>JANCRC010000002.1:28457500-38457500 GCA_024362995.1 Heteromeles arbutifolia | reverse complement strand
AGAATGAGTCCCTCTATCTTATACCTCTTTTTGGATAAACATACCCACCATGATCACCATTCAATTTAAATGAGTGTGACAATAGTTATACACAACATGGTCACATTTATCCATCCACCACAGAAGTCATTTTTCTCAAAACACTATTCCATCCACTATTCTTCTTGTGCATTGCGAAAACCATTATCTGCCGCTCACCACGTATATCTCTTCCTTGTTCATATGCTTTAAAACTTTTGTAAAGTTCCCAATACAACACTAAGGCAGCGTTGAATTGGCACTTAGTAATTCCAACAATTGCAAGACTTATGTTGATCAACTTCCATACCCATAGAAAAAAGTCAACCTCCAGTGTAACAAACTGCAAAGCCTCATAGCTCCAGATCAATATGAATCTGGGAGTAAGATCTTAGAGCTAAGTTGGCGTCATCTTTCCACATCACATGCAAACCACCTTAATGCCCCCTACTTGGTACTTTAAACATAAATTGAAACTGCAACTATGACCTTACCTTCTTCATGTACTTTACTAAACTTTTCGTTTCACAGAGAAAGATTACATTGGGGTTTTTTGCAAAAACTAGTCTTTTTAGGGCACGAATTGCCTGGAGGTTCCCATGCCCCTGAAAATTCCAACTTATGCAAATCATTGTTGACGGCGGGGTTGAGACTCGTCAGCCACCATCGTTGTAAAATTAATAGAAGCATGGGATACAAACCTTCTTTTGGATGCATGTCTATCCCACCCTTCATCCTTTTCATGCACAAATCACTTGCCGAACTTCAAGAAACCCCGTTGTTTGCTTTCTCTTTTCCTTGGAGTGTTACTTCCATACTGCTTTCTACCTTCCCTTTACCCGTTATTTCCGTAGATAAATGGTGGTAAATTAAACGGATTAGAACTCAATGATACCTCTGGCGCCATCCCATGTGTTGGCCTTGAAATCAAATTTCTCGTTAGGCCTACCAACTTGCTTTGTATGCCCTAACCTACCCAAGAATAACAAGGGTTGAATCTTGGCAGCTACCCTTACCTCCAAGCCACTATTCTTGCTACCCCTCGTATGGTGCCTGAGATTTTTCTACCATGATTGATGCACCAAACAGTTTCAACTCCTAATTGTGCTCTACACATAATGATCCACTAGAATTAACTTTGTCAAGACTTTCATTGTGTTGACTTTTAGTGAACCCATTCACTTCCCCAAAAGAAATATTTGCTAAATGATTCTTAATCATATCATTTAATGACGGTGCCTCATTAAAGTCCGGGAGATCAGGCTGTGACCCACACTGATCCAACATTCCCTGAATCTGCTCAGTCATACCATTTTCATCTACTGAATCTCCTTCGGACATTAGTGACTGCATGTGATCTTTCGCATTCCGCTTGTGTACCTCCAATTCAAAGTCCATCTTCACTTCATCAGCATTCTCAGGATAATGAGCCCTATGGACAACACTTTCTTAATTCCAAGGCCAAACCTTTGTCCCAGAAGTTTCTTGTAATCAGAGACCAAAAGATCATCTTGAAACCACTTGCCATATGGTTTCGAATGATCATCGTTGTTTTTTCCTTTGAACTTCTCACTTTGTTCCTCAATATGGTTCATCATACCACACATGAAGCAAGTCAATGGTAGTTTTTCATTACGCACATTAACATTCACAACTTCTCCATCTAACTGTAACACCAAGCTTCATCAAAGTGGTCCACATAGAATCTACTATTGGCCCAAGCCTATCCTGGACTTTTTGCAAAAATGAGCATGTGACTCATTGGTTAGTGGGGTTTTGCAATTCCAAGTGGCCATGGTTCATGATTTGTTGGTATTTAGTTTTTTTTAACTGAAAGAATAAAAATACCCTTATATTTTGTCTTTGTTTTTTTACCATGTTACAATGTTCTAAAAAACGGTTGAGGCAGCCGCCTAGGCGGCACCTGGGCGCTAGGCAGCGGTGCTCCGTTGCGATTAACTCAAAATCGTTTCTTAAATCGGCAAGGTCTGTGCGGATGCTGGGCTGTTTAGCGGCTAGAAGAGAGAGAGAGAGAGCGAGTGCCTTGGAAGCAGGAAAGAGCTCAAAGAAGAAGCGAGAAAGGTTGCTGTGGAAATTTACAGAGCAACAGAAGAAGAGGAAATGGAAAAACAGAGTAATCGGAGAAGGAAAAGAAGAGGAAAAGGAAAAACATTCAAAACATTAATGGCTTTCCTCTTTCCAAGGAAGAAGAGGAAAAGAAAACCCCAAAAAGAATAATGCGTGTCCGCTTTCCAAGGCGTAAAAATGGCTCCACCTTTTGGAATCCTACCTGATGTGACAAAATGGGGTGGAGGGAAAGTGTCAAACCTCACACGTGGATTTTTATGAACAAGCTTTTGATTTTTAAATTTTTATGAACTACCCAACCCACTAGGTGGGGTTTTTAAATATTTATTGTTTAAAAATTAAATACTAATTATTTCAAATGTCTTGAATTATATTTTATCTCTCTGAATTTAATTAATTTAACATACTAATCATTCAAAATGACTTGAATTATTATTTCATTGCTATGAATTAAATTAATTTATATCACATGTAATAAATTTACTCAAAACCGCCTAGTCCGCCTAGGGGCTAGGCCCTAATCCACCGCCCGATATGAACCATCCAACCCACTACGTGGGATTTTTACTTTAATTTTTATAAATTAGATATAATCATTCAAAATGTCTTAAGTTATATGGTATATATGCTTAATGTGTTTTTAAATTTTAAACTTGTTGGATACTATTTTTTGTATTTGATCATTATTTTATTATCTTATCCATGAATTTCATACAAGTATAATTTTTTATGTGTCAATATGCATTTATGTACAAGATATACAAAAAATTTACCTAAATCCGCCTAGGCGCCCGCCTAGAACCCGCCTAGTCGCCTAGGTGCTAGCTTGCCGCCCGACTAGCACTTAGCGTTTTTTAGAACCTTGCCATATTAAAACTAAGCTCTATTTTTTTGTTATAATTAGCCTTATGTTTTAACATATAAAAATCATACCCTCTTTGTTGATATTAAACAAAGGCAAATACAGTCTAAAGCATACTCTTATTTTAAGTAATGACTTTAAATTGTTGTTCGCATTTAATGTGTTAATGTTTATATCTATATATATATATTTTTTTATATCAAAGCTCGTAAACAAGTTTTGATTTATGATTTATGATATAATCATTTCAAGACTAGTTTTTTTTCATACAAAATTTAGAGCTCCACCATATATAAAAAAAAAAACAAAACCTTTAATTTTTCTCCCATTAATTACATTGCAATCTTTTGTATGCTCAAAGGTCACTTCTAGTCTAGTTTTTTGGCTCCACCCCTGCATCAATCCGAACCCCATCCTCAAATACTGCCATATTGTTCTTCCCTTCGGCTTTAGTCTAACAAAACATATTCAAAGACGATCCCAATAAAAAATAATAAAAACTAATTTTTTTTTACCAATATTGTCGTACCAACTTATGAATCATATCATACCAATTTTACTATACAGTACGGAATTGGTACGTGGATTTTGGTAAACCCAATCGCCTTTAAACAATCTCCAATCCTTGGGTTAAAATCTAATATTTTTTGCAAATGGCCCTTACCACAATGGTGGAAGGGAGTTATGTCATTGCATCTCGGCGTGAGTTTGAAACATGTCGGCTCTCTAATCTAACATCTAATCACTAAGCTATCGTCTTTTCAAAAAAAAAAAAAAAACTAAAATTTTTTACCCATAAACATCTGCTTCAACCCTTTTGGATTAAATTTTGAACTCGAGATTATTAAAGAATGAATTTAGGATAATTTATTCTTAATGTAACTTAAAAAAAATAATTATGTAGGCTTTCATAATTTAATTTTATGAACATTGTAACCTAAAAATATTTAGATTTCGATTAATATTGAAAAATCACTAAACTGACATCATATATATCGTGGAACACTATGAAAGAATGTGAAACACATGAAATAACTTTTTATAATTATTTTAGCTACTGAATTTAAATTTGGATCGTTAGATCTTTTCTTTTACTATTGAATTTGATAATATTAGAACTTAGCCGTTAGATTCAATAAATTTATAACTATTAAAAAAAATTACACATTTATGGTGGGCCAACCATTAACCCAAGAAAATTATGATCAAAATTTGCCTCAAAAATGAGTTGTAGGTTAAAATTATATTTGGCCTAAGAATTAAAGTAAATTAGAAGAGATTTAGAACCTAATATTTGAATCTTACTCGTTAGAGTAGGTATTAGCGAAAACCAATCCAAAAAAATAAAATTGTAAATTGTAAATTAAAATTGTAAAACCAGACATACCTTTGCTTCACCTGTTGCTCCAGAGAAGCCATAAACCCTCCCTTCTTTCATGACGCCATAGGTTTTGATACCTTACATTGTTAATCAAAACCCCACTCTGTTTTCTTTGTTTAGAGCGTACTGAAGCGAAGCGGAACCAAATTAGGTTTTTTTTTCCCTTCAGATTTTTGAGTTTTGCACTACGATTTCTTAGTTTCTCAATTCACTTGTTCTTCTGATGTGAGTTGCTCAAAAGTTGGTAAGTTCTCACTGTCAATGTTCAGATGTTAGTGGACTAGATTTTATTAGACTTGGGATAATCACATGATTAGAGTTGGGATTTTTGTTCCAATTATTTGGGGATTTCAATTTATTGCTTTGATATTGTTTAGGATTAATTCCTGTGCCATTTACAGATGATTTGGATACAAATGCAGGCCCGCATTCGACACCGAGTGCTAGAAATTATCCAGTCCTGTGCTTCTACAAGAAAATACAAAGTAGCACATATGAAGTTGTTAAGGGAAGATATGTACCTGCAGCCGCTGTAAAACGCGAAAGCAAGCCGAAGGTATTTCTCGTTGGTATCAGTATTTCTTTGGTCTCATAGCCGGCAAATCTCAGTATAGTAAAAAGAAATGGTAACTATAATATGGTAACCATGATTTAGGTTCAAATGTGATGAAAGTTGATTTTGTTGGTTATCTTTTAGCATAAGTGGGGAAATTTATGAGGCTTTTGTTCAGCAATTTATCTTCATTGCTAATCAGGTTAAATAGTAAACATTCAAGTTTTGCAGTCCCTAAGTTATCTTGTTATGTCAAACAGTTATTCTAGTTAATACTGAAGTCAACTTATGAACGGTACACGAAAGGAACTTAAAGGGTGATTATTTAGGTCGATGTTATACGAGTCCATCTGGCTGTCCTTAGTCTGCAAATCTTAGTAATAATAAAAAGAAATGGTAACTATGCTATGTTAACCATGATTAAGGTTCAAATGTGATGAAAGTTGATTTTGTTGATTGTCTTTTAGCATAAGTGGGGAAATTTATGAGTCTTTTGTACAGAAATTTATCTTCATTGCTAATCAGCTTAAATAGTAAAAATTCAAGTTTTGCAGTCCCTAAGATATCTTGTTATGTCAAACAGTTATCCTAGCTAATACTGAAGTCAATTTATGAACGGTACATGAAAGGAACTTAAAGGGTGATTATTTAGGTCGATATTATACTAGTTCATTTGGCTCTCCCTCTCTCGCTCTCTCTATATGTGCGACTTGCCAGTCTATGTTACTCTTCTTCTTTTTTCATGAAATAGGTTGTCTTTTGTATAAGAATTATTGTTTAACTAGGGGAGAGCTAGACCTGAAGAAAAACCTGGGATCTGGATGATATCAAAACCTTATGAAACTGAAATAGGCAAGTCAGGACGACTACAGTTTCACTGTTTCCATTACATGTGCTCTCCTTTTCTTTATTATTTATTACTGAAATTTGCAGACTATAGGATTTGTTCAAGTTAATTAATAGCTTTTCTTTCTTTCTCATCTTCTATTTAAATCTGTTAACGTTAATATATATATTTTAACAGCTATAAAAGTACTAAGTGTTGCCATCTTCTTATGAAATGTATTTTTTTTTTACAGGATTCATATCACTTTTCTTTGCTTTGGACGTGGTTTTATTTATGATTTCTCGTCTTAAAAATTTAAGTAGTGTCCAGGTTAGTGGGCTTCTACGTATTTATTAAATTTTTTGGCTTTTAAGGTTGTAATCAGAGATGCATATTGGAGGAGTATATGGGTAAATGCCATGTCCATTTGACTTGTTTCTAAATATATGGGTAAATATCTTATATTTGTCTTGATCTTATTAACTAAAAACATTTGGGTTGCGGTTAACTCAACCATGGATACTTACTGTTGGCTGCTAGGAAGATTTTTTGCGCTGTTTTTAGTCTCATTTGGTGTTTTATATGTTGTTAATTTTCATTACTATTTTTTATCTAGTGTTAGTGCTTATAGATGATATGGATAAGAGTTCGATGCAAATTCAAGAGGCAAGACACAATGTATGAGGAAGGAGTTGAATAAGTTCCTAAATTTTGTGTCTGGTAATACAATAATGTATGTAACACTGCTTCTCTGCACCTCCATGTCATGGTTGGCCGATGATGAAGAAAAAAAGCAATATGTAATGGTATTTAAATATAAAAGTATCAAGTGTGGGAAGTAAATTTTCCGTTCTGTTTATTGAATAGTGAGATATCAATGTTATATTTAGTGGAATAACCGCCATACTCTGGAGTGCTGCCTTTTGTTTTATAGGTTTGGTCATGTAAGATTAATTCTCATTGTGTAATTCATGAAATTTACCTTGGTTCATTGCTTTGGTGTACACACTCACACATATATATTAAGTTATTAACAGTCGTTGTTCATTTTAACACTTGCTGTCGGGTTTTCTTGAAAAATGGGCGTTCTTATTTTTTATTTTTACGTACCGTGAGAATGCTATTTGTTTGGTTAATCTGTTGAACTTTTTTGTTTTAAGGCATATTTGTTTGCTGGAACAGAACTTTGGATGTGCGTAAATGAATCTTAAGGTGTTATCAGTTCGTAACAAATTTTGATGCAGCTGGGTTGTATTTGATTATACATTGACTTGAGGGAATCCTTTTGTACAGGTTGTTGGGTTGCAGAAATGAGAGTTGAAATTGAAACAACTGGTGGACTTTTTCTGGCAGAAAGTTTGTATCTACACACGTCCATAGTCCATATTGATGAACCGATATAATCTAATGAAGAGACATATTTTGGGAAGTCGATCCAAGGCCTTGCTGTTTCTGTACAACTACAACAATGCTGCCGCTGCTGTTGGCATTCAAAAACTCTTTTCATTATCGGCACGGTTTGGGACATTGTCTGCAACTCGGGCTTCGTGCACCAAACTAATTGGGGATGAAGACTCTGAAACTTCAGAAGACGAAGATTGGTTTGCTTCTCATATCATCCAAGACAAGGACCTTCTCCGCAGCAGCCTCCATATTTCAGGAACAGGGCTTCATGTTCTTGACTTGGTGAATTGTGGTTCTTTGGAAGCGGACCGGACTCTGTACAATAAGCTGCTACACCGGTGCACCCAGACGGCCCAACTTAAACAAGCCAGAATTGTGCACTCACACATCCTTACTTCTCAATTTAAAGATGACCTTCCCATCCGCAACACCATCCTTCACATGTATGTCAAATGTGGCAGTTTGGACGACGCTCACAACCTGTTCGATCAAATGCCTCACAAGGATTTGGTCACTTGGACTGCCTTGATTTCTGGCTATTCTCAACACGATCGACCTCAGGATGCCCTTGTTTTGTTTCCTGAGATGCTCCGCCATGGGCTGGAACCCAACCAGTTCACCTTGTCTAGCTTGTTGAAAGCTTCTGGTGCTGTCTCTGATGACAACCATGGCAGGCAGCTTCACACTTATTGCTTTAAGTACGGTCTTGATTCCAATGTCTATGTGGGCACTGCTCTTGTGGACATGTATGCTAGGTGTGGCCATATGGATGAGTCCCAGTTGGTCTTTGACGCCTTGGACACCAAGAATGAGGTGTCCTGGAATGCTTTGATTGCTGGGCATGCTAGGAAGGCTCAAGGAGAGCATGCACTCAGGTTGTTCTGGAAGATGCTGAGGGAGGGCTTCAAACCTACGCATTTCACTTATTCTAGCGTCTTGACTGCTTGTGCTAGTGCAGGGTCTCTAGAGCAAGGGAAGTGGGTTCACGCCCATATGATCAAATCGGCTGTTACCCTCGTCGCTTTTGTGGGGAACACTCTTCTCGATATGTATGCCAAATCAGGCAGCATTGAGGATGCCAAAAAGGTTTTTGATAGGTTGGTTAGACGAGACGTCGTTTCTTGGAATTCGATGCTTACTGGATATGCCCAGCATGGGCTTGGAAAGGAAACTGTGGAACGGTTTGAAGAAATGCTGAGAATTGGAATCCAACCTAATGATATAACCTTTCTTTGTGTTCTTACTGCCTGTAGCCATGCCGGTCTCTTGGATGAAGGACAATATTATTTTGACTTGATGAAACAGTACAACATAGAACCACAGGTTTCACACTATGTGACGATTGTTGATCTTCTTGGTCGTGGAAATCTGCTTGATCGAGCTGAGAAGTTCATAAGAGAAATGCCGATTGAACCTACTGCAGCTGTTTGGGGAGCCTTATTAGGTGCTTGCAGGATGCACAAGAACGTAGAGTTGGGTGCTTATGCTGCGGAACGTAGTTTTGAGCTGGATCCCCATGATTCAGGGCCCCATGTCATACTTTCTAATATCTATGCCTCTGCTGGCAGATGGATTGACGCAGCAAAGGTGAGGAAGATGATGAAAGAGGGTGGGGTGAAAAAGGAACCTGCTTGTAGTTGGGTGGACATTGAGAATGCGGTCCACATGTTTGTAGCGAACGATGATGCTCATCCGCAAAAAGTAGAGATCCTTAGGATGTGGGAGATGATTAGCATGAAGATAAAGA
The DNA here is from genome assembly GCA_024362995.1 of Heteromeles arbutifolia. NCBI lineage: Eukaryota > Viridiplantae > Streptophyta > Magnoliopsida > Rosales > Rosaceae > Heteromeles > Heteromeles arbutifolia. Next base: position 38,448,621 of record JANCRC010000002.1, on the reverse strand, counting down.
AGATTGGATATGTCCCAGACACTAGCCACGTACTTTTCTATGTAGACCAGCAGGAGAGGGAAGTCAAGTTGCAGTACCATAGTGAGAAGCTTGCTCTAGCATTTGCGCTTCTTAACACTCCTCCTGGCTCCACCATACGGATTAAGAAGAACATCAGGGTTTGTGGTGATTGTCATTCAGCAATCAAGTTCGTTTCGAAGGTAGAAGGGAGAGAAATCATTGTGAGGGACACCAATCGGTTCCATCATTTCCGTGATGGCTCTTGTTCTTGTGGGGACTATTGGTAGTGCTAATTTCATGGTCCTAGTTGCATTGCGTACAAAATTAACCCATTACCTGGCTGTTCATGTTCGGGTCCCCTGTGTTTTACATGCTTGTGATCTGTGATGAAACAAGCTTCCTCTTTAAGGTGAGAAGAGGAATTTGAGACTTCTACACACACAAATTGTAAAGTGGTTAATGCCAAAGGTGCCTTTCGGAAGCAACTTCAAGTTCAAGGTAGTGAAATATTATTTGCGGAGTTGTTACCTCATGGGCTATGCTAGGACAAATGCGTGCCGAAGTGCTGTGAATTATGAACACCAAAAATAGATGACACAGAGACAAAAAGGTTAGATGCAAGTTTTTTTTTTTTTTTCCTGGTGTATGGAAGATCACGAATACTACGTGACGACATATAAGGTTTCTGCATACAGTAGCTCTGAAGGGCAACAACCTATGAAGGGCCCTGTAAAAGATTCAATTTATATCCTATTTTACAACTAAGATATGCAGAATTTCTATACTTCTTCTCTTGAATAGAATTGAGGATGAACTTTTTATTTCTTGAATTCAACTGTGGATACCTTCGCTCCTTTTCTAATCCTACAGAGAGTCAGTTCAGTTTCTATGTTAGATGGAGATCAGGATCTGCTTTGAGTTAATACCTAGTTTTGTTAGACAATAAAATAGAATGAACTTGATTGCTTTTGTATCTTTTTTTCTTTTTCTGAATTAAATTGTACGACATGGCAAAACTAGTGGAGACAAAAAGAGGAAGAAACAGCAAGGTAGAAAAAGATTGGATGTGCTGATTGCCTGTGGTATTTGGAAAGTTGGAAACTGAAAAAATAGAGGCGAGAAAGAAAGGAACGGAGTGCAAAAGGAGGAACTAACCCAACCCATCTGTTCATTTCATTCTTGCAAAGGGGGAGAGATGGGCGGGTAAAAAGCGTGATGGCAGTGTGTGTGTGTTTACGTGTGTGGTTAGAGATGGTTTAGCTGAAAATTGCATAGCGTGGGAGCAACACTCTTGTAATCACCATTCTTCTTAAGCCAGCAGATGTTACATTCATTTAACAACAACTCAGATATACAAACTGCCTCAACCTCAGCCTAAGTCCAATATACAGGTACGTAATGAATGACATGTTTCGATAAGTAGCGCTAGCATTTGCATGACACATAGATAGATTTGATATTCAAAGTTTCAGCATTACCATCAGGTCAGACTCGCTCTTTAATACTACTTCAATTCAATCTTTGAATCTCAAGGTCACACTTTTTAAGGTTCATCTTTTTCCTGCATTCAGCTCATGCATTCGCTTTATATATTTTCAAAATTTCTGTATATATACGTATGTTTCCTTGCCACTTTTAAATTAAGCATCTAGCTAATAATTTGACCTGTAACCTAGCCACCTGATTTTAATTAGCATTTGTCCTTGCTCATGAATCAACTTTAAGCTTTTGTGTGAAAAATTTCCCGTTTGTATTAGCACTAACATTGTTAGCTGCGCATTCTTTTGCTAAGTACTTTCCTCATATATTGTGGATGAATTAAACCCGTAAATCAGATCAGAAGAGGAGCGTTGCACTTGCTAGCTCTCCCTGAGTTTGTTTCATTGTATTAATATTTAATAGTCCATATATCTTGATGTTGATTTTTTTGTTTTTTTTTTTGGTCGAAGTATCTTGATATTGATTTATATGTACGTAATTTTTCATAGCAGGGAGGCTTTCGTTAGAAGTCATGGAGTGTGACAGCAAACAGAGAGTAAGAGAAGGAAATGAAGACAACAACAATTCTTCTTCTTCTTCTTCTTCTTATTCTTCATTAGAGAAGCATGCAAAGAAAAATTTAGTTGATCCTAACTGCGGTATGTTGGACTTAAAAAACAACCTTGAATACAACAGCAACAGTAACAGCAGCAGCACTAGTAGTACCAGTAGCAGTTATACGATTTCGGATTCAGATTCCCACTTGGCATTAGGAGTATTTGATTTTTCGTGGCTGAAAGATGGTGTAATCTCCAAACCGGAGGACTTGAATTTTGAAGACGTGTTCTCATCACCATTGGCAGTAGCAGCACTAGTAGTACCAGTAGCAGTTATACGATTTCGGATTCAGATTCCCACTTGGCATTAGGAGTATTTGATTTTTCGTGGCTGAAAGATGGTGTAATCTCCAAACCGGAGGACTTGAATTTTGAAGACGTGTTCTCATCACCATTGGCAGTACTGGACGTCGACACACTCCCCTTTACCACCAGTAGGGTAGTAGTACTACTACTCCTGGACATGTTATTGATGATCAATTTTCTTTCTCCGGGCGGTGTTTCTATCATCATCACCAGACTGATCATCCTGATGCACTACTCGTAGACTTTCCAAAGGACAAGCTTGAGGAAGATTTGGAGCGACTGCGAGATCAAAATCAAGGTGGTGGTGTGGAGACCGAGGCCGGTGTGGATTGCATTTGGAGCTCCCTGCTCAATCAGCCTCTTCAACAGCCCAACAAATTACGTTGCATTGATCAAATTGTACATACGTTTGTTATGTCAGGGTAAGAAACTACTTGGGCAGGGGATGTGCATGTCATTGCCAGAGGCCGGCCCAGATCGGACTTGATTACCACAAAAGGGATCCGGATCCGGATCCGTTATTATTCAGTCATGCTGGCAATGACATGATCCGGATCCCTCGTCCGAATCCGGATCTGTGTATTCAAAGGTCATGTGTCAATTTTTACACTGCTGGACTTTTGTGTATTTTCGTATGTAAGTGCCCCGAATTAGTGATGCATTTGCTAATTAACCTATGAAATAAAACCGTATAGAAGAGTAATTTTTATATCCTGATTAACCTAAAAATATTTGAAAAAGATATTAATATCCCTAGTTTGGAAGGAACTGTATAGAAGAATAACTTGTATGAAATTGGTATATCTTCACTTCACCTCGTGTTATAATTGAATAATATAAATATCACGTATAGGAGAAATTTGCACATACTATTATTTTATTGTACTGGGACAGGACCACAGTTGTAGTTAATTCGTTCCATATAAGTCATTCTCACTATATAAGATTGGATGGTGATTGTACTTATTATTTGCCACATCATATGGTACGAAAATATAATCTCCCTAATAGGAGGGCCAATGCCATATGAAAATGAAACACTATTGTGGCGCTACTCGCCCCAGTTGGAGGCTCCCCATCCTCTTCCCCCCTTTTCCGTCGTAACGCCATTGTTAGAACCAAATTCGAAAAACAAAATGGCAAATGTATCTGCAGGAAACCAGCTTGACAGATATTATTTGTTCCAGAAGTGCGTGTCGGTTTTTCTCATTGGTCTTGGTCCGTCTTCTTTTTAATTTTGCACACAATAAATAAAATACGAACAAAAAAGGGCGGTAAGTTGTTGCTGATGGAGAAAGTGGTGCCGACACCAGGCACGTGATTGAAATCCGAAAGTAGTGGGAAATTTAGGGGAAATTCAATCATATTATAGACAAGGAATTAACTTGTCTTCGTGCTTATGAACGGATTTGTTCATATTATAATCACTTAATAAAGATTATTTATGCAAAAAAATTTATAAAAAATGAGATCATTTTATCATCTAACGGATAAAAACAAATGGACAAATCTGATAAAAGAATTATGAACTGTCTGTCTATTTGCTATAATTAAAGGACAAAACAACCTTGTTTTCAATAGATTTTTGGGAACTTTAACAAAAAGCTCCCGGTACTGTTCACTTTAACTAAAACCCATATTTTTACACTAAAAAATCAATCCTAATACTATTCATTTTACCCTTTATTTTGTCTTTACCATTAAAACTCAAAGTTTTCAAATCATTTTCATTAGTTTTCCTTAGATTTTTTTGTATAGATGATATTTACTAAGTGATTTATCCATATAAATAAATGCAAATGCACCTTAAAATTATTTGGAGTAAATTGTAGCTATGGTCCCTTAACTTTAACTCAATTGGAGCAATGATCCCTCAACTAAAAATCCATTATTATTGGTCCATCAACTCATCAAAACGTGCATCTATAGTCCATCAACTAAAAAACAATTATCATTGGTCCCTCAACTTTAATTCAACTAGAGAAATGGATCCTTAACTTTAACCCAATTGTAGCAATGGTTCTTCCAACATAACTCGTTTTGACAAAAAATTTGACGTAGTTGACGAAAATGACCATAATTACACACTTTGATGAGTTGAGGGACCCTAATTATATAAATGGTTATTCCAACATAACTTATTTTGACAAAATTTTGACGAAATTGATGAAAATGACTATAGCTACACATTTTGATAAGTTGAGGGACCAATGGTAATAGATTTTTAATTGAGGGACCATTGCTCCAATTTGATTAAAGTTAAGAGATCATTAGTACAATTTACTCAAATTATTTATGTAACAAACAATGTTTAAAACACGCAATCCACCTGATGATATGGAGATAGTGCTTTTTCATCTCGTTCAAAACTTTTGGTAAAGCATTGATGGATACGTGGGAGGCTTTGTTGTCGGAAGACCCCACAATATTTTTGCAAGATCTTGAATGTATGTACTCATAAGCAAATATACGCAAAACAAAGTTTATATATTAATAAGGAAAATTAATAAAAATAGTTTGAAAATTTTGAGTTTTAATTAAAAGGACAAAAATGTATTGTAAGTGAATAATATCAGGAGTGATTTTGAACAGTACTTGAAGTGTTTCGTTAAGACTTCCATATTAATAAGGCATACTAATAAGTTAATAACCTTGTTAAAATATTATATTATTTGTTCAAAATACAACCAAACCTATTAAATACAACACATTTGCCACGACAGTTTAACATAATGTCTATTCATAGGTGTATTATATTTTTTATATTTTCTTATGAATTATTTCTAGGTTTTGTTAAGGAAATGATTTTAAAAGAGTTCCTCCATTTTCATTTTCTCAATTTCGTCAATCTGCGCACTTGAGATTTTTTTTTTTTTAATTTTTTTTTTATGATAAATCAACTTTCCGGAGAAGTTTTGGTGTAAGGCCAATGGAATTTTCCATGAAACTGTTTGTATGTAAAACGCAAAATAAATATTCAATTGACATTTAAAGAATTTCATTTCATATAATTCAATAACAAAGGCAAAAAAAAAGTGTATACTCACGGAGAATTTTATAGATAACTAGCATTTGCCTACACACTTTGCGTGTATGAACACATTTTTTTTAGAAAATGAGAAGGAGAGAGGGAGTGGGAGGTTTTTGTTTTTTGTTTTGGTTTTTTTTTTTTAATGTTGGAGGTATTTTAACATCACATGTATGTGAGGCTTCAATAAAAAACAGTAAAATTTAGACCTGTGAAATTACATTATCGCCCATAATTTTTTTTTGTGTGATAGAAGACTAAGTTGTCTTTTCACCCGCAAAAAAGGTTTCATTAAGTAATAGAGATTAGTGCCTTATCATTTCCCTCAAGCACGCTTTATCATGAATAAATGATATCCATTCTTGTATACCCTTGTGATCTCTCTATATATCTCTTTGATATACGAGTAAATTGTCGCAATGGTCCCTCAACTTTAATCAAATTGAAGCAATGGTCCCTCAACTAAAAATCCATTACCATTGGTCCCTCAACTTATCAAAATGTGTAGATATAATCCTTTTCATCAATTTCGCCAAAATTTTGTCAAAATAAGTTATGTTGGAATGACCATTTAAACAATTATGGTTCCTCAACTCATCAAAGTGTGTAATTATGGTCATTTTCGTTAACTACATCAAAATTTTTGTCAAAACGAGTTATGTTGTAAGGAGCATTGCTACAATTGGGTTAAAGTTAAGAGACCATTTCTCCAGTTGAATTAAAGTTGAGGGACCAATGGTAATGGATTTTTAGTTGAGTGACCATAGCTGCACGTTTTGATGAGTTGAGGGACCAATGGTAATGGATTTTTAGTTGAGGGACCATTGCTCCAATTGAGTTAAAGTTAAGGGACCATAACTACAATTTACTCTTGATATGCTGGTACAAAACTAAATTCATCAAAAGCAACTTGTGCCATTGATTATCATATCGACTGTCAAACAATAACATATTAGATATTTATCAATATTTATAACAGTAAGATCTTAAATATTTATCAATATTTATCCAACTAAAATAAATACTATATAATATAAAAACCTACTCCTGAAAGGTGGACCAATAGTATGACTCTTTAGTCCAGCTTTGAATAAAACATGGAACACGTCATCCTTTACCTTTTTAGGAAAACTAATAAAAATGATTTGAAAACTTTGAGTTTTAATGATAAGAACAAAATAAAGGGTAAAGTGAATAGTACCAGGATTGACTTTTTAGTGTAAAAATGTGGTTTTTCGTTAAAGTGAACTGTACCGGGAGCTTTTCGTTAAAGTTCCCTTACTTTTTCTTGTCCAATGGGTAAGTTGCATAAAAACCCAAAACTCAATTGCATAACACTTCCACCATATTTGTTTTTCTAAGTAATTGATTGCAATCAGTTTGAAATTTCTTCGATATTGTCGATCCATACGTGGAAATATCCGAAAAATCAGAGAAAGATATGGTAAGGGGGATGAAGTCTAAACTTCATTACATACCGGAGAAACTCTTAAATTTTGGCTAAAAGCGACAGATTTTGTCGATATTTTCGACATATCAGTTAAATATTGGAAAAACTTTTATATTTCGTCCAAACCAGTGTTTGACATTCTTTTAAGTTTCATAAATTTTCATGTTTTCCATCAAAAGCAACCGATATTGAAATCAATAATCGATGTATCCATCGATATTTCTACAAATTTGCATATCGATATTTCCGCAGATACTGATGTTTTAAACACTGATTGCAATAAAAACGTTCGGTCATTTTGAAATATTTCATTCGAGGGGTGTATGGACAACAACAAGAATCCTTTTAGCAGCCCATAACATGCTCGATTTCAGGAAAATAACTAAAATGATGTCTTGTGTAATCCTGAATATTAAACAATAATATAGAAAACTATCAGTATTAACAATTAAAAAGAACTTATGCATTAAACATGAAAGGGAAATTAGTTTAAAACTTACATTTGCAAAGTAGATGTAAACCTCAAATGATTTCCTTTAATTTTTTCTGTATATGTGTTGACCCTAAAAACTACCAAGCTTACGCGGCGCGCAGGCCGAATAATTAATAAGCTAACTACGTCCTTCGGTTGAATGCGGGGCGTGCCAACTCGTCGGCCGAGGAGCAAAATATGTTGATGTGGCGTTGGGCACGCTGCTGACTTCTTAATCTTGCGACTGCGGCTAAGGAAGGAACACGTCTCGGCCTTCGGGTTTTAGAGCCTGAAGACAAGGCTGCTAGTTTTGCGAAGTTCAATATCAAATTTGGCTTTCAATGTGCCGAATGTAGTAATCTAGTAACACCTCACTTCGCCGAGAAGACTGATGAGATGACCTCTACCAACAAGGACTCGGAAATCCTTGTTGACCGAGACTTGGATAGGTAATCAGTTGACTTTGAATCAATGCTGTTTATTCAAACTGAATGTGCTCCGCAATTGGCTAACTCTACAGCAACAGTGCTGTTTATCCAAATTGAAGACGTTACTGGTTGCCTTCACAGCGCTGTTTATCCAAACTGAAGATGTGTTGGTGGGAAAAATAAAAATAAAAATCTCAAGGTTGTTGAGAGGTTTCACATAGAGCGAGAGTTTGCGCAGGACAGTTTGTGTGTTGAATTGGAGGGGCTTGAATGATGCACTCCCTTCTCTATTTATAGCAACAAACTCTCTCATGGCCGAGCTAGAACCACACTCGGATTAAGACTCCTTAACCTAATCTAACTAAGACTCGGCCAATCCTAATTCAAATGGGGCTTTGAACCCACCTTTTTAACGAGCCAAATTCATTTCTCGAGTCTCAGCATCCCTAGGACTCCTTATCATACTAGGTTTCGACTACTTCACCTTTATCCGAAATAATCCTCTTCGTAGCAGGACTCAGCCAACCTTGACAGGGCCGGCCCATGACAAGATTTTAAATAAACACCTTTGGGCCAAGGATATTTTTGAGCTCAGCCCAAAATAACATTTTGGGTCCAAACATTGCCCCCTCGCTTCTGAGGTCTTCGGCCTAAAACTCCAGGCCGAACCTCAACCTTGAAGAAGTGAAATCAAACCCTTAGTATATCTTTGAAAGACAACGAAAAGTCTCGAATATTTCATCCACTCAGGTGCATTTATGAAGCACGATTGCACGATCTTAATTTTGTCAGATGCTTTGCCACGTGGCAATTCATCAGCTTACTCGTCTGCCTTTAATAATGACCCTCGAAACGTGCGACCATCGAAACATCTCTTCACCATTAAATCTGTCATCACATGTAAACATGCATCCTCAAACCACGAAATCTTCGGTTCCTTCACCTGGATTTTTTGAATATCCATCATGATTATCAAATTCTCCGGTCGATTCTACCCCTATTTAAAAACCAAACGGTTGATCTTCCTCCCATAATGCCTATAAATACTCGACTCTTCTTCATTCATATTTTACACTTTCAGAACTCTTGAATCTCTGGCCATTTGCTCTTACAACCCAAAAAATCACAAAACCCGGAAAACTCCCAAACCCAGAAAATCCCTCAAGTCTTCAACAATGGCTTCCAACACCTTTATTAACAAGCTTTTTAAGGAGTGCACCTAGTGCAAGGACTTCATCGACCGAAACGCTATCAAGACTCTACGGTTTAAAGGCGATTCAAGTGCTTCCCACCAGATCTTGGGACCACTTTTCAAGGACAACATCCCAAAGGCCATTACCAAAATGCTCAAGGCCCACTGCTTGAAACCCTTGCTCGAAGGGTATGATTGGTCGAAGTGGGATTCGACCAGGCCTCAAGGAACCTGACCCTCGACCCCTGCAACCTAGGCAGCTTGGGTCGAACGAATGGAAAAATTCTGCGGCACAGAGTGGAAAACTCTTGGCGACACAGAGTGGAAAACTCTTGGCATTTATGATGCTATCATGCTCTCGACTATTGAGATTGCCATGAACTAGGAGCTTTTCACGGCGGCCCTGAGTTTTTGGTGCTCGACCACCAACACAATGGTACTCCCCCTCAGCCCCATTGACCCGATTGTGCTCGACATATCGGCCATCCTTGGCACTTCTCCATCTGGTCTTCCAGTTGATACTGTCATTCCTGGGTATCAATTTAACTTAGACCTTAAGTCATTATTCGACGAACGTGTCATCGAAGCCCTAAAGAAGAAAGACCAAGAAGCCACAAAAGAAGAAGTCCAGAAGCTGCACAAAAACTTCTTCAACTATAACACTCTCATCCACCATTTTGCTAGCCAAGGGAGGGAAAACCTATGAAAAGGGGAACATAAAGCCTTCCTATTCTACTGGTACAACAAATTTATTGTTTATACCAAGTCAAATAAATGTTTGATCGAAAACATGCCAGTGGTCACACCTTATTTCTTAGTTCGGCCATCCTCGCCAACCTTACGCGTTGTCTGGCCGAAGCGACCGTCACCAAAATTGACCCGCACCAGAACCGCCCACTTTGGGTTTTCCAACTCTGGCTGCAAATCTACTTCGCCACCCTGATGCCAGAAATCTCCAGCTTCAAGTCCTTTGGAGCGCTAAGTCTCCAATTGACCTTTATAATGGGCCTCGTCATACTTTAGAAAAAATAACCTTTAAAATTGGCATAGTGAAAAGGAAATTGGATTGTTGGTGGTGGATTCATAACCTTTTTTTTTTTTTTTTTTTTGGTTAAGGGTAGAACTTCATAGAAAAGAAAGGCACAAGGCCAAACAACAAGCAGAGAAGCTAACTCTGCAGCTACAGAGAAACAAGGACAAAGATAAATAGGATTAAGAGAGATGTCACCACACCAGGTACCAGCATCGCCCTATCTATCAAAGTAAGCAAGACCCTACTTACAAAGGAGGACATGGAAGACTGTCCTTGTTCAAGATGCCCACTAATGAAGATGGAGGTTGAACAACCCAGCCGAAGCCGCACATCTCCGGAGAAAAATTTCTCGCGACAAAATCTGCCGCCATATTTGTTGATCGTGGAGTCCACGACCAGAAGCATGATTGAAAACTCATCCCAACCTCCAAAATACGGCTAAGAATTGGGAGTAGGTCCCAATCACAACTCAAAGAAGGAAAACAGAGGGATCGAATAACCTTTTGTGCATCCGACTCAATTACCACGTCCTGCTCCTGCAAACTTCTTGCCAATAAGCACCATTCCAAAACAGCAAGAGCTTCTGCCATCCCAGCCGAGGATGTATGCATCCAGACACTCTTCACTGCTCTACATCCTGAGAAGTAGTACCGAGCCACAATCTCAATCTTCCCGTATAAGGAGTCACTCTTCCAGCATGCATCGACATTCACTTTAATCTGATTAACTGAGGGAGAAGACCAACGAGCGAGCAGATTAGAAACTCTAGGAGGGTAGGTTCGGGCAGGGGACGACAGAAGCATGGAAGAAGAGGCAAGCTTAAAAGACTCCAAAGCAGTAATGATGGCCCGATTAGTTCTGAAAGGAATAGGTTTTACACCGTTGAAAACAGTATCACAACGAGCTCTCCAAATAAACCAGCAAGTAAAAACAAAGTACATCATGGATCGATCAATGTCTTCTTTACACACCAGATTTTGATTTACCACCACACAAACCCACTCAGCCAAAGTAATGATTGAGCTTCGATTAATCTGAAAGCTCAGCAGACCCCCAATCCAAACTCTGAAGACCCAAGGGCACAGAAGAAGAATATGCTCCATGGTCTCTTCACCTTTGTTACAAACTGGGCAAAGGGGGGAAGAGGCACACTTACGTCGAAACAAATTTGATTTAGTAGCACAAGCATCCCGAAGAGCCATCTAGAGAAAATTTTTCATCTTTGGGGGAGCCTTACTGCTCCAAATCCAATCCTAAACCCGGGGATCAACACTTCAAGAGGAGGAGGGGTGATCAAGGTTTAAGCTGGGATGCCCACTGTGAACTCGCCAATACCCGGACTTAACTGAGAAAGAGCCAATTCGCTCATAAGGCCAAACAAGCTTGTCAGGACTCATAAATGACCCCACATAAATTTGAGAAATAGAGTCACGCTCAGTTTCCGAGAGAAGGTTAGAAAGAAGGTCCAAATTCCAATCTCGTGAAATTGGATCAACGAACTTCGCAACCTTGCTTTCCCTGTTTATAACCGAGTGACCAAAAGGGGTGAGGTGCCCTCCTGAGATTCCAGGGACCCAATTATCCTCCCAAAATTAAACCTCATTCCCTCATATGATCTGCCATCTAGTATCTCTCAGGATGAGATCCCTCCCCTCTAATAAGCTCGCCCACGCCCAAGAGGCCCTCCCACCCTTCTTGGCGTCCAAGAAAGACACATTTAGGAAATAACGCGCTTTCAAAACACGAGCCCACAGAGAGTCTAGGTCATGAATCAACTGCCAGCACTGCTTCGCAAGAAGGGCAACATTGAAGTCATTTAGGTTGCGAAAACCCAAACCACCTTCATTCTTAAACTGACTCAAAGCTTTCCAGTTAACCTAATGTATCCCACAATCCCTGTTAGCACTCGCCCACCAAAACCTCGCCACTGCCGCATTAATATCCTTGCATAAACTTACTGGCAAACGAAAGACGCACATTGGGTACATAGGAATAGCCTGGACCACAACTTTTATGAGAACTTGCTTCCCCGCTTGAGAAAGAAAATGTCGCTTCCAACCCGCAATCTTCGTCAGAATCCGGTCCTTGATAAACTGTAAGGTCTCCTTCTTCGATCTCCCCCAAATTGTTGGTAAACCTAAATATTTCCCTAGGTCATCCACTTGAGGCATTTCTAGGATATTACAAAGCTCCGAAGATAAACGGGCAGAAGTATTAGGCCCAAAATAAACCACCGATTTCTGAAGGCTAACATGTTGCCTGGATGCTCTACAGTAAGCATGAAGAAGGGAAGATAAATTCCTACAATTCTGATTGGTAGCCAGAAGGAATATAAGAGTGTCATTAGCAAATAGTAAGTGTGAAAGCATAAGCCCCGAAGCAGATAGTTTGATTCCCTCCAAATATCCCTGCTGAACCGCCCTACTGATTAACAAAGAAATGACCTCACTGATAAGGATGAACATGTAGAGAGATAGGGGATCCCCCTGTCGAAGGCCCCTAGTTGGTTTAAAAGTTCTCCCCGGCCTCCCATTGATGAGAATAGAGAATTCTATAGTTTTAACGCACCTCATAACCATATCAATCCACAATTGCTAAAAACCGAGATGCACCATAACTGCCTCCAGAAAATCCCATTCTACCTGGTCATACACCTTGTTCATATCGAGTTTAATCCTCATCTCGAACTTAGTCTTCGTTCTTCTCAACTTAAGGAAGTGAAAATTTTCATGCGCCAAGATGATATTATCTTGTATTTGTCTTCCTTTGATGAAAGCATTTTGATTTGGCGAAATTATTTTATCCAACATTGGTTTCAAACAATTCGCCAAAATCTTAGACAGAACCTTATAAGAGTAGTTACAGAGGCTAATGGGCCTGAAATGATTAACCCCTTCTGGGTTTGGGACCTTAAGAATCAAGGCAATATTTGTCGAATTGATAATAGAAGGACATCCGACACCCCCGAGGCAATCGGTAACAATACCATGGACCTCAGCCGCAATAATGTCCCAATAGGATTGGAAGAACAACCCTTGAAACCCATCAGGACCAGGCGCCTTAGATCCCCCCATATTGAACACAACATATTTGATCTCCTCGTCAGAAATAGAACCACATAATGTCTCATTCATTTCATCCATTATAACCGATTCCAGGCATTGAAGTATATCCCCCCAATCCCAATTTCCAACAGATGAAAAAAGTCTTTTATAGTGATCATCCACCGTAAGCCTAACCCTTGATGGACATTCCTGCCAAATGCCCTCCTTATTCCTGATTCGGGTTAATTTGTTCCGTCAACGCCTTTGGACTGTAGATTGATGAAAAAAAGCAGTGTTCGAGTCCCCGGCCTGCAACCATTTGATGCGAGATCTAGCCGCTCAATACGCCTCATCTTAAGCCTCGAGCCGGTTAATAGTTGGAGTAACCTCACCAATTTCTTCACCATTCTCCTCCTAGTGCCCTTGAAGGTGCCCTAGATGAGAATTCAACCTTTGGAGCTCAAGCTTTCTGGCTTTCAACTTTTCAGAACTCCAGCTAATTAAACCTCGCCTTGTAGCGTTAATCTTTCTCTGCCACGTTTCCACCACCCCACCAACACTTCCCACACTCCAGCTCCGAGCAATAGTCTCCCTGCATCCCTCATCTTTACACCAAAACGCTTCAAAACGAAACATCGGTTTACATTTAAGGACCATCGGATCAGTATTAAGAACCAGAGGACAATGATCGGATGCCCTAACATTTTCATGAATAATCACTGAGTTAGGCCGCCGAGTCTGCCAGCTTCCATTAATTAAGCCCCGATCAAGCCTTTCCTGCACCAAGTTGCCGTTCCTGGTTCCCCTCCAAGTAAATTTAGGTCATGAGAAGCCAAGATCCAACAATTCCATACCATTTAGAAAAGACTGCAGATAGGGAATAGTAGTCTGATGCCATTGATTCCCACCAGATTTTTCATCATCTGCTAATATCTCATTGAAGTCTCCAGCACAGAACCAAGGGGCATCCGTCGGGCTCAGCACCGCTGCTATCCACTGCCAGAAGTCCATTTTTTCATTTCTATATGGAGTGCCATATATCCATGAAGCATGAAACCACTCATCATCTAAGGGGCGCATCTCAGTATGGATCAAGTTCCTATTAGACGATAAAACGTTTACCTGCAAGCTGTCATCCCACCACAGGCTCAGGCCTCCCACTGAACCAACCGGAGGTATATCCCACCCATTCGTGAAGCCCATCCTCCTACGAACCCCATATATTTTTTGGTTTTGCATTTTAGTCTCAGATAAAAAAACCACAGAGGGTCTATGCTTTCTAATGAGCCCATGTAAGGCTCAAACTACCATGTCCGACCCAAGACCACGACAGTTCCAAATCAGATGTATCATGGTTGACTTGCGACTATTTCGGGCCAGCCGCCACCGCCACCATTCTTTTTTCTTGAGCTCTGACTCCCCATAGTTTCCTCATCTTCCACAATGTCCTCTAGGTAAGGCCATAAATTTTCTTCCTGAACTGGAACCTCCAACAAATTTTCATCTAGAGTAGCGTAGCTCGCTCCCTTCTGATTTTCATCCTCCGCACTATGTCCAACTGCATTTCCTTTACGCCCACCTCTCCTACCTTGTCCACTAGGTCCTGCTTGTCTTCTAGTTCTTTTAGTCGGTCTTGGAGTACTATTATTTCTTCTTTCACTCGCATTTCTCTTTAGTCCCATCCTTTGGAAAAGGTTCCCATCCTCCGCTTGGTCTAAAATGAGATTACTCAGTTGCAGTCCCATTATCAGATTCTGAGTCATCATCAGTTCTGTTTAACCATGTTGTCTTCCCTAGTCAAACCACTTCATGGGATTTTATGAGTTATTGTCCACCTAACTCACCTTTCTCTCAGCCACCGTCTCAATATGTCTTCGTCTAATATTTACCCTGCGATTACCCAGAGTCATTCCCACTTGCTCTCCTTCACCCTCAGCCTCACTCCTCAGTATAGGCAACTCATCAGTGACAGTCCCACCTGACCCTTCCATAACATTGTGAGCATGAGCACTGCCCGTACTCGGAGCGCCTACAGTTGGGTTAGTTGCCTCCCACGCACTCACTAGAGTAATCAAAGCATTCTCTACTCGTAGAGGTCCCATGCTTCCTCTATCTTCTATAATACTACCCTCTGCTTCGAGAGTATTGTTCTCTCTCCCAAGTTGGGTCGAGGTCCCTTTCTCTCGACTGACCCTCGCATGCTCTTCCTTCCTTGAGTAACATTTATCGTCATCGGGACCTCCGGAACATCTCTTACCATTCTCGTTTTAGTCCAATCTCCATATCCTGCCCCCTCTCAACTCTCAGCTGGCGCCGAGCACCCAACACTAGTATGACCAATTACATCACAATTATAGCATAAATCCTGAAGCCGTTCGTATTGAAATTCAACCCATGAGTCCTTATTTCTTGCCCTTGTAACCCAACACCCCGTGGCCAGAGGTTTCGTGGTATCAACCATGATTCGGATTTTAAAAAACCCTCTAGCCTTGGTTATATCCTCAACTTCCAGCAGCTCCCCACATTTATTTGCCAGTCGATTTATGTTTCCTTCAGAGCACAAGCACAGTGGGATACCTTTCATCTGCACCCAGAAAAGAACCATATGTATCGGGATTTCTTCCATTGCAAGATCTTCCATCCACTATTTTACATAGAGATTTGTTTCATCACCGCCTAAGGTACCTATTCCAGTATACGACTTGCAATGTTCTCATCTCGAACTAGGATCACATACAAGTTATCTTGCACCCAGTTAACTTGAATCTCCCCAAAATCCTTCCACGCACTCTTCAGAATGTTTCTCACGCCCCATTTATTAAGCTGTTGATCCACCAAAACCTTTGCTATGAGTTTCACCCCAAATTCCATGTTTGAGAGTTCCATTCTGTTTTCCAATTGTACAGCTAGATCCTCTACTTCAGTCGCCATATTCTCTCTGAACTTCTTAAACTTTTCTCTCTTTCTAAACCCTATATTCTTTCTCAGTCTGCCACCCCAATTGAAAAACCTATAAACCTGTTTTCGACTGTAAAAGGTAGAGAATGGGTACCCAGTGTCTTTCAGGTTGGTAGAGGCATAGTAAATGCTCTCCCAGTTGTTAATTACAGACCCATCCCCCAATTTAAGTAATCCCACTATTTTGCACCACAGTACTGCTTTAAACCAAACATCAAACCACTGATCAGTTGTGAGCAAATGATACCCCATTAATGTTTCCATCTGTATCTCAGGTTCCATTAACTTCCTTATAAGAGATCCATAAATAAGCCCCATCAATTCAGAGATGGGGGTCCCATCTAGAGCTCCAACCAAGCAGACTGCTACAAGGTATCCATCTTCTTTTAGCATAAAAGCTTGAGACCCAGACCCCAACTTCACTCAAACGCTATTGACACGGAATAAATTCGAGAAGACGTACCTCAAAACCCACTTCCTTGCGAGATCTCAGAGTGCATGTTGCCCATCATGGACGAGCCGCCACATTCTGACAACAACCTCGCAAGATCCATGTTGCCACTGATTAGATTGGACAGATCGAGTTAGGGAATGTTCGAATTCAATTGAGACCCACATACCACAGTGAAGACAACCAACGCCCAGGCCAAAATGACAAACCCAAGAAGCGGTGGTTAGAGCCAAACCAAACCCCAAATTAAAGAAGGAAAACGAAAACAGTTCCAAAACCCAGGACCGACAGACAAGAAAGGCAAGAGACGAGTAACAGATGGAGCGTAAAAAAAAGAGGACTCTCACCAGGGAGAGAAGACTCTTATAGAGGAGAAACACTTTCACACAAATGAGAGAAATTTTTTCACGAATACAGTTTTAATATGCCTCTTGGTTTGTTTTTCTTGTGGATTCATAACCTTTGGCTTAACAATGTCCAACCCCAATCGTTTAGCTATGGATTTATACAAAACTATTTAAGATTTAACTCTAATGGATCATGAAAAGGACTTGTTGATAGCAAAGGTGAAGAGATTGATCCATTGGCCTCTATCTTACTTCTTCAATCTCTTATCAAGGCATGCTGAGATCTAGCTATATAATAAATACAAAACTTTGTAGAGAGAAGGACGAGCCATTAGGACTGACCTTGAAAGTCGGTTTGTTGATCGTGGATTTCGGAAGAGAGAGAGCTAGCTTCGAGAAAGATATATAGAGAGAGAGGAAAAGGCTGGACATTTTATTCCGACATTTAATAGAGAGTTAAAAAATCTCATTTTTGGATCAAATTTGCTAACAATATTTATCACAAAGGTTTACATCTTAATTTTTTTTGTTACCATAGGCTATCTTTCAAATACTCTATCAAGACCATTAATTTGATTTCGAAGTTATAAAATTAGTTTAGTCTCAAATTTGTGACTCCTTAAAAGTTTTATTGTATTTAATTTTAATCACCTCAACATTATAACTTAATTTCTGATCATTTTCAGTCGTGAGAAATGCTAAGAGAGTCTCTCAGAATGGGACTAGTTATGTACTTTCTGTCACTTCATTGTTTAATATCAATTTTTATGCTAATTTTATAAAATATTGTGCAAAATTAAAATAAAATGACGAAACGTCCATATAAAAAGTTTGAGTCTTCTTGACATTTCTTTGTTTTTGAAAGTATAATCTATTAAAAAAATATGAACTCATGTTCCACATTTAAAACGCACAACCACCACACCTAACATCTTTGATTCGATTGTCACAGCGACATTATTGTCGGGTCGCTCCCACTGCGATTATCTCATCACATTTATTACTATTACAATTATATAATATTTTCAGATGATAAGATAGATTGTAGAGGAGTGTAGAGGAGAAGCACTTGAAACTTTGAGAGGAGCCGCGGTGATTTACCACCCCAATCTTTTCAATGTCAATGGAGGCCACATTGTCCGCCGCGACGCCCACAACGGCAGCTCTCCTTGCCGCCTCCAAATCCCTCAGCCGCCGACTCGCCAGGACCTTTCTCAGTCAACGCCTCCCCAGTCGTCTCCTTGCTCGCAGGCACCTCACTTCCCTTCACACCAACTACTACGGCTTTCAGACCCCTAAACCTAATCCTCTCTCTTCCTCGTCTCTGAGGAGTCTCTGCGTCGTTGATCCGCACTTACGGCGCCGTTTAGAGTGCGTTGGTAGCTCCGCTGCTTCATTTGCCTCTGGTGGTGGAAATGGTGGCTTTGGCGGAGAGAGTGGCGGCAGCGGCGGTGACGGCGAGGGAGGTTCCGGCGGCGGCGATGCCAAGTCCAAGGTTGTTGCTGCTGGAGGCGATGAGGTTTCGGTGCTCTCCACTGATGTCATTATTCTCGATGTTGGAGTATGAATACACTATTATTAAACCCCTCTCTCTCTCTTAGTCTCTCTCTCTCTCTCACTCTCTCTCTCTCTCTCTCTCCCTCTCTCTCTCTCCCTCCTACTCAATCTGATTGATTGGTGATTTTCTTGGATAGGGAATGACATGTGGGGGATGTGCAGCCAGTGTGAAGCGAATTCTAGAAAATCAAGTAAGTTTAATTTCATTTTCTATCTTTAATTGACATGTATTTCGGTTGCTATCAAAGTTTCAAGTAAGTTTAATACCCGGCATATATGTGTGTATGTATATATGGCAGCCTCAGGTGTCAACTGCGAGTGTAAATCTCACAACAGAGACGGCAATTGTGTGGCCTGTGTCCGAAGCGAAGGCTGCACCAAACTGGCAAAAGCAGCTAGGAGAGACACTTGCAAACCAATTGACCAGTTGCGGTTTCAAGTCCAACCTTCGTGGTAAGCATTTCACAATTTTTTCGCATTCAGCATGTTACGATTATTTATTGTTCATATGAACGTATGAATTCCATGGTTCTCATTTATTGGAAAGTTGTATGTTTGGTTAATCCTTGTAATGGCTAGTCTTTTTACTTTTCAAGGGCATTGCTAAAGTTTGCGGATTATTTTCTTCGAGTGTGTTTTCGGTGTTAGTTATACACGTTTAGGAAAAGTGTGATGAAACTATGTTGCTTTAGAGTCTGCTTAGACTAACATTGCATGAATCAGTGACAACATAACTTTTTTAGTAATTGAAAACACCAAAGTGTTAATCTTTAATGCTAGATGTTCTTGAAATTCTTGACACATTAACATGATGTTGATTAAGATTAACTTATATTGGCAGACATTTAGTGGCGATTGTCTGATGTTGGCTGTCAGAATTTTATTAGCACATTAGTTGAGTGCATAGGAGGACTAGGCTTTCATCTTTAGATTGTTGAGTTGCAAAATGAGACCAGCTAGGAGTAAGTGGAAACTGGATTCATCAGGGGTTCTCCTTTAAGAAATTTTAAAATTTTCTGTCTAACAAGCAATCACTTCCTGAGTTCCAGTCTGCTTAAATGATTTGGAAATCTAATGGTCCTACCAAGTTTCATGTTTTGGTTTGGATCATAGTTCATGGAAGGGAAAATACTTGTGCTTTGGTACAAAGAAGATCACTTTTTTGCTCGTCTCCTCGTTGGTGTATTTTGTGCAACAAAGAGGAAGTACTTGGAAATCATTCATTTCCATATTGTCCATATGCATTGAGATTGGTGACAGTGAGTTAGGGTGGGGAAGCAAGAGTTCATTGGGTTATTCCTCAGTCACCTTCAAACATTTTTGTGAAAAGAGTATGCTTTGGTGGTGGAAAAAAGGCAAGAATTTGTGGAGTTGCATTGTGTTAGCTTTCTTTTGGGTAATTTGGTTGGCAAGAAATAGAAGATCTTTGAGAACTATAGTGGGGATGTAAAAGAAAACTCTTCAGTCAGGTTCTGAGCATCATTTTGGGCTTCTGTTTCTCCAGCTTTTAGTGATCTATCATTTTCTATAATTTTATCGGATTGGGTAGTTGCTGTAGGGTAGCTTTTCAAGTTGTAATGCAATGTGTGTGAGTATTTTGGTTCTGTTTTTGGGGATTGTATCAGTTTGTTGGTGGACCTCGGGTCAACTTTGTTTTTTTATTAGGCTTTTGTTCTTTAATGAAATTTTGGTTCTCACAGTTAAAAGGGTGCAAAAAGAAAAACAAAGTCAGACATAAGAGAATGAGAAGGATCGATCTTGCTTGAAAGGTTTCTTTTCCATCTCTGTTTGATTTCAAACCCAGAAAGCTCTCTCTCTTTTCTTGGTACTCAAGCACGCCCCTTTTACATCTAAAAAAATTGTGATGCTGCGGAATTTGCTATATCCTTTTGAGAAGTTGAGGATCGAAGTTTCTTAAACTTTGGGTTGTACTGTTGTCATAATATTACAATTGCTGTGGAAGGTTGAAATTGTTTCAGCTGCTATCCATCCACAAAACAAGTTCCACAGAAACTAAGTGGGGGTAGGTTTTGTGCTGCTTTAGAAATGACGATAGTATTCATTTAGAAATGACAATAGTATTCATAGCGGTTTACTGGGTCAGCTGAATACAAAAGACTATTATCTATTTAGTCCTTCGAGCATTGTTTCTTTACTTGTGGTTGTCCAATTAGAACCCCATAGCTTTAAAATAAGAGTATATCGCCTGCTTAGGATTTCCAAATGATTTATGTGAAGCTTTCTGGGTTTAGTGGCAGGTGAGGGAGCTACGGAAGGAGATATATCACCATAAAAGTGCAAACAATTTCTTGTCAGGCTGAACCATAATAGTTTATGGTATGTCCTCAAACTGTTGGATTTAATTTCAGTGGCGTGTTGTACGCATGATGTCTTACATCTCTCCGCTTTATCAGATGTAACAAAAGAGGATTGAAAATCGTTATTGATTCAGAACTACTTGCTTCTTTAGGTAGTCTCAACCAGCAGCTCATTTTAGTGGATAAGTTTGAGCAGCATTTCTGTAATGGAACACCCATTTGGTTTTGGAGGATTTTCGATTCCACTTCTACTCTCCGAGCTTAGCAATTCCTTGGTTGTCATTAGGAAATCGAGGACTCCTATCTTTCTATAAGTTGGCTGTATTCTATGCATAAGATATTTGAGAATTAGACTGATCGTTTGCCCATAGGCATTGCTAGTGTTCGTATATGCTTATCTACAATTAAGGAAAGCATTCAATATTTTCTCTTCTGTTTTTGTAATCTGTACTTTGTAGTAGAGGTGTTGCTATTTACAAAGACTAAATTTCTTTTGATGTAAGCATCCTTCAAACCAAGGAATAAATTACGCCCTATTTGATTTGGCCTTGTATTTCTTATTCCTTGTTTCTGTTATTTGTTTTACTAGGTCGGAGTGAATTCAGATCTCTTCTTATATTCTTATCTATTCCAGTTGTCCTCCATCAAGAGGCAAAGTAAATTAGATAATTTACTGGTTTTTTCTTCTTCAAGGAAGCTATTTTAAAGAGAGCATATAATAAAAGAAAGTATAGGAAAGTAGTTATACAAGCCTAAATGTCAGCTCACTACAAATTTATAACTAATGACACAAATGAACAACTAATAGGTATGTACGGTTGAAGGATAGTCTTTACAAGGGGGGATGTTACCTTGATACAATCAGTTTTGAGCAGCAATCCTACTTCACGTGGAAAGTAAATAAAGCGTTAGATAAATGGTCAGTGGCTTTTCCAGTTGATTCCTTGTTCCATCATTAGGAGCATATATGAATTGTATTGTCAAGGGCGATCGTTTGAGGATCTTCCTTATGGTACCCTTGGAAATACATCTCTCCAAGGCTTATCTCTTTGTCAAAGTGTTTGGCACAGAAATGGGGCTGTTCTATCTCATCTTTATTAGTTTTCTCCAAGTCATAATACAGTGAAGTACATCTTGTTGGTAGGCAGTTCATGGTGAAATAAAAATTACAAGACGCTTCAAAAAGGAGTTTCCAGGTGTAGTGCATGATGTGCCCAGAAACTCCTATTCCTTGCCGACCTAAATTGCTGGATAAACCAAAAAGGGTGTTACTCTTTGGCATCGTGCAGTTCTGCCTTCCATTCCGACGATGTAGTTTTAGAGGAAGAGAATAATTTTCGTCTATGGAGAAAACAAGATGGTTTTTGTTTAGGTACACAATTAGATAGTTTTCCACTCTTTGGCTGTTACCCATCCCCTCTTGGTTAGCTGTTCTTGTGTCTCTACCTAGATGTTTGCATCTCCAATCCGTTTTTCTATGGAAGTTCTTTGTTCGTAAATAGAAAGGGAACAAATGACTCTCTTGAAAAGAATATTGGCAATGGAAAATGAATGTCATACCTTTGTATTTTTGATTTTCTTCAGTGCTTCAAATATATGATCTTGTTTTTGTTGTTTGGTGTGAACAGCACTGTCCACTATGCACCATCTATTTGTGAACCTGGAAATTTTAGTCTATTGTGGCAAATAGATTCTATCAATCTGTTAGGTTTTGCTTTGTGTGATGAAGACGTGTTTTTTTTCCTAGATTCATGTTTTGATTGGAGATACTGCATACTTACCAAATTCAAGACCCCAAACATACATTCTTGTATGATATGGCTCTTCATGTCAGTCATCTTTAATCTCCATCAGGGCAAGAGGACTTGATTATTACCCCAATGTGCTAATTTGATTCTGTGTATTTGACCAAAAAAAAAAAAAAATTTGATTCTGTGTAGTGGTTGAACTAATTGGTTATTCTTGTGTGCAGATTCAGGACGAGACAATTTTCTCAAAGTTTTTGAAGGGAAAATGGAAGAAAAGCGTAAACGCCTAAAAGAAAGTGGTAGACATCTTTAAGTAGTGAGCATCTCTAGTTTACTTGTTATATTTTTTAAGCGTGTCTAAACTTCTTGTAAACTACATCAAAGCTTCATGTCGTTAAGCACTTATGATTAATATGCATACACCGTGCAGCTAATTTTTGCCTTTTCTTTTGTTAGGAAATGAGCTTGCATTCTCTTGGGCTCTGTGTGCTGTCTGCCTAGTTGGCCATGCATCTCATTTCTTTGGGGCTAAGGCTCCATGGATCCATGCGCTCCATTCGACAGGATTCCATTTGTCCTTATGTCTATTTACATTGCTTGGTCCTGGGCGTCGACTTATCTTTGATGGTTTGAGGAGTCTTGTTAAAGGGGCTCCAAACATGAATACTTTGGTTGGTCTAGGGGCCTTATCGTCATTTACTGTCAGTTCATTAGCTGCCTTTATACCAAAACTGGTTAGTGCTGATCTTTCTTGTTATATTTTTTGGGTTCCAGATCTAGTCGGATCTGCAACATTTAATTTCTATTGGTGGATGAGTAAGGATCCTCTGTTATAAGTAGACTGGCTTGATACATATATTATTGTCATGTGTTTTGAATAGTCAAAACTGTTTTATGTCAATACCAAGAATTTTGGTCTGTTCACAGTTTAATGGAACAAAGATTCTTATTTAATATTGCCTGTTATTCTCTAATGGTAGCATCCACCTGCAGCGTAAAATCCGTGTTTGTAAACTCATTACAAATGTTCATTGCTGATCTTTGCAAGGTGTAGCCTAGAAAGTAACTGAATGTGTAGAAGGGGATGATATATGTTTATCTCTGTTCCAAAATGCATTCTTGAGGAATAATCTTAAGCTCTAACTGTTTGGGCTATCAAGTCAATTAGGCTCCAATTCCAACTAACTAGTTCTTTTAGTACATAAGAGCCTGTTTGGTACTCTACTTGAATCCAACTTTTTAAACTCAAAAGCAATTTTTAAGTTTTAGGCCTTAAAAACTTATTTGGTAGGACTATTTTAAAAAACTGAACTCAAGACTAACTAAAAAATATAGTCTATTCTCTAAAAACATAAAAAATGAATTTTTAGAGTTTAAACTTAAACTCACTTCTTTCTTTTCTCTCCCTCCTCCCCTCTCACTCCAAATCTCTCTCTTTTCTTCTTTTTCTCTCTTTTTTTTTTTTTTTATTACCTTTTTCGTCTCTCATCCAATCCACTCTCTTCATTCTCTTGGTTCTTTCTCTCTCTTTCCTCTTCCTCTTTATCTTGTCCGATCCTCTCTCTTCTTTCTCTTTCCTTCAATCATCTCTTACTTTCTTTCCTCCTTTTTCCTCTTTCTCCCTCTCCTGCGATCCCCTCTTTTTAGATCTCTTTGTCTAGTTTAAGTCGTAAGATTTTAAAATTTTAAATCGCAAACCAATCAAGTTTTTGAGTCTTAAAGAAAATTGTTTTCAAGAAATGTTCTTGAGAAATGATAAAAAATTTCAAATAGGATACCAAACAGGCCCTAAATATCTGAAGTCATGTTGGTTCAACAGGTTAAAGTTTGGACGACCTGGCCCAAACACTTGGTTTTAGACTAATTACTCGCCCTATGTTTGTGTATGACCCAACAATGGCTATATTTCTGTTGTAAAAAAAGTAAATTTGCCTCTTTCCGTTGCCCTCCCTTTCTGCCTCCCTCTCTTTTTATAAACCTCAAAATTTGATAGACTTGGCTAAATTTGTATTTCACTTAAACATATGCGTATCCTTTTCCTTAACACATGCACACAAAACAAAAAAAAAGAACTTATGTCTCTTAACAAAAAAATGTGTATTGTGCTTGCTAACTCCGTAGCCTTGTTCAATGGACCTTATGGACGCAGGGCTGGAAGACTTTCTTCGAGGAACCAATAATGTTGATAGCATTCGTCTTGTTAGGGAGGAATCTTGAACAAAGAGCTAAAATCAAAGCAAGCAGTGATATGACTGAACTTCTTAGTATTGTACCGTCAAAAGCACGTCTTTTGGTCAATGACGGTGAACAAGAGTTGGAATCAGTAGTTGAAGTTTCTACTAACAGCCTCTCTGTTGGAGATAAAATTGTTGTACTACCTGGAGTAAGTATTACACCATCTTGAGTTTATTATTTAATGTTTTTAATCATCTCAGCCCTACTTGGAGGAAGTAAGTATGATACAATCTTGCTTTTGCTATTTAATGTTTTGTACCCCCTACCACCTCTACATGACTATATCAGTTATACTCTTATTTGATTTGTCCTTCGCTAAATTTGGTATTTTCTGTTGGATGCCACTTTTATTTTGTGGATTGTTAGTCTCCCAGCTTCTGATGCAAAGGATAAAATAGTTGTGAATTATATATCCTTTTAAAATTCCGAACTGTGGCATGCAGTTATAATTTCCTTTTTGCATTGCTTTAGGACCGTGTTCCAGTAGATGGAATTGTTAAAGCTGGTAGGAGTATCATTGATGAGTCAAGTTTTACAGGAGAGCCGTTGCCTGTAACCAAACTACCTGGGGTATGTTGTTGCTTATTATGAGCATGTGCCTTTTTCCCGTCTTCTATGCACATATTTAAATTCACTTAGGTAATTATAAAAGCTATCTCTGATATGAGGTTATCACAATGTTGGAGAATTTTATCTTTATGCTAGAGTCAAGTTGCCGCCGGAAGCATAAATCTCAATGGCACTCTTACAGTTGAAGTACAGAGACCAGGTGGTGAGACTGCTATGGCAGACATTGTTCGCTTGGTAGAAGAAGCACAGAGTAGGGAAGCTCCTGTACAGCGCATGGCCGACAAGGTTATCCATTCTTTCTTACAGTAGTTGGACAGAGTATTTTACAGTTGCAATTTTGCAATAGAGATATCCAAAATAAGGTATTGTTATAAAACTAGCATATTGTATAGGGGTGCACATGGGTTGGCTTGGGTCGGTGTTGGCCCCAAAGTGTGCCTTGAACCAACATAGTTGGATATAGGTTAGATACACTTGTCAGTTGGTATGCCAATAACTTTTATCTTCTTCTAATTCAATGTATGGCTTACTAATGTTTGTCTTTCGTATATATATTTGTGTTCTCTTATTTGTTTTTACTATATTCTTTTTCTTGTTTCAGAGCCAAAAAATTGAATCAAGTATAACCAAGTAACTTACATGCTTAGCGTTGTGGTAATATAATTTGTTGATCACACTTACTAGAATGGTGCTCATCTTTTGATTTCTTTGGTTTCACCAGGTGTCTGGACATTTTACATATGGAGTAATGACACTCTCTGCTGCTACATATCTATTTTGGAGCTTGATTGGTGGTCATATTTTACCTGCTGCTTTTCACGGAGGAAATTCAGTTTCATTAGCATTGCAACTCTCTTGCAGTGTACTGGTATGAATTAGAGGTTTATGATTTATCTCGCTTAAATTTTGAAAGGGACCCTGATTCTTGAATGCCATGAAGAGAATCATATATTATAAAAAAAAAAAACAAGATAGGTACTATTTGCAATTAAGTTTTACTTTTCAAAGTGTAAAATAGCTTTTGGTGAAGCTCTGTTTTTGTGATTGCAGGTTGTTGCTTGTCCATGTGCTCTTGGGCTAGCCACACCTACAGCTGTGCTGGTAATCTCTTTGCAAACTCTAATCACTGCTACACAACTTTTCTTATTTGAAAAAAAAAAAAAAAAAAAAAAAAAAACTGTTTCAGCCTTTACCAACTTAGAAATGATTTGTGCTTATTAGACCTTAAATTTTTATTTCTGTTGTGTTTGTAATAGAATGGTTTAAACTTCAACCAATTCAAGATTTTGATTGCAACACTTTTAAGGGCTCAGATTTCGAATCCAACTCTTTCTGTTTTATGTTTGAATTAGAACTATATATGATTCCATAAAATGATAAATAGAACAGGAGGGATATGCTAACTTGTGAACGCAATTTACTTTGCATTTAAGCAATTGAACTTTAAAGATACTACTACCAACACCCGACCTCAGGTAAGGTAGGCACACACTATCTGAACAAAATCCTTACCTCCTTAAACTTGTTTGATAAGTTCTAAATTTGAATTTTCTTGCTTATGATATGTCAAATTTATCTTCAGTATTGAGTTCTTTCCAGGTTGGGACTTCGTTGGGAGCTAAAAGAGGACTACTTTTGCGTGGCGGTAGTATTTTAGAGAAGTTTTCAATGGTGAACACTATAGTGTTTGATAAAACAGGGACTCTGACAGTGGGCAAACCTGTTGTGACTAAGATTGTGACTCCTGAACGTTCGAAAGTTACTGACTTAAAGTTGAGTCGTGACAAATCTTCATTCTCACATTACTGTTTCATTTAAGGATATTAAATTTATTTGAAGCTTTCCAGTGACATAGAAAAAGGGTTGCTTTAATTTTCCATGATATCAAAGGGAGTTCATTATGCTTCTAGGATCTCATCGACCCTTACCAGCTTATAGTTAGGGAATTCACAACTCTTAACTTCCTGTAGCCCAGGTCCTAAAAAAAATGCAAAAAAAATCAGGCGATGGTGTGAAACAAGTAAAATAAAATAACAAATATGTTCATCAATCATACGAAAAAATCTCTTTAATCAATACCTAAACCCTAAACAACTTCTCTGATAACTTAATTTTGTAAAAAGGTTTTGGAAGGACTGCTAAACATGTTGACGCAATAACTTTGTGTTATATATTGGGTGCCTTTAAGCTTTGAATTTCTCCATTTTACAATAAGAAATGTGTCTCCTAGGGAATTAACAAAAGTCAACAAGGAAACAGTTTACTGAAACTGTTTGTCCTGCATAGTTGAGCCGTGTCTTAGACTCTTAAGTCAGGTTGCTCTTAGATTGCAATCTAGCCACATGTGTTGATGAATGTGCTTAGGTGGTTTAGTGACGTGGATTGCAATCTAGCCACATGTGTTGATGAATGTGCTTAGGTGGTTTAGTGACATGTGGATTACCAATTCTTTCCTTGATTGGAAAACTATCCAGTGGCTTTGCATGCTGAATCATATCTGTATCTAGGTACAGTGCATTTGTTTGATCTGTTTCACATTTTACCTGTACTACTAAATTTGTGTCTTCTGCGACAATTTTATGCAGTTTTGAGGATCCAAATGAATTTTCATGCATGATTTGTTTTTGGGATTTGAATTATTAGAGGCACAACTCGAACAAATAACTCATCTTTTTAGTGACTAGAAAGATAACCGCGTATTACCCTATACTAGAACACTATCTTTGTCTGAAAAGGAAAAAGTCTTTACAGTTAGCTCAGATCCACTGTTTCCAATTCAGAGATTTTCTTACCAGGGTTTGCCACTAAGAAAAAAGATGGAATGATTTTTTAATTTTTTTTTAACAGAGAAAAGATAAACCATACTTGGTCAGAAGTTGATGTTCTGAAGTTTGCTGCTGGAGTAGAATCGAATACAGTTCATCCTGTTGCAAAAGCTATTGTGGAAGCTAGTCAGGCTCTTAATTGTCAGAATATGAAGGTTCCTTCTTCTGAAGATTTCTAAATTTGCTTCTTATGGATCATTTTATCTTTAACTTAACTGAATATATCTGGTTCCATAGACTGTTGATGTGGATTTTGAGTGTTTTGCAAAATACTTTTCTGGAGTGCATTCCATACGGGATTTAATACGAGTCAAAGTTTCTTAAGAAGTGAACTTATGATTTTTTTTCTCCTTGATGATTGCATATCGGGGTTCTTTGTCGTCGTTTCAAGTTTCTATTATATTCACAAAAACCCACTGTGCTATTCTCCTTTGGATGGATCGGTATGCAAGTTATGCCAAGTGAGGTGTTGCTTGTGGTTGTCTCTATTCACAGGTTATATTTTCTCTAACTAATGGATTTTATTTGGGACAACTAGATATTGTATCTGTTTGGGAATCTTTGGTCTAAGCACTTTAAGGATGTCCCCTTAGTGTGCTTTTGTCTTAACTGGGCTGGATTTTTGTATAGAGTGGTGCTGGAGTTCTGCATTTAATTTCTCCCCTATATGAGCATCATCTCTTACAAAGAAAAAAGAAAGAATGCAGTTCTGTGAACAAATCCTTGGTGTTCTAGAAGAGGATTATATCATTAAGTGCATGCATTAGCTGGATAAGGTTCCGAAAAAATCATGATGCTCAGATCCTAAACTGTGCACTTTATTCCAGGTTGCGGATGGAACATTCTTGGAAGAACCTGGCTCTGGTGCTGTAGCAACTATTGAGAACAAAAAGGTTTCTGTTGGGACTTTGGAATGGGTTCAAAGGTAATTACAGGGTATAATGGAATATAATAGTTTGTATCATTGCATATTTGAATGTGAATTTGCTTCTTGTAAAGGTGTAATGCTGATAGGCATTGGCCCTGGACCATTGTTAAGGGAATTTAGAATCCTATTATTGAAAATTTAGATTCATATAGGACAACATAAAGAGAGTGCTGTCTATGATCATGATGAACTCTTTAGGATACAAATAACAATGTAAATGGAGAAGTAATGCTTGACAGATTCGACTTACAGGAGCACTAAACAGAAGCAGCTTAGAGAGACTAAGAAGATATAGAGGTACTTCAACAAATGCTTATTTCTTTCACTTCAATTTGACTTTGGCTCACAAAAGTGAGCCTTATTTTCTAAAGGTTTTTGGCATCAAAACGACTTTAAAAGAAAATCCTAGAGATTCATTAAAGATATGTAGAATCTTAGAGAACTTTTAGGGCTCATTTGGTGTTAGGGAATTGAAGGTATATTGAAGGCAACCAAGGGCGCATGTTTTGTTAAATTTAGGGATCTCAATTAACAGATTTTTGGTTCATGGACCAATTCTAAATTTTACTCTTGATTGTTTGCCGCAGTCTTAAATGACCCCAGAAGATCGATTGACTGTTTTGCTTACCATGGAAATTAATTTTGGGAACCAAAGGCTTAGTTTGTTTTCATCTTCCAAATAAGATATCTTTTGTTTTTTTTTTCCTTCTTAATATGACTTAAATAATTTAATCTTGGATCATGTATTGAGGTCCCATTGAAAAACTAAATACATGCAGGCATGGAGTTACTAAGAATCCATTTGAAGAAGTAGAAGCCCATACGAGTCAATCTATTGTATATGTTGGCATTGATAGTACTCTTGCCGGTCTCATTTATTTTGAGGATCAGATAAGGGAAGATGCTGGACAAGTTGTTAAATCTTTATCTAAGCAAGGGATCGATGTATACATGCTATCTGGGGACAAAAGAAATAACGCGGAGTACGTCGCGTCTGCTGTTGGTATTCCGAAAGAGAAGGTAAGGAGTTCTTAATTACTTCTTTCTTTGATGGGAAACAAATTTTTTATCAATTTGGAAAGATGTAAAAAATAGTGAAACAAGTTCAAGCAGAACACCAAAAGCTTGTCCTCTATCTTTTATTTTAATTTATATTTTGAAATGAAACAGATTTTTAATAATATCATAAACAATACAACTTTTGGATAAGGTATCCACAATCTGTATATCGAGCCTATAATACTAAAACCTCAAGACTTGAAACCTAAACTTAATCACAGCTGCTAACACATCCGTCATTATAGAAGAGTGAGAATACTCAATCCCTAAACTCATTTGAAACTGATGCCCAAATAGCTGCCCAGTATCTTACTCGATCCCAGATTATTTTTCTCTATCGAATTTAATTGTATAGCCTAAGCTGTGGGTTGCAGGTGATATCTGGTGTTAAACCGACGGAAAAGAAGAAGTTCATAATGGAACTTCAGAAGGATCAGAACATTGTAGCAATGGTTGGTGATGGAATTAATGATGCTGCAGCATTGGCTTCATCGCATGTTGGAATTGCCATGGGTGGTGGTGTTGGAGCTGCTAGTGAGGTGTCTTCTATTGTGCTATTGGGCAACAGACTTTCACAGGTAATTTTCTTAAAAATATAACGTTGTTGTATGATTATTTGCACAAACACCTCCCGGGTTGTTTTTGAAAGCACGAATAGGTGCCAGATTCTGCAGTGTTATTTTTGGAAACCAAACTGTAGAGGATTACATGCTGTCGTGTAGCAAAATTTGCTTTTACACTTTTACCAACAACAAGTATGAATAAATAATTGAAGAATGCAGTGCAAATCTTTTCACTGTCTACAAAACATTATTTGAAAAATATGCATAATGTTGAGTGCTGGAGCACTGATGGAAAAATTTGTTATCCTTCTTTTCATATAATAAGCACTGTTGTGTAGGATATTTGATCTTCATAATGTCCTGCAGTTACTTGATGCATTGGAGCTGAGTAGGCTAACTATGAAGACTGTGAAGCAAAATCTGTGGTGGGCTTTTGCATACAATATTGTAAGTCCTTGTATGGATTAAGAATAGGCCGATACTCTGTTTATTTCTGGTGTTTCGTTCTGCTGAACGTACAGGAATTTGAGCCTATTAATATCACAAGCTTATTACGAAATTTATTTAGAAGCAATACCCGGTCTTATGCTACTAGAATTTTACAGGTAGGACTTCCAATTGCTGCTGGAGTGTTGCTTCCAGTAACTGGGACCATTCTGACGCCGTCAATTGCTGGAGGCCTCATGGGCTTGAGTTCTGTAGGGGTTATGGCAAATTCATTGTTTCTGAGATACAAGTTCTCTAAACAGGAACAAAAATGTAGTGGATCTGCTCGCTCCAAAACTAATGAGGAATCCGATCTTCTCATCAACATAAGTGCAGAAGAAGAGCATCCTCATTCTGATGGTAAATGGAAAGAATAATACAGCCAACAAAAAGATCGGCTTCTGCGAGTTCTGCCACTAGATGTGGAGGAGCAGGGTCAAAACTTGGCCTCAAATAAGGGTCCTAACCCTTTCATTTTTCAGTAAAAAGATTTTTGAAAGACGGGTCAACGACCAAACTCAATACTGCATAAGTGAATTTAGGAATCCACTGCAGAATTAGATAAAAGTTCAAAATTGAGTAGTGAAGGTATTCTTCTTGCACTGTATGTCCCGGTGCAATGCCCAGATACGAGGTACGAGTCGAGTTCATGGTTTTGTTCGTGTACGGAATTCGCTAGTAACCTATTGTAGCTATTCGATAGGGAGTAGACATGCATTATGATATTTCGGCTCGATTCATTCTAAACTTGTTTGAGAGTATAATTTGGTTTGATCTTAAAATATTTAAAATGATACATTTTATACATTTTTATTTATTTATTTATTGTAATCAATTATTTGTGTTTTACAGCAGTGATTATATATCTATGTGAAATGCATAAAAACGTGTATCAAAGCAATTGAATAAATGCTAAAATGCTACTAGGTTGAATTGTTTAGAAATCATCCACAAGCACTCTGTTGCAAACTCACTGCCCGAGAATGCCAGAACAACTCAACGAGGGTGAAACCGTTGCTACTCACATTAGTTATCATTTAACGGGTACTAATATTTATCTTTGTTAGGTCCCCATTGGGGAAAAGAAGTGAGATTGCTCGTGGCCCTGTGTTTGTAACGGTTTATGAATCGACTAAATTTAGAGTCGAATGACATTTTCAAACGAATTTAAAACGAATCAAATCAATATATTGTACATTGTCTCCTTCCTATCGAATGATACAATAGGTTGATAGCGAATTCCCTACCTGAACCGAAACCCTCCCGATAAATCTGCTATTTCCTGATGACATGGAAAGGACCAAGTTTTGAACATTCTAACTCCCTTGAGTAATGTAAACAGCCACAGTGCTTCTGAAACCATTAGAATGTGGGCATTCATATTAAAACCAATTGATAAAAACAGAGGCCCTTTTTTAACCCCTTCTTATTTCTGATCATCGGTTGAATAAATAAAAGAAAACGGACAACATTAAACAAAGGTGTGCGAGGCTAAAAAACGGTGTTTAGCATTTCCCATTTGTACATAATTGATCATAGTGAAAACGACGAAAGACGGATGAATTAGGTATGTACTCTCACATGACCAATATCGAAAAAGAAAGCAGGTTATGTAATTTCAGTTTCCTATGATGTCTATACAAGTTATATGAACGGGAAGGGAATAAGTCATTTCAATGTCAATCAATCTGAAGATGAAGGATGTCATGACAAATCACATTCACATAACTTTGACATCGTAATTACAGCACACTTTCCAGATGCATAACCGCAAAAATCGATGCTTGGAAGACAAGCCAAGTACAGAGTAACAAAACTTCAGCCACGCGACATCCTCAAACGAGTGGTGGACCAATATGGCCGGCAATCAAATCAGGCAATGAAATTCCAGAAGCTCGTGGTTTCCAACTGCAGCAATGAACAAGTCGCACGCTACATGAAGACCACTTGTAACATAACACCAGCTGCATGTCTCGGACTCCGGTCTAAGAGTTCAAGTTGGCCTTATTTTCGTAGCAAAATCAGCCTTCATACCATATATGTCATCCCAACCTGCATTAGATGCGAATGGGGCACGCTCAAATTCGCAGTGCCCCTCCTGCAATTTTTCCTCAAGAAAGCATAAAAGTAATTGATGATTAACTTCTTAATGAACCATGAATCTTTCCTGGCCCTAATATCACCATGACCAAGAAGATAAACAACCCCCGATTCCTTGGCCTTCCGTATAAACGATAGTTCCCCATCAATACTCTGCTCAGAATCAGAAATTGTTGGATCTGTTGGAAACACTGGCTTCACCTCCTCTGATGTGCTTGCTTCTGATGTAGGCTGCTGTCTCGTCTCCTTGAACTCAGCCAGGAGAGGAACGCCAAGTGAGTAAACACTTCCATTGGGGGCTATAAGAACCCTTGAGCAAGAGGACTCATCCTCTGAGTCTGTAGCACCATCATCCCCGTCACTCTCTAGTGACCGCTCCTGAGCCTCCCTACGTATGAATTTCTCAAGGCTCTCAATTAGTAGCTGTTCAAATGTTTGGTGATTTTCTTTACGAACATCCTTATAGCCGTACCTGTTAAAGTCATAACATCAGACATAGGAGGCAACAAGACATGATAGAATGAAAAAGAAAACGGAAGAAAAAACACTTCGAATGTAAACATGAATGATTCTACTTCATCTGTTGTCAAGTGCACTGGTAGAAAGTAACACATCTTGCTAAGGCTGAATTTTTTCCGATGACTGGTTTGGCCATTTTACATTACGGATCTAAACTTTGCACTAGATTATACAAAGGCATCACTCTACCCTACCAAATCAGAAGCGTTGAGCATATTACCTGGCAATACAACGAAATATGTGGTAGTTTTTTGGGCAGACACGCCGGAAAAGGAACCTTTCACTTTGAGGTACTACAGGAACTGGAACATACTTTATACAAACAAATATGATCATTGAGTGGATTGCG
Organism: Heteromeles arbutifolia; assembly: GCA_024362995.1. NCBI lineage: Eukaryota > Viridiplantae > Streptophyta > Magnoliopsida > Rosales > Rosaceae > Heteromeles > Heteromeles arbutifolia. The sequence goes on along the minus strand of JANCRC010000002.1, from coordinate 38,414,559 downwards.
GGAAGTGTGGTCAGAAAATGGCCAAGAATTGCTGGTATTCCCTTCACCAGCTCATTATAAAGCAAACCGATGCCTGGAGCTCTTATTGTCCCAAGATTGGGACCCAATTGCCGCATCAAATCCGTTGACAGCTTTTGCTTGACTTCAGTTTCATACTTAAGCTTGCTTCCATAGTTCCAGATAAGCATTATAAAAAACATAATTATGGCAAATACCAAAATTATCCAACTTCCATCTCCCACACTCCACAAAACTGATGAGAAAAAGGTCAACTCCAACCCCAGGAAAATTATTAAGAAACTCAGCACGATGATAATGTTTATCTGCCATATAAGAAGCATAACAATTGTTACTAAAATGGTCGTCATCATCATCACCCCTAGCTCAGCAATGCCTGTAGTAAAAGAGGATACATATCAAGAAATTTAAAAACCCGCATATAAATTGATTTTATGCAACAGAGATACAGGAAACACATAAATGAAGTTATCTGTTGAAATAATTCACGACAACGCCTGCATGTTATTTCTCAAGTACGTATAGCCAGATATTTAGAATGTCCCGTCAGGTAGATCTAACCTAAGAAAAATAAGAAATTGTAATGAGGTTAAAAAAAAACCTATTCACCAAATACAAAGAAATCATTCCATGGCATTTAGATGTCTTATTCTATGCATGTAACAGAAAGAGCAAAGACTGCAAATATCTATTTAATTTTAGAGAATTTTAATCAGAATTTTTTATTTTTTTATTATTTTTTTATAATACCAATTTGTATATCTTGATAATTTTTTTAATACTGTGATCAATTATAATTTTATTTAATAAAATGTGTAAATTAAGGAACTTGATAAATTTTGGAATACCTGATATATGTTCTTCAACATTAAAAATATAGAATTGTAATTGGAAAGAGGTTAACTTTGGGGGCTATGGCGATGACAAGAATAAACAGCAGAAGAAATAAGGTAACTATCTTATAAAATTACACAAAAATAACGAAAGCGGGTACCCAAGCATTATGAAAGAGGAGACTAAATAGTGTTGACATAAAAATGAATAAAAAGTGGGAAAAATTATATTCTTTGAAATAACATAATTCCAACAAGGCATTTTTGCGCAACAGATATTTTGTTGAAACCAAAAGACAATAATAAGATTGTCTAACCAAACAAAGTTTGACTAGACAGAAATTTGATTGATGAAGGTTGTCGAGTAAACTGTGAAAACATTTGGTGAGCAATACTAGGTGAGGGGATACCCAAAAAAAAATTCAGAGTTTGGTGAATTCAAACCTGAACAGTTGTTTTCACGAAGAAGCTTATTTAGTATGACAACTACAAGAAACCCAAATTTAAAACCTAGAGTTTATTAACAAACAAATAAAAAAACTGAACAGATAACGAAACTACATACTTTGGAAGGTGATGAGTATTACCATATGCATTTCCAATCTCATCAATGTTTGAAATAGTGCAGATAGACACCAGGCAAACCACCAGCAAAAACCAATTTACGACAGGGATATAAATTTGCCCCATGAACTTCCTGGAGGTATGTATGATTTTAAGGCGAGGGAAACAACCAAGTGCCATTGATTGTTTTATGCATGAAAAAGTGGCTGTTGTCATTGCACGACTAGCAATCAATGCGGCAATGTTAGCAATGAGGAGCACAGGCCAGAAAAAACCACCTGCAGCGACGTGGTATTATTTCTCCACAATCAATTTCTCCAGAATCAGTGAAATAAGTATGACTACTGACATGTTTGTAGAAAGTCCTAACTGAATAATTTGCTTGGAATCTATAAATGTGTCAGTAAAGCTTACTTGGGATTGAAGAAAAGAAAGCTAGCTCAGCTTCATCTGGGTTCTCCATAAGGTATGCAGCTTGACCCAAATAACCCAACATAAGGCAGGGCAAAACAAGAAAAACGAACGTAAGCTGAAAGGAACAAATACCCAGTGAATTACAGTTCAAACAACCTGAAGGCTGACAGCCTGACACAGCACATTCTGACACTTGATGCATCATATAAATAAAATGAATAAAACAATGGTCCAGAAACCAATTATTATTCCATCCTTTACCTGGACTGATCGCACAGAAAAGTAGCAAAGATCGGCAAACATTGCCTCAGAACCTGATACATACAATTACATCAGTAAAGAACAGGAAAATAGTAGGTGATAACCAATAATATATAGGTTCCCAGTTCACCATATAACATCAACCAAAAATTTGATATTGTGAGGGTATCGTACACTTCAAGATATTTTGTATACTTTTTACAAGGAAAAAAATTAATATCGCAGGAATTCATTCCAGTATAAAATCCATGCGTAGGCTAAAATACGACAATAAAACTCATTATGAAGGTTGTGAAAATTTACAAAAAAAGAAAGATAGCAACTCTCATGCATCCCCAAGGTCCAAGTTTTTCCAGATTGATTACCTGTTGCGCATAAAATACAACCCCCAAGAGAATACCAAGCCTTAGTTGAGTTCCTCTCGAAGAAGTAATATATGTGAATAGGATTGAATGCCTTAAAGACACTGCTGTCATATTTAACAAGGTTGTAAATCCCAATGCCCCCAAGGGAACAAAACCATATGAATAAGGCAGGGCCTACAGCCAGTCCAACTTTACTTGTCCCAAATTTCTGTACACTGAATAAAATAACAAGAAAGGCAACCGAAATCATCACCACTTGATCTGCACCCAATAAAAAAGGAGGTAAATATTAAAGTATGGTTTAATTTTTTTTTTTAAGAAGAACCGATAACATTTTATTAAAACAATAGAATGAATTACAAAAACAGTGAATATGAAATCCACCACCTAGCAAAACATGCTAAGAAAGAAATAAAATGCGTATGCAAATATACGCATCATACTAAAAAGTTCAGACATCAACTGTAACTTTATTCAAAATAAAACTTGTAATTTAAATAAGAACTAGAAGATTTCAGATTTGCAAAATTTAATGTTCTATGCACTGTGCAAGCCATCTCCTCTAACCAAAATTTGCCAAGACTATGTAGGCCCTCCAACAGAATTATGACAGCAGAAAAAGACAAATTTTTTAGACTTGCTCTACGGGGTAAACAATACCTTGCTTAATTGCCTCTACTCCAACCTTTAGACCACCAACAGCTGATGCTACTGCAGTAAGAAAATAAAAAGGAAAGGTTATATAAAACATAAAAAGAATTTATGCACACCCACTCTTAACAATTGAAACAAGAACAATACATCTAAAACAGCTCTGCAGCATTTCCTCATTTCATCACATCAATAGTAGGTTGATCAGTTGCAACTTGCGACAAGTTAAACAGAATAAGAATTGATTATGCAATACCTGACATTGCTGGTGTAACAACCCCATCAGCTATCACCATCGCAGTACCAGCAAGAACTAACGTCAGAAGAAGCCTTTTCAGAGTCAGTGAAGACTCAAGCCTTTCCTTGATTTTTAAAGATCTCTCAAGTTCAGGAGATGGCACCTTTAGCCTGAAGCTCGATATCCGGGCATCTGATGGAAGCTGATTGGGAAGAAGACTGACCTTAGCATGTCGACAGATCAATGAATACAAAGCAAATGTACCACCTGGAAAAGTTAAATGACCATGAAATAGATAATATGCATTCAACCAAGCATTGACTTTGTACTGCAATAACTGCTTACACAATAGGTTTGTTTGTACTGTTAGAGAGAAGGGAGAAGGGGAGAGAGAGAATAACGACTTGATTTACAGAATCCCGCATACCTTCACCATCATCATTTGCCCAAAGAACCACCAGCACATACTTAAGCAAGGGGATCAAGATTAACGTGTACAGGACTAATGACATTGCTCCAATAACATCCTCATTTCCATTAATAGGTGCTTTTTTAAACATGACACTGAACGTATATAATGGACTCGTTCCAACATCACCAAAGACAACTCCAAGGGTCTGAAAAGCAATTATTATTTTCCTTCCGAGACTGAAATCCTGCAATTAAAATTACATTATTAAGGAAAGTTGGTTTAGGTCAATAAATAACTTCATATTTCGGCATAGGTCAATGGCCATTAGCATAAATTAATCAAAACAAATTTCCTCTTCAATTAAGGTAAAAAAAAACAATTTTCCTCTCCAACCAAGGTCAATACCCCTTCCTAATATCTCTCTTTATTGACCTCTTACAAAAATATTGCTCGACTCAATTCAAATGCGAAAAATATTTTGTGACCTAAAACAAATTACCCATGCGTTATTATTAGAAGAAATTCTAATCATAACACGCGTGCACATAAACATAATTCAATAGTTTAGCAAAAAGACATTCTAAATTATAAAAGCTAAAAAGAAAAAGAAACACAAGTAAAGAAAAAAAGGAAGATATTTGTTCCAAGTAAGGACTTTTGTAACAAGGTTCCCTCTTTCAGTAGAAATTTAAAATTTCATTTCAACAAACCATAACGAATTCATAATAGAATACTTTTCTTACGAACTCAAAATAACGCAGACGATGAACTATAAGGAAGACTAATCTATCAATCCATATTGGAGAAAAATGCCACTTTCTCCAATGAGCATAGACAACGCAAGTTAACTACTTTTGTAAAGCAAATTTCAAAGTTACCATGAGTTGCCTGGGAAATAGTTCATTGTCAAAGTTCAACATAATCATTGGGTTACGATTACAATCTAAGTTTCTAAATATTATCATCATCCAAATGTTACAATACCAAGTTGCTAAACACTAGTTCTCAATCTTCTTGACATATTAACCAATGTTTTAAAAAACTCGCCTTGAGGCGTGCCTAGGGCGCCCTTGAGGCTGGGCATCATGGCTAACGCCTCAGTTTTGCTAGAGTGGGCAAAAGGCTTCGCCGGAGCCGCCTAGGCGCGCCTCGGTGGGTTTTTTTCTTTACTCCCAAACCTAAATTTTGGGTAGGATTTTAACTGCCTCAACCTCTTCCTTGCACTTTTGTCTCTATGCCTTTTTTCTGATTTTTATTTTTTATATAATAGATGTGTGTGTTGTTTGCTTGCATTGTTATATGTGTATGTGTGGTCATTGTGCTTTTCATCCTCTATTTTATACACATATAATATAATATATGTATATACATGTGTGTGTGTATATATATATATTTATAATATATGTGTGCTCAGGGTGATTATTGATTAATAATCTTCTTCTTTTTAATATAATATATGTGTACGCTCAGTGTATATATTAAAAAATTTAGGTCCCGTGAGGCTTTGCCCCACGCCTCATGCCTCACACCTAGGCGGGGCTTCCCCTTGGACGCCTCGCCCATGCCTCACGCTTTTAATACATTGATATCAACAAAGTAAAGAGGAAAATAAACATAACAAGATAACTAAGGTTTCTTGAAAATTAATGAGTAAAACTTCCTCCTGTCTCTAGTTGCTGCCATTGTAGCTCTTTTCCAATGCTAACTACTCTACTCCAATTAACTAAGGATCCAAACAGATTAAAATAATAAATGGTGAGAAAGGGAAGTCTATATTCAGAACTACATAAAAACTCAGCACATTATCCCCCAGAAGGAAAAATGCAGCACTCTATCAGCCTTACAGCATCGAGTATGTAAGTCTTTATTAAGCGAAAGTTCAATGGTTACAGAAACAACATAAGAAATGCCAGGCGGTGGAAAAGAGGTTCACCACCAAGCAAACCTTATTACAATAAAAAAAATCTTCGAAACATAAGTATACAACTCCTATCCACTGGCAACAACCCTCCCAAAATCAACTGACTGGAGCCCCCAATCCAAATGAAGAATGAAGAAATGGAAATCTCTAAATACAGCCTCTACCATTGGTCGCAAGAAATTTGAAAGCCTCACCCTACCCCATAAAAACTATCCTCTTCCCCTCCTTCCCTAGAAAAACAGCCAACTCAGCCCAGCCCCGCCTCAGCTTCTGCCACAATCCAAGAGCTACTGGGGAATGAAGTAATATATAATCAACATTTTCTACTCCATTATCACACATAGAAAACTAATCTGGTCCCTGACAAAGGATAATACCAAAATTTATTGACCCTATCCACGTATACATATGTACTTTACTAGGTCACTCAGCCGTCCAAAGCAATTGAGATGGTTCAAGAAAAGGTTCCATTTGAGGAGAAGAATGGATTGAGCATGATTACATTGTCATAATTGCTTATCATTTGAACTTTGGTGTTGATGATTTATGACTTGTACTTCCTATGGTGTATGTGATTGATGTATGAGCATTCTGTTTCATAAAGAAGGTTCTGGAGGAAGTAAAAAATCATCACAAATTCCAAACTTAGAATGGTAAACAAGTATGCAATTTGTGACAATGTAACTTACGTCCACTAAAAGCTGCCATTTTGCATTAATGAGTTTCCATACTCCTCTCTGACTCTATCCCCACCCCCAACATTATGTAACTGCTTTGAAGTTCTGCTCAAAGATTCAAAAGATTCAAAATAATCCAACCGTAACTGTTTACCACAATTAGAACATCAGCTACTCATTTACCTTCACAAAGCCAATCATACCATGCTCATGAGCTCTTAGATAACATTCAGAATTTCAATAAAGCAGAAAAACCACATAATCCTAAAATGTATACGACGTAAAATGCTTAGGCAGTTCATTTTTTTAGCACTGCGTTCTACCAGAAATCGAGCTAGCCAAAAAGAGTAACCGTTCACAAAGTAAAAAATTAAACTCCAAGGTCTGAAAAATGACAATATCTTAGATTGGGTAGGACTCTAAACATGTCCCTTTAGAGCCTAAGCATCAACATTGTAAGGCATCCATTGGAGCTAAAATAATTATTAAAAACAGGGATAATAAAACCGACAAATCCAGCTTCGCATGTACAGTCAATCGCTATTGTAACACCTCTAGATACGCAACCGATAATTGTCCAAAAGTAAATCTCCCAAAATGCAAATTAGCCACCAAGCTAGAAAGGATGTATGTATGCAGCACAACAATATAGGAAAGTAAAGCTAATACAAGCATTGATCTACATCTCACAAAGCAATGCCGAAAGAGCGAGGCTACTCGAACCGAATCGAAAAATGCAAGTCGTAATCTCATCACAAAGTAAATAGCAAAAGTGAGAGATTGGGAGTTTGAAGCACCTCGTATTCGTTTCGGAGAGCGCCGGGGACCTCGAGCGCTTCTACGTCAAAGGAATTGACGCGAGGGCCAGTGCGAATCAATCGCTGCTCGGCACTATCGTCCTCCTCTTCATCATCCTCCGAATCCACAACCGTCCGATGCATCGCATGTGCCTCTGCATCGTCGTCGTCGAGGTCGGAGTCGTCCTCGTCCTGAAAGACCCACCGCGACTCGATGGAGTCCATGGATGCCGGTCCGCCATTGATCTCGCCCCTCTCGGGGCCTTCCTCATCCGCCATCGATCAATGACAACAAGTGTAGAGTTTGTGTAATTGTGAAGAGGGAGGGAGGGACTGGGATTGGGGAATGGTGGAGTGGGATTTTGGGAGGGAGGGTGTTTGGATGGGAGGAAAGTGAAGGAAAATTGTTGTCTGGGTTTTTTTGGTTAAATTCATAGGGAATTGTTGGGGAATTTTGGTTTATTTTGGCTATCAACCTACGAAACTGGAAATGTAAAATTGTGTATTGGTATGTCCGGTCCAGGCTTCCCCAATTTAACCGGGTGGTCCAAACGGTTATGATTTGCTCTCCTTCAGCTTTGGGATTGGGATCCGTCGGGCCGGTCCAAGGGGCGACATCTCTTCGTCATAAACTTGTAAACTACGGTGTCATAGCGAGCAATAAGCTGAAATATTCCGCTTTTTTTTTTTTTTTAGTACGAGTGGGAAATTGGAAAAATAATTAAATCTCGGATCCCAAATAGAATTCTAACCACCATTTTAAATTTTTAATAATTATAACTAAAAGTTGATATGAAAATACTAATACACCCTTAAAATAAAGTTTTCTAAAAAAAAAAATAAAAAGCTCGGCTGTCTTTTATCGCCATCTCTTTCCCTTGTAGACGATAATCCAAAACCAGATAAACCCAACCCAAGCACAGCCAGTCATGACGTGTAGCACGCTCCCTCTCTATTCCTCCTCCTCTTCCTCTTTTATACTCTCACACACAACAATTTTTTGACATCCTCCACATGAAGACGACTCTCACTCTCAGTCTCAATCAACTTCCTCCTCTGCTCTCCAATTTCTGATTTTCAACTACGACGATGTAATCCTTGAGTTCGAGCATTTGCACCACCAAGCTTACAACGAGGCCTTCGCTCAATTCAATGTCCGCTGCGTTCCTCAACATCTCAGCCCCTCAATTGGTACCTCCACTTCTAAGATCAGCTCCAAAAAATAATCGTTGGTGAAAAGCCCAAAATGCGATGGTCCCTTCTCTTTTTCTCTCATTTTCTCCAAAGGTTGAACTTTGGATTTTGTTTTCTTCTATGATTGAATTGGGGTTTTGGGAGGTATCTTCCCAACACAATATTCCCCCTTGGGAGATTGACAGATCTAAACCTCCCCCAAATAAAAGGTCCCTTTGCCATTTTACCTTTCAAGCAAGAGGTCTCAGTGGGCCTGTCCAGTCACACAATGCATCAGGGGTCGTGGACCAACCCTCCACATCTTACTAGTGTAAAAATAGACCCGCAAAGTTAAATTGCAGCATTCGGAGGGTGCATGCAGATTGTAATCTAACACAAAAAATTCAAAAATAACATAGTATATTTGCAACCATTATATTTCATAATCACAACACACCGGATAATCGTCCTACATTACAGTAAAGTTATCTAACCCTAAAACCTCTCCTCTATAGTCTGTACAGAGTCGATGAAGCAGCAAAACTTTCCTTTTCAACTCACAGTGGTTGTAGTCTGGTGAATCTCATCATATACGCCAGTTTCCTCATTGAATGAGTACCTATATTTGACAGGAACACGTATCAGGTTGCAAGACACATCAATGGCAATTACACGAACCAAGCTAACAAACCCATTGACCTCCTCTCACATCTATTCCAATAATTCATAAGATTGTGCTAGGTCAAGACAAACTTTCATTAAAATCAGATTAAAATAGGTGCCATCTTTTACTATTATTCCCAACATTATCACTAAATCCAGAAAGTCGCCGGTTGCTATGTCATGTCTTGTGTTGTGTTGTTATAACTTGTAATTGTTAAGCCATGGTCTGACCAATACAATCAACGACATAATGATACATTCAAATGGAATTTACATCAAATCTCAGACACTGATGGCTCGTTTGGTGTCTAAGATTGGAGTGGATTGGGCAAATCTCAGACACTAATTGGGCGGTTTAAGAATTTAACGGACATAAGCTAGAAACTTTTGACACTTAATGTACAGACCATCTAAAGATATGAGAATGAACTGGGACACATCCAAGTAAAAGTAACAACTAGTACAATGAGTTATCCACCAAAAAAGAACATTGCGCAAAGAATAGAGAGCAATATATACAAAAAAATTCTAAACACAAGGACAAATTTTATTTACCATAGCCCTGATGAAGCGGAGCAATAGAGTCCTGTAGATGGGTCATAATAATATCCCAAACTGCTGCTATAATAGTACCTAGAAAGATTAAACGAACTCGGGTTGTTCAAAAAACCCACAGAAAAAAATATTTCAAAAAGATATTGTTCATATGAGAGTCCCACTTCAGATAACTATTTGCAGTCTTACTGATAAAAAAGAAAAAGAAAAACTTAACTATTTAGCATCACGGAAAACCAACTGAGCAAAGGATCACTAGCAGGACCAGTGGGCATTGTAATCAGAACATTATGTTTTCAATTTCATAAATACAAATAATGGCATCATAATATAAGAAGTAAAATTTGAAATTAAATAATAGAATAAGAACTCTTAAATACACAAGTGAACAACAAATAATATTTAGCAACCAAAGTGTTTAGTAAAACACGGACTTATGTACGCAATAGTTATAGTATTATCATTAATTAAATCATATACGATGGAAGTCAAAGGATCCATCTTTGTGATTTTTGCTAGACCAAACTGCAACCTTCCGTACTTGAAGTCCTCCCCACAGACATACAGATATTGTTTTTTTTTTCTAACATTTCCAGACTCTCCAACAAGAGAACGATTCCCTACATACAAAAGAGTAAACGCCATCTAGCAAACCTCAATTAATCCCCTATCCATCCCTACATACTACTATATATCTATTATGTAACAAGTCATTATCAAGAGTAGGGTAACATATACACATAGAAGACGAAACACACACACACATATATATATATATATATTTTTTTTTTTGGGGGGGGGGGGGGGGGGGAGAGAGAGAGAGAGTACCCAGAAGACTCGTCAAACACATAATCATTTTGCAAAACTCCCTCTGGAAAAAGGTAAAATAAAATTATTAAGCAGTTGCTATGCCAATGTCAACTTTCCAAAAGCAACGTTACAAAGCTTACTCTCTGAATAATTGTTTAGGTTGTTTGATAACGGTGAGCTGAGGCCGTAAGAATTAGAGCCAGAAATCACATTACTTCCTTCAGAAGGTTTAGCAATTGCATGTTCATCATCTTCTGCAAACATATCAAATGCATCATCACCATTACTTGAGATCTCTACAGTGGTTGCGTTAGAACTGGATGTAGCCACAGCATTTTCTGGCAGCATTGAAGAGGGTGCTCCAGGATTTGTTACATCTGAGGAGGGCTCCCACTCCATGCCGAGAACAGATCTCTCTTGATATGCACTAACAGATGTGGGTTCCCTTCTTGCCCGAGCTAAACTCTCGTATCCTTCTGAAAAAGAGAGTTGGAAATTATAATTACGAATAAGGAGCATAGCTAGGTTCTAATGGATTGCTGCTTATTTTAGATTCATTCACATAATGTGCGACTGTTTCATGATTTTATCACTTTGTAGTTGCAGCATGATTTTATCACTTAGCGGTTGCAGTTGTGCAGTCAAGTTTGGCCAGTGGACAACTTGGCCCTTGTGTTGTAATGTTTCTTTTATTAACAAAAGCCTAATTCTTATATAAAAAATAATAATGAACAAAAAAGGAGAAGAGCCCACCCCCTTTCTTTTCTTTTATTATTACTTTTTAAATTTGTATATTTGTAATTTTTTTTGCAAATAGAACTAATGGAAAATAGATTAAACTATTTACTCAGGGTTTACTGGTTTAAGGTCAATGAATAATCTAAAACCCTAAGAAAATCCAATCCAAAGAAATATGTATACATGACCTAGGTGACAAATCACCATAACATGCAATGTGCACTAGAATGCGCTAAAATTAGACAAAGAAGCAGACAAGGATTCATAACTATGTTAATGCACACAAACACCCAACGAAAGTCACAGCAGAAAGGCCGCAACTACAACCTCTCCTCATAATCGAAAGATTAAAAGATGGGATAGAACAAGAAAATTCATAACTTAACTTCAGAAAAGTGAAAGGTGAACCGTTTACTGACCTGCCTCACGCTCAAAAATCTCCTTCTTTTCATGATAAACATCTGCAGACCAAAACTTTAACAATAAGCACTTGACAAAGAAATTTGAGTGAACAACCACGCATGACAGATTATCTAATACGCATGCAATTTTTAACTAAATCCAGAAGCAAAACGAACTTAACTGGATTCACCGTTATCCATCAGGTTCATAGCATCTTCAGTTAACTGGTCAAATACTATCTTTGTTTCAGCTGACATCTTCTCCTTCTTATTTTTAGGTGTTCCCTTCAATCTTCTCAAAGCTTGTAGAACCTGTTGAGATAGAAATTTTTTACTTTGTACAACTGTGTACATGATGTTTCAGTGCTAGGGAATCAAACCAATAACTGTCATTTTTGTGCAAATGAAGTCGCCAAAACCAATCTCATGTAAATTATCTATAACAATCTTTTATGCATTTCAAACAAGCACCCCTACAATTCACATCTCCACTTCTGCATTTGTGCCGTAAAAGTACCATTTACTAGAACCCGATATTACTGAGTATAAAGCCCTCACTTTTCAGGACCAATTTTTCATGCTTTACAATGTGTACATTATATATAACCGAGCATCAGATTAGTAAATAGTAAGTTCAGTTCCTAGCTATTTGATATAGATTTTATTAATGGGTTTTTATCACAAACAGTCCCTGAAATTGACCCCATCAATCATGATGGTCCCTGAAATTGAACATCGATCAATGTAGTCCCTGAATTTTAACCCCGCGAATCAATGTCGTCCTTCCGTTAGTGTTCCATCCAAATCGATATGGATTTTGTATTTTTTTTTTTTTTCCCTTCTTCTTCTTCTTCTGGGTTGCAGGGGGTTGGGTTTTTGGGGTGGGGGGGACGAACTGGTTCGGTTTTTTTTTTTTTTTTTTTCTTCTTCTTCTGGGTTGGTTGCAGGGGGTTGGGTTTTGTGGGGGAAGGGGGGGACGAACTGGGTTCGGTTATTTTTTTTCTTCTTCTTCTTCTTCTTCTGGGTTGGGAGCGCGGGGGGGGGGGGGGGGGGGGGAAGGGATGGGGACTTTTACTCTTTTTTTTTTTTTTTTTATATTATATTTTGGACGGAACACTAACAGAAGGACGACATTGATTCGCGGGGTTAAAATTCAGGGACTACATTGATCGATTTTCAATTTCAGGGACCATCATGATTGATGGGGTCAATTTTAGGGACCATTTGTGATAAAAACCCTTTATTAATTTGTAGCTGCTGATAAAAATTATACTTTTGTAATTAATGTTAAAATCATAGGATTAACCATGTTATTTCACTGAGGATACTTGTTTTCTAACTAAGCTATAGCTACTCTATCAAAAAGCCCTAAAATTGAATATTCTCATAAAGCAACTGCATTAAACCAGAACGACCCAACACAAATCCTAAACAATTCAAAAATAAACTTTTGTAAATCCATCAAGTTTTCCATCATTGGTCTTCAATTTTCCACGAGCATGTATCCATCAGCTTTATGCAACAAAATAAGTAGTGACCAATTAGAGCAAGTACTCATGCAAAAGAAAATTGTAATTCTCATAGTGCATCATATTCATACCCCAAATGGATGTGTTTAATGCAAGGATATGGTGTTAAGATACACAAACGCTCAAACTACATCAATTTAGTGATTTTGAAATTTCACCATTGTCATGTTAATCAATTCCAAAGTTAATTAAGAAATTTGGACAAAAGAACTCACAAAATAGCACATAGAAAAAAAGTTACTTCTCAAATAACACAGGCAATGTTAGATTTAGTGTTTCATAAACTTAAATTTTGACTTAAAAACTTAATTCAAAGAAGAACTAGTTAGATGAATGCGAGTTTACCATTTCTCCTGGTTCAAGCACATCAGCAATACGTCTTTTTATCTTCCCAATGTCATCAGAAGATAAATCTTGGACATCATCATAGTCTTTTGTTACTACGATGTCTTTTCCAGCATATTTTGTAGCAACTTCAACACTATCAAGCCATGCATCCTACAACATTAAAATATAGAAACTGAAAACATAACTAAGTCTGGCCTTCACACTAAAAGTCAGCAACCCACAGTAAACCTATTTCCATGTCATCGATCCAAAGCCAAGGACTGGTTCAATGCCATCGATCCAGGACAATAGTTTTGGATTGCAGTTGAGCGGTTACAGCTTTGTTAAAGAATTCTTTGAATGTTTCTTTTACTGAATCAAGTAATTCAACTGAATTAATCAGAAAGAGATGAACGCCTATAAAAATATTTTACACTCGACAGGCATAGCAAATCAGTAAACTCCAAGAACCTAATTATACGAGTTACCCCTCTAGCATTAACTACCCAGAGAATGCTTATTGCCAAAAATGATAAACATGTTTACCTTGACTTCATTTTTATTGGCATATTCAACGAAATTTCCATTTGCATCAAAATAACCTTCTTCCCTCTCCTTGTTCAAGTTGAAAGGTTCTATTCGAATCCCATCCTCAACAAAGTCCTCGTAATCCTGCCAAAAGATACCCTAATCATTGGCTATCGTTTCCATTGATCCAATTAACCGAAGTATCCGGCAATCATCTCGAATGACAAAAGTGCTGCCAATTAAGAAAAGAACCATTCCAAATCACAGATGTACTCTATTAACTTAACCAAGAACATGCATGGCACCGCCACTATTAAGAAACAGAAACATATAAAGTTTCCACAATCAGTTAAATAGCGTGATACGCATCTTAAGCCGTGACACTGAACAGTTGCTGCATCAAGCAAAAATGTTAGCTGGAGTAGCCACTACACAAATGAAAATTCGAAACTCATTTGGGATACAACCAAATGTTGATACATATTAAAACTCGAAAACCTGAAGCAAAAGGTGAGTAACAAAGATATGCGAATTGGTGTAGAGTGTGGTGTGTGTGTGTGTGTATAAATATGCACAGAAAGCTGAAAGAATGCAGCAAATATGAAAGAATCGAAAGGAGTGGACGGAAGAATGGACCTTGTAAGTAACTTCGGCAGCAGAGACATCGCTGAGAACGCCTGCAGCGTCTTCAGTGAAGAGCTCAGTTGTGATTTGGCTGCGGCGCTTTGCACGCTCTTTGGCGGCGGCCCGAGGGTCCGTCGCCGCCGCCGGAGTCGGCCCAATGGCCTCCGCAGGTATGGATTTGAGTGCCGCTTCATCTTCCGGCCTCGCCTTCTTCCCCTTGGGGAACCTAACCCTCTTTTGCCTGCACGCACATTTCCAACCGCACTCAGAAACAACACCACCCGCAACTAAATAAATAAATATTCCCTACGCCTACGCTTACGCCGGAGGTTTGCCGGAGCTGTCATCTTCGAAGAAGGGGCGTTTCAAATTCCGATTGCCTTCCATTGAAATTTGAAACCGTATCCTGCCAGGCCAATCGATCACGAGCGAAATTACGGTTACCTGGGTACCCAGAGAGAGGGGGAGACAAGGAGGGGGTAGGGTACTGACTCGGGTCGGGTTTGCCTACTCGGACTCTGGGCTGGTCGACGGCATTAGTACTGCTCCATTTTTAATGGGCCGAGCCTTGCAGCCCACTGATGTGCTCCTCTAATCTCCCTCTCCCTCTCCCTCTCCCTTTCCGTGAGTGAGTCGAAATGGGAGCATTACCTGTTTTCTCAGCCCCTCTGAGCTTTTCATTGGCTTCTCGTCGGAGTAGTAACTCATCATCTCTTCCTTTATTGCCTCTCAGTCGCAGGTACTAACAACCAGTTTTTCAATATTTTTTTTAATACAAGCAATATTCTACATTAATTTACGCTAATTACTAAAAGGAGGGGAGGGTTTGACCTCGGGATGCAGTTTAATCTTCAATTTTAATTTTCGTTTTTGTATAGTAATATTTGTTTATTGGTTGTCCATGTTTTGTGGTGGTGGTGGTGCAGAAACTCAACGCCCAAGTCCACAGTGTCTGCCTTGCACAGTCCGTATGGCAATTCTTTAGCAGCTGGTAAAAATTAAATTCCATAGAGTGAGAGTACCCAATTGTTCAAAATTCACTTCAATGCTTGAGCTTAATCCGTAATTTCGGTCATTTTTTTTGAATAATTTATGACCATGTACATGTATTTGGCTATTTATTTAGAGTTTATATTCAGTTTTGCAGACTAGTTTGAATTCTAAACGTATTGCTCTTTCCAGGGTTATCTAGCAGAACTTGTGGGTCACCTCTAAAGCTTGACGGCAACGATTTTGGTGATACTAGTACTAGGTCTATAACTCTCTGCCCTTTTGCATAACTGATAGAATTTGTTTTCGATTCTGTTTCAAGTGTGTTTTCAGGCTATATTTGTATTGTTTTTGACACGATATTGTTTTTGTGACCCTGTAATTTTATCTTGGAAAATGATTTTCACAAACCCCATTTCAATCCGAAAATAATCCTATCAATTTCTGTCCTACTTAAGGCTGTTGAATTCTACTCCCCTAATATGTTGCATGATGTTTTTTATTATGTTTAGATGGGATTTTAAGTCTATGAATTTTTTTAGTTATGGTGCAATAGAAGCCAAAAAAGGGAATCCACCCATACTCCCAGCTGTGATGACCCCAGGTGGACCATTAGATCTCTCATCTGTATTATTCAGGAACCGTATAATCTTCATTGGGCAGCCAGTCACTTCAGCGGTGGCTCAACGAGTCATATCCCAGCTTGTGACTTTGGCTACTATTGATGAGAATTCAGATATACTGGTGAGCTTACACTTTCTCCGCTCCTCTTCTCCACCCCTCTTTCAATTGATTCACCATGGCTGAAGTTTTAATAAGTCAAAGTCGGTTTCTTTCAGAGATTCTGACTTTGTCCTGTATCATTTCAGGTGTATTTGAACTGCCCTGGTGGGAGTACATACTCTGTTTTGGCAATTTATGACTGCATGTCTTGGGTAATGTCATGAAGCTTCGTTATCTTTCGGGGTTCTTTTGTTCCAATTTTATCACATTTCTTTGCTTGTGGATAAAAAAAAAAACAATTTTATTGCAACAGAGACAATAAAACAACATAGGAAAAGGAGTGTTCAAGTACAACAGTAAACAAAATAACAGGAATGCAAGAGGGAATCAAACCCCTCCTAAATTGCAAAAACATGTTCCAGGACTCTCTAGGACTTATGCTATGAGCAAGTTAATAGCGACAGTGAATGGATTTTGAATATCAAGAAATTTAAAACACCCAAGTCCATATAATATAAATTCCCTGTTCATGGATGTTGAATATTTGCTCTCTTGGTTACAAAATCATGTAGCTGCAATCAGACTGGTTATGTTCTTCTGTATTGTATTGACAACCTAGCATATTGGGACATTTAATCTGGTATTGGATTGAGCTACCATTATATTTTCATCGCAGTTAATGATGATACATGATACTAGCATAATATAATGGTAGTTCAGTCCAATAATTCACAATTAAAAGTTCTGAATCTTCTGTGGTTTCGGAACCATGGAGAAAATTATAACCATAGAGTGCACCAAAGAAGAAATAGTTTTATTTATAAATTAAGTTCTGTTTGCATTAAATGATTTTTTTATGTTATCAGATCAAACCTAAGGTAGGAACGGTATGTTTTGGAGTAGCAGCAAGCCAAGGAGCACTTCTTCTTGCTGGGGGAGAAAAGGGAATGCGCTATGCAATGCCAAATGCACGGATCATGATACACCAACCACAGAGTGGATGTGGGGTATGAATCCATTTTTTTTGGTATAGCTTGCCTATTTTGTTATAAGAATATGTTTATAATAGGGTAGGATGATGTGAATTAATGGGCTATATATAAGTAAAATTGCATTGTATTTTGATGGTCTATTATCCTAGTTGACACTAAAGTCTTTCCTACCTTGTGCTGTTATGAGTTTTGGTTATGGAGAAGACCTAACTTCTTTTTGTACCATATGCTAATTGTTGTACTTTTATGCGCAAACGGAAGCGAATTCTAACAAAGTACCAATATCAACGTCGTAGGTGAAAACTAAAACAAACAATCTCAGACTAACAAAAGAGATTTACGTGGTTCGGCGTAAAGCCTACATCCACGAGTGAAGCACGACAAGGAATTTCACTAAACAAAACGGTTACAAAAGAGTGTTTAAACTCTCACAACCCAAATCCCACAAATTACAAACCCTAAACCAAACGAGTAGAGAACCCAAACTAATGGAGAAGATTCTCCCAAATTGCTCTCTAACTCACAAACTCACAAATTGACTCTTACCAAATTACCATACAAAAGAGCCACACAAAATACACCAACCCTAAGGTCCTATTTATAGTGCATAGGACTTAGGTTACAATAAGAATCCTAATAGGAAGTAAATCCAAATCCTAATCAAATAGGTAATTAACAAAATCTCTCCACCAAGGAAACCAACTAAGGAGTCAAAATCCAAACCCAAATAGGACACCAAAACCAAATAGGTAACACAAACCTAATTTTTTGCATCATCCTAATTTTGAACCGTAAAACCCAACAATCTCCACCTCGGTGAGAAATTAACAAACTTCCAAATCAAATACAAACTTCAAATTTGGGATACCAAAATACAACCGCAAACGTGCACCAAATTCTTTCGAAACTGATCTCCACCTAGACTCAAAAAATCCAAAAGTCTTCAGACTTGAAATTTCCTCCAACGCCTTCTCCAACAATTTCCATTACGGAAACTAACAAATACGAAACAAAATCCAAGCAAAAGCTTGAACATACGAACAAAAAGTGCGAATTGCACTTCACCCAAAGAGCTTGAGTACCAAGCTCCACCTCCTCACATAACCTTTAGAGGAGTTCAGAAGAATGATCTTCTGCAATGTTTGCATCAACACTAGCAAAAGACTTATCAAACTGCTTCTTTTTGCCCTTGAGTTTAGGGCAATCTACTTTCCAATGACCTTCCTTATAACAATAGCTACACGTGTTCTTTCCAAGTTTGCTCCTTTCCTTATTCCTTCCTTGAACCACCAAAGCTCCATCTTGTGTGTCAGACACTTTATTCTTTAGCTCTTTAGAATTCAAAGCGACTTTAACATCTTCCAAACTAAGACTTTCTCTACCAAATAGCATGGTATCGACAAAGTGTTCATATGAAGGAGATAAAGAACACAACAAAGTTATCACACAATCCTCATCACTAATTTGGTCGTCCACACTTTTCAAATCCATCATAAGTTTATTGAATTCATCAACATGCTTATGAATTGACGTACCTTCATCCATACGAAGAGTATGCAAACTTTTCTTCAAATACAACCGTTTAGCAAGGGATTTGGTCATATACAAGCTCTCCAATTTTAGCCACAACTCCGGTGCAGATTTGATGTTACCAACTTCACGCAAGACTTCATTCGATAAAGTCAGCAGGATTGCTTCAAGTGCCCGCTCCATAACGTCTTCTTTTTCTTCATCAGTCCACGAATTCGCCAAAGCCTTCACACCCTTTAGCGTTTTTAAAAGCCCTTGTTGAACTAACAAAGCACGCATCTTCAATTGCCAAATACCAAAGTCATTGCCGTCGAACTTTTCAATATCAACTTTCACTGATGACACAGAAGGCTTCATGGTGACTGCCAAGCAAAGCCCAAGCCGAAACCTGGGCTCTGATACCACTTGTTGTACTTTTATGCGCAAACGGGAGCGAATTCTAACAAAGTACCAATATCAACGTCTTAGGTGAAAATTAAAACAAACAATCTCAAACTAACAAAAGAGATTTACGTGGTTCGGCGTAAAGCCTACATCCACGAGCGAAGCACGACGAGGAATTTCACTAAACAAACGGAGATTACAAAAGAGTGTTTAAACTCTCACAACCCAAATCCCACAAATTACAAACCCTAAACCAAACGAGTAGAGAACCCAAAACTAATGGAGAAGATTCTCCCAAATTGCTCTCTAACTCACAAACTCACAAATTGACTCTCACCAAATTACCATACAAATGAGCCACACAAAATACACTAACCCTAAGGTCATATTTATAGTGCATAAGACTTAGGTTACAATAAGAATCCTAATAGGAAGTAAATCCAAATCCTAATCAAATAGGTAATTAACAAAATCTCTCCACCAAGGAAACCAACTAAGGAGTCAAAATCCAAACCCAAATAGGTAACACAAACCTAATTTTTGCATCATCCTAATTTTGAGCCATAAAACCCAACACTAATTAATTATGTAGTATCATTAAGATTATAAAATTCAAAGTTTGGTAATGAATAATCATATAGAAATCTCAAAGTGCAGTTACATGAGAGGGATTTGCAAATCCCAACTTGGAAGTTGTCATTTACAAAATCCTTCATATATGCCTTTGCAATGCTCATGTCGTTTTTTTAAATCCCTCCTATTTAACATTTTATGGTCCATTCCTTACTAACTTCTCAATCCCTTGGGACTTGGAAATCCCTCACCTAAATACACCCTAAATGTTATCCTTGCATTTGCATCGCAACGCTAATTTAGCAAGGACATTCTAGGCACTTGAACTTGGTTATTCTAACCTGGCATTGTGGTATGTTGGATTCAAGTATTCTAGATTACTTGTAAAACATTTTTTACATTTTCATCATTCCACAATGCATGCATTTAAGAATATAGAAATTGGAATGGTTATCGTAGGTTGGTTCTAGGATTGTAGATTGCATTTCCACCGTTCCGGTAATTTTTAGTATGGACATGCTAGAAAATGGAACTTGATTACATTTCTTTTCATTTTATACTGATCAGAAAAGAAAAAAAAACCGATTATATATTTGTGTTAAATTGAAGTTCGAGTAAAATGTTTTCATATTAACAGATCCCTTAGAATCGTGTATGCAATGTGGCTCAGGTTTCCATTTTTCTTATGTTCAATTCTGTTATATTATTGACCATGAAGCATGTTATTTCTTAGTCCTAGAACTAATGCCTTTGAAAATTTCTTAAATGTTCTTTTTCATCCTTGCACTTGCTTGAGATGATAAAAATTTTGGTGGCTTCGGTAGCCCTTAGATGATGGTGGAAACGCTGAATTCTTGATCCTCTTATTATTGGTTCTACCAAGCGTTTGGTTACGTATGATGGTTCAGTACTAAAGGTGTGTTGTGAGTTTGACCAAATTGTACTATCAAAACGTAGATGTATTTTTGAAAGTGTGAAGGTCTCCAACAAAAAAAATAAATACAAGTGTGAAGAAGGAATACTACCGTGAGAACATAACTTCTTGTTTTAGTTTCTGTATTCAATCTGTTTAAATACCTCTATATTATGTTACATTCTTGAACCAGCAAGGGTCTCATAACTGCATGAATTTTTGGTCAATAATCTCATATCCAGTTTGTGACTTAATCTAGTTTTAATAGCCGTTTTTATTTCTTGCCCTATTTTCTTCTGTAATCATAACTGCATGAATTTTCATAGTAATATGCTAGTTCATGTATTTATGGTTGATTTTTTCCATGTATTTTGAAACAAATTGAAAGTCTGAGTCATTAACACTATTAGTTTCAAATTCTTAGATTATTTGTGAATTATTTTCCGTAAATTAAAATAATTTCTTATATACTAATTACTACACGACCCGTTTTGTTTTAAATCCGTGGATTGATTTTGCATTATCTTATTGTAGGGCCACGTGGAAGATGTGAGGCGGCAAGTGAATGAAGCAGTTCAAACTCGCCATGTCAGTCTCTTCTCCCTTAGTTATATTCTTGAAAATCTTTCTGGATATATGTTAATGTTGCAGCCTAATTGATTTCAATCAAACTGAGCGGAATAATCAATTCTGTTATATAATTTTTCTAACCAAGTCAAAGTTGAAATCTTATAGACATTTAGAAATTGAAGGTGTGTGCTGAGACCTGCTGCTGCACAGGTCTCAGGTCTCAGCAGAATTAGATTAATTGCATATAAATTAATTGCGTAAGTCGCAACTTCATTTACTGACATACCAACCTTAGGATCCAAGGAAATCTCGTTTCGTTGTGGTATTTCCTAAAATTTTAGGGTAAATTACAAAAAACTACCTCAACTATTGGTGTCACGACACTTTCATACCTCATTGTTTAAAGTTGACAATGTCATACCTCATCTTACGAATTTGTGCCAATGTCATACCTCCGTCAGTTTTTCTGTTAAGTGCTGATGTGGCTCCATTCGGGTCCCACTCACTAATCCAACTGGATTAAAAAATTATTAAATATATTTTTAATAATTAAAAATTAAAAAAATTAATTTTTTTTATAATGTTAAATCTCCATCTCTCTCCCCCACCTCTCTCTCTTCTCTCTTCTCTCTCTCTCTCCACTCCCAAAACCCTTTCCCACCCATCCCCCCGTGTCCCTCCCTCCCCCAAAACCCAACGACCCTTCTGCCATTAACCCCGTGTTCCGCTAACCCCAACAAGCCTCCCCCCCGTGCGGCGCGGCCACCCTCTCTTCCTCCATTGACCGGCGTTCCACCACCCCCCTCCCCCTCCTCCTACACACCCATCACCCTCACCAAATTAATCCCTGTAAATATCCCAATTCCACCCAAACCCTAAAATTTGAATTCGCCAATTTCAAAAAAAAAAAAAAAAAAAGAAACGAAAAGCTTCTGCATCTCCCCCACGCGAAGCAAGTTCAGAGCTTGCTGTGATTTTGCGTTGAAGGTTGCAGAGATTAGGAATCGCTGTGGAACACCTCCGGCCACCCGCACGGTTTTACACGATTTTTGGGCTTAAAAATCCCCAAATTTGGGTGGAGATCGTAGAGGGGATGATGTGGAAGAGGTTGTGGGTGTTGGATGGTGGTGATTCAACGGAAAAAATGGCGAAAATCGCCAGAGTTGGTTGGGTTGGGTGTGCGGGTGCAAGTGCCGATGGAGGGAAGGAAAACTTCCTTTTTTTTTTCTCCTCTTCTTTTTCCCCACTTGATTCCTTATTGGTCAATGGGAGAAGGGGAGCTGGGTTTTGGGGGAGGGGGGACACAGGTATCTGGGTTTTTGGGAGGGTGGTGGAGGAAGGTTGGGGGAAGGGGTTCTGGGGATGTAGAGAAGAGAGAGGCGTGAGAGGTGGGGGAGAGAGAGGGAGAGAGAGATTTAATATTATAAAAAAAATTAATTTTTTTAATTTTTAATTATTAAAAATTATATTTAATAATTTTTTAATTCAGTTGGATTAGTGAGTGGACCCTGTATGTAGCCACGTCAGCACTTAACAGAAAAACTGATGGAGGTATGACATTGGCACAAATTCGTAAGATGAGGTATGGCATTGTCAATTTTAAAAAATGAGATATGAAAGTGTCGTGACGCCAATAGTTGAGGTAGTTTTTTGTTATTTACCCAAAATTTTAATATTTTATAGTATTACAATTTGCATGCGGGTGTTGAGAGCTGTTGCTTCACAGTGCTACTTGGACAACTTAAATTTAGGTTCAGCCCTGTTCGAGGATTCACTGTGCCATTAGTTTTGCCTTCATTTATTGGCAGACAAACCTTGGTCATCAAGGGCCGTTAATGGTAGATAATAAATCCGTGATCACCTTTTTGAATATGCATGGATCTATTGTCCGCAAAAGCACGTACAATAAAGAGCGTCTCTAAGAACACTTACTGCTCCAAAAACTCAAAAGCATTCTCCGAACCTTTGAGAAAATATGTACTACTCAGACCGTGCATGGGCAGGATCCTCATCCGCTGGACAGCTCCTTTTAATGTTTCAAAGAATATGCATCTGTGATTATTGCTTTTCGAGTTCCAGGAAATTGAGATTTAGGGTTCTATCAATACTGTGCTCAACATGTACCCATTACAGCTATTTGTTCGTTTTATTCATGAAATTTATGACTTGCGTCTGCTCCATAATAATTCTTCTAATTTGGTCTTGTGTCGTGATAAATTTGATGCAGAAAGTCGACAAAATGTATGTTGCATTTACTGGACAATCTCTAGAGAAAGTACAACAGTACACAGAGAGGGATCGTTTCTTATCTGTTTCTGAGGTAACGTAGCTAACTCGTCTCTCAAATTTCTTTTTCTGTGCATCGAGTGCATAATTTATGACCCGCGTAGAGTTACAGAAGTACAATAAGCGTCTTTTAACCAAATTACCATTTCAATTTCTCGCAGCTAGTATACTCTTGTACTACATACCTATATCGGGCTTCAACTATTATTAACCTCCCTTTTATTTATTGTGTTTTGAATTGCAGGCTATGGAATTTGGGCTTATTGACGGCGTGTTGGAAACCGAGTATTGATTCCAAATTTGTACCGTATGTTTTGAGTTAAAATTTCAATGTTTGTTGTTAAATTGCTCATGTGAGTTGCTGCTTCTGCATTTGCAAAACGATCAGTAATCGGTTATCCAATTGATTTGGTTCCAATTCTGCTTCACTTCATTTGAGATGTTTGGAGATCACCCCTCTATTTCCTACTTTCCCCTTCTATATGTTCTGTTCACAGATGAGAGAAAATCTGTATAAAGAAAGATTCTGTTAATAACGTTAAGAAAGTTGAGGTTTCATCGTAAAATCCAATTGGTAACGTGGAGAGTGGCCCAAATTACTTATAGGCACATACAAGGTACATTCTTTTTCCGATAAGGGTTTATACTCTTAATATCGCAACATAATGGATGTTTCCTGCTCGCTTAAAGACTTGGTAAGTCAGTCGTACAAACGCATAGAAGGTTTTAACATGCAAATATACTGTATAAAAGGAAAAATTGAAGAAACTAAAGATATATCTATATATCGCAACATAATGGACGTCTCATGCGCACTTAAAGACTTCATTTCCTTCCATGATAGGGGATATATACTCTCAACCTGCGCTATCACGCGTGGCGAATTTTCAACTAAGAGTTTAACAACACAAATTGAGTGAGATGGAGCTTTACATATGAAAGTTGAGGTTCCACCATACTCAAAACCAGTTGACAATATAGTCAATAGCCAAACTCATTAAAAGCGCATAAAAAGTTCATTTTTTCTCAATGCGGGATTTATACTCTCAACCCAACTAATTGTGTATCATCTAAAATGGTAAGAGAACTTCGCGTGGGCGTGTCTATATATATATATATAGAGAGAGAGAGAGAGAGAGAGAGAGAGAGAGAGAGAGAGAGAGAGAGCCCAACCAGGGCCAAGGCATTTTAAATTCCTTGCAATAAGTTTTAACAAAACACAATTTCCTCTCCGTTACGAGAACAAAAATGGCTACGCTTGTAGTACCGCAACCGGTCCCTCCGGTGGCTGAAGACTGTGAGAAGCTTCATAAAGCTATGCAAGGTCTCTCTCTCTCTCTCTCTCTCTCTCTCTCTCTCTCTCTCTCTCATTGGCCTTTGAATGTGATCCTACAAACATGTTCTACATGGAAGGATCCAAAGCATTCCAACAAAAATTGATCGTGGACAAATACCGTGGTTAATTGTGTTGGATCTGTGTTCTGTCGATTTTCTATGTTAATTATACGTCCAAAGTTAGATTTTGTTTTGATCTTTGTTATTTCTTCTTCTTTTGTCTTCTGTCAATTATACTCCAGCGTTGATTGGGAATACGATAACTTTCAATGAATATACAAATTAACTACATAATGAGTCTTGGCAAAGGACATTCTGTATTAAATAGGGAGCATCATCAAACTAAATTATAGATCGAGATTAGTGAACATCTAATTCAAAATTTCGATTTATATCTCTTAACTACTTATGAAAACATAGTCGAGCAAACCAGCATGAGTAGTTAGCATTGTAATAAGTTACCAATATATATATATATATATATATATATATATATATATATATATATATTATATCTCGCCTTCAATACATTGTGGATCAATAAAACTGGCTAAAAGTGCAGTACATTATTAATTTAAAAAGAAATAGTTTCTGATATATATCCATGCTGGTGCAGGATGGGGAACAGATGAGAATACTATTATAAACATATTGACTCATAGGAATGGTAAGCAACGTTGTTTGATTCGACAAACTTATGCTGAGAAATATGGAGTGGAGTTATCCAAAGCTCTAGAAGACGAACTTTCTGGGGACTTTCTGGTGATGACTTGCTAGCCCTCGATGCTTTCTCTCTAGTTCAATTAATGGGCTTAATCAGTCATTAACTTTCTAATCAAGTAGTTGTGTGGCTATATATGCAGAGGGCAATGCTTCTGTGGACACCGCATCCTGCCGAACGTGATGCATGGCTAGCTAATGAAGCGCTAATCTTGAAGGACAACTCCGGCCATCGTCATTATGTAATAATGGAAATCGCTTGTACAAGAACATCCCGAGATCTTTTCGAGGTGAGAGAAGATTACCATGCCCGCTACAAGAGATCCCTCGAAGGAGATGTTGCTTTTCACACAACTGGAGACTTTCGCAAGGTAATTGTGTTTACATGTAAAAGGAAACACTGACCTACAATTGCTCGCAGTTTGACAACATAAGAAGATAATTGTCTATACATTATACTACGCGTTATTGCAGAATTATACTAATTTTTGCTGTTTTTCCCTGGTGGGCAGCTGTTGGTACCTCTTGCGAGTGCTTACAGGTACGAGGGAGCTGAGGTAGATATGACACTGGTGAACCCAGAGGCTACCATACTTCATGAGAAAATCTCTGAGAAGGCATATAATCATGAGGAGATCATCAGAATTCTAACTACAAGGAGCAAGGCACAACTCAATGCAACTCTCCAACATTATAACGACCAATTTGGCCATCCTATTAACAAGGTACATACGTGTGGGTACATATATAGATGGCGGATCTATGACACCGCAAATTTAAAACCAGTTTTGACAGAACTATTCAATGAATGAGTGAGAATAAAAAGCTATAACTTTTTCAAACTGAAATCGTTAGATGATAATTTATAATTCACTTTATCGTTCTACTTTAGTTTTTCACATTTTCCCTAATTAGCAAGATTTTTTGTATGTATTACCCTAGCTATTTCTATAAGCACTATATTTTTCCTTTCTACTACACCATTTTTCTGTCTGGTGTGATGGAAGCAAAGAACTCATGTTAGACTCCATGATTCTCAGAAAAGTCCTAAAATTCTGAGTTTTCAAACTCAGTTCGATGATCAAATCAAATTCTACCAAGACTGTTATGACTAGACACTGTTCATTGATCAATCTTGTGCAAATAACTTTAAACTGATCAAATGTATCATTCTTTTCCCTAAGAAAAGCTACCCATGTAACCTAGAGAAGTCATTTACCGTGATGCAAACATACTTCTCTACTTCGTTACAGGTTATTGTTTTATGAATCTGGTTAGGCATTTGTATGATAGATCATTGTGTGGAATACTTGGGACCTGGCGAATAGACGGTTTCGATCTTCAAACTTTGCAATCCCTGATATAATTGAGTATATGCTTAATTAATTAATTGCATGCATGTTTGGTTATAACTAGAATTATTTGACTGTTAATTAGTCATAGAATTAAAATTGGAGGATCGATTAGATATTAATATGGGCGAGCTGCATATATATGCATCCATGCAGGACCTGAAGAAAAACCCAAAGGATGAATACCTTAGGTTATTACGAGCCAGCATAAAATGCTTGACGTGCTCTGAAAAGTACTTTGAGAAAGCTCTGCGACTGTCAATGAAAGGCCTTGGAACCACGGAGGAGATTCTGACGAGAGTTATAGTGACTCGAGCAGAGGTCGACATGAAGAAGATAATGGAACAGTACCAGCTCAAGAATGGTGTCTCTTTGGCTCAGGATATTAAGGGTGATACTTCTGGTGACTATTTGGCCACCTTGCTTTCCTTGATCGATCATCATGCATGATGCAGATGCCAACCATTGACCGCTTAACTTACATATGCATACTTGAATTCTGCTTGTCGTAATCATATTGCACAATATATATATATATATATATATATATATATATGTATGTATTATATCAATGCAGTTTACCTAGTATTGATTAAAAAAATAAATTATAATTATTATTTATTAATAAATGTTGTAATAATTTTGCAGAGTAGTAGTAGTCTGTGTTCGCACATGCACATGAATCAGTTTTCAAAACGCAAACATTGTTACTTTTCTAATAATATTCTTCTTCTTTGTAGTCTGAATGAAGCTAATAATAATTGTGGAAACCGATTTCCATCATCCAAGGAGGAAATCAATCGTGGATTAGAGACAAAGCCACACTGCCTGTAGGAAAGATAAAAAGCTTTTAGAGTTTGTAGGGTGAAAAACAAAATTTTTACAGACTTAAAACATGCAAACAACCTTCCTTCGAGATCTTTAATGTTAGGGTTGATGTATTCACTTGTTTTTAAAATAAATAATTATACCCTCTAGGAGCACTACCTTGATTTTCATCACTTTTGTTCACCCTGAGTGAGGAGGGTCTTCTTCCTTTCTTTTTATGCTCCGCCACCAAGGACCACAAGACACCCTTTGTAGATTTTCAATTGCACCAAGTTAGCCCATCGATGGATTCGGTTGCCTACGTACTTCGTTTTCAACAAGGATCAAACGCCATAGTTCACCTCTAGAACTAAGGTGAGGGTGGAGAAAGAGTAAGAGTGTAAGCTAGGACACACTCAAGGGAAAGGAACAGCCATAATGTTGGTGATGGTGTTTGTGTTTTCTTCTAATTTTCTCTCCACTTGGGTCTTAGAGAGAAAACTCTCTTTTCTTTCTCACTTAGTCCATAAGGTCTAAGAGAAGAGTGCTTCATAGATCTAGTGATTGTGTCGGTTTTGTGACATATCCGATATTTTAACAGATCTTATTGTGTCAAAGTTGCTAAAATGAACATGTAATATGACCCGACCCGACCCGAACTCTACCTATTAAACTTAACGGGTAATATGACCCAACTCGTTACCCGTTAAAGAAAATATATTTTACTTCAATAATCAAATGAAAACTTCATACTAAATTAGTATCTACATAGCCCACACATTGTCACATAAATATACTTCAAAACATAAAAACACATTTATATTTCAAGTACATACCCCAAAATAAGTCTCATGAACAAGCATTAGTACACTACTACAAGATGTTAAATGTACAAGGATATGCAAATTGCAGATGAAGGGAGTTTTTTTCGAGGTTGTGGAGCCTTTCCCAAAAGTCAGAACATTGATAATGGCAACCCCAAGTTCTAAATTCTAAATTCTAAATTCTAATCATGAAATACCAAATTTTACAAATCTTAACTTGAAATTATACAATCCCAAAATCTACGAAACCCTAATTTATTCTTGAATTGGAAGATATTACAATCAAATTCAAGAAATTGCCTCAATTTAGGAGGATTGGTGGTCAAATATGAATGTTGGCTGGGAATTTGTATCTCGATTCGTAAACCTTGCAGTTGGGTTACGGGTAAAATCAATGGTGCTGGTCGTGATTCATCACTAGTGCGGTGGTCCCTGATAGTAGTGACTTGGACGACGATATTGGATACGCATGTGGTCTTGGTAGTGGCTGGACGGAGACAGAGGGATGGCAATAGGAAAGAGAGAGTGAGCGTCGAGAGCCGAGACAGAGAAAATACAAACAGAGTTGGTACTGGTAGTCTGAACTCTGGCTGACAGAGTTACGAAATAGAGTGAGAGGTATCAAAAAATCCAACGGTAAGATTTAATCTCACTTATATGAGATTAATTTTATGGCTATTGTAGTAAGGGTCCTTTAGCAGTTGAAAATTACCAAATTAACCTTTTTCTTCACGACTTGAAACGAGTTATCCACGAGTAGCCCTATTCAGAACCCGTTATTAACGGATGACCCGATTAGTTTACATGTTGATCCAAAATCAATTGTTTTTGTATCATTTCGCGTCGGGTTAACGAGTTGTACAAAAAATTTCCTAGTATCTTAGCCTCTCTTTTAAGATGATTGGAAGACATCTTTTAATGCGAGTCTTGCTAGCAAAGTAAAATTACAACTTCCACAAGAAGTTGCAACTCTTCTAAGCTTCCCCCATGCATGTGGTCTCCTTATGGATAGGGTGTTGGGTTTTCACCTATGCATCCCGGATTCGAAATTACAACTTCTTGTGAATAGGGTGAACTGACATGACGAAACCAATAGTTGGTCATTTTTGTAAATACGTTTAACTTTGGTAGCATTCAACTATTTCTTAATACAGTTTGACCTAAACAACTAAGAAACAATTATCAGTGCCACCAAAGTTCAACTTAGTTATAAAAATGTCATCGCCTCTTTGTTTTTTCCTTATTATTAATAAAAGTTCATTAGGTGTTTTTGGCTTAAAATAAAGTTTGAGGGTCTATTCATTAGTTTTCGGATTTAACTTGGCTCCTCATGAGGAGTTCCTCCTCAATTCACTATGTGACCGATTTACAGAACTTCATGCTTATGATCAGAACCGTTTATAATATGATTCACTTTGTAAAAATCATCTCTACAAAAAATCAATAAAATATGAGATTGTTTAGTCATCAAACTGCATAAAACAAATGGACAGATTCGATAAAAGAATTACAAACCGTCAATCTATTTGTTACAATTGATTGACTAAACAACCTTAAATTTTTATTGATTTCTTTGTCGAGATGGTATTTACAAAATAATAAATAATATAAACGATTCTGATTATAAATACAAAATTTTGAGAATCTGCCATTATAATGAATAGAGGAGGTGGCACTCCTCATTTTGAGGAGCCAAGCCCCTATCTCTTACTTTTCTGTAAATTCTAGGCATATTTATTGCCTCATGAATTCCCAAAACCGAACCATTTCACCCCATTTTCGTCAATGTTGTCTCATGGACGTTAAAATGAAAGGGCAGTATGGACATTTCACAGGAAAATAAATAAATAAGCCTAAATTTTAGGGCTGGACAAATTTGATGGTTCCACATGCATGAAATCAGTTTGTATAACTAGTAAGTTAACTTGCAAAAAGCTAAACTGAACAAAAGGAATCTACCATTACACCTTACTAATTTTCACAGATTTGCCAATAATTTGTGATCACGACAACTTGAGAGAGTGTAGAGAGAAACTGATTCAATGACCATCTACTTGTCAACCATCTGTCCCAGAATTGGAGCAGCAAATATCCAAATGCCCGATTTCACCCAAATTTTCCAGCTTCGATCTTTTTCTTAATTGCTCTTTGACCATGATATATAAATGAATCTATAAGTCCTGCAATGGTAAATATACCTAGAACAAAGTCAAGATTTTTATCACTCGTTAGAAGTCTTCAAGAAAAAACATAACCACAAAAAGATTGCACAGTACGGCCATTACATACATGCATATATTCTGAACGTTGAACCAAATGGTTATACTACGCGCATAATGGTTTTGAGGACTTTGTCAAATACTGTGTTAATTTCTTCGACATACATCAATGCAATTCAGAATGGACTAGATTACCTCCAATTATGGCACAAATATGGGTCATGAAGTGTAAAAACGGAACATGTTCTTCTTTGAATGTGACCTGCAACAACGATAAAACGTAAGGATGGTTTGCTATACAAGGCAGCTCATACTAGTGTTCATCTCAGTAACATGATTATGTGCTACTTTTTAAACTGAAGATATAAACCTGACAAATTGTGTTATTTTTCACAGTATATACTCTTCTTCTTTGTTCAAATCTAGGTGAGGTTGATTTTTTAGAGGCTAAAAGAATACGCTCAATGTAAACTTACACTAGAAACCAGAAGTTCCACCCCCCAACTTATTCGGGGAGAATAGTTCAAATACACTAGAAATGGTGCATACATAGAGTTCCACACCTCTAACAATCCTACAGGTTTTTGAGTGTGGCATGACAGCCATTTTTATATTGCTTCATGACTTATTCTGAGTCTTGTTGATGTTCTCGCATCTCAATTTCCAGTCCCAGTCTTATCCTTAACAAGGAAAAGAAAAACCAATGGATATATTTTCAGTTAAGAAAATAAATTAATAATAAGATGAAGGGAAGAGCATTCTCAGGATAAAAAGTATATTTTCTGCAAGGGTTCATCAGTCAGCCCATAGTTTTTTCCCCATACTTGTAGATTCTCCATCTAATAAGTTAGCCCCAGGTATGAGCTTCACCTCTTCACTTACGTCACAACCTCTATTAATGGTAATAGTTGTAGGCCTAATAGTTGCAATTCTCATTAAAGAGTTATGAGAAGTTCCATAGATAAGATACCCCTCGAACAAACTAGATACAATTTCCTTGTTGCTCTCACCCTCCATGTCTCTATATATTACTATCATCAATATTCCTCTACTACTATTTTTGCATTCTACTCCATGGGCAATCGATCAAGACTTGGATTCTCATTTGTTGTTGACGTGCACAACTAACCAGAAATTCTGTTGCATCTTAAAGTTGTATGCACTGCCATAACTTGCACATACGGAGGCACCAATGGCTTTAGGACGTCTACATCACTTTAATTTTGGTTCACGGCTAGAATCCCTTATCCTTTTGTCTATTAATTTGTTGAGCAAATAGATAATACTCCAATCTATTTAACACCTTCACATTTATTAACCCATTCAATATCGCCTCTCCCGTTCTAAAACAATGAAAATCATCATCTCTCAATAAATAAAGGTGAAAGGAGTAAGTTAACTCACACATGAGGCTCACATGAAGCCTTTTGGACGAAGAATCGATCAAAATTTTCAAATTTTGGGCTAAATTTCTAACAGGCTTCACTGCAAGGGTTTAATGTCAATTGTTTTACCACATGAGCCGTCTTCAGACCACAAGGAAGGATTATAAACTTTGACCTAAGTTAATAGGGGTGACAACACAAAGTTAACCTCAACATGAGGCTCACGTGCATCCTTTAGACGAAGAATCGACAAAAATTTCAAATTTTGGGCTAAATTATTGTCGGGCTTCATCACAAGGGGTTTAAATGCCAATTTCTGTACCCCATAAGCTATTTTGAGACTAGACTATAATCACAGGATGACTTATGCAATTTGGCCTTTTTGTTTTCATTGGTTACCCCTTCTTGCTTCCACAAAATAGAAGGTTTTCACCATGGAAATCTAAATTTTTATCTGACTACAGAAGAGATTATTTTATGTAATTACCGGAGAAGGAAAGCGCAAAAACCCAAAATCTGACCGAGAAAAATGGGCACAGCAGTATAATTATCAACACTAATCCGATTTAGAATAATACACTAGATGTGGACCAAGAAACACACCTTAATTGGAGAAAGATCATAAAAGAAGAAAACTCCTGGAAGCATTTGAGAGTGTCCCAGCTCCGAACTCTTATAATGCTCTGTCACAGAGTACTATACCATACAAATTCAACTACATATCAGGGCATGATTTGTCATCGGACCAAAGAGATTCAACAAGCTTAAAAGTACCTGATTTGAGAAAATTGTACGGCCTCTAATATTGGTGTATAGCGTAGGGACCACCTGAAAAGTAGAAACTAAGTGTCTAAATATCCTTGCTGATTGATAACTACTTTTAAAGAAACAGTACAAAAACTGATTCCATAAAAGAATTAGTCTGAGAAAGCCATGAAATTCCAGAAGTCATTCAAAACAGTTCCTCCATGTAGCAAAAGCCGAATTAATTTACTGATAATACCAACCTTGATGAAATACTGGTATATACCACTTGGTCTTTCCTGCATCCATTGTACACTGAAGATGCAGTAAGAATATAACATAAAAGATTCGAATTGCAACAATATTTCATTAATGAAGAACACCCACTCCATAAAAACCAATCAAGTCTTCCAATAGTATTTCCCTCTGCAATATATGGTATTATAGCAATATACCATTTTGACAACAAATTAACAATATCTATTAAACTACAACTTAAAAGAAATTCCATATTTTGAAGTTGATGCCAATGAGATTTCTTCAATTTATAAATAGCTAGGGACGGGAAGAAAGAAACAATTACCCATCAAGGGGATTTTGCACACCAGGAAAGTAGTCACCAAAAGCTAATCTGTTTATCTTGTGACTTATCTGTATCATGAAAGATGAATCTGAAATCGTTGGCACATGCTTTTTACTTGAAAACAACAAAGAAAATTAGAACCATTGAAAAATGGCAAAACTTATATTATTTTATTTGCTACCAAAGGAAATAAAATGTTCCTTACATTGTAACTATCTGTCTGGAAAGCCAGCAAATCATGCAAATGAACATTAGACTGGTGAAAACTTTTTCCAGGTATAAAATGAAAATTTCCAGCCACTTTGTTAACTTCAAGGGATCCTTCAATATTACATCCTTCACCATCTTCATCTTTGACCTTTTGAATAAAACCTTCCCGTTCGCACTGCAAACAGAAAGGACATTGAAGATTAATATCAACATAATGCCACAGAAACATCAATAACTGTCCAAATTTGGGAGTAAAGGTGTTCAACAGATGGCCTTCAAGACCAGCCCTATAGTTCTTCATGTCCTGCTCGAGCCAGCTTTTAACAATGCCCGATTAACTTACACCTAAAACCTAGCCCCACCTGTGGCCCGGTTCAATCTGGGCCGTGCTGGCCCTTAAACGAGCCCGCCTGTTTACCTGTTAACTTAAAATATTGATGTTAAAACAATATTTAGTCTTAATGAGAGATAAAGTCTCTCATTGCTTATCCATATTAAATAAATTTTTGGTCGATGTCAGCACAGATATCAAAGTTAATTCAATGAATAAGTGCAGTGTGGGTGTAAGACTCATTGAAGCAAAATTAACATGCCACCTCTACAGAGAAAAACTGACTTCCAACTTTGTGACCTTTTCTCAAACTTTTCGTCATGGATCCGACACCCACACCCACCCAACCCACCCCTCCCCCGACAATGGGAGTCCCAACTGCTTTATCAGCCAAGAGCCGACATCACACCCCCAGGAAGTAACCCACCTCTCCACCTTACTCTGATCAACAATGAGCACTTGGCTTTATTCACCTTTAAGCCTGAGTTCCCACAAAAGCAGTCCACAACTGATAAGAGATTCTCCCAGACCATACCCTTGGGAGCAAGAAAAAAGACCATGATGTCCACAAACTATCCCCTCAATCACTTGAGACTCCAACTCTTTGAAGTAATCTACTCATAACATCTGCCATCAGGTTGAACAACAAAGGGGACAAAAGGTCCCTCTTGAGGTAAATTTTGAATCTAAACAACTAAAATTCTTAGTGTTACGGACCAAAGCACTTAAAATCACAAGGCATATTTGAGTTATAATACTGATACAGAATGATACACACTAGGATATTTTAATTGACTTTCCAATATTATCTGGTTTCCTGTTTGTAATAGAATTAATATTACTTTCCTATTTCTAGCAGATTTCGGATTCTTTACTGTCTGCTTTAGTATTTGGTTAGTACAAATATGTACTTTCTAATTGTATTTAGACAGACTTGAAAGATTGATTAATCATATTTTCTCCCTGCGTATCTTCTTTTCTCTGAGTCTCTCTTCTATCTCAGTCTTCCTCTAGATTTCTGTTCTAATCCTCTGTCTTCTCTTGGATTCTCCTCAGCCTTTCTATTTATTTCTATCCTCTAGTTCTAAATTCTTAATTCTGGTTAATTGTTCTACATCAATGGCATTCAATTTTTGGAACACGAATCACATGAAGAAAAAGCAGAAGTTTCTATGACCTAACCTGGTCTATCAACTCTGCATTCGTCAGTGCCCAACCTTTTTTCCTATATGCCTCACGAACTTCATCGCATGAGTTGCAACAATCATCATCAGACTGCATAAGAAAGAAAAAGGAAGAGATTAAGGGACAATGGAAGAATATAATTTGCTCGTTGATGCACGCTTCAAGATTACTAATTCTCTAATCAGTTTAACTAATACAGACCTACAAAAATATGAAATAACAAAACAAGAATATTTGATCAAATGTTAATGAATCAAGCATGTAGGAAATTTATGAATAAGGCAATAATTTGCATTCATGTACATGTGTTAAGGAAGTAAAGTTGAACAAAACCAACTTGTTTAACAGATTTGGTAAGCCATGCCACCTTTCTGAATCTACATCCTCTACACTAAAAAATAAATTTACTGGTCATGCTAACTGCTAAGGACTCGTACACATATGCACTCTTCCAACATGGCATTATTGAAATGAATTTTCAGTTTGCAACATAGAATCTTTATAACTTGCATTATAATAATTAGGTTTCATAATGGAGATTTTACAAAAATTGAGCTTTTGAACGGTTCCTTAGGAATACATTGCCCCTTGACAGCTTTCGCAGTATTGGAACTGGATCCCAAGGTTAATGGAATTTTCTGGAAAAAAAATATATAGAAGGAGAGAACAAGTAGGAAACACTAGGTGTTCTATGAAACCACTAATCACACACACAAGAAGCCTGTTAGGCACTCAAAGAGTTCTCTCTGGTTTTGTTTTTGCACTTCTTTCTGGGCATCTGTACCTGCAGAGTCTAGAGAGCTTCAAAATTGGTTGCAGATCATCTGCGACCTAATATGGTGTCCCTAGCATTATTGTTCAAAATAAAAAAGAACTATTATTAACACAAGGAATGGAAGAAAATCATTTATACCGTTTCTGCACCAAAGCACGATCCACAATATTTTTCATTATGTTCAAGCCTTCCACCATGCCTTTGCAAGGGTTTCACAATCTGCATTAGAGAATGAAAATGAATAAATATATAAAAGGAACAGCGAATCCCAATCAAACAAGGAATGCAAGGATTGCAACATAAAATAGTATGTATTATCTACTTTTATTTCTTCCATTTATGAAGGGGTGATCAGGTTCTTTTCCTCTTCTTTTGTTTTCACTCATGGGTCTTGTTGCTATGGGTCTGCTTTTAGCTCTCTTTTAATAGGTGTTGTGCACTAATCATGCAACAAAGGTGAACAAACTTGCAAAAGCAGTACCTTTTAAATGAAGTTTACCAACAAAATGGGACACGAGGCACCGCCACTAGAATATTTTTCTTTAACAACATATTCCATGTCAGCAGTAAGTAAAAGCGCCAGATGCATTACTAATTCAAATCTGTAGTTCACATGCTTTGTCAAATTCTACCCAACATAAAAGAACCTAAAAATTCAAGCAATGGTGCACTAGCACGTGCTATGATGAAGGGATATACGGAATATTTACAAAGACAGCCAAGCATCTACTATAAAGCTGTGTGAAAGTATCAGAATCACATGATTAATTAAAATTATGGCTGATGGTGAATGCCTGGTAATTTTGTTCAAGCTGCACCCACAAAAAACCATGCATCCAAAGACATTATACTCAGATTATCAGAAATACGGATGAAAATTTTGTTTTATTTGTGTCTGTGTGCACGTTATGAAAACCTTTCTGTACTTCTAGTCTTCTACAAGTTTTTGTCAAAAGCACAAAACCTGAACAGAGAGTAAAAAACAAGTCATAATATTATGTTTACCAAATTATTTCCCAGAAAGAAATAGGTGTTCAAACATGTACTATATGTAACCACTACTTTCTGAAGAGAAATGGCACAAAATGTGTTCCACAAACCTTTGGTGCCCAATTCCATCCTTCTTAGCTTCTATTACATTACCATGTGCATCAATTCGTTTCTTGACTATATGGTGTCGCTGCAAGTAGATTCGTCATAAATTGTAAATTAATGAAATAAGTGAGCATGACATTCAAGAAAGCTCGTCACTAGCGGTATGATTGTGATAAAAATCAACGATAGGCATGTTCCTAACACAATTGAAATTATCAAGGAAAATCAATTATCATCAAAAAGCAGCTGCCTGCGGTACATACTATGTCAAAATGCTGCTCTCCGCTAATATCCATTGTGTCAAGACTGAGTAATGAGCATCGGATAGCAGGAAAAGTTACATCAAACTGCAGTTTCAAACAAGAAACAGAGAATTAATAAATCTACAACCATTAACAATTATGTGACTATATTTTACATGCAAAAGAACTACTCCAAGTAAAAACCTACGACAGAGGTAAACCTATGAACATAACACGTAAGATGGTGTTCTACAAAACTATAACTAGCAAAAGAAGTTTAATTTAATCCCCGAAGTTATTGAAAATGAAGATTTTGACATTTATCACCCGGGAAGGGAGTGGGGAGGAAGAAAGGGAGGATTACATTGATATGTAGGGTTTCTCCTCTTGAAGCATCTACAAGAAGCTTTGACTCTGTAACAGTGTGGAGGTATAGTCCTGCAAGCACAAACAAGTAAAAGATTTTATATAGTTTACAACGATTGAAGAGAGCAGAAGGCATGATCATAATAAGCACTTGAGCATTCTCATACACTAGAGCAGTAACACGATTACTATTTTGCTGTTTTTCTTATATACTTTTGACCCGTTGATTCATCACTGGCATTGGGTAGTGCTTATTATCAAGGAAATCGACTTGCGAGTTAAGAAAAATCACAGGAGGAAGTATGAATGGTTATATTAAGGCGGTCATCCAGCATCATCTACTTCATCAAGTTATCAAGAAATCTATTGACGGTGGCGACGTGAGGTATAACTATGAATCCATTAGCATTATCCCCTAAGTTTTATGCTCTACAAATCGCATTAATCAAGTGAACAAAGTATTTTCTTTTTGTTGTAACGCAATTGAATTGTCCTAAAAAACCCCAAAACAATATCATTCAAGCCAACAGATGAAACCCAAAACAATACAATTCACACGAGAGAAAAAGCAAAATGAAGAAAAAGGGCTGGTTGAAAAGGCATAGAATTACATACTGAGCTCGGAGAAGAAAAGGAAGAGCATGAGGAGGGAAGAGGCGAGGGTAATGATGCCACCGGAGAGTGTACGGCTGAAGAAATCGTCATTGATTTTAGGGTAGGCGTCCAAACTCCTCAGCTTCTCAAGGATACCACCGCCCCCGCCCATTCGCTTCTCTCTCTCTCTCTCTCTCTCTGCCTGCCCCGTCTATCACGCCACAACAAGGAAGGAAGGAAGGATGATGCGATTCGGGTATTTTGGTTGAGCAATTCAATTCAGCAGAGGCGACCCGACCAGAGTCAGAGAGACAGGGCCGGCTGACAAATTTTAATTTAAAATGTGGA
The DNA here is from genome assembly GCA_024362995.1 of Heteromeles arbutifolia. Classification (NCBI taxonomy): domain Eukaryota; kingdom Viridiplantae; phylum Streptophyta; class Magnoliopsida; order Rosales; family Rosaceae; genus Heteromeles; species Heteromeles arbutifolia. The sequence continues at coordinate 38,375,984 of JANCRC010000002.1, read as the reverse complement.
ATTGTATCCTCTCCTCCAAGGCAAAGCCTCAAGATCCTCCCGACCCAATAACACTAACAGTTGAATTTTGATCCAACGGCTATAATTATTATAACTTTAAAGGGTCCCTGTTTGTAGCCATTCGATCAAAATCCAACGGTCCGTGTTATTAGGTCAGGAGGATCCCGAGGATTTGCCTCAGAGAGGATCCAATTCCATAAAATGTCACCGGCTATACTTATGTTCGTTGACCAAAACAAACTGCAATTATTCAAAATGAAAGGTTTATATTTTCTCGTATTGCCAAACGATACCATGTTAGAGCGTCGACGAAATTCGAATCTACGTCAAGGTGCAAGAATAATACTCATGTTCAACATTGTTGTAGAAGGCCCTTGCACCAATCTAAAAATATTGAAAATCAATCAATTTGGGTAAATGGTTTTGAGTGATTGTATAATAATTCATTAAAGGTGAAATTCTCATCTTGCACTCTAAGGAGGGTGTATTGAATTGAAAATTTGAGAGATTTTAATTTTTTTAATGAATACAGAGGTATTCAATCATGATTTTAAGTAATTATCTAAAATTCAATGTGCATTCAATCATGATTTTAATATAGTTTATTAAAATCCTTACAAATCCGACTGTATACAATTAGGATTTTAAAGAAGTTTATAACATTTCAGGTGTATTCAATTATGAATTTATTTTAAAGAATTTTAAAAAGTTGAGAAATTTGAGGGAATTGGAGAGATTTCGTAGTGCAATTTAAGCATTCACAAATCTCATCTCTCCCCTTGAGATTTCGAGGGAATTAAATCAAAATTATTCATGAAATCTCTACAAATTAATTAAACTCTCTTAAACTCCATGGATTTATAAATCTATTAAAATCTCTCATAGTGTATTTTTCTTTTTAAATATATAAAGTTTGGATTGTAAAATATGAATTTAGAGTGATAATAAGAATTCTCTTCATTAAAATTGATGATATTTGAATTATCATGTCGTATAAGGCATATTTATATACCATAATAATAAAATTAAAAAAAAAAAAAAAAACTCATCAATTTAATGGATGATTAGAAGTTTTAAAAGACAAAAGATGTAAATTGATACAATTTTTAAAAGGTTTTTTTCATTAGCATCCTATGAATACACCGCACATATTTAATATTAATGACTTATAAGCACTAATATGTATTGACAATTTTAACCTCATAAATTTTTTTTTAAAATTTTAAAAATTCTAAATGCCCCCAAATCACTTGTAACGTGTATATCCCAAATTATTTAGGGAAATATCCAGCAATAGGACAATTCCTCAATCTTGAGACAGAAATAGGACATTTCGAACATGTACACGCCATGCACAATAATCAAACAAAAATAGGATTTTTTCTACACCTTAAAATGACTTAATTGCCCTCGTATATAAATGGGTTATTTCCTCTCATTTTCTGATTTCTCTCTCTACTCTCTCTCCCTTATTCTCTTTCTTCTCTCACTTATTCTCTTTCTTCTCTCACTTTCTTCCTCACACACTCTCTCTCCCTTTTTCACTGTGCACAAATGGTGCACAGTCGTCCCGACCAACACCGTCCAAATCAAAGCCACCACCAATCTCATCTCGTCCTCACGAGTCCAAAACACCTAGCCTTGTCACGAATCTTATCCCCAATCGTTGGGATCGAAACTCAAACAGACCGCGAGTTTTTCGACCATTTTCTCGCAACACGCAAACAATCAAGGCTCAAGACCGCCACCACTGGACTTGCATCGAGGGTGGGAACAAAGCCCAGTCATTAAATGCTAGTGTTTTATTGGATGAATTACTCAGGATTTGCTCACTATATGTACACGATATGCACATGATATGATCACTGATCTGAGCCAACCCAAAAACCCAGAGCTCACAGTCTCTCTTCGAAATAAAAAAAAAATGACGTCATCACCTGCCCATATACACTATATGCACCCACATGCACATCATATGTATAATACATGCACATGATATGCATAAAACTAGAGATCAAGCAACAAGCTGCCTTTCTCATTAATAAGAAACTTTAATGGCAACCTATTGGTATAGTGGATACAATTAAAACATAATTTTTGCGTATATAAGGTTACAATGGCAGTTTGAAAAGTCTTGTTATGTATATCAATCACCGTTTCACCATGCACGTGGAAAACATGATACTCATTGTCGTTATTTCATGGACACGCATGATCCTTAATGTCCTCTAAGCTTTTTCTTAATTTAGTTTTTCGCCGAGGCTAACTAGGTTGTGGTCATACTCGCTAAATTATGGGGCACAAATACGTGCATCATAACTAGTGAACATTCCCGCTTCTCATATTAAGATGTAGCCATGCACACCATATTCACATTACGGAAAAAATTTCACAAATTTCTACAATTGAACACTTGAACCAAAAATTGTTCTATCCCAGTTTTGTAGCACATCAAAACCTGATATTTATTCCACAACCCATAGGCCCCAACATGAAACACAAACCCTAATTTAACTTCTAAGTATTAATTCATCTTACAAACAACCCATTTATTCCATAAATCATTGATGAAGAAACCTGGAGCTAAACAACCTACCTTACTATGCCTGCCAAAGCTTCAATCGCTGGAAAAAAATGGAACTTTCCAACCAAAACAGAAAATATGGTACAAAACCCAGTTCACTCTTCTCACCTATCTCGCATCCCTTTGTTCGAAATCAGAGGTATGAGGTCAACCTAAAACCCAGCTTACTCTTCTCACCTCTCTTTGGACTTCCCTCTCTTCGAAATCGAAGCTCAGAGATATGAGCTCAACTTAGAAACCCAGAGCTCACAGAGCTCTCTCAACATCCATCTCTTCCAAATGAGAAAAATGATGCAATGGGCTTCTGATTTTTAGTATTTATATGTGGTTTTTAGTAATTTTGGTTTTATGCATGGCCAGTTTATCCTATTTCTGTCCCAAGATTAATAAATTGTCCCATTTTGGGTATTTCTCAATTATTTATCTTCTTCAACTCTCAAAATCACTCTCACCCTCCATTGTAGCTAGTATATAGATTATAATTATCTATATTGGATTTGGAATAATAATTTCTTCCCCCCCTCCCCCCCAGATAAAGGCTATAAAGAATCTCCCATTCCCCCTATGGATTTCATTTCAAGAGGAACAACCAAGGTCGGCGGCAAACTAGATTGGGTTGCTGATTTTTTTATCATGGTAGAAAGAAAATTCTTCGTTGTTCATCTGAATTGAAATCCTAAAATACCATCTTTTGTGTTACCACAAAAACGAGAATCACCAATAGGGAGCTTGAAATTAATCACAATAAAGATGACACTGTATAAGATAACAATCATGAGAAATAAAAATTTAGCTCAGAGGACGATATTTACTCCAAGACACCAATCAGGGGCATTTTGGTCATTTCATACCCTTCGAAATAAAATATTATTATTTTAATGTATGGGTTGTAACATCTTTGTTGTGATAATTGCAAGTGTACTATATCACTAAAGTAATATTGTGAAATCTCGTACCCACATTTTACTGTTCGATTTTGTATTTTGTATTTTGTTAGAATTTACTTTTATATTTCATAAATTTTAGATTGTTGGTTAAGTAGTTAATAAAAGGTCTATTTTTCGTTACTAGTCATTTAAATTCGTAAACCTTTTGGCGTCACTCTTGGAATTTTCGGGTATAGCTCGACCCCACGAACTTGTAGGCAAAAACCATTCATGAATCGATGTTGTAATGAAGGACTTATGAGCCCTTAAAGTCAAGGGCAAACTTGTCATCGTGCACCTCTATATACATCAACTCCAACAAAGTTGGAGGGGGTTTCCAGAAATAGAAACTGGGTCTGCATGACCCGTTTTTCTACTGCCTAACCAACTTTCTGGCAAATTTTCTCAGCCAATTTCCAGCCGAATTCAATGGTGAATCAGGTTGCCACCACCACCATTCCACTCCTCTCAATCTCACCAACAAAACCCACCCTCAGATGTCTCTATTTGGCTCCTATTCACGGCAAAGGAAGCTCGGCAGTTCCGAATTGAGACCAACGGGGAACTCGTTGTTCCTTCCATTTTGATGCCAACCACCACCACCAGTGCGTAGCTTTCAACCCTAGGAAGAGATCTATGGACGGCCTCGATCGGTGATTTGTGCAGCAATGAGGGCGCAGCAAAGCCATGAAGATTCTGGGGGTCTGTGACTTCCACGGCGATTTTCGCCGTCCTCCGACCATCTTCAGACTCTGGCGTAGGTATATGTTTTACTATACTTCTCATGATTTATTTCCTGGTAAATTTATACTTCTCATGATCTTTCTTGGTAAATTTTGAGCCAAATTGGTGATGGTCGGAACATTCGACAATGCTTGCTATTGGCCATTGCATGAGGTTGCACATGGCCAGAGGCTAATCTTGGTTTCTAAGCTAATATCGATGCCCTGAATTTGGTTTTGACATCTGTTTAAGGAGATTCAACTGTTTGACCCTAGTTTGGTAAAGGTCTACCATATGGCCTTTGTAGTACACAAAGGTTCGACCATTGGATCGTCACGAAATTATAATATGTGGTTATAATTTGAGGATCTTAGGAATTTACGGACCGAAAATCTGATGTACAGATCTTTCACATTGGATTACTAGAGTTGTTGGCTATACCGTTGACCGAGGGTTGACAAACCGTTTCGATGTGCAGGTGAAGCTGGCAACCTCAAGAGGCATGAGGAGGGAAAGGATGCAGACCTTGATGTCCTATGGGAGAAGGGAATTGAACGGATATAATTCGTTAATACAAGACTTGGTTATTTGATTGTCCACATCTTTCGATTTGGAAACCTGGGTTGATTTTCTCGGGAAACTTGTGAATTTTCTGGGAAAAATTGGTGGCTAACAGAACTGGGGTGGGTGGTACTGTGCAGGGCCGGCCCGGGTCTAGTACGAGCTGGGCGATCGTCCAGGGCCCAAAAAAATAGGGGCACCAAAATTATTTTGGGTGGTATATTCATATATAATTTCATAAGAGTATAAATTTATAAAATTTGGCCAAATGATTTAGAAGTTTAACTAGACCTAGTGGTTTATGTTGTTTAAAATTAACAAGGAGGTCTCGGGTTCAAATTGCTATGTGTTTATTTACTTTACAAATTTTACAAATTTATTTTCATAAAGTATAAATTTATAAAATTTGGTCAAATGATTAAGAAGTTTAACTAGAAGTGGCGGTTCATGATGTTAAGAGGTCCTAGGTTCAAAACATTATGTGTGTTTTTTTATTTTTCATTTTTTACAAATTTCTTTTCATAAGAGCATAAATTTTTAAAATTTGGTTAAATGATCAAGAAGTTTAATCAGAAGCAATGACATTTGTTGTTTAAAATTAACGAAAGGTCTTGAATTTGAAATGCTATGTGCTTTTTTTTTGTTCTTTCCAATTTTGACCAACTTCTATTTGGTTGTTAATTTCTTTTCGATTACTAGCTAATAGCTATGTGGATTGCAGTTTTTAGACATTCATTCCAATTCAAGTCTAACCTTCAAGAAAGAGTACTGCGTAAAGCAAATTTTAAACCAAATTTGCAAATCATATGATGTATCACCAATAAGAAATAAACACGTTAATCAATACTTAAGAATAATCCAATCATCAACAATTACATCATACGGTTTACAAAATTTGGTTTAAAATTTTGGTATCCCTAGCATTAGCCTTCAAGAAATTAATGGATGCTTGTCTCATTCATTGCCTATACATATCTATTAAAAACTCGAAAATATGATCATTGCGGACTAAATGATAAAACGCAGTGCCCCTGATAAAACGCAATGAAATCATCAAAACCAATTGCTATGGCAGCTTTAGCTTTAGCTCCGTAAAACCAACCTATGTTCAGAAAGAGCAAAGACAAATTGTGGACACCGTATAACAATATGATCTTCTTGTTATTTTGAGGAAATTAAAGGGTTCAAAAATCAGACCTTAAGTCTTGAAAGATGGATAGCACCAAAGCACAGTCGGGCATGGCTCACAGGATGAATATATTTCACAATCCGAGAGCTCTATGGGATTGAGCTTCTTACAGGCCTGTGGAACACAATTGTACAAAGAAGCAATCGAAAAAGCATTCGGAGGTAGAAGATAAAGAATATAAAAGATGACAGAATCTCAAGATCAACAAACTAACCATCCTACTTAGGGCCGCTTAGTACTACCGGTACAGTTGTATTCCTCTCCACTGCTAAGTGAGAGGTCTTAAGTTTGGTTCTCGTCAAAGGAAAATTTGAACCATATTATTGCTAGCCCCTTGTGAGGCTTAGCCCACTCTCCACCCCTTAGTGTAGATAATAACATTTGTTAAAAAAAAATCATCCAATCCATAAGATCAACTGATATGGAACGATTTCACCGCCGCATAATGTCTCGATCCATTAAAATAATGACATGTGTTGAAAAAAACTTGCAAATATCATTATTTTTTTTAAAATAGGATGCCACATGGCAGTAAACCGTTTTCATATACGTCCTAGCTGCACCCATCGGTCCACTCGCAGAGTTTTGGCCATGTTGCGCATGTCGTTAGTGTACTGCCGCATACTGTTAGTGCGTGAACGTCCGAACCGTAGACGTTCTCCAATCCAAGAGATAGAAGGGACGGAGATCATGTGTTACTTACCATGCAAGGTAGATGTATTGTTTATCATGTAATTATGAACACGTAGGTGGGTTCTACATTAAAATTAGTTATCACATTTACGAACAACTAGGTATTAAATCACTAAACAGTTTCAACCATGCATCATTTTAATTTCATTATTTCCTCGATTTCAAGTAAGTAATCATAATGTGTTAACGTTTCTAAGACCAATTCTTAATCATTCAAGTAAATAAATACGTCATTAATCATGAATTATTACTAATAAGAGCAACTACAAGTTTATTAGGAAATTTACTAGAGTAAATTTAGGAAAATAAAAGCTATTCACCATCTAGAGATTTTTTAGTGTGTCACGCCCTGGTCCCGACATACGTCCAGGACCGACACGTGACATCACTACGTAACTGTCCACCTAACATGCCTCGCCTCCGATACATGACCAAAACAAGTCCGTGCGGTAATTTTTCCTTATATCATGGTTGCATCTAACTCTTGTGTTAGATTGCCTATGTACCCTTGGAATGGATCAAGCCATTCGTAGTTCACTTTTGCTAAACTTTGAACTTTTCTCAGTGCATTTCCTAGCAGAAAACATAGAGTACCACACTACATAACAACCATATGCTAACCAAGATTTGTCATTTCGTCATTCACATACATCACATGCTTTCGAACACCATTCCACAATCACGTCAATTAATCAATTCCATGAATCAAATATGCATGATATTAACATTTAACTACGTTAATCAATCAACAAGTTCACATGTCATTTCATGAAATTTAATAAAGGAACTCTACATAATTCCCTACCTGGATTCCAAGTAATAACGTGGTAAATCTAATTATAAACACAATGTCTATTGTGAGCAATTCCTATTCACTCGAATCTAGGGTTCTAGACTAAACTTTATGGAAATGAGCAAGGGCGAGGATTCCGAACCACTCAAAGGAATCCAACTAAAATGTGGTCGCCTATCAAAATGTACTAAATAAAACTAATCCTCATAACCCTAGGTAGGCAATGATCACCCATCGCGGATAAACCAAGCATGATCACTCACAGAATGCGTATGGTCCCGCATTGCGGATATACCAAGCAGAACCATAAGCATAGCCTAATTGTGCAAGCAGTTATCACCCATCATGAATATACCAAGCATAATCACCCCTAAAATACGTATGGTTCCCCATCGTGGATATACTAAGCAGGACCTTATGGTCCATATCCTAACTCTAGTTAGTGATCACCCATCGCGAATATACCAAGCATAATCACTCCCAACATATGTACAGTCCCCTATCGCAAATATGCCAAGCAGGATTGTATCTTATAGCTCTAGGTAATGCTCACCTATCGCATATATACCAAACATGATCACCCCTAGAATGTGTATAGTCCCCATTGCGGATATACCAAGCAGAACTATATACAGAGTCTAATCGTGCAGGCAGTGATCACCCATCGCGGATATACCAAGCATAACCATCCATGTATCACTACTACATGGTGCAGTTAAATTAACACACAACCTACCCATACCTCAACCCCTTTAATTTACAATGTAGACACTTGCACTAAAAACCTCTCATGACCAATAACTATCTTATCATACAAGCATCTGAGTTCTACATAATACTTCTAATAAGATTATAGCTTGCATTTCTATAATAGCAATCGTACATTTCACTCGTATCATCTAGAAGTTTAATGTACATGTATATCATAATAAGGTGCCATTTGCACGTAAATCGAGGTGCACATCACCTAGAATAGTTCGCTAACCAAGATAGGCCTGCAAGGCTCCACTAGGTCTCTGGTAATGCTAATTTTAGTACTTAAGAACAATTAAGAACATTTTGATCAAAGTCAACCCTAGTAATCTAATCAGGAAGATCCGTCCATCGAATTTTTGATCCGTAAGTTCCTAAGTTTCTTAAATATTACATACGATAACATATTAAAGTTTGGTGACGTTCCAATGGTCGGATCGTCGTTGCTATAATATTCAAGTGGTGGTCCCTAACGAAAATATGTTCAAACGACGAAATTTCGTCAATTGGATACCAAATATAGAATCGGGTATCGAATGTAGTCTAGAAGGATCAAGTGCGTTCTCAGGCCACAGCGGCCCGCATGCAGCTGCCGGCCGCCCTGATTCGCCGAAATATTCACGTAACTCCAAAATTTCCCAAATTACACCAAAACGAAGGTCATTAAGAGAGAAGTAATAAGTTTTATACCTGGGCCGAGGTCCAATTTGGCCGAAAGTAGCTAAAAATTGCCTCGATTCATTAGAAAACCTAAAGTGGGTGTTCTTCGATTCGTCGAATCCACAGCTCCGTCGCCCCCAATCTTGTTTGGGTTTTGCTCCTGGCCTCAAGATGAATCTTTTGGTGGTGGTGGTCAAAGGGAACTCTTGCAGGATTAAAAGATCGCCGCCGAGAAGCTCTCGAAACCGACGAGTTCATTCATCGCGGAACGGGAACCAAAACTCATCAAACTTGGGTGGAAATAGAAGGTAAGAGGTCAGTGAGTCGTGTGGTGATTATGGGTGGTTTCATCTCGTCGGAAAACCGACAGAAATGGCATCGGAAATTTCGTAGAAAACCTGGGTCGCAGTCAGGTATCACGTAGGAAAACGGGTTGAAGGGGTAAACCAAGTTGGCTATTTTCCCTCTCTTTTTTCCTTCTCCTCCCTAGTCACAGCCACCCACGTGACTTTTCTATTCTACACCAGATCACTACTCCAGCAAAGCATGAGCTTTCTAGAAAGTAATGGTCCAATGACCATTTTGCCCTTGTCTTAGCTCGTTTATAACTCATTCGTTATAATTCCGATTCACGAACAGTTTTCACCTGCGCGCTCATGGGATCGAACTCTATCCAAATATGCCAAGAAATACGATGAAACAGGGAAAGATAAAGTACGTCATTGTATAATTCTGTTTAGCCAATTAGGGTCACTTTCATCTTTTTAACTTATCGAAAAAATTATACGCCGTAAATATAAATGTGTTGTAACTATGAATACAAATACAAAATACTTAATTTAATAATGAAATCCAAGAAGGGGATTTCACCCAGTGTGTCGAGAATATTGAAAAATAAAATTTCAATAAATTATATTATGACACCTGAGTTAACGAGTCATGTTCTCATCACACTGAACAATTTCTCTTTACCATCACCGACAAATTTGTAGCAGTTTAATATCTACGCTGGCACAATCCAATTGTCATCTACATAACGTCAAAACAAAACCAAAGTAAAAAAGTAAAGCCATTCAATTCAAATCCAATTAGGTAACGTATCGCCCATCCAGATTTCCACACGTGGCAACCTGAATGCTTTTGTGGCCCCACCACTCACTCCACTCCTCTTTACGTACGGAAGCAAAAGTCAGTTTTCGCAGTCGTGCTTTAACTAGAGTTTTAGAGAGAGAGAGCCCAATGGTCTAATCCTCTGTTGTTGTTTTTTTTTTTTCTAGGAATTTTTAGCACAAATGATTTTTCTTGTTTTCTTTGCTTCTCTGCCACCACGATGCCATTTCACTTAAAGTTATACAGGGGCAGAGACAGCGAGAAGATAAAGGTAGAATTGAAGAAGGCGGAGACAAAGCAAAGAAGTTTGAGCAAGGCGTACGACTGTGTACACGCGCAGGCAACTGCGTTTATTATCTTCGTTGTGTAATGGAATGACCTGGATGAGCACTTAGAGTCGACTCGATACTCACTTGAGTCGCGATTCTGGGAACTTGCTCATCGCGAGACAGCGGTCCGTGTAAGGGACGAGGAATTGGCAGTGAAGGAGATGAAGTTCAACTCGAAAATTGAACCGAAAGCGGACGAGTTGGGGAAGATTCAGAGTCTGGTCGACGAGAAGGCTGAGAAAGTTATACAAAGTAAGAACCTGTTGACCCTAAAAACTACCAAGCCTACGTGGCGCGCAGGCTGAGTAACTAATAAGCTAACTATGTCATTCGGTTGTGTGCAGGACGTGCCAACTCGTCGACCGAGCTTGGCCGAGGAGTAAAATATGTTGATGTTACGTTGAGCGCGCGACTAAATTCTTGATCTTGCGACTGCGGCCGAGGAATGAACAATTCCCGACCTTCGGGTTCTTGAGCCTAAAGACAAGGCTGCTAGTTTTGCGAAGTTCACAAATCGTCGGCGCCGGATTCAGTCACTGTGATTATATTCGTGAGAGTATAAGCACGCCGAATCAACACCAAAGTATAGGGGCACAAATACTCAAAACAGATATGTGTCTTGATGGTGAATGTGGTTCAGTCGTCAGAATGCCGAACTCTAAAGCCAACTTGTGAGTATCCAATCATATGGGGAGGGGTGTTGGGCCAAAAAATCGGCTAAAGCTTGGCCCTTAACGGCTTTTTGAGGCACGTATTGCAAACTGAACTCTGATAATGCCATTGTCCATTTCCCAATTCGGCCTTTTACTATAGGCCGAGTAAGCATGTAACGAATAACATCTGTTTGGACGATGACTTACGTAACTGATGGGAGCATGTAATGTTGAAGTTTTGTGGCGGCGAAAAACAAAGCCAAGCAAAGTTTTGCGACAGGTGAATAATTGATCTCAGGTGAATTCAGATTCCGACTGAGATAAAAGATAGCTTGTTCGCTGCCGACATTGTTGTCTTAGGTGAGGAGGCAGCCAATGGACTCTTAGACCGCTGAAATATATAACTTAAGAAGCCTACCGCACCGAGGTGGTACGAGGACCGGCGGCATGGTAAGGGAGACCTTGATTTGTGTAAAAGCCGCTTGATGCTCTCCAGCCCACTCAAACCTATCTGAGTTCTTCAGTTTCAAAAGCGTAGAGAACGCTTTCATTTTTCCCGTCGAATTAGCTATAAAACGGCGGAGAAAATTTATCTTGCCGAGTAAAGACTGTTGTTGTTTCTTTGTCGTCGGGGGTGGGGCAGCGATGATCGTGCGTGCCTTGTTTTCATCCACCTAGATTCCTCGATGATGCACAAGGAATCCTAAGAAATTACCGGCCGATACGTCGAATGCGCATTTAGCCGGGTTCATCTTGAGATTATGTCGTCGCATACGAAAGAAAGCTTGTCGAAAATCATCTAGATGTGTTTGGCGGCCTTTTGATTTAACCACCACGTCGTCGATGTACACCTCAACTATTATGCCAATCAGGTCATGAAAGATAGCGTTCATGGCGCGTTGGTATGTGGCACCAACGTTTTTAAGGTCGAATGGCATAACTACCCACTCAAATGTTACGAGTGCCCTCGAGCAACGAAAAGCAAATTTATGAACATCGGCCTCGACGATAAAGATCTGGTTATAACCGGCATGACCATCCATGAAAGACATCATGTCATGATTAGATGCGGCATCAATTAACAAATCTGAGATCGGCATGGGATATTCATCTTTGGGAGTTGCCAGATTCAAATTACGAAAATCAATACAAATGCGTAAGGCACCGCTTTTCTTCAGTACTGGCACGATATTCGCCAACCATTCGATGTATCGAGCGGTTCGAATAAACCCGGCGTTTAAAAGTCAAACCAGTTCTTCTTTTATGCCGAGTTGTACTTCGATTGAGAACTGTCGAGGAGGCTGGCGAAAGGGCTTGCAACCAGGTTTGATGCGTAATTCATGCTTAACGAGGGTTCGGTCAAGACCAGGCATCTCATGATAACTCCAAGCGAAACAATCTTTAAATTCGCTAAGTAACTTACAGAGTTTAGTCTTGGTATGTTGGGGTAACAAAGCGCTAATAAATAATGGCTGAGGGTGACCGTCCCTACATTTATTTCGTCCAATGGGTTTTTGACTTGGGGCCGGTTGTCTTCAAGCTCGGCCGGGGCAGCTTGGATTTTGTCAAGAAAGAGGACAGGGCCATTTTTGCCTTCGGCGAAGAACTCTACGAGGTTGACGCCTAAATTCGATTGTTGGGAGATAGCATACCAATGAGCCAACAATCGTTCCATGGTCGATGAAACTACGGCTCAACGTTTGGCCTGACTGGTGTCAAACATCAGGATCAATGATGAAGTTGGCCAACCCGAGTCTCGCCAAATCCTGGTAAACAGTTTCGACGCCAACCTCGATGGCCTTCTGAACAGAAATCTAAGTCGGCCGTCCTTCTTCGTTGAGGCCGTGTAAAGTGATGTAACCGATATGATCGTCGTAGTATCGTGCTTGGATCATGTTAGCTTGGAATGGCTAATTATCGGCCGGATGAACCACAACCGATTGGCCGTCCCAAAAGATGAGGACTTGATATAATGATGAAGGGATACAGCTTGTTTGATGAATCCAATCTCGACCGAGTAACGCATTGTACTCGATCTTGGAATCGATTATGAAAAAGGTTGTCATGTGATTGCGACCTGGGATGTTTACTTCTAGCGGAATAACCCATTTTGTTTGGGATTTGTCACCGACGAAACTGCTCATAGTGATTCCGGACGGAATAAGTTCGTCGTTGGAGTGACGTAATGCTTTCATGACAGTCACAAGCATGATATTGACAGTTGCTCCACAATCAACGAAAATTTTGGAGACTGGTATCCTTCAATATAAGCCGTAACATACAACGGTTTTAGATGACGGAGATTGGCCAATGATGAGCGAGGAAACAATTCGGCCAGAGCCATCTTGAGATTATCTTCTTTCGTTGTTGACTCGATTTCGGTAGCAAGTACAAAGTCGACTTGAGTAGCTTCCTCGGCAACTACGTCACCATCCAAGAAATTTGGTTGGGACGTGCTTGGTTGAAAATCAGCACGCAAGATGTGAATCATACTGATTTCCATATTGTCAAAGACCAAATGAACCATTGTCTCGGGATCTTCTACTTTTGTCGGCCCCAAGTCTGCTGGGCCTTCTTCTTCTGGATTCGCTTCCCTTGAGGTCGTATGGAAAGTATCTGGTTCGACTGCATCGATCGTTGTACGCTCCTGCGAAGCATTTTTAAGAACATTCTCGTTTGTTTCATAGGCCTTAGGCTCATCTGGAACCAAAGTTGGGTCTAGGACTTGCATCGTGTCACGAGCCTGCTCTTGATATATGATACGAGCGTCCCTGACGTCCAGGTAGGCATCTAAGCGTGCAACATGCTTCGTTTCATTGACCGTAAGGCCGAAGAGAGAAACGGCTGAAAAAACTTCGAAGTGGTATCGTAAGTGCTAGAGATCCTCAAGAGAAAATGGAAGCTCGTTCGTATCGATATTGGTATATGGGTCGACGTCAAAGTCGAGGACTCGAGCCTCACGTATATGCTGGAACCTAGCTTTCAACCCTAGGTCCGAATTCTTTTGAATAATTCACTCGGCATCAGGATAGGCCAAAACGAGATCAATCGCATCTTGGCATGCTTTTGGCAAACCGTACAAATCGTTAGCCGAATGCTTTTTGTGAAACTCTCACATGTACTCCAATGCCTCCCTAAAGAACAGTAGGTGTAGGTTCCGTCTAACTCTGATTAAAGGCTCATCTGTGGGTAACGGAGAGAGTTTACTCTCGGCCTCCTTTTTGAAATACTCAAAACGTGCCTTCATCTCCCCGGGTCAAAGAAGAAGTTTGATTCGCTTGTCAGCCTCCTCAAATGTGGTTTTCACATCAGGATTGATCACTTATCTTTCTTGGAGCAACTCTATCATGATGGCCGGAGGTTGTCGCTCGTCGTCACTGCTAGTTTTGTTCTTCAGCTGCCACTTGGGGGCCGAAGTTTCCTGGGCTGCTTGTCGGCGGGCCATGCAATCTATTCTTTGGCGCCGATGCTACCGTGATTTGGACAGTACAGTGTACACACCTTTAAGGGAATGATAGGTGCACCAACGTTAATCGCGCGGTTAAGAAGGTTTGAAGGTTTTCTGCTTTGCAGAATAGTTTGAGCTGCTAGAACTTCGTGCATAATAATCCTCGTTATAGAATAGTGCATTGAAGTCGAGGCACCGTCTGACTGGGGGTAGTTCGGTAGGCCATGTTTTGGGGCCGAGTCTGTCGAAAACTCCCTGGCACTGGCCTGCACTAAGCGTCTTCTGATGTGTTGTGGCCATGGAAGATGGTTGTTTTATCGTAGCCTGAAACAGCCTTTCGTTTGGCTCGGTGGTGACGTTTGTCTTACACCGACTGCATAGAACCACAGATCTATCTGCTTCCTCGGCGCTGGAGTCTGTCATGGACTCGATGATAGCTGGTCCTGAAAGAACTTTGGGTGGCTCGTTCAAAAATAAATCGATCTTGAGCCGTGGCCGAGAATTCTGCTTTGGGATGTGTTGTACTGGAATGAACTCGGCCTTCCCTTTCCCTTTGTCCCTAGGTAGACGAGCATCTACCATATTAGCCGTCGCCGTGGGAAACGGGTCGGTGTCAACGCCCATTTTCTTTTCTGGAAACTTGAGTTTGCCGTTATCAATCCAACTTTGGACAGCATCTCGAAATACGACACAGTTGTTTTTCGTATGTTTATTCGAGTTATGGAACTTGCAATATGTTCTTCCTTTCAATTCTTCAGCCTTAGGAATATTATGCCCAGGCCGAAGTTTGATGATCTTAGCAAGTAGTAGTTGGTCGAAGATGGCGTCGGCCTTAGTAATGTCAAAAGTATAAACTTTTGATGTTTTGGTGATAGATTCTTCGGTGGCCGAGCGAGTTTTGACATCTTTGGGATTGGCATAAGTCAATGTCTTGCAAATATACGGTTTATCGATTACTATCTCGGCCGCATCAACACTGGCATATTCTTCAGCTTCAGCCGAGGCATAACTTACCGTGGGGTTTTTGTAAATGGTTCCTCGGGATGGAGACTTCGAGACTTTTTCTTCTCGGAGGCATAGCTAACATGTTGAGCTAGTTCGTACATGTCTCGGAAGTTTGCCCCCAGGAATTTCTTTTTGTACTCCACGTCCAGCCCATTCAAAGCAAGTCTAACAAATTCGACTTCAGGAAGGGGTACTCGACACCAATTTCTAGCCGACGTAAACCTGTTAAGATAATCCAATGGTGACTCATCTGATGCTTGAGCCATCATGGCTAGTGATGAAACTGACATTTCCATCCCCAGCCGATAGAATTGCTCATGAAATTTTTCGGCCAACTTCTCCCAACTCTGGATGGAGTTCGGTGGGAGATTGATGTACCACGCAAATGCCGAGCCTGTTAATGAAAAGTTAAATAGTCGCAGTTTATGGAAATCGCTATTAACATCTCCATATTGTGCAGTGAACCGAGCCACATGTTCTAACGAGGATAAAGATGATTCTCCAGCAAACAAGCTGAAATCTTGGATTTTAAAGCCTTTAGGATATTCAAATTTCTCCACGTAAGCAGGGTATGGGTGGATGAATTTTGGGAATTTTGGCCCCTTTTTCAAGGCCGAATCGATCATCCTCTGGATCTCAATCATATCGATGGATGCCATTTCTACTTTCTGGTTGGATCTATCTGATCTACTACTTGATCCTCCTCTCTTTTCCAAGTCAATTAGCTTGAGTCGAGCAGGCACTAGCTCGGCCTGTACAATTGGTAAAGGATTATTCCTTGGTGGCAATTGCCGAGAATGATCGGAGGGTCTATCTTCACAGATTTTATGAACAAGCATTTCAAGCAATCTAGTGTGTGTCTCATTGGTACTGCATATTACCTCGCGCAGACTGTCTATTCCTCGGCTAAATGTCTGTTCAACTTGCCGAGATTGTTCATCCAGTCGTCTTCGGAGAAACAACCTTGTTGGTGGATCAGCGCATTCACCACCATCTTCATCACAGTCCTCCACTACCACCTCATTGAAAATGCATGTGGTTCTGTTAGGGATTTCTGCATTGCGAGGCTGACTGCCGAGACGAACTTCCTTTTCTCGGCATGTTGGGCTCGTGGACTCCGGTGTCGCGGTAACAAGGGGGTTTTGTGCCTGCGGTAAATTTTGTCCTATGTTTTGAATTGACAAATCAGTCGTTGATTTTCCCATAACTGCTTTCTTCTTAACTGATCGTGTCTCAATTGGCATGAACTTCGTAGTTTTAGTACTGGGTCCCATTGGGCGTGCCAAAATGTTGACCCTAAAAACTACCAAGCCTACGTGGAGCGCAGGCCGAGTAACGAATAAGTTAACTACGTCATTCGATTGTGTGCAGGGAGTGCCAACTCATCGGCCGAGGAGTAAAATATGTTGATGTTGCATTGAGCGCGCGGCTGACTTCTTGATCTTGCGACTGCGGTATAGGAATAAACAATTCTCGACCTTCGGGTTCTAGAGCCTGAAGATAAGGCTGCTAGTTCTGCGAAGTTCACAAATCGTCGGCGTCGGATTCAGTCACTGTGATTATATTCGTGAGAGTATAAGCATGCCGAATCGACACCAAAGTATAGGGGCACAGATACTCAAAATAGATATGTGTCTTGATGGTGAATGTGGTTCGGCCATCAGAATGCGGAACTCTAAAGCCAATTTGTGAGTATCCAATCATAAAACAACTCGGCGTTCAATGTGCTGAGCTCAGTAATTTGTAACACCTCACTTCGCCGAGAAGGCTAATGAGATGACCTCTGCCAATAAGGATTCGGAAATCCTTCTCGACCGAGACTTGGATAGATAACCAGTCGACCTCTTTGCAGTGCTGTTTATCCAAAATGAAGGTGTTCCGTGGTCGACTGATTCTACGACGATAGTGCTGTTTATCCAAACTGAAGGTATCACCAGTTGCCTTCACAGTACTGTTTATCCAAACTGAAAATATTGGCGAAAAGGAAAATAAAAATCTCAAGGTTGTTGAGAAGTTTCGCATAAAGCGAGGGTTTGCGCAGGGCAGATTTATGTGTAGAGAGAGCCCAAATGATGTACTGAGTCTTGTATTTATAAGGGCAGACCTCTTCATAGCCGAGTTAGAATCCTTCTCGGAATAAGACTTTTTAAAGCTAATCCAATCAGAACTTGGCCAATCCTAAACAAACTAGGACTCCGAATCAAGCCCTTTACCAGGCCACATTCACCTCCAGGTCTCCGTATCCTCATCTTACCGAACATCCTGGTTATATCAGGATTGAACTCCCTTATCTTTATCTGAAAAACTCCACTTCCTGGTAGGACTCGGCCGGCCTTGACTAGGCGGCCCATGACCCAAAATTTGACGAGAATTCTAGAAAGATCGCTAGGCAGGATGTAACTCCAAATTCAGCCTAGATCAATATTTTGGGCCCAAACAGAACCACTTGCACTCTCTCCAGTCTTTGATTCAGGAACGTATCACTGAGGTTATGGTGCAAGAAAGAAGGTTGAGAGTTTTGTTGGGGAGAAGAAGTGGTAGTGCGATTCGATTGAGATGCGAGTTAAGGAGATGATGAAGAAGTTGAATTAGGTTGAAAGAATGGTCGAGGAAAAGTATAAATTGGCCATGTTGAAGGTGGAGAAAGTGAGGGGGTTTGAAAAGGCATTATTTCTGAAACTATTGTAAAATAACCCACACAATTTATGGAACTATAGCAAAATAACTCACATTATTTCTGGAACAACTGCAAAATAACCTCCACTAGTTTTGGAATTACAGCAAAATAACTCACACTATTTCTGAAACTGAACCAAAATAACCATCATATTTCTGGAAAGGAACAAAAGAAATATTATTTCTGGAACTACAGAAAAATAATTACATTATTCCTAAAACTAAACTAAAATAACCCAAACTATTTTTGGAACCACTATAAAATAATCCACATTATTTATGGAACTATAGCAAAATAAATCACACTATTTCTGGAACTACTGTAAAATAACCCCACTATTTCTGGAATTACTGCAAAATAACACACTATTTCTAAAACTAAACCAAAATAACCACCATATGATTCGGAAGGGTTGAACGGCAATGTCTGCTTCCTCATATCTCCATAGCTCCAGACAAAGCTTGAAAATAAGTGATCAAAACTTGCAGGCGTTGGCCGAAGGTTGAAGACGAAGAAGCTTGCACTAATTTTCCCACAAATTCCATTGCCAAAGAAAATATGGAAAACCCAACTCAAAGGTATGTCAAATGGTTCCCTCTCTCTTTTTCAATTTCTGAAAAGTTGAATAGTATTTCTAGGATTTGGAGAAACTGAACAGTTCTTATATATGCAATTAGCGCAGGGAGAGACGTGAGTGAGGAGGTATCGACGGCGAACTAGATTGGTTGCCAATTTTTTTATTTTCAACTCAGTGGGATAAGAGTGGGTTTATCGTCCTTATGGCCTGTGGGAATTGAATTTGTGTAGAAAGTGTCATTGTAGAAAGAAAATTCTTGGTTGTTCGTCTTGAAATGAAATCCTTAAGTACCATTTTTTGTGTTGCCACAAACAAAAGAATCACCAACAGGGGAGCCCGATATTAATCACAATAAAGATGACACTGCATATGACAGCAATCATGATGCAGCTTATCGATCCATTGGAGATATTATTGCATCTCAGAAGGTCAGTATTATCCCTGTGAAAAAGGATCCTTTTAGTGAAGAAGGGTTGAAGGTGATGAGGGACATGAACAGCTTCCAGCCACTGTTATGAAAATCCTCGCCTACCGCCAACTGGCCACCGCCCCGATTAGTCCCTGGGTTGAAAATTAAGAAGGTGCGCCTAAACCTGCTTAGGCGTCCGCCTAGCCTGCCTAAACCCGCCTAGGCGGGTTGCGACTTTCACTTAGACAAAAAAATCGATAACACTCATTATATGCTTATTCCCCATGTTTTCAATATGTTTTAATACTTTATAATTTATATGTTATTTTATTTTGCAATTTATGTAGCCCAATATAATTATGTGTGTTTTTAAGTATAAATAGATACTTATTTATACAACATACAATAAATTTACTTCAATCATCGTAGTCCGCCTAGGCTTCGCCTAGCTACCTAGGCGCTAGGCCCCAGCCCCCACCCGACTAGTGCGCGGTGTCTTTTAGAACCTTACTTCTAGCCACTGAAGTAACTAAGAAGTCTCCAGAATAGGATGATAAAAGTGTATGAGCAGTCTCCAGAATAGGATGATAAAGTATCTGAGCAGTCACAGCATTATCCCTGTGAAAAAGGTGTTTTTTGTAGTCTATAATGTTATGTTAGCATGTGTGTTTTGCTTCTAAGCGAACCACAAAAGTTATTTATATGGACGCAATTTTTGTTCAAGTGTTTTGCCCCATGATAGATAGATTTTCAGGCAACATGTCTGAAGATTTTGTTCTTGACAGTCACATTTGAGTTTTTGAATAGCTCTTTTATGATGTATCATCTAATGGTGTTTGAATAAAACACATTTCCTAAAAAAATAACAAATAATATAAATTAGGACAGCATACAAACATCATAACAGGAATCCTTCATTCTTTTTAGCATTATCTCAAGTCATCAATATGAATGCTTAAAGTTGTCTTTGATATTCTGTAAACAATAATTTGGACCTGAACACAATGAAATTGATTAAAATTTGCACAAAAAAATTCTGGATCAATCCCGATATTTGTTATATACGCATCATGTGAATGGTAAGTATGAAAACTTTAAGCCGATACGATCATCACTGTTCGATTTTCGTAATTCGTACTTTGTTAGAATTTATTTTTATATTTCATAAGTTTTAGATTGTTGGTTAAGTAGTTAATGAAAGGTCAATTTTTCGTAAATAGTCATTTATAATCTGTAAATCTTTTGGGGTCACTCTTGAAATTTTTGGGTACAGCTCGACCCCACGAACGCGTGCACAAAATCCATTCGCGAATCGAAGTTGTAATGAAGGAACTACGAGACATTAAAGTCAAGGGAAAATTTGTCATTGTGCATCTATATATATCAACTCCAGCAAAGCTGGAGAGGGCTTCTAGAAATAAAAACCGGGTCTGCACGACCTGTTTTCTTGCTGCCTGACCAGCTTTCTGGTGAGTTTTCTCAACCAATTTCTGGCTGAATTTGATGGTGAATCAAGTTGCCGCCACCACCATTCCACTCTTCTCAATCTCACCAACAAAACCCACCCCCAGATGTCCCTGTTTGGCTGCCATTCACGTCGAGGGAAGCTAGTTCTAAGTTTTGACCGATGGTGAACTTGTCGTTCCTTCCATTTTGATGCCAACCACCACCACCAATGGGTAACTCTCAACCCCAGGAAGAGATCCATGGGCCTCAATCGACCTTTTGGGCAGCAATGAGGGTGCGGCAAGCCCACGATGATTCCAATGGTCTATGTATTCCACGGCAATTTTCGCCATTCTCCAACCATCTTCAAACTCCAACGCAGGTATATGTTTTACTCTACTCCTCATGATCTATCTCCTGGTAAATTTTGAGCCAAATTGATAATGGTTGGAAAATTCGGCAAAGCTTGGCTACTGACCAACGCGTGTGGTGGCATGTGGCCAGAGGCCAACCTTGGTTTCTAAGCTAAAATTGATGCCCTGAATCTGGTTTTGACATCCGTTGACAAGATTTGCCACATGGCCTTTGTAGTAAACGAAGATTTGGCCGTTGGATCGTCACGAAGTTATAATATGAGGTTATACGTAATATATGAAAATCTTAGGAATTTATAGATCGAAAATCTGATGTACGGATCTTTCGAATTGGATTACTAAGGTTGTTGACTGTAAGCTTGACCACATTGACCAAAGGTTGACCAACCTTTTCGATTTGCAGGTGAAGCTGGCAACCTTAACAGACATGAGGAAGAAGAGGATGCAGACATCGACATCCTATGGGAGAAGGGAATTGAGAGGATCCAATTTGTTAATGCCAGACTTAGGTATTTGATTGTAGACATATTTCGATTTGGAAATTTGGGCTGATTTTTTCAGCAACCTTCTTAATTTTTTGGGAAAAATTGATGGCTGACGGGACCAGGAGTGGGTGGTACCGTTGGGGAGATATTCTGGTTGGGGTTTTTTTATTTTTCTTTTTAACTTTTATGCTTCAATTTTTATCAAGTTTGAGAGAGAAAGACAAGGGACTAGGGGTGGGCATAGTGCGGTTTGGCCCAGTTCCACCTTCAAATCAGAACTAGAATCGAAAAATATCAACGGTTCGGTTCGGTACGGTTCGGTTCATGTCGGTTTATGGTTCCGAATACTAAATCCTTTGAATATTGCAAACATATATTTAGAGCGCATAAAAAAAGTCAAAGGATTTTTATAGTAAAAGATAGTAATTAGATCACACAGAACATGCATGACTAATCATAAAGAATGATGGACTACAATAGAAGAAGATTTAAAAGTTAAATGGCACCAAAATTTTACAAAGTTAATGAATATTATTCATATCGACAATTCACAAAAACATACACACATAACTAACAAATTTAGCTTACCAACCCTTTCTAGTTACTAATTCAACAATCTAGAAACGAAAGACTGAAGCATTTTTACTAAGAAACATGATCAAACGGTTGAAATTCACAAAATTTTCAAAACCCAATTAATAATATATTTTCACGGTTTGGTTCGGTTCTAAGCAGTTCCGCCTACATGAAAACCGAAACCGATATGAACGGTTCGGTCCGGTTCTTCAACCTATGTTGACTTTTCTGGTCAACACGGTTTTTTACTATTTATTTTATCGTGGTTCAATTCGGTTTCACTGTTTCACAGTTTTTATGCCCACCCCTAAAAGGGACACTTGTCAGCCGCTGAGGGTGGGTAGAATAATTTAGGGCACAGCAGAAGCTCGATCTGACTAGCGTTATCTTATCTCATGCATGCTAGATTTTGTTGGTGAGTCTAAAATCTCAAGACTTTCTGAACCCACTCTCCTTGACCAGAAGAGGACTGGATCAATTCTCGGATGATAAATGAAGTTGCTGAAGCCTTAACTCCCAACCGCAACCGCAACCGCAAGAGGAGAGAGGCCGGTCTCTCTCTTGGAATTGGGTCTTTTAGTTTTTCTTCGGACTAGCGTTATCTTATCTCATGCATGCTATATTTGTTTTAAACTATTTTCATGGAAAATAGTTGCCTGCATTTTCGTTTTCTGTACTGTAAATGAGTGAATGATCCATTTCAGCTGTACTTGTACGGTTACGTAAGTGAAAAAGCTTCAATCATTCATTGGGCTGTCTATGTGTCTTTGTATGATCAGGTATGTTGGTTGGTTGGTTGTGTTTTTTGTAATTTCAAATTTGGCCATTATCTAATCTGATGCTTTGATTAGTTTGTTTAATTACTTACTATTGACTTACCCTAAACCCTAAGCATCTCTCTTGGAACAAAACACATGGAGATTATGGCGACAACATTCTGTAATCTTGGCACGGGCTCAGGTCTCACAAAACTGAATCGCTACCACATCTCCAACAGGCAAGTTCCCAGCCTTATTTTTCATTGATAAGTGGTGACATGAATCCTTTTCGTCGTTGTTTAGATTAGATTACAATATTGCTTGAATCGAATCAAATCATCGAATCAAACAATGGGAAAAAAATGGATGAAACTTCCAAGGAATCTCTGTACAATTGTATTGACATTACTCATTTCCCAGGCCTTATCGTGGCTTTGCAACATTGTCATGTCTCTCCTGTAATGCTCAAAAAGTTTTTCTTAGAAGAGAATTAGAAATCAGGCAGCAGTGGCAACATTGTGGACAGGCTTTTGTCAGCAATAAGTCTAGCTATTGTTCTAACAACACCATCCACCAAGAAGAGGATAAGGAAGCGGATATTTCTAAAGCAACCTTAATATGGAGAGCGATAAAGTTACCAATATACTCCGTTGCTTTTATTCCTCTCACGGTGAGCTCTTCTGATGCATACAGCTCCCTGGTTCTACCAAACATCATATTAAGGTTTCCATTTTAAATGTATATATATGTACATATATTGTTTTCATTTTAATGCAGTCATTTCTGTTACGCTATTGGCATTTTTTTCACAAAGCTTGAAATGATATACACCTCTCCGCCTTTTACTAACTCGCTTCACCATGCCTTGCTTTCTTAAACAGGTAGCTAGTGCAACTGCTTATTTGCAGACAGGCATGTTTTCAGCTTGGCGTTATTCTATTCTTTTGGTTTCCTCGGTTCTTATCATCACATGGCTCAACTTAAGGTATACGTACATAGTAATTATTTCCAGAGTGCGAGCGTTTAGCTATATCTCGAGTCTCATTAAGCTTGAGCGTAGATCTGAATTTGGCAGAATATATCCAATGAGTTGGTTGTTTTTTCATGATGCACAAACTATATATCCTACATCTACCACACAAACATGCTATGTTTGGAGGATGCATACTTACAAAGTTATGTACACGGTTAGGTAAATGTAGCAGCTATGTCATATCCATTTCACAAGGTGCAAAACATATGAGCTTTCTTGAGACATTGAAGATATGATATCTTCTTAACGAGATGACTTGTCTCATTACATATGGTTTAGATCGATGGGTAAAATTGTTCTAAATCTCTTTCCAAGGAACTTGGAACTGGCTCTCTGTATGAATTTGTTGTCGTCGATATTGTGTTCCTCACAATTCCATTTCTCTTTATGGTATGGAGGAGAATCTCTTTCCGCCTTCAGACTGGGGGCTCCATTTCTTTTTCCAGCTCCCTTTTTGCAAGAAAAGTATGTCAACGTAAACATGAACACTAAGTAGACTCGTAGGACTTGAATTTCTCGTTAAGATTTTATTACACTCTTAAGATTTCCACTACTGGCAGACTGCATGCTCATCATGTTGATATTCGAAATGTGTTAACTCCTTTCTTCACTTCTGGACTGTCAAAAACTCTCATATTCGTTTGTCAATTTGCAGCAATGATGTATACGATTTTGATACAGGAGCAGACGTAAATAAGAAAGAATCAGTTGTAAATCTGGTGGGCAGGTAAGTTTTGTTCTTCTTCTTTCTTCTCTGTTGATGAATATAATTTGTCTGTGTTTTCTTGCAATCATGTGTCGTGGTCATGTGCAATATTAATTTCCGATTCTGTTTTGTAATGTGCTTGGCAAGCCGTACAGGCACTCTTGTTTCTGCATACTTGCTACTTGCTCTTGGCTTTTTGGGGCTTGCTTGGGTATCTGTTAAGGCAGGAAATACACGTGCAATATTATTACTCGGTTGTGCAGTCATTTCTGGTTATATATATCAGGTGAGTAGAATGCTGCATGTGAGACCAAGTAAATGAATCTGAACAACAAATATGTGTATATCTTTGATTATCTACTTTAGGAAAGGAAAATTCAAGCCAATCTTTAGAAAATTCAAGCCAATCTTTCGAAGCATGTTTTCGGTGTGAATTCCTATTTGTATTCGTTCCTTGCTCAGTGATCAGTCATAGCGTACCTTTCTTTCTATGCATGGGAAACAACATGTGTTCATATCTGTTCTGATGTTGGGTTGCAGTGCCCACCATTTCGGTTAAGTTACAAGGGATTGGGAGAGCCGTTGTGTTTTGCAGCATTTGGTCCATTCGCTACTACCGCGTTTTATTTGTTGCAAGGCAGCACAAGGTTAACTAAATTTGATAATGTCATGGATCTGGATTTAAGTTTTTCTAGTCTTTAATACCCTGATTAATATTGGTTGTCTTGACAGGGAAGTTATCCATCCACCTTTCACTGCTCCGATTCTCTCTGCATCACTCCTTATTGGCGTTGCAACAGCCTTGATCCTCTTCTGTAGTCACTTTCATCAGGAAGTTTTCATTTTTCTATATTGAGAAAGTTTTGAGCTCTCCTGGTTTATGCATGTCAATGTGTCAACTGACATGAATGTCGTGCAATGCAACTCAGATCGAAGGAGACCGGGCTGTAGGAAAAATGTCCCCTCTGGTAGGTACACTTAACTGAAACCTTACAAAATAAACATACCGTTGATCTTTTTAATTTGTATGTCTATTCGTATACAGGTTAGGCTTGGCACCAAAAGAGGATCAGGGGTAGTGAAATTGACAGTAATACGACTATATGTTCTTACTTTCACTTTTGGTCTGAGCAGCACTCTTCCTCTTACTTGTATCGTAAGTTACATCTGTTTTGTGAAGTCACTACTAGAAATCTTGGCATAGAGCACTAGTTTGAAAGTGTGCCTATTGCATCTTAGGCACCTTTTAAAGGTGCCCATTGAACATTAGGCACCAAGTGGGCACACTACCATCAAGGGTGCCCTATAACTAAGTTCCTAGTATATATGTGCCTAGTAGATTCTTACATTTATCAGTCTGAGTTTGATCACGGCTTCTTTCAGTTTCTGTGTGGCTTGACCTTACCAATTGCAAGATTGATGGTTAGTTTTGTTGAAGAAAACCACAATGTGAGTACTAAACTTGCGTACAACGCAGGATGCCTAGATTTTAAATTTCTCCGGGTTCTGTTGCAACTGTTTTGTGTGATTCTACTGCAAAATGGCTCATGGTGTCATTCCCGTCGCTTAAAAAATACGCGGGTGTAGTGACAGGAACGACAACATCTGCTCATTTTGCTCTAGGGTGTTGTGGATTTGCAAGCTTATAAGAAATTTCTTTTTGTTACAGGACAAGCATAAGATATTCATGGCAAAGTATTACTGTTTGAGATTGCCTTCTTTATTTGGAACTGCATTAGCTGCAGGACTCGTTGTATCGAGAATGTTCCCTAAACTTGGCCTTCCTTCAACTTTTGGTTTCTCATAAAGTTTTGCAACCTCAGTCTGTATATGCAGTGGCAGAGTAACATGTTGTTCTTTGGGAAAACAAGCATGTATGCATTGTCTTTTGCAAGTTATGACTGCTATTAACTAGTCGAGTCCAATACGAGGCAAAATATCTCCAATGTAATGGAGATTTTTCTTTCAATATAATGCACTCAAGACTTGAAATTCGTATTTGAGTTTTCGACCAAAAATTTAGTATTCTTGTAAGTGCACAAGAGTTGATAGTTTAGTGGTACACAAGTAAGGATGTCAAATCCACAAGGACATTGGAACTAAGCTAATCACAAGCTTAACATAAACCCTAACTAGACGACAAACCATGGTAATAACAACCAAGCTTTATCCACTAAGAGGGGCAGCTGTATTAATCCTAGAATGCCATTTTCGGTTTTGTGCCAAGTTTTCCGTTAGCTCCAGGTACTCTATATCTTTTCCTATAGTCTCTTTCTAAATCTTCCTAGGTCTTCCTTTACCCATTTGACCCTCCACCTTCGTATCATAGTCCTATCTTCTAACCGGAGCATCTATAGGTCTTCAGTTCATGTGTCCAAACCGTCTTAACTGATTTTCTCATCTTATCTTTAGGTGTGGTCCCTCCTACTTTACCTCGGATATCCTTATTGCTTGGATATATGCTACTCGTACTCCTTTCTTCTCTAGAATCCTCTGAAGAATTTCTCTTGGAACCCTATCATATGCATTTTCCAAATCTATAAAGACTATGCGCAAATCCTTTTTCATATCTCTAATTGTTCCATCGATCTTCATAAGAGATAGTAACAGACAGATTGCCTCCATCGTCGCTCACCCTAGCATGAACCCAAATTGATTCTCTAAGACCCATGTTTCTTGCCTCAATTTGTGCTCAATTACCCTCTCCCAGAGCTTCATTGTATGGCTCATTAACTTAATACGCCTATAGTTCGTGCAATTTTGTATGTGGCCCTTATTCTTGTAAATAGACACTAAAGTGCTTTCTCTCCACTCATTAGGCATCTTCTTTGTTTTCAAGATAAGTGAGCAATGCTATACGCGTCTCTCCCAAGACCTACCACACTTCAATCGGTATATCGTCGGGACCCAATGCTTTTCTTTGTTTCATCTTATTCAAAGTTACAACCACTTCCTCTTCCCGGATTTGGCAATAAAATGAGTAATTTCTACACTCTTCCGAGTTACTCAACTCACCTAAAGAAGTACTCATGTCTTGTTCTTCATTGAAGAGATTATGAAAATAAGTTCTCCGTCTATCTTTAACTAGAACATTTCCGTTTTCATCCTTGATACATCTTACTTGGTTCAAGTCTCTTGTCTTCCTTTCCCTTGTTCTAGCCAGTTTATAGATATCTAGGTCTCCTTTTTGGTATATAATCGCTTATACATGTCGTCAAAAGCCGCTAGCTTTGCTTCTCTCACATCATTCTTTGCTTCCTTCTTCACTATCTTGTACATCTCATAATTTTCATCAGTTTTGTCCTTGTATAAGGCTTTACAAAATTCCTTCTTAGCCTTTTTTTTTTTTTGTACCTACTCCTTCCACTACTAAGATTCCTTTTGATGTGGAGCAAAACCCTCAGGCTCTCCTTATACACCTTTTCCAACTACTCGGATACAACTAGCCACGAGAATCTCACATTTGGCTAGTGTTCCCCTCTACATCCCAAACGCATTGAGCGAGTACTTTGTCTTTAAAAGGATCTTGTTCTTTCTTTTATCTCCTTCAATATGTACATCCATCACCAACTTTGTCTTTAAAAGGATCCTGTTCTTTCTTTTATCTCCTTCAATATGTACATCCATCACCAACAGCAATGTTGGTTAGCCAAGCTCTCCCTCGGTATAACTTTGCAATCCTTACAAATTATACGGTCTCCCCTCCTCATTAGAAAGAAATCTATCTGTGTTTTTTACGAAGGCATTGCAAACGAGGATTATTTTAATAGAAGATTTCTTAAATTCAAAACAAACATCATCTATATTTAACTCGACTCAAGTTCAGCTTGCAGCTAGGAGCCTAGGATCATAAAACTACAATACAAAAGGAAAATAAATAGTCCATCAACCGCATGTCAACCACCATAATCAGCATGAAATTGTGATTCTTGTGAGCCCTACGCATGCTGAAACCACGACGCAAAGTGGGTAGGGCACTAAAAATATTACAAAATGTTATTCTAAAATCTCCCTCTGCCCCTGAAGCCACCACGGTTACCACCCCTCGGAGGACCCCTTCCCCTTGGAGGACCCCTTCCCCTTGAAAAACCTCTTCCCCTCGGAGTACCCCTTCCACGGCCTCCGCCTCGAGAAAATGCTGGCTTCTGTCCCCTGCAGCAAAACCATCCATACATGTGTCACTTGCAAGAATTCATAATGAGAATAATATGACAATTACTGCAGACGAACAATGGAAGACCTTTCTAACACTACTAAAAACAGATTACCACAAAAAACCATGTTCATTGAAAGAACCAAAATTTAACTTTTAGGGGGACAAAAAAATCTAAATACATCAACAATGAAGCAAACTCACAGAGGGCATCTAAATATCACGAGGATTATTTTTAAAAACAAATTGAATATTTATTTATTGTACATCTGAGACGAAAGCTCCTATTTATGGACAATTGGACATCAACAAGATTAAACATATAATTCGTGATTTTTCTTCCATGAGAGCATCATACCCTGCCAAGCATGAACTCTTCAAGAAGCATCTACTAAAGTAAACTGAAGGAAACTGTCCAAATTTTTTAGGGACAAGGAATTGTCACTCGACACGGTACAAGGACCTGATGAATATGACAAAAAGTCTTTACCAAAATATATCAGAGACAAGGATCACCCATAAAATTAGCTCATGTGTTCACTGAATGGCATAGTTAAGTCCATCGACAAGACCATTTCAAAGAGAATTTTCCGACGTTGTATGTCAAATAAAAATAACAGAGTTCACAATAAGCCTTTTGAAAGATCATACAAAAATCTTGAAAGTCATGCGTATTTTGAAATAAAAAACATTCCATCAGCCAACTCCTGTTTTTAACAAACATAACATTTGAAGATAAGAAAAAGAATAAAGAGTTCATTGAGAAACTGCCCAAGGAACCAATGGGATATCTATTATCTATAATAAGTAGAATTTGGTCTAGCAATGTGACCGAAAATAAGCCTGTTTTTATCAATAATTACCATTTCGCTTGTCCTAGCTTGGAAACAAAGCTTGACCTCAAGTTGACAGTATAGAAGACTGAATTTGTAATTCTAGAAACAACACAAGTTTATGCTGCCACACTTAAAAATAACTTACGGCACTGTCATCTTAACATAAACCCCTTCCAAGAAAAAAGGGGGCACGAAGTAACATGGAATGACATTACTCTTTGCAGTTGTTCATTAGAAAGCACGTGTTGTCGACTTAAAGTACGGAACCTTGTCATTATCTCAACTCAAACATGAAATTCAACCTAAATAATGTGAAAGTAAGAAATCATACTTTGGCTGTGGAAGAAATCTTTCAAGAGGAAGAAGCTTCATTGGGTCAATATAGAACTTATCTCCCTGGGAATACGAAGTCGCCACAATGCCTTCCATAACTTTAACCGAAAAGTACTGCAATTGCATCCAAAGAAACCATATTAAACATCCAAACCTAAAAACAAGCAGCAACGAGTTGGCATCATAAACAGCCCAGAAGAGGACTCACAGATTCATTGATTGGACCAAATATTTCATCAACTTTCCCTATCTGAGTCTTGTTCTGCAGATAGATTGGAGCATTAAAATGGGGTATCTTCGAATTAGTGAGCTTCGTGACTGCCTCACCCTCACATGCATGAACAAATATTGAAACCTCTGCACAACAAAAAAGGCAACATTACAAAAATCAATAAACCATCTAATGAGCAAAGGTAACAGAAATCGAAATCTACATGCTTTCCAAATAACAACCGAACAACGCAAATATAAATCAGAAAACATAACATGTTGGTTGAGGAATTCAAGATAAATAAATAAAATCAAACAAAATTCATCGCATTATAATACTTAAAACAGCAAATTGGGTGTTTTGTTTTTTCTTCTGCAGAGGGTGAGACATATTTCACCAACCAAGATTTCTATTTAACTTAGAAATTCCACAGAAGTTGAACATATAGTTTCATGACAAACTTACCAAATATTTGAAACCTCCACGGAAACCCAAATCCCCCACTAAAATGGAAGAACTACCCAAAAAATTTAACAAAAATCAATAAGTTTCCATTCAACGGAAACACAGAAGCTGCAATAAATAAGTTTTGGAAAAAAAATGAACAGACCTACAACTTCGGAAGGAGGGCCCTCATCGCGGAAGAAACCGCGACCGCCACTGTTAAACCCGCGACCGCCACCACTGCGACCACCGCCACTGCGACCGCGGGAGCCTCTGAACCCTCCGCCGCCTCTGGGAGGTCGCATGATTTTTTGGGTGATTTAGGAAGGAGGAGGAGGAGGAGGAGGAGCTTTCAGAGAGAGTGTTGGTTTTGGCGGAAGTGGCTTCGGCTTCCAATACAAAGAATGAGTGAATGGCTTAGGGTTTTAGCATGTGGGTCCAGGGCTTTTCTTGCTGCGTCTTCAAATGACTAAAATACCCCTGCTTTGACATGGCTTCCGCAGGCTTGGGTCATGTCACTCAACGGGCCGGCCCAAATTTAGTTATTTCAAATTAAAAGAATTGGAATCCGTACCTAAACCCCCTTACCATTTAGTGTCATTTCAAATTTGTCTTAACCTTTCTGATTATTCTAAACAAGTACATAACCTATTAAAAAATTTATATCCGTTAAGCTCCAGTTAAAAATTTGTTAAATTAACTAGGGGTTACTTTGTCTCCAAAATCAATAGAAATAGCCACTTTACAGTCTAGTGGTATTCATCTTCACTTGTAAGTGAGAGGTCTTAGGTTTGATTCTCGCCAAAGGCGAATTTGAACCATATTATTGCTAGCCCATTGTGAGGCTAAGCCCACCCCCTCCCCTTAGGTAGATAATATCGTTTGTTGAAGAAAAAAAAAATAGAAGTCATGGAAACATAGCTTCCACCAACTGGCACCACCACCCCCACATGCCGTCACCTCCAAGCTCAACACAAAGCCACCAACTCCACCAAGGCCGTTTCTGAGTTTTCAAATGCCCAGGGCGAAATTTATGGTGCCTTTTGTAGATTGATTAATAAACATTCTTTTTACAAATTAATTAATTTGATTAACAATGGTAAAATATCAGGATTAGAAAATAATATATGTGGACTAAAAAAGGATGACAATCGAAGGGAGGAAACCTATGCAATCTAGAGAGCACGACTGAATACATAAACAATGCCAAGATTAAAAGAAAATAAAATAAATTGGAGAGCTATAGATTGATAGATGAATACCTTCTAACACTCAAAACCTAGATTTGTACAAAAGGTATAAGCATTTGTGCATATGACCCTTTGTTTTAATGTTGAATTTATGTGTTTATTTGTTCTTATGTTATGTGTCTTAAGTTGTGCAGGTGTTGTGCACATGAGTTGAGCCATGTCAGAGGCGTGAGTGGATTTGCAATGGTCATCTTACTCATTCCTATCTGTTGAGTAATTGAATCCAAAAGGAGCAACATACTCCATCTTCTGCTAAATCAATTCTTCTATGATTTTCAATTTTTAATTTATAAAATCAAAGCCTAATTCAAGTACAAAAATCAAGATGACAAGCTTTTGAGTTTGGATGTTAATTTGATGATTCATGAAAAAAAATTGGTGTTGAATCACTAATGAGATGAAGAAAGAAAGTTTAAATTTAAATTCTTTTAAAAATGTGGGACTGTTCATTTACTAATTTTCTTTAAAAAAGGAAGACTGTTCATTTGTTAGTTTTTTTTTTTATTTTTATAAATATTATATATGGACTACAAATAATTTAGTGCTCGTAAAAATGCTCACGTGACTGTTAAATAATTAAAAAATAAAGAAAAGAAAGACATTACAAGGGATCGAACACGCAATCGCACACTTTTTTTTTTTGTCAAACGATAAGATTTGGTTAGATTAGCCACCGACGGGGTTTAAACCCACACCATCATGCAATTGCTCAACACCTTTTTACCACTATGGTAAATGGCCACTTGCGCTAAAGAAACACTTTGATTATTATTATTCATCTTGTTTTCTATTTATACGAATACAACATAAACTCATATAAAAGTACTCTAATATTTTTGGTTCCCCCAATTTTTTGGGGCCCTGGACGGTCACCTTGCTCGCACTGAGTCAAGCCCGACTATGAACTTTGTCGTACAACTCAAGCCTCCAACACCGAGAAGAAAGTCATGGAGGTTGCTGAAATAGTATGGATTGTCATGATGCGGCCACCACCATATTTCATGCCCACAAAAAAGAACTACAAGCTTTACAAGCCGAGAATCGGCGTATGAGGAAAACACATGAGTAGAAACAAGCTCTGTGAAACCATATCTAAATTCTTAACCCTCTCCTTTGTTAGAAGATTGCACTCCTGATGTAATTTCAAGTGGAGTCCATTTTTTATTCAATTCAATACCAATTTGATCATTGGGTTATATATTATAGAATCTATGTTTGAAATTAGATATTGAGGCAACTACTATTAATGTTGACCATAATATACCAAGTTGGTGGGTTTTGACTAAAATCTATGTTTCAAAAATTAATTGGGGCTTAATGAAAGTGATATTTTCAATAGGTTAGATACTTGTTTGGAATATTCAAAAACGTTGAAACCAATTTGAATAACACTAAAAGGTTAGGGGGTTTTAGGTACTTATTTCTTTTTTTATTTGAACCTTTTTTCTTTTAAGTTGTTTTATTTTTTCCAAAAGATAAACTTCTTTTAAGTTAATTATCAAATATTTTTATTCAATTATTAATATTTTTTTTTTTGTGTCAAAATAAATTATTATTATTTTAATACAAAAGGTATTTCAGCATAATTGATGACAAATTAATCTTGCTCCCCATACAATCGTGGTACCATATAAGGTGTCAACGTAATTTTGGCCTCTAGGTCAAACGGTGCTAGAGCATATCATCAGTGCCTCAAGGAATGCATCATGGGAATTCGAACTAAGGTTAGGGATTCCAAATCTTTGTTTGCTGTTTACTATACTAGCCTCTTGAGGTTGATAATTATAGTACTTACCAACAGTTGAAACAATTGCACTAGCTTGCTTCTTAAAAAATAAATTTAAAACTTTACGCAAGGGTGTAACTAGCGAGGCTAACAAAAGTTGAATAGATCAAGTGTTTGTCCTTGATGGATTTGGGCTTTGCAAACAAATGTGAATAGACACATGATTTAAATGGTCCACCCCTCAAAACTGGGTTACATCCACTAAGTTTTTTTTATAAATTAGAGAGTAAGGTTACAAATAGCACTCGGCTAGAATAGTACAATTTTTATCTCAATTCGTCTGACCCATTCTAAAAAAGTACTTGTCCTTCTTATATAGACCTTCCGTGAAACCTTTGGTTCGAATATGTCACTTCCTTTGCATTTAATGTGCCAAATCTACAAATTAGACGCAACTTCAATTAACTCTCGTCGAGTTACCAGCTTTGCATGTAAATATCAATATATTGTACAGGCATCTAATTTCATTAGTCATTGATTGCTATATGAACACACTGTTTTTTTATTTATTACAAAGTTACTTGAAAACTAAGAATTAAGTGGTGTTTCATTTATTTCTTAGGGTACCCTATTTCTTATGTCAAAGAGAAATAATAAGGAGATTCTTTCAAAAGTGACTCTTTATGGAATTTCTACCACCTCATATTTTTAGTACAATGTTTTATAATTGTAGACATCGAAATTTCAGTTAAATAAATGTTGGCCAATAATTAAAATTTCAATGTTCACATGTCACATAAAATTTACACATAACATGTGACTCAACCAAAAATCGAAAAATCATCGGAAAAGTCATCAAACAGGACACCCGTCAACACCTGGCAGAAATGATTTATTTCATCTGATTATTTAAATTCCAAAATCAAGTTTTGGAATTCTATAAATAGGAAGCCAAGGCATTCATTTTCATTCACCAATTCACATCACACCAAAACCTTGAAGCTTTGAAACTCTAAAAGCTCTCAAGCAAATCCCTAAGGATCAAGAAAGCTCTCTTCGTTCTTCGTCCAACCGTTCTTCAAGATCAAGCCCCCGACGGCCCTTGAAGAAAGTGTTCATCGTTCATCATCCGTTCATCCTAAGATCAAGCCCCAACGGCCCTTTGGATCAATAATATCAACAAATCCACACATCCAACCGTTCTTTAAGATTAAGCCCAAAAGCCCTTGAAGATCCGTTTATCACCGTTCTTAAAGATCAAGCCCAAAAGCCCCTTGAAGATCCGTTCATCACCGTTCTTCAAGATCAAGCCCAAAAGCCCTTGAAGATCCGTTCATCCATCAACCTTCAAGATCAAGCCCAAAAGCCCCTTGAAGAAATCCGCACAACTG
Organism: Heteromeles arbutifolia; assembly: GCA_024362995.1. Taxonomy (NCBI): domain Eukaryota; kingdom Viridiplantae; phylum Streptophyta; class Magnoliopsida; order Rosales; family Rosaceae; genus Heteromeles; species Heteromeles arbutifolia. The sequence continues at coordinate 38,341,172 of JANCRC010000002.1, read as the reverse complement.
TTCTTCAAGATTAAGCCCAAAGGCCCCTTGAAAACCCATTCATCAACATTCAAGATCAAGCCCAAAATCCCTTGAAGAAACTTCCCTTAACCTCCAAGATCAAGCCCCAACGGCCCTTCAAGAAACTTCCAACCGTTCATCCAAGATCAAGCCTCGACGGCCCTTGGATCAATCGCACATCCACAAATTTACATCTTACGGAGATCGAATCAGAGGAACAAATTGTATAAGATATTGTAACCCCAAAATTAATACAAAAATATTATTTTGTACACGTGTTCTTGTTTCATTCATCGTAGGAATTTCCGTGTTTACAATAATGTCACAAAAATTGACATTAAACTTTAAAGTGGCAGAAAATTTATAAAAAGTACCATTTTAAGAGACTTTCCTTGGCATTTTCCCATGTCAATAAAATTTCATTGTTCAATGCAATTTTATTGATTCAAACAAGTCTGACACAGAACTAAGAGAGAAGCACCAAGAACAAAGAAAACAAATATATTATATATATATATATATATATATATATATATGATCACAAGCCATTCAATTCCACAAAGATAAATATTAAATATCGTAAAATTGACTATTAGGATAGCTAGTTTTTTGTGGAACTGTATCCCCTCCGGATTCAAAATGATCTAAGCCCACTGAGCAGTGCATTCGGGCTATTGAAATTTGATCCAACAGCTACAATTATTATAACTTTTAAAGGGGTCCCCTGTTTGTAGCAGTGGGATCAAATTTCAATGGCCCGGATGCACTGCTCAGTGGGCTCATATCCCTTGGATCTGGAGAGGATCCAGTTCCGTTTTTTGTGTTGTGACTTGCTTCCTATGTTAATTAAGCTTTGTCTTAACCGTGATTCTGGTCTTGTTTTAATATTTTTGATAATTAATTTGAAAAATGGAAAACTAACCAAAACACCCAAAACCGTTTCCTTTTAATCACCAGGACATAAAATTTTGATAATACCCAAATTGGGATGGGAAAGAAGACAAGGAGAAAAACATTTCAGAAAGATCACATGCATGTTCAAAACAAAACCAAAAATGGGCTCCAGGAGACAGCCATGCAAGAAGCTCACATGCATTTATCAAGACAAAGCAAAAGAAGACAAATAAGTCAAATCACGTTTCAGAAACAGTGCTGCCAATTTCAGCAACAGTAGAAGATGACAAGTACCAAGGAAATGTTCATACCATACACCTGTAAAGATTTTAATTTTTTTTTAGATCAAAGTATTCTCACTCAGCCTATATAAGAAAAGTTCCCTTCATTGTAAAAACACACCTCAACCTCAACATCTCTACACCTCACCATACTCACACCATACTTCAATCCTCATACACTCAGGCATCCAAAACCTTCCTAGCATCCTTTGTAAACACTTCTCTTTGTAAACATTCTATATATCAATAAAAGTTTACAGATTCAAGCAATCTCCAAGTCTTAAGTAAGTTTTCTTTTCTTTCTTTAGTGTGTTTGTTTAATTAGACTTCTAGTCCAAAACAGGAAAACACTATTGTAGTTATATTATTAACCTGCTAAACTGACGATCATACTTTGTTCGAACACTTTGTTATAGTTAAATGCTTGCCATACAAATAAATGGACATTAACTAGGCTACCTCTGAGTTCTTCGTACCTTTGAGTTCAGCCGTTAAGGCCTTATACCTGTATTGTGAGTGGCCGTCATGCTAAAACATGTCGAGTTCCATGTGCAAGGTTTTATGTCTAGTTGTTATAATGGCCATCTGACTATTTAACCGGGCTTGCTATGCGAATTTGGTATCATAGCCAAGTTTAGCACTTTAATAGTATAATTATAATAGTAAAGTACCTTGAGGATTGAAGTCATTGACACAACTGATATCACACTTGTTTATTTTGTATGAACAACAGATATTATTGTCCTTGTAGACCTCGTGAACCACAACCACCAGATATTTATTGTCCCAGGCACCCAACTATAACTAGCATAAAGAAAAGATTAGCATACATATACAAAAGAATTAGCATGACTTTGAAGAAGCAGAAGTTTTATCTTGGTTATCTTGAACATCCTTCATTTATTAGTAAATATAATAATACAGAAGTGCAGCATAACATTTTAGAAGCAAAAAGAGTAACAGATCAAGTTTTAGAGAACTTGAGAGAAGAAAGAGAGTTTCTAAGAAACCAGTTAGATGTAACTTTAGAGAAAGGTAGACTGTAGTTTATGACAGATTACCTTAATTTAGAAACTAGTGAACCTAGCAAAAGAGAGATAAAAGAACTTATTGACCTCATAGATAGTAAGCCTAAGCAAGTAGAACTCAGATCATTAGAAATAGTTGAGTAGTTAAAATTAGAAGTTCAAAAAATTCAATTAGTGCAAAAAGAGTTGAGTAAACAAGTAGATAAGCTGCATAATAAAATGGATAAATTATTAGTTTAATGACCGATTCTAGAACTAGTAGAAAATATATCCAAGCTTTGAAAGAAATTAGTAAGTTAGATAAAGAACCAGTAGGTTTAACATATTTTTCAACACAAGTAGCTAGTAATAATATTCCCATTAGACAAAATAATTTAATTATACAATTAGTTTTAAGTTTAGCTGAAAAATTAGATCAAGTTGAAGAACAAATAGCAGAAATGAATCAAGTTTTACATAGCGCATCTTCATCACTTCCACCATCTTTGTTAGAAAAATTAGAAAATTTAACTTTAAGTACAAATAATCATATAAGAAGACCTAAAATAAATCATTTCGATAACAGGAAATGGAACTCATTAGGAGAAAAGGAAAAGAAGTAGTTAGAGCTTAAGATATTTACCCAAATGAAGAAGAAGCATAAGAATTCATTAGAAGAGGTTTTGAGAGAACACAGAAAAATAAATATAATTTGTATCAATTAGGTTTATTTGAAAATAGAAGCAGAATTGTAAGTAGCATCAGTCAACATGAAGTTAGCTGTATTGATAAAGAGGTTACACTTAATTTACTTAGTAAGGAAGCAGTTTTGCATTTGAGAAAATCACATTTTAGTCAAATTCATATAGGAACAATATTAATTGGAATAGCAGGATTAACCAGAGCACAAGTAGGCACAAAAGCTTTAGTATATATATATGATGATAGATGGGATAATCACCAACAAACAGCAATAACAACAGTTAAAGTAGACTTAAGTTCAAACTTAGCAGTCATAGGATGTATTCCAAATTATGTTATGACAATAAACGAATTTAGTAAATATATTAAAGTAAGCATAAGAACAAAAAAATTATAATATGAAAGGAGAGTATAAAAATTTGTGTATTAGCTTAATGTATATTGGAAAAGTGTTTGATAAATATAATCAGAAGTTTAATTTAGAATTTCAAAATTTAGTTCAAACATTTGGTAGTAAACATGTAAATATGATAGAAGCAAAACCCATAGATAATAGCTTTTTAGAAGGAACTCAGTGGACATTGCCTAATTTTACAAGGAACAAGAAATAGACAACCAGATAGAGTACAAATATATGAAACTAGTACAGGTAAAGCAACAATTAGGTTTAGTAATTACAAGCAACTAGAAAATATAGAAGAGGTTGAGAGTGAGATCGAAAATGAGAGTATTCATATGGCTTTTGATAATTTAGATATTAATTTAGTTGAGCAAAATTTTGATCATGTAAATGAAGAACAATACTTAGAAAAATATAAGACATATGATTTAGGACTACATAGAATTTCAAATGAAGAGATGAAAAAATTAATCTTAGAAATAGGAGTAGAACATATTTTAGGATCAAAAGAATATAATAATTTAGTAGAATTGAAAGTAGAATGTAATCCAGCAGAAAAAAGTAGTACATCGAGAGTAGAAAATCCAAGATACACGGGTAGAACTAATTAACAATTTTTGAGACAAACAAATGAAAAATATAATGAACAAGCAGGAGAAGATTATGTTGAAGAAAGTATGATAAAACCACCAGAAAAAATAGGATTCCATATTTGAGAGGGTTAGAACAAATTAATATAACAGGTAATATATTAAATTTAGATAATGTAGATCCACAAGATTGGGAATGAACAATTGAGAGATGGGAGAAATGTTGCGTACATGCAGCATTAATGTTAGATTTTAGTAATTCACAAAATATGTTAGATTACTTTGAGCATACTTTAAATGGTTTAGTTTTTTATTATTTCCAGTCATGGAAAGTTCAAAATCCAGAATAGCATCAGGTAGATAAAACACACTTTAATATTGATGGTTTTGTTACTTTGATTAAACAAGAAATTTTAGATCATAATAGGTTAGATGGCAGAAGCGAACAAGAACAAATAAGAGCAATTAGAAATTTAGAACAATTACAAATTTGTGATTTACAATATATAGCTGAGTATACAACAAATTTCTTTAAATATTTAGGAAGAACATATAGAATTAGTGATATTAATTTATCAGATACTTATATCACAAAAATAAAAGGACCAATAGGAGAAAAGATTTGGAATGAATGGCAAAAGCATCCAAAGAAAAATGATATTGCAATAGGACCTAGAATTCAACATGTATATGATATACTTAGACAAGAGTGTAGTCAAATAAAAGCTAAGAGACAAATTAGGAAGCAATTTTATATGAGTTGTAAAAATATAGATTTACCACAACAGTATGGTTGTCATAAGAAGAATAAGCATAAGAAAATATACCAAAAGAAATATAAGTCATACAAACCATAGAAACAGCATAAGAATTTCAGCATAAGACTTTCAAGAACATATAGGAAGAGAAAATATATTTCGAAACAGTTTAAGAAAAGAAGTGGCAGACCTTGGATTAGAAAATATAAAGCGCCAAAAGATAAGAGTAGTTGTAAATGTTATTCATGTGGAGAAGTTGGACACATTAGACCTAAATGTCCAAAATTAGGTAAATAGCTGAGAGAAAAAGTACATTTGATGGAGTTGTTTAAGTTAGAAGAAGATGAAGATATTCAGTCAATATACAGTTTAGATGATTTAAGTGATAATGAGAGTATTTATAGTATAGAGAGTATTAACATGATAGATTCAGATTCGGAAGATTCAAGTAGCACAAATAGTGATTTAGAAGAGTATATGTGTGCATTCATAGAATAACAACATGAAGAAGAATATAAATACATTAATTTAGGTTGGCCAGAAAAATGTCATAAGTGTAGTAAATTAGTTGCAAATAAATATTATAATACATATTCAATATTGTGTGAAAAGTGTTATAATAATAAGTTATTAGAAATTAATTCAGCAGAATCACAAGAAAATACTGAAATATTAGGAAATATTGTTTATAGTATAGAAAAGCCAAAAAATAGTTCTTTAATTGCCATAAATTGTGAAATAGAATTAGCAAAAGAACATAAGATACAAACAACAGCTATGATAGATACAGGGAGTACACAGAGTGTCATAAGAGAAGAGTGAGTACCAGAAAAATATAGACAAAAATTATCAAAACCTGTGAGAATAACACAGTTTGATGAGAGACCAGTTTATTTAACACATTGTATTAATAATGAGTCTATTAAAGTAGAAAAACAACAATTTAATTTAGCACTAACATTTGTTTCACCAGTAGGATCATATCCATTTATTCTAGGATTAAACTTTTTGAAAAGTTTGCAAGGTTTTTTATTTATGAATCCTAACATAACATTTTTCAAAAGAGACATTACAATAACTGATCAAAGTAATACTGAAGAAGCATACAAAAGCATAAGTATAGAAGAGTTTAGTGGCCAAGATAATTATTATTTAGAAAACTCAAAATAAAATGATGAGCATGATAATATAGAAGAGTTTGATGAAGAAATATTTGAACATGAATATTCGATTTTAGAAGAAGGAACCCGTATATAAATATTACAGTTAGATAAACCAAAGAATTTAGAAGAATTGTTACAGCTAGCAGAACAAACTAGAATCATAGGAGAAGACCCACAGTTACATTGGAGTAAAAATAAAATACTAGCGAAATTAGATATAATTAATCTAGATTTAACCATAAAGACAGCTGATATGCCTTGTAGTTTAATAGATAAACAAGAGTTTGAGCATCAAATAAAAGAGTTGTTAAATTTAAAAGTAATTAGACCCTCTAAGTCTAGACATAGATCAACAACATTTATTGTGAGAAAACATTCAGAACTAAAGAGAGGTAAGGCTAGAATAGTTTATAATTACAAGAGATTAAATGATAATACATATGAAGATAATTATAAGTTACCAAATAAGGATGGACTTATAAATAAAATTCAAGAGAGTAAATATTTTAGCAAATTTGATTGTAAATCAAGATTTTGGCAAATCCAGCAGCAGAATCAATTGAGTAGACAGCTTTTACTTGTCTAGAAGGACATTTTGAGTGGCTTATTATGCCATTTGGACTTAAAAATGCTCCATCGATCTTTCAAAGAAAGATGGACCAAATTTTCAAGAAATATGATAAATTTTGTAGTGTTTATGTAGATGATATTTTAGTACATAGTAAAAATAGAAATGAACATAGGAAACACTTAGAGATAGTTTTACAAGAATTTATCAATAATGGAATTGTGATTAGCAAAAATAAAACAGCATTAGAAAAGCAAGATATAGAATTTTTAGGAATGTATATCAAGTCATGAACAATACAGTTACAAGATCATATAGCTAAAAAGGTCTTAGAATTTCCAGATAAGTTAGAAGACAAAAACCAGTTACAAGCATTTTTAGGATTGTTAAATTATGCAAGAAATTTTATCCCTGATTTAGGAAGAAAAATAACAGTATTACATAGTAAAACTAGCAAAACAGGACAAAAATATTTTAATAGTGAAGATATTAAATTAGTTCAAAATATAAAGGAAGAAATTACTAAACTTAAGCCATTAACATTACCATTAGATGATAGTTATAAAATAGTTGAAACAGATGCTTCATCACTAGGATGGGCAGGTATACTATACCAGAAAAAGCGTAAGGAGTCACCAAAGTCTGACGAACAAGTTTGTAGATATTCATTAGGAAAATTTAGTGATTTACAATCAAGATTACCATCAACAGATTTAGAAATTTTAGGGATAATTAATTCACTTGAGGCATTCTCTTTATTTTTACATAATGAAGTATTTACAATTAGAACAGATTGTCAAAATATAGTTTCTCATTATAATAAGATACATACTAATAAATAGGTAGCCCAAAGATGGGTTAATTTTGTTGATTCAATTACAGGAAATGGTTTTAAACCAATTTTTGAACATATAAAAGGTAATGACAATACATTAACTGATATCTTATCAAGATTAATTTGTTGAACAGGAATAGAATATCGTGGACTATTATCCTCAAATAGCACAAGACCACAAGGCAGAAAAGCACATTTCAATAGCATAATGATGCACCATGGACCTCCTTCATTCAATGGATTCTAAAATAGCATAAGCAGACCAACATCACCACCAGTACCCACTTTCAACTTTAATGGCAATCTTGTTGAAGGAATCAGAAATCCAACTATGAGATATAGGCCAAGAGTACCAGGACTTTCTGATAGGCAACAAGTTCTCTTAGATAATTTTTGGAATATCCAAATCAAACAGCCAAACATGAGGTTTGGTCATGAAAAACTAATTAGAGCCTTCGAACAAGAGTTTGATAGCTTTAATTTTAATTTCCATCAAAGCCAGCATCATATTCATTTTCTTGAGCACAACCTTCAAGTCATTTCTAGAGACCATGAGTCATTACTTATTAAGTTTACCAAAATGAACCAAGAACTCCAATATCTTAGAATGCAGCAAAAGACAAGTGACACCTTGAAAAGAGAATTGAAAATTGGTTTGGAAACTGATCAGTATAGGAATAAAGAAAAAGAGGTTATTGAACCCATAGAACAAGAGGCTAATGAGCCCATAGCAGAGATTAAAATTGAGCTCTTAGAAGAAGACATTGAAATGGAGCAGCATCAAAATAATGAGCAGCATCAGCATCTGAGTGACAAAGAAAAACAAGAAAATATGCAAGTTTTCTTAGGAATATATCTTTAGACTTAATAATAGATGATATCTTATTAGAAGAAATTTCAAAAGCAAAATTAAGAATAATGCCACCAGATATGCAAAATGAGATCCTGAGCAGAGCATCACAGTCTATGAAAGAGTTACAATTACAATTACAATGTGCTTTGTATCGGTCTATCTTTGATCCAAAACAAGGGATGAATATTATTATAAAGATTTATCCACCATGTCTTTGTGATAGTACAGAGAGTTGTATTTGTAAACCAGAGGTTAGCATAGCTGTTGTTAGGATTAATATGAGAGATTTTAGACCATGGCATTTTAGTTATGAACATCAGAAAAAGCATAATGTAGTAAAAGTTACACCAGCCTTACTATTAGAGTTTGGCTATCTTGATAAAATATTCATCAACCATGTCTCCCAACTAGAATTATTTCCTGAAAAGCTTATAAAAGTGGTAGAAGATTATCTAGAAAAGTGGAAAGAAATTTGCATAAGTTTTATTAGTAGTCCTCCATATTGGTATGTACATATGCATAAGGAGAAAGCTAGGCATATAGCCATGATTAATGAAGAGTCATTTAGACTATCTCCTATATCCCCACATAGGTGGACTCCTTCATACAAAAATATTCTCAAATTTCGAGGGATCCAAATGCTAGACTTTGATGAGTTTGAAGATTTTAGGTATGATATGGTATTAGTAGCAAAAGAAGAAGAAATGTATATTTACAGTAAGACAAGGATCAGCCATCAGCCCTATTGGAAGCTTCAAAATTTCAAAGAAGAAACAGCATAAATGTACTGCAAAGTAAAAGAAGACAGACAAAGAGATGCATAGCTAGTAGAAGGTGATGAACATTACTGGAACAACTTGATAGAAGAAGACCTGCATAACATCGACAATATGATGGAAGCATGAAAAGCTGACATCAAATTAGCATAAATTGAATAGCATCATGTAAAATAATGTATTTCCAGACAGAAATGTCAACATCATTGTGGACCCCGCTACAATAATAAAATAATGGCATAAGAGTAAATAAAGTAAAGAGTTTGATCCATTATGGACTTTTCATACACAAAATGTCTTTTTGATTAAGAATGAATAGTGCCAGGCCCTTTTCGTTAAAACTCCCTTTGAAAAATGATATATAGCAACTAATGGAGGATATGAATTTAGTATTCATGAAGTTATGAGTGCGTAGTGGATTTTAGCTTCCAAAACTTTCCTAACTAAAGTATTGTAAGATTCTCATTTACTAGTATGATCTAGTAATATTTCTCTTCATTTGTAAGTGAAAAGTTTTAGATTTGAATCTCATGAATGGTAACTTTGCAACCAATTTATCTCTCTCTCCTTAGAGTAAATATATTGTTGTATCAAAAGTATTGTAAGATGAATATGAATCCTTATGGTCCAAAACTTCACCGCTAAAGTATTTACTTTATAAAAAGGGCTATATGTGTTTCACATGTTTAATTTTAATGGAAATTTTGACTGAGTTTATGTTGATGAGAGTTTGAATCCCACATCGGATAAAGGATGAACCTTGCATGTGTTTATTAGTAATTGGACTATTCTATATACTATCAATTAGTTATATGGTGTCATGAGTCCATATTATACCATATATTTTACCCTAATCTTAGCATTAATTTATTGGTTATTTTGGTAGAAATTTGATACTTTGTTGTATATTTTCAATGTAGGACATTCGACTTTCTCTGGAGCAAAAAGTAGTCAAACGGATGAATTTTGGAGTGATTTCAATTGGAGGATGTTTGTTGACTTGATTGTATCAAAGTTTCATAATTTTATACTGAGCAGTTTATTTATGGCGATGAAATAAAGGAACAGCGTGCAGTGCTGTCAAAGTGACGTTTTGGGCTTCTTTGGGCTTCTTTGGCGTCCAAGATTGTGTCTTTTGGATTTGGGCCTTCTGCAATTATGTTCGGGACATCTCAAGCTTTAATTCTACCTGTTTTGGGCCTGTTTTGGAGTGGCCTGTTTTGGAGCCCTGAAGACCCAGAAACGTGGCTGATTTGAGACTATGCAGATTTTGGGCGAATTTTACTAGTCAATTTAGGATCATGTTTCCCAATTTATTTTAATTTATTTGGTTTCCTAGTTTTATTCTAAGACCTTTTCTAGGTAGGGTTTTATTTTCTAGTAGTATAAATAAGGCTTTTTAGCCATTAGGGTTTTTAGAGAGAGAATAGAGGGGAGAAAACACACGCACACTTTAGAGAGCTTTTGGATTTAAGTTTATTTTCAAGGTGTTTTATATCCTTGTTTTTAATAATATTTCGTTGTATGATTGCTAGTAACTAATTTCCGTTTGCTAGGGTGAGGCCACAAGCCTTAGCTATGTAGTTTCTTTTCAATTTGTTTATGATATTATGCATGCAGATTTTGAATTATTAATCACTGATTTAAACTATCTAATTGTCTTAATGCTTAGCTACCATTATGATCTTTAGAAAAGTAATTTGATGCAATTTTGGTTGGAGGTTGGTCCCTGAAATTGACAAAGGCTTCATGTGATTAATATGTGCAAGTTCACTTAGGATGAATACTACGTCTTAAGGATTGTATGGTTTTTCAAAAGGTTTCACAAAGCTTAATGCATGTTTAGATTTGATTTGAATACCACAGACGGGTTGCATGTTTGATATACGCTCTATGTTGGGGGTCCAAGTAGGCATATTTTAGGAAAACCTAACCTTCAAAATATGCATGTGTATTTCATAAGTAATTGAAAGAACTACGTAGGATTGTTAAGGTGACGGCGGAACCCTAGGGTTTTACAATTTAATTTTCAAAAATTATTTTCTTTTAGTTTATTTTATTTTATCACTTTGTCTAATTATTTACATTAAATTCGTTTTTATTATTTGAAATCAAAAATCAACTTTTTCTAAAACTTTGTTTTAAGTAATTAATTAGGATTTGGTTTGATACAAATTATTCAGTCCCTGAGGAGAACGACATTGCAAGTATTTTAATGTTTTTATCCCTACTTTTGCAGGTAGTAAAATCCCTATCAAGAAATTGACGCCGTTGCCGAAGATTGTTTTAAATAATTTGTGCTTATCAACTCTTAGTTAATTATTTTTTTGTATATATCTTTTTATTTACTTGATTTTTTCTTTTTTTTAAGGTAACAATTTGTTGATTTTGAAAGCCAATCAGCAATGGATTGGTTTGGATCCTCGCAAGGAGCACCCACAGTTTGTGCAATTTGCAATTTGAAAACTCATGATGTTATGTATTGTCCCCAACAGCAGTATTTTCCAGAATTTGTGCAGCATCATATTACTATGAGGAACAATTTTCAGAGGCCTAGGTGCAATCCCTACTCAAATATTTATAATCCATCATGGCCAGAGCATCAAAATCCTACGTGGAAACCTAGTCATCAGCTTTTTCGGCAGCCTATTGTCCAACAAAAGCTAATTGGGAAATTGCAATCGAAAACATGGCTAAATCCTTTGAAAACATCCACCGTGTGATTCAGGATACCCAAGCTTCATTAGATAATCTGGCACACCAAATTGGACAGCTCACATATCAATCGGCAGAACAAGAAAACGATTCCAATTCAAATTTTCCTAGTCAACCAATTGCTATCCAGCAAGTTTCAGAGGAGTGCTCTGCAGATCAAACATTGAGATGGGAGAAAACCAACGATACTACAATGGAAGTATCTGAAATTGAAGAGCCACCAGCCAGTGACACATGCCCAATGTGGGAAATAGCGTCTGCTGACCTTGAACCTGTTATTACCTAAGTTTTGTGCCACCTATGCCTTTTTCCCAAAGGTTGCAGCAGACCATGATGTGCCAACTATGCCTTTTTCCCAAAGGTTGCAGCAGACCATGATGGATCAACACATTAAAGATTCTATGCAGACACATGCAAAAGTGCACATTACTCTGCCGCAACGGGATGCGCCTGAGAAAGCTCCAAAGCAATCAGTAAATTTCAATTTACTTGAGGCTCTAAGGCAACCCGCTAAGCAGCAAGAACGCATGAATACTCTGACAAATCTGAATACAGGACAGCTGCTTACTCATCAGAAAATTTTAGCGGCAGTAACAGACAGTGCACCTGCATAGCCCATCAAATTCAAAGAAATGTCATATGAATCCTGCAAACAGGCAAAGATCTATACGGAAAAGAGGAAGCTTATTGATAGCCAAGTTCCTCGTAGAAAATTTCGGCCAGTGCACAAATTGTGGGTATTAAATACAAGATTTAAGGCAATTCAACGGAAACCAGAACATCATTGGAAGGAACCTTATTTGCTTACAAAAATTCATTCACACGGAAAGGTGGACATCAAGGTTTCACCCAATGAATTCAGATGCTTAGTTGATAACCATCACATTCCGTACCTCCTATTAGCCTCTGATGCTGCCAAGGAATGGTTGACTCCAAAAGAACAAATCACATGATCACCAGTTTCTTTCAAATCCGTCTAGCTATAGACGTTAACTAAAGCGCTAATTGGGAGGCAACCCAATTTTTCTAACTATTTTCCTTTTATTTCGTTTATTTTATTTTCCTGTTTTTATTCCTAATTACAGAAAGAAAAAAAATTCAGAAAATTGAAGAACAAAAAAAAATGCAGTTTTTAATTCTTGTTATTTTTCTTTCCTTATCTAATTAGGTTTTTTATTGCAGGTTGCATTCGGAACTGATTCGGCCTAATCCCAACCAAGGGCGTGCAATCAACACTCATTCCCCCAGCACATTCATCATCTATTCTTCTACATTCATTAGATTAGGCAGTTCGGAGTACAGAAACAAAGTTGAGGGATCTAAGTAGCACAGAGGACACGATTCATCAAGGCAGGATACAGTTTCTTGTTATCCAAAATTTTGGGCTCAAATATACATCAGCGGAACATGCAGGCACACACAATTACAGATTTATGAGCATGCAGAAGTCATATTCATAGAGATAAATCACAAAGATGCAGTACAAAATTTCACAAATCTAAGGACTACGTTCCACAGATCCATGTTGATTTCGGAATTATACCTTTAATTCTGAAAGTAAGGGCGTTGAGACATCTGCCACTTGGCGTCCCTTTGGATTTTTGCACCAGTGCCATTTCTGTATCTGCGCCTTTTCTTATGGGATCTGCACCAAATCCCACATGCATGAGACTTTCATAGTTTTTCCCAGATTATTTAAGCAGTACGAACAAGTAGTGAGCATGGAGATTTGGGGAATAAATGACAGAAATCTAGCTATGGAGGCATGGCTGGGTATTTGTTTTTGAGTTCGACAAATCCAGGACCATTGGAAGATTTTGGAATGACTAGAGAGCAGCGGTTTTGTGTTAGGGTTTAAGAGGAAGAGAGCTCTCATGGCTCTGGGCTCGAGGCAATAGAGAAGAGGGGCGAAGAGCTCAACGGCATAAATAGGAAATGAAGGAGCATGGGTTAATGAAGCATCTAGGTTTATTCACATGTGTGGTTCCGTGTGTGTTGTGTAAAGCTCAGCACCTTTTGCTATGATCCAGGTCCCAAGTTCGAATCCCAGGTGTGTCAGTTTCTTTGTTTTCTCTTATTTTCTGTTTTCTTTGTCATTTTACATTTCTTTTATTGTTTTCTATTTTTATTTCCTATTTTTAGTGTCATAGTTATTTTCTTTATCTTTGTTAGTTGCTTTGAGTTTTTATTTTAGGACTTATTATTTTTGTTCCTTTTCATTTATTTTATTTTCCATACCTTGAGGACAATGTGTGATTTAAGTTTGGGGGTGGGAAATAGAATTTTAGGTTTTTAATTTTTGAGTCAAATAAAAATTTTCATTCTTTTTAAGTTAATATCCATAGATGATTTTAAACGTTAGAACAAATGGACATGGTGAAGGTTAATCCCACATTAGAGTATTTTCTATTTATCGTTGCTTAGACACTAATTCATGACCTATACTTTGAAAATTTGCACATCCACATCAACATGGTTTGTGAGGAGTGAGATTGAAACACTTACTTTTAGTCTAAGTTTATATTTAATTTTTGTTTTAAGTAAAGTTAGTTCTTGTTATGAATAAAGTAATAATTGTTCCACCCGAGGCTTTACTTAGTAACCGGGCCAGTCCTGCCTGATTAACAGTGACTCTCGCGCCAAACGGTAAAGTCTTGGCATAGGGCAGGGTGGTTAGTTGGTTTCGTAGTCTTTTCAGCTCGAGTTAGTAAGTCCTTAGGGGTGTTCTACACCTAGTGCCCTAAAGCCTTAGTGGTTTGGGAGTCATTGACCTAAAGCCTGTACATGGCTTGGATCGAAAGCTTAAGGGAACTGGCATTGCACGACCACTACTACTACTGAAAAGAAAAAAGAAAAAAAAAAGGAGAAAAATTGAAAAAAGAAGAAGTTATGTTTCAATTGAGTATGTGTGAAATAAAAAAGGACGAGAGGTAAGGGTTTTGGTCGAGTCTCCTTAACTATGTTGGTTCACTTTACACCGAAGGAAGTTTATGAATTCTTCTCTAATTGATTCTAAATGGCTTAGACTCTATGGTGGGATTAGTTGGAACTTTTGAAAAGATGTTTTGATTTTTAACGTTTTCTATGGATTGCAACTTGAAGATGAAAATTTTGTCTTAGTTGAGTTTTAATAAAGTTTCTAGTTTGTTAGTTTTTATTTTTGTTTTCTAGTTTTGTTTTGCTTGAGGACAAGCAAAAAGCTAAGTTTGGGGGTATTTGATGAGTCCATAGTATACCATATATTTTACCCTAATCTTAGTATTAATTTATTGGTTATTTTGGTAGAAATTTGATACTTTGTCCTATATTTTCAATGTAGGACATTCGACTTCATCTGGAGAAAAAAGTAGTCAAACGGATGAATTTTGAGTGATTTCAATTGGAGGATGTTCGTGAGTCTGTTGACTTGATTGTATCAAAGTTTCATAATTTTATACTAAGCGGTTTATTTATGGCGATGAAATAAAGGAACAGCGCGCAGCGCTGTCAAAGTTATGTTTTGGGCTTCTTTGGGCTTTTTGGCGTCCAAGATTGTGTCTTTTGGGTTTGAGGCCTTCTGTAATTATGTTCGGGACAACTCAAGCTTTAATTCTAGCTGTTTTGGGCCTGTTTTGGAGCCCTGAAGATCCAGAAACGTGGCTGTTTTGAGACTATGCAGATTTTGGGCGAATTTTACTAGTCAATTTAGGATTATGTTTCCTAATTTATTTGGTTTCTTAGTTTTATTCTAAGACCTTTTCTAGGTAGGGTTTTATTTTCGAGTAGTATAAATAAGGCTTTTTAGCCATTAGGGTTTTTAGAGAGAGAATAGAGGGGAGAAAACGCAAGCACACTTTAGAGAGCTTTTGGATTCAAGTTTATTTTCAAGGTGTTTTCTATCCTTGTTTTTAATAATATTTCGTTGTATGATTGCTAGTAACTAATTTCCGTTTGCTAGGGCGAGGCCACGAGCCTTAGCAAGAATATGTAGTTTCTTTTTAATTTGCTTATGATATTATGCATGCAGATTTTGAATTATTAATAACTGATTTAAACTATCTAATTGTCTTAATGCTTAGCTACCATTAGAATCTTTAGAAAAGTAATTTGATGCAATTTTGGTCGGAGGTTGGTCCTTGAAATTGACGAAGGCTTCTTGTGATTAATATGTGCAAGTTCACTTAGGATGAATACCACGTCTTAAGGATTGTATGGTTTTTCAAAAGGTTTCACAAAGCTTAATGAGTCATGCATGTTTAGATTTGATCTGAATACCACTGATGGGTTGCATGTTTGATATACGCTCTATGTTGGGGGTCCAAGTAGGCATATTTTAGGAAAACCTAACCTTCAAAATATGCATGTGTAATTCATAAGTAATTGGAAGAACTACGTATGATTGTTAAGGTGACGGCGGAACCCTAGGCTTTTACAATTTAATTTTCAAAAACTATTTTCTTTTAGTTTATTTTATTTTATCACTTTATCTAATTATTTACATTAAATTCGTTTTTATTATTTGAAATCAAAAATCAACTATTTCTAAAACTTTGTTTTAAGTAATTAATTAAGATTTGGTTTGATACAAATTATTCATTCAGTCCCTGAGGAGAACGACCTTGCTAGAGCTGCTATACTACAATAACCTTGTACTCTTGCAAGTATTTTAGTGTTTTTATCCCTACTTTTGCAGGTGGTAAAATCCCTATCATGGTGGAACCTCAATTTTCTTCACTGGGTCTCGTGTTCAAATTCTCTCACTATCAGAAATTACCATTTGCTCGATGAACCACATTTCGTCAAACAAAGTAACTTTACCGACGAAATAAAACAGTTCGTCATGCAAAAGTGGTCAATGTTTTAGTTCATTCAGGGCCTTTTGCCCGACAAACATAGTTCAACAAGCAAACCATTCTTCGTCGAGCAAAGATTTCACGCTAAGGGAGAAAATTGGCGCGTAATAGGCCACTATTTGCGTGACAAACCCTTCAAATTTCGTAGCGCAAAGGTATATTTTATGATTTAGGATTTAGGGTGTCACGTTTATTAGGCAAAATTAATTTTTTCGTAAGCCAAAAGGTGAGGGACATTTGGCATACTCAAATTTCCTTCGATGCTCTTTGTAGTCTGCAAAATTAATTTCAACAATCCAACCGTCAATATAGTTGGTATATACTTCGAGATGGCATATGCCAAAAATCACCCAAATGACAATTTCTAGGATTAAGTAATGGGACAAAATCCATCGATCCTAGAAGAATACAATGAATGGATGTAATAAACAATTTAATATATTTACACTAGTGGCACAAAACCTTACGTTCTACTTAATAAAAGTATAGAATAAGCTCTAAGTGTTTGTTGAATCTATTACTTTGATGGGATAGCATGGAGAAAAACTATGGTTATTCTCAAAACAAGAGCAATGGCGAAGATATTTGTCTTGCAGACAGCGCAACCACGCATATAATGTTTTTTTCTCAAGCTTGATACTTACAAAAGTAAAGGTAACAACAATGTCAGGCCAATAAGATCTAATTGAAGGCTCAGGAAAAGCCCAGATCATGTTACCAAATGGAACAATATTGTCCATACAAAATGCGTTGTACGCTACTTGAGCTACTCGAAATTTGTTGAGTTTTAAAGACATACGTTTAAATGGATACCACATTGAAACGAAAAGTGCAGAAAATGTGGAATATCTATGTATTACATCCAATGATACCCAGAAGCGTACATTGGAGAAGTTGCATGGTTTATCGAGTGGATTGTATTATACATACATAAAGATAATTGAAGCACATACTGTCGTGAACCAGATCCAAACATTTACGTGCTTTGGCATGACTGTCTGGGTCTTCCAGGATCCACCATGATGCGTAGAATCATTACCAACTCTAATGGACATCCATTATTGAGCAGACACATTGCTATCTCAAATGATAACCCTTGGAAGGCTTGCTCTCAAGGGAAGTTGGTAATTAGACCATCACAATTAAAGATTGATGCTGAATCCCTATCAATTTTTTTCAAAGAATTCAAGGAGGTATTTGTGGGCCTATTCAACCACATTGTGGACCATTGAGATATTTTATGGTTTTTGTTGATGCATCTACCCGTTGGTCACATGTTTGCCTCTTGTCTACTTGAAATGTAGCTTTTGTGAGACTTCTTGCTCAGATAATTAAGTTGCGAGTACAGTTCCCAGATTACCCTATTAAGTCAATCCGACTTGATAACGCTGGTGAATTTATGTCTCAAACCTTTGATGATTACTGCATGACACTAGGCATTGATGTTGAACACCCTGTTCCTCATGTCCATACTCAAAATGGTTTAGCATAAGTATTTATCAAGCGGCTTCAATTAATAGCTCGCACTTTGCTTATGAAAACAAAATTGCCAATTTCTGCATGGGGACATGCCATTTTACATGCTGCATCATTGGTTCGATTGAGACTTATAGCCAACCACTAATACTCCTCAATACAACTCGTGTTTGGGCATCAGCCAAACATTTCACATTTACAAGGTTTTGGTTATGCTGTTTATGTGCCTATTGCACCATCACAGTGCACTAAAATGGGACCTCAGCGTAGACTGAGAATTTATGTAGGTTTTGATTCACCATCTATCATTAGATATTTGGAACCCTTGTCAAGTGATATGTTTATAGTTCATTTTGCGGATTGTCACTTTGATGAGACAGTCTTTCCATCGTTAGGGAGAGAAAAGACTGTTCCAGAAGAATGGCAAGAGCTGACATGGGTTGTACCCATCTTATCTCATTTTGATCCACGAAGCACTCAATGTGAAAATGATTGTCCATCTTCAAAGTATTGCTAATCAAATGCCAGATGCAATTAATGATGATACAAATGTGATAAAAGCACATATACCAGCTGCAAATGCGCCTGCAAGAATTGATGTCCCTGTTGGACAAAATAAAGTGGTAGCGAATGATTCATCCGATGCACGCCTGAAGCGTGGCAGACCCCCATGTTCAAAAGATTCAACCCCTCGGAAGAGAAAGATGAAGGCACAACTGAACACAAATGAAATCATTCAGGAAAAGAAAATGAATGACAAATCCATAATTCATGATCCTGCACTTCCAGAAAAAGAAAATGCCCTTGATGAGACACATGTCCCTAAAGAAACAGAAGTACATGAAAGTAAAGAAATCTTCATAAATTATGTATATATTAATGAATTGTGGGATCAAAATGAAATAATCATCGACGACATGTTCGCATTCGCAGAAGCCATTGAAATCATATTAAGCGATGATATTGAGCCCCGTTATGTTGATGAATGCAAGCAGAGCGGGGCTCAAATTGCCTGAAACGACTAACAAACAATGAGGCTCAATATCATATTAAGTGATCATTATATAGGATGAAACAATCTGGATGAATGTGGTATAATTGTCTCAGTGAGTATTTGATCAAAGAAGGATATACCAACAATGTCATTTGCCATTGTGTGTTCATTAAGAAATCAAATTTTGGATTTGTTATAGTGGCAGTATATGTTGACGATATGAACTTAGTTGGAACCCCTGAAGAGCTCAAAAAACTGCTGAATATCTGAAAAGCGAATTTGAAATGAATGACCTTGGAAAAACAAAATATTATCTCGGCTTGCAGATTGAGCATTGTGTTAATGGAATTTTGGTCCATCAATCAACTTACATTGAAAAAATCCTAAAGCGATTTGGCATATACAAGGCTTATCCACTTAGCATGCCAATGGTCGTTCGTTCTTTGGACATTAAGAAAGATCCATTCCATCCAAAAGAAGATGATGAAATGGTCCTTGGTCCAGAAGTACCATATTTGAGTGCAATAAGTGCTTTATTGTATTTAGCACAATGTAGTAGACTAGATATAGCTTTTTTAGTCAACTTGTTAGCAAGGTATAGCTCTGCTCCAACAATTCGTCATTGGAAGGGAGTAAAAAATGTTTTACGATACCTTTGTAGGACAACAGACATGGGTCTCTTCTACTAAGAAAAATTCACAAATGACCAGATCCTTGTTGGATATGCAGATACTGGTTTTCTCTTTGATCCGCATAAAGCCCGCTCACAAACTGGTTATGTGTTCACTAATGGAGATACAGCGATCTTATGGCGCTTAACAAAGCAAACATTAGTTGCTACATCTTCCAATCACTCGGAAATACTTGCTTTACATGAAGCAAGTCGTGAAAGTTCTTGGTTAAGATCAATGATCCATCATATCCGGAATTCATGTGGTTTACCTTCAAAGATGGACACTCAACTGTCATTCATGAAGATAATGCAGCGTGTGTTGCCCAAATGAAGGAAGGATTCATCAAGGGCAATAAGACTAAACACATATCTTCAAAGTTTTTCAATGCACATGAGCTTCAGAAGGCTAAAGTTATTGAAGTTAGACAAATCTGTTCCAATGAAAATCTGGCAGACCTATTCACCAAATCTCTACCAAAGTGCACATTTCAGAAGCTAGTGTAGGGTATCGGATTACGTTGGCTTACCAATCAGTTAAATTTCAAGAATGCGAAATGAGAGGGAGATACAATTCAGGGGGATCATCCATGATACATGCATGTTGTACTCTTTTTCCTTCGACTAGGATTTTTCCCACTAGGTTTTTCCTATCAAGGTTTTAACGAGGCAACATAAGCATACTTAACACTATATCAACAATCCAAGCAAAGTTGTACTATTTTTCCTTCACTACGGTTTTTTTCCCACTGGGTTTTTCCAAGCAAGGTTTTAACGAGGCAACTGATGATGATATGTGGGCATCCAAGGGGGAGTGTTGTAAAAATTGTGGGAATGTATGCCACATGCTTTAGCTAATAGTGAGGAAGACTTGAGAATAGTTGTGTTGTTGTTGATATGTGAGGATTTTCAAAGGACAATCATTTCATATTTTGTAAACATTCACGGATGTGGTTCTATATAAAGAGCACTCTGTGTGTGATCACAATACACAGCAACGAAAAGAAGTGAAAGCAATAATATCAGTATCCCTCTCTTCCTCTTTTTTACCTGCAATCCTTTTGTGTTATAGTTACGAAACTAAACAGTGTGATATTTTGCACCCGTTTCGCTCCTGTCCTTAGCATTGTTGGAGAACAATTTAGAAATAAATAAAAAATAACAGAAATTGAAATGCTTTATTGACTAAAAATACTTGCTATACAGAATGAAATAACAAGAATAAATACAAGAATTAAATTGGTACTAACTTGATTAACCATAGGTAGAGGGTAGCGCAAAAGCTATGTCCTTCGAACAGTAATACCATCCCACTCATGTGCTTGTGGTTCTACAATGTCTGCTCGACTAGGATACAACTACCTAATTCTATAACCCGCACTAGGTTATAGAATTCTAGCGAATTGTTTTGCGTGTTTACTCTCTGGAAATTTTGTACAGAAGAGAAAGAGGAAGAAAGGGATGATTCTATTTGGAAACTATGATTGCAAATATATAGGTTGTTTCACACCCTTTCAAATACCTGTTGAGTGTATTTGAAAACACACAACTCTTTCTAAGAGATGTGTCTCTTAATCAAACGTTTCTTAATTATTATGTTAATTAAAAAACTTAATCCGAAATTAAAATTAAGGGAAATTTTATTTGGACCCAACTTTTTTATCTCTACACCCAACTAATATTTTCTCTTCTCTAAACTTCCAAATTTGCCCTTAAATAATAAACATTGAAGTTTTATTTGTGTCTCTACACCCAAACCCTACTACCACCACTGTAGGCCTCCATTATTTCCGACGAACCGAACTCAAACGCCAACAACGCTAAAATCGACAAATCAAGAGTGGAGAACAAGTGGTGTAAGAGTCCTCATGTGAATCTTAAAGAAAACTTAAGTTGCAAAACCCTTTTTTTTATTTCAATCGACGTAAGGACCTTGGGTTATGAAATCCCCTCCACATCATATTCATAAGACCTTTTTCTTCACGTATTGATTTACGGAAAGGAAAATACTATTATTCTCATGAAAAGTGGGAATGCCAAGGAAAGAGATCTCTAGTTCTACACTGGCCTTTTTTCTTTTCCGAGTAGTTTTTTTATTTTGAGAAATCTTTTCCGAGTAGTGAGATCCAAAGGAGAGAAAACAAGAGCATCAATGGTCGCAATGCTTGGATTGGGTTCATCGGAGAAAATGAAGGTGCAGTGGTGATGTGAGTTTAACGTTAGTGGGTGTAGATATAAAACCTTTAATATTTATTTTCTCATTCTTATTTATTTAAGGGAAAATTTGAAAGTTTAGTAGAGAAAATTTGTTAGTTGGGTGTAGAGATAAAAAGGTTGGGTTCAAATAAAATTTCTCTAAAATTAATAAACTTGGATTAATTTTAACTTCCAAGGCCCAAGGCCCTTGTCTTGATTAATTAATATTAATTGTATTAGACTATATTATACAAATCTAATCCACACAACCATAAGGCCCAAGCCTTCAATCAATTTCCAAATGGTCCAAGTTCTAATTACTGGAACAAATGACTAGACCTATATAACCTATATAAATGGCAATGGGAACTAAAAGTTCCCCGATGTGGGACACTAAGAGTCTCAAAACTCCATCAAATGTTATCTCTCTAACTTTTGCCTATTTATGACATCTCCCGAATTATTAAAACCTAACAATTTTCAATTCCGCATCACAACATATGTGCGTTCTCTTCTCAAGAAACGCCAACACAAACCAAGTAGAGAGAGAGAGAGAGATCAGAACTACATATATATCCAGCTGAAAGTTCTTTCCCTCTTGTTATGGCCATGACAAAAGCAACCCCAGAAGTAGAAGAAATGTCTCCATCCAAGTCCAACCCTAATTACAAACCGCCCCATCTTAAACCTCACCGCCCTACCCTCTCACCCATCGCTTGCTATTCCCCAAAGCTCTCCCTCTATATCCTCTCAGCTTGCGTCACTCTCTTCATTATTCTCCACATCCAATCCCTCCAAACCCAAGATCCCACGTCATCATCATGGTCCATGCAGCAATGGCAAAGAGACACCAACATCACCACTAGCAGCGCCGCCGCGGAAATGACCGACAAACTTCGCCATGCGGTCACATTCCTCCCGCTCAAAGACCTGCGTTACGCGGGCCCCGCAGCCCTCCAGGGCCACACGTGGTTCATGAGTTCCATGTACGACCACCAGGACGAAGAAGGAGGGGTCCAATACCAGGGATTCCCCTCGCCATTCTCCCACGGCCGCCTCCTCTGCCTCAAAGGCCGCGACAACCATGACGGCTCCTGGAACTCATACGCCCTTGCGTACCCCGAAGCCCTCCCCCACAACGCGACGCTGATGAAAGGACTGACGTTCGTGTCGTACAACCACTACAACTACGACAACATCTGGCACGGCCTGTCGGCGGTGGTGCCGTTCGTGGCGTGGCATATAAAAAGCTCGTGTAAGATCCCAAAGCAGTGGGTTTTGTACCACTGGGGGGAGATGAGGGGGAGGATGGGGGTGTGGCTGGGGAATTTGATGGAGGCTACTTTCGGTGGGGCCCAACATGTGGAGGTGTTCGAGGAGGTGGAGGAAGGGAGGGCGGTTTGTTTCGAGGAGGCGGTGGTGATGAGGCATAACGAGGGCGGGATGTCGAGAGAGAAGAGGATGGAGGTTTACGATTTGATGAGGTGTA
Organism: Heteromeles arbutifolia; assembly: GCA_024362995.1. Taxonomy (NCBI): domain Eukaryota; kingdom Viridiplantae; phylum Streptophyta; class Magnoliopsida; order Rosales; family Rosaceae; genus Heteromeles; species Heteromeles arbutifolia. The sequence continues at coordinate 38,317,973 of JANCRC010000002.1, read as the reverse complement.
AAGCCAGACTGTACTGTAATGTGAGCAGCAACAGCTTCAGCTTGGATCATTTGGAACGAGGACAACAACGACATGAACATGAACGTCGTGATGTAATTCATCCAATTGGAATCACATTATTCATGAGAACGGGGCCGAGATCCTTCAAAAACGACACTGCGGTGATTGAAATCTTTGAGAGGGAGTGTGCTAAGGTGGACGGCTGTCGCTTGATGGTGGCTTACTCTAACAACCTCACCTTTTGTGACCAGGTGCGCATTTCATGCATTCTTAATTTTTCAAAAACCTTTACTTACTTAAAAATGCTCCACTTACAACATTTTGCATACCACAATTGTATTACCTCTCTAAAATAAGACCTACTTGTATTGGTGCATAAGTTCTACCTCTATTAAAAAGAGGTGGTACAAATTGCAAATTAGTTGTTGAAGTCAATAGGTCTTCTAGTTGTTCATTTCGAAACCACTCTTTCTATTGCTAATAGATCTTAGGGTATAAAACTTCAACATTAATTCTTTATCAGATCAGAGTGAGTAAGTTCATATGTTGAGCTCAACAGCTCTGTACTTCAACATCACCCCATATGTGATGTACATGTGTTAGACTGGATCACACACCTAAATTAGCGGATTAAGAGTATGAATCTCACAAGTAAAAATTATAAAACCTTATAAAGTTGATAGCAAATGATTAATAATTGGACTCATTTTATATTGTACATATTTGACCCCTATTGTTGGATAAGATACTATAAGTAGTAAACGTTTGGTACATATGTTGGATAAATATCAACAATTAATGATAAATTTATATATGCTAATAAATAATAAATGCAAATAAATAATTTAACAGAGTATGAACAAAACGAAACAATATTAAACAGACAAATTGAAGATTGAAGCTTGCGTACCGCAATGTCCTTGAAACAGAAATTCTCGTCCCTACTAAGTGCTTGTAGTTCTATAGACGTCTGCTTCACCAGGATTCAATGATTTAAGTCAGAATTCCAGCACCGGAAAACTTGACTTCTAGCGAATTTCTTTGTGGTTCTCTCAATAAGAATGTTTGGGATTGTAGAAAAAGAATTTTATTTTTCCTGTGTTCTAAATGCCATGCAGATGGATGTATATATAATAGGGTTATGCCTGTTCACAACAGGTATGAGAATGGGATGCGTCTGTTGGGAGACATCTTCTCAGAGTGGTGCTTTGCTCTCTGGCGTTCTTTCATCATTTCAGACTTCATCTGAAAAGATGAGTCTGTTGATATAAAAATTAATTAATTAATTAAATACAAAATTAATTAAAAATAATTAATTAAAGAATTTAATTATTAGAGCCCGAACCCAAGGCCCATCATTAATTATCAATTAATTAGTACATCCCAAAGCCCAACCCTAAGGTTGAACTCAATTTGATTCTTCATGGTCCATCACTCTAATCACTTTCTATAAGGGACAAAGCGTTATAAAGTGAGGGAACCTTTTGGTAGTGACCAATGTGGGGCAATATAATTTCTACTCAAAATTTCCAACAACATATGCATGCGTGGCAGCTAGGGGCAATTAATTAATGAATGAAAGTTGAGTGGCAGAGTAAGGACACATGAAAAACATTAGACAATATGAAACGGATAATACAGTGATTGAAACGCATATCGTGTGTGTGTGTGTGTGTGTATATATATATATAATGGAAGTTTTAGATCCACGACATTGAGAACATATTGAGGTAAAGAAACAGGATTTTGCTGGTGAAACCAATTTAAATATACTCGATCGTTTAACATCATCATGTAAGGAATTTGTGAGTGGGAATCTTGAGAGGAGTGAAAAATGACTTATATCAAATGACTTACCATCATTGTTGCGTTACGATTCAATAATAGAATCACATAATCGTATATTATTGCACTAATATATTCAGAATGTCATGTGATAGTAAAGGTTAATGATGTTGTAGTATGTTTGGAAGTGTTGACCATTGTTGACCGGCTCTCAAAATGATGCAATGTACATAAATTTGATTAAATCATGCTTAAATATTGTTTATATTAACATAATTAAGTATATATATGATTGGGTGAACTCAGGTGAAGATAATGAGTAGGACAGACGTTCTGGTATCTCCGCATGGTGCGCAGTTAACCAATATGTTCCTAATGAACAAAAACAGCAGTGTGATGGAGTTCTTCCCCCAAGGTTGGCTGAAGCTAGCCGGGGTAGGACAGTACGTGTACCATTGGATCGCTAGCTGGTCAGGCATGAGACACAAAGGTGCATGGCGGGATCCAGTTGGGGACCCATGCGAGTTTGGAGAAGATGATCGTCGATGCATGTCCATCTACAAGATTGGCAAAATAGGACACAACGAGACCTACCTTTCCCAATGGACTAGAGATGTTCTCAATGAGGTCAAGGCAACTAAGATGGAACAAGCAGCAATACCAAGTTCTAATGATGCATGTTTATGTAGTTGAATTTCTTTTATTTGTTCGCATATTTTGTGACTATATATAAGACTACATCAACGTCATGTATGTAGAAAATTAAAGTTTCACCAGGTTGTTTGCATAAGATATTTCTTATTTACATATGCAAATGTCATGTACAATTTGTGACTTCAGATTTTTCAAAACTTAAAAGAAACGAAATGAAATTTTTTTGTGATTTTTAAATTTTTTTTGAGAGAATTAAATTATATCGTGTGACTAAAATAAAGTGCTTATTTTATAATTGCTCCTAGAACTGGTGGAAGCTTCCTCTCTATTGAAGGTCACTTTTAGGCAGCTCTTGTTGTTATAAGCTAGAAAATCTGGTTTTGAATGAATAATTGAAGAACAGAAATGTGAGAGGGATAAAAATGGAGAGAATTTTTCAGAAGGTTGTTTCTCGCCTTTGAAAATCTAGTAGAGCATATTCATCTCATCTATTCCAATTCTCACACTCTCAGTGCTTTACATAATCGTTAGAATCCAAGGTGGATTCTCTCTTCACAAAACAATCTCAGCCTTACATCTAGTTAGTTTCTAGGATCATTACACCTGACATTATATGCCTTACTACATTTGAGTTGCACACTTGGTATTTACTACATTTGAGTTGCACACTTGGTATTTTAACTCAAGTGAATACACACATTTGATACACAGCTTATTTCCTAATCAGCTATAGGCTTACAATTCAACACTCCCCTTTAAGTCTAAAGCCGATTTCGCGCCAAGCAAGCTTATGAGAAAACTGAAACGATCCTTTCCGAGTGGCTTTGTGAAGATGTATGTCAATTGCTCTTTTGTAGGACAATACACTAAATCAATAATGCCTTCCTGTAGTGCATCTTCGATAAAATGATATCTCCCCTCAATGTGCTTAGTCTTTTGATGGAACACAGAGTTATTGGTGATGGCAATTGCATATGTGTTATCACAGTTAAGGGGGGTTGCATCAGTTTGTAACTCTCCAAAATCTTCTAGGACAAACCTCAACCATATTGCCTGAGCTGTAGCTTCAGATGCACTTATGTATTCAGCCTCTGCAGTTGATAGTGCAACACAACTTTACTTAACTGAAGCCCAAGGGAAGACACCACTGCCAAAGGAGAATGCATACCATAATGTACTCTTGTTGTCCTCCAAAAATCCACCCCAATCATTGTCACAATAACCAATAAGACAAGCTTTTCTTCCCTTCACATACTCCAAACCATAGTCTAGAGTCCCCTTGATGTACATGAACACCTTATTTGCAGTTCCATAATGTCTATCAGTAGGATAATGCATAAATCTAGCTAGTAGACTTGCTGCATACATTATGTCAAGTCTTGTGGCAATGAGGTATAGGAGACTTCCCACAATGCTTTTATACATTTCTTCACTTGCAGGTCCACTTCCATCATCTTTGGTTAGCTTCTCAGTTGCTACAAGAGGAGTTGTTGCAGACTTTCCTTCACTTAGTCCAAACTTGCTCAGCAAGGTACTTGCATACTTTTTTTGGTGAATACTCGAGTTAGTTTGGATTACTCTCATCCCAAGAAAGTGATGGAGAAGTTCCAAATCTGTCATTTCATATTTCTTCTTCATGTCTTCCTTGAACTCTTCTAGCAGACTTACAACTGCCAGTGTAGACTATATCATCCATATATATAGAGACAATCAAAATGTCTACTCCCTTTGCCTTTATGTACAGTGGTGGTTCACTCAAGCTTTTCTCAAAACCATATTGTGAGAAATAAGTGTCTATTTCTCCATACCAAGCCCTTAGTGCCTATTTGAAACCATAAAGGGCTTTGTGTAATTTGTAGACTTTGTCTTATTTGCCTTCGATTACAAATCCTTTAGGCTGCTCAACATAGACTTCTTCTTGTAAAACTTCATTCAAGAAGGTAGACTTTACATCTAACTGGTACAATTTCCAGCTCTTTTGTGCAGCCAATGCTATTAGAGTCCTGATAATATCCAACCTAGCAACTGGAGTATAGGTTTCATTATAATCCAATCCTGGCTTTTGTGCATATGCAACCAACCTTGCTTTATTCTTCAGAACTGATCTATCAAGGTTTAGCTTGGTTTTGTAGACCCATTTGACCCCTATAACAGGTTTTTCAGTTGCTCTATCCACTAGCTTCTAGGTACCATTTTTCTCAATCATAAACAATTCATCCTTCATTGCCTTTAACCAAATAACATCTTCATATTTCTCTGGATCCAAGATACACAGGTTGCACTGAGCCAGTACCTCATCAAGTTTCCTCTATTTCAATGGTGTATAATCAAATGCCTGAGAATTCTTCTTATTTTGACCTAATTTGCTGGTAGATTCACCTTAAGATAACATATTAGTCTGAATTCCTGAGTCTTCAACACTCAGATTTCTTCCAAGTGAAGGTGATGTAGGTGATGTAGGAGATAACATCACATTCTCATTGCTTTCAATGTTAGAACTGTCATAAATAAATCTTCCAACAGTGAGAGAAACTGATCTGAATTCTCTTTCCAATTCCAAGCAGCTTCTTCATAAAAAAACAATGTTTCTAGACAAGACAAGTTTCTTGGATATTGGATCCAACACTCTATACCCCTTTTCACAGGTTGCGTATCCCACAAATACTCCTTTGAAGCTTTTAGGCTCAAGTTTATGTTTGTGTTCACTTGGAACATGCACTAAATATTCTCAAGTGAGCAATACCTGGTTTTCTTCCAGAATATGCTTCAAAAGGTGTAATGTTATTCAGAGCCTTTATGGGACATTTATTCAGTATACACCATGATGTATGAACTGCTTTAGCCCAAAAATGATATGGCATTCCCTTCTCATGTAACATGGATTTTGCCATCTCAATGACTGTTCTGTTATTCCTTTCCACTACTCCATTTTGCTATGGAGTGTATGCTACAGTGAACTGTCTTTGAATCCCTTCTTTTTCACAAAACATATCAAATTCATATGACTTGAACTCTCTCTCTCTATCACTTCTCAAGCACCTAATCTTGAAACCACTCTGCAATTATCTCGTAGCTTTGAATTTTCTAAAACAACTAAATGTTTCAGATTTGTATCTAAAAAAATATACCCAAGTTATTCTGGTAAGATCATCTATCAAGAGCATGAAGTACTTATTTTTCAGCAATTAAATAATTTTTCATAGGTCCACATAGATCAACATAGATGAGTTCAAGTGGAGCATTAGCTATCTGCACTTGATTGCTTGAAAACTCTTCTCTGTGTTGTTTCCTATATTGACAACCTTCACATAACCACTATGATCTTCAAGTTGAGGCAAGCCATTTGTCTCTCAATTACTTGAGACCACCAAAATGTAGGTGTCCAAGTCTCATGTGCCAAATTTCAAAAGAGGGGACATGCAATATTACACGCAACCATGTTGGTTCGTCGAAGGCCCGTCTCGACCCAACCATATATCGCCCTTCAATTGGTTATCAGAAATGAACCCGACATATCTCATTTACGTGTTTTTGGTTATACGGTCTATGTGCCGATTGCGTGGCCCTTACGTACTAAAATGGGTCCTCAGAGAAGGTTGATGATCTATGTTGGTTATGATTCTCATTCTATCAATCGTTACTTAGAACCTTTGACAGACAATTTATTTACCGCTCGTTTCATGGATTGTCACTTCTATGAGATGGTCTTCTTATCATTAGGGGGAGAAAAGAACGTCAACGTTCCTGAAAAACGACACGGATTACCATAGACGACTCCCATTTTGTCTAATTTAGATCCTTGCGCAGCCCAGTCTAAGATTGAAGTGCAACGTATTCCAGATCTTTAGAACGTAGCTCAAAACATGCCAGATGTTTTCAATGATCTAATGAAAGTGACGAGATCACACACACCTGTTGCATACGTGCTTGCAAAGATTGATGAACCAATTGTACGACAGACTTCCCTCTTGGAAGGCCTAGACGCCTTAGTGGCCGACCCCCATACATTGGCGGCTAGCCAATCCTCTGCTCTTACCCAGAAGCTAGGGAGTCCTCTTGGTTCAAAGGATTCACAACCCCTAAAAAGGAAACCCACGGCATAAGCTGTTGAGCCTACCATGAATTCGACCATCGCCTACTCATTTTATCCAACGTATGAAAATTCTAGATTACGGAAACGTTCTAGAAGAGACGAATCCACCTTCCAAGAATCAAGAGGTTTTGGTCCACTATGATAGCTTGGATGATGTTTGGTGTAGAAATGAGATGTTAATCGACAATGCATTAGCATATGCAGTAGCTATTGAGATCATGATGACCGAAGACATTAAACCTCATCCCGTTGATGGATGTCGATGTAAAACTGATTGGTCCAAACTGGAAACAAACAATCCAACTTGAACTCGACTCACTTGCGAAACGCAAGGTGTTTGGGCCCGTAGCTCTTACACCGCCACATGTGAAGCCCTTTAGCTACAAGTGAGTTTTCGTAAGGAAGTGTAATGAGAAGAATGAAATATTGCGATACAAAGCACGTCTTGTGGCGCAAAGCTTCTCTCGATGTCCTGGAATTGATTATGATGATACTTATTTGCCTGTAATGGATGTCATTACATTCTGTTACCTTATCAGTTTGATAGTTCCCGAAAAACTAGATATGCAGCTCATAGGCATGGTAGAAACGTATCTTTATGGGGATCTTGATACGGAAATCTACATGAAAGTTCCTGAATGGCTCACATTGACTGGATCAAATAGTTCTTAACCACAGAACACCCTCTCCATTTGGTTGAGGCGTTCACTCTACGGATTGAAGCAATCAGGGCGGATGTGGTATAACCGTCTGAGTGAGTATTTGATAAATCAGGGATATATGAACAACAAGCTATACCCTTGCATGTTTTTTAAGAAGTCACATTCTGGATTTGCAATCGTTGCAGTTTATGTCGACGACATGAACTTTATTGGGACACCTGAAGAGCTTGAGAAAACTGCCGCGCACCTGAAGTTGGAATTTGAGATGAAATATCTTAGGAAAACTCGTTACTGTTTAGGCCTGGAGATCGATCATTGTTCAGATGGAATCTTAGTACATCAATCGAACTACATTAAGAAGATGTTGCATCATTTTAATGAGGATAAAGTAAAGCCTTCGAGTACTCATATGTTCGTTCGATCGCTAGATGCTAAACAAGATCCCTTCCATCCAAAGGACGATGAAAAAGAGATTTTGGAACCCAAAGTTCCATATCTAAGAGCGATAAGTGCTTTATTGTATTTAGCTTATTGCACTCGACCCGACATCTCCTTCGTTGTTTACTAGACAGATGTTAAAGACATCTTCTGCTACCTTAAGGGTACGAAAATTTTGGGTTTTTCTATCCCTATGAATCCTCGAGAAGTGTCGTAGCCACCCTCGGTTCTCGATTTGATTCTCGCTTTGTTGGTTATGCTGACGCAGGGTATTTATCCGACTTATCCGGCTCACATAAGGCGCACTTTCAAATGTGTTACGTCTTTACCATTAGAGGTACCGCAATATCTTGGAGGTTAACCAAGTAAACCTCAGTTGCCACTTCTTTGAACCATGTTGAAATACTCGCCTTATATGAAGATACTCAGAAATGCTTGTGGCTAAGAGCAATTGTGGGACATATCCGAAGTACTTGCGATCTTTCTTCCGTCGTTAACGTCCCTACAATGATCTTTGAAGATAACGAAGCATGTATCAAACAACTCAAGAAGGGATACATCAAAGGAGACAACATCAAGCACATTGTGCCGTAGTTATTCTTTTCACATCAGCAACAAGAGCATCAAAAGATTGAAGTCAAGCAAATCCGTTCCTAGGACAACTTGGCCAACATCTTCACCAAATCTTTGTCGAAGATGGTGTTTCAGAAGTTGTTCAAGGAATTAGTATGCGTAAACTTTATGAGTTGTAACATTGTTAGTTCTTTTTAGAAATATGTCAAACTCAGGGGAGTATCCCGAAGTATAGTCACTTGATCTTAATGTACTATTTTCCCCTACAATTAGGAGCATTTTGTCCCTTTGGATTTTTGCTACCTAACGAGGTTTTGACGAGGCACCCATTATGGGTTAGTCATATCCCTGATGTACGTCTCGTAAACGTTTAATTTGACTTTGCACTTTCTCATGCACTTTTCCTTAGACTATGGGTTTTTGTCCCGCCTTGAATTTTACCATAGCCATTGGGTTTTTGTGAGACTTAGTTCCATATGCAAGTTCTTTTGTTTGAGACTTGCGTGTTCCCAGAATCAGTGCCGACGAGTCAACTTCTTCAACTCTACCTGATGACGAATCTACTTGAGTATTTACACACTCAAGGAGGGTGTTATCGATAGTAATTAAAGTGTGATTGTGTAAGTCATAGATAGATTTGGTTACTATTTATTCTTTCCCTATTAAGATTGTATTTCCTTGGAGGACAATGATTATTCTCTCCTTTACTACTATAAATAAAAGCATTGTGTAGGGAGTACCAAATCTCATACGCACAAAGAAATTCCTATTCTTTCTCACTCTCTCTTGCCACACCCTTTCTTCCCTTGTCAAATAGATTGGCCATAACAACTTTCATTTTTTGAGTGACAGTAACAATTCCTTAAATAATTGAGAACATTTTTTTTTTTTGAACAAACGATATTATCTGCACTAAGGGGGTGAGGGAGTGGGTTAAGCCTCACAATGGGTTAGCAATAATATGGTTCAAATTCGCCTTTGGCGAGAATCGAACCTAGGACCTTTCACTTACAAGCAAAGAAGAATACCACTAGACTGTTGTACTAAGTGACAATTGATAACTATTTTAAAGGAAAGAGATCATCTCCAGATCTCTTCCACCAAGGCCACCAGATCAAGTGATCTGGGCCTTCCAAATTTCATCCAACTGCAAAAAATTATCACAACTTTTAAAAGGTCAAAACATGTGGGCCGTTGGATGAAATTTGGAAGGTTCGGATGACTTGATCCGGTGGCCTTGTTGGAAGAGATCCGGAGAGAATCTCTTTTCTTTTTTAAAATGAAAGGATATCCCAACCTCGGGACCCTAGACGAAACCTGTTACAACTTACATTTATCCAAAACCTTTGGACCCGGTTTTCACAACCTCGTTGACTAGGAGACGGACCCGAAATATTATAACCTAACACAAAACCGCATGATTTAATGGATCCAAATTTTTAAACCCTAAATCCTAAACTATTCATGCCAATCAACCAAATTACTATTAACCATTAGAAGTTATTGAAGAAGAAGAAGAACGAAATAGAGAGAGAAGTGGAAGATAGAAGTTTAGAGAGAGAAATCTGTTGAGAATTGTAATATCTTTTCTTATCTTATTACAATGATTTGTTACAAGCTATTTATAATAGTGTCTTTGTAGCTTACACTCTAAGAAACAATATAACCAACTTAACTAAGTTCATGATCTTTTGACACTTGTCCATTTCATAACCATTGGATCTTAATACTCCTAACATCCCCCCTCAAGCTCAGGGGCAGAGAATGTGAGCTTGAGATTGGTACAATGAGTCTGAAAAAGAGGAGCAGATAATCCTTTGGTGAGTATGTTAGCAAACTGCTCGATGGAAGAAACAAAATGCACCTGCAGTTTCTGTTTTGCTACCCGCTCTCGAACAAAATGCACATCAACCTCTATGTGTTTTGTACGCTGATGTTGAATAGGATTTAAAGTTAGTGCTATGGCAGATAAGTTGTCACAGAAGAGAAGTGGCTTTTCTATAACTGGAATATGCAGAAAATGTAACAGTTGTTGGATCCAATCAAGTTCAGCACTTGTAGTTGATAAAGCCCGATATTCAGCTTTTGTGGATGAGCGAGAAACAGTTTGTTCCTTCTTAGATGACCATGAAATAGGATTAGATCCCAAAAATACAACCAGTCCAGTAGTCGATCTCCTATCATTAGGATCTCCAGCCCAGTCTGCATCACTATATGCAGTAATATCCAGTGATCCCTTGACATAATGAATGTCATAGCCTTGAGTAGCTTTTAAGTACCTAAGAATTCTTTTAACTGCCATGAAATGCGACTCCATAGGGGTTTGCATAAACTGACAGACCTGATGCACTGCAAAAGCAATGTCAGGTTTAGTAAATGTTAAGTACTGTAAAGCTCCAACTAAACTTCGATAAAGGGCAGGATTATTATAAGGTTTGCCATCATCTTTGAGCAACCTGTTGTATGGAAAACATGGAGTTGCACATGGTTTAGACAGCAGCATATCAGCCTTAGTTAACAGATCTGTAGCATACTTGTCTTGAGAGAGAAATAAACCATCATTCTTCTGCAAAATCTGAATCCCCAGAAAATAGTGTAGGACTCCCAAGTCTTTGATATCAAACTCCCTTGTAAGGGAATGAATAACCTCAGTGATTGCTTGTGTTGCACTGCCAGTAATAATAATGTCATCCACATATAAAAGTAAAATCACCACAGAATCGTCAACAACTTTTACAAACAATGATGAATCTGCATATGTGGATTTGAACCCCAAGGATGGGAGAAAGTTAGTAAATCTCTCATTCCAGGCTCCTGGTGCCTGCTTTAATCCATACAAAGATTTATGTAACTTGCACACATAATCTTTATGTTTTGAATCCACAAATCCAGGTGGTTGAGTCATGTATACCTCCTCTTGCAAGATACCGTGGAGAAAAGCATTTGTCACATCTAATTGCCTCAATGTCCAACCAAAATGTGCAGATAAAGCTAGAACTAGTCTTACTGTTGTAGGCTTCCCAACCGGACTAAAAGTCTCCCCAAAATCAATACCCTCTTCTTAACTAAATCCTTTAGCTACTAGGCGAGCCTTATACCTCCCAATAGAACCATCAGCATTCTTTTTGATCTTAAAGACCCATTTACAGCCTACTAAGTTCTTATGTTTTGGTAGAGGTACCAGAGACCATGTACCTTGATTATGCAAAGCGGAAATCTCATCCTTCATAGCCGTATGCCACACTGGTGACTTTAAGGCCGACTTATAGGTTGCAGGCTCAACTTGATTGAGATCAACGCCATCATGTTCATGTATAGCAGCTAAAAGAGCAATTTTCTTGGAGATTCCACTCTTTGACCGTGTCTGCATAGGGTGGAGATTCATTGGTGGTATAGATAAAACCACTTAAAGACTTTCAGGTTGGAATACAGGTACCACATGGAGAGGAGGAGGCAAGGACTGTGTAATTTCTGCACCAATGGATTGATTAGAGCTGGAGTCATCTGAGTTTGAACTTGTATCTGCAGATGATATGGACTAGAGGGCAGGAGAAGCTTGATTCACATCAGTATTTGACATAGGACTCTGTGTAGGTTCTGAATTTGGGTGTGTAGAATCAGGGGATAGACCAGAGGTGGATAGATGCTGAGTTGGCGGTAAAACAAGAACATTATTGTGATCTGGTATTGGAATATGTAATGGTGTGAGTGATGGTAATGGTGCAGAAGTAACAGACTGGTATTTGAGAACCAAAGACTTGTAAGGAAACTCAGTTTCATCAAAAATTACATGTCTGGACACATAAACTCTCTTTCTAAACACATCATTGCAGATATACCCTTTATACTTAGATGCATATCCCAAGAAGACACATTTTGTTGTTCTAGGTTCTAATTTTGTGCTAGTGTATGGTCTTAACCAAGGATAACATGAACAGCCAAAAACTTTTAAGTGTTGAATCTCAGGTAAAGAAGTATGCAATAACTCAAAAGGGGATTTTTGATTTAATGTTGAGGATGGCATTCTATTGATCAAATATACTAAAGTTTGACAAGCGAATGACCAAAACAAAGATGGTAATGAAGCAGTCTGTAACAGGGTAATAGATGTTTCAATGATGTGTCTGTGTTTTTTCTCTGCTGTGCCATTTTGTTCTGGTGTATGAGGGCAAGACATCTGGTGACTAACTCCTTTATCAAGAAGAAACTTTTGAAATACTTTACTTATATATTCACCACCACCATCACTTTGAAGAACTTTTATGGATGTATGAAACTGATTTGAAATAAAATTGTAGAATGACATAAAAGTTGCAGAAACATCACTTTTATTGCAGATTGGAAAAAGCCAACAGTACTTGGTACAATGATCAATGAAAGTCACATAATATTTGTATCCCTCTAGAGACACACAAGGAGCAGGGCCCCACACATCACTATGAACAATATCAAATGGGTGTACAGACTTGGAACCTGAAGGAGAGAATGGCAGTTTACTAAACTTACCCTCTAGACAGGGTTGACACGCAGAAGGGATACTATCAGCAACACATGAAAGTTTTGAATTGGTTAAAATCTGAGAGACTATTGTATTAGAAGGGTGACCTAGCCTCTTATGCCAAATACTGATGGAGACTTGTAAGTTTTGAATTGGTTAAAATCTGAGAGACTATTGTATTAGAAGGGTGACCTAGCCTTTTATGCCAAATACTGATGGAGACTTGTTTTCCAAGAAGAGCTACAGGTTGTCCTTTATTGTCGACTGGAAGATAACGCGGTGAGATGATGTGATACAATCCATTGTTACACAGCCCTTTGTAGAGAATCCTCCCTGTGGCTTTGCCCTGAATCCAAAATGAAAATGCATCGAAAATCAACCACCAGTTATTATCCAAACAAATTCTGTGTACAGACAGTAAGTTTTGTGACAGTTTGGGAACATATAGGATAGAATTGAGCTTTATAGGCTGCATTGGAGTTGTTAATAGAGAAGAACCAATGTGAGAAATAGCTAAACCTTCACCATTGGCTGTCTGGATTACTTCATTTGCTGGATATGGAGTTGCCAATGAAAGATTACTCAACTCAGAAGTCATATGATTATTAGCACCTGAATCAGTAAGCCAAACTTGTTGTTGTACAGGTGCTGATGGTACTGAGAATGGAGACGTAGCAGCATGCATTGCATTCATTTGTGTGGTAGAATTCTGCTGAGAACATGTATCTGCACTATGATAAGGGTTGCCACAAATCTGACAACCTGAAGAAGTTACTGTATTTCTATATCGGCATGTAGCAGCAAGGTGATTGTTTTTACCACAAATTAGACAGCCTTTAATGTGGCTGTATTCCTGAACCGGCAAGTAGACGCCAAATGATTACTACGTCCACAAATTTGACAGGATTGATTCTGAAAACCATAGTTTTGAGTCCGTGGTGGAGAAGTACCAAGAATTCCAGGGGCAGGGCTCGAATGGAAATTTTTGTTATTCCCAAACTTTGAATTGAAGTTGGAATTGAACCGATTTCGACCCTTATTGTTGTAGTTGAATGACTTGTAACCATTGGATCTAGGACTGCTATGATTAGCACCAGAACCAGAAAAAGATTGATTCTTGGAAGAGAAGCCATTGCTTTGTGCCATTAATGCAGATAACACAGGTGAATTAGAACCATTTTCAAGCAAAGTTTCTTCAGCAAGTAATTGAGATCGAAGATCTTTCAGTGATATCACAGTTTCACGGCCCCTAATTACAGATCTTATGGTATTGAATTCAGCAGGTAAACCATTTAGTGTAAGAATCACAATGTCATCACCATCAAAGAATACACCAGCAGCAGACAATAAATCTCTTGCTTCTTTAATTTTCTGCAAATATAATGTGACAGAATCATTACCCTTCTTTATTGTCTGAAGTTCATATTTGAGTTGAAAGATGCTCGTTCTTGTGACTGTAGAAAATTGGTCTTTAAGGCGAGTCCACAAGTCTTTAGAGCTAGTGCTTCCAATTACACAAGAAACTGCAGCAGGAGACAAAGTTGCAGTAATTAGTTGCATTAACGCCTTATCATGCATCTTCCATATCTTATATTCATCAGATGGAACCCGTGTAGATGAATCACCAGACTCAAGTGTCGAATTATCAGAGGAATCTTGACTGAATTGAGCAGGACAAGACATTGAACCATCAACGAAACCAATGATGTTATGGCCTTCAAGAAGTAGCTGCATCTGGAAATGCCAAGCCAAATAGTTCGTCTCATCCAATTTCACATTTACCGAACTTGAAACAGACGAAATCAAAGAAGTAATCGGAGATTGTAAGATCTGTAACTGAGCAGCGGTCACCATTGTTGTAGAGTAGAGAGAAATCACAAAGAATCTTGACAGAAACCAAAACACAAACAGTTGGTAGGCACGGTTTGAAGGTTGAAGAACCAAATTGAGAATGGCAGAGAACACACCCCAAATACCAGAAACTGAGTAGCAATATACCAGTGTATCAGAAAACAATCGCAGTGGCGGAAGCAATCGAAACCAAGATCGACAAATCCGTCAAGCTTTTATGCTTGCTCCGGCGATGATATCATGTTAACCATCAGAAGTTATTGAAGAAGAAGAAGAACGAAATAGAGAGAGAAGTGGAAGATAGAAGTTTAGAGAGAGAAATCTGTTGAGAATTGTAATATCTTTTCTTATCTTATTACAATGATTTGTTACAAGCTATTTATAATAGTGTCTTTGTAGCTTACACTCTAAGAAACAATATAACCAACTTAACTAAGTTCATGATCTTTTGACACTTGTCCATTTCATAACCATTGGATCTTAATACTCCTAACAATTACCACTTGCCCGCCTCCTTGCAATGGAGTTTGATCCCTATTCTTGTACATTAGAGTATCATTTTTTGAACAACAAGAAGAAAAAAACCCTTAAAAGTGCAAAGTATATTATACTGAGAGCCAGAACTCTTGTTACCAGAAAATAATTTTTATTTTTCTAAATGTAACACAGACACTAGTGATAGATACGTGAATTAAGTATTAGCATGCATGGGAGATGGAGCGAATACTGGAGAATGAGACCATTCATCCAAGTCGGCCAAACAAGAAATGAAACCAATCACTTGTCGACTAGACCATCTAAATGAAAGGAGTTTGGCCATATAGCTTGTAAGTGTCATTTTCCGTCTCAGTTCAATCAAGTAGACGCAACAGTTGCAGGATTAGCCAATTAGGTGCATGTGTAGGAACCTGTCGTCCAATCCAATTCCAATCCAACAAATAGGAGTAGGAGTCTCTTTCCTCTTAATGTCTCTCCCCTTCTTTCTCCTTCTATTTAAGGCCGGTTTGATATTGTTGTGCTTTGAAAAAAAAATTGGTTCTACTGTGCTGTGAGAATAAGCTCATTTTTGCTACTTTACGTTTTCAACTTTTTTTTCACCCAAAACTGTGAAAATAAGCTGTTTTTAAGTGTTTACCAAACACCTTTTTGAGCTCAACTTTTTTTTATACTCACTTTTTATAAAAGCACCTGAGTACCAAACCAGTACTTAAAGGGTTAAGGTTAAGTCATGTCAACATTTTATTTTAATTTTTCACATAAAAAAAAAAGACAGAAAAAAAAGAATGAAAGGAGGGGAGGGAATGAGATGGTATTAGGAGGGAATAAAATCTTACTCCCAACAAATATCACCGTCCAAAAGCACCCCAAAATTATATGAATTATCATTTTCTTTTCTTTTTGATAGAAAAATATATTTAATTATGGGGAAGCAGTTGACTAATAAATGACATCAAACTAGCCATTTGCGAATTAAGTTAAGCTAGGGAGACTAAATTTAGAGACTAAATTTGCAAACTAAATGATACGTTACCAATAGGAATGAGCACGTTTATCAACGCTTAAGTAAAAAACCAATCAAAAGTTGGATAAGAGTCCAATAACAACACCAGACAATAACTTGGATAAGTGCGTGCTAACATCGGGTCTAGATGGGAAGATGAAGATTTAAAACTTTGAAGCATGTAATTGATAGTAGTAATTTTCTTGTTATCATACAAATTATCCTCGTTTAGTGTGTTGTGATGATTCATTTAAAGCATGATGCATGGTAAAATACTTGAAATCGATGTTTTCAATTCAATCGCATTGGGTGGTGGCAGTTTTGCCGCGTTAATGGCTTCCCTCCGTCCCCCACATGCTTGGTTCGGCCTCCTGGGGCCTTGATGGTTGGTGTTTTAGAATTAGGACGATACCTAATTCACCAAGCATTCTATAATAATGCAAAACAAAAGTGTTAATTCATATTACCACTAATATGCTAGACTCAATGATAGTTCTCTTTATATATAAGTGAAAGGATAATGTTAGAAAGATCAAAATTTTAAAATCAAATGATGTGGTGGTTGATGATTGGATTATTATTTAAGTGTTGGTTAACATGTTTATTTCTTATTGGTTACACATTATTTGGTTTGAAAATTTGATCTCTCTAGCATTATCCTAAGTGAAATAACTTAGTTTGAAATTCGAAAGGGTAATGCTTGGGAGACTAAATTTGTAGACAAAATTTTAGAAATTAAAGGACATGGAAGTTAAGGATTGGTTTATTACTTAAGTGTTGATAAACATGCTAATTCCTATTCGTGACACATTATTTAGTTTGCAAATTTAGTCTCCATAGCATTAACTCTTTTTTTGTGTATTACAAAATGAAGATACACACTTTTAAGGAGTGCACAATGAAACTTTTAAAGTGTCAATAACAACACTCAATACTTAAAAACATTATGGCACATGATTAATACATGAACCATAGTTAGCTATAGTTAGTAAAATACGAGACAGTATAGTACTTGAAAATATGTACATGTATTATTAGACAACTTGTCTAAAGATACTTTCAAAAATTTGGCCATTATTTAAAAATAAAAATTTATATAACTTATTTTATTTTTACATTTCAATAATATGTTAAAATTACATGTGTAAAGTGTAAAGTTTACATGTATTGTTGAATAATGTGTGAAAAGTTCGGTATTAAACGTAAAATGTACACAAGTAAGTGGATAATATGTGTATTAGTATTTTGAAAATTTACTTTCTCTTCACTACATTACTGTTTTCATTTTTAAATTTGCAAACTCAAACTCACACGGATAGTGAAAACTAATCGGGTCATTCGTACTTACTTTTCACTATTTATTTTACACGCGAGTGATCCGTTTCAATCCCGTTAAGAAAAATTTAGTAGGATAATTTTAAACTACTAAAAAGCCTTACTAGTTACTACAATAGTCATAATACTTAATCTCACATTAGTGAGATTAAAAATTTCCAGAGCACATTAAAAATACAAAGCAATTTAAAAATACCAAAGCACATTAACAAAAAAATCATAATAATTCATTTACAAGTTTGAAACAATGTGAAAAAATATGCAAACGCTCGTGATCGCATCCTCTTTACGCTTTGACGATTGGTACATCATTGTTTGAACTTTTAAAACCCTACAAATCCTCATGAATAGTGTTTTTAGAGGGGGTTTCAAAATAAATAAAAAGTCATAATAATTAATGTACAAGTTGAAAAATGTGAAAGAATATATAAACGCTCGTGATTGCATCATATATGCTTAGACAATGGTTACTTCGTTGTTTAGATTTTTAAAACCCTCCAAACCTTCATGAATAGTTTTTTTTATTTGAGTGAAAAATTCATAATAATTCAAATAATTAATGTAGAAGTGTGAAAAATGTAAACAAAAAAAAATACATAGGTGAATTTGTTGAATTAGTTTTGTTAATTGTTAGGAGATTTAAGTTTTATACGTCAAATATTTATGGTGGGCCATTGGACCACTGCTAACCACACAGATATTGCCTCAACGTAACCATTACCTAAACATGTGGGACTTATATTTAACAATATAATGTAGGTGCCCAATAAGTCTTTGACCATAATATAGTGCAAATTATTGGGAGAATACTTGCATTCATCTTATAGGGTGTACCACGTTGTTCATCTTTTGTGACTATCATATTTTAAACGTTGTTGGTACCGAGTAATATATTCATGATGAATATTCATCTATATGAACATGTAAATGACTAAATTCCATCCCCGGTTATAATGAATTATTGTAAAAATTTTCTTTTAACAATTGGTTAAGAAAATAAAATGTTTGTTGTAGGCCTATTTGATTGAACGATCTAGGGTTTAGAGAGAGAGGGGGGGCCGGCCACAATTAGAGAGAAGAGAGATTGATTTAATTGTGCGGTGTATTTGATTCACCCCATTGTGCCTTTTTTTATAGTAGTAGGATAGGTAAATACCTTTCCCCTTAGGATTACAACATTTAATAGGTAATTTACTCCTAATAGGAATATAAGATACTTTCCTATATTCTCAAGGATTTACACAATCACATTCCTATTCTAAATATGACTGCAACACTCCCCCTTGAGTGTGTAAATACTCAACAAACCATCGCATCAAATCTTCAACAAATAAGGTAGAATAGTTTATGAAGTCATCGGCACAACGGGTGATTGCGAGTCTCAAATTTAATTTGAAGTATGCATTTGTAAAAACTCACAAAAACCTCGATATGGTAAAACCCAAGATAGGCAAAACCCATAGACTAAGGAGAAAAGTAAGAAAATATGCATAATGTCTAATACAAACGTCAAACAGGACGAAAGTAGTGAACTCAACGGAGTATGATCATCCCAGGATGGGTGCCTCATTAAAACCTCGTTAGGTAGGAAAAATCCAATGGGAAAAATGCTCATAATCGTAGGAAAAAGAGTACATTAAGATCATGTGAGTATGCTTCTAGATACTCCCCCTGAGTTAGACATAACTTCTAAATAAGAGAACTACATGCGATTCAACTTAGATAATTTACGCATACTGATTCCTTGGATGAGCTTCTGAAATGTAGACTTGGGCAATGACTTGGTGAAGAGATCGGCCAGGTTGTCCTGGGAATGGATTTGTTTAACTTCAATATTCTGATAATGCTGCTGCTAGTGTGAGTAAAAGAACTTTGGCACTATATGCTTGGTGTTGTCTTCCTTGATGTATCCCTTCTTCAACTGCTCGATACATGTAACATTGTCTTCAAAGATCGTCCAATGAAGGTCAACGACTGATGTAAGACCACTAGTGCTTCGAATATGGTCCATGACTTCTCTTAGCCAAAAGCACTCATGTGATGCTTCATGCAGGGCAAGAATCTCAGCATGATTAGACGAAGTCGCAACTAGCATTTTAGACCTCCAAGATATAGCGGTGTCTCCAACGGTAAAGACATAGCCCGTTTAAGAATGTGCCATATGTGGACCAGACAGATATCCAGCATCTGTGTAACCAATAAGGCAAGAATCAATCTGAGGACCATAGGGGGCGGCAACACTCGGAGATTCGTGGGTATAGAACAAGCCCAAATCCGTAGTACCTTTCAGGTAGTGAAAAATGTCTTTAACACCATTCCAGTGCCTGCGTGTGGGCGCATTGCTGTATCTAGCTAATAGATTCACAGCGAATGAGATGTCGGGTCTAGTGTACTGAGCCAAGTACAATAAAGCCCCAATTGCACTTTGGTAAAGAACTTCGGGTTCCAAAATCTCTTCCTCATCCTCCTTTGGACGGAAGGGAACTCGTTTAGCATTTAGCGTTTAGCATTTGGACGGAAGGGAACTCGTTTAACACCTTTTGGGTGTAGTTCGATTGATGTACTAGGATTCCATCCGAACAATGCTCGATCTCTAGGCCGAGATAGTATCGAGTTTTCCCAAGATCATTCATCTCAAATTCTGATTTCAAGTGTGCAGCAATTTCTTCAAGCTCTACGGGAGTCCCGATGAGGTTCATGTCATCGATATAAACTGCAACAATTGCAAATCTGGAATGTGACTTCTTTATGAACACGCATGGGCATAATTCGTTGTTCACATAACCCTGACTTGTCAAATATTCACTCAGACGGTTATACCACATCCGCCCGGATTGTTTCAATCTGTAGAGTAACCTCCTCAACCTAAGTGAGAGAGTGTTCCATGGTCTAGAACTATTTGAACCAGTCAATGGAAGTCCTTCTGGAACTTTCATGTATATTTCCGTATCTAGATCCCCATAGAGATATGCGGTTACAATTTCCATAAGCTGCATATTCAGTTTTTCGAAAACTACCAAACTGATTAGGTAGCGGAACGTTATAACATCCATTACGAGGGAATACGTCTCCTCATAATCAATTCCAAGGTGCTGAGAGAAGCTTTGCACTACGAGGCGTGCTTTGTATCGCATTATTTCATTCTTTTCATTACACTTCCTCACGAAAGCCCACTTGTAGCCAACGGGCTTCAGCGTGGTGGTGTAGGAATGATAGGTCCAAATACCTTACGTTTCGCGAGCAAATCAAGTTCGACCTGGATTACTTGTTTCCAGTTTGACCAATCGGTTCTACGTTGGCATTCATCGACAGAACGTTGTTTAATGTCATAGCTAAGCATGATGTCAGTAGCGACTGAATACGCGAATGCATCATCGACGATCATCTCATTCCTATTCCAAACCTCATCCAATATTACGTAGTGGACCGAAATCTCGTAATTCTTGGGAAGCCGGCATGTTTCGTTTGAAGCATCACCGTAATCTTAAATAACCTCATGCGTTGGAACGGATGAGTGAGCGATGGTCGGATTGAAACTAGGGTCACTAGTTGGTGCCATTTTCCTCTTCTGGGGTTGTGAATCCTTTGAACCAAGGGGTCTGCCATGCTTCAGGGTCGAAGCAGATGATTGGTTAGCCGCCAATGTACCTTGCCTTGTGGAGGGTGCACCTTCCCTACCTTCGGGGACAGTCCTGCCTTCCTAGGCGGGCTGTTGACATACGCGGAGTACATCTATCCTTACAAGTGTATTTGCAGCGGGTATATGTGATATTGTCACCTTTTGCTAGATCATTAAAAGCATCCGGCATGCTTTGAGCAATGCTCTGAAGATCTATAATTCGACGCACCTCAGTTTCAGACTGAGCAGTACGGGGATCTAAATGAGACATAGTGGGAGCATACCACGACAATTCGCGGCGTTCTACGGGAACGTTAGTATGCTTATCTCCCTAGTGGGAGCATACCACGACAATTCGCGGCTTTCTACGGGAACGTTAGTATGCTTATTTCCCCCTAACGACGGGAAGACTATCTCATCGAAGTGACAATCTGCAAAACTTGCGGTAAAAAGATCTCATGTCAAGGGTTCTAAGTAGCGAACAATTGATGGCAAATCATAACCGACATAGATTCCCATTTTTCTCAAAGGATCCATTTTGGTAAGTAGTGGCGGCGCTATTGACACGTAAATGGCGCACCCAAACACCCATAAATGCGAGATGTTAGGCTCGTATCCAGTGACCAACTGTAACAATGAATGTGGTTGAGTAGCGGTGGGCCTCAGGCGGACCAACATAGCTGCGTGCAATATTGCATAGCCCCAGGCAGATACCGGCAGTTTGGTTCGCATAACCAAAGTCCGAGCTATCATTTAAAGGCGCTTTATGAAAGCTTCTGCCAGGCCATTTTAGGTGTGAAAATGGGGCACAGGATGTTCCACATCAATCCATACTGACATGCAATAATCGTCAAAATTCTGTGACGTAAACTCTCCAGCGTTATCCAGTCGAATCAACTTAATCGGATAATCAGGGTGGTGAACCCTTAGCTTTATGATTTGAGCTAGGAGTTTAGCAAATGTGGCGTTGCGTGTGGACAACAAGCAAACATGTGACCATCTTGTCGATCATGCATGTAGGCTTCTATGCCGCGAATGGTTGTGATATACAACCCACTCGGCAGACGTTCTAACTTCTTGTGAATATACTTCTAGCCATATTCGTATGAAATGATACAAAGAAATTCAAAACCATTATCTTCAGTGGTTTCAAGATGATATTTATTATCTCGAATATCTCTAAAACTCAGCAACGTTCTTCCGGAATGTGGAGAATAGAGTGCCTCATTAATGGTCAAGATTGTACCATTAGACAACATGATACATGCCTTTTCGTATTAAGTTAGTGAAATAGTGTCGTTCACGGAAGATGGTGTGCGTGGTTGCACTATCTGCTAGACAACTAACTTCCCCACTAGACATACCTAGAAATAAATTGATTGAATTGGTCACATGTATAAATGTAAGTCCATTCATTCAATTAAGCAATTCGAGAAAATAATATCCATTCAAATGACAATTCATAATTCAAAACAAACCAAAACCAAACAAATTATTCCAAATACTTAGAAAAATTGTTCAAAATTAAACCATAAACCTAGCAAAATAGGGGGTAGGGCCGACCACTCCTAGTGGGTTCGGCCACTAGGGGTAAACACCCTAAAAACATGTCTAATTTATTCATCCATAGGCACTGACGCCTCCTGAAAATCCGATATCTCCATTTATGTAGTTGCATCTTCCGGATGATCCACATGTGCAAAGTTAGACTCACGATGAGAATGATACTTAGCAATAGCCTCGAGGGAAGCTCGGCATACGCGTGACCAATGATCCTTTGATCCACAGCGATAACACATGTCCAGTTCAGTAGAAGCGAGCTGAACGGGAGCTTTGCCCTTGTTCTTAAAGTTTGGGGCCTTAGGGGCGAGTGGTGGACGCTGCTGGGTCACAATTCTTCCCTTAGGTGCAGCACTCTGTTGACCTTAGGTCCGTGGTTGGGCTTGCCGCCCATTGCCATGGCCACGATGATTCTGTCGTCGTTTATGGCTGTGAGAATTAATCGCATGCGCTTCAGGCGTGGCATTCAAGCCAATGGGTCGAGCTTGATGATTCTTCATCAAAAGCTAGTTCTGCTTTTCAGTGAGAAGTAAAACAGAGATCAAAATTGAAAACTTGGTGAATTTTTGTACCCTATATTGTTGCTGCAGGACAATATTGGTGGCATGGAAGGTCGAATAGGTCTTCTCCAGGAGATCTGATTCGGTTAGTTCCATTTTACAGAATTTCAAACACCATTCATAAACCCTAAACCACTTGTGCCGCAGCCCTGCAAGGAGAGGAGGAGCAGCTTTGGAGCGTGTTGCACCTAATCTGGAGTGCTGGGCGTTCTTAGGTGTCTTCTACCTTATGTTTTCGTTGATTAATTTAGTTTTCCTTTGTTTTGCTGTAATCATGAGAGGCTAAACTCGTTTTTTAGCGAGAGGCTACTTTGAAACCATGATTTTGTGTGTGATATGACTTGATAAATTTCAGTTACAGATTCTTGAAGTATGAATGCAATTGGCTTAACTGTTTGAATTAGAACTTATTTCTGTTTGTTGATTGAGGGTCGACACTTAATTGGCATGCATAAATTTGATGCTAGGATATAAGTAAGTTTCACATAATCGTTACAAACTTATGTTCACAAGTAGTAAAGGTTGTTGGAACAATCGTGTTAAGTTCAATTCTTGGTGTGAGTAACATGATGTCATAGTTATGAATGCCTCGTCAATGCTTATGATTCTCATTGAGCGTAATGATCTCTGATTGTGTCTCTATTATGATGTCATGTAGGGAAATTGATGAGAATAATTTGGTTGTAGATGAGTTGTCCGTCCAATTCAATGAAATTAGGAGAATCTGAGGGTTAATTAGTGATTGACACGGTTAATCTGGGGCATTGTCATTCGTAATTCAATGAAAACGTAACTGGAAGTCAAGTTATATGCATATAAGTCATGTGTGGATAAGGAAACCTCTAGCTAGTTCACCATCCGTCCTAAAAACCCAATTTCGTCTAAATCTGCCTAGTTTAAAGTCTGTGTTAGTTTTAACTTAGTTTCACTCTAAAACCAATCCCCCTTCACTTGTTTGAGTCTAATTAGTTAGAATCTGTCTTAGTTTGTATTTTTGTGTGTTTTGAGTCAAGTTTAATTCAATTTTCGTCCAAAGTTGTGTCTAGTGTCTAGAATCTGTCCAATTAGTGTTTTTAAGCAGTTTTGAGTATTTTGAACCTGTTTTGAGTCTTACTAGTCTATTTAGAGTCCTTTGAGTCTTTTCAAACGTTTTTAACTTTGTTTTTGTATTTTAAGTCAGTTTAGAGGTTTTAGCAAGCCCTCCTAATCCCCGGTTTAGAACGATCCTTACTTGCATTTATACTACGATTTGACAACAAGAGGGTTTAATTTGAGTGCTTAACTTTAATCACATCAAAATTTTGGCGCCGTTGCCGGGGATTAGCAACTTTGCTAATCCCCCGTTATTTTGTTTTTTTTTTTATCTTCGTGTGTGTGTTAGTCTAGTCTAGATTCTGATTCTAGTTTGTTTTCTTTGTTTTCAGGTACTAGTTTATGACTCGTAGTTCTCAAGTGGTTCGTGAGCATATCTTGGATTTTGACGGCGATTTTGAACGAACCTTGGGAAGGAAAAGAAAGAACCCAGAACCTCACCCACCTAGTTCAAGTTCTGAAGCCGAGGTTGAGGAGCAAGAAGAGGCCGAATCTGAGGAGATAGAGGAGGCCGAGGTTGAAGAAGTTATGGCTGCAGATAATCGAACCATTAAGGAGCTTTCAGCCTCGGGATTGGATAATGCAGTACCCCTATGTATCCAATATCCTAGGGCAGCTCCAGATAAGACCGACGAGTTCGAATTGAAGTCTAGCTTGTTGCATCACATTCCCAAATACCATGGGCTGTCCATGGAAGATCCAAACAAGCATTTGAAGGAATTTGAAGTGGTTTGCTCAAGTATGACACCCATTAATGTCGATGGGAATATTTTGAAAATGAAAGCCTTTCCATTCTCATTGTTGGAAAAGGCTAAAGATTGGTTGTACGAATTGGCGCCCGGAACTGTCACATCTTGGGAAAGTATGAAACGAGCATTCTTGGAGAAGTTTTTCCCAACTTCAAGAGTCATTCTCTTGAGGAAACGGATTAGTGGTATTCAGCAAAATCAAGGAGAGTCTTTCCCTGCATATTATGAGCGTTTTAAGGGCCTAGTTGCGTCATGCCCTCAACACCAAATGAAGGAGGAACTGCTCATTCAATACTTCTATGAAGGACTCCTCCCTATTGAACGCCAAATGCTAGATGCATCAGCGGGTGGTGCATTGGTTGACAAGACGCCTGTGGCTGCCAAAACCTTAATTGCGAACCAAGCCCTCAATGCACAACAATATGAAGGTGTAGGACAAAGAGAGAGCCCACGGCAGCAACATGTCAATGAGGTAAGTGCTATTTCTGAAATTCAATCACAATTGGCTAATCTTACTCTCCTTGTGTCTCAGGTTGTCGAAGGACCAAAATCACAACCACCACCAATCTGTGGCGTGTGCACCATGCAAGGCCACCAATCTGAAAGTTGCCCTCAATTAATTGAGAATGGAGGATGGGAGAGTGCCAACGCTGTTGGGTTCCAAGGCCAAAATCAGCCCCGATATGACCCATATGCAAATACCTACAATTCAGGTTGGAAAGATCATCCAAATCTGCGTTGGAGGGAACCCCAACAACCTCAACAGCAAGGTGGATTCCGGCCACCAACCCCTGGGATGTTTCCAAAGCCATATGCAACCATGCAATCCCAAACACAATCTGCCCAAAATAACTGAGGTTCGTCTCTTGATAATGATCAAGTTATTCAATTACTAACTACTTTGGCACAGGGGCAGCAAAATCAAACCAAAGAGATGCAAAACTATGCCAAGGAGGTGCAAAATCAAGCCCGGGAGGTGACTGAATTGAAGAAACAGATGGGACAAATGGCTGAGTTTATGGGGCAGTTTCGAGAGCATGGCAAACTTCCTAGTTCTACCACTGTGAATTCGAAGAGAGGGTTCGAATCTGTCAAGGCCATGACCCTAAGAAGTGGCAAAGAGGTTGGGACCGATCCAAAAACATCTGAATCTGCCCAAAAGGAGGATGAGACGTTGTTACAAGAGGAGGCAGAACAAGAGAAAGCCACGGCAAAGGTTGCTCCAACCTTGCCGCAACCTTCCAATGCACTTAAACCCTCCAAAACGTCCACCACAGGTAAGTTGGGTTCAAATTTGATTGATTCTAACCTTGTTCCACCCAATGTACCATTCCCTCGCAGATTTATGCAACCAAAGAAGGAGGAAACCGAAAAGGACATTCTAGAAACGTATCGAAAGGTGCAAGTCAACATTCCACTCCTTGATGCAATCAAGCAAGTTCCCAAATATGCCAAATTCTTGAAGGAGCTGTGCACAACAAAGAGGAGATTTTCAACTAAGGAGGTTGTTCGGGTAAGTGAAAATGTTTCAGCGGTGTTGCAACGCAAATTGCCTCCCAAATGCAAGGACCCAGGTAGCTTTACAATTCCATGTGTTATTGGTAATACCAGGTTCGAACATGCAATGTTAGATCTAGGTGCATCAATAAATGTCATGCCTTATTCTATTTATGCATCTATGAATTTGGGCGAATTGAAAAATGATGGAGTGATTATTCAATTAGCCGATAGATCTAACGCTTATCCAAAGGGAGTTTTGGAGGATGTCTTAGTGCAGGTTAATCATCTCATCTTCCCCGCTGATTTCTACGTGCTAGAGATGGAAGATTCGGCCCATTCCACCCCATTGCCGATTCTACTTGGAAGACCATTCATGAAAACAGCTCGCACAAAGATTGATGTGTTCACAGGGATCTTGACAATGGAGTTTGATGGGGATGTTATTGATTTTAAAATTTCTGAAGCTATGAAATATCCTAATGATGATCATTCTTGCTTTGCAATTGATATGATTGATTCAATGGCGCAGGAGCACTTGGAACAATTGCACGAGGATGCACTTGAAATGGTTCTTACAAATGGAATTGGATGCAAGAACCATGGGGCAGAACCAAGCACAACCCACGACACCATTGAAGAACACCATGCCGTGCCCCCTAGTGATGATGTAGCTGAGATGGTGGCTGCCCTAGAATCTTTGCCAAAACAATATGGTAAGCCCCCAATCCCAATTTCAGATTCGATTTTGACTAATAAGTTGCTTCCTTCAGTAATACAGCCACCCTCCCTTGAACTTAAACCGTTACCAAGTCACTTGAAGTATGTTTTCTTGGGAGATCATGAGACATTGCCGGTCATCATCTCATCCTCACTCACGGCACAAGAAGAGGACAGATTGGTGCGTGTTTTGAGAGAGTATAAAACAGCCATTGGATGGACCTTGGCCGATATCAAGGGAATTAGCCCCACCACTTGCATGCATCGTATTCTTTTGGAAGAATGAGCCAAACCATCTCGAGAAGCACAACGCCGACTCAATCCATCCATGATGGAAGTTGTGAAGAAGGAAATAATCAAGCTACTAGATTGCGGAGTGATTTACCCCATTTCTGATAGCCAATGGGTCTCTCCGATCCAAGTTGTTCCTAAGAAGTCCGGAGTCACTGTGGTCAAAAATGAAGAGAATGAGCTTGTGCCTACCCGAATCCAAACCGGATGGAGAGTTTGCATTGACTATAGGAAGCTCAACGCCACAACTAGAAAGGATCACTTTCCGTTGCCCTTTATTGATCAAATGCTTGAAAGGTTAGCCGGTCATGCTTTTTATTATTTTCTTGATGGCTATTCATGTTACAATCAGATTGTTATAGCCCCGGATGACCAAGAGAAGACCACATTCACGTGCCCCTTTGGTACCTTTGCTTATAGACGAATGCCATTTGGTTTGTGCAATGCACCAGCCACGTTCCAAAGGTGTATGGTAAGTATTTTCTCTGATTTTGTGGAAAAGATCATTGAGGTATTTATGGATGATTTCAGTGTCTTTGGAGATTCATTTGATGGATGTTTGGATAATCTTACTTTGATTTTAAAACGATGCATCGAAACTAACCTTGTGTTGAATTGGGAAATGTGTCATTT
The DNA here is from genome assembly GCA_024362995.1 of Heteromeles arbutifolia. Taxonomy (NCBI): domain Eukaryota; kingdom Viridiplantae; phylum Streptophyta; class Magnoliopsida; order Rosales; family Rosaceae; genus Heteromeles; species Heteromeles arbutifolia. The sequence goes on along the minus strand of JANCRC010000002.1, from coordinate 38,289,862 downwards.
TATGGTCAAACAAGGTATAGTGTTGGGGCATATCATATCTGAAAAAGGAATTGAGGTTGATAAGTCTAAAATAGATCTTGTACGCTACTTACCCTCTCTCACTTCGGTGAAAGAGGTTCGTTCTTTTCTTGGCCACGCAGGATTCTATAGGCGATTTATCAATGACTTCTCCAAAATTGCACAGCCCCTATGCCGTCTCCTTCAAAAAGAAGTGTCTTTTGAGTTCAATGCGGAGTGTGAGACGGCCTTTACACATCTCAAGGAAGTGCTCACTTCGGCCCACATCATCACTCCACCAGATTGGAGCCTCCCTTTTGAGCTAATGTGTGATGCATCCGATTATGCAATTGGAGCTGTTTTAGGCCAGAGGAAGAACAAACAGCCCCATGTCATCTATTACGCCTCTCGGACCTTAAACGATGCTCAACTGAACTATTCTACCACGGAAAAAGAACTTCTTGCTGTTGTCTTTGCTTTAGATAAATTTCGCTCATATTTACTTGGCACTAAAGTAATTGTATATTCTGACCATGCAGCCTTGAAGTACCTTCTCACCAAGAAGGAGGCCAAACCAAGGCTGATTCGTTGGATGCTCTTACTCCAAGAGTTCGACATTGAGATTAGGGACAAGAAAGGGAGTGAAAACGTGGTGGCTGACCACCTAAGCCGATTGGTGCACAATGAAGAGCCCCTCCCCATTCCAGAAACGTTCCCAGACGAGCAATTGCTGTCCATAGAGGTAAGTGAGCCTTGGTATGCTGATTTGGTCAATTATTTGGTCACAAAACGTGTCCCTAGCACCCTAGACAAATATAAACGTGATAAACTTCAAAAGGATGCTAGATTTTATGTTTGGGACGATCCATACTTGTGGAAATATTGCCCGGATCAGATTATTCGAAGATGTGTGCATAACTCTGAGTTTAATTCCATTCTTGCTTTCTGTCATACTTATGCATGTGGGGGTCATTTTGGCACCCAAAGAACAGCACTCAAGGTGTTAGAATGTGGTTTTTATTGGCCTACATTGTTTAAAGATGCTCGAACTTTCTGCATAACATGTGATAGATGTCAAAGAACAGGTAACATAGGTGCAAGGGATCAAATTCCGCAGACCCCTATCTTCAATGTCGAAATTTTTGATGTTTGGGGTATTGATTTCATGGGTCCTTTTCCTTCTTCATATGGTTTCATTTATATCTTGCTTGCGGTTGATTATGTATCGAAATGGGTGGAAGCAAAAGCCACCCATACTAATGATTCTCGAGTGGTTGCAGATTTCATTAAATCTAACATATTCTCCAGATTCGGTATGCCTAGAGTGTTTATAAGTGATGGAGGCTCCCATTTTTGCAACCGGACCATTGAGGCGCTGTTTAAGAAGTATAACGTCAAGCATAAGGTTGCAACGCCTTATCACCCTCAAACAAGTGGCCAAGCCGAGGTTTCAAATAGGGAAATCAAGCAGATTTTGGAGAAGACTGTTGGGCCAACCCGAAAGGATTGGAGTTTGCGTTTAGACGATGCACTGTGGGCATATCGTACGGCCTACAAAACACCCCTAGGGATGTCTCCATTTCGGCTCATCTATGGCAAGCCGTGTCACCTACCTGTGGAACTAGAGCACAAGGCGCATTGGGCTGTGAAAACATTCAATTTGGACATAGATGCGGCTGGAGTGCATAGAAAGCTCCAATTGAGCGAACTTGAGGAGCTAAGGAATGAAGCATATGAGAATGCCCGAATTTACAAGGAGAAAACAAAGGCGTTTCATGACAAGATGATTCGGGGCAAAACATTTTCAATTGGGCAGAAAGTGTTGCTTTTCAACTCCCGTTTACGTTTATTCCCTGGTAAGTTACGTTCTAAGTGGATTGGTCCTTTTGTTGTTACTAATGTTTTTCCACATGGTGCAGTCCAAGTCCAAAGCTTAAGGAACGGACAAGAATTCAAGGTGAACGGGCACCGTTTGAAGCCATACTACGAGAACACTGTGGGGCAGGTTGTGGAAGAAGTTCATTTCCATGCCGTGGGCTCCAATGATGCTTAAACCGAGGAATCGTCCGGCTGCAAGACGTTAAAGCAAGCGCTTCTTGGGAGGCAACCCATGCATTCGAATAAAGACGACCTAGGAACAACCAGCTCAAACCCAGATTTACGTTCTTAACTCTACTCTTTATTGCTTTTGTTTTGCCATATCTGTTATGTGTGTTAGTTGTGTTGTTTGCTTGCTTGTGTGTGAGTCCTTGCTTGAAACATTGAGGACAATGTTTGATTTAAGTGTGGGGGGGGTAACCAAAATGTTTTGATGCAAATTCGTAGGGTTTTATCACCCATAACTTCTAATGTTGTTCCTTGCTGTTTTTAAGTGTTTTTAAGCTGTTTGAGAGTGTTTTAGCGTGTTTTGATTCAAAAATCCGAAAATCCCATAAAAATTTGAAAAATTGTTTTAAAAAACCCAAAAAGAGTTGTTTTTGTGTGTTTGTTTGTGTCTTAGGGTACCTTCCAACACAATGATGAGGATTCGGTTTGTAATTGCATGACTGTTAAAGAGAGTTGTAAACATGGATGAAAGTTTGATTTACTCTTTGGTTTATGCTTGGTTGTGGTTATAACTTATGAATTCACATGCAATCATAAAAGAAAAATCAGTTTTTGTAACATGCTTGAAGGAAGGAACTCAAACTAACGCTACAACCCTGAGAGACTTGAGCCTTTAACGTTCTTTGGAGAGTTAAAAAAAATCTGTGCATTTGTTGTTTTCTAAAGTCGTTGCATGATCTCATTATTCTTTGCTTGGTTGCTACTTAGAAGGCGTTTCATCATTTAGTTCCAAATACTAGAACTCATATCCGTTTTATTCAAAGCATGAAATTGATTCGCATAACACATAACAAGATGAAGTGTTTAGTTAAAACCAGTGCCAAAAAGCCTAACCCTTTGCATATGTATTGTAGGTTCAGCCCCTTTGAGCCATATTTAGCCTATGTTCTTTGTTAACCCACATTATCCTCACCTAGCCTAGATTAGGACCATCCATACCTTTGTTCTTGAAGCATAGTAACGCATGACTCAATATGAATTCCTTTTGATCATTGTTTGGCAGAAAACAAGTGTGGGGGAAGTGAGTTTTGTTGTGGGTGTGCCAAAGTCTTGAATGAGGCACGGCAAAGAAAAGAAAAAAAAGAAAAAAAAAAGAAGAAAAATCCGTAGAAAATAGAAAGACAAAAAGAAAAAGTTGTGAAAAGAATGAAAAAGGAGTTGAAAATATGTGAAGAAGAGTTCTCAAGTGTTGTTTGTTGAAGGAAGGGTCCAAAACATTGAATACGGCCCTAATTGTTGCTTGAAACTTCCCTTGTGTTTCAAAGTTGATTTCTGCATGCTAAAGGGAATTCTAAGTGTCATATTCATTACTTTGCCTGCTATTGCTGTAAGAACGTTTGTTTTCTTTACCTTTCTTTGTTAGCTAATTCCCCAAAGCCCCGTTACAACCCTATGCTTCAATCTTGAGTGTTGTGTGTTTCAATATGTGGAGTTTGGGATTGATATGAGCATATGGTGTCACTGGTTCTCGCATCTAAGTAGTAGCATTCCATTCATGAGATCATATCTATACATGCTTATTAACTCCAGAAATTGCTTTCTTTGTTATAAACATATGTGAGTGTTCGTTTTCATATTTACATCAATCTTCTCACATATACTTAGTGTAGGGTGTGTAGTCAGAAAATGTGTGTGAAAATAGAGTGCATATCTAGTAAGGAATTGAGGGAATTCTCTAAGGCATGTTACTGCATTCAAAACATCGTTTTAATTGGTTATTTGTGAACTAGTAAGTAGTGACTATGATTAAGTATGTGCTTAAGCGTAAAGATGACCAAAATCTGTGGGGATGATGATTTTTAACATGTCATGTGCATTGGAAATCCCTGAGACAATTGTTGGAAGGTTTAGGTTACGTTTTGTTTGTTTTGTTTTGCTCGAGGACTAGCAAAAGCTAAGTGTGGTGGAATTTGATAGGAGCATATTTATGCTACTTATTTAGTGTGTTTTCTTGCATTTGTTTAGCTAGTTGTTGCTTAATATAGTGTTTAAAGTCATTTTCGTGTGTTTTTAGGTCCAAGAAGCAAAGTTGGCAAAAAGATGCATTTTGGAGCATTTTAGAGCAAATCTGGGCTTGGAATGGATAGCACAAGCAAGGGGCATGAAGATGGACGAATTTGGAGTCTAAATGGAGTTAGGAATATGTTTCAAGGTTGGAGAAATAAATTCAAATCATTGAAGATAAGGAATCAGCTCAAAAGAAGGAGAATTATCCAAAACATTATCCAAAACAACCTTATCTTATCTTATCTTATCCAATCCTTATCCTATCTTACCTTACCTTATCCAATCTTATCCTAATCTTATCCTAACCTGTTTTCTTCAGTTTAGGGGACTTAAAACCTGATTTCTAGAAGTCCTATCCATTCCCCTACAAAAGTGGCGCCCCAAACTCTTCTAGAAACCCCAAAATCTGCCCAGAAACACATTCTTTCTAGAAGCCTAAAAATCTGGCGTCTCCTTCCCTTCTAGAATCCTTTTTCCTTGCCTTGCAAGGCATTCCCTGCGCTTATTCCTTTGTGCCGTGGGTTTTCAGGCCCTTTCCCTCTTGGATTCTGATTGTTAGGCCTTTTCCTTGTGGATTTGGGTTCTACAAATCCTCTTCAGAAATTAATTGGACCACAATTCCTTTTCAAAAGTAATTGCCGCACCCTAATCCTATTTTTCTGCTAAGTCCAAGTCCTAAACTGATTTCCCTAGGGTTTGCCATGCTATATATACATATTTTCAAGCCCTGCCGCACACCACCACCCATCCATACGAATTCTACACACCTCTACACATCTCAGCCATTCCAAACACCATTCATAAACCCTAAACCACTTGTGCCGCAGCCCTGCAAGGAGAGGAGGAGCAGCTTTGGAGCGTGTTGCACCTAATCTGGAGTGCTGGGCGTTCTTAGGTGTCTTCTACCTTATGTTTTCGTTGATTAATTTAGTTTTCCTTTGTTTTGCTGTAATCATGAGAGGCTAAACTCGTTTTTTAGCTAGAGGCTACTTTGAAACCATGATTTTGTGTGTGATATGACTTGATAAATTTCAGTTACAGATTCTTGAAGTATGAATGCAATTGGCTTAACTGTTTGAATTAGAACTTATTTTTGTTTGTTGATTGAGGGTCGACACTTAATTAGCATGCATAAATTTGATGCTAGGATATAAGTAAGTTTCACATAATCGTTACAAACTTATGTTCACAAGTAGTAAAGGTTGTTGGAACAATCGTGTTAAGTTCAATTCTTGGTGTGAGTAACATGATGTCATAGTTATGAATGCCTCGTTAATGCTTATGATTCTCATTGAGCGTAATGATCTCTGATTGTGTCTCTATTATGATGTCATGTAGGGAAATTGATGAGAATAATTTGGTTGTAGATGAGTTGTCCGTCCAATTCAATGAAATTAGGAGAATCTGAGGGTTAATTAGTGATTGACACGGTTAATCTGGGGCATTGTCATTCGTAATTCAATGAAAACGTAACTGGAAGTCAAGTTATATGCATATAAGTCATGTGTGGATAAGGAAACCTCTAGCTAGTTCACCATCCGTCCTAAAAACCCAATTTCGTCTAAATCTGCCTAGTTTAAAGTCTGTGTTAGTTTTAACTTAGTTTCACTCTAAAACCAATCCCCCTTCACTTGTTTGAGTCTAATTAGTTAGAATCTGTCTTAGTTTGTATTTTTGTGTGTTTTGAGTCAAGTTTAATTCAATTTTCGTCCAAAGTTGTGTCTAGTGTCTAGAATCTGTCCAATTAGTGTTTTTGAGCAGTTTTGAGTATTTTGAACCTGTTTTGAGTCTTACTAGTCTATTTAGAGTCCTTTGAGTCTTTTCAAACGTTTTTAACTTTGTTTTTGTATTTTAAGTCAGTTTAGAGGTTTTAGCAAGCCCTCCTAATCCCCGGTTTAGAACGATCCTTACTTGCATTTATACTACGATTTGACAACAAGAGGGTTTAATTTGAGTGCTTAACTTTAATCACATCAGAACAATATGCAAAACCCCAACAAAATAATTAAAAGAAAAACCCATTTTAATTCAGCAAAATCACAATATAAATCATATTCGTTTTGATTCGAAAATTACCTGTGATCGGAAAATCCGAATTAGAATCTTCCAATTTGGAGGGGTGCCGATTCGAAAAAGGCAAGGGAAATTGATGGTTTGAAAGAAGGAATCTGCGAGGAGGATAGGAGAAGACTGGAGAGTGGAGAGAGAGTGATTTGGAGGAAGAGAAGAAGGAGAGAGAGAGAGAGATTGAGGAAGCAGAGACCAAAGAGGAAGAACGCAGAGGAGGGGAGAGAGAGTGTTTGAGAAAACTGAAGAGGTAAAATGGGATGAAGAGGCGAATTGGGACGGCTAGGGTTTGTAAACTTTAGAAAGTTTATAAAGCATTAAAGATTAGAATATAAATATTATACTTGTACAATTATAGCAACACGAAGCCTGCGGTCAAGTTGGCTTGAAGCAGCTATCCCCAACCTGGAGGGAAGGGGTTTGAATCCTCACACCACCAGGTTTTCAGTATTTACATATGATTTTCATATTTCGGTTCGATTTCTTTTTCAGTTAGATTTTTTTCGGTCTTGGTTCGGTTTTCGGTCTCGTTTTTTTTTGTTTTCGGTTTTTCCAACCCACCCCTATGCATGAGTACATAATCCACGCCCCAACTTGTGCATATATTACCCTGCCGATCGCCTCATGTAAACCTTCGGGGAGACCCGCAGTGCATAGAAAACGAATCTAGATCCTCTTTGTAAGGATTCCGGGAATCAATGAATTGTGTCCGTTCATCGTACATTGTGCGGTCATAATCATTTTAATTTTTTTTTAATTAAACACAAACAGTACCTGACAAAAACTAACCATATGATGTACAAGGAACAGACACAATGAACGGATCTCCAGATCTTCATAAAGAGGATCCGGAGAGGATCTTGTTGGATAGAAAACAAGACTGTATGCAGACACGTGCGAACTCTATTGTTCTAAATATTATGTACCAAAATGATTTAGGGGGAATGGGAAAATGGATGGGTGTTGTACCTCCCCATGCCTCAGTTTCTATTTTCTAATATTTGCTTTGGTAATCTGATGCCTACCAAATAACAAGAGGAAGCGGGTAAGATATTTGGCCATCTCCGTTGGTTTGGTTATAATTAACAAACATGTCATGATAGTGTCATTGTCAATACAAGAAAAAACATATTTCTTAGTGTAAACAACGAAGTTATCAATTAACCATTGTCCCATTTTGTTGTGGAGTGAATTCTTAATGATATTCATGGCGAAAAAGTGCTTTCTACACATATCAATTAATCAAAACAAAAAACCATATTAAATCATTAATTGATGAAGCCAAAAATATAAAAGAACACATAATGCAAATAATATCAAAAAAATATAAAAATTTATTATGGCCTATATTTAACTTAGGGGTGCAGCATGGAGAGAAAGAGAGTAGAGAATAGACTTGAGGAATTGTTTGTTAATTCCCCAGTCCTTGTGCCTTTATTTATAGTAATAAGGAGGAGAGAAACTTGCTCCCAAGTAATACAAAGTCTATTAGGAAAAATCTTCTAGATCCCAAAGGATTCCTAATCTATATCTACTTAGGATTTACACAATCACAATATGTATTAGAACATATGTCACAACACTCCCCCTTGAGTGTGCAAATACTCAAGTAGATGGCGCATCAGATTTTCAGGCAAATGTAGAAGCAGTTGATGAAGTCGTCTCGTCTAGTCGGCACAAGTAGTGAATGCTAGTCTCAAAACAAACGGAAGAATGCAGAGGTAGTAAAACTCACAAAACCTCACCATGGCAAATTCAAGGTGGGACAAAAGCCCATAGTCAAAGGAGAAAAGTGAGAAGTTGCCTTAAGTCAAAACTATACGTCTTTGGGACTCAAGTAAGACTTATACAAGGGTATGACCAACCCAGGATGGGTGCCTTGTCAAAACCTAGTCAAGTAGCAAAAACCCAGTGGGAAAAATGCTCCTAAGTGTAGGGAAAAATAGTACATTAAGGTCAAGAGAGTATACTTCTGGATACTCCCTCTGAGTTTGACAGAACTTCCAAATGAAACTATAAGCATCGCAAATGAGAAACGTACCTTGTGCGGTCAGATAGATAGTCTGATTCAGTGAATCCCATAAAGTAGCATCATTCCAAAGATCAAAGGGGTGTGATCTATTCTGAGATGCATAAGGATAGATAAGCCCAAATCTGTAGTAATGGAAAAACGTCTTTAACACCAAATTTGATGGTGGCGTGTAGGCGCAGTGTTGCTTTATGCCAAATGATTATCAGCACATAAGATGTCTGATTCTAGTGCATTGAGCTAAGTACAACAAACGCCAATTATACATAGATATGGTTACCTCACGTTCCAATATGGAACCTTATGCTCCATATCATCCGTAAAGGTCTCATTTGCATCTAGCGTACAGAAGATCAGGGTATACTCGGACATAACACCTTCTGGGTCTAGTTCGAGTGGTGGACCAAAATACCATCAGAACTAGCTTGAAACTTTAGGTCAAGGTAATGTCAAGTTTTCCCAAGATCATTCATCTTAAAGTCCAACTTTAGGTGTGAGTCGGTTTTCTCAACTTTAGCAATTTCGAATTTTGTACACGCAGGGACATATATCCTTAACTGATCAAATATTCACTTAAACGGGTATACCACATCCGCCCGGATAGTTTTGCATCCGTAAAGTGAAGGCCTCATTAGAACCAAGAGGGTGTTCTTGTGGTCTAGAACTATTTGAATCAATACATGTAAGTCTTTGGAAACTCCAAGTAAGTTTCGTATCAGGATCCTAGAGATACTACAACCACGTTTGTAATGCTGCATCAATCACAAGGCGTATGAAAGAAGCCTTGCGCCACAAGGCGTCATTCGCACTATTTCATTCATCTCATTCGTCATAGATCGATTCTTCTAGTTGACCAATCAGTTATACGTTGACACTAATCAATGGAACGCGGTTCGTTATCGTCACTTTTCATTTATGTCGGTAGTGACCATATAAATGAAACATCATCTATGATAATCTCATTCCAATTTCATATCTCATCCAAACTAGTATACTGGACCAAGAACTTCAGGTCTCGGGAGTAATCTGGATTTAATCTCATAAGATGGAAAGGATTGAGATAGCGATCGAGGGGCAGATTTGTTCGTGCCATGTTCCTCCCATTTTGGGGAAGTGAATCCTCGAACCGAGTGATCTGTCACGCTTCTAGTGCAGAACAAATTGATTGGCTAGCTGCCAATGTACAAAGTCTATTAGGAAAGTTCTTCTAGATCCCAAAGGATTCCTAATCTATCTCTACTTAGGATTTACACAATCACAATCTGTATTAGAACATATATCACAACAAAATTAACAAAAAAATCCATTATGAATTAACATTTATATTATTAATTTAAACTAAAATATAACACTTATTTAAATTTTGAAAATGAGGGGATTAAGTAGTGGAGGAGAAAAGATACAAAATTAGAATTGATAAAGTGAAAAATTAATTAGGGAATTATAATTAGAAAGGATAACGTAGACCGTATGTCAAAGCACACCAAGTGGCTTTTTATTTTCTTAATAGAAAATGGTGAGGCTTTCAGCTCCCACGTGGCTTAAAAGATTTTTTTTCAAACCTATGTCAAATCACACCATTTTAGTTAAATGGTTGGCTTCTCTCCTTCTTCTCCTCCACCATATACCGAGACTTGGATGGTCCGTGGATATCTTGCAACTACTGATCCTGGGTTTCGGGTGGTCTCAGGACTATTTAGGTACCTTAATAGATCCGCCCTTGCATGTAGGTTGATTTTATCTACAATAGTATATGCTCACACACAAAGTCTATGAAATTTTTTACTTTGGTTGTTAAAATTGAGGGAGAGATGAAAAGAGTGAGAAAGAACGTGGGAGTGAGGAAAGAGAGAGAGAGGTTGTTTTTTTATTTTTTTTTTAAATTAGAGATGATAAACTTACATGTAGGTGAGGTTTAAAAAAAAAAGCAAAATTTTGTTTTGTGAAATTACGTTACTGTCCTTAACCCTCTTTTTTGTAATAGAATACAAAGATGTCTTTTCACCCTCTTTTGATTGACAAAGAGGATTTCATAAATGTAGTTTTTGTTGTGGCCTATATTTAACTAACAAGGAGAGGGGGCTGGCGGCTCAGAGAAAATATAGAGAGAGATGTGTTTGTAGGGTTGTGTAGAGGATTTGTCATTCCCCCTAAGCAGTGCCTTTATTTATAGTAATAAGGGAGAGAAGAAATTCTTCTCCTCTAAGGAATACAAGTCCTAATAGGGAAGAATAACTAGAATACAATCTAATCTAGGATTTACACAATCATACTTAAATAAGAAGTTTATAACACTCCCTATTGAGTGTGTAAATATTCAAGTAGATTCGGCATCATATAGTAGTTAAGTGAGTAATGCAAATAAGGTAGGAACTTACATAAGGAACTAAGTCTCACAAAGAACCCTAAGGCTATGGTAAAAACCCAAGTAGGGACAAAATCCATAGTCTAAGGAAAAATGAGTGAGTAATGCAAAGTCAAATGAAACATCTACATGACATCATCAGGGATATGATCAACCCAAGGTGGGTGCCTCGTCAAAACATCGTTAGGTAGCAAAAACTCAGTGGGAAAAATGCTCCTAATTGTAGGGAAAAGAGTACATTAAGATCAAACAAGTATACTTTAGGATACTCCCCTTGAGTTTGACACAATTCCAATGAGAACTAACAATGTTACAACTTAGAAAGTTTACGTATACCAATTCCTTGAATAAGCTTCTAAAATGTCACCTTCGGTAGTGATTTGGTGAAGAGGTCGGCCAGATTGTCATGTGAACGGATTTGCATGATTTCAATCTTCTGATGCTCTTGTTGTTGATGTGAGAAGAAGAACTTCAATGCAATATGCTTGGTGTTATCTCCTTTGATGTAACCCTTCTTCAGTTGTTCGATGCATGCTACGTTGTCTTCATAGATCGTCGTCGGGACGTCAACGATGGGGTAAAGATCACAGGAGCTTCGAATATAGCCCACAACTGTTCTCAGCCAAAAGTATTCCCGAGTTGCTTCGTGTAGGGCTAGAATTTCAGCATGGTTAGACGAAGTGGCAACTAAGGTATGCTTAGTTGACCTCTAAGAGATTGTGATGCCTCCAATGATAAGGACATAACCCGTTTAAGAATGCTCCTTGTTCTGATAAGATAAGTATCCTGCATCGACATAACCAACAAGACGAGAATCGACTTGAGATAAGGGGGTGCGGCATCACTCGAGGATCCGTAGGGACAAGCCTAAATCTGTGGTACCTTTAAGGTAGCAAAAGATGTCTTTAACACCAGTCTAGTGTCTACATATTGGTGCATTACTGTATCTTTCCAAAAGATTAACAACGAATTAGATGTCGGATCTAGTGCATTGAGCTAAGTACAATAAAGTGCCTATCGCACTTAGATAAGGAACTTCAGGCTCCAAAATCTGTTCATCATCCTCCTTCAGACGGAAGGGATCTTGTTTTGCATCTACCGATCGAAAGACCATAGTAGTACTCGAAAGCTTTGCTTTATCTCGTTAAAGCGGCACAACACCTTTTGGTTGTTGTTCGATTAATGTACTAGGATTCCATCTAAACGGTGCTTTATCTCGAGACCGAGACAGTATCGAGTCTTTCCTAGATATTTCATCTCAAATTCCGACTTCAGGTGCGCAACAGTTCTCGCGAGCACTTCAAGAGTTCTGATGAGATTCATGTCATCGACATATACTGCAACAATCGCGAAATCGGAATGTGACTTGTTAATGAACACACAAGGGCATAGTTTGTTGTTCACATATCCTTGACTAGTTAAATACTCACTCAGACGGTTCTACCACATTCTTCCAGATTGCTTCAAACCGTAGAGTGAACGCCTTAGCCGAATTGAGAGCGTGTCCAAACAACTTAACGTTTTTGCAAGCGAATTGAGTTCGACTTGGATTGCTTGTTTCCAGTTTGACCAATCAGTTCTACGTCAACATTCATCAACGGAATGAGGTTCAATGTCATTGCTCAACATGATCCCAATAGCTACTGCATATGCTAATGCATCGTCGATGATTATCTCATTTCTACACCAAACATCATCCAACCGAAATCTCACGATTCTCAAGAGGTGGATTCATCTCTTTAAGGACGTTTCCGTAATCTAGAATTTCCTCATGAGTTGGATAGAATAAGTAGGCGACAATCGGATTCACGGTAGGCTCTTTAAGGGCCTGTGCCGTGGGATTCCTCTTCCGAGGGTGTGAATCCTTTGAACCAAGTGGTATGTCATACTTGTGTGTAGGGGCAGATGATTGGCTAGCCGCTAATGTACGTGGATCGGCTAAAGTGGCGTCCGGTGCCTCCAGGAGGGAAGTCCATCATACATTTGGTACATCCATCTTTGCAGGCACATTCGCAGCTGGAATATGTGATCTTGTCACTCACACTAGATTGGTGAAAGCATCTGACATGCTCTCAGCTATGCTCTAAAGGTCTAATATGCGATGCACTTCAGTCTCAAACTGAGCGGTGTAGGGATCTAAATGAGACAAAGTGGGAGTCGTCTATGATAATTTGCATCGTTATTTAGGAACATTGACGTTCTTATCTCCCCTTAACTACAGGAAGACTGTCTCATAGAAGTGACAATCTGCGAAACGAGCAATAAACATTTTGCCTGTCAAAGGTTCTAAGTAACGAATGATTGAAGGAGAATCATATCAGACATAAATTCCCATCATTCGCTGAGGCCCTATTTTTGTACGTAAGTGGGTGAAATATAGACCGCACAACCAAAAACGTGCAGATGCGATATGTTGAGTTCGTATCCGGTAACCAATTGAAGGGCGCTATATGGTTGGGTCGCAACAGGCCTCAAGCGGACCAACATGGTTGTGTGCAATATTGCATGGCCCCAAGCAGCGATCGGGAGCTTTGTACTTATGACCAACAATCGAGTAATCATTTGTAAGCGCTTAATGAATGCCTCTACCAGGCCATTTTGGATGTGAACATGGGGTACTGGATGTTCAACTTCAACCCCAACCGACATGCAATAGTCGTAAAAAAATTTAGATGTGAATTCTCCAGCATTATCCAATCGAATAGATTTGATCGGATAATTAGGATGGTGAGCCCTGAGCTTGATAACTTGAGCCAAACGATCATGCCAAAGTGTAATTTCGTGATAGGGACAAGGGGCCGACGGCACAGAGAAAATGTAGATAGAGATGTGTTTATAGGGTTGTGTAGAGGATGTGTTATACCCCCTACACAGTTCCTTTATTTATAGTAATAAGGGAGAGAAGAAATCTTTCTCCTCCAAGTAATACAAGTCCTAATAAGGAAGAATAACTAGAATCAAATATAATCTATGATTTACATAATCACACTTAAATAAGAAGTTTATAATAGTTTTAGATATATAAAGTGAGAAGAATAAAAGAGTGAAAATTTCAAAATGTCACAAAAAGCCCCTCCCTTGTTAAAGCTTTTGAAACGACAATTTAATTAATAAGAGACAAAATGATAATTCAAGACAGTTTGAATTTTTGAATGAATATTATACATTAAAAAAATAAAAACAAAACCCGCGTAGTGGGTGGTTTTTGGTGGGCTTCTTTTTTTTTCAATATTTTTTAAACAAAGAAGAATTCAATTAATAAATTTAAAATCTAAAAAAATAATTAAAAAGGTCAATTGTCACACTTGTATTCGTGGCAAAAGGCTAGTATAGATATAAACCAACTCAAATATTTTGACTGACTTAAAAGAAAAAAAAACATGAAGTATTCATGTAAAATTTGGTCTTTGTTTTTTCCTTTAAAAGAAGAATTTTTCAACAATTTAAAAAAAATAACCATAATATAACCACCTCGTTTGAATCTGGACCTTCTATAATGCGGAGTGCATCACAGATGGTGCACCATGCTACATGGAAATGAACTCCAACTACAACTTAGTTGTTCCACGTGGTATTGGAAATGTGCCCTAAAAGCTAATGATGACACTTAATAGACATTTCACATTTTAAACTAATTTAGTTTAATGTAAATGCGAAGATTATTGTTTAAAGCCATTTCATTAAATGTTATACGCCTAAAAATGGGTCAAATGTATGTAATAAAGAGAATGTAATCTAAAGAAGTTAGATTCATGACACATTTATCTTTCATACACATATCCTAAATGTTCCTGATCAAGATTGCCATTTGGGAATTGACAACCCTGTAAGACCACTATATACCATTGTCTTCTCTTCATAGAGTGACTAATCTCAAGTCATTGGTGAAAGACACCAAGGCAAGTATGTATGTGCTTAATAGATAGTGAGTTCATTGGACATGATCAATCAGGAGTTTTCATACTCATATCATATGAGAACTCACTAGTTGGTAGAATACAAAGTAGTCATTTGACCTGAGACCACATTGTCTTACTGATACATCTTTGATAATTTAACGATGCATCATAACCTCACGGTTTTCTCCACACATTGTTGGGATCACTAATTTATTCGCAAAAGCATGCAAGTGTACAATAAGGGATATCTAATATTCAAACCATTGAAGTAGAATACTTTATGATATGATTCAAGGGTCTCTGGTCAGAGCACATAAATATGATTTAGGAAGTACGTTCTAATCCACATTCATAGTAATCATATAGACAAGACAATCGCATTGGATATGTAACGACCCGTGGTAAATTGGTAATTTCACGTTGGGAGATATTTTCGTGTTGTCTTTTATGGGCTTGTTTTGTGTGCCATGTGGGACCCACATCCCACTCAAACTCTCACTCTCTCTTGTCCCGTGTCCCTTCTTCCCCCAACAACTCTCACTTCTTTCTCATCTCTTCCCTTAGCTCTCTCATCTCCATTCGTCAATCTCTCATCCCCCGAGCACACCCACACGCACACTGGACCACCTACTCACCATCCTCTTCGGCGAGCACCACAAAGGACCATCATTTGTGGCCCTTCTATCTCCTTCTCTCATGACTCTTCTTTCCCTCTTTTAGCTCTCTTTTTCTCTCTTCACTCCCGGACTCTCTCCCTTCTCTGTAAACTGGAAAAACCACACCACCATCGCCATTTTTCTTGGCAATAAATCATGTCACCAACCACCATTCCCTAACCCTCCTGCATCCTTGAAACTCGAACAGAGACGCATGGACCACCGAGCTACGATGTGGAGGGGAACTTCGGCAACATTCCTCGTCCTCCTGATTAGGGTAAGTCTCAGGATACTTAGAATCCCTTCATTTTCATTTTTGTGGTTTAATTCTAACCTAGGTTATGTATGTTGAACGACGAATTTGCACAGAAATTATGAGAGTGATGAACCCAGTTTCAGGCGAGGGATGCCGCAAGTTGCAGGCCATTTTTTGGGCAACTTCGACCACGGCTGGCCGCGGGATAGAAATAATAATCTTCCTTGTTCCTTGGGCTTCAAATTGGTATATTGGATGACTAGTTTTAGTTGAGATTTGAGGATGGATGGAGCTCTTGAATTCGGCCAACCCACGGCTTGAAACCGGGTCGACCCGACCCGACTACCTCGAATCCAGATCCGAACCGGATTTGACCCTAACCCAACCTTGGAACTCAACCCAACGACCCATAAACCGAACTTGACCCATTTTCTAATTGGATCCGAAATATTCCTGGAATATTCTCAGAAGATTCCTGAAATGTTCTTGGATGATTTCTAGAATATTCCTTGTGTTGACTTTTACGAAATTTTCCCAAAAACCCTCCTAAACTAATTTCGACGCCCCAAATTCGTTTTTAGCGTGTATTTAGTGAAATTCTGAAGTTTTAACATAGTTGACCGGCTCGGCATCTCGGTGGACTTTTTAGGTCAACTGTTGACATTTTACGAATTTTTCCCAAAACCCCTCTTAGGTTAATTCGACGCCCTGATTCCAAATTCTGGCTCCGTTTTCCTAAATTCAATAATTTTAGTAGAGTTTTACTAATTGGTCCCTTTATGTGCTTAGGTGCGTTTGTTAGTGGCAATCCCGTCCACCCTAGTTCGAACGGCTCTTTGGCGACAGATTATCTGTGAATGGACCTCTTCTCAAATTGCATGATTTTTATTTGATACTAAGCTTGCGTTCATGAAAAACATGAATTCATGATTTTACGTTTCATGCATTATTTATGATTTATCCAAATTACATTTTATGAAAGGTTTACGAACTATTGCTTTTATGCCTAAGAGATATTACGGATTTACGAATATGATTTATGATGATTTATGATGTTTGAGTTTTTAAGATTCGAGGTTTGATTTTGAAAGAATATAATTTATGTTTTATGTGCTTAATTAGTGGGTAATCATACAACACATACGCACAACATGAGTATGTGTTTGTCTATGGTCATAAGACATAGTTGATGAGTAGTGAGATATTTATGACATACTCCCAGCTTGACTGGCGAAACCAGTGTCGGACACCTTCACTAGCCACGACTAGTGTCAGTGTATTATGTTATATTTTCTTCTCTGGCGTAACCTAGAGTCGTACAGCTTCACCTTCGGGTGTTGGGACCTACCATATTTCTTCACTAGTGTAACCAGTGTCATACAGCTTCACCTTCAGGTGATGGTTATGCTTTCGGGCGACTATGATACCCCTAGTCGAGTACATGATCGTGTTGATTTCCGAGACTCATTGGTTTTGCCTTAGAGCGCTTCACTACCACTTTTAGAGATGATTTTAGCGTACGAACGTTTTAATAGCATGTAGAGTTTTTAGAAAATCTTAGTATGTAGTATTATACCTAGTATGTAGTATTATATATGTGTACCTAGTATGTAGTATTATGTGTGTTTTCAAAACAGGGGGTTATTATGTTCAAAAAGAAAAATGAGTTTTCTTATTATTATTATTATTATTATTATTATTATTATTATTATTATTTGGTCCACTCACGTTTTGTTTTGTGTCGCCTTTAGGACTTAGAATCGAGGCGTACAATCCCAGCGTCAAGACACACCAGCATCGGTATCTTCAAGCTCTCTCATTATAAGACCTATTCCTTTGTTCGTATTTTTTTATAATATTCCTTTTGCAATATTCTTGATTAGTCCTATGCTCTGAACACATTCCAACATCCACACATTTTCATTATATTTAAATTTACTTAATTTATTTACGTTCGTCCTTCCTTTATAACTTGCATGCATGTTAAAATGGCTTCGTCACCCTCGGGTGTAGGCCAGCACATGCCCATCCTGGTATTTGGGGATATCGGGGTCGAGACGTGTCGGGATATCACAATCGATTAGTAAGAGTTCTAATCGCCCACTACCTCGCTAACTAGAACCTAATGGATTGTACTCCATGTTCGATAAAGATTGAAGAATACAACATAGTTGAGTAAGGAAAATTAAATGGTTTAATTGTTTGTGGATAGGATTAATTAATATGTTAATTAATCAAATGATTAAGTGCGTTTTATATCTTGAGTTAGTATTGGGCTTCAAGACCCAATGGACTTCGAACTGTCAAACACATTAACTTAAGTTGTATGACAACTTAAAAATCAAAAGGCTCAAAAGTCTAATGACTCTAAGAGGCCGGCTATAGAAAAAGAGACGATAAGTTAGAGTATTCTTTAAATCACTCATTTGTGAGACTATATAAGGAACATTATAACCTCATCACCCTCATTTAGGGCTTTTATATGAAGAAATAAGAGAAACATAACTCTTTCTCTTCTCTCTAAGAGGCCGGCCATTATAGGAAAGGAAAACTAGTTTTCCTTGGTGTGAAGACTTAGAGGTTTCTTCTGGAGATTCCTAATGCACCATCCAAATCTAAGAAGCCAAAAGATCCAAAGGAGCAAAAGATAGCAAAGAAATGAAAAACCTCACTTTGGGTGAATAGCCTTTGCAAATGCGAAGATGATCCACAAAGTTTCTCAACTTTCTCTTGTAAAAATTTTTTTGCATTTTTTCACACTTCTACAATAATTATTATGAACTTTTAAATTTTGCACTCAATTTAAAAATACTATTCATGAGGGTTTGGTGAGTTTTAAAAATCTAAACAATAATGTAACCATCGTTTAGGCGTGGAGGATGTAATCATGAGCGTTTATGTCACAGCCCGGCCCGGAGTGGATCACTTCCCGAGCCCGCTCCACAATCGTAGCACGATATTGTTCACTTTGGGCCCCGACCACGCCCTCACGGTTTTGTTTCTGGGAACTCACGAGCAACTTCCCAGTGAGTCACCCATCATGGGAGTGCTCTGGCCCTCTTTTTGCTTAACTTCGGAGTTCCTACGGAACACGAAGCCAGTGAGCTCCCAAAAGGGCTAGTGCATTGGACAATATATCAAGTAAAATTTATCGCAGTAATAATAATAAGAAACTCTAATAATAAAAAAAATTAACTTATATAGAAGATAATACAAATAATACGTATTTAATATACAATATATACACTATGATTATTATACTTTATGGTAAGTTTTTTTAATAGTTTTTTCCTTAATGGGTTGAAATAGATTACTCACGTGTAAACCCGTTATTAAGGGGTGACCTAATAACAACTCGATTATTTATTGTGTTGATCCGAAACCAATTATTTTCATGTTGTGTTAACGGATCGTATAAAAAATTATTAGATCTACCATAAATGATCTGGTGTTTTTATGTCATGGTTGTGCGGTTGTTATATCATCATTGTACCCTCAATATATGATTCGTTATTAAACAATGACTATTTCTGCGAGTAAATGCCAAAAGTGATTTGTAATTACCCAAAAGAAAATGAGAGAATAACAGAGAGAGAATAATCTAAGGTAAGAAACCGAATCTCTGAAATTCTCTGAGGAATGTGCATTTGGGAGAACAGAACCAACTAAGCAATCAGAGAGAAGCAGAGAAAGGAGGCTGCGAGGATCCAAAACAGTACTTACCATGCCCATTACTCCACAGCCTGTAACAACTCTTGGAAACCTCTTAAGAAT
Source organism: Heteromeles arbutifolia (assembly GCA_024362995.1). NCBI lineage: Eukaryota > Viridiplantae > Streptophyta > Magnoliopsida > Rosales > Rosaceae > Heteromeles > Heteromeles arbutifolia. The sequence continues at coordinate 38,270,706 of JANCRC010000002.1, read as the reverse complement.
CCGACAATTGAAGATAATTCCAAGCACCCCATGTGAGTGAGACCACTCTACTCTTCCCTTTTTAGTCTCCCTCCTCCCATATTTCAGTTTTCACTGCGCTATCTCTCTGCTTTCTGCTGCTCTCTCACTGTCACTGCTATTTGTTGCCACTTTCCCGAGAAAAATTCAAGAGCTTGAATTTTCTGGGATTTCTCCAAAATCATGTGGGATTCTGAGACTGAGTCGGTTGGAGGGAGAGATTACAAGAATGGAGTTCTCTATTCATCCAACCACAATGTTAAGACTGATGGCTTTGAGCTCAAAGGGTATGTACTATGAACTATCAAATTATTACATTAATTAATTAAAGTCTGATTAAGTGAGATTTTAATTGTCCAGCATGCATGCTTTGTTGTGGATATCAATTAGCAAAGTTGATTAAAATATTTGGTGGGTTTGAATTAATAGGTATGTAGCAACTGATATCCCAAGTGACCTGCTAGTTCAAGTTGAGGATGCAAATTTTCACTTGCACAAGGTATAAAACTAAACTTCATTCGAACCCTTAATCCGAAATCTTACTAGTCTAATATTTTTGTTACAAGTAAACTTTGAGAGAATGAAATTTTATGTTTGTGTTGTCCAAGTATCCCCTGCTTTCAAGGAGTGGAAAGATCAACAGAGTCATGTATGAATTACGCGACCCGGACCTGAGTAAGATGGGTTTGGATGATCTTCCTGGTGGACCACAGGCCTTCGAGCTAGCTGTGAAATTCTGCTATGGATTTGCTGTTGATCTAACTGCAGCAAATATTTCAGGCTTGAGATGTGCTGCAGAGTACCTCGAAATGACAGAGGACTTGGAAGAAGGCAACCTTATCTTCAAAACTGAGGCTTTTCTTAGCTATGTGGTTTTATCCTCATGGAGAGACTCCATTGTGGTGTTGAAAAGCTGCGAGAAGCTGTCACCGTGGGCTGAAAACCTTCAAATTGTCCGAAGATGCAGCGAGTCTATTGCTTGGAAAGCTTGTGCCAATCCAAAAGGGATAAGATGGGCATACACTGGAAAGCCAACAAAAGTTGGTAGCCCAAACTGGGGTGACATGAAGGACTCAAGTCCAAGTAGAAGCCAGCAGGTCCCTCCTGATTGGTGGTTTGAAGATGTTTCGATTTTAAGGATCGATCACTTTGTCAGAGTTATTACCGCAATTAAGGTAAAGGGGATGAGATTTGAACTTGTTGGAGCTGCAATGATGCATTACGCATCTAAGTGGCTTCCAGGTTTGATCAACGAAGGCACAGGTGCAGCTGATGAAGGAAGCAACAGCAGCAATAGTACAAGTAATGGTGGCGGTAGTTGGAAAGGTGGACTTCATATGATTCTGGCAGGAAATAAAGATGAGTCTTCAAGTGTTCAGGCCAAAGATCAACAGATGATCATTGAGAGCCTTATCAGCATAATCCCACCACAGAAGGATAGTGTCTCGTGCAGCTTCCTTCTTCGGCTTTTGAGAATGGCAAACATGCTGAAAGTAGCACCTGCTTTGGTTACTGAGTTGGAAAAACGGGTGGGAATGCAGTTCGAACAGGCTACTCTGGCGGATCTTCTTATTCCTTCTTACAATAAATGTGAAACTATGTACGATGTGGATCTTGTTCAAAGGCTTCTGGAGCACTTTCTGGTTCAAGAACAGACGGAAATTTCAAGTCCAAGCCAACAATCTTTCCCTGGGAAGCAGTATGATGACCTTCAAAGGTCTACCGGTCCAAATGCTAAGATGAGGGTAGCTAGGCTTGTCGATAGTTATCTTACAGAGGTATCCAGAGATAGAAGCCTCTCCCTAACAAAGTTTCAGGTACTGGCAGAAGCTTTGCCTGAGTCTGCAAGGATCTGCGATGATGGACTTTATAGAGCGGTTGATTCATATCTTAAGGTACATCCTTCTCCCGAAATTACTGTCATGGAATTGCTCTTTCTATTTTGCCTGTTCATGCTCTTACAAAAAATTGACTTTTCAGGCATGTTTTGAATACACATTGAAGGGGGAAAACATAGATGTAAAGTTTGCAACATAGAGAAATGTATCAATCACATTATATAGTGCAGACAAATTCAATCTTATGAGTGAGCCTTTTTAATTAACATGGATGTGTGATTGTTTTAGCTTGGATAAATGGGAGACATTACTAATTTGAATATTTGAGCCATGTATTGCTAATTTGCTAGTAGTTCTACACCTTCGGAAGTGAACAAAATGCTTATATGTGAGGCACTGATATCTACAGCAAGTGCTGCAAGTCGGCTTTTGTGATGATGACTTGAAAGCACAACTCATCAATGTCATTTGCCTCTGATTTATGAACAATCGTTGAGAAATTGCTTTTGTTGCTCTCATAAATCGTTACGCCATTTTTGTTGCTGAATTGGTTTAGATTAAGAGTTCTCGTCTCCTTATCAATTTAACAGGCCCATCCAACACTTTCCGAGCACGAAAGGAAGAGGCTTTGCCGGGTGATGGATTGCCAAAAGCTATCAATTGATGCCTGCATGCATGCTGCCCAAAACGAAAGACTCCCATTGAGAGTGGTAGTGCAGGTCCTTTTCTGTGAACAAGTTAAAATAAGCAATGCATTAGCCACAAGCTCCCTCAAAGAAGCTGGAGACTCTCAGTATCAGCCAATGGTTTCGAATCGAAAAACACTACTCGAAGGGACCCCGCAGTCGTTCCAAGAAGGATGGGCTGCCGCTAAAAAAGACATTAACACGGTTAAATTCGAACTGGAGAGTGTGAAAGCCAAGCACCTAGAGCTCCAGCATGACATGGAGAATTTGCAGAGACAGTTTGATAAGATGTCAAAGAATAAACAGACATCGGCATGGAGCAGTGGGTGGAAGAAACTAAGCAAACAACTCACAAAGAACACAAATTTAGAAAACCAGAACATCGGGCTGGAGCACACAACGGCTGCAGATCAGCAGACTAGAAAGACACCTAGGAAGTGGAGAAATTCCATCTCCTGAAAATAAGAACGACAGATTGAAGGAAAAAGATATACAGCTACATGTTTGACTATGTGTTCCAAAGGTTGGTTTTTTTTTTTTTTTTTTTTTTTTTTTTATCTGAGGGTTTTTCTTTCCTTCTATTTTATAATTTTTGTTATTTATTTCAACAGGAATTGGGAGATTTCTTTTCTGTGGCAATTGTTCCCAGAGCCTACCTGATGAACCTCAGTACCACTGAAATTTGATTGTACTATGGGAGTGATTTCTGCATTTCTCAATGCTGAAATCTATTTGGCTTTTCTTTTTCACTGGGGGGGGGGAGAGGCAGGGTGAAATACCCCGACTCAAATAGAGTGTGCATTACACAGATGACGCTTTACCGTAGTGGCGGAAAGCAATGATGCTCATGCACTTTGATGCATGTTCGATCTTCATTGATTTCTCTGTCCCCTAACAACTAATAATGTAACTCACTTTTTGTTTGTCCAAAAAAAAGAAAAAAAAAAGAGTCCATTACTTGATTTATTTATTTATTATTACTAATGATATTCTATACTAACCACACAGATAATCTACCACTTGCTTCTTATTTCAAGAATGACATTCTGGTATAATAACACAATGCAACGTGTTAATCTCACTTCACATAACAGTGTTATTGAACCGAAATATCACCGCGACTATATAACCGATTCATCTAAATCTTTCTCTTCCCGTTGCCCTTGTGAGTATAGGCAGTAGGTCAGCATTACCCTTTGGAAGGGTTTTCATATGTTTGTGGAAATTTGACATATCCGAAAGAATTGACCAGTCACCACACCAATCATAGAATTTGAGTCCACAACACAGGTCTGATTTTATGGGACCACACCAAAACTCAAGAGAGACCAAAAACAATGTAGAAAGAAGAAAACAATGGCGATAAGATTTCCACTTAAAACATTATCTCATGTTGCAACTAAAGTGGCATTACTGAGGTAACATGTCGGAGGTCTAATTGTTTCAAATGTCCTGGAACACATTTTTCCACGTCATCTCTTTACATCTATGTTCCCAACCATCTCTTTCCTGATTGTCCATTTAAAATTAAATTTACATATTATTTGGTCCCACGATGTGAAATCGACATATTTGGTTTCAATCATTCATAGAAGATGATCATATTGAAAAGTAAAATACGTTACATGTCAAAGACGAATTCTCTAATCATAAGGATTGTAAAGAAACATATAAAGGTGATAATTTTAGAATTTGGGTTTATGGACTGGCTCTCACTTACCACCAATGAAAATTCAAGTACATACAAAGATTTGGTTATCTGAATTTTGACATTGGCACTCCACACAGAAACAACGGCAGCCTAGAACAAAGCAAACTTAGAAGAAACCAGCCATGGGTTGAGTCTATGTAACTTCTATGGAGCTTGGGAGGAGAGGGCGAAAAATGGTGGCTTTGGGGTGATTGTAAGGGACAACAGAGGGGATTTCATGGCAGCTTTCTCAGGTGGGCATGTGGACGTGGTGTTCGAGGCAAAAGGTGGATGGCCCTTCGTACATCTCCTCTGGGGTGAATGGCACTTGGTATGTTTGTTGGTTGGGCTCTTGCTTGTTAATGTGCTACAAGAAGAAGACAAAGTTAGTTCTGAAATGTGCCTTTGTGGGGCCTTAGGTGTAGGCCTTGAGGCTCGCAATCAAAACTAACTAAGTGCTAGGCGTGCCACTGCTATCTCAGTATAGCAGATGTAGAACAAGTGTGTTTTAAGTCGATTACTTGTGCCCCAAGTTACTTGGACTTCTTGTTATCAAGGGATTGTCGCAGATGGGTTAAGTCTACATTAAGTTCTTTTTCTTGCCTTGTGACCAATGACTTTTAGTTCATAGTCTTGTATGTTCAAATGAAGGGAGTTCAAAGCCCCTTAAGTCATTTGTTTGGTCATAGATTGCTTTTAATGAAAACATATCCATTAAACTAACCAGATCCAAATGCAAATGGAACTCTTTTAATAGAAAAACAAGTGGAAATGACTTGAATACATGCTGGAGAATGCTTTTAAGCAATAGATCTACTAATTTACAAAACAAACAAAGAGCTTGGGGCAAGATTTCACCTTGTCTGGCAAGGTTAAACTTCTTGCAGTCACTTCTCTTTGCACTTACAGGGTTTATATGCTAAAAATGGATGGATGGTAAACAAGTTTACACAAGGGAATCGATACTACACCACTGAAGGAGGTAGCAGAGCTTTTAAACTAGACAAGAGATAGCTTGTTGCTAAAAATGACTGAATCTGGGTTGATTTCAGCTTTTGGATGCAAATCTGGCTTGAGAGCAGAGTTTGTATGTTTGTTTGTTTGATTGGTTGAGTGTCCTTATCTCTGGGGCCTCTTCTTTCTTTTATAGACAAATTAGCCCGACTGCTGTAACTTTTGCTCTTGCCTGAAAACACTTGGAGGGTAGTGAGTCATCAGCTTTTTACTTGGAATGCCACTAGAAAGTGCTCTTTGGTTGGTAGTAGGTTAGTCTCCATCACTTGTCACTTCAATGGTAAGCACGCGGCTTGTATTTTAGCTGAGAAGGCTTCAATTTGCCTTTGGGCTCAATGCTGGGCTTCGGGCAAGTCCCCTTTAATTTGGCACCCTTGGGCTTTCCTTTATTTAAGTCCAATGTTCAAATATTAACCCAAACATGTGGTTTCACTGTTGCGAGCGGAGTTTATTGCTGCAAGAAGGGCCGTCATGTTTGTAGAGGAGTTGCAAGCTACTGAAGTAGAATTTGAAGGAGATTCTATCATGCAATCACTGCTATGCAACAACGAGGAGATGATACCTTTAATTTGGGACTAATAATTAATGATATTTGCTCATTCCTTCAAGCTTTCTCTCAACCAAACTTAGTCATGTTAGACAAGAAGCAAATGAGGCAACACATAGGCTTGTAAGAGCAAGAATTATAGAGCAACATAAGGTGGCTTAGTTCGAGGAAACATACATGATAACAGATATCTTGATGGAGGATAGTTCTACTAAGTGATTACATTCTTTTCTCTTGTATTATGTAATGGTGGCCTTTTTCTTTCTTGATTCTGGTTTGAAAGTCCTTACAAGATTTTTAGAGGTTCACTTCTTTTTTATGTTCAATCATTTTATACCTTTTTTTTTATCGCCATCTTGATGAATATCGTACCTTTTCATAAAAAATTTTAGCCATTTCAGCCAAAATTTCCAATTCTAACTAAACCCCAATTCCCTTATACAAGAGTTCAAATCTGCTGTACCACAAACCCAGTGACTAGCCTGACAAGCTTGTACATTTGATATATGTCCTCTCCAATTCACCTACAACGCTTCAACCTAAAAGTTTCACCTACAAAGCTTCAATTAAAAAGCTTCACCTACAAAGCTTCAATTAAAAAGCTTCACCTACAAAGCTTCAACCTAAAAGCTTCAACCAAAAAGCTTCACCTACAAAGCTTCAACCAAAAAGTTTCACCTACAAAGTTTCAACCTAAAAGCTTCACCTACAAAGCTTTAACCAAAAAGCTTCACTTACAAAGCTTCAACCAAAAAGTTTCACCTACAAAGCTTTAACCAAAAAGCTTCAACACTACAACATGTAAAACACTTCACACACTCTTGATCAAGATAGTGTGAAGCAAAATCAATTTATGGTGTCCAAGGAATAGCTTCAACTATTCAAGCTATGTGCCTAAACAAAAACCTACAATCAATATACCTACACCCATTAAACCACAACCATAAACCTTTACCTGTTAAACTATTTTTCAAGCACAAACCTTTACTACAAATATTAAAAATAAAAACAAAAAATTCACAAAAACCCAACATTTTAGCAATTTGTGCAACCACAACCATATGAACAAAAAACTTTCAACATAAACTTTCTTATCCTTTCTCTCCATTCACGAAGTCCCTGTTACATATTATATAATTATTTGCATGCAACTCAAGTATATTATAAACAAAAACACAATTAATTTCATGTATAATATAAGCTTGGAATATGTACTCTTCCACATACAAATTTACAACAAATACATGCGCCAACAATTTGCTCCACCCAACAGATTAAGCAAATATTCAATCAAAGCATGAAAGACCATTTAAGTCCAAGTGACTCTCCCCAATGATTTCTCCAGCAGCAGCCCCTATCAAAACTTAGAAAAACCAACAAAAGCCCCATTGTGCAGCCACCTCACCCACGGGCCCCAGCCACCCACTGTCTCACTCTCGTCCCGCGCCCCAGACCTGCAACACCCTACCTCTCGGAGCTGCGATGAGACAACCTACCCCACCCCACGGTGACTCCCTCTGCAATCTTCAACCTAAGATCATAGCAAGCTTTGAACTTGCTGCTGTCTTGAAAATCAAAGCAACCATTCTTTCCCCGTGCCCTAGACTTGTGACACCCCTAAAAGTGCAAGCTTTGAATAGACTTACAACACCCTGAAAATTACAAGCTTTGAACAGACTTGCGACACCCACAAAATTACCAAGCTACCCATAGTCTCACTCCTTCCCCGTGCCCCAGACCTACAACCATTGCAAGCCTGCAACTTCAGCCTTACACCACAGCACCAACCTCTTCACGCATAGACTTGTAGTGAACTCGGGATCTCCTCTCCAATCCCACATGATGGTCTGTGTGCGCAAGGACTTGAAAACCATGAATTTTGGCTACTTCTAAACTGAACACGGCAGCCTGGTTACGATGGGTGAAGCCGAATAGGTGTGCGACGGCGTGTTTAGAAGGGACAGCCTTGTATTTTTTTTTTTTTCTGGAAATGCTAAAGGGAACAGGGAAGAAGACACGAGTAGAAAACAAGGAGGCTAGGTTTTGTTTCAAGAAAAAAATTTCAAGGCACTAGCTTCCCCTTTGTTGGGCTCGAAAACAACAAATAAAAAACATTAAATAAAAGAAAAAATGAAGCCTGAAAAATTGTTAGGCTTCCCCTTGGGTCTAGGAAGTTTTTATAAAAAACAAAATTTAAAAAAAAAAACAACAACAACAATGGAAAATAAGAAAAATTGGGCTTCTAAAAAATACAAATATGTTGGGCCTATGTGAAGCTCAAACTAGTTGGGCCTAGGCTTACAAGGTTTTGGGCCTTAAAACTTAAAGAGAAAGTCTTGGGCTACAACTTGAATGGAGGAGTGAGCAATATTAAAAAGTTTCATTGTTTTTACGATTTGGCAATGAATGACACACCTCTTTTAGTAATCTTTCTCGTTCAAAAACTTGGGGGACTCCTACTATATGCTACTACACTTCGGCACTCAGAAGTTTTGTGATTACTCAGTGACTTGGATTTTTCAAGTCCTTAACCGAGAAGTTTTCCTCACTCGGGAACTTAAGAGAGCATTGTTTGTACCATACTTGACCAATCCCAAAACTACCAAACACCGGTCAACTTCATACCTTCAAGGACCTACTGAGGGGCTCATGCTGAGGCACCCTTGCTGAAGCACAAGAGTTTCCCTCCACCCAGGAGGCCAGTCAAAGCATAACACATGTTAACATCAAAATAAAGCTCATAGAGTCCCACATCGACCGCGGATGAAAGCTAGAGACTCTTCTCAACTATAAAAGAAGACCATTCTCCTACAATTAATCACTAATGTCATTATTGTACTTAAACTAGTCATTAGAATCCACTAATTATGATTATGCTTAAACTTATGTATTTGTGTAAACCCTTCACTATTAATGAGAACTCCTCTACTCTGTGGACATCGCTAAACTTAAGGTCACCACGTACATTTTGTGTTTTCTTTCCTATCTCTATCTCTTTACACATTATCATCACTAGGTGACCAGAGCAACCGAGCGAAGGTTACAAATTTGACTTTACATTATTCCAAAGTATTTACTGATTTTGTACATCAACATTTGGCATTATCTGTGGGAAGCGAAACTTATTCCTACTCTCACCAGCTTTGTCAAGCTGGTTTCCATTGTTTATACTCTCTTTTGATGAGGCATCTCTCTCCAACATGGGAAGCGAATGAAGCCACATCAAATTGAACGACACCCCCTCGTGACTAGTGTGAGGTAGCGAAGGAATGACCAAAAGAAGTTTGCTCTTCAGGCTAAGGTTGAAGAGTTGGAGGCTCAGAACAACAAGATAGCAATAAGGAATGAGATCTTCCATGAATAGTATGAAAAGATCTTCAAGATGCTCCACGAGGCTAGACAGACTCAATCACACGAGCTTATTGCCCTTGTAGACGTCGACCATCACCTGGGTGCCCTCCAACATGGATATTCCTAATGAGGAGCGAGTTACTCATCAATGTGTTGATTAACGCGAGACTTCTCTCAACCCAGCTGTTTCGACCTGAAATATGAGAAGTGGAGGGAGGCACCTCTTTGCAGAAGGAGTGGATGATCAAAGGCTGTTTATCGTAACTACCTAGACTTCCTAAGGTAGCGTCGAGAAAACCCCAACCACATAAGCTCAAAGATATATTAACTAAGGGTTTATAAATGACTCAGTCCTCTACCACGACCTAGGCCAGCTACCCAGGCATAGGCTTCATTCGTGAAGTCAACTATCCAACATAGGTAGCAAATGTTGTCTTTGTTAAGAAAAATTTGACCAAGTAAAGTCTCCTGCTTTAAAAGGTCTTGTGGAAGATATGTGTTTACTACACTGACCTCAACAAAGGGTGCCCCAATTATAGTTTTCCCCTCCCTTTAATTGATAGACTTACAGACTCAACAATAGAATGTGAACTTTTGAGCTTCATGGATGCTTACTCAGGGTATAACCAGATCTTCATGTACCTTCCATACCAAGAGCGCAAAACCTTCACTACTGATAAGGGGCTATATTACTACAAAGTCATATGTCTTTCGGTCTCAAGAACGCAGGTACGACTTATTAGAGATTAGTCAATTTAATGTTCGTCGAACAGATTGGCAAGAGCATAGAGGTTTATGTTGATGATATGCTAGTCAAGAGCAAGCATGCTGACCAACACATCACCAACCTGTCTGAAACCTTCACCATTATGAGAAGATACCACATGAGGTTGAACCCAAACAAATACGTATTCGGCGTGGGCTGTGGCAAATTCTTGGGCTTCATGAGTAGCCAACGAGGCATTGAAGCTAACCTCGAAAATATCAAAGCAATCTTTAACATGAAAGAGCCAGTAACTTCAAAAGACATCCAGAACCTTACTGGTAAAGTGGCAGCCTTGACCAAGTTCATATCTAAGGCCACAGACAAATATGCTTATTTCTTCAAAGCACTTAAGGGAAGTAAGAAGTGCATTACATGGATCGACGAATGTGCCGAGGCATTCAAGAGCCTCAAGAAGTACATAAGTATAGCCCCCCCACTCTTCAAACTTGAAGTTGGTGACGTTCTTATTATCTATCTATCTGTTTCGGCTTCAGTAGTCAGCTTTGTTCTCATCTGAGATGATGGTAATGTTGAACGACTCATCTACTATGCTAGCAAGGCCTTACAAGATATAGAGACACGATACTTTAACATTGAGAAATTGGCTCTAGCGTTGATTATGTCTGCTCGAAAACTTTGCCCTTACTTCTAAGCACATTCCATCATCGTGCTTACCAATCATTATCTTCGACATATACTCTAAAGTCCTGATATTTAGGGTGAATGATCAAATGGGCAATAGCATTGGGTGAGTTTGATATTTCTTACCAACCAAAGCCAACTGAGAAGGGTCAAGCAGTTGCAGACTTCATCGCCGAATTCACATATCCTAATCCTATAGACATTTCTCCTACACCTGAGGCATTGGTTCTGTTACCCTCAGAGGCTCAGAAACCAGAACCAACCTTCCCAGTATGGACTCTGTATATTGATGGCTCGTCCAACCAACAAGGTTGTGGAGTAGGATTGGTCCTTACTACGCCCGACAAAGTTACAATGGAGTATGTTCTTCACTTCAAGTTCAAGGCTTCAAACAATGAGGCAAAGTATGAAACCTTCATGGTAGGTTTACATTTAGCAAAACACCTTGGAGTTAAACAACTTGATATCTGTAACAACTTTTAGTTGGTGGTTAACCAAGTCACAAACAACTTTGATGCTAAGGATAGCTCCTTAGCAACATATATCACGCAAGCACAACTTTTGCTTAAGCATTTCCGTTACCAGATCACTCAAGTCCCTCAAGCAGTAAACAGTCATGCGGACACCTTGGCTCTCCTTGCCTTAGCAATGGAAGACAAGATTAGAATGAACATTCATGTCGAGTTGTTGGTAGCACCAAGCACTATGGCCATGGAAGTGTGCAACTTACAAGAGAGGGATAGTTGGATTACCCCGATTTATAAATTCCTTACTCATGGCACCCTCCTAGATGATAAAGTCCAAGCTCAGCAAATTCAATACAAGTCTACTTGCTACTTGATCACCAATAACCAACTCTACAAATGAGGTTTTACCCTTCCATACTTGAGGTGTCTTACACCTACTGAGGGGGAAATTGTCATTCGAGAGATACATGAAGGAGTCTATGGAGATCATATCTAGATCCCTAGCACACAATGCATTTCGCCAGAGATATTATTGGCCAACACTTCACCAGGATGTCATCAAAATATCTCGATCCTGTGACAAGTGTCAACACTACACAACTATTCCTCACTTCCCTCTTGAGTCTCTCACTCCTATGATCAGCCTTTGGCCCTTCGCTTAGTGGGGACTTGATTTGATCAGAACAATGTTTGTGGGGAAGGGCAAGGTTCGTTATGCGATCGTTGCAATTAACTACTTCACAAAGTGGGCCAAAGTAGAACCCTTGGCAACCATTACTAAGGCAAAGATGGAAGACTTCATATGGAATAACATCATTTGCAGATTGAACATTCCTAATGCAATTTTCACTGACAATGGGCGACAGTTTGACAACAAGAAGTTCAGGATTTTCTACTCTAAGTTCAACATCAACTTATGTTTCGCCTCCCCAGCTCATCCTCAGGTTAACGAACAAGTTGAGGTCATTAACAAGATGATCAAGCGCACCTTGAAGACCAGCTTGGACAAGGCTAAAAGTTGTTGGCCAGAACTTGTACTCAAGTTCTTTGGTCATATCGAACTTCAACATGATGAACTTTATTCTCACTTACCTTCGGTATAGAGGCAGTTGTCCCAGTTGAGCTTGAGCAGGCAGTTGTCCCAGTTAAGAACTACATGAAAAGTGAAAATGACAAACAACACACCCTCAACTTAGATCTAGTCAAGGAACATAGGGACCATGCTCACTTAAGGAACATCGCTTACAAACAGCGTGTTTCTAACTACTATAACTCTAGGGTCAAGCCTCACTCTTTCAAAATGGGGGACTGGGTGTTGAAGAAAAGACTACTTTGTGACAGGGTCCCAAGCGAATGCACGCTTAATCCAAACTAGGATGGACCATTCGAAGTTGTTGGCATGGCAAGACCTTTGGCCATCCATGAAATGATGATCACCTGAAGTACTATTACAAGTAAAGTGACATTCTACAAATGTTGAGCTATAGCCGTTCAACATCTTTTTTAATGAAGACCATTTGGCACGAACTTAATAAAGAGATGATTCAAACAACTTCGTCTAACTCTTTTACATTCCTAGCATTGAAACACTTGGTTTCACCCTAACCTAATAAAATCCTAACTCAGAGCTTCAACTTAAATGACACCGCATACTTGAGTTAGAAGCTTCAACTTCAACTTCTATGACACCGCATACTCAAGTTCGAAGCTTCGACATGAATGCTTTCAGCATTAAATAAAGTCTAAGTATCATGTCAACAAGACTAAACAAATAAACAAACATCTTCAAGTGTATTTATTCAACTATACCTAAGTCATGGGTCATATCCAAACAAATGATTTATTCAAACATAGTCAAACATTCATAATATGATAGTGCAAACACTTGGCACTTAACATCAAAATAAACGAAGCAATGTTGTAAGCATCCATAAACAAAAAACCTTCAGGCACCTAACCTAACACACGACGTATATACAACAAACTAATGCATGTCAGAGGTGAAGGCACTACGAAACATGCTCATCCGAGGCCGAACTCTCGCTAGCATCATGCTATATCTCACCTCCATCGTCATCACCTTCATCCTCGCTATCTCCAGGACTATCCTTACTCTGCTTGTCGGCACTAGCACCATCTTCAGGCTCCTCATCACTACTGGAGTCGAGTTTAAGGACGAAGGTTTCACCATTTCACTAATGCTCCTCCACCTCCTCATGGTACTTCTCAAAACATGACCAGTCGATGATGCCTTACTGTGGTATTACTTGAGAATGACCATCCATTTTTTTCTCAAGCTGAACCTCCACGGTGTAGTGAGGCCTGATAACCTGGCAAAAGGCCTGAGGCGAAAGGCTTGAGGGCCCAAATACTCCTGCACGGCAGCTTTCCTCTCAGCGAGAAGACTCTTCTTCAGCTCAGAGACCTTAACTATGGCACTATCTTGCTCCTCTTTGACCTTAGAAGCCTCAAGGATAGTCGACTCCAACTGTTTTTAAGCCATATGTTCTTATCATTTCGCCTCTTCAACCTGTCTAAGGTTTAATCTTTGAGCTGGACGGTCTCAACCCGAGCTGTGCGCTCCTTTTTGGCATCATCCATAAGTTGCTTTTTCTCGTAAAGCTTAACCTTGTATCGCTCGACCTCTCATAGCCTATCGTCCTACTCGGTCATGACCTATATGACAAGATGATCATCAATGTCACAGGAAAGCAAAGACAAAGGATAAAAAGTAGAGAAATAACAAAGTAACACTTACATAAGCAGATAGCTTCATCATCCTATCGCGATCCAACTCGTTCTTAGTTAGTGGTTCATCAAAATCGCCAACAATGGCTCGGCACCGTACAAGGTAATTGTTGACGTACTTAAAGCTATTTGGTTGCATGGCAACCTTTAAGTTCTTCCAGGTGATGCTATCGGTTTCTTCCTTATACTTCCTCTTGCGGCTGGAGCTAGGGCCAGCTTCTTGGCCAGTGTGCTCCATGACAAGGGATAAATGGGATCAATATTAGGAGAAATAGGCAATAACCGCCTCTCCTCCTTTGCAACTATGGCAGCAGCACATCCGATGGATTCAGTTTCAGCCTTCTTAGAGGCAGTGATCTTAAGGATCTTCTTTTGAGACTTAAGCCTAGGGACTGGCTTCACCCTGTGCTTGCGAGCCCCATTGTGAAACATAATGTCGTATAGGGGAACTAAAATGGTTGCCTTCCCCTTCTTGGTGCTAGACTCCCATTTCTGGCTCACCTTCTCCACTGAACAAGGAAAATCAAAGTAAGAAATACAGCTTTGTTTGAAGAAGTACAACTTCGTTTAGCACTCAGAAACTAAGGGTTATGAACCGTACTTTTGAAATAAAGGTCATAATTTGCCCAAGTGTCTATCCTCTTTTGGTACCCTCAACATATTCTTTACATCGACAAGCTCTATTCTAGACAATTTGATGGTGCCTCGTATCACTGCATGAAGTAAAATGTTAGAGGCGGATAGAAATCACAACAAATAGCAAAGCATGCAAACAATGGATATATTACAACCTACGGCTTGGAAGTGGGTAGGAACACGTCGCTTAGGTGTGACACCTCTAACATGCTCCCAATCTTTATAAAGAAATCACCAACGGTTTTTCCAAGTGCAATACGCCTTTTTTTTTTTTACCAAAGATAATACACTCTATCTCACTTCAACACGCACACTCAGCATAGCTAGTGCATGACTTCACTAGGCCCATCTTATAACAGTAACGCCATTGATGGAGTGAAGGCTCACCTAATCTTCACTCCATCTAAATTATATAAAACCCGATCAAGGTAACTCAGAAACTAGGATTGAGTTGTCCAAGCGCATATCCAATGAGAGATAACATCTTAGCTACCCCTTAACATCACTAGTATCTGGGTGTAGAACATGACGTGACCCTCAGGTGGCTCAGTAAGCAATTCTTCATCACGCACCAAGCGCATTCCTACACTACTGGGTATGCTACATGACTGCCTTAGGGCCTCAAGCTGTTCTTCAGTTGTAGATGTCAGAGTCTGGAGGTCCGAGTGATGAGGGCTCCCCTAGTTCTAGCTCTAGGTTTGAGCCTGCAATGTTAGAGTCTTTAAGGTCTTTGTTAGAGTTGTGTGAAGAAGAAATGTTAGATGACCTTCATGATCATTAAGCATACATTCCACTCATTTCTCCCGAAGCTTACGATAAGGGGATAAGTAAGGAGTGTAGGTATAGGGATGTAACCTTAACCAATATTGGTTCTACCTTCTATATATCGATGGGTGAGGAGGTTGCTTTTGATGCCATACCCATCTTTTGCTCTGAGTTCATGGCAGACCACTTAGATAAAAACTTGTACAACAAAGATTTATATTATTGACGTGGTTTTACAACTTGAGAAAAACTTACATGAAATAAATTTACTATCACTTGAAGTTTCAATTTAGAATAATACTATACTATTAAGTTGCTTTACACATAATATTATTTTCTTGACTTAAACATTACGTGACAGTAAATTTGTTTCATACAAATTGCTTTACTAAAACATTTCCTGTGTTGTTGCCGAAAGATGGCTTGAAAAGTACAAAAAGGATGCTATTTTTTAGACCCTTTCTTCAATCCCAAGGGCAAAGGCAGCTAAAGCTTTGCTAGAAATAGATAGACATATTTTATATACACTAAGCCTCCTAAGCTCATAAGAGAATCCTGATCCTATACTGACCACAAGAATGAGATACATCTTAATAATTGTACACACGCATTCCATAGCATACCATGTGGTTATTAAAATTTTGAAAATATAATTTACAAAAAGGAGGTAAAATATAAATGATTTTGGTCGCTAAAATGTTTGGGTGACAACCTTTAAACAGTTTTTAGTCGCTCAAAAAGCAAGTGGTTCTGGACACTATTTTGTTACTAAACGTTTATTGGGCGAAAAAGAACTGTAAGATTATTGTGTTTGATTTACTATATTGCCCATAACTTTTAGTTGGCTAGTTTTCTTTACTTGTCCTTATATGGTTAGAATTAATTTTTCACAATCTTTTTACTGACAAAGAGATTTCTATTAAATAGTAGAGATATAGAGGTATATGTTAAAACTAAAAGGTAAAAAGTAAAAAAGCAAATATTGGCAAAGTTATATACTTCAATTCTCAAATTCATAACCTCAAAATTGAGTTAGACTAACTGTATGAAAAACTACATGAGATCATAACCAAAATAAATCAAGTTGCTTTCCCACAAGCTAGACTACAACAATCTGTTTGGACCGAAATTCATATTTTCGACCAAATTGAAGTCAGCCTAAAAAGGGGGCTATGAGTCTCAGCCCAATGGTGCGATGCTGATGAAGTAGCCGAGTCCCTGATAAGCTAGAATTGTTAAGGATAGAGATGTTTTTTTATGAGGATTAAAATATTCCAAGGATCGAAGATTGTGGCTAAGATAAGGAATGAATTGAACGAATAAGGAGACTAAGTTTAGAGTCTTAGTTCAAGTGGAAGAGGTTGAGAAAGGGTGGTGATAGAGTTTCAGCCAAGAGTATAGTAAGAAAATATGCTGAATAATTGGAATATTATCAAAATTTTATCCCTATAACTATAAGAGGATTTGCTACATGGAAAGCCCCCTTCAACTCAGCAAACAACTCAAAATGCTCTACGTGAAAACCCTCACTCTACGCGAAACCGTTCTCACAACCTTGAGAAAATACTAACTATCCTAACCATCATGTCAAAAAATCTTCAGTTTGGAGAAATAAACAGCACTGTGTTGACAACTAGCGACACCTTCTGGTTGGTTGATTATCTATCCAAGTTTTGGCCATCGAAGAGTTCTTAATTCTATTGCCTAAAGAGATCACTTCATTAGCCCCAGCAAAATGAGGTGTTCTATGATTGGTTACTCTCAGGTGCACTTTATAGTTCGGCATTCATATAATCGAACCACGTTCATTATAAAGGCACTCATCTCCTTTGAGTACCTTTTCCCTATAGCCTGATACTGACTCGGCATACTTATTTCTCGAGAATAAAGTTGAAGCAGTCGAAACTGGTGCCAAAGTCTTGAAATTCTCAGTGAATTAAGTAACCTTATCTTTAGGTTCTAAAACCTTAGCCTGAGAGGTGTTCATTCCTTAGCCGGTAGTCACTCAAGTGTAGAAGTCAGCAGCACATTCGACACCTCCACCACGACACCTATTCTACTTGCCCAACCGAGCTCGGTCGCGATATGGCACGCTCGTATTCACCAGAAGAACGTAATTAGCTCAATAGTTACTCGGCCTACGCGCCATGTAGGGTTTATAACTTTTATCATCAACACAATCTCAAATAATCCCGGAAGTGATTCTAAAAATTAAAGTTCCTAATTCCTTGTAGAAACTAATTATCATACCTAAAACCAAGTATTAAATTCTAAAAATTAAAATTCCTAATTCTTTGTAGAAACTAATTATCATACCTAAAACCAAGTATTAATTCAATAGTAGCATATGGCAAACTTTTAGGCTCAGCGTGACCCACCCAAATATCACCTACATTTCTCTAACTTAACCACTTATTACTAAATGTAAAATTTCATCAGAAAATGTTCGATAATATTAGGGGTAGAATCTCTCATATATTAGTTGTTTTATTGTCATATATCTAATATGAGATTATATTCCTCAAAAATCTACACACATTGTTTTTTGGTCAAGGAGCACATGGATGTACCGGATAATAAGAAGATAAAAAGCAAATACTAGCTGAAACATGAAGTTATTTATGAATGCTTTGTTAATTAATTCTGTACAAACTACATGCTACGAACTTCAATCCAACATTACCACTTTGGGATCATACCTAACCCTTTTCCAAGCCCAAGGAAGAAGTTTGGGTTTTTATCACCAATGGTCCATGAGATTGACCAAACTCATCATTTTGGTCCCTCACTTTCAAAATCAATCAATGTCGTCCCTGACATTCACCACCACACATCAATTTGGTCATTTCATTTAGATTTCGTCAAATATTTCTGTTAGTTTGCATGTGGGACCCACAAAGCCAATAAAATAGTGACACGTGTATTATACAAAAGAAGGTTTTTGTCACAAATGGTCCCTGACATTGATCAAACTCCTCATTTTGGTCCTTGAGTTTCAAAAATCAATAAATTTGGTCCCTGACTTTCAGTATTGCACATCAATTTAGTCATTCCGTTAAAATTTCGGTCATTATTTTTTGTTAGTGTGATAATATGGCGCCACATGGATTAACTAGTAAAAAAATATTTTTTTAAGATTTAAAACTAAAAGTACTATAAGAAATTAAAAATAAAAACTAAAAGAAAAAAAAAAGACATCATCATCTTGTCCTCCGTGAACTCAGTTCTCATTCTCTCTAGTTGGTTATAATCCTATCAAATTTGAATTGAATTTGAATTCGATTTGATCGAATTTAGATTGAATCTTATTTTCCAATCGGGATTGTGGGTTGCGAGAGAAATGCCAGCACAGAATATTCGCCAGTTGGTTCACTCTAAAAAAATTAGTTTCTTATAGTTAATCCACTTGGTGCCATATGATTGGACTAGTGGGATCGCATCAGCACACTAACAAAAAATATTGATGAAATTTTAATGGAAGGACTCTATTGCTGTGCGATAGTGAAAGTCAGGGACCAAATTTATTGATTTTTGAAACTCAAGTACTAGAATGAGGAGTTTGATCAATGTCAAAGACCATTTGTGATAAAAATCTTCTTTTGTGTAATACACGTGTCACCATTTTATTGGCTTTGTGGGTCCCACATGCAAACTAACAGAAATATTTGACGGAATCTAAACGGAATGACCAAATTGATGTGCGGTGGTGAATGTCAGCGACGACATTGATTGATTTTGAAAGTAAGGGACCAAAATGATGAGTTTGGTCAATCTCAGGGACCATTGGTGATATTTGATATTTTCAAAAAATCAACACTCGAATCTCAATGTTTCCCAATTAAGACTCCAAAAATCAGCGACAAAAATCAATCCAATTGTTAAAAATACACTACGAAGCTTCACCAAAAAAAATAAAAATATAAAATAAAATAAAATACACTACGAAGATAGTAATTACTTTAGTCTAAAGAAAGGTTTGGAATTGGCACTGTAGAAATGAATAGTGTTTTGCATTGAATTTCATTCTATTTACAACTCGGCCACTATGTTGTTTGTTGACCAAAATGAGTGGTCTTCGGTGGTGACCATTGAATGGGTTAAAGCCCTGAAAGTCAAAGGCCTATTTTACCCCATCTACATTCTAAATCCGACAGACTGGATTGGAAATTGCATGGGTATTTGGTCATTCTCAGTTTGGGAGTGTGGTGGTGTGCCTAGGTTCGATGGGATTGAGAGAGTAGGTGAGGGATGTGCCTGTGTTGCAGAGGGTGAGGGAGGAAATTGAGAGAGGTTACCCGATTGAGTGAGGGATTTTGTGAGGATTCCACTGACTTGATTGACTGAGGATGGTCTGACATTCGGTAAGGCAAAAACAGAAGGAGATAGGCGGGCTGCAGAGGCAGAGAGAAAGAGGGAGGGGTGGGGGGGACTCAACATAAGCAAGTAAGGCTCTTTTGAACAAGAGCAAGCAAGGTGTTTTGAATCTTTGATGCCTTATTTTGGCGGTGAAAGGAAGGGTCACATGTAGATAGAGAGGTTCTTTTCACTCACATTACCGTTTCGATCCATTTCGATGGCTTCGACAGCAAGCCGCCGCCACCACCTAGAACAAAAAATAAACACCCGCCACTGCTTTTCAGCCGTCGTCTCCGGCGATCCATTCAAATCTCCGATCGAAACAGGTATTTACTTCTGATTCCATTGATTTCAGATCATTCAAATTTTCATCATAATTCGCAATCAATCTCCCAAATTTGTTGGATTTAGGGCTTTGTATCTAAATTATTGCTGAAATTGTGTGATGGGTTGAATGCAGAGAGAAACTTAGGGAAAGATGAGGGACGTATTCGAAGGGTACGAGCGCCACTACAGTGAGCTCTTCGCCAACCTCACCAAAAAGTGTACAGTAGCTGGTGCTCTCAATAGAGGCCAATTTTTTTTCTCACTTTTCCTTATTTATTTATTTATATATTTTTGTGAATTTAATATATACATGTAGTTGCGCTATATTTTGGATGATTTATGTTGTATTTAGTTGTGCTGGTGTCCTCTTCAACGTTTACTTTTGTCTCGAAATCTTTCGTTCTAGCTCTCCATACAAAACCCCAAAATCGTTTGTTCTCTCTAACTTTCTCTTTCCTTTTTTTTTACTTAATCTCGTGCTGATGGATCCCTTCGATTTGAAAGGGTATATTATTGCTACTTCATTTTGCAGCTTTATTATTTTCATTTGATTTTAATAATTTTTTGTATTTTACTTGCATTTAATTTGTTGAGATCTATTGAATTCGACTGCTTGAGTAATTAGGGATTTGGTTCCTTGAGTGTCCTTAGGAGTAGCAGATTGAATCGATGAGATCGACGGCTTTGCCGTCTGGGATTCCGAAGTTGTTGCCGGATTTCAGACGAATTTCCAACCCAGTTTGTGCGCGGCCTGCCTTCAGATCATAGTGAAACAAGTTTTATTCAACTCAGGTACTGTATTTGAGTTTTAATTTTGGATTTTTGTTAATTTGGAACAATTTGGTTTTGCAGTGAGTTGTGATGCTTTGTCAGGGCTTTCCCAACTAAAAGGGGATTTTGCGTTTTGTCTCCTCAGTTGATAAATCTGAGATTTGGCAATAGCTAAAACGCCACTGTTACTTTTTGGGTATGTTTTTTGTCCTGCTTTTTCCCAATTTGAATATGTATTCATAGTTGTCGGATTAAAACGTATCTGCAGTTTTTGGGAAGAGATGATGAATGATGGTATCTGTTCCTTCCATGTTAGAAGCATTTCAGGGTTTTATTTCATCTTATCTGCATGAATACTTGCCACCACCTCCACTGTTTCTTGTATTTTCTCAATTTTTTTTGCCTGAACCAGATCTATCTGATTGGTCTAATTCTTAACTTCGTGTGGTTTAGTCTTATATTTTGAATATTGAAAATTTTGGATCTTTATGTGATTTACCATGCAGGATATCGAGTCTGTATGACATCAATGAGGAAGACCTTGATGGTGTCACTAATCGTTCTCAGCTTTGAACAGTAACACAACCATCTCCACTCCATATGCAGCTACCCATATTAGAGTTGCCAAAAGTTTGTTCTTCTCCATTATATTTATTTGTGATATTCATGTAATTTCAAATCCAGCATATGGACATTAGATGCTAATAATTGTGTTGCGTTTAATCTAGAACCTCCAAGGTGTTTAGTGCTCATGTCTCCACCTTTCTGGAGTTGTTATTGCGTCTACTTAGTTTGCCTGCCTGAGTCGGCATGAAATATTTTAGTTGTATCTTTATGATATTAAAGCGAGCCTGTTTATGCGTGTTCAACTAGGTCTAGGTTTCTTCTTTATATAATGTGGTCATCACCTTCGTTGGAATTTCTGAACTTTTTGAGATGTGAGATATCTCAATAAAAATAATGCTCATCATATAACGTGTAATTTAGTAGAACAATATTGCTACCATTGCTTGAGTTGCAAGCATTATGTTTTCCTCTTCTAGAATTGTGACTCTAGGAGCTTTTAATGATTCACCATTTCTGTTTTGCTTCTGTGATGATATTTGGGTTGGGATTCCTATTTCAGTGTTCTTTTCTCCCATATCTATAGGATCTCTTTGCCACGATTAATCACCCCCAAAAAAATTATTTGCATTTGATTGTTTCCATTACTGGTCAGCGGACATAGGTTCTGTAGATCAGTTGTCAGGAGCACCTATTCCTGAGAAGTTGAAGAGTCTACCATTCAACTTTTAAAGTTTTGGATTTCAAAAGATTAATCGACTCCATAAGCTATTAATAAATTGATTCCATAGAGACACCGGAGGGTCCTAATAAAACCACTCAATCTGCAAATGTCAAATAAAGCAACTTATAAGTCGTATATATCACTCACCCAACGCATATTACTTTGTCTGCAATGGTACTGAAATATTGGTAAAAATCCCAACAGTGAGCATACATATTCAAGTATCTGCCGCTTCAAGTGTGTGTGTGTGTGTGTGTTGTTTACCCCAGACCTTGGACATCAATTTGGTTCTGTTTTCTTGATGGTTCGATGCGTTTTGTGTTGTGTTTTTCGGTCAATTGACTCGGTTCATATGATTAATTCCCATGGTTTCCATGCCATATTGGTTGAATTTATTTTAACTATATTTATTTTTGGTGCAGCCATATCCTCATATAAACAACAAGTGGAAGGTTTACAGGACATTAACCAATTAGTTGGGCTATTAGTTCCTTTACTTTGTGGTGTCCCTGGTGTGAATGAAAAAAAATGTTCAGGTACTTTATAATTAGGAAGATTTAACGATGCTTTTTCTATGTACTTTACTTTATTATGTTTTGATAAACAGAGGTTTAGCAACAGGTTACTGAAATTATCACTTATATATATAGCCTCCACCACAAAGTAATTTCCTAAGAAATGTGTAGTACTTTGTCTTCTGGGTTAGTGTTCTCTAATTTAGATTAGACATTAGGGCTTTGAGCTTGGTAAGGTTTCTTTTCTTGATGCACCTCATTTTTTTATTTATTGTTTTTCTTTTTGGAGTTTTTGATTTACAGATAAATTCTACATTTAAATTCTCTTTTTGTGATCTTGCAAATTTTGTCTCTGTAATCGGATGGTTGATATCACTGTCTGATTTTGTTCTTCTTCACTTTCAAGAACCCCCAATGTTTATTGAAGGTATATAATCCATTTAGACATTTACTTTTCAATGTATCAAGTATTTTGCGTTGTTAGTTTTCTATTACTTTTGTTGCTGCCTGCCTTTTTTTTTATATTTTTTGTTGTTGTTATCCGCTTCTGTTTCACTTTTGTGCAACCCATTGTCCTCAGTTTATAATCTTTCGTTGGATAATTTGATCGCATAATGTATTCTCAAGCGATATCTTTGGTTTTAAACCGTTCTAACCAGTTTAATCTTTAAACTGTTCAATGTTAACCCCATTTTATTTTCATTCTGTACGCATTGGAACCAAACTTAATTGGTGCTAAAAACGTATAGAGCCTTTAACTATACCATGAATGCAATGTTAGCCAATAAATAATTATAAAAGTAACTTTGTCATGGGCTATAATCATATCCAGCATCGTTCCATGATTGTTACCAACCTTTAAAATCAAATTTAGCATCAGTATGTTTTACCTCTCTGTTTCAATCTCAACCACTAACAGCTACAATTTTGTATTAATCACCGTTATCAATTGTTCTTAACATATGATCATCGGATCCCAATATGTCGACTGTCGTTTTCCCTACCTTATCGTATGTGAATCGATTATATTTGCACTCACTTTTATTCATTGGAAACAGTATGTGTCTCTCCGTATCCAATCCTTGTTGCAAAATGTTTACAATTTGAATCTGTTTCAGCTTCCTACAGCCAAATTGGAATCAATCTGAAAGAACTGTGTCTATTCGCGGTCTTCAAGGTATAACATTGATCACTCTCAACTTTTAATTTCTTTTTCAACATTTTTTCCTTTTGCATTTCTAAAAAAAACCTTTATTCAATATATACTGATATGGTCACTTATAGCATAAAAAAACTTCATTTTTTTTTTTTGTCAATATTTAAGTTTTTCTTATTTTTCTTCATGAACCAGGTCAGCCTATAACTCTGTAACCATCCACGTATAGAACTTATCCATCTTTATCATTGTGGTGTCAATACAAATTTACTCTTATTTTTTAAGGTGGGATTGGTCTTAAAACACAGGAACCAGAATTTAATTGATCCCATTGTTCTGTACACAAAAATTCCATCGACCCAAAAACCTCACTTGGAAAACAAACGTATTTACCTGTTTTTTTTTTCTGCTTCTCCTTAGTTTTTACCTATTTTTTCATTTTTTTGCCGCATCATTCTCTCTTTCATGATTAGGTTTAGCACACAGTTTTTAAACCTCTTAAACCCTGTTCGTTTTAAGTGTTTTGCTTCATTATTTAACATTCATTTGGATTTGTGATTGATATCAAGTTGGTCAGGTTTTCATTACTTGCAAAGCATCTTTAGAGTAATGCCTTTAAACTGTGTCAATTTTTCAATGAAAAGTCTTGAGAACCTTATTCAGTATTTGGCGATTAGATGAAACATCAACATAATTTCCCTCGCTTTGACCAATTCTCTGTGATTAAAGTCTGGAAAAATACAATGAAAAAGATGCAACTTTTTAATGGGATTGACAATTTTCGGCTTAGTTTTGGCTAAAAAAGAATTAGAGTGTTACTTATTAAGTTGAGTTAACAAATTTTCAGGATGCAACAGAGCACATAGGACAAGTTTTCAAATGACTTAAGAAGATCCAGCTGAAAAGAGCATACAAGATAGAGAACTGGTATGCTGCTTTGTCTTTGTGTTGGATTTTGATGTTTAGGTTCTGCTACTCAGTAGACTTTATAGTGTTCTAAATGTGCTAAAAGATTGGACATGTTATGAATATTAGCTATGTAGTTTGAATTGGATATGTAATTGAATGTTAGGTATTTAGTTTGAATTGATTTGGATATGTGGTTTATTGAATTGGAATTTGGATATGTGCTAATTTGAATTGGATATGTTGAATTAGAGATGTGCTACTTTGAATTGGATAGGTTGAATTGGAGTGTGCTATATTGATATATGATGAACTGATGGTTACAGAACACACACGCACACACTCACCAGTCATCACATAGTCTGGGGCTGCATAACCATAGGTTCCCATGACTCACGTCGAAACATGAGTTTTATCACCCTCAAGACCATCTTTTTCAAGTTCGAAATCCGAAAGCTTGGCATTGTAATCCTAAAATAACTCAATTCATTTAACACATGAAAATTATGCATTTTCATAATTAAAGTTTTAAACTATCATCATTATGTTCGAATGCACCATTTCCTTTTTGTTTCTCTTCTCTCATCTTGCAAGCACTCATGGTGTCCATTTCGGTTAATGCAGGTTTTGAAATTTGTGAAAAAGCACATTAGTCACTAGGTGTAAATCACATTAGTCTAATTATGGCTAGGATAAAAAACCATGTTCTAAATTGTGGCTTGGTTACACTGCAATTTCAATTTGGGATTTGAATTTATTTACAAAATTATGATCCTTTTTAAAATTTAGAAAAGAGCATGTTAAAAGACCAATTTTCTTTACAGGAACTTGAATAAAAAGTAGGCCATGAGTGAAAACCAACCAGCAAAGATTACAGTGATTCACTAATTTAAACATAAACCAGCTTTGAGAGTCATGCTCACCCATTGTCAGTTTTCCTTGCGAGCATATTTCCTACCCAAAGTTTCCCAAACTGTGTTCTCAAACCACTGCATCGGCATATCTTTCCAACTCCTAATGGTCTTTGGTTCTAGAACATCTTCTAACTTCATTCTAAAAAAATTGATTCATAAGTAAACACACCTAAAAGCAGCTAAGTAAACAGTTTAATCAAGAAGCAATTCAGAAGTAGAACCAAATAACCCACAATCCAACTTTTGCACACCCTCCGGCGTGATTTAATATCAGAAACCGTCTCCTGAATTCAAGTTTGCCTAGAGCTTCTAATTGTGTGTGCCCATCGTGTCTTTCTTGGTCTACAACCAAGGACTGATTAGTGAGAGCTTCAAAAATAGATAGTTATCACAAACAAACAATTGATCACGATGATGTTTTTTGTAATTTGGGTTTATAGTGCTTCTAAATGCTATTTTAATTGGGTTTTTTGTGTTTGGTTGATTTGTTGTTACGGATGGGTGATACTTTTTTTTTTTCTTTCACTTAGGAAACGATGCCTTTCAGAGTTTGTAATTTTTTGTTGCTGTGTTAAAGGTATATGATGTGTTTTTTTCTTTTTGCTTTATTCTTGCTGATTTGGGATGGTTTTTACATTGTATTTTTGTTATGAGTTTGTTGTCCCATTTTTGTGATGGACTTGGAGTGAAATGGGATTGGAGGGTGATAAAAATTTCTAGCTAGCTAGGAAGAGATCATTGTTCAGTTTTTGCAGGTTGCAGGTGGGATATTAGGGTGAGGGAAAAATGGGAAAGAGAGCATGGAAGACAAATTTAGGATTAGAGATAGGAAAACTAATCAATAGATTATGATAGAGGAATGGGTTGGGTTAATTTGGATTTTTTTTTTTTTACTGATTTGGGAATTTTTTTTTTTTTTTGTGTGATTGCCAACTCAGCTTGAAAGAGAGCAATAACCAAATTATTCGAAGATAGGTTCTCCACATAATTAGGTTCATGCATGTAGCTGATCTCCTTCTCCATGCATATGGAAAAGGCCTGCTCATACTCTTTGTCAGTCAAGGATTTTGTTGAACATGTCCCGTGCATTTCGATAATTGAAATGTTGGCCAAACTGGATATTTTACTGACATTAATTTGCAAAAATAGTGTCTTTATGCTGTTAATGGTGTCTCCGTTTCGTTGAACACTATTATGAGATATGCTCTCTCTGTTTGTAAAGCAAAATAAACTGGTTGGAGTATCTTCGAATGGGCTCCTGTAATCTTTTAATGTGCTCTTGTAATCTTTTTAATTACTCTGTTATTTCCTTTAGTTATGGGTATCTGGCTTTCTGTTTCATTTCTATATATGTTGTTCCAATGGAATCAAGTGCCAAAATTAGAATAAACATCCTTTAGTCAAGTTGGACACTTTTCCATATAATGTTTGGTTCAGGGATCCTTATACAAACATCATATTCTTATGTATTTCAATCAAACTTGACCCTCATGGTTTAATATGTGTAAACTGTAGCTTGGTTCTGTTTCTTCAGTTTCGTATGTGATGCGATGTAAATCAACACACAAATTAAACCCTCTTGTTGTCAATTGTAGTAAAGAATGTAAGTGACACACCCCGTCCCGAAGGAGGGCATGCTGGCCGTCACGTGAGAGTGACGTAACCATTTACACAGTTCGGAAGCTTAAAAAATACAATTGTGAATTCTGTCAGAACACCGTTGGATTCCTCGTGGCCACCAAAGCTCTGCTATCTCAAACCTGGAGGGGCGCAAAACAAAATTGAGTGGGTCAGTAAAACAAATCTTTTCAAAACTTTCCTTTATCAAAGTTCTAACCCCTCGCTGTAAAACATGTATACTTTCCCAGAAAAATAGCATATATAAATATATATATAGCTTCAAAAATCTCAAAACACCATTCTTTATCACTTTTCAGAAAATATGCCATGCCATGCGTCAAAAACATAATATGGATGCATCAATATAAATCAGGTGAAATGATGAATCAACCGGAGACCCTGCAGTGGTCCTGTACGGCTGATTCTAGAGCTCAATATCCAATCCAGCCGGAGTCACCAACTGTGACCTGTACGGCACTACACTGCACATAAGTCGGAACTACCTATAGTAGTCTGTACGACTAGGATGGTGTAATATTACGCTCTAGTGCTTCTCTCATCAATCATCTGTGCACATAATCTAAGGTCACCTACTAGTCGGAACCATCTCTAAGGTCTGTACGACTAGCATGTCGGAACCACCTCCAGTGGTCTGTACGACTAGCATCTACTTGGATCCAAGGTGAGCGTGTGATGCGGTGAATAACATAAGCACTAACACCAGGGGTGCAGGTTATGAGCTATCAACATAAATCACATCAAACAATTCAATGCACCAAATATAACTCACCTGATACTCACCTGTGCGTCCGCAGCACCAATTCACATATATGCATCATATAATATCAATTCACATATCTCATATAAATTCTATGCATGGCATTTCAAATCACATGATTCATAGAATCTATGCATGGCATTTCAAATCACACTTTCAAATCATATTTCACTTAAATAGATTTTCTGGGAAAAACTCCTTTATATAGGTATATACGTAAAACAAAACTGCCCACTCACCTGGAGTTCACCCTGCAACTCCCTAGCACAACACATCAAGGCGTCATGGCGATCGGCGCCTAAAACAATCATCAAATCATACCTCAGAATCATATCGATAGAATATATCACTTATATAAAACACGTCACTATGAAGTTCGATCCGGAAGATCTGCAACTCAGATTTCCAATCCGTAACCTCCAGAGGTCCACAATAAATCTCTAGAACAACATCCTAAAATTTCATGACCATCCAACGGTCGGATCTCCGCCAATTACCAAACTAAGTGACGGTTAACATTATATTTTATGAACTTACAACTCCAATTCCGGGAGATCCGTAAATCGGATTCTCGATCTCTAAGTTCCTATAATCCTCAAATATTACGTATTACAACGTGTCAAAGTTTGGTGACGATCCAACGGTCGGATCGTCAATTCATATTTTGGCCTAACCATGCATCGTATCAAAATTAAGTCCAAATGATCAACCAACGTTAAGCCACTATCAAAACTGAACTCAGGACATCCAATATAGCTTAAAAATAACATTGGCGGCCCACTGGCCACGCGCCGCTGCACGCGCCGCCGTGGGTGGCGGTCGGCCGCCCCGGCTCGCCAGCAAATCCAACTTTATCAAAAAATTACCAAAATTTACAGAAATGAAGATCTCAATGAGTAGAACAACTTTCATACCTGTGGCCAAGGCCAATTCGGTCGGCAAAGCCTCCAATTCCAACAAAACCCGTCGGAAACCCTAGGTTTGGTGTGCTCCAATTCGACCTCCAAACTTGTTCCAACGCCTCAACCACTGCTGGGCTTTGTTCTAGGCCTCAAGAGGATGCCATGGGTGGTGGTGATTGGAAGAAATTGCTTCACATCTTGACGGAAAGGGACCCAACCCGTGCGCCCCCTTTTTGCACGGTTTCTTCTATTTTCACCATCAAATCTCTCCAAATTTGAGATGGAATGGATAGAGAAAGGGTCCTAGAGTGTTTCCCATGAGGTTCCTTGAATCAATTCGCCGGAAAAACGGGTGAATTTCGCCGAAATGTGGGTGTGGGTGCCGCGGGTCGAAATGGGTCGCGGGTGAAGACCCGTTTTCTTCCTTCTCTCATCCGCTTCTCGCCTTCTCTCCTTTCCTCCTTTCCCCTGTTCCGATTGGCCCTTCTCTTCCTCTCTCCTCTCCCCATTCGTCTGGCTCCCTCCTTTCTCTCCCGGAGCTGCTGCTCCTTCCTCCTGGTTGGGCAGTTTTTGCCCAATCTCTTCTTCCTCCTTTCCTCTCCAGCCGGCCACATACACACACATATAATTTTATTCCTATTAATCCCGGCCATCCATTTATTTCCTCATTAAATCTGGGCCGTCCATTTTCATAAAAGAATTTCCATATTTTATTATTATAATTCCCAAAATGCCCAAACTTCAAACTTTAATATCTTTTTCGTTATAACTCCAAATCACGAACCGCTTGCTCCCACGCGTCCGTAGCGACGAATACTACGAGGATATGTCAAGAAAACAAATCTTAGATGGCACGACACAACGTTTAACCTCGAACAATGCGCGTGCCTCAAAGGGCATTTTTGTAAAATCCTTTATTAAAACTTTAAAAAATCTTAAAATCAGGGACGGGCTGTCACAGTAAGTAGGGATCGTTCTAGGCCGGGGATTAGGAGGGATTGCTAAAACACTTAAAACTGACTTAAAAACGTAAAACAAATTTAAAACACTAAACTAGACTCAAAGAATGCAAAACAAGACTCTAATGACTCAAAACAACTAAAATGACTCAAAACAGCACAAAACAAGCTAATAGACTCAATCTAAACACTAGGAACAACTTTGAACGAAAATTGATTTTAACTTGACTCAAAACACTTAAAAACACAAGTTTAGACAAATTCTAACCTAATTGACAAAATTAAGTAAAGGGGATTGGGTTTTGGACGAATTTAAAGTAAAACAAGTCAGAAACTAAAACTAGACAGATTTGCACGAAATTGGGTGTTTTGGATGGATGATAGGCTAGCTAGAGGGTTCTTCTCCGCACATGACACACTTGCATACAAATCGATCTCCAGTTGCTTTTTCAATAAACCATGAATGACAATGCCCCAGATTAACCGTGCCATCACTAATTAACCCTCATATTTTCCTTAAGTCATTGAATTGGATGGAATACACATCCTCAACCCAAATTATTCTTCAATAGTCCCCTACATGCACATCATGATAGAGATACAATCAAAGATCATTAAACTTTATGAAAATCATAAGTATTGACAAAGCATTCATAACTATGACATCATGATACTCATGCCAGGAATTTAACTTAACCCGATTGTGACCAGCGACCTTCACTACTTGTGAATATAAGTTTGTAATGATTATGTGAAACTCCCTTATGTTCTAGCGCCAGATTCATACATTCAAACTAAGTATGCATCCTTAATTAACATTCAAGAATAAGTTTTGAATAAAACAGTTAAGCAAATTGCATTCAGACTTAATGAAATCACAACTGGAACTAATCAAATCATATTGCAAGTATAATCATGGTTTTGAATTCCCCCTAGCTAAGAGGGGTTTAGTTCCTCATGTTCGCAAAACAAAGATTATTAAACTTAAACATTGAAAACAAAAGAAAGATTACACCTAAAAACGTTCTAGCAATCCTAACTCGAATGGCAAGCACGTCTAAGGTCTCTTATCCTTCCTCTTTGCTGCAGCACAAGGTATGGTTGATGGTTTGAGTGGTGAATTGTATGAGAGTGTGGATAGAAGGCTGAATGGTTGAAGGAATGGGATGATGGCTGCGACAGAGAGTGTTTTAGGTTATGTATGTGAATGAATGATTATCCAAGGCTGCGGCAAAGAAGGTTTATTTTAGGGTTTTTGGAAATAAAAAACCTAACTTATTTTGATTAACAAAAATTAATTCAAATCCACTAGAAAAAGGGAAATAAAATCATAATCCTAAGGGAAAAGGGATAGGATATGCGGCAGAACCAAAAATGGGAAAGAAATAGCCCTTCCTTGCACGGCAAGGAAGAGGAATGGCTTAGGGTGATGCGGCTCCTAACTAGAAGGAAAGGGAAAGGCCTTGATGTGTCCTAGGGAAGAAGGGAAAGGTTTTACATGGTTTAGGAATAAAGAAACATGGCAAGGGGAATTGCTGCACAAGGAGGAGACAAGGAGGGAACACAAAGGGGATAAGGCACCACCTTTGTAGGGAATGGTTGAATTGTGTCTTTCTTTGTCTTCCAAGCTTCCATTCTGATTTCTCTTGACTTCTAGCCTCTTTTGGTCTTCAATTTCGTCCATCCACCTTGCTCTAAGCATGTAATATCCATTCCAAGCTCAAAACTGCTCCAAAATGCACAAAAATGCACATTCTTGTCACTTTAGCCCTTTGGACCTACAAACACACGAAAATAGCTTAAAATACATAAATAACTAAGAACTAACAACATAAATGCAAGAAAACAAGCTAACTAAGTCGCATAAATATGCTCCTATCAGTATGAAAACAGACCTCCTGTTTTTTTTTGCCTTTCAACAGTTGTGGTTCCAAAATTAGCTACTTGAACAAGTCCTTAACACTTTATGTTTTAAATTACCTGTTAAACTAGCTGCCTACACTGCAAGACACATATTATATGTGTGAACTATATGTTTCTTCTGTTTCTTAAGGAAACAAATTTTTTTTGGAAACCATCTCTTTCTAATCAAACACATGCAGTTTCTTCTCACTCATTGTGCAATGTGTTTATATGCCAACTCACTTAAATGGGTATAAAAGCAAAACTGCTTATCTTACCGGCCTCATTCACTCATGTATCCCTCTATTTGTTTGTAATTGTCTTAAATTTATTCAACTTAAATGTGTTTTATCCATCCGATTACATCTGAAACAGCTAGTTCTCGTAGCAACGCGCGGGCGTAATTTCTAGTAACAAACTATTTTAAGACAACAAAGCTACTATTCGAATGGCACAAATGCACTGTAAACACTAAACAAGGGACATTCATCTTTGTCATTTTTTTCCAAAATTTATCTAAATTTCATGAAACTTTAAAAGCCAGTTGATAATCACTCGTTTTCGGTTTTCAATTTTTATTTTCACCTTTTTAAAACTTGAATCTTGTTTGGTAACTCCTTTCAACTTTCAGCTTTTTGAAAACTGAAAATTGAAAACAAAAAACAAAAAACTATTTTCTTGAGTTTTCAAAATTTGCCCTTGAGTTTTCACTTTTCGATTTTCAATTTTCCTTTCTTATAAAACTAAAAAAGCTTAAAATAGTTATCAAATTAGATTTCAGTTTTCAATTTAGAAAAAAAAAACAAAAAACTAAACTAAACTAAAAACAGAAAGTAAAATGGTTATCAAACGGCTCTTAAATTACTCATTCAAACATATGAAAAATCTCCACGCCAATATTTAGTGGAATCTTCTGAATTGTTAATTTTTATCATCTTTTTGTAGACCAAATTATTAATTTCTATTGTTACTGATGAAATTAGTAATATTTAAAAGTCTAACTTGTTAACAAATTAAAAAATAAAAATCTAGCCTTACATAAAATAAACTTTTCTCAACTTAAATTACGTAAAATTCAGTCCAAACCCATTTTTGGAATGTACTTGAATGATTTGAAAGCTCTTTTCATCCTCCAACTCAGAGTGACTAAGTTGGCTTTTACTTAATCTATAAGTACTGTAGTGGGCAGTGAAGGTAACATGAGGGGGAGGTTTAAGAGTGCGTATAAGATACCCTTGCTCCGACATGAATTGTAGCACATTTTGCCAAAATTTTCGGGTAATGGGAGAGGGGAAAACAAAGGAAAGCGGACGGCTATGAGCGCTACAAGAGGATGGCGCTGATTCTCACACTAGCACCACAGTGAAAGGTAGAAACAGAAACGTAAACATCGATGAATGCATGGAGAGTGTGTCACCGTCTCTCAAATTAGTAGCTTTAACTTAATTTCGATCTCAATTTTTTTCTAAAGTTCAAAAGTCGCTAGTTTATTTTTCCTGGAACTAAATACTCGTGTGTATTTGTTGATCCTAAAAATTACCAAGCCTACGTGACACGCAGGCCGAGTAATTAATAAGCTAACTACATCCTTCGGTTGTGTGCGGGGCGTGCCAACTTGTCGGCCGAGCTCGGCCGGGGAGTAAAATATGTTGATGTAGCGTTAGGCACGCTGCTGACTTCTTGATCTTGCGACTGCAGTCGAGGAAGGAACACGTCTCGGTCTTCGGGTTCTAGAGCCTGAAGATAAAGCTGCTAGTCTTGCGAAGTTCATGGATTGTTGGCGCCGGGTTCGATCACGGTGATTATATTCGTAAGAGTATAAGCACGCCAAACTAGCACCAAACTATATGGACACAAGTACTCAAAAGAGATGTATGTCTTGATGGTAAATGTGGTTAGGCCGTCAGAATGCCGAACTCTAAAACTTACTTGTGAATATCCAATCATAAAAAATTCGACGTTCAATATGCCGAATGCAGTAACCTAGTAACACCTCACTTCGCCGAGAAGGCTGATGAGATGACCTCTACCAACAAGGACTCGAAAATCCTTGTCGACCGAGACTTGGATAGATAACTAGCTGGCCTTGACGCAATGCTGTTTATCAAAACTGAAGGTGCTCCATGGTCGGCTGATTCTACGGCAACAGTGTTGTTTATCCAAACTAAAGATGTGTTGGCAGAAAAAGAAAATAAAAATCTCAAGGTTATTGAGAGGTTTCGCGTAGAGCGAAAGTTTGCGCATGGCAGTTTGTGTGTT
Organism: Heteromeles arbutifolia; assembly: GCA_024362995.1. Lineage (NCBI taxonomy): Eukaryota > Viridiplantae > Streptophyta > Magnoliopsida > Rosales > Rosaceae > Heteromeles > Heteromeles arbutifolia. Next base: position 38,236,885 of record JANCRC010000002.1, on the reverse strand, counting down.
GAATTGGAGGGGCTTTGAATGATGCACTCCCTCTTCTATTTATAGCAGTGAACCTACTCATGGCCGAACCAGAGATGTACTCAGACTAGAACTCCTTATCCCAATCTGATTATGATTCGGCCAATCCTAGTTCCAATAGGTTCCTAAACTAGGCTCTATAATGAACCATATTCATTTCCTAATTCTCAGCGCCTTCAACTTTTGAGACCCCTTGTTATATCAGGATTCGACCTCTTTGCATTTATCCAAATCAATCATACTCTAAATAGGACTCGGCCAACCTGATTGGGCGACCTATGGCAGCTGGACAGCCCATAATACTTCTGGAAGAATACTGGGCCGAGAACAAATCTAGACTCAACCCAATAATATTATTTTGGGCTCAAACATTGCCCCCTCGCTTCTGAGGTCTTCGGCCTGCAAATCTTGGTCGAGCTCTGACCTTGAAGAAGTGAAATCGTCCCTAAAGAGCACCGAGAAACCTCGAATATCCCAACCATTCAAACGCATTTATGAGGCACGATTACACGATCTCACCATGTCAGACCTTTTTCGCCACATGGCCTCTTCCCAACATGTATGCCCCCTAATAATGACGCATGAGGCGTGCGGCCTACTGAAACGTTGTTTCACCATAAACTTGTCGTCAAATGCAATTGTGTAACCTTGATTCGTGAATTTTTTGGCACCCTCGAGTCCTGCGAGCAACGAAACGTCATTTCGTCATCAAACTCACCGTCACACGCCATTATGCATCCTTAATCCGCGAGCTTTTCAATCTCTTCACCTGGATCCTTTGAATATCCGTCATGATTATCAAATACTCTGGTCGATTTTACCCCTTATTTTGAAAACTAAACTGTTGATCTTCCCCCCAAAACATCTATAAATACACAACCCTCCTTCATTCAAATTTTACGCTTTCAAAATTCTCAAATCCTTTCCAGTTGCTTTCAATCTCAGAAAAGAAACCATACTCTCAATCCCAGAAAACCTTCATCTTCAATGGCTCTCAATACATTTATTACTAAGTTCGTCGAGGAATGCAACAAGTGCCGAAGCATCATTGATGGGAACACCATCAAGACCATCCGATTCGACGATGAGACAAATGTTCTCCATCAAACCCTCGGCCCACTCTTCAAGGATGATGTCCCAGAAACCATCATCGAAATGCTGAAGGCACACTGTCTGAAACCCTTGTTCCAAGGGTACGATTGGTCGAAATGGGAATCGGCCCAACCCCAAGGTGTCTGGCCTTCAACCACTTCGGCCTGGGCTACATGGGTTACCCGGATGGAGCCACACTTCGGCGACGAATGGAGGTCTCTTGGCATTTTTGATGCCATCAAACTCTCGACCATCAAGATGAATCTGGACTGAGAACTTGTGATGGCTGTTCTAAGTTTTTGGTGCTTGGCCACCAACACGATGGTTCTTCCCTTCGGCCCCCTTGGTCCGACGATATTGGATATCATAACCATACTGGGCACTTCTCCAACCGGCCTACCAGTCGATATTGCTCTCTTCGGGTATAAATTCAACATGGACTTAAAGACCATTTTCAAAGATCGCTCCATCGAAGCCTTGATGTAAGGAGATCAAAGGCTGTCGAAAGAAGATGCCCAAAAGCTGCACAAAAACTTTTTTATCTACAGTACCCTGATCACCCATTTCGCCGGCTCGAAAGGGGAAGCTCTCAAGAAGAGGGAACACGGGGCCTTCTTATTCTATTGGTACAACAAGTATATTTTCTACACCAAATCGAATAAGTGCCTGGCCGAGAACATGCCAGTTGCCAAAACCCTGGCCAGCGGTTATGTCTTAGCCCTTAGCCAGGCCATCCTCGCCAATCTCTATCGGTGTTTAACATATGCTTATGTGGGGAAGATCGACCCCCACCAAAATGGCCCGTTCTGGGTCTTCCAGCTCTTGCTGCAGGTCTATTTCTCGACGCTACAGCCAAAAGTCCCGAGCTTCAACCCTTCTGAGGCAATGGGCGTGGAACTGGCCTCACGCCATCTTCCTGCTCACTCGGCCTGAAGGAATCTTCAAATATTTCTTCGGCCTAGAAGGCTTGTCAGACGACGAATGCCAAGGTTGTCGTCGTCGGACATATCCATCATCTATCATCCTCCCACAATAAGCATGGGAAGAAGCCAAAGAAGCTGATCTCCGAACGTTATAGGGATCTTTTATCACTACTCCCGACCTACCCTACAGTTGCAAAGCCCGACGAGGAAGCTAGGAAGTCTATCATCCCAACTTTCTGGCCTGTCAGTTAGGCTATCTCCAAGGGTGCCCCATATCGTTCCTTGATTCTCGCTTGCTTCTGAGCCGAGAGCGTATCTCCGACTTTTCGAAGCGAGAATGTGAAATAGCCGAGAAAAGTTCAAAGAGCGATGTTCCAAATTTTGCCTTCGGCCGAGCACTCCCGAAACCTAATGTGTCAGCACCTTCGTCGATTGGTGGGATGCTTACACTAAAGACTTCTTCAGTGTTTCGATCGACGAAATCTCCAAGAAGCTTTTTGGCGATCGACCCAAAAAGATTCTCATCCCAAAATCCAAAGAAACAGCCCAAGGTATATACCTTCTTTTTTTGTTTATCTATTTATTTCGAACTTCATTCTAACCTAAACTCAGTGTTTTTAGGTGGCCGCACTATAAAGAGGACCAAGGTGGTTGCAATGGCCACGGCTAAGAAAAAACTTACCCCTCATGTGAAAAAAGCGACAGCTACTGTGCCGACTCCGCCGAGCAAACGACCCCTCCCGGAAGCCGAGACGGCAGAAGATGCTCCCCAGCCTAAAAAACGTGTTAAGAAATTGGCCAAGAAAGGGGAACAGGAGATTCATGTTATCCCCAGCCACATTACAGGATCAACTACTCCTAACGTTTCTCTTCATCCTCCTGTCGTCGAGGCCTCGACGAGAGGACTGCAAAATCCTCCAATGGATCAGGCGACTAAAGTTCACCCCACCATTCCGACCGTGGTCAAACCAGTCATCGCCCCATTGGTTGAGGGTCCTGCAACTCTGGGGTCGGCCCAGTAACTGCTGCTATGGGGAAGGCGGCCACTCTGGCCGAGAAAAGCCCTCCCCTAAATCCAAAAAAGAAATCGGTAATCGTCGTGGAATGAGAGGTACAACCATTTTTGTTAGCAATTTTTCCTTTCTTTTTAACTAGATCTTCCAACTAATGAACAAACCTTTTCTGTTTACGAGGACGAGAGCGAAGAACCTTCATCGGTGAGGCGTCCCCAACCAGCCAATCCTCAACCGATGGTCGAAGCCGTTAGCCAAGTCAACCCTTCCGTTGTCGAAGTGAGAGCGAGGCAAGAAGCGGTACCTTTGTCGAACCGAAAATGACGGCATAAACGCCGATTCATCCCCAAGATCAGAATCTCGGCATTCCTCCATATAAATGCCTAGTGCCTAATTACTCGTTTCATCAAAAATTCTATACGTCGAAGGGTGTTATCTATATTTCTTGGCCGCCTCAGTGGCCATCGAATGTGGATAGCCTTCATCAGCCGTGTGAATTAAGAGGCTTCTTTGAACACTAGGCTCGGTCACTAAGTTCTCTAGGTTCGAGCAACGAACCAACAGACACGGTCGAAATCTCATCTCGGCAGGTCTTAGAGCAAACCTTCATTTTTCCCGCTCATCTGACTCAACTTTTCTAAACATATATATTTTATATGCAGCCTTCGTGGGAAATCGAACTCGACGCCTTTCTTTCCAGTTCTTCAGCGGCGGTCGGTTCTTCTGCCACTACAGCTGAACCTTTTGCATCAGCGGTTGAGTCAAATGCCCTTATCAAGCTGCAGGGGCTCTTGCTTCAACTTCGTCGGAGAGTGTTTGAACGACCTCGTAGTTAACGGCATGCTGAGTCTTCTATCCTGGAACGAACTTGAGAATATTTTGATATCTTCGAGAGAGCTCTTTGGGCAGAAGACGACTTTAAGGCAACAACGGTCACTCAAGAAGCTTTTCATCCAGAGGTCGAGGCGATAAATGCAAAGAAATAACAATTGGCCGACCTCAACCATCAAATTACCGAACTCCAACGTCTGAGGTCGGCCATTGCCTCTGATCTCGCAAAGGATTTTGGTTCAAGCAAACCTCATTTGGCAAAATACGCGGCTGGTGCAAAGCAGATTGAGCAGCTTAAAATGGACAAGAAAACACGACAAGCCGAAGTCACAATGGGCGAAGTGAGGTGGTTAGAGTTGAAAGTCGCCCTCGAAGCTTTCCTTCCTTCGTCCCCTTAGAACTTTGTCTTTAGTTATAAATTGATCAATTCTGCTTGTACACCTTTTCTGCAAAAATTAATTAAATGAACTTTCTCACATCTCCCAAGTGACCTGATAATATTTATTTTTTTTTAAATTTCCCATTGATCGATAGTTTATGAACTAAACCGGTTCGATCCTTGAGGTGGTATGCCCCCTTGTCGAGAACTTTGTGGACGATGAATGGTCCTTCCTAATTCGGCGACCATTTCCTGAATTCTTTAACTCCTACTGGCAACACAGTTTGCCAAACTAGCTCACTTTCGCCGAACGTCTTTTGTCTGACCCGTCGATTATAAGCTTGCCCGGTGATCTTTTTCTGTGCCACCAATAAATTATAGGCGTTAAGCCGAACTTGCTCCAAGTCCTCTAACTCTTGCCTCATGGCTTGATTATACTCGGCACTAAACAAACTATTTTGTTCGATTACTCGTAATGAGTTTATACTTAACTCGACCGGTAGCATCGGGTCGTGCCTGTAAGTCAACGCATATGAAGACGTCCCTGTTGCTGATCGGAGTGAAGTTTGATACGCCCATAATGCCTCGTTTAACTTCAAATGCCACATCCCAGGCTTCTCTTGAATCCTTTTTTCGAGGATACCAATCAAGACTTTATTACTTGCTTTGGCCTGTCCATTTTCCTGTGGGTAATAAGGCGTGGACTGTTCTAGCCGAATGTTTAAACTTGCCCTGTATTCTTTAAATCGATCAGCTGTAAAAATCGTGCTGGTTGTCTGTTATAATTGTTTCTGGTACGCCGAATCTTGTCACAATATTTTCCTCCACGAAACTACAAACCTCTTTAGAGGTTAACTATGGTATGACTTTGCCTCAAACCATTTAGTGAAATAATCGATTGCTACAAGTATCCATGCATGCTTTACTGATCCAGAAAACGGCGTGATCTTGCCGATTACATCCATGGCCTACCCTCTGAACGACCATGGTTTGGTGACCGAGTGAAGCAATTCGACTGGGAATCTCTGCACAGGTCCATGGATCTGACATTGTACACATCCTCACGCGTATTCAATGGAATCTTTTAACATACTCGGCCAAAAATAACTGTGTCGACGAAGTAACCAGTGCGTTTTTCATCCGGATTGATACGCTCTGCATATTCCTTCATGTACCTCTGTAATAGTTTGGGTTGCTTCTTCTGGGCCGAAGCATAATAATAACAGGCCATCTTCACCCTTTCGGTACAACTCATATTACATAATTTGTGGCATGTTCCCTTATCTTGCGGTCGTGTTTGCCCATAGGATTATCAAGGTATTGCATAATTGTACTTCTCTAATCATCTAGTAATGTCTCGACAGCGCAAACATCTACAGGTTCCTCTCATTCCAACAATAAAGGTAGGGATATGACTCATGTACAGATCATACGATCGTGCTCAAGAACTTGATGATTAACCAAGGCCGGGTATGGTCGTCCTACTACTGGTATTACCTGGCCTAGTTTGCCCCCCAGGAGTTGTGCTTCGAAGGCTAGTTGTGCTAGTTCGTCTACGTCAGTTTTTTGAACACGGGATATGTGCTTGAATGTGATTCCCTCAAACGACTTGGCCAAATAGTTGGCAACCATGTGATAGGCCACCAAAGTACAACTCATGCAACGAAAAATGCCATTGAGTTGGTTACTCACAAGTTCTGAATCACCAAGGACGAGAACGCGGGCTACTCTTAAGTCATGAAGAACTTTAAGGCTGATGATAAGAGCTTCATATTCGGCCTGATTATTCTTACACTCGAAATCTAGCTTCAGAGAAAAATATCAGCAATAATGATCTGGGGATTGAATAACAATGCCAGCACCAACCGAGTCCAAGGTACTAGAGACATCAAAGTACATTGTCCAATAATTGTCACGTGTTTCCACCATGCCAATTTCGACGTCATTGTCCCTGAAACCATATGGATAGGGATGCTGGGCCAAAAAATCAGCTAGTGCTTGTCCTTTGACGGCTTTTTGGGGCACGTATTGCAAACTGAATTCAGACAGGGCAATTGTCCACTTCCCAATTCGGCCTTTTATTATAGGCCGAGTGAGCATGTAACGAATAACATCTGTCTGACTGATGACCTAAGTAACTGATGGAAACATGTAATGCCGGAGTTTTGAGGCGACGAAAAACAAGACCAAGCAGAGCTTCTCGACAAGTGAATAATTAATCTCTGATGAATTAAGATTTCGGCTGACATAGAAGATAGCCTGCTCACGCCCGGCATCGTTGTCTTGCGCAAGAAGACAACCAATGGATTCCTCAGCCGTTGAAATATACTACTTGAGAGGCTTGTTACACCGATGAGGCACCTGTATGAGTGGGGTTGTGAAGGAAACCTTGATTTGTGTAAAAGCGTCTTGGTGCTCTTCGCGCCATTCGAATTTGTCAGAATCCTTGAGTTTCAAAAGCGTGGAGAACGCCTTCATCTTTCCCACCGAATTAGTAATGAAGCAGCGGATGAAGTTAATCTTACCGAGTAAATACTGTAGTTGCTTCTTAGTCATCGGGGGTGGAGCGTCGATGATTGCTCGTGCCTTGTTTTCATCCACCTCGATGCCATGATGATGTACAAGGAAACCCAAGAAATTGCCAGCTGATACGCCGAAGGCACATTTAGCTGGATTCATTTTAAGGTTATGCTGGCGTATACGAAAGAAAGCTTGCCGAATGTCATTTAAATGCTTTCGGCGGCGCTTCGATTTGACAACCACGTCGTCGATATATACGTCTATGATCATACCAATCAAGTAATGAAAGATGGTATTCATAGTACGTTGGTATATGGCACCAGCGTTTTTAAGACCGAATGCCACGACTACCCATTCGTAAGACCCGAGTGCTCTTGGGCAATGAAAGGTAATTTTGTGAACATTGGCTCCGGCGATAAAGATATGGTTGTAGCCAGCATGACCGTCCATGAAGGACAACATTTCATGATTAGCTGCAGCGTCAATTAACAAATATGAAATTGGCATCGGATATTCATCTTTGGGAGTTGCCAAATTCAAATTACAGAAATCGATGCAAATACGTAGAGTGTCGCTTTTCTTTAGTACTAGTACGATATTCGCCAACCATTCGACGTATTGAGCGGTCCGAATAAACCCTGCTTTTAAAAGTCAAACCAATTCACCTTTTATGCCAAGTTGTACTTCAATCGAGAATCGCCGAGAGGGTTGGCTAAAAGGTTTACAACCAGCTTTAATGCGTAACTCGTGCTCGACGAGGGTTTGCTCTAGACCAAGCATCTCATGGTATCAGGCATCGAAATCGGTCATAAGGTCAGCTAACCCGAATCTCGTCGAATCTTAGTGAACAGTCTCGGCACCAATCTCGATGGCTTTCTTAACTAAAATCCTAGTCGGCCGACCGTTCTCATTAAAATCTTACAAGGTGATATAGCCGACATGATCGTCGTAGTATCAAGCCTTAATCATATTAGCTTCGAAACGGCTGATTGTCGACCGGATGAATCACGACTGATTTACCATCCCAGAATATAAGAACTTGGTACAATGACGACGGGATACAGCCCGTTTAATGGATCCAACCTCGATCGAGCAAGGCATTATACTCGATATTTGAGTCGACTATGAAAAACACGATCATATGATTACGACCTACGATAGTTACTTCTAACGGAAGTACACCCTTGGTTTGAGATTTATCACCGACATAACTGCTCATCGTGATACCTGATGGAATGAGTTCGTCGTTGGAGCGGTGTAATGCCTTCATGATAGAAACGGGCATGATGTTGACCGTAGCTCCGTAATCTACGAAAATTTTGAAGACTGGTATACTTCAATATGAGCCGTGACATATAATGGTTTCAAATGACGTAGATTAACCGAAGAGGAACATGGAAACAATTCGGCAAAAGCTACTTGGAGTTTATTCTCTCTTGTGGCCAACTCAGATTCGTCGGTGGCCACAAACTCGACCTGTGTGGCTTCTTCGGCAACCACATCCCTATCCAGGTAATTTCGTTGGGACACGATTGGCTGGAATTCGACAGGTAAGACATGGACCACACTGATCTTTATATTGTCGAGGACCAAGGGACCCATTGGGTCATGTTCTCTTTCTGGGCGAGTTGGATTTTCGAGCGGGGTATCTTGTTCATGGACATCCTTCGTATGACTATCTTCGACTGACACTGGGATATGCTCTTGTGATATGTTGACTGGAGCCTCCTCATTTGGCACTTTGACTCCGGATTTGGTCGGTGTTATGACCTGGCCTTCCTTATGGGTCGCCTTGCGAATCTCTTCTTAATATGCAATGCGAGCGTCTTTTGTGTCAGGGTAAGCATCCAGCCATGCTACACGTTCCATTTCATCTGTTGTACGGCCGAAAAGGGAAACGGCTGAAAAAACTTTGAAGTGATACCGTAAATTTTGAAGGTCCTCGAAAGAGATAAATGAAGCTCGACCGTATCGATGTCAGTTTATAGATCGACCGTAAAGCCAAGGACCCGAGCTTCACGTATATGCTGGTACCTGGCCTTCATCCCTAGGTTTAAGGTCTTTTGGATGATATGCTCTGCTTCGGGACAAGCTAGAACCAAATCAAGGGTGTCCTAGCACGCTTTTGGAAAGCCGTATAAATTGTTTGCTGAATGCTTCTTATGGAACTCCTGCATGTATTTCAAAGCCTTACAGAGAAATGGCGAATAAAGGTTTCATCGTATCTTAATGAGTGGCTCTTGGGGCAGTAGCGGAGGAAGTTTACTTTCGGCCTCTTCTCGAAAGTGCTCAAGGCGAGCTTTTATTTCCCTGGGCCGAATGAGAAGTTTGATTTGTTTTTCTGATTCATCGATCGTGTTTTCAAAATCGCGATCGATCGCCTTCTTCCTTTAGAGTAGCTTGGTCATGATTGCCGGGGGTTGTCGACCATCATTCTCACTGGTCGTTTCCTTCGGCTGTCATTTTGTAGCTGAGGCATCATGTGCTGCCCATCGGCGACCCATACAGTCCATTCTCTGGCGCCGACGTTTCTATGATTTGGACAACATGGTATACAAGCTGGTTGGGGAGTTGTAGGTATACCAACGTTGGTCGCGTGGCTCAGGTGGTTTTAAGGTACGTTGGTTAGCTGAAGCACATGAACTACCAGAGCTGCGCGCATAATAATCCTCGTCGTAAAACGGCGCGTCAAAATCTAGGCGTCATCAGGCCGAGGGCGACTTACCATCCTGTACTTGAGGGCCAAGCCTATCAAACACCTTGTGGCATTGGCCTGTACCAAATGCCTTTTGAGGCGTCGTCGCAGCTATGGGCGTCTGTAGTGGTTTCTTGACTCAAAGTGGCTTTTCTTTGGGTTCAGTCAAGATGACGTTTGCCTTGCACCGACTACATAAAACTATATGCCCATCAGGTTCTTTTTCGTTGGAGCCCGACATTGATTCAACAATAGCTGGCCCTATCGAATCTTGGGGTAGCTCGTTCAAGAATAAATCGATTTCCAATCGTGGCCAAGAGCTTTGTTTTTAGACGAATTGCATTGGCACGAACTCGGCCTTTTCTTTCCCTTTATCCCTGGATAATCAAGCATCTACCATGCTTACTGTTGCCGTAGAGAAATGATCAGTGTCAATGGCCATTTGTTTCTCAAGGAACTTAAGCTTTCCATTGTCGATCCAGCTTTGGATGGCATCGCAGAATACGACACAATTATTTGTCATATGCTTGTTTGAATTGTGATACTTGCAATATGTTTTCCCTTTTAATTCTTCGGCTTTGGGGATATTATGTCTGGCCGAAGTTTGATGATTTTGGCAAGCAGCAATTGATCGAAGATGGCATCGGCTGTAGTGATGTCAAAAGTATAAACTTTTGTTTTAGTAGTGGGCTCATCAGAGGCCAAGCGAGTCTTGGCATCTTTGGGATTGGCATGCGCCAACGCCTTACATATATACGGCTTGTCGATTACTATTTCGGCCACGTCTATACTAGCATATTCTTCATCTTCGGCCGACGCATAACTGACCGTGGGGTTTTTGTAGATTGTCCCCCGGGAAGAAGACTTCGAAACCTTTTCTTCTTGAAGTAAATAATCATATTGCTCGACGTGCTGGGCCAATTCGTACATGTCACGGAAGTTGGCCCCCAGGAAATCCCTTTTGTATTCTACATCCAGGCCGTTTAGAGCCATCCTAACAAACTCGACCTCAGGGAGAGATACTCGGTACCAATTTCTGGCCGACTTAAACCTTGTAAGGTATTCCATTGGTGATTCGTCAGAGGCTTAAGCCATCCTAGCCAAAGACGACACTAATACACCCATCCCTGGTCGATAGAATTACTCGTGAAACTTCTTGACCAATTCCTCCCAACTCTGGATGGAGTTAGGTGGGAGATTGATATACCACGCAAAGGCTGAGCCGGTTAGCAAAAAGTTGAACAATCGTAGCTTATGAAAATCGTTATTAACATCCCCACATTAAGCAGTGAACCGAGCTACGTGTTTTAACGATGATAGGGATGATTCTCCTGCAAAAAGGCTAAGTCCGGAATTTTGAAGCCTTTGGGGTACTCGAATTTTTCCACGAATGCGAGATATGGATGAATGAACTTTGGAAACTTTGACCCCTTCTTTAAAGCCGAATCGATCATTCTTTGGACCTCGATTATATCGACAAATGTTGTTTTTGTTCCCTAGTCGGATCCGTCTAATCTACTACTTGATCCTCCTCTTTTTTCTAAGTCGATTGTTTTGGGCCGAGCAGATCCTATTTTGGCCTGTATCGTTGGTAACGGATTATTCTTAGGTGGAAATTGTTGGGAATGATCGGCGGGTCCACCTTCATAAGCTTTACTAACCAATAGTTCGAGCAATCTGTTGTGTGTGTCACCATTACTACGTTCCACCTCAAGTATGCTTTTTACTTCTCAGTTGAAAATTTGTTCAACCCGAGATTGCTCTTCGAGTCGTCTTTGAAGAAACGACTTAGTTGGCGGATCAGAACCTTCACCACCATCTTCATCGCAATCTTCTATTATCCCTTCAATGAAAACGCAATTGGTTTTGTTGGGGATTTTGCATTGTGAGGCTGACCGCCGAGACAAACTTCCCTTTCTTAGCGTGTCGTGCTTGCAACTTCAGGTGTCACGGCAGCAGGAAGATTCTGTGCCTGTGACAAGTCATCTTGTCCTGGGTTCTGGACTGGAAAATTGGTCGTTGACTTTCCAATGACTGTTTTCTTTTTTACTGACCATGTCTCAATGGTCATAAACTTCGTAATTTTAGCACTGTGTCCCACTGGGCGTGCCAAAATGTTGACCCTAAAAATTACCAAGCCTACGTGGCCAGAGGCCAAGTAATTAATAAGTTAACTACGTCATTCGGTTGTGTGCAGGGCGTGCCAACTCGTCGGCCGAGCTCGGCCGGGGAGTAAAATATGTTGATGTAATGTTGGGCGCGCAGCTGACTTCTTGATCTTGCGACTGTGGCCGAGGAAATAACACGTCTTGGCCTTCGGGTTCTAGAGCCTGAAGACAAGGCTGCTAGTCTTGTGAAGTTCACGGATCGTCAACGCTGGGTTCGGTCACGGTGATTATATTCGTAAGAGTATAAGTATGTCGAATTGGCACCAAACTATACGGACACAAGTACTCAAAAGAGATGTATGTCTTAATGGTAAATGTGGTTTGACTGTCAGAATGTCGAACTCTAAAACTTACTTGTGAATATCCAATCATAAAACAATTCGACGTTCAATGTGCCGAATGTAGTAACCTAGTAACACCTCACTTCGCCGAGAAGACTGATGAGATGACCTCTACCAATAAGGACTCAAAAATCCTTGTCAACCGAGACTTGGATAAATAACCAGTCGGCCTCGACGCAGTGCTGTTTATCCAAACTAAAGGTGATCCGCGGTCGGCTGATTCTACTGCAACAATGTTGTTTATCCAAACTGAAGATGTTACCGGTTGCCTTCATAGTGCTGTTTACAAAACTGAAGATGTGTTGGCGGAAAAAGAAAATAAAAATCTCAAGGTTATTCAGAGGTTTCGCGTAGAGCGAGAGTTTGCGCATGACAGTTTGTGTGTTGAATTGGAGGTGCTTTGAATGATGCACTCCCTCTTTTATTTATAGCAGTGAACCTACTCCTGGCCGAACCAGAGATGTACTCAGACTAGAACTCTTTATCCCAATTTGATTATGATTCGATCAATCCTAGTTCCAATAGGTTCCTAAACTAGGCTTTATAATGAACCAGATTCATTTCCTAATTCTCAGCACCTTCAACTTTTGAGACCCCTTGTTATATCAGGATTCAACCTCTTTGCCCTTATCCAAATCAATCCTCATCCCAATAGGACCCGGCCAACCTGATTGGGCGGCCTATGGCGGCTGGACAGCCCATAATACTTCTGGAAGAATACTGGGTTGAGAACAAACCTAGACTCGGCCCAATAATATTATTTTGGGCTCAAACAGTATTTCGGCTAAAAGTTAAAAGATACCATGTGGCATCCATGTGGCAATAAGAGAATGGGTATGCATTCCTTCTTATAGAAGACCAGAGGTCATTCACTGGTACAAATTTCGCTCATCAACAGAAAAGGGACGGGATTTTGCTTTAAATTTGTGCAAATCCTCGCTACTTTTACATCTCAACTCTTCCCCACTCATGGATGTTGATATTTCAAAAAAATGGAAGAGGGACCGTGTCGAAATCTTGCAAATTAAAGAAAAAAAATCAGTGGGGAAGCTAAGACCGATGGACGAGAAGTGAGGAATTTGTTAGGGGGAATTAGAGTAGTGTGAGGCAACTTAACACCTCTGACAGAATAGACATAAATCTCACCAAAGTTGAACAAGTATTGAGTTCCCGGGTGTAGAGTGACATACAAAGGATGTTGTCAAAGTAAACATCAGCTGCCAAACGAATATGGTTACAAAGGATGTGATCACACATGCTTCAAATTTTCTCAGTTTTACAATATACACAGCATGCAGTCTCTTTGTCCTTCGACTCCATGTTGTCAGTGTTGTTAAAAACTATTTCCTACTACATGTTTCGACAACACCCATCTTGCGATGTTAAAGGGTGGTTTTCTTGTAGTGACTGGTCATGCATAAGTAAACAAAGTGACACCTGAAATGGTATATAAATCCTCCAACGCATAAGTCAGATACTAACTCAAAGAAGTAAAGAGTAGTTTACAAAGCTGAAGTAAGAGAAGTTGTTATAGGATGTAACGAGTACAAAATCTTAACCAAGACAAGTTACTTACGAGTACATTCATCATTTTTTATCCTTGAGTTACCTACGAATGATGTGTTGATGCGTACCAAAAACTATTTTCATAAGTTCCAAAAGTATTATATGCAAAGTCTTCTACTTCCTATGCCATCATAGAATGAATTACAACAACAACAAAGCCTTTTCCCACTAAGTGGGGTCGGCTATATGATTCCTAGAACGTCATTGCGCTTGGTTATGTGTCATATCCTCCGTTAGATCCAAGTACTCTAAGTCTTTTCTTAGAGTCTCTTCCAAAGTTTTCCTAGGGCTTCCTCTACCTCTTCGGCCCTGGACCTCTGTCCCGTAGTCGCATCTTCTAACCGGAGCGTCAGTAGGCCTTCTTTGCACATGTCCAAACCAACGTAACCGTTTTTCTCTCATCTTTCATTCAATTTCGACTACTCCTACTTTACCTCGGATATCCTCATTCATAATCTTATCCTTTCTCGTGTGCCCACACATCCAACGAAGCATCCTCATCTCCGCTACACCCATTTTATGTACGTGTTGATGCTTCACCGCCCAACATTCCGTGCCATACAGCATCGCCAGCCTTATTGCCGTCCTATAAAATTTTCCCTTGAACTTCAGTGACATACGGTGGTCACACAACACGCCAGATGCACTCTTCCACTTCATCCATCCAGCTTGTATTTTATGGTTGAGGTCTCCATCTAATTCTCCGTTCTTTTGCAAGATAGATCCTAGGTAGCGAAAGCGATCGCTCTTTGGTACTTCCTGATCTCCGATCCTCACCCCTAACTCATTTGGGCCTCCATTTGCACTGAACTTGCACTCCATATATTCTGTCTTTGATCTACTTAAGCGAAGACCTTTAGGTTCCAACACTTCTCTCCAAAGGTTAAGCTTCGCATTTACCCCTTCCTGAGTTTCATCTATCAACATTATATCGTCTACAAAAAGCATACACCAAGGAATATCATCTTGAATATGTCCTGTTAACTCATCCATTACCAATGCAAAAAGGTAAGGACTTAGGGATGAGCCTTGATGTAACCCTACAGTTATAAGGAAGCTTTCGGTTTGTCATTCATGAGTTCTTACGACAGTCTTTGCTCCATCATACATGTCCTTTATAGCTTGGATATATGCTACTCGTACTCCTTTCTTCTCTAAAATCCTCCAAAGAATGTCTCTTAGGACCCTATCATACGCTTTTTCCAAATCTATAAAAACTATGTGTAAATCCTTTTTCCTATCTCTATATCTTTCCATCAATCTTCGTAAGAGATAGATTGCCTTCATGGTTGAGCGACATGGCATGAACCCGAATTGGTTGTCCGAAACCCGTGTCTCTTCCCTCAATCTATGCTCAATGACTCTCTTCCAGAACTTCATTGTATTTAGCTTAATACCCCTATAGTTCATGCAATTTTGTACGTCGCCCTTATTCTTGTAGATAGGCACCAAAGTGCTCTTTCGCCACTCATTTGCCATCCTAGAATGAATTAAAAAGTAAAAATACAAACGGGGAACAGAATTTCAACAATCGTAGTATCATGAAGTTGACGAAACATGACTCTAGAATGCTTCAAGTGCTACTAACTCACTTCTGTACGATAACTTTTCCAATCAATTCACTCGTAACGACTATGAAAAATAATTTTCAACCGCTATTATTACATGTTCTATAAACATCGGGCATATTTAATTTCGTGGTCCAGGTAATTGCCAGAATCTATAACACAATGCTTACATCTCTAAGGTATATATGAGTATTAAAATCATCATATGGATAATAGTTAACAGATCGATCTTACCTGACTTGCAATGATGTATGACAAGCTCGGAGTACACTGCACTTGCAATGGAACAAATGACGGGAAGGATAAACAGAGACTTTAATTTTCCATAAGACAGTACTTGAGACTTAAACATAGAAACAACACAGCAGAATTATCAACCCACGGAACGTTGGCGTATTATTCAGTCATTTGATATATGGAACGCCTGTAAGAACTCTTAATTATTCCCTCTTCAAAACAATCCAGACATCATAAAATTGTCACATATATGTTCCATTACCTCCACCAAAACTGATTTTCAGTTCTACTCTAACGAATTTGAAGGATCGCAATTCTTCTGAATCAGAATCGTCTTGAAGTTGTGGGCCTTTTCAATCAACCCAATGTCTGTGAAAGCGTGCAAAACCCTACTGCAGGCAGTAACAGAAAAATCTGTAGTAGTTGATTGCTTCCACCGATCAATAACTTCTCCGACTTCTTTTAACTGCCCAAGCATTAGATATGAAGAAAGAATGCAAATATAGTTTCTACTTGTCATCTTTTGTCCAGTCATTATCAAGGATTTCCATATCTGATCAATCCTTTCCTTATTTCCTAAACCAGCATGCAGAATAATGAGAAAGTCGTATGTAATCCATTCTCTTTGTGTGATTCCTTTCTCAGCTTCAACTACTAGAGTGTCGGACTCTGCATTCACAAGATGCCCAACGCTAACATATATATTTGTCAGGTTAATATATCTCTCCCAGCCTTCACCAAAACCAGGATCATGTCTCATTTCAACTAAAATCTGTCGAAGCTGATCAATCTTCAGAGTTGCAGCACACGAACTAATCCAAAGATTGTATGTGAAGATATCCGGTTCAACCTTGTGCCGTTTCAGATCTTCCACAACTAAAGAGACCTTCTCAACTTGCCCCACTGACATGTACATAGTCATCATCTCATTGTATATAAGGGCACTCAGGGACAGGTTAGATCCTTTTATTCTCTCATAGAGGTTCTCAGCCTTTTCCGTCAATTTTGCCCCAGCATAAGAGTGGAGGAGAGCAGTATATGTCTCATTTGTTTTTGCAGTAAGAGGTAGACCTTCAAAGTAGCGCTCTGCTGCATCGATGCCAAAAACTTTAGTCATCAAGACAATGCGGACTGCATAGTCAGAATCCGATAACTCAAATTCATTATGGCTGACCATCCACTCGGATATCTGCAAGCTTGTACAAATCAGAAAATAGAATTCAATGAACACTCAGAAATTATGATAGAAACAAAGAACTGAAAGTGGCATATGAAGATTACATTGGAAAAACCTATAGGAATTTAAACGGGAGAGTTACTATCCGTTTTTCAATGCTCATGCTTACCCTGTGACTTAACATAATACTTGGATTAAGAAATTTACACCAGATCATTTAAACCCTGTAAAAAAAAAAAAAAAAAACCAACCCTTTCTATTGTAAATGTAATATTTATTGGGGATTGACTGAAATGATGAAAATAAAAATCCTAATTCCTAAAATGATCACATTTTGGGAATTTATCAATAGCGCGTCAACATTTCATCAATAACATCATTAATGTATGATCGATATGTGGTCCTTGTTTGACTCATCTCTGCAATTGGAATTTGCAAATCCTCATTTCCGCCAAATTTTCGTATTTTATTCAATCTATTAAAGCGCAATCTTATTCATTTAACCATTCCTTGGTCCTGTTCTATTCTATTCTAGAAAGCATGTATTCTGCTGCAGATGAACAAGGTGTCAATGAAAAAAGTTAATTAGCCCTTAGATTATGCAACTACTCCAAAGAGATAACAACACTAGAGAGCCCCAATCCAAGCTTTCAACTTTCCATCGTTTTCTTGCCAACCAAACACAATAAAGTTCTCATCAAAAGGTCTACGTTAATCAGAAATCAAACCCCAATTGCTGAACTGAATCAAATATTGACAACATATCGATTAAACAGCAATCACGACATGCTAACAAGAAGAGAATCCAACCTCGAGGGCGTGCTTGTAACGGTGAGACTTGCTGAGGTCTTTAGAGATCTGGCGGAGGTCCGAGATGGAAATTTGGTTGCCTTCAGAGACCCATCTCTGAAGGACGTTGGTGGCGCTTCGCTTGGGCTGCCTGAGCCTCAACACTCTGCTCTTGAGCTCCTCACTTTCCTCAGAATCTTGGACAAACTCAGTATTCACAGCACCTGCTCCTCCTGACGACAGAAATCCTCCAACACCCACACCAACGCTAACATTGCTGACGCCGCTGCTCCGTCTGAGAGAGAGCAATAGTGACCGACACGCCATTGACTCTCAACTTTCTAGCTTCTGCTCATGCAGCTCTCAAACTTCGGGGCACAACTGATTGACACACAACTTTCGCTTTTCGGCCTCCTCGGTCAGCTCAGCTCGGCTCTGACGAATATTTGGGCCTTCCCGGGCTGGGCCTCACATTAAACTGGTACTACCTACACTTATGTATGAGGTCCATTTGAGTGAATTTCCGTTTTGTCATAGGAGCCGTCATTAATGCATGTTGACATCTATATCTTCGTTCAACATTCATTTCATCTATATTGAGTTATTCAATCCAAGTCAATCAAACAACCGATCGGTTGTTTTTGCGGTTGCTATTGACTCGGATGGAAACATTCAGTCACAGCAAATTCAATTCATCCAATTTTGAAAGGAATTATATCAAATTTGGTTGCATTAGGTTATAAGTTTAGGCAGCAAACATTGCTTCGGGTTTATTTATAAGCCAAAAATAAGAAAAGTACAAAATTATTTCATAAAATAAGGGAGGCTAGGAGGTGTTTGAAAAGTGTACGTATCACAAATATTCACACTGGAATCTTTTGATGTGGTTTTTGTGTCTTATGGATGAATTTCTCTCTTATAACTAATTCATAATTTAAGTGGCGTTGCTAACTAATCAACGATTACCATGCAGTCAGAAGTGAATAATCCATCAAATAGGGACTTGTCATGTGATAATTTGTCGACTCGTCCAATTTCTCGTCTTTTGGGGTTTGGCCTCCATGCTAAAAAATGAAAACATTGCAGACAGAAAGTGCAAACGACTCTTATGTTAGGGTAAAATACATTTTACCACCTCAAGTATGGGGTCAATTACAACCTCATACATCTTTAAAACATTTCAATTTCATACCTCTAGTTATATTTTCTTTTCAATTTCATTAATCCGTTAAAAAATCTATTAAGTTAACCGTTAAGTGATGACGTAGCAAATATATGGTCCGTATTTATGCTGACATGGCTATCAACTTTACACAATATGAATAAAAAATAATAAAAAAAGGATTATTTAATAAAAAATCAATTTATATCATAATTAAAAACTAAAAAAAAATGAAAATGGGATCTGGGCATACCTTAGCCCGATAACCCCATCTCTTCCTCCAACCAAGGGATGGCAATTCTAACCGTTAGATCCGATAACCGTAGATAACCGTCCGAATAGATTGGATTTGAGTATGAAAATTTGGGTATATTTTGAGTATGGGGAAAAACCGTGAATATTATTCGGTTATGGTTTTGGATATGATTATAGGAGTCCCCAATCCGTATCCATCCCCGAATCCGAACCGAATAATATAATATAATTATGTAATATTAAAATATTAAATAGTATATATATGTATCTATATTCATTATACACCGAATCCATTACCTTGAAAATACAAAAATTGCATTGTGTGAGTTGCATTTTGTGGGAAACTTCAAAAAAATTTATATGAATCAAAATATATGATAATTCAATGGTACTTATAGAAGATATCAAAGATTAACGAACATTATCAATGTTTAGCTTTAATTTTTATGCTCCACAAAATCTATTCACTAAATCATTTTGTCATCAATTATATAGTGACAAAATTAATATTTCCTAAATTATCATGCGTCAATTGAACAAATATATTTTTTTGTATTGACGAAGATGGATATAACCGCTAACCGATGGGGAATCCGTTATCCGGTGGGTATGGTTATGGATAATACCCGATGGTTAATTTATGGTTATGAATATGGTTAATTTTCGTGATTATGGAGATGGATATAACATTTTCGTCCCCAAACCGAACCGTTGCCATCCCTACTACCAATGATGTAGCCGTCAATCACCTTCCTCCTCTCCCTCTACCTCACCGCCCGCCACCACTCCCGGGCATAGAAGGCCTAGCCCAAGCCCAAGCCCGTCGGCGTTCCTCTCTCCCGTCCAAGGCCCCCACTGCCCTTCCTCCTTCGTCCCACTGTCGTCACCTTCATCTTGGAACCCAGAACATCATCTGCATTCTCGAAACCCATCTTAAACCTTTGCAAACCCAACTCGAAAATCTCTTCCCTTACAACTTAGATCCGGCGAGATGCCATTAATCCCCAACTCCTGCAACCTCAGATTCAATCCAAAACCCAAAATCCTTCGTCTCTCGGCATCTCCGCCATGGCAACCAACTGACCTGTACATCCTTCAAACCGCACCACCGTTGTTCTTTCAAACCACACTGCTGACGAGTTTTCAAGGGGGGGTGAGAGAGAAATTGGGTGTGTGGGATTTGTTAAGAAATGGAAATTTCATGGTGCTAAATGCTAGAAGGATTGTGGGGTTTGGACCTGGGAAGGATTTGAAGGTGTTTCCATGGAAGGTGGAGATGCAAAGTGGAAAGATGGTGATGCAAAGAGAAGGGTAGCTAGAGAAAGAATAAGGGAAGGTTACGTTTTTAATTTTTTATTCAATTTTTTAATTTTTTTAATATTTAATTATTTTGGTTCGCCACATCACCAAAATATATTAGTTTTATATTTAACACGTCATCAATTAACGGTCAAATTAACGATTTGACTAAGACCATCTCCAATGGTAACTTATAACCTAAAATTTCCCTTTCCCCCCCCCCCCCCCCCCCCCCAAATCCACTCCAACCCATAACCCAAAATTAACCTAAAACATAAAACTCATTTGAGGGTCAAATACCGGCCCAGTCTTAGGCCACAAAGCAAAGTAGGCCCCACCAACTGAGACTGAAACCCAGGCTGTGAAGCCCAGTTCCCTTTCCCTACTCGCCTACGCGCTGCACACACTAGGCATTTTCACAAAAGCAACAGCCCCACATGGGGGTGTTCCCCCACCTGTCAGTGCAATAAGTAGCCCAACGGCTACATTTAAATGGGCCGTTGGTTAATCCAACAGTCCATGTTCAAATTTTTTATTTTTTTTTAGTTTTATATTTATGTATTTATTGAATCCAACGGTTTAGATCGAATATAATCAAATCTAACGGTAAAAAAAGATCTAACGGTCCAAATTTAAATCCAACAGCTAAAATAATTTTAAAAAATTATTTAACTTAAAATTCAACCAAAAACTCTATAAATACCTATGTATTTGTTCAAACATCCACAAAAAACTCACTTTTCTCCTACAATTCTTCCAATTTTTCTTTATACCATTTCTTCTTATTTCCAAAATTTTCAAGAAGGCAAAAGAGCATGTTAGGGGTCTTAATTGGACCTTTGACGAAGATATTGCTTTATGTTTGGCATGGATTTCTGTTAGCGAAGAAGGTGTCGTCGGCACCAATCAAAATAGACCCAAGCATGTTACTTAACAGAAATGAAAATAGGAAGGGATGAAAGGCCTTAGAAATAGGAAAAGTAAAGAAATGGAATTCGATCATGGGAAATTTGGAAAAATAACAAAATTTTAGATCCCATATAAAATTATAGCCATTATTTTAATTTTATGATAATTATAACCAAAACTTGATATAAAAGTACTAATATACTCTTAATATTATGGTTTCTCACAACAACCAAAACAAACCTTTAAACTATCTTAAAATGAGAAATTAATCTTCATCACTTTTATGTTTTCACTATTCACTTTGCATATGCAATTTCGTATTCTTTCTTCATCCACTGCGAAAATATATCGAAATATATGCAATTTAGTCAATTAAACACTAAATCCAAGTATCTAATTAAAAAAATATAATAATTAGCCATGGAATTAGTACCTTCTTAAGAACATTCTCATAGCTTGTCCTGCTAATTAAGGAGAAAGCTAACACCAATATGTATGCACCTCTATAATTCAATGGCCTCAATCTGCAGTAATCCTCAACATTTTAAGGTAGTTTAAAGGTTGTGTTGTGGTTGTTGTGAGAAACCCTAGTATGAAGGGTATATTAATTCTTTTACATCAAGTTTTGGTTATAATATCATAAATTACATCAAGTTTTGGTTATAATATCATAAAATTAAAATATTGGTTATAATTCTATATGGGGTCTAAAATTTGGTTATTTTTCCAAATTTCCCTTGGATCAACTAGTCCCCATATAGTTGATCAAATTCTTATTTTTTTAGGTACTTCATTACGGATCTTAAGAGAAAGCTAAACTTTTTTTTATTCTTTACATCTTAGTAAATGCATGGAAAATTTTAGAAAGAAAACTCATAATCGAAATGATTCCAATTTACATTCCTTGTAAGTAAAAATGCCCCAAAATTACCCGGACGCATTATCAATGGGCCATTGACTTAATTTTCAATCGAAATAACTGCATATTTAACAACTTTGTGAACAACCCCCTCTACAATTTCTCCCCTGAAAAGCTTGAAGGTGATGGCGCTAAAACAACTGGAAACAACACATCCCTAATCCGTTTCCTCATTTTACACTCTCCTACGCTCTCCAGAGTTGTGAGTACAAGATAATATCACAGATCTTTCGTTGCCTATCTCGAGGCAAGACCCTCCAGCAGGCGGACTACAAACGACTTTTGGAGCATCGATTCTCATCACTATCTTAAAATCTATATTACAATAATGTTACTACCAAACACGAATTTCTTTTTTTTTTTTTTTTACACTTTGGATTTTGATAACATACATGTTTCAATGTTTTCATTCTCAACAATCATGGATTAAAATACCAAACACATTCTTAAATCATAGAAATGAGAAATCCTATTTGTCATTTTCGTTTTTCTTAATTGTTCTTCAAAATTCATTTTTGTTAAACATTACAAAAATACCCTTATTTTCTATTAGTTTGGAATTTGTTTTTGAGTACATAGTCAACATTATTTTGATATTCTACAAACCATAAACTAATATTGTTTTCTGCATTTTTCACAAAATTTTTATAAATTAAATATTGTTTGTTTGAATTTCTCACGGTTTGAGTGTAAGAATATACCAAATCTAACATTACGTATAGTATTAGGATTACAAAAGAAAACAATATGTAGACTATACTCGCATATGCACGTAGAATGGCATTAATAACATGCATGCATATGATCCTGAAGTACTTACCTGTCGCCATGAGTGCTTCTGGTGCTAGATTGAAGTAGTCATCTACTTCCAATACCTCTTTTATGAACTCTACTAGCTAGCGAAATAGGTTTGTTGTTTTGTGAGATTTAGTTGGTATGAAAGCAAGGACTGCTTCTTGGTTATGTAGCTAGGGTTTCAACCAATTCCACCCTATTAACCGAAAGGGCATCCACCCTAATCTTTTCTAATCAATTAGAGTCCCATCATGACTCTTATACCTTGTATTCTCTTAATAAAAGGCCCATGATTGATTGCATGTACTTAGGACTCCAATATGTTTATTCCTTTAAGGCTCCGAGAATCATAAAAGATTTCATTAACTTGATTACCAAGTCAACTACTCTCTCAAAGATTCTCGGCATAATTCATTGTCATTCACAAATGGTTTTACATTGAGTTCATTTCAGTAAAAATCTGCCAAACGCATTAGTTTCTGTATATGTAAAATGAAAACTTGTTTTACGAATAGTTTTACTGTTATTTGACAGTCTGGAAGATTGATTCAGAGAGATAACCTGGTCTTTAGATTTTGATGTTCAAGAGACAAAGTCCTTGTTGAGAATTAAGCTGCACACTGAGCTTAAATCAACCTGCAGATGACAATCCTGCAGATTGAAAGTGAAGAGAATGAAGAAATTTGAAGAGATGATGAACTTGCCTTCTCTAGTAATAGCCGTTAGTTTTAAACTCATAACGGCTAGTTTTATTTCCTGTTTTAGAAATCTCTACAGCTGTTATTCTTATCTGTTTGGGATGTATTGTGTTATCCGATCCTCCTCCAAGTGGAAGGATCGTAGCCTCCAATGGCCTGAATGGCTGGAGATGAGTCCTTGCTCCCTAAAAAATAGGATCTGAGCATTTGACTGTCTAGTGGAATATAGGCTTGTATTCTCTAAAATCTGATACATAAGAAAATACACTAAACATTCATCCTTCTCTGCATAGATTTTTTCTGTCATAAAGTTTCAGTCTTTGTTTGTTAATCAATCTAAAAAACATAAAGCCTGATACCATTTCAACATGGTATCAGAGCCTAAGGTCTGATTCCAGAGAGGGGTGTAAAGCTGTGAGAGAGGTTCTTCCTGAAAAAGGTCCCAGAAGGGATAAAGGTGGTTCCTTTATTGGTTGATTCACTGATATCCACTAAGAAAATGGTGGGATCAGGTTCTTCAAGTGGAGATTTACGAACTCCACAGTTTGATGGTGCAAACTACGATTTTTGGGCTGTCAAAATGGAGACCATCCTCATAACACATGACCTATGAGACGTGGTAGAAATCGGAGTGCAACCGCAGCAGATTCCCGAGGAGGAAGAAGTCTCTGGAGAGGAAAGAAGTGAGGCTGAGCAAGTTCCAGTGGAACCACCCACCATCTCCAAAGAAGACAGAATCAAAAACGCCAAGGCGCTGAGTCTCATACAAGGAGCTATAACAGATGAGCTCTTCCTTCGCATCAGAAATGAGACGACTGCAAAAAGGGCTTGGGACATCCTGATAAGAGAGTTCAGAGGAGATAAAAAGGTAAGAGCTGTGAAACTACAAGCAGTTAGGGCTGATTTTGAGTATATGAGAATGACAGATAGTGAAAACCTAGATGACTATTTGGGTAGGTTTTTTGGAATTGTGAATAATCTGAAATCCCTTGGAGAAGATGTGTCTGAACAAAGAATTATGCAGAAATTATTGATGAGTCTAAGTAGAAGATATAAGTCCATTGTGTCTATTATTGAGGAAACTCAAGATTTGGATGCTATTAGAGTTGAAGAAGTCATTGCATCTGTCAAAGTATATGATAAAAGGGAAGACTTGCACGATGAAAGGGATAAATTGACAGGAACTGAGAGGGCTTTTAGTAGTCTCAGAGTTGGAAATAATCAAGTCACTGGTACCTACAAAGGTTCACAGAGTAGGCCAAATCAAAAGTGGCAGGGACAAAACAAGAAGGGATCAAATTGGTCTCCAAGTGGGAACTGGAACAACAATTCTGGAGGAAATTGGAATAATAGATTCAATTCATAGAACAAGCAAGGGAGTAGTAATCAAAGTTCTGTGAAACCACAATGTCAAGTGTGTCAGAAATATCATTTTGGTGTGTGCAGATACAAAGGAAAAGCCAAATGTGGAAAGTGCAATCGTTTTGGTCGTACTGCAAAGGACTGTGATAGTCACAAGCAAGTTGCCAACTGTGCAAAGGAAGAAGAAGTAACCACAGGAACCATGTTTTATGCTTGTCACTCATCAATTATGCAAGATAGAAGTGTATGGTTTGTGGACAGTGCCTGCAGCAACCACATGACATCTCAAGAGTCTGCTTTAATAAACCTTGACAGATCTGTGACCTGTAAAGTTAAAATGGGCACTGGTGATCTTGTACAAGCAACTGGAAAAGGCACTTTTATGGTTGAAACTCAGCGTGGGAAAAGATATATAAATGAAGTGTTGCTGGTTCTAGGTTTAGATGAAAACTTACTGAGTGTAGGCCAGATGATGGAGCATGGATACTATGTCCTATTTGGGGGTAATATGGCAGTGATCTTTGATGATAGCAGTCTTAACAATGTTGTAGCAAAAGTGATCATGACAGGAAATCGATGTTTTCCTCTTTCACTAGAGTCTATAACCCCTGCAGCAAGAAAAGCATCTATGGTTGAAGATTCATGGATATGGCACAGAAGGCTTGGACATTTGAACTTCACTAGCATGAAGAAGATGCAGCAGAAGGAAATGGTACTTGGACTACCTGTTTTGACAGAAATGGAAGATATGTGTGAAGGCTGTGTAGCAGGCAAGCATCACAGAGAACCATTTGACAAAGAAAAAGTATGGAGAGCAAGCTGTCCACTTGAATTGGTACACACAGATTTGTGTGGACTAATGCAAAATGAGTCCATTGGAGGAAATAGGTACTTCATCACATTAATTGATGATTTCTCAAGAAAGTGTTGGGTATACTTTCTCAGAAATAAATCTGATACTTTCAATGCGTTCAAGAAATTCAAAGCTTTTGTTGAACTGCAAAGTGGGTTCGGTTTAAAGAAGCTAAGGAATGATAGAGGTGGTGAATACACCTCACATGAGTTTCTGGATTACTGTGCAAGCATGGGAATGGAGAGGCAACTGACTATTGCTTACTCTCCTCAGCAAAATGGAGTTGCTGAGAGAAGAAATAGATCAATTGGTGAGATGGCAAGGTCTATGATGATTGAGAAAGGAATCCCTGTGGTTTTCTGGGCAGAAGCTGTAAGCACAGCAGTGTACCTGCAAAATAGAAGCTTTACGACATCTGTCCTAGATAAAACACCTTTTGAAGCATTCACAGGCAGGAAGCCTGGAATTAAGCATCTGAAAGTATTTGGTTGTATTTGTTACACTCATGTCCCATCATTTTTTAGGCATAAATTTGATGACAGAACCAGAAAGGGAGTTTTCATGGGATATGGAAGCTGTGAAAATGGATATAGAGTGTATGATCTGCAATCTAAGAAAATTGTACTCTCAAGAAGTGTAGTCTTCAGTGAAAACAAGTCATGGAATTGGGAAAGTAACCAAGTGGAGTCTATCTCAATACCCTTCAATCTTGAAGGAAATGACACAGAAGATGAATCTAGAGAAGAACAAACTGATGTAACCCAGTTTGACAATGCTGGAGGTTCTCACTCAAACACTAGTGTTGATGAGTCAGTTGAGGACAATGGTGGAAGTCACAGTCAAAGTTCCACACCTAGCTCTACTCCAGTGAAGTTAAGAACTCTGGAGGATATATATGCAAGATGTCATATGTGTATTATAGAACCAGAGAACTATCAAGAAGCAGCAAGTGATATAGCTTGGCAAGAAGCTATGAATGCAGAGTTGGAAATGATTGAAAAGAACAATACTTGGGAACTTGTTGAGAAACCAGTTGATAAACCTGTTATAGGTGTGAAATGGGTGTTTAAGACTAAGCTTAATCTGGATGGAACAGTTCAAAAACACAAGGCCAGACTTGTAGCCAAGGGGTATGCACAGAAACCTGGGATTGACTACAATGAAACCTTTGCACCTGTGGCAAGGTTAGACACAATTCGAACTCTCATTGCTCTAGCAGCACAAAAAAGTTGGAAGTTATTTCAGTTGGATGTTAAGTCAGCGTTCCTGAATGGTGTACTTGATGAAGAAGTGTATGTTGAGCAGCCTGAAGGCTTTGAGGTGAACAATGCAGGTCACAAGGTCTATAAGTTAAGAAATGCCCTATATGGACTTAAACAGGCACCTAGAGCCTGGTACAGCGAGATTGATGCTTATCTCTCTCTGTGTAACTTCAAAAGAAGCACAAGTGAAGCCACATTATACACAAGATCTGATGATGAAGGAGGTTTGATAATTGTCTCAATATATGTTGATGACATTATCTATACTGGAAGCAGTGACAAGATGCTTACTGAGTTCAAAAAGGAGATGATGCAGAAATATGAAATGTCTGATCTTGGTCTCCTACATCACTTCCTTGGCATGGGGATATTACAAACCGATCAAGGTGTTTTCATTCACCAAAGTAAGTATGCCAAGTCCATTCTTATGAAATTTGGACTTGAAGACTGCAAACCAGTATCTATCCCTTTGCCCACTGGTGAAAAACTCAAGAAAGTAGATGGGAGTGAATTAGCAGATGAAGGACTTTACAGGAAAATAGTGGGAAGCTTACTGTACTTAACAGCAACTAGACCTGATCTGATGTATGCTGCAAGTTTGTTATCAAGGTTTATGAATGGTCCGACTAAGAAGCATTTGGGAGTTGCAAGAAGGGTCCTAAGATATGTGCAAGGGACACTAAACTATGGCATTGAGTATGTGAAAGATAAGTCTGCAATCCTCATTGGGTTCTGTGATGCGGATTGGGCAGGAAGTGAAGATGATAGCAGAAGCACCTCTGGTTATGCATTTAGCTTTGGCAGTGGAGCATTTTCTTGGGCATTTGTGAAACAAAACACAGTTGCACTATCAACTGCTGAAGCTGAGTATGTCTCAGCATCTGAGGCAACAGCACAGTCCATTTGGTTGAGCTTTGTCCTTGAGGATTTTGGGGAGATGCAAACTGAGTCAACACCCTTATTCTGTGATAATATGTCAGCTATATCTATGGCTAAAAATCCAGTTTTTCATCAAAGAACTAGACATATAAACAGAAGGTATCATTTCATAAGAGAAGCTTTGCAAGAGGGTGTGATTGATTTGCAATTCTGCAGAAGTGAAGAACAACTTGCAGATATTTTTACAAAGGCTTTGCCAAAGGACAGATTTAATCAATTGAGATTGAGGCTTGGAGTTAAGCCAGTAAGCAGCTTAGGAGAGGCTGTTGAGAATTAAGCTGCACACTGAGCTTAAATCAACCTGCAGATGACAATCCTGCAGATTGAAAGTGAAGAGAATGAAGAAATTTGAAGAGATGATGAACTTGCCTTTTCTAGTAATAGCCGTTAGTTTTAAACTCATAACGGCTAGTTTTAAATCCTGTTTTAGAAATCTCTACAGCTGTTATTCTTATCTGTTTGGGATGTACTGTGTTATCCGATCCTCCTCCAAGTGGAAGGATCGTAGCCTCCAATGGCCTGAATGGCTGGAGATGAGTCCTTGCTCCCTAAAAAATAGGATCTGAGCATTTGACTGTCTAGTGGAATATAGGCTTGTATTCTCTAAAATCTGATACATAAGAAAATACACTGAACATTCATCCTTCTCTGCATAGATTTTTCTGTCATGAAGTTTCAGTCTTTGTTTGTTAATCAATCTAAAAAACATAAAGCCTGATACCATTTCAACAGTCCTTAAATCGTGGAAGGAGTTCGAGAATGCATTGGTCAAGAAAAGAATGATATGTGTGGCCTTGAAGTCAAGCACAATGACAAGTGGGTCTCGGTGAATTCCTCTCCGGGCTCTTTTATTGTTAACGTTGGTGATCAAATGCAGATTCTGACAAACGACAAGTACAAAAGCATATGGCATCGAGCAACTGTGAACAACACAGCAACGAGGATATCGATCGCCGTACCACATGGACCGGCACTGGACACGCCCACTCTACCGATCCCGGAGTTGCTAGAAAAGGAAGGTGAAACAGCAAAGTACATTGGAATGACATATGAGAAATTCATGGAACTTCAGGCAAGCCCCGCTGCCTACATGGTGCCTTGCTTGGATCACCTGCGCGTCATGGACAATTGAAGTAGTCAATCTCCTATAAGAGATTTGATCTACTTTCTATGAGAGATTCAGAGCAGCAATTGTCCAATTTTTCCCATGTTGGTTGTTGTCTTGATTTCATTCTACATTTATTCTTCTTATTCTTGGCCCGAACACTCAGATTTTATTTGTAAATCATTATTGCATTCTTATGAAATATTGACCAATAAAATAGATATCGATTTTAATGATTTATACCATATGTCTTCATGTCATTACTCAAAAAGTTTCCTTGTTTACATTTTCATTTTCTATGATCCAAGCATGTTACTTAACAGAAATGAAGATAGGAAGGGATGAAAGGCCTTAGAAATAGGAAAAGTAAGGAAATGGAATTGGATCAACTAGTCCCCATAGTTGATCAAATTCTTATTTTTTAGGTACTTCGTTACGGATCTTAAGAGACAGCTAAAGCTTTTTTTATTCTTTACGTCTTAGTAAATGCATGGAAAATTTTAGAAAGAAAACTCATAATCGAAATGATTCCAATTACAAGGAGACATTCCTTGTAAGTAAAAATGCCCCAAAATGGAATTTCAATTAGCTCTAGAGAAAGAAGGAGGTGGGGGAATTACAATAAACTGACACTAGGTTGGACAGAAAGTAGCATGCAGCTTGTAATTTTATGCACGGAGGGGGAGTGGTGGGGGGAGGTTTTGGAATTTGATCTGGGTTTTTATTGTACAAGCTTCTCTTTTCTTTATGTGACAACAACTGGAAGCTTATAATTCTCTCCAACTCCTCCCAACTTTTTTAATTAATTAAATTCTCAAATTATATATATTTTTGCAACAATTTTCTAGAAATGGAATTTCCCCCCAATTAATCTCTGTTTCTTTCTACATTTGGCACATTAACAGTTATTTGGTAATTAATTTTCTTTTTGTTTTTAGTTTTGGAAAAGAAAAGGGATTTTTGTTTGGATCTATTTTGGGTGTTTGTCGTTCAGTCTCGTTCTTATTTTGTTATATTTCTAAAAATAGTGTTTATTTTGTTCACTTCTAGAAATAGTGTGGATTAATTTGGTTCATTTTTTGAAATAGTGTGGTCATTTTGTTGTAGTTACAAAAATAGTATGAGTTATTTTGCTGTACTTTAAAAAATAGTGTGGATTATTTTGGTTCAATTTCAGAAATAATGTGTGTTATTTTGCTGCAGTTCCAGAAATAGTGTGGTTATTTTGGTTCAGTTTCAGAAATAGTGTGGGTTGTTTTGTTGTAGCTTCAGAAATAGTGTTTATTTGGTTTACCTTTTGAAATAGTGTGGGTTATTTTGTTGTACTTTCAAAAATAGTGTGGATTATTTTGGTTTAGTTTCAGAAATAATGTGTGTTATTTTGCTGTAGTTCCAGAAATAGTGTTGTTATTTTGGTTCAATTTCAGAAATAGTGTGGATTGCTTTGTTGTAGCTTCAGAAATAGTGTTTATTTGGTTCACTTTCTGAAATAGTGTGGGTTATTTTGGTTTAGTTTCAAAAATAGTGTGCGTTATTTTGTTGTAGTTCCATAAATAGTGTGGTATTTTGGTTCAATTTCAGAAATAGTGTGCAATTTTGCTGTAGTTCTAGAAATAGTGTGGGTTATTTTGTTGCAGTTCCAGAAATAGTGTGCGTTATTTTGTTGCAATTCCAGAAATAGTGTGGTATTTTGGTTCAGTTTCAGAAATAATGTATAATTTTGCTATAGTTCCAGAAATAGTGTGAATTATTTTCGTTCAGTTTCAGAAATAATATAAGTTATTTTGGTTCTCCTTCAAAAATAAAAGAGATTAAAGCCCTAAATAGCTTTGGGGTTACTTCCAAGTTGTTTATTTTTTTATGGAATTACTTTCAAGTATATGACTTGGAAACACAAATCCATTCCACACAAGTATGATGGCAGACTTCTATTATGCCCAATACCAATTTGGAATACCATAGTTGATAGTGACGTGAGTGCGGTTTCTATTGCACCGCTTGGAAAGAGTATTGCAAATTTAAAAGAGTATTGCACCGCTTGGAAAATCGATTAAAAAGTTATGTCTTGCTGCGTTATTCTCTTTCCTTGTGTAAGGCTTGGAATGGATGAAGAAGGAAGAGACTGCATTGATTTTCCGATGAAGAAGAAGGAAGAGGCTACAACTATAAAACAACAGAATACCCAAAAATGAGTTCACATCAAATAAGAGATAAGAAACTCAATATGAAAGCCACATTACAGAAATGTCAGATTCAACACCAGATCAAAAAAATTAGAAAACCCACGACAAATCTCTCCAAAACTGACCTCTTTAGTTGAAATCTCACCTATAAGAAGTTCAACCCTTTTATTCGGAAAATGGTTGAATTCGAATCGAATTGGAAACGAAAATAGAGATTGAGTAGAGAGAATGAGAGAGACTGAGTCGAGAAAACGAAAATAGGCAATTGTTTCTGTGCAGTGGAGAGATCGAGATTGAGTTGAGAGAATGAGAGAGACTGATGAGTAGAGAAAACGAAAATAGACAATTGTTTCTGTGCAGTGGAGAGAATCGAGAAAGGGAGATCGACAGAGAGATCGAGAAATAGGGATTAAACGGGCAAAGGATTTCCATCAGGGGTAAAATTGGAACCTTATTTTTTGGGCCAACTTGTTGGGCTGTTTTGTTGTTGGATTTGTCCTAACCATTAAATAAAGTTACTAGATGGTTTTTTGTTATAACTCAAAGTTTTGAAACCCTTTTAATTAATTTTACTTTAATTATATTCGCCGCTAGATTATTAATATAAAAATAAAAATAAAAACCTCCATGCTTAACTTGTGAACAACCCCCTCTGCAATCTCTCCCCAGAAAACTTGAAGGTGATGGCCCTAAAACAACTGGAAACAACACGCGTCCCCAGTGTGCTGCCTCACTTTACCCTCTCCTACGCTCTCCAGAGTTGTGAGAGCTAATAGTATCACAAATCTTTCGTTGCCTTTCTCGATGCAAGATTCTCCAGCAGGCGCACTACAAACAACTTTTGGGGCATCAATTCGTTCATATCTAAGCTCTCAGCAGGGATTACAACATTCCAGGGCAACTGTACTATAGGAAACATGGTTGCTTTTTCCTACCTGTCATAAACCAAAGATGAAACAGCAACCAATTCTATAATAGTTATGATCCCTAAGTCCTTCTAACATGCACTGTCCTTGTCCTACGTAAGTTAATCATTCATGTGAAGTCAATGTTCTATGCATGTAGAAAAAACATGAGGTGAAAGATGTCCACAGGAATAACACCCGCTAGATGTTGGAAGCCAAACAATCTCCAGCAAGAACAAGAAAAACAAGAAGCCAACAGCTAGTTCTGTTTAAATGTTAACGGCTAGTTTCTCAAGCTAAGTCTAAGAGGCAAATGGAGGGTTGAGTTTAAAACTGGGTTGTACGGTTAAAATTGGAGTAGTACAATGTTAGGTAGAGTTCCTTGTCTTAGTCCTCAATGGAGATAAGATTGATGACTATAGTATGTGTTGAGAATTAAGCTGCATACTAAACTTAAAACCAATCTGCAGATGACAATCCTGCATAATGGAAGTGAAGAGAGTGAAGAAATCGAAGAGATGAAGAACATGCTATTTTTAGTAATAGCCGTTGGATTCAAACTTGTAATGGCTAGTTTAGTTTCCTGTTTTAGAAACCTGCACAGCTATTATTCCTATCTGTCTAGGAGTGTACTGTGTTATTCGATCATCTCCCAAGTGGAAGGATCGTAGCCTCTGATGGCCTGAATGGCTAGAGATCAATCCTTGCTCCCTGAAAAATAGGATCTGAGCATTTGACTGATTTAGTGATATAGGCTTGTGTATTTTCTCTTGGATTTTCAATCAATCATACTGAGCATTCTCTATCCTCTGTGTTCATTCTCTTCTCTGCAAATATTATGTCATAAAGTCTCAATCTTTGTGTTTTAATCAACCAAAAATATCATGCATGGTACCATTTCAAACATGGTATCAGAGCTCTTGGTCTGAATCCAAACAAGGCGCGTAAACTGTGAGGCGGTTCTTCTTGAGAAAAAATTCCCAAAACGGATAAAGGTGGTTCCTTTGTTGGTTGGTTCACTGATACTCACTAAGAAAATGGTGGGATCGGGTTCTTCAGGTGGAGATTTACAAACTCCACAATTTGATGGTGCAAACTATGATTTTTGGGCTGTCAAAATGGAGACTATCCTCATAGCACATGATTTATGGAATGTAGTAGAGATCGGAGTACAATCGCAGCCGATTATCAAGGAGGAAAAAGGCTCTGGAGATGAAGAAAGTGAGGCTGAGCAAGTTCTAATGGAAGCACCCACCATTTCCTGAGAAGACAAAATCAAAAACGCCAAGGCGCTGAGTCTCATTCAAGGGCAATAACAAATGAGCTCTTCCCTCGCATCAGAAATGAAAAGACTGCAAAAGGGGCTTGGGACATTTTGAGAAGAGAGTTCAAAGGAGATAAAAAGATAAGAGCTGTAAAACTTTAAGCAATTATGGCTGATTTTGAGTATATGAGAATGACAAATGTTGAAAACCTAGATGACTATTTAGCTAGGTTTTTTGGAATTGTGAATAATCTGAAGTCACTTGGTGAAGATGTGCCTGAAAAAAGGATCGTGCAAAAACTATTGATGAGCCTAAGTAGGAGGTATAAATCCATTGTGTCTATTATTGAAGAAACTAGAGATCTGGATGCCATTAGAGTTGAAGAAGTCATTGCATCTGTCAAGGTCTATGATAAAATATAAGACTTGCATGATGAAAGGGATAAGTTAACAGGAACTGAGAGAGCTTTTAGTAGTCTCAGAGTTGGCAACAACCAAGTTACTGGAACTTACAAAGGTTCACAGAATAGGCAAACTCAGAAGTGGCATGGACAACATAAGAAAGGAAAGAATTGGTCTCAAGGTGGAAATTGGAACAACAATGGTTCAAGCTGGAACAACAACTCTAGAGGAAATTGGAACAATAAATTCAATTCACAGTACAAACAAGGGAATAGTAATCAAAGTGGTATGAAACAACAGTGCCAAGTCTGTGAGAAATACCATTTTGGTGTGTGCAGATACAAAGGAAAAGCCAAGTGTGGAAAGTGCAACCGGTTTGGTCATATTGCAAAGGACTGTGACAGTCACAAGCAAGTAGCCAACTATGCTAAGGAAGAAGAAGTAACCACATGAACCATGTTCTATGCTTGTCACTCTTCAATTATGCAAGATAGAAGTGTATGGTTTGTGGACAGTGCCTGCAGCAGCCACATGACATCTCAAGAGTCTGTGTTGATAAACATTGACAGATCTGTGACATGTAAGGTCAAAATAGGCACTGGAGATCTTGTACAAGCTACTGGGGAAGGCACTTTAGTTGTTGAAAATCAATGTGGGAAAAGGTATATAAATGAAGTGTTGTTGGTTCCAAGTTTGGATGAAAACTTACTAAGTGTAGGCCAGATGATGGAGCATGGATACTGTGTCCTATTTGGGGGTAATATGGCAATAATATTTGATGATAGCAGTCTCAACAATGTTGTAGCAAAAGTGATCATGGCAGGAAATCGATGTTTTCCACTTTCACTGGATTCTATAAGTCCTGCAGCAAGAAAAACATATGTGGTTGAAGACTCTTGGATATGGCACAAAAGGCTTGGACATTTGAACTTTAGTAGCATGAAGAAGATGCAGCAGAAGGAAATGGTACTTGGATTACCTGTTTTGACTTAAATGAAAGATGTGTGTAAAGGCTGTGTATCAGGGAAACATCACAGAGAATTTGACAAGGAAAAGATATGAAGAGCAAGTCATCCACTTGAGTTGGTACACACAGATGTATGTGGACCAATGCAAAATGAGTCCATTGGAGGGAATAGATACTTCATCACATTCATTGATGACTTCTCAAGAATGTGTTGGGTATACTTTCTCAGAAATAAATATGATACCTTCAATGTGATTAAAAAATTCAAAGCTTTTGTTGAATTGCAAAGTGGGTTCAAGTTGAAGAAGCTAATGAGTGATAGAGGTGGTGAATACACCTCACATGAATTTATGGACTACTGTGCAAGTATGGGAATAGAGAGGCAACTGACTATTGCCTACTCTCCTCAGCAAAATGGAGTTGCTAAGAGAAGAAATAGAACAATTGGTGAGATGGCAAGATCCATGATGACTAAGAAAGGAATACATGTGATCTTTTGGGCAAAAGCTGTGAGCACAGTTGTGTATCTGCAAAACAGATGCTTTACAACATCAGTGTTAGATAAAACACCTTTTGAAGCATTCACAGGAAGAAAACCTGGAATCAAGCATCTGAAAGTATTTGGGTGTATTTGTTATACTCATGTTCCATCACCACTGTGGCATAAGTTTGATGATAGAACCAGAAAGGGAGTTTTCATGGGATATGGAAGCTGTGAAAAAGGATATAGAGTGTATGATATGCAATCTAAGAAAATTGTACTCTCAAGAAGTGTGGTCTTCAGTGAAAACAAGTCATGGAATTGGGAATGTAACCAAGTGGAGTCTATCTTAATACCCTTCAATCTTAAAGGTAATGATGCAGAAAATGAAACTAGAGAAGAATCATCAAATGCAACTTAGTTCAACAATGCTGAAAGTTCTCACTCAAACACAAGTATTGATGAGTTAGTTGAGAACAATGGTGGAAGTTATAGTCAAGGTGTAACGCCCCGGCCCCGAAATATTAAATTCGGGAATTAATTTTATTAGTGATAGGCCCAAAATAGAAACATAATCAATTTTATTTTGTTGACATTAACCACTATTTATAATTATGGAAACATACAACTAAATTATCAAGTTAATTCCCATCTCCTACTTTCAAAACAACCTCTTAACAAAGGGTTTAATCTTGAATTAATTTATTTTCAATCTATCATAATTCTTTTATTTCATATCTTGTTTCCAACCATGGTTCATAATTATAAAGTCGACGTACTAATTTAACCTCACCTTGTTACCATTTTCTTAAATAATCAAATCCCCTTCTAGAAATTATTTCTCGAACTATAATTAACCTCATTTATTTTTATTTTTATTTTCTTTTTTTATCTCAGCCACACAGGTGGCACACCTCAGATTCCAGATTTTTTTTGGAATCTTCCCACTTAGTGCCAAAATGACTATTTTACCCTCA
The DNA here is from genome assembly GCA_024362995.1 of Heteromeles arbutifolia. Taxonomy (NCBI): domain Eukaryota; kingdom Viridiplantae; phylum Streptophyta; class Magnoliopsida; order Rosales; family Rosaceae; genus Heteromeles; species Heteromeles arbutifolia. The sequence continues at coordinate 38,200,831 of JANCRC010000002.1, read as the reverse complement.
ACTTCTATCGTTAATAACTTCCTCGTTATAACTCCGTTTCACGAACGGTTTGCGCCTACGCGTTCGTGAGATTAGGCTCTATTCAAAAATATAAATTTTAACCTCGAAAGGTTTACGAATTTTAAATAATTAATTTCCAAACTTTAAACCTCGTAACTAGTTTAATTTAAAACTAAACTCACATAAATTATTAAAATTTCTCGAAAAATCTTATAAAATCTCAATAATTCAAATATATAAATTATAATAATTCCCAAAGGCCAAACTTTAAAATTTCCTTTCTATTTTCATAACCATAAATTGAGTTATTTTCGATTTCCTCCACATATTCATAATTATGAATATATAATTCATGTATGTAAATTTTCAGGGTATTACATTCACCCCCCGTTAAAATAAATCTCGTCCCCGAGATTTCAACCGTCGCGTTACTAGAAGGAACCAACTATTTCCACTTTAAGGTGAATACAATTAAAATCTCCATCTACAATTTTATCCAATTTGAAAATAAATAAATAAATTAACGAAACATTCCTCGCGATTCTCACAACCACATTCCTTGGTAAGGAAAAATATCAAAACTTCTAGCCACACATATTGGCAAGATAGACATCCGAAATTCCTGTCACACTAATTTAAATATATATTTTTTTTTTAAACATCATTATGGGTATTACCACTTACCATTGACGATATCAACATCAGAAACTTTTTGTCATACCCAATATTGACAAAACAAATATCATAGATTCCCACCATAATTTTTCTTTCGGCCAAATCAATATCCGAATTTTAAGCCACGACCATTAATATGTAAGAAATTATCAAAATTTTCAAGCCAAACCATTGGAATTGGTAAATTAAATACCAAAATTACAACCAAAATTGTTGGAATTTCAAATTTCATTACTAAGTGATGGAAAGAAATTTAAAACCAAATCCATAATACCGTTGAACGAAATCAATTCCCATTCTATGATTCCATTCATAATGGTAAGAAAATAAAAAGAGTAAATGAACATAAGGCTTATGGAATTCTATATATCCAAATTTGTCATGAAACCACATAACACACCTTGGTAGAGTATCCATGAATCTCTTTTAAACTAATAGTGGTCCCATTTATTTTCTCTCACATTAACAAAATCAAATGTCAAATTTCAAGCCATGACTATCGTGGCTAATAAAATATCAAAATTTTATGCCATCATTCGTTAATGGCAACCAAACTAGTCAAGTTTGAAATTTATAAACTTTCTCTTCTTCAACCGTAAAACCCAACCAAGAAAACATTAATATTAATGAACTCGAAATCTCATTCCATACTTTCAAGTTCCAAAATAGGTAAGTCAACGAATTATAATCGTGATTATCACTCACATTCTCTTATGCCCAAACACCCTTATTGGCAGAATAATATCAAAATTCTAACCATACTCATTGGCAACATAAATATTATAAATTTTCAGCCAAAACTTTATAATTGGCAAATCGAACTTCAAATTTCAACCAAATTTATGGACAATTTCCAATCACACTCACTAGTTAATGGAAAGAAAATTAAAACTAAATTCGCAACACCACTAATATAAAATCTCATTTTATGGTTCCCTTTACTTTCAAAATTAACTAAATTGCCCATAGTAAAATTAAAACCCTTGAAATCTTCCTTTCAATTGTTTCTCTTTAAACTTACTTCAATGTAACCACATATCGAATAAATTAGTGACTCGCATTTCCAAAGCACTACTACCATTCTATCATCCAAGGAAGAGAAATATATATATCACGACTCTGACGGTCAATGAAATCAACCCATTAGTAATCACATAATTACGAGAAGATATGCTCGTCATTAGTTTTGTTTCGAAATATCGAATTCAACAATGCCAACTCAAGACTAAGGCAACCAAATCAATCAAAATTGTAATTAAAATTTTTTTTCTCCACCAAAAAACTTAAAAATTCCTTATCTCACACAACTGGAAATTCGTTTATATTAAACGGACTCAATTATCATTTCCTAATCTTATTCGTGTCCTCTCACAATCAATGGAGAAAATTTCATCATCTTTTCACCAGTCCAAATATAATGTCCAATCATAACCACAGTTTATAATTTCATTCCCATTCGATAAATCACCATATCTTCCATAATTATTAAAACTTTCCAACCATAATTATTGTTGGCCATAGAATTGTAAAATTTCTAACCATACTTACCATTTACAAACAATGATTTTATCACCTTTTTTCCTTTTGCCACAAACGGTGACTAGTAGACTAGAAAACATTGTACACTTTTTTTTTTTTCCAACCCCCTTATATCCACAGGCCTTTTTCGCCCAACCACCTTATATCCACGGGCCTTTTTGCCCAATTCACATTTTCACGGGCCTTTTTTCCGCCCAATTTCACATTCACGGGCCTTTTTCGCTCAATTTCACATTCACAGGATCTTTGTGCCCATTCACATTCACTGGGTCATTGTGCCCATTTCACATCCACTGGGTCATTGTGCCCATTTCACATCCACGAGCCTCTTTCGTCCAATTTCACATATTTCTCATTGGCCAAGGTATAATACAGCTCTTCCATCTTCATGTCACAATATCCCAATTATCTTAACATTCAACATTTTCATAATATATGTCATAATATCAACTCAATGCACGATTAATCCAAAACTTAATCAAGTACTCATCTTTACAACTATTGCATGAAATATGACATTTCAAAATACCTCCATCCAATTCAATTCATGTCATGATGATTTTCAACATGTATATATTGCACAATACTTTATCCTTATCCAAAGAACTTAAGGCTAATGCAATACCAATGCAAATGAAAATTTTTACTATAGGAATTCCATAATCACCATGAAAATTGCACTACAACACAATACCAATCATCTATGCATCTCACACACATATATATCACATGCATGCCACCACAATGCATATCATAATTCACGCCAATAAGAATTCAAGCATATTGCATATTACAGAGTAGGATCATTTGCTCTAATACCATTTGTAACGCCCCGGCCCCGAAATATTAAATTCGAGAATTAATTTTATTAGTGATAGGCCCAAAATAGAAACATAATCAATTTTATTTTGTTGACATTAACCACTATTTATAATTATGGAAACATACAACTAAATTATCAAGTTAATTCCCATCTCCTACTTTCAAAACAACCTCTTAACAAAGGGTTTAATCTTGAATTAATTTATTTTCAATCTATCATAATTCTTTTATTTCATATCTTGTTTCCAACCATGGTTCATAATTATAAAGTCGTACACCCAACGTACTAATTTAACCTCACCTTGTTATACCATTTTCTTAAATAATCAAATCCCTTTCTAGAAATTATTTCTCGAACTATAATTAACCTCATTTATTTTTATTTTTATTTTCATTTTTTATCTCAGCCACACAGGTGGCACACCTCAGATTCCAAATTTTTTTTTGGAATCTTCCCTCTTAGTGCCAAAATGACTATTTTACCCTCAACTTCTATCGTTAATAACTTCCTCGTTATAACTCCGTTTCACGAACGGTTTGCGCCTACGCGTTCGTGAGATCAGGCTCTATTCAAAAATATAAATTTTAACCTCGAAAGGTTTACGAATTTTAAATAATTAATTTCCAAACTTTAAACCTTGTAACTAGTTTAATTTAAAACTAAACTCACATAAATTATTAAAATTTCTCGAAAAATCTTATAAAATCTCAATAATTCAAATATATAAATTATAATAATTCCCAAAGGCCAAACTTTAAAATTTCCTTTCTATTTTCATAACCATAAATCGAGTATTTTCGAGTTCTTCCGCATATTCATAATTATGAATATATAATTCATATATGTAAATTTTCAGGGTATTACACAAGGCTCCACACCTAGCTCCACTCTAGTGAAGTTGAGAACTCTGGAAGATATATATGCAAGGTGTCACATGTGTATTATATAACCAGAGAACTATCAAGAAGCAGCAAGAGATATAGCTTGGCAAGAAGCTATGAATGCAGAATTGGAAATGATTGAAAAGAACAATACTTGGGAACTTGTTGAGAGGCTAGTTGATAAACCTGTCGTAGGTGTGAAATGGATATTTAAGACTACGCTTAACGTGGATGGAATAGCTAAAAAACACAAGGCCAGGCTTGTAGCAAAAAGGTATACACAGAAACCTGGGATTGACTACAATGAAACCTTTGCACCAGTGGCAAGGTTAGACACAATTCGAACTCTCATTGCTCTTGCAGCACAACGGGTTGGAAGCTATTTCAGTTGGATGTTAAGTTAGCATTCCTAAATGGTATGCTTGATGAAGAAATATATGTTGAACAGCATGAAGGTTTTTGAGCTGAAAAACGCAGGTCACAAGGTTTACAAGTTAAGAAAGGCTCTATATGGACTTAAACAGGCACCTAGAGCCTAGTACAGTGAGATTGATGCATATCCATCTCTGTGTAAATTCAAAAGAAGCACAAGTGAAGTCACACTATATACAAGATTTGATGATGATGAAGGTTTGATAATTGTCTCAATATATGTTGATGACATTGTCTATACTGGAAGTAGTGACAATATGCTTAGTGAGTTCAAAAAGGAGATGATGCAGAAATATAAAATGTCTGACCTTGGTCTTCTACATCACTTCTTAAGCATGGGGATACTGCAAACTGATCAAGGAGTGTTCATTCATCAAAGTAAGTACGCCACGTCTCTACTTGTGAAATTTGGGCTTGAAGATTGCAAACCTGTATCTATTCCTTTGCCTACTAGTGAAAAACTTAAGAAAGTGAATGGGAGTGAATTGGCTGATGAAGGGCTTTATAGAAAAATAATGGGAAACTTGTTGTACTTAACAACAACTAGACCTAATCTGATGTACGCTGCAAGTTTGTTATCAAGGTTTATGAACAGTCCTACAAAGAAGCATCTCAGAATTGCAAGAAGGGTACTAAGATATGTGCAAAGGACTCCCAACTATGGCATTGAATATGTGAAAGACAAGTCTGCAATCCTCATTGGATTTTGTGATGCAGATTAGGCAAGTAGTGAGGATGATAGTATGAGCACCTCTAGATATGCTTTCAGTTTTGGCAGTGCGATATTTTCCTGGGCTTCTGTGAAACAAAATACAGTTGCACTATCAACTGCTGAAGCTGAGTATGTCTCAGCATCTGAGGCAACAACATAGTCCATTTGGTTAAGGTTTGTCCTTGATGATTTCGTGGAAATGCAAACTGAGGCAACACCCTTACTTTGTGACAATATGTTAGCTATCTCTATCATCAAAAATCCAGTCTTTCATTAGAGAACTAGACACATTAACAGGAGGTATCATTTCATAAGGGAAGCTCTACAAGAAGGTGTGATCAATTTGAAGTTCTGCAGAAGTGAAGAACAACTTGCAGACATATTTACAAAAGCTTTGCCAAGTGACAGATTTAATCAGTTGAGATTAAGGCGTGGAGTTAAGCCAATAAGCAGCTTAGGAAAGGCTGTTGAGAATTAAGCTGCATACTAAACATAAAACCAATCTGCAGATGACAATCCTGCAGAATGGAAGTGAAGAGAGTGAAGAAATCGAAGAGATGAAGAACATGCTATTTTTAATAATAACCGTTGGATTCAAACTTGTAATGGCTAGTTTAGTTTCCTGTTTTAGAAACCTGCACAGCTGTTATTCCTATATGTCTAGGAGTGTACTGTGTTATTCAATCATCTCCCAAGTGGAAGGATCGTAGCATTTGATGGCCTGAATGGGAGTCATTGCTCCCTGAAATATAGGATCTGAGCATTTGACTAATTTAGTGATATAGGCTTGTATATTCTCTCTTGGATTTTCAATCAATCATATTGAGCATTCTCTATCCTTTGTGTTCATTCTCTTCTCTGCAAATATTATGTCATAAAGTTTCAATCTTTGTGTTTTAATCAACCAAAATAACCATGCATGGTACCATTTCAAACAGTATGGGACCAAAACCTTACTACTTTGATGATATATATAAATAAAAGGGTAAATGACAAAAAACTACCTCAACTATTGGTGTCACGACACTTTCATACCTCATCTTTTAAAGTTGATAATTTCATACCTCATCTTACGAATTTGTACCAATGTTATACCTTCCGTTAATTGGCCGTGAATTTTTCAATTAAATGCTGATGTGGCTTGATTCGGGACCCATTTTTTTATTAAAAAATTAATAATTTATTATTAAAAAAATTTATTTAATATTTTTTAAATATTAAAATAATAAAATAATAAATAAAAAAAAAAAAAACCCTCAGTTCAGTTCGTTCCTCCCCCTTCTCTCCCCATCTTCCTGCAACCCAACCCAGAAATAAGAAGAAAAAGGAAGAAGAAGGAGGAAGAGAGGAAGAGGAGGAAGAAGAAGAAGAAGAAGAAAGAAAAAAAAAAAAAAAAAAAAAAGGAAACACCCAGTTCGTCCGCCCCGCCCCACCCCCACCCCCACTCCCACCCACCCAACCTGAAGAAGAAGAAGAAGAAGAAGAAGAAGAAGAAGAAGAAAGAGAAGAAAAAAAAAAAAAAAAAAAAGAGAACACCCAGTTTGTCTGCCCCATCCCCCCTCACCCCCCCCCCCCCCCCCCCCGCCCCTCACCAGCCCCCACCCCCGCCCCACCTGCAGAAGAAGAAGAAGAAGAAGAAGAGAGGAAAAAAAAAAAGGGAAACCCAGTTCGTCTGTCTCCCCCCCCCACCCTCTTCCCTCCATACCCATTCCTCCAATTTTCTCTGCACCTAGGTTCTCAACCTTCGAAATTGGCCTGCCGAAGGTTTCCCGATTCCACCGGGGTCTGGGTTTTTTTTGGGTTTCATGTAATGGGTGCGAGGTTGGGTGCGAAGGTGGGGAGGTTAGGTGCGGAGAGTGGGTGCGGAGAGTGGAGGGGGGGTGCGGAGGGGGAAGACAAATTGGTTTTTTTTTTTTCTCTCTTCTTTTTTCTGGGTTGCAGTTGCAGGGGAAAGAAAGATGAAGATGGGGAGAAGAGAGAGAAGGGGGGGAGGGGACGGCTGTTTTGGTTTTTTTTATATTTTTAATAACTTTTTTTTATTATTTTAATATTTAAAAAAATATTAAATGAATTTTTTTTTTTTAAATAATTTTTTAATAAAAAATGGGTCCCGGATCAAGGCACATCAGCATTTAACTGAAAAATTCATGGCCAATTAACGGAAGGTATAACATTGGCACAAATTCGTAAGATGAGGTATGACATTGTCAACTTCAAAAGATAAGGTATGAAAGTGTCGTGACACTAATAGTTGAGGTAGTTTTTGGTAATTTACCCTAAATAAAAGTATGATTCTACAATGTTAGCAGCCGTCACTCTGTCAGACTCTCTTACATTCTCATTCTTTATGTCAAAACCCTCATTGAAATTCCTTACCAAAATACATACAAAACTACAAAACATTAACATGGCATCAGAGCCAAGGTTGGATTAAACCAGCTGGGAGTTGTGAAAACTATTCTTTTAGGGGAGATTTAGAGTATTTGAAACCCCAGAAAGTGATTCAAGGATGAAGAGATGTCTAGATTAAGCAGCAGTAAGCTTAAAGCTCCCATTTTTACTGGTGAGAACTATGACTTTTGGAGGATTAGACTGACCACCATTTTCAAGTCACAAGATCTCTGAAAAATGGTTCAAGAAGGGTATGAGGCTCCAAATTCAGATGATGAGTCAACTGATGATGAAGAGCTCTCTGTGATTCAGAAAACAGTTCTGAGGGATAATGTGATGAGAGATGCCAAGGAGCTGGGAATAATGCAAGGAGCAGTTCCAGATGCCATTTTTGCTAGAATATCAAATGAAGTGTCATCCAAGGCTACTTGGGAAGTTCTTCAAATAGAATACAAAGGTGACAAGAAGAAAACCAAAGTAAAGCTTCAATCTCTTAAACGTGATTTTAAGTACACATACATGAGAGAAGTGAATCCTTTAAAGATTATTTTACTAGGTTGTTTGATGTTGTGAATCAAATGAAAACATTGGGTGAAGAACTACCTAAGGAGAGACATGTACATAATTATTAATCAGTATGACAAGATCCTATGATTCTATAGTGAATGTTATAGAGGAAACTAAGAACACTGACACACTGGATGCACAAAAAGTTATGGCTTCCTTGAAATCTTGTGAGCAAAAATTAGAGAGGCATGCTGATGCAGCCACAGAGAGGGTTTTTCAGTCACTTATGGCGCGTTTACGTAACTGTAATAGAAATAGGAGGAATTGAATTGAGGATGAATTGAATTGAGGAGGAGTTAGAATGAGGAGGAGTCAGAATCGAATTCCTGTTGAAACTGTTTACTTTTGTTCTGGAATCGGAATAGAATTCCATAAAGCTGTTTACTAATTCAGCAGAATTGGAATATAAACCAGTATGATTACTAAAATGCCCTTGTCCCAAATCAAATATGTATTAATGCTAGCCAAGATAGCCTAAGCCACCATGATTTGTGTATATTGTTTATAACCTGCTCTTTGTGCTCAATGTTACTTGAGCTATGCTTAGGCGTGCTCATTTTGTTCTTAGGATTGTGTATGTCATGAACAATTTGAAATTCCATATAGTGGAATGATATAGTTTTATAAATGTGTTAGACAACATAACAACTATTCAACTTGTGTTTTAGAGAGTGAACTGATGAAAATTCTCCATATCTTTTGTGGTATCATGGCAGTCTCAGCCACCATGCCACCTTTCAAAGTGTTTCTTGAAGTCTGATTCACGGAATACTTCCAATGACTAGAGTTGTTTTGTGAGCCATCGTTTGTTGGTTGTTAACCTGAGGATGGAGGAGAAGTTTGTCACAAAGGAGTCTCAGAATAGCTACTCCAAAGCTGCAAAGGACTGGGGCTGGCGTGAATTTTGTATAATAGTAAATAAATGAAGAAAATACATTACGAACAAACAAAGAGTAGGAAATAACTTCATTAAAGTTAATATTTTACATCAAAGTACATCTATCTAACCATCATAACCAACCTAAACAAACTAGTCATACCCTGCCTAGGCATCATATTATCAACAAAATATTCATAACCTGCCTACACATCAGATTGCAACAAAATATTCCTAACCTGCCTAAACATCATAATATCAACAAAAAATAGTTCTTCACCATCATGGTTTTATCTAATCAGTCATTAGATTTACAAAACATTTACAATTTTTCCTGATATGTCATCATGGCAGTGAGCATGTCATAGCATTAGCAAAAAACTAGCATTCACATTCTTTGGAACATCACTTAGATGTCATTATGCATCCAAGTCTGCAACAAAGTAGTCACATATGCACTTTTCCTTTCATCAGACATGTTGAAAAAAAACCCTTAAAAGGTCATGTTCTTTGGCCAAGAAGTTGGTGACTTGAAATAATTGCATGGGAGCCAAAAACTCCATTTTGCTCAACTCACCGTCAAGTTTTTGTTGCATTTCTGTCAGATTTATATCGGTTGACAGTGCATGAACTAGACCATCAAGCTTAGGTCCCACATCGGCTATAGCTTTAGCCACAATAGAGAATTGCTTAGTCATTTCATCCCTTCATCTTGCCCTCTTGCGACTACTGTTTGATGCGTTACTTTCTGCATTCCTTTGTTGTTGGGTATTTGGTACTGAGAAAGAAGTATCAAAATCATTTCCACTTTCATCCTCACCTTCATTTTGATTGACATTGGCATCTTCAAGTCTAACTTCTTCTTCATCGTCATCAGCGTTACCAGCATTTGCACCCACAGCACGATCTTTTGCATAAATCTCTCCCAAACTGTGGTAGTGCGGAAAAGGTTTATCGTACAATCCACTTGCATCCTTTTTACCCTACAAACAAAAAATACAAAATAAAAGGCACGTAAGAAAAGCAACCTTGTGTTTAAAACTTAGTTTTCATGATTAAAGCATTTTTTCTCAAGTTTCAGTTTTCTCGCTGCTCGATTCTTTTAAGGCCACAACTGTGATTGGAATGTGTAGGATGTTTGTGTGTCATCCCCCAGAGTTGCTTTGGAGTTCTATCGGGCTGTGAGGGATGCTCTACTTCTATATGAAGTTGTGGTTCCTGTCAAGGTTAGTACATGGAAACCAGTTGTAAACTTTACCTACTGACCTTTTTATACATTTGCTAAGCCAATCTAAAAAAGTGCAGGTGGGATGGTTATGTCTGTCCTATTGCACTGTCTATTGTACTAAATTTTTTGAGAATCCGAACCCGACTACCTTCTCTTTGTCCCTTTCTAAGTTTTATTCATGAAAGATATTACATGCATGTTTACACCTATAATCACTCTAGTATCATGTACCTGATCTAATAAAAAAATTGTATGTTCGAATGTGCCAAAGAATGACAGTTCACTATTTATAGGATACCTAACTTAGATCCCAACAAAATGCTGATTTGCTATTCTGTTAATAATGGAACCAACAGAATGCTAACTTGCATCCTTTGATATCATTTACTGATTAGCTGATAAATATTAGAGTTTTCTTAAATTAGCAAGGGCATATATATGCATACCTTCATAGTCTCGTCATACACACTTTTCTCACAAGCCAACATCATTTTCTCTTCATTCCACTCAAACCCACTGAGAGCTAGCAATTCAGTTAAGGCAAAATATTTTGCCTTCAATGTCTTGATGCGTGATTCAATGTGGGGAAAGGCCTTTAATCCGCACCCTGGGAGTTTGGCTTCCATCATAGCTTCTATCTTCCCCAAATAACCATTTTTGAAACCAATGTCAGCTCGCCAAGTTGGGTCACTATGCAACTCAAGCAATGATTCAACCAATATTGTATCCTCAGTAGTTGTCCAATAATGTTTCTGTTGTCCCCTTCCTCGTTTCGCAGATGAAGCAGATGCCATTCTACATAACAATATTAGAAATCATAAGTATTCCAAATGATTTCAATTACAAATAGGATGTCTTTCTTAACTTAAAAACAAATACAACATTCCAAATGTTATTACACAAATAGTATTAGACATAAGCATTCCAAATGATTTTGATTACAAACACTGATGTTTTTCTTAACTTAGAAACAAATAAACCATTCCAAATGTCATTACACAAACAATGATGTCTTTCTTAACTTAAAAACAAAAGAAGCATTCCAAATGTTATTACAAACATTATAATATAAAAAGACACACTAATGTGTTCATTAAAACGAAAGGACATATCAAACACCCGACTCAATGAACAGCCATATTGTTCCACATTTCTTGGGCAAGGTTATCCCTCCATGCAGTCCACTCATCTGAGGACTCAACAGTGGTAATATAGTTATTCGCATCTGAATTCCCATCTTGAAATTGCCCGTCCGCATCAGCTTCTATAGGATCTACAACCATCTTCTTCCTTATAAAATTATGGAGCATACAACACACTGAAATTATGCGACGATGTGTCCTAATGTCGTAAAATGATGGGCTCCTAAGAATTCCCCAACGCATTTTCAATAGCCCAAAACACCTTTCAATGACATTCCGAGCACTTGAGTGTTTCATATTAAAAAACTCAGCCGGTGTTGTAGGACGATAACTATCTCTCCACTCATTCAGATGATAACGGGTTCGTCTATAAGGTGCAAGAAAACCTTTTCCGTTTGTGTAGCCACCATCAACTAAATAGTAACAACCTATTGTTGACAAAGAATTAAAAATTGTCAAATTTACAACTCTATATCACTTGCAATTCAAAAGCTAAGAATTTTAATTACTAAAAAAAGTTGTAAGTGTTACCATTAGGGACTTTCAATCCATTTCTCCTAGTCATAGCATCTCTAAGAACTCGACCATCATGTGCAGACCCTTCCCATCCAGGTAAAACATATATAAACTGCATGTCCGGAGTGCAGACTCCCAAAACATTCGTTGCTATTTCATTTTTCCTTGTTCTGTACTTTGGTTTATCACATTCTGGTACATGCACCTTAACCGGTGTTCCATCTAGTGCACCTAAGCAATTCTACAGTATATAGGCCACAAAATTAACAAATTAAACTAAGAAATAAAAAACTAGTAATTACCGAGTAGTGTAGGCATGTAGATACTACATACCTTAAACCATTTCCACTTTGGGTCGGTTGAGTTCTCAGGGATAGGCTCAGGTGTTTGCCATAAATCCTTTTGGCATCGAATAATTGCTTTAATACACTCATGAAAATACTTACTAATTGTTCGACCAGACCTTCTAAAGTGGTGGTTAATTGTGCGATTCTTAAGATGGTGTGAAAGAATGTATAGAAAAAATGCAACCATCTCCTCTATAGACACATTTCGAGTAGCTCGTAGTTGTCCTCTAGTCACAAGAACTTGACATAATCTATGAAAGGATCGTCTATCCATTCGTAGTTTAGCAATACATGTCACATCACTCTCAATTAAACCATGTAAGTATTCTAATTGCTTGTAAACTCTTATAACTGTTTGAGAAGGTGAGGGACTTCTAAGGCGCTTTTGGAAACGATACCAAGAATAGAAACAAGAAGTAGCACATGCAACAAATATAGTTCGAAGATAGACAATCAACACATTCAACGCAGCATGTAATTTCTTCTTTGTGGACAAACTTAGACGAGCCATTAGTCTACACAAAATAATGAAGAAAAAAAATGTCATGAAGGACTTCAATTAACAAGTTAATAAACATATCGGCAAACTGAAATAAATTAACATTACAGAACACAATCAGTCACAAAAATTTATATTTTTTTTCTCCATACCTAGTATCACAATTAATGGAAAAATAACAACATAAATCATAGTATACCTGCAACCAGTGAAGAGAGCTCAACCCACAACCTTGTCCTCACTCTTCCTAATTTCATAAAGATGATGAATATTTGATTAATAAACATTTATGAGCATAAAGAATTAGGGATAAAGTACTCTTCGTAATCAATACAACATTTGTGAGCATAAGAATTAGGGATAAAGTACTCTTCCTAAACAATACAACATTTCAAAGATCACAGGTACACAATCATGCATATCAATCTTTTTCTTAACAAGTCAAATCATACCCAACAATGATAATCTTGTTTCAGATGATCTAAAATGTTGTGAGTCCTATATAACCTTCAGGGAAGTTTATTTCTATGGTAAATAAATACTAGTTAACTATCGTTCTAGCTTTCAAGATCAAGACAGTGTTAGTATCACCAAGAAAGACAATGCTGCTTCCTCCTCTTAGGCAAAGGCTTCTTCCATAGCCTCTGCTGCCAAGTATCTCCGCGTGTACAAGGATATGTGATCCCGGCAAGCTAGTCAAGCCACTAGTACACCTATTGTTGTCGCTGCCAGTATAAAAACTACAGTAATTAGCACCAACATTGGATCCATAATTGGCTTCATGTTCCTGCTTTAGCCTCTTATGATTTGTTGTTTTGTCGACCAATGGAATCACCCAATTCGTAGAATCGTCCTCCAAAGTCGAAAGAGAAGGGTAGGGAAAGCATGACATGGATGACATCTTGACATTAAGGCCAATTACCTCATTAGATGTATTCTCACCACAGAACTCTGGTTGCACATAGAGATCAGATACATGCAACTAGCATCATATGCTCTTCACATACCTAGCTTTCTAAACCCAATAGGATCAACAAATTGCATAACCCAATTCAGAAGAACATCAAACACACAAAGCCCAAATGTCCCTGATCTAAGCATAAGGTTTCCAACTTTTTAGATCCAATTCACAAATCCAAAACCAAAAAAACATCAAAACAAATTAGACCCAATTCACAAGGTTTCCAACTTTTTACATACAAGGTACAAAACATAAAACATCAAAACAAATCAGACCAAAATCACAAATCCAAAAACCAATAACAAAGTTTCCAATTTTTATTGAAATTCGCTAAAAATTTACAAGAACTAGTGGGCAGGAATCTCTTCTCTCTCTCTCTCTCTCTCTCTCTCTCTCTCTCTCTCTCTCTCTCTCTAACAATGAAGTGAAGTGAAGGAAGCAATGAAAGATTCAGCAGGATGCAAGGAAACACAGTTTAATGGAAAATCTTTCAGAGGTCAGAGCCTTCATCCAGAAACTCATTTACCTGTGTAGTTCAAAGCAAAAAAATCAACATAGAGATAAAAACGCAGAAGAAGTAGGGATTTACCTGTCCGTAATTGTGACGAGAGCTGCGGTTGAGAGGAAAGAAAGGCATGCGGCTGAGAGAAGAGACAAATGAGCTGCTTGAAAAGAAAATTGACAGTCTAGGTTAAAAGGATAATCTTGCAAATAATGAAAGTAAGTGAGGGCATAAAGGGAAAAAAATTATCAAATTGATTGCCCAAGCCACCCGGAATCCAAATACCTTCTATTTCTTAGGAATCCAAATCAGCCAATTCTTGGAATTGGATTCCAAAATTTGTGTGGGACCCACTAAATTTTGATTCCCCCAGATTTGGTAAACACCGGAGTATGCCGTAATCGGAATTCAATTCCAATTCTTGATTCCGATTACCTTTACGTAAACGCACCCTTAGTGTCAATCCTACATAGAGGAATTCAACAGCTTAATTTTTCTGAACTGAAAACAACAACAAAGCTAGACCTTCTTACACTAAACATGTGGCGCACAACAAAGGGTTTCAAAATTGAAAGTAGACCTGATGTAGCATCACTAGTAGCATTAAAATATATTTTTTACAACGTTGCCAACTGGTGGAATCCAACCAAAGTTCCTTTTTGGGTATTTTTCCATCGTTTTAAATTATATGCTATTAACTTTCCGAAATTTTCCTAGAAACTGCGCTATAGGACTAGTGCTCAATTAGCAATAAACTTGTTGATCCCAAATTTTCAATGTTGATCCCAAATTGTGGTTTATATATTTCAAAGAAGTTTTATTTTTTATTTTTTAACAAATGATATTATCTACACTAAGTAGTAGGAGAGTAGCCTAAACCTCAGACTAGCCACAAACGATAGTTCAAAGAAGTTATATACACATAAAATGTATAGCAAATAATTAGTAAAAGAGACATCAAATGGGAAAGTTTGACAGCGTTAAGCTATAAACATATATAAAATCTTATTAAACTCCAGTATATCGTTGGGATACATAAACGAGTCCGATGTGTGATCAGAAGCTCCCATTGATTTACATATTACCTAGCTAAGAATCTTTAGGCTATCAGACATCAGTTAATACCGAAACAAGGCAATACCCGCATAGCTGGAAACATTGGACAACAACTCTGATAGAGAATCAAAGCTCTTACAGGAACATATAGTATTCTAGAGAAAGAAAAGAGAACTAGAAACGCCGGCAGGCCAGTCACCATGCATGTATCCACTTCAATTCTCCTTGACGCGCAGGTGATCCAAGCAAGGCATCATGTAGGCAGCGGGGCTTGCCTGAAGTTCCATGAATTTCTCATATGTCATTCCAATGTACTTTGCTTTTTCGCCTTCCTTTTCTAGCAACTCCGGGATCGGTAGAGCAGGTGTGTCCAGTGCCGGTCCATGTGGTACTGCGATCGATATCCTCGTAGCTGTGTTGTTCACAGTTGCTCGATGCCATACGCTCTTGTACTTGTCGTTTGTCAGAATCTGCATTTGATCGCCAACGTTAACAACAAAAGCGCCGGGAGCAGCTTTCACCAAGACCCACTGACCCTTGTGCTTGACTTCAAGGCCACACATATCATTCTGAATCAGGAGTGTCACCAGTCCGTGATCGGTATGAGGAGGAATACCGATAGCCAGGTCGGGCTGTGGGCAAGCCGGGTAGTAGTTCGCGGCCAGAATTTGCAAGCCGCGATCCCAGTTCATGGCCTTTGCAATGTAATCGGCCTCCAATCCCAAGCTCTCCGATATTCCATTCAATATTTCGGTTGCCACCGCATGGGTTCTTTTACTGAACTCCAATGACACCTCGCTGTATCCAGCAGGTTTGTAGAGTGAGTTGAACTCAGGGTGTGCTATGACCTTGAGATAATCCCTCCAGAGACGAACTTTGTCAATTGCGACGTTGAAACTGGTGCCGCACTTAATTGGGTCCAGCAGGTTCCTTGTTTGGAACTCCTTCTTCTCCTCCTCCGGCAGCTCAAAAAATCTTCGGCACGCGTCGATCATTTCTTTCATCAGGCTCTCGGGTACACCGTGGTTGATCACCTAAAAGACATCAAGCGCATGGAAATATTAATTCATGTTTCATTACTAATAACCATTTCATTTTATAACTATTTCACTTTTAATGACAATCTCTTGAGTGTGAATATACCTGAAAGAAGCCCCATTCTTCGCAAGCTTTGCCTATTTTTTGGATCATCTGTGCCCGTTCATCAGGGGAGACAGAGGTGAGAAGAGCAAAATCAATGATGGGGATTGAGTGTTCTGGGTCGTTTTCATCTCCCTTGTCGTTGGGATCCATGGTGTAGGCGTACTCGGAAGGTACATAAGTGAGAGCATCTGAGTCGGCTAGGATTTTGATGCTTGCTACCTTGGGTTCAGATGCATCCACTGAAGTCACTGTAGGTGCCATTGGTTAAGGGAAAGAGGAAGAAGCTGAGAATACTAGCCTTAATTTGTATATCCAGAAGAAGGGAAGTGAGGGAAACGAAGGTTTACTGACTTTCAGTGGTGTGGAGAAATATGGAAAAAGGAAATGGCATTTATAGAGCAAGATGGCAGGATAACATATGAATCTACACGTGGGGAATATTTACAACGCAATCACTCATGACCCGGTGACCGGCAGGATAACATATGACTCTACACGTATTACTTATAGAAATGATCAGATACGTAAGCGGCCTTCAATCTCAAATGGTCGTACATATGACTCTACACGTGGGATCCTCTTTGCAAGCCTCATGATCTGCACATAAGATGGTAGGTACATCACGTGTCATCATACAAATGATGGGATATGTGTGTTAAAAAATTAATAATTTAAAAAATAAAATTTCTCATCACTTATATAAAAACACGTGATGTACCACTGTGTTCCCATCACAATTAAAAATTTCTCCATAACTCGACAGGGTGGAGGTTTTTCAATAAGCTGGCCAGTGCTGACCACCTAAGTGTCAAATTTGTTGTCAAACAACAATAAAATATATAAATACAAAAAATATATAATTATAGTTATCTACATGTATATGCAATAGAGTAATTCTCGGATACCAAGTTTTGTAGACTACGTCTAAATTTTTTCTTTAAGAAAAATGATATTTTATAAACCATATTTAAACCATTCTTTTAATAGAAGTGAGACCACGTGTAAATTGTTGTGCCTCTACTTCCGTTTAAAAGATGATTTAGATGTGATCTAAAAAAATGTGGTATTTTTAGAATGAGGATCTTCTTTGGATTATTTTTGTGAGGATCTAGAGGATCCTTTAATTTTATCCGTTTATCGTAAATCGTGAGATCATTTTGTCAAGCACTATTTATGTTTAATTTTAAATAAAAAGTTTAAATTGATTTCTCACCGCACGATATACGATGAATAAACACAATTAAAAGATTCGGAGAGGATCCCCATTCGTATTTCTAGTATCACCTTTTCTTTAATTAATATACGTATGGTCTACAATATAAGTTCGACTCACTTCTATTGAAGAAATGGTATTGATGTAGCGTACAAAACGTACTACTAGAACGTAGAGAAACCAAAAAATTTCAACAAGGGACTGCCTATGAACATGTTATATAATACATTCACAATCAAATAATGAGATATGCAACTAAAAAGACACGGCATCATATTTAGTCGTTAAATAGTAGTGAAGAAAATAGACGAATATATTTTTACAAAGAACCCAAAACCCATAATCCAACTGTCATATAGTTTAGATTTTGATAATTTTTTGTAGACATGGCCTTTGGGAGAATGCATGAAAGATAGAAGATTCGAATCGTTAAAATACATTAAAAATGAACGCCACAAAAACATGTGGTAAAGATGTGTAAAAAAATGATGTCACGGTCTGTTCCTATCAAGTAAATACATATAAACTAGTGAAATGTGGAAAATATGCTTTATTTTGTTTTGTATTCTTAAGATGGAGGATGGATGGGAAGAATGTATGCATGTATGTAGTTGATGAGAAAATTAGAAAATTGTAGGAATTCATTTCAATGGGCGTGGGATAAAGGAAAACCAGAACCGCGTTCAGCTGGAAACATTGACAATGGCGGCACACGACGCAAACCAATGAAGCCAGCACATCGTCGTCATGTGCCTCCCCTCTTTAACCAATTAATAATACATGCCTTGTGTTCCTTGAGGTCAATAATTGATCAAACAAGGCAGCCATCAGAGCCAATTAAAAAAATAAAGAAAATCAACTAAAAGTCTTCAAAAATTTTAATTTTAATAAAAATGATAAAATAAAAGTATAAATAAATAGTTTCATGAGTGATTTTTTAAGGTAAAAATATCTTTAGCGTTAAAATGAACAGTACCAGAAATGTTTCATTAAGATTTCCTAAAAAATATGACACTTAATATGGCACAAAAAATCAAACACAATTGCATACCTTTATCTGCACGTATCACCGATTCCAAATCTAAATTATGATTGCGCTATTTAATACTACAATTTAGTATTATTCTCTCTTCTACAAATGAGTGAGTGCGTACACGAAAGTTATAATATTTAGGAGAATGAAGCTTTTGATAGTTTTAGCACAACCCTTTTGTATAATTAAATATAAATCTCTCTCTTTTGTTCAAAGAAAGTGTCCCTCGCTGCTTCCAAAAAAAAAAAAAAGAAAGTGCCCCTCGCAGAATGCAATCCCACCCAAGTAACAGTCACATCGTTTGCACCTAACTTTATATGGAGGAACGTTGATCCTGCCTTATAACTTTTAACTCCTGCTTTTAGTCCCTGTGAGTTGACGGGAACATGAATATGCATGTAAGTCAATCACCCAACCCAATTTATTGAGTGTATTTTTCTCGTCACTACTAATAGTTAGCAACGTTGATCATCTTATTTATTATTTTGAATGCGTTTAAATTTGGAGATTCGTATTTGTACAATACACAGATTTCAAAATTTAAACTCATCTAAAATTGATAAATATGATAATAAGCATCACCATCGCTTAATCTGTCATTTCCTTTGGATCTATAGTGGGATATCCTTGGCTATGGCGTTCTCTACTAGAGCAGTCACCTCAAGTCTCCCTCCAGAGCCCTTTTCTTCCCTAGAAAATGGGCAAACAAAATCAGTGGTGGTGAGCAGATTTTGGAGATAAGGGACGAACACCAAAAGAAATCAAAGTCTCCCTCACATGCTAAATGATGTTTATATATAATTAAGTAGCAAGCGGATTCCAGGTAAATGACTGAGTGATGCAAATTTGACTCTCTGATCAGTCTTGCTTTCTGGTATTTATTTATTTAGATATTTTTTATATAATGGTATTATATAATTAAAAGATGGAGAAATAATTACTAACTATCTAACCCGCTAACGCTAAATTTCTATTAAAAAATAAAAATAATAATAATAATTTAGTATCGAACTCATCATTCACTATATTCGAAACTGGAGCTTCAAATACTAATGAAGATTAATAAACTATTTTTTCGTTCTTTATAATAATATATAAGAGAAATTTCAGTACATTTAATAAACTATTATCCTTCATGCACGCGCTAGAAGACATTTTTTGAATCATGACGTGCTACGCACAACTTACACGTTTTAAATGTATTTATATGTGTAAATTGACAAGAAAAGTCAAATATTTGAAGTAAATGAATAATCTTAGATCATGCTAGAAAAAATCCCTCATAAACCAATTAAAGCAGCTGAATCTACATAATAAAATCGGTCTCTTTTGAATTTATATTAAGAATAGAGAAAATAATATTTAATAAACTGATTGAATCACATTATTGCTAACCCATTGTGAGGCTAAGGTCGCTCCCTCCCCCTTAGTGTAGATAATATCACAATCATTTGACAACTAATTTAATCACATTATTATCCGCATGCGAAAGACTTTTTTTATAACCGGCATTACACGCCTCTTCAGATGTTTTGAACATGTTTAAAAATAGAGATCTGATAGAATCACATTATTGCTAATTATTAAAAAAAAACACTGTTAAAATGACGAAAATACCCCTGACACATTTGATACATTATTTTGGGTTGTTTTTGAAGTTTTTTGTTTGAGGGGCATTTTTGTCCAATTTCTTTTTTATGAAGCTTATGACACCAAAAAACTATTCATTGGGCCCTTGACTTTATATATAAAGATTATCAGTTAATTTCCCTAAATAATATCTGGGTGTTTGCATTTACTAATGAGTTGTATTTAACTTTCTGGAGAGGGTGGCCTACCCTTGATAAAGAAGAGTCGCTCTAGTTCAACGGTGGGAGTTGCTAGGGAGCAACCCCACCGTTCACAATGAATATCATAAGTTGGAACTGTAGAGGACTTCCCCAAACCTCTGCAGTTCATGCTTTGTTGGATATAATCCAACTACAACGTCCTAGTGTTCTTTTGTGAAACAAAGAGTAATGTATGGAAGATGGAGGGTGTATGTCGTGATGTGGGGTTCGAACATGTTTTCAATGTGGCTAGTCAAGGGAGGTCAGGTGGGTTGAGTCAACTTTTGAGGGATGAGGTTGGGTTGAACGTTGTCTTCATCTTTGTCCCATATTGACACTTGGCTGGTTTTGAGTGATGGAGTAGTGTGGAGATTTACAAGCTTCTACGATTGTCCAGTTACGGCTAAGAAACATCGGTCATGGTCTTTATTTATGGAGTTGAATGGGCAATGTTATCTACTATGGTTATGTGTAGGGACTTCAATGAGTTCTTAGTCAAAGTGAGCAATTGGTAGGGAATGCACGAGGTGAAAGGCAGATGGCAATATTTTGTGATACGATGAATCATTGCAATCTGGTGGACCTGGAGTTTGTATGGAATGAGTATACTTGGGGTCAAAATAGTGAAGGAGGTGTTAAATGCCGCCTTGATTGTGGTCTTGCCACACAAGAATGGCGCTATTTGTTCCTATGCACTAGAGTATTGCATTTGAACCCCTCAAAATCTAACCATTTACCTCAAGTGGTGGAGGTTCGTACGTCTATCACGGTGGGACATTAAAGGGATAAGCGATTTTATTTCGAGGAGATGTGGTTCCTGGGTGAAGGTTGTGGGAGGCTGTCCAGGAAGGTTGGAGCCACGAGATAGGAAGCGTGCATCTTTTCAGAGTTTATTCCAAACTCAAGGCGACAAGGATGACGTTACTCAGATGGCGGAGTAGCTCATTCGATAACACTAGGAGGGAAATCGGTATAGTCCATGACAAATTGGGTGTTCTTTTCGAACAACCCTATATGGATGATGTTGTAGTGTAACGAAAGAAGTTAATGGAGAAACTAGACAATTTACTCTCTAGGGAGGAAACTTATTGGAGGCAACGTTCTCAGGCTACATGGTTGATGAAGGGAGACAAAAATACGAAATGGTTGCACCAGAGGGCTTCTAATAGGAAACAGAAGAACATATTAAAGTGTTACGGAATGCGGCTAGGGTTTGGCAAAATTCTCCCCAAGGTATTGAGGATTTGCACTATTTTCCAACATTTTTACTTCACAGGGGTTATTGCCAAATGCCCTTCACTTCGTGACTGACGCGGTTGAGCCCAGTGTTACTTTCGAGATGAATTAGAGCCTCTTGGCCCCTATCACGACTGAGGAGGTTAGATGTGCGATTTTCCATATGCATCATTCGAAATCGCCTGGTCCTGACGGCATGTCACCGCTATTTTGTCAAAAGTTCTGGCATATTGTAGGGGAGGATTTGGTGGTATGCAGTTCGTGACTTTTTCTCCACTGGGAACTTCTCAAGGAAGTGTGTTTTACACATGTCGTTTTGATTTTGAAGGTTAAAGAGCCTTAGGACAAGACTCAATTATGGTCGATTAGTTTGTGTAATGTTCTCTACAAGATTTGTGCCAAGGTAATTGCCAATCGTTTGAAACCTTTTTTGTCTAAGTTGATTTCGCCCTTTCAGAGTGCTTTCGTCCTCGGACGATTAATCTCTTAGAACTCTCTGGTGGCGGCAAAAGTGGGGCATTTTTTACACAATAAGAGAAGTGGGAAATATGGTTTCCTAGCTCTTAAACTGGATCTTAGCAAGGCCTATGATAGTGTTAAGTGACGTTTCTTAGAAGCAATGTTGCATCATCTAGGCTTTGTGGAAGCATGGATTCGTCTTGTTATGGCATATGTCTCTTCAATCTCATATTCCTTCTTAGTTAATAGTGATGCGAAATGGTATTTAGTATTGTCTAGGGGCTTGAGACAAGGTAATCCTCTCTCTCCGTATTTATTTTTACTTTTATTGAATGATTATCACATTTCATCACACAAAAGGATCGAATAAGGGCTTTCCAGGGGATTCGTATTGCGAAGTGGGCCCCGTGTTTACACCATCTTCTCTTTGCGGATGATAGTTTTATTTTAGCATGTGCTTCACTGAATGATTGTGTTGTTGTCCAACGCATTTTGTATGTGTATACTCAAGCATCGGGTTAAGCCATAAACTTCCATAAAAGTAGCATTGCTTTCAATGTTAATGTTGAGCTGCCTTTACAAGAACAACTAGCTTCCTTCTTGGGGGTACAAAGGGTGGACATACATGATCGTTACCTAGGTCTCCCGTCCTTTGTTGGGAAGAGCAAGAGGTAAACATTTTCTTTCATCAAGGAAATGGTTACTAAAAGGCTCAATGGTTGGAAAGGAAAGCTCTTTAGTAGTGCGAGGAAAGAACTACTTTTTAAAGTTGTCACTCAAGCTCTTCCGGCTTATGCTAATGCAAACTTTTCTACTTCCGAAGACTTTTTGTGAAGAACTTCAGCAATTAATGGCCAAGTTTTGGTGGAGTGGCGATATTGACGCTCGCAAAATTCATTGGATGTCATGGAATAAAATGTGTAAGCCGAAGTTCGAATTACGGGTTAGGTTTTTGAGATCTCTATGTATTCAATCTAACACTACTATCTAAGCAGGGTTGGCGCTTGGTGCAGCAGTCGAACTCCTTTATTGCACAACTATTGAAAGAAATATTTTCTGAACTGTTCCTTTTGGGAAGCAGTAGAGCACCCTACGACTTCGTATTGTTGGAAGAGTATTTTGAAGTCCCGTTTTGTTTTGAAGGATGGTACACGATGGGTCATTGGCGATGGAGCCTCAATGTCAGTTTGGTGGGATCGCTGGATTCCTCGTCCATGGAAGTTTAAGATCCTTACGCCACCACCCCTGTCTATAGAGGATTTGATGGTAAATGAGTTGATTTTACAAGAAGACAGAGCTTGGACTTTTGAACTTCTAAAAGAGTTGTTTGATGAAGAGGAAGTCCGTATAATTAGCTCCATTCCATTGAGTTTTCGTTGGGCACCGTATATGATCATGTGGCATTATGATAAAAATGGCTTGTTTTTAGTAAAAAGTGCATATAAGGTGGCTTTGGAAAGGTGTGCGGCTGTGGATTTGATGGCTTCGTCGTCGTCAAGTGATGGTGGGGCATATCGTGGTCTTTGGCATGCTATCTAAAGGGCTCGAATTCCACCTAAGGTTATGATTTGTGGATAGCATTTTGCAACGATATTCTTCCTACACGAACAAATCTTGCTACAAAATGAGTACAGGTCGAAGCTTCGTGCCCTCGTTGTGATGCCCAGCAAAAATCATTACGACATGTGCTCCGAGATTCTAGCTTCATTCGAGCAGTGTGATGTGCAGCCCCGTTCGGAGTGGGTGTGTTGGTTTCCTCTGCAGAAGCTGATAAGGAGTAATTGATGCACCTACTCGAACATAAATAAGTTGATTTTGATGCTGTTTTGATGATGTTATGGGCTCTTTGGATGGAAAGGAATAAGTTGGTGTGGGAAGGGCAATTCTAGGATCCCATGGAGGTTGCCTAGCACACTCTCAGTTGGTTGCAGGACTTTTTCCAGGCTAACCTTCAGCCCAGTCATGTGTAACTTCCAAGACTGTTCAAGTGGATGACCCCTAGGGTTGGGTGGTTTAAATTCAATGTCGATGGGGCTACAAAGGTGACGGATGGGGTAGCTGGAGGTGTGATACGTGACGTCCATGGGGGCTTTATGGTGGCTAGTACTTGGCGTTTCCAGGGCTGTTTGTCGGTGAAGTAGGTTGAATTGCTTGCTGTCAGGGAGGGGCTCAGGCTTGCATCTTAGTTTGGTTTTCTTCGAGTGCAGGTTGAGACAGATTCTGTTGAAGCTGTTAAGGCGTGCAAGAGTCATCTCGTGGACCTCTCCAACATTGGTTTTATAGTTACTGATATACATGAGCTATTGACGAAGTTTTCGGAATGTACTTTTTCATATATTCCTCGTGCTTGTAATAGTGTGGCTCATTGCCTCGCTAAATTAAGTTTGGTAGAAGGTGCTTCAATTAATTGGTTTGAGGAACCACCTGATGCTATTAGGGTGCTTCTTAACCAAGATATGTATGCTCCTTAAGTTATTTTCAATAAAATTATCGTATTTACTTTCCCAAAAAAAAAAAAAAAAAAAAAACTTTCTAAAAGAAAAATGTTAGGAAGATCACAATTTACATTTAGGTGTAACATTAATGTGGTAAGTTATGCGTACGTGTCACTTCAGTTAATGAATATATCTTATTGAATGTCAGTTGCATGAGCAATAGAAAGGGAACCACATATTTATACAACATTAGTATAACATCTCATATGGCAAGTAATGCATACAACCAACATTCAATGAGATAAATTTATTAATTGACCTAAAATGTATACATAGCTTAACACATCAAACGATACACTAACATAATACAAATATGTGATCTTCCTCCGTTTTTTAAAGGAACACTAATGAAAATGGCTTGAAAACTTTGAGTTTTAACGATAAGGACAAAATAAAGGGTAAAATGAATAGTACCAGGATTGACTTTTTAGTTTTAAAATGTGATTTTTCGTTAAAGTGAACAGTACCGGAAGCTTTTCGTTAAAGTTCCATTTTTTTAATTGTATATACTATTTGTCATATAAGATAACATTCCTAATATAATATAAATATGTCGTCATTCCTTATTGGTGAGTCGTGACATAGAGGATTTAGTTGTTAAGTGGAGACAAGAAAAAAAGAATACAAAATTGAGATGAAGTTGAAAACGACTTGCGAAAGAAATCAATAATGTTGTTGGTTGGTTGATGGAATTTGTCATATAGATTAATTCAAACTAGAATATCAAAATTCCAATGACGATTTGGACTTGGAGAACTAGGTTGATGGAACGTACCAAGAACGTATTATGATGACTTTGACTCTATAAAGATAGAGTAATACTAAAGACATTCTCTATTTAAATTATGTTTTGTAAATCATATTGCGTGATTATTAATAATTAAATTTATTAATAAAATATTGATTGATGGATTTATTTTGAATGGTGACGTATCATATAATCACTGTTATAAAAATTTCAGTCTAGCTCCGTCTAGGCATTAGGGGCTAGACACCGTCCCGATTAATACGTAGGCATTTAAATTTTTTTTTAAAAAGGTGCCTAGACTTGCTTAGGCGTTCGTCTAGCCCACCTAACTCATCTAAACCCGCCTAGGTCGTGACTCTCATTTAGACAAAAAATTATAACTTAAATTTTGTATTTTATTTTTTTAGTAAAATGTAAGAGACTTATTGAATACTTGGATGACACACATTATATGCTTGTTCCCCATGTTTTCAATATGTTATAATGTTTTGTAGTCTATATGTTCATTTTATTTTGTAATTTATGTATCCCAACATAGCTATGTATTTTTTTTTAAGTATAAATGGATACTTATTTATATAATATGTAATAAACTTACTTAACCTGCGATAGGCCCCAACCCACCATCTAACTAGCGTCTAGCATCTTTTTTTTTCGACAAAAAGAAAAAAATTGATCTACATAATATTTATACGTATTTATGGCATAAGTTCGAAAAGGTTTAAAGAGGAACTGGCCCATGTCGACCCTTGCTAATTAAAGGGGAGGTGGGGAGGTACGCAATAAAATGAAATCTCACCTTCCATGCATGTTGTTCTTTTCTTTACTTGGGCACCCGCCGTTGGAGAATAGACTTTTATCCGTATATGAGATTTTACACAATATTATCGATGTTTTTTTGTTATAAAAATCTAATATCTAGTAATATGTAGTTTTTTTTTTTAACAAATAGTAATAGGTAGTTAAGTTGAGTAGTTTGCCTCATGTTTCATATATGAAGAATTAGTATTTGGAAAAACCTGCATCAGTTGAAGTTAACGAGAAGTGCTTCAAACCTAAATCTAATTTCAGTCTCCATCTTAAGCCGGATTTGGCTTTTATCCAAACAAAGAATTTTTATCGGAACATATAGTATGTAAGTGGTATCAATATTGAATTAATCTGCAATGATCCAACTTTCTTTTATGTCTCTCAATTCGTTCATGATTTTTGTCTGTGTTTTTTCTTTGTTGAACGGTGATTCTTATAGCCACTTAATACGTTTTTTTTTTTCGTATTTAATTTAGGTTTGTTGATTTGGTGTTTTATGTATTAGTCAAATGTGTTTGCTTATCCTCCATGGTCAGAGAAAGAGGGAAAGATTCAAACCAAATTAGTCAAGGAGAGATGGCAACAAAGTAAGCCATATAAAATTAGAAAGAAGAACGCAGCAATATGAACAGGAAATTAAAATGTTGCAGCATTTGTACGTTACTATTAGAAATCAAATCAAGTCAACGGTGCATGGTTTTCTGACGAAAACTGTCATCCTCTCTTGGTACATGATCAGTAGCTGGTCTGAGAGGATGATCAGCGACATTGGGACTGAGACACGGCCCAGACTCTTACGGAAGGCAGGAGGTGAGTATTTTCCTGGATTTGAAATTAGGGCAAAGAGAAATTGTTTGAGCATATGTTCAGCCCCTCCCTGGGTTTCTTACGAATTTAGGCAAACATTAGAACCCACTTTGACTGGATTTTTATTGCAGCTTGTTAGAAAGAGGGAATTTTATGACACAAATAGGAATGCAGAAAACCGAAAACACGATCGATATAAAAACAATTGACTGGAACTCTAGGTAGTTAAGTTAGCAATCCCACGTAAAATTGAATGGAATAGCTTTGGACCGATAATATGGATGAATTTGACAAATTTCATTAAGTTTGAGGACTTAATTTTCACCTCGCGCAAAATTTATGGACCAATCGGCAAGTTACTGTATTTTTAACGAAAAGGTCAAAGTATGAACATTTGACTTGTCGATCTAGTTATGCTCCAAGTCGTTCGATAACGAAATTTTATTTCCGGTTTCCGGTTTTCATTTTATTTGAAAACTAAAAACTTGTTCGTTAACCAGTTTTAGTTTTTTTTAAAGAAAAATGTAAATTTTGAAACCGCCTACCACCATTCATTAACAAACAAGATCATCTTTTCATCAGAATAGTCTATCTGTACAAGTCATAACAGCTAGAAGTCTCACTTCATACCGACCAAAATCAAGTACCATAGCTGCCCTAATGGACTAACCTGTCTTTCTGGTTTCTCTTACTTTTAACAAGAAAGAAAACAACATTTTTAGTTTACACCTCATAGTGTTTTTTTTTAAAGAAAAATGTAAATTTTGAAACCGCCTACCACCATTCATTAACAAACAAGATCATCTTTTCATCAGAATAGTCTATCTGTACAAGTCATAACAGCTAGAAGTCTCACTTCATACCGACCAAAATCAAGTACCATAGCTGCCCTAATGGACTAACCTGTCTTTCTGGTTTCTCTTACTTTTAACAAGAAAGAAAACAACATTTTTAGTTTACACCTCATAGTGTTACTCCTCAACAAGGTAAACGGTTTCACATTGAAAGAGGAGTAGTGTTACACTTACCATCTAGTTGAATTATCTTTTTAATAAAAGCAGTGCCTACAATGCATGTAGGTCTTATCTCTATTAGAGAGATAATACAAATGATGGTACAAATAGAGAGTAAAAATAACATATTTGCTAAAAGAGAGTTCACCTAATTTGACATCGGTGTCCCAAGATATGGTCGTTGGTCAGTTTATTCGAACTTTGACAATAACACTGCAATTATTTTACATGTAAATTTTCATCTTTTTGTGTTGCATTAAGTCTTCTTCTTTGACAAAAAATTGCATTAATATAATTCAGTCGCATATTTTTGACGGATTTTCTGTTGTTCAAACTGAGCAGCTAATTAGTGTTGTGGAACTAGCCAAATGCCAAAATACACACTTTAAGCGATTGGCGAACAGACATTTAATTATGGTACACGTTATTTCTCGTCTTTTCTTCTTTCTCTCCTTTCCTTTTTCTCAATAATGTGGAGGCCACCGGCCAGAAGCTCAAGGAAAGAAACCAATTGGGATTAACCATCTCCGAGGAAAAATGCAAAATATATTGGAATGAGCTTTTTACACCGCTTGTTGACGGGAAAGCTCTTC
Source organism: Heteromeles arbutifolia (assembly GCA_024362995.1). NCBI lineage: Eukaryota > Viridiplantae > Streptophyta > Magnoliopsida > Rosales > Rosaceae > Heteromeles > Heteromeles arbutifolia. The sequence continues at coordinate 38,172,304 of JANCRC010000002.1, read as the reverse complement.
AATGGGCACATATCAAGGAGATTTAAAATACTCATTTTGGATTCTTGAGGTCTTCACTGAAAAACATGAAATTATATATTTTTTAAAATATTTTTAGGAGGTAGACTCCGAACCAGGATCCTCACCAGATCCATTCCCTAGGGATCCTACAATCGTGTCCGTTCATCGTATATCGTACGGTTAGAAATCATTTAAAATTTAAAATTTAAAATTCAAATATAAATAGTACCTAATAAAAACTGACCACACGATATACGATGAACGAATACGATTGCGGGATCCCTAGGATAGCTAGGGAATAGATCCGACGAGGATCCTGGTTCGTAGACTCCGCCTCTTAAACAGAGAAAAGTAAACGACGTGTCAAATTTAATGTAAAGATTCAAGAATGAGGATCCTCACATCGTGTCTGTTCATCGTTCGTGCTGTCAGAAATCATTTTAAATATTTTTAATTAAAATTAAGTACAAACAGTATCTGACGAAAACTGACCGCACGATAGACGATGAACGGACACGATGTGAGGATCCCCTTTTGGGAGGCCTACGCCCCATAGAAACTGTCTACCTGAGACTGTCCCTTGGCTCATAGGTCCTGAGACAAGGTTAGACTTCTAGCTCTTCTAGAGTGGTATCTCACTGATAGCTCAGGCGCCCCCCCTCCCCCCCCCCCCCCCCCCCCCCCCCCCCCCGGGGGCCTTCTTCACCTTCCACCTAAGCTGTGCAGGAAAGGCCCAAAGCCAAAGAGAGGATCCTCATTGGAGATTCAGTTCCTCATTGGAGATTCAGTTTAGTAACAAAAGTGACTTCAAATCTCGTGACTGAAGGGGAGCATGTCTTTGCTTTTGCTGTTATAAAGCATGGAGGAAAGAACTCACATTTACATCTCAAATTTACATGTTTTGATTGAAGATACCTTAATGTTACGGTTAAATCAATTTTTTTTATTTTTAAATTAATTTTCTTGTTAAAGGCGACTGAGAGAGCTTGTGACTTAGGGTTTAGTTGTGCTGAAAATGCAAGAGCTAAATCCTAAGCCAACAATTAACTGTATCCTATACATCTTCAATGACCTGGTATCTATTACTTTAGGATTTGAGAGTGTGAACTAGGGTTTTAGGATGTGCATTGAGAGTTTAGGGGTGGAGCTTATGTAAATATGTGATCCAAAAATGAGAAAAAATAAATAAGAGTTCACATTCAACATTGCAGTTACTGTTTAGAAAAAAAATATTCATTGTTGTGGCCGATTTTACTGAAGAGAGAGAAAGGGTGTGGCGGCAGTTGTGGAAAAAGGCTCAAGAAAATTGTAGTATGTTTTTCTTGTGCCACTGCCTTTATTTATAGTAAAAAATAAGAAGAGAGAAAACTTGTTATCCAAGAATACAAAGTCTGATAGGAAATAAAAACCTAGATTACATAGGATTCTGATCCAAATCTACCTAGGATTTACACAATTACACTATGCCAATATTAATTGTAATACTCACCCTTGAGTGTGTAAATACTCAAGTAGAAATCGCATCAGATTTTCATGGATGTAATGGAGAATACATGAGTCTCAAATAGGGAACTGCATATAGGAGTACATCTCACAAAAACACGGCTATGGTAAAACACAATGTGCGACAAAACTCATTGTCTAAGGAAAAAAGTGAGTAAATGCAATAAGTAAAAGCATAACATCTTCAGAATGGGTGCCTCATCAAAACCTCGTCATGCAACAAAACCTCAATGAGACAAAATGATCATGATCATAGGAAAAAGAGTACATTAGGGACAAATGAGTATATTTCAGGATATTCCCCCTTAGTTTGACAAAAATTCACGTGAGAACTATAAGCGTTGCAAATCAAACAATTTACGCATATTAATTCCTTTAACAAACTTCTGAAATGTAGACTTCAGCAATGACTTGGTGAAAAGTTCGGCAAGGTTATCTTGTGAAGGATATGCTTGACTTCAATCTTATGATGCTCTTCTTGCTGATGAGAGAAGAACTTCACACAATATGCTTTGTGTTGTTTCCTTTGATGTATCATTTCTTGATCTGGTCAATACAAGCGGCGTTGTCCTCATAAATCATTATCGAGTCATCAACAACGAAAGAAAGTCTGCAAGTGCTTTGAATATGCTTAGCAACAGTTCTTCCCAAAAACATTCATGTTTTGACCTCGTGAAAGGAGAGAATATCAGCATGGTTTAAAAATGTGGCAACTAATGTCTATTTGGTTGACATCCAAAATAGTGCAGTGTCTCCAACAATAAAGACATAACCAGTTTGAGAATGGGTCTTGTGTGGGTCAAACAAATAACCTACGTCAACATATCCAATAAGGCAAGCATCATTCCAATGACCCAGATCTATTTTGTGATATATAAGGATAAAATAAGCCCAAACCAAAAGTACCTTTAAGATAACGAAAGATGTCGTTAACACTATTCCAGCATGTTGGCACGTTACTATATCTTATCAAAAGATTAACAACAAAAGGGCCAACCATCTGTAAGGGAAGGGCCCGAAGCCAAACTTCAAAAATGCAGGAGGCCAACCATCTAAAAAGATAAAAGTTTAAACAATGAAATGAAAATTCTAAGTTCAAACTTCAAAAATGCAATTGTTCATGAAGGTTGGCCCTTTTTACCTCTTAAGCTCCTTCCCCTTGTGGATAATTATTACAATTTCAGATTTATATGTAAGACCGTTGCATTTAAATATCCACTTACTTAATCCCATCCTAAATTGTAACAGCCCGTCCTGAAGTTTTCGTACAGCGGACGTGAAATGACAAAAATGCCCCTAGGCATAAATTAAGGTATGTGTGTGTGTTTTTGCCTTGAGTATTTGGTTGTACTTGGACCACACACACACACACATTCACCTCACTTCTTTTCCTCCCTCTCACTTCTGCACTCTCTCTCTCTCTCCCTCTCGGTTTTCTTACGGACAAAACACAAATCATCCCTAAACCTGGTAGATCGAGGACATGAAGTACCCCATCATGTTCCTGAGGTCCATACGAACTCGTTGGTACCCGTTGCAGGTAAGAAGGCCTTCAAAAACCCGAGTTCCCATAATCTCCGATTTTGTCACTATTCATGCTCACGTAAAACCTTGTGTTTTTGGAGATTTCAAGTTCATAGGAAGCTTAAGGAAGTCCTTAGGAAGCTCGAAGTGCTTCGTTGGAAGAAATTGGACGTCAGAATAGCGAGATCGGGAAGTTTCATTTTGGCCAAAATTATCGAGGCTTTTTCCGGCGAATCCCCGGCGAGTTGGGGGTCGAGTCAGGTATGGATGTGTTCATCTTTGTGAGATTTTCATTTTGGTATAAAGTACGTAGAAAATGGTGCAAAAATGAGTGAGAAACCATGTTTGGAAGTTTACCCAGAACCGGCGAACAGTCGCCGGCGACCAGCGACTCGCCGGAGAAGACGAAGAATATTCCGTCAGTTTTGACGGAATATGCTGATGCCTTTAGTTAATTAACGGAATATTTCTAATGGCGTTACTGTTCTGTTACACATGCCAGGCACGTGGCGGCACGTGGCCGGCGCGTGGGTGGTCGGAAAATTTTTCTAAAAATATGGGGATGATCCTAAGATTGTGTAGATCACAGTGGTATATTCATATACCCAAATTGAGCCATGTATGAGAAGTTATTTCTAAGGTTTCGATTATGTGCGTTAATTAACGTTATTTCAGTTACTTCTCATATAGGCGAGACCTATCCGGAGGACGAGCGTAGCCAGGCTAGGCACGGGAGTTACGACCCGTCTACTTATCAGTGAGTGGGCATTTGTTTTCCGTATATACCTATATAAATGAGTTTTTCTCAGAAAATCAGTTTAAATGAAATGCGATATGAAATGCCATGCAAAATATCTATTTATTTATTATGCGTTATTGATTGCTTATATTGATGTTGGTGCTGAGGACGCACATATAAGTGGCAGGTAAATTTAATTACTAGTTTGTTGTGAACGAATGATGTGATGTGATGTGATATGATTAGAGCTCATAAACCTGCACACTGATATTAGTGCTCCCGCCCAGAGAGAGGCTCAGTCCTTCACGTGATGTTCACTTCCCACACCGTATGCTCGCCTTGGATCCAAGTTAGGTGCTCAGTCCTGTCGAATAGGCCACTATAGGTGGGTTCGACTCGTAGGTGACCCGCGATTTATCGCTCAATCTTCACGTGACCGTAGCACTAGAGCATATTAGTTATTTATCAGTGATGCTATGCAGACCACTAGAGGTGGTATTGATGTGTGTGCAGGGTATATATATGATGATATGATTGAGATGATTATGAGCTATATGATATGATGATTGTTATGAGTTATATATAGCCGAGGGATGAGTTGATTATTTAGTATTCAATCACATTCACAGAGTTATGTTTTGGCATTCAGTTATGATACTTTGGCATGGCATATACATACTTTCATACATACATATTTTCAGCAGGATTTTGAGAATTATATATATATATGAGTATATACTTTATTTCTAGGAAATTATACAGGTTTTATGGCGAGGGGTTATAATCTTTGGGAAAAGAAAAGTTTTGAAAATATTTGTTTCTGACCCACTCAACTTTGTTTTTCGCCCCTCTAGGTATTAAGTAGTGTTCGTTGGTGGCATACGAGGAGCTCATCGGACGTTCTGGCAGAATTCAATTATGTAGGACCACCTTCGAGTGTTATTTCTATTTAGTACTTCTGCTTGACTGCACGTAGACTTTTATACTCTGTATTAGTGGAATTCACACTTCTTTTACACTAGTATTGCTAGTGTTTCGGTTTTAATTGACCCATAAATTCTATCATTTATTGCTTCCGCACTGTGCACATGGTTACGTCACTCTCACGTGACGGCCAGCACGCCCCTCTTTCGGGTCAGGGTGTGTCATAAATTTTATCCCAATCTTGTTGTGTTTGTCCAGAAAAGTAGGGGGATTAATGTATTTTATTATTTTATATATTAGATTGTTGCCACTTGTAGTTCTAAATTAAATTAACCAATCGATCGCACTAATTGTTGATAATTCATAAAAGACACCCATAAGAAGCACTCCACTGATTAAATTAATCAATCCCATAATCACATTCCCACCATTACATAATTGATCTAAAAGAAAACTAATGAAAAGGGCTTGAAAACTTTGAGTTTTAACGATAAGGACAAAATAAAGAGTAAAGTAAATAATACCAGGTTTGACTTTTTAATGTAAAAATGTGATTTTTTGTTAAAGTAAACAGTACCGCGGGCTTTTCATTAAAACTCTCTTAATCTAATTCTTGATAATTCACTGAAGGCACCCACAAGAAGCACTGCATGCACTGGATAAAATTAACCAATACCCTAATCACATTCACACCATTACAGAATTGGTCTAATAACCAATCCCCTAATCACATCCACACCATTACAGAATTGATCTAATCACTAGCAGCAAATGGAAAACGTGATTTTAATTCAAAATCCCCAAATCAAAACCTTAATTTTAATTCAAAATCTCAAATCAAAACCCTAATTCACTTTCAAAAACTCCCAATTTCGTGAAATTTCGAAACCTAATCCCCACTTCAGAATCCCAAATCAAAACGTTAATTAAATTTGACGAATTAAGGTTAAATTTCTTACGTTGTGCACTACAGCCATCGGAGCCTCGGAGGTGAAACCGTGAAAGACAGAGAAAAGTGTCGAGGGAGAGACTCGAGTGAGAGGAGTCTCAACAGAGAGAGAGCCGACGTGTGGTGAGGTGCCTCGTTTGGCACTACTTTAAAAAGCAGTTATGCTCAAAAGCATTTGCACTAAATGTCTTGTCACGTTAAACACTTCAAGTGTTTTTTTAACCCAAAAACACTTTCAACTTTTTCTACCAAACATGAATAAAAACCATTTGCCACTTAGTACTACGATCTAGTAGTATTTCTCTTCACTTGTTACAAGTGAAGAGGCCTTAAGTTCGATTCTCGCCAAAAGCGAGTTTGAACCACATTATTGTTAGCTCATTGTGAGGCTAAACCTACCCCATTTCCCTTAGTGTAAATAATATCGTTTGTTAAAAAAATAGAATAAAAACCCTTTGGCCATTTTAAAAGCACTTCTAGATAAGACCTTTAAGTTTGAGGAAGGATATTAAACTGTTTTCTCTTCTTGATATTATAATCTATAGTAAAATACCTTGGCATATAAAATGTGCAAGATAAAATGGTTTATGGGCACCATATATTGCCACCCTTGTTACCAATTTCCAACTATATTTGGGGAAAACAGCAAAGGATCAAAGGTAATGCAAAGTCCAATTCATTTCTTTATTATTCAAATTCTATATAACGTTTATACATAGGATTTGAAACTCAAGCTCTCTTCCAACAAAAATAGAGGCGGAGTGCTACTAGACCATTTGATCATTGGCAATTTAATTTATTTCAAGTCATGAAATATGATACAAACTATTAATTGGGTGTTCATGTCATAACAAAAGAGGCAGAAATGGTTATGGAAAAGGTTGAAAATCTTCCAGAGGTTGTAGAAAGCGTGGCAATTTTCGGAAGAAGTAGCATATGAACTCCCTCATGATAGCAAACTAGAAGAAACTGTTTTGACCGTAGAACACGCTTCCAAAGTGGCAGCTCACGATATAGATGAAAGCGTATACGTGACATTTCATATTTTTAACGGTGCATCTGCAAAAACACATAGAGAGATGGAAGAATTGAAGCAATACCTGGGAGACACGAACAAGAATCATGTAGCAGTAGAGCGGCAGCTAGAGCCTGTTATCGATAAGACTGCAAAAAAAAGCAATGAATAATTCCAAAGAAAGAAAGTAATCCAAAAGACAAGCTCCACATCCATGCTATTTCTTCCAGTACAATTTCATGATCATATACATTGACAAAGGTATGACCAAACTCGATCGTTCAACTTGTCTAAAATCATCTGCTATTCTGACTGCTCGTGACTGGGTAAACCACCTTAGTCTGGGAGGGGGACTAGGAGGGGTTTAGGCCCGATCCAAGCAGCAGGAATGGCAGGTGTCGCTAAATGAATATCATGTTTTCTAGAAGTCAATATACATCCTTTTGGATTTAAATAGGCCCTTTGCAATTCCACTTGGTAAAGAAATACTCAAAATATAATTAACAAAGTCAGCAGTGGATAATAAAATTTGATGCATGGTTTGGAGAGACAAATTTCACCAGTATATTTTTCTTCAAATTATCACCTAGATTAGCAAATGACATATTCGACGTAAACATGAAGGGTGGGGAAGAGATGGTCAAAGTTCCTAACAGCTAATGTGTATATTCGTACCGGAAAGGAGAAAATATGACGGGTAGCATTACAGTGAACATTGGTGAATGTCCTGGTGCTTTTGCAAACTCTTGAGCATGGTCACTTCTGTAAATGGTGAACCCGATATAACTCACTGCAGGGATCCGAAGTTACAGATATTATCTCAGCAATCAATCTATCCATAAAGCAGCAGAGCTAAAAAACCGCACTTCTCAAGAGCAATTGCTTGAGTATCATTCCATCTTTAGACAATGTGTTTTCCTCATCCAGTCGAGGCATTCTTCTGCAGTCCTTGAAGGGCGAGCAAGCTGCCATGCAAGTATCTTTTGTTGCTGCCAAGTAAAGGATACATTAGCATTTGAAGTTCCATATCAACTTTTTTCGGTGCTGGAATCAGAATTATATTGCTTACCCATTCTTGCACAAGTGTTCCTCCAGTTTTGAGCTGCAAAACATTCATGATCTCCTTCCATAGTCAAGCACATTTATATACCATATTTGAGGCCAGCTGAGATTGCCATTTAAGTTTCCCCAGTGATTTTGGGACATTTTTACGGGAAATATAGAACGAGTGGAATTATACTATATAAGAGAAGAATAGAGATGATTAAAGTTCATCCTGTTGAATTTACTCTCTCCCAATGACAGCACATTCTGGCATAGAAAGAATAGAGATAATGTTTAACAGTTAATGATACCGACAGATCTCTACTCACAAAGTGTTGTTTTCCAAAGTGAAACCCTTAGCGACAGCAGAGGTCTGGACCAATAAAATCAGGTAACGTGAGTAAACTAAAGTAGATTGGAAAGCTGGCAGCGTCCAAACTAATTTCAAAACTAATAAACATAATCATATCAAAAATAAATGTTTGGTTAAAAGAGCCTTTCGATACCTAGTTTAAGTATGGCATCTTCAGCTGCTTTAAATAAGTCTCTTCGTCTTTCCAGTTCAAAGTTCTTACTTAGAAGATCCTTGGTACAATAGATGTTGGGGGGATATAACAATGTAGACATTAGCAAGGCAACTCTCCAAAAATCTTTAATTTCTCGTAGAAGAAATCCTGGATGGTTGACAATGCAAAATGAACAATAAGAACATTAAATGACAAAAGAATCAAGCAGAGTACATGTTAGTCCATAATCAAAGCAAGAAGTACTACATAAAAGAAATACACAGGTGGTCGAGCTATAATTAAAAAGCTTCAAATTGACTTTTATATTCATAAGGTTCAAGACACACAAGTCTATCTCCTGTAGGATTTCCCAAAGAATTAATCAAATTATGGAAATTGCAGTGTCAGCCGCATATAGATTATGGAAATTGCAGTGTCAGCCGCATATGCAATCCCTCTATTAAGCACATACCAGCATTTCAGAGAAATTTGTCAAAAAGCACAAAGGAGAACAACATCTGTAGTTACAAAACAAATTCTGAAAGTACAACAAAACAAACAAATTTTGAATCTCTTGGGGTTAGCCCAAGTGGAGAGGGAGGGTAACGGGTTCAGGGGTTCGATCCCCTGTGAGTTGACAACCCACAAATAGTACAAAACAAAGGACAGTTATGACTGTCAATAGGGAGATTATATTCACACACCCCAAATTACTTCTCCCACACCCTTTTAATTTTTTAATATTTTTCTATCAAGTGTTAGTGGTGTGTAGAAAATATTAAAAAATTAAAAGGGTGTGGTGTGTAGAAAATATTAAAAAATTAAAAGGGTGTGGGAGAAGTAATTTGGGGTGTGTGAATATAATCTCTCTAGGTTTATTGACAGGAGAGATTATATTCACACACTCAATGCAGATTGATAAAAGATATATCACAATGCATAATAAGGATTCAAAAATGACCTTAACTGTGCAGTTTATTTTTCTAACAAAACACAGCAAGGACACAGAAACCTCATACCTGTTAATAGCCAGGGTTTTGAAGTAAGAGGTACATCAACAGATTCTCTTGTCCAATTAACATCAGAAACGAGTGCATCCTCATTTGATGCAAAATAAGGAATCAAAAACAAAAACTTTTCCAAGGCAAAGTGTACATTTACAACCTGTAACAATGAAAATCGGCAAACATATTTATATAAACGTGCAGATCAAGAAGTCTTGATATAATTACCAGCTTAGTGTTTCCACATAATGTGTAAAAAAGGGGAGAGAAGTGGACTCAAACACACTGTTTCAGCATCACTGGCTTTTCGCTTAAGGGAGTCCCGGAAAATGTAGTTCACCATGGGATCTGAAATTTGAGAACAGATATTTACAATCAGAATTCAAGGTTGACGAACAAGTGATGTGGACTTGCTACGGTATTACAAGTATATACATGTTCCAAGAATAGGTCATTAAATAATCAACTCTGAGCATCTTCCGATCCTAATTAAATAAACAAACTAGTCATGCTAACTTTCATACATATTTATCCCGTGACGATTCAAACTTAAATTTTTCTACTGCAAACACTAATTATAATTAACGCTTAACTTTTTGTGACAAACAGCTAATCATTAACCCTAAAACTTTACATCAGTAAGATTATACATATATGCAGGCCAACATAAATGCGCCAATTGGAGAAGTCAAATTTAAAAGGAAGCAATTCCGTTCACCAGTTTGGTCCAGTTTTTCACCAAAATGCAAAAATATAAAATCACACCAAGCTATCCCGTCCGGTTTGATCAGTTTTTGGGTCTAAAACGCTCAGCCCTAGTTGCCTCTATTGGTAATATCTCCAATAACATTCCTGACTGCACATTTTGCTACAAGCTAGCATGCCGTCTTTGCACAAAGTTGCACAACTGCAATGCAAAAGGCTCAATGCAGTATGCTTACAATCTCATACACAAAACATGGATAATTATCTCAGGAAACATCAAACACATGATATACCAAACCAAAGGAACCATACCTTTTTTCCTCTGTTATCTTTATACATGGTCTTCCTAAGTGGAAGGAACATAGCAGCATACAAAGAAAGCCTTCTTTGTTTATCCTAAATTCACATGTCAGACGAGACGGTATTAAAAACAATACGCAAGAAAATAAAATACACAAGCAGAATTTAAATTAACACACTGACCACTGCAAGGTATATAGGAGAAAAGCAAGAATATTGTTGAATTTTAGGTCCTTATCACTCACAGTAAAGTTAGACAGGCCAATTAATTGAATGAGGTTCGACGTTGCCTCCAAGTAAGAAACACAAAGCCTACATTGGGTGAAATAAATAATGAATTACCATTGAAAGATTTATTTGTCATTCAACCTACCCACCCATACATGATGTTATAGAAATAACCATGCTTGGAAACAATCTTTTTCCTTGAGCAACCATACCTGTCGCATCCTTCTGATACTTCAGGCTCATGCTTCATATGAAGACTGAAGACGACCCAAAATAACTTCAAATCACTAATATAGGCCATAGCTTGGACAGGTTGACTCCCAGAGATCATTAGGTCAATCTGAAAAAGGGGAAACAAGAGAAAAATGAGGAGATAATTCCCCTGTACCTTTGGGACCCAGAATAAGTTTTCTCAGTAAAAGAGCTAGAACAATGTTATCATAAATCAAACAATCACCACTTGAGGCATGCAAAAACAGGAATTTACTTCAGTGCCAATGCGCTCTCTGCTAATTTTAACTGAAAGAGCAGCTTTCACTTCATCGCAGGCAGCTGCTTCCTTTAGTTCTTCATCTAATATGAATCCAAACCTTGCACCTGAGCACAAGACCAGATATTTCAATTTTTGGAGATGTTTCCAAGTGATTGGTTCTGTGAAAGAGAATCTTGGTTTACTCGGAAAAGTTCATGCAGGATGTTGTTGCTAGCAACCATGATCAGTTAAGAAGCCACGCCAATATGAACTTCAAGAAGGCAGAATAGGGTAAATACATACTTAAGACTACTAGAAGATGCATGAGAATCTCAATGTGTGAGTATATATGACAAGATATCCTCTGCCTAGTATGCAGCAGTTAACAGAAACCTTCGATGAGAGACTAATGAAATTTAAGATCTTCAATGTTTCAGGATATATAACAACTATTATTACTAAAACATTCTAATGTTTCAAATAGAGTAGGCAAAATGCAATAATACCACCCTATGAATGTAGAGGAGCTTTTAGAATTCGGTTTTATACCATAATGTTAATATAGGCAGAAGAGAAAGTCAAACCAATTGGGTAAGATGAGAAAAAGTAGCATATAAGGCTCTATTATGACTAGTGAACACCAACGAATACCAAAGACCAAACAAGTTTAGCGCAAAAGACTAATGATTTATGACAAATCAGAAAAATCAGCCATGGAGTGTGTGCAGAAAATTTAGAAAAAGATAAAGAAACTAGTACCAAAACGGATAGCTCTAAGAACTCGTAGTGGATCATCCATAAATGTGGCCTTTGGAGGTAGAGGAGTCACTATTACACCAGATTTAAGATCTTCAATTCCTGGAAAATACAAATGAACATCAAAATAAACTCGATTCTAGGTCATAGGACGAATTGGTAGAGAACGCGCCATATGCAGAAAACAAACCTCTTTTGGTATAATCTTCAATTGAGCTTGTACTTAAATTGTAGAACAAGCTGTCCAACAAAAGGAAATCCCATTAAGAACCAATGGCAAAGCCAATGCATTCCTTGGATAGCCTCACCCAGGCCATCGCCTCAGGCGCCCTGGGCAAAGGAGTTTCTTGATAGCCCCACCCAAAAACCGCCTAGGCTAGTCTCAATACTAGTTTTTTAAAACATTAACACAAGTCTACCAATCAAATATACAAAAAATTGTAGCAAGAGAAGTAGAGTTATTAGTTACAAATAGATGCTAACAGAGCAGTATAGTTCTCATTTAACCATCATATTTCAGTTCCAGAAGATTCTTAGGGAAGAATTCACCTGTTAATGGTTAAATCCCTCCTATATGCATCCTCTTCGGGTGTCCCATACTTTTGCTGTAAAAACAAAGTACATTATAAATTATAAATTTAACAAGACTAGGCTAGACTAGACTTCAAATTTGATTCAACAAGTTTCACTAACTGTTTGTCCAGCTAATAAGGAAAAACCTAACAAGATAATAAAGTTATTCCTAAAATGAAAGGAGTACGAAGAGACCAACAAACACACACTGCAAAAAAATACTGAAATGGAGTCTACTGAGATAAGAAATGGCAAAGCCAGAGCCACATACCATGGAATTACAGCGATTCCCTGAGCCTCTTCCCCGACATGCAAAGTAGTCTTGAACCTTGTCTACAAATTCACTCCCCAACATGTTGTCCAAGGAAATATCAATGTCATGGCACTCATTTCCCAGAAGCTGCAGAAACCCCAATTCCCAAACACGATTTTCAAACCCAAAATCTATTTATATACATACATATACACACACACACACACACACATATAATATATATATATATATGACGGGATTTCATGAATAGGCACGCACGCACGCACGCACGCACCTTATCGCGGACCCATCCGCCGGCAACGCGAAGCTGATTCTGTAGGCCGAAACGGCGGAGCATCCCGAGTAGCCGGTCAAAGATTTTCTGCTCTGTTTCATTGAGTTGAACGTTGTCCTTGACTTGTACGGGCGGGCGAGACGGCACCGCCATGATTGCTCTGCGAGGGTAAAACCCGAACCCTAATGTTAGGGTTTTGGTGGGAAGATTACGAGCGTGGAAGGTTCGACGGAGCGCGGGAAGAGGTGGAAGCGGTTTTGAAAGCTAGTCTCATGCTTTGGAGTTTGGAGCTTAATTTAAAGGGTAGGAGGCGGGTGGGCTAATTTCATTGATTCTTTTCAACTCCATTCGCAAACCCGGTGCCCGACACACACACACACACACACATAGTACACACACACACACATGCACTGACACACACAGAGAGAGTACACACACACAGAGTACACACATGGATGACTCCCATTGTTGAAACCCCAAATTTTAAAAATCCAAAACAACATGTGGGTAGGACTTGCAATTCTGACAACTTTGACATCCTAAATTCCCAAGTTCCATCTCATTTTATGAAAACCCCAAATTCTAATCTCAATTTCACGTAAATATTAAAACGCTAATTTGTTCAAGTGCAGAGGTCTATGATTGAAAATTTCTCAAACCCAAAACAACAAAATCAAATAAAGCTTAGTAAAATTACCATATGCAACACAAATAGATGAAATTAATACAAGAATCGAAGTTTACCAGACAACTCGAGGCAGATGAGGGCGAGCAGATGCAGAGATCGGAAGACGCATAGATGAGGGTGATGAGGATGACAATGAGGGAGCACGGCAAGGACAACGTTGAGGGAAGACGCAGAGATGAGGACAAAGGGAAGATGCAAAAAATCTCTCAGTTTGCTCTGGCTTACGAGTCCGCCCAATTTTGGGGTTGCTCGTTAAGAATGGCTAAGGAGGTTGTTAATCCAAGCGAGTCCGGGTTAAGCTCATTAAAGCTAATCCGGATGCACACCAAACAAAGGACTATAGTCTAGTCCAGTCCAATCCTTCTTAATCATGTCAAACAAACGTGCCCCTAGTGTTTTGCTTTGGTTGGGGTATGAATGGGATGAAGGAATTAGTTTGGAGCTCGGAGTTTACAATCTCGCATAGGGATAGGGTGGGCATAAAAATTGTGGAATCACAAAACTGAATTGAAACATGATAAAATAAACCATAAAAAATCGTGTTGACCAAAATAAGTCAATTTAGGTTCAAATACTGGATCAAACAGTTCATACCGGTTCCGGTTCTCATCTTATCATAACCACCAAAACCAGACCAAACCGTTTATTTACTTTTTTTAAATACCTAATTTACTTAGCCCATTTTATATATAGACCCAAATGAAATTTGATTAAGTCCAAGCATGAAAGCCATAGGCATTATTGGTTTTTTGTCTCTCTTCCTCTCTTTTTCTTCTGCGCCGCACCACTTTTTCATTTTCTTCAGTTTTTCTCTTCTTCATTCTTCTTTCTTCAATTCTTCTCCTCATCCATTATCCCAACACGTAGCCTTCATCTCATAATACCCCAAACATGGGGTTTTCCTTTTTTATAAGCTCTGCTCGATGTTTTTTTTAAGAGTAAATTGTAGCTATGGTTCCTTAACTTTAACTCAATTGGAGCAATGGTCCCTCAACTAAAAATCCATTACCATTGATCCCTCAACTCATCAAAACGTCCAGCTATGGTCCCTCAACTAAAAATCCATTACCATTGGTCCCTCAACTTTAATTCAACTGGAGAAATGGTCCCTTAACTTTAACCCAATTGTAGCAATGATCTTTCCAACATAACTCGTTTTGACAAAAATTTTGACGTAGTTGACGAAAAAGACCATAATTACACACTTTGATGAGTTGAGGGACCCTAATTATATAAATGGTTATTCCAACATAACTTATTTTGACAAATTTTTGACGAAATTGATGAAAAGGACTGTAGCTACACATTTTGATAAGTTGAGGGACCAATGGTAATGGATTTTTAGTTGAGGGACCATTGCTCCAATTTTATTAAAGTTAAGGGACCATTGCTACAATTTACTCTTTTTTTAATGGTTTACCAATATTATAATTTATTTTATTTTATTTATGAGTGTTGCAAGAAGTATTATTGTTAGTCATTAGTTGAATTTATATTTCTTGCTGGCACATATTTGTGTACGTATGGCATGCTCGAGCTCGATACTGGGATGGAGAAAAACTAAACTTTTTTTTTAGTACATTGATATTTTTACACTAAGGGGATGAGGAGTTTCGGCTAAGCCACACAATGGGCAACCTCATTTGGTTCGAATTCGCCATCCACGAGATTCGAACCTAAGACCTCTCACTTCCAAGTGAAGAATAATACCACCAAACTGTAGTACTGAGTGACGGAGTAAAACTAACTTGGGATGGGCATAAAAACAGGGAAGTAATAAATTTGAGCGGAATGCACCGAACTGAACCATTGATATTTTTCGACTCTAGTTCTAGTTTGAGAAATAACTAGGCCCAACCGAACCGTGTCTACCCGTACATAGGGATATAATATCAACAAATCTTCTAATTATTAATCATTATTATAAATAACGTATAACTGGTTGACCTTTATAATATGTGCATGGTAGCACCTTCAAATAATTTACAATATATTAATATTAGTAATTAAGTAAAATAATAATTAAAAAAATATATAATTGGTTCAATTTGATTTTAATTAACTTTAAAATTATCAAAAGTCAAAATTGAACCAAATTAAAATAAATCAGTTCAATTTGATTTTTAAATTATTCAACTAGATTAAAATCTAACCAAGTGTCACTTAATACTACAGTTCAATAGTATTGGTTTTCAGTTATAAATTAAAAGTTATAAATTTAATTTTCACCAAATACGAATTTAAATCAAATTATTACTAATCGATTGTAAAATTTAACCCAAAAAAATCCAACCAAACGGTCCAAACCAAAGACATCAAAACCGTTGAAATCAATTGATGCCCGCTCGATTTGGGATTAGACTCCTTCAAACTTTTACACATAAGAAAAAGGCATATAATAAAAAATAGAAAGAAAAAGAAAATTAAAATTAAAATTCCATTGAATTCCCTCCTCACTCACATGAGGATCAGATTGATACGCAGTGTTTGTCTCACGCATCAATCGGCATCACCACCCTCTGCGTCTCCGTCTCTTTCTCTCCCGCCCTTGGAAGCTCCGCCCTTCTCCCACAAAATACACCAAATCCTCTCTCTCTCTCTCTCTCTCTCTCTCATTCCATTTCTCATTCATTTCTCTCTCTCTCTCTAAAGAGTTGGCGACAATGGAGAGCTTCGCCCTCCACACTCTCTCCTCCTCCACCTTCCCTCTCTCTTCCCGCGCTTCCTTATTCCGCCTCTCAAAACCCCTCGTCAAATCCCCACCGTCCATCCAATCATCTCCCTCACTCCCCACCCTCCGATCACCATCCCTCTTGCCCTCAAAACCTTTCATCTCCTTGTCTCATTCCTCAAAACCCAGAAAAACCCATTTCCCAATCCAAGCCTCTCAATCCGCACAGCCCCAAACCACTCTCGCACCGCCGCTTCAAGGCGCCAAACCCATCCCCTTCATCATCTCCATCGCCATAGGCATTGTGGTCCGCTTTTTCGTCCCCAAACCAGTCGAAGTCACCCCACAAGCCTGGCAATTGCTCGCTATTTTCCTATCCACCATTGCTGGCCTGGTTCTGAGCCCGTTACCCGTCGGCGCTTGGGCCTTTCTCGGCCTCACCACCTCCGTTGTGACCGGAACTCTGTCCTTCCCGACGGCCTTCAGTGCTTTTACCAATGAGGTGATCTGGTTGATTGTCATTTCCTTCTTTTTCGCTCGCGGGTTCGTGAAGACGGGCTTGGGGGATCGGATTGCCACCTACTTTGTCAAGTGGTTGGGGAAGAGCACACTGGGATTGTCTTATGGGCTGACAATAAGCGAGGCACTAATTGCTCCGGCAATGCCAAGTACCACGGCCAGGGCTGGCGGTGTTTTCTTGCCCATTATCAAGTCGTTGTCCCTCTCCGGCGGGAGTAAACCCGGTGACCCCTCCAAAAGAAAGCTTGGTTCTTATCTGATTATGTCTCAGTTTCAGGTTGGTGCTCGTTCAGTTCCCTAATTTGCAGATATATGAATTCTACATCTTTAACCAAAAATTGTGGTAAAAATATGGAAAACGAAATGCTCTTGATCTACAATACCCACGGATGCAGGAAGAAGAAAACTAGAGCTCTACAGGGGGAGGAGGAGGGTGGGGGGTTGTTGTCTAACTGTTCTTTGCACTTTGCCTTTCGTTTATGCGGAATTTAATAGGAAGAGAACTTCACTTTATTATTGTTGAATTACCCGAGAGTAGCGTTTTCGTCATCGTTCTGCCTTTCGTTTCAAACAGCTACCACCTCCTTTACTCTAGTCGTTGCTGAATTATACACGAGAATTTCCTTTTCCCTCTCTTCGTTGCTGTACTATGCTTTATATTTTTATTTTTTGTCTCCTCCTGTGTTTGTTTGAAGACAAAAGGCTTAAGTTCCCTGGTAATTAGCCAAAGTGCAGAGAAGAGCATAAAATTCTTTCTAGTCATGCCCCACATCAGTGGATTGTATTAAAAATATAGATCCTTTAACCTTTATTTCATAACCTTCTGGCTTCTTTTTCTTTACTCTCCCTAAAAAGAGTTCTGATAGGTTCTTAGTAACCAGTAGTGAAATGTTTCCTCCTGCTTGTCAATTAATCTTTGGACTCGTAAATGGTGGATGTCCTATTAAAAGAAAAAGTAAATAAAACCGCTTCTGGTCTAATTCTTGGGCAATCATTGAGTTGGGGCCTACTATAAAGTAAACCTCAGCTACATAGCACACTAGCTTCTCTAATTGAACTTGGATTTAAATCTTGCTTATTATCACTACAATTGTTTGTTGAAAGAAAGGTAGGAGCTCTCATGTGTGAATTAAGAGAACCAATGTACTAAACAACAGTTTTTTATATTTTCTTGATTGCATTAGTTCAGCATAATGTATTACTGTATTAGATATTCTTTCCTTGCTGACTCTATTAATATATGTTATTTGTGTCATCATGTGACTCATGCATCTGTGTTTTCTGATGGGTGACAGTCCGCTGGTAATTCTAGTGCTCTTTTCTTAACGGCTGCAGCTCAAAATTTGCTGTGCCTTAAATTAGCTGAGGAACTTGGGGTGATTGTTTCAAGCCCTTGGGTTTCTTGGTTCAAGGCTGCTAGTTTACCAGCATTTGTCTGCCTTCTAGCTACTCCGCTAGTCTTATACAAGCTATTTCCTCCAGAAACCAAAGACACACCTGATGCCCCTGCCATGGCTACAAAGAAATTGGAGAATATGGGTCCCGTCACAAAGAATGAATTCATTATGGTTGGTACAATGCTTCTTGCTGTCTCTTTGTGGGTCTTCGGGTAAGTAGCTTTTCTGGCTTTGGACTATTTACCATTAATTTTACATGTCCAGTGGACCATAATTGCATATCCTTCTTTTTTGCAATCTGATAAATTTTTCACCAAGAATAAGACTTTGCTTGGGATACTGGGATGTTTCCATGGACTATATAATTACAATCATTGAGATTTTTAATTGAGATTATTATCTTTCATTTAATCTCCTATTTCTGTAACTGTCGATTCTATTCCCAACAATGGTTATTTCTCAAAGGCATCTTTAGTTGGTCAAACATAATGTTGTAAATATGACTCTGTTGGGGGTTAAAGAAGATGAATTTCCTGGACCTGTATCTCCGCAAACTTGTTTACAGTCTGAACAGGATGAACTTTTTTAAGTGTTATTATCCTTAATGTTGCTGGTTGTAGTCACCAGAGGTGAGGTAACGTATTTTTATCAAAGAGGTAACGTTTCTTAATAGGATAAAACCTACCTTTTGAGGTGCTTGCTTCAATATGTTTCATCCATCAATATAGTTGTTTTCCCTTAAGAAAGTGACTCTTCAAATGTTACCTACTTTGGCATAACATTATGAAATAGGATATAGCCTCTGTAAAGTTGGGTACATTTGACCTCTCCATACCTGGTGCACTTAGCTACCCTTTCTTGTTGAAAATTTTCTTTCAAATCTGAAATACTGTGTTTATGCATAGATTCTTTTTCTAGGGGTTTTGTCTGTCCATTTCACTTTGCCAGCTGTGTCTTTTTGTGTCTTGCTGATCATATTGGGTAGAATATTCTGTAACTATTCTTCAAATATGGCAAAAGGAAAAACAGAAGATAACAAGAAAGCATGCACAGTTCTTTCTTTAGTTTCATTATCTAGCTGTATTTCCATGGTTACCTATTCGATGTCTTACTTTCAAAGCTTGCTATTACCAAAGAAATTGACTTGTGAGTTCAAGGATGATGGCTGGTAGTTTCGACCATATGACCTTGATTGTTTGGACTTATAGATGTATTGCGTGTGCCCTCATGTAGTCCATACAATGTAGAATTATGTCATTAGTAATGTTTATTTAATTTTTTGTTATATAATTTTATCCAAAGAGTCCTTTAGTGCAACATTTTCAACCAAACCACATATTCTTATAGTGATGGTCGACAGTAGCAAACACATTATGTGTGTCTGTGTGTGTAACTTCTGTTCATGATTTCCCTGGGAATGCATTTTGTTTTACTAGGGTTCTAAATCTTCTGATTCACCAATTCCTTTTTTTGTTCGCTTGCAGAGATGCTCTTGGTGTAGCAAGCGTTGTAACTGCAATGATTGGCTTATCTATACTCCTTTTGTTAGGAGTCCTTGATTGGGATGACTGCTTAAGTGAAAAATCAGCATGGGATACATTGGCTTGGTTTTCTGTTCTAGTCGGTATGGCTGGCCAGTTGACAAATTTTGGTATTGTAAATTGGATGTCTAGTAGTGTAGCCAAGACGCTTCAGTCTTACTCTTTAAGCTGGCCAGCTGCATTTGGCGTTCTTCAGGCAGCTTACTTCTTCATCCATTACCTCTTTGCAAGTCAAACCGGTCATGTGGGTGCTTTATACTCTGCATTTCTTGCCATGAACTTGGCAGCTGGGGTACCTGGTGTGTTGGCAGCATTGGCTTTAGCTTACAATACAAATCTGTTTGGGGCTTTAACGCATTATAGCAGTGGTCAGGCTGCTGTATACTATGGAGGTATGCCCCCTTCCAACATCCCATTCATAAGTTTGGAATTTTTTTTTCCGTAAACAATTACATTTCTGTAGTGTTCATTTTCCTTTTCAGTAACAGTTGCTTCATTTTATTATTTTATGGTCTTTAAAATTAGGGAAAATTTTTGGTATGTCTCTTGAATTTATGTACAAATTTCATTGTCACCTCAGAAAAAGAAATTTAAGAAAGATGTCCTGTTAATTTTTCAAAACCCATGACAACCTCACCCTGTCAAGTTCTTCATTCGAAACATGGCATGTGCGTCGCTCATGACCCGTTTTCAGGGATATTTTTTACTTTTTTAAGGCAAATTTTAGGATTATTCAGTAGTGAAAAGACTCAGTTTCATTTTTTGGATAGAAAGTTTGACGGTGTTAGCATGAGGTTACAAAATGAAATTGGTGTGCTGTATTAGTTGATGTGACATTGAAATCTTTTGCTTACATTTTGATCGCCTCAAATTTTTTTATTTACCTTCCTCTATTTGTTTTACCCTCGCTCTCTCCCTCTCCCGCTCCCTTTATTATTTTCACAAAAGAGCTCAGAAGTCAAGAACATGAAGAAAAAAAATGGATTGTCTTTATCAGAATCTGTTTCGGGCGACGACTGATAAGATGTTGTTTGTTGTTTCCATTTTCCAACAGCTGGTTATGTTGATCTTCCTGATGTGTTCAAAGTTGGCTTCATAATGGCTCTTGTTAATGCTGTCATCTGGGCAATAGTAGGATCCTTCTGGTGGAAATTTTTGGGCCTCTACTGATTTTCTTCAGTTTCCTTGTAAGTAGATTATTTGGTCTTCCCTGTTATATTATTATTTTCAGGGCAGAATTGAGGCCGTCATTGAGAGGTGAACTATTGTTTTGGCGGAAGCCGATAATAAAATGTGAAACCATAGGTTTACTTAGCCACAGTATAAATTATGCAGAAGTATTCTCTCTTTAGAATTACTATTATTGTTCTCACTACACATGTATTATACGTTAAGTCTTGTTTCGGATCTAACCATATCGGAAAATAAACTTTTATGTGACCTTTCATTCATGGTTCATGCTCTTTTCCAGATCATGGGTTACCCTTTCTCATATTGACGTTGTTATTCGAGTTCCTCGCTATCTAAACAGGAATTCCAGTGAAATGCTTGCTATGGTTAATGAGATTCCGAGCATCATTCCCGGACTTAAAAAGGGGCTAGCATTGCTGCAAAGTTATTCTCTCCTGCGCATGACCAGAATTCAATACATGGAGCGACTCGAACGATATGAATGACTATTGAAATTGAATTTCCAGATCATTTAACACGTTATACTGATGTATTGGTATAACAATATGTATGAGCCATTGGTGCAATATCTAATATATGAATGTCGGCGTAACCAGGAGCATGCTGAGGTTCATCGATTACAAGAGCCACTTGCGCAGGAGGAAAATTTAGTCAAAATCGGTAGGGGGCAAAGAAGGGTCGGGTGAGCAGACAAGACAACCTTCTTTAATCCAGCAATGACCCCCTTCAAATGTGGGTTGACGCCAAGGGATCTTTTGATTGCCAAGTGCAAAACTATTTCCCTCATTCAAAGAGATTTGCAAAACTAGGTGTTCGAGAGATTAAAAATACACCATATAAGTATTATAAAAACACGTGAAAGAGATTTTGCAAAAGACTGCTTGAAAGGATGTCATTTACGAATCACTCTTGCATACCTTGGTAGTTGTCACGTGGTGTCCTTCCTATCTAACTCTTTGTGATCCATTTCTTCATCTCTTTCTACAAATTCCTTGGGAGTTTAAAAGTATCTCACCCAAACATACCCTGAAGGTTCTCTTGGATGGAGGATTTATATTAAGGAATTTGCTGATGATGGGACTAGGGAGTGAAGGGATTTAAGAAGATGAGATTTTGGAGTTCCTTGTTTTGGGTATTATGGGATTAGTTGGTGTTGAGTTTTTAGTTTTTTATTTTTTACTTTTATTATACATGCGATATTACTAATTTGAACTACACATGAGGGGAATGATTCGAACGCAAAAAAAGTGTCCAACAAGACAATCTATCACTAGCAGTTGGCGATGAGATTTAAATTGATGGGGTTTTGAAATTACTAATTTTGCTATAATAGGATTAATACAAATTAACTAAAAATTTGAAATCTATTAGCAAATTACTATTACGGTAAAACCTTTTCATAATGATACTCTATCTAGTCATAAGAGAAATCCAACCATGGTGGATTGCCCCCGGTGGTTTGGGGATTCATTTTCAACCTATTGCGTCTTGTGTTCAAACTCTCCTATTTCCCCTGTATTAATGTAGGGTCTTTTCCGACCCTGACAAGGCCGAAGAAACACATGCCTAAGGGAACACTAAAGTTAAGGCCCAATGAACATAGAAAGGTGAAGCCGAGTACTTCAAGGGGGCCCATGGATTGGTCTCCAAGTGTCTTATCAACAATCAAGATGAGCAATTCTCCATAAAGCGTCTTCCAAGCACCAAAAGGCAAGTTGACCATTGACAGCTTTAAGGTACGAGGTCCCAAGAATATAAAGGGCAAGCCTAGTCAGACGTCAACCTTAAACCACGTGGTAGCTAGAATAGAGGCCTACGAAGGGACATAAAGGCTAACAGGTAGGACACTCGGGTACAAGTTCCCACTAACTCCAGGCTAAGCAAGGCGCTCGACCGCATTATCCCAAAAAAGGACACAAGTACTCTATCACTATGTGAAGGATCAAAGCCTAAAGGTTCCTAAGGCATGATGAAAGCTCAACTAGTTCATCATGTTCTTAGCCAAATGCATAGAAACTCAAACAATTCAATAAGAATGAAATCATTTGATCCAATCAAGAAGGCTACCAACCTGAAGATGGTGTCAAGCACTGTCGGAATCCCTCTCAACTAGAGAGCACTCTATCTTAAAAAAATCACTACAAAATGAGCAAATGAAAGCAATGTAAAAAGTGGGAACTCATCCTTCTTATATAGTTCAACATGGGCAAAGAAATTCAAACTCAACCCATTAGAAAGCCCCACATGTCAAGCCGTGGAACTTCTACACAAGCTAGGAAAATTCAAAATTCCAAATTCCAAAAAAAACAACGAAATTAATTAATCAATTAATTATTAATTACCAATTAGTTAACTAATTAATAATTATTTCGATAATTATTAATCAATTAATTAATTGTTAATTACTAATTAATTAGTTATTAATCAACTAATTCATCAATTAATAATTATTAATTAATTTCAAACATGAGGAGGTCAACAAAAGCTTTAACACATAGGATGCAACTACAACATGTAAAAAGCTTCACACACTCTTGATCAAGATAGTGTGAAGCAAAATCAATTTATGGTGCCCAACAAAAGCTTCAACACATAGGATGCAACTACAACATGTAAAAAGCTTCACACACTCTTGATCAAGATAATGTGAAGCAAAATCAATTTGTGGTGCCTGACGATTAGCTTCATCTATTCAAGCTATGTGCCTAACTAAAAAGCTTCACCTACAAGGCTTCAACCAAAAAGCTTCACCTACAAAGCTTTAACCTAAAAGCTTCACCTACAAAACTTCACCTACAAAGTTTCAACCAAAAAGCTTCACCTACAAAGTTTCAACCTCAAAGTTTCAACCTTAAAGCTTCACCTACAAAGCTTCACTTACAAAGCTTCAACCAAAAAGCTTCACCTACAAATCTTTAACAAAAAAGCTTCAACACTACAACATGTAAAAAGCTTCACACACTCTTGAACAAGATAGTGTGAAGCAAAATCAATTTTTGGTGTCCTAGTAATAGCTTCAAATATTCAAGCTATGTGCCCAAATAAAAACCTACAATCAACAATCAATAAACCTACACCCATTAAACCACAACCATAAACCTTTACCTATTAAACTATTTTCCAAGCACAAACCTTTGCTACAAATATTAAAAATAAAAATTCACAAAAACCCAACATTTTAGCAATCTGTGCAACCACAACCATATGAACATAAACTTTAAACATAAACTTTCTTATCATTTCTCTCCATTCACGAGGTCCCTGTTACATATTATATAATTATTTGTATACAACTCAAGTATATTATAAACAAAAACACAATTAATTTCAAGTATAATACAAGCTTGGAAGATGTACTCCTCCTCATACAAATTTACAACAAATACAGTCAGGAAGCATTGAATATTGTGCTAAGGATTGATGGCAAAATTCAGATATCCTTTTCTACATTTTATGGTGACTATATCAGCTGCCACCTGCGCCAACAATTTGCTCCACCTAACAGATTAAGCAAATATTCAATCAAAAGCATGAAAGACCCCACCTCTTAGTCCAAGTGACCCTACCTCTTAGTCCAAGTGACCCTCCCCAATGATTTTCCAGCAGCAGCCCCCATCAAAACCTAGAAATAACCACAAAAGCCCCACTATGCAGCCACTTCACCTACGAGCCCCAGCTACCTACGGTCTCACTCTCCTCCCGCGCCCCATACCTGCGGCACCCTACCTCTCAAAGCTGCGATGAGACAACCTACCCCAGCCCACGGTGACTTCCTCTGCAACCCCAACCTAAAATCACGGCAAGCTTTGAACTTGCTGTTATCTTGAATATTAAAGCAGCCACTCTTTCATCGTGCCTCAGACCTGCGACTCCCCAAAAAATACAAGCTTTGAATAGACCTGAGACACCCACAAAATTACCCAGCCACCACTGTTTCACTCCTTCTCTATGCCCTAGACCTGCAACTACTGCAAGCATGGAGCTTCAGCCCTACACCACTGAACCAACCCCTTCGCACGTTGCAATGAACTCATGATTTCTACTCTAATCCCACCTGATGGTATATGCACGCAGGGACTCGAAAACCACGAAGTTTGGCCACTTCTAAACTAAACACGATGGCCTAGTTGCGATGGGTGAAGTCGAAGCGGTGTGGGACTCCTGTTTAAAAGGGACAGCCTTGCGTTTATTTTCTGGAAATGCTAAAGGAAACAGGGAAGAATGCACAGGCAGAAAACGGGGAAGCTAGGTTTAGTTTTAAGAAAAAAATTTCAAGGCACTAGGCTTCCCCTTCGTTGGGCTCAAAAACAACAAATAAAAAACATTAAATAAAAGAAAAGATGAAGCCTGAAAAATTGTTGGGCTTCCCCTTAGGCCTAGGTAGTTTTTATAAATAAAAAAAACAACAACAATGGAAAATAAGAAAAGATTGGGCTTCTAAAAAATACAAATATGTTGGGCCTCTGTGAAGCTCAAACTAGTTGGGCCTAGGCTTACAAGGTTTTGGGCCTCAAAACTTAAAGAGAAAGTCTTTGGCTACAACTTGAATGAATGAGTGAGCAATATTAAAAAGTTTCATTGTGTTAACGATTTGGCAACAAATGACACACCTCTTTCAGTAATCTTTCTCGTTCAGAGACTTGGGGGACTAGTACTATATGCTACTACACTTCGGTACTCAGAAGTTTCGTGATTATTCAGTGACTTGGATTTTTCAAGTCCCCAACCGATAAGTTTTCCTCACTGAGAACTTAGGGGAGCACTGTTTGTACTATACTTGACCAATCTCGAAATTACCAAGCACTGCTCAACTTTATACCTTCAAGGACCCACCTAGTGGCTCATGCTGAGGCACCCCTGTGGAAGCACAAGAGTTTCCCTCAACCCAGGAGGCCAATTATAACACGACACATGTCAACGTCAGAATAAAGCTCATAGAGTTCCACATCGACCGCGAACGAAATCTGGAGACTCTACTCAACTATAAAAGAAGACCATTCTCCTACAGTTAATCGCTAATGTCATTATTATACTTAAACTAGTCATTAGAACCCACTAATGGTGATTATGCTTAAACTTATGTATTTGTGTAAACCGTTCACTATTAATGAGAACTTCTCTACTCTGTGGACGTAGCCAAACTTAGGGTGAATCACGTACATCTTGTGTTTACTTCCTTATCTCTATCTCTTTACACATCATCATCACTAGGTGACCAAAGTAATCGAGCGAGGATCACAAATTTGACACATTACGTTGTTCCAAAGTCTTCAATGATTTTGTGCATCAACAAAATTTATTTTCTAATATTTTAATCTTGAAAGATCACCCATATGGCAAAATCAAACTAAATTCATCCTTCTTCCCATTTTTCTCAATCTGTCCGTGACACCCCATGACATAAAACCCCAAAAACTCTCTTTCTCTCTCCTTTTTTTTCCAGAAACCTCTAGCTAGCAATCATGGCTATGTTGCGACGCAAAGACTCTATATGTCTGTCTTTTCCCATAAATCTCTAGCAAGAACCCATGGCTATGTTGTGATGCAAATGCGAGGTGCGAGATTAGGAAACTCGAAATTGCAGATGCGATGAGAGTTGCAGAGCCTTTGGCAATGGCGAGAGTTGCAGAGCCTTCAGCGATGACGAGAGTTGTAAACCGTTGCCTAGAAAGCGCCTAAGTAGCCACCTAAGTCCCTGCCGATTTTTTCAATGATTTGCCCCAAATCGCAGCAGCCCTCCACAATTGAACGCCTAGGCGCCGCCTCAAGCGATTTTTAGAACACTGTGTAAATTACCAAAATGCTCGTAGAAGTGTGTTGACTTGTGTTCACTTTATTTGTCGTGACACATGTGATGTATTAATTAGGATATTTGAATAGTACTCGTCATTACGAACGCTTAGGCTCAAGCGGAACGAGAATCAAACTTAAAATGAAGTTTTTAAGGGACTTTGAAATTGAGGGTAGTTTTGAAACTTTACTTTGTTTGCGGAGAATTCCCTTTGGTTATTGAGTGCAGTGTGGGACCCACGGTGAGGATGTGGATATTTTCTTTCCTTCTCTTTTCCTTTGTGCCATTTCCAAAACCATCTATCTCTCTTGGTTTTCTCCTCTCTGACGACATACACAAAATCATCATTTCAAAATCATCGACGAATCGAGTTTCTAAAATCATCATCGTCTTCGTGCAGAGCATTTTTTCCTACGAGTTTCTTGTCAAAATTGGCCGAGGTAAGGTCTAAAACCACCGTTTTTGTGTATGTCTCATCGAGTAGATGAATTTTCATATATGGATCACATGTTTCTCTAGAATCCAGCCGATTTTCGACGGCTTGGGTCGGCTATAGCAGGTCAGATCGGCTACGAAGACTCGGGTTGGGTCAGACCGTTGACTTTATAAGATCAACGTTGACCGTTGACTTTTTTCGCTATTCGGCCCGGGACCCCTCCTGGGTAATTCGATGCGTTAATTTTGAACCCACACATTGTTTTTCCGAATTCGATTGTTATAATAGAGTTTTGCTGATGGGTTCGTTTATACACTTAGGTGCAAGCAGTTCCAGAGGCCTTAAAGGACATGCCAAGATAGAGAAGGACTTTATCAACGATCAGTGAGTGAACTTTTAGAAAATGTTTTATTTATCTAAATTCTAATTTTACGAATTACATTGATTTCATGAAATATCTTCAGAGTTATGATTTATGATTTATAACATGATTTATGATTTACAAATTAGACAGATTTCAAGATTTTACAACCAGATTAATGATTTATGATTCATGATATATAGCTTATGATTTATGACAATGACAATTTCATGAAGGTTAATCCTTTATTATTACTTATCTTGTGGGATTATACCTTTATACAGACTTAGAGTATTGTACCAAGTCCACGATCGTAGGACATGGCTTGCATGTGTATGAGTATTTTCAGCTTGTCCACATTGTGGACATGTCATTTTAGCTTGTCCTTGCCTCGAGATTACTCGGGAATGACATGATTATATTTCCAGCTACAACTAGTGGATGATTATATATATCAGCTTACTCATGTGTTGGGTACTACAATTATACTCTTGGCTTGTTGTTACTTTGAGACTACTCAGTAATGACATAATTACATAGTTATACTCTTAACTTGTCATTGCTGAGTAATCATCCAGCTTCCACTGTTTACGGCTAGTGGATGATATTATATGTCATGCCAAGTATTGAGTTCATAAGATACATGAATAACCCATCTTCCAATTTTATTGTTTTGGGGGGAAGGGGTGCCGGTAATATTGGATCTATTCTCATAATTGAAAATTCGGGGCTGCAAGAACACAATGTTTGAACATTTGAGGATAAGTAATATGGATAAGAAGTTGTGGTGTAGCCTATAGGAGATGACTTGTGTGGTACATTGTGGCTGTGAAAGGAGTTCTTGGAGAAGGATGAGGGAGTGACAGTGGCTGCTAATGTTGTCTGTTGGTTTGTATATCTTTTATCTATTTTTAATTTTGTATTTTCATACATTTAATCTTAATCATTAAATTTTAGTTTAAGTGGATAGATGGACACATGTCGGACAATTAAAGAGAAGATACAAAAGATATAAGAGCAAGTCCAGCCTTGGACAGTGCTCGGGGGACAGGGGAAAGGAAAGGGCCCGAGGCCCGGTGGACAACCCTCCAGCCTTGGAGAGCCCGAGTGAGGGTGGGGGCCTGAGCACAAGGGGGGTGGGGAATTGACAGGCCTGCAGCCCGAGGGCCAGGCATTTTTTTATTTTTTTTGTGTCAGCCCGAGGGCCTGCAACCCCATTTCCATGTCTTTTTTTGTTTTTTATTATTTAAGCAAACAAAAAAAACTAATATTTTATTAATTATTGCCAGGAGGAAGAGTTCCAAGGGTGGAGATGCAAAAGGTAATTACTGATTATTAATGGTAGTTACTATTCATTAAAGACAGTTAGTGGATGGATTGAACAGTGGATTGAGAGGGGAGAGGGCTCAAGGGTGGAGTTGCTCTAAGAAGGGGAAGGGGACAACAGAACCGCGGCCTGTGGGTGGTGGGCGGGGAGGTAGCAGTGGCCGTTTGGGTTTTTTTTTATTTTTCAATGGGGGAGAACAGGTGTCAAATGCACAAACTTGTCACAGGTTGGGCACTGGGTTTTTGGGCACAGCAGTTTTGAACTCCTTTTGCAGCCTGCTCCCGGTATCTATACCCTATTCGCCACCAATTCCACCAGCATCGATCCCATCTCCATCTCCGCCTCCTCCATACCCAAGGCAAAGACCTGGGTCATCATCATCCCTGAACAAAAATGGTACACTTTTGTTTTTCTTTTGAAGTTTTCTTGTGGGTTTGATTTCTGCAATGGTTTCGGTTGCATTCTCTCCCGCAAAAGCGTACATATTTTTGTTTTGCATGTTCCCGTGTGGGTGCGATTATTTAGATAATCTTGGGTTGCCTTGCCTGTAGGCTGTAGCTGTAGATATTGGGTATGAGGCAGTGATAGAGATAGTGCCACTGATAGGTCGTGCAAACTTGAAGGCAGAGATTTTGGCTACTGCATTGTAACTTACCCTAAGCTTTAGACATGGTAAGTCAAGAATACTAATTTTTCTTTTTTCTTGTTAAACTTTCGATGAAATTGCGGGGAAGAAATGCATTTTCTAGGGTTTAAAGATTTGACTATTCATATTTCTTGCCCTTCATAAGCTTATGGTGAAATCTTGGTTTGGGTTTGTTTTATTTGGATGAATGAAGTCACAGGCAGATATTAGGAAGTGGTTTATGAAGTCGCACGACAAGGGAAACAGCAAGAAACCGGCAGTGACTACTTCACAGACTCCTTCAACAGCTAAGACAGCCTAAAGAATCAGTGGGTTCATTTCATTTTAAACTTGTTTTGATGTTGTCTTTTTAACCAAAATAACTATGATTTTTCCACTGCTCGGTTTTGCTGACGGTCAACTCAACCCAATTGAACTGTAAATTCAACCCAATGGAACCATAATAAAAGTAGGGAGTGTTTTCATAGTCATTGTATGTATTAATTCTTATAGTAAACAAGAAATCTAATCAGAATCTCAGACCAAAACTGAAATGCCATTGACAGACTGATTTTTACCATGGTCTTTTCCCCCCTAGTTGGCTAGTGCACGGAACAGGGGGATTGTGAAACTGTATTAATCATAATAAGGTTTCCATTTCGTTCTTTAATTCTCTTATCTGTGATAAACCAGGCTCATGGAGATCAAGAAAATTCTGGCAGGAGGAAAACTAGCAAATATTTTCCTACAGATAAGCCAACAGATGAAAAAGAAATAGCTAAAGTTCCAGCCAAAAGAAAGCCTCACAAGGATCCTGATGAATCTATTAAACCCTCACCTGCAAAAAAAGCTCACAAAGTTGTTGATGACGACGATGATAATTTTGTCTCGCCTAATTCAAAGAAGAAATCAGTTGATTCCAGTCCTAGTAAGAAACTGAAGAGCACGTCTGGTGTGGGAATCCCACAGAAGGTTACCACTATTGATGAAGGTGGCGATGATGATGCAAAGGCTGCCAAATCATCCCTCAAGCCGGCTGGTAGGGGTCGTGGTGGAAGAGGTACTTCTACAGGACCAGCTGGTGGAAGAGGCAGGGGTGCTGGACGAGGCGGATTTATGAACTTTGGAGAAAGGAAAGATCCTCCACACAAAGGAGAAAAGGTTTGGTGTCTTGGATTATCTGGAATTGGATATGATAAATTCCTAAACCCTTGTATTTTTCTTGATGTTAACTATTAGTACCTGTTTGCATGTCTCAGGAAGTTCCTGAAGGTGCTCCAGATTGTTTAGCTGGCTTGACTTTTGTAATTAGTGGTACACTTGACAGGTATACATTATAATATGTGTGTAACATTCACATGCATGTTAGGATTGTGTTGGTATTATTGTTTCAAGTATTATGTTTTTCCGTAGCATGAGTTTCTTCTTCCCTTTTTTTCTTTGGCAGATCTCAATAAATATTTGTTTTCCATTCATTGTAATATTGAAGTTTAAAACTTTACTATACTGACAGTTTGGAAAGAGAAGAAGCAGAGGATTTGATTAAACGTCATGGCGGTTGTATTACTGGATCTGTCAGCAAGAAAACGGTTTGTTCATGTTTCTATCTTGTTTTCCCTTGGATTTACATACCACTGCTAGCTTTTGATTAACAGTCTATTTGCAGAATTATCTTTTATGCGATGAAGATATTGAGGGAAGGAAATCCTCTAAAGCTAAAGAACTTGGGTTTGTTGTCTTGAATTGAACTAGATTTTTCATATTTCCTATACTTGCTTTTTTTTTTTTTATCTAAATAATAATTTTATTCTGCAGTACATCTTTTCTTACTGAGGATGGATTGTTTGATATGATTCGGGCGTCTATCAGTGCTAAAGTACCTGTACACGAAGCAAAGAAATCTGTGGATGAAGCTGCAGCAGCATCTTTGCCCAATAAAAGCCCTAAGAAAGTAACATTGATTAATTTGGGTGTATTATTCTAATTGCAGATTTATAATCTGGTTTTTGGTTTGCTGGGTTTGCACAGTGTGTACGTGTGTCATGATTGCTCGTGTTTCATTAGTTTGTTGCTTGTGGCATAGTTGCTTTTCATTCTGCTTTATCTTTCTTCTCTGTCAAAATCTGTAATATATGGATACGTTGTGCTTTTACATTGTCCTCATGATACATGTAGACAATTGAATTACGTAGATGTTAAGTTGCTTCTCTCTCTCTCTCTCTCTCTCATGCTTGCTTGTGGTGCCCATGTAGAATAATTCTTATGCAATAGAATTCAAATCCAGGGATGGAAGTTGGAACTAGTACCTTTCTTCAAGGATTTGCTCTGTAATCTAGATGTATGAAAAGGGTTGAGGGTGTCTTATTTCTCAATTATCTTGTCTCCATAGTGTTTATACATATTCTTGCACAGCTAGCATATAAGGGCTCTTCTGGTGAATAATTTGATCATGTACTTTGCACTCACTTCTTCTGGTCACAATTTGGGAGTGGATGTGGTCCCTTAGTTTGGTTGATCTGGGTGATTTTGTGGCACTGTGGTTCTCTGTTGTCCGATTGCTTTTTGGGAAGGAAAATGAAAATTAACTTTGGAACCTTGCGGGGGCATGCCATTTTGCATCATTTTGGGCGGTGTGGGGAGGAATGTATGGATGAACTTTTGATGATAGAAAAATAAGTTGTGCTGCACTAGCACGGAATGTTGGGCGGTCAAAAAGTAACATGTGCAAAAAATGAGTGTAGCGGAGATGAGAATGCTTCGTTGGATGTGTGGGCGCACGAGAAAGGATAGGATTAAGACGAGGATGTGCGAAGTAAAGTAGGAGTGGTCACAATTGAAGATAAGATGAGAGAAAATCGGTTAATGGTTTGGACACATGAACTGAAGACCTATACATGCTTCGTTTAGTAGATGCGACTATGAGGCGGGGGCTCAGGGCAAAAAGGGTAGAAGAAGACCTAGGAAGACTTGGAAAGAGACTATAAGAAAAGATATGGAATACTTGGAGCTAACAGAAGACTTGGCGCAAAACCGAGCGTAGTGGCATTCGAGGATTCATACAGCCGACCCACTTAGTGGGATAAGGCTTGGTTGTTGGTTGTTGGTTGTTATTTCGTGTAGTTTATCTTGTATTTAACTGTTTTTAAATTAATCTTCATGATGGCTCTTGATCCATCTTGTTCTGTATTACATTCATCTCGTTCTGCTATTTGAGTGGTTATTATCTGTTTTTTGTCAGACCATGTTCGTAGGGTAGTAGGAAGTGTTCCAAACTACAGATGGTATCAGTATGATCAGCTTATATTCTGTTTCATTTTTTTATTTGCTAACTGGGACCACGTATCCAAAGTTCTGTGTTGTCAGTTTTAATTAAAGAGTAAAACTTACATGTTTATGTGTTAGTTAAAATGTTATTTATACTTCAGAATCAACTTTATGTTTTGTGATGTGATGTTTTGCTCCTTTTTCCTTTCTATTTGTCTCGATTTTCAAAAGTGTTTGAACTATTGTGCACTCTTTATGCCATGGAGGCCACAAGTTTTTCTTGATGGATTTTGGATACTTGCCCTAGCAGGTTAATTAAGCAGTTGCATCTTACTTGAAAAACAAAAGCAGTTGCATCATTATTGAAGTTTTCTTATGAAATTGGCATGTGACTGTTCCAGAAGATTTCACTGGAAGCTCGTTGGCATCAAGTGCATCTAGCAAACCGCTGCAATCAGATGCCTCCCTTGCTAGGCATAAGAAGCAAACTACCGGCCATTCTACTTTTACTTGGACAGAAAAATACAGGCCAAAGGTTTCAAATGACGTTATTGGGAATCAGTCATTGGTATGTTGGTCATTGGTTTGCCACCATTGCATTTGCTGTTGAATCATTGTCTGCACAGGCATCTCTCTGGGAATCAAAAGTAAGCTCTGATACAGTTGATGTAATGTCTAATCTGCAGGTAAAGCAGCTTCATGATTGGTTGGCACATTGGAATGAGCAATTTCTTGATACTGGAAGTAAGAAAAAGGGAAAAAACCCAACCAATTCTGGTGCAAAAAAGGCTGTACTTTTAAGTGGAACACCTGGGATAGGGAAAACGACATCTGCAAAGTTAGTCAGTCAGATGCTTGGTTTCCAGGCAATCGAGGTGTCATACTTTAATCAATAAGCAGAACTATGAGATAATTTAAATATTGCTTGAATTATGTTACTCAATGCTATTTTCTGTTTTCTCTGTCATGCTAAATTTGATTGTTGCTGAATTTTTTAGGTAAATGCTAGTGACAGTCGTGGTAAAGCTGATTCAAAGATTGAAAAGGGAATTGGTGGAAGCAATGCAAATTCGATTAAAGAGCTTGTCAGCAACAAGGCCCTAAGCATGGATGGGTTTGTTTCTGTGGGTTGAGAAGCAGAGAAAAGGAGGGAAAAAGAGAAAAGGGGGTGGTGGGGTGGTTAGGATTGTTGCTGGGAAAGGGAGATTAGGCCGCTGGGGCCGTGGATGTGCAGGAAGGCAGGGGTGTGAGATTAGGGTTGGCAGCAAAATCTGTTGGAGCTCAAGGAAGGGGTGGATCGGGGTTTGGCAGAGAGAGAAAAGGGAGGGGGGGGGGGTGGTTTCCTGGCTGTGGGTTAGCGGTGGGAATAACCTTTTGTTTTTTTCATTACACTTTTTTTGTTTTTTAAAATATCAGTCATATTTAATATTTAATTAAAGTAATTCTAAACGTTAAACTTTTTATGGTGCTCATGTGGGGCTTACATATACATATAAGGAAATCAATAGGACTCACATGTCATGCCTTGGATGGAAAATTTGACAGACCTGATGAGGGGGTAAAGTGGGACATGAAAAGTGAGTTTAGGGGGAAACTGGGTCAAAGTGACTTTCGGAGTTAAGTAGGATTAGAGACATCTTTCAAGGGGGAATACATTAATTAAGCCTAATCCATAGTATATATTATTTGGGGTGCATTTACGCATAGGATGTGCCTGACAGCATTATTTTCTCTCGATCACGCTTAGTTAAATTTGCAGATCAAAGCATCCCAAAACTGTGCTGATTATGGATGAGGTTGATGGGATGTCTGCTGGAGATCGGGGAGGAGTTGCTGATCTTATTGCTAGCATAAAGATTTCAAAAATTCCTATTATCTGCATTTGTAATGATCGTTACAGTCAGAAACTGAAAAATCTTGTGAACTACTGTTTGCTTCTCAGCTTTCGCAAACCTACCAAGCAACAGGTCTCCTCCCACCTCCCTAAATTGTCTGTACTTCTGTATATTTGAGTATTTGGAAGAATGTTAATATTGATTCTTCTAGTCCTTGTCGTTCAAGGGTTATTTTTTATTTTTTTTTGGCTTGCTATGTTGATGCAAAGGTACTGGGGCATAGGTTGTTTGCATTCAGACATACAAACTGACACAAGTGATGAAATTGAATTGTTTATGCTGGTTATGATGCATAAGCAACATTATTTTTAATAGTCACTGACTAATGTTTTTTAAAGAATTCTACCACACGCTTCTATAGTGTAAGCTTATAATGTTGGTTGTGCTGAGTGGTACAAAAATTTCTTTGATACCAAATATAAAATTTTTGATCAATAAACAAGTGGGTTGACACATTATTTTTGTTGACCAGGAAGGGGAAAGATGAATTTTCAACTATAAAAGTCTTCGGGAATTGCATTTCCGCAAGATTTTGTTTTTGATTGTGTGTATGCAGCGCATGGACAAGGAAATTGCATTTGTGATTTTATCGATTTTTTTGAAGCTTCAGCCTTCTTGAACATATTTGACATACTTTTTTGAAGAATAATGTTTGAATAAGGTTGCTTCCACTCTGCAGTTATTAAATTTTGTTCATGGTTTGTAGATGGCAAAGAGGTTGATGCAAATTGCAAGTGCTGAAGGCCTTCAAGTTAATGAGGTAAATACTTTATAACTCTTGAGTGAATTTTTCCCATGGTGATGGAAGTATACTTTTTGGTGTTTTCATCTACTATAATGCTACAAAAGATTGGATTCACCAAAATATCATGTGGGTCACAATTTCTGCTGTTGTAACACACTATACTATAGAATTGTATCATTTCTTTTTTCTCCCCCTGTTAATTTAGTATTGAAAATTTTTATATGGTTTTTGACAGTGCAGTTGTTTCCATTTTCTTTTTTCTCCCCTACTATTTTTCTTGTAGTTGTTCTTTTTTCACCTTGGGATGAGATGTTAGGACCCAACTCAGTTTAGGTATTGGTTCTTTTTGTTTAGTGGTAGCTTTCATAATCATTTTTTTACTATGGTTTTACATGTGATTAGGTATCTCGCTTCTCTGGTTTCTGACGTGTATCTCGAGATTCTTCGGCCCCCTTTGTTGATTGGTTATTTATTCATTGTTTCAGATTGCTCTTGAGGAACTGGCAGAAAAGGTTAATGGAGACATGCGAATGGCAGTTAACCAATTGCAATATATGAGCCTCTCAATGTCTGTCATTAAATATGATGATGTACGGCAACGCTTATTAAGCAGTTCAAAGGATGAAGATATTTCACCATTTACAGCTGTTGACAAGTATGTCAGAAAATTTCTCTTTTTGGGTTCTGGTTCTCTGCATCTTGTTTTCTTTTGAATCTTTGATATGTTTGTCTCTTATTCATTTGCATTTTCTGAACTTGGTTTCTTGATTGATATATGCATCACAATTTTGAGGTTGTTTGAACCATGTTTTGAGCTTCACTGCTTTGCTCTCAATTATTTATAATTTTTTTTTTGTTTTTAATGGGAACAAAGCTTTATTGGTAAAATGAGGAACAGTGCAATGACGCGGTGGACAAGCTATCCACTAAGAAAGAACAGAAAAAGAGAGAAACTGACCTACCATCCACAAATCAGAACAACTTACTGCTCTTGACCCAACCTCTTTTTTAAAAATTGTGTTATTTTATGAGAAATGAAGTTTTCCATCTACCATACAAAAAGAATGCAAACACATTGCATAAGCTTAAATAAGTACAGCCCTCCAGTCTGCAAAAAGTAGTATTTCCGTAAACACAGAAGAGAGCCGATAAATAATTGTCCAAAACCTCAATTTATCCCACAAAACTCATAGTGTCAACCCAGAATCTTACATTATCCCACAAAACCCCACTGTTACGATGCTCAAAACCTTACTTTATCCCGTATAACCTTTTACTTTTATTGTATGTCCAGATGTGGTATTTTTGTTTCTCTCTTATATCAAGGAATAAAGGGGCTCTCACAATGACATCCTTCACAAGTTCTGATTGGTCCATTACATGGCCATGAAGATTCCTATAAAATTTTACCATGTGCACGATGCTAACTTGTCTTTTCTGCTTGCAGGCTGTTTGGTTTTAATGCTGGAAAGTTGCGAATGGATGAGCGAGTTGACCTGGGCATCCTGACCTAGTCCCTCTTCTTATCCAGGTTCATCTTTTGCTAGAACACTTGCTTTTTGTTTGGCATATACTGAATAAAAAATGTTATAACAAACAGTGCAATGCTTTAGTATGTTTTGTCTCACTATTGAACACTACTGGAGGAATAAAAGACGTGCAGTGTTTAGTGTGAGCATGATGTATAGGTTAGTTGTAAAGATATGACAATAACATCAGGAATGGAGTTTAATCGTAAAAATATGACTGCATGAAGCTTTATCTGGTAATGCTTCAGTTGGAGATGAATGGTATACACTATACACCTTAAAAATGATTCCAAGGTTCACACACTGAACTGACTAACTTTACAACATCAGGCAAATGTCCAATACCATCTTAGATAATTGAACTTGTATCAATATGAAGAACTGTTTTAACATTTGTGTCGTGATGAACTGTTTTAATATCTGTATCCGGAGATGTAATTTTGAATATCTCGTAATTTGGTACAATAATAATGAAGTGGGAAGAAAAGATCGAAAATTTGACTTCAAAGTTATCAGATTCTCCCTCTCTTCTCCCTTTAATTTGACTTCAAAGTTATCAGATTCTCCCTCTCTTCTCCCTTTAGCTCTCTTCTCAGGAAGCTTAGTGTGTTCTTACACACTACACATCTCCTACAACTTTTCAAATCGTGCTAGTTGATTTAGGATCTTAGTGCCGCTAGTTACCATGCAAATGACTAGAATGTTATTCTGCTTATTTCCTTTTGGTCACTTTGATGATGACTTGGATGCAAAGTTGCATTCATTTGAACATTCATCTACTTATGCTTCTGCACCCATCAAAGTTTAAAAACTGAACCCCTTATTCTTTTTCCAAATGATCATATTTGTAGCCAAAAGTTTAGACATTCTAATACATTAGTTCTATTTTTCAATTTTGTGGCAGGAAAACTATATCAACTACAGGCCAAGTTCAGCTGTAAAAGATGATAGTGGGATAAAACGTATGGACTTGATTGCCCGTGCCGCTGAGTCTATTGGCAATGGAGATATTTTCAATGTACAGATTAGAAAATATCGGCAATGGCAGCTTTCCCAAAGTGCTTGTCTTTCATCCTCTATAATTCCGTATGTTTCTTCACATCAGCTCTGCAATTTGAGATAATTTCTGTATGAATTTATTCATAATTTTATTTTATATTTATAACCAGTGCTGCATTGTTGCGGGGGCAAAGAGAGACACTTGAGCAGGTATTTATTTTCTTTTACTTGCAAGTTTATAAGTTCAAAGAGTGTTATGGTACTCTCTTTGGCCTTGAAAATGTGTTCATTTTGTGTATAGTATTTTAAAGAAGTTTCGCTGTTATTGGACCACTGGTTCAACTTAATTCCCATTTCTTCACTTTATAAGATTTGTTTTTGAGTTGTATACTTTCCAAGTGTTGGGAAATATACATATATATGCAACAGGGTTTATGCTTATCGTCACAAGTTGGCCTTATTATGCAGGGAGAAAGGAATTTTAATAGATTTGGAGGGTGGCTGGGAAAGAACTCAACATTAGGGAAAAATCTTAGGCTCTTGGAAGATTTGCATGTCCATCTTCTTGCTTCTCGTGAATCTAGTTCGGGGAGGTAGTTTCTATTCTATGTTTGAACTTTTAGTCACTAACTGAATGCATTTGAATTTTGCAATGGCTTATGTGAACATATGGCCTCATCTGGTGTGAAGGATTAATCTGAATTTGGTGCAATGATTAAATTTTTTTCCAAGTTGAAGGTACAAGGTGGACCGGTCATGATGGAAACATATCCTTGTCAATCCTTCATCACGAATCCAACTTCTACCTAAACTTGGACAAACTGTGGAAGTTACATACGTTTCTTCATTCAACATACATTGAATATAGTGACTTCTCCAATCCAATCCTAGACACCAAACAAAGCCATAATGCCGCAGTCATTGACTTAAATAAGGATCGGAAATAATATACAACCCATGGTGTTTAATTGTTATTATGGGTAAATGGATCCCTAGGGCTTTAGATCCATCAGGAAAGTTGTAAACTTATATTTTCTTGTGCATACATGGCCATGGTATCCTTGGGAAGGAAATTTCAACTTCTATGTTTTTGGAGTTTAATTGTTATTTTATATTTTCCTTCTGTTTTTAGTCCTACTTTGCATTTTGACTTGAAAACTTTGGAAATTTCCCATTGTTGGATTATTTTCGATATTATATTGGACTTCTGAAATTTTATCATGTAGTGACCAAAAAGAAATAAAGAGTCTGTCATGTCAAGGTTTTTATTAGTGAATGTGTCTGTTCAAGACCACTCTCTCTCCCTCCCTCTCTCTCTCTCTCTCTCTCTCTCTCTCTCTCTCCCACTCTGTTTTTATTTTATTTGTCTTATTTTGTGTCCCTTGGAAGCTTCTTAATTTCTCGTTTGTAAATTGTTTAGGGAAACACTGCGAGTTGAATACCTTTCTCTTCTTCTGAAGCGATTGACCGTGCCACTGCACGAACTGCCTAAGGTTGGGAATAATCTATAGTTGTATATGAAGATCTAATATTAATTGCAATATATGTAAAACAGTTGGGTTGATGATCAGTTGTAAATCCAACTTTCTTTGTTAAAAAATATCAGGATGAAGCTGTGCAGGGAGTTGTGGAGTTCATGAATGCTTACTCCATTAGTCAGGATGACTTTGATACTATTGTGGAGTTATCCAAATATCAGGTAACCCTTGGTGCAGGCTTGGTTGTTGCTATAATGCTCCAAATTTCCAAGTTTTCTCATCAATAAGCTATGTATCAGGGGCACCCAAATCCGCTAGATGGCATACTACCTGCTGTAAAAGCTGCTTTGACAAAAGCATACAAAGAAGGAAGCAAAACAAGGATGGTACGAGCTGCAGATTTTGTTACTATTCCTGGAATGAAAAAGGCCCCTAAGAAGCGGATTGCTGCCCTTTTAGAACCATCTGATGATGTAATTGGAGAGAACAATGACGATACAATGGTTCAGAGTGAAGATGAAAATTCGTCAGATACAGAGGACTTGGGTAAGTTTTCTGTCATCATTTTGCTGGTCCTTTTGTTGTTTATATATAGTTCATTTTGCCAGTTGATATATTATTGCCTTAAGATGTTTTAGGCATTTTTTAACAACGATAAGTGGCCATTTTGTTCTGCAGCGTATTTTGTGAAATGGTGTTGCCTTAAGATGTTTCTGGAACAGAAAGCTCCATCATTATTATGCTGTAAAATAAAAATGGCGTATGCTAACATGTACTTCATGAGAAATAGAGGGCATGTTCCATGTTATCTGGGATTCTGAAATTGCAGAAAGGAAATGAAGGAAACATGTCTAGAAATGTTCTTTCGTGACCAGGTGATATATTATTGCCTCCGATTAAAACTTTGACATGAAAGAACATTTCTTTCGTGACCAGTTGAAATAGTGTTCTAGGATTTTGCTCCTCGTTTCTTGTCAAGAAATTTGACACCACCAGAATGGTTTGTTTTAGGATTTACTCTGTAATTCTCTTATTATATTGCCGGCAGAAACTTACTTGGCAATGGATCGTAATTGTGTTACTAGGGTTGTAAATGGAACTAAAAATTAAGCAAGCTAGATTGCTTCTGGATTGTAACTATTCGGTTGACTGTCCAACTTATTGGAGCTCACTTAGTGATTGTTCTTTTCACAATGTGTCAGAAGGCACTGCTGCTGGTGAGAAGCTGCAAAAGGATCTGCAAAGTTTGAACACAAAAGGTAACTGGTGGTATCCTACATGGATGAGCCTGAATTCGAAAGCTCGCATCTTCAGGCTATCTGTATTTAAATGTATGTTATTCCTGAATGCATGGTTTGTGTGTTCCTCATATTTTGTAGGAGTGCAAGTACAATTTGATTTGAAGGGTGCGCCAAATACAAGTGCAAAGAAGACACCAGCTGGAAGAGGTAGAGGTGGTTCCGCTGCTGCCGTGGAGAAAAAAGGTGGCCGAGGTTCAGGAGCTGGTGCCAAGAGAAAGAGATGAAGGGAGATGAAAGAAGAGATGGAACTTCTTGCTATGGTGTTGGCAGGTTTTATAAGCAGATGTAAAGAGATTTTTCCTCTCTACATAAATATTTTTGGTAGGTGAGTAAGGGATGGTAGGATCTCCGGTTTTAGTTTTAGTTTACAAGGTAGTGTTGATGCTATTAGTAACTCCCAGATTTATTGTTTTGATTGCGGTAGCGTCTTTCATAAATGTGGTAGACACGGGCTAGTCAAGTTGACTAGAGCAACGTATTTCTCTTCATGCAAGTTCAAATTGCTCTATATGTCGTTTAGTTTAGTTTTAGATTAAATTAGAATATAGCTCAAATAACCCCTTCTTATCAGAAATGTGAAATGCCAAATAATTGGGGCAATGGGCCATAGATTCCACCACGCCACAAGATTACATGGAAATTGATCTTTGCAAAATTGTTCATTTTTTCTTCAGCTTACATAAACTGTATAGATAAAAGATAAAAGTTGCTCGCATAACACTTGTGACTCAATTAATTAATGGCATTCATCATTGCACGTAATGTCTCGAGTTTGATTTCACAAAAACCTTACGTGCATGGTAGAAAAATGCATGCATACATAACTAAAATATGCATTTATATAATTAATGGGGTGTGATATTCACACTTCATTTTACTTTTCACACATTCTTCTAATTATTGGCCGTTGGATCGGATGAATTGAAGAAAATCAATAGATAGAAATAAACAAGAGGTGTGTAAGAAGTAAAATGGAGTGTGTGGATAACACACTCCTAATTAATACTGGACAAGAATATTACAAGAGCTCAAGGATATGGGATTGGTTATAGTACTTGTACTATCACCATCTGGTTTAACTATTGAGATTTGGCTAAAATACTTTTAAGTACTTATTACTTATTCGGTCACATAATATCAAACGAGCAAATTACGTAAACCTCAAATCTTATGCACCCAAATCTCTTGTGGCCGTCTCTTATTCCATACCTTTACAACTGTCCCATTTTAACTCCCATGGCACTAAGTAGGGGATGCACTTTCACTCTCATAGCATTACAAACCTAACTAATACAACAAATTACACAGATCAAATTGCAACGTCTAACGATTGAGGTCCCCAAAACAGATGTAGGCAGGGGGGATCCAATGCACACCAAACCAAAAGCTTGTCGTATGTTGATGAGAAGGAATCCACCGTTATTTAACTGCATTTGGAAACTAAATATAATAACATTATACACTCTAGCTAGTTAGTGCCAATATGTATTGGCAAATGCCAACTTGCTATTTATAAAAGACATACACGCGCGCGCGCCCACACACACACACATATATATATATATATTGATGATTTTAATTAAGGGGTGGGAGTGGTAAACGAAGGTGGAGGGTAGATAGGGAAAGTACGAAGTGGAGGGAAATTTGGAAGTGAAGTAATAGGTGGAGGCAAAAGTGGCGTGAGTGGCAGAGGAGGAAATCCAACATTGGGCAGATTAGTAGGAAAGGTTGGTGCTAAGAGTTTTCGAGGGGCGGCGCCGCCGGCCAAGGCTGAAGAAATTGATAATGTGAGAAACATAGCTATGACAAACAACCACTTGCAGTAATTAGATGCCATTTTAGACTTGTGATGTGGAACCAAACCAAAGGGAGTGAGCACTAACTAGATATCTAATTCACGAGGAAACTAAAAAAGCTTAATTTGAGGTAGGCAAGACCAGACATTTATACACGAATGGTTGAAACTTAGTGGGTTTAATTTGGACACTAAATTAGGCTGCTCATTGTGTGGCTTAGCCGAACTTTCCCTCCCCTTAGTATAAAAACATCGATGTACTAAAAAAAAAAAATTTGGACAACAACAACAACAAAGCCTTTTCCCACTAAGTGGGTCGGCTATATGAATTCTAGAACGCCATTGCGCTCAATTCTGTGTCACGTTTTCCGTTAGCAAGTACTCTAAGTCTTTTTTTAGAGTATTTTCCAGAGTACTTGGACACCCCCAAAAAAATGAGTGGAGGTGGTTTCTTTGGTTATATACAATCTAATTTATATTTGGTTTTTAATGCTGTAAAATACTGATGTGTGTGTAAATGAGTAATTAACACACATGTCAGATGCAGGTATGGTCAAATTTAAGAATAGTAGCAGCAAAGTGCCAATAATTTGCAGACTTTCCCATTGAAAATATAGCAGATGGCAGTAATTTTATCA
The DNA here is from genome assembly GCA_024362995.1 of Heteromeles arbutifolia. Taxonomy (NCBI): domain Eukaryota; kingdom Viridiplantae; phylum Streptophyta; class Magnoliopsida; order Rosales; family Rosaceae; genus Heteromeles; species Heteromeles arbutifolia. The sequence goes on along the minus strand of JANCRC010000002.1, from coordinate 38,129,323 downwards.
TTGTACCTCTTTGGTTTATCCAAGTATAAAAAGTTGATCGTGTTGGTTTTCATTCAACTTAATTTTAGTGGTTAAAAGTGGTTGTTATATCTAGTGCGGAAGCTGAGTATAGAAGAATGATTAAGAGACTTTGTAAACTTTTTTGGTTAGAGAGGTTTGTAATTTGGGTTTTTGATTCTGTGATGAATCTAAGCTACAAATAACTTTCCTCAAAATCTAGATCAGCACGATTGTACTAAGCATGTTGAGGTGGACATATATTTCAATTAAGAGAAGTTGGAAGATTAGAATGTTCAATTCTCATTTGTGAAATCAAAAAACCAATTGGCTAATATCCTTGTAAGCACAAAACTCCAAATTTGCATGTCTACAGTCCTAATGAAAGTAGTTTCGAGTAAAGTGCTCTGCAGCTCACTTTACAAATGAAGCATGAACAATATCTAGCACCAAATTGAGAGGAAGTGTTAGTGCGAGTTGTATTATTTTAGGCCAATAATTTGTTATCTTTTATAATTTCGTGGAAATTAGGTATCCTATTATATTTATATATACCAGTAAATTCTCTTATATATACTTTAGATGGAAATAAGATATCAGAAATTTACATAAACTCAATTTTAGCAAATGGCGAAGTATATGAAGGAAACAAATTAAGTTATAGGTTCAATTTCACATTATAAATATAAAGCATAAATGAAGTTAATTGAAACATTAAAGTGCTATAGCATTAGCATGTATAAGAACACACCAAATAAAACTTCATTGGACATATATAAAGCGCATCAAAGCATACATACAACACATATTGTAATCAAAGAAATACGTATCCAATACCATACATAAACTAAAGCATAAATTAATAAAAATTAAAAAGAGAAAATGAAGATCCAATCCAACAGTTGCTAGTCAGCTACAGTTGCTGCGTCTGCATGTGCCAACATATATGCATGATTTATGGTTTACCGGCTGCAGGTGGTGGAGAGAAAAGTGGGAAAGAGGGAATTTTAGTAGGGATATTGGTTGGGAGTACCGAGGGAAAATTTGGCAGTGGAGGCAGTGTAACCTTAGGGATAGTTGGGAATGACGTAGTAGGGAAATTGGGAAGTGGAGGCAGCCGTGTCTGTGTGGAGCCGCCGCCGGTGGGCATAGGTAGAGATGGTAGGTTGTTTGGTATGTTTGGCAATGTGGGTTGTGGGAGTGTTGGTAGGGGAGCGAAAGGTGGCAGTGTTGAAGCAGGTTTAGGCAAAGACGGTGCAGTCATCGTCTGGAGAAGATTGCGAGCCGCTACGGAGACATGGATGCTTGAAGAAAACAGGACAATGAACAAGACAGCAGATAAGAAGCAGTGCTTGTAAGTGTCCATTGATTCAAACTTATCGATCGAAAAGGTTCGGAAGTAATTCAAATGAGTAATTGAGTATATGTGATCGATTGAGTTAATATTGATGATGAGTTTGTGCATGTATATATATAGACAAGGAAATATATGTGTGTGTGTTTGTGTGTACGTATTTACTTATATATGGTTGTGTTATTGTTGATATGCTCAAATATGGTTAGGAAAAAGTTGACATGACGACCCACATTTGAGTTGTTATTAATTGGTTCACCTTCTTGTCCACTCGTCAATGAAATAGAGTCGGTCTCTTAAGTTGTTGGCTTCGGTTGCGGGTTGCTATATATATAGCTAAGTAACTCACTACGTGCTTATCTGTAGTTTAAACATATTGCATGCAACGCAAGATTTTTTCTTCCGCCATTAAAAATATAGCTATTAGGTTATCTAATTTAGCTCGCAACGGGACATCTATTCGACAATCAAGGACTCAAGGCTTGAGTTTACATATTGAATTCTTTTATATGGCATATTGAATTCAAAACTTAGTTGATTCTTTTCTACTCTTCACTTGTACGTGAATATCTTAAGTTCGATTCTCATAGATGACGAGTTCGATACTTATTATGGTTGACCAATTTGATACTAATTTATCATGACCGACATTGTGTGGTTAGCTCTATTTTTTACCCTTAATGTCACGCCCCGATCGTGAGATATGTCTATAAACGGCCGTGACAGAAAAACGTAGCGGTAAAACAAATATATATAGAGTTAGCTAGAGCTCATAGATAAATATATCAGATATTCACTAGAAACATAGTTTACAAAGTTCATAGGTGAACTAACCTCACAATAATTAAATAAAGGTTAAGGGTTATAGAAACTAGACCTGGCATTCATGTCGTGTTCCGTGTCCGTGTCGTTTTCGTGACATACTTGATATCTTAACGGGTCGTGTCGTGTAACACCTGTTAAAGTAAACAGGTAATATGACCTGACCCAAAATTGACCCGTTAATATTATCAGGTAATATGACCCGACCCGTTACCCGTTAAAGAAAATATATTTTAAATCAATAAATAATGAAAATGAAAAACATAATTTGACCCCAAAAAAATGGAAAACATAATAGGAAATTAGTATATACATACTACATTGTCACATAAATATTACTTCAAAACATGAAGAAGAAAAAAACATTTGTACGTCAAGTCTTACATACCCCAAAATAAGAGCCTAATGAAAAACATTAGTGCATTACTACAAAATACCAAATTTTCAAGGATATGCAAAATGAAGGGAGTTGCACTTCAAGGTTAAGGATGCAATCACGAGTGTTTATATATGCTTTCACATTTTTTCAGACTTGTATATTAATGATTATGAATTTTATTTATTTTGAACTCCCTTTAAAATATTATTCATGAGGGTTTGTATGGTTCTAGAAATTCAAACGGCGATGTACCCATCTTCAAAGCATAGAAGATGCAATCACGAACATTTATCTGTCTTTTCACATTTTTTCGCACTTGTAAATTAATTATTATAATTTTTAATGTGTTTGGTATTTTTAAATTACTTGATATTTTTATTTATAATGTGTTTTGTACTTTTTTTATTCTCACTCTTTGCCTAAAGTATACTATAAAAATAAATAAAAAAAAAAACACATAATTTTTTTAAATTTATATACAATAATACATATTTGATATATAATATATGCACATACACAATGGCTATTGTATTTTATAGTAAGTTTTTTTTAGTAGTTTAAAAAATTAAAATCATCAACATAACATTTTTCTTAAAGTGTCGAAACGGGTTACTCGCTTGTCACCCTCGTGTAAATCTGTTAAAGGCCCATTATTAACGGGTTCTTATCATGTGACCCGATAACGACCTGATTACTTATCATGCTGACCCGAAACCGTTATTTTCGCGTTGTTTACGTGTCGCGTTAACATGTTATGTAAGAAATTACCAGGGTCTAATAGAAACCCTACTCTCAAGTGTATTGTCCATAACCTTCACATCGGGGAGTGGTGTAGGTATCAAATTGGTCACAAAAACCCGATGAGTTACGAAACTCGTGAGAATGACTCTAATATCAAAGCATATGAGAAAGTCAATTTGATCTCTGTTTTAAGATTAATAAGAGCATCACTACATGCATCACTTTCACAATTTGTTGGCCTTAAAAATTACACAGGCTACGTAGCTCATATGCTGAACAACTAAAGAGAGCTAACTACGTCAATTGGTGATTGATTGCTGAAGTAGGCGTACCAACTTGCTACCTGGCTCGGCCAGGCGAGTCTCTTGAATGTGATGGATGTGGTGAAATGCGCTTCTGACTCCTGAAGCAAGCGATTTCGGCCAAGGACGGAACACTCTCAACCTTGGATTATATAACCTGAAGATAAAGTTATGCAACTCACTACGAAGTTTTGGATCTTGTGCACTAGGTTCGGTAACCTCGACTATATGGTAAGAAAATAAGTCCGCCAAAATGTTGTGTTCCTTCCTAGGGCAAAAATATGGTTAGTATAATGGCACAAGTAAGGGTGTCGAACCACAAGGATTGATTAGACCTCTACACATTACTAGCTTTATGTGAACCCTAACTAAACAATGAAACTAACAAATTGAGTTTGGATTTTGATTTGAAAGTAAAGTAACTTAAAATGCAAGAGAATGTACATATGAATAATAGAATGATTTGAAAACGATGGGAATGGAACTAGGGATACCGATTTCACCATTACAAGCCAATTCCATGAAAATTAAGTCAAAACGCATTCAACTTTCCAATCTGCAACTAGGGTTGGTTTTACTCATTTATGATCAGCCATTTGATGTGTGATTTTGATCAAGTACTCCTAATCTGCAACCTAGTTGTGATGTTCAACTTACATTACCAAACAAGAATCCATTAAGAACAAGAAAACTTCAAGGAACCAAAGAAATCACATGGCAGGATGTATGCATAGCAGTTTCTTCAATCATTCCCATGTCTACCAAGATTAAGCATGATGTGTACTATAACCTTGATCAAATAATTCATAAGCAGCCCTAATGGTGATCAAACATTAAGATTAACAAACAAATTAAACTATAAAATCAGTGAATGAAACAAGAACACAACTTGGTAAATCGAATACTTTAACTCAATAACATAGAGTAGTTTTGCAAGGCTACATCGAAATCCCCAGCTATGAACTTAATTACACAACATGATTACATAATATATAAATATCAAGAACAACATGAGTGAAACTAAAGCTCATAGAACAAACCCCCTTGAAGCAATTCTGATGTTGAACTTCTCCGAGAACAGCACGGCTGCGCGGCTGCGTGGTTTCTTCGGTGGCAGCAGAAGGTGAAGTTTTGTTTCTGGAAGAAAGGCCAAAAAAAGAGAAGAGAGAAAGCTCTGGGCATCCCCAAAGGGGGCTTATGTAAAATTGATCTGAAACCCAAGTATTTATATGCTAAATGGGGCTGCAGCTGATTGCAAGGTGATACCAACCATTAAGCCAAAGTTTTGAACGTTTTTCCTTATTTGGCTCCTCCAAATCAGGCTGGATATTCCAATTCTTTTCCCATTATACTCTTGGTCTTCTAACAAGCTAGATTCATCTTAGATTCTTTATTTGGACTTCAAAACAAGTAACAACTTTATTTGGGCTCCAAAACAGGCCACTAAACTTCTCTCTACGTTTGAATAAGGGTCAGCTCCAAAAATGGCATGTTTTCACTTCTTTTGCCTTCAAATTGATCCTAAAGTACATGTAACTGCACACTAACACAAAATAAGGTAAAATGCAACCAGTTTAACTCAAAAACATCACAAATAGACTAGAAATGGATGGTATAAATGCATGAAATATATGACTTATCACCAAACTGATAGCACACTATAAGGATAAAGATACTCAAAAGAAATGAGTGTCTTTATTGTAAAAGTGATTTGGCCGTCGTTATGTCCAACCCTGAATGTGACTTGGGAGTATCTAATCATAAAAACACTTCACTTCGCCGAGAAGGTTAATGAAGTGACCTCTTCCGGCGAGAGAATGAAAGACTCTTCACCGATGGAGGCTTGAGATTGTTAACCTGTCGAACTTGAGAAACTCGTTGGTTAACCAAGCAGTCAAGACTTCTGAGCCTAACTGATTCTACAACTTCGGTGTTGTCTAACCAGCATGTCATTTTGCTAGTTGCCTCTAGAAAACTTCATCTAACCATGCAATTGTCGCCCGTTGCCCGTCAACCCAAATCTTGTAAGATTATGAACATGAGATTGGATATTTCAGACTGGTGGATTGAGTCCAATTGGCATAAGAAAACCTTATAAGAATTGGTAGACTGATTGCAGTTAATGGAGGATTCAGTCTTATGTTAGATTTGATATGAGATAGTAAATACAAGCAGTTTTCTGTATGGATTCTCATATTAGAAGGGTTATATATATATATCTATGCACATGGTGATTTCTGCTCTCACAGATTAACGCTCATATTGGTACTAAGTCATATTTCTTAGTTTTGAGCAAATAACAATTTGACAGAAGAAAAGAATCACAGTTTGCAAGCCTTGTTTTTCTGCATCCATGGCTTCCTCTGCTACGAGTTCTTAAGGTTAGTATGCTGCAATATTCTTGTAGATTTAGGCTTTGTATTTTGCTTGGTTGCGATTCAAGTAACTTGATCAAGTTTGTGGTGTATGGGTTTACATGTGGTATCAAAGCCATAAATTTAAGTTCTAAAATTCAATCAAAAAGATCAAAAGAATCTAATAAAAATAAATAAATAAAAACAAGAAGTTTTTCCGGTTGGTAGGTTTCAAAACTGGTCCTGGTTCTGGGAATAAAACTAGGATTACGCAAAACGGTGCATTTAAATAAGGTTATTTAAACTTTTCGACCGTTAGAATTAGACAAAATCTGTTTTTGTTTTTTGGGGCTTTTCTGGGATTGAGAACACTTTCAATTGTCCTCTATTTTCTTCGACTTCATGTTTGGATGATCTGAGAAATAAGTAATAAATCTACATCAATTTTGCTTTCGTTGCACGATATAGATATTCATAATTCACGGTATGTATTCTGAAACCCAGATAAGAAGCATGAAATCCAAATTTAATTTTGTTTGAATCTCTCTATTTGATAAGTTTGATTAGAATAACATAAGTAAGCTTATTGATTCGAACTTGATAATATTAATCTTTTGAACTTGAGGGGTATACTGACTCGGATTTGGCTGCTGATGTGGACGATAAAAATTCAATAGGTGGTTACATATTTATCCTAAATGGTGGGGCAGTCACTTGGAAAAGTGAAAAACAGACTATTATTGCTACTTCAACTATGGAGGCTAAATTTGTAGCTTGTTTCGAAGGAATGAAGCAAGCAACTTGGTTGAAAAATTTTACGACAGAATTAAAGATCATAAACTCAGTTTAGAGACCTGTGGGAATGTATTGTGATAATAACTCAGCTGTGTTCTTTGGCAAAAAATAACAGAAGAACTTCAGCTTCTAGGCTGATGGATGTAAAATTTCTTAAAGTCAAAGAACAAGTTAAAAAGGGAGTGACAGAAGTGCAATGTATAAGTATAACTTTGATGCTTGCGGATCCATTGACTAAAGCTTTACCTATTGGGGAATTTAAGTTGCATGTTGCTCGGATAAGAGTGCTTGAAGGTTTTGATTAGTGGGAGTAGTCAAGAGTGCTACTGTGACAATCAGAGGTTTTGGAACAGCTGGTGCAAGTCCGATGTTTCTAAGGTTGAATTCTTCTGTTTTGTTTTTAGCTAGCTAGTTTGATAGTTAGTTTTATATTTTCGCAAGTATCTATGCATTTGTGCTCAAAACTTCATTTGTAAACTTTTTGTGGTTTCGAATGACGGATTGAATTTTAAGATTGGATTCATTTGTTGCTTTGAAAAACAGTTTGTCTGTTTAAAGCAGATCGTTCTGAATTGTTCTTTTACTAAATGATAGACATTTTGCTCTTTGTAGTGATGTATGGATCTTTTGAATAGTGGGAGCAATTTTGTTAAATAAGTGTGTATATCAGTTTGGTCATGAGTTATATTAGCAGATTGGGTACATGTGAGCTTTGAATTAAAACTGCAATCTTGTTATGTGGTTTATGGTTCTTTTCTATATTTTGAAATGCAATGGAACATTAGTCGTGATAATGAATTCTTAAAAAAGGTTATGTGATCACTTCTTATGATTGGTAAAATTGTGTTCGAAATTGGTCTCATGCTCAAGTGGGAAAATGTAAGATTATGAACATGAGACTGGATATTTCAGACTGGTGGATTGAGTCCAATTAGCATAAGAAAACCTTATAAGAATTGGTAGACTGATTCCAGTTGATGGAGGGTTCAATCTTATGTTAGAATTGAAATGAGATAGAAAATACAAGCATTTTTCTATATGGATTCTAAATAGGGAATCCTTACTATGATATCAGAAGGGCTATACATATATATATATATAGATATATATATCTATAGATATATATATCTATAGATATATATATCTATATATATATATATAGATATATATATCTATAGATATATGTATATGTATATATATATAATATATATAGATATATATATCTATATATCTATGTATCTATATATACAGATATATATATATATATATATCTATATATATGGTGATCTTTGCTCTCACAGATTAATGCTCATAGTGGTAGTAAGTCGTATTCGTAGTTTTGAGCAAATAGCAATTTGACAGAGAGGAGAAGAATCAAAGTTTGCAAGCCTTGTTTTTCTGCATCCATTGCTTCCTCTGCTGCGAGTTCTTCAGGTTAGTATGCTACAATATTCTTGTAGATTTAGGCTTTGTATTTTGCTTGGTTGTGATTCTAGTAACTTGATAGAGTTTGTGGTATATGGGTTTACAAATCTGTCTAACCAGACTCTGTTCTACTGACAGTTAGTAAAGCAATTATTATTATTTTTCTCAAAAGAAGAGATGGTTCACGTAAAGCATTGACTTGCGAGTTGAGTTGAAGGTCCTCTCTACATTGCAAACCCTCTTGTATTTATAGGATAATTTACTTGATGCCCAAGTTTGCCGAGTTGTAGAATTCTAATTCCTCGGCAATATGTGAATGCACTTAAAATTATTCTGACAAGTCCTCTTTATGCCAAAACTATCATCATCGAGTCATGGTCTCTTTAACGTAAATTAGGCTTTGAATTTAATCCTCTGTGGTTAATTCATTTTTATCCCGTCATGAGTATCGATCATTAAATAATTTCATCTAAATCTTTTCAAAACCCATCATGATTTTCACATAGTCCCACTTTAGACAGGACCCGACCGAATCTTGATCAATTCCTGATCTTTGAACAATCCTAATTCCTCTAGAACTCGGTTGAACAATCGGTACTTTACTATGGGGCCGAATATTTCACCATAGGGCCGAGACTTGCAGCCTTCTTCCTGGGCTAACTCTCTTTTGACCCAATTCGAAGATTTCAGGCCCAAACACTTATATTAAGTACACCAATAAACACAAAACTCACATGTACCACGCGTAAATGTGCCCAACACAAAACCCAAACGTAGACAAATAGTTGCCCTACGCATCACTTACACATAACTACGACCAACACATCACTCACAACATTCATATATAGTATAAATAAATGACTCGAGAATTTACACTTCCGGTTGCTGGTAGAGAAGTAATGATGACTCTGTATGCAGATGCTGCCATTGTGTCACAATGTACCACTACTACAAGTGCATACCCAATATTAATGTATAACGTAGACAAAGACCTGTTGAGTAAGGATTGTGTAGTTTGTGTCCAACACATTACCCTAAACTTCCTTGCTACAAGTTTAGGCTGATTTCCCTTATTGGTTCACGATTCTCCTTAAAACCACCTTTCACAATCATTTAAATATGCGTTATACTTTCACAAAATTTTACGTCATTGACCAACAACAACAACAATTTTTTTTTATAAATATGATGACCCGCACGCCCCATTTCATTGCCAAACAAAACCAGTCTGATTACTCTAAATTTGGATCCGGCCCAGCCTGTGTCCACTTCTAGTTGCAACAATTAAGTTGCAGATAATATCGCTCATAATCTAAATCAGGATGATCATACTAAGTATGTTGAGGTGGACATATATTTCATTTAAGAGAAGCGGGACGATTAAATTGTTCAATTTCTATTTGTGAAATCTGAAGACCGATTGGTTGATATATATATCCTAATGAAGGTAGTTTCGAGTAAAGTGTTCTACAACTCACTTTACAAGTTAACTAGGAGCAATATCTATGCACCAACTTGAGAGAAAGTGTTAGTGTGAGTTGTATTATTTTTGGCCAATATTTTGTTACCTTTTATAATTTCATAGAAATTAGGTACCCTATTATATTAATAATTACCTGTAAATTCTCTTATATATATATATTTATTTATTTACTGTAGCGTCATCGTTGGGCAAAGAGTATTTACCAGACAGAACAAAACAGTTGGTCGGGAAAACTTAGTCAACATTTTAGTTTTTTCCAGAGTCTTTACGCGACGAAACCACTTCGACGAGAAAATTGAATTTGTCCGGCAAACGATATGAGAAAGATATGAGAAAGAAGTTAGAACACCCCGACAACTAACAAGTTTTATACAAAAACAGTTCACGTTACCAGATGCTTAGAAAAGTCACCAACAAGGATCACTCTAACTTGGTCTCTATAGTGCGCTGTTTAGCTTCTCTTCCATTTTTAAACCTAGAGTTAATTGGAAATAAGTAAAAAACTCAATCCAATGCGTTGAAAGTTAAAACAGAAGAAAGGGGAGAGGTTTAGGATTCGTAAGAATACATTATACTACATAGTACTACTAAGGTAGCTAGCTAGCTAGGTTTTAACTTTAGTTGGTAAGGCGAAGACGGTCCACATTTAGGGTTTACTGAAAAGCTTTAAGAGATGGAAGAATGTAGTAGGGCAAGAATAAATCCGCCGGGCAAGGTTTTGGCTCCAAAAAGTAAAATTGGCGAGAAATACATAGAGGCTTGTGGGACGAAACCAAGTTCCGTCGGCTAAGTGGACTTGCCCGATAAAATATTCCATCGAACTAAAGGTTTCAGGTCGTTGTTTTAAGGACCACTAAAAATAGCAAAAAACGTGGTTGCACGACGTTGGGCAAACCCTACTTCACCATTTAGGTCCATGCTTAAATCTTTCTCCCCATTTTCCTTTCTCTAATCCCCCAACCCCCTCCCGGCCCACACCGCTACTTCTCTTTGCATCTCTCTCTTTCTCTCTTACACACAAACACACTCTCCTCCATATCTCCTTCTCCTAATTAGTTGATTAGTTTTCTTTTATTTGTTTATTAATTAATTTTGATTTATGTAGGTTTGTGATTGGATTGGAAGTAAATCAAGGGAAAGGTATGCATATCTTCTAATTATAAATAGTAAATTTAAATTTATTTAATTTTGATATTTATATATGTTGAAATTGTGTATGATATGAAATATTGAGTTTGTGTTATTTAAATATACGTAGATTAGGGGAAATTCAATTTGTGCAGCATTAGTGTAGGAATTTTGGTGTGAAATTTGTTAAAATTTCATAACCATTTGTACGAAATTAATTATGTTGATTAAATTCGTATAATAAATTCGAAAAAAAATTATACCTGTTTGAGATTTTGTTGTACGCAGTATGCGGCTCTGCGATCTAACAAAATCTTGAATTGTCATGTTCAGATGGTTCGGAGTGCACTAGTATGTGTTTAAGGTTTGCGATGAACTTGGCTAAGTTTCGTTCGTAGAAAATTCGGTTGTATCCCCCTAATGTTCTTCGAGTGTATACTAGATATTTGTCTATAATATCTACTTCGTGCACTTAAGGAACCCTAGGGAGATGTTGTCGAAATTTTTACGATAGGAAATAGTCACTTGATTTGCAAACTGCAAGAGATGAAGTGGACTTTCGAATGAGATAAGATCATTATGGAAGGCATAAGGGGGCGATGAAGCGCATTTTAAATCATTAAGGTGACTAAATTCTCTGAATACAGGTTCAATGAACAAGGAGCAGATGAATTTACAAGATAGAAATTCTGACTAATATTTGGATGAGATAGACAATTTTATTCAATTTGCAAGCAAACATGTCAATTCTTAGAATCGTATTAGGTGTCATTGTGTGAAATGTAATAATTATGTTTGGATGGCACTGGACGAAGCCCGATATCTCTTGTATTTGAATGGGATGATACACACTTACTCCAGTTGGACTTCGACTTGGAAGTGTCTCACTGGTTCATATTAAGTAACTACGAAGAGGTCGAGCCATTCATTGGAAAACATGAAGCATTGATGAAGAATCAATATCCTTCAACTTGGGTTGAGATGCACAGACAATTATTTCCGCATAGGTTTGCCAAACATGTAAATGTTTGTATTTTCCATAATATTTAAATTATTTGTCTTTTGCAAAAACTTACGTATTCAATGGTCGTTGCACTTTAGTAGATGCGACAATTAAGAGAAGACAAATTGCCTTTGTTTGACGAAGAATTATTCCAACTGGCATGTCATCCCATTATAGCCGAAACATGCACTAGTTGTTTCGTGATTGGAATTAAACTTTGGACAGCTGCACGAGACAATAAACTTTTGAGTGTGGTTTAACTGTTATACACAAACCGCAAGGAAGTCATTTTGTTCAAGTGTTATTGGTATATATGGTACAAATCTAGACAAACCAAACAGTGTCATTGAAGATATGTACTTATTATATGTCACCCTAAACATCCAGTGGTGTGAAGGTGATCCCTACATCCTCGCCAATACGGCGGAAAAAGTATTCTACCTGGATGATCCAAAGCTCAGGGGTGGTTGGAATTTAGTACAACTCCTATTACATAGAAATATTTGGAACTTGTCGGTATAGGATGACGATGAGGATATCGACGATGGCCAAAATGTTCACCAAGAGGTTTCGTATGCAATCACCTGAAGCCTTCCTAGAGTACGGAGCAACCACATCGTTGAACCACCATTTGAGATGGAAGGTGTATGGGTGGAATTTTTTCCCGAAAATCTCGAACTGTCCCGAACCCGTCCCGAAATTTGACCCCAAAATGCCCGAACCGAATTTCCCTAAAAAGTCGGTACCCGAAACCGAACAGATCCCGAAAGTTTCGGTTTGGGATTCGGCCACATCTTTGAAAGTGTTCGGTAATCTTGAACCGAACCGAATATTATATATATTTTTATTTATTTTTAATTTATAATTAGAAATCACTTGGATCGTTGGATTGGTTAAGATCTAATCCAACCGTCCATTGTGAGTTAGGTCTTTTCTTGCATTCCTCACTTCCTCACTCTCTCTCAGACTCTCAATTGCTCACTCCTACTCTTCCAAATGCTGCTTCCGCCGCTCCTCCATCGATTCAAGTCATGCCGTTCCTCCATCTGAGTCACTATGAAACTGTAACTTTTCTCTCTCTTCCTGGTGCTGCTGCAAAGTTTTTGTTTTGGGAATTTGGAGGGGAAACTTGAGATTAGCATCCGGAACTGGGTTTCCGAGAAAAACTTTTTCTGCGTGGTGGATGCACATCATGGGCGTGGCAGCTGCATCATGGGCAGCAAGGATTCCTTTTGTTTTATATTTGATTATTGCATGCGTGCTGTAAGTGTATGTATATGTATATAATTTAGGTTTTTATTCAACTTTCTCACTCTTCCTTTTCCATGGTTGAGGACAGAGAGAACTCTCTTGAACTTTAACACTGCCGCCTCAATCTCCACCTGCAGGTTTTTCCATGGTTTTGGTTTGCACAAGAGATTGAGAACTCTGTGGCAACTCCCACCCAATCCCGACTAGAAATCCCGAAACAGTTTCGGGTATCCCGAATTTCGGGAATTGCATATTTTCGGTTCGATGTTGGGATATAAAATCCCATCCCGAAATGTTTTGATTTGGGATTCGGATTGAGGGTTTCGGTTCATGATCCCGACCCAAACCAGCCCTAGGAAGGGGTCCTCAAAATTAAAATAGATGCATTATCTATTGACCTCGGGTGCCTACCACCAACTCAGCAGAATTTCTTGATTGAAGAAAGCAGGGATGACTCAAGCAATCAAAGCGACATTGAAAGGGAAAATAAGGAAGGACAAGAATATACCGACATCGATTAAGGGTTTAGCGATGTAAGGTTACTATGTACATACTACAAGATTTTATTTCAGTCTCTCTAAGTACAGAGGCTCATTTCTCTTATTGTACATTAAAAAAAAATAATTATATGACCTTGCGCAACGAAAATAAATTTCGTCTGTTAAGTAATATTTACCCAACGAGATGCAATTTTATCTCGTATTGTACATATAAAAAAAATAAATAAGACCTTGTGCGACAGAAGGAAAGTTCGTTTGTACCCTTACCCGATAGAATTATGCAAGACTTCGTCGCCGAAAATAGCTAGGGTTTAAGGTTTAGGGTTTAGGGTATTCGTCGGGTAAGCTTACCTCAGTCCATCGGGCTATCTCCATCAAAGATTTTTAGAGATGGGGAAATTAAGTTTCACAATCCAACCGTCAATACAGTTGGTATATACTACGAGATTCTATACACCATGAATCACCAAAAACAAACATTTGGGCATTAAGTAACGAGAATAATTCCTTCAACAATTAGAAACTAAATTTATTATTTAATGGTCATTTTAGCTCCAAATTTCCCGATTTTTACAACTAGCCTTACCGACCCTATAATAATACAAAGAACGGACCCGATGAACGGACCCGATCATGAATTAAAAATACTTACAATAGTAATTACCACAAAATGACATATTACACCTATTAAGTGTTGGTTGATTCGATTGCATTGTGGGGATTTAAACTCTACGAAATTATTTTAGATGATCCAACCGTCAAACTTGTTTGAATACAGTATGAGATCACACACGTAAAAAATCATCAAAAATAAACTTGCACGGACAGCGATTGGTTCAAAAAAATGGATGGTTACAAACTTAGCATCACGATCTAATGGCTATATTATCTTTCATTTCGGTTATTTTTTCAAAATATGCTATTTGAGGGTTGAGACACACATTGAATATAACTGATCATCAAATTCTATTGTCGTTCAACCGTTACAATAAAATATACAAAACCTGGGAATTTTTTTTAATTCTTGCCCGACGAAAAGGATCTTCCATAGGGTGAAATGAAAAATATCCGTAAGTTAAGAGTGCTAGTGTAAGTTTTAACTTTTCCTTTGTCTTTTTCATAGAAAATAAAAACTCCCTCCAAAAGTTGTTTTTTTTCCTGCCAAAACTTTTCAGTTCGCGGGTTTCATTGTGAACTCCTTACCCGACGAAACTGTTCGTTGGGCAAACACTTAAAACAGACTCGTGTAAAAAATTAAATCCTTTGCCCGACGAACTGCTCTGTCGAGCAAATGCCTCTTCCGTGATGTAGTCGAGACCTCTCCATTTGCAGCAATTCATCATTTTCTTCAAATTCCCTCTCTCTCTCTCTCTCTCTCCAAAATTCCTCCTTTGTAAACAAATCAGCTCCAGTTTAGCTTCCACCTACAACATCTCTTTCTCTCCAAAATTCCTCCATTGTCAAACCCGGGTACAAAGGACTACATTAATTGACTGTGAAGTACGAGATTCAGAAAGTGGATGTTGGAGCTGCGCACCTAGTAAAGGACTTTGCAAATCATGAATAAGTTTTGACCCATCCGCCACATGAATTTGTGAATAGGATGGACTAGTGGGAGAGGCTCTGTGGTTATTTTCAGAATTTATAAATTCTAGAAATAGCATACTTCCGTGGGACGAGTGAAGCTACTTTTGTCATCCAAAATAAATTTTTATTTTTCAATAATATTGTACGAACTTTGTTATTAATTAAATAAATTTGTTTAACAAATTATGATATTAATATTATAATATGTAGTTCATTATTAAATTTAAAAAAATATTTTTTTAATTTAATAATTATTTTGCCCGATGAACCTGTCTGTCGGCCAATGATATCAAGTAATTGTTTTTCTTCTGTTAAAGGATCAGTAACCCGACGACATTGTCATTCGGCAAAATTATCAACAAAATATTTTAAAAATAAGTTTAGTTTTTACATGACGACATGTTTTCGTCAGTTAAAACGACGCCCGTCGGGCCTCGTCTGGTGTGAAGGATTGATATGAAGTTGGTGTCAATGATTAAATTTAATTCCAAGTTGAAGGTACAAGGGGGACCAGTCATGATGGAAACATATCCTTGTCAATCCTTCATCATGAATCCATCTTCTACCTTAAATGTGGATAAACTGTGGAAGTTACATACGTTTCTTCATTCAACATACATTGAACATAGTGACTTCTCCAATCCAGTCCTTGACACCAAACAAAGCCATAATGCTACAGTCACTGACTTCTATAAGGATCGGAAATAATATACAACCCATGGTGTTTAATTGTTATTATGGGTAAATGGATCCCTAGTTAGATCCATCAGGAAAGTTGTAAACTTATATTTTCTTGTGCATACATGGCCATGGTATTCTTGCGAAGGAAATTTCAACTTCTATGTTTTAGGAGTTTAATTGTTATTTTATATTTTCCTTCTGTTTTTAGTCCTACTTTGCATTTTGACTTGAAAACTTTGGAAATTTCCCATTGTTGGATTATTTTCGATATTATTTTGGACTTCTGAAATTTTATCATGTAGTTGTGACCAAAAAGAAACAAAAAGTCTGTCATGTCAAGGTTTTAATTAGTGAATGTGTCTGTTCAAGACCACTCTCTCTCCCTCCCTCTCTCTCTCTCTACCACTCTGTTTTAATTTTATTTATCTTATTTTGTGTCCCTTGGAAGCTTCTTAATTTCTCGTTTGTAAATTGTTTAGGGAAACACTGCGAGTTGAATACCTTTCTCTTCTTCTGAAGCGATTGACCGTGCCACTCCGTGAACTGCCTAAGGTTGGGAATAATCTATAGTTGTATATGAAGATCTAATATTAATTGCAAAATATGTAAAACAGTTGGGTTGATGATCAGTTGTAAATCCAACTTTCTTTGTTAAAAAATATCAGGATGAAGCTGTGCAGGAAGTTGTGGAGTTCATGAATGCTTACTCCATTAGTCAGGATGACTTTGATACTATTGTGGAGTTTATCCAAATAGCAGGTAACCCTTGCTGCAGGCTTGGTTGTTGCTACAATGCTCCAAATTTCTAAGTTTTCTCATCAATAAGCTATGTATCAGGGGCACCCAAATCCGCTAGATGGCATACTACCTGCTGTAAAAGCTGCTTTGACAAAAGCATACAAAGAAGGAAGCAAAACAAGGATGGTACGAGCTGCAGATTTTGTTACTATTCCTGGAATGAAAAAGGCCCCTAAGAAGCGGATTGCTGCCCTTTTAGAACCATCTGATGACGTAATTGGAGAGAACAATGACGATACATTGGTTCAGAGTGAAGATGAAAAGTCGTCAGATGCAGAGGACTTGGGTAAGTTTTCTGTCATCATTTTGCTGGTCCTTTTGTCGTTTATATATGGTGCATTTTGCCGGGGACTACTTTAGTGTTAGGCAATTTTTCACAGCGATAAGTGGCCATTTTGTTCTGCAGCGTATTTTGTGAAATGATGTTGCCTTAAGATGTTTCTGGAACAGAAAGCTCTATCATTATTTGCTGTAAAATAAAATTGGCGTATGCTAACATGTTGTACTTCATGAGAAATAGAGGGCATGTTCCATGTTATCTGGGATTCTGAAATTGCAGAAAGGAAATGAAGGAAACATGTCTAGAAATGTTCTTTCGTGAGTCGTGACCAGTTGATATATTATTGCCTCCGATTGTGCATCTCTGTGGAATATCGAAATAGTGTTCTAGGATTTTGCTCTTTGTTTCTTGTCAAGAAACTTGACACCACCAGAATGGTTTGTTTTAGGATTTACTGTAATTCTCTTATTATATTGCAGGCAGAAATTTACTCGGCAATGGATCGTAATTATGTTACTAGGGTTGTAAATGGAACTAAAAATTACGCAAGCTAGATTGCTTCTGGATTGTAACTATTTGGTTGGGTTTACTCGGCAATGGATCGTAATTATGTTACTATTTGTGTGTTCCTCATATTTTGTAGGAGTGCAAGTACAATTTGATTTGAAGTGTGCGCCAAATACAAGTGCAAAAAAGACACCAGCTGAAAGAGGTAGAGGTGGTTCCGCTGCTGCCGTGGAGAAAAAAGGTGGCCGAGGTTCAGGAGCCGGTGCCAAGAGAAAGAGATGAAGGGAGATGAAAGAAGAAATGGAACTTCTTGCTATGTTGTTGACAGGTTTTATAAGCGGATGTAAAGAGATTTTTCCTCTGTACATAAATATTTTTGGTAGGTGAGTGAGGAATGGTAGGATCTCCGGTTTTAGTTTTCGTTTACAAGGTAGTGTTGATGCCATTAGTAACTCCCAGATTTATTGTTTTGACTGCGGTAGCGTCTTTTAAAAATGTGGTAGACACAGGCCAGTCAAGTTAACTAGAGCAACGTATTCCTCTTCATGCTAGTTTGAATTGCTCTATATGTAATTTAGTTTAGTTTTAGATTAAATTAGAATAGGCCAGAGATCTGATGTCCCGAACTTTGTGTCTCCTGCCATGTCTCCTTCTAATTATGTCATTTAACTTAACTCCCAATTTAACGTTGTCAACTTTTCTTAATTAATATTTATTTAAATACAAAAACTAATTCACTAAAGAAAATTGAAAATCAAAACAAAAAGAAAACAAATCCCAACTGGAAGTCCGAAAGGCTCAACTCCCTCCAATCTCAGTCGGCGGCAATTCACACGGCCGTTGAAGCTTCCATTACACTCTCTCTTTGTATATCTCACCAGCGAAGTCCCGTAGGATGATTGAGGCGAACCTTCCCGTATATTATGATCTCGCCGTTTATTATCATCGAGTCGATTCAAATCTTGTTTGTATAGATTGACCAGATTTCTTCCTTGCTTCCTCAAACCAAAATTTAAATAAAATTCGCTGTTTGACGGGCTGGGTCGATCACGATTGGGTATTTGAACGGAGAAACAACTGGCGAACAGAGAGAAAAGAAGGTTTCGCCAGCCATGGAGTTCTCTGATGACAGACCGGTGTTATTGGCTGTCAAATTGGTGTTGATGGGAATTTGAGTGGCTGTTGGTTTTACTTTTTTAACTTTTATTTTTTATTTATTTAACCTTATTAAACATTTTTTGACCAAAAAAAAAAATCTTATTAAACATTTGACACTGTTAAATTACAAGTTAAATTAAAGGATATAATTAGAAGGGAACATGAAAGGAGACACAAATTTAGGGATAGCAAATCCCTGGTCATTAGAATATAGCTCAAATAATCCTTTCTTATCAGAAATGTAAAATGCCAAATAATTGAGGCAATGGGCGATACAATCCACCACACCACAAGATTACATGGAAATTGATCTTTGCAAAATTATTCATTTTTTCTTCAGCTCACAAAAACTGTATAGATAAAAGATAAAAGTTGCTCGCATAATAGTTGTAGCTCAATTAATTAATGGCATTCATCATTGCACGTAATGTCTTGAGTTTGTTTTCACAAAAAACTTACTTGCATGGCAGAAAAATGCATGCATACCTAACTAAAATATGTATTTATATAATTAATGACGGACAAGAATATTACAAGAGCTCAAGGATATGAGATTGGCTATAGTACTTGTACTATCACCATCTCATTTGACTATTCAGATTTGGCTATGATACTTTTTAAGTACCTATTACTTATCTGGTCATATAATTTCAAACGAACAAATTACATAGACCTCAAATCTTCTACACCGAAATCTCTTGTGGTCCGTCTCTTATTCCATACCTTTACAACTGTCCCATTTTAACTCCCATGGCACTAAGTAGGGGATGCACTTTCACTCTCATAGCATTACAAACCTAACTAATACAACAAATTATACAAATCAAATTGCAACGTCAAACGATTGATGTCCCCAAAACAGATGTAGGTAGGGGGATCCAATGCACACCAAACCAAAAGCTTGTCATATGTTGATGAGAAGGAATCCACCTTTATTTAACTGCATTTGGAAACTAAATATAATAACATTATACACTATAGCTAGTTAGTGCCAATATGTATTGGTAAATGCCAACTTGCTATATATATATATATATATATATATATATATATATATATATAAAAGACATATGCGCGCGCGCGCGCACATAGATATATATATATATATATATATATATATATATATATAGTGATGGTTTTAATTAAGGGGTGGGAGTGGTAAACGAAGGTGGAGGTAACATAGGGAAAGTGGGAAGTGGAGGGAAATTTGGAAGTGAAGTAGTAGGTGGATGCAAAAGTGGCGTGAGTGGCAGAGGAGGAAATCCAACATTGGGCAGATTAGTAGGAAAGGTTGGTGCTAAGAGTTTTCGAGGGGCGGCGCCGCCGGCCAAGGCTGAAGAAATTGATAATGTGAAAAACATAGCTATGACAAACAACCACTTGCAGTAATTAGATGCCATTTTAGACTTGTGATGTGGAACCAAACCAAAGGGAGTGAGCTCGAACTAGATATCTAATTCACGAGGAAACTAAACAAGCTTATTTGAGGTAGGCAAGACCAGACGACTATGATCAATTTATACACGAATGGTTGAAACCTAGTGGGTTTAATTTAGACACCAAATTAGGCTGCTCATTGTGTAGCTTAACCAAACTTCCCCTCCTCTTAATATAAAAATATTGATGTACTTAAAAAAAAAAAAATTGAACACCCCAAAAAAAATGAGTGGAGGTTGTTACTTTGGTAGGGTACAATCTAATTTATATTTGGTTTTTAATGCTGTAAAATACTGATGTGTGTGTAAATGAGTAATTAACACACATGTCAGATGCAGCTATGAGTCAAATTTAAGAATAGTAGCAGCAAAGTGCCAATAATTTGCAGATTTTTCCATTGAAAATATAGCAGTTGGCAGTAATTTTATCATTGTACCTCTTGGTTATAAAAAGTTGATCGTGTTGGTTTTCATTCTACTTAATTTTAGTGGTTAAAAGTGGTTGTTATATCTAGTACGGAAGCTGAGTATAGAAGAATGATTAAGAGACTATGTAAACTTTTTTGGTTAGAGAGGTTTGTCATGTAATTTGGGTTTTTGATTTTATGATGAATCTATATATTGCGACAAAAAGCTGCAAATAACCTCTCTCATAATCTAGATCAGCATGATCGTACTAAGTATGTTGAGGTGGACATATATTTCAATTAAGAGAAGCTGGAAGATTAGAGTGTTGAATTCTCGTTTATGAAATCAAAAGACCAATTGGCTAATGTCCTTGTAAGCACAAAACTCCAAATTTGCATGTCTACAGTCCTAATGAAAGTAGTTTCGAGTAAAGTGCTCTGCAGCTCACTTTACAAGTGAAGCATGAACAATATCTAGGACCAAATTGAGAGGAAGTGTTAGTGTGAGTTGTATTATTTTAGGCCAATAGTTTGTTACCTTTTATAATTCGGGGAAATTATTTATCCTCTAATATTTATAAATTCCTGTAAATTCTCTTATATGTAATTTAGATGGAAATAAAATATCTGACATTTACATAAACTCAATTTTAGCAAATGGCGAAGTATATGAAGAAAACAAATTAAGTTATAGGTTCGATTTTATATTATAAATATAAAGCACAAATGAAGTTAATTGAAACATAAAAGTGCTATGGCATTAGCATGTATAACAACGCACCAAATAAAATTTCATTGGACATATATAAAGCGCATCAAAGCATGCATACAACACATATTGTAATCGAAGAAATACGTACCAATACCATACATAAACTAAAGCGTAAAGTAATAAAAATTAAAAAGAGAAAATAAAGATCCAATCCAACAGTTGCTAGTCAGCTACAGTTGCTGCGTCTGCATGTGCGACCATATATGCATGATTTACGGTTTACCGGTTGCAGGTGGTGGAGAGAAAAATGGGAAAGACGGAATTGTAGCAGGGATATTGGTTGGGAGTACCGAGGGAAAATTTGGCAGTGGAGGCAGTGTAACCTTAGGGATAGTTGGGAATGACGTAGTAGGGAAATTGGGAAGTGGAGGCAGCCGTGTCTGTGTGGAGCCGCCGCCGGTGGGCATAGGTAGAGATGGTAGGTTGTTTGGTATGTTTGGCAATGTGGGTTGTGGGAGTGTTGGCAGGGGAGGGAAAGGTGGCAGTGTTGAAGCAGGTTTAGGCAACGACGGTGCAGTCGTCATCTGGAGAAGATTGCGAGCCGCTACGGAGACATGGATGCTTGAAGAAAACAGGACAATGAACAGGACAGCAGATAAGAAGCAGTGTTTGTAAGTGTCCATAAGTGTCCATTGATTCAAACTTATCGATCGAAAAGGTTCGGAAGTTATTCAAATGAGTAATTGAGTATATATGATCGATTGAGTTAATATTGATGATGAGTTTGTGCATGTATATATATAGACAAGGAAATATATCTGTGTGTGTGTTTGTGTGTACGTATTTACTTATATATGGTTGTGCTATTGTTGATTTGCTCAAATATGGTTAGGAAAAAGTTGACATGACACCCACATTTGAGTTGTTAATTGGTTCACCTTCTTGTCCACTCGTCGATGAAATAGAGTCGGTCTCTTAAGTTGTTGGCTTCGGTTGCGGGTTGCTATATATATAGCTAAGTAACTCAGTACGTGCTTATCTGTAAGTTAAACACATTGCATGCACCGCAAGATTATTTCTTCCGCCCTTAAAAATATATCTATTAGGTTATCTAATTTACCTCGCAACGGGGCATCTATTTGACAATCAAGGACTCAAGGCTTGAGTTTACATATTGAATTCTTTTATATGGCATATTGAATTCAAAACTTAGTTGATTCTTTCGTCACTTACTACAATATTACTCTTCACTTGTATGTGAATATCTTAAGTTCGATTCTCATAGATGACGAGTTCGATACTTATTATGGTTGACCAATTTGATACTAATTTATCATGACCGACATTGTGTGGTTAGCTCTATTTTTTACCCTTAATGTTACACCCCGATCCTGAGATACGTCTATAAACGGCCGTGACAAAAAAACGTAGCGGTAAAACAAATATATAGAGTTAGCTAGAGCTCATAGATAAATATATCAAATATTCACTAGAAACATAGTTTACAAAGTTCATAGGTGAACTAACCTCACAATAATTAAATAAAGGTTAAGGGTTATAGAAACTAGACCTGGCATTCGTGTCGTGTTTTTCGTGTCCGTGTTGTTTTCGTGACATACTTGATATCTTAACGGATCGTGTCGTGTAACACCCGTTAAAGTAAACAGGTAATATGACCCGACCCAAAATTGACCCGTTAATATTATCAGGTAATATGACCCGACCCGTTACCCGTTAAAGAAAATATATTTTAAATCAATAAATAATGAAAATGAAAAACATAAGTTGACCCCAAAAAAATGGAAAACATAATACTAAATTAGTGTATACATACTACATTGTCACATAAGTATTACTTCAAAACATGAAGAAGAAAAAAACATTTGCACTTCAAGTCTTACATACCCCAAAATAAGAGCCTAATGAAAAACATTAGTGCATTACTACAAAATACCAAATTTTCAAGGATATGCAAAATGAAGGGAGTTGCACTTCAAGGTTGAGGATGCAATCACAAGTGTTTATGTGAGATCCCACATTGCCCAAGGGAGTGGATCTTGTGAGCCTTATATGTACATTCCCTCCCATCTCTACCTAGCGCGAGGCCTTTTGGGAGCTAACTGGCTTCGGGTTCCATGGGAACTCCGAAGTTAAGCGAGTAGCATGCGAGAGCAATCCCAGGATGGGTGACCCACTGGGAAGTTCTCATGTGAGTTCCCATAAACAAAACCGTGAGGGCGTGATCGGGGCCCAAAGAGGATAATATCGTGCTACAGCGGAGTCGAGCTAGGGATATGGTGCAGCCCGAGTCGGGATGTAACAGTTTATATATGCTTTCACATTTTTCAGACTTGTTTGTTAACGATTATGAATTTTATTTATTTTGAACTCCCTTTAAAAGATTATTCATGAGGGTTTGTATGGTTCTAGAAATTCAAACGGCGATGTACCCATCATCAAAGCATAGAGGATGCAATCACGAGCGTTTGTCTATCTTTTCACATTTTTTCGCACTTGTAAATTAATTATTATAATTTTTTAATGTGTTTGGTATTTTTAAATTACTTGATATTTTTATTTATAATGTGTTTTGTAATTTTTTAATCTCACTCTTTGCCTATAGTATACTATAAAAATAAATAAATAAAAAACACATAATTTTTTTAAATTTATATAGAATAATAATACAATAATACATATTTGATATATAATATATGCAAATACACTATGGCTATTGTATTTTATAGTAAGTTTTTTTTAGTAGTTTAAAAAATTAAAATCATCAAAATAACATTTTTCTTAACGTGTCGAAACAGGTGACTCACGTGTCACTCTCGTGTAAATCTGTTAAGGGCTCGTTATTAACGGGTTCTTATCGTGTGACCTGATAACGACCCGATTACTTATCGTGTTGACCTGAAACCGTTATTTTCGCGATGTTTACGTGTGGTTTTAACGGGTCATGCAAGAAATTGCCAAGGTCTAATAGAAACCCTACTCTCAAGTGTATTGTCCGTAACCTTTACATCGGGGAGTGGTGTAGGTATCAAATTGGTCACAAAGACTCGATGAGCTACGAAACTCGTGAGAATGACTCTAATATCAAAGCATATGTGAAAGTCAATTTGATCTATGTTTTAAGATTAATAAGAGCATCACTACATGCATCACTTTCACATATGATGAGCAACTAAGTAGCTAACTATGTCCCTCGGTGATTGATTGCTGATGCAAGTGTGCCAACTTGCTACCTAGCTTGGCCAGGCGAGTGTCTTGAATGTGATGGATGTGGTGAAATGCGTTGCTGACTCCTAAACTAAACGATTTCGGCCGAAGACGGAATATTCTCAGCCTTGGATTATATAACCTAAGGATAAAGTTATGCAACTCATTGCGAAGCTCTAGATCTTGTGCACTAGGTTCGGCAGCCTCAACTATATGGTAAGAAAATAAGTCCGCCAAACTAATATCAATCTATAAGGATAAAGATACTCAAAATAAATGACTTTCCTTATTGTAAAAGTGATTTGGTCGTCGTTATGTCCAACCATGTATGTGACTTCCAATCATAAGAACACTTCACTTCGCCGAGAAGGCTATGAAGTGACCACTTTCAGGGAGAGAATGAAAGACTCTTCACCGATGGAGGCTTGAGATAGTTAACCTGTCAAACTTGAGAAACTCCTTGTTTAACCAAGCAGTCAAGACTCCTGAGCCAAACTGATTCTACAGCTTCGGCGTTGTCTAACCAGCATGTCGTTTTGTTGGTTGCCTCCAGAAAACTTCATCTAACCATGCAATTGTCGCCCGTCGCCCGTCAAACCAAATCTTGTAAGATTATGAACATGAGATTGGATATTTTAGACTGGTGGATTGAGTCCAATTGGCATAAGAAAACCTTATAAGAATTGGTAGATTGATTCCAATTGATTGAGGATTTAGTTTTATGTTAGAATTGATATGAGATAGAAAATACAAGCAGTTTTCTATATGGATTCTCATATGGAATCCTTATTATGATATGAGAAGGGTTATATATATATATATATATATATATATATATATATATATATGTATACGGTGATTTCTGCTCTCACAGATTAACGCTCATATTGGCCCTAAGTCCTATTTCTTAGTTTTGAGCAAATAGCAATTTGACAGAGAGGAAAAGAATCACAGTTTGCAAGCCTTGTTCTTCTGCATCCATGGCTTCCTCTGCTGCGAGTTCTTCAGGTTAGTATGCTACAATATTCTTGTAGATTTAGGCTTTGTATTTTGCTTGGTTGTGATTCAAGTAACTTGATCAAGTTTGTGGTATATGGGTTTACATGAGGTATTAGAGCCATAAATTTAAGTTTTTTAATTCAATGAACAAGATCAAAATAATCTAATAAAAAGAAAAAAAATAAAAACAAGTTTTTACGGTTGTTAGGTTTCGAAACTGGTCCTGGTTCTGGAAATAAAACTAGGATTACGCAAAACGGTACATTTAAATAAGGTTATTTAAACTTTTCGACCGTTAGAATTAGACAAAATCGGTTTTTGTTTTTTTGGGCTTTTCTGGGATTGAGAACACTTTCAATTGTTCTCTCTTTTCTTCGACTTCGTGTTTGGATGATCTGAGAACTAAGTAACAAATCTATATCAATTTTGCTTTCGTTGCACGATATGGATATTCAAGATTCACGATAGGTATTCTGAAACCCAGATAAGAAGCATAACATCCAAATTTAATTCTGTTTGAATCTCTCTATTTGATAAGTTTGATTAGAATAACATAAGTAAGCTTATTGATTCGAACTTGATAATATGAATCTTTGGAAGTTGAGGGGTATACTGACTCAAATTTGGCTGGTGATGTGGACGATAAAAAGTCTAGGTGATTACGTACTTATGCTAAATGGTGGGGCAATCTTTTGGAAAAGTGAAAAACAGACTATTATTGCTACTTTAACTATGAAGGCTGAATTTGTAGATTGTTTCGAAGGGATGAAACAAGCAGCTTGGTTGAAAAACTTTATGTTAGAATTAAGGATCATAAACTCAGTTTAGAGACCTGTGAGAATGTATTGTGATAATAAATTAGTTGTGTTCTTTGCGAAAAAATAACAAAAAAACTTCAGCTTCTATGCTGATGGATGTAAAATTTCTTAAAGTCAAAGAACAAGTTAAAAAGGGAGTGACTGAAGTGCAATATATAAGTACAACTTTGATGCATGCTGATCCATTGACTAAAGCTTTACCTATTGGGGAATTTAAGTTGCATGTTGCTCGGATGGGAGTGCTTGAAGGTTTTGATTAGTGGGAATAGTCAAAAGTGCTACTGTGACAATCAGAGGTTTTGGAACAGCTGGTGCAAGTCTGATGTTGCTAAGGTTGAATTCTTCTTTTTTGTTTTTAGCTAGCTAGTTTGATAGTCAGTTTTATGTTTTAATAAGTATCTTTGCATTTGTGCTCTAAACTTCGTTTGTGAACTTTTTGTGGTTTCGAATGACAGATTGGATTCGTTTGTTGCTTTGAAAAACAATTTGTCTGTTTAAAGCAGATCGTTATGAATTGTTCTTTTAATAAATGATAGACATTTTGCACTTTGTTGTGATGTATGGATCTTTTGAATAGTGGGAGCAATTTTGTTAAATAATTGTGTCTATCAGTTTGGTCATGAGTTACATTAGCAGATTGGGTACATGTGAGCTTTGAATTAAAACTGCAATCTTGTTATGTGGTTTGTGGTTCTTAGTTTCTATATTTTGAAATGCAATGGAACATTAGTCATGATAATGAATTCTTAAAAAAGGTTATGTGATCACTTCTAATGATTGGTAAAACCGTGTTTGAAATTGGTCTCATGCTCAAGTGGGAGAATGTAAGATTATGAACATGCGACTGGATATTTCAGATTGGTGGATTGCGTCCAATTGGCATAAGAAAACCTTATAAGAATTGGTAGCCTGATTCCAGTTGATGGAGGATTCAGTCTTATGTTAGAATTGATATGAGATAGAAAATACAAGCATTTTTCTATATGGATTCTAACTAGGGAATCCTTACTATCATATGAGAAGGGTTAAATATATATATATATATATATATATATATATATATATGGTGATCTCTGCTCTCACAGATTAATGATCATAGTGGTACTAAGTCCTATTCTTAGTTTTGAGCAAATAGCAATCTGACAGAGAGAAGAAGAATCGAAGTTTGCAAGCCTTGATTTTCTGCATCCATGGCTTCCTCTGCTGCGAGTTCTTCAGGTTAGTATGCTGTAATATTCTTGTAGATTTAGGCTTTGTATTTTGCTTGGTTGTGATTCTTCTAACTTGATAGAGTTTGTGGTATATGGGTTTACAAATATGTCTAACCGGACTGTGTTCGTGCTGACAATTAGTAAAGCAATTAGTATTATTTTTTCTCAAAAAAAGTGAGGGTTCACGTAATGCATTGATTTGTGAGTTGAGTTGAAGGTCCTCTCTACATTGCAAACCCTCTTTTATTTATAGGATAATTTACTTGACGACATTGTCATTAGGCAAAATTATAAACAAAATATTTTAAAAATAAGTTTAGTTTCTACATGACGACATACTTTCGTCAGTTAAAACGGTGCCCATCGGGCCTCATCTGTTCTGAAGGATTGATATGAATTTGGTGTCAATGATTAAAATTAATTCCAAGTTGAAGGTACAAGGGGGACCAGTCATGATGGAAAAATATCCTTGTCAATCCTTCATCACGAATCCATCTTCTACCTTAAATGTGGACAAATTGTGGAAGTTACATACGTTTCTTCATTCAACATACATTGAATATAGTGACTTCTCCAATCCAATCATAGACACCAAACAAAGCCATAATGCTACAGTCATTGACTTGTATAAGGATCGGAAATAATATACAACCCATGGTGTTTTATTATGGGTAAATGGATCCCTAGTTAGATCCATCAGGAAAGTTGTAAACTTATATTTTCTTGTGCATACATGGCCATGGTATTCTTGCGAAGGAAATTTCAACTTCTATGTTTTAGGAGTTTAATTGTTATTTTATATTTTCCTTCTGTTTTTAGTCCTACTTTGCATTTTGACTTGAAAATTTTGGAAATTTCCAATCGTTGGATTATTTTCGATATTATATTGGACTTCTGAAATTTTATCATGTAGTTGTGACCAAAAAGAAACAAAAAGTCTGTCATGTCAAGGTTTTAATTAGTGAATGTGTCTGTTCAAGACCACTCTCTCTCCCTCCCTCTCTCTCTCTCTCTACCACTCTGTTTTAATTTTATTTATCTTATTTTGTGTCCCTTGGAAGCTTCTTAATTTCTCGTTTGTAAACTGTTTAGGGAAACACTGCGAGTTGAATACCTTTCTCTTCTTCTGAAGCGATTGACCGTGCCACTGCACGAACTGCCTAAGGTTGGGAATAATCTATAGTTGTATATGAAGATCTAATATTAATTGCAAAATATGTAAAACAGTTGGGTTGATGATCAGTTGTAAATCCAACTTTCTTTGTTAAAAAATATCAGGATGAAGCTGTGCAGGAAGTTGTGGAGTTCATGAATGCTTACTCCATTAGTCAGGATGATTTTAATACTATTGTGGAGTTATCCAAATATCAGGTAACCCTTGGTGCAGGCTTGGTTGTTGCTATAATGCTCCAAATTTCCAAGTTTTCTCATCAATAAGCTATGTATCAGGGGCACCCAAATCCGCTAGATGGCATACTACCTGCTGTAAAAGCTGCTTTGACAAAAGCATACAAAGAAGGAAGCAAAACAAGGATGGTACGAGCTGCAGATTTTGTTACTATTCCTGGAATGAAAAAGGCCCCTAAGAAGCGGATTGCTGCCCTTTTAGAACCATCTGATGATGTAATTGGAGAGAACAATGACGATACATTGGTTCAGAGTGAAGATGAAAATTCGTCAGATACAGAGGACTTGGGTAAGTTTTCTGTCATCATTTTGCTGGTCCTTTTGTTGTTTATATATAGTTCATTTTGCCAGTTGATATATTATTGCCTTAAGATGTTTTAGGCATTTTTTAACAACGATAAGTGGCCATTTTGTTCTGCAGCGTATTTTGTGAAATGGTGTTGCCTTAAGATGTTTCTGGAACAGAAAGCTCCATCATTATTATGCTGTAAAATAAAAACGGCGTATGCTAACATGTACTTCATGAGAAATAGAGGGCATGTTCCATGTTATCTGGGATTCTGAAATTGCAGAAGGGAAATGAAGGAAACATGTCTAGAAATGTTCTTTCGTGACCAGTTGATATATTATTGCCTCCGATTAAAACCTTGACATGAAAGAACATTTCTTTCGTGACCAGTTGAAATAGTGTTCTAGGATTTTGCTCCTCGTTTCTTGTCAAGAAATTTGACACCACCAGAATGGTTTGTTTTAGGATTTACTGTAATTCTCTTATTATATTGCCGGCAGAAACTTACTTGGCAATGGATCGTAATTGTGTTACTAGGGTTGTAAATGGAACTAAAAATTAAGCAAGCTAGATTGCTTCTGGATTGGAACTATTCGGTTGACTGTCTAACTTATTGGAGCTCACTTAGTGATTGTTCTTTTCACAATGTGTCAGAAGGCACTGCTGCTGGTGAGAAGCTGCAAAAGGATCTGCAAAGTTTGAACACAAAAGGTAACTGGTGGTATCCTACATGGATGAGCCTGAATTCGAAAGCTCGCATCTTCAGGCTATCTGTATTTAAATGTATGTTATTCCTGAATGCATGGTTTGTGTGTTCCTCATATTTTGTAGGAGTGCAAGTACAATTTGATTTGAAGGGTGCGCCAAATACAAGTGCAAAGAAGACACCAGCTGGAAGAGGTAGAGGTGGTTCCGCTGCTGCCGTGGAGAAAAAAGGTGGCCGAGGTTCAGGAGCTGGTGCCAAGAGAAAGAGATGAAGGGAGATGAAAGAAGAGATGGAACTTCTTGCTATGGTGTTGGCAGGTTTTAGGAGCGGATGTAAAGAGATTTTTCCTCTGTACATAAATATTTTTGGTAGGTGAGTGAGGGATGGTAGGATCTCCGGTTTTAGTTTTAGTTTACAAGGTAGTGTTGATGCTATTAGTAACTCCCAGATTTATTGTTTTGATTGCGGTAGCGTCTTTCATAAATGTGGTAGACACGGGCTAGTCAAGTTGACTAGAGCAACGTATTTCTCTTCATGCAAGTTCGAATTGCTCTATATGTAGTTTAGTTTAGATTTAGATTAAATTAGAATATAGCTCAAATAACCCTTTCTGGTCAGAAATGTGAAATGCCAAATAATTGGGGCAATGGGCCATAGATTCCACCACGCCACAAGATTACATGGAAATTGATCTTTGCAAAATTGTTCATTTTTTCTTCAGCTTACATAAACTGTATAGATAAAAGATAAAAGTTGCTCGCATAATACTTGTGACTCAATTAATTAATGGCATTCATCATTGCACTTAATGTCTCGAGTTTGATTTCACAAAAATCTTACGTGCATGGTAGAAAAATGCATGCATACATAACTAAAATATGCATTTATATAATTCATGGGGTGTGATATGCACACTTCATTTTACTTTTCACACATCCTTCTAATTATTGGCCGTTGGATCGGATGAATTAAAGAAAATCAACAGATAGAAATTAACAAGAGGTGTGTAAGAAGTAAACTGGGATGTGTGGATAACACACTCCTAATTAATACTGGACAAGAATATTACAAGAGCTCAAGGATATGGGATTGGTTATAGTACTTGTACTATCACCATCTGGTTTAACTATTGAGATTTGGCTACAATGCTTTTAAGTACCTATTACTTATTCGGCCACATAATATCAAACAAGCAAATTACGTAGACCTCAAATCTTACGCACCCAAATCTCTTGTGGCCGTCTCTTATTCCATACCTTTACAACTGTCCCATTTTAACTCCCATGGCACTAAGTAGGGGATGCACTTTCACTCTCATAGCATTACAAACCTAACTAATACAACAAATTACACAAATCAAATTGCAACGTCAAACGATTGAGGTCCCCAAAACACATGTAGGCAGGGGGGATCCAATGCACACCAAACCAAAAGCTTGTCGTATGTTGATGAGAAGGAATCCACCGTTATTTAACTGCATTTGGAAACTAAATATAATAACATTATACACTCTAGCTAGTTAGTGCCAATATGAATTGGCAAATGCCAACTTGCTATATATAAAAGACATACACGCGCGCGCGCCCACACACACACACACACACACACACACATATATATATATATATATTTTGATGGTTTTAATTAAGGGGTGGGAGTGGTAAACGAAGGTGGAGGGTAGATAGGGAAAGTACGAACTGGAGGGAAATTTGGAAGTGAAGTAAGAGGTGGAGGCAAAAATGGCGTGAGTGGCAGAGGAGGAAATCCAACATTGGGCAGATTAGTAGGAAAGGTTGGTGCTAAGAGTTTTCGAGGGGCGGCGCCGCCGGCCAAGGCTGAAGAAATTGATAATGTGAAAAACGTAGCTATGACAAACAACCACTTGCAGTAATTAGATGCCATTTTAGACTTGTGATGTGGAACCAAACCAAAGGGAGTGAGTTCGAACTAGATATCTAATTCACGAGGAAACTAAACAAGCTTATTTGAGGTAGGCAAGACCAGACGACTATGGTCAATTTATACACGAATGGTTGAAACCTAGTGGGTTTAATTTAGACACCAAATTAGGCTGCCCATTGTGTAGCTTAGCCAAATTTTCCCTCCTCTTAATATAAAAATATTGATGTACTTAAAAAAAAAAAAAAATTAAAAAAATGAGTAGAGGTTGTTACTTTGGTAGGGTACAATCTAATTTATGTTTGGTTTTTAATGCTGTAAAATACTGATGTGGGTGTAAATGAGTAATTAACACACATGTCAGATGCAGCTATGAGTCAAATTTAAGAATAGTAGCAGCAAAGTGCCAATAATTTGCAGATTTTTCCATTGAAAATATAGCAGTTGGCAGTAATTTTATCATTGTACCTCTTGGTTATAAAAAGTTGATCGTGTTGGTTTTCATTCTACTTAATTTTAGTGGTTAAAAGTGGTTGTTATATCTAGTACGGAAGCTGAGTATAGAAGAATGATTAAGAGACTATGTAAACTTTTTTGGTTAGAGAGGTTTGTCATGTAATTTGGGTTTTTGATTTTATGATGAATCTATATATTGCGACAATAAAGCTGCAAATAACCTCTCTCATAATCTAGATCAGCATGATCGTACTAAGTATGTTGAGGTGGACATATATTTCAATTAAGAGAAGCTGGAAGATTAGAGTGTTCAATTCTCGTTTGTGAAATCAAAAGACCAATTGGCTAATGTCCTTGTAAGCACAAAACTCCAAATTTGCATGTCTACAGTCCTAATGAAAGTAGTTTCGAGTAAAGTGCTCTGCATCTCACTTTACAAGTGAAGCATGAACAATATCTAGCATCAAATTGAGAGAAAGTGTTAGTGTGAGTTGTATTATTTTAGGCCAATAATTTGTTACCTTTTATAATTTCGGGGAAATTAGGTATCCTGTTATATTTATAAATTCTTGTAAATTCTCTTATATGTACTTTAGATGGAAATAAAATATCTGACATTTACATAAACTCAATTTTAGCAAATGGCGAAGTATATGAAGAAAACAAATTAAGTTATAGGTTCGATTTTATATTATAAATATAAAGCACAAATGAAGTTAATTGAAACATTAAAGTGCTATAGCATTAGCATGTATAACAACGCACCAAATAAAATTTCATTAGACATATATAAAGCGCATCAAAGCATACATACAACACATATTGTAATCGAAGAAATACGTACCAATACCATACATAAACTAAAGCGTAAAGTAATAAAAATTAAAAAGAGAAAATGAAGATCCAATCCAACAGTTGCTAGTCAGCTACAGTTGCTGCGTCTGCATGTGCGAACATATATGCATGATTTACGGTTTACCGGTTGCAGGTGGTGGAGAGAAAAATGGGAAAGACGGAATTGTAGCAGGGATATAGGTTGGGAGTACCGAGGGAAAATTTGGCAGTGGAGGCAGTGTAACCTTAGGGATAGTTGGGAATGACGAAGTAGGGAAATTGGGAAGTGGAGGCAGCCGTGTCTGTGTGGAGCCGCCGCCGGTGGGCATAGGTAGAGATGGTAGGTTGTTTGGTATGTTTGGCAATGTGGGTTGTGGGAGTGTTGGCAGGGGAGGGAAAGGTGGCAGTGTTGAAGCAGGTTTAGGCAACAACGGTGCAGTCGTCGTCTGGAGAAGATTGCGAGCCGCTACGGAGACATGGATGCTTGAAGAAAACAGGACAATGAACAGGACAGCAGATAAGAAGCAGTGCTTGTAAGTGTCCATTGCTTCAAACTTATCGATCGAAAAGGTTCGGAAGTAATTCAAATGAGTAATTGAGTATATATGATCGATTGAGTTACTATTGATGATGAGTTTGTGCATGTATATATATAGACAAGGAAATATATCTGTGTGTGTGTTTGTGTGTACGTATTTACTTATATATGGTTGTGCTATTGTTGATTTGCTCAAATATGGTTAGGAAAAAGTTGACATGACACCCACATTTGAGTTGTTAATTGGTTCACCTTCTTGTCCACTCGTCAATGAAATAGAGTCGGTCTCTTAAGTTGTTGGCTTCGGTTGCGGGTTGCTATATATATAGCCAAGTAACTCAGTACGTGCTTATCTGTAAGTTAAACACATTGCATGCAACGCAAGATTAATTCTTCCGCCCTTAAAAATATATCTATTAGGTTATCTAATTTACCTCGCAACGGGGCATCTATTTGACAATCAAGGACTCAATGCTTGAGTTTACATATTGAATTCTTTTATATGGCATATTGAATTCAAAACTTAGTTGATTCTTTCGTCACTTAGTACAATATTACTCTTCACTTGTACGTGAATATCTTAAGTTCGATTCTCATAGATGACGAGTTTGATACTTATTATGGTTGACCAATTTGATACTAATTTATCATGACCGACATTGTGTGGTTCGCTCTATTTTTTACGCTTAATGTCACGCCCCAATCCTGATATACGTCTATAAACGGCCGTGATAGAAAAACGTAGCGGTAAAACAAATATATAGAGTTAGCTAGAGCTCATAGATAAATATATCAAATATTCACTAGAAACATAGTTTACAAACTTCATAGGTGAACTAACCTCACAATAATTAAATAAAGGTTAAGGGTTATAGAAACTAGAAATGGCATTCGTGTCGTGTTTTCCGTGTTCGTGTCGTTTTCGTGACATACTTGATATCTTAACGGGTCGTGTCGTGTAACACCCGTTAAAGTAAACAAGTAATATGACCCGACCCAAAATTGTCCCGTTAAAATTATCAGGTAATATGACCCGACCTGTTACCCGTTAAAGAAAATATATTTTAAATCAATAAATAATGAAAATGAAAAACATAAGTTGATCCCAAAAAAATGGAAAACATAATACTAAATTAGTATATACATACTACATTGTCACATAAATATTACTTCAAAACATGAAGAAGAAAAAAACATTTGTACTTCAAGTCTTACATACCCCAAAATAAGAGCCTAATGAAAAACATTAGTGCATTACTACAAAATACCAAATTTTCAAGGATATGCAAAATGAAGGGAGTTGCACTTCAAGGTTGAAGATGCAATCACGAGTGTTTATGTGAGATCCCACATCGCTCAGGGGAGTGGATCTTGTGAGCCTTATATGTACATTCCCTCCCATCTCTACCTAACGCGAGGCCTTTTGGGAGCTAACTGGCTTCAGGTTCCATGGGAACTCCGACGTTAAGCGAGTAGCACGCGAGAGCAATCCCAGGATGGGTGACCCACTGGGAAGTTCTCATGTGAGTTCCCATAAACAAAACCGTGAGGGCGTAGTCGGGGCCCAAGGAGGACAATATCGTGCTACGGCAGAGTCGAGCCAGGGATGTGGTGGAGCCCGGGTCGGGATTGAACAGTTTATATATGCTTTCACATTTTTCAGACTTGTTTATTAATCATTATAAATTTTATTTATTTTGAACTCCCTTTAAAATATTATTCATGAGGGTTTGTATGGTTCTAGAAATTCAAACAGCGATGTACCCATCTTCAAAGCATAGAAGATGCAATCACGAGCGTTTGTCTATCTTTTCACATTTTTTCGCATTTGTAAATTAATTATTATAATTTTTTAATGTGTTTGGTATTTTTAAATTACTTGATATTTTTATTTATAATGTGTTTTGTAATTTTTTAATCTCACTCTTTGCCTATAGTAACTATAAAAATAAATAGGATAAATTACAAAAAACTACCTCAAATATTGGTGTCACGACACTTTCATACCTCATCTTTTAAAATTGACAATGTCATACCTCATCTTACGAATTTGTGCCAATGTTATACCTTCCGTTACTTGGCCGTGAATTTTTCAGTTAAATGTTGATGTGGCTTGATTCGGGACCCACTTTCTATTAAAAAATTATTAAAAACTAAAAAAAAATTCTTTTAATATTTTTTAAATATTAAAATAATAAAGAAAAGTAAAAATTTTTTTTTTTAAAATCTCAGTTCGTCCCTTCCCCCCTCTCTTCTCCCCCATTTTCATCTTCTTCCCCCCACCTGCAACCCAGAAAAAAGAGAGAAAAAAAAAGATCCCATCCCCCCACCAACTCCCACCCCCTTCCCAAAACCCTATCCGTTGTGCACAACCCAGATCCCTCCCACACCTGCAACCTAAATCCACCACTCTCATCCATTCTCCACATCTTCTTCCGCACCCATCCTCCACCTTCTCTGTGCACCCATCTTCCCATCACAAACCCGACGATGGCGGTAGACGGATATGGTTTTTTTTTTTTTTTTTTTGGGTTGCAGGTACTGGGTGCGAAGGGTTTAGGGAAGACGGGAGGGGGGAAGAAAGGGGTGGGTTGCAGGAAAGAGGGGTCAGGGAAGATGAAGATGGGTTTTTTTTTTTTTTTTCTAGGTTGCAAGTTGGGCTCAGGTATGGGAGAAAAGGGGGTGGGAGTGGGGAGGGGGAAGACAAATTGAGGATGGGTGCGAGGGGGAGACAAATTGGAAATTATTTTTTTTTCTCTATTTTTTGGGTTGCAGGTGGGTGGGAAGAAGATGAAGATGGGGAAGAAGAGAGAGGAGGGGGAAGGGGGAGGGACGAAGTGAGGGTTGTTTTCTTTTTTTTCTTTTTTGTTTTTACTTTTCTTTATTATTTTAGTATTTAAAAATAATAATTTTTTTTTTAGTTTTTAATAATAATTTTTTAATAGAAAGTGGGCCTTGAATCAAGCCACATCAGCATTTATCAAAAAAATTCACGGCCAAGTAACGGAAGGTATAACATTGGCACAAATTCGTAAGAAGAGGTACGACATTGTCAATTTTAAAAGATGAGGTATGAAAGTGTCATGACACCAATAATTGAGATAGCTTTTTGTAATTTACCTAAATAAATAAATAAAAAACACATAAATTTTTTAAATTTATATAGAATAATAATACAATAATACATATTTGATATATAATATATGCACATACACTATGGCTATTGTATTTTATAGTAAGTTTTTTTTAGTAGTTTAAAAAATTAAAATCATCAAAATAACATTTTTCTTAACGTGTCGAAATAGGTGACTCACGTGTCACCCTCGTGTAAATCTGTTAAGGGCCCGTTATTAACGGGTTCTTATCGTGCGACCCGATTACTTATCGTGTTGACCTGAAACCGTTATTTTCGCAATGTTTACGTGTCGTTTTAACGGGTCATGTAAGAAATTGCCAAGGTCTAATAGAAACCCTACTCTGAAGTGTATTGTCCATAACCTTTACATCGGGGAGTGGTGTAGGTATCAAATTGGTCACAAAAACTCGATGAGTTACGAAACTCGTGAGAATGACTCTAATATCAAAGCATATGTGAAAGTCAATTTGATCTATGTTTTAAGATTAATAAGAGCATCACTACATGCATCACTTTCACATATGATGAGCAACTAAGTAGCTAACTATGTCACTCGGTGATTGATTGCTGATGCAAGTGTACCAACTTGCTACCTAGCTTGGCCAGGCGAGTGTCTTGAATGTGATGGATGTGGTGAAATGCATTTCTGACTCCTGAACTAAGCGATTTCGGCCAAAGACGGAATATTCTCAGCCTTGGATTATATAACCTAAAGATAAAGTTATGCAACTCACTACGAAGCTCTGGATCTTGTGCACTAGGTTCGGCAGCCTCGACTATATGGTAAAAAAATAAGTCCGCCAAACTGATATCAAACTGTAAGGATAAAGATACTCAAAATAAACGACTTTCCTTATTGTAAAAGTGATCTGGTCGTCGTTATGTCCAACCCTGTATGTGACTTCCAATCATAAGAACACTTCACTTCGTCGAGAAGGCTAGGAAGTGACCTCTTTCGGGGAGAGAATGAAAGAATCTTCACCGATGGAGGCTTGAGATAGTTAACCTGTCGAACTTGAGAAACTCGTTGTTTAACCAAGCAGTCAAGACTCCTGAGCCAAACTGATTCTACAACTTCGGCGTTGTCTAACCAGCATGTCGTTTTGTTGGTTGCCTCCAGAAAACTTCATCTAACCATGCAATTGTCGCCCATCGCCCATCAACCCAAATCTTGTAAGATTATGAACATGAGATTGGATATTTTAGACTGGTGGATTGAGTCCAATTGGCATAAGAAAACCTTATAAGAATTGGTAGATTGATTCCAATTGATTGAGGATTTAGTTTTACGTTAGAATTGATATGAGATAGAAAATACAAGCAGTTTTCTATATGGAATCCTTATTATGATATGAGAAGGGTTATATATATATATATATATATGTATATGGTGATTTCTGCTCTCACAGATTAACGCTCATATTGGCCCTAAGTCCTATTTCTTAGTTTTGAGCAAATAGCAATTTGACAGAGAGGAAAAGAATCACAGTTTGCAAGCCTTGTTTTTCTGTATCCATGGCTTCCTCTGCTGCGAGTTCTTCAGGTTAGTATGCTACAATATTCTTGTAGATTTAGGCTTTGTATTTTGCTAGGTTGTGATTCAAGTAACTTGATCAAGTTTGTGGTATATGGGTTTACATGAGGTATTAGAGCCATAAATTTAAGTTTTTTAATTCAATGAACAAGATCAAAATAATGTAATAAAAAGAAAAAAAATAAAAACAAGTTTTTACGGTTGTTAGGTTTCGAAACTGGTCCTGGCTCTGGAAATAAAACTAGGATTACGCAAAACGGTGCATTTAAATAAGGTTATTTAAACTTTTCGACCGTTAGAATTAGACAAAATCGGTTTTTGTTTTTTTGGGATTTTCTGGGATTGAGAACACTTTCAATTGTTCTCTCTTTTCTTCGACTTCGTGTTTGGATGATCTGAGAACTAAGTAACAAATCTATATCAATTTTGCTTTCGTTGCACGATATGGATATTCAAGATTCACGATAGGTATTCTGAAACCCAGATAAGAAGCATAACATCTAAATTTAATTCTGTTTGAATCTCTCTATTTGATAAGTTTGATTAGAATAACGTAAGTAAGCTTATTGATTCGAACTTGATAATATGAATCTTTGGAAGTTGAGGGGTATACTAACTCGAATTTGGCTGGTGATGTGGACGATAAAAAGTCTAGGTGGTTACGTACTTATGCTAAATGGTGGGGCAATTTCTTGGAAAAATGAAAAACAGACTATTATTGCTACTTTAACTATGAAGGCTGAATTTGTAGATTGTTTCGAAGGGATGAAACAAGCAGCTTGGTTGAAAAAATTTATGTTAGAATTAAGGATCATAAACTCAGTTTAGAGACCTGTGAGAATGTATTGTGATAATAAATTAGTTGTGTTCTTTGCGAAAAAATAACAAAAAAACTTCAGCTTCTATGCTGATGGATGTAAAATTTCTTAAAGTCAAAGAACAAGTTAAAAAGGGAGTGACTGAAGTGCAATATATAAGTACAACTTTGATGCATGCTGATCCATTGACTAAAGCTTTACCTATTGGGGAATTTAAGTTGCATGTTGCTCGGATGGGAGTGCTTGAAGGTTTTGATTAGTGGGAATAGTCAAAAGTGCTACTGTGACAATCAGAGGTTTTGGAACAGCTGGTGCAAGTCTGATGTTGCTAAGGTTGAATTCTTCTTTTTTGTTTTTAGCTAGCTAGTTTGATAGTCAGTTTTATATTTTAATAAGTATCTTTGCATTTGTGCTCTAAACTTCGTTTGTGAACTTTTTGTGGTTTCGAATGACAGATTGGATTCGTTTGTTGCTTTGAAAAACAATTTGTCTGTTTAAAGCAGATCGTTATGAATTGTTCTTTTAATAAATGATAGACATTTTGCACTTTGTTGTGATGTATGGATCTTTTGAATAGTGGGAGCAATTTTGTTAAATAATTGTGTCTATCAGTTTGGTCATGAGTTACATTAGCAGATTGGGTACATGTGAGCTTTGAATTAAAACTGCAATCTTGTTATGTGGTTTGTGGTTCTTAGTTTCTATATTTTGAAATGCAATGGAACATTAGTCATGATAATGAATTCTTAAAAAAGGTTATGTGATCACTTCTAATGATTGGTAAAACCGTGTTTGAAATTGGTCTCATGCTCAAGTGGGAGAATGTAAGATTATGAACATGAGACTGGATATTTCAGATTGGTGGATTGCGTCCAATTGGCATAAGAAAACCTTATAAGAATTGGTAGCCTGATTCCAGTTGATGGAGGATTCAGTCTTATGTTAGAATTGATATGAGATAGAAAATACAAGCATTTTTCTATATGGATTCTAACTAGGGAATCCTTACTATCATATGAGAAGGGTTAAATATATATATATATATATATATATGGTGATCTCTGCTCTCACAGATTAATGATCATAGTGGTACTAAGTCCTATTCTTAGTTTTGAGCAAATAGCAATCTGACAGAGAGAAGAAGAATCGAAGTTTGCAAGCCTTGATTTTCTGCATCCATGGCTTCCTCTGCTGCGAGTTCTTCAGGTTAGTATGCTGTAATATTCTTGTAGATTTAGGCTTTGTATTTTGCTTGGTTGTGATTCTTCTAACTTGATAGAGTTTGTGGTATATGGGTTTACAAATATGTCTAACCGGACTGTGTTCGTGCTGACAGTTAGTAAAGCAATTAGTATTATTTTTTCTCAAAAAAAGTGAGGGTTCACGTAATGCATTGATTTGTGAGTTGAGTTGAAGGTCCTCTCTACATTGTAAACCCTCTTGTATTTATAGGATAATTTACTTGATGCCCAAGTTTGCCGAGTTGTAGAATTCTAATTCCTCGGCAATACTTGAATGCACTTAAAATTATTCTGACAAGTCCTCTTTATGCCAAAACTATCGTCATCGAGTCTTGGTCTCTTTAACTTAAACTAGGCTCTGAATTTAATCCTTTATGTGGTGAAATCATTTTTATCCCGTCATGAGTATTGATCATTAAACAATTTCATTTAAATCTTATCAAAACCCATCTTCATTTTCACATAGTCCCACTTTAGACAGGACCCGAACGAATCTTGATCTATTCCTGATCTTTGAACAATCCTAATTCTTGTAGAACACGGTTGAAGATCAGTACTTTACTACGGGGCTGAATATTTCACCATAGGGCCAAGACTTGCAGCCTTCTTCCTAGGCTAACTCTCGTTTGACCCAAATCTAGGATTTCAGGCCCAAACACTTATATTAAGTACACCAATAAACACAAAACTCACATGTACCACACGTAGATGTGCCCAACACAAAACCCAAACGTAGACACATAGTTAACCTACACATCACTTACACATAACTACGACCAACACATCACTCACAGCGTTCATATATAGTATAAATAAGTGACTCGAGAATTTACACTTTCAGTTGCTGGTAAAGAAGTAATGATGACTCTGTATGCAGTTGCTGCCATTCTGTCACCATGTACCACTACTACAAGTGCATACCCAATATTAATGTATAATGTAGACATAGACCTGTTGAGTAATGATTGTGTAGTTTGTGTCCAACACACTACCCTAAACTTCCTTGCTACAGGTTTACACTAATTTCCCTTATTGGTTCACTATTCTCCTTAAATGTACCTTTCACAATCATCTAAATATGCATTATACTTTCACAAAATTCTAACAATTTTTTTATTTAATAAATATGACGACCCGCCCGCCCCATTTCATTCCCAAACAAATCCAGTCTGATTTCTCTAAATTTGGATCCTGCCCAACCCGTGTCCACTTCTAGTTGCAACAATTAAGTTGCAGATAATATCGCTCATAATCTAAATCAGCATGATCGTACTAAGTACGTTGAGGTGGACATATATTTCATTTAAGAGAAGCGGGACGATTAAATTGTTCAATTTCTATTTGTGAAATCTAAAGGCCAATTGGTTGATATATATATCCTAATGAAGGTAGTTTTGAGTAAAGCATTCTACAACTCACTTTACGAGTTAACTAGGAGCAATATCTATGCACCAACTTGAGAGAAAGAGTTTTTGTGAGTTGTATTATATTAGGCCAATATTTTGTTACCTTTTATAATTTCATAGAAATTAGGTATCCTATTATATTAATAATTACCTATAAATTCTCTTATATATACATTTACCATAGCATAATTTACCTTTTGTCCGACTAAAGTTTGCCCAATGAACAGTAATTCGTTCGGCAAAGAGTATTTACCCGACAGAACAAAACAGTCGGTCGGGAAAACTTAGTCAACATTTTAGTTTTTTCCAGAGTCTTTAAGTGACGAAACCACTTCGACGGGAAAATTGAATTTGTCCGGTAAACGGTATGAGAAAGATATGAGAAAGAAGTTGGAACACCCTGATAACTAACAAGATTTATACAAAAATAGTTCTCGTTACGAGAAGCTTAGAGAAGTCACCAACAATGATCACTCTAAATTGGTCTCTATAGTGTGCCATTTAGTTTCTCTTCCATTTTTAAACCTAGAGTTAACTGGAAATAAGTAAAAAGCTCAATCCAATGTGTTGAAAGTTAAAACAGAAGAAAGATGAGAGGTTTAGGATTCTTAAGAATATATTATACTACATAGTACTACTAAGGTAGCTAGCTAGCTAGGTTTTAACTTTAGTTGGTAGGGCGAAGACAGTCCACATTTAGGGTTTACTGAAAAGCTTTAAGAGATGGAAGAATGTAGTAGGGCAAGGATAAATCCGCCGGGCAAGGTTTTGGCTCCGAAAAGTAAAATTGGCAAGAAATGCATTGGGGCTTGTGGGACGAAACCAAGTTTTGTCGGCTAAGTGGAGTTGCCCGATAAAATATTCCATCGACTAAAGGTTTCAGGTTGTTGTTTTAAGGACCACTAAAAATAGCAATAAACGCGGTTGCACAACGACATTATGTATGTTGCCCCGATGAGATTGTCCGTTGGGCAAACTCTACTTCACCATTTAGGTCCATGCTTAAATGTTTCTCCCCATTTTCCTTTCTCTAGTCCCCCGAGCTCACCCCCACCCCCCACCCCCCCCTAGCCGTCCGCGCTACTGCTTCTCTTTGCATCTCTCTCTTTCTCTCTTACACACAAACACTCTCCTCCATATCTCCTTCTCCTAATTGGTTGATGGTTAGTTTTCTTTAATTCGTTGATTTTTTTTTTCT
Organism: Heteromeles arbutifolia; assembly: GCA_024362995.1. NCBI lineage: Eukaryota > Viridiplantae > Streptophyta > Magnoliopsida > Rosales > Rosaceae > Heteromeles > Heteromeles arbutifolia. Next base: position 38,086,508 of record JANCRC010000002.1, on the reverse strand, counting down.
TCGAATGTGTGATTAATTAATTTTGATTTATGTAGGTTTGTGATTGGATTGGAAGTAAATCAAAGAAGGTATGCATATCTCTTAATTATAAATAGTAAATTTGAATTTATTTAATTGTGATATTTATATATGTTGAAATTGTGTTTGATATGAAATATTGAGTTTGTGTTATTTAAATATACGTAGATTATGGGAAATTCAATTTGTGCAACATTAGTGTAGGAATTCGTGGTGTGAAATTTGTTAAAATTTCAGAACCATTTGCACGAAATTAATTATGTTGATTAAAATAGTATAATAAATTCGAAAAAAAACCTTATACCTATTTGAGATTCTATTGGACACAGTATGTGGCTTTGCGATCTAGCGGAATCTTTAATTGTCATGTTCGGATAGTTCGGAGTGCACTAGTATGTGTTTAAGGTTTGCGATGAACTTGGCTAAGTTCCATTCGTAGAAAATTTGGTTGTATCCCCCTAATGTTCTTTGAGTATATACTAGATAGTTGTCTATAATAACTACTTCATGCACTTAAGGAACCCTGGGGAGATGCTACCAATTTTTTTACGATAGGAAATAGTCGCTTGATTTGCAAACTGCAAGAGATAAAGTGGACTTTCGAATGAGATAAGATCATTACGGAAGGCTTAAGGGGGAGATGAAGCGCATTTTAAATCATTAAGATGACTAAATTCTCTTAATACAGGCGCAATGAACAAGGAGCAGATGAATTTACAAGATAGAAATTGTGACTAATATTTGGATGCGATTGACAATTTTATTCAATTTGCAAGCAAACATGTCAATTCTTAGAATCGTATTAGGTGTCATTGTGTGAAATGTTATAATTGTGTTTGGATGACACTAGACGAAGCCCGATATCACTTGTATTCGAATGGGATGATACACACTTACTCCAATTGGACTTCGACTTGGAAGTGTCTCACTGGTTCATATTAAGTAACTACGAAGAGGTCGAGTCATTCATTGGACAACATGAAGCATTGATGAAGAATCGATATCCTTCAACTTGGGTTGAGATGCACAGACAATTATTTCCGCATAGGTTTGCCAAACATGTAAATGTTTGTATTTTCCATAGTATTTAAATTATTTGTCTTTTGCAAAAACTTACGTATTCAATGGTCGTTGCACTTTACTAGATGCAACAGTTAAGAGAAGACAAATTATCTTTGTTTGACGAAGAATTATTCCAACTGGCATGTCATCCCATTATAGCCGAAACGTGCACTGGTTGTCACGTGATTGGAATTAAACTTTGGACAGCTGCACGAGACGATAAAGTTTTGAGTGTTGTTCAACTATTATACACAAACCGCAAGGAAGTCATTTTGTTCAAATGTTATTGGTATATATGGTACGAATCTAGACAAACCAAACAGTGTCATTGAAGATATGTACTTATTATCTGTCACCCAAAACATCCAGGTGTGAAGGTGATCCCTACATCATCCCCAATACGACGGAAAAAGTATTCTACCTAGATGATCCAAAGCTCAGGGGTGGTTGGAATTTAGTACAATTCCTGTTACATAGAAATATTTGGAACTTGTCGGTATAGGATGACGATGAGGATACCGACAATGACCAAAATCTTCACCACGAGGTTTCGTATAAAATTACCCGAAGCCTTCCTAGAGTACAGAGCAACCACATCATTGAACCACTACTCGAGATGGAAGGTGTCCTCCAAATTAAAATAGATGCATTATCTGTTGACCTCGGGTGCTTACCACCAACTCAGCAGAATTTCTTGATTGAAGAAAGCAGCAATGACTCAAGTAATGAAAGCGACATTGAAAGGGAAAATAAGGAAGGACAGGAATATACCGACATCGATTGAGGGTTTAGCGATGTAAGGTTACTCTGTACATACTAAAAGATTTTATTTCACTCTCTCTAAGTACAAGGCTCATTTCTCTTATTGTACATTAAAAACATAATTATATGACCTTGCGCGCCAGAAATAAATTTCGTTTGTTAAGTAATATTTACCCAACGAGATGCAATTTTGTCTTGTATAGTACATATAAAAATAATAATAATAAGACCTTGTGCGACAGAAGGAAAGTTCGTCTGTTAAGCACCCTTACCTGACAGAATTATGCAAGATTTCGTCGCTGAAAATAGCTAGGGTTTAAGGTTTAGGGTTCAGGGTATTCGTCGGGTAAGCTTACCTCAGTCCATCGGGCAAGTATATTGGCATATCTCCATCAAGGATTTTTAGAGATGGGGAAATTAAGTTCCACAATCCAACCGTCAATATAGTTGGTATATACTACGAGATTTTATACACCAAGAATGACCAAAAACAAACATTTGGGCATTAAGTAACGAGAATAATTCCTTCAACGGTTAGAAACTAAAATTTATTATTTAATGGTCATTTTAGCTCCAAATTTTCTGATTTTTACAACTAGCCTTACCAACCCTATAATAATACAAAGAACAGACTCAATCATGAATTAAAAATACTTACAATAGTAATTACCACAAAATGATACATTACACAAGTGTTGGTTGATTCGATTGCATTGTGGGGATTTAAACTCTGCGAAATTATTTTAGATGATCAAACCGTCAAACTTGTTTGAATACAGTATGAGATCGCACACGTAAAAAATAAACTTGCACGGACTAGCGATTGGTTCAAAAAATTGGATGGTTACAAACTTAGCATCACGATCTAACGACTATATTATCTTTCATTTCGGTTATTTTTTCAAAATATGCTATTTGAGGGTTGAGACACACATTGAATATAACTGATCATCAAATTCGATTATCGTTCAACCGTTACAATAAAATATACAAAACTTGGGAATTTTTTTTTATAACTTTTAATTCTTGCCCGATGAAAAGGATCTTCCATAGGGCGAAATGAAAAATATCCGTTAGTTAAGAGTGCTAGTGTAAGTTTTAACTTTTCCTTTGTCTTTTTCACTTGTTTTTCGATTTTTTTCCTGCCAAAACTTTTCAGTTCGCGGGTTTTATTGTGGACTCCTTACCCGACGAAACTGTTTGCTGGGCAAACGCTTAAAACTGACACGTGTAAAAAATTAAATCCTTTGCCCGACGAACTGCTCTGTTGAGCAAATGCCTCTTCCTTTATCTAGTCGAGACCTTTCCATTTGCAGCAATTCATCATTTTCTTCAAATTCCCTCTCTCTCTCTCTCTCTCTCTCTCTCTCTCTCTCTCTCTCCAAAATTTCTCCTTTGTAAACAGATTGGCTCCAGTTTAGCTTCCACCTGCAACATATCTTTCTCTCCAAAATTCCTCCATTGTCAAACCCGGGTACAAAGGACTACATTAATCGCCTGTGAAGTACTAGATTCAGAAAGTGGATGTTCGAGCTGCGCACCTAGTAAAGGACTTTGGCAAATCACGAATAAGTTTTGACCCATCCGCCACATGAATTTATGAATAGGATGGACTAGTGGGAGAGGCTCTGTGGTTATTTTCAGAATTTATAAATTCTAGAAATAGCATACTTCCGTGGGACGAGTGAAGCTACTTCCGTCACGCGTATTTTGTCGCGCGAAGGTTGTGAAAAATGACATTGTGCGACGAAAAATTTCAAACTCGTCGCGCAAAAAAAAAAAATTGCACGACGCTTTACTACTCGTCGCGCTAAAGTTATACGGACGAAGGTTTTCATCGTACGATATCAAAGGGTACAAGTACGCTTTGTGACTTGTTTGTCTCAAAAAGTTTGCGCGACAAAGCTATAAGACGCGCTTAATTTTGCGTGACGACTGTTCACTGTTGCACAAGTGTAAATTTATTAAAAATAAATAAATAGAATAAAAAGAAAATTAAAAAAAAAAGATTTCATACTAATGACAAACAAAAAAAAAGCAATTAATGAATAAAAAACAATTTTTATTTATAATATAAATATAAATGTACATACAAATATAAAGTTTTAAAAGAAAGCAGGAACAAAACTATGAAAAAAAAGCGAAAAAATGTATAGGAATGTCGTTCGAAGGATCTTGCTGCTGGTTGGGGACAGGGTCGAAGGTCGATGGCCTGATTACTGTGCTTGCTCGGTGTGGAAGGGCCGTGAGGGCAATGGTGCAGAAAAACCGGGGAGATGTATTCTGGAGGAACTGAGGGCTTGTACAAGCATCGACATTTGAGACTTGTACAATGCCAGCTCACTCCTCAGACCAGCGACTTCTTGCGTCAAAGCCGTAACCTAGCCCTTTGACTGCGAGGATGGCGAGGCTCTACTCTCCCGCCGCCTGGCTTTTCCCATCCCCAACAATAAGTCCCTGGCCTTCGATCGAAAGTTTGATCCAACGTCTCTGTGACGATGTGAAACCCTGCATCCTCAGGAGGATCCACAGACTCGATCGGCGTCTCTGAGGGAAGCTGGGAGGCGGACTCTTGAAGCACCGACTGACTTTTCTCCACCATAGTCGCATGTGAAAAAAAACATGGATTATTAATAGAAAACAATTTGAAATAATTAGTATAAATGTTGAATGCATAAGAAATTACTTACATGAAGGGACTCGGTCAACTCATTCCCAGGCCGAACATAAACGTTAGCAAAGACGTCGATCTCCGAAAATTTTGAACCCTCCTGAAATCGAAAAAGATAAGGAAAATGTTAGTAAGAAAAAAAAATTGTTAGCGACATTTTGAAATTGGAAATGAAAGATGTAATATATTCCTTCCGTTGCACCTTCATCCTATAGGAGAAAGGCCTCGAACCCCAATGGTGAAGAATAGTGTTCTTATCCCGATTGATCTTGTTCGCCTTTGCCTTCTTCTGTTATACAAAAAATAAACGTATTAGTTGTAATACTTAAAGAAAATTCAAAAAATAATAATAAACATTAGTAAAAATTAAAAAAAGTAAAATAAAAGAAGTTGTAATTAAAAACGTACCATATAGCCCGGCTCCTAAAAATGACCGCAAAGCCAAACCCAACTATCTTGTTGGTCCTCCAACTCCTTCGAACAACCCTCCTCAAGAGCGACCTGCGGATCATCAAATTGCTGGAAACATTGGTGCAGGTCACTCTTCTTGTGCCTGTAGCGTTCGGAGAAGAGCCGATTGAGGTACGCGAACATGTCCTCATCCATGTCCTCCAAATTGTAGTTTTTCTGCAATGTAACAAATATTTTGAAAGTATTAGTAATAAAAGACAGTAATAAATATAAATATATAAATTTTGAAAGTATTAATACTGTGTTCTTCGTCTCTTTCAACATCGCCTTCCAAGACTTCCACCGCATAGGGCAAAAGGTCCGCACGACATGCCCAATGTCATGGGCCAATGCACTATGCTGCTCCACCGTTGGTGCTGCCTGATGTCGCTCATCGTATCCGATTGGGGTACGACCATTGGTCACCCAGGTGACTTTCGCCGTCTTCAATTGCCAACAAGGTCCCCGGGTGTTTTTTTTCGCTGCAAAGAGTTGAAAAAAAACAATCATTAACCCAATACTAATAACAAATCCTACTAAAATTTCGGCATAACCTCCCCTATAATTAAAACATTTCCCAAAACCCTGAAAATAACATAAACAATATACATATCCAACACAATGATCACAACAGTTTAATAAAAGGTTCAGAACAATGACAACTTTTTAATCCTTACATGACATGACATAACAAATTGAACCTAAAATAACAACTCAGTTAACATGGGAATAAGGGAGTGAATTAGGATTGTATACCTGGCCGTGTACTCGAGGCATCGGTTATGGATCCTGATGGCAACATCTGGTCCATAGTGTGGGGGCGCCGGTGAGTACATCGGGCGCTAACAGGCAACGCCACCGAAGAAGTCGACAATGCCTGCGCCTGTGGGACTAGAGGACCAACTGGGTCAACCGGATTGACCGGCCTATAGTCCATCCCTGCCGGTGTAGTGGCGGCAGTAGTAGGTGTAGTTGTCGGACTATATGTAGCCATCGGACTAGGTGTAGAAGTCATCGCCCTCCGGGTTCTAATGAGGTGTGATATCTACAAAATTGGAAATCAATTTGTTTCGTACACAAAGATTTAACTTACTGTACACATGCTAATCATTTGAACTTAAATTTAAAACGAAATCTAAAAACCCTAATTCTAAACCCAATTCAAGTTTGGCAAAAACAAAACTGATATACTATACACAAACTAATCAATTCAGATAGGATATAGACCCAGCAATTATAACTTATAAGAAGAAACTAGCATAAAGGAGTAGTTGGAGGCAAGTTCATAGCCTATGAGTGTATGCTTCCGTCTGTATGTACGTGCTCTGTGTGTGTGGGTGTGTGTATGTACTGTCTGTGTGTGTGTGTCCATGTATATATGCTGATTTTGGGTGTCTATGTGTTGATGTATGCTAATTTTCCATGTACTCTGTGTGTGTGTGTGTGTGTGTGTGTGTGTGTGTGTGTGTGTGTGTGTGTACTAAGCAACATAATTACTTAATAGTTTCACAGGTAGTAGTGAGAAAATGGACCGTATAAAGTGATTCTCAGTTTCTGTAGAGTACGTACAATGCATACATCAAAAGAGAAAAACAAGAAATGCTATTCGACTCTGTCTCCCCTTGTTTCTCAAATACATCCAAATTCAGCCAAGAAAGCATACATGGGAACTGAGATTGAAGCACAACCAAAACCGGCAACCTTTTAATTACATTGAGAAAAAGAAGGGAGATGGTTGAACCTTCGAAAAAACAACTTGATGATTCAAAATATTCCACAAATCAACAAAGGTCAAGGATCCCATCTTAGACATATTGTTTTGAGTGCCACTTAATTTTTTAACCGCAGAAAATTTTGAATTCCAAGTAAACTTCAACATTAAGGAAATCCAAAAAAAAAATACAAAACTCCCAAATTAGCAATACTGCAAGATAGATACTTTATTGAAAGTAATCGTATCTGTAGGAAAGAACATTGGCTTCTCAAACCTCATCTTGTTTACAATCATTTACAAATGTGCAACAATTTAATAAGAAAAATTCCAAAATCCAACAGCAAAGTAGCAAAAACCCCACTCGGAAAACCAAGGAATAAAGTTAAAGATAGTAGTAAGTTGATTTAGTTCCATTATTTCTCAACACACCGAATCACTTTGCATGGTAATAAGAAAAATTCAATCAAGAGCGAGACAAGGCCCTAATTCGAACCCTGTACTTGAAATTAAAAAACCCCTAATTTAAGAACCCTAATCTAACCCCTAGTGAAACACCCTAAATCTACCCCCCAATTTAAGAAAACCTAATATAACCTCACTGCCCAAAATCATTCCCCTAATTTAAGACCTAAATCTAACCTCAATTAAGAACCCCAAAAACTCTAATTTAAGAACCTAAATGTAACCCGCAATTTACGAACCCTAAATCTAACCCGACTGCCCTAGTTCTAACCCCCAATTTGTAAATAAAGAAAATTGAAAATAAAAACTGAAGAGGAAATTACCTCTTGGAGACGAAGTCGCGACGGCCGGAGAGATGGACGGAGAGACTGATGGAGATACAAAGGAAGGAGAGAGACAGTGTCGCGCAGGGAAAAAAAAGAAGAGGGAAGTGAGGGGAAGAAGGAGAGGTGGGGTTAAAATAAAGAATCTTGGGCGACAGAGGCTTTGTCTCGCAAGGCAAAAAATCATCGCGCAAGTTTTTTAAAATTTTCGCAAAAAAAAAAACGCATTTATTGAAATTTCAGACACTTGCATGACGAATATAATCTTTCGTCGCACAAATATACTTTGTGCGACGAAATATATGTATTCGTCGCGCAATATTCCCGCGTAAATTTAAAATAACCGTTAAATTGTGATTTTTCGTTTCTAACCGTTCAAAAGTTTTGTCCTGTTACTTGATCTCTGGATGTTTGATTTTTGCGATTTTTGGCGTGTGCGTTCTCGAACCATATACAAACAAGTTTGACGGTTGGGTCGTTGAAATTAGTTTCGTAGAATGTGTATTCCATAAAAAAGATAGATTCACTAACACTTAAATTTTATTTATACTTTCATTAAGTACAACACAAGATTTTGTGGTATCCACTAGTGTAAATAGTTTAAATTGAAGATCAAATCATTCATTCTATTCATATAGGGTCAAGGAGTGTAGCTGTAAAAAAATCATCAAAATCGGAGTTAAAATAACCGTTAAATTGTGATTTTTCGTTTCTAACCATCGAAAAGTTTTGTCCCGTTACTTGATCTCTGAATGTTTGATTTTTGCGATTTTAGGCGTGTGCGATCTCGAACCATATACAAACAAGTTTGATGGTTGGATCGTTGAAATTAGTTTCATAGAATGCGTATCCCATCAAGTTCAATATATATATATATATATAAGTAGATTTAAATTTATTTATTTTGTCCGTATAACACTTAAGAAGTTGAATGGTATGTGTATTTAAGCCGATCCAATGGTCACCAATATTTTAAATTTAATTTAATATATATATATAATTACTATTGTAATTTTTTTTAGGGTTATAAAATTATAAAATTAATATTTTGCTTGTCGTGTCGAGTTATCGGGTCGTGTCAGGAATTGCCAGGCCTAGCTTTCGCGACCAAAAATTGTTATGCGTCACGCAATTATGTTTTAAAATGGTTTTTTAATTTTTTTTTTTTTTGGTTTACAATTTATTATAAAATACAAACATACCAAATTTATGTACAAAGTAATTCACATATAAAATGGGAATCATTCATACCATTGTTTCCATCACTCTATATAATGCATTAACCATTTCATGTGTTTTACAAAAAAAGTTACAAATAAATTGCCTTAATCTTCATCCGAACTATAATAACTTTCACTTTCGTCGCTATCATCATTTTCAGTGTCTCATTCCTCATCATCAATAAGTACGTCACCATCGTCGTTTGTGTGCACTGGACCATCGTATCGTGGAATATTACCGAGGTCAATTGTGATCGACTGAATCGGTATTTCGATTAAAGATACTCCTTCTATCTGAAATGGTTCTTGGATAAGATTAGTATCTCGGAGAGCTTCCGCACCACTTTCCATCAAAGATTCAAGACGTTGGTCATCAACATTGTCAATGTCATCGTCAGTACGATCTTGTTCTGTTCTAGCATACACGTTCCTATGATCCATCGTCTGAACAACTTTCCAACTCCTCCCGGTTTAAGGGTTATCCAGATACACAATTTGTTTTGCCATGGTTGCTAAGATGTAAGGGTCGTCATCGTACCAAGTTTTGGTAGTGTTCACTAATAGTAATCCATGATCTCTTTTCACACTTCCATGCCTATTTGGGTTTGTATCAAACCATCGACACTTAAATAGGATCACTTGGCACCGGTCTTTGTAAAGCAATTGCACGACACTTGTTAGTTTACCATAGAATTCAATGTATGTACTTTCGCCTCCCCCGGGGACATGAACACCGCTGTTTTGCGTACACAACTTGTCAACTCGTGCGCCCGCTAAGAACTTGACGCCGTTGACATGGCAACCCTAGTACAATTCAACGCGAATTGGTCCGAACGCCAAGTTATATAACTCTTCACTGTACGCGGGGGAATTCGATGCTTTCAGTTGATTCACCTAATATTAGACAAACATTTAAATTTGTTAGTTCGAGCAACTTAATTGGTACAATATATATGTCTAATACAAAACACTTCAAGCTTACATATTCGAGAAACCACTGCAGAAACAATTGACGGTGTTTCTTGGCATACAAATGCGAAGGATGTGCTTGCTTCATCATATTTTCATGCTCGTCTAGGTATGACAGTGTCTCATCACAATTGTTGAGTATGAACCAATGTGCTACCTCCATGTCCTTCTTGGAAAACAACTTGCCACAAATCGGATCTCCGAATGGTCGAGCGATTTGGGCAAAAACTAAAAGTTTCTCCTTTCTCACACCCCCATCATTATTGCGAGGAGGACAATTGAAAATTGTCTCAACATCCTTTAAATACATTCCACAAAATGTAAACACCTCATATGCCACCCAAGCTTGTATAATGGATCATTTGGGCTTCGCTTTGTTTCGTACACTTTTCTTCAAGTCTCCGAGAAGCCTGCCAAAAGAAAACGATACGATACACATATTACTAATCGTAATATATTTTGATTAATAAAAAAAGACGAGGAATATATACCTTTCTATTATATACATCCATCGAAAGTTGACTAGTCTAGCAAGCAATGCCTTATCTGGTAAGTGAACCATCACATGTATCATACTTGTGAAGAAAGCTAGAGGAAATGTCATCTCAAACTTGCATAGAACTTGCACAATGTCATGGAGCAACTGATTAACGTCCATTTTTTGCAACGTTCTTGACGTCAATTGCGAAAAAAAACTGGACAACAACATGATTGGTTTCACTACATCGGCTAGCAACAGATGTCGAATACCCATAGGAAGTAGGCGTTGCAGAACCACATGGCAGTCATGACTCTTTAGGCCAGCTAATTTACCCCCGTCAACGTTCATGCAACACGCAATATTTGAAACATACCCATCGAGAAACTTTACATACGATAAAAACTTTAAAAATTCTTTCTTGTCATTCGGTTTCATTGAAAAAAAATGCAAGATCCCTTTTGGCTTTATCATTGTCCCTATTCATCCATAAACCCCGTCGTATTCCCATTCGTTCCAAATCAAGACGAGCTTTGATCGTGTCCTTTGTCTTTCCCTCAATATCTGGAATTGTGCCGACCAATGTGTCAAACACATTTTTCTCAACATGCATCACATCAAGGTTGTGTCTCAATTTTAGTTTGGACCAATACGAGAGATCAAAAAACATAGACTTGTGCGTCCAGTTCATATGTGTAGAAGGTCTTGTTCTACTGACATTGGTCCTGAAAGGAGCAAAATCTAAACGGTTAAGCTGTTCCAAAATCTGAGCACCGGACCATTCTCTGGGTCTGAGGCGATGCTCTTTCTCCCCGTCAAACTCTTTATCCTTGTCTCGCCACTCGTGGTCCCAAGGCAACCATCTTCGATGACCAAGGTAACAAACTTTTCCAGCATTCTAACTAGATGTTTCATCTTCCTTGCATACAGGGCATGCCATATAACCCCTAGTGCTCCACCCAGAAACCATTGCATATGTGGGGAAATCGTTCACAGTCCACATCACTGCAGCCCGCAAAGTGAACATCATGCCAGTACATTTATCATATATGCGCACACCGTGTGTCCATAAATCTTTTAGCTCATCCATCAACGACCGTAAGTATACATTGATTGACCTACCAGGATCCTCATTTATCAATAGAGTCATCATCATGTATTATTTTTTCATACATTTCCATGGCGGTAAATTATACGAAAATACAAAAATCGGCCAAGTACTGTGGTGTTGGTTTAAAACCCCAAACAGATTAAATCCGTCAATGGCAAGTCCCAATCTAACGTTATGCGAATTAGCAGCAAACTCAGGGAACGTTCGATCAAACTCTTTCCATGCCTCCCCATCCGCAGGATGCCGCATCACATCGTCGTCTACCCGTTTTTCCTTATGTCATCTCATGTCTGTGGTAGTATGCGTCGACATATACAATCGCTGCAACCTAGGTTTCAAGGGCAGATAACGCATAACTTTTTGTGGGATCTTAGTCGTTCTATTCTAAGATATCATTTTGAACCTCGACTCATTGCATACAGGGCATTTATCCATAGTTTTATACTCTTTGTAGAATAAAATACAATTATTTTTGCAAGCGTGAATTTTTTTCATAACCCAATCCACGACCATTCAACACTTTTTGCGCATGTCTATGGTCTTTCGGCAAACAATTGTCCTTCAGAAGCATTATCTTGAAAACCCCCAAAAAGTAATCGAAACACTACTTCGACATACGATACTTTATTTTTCCATGCATTAGTTCCACGATGGCCGTGAGAACGGAAAAGCTCTCGCACCCCAGGTATAACTCTTGGTTGGTTTTTTTTAATAGTTTTTCATATTGTTCAAACTTTGCACTGTCCATTGCTATAGGCATATCATCTTCCTCTTCCTGATTGGTGTTTGTCAATGCAAAATGGAAAAGTATCATTTATAATATCCATGACTTGTTCATTAGGATCCACAATAGGTTCAACATTATCCACTCTTGTGGCGTTTGAAGATGAAGCATTGTCTAATTGTTCCCCATGATGGTTCCAAGTATTATATGTCTCAATCATTCCATTCCTTACTAAATGAAATCGAACATTTTCAATTGTCTCCCTTAACGTGTTGTTACACCTTCTACAAGGACACCGGATTCTAGTTGCACCCGGGTTGTGTGTACGTGCAAAGTCAATAAAATCCTTGATTCCATCCAAGTATTCATCCGCGCATCTATTCGGGTTCTATATCCACGTCTTGTCCATAATTCCTGGAACCACAATAACAATACAACAATCACAACAATCACAACAACTTCATACAAAATGATAATGTCACCTTATGCCTCCAATACGGGCCCTATCCCATTCGGGAATGCATAGTCATGTCACGTAATTTACGGCTACATCAGATTATATTTCGACGTGAATGAATTTCGCCACCATCTCGATACAGTTATTCAGGTGTACGACCCAAAGAACGTACAGAGATGACACCGAAATCTCCACAATCAAAACTTAATCCTTCATTCATGAACTACGCGTCATAACTGTGCATTCCCAAACTGTCCAAATAATGGGACAATTCAAGAATTAATTGGACCGCATTCATGCTTTCGCATCCATGCACAAAATCCAACTAATCCTCAAACAGGAAACAAGTTTTACAAAAAATAAAAAACAAGTACGAAGTTAATTTCAATTAACTCCGTACATCGAAACATATATTTGTACGTCACGTACAAATTTAACAACATAATATAAATATAATTTTGTAAACAATATAAACATAACAGACTAAGTTCAACATAATTTAATTAATTTTATATCTTTGAAAAATAAAACGAAGAAAATACCTTCTCAATCGTTCTCCACCAATCGCTAATCACACACAATATCCCTATAGACAATGAAATTAATGGCGTTAGTATGAATTTACATTAATACTTTTACCGTAACGACAAAAAACGCTTACCAAACACACCAAGATAGCTTGATCAACTTAGAGAAGAAGATGAAGGGAGTATTAGATGATGAAATTGAGAGAAAATGGAAATGACGGATGCCGGATTGAGCAAAATCAAAGGGATGAGTGCAAACGCACAATTTGCAATTTTTTTGCGGTTTGCCTCTGCACATGGCTGAATCTAGTTTAAAAAGGACGAACGATTTTGTGAGACGAAACATGTAATTCGTCACGTAAGATATCTTTGCGCGACGAAAAAGGACTTCGTCGCTCAAATGGTATTTGCACGACAAAAAAGGTCTTCGCCGCACAAATGCCTTTTGCACAACGAAAAAAGAACATTCGTCACGCAATGCATGTTTTCTTTTATGTCTTTCTTTTTTATTTGTATGTATTGTGCATTTTATTTTATTATAAATCAAAAACTCAAACCTAATTAAACATTAAATTAATTAACAAAACTAATTTACTATCCCAAATAGGAATTATAATTAATGCAAATATTAATACTCATCCACATAACATATATTTATTCATTAAATTAAATATAAAGTCCACAAAATCTTATTTAAAAAAAATAAAAAAACAACTCTCATGAACTTCAATCCTCCCTCGCCCGCAACACATCAAACTTTCACTGCTGGAAACTCTGCTTGGAAAGCCCATCCACATAATCCGTTGCTCCTCATCGGTTTCATCAACATCCCAATGAACCTACATTAATGCCAATAACAATAAATTAGCAATTTAAAAAATATTACATTTTAACAAAAATAATTGTTCTTTATTTACGACAAACTTACCGATAACTCTCCCAGCATGGACTTCGTCAACTCCTCAAGAACCTTTTTCCAAGACTCAAACTCGACAGAACAATCCTTCCACACCAAATTCCCAATGTCATACTTAAATTCGGCGTACGCCTCAGCCAAATTTTTGCTTTCAAAGTACGGCACTTGCTTCCGTCTATACCTCTCTGATAGCACAACAACTTTCTTTTTGCCAGAACTATAACATGCCACCTCACTCAGGGGATTGATCCTTAAATGTATATTCTCATCCCTCCTAGCACGAGGCCTTTTGGGAGCTCACTGGCTTCGGGTTCCGTAGGAACTCCGAAGTTAAGCGAGAAGGAGGTCAGAGCACTCCTAGGATGGGTGACCCACTATGAAGTTGCTCATGAGTTCCCAGAAACAAAACCGTGAGGGAATGGTAAGCCCAAAGCGGACAATATCATGCTATGGTGGTGGAGCGGGCCCGAGAAGTGATCTGCCCTGGGCTGGGATGTGACAATTGGCATCAGAGCCAATCCCTGGCCGGAAGTGTGCCGATGAGGACATCGGGCCCCTAAGGGGGGTAGATTGTAACATCCCACATCGCCCAAGGGATTGATCCTTAAATGTATATTCTCATCCCTATCTAGCACAAGGCCTTTTGGGAGCTCACTGGCTTCGGGTTCCGTAGGAACTCCGAAGTTAAGCGAGAAAGGGGTCATAGGATTCCCAATATGGGTGACCCACTGTGAAGTTGCTCGTGAGTTCCCAGAAACAAAACCGTGAGGGAATGGTAAGCCCAAAGCGGACAATATCATGCTATGGTGGTGGAGCGGGCCCGGGAAGGGATCCGCCCCGGGCTGGGATGTGACAAGAACCTTCTCCAGAATCGGCCATTCTTTTTTAAACAAAAAATTTTTGAAAACTAAGCTTCTGAAACTGTGATTATATAGCACTAGGACAACTTTGCGCGACGAAATCCGTCGCACAAAATGTGTCATAAATGAGCAATAATTTGGAAGGTTTGAACGCAGTCTGACCGTGCTTTGCGCGACAAACACACTAATTCGTCGAGCAAAAATATCTTACGCGACGAAGTATCGTCACTCAATATGTTGTGCGATGAAGGTGTCGTCACGCAACATATTGCGTGACGAATAAAATAACTGTAATTACAAAATTTGCATAAACATAGATATCTATGTTTACGTAAACTTTATAATTACAAACAAATATTCACAAACGATTCAATACCTTAAATATTTATTCTAAAATTAATTAATGCTTTAAATATTTATTCTATAGATTATTAATACCTAAAATATTATTCTATAAATAGTTAATACCTTAAATATTTATTCTACAAATAATTAATGGCTTAATCCATACAATTATTTTCAGCATAAGTATGATATTCATTAAAGATTAAAAACACATATAAACCGAGGATAGATAGGGTCCTTACATTAGGTCTCAATAAAAAACACCCAACAGGAATTGAAACCTAATTAAGTCCAAATACATAAATTATAAAAAATAAAAAATAACCTGAAATTTAAATATTGTCATACAAAACATAAATTTTAAACTACTATTTGGATGATCCTGCTCCATTCCGCAAGACTTCATAATGCCACCGATTGTAACCTCCCTTCAACGCATCATCCACCAACTTCATCAATTGTTCTTTTGGTTCATCACCAAAAACATACTTACATTGTTACACATACATGCAAATAATTAATTCCAACATATAACTAAAAATTTCACAAACTTCATTATTGATCCATCAATAATATACTTACTAATAGTTCATCCATCAAGGCCTTCTTCAAATTGTCGGGCACATCTTTCCAAGAACGCCACTCAACAGTGGGGCAATTATTCCCCATAGCTACAACAATCGCATGAGCAAACTCACAATGCTCTCTCAAATCATGCGGGTTGGCGTCGCGCACACTCTTATCGTTGTTTTTATCTGCCATCTCAACATGAACAGAATTGTGAAGAATAAGGACATCAGAAGCGCCTATTTATAGCAAAGTTAGGATCTTTGCGCGACGAATTCTTTGTCGCGCAAATATCTGTATTAAATGTCCTCAGATTCACCTGCATTAAATGGTCAGAGCTAACTGCAACTTGCGCGGCGAAAAATTGGTCGCGCAAAAGTCATTTTGTCACTTGCGCAACCAATTTTTTGTCGAGCAAAAGTCCTTTGGTCGCGCAAGTTTTTCGCGCCAAATAAAATTACCTCGTGTTTTCTTGCTGACTTTACGCGACGACAACTATTATTCGTCGCACTAAGTATTCTTGCGCGATGAAGAATTTCGTCGCGTGAAATTGTTTTTTTTTTTTTTTTCAATATGTTATCTATTTTGCGCCACGAATACCACTACAAAAATTGGTCCTTCAGTGAGAAATGTTTCAACGAGAAACAAATTGTCCTCGCTATAGAGCACATTTCTGTGAGGAAAATTTCGAGTTCTCGCAAAAATTGAGTTCAGTTTGATCTCCACACATGTCAAAGAAACAACAAGAGCGAGGAAATATTTTTGTTGTTGTACATATTGCTAGTGAGAAAAATTTATTATCTCGCTGTAAGTTTAGCGGAAATTATTTTTGCTTCTCACCAAAATATTAGCAAGGAAATTTTTTATTTTTCTCACTAAATAAAATTTTTAGCGAGGCAAATTGAATTCCTGCTATAGCACTCCCGCTATAATTTTCCAGAATTTTCAAGTAAAGCGCCTTTTTATTCACTTTTTCCCACTGACAGCCCAAAACCATTTCCAAGTGTTAAAAAAGAAAGAAAGAAGAGAAAGCATGAAATCCTAGATAACATCATTTAGTCTTTCTCTCGTTCGGACACTCTCTCTGTAGAACGAGAAAGAATTAAGGGCACTGCACTCTTGAGTGTTCTGAAACACTCTCCAAACCCACTCTTGCTAGTCGACGACGATAATGGTAACTGGTAAGCTCTAGCTCTCTTCTCTTCTCCAATCCCCCTTTTCTTCGTTCTCGTTTCTGAACCCTAACGTTGATCCCCTTTTCTTCTTTCTCTCTTTTGTAGCTTTGCACTCCAATTCATCTTTTCTTATTGGGTTCACTTTGTTTCTCTCTTTCTATTTCCCTTTATGTGGTAATTTTGTTCATAAATAGACCCGATTAAAACTGAATTTAATTTAATTTTTGGGATTTTATGAACGAATGGTTGTAGGTGAAATTTTCTTGGGATTTTAACCTACAACACAAATTGCCCATTTGTTTAAAATAACAAATTGCTGTCTCTTTCCATTTCACCTACAACATGAATTGCCCATTTATTTAATTAAACTTTTTCTATAGGATTTCATCTTTATGTTGTAACTTTTGTCTTTGCTAATGTTTTAATTGATATGATTCTAACTAATTTTTTCATTTGTTATTTAGGGTATAATCGTGCATTCTTGGAAAAAGGTTTTGGTAAGGTCTCTACAACTTTGTTTTAATGAATGGAAAATTTCATTTGTCTATCTATTTAATTCATGTTTGGCTGTATCTAGGCTTGCATTTGTTTACTAGGTATGCCATTTATCCCACTGGAATTTCTCTTCACTCCAAACACTCTAAATCTTATGCTCAATAGTTTTAATTTTCCTAATGAAAACTCCATATTTGATATGTAGTACAACTAGAGGGTTTAAAGTCTTTTTATGGTGTTCATGACCAGAGGTCACTCTCTCTGCTCATTCTTTTTATGGTTATTTAACCTTATGTTTGTTTTTTATTACGCTGATTAGTCATTCAAATACATGACCACATGTCACTCTCTGCTCATCGTCTCTCTATCTCTCTGTCTCCCAACCATTTCTACCATGACCTCTTGTAAGTTTCAATTCAAGACAGCTGATTTTGATCAACTAAGGGTTGTGTTGTTAACTTATATTTTTTCAATTGGCAGTAGGAGAAATATAATTCTAGTTGGAAATCATTGAGTATACCATCTACTTTATCTCCTCTTAGGTAAGTTGTTTGACTTCTAATTTTATTGTGTTAGCCTCTCAAGTTGTCCATGTTCATAATTATATGTAGATTTTTATTTATAAGATATAGATAACAGTTTTTAGCAATGGATCAAAGTTGGATGTTCCTTAGACAGATTTTGTGATGTATTCACTGCTGGTTTAAACTCTTTTATATTTGTTGTAAACAAACATTTGAATAAGAATCTTCATACAAGACACGTTATCCACGTAGAGACTGCTTAAATGGGAATCTTCATTCGTTGCATGTTATTCGTTCCCATTTAAGAAAGTGAGTCAAATGACCTAATAGAGTGATGGTGAAAATGATAGTGATAGTGAGAGTCATGATGATCACGAGACGTTTGAGATGTTACATAGTTTTCAAAGGGCAATAGATATGGAAACTAATTGATGCGAAATATATAAGCACACAAATTAAAACCTCTTGTTGACAATTGTAGTATAGATGTAAATAAGGATCGTTCTAGACCGGGGATTAGGAGGGATTGCTAAAACACTTGAAACTGACTCAAAAACGTAAAATTAAGTTAAAAACACTAAACTAAACTCAAAGAATGCAAAACTAAACTCTAAAACACTAAAACAACTCAAAAGACTCAAAACAGCACAAAACAAGCTAAAAGACTCAAATCTGCCACTAAGAGTAAATTTGGACGAAAATAGATTTTGACTTGACTCAAAACACTTAAAAACACAAACTAAATCAGTTCCTAACTAATATGACTCAACAAAGTAAATGGGGATTGGGTTTTGACGAATTTGGAAACAAAACAAGTAAAGTAAAGAACTAATGAAATCTGCACGAATTTGGGTAAAACTATGGATGATGGGCTAGCTAGGAGGTTCTTCTCCACACATAACACACTTGCAAACAAAACGATTTCCAGTTGCTCTTCAATAAACCACGAATTCTCAACACCCCAGATTAATTAGGTACGCTTAAATTAAACCTCAGATTTTCCTCATGTCATTGAATTGGATGGAAAAAGCGCAACACAATCAAATTATTCTTCAAAAGTTCCCTAATGAAAGCACATGATAGAGATACAATCAAAGATCATTAAGTTCAATGAAAATCATAAGTATCGACGAGGTACTCGTAACTATGAAAGCGCATGATACTTATGCCAAGAATTTACTTAACACGATTGTGACTAGCAACCTTCACTACTTGTGAATATAAGTTCATAACGATTAGGTGAAACTCCCTTATATCCTATCATCAGATTTATGCATGAAAATTAAGCGTGCACTCTCAACCAACATACACAAATCAGTTTTAATTCAACAGATAAGTAAATTGAATTCACGACTTACGAATCACAACTGGATGTAATCAAATCATATTGCAAGTATAACCATGGTTTCGAATTCCCCCTAGCTAAGAGGGGTTTAGTTCCTCATACTCACATGACAAAGACTATTGGATTGAAACATTGAAAACAAAAGAAAGATTACACCTAAAATGTTCCAGCAATCCTAACTTGAATGGTAGACACGTCCAAGGGCTCTCCTCCTTCCTCTTTGCTGCGGTACAAAGGTGGGTGAAGTGTATGGGATGTGTTTAGGGTGAATGGAAATTGCAGCAAAGGTGTAAGGATGATTTCTGGCGTGAATGGATGAATGAATAAGTCAATGGAACCTTTTGTGCGGCACCAAGATGCTTTATTTAAAGACTTTAGGGTAATAAAGCTAGGAAACAATTTAGGATACAGAAATTAAATCAAAACTTTAAGGGAAATAGGAATTAAAGTCAGAATCCTAAGGGAATTGGGCAAGTAGGTGCGGCACTGATGGAAAAGGAAAGGGAATGCCTTGCAAGGCAAGGGAAAAGGATTTCCTTGCTGATTTAGGCCAAAAATTAAGCAAGTGAGAGATCCCTTGCACGGCAAGGATGGGAAATAAGGGAATGGTGCGGCAAGGGTTGATTTGGTGCAAGGAAGGTTCAATTTGTTTCCTAAAATGCATAAGAGGCCTTCAATGTTGCTTGAACTTAGGGACAATTGGATTAGGAAAGGTCAAACCAAAATAGGAAACCTTGGCTTAACTTTCCTACTTCAAGTAGGAATCATTGTTTGAGTAGGAATCCATCTCCAATTAGGAATCCTTCTTCAATTAGGAATCCTTCTTCAATTAGGAATCCTAACATCTTCAAGTCTTCAATTTCGTCCATTCTTTTTGCTCCAAGCATGTGATAACCATTCCAAGCCCAATTTCGCTCCAAAAGGCTTCAAAATGCACCTTCTTGCATACTTTGTCCTTAGAACCTGAAAACACACGAAAATGGCTTAAAAGACTAAAATAACTAAAGAATAACAACATAAATGCACAAGAACAAGCCAACTAAGTCGCCTAAATATGCTACTTTCGAATTCCCCCACACTTAGCTTTTGCTAGTCCTCAAGCAAAACGAAACAACAAAACAAAACCAAGTAAACAAAACACATTCTAATCCTTCCAACAATTTCCTCAGGGATTTTCATGGCACATGACATGTTAAAAATCATCATTCCTACAGATTTTAGTCAACTTAACACTTGAGCACATACTTAATCACAGTCACCACTTACAAGTTCACATTTAACCAATTAAAACGATGTTTTGAATGTAGTAACATGCCTTAGAGAATTCCCTCAATTCCTTACTAGATATGCACTCAATTTTCACTCAAATTTTCTGACTACACACCCTACACTATGTATATGTGAGAAGATTGATGTAAACATGAAAACTAGTACTCACATATGTTATAGCAACGAAAGCAATTTCTGGAGTTAATAAGCATGTTTAGATATGATCTCATGAATGGAATGCTACTACTTAGATGCGAGAACCAGTGACACCATATGCTCATACCAATTCCAAACTCCACATATTGAATCACATAACACTCAAGATTGAAGTTTAAGGGTTGAAACGGGGCTAAGGGAAATGGTTAAGAAAGAAAGGATAAGGAAAACAATGGTTCTTAAAGCAATAGAAAGCAAAGTAATGAAATTGACACTTAGAATTCAATTTTGAATGCAGAAATCAACTTTAAACACAAAAGGGAAGAAATACACATTCTAGGGCCAGATTTGATGTTTGGACCCTTCCTTCAGCAATCAACACTTGTGAGCTCATTCTCACTTATTTTTCAACTTCTTTTCACTCTTTTCATAACTTTTTTCTTTTTCTTTTTCTTTCTCACGAATTTTCTTTTCTTTTCTACCCGTGCCTTATTTCTTTTTCTTGGCACACACACACACACACTCACAAATCCTTTCCCCCACACTTGTTTTTCTGCAAGAAGTCAATCCAAAGGAATTCTTTTTAAGTTATGCTTCACTATGCTTTAAGAACAAGGGTATGGATGGTCCTAATCTAGGCTAGGTAGGGATGATATGGTTCACAAAGAAAATAGGCTAAACAAGGCTCAACGGGGTTTAAACCTACAAAAAAAATGACAGAAGGGGTTTCGGCTATTTGGCTCTGGTGGCAACTAAACAACTTCATCTTGATCATGTGTTATGCAAATCAATGTTATGCTTTGAATGGAATGGGCATGAGTTCTAGTATTTGGAACTAAATGATGAAACGCCTTCTAAGTAGCAACCAAGCAAGGAATAATGAGATCATGTAACAACTTTAGAAAACAAGAATGCACAGATTATCAACTCTCCAAATAAACGTTTTAGGCTCAAGTCTCTCAAGGTTGTAGCGTTAGTTTGAGTTCCTTCCTTCAAGCATGTTACAAAAATTGATTTTTCTTTTATGATTACATGTGAATTCATAAATTATAACCACAACCAAGCATAAACCAAAGAGTAAATCAAACTTTCATCCATGTTTATAACTCTCTTTAACAGTCATGTAATTAAAAACCAAATCCTCATCATTGTGTTGGAAGGTACCCTAAGACACAAACAAACACACAAAAACAACTCTTTTTGGGTTTTTCAAAACAATTTTTCAAATTTTTATGAGATTTTCGGATTTTTATGCCAAAACAAACTAAAAGACTCCAAAACAGCTTAAAAACACTTAAAAACAACAAGGAACAACTTTTGAAGTGATGAGTGATAAAATCCCACGAATTTCATGCAAAACAACTTGTTTACCCCCCCACACTTAAATTAAACATTATCCTCAATGTTTCAAGCAAAAACTCAGAAAACAACAAACAACAAATAAACACACTCAACATGGCAGAAAAGAAACAACAACAAAGAGAAGGGTTTAGGAACGCAAATCTGGAAGTGGAGTGATTCCTAGGCCTAGGTCTTCCTTTGTTGAATGCATGGGTTGCCTCCCAAGAAGCGTTTGCTTTAACATCGTGCAGCTGGACGAAGACCTCTTTCACTCCCCATTGGAGCCCACGGCATGCAGGGAGATGTTATCCACAGCATGCTGAACAAAGTGTTCATAGTATGGTTTCAAACGGTGCCCATTCACCTTGAATTCTTGCCCAGTTTTCAAGCTTTTGAGTTGGATTGCACCATGAACAAAAACATTAGTAATAACAAACGGACCAACCCATTTGGAACGTAACTTACCAGGAAACAAGCGAAGGCGCGAATTAAAGAGTAACACTTTCTGCCCAATTGAAAATGATTTGCTACGAATCATCTTGTCATGGAAAGCCTTGGTCTTCTCTTTGTAAAGTGGAGCGTTTTCATAAGCCTCATGCCTAATCTCTTCAAGTTCATTCAATTGGAGCTTTCAATGGACTCTAACAGCATCGAGATCCATGTTGAAGTTCTTCACAGCCCAATATGCCTTGTGTTCTAACTCAATGGGCAAATGACAGGGCTTACCATAGATGAGCCGAAAAGGTGGCATGCCAAGAGGAGTTTTGTAGGCCGTACGATAAGCCCACAATGCATCATCCAAGCGCAAGCTCCACTCCTTCCTTGATGGGCCCACTGTTTTCTCTAGAATTTGCTTGATCTCTCTATTGGAAACCTCAGCTTGCCCATTGGTTTGAGGATGATAAGGTGTTGAAACCTTATGCGTAACGTTGTACTTCTTGAGCAAAGCCTCAATGGTTCGATTGCAAAAGTGAGACCGTCCATCGCTGATGATTACTCTTGGCATTCCAAACCTTGCAAATATGTTAGTTCGAATGAAATCTGCAACCACTCGAGAATCATTAGTTCGGGTGGCTTTTACTTCCACCCATTTCGATACATAATCCACAGCAAGTAAGATGTAAAGAAAGCCATGTGATGAAGGAAAATGACCCATGAAATCAATGCCCCAAACATCAAAAATTTCGACAGGAAGTATGACATTTTGCAGCATCTGATCTCTTGCACTTATATTTCTTGTTCTTTGGCATTTATCACATGTTACGCAAAAAGTTCTAGCATCCTTAAAGATACTAGGCCAATAGAATCCACATTGTAACACCTTAAGTGCTATTCTTTGTGTGCCAAAGTGACCACCACATGCATATGTATGACAAAAGCTTAAAATGGAATGAAACTAAGAATCATGCACACATCGACGTACAATCTGATCAGGGCAATATTTCCATAAATATGGATCATCCCATACATAAAACCGTGCATCATTTATGAGCTTATCACGTTGGTGTCTAGTGAAAGTGTTTGGAATTCGTTTAGACACCAAAAAGTTGACCAAATCAGCATACCAAGGTTCACTTACCTTAATGGACAGCAATTGTTCATCAGGAAATGTTTCAGCAATGGGTAAGGACTTCTCATTATGCACCATACGGCTCAGGTGGTCAGCCACCACGTTTTCACTTCCCTTTTTGTCTCGAATCTCAATGTCGAACTCTTGAAGAAGCAGCATCCATCGAATTAGCCTTGGCTTGGCTTCATTCTTTGTGAGCAAATATTTCAAAGCTGCATGATCAGTGAAAACAATTACTTTAGTACCAATTAAATATGATCTAAATTTATCTAAAGCAAAGACAACAGCAAGAAGTTCTTTTTCAGTTGTGGAATAGTTCAATTAGGCATCATTCAACGTCCGAGAGGCATAGTAGATGACATGTGGCCTCTTGTCCTTCCTTTGTCCTAAAATAGCCCCTAAAGCATAATTGGATGCGTCACACATAAGCTCAAAATGAAGGCTTCAATCAGGTGGAACAATAATTGGGGCCGTGGTCAGCAACTCCTTGAGTTGTTTGAAGGATGTCGTACACTCCTCATTGAAATCAAACGCCACATCTTTTTGAAGGAGGAGGCAAAGAGGTTGGGAAACCTTTGAGAAATCTTTGATGAATCGTCGATAAAAACCTGCATGTCCAAGAAAAGAACGAACCTCTCTAACTGAAGTAGGAGAGGGTAAGTGACGTACAAGATCTATCTTTGACTTATCAACCTCAATATCGTTTTCAGAGATGATATGACCTGAAACTATGCCTTGCTTAACCATGAAATGACATTTTTCCCAATTGAGAACAAGGTTAGTTTCAACGCATCGTTTTAAGATCAAACTGAGATTATGCAAACAACCATCAAATGAATCACCAAAAACGCTGAAATCATCCATGAAAACTTCAATAATTTTCTCAACATAATTAGAAAATATGCTCATCATGCATCTTTGAAATGTGGCAGGTGCATTGCATAAACCAAATGGCATGCGACGATAAGCAAATGTACCAAATGGGCATGTGAAAGTGGTTTTTTCTTGGTCCTCAGGTGCTATGACAATTTGATTATAACCAGAATAACCATCAAGAAAACAATAGAATGCATAACCTGCTAACCTTTCAAGCATTTGATCAATGAATGGCAATGGGAAATGATCATTCCTTGTGGTGGCGTTGAGCTTCCTATAATCGATACAAACCCTCCAACCTGTTTGGATTCGAGTAGGCACAAGCTCCTCTTCAGCATTCTTTACCACAGTCACTCCAGATTTCTTTGGAACACATTGCACAGGTGAAACCCAACGACTATCGGAGATTGGATAGATTACCCCATAATCAAGCCCCACGATCAAGTAGCTTGATTATCTCCTTCTTCACAACTTTCATCATTAGAGGGTTGAGTCGGCGTTGAGCCTCTCCAGATGTTTTAGACCCCTCATCCAAAAGTATACGATGCATGCAAGTGGTAGGGCTGATTCCTTTAATGTCAGCCAATGTCCACCCAATTGCCGTTTTGTACTCTTTTAACACACTCACCAACTTGTTCTCTTCTTGTGCCGTGAGTGTGCTTAAGATGATGGCTGGCAACGTCTCATCTTCTCCCAAGAAAACATACTTCAAATGACTTGGCAATGGTTTGAGTTCAAGTCTAGGGGGTTGCATAACTGATGGAAGTAACTTGTTAGCCGAAACTAAAATTAAAATTGGGTCCAGAAACTTAGCAGATTGTGGTGGCAATGATTCGAGGGCAGCCACCATCTCAATTACATCATCACTAGGGGGCACAGCAAGGGAAAAGTCATTCATGCCATGGGGATGCAGGGTTGCTGTTCCATTGTTTTGAATGTCCATTCCTTGTGCAATGACCAATTCAAGTGCATCTTCCTTCAATTGTTCAAAATGGTCCTGCGCCAAAGAGTCAATTACATCAATAGAAAAACACGAGTGATCCTCACTAGGATACTTGATAGAATTTGAAAGATTGAAATTAATAACTTCCCCATCAAATTCCATTGTCAAAGTTCCATTAAACACATCAATCTTAGTACGGGCAGTTTTCATGAATGGCCTTCCAAGAAGGATGGGCAATGAAGGGGAATGGTCTGACTCGTCCATTTCAAGCACGTAGAAGTCCGCTGGAAAGATTAAGTGATTGACCTGCACTAAATCATCTTCCAAAACTCCCTTTGGATAGGCATTAGATTGATCGGCCAATTGTATAATGACACCATCATTTTTCAACTCGCCTAAGCCCATAGATGCATAAATTGAATATGGCATGACATTTATAGATGCACCTAAGTCTAACATGGCAGATTCAAAATGAGTATTGCCAATAACACAAGGAATTGTAAAACTACGGAGATCTTTGCATTTAAGGGGCAGTTTGCATTGCAAGATGGCTGAGACATTTTCACCTACCTTCACAACCTCCTTGGTTGAAATTCTCGTCCTAGTGGTACAAAGTTCTTTTAAAAACTTGGCATACCTGGGAACTTGCTTAATTGCATCCAAAAGTGGTATATTGACTTGAACTTTTCGAAATGTTTCCTAAATGTACTTTTCAACCTCCTCCTTCTTTGATTGCATAAACCTATGAGGAAAGGGTACATTTGGAGGAACAACGTTAGAATTAACCAAAATTGGAACTTCTTTACCTGTGTTGGCCGAATTAGATTGTTTGGGTGGCTGTGGCAAGGGTGATGCTACCCTTGCCGTGGGTGTGCATTGTTCATCCTCTTCAATTATCAACTCTTCAAACTCATTGGAACGTGATTTGAAAGGTTGGGGATCAGATCCAACTTGTTTTCCATTTCACAAACTCATGGCTTTGGCAGATTCGAATCCACCCTTTGGGTTGACAACAGTTGAACTAGGCAACTTGCCTTGCTCTCAGAATTGGCCCATGAACTCCGCAATCTGCCTTACTTGCTTCTCCAACTCATCCACCTTTTTGTCTCTATTTTGCATACCCTGCGCCATAGAAGTTAGTAATTGAAAAATCTGATCATTATCAATGGACGAACCTGATTTGGTTTGGGTAGGTTGTGCTTGAGGTTGTGTGGGTGCATATGGTTTTGGATAGAACCCCGGGGGTTGCTGCCTAAATGCACTTTGTTGTTGGTTTTGTTGGGGTTCTCGCCATTTGAAATTTGGATGATCTCTCCAACCTGGATTGTATGTGTTAAAGAAAGGATCACTTATTGGTTGTTGATTCCCAAAACCCACGGCATTGGCAGATTCCCACCCTCCATTCTCAATCAGTTGCGGGCACTTATCAGAGGGATGTCCTTGCATGGAACACACGCCACAAGCAGCCACGCTTTGTACTTTTGGTCCTTCCACAACCTGAGAAAGAAGAATGGTAAGATTAGCTGTTTGATTTTGAAGTTCGGAAATAGTACTTACCTCATTCACTTGTTGTTGCCGTGAGGTGCTTCTTTGTCTAACACCCTCATATTGTTGAGCGTTCAAAGCTCAGTTAGCAATCAAGGTCTTGGCAGCCGTGGGTGTCTTGTCCACCAAAGCTCCTCCCGCTGAGGCATCTAGCATTTGACGTTCAATGGGTAGAAGCCCTTCGTAGAAATATTGAAGAAGAAGCTCCTCCTTCATTTGATGCTGTGGACATGAAGCAACAAGTGTTTTAAAACGTTCATAATAAATGGGAAACGATTCACCTTCATTTTGCTAAATGCCACTAATCCTTTTGCGTAGAAGAATGACTCAAGAAGTTGGGAAAAACTTCTCTAAGAATGCCCGTTTCATGCTCTCCCAAGATGTGACAGTTTCGGGGGCTAGTTCATACAACCAATCTTTAGCCTTTTCCAAGAGAGAAAAAGGAAAAGCCTTCATCTTCAGTATGCTTCCATCGACATTGACAGGGGTCATGCTTGAACACACCACTTCGAACTCTTTCAAGTGCTTGTTTGGATCCTCCATGGACAGCCCATGGCACTTTGGAATGTGGTGCAGCAAGCTTGACTTCAACTCGAACTCCTCGGTCTTTCCTTGAGCAGCTGTAGGGTATTGGATGCATAGGGGTGCGGCATTGTCCAATCCTGAAACAGAAAGCTCCTTGATTGTTGATTCTTATTCTTTCTCAAAGTTCTCTCAAAATCGTCGTCAAAGTCCAAAATATTCTTACTAACAGGTTGAGAGCTTTGAGTCATAAACTAGTACCTAAAAACAAGAGAACAAAACAAAGTCAGAAACTTAAACAAACTAAAAACAAAATAGAAAGAAAAGATCCAAGGGATTAGCAAAGTTGCTAATCCCTGGCAACGGCGCCAAAAATTTGATGCGAAATATATAAGCACACAAATTAAACCCTCTTGTTGACAATTGTAGTATAGATGCAAGTAGGGATCGTTCTAGACCGGGGATTAGGAGGGATTGCTA
This sequence comes from Heteromeles arbutifolia, assembly GCA_024362995.1. Taxonomy (NCBI): domain Eukaryota; kingdom Viridiplantae; phylum Streptophyta; class Magnoliopsida; order Rosales; family Rosaceae; genus Heteromeles; species Heteromeles arbutifolia. The sequence goes on along the minus strand of JANCRC010000002.1, from coordinate 38,058,631 downwards.
AAACACTTGAAACTGACTCAAAAACGTAAAATTAAGTTAAAAACACTAAACTAAACTCAAAGAATGCAAAACTAAACTCTAAAACACTAAAACAACTCAAAAGACTCAAAACAGCACAAAACAAGCTAAAAGACTCAAATCTACCACTAAGAGTAAATTTGGACGAAAATAGATCTTGACTTGACTCAACACACTTAAAAACACAAACTAAATCAGTTTCTAACTAATATGACTCAACAAAGTAAATGGGGATTGGGTTTTGACGAATTTGGAAACAAAACAAGTAAAATAAAGAACTAATGAAATCTGCACGAATTTGGGTAAAACTATGGATGATGGGCTAGATAGGAGGTTCTTCTCCACACATGACACACTTGCAAACAAAACGATTTCCAGTTGCTTTTCAATAAACCACGAATTCTCAACACCCCAGATTAATTAGGTACGCTTAAATTAAACCTCAGATTTTCCTCATGTCATTGAATTGGATGGAAAAAGCGCATCACAATCAAATTATTCTTCAAAAGTTCCCTACATGAAAGCGCATGATAAAGATACAATCAAAGATCATTAAGTTCAATGAAAATCATAAGTATTGACGAGGCACTCGTAACTATGAAAGCGCATGATACTTATGCCAAGAATTTACTTAACACGATTGTGACTAGCAACCTTCACTACTTGTGAATATAAGTTCATAACGATTAGGTGAAACTCCCTTATATCCTAGCGTCAGATTTATGCATGAAAATTAAGTGTGCACTCTCAATCAACATACACAAATCAGTTTTAATTCAACAGATAAGTAAATTGAATTCACGACTTATGAATCATAACTGGATGTAATCAAATCATATTGCAAGTATAACCATGGTTTCGAATTCCCCCCTAGCCAAGAGGGGTTTAGTTCGTCATACTCACAGAACAAAGACTATTGAATTGAAACATTGAAAACAAAAGAAAGATTACACCTAAAACGTTCCAGCAATCCTAACTTGAATGGCAGGCACGTCCAAGGGCTCTCCTCCTTCCTCTTTGCTGCGGCACAAAGGTGGGTGAAGTGTATGAGATGTGTTTTGGGGTCAGGAATGTGTTTAGGGTGAATGGAAATTGCGGCAAAGGTGTAGGGATGATTTCTGGCGTGAATGGATGAATGAATAAGTGAATGGAACCTTTTGTGCGGCACCAAGATGCTTTATTTAAAGACTTTAGGGTAATAAAGCTAGGAAACAATTTAGGAAATAGAAATTAAATCAAAACTTTAAGGGAAATAGGAATTAAAGTCAGAATCCTAAGGGAATTGGGCAAGTAGGTGCGGCAAGCATGGAAAAGGTAAAGGAATGCCTTGCAAGGCAAGGAAAAAGGATTTCCTTGCTTATTTAGGTCCAGAAATTAGGCAAGTGAGAGATCCCTTGCACGGCAAGGATGGGAAATAAGGGGATGGTGCGGCAAAGGTTGATTTGGTGCAAGGAAGGTTCAATTTGTGTCCTAAAATGCATAGGAGGCCTTCAATGTTGCTAGAACTTAGGGACAATTGGATTAGGAAAGGTTAAACCAAAATAGGAAACCTTGGCTTAACTTTCCTACTTCAAGTAGGAATCCTTGTTTGAGTAGGAATCCATCTCCAATTAGGAATCCTTCTTCAATTAGGAATCCTAACATCTTCAAGTCTTCAATTCCGTCCATTCCTTTTGCTCCAAGCATGTGATAACCATTCCAAGCCCAATTTCGCTCCAAAAGGCTCCAAAATGCACCTTCTTGCATACTTTGTCCTTAGAACCTGAAAACACACGAAAATGGCTTAAAAGACTAAAATAACTAAAGAATAGCAACATAAATGCACAAGAACAAGCCAACTAAGTCGCCTAAATATGCTCCTATCACTAATGTGATGTACTTGCATGTTTTGATTTTTGCGTTTTCATATAGTTATGGCAATTAGAGAAGCTACTAATGTGATGCATTGTTTAACTTTGTTAATTTTTCTTCTCAAAGAATATCAGTATGGCAGGGAAGAAGAAGCGAATCCATTGTGACTTTTCAAGTGAGGCATCAATAGACAATCCACAAATAAAGGTTTCTGCTATTATAACATCAGGTAGTACCCAGGGGAGTGCTAATGGTATGCCTTTTTATAAATCTCAAAAGGTGTTATATTTTATAGCGTGAAAATGTTGCCCTTTTCCTTTTAGGCTGTTATTGGTGTTTTCAATTGGTTCTTTTTTCCTTGGTCCTCGTCCTTCTTGTTCCTCTTGTTTTGTACTTTCTTTGTTTCTGTAAAAGGTTCTTGTATCTTGTGTAAAATAAAATTTTCATTGATGATGTTTTAGTTGAACAAAAGAAAAAAAAACGATCAAAGACCCATGAAAAGAATTCTAATAAACTGCAAGAGTAGCTTGGTGGTAAGAAAATACCAATTACTCTGACAAAACTAAAAGGGAAGCCCACAGGTCTGAATTCCTCATTTCTTGTGAATGATATTGGTTTTGTGGTTCGGACCTGTGCACCACTAAATGTGAAGCAATGGAGGAATGTAGAAAAGAAGGAAGTCGATAAGATGATTGAAAGAATAACGGTGTGTAATATTGTTTTTTTCCACATTACTTTTACATTGAGTATGTAAAAATCTTCTTAAATTAGATTTACCAATGACTTGATTCCATGTAGAGCAAGTATGATACTGATATGTCACTCCCTCATGTTAGTACATATATTAAGAATGCATTACAAAGGCGTTTTGTTGATTTTCAACACAAGCTGAAGAAGCATTTTGATTCTTATCCAACTCTGGATGAGGCACAACAGAACAAACATGAGGATGTAACTAGTCAGGAGGAATGGAAGTTTCTTTGTGATCGTTACGCGAGTGTTCAATTCAAGGTACACATGTATATTAATGAACTGAATTGTTGTTGTCATGTGTGTTGTTTATCTTCTTCATGTCACAACATTCAATTTTGCTATGCACGAACGTTCAGATAAGAATGCTATCAATAGGTCTCACTTGATTTACAATCATAAAGTGGGGTTAAAATCCTTTAGGGCCCATGAATATGAGATTGTAAGATGTGTTTTTCATAATTTTAATCTAGATTCTAGGTGGATAAAGGAGATTAACTTTAGTTTGTGATCCATGTATTAGGAAGCCAAAAATGGAGAGCAACCAAGTGCAATTGATTGCTTTGAGGTTGTGCACAAAACGAAAAAAATGGTTGGGATGAAGGAGCTAAACTGAAGTGGGTAAGTTAGTTTTGTATTTTCTGAATCCTTGACAAGATATGTTACGTGAAGAAATATTCAAGCATAATTTTTTTTACTTAAATGTGATCATATTTTTTACTTATAATGAATATTTTATGCCCCAAAACAGATTTTTTGTCTGTGATATATATCAAGAGCACACACATATCATCCAAATTTACTTAGTATATTTTGTTGAATGAAACACAGTATTCGTAGTCCAAATTCATTAGCTTCCTGTAATTCTAGGAGATACATGCATATTGTGTATTCACTTAGTTAACGTGCTGTATTTTCATTTGTAGGAAGAGATGATAGGTATGAAAAATGACACAACTTTTCCAGATGGTACTGTGACATTGACAAATGATGAAATTGTTTTAGAGGTCCTTGGTCACAAGTCTGGGTACTTCAAGGGTCCTTCAAAGTTTCTTTCTTTTGAAGACTCTGTGTTGAGCAAACATTTAGAAGAAAGAGTTGAGACTCAACAACAAGAGCTTGTGACAACAAAACAAGAGCTTGTTGAAACAAAAGAAGAGCTTGGTGAAGCAAAACAAGAAATCCAAGAACTAAAAGAGAATCAAAAGAAATTTAAGGAACTCTTACACAAAATAATGGAAGGCCAGCAACCACCTCCATAGGTAGTCCTTTGATTGTGCTGGAATATGTGAACTTTCATAGTTGCTACCCATTAATCTTCACCAATTTTGTAGACTATAAATTATCATTGTAAGCTATTTTGTGTTTTCGACTACTATAATTAAGTTCTAGCACTTTTCATCATTCATTCTTGGCACTAAATTTCGGTTATAGGGAGAAACCAAATTCTCACAATAGGTTACTTATGAGAATGATTATCTTGAACTTACAGCTTGAAATTTTACCTTCATCAAAATCCTCACTAAAGGTTTTGCTATAGCGAGAAAACAAATGTCTTGTGGATGCTTTTCAACAATGAAATTCAGTCACAATATATGATCTATAGTGAGAGATAATATGTTCTTTGCTGTAAAACTTACTTACAAATTCCTCGCCAAAAATTATCTATAGTGAGAAATTTGATTATTTTTGTGAGGAATTTTGTCCTCGCACAAGTTATTCAATGTCAATAATTAGGTTGTCAAAAGGTTTTGGCGACCACATTCCTACCCTTTTAGTGAGAAATTATAGCCGCTCTAACTCCACCGCGAGAATAAGTTCCACTCTCGCTGTGTCATTTTGGTGAGGAAAAACTTCCTCGCTATGCACATTCCCCGACAGGCCTACTACGAGGAATGAGCGAGGAAATAATTTCCTCGCTAAAAACCTATAGTGGCTAAATGACAACTGTTAGCAAGGCTCGCTAAACAGCTATTTTGTTGTAGTGTATGTTGTTCCGTCGCGCAAGTGCGTCTTGTGAGATGAATTTTTTTTCGTCGCGCAAGCTATTTTTTCTACTAGTGAAATAAATTTGTTTAACAAATTATGATATTAATATAATAATATTTAGTTAATTATTCAATTTAAAAAAATATTTGTTTAACAAATTATGATATTAATATAACAATATTTAGTTAATTATTAAATTTAAAAAAAAATATTTTTTTAATTTAATAATTATTTTGCCCGATGAACCTGTCTGTCGGCCAATGATATCAAGTAATTGTTTTTCTTCTGTGAAAGGATCAGTAACTCGACGACATTGTCATTGGGCAAAATTATCAACAAAATATTTTAAAATTAAGTTTAGTTTTTACATGACGACATGTTTTCGTCAGTTAAAACGATGTCCGTCGAGCCTCGTCTGGTCTGAAGGATTGATCTGAATTTGGTGTCAATGATTAAATTTTTTTCCAAGTTGAAGGTACAAGGGGTACCAGTCATGATGGAAACATATCCTTGTCAATCCTTCATCAGGAATCCATCTTCTACCTTAAATTTGGACAAAACTGTCGAAATTACATACGTTTCTTCATTCAACATACATTGAATATAGTGACTTCTCCAATCCAATCCTAGATATCAAAGAAAGCCATAATGCTACAGTCATTGACTTATATAAGGATCGGAAGTAATATACAACCCATGGTGTTTAATTGTTATTATGGGTAAATAGATCCCTAGAGCTTTAGATCCATCAGGAAAGTTGTAAACTTATATTTTCTTGTGCATACATGGCCATGGTATCCATAGGAAGGAAATTTCAACTTCTATGTTTTACGAGTTTAATTGTTATTTTATATTTTCCTTCTGTTTTTGGTCCTACTTTGCATTTTGACTTGAAAATTTTGGAAATTTCCAATTCTTGGATTATTTTCGATATTATATTGGACTTCTGAAATTTTATCACGTAGTTGTGACCAAAATGAAACAAAAAGTCTGTCATGTCAAGGTTTTAATTAGTGAATGTGTCTGTTCAAGACCACTCTCTCTCCCTCCCTCTCTCTCTCTCTCTCTCTACCACTCCGTTTTTATTTTATTTGTCTTATTTTGTGTCCCTTGGAAGCTTCTTAATTTCTCGTTTGTAAATTGTTTAGGGAAACACTGCGAGTTGAATACCTTTCTCTTCTTCTGAAGCGATTGACCGTGCCACTCCATGAACTGCCTAAGGTTGGGAATAATCTATAGTTTTATATGAAGATGTAATATTAATTGCAAAATATGTAAAACAGTTGGGTTGATGATCAGTTGTAAATCCAACTACTCTTTGTTAAAAATATCAGGTAACCCTTGGTGCAGGCTTGGTTGTTGTTATAATGCTCCAAATTTCCAAGTTTTCTCATCAATAAGCTATGTATCAGGGGCACCCAAATCCGCTAGACGGCATACTACCTGCTGTAAAAGCTGCTTTGACAAAAGCATACAAAGAAAGAAGCCAAACAAGGATGGTACGAGCTGCAGATTTTGTTACTATTTCTGGAATGAAAAAGGCCCCTAAGAAGCGGATTGCTGCCCTTTTAGAACCATCTGATGACGTAATTGGAGAGAACAATGACCATACTTTGGTTCAGAGTGAAGATGAAAATTCGTCAGATACCGAGGACTTGGGTAAGTTTTCTGTCATCATTTTGCTGGTCCTTTTGTCGTTTATATATAGTTCATTTTGCCGGGACTGCTTTAGTTTTAGGCAATTTTTCACAACGATAAGTGGCCATTTTGTTCTGCAACTTATTTTGTGAAATGGTGTTGCGTTAAGATGTTTCTGGAACAGAAAGCTCTACCATTATTATGCTGTAAAATAAAAATGGCGTATGCTAACATGTTGTACTTCATGAGAAATAGAGGGCATGTTCCATGTTATCTGGGATTCTGAAATTGCAGAAAGGAAATGAAGGAAACATGTCTAGAAATGTTCTTTCGTGAGTCGTGACCAGTTGATATATTATTGCCTCTGATTGTGCATCTCTGTGGAATATTGAAATAGTGTTCTAGGATTTTGCTCTTTGTTTCTTGTCAAGAAACTTGACACCACCAGAATGGTTTGTTTTAGGATTTACTGTAATTCTCGTATTATATTGCCGGCAGAAACTTACTCGGCAATGGATCGTAATTATTTTACTAGGGTTGTAAATGGAACTAAAAAATACGCAAGCTAGATTGCTTCTGGATTGTAACTATTTGGTTGACCGTCCAACTCATTGGAGCTCACTTAGTGATTGTTCTTTTCACAATGTGTCAGAAGGCACTGCTGCTGGTGAGAAGCTGCAAAAGGAACTGCAAAGTTTGAACACAAAAGGTAACTGGTGGTATCCTACATGGATGAGCCTGAATTCGAAAGCTCGCATGTTCAGGTTATTTGTATTTAAATGTATGTTATTCCTGAATGCATGATTTTTGTGTTCCTCATATTTTGTAGGAGTGCAAGTACAATTTGATTTGAAGGGTGCTCCAAATACAAGTGCAAAGAAGACACCAGCTGAAAGAGGTAGAGGTGGTTCCGCTGCTGCCGTGGAGAAAAAAGGTGGCCGAGGTTCAGGAGCTGGTGCCAAGAGAAAGAGATGAAGGGAGATGAAAGAAGAGATGGAACTTCTTGCTATGGTGTTGACAGGTTTTATAAGCGGATGTAAAGAGATTTTTCCTCTGTACATAAATATTTTTGGTAGGTGAGTGAGGAATGGTAGGATCTCCGGTTTAAGTTTTAGTTTACAAGGTAGTGTTGATGCTATTAGTAACTCCCAGATTTATTGTTTTCACTGCGGTAGCGTCTTTTAGAAAGTGGTAGACACGGGCCAGTCAAGTTGACTAGAGCAACGTATTCCTCTTCGTGCAAGTTCAAATTGTTGTATGTGTAGTTTAGTTTAGTTTTAGATTAAATTAGAATATAGCTCAAATAACCCTTTCTTATCAGAAATTTGAAATGCCAAATAATTGGGGCAATGGGCCATAGAATCTACCACGCCACAAGATTACATGGAAATTGATCTTTGCAAAATTATTCATTTTTTCTTCAGCTCACATAAACTATATAGATAAAAGATAAAAGTTGCTCGCACAACACTTATAGCTCAATTAATTAATGGAATTCATCATTGCACGTAATGTCTTTAGTTTGATTTCACAAAAAACTTACGTGCATGGTAGAAAAATGCATGCATACATAACTAAAATATGCATTTATATAATTAATACCGGACAAGAATATTACAAGAGCTCAAGGATATGGGATTGGTTATAGTACTTGTACTATCACCATCTGGTCTGACTATTGAGATTTGGCTACAATACTTTAAAGTACATATTACTTATTCGGTCACATAATATCAAACTAGCAAATTACGTAGACCTCAAATCTTCTGCACTCAAATCTCTTGTGGCCCGTCCCTTATTCCATACCTTTACAACTGTCCCATTTTAACTCCCATGGCACTAAGCACTCTCATAGCATTACAAACCTAACTACTACAACAAATTACACAAATCAAATTGCAACGTCAAACGATTGAGGTCCCCAAAACAGATGTAGGCAGGGGGAACCAATGCACACCAAACCAAAGGCTTTTCTTATGTTGATGAGAAGGAATCCACCTTTATTTAACTGCATTTGGAAGCTAAATATAATAACATTATACACTCTAGCTAGTTAGTGCCAATATGTATTGGCAAATGCCAACTTGCTATATATAAAAGACCACACACAAACACACACACACACACACACACACATATATATATATATATATATATATATATATATATTGATGATTTTAATTAAGGGGTGGGAGTGGTAAACGAAGGTGGAGGGAAATTTGGAAGTGAAGTAGTAGGTGGACAAATGCTTTTCACTTGTCTTTTTCACTTGTTTTTCGATTTTTTTCCTGCCAAAACTTTTCAGTTCGCGGGTTTTATTGTGAACTCCTTACCCGACGAAACTGTTTGTTGGACAAATGCTTAAAACAAACACATGTAAAAAATTAAATCCTTTGCCCGACGAACTGCTCTGTCGAGCAAATGCATCTTCCCTTATATAGTCGAGACCTCTCCATTTGCAGCAATTCATCATCTTCTTCAAATTCCCTCTCTCTCTCTCTCTCTCTCTCTCTCTCCCAAAAATTCCTCCTTTGTAAACAGATCAGCTCCAGTTTAGCTTCCACCTACAACATCTCTTTCTCTCCAAAATTCCTCCATTGTCAAACCTGGGTGCAAGGGACTACCTTAGTCGGCTGTGAAGTACGAGATTCAGAAAGTGGATGCTCGAGTTGTAGAAAGTGGATGCAGAAACTCTATCATCATCAAGTCTTGTTCTCTTTAACTTAAATTAGGCATTGAATTTAATCCAATCTGTGGTTAATTCATTTTTATCCCATCATGAGTAAACAATTTCAACCAAATCTTATCAAAACCCATCATGATTTTCCTAGAGTCCTAGTTTAAATAGGACTCGACCGAATCATGATCCAATCCTGATCTCTGAACAATCCATATTCCTCTAGGACTCATTCGAGTCATCAGTACTTTACTATTGGGCCGAATATTTCACCATTAGGCCGACACTTGCAGCCTTCTTCATGGGCTAACTCCCTTTCGACCCAAATCTAAGAATTCAAGCCCAAACACAATTATATTAAGTACACCAATAAACCCAACACTCACACGTACCATGCATAGATGTGCACAACACAACACCCAAACGTAGACACATAATTGCCCTACACCACTTACACATAACTACAACCAATTGACCAACAACAACAACTTTTTTTTTTTTAAATATGACAACCCGCCCGCCCAATTTCATTGCTAAACGAATCCTGTCCGATTTCTCTAAATTTGGATCCTGCCCGGCCCGTGTCCACTTCTAGTTGCAACAATAAAGTTGCAGATAACATTGCTCATTAATCTAGATCAGCATGATCGTACTAAGTATATTAAGGAGGACATATATTTCATTCAAGAGAAGTGGGAAGATTAGATTGTTTGATTCCCATTTGTGAAATCAGAAGACCAATTGGTTAACATACATCCTACCTAATGAAGGCAATTTTGAGTAAAGCGTTCTACAACTCACTTTACAAGTTAAGGATGAGCAATATCTATGCACCAACTTGAGAGAAAATGTTAGTGTGAGTTGTATTATTTTAGGCCAATATTTTGTTACCTTTTATGAAATTATGTATCATATTATATTTATAATTACCTGTAAATTCACTTATGTATAAATAAATAAATAAATACATACATACATACATACATTTATATATATATATATATATATATATATATATATATATATATATATATATTGGAATCCTTTAAGGGAAGGGATCCCCATTTTTTTTTATAAAAATGGAGATTAGTTGTAGGGTCCACACCACATCAAATTTTATCTTGATAATTAAATTTTATCTTGATAATTAAATAGGCAAATGGTTTCATATTGAGTTGATTTTTTGTAAGGATGATCTATGAATCGAGACTTACAAAATAGACGGTTCGAATCATTAAAGCTCGATGTGAATGGTCCCCACACCCAATCTCTATTTTGAAAAATGGGGATCCCTTTGCATAAAGGGCCTGGTGGATATTGTACCCTAAAAACCTAACTTTGGTTTGAAATAGTTTGATTTTTGTTGCCGAGACAACTAATCCATTTGACTTAATTATCCTAGCAAACATATTCAAATGTTTCCAATGCTCATCTATCGATTTGGAATAAATGAGAACATCATCAATATAAACAATAAAGAAATGACTGTATGGATTGAATATTTCATTCATGACATTCTGAAATTCACTGGGTGCATTTTTAAGGCCAAAAGGCATTACATTCCATTCATAATGACCAAAAGGAGTGACAAATGCTGTTTTATATTTATCATCCTCATGTCTTTGGATTTGCCAAAATCCAGACTTCATGTCAAATTTTGAGAAGATTACAGCTTGAGTAATCCTCTTAATTAAATCTCTCTTGATGGGAATTGGATATCTTATCCATTCAAGAACTTCATTAAGAGGTTTGTAATTGATGACTAACCTAGGGGTTCCTCTTTCTAATTCTGCATTCTTTTGGACATAGAAAGCAGGACATGACCATGGTGACTTGCTTTTTGTAATTATTCCTTTATTAAGAAGTTCTTGAATTTCTGTTTTGCAGAATTCCATAACTTCTTAACAGTGGGTTTTTTCTTTTCATCAAAATCCTTATTGTAAGGAAGTTTGACAATATGTTGTTTTCTGTGCCAAAAGGCATTGGGAATATCAAAACAAATTTCATTAACAAGCTTCTTTTGAAAATTGTCAATGGATTGTATTAAGGATTTATTCGTTAATTGTTCTTCAATTCTTTTGTAATTAATTTCTTCCTTTAAGAAATTAATTTGTTGTGATTTTTTGGTAAGTAAATTGATGGTTTTAGAAATGCTATCTTTTTGTAATTGTCTTAGTTTTTTGAGATCTGTTTCCGTGCAGAACTCAAATGTGATTTTTTGTCCTAACGTCCTAGTGGTTATTCAATTATGATGTACCTTAAAAATATATAGGAGAGCTATGAAAGGAAGTCCTAGAATAACTGGATCTGAAATATTTTTTATCAAAACAAATGGAATTTTGAAACAAACATTATTTTGGCAAACATGGGCTTTTGGAATTTCATTTTTTAATTGCATTGGTGACTGGTTGGCAGCACTAAACATTTCTGTTGATTTATGAAAATGCTTAGTAGGAATTAGTCCTCCTTGAATACAATTCAAGTTTGCTCCTGAGTCAATCAAAGCAATTGTTTCTAAGTGGAAATCTTCGATTATTATTTTAATTTTAGAATACCATTTCTGGATTCTTATCTTGTCTAATAATCCTAGTATTAAATTTTTTGTTGATTTTTCTTCAGACTGAGAGTCTGAATTGTGACTTAAGGAAGAACTATCGTGTCCTTCGTCATTATTGTTGGCAAGTGTCTGTGTTTGAATTCTATTGAAATGTGTACGAATTTCTAGGTTTTCTGATTTTAAAAACCTAATTTCATCTTTGATTTTATTGACTCCTCTTTGTAAATCTTTAACTGTAATTTCTTTCTTAGATTTATTGAATCGTTCCAAGGTTGTGCTAAGGCTAATTTTTTGGGTAATTTGGGGTTGACTAGTAGTAAATTCTTCCTGGGAGACTAATTTCTCAAGCTTCTATAAGTAGAATGATTTCATTTCTGGATCATCAACTTTACTGATTAATTCGCTAAGAAGATTTTCCTGTTCTTCTTGTTTATTGAGGACTGAAATCTTTTTACAACAAGTGTCAGTGCATCCTATTTTAATGTCGGGGGATGAAAGACTACTTGATGAATTGTTGGAAGAAGACGAATTAGAATTTAAATCCTCTTCAGATTGACTATGGTATGTGTCTCTTAATTCTAATACTTGGATTAGCTGTAGTTTCTCTTCTTCAGAGATCTTCAGCTAGCTGATTGTTTTCTTGACTCTACATTTATTTGCATAATGATCGAATTTGCCACACTTGTAGCAATTTCCTTTTTGTTCTTGGTTTTTGGAGTGGAATTTTCCTGAGGGTTTCCTTTTCCACTTGCTGGACTTAGGTTTCTCATAAAATTTATTGGTTTCAAAATTCTTATGTTTGAATTTATTATATTTGGGATGTCTTCTACTGGAATACCTATTTGAGTATTTGTTTGGATATCTGTTGTAGGCTTCGGATTTTTTCTTTTTGTTAGACGGGGCAATGGGTGGTAATCCATATTGTTCACAGAATGTCCCTAATTCGTATTTGGCTATGGATTTGTCTTTATTGACTTGTTTTGAAATTTTCATATCAATACACATTTTCAATCCTTCCTTCTGAATAATATTAATAATATTTCCATAAGTAAGGGTATAATTGATAGGAGCATATTTATGTGACTTAGCTAGCTTGTTTTCGTGCATTTATGTTGTTATTCCATAGTTATTTTAGTGTCTGAAGTCATTTTCGTGCAATTTCAGGTTCTATAGACAAAGTATGCAAGAAAGTGTATTTTGGAGCCTTTTGGAGCAAAATTGGGCTTGGAATGGATATCACATGCTTGGAGCAAAAGGAATGGATGAAATTGAAGAATTGAAGATGTTAGGATTCCTAATCAACGAAGGATTCCTAATCAAAGAAGGATTCCTAATCAAAGAAGGACCAAAGGAGGATTCCTAGTTGAACAAGGATTCCTACTCAAACAAGGATTCCTACTTGAAGTAGGAAAGTTAAGCCAAGGTTTCCTATTTTGGTTTGACCTTTCCTAATCCTAAATGTCCCTAAGTTCCAGCAACATTGAAGGCTTCCTATGCATTTTAGGACACAAATTGAACCTTCCTTGCACTTAAATCATCCAGCCGCACCTTGTCCTTGTTTTCCTCTTCCTTGCCGTGTAAGGGAGAGTGCCCTTTCCTATTTTCTGACCCAAAATCACATTCCCTTTGTGTTCTATGTCTTGCCGCACAAGGAGGAGCCTTTCTTACTTATTTTGTGCCTCAAAACACATTCCTAAATCTGTCCTACATATTCTGCCGAATTTCACTTTCTTATTCTCTTTGATTTTCTGATTCTTTCTTACCTATTAAATTGTGGAACAAAAATAGCTAAGTATTGAACCTTTCCTATTATTTTCTGAGTATCCTAGCCCTTTAAATAAAGCTTGTTGCACCATTTAAATCTGTCTACACAATTTCTGCCGAAAATCCACCATCCACCCTTCACCATAACTCACCTATATCCATTCACCACCATAAACAACCCTTCAAACCATCTCCAACACCTTGTGCCACAGCAAAGAGAAGAAGGAAGACCCTTGGAGTGCTTGCCATTCAAGATTGGATTGCTAGAACAATCTTAGGTGTTTTCATTCTTTTGTTTTCAATGTCTAAGTTTATGTATCTTTGTTTTGCGATTATGAGGAACTAAAGTTCTTTTGGCTAGAGGAGAATTTCGAAACCATGATCATATTTGCATTATGAATTGATTACTTTCAGTTGTGATTTCATAAATTGTGAATTCAATTTGCTTAATTGTTTGATTCAAAACTTATTCTTGTATGTTGATTGAGGTGGCCAACTTAGTTTGCATGCATGAATTTGATGCTAGAATATAAGGGATTTTCACCTAATCGTTATGAACTTATATTCACAAGTAGTGAAGGTTGCTAGTCACAATTGTGTTAAGTAAATTCCTAGCATAAGTATCATGCAATTCATAGTTACGAATGCCTTGTCAATGCTTATGATTTTCATAGAACCTAATGATCTTTGCTCGTATCTCTATTATGCAATTCATGTAGGGAACTTGTGGAGAATGCTTTGGGTTGTTGTATGCTATCATCCAATTCAATGAAATTAGGAAAATCTGAGGGTTAATTAGTGCAATTCACGGTTAATCTGGGGCGTTGAGAATTCATGGTTTATTGAAAAGCAATTGAAAATCGATTTGTATGCAAGTGTGTCATGTGTGGAGAAAGATCCTCTAGCTAGTCCATCATCCGTCCAAAACACCTAATTTCGTGCAAATCTGTCTAGTTCTAGTTTCTGTTTTGTTTTACTTTATTTTCGTCCAAAACCCAATCCCCCTTTACTTTGTTGTGTTAATTAGGTTAGAATCTGTCCAATTTGTGTTTTTAAGTGTTTTGAGTCAAGTTCAAGTTAATTTTAGTCCAAATAACTCCCTAGAGTCAGTTTTGAGTCTAATTCATTGTTTTGTGCTGTTTTGAGTCTTTTCAGTTTGTATTGAGTCTATAGAGTCTAGTTAAGTGTTTTTAACTTTGTTTTTATGTTTTTGAGTCAGTTTAGAGGTTTTAGCAAGCCCTCCTAATCCCCGGTCCAGAACGATCCCTACTTGCATCTATACTACAATAGTTAACAAGAGGGTTTAATTTGAGTGCTTAACTTTTATCACATCAATGATATGGTATGATACCTTCTTCATTGACCAAAACATTTCTGATTTTATGAGCAAATAAATTCGGTAATCCATTGATGAATTTTTCTTTCCAAAATGGTTGATTACTATCTTTTCGAAGCATGACTCTGGACATGAAAACATCTTTGTACCATCCAAAGTCGCTTAAGGTTGGACACCTTAAGTTACTAAGTTGGTCGTGAATTCTAGAGATGACATTACTGAATGTTCCTATGAAATGTTCTATGATTGTGAAGAGTAATGTGTTAACTGCATCTGGGACTCCTTGTCTGATATGTTCTTCAAAGATGGGTATTCCTTCCTCATCTTTTTTTACTGCATTTCTAATTTCATTTCTGGATTGTTCAGTGAGATGTTTTTCCCACCAGGAATGGAACATTCCTGTGAATCCAGTGACCAAAAGGTCGACAACTTGTGTTTGACTCATATTATGATTAGTAATATAACTATTACCAACCAAAGAAACATGTTGTAATTTGTTTAGAAGTTCTTGTTCTGATAAACCATTTATATTCCATTCATAGAGTTTATCAGCCGAGACAGAGAATTGGTTTTGGATGTTTCTTTCCTCAAACTGAATATCCAGAGATGTTGGCCTTGGATACCAATTTTTGGTAAGAGTTGTTGGGTTGACTCGTTTATGTGTGATTCTTTTGAGTTCAAGGTTTTGGAAGGCTTGTTCTACTTTCCTAATGGAATCTATTCCAGTTTCATTTTCCGAATCCCAAATTGTAGAAATTGTTTCTACATGAGACTCTTCTGGATGTTGTAGAATACTAATTGTTTTTTCTTGTTTTAGTTCTTGTAACATTTGGTCGATTTTTTGACTCGTGGAAATGGTTTTCAGAGCAATTGTGCTAGAAGAAGACTCTAGAAAGTTGACTAAAGTTTTTTCCCTACGTGTTAGTTTTGGTTGGGAAAGTTTGTCTATTTTTGTTTCAATTTTGTCTAACTGTTTTCCTATGGTGTGAAGACTCTGGTTTGTAAAATTATTTTGTTCAATGACTGGCTTGACTCCTGCATCTTCTTTTGGGAGTTTGAAATGAGTGGCTGGTACTTGTGTGTTTGCAGTAGGGATTAAAATTGTTTCTTGTGGAGGGTGACGAGAAGATACTAAGGTTTTGTTTTCTTTAACCCAATTTTCTTTTGTAATGACTTTGAGTTCATTTTCGGGTTCATAATACTTTTCAACAAAATCGAAGAAAAATACTTCAAATCTGTGCTTTTCCATGAAATCGGTCCATTTGTTGTAAATGTCCAATTTTTGTTCTTTTGTATATTTATTACAGAAAATATCCCTGCGGGGAATGTTTTTTATAGTTTCTATGTCAGCATTGAGTTTCTTCCATCGAATCTTGAATGGTTTGTTTAAGACTAGCAATTGATGGTTGACTTGACTTGCTTCAAAATCTGAGGCTGTTGGAGAAGTTTGTTCTCCTTGGTTTTGGGTATTGGGTTGATAAACAGGATGAGTAACTTGGGAAGTTGTTTTTATTGATTTTTTATTAATCAAGTCATTGATTAATTCTTGTTGAGTGACAGTCGAACTTGTTTCTACTGCCTTTAATTTTTTGTTGATTAATGAATTGATTAAATCTTGATCTTGACCTACCGTACTGGCAGACGTGGATCCAGAAAAAGAATTCCTACTGGGTGCTAAGGATTTATGTGACTGGGGAAATTCTTGTAGGTGAGCATTTGATTTTCTGGCTGGTCGATCAAAGTTGATTTTAACTGTTCCATCAAAATATTGTTCTATGTTGTCTAGATTGACTAAACTATTTTGGATGCTGACTGGTTTACTTTCATTAATCAAACACCAATCCAGAGGTAGACTGATATCTGACCACCTAATGGTTATGGGTATTTTGATGTTAGCATTTTCTTGGTTTGTTTGGATCAAAAGTGTATGATCTCGAGGACTTTTGACTAAGGCTTGGAAATTCATGTTTGTTCCTGTGACTTTATAGTAGACTCTGAAAATTACAGCTAATGGTTGGACTCCTTCAAGGACTTGGTATCCTGAAGTTTTTATATTTAATGTGAGTGCTTTCAGCATGTGAGGGTCTGAAAGACTTATTGTGAGATCTAGGAAACAATCAAAATGAATTGGTCCATTGTAAAGGCTTGACTCAATCATTCCAAGAATGTTATCACTAAAGTCAGTGAATCTTGCATCTTGGAGACATAACAAAATAGAGGTATTGAGACCTCTTCTTGTTAAGGGCTTTACTGCTATTTGGACTAGATGTATATACATATAGGTATATATACATATGTAGATACATATATATATATATATATATATATATATATATATATATATATATATATATATATAACTGCATTGGGGACTTGTTTGCTGCACTAAGGATTTATGTTGAATTATGAAAATACTTAGTGGGAATTAAACCTTCTTGAATACAATTCAAGTCCGCAACTGAGTCAATTATGGCAATTGTTTCTAACTGGAAGCCTTCAGTTATCATTTTTATTTTAGAATACCATTTCTGGATCCTAATTTTTTTGTAGTAAACCTAAAACTAGGTTTTCTCTTGGATTTTCTATGGACTTAGATTCTGACTCTTGGTCGGAGGAAGAACTATTGTGTTCTTCATCATTATTGCTAAGGAATGCTTGTGTTTGAATATTATTATGTTCTTCATCATGTGGACACTATGACAATTGCCATGTGAAAATCCAGTCATCTTTCCAAGTCACCATGTGAAGCGTTCAGACAATATTTCTATCAATAATTCTGACAAAGCATGGAATCATTCAGTCATATGCACATTTCACAGTAAAAGCAGCAATTATTCCAACAAGTTCATTATTCATCAACAGTAAAAGCAAGTCATCATACATCCCGTGCTTCAACAGTAAAGCAATCAATCATCCAAGTCTCTTTTCCAAGTCCATAAGAAGAAAACTCAAAGGAATGAGACATCAAGTTTTCATATACATCTTTGCTCAGTCAAAATTTCTTTGGATTCACACTGTATTCAAAGAAAACCAAATTGTAAACAATTTAAATTCTAAAATGTCAAGGATGCCTGTGTGCACCAATATCATTTTCATTAGTCAATTTCTTATTTGTTGACTCAATCGTCAGTAAATTAAATGTAAGTCCCAGTGTAAGTTTTGCAATAAAACTTATTTTCAAATTATAATTGCATCATTATTTTGAATTCATTATTTTCATTATGAATATTTTCATAACTACTAATTTTGAATGGCATAAAATTCTTACTCACAGTCAATTCATTGAATATCTCAGATTCAAGGTAAACACAGATGACTCCTTCATCTGGCTTTTCTTATTCATTTATAATAGTTGGTTTCATGGTTTATTCAATCATGGCTATCTACCACATCAAATCTCCAATTCACATGATCTGCATCATTATTGCCTACTTCATTATCAATAGTTTCGCCCCATTTGGTATCAGAGCCAAGTGAGGGGTAATTGAGTTATCATCTTTATAATCACTACATTATGTTCATCTTTCAGTTTTCATTTACAGTTTATCTTATTTGTTAACCTTCTAAGTATGATTGTTTACTCTTAACCCAAACAGTAAGGCGTGTTCCAAACAATAAGTTCATTGGATTGGCATGAGTGGATCGCATGAGCGGAGAGAGAGTTTAGCAAATACGCAAGGAATGTAAAGCCAGTAAGATTTTTGTATATTGAAAACCTGCATTTTGAACACTATGAGTAGATTATTTAGATCTAATTCAATGGCCAGCACTAGCTCCAGATCCAGTTTAAGTAGAATTCCAAA
The DNA here is from genome assembly GCA_024362995.1 of Heteromeles arbutifolia. NCBI lineage: Eukaryota > Viridiplantae > Streptophyta > Magnoliopsida > Rosales > Rosaceae > Heteromeles > Heteromeles arbutifolia. The sequence continues at coordinate 38,040,248 of JANCRC010000002.1, read as the reverse complement.
CATAGTAAATGAAGAACAAAAACTAGAATTTCAAACAGATGACTGTGTCGAGTTTGGAGATTGGAATATCCCCAAGGTTTCTAGTAAAAACATTTACAAAAAGAAATGGTCAGTAGCCTCTTTTAGAAGTGAACATCACGTCAAAACAATTGAAAAATCTTATGCTCTTAGTAAAGAATATGAAACTTGTCAATTATTCACACCAAAACAAATTAAAACTCATAGAAAAGATGGTTACAATTACATTCACATAGGTCTAGTCCAAATAGCAGTCAAGCCCTTAACAAAAAGAGGGCCTCAATACCGCTATTTTGTTATGCCTTCGAGATGCAAGATTCACTGACTTCAGTGATAACATTCTTGGGATGATTGAGTCAAGTCTTTACAATGGACCAATTCATTTTGATTGTTTCCCAGATCTCACGATAAGTCTTTCAGATCCTCACATGCTGAAAGCACTCACATTAAACATCAAAACTTCAGGGTACCAAGTTCTTGAAGGAGTCCAACCATTAGGCTTAATCCTTAGAGTTTACTACAAAGTTACAAGAACAAACATGAATTTCCAATCCTTACTTAAAAGTCCTAGAGACCACACACTCCTCATACAAACCAATCAAGAAAACACCAACATCAAAATACCTAGAACTATCAAATGGTCAGATATTAGTCTACCTTCATATTGGTGCTTGATCAATGAAAGCAAACCAGTAAGCATACAAAATAGCTTAGTCAACCTCGACAACATAGAACAATATTTTGATGGAACAGTTAAAATCAACTTCAACCCTCCAGCCAGAAATCTAATGTCCACCTACACGAGTTAGCCCAGTCACACAAATCTTTAGAGCCAGATAGAAACTCAATTTCCTGGTCAATAAACAGTTAAAATAAGTAGAAACTAGCTCAGTAGTCACCCAGCAAGAATTGATTAATGATTTAATCAACATGAAATTAAAATCAGTAGAAACAACCTCTCAGGTTACTCATCCACGATACCAACCTAACACCCATAAGCAAGAATTGAAGCAAATCAAGTCAACCATCTACTCCTAGTCCTAAACAAACCATTCAAAATTCGATGGAAGAAACTCAACGCTGACATCGAAGCAATGGAAAACCCCGATTTGAAGTATTTTTCTTCAATTTTGTTGAAAAATATTACGAGTCTGAAAAGAAATTAGAAGTCATCACCAAAGAAAATTGGGTTAAAGAAGACAAAACCATAGTCTCTTCTAGTCACCATCCACAAGAAACAATTTTAATTACAATTGCAAACACACAGGTACCAGCCACCCCTTTCAAACTTCCCAAAGAAGATGCAGGAGTCAAGCCAGTCATTGAACAAAATAATTTCACAAACTAGAGTCTACACACAATAGGAAAACAGCTAGATAAAATAGAAACTAAAATAGATAGACTTTCACATTCCAAGCGAACAATTAAGGAAAAACCCTTAGTCAACTTCCCAGAAGCCTCATCTAGCACAACAGCTTTGAAAACAATCTCCACAAGTCAAAAAAATAGATCAAATGTTACAAGAGTTAAAACAAGAAAAAACAGTCAATGTTTTACAACACCCAGATGAATCTCAACCAGAAACAACTTCTACAATATAGGATTCAGAAGGAGATAGTGAAACAAATTCCATCAGAAAAGTAGAAGAAGCTTTTCAAAATCTTGAACTAAAACGTATCACAAACAAAAGAGTCAGCCCGACAACTCTTACCAAAAATTTGTATCCAAGGCCAACACCTCCGGATATTCAATTTGAGGAAAGAAACATCCAAAACCAATTCTTAGTCTCGGCTGATAAACTCTATGAATGGAACATAGATGGATTATCAGAACAAGAACTTCTGAACAAATTACAACACATCTCCACGGTTGCTAATAGTTATATTACCAATCATAACATCAGTCAAACCCAAGTTGTCGACCTTTAGGTCACTGGATTTACAGGAATGCTCTATTCCTGGTGGGAAAAACATCGTACTGAACAATTTAGAAATGAAATAAAAAATGTAGTCAAAAAAGATAGAGAGAGAGACAGAGAGAGAGAGAGAGATATATATATATATATATATATATATATATATATATATAGAGAGAGAGAGAGAGAGAGAGGAATCCCTTAAGGGAAGGGATTCCCATTTTTTTTTTATAAAAATGAGAATTAGTTATGGGGTCCACACGACATCGAATTTTAACGATCTGAACCGTCTATTTTTCAAGTTGCGCCTCATAGATCGTCCTTGCAAAATATTATATTAGCCAAATCGGAAATATTTAAGACATCTAATTGGGTTCAAAAAAATTAACGAATACTTTGTTATATGAGAAACAATGAAATTTTATCTTGATAATTAAATAGGCAAATGATTTTGGATTGAATTGAATTTTTGCAAGGATGATCTATGAATCAAGACTTACAAACTAGATGGTTCGGATCATTGAAGTTCGATGTGGAGTGGGCCCCACACCTAGTCCCCATTTTTTAAAAAAAAATGGGGATCCCTTTGCATAAAAGGGCCAGTGTGTGTGTGTATATATATATATTTACAATAGCATAATGTACCTTTCGTTTGACTAAAGTTTGCCCGACGAACAATGATTCATTATGCAAAAAGTATTTACCCGACGGAACAGAACAATTGGTTGGGCAAAATTAGTCAACATTTTAGTTATTCCAAGGTCTTCAGGCGACGAAACCACTTCGACGGGAAAATTGAATTCGTCCAGCAAACGGTATGAGAAAGATATGAGGAAGAAGTTAGAACACCCCAATAACTAGTAAGTTTTATACAAAAATAGTTCGCGTTACCAGATGCTTAGAGAAGTCACCGACAATGATCACTCTAAATTGGTCTTTGTAGTGCACCGTTTAGCTTTTCTTCCATTTTTAAAGCTAGAGTTCACTAGAAAAAGTAAAAAAAAAACTCAACAAAATGCGTTGAAAGTTAAAACATAAGAAAGATGAGAGGTTTAGGATTCGTAAGAATATATTATACTCCATAGTACTACTACGGTAGCTAGCTAGCTAGCTAGGAGTTGGTAGGGCGACGATGGTCCACATTTAGGGTTTAATGAAAAGCTTTAAGAGATGGAAGAATGTAATAGGGCAAGAATAAATTTGCGGGGCAAGGTTTTGGCTCCAAAATGAAAAATTGGCGCAAAATGCATTGAGGCTTGTGGGAAGAAACCAAGTTACGTCGGCTAAGTGGAGTTGCCCGACGCAACATTCCATTGACTAAGGGTTTCAGTTCGTCGTTTTAAGGACCACTAAAAATAGCAAAAAACACGATTGCGCGATGACATTATGTATGTTGCCCAATGAGATTGTCTATTGGGCAAACCCTACTTCACCATTTAGGTCCGTGCCTAAATCTTTCTCCCCATTTTCCTTTCTCTAGTCTCCCTTCCCCCCCCCCCCCCCCCCCCGACGTGCGCCGCTACTTCTCTTTGCATCTCTCTCTTTTTCTCTCTTACACATAAACACACACTCTCCTCTATCTCTCCCTCTCCCAATTAGTTGATGGTTAGTTTTCTTTTATTTGTTGATTAAATTTTTCTTCGAATGTGTGTTTAATTAATTTTGATTCACAAACAAGTGGACTTTCGAATGAGATAAGATCATTACGGGCGGCATAAGGAGGCAATGAAGCACATTTTAAATCATTATGATGACTAAATTCTCTAAATACAAGCGCAATGGACAAGGATGGGATGAATTTACAAGATAGAAATTGTGACTAATATTTGGATGAGATCGACAATTTTATTCAATTTACAAGCAAACATGTCAATTCTCATAATCGTATTAGGTGTCATTGGGTGAAATGTAATAATTGTGTTTAGATGACACTAGATGAAGCCCGGTATCACTTGTATTCGATTAGGGTGATACACACTTACTCCAGTTGGACTTCGACTTGGAAGTGTCTCATTGGTTTATATTAAGTAATTGCGATGAAGTCGAGCCATTCATTGGACAATATGAAGCATTGATGAAGTTTCGATATCCTTCAACTTGGGTTCAAATGCACAAACAATTATTTCCACATTGGTTTGCCGAACATGTAAATGCTTTTATTTTTCAAAATATATAAATTGTTTGTCTTTTGTAAAAACTTACATATTCAATGGTCGTTGCACTTTACTAGATGCAACAGTTAAGAGAAGACAAATTGCCTTTGTTTGACGAAGAATTATTCCGATTGGCATGTCGTCCCATTATAGTCAAAACGTACGCTGGTTGTCACGTGATCAAAATTAAACTTTTGACAGCTGCACGAGACGATGAACTATTAAGTGTGGTTCAACTGTTATACACAAACAGCAAGGAAGTCATATGGTTCAAGTGTTATTGGTATGGTACGAATCCAGACAAACCAAACAATGTCATTGAAGATATGTACTTATTATCCGTCACCCCAAACATCTAGTGGTGTGAAGGTGGTCCCTACATCCTCACCAATATGCTGAAAAAAAAAGTATTCTACCTGGATGATCCAAAGCTCAGGGGTGGTTGGAATTTAGTACAATTCCTATTACATAGAAATATTTGAAACTTGTCAGTATAGGATGACGATGAGGACAAAAATGTTCACCAAGATGCTTCGTGTGTAATCACCAGAAGCCTTCTTAGAGTACGAAGCAACCACATCGTTGAACCACCATTCAAGATGGAAGGGGTCTTCGAAATTGAAATAAATGCATTATCTATTGACCTCGAGCGCCTACCACCAACTCATCAGAATTTCTTGGTTGAAGAAAGTAGCGATGACTCAAGCAGTGAAAGCGACACTGAAAGGGAAAATAAGGAAGGACAAGAATATACCGATAGCGATTGAGGGTTTAACGAAGGACAAGAATATACCGATAGCGATTGAGGGTTTAACGATGTAAGGTTACTGTGTACATAGTACAAGATTTTATTTCACTCTCTCTAAGTACAAAGGCTCATTTCTCTTATTATACATTAAAAAAAAATTATAAGACCTTGCGAGACGGAAATAAATTTTGTGTGCTAAGTAGTATTTACCCGACAGGATGCAATTTCGTCTTGTATTGTACATATAAAAAAATAAATAAGACCGTGCGTGATAGAAGGAAAGTTCATCTGTTAAGTACCCTTACCCGATGGAATTATGCAAGACTTCGTCGCCTAAAATAGTTAGGGTTTAGGGTTTACGGGTTTAGGGTATTCATCGGGTAAGCTTACCTTAGTCCATCGGGCAAGTATATTGACATATCTCCATCAAGGATTTTCAGAGATGGGGAAATTAAGTTCCACAATCCAACCGTCAATATAGTTTGTATATACTTCGAGATTCTATATACCAAGAATCACCAAAAATAAACATTTGGGCATTAAGTAACGAGAATAATTCCTTCAACAGTTAGAAACTAAAATTTATTATTTAATGGTCATTTTAGCTCCAAATTTCCCGATTTTTACAACTAGACTTACGACCCTAGAATAATACAAAGAACAGACCCGATCATGAATTAAAAATACTTACGATAGTAATTACCACAAAATGATATATTACACCTATGTTGGTTGATTATATTGCATTGTGGGGATTTAAACTCTACGAAATTATTTTAGATGATCCAACCGTCAAATTTGTTTGAATGCAATACAAGATCGCACACGTAAAATCTCATCAAAAATAAACTTGCACGGACTAGCGATTGGTTCAAAAGATTGGATGGTTATAAACTTAGCATCACAATCTAACGGCTATATTACCTTTCATTTCGGTTATTTTTTCAAAATATGCTATTTGAGGGTTGAGACACACATTGAATATAACTGATCAGCAAATTCAATTATCGTTTAACCGTTACAATAAAATATACAAAACTTCGGAATTTTCTTATAATTTTTAATTCTTGCCCAACGAAAAGGTTCTTCCATTGGGCGAAATGAAAATATCCGTCAGTTAAGAGTGCCAATGTGGTCAGCCAAAGTTTTAACTTTTCCTTTGTCTTTTTCACTGAAAATCAAAACTCCCTCCAAAAGTTGTTTTCCGATTGTTTTTCCTGCCAAAACTTTTCAGTTCGCGGGTTTTATTATGAACCCCTTACCCGATGGAACTATTCGTTGGGCAAACGCTTAAAACAGACACATGCAAAAAATTAAATCTTTTGCCCGACGAACTGCTCTGTCGAGCGAATGCCTTTTCCCCTATCTAGACGAGACCTCTCCATTTGTAGCAATTCGTCATTTTAATTCGTCATTTTCTTCAACTTCCCTCTCTCTCTCTCTCTTTCTCTCTGAAATTCCTCATTTGTAAACAGATCGGCTCCAGTTTAGCTTCCACCTACAACATCTCTCTCTCCAAAATTCCTCCATTGTCAGACCCAGGTACAATGGACTACATTAAGCGGCTGTGAACTACGAGATTCAAAGAGTGGATGTTCGAGCTACGCACCTAGTATGACTTTTGCAAGTCATGAATCCGCTCTGAACCATCCGCCCCATGAATTTACGAATAGGATGGACTAGTGGGAAAGGCTCTGTGATTGTTTTCAGAATTCGTAAATTCTAGAAATAGTATACTTCCGTGGGACGAGTGAAGCTGCTTTTGTCATCTGAAATAATTTATTTTTTATTTTCAATAATATTGTACGACCTTTGTTATTAATTAAACAAATTTGTTTAATAAATTACGATATTAATATAATAATATTTAGTTAATTATAATTTTTTTTTTAAATTAATTTAATAATTATTTTGCCCAACGAACCTGTCCGTCGGCCAACGATATCAAGTAATTGTTTTTCTTCAGTTAAAGCATCAATAACTCGACGACATTGTCATCAGGCAAAATTATCAACAAAATATTTTAAAAATAAATTTAATTTTTACATGACGACATGTTTTCATTAGTTAAAACAACGTCCATCGGGCCTCTGCATTCAGCACAAACTTACATGACGGAGGTTCATCGCCCTGTTCGACGGACAAGACACATTTGCCCGACGAATAATTTAGTGTCTTACGACAGCTTTTGCACGACGACTTTTAGTAGACGGATTTCCATCGCGTTATAATTTGACGAACTTTGTCCTTCGAAGACGAATTATGTTTGTCTCTTAAGTCAGTTTTTTTTTAGGGTTTTTATCACAAATGGTCCATGAGATTGACCAAACTCATCATTTTGGTCCCTCACTTAAATCAATCAATGTCATCCCTGACATTCATCACTGCACATCAATTTGGTCCTTCCATTTAGATTCTGTCAACTATTTATGTTAGTTTACATGTGGGACTCACAAATCCAATGAAATGGTGACACTTGGATTACACAAAAGAAGGGTTTTTGTCACAAATGGTCCTTGACATTGATCAAACTCTTCATTTTGATCCCTGAGTTTCAAAAATCAATAAATTTGGTCCCTGACTTTCACTATTGCACATCAATTTAGTCATTCCATCAAAATTCCGTCTATATTTTTTGTTAGTGTGATAATATGGTCCCACTGGTCTAATCATATGGCGCCACATGTATTAATTATTAAAAAAATTAAGATTTAAAACTAAAAGTACTATAAGAAATTAAAAACAAAAACTAAAAGAAAAAAATTACATCATTGTCTTCATCTAGGTATGCTCAAAAAGAAAAGGAACGCACCATGACACCGCTAAAGCTCTTGTCCTCCGTGAACTCACTTCTCATTCTCTCTAGTTGGTTATAATCCTATCAAATTTGAATTGAGTTTGGATTCGATTTTATCGTATTTAGATTGAATCTTATTTTCCAATCGGGATTGTGGGATGCGAGAGAAATTTCAGGAATACAAGCCAATTGGTTTACTCTTAAAAAAATTAGTTTCTTATAGTCAATCCACTTGGCACCATATGATTGGACTAGTGGGACCACATCAGCACACTAACAAAAAATATTGACGAAATTTTAATGGAATGACTCTATTGATGTGCGATAGTGAAAGTCAATGACCAAATTTATTGATTTTTGAAACTCATGGACCAGAATGATGAGTTTGATCAATGTCAGAGACCATTTGTGATAAAAATTCTTCTTTTGTATAATCCACGTGTCACCATTTTATTGGATTTGTGGATCCCACATACAAACTAACAAAATAATTGACGGAATCTAAATGGAATGACCAAATTGATGTGTGGTAGTGAATGTCAGGGACGGCATTTATTGATTTTGAAGGTGAGGGACCAAAATGATGAGTTTGGTCAATCTCATGGACCATTTGTAATAAAAACCCTTTTTTATATATTTATTTTGTAGTGTTACTTCCACTTTAGATAGGAATAAGATATAGGTCCCTTCCACTTTCAATTTTAGCAAATGGCGAAGTATATGAAGAAAACAAATTAAGTTATGGGTTCGATTTCACGTTATAAACATAAAGCATAAATGCAGTTAATTGAAACATGTACGTGTAACAACAGTTCTATAGCATGTACAACAACACACCAAATAAAACTTCATTGGACATATATAAAGCACATCAAAGCATACATACAGTACATATTATAATATAAAAAAATACGTATCCAATACCGTACATAATAACGGCACATTAATAGAAAGAGAAAATGAATATCCAATCCAACAATAGCAAGTCAGCTAGCGTTGCTGCGTCTGCATGTGCCAACGTATATGCATGATTTATGGTTTACCGGTTGCGGGTGGTGGAGAGAAAAATGGGAAAGAGGGAATCGTAGTAGGGATATTAGTTGGGATCACTAAGGGAGTGTTTGGTAGTGGAGGCAGTGTAACCTTAGGGATGGTTGGGAATGACGTAGTAGGGAAATTGGGAAGTGGAGGTAGCTGTGTCTGTGTGGAGCCGCTGCCGGTGGGCTTAGGTAGAGATGGTAGATTGTTTGGCAAGTTTGGCAATGTGGGTTGTGGCAGTGTTGGCAGAGGAGGAAAAGGTGGCAGTGTTGAAGCAGGTTTAGGCAAAGACGGTGCAGTTGTCGTCTGGAGAAGATTGCGAGCTGCTAGGGAGACATGGATGCTTGAAGAACACAGGACAATGAGCAAGATAGCAGATAATAAGCAGTGCTTGTAAGTGGCCATTGATTCAAACTTATCAATCTAAAAAGTTTGGAAGTAATTCGAATGAGTAATTGAGTAATATATGATCGGTTGAGTTAATATTGATGATGAGTTTGTGCATGTATATATAGACAAGGAAATACACACACACACACACGTGTTACGTATATATGGTTGTGGTGTTATTGATTTGCTCAAAAATTGTTAGGAAAAACTTGACATCATGACCCATATTTGATTTGTTAGTTAGTTCACCTTCTTGTCCACTCGGCAATGACATAGTCGGTTTCTTAAGTTGTTGGCTTCGGTTACGGGTTGCTATCTATATAGCTAAATGACTTACTACGTGTTTATCTATAGTATAGCTAAATGACTCACTACGTGCTTATCTACAGTTTAAACACATTGCATGTAACGCAGGATTGTTTCTTCCGCCATTAAAAATACAGCTATTAGGTTATCTAATTTAGCTCACTACGGCATCTATTTGACAAACAAGGCTTGAGTTTATATATTGAATTCTCACTACTACGAAATAGACTATTAGTATCGGTATAAGAACCGACAAGAAACATATATTTCTGTCGGAAATTTAGTCAAATCCGACAGAAAGTTCATGTAGTGACGGATATATAAACCGACAGAATTGCTGGCGTCACGAATTGAGTTTTCTGTCGGTTAAGGACCTAAAACCGACAGAAATTATGTCGGTTATGTGCGACAATAAAGTTGAAATACTGTCAGATATTATCCAGTTTCCGTCGGTCCTGACCGACAGAAATTACAAAATACTGTCGCATAAAGCCGCCTTTCTGTCGTTCCTAACCGACAGAATAAGATTATAAAAAATTAATTCTTCTGCTTTCCGTCGGTCCTAACCGACAGAAAACATAAGTAATTAACAAAAAAAATTATCGTTTTTATTTTACAGCCTGAATAAAACAAAATTTTAAGAATTAAAAAAAACAGGATACTTCTTTTTTACTTTTTTATTTTAGAGACTTAATAAAAAATATCAATATATCAATAAGTGAATAAAGCTTATAACAAACATAAAATACAAATTAACTTACTAGAATAATGTCATTTGAATCCGTCATGACATATAAATTAACGTTAAATACAAACTAACCTACACTACTGTCATCTGCAGCCGCCATAATACATAACTTAACAAAAAATATAAATAAGACGTCAGATATAACCGTCATGAAAACCAACAAGCTAATCAACCGAACCCGTGCCTTCCACCAACCCTCCCAGTCCTCCTGCGCCTTCTGCCACTCCTCCATCTCCTCCGGCGCCTTCCGCCAATCCGGCATGAGCTCCCAGATACCTCAGCACATCGCCATCAAAGCTACCCGACAACATTCCAGAAAGCAAACCAGGGGATAATCCGGCATTAAAAACACCAGGAGAAATATGTGAGTGATCACCGGGAGAAACCATCTGAGGTCGATATACTGGCATTGGATACGGCGGCTGAAAAGACATATGTTGCATGGGATAGGCAGACGCAGGTGGCCGACTGGGAACCGAATGTTGTGATGCCTGAGGGCTAAGTGGTGGCCGCTGCAGATGTGGCATTAGCAACATAAATAATTGTTGTTGCTGCATCATGAGCTGCTGGTTCATTGCCTACTGCTGCTGGTTCACCTGGTTCTGCGAGTTCTTTGACTGCTGAAGCTCAACCGTTACCACCGCCAACTACCTAGATGCTTCTTCCTCCTTCCTCCTCAACTCGTTGTTCTCAGCTACCAACTTGGCCAATGCACCCCTAGACGATTTCCTGGACGCTCTGGAACCTGTAGAACTTGCATATGACACCATATCCGGTATCACCCCATGACCATAACCACGAACTCTATTTCTAGTCTCAGTCCCCATCCGCTCAACATATACTTGCGTTCTAACCTCAGATGTGTCCTCTTCTCCGGAGTCAACCAATGACTGAACTTGCCTCTCCATAGAAATCTTGCCATATAATATATAAACAAAATAATAAAAAATATTATGAGAGAAAATTACAGATTCTTGAAATATAATATTTCTTCAAGATTCACAACACAGATTCAACAATCCAAAGACAAATAAAAATTAGATAGTGATAATCTGAAGAGAGTTATAAATGAAATACCTCTCTCTGTTGTGATGATTCATCAATCCAAGTGTCGTCCTTCCGGGTATGGGTAGCTCGAAAAAAAGAGATGGGATCAGGTTCCTTCCCATGCTTTTTCTTCTTTAAAAATGTTAAAATACAACTACATATTACCCCCTGTTTATAAATAAAAACACAAAAATAAAACACTTCAAATATTACAATTTAGCAACACTTACAAGCTCCTCACGAACCCGAGCAAACGTTTTTGAACCAGTAGTATGGTTCATCTTTTTTGACACACGATTAAACTTGTTTTTCTCTGCCACCTCCTGAATATTAACAAAAATAAACCCTTATCAGAACATATTTCAATACCAAATATCAAACCATTAATCTTTTACCTTTGTTTTGGGATTATCCCAATATGTTAACATATCGGCCCACTAAACACCATCCACACCAGGGGGAGGTTCTGAGCGCTCATGCTCTTGCCTTTTGGTGTAATACTCTGCTTTTAACCAATTACGATATTCCTTGTACACATGATCCGCAACATGCAGATTCATGTTGCGAATAATTGGCATCCTATCTTGATCTTCATCAAGAAACACGATATTACCCTATATTCATAAAAAAAAAATGTTGGTATTTAGACTATATACCTTGAAAAATACAAAGTCCAAAACGAATATACAAACCTTAACTCTTGAAAAATAAAAGTACAAAACGAAAATTTTTACCTTAATTCTTTCCCACATAAGTTCCTTATCTTCTGCAGGAACCCCGCGCCAATCCTTCACAAGTGGAATATGTCTTGGATCCCTAACCTCCGAGGCTACCAACTTCGAAAACTCAGAGGAATTATCACTTACACATTTCCCTGTCGAGTCAAATAGACAAACGTGTTTCCCTTTCCACTTTGGAATAGCTGCCCCACGGGTCCTACGTTCATTTTGTTCCTCCATGGTGAAAAATGAAAGTGATAGTGAAAGTGAAAATGGTAAAAACGGGAAGGTGTAGAAGATGAGTGAATATGAGAAGGTGAAAAATGAAAGTGAAAAAGAGAAGGTGAAGAGGAACGGCTGAGTGAAAATGAGAAGGTGAAAAATGAAGGTGGAAATGAGTGAAGGTGGAAATGAGAAGGTGAAGCGAAACGGCAGTGGTAGGTAGGAAGGTTGACCGAAGTAAGTATTGTCGGTTATAACCGACAGAGACCATATAAAACCGTCAGTAAATTAAAATATTAAATTTAGCGTCGGTAATATCCGACAGAAATAACCTAAAACCGTCAGAAAACTGATATCGGTCAGGAAGTTCATTATTATGTCAAAACGTATTAGATCATTAATATCTCAGAATGGTAGATAGAGGTCTCAGATTCGTGTCGGTCTTAACCAACAGGAAGTACACTAAAACCGCCAGCCCTGTTTGAAAAGCGCCGCCTAATTAATATGGGTGTCAGGTTCTTATATTTAGTGTCGGTCTTAACCGACAGTAAGTATATTAAAACCGCCAGCCGTCTGAAAAGCGCCGCCTAATTAATATGTGTGTCAGGTTCGTTAATTTAGTGTCGGTCTTAACCGACAGTACGTCCATTAAAACCGCCAGCCCGTCTAAAAACACCGCCTAATTAATATGTGTCTCAGGTTCATTAATTTTTTCGAAGCGAACGAGCGGGAAAGTTCCCGCTCATAATTTTGGTCAGTTTGTGTCGGTTATATCCGACAGGGATGCTAACGGAAAAAAAAAAAAAAAAAAAAAGTTGTTTTATTTTTGACTATTATAACATTTTAAATTTTACCACACAAAATGAAATATTTTAAATAAATGTCACCACACCAAAAAAATATAAAATAAACCATGTGTTTTTTTTTTTCTTTTTTAACCATCATAGCATTCTAAATTTTATCACACAAACTAAAATATTTTAAATAAAAGTCACCACACAAAATATAAAAAAAATAAACCATGGGTTTTTTTTTTTTTTTTTAATTTTTTTTTTACCATTATACCATTGTCATACTTACCACACAAACTAAAATATTTTAAATAAAAGCCTCCACACAAATTGAAATATAGTCTAATTAATACTTAAAAAACATAAAGTAAATAATAGAACTACCATTTCATCTTCTGTTAGGTCATCGTCGGCATTAACAAAACCAGGAAACTGGGTAGGCAATGGTAATACTTCGTGAAAATGAATTTCTTCCACGCCAACCCTTGTATGCAGATTTTCATTGTCAAGTACATGATCATCCAAATCAGGTATGGCATAATCATCAAGAGCATCATTATCCTCTAATACGTCAAACAAATCTCTCGGCTGCGTTCGAACAACAACATGCCAATCTTTTTCAATTGTGTCCTCCACATAAAATGCTTGTAATGCTTGTGAAGCTAATATGAAAGGATCCTCTTTAAATCCCAATCGATTGAAGTTTACTAAAGTAAATCCATATTGATCGGTCTTCATACCTCTTGGACTTTCACTATTAACCCATTCGCATTTAAACAACATCACAGCTCGGCCCCTGTCTCCTGCTTCGGTAGGGCCGCAATATCTAACCTCAAACGTGTCTATAACTCTACCATAACAATTCACTTGCCTAATTGCACCAGGGACATTTGCAGGTACAAAGACACCACAATTTTGATTCTTATGCTTATCGTCCACAGATTTTGTACGAAATCTAAACCCATGAATAATGTGACTTTTATATTTCGTCACAACCCTACTAGGATAATTGGCTAGCCAACGCAAGTCTTCAGATATCAAGATGTCATTAGCATGACATCTTGAATTAATCTGTAATGAGTAAAAGGATAAATATTGACACGGCAAATATAAACACGTCATAATTAAAATGTAAAAAAAAAAAGTAATAATGTAACTGTTATATGAACTCACATGTTGCTTGAACCATTCTGGAAATTCCTTCTTGCTTAGCTCCTTAATTTGTCGCACAGTTAGCCTTGCTCGACGATGTTGATTTTTTAAGAATTCCTCATGTTGCCTAGCCAATCAGGTCCAAATATGCTTTACTAATTTTTCAAAGTAAAGAAAATTGATAAAACATTAAGACGTATGACTAAATGTTCTTACCTTCTAAATGGGTTGACCTCATCACAATTATTTAGAATGTATCTGTGGCACTGATCAAGAACATTTAACTCGAGCTCCACATTTTCTCCTAAACCCATATAACATCATTTAGAGTCAAAAATTGATAACCCACCAGATACTCCACGTCCAATACCATCTTCATTTCAACCTCTACGAGTGCGACGAGACTCAACATCTCTAAGATACATGGAACAAAAGGACAAACACTCATCCACCAAATACGCTTCAGCAATAGAACCTTCAGGATGACCCTTATTACGAACATAGCGCTTCAGTGTTTGTAAAAACCTATAATTATAATACAAAACACAAATTATTATAATTGCTAATAAAAATTATCATTATAAATTAACAAATTTTATAAAGATTTGTTAATTACCGTTCAATTGGATACATCCATCTATATGGAACAGGCCCTGCAATAGCTGCTTCATCTGCCAAGTGAACTGAGAGGTGCATCATTACATCAAAAAATGCAGGCGGGAATATCTTCTCCAATTGACATAATGTCAAGGCAATTCTTGAATTCAATTGCTTGAAACCTTCCTCGGACTCCTTCTTGCTACACAATTGTCTGAAAATGGCACTTAACTCTAATAATATCATAGTAACGGATTTAGGCAAAATCGTACGTACTGCAAGCGGGAGTAACTGCTGCATTAAAACATGGCAATCATGGCTTTTCAATCCATGTATTTTTCATTCATTCACATGCACACATCGCGACAAATTTGATGAATATCCATCGGGAACCCGAATAGTAGACAACACTTCACAAAATGCAGTTTTTTCTTCTCTTTTCAATGTGAACAATGCTGGAGGTCGAAATGTTCTATTTCCTTCCCTACGCGGATGTTGTCTATGTCTTATGTTCAAGATTTCAAGATCTGCACGTGCAGCCAATCCATCCTTGGACTTTTTATGTATATCTAACAATGTTCCTACTACATTGTCACATATATTTTTTTCAATATGCATAACATCAATATTGTGTCTAATCAACAGATGCCTCCAATAAGGTAGTTCAAAAAAAATAGATTTCTTCTTCCACTGACTCTTACTACTTGTACTGCTCTCAGTTCTTTTTCTGCGTTGCCCAACCGAAGCATCTTTCTTTGGCTTTCCAAAAGTAAATCTCAAAGTAGAAAGTTCTTCAAGACATTGTAAACCAATCCACTGCCTTGGTGCACAACGATGCTCTCGCCGACCATTAAAAGATGTGGTTTGCCTTCGAAACCTATGATCAACAGGAAGAAAGCGTCGATGCCCCAAATAGGAAATCTTACGACTCGCCGGCAAGTAAATAGATTCTTTATCATGCATGCAATGTGGACAGGCTTTATATCCATGTGTACTCCATCCTGATAACATTCCATAAGCCGGAAAATCACTTATAGTCCATAAGACGGCAGCCTTCATCGTAAAAGTTTGGTTGGAATACGCATCATAAGTAGGAGTGCCCACCTCCCACAACTCATTCAACTCATCAATCAATGGACGCATGAACACATCAATCTCTTTACCGGGACTGCGCGGTCCTGGTATTAACAGAGACAACAACAAATTCGGTTGCTTCATACACATCCAGGGCGGTAAATTGTAAACTGAAAGCACCACAGGCCATGAGCTATAGTCTTGCCTCATTTTTCCAAAAGGATTAAATCCATCACTGGCCAACCCTAATCGGACATTTCGAATTTCTGATCCAAACTCAGGATATAAATTATCCAAATGCTTCCATGCTGGAGAATCTGAAGGATGTCTCATAAACCCATCCTTAGGACATTCAGTTGCGTGCCATCTCATATGTTCAGCCGTATGCTTCGACATATACAACCGCTGCAATCATGGTTTTAAAGGAAAATACCACATAACCTTAGCTGGGATTTTTTTTTCTAGAGCCATCATCTTCATTGACATTTTTATATCTTGATTCACCACAAACTGAGCATACAGTCAACTCTGCAATGTCTTTCCAATAGATCATGCAATTATTAGGACACGCATCAATCTTTACATATGTCAGACCCAAGTCATTTATAAGTTTTTTTGCCTTGTAACAAGATTCAGGCAAACATTCTCCATCAGGCAGCATTTTTTCAATTAACTCGAGTAACGTGGTAAAGATCCCGTCCGGCATTCTTGCTAAACACTTGATCTGATACAATCTTACAACCGCCTCCAATTTTTTAAATTCTTTACAACCTGGCCACAAATCTTGATCTGCCTCTTCAAGCAACTTAAAAAAAGTCTCAACCTCTTCCGGACGCCCTTCCCCAGAAAGGGGTTCAGTAGACGGCCCAACACCTTCTTCCGTTAATGGTTGGACAAATACATCATTAAGAACATCATGAATACCAGTCAACCGATCTCCTGTTTCAGTAGACAACCCAACACCTTCTTCTCCAATCCCCATACTTTGCTCTCCCATTAAAGGTTCCCCATGATGTCGCCATGAAGTATCTTTGTAATCTTTATCCATATCATACAACACAAGATGTTCGACAATAGTTTTTCTAACAAAAGTATATCGATTACAACATCTTTTGCAAGGACATCTAAACTTATCGGGGCCAGCACCATTTGCAACTGCTTGATCCAAAAATAAATTAATTTCATCGGTATACGCTCCCAAATTTCGCGGTAGTGTCAACCAATTCTTTTCCATGTTTTACCACTGTCCAAGAGCAAATATTACGTTGAAACTAAGATGCCTACAATCTTTCAATCCCTATCATGTAGGCATAACTATTAGAAATTTCAATCCCTATCTTTCAACCTCGAACTATCACAATTGCAATTTAATTTCCAACACCTATCACAGTAAAACAAATTAAAAAAACAATAAAAGGTTAACAATAATATGTTTATCTACACTCTTGATTATTTATTAAATTTAAGTTTTGCATATCCTCATAGCAATTAGAGTGAAATATTAAATTAATTAACATAATATAGACCTATATTACTAAATATTATCAATTTATGGTATATTAAATATTGTCAATTTAACATAAATATTTACATATAATATTTATCTCAATTTCTTCATAACAATTTAAGTAAATATATACCTTAATTCTTTCCCACATAGAAATTTCAATCCCGATCTTTCAACCTCGAACTATCACAATTGCAATTTAATTTTCAACACCTATCACAGTAAAACAAATTAAAAATACAATAAAAGGTTAACAAAAATATGTTTATCTACACTCTTGATTATTTATTAAATTTAAGTTTTGTATATCCTCATAGCAATTAGAGTGAAATATTAAATTAATTAACATAATATAGACCTATATTACTAAATATTATCAATTTATGGTATATTAAATATTGTCAATTTAACATAAATATTTACAAATAATATTTATCTCAATTTCTTCATAACAATTTAAGTAAATATATACCTTAATTCTTTCCCACATAGAAATTTCAATCCCAATCTTTCAACCTCGAACTATCACAATTGCAATTTAATTTTCAACACCTATCACAGTAAAACAAATTAAAAATACAATAAAAGGTTAACAAGAATATGTTTATCTACACTCCTGATTATTTATTAAATTTAAGTTTTGTATATCCTCATAGCAATTAGAGTGAAATATTTAATTAATTAACGTAACATATACCTATATTACCAAAATATTACCAATTTATGGTATAATAAATATTGTCAATTTAACATAAATATTTACAAATAATATTTATCTCAATTTCTTCATAACAATTTAAGTAAATAAAATAAACTAATAGAACACAAATATTCCTAATTTATCTTACAAATTAAATTAAAATCTCTAAATAAATAATCTTGTGTGTTAAACAAACAATTTAAACATCAAGAAGTTCAGTAATAAAACCTGAACTATTGAATAATTCCGTCGTCGTTATACTCTTTACGTAGTCAACCAACTAAATAAAGCACCTGCAAAATCAAATCAGAAAATAAAAATAAGTTACAAAGTTCTTGATAAAGAAAGAAATAGAAGATGAAAAGTATAGAAGCAAAATAAATGAAAAACTTACTGTGAGATGAAGGGAAGAAAGAGATGAAGAAAGAAATAGAAGATGATTTATGGAAGCAAAAGAAATGAAGAGAAGAAAATGATTGAAGATTGAAGATAGAAGATGAGGATTGAAGATGAAGATTGAAGATTGAAGATGAAGAAGAGAGATATCTGAATCTGAATAAACAACAAACTGCAAAGCTTTAGGCGTAAAATAATAAAATATTTAATTTATGTCGGTTATATCCGCTAGAAATTTAAAATAATAACCGTTAGAATACTAAAATAATAAAAAAATAAATTTCTGTCGGTTATAACCGCCACCATTAACTTAAAAACCGCCAGAAATTGTTTAAAATATTAAAAAAAAAGGAATTCAAAATTACTGACGGTTATTGTAATTTAATGTCGGTTAAATCCGCCAGGAAAAATCCGACAGAAATTATTGTCGGTTATAACCGACAGAAATTATATTTTATCCGACACTAAATAAATTATGTGTCGGATATATTAATCCGTCAGAATGACTTATTAACCGCCATCATCATCCGACACCTAAAGCTAATATTGTAGTAGTGTCTTTTATATAGCATACTGAATTCTTCACTTGTATGTGAATGTCTGATGAGTTGATATCTATTTATTATGGTTGAACCATTTGATACTAGTTTATTATAGCTGACATTGTGTGGTTAGTGTTAAATTCTCATTAGAAATCACAAAATTGGATTATTGTGCACAGATTTTCTAGAAGGTTTTAGAGTGATGAAAGATAGAGAGAGAATGACTCCGAGAATATTCAACAAATTCTTACACACATGCTTTCGGTGTGTAGAGGTTTTCATTCATTCACCACAGTCCAAAAAGAGCCGTTAAGCTTGTACATATAGGAGAGAGTCTATGAACTCATCTCAACAATTCAATTAGCTATGCCCTATGAGACAATGCCACCTGCTCACATTTGAGCCTAAATGAACTAGATTCAATCTCAACCCATGATCTGTAACAACCATACAAAATCTTTTAATTAATAGATGAGAAAGAGGTTTAAGCCTTAATTCCAACACTCCTTTCTAAGGCTTTAACCGATTGAACTCCTAACTTGCTTCTCAAGCAAGCAAATTTGTCTTTAGGTAGAGGTTTAGTGAAGATATCAACAAGTTGCTCTTCACTGGTGCAGTACAACAAGTTAATTGTACCTTCCTGAATGACATCTCGAATGAAATGAAACTTCCTTTTAATGTGCTTTGATCTCTGGTGAAACACATGCTTCTTTGACATTGCACTAGCTGATGTATTATCACACATTAGAGCAGTTGGTTCCATTTGTTCTTCCCCAAAGTCATGTAGCACAAATCTGAGCCAGAATGCTTGGGAAGTTGCCTCTGAAGCACTCATAAACTCTTATTCTGCAATGGAGAATGCAACACTTTGTTGCTTCACTGAGACCCAAGAAAATGCTCCACTGCCAAATGTAAATGCATAACCAAAGGTTGACTTCATATCATCTTCATCCTCACTCTAATCACTATCACAAAACCCTATCAATATGGCTGCATCTACTTTCTTGTATGTAATTCCATAATCTAAGGTACCTTGAATGTATCTAAGGACCCTTTTAGCAGTTCCATAATGTTTCTCAGAAGAACTGTGCATAAATCTTGCCAACAAGCTAGTGACAAAAATGATATCAGGTTTTGTTGCAGTTAAGTACATAAGACTACCAACAATTTTTCTATATTGTTCTTCATCTGTGGGTGCACTTCCATCATCATTTCTTGGTTTCTCCATAGTAGCAAGTGGTATAGAGAAAGGTTTACAGTCTTGCAACCCAAATCTCTCAAGTAAAGTGAGAGCATACTTTCTCTGATGTATAAAGATACTTCATTCTTGCTGAAATAACACCAATTCCAAGGAAGTGGCGTAATAATCCCTGATCAGACATCTCATACTTACTCATCATGTCACACTAGAACTTTTCAATCATCTCTGTGTTACTTCCAGTGTAGACAACATCATCTACATAAATGGATACAATGAGAGTTCCATATCCATCTCTGTGTTTCACATAAAGAGTAGCTTCACTTGCACTTTTCTGAAAACCACATTGAAGGAGATATGCATCAATATTCCCATACCAAGGTCTAGGAGCTTGTTTCAGTCCATACAAGGCTTTCTTTAGCCTGTACACTTTGTGTTCTTCACCCTTAACAACAAACCCATCTGGTTGATCAACATATACTTTTTCTTCTAGAATTCCATTTAGGAAAGCAGACTTAACATCAAGTTGATACAATTTCCAGCCTCTCTGAGCTGCTAATGCAATCAGTGTTCTTATAGTATCGAGCTTAGCTACAGGTGCAAAAGTCTTATTAAAATCAACACCTAGCTTTTGTGTGTAGCCCTTGGCTACAAGTCTAGCTTTATGCTTTTGTATAGACCCATCCAGATTCATTTTGGTTTTGAAAATTCACTTTACCCCTACAACAGGCTTTCCACTTGGTCTACTCACCAATTCCTGAATGCTATTCTTTTCAATCATTGAGATTTCCTTCTGCATTGTTTTATTCCAAGCTTGATCTTGTGAGGCATCTTTGTAGCTTTCTGGATCAATCACACTGAGTTTACATTGAGTGAACACATCTTCCAATTTTCTCCACTTCTTTGGAATGCAATCATAAGTTTCAGTGAGTTTGATTTCACTTGAACTTCTTGCATTTTCAGGACTTGACTCCCTTGGCTCCCTTTCAGTATCCACAGACTGAAAGATCACACCAGACTCGTTTTCACTTGAAGTTTCTCCACCATCATTTCCAATCTCAGTGATATTCATGGTTTCATTTGCATTTGACCATGGTACTGAGACATATTGGATTTCCATTGTTTCCCAATTCAACAATGCACTTTCATCAAAAGCAACACTTCTAGAGACAATAATCTTGCTAGATCTGAGATCAAACACCCTATATCATTTCTCCCTAGTTTTATACCCAACAAATACACTATTTTGACCTATTTCATCTAGCTTATGTCTTTGCTGAGAGGGAATGTGAGTGTAACAGATTAAGCCAAAGATTCTTAAGTGTTTCACTCCACGCTTCCTCCCACTGAAATCTTCAAAAGGTGTTTTGTTCTCCAAAGCTTTTGTGGGGCACCTATTTAACAAGTAAACAGTAGTGTGTACTGCCTCTCCCCAAAACTTGAGTGGTAGCTTCTTCTCATATAACATTGTCCTTGCCATTTCAACAATTGTACGATCCTTTCTCTCAGCAACTCCATTTTGCTGAGGAGGATATGCAACTGTCAACTGTTTTTCAACCCCCAAGTTTTCACAGAACTTCTCAAATTGTAAAGAGGCATACTCTCCTCCCCTATCACTACTAAGCTTCTTCAATTGACACCCAATTTGCAACTCTACCATGGCTTTGAATCTTTTAAACACAACAAACACATCTGATTTGTTCTTCAAAAAATACAGCCAACACATTCTTGATCTGTTATCAATAAATGTAAGGAAGTACATGTTACCACCAAGAGTTTCACACATGGGTCCACATACATCTGTGTGCACCAGTTCTAAGAGCATTGATACTCTCTAAGTTCTGTCTTTAGAGTAGGCTTCTCTATGAGCCTTGCCAGTGGCACAACCTTCACATACATGATTGCAATTTGAGAGATGAGGCAGTTCAGAGACCACGCTTCTATCCCACAACATTTTCAAGATATCATAATTCAAATGTCCAAATCTCTTATGCCATTTCCATGAGTAATCTTCAAGAGTAGCTTTATTTGCCATCATAGAATTCACAGATTCAAATTCAAGTGGAAAGCATCTATTTCCCTTCATTTGAACTGTAGCAATATGATCCTTCAAGCTTTTGTCTCCAAAGATACATGCCACAAAGTCACCAAACAACAACCAATATCCATGTTCTACCATTTGACCTACACTGAGGAGATTCTCATCTAATCCTAGCATAATCATTACTTCTGGTATGAATCTAGCTCCATTATTAGTTTCAACGACCAAAGTACCCTTGCCTGCAGACTCAACTAAATCACTTGTGCCCATTTTGACTTTACACCTTATGCTTTTATCAACTTTGATGAGTAGTGACTCATTGCTAGTCATGTGGTTACTACAACCACTGTCTAGATACCAAACACCACAATTTCTCTATACCTCAGACTTATGACATGCATAGAACATCATGGCAGTATCCTGAACTTGATTTGCATAATTAACCACTTGATTTTGCTTTTGCTGATGACAGTCCCTCATTAAGTGAGTGACCAAACTTATTGCAATTGTGGCATCTAGGTTTTCCTTTGAACCTGTATTCACCATAGTGTGCCTTTTCACAGTGTTTACACTTTGGTTTATCGTAATCCATATTCTCACCCAGCTTCACAGGTTGATGAGGTTTATTTTCCCATTTTGCAGGTCTAGGCTTCCAATTCTTCTTAGCCTTGTTGTAGTCTCCATGTGAGGGGAACTTGTTCTATGTACCGGGAGAGATACTCATGCTTGCAAAGGCCTTTTCAAAACCCTCAACATCTTCTGTATGCCTGTTCAATCTCTATTCATAACTCTTGAGAGAACTGACAACTTCTTGCATAATTACAGAATTAAAATCAGTGGTTCTCTCAATTACAACACAAATGGGATCATACATTTTAGTTAGATTTATCAAAACCTTCTGAACTTCTATCTGATGAGTGAGATTTTCACCATAACACTTCATTTGATTTACAAGCTCAAACAATCGAGTAAGATAATCTGATAATGACTTAGTTTCTTTCATCCTCATATATTCAAATTCTCGACGTAAACTTTGTAGTTTTACTAACCTAGCATGTTCATCTCCTCTGAATTCTTCCTGAAGTAAATCCCACGCTCATTTTGACATTTCCTGATTCACAATCCGGAAAATTTTCCTTGGATACAGCACTCTGAATAATACCCAAGGCTTTGGCATCCTTCATTAGTTGCTCCTCCATGTATGCACTGAGTTTATCATCGTCTTCAGTAGCATCGCTAGATGCAGCAACCTCCTTCTTCTTTATATTCCCTTTCTTCGACTCAGGAATCATGATCCCTTTGTCAACAAATTTCCAGATCCCATAAGATTTGAAAATCGTAATCATTCTAACCTTCCAGAATTCAAATTTTGTGCCATCGAAGATGGGAGCCTGTAGCTCACCACCACTAAATCCAGCCATTGTCAGCTGCGATCGAGTCTGATCAAAGAACCTCCCGTTAAATTTCTCCGATTAAATTTCACAGCAACTACGCCCAGTTCATATTCGAACTAAGCTCTCGATACCATGTTAAATTCTCACTAGAAATCACAAAATTGGATTATTGTGCACAGATTTTCCAAAATGATTTAGAGTGATGAAAGATAGAGAGATAATGACTCAAAGAATATTCAGCAAATTCTTACACACATGCTTTTGGTGTTTAGAGGTTTTCCTTCATTCACCATAGTCCAAAAAGAGCCGTTAGGCTTGTACATATAGGAGGGAGTCTATGAACTCATCTCAACCATTCAATTAGCCCTATGAGACAATGCCACCTACTCACATTTGAGCCTCAATGAACTAGGTTCAATCTCAACCCTTGATCTATAACAACCATACAAAACCTTTTAATTAATAGATGACAAAGAGGTTTAAGCCTTCATTCCAACAGTTAGCTCCACTTCCTCACCTTAGTGTCACGCCCAGATTCCAAGATACGTATATAATCGGTCAAGACAAAAGGACATAGCTTATAAAGTTCATATCAAGTATCCAATAGAAACATAGTTTACAATAGGTGAACTAAGCCTCACAATAATTAAACAAAGCTTTAGTGTTATAGAAACTCTAGTCTCAAGTGCATTGACTGTAACCTCTACATCGTGGAATGGCTATCGTAGTTTAGTTTAGTTTAGTTTATTTTAGATTAAATTAGAATATAGCTCAAATAATTCCCAATAGAAAAGCAAAACAATTGGGGCAATGGGCCATTGAATCCACCACGCCACAAGATTATATGGAAATTCATCGTTGCAAAATTATTCATTTTTTCTTCAGCTCACATAATATACGAAGAAAGTTGAAGTTCCACCATAAAATCAATTGATAACATGGGGAGTAGCCAACTTACTTATAAGCCCATGCAAGGTCCCTCCTCCCATCAATGTGGGATTCATTCTCAACACGCCCCCTCACGTGTGGGGAATTTTCAAGCCTAACACGTGGACAACACAATAGGGTTGTAACAACCCGTCCCGGGATTTACTGAATAAAAAGGATATTTTTATATTTTCACTAAGTTTGGGGATATTTTCCTTTTAAAAATGGTTTTTTTGGGTGTTAAATGGTGTGCCCAAGGGGCACACCCCTGATTTCTTTGTCCCCTTCTACCCGAGCTCTCTCTCTTTCCCTCACTTCTCACAACTTTCTTCCTCACTCTCGGTACATTTCTCTCTCTCTCTCTCTCACCCGTGTCCTTCCTCCCTGCAAACCCTCATCTCCCTCACCATCATACCACATAACAACAACAAAACACCATCACCTCTGTGTTCTCAGAAACGAAGAAAGAACACCCAAAACCTTTCCCTCTCTTTCGGCCGGTACTGTTCATCGTCTTCCCCGACAAGTTTCGTGTTATTCCGACATTGGTAAGCTTCTAGAAACCCTTGGGTTATATTTTAGGGTTAGATCGAAGCTTGTTTTAAGTGGTGTATACGTTTGAATCGCAGAAAATGGCTCGGAGTAGCTTTTCCAAATTTTTCGGCGAGCACCGCCCCTTTCGAGCCAATTTTCGGCCAAACCACGGTGAGTTGGCCAGCGTGCAAGGTATCAATCTCTTCCTCTCGCTGAGTAATACAACTTTCCTTTTTGTTTCACCCAATTTCATCGAGTATTGAAGAAGTTATATCCATTTGAATCTTACCCAGTTTCCGGCGACCTCCGAGGCTTTCGAGGCATTTTCCGGCCAAACCACGGTGCTTTAGATGTCATGCGAGGTACCATTCTCTTCGTTTTGAGAACTACAACTTTCATTTTTGAATCACTTGATTTCGTCGAGTATTGACAAAGTTATGGACGTTTAAAGTTAAGGAACTTTCCGGCCGAATTCCAGAAAACCAAGGCCCTTTGGGCCGTGCACCTGGGCCCAGGCCCGTCACTAACCTAACCCAAAACCCAAACCCACGGGCCTTTAGGCCCAACTCGGAACCAACCTAAACCCTTTACCCTCTAAACCCTAAACCCTTGGGCCTTAGAACCAAACCCAAGAACCCAAATCCCTAAGGCCCAACCCGGATCCAAGCCCAGACCTATTTGACCTGGTCCGACCCGGACCCGTGACCCGTTGACTTTGACTTTGACCCGTCAACGTTGACTTTGACCGTTGACTTTTTTGGTTTTCATCCGAGACCTCTCCTAGGCTAATTTCGCATTCTGGACCCGTTTCTGAAGTTCATTTTCCCTAATTAAGTCGTTTGAGTAGACTTTGACTAAATGTACTCTTTATGTGATTAGGGGAAATTATAGTAGAAATGCATAAATGAAAAGCATGATTTGATGAATATGTTTTATGAAATGCTTTATGAGATATCGTGCCTATTGAGGCTATTTTGAATTATTACTATTTTTCCTATAACCCGTATTCTTATAGAATATATAATGGATGACGATATGATATTTAGAATACGTTTCGAACACCTCTTTATAGTATAGATAATGGATGACTTTATACTATGAAAATGCCTTTCAAATGTACATATGTTCAATGGTTTTGTACTTACCTAGTGGTCCTTTCCGCTACGGGACGTAGGGATAGTTTCCGGTCTGTCCCGGGTGAAGGTTTGGTGTTGGCATAGGGCCTGTAGGGTGTTTCCTCTGGCATTTAAGACCAGGGATGGGGAGCCGGCATGGGGCCTGGGGGTTATTTTCCTCTAACTGTCTGCTCAGAGATGGGGAGCCGGCATGGGGCCTGGAGAGTTATATTGGACATTCACTAGAGATTATTATATATACAAGTTATGATTTGAGACAGTGCACGGCATGCTAGGTTTCGGAAAACCTATGTTTATCATGATATATATGTGTTTTCTAAAAACCTGGGGATTAGTACGTTGATAACTGTTTTACTATATGTATATCAAATTGGTCCACTCATGTTTGTTTTGCGCCCCCTTCAGGACTTAGAATCGAGGCATACAATCCTGGCATCAAGGCATTTCCGCATCGGCATCTTCGAGTCCTCTTGGTGTAGGACCTATTCCTTTGTTCATTCAATTTTATATTAATTATTTTAGTGTTCTAGATTAGATGTGTGCTCTGAACACGATCCTAAAATGCATACTCTTTATTTTATATTTATAAGTCTTATTTATTCCTTATTCTCAGCATTTGCATTCAATAAATGGCTTTCGTCACCCTTCGGGTGTCGGCCAGCACGTGTCTATCTTGGTATTCGGGGAATATCGGGATCGGGGCATGTCAGGGTGACGTGCTAACACGTGGACAACACAACGGGGTGACGTGGACCGCGTGTGGTCGTTTAGCTTCACACATGGACAACACAACATGGTGACGTAAAGCAAACATCAAATAAGTCAAAGATACCGAGAAAAAAAAAACATGTTGATAAGAATTCTGATGAAGTCATTACAAAACATCAAAAGATGACTGGAAATAGAGATAAAAAAAATTATGATTTGTTTGTTCCTGAAAAATATTTTATCGGCTAGACGTCGTAGAGAATTGCGAATTCTAATTTGTTTAAATTCTAAGAATAGACATAGAAAGGCATCTTTTTGTAATGGGAATGAAGTAAACAGTCAAGTTGTGGATAAAAGGCCTAACGCGTGGACAAGACAACAGGGTGACGTGCTAACGAGTGGACAACACAACAGGGTGATGTGGAGCGCGTGTGGCCATTTGGCTTCACACATGGACAACACAACAGAGTGATGTGGAGCGCGTGTGGCTGTTTGGCTTCACACGTGAAACAACCTACTCTGATACATAAAGAAAGTTGAGGTTCCACCATAAAACCAAATGGCAATATAAGGAGTAACCCAACTTATTTACAAGCCATGCAAAATCTCTCATCTCATCAATGTGGACTCCATTCTCAACAACATATATAGTCATAAATAAAAGATTAAAATGCTCGCAAAACTTTTGTAGCTCAATTAATTAATAGCATTCATCACTTCACTCAATGTCTCGAGTTTGATTGCTCACATATCAGTATGAGACCATGTATTTAAATCCTTAACAACAAGAACCTGCCCCATGCATTATATTCCGTAAAAATTACCTCAGAAAACTTACGCGTATGGTAAAAGAAATGCATACGAACATATCTAAAATCATGTTTTTATATAATTAATACCGGATAAGAATATTACAACATCTCAAAGATATGAGTTTGGCTATAATACTTATACTATCACCATTAGATCTGATCATTGAGATTTGGCTACAATACTTTGAAGTACTTATTACTTGACCGATCACGTTCCATATCAAACGAGCAAATTAAATAGACTTTCAATCTTCTCCACCCAAATTTACTGTGGCCCCTGTATCTCTTATCCCTTGACAACTGTCCCATTTTAACTCTCATGGCATCAATTAGGGGATGCATTTTCACTCTCATAGAATTACAAACCTACTTAATACAACAAATGTACATAAATCAAATTGCAAAGCCAAACGATTGAGGTCCCCAAAACAGATGTAGGTAGGGGCGGGGATCCAATGCAACACTAAATCAAAAGCTTATCATATGCTGATGAGAATGAATCCACCTTTATTTAAATGCATTTGGAAACTGTATATAATAATTTTATACACTCTAGCTAGTTAGTGCCAATATAATATATATTGGCAAATGCCAACTTACTATATATAAAAGACATACATTATATACTGCTGATTTTAATTAAGGGGTGGTTGAGGTGGTAGTGGTAAATGAAGGTGGAGGGAAGATAGGGAAAGTGGGAAGCGGAGGGAAATTTGGAAGTGAAATGATAGGTGGAGACAAAAGTGGTGTGGGTGGCAGAGTAGGAAAGTTAACATTGGGTACATAAGGAACGATTGGTGCTAAGAGTTTTCGAGGGGCGGCGCCGCTGCCCAAAGCTGAAGAAATTGATAACGTGAAAAACATAGCTACGATAAACAACCACTTGCAGTAATTAGATGCCATCTTAGACTTGTGATGTGGAACCAAAACCAAAGGGAGTGAGCTCGAGCTAGCTAATTCACGGGGAAACTAAACGAGCCTAATTTGAGATAGGCAAGACCAGACTCTGGTCAATTTATACACGAATGGTTGAAAACTAGTGGTGTAAATTTGGACCCCCAAAAAAAATGAGTGGAGGTTGTTAGTTTGATAGGGTACAATCTAATTTATATTTGGTTTTTATGCTGTAAAATACTGTTGTGGGTGTAAAAGAGTACTACACATATGTCGGATGCAGGTATTAATCAAATTTAAGAATTGTAGCAACAAAGTACCAATAATTTGCACACTTCTCCATTGAAAACATTGCAGCTGGCAGTTATCTGTTTATCATTGTCCCTCTTGGTTTATTCAAGTATAAAAAGTTCGTCTTCGTTTTCATTTATTTTTCCATGTTATCCTGCTTAATTTTAGTGGTTAAAGTGGTTGTTGTTCTATCTAGTGCAGAGGCTGCAGAAGCTGAGTATAGAGGAATCTAATATGGGACTTTGTAAATTTTTGTGATTAGCTAGGGTTGGGGAGGTTTATCACAGACTTTAGGTTCCGGATTCTGTGATAAATCTATATTGCGATAGGGGTGGGCAAACGGATCTGATCCGCAGGTCGAGGCTCTCAATGGGTCCACGCGGTTCGAGGGCGAATCCAAAATTTATGAAGATGAAAAGGGGGAGGGTGGGTCCAAAAATCAGTTTAAACTAGTCCCAGGACCGGACTTTTTCAACCATTGGATCTTATGAGATTAAATCTCCATCGTTTGAGCCCTTTCTCTCAATCTCACTCTTTCTCCGTCTCTCAGACTCACGAGTCTTGACTCTCTTCTCTCGTCTCTCCTAACCGAAGTCCAAAATCGAGATGCTGCTGCGCGACTCTGTCCGTCTCTCTCTCTCTTCTCTCCTTCAGTCTGTCTCTCTCCCCGTCAACTTGAGTTGTTGCTGCTTAAATACTCCGTTTGTTCGTGTCTCTCTCTCCCTTAGTTTGTGTTTCTCTCTCCATCAATTTGGTCTCCCTCTTAGTCAGTTCGTGTCTTTCTCTCCCCCTTAGTTCGTGTCAGTGGTAGCAAAAATCCGCCGTCTTCAGTCTTGACAAATTTATACCTACAAAACAATCAATACCCTTGATCAAAGACCAAAGCTTCACGCGCCCACGAAAGGGAGAGGGGTTTGGCCAATGGATCTTCGATGCCTAAGTTAGTTTTTCTGAAAAGAATGAGTGTTTATGGCTTGTATGCGTAGCAAAAGCTTATCAAAATTTGATGGAGATAGATGTATTTATAGGGAGGTGGCTAGCCATAGGGTTAGGGTTTTTCCCTAAACATAGCGGTTCCCATTGGCCAAGGAGTGTCATCCATATGATTGATGAGGAAAGAATATTCCCAAGATATTAATTAGTAGATAATATATTGGGATGATGATGTAAGTATCCTTGATTGATGGTGATGAGGATTTCTTAGTTGTTTGAATTGTTCTTCAATTAGGAATGTATTAAAGATGGGATTTGATGATTAATCATATCTTTAATGCATTTGACTTAGGAATACCACGAGCAGGTGAAATAATAAACCTTGTTTTCTACCTCTCTCTAGAAGCCTCAGAAACCAGAGCCAACTCCCCCTTCCTCCATGGCCGCCGGCCTCTAGCTAAGGCTGGGGATCGGTGGCCGCCCCTCCTTCTTCTTCTACTAGCCTCCCTCCCTTCCCCCTATCCTCTATTTCCTCTCCATCTCCCTCCCCCATCCCACCCTTCTCCCCATCCCCTCTTTCCTCTCCATCTCCCTCCCCCATCCCACCCCACTTTCTATCACCTAGCTTTTCCCCCTCATTCCACCTTTTTCCCTTTCCCGTCCCTGCTTTCTCAGCCTTCCACCCACTTCTCATCTCCCGTGCCTCCCCCCTTCGTTTTCTTCCATTCCCCTCCCCCTCCCCCCCGGCGTCTTTTTTCCCCTTTGTCCATCCCTCATTGTTCCCCCTCTGGGACTCATCTCCCTTTTTGGGGCTTTAAAGGGTGTTGGTGGTTGCCGGGTTTGGTGTTGCGGCGATTCAGTTACAAGTTTCGTAGGGTCCCTCCCTCACTGGGGTGTGGTAGACTTTCGATTTTGTAGTGCTTTTGTCCTGGGTGGAGTCTCTTGGTTGCTCCTGGCGGCATTGTGGCTTATGGGTGATGTGCAGGTCCGCTGTTTCCTGTGTGTTAGGCTCCCTGAGGGCTTTGCCCTTGGAAATATCATTCAGTCTAACTGGGTTCGTTTGGGTGGTGCAGCTGGTGGCGTGCCGACATGGATGAGATAGTGCCCTCTGCCATCCTTGTCGGTCATCGCTACCTTTCCTTCTGTTTCGACCCACTCCAGGCGGCGGCTCTTCAGACTGTCTTTGGTGCCTTGGGTTTCACCCCAGCTGTAGTAAGCGTTCCACGCCTCTGTCTTCTGCACGTGACCCTGCTCCTTTGTCTCCTGCGTCCCCTGCCAATTCTGCACCTTTGTCTACACGATGGACCTATCGGCTTTATTTTATGTATTTTATTCACCCTGTGTTTGTGGTAGCCGTGTGCTTGCGATGGTTGATGTTGTCTTCGCTTTTTGCGTTGCAATGGTGGTCTCGTTTTTAACGTGGACCAGTTTGTGGCCTCGCTGTTTCGCATAGGCTTTGGTGGATCGCCGTATAAGGGTTTTTTAAAACTTATTTGTAATTTGTGCTTATTACCTTCAGATCAAGAAAGTGATCGCTGAAGTTCATGTACCCATCTGGCATCCTTGTCATTGTTTGGTTATGGTAATGAAATTATATCATCTCTTTTAAAAATAAAAATAAAAAAAAAGGAATACCACGAGCAGGTGAGCCTTAAGCAATTGACTACGACTACTTGGACCTTCAGGGATGCTAAGCTGCACATGGGGGTATTTGAGAGCTCTGCCCATTCAATGAGGAAAATCTTGTCTTTTTTGAGATAAAATTCACGTGTCGTCTCCAAGATTTATGGGATAAAGTCTTCGTCCATTCGTTCTGCAAATTGAAATTGGCCACCATCGTCTCCTTTCCTCCCCAAATTAAGGTAATTTACTAAATTTAGTCTCTGCAATCTCTTAAGGGCGTGAGCCTGCTAATTTGCTTTATTGGGTTGAAAGTTTTCTTGGTTTTAACCATTTAATTGGGTTTTCTGGGTTTTAATTTATTAACTTTTAATAGAGCATTTCTTTTAAATTTGATCCTTCTCAGAACACACCTTGGATTGGTGAATAAAGTTGTAATTAAATTGGAGAGCTACTAAACCCACCTCATTGTCTTATTTTCCCACCTATGTTATAACATCACCCACCTGTTGACCCTAAAAACTACCAAGCCTACGTGGCGCGCAGGCCGAGTAACTAATAAGCTAACTACGTCCTTCAGTTGTGTGCGGGGCGTGCCAACTCGTCGGCCGAGGAGTAAAATTTGTTGATGTTGCGTTGGTCGCGCTGCTGACTTCTGCGTCTTGCGATTGCGGCCGAGGAAGGAACAATTCTCGGCCTTCGGGTTCTAGAGCCTGAAGACAAGGCTGCTAATTTACGAAGTTCAATATCAAATTCGGCTGTCAATGCCGAATGTAGTAACCTGGTAACACCTCACTTCGCCGAGAAGGCTAATAAGATGACCTATGCCAATAAGGATTCGAAAATCCTTCTCAACCGAGACTTGGATAGGTAACCAGTCCCCCTCTTCGCAGTGCTGTTTATCCAAACTGAAGGTGCTCCGCGGTCAGCTGATTCTACGGCGATAGTGCTGTTTATCCAAACTGAAGGTACCATCGGTTGCCTTCACAGTGCTGTTTATCCAAACTGAAGATGTGTTGGCGAAAAGGAAAATAAAAATCTCAAGGTTGTTGAGAGGTTTCGCGTAGAACGAGGGTTTACGCATGGCAGATTTGTGTGTTGAGTTGGAGAGAGCTTGAATGGTGCGACTGCCTCTGTATTTATAGGAGCATCTCTGTAATCAAGTCCAAGTCACACTCGGATTAGGACTCCTTATCCTAATCCAAAATTACCTCGACTAATCCTTCTTCAATCAGGACTTTGAACCTAGCCTTTATCATGTCGCACGCACCTTCATACCTCATCCTCGCCGAGACCCCTTAATGCATCAGGATTCATGCTATCCGTAGGACTCTGCCTGCTTCGTCTCTATCCAAACAAACCTCTTCCTAACCAGCCTCGGCCGACCTCGACCCATGGGCTAAATAACCCACAAGCTTCCAAATAAAGCTTTCCAGGCCGAGAATAATTCTAATTCGGCCCAAACTGATATTTTGGGCCTAAACATTGCCCCCTCGCTTTTGAGGTCTTCGGCCGAAATATCTACCGGCCGAGCCTTGACCTCGAAGAAGCCAATCTTTTCATAATTTCAATCATCGATTCCCACGGAGCATTTATGAAGCACGATTGCACGATCTCTCTTCTGCCAACCGTCTTACTACGTGGCATCTTCTGCCATAACTGCCCTCAATAATGACGCCTGAAGCGTGCAGTTCACTAGACCGTCGAATTTCCTACTGAAAGTAATCATTGTACCTCGATCCGCAGACTCAAATAGCCTGACGATCGTGCGGACATCAAAATGTCCTTTCCCATAAAATTTGCCGCCACACGTAAACGTGCATCGAGAAACTCGGCCTCTTTATCTGGATTCCCCGGATCCTCGGTCCCCTTTTCAAAGCGGCCATGCCGTCCTCAATTACCGAAATTTTTAAAGCTGAGAGCCTGAAATTCCTGATGCAAGGCTTCGAATGGTCAAGATGGATCTTGGCCAAACCTCAAGGCTCCTGGCCCTCGACCACTACATCCTGGGTGGCCTGGGTCGTGCGGATGGAAAGGGTTTTCGGCGAGCAGTGGAAGACGCTCGGAATCTATGACGCCATTCGCCTCTCATCACAGGAGCTGGTCATGGATAAAGAGCTCCTCATAGCCGCCACAAGCCTCTGGTGCTCGGCTACCAACACTCTGGTCCTCCTGCTCGGCCCTGTCAGTCCCACCATCCTCGACGTTACGGCCCTTCTGGGGACCTCCCCGTCTGGTATTCCTATCGATGCCGCCCTCTCCGAGTATCCGTCGAATCTCGACCTGAAGGCGCTTTTCGACAAGCGAGCCCTCGAGATTCTGAGCGGCGAAGGCCAAACACCTTCGAAAGAAGAGGTTCAGAAACTCCACAAGAACTTCTTCAACTACAACACCCTCTACCTCCACTTCGCCGGCCGAGGGGACGAGGAACTGCGAGAAGGAGAACACGAGGCCTTCCTCTTCTACTGGTACAACAAATATATTTGTTGTACCAAGTCGAACAAGTGTCTTGTCGAAAATATGCCAGTGGCCGAGGCTCTGGCTAGTAGCCACACTTTGGCCCTTAGCCCGACAATCCTTGCTCACGCTTTCCGCTGTCTGGCCGAGACGACTCTTCACAAGGTCGACCCGCACCAGAGCGGCCCTCTCTGGGTCTTCCAGCTCTGGCGGCAGGTTTATTTTGTCCCCCTTCGGCCAGAAACCGCCGACTTCCTGCCCACCGAGGCGCTCGGTCCCCAGCTGGCCTCTCGACCAGCACATCCGCACAAGGCCGAGGAAGTATTCAAATACCTCTTCGCCCTTGATGCCCTCTCCGACGACGAATTCCTGATCTGCCGTCGTCAGAGATACCCTTCGTCGATCATGCTCCCTTCGTCGGCGTGGAGCACGGAGGAAGACGCTGACCTCCGTCAGTCCTGGGGGTCCTTTGTGCTTGGCCGGGACCTCCCTCTTGGCTGCGATGCCCGCCGAGCCGGCTGGGAGGTCTACCATCCCAACTTCACCGCCCGGCAACTCGGCTACCTTCAAGGCTGCCCGGTTCCCCTTCTGTCCTCACGCACTCTTTTGAGTCGAGGATGCCTCTCTGGCTCCTCGGAGAAGGAGTGCAAAGACGCAAGGAGGGAATTTCAAGAACAGTGCCGGAAGCTTCGCCTTCGACCGGTCGTCCCTGAGCCCCTCTGCACTGATACCTTCGGCGACTGGTGGGAAGCCTGCACTCAGCAATTCTTCGGCGCTCCGGTCGAGGATGTCATAAGCAGGCTTTTCGGCGACCGACCGAATAAGACCACGGCTCTCCCGCCTAAAGAAGCGGCCCAAGGGAGCCGAGCGCCGAAGAAAGTAAAGGTGGTGGCTGCCGTCGCGGCCAAGAAAAAAGCAATCCTCTCCGGGCCCAGCAAATGACCTCGGCAGGAGCCCGAGACAGCAGTAGTGGCCGCTCATCCCCCCAAGCGTGTCAAGAAACTGGCAAAGAAAGGGGAGCGGAAGGTCCATGTCGTTGAAAGCCAAACGACGGGATCAGCCGCAGCTGATGTCTCTCCCTCCACCGGCACCGAGACAGTCGTGCGGTGGGAGCAAACTGGTCGGACACCCGAGACTCAATCTGAGCCATAGGTGACGGCTGAGTTAGCAGTCGTCCAACCAGCCAGGAGCACGGCATCACCGGCCCCGGCCGAACGGGCTGCTTCTCCGCTAGCCGAGAGGACGGCCACATCTGAACCGGCCGCGGCCCCTGTCTTGGAAGAGGTTGCTGTAACGACGAGAGGAACTCCCTCTAAAGCTCCGAGACAGTCGGCAATCATCATGGAGGTATATTAATGCAGTATTAACCCTTTCTATTTGACCAACTTTGAGCAACTCTAACCACTTTAGTTTCAGGACGACGAGAGCGACAACAATCCCAACAGTCCTCCTCTGACGGCCGAGGCAGCAGTCCGGGTCGAGCCTCCTGCAGCAGCTGAAGCGGTTGGGCAGGTCGATCCTCCCTCAGTTGCACATGGGAAAGGCGTCGCTGCCGAACCTGAAACAACGGCGGAAACTCCGATGCACCCCCAGAACCAAGACCTTGGCATTCCTCCTCAGGGAGCCACCTCCGCCTATGTAAGCATCCTCCTTACCATTCTTTTAATCAACCTTCTGGCTTGGAACGCTAAACCAGAAAATACTAAATGTCAGGTGCCCGCGTTCTCCTTTCACCGAAAATTTTATGCGCCGAAGGGCGTTGTCTACATCTCCTGGCCACCTCAGTGGCCATCAAATGTAGATAAACTTCATCGGCCGCGTGAATTGAGAAGCGGTTTAAAACACTAGGCTCGGCCATTAAGCTCTCTGGGTTCGAGCAACGATCCAGCAGACATGGCCGAAGTCTCTTCTTATTCGGTCTAAAATTTCCTTCTTAATTGATTGTCTGATGATTCGATATGTTCTGACCTTTCTGTTTCGTGTAGCCCTCGTTGGAAGTCGAACTCGACGCTCTCCTCTCAGCAGCATCGGGAACTGCCGGCCCTTCGACGACCACGACTGGGTCCTCGGCCAACTCGTCCTCTCTTGTCAAGCTGCAAGAGCTTCTGTCGCTTTCGGCTTCCCAGGCGCTTGAACGCAGGGTCCTCGACTCCGTTGGCGAATGCCTCAATGACCTCGCGGTTGATGGTCAGTTGAGCCCCGAAGCTATCACTCGGGCATCTTCGACTTTGGAGCGGACTCGAGGATTCTTCGGTATTTTTGAGAAAGCTCTTCGGGCCGAAGACGACCTGAAGGCCGCGTCGGGAGTTCTCGAAGTTCTTCGCCCAAAAATTGAAGCCATGAAAGCAAAGAAAGACGCTCTGGCCGACTTAGATCGTCAGATCATTAAGCTTCAAAAACGGAGATCGGTTGTAGCTTCCGAACTTGCGGAGGATTTTGAGTTGGGCGGCAAATCCTGCCTGACCGACTATGCGGCTAGCGTGAAGCGGGTCGAGCAGCTCAAAATGGACAAGAGGATCCGCCAAGCCGAGGTCACTATGGGCGAAGTGAGGTGGCTGGAGTTGAAGGCCGTGCTTGAAACTCTACTTCCCCCGTCACCCTAGATTTACTATATGTACCAACCGGCCAACTCAAGCTGTACTTGGCACTTTTAAAATTTTTTAATAAGAACTTTTATTCTTGCATCTCCCAAATAGTCGGATAGTACTTCTTCAAAAATTTCCCATTGATTGGTAACTTGTGAACTGTGCCGACTCGATCTTTAAGATGATATGCCCCCTTGCCGAGCACTTTGTAAACGATGAACGGTACTTCCCAAGTCGGCGACCATTTGCCGAATCTAGGATCTTTAATTCCCATAAGCAACACAGTTTGCCAGACCAAATCTCCTTCACCGAATGTTTTCTGTCTAACCCGTTGGTTATAGGCTCGTTCAGCAATCTTTTTCTGTGCTACCAATAAATTGTATGCATCACGCTGCGCTTCTTCCAAATCCTCCAACTCTTGCCTCATCGACTGACTATATTCGTCGCTAAACAAATTACTTTGCTCAATTATTCGCAACGAATTTATGCTTAATTCGACTGGTAGCATTGCGTCGTGCCCGTAGGTGAGTGCATACGGGGTTGTCCCAGTCGCGGACCGGAGCGATGTTCGATAAGCCCATAAAGCCTCATTCAACTTCAAATGCCACATGCCAGGCCGTTCCCCTATTATTTTCTCGAGGATACCGATCATCACCTTATTACTTGCTTCGGCCTGTCCGTTTGCCTGTGGATAGTACGGCGTGGACTGTTCAAGCTGAATTTTTAGGTTCGCCGCATATTCTTTAAACCTCTCGGCGCACCATTGTCAGTTATGATCGTTTCCGGTATCCCGAATCTGGTCACGATGTGTTCCTCCACAAAATCGTAAACATCTTTAGCCGTTAATTCGGCATACGATTTCATCTCGACCCACTTGGTAAAGTAATCGGTTGCTACGAGTATCCATGCATGCTTGGCAGCACCGGAGGACGGCGTGATTTTGCCAATTACGTCCATAGCCCATCCTCTAAACGGTCATGGTTTAGTGACCGAGTGCAACGATTCGGCCGGGACTCTTTGTATGGGACCATGAATTTGGCATTGCACACATCCCCGTGCAAACTCAATGCAATCTTTTAATATGCTTGGCCAAAAATAACCATGCCGTCGAAGCAACCATCGCATTTTCCGGCCCGACTGGTGAGATCCGCAAATTCCTTCATGAACTTCCGCGATCGCTCGAATAGCTTCTTGGGGGCCGAGACATAACAATAGTAGTTCATCCTCGCCTTTTCGGTATAATTCATTTTGATACATGACATAATTCGTGGCGTGAACCCTTGTCTTGCGATCGTGTTTGCTATTAGGATTATCGAGGTACTGCATGATAGGCTTCCTCCAATCATCTGGCATTGCCTCGACTGCACAAACATCTATGGGGTCTTATCGATCCAACAACGAAGGTAATGACATGACTCTTGTGCGTATCACGTTATCGCGTCGGAGGACCTGCTGATTAACCAAGGCCGGGTATAGTTGTCGTAACACAGGTATTTCCTGGCCTAGCTTGCCCCCCAGGAGTTGTGCTCCGGAAGCGATTTGGGCTAGCTCGTCTGCGGCGGTATTATGAACCCGGGAAATGTGCTCAAATGTGATGCCGTCGAAGGACTCGGCCAAATAGCTGGCAATCATGTGATAGGGTGCCAGAGTACAACTCATGCATCGAAAAGATCCATTAAGTTGGTTAATCACAAGTTCGGAATCACCGAGGACGAGGACACGGGTCGCTCGTAAGTCATGGAGGACATGAAGGCCGATGATAAGAGCTTCATATTCGGCCTGATTATTCGTACAATCGAAATCGAGCCGAAGAGAAAAAGACCAGCGGCAGTGGCTAAGCGATTGAATGACGATGCCAACACCAGCCGAGTCTGAGGTACTAGACCCATCAAAGTACATTGTCCAGTAGTTATCGCGTGGTTCAACCATGCCAATTTCGACGTCATTGCTACTGACATCATATGGGGAGGGATGTTGGGCCAAAAAATCGGCTAAAGCTTGACCTTTAACGGCTTTCTGAGGTACGTACTGCAAACTGAACTCGGACAATGCCATTGTCCATTTCCCGATTCGGCCTTTTACTATGGGCCGTGTTAGCATGTAACGGATAACATCGGTTTGGGTGATGACTTGCGTGACTAACGGAAGCATGTAATGGTGAAGTTTTGTAGTGGCGAAGAACAAAGCCAAGCAAAGCTTCTCGACAGGCGAATAATTGATCTCAGGTGCATTCAGACCCCGACTGAGATAAAAGATAGCATGTTCGCGGCCGGCCTCGTTGTCTTGAGCGAGGAGGCAGCCAATAGACTCATCGGCCTCTGAAATATACAGCTTCAGAGGCTTGCCGCGCCGAGGTGGTACGAGAACCGGCGGCGTGGTGAGGGAAACCTTGATCTGTGTAAAAGTCGCTTGATGCTCTTCGCCCCACTCAAACTGATCCGAGTTCTTTAATTTCAAAAGCGTAGAGAACGCCTTCATTTTCCCCGCCGAATTAGATATAAAACGACGGAGAAAATTTATCTTGCCGAGTAAGGACTGCAATTGCTTTTTTGTCGTTGGGGGCGGGGCAGCAATGATTGCGCGTGCCTTGTTCTCGTCCACTTCAATTCCTCGATGATGCACAAGGAAACCTAAGAAGTTCCCGGCCGATACGCCAAAGGCACACTTAGCCGGGTTCATCTTCAGATTATGTCGTCGCATGCGAAGGAAAGCTTGCCGAAGATCATCTAGATGTGTTCGGCGGCTTTTCGACTTAACTACCACGTCATCGATGTACACCTCAACTATTGTGCCAATCAAGTCATGGAAAATGGCGTTCATGGCACGCTGGTAGGTGGCCCCAGCGTTCTTAAGGTCGAATGGCATAACCACCCACTCGAAAGTTCCAAGTGCCCCTGGGCAACGAAATGCAGTTTTGTGAACATCGGCCTCAGCGATAAAGATCTGGTTATAACCGGCACGGCCATCCATGAAAGACATCATGTCATGAGTAGCTGCGGCGTCGATCAATAAATCTGAGATCGGCATGGGATATTCGTCCTTGGGGGTTGCCAGATTCAAATTACGAAAATCAATACAAATGCGCAAGGCACCGCTTTTCTTCAGCACCGGCACGATATTGGCTAACCATTCAACATATCGGGCGGTTCGAATAAACCCGGCGTTTAAAAGTCGAATAAGCTCTTCTTTTATGCCGAGTTGAACTTCGGTTGAAAACCGTCGGGGAGGTTGGCGAAAAGGCTTGCAACCAGGTTGATGCGTAATTCATGCTCAACGAGGGTTCGGTCAAGGCCAGGCATCTCGTGATAACTCCAAGCGAAATAATCCTTGAATTCGCCAAGCAACTTGCAGAGTTCGGTCTTAGTATGCTGGGGTAACAAAGCGCTGATGAACAATAGTCGAGGGTTATCGGCCGTTCCCACATTTATTTCGTCCAACGGGTCTTTAACTTGGGGTCGGCTATCCTCGAGTTCGGCCGGTGCAGCCTGGATTTTGTCGAGGGATAGAACAGGGCCATTGTCGTCTTCGGCGAGGAATTCCACGAGGTTAACGCCTGAATCCGGGTGTTGGGAGATTGCGTACCAATGAGCCAGCAAACGTTCCATGGTTGATGAAACTGCGGCTCGGCGTGTGGTCTGACTGGCGTCAGACATCAGGATCGAGGATGAAGTTAGCCAATCCGAGCCTCGCCGAATCCTGGTGAACGGTTTCGGCACCAACCTCGATGGCCTTCTGAACAGAAATTCGCGTTGGTCGACCTTCTTCGTTAAGGCCGTGTAACGTGATGTATCAGACATGATCGTCGTAATATCGCGCTTGGATCATGTTAGCTTCGAATGGCTGAGAATCAGCTGGGTGAACCACGACCGTTTTGCCATCCCAAAAGACGAGAACTTGATATAGCGATGAGGGGATACAACTGGTTTGGTGGATCCAATCTCGTCCGAGCAACGCATTATACTCGGTTTTGGAGTCAACTATAAAGAAAGCGGTCATGTGGTTGCGACCTGGGACGGTTACTTCTAATGGGAGAACTCCCTTGGTTTGGGATTTGTCACCCACGAAACTGCTCATGGTAATCCCTGATGGGATGAGCTCGTCGGTGGAACGTCGTAACGCCCTCATTACTGTCACAGGCATGATATTGACCGTTGCTCCGCAGTCAACGAAAATTTTGGACACTGGGTATCCCTCGATATGAGCCGTAACATATAACGGCTTTAGATGATGAAGATTGGCCGACGACGACCGAAGGAATAATTCGGCAAGAGCTGCCTTGAGGTTATCCTCTTTTGTCGCTGACTTGACTTCGGCAGGGAGTACAAAATCGGCCTGGGTAGCCTCTTCGGCCACTACGTCGCCGTCTAGGAAGTTAGGTTGAGACGTGCGTGGTTGAAAATCTGCAGGCAGAACATGGACCATACTGATTTCCATGTTGTCGAGGACCGAATGACCCATCGGCCCGGTAT
This sequence comes from Heteromeles arbutifolia, assembly GCA_024362995.1. Classification (NCBI taxonomy): domain Eukaryota; kingdom Viridiplantae; phylum Streptophyta; class Magnoliopsida; order Rosales; family Rosaceae; genus Heteromeles; species Heteromeles arbutifolia. The sequence goes on along the minus strand of JANCRC010000002.1, from coordinate 37,999,389 downwards.
CTCCTTCCTCTGACGATTCTTTGTTTGCTGGGCTTTTCTCCTCCGGACTTCTGTCATGGACAGTATTTGTGCTAACTTCATCGGCTGTCGCCGGGGTATGTTCTTGCAGGGCATCTTGGAGAATACCCTTCTGTTGGTCGATGGGCTCAGGCTTATTGAGAACCACAACAAGGTTCGGGATTTACGTTGTGTCGCGAGTCTGATCTTGATACATAATGCAGGCGTCCCTGATGTCTAGGCAGGCATCTAAGCGTTCCACGCGTTTCGCTTCATCGGTCGTAAGGCCGAAAAGAGAAACGGCCGAAAAGACTTCGAAATGGTACCGCAAGTGCTGGAGATCTTCCAGCGAAAATGGGAGCTCGCTTGTCTCGATATCAGTATATGGGTCGATGTCGAAGCCGAGCACTCGAGCCTCTCGTATGTGCTGGAACCTAGCTTTCAACCCTAGGTCCGAACTCTTTTGAATAATTCGCTCGGCATCAAGGCAAGCTAGAACGAGATCAATCGTATCTTGGTATGCTTTTGGCAAACCGTACAGATCGTTGGCCGAATGTTTTTTGTGGAACTCTCGCATATACTCCAATGCCTCTCCGAGGAACGGTGGTTGCAGGTTCCGTCTAACTTTGATCAAAGGCTCCTGTTCAGGTAATGGGAGAAGTTTACTCTCAGCTTCTTCCTTGAAATGTTCGAGACGCGCCTTCATTTCCCCGGGTCGAAGGAGAAGTTTGATTCGCTTATCAGCCTCCTCAAATATGGTTTCTACATCAGGGTTGATCACTTGTCTTTCTTGGAGCAACTCCGTCATGATGGTCGGGAGTTGTCGCTCGTCATCGCTGCTAGTTTGATTCTTCGGCCGCCACTTGGGGGCTGAAGTTTCCTGAGCTGCTTGTCGGAGGGCCATGCAGTCTATTCTTTGGCGCCGACGCTTCTGTGATTTGGACAATGCAGTATACACACCTTTAGGGGAATGATAGGTGTACCATCGATGATCACGTGGTTCGGGGGGCTTGAAGGTTTTCTGCTTTGCCGAAAAGTTCGAGCTGCTAGAACTCCGTGCGTAATATTCTTCGTTATAGAATGGTGCATCGAAGTCCAGTCGTCGTCTAACTTAGGGTAGCTTGGTCGGCCGCGTTTTGGGGCCGAGTCTGTCGAAAACTCCCTGACGTTGGCCTGTACTGGGTGTCTTCTGGGGTGTTGGGGCCGTGTCTGTCTTCACTTGAGACGGCCTTCTGTTTGGCTCTACGTCCAGGTTCGTCTTACACCGACTGCACAGAACTGCTGATCTATCTTCTTCCTTGGCGCTAGAGTTGGTCATAGGTTTGACGATAGCCGGCCCTGAAAGAACTTTGGGCGGCTCGTTCGAGAATAAATCTACCTTGAGCCGTGGCTGAGAACTCTTCGTTCGGATGCGTTGTACTGTGACGACATCATCCATTTTTTTTCCTTTGTCCCTAGGCAGACGGGCATCTACCATATTAACCGTCGCTGTAGGAAACGGGTCGGTGTCAACGCTCATTTTCTTGTTTGGGAACTTGAGCTTGCCGTTATCGATCCAACTTTGAACGGCATCTCGAAATACGACACAGTTGTTTGTCAAGTGCTTATTCGAATTATGGTACTTGCAATATATTTTTCCTTTCAATTCTTCGGCCCTAGGGATATTATGTCCAGGCCGAAGTTTGATGATCTTGGCAAGCATCAGTTGGTCGAAGATGGCGTCGGCCTTAGTGATGTCAAAAGTATAAACCTTTGATGTCTTAGTAGTTTCTTCGGTGGCCGTGCGAGTTTTGACATCCTTAGGATTGGTGTACGTCAATACCTTGCAAACATACGGCTTGTCGATGACTATCTCGGCCGCTTCAATATTAGCATACTCTTCAGGTTCAGTCGAGGCATAACTAACCGTGGGGTTTTTATAGATGGTTCCTCGGGATGGAGACTTTGAGACTTTTTCCTCTCGGAGCAGGTAGTCATATTGCTCAACGTGTTGAGCCAACTCATACATGTCTCGGAAGTTTGCCCCCAAGAATTTCTTCTTGTACTCCACGTCCAGCCCATTCAGAGCTAGTCTAACAAATTCGACTTCAGGAAGGGGCACCCGGCACCAATTTCTTGCTGACTTAAACCTGGTTAGGTAATCCATTGGCGACTCATCTGACGCTTGAGCCATCCTAGCCAATGATGAAACCGACATTTCCATCCCCGGCCGATAAAATTGTTCATGAAATTTTTCGGCCAACTTCTCCCAGCTCTAAATGGAGTTTGGTGGAAGATTGATGTACCACACAAAGGCCGAGTCTGTCAATGAGAAGTTGAATAGCCGCAACTTATAGAGATCGCTGTTAACGTCGCCACATTGAGCAGTGAACCGGGCCACATGTTCTAACGAGGACAGAGACGATTCTCCGGCAAACAGACTGAAATCTGGGATTTTAAATCCCTTGGGATATTCAAATTTCTCGACGTAGGCAGGGTACGGGTGGATGAATTTTGGGAATTTCGGCCTTTTTTCAAGGCCGAATCGATCATTCTCTGGATTTCGGTAGCATCGATGGATGTCGCCCTTACTTTCTGGTCAGATCCATCCGTTCTACTGCTCGATCCCCCTTTCTTGTCCAGGTCAATTGGCTTGAACCGAGCAAGCGCTGGCTCGGTCCGTACTATCGGTAAAGGATCGTTCTTTAATGGCCATTGCCGAAAATGATCGGCGGGTTTATCTTCACATATCTTGTGCACCAGCATTTCAAGCAATCTGGTGTGTGTTTCACTAGTACTGCTTATCACCTCGCGCAGACTGTCTATTCCTCGGCTGAACACCTGTTCGACCTGCTGAGATTGTTCATCTAGTCGTCTTCGGAGAAACGACCTTGTTGGTGGATCCGCGCCTTCACCGCCATCTTCATCGCAGTCCTCCACCACCACCTCATTGAAAATGGATGCGGTTTTGTTAAGGGCCTCTGTAATACGGGGCTGACCGCCGAGGCCAGCTTCCTTTTCTCGGCGTGTCGTGCTGGCGGACTCTGGTGTCGCGGTAACAACGGGGTTTTGTGTTTGCGGTACTGACAAATCAGTCGCTTTTCCCATAACTGCTTTTTTCTTGACTGATCGTGTCTCAATTGGCATGAACTTCGCAGTTTAGCACCGGGTCCCACTGGGCGTGCCAAAATGTTGACCCTAAAAACTACCAAGCCTACGTGGCGCGCAAGCCGAGTAACTAATAAGCTAACTACGTCCTTCAGTTGTGTGCGGGGCGTGCCAACTCGTCGGCCGAGCTCGGCCGAGGAGTAAAATTTGTTGATGTTGCGTTGGTCGCGTTGCTGACTTCTGCGTCTTGCGATTGCGGCCGAGGAAGGAACAATTCTCGGCCTTCGGGTTCTAGAACCTGAAGACAAGGCTGCTAATTTGCGAAGTTCAATATCAAATTCGGCTGTCAATGCCGAATGTAGTAACCTGGTAACACCTCACTTCGCCGAGAAGGCTAATGAGATGACCTCTGCCAATAAGGATTCGAAAATCCTTCTCAACCGAGACTTGGATAGGTAACCAGTCCCCCTCTTCGCAGTGCTGTTTATCCAAACTGAAGGTGCTCCGCGGTCGGCTGATTCTACGGCGATAGTGCTGTTTATCCAAACTGAAGGTACCACCGGTTGCCTTCACAGTGCTGTTTATCCAAACTGAAGATGTGTTGGCGAAAAGGAAAATAAAAATCTCAAGGTTGTTGAGAGGTTTCGCGTAGAGCGAGGGTTTGCGCAGGGCAGATTTGTGTGTTGAGTTGGAGAGAGCTTGAATGGTGCGACTGCCTCTGTATTTAGAGGAGCATCTCTGTAATCAAGTCCAAGTCACTCTCGGATTAGGACTCCTTATCCTAATCCAAAATTACCTCGACTAATCCTTCTTCAATCAGGACTTTGAACCTAGCCTTTATCATGTCGCACGCACCTTCATACCTCATCCTCGCCGAGACCCCTTAATGCATCAGGATTCATGTTATCCGTAGGACTCTGCCTGCTTCGTCTCTATCCAAACAAACCTCTTCCTAACCAGCCTCGGCCGACCTCGGCCCATGGGCTAAATAACCCACAAGCTTCCAAATAAAGCTTTCCAGGCCGAGAATAATTCTAATTCGGCCCAAACTGATATTTTGGGCCTAAACACCACCTTAAAAAGTTAAAAAATTAAAATGCTATTTTTCCACCCACTATTATTCCCAAAATAACCTTTAATATATACATACATATGAAATTATAAAATTGTCTCTTAAAAAATATAACAAATAATATGTAAATGAAAACCACTAGGATCTGCAAATTCAAATGAAATGACAGAGGTATCCAAATTCAAAAGAATTCGACAACGACAAATTGAAAAATACGATAGACAAATTCAAATGACCTACACACAAATTATTCTTCTACCTTTTCAATGGAAACATAATCTTCTACCTCTTCCGTAGAAGCGTCATCTTCCACATGTTCAATGAAAAAGTCATCTTCTAAGTCCATTGCTATTTTTTTATTTTCTCTGAATGAAAGGATATGAAAATATGAGTTAGGGTTTAGGGTAGACAAATCGTCTCCTATGCCCAACCTTTTTTTTTTAAATTAAGCAAAACAAGATAATTAATGTTCTTATCAGTCTTTTTGTAAATGGACAAATTTGTAATTAAAAAATTCATTAAAAGGTGGGTGGGAAGATAAGACATTGAGTGGGAATAACATCACTCTTAAATTGCAAAGGGCAAAAATTGTTGGAGGTTGATCGCAACATTTGGATCCAATGATTTTTATCGCTTAAATATGATAGTTTCTTGTTGCCTTGGTTGATCCCTTGAAGTCTTGTTCATGCATTTAGGCATCTTTATGTAGCCTTCTGCATTGCTGCCGTTGAACTTTTCTATTAGTATGTACAGATCATATATATATAAATTTTAAAAAAAATGAAAAAAATGAATTGACAAGAAATTCATGAAAGACAAAAATGAAAAAAAAAACTGCAAAATAATAATTTAAAAAAAAAAATTGGACCCGTAGGAACAGTCCCGTTTTAAAACCTGGTTAGGTTCGGTTCAGTTTTTGAAAATATGACACCCCACCCCGCTCTGCCCCATTTCATTTCCAAACGGATCCAGTCTGGTTCCTCTAGATTTGTACCTGGACTGGTACCACTCCTAATTGATACACTAAAGCTGCAGATAACATTGCTCATAATTTAGATCAGCCTAATCGTACTAAGCATGTTGAGGTGGACATATATTTCATTTAAGAGAAGCAGAAAGATTAGATTGTTCGATTCCCATTTGTGAAATCAAAAGACCAATTGGTTGATATCCTAATGAAGGCAGTTTCGAGTAAAGCGTTCTACAACTCACTTTACAAATACCTATACACCAACTTGAGAAGAAGTGTTAGTGTGAGTTGTATTATTTTAGGCCAATTATCTATTAGTCTCCTAAGTCCTTTTTTTTTTTTTTTTTTTGTAGTGTTACTTCCGCTTAGATAGGGTCCATAGGAATACGATAGGTTACTTCCACTTTCAATTTTAGCAAATGGCGAAGTATATGAAGAAAACAAATTAAGTTATAGGTTCGATTTCACATTATAAATATAAAGCATAACTGAAGTTAATTGAAACATGTACATGTAACAACAGTTCTATAGCATTAGCACGTATAACAACACACCAAATACAACTTCAATGCACATATATAACGCGCATCAAAGCATACAGTACATATTATAATCAAAGAAATACGTATCCAATACAGTACATAAACAAAAGCATATTAATAGAAAGAGAAAATGAAGATCCAATCCAACAGTAGCTAGTCAGCTAGCGTCGTTGCGGCGTCTGGAGGTTCCAACATATATGCATGATTTACGGTTTGCCGGTTGCAGGTGGTGGAGAGAAAAATGGGAAAGAGGGAATTGTAGTAGGGATATTGGTTGGGAGTACTGAGGGAAAGTTTGGCAGCGGAGGCAGTGTAACCTTAGGGATAATTGGGAATGACGTAGTAGGGAAATTGGGAAGTGGAGGCAGCTGTGTCTGTGTGGAGCCGCCGCCGGTGGGTTTAGGTAGAGATGGTAGGTTGTTTGGCAAGTTTGGCAATGTGGGTTGTGGCAGTGTGGGCAGAGGAGGGAAAGGTGGCAGTGTTGAGGCAGGTTTAGGCAAAGACGGTGCAGTCGTCGTCTGGAGAAGATTGCGAGCCGCTACGGAGACGTGGATGCTTGAAGAAAACAGGACAATGAACAAGGCAGCAGATAAGAAGCAGTGCTTGTAAGTGGCCATTGATTCAAACTTATCGATCGAAAAGGTGTGGAAGTAATTCGAATGAGTTATTGAGTATGATCGGTTGGGTTAATATTGATGATGAGTTTGTGCATGTATATGTATATATATATATACACACGCATATATGGTTGCGGTGTTGTTGATTTGCTAAAAAATGGTTAGGAAAAACTTGATATGATGATAACCCATATGTGAGTTGTTAATTAGTTCACCTTCTTGTCCACTCGTCAGTGAAATAGAGTCGGTCTCTTAAGTTGTTGGCTTCGGTTGCGGTTGGTTATATATATAGCTAAACGACTCACCACGTGCTTATCTATTAGGTTATCATCTATTTGACGATCGAGGAGTTAAGGCTTTTGTTTATATATTGAATTCTTTTATACAGCATTTTTTTTAACAAACGATATTATCTGCATTAAGAGGAAGGGAGTGAACTTAGCCTCACAATGGGCTAACAATAATGTAGTTCTAATTTGCCTTTGGCAAGAATCGAACCTAAGACCTCTTGCTAAAAAATAAACAGGAATATCACTAGACTGTAGTATTAAGTATATTATTACTTGTTGATTCTTTTGCCACTTAGCATATTGAATTCAAAACTTGTTGATTCTTTTGCCACTTAGTACATTATTACTCTTCACTTGTAAGTGAGTGTCTTAGATTCGACTCTTATGTATGACGAGTTTGATATCTATTTATTATGGTTGACCCATTTGATACTAATTTATTATGGCCGATACTCTGTGCTTAGCTTCAATTCATCACCCTTACTGTCACACTCCAATTTCAAGATACGCCTATAATCGACCGTGACAAAGGACGCTGGTAAAACAAATATATAGAGTTAGTTGGAACTTGTAGATAAATAATATAAAATATTCATGAAACATAGTTTACAAAGTTCATAGGTGAAATAAGTCTCACAATAGTTAAATAAAGGAAAGGGCAATAGAAACTCTATACTCTGACAAGTGCATTGACATTTACATTGTGGAAATGTGTTTGTACCAGCAATGACAGATTCACTAGTGGTCCTAATTAAGGTATACTAGGCGCTAGTCGAGCGGCAAGTTGGGGCCTAGCAGCTATGATATAAAAAGTGAGTATTGATTGAGTAATACACTATCCCCTTATTAATTAAAATGTTAGGTGGCAGTAGCACAACCTGATTGGACAACAATTAAAAAAATAAATAAATAAAAAATGAGGAGTCGGTCATGTGGGAAATGAGCAATCTTCTCTATGTTAATCTTTGTCTGAAATTAGATCTTTCTTCTTAGTTCAAAATTTATGTTGCACAACATCTGCATAGCCATGGTGGCCTTCTCTCTTTCACCACCTACCCGAACCAATTGATGATCCTCGGAGGTCTTCACAAGTGCTTCTTTGGACTTACGGGTGGTCCCGGAACCAACCGGATCCATGAATGGATCCGCCCATGCATACCAGATTGGTAAAAAAAACCTGATGAGTTACAAAACTCACGAGAATGACTATATATAACAATAAAGCATATGTGATAGGCAATTTGATCTCTGTTTTACCAATAATAGAAGCATCATCTTCACAATTTGTTGGCTCAAAAAATTACACAGCCTACGTAGCGTGCATGCTGAGCAACTAAGGAGCTAACTACGTTCTTCAGTAGTTGATTACTAATGCGGGCGTGCCAACTTATTACTGAACTCAATTAGGCGAGTGTCTTGAATATGATGAATGAGGTGAAATGCACTTCTGACTCCTGAACCTAGCAACTTTGGCCAAGGATGGAATGCTCTAGGCCTTGGGTTCTATAACCTAAAGACAAAATTATGCAACTCACTATGAACTTCTGGATCTTGTGCACTAGGTTTGGCAACCTCGACTATATTGGTAAGAATATAAGTTCATGGAACTCGTATCAACTATAGGGAGAAAGATACTCAAAGAAAAAGAGTGCCTTGAGAGTGTTCGGCCGTCAGTATGCCGAACTTTGGATGTGACTTGAGAGTATCCAATCATAAAACACGCCACTTCGCCAAGAAGTCTAAGGAAGTAACCTCTTTTAGTGAAAGAACCAAAGACTCTTCACCTGCAGAGACTCGAGTTAGCTAACTGTAGAATTATCAGAGAGACGGGCCAAACGGCCTACTACCAACAACACCGATATTGTCCCCAACTTGGTAATTACCACCTGCACAATCCGTCAGGTGTGGGGTTTTATCACAAAAGGTCTCGGTGTTAGTCAGAGTGGGGTTAGGATATTTAAACTATTACTTTTCTTTTTGTATGGCCGATGTGGGATTCAACACGCCCCCTCACGTGGGAACCAATTAGTGGGTCATACGTGGGAGATCCACACATCGGCAACCACGTGGAGCCAAGGGGACTCACCCTACTGCGGAGCCAAGGGACCCACCATCATTGCGCGGGGCCAAGGGGACCCACCCATCACGTGGCAGTACGGTACAGGCCCGTTCCCTGGCTCTGATACCATGTAGAATTATCAGAGAGACAGGCCATACGGCCCACTTCCAACAACACCGATATTGTCCCCAACTTGGTAATTACCACATACACAATCCGTCAGGTGTGGGGTTTTATCACAAAAAGTCTCGGTATTAGTTAAAGTGGGGTTAGGATATTTAAACTATTACTTTTCTTTTTGTATAGCCGATGTGGGATTCAACACTAACCAGTTGAACTTGATATATTTGCAACTTAACCAAGCAGTCGATATTCCTAAACTGAACTGATTCAACAACCCAGTCGCTGCCTAACGACCATGCCGCCTTTGCTAGTTGCCTCTGGAAAACTTCATCTAATCAAGCAATAGTCAACCGTCAACCCAAATCTATCTAACCAAACTGTGTTGGTGCTAAAAGTTAGTAGAACAATTAGTATAATTTTTCTCAAAAAGATAGAGGATTCATGTAGAGCGTTGATCTGTGTGTGGAGTTGAAGGTCCTCTCTACGTTGCAAACCCTCTTGTATTTATAGGGATAATTTACTTGATGTGCAAGTCTACCAAGTTGTAGAATTCTAAATTCGTCAGCAATATCTGAATGCACTTAAAACATCATCGAGTCTTGCCCTCTTTAACCTAAACTAGGTCTTTGAACCTAATCCCTTTCTATAGTTAATTCAATTTTATCCAGTTATAATTTTTATACCTAAACAATTACATCCAAATCTTATCAAAACCCGCCCTGATCTTCACAGAAACCCACTTTAACCAGGACTTGGCCAAATCATCATCCATTCCTAATCTCTAAATTGAGAAATCTGGGACACGATCGAGTCATCAACACCTTATTATTGGGCCGAATATTTCACCATCGTACCGAAACTTGTGGGCTTCTTCCTGGGCTAACTCCATCTCGATCCAAATCTAAGATTTCAGGTCCAAACACAATTATATTAAGTACACCAATAAAGACAACACTCATACGTACCACGCGGGTGTGCAACACAACACCCAAACATAGACACCTAATTGCACCTAATACAACACTAACCTAGCTACGGCCAACACAAGGCTAACACATAGTTAAGCCCTGCACATCACTTACGCATAGCTACGACTCAACACATCATTGACACATAGCTTCTACCAATACATCACTCACACATAGCTAGAACCAACTCAGCACTCACACAACAATTTTGACAACGTTCATATATAGTATAAATAAATGACTCGAGAATTTACACTTGTATTTGCTGGTAGAGGAGTAATGATGACTCTGCATCCAGTTGCTGCCATTGTGTCACCATGTACCACTACTACAAGTACTACCCAATATTAATGCACAACGCAGACAAAGACCTTTACGATTTTATATGTCATTAACCAACAACAACAACAATAAAGTTTTATTTCATTAAGTGGGGTCGGCTATATAAATCCTAAAATGCCAGTGCGCTCGGTTTTGCACTAAATCCTTCGTTAGCTCCAAGTACTTCATGTCTTTTCTTAAAGTTTCTATTTAAATCTTCCTAGGTCTTCCTCTTCCTCTTTTGCCCCAAGCCTCTATCTCATAGTCGCATTTTTCAACCAAAGCATCTGTATGTATTCGTTTCACATGTCATTGAAATTTGACCAAAATACCCATCCGAAAATTTGATGGAATAGACGGAATATGACCAAAGTAGAGCGAATATTAAGTTCCACGGTGGAAAGTGGCGATATTTTTGTTTTAGGAGGGGAAAGTGAGATTAAGTTCGAGTCTCATGAGGCATTGGAAAGAATAAGCCTTTTTTAAGATTTTAACTAGAGTGTTATTTTAGGGGGTTCAAATGACAGTTACCCTTCCTAAATTTGCCAACACAAAAGAATAAGCTTGCATAAAGCAAAATGAGTAGTTGAATGGGAGAGGTTTCTTGTTTGAGATTTTAAACTAGACCAGTCTCCAATCAAGGAAGAGAGGGAGGGGGAGATGTTGAACTGGACTGGACCAGTCTCCGAGCATCCTGATCAAAGAGACAATGAAATAGAAAAGATCGGTGCCATTAAAGGGGACAATTGGATTGGGGTTCAAGGCTTAACTGAAAATATGTCTATTGATCCACTGCATAATGTTTCCAAGCAACAACCTGGTCGAGTAGTAGTCTCAGTGCCCTAGATAAATTTCCTGGCTTCAGCAGCTAGGGCATTACATTAGCGAAGCTAAGCAAGCAAGGAAAACAGGACAACATGATTAGGGAGGTTAGATATTTCTACTAGGACTAGCCCTTGGTATTTAGGAGTTAATCATGTTGTTGCAGCCAACAACCAACCAAAGTGAATCCATTTTTTGTCTGTTAACTAAACCCGGAGATTGGATAAACGAACCTTAAGGAGGCACAGTGTCAACGTAATTCAGGAAATGCAAGAATATTGACATTGTTCGAATTGAAAACACAAAAGACTGAATTGATGCTGTCAGGTATATAAGGAAAAAACAAATAGATAATAGTTTCCTTCTGCCTTTCTTGGTGTGATTTCAACTAGTTGATATAATTTTCGCCTGCAAACAAGATCCTTTGGACACCAAGTAGATTATATAGTTCCCTATTCCCTAAAGGCCACCAAATAAATAAAGCTTGTATGTGTGTCTATATATATGTTATATGCAGTTCAGAACAAGTTGATAAACTAACAATGCCAATACCTTCTCGACCAAAGTCAACAAACCTTTTAGAAACGATGGTTGCAGGCACTCGTTTTCTGCTGGAGACTTCCTTGCCTCAAGTGCTTGAACTTCCAAAGCCTGAGTTGCCGCCATTTCAGAATTTTCCAACATTGCCGAAGCCTGAACTGCCACCACTGCTTAAGCCTAAGTTGCCATATTTGCAAGCCTGAGCTGCCGCAGTTGCCAAAGCCTGATTTGCCACATTTCCCAAAGCCTGAGCTACCCCAGTTGCCAAAGCCCGAGCTGCCACCAGTACCCCGTGTCCCCACTTTTCCAAAGCCAGAAGGGCTCAAGTTAGCTGAAATACCCCATATCTCAGCCTTACCTAAGGAACCACCACTTCTCAGTTTCCCTACTTTACCAAAGCCTAAGCTGCCAGCAGCACCCAATTTCCCAACTCTGCCATGCTAATTAGGGCTTATTTTAGGGTTCAATTTCCTGATGTTATTCTTCTCACAAGGAGGAAAATATATAATGTACAAGAGTGATTTACAAGGAAAGAAACATCAAATAACCTAATTACAATATGATTACAAGAACTCAAATAGGTAACTAAACTAATTACAAAAGGTTAACTCTACAACACTCCCCCTCAAGTTGGTGCATAAATGTCGTTCATGCCCAACTTGACAAGAGAGTTGTAGAACGCTTGACTTGCAACAGCTTTAGTTAAGATATCTGCCAACTGATCCTCTGACTTTACAAACGGGAATTGAATAATATTCTCATCCAACTTCTCCTTAATGAAGTGTCTGTCAACTTCTACGTGTTTTGTGCGATCATGTTGAATTGGGTTATGTGAGATATCAATAGCTTCTTTATTATCACAAAATAAATCCGAGGATGAATTCGAAGGATACCCGAGCTCACCAAGTAACCTCCGAAGCCATAATAGTTCACATACTCCTTTTGCCATACCCCTGTATTCCGCCTCTACACTTGATAAAGCAACTACTTTCTGTTTCTTACTCTGCCAAGTCACTAAGTTTCCTCCCACAAATGTAAAGTAACCAGATGTGGACCGACGATCAGTAACATTGCTTGCCCAATCTGTATCGGTGTAACCCTCTATTTGGCAATGGTCATTCTTGGAAAATATGATGCTTCTACCCGGTGAGGACTTCAGGTATCGTAGGATGCGTTCAACCGCACCTATATGTGCCTCACTCGGAGAATGCATAAATTGACTAACAACACTTACTGCGTGTGCAATATCAGGTCTGGTGTGAGATAAATAAATTAACCTCCCAACTAACCTTTGATAACGATCTCCGTTAGTGGGAACTTGATCAGGGTGCACGGCAAGATGGTGATTTTGGACTATGGGGGTGTCAGCCGGTTTACAATCAAGCATTCTGATTTCAGCTAATAAGTCTAGAACATATTTTCTTTAAGACAGAAATATACCCTGTTTAGATCGAGCTACTTCTATCCCTAAGAAATATTTCAAACCACCAAGATATTTCATCTCGAACTCGGTTGCTAGATAATCTTTGAGCCTTGAGATTTCATCTTTGTCGTCACTCGTAACAATCATATCATCCACATAAATAATAAGTGCCGTCAATTTACCCATTTGACGTTTCAAGAAAAGTATATGATCGGAATTGCTCTGCCTGAACCCATACTTCCTCATAGCCGTCTGGAACCTACCAAACCATGCCCGAGGTGATTGTTTCAATCCATACAACGCCTTATTCAACTTGCACACCATTCTAGGTTGTGAAACCGATGCATAACTAGGTGGAATATCCATATACACTTCTTCTTTAAGATTACCATGTAAGAAAGCATTTTTCACATCAAATTGCTGTAATGGCCAATCCAAGTTAGCCGCCAATGAAAGTAACATTCTTACTGTATTAATCTTTGTTACCGGAGCAAATGTTTCTGTATAATCAACACCATACATCTGAGAGTATCCCTTGGCCACCAATCGTGCTTTGTATGGTTCAATCGACCTATCAGCTTTGTACTTGATGATGTACACCCATCGACATCCCACTCTCTTCTTTCCTCAGGGTAGCGGAACTAAATCCCATGTTTGTTTTTTCTGAAGTGCATCCATTTCTTCCTTCATTGCCTTGGTCCATCGATCATCAAATAGTGCCTCATTCGATGAACTTGGTGTGCTATCATTGGATATTTGTTGTACAAAAGTTTTACTGGGTTCTGATAATTTATGTGATGACATATAGTTGGCAATGGGATATTTAGAGCCTTTCGTTGTTTCTGGTGAATATCGATTAGGTGGCTTTCCCCGGTTGTGCCTGAAAGGTAACTGATAATTCGGAACATCGAATACATCAATAGGGATAATAAATCTTACCTCATGAATATTCTCTGGAGTATGGTCATCTGATGGTACTATATTTTGAGATGAGGAGGGAGTAGTATCAGTAGAAGTCTCAAGATCGGCCAGTGGCAACACTATTACCGTGAGTGAGGAAGGCACTGCCGTGCCTGCAGCTGGTTCTGTGGGCAGCGATGCTGCTTCTGTTGGATGGGCTAGTAGCGCAGCCACTGCGGGCTCGGCTACTGGTTCGGCTAATAGTGGCAGCGGAAGATCAGTGGTAGCAGCCATGGTCCAAACCTGCTCGTCATGCAGTGTCTCCCCTTGAAGATGAGGGTTGGAAGAAGCCGAAGAGTAATACATCTCAGACTCGAAAAAAGTAACATCCATGGTAGTATACATCTGACATGAAGGAGGGTGGTAACAACGGTACCCTTTGTGATGTAGTCCATACCCTATGAAAACGCAACGGAGAGCACATGGGTCAAGTTTTGTCCGTTGATTTTTATGTAGATGAACAAAGGCAACACATCCAAAAACTCGCGATGGGAGCACCAAACAGACGGTAGAGGCATGAATGTAGCAAGAACTTGCAAAGGTGTAAGGAAATTCAATACTTTGGATGGCATGCGGTTGATAAGGTAAGTGGCAGTCTGAAGAGCAACATCCCAAGAAGAGCGAGGAACATCAGCCCCAATCAATAGCGATCGAGCTGTTTCCAATAGATGACGATTTTTGCACTCAGCCACCCCATTCTGTTGAGGAGTCTGAGGACAAGTAGTCTCGTGGAGGATTCTGTGATTAGTTAAATAATGTGTAAAATCATTATTAACATATTCACCACCATTATCAGAAGGCAGAATCTGCATTTTAGTAGAAAATTGTGTCTGAACCATGGTGTGGAATGTCTTAAACGCCAGAAACACATCACTTTTATGCTTAAGATGGTATAACCATGTCATCCGTATGTAATCATCTATGAAGGTTACAAACCACCTAATACTAGATGAAGTAGTAATCAGAGATGGTCCCCAAACATCCGAATGAACAAGTCCAAAAGGAATAGCACTTTTATTAGAATTCAACGGATAAGAAACACGGTGACTCTTGGCAAGTACGCAAGTGTCACATTTAAAGTCTGAAACCGAACAACCAACAAATAAATCCGGAAACATATACTGTAAATAACTGAAAGATGGATGACCCAAACGGTGATGCCATAACCATATCTGACGCCGTTTGTGATCAACGGCTCCTTGGGCAAGATTGACCCGTCCTGTACTGACATCATCCACAAAATAGAGATCCCCCCTCTTAGTACCACGACCAATTATCTCCTTCATGAGAATATCCTGAATAAGACAAAACTTCGGATATAATAGTACACAACAGTTCAATTGTTTAGTAGCTTGGCCAAGAGACGTCAATTTATGCTTTAGTGACGATACAAGTAGTGTATGCGGCAAAGAGAGGGTAGGCGTAAGGCGTAAAGTGCCAGCGCCAGTTACCGGTGAGGTGACACCATTAGCATTAGAAATATTTCGTCGAAGTGGAACAGTATCACAAGCTAAATCAGGAGGGTCATAGGTCATATGGTATGTGGCACTGGAATCAATGATCCAACCGGACTGAGTATCACAATTATTCATATTAAAAGCATAACCACAATTACCTGAGGACTCCAGAGGCATGTCGGAAGAACTCGAAACAAGAAGAGGATTCATGGTAGGGTCAGTTAGGGTAGTAGTGTTTAGGGTTGTAGTGTTTAGTATAGGGGTAGGATTGGTTAGGATGAAATTGTTTCCACCGTGGAATGGTGGTAAGTTCTCCATGGGAGGGCTGAGTTTGCTTGAGGGAACGGGCAGAGCAGAAATCCTAGGATCTTTACTCTGATACCATGCTAATTAGGGCCTATTTTGGGATTTAATTTCCTGATATTATTCTTCTCACCACGAAGGAAAATATATAATGTACAAGAGTGATTTACAAGGAAAGAAGCATGAAATAACCTAATTACAATCTGATTACAAGAACTCAAATAGGTAACTAAACTAATTCCAATCTGTCCTCTATGTAATTCGAAGGAGGAATCAATGGTACACCTCTTTCTTCAATGTCCGTGGGTGGAAGAGGTGTGGCAAGGGGGTAGGTTGACTAGATGTTTACGCAGAGAAAAAACTACTTATTGGGTGAACTGGTTGGGTGATACTATGGACTCGGTTCGTGGACAGCCAAGGGTTAAGAGCAGCTTGCTTTCTTATGTGGCTACCACTTGTTGGCACATATGGAAATCAAGATGTAATTTCCTTTTCAGTCTACAACCCATATTCCCAAGGCAGGTTGTTGCAGCCATCAACCATTCGGTGGCTGCTTTCAAGGAAATTAATCAGTCCTCGGTCAGTGACCGTCCAATCCCTGTTCCAGGTACAGCTCCGGTTATCCATTGGTCTCCACCTTGCTCGGATTTCATTAAAATAAATGTGGATGCCAGTTGGTTACCGAGCTCGGATTCAAGTTTTGTGGGTGTTGTGGCCCGGAACGAGTTGGGTGGGTTTGTGGCAGCGGGCAGATATCAGGTGAAGGCTTCTTCTATGGCTATGGTGGAAGCACTAGCTGTGCTACATGGATGTCTGCTTGGAATGAATATGGGATGGAATTATATCATCGTGGAGTCTGACTCTATGGAATCTATTTCCTGTCTTCAAATTGATGACTCGATGGGTAGTTGGGAAGCGTTCCCAATTATAGCTCGGTGTAAAGGGCTGCAAGAGGCTTTCAGTGAATGCCGCTGGTCTTAGGTTCCAAGATCGGCCAATATGGCTGCAGATCTTTTGGCGTCGCGGCAAAGTAGGGAGGTATGTGATTTTGTTTGGGTCAACAGACCCCCATGCTCCCTGATGCATGTTCTATGTAATGATGGTCTTCCGTGTCCCCCGTAATCTTTTCATAGTTGTTTGAGGAGTGATACTATTAGCATTAGATGCGGTGTCGTTTGTACCTCCTCGTACGACTTCTTTTAGTAGTTGTTTTTGGCTTGGCCTCGGTGTAGGCTTCCTTGTTTCTTTGGCATCTTTGCCCGGTTATTTTAAAATCTTGTTCGCCAAAAAAAAAAAAAAAAACTACTTACAAAAAGTCAACTCTCCAACATGCCAAAGCCGGAATTGTCAAAGTTTCCCGAAATCTCATCTCTTCTCCATCTCCCAGCCGAGCTACCTGAGCCCCCATTTTCCTCCATCCCAACCCTCCTCAAGGACACACCCCTCCCTTCACAAACCCCGACTCACAAAACCACCCTTCCTTGAATCTAAAAATTGGTTTTAAGTTTTTAACTAATTTGTTTCACTTTGTATGTATCACAGGTTTTATGCATACATACATATACATACATATATATATACATATACATACATACATATATATATATATATATATATCGTTGCAATCTTCATGTCCTGTTCTTTGTTTCTCTCGATCACGTACTGCTACATCTGAGTATTACTATTATATAAAATAGAATTTATTGTTACTGCTTGTGAGTTCTGTTGGGATTTTTATTCTTAATTTATTCGTATTTCTGTGTATGAGTAACTTTTTGTCTAACAGTCACCTGCGATATACTTTTTCTCCCTCATTTTGTAAATTGATATGGAAGAACTCAACTCAATATTTCATTTAAATTTTTAAGTAGAATGTACAGGATTACCATTTTATCAAAGGTGTCACCTCTGTTAATTCGATCTCTAAGAGTCACCAAAACCAAGTTCAAGGCACTCCTATTACACGTTTTAGCATGCTGATGCTATGAATGAAAATGCAGGTCAAACAGTACCTAAAGCAAACTGAAAGCATACCATACCATGAATTATGTGCCATGGAAATTAAACTCCAAAACAGATTACTTAAGACAACACATCAGAAGCAAACAGAAAACGAATATGTGGGCATGAACTTACTAGAAAGTAAATATTCTCGAAAGGTCTGCTGAATTGAAAACAAAGGTCCTTTTCTTGTGCCCTTTTTCTCAACTATAACCACAAGAGCCCGTCCCTATCTTCTTCTTTTTTTCCGTTGTTTGTGCGCGTAAAATGACTTGAAGATACTAAGTGGGCTTCATATATGAAGTTTATGAACAGAGATTACGTGAAATAGTAACGCAACGGAGAGCTACTTGGCTTCCAAGTTTTGCAACGGTCATAATTGGAAACCCTATCCTCAACTATTAAACCAACTCTAATGACTGTCCATTCATCATCTCATTTTCTCATATCATATGAAAGCTTTAGACTTTAGAGCTTCCACAAGTTTCTCTTTCTCTCTTGCTTTCCTCAATCTACAAACCAAAACCTTGATTCAATTTAATCTCTCTCTCTCCTCGCCTGAAGCAACGGAAACAGTAATTACTTTGAATATAGCTTATAGAAATGGAATGAAGAAAAATAGAAAGCGTGAAGAATTTTCAAGTGCAAGAATTACCTGAGCTTTAAGAATCCGAGAAATGCTGGAGTCTGCACTGAAGAACAGCAAGTGTTAAATTGACTTGGCCACCTAGATCAAATTGAAATGATTCTTCTTGGTGTTCTTAACTTCCTGTTAATTATAAAATAGCTCGACACCAGGATGATAAAAGGCTTAACACCCCTCAATCAGAGTTTCTCAGGTAACTTCTAATAAAACTACTGATCAAAAGAGTTTTGACAGTTTCTTGTCCCAAAAGAAAAGAAAAGAGAGCATCAACTTGAAAACAAAAGCATCAACTCTGTCAGATGAAAACACAACAAATTATAAACATTAATTTATTTATTATATTTTAATACAAACCAAATCATTTTACATTATTTTTTGAATTGTCTTAATTTAATCACCATACAAACAACATATTTTTTAAATAATTTATTTGATGAATTAGATCATACAAGGCCACAGATGAAATCAAGACCAAAACAAATGATTTTTAACTGAAATTCTGCCATGTTTCTCCTTCAAGTTGTCTTCCTTATAATCGAGCGTCCATTTCTCAAATGTACATTCAACAAAGTCATAATAACCACCATGAACAGCAAGAACACCTTTCTTCACTTTTTCTTCTATCCATGGGTACGTGAGCAGGTTCAACAATGAACGGTTGATTGATTCCTGTACAAGGATATCATTCAATATGGGAAACATTTTTTATGAATCTGGAGCATCCTTTTATAATATAACACAGCCTACATTAGTTGCAACCCAAATGTATGCCACAATAGGAGAATCTAATCATGGACCTCAAAAGAATTTGGTTAAATTCCCGGATAGATACGAGGTCAACAATGACCAAAATCAATGGATCAGGAGATTCAATATACCAATAAAACAGAATGCTGATACAAGTTTCAACATATACGAAATCGACTTTCATTTAGCTTGGTCCAATGAAATGAAGAAAAATACAAACGGGAATAATTGCATAGACCAAGAACTTCCTTGGGATAGAATTACGTTACTTAAAAAAAAAAAAAAAAAAAAGGAAATAATAAGTAAAGAAAAATGTTACCTTCTCACAATGTTTGCACTGCTGGTCAAAACTGAGTTTGGAGGCAGCAGCTTTTGTCCACAACCTTGCATCCTTCCCAACAACAACCCAATTTTGGATAAAGCTACTGCGTAAATGAAATTTGGAAAAGTGAAAACTATAGCTTGACTGCTCTTGGACAAACAAATAAAAGGCAACCGCACACGAAGACCACTTGCAACGCGATAAGTACAGAAGAAGAAATTTACTGAACCTTTTATCAACTTCATCATCCATGCCCATAAGAGCACGAATGCCTCCACAGCAGCTGTGACCAACGACCAATATGTTTTCGATCTACAATATAACTATGGTTAAGGATTTATTTTTGTCTAGCTTTTCTTGCTTCCATTTTCTATTAAAAATCGCACTCAATCTGGGAGATTCAACTTTTCACGATACCAACAGTTGTTACCTCCCAATTGTCACTCTATAAGCAAGGATGCGTAACCAATAGCTTTAAAGCCATTACTTAAATAGGGATTTGATTGTAACGAATTAGACTAGCAAGGAAACAAATGGGATTTTCTTTTAGAATTTATTCCCAGAATACTTACTTTCAGAAAATTCACAGAAAATTCCAATGCAGCATTTGTTTCTGAGGGTCCACTCTGCAAAAACAGAAAAAAAATAACAAAACAAAGGTAGTGAATAACAATATTTGATTTGATTCGAGAGTGTTCACTTTTTTGTGACCTCCCACAATCAGAAATGCAGCAAAATAATTCAACTGTGATTTGTAATGTATACCTCAAAGGGGGGCACCAAATTCGCAATGTTGCGCACTATAAATGCTTCTCCCGGTTGAAATCCCAGAATGGTCGAGGGGCATACCCTAGAATCTGCACAAGAGATGACCATGAACTGTTCCAGAAACATCAGTACACATGCATATTCTTCTCCATGACACTCAACACCATATTGAGGCAAACAGCAAATGAATGACATGTCCGAGTATTAAGAATACTTATGAACATCGAGTGTTAATAACTAAATTTGAAAAGGGAAATGAAAGGGAAACTACACGTATACTATACAACCTTTGGCGCTTGACCCTTTGCTAGATTTTGATAATGTTCCAAGTTTTCCCTATTCATAATGAAAGCCAAATTAGGAAATAGAATTAATTTAAACTAAACAATCTTCACGCCTGAGCCCTTGGCCACTTACATGTATTTATGCTTTTTGAAGTCAAGAAACCGTTGTTTCATATCCTCAAACAATTCGCTCCGATCATCAGTTTCAGCTACTCTCTCCAGTTTATTGTTTTTATGTTGTTCAGTGATCCCTAAGGACTCTCTTGAAGCCTTTACAGTCAAACCTGGACAATTGCTGCAAATATGCCAAAAGGAAAGCATTTCAGCACCAACCAATTATCTTTGGGATTTTGAGTTCAACAGGTTACTCGGATGGCGATTTAAAAAACAATAGAGACATTCTTATCTCTTAGGACCAATCCGAAGGTTGCATGTAGTCGTAATCTTATATTGCAAACATCTCCTATATACAAACCATCAAATAAAGAAAATTAGAATCATTGTGATGGCACGCAAAGATCTAAGTAAACCCATCAAATTGATCTCACTAACAAAGGAGCAGTCCATGAATTTGCAGCCGGGGTATGAACAGCTGATTAAACCAAAACAATGGTTAATAACGTCCAAACCAAAATTCAAATCTCCCTCATTAGAACCAGTATATTTAGCCCGGATTCTGGATTTCTTTTTCTCACATAAATTTCAAAAGTCAACAATTTCATGGGAACCGAAAGAAATTCAATGTCGTTTGTGCCTTAAAGGTAATATTGACACAAATATAGAATACTCAAACTAAATCCTATTTCGTCATTAACATTTCCTTTCACAAATCAATCAAATTAAGAAAATTTTGGAGCTAAACAGAACATTAAAAAAAAATACAAAAGAAAACTAAGAAACGTGAGACATATATGCAGCAAACAGAAGAGTAATATGAGCAGAAAGGTGACACCTTCAGAAACTTACTCGGAAGTAGTCAATAATCTCAATTGGGTCGGCCGAACTTTTCCTGATTTCAGATTAGAACCAAAGATCTGCAGAAAATTGACAAAAAATAAACACAATCAAGAAACAAGAGAAATTAATGAAATGGTAGAGAGAGAGAGAGAGAGAGAGAGAGAGAGAGAGAGAGAGAGAGAGAGGGAGAGAGAGAAAAGGTTACTTGTCGTGTGTCCGAGGAGGAGGAATTGGAAATTGAGTCATTTAAAACAGAGGTTGGCGCAAGAACAGCCATGGAAGAGAGAGAGAGAGAGAGAGAGAGAGAGAGAGAGAGAGAGAGAGAGAGAGCTGAAATGGGAAATGGGAAATGGGAAATGGGAAATGGGGTTTCAGTTTTGAGAGAAGAGAGCGTTTAAAAGATGGTGGGGAAGGGAAAGGTGTGGGTGAGTTGGTTGGTCGGATCAAGAAACATTTGTCCACCTCCAAAAAAGACGGAGAAACCCAAGTTTAAAGTACACTCGTCCAAACACTACGTAGCTGCTTCTGATGATCTCTCCTCGACTCTCAACCGTCTTTCGGAAATGAGATGCTGGACAGTTTAATTTCCTCTTCTTTTTGCCCTTTTGGAATATAAGACAGGTGTCTGGAAATCGTAACATTTTTATCTCATATTTAAATTGTCTATTAATAAAATTCCTTTTGTCAAATAGATGAAAAGATAATTTAATCTTCTATAATAAAATTATGGGCAGTAAAGTATTCACACAAACTAAATTTTACTGTTTTTTTTAAGCCACACCCAAAGATAATCCTAACATGCAAGTGGTCTACCACAACGGTGGAGACGAGTGTTACCCTTTCACCACAGCGTGAGTTTGAACCCGATCGGCTTCCTAATCTAACATCTAATATATCGTTCGACAAAAATAAAAAAATCCTAACCATTCTCTAATTTAAAAATGAAAACTGCTCTATCTCTTCACCTAAAAAAAAAAAGTGCTCAATCCAATTTCACGTTCCTCTTTTTCTCTCCTAAGGGAGTGGGAGAGTGGGTTAAGTCTCACAATGGACTAACAATAATGTGGTTCAAATTCTTCTTTGGCGAGAATCGAACCCTCTCACTTACAAGTAAAGAAAAATATCAATAAACCGTAGTACTAAGTAGCATCTCCTTCTCATTTTAAAACAAATTTATTTACACATAGAATGTGGAGCATATGATAGTGTCTATGATAAAATATTTTTGTCAATCAAAAGATGGTGGAAGATAATTTAATTATAAACAATAAAGTAAATTTTAAAGAGTAAACCTCCGAAGCCATAATAGTTCACATAATTATGCGTTGTGAGTTGGCACGCCCCGCACATAACCGAATGACGTAAGTAGCTTATTAATTACTCAGCCTGCGCGCCACGTAGGTTTGGTAATTTTTAGGGTTCAACAAGGACCCTTCATCATTCTCCATTTGGCTAAGTTGGTTTAAACTCCTGAAATCCCCAAGGCATAACAAGAACCACCATTCCTATTTCCTACTCCCTAGGGTTTCAAGCCGCGGTGTACTAAAAAACGTAGACGATACTGCTGAGTCTGGCACCGGTGGACTGAGTCCGTCACCGCAAGTCCGGCGTAAGTCCACGGACTTTGCAGTATGTAACATGTAGAATTATAGTTACACGAGAATATCACATTTCGACATATCTTTGCCACCTGCAACCGCAAGAGTGACAAAAATACGCACCAGAACACATTTAGCACACTAGAACCCGAGCATTGAGGATCCTAGTGCTTTTCTTAATACTCCCTCCACTTCCATTCAACGACCGAATGATCAACTGGACAACGAAGATAACACCATTAACGGGATTGTTTCCGAGCTTACTATACTTTATGACATACTCCTTTTGTACAGAACCAATGCAGAGAAGAAAAGCGAACATGTTCCGCAGATTGTTGCACAATAGGAAATAATTGCTCACTTATCAAACAAAGAGAGGACCATGCTGCCAAAGAGTAAATCAATCTTCCACGTTTACAATAATAAAAGACACGAAAAGAATCCAGATTCAAAGTGCAGGTAAACACCCAAGGATATTTCTTTCAAATATCATAAGGCAGGTACCCAGCTTTGTTGTCTGAGTCATGAATAACGAAACATTAAACCACTTAAAACAGGTAATTACATATCCTCCCTCGGAGCAGAGGGGCACGAAACAATTTTGAATCGTTCATCAATTCTAGTCTTGGAAAAATACAGTAAATCCTATACTCTCTAATAAGCGATTCACGGGAACCACCACAGCACGTCAAGACCGCAAACATTTGGTACTTTGAATCTGGATTTGTTCGCTAGGCATTTGCTTCATATTAAACCAATCCAGCATTCACAACCAACTTTAACTTATGCTATGTAATATGTGCATTACCCTTATTGCATTGCAAATGACAAGTTAAACCACCCAATCTGTATAATCAGAAACTCATAAACAAAACTAAACAATAATTAAGGAACCAAAAAAAGACGGAGAAGCACCTCACCATTTCGTGTGAATCCCTCCTGATCCCCTACTTTCCAGTTTCCACCCCTCCCCTTCTCTTCCCCAAAACCAAAATGAATAACAAAGAGACGATCATAAACGAAACTAATAAAAGGATGAATCCTCCCTGATCCCCTACACTTTTGTTTCATCGTCTGTGAATTCACTGTTAATTAGCAAAAATAATGATCATTAAAAAAGTACAATAGCAGTAAACAAGGGTCCACGGTACAAAAGGAAAAAACCATCCGCAATATCAGAGACTACAAAAAGCATCACCAAAGACTCTAAGAAATTAACCTACGGTTGCCTTCCAATCTTGGATAATGGTAGGTCGTAAAGAGCCCTAGATTCTGTTGAAACCGAAGCCAGGAATCTCTTGCTCTTCCAAAGCTCCTCCACCCACTACCTCATTATAAATGTCAAAAATCCTCCAAATTCCTCTACATCCAAATAATCCACAAGACAACCTAGCAGGCCCACAAAACCCTAGCCTCCTTTCCTCTACCAAACCCAACAGTACCCTTATGCAATCTTTTGAGTCCTCTAGCAAATATAGATCGGCATATTGCACCAAACTTAATGAACAAGAAGGTAGAGGGAAATAAATGATATAAGGCCTTGTATAAATAGATTCTTCCACATAACTCAAACAGTGATGAATCAATCAGGAATCAATTTAGAAATGAAAGACCTACCATCAATACAGTTTCACCTTATGTTTTCAAGTCTTGGTGATTACCATGTTGCTCCATTTGCCATCTTTCATGAGGAGTGTATTGCTCCATCTTCACCAGAAGCTCTTTGGCCGTTGGAGCAGAGACAACTATATGCAGAGCACCTGGCTTCATAAATCCTTCTTCAATGACGATAATACCATTGTCATTAGTGAAAGAATGCAATTTTAGTACCCATCTAAATTTGGCACCAACTGGCTTTTTATGAGCCCAAGTTGGGCCAGTGCTATGATTTCCAACAGATATTCAACATGCTACAGGAAGAGAAACAAAGGCATCAACTTCTTGAGCCAAATAAGCTTTACCATGTTGTATGTTTGCAACTATCCTTCTCCAACAGTTAAGCCAGATACCTCAATAAACATGACCTCTTTGAATGACCCCAAAAACACGGCAACCTCCGTCATGGTCTGGGATATTAAACCCATCAACCTGACAATTCTCCCACCATATACAAAAATTATCTTCTTTTTCATCAGTTCATTGCCCAACTCAAAATAGCATCAGTGAAAATTTTCCTTTTCATCAGTTCTTGCCACTTGTGTTGCTTTCTTACATTCACAACTGCTACGTTTTATACTATTTATAGTCAATCCCAAACCATTTGGGAAAAACAGGTTTTGGGTTCCCTGTGAATGACGCAAGGGACGCGCGCATGTTCCATTCCCTTTCTAATCCCAAAAGAATGGGAAATTGCTTATAGCACACCAACATAAAAAAATGTTAATGGTTTCCTAACAAAATCCTAGTCATAGGATCAGCAATAAGATAACAGATAAACAAGCTTCAACCCTGATTAACGAAAAAAAATGGTCTATGTTATAGAATACCAAGATTTCATAATTTCAGCACAGCGGAAAAATCAGATTATCACCATACCTTTGAAGATTAATCTTTCCACCACAAGCTTATCTACATAAATCACACTAACATTTTCTAAAACTAAAACCTGAATTAAGTTCACATTGCTGCAGATTACATAACAGATTCAAAGAGTGAGAGCCATGAAACAAAAGGCATAGAAGCTCTACATCATTCAATACAACGAGCATCCATAAAGCAATTACAACAGCTAAAGCAGCAAAGACAAAAAGCAAAAGTCTTACCCTTACTTCCCTAATTAGCCTTAACCTTGTCATCTCCCACAACATTAAGTATGGGCAGACTACTCAAAAACTCATCAAGACCTTCAAAAAACCCGATTCCTTCAATATTATCCTCCTCCCCATTTGCTGTCCCATTCCCTTCACTCATTGTCTGAGCTGCAGGCTCTTCCACCTCATTATTACTGAACTCCACATTCAAATCCAACTTCCCCAATGCAGCAGCACTTCTTTTTCTTGCACCAGAAGTTGACTTCTTACTTGACTCTGCCTTCGACACAGAACCACCACCCACACCCCCACCAGTGCCAACCTTACCCTGCCCACCGGCATTTTGACTTCCCTTCCTTATTCTATCTGAAGCTCTCACCGGAGTCTTAGCAGCGGAAGCTTTAGCTCTTGCCTTTACAGCCTTCTTCTTCCTCCTGACCCTCTGCCACTCATCATCATCAGAGTCCTCACTTGGATCCGAAACATCAAGCAACGCCTCTTCGTCATCGTAATAGACCCTCGGGCCCGAATTAGCAATCTTGGCTCGTCCGGTATTCTTCTTCCCTTGTATTGGGCAGGCAAACATTGTCGAAAATGGTGTCCACTCCCCAGATGAGCCGCCTGTATTTTTACCATTCTCCAATAACCCCAATGGGAAATAGCCCCAACAGCAAAAGTTCACATCACCGCCTTTCCCCGCCAGAGGCGGTGACGCTATCGCCATTGCATTGAATGCCCTCTTACAATTCTGACACCGAAGCATGCAATCCTCGTAAACGCTTGGATACTCGAAGAGGTTATAACAGTAAGGACATGAAGTCCAGAAGCTCCCCGATTTGGACACTGTTTGAGTCCGAGTCAACTCAGAAGGGGGAGCTGACTCAGAAGGGGGAGTTGACTCAACGGGGCCAGTTGATTCGGAGGGCGCATGAGTGGCCTTGGAAGGCGGAGGAGTTGATTCAGAGGGCGGAGGTGCTGGCTCGGTCACATTGATGGGAATCGGATTCGGCCTTTCCTCCTCCATCGACGGTCTTCCGTCCTTACTTTTAGGGTTTTTTCTCACTTCTTGCTGCTGCTGCTGCTGCAGAAGAAGATGTGGAAATTCCTGATATTGTTGCCGGTGCTGCTGAGGAGGTTCGTGGTGATACTGCTGGTTCTGCTGCTGCTGCTGCTGCTGCTGATGTTGGTGTTCTGGTGGTGGTGGTGGCTGTCGCTTTTGTTGAAAATGCCATTGCGGTTGTGGTCTCTGCACTTCTGGTTGTGGTTGTGGCGGCGGTGGCGGTTGAGGCTGGAATTGTAGTAGCTGCGACGGTTGGGGATGAAATAGAAGTGGCTGCGGGGGCGGCGGCTGTTGCTGAACATGATGCATTTGCAAGAATTGCCTCTCGAACAGCTGAGTTGACCCGGATGGGGGCGAGTCGAACCGGTTGAACATGCTCAACTCGTGGTCGTAGATGGCCTTCTTATTGGGGTTAGAGAGGACGTTCCAGGCCTCGGAGACCAGCCGGAAGGCGTGATCGGCGTAAGGGAAGCGATTCCGATGCGGGTTCAGCAGGAGAGCGAGTCGGCGGTACTGAGTTGCAACGATTTCGAGGTTCTGAGTGTACTGGGCGAGTTGTAGAATAGCGTACCAGTCGGGCTGCTGGTTTTGGCTGTTGATCTGGGATTCGGCGGCGAGGAGGGTGTCAGCGACGGCGATTATCTGGTCGGTGGCCTCAAGCCTGGGGTCGGTCTCTCGGGCTCGGATGGCGAAGGTCTTGGTCCCCTGCAGGTCATGTGCTGACAGTAGCTTCACGGCGGTGCTCAGCCACCGCTCCGCCTCCGCTCTGTTGGAGTTGAAATTGAAATCCATTTCTCACTCTCCTCCCTCTGTCTCGCTCCCCCTCCTTTGTCCTTTGGTGGTTTTGGGTGGAGTTGGGACAGAAATGAAGGGTCGGGGTTTTTTGGGTGGACGAAAGAGGCCCTGGGTTTTGACTGAAATGACGGGGACTGGTTGGTGGTTGGGGTGGGAGAATGGGAGCTGCAGTAGGGGTATTTTGGGATCGAGGTAAAAGTTTGATCTGATAAATCTGGGGGGCGTTTTATCTGAATACGCAGTGAGAGTGACACGTCACACGTTGATGAGGGTTTTGAGCGCACTTGGACTCGGTTAATTTTACCAACGCACTACTACCCGTGTGACTTTTTAACTACTACTTCGTCCACGGTGTAGTTAGTCTGATGACTAATACGTGAGATATTGGTCGGGTCATGGAACGTCAGCACGCCCCGTGGAAGTCCACAATGGATCTCTTACTCTTTTGCTAATGCCTAATCACAATAGGTAGAATTGAAATGATGAGGAAATGACGAGAATTGGAATCCCCATTTTCATCAGAGTTGTTTATGAAGGATGTCCATAATTGAAGTGGAAATGATGTTGATTTCATATAATACTTGCGTTCTCTCTCTTGAGGATGAGCTCATCCTCTCTTTGAAATTAACCTATCTGAACATGACACCTGTTAATATGGTTCTCTAGAATGACACGGTCCCACTTTTTCCATAATATCCTTGTGAGGGAATACTCTTTGATTGGAGACTAGATCAATGCTGGATGGAGGGGACCCTTTGCCATGTGATTGACCACCTATTTCAAGTGATCAGTTCTCTAATGGCATATTCTCTAGCGGTTGATGCTCTATTGAGACTACCAGACAAGGGTGCTCTATTAAGACCACCATACAAGGGTGCTCTCCTGAGACTACTAGACCAGAGTGCTCTACCAAGACTGTCACGCCCCGATCCCGACATACGTCCAGGATCGACTCGTGACATCACCAATTACATGTATATCTAACATACCCTGCATCCGGGATATGTGCAAAGCACAACTCACAATCCAACTGCGTAGTAATTCTTTGTACACTTTATGGTTGCATCTAACCTCGTTGTTAGACTGCCTACGTACCCTAAATAGGGATCAAGCCATTCGTAGTTCGTCCTTCACTACACTCGAACAATCACAAAAATCACTATGTCTCAACATAATACCACACAACAGGCATGCAACATCACGAGGAACATTCGACGAAGCGCAACATAAATCTATAGTCATATTGGTCAACGAGTCTAATCATAATGATAACAATCACAACCAACATCATTCCACAATCACATCAATCAATAACACATACCATATACTGAAATGCAGGGCTAGAGCGACACAGTTTGGCTAAAGCCTACATCTCTGAAGCTGAAATCGAATCCAAGGAATCAACAAGTCAAATGATGCGATTTCGGACCACTCAACGAAATCCATCAACATTGGGTTCCGGACCATTCAAAGGAACCAAGACACCAAAGGGGATTCCAGACCACTCAACGGAATTGCGGAGTAGAAGGGATTCCGAACCTCTCAAAGGAATCCGAGCGGATATGATTCTGGACCACTCAACGGAATCGCGGAGTACAATGGATATCATACCACTCAATGAAATCCAAGGCAAGATATGATTCCAGACTACTCAATGGAATCGCGGAGCACGAGGGCTTCCGGACCACTCAACAGAATCCAGACGGAGCAGGGAACCGAACCACTCAATGGAACCCCAGCGGAAACCTAATTTCGGATCACTCAACGAAACCGAGCGGAAGTCTAAGAAATATAGCAACGCTCGAAGAAGAAGACATGAAACAAATACTCAAAATACAAAAGCTCAACGAAACAAGAAATGGAATAATGATACGATATGTGAACAAGTCTCGAAGCAACAAACCCCATGAAAATGGGTTCATGGTCCACTCCTAGCCTTCACATTTCATCACATCAGGCTAAACATACAAATTAACCACACTCCACAACAAGTTCAATGCACAAGTCAAATCACATAAAATAAACAAGCATAACACAATGTGATGCCATCAATACGTAAATCAAGGTACACGTCAATCGAGGAAAACACATCATCATGTTGTGCCCAATAAGCTCCATAGAATCTCAACAACACTCTAAGATCAGCAACACGCTAGAAGAATAGGGGCTAGTTGACTAAAAAGCCAACCGTCGATCAAGGTAGAGAGTAGGGTCCACAAACCTAGAAATCTAAACTGAAAGACCCACCTATCAGATTTCTTATCCGTAACTTCCCAAAGTTCACATTATGCTTCTAAAACAACATACTAAAACTTCATTTATGATCCAACGGTTAGATCTCCGCCAATTGCAAATTCAAGTGGCGGACAACTTTTGATTTTACAAACTTAGAAATCCAATTCGAGAAGATCCATATGTCGGATTCCCGATCCGTTAGTTCCTAATGTCATCAAATATTACATACTATTTCGTACTAAATTTTGATGTCGATCCAACGGTCGGATCGTCAATTCATATAATAACCAAATGGCGGCCAAATAGGCGATCAACAACGAAACTATACTAAAACATCGAAATTTCACTAAAAGGATGTCAAATACGGAATTGAGGCATCAAAATTTAGCCTAGTAGGTCAGGTGGGGTCTCAGCCCACGCGCCGCCACGTGTGGCGGTTTCCGGCGAACAGAAACCACAAATTCTGACCAACTCTAAAATTCACCAAATTTTGCAGAAATGTACAACTTAAAGAGAGAAACATTTTTCATACCTGGGATGAAGCCTAGTTCGGCCGGGAAGTGGCCGGAAAATCCTTGGAAGCGTCGAAAACGGGTGAACTTCGATCTGTCCACTCTGGTGATCTGCCGGCCCCAAACTTGTTTGGGGTTTGTTCCTGGGCTCAAGGGAAGTCAGTTGAGGGTGGTGGTTGGTGGTGCAACTCATCGGATTGGCGGATCGCCGCCAAGAAACCGTTGGTGTCACCGTAACCAAACGCCACGAAATTAGCCCAATTTCCATCGAATCTTGGGTGAAAAATGAAGGAGAAGAATTATGGTGGTGATTGCAGGTGATGGTTGGGTGAATTTCGCCTGAAAAATGCCTGAGAACCGCCAGATTCCCACCAAGACAAGGACGGGTTGGCGCGGGTTGAAGAGGGTCCGAGTTCGTTCCCCTTATTTTCCTCTCTCTCATTTCCCTTATTTCCTTGTTTTCCTATTGGGCAACCTTCTTCCTCTCTCCTCTTTCCCTCCTAATTGGTCCTTAGTTTCTTTTTAATTTGATTGGTCATTAGTTCCCCCTTCTGATTGGTTCCCTTAGCTTTCCTTTATGTGATTGGGCCGAATTCCCACCTGGTGGGAATTCATTTAACTAAAGAATTAAGGTTTTTAAAAAAAATAAGGAAAAACAACTTCGAACGTCTGTAAATTTTTCATTATAATCTCGATTCGCACACGGCTCTCGCCTATACACTCATGGTTTCAAAATCTATTCGAAAACATTAATTGTGACCTCGAAAGGTTAACAAATTTTAAAGATTAATTACGAAAGTTCAAACCCGATAACTAAACGATTTGATTCCTAAATTTAACGGAATTAAAATAAACTAATAAAAATAATGTAAACGTGAAATACGAATTTTAATGATGAGATACGTAATGAATAGTGAAACTCCGAGAACAGGATATCACAAACACCATCAGACAAGGGTGTTCTATTGAGACCACCAAACCAAGATTTTATACTGACACCACTAGACCATTGTGCTCTACTGAGACCATCAAACAAGGATGATCTATTGAGACCACCAGACAAGGGTGCTCTGCTGAGACCACCAGACCAAGGTGTTCTACTGAGACCACCAGACCAGGGTGTTATACTGAGACCAACAGACTGCATCTCCAGAATGCTCTACATATAGACTACCATTGGATGAAGACCCGTTGACCGTCTAGATATTCATTAGGTGGATATAAAGAGGTCACATCACCTCTTCTTTGAGACCAGACACTTATTCTTCCTTAGGAAGGTGACTTTTCTATATAAATATATATAAAGGAAAAGATGACAGAAGAGAAAGGATGGCTTATTTGAGGGGAAAAGCCTACTGTTCTTTGGTTTTCTCCATGCCAACTAAAAGCTTGGAGCCATTTTCATGTAACATTTGATATACACTACAATAGATGTAGCCTCGTTTATGGGTGAACCACTATATATCCTTATGTCTATTCTATAACTAATAATGATTACATCATCTAAGTTAACCTCCCAATTTTGAGTTTTAACAATTTGGCACTATTTGGGAAACGAGGATTATTTGGCCGTGTTTTCTACCTAGTTGGGCACTTCGTGCTGATTTGTCATACACACTCCCTCAAGTACAAGGTTTAAAATATCGATGATATTGGAAATATCGGTAGTCCAAAAACATGGAAATTTCGATGGAAATATCGGGATATTATCGATATCGATAAAAATTGAATAAAAACCACGGAAATTGTAAAAAAAACTTGGAAATTTTTATTAAAACTTTGCAGGATGTTTATTTAGTCAATTATCTATTAGTTTATCATAAAAAATTGGAAGGAAATGCATTGCATGATGGATTTAACTGATTTAAGTTGATTATATAGCGAGCTGGCAAACATTGTAAGTGTAGAAAATATATAAATATTTTAGCATATTTTCACAAAAATATAAGTGATATGGTGGTCAAGGTGTTGAAGGAGTAAAATGGGAGGGGTTCGAATCCCCTTGGTGTTTTTTTAAATATAGAAATTTAAAAAATACGGAAATTTCGATGGAAATATCGGTAGTCCAAAAACACGGAAATTTCGATGGAAATATCGGGATATTATGGATATTTTAGACCAGGCTCAAGTATTATGATGAGTAGAAGATTAAAGGAAAATAAGATAGGTTTATTCGTTTTATGTTTGTTTAATCTAGAAAGCAAACAATAAAAAGAATGAATTGATGGAATTTAGCACGATTATCACATGATCAAACTCTAATGTCGTTAGACTATTGATTACTATGTGGTAGTGCCAAGGGAGAAATAGCACACCAAAGGGAATAAGGGAATATGTTTCACGTTTTGATTGATTTGTCTAGAGGAATGAATCCTCATTTTATAGACTTCAGCATACCCTTTTCATAGAGTTGTGAGACTTCTCTGAATGGTTTTATCTTTTCATGAAAGACACATCACTTATAGAAGGGTATAACTCTTATGATAAGTCATACCGCTTATCACACCCTTTGGTTAAGTGTATATCAGTACACCAATCTCATGGTGCACCTCTAAACATCTAATACACACATAGTAAAGCCAACATCATCATGATCATATTCCAACATGAATTTGGGAGAAAGAAAATACTAGAAAAGATTAAGAAGGGTATGTTGTCCTCTTTGTGCAAACGTGGAAGAAAATGAGTGAAAAAGACAACTTTTATTTTCATGATTGAGCAACTCAAGCGCTTCTCTAAGCACCATAATCGTCATTATGAGCACATTGCACATATAAAGGGACATAGTCGTCTTGGCTTCTATCTCTCTCGGATATGGCCTACAGAAGAAGATAAGAAAACTCTTTATCTCATAAGCTTTCAATTATAAGCAACGGAGCAGAATACGAGTAAGTTTGTAGGCCTGGGACAGAGCTTAAAAGCCCCAACGATAATGTTGATTCAAAAAAGCATTACCTCTCAAACTTAGCATCCATAAAGTATTCTCATCGCGATATCTGAAGTATCACCTTACTCCGATACCAAGAATTAAATATTAAACTCATGAAGAATCTTTGGCTTCGTGCTTAACAATATATTTATTGGACTTAAGAATTTCGAACCATATTTAAAACAACCTGCAAGAAACAAATCAATGACAATTTTTTACCTTTGCTCCAGTTCTTAGATCAAGGATTTCAATATTTGCGATGTAGTACTAGGGAGGGATTTATTTCCTAGACTGGATCTCGTGTCCATCTCTAGTGAAGTTTAAACAAAAATTCTTTGGAGACTTAGTCGTCGGCATGTGGGTCAGAAACACTTTTTGAATAAAATTTTCTAAAACAATTCCATTCTCTCTGAATATACTAACACATATAACAGTACATATAATTTCTGAAAGGTTAAGCATGTCATAAAACTAAAAATTGGTATACATGTATACACTAAGAGCAGATAGGTACATATATATTGAGTTGATACTTACCGGTGGCACGTTATACAATATCATCCACTAGCCGTAACTAGTGAAAGCTAGAAATATAATCATCCACTAGGCGTAGCTAGTGAAAGCTGGAAATATAATCATGACATTGCCAAGTAATCTCAAGGCAATGACTAGCTGAGAATATAACTGTGTAAACATGTCATTACCAAGTAAGCTCAAGGTAATGAGAAGCTGAGAGTCCAATTGTGGTACCCCAACAGGCTGTGTCTTACGGCCATGGACGTAGTACAATACTCTAAATTTGTATGGGTGTATGCATGCCACAAGATAAGTAATAAAGAATCTAACGTTCATAAGATCATCATCGTCATAAATCATAAATCTGGTAGTAAAATCTCGAAACCTGTTTAACTTGCAAATCATAAATCATAACTCTGATGATATACCATGAAATCAGTATAATTCGTAAAATATAACTGAAATTCATTTTTATCTAGGCATATACTTAGAATTTAGATAAATAAAACATTCTGAAATAAAAGTCCACCCACTGATCGTATATGAAGTCTTCTTCAAGATGGGTTTGTCCTCTAGGGCCCCTGGAACTGCTTGCACTTAAGTTTATAAACAAGCGCATTATCACAACTCTATTAAAACAATTGAATTTGAAAAAATGGTATGCCGATTCAGAATCAGCGCGTTGAAATATCCTAGGAAGGGTTCCGGGCCGAAACCCGAGAAACTAATCAACAGTCAACAATGATCGAATGAAAGTCAATGGCTAACCCAAGCCAAGCCAAGCCACCAAAAATCTAGCCGGATTCTGGAAAAATTGGCTAGTTTTTTGCAAAATTTTCGATTCGCCATATCTTTGTCATTTCTCAACCAAATCATGCAATCCATATATGAAAATTTATCTACTCGATGATACAAATACAAAGAAAGTGGTTTTGGGCCTTACCTTCGCCATATTTCAAGGAATCTCGCCATGAAAGTCGCATCTGTTTTGGAGCTCAAAGAAACGTCATCTCAAGATCGATTTTCTAGAAACTAAGGTCGAAAATGAGTTTATGAGATGATGATGATGGTGGTGGTGGTTTTTGGGAGGTCGATTCGTCGGAGGAAGTTGTGGTGGTGGTGTCGGTGTCCTCAACGAAGAAAATAGAAAGAAATAGGGAGTGAGAAAGAGTTCTCTAGAGAAATCGGGGGATGAAAAGGGAAAGGTAAAGATCCCCCCTTGGGTTCCACAACACACCAAACAAACCAATTAGAATTCTCCAGAAATGAATAAAATTACGAAAATGCCTTTGAAAACGAAGTTAACAGAAGGCAAAGTGTGTCCTTCTAGGGAATTTTGGTAATTTTGGTAATTTCACATTAGTAAAGGCAAAATTACCTGAAAATTAGGGACGGGTCGTACCACATTTTGGTCTAGTGGACTTAAATTTGTAAGGTTGCAAATAATTGATGCCATTGCGAATGCGGATCTTTCTTACCAAAACAAAGGACTTTTTAAATTTGGTATTATTCAAATAATACACATGGCAAAATGCCACCCTTATTTCACTTCGTTGATGCCATCGTGTTAGTAGTCAACCATCGTCGAAATCGTCGTTTAAAAGAAGAGGTTTCATTTTTTTTTCTTTTAAAAAAAAAATGTGTTTTCTCTCTCTAGTTTCTCACTCTGTAAACACTCTTGTCACCGGCCCTAGCCTTTGGCTTGGGTAATCGTGGCTACCCTTGTCCAATCTCCTTGTCTCATTTTTCCCTCCTCCTCCTATTCCCCTTCTCTCTTTTTCAACTTCCCCTGAGTTTTATCTCAGTTTTCTTGAGCTTTGTCTCAAATTTTCTCGTGGAGTTTCTCACTTTTGGGCTTCATGTCCCTTCACTCCTCCCCTCCCTCTTATGTGGTCGTTCCTTTCCAAACACAAAACTTCATCTCCCCCCACTTTTCCTCGTCTCTCTTCCTCATAATCCATCCCCACCCTGTCCTTTGCTCTAATCTACGAACTCCAGGCTGGATATGGTTACCAGATTTATTTCCCTCCCTCACTTTCCCTACCCTAACCGGCATGTCGGATTTCCCTCGAGGCCAAGTGTTCTGCAGCTTCGGCCAAAGTAAGGGCATTTTGCATACCCCTTAGCCTCACCTTCTATCCATGTATTACTGTGTTTGTATATATTTGCAGGGATTGGTAAATGGGATTTGGATCTAGTGACTATCTCTTAGTTCTGCGTCTTTGGTGAAGAAATATGGATGGTGTGCTTTTGGTTGCGGGTTTGGTACTTTTGTGCTATGATGTCTTGGTCGATTTCACCACTCAGCCGTTTTCTCTAGTGTTGCTGCTTCGGTAGATGCTGGCAAGACTTTCATGGCGGTGATGGCAGCAGATACGACTCTCTGCGGTCAGAGATTAGGAATGTGGGTTTTAGTTTTTGCTTGTCTAATTGGGTTAGGCTTTTATGTATTTGTTCCCCTCAATGTATTTGGGTTATTTAGTCTTCCTATGTGTTGGCGTGTATCCTGCTTTCAAATTAATGAAATTTACTTTTCAGAAAAAATATAAGTAAGGGGTTTCATAACTTTGGCTCAGACGAAAGTATCATCTATCGCGTCATCTACCCATGTGTATAAGTTTTGTCTGTATGTGAAATGAGATCAAAATATTGTATGAATTAAAATAAAAACCTTTTGACCATTAATAATAAATAAAAACTTCGACAAAAAAAAAAAAAAAAGTTTTTATCACAAATGGTTCCTGAAATTGACTCACCCTATCAAGATGGTTACTGAAATTGAAAATCAATCAATGTAGTCCCTGAAATTGGGTGTCGCAAATCAATGTAGACCTTCCGTCATAATTCCGTTAAAAATTCTGTTATGTGCTGATATGGAATATTATTAAAAACTAAAAAAAAATTATTTAATATTTTTTAAATATTAAAAGAAAAGTATAAAAAAAAATTATTTGATTTGGTTTTTTTTTTCTTTTTTTCTTCTTCTTCTTCTTCCTCCTCCTCCTCCTCCTTCTTCTGGGTTGCAGATTCGGGTTTTTTTTTTTTTCCTTCTTCTTCTTCTTCTTCTTCCTCCTCCTTCTTCCTCCTTCTTCTTCTGGGTTGCAAATTCGGGATCTTTTTTCCTTCCTCTTCCTCCTCCTCCTCCTCCTTCTTCTGGGTTGCAGATTTGGGATTTTTTTTTTTTTCTTCTTCTTCTTCTTTTTCTTCTTCCTCCTCCTTCTTTTTCCTCCTTCTTCTTCTTCTGGGTTGCAGATTCGGATTCAGTTTTTTTTTTTTTTTCTTCTTCTTCTTCTTCCTCCTTTTTTCTGGTTTGCAGGAAGGGAGCTGGATGGGGGAGAAGAGAGAGAAAAGGGTTGGGGGGAAGGGCACGAATAGAAGGTTTCTTTTTTTTTTTTTTTATTTATAAATAATTAATTATTATTTTAACATTTAAAAAATATTAAATGATTTTTTTTTAGTTTTTAATAATAATTTTTTAGTTTTTTAATATAAAGTGTGTCACATCACTTGCCACATCAGCACATAACAGAATTTTTAACAGAGTTATGACGAAAGGACTACATTGATTTGCGACACCTAATTTCAAGGATTACATTTATTGATTTTCAATTTTAGAGACCATCTTGATGGAATAGGTCAATTTTAGGGGCCATTTGTGATAAAAACCCTTTAAAAATAAAAACCTGACCTTCTATATAATTTCTGTTTATTTATATTACCTAATTCATCCAAGAACGCAGGCAAATTGGAAACTTTACATCAGAGAGAATGGGTGACGATAAGGTGAAGGCAGATGCTTTAGAGATATTGGGAATGTTCCAAGTGCTTCCGCGATTGGTTGTCTTTGATCTTGATTACACTCTCTGGCCTTTCTATTGGTACGCCATTTCTTTATGTCTCTCTCTCTCTTTCAGACAATAACTTGTTTGGTTGCCGAGAAAATCTTGGTTTTCTCTCAAGCAGCGAAATTTTCTATTAATTGTGATAACCCAGATGACTAATGAATGTATGTAATCCTACTTTCCCTGTGAACTGGAAACAAAACGATGGTTTGAGGTTTGGGATGTTGTCAATATTACTGTGCATATTTGTATTATATAATTTTAATTTTTCTTGAAAGTGGATCTTTGCTGAACAACATAGATCATCAGTTTTCAAAATAAAACCGAGGAGAAAAATATTAGTTAGGACGGTGCTATCCACTCACCCATTTTTACTTCCAATGCAACTTCTCAATTTTCGACCGTCGGATTGAATGAATTGAAAAAGATCAATGGACAATAACTAACAAGGGTGTGTGAATAGCGCTACATATTGGTTAAAGTGCATTTTGATGTTGTTTATTCTACTTTAATTGTAATAGTAACCATAGCATTGATCCCTTGGATCTTCTATTTTCTATGGGTTAATGACTTCCATTCCACGGCTTCATGTCTTGTATCGATCTAATGTTATCTTTTGTGTTGACGTACGAACACTCGGTTCACATTTGTAGCCTATAAGCTAGCCATGGACGGACACAAAGAAAAGGGAAAAGAATCTGCGAACTGAGTTACTTCTAACGTAACGTCACAGTTTAACATGTTCTCGACAATTTTATGTTTTTCAGCCTC
Source organism: Heteromeles arbutifolia (assembly GCA_024362995.1). NCBI lineage: Eukaryota > Viridiplantae > Streptophyta > Magnoliopsida > Rosales > Rosaceae > Heteromeles > Heteromeles arbutifolia. The sequence continues at coordinate 37,961,105 of JANCRC010000002.1, read as the reverse complement.
AACTTACATTTGTGTTCGTTTTTCAGTGAATGTCGCTCCAAACGTGAAATGCCATCGATGTATCCCCATGCTAGAGGAATATTGTATGCACTGAAAGAAAAAGGAATTGGCCTTGCCATTGCTTCTAGGTCACCAACTGCGGATATAGCAAGGACTTTTATTGAAAAATTGAGTATCAAGTCAATGTTCGCAGCCCAGGTGACGCATCAGAGAACAACGCCCTTTTATCTTTTCAGTTTCAATTAGGATTAAGAGAGCTGCCAAAGGTGTGCTGACTGTAACTCTGTCAATTGAGTTTTATTTGTAAATCTGGTTTGCTGTTTGTACAGGAGATTTTTTCGAGTTGGACACACAAGACAGACCATTTTCAGCGAATTCATACAAGGACTGGGGTCCCCTTCAGCTCAATGCTTTTCTTTGATGACGAAAATAGGAACATCCAAGCGGTAAGATTATCCCTTCCATTTCTTCTGTGGCAATTGTTCTTAATCATAAACTCATAATAAGAAGTCATCTTTTGAATTATTATAATTCTCACCATCTCCATCGGCTCTTAGTTTTATGAAATAAATGTGAATCAATCATCTATTGACCCTTGATCGTTTCCAAATCCATGACTTTTGCCCAAAATATTTTGATTGAAAAATAAGGAAGAAAATTTGTGTGAATTATTTGCTAGCGTCAGCAACTTATGAGGGCTTTAAATTTTGATACTGACGGAGGATATTGCTATCAAAATGTGTAGAAAAAGAAATCCTGGTATTGGCTAAAGTGGACTAAAATTCAAGAGAATGATTACGATTGATGACGTTAGTTTTAAGTGTCAACATTACGCGTGACATGACTTTCTCCGGCACACTTGGGCAAAGCTGAAAAAGAACAGTTTACAGATCTAATAATAGGCAACTTTTCAAACGCATAAAAGCTGGTTTGAACCAACTCACCTTTTTTTGGGTGCGGAAATAGCCCCACCCTTTTTCCCCTTCCAATTTTGCTTCCCTCTCCTTATCAGAAACCACTGGTTATCTATACAATGTGTCACAGAACCCGGTATTGTTCGTATATTTTCAATTTATACGAGACCGTAATCTCTCACCCATTTATCAAAACTTTGTGATGGTATTTGCAGGTTTCAAAGATGGGCGTAACAAGCATTTTGGTGGATAATGGGGTAAATATTGGAGCGTTGAGGCAGGGTCTTACAAAATACGCCGAAAATGTGAATACATCTGAGAAGAACAAGCAGAAATGGCGCACAAAGTTCTCCAAAAGTTCAAGTTCATCTGAAAAGAACGAGGAGAATTCATAGATGTTGAATTATGTACAACTTGAAACTTAGTGATTATTGTGTGACAACCTCATGCCGGTTACGGTGATAATTTGTTGTATTAATGGCTAGATTCCTCCCATCTCTTGCAAGATAAATGTTCAGGAAGCAGTATCAGTCAACCAAATAGTGATTTTCTTTCCCAAATATGAGTTTTGAGTACTCAAGTGATTTTGCGTCCCAAATTTATCACTGTTGTTTCTGTAGTAGCAGCTTCAAGGTTTTTGGGTATATTCTGATGATATATAATTCTCGGACACAATTAATTATCTTTTAAAACGAGTCACATGCCACACACGTGAGGTTGAATCAAGAGGCAAATATGAAAAACTAAATGAGAAAAATTGTAGCAATGGTCCCTCAACTTTAACTCAATTGGAGGAATTGGTCCTCAACTTTAACCCAATTGGAGCAATAATCTCTCAATTTAAATCCAATTGAAGTAATGGTCCTTCCAACATTGACTCATTTTGATAGAATTCTGACGGAGTTGATAAAAATAACCATAACTACACGTTTTGATAAGTTAAGGGACCAAGGATTTTTAGTTAAAGGACCATTGCTCCAATTGAGTTCAAATTAAGAGACAATTTCTACAATTTTCTCATTATCAAATGACATGTGCTCAACTTTTTCACATTTGGCTGCTAATACTACTACTTTCAACATTTTTTATTCTTTTTAACGAAATGAAATTTAAAATTTTCAACGTCAACACAAGTATTTTAATGGGACTGATTGCATTTGGGAGCTGAACTTCAAGTCACATTTCGTAATGTGGAAGGGAAAAGGAGAGTACAGAATAATTGGAAGTTGTTTGCGCAGGAAAAAAGAAAAGTAAAAGACTAGAAACGAGGCTTGTGGTAACTCATACAACAACACAGCAGAAACTACAAAATATTTGTTTGGCCTTGCCATTTGCCAACTGGTTCAAGCTGGATAGCTCGACCATGTCTCAAGCCCATTCCCATTTGGAGTACATTCCTTCGATTCTGGCTACTCTACACAAACGGAAAACATTACAGTCAAATTTTTCCCACAAATATTGGATGCACGAGAATCTATTTCTATAGACTATAACAATTATCAACGCGCTCAGCATGATCAGCGGCTGCGGATAATACCTTTATACAATATGCATCCTACATCTAGCAAGTCGATATTGCCTACAGAAGTTTCGTGTTCAGCAAATTTGCAAAGTGTTTCACAACATTGGACCACTTAACCAAACAAGTTCTAAAACAGCTCTCTTAACTCCAAAGCATAACCTTTAAAGCACAGAATTTTTCATCCTGCCCTTGGCCCATTAGCCGATTACAGAATATGCATAATATGGTTAATATCTCAGTAAGTGGGAGGTTGTGTAAAAGAACGATTCACATATGCATTAAATTTTCCAGTATAAATAAGCTAATAACTTTTTCGATAACTCTGAAAATTAAGAAGTAGATGATGACATCTATAAAAATAGGCATGGGTTTTGAATTACCTTGTGTCATATTCTTCAGTGAAAACTTGTATCTCTTATATTTAGTTACAACTGCCGCTGATTCACTTCTTTCAGTGGTGATCTTCCAGTACTACACGCTTCAACTTTTCTTGCTGACACCGAAATAGAATTGTTTGCACTCTCATAGTTAGAATCATAGAGCTCATTATCCACATTCAAATTAGTTGCTGGTTTCACCTCTTCCTTGCACCTTTGTAACATTGTATCCAAAAGATACATCATCTCCACATCCTCACAAGTGAAGTCACCCATACGATCACATATTTCTTCAAAGTGAACAAAAACTTCCTCCCTATCTTTTGATAGACTTGTGGTGTCTTGAAAGAGAACGCATTTTTCGAACTCAAGCTGCTTAACTATGCCTTCCAGCCTCCTCTGTTCACCCATCAGTTTACCATTTTCCAGTTTGTTGACTTCCAATAATGCTTGAAGTTCATCTGCTTGTCGCTTTTCAGTAAACAAGGCTTCCTCCTGATTTGTCAAACTTTTCCGCAAACCAGATACTTCCTTCTCCAAATCAACAATTCTCTTGTTCTTCTCTTCAATCTCTAGCTCTGTCATATGTTTGGCCTTCTTCAAATCTTCAGTAAGCTTTTCAACCGTTACCAGATTTTCTACAACTTCTGAGAAGGACGATATAAATGCACTTGTCAAGTCTTGCTCTAATGACAACGCCAATACTTGGAGAACTTTTATATTCTCATCTTTCTCATTCATAACCTTGAAAAGCCTGTCTTTCTCTAGTCCAACATATTTCTCTGTATCTATGCTTGCAAGAATTGCTGCTTCCACCTCTCTTCTCATGGCCTCCTGCTCCATCCGCGTGATATCATTTTGGAGATTTTCTATGCAGCTATCCTTCTCCTTGGCATTACTTATAAGGTACTCAGTGTTTTGTGTAAAAAATTCCACTTCCTCGTTCTTTGATGCAACTGTAGCTTCTAGAAGGACAATCTTCTGCTCCAGAACTTCAGTTTTATTAATTTTCTCTTTGATAATGGTGATAAGCATGTCTTTCTCATGCTTAAGGGTTTCTTCATTCTCAGCTTGTGCAAGAAGTGAATTCTCCATTTGTCTACATTTTTCTTGATTTTCTTGACAGCACAGTTTCAAGCTTTCGGCACTAGACTTCCAATTCTGTAATTCGAATTCTAACTGATTTGCTTCACGAATTTTCTCAGCCAATTCAAGGTTTGCCTTTTCTAAAGCCAAAGAAAATTCTCGTTTCTCCGCTTTCATCTGCGCAAATTGTTCTTTCATGTAAAGTTGATGCACAGATGATTCCTCAAGCATCTTTTTATGTTGTTGAATCTCTTCCTCCATGTTAACCTGATGCTGTTCAGCTAGTTCCAAGGACCTTATCCTCTTCATTAATATTTCTGCTTTCTCATGTTCTTGTTCTAGCTTAAGATGAGCATTTTGTAAACCACTGTTCTTCATCTCCAACTGTGTTTGAAGTAGAGAGATCTTGTCATCCATTCTGTCACACAGCTCTAATTCAGTTTTTGCATCAGATTTGTTGGAGTAAGCCTCTGAGAGTTCTGATTTAAAGATCGCAAGTACTACTGAAATCTCTTCATTTGAAATGTCAATCGCTGAATGGCAGCTTTCTAGCTCCACCTGAAGCTCCTGTATTTGCTTCTCTCTACCCTTCAATTCAGAGTTGTGCCTGTTTACATCTCCTTTCATCTTCTCTATTTGGAGGCTCAATTCAGATTCTTTTGCTTTCAGATTTGTTGAACGGTTGCTATGTACCTGCTCCAAGCCCCTAAGCTTGTTGCGTAGCTTTGTTAGAGCAGCTGGGGCACAATTTCTGATTTGAGCTTCCTGCAGTTCCTTTACAGATTCTCTCAATTCCCGATTCTCTTGCTCAAGGTGAACAATTCTAAATTCCGTTTCTTTGGAGAGTGCTTCTTTTGTTGACAGTGAGTTTCTTAGCTTAGCAATCTCTTCATCCCTTTGAACAGCCAAGCTATCAAACTTTGACCTTTCTTCTTCACACCGGGCAAACACATTCTCATAACGTGATTTGAATTCGGACACTTCAACCTCCAAAAACTTCCTCCTGCTTTCTTCATGAGCTAAAGCTTGGTTGCACATCTCCAAAAGTTTTTGAACACCTTCAAGAATTCTCGTTTGGGAATCCAAGCTTGTCTGCAACAAAGAGATCTCTTCAAACAGTGCTGATTTGTCCCTCTCCCACTCCTCTTTACCCAACTGGAACTCGGCTTGGAGCCGTCTATGTGCTTCTTCAAGATGTCTAAACTGTTCTTTCTTCCATTTCAACTGATCTTGAGCATTTCTATTTTCCTCCTCTAACCCCATTATGATGTCATCTCTCTGTCTCAGTTCTTTGGCTTCTCGAGCCTTGTGATCTGCCTCGAAACACTTCCTTTCTGTAGTCGATAAGAGTCTTTTAAGGCCCTCAATCTCTTTAGTACTGGCACCAAAATTCTGCTCCAACTCTTTTTTTCTCTCGGTAGCTTCATCTAAGGCAGATACTAACTCTCTATTTTCCTCTTCCATTTTCTGCAATTTCTTCTCATTATCAGCTCGGAGTTTTCCATGCAAACAAGTCAAATGCCTAAGCGACGACTCTTTTTCAAGCAAACAAGACTGAAGGGTTTTAGAAGCCTGCCTTAATTGAGAAATTTCGTCAAGCTTGACATTTAGTTCTTGAGCTTGTTTCTCATTCTCCCGCTTAGCTTCTTGAAACTTGATCGACTGCTCAGTGTTAGCTTTCTTCAGAACATCAGAAAGTTCCGTCTTAAACCGGACTTCAGCCTTAAGCCTCTCCACCTCTGCTTTAACTTCATCTAGTTCTTTATATACGTCCTCCATTTCCCTTGATCCTCAACTTGTGCACGGCTCTAATGCAGTAAAGATCTGGAGCACGAAGAAACATGTTAACGTGAGCATTTTCATATAGAAAACTGAAAACAACCAACCACATAGACAGATCCATGAGAAGAAAAAAACGGTTTTGAAGTATTTAAGACTAAGAATTCCATGAGTATTATGTGCCTTTCGTAATCCCACATCCCCGCATATATGATTAGTTGACATCCTTTGATACCGGAACATACACTAGTTGGTGTACAAAATTGGGCATAGTATGGTTATGACTTCATTGCTACCTACTTAAAGAAAGTTGGATCTGCTACTGCTAACAGTGAATGCAATGGGGCTCCTTAGTCAGTTTTGAAACAGGCATATTCAGCCACAAATTCAATCAGATTTGCCGAATGTAATTGATCGAAAAACTTGCAAGTATCTACTGGAAATAGACAAACCAGATGAAGAACACAAACACGAACCTGATTCTGGAAACACTAATCAAGAAATAGGGCAATAGAGCAAACCCAAATTAGGGTTTCTTATCAATACACTTGTCTGAGTACCAGGAATTTTCACCGAATCGTAGAACCGGGTAACGAATCTAGAACTATAGGATAGTCAAAACTCGAGAGTTTGTAGATTCAAATTTGGTTTTGGAAAGATTTGGGCAAGAAGAAACCCTAGAAGAGCAAAAATATGACCTTGGAAGTGGATTTATTTCAAAGATAAGCAAGAAATTAAAAGAAAAAAGGAGAAATACCTGGAACTGGAAGGAATGAGGGGGTTGGGTTTCTGTTTCGAATCTGGAATTGTATGTGTGGCACAGTGCCTGTGCGATTTAAATCTTTGAGTTGAGCGGGAAGCAAAGCTCTTTTGTTCGATTCCAATGGTCTCAAAATTTGATTTCAGGGCCAAAATGGGAAATTTTGCTTTTTATTTCTTTACCTTCCTGTTTTCCATCTTTATATATTATATTCGGAAAGTTTTTTTTTTTTTTTTTTTTTTCCGTTGGAATTTATTTCTTCTGATGCTCCGGTTAAGATAGTTTGAACTTGTGAAACAAAAACTTACAGTCGCTTCGGTTAGAAGATGTAATTACGAGACAGAGACTCGAGGCGAAAGGAGTAGAGGAAACCTAGGAAGATTTGGAAAGAGATTCTACGAAAAGAGTTAGACTACTTGGATTTAATAGAAAACATTGACACAAAACCGAACGTAATGACGTTCGAAAATTTATATAGTTAACCCCATTTAGTTGGATAAGGCTTTGTTGTTGTGGACTTTATTTCTTCATTAACAAAATAATTAACATTTGCATATGACGTTTTACAGTGACAGAAAAAATAAAAAATAAAATTTCATGGATTGCGTATGGACCGAGTCCCTTGTCTTCACAAACGACTAGCATTTCTTTTCTTCGGTACATTACATTGGCAAATACTTGCTGGACACAATCAAGAGGCACCCAACATGCCTTTTCACACAAACTATACAAACAAAGAATACTAATTCAAATGCAACTCACTAACAGAATCAGAGATGTAAACATGAGCAAGGTTCACCCGTGTCACTTTCTGCCTACGTTCAGTACAATCTATTTCTTAATCTCTTTCCTCAATAAGCAATTGTTCAAGTTCTTCCCTTCGCCGCTCCAAGTCCTGTGATTGTTGCAAATAGGTAAATGAATGTATGCAAGCTTCCATGATAGGATAAACATACATAACGTTGACAAGCACAACGCAAGAACCATGTAGAAAAGCAAGCATGATAAACAAATGATGAGAACTTACCTCAAGATCCTTTACTGCTTGCTCCCTTGAAATTTCTGTCTTCTGCCGAGCCCGTTTGAGAAAGCCAATGCATAGGATTCCCTTTAAAATTCAAATATTGAAAATGAGGAAAGAAAAGGGTACAATAGACTCCTAAGTTATAATTAAAACGGCAAGGGCAGGCCAAATGGCTCTGGTCCTTCAAACTTTTCGTGCTTTTTTCCCCCTGTAATACTACCCTTGCATGAATTACTCTCAACATATGGATGTAATATATTCAGACCAAAAAGAAAATATAAAAGTTTAGGGAACACCCATGCAGCTCCTACTGCTGTTTTATCATAATTCATGAACCAGAGAACAAGGGCGGCGCTATAGCTAGCCTAAATGGAGCCATAGCCCCTCCAAGAATTTTACAATCCCCAACTGAAAATAAATTCCCTGAAATAAGTAATGTCGTGAATGGGTTAGTTGCTTAGCAACAATTACCCAATCACACATGGAATTAACCATGTTCCCAAAAGAGCAAACGTTAGCCTCAGCTAGCAATAGGAGCCATGCTGAGTCCTAGTTAAAGAAGAATCATAGTTTTGGTTAAAATCTGCTTCATCAAACCAAATAAACATTGGATTATTCCAATTAAAAGAAGAAAACAGACAAAACCGCATGCATAGTCACACACAAATTTCCAAAATTATTAAAGGATTCTGCTACTTAAACCTACCGAAATAAAATAGATCCCACCACAAGCAAGGAGCATATAGCTTGCTATGTTCTGTAGAAGAACTAGCCCCTTTTTTGTACTAGATTCGTTAGGAAAAGCTCTTGTCATGACCGCGACGCTGGTACAAAGAATCACGACATCAGAAACCATGTAAAATTTACGTTAGTATGCAACAACCATAAAAAAAAAATTCTTCACAGGAATACAGGCACATGCTATCCAAATTCTGAAACTAAAGCAAGCTTAACTTTAATGTTGATCCATCATTATTCTCTGCCGTCATAACTACAAATGTTATACTGTTACAAAGCTAGGCAATATTCAGATTGGGACGAATTCAGTCGTGCTCCAAAATCTGACGGTGCAGAGAAAATACTCTATGAGAGTGAAACATGATATTTCTTACTACATCTGCAAACTTACAAGATTTGCAGCATACCCCTACCAGCCCAATATTCCAATATCTGCAAACAGTTAACACAAATAGTAAAATTACATCATGGAAGCAAAATTCGGCAACCTAGCACCGATATTTCCATAAACTTTGATTTACAATTCAATGGTAAATTGCTGATTTAGCCTGAACAGAGTAAGAATACGAGAAACGGAGATAAAAATTCATCATGACTGCAGAGTGCAGCAAAGATTTTAATGTTATCAGGTGCCTGTGTTGACGGCTGATATGCATAGCTAGAAAAACATAAAGTTTCAAAAAGATAGTTTGTTATGCACTTACGCTGTTAAATCTTTCCATTTTTATTGTTTCAATATTTTTGGTGTGGGGATCATAATTGCATCTTAGAATACCCCTGATGTAGGACAGTAAAAATAGATAGATGTACAGGATAGATCCAAACTCACTCCGACCTTTGGCATCACACCAAAGGGTTCCAATAGAGAAATTAGAAAAATTCCGGCATCACACCGGCCTTCAGCCTCACACCGTAGGTACCTTGGAATCACTCCAAGGTTGCTGTGCCTCACAGACAAGCAGGAAACTCAGAATTTCTCTCACTAAATCTTATTGTAAAAGCTTACAAAGTAGCTCTTTTATAGGCTACTTGGCTCCTCCATCACCCCCTTCCATCAGTTGTTGGAGAGAAAGGGGCCCCCCACCATGGAAGATATGTGACGATCCATTTGAGAGATCAGTTTTATTCGATGTGGCTAAATTCATTATGTATTTTCCTTCGGAGGGTTTTATTTTTAAAAGAAGAATCAGTCCTTTCATAACCAACATTTGAGGTTCAAGGGGCACATCCCTAATCGAGATGTCTTCTTACGCTATGTTTGGTTCTTGTAGAACAAGGAAAATGAAAGAGCGAGGAACGGAAACACAAATTTTTAGGAACTTGTAATGTTCTCTAAACTCAGGCCATAGCATGTATCGGCGAAAACCAGTAATATTTCCTCCTTACTTTTTCCTTGAAACAAGTTATGGTTACAGATAGAGTGCCATCATCAATGTAACTGATAAATACCAGATTCCAAGATTTCCACAATTTAATGTAACCAAACAAAGCCTTAAAACAGTTTAGGTTTCGAATAATTGAAATTTAATTTTCACCAAATGAGTTAGGGCTTCAAATTGAAAACGAACCTTCCAGAACTTCATAACGAATCCCCATTCCGTCTCGGCCACCACCACAATCATGCCAATCACGACGGCGTAACACCGAAATATCCCATCGAAAACCTGCAATTCACCACCACACACACACACACACACACAACCCAATTTATAACTAACTCCACACTAATGCATAATTCGTATGTGTGTGTGTGTGTGTGTGTGTGTATAGAGAGAGAGAGAGAGAGAGAGAGAGAAAAAAACAGAAAGAAAGTACATCAGATCCATCTGTGAAAGACTGAATGGCTGAGAAGACGTTGACGACGATGCAGAGAATGGCGGTGAGAGCTGTGAGGACGCTGAAGCATCTGCAGCAGATCAAGAAAGGGTCGGGTCTCACTCTCAGTCTGGTTGTACTCGGAACTGGAGATGTTCTCCGTCGTAGGCTGCTTTCTCCGTCGGCTCCATCGTTTGTGGACATTTTATCGCGCTTTCTGAGCTCCGAGAACTAGTAGAAGCTCATATTTGCGTATGCGAATGCATTGTTTCAGTTTCGGTCTGTCCCATGGCTATTGGCTATGGGCTATGCCTTTCTCCCTCCCTCTCTCTGTGTGCGGGGATCTTTTCTTTTCTTTGACCTGACAGCCAAGGAAGGAACTCAACGTGGTAGGGTCTACAAGCTTTTTTTTTTAGTACAAGTTTGATATTTTATATTTTCTGGCAAACTAAATTACTTTCCTTAATTAAAAAGACAAATACAAGGAAAAAGCAGCCTACAATCTATATACAAGCCTAACAACAAATAAGAAAATACAGTAAATAGGCCCAAACGTGGCTAGCTGGGCAACAACAAAAAAACCTTAATATTGGAATGAAAACCAGCAGCCACCAGATGCACCTCCATGCAAGGCCACCACCACCACTAAGAAAACGGAACAACTTGATCAATAGAAAATGAGGGTGAGCGAGCCACCCGCGCAGTGAACGCCCCCATAATCCTACCAAATAGTGCTAAAAGCACTTTAACAACCACCCAACACCCTAGGAGAAGCACACGGCCCAACTAGCAGAGGCCAGTGGTTGAGGACGCGCGATGTAAAGTAGCATCGGAGCACGAGAGGGCCATGAAGGTCCAGATCTAAGATCAACTCATATGAATTGACAAAGTTCAAAGAACAAAGCTCAAGGGAAGCCAAAACAAAGACCTAAAGAGAAAAGGTTCAGATATTAAAAAAAAAAATTGAGTGGAAGGATGGGGGAAGGATGAAGGAAATAAGGGGGAAGAGGGAAGATGCAGAGAGTGGAGATGGATGGGAAAGAGGAAAGGAGGGCTAGAAAAAGATGGGAAGGATGGGGGAAATATGGGGAACAACATGAATCTAAAATCATTAAGACACTCATTTGTAGAGAAGAAAATAGCTTAATACGGTTCTACAAAGAAACTAAACCCATAATCTAAAGGTCACATGGTTTCAGATTTGGGTGTTTTTCGTAAACATGATATTTGAGGGAAGATCTACAAGATAGACGGTTTGGATCGTTGAAATACATTACAGAGTGGTTGCCACAAAATTGTGCCAAAAGTTGTGAAGAAAAAGTGGTGCCACGGATCCGAGCCTACTTAAATTGGTATCTAGGAAGTGCAAAAACGATTTGGTGAAAATTCGAATCTAAAACTACATTAATAAAACTCTATTTGTCAATCAAAAGAGAGTAAGATAATTTTGTTTCTACAACAAAACAAAATCATGAGCAATAAAGTAAATTCACACAAACTAAATTTTACAGTTTTTTTTCAAAGCCTCACCCAAGGCTGATCCTAACATCCTCTAATTTTGAAAAATAAAATATAAAAAAGAAAAGGCCAAAAGAAAACTTCTCTCTCCAATCCACATTCATTTTTCTCTCTTTCTCCTTCCCATTTTAAAATAAAAATAAAAATAAAAATAAAAATTATTTTCACACACAAAATGCGGGGCATATGCTAATAAAGTATATATGAAAGAGAAAATCTTTTTAATGTTTTTTGCTAGGAATCGTACGTATCATTATCATATCATGATTCATCAATGTATGTTTTAAATTCATGTATAAATGTACCATATTGCAGCCTAATATTGTGTAGAAAGAAAAATGCGTAGGTTTTCGTGCATAAAAGAGAACGAATAATAGCATGAGCAAAAAATGATTGGATTTTACAAATAGAATATTACACCATCCAAGTTAGGAATATTATCGTGGTATATGATTCTCTCTTAAAATAGAACAAAATAATTATAAAGATAGTCTGATAATGTGTTAGAAACAGAATATTAAAAAGAGGGAATAAAAAGAGAGATTAAGAGAAGAAACCACAATATCTATTCATATTATTAAGATATTACATATTGGCCCAAATACATATTTGTAAACAACACATAATTAACAATACTTACAACAATTTAATAATCATTGGATTTTACATACATATATGTCTAAGAATTATTGATATTCAAGTCGAGCGTTTCAATCGGAGTAATAACAAATCTACAAATTAAACAGGTGGTCGAATTTTAACTGACATACTGAACGGGTGGTCAAATTTTAATCCATTACTTCAATGAATATCGTACCGTTTCTTAAAAAAACTTGACCCGACCAATTTCGGTTGGGTGCTATTGGGTTCCCTCGGGTGGGTGGGACGGTGTTTGGCGGGCACCGTTTCAGGCAAGAGATTCAAAAGGAAAAATAGGCACAGCACCTCCTTTTCTTCTTCTTCGCTAGTTGCTTGCAGTTGGAGAGAGGGAGTCTGAAATCCGGCAATTTCTTTCATACCTTCCGTGTAATTTTCTGGTTCGCAGTACAATTTCGTGGCCGATAGTTTAAACACTAGTCTAGTTGCAGTGTTACTCATGGACTCGGCGGCAACGGATGAACAGCCCGCTCACGTCAAAGACTTGGCGGCCTTTCTCATACGCCACCACTCAGACCAGCTTCGCGCCATCGCTCTTTCCCAAGACCCCAAGCTTCATTACCCTCTCTACGTCAGGTACCTCATTCCCCCATTAAACCCATTTTACTTCCATTATTTTTGAACTTTTATATTCTCTGGGTTTTCTTTCTTAGTTTTGCAGAGCTTGTGGATGCCGATCCTCCGCTCTCGCATCTCATTTTCGCTCAACCCATTGAGTACTTGCGCTTTTTCGACGAGGCCGCTCTTTGGGCTCATGTATGTGTGTAAATTTTGTTTTTAAAAGCTTAATTTATTGAACAAAACTTGTTGGGATGGTGGAGTTTGATGTGGGTTATGTGTGGCATTGTGTGTAGAAAGTCACATTGAGGGATTTGAATGGTTTTGATAAAGGGATAAAGAAGGAATTCATTCATGTCCGGATTGATATCAGTGGTTCGCCGCTCGAATGCCCTGGTTTGTTTCTATTTAAGATCAGTATAATTATTTGTAGCCATTTCTTTCAACTGGTTATCCGTAGTTTTGTCATAAATTGTTGGTTGATGTCTATATTTGGGTGTGTAAAAGTAGAGACCTTTCCGAGCATTGGCCGTGTGAGAGTTAAGCATAGACGGATTCTGCTCACCCTTAAAGGGACGGTGATTCGGTCTGGAGCAATCAAGATGTATGAAGGAGAGAGGAAGTATATGTGTCAGAAATGCAAGCACGAGTGAGTTTTTTCCTCCAGAACTTTTACTCGCCATCTGTGTTTGTGGATGATATTTGTGATTTTTGTGCTTAAGAATTCTTGACTAGGCACAAAGAACTCGGGCCTCAATGCTCAATGCTATTGTACTGTAACTTTTTAACATTACAGTACAAATTTGTCTAAAAATATGAATTCGGTATCTGTTCACCACTTTTTTGTTTCCAAATGATATCAGAATGAAATAGAGTAATAACTATATATAAATTTCATGTGGTATATTGGATTTTTTATGTGGAGAAGAAACTCTTTATTACCTGATTTACTGGGAAAATTTATGAGAAACATGTACTTGTTCATATTATGCCTATTATGTTGGTATAAAATCCTTTTTATGTTGAATTACTATGTATGTCTGCAGATTCCTGGTTTATCCTGAACTGGAATCGAGAAACTCCATAAAACTACCGTCATATTGCCCTTCTCAGGTTATTACGTACTCCAATTCAGATTGTCTAACAATGTCATTTGATATTTATTATCTAGAAAGTTCGAAGACTACTTTGAAGTAGTTAGTACTAGAAACTTTCAATTGAGGTCATGTGAGTATATATGAAACATAAATATCTTCCAGAGTTTTCTTTTAATAGATTAACAGTCATCTAGATAATTGATTTTGGTGTGTTTAGAATTCTTGTAGCTTGCAGTATTTATTCTTAGGCTTTAGCTCAAGTGGTACAGTGTGAACTTTAACAGTGTGTTTGGATTAGCATTTATTGAAGGAGGAGACTTTTGAACTTTAACACTGTGTTTGGTTAGCATTTTTTGAAGGAGGAGACTTTATATTTTATCTCACTTAATTGATTGAAACTATTTTAAGCGTCAGTCTCTTATGATATAAGTATTCTTTTAGAGTTTGACATGTGATCTGTTTTCCCGATGACAGAGGTCTAAGCCCTGTGAAGGCACAAAGTTCACGCATTTGGAAGGTTCTATTACATGCCACGATTATCAGGAAATCAAAATCCAGGAGAGTACACATGTATTGGGTGTTGGGGCAATTCCTCGTTCAATCCCTGTCATTCTAAAGGATGACCTTGCTGATATCGTTAAAGCTGGAGGTACCATATCCTGCCATCTGTGTTTTTGTTTTTCGTTTTTCGTTTTCTATTTTTAATAATTTACACTGTATCCAAATTTATTTTGAACTGGAAACATCATTTCAGCTTAAAAAACTTTTCCTGTTTTATTAGTTGCAAAGAAGTATTACTTTGGTCTTTGTGTTTGCTAGGATTTTTTACCCTAACCCCATAGATTAAAAATATACAGTTATACCCTTGTACTTAGCATTTAGGGCAACCAAATCCAAAACTAAAATCGCTTTTTCATGTTTGATTTTTGTTTTTAAATGCAACAGTGACTACAACAGAGTCAAATTCTTTTAGCAATCCCTTAGTAAAAAACATGAAAAAAATGATCAGTTTTAGTGCTTGATTACAACCTATATGCAAACTACAAGGATTAAAGAATCTTTTAGTGGACATTGTTTTTTTTTTTTTTTTTTTTATGACAGCAAATTTTATTATAAGGTAACCAAAAGTACATTTAAGAGAGTGAACAAGAAGTCCATCAGTACACAATGAACTACTGAAAACTGAATACAAGTACAAGAGTTACAACCAAAAACTACAACGACCAAGTTAAACTGCCTTCCAATTTTGAAATATAGAAGAGAATATTAAATCTCTTGCCTCAGATGGAACTGAATCCCATAGAAGGACGAAAATATCTCCCTCTCCAAAGATCTTCTACCTCCACCCCTTTATAATTTAAAAAATCCTGTTATTCATCTTTATTTATAATGCCCTCAAAGGACAAAGCAGCCATCCTGCAGCAACCCCGCAACACTCTTGCCTCCTTATCTCTACCAAAAGCAGCAAGGCTTTCAATAAAGGAATGAGTGCCACCCTTCTGGAATTACCCATTTCACTTACCTGTTTGACTAATTCCAGGGTAATCCATTTAAGCTATTGCTCTGCCTTTAAGAGTAATGAAACTAAGTTTAAATATGTGTGTTGGGTGAAGGGAATTCTTAACTTTGGACTCGATAACCAGAAGAAAATAAGTGTGCTATCTAGAACATGAAACCTTTATATATTTTCTATGGAATCATGTTCACACTTCTTGTGTGTATTTCTCCTTACTCTGTTATTTCTTCTCAATGTTTGTTTTATTTATTTGTATATAAAAAAATATTGGACTGAAAGATGGCTTATAAATAACCTATTTCGCAAACTCTCTGAGAAAAAAACCTATGAATCTTCAGACTGTTAAGGTAAATTGAACTTTATCAGATACTATGGTTATTTCAATATGACTTTTGGACTCTTGGTGTACTGAGGTCCTTGAACTTCTTACATACCGATTAACAATAATATTTCTGCATTAGGTTGCTTGTCACTTGAGTCCTACCAAACTTTTCAGTCAGACAAAACTTTGTATAATTTATAGAGTCCTTGTCTTGTGAAGATATAATTAGGTGGAGCAGTATGTTTTTGGGTCAACTTCATCAAAGATGGCGCTAACTTCATTCTTGACCTTAATATCCATTTCTATTAGTAAAGTTGCCTTTATGGCGGTTTCGACCACCTCTTGGAATATGTGGTGGTTTGTATGTTAAATTGTGCCTGCATAATTTTCTTTGTGATTGTTATATAGCATGTATTTCTCAATTATCATTCTTAGTTCTCCTGCTTTCGATGCATAAATGCATATTTTCATTTCTTGCTGTAGAATGTGTAATACATGCTTGTTTTACCTAATTATTTTGTGCAGCGGTGAAAATGACTAATTGATTGTTGACACAGATGGTGTTATTGTTACTGGGATATTAACTGCAAAGTGGTCTCCAGACTTAAAAGATGTGCGCTGTGACCTCGATCCTATGCTAATTGCTAATTATATTAGGTAAATTTGATAATTTTGTTGAATTATATCATCAATTGATCTGATAGTACTATATGTAATATTTGGAAATCTTTATGTGTTTATGTAATTCAAATGGATATCAGTTATTGACTGAGAAATGCTCAGTACTGCTTCTATGGACTACAGTCCCACCCTTTCCAAAGATAGATGACACAGTCATATGGCTCACATTTTGGATTTTCAAATTTAAGGATCCTTAACTGCCTTGGCAGCTTAACAGTAGTTGACTGTTCAAAAAGTATAATCTGGTGGATGCAGAAACACTTAATATTGGTTTTTCTTTCCTTACATCTATTTGTTACTTATTTAGGAGAACTAATGAGCTGAAGTCGGAAATTGATATACCTGATGATGCTATAGTGAAATTTAAACAGTTCTGGTCAGACTTCAAAGATACCCCTTTGAAAGGTAAAAAGTCATTGATTCACAAATATCTATTTTATGAGAAGGTGTTATTTCATGAACTTCTCTTTGTTGTGGCTCTAGCATTGAGAGAGATTATATTATGATGCGAGCGTGAGTTTTCCAGTATAACTTCATTTTTTTTCTTTTGAGAGTTAAACAGGGAGGAATGCCATTCTACGAGGTATTTGCCCACAAGTATTTGGACTCTTTACTGTAAAGCTTGCAGGTATGTAGACATCCAACATCCTGTTCAATCTATTTACTAATATCTCTAGCCTTCAGAAGTACTAATTTGGAGGTTTAGGTGTGTCAAAGAAAATAAACTGATCTGGCTGGTTGTCTTTTTCCTTTATTACACTTTAAGTTTATGATCCATTTCTTTCTATTTTCCTAATTTTATTCACATTTTCTTTGTTCAAACTAGTGGCTTTAACACTTATTGGAGGTGTGCAACATGTGGATGTTTCTGGGACAAAGGTTCGAGGAGAGTCTCATTTGCTTTTGGTTGGTGATCCAGGTTATTTTTCTAAAACTTCTTTATCATTTTAGCGGGTTTCAGACCTGAATATTACACTGTCACCTACATCTAGCCATTTTTGTGATACATTTTTGGTTCAACACATATCAAGCATGTACTTTTTCAATTAGTGTATTCTAAAGTCGAGCTATATATTGCAACAGAAATGTTCACTTGGTCACCAGATGACCACAAAATGCCTTGTCACTTACCTTTGGATTTGATATCAAGGATTGAGATTAAAACATAAAAGCCCATCCATTTATTCTCCCCACTGATATCAAATCCAAAGGCAGGTGACCAAGAGAACGGGACTCTCTATTGCAAACTTTTAGTTGATTGATGTTTTTAAGTAGACTTTTGAAAATAGTTAAGATACTATCCCCAAATTCAGAAAATCTCAGCAAACATAGACTATAGTACACACACAAGAGCACATGCAAGCATGTTGAACATGCAGACACTTCCTACTGAAGTCCGTTCTATTTACAGAATACTTTGGATCATGACCAACCTTTGGACTTTGAATTAGATCATGGACTATATGTAATCATTAGTAGTTAAAACTCTCAGGTACAGGAAAATCTCAGTTCTTGAAGTTTGCTGCAAAGTTGAGCAACCGATCCGTTATTACAACCGGATTAGGAAGCACTAGTGCTGGATTAACGGTAACTGCAGTCAAGGATGGAGGTATGCTTTCATATCTCTAGTTGAATCGTAAAGCTGTTTATTCTAAAGAGAAAAGTTCATGTGGCTCACATAGGTTAAAGGTATAGTGAACAAGAAAAAAAAATTACTAAGGGCCTCTAAATGAGTCAGGTCGTTTCAGGGCTAGTTTTTGTTTGTCCATCTCCGTTGTTGCTTAGCTCGGTTTTGCTGCCTCATTTGAAATGACCTGGTATACTATTGGACAACTTTTCCCCTATACTGTTTAGTTCGTTTTTGTTATGGACTCCTCTAGATCTCTTCTAAGCATGAATTTACTGTTACTTTTATTTTTGAGAAGAAACAAGAATATTCTAACATGACTTTAACTTACATCATTATGTTGAGAAGCCACTATTTTGCTTTGCTTTCTTTGTTTGGTCCAAGATTAGAGTAAAAGAATTAATAATGTTTATGGAATATCTAGGGGAATGGATGCTGGAAGCTGGAGCCCTTGTTTTGGCAGATGGAGGGCTTTGTTGTATAGACGAATTTGACAGGCATGTTCTTTGATGGCTTTGTGGAACATTTCTTTCTAGTTGTTTTGATCATGCATTCAAATTGGCGTACATGATTCATATATTATGAACTTATCAGTTTGAAGTTACCATGCCATGATTGTTTGTCATTAATAATTCATGCTGATAACAATATCTCTATGTTGAGTTGACAGCCACCATAATTGCTATGTGTGCTTGACTAACAAGTATGTATGATGATTCATATAGAATAAGGTGTCTACACTTCAATATTCAAATGTACTTATTCTTAGATAGATGTGAATTCGATCTATTTGAGCCATTCATTTTGTTGGATTTATTATCATACGCTTGGGTGTTGTTGAGGAAGCTTGTGTCAATATCTTGTCGACAAATAATGGGAAAAATTCTGGCTAGGTCAATAAGGGAAAGGGTAGAACTGATAAGGATTCATTAAACAAAAGTTGAAATTAATGCTAATTCAAGGTTAGTGTATTTGGTTCTCTTCAAATCTAGGTGCATATTGTCATATTTTAAATCCAGGAGAAGGAACTTGGCTTGTGCTTTCTGTTTTACTAGTGGACATCTTGTCCACATTTTGAAATTCTATTGTCGTTTGCAAGAAAATTTTGTTTCTTATAAAATATAATATTTATAATGCTTTCGCTGAGAAGTTCTCTTTTATATTTTAATTTATCTTTGATAAAATAATTTAAATACAAAACTTAGTTAGGGAAGCAAATCTGTCACTTCACAATGGATATATAGAAAATTTCTAATCGTAGATGTCCTAGTTCCTTTTCCTGGATTCCCTTCAATGATAATTCAGTGAGAATTGACATATGCATTTGTACTACACTCTGTATGTACTCGGGATGCAGGTTTCTTTTTTTTTTTTCTTTTTTTTTTTTTTTTTTAATAAAAGGAAAGGGTATTATCTCTCTTTTCAAGTATTTTTAGTTTTTTCTGACAAAGTCTAGACATTTGCTTAATACAAACTTTAACTTTAGTGGTTGATCTTGAAGATGTTATTTCCTTGCTTCTTGGCATATGATATCTGCTTTGGCAGCATGAGAGAACATGATAGGGCAACCATACATGAAGCAATGGAGCAGCAGACTATAAGTGTTGCCAAGGTAACATCCTTGATTATGTTCTATAAATACTTGGAATGTATGTGGTCCTCATGGGAAATTCGAAACTGTGTAAGACGTATTTAGTTTGTTAATTAAGTCAAAATCGGGCAAGATTTAAGAGGGTTCTCAACATACTTTTTTTTGTTAAGATAAGCAACATGGACGCAACTCAGTACTACGGTCTGGTGGTATTCCTCTTCACTTGTAAGTGAGAGGTCTTAGGTTCGAATCTCGTGGATGGCGGATTCGATACCTAATTAGGTTGCCCATTGTGTGGCTTAGCCGAACTCCCCCTCCCCCTAAGTGTAAAATATATCGCTGTACTAAAAAAAAAAAAAAAAAAAGATAAGCAACATGGACGTCCACACTTGGGTTAACCATAAGTTTACTTTCAAGCCATCTCTAAGGTTACTTTAACCTAGATAGGTAAGGCCTTGGTAGACCTAGAGCTTCTGATGGTTCCACTCTCAGTGCAGACTTGATTAAGCATGAGGTTGGCCTTGTACATTTGGCTTCCACGTAGGGCAATGAAGTACAAATTTCATTTACTTGGAGGACATCACTGAGCCTGTTCCTCTGTCTTTATCCTGGTCCTTTTCACTGTTTCTCTTGAATCTTCTGCTTTTTTTCAAATATTAAAAAGCTTGATAAGCTGCAAGTCCTACAAATAACATGCACTCTGCAAACTAATAAAGAGGAAATCTGTTTGTCTGATAATTATCTAAGTATAATGGATTTCTGAGAAATATCATGGTAAAAGAGGATAAGCAATTAGGGTACAATTTATTTAAAATTGCCAGTATATATGCTACTGAGGGCGAGCCTTGGCGCAACGGAAAGGTTGCTCCTTTGTGACCCAAAGGTCACGGGTTCAATTTGTGACTGAAAGTTCACTGGTTCGAGTCGTGGAAACAACTTCTTTGCAAAGCAAGGGTAAGGCTGCGTACGATAGACGTCCAACCTGCCCCCCTCCTCTTCCTCCCCCTCTTCTCCCTCCCAACCCACGCTTTGCGCGGAGCCTTGTTGGCTTGGGGTCGCCCTTTAGTATAGATGCTATTATGCACTTAGATATTGGATTGCCTCTTACCCCTCTTCCCTCTATAAGTATATGTTCCTATCTTTTGTCTATTTGTTTCAAATCCTCTACAAAATTACCTTTACTACTATTATTTTTTTTATTTTTATAATTTGTATTTTATGTAACTCTTTATTGTGTGTCCACTCAAAACTGACAATTGATGTATCTCTCTCTAGGCAGGTCTTGTGACAACTCTCAGTACTAAAACAATCGTTTTTGGTGCAACAAATCCCAAGGGACAGTATGATCCTGATCAATGTACTGCTTACATTCAGAAGATATTTTTTTTCACTTTATTTTTTTATTTTTATATACAATTGATATTGTGGGAGAGGGAAATTGATCTCGAGACATCGGGTGCAAGCAATATTGTTAGTTAGAGATATATTTTTCCAGATTCTATTTCTTGATTGCCCAAGTTTGGCTATGTGGGGGAGACTAGAAACTTTTATGTTCTTGAATCACTTAGGTTAGGTAATATTTCACAGTAATCATTATCGATATTCTTAAATTTTAGCCTGTCACATTTTTGGTTGAAAATACGAGTCACTTAACTGATCCTTAATTTTATTTTTCACTTGTCAGCTTTGTCAATCAATACGGCACTGTCTGGCCCGTTATTGAGCAGATTTGATATAGTCCTTGTACTCTTGGATACAAAGAATCCTGAATGGGACGGGGTGGTGTCATCTCATATTCTTTCTGAGGTAATCAGCTCTTAAACTCATGTAAGTTGCACATGTTGTCATGCGGATAATTGCATTAACCTAATGATGACCTTGTCCCTCTTTTTTGATTTACCAACTGCAGGGAGAACCAGACAAAGGCAACCATGAGGAAGATTTAGCAAACATCTGGCCATTTTCGATGCTGCGTAGGTAAAATGTTTTCTTTAGTTGAAGAAAAGTCACCTAAAATCCTGATTTTTCTTCTACCAAAATAGTTGTCTATCTATAAATTCCTTTTTCTTGGTAAGCCCTTTGGTTTAGCCCAAGTGGTGGGCAAGGGTGGGGAATGAGGTTGGATTAGGCTCGGCCAATTTTTCAAAAAATCATTTTTCTGGTTTATTATGTTTGTTATTTGTACAAGTAACTAGTAGAAACTACCATTGAGGGGTTAGTTGAGTCGTCAGGCCTGTAGTTTACTCCCATGTCATCTGGGGCTCGATTCGTCAAGGTACCCTACCTACCTTCCAAAGATTGTCGGGTTTGGTGGGGGGACAAGTTTCGAATCTGAGTCTGCAAAGCAGATTTGGGATTTTACTAATTAGTATAATAAAACCAACGAAAAAAAATGAAGAAACTTCTCGTAGGGGTGAGCTGTAAGGAGTTCACACTTTCATGAGAATTAATTAAAGGGAAAAGAATGGCAATAGCTTGAAGAAGAATCGGAAGTGTGACCAATTCAACTATTTACGCTCAGTTGGCTACCACTCTTTAGAATACTAATTTCAAGTATGCATTCTAAATAAGTAATCACGTACAACAGGCTGGGTTGAAATTTGAAAACAAGTGGGTTACGACTTGCTAGACGAAATTGACCTTGTTGTGTGCAGTAACTGAAAATGTAATCTCTTGTGTTATGCTTTCGTTTGAAGTAAATTTTTGTGCAACCCTTGGATTAAATTTTATATACATATTTTTTTGAGAGAGTTTCAAGTTTTGGAGGAAATCTTGCAGATATATTCACTTTGTAAAAGGGTACTTCAGACCAGTCCTCACAAAAGAGGCTGAGATGGTCATCTCAAACTATTATCAACTGCAAAGAAGGTCTGCAACCGGCAATGCAGGTTCCACCTGAAGTAAATTTCCTGTATTAAATCTGTCTTTTATTGTTCTATACTTCTATCTAATTAATTGCACTGTCTTTTGTGATTCAGCTAGGACAACTGTGCGCATGCTTGAAAGTTTGATACGCCTAGCTCAATGTACATGTTTTCTTTATGGAACTATTCTCTTAAGTGAATCTCCTGTTTCATTCCCCCAGATATTGACTTGGCCTATATTGCAGCACACGCAAGACTGATGTTCAGAAATGAGGTTACACGGTTAGATGCCATAACAGCCATTTTATGCATTGAATCATCCATGACTACCTCGGCCATAGTAGACAGTGTTGGAAATGCTCTGCATTCAAATTTCGCTGAAAACCCTGATCTAGAATGTATCCTTGCCAGTCATTTCTGCATGTATTTATCTTTTCTTAAGTTATGCCCTTGCATATTTACTTATACATGCATGCTAAACTGTTGTGAAGCAGATAAGTAATATTTGGTATGCGCTGAAAAATCGAACTGAGTAGAGTGTGGCGCGTATGACTCAAAATATTATATATGTAGTCCTGTTTTTTGTGAAGATCACTTTCACTATCTTCACCATTAATTATCTGTCTACTAGTGTGTTTGGGCATTAGTCAGTGTTCGTTTCCTCCTGGTGATTCATCTGAACAGAGATCTATTTCGTAAAAGTAATATTTGAAGTCAATTTTATAGAATCTTAATGGTTTTGAACTGTACGATGAAAGTCAAATGTATGAAAGCTGTATTATAGAATTTGTTACTGGTTTGGTGTATAGATAGAGTAATTAAAAATAGCTGCAAAGTTGGCGGTCAACATGGACATGATTAGAGTTTGTGCGATTAATTTTTTCCTAAGATTCTTATGTATGCAGTATACAGTAAATTTTTCCTAAGGTCATCATATTGTTGAATTTATGTGCTCTATAAGTGCATTCAGAATAATGAAAAATTAAATTCTCTATTAGTTATTTGCACATTTAAGAGTTTTATTATGCATTTACCCAAAGATAATGTTCTTCTCTTGACACATCAAATAGACGCCAAGCAAGAAAGGCAGATCCTTGAGAAGCTAAGATCATTCGATGAGTTCCCAGACACAAATAGCATGCAATGATTATTGCAGGTGAGATGTATCGAAAGCCTTTGTACAGAGGATAATTTAATATGTTGTCTGCTTATCTATGGAACAATTATGCAGTTTTTAAAGTTTTTATACTGGTTACATTATAAATGTACTTTCATTAACAAGTAATACTATTGTTATGGGTAAATTTTCGGTGTTGGTCACTTGGTTGTATGAACTTCGCCATGCGTTTACACTTAAGTTTGATGATGTGAGTGTTCTAGTTGTTAGTGCGGATGTTGTCCATTCATTCATAAGTTAATCTTAACTACTGTAACCATTTTTTTAATGTTCATTTCGATTGTATATGCCAAATGTACATTGTGCAATGGGTGTGTGAAGTAGAATAAGACTCTTAACTTGAAAAGGCATTCAAGTTTCCGATCTTCACAATCGCAGATTATGCTTTATAGAAGTTTACTGAGCTTTTTCTTTTTATTCTCTGTAATATTCAATGTCGTAGAGACGATTTCTCTTTAGGAATCCACGGTTTTATTCTGTTAGTGTTTCTGAGCCATTACCTGTACTTGGATACTTGCACCGTTTCAAAATGTGAAACTTCTACCCTGCTTTTCTCTGATATACTTGGACTTGCCGCAACAATTAATTGAGTAGTTAATCTGTTATGTGGTGCTCTCTCATGAAATCAATATTTGTCATTGCACCAGATGAACATTTCAGGGTTTCTATACCAATGTACCACCTTCGTCTCCTTGCTTGTTTTCGGGACTTTATTCCGGTATTTTAGCCGGATTTTATTGTTTTGGACCGGAGATTTGACATGCTCTCTCTTTACATTATCCATTACATGCTAAACTGATGAGAAGAGAAGTGAAATGTTGGTAAGTTGTAGTAAAGTATGTTAACGGTGGAAGGACTTTTCATGCTGAAGGGAAAGTTGGGCTCCTGTATTAAATCATGAACAAGTTGCTTTGTAGTTGACACTCCGAAGTTTCCATCTGGGGTTACTTAATTCGAGAGAGGCGGAGCTAAATTAAGTGACATGACATTATGCAATATAAAGGAAGTTATTTTACCTCCGTGTAATTGTTAATTGAGAGGCATCAACTGGTAGCATCTCCTACTCAAACACAAGGAAATGTGGGGGCATTTGTCAACACATAAATTAACACCGGTCACTTAGACTAGACCATATCATAGCTCAATATGGCCCAAATACCCTTCACGGTGTGAGCATACCACATTTCTTAAATGGGTCAAGTAAACCAGCATGTTAAAGAATAGTGAAAGCCCATAAGTATCATGTCCTAAGCCCCAGCTGGAAATTACTTGCCAAGCTCTCTAACAGACTACTGGGTCACAAGCAGTTGTCATCCCTCTCTCGGGAGATAAGTGGTTGACAGCATTTTCAAAGAAGATGTTAAAATCTTATGTGGAATGTTATTGTGCATGATTGACATAAAAAGCTTATCTAATCGAAGTGTCACAATCCACCCCCCTTAGGGGTCCGACGTCCTCGTCGGCACACACGCGGTCAGGGTTAGGCTCTGATACCAATTGTCACATCCCGGCCCTGGGTGGATCACTTCCCGAGCTCGCTCCGCCACCGTAGCACGATATTGTTCGCTTTGGGCCCCGACCATGCCCTCACGGTTTTGTTTCTGGGAACTCACGAGCAACTTCCCGGTGGATCATCCATCGTGGGAGTGCTCTAGCCCCTTTCTCGCTTAACTTCGGAGTTCCTACGAAACCCGAAGCTAGTGAGCTCCCAAAAGGCCTCTAGCTAGGTAGGGATGGGAATATACATTTAAGGATCACTCCCCTGGACGATGTGGGATGTTACATCTAACCTCCCACTTATAAGTGAAGGGAATACCACGTAATATTAAGAGCAACTCCACATAGTTTATTACCTTGGGATAGGCAACCCAATCCATTCTCCCCTCCCCCAGCCACTTCCCAAAACACTCTAACCCACTAGGGCAATTAGACCCAAAGCGAGCCCGATAGAAAAGTCAGGTAATAATCGCCTAGGCATCGTCTTGCCTATGTGATGTAAGGCTGACATCATCATGACGTTAGCTACAATTTAAATTATTAAAAAAATTATAAAAAAACTAAATAAAAATATAAAAAAGTATAACTTTTTTTTTTGTTTCTAATACTTAACAATGTTCTTCTACTTTACACTACATTTTAATATTTTTGAATACTTTCAACTAATATTTTACTATTATCCGAAATTAAAAATAAAGTTATCTTCTATTATTTTATAAAATAAAAAATACTAATATTTTTGTACCAATTGTCTGGGCTATTCAATTTAGGGGTGAAGATGCACTTGGGCAGTTACTGTTCATTTAAAGAGATTGAGTTGCATATTGCCCAGGGGGCCTTCCTACACTGAAAGTGCTCTAAGGCCATCTCCAACTAAAATGACAAACTATAGTCCCGTCCAGGATTATAGCCTTGCAAAAAAAATATTTTTAAATGAATAGTGTCAGACCATATTCCTATACCATCTCCAAACGAAGGGTCTAAACATATCCTTCTTAATAATTTATTAGTTTTTAGTTTATACTTTAAATTTATTGGTTAATTCAATTAAACTACCTTTGATTGTTTTCAAATTTAATCGTTGAATTTGAATAAATTATTGCAACTGAGGAGCTGAACACCAACAAAGGGCTAAAAGGGGGGGTTATATTTGGCCAGCCTGATGCCCCTTTGGCCAAATAATAGCATGGTGGGCTCTATAGAATTATACCCTAGCCATCGGTTAGAGATGAATTTTTGGATAAATTAGGCCATTTTTTGGCTTTTAGACCTTTAGCCCTCTCCATTGGCTTTTGGACCTTTAGGCCATCTCCAACCGACCCAGCTAAATTGCCATAGGCCAAAATATAGCCCGTTTTGGCATGATAACCGTCTCCAACAAAGGGCTAGGCCAAAGGGCTTGTGGACCCCACCGGGCAATAAATCATTCACCAGGCCAACGGGCTGGGCAAAAGGAGCCAGCCAGCCAATTCGTTTGCACCAGCCCAAACCCATTCGAACAGTAACCTGGCAACATGACGCTAGCTAGTAACGGCTATCTGATGTCAGGTTACCGTTGGAATTTGAATTTTTTTTATAGGCAAAATTAAAAAAAAAATATAATTTTTTCCTATAAATACCTAAGCCATTTCTACACCATTTCTCACATCTTTTCACAATTCCATACTATCTTACCTCATTTTATTTTAATTCTTCACATTCTATTCTCTTACCTGTTCGAATAATTTTTCTTTTAATTTTTTCAATAATTTTCAAATGGCCACATCCTCATCTTCTCATCTCATCTCATCTCCGCCCATTTATCTTCCAATTTCAGAATTGGATAAGGACCCCCAGTTGGAATACGAAGAGGATCCAAAGTTGGAATTCATTGCAAACTTGAATTGAAAGAGATATTGGAGAGGGCAAAGATGAAGGTGTGTGAATTCTACCCTAATATCTAGCCAATTTATTAACATTGGAAGCTGAAGATAAGAAGTGCCATGTAGATAATAATCCTATCTAAAATTTGCATAACCAATTACATATCGACACGTGACACTCGAAATCCTATCCAAAATAAGGTTTTCGGACATATTTTGAGTGCCACTTGTCGCTAAATGAATAAGTCTCCGGATTTCTTATATTTATATAATGAAAAAGATGTGAAAAATTGGTGAAGAATTGAAATAAAATGAGGTAAGATAGTATGAAATGGTGAAAAGGAGGTGAGAAATGGTTTAGGTATTTATAGAAAAAAAATTAGAAATTTTTTTTTTTTAAAATTTCGTCAAAAAAAGAAAAGAAAAAAAGAAATCAAATCCAATAGTAAACTGACGTCACGTCAACTAGCATGGGTTTGGGCTGATGCAAACGGGCTGGCTGGCTTGCTGGTTGGGTGGGGCCCACAAACTCTTTGACCTAGCCCTCAATTGGAGACAGTTTCATGTCAAAACGAACTATATTTTGACCTATGAACCTTTGACCGTTGGGAGATACCCTTTAGCCCTCTCTAGGGCTGGTTCGGTATGGGATCCCATCCCAAAAATGGGATCCCGAATCCGAAACTGATCCTTTTTAGGATGAAAATCCGAATCCCGATCCCAAACCGATCCTTAGGTAATACCGAATTTCGGGATTTTGGTATGGTTTCGGGATTTCAGTAGGGCAAAAATTTGGCTTCTTGTTAATGGAAGAAGCTGATAAATTCAATTCAAACCTGCAGATCGAGCATGCACAGCAGAAAAGAAATCGAACATGCAAGGCATAAGTCGACCATGGAAATCCAGAAATCCAAATCAACCAAATCCACATAAAATTAATCTAGAAATTCCCAGAAAATTAATCAAGAAATCCAAATCCAAATCGAAACAATCAAAAGCTCTAAATCGTAAATCCCTAATTTGTAAATCCTCATTCGAACCCTAATTTAGAGAAAGCTTTAGAGAGGATAGAGAAGGAGATGGGTCGATACTAGAGACGAGAGAGCTTTCGGCAGTAGTAGCTCCTTCCTCTCTGCTTCTTAACACGAAGAGTGCTGCTCCATCCTCTTTCTGCTCCTTCCTCTCTCTGCTCCTTCCTCCTTCTGTTAGTGGGAGCCAAAAGGCTCCTTCTTTTGAGTTGAGAATTGGGGAACCGAAAACCAATTGAATTTTGTGCCTTCTGTTAAATATTTCGGTATTTTTCGTCTTCTGTTAGTGGAAGCCAAAAGATATTGCATTACTTTTCTTTATTTTTTTGTTAAATATTATTTTGTGTCTTCTGTTATTGGGAGC
This sequence comes from Heteromeles arbutifolia, assembly GCA_024362995.1. Classification (NCBI taxonomy): domain Eukaryota; kingdom Viridiplantae; phylum Streptophyta; class Magnoliopsida; order Rosales; family Rosaceae; genus Heteromeles; species Heteromeles arbutifolia. The sequence goes on along the minus strand of JANCRC010000002.1, from coordinate 37,932,731 downwards.
CAAAAGGCTCTGCTTTTTGAGTTGGGAAGTGGGATCCGAAACCCAAAAGTCAATAGGAAACCGAATACCTTGGTATTTTTCGGGATTACCGAACAAATGGGATTTGGAAACCAATTCCATACCGAAAATTTCGGTATTTTTCGGGATGAGATTACCGAACTTCGGGATGATTTTGGTTTGAGATTTTTCGGTTTGGGTTCGGAACTTTTTCGGTTTGGTTTGAGATTTTCCGGAATTTTTTCCAGCCCCTCTCTATGTTGTTTTGTTTTAACACCTGAATTGTCACGGTTGTATAAAGCACAGGCCGACCTTATCCCAAGTTTGGCCACAGCCTCCAGCCCCTGTTTTTTTGTGCACAAAAACAAACAACACACTGACGCGCGCACGCACCATCGCAACGCATATCCTCCTCCTCCCCCTTCTCCTCCTTCCTTCTCTCTCTCTGCTGTATCAATGGCTTCCATATCTTCTCCGACCCCAAGTCCTCACAAGCTCAACTTCCCCAACCCCAAATCATACCCCTCCTCCGTTGCCAAAAGACCTTCCTACCCTTCTTCCCCTTCCTCCCATTCCCAAACCAACTTCTCCTCCAGGTTTCCCGATTCCTCCCTCTGCCGATGCCAGAAGAACCCTTCTTCCTCCTCCGACTCAACTCAGTGGAGATGGGACTCTGCGCTCCAGGACCTCATAAAAAACGCCATCAAAAGCTTCGATTCCTACGTCAATTTTAAACCCCAACACGACGCCCAATCCGCACCCTCTCACACCGACGACCCTGATTGGGACTGGGATCGCTGGCGCCACCATTTCCTTGAGGTCGAACAACAAGAGCGCCTTGTCTCCCTTCTCAAGGTCTCTCCTTTTACCACAATTCCTCTTCTCTCTCTCTCTCTCTCTCTCTCTCTCTCTCTCTCTCTATATATATATATATATATATATATGAAGATTTTAATCCGTATTTATCGATAGTCTCCGGTGTTGTGCAAACTTATAAGTTGATGCATGCAAATATATGAACAATAAAGTAAACACGCCACACACAAACACGAAGAATTTAGTGAAGTTCAGCGGACTTAATCAGCTGCACTATAGAGAATAACTACTCGGTTACAAGAACTTATTGGAAACCTTTATGCTAAACCCCAAAACCTTGCTTTAGATCCCTCTGTCACTCTTGACTCTCTACCCTTGTATTCTCTCTGCTTTCCGTAGCCCCCAACAAGCCTAAACTGATTGGGATTACAAAGCAAACCTACTTCCCAATTCTTATGGGCAATAACCTGTACACATTCCTTTTCTCCTTTCCCAACACCAATTGGAAACCTAAACCTGTTTGTCCTTGGTATTTTGAACGAGCCAAATCACAACAATATATACACACACACATTTATCGAAGCGATGATGATTTTGCTTATTTATGTGAATTTTGTGTTTGAAACTTGAACAGTCACAGTTGGGTCGGGCTGTATATGCAGAGGACTTCGAGGATGCTGCAAGGCTCAAGGTGGCAATTGCCGCTGCAGCTACAAACGACGTCGTGGGCAGAGTCATATCTCATCTCAATGTATGTGCTTTTACCTCCCTGCACGTACTTCTCTGTTTACTCTCTAATTTTGGTTTTCATTTTCTGAAAGTAGATTTTGTTGGTTTTCATATTTCAGAGAGCTGTAGAGGAAGAGCGATACCAGGACGCTGCATTTTTTCGAGATAATGCTGGTGCAGGATTGGTGAGTCAATCAACAAGGAAATGAGTTTCTGATTAGTAATGTGAAAATGTACCTGTTTTTCAGTTTAATGCATTTGGATAAGTGTGTTTGGGTTGTAGAACTTGGCATTGATAAAATTGCGCTTGGTTTAATTATATGTGGACTTCCCATTTTGTGTTGTAGGTGGGTTGGTGGGCAGGTCTTTCTAAAGATAAGAAGGATCCCCGTGGCATAATTATTCGAGTAACTGCAGAGCATGGAAGATATGTCGCAAGGAGTTACAGTCCCCGGTAAGTTGTTTTGCTTTATTTGTTTAGTTTTGGGTGTACCTTTTGTTTTTTGTTGTGACCATGACCAGCAGAGCATTGATAATTTGGTAACAGTAGCTTCTAAATCAATAAAAAGTAAGAGAAAGTTCAAAATTAATAGTTTATTTACTTTATTCTGTAGTTGTAAGTCCTAAAGTTTTAATCTGAAGAAATGGGAAGAATTATGGGGGTTGAGAAGACAAACAGTTGAGGCATGTCAGCGTAGGGGAATCCAAACTGACGAAGACTAATGAAATTGATTTTCAGCATCTTATTGTTTGTGAAGATCTATGAGGGACATGGATAACCCCTTTCCTTTTCTTTTGTTATCTATGACCATTTAGATGCTAGTTTGTCCGAGTGGCTTTGCATATATTCTTGCAAAAAATAACAGGAGTCTAAAAACAAGGGATGCTACTGAATTGGATGTGATAGTACTTGTAGCAAGATACTTTTTTTAAAAATTCTCCGTTTATATCCGTACTTATCACCACCTTGGATTGAATGGTACCAAGTGACTTCTTGTGTCAGTATTGGAAACTACAAAAGAAGTCCTGCCTAAGAACGGAACCTATTTATACTTTTGATGGATCAGAGCATTTAATTTTCTATCAGCAGTTTTTGCACTGGAATTATGAGAAATGTTCAAAATCCACTGTTTTGATATTGATAGGAGTTTTACCACCTGCACAAATAGGGATAAAAACACTTAAAAATACTTGCAAGAGAACAAGGTAGTTGTAGTATAAACGGCTCAAGCAAGGTCGTTTTCCACAAGGATTGAATGAATAATTTGTATTTAAACCAATTCTTGATTAATTAATTAAAACAAAGTTTTGGAAAAGGTTGATTTTGCGACTAAAAATATTAAAAACGAATTTAAAATAAAAACAATTAAATAAATCTACTAGAAAACAATTTAAAGAGACACTATTTGTAAAAGCACTAGGGTTCCGCCATCACCTTAACAATCCTATGTAGTTCTCCCAATCACTTATGAATTACCCATGCATATTTCGAAGGTTAGGTTTCCTAATATATATCCTACTTGGAACCTCCAACGTAGAACGTATATCTAACATGCAACCCCGTCTGGACATTCGGAACAAATATGAACATGAAAGACTCATTAAGTTTTATGAAAACCTTTTGAAAAACCTTGCAACCCTTAAGACGTGATGTCCATCCTAAGTGAAATTACAATTATTAACCACAAGAAGCCAGTGCCAATTTCAGTGAACCTTCCGACCAAAATTGCATCAAATTACTTTTCTAAACATCCTAATGGTCGTGAATCACTAAGACACTTAGATAGTTTAAAACAGTGATTAATAATTCAAAACATACATGCATAATATCATAAGTAAATTGAAAAGAAACTACATATTCTTGCTAATATTCGTGGCCTCGCCCTAGGAAAAGAGACTAGTTATGAACAATCATAAAACAAAATATTATTAAGAACATAGATAGAAAACACGTAGAAAATAAACTTGAATAGCTAAATAGCCTAATGGCTAAATAGCCTTATTTATTCTACTATAAAAGAAAACCCTACCCCGAAAAGGTCTTAGAATAAAACTAGGAAACATAATAAAATAATAAAACAACAAATAAAAGGTTTCCTATTTAAACTGAAATTCGAACTTTTCAGAAAATCAGACTTTTGACCGATTTGGTCCCAAAAGGTCTTTTTTGAAAGCTTCAGTCGTCCCCAACAAATCCGCAGAAGGAATCTTCCTCAAAATATGCCATCTTGGCCTCCAAAATACCCAAAACATCCAAAAACGTCAATCTGGAAAAGCTGCGCGCTGGGCCTTTATTTCATTGCCATGGTCAAACGGCTTAGTAGAAAAATTTGAAACTTTGGCACAATCATCTTGAAAGACTCACGAACATCCTCCAATTGGAATCACTCTAAAATTTGACCGTTTGATTACTTTATGCTCAAGAGGAAGTCGAATGTACTTCATTAGAAATATAATTCAAAGTATCAAAATCTCACCAAAATAATTTAATACTAAGATTAGAGTAAAATATATAGTAAAATATTGGCTCATCAGATATATAATATGTTGCCTGTTAAAGAATAGATATTTATGGAATGCTTCTCATGTCTTATTTTTCATTGTACTTAAGACATATATCATTTTGTAGTTTCCAATGAATTTTCTCTGTGTTTCGATTAATTTCTTTCAAATGTAGTTTTCCATTCTGTACACTACTAGTGCTTTCTGCATCATGTATAATTTTATTAACTTTCATCTTCTTCAGGCAGCTTGCTACTGCTGCAGCTGGTGTTCCACTCTTTGAGATTTATTTAACAGCAAATAAGAATGGTGAATACAGACAGCAGGTATCTTTGTAATGTTTAATTTTTTAGTATAATTTAATGCATCAATTACAACTTTCTAGTGGTCGAAACTTAAAATGGGCAGTAATAGGCTTGCATTTCCAGTGAATGCTTGGGACTGTTTTGATCTTAATTGGACTTTACATCCATTTGAAAAAATAAACTAAACTAGAATTAGCACAGCGCACATCATAATGACCATGCTGGCTCTTATACCAACTGAGATAGGGAAACACATTGACAAAAATTCTTTCATTTTTCAGACAGAATCCAGAAGTTAGGGCATTTTAGGTCTTCTTGTTTTCATAGAATGTCTAGAACCATAGGAAAATAGAACAGAACTCTCTTTTAGTAGTGCTTCTCAAAACCACCTTTTTCAAAATCTTACGTTAAAAACAAATTCTTTTAGGCAGCAAACCCTAAGAGCAACCTTTAATCTTCAATAATTACAAAGCAGTGAAACATAATGAAAGATAAAAAATAGTAGGTAATATTCCATAATGAAAAAGGGTAAAATTTTTAGACAATAACACAAGATTCCAAAACAAATTTTGGTAAGATGCCTCTGAGTGTTATTCGTCAAATTGACAGTTCTTATTTTAGGTATTTTCTTTATAGTAAAGAATCTGTTATCATATATGCATAATGAAATCTTGAATTGTGGAATTTTAACTTCCCCGATAGTCTGGCACCATAAGATAATTATTTTGACAAACTGTGAGTATGGACTGTTGACTTATTTGAATGTGCTGTATAGATTCGTAGTATAATATGGTTATGTTGCCAAACTATATTTTCATCAAATTAGAAGAGGGAGGGGCAAGCATAGAGGTTTGACCAGGGCCAGGTTGGAGGTTCAATTAGGATGACATCATAATATGCACACATCAATATTTTAATTGTAGTGTTGAATATTCAACTACAAACATTAAGATTGTTGAATACTTTTTATGTTTTTCCAATGAAAATTTTGAAAAAGAAATTCATTGACTTTTATGTCAAGTAACAGAAGAAATCTGTGTATGGAGAAGGGAGAAAGTGCTGATAACTTACTTTGCACTGTCCACTAGCTGTAGGTTATGATCAAAATTATTTGGTGAGGCAGGGTGAGCTGCGTGGTTCCAGCAGGATGTTGCGCATTATTGACTGAAAACACTAGGCCTACTCCTTTTGACGGTGGATCATTTGTCTGGAAAGGAATAGGACATTAGTGGATTATAAAGGCATAGGGGTGAAAGAACTATAGGGATACAGTTTGTGCTTCGAGTTGCCTATCAGTCTCTAGATATGAAAGAGGTTACTTTTCTGAATAACAATTTTGTGTTTCCAATGCTGGTTGAACTAACCAAACCGGTTTTCGGGGTTAGTTAAGGAAACAATACTTTGGGGGTGAAATGAAGTGGACAGTTGTGCTAGTTCCTGGTCAATCCTTTATTTGTGGCAGTCCATTCTGGTTTTTAATTTATAAGCAATGGCATTTGTTGTAAATTAGTAAAGATTTAAATTATTCTTTGGTGTGGAATAGGATTGGAACAACAAAGGACAATTTTGAAGTGATACTTATTAATTACTTGATACTTGTTTATTGCACAAGTATGATTTATCAAATTTTATGCTTACAAATGTGCAGCTAATATACTTAATATTTCTGGTGCCATAAATTTCAGGCTGTGTATTTAAAGCGGGGAGGGGTGTTTCAGGATTCTTCACAAGTTAGCTCCAAATCATTGGATGCTAGTAGCAGCTTGAATCCTATAGATTCAACTGAAGAAAAAGGTGATCTGTTTGTTGCAGATAGTGAAGATGCTGAAGATGGTAATGATGGGGATGATGGCTCTGATCTTTCTGAGGATATCTCTGGTTTTCAAAGTATCTTGAGAGATATGATTCCTAATGTGAAGGTCAAGGTCTTGAAAGTGACCTCACCAGGGAAGGTAGACAGGGATCTAATATCGAAAGTGATTGAACAGATTATTGAGGAAGATGATGAAGATAAGGATAGTGAAATAGAGAGTTTAGATGCTGAAGATGAAGAAAAAGTTGAAGGTGATGAAGAGACAGATGTGATAGAACTGGATGCTGATCCTGAAATTATTCAAAATGCAGAGCGACGTGAAATTGCCTTTAAAGTTGTTGTTGGTGATCTTGGGCAGAAACTATCAAGCAGCCCGCCTACTAAAAATTTGCTCCGAGTACCTGCTAAAATGGAGAAGAAGGGACGCTTATCATTTTCCTTTACTGTTGAGAAAGATATTAACCAACAGGATTCCCGTGGAAAGGAACGGTCTTCTGTAGATAAGAAAGCTAAACTTGGAGGTCAGCGAAGCATTGACAATGTTATGTTTGATCTCTCTAAGTTCATGGGTAAAGAGAAGATACCACTGAAGGTTGGCTGAATTTTCACCGTACAATTTGAACAATCTGTATTTTACCAAATCCACCACTCTCTATACACTAAAGTTATTGCCATTCTATGTTTTGACTATCAGGTACTCAAAGATGTTGGTGAGTTAATAAATCTTGCTCTCAGCCAGGTTAACAACCATCAACCACTGTCAGGATCAACCACTTTCAATCGCATTGAAATGCCAGCTTCTCCAGATCCTTTAAATGGTGATTTCATTCAAAATTATGTTTTATCTTTTTCACTTTTTGATGCTATAACAAGGAGAAAAGTAAGTGCACTAACCTGTTTCCCCAACCCAACACCCATCCCATAATTTTACCGTTTCTCCTTGTCCCACCATAAAGCAACAAGAAGAAGAAGAAGGTGATCCCTTGAGAATTGTCTATCCATGGACAGAGACTTCATCCCTTGATCGCTATCTTGGAATCCCAACTATTTTCATGCGACTCATATGTGCATCTGAAGTCTGCATGCCATAAGGAATCCCTCTTTAACGGAGTTCTCCACAACCATCTCCCAAGTAGCACTTAATTTCTTTTCATCAAATTTCCCACCCTAACCTCTTTTTCCATCACTCTAGGTATATCGCTTATAATTTTGGGAAATTTTTTGTACATAATTTTTTCTTACCGGAGGACTGCTATTCTTTAACATTCATTGCCAATCTTGCCTGTATTATACTTTTATTAGTAGAAGATTGTTAGTTTGTAGACTCTGAATTCAGTGGATTATAGTCTTCTGCACCTGTAATTAATTAATGAAATCTGGTTTCCGATCTCTCCCCCTTCTGAAAAAAAAAGAGAGAAAAAAGTAATGTTTGATGCTGTGCAGAAGTTCTTATGGTTGATCATCCTGTTTTGTCACTAGAATCCTTAAGTGCATTTGCTTTAATCCACGACAGATTCTTCAGCCCACCTTATATTGAATGTACTGAAAATAGGTTCATTTTATCAGGGCTTTACATTGGTGCACATGGGCTCTACACCTCAGAAGTTATTCACCTGAGACGTAAATTTGGTCAATGGAAAGAGGATGGTGGGACTCAAGAGCCTCTAAACCTTGAGTTTTATGAATATGTAGAAGCCTTAAAACTTACTGGGGATCCTTATGTACCAGCTGGCCAGGTAATTTAAAAATGTTATTGTTTCTAGCTTCATAATATTCTATTGAAATAAAACCTCATGTGGCATTTGGCTTTGTTTTTTTCTGATACATGTTATTAATACTTGGTTGACTGGAAGCCACCTTATTTCTTCCAAAGCGCTCCTCTCAACTTTGGAATGAACATCTGGGCTTAAGTTTTGTTTTTCATCGATTAGTTACCTACTTTTTCTAGACCTTGGTCCTTGTACCTCATCACTTGGTTTCTATAGGTGGCATTTCGTGCAAAGATTGGGAAGGGATATCAGCTTCCTCATAAAGGGATTATACCAGAAGAATTTGGAGTGGTATATGTTTAGCTTGTTAGATCGAATTTTCTGATCACTTTGTTATTAATTTTTCTCTATCGTGTGTCCACTTGGCATACATTTGTTTTGCTTTCTGCAGAAGAGTTTCTTTTATCATTATTTTTATTATTTATTTTTGAAACTCAGGTTGCTCGATATAAAGGACAGGGGAGGCTTGCTGAGCCAGGGTTTCGCAATCCCCGATGGGTTGATGGTGAACTTGTTGTTCTTGATGGGAAGGTATTATAATTTTGCTTTATATTTTTTTCCTGTGTTTTTATCTCAAGAAGTACTCATTCAGCATCTCCAGAATGCATAGTGACTATATGATGTACTTTTATGAAACCGTTGCAGTACATAAAGGGTGGACCTGTTGTTGGATTTGTTTACTGGGATCCTGAGTATCATTTCTTGGTCTTCTTCAATCGATTGAGGCTTCAAGAGTAACTTTCCATCGTACATAACGTTGCAGTTGGTTGATATTTTTATGAAATTTTGTAGGGTAAGTTCTTTCTTATTAAAATTATCCATTTAAACCATTGAAGTTTTGGGATAATACTACAAATGTTGCTGTTAAGTTTTCTGCTAATCAACTCTACAACATATCATGTTTAGGAAATAGGGAGGTAGTCCAATCCCTTTTCTTCTGAAAGTTGCTCGCATATATTGGAGTTCTCTAAATTCCAATGGCAATTTTTTGCTATGGAGCATCATTTTAATTTGAGTTGATAATTAACTTTTGATACGTAATGTAACAAACCATAAATTGGGGTGTTCGATATGATTATAGAGGACGTGTCTGAAATTTTTAGTAATCATCTTAAAAAGGGATGATCAAACGGATTCCAAGGCACCAGGCCTGTATAGTATATGTTTCTTTACAAGAATTAATGTTATTTGTAGGGTTTTCAAATAAACACTAAATCGAATAGGATGGAGGGAAGAGAGGACAAATATATTTTCTTTTCTAACTTTAAAAAATTCTGAAAAAGATGGGTACTATGAATATGGGGTGGTGTAATGAGTAGATGAGTTGGTGGTGCAGTAGATTATATTTGGGAAAGGCTTAGGCTATATATCCAGTTAGTTGTATGCATGGATCAACCACTATCATGCAGGATTTGTTTCGAAAGATTGATGCATGGATGCGTTAGTGGCCTTATTTTAACCTTATCAACTATAACCAGCCGTGCTCTTTGAAAGAAGAGACGTTTTTGTGTTTTTCTTGTATGGACATCCATCGTGAATTTGCTAATCATCAATGGAAGGCTTTCCTTTGTGATTTTATTGCTATTTGTTGTGTAAATAACAAGTTATTTAAATACAACGCAGTATGATAGTTGATGCATTCCCCTCTGATGAAGGTTTCCTTTGCGGTCTCTTGTGTTGTGCAGTTTAGAAGATATTTACAAGATATCTACTGGTGCATTTGCAAGCATGTTGACTCAAAAGCAACTGCGCTGAAGCTTTGGAATGCAATAGAACAGATATTCACCTGTCTGTCGCTGGAAATTTCTTTTTATATCAATGTATGTATTTAACTTGTGCCATACCCTCAAACGTTTTGGCTCAATTGTTATACACTTAAGTTAGTGCTTTTGTGCAGTCTATTTTTTCTAGCTTTTGCTTGAGTTGTGTCGAAGCAGTTAGCGCTTGTGAAATACCTCAATCAGGTGCGACAAATTAACTCCTGTAGGTATTTGGTGGGCACGTTCGATGTAAATAATTAGAAATCAAAGGTAATATGAATATCTCAATTCTCCCTCATTTTAATGCGAGAATTAGCTTTACAAATTTTTTTAACAGTTATTTATTGGATTTTATTTTGGCAAGAACAATTTGTGATGGTTTCTACAATGGTGTTTTCATGTTTCTTCTGTCGTCGCAATGTTTGGGAATGTGGATGTAATATGTCTTTCTCTGATTGAGTTGAGTTTGACTTGTTGGGTATCTCTTGGTTCTGGTTTTCCTTTATATCAGAGGAAGATAAAACGGCTATCAAAATTGATCAATAAGCGATGATGTGAGCCATTTTTCTCTCTTTTTTCCCTATTGGGGAAAATGATTTGAGAGCAAAGGAGTTGCTGGTATATGGTGGGAGTAGAAGCCGATTAGTGACTGAAGTTTGGTCTCTTCTCTTGGAACCCTATCTTCTGCTTGAATTCATACATTTTGGTACGTTTGGACGAGAGACTCTAAAGTTCCATGGAACTTTGTCTAGATTTCTTAGGATGCAATGCAAATTTTAGGTAGAGGGACTTGAAAATGACTAGATACAATGCATTTGTGCGAGTGTTGTCATTTGAAAGTCTTGTTATGGTGTTTTTGTAGTGCATTTGAATTGCTTGAGTAGTTCATTGTGTTGTGGTGCATTTTAACAATTGAGCCTAAAGTTCCTTATGGCTTTATATTTGGAATGGTTTTTACTTGGTTTCACAGTGCGTACGAGTTTCCTTCGCTTGAACAGACCGAACTACATTTTTTTTTTTTGCATGTTTTGAGTGTGATTCATGAAAAATTTCCAGCAACACTCATGATATCCCTTGTTCATTCCTTATTTGTTACATCTTACATGACATGTATCAGATACGTTCTACGTAGTTCTCTTGCAACTTATTCGGATGAGCACACGCGCACACATATACCCCTCCGTGTAGGTGTAAGGCCTGAGCTTGTATGCAAGAAGTCTTTTTGTTGAACTGTGCACGAATATGTCATTTCAAAGAAAACGTTCTCATCCTCCTTTCCTTTCTCGCTTTAGAATCGACTAGCACCGAAGCATTGTGTAGACATATGTTAGATTTACCTGAGGATGAGCTAAAGCTCCTTCTGTGTTACTTGCAACCTGAAGAGGAACATCAAATGCGGCGCAGGCATGCAAATAAACGACTACATCTTTCAAAGGAGTAAGAAAACCGCGGTTTCTTGCTGATAATGTAGAGCAAACAAAGTCCAGCACGCAGATGTCCGTGCATACTCCTACAACCAATTAACTTGACCACCATACATTGTAGAAAAACATTCGAACCATCTGGTTCCATTGAAGCCAAGAACCCGTCGCAGCAATCTTTGCGCCTGATCGTTACATTTGGTTCGTTCTCCAGCCATCTTAGAGCTGCATTTGAGTAGAATAATGGACGTATATATATATGAGAGAAGGAGGGAGCTTATTTGTTTCGGTTGCTTGTTGCGGATTCCGCAGTGTTTGCCTCTCTTGGGGGTTGGGGCCTGCAACTGCAAGCATAAGAAAAACCATGCCGCAAGAACATGTTGGATCAAGAACATGTTACTTTGCGGGAGGCTTTATAACTCGTGACGACTGACGAGTGAAGAAATCCGCAAGAAATCTTGGTAGTTGTTGTACGATTCCCAGAGCAGAAACTGCTTACTAAACGCCAACACAAATTCAGTCTCGTTAGATAGGTTTGGGTCGACAGTCGGCGGACGACAACTGTCTGATTAGACGGGATCTTCAAGAAGCAACCAGTAAAGGCGACTGCTTGGTTAGACGGCGCCGAAGTTGTAGAATTAGTTCGGGCTAGGAGTCTTGGCTGCCTGGTTAGACGGGAAGTCTTTCAAGTTTGATTGATTACTTATCTCAAGTCTCTACCGGAAAGAGTCTCAGTTTTTTTGCAAACGAAGCTACTTCGTTAGCTTTCTTGGCGAAGTGACCCAAGTTACCTTCAGTGTTTGGATCAAAGGCAGGTGAACCATTATTGAACTTTACAGTGAATAGGCATAACCTTGTCTATAGTACCAACGATCGAGCTTGTTCCTTACTAAGTTGAAATTGCTCGATTCAGGAGTTAGCAGTGCGTATCACCACACCACATTCAGAGATATTTGCCTGATCGAACTCGGTAGCAAATTAGCACATCCGTATCATAAATCAAGCCACCGAAAAACGTGTAGGCTGTGTAATTTTAAAAGGCAACCATTAAAAAAATCGATAGAACTAATTTCATTCAAGAAGTAAACCATTAACGTCGAGTGCTTACCCTTATTTTGTACAAAAAATACAGTTGATATAAGTGATTCTCCAAAGATGTCCTTATCTTCGAAGGATTCCTTTTTGGCGAGGACTAATTTGTCCTTATACTCCGTCAAAGATTATTTTCGGTACTTGAAATTGTACTAATGTTTCTCTTCACTTGTAAGTGAAATGTCTTAGATTCGATTTTTTGCAAAGGCGAATTTAAACCACATTACCGTTAGCACATTGTAAGGCTAAGCCCACTCCCGCCCCTTTAGTGTAAATAATATCATTTGTTCAAAAAAAAAATTTCACAAGGTTAGAATTGTAGACAACCCTGTTGAGCTGGGTTTTGTATTTTCTTTGCAGAGTAGGATTCTCTCGAGGATTATCTCCCATCTTTTTACCATCTCCTTTCCTCCTCCCCTTCACACTTTTTTTTTTTTCAATACAATAACTTTAAAACAAAATGTTAACGTGACTGAATGGTAATAAGGAAACGGAAGAGAGACAACGAGGGGAAGAGACTCCTTTGCTGCCTATTATCTATGATATCATACAGCAAATCCCTTATCCCCCATCCCATCCCATTTCTCCTCTTTTTCTTGAAAACTCAATAAAGTCCAAAAATGGCACCACTGTAATCAAAGCCCCCAAACCCAAACTCAATATCTTATATGCGTATTATCATGCCATTAGCCACCGCAACCATAACCATAACACCACCGTCCACCTCCTGCCCTCCTCCATTTTTCACACCAAATCGCCCTCATTTCCCGCCAAGAAATCTGTTTACTACAAAAACCATCCTCCACAACCACCGACCAACAATGGCAAATCTTTCTGGGTTCGGTTTCAGCATTGGGTCCCGACTGGTGGCTTCTTCCGGTGCTAGTGGCAGTGTTGCCGATGATGAGGTGCGCACCCTGATTGAGTATGCGGCCGGCGAGGGAGGTGCCACTGTAGGAGATGATCTGGTGCTTCTGTTCCACCACTTACAGTACGCCTGCAAGAGAATCGCAGCTCTTGTAGCTTCTCCTTTCAATTCCAGCCTTGGGAAGCACAAGGGGCTCACTGGCGGCGGCGCTTCGGCTGCTGGGTCAGGCCGGGATGCACCGAAGCCTCTCGATATCGTTTCGGTAAGTTACCCCAAAATATAATTGTCTTCAGGAAGTTTGTATTCTCTCTGCAATCATGCATACTCATGGGTTTGCTCATGTGTATAAACCAATGCTTTTTGTTGATTTTATTTTAATTGAGTCATTGGAGGACGCTGTGTAGGACTGATTTGTTTAAAGCTCTAATTTCAGTGATTAAGGGTTAAATTTTTACCAGAAAATAACTCCCTATTTTGGTGAAATGTCCTCAAATCTGTATGGAAACTGACAAGAGATATGGACGAAATTGAGGGTGCCTATTCGTTTTGTTTGAAAGGAAACAGAATGCAATTTGGTTGGCTTGATGGGGTGTAAGTTTTGAAATCAAAGAATCGGGTCAAAACCGGAGCCAAAGGGCTTGTGTTTGGTTTGCAAATTTCCATAATTTATGCTCACATCCCTTCCCATACATATATGTATACCTATATTGTTCTTCTAAGCCACATCAAATCCGCATTGAGTGGGAAGAACCTGACTGCCCCAGTATAACGCAACTTTTGGTCAGAAGTGAAGTGGTAGGTATTGTCGATGATTATCTTGTGAAACGCCTATTCAATCTATTCTTCTAACGTCGTGATGATGGTACAAGCTGTATGCACCAAATATGGGTCAGAAAATCTAATACAATATCTATTGAAATGCGGCATGGTCATTTAAGATTATTTGTTTAGAATAGTGATTAAACGAAATGCTTAAGGACACTAGCTTCTTCAGCTGGTAAATTTTCTTGTTTTGTACAAGAGTTGTAGGATCAAATCCTTTCTTCACTAAGGTTCCAAGGGATCTGAGCTTTCCATCTTTGGTGTACAGTGTTGTTACCAAATGAAAAATCTAATGTTCTGGTGATATAGCACTGATCTTTCGTTGCTCTGTAAGTGCTCACACCGGCTTGCCTTATTGTCAGGAGCAATCTAGTAATGGTGAAATCAAAGAAACATTTCTGATTAACTAAAGTTTCTTATTTGCAGAATGAAATCATCTTGTCATCTCTTAAAAATTCTGGAAAAGTAGCTGTCATGGCTTCAGAAGAAGATGATACTCCAATTTGGATAACTGATGATGGCCCATTTGTGGTGGCAACGGATCCTCTAGATGGTTCTCGAAATATTGATGTGTCCATTCCCACTGGAACCATTTTTGGGATTTATAAACGCCTTCCAGAGCTGGATCATCTACCAAAGGAGGAGAAGGCTTTGCTGAATTCACTCCAGAAGGGAACTAATCTTGTTGCTGCTGGCTATGTTCTTTATTCATCTGCCACAATATTCTGCACCAGCTTTGGTTCAGGAACACATGCATTCACGCTGGATCATTCAACAGGAGATTTCATTCTCACACATCCAAGCTTAAAAATTCCTCCTCGAGGTAAACTCCAAACTAATATGCTTCAATATATGAGATTTCATTTGACAATTTATGTACATTTTTACGGAAAGAAAAAACAACAGATTATTTAGAAACCATCACAAAATTATCTAACCTGTACGACGACTTTTACACCTTGAAAAGAAATTGCACTATAATGGTTATTGACTGCTATATTTAGTGAATAAGTCTTCTGAAAAATACTAGTAGAAGCATTGAATTGCGCTTACGCTGGCTCTTTATTTTTCCAGGAAAATATATTCTGTAAAATGGTGATTGATGATACTGAAAACTGCTAGATAGAAGCATTTAGATTGCGCTTACACTGGCTCTCTTTTTTTCCTGGAAAATATATTCTGTAAATGATGCTCGATGATACTGAAAAATGCTGGATAGAAGCATTTAGGTGTGCTTACGCTGGTTCTTCATTTTCCAGGGCAAATATATTCTGTAAATGATGCTCGATATTTTGACTGGCCCAACGGATTAAGGCAATACATAGACACTGTGAGACAAGGGAAAGGCAGATACCCCAAGAAGTACTCTGCGCGTTATATCTGTTCTCTGGTAGCAGATTTTCATCGAACTCTACTGTATGGTGGAGTGACAATGAATCCAAGGGACCACCTTCGTCTGGTTTATGAAGCCAACCCTCTTAGTTTTCTGGTGGAGCAAGCCGGGGGCAAAGGTTCTGATGGTAAAAGTAGAATTCTATCGATTCAGCCAGTCAAGCTGCACCAAAGGCTGCCTCTGTTCTTGGGGAGTTTGGAGGACATGGAAGAGTTAGAGAGTTACGGAGATGTGCAACAGAAAGTGAACCCGGGATATGAGGTTTGACAACATCAATAGGCTGATCTCACAAAATCCAGTGGATGTATCGTCTGAGTAAAACCTGGGAATGGCTTATTTTCTTGGTCACAAAGGTCTAGCTGTGATTTCTGAAGCTGTGTGTGATTCTTCGTTTCCTCGGAAACTAAATGTCATGAAGAGTGTAGCTGTGAAAAGCCAGGTGACATGAATATTTTCTGTATGTGATTTTTTGATTTATCATGTAAAGAAGACTAGTTTGTATGATATGTTTTAGTAATTAAGAAGTCCTGTTTGAGCAAAAAGTGGCCAAGAATTGATGACTGTTCCTTTATCTCATTGAAGTGCAGCAGGTAAATGATATTTGGCTAAAGTATTAGTGAATGAAATAAATTCATGAGGACCAAAATGCAAAAAGGTATTTCATTGACGCATAGATAAATTGTGCATAGTTGTTAGGGGAAAGAGGAATGGATGGAGATTAAACCTGAACTATAGTGCATAGACATGACTGCTATATGTCATGCGGTAAAGCACCATTTGCTATCAAGAAAAGCTTTATTTTTTGGTCCAAGTATCGAACCAAAATTTTAAAATTATTATTTGATGCAATTATAATTGTTCCCAACGATAAAATAATTAAAAAAAATCTATTGGAATAAAAGAAATTAATAAAACAGTTCCTCGATGGTCATACAAATTAATCAACGATTTTGAACAACAGGAAGGGGGAACCTAATAAACTATGGTAGAGGATCATTAGATTCGTTCAAGAAAATCCAAACGTGTACAACACGGTGATGCTTGTTACAACACGGTGAAACACGATGAAACAAAAAGGTTCGAATGAAATCTAATGATAAAAATTAATAAGAATTTTGAGGCTGTATACCTAGCTTTCTTGGGATTGTAGTTCAATCGGTCAAAACACCACCTTGTCAAGGTGAAAGTAGCGGGTTCGAGCCCCGTCAGTCCCGACCTAGGATCCGATGAATCAATCAATTCATCTCTCCATTATCTGTGAAAGGAGGCTAAGAGTAGGATATAATTGTAGGAGAATCCTTCTTTCATAAGATATCTCTATTACTCACTTGAAATAAACCGTGACACATACTTTATAATCAATTTTTTTTAGGTATGAGCACATAATTCATAGTTTAAGAGTGCTAATTTTTCATATTATTGGTCTCAAAAGAAATATTTAATGTTTTAATTTTTTTTTTGTATACAATCGATATAGAAATTAGGAATTCGAATTCGAAACCTCAGTTGCAATAATGAAAGTTCTTAAACACTTGATGTAACGACCCGTTCCGGATTCTATGAAACATGGAACGTCGAGGGTAATTTTGTAATTTCATGTGTGGGATATATTTTACATGTTTGTCTTTTATGCCTTGTTTGGTGTGCCAGTGGGGCCAACCCCTTTTATTTGGTCTCCTGGCCCTATCTCTTTCTTCCTTCTTGCCCTGTGTCTTTTCCCTCCAAACCTCCGGGTTATCTCTCTTTTCTCTTTTCTCTTCTTTCTTGTCTCCCTCTGCTCTCTTGGAACCCAACCCTCCCTGAGGGTACCTTACACCACTGTTCTAAAAATCCCCGCCTAGAGCCACTTAGGCCCCGTCCCGATTAATGCTAAGGCCGCCTAGACCTACCGAGGCACTGCCTAGACCGCCTAGACCCGCCTAAACGATCGCCTAGGTCGCAACTCACTTAGACATAAAATAGATAACTTTCATTTTGCATTTTGTTTTTTTTTTCCAATAAATTGTAAGAGACTTGTTGCATACTTAAATGAACACACATTATATCCTTATTTCACCTGTTTTCATTATGTTCCAATACTTTATAATATATATGCATTCTATTTTGTAGTTTATGATGAAATTATATATATTTCAAGTATAAGCAGACACTTATTTACACGAAATATGATTGATTTACTTAAATTCGCCTAGTCCGCCTAGGCCCCGCCTAGCCGCATAGGCGCTAGGCTCCAGCCCACCGCCCGACTAGCGCCAACACACAAACAACAACAGCGACGACGACAACACCACCACCATCTAAACCTGGCCGTCTCGACCCCAGGCCTAGGTTGTAGAGCTCCAGCAGTGGCGAAGTTCACTGTTTTGGTTTTCGCCGACGAACTCACGGCGAGTTCTCGCCACCCCCGACGTAGGTAAGTCCCTAGAACCATTTGGGTTGTGTTTTAAGGTTAGATTAAGGTATGTTTTAAGTTGTGTATGCATGTTGGACGCAGAAACAACTCGAGGGAAATTTTCCCCAGATTTTGGCAAGAACCGTCACCTTGCAGGCCGTTTTCCGGCCAACTCCAGCCACGGGATAGGTATCATATTCTTCATTGTTCCTTGGGCTTCAATTTGGTATATTGAATGACTAGTTTTAGTTAAGATTTGGGGATGAACGAAGCTTGAAAATCTCCGGCTTTCATCTTTGTGGAAACTGGCCAACCCATGGCCTGAAACCGGATCTACCCAACTCACAACCCAAAACCTAAAATTCGACCCGACCCAGACCCAATGGAATATTCTTCAGAGTATTCCGTTAGGGAATATTCCTGTTGACTTTTACGAAATTTGCCTGGGACCCTTCTTAGGGTATTTCCACTCCCTGATTCCAAATCTACGCTCCATTTTCCCAAATTCAATCATTTTAGTAGGGTTTTACTAATTGGTCCCTTTATGTGCTTAGGTGCGTTTATTAGTGGCGATTCCGTCCTCCCTTGTTCGAACAACTCTTCAACATCTGTGAATGGACCCATTCTAAAATGCATGATTTTTATTATTAGAAATGCATACCTGAAAAGCATGATTTTATGGCTACATTTTATGAAACGTTTATGAGTTATCGAATTTACGCTTCATGAAATGTCATGCTTTATCAAATTTATGTTCTTTGAAATATTTATGAATATACATACTTGTGAACATGGTTTATGATAATGTTTTGAGCAAGAACGCTCATATGGATTTATGATATGATGTTTGAGCTATTGAGCTATTGAGCTCCGATGAGATATATTTTGGAAAGTTTATGTTCAGGATTTTTTGTGCTTACTTAGTGGATATATATATATATATATATATATATATATATATATATATATATATATATGCCTTCGTGCAGGCGATGTAGTGCATTCGGGGGGAAGATATATATGCCTTCGGGCAGGCTATGTAGTGCCTTTGGGAAGAAGATATATATATATATATATATATATATATATATATATATATATATATGCCTTCGAGCGGGCGATGTTGTGCCTTCGGGCGATTGTGATTCCACTACCAAGCACATTATATACGATATATTTTTTATGACGGTTTTATGGCATGCTAGGGTTTTCGAAAAACCTATTACTTATTAGCTATATAAGTTTTTCTAGAACCGGGGGTTAGTACGTTTGAAGAGTAATTGTTTTAGTATTACTTATATATAAACTTGGTCCACTCATGCTTTGTTTTGCGCCCCCTTCAGGACTTAGAATCGAGGCGTACAATCCCAGCTTTAAGGCACTCCCGCATTGGTATCTTCGAGTCCTTTTGGTGTAGGACCCATTCCCTTGTTCGTATCTTTTCATAATATTTCTTTTGCAATATTCTTGATTAGTTGTATGCTTTGAACACGTTCCCACTTTTGCATATTCCTTATTAGTAAAATTTACGTGTTTTATTTACGCTCATTCTTTCTTCATAACTTACATGCATGTTAATATGGCTTCGTCACCCTTGGGTGTCAGCCAACACGTCCATACCCTGGTGTTTTGAGGATATCGTGGTCGGGCGTGTCAATTTAGTATCAGAGCATGGTTTGTTCAGAGCATACTTATGATTGTCTCTTACTCTAGAAGTTGTCTTTGATATCATTTGGATGTCACGACTTTCGTTTATTGGTGCCTTTTTGGCACAGTTGCGTAATCTTCTTTCTGTCTGAATTGTCACATCCTTATCTGAAGTACGAAAATTCGTGTCGAGATAGTGCCTCATCGACGATGTAATTAATGGATGGACGACTTTCAACAACGGACCGACACTCTGCGACATGCATTCCCTATGAATGACGGGCATAGTCGGATTTACATTGAAGTGACGTGAAATAGACAAATCTTAGTGAGAAGAAGTTTGGTTTAGACCAGCTGAAGATCTGAAATGAGGATGATACTCTACAACTTGTATTCCCTAGGAATGGCAGGCAGAGTCGTATCTATATGGAGATTGCTCGAAATATCTGAAGTTCATGTGGAGAAAGTGAGTAAGCACTAGTTGTATACGAAGTTTAGCAAGTGTTAGTTTGGTTGAACCGAATCAATGTCCTCGAGCTTGTTGTTTCCGCTGAGGTAATTCGTATGAACCCTTAGAAGATTTCTCAATGATTGCATTTCCTAACAAGTGGACGAATGCTCCAGCGACGTTCATGAACCTAACTAACTGGTTATTCCACACATATTCCAACGAATTCATGATTTTCTTATCAATAACTGTAAACACGAATTTTCCTAAAACGAACGAAACAAGAACACGTGTACAAAATAATATTTTGTATTACTTTTTGGGTTGCAATCTCTTTTACAATTTGGTCCTCTGATTCTATCTTCGTAAGATGAAGATTTGTGGGTTGTGTTGTTGATCCAAAGGCCATCGAGGCTTGATCTTGGATGAACGGTTGGAAGTTTCGTCAAGGGCATTCGGGGCTTGATCTTGAAGGTTGATGAACGATGAACACTTTCTTCAAGGGCCATCGGGGGGCTTTATCTTGAAGGGGGATTTCACGAAGAATGAAGAGAGCTTTCTTGATCCTTCGGGATTTGCTCGAGAGCTTTTAGAATTTCAAAGCTTCAAGGTTTTGGTATGATGTCAATTGGTGTCTTTGGCCTTGATGGAGAAGTCTATTTATAGGCTTTGAGAATGAATTACCACCACAAATTTTCTTGGTGAAGTAAGTGAAGGTTGTAGGTGAAATGGGTGGAGGTTGTAGGTGAACTAAGTGGATGGTGTAGGTAAAATAAATGTATGATGTACGAAAAAATAAATGTATGATGTAGGTGAAATGTTGTAATTTTAATGCAATTGTCAATATTTATTTCACCAAAATTTCAATATCTACAATAACTTTCTTGTATACTCCAACAACAAGGTCAAGTTCACTAAACATCAACAATTAGCTTTACATCAAATTCTTCAAACGTTGATTTTGTTTAGATTAGATACTTTTCTTGGGAGACTCTTTTGTAGCAGATGCTATTGTTATCAATTTCCAAAAAAGGTTGTGACTGTTGAAAATTGAAAATCCTCACAAGGTGTTGTGAAATACGAAATTTCTATCGGCAGTTCTTAACGATTCTTTAAGCATAGCCCTATTTCCTTTTTGGCTAAGAGACAAGTCAATTTTGTTTGAGATGTTGAAGGTGAACGAATTTTCTGACAGCTGAAGTATTGTCTCACTTGATCATTGCTATTACACTTTTCGATGACATCGATAAATTGCAAATTCTATAATGATGTTTTATTGAATGTTTGGCTGCACGCTGATGCAACATGACTGAGTAAGGCGTGTGCCTCTTGACAGTTGAAACCACGTGAAGTGAACCATCTTATATATGACCTTGAGCCAATGGTTACTGTCTTAGGGCTGGGTTTGGTTCAAATTTTTTTCGATTTTTTTTTGTTCGGTTTGGTTTTTTCCGGTTTGGTTTTGGCCCGGTTCGGTTTTATTTTTTTTATTTTTTATAAAAGGAAAACTTACATACATAACAAAAGCCCACAACTAAACACAAACAAAAAAAATGGGCTTGCACAACAACCTAACCTAAGGGTTGAGCCCAAAAAGAAAGAAAAAAACTAAAAACCCTAGCCGCTTAATTCCCTTGCCGCCATCAAAGTAAGCTCCGGCGACCATGAACCAGCAACCTAACAAACACCAAAGGTGAAGACCAACCAAGGCCCAACAAAAAAAGAGAAGCAGATGTCTGAAAATTGATAAACAAGTAAATCTAGAAATTGGTAAAGAAATGAATCTGGAAAGAAACAAATCTGCAAGTCCGCAACACCAAGAGCAACACAAGCACATAATCCATCAAAATACTATCTTAATCCACAACTCACAGCAATAATTACATTCATTCATCTGAAATTCAAATAACTAACAAACCCACAACACAAAAATCGAACAAATCTGCAATATGAAGCTGCAATACAAATATGCAATTGAACAAATAATTACTGTCATGGAAATAGATGGTCGTGGAAGTTTGTTCCAAGAAAGGCAAGAAGTTGCTTCTCACAAATATGAAGCTTGGAATAGAAAAGAGGATGCGAGTTATGGTGAAGAATCGAGAAGAATTGAGAACTTGGAGGCATAGACATGGAGGGTTTCACAAATATGAAGCTTGGAATAGAAATGAGGATGCATGTTATGGAGAAGAATGGAGAAATTGGAGGCATGGACATGGAGGGAGTCTGGAGGCAGGGAACAAGAGAGAGAAGAGGGGAATGTAAAATAAAAATGTGTGACTGCTACTACTAGTGGCTAGGGTTAAAAGGTTTTGTTGATTTCTCATAAAAATTAAAACAATTCTCCAAAATCCTGAAGGCATGAGGGTTCGAACCCATGCGCTCCAGCTTGAAAAGTTTCACTAAAACCAACTTGGCAACAAGTTCTGTTTTGTTATGATTGTATGACTAAACTATTTATAAGTATTGCAAAAAATAATTAAATATATATATCGGTTCGGTTCGATTTCCGAACCTCAAAAATTGAAACCGAACTGGCCAGATTCGGTTCGGTTCGGTTTGACAGTTTCGGTTCAATTTTTTTTCGGTTCAATTTTTTTCGACCTAATGACACCCTTTCTTTGTAGAAATTTATGTGGGACGAAAGTTGGGAATGAAACTTTTTGGAGTTTGGAACATTGTCTTACTCATGCTTCCGTCCTTGCTTTTCTTGAAGTTGGTGGTGAGTTTTAAGTCTCTTGTTTTGCATCCTTGTCACGTTTGGGGTTGTTTTTTGATGTGGCATGGGAAAGTCATCGCCTATGCTCCCGGACATCTCAAACCTGACGGAAAGAATTATCTTATTCATGACCTATAGCTGGTAACAATTTCCCTTGCTGTAAAATGTGGTGACGTTTTCTCTACAGAAAGAAGTGTTGCATCTTTTTTGACCAAAGAAGTTGTAGTGTGTTTTCACACAGAAGGAGTTGAGTTTGAGACGTAAGAGGTGGATGGAACTCATTGGTGATTTTGATTGCACTTTCAAGTATCATCTTGGTCAAGCAACTGTCGTAGTTGATGCTCTTAGTCAGAAATCCCATGGACAGCTTACCTCCATCTGAGCTATCCATGTCCCACTATTGTTTTCTCTTCGAGAAATTGGCTTTACTTTGGTGCCCGATCCACGATGAGTATTGTCGGCTCACTTCTAAGTCAAAACTGTATCGATAGATTTTGGGTAAGAAGCCCAAGAATTTGGTCAATATTGTGCAAGTTTGAAGGAGCAAGTGTTGAGTGACATGAGACGGGATTTGAAAGTTCGAGGAGTTAGAACTCTGTTGATAAGAAACAAATTGTTTTTGCCTAAGGGTAATGAAGCTGTGAAAAAGGAAAAATTCTTGATGAGGCTTACATTTCAGCGTATGCTATGCATGCTGGCAGTACTAAATTGTACCAATGTTTTCGTCCATTTTATTACTGGTATTGTATGAATGGGATATCGCTGAATATGTGAGGAAGTGTCTGATTTACTGGTAAGTGGAAGCGAAAAGATGTAAGTTATCGGGCTTATCTCAATTTCTTTCTATTCGTGTTTGGAGGTGGGAAGAAATTTACATGGTTGTCATTTTTAGTTGTCGATGACCCACTGGGGATGCGAATGGAAACGGGTGAATGCCACCATAGATTTTCTGTACAAACCACCTTGTACACGTGGAGACTATGATAACGTTTCGGTATTTGTTGATCAACTCACTCAGCGTATTCTCTACCAGTCTAGAAGGACTATACTTTTTACCGTTGGCATAATTCTTCATTCTAGACTTCGTTAGACTGACTTCTCGATTAAAATCAATTTCGACCGTAATCCTAGATTCACCTCTTGGTGCTGGAAGGCATTCTAGTCAACTTTGGGTTCGTGTTTACCTTACAACACTTCGTATCATTTCTAAAGCAGACATACTGTTCAGGAAAACCACTCAGGTTCGAAAGTTTTAGCTGAGACCATCAGTCATTCAATCACCCATTAATAAACTATCGAGCGAATCATTACCACTGGTGATTGAATATCCCTGAGGTTATCGTTGTAACAAGTTGTTGTGAATATTGGAATGGGAAAAAGTCTAAGTTCCCGCCTATCAGATTACTTTAGACTACTAATCGAGTTAGGGACTCACACGTGTTCTTGCATGAAAGTTATGCATTCAATCCAGTTATCTTGTACTCAAAATTTGATGGACTTAATTTGACCTTTAAATTCATGAGTGTTCTTTTAGCCTTCTCGACATAGCCTTTTGCTAAATCCGAGAGAAATTTTCAATGAATTAGCTCGCTTAGGTTTTATGAATCACATTGTTCGGTTATAGGGTGTGCTGTCACTATTGTACCTCATTGGGATGCGCATTTCACTTCCAAGTCTTGTGAAGCAATCTCGAAGGCCATGGGTACTAAGTTGTTGTCTAGTACCACATTTCATTCTTAGACTGTTGGCCAATTTGAACGAACTATCCAAACCTTGGAGGAGGTGTTGTGTTCATCCAATCTGTGGTTTCAGCATGATTAGAAATTGTACCGATCTCTACTGGAATTTTTTATGACGACATTTATTATTTGCGGTTTGGGTATAACACTATTTGAGACATGGTATGAGAGATTCTACATGCAACACTTGTTAGACAGAAGAGTATTGCGAACTGGTATTCGAATGATTGAAATTTCGATATAGAAAACTGTATGCTTCAGATGAAGACGCCTTGGAGTTTGGACAAAATGGTAATTTTGCACCCTTAGGATTTACTACTTGTTTATCGAGACAATAATGAGTTGTCGATATTACGGGCTGCAAACTGTAATATCAATGGCTTATTCGTTAAGTTCGTTAAGCAAGTGGGCAAGTAGGCCCGTCTACAATAGTAGTTACTAATTAATTATTGTTTGGACTCGACCCAAAGGCACACACACCTATTTTCGGAGTACGTGACGTTACAAATGCTTGGGCGAAACCCATTTTCATTTTCGGTTTTAGTTTTCACTGCAAGTATTTTAACTTACATTATTATAGTTACATATATGTATTTTGACGTTACAAATGTTTAGGTGAGCCATTTTCAGTTTCAGTTTTAAATTTGGTACAAGTTTTCAACTTCTATATTAATACATATCTATTTTGACGTTATCTTACTATGCGTACATATTTTTGACCTTACGTTATTATATATTTTTTACTATATTTTGTTATATACAGATATGATACTACTATTATATTGTTGGGGAAAAAAGTATGAGCTTGGAGGCATGAAAGAGGAATCACTGCAATCCGATCGCGATGGAGTGGCATTCTCTTTTATGTAACCGCTCTGATTTGATTTCTTCTTTATATATATTCTTTTTCCTATCTTCGAGTATTTGTGTATAGCAAGTTATATCAAATTTCGGGGATGAAATTTTCTTAACGAGGATAGATTGTAACGACTCGTTCTGGATTCTATGAAACACGGAACGTCGAGGGCAATTTTATAATTTCACGTGTAGGAGATATTTTGCATGTTTGTCTTTTATGGCTTGTTTCGTGTGCCAGTGGGGCCAACCCCCTTTATTTGGTCTCCCATTCCTCTTTTTTTCTTCCCTCTTGCCCTGTGTCTTTTCTGCCCAAACTTCTCGGTTCTCTCTCTTATTTCTGCTCTCCTCTTTCTGCTCTCTTATCTCCTTTTGCTCTCTTGGAACCTAACCCTCCCCAAGGGTACCTTACACACACACACAACACACAAACAACAACAACGACGACGGCAACACAACCACCATCTGAACCTCGCCATCTCAACCCCAGGCCAAGGCTGTGGAGCTCCAGCAGTGGTAAAGGTCATTGTTTTGGTCTTCCTCGACGAACTCACGGCGAATTTTCGCCACCCCCGACGTAGGTAAGTCCCTAGAACCATTTGGGTTGTGTTTTAAGGTTAAATTAAGGTAGGTTTTAAGTTGTGTAAGCATGTTGGGCGTAGAAACAACTCTGGGGAAACTTTCCCCAGATTCCCGTGAGAACCGTCACCTTGCAGGCAATTTTCTAGCATACTCCGGCCATGTTTGGGCACGGGATAGGTATAATATTCTTTCTTGTTCCTTGGGCTTCAAATTGGTATATTGAATGACTAGTTTTAGTTAAGATTTGGGGATGAACGGAGCTTGGAAAGCTCCGGCTTTCTTATTCATTGAAACCGGCCAACCCATGGCCTGAAACCGAGTCGACCCGATCCGAAACCCAAAACCTGATCCAAAACCCGAATCGAACTCGGATTTGACCCGACCCGGACCTGATGAAATATTCTTCGAAATATTCCATTAAGGAATATTCTTGTTGACTTATACGAAATTTGCCCGGGACCCCTCTTAGTGTATTTCGATGACCTAATTCCTAATCCGCGCTCCATTTTTCCAAATTCAATCATTTTAGTAGGGTTTTACTAATTGGTCCGTTTATGTGTTTAGGTGCGTTTATTAGTGGCAATTATGTCCTCCCTTGTTCAAACGGCTCTTCGGCGACGGAGTATCTGTGAGTGGACCCCTTCTAAATGGCATGATTTTATTACAAGAAATGCATACATGAGAAGCATAATTTTATGACTACGTTTTATGAAACATTTATGAGTTATCGGATTTACGCTTTATGAAATATCAGGCTTTATCTAATTTACGTTCTTTGAAATATTTATGAATATACATACTTATGAACATGGTTTATGATGATGTTTTGAGCTAGAACGCTCCTATGGATTTATGATATGATGTTTAAGTTATTGAGCTCCAATGAGATATATTTTGGAAAGTTTATGTTCAGGATTTTCTGTGCTTACTTAGTGGATATATATATACATATATGTGTGTGTGTGTGTGTGCCTTCAGACATACGATGTAGTGCCTTCCGGCGGAAGATATATATGCTTTCGGGCGGACGATTTAGTGCCTTTGGGCGATTGTGATACCACTACTAAGCACATTATATATGATATATGTTTTACGACGGTTTTATGGCATGCTAGGGTTTTCGGAAAACTTATTACTTATTAGCTATATGAGTTTTTCTAAAACTAAGGGTTAGTACATTTGAAGAGTAATTGTTTTAGTATTACTTATATATAAACTTGGTCCACTCATGCTTTGTTTTGCGCCCCCTTCAGGACTTAGAATCGAGGCGTACAATCCCGGCATCAAGGCACTTCCGCATTGGTATCTTCGAGTCCTTTCGGTGTAGGACCCATTCCTTTGTTCGTACCTTTTCATAATATTTCTTCTACAATATTCTTGATTAGTTGTATACTTTGAACACGTTCCCACTTTTGCATATTCTTTATTAGTAAAATTTACGTGTTTTATTTACGCTCGTTTTTTCTTCATAACTTACATGCATGTTAATATGGCTTCGTCACCCTTGGGTGTCGGCCATCATGTGCCTACCCTGGTATTTGGAGGATATCGGGGTCATGCGTGTCACTTGAAATACAACCTCTTTGTAATATATTTATTTTTTTACAAAATATCATTTTTTTTAAAGGGAGTTCAAGTACGGATAACTACGTTATTTTTAGAAGTGATTCCAAATTGGTTCTAAATGTTTTAAAACATTCTAAATAACTACCTAACATTTTAAAAATTGATCATTCGTTATGCCACCAATGACACACCCCGACTCGGAATGTCCAACTGGACTCGAATCGAGCTATGCTGGCCGACACTAGGAGGGTGACGAAGCCATAAATTGTAGTGATGTGGAAATGTGAGTAAATTTACATCTAAAAGTGACTAGATGCAATAGTACGCATATGAGCGAGAATGAACTCATTTCACACGTGACGTCATAGAATAAGTAAACTACAGTAAAGGTAGAGAAATAATTATACCATCGGGAGTATTCCCATAACAACGTTTTGCCAAAAAGTCCTCGTCGACACGAAAGCTCTGCTATTGAAACCTGGAGGATCGAAAAACAAGGGTGAGTAGGCCTAAAAATAAAGCTTTGTAGAAACCTGTTCGAAAACATATAACCTCTTGCCATAAAACAAGTATAGTTTTCAAATATAACATACTACGTATAGTATGAAAATACTTACCGTAGCCAACAATACCTCAAAAATGCAATGCTTCATAATAATTCATAAATAAGCATATAACTTCCAGTAATCACAATATCTCGTAGAAATAAACATATCATATCGAACGCTCATCGAGATATGCTGACACACGAGTTCATGTAGAGGTATTCTTACATGAACAAGACTGGGTGTAAAGAAATGATTTACGATCTAGTATTACAATCACGCGAAGATTGGCGTTATGCACATCACATACGAGTCCTCCTTGCCTATAGCAATCTAGGACATGATTGGCACCTACAATGGATCCATAGTGAGTATACGATGCGATGTGAACATACACATGAAGACTGGCCCTGGCCCGGGTGAGTAC
The DNA here is from genome assembly GCA_024362995.1 of Heteromeles arbutifolia. NCBI lineage: Eukaryota > Viridiplantae > Streptophyta > Magnoliopsida > Rosales > Rosaceae > Heteromeles > Heteromeles arbutifolia. The sequence goes on along the minus strand of JANCRC010000002.1, from coordinate 37,904,524 downwards.
TAACACCAGTGTAGCACACAATAAGCAGATAATGTAAATATGATCATACAACGGTAAATTGATAATTTCTAGTCGACGTAATACTATTCAATAAAATACTAATCATGTCCGTAAATAAAAATCTCATAATAGTTCGCCTACCTGTGCATCCCGTAGGATTTAGCATAATTTCGTAAGTTCCGTCAATACACTAATTTCTAAAAGCGTTAGTCTAATCTAGGCGTAACGTAGAAAAATCTTTATTAAATATATAAATGGAAACTAAATAGATATATAATATTTAAAAGTAAAGACCCACTCAAAGTTACTTATGATGTCACATCCGTTCGAGCTAGGAAAGCTAAGGTCTCCGATAGTAATCGCACCTAAGCATAATATTGGGACCCATTAGTAAAAATCCACTAAAATGATTAAATTTGAGAAAATAGAGTGCGGATTTAGAATCAGGGCATTGAAATACGCTAAGAAGGGTCCCGGGCAATTTTCGAAAAAAAAAGTCAACGGTTAACCCTAAAAAGTCAACAAAGTCACCATGATGATCAACTACGTTAAAACTTTAAAATTTCACTAAATGGATGTCAAAAATGGATTCGGGACGTCGAAATTAGCCTATGAGGGTTTCCAAGAAAATTTCAAAAAAGTCAACACAAGGAATATTCTAGAAATATTTTGAGAATATTCCATTAGGAAAAGGGCCGGGCAAGATCCCAATTCGGATCTGGATCCAGGTTGCAGATTTGGGCTTTGGATTTTTTTCTCTGGTCGTGTTAACCCGTTTGGGCTCACGGGTTGGCCAAAACTGGGCTGAGTTTGGCTAGGAAACTTCCCAAGCTCCGTTTAGCTCTGAATCTTAACTAAAACTAGCATATACTATATTGAATTGAAGCTTAGAGAGAGAATAAGGATTTTATACCAATATAAAGTCGAGTTATGGTTGGGATTGACCGAAAAATGGCTTAAAGTCGCCGGATTTCTTGCTGGAAAACTGGGGAAGTTTCCCCTGAGGCATTTCTACATCAAAACGTCGCCAAAACATCTCAAATTTACCCTAATCGTACACCAAAACAAGATTTAAGAAGTTTTTGGGATTTTCGAGGCTTACCTTCGCCTAGAACGGTGAGAAATCGCCGGAGATAGTCTTGAACAGTGGTGGTGCCCAAAGAGAGAAAAGAGAGAAAGTAACCATTCTAGGGCTTGGGTTTGCGACGTAGGTGTTCAGGTGGTGGTGAGGTTCGCTGGATCGCGCCGACGGCGTGATGGTGTTGTCGGTAATGTAGAGAAGATGGAGGATAGGAAAGTGGAGAGAGGAAGAGCGAGTCTATGAGATAGAGTTTTGAGAGTGAAGAGAGAGTGGGAGAAGGGACACTTGAGAAGATAGGAGTGGAGAGTTTGGTGTGGGTGTGGGTGTGGGCCCCACGGGCCAGAAAATTATTAAAATAATTAAAATATCCCACCAGAAAATATTTAAAATAATCAAGGACCAAAATTCAAAAATACCAAATTACTAGAGTAACCTTATGTTCGTATTTTCGTAAAATCTTTGTTGTAACTCCGAATTCAATTCCGTTTGCACCTACGCGTTCTTACCTTCGAGTATTGAAGTGGGTTTTTACCTTAATGTTATCTATTGAGGCTTAAATTCCCATACCAATTACTCTTAAGAGTACTTCCAGTGTGTAAAGGCCCCCTTGGCAATAAGCAATTCAATCCCACTCAAGTGAATAGTAATCGCATTTAATGAATAGTAATTGCCTATTGCATCTCCATCCCTAAACTTAATAGCCGAGGCAATTCGTATTAAAATATTGGTATTTTTTATTTTATAAAATAAGAAAAAATAATTTTATTTTTTTAATTTTGGATAGGACTTTTAATCGATCTCGTCATGTCACGTGTCATTATCCGGAAGTACAATTTTCGTGGATAGATATTGATAAGATTTTTATGAGGTTTATTTGGTGTGTTTTTGTAATTTTCTTTGGTGTGTTTATGTAATTTTATCTTCTGTGTTTATGTTGTTTGAATAAAGATTGGAATGTGGTTGAACGAATTTGAAAATATGGAAATGTGGTGTAAGGTGGAAGATAAGGGTAAGGTATTTATAGAAATTTTTTTATAATTTTTTAAATTTTTTTTGAAATTTTTTGGGATTTTTATTTAAATTTTAAATTTATTTTATTAACTTAATTAATTTGAATCGTTGGATTACCAAAAATTTGAAATCTAACAGTCCAGATTGTGACACTTGGCCTAACGGTAACTGTGACAACCAGTCCCTGATTTTACAACTGTATAAAATTTTTAATAAGTGATTTTACAAAATTGCCCTTCAAGGCACGTGTGTTGACTGAGGTTAATTACGGTGTCGCGTCACCAAAGTTTTGTTTTCTTGGCATACCCTCATAGTGCTCATCACTACATACGCGTGGGCGCAGACGGTTCGTGATTTTGAGCTATACCGCAGAAGTTATTGATGCTTGAAGTTTGGGACATTTTAGTAATTTAATTATTTGAAGTTAGGGGCATAATCATTCACATGATGTTCACCTCCCGCACCACACGCTCATCTTGGATCCAAGTTAGGTGCACAGTCCTGTTGTATAGACCACTTTCAGTGGGTTCGACTCGTAGGCGACCCGCGATGTATCGCACAGTCTTCACGTGATCGTAGCACTAAAGCGTATTATTATTTATACCCAGTCTTGTCGGTTAGACCACGTGAGGTGGTTCCGACTCGTGTGCAGATATGTATAGACATGATAAGATATGTGACGTATATACATGATGAATTATGTGATGAGATATGAGATTGAGATATGATTGAAATGAGCTCTAGATTTTGTCGCATAGATCACGTTAGGTGACTTCAGCTAGTATATAAGTTATATTGAATTGCGTCACCCGGCTTACATTTGTGATATTATGAGGCATTGGGCATGACATAAGCATGTCATACATATATTTATGTGGTTTTGGATACATTGAGCATGGTTTTGAATTATATATATATATATATATATATATATATATATATTTATGTATTCTATTTTCTGGGAAATTATACAGGTTTTCTAGCGAAGGGTTAGAGCTTTTGATATCGAAATGATTTTGTAAAACTTTGTTTTTGCCCACTCATGCTTTTTGTTTTGCGCCCCTCCAGGTTCCTGTAGCATAGTTTCTTTATCGACGAGGACTCGAGGCATATCTCAGTTTAGGTGGCTACTTCTGAGGGTATGATCTTTACCCATATTAATGTACTTTACTTATGCTCTGACAACGCATGTGAAATGGGTCCATACCCACTGACAGCGCACTCTGATATTTAGGCACCTTTAGGTTTAAATTTATTCGCATATTTTTTTCTTTCATATCATCACTTTTTGGCTTCGTCACTTTCCAGGTGTCGGCCAACACAGCTCGATTCAGAGTCCTAGTGGACATACCGGGTCGGGGTGTGTCAGTTTGATATCAGAGCATAAGTTGGGCAGTATTGCGTTCATCACAGGCGTGATGTGAGCATTCTTGGTTTTCGTGTCTAATATTTGGATCTTGCCACCTCATCGATTACGAGAAAATATGTTAGCTTCTCTAAGTTGTGGTAATTTGGTCGACTTGTTGATGTTTTAGAAGAGCACTTGGCGAATGTCCTTAGAATTAAAGTGAAGAATTTCCCTTTTAATGATCGATGCAGAGGCAAGTGGATGGCCTAAATCTAGGTTAACATATTATTGGATGTTATCAGATGCTTTACCAATCAATTCGATACTTATCCTTTAGCCATCAGTATTAAACGTTGAGATTGGAATCTCGGAGTAGTTTGATTCCTTGACAGTTTCGGTTAGAATATCACCTATTGGAATTCTGCGAAGTCTACCTTGTTAAGACTCTAGGATAGTCTTGTGTGACAATGGTGCTAAAGTGGTAGTATTTAACAGAAAAACACTTTGGGAAGATCACTTTCGGTGTATGATTCGACTTGGGAAGTAATATTGTACACTCTTAGTGCGAAATATTTTGTATATGTTGAGAATGTGAGAATCAATAATCATAGTGCTGAACCTATGCTATGTTCATGTGGTGTTTCAATTGGTGGTAACTTTACTTAAGTGGGAAGTTGTATTCTTCCAGCCCTAAAGCTTAAAGTATTGGCGATATTTTTCTTTCCTTAAATGGGCGCTAAAATTTCGACGACAAAGCATCAGTGATCAGCTAAGATAGAAATGTGAGTTGTTATTAATTTCTCTTACCTTGTGATATAAAAGTCAGTGTTCATGATCCAATCAAGTGTGGAGATCTGAAAGGAATTAAAGTCGAGGCTCCACTTGATACGATTGAAGGAAATTCTCAGTTTAGGCGAACCTGCCTTTGGTTAGAGCAGAAGAATGTTTGAGGATATACAGTTTAACTTCTTGGGCAACCACAATTTCTTATTGGTTGTTCCAGAGGATGATGGCATTATAAGAGAGTTATTTCTGGACTCTTATACTAGTTCAAGCAAGCAGAAATCAGACCAGATTACTAGCTGGATATAATTATATTTCACCGTGTTACACGTTTCATTTCCAAGCTTTGGGAAGTCTCTCGAAAAGATTATGAATGCTAGATAGTATGTGATTTACAGAAGGGCATTGTAATCAGGTATTTGGATGATCGAGATTGTGAAGTAGGAATCTTATGATATTGACGATGATGCTTGAGAAGGTAGTGCGTGAGCATGAACAAGGCTTTGTTTAGACGTTACATTCTAAAGTTTATCGATTAACGAATTTATTCAACCAAGTCTCATATTTAGAGAATTTCAAACTTTGGGATTTGACCTAGAATTTAGTCACTTCTTTAAGTGACGGTTGGAGCTATCTTCCTCAGACACTAGTTTTATTTAGATTCGTACTTATCTTGGAAGGTGTGATCATCACAGACGATATTCTTCTCTCATTCCAATAAGAGTTTGAGGATGAAGGTCGAAATCCTCACAAAGGGTTGTGAGATTTAAGATATTCTTGGTCTTATTGAGGTTATCGACTATTGATAGGCGAACTTTCGACTATAGTGTTCTTCATCACTGTTGACCGAAGAAGTTGGTTTAGTGTGAGATGTGAGTTGTGAATAAAGATTTATGACAGCTAAAGTGTAGCCCATTTTCTTCAAATATGATTTTACATCCTTGGATAGCATCGAGAATTTCTGATTCTATGGTGATGTTTTCCTCAGAGGTTGGTTGTGTGGATGCATCGTGATGGGGTAACACTTATGGTTCCTAGCAGTGGAACCATTAAAAATGAACCATCTTATATGTGATCAAACTTTTGGATAGAGTAAGTTTCTGGCAGCAGCATTGGAATGATTAAATCAATGCCTTTGATTGCACTATCGGGTATTATCCCAGTTGTGCAAACGTAATTACTGAGCATCGTAGTACATATGGTTTCTACCCTAAATATTTTTGGTTTTCCTCATTCCATCATAGTTGACCTCTTTGAGTATCATTGTGACGTTACTTTGATTCATCAAGGAATAGTTGAATAGTTATAATCATTTACCATATCCAGATGCAAACGAGATAATTACTATAAGCTTCTGGTGAGAGGTATTTTGGTACATGTGGAGTTGTGATGATGTCTTGATGTTTATGGATCGATTTGACAATCAACTTATTCTTCCATTGATCCTGAGGGAGATTCAGTTAGACCATTGGTTAAATTTATCTATTCTTAAATTTATCGGTTATCTGGCATTTTGGTCAGCATCATTTCTGATCATGACCTTATATTAATTCCTTGTGCTAAGAATATATTTTGGTCAACTTTGGTGCATGTCTACCCTATTGCAGCTAGCGTTATTTCCAAAGACAGATAGCTATTTGGGAAAAATTGCTTGGATATTGAAACCTAGTTGCGATCGTTAATTCCTCAATCACCTATCAATCACTCCATGGAATATATCATTATCGTTGGTGATTGAGCATTCTGGAAGTTGTTTTTGGTAGGGTAATGACAACCAATCAGTTTGGATATCTTGAACTTTGAAGTTGATGACCTTGTTTTGGTTTTTGGATTCTCGAGTGTGCTTTAGTCTTCTTGGCATGGTTTCTCGCTCAATCAATGAGTAATTCACGATACATTGACTCGGCGGAGGCGTGCGCCAGTTTTATATCGATGCTTACAAGAAATATTGGAGTACAGTATCCTCGTGAGTTTATTGGACTTACCAAAAATGAATTTCATGTGGTATTGAGAATTGAATGGATTTCAGCATAGTATTGGTGAAGGTATAAAGCTTGGTAATTTTGGGTGTCATCTTCCAGATAAGACTGAGATTATAATTGTCGTTCGACTGTTGTCGATAAAGATTTGGATTCTTAAATTTTGGATTTCAGAGGTTATATTCTTGATTTGGTGAGCAATGCTAGTGAATAGTCGTGAAGGAAATATTTGATGATATATGTTCTTCTACACGCATCTTTTCAGCACGTCATTCTAGGACTTGATGATTTGGGGAGTACATGGATATCAAAGCACTCCTAACGGCTAAATTGATGCGCTTGAAGATTTTATGGTGTTGCGATCGAGGCACGAATCAAATGATATGGACATATTTGTATTCGAGGAGCAAGATGATTCTTACTAACTTATTGAGACAACGACGAACTATCGATATTACAGGCCGCAAACAGTAATATCGATGGCTTAATTGTTGGGTTCTCTAAGCTAGTAGGCAAGACGGCTCATCTTTAGTAGTAGTTACTAATTAGATATAATTCAGACTTATTCTCGAAGTTCGTGTCACGACAAATGTTTGGCAAGGACCATTTTCATTTTGATTTTTGATTTTTCATGCAAGCATTTTCTATGAGCCTATTCTATTTATTTGAGTATTTCTGATTTTGCAAATGTTGAGTGAGTTATTTCCATTCTTGGTTTTAAACTTGACGCAAGTATTTGAACTGAAGGTTTCTATATTGATAGTTGTTTTCGATATCCGTAAACTTTTCTTATGCCATTACGTAGTAATTGGTGCTCTTGCTTGCGAATTGGGGGGATATTATATCACTATATTGCCGAGGAAGGAAGAAGGTATGAGCTTGGAGGCATGAAAGAGGAATGATTGCAATCCGATCGCGACGGAATGGCACACTCTTTTATGCAGTCGCTCTAACTTAATTTCTTCCTTGTGTAAGTATTTATATAAAGGTCCTCTTCTTATTTTCGAGTATTTTACTTTTAGCAAACTATTTTAAATTTCGGGGACGAAATTTTTTTAAGGGGGGAAGATTGTGACAACCCGTCCCTGATTTTACAATTGTATAAAATTTTTAATAAGTGATTTTACGAAATTGCCCTTCGAGTCACGTGTGTTGACTAAGGTTAATTACGGTGTCGTGTCACCTAAGTTTTGTTTTCTTGGCATATCCTCATAGCACTCATCATTACGGACGCGTGGGCATAGACGGTTCGTGATTTCGAGCTATACCACAGAAGTTATTGATGTTTGAAGTTTGGGACATTTTAGTAATTTAATTATTTGTGGTAGAATTTCAGTTTTGGAAAGGGGAATTAAAGGTTTGGGTGCTGCCTAGTTAGAGAGGAGATAGAGATAGACTACCCAATCAGAAGCAAAAGGAAGAAGAATGAGGATTGGCTGCCCAACCAAAGAAGGAGGAGATGGACCAATCGGAATAGTGAGAGAGGTGAAGGACCAATCGGAATAGTGAGAGAGGTGAAGGACCAATCAGAATTCGAGGAAAGGAAGGAAATGAGAGGAAAAGAGGAAAGGGATCGGCCGGATCCCTTTGACCTGCAACCCGTTCTCGACCCGGTCGGCAAACACCTCATTTTTCGACAATTTTCACCCATTTTTTCGGCGAATTGCTGCAAGAAACTACTTGGGAAATCCTCCACGACCTTCCCTCTATCCATTCCATCTCAAATTTGGAGAGATTTGGCCTTGAAAATGGACGAACCCGCAAGGAGGGGTGCGGCGACTTTGGCTTCGAATCACCCAATCCCGAAGCAATTTCTTTCAATTGTCACCACCCATGGCATCCTCTTGAGGCCTATAACAAATCCCAAGCAATGGTTGAGACGGCGGAGTTGTTTTGGAGTCGGATCGAACACACTTAAAACAAGGGTTTCCACACGGTTTTGGAGGATTTGAGGCTTTTCTCGGTCGAATTGGCCTTGGTCACAGTATGAAAGTTGTTCCTTTCATTGAGATCTTCATTTCTGCAAAATTTGAGAATTTTTTGAAATAGTTGGATTTTCTGGCAAGTCGGGGCAGCCAAACGCCACCCACGGCGGCGCGTGGCCAGTGGGCCGTCGATGTTATTTTTTTAGGCTATGTTTGATATCCTGAATTCAGTTTTGATAGTGGTTTGACGTAGGTGGATCATTGAGCCAAATTCTTTACGATTCGTGGTTAGGTAAAAATGTGAATCGGCGATCCAACCGTTGGATCGTCACCAAACTTTGATATGTTGTAGTACTTAATATTTGAAGAATGTAGGAACTTACGGATCGGGAATCTGACGTATGGATCTTCCAAAATTTGATTTGTAAGTTCATAAAATAAAAGGTTAATCGCCACTCGGTTTTGGAAATTGGTGGAGATCCAACCGTTGGATCATAACGAAACTTTAGTATGTTGTTCTATAAGCATAATCTGAATCATGGGAAGTTACAAATGGGAAATCTGATATGCGGATCTTCCGGATTGAGTTATGTAGGGTTGTGGACCCTACCGTCGATCAAAGATCGACGGTTGACTTATGGTCAATGAGTCTTGAATCATTCTTAAATGCCCTTGAGGATGTGTTTTATGTGAGTTACGTGTTCTATCGACAAGTATTCTGAGATGTGATTTAATAATTGTTCTAGGCGCCGATCGTTCGGGACACCTCGGTACTCGTTCTAGGGAGTTGTAGCGTGGACTCCAGGTGAGTTGGCTTTTGTTTTCAGTATATATATATATATATATATATATATATATATATATATATATATATGTATGTATGTATATATGTATACTTGACGTTTTTCCCAGAAAACGTGTTTTAAAGGAAATGTGATTTGAAATGCCATGTCATGCTCGTATTATGTATTAGCATATGCATTATCATAATTATGCATATTGTTGCATGGTGCTGCGGTGGCCCAGGAATGCTATAGGTGAGTATAACATGCTGGTAATAGTTATGAGATGAATGGTGATGTTGTGATGCATATTGAGCTCATTACTCTGCACCCCGGTATTAGTGCTCCCGCCCAGAGTTAGGGGCACAGTCATTCACGTGATGTTCACTTCGCGCACCACACGCTCATCTTGGATCCAAGTTAGGTGCACAGTCCTGTCGTATAGACCACTTTAAGTGGGTTCGACTCGTAGGTGACCCGCGATTAGCGCACAGTCTTCACGTGATCGTAGCACTAGAGCGTATTATTTTACACCCAGTCCTGTAGGACAGACCACGTGAGGTGGTTCTGACTCGTGTGCAGATATGTATATACATTATGAGATATGTGATGAGATATGTGTCGTATATACATGATGAAATATGTGATGAGATATGCGATGAGTTATGTGATTGAGATGAGCTCTAGATTCCGCCATATAGATCACGTCAGGTGACTTCGGCTAGCAGATGATTTATATTGAATTGCATCACCTGGCTTACATTTGTTATATTGTGATATTGGGCATGACATAAGCATGGCACGCATATATGTGGATTTGGATACATTGAGCATGGTTTTGAGAGAGAAAGAGAGAGAGAGAGAGAGAGAGAGATATATATATATATATATATATATTCTATTTTCTGGGAAATTATACAGATTCTCCAGGGAGGGGTTAGAGCTTTTGATATCAAAATGATTTTGTAAAACTTTGTTTTTGCCCACTCATGCTTTTTGTTTTGAGCCCCTCCAGGTTCTTGTAGCATAGTTTCTTTATCGACGAGGACTCGTGGCATATCTCAGTTCAGGTGGCTACTTCTGAGGGTGTGATCTTTACCCACACTAGTGTACTTTACTTATGCTCTGACAACGCGTGTGAAATGGGTCCATACCCACTGACAGCGCACTCTGATATTTAGGCACCTTTAGGTTTAAATTTATTCGCAATTTTTTTTCTTCATATCATCACCTTTTGGCTTCGTCACCTTCCAGGTGTCGGCCAGCACAGCTCGCTTCGGAGTCCTAGTGGACATTCCGGGTCGGGGTGTGTCAGTAACATATCATATTTTTTACTAATTTTTTTTTAAAAATTTTTAAAGCTAAAAAACGTGGACCGTTAATCTATAAATCAAATGATCCAGATGTTGCCACGTCAATGGTAACTGAGTAGGTTGCCACGCGGATCCCACCATCTGAAATATTGTCGGAAAGGCGGCCTCTACGCGCGTGTGTTGTCCATGTGCCTGATGCAATTTTTTATATTTTTTATTTATAACGTGGCTGACGTCAGCCTTGCATCACACCCGTCTCAGGCGCTCGGCCTTGGACTTTCGCTTGACCTCTCCCACGACTCCCACTTAGCCCAATTGCCCAAATAGGCTGGCGCCACTTTGGGAGGCAATTAGCTTGCAATTGTTGCCAATCCACAGGGCTATTGCCCATGCTGGACTTGCTCTAAGTTTTAACTAGACATGTTCAATGCTTTTCTATGCAATCACTTAACATTAATGCAAGCATAAATTAACGGTAGTGTCATGATCACTTGACAGTTGACCCTGGTTCCTCAACAAGTGTTTGTTTTTCAAAACATTGAGTAGTTATTTAGAGCATTGTAAAAAGTTACAACCGATTCAGAATCACTCTAAAAATTGGGTAGTTATTAGTATTTATCTTACCTTAAACTATTTTAATTTATGTGAAGAGAACCTCAATTTTGGCGCAATGAGATGAACACCCTAGTATGGTTAACTTAACTTTTTCCAACCAAAGAAAAGGCTTAATAAGATATGTGGTCCTCGTGGTTATAAGATAATTGGAATATAACTCTTGTTATACATAAATTAGTATTTTAAATCTTTGTGATGAATATCGTTAGTAATTTTAGCCCAGAATTGAGATTTTCGTTTAGTGTCCGCTAAAACGCAGGATTTAAATACAAAAATTACATCACCCCTTTCCCTTAGCTAAATAGATCCGTACTTCCCTTATTTTTTTACGGCGGCAACACCTGTTAGACTGGACCTTTGCTTCTCTCAATCGAATCTCGATCTTCCTTCCTGTAAAAAGAGATGCAATGAACCCTTTCCCTATCTATCCATTTTTTTTCAGTTTAATTGCTAATATTTTATATGTACTTATTTATATGACTACCCAAAAAATGACAAGGGTCCGCAGTGCGAAGCGCGCACCACGAGAGTGAGAGAGAGAAGCTAGAGAGAGAAAATCGTAAATACACCTTCTGATTCCTATTTTTTTTTTTGGACACATCTTCTGATTCTAGAGAGAGAGAAACCGCAGCGGCAGCAGGTTGAATCGATGCATACACGAACAAATATGTATGTCTATTTAGAGAGAGAAAGAGAAAGATAGAGGAGAGAGAGAGAGAGAGAGAGAGAGTGCGAGCGAAGGGGAAACTATTTGTAGTGAGAGAAAGTATTATGGGAAGCACCTTTCTCTCTCTACCAGCGAAACGTTCCCTATCGACTATGTCTTCTGACCCCAACCCCTACTTCGAAAACGGATCCTCCAAGCGCTCCAGGCCCCTTCCTCCTCCCCTCAGCGTTCCTCCCGCCCACGTCGCCTTCCGCATGCTCTGCCACGCCTCGCGCATCGGCGGCGTTATCGGAAAGTCAGGTGCCGTGATCAAGCAGCTCCAGAAAACCACCGGAGCCAAGATCCGAATTGAAGAACCCCAAGTCGAATCCCCCGACCGGGTCGTTGTGGTCATCGCTCCGAGCACAATCCGGTCAAAGATTTGGCTCAAAACTCCAGCTCTCGGCAATGTTAATAATGGTGGCGGCGGTGGTGTTGAAGAGGAGATTGATGTTTCCAAGGCGCAGGAGGCGCTTCTGAGAGTGTTCGAGAGGATTCTGGAAGTTGCGGCGGAGACCGGGGCGATTGCGGCGGGGGTTGGGGTGGTGTCGTGCCGGTTTTTGGCGGAGGCTGCCCAGGTCGGGTCAGTGATAGGAAAGGGGGGGAAGGTGGTAGAGAAGATTAGGAAAGAAACTGGTTGTAAAATTAGGGTTTTGAATGAGAAGTTACCCGCTTGTGCTGCAGCCACAGACGAGATGATCGAGGTAAGGTTGTGTCTTTGCTTTTCTGAAATGGGAATTGAGTTTTAGGTTTTGATTAGTCGGATTGTTTGTGAGTGATTGACTCCTGCATTGTCTTGTTATTCGTATTTGTGTATGATGTAGTGAGTTTGTCCCGTTTAGCTGATGTGAATTTAGTAAAATCTGTTTAGGGTTATGTGAAAATCGAAACTTGTTCATGCACTCGGTGTATGTTTACGTGACTCAACTTATTTAGTAGTTTAGGAAGGTGTAGTGTAGTTTTGCTTGATTTCTTTGCCAATAGGAACAAAACTTTGAGTAGGATGGTATGTATGGCGGGCTGTATTTGTACTGAATTACAAAAGTTATTTGCGGGCTTTTAAGTTTTTTCGCATGTTTTCAGTAACATATGAGAAGTTTTACTTTAAATAACAATAGAAAGGAATTGTATCCAGGCTAATTGTTTTGAGGTAGGACTTGATATACCAAGAAGACGACAAATAGAATACTGACTAAGCTGAATATTTGCATTCAAACATTTGGTAGAATACTCTGTTGTTGTCCAAAATGATAGGAACAACTTGATTTTTCAGGTAATGTAATTTCTGGAAATAAAAGTTTTCATTTGGAGATCCTAATGAGAACCACATCCATATTGGCACACAAATATAGAAGCAGTTTGGAGTTAGTGGTGCCACTGGTACTTCAGGACCATGGATATTGACAATTATACTGCTAATTTGGAACCAATGTAATATGAATCATATGATCACCTTTTTTTCGCTGATTTTATCATATAGAATGGTATAAAACATGTAAGGTACTACATATATTGGTGATGAGGGAGGTGGATACATGTATAAATTATAATTACTTTTAGAAGGTTCTATAGTTTATCATGTCTGCTTATAATTAGGATTTTAATGGCTGTTAATAAAAAATAATGAAAACTGTAGGGTGTTATAAGTGCTTACAATATCTGTGAGTTCCTGATACAAGGGCTGGCAGATTTAGATCTGCTAAGTTGGGTTAGCTGGGAGTGTGCCATTTGCATACTTAATTTTGACCTCAACCATAGCGGGTTAACTGGATTGAATTATGTACCAAAGAGAAAGATAGAGAGAGAGAGAGAGAGAGAGAGAGAGAGAGAGAGAGAGAAGAGAGAGAGAGAGTGTGCAAGCGAAGGGGAAACTATTTGTAGTGAGAGAAAGTATTATGGGAAGCACCTTTCTCTCTCTACCGGCGAAACATTCCCTATCGACAATGTCTTCGGACCCCAACCCCAACTTTGAAAACAGATCCTCCAAGCGCTCCAGGACCCCTCTTCCTCCTCCCCTCAGCATTCGTCCCGCCCTCGTCGCCTTCCGCATGCTCTACCACCCCTCGCGCATCAGTGGCGTCATCGGAAAGTCAGGTACCCCGATCAAGCAGCTCCAGAAAACCACCGGAGCCAAGATCTGAATCGAAGAGCCCCAAGTCGAATCCCCCTATTGGGTCGTTGTGTTCATCACTCAGAGCACAATCCGGTCAAAGATTTGGCTGAAAACTCCAGCTCTCGGCAATGTTAATAATGGTGGTGGCGGTGGTGTTGAAGAGGAGATTGATGTTTCCAAGGTGCAGGAAGCGCTTCTGAGAGTGTTTGAGAGGATTCTGGAAGTTGCGGCAGAGACTAGGGCGATTGCGGTGGGGGTTAGGGTGGTGTCGTGCCAGTTTTTGGCGGAGGCAGTGCAGGTCGGGTCAGTGATAGGGAAGGGGGAGGGGGGGGGGTGTAAGGTGGTAGAGAAGATTAGGAAAGAAACTGGTAAAATTAGGGTTTTGAATGAGTAGTTACCCACATGTGCTGCTGCCACAGACGAGATGATCGAGGTAAGGTTGTGTCTTTGCCTTTCTGAAATGGGAATTGAGTTTTAGGTTTTGATTAGTCGGATTGTTTATGAGTAGTGACTCCTACTTTGTCTTGTTATTGATATTTGTATATGATGTAGTTTGTCTCATTTAGCTGATGTGAACTTAGTAAATTCTGTTTAGGGTTATGTGAAAATTGAAACTTGTTGGTGCACTCAGTGTATGTTTATGTGACTCAACTTATTTAGTAGTCTAGAAGGTCTAGTGTAGTTTTGCTTGATTTCGTTGCCAATAGGGACCGAAACTTTGAGTAGGATGGTATGTATGGCAGGCTGTAGTTATGCTGAATTACAAAAGTTATTTGCAGGCTTTTAAGTTTTTTCACATGTTTTCAGTAACATATGAGAAATTTTACTTTATATAACAATAGAAAGGAATTGTATCCAGGCTAATTGTTTTGAGGTAGGACTTGGTATACCAAGAAGACAACAAATAGAATACTGACTAAGCTTAACATTTACCGGCAAACATTTGGTCGAATACTCTGTTTTGTTGTCCAAAGTGATAGGAACAACTTTATTTTTTATGTAATGTAATTTCTGGAAATAAAAGTTTAGTTTGGAGATCCTAATGAGAACCACATCCATATTGGCAGAAAAATATAGAAGCTGTATAGAAGCAGTTTGGAGTAAGTGGTGCCACTGGCACTTCAGGACCATGGATATTGACAAATGTGATATGATCACCTTTCTTCTGCTGATTTTATCATGTAGAATGGTCTAACACATTCAAGGTTCTACATATATTGGTGATGAGGGAGGTGGATACATGTATGATTAGTTTAGAAGGTTCTAAAGTTTATCATGTCTGCTCATAATTAGGATTTTAATGGCTGTTAATAAAAAATAATGAATACTATAGGGTGTTATAAATGCTAACAATATCTGTGAGTTGCTGATACAAAGGCTGGCAGTTGTAGATCTGCTAAGTTGGGTTAGTTGGGCGTGTGCCATTTGCATACTTAATTTTGACCTCAGCCGTAGCCGGTTGACTGGATTGAATTAGGTACCAAATAGGTGGAATGAACTTGGTAGCTGTTAAAGGCCATCATTATTTCAGGATCTTCTTATGTATGTATCCTTTATGTAGCTTAACTTCTGAGTTCACTTGCCTTTCAGATTTGTTGTAAAAGAAAATAGAAACAAAGTATTCCTTCGTTTGTGTTATATTAATGCTTCTAGTTCTTAATTGTCTGATTGCCTCCACTTTATTGTATTTTGGTAATTAAAAAGAACGACATTATATTTTTTCTCCCCTGGAAATTGTGTCAATGTTGTGGCAGATAGAAGGGGATATTTTGGCTGTAAAGAAAGCGCTTGTTGCTGTCTCTGGCTGTCTCCAAGATTGTCCACCAGTTGACAAGACAAGGATGACTGGAAGCAGGCCTGAGGCAGTTCCTCGTGAGACTCTACCTGATCTGCGTTTAGATCAACTTTCACAGAGGAACTCAATGCTTAATTTGCCAATCAGCTCCATGAGTTATGCTACAGAAGTTCGTCCATCCTCAATAGAGGCTGAAAGGATCCCCACACTTGAGACAAAACAACAGGAAGTTTCTTTCAGGATTCTTTGTGCCAATGATAGGATTGGGGGTGTAATTGGAAGGGGGGGTTCCATTGTCAGGGCTCTTCAAAATGAGACAGGTGCTTCAATAAGTATTGCAGCATCTGTGGCTGAGTGTGATGAACGATTAATTACTGTTTCTGCATCGGAGGTTTGTCATTCTGTTATTTTTTGTTTTCTTTTTCGTTCTTTTCTTATATCTATATCTGTTAAAGCAGGCATATTTTTCTTATATCTATATCTGCTTCATATTCTATAGAATCCTGAATCAAGGTACTCGCCAGCACAAAAGGCTGCTGTTCTCGTCTTCTCAAGGTCCGTAGAGGCAGGCATAGAAAAGGGGCGAGACTCAAGCTCAAATAAAGGTTCACCCCTTACTGCACGGCTTGTTGTTCCATCAAACCAAGTTGGTTGTTTGCTGGGAAAAGGGGGTGCAATAGTTTCAGAGATCCGGAAGCAAACTGGTACTGGTATACGAATAATAGGGGGTGACCAGGTCCCGAAATGTGCCTTAGAGAATGATGAAGTTGTACAGGTGTGGTATTATCACATTCTTTAAGGAAAGCGTAATAATTAGATTTCATTTCGTTCCATTGGTGAAATTCATTATATTTGGCGATCTAAAGTTGATGATATGAACTTGCAATTTTCTCATATATTTAGTTACATTTGTTTCCCAGATTTCAGGAGATTTTTCAAACGTGCAAGACGCTTTGTACAATATTACTGGTAGATTACGAGATAACCTTTTCTCCAGCACAGTAAGTAATTCTGGAAGGAGCAGTTCATCCATGCTAATTGCAACCGATACAAGTCCTTATGGAAGACCTAGGGATCCAGCTCTTATTGGATTTCAGCCATCATCATCAGTTGTTGTTACTCATGGTCTCAGCCGTCATACAACACTAATTCAAAGTATGGATCATCTTGGTCTTTCCCATAGTTTAGATCATCCTTCCCCACCAAGACCATGGGCATCACAGGTAAGTCTATCTCACATGGTCTCAGCTGTAATCTTTATATGTTTATTTTAGTTGATTTATGTATTGTATTGCAGATGGCAGCTTTCACAGCTGTTGGAAGGGGTTTGACTTCTCTAAAAAGTGGCACAGAAATTGGCAGGTTAGAAAATAATGAGATTGGGCTAAACCGCTAAGCTATAAAGGGGTCTGAAAATGAAAAATGGATGTTGTCTTGAAGCATGAATAAATAGCTTCAGATCACAAGATCTGAGCCGGTTGGTGTGAACAAACTTGTTAGATAGGAGGTCATCTCAGTATGATTTTCCTGGCTTGAGCCACCATTTTAGTGAGCTGCGTCTGAATTTATGGATATGAAGTGAAATTGAAAATTGAATAATATATTGGGACTAAGGTTGGCTAGTAGTCAAATCAGACATCGTGGTTAGTAATTTTTTACTGACTGCAGTCTTTGCTCTTGAAGTTAACATCAACTAATGGTATTCTTCATTAAAAACATTTATATCTAGGTTCATATTTCACCTCTTTCTAGGAACTTGACTGCTCAGGCTAGTGGACTGCTATGCACAGCCTTTATTTCATAACTAATTGAAGTACCCTTGAATATAACCTAAAGTAATCATAGGCTAGTTACCTCTCGTATTATTATTCCATATCCCACCTCAATTTGTCACTTAATTGAAAAACCCACCATATTCGGTTTCAAATGGATACTGAAAATTCGTGCAGTTAAGTACTTAAAGTTACTAATGGAATGTGATTATCATTTTTTGTTTGTTGCTTTATATTTTTGTTTCTTGAACTATGTCCTTGTGTATTAGCAGCGGGAGCAAATCTGCTATTGTGACAAATACAACTGTAGAGATCGTAGTTCCTGAAAATGTTATTGGCTCTGTGTATGGGGAGAATGGTACCAATTTGGCTCGTCTAAGACAGGTATATGTCATAATTTTTTAGTAGTTTGCTTCTTTGATTTTATTTTAAGGAAACTGTGCTCTTCACATGTGGCTAGGAAGCACCCCCCGTCTTTATCAAGTTCTTGCTTGCTGGATATCAAACCTCAAATAACCATTTTGGCTTTATTAAATTTGAGGGATTCCCATGTCTTTAAATTTCTAGTCGCTATTATTCCTGATAAAGGAATTGTGCAAAATTTCAGAGGAGCACATTGAAGTGGCTGGGAAGAACACAGTTACTTCCCCCAGAGGATAGTTGTTTTTGCTTGGGGGAAGGGGCCTTGTGTTATAAAATGATAGGGACCGTTAGGTTGGGGGGTGCTGTGCGGTGAGCTGAGTATTGTTGTTGTGAACACGCCATCGTGAGCTTTGAGGATATCACATATGCATACTGTTTCAAACTTGACAGATTGTCTGTTTATACATCAACCTGAACTTATCCTCTTTCATTTTCTCCTTTTTCTCCCCTTCAATCAGATTTCTGGTGCCAAGGTCATAGTGCATGAGCCCCGTCCTGGAACAACTGACAGGATTATTGTCATATCTGGGACACCTGATGAAACCCAGGCAGCACAAAGCCTTCTACATGCTTTCATTCTTACCGGACCGTCACGCAAGTAGTTGGTTTTGAGACATGTTTGCAGGAGAATACTCCAGTGGGTCGCTTGGTAATCAATCGGCTTTTAATTTTGTCAAATATTGCACACTAGGGTAGGAAGAGTCCTCGAGGTTTTCTTTTTAATGCCAGTCCCGAGCTAAGCAAAAGTAAACTTTGCTCTATCGGCTTACCAATATGTTTCGTAGGGTGTTAATCATTCTGCCATATTGATGCATTCTTGAGAAACAAAGAGGAAAGAATTTGACACGAGAGCGTTTGCTTAGTTAACTCAGTATTTTAATGAATTAATCTTTTTTGCTCCATTACCTCTGTTTATTGTAATGTGACAGTTGAGGAAGAGGAAAACGATGTGTTTCAATTATTCTCTCAAGGTTAACAAGGTGATGTGTTGATGTGTGTATGTATTAAAATGACAAGTGGGATTGAGTGTTAAATTGTGGTATTTTGTTTGGTTAAGGGGTGGGATAAACATATGTGAGTTACGTCAGTTGTTTAGGACAGTGACAGTACTCGTACGGTTGCACTTGAGTTCAAGTTCTCATTCTCGTAAACTAGTGTAGATTACAATATCGCTTAGCCATATGATGATGAATTTGACGATGATAAGTTGGACGGTGATGATTTTGATGATAATGAAGAGTATGATCATGGGCAGCATCATATGGTTAAGAACTTAGGAACAAGAATGTTAGGTAATATTGGAAATGGACCCGAGATTAAGCGAAATAAACACTTTCAACTGGCAAGCATGGGTCTCTCAAAAGTATTGTAGTCTCTTTCACACAAAGACACAGTACATGATATATGGACTATAACATGACATGAAAATGAAACATGTGCATCGTACTTCCCTAACTTGTCCCGACTGCAGCAGTTGCCTCTGCGGCTGCTGCCGGTTTTGGTTTGAGTATGATCTCCACGTTGTCGTGGACACCCTGCAGCAGTAGCTCACCATCGTATGTGAGAAATTTCCGCCTCTTTGCTGCTCTTAGCGTCCCAACCAACGCTTCAAATATGTTTGCGCATCTATCATCATTAAATAGCACCCCAAATGTGACCTACAGCGATAAATCAAAGTTCATACATTGTAGGAAACACAAAGATGATTTACATAAGTATTGAAGCTTAAGGTATCACAAGAGTAAGGTGTTCGTTCAAAATAGTTAAAAATCTTCTTGGTGTGTGCGTGTGCGTCAAAGATGTGCGTTCTTTGAGGCCATTGAACGACGCTCAATGTACAGAAGTAAGTTAGAAGACTAGAAATTAAACCGACATACCCCAAACAGCGGAGTAGATAACAGAAACCTGAAGAAATCTGAAATTCTGAATGAGCTGAATTGACACATGATGACTTTACAACATATCAAACACCAAATAATTCAATTACCATGAAAATGCATCAGCTATAACTACTTCCTTCAGTCTGGAAGAGGTCCATTTCTCTCTCTTTTTGTCCCTCTCAAGTGATGAATGGGAAGAAAATTACAATTTTCCGACGGGGGATGCAGAAGGAAGAGAACATATGCTCATCTGCTACAGTTTTTCTACTTGTAGCGGAAAATACATAACCTAGTTTTCATATACCAACATTCTTATAGGCTTATAGCAGAGAAAATGACCACATTTTTATAGGGGGGTAAATGCCACCTTCAACTGACAGATCTCGAGACGAATCACAAAGAATATGTTAACGGGTAATGCGTAGATACGCAGGGAAATCTTATCAAAGCCCAAAAACAATGAGGTCAAGCACAATCTGATGAGCAACACTAGTGAATTTTCGATACCTGCACGAAATAAATACCAATCGATTCGAGTCTTGTTTTGCAATTGTAGTGAGTTTTGATGAATGATCAAATACACAGCCTAGATCAATCATGCGATCAGAAACTTGTAAACAAGTAGAATAATACAGATCCACCATTGACATGGCCCAACAATTTTAGATCCAAACAGTAACTGGTATTTCTCAATCTGGGTCGATTTGTAGAGCAGCATTACAATTATAATTACGGGATATACACACTAAGAAAAAGCAAGAGGAGAGATTTAATTAACCTTGTAAGAACCATCGTCTTGGAGCTTGCCAAGCCTTTGTATTTCTTCTCTGAGACGCTCGACCTCTTCTTCTACATTCATGGCCGATGATTTGATGGATTCGCTTCTGCGCTGGGTGTGGAAAAAGCAAAAACCTTTCCAACAACACAGAGAAACGTCAAGTCAAGTGACAAGACCGGATCACAACCCACCAATTGTTTAATCTCTATTTTCGGATAACGTAGCAAAATTTGGGTACATTTCCACTTTTCTTTGGTCCCTCCATATTTCCAAAATAATAAATACAACTTGCGTTAATAGCTAAAAAAACACCGTTATTTAGCTTCTTATACCCTCATGTGCAAATATTATTCATTGTTTTTGTGTGATTTATTCAAGGAAAAATTGCTTAAAGGGACAATGTCTGGGCTACATTTCATGTAGGGACAACATATTTTTTAAATACCAAAACTATTGTAGTTATATTATTATCTTGCTAAATTGACGATCATATTTTGTTTGAGCATTTTGTTATAATTGAATGATTGTCATACAAATAACTAGAGATTAATCAAGGTACCTCTGAGTTCTCAGTACTTATGCGTTCAACCCTTGTGGCCTTAAATCTATATTGTGAGTAGGCATCATGCTGAAACATGTCGAGTTTTATGTGCAAAGCTTTATGTCTATTTGTTTTAATGGTCATTCGACTATTTAACTAAGCCTGAACTCCAATTTGGTATCAAAACACTAGTTTAGAATTTTAATAGCAGTATCGCGGAGCCTAAATAATTCTAAAAATCCTAGAGGCGACATGTGGACTTTCGCTCAAGAAAGACAAGATTGCCCTTATTAAATGTGCAAGCTTCTCAAATACTCCCACGTCCAGCTCAGCACCCCTGAAGGTTAAAGCAGCTGAATATGACTGCTTATAGCTCTCCTCCTCATGGCAAGAAAAATTCAAAGGCATTAAAGAGCGGGATTAGTTACCAAATCCTATCTATGATACATTTTCAATTGAAGATTGACCACATCAAGTAAGTAATCCCTATTTCAATTAATTAGGGATATTTCCACCATTATCTCAAGATAATATTCCCGATTTAATATCTTGGGAATATTCTTTCCTCACACCTTGCCCAATAGGATGTCGCCACGTGTAGGGCAAAACCCTAACACTGTGGCCGGTCACTGCTTTATATATACCTCCATCTCTACCAAATTTTGGTAAGCATTAGCTACCCTAAAAGTCCTAAGCACTTACTCTTTTCAAGAGAAACTAACTTAGGCATCGAAGATCTATTGGCCTAACCTCACATGAGGCTTAGGTTTTTTTATCAAAGGTGTTGATTGCTTTGTAGGTACATTTTCGTCAAGATTGAAGACGGTAGAAATTTGCTACCACAAATTGGTGCTTTCATTAAGAGCTTGATTCAAATATTCGAAGAAGACTCTTGCAATTGGTTTTTGGAATTTTCTGTTACGTTGAATTTCTCACACGTCATACCATTTACTTTTTCTTGGAAAAGTTTCTTGATTAGTCCCTGGAGAAATGATACAATGGTAGGACATTCTGAAACCACGACGAACGAAATCTCATACGTTAAAGGATTTGGACAAGTGCGCGAAGATAAGGATGTGGCCCCACGACTGCGATCATCGAGGTTTAACGCAACAGCATGAGGAGTCCCACCGCCGTGGCCACCACCTTGCGGCCCACGACAATGACCACTGCAACAGTAGTAGCCCAAGTCGAAGCTCAAGAGCATGCTGCAGCAACCCATTTCGCTGCTAGGGCAGCCACGGATCACGGGCAGGAGGCCCAAGTCCTCCCACTGCGAGCCAAGGGTAAGAGGCCTAAGCCGCAGCAGCTAGAGGCGCTAGCCAGGCAGTCTGAGCAAATTCAAATCCTCATGTTTTTTAATTAACTTAACACTATGTTTGGATGAGGAAAATAAATTTGGAATTTTAATAAGGATGATGTTAGGGAGACTAATTTTGTAAACTAAATGACATGAAATGTGATTATTGAATTATGATTTAAGCGTTGATAAACATGCTCATTTCTATTGGTGACACATCATTTAATTTACAAACTCGATCTGAAAATTTAGTTTCCTTAGCATTACCCTTTAAATAAGTCAAAATTTATAAATTTCTATGAGTAAGTAAGAGTTTAAAAATAATAAATTTTTTATTAAAGAAATTTAAATTCCAGGTAAAAGTAATTTACATTGTCCTCGTGTAAAAAAAAATAATAATAATAATAATTGTCCAAGCCAGTGGCATATCTGTAAATGTGACAAACTTGCAGGTTCGTTTTCCGAACCCGTCATCCTCAGCCTCTAGCTCCCATCTCACTCTCCTTACCTCCCATAGCAGATTGAATTCCCAAATTCACGGTCCTCACTCTTTTGCTCTGAGACAGAAATTTGTCTTGTTTTTTTTTTTTAATTAAAAAATTAAGGAAATCAAAATTAGGGTTTGGATTGCTTTCTATCAACTTAGTATTTGTGTGTGAATTGGAGGTTGGGGTTCTGGGTTATCTTTTTCGTATCTGAAATGGCAGAATCGGAGCACCAGAATTCAATTTACAGCAGCGCAGGACGAGTGACGCAGAGTAACCAAGTTGACGACCAAGACGATGACGTTGAAGAGCCCATCGACAACCCTAACATACGCTTCGAAGATAGTACCGCCATTCCTCCAAATCAACTCTACCTTCCCGGCTCCGAATACCCTCCGCCGGCCGCCGCAAACGGTGCCTCTGATCAGCTAACTCTCTCATTTCAGGGCGAGGTTTATGTCTTCGACGCTGTTTCGCCCGACAAGGTAAGGTTTAGTGCTCAACTTGTGTGAGTTGTGCAGTGGTAGTGATTCACTTGCAGCAGTTTCGCATTCCTTTATATGTTTTTCGTTTGTTGTTTTGTTATATGCTATACCTGATATGTCTTGTTCTTCTCTGAAAGTTTGATTTTTATTAACTTGTGGGTCATGCTTTATTGTTTAAGTAGCTGCATTTATGAAGGATGTGTGTTTCATTGCACTTCTGTAATGCGTACATTTTTGGTGTTTACTGTGTCATGCGCGAAAAGGTAGTTCATTTACGTGATTTATTAGCAGTTGAATTTCAAAAGAGTTGTGGCTTATTGGTTTGATTATCACGGATGGTGTGAGAGGTTTTTGTAAACTTGTTCTGTGGAAGAAAACATGTTATTTTGGACAATGGCTTGTAAACTAAAAGTTTTTAGTCTTTCAATGAAATTGTCAACTAATGGACCGGTGCTCCGTTTCATTATGTTATGTAGCAAGCAAATATATATATTTTTTTCAGTGGTTCAGTGTTTGCTGAGCATTGTTTGGGCAACTTATTTATTTAGGTTTTATATGTACGGCAAACCTGTCATACGAATCAAAATAGGTGCTTCAGGTGTTAATGAGAGAGGGTTACATAAGAAGCTTGAGCTTTTGTGGTTCCTTTTCCAGGTGCAGGCAGTACTGCTACTTTTGGGTGGATATGAAATCCCTTCTGGCATTCCTTCCATGGGGCCGGTTCCTCTTAACCAGCAAGTATGTACTTTTAGATACGTATAAATCATGCCAAGTTTCTAGAAATTGTAGTCTTCGTGTTAACTTTCTTCACTTTGCTTGCTGCTATAATGGCAACCCTTCCAGGGTATGAATGACTTACCTGCAAAGCCAACTCAACCACAGAGAGCTGCTTCTTTAAGTCGGTTTCGCGAGAAGAGAAAAGAACGTTGTTTTGATAAGAAAATCCGTTACACCGTGCGGAAAGAAGTTGCACTCAGGTACGGCATGATCCTTTACTTTCATTATTTCATTTTTCTTATCTTTTCTGAATTGAAAATTCTTTCTCCTTCCTCTTACAAAGACACTGTCTCCTTTGGAAATGTATATCATGATTTTTAACGTTGTCTACCACCACCATTTCTGATTATGTGGTTGTTTTTATTTTTATATTTTGAGACAAAATATATTGAAGAATGAGAATTGGTATAATATGTAAGTGCGGTCATTAGTGTTTGTATGGTCTTGATGTTGGTATGCTCATCATCAAGCAATCTGTATTATTATAAACAAGAGTAAGATATCTTTCTTAGAGGAATTATTTGTTCAGATTGATGTACATATATAACTTTTTATATTCAACTATACATATTATTTTCAGTTTGCTTAAATTAAGTAAGACTGTAAGAGAGGAAAAAAAAAAAGCATTCCTAAAATTAATTAAAAACAGCCCTCGAGTCTGAAAAATAAAATGAAAGACAATAGTTCCCAGAACTCAGAAGAAACTGAAGCTCAAAGGATCAAAACCTTACTTCATCCCAGAAAACCTCCACTACTTCTCTATAATTTTAAAAAATTCTTATGTTTCTTCTCTCCAACCCAAACTAGATCACCGCCAACAGTGCATGGATCCATGTAACCTTTACCTTTTTTCCTTTCCCCAAAGAGTTAAGTTTCTCCCAGGAAATAGATACACGATCAGCTGGAATTACCACCTCAGTCCCTTCCTAAACACAACTTCATACACAAATCTAAAGCAATAGGACATTGAGGAAATAAATAGATAACATCGTGTCAGGACATTACCATAAGCTCGTAGCTCATATGAGTGTTTGCAAAAGACTGGTCTTTTATTTGGAAATTCTAGTGGATCTTTTGTATATGAAACTTTTTTTACAAATTTTTTCTTTCTTCAGTTGAGTACTTTTAAAGTGAAATGTAAAGGTTATCTCATTCATAAAGCCTTTCTATACCACAGTGCAAATGGCATGGATATGAAACGAAATTGAAGGTCAGGATTTCTGTAGTTATTATAGACCTGAAGGACAGCTCTTTTTAAGGAAAACATTAATGGAATAGGATTTGTCACTCAGTCCTATGCTATTTTTTTAATGAATTGACATTTGTGTTATTCCAGAATCCTTTTTGTCCTGGCCATCTTATAATATACGATGTGTACATATTTCAGAATGCAGCGTAAGAAGGGTCAATTTACATCGTCCAAGGCTAGTTCTGATGATGGAGGCCCTGCTTCATCAACACAGGGCTCTGGACAAGATGATAGCATGCAGGAAACTTCGTAAGTGTCAATCCATCTTCATATATTGTTGATTATGCTTTGAGTACAATTAGATTTTTATTTTTTTAGGATAGGTCATAAGGTTCAGGGCCGTTATATAATTTTTTTGAATTTCCGGTCTATTCTTTGTTCCCCTTGAAAGAGTCAAAGAGATGCTGTTTTGACATTGAGATGCAGGTTTTGTACTCTAATTTGTGTATTTGTTATTTCAAGATAAATACTAACATTCTCTGTTCTGAAACATAATGCTTAATGCCTTTTCAGGTGTACACATTGTGGGATAAGCTCAAAGTCAACTCCAATGATGCGTCGTGGGCCAGCAGGCCCAAGGACTCTATGTAATGCATGTGGGCTGAAGTGGGCCAACAAGGTTTGTGGGATTTATAAATCCTTAGTTATTTTGTCTTTTAATCCTCTTTACAATGAATCAGTGTATTAAAAGCGTGAGGCGTGGGCGAGGCGTCCGAGGGATAGCCCGGCCTGGGACCTAAATTTTTTAATATATACACTGAGCGAACACATATATTTTAATAAAAAAAGAAGATTATTAATGAATAATCACCATGAGCACACAGATATATATACACTGAGCGTACACATAAATACACACATATATAGACACATTATATTATATATATAAAATAGAGGATGAAAAGCACAATGAGCACACATATGACAATGCACGCAGATAGCACACACATCCATTCTATAAAAAATAAAAATCAGAAAAAAAGGCAGAGAGACGATAGTGCAAGAGGTATGAGGTGGTTAAAACCCTACCGAAAATTTGGGTTTGGGAGTAAAAAAATAAAAATAAAAATAAAAAATCCCCTGAGGTGCGCCTAGGCGGCTCCGACGATGCCTTCCGCCGCCTAGGCGGCTCCGGCGAAGCCTTACGCCTACTCCCTCAAAACAGAGGCGGCAACCCTCAAGCCCAGCCTCAGAGGGCGCCTAGGCGCGCCCTGAGGCGAGCCTTTTAAAACATTGCGATGTGAATGCATAATTAAAAAGTTATATATGAGTGCAAATGAGACATTATATTGTTTGCGCTGTCATAACTGTCTTTTGGAATATTCAATCGTGTAAATGAAGAGAAAACAGATCCATCTAATTGTGAGAGACAATATACCTATAGCCACACATGAAACATTAAGTAATGAATGCAGAATAAGAAATTGATTCTCTCCATGATCTCCACTTCTGCATTCTTTTGTTTCACTTACAAGTGTTTTGAGAGGTTGAGGTTAAATTCTATTTTCTTCTTCACTGCTTATGTCACTTTTCCTCGGTAGAAGTGTTGGATTCTTTTATGGATGGCTTAAATACACAATTGGTTATTGCATCTTAATGCATTTCAGTCATTTATATCAAATCCAAGAACTTCCTGTTGGGGACCTTAGCAGGGAACAACTATTTGGTCTACAAGTTCTTAGTTGAAATAAGTAACCATTTCTCCTCCTTTAGATTTTATTCCACTGTTGTAAACATGCTTTGCAGTGGGAATGTTTTTCTTTAAATAGTAGACAAGTTGTCCAAGGTCAGAACAAAAATTCTTGTCAGCTTACAAAGTCTCAGTCTGGAAAGGAAAGAGCTGGCTGGCAATTTCTGATGGGTATTGTAATCATGGATATATCAGTTTGGATTGGCTACTAATTTTGTTACTTGCATGACCTGTTTGTGGGTGTATGCATATATGTATACATAGGAGTTTTTCAAATCTTAGATACATCATTCCATGGCTTAGAGCCTAGTAGATACCTTAATAAAACACTTAAAGACACATAAATACAACATTCATAGTTGAATTTGTTGGATGAAAATCCAAACGGTTAGTAGGAAATATAGGATGAACTTACTAATCTGTCGTTACCATTTTTATTAGGGTAAAGTACAAAAAACTACCTTAACTATTGATGTCACGACACTTTTATACTTCATCTTTTAAAATTGACAATGTCATACCTCATCTTATGAATTTATACCAATGTTATACCTTCCGTTAGGGTTGGCGTGAATTTCTCGGTTAAATGCTAACGTGGCTTGATCCGGGCCTATTTTCTATTAAAAAATTATTAAACACTAAAAAAAAACATTTAATATTTTTTAAATATTAAAATAATAAAGAAAAGTTAAAAAAAAAAATAAAAAAAAAACAACACTCAGTCAGTTCGTCCCCTCCCCCTCCCCCACTCCCCCCCCCTCTCTCTTCTCCCCATCATCATATTCTTCCCCCTTCTTGCAACTGCAACCCAGAAAAAAGAAGAGAAAAAAAAAAAACCAATTTGTCTTCCCCCCCCCCCCCCCCCAATCCCCTCTTCTCCCAGCACCCACTCTCCGCACCCAACCTCGCACCCACTACCTGCAACCCACAAAAAAAAAAAAAAAAAAAACCTAGATCCCGTTGAGGTGGAATCGGAAAACCTTCGTCGGGCCGATTCCGAAGGTTGAGAACCTGGGCGCGGATAAAATGGGGGGAATGGGTGTGGAGGGAAGAGGGTGGGTGCGGGGGGGGGACGGACAAACTTGGTTTCCTTTTTTTTTTTTTTCCTTTTCTTCTTCTCTCTTCTTCTTCTTCCTCCTTCTTTCTGGGTTTTGGGGGGGGGATTGGGTTGGGTTGGGTTTTTTTTCCTTCTTCTTCTTCCTCCTCCTTTTTTCTGGGTTGTAGGGGGTTGGGTTGGGTTTGTGGTGGGGGGAGGGGGAACGAACTGGGTTTGGTTTGGGTTGTTTTTTCTTCTTCTTCTTCTTCTTCGTCCTCCTCCTCCTCCTTCTTTTTGGGTTTGTTGTTGTTGGGGGGGGGGGTGGGGGAGAACTGGGTTGGGTTGGGTTGTTTTTTTTTTCTTCTTCTTCCTCCTCCTTTCTTCTTGGGGGGGGGGGGGGAACTGGGTTGGGTTTTTTTTTTTTTTTTTGCCTTCCTCCTCCTCCTCCTCCTCCTCCTTTCTGGGTTGCAGGAAGATGGGGAGAGAGGGGGGGGAAGGACGAACTGACCTGAGGTTTTTTTTTTTTTTTTACTTTTCTTTATTATTTTAATATTTAAAAAATATTAAATAATTTTTTTTTAGTTTTTAATAATTTTTTAATAGAAAATGGGTCCCGGATCAAGCCACGTCAGCATTTAACTGAGAAATTCACGCCAACCCTAACGGAAGGTATAACATTGGCACAAATTCGTAAGATGAGGTATGACATTGTCAATTTTAAAAGATGAGGTATGAAAGTGTCGTGACACCAATAGTTGAGGTAGTTTTTTTGTACTTTTTTATTACATGGTTTAGGGCCTAGTAGATACCTTAATAAAATACTTAACCAGTTAAAGTTAATGCATCCGACCCAAAAGCAATTACCAATAAGTGGAGAGACTTTCAATGTTACATACTGAAAGGAAGGGGTTTAGAATGTCCCAATGTGGGACTCATGTTTTCACTCCATCCCTAATGTGTGGATACATAGAGATAAGCATGTGAATTAATTAGATCAAGTGTACAGCGAAACTGGACCTGACATGCAGATGAATTATCCTCTATAAAAAGTGCATTGTCGAACAATGTTTCTGATTCCATTTAAATGTTCTTGAAAAGGAATATGTTTACTAATCCTTAGGCTAAGACCATTTCAGCCACTTTGCATCTCATTTGTGCAGTATATGTTTATAATGGTGTTTGACACCTCTGTGGTGGTGGATACTAAAACTTTATAGGAAGTAATTGCTGGTAATTATTCGCTCATCTCACTGTTTGCTCAACATTTTGCAGGGATCTCTAACAGGTGTTCCTAAGGTTCTAAATGTAGGTGTCCGGGATCCTTCTTTAAAGGGAATTGAACAGGTACACCACCCCAAGCACCCCCTAAAGAAGATAAAGAAAGTTCTTGTTATTTTTTTTATATCTGGAATTCCTTCATGGGTTCATTTTGTTTTTGTTTTAAATCAGATTGATGGCGGAGTTCCAGATTCCGATGTTGTAGCCATGGGTGCCAACATTGCCCCTTCCTCAGCTAATGGCGATAATTCAGCCATGACTGTAGACAGGAAATTGTGAAGTCCCCTGTGGCGTGGTGGTTTTCCGTTTGCTGTATTATTACAGAGGATGTCAAACAGATTGAAGAAGTATGTTATCGAAAGTACATACGGTTTAGGGACTTGGAGCTATAAATAAATTGGTTTGAAAACTCTTGATTTTGTGTAATTTTTCAAATTTAGAAGCTCATGGCGTTGTAGCATTTGCAGTAGCAGCAGTTCTTCCTTGTCTAGAGCATATAATCGAGAACGTTGATTTATAGTGATCAATGCAATCTTTTCTTTTTGGTTCGTTAAATGATCATTGTAATCGATGTAATCATTTGTATTTTGGTTACATGGAGTAAGAAATAACATGCGGTAGCTTTTACTAAATTCTTTGAGTTTGGAATTTGAATTCAGTTCTAACACTCTTCGTATTTCAGTTACTTTGCCAATTTATATCGTCGGCTAGTTTGCTATTGCTGTGCTTTTTTACAAAACTGTTTCTGTTGTGAGAATATACAGCTGAAAAATAAAGTTATTGAGTGTAAGGTAACCTTTTTTTTTTTTTTGGTGTGAAAGTGCTTTTAACAAAAGTAAAAAATAAAAAATTGCGTCTGAGTGTTTTGTAAACTTTTATATAAAATTGTTGTGAATATGTTAAATGACTAAAAAAGATATGACATTTAATGTAATATAATAATTGTTAAAGAGAATAATGTAAGGGTAAAGTTTGTAATTTTATAAAATATGCGGGGGTGTACTTGCCATATGAAAATATCATTAAACGGACACTGATCATTATGCTTTGAAAAAAAAAAAACATTTTTTTAGAAGCATGGTACCAAACAAATTTGTTGTTCCAGATTTTTTAATAAGCTGATTTTTTTTAAAGTACCACAATCTCAAATCAGCCTGTAATTACCCTATACTCTTTCATATTTGTTTGGTATTTATTAAAGATGAGGATGCCAAATCATGACATACATTCTGTTTTAGTTAGCAAATTATAGTGTGAGATGTGTACAAAGTTTGTTTGGTCTGTTAGAAAGATTATTGTACATAGCTGTGGCTATATATACAACTGATGTAATTATTTTAATTCTTTTCAATGAAAACAGTAAAATATTCAGAAATATAGTGTTCTTGTTTTTCTATTTGGTTTCATCGCCAACCGCCTCACGACCTCTCTCGATCCTCCTCTTTTTTGCCCCACTTCTCTTATTTCTGTACAATTCGATCGATTTCTTCGTTGATTTTTTACTCCGATCATGGATCTTGATTTGTATTCTTGATCTCTAATGGCGTCTCCGTCTGCGTCTTCTTCCTTTTGAGTCGGTGCCAATTCCGAATCCTAATTCCTTTTCAAACCCTACCTCTCAACCTTATACCTCTCTCACGATCCAAAACATTGGCAGCATGGTGCCTATCAAGCTCAAGCAATCCAATTATCTGCCATGGTGAGCTTTGTTTGCCCCAATTCTTCGGCGATATAGGCTTCTTGGTATCGTTGATGGCACAAAACCTTGTCCAGCGCCATTTCTGCCCGATCGCTCTTTGAATCCGGCATTCGAAATTTGGTATGAGAAAGATCAAAACCTCCTGATTTGGTTCAATTCCACATTGTCTAAGGAGGTCATTCCATTCACGGTTAGAGTTTCGTCCTTTCGCGATCTCTGGCTCAAACTCGAGCAAAGATTTGAGGGTGTTTATGATGCACACATTCATCAGCTTTGATCGTGACTTCAAAGCATTCAAAAATGTTCACAGTCTATGTTTGATTACCTGCAAGAACTTAAAGAGATCTCCGACTTTCTCACTGGCGCTAGAGCCTCAATCTCTGATCGTGATCTGATTGCAGCCACTCTTGTTGGTCTTCCTGATGATTTTGAGTATTTCACTGATTCAATCATGCTCAGGTTATCCTCCATTTCTTTGGATGAATTGCATGGGTTGTTACTCACCAAGGAGCTTTCTATGAATCGTCGCAAGAAAGCTGTCTCATCCGGAAATGTTGAACCTTTTCATGCTCTATCTGTCCAAGCTCAACCACCACTCATTCCTACACCGCCTCAGGCATATGCAGTATAGAATCCACCATTTCAGAACTCTTTTCGCTATAATTCGAATCGAGGAAAGACCAACCGTTACAATAATACTCGTGGCACTAGAGGTATTTCTTGAGGAAATCATTATACCAGTGGCTTCAATCGCAACAATAACAATTCTCATTCTCATGGTTCATCTTCTGGTCCTCGAGCTCTATGTTAAATTTGTGGCAATCCCAGTCATGAAGGCCTCGACTATTTTGATCGCATGAATTTAGAGATCTCTGGTAGTATTCCTCCTGCCAAACTTCAAGCAATGTGTGCACATTACACTACAAAGCCCTCTCCTTTTTGGCTGATCGACTTTGGAGCCACCTTGCACATCACCAATGACATCTCAAACATCAAATATCCTACTTCGTACAGTGGTGAAGAAAAAGTATACATCGGTGAGGGTAAAGGTATGTCCATTTCTCACGTTGGTTCTTCTACATTACGTACACCTGCTGCTTCCTTTAAATCGAACAATGTCCTTCACGTTCCTCACATGAAGCATAATTTGTTATCTACCTTTCAATTTCTCTGAGATAATTATTGTTCATTGACCCTTGATTTTGATGGATCCGTTGTTAAGGATCGTTCCACGAGGAAGACACTTTTGCGGGGCTCAGTTAAAGAAGGTTTCTATCCTCTGCAATATACTCCTACAACTAGTAATTCTGCCTCAGGTATTGTTCCTCATTCACTCACTGCATTAGCTTTAGTTAGTATTAAATCTCTAGCAAAGATATGGCATAGTAGATTGGACCATCCCTCTTCTCCTATATTTCGCAAGGTTATCTCTCGAAATAAACTTGTTGTGCAAAGTGCATCTTCAGTTGAATTTTCCTGTTTTGATTATGCTATAACTAAAAACCACAAGCTTCCCTTCGAGGCTGCAAGTTCCTCTGCATCTCAAAGCTTGGCATTACTTCACTGTGATGTTTGGGGACCTGCCCCTGTAATTTTTCATTTAGTGGTTTTCACTATTACTTGTTGATAGTAGACGATCATACTAAGTATAGCTGGTTTTTCCCATTGAAAGCAAAATCTGAGGTGTATTCTACATTTATAAACTTCAAAACATATGTAGAAAATGTTGTTGGAAATAAAATAAAGGCTCTCTGTTCAGATTTAGGGAATTTGTTAGTTCTTCATTTCAAGCTTATCTTCGTTTCCATGGTATTTCTCATCAACTTAGTTGTCCACATACTCTTCAGCAAAATGGCTGTGTAGAAAGAAAACACAGACATTTAATAAAGACAGCTCGAACTCCTTTAGTTGCATCTCATGTTCCTCACAAATATTGGGTTGAAGCTATATCTACTGCCCTCTATTTGATTAATCGATTGCCTATTTTTGGTCTTCTTTGTTCTCCATGAGTATTGTTGTTTCATACCTCACCAAATTATACTAGGCTTAAGGTCTTTGGTTGCAGCTGCTACCCTTGGTTAAAACCCTATGTTTCCTCTAAGTTGGATGGTAAAAGTAAGGAATGTGTCTTCTTTGGATATAGTTTGCAACATAAGGGCTATAGATGCTTGGATTTGCTCACGGATCAAGTATACATATCTCGACATATCTTGTTCAATGAGAACTCTTTTCCATTTCAACAAGTTCATCCTCCACCGTTCTCACAATCCATTACCAATGTTCCTTCTATCATTGATCTTCACTTTCCTATTTCTCAACCATCACATTCGCCTACTACTCAATCCCCTCCCCATGTTGTTCGACATGTTCCCTCAAGCTCATCCTCTCAACATACTGATCAAATCCCTTCTCCTACTTCTGTTGATCATTCTTCTTATGCACCAATCACCAACATTCATCCAATGGTCACTCAGTCCAAAAAATGGTATTTTTCGACTCAAAGCCTTCTTTGCTACTAAACATCCTTTGCCATCCACTGTCGATTATATTCCCACTACTTATAATCAAGCTTCCAAGCATAGTGAATGGAGATTAGCTACGCAAAATGAGTTTAATGCCTTTCAATCCACTTGAACTTGGTCTCTAGTTCCTTCATCACCCTCTCAAAATATGGTAGGTTGCAAATGGGCATTTCGAATCAAGAAAAAGCCTGATGGTTCTGTTGAAAGGTATAAGGCTCGATTGGTTGCCAAGGGTTTTCACCAACAAAAAGGGCTTGATTATCAAGAAACCTTTAGTTCTGTAGCAAAGCCAGTTACTATTCAAATTATGTTAACCTTTGCAGTTCAGTTTAATTGGTTTCTGCATCAGCTTGATATAAGCAATGCATTTCTCCATGTCGACTTGAAGGAAGAGGTGTTTATGCAACAACCTCCTAGTTTCACTGATCCAAATCTACCAAATCATGTGTGTAAGCTCAGAAAGTCCTTATATGGACTCAAATAGGCTCCTCGGGCATGGTTTGATAAACTTTTTCAAGCTTTCAAGTCTTTTAGCTTTACTCAATCTTGTTATGATGCATATTTCTTTGTCATTAAAGATCCTGTTCATGTTATAGTCTTGGTTTATGTAGATGACATATTGGTCAATGGTCCAGACTCCTCTGTGTGTAACCTGTTTATCCAGAAACTTGGTTATCTATTTCCAGTCAAGGACTTAGGTTCTCTTCACTATTTTCTGTGGTTAGAAGTTTAAAGATCATCACAAGGTCTATTCATTCATCAAGGCAAATACCTTATGGATTTATTGCAGAAAACAAAGATGGAGGGTGCCAGGCCATGTTGCACACCTTTTGGTACTACTAAACTGGATCACAGTGGCATTCCCTTATCAAATCCCAATGAATATCGATCACTTGTAGGTGTCTTACAGTATTTGACATGGACTAGGCTTGATATTTCTTTTGCTGTAAATCAAGTATGCCAATTCATGCATACTCCCACTGATCTTCATATGCAAGCTGCCAAAAGGATTCTTAGATTTCTCAAAGGCACTTAGACATCATCTTCGCTTGCCATCAATGAGGGATGAGGGGGACCCGCAATAAAACACTCTGATGCTCAAGTTAGTATTTGTTCAGGATACTTGTAAAATATATAGCGATCTCCTACCACTCTCTTCCCCCTTCTTGTTTGTTTATTAGCCTTTATATAGGCATAAAATGCTTGGACTCCAAGTTCCACTCTCCTTGTATTTCTCCATGTTCACATTCGTGCTCCTTTATTTTAAGCTCCACTCCCCGAAATTTTGAATTTATGGGAAGTGGCTCATTGCTTGAGCCTTAATTTTTGCACCCACAACACCACTGCTTTGGCCACTACCGTCATATTAGAGTTGAAAACACCCGCCTTTGTAATTTCGGTTGTTTTTTGTTCTGTGTTTTGGTGAATTTTTTATTTATGGGAATTAGAAATGATCAAATGAAATCTTCATTGTCGTAGTATATGTTCTTCTTCTTTCCTACTTCTATTCTCACAAAGAGAGTATGAATCAGACCAAAAAATTCTAAAAAGAATAATTATGAAACTTGCAATTCATTCATGGACCGGCGAGTCATAGCCCGAAACTCAAGAAACGGATTCCAAAAACCAACCCAACCCAACCTGCCACATGTGGGTTGGACGGGTTAAGTGGTTTGATCTAAAAATTAGCTACCCCTACTAACATAATAAGGTTAAATCTGCTTATAGCTCAACATCCCATAAATCTTGAAGTGGCTTGTATGGTGACGGTCCATTCACTGAAACTAGGTTTTCTCAATGTCCGTTTCGGATAGTTCCCAGTCAAAGATGTCGACATTTTCCTTCAACCTCTCCTTGTTGTAGCTCTCAACTGCAAGTGTTGCTCCTGCTTGATACACCCATCTAATACATGCCTGCCAAAGTACCACAAGTTTAGGGTTAGGGTTGGATTTCTTCTCCTAGTTGTCTTTGTATTCTTGTAAATCAAGTAACCTTACCGTCATTGATTTGTATAGCTATGTACTTTATGATCATTCAATTCCCTAAGCTCTACACATCCTCCGCGATCTCCTAGAGGACTTTGCTTTCGAAACATGATTACTGCCTCCAACAAGAGCCTATGCCACCCAAATGAGAAAAGGCAGTCAAAACTATACCATTGTGGCGCAACACGAAGTTAGTAAGGACTACAAGCGTAAATCTTTCAAGAATAAAATTCTGGAGTCCACCAGTTTGAGAGAAATCTCAAGGGGTTGTTGTTTAATTGAAAATTTGATAATCAATACAAGGCCTAAAAACAATTTATAAAGCTTGCTCAAGAAAACTAAAAGACAAGCAATAAAACCCTTGAAAAGCTAAGAGATAAATATTAAAGTCGTTCAAATCACAAAAGACAAATAATAAAGTGCTCCATTTATTAGGAGGCTACTACTGTTGACAAATTTATGCAAAAGATGGCTCAAGCCACTTTTGTGGGAGAATTGCTTTAACGAATTTCTGCGAAAGATGGCTCAAGCGACTTTTGTGGGAAAAGAACACCTCTTTTATGACCACGCCTTTTGTCTTCCGACGGTCCATCTTCTCCTCAATCTATTCAGCCATTTGTTCTACATCAGTCTCCTTCCACTTCAGAAAAACTCGACCTCGAGTTATGGTCAAGATAAAGAACTTCATCGTCCTTAAACTCATACAAATAAGCAACATTGAAACTATTAAAAATTCCCGTAGCATCCGGCAAATCAATAACATAAGCATTGTCATTAACTCACTTAAGAACTTTGAATGGACCATACTTTCATGGTTTAAACTTGATGTAAGTTCCAGCAAGGAAACATTCTCTTCTCAAGAACACTATGACAAAATCTTCTTTAAACACTTTAACTCGCCGGTGTATGTCCGTTGCTTTCTTATACTTGGCATTGATTTGTTCAAGCCGCTGCCTGACTTCTTCATGAACTGCCACCACATCTTCAATCATATTTTTTTGCAGCAATGCTAACTCCATCTCCCCTAGGCAGTTTCACCAAATCCATCACATGGTGAGGGACGACAGTGTAAACAATGGAGAATGGTGACTTCCCCGTAGCACGATGCGTAGCACTGTTATAAGAAAACTTCATATGAGGCAGGGCATAGTCCCATTGTTTCGGCTTTTCTTCACAAATGCTTCGAACCATGTTGCCAAGAGTCTATTGGTGACCTCCATTTGTCCGTTAGTTTAGGGATATGCAGTAGTACTTCAATTCAAAGTAGCCCCAAACATCCTCCATAATATAATCCAGAAGTGACTCAAGCACTTGGTGTCTCGATCGGAAGTGATAGACTTAGGTACCTCATGCAATCGAACAACCTCCTTGAAAAACAGTTTGGCTATGTTTAATGTGTCAGTGGTCTTTCTGCAAGTAATGAAATGAGCCATCTTAGAGAACTTGTCAACCACTATAAAAACTGAATCCACTCCTCTTTGCATTAGAGGTAGCCCGAGCACAAAATACATAGCAATGTCTTCCCAAATATTGTTAGGAATAGGCAATGGCATGTAAAGGCCAGTATTTTGGACTTGCCCCTTTGAAACTTGATTAGTATACCACTTTCTCACAATTAGGGATGACAATTCAAACCGTTAAACCCGATAATTATGGATAACCACCCGAAAAGAACGGATATGGGTATGAAAATTCGGATATATTATAGATATGGGGAAAAACCGCAAACTTTATTCGGTTATGGTTTTGGATATGGCTATAAGGGTCCTCAATCCGTATCCGTTTCCGAATCCGACCCGAATAACATATATAATGTATAATATAATTTATATTTAATATAATAGTATTATATAATATAATAATATTCATCAAACCCTATAATATATTCATTATGCACCAAATATCATGTTTATGAGAGTTATCAACAGCCAACATCATCAATGCTTTATTCAATACTCTTTTTTTATACTCTACAAAATGCATTCATTGAATCATTTTATATATCAAATGTTCCAAGTTTGCCATCTTTTTCTTTTTCATTGGACCAATTTATCATATTGGCTTATCATGAACAACTTCAAAAATATTGTTATGTTTTTTATTATTGGACATGACTATTTAATGACGAAATTAGTATCTATTAAATTATAGTTTGTTAATTGGATGAATATAATTTTTTTTGTTTTTGACGAAGACGAATATAACCATTAACCGATGGAAAATCCGTTACTCAGTGGATATGGTGATGGATAATCCTCAAAGGTTAATTTTCGTGGTTATGGGAATGAATATAGCATTTTCGTCCCCCAACTGACCCGTTGCCATCCTTACTCACAATGGCTCCAACGTCCCGTTTCAATTGTGACCAAAATACCTTTTCTCCAAACTTGCTATCGTCTTATCACGACCAAGATGACTGCTTAATCCTCCTCCATGCAAATCTCGATAAGCTTTTCCCGCAAGGAAAAACGGGAACACATAACTGGTTGCCTTTGAACAGAAAACCTTCATTAACAAAGTAATTTGCCACAGGTTCATGATTAATGCACTTCCTTCAGATTTCCTGAAAATCGTCATCGGTTGCATGCAACTACTTCAAGCACTCGAATCCTACAACTTTCTAGGAAATAGTGATAAGCAAAGATGCTCGTTTACTCAAGGCTTCAGCAACATGGTTTTGAGCTCCGAATTTGTGGAAAAAAGGTCGAAACAATGGGACTATGCTCTGTTGCTGCCTTAGATGGAGTTTGCTTATAAAAGTGCCATGCATCGTGCTACGGGGAAGTCACCATTTTCCGTTGTTTACACTGTCGTCCCTCACCATGTGGTGGGCTTGGTGAAACAACCTAGGGGACATGAAGTTAGCATTGCTATAGAAATATGGCTGAATATGTGGTGGCAGTTCGTGAATAAGTAAAGCAGCGGCTTGAACAAACCAATGCCAAGCATAAGGAACCAGCGGAAAAACACTAGCAAGTTAAAGTGTTTAAAGAAGGAGATTGTGTCATGGTGCTCTTGAGAAGAGAAAGTTTCCCTGCTGGAACTTACAGTAAGTTAAAACCACGAAAGTATGGTCCATTCAAAGTTCTTAAGCGAATTAATGACAATGCTTCATTATTGATTTGCTGGATGCTATGGGAATTTCATTACTTTCATTGTTGCTGATTTATATGAGTTCAAGGATGATGAAGTTCTTTATCATGACCATATCTCAAGGTCAAGTTCTTCTGAAGTAGAGGGGACTATGTAGAACAAATGGCAGAATGGATTGCAAAGGAGATAGACCGTCGGAAGACAAAAGGCGTGGTCATAGAAAATGTGTTCTTTTCCCACAAAAGGGGCTTGAGCCATCTTTCGCAAAAATCTGCTAAAGCAATTCTCCCACAAAAGTGGTTTGAGCCATCGTTTGCATAAATTTAACAATAGCAACAACAGCCTACTAATAAATGGAGATCTTTATTATTTGTCTTTTGAGATTTCAACAGCTTTATTATTTGTCTCTTAGTTTTCCAAGGGTTTTATTGCTTGTTTTTTTAGTTTTATTGAGCAAATCTTTATAAGTTGTTCTTAGGCCTTGTATTGATTATCAAATTATCAATTAATCAGCCACCCTTTGAGATTTCTCTCAACTTTCTCATGGACTCCAAACTTTGTTCTACAAGGGATTACGCTGGTAACCCTTTCATTGCTTCGTGCTGAGTCACATGGGCCTTGCAAAAATCTCTAAGCTTCTTTTGTTGCCATAATGGGTTCATCTCAACCTAATTCACAGAAAGATAAATCGCAGAGAAAGAAAGTATATTTTCGATCTTTCTGGTAAAGAAATTGATGAGTCCAATGGATTTGTTGAGGCCGAGTCTCTAGCATTCTTCCATGGCTGCCCACACACCCTTGAAGTCCATGGGCATAAGGTCGTCTGCATTCAACGGGTTCACCAATGTTCCTGGCTTAGCACATGGGCCAGTGAATGAGATACAGGTCCAGGTACTCCAAGACTTCTATACACAATTTAGAGTATTTACATTTTCAACCCCGGATAATATTGTATTAGGTACATTCACATGCATACATAGCTGTCATATGAGGTATATCAATGTGCTTATGACTATAATGTACCTATGATTTTTAGTTTTGATTTGTTTTTGAAGTAAAAAAATTGCATAAACTCATCTTCTAGAATAATTGTTTACTTTGCTTTATGTATGAATATCTCGCTTTTTGCTGATGTTCAGACAATTTGTATTAGTAGCTCAAGTAGGTGTGGTTTTAGTGGCTAAATTCGGAAATTTTTTTATGCGTTGGTTCACGTGTTATTCTATCCATGTCCTTTTAGCTTTTCGTGCAAATTCATATGAATGTGATGTTGGGAATAGTCAAAGGAGAATGTTTGACCTGCATTCAGTGTCATGCTTGCTCTTCATATCGATGTCTTTACAATTGAGATAAGTACGGTCCTTTTGTTCATGTTACACTGCTTTTGCGTTGTAATGTTTTCATTGCAGCAACTCAGAAAAACTCCCATGCTTGAAATAATAAAAAACGAAGCTAAATTATAA
The DNA here is from genome assembly GCA_024362995.1 of Heteromeles arbutifolia. Lineage (NCBI taxonomy): Eukaryota > Viridiplantae > Streptophyta > Magnoliopsida > Rosales > Rosaceae > Heteromeles > Heteromeles arbutifolia. Next base: position 37,864,617 of record JANCRC010000002.1, on the reverse strand, counting down.
AAATGGTGATGAGATTGTGAGAGTAGTAGTACTTACTGAAGTGATTTGTGCAAGGCAGGAATAACAAGATGAGGGTGAGCATCAGTAAACCATAACTTTGAAGTGATGAAGGCTTGGCCTCGAGAAGCAACCAGACCAAGTCCAAGTGCTTCTTGGATGGCTTCTCCCAGAGTCTGCTACGACCCGTACACAGAAGTCGAATCAAAGTGCTTGTAACCGAGCTTGATCGCCTCAAGAACCGCTGTTTTCTGAACATGAGGCTCTAACTTGTCCGCTGCTGTGCCGAAGCCAAGCACGGGCATGCTCCTCGGGCCGGTCGACGATCCCAGTACCACCTCTGGGATTTTGTTTGCTGCCAACACATGTGGTGCATTTCCCATCTTAGTTCTTCTCTTGGAAATGTACTTTTTCCTTCTTTTTTATTATAAGTCATATTCTACACTAATTTTTGGAGAAATTAGGTTCTTAGTCTCATCCCTATTTTTTCTACTCTATTGACTAAAATCTTATTCTTTTTCAATTTTTTTTTATCAAGGTCATTGGGTTTTAATAAACATCATTAATTATTTCAAAAATAAAATACTTACATGTCAAGATAATTAAATTTTATTTCTAAATATATTCATTTTGTGTTTTTTTTTTGTCAAACGATAGATTTTGTTTTTTTTGAAAAGAGACGATAGATTTTGTTAGAAGAAACCTTTTACAAGAGGGATCCCCATTTTTCTAAAAAAAAATGGGGACACCTTCTTGACCGTTGGATTTGACTTTAATGAAATTGTGTGGTTGAGATTGTGTGGCCTGTGTTTTAATCTCAACCACACAATTTCATTAAAGTCAATCCAACGGTCAAGAGGGTGTCCCCATTTTTTTAGAAAAATGGGGATCCCTCTTGGTAAGGGTCCTGTTTGTTAGATAAGATGTTAGATTAGTCACCGACGAGGTTTGAACCCATTTTTAATTTGCAAACCCTTTTTTAAATTGTACCAATTTTCTTTTAAAGTTTCATTTGTACCCATATATTAATTTCATTTTGTCCCTAATTTTTTAACATTTATTTGTACTCATAATTTTTTTAACCTTTTATTTGTACCCATAATTTATTTATAACATACCCATATCTCTTTACAAATGTACCACTTTGTTATATGCAAAATGTATCCCTTTTTTTGTTGTAGGTACCATTTTTTAGGTAAAATATACCCATTTTTAATGTAAAATCTATTTATTTGTTTAAATCTAAAATGTACCATTGTTTTTTTTTTTATATAAAATGTACCCATTTTTTGTTCTATAAAACTTGCCCTTTTTTTGTATAAAATGTATCAATTTTTTGTACGTAAAATGTGATGACCCATCCCTACTTTTCATTGGAATTTCTTTTCTGTTGGTGTGTTTTGACGATTTTACCCTTTTTGGACAAAAGTAGAATCTGACAAGGACGTGGTTTTCGGCTTTCAGTTTCATTTTCCTGGTTTCGTACTTAATTAGTACTCGTCGTCGCGAACACGTAGACGCGAGTTAGACCCGAATCAGATTTGTAACGAAAAAGTTACGCTTTGTTAAAGTACGTTAATTACGGGTATTTTTGTACACGTTCATACAAAATATCAGTGTCGGAAACACTGTTAAGGATACAAATTTTGAACATTTAAAATGGTACAAAATCTGAAAATCCATCCATCCAATCCTATTCCTCAAAAAGGGGATACGTGTCCCACCATCTCATCCACCAATCAAACTTTTGCTTTTTCCTTGAATCCCTCCTCACCACCCAATCAATCAGAAATGCTCTCATTTCAGTCCCACCAATCATAATTCAAACCTCACTCTCTCTTTCTCCGAAGGTTTCTCTCTCACCTTCTCTCTGCAACTCTCTCTAACAACGTCCAAACCCTACAAACGTGACCTGCAACCTACACCTTTGAACTCCCCTCAACCCCACGAACACAACCGTGTAATCAGATCGCGATTTGGTTGAGGTTTCACTCACCAACTCGGAAGGTCCGACTCGGTGAGTTTTGGGTCGGCGATTTTCAGACCGAGTCACAGTGTTTTACGACACGGGGAAGCTCCTACTCAACTCCCTAAGTGTCCTAGTCAAGGTTTGAGGAAAATCTGACGTGAAACAACCCGGTTTCAAGAAGTTGAGTTTTTGGTCGAACATTTCGAGGCATTTTCAGGCCAATTCCCGTCCATTTTTGGACTTCCAAAAGGTACAATCGTGTTCTACTCTTCAAGAACTTCATTTCCATATAAATTTCATCAAAAATGGTTGAGAATTGAGCAAGTTATGAAGCTTTGAAATTTTACCCAGAAACCGGCGAAAATTTCCAGTTTCCAGCAAAACTTGACAGTGCCCGACGACAGCTGACGGAGGCGGACGGCGGCGACCGGCGAAGGTCATCGGAGATGACAAGGAATATTCTGTCAACTTTGACGAAATATTCTAACGGCGTCAGGTAACGGCGTTCACTTCTGTTAACTGTTTAACGGAATATTCCTCATATCCGTTAGCCACTAGCCTGCTCGTGGGCGTGCGTGTGGCCGTGGGCTAGGCGGGGCGTGAGAGCACGTCCGGCCTCCGGTCACTGTGCGGTTAATTTGTGTAGGTCCGGGACATTGAGTAGATCAATTTCGTGTATTCAAACCCTATGTTTAAGCAATCTACGGAGGTTTATTTAAGTTTCCGTATATGTGTTATTAAACTAATTAAATTAGTAATTTCACGTATAGGGGAAATGTATCCCGAGGACCTACGGGGTCAAGCAAGGTTTAGAGGCTTCATTCCAACTACGTTTCTGTGAGTGGGTCATTTCTGTTTATAAGTATACGTATACTTTCTAGTTTCCAGTTATACTTTAAGAAAGAATTTACTACATATGCCTAGCTTAGACTAAAGTTTGCATGAAATAGTGAATGACAAAATTTAGGAGATTATTTCTAAACCTTATAGGTTCACAGGTATACATGAGATACCATGATATTATATTTACAGCTGTGATTATTACTATGCTGATTAGAGTTATCAAATCTTTGTGGCACAATTTTATTTATGTCGTATGTTCATCATTGCTGCACCCTAGTGTTAGTACTCCGCCCTTTTCACGTGTATGTTCACATCCGCACCGTTCGCTCCTTGGATCCAAGTTAGGTGCCAGTCATGTCGTATAGATTGGATTAGGCAATTCCGACTCGTATGTGACCACGTTTCGGCGCCAGCCTTTATTACACCCAATTATGTTGTACAGGTTGCATTAGGCAACTCCGACTCGTGTGTCAGCATGTGTCGATGAGCATTTGTTATGTTATGTTTACATATTATGAAGTTATATGATATTGGTCACCTTGTGCTTATTTGCGATAGTTGTGCCTTATTGATTTCTTGAGACTTTGCAGGCTACGGTAAGTATTTTCTTACTATACGTAGTACGTATATATTTTGGAAACTATACTTGATTTTACGGTGATGGGTTATATTGTTTTTGAAAAAGGTTTTTACAAAACGTTATTTTCTGACCCACTCAACTTTGTTTTTCGCCCTTCCAGGTTTAGTAGTTGTGCTTACGTGTAAACGAGGACTCTGGCAAATCTCAGTAGGTGGTTAACTTCAATGGTATAACCCTCACCCTACTTTACGATAATGTTCTTATGCTCTGACATCACGTGGAAAAGGATTCAATCCTGCTCACTCGCGCACTCTTTTGATTTGGCACTTTTAGGTTTTAAATTTATTCATATCGTCACCCTCCAGGTGTCGGCCAGCACAACTCGATTTGGAGTCCAAGTGGACTTTCCAGGTCGGGGTGTGTCAGTTTGGTATCAGAGCATAAGTTTGGGCAGTATTGCGTTCATCACACGCGTGATGTAAGCATTCTTGGTTCTTGAACCTAATTGTCAAATCTTGCCACCTCGTCGAGCACGAAAAACGTGCTAAGTTTTCCCTAAGTTTTGGGTACTTTAGACGACTTATCATCATTTTAGAAAATCGTTTTGGCAATCGCCCTTAGACTTTAAATGACGAACCTCCCTACCAAGGAAAGTTTCATTTTGGGGAACAAGTTGCTAGGCCTGCAGCCGGGCTAATGCATCAAGAGTTTAGTTTCACCAAGGATTTACCGATCAATCTTATCGCTTTTTCCCTTTTTTTTTTTTTTTTACCAACCCTTAGTTATAGGAAACCATAAATGGTTTTGTTTCTTTGGTAAAACCTATTAATATACTATCTTTTGGAATTCCTACGAAGTTTACTTCATCAAAATTCTATAAAATGTCTTGAATGGCAATCTGGTGCTAAAGTGGTAACACTCGATGGAAGATCATTTGTGGGACAATCACTTTTGGTCCCTGATAGCACTAATATCTTCAACGTACTAGTGATCATTCAGGATCTTCAGGAGGAAGATCAACTTATGTTTAAGTTCATTCCAGAGTAGATCGTTAGCAAGTTCTTTTTCCAGCCTTGGGAATTTCCAACCAACACTAATTCCTAGATTTTCCTTTCGATGTTGTACTCGTCATTTAGGTGAGTATAAGCTTGTGAGTATGAGTTGTCGTACCCTAGGAGTAGCAGAAATCCCAAAAGCAGTAATCAAATCCTTATAGAATCAAGAAACTACTTCACTTGACCAGTTCCTTTCCAGTCACCTAAAGTTTTATACCCGAACGAGCTCTAACCTATAATCAGCCTACAGTGGCGCTACTAATTAACGATGATGTCCGATATCCAGAGACCATTAACCAGTATTTGGTGGTATGATTTCTTATACCAGACACAGGTGTTAGTATCTGGGAGTGATACCTTTATGCCAGAATGCCGGTTCACAGTTTCAGGGTAACGAACAATATTAAAATATCTTAAGCGCGTTAGTTAGCGGCATGACTGATAAACTGATTAACAGTGGCTACTTGCGTCGAAGAACTAAAATCGTGGAAACTTAGGAGCAAGCTTTGCATTAGAACACTAAGCTTGTGGTTATGTTAACCACACTACCCGTTTAGGTAACCGGAACCTTTTCGACCAGTTGCTTTTTCGATCACTTTCACAGGTAGACAGTAGAGTTGAAGCTTGAGCAATTTTCCCACTGTAAGAGCGAAATGAGTGTTGGATAAGCTTACGAAGACCTTGTAGCGCGTGGCGTAGGGAAAAGAAGCAGTATCGTACAATCTGAGGACGTGCACCCTTGACGTCATTTCTCAAATTTCTTTCGAAGCCATCACTAGTTAGTGAGGTGAGGTACACCTCGATCTATTTTTTGTACTACACTAGTTCTTCCTTGCATCTTTTCAAACAACACATGCGTCGTTAAGAGAAGACTGCACATAACCCTTATGGAGGGCCCTTGTCGCCTATCCAACCAAGTACCTTGTCTAGGGAATCTTAAACCTATCCACAAATGCGAGAAGCCAGACTTTAGGGTCGCACCTAGATTTCAGCAATTCAATCGGTTGACGACTAAAACTGTTGGCTTCACTTCGAGTTGATGGTCTCTCCAATCAATTTTTAGAACCCGAGAGTTTTTTCATAACCTGACGAAATTCAGAATAGTCTTACCAACAACTCTCTCCTCTATTTCAGCATAAAAAATCGAGTGTAGTGAACACTGACATTCAGCTTTATACCATTCCCTCAAGTAACCATTGTTAAGTTGGTACTTTATTGGGAGACGTGATCTCAGTAAACGACATTATTTCCTCTTTCCAAAAGCGTTTAGTGGAAGAAAGTAGAAATTCTCGCAAAGCATTGCGAAACTGAGATATCCTTGATCTTGTCGATTTATCGACAAATTGTTGGCAAACTTTTCAGCTACAGTGTTATTCCTTACTTACGACCGAGGAAAGTTAATTGAGGTTGGGTTGTTGAATATGAGTAAAATTTCTGACAACTGAACTGTTGTGTCACGTTACCTCTGTTTTACACCTTTCGGATAACTTTGATCATTTCGAAATCCAGTGTGACATATTCTTCGGATGTTTCGACTGTGCAGAGGCAGCATGACGGAGTATCGTTTTTATTTTCCAACGGTTCGAACCGTTCGAAACGAACCATCTTATTTATGACCTAGAGTCAACAATCATCATCTTTATTCGAAAGCTGGATGACACTTCTCTATGGAGAAACGTGTTCGAAATCTTCACTAACCTAACAATTTCTCGAGTAAATTTTCGCTAGGAAATAGCTAAATTTCCGACAATGATGATGAAAGAACTAAACCAACATCTATAATTGCACTATCATGTATTACCCCGGTAGTGCAAACGTATTTACTGCTACAGCAACAAAAGATGTATCTACCCTTGAACGTTTTTAGCTTGTCATATCCCATTCTAGTCGGGATTCACAAGCTACAATTCGACAATACTTACAATTGATCAAGAATCGTTCGAGTAGTTATAATCACTTCCTATGTCTGAGTAGAGATAGGAAAATATCGCCATACGCTCCTAGTACAAGTTTCATGTACATGTGGAGATTTTGGTGATGTACTGAAAGGCATTCTAGTCAACCTTGGATACGTGTCTACCCTACTGCACTTTGTATTGCCTTGAAAATGATGCACTATCTAAAAGAACCGTTGACATTAGGAGTGCAGTTGTGACCATTAATTTCTCAATCACTCAACAAATGCTCAATTGAACAAATCTTTACCATGGTGATTGAATATCTCGAAAACTACTGTTGTAGTTTGACGTTATGCATCCAATCCAGTTATCTTGTACTCTAGATTTAATGAACTCGCTTTGACCCTCAAATTCTTGAGTATTTTTCTAGCCTTCTTGACGTAGTTACTTTTCGATAAGATCGAGATAACTTCACTATGAATTTGTTTGCTAAGACGTTGCGGACTACGTTGGCTCGACTACATGGCAGGTGTGCCACTATTGTATCTCATCGTGATGCGAGTTTTACTAACAAGTATTGGGGAAGTCTTCTTGAAAACCACGTGTAGTAAATTTTGTCACCGACTACATTTCACCCTTAGACTAATGGTTAGTTTGAATGATTTACCCAGACCTTCATGGCGTGTTACGTTTATCTACTCCATAGTTGTAGCATAATCATATTAGACACTTATTTCTGTTAGAACCGCTTGTAACTACGGTTACAATTTTTGGCCTTGGTTGTGACATTATTGGGACGTGGTTTGGAGATTCTTTGCTTAGCACTTGTTTGACAGAAGAGTTTCACGAACAAGTATTCAATTGTGCGAGTTCACAATATAGAAATCTTATTTCATTGTTGTTGTTGCCCAAGGAGGTAGTGCGTGAGCATGGTAGAGACTTGATCAGATATTGTTTGTGTATTTCCCAATGGGGGCATGATGGTAATATTGCACCCTCGGGAAATTGTTACTTACTTATCATGACAACATAAGTTGTCGGCATTATGGACTGCAGACCGTAATATTAATAACTTATTCGTTGGATTCGTTAAGCAAGTAAATAGGTAGATCTTTTTACGTTAGTACTTACTCATGTGTCTGTTGTGTTTACCTATTTATTACTTGGGCTCAACCCAAGGATACTATATACTTACTTTTGGAGTACGCAACACTCGAGTTGCATAGTTGAAAAATACTATTTTCAGTTTTAGAGTCGGTAAAACTACTCTAACCTTATGTTGTTATATATATGTATTTTCAACGGGACGTTAGTACATATAAATATTTTCGACGTTTGTTTCTGCGAAACTATTATATTATAGTATTGGACTGAAGAAGAAGCAGTATCAGTTGGAGGCATGAAAAAGGAATTAATGCACTCCGATCGCGACGGAGCGGCATTTTCCCTTTTTGTACAACCACTCTGACTTGATTTCTTCATCACGTACATATATTTTATTCTTCCTATCTTTGAGTTTTGTGTAGCAAATGATTTTAAATTTTGGGGATGAAATTTTCTTAAGGGGGGTAGGTTGTGACGATTCGTCCCTACTTTTCACTAGAATTTCTTTTCCGTTTGTGTGTTTTGACGATTTTACCCTTTTTGGATGAAAGTGAAATCTAAGGTGGACATACTTTTCGGCTTTCAGTTTCATTTTCTTGGTTTCGTACTTAATTAGTACTCGTCGTCACGAACGCGTAGACGCGAGTTAGACCCAAATTGGATTTGTAACGAAAAAGTTACGTTCCATTAAAGTACGTTAATTACTGGTATTTTTGTACACGTTCATACAAAATATCAGTGTCGGAAACACTGTTAAGGATACAAATTTTGAACATTTAAAATGGTTCAAAATCTGAAAATCCATCCATCCCATCCCATTCCTCAAAAAGAGGATCTGTGTCCCCCTATCTCATCCACCAATCAAACTTTTGCTTTTTCCTTGAATCCCTCCTCAGTACCTAATCAATTGTTTTCCCTCTCTCACTCAACCAATTAGAAACGCTCTCATTTATGTCCCACCAATCACAACTCAAACCTCACACTCTCTATCCCCGAATGTCTCTCTCTCACATTCTCTCTGCAACTCTCTCAAACAATGTCCAAACCCCACAAATGTGACCTGCAACCTACACCTTTGAACTCCCCTCAACCCCATGAACACAACCGTGTAACCAAATTGTGATTTGGTTAAGGTTTGACTCACCAACTCGGAAGGTCCGACTCAGTGAGTTTTGGGTTAATGATTTTCAGACCGAGTCACGGCGTTTTAGGACTCGGGGAAGCTCCTACTCAACTCCCTAAGGGTCTTAGTTAAGGTTTGAGGAAGAGTTGATGTGAAACAACCAGGTTTCAAGAAGTTGAGTTTTTGGCCGAACCTTTCGAGGCATTTTCAGGCCACTTCCTGTCCATTTTTTGGACTTCTAAAACGTACAATTGTGTTCTACTCTTCAAGAGCTTCATTTCCATATAAATTTCATAAAAACTGGTTGAGAATTGAGCAAGTTATGAAGCTTTGAAATTTTACCAATAAACCAACGAAAATTTCCAGTTTCCGGAGAAACCAAATGGCGGTGGCGACCGTTGAAGCTCGCCGAAGAAGACAAGGAATATTCCGTCAACTTTGACGGAATATTCTAACTGCTTCAGGTAACGCCATTCACTTCCGTTAATTGTTTAATGGAATATTCAGTCAAAAATGACGGAATATTCCTCGGATCCGTTAGCCACTAGCCTGCACGTGGGCGCGCGTGTGGCCGTGGGCTAGGCGGTGCATGAGGGTGCATCCATCATCCAGTCACCGTACGGTCAATTTGTGTAGGTTCGTGACGTCGAGTAGATCGATTTCGTATATTCAAACCCTATGTTTGAGCAATCTACGGAGGTTTTATTTAAGTTTCCGTATATGTGTTATTAAACTAATTAAATTAGTAATTTCACGTATAGGGTAAACATATCCCGAGGACGTACGGGGTCAAGCAAGGCTCAAAGGCTTCGTTTCGACTACGTATATGTGAGTGGGTCATTTCTTTTTATAAGTATATGCATACTTGCTAGTTTGCAGTTATACTTTGAGAAAGAATTTACTATGTATGCCTAGCTTAGACTAAAGTTTGCATGAAATAGCAAATGACGGAATTTAGGAGATTATTTCTGAACCCTATAGGTTTATAGATATACATGAGATACCATGATATTATATTTACAGTTGTGATTATTACTATGCTGATTAGAATTATCGAATCTTTGTGGCACGATTTTATTTATGTCATCTGCTCATCATTGCTGCACTCTGGTGTTAGAACTCCACCCAGGACCAGGGCCAGCCTTTCACGTGTATGTTCACATCCGCACCATTCGCCCACCTTGCATCCAAGTTAGGTGTTAATCCTATCGTACAGATTGCATTAGGCAATTCCGACTCGTATGTGACCGCACTTTGGCGCCAGCCTTCACTTGATTGTAGTACTAGAGCGCATTCATTACAGCCAGTCTTGTTGTACAAGTTGCATTAGGCAACTCTGACTCGTGTGTCAGCATGTGTCAATGAGCATTTGTTATGTTATGTTTACATATTACGAAGTTATGTGATATTGGTCACCTTGTGCTTATTTACGATAGTTGTGCATTATTGATTTCTTGAGACTTTGCAGGTTACGGTAAGTATTTTCTTATTATACGTAGTACGTATATATTTTGGAAACTATACTTGGTTTTACGGCGAGGGGTTATAATGTTTTTGAAAAGATTTTTACAAAACGCTATTTTCTGACCCACTCAACTTTGTTTTTCGCCTCTCCAGGTTTAGTAGCTGTGCTTACGTGTAAACAAGGACTTTGGCAAATCTTAGTAGATGGTTATCTTCAATGGTATAACCCTCACCTTACTTTACTGTACTGTTCTTATGCTCTGACATCATGTGTGAAAAAGGGTTCAATCCCGCTCACCCGTACACTCTTTTGATTTGGCACTTTTAGGTTTTAAATTTATTCATATCTTTCCACTACACTACATTTTATGACTTCGTCACTCTCCATGTGTCGGCCAACATAACTCGATTCGGAGTCCAAGTGGACTTTCCGGATCAGGGCGTGTCATAAAATGTACCCACATTTTATATAAATGTACCAATTTTTTATATATAAAATGTAGCCAAATTTTACTAAATAAATGTACTCATATTTTATAAAAATAAAATAAAATCTCATTTTTTTATATATCTAGTATGCCAATTTTGAATAATTGAATTGGTAGTGTAAATGAAAGGAAAAAGAACGGTTGAGCCTTTATTGGTATTATTGCATCTCTTTTATTATTATGTTATTTATGTGGCAGGAGAGGGACTTCGATCAAAAACCTAAAATGTATAAGGTTTGAGTCTATAACAATTAGGAACTAGAGACCACAACTGAACCATCCCCTAATTTTTATTCTTTTAGTATTAACTTAATGTTGCTTTTAAATGTCTAAATTAATTAGTGGTAGGATTTTCCTATCCAATTTGGTTGGAAACAGAAAGTTGCATTCTGTAACTCTCCTCCTATGAGGCTATTAGGATAATTAATTATGTTATTAATCAGGTTGAGTTATTTTTTTTATTTTTTATTTTTGGTTAAAGGCAGAACTTCATAGAAAAGAAAGGCACAAGGCCAAACAACAAGCAAAGAAGCTAACTCTGCAGCTACAGAGAAACAAGGACAAAGATAAATAGGATCAAGAGAAATGCCACCACACTAGGTACCAGCATCGCCCTATCTATCAAAGTAAGCAAGACCTTACTTACAAAGGAGGACATAGAAGACCGTCCTTGTTCAAGATACCCACTAACGAAGATGGAGGTTGAACAACCCAGCTGAAGCCGCACATCTCCAGTGAAAAATTTCTCGCGACAAAATCTGCCGCCATATTTACTGATCGTGGAGTCCACGACCAGGAGCATGATTGAAAACTCCTCCCAACCTCCAAAATACGGCTAAGAATTGGTAGTAGGTCCCAATCACAACTCAAAGAAGAAGAAAAGAGGGATCAAATAACCCCTTGTGCATCCGACTCAATTACCACGTCATGCTCCTGCAAACTTTTTACCAATAAGCACCCTTCCAGAACAGCAAAAGCTTCTGCCATCCTAGCCGATGATGCATGCATCCAGACACTCTTCATCGCCCTACATCCCGAGAAGCAGTCCCGAGCCACAATCCCAATCTTCCCGCATAAGGAGTCACTCTTCTAGCATGCATCGACATTCACTTTAATCCGATTAACTGGGGGAGGAGACCAATGAACGAGTAGATTAGAAGCTCTAGGAAGGCAGGTCCGGGCAGGGGACAACAGAAGCATGGAAGAAGAGGCAAGCTTAAAAGACTCCAAAGCAGTAATGATGGCCCGATTAGTTCTGAAAGGAATAGGTTTTACACCATTGAAAACAGCATCACAACGAGCTCTCTAAATAAACCAGCAAGTAAAAACCAAGTACATCATGGATCGATCAATATCCTCCTTACAACCCAAATTTTGATTTACCACCACATAAACCCACTCAGCCAAAGTAGTGATTGAGCTTCGATTAATCTGAAAGCTCAGCGGACCCCCAATCCAAACTCTGAAAACCTAAGGGCACAGAAGAAGAATATGCTCCATGGTCGTCTCACCTTCATTACAAACTGGGCAAATGGGGGAAGAGGCACACTTACGTCGAAACAAATTTGATTTAGTAGCACAAGCATCCTGAATAGCCCTCTAGAGAAAAATTTTCATCTTTGGGGGAGCCTTACTGCTCCAAATCCAATCCCAAACCCAGGGATCAACACTTCGAGAGGAGGAGGGGCAATCAAGGTTTAAGCTGGGGTGCCCACTGTGAACTCGCCAATACCCGAACTTAACTGAGAAAGAGCCATTTCGCTCAGAATGCCAAACAAGCTTGTCAGGACTCATAAACGGCTAAATTCGAGAAATGGAGTCACGCTCTGTTTCTGAGAGAAGGTTAGAAAGAAGGTCCAGATTCCAATCTTGTGAAATTGGATCAACAAACTCCTCAACCTTGCTCTCCCTGTTTATAACCGAGTGACCAAAAGGGGTGGGGTGCCATCTTGAGATGCCAGAGACCCAATTATCCTCCCAAAATCGAACCTCCTTCCCTCCCATGATCTGCCATCTAGCATCTCTCAAGATGAGATCCCTCTCCTCTAATAAACTCGCCCACGCCTAAGAGGCCCTTCCACCCTTCTTGGTCTCCAAGAAAGACACATTTGGGAAATAACGTGCTTTCAAAACACGAGCCCACAGAGAGTCTGGGTCATGAATCAACCGCCAGCACTGATTCGCAAGAAAGGCAACATTGAAGTCATTTAGGTTGTGAAAACCCAAACCACCCTCATTCTTAAACCGACTCAAAGCATTCCAGTTAACCCAATGTATCCCACGATCCCTGTAAGCACCCGCCCACCAAAACCTCGCCACTGCCGCATCAATATCCTTGCATAAACTTACCGACAAACGAAAAATGCACATCAGGTACATAGGAATAGCCTGGACCACAGCTTTTATGAGAACTTCCTTCCCAGCTTGAGAAAGAAAACGCCGCTTCCAACCCGCAATCTTCGTCATAATCCGATCCTTGATAAACTATAAGGTCTCCTTCTTCGATCTCCCCCAAATTGTTGGTAAACCCAAATATTTCCCTGGGTCATCCACTTGCGGCATTTCTAGGATAATACAAAGCTCCGAAGATAAACGGACAGAAGTATTGGCCCCAAAATAAACCACCAATTTCTGAAGGCTAACCTGTTGCCCGGATGCTCTACAGTAAAGATGAAGAATGGAAGATAAATTCCTGCAATTCTGATTGGTAGCCAGAAGGAATATAAGAGTGTCGTCAACAAACAGTAAGTGTGAAAGCATAGGCCCCGAAGTAGATAGTTTGATTCCCTCCAAATATTCCTGCTGAACCGCCCTACTAATTAACAAAGAAATGACCTCATTGATAAAGAGGAACAGGTAGAGAGATAGGGGATCCACCTGCCGAAGGCCTCTAGTTGGTTTAAAAGTTCTCCCCGGCCTCCCATTGATGAGAATAGAGAATTCCACAGTTTTAACACACCTCATAACCATATCAATCACAATTGCTGAAAACCAAGATGCACCAGAACTGCCTCCAGAAAATCCCATTCTACCCGGTCATACGCCTTGTTCATATCGAGTTTAATCCCCATCTCGAACTTAGTCTTCGTTCTTCTCAACTTAAGGAAGTGAAAAATTTCATGCGCCAAGATGATATTATCTTGTATCTGTCTTCCTTTGATGAAAGCATTTTGATTTGGCGAAATTATTTTATCCAACATTGGTTTCAAATGATTCGCCAAAATCTTAGACAGAACCTTATAAGAGTAGTTACAGAGGCTAATGAGCCTGAAATGATTAACCCCTTCCGGGTTTGGGACCTTCGAGATCAAGGCAATATTTGTCGAATTGATAATAGAAGGACATCCGACACCCCCGAGGCAATCGGTAACAATGTCATGGACCTCAGCCGCAATAATGTCCCAATAGGATTGGAAGAACAACCCTTGAAACCCATCAGGACCAGGCGTCTTAGATCCCCCCATATTGAACACAACATCTTTGATCTCCTCGTCAGAAATACGACCACATAATGTCTCATTCATTTCATCCATTATAACTGGTTCCAGGCATTGAAGTATATCCCCCAAATCCCGATTTCCAACAAATGAAAAAAGTCTTTTATAGTGATCATCCACTGTAAGCCTAACCCTTGATGGACCTTCCTGCCAAATGCCCTCATCATTCCTGATTCGGGTTAATTTGTTCCGTCAACGCCTTTGGACTGTAGATTGATGAAAAAAAAGCAATGTTCGAGTCCCCGGCCTGCAACCATCTGATGCGAGATCTAGCCGCCCAATACGCCTCCTCTTGAGCCTCGAGCCGGTTAATAGTTGCAGTAACCTCACCAATTTCTTCACCATTGTCCTCCCAGTGCCCTTGAATGTGCCATAGATGAGAATTCAACCTTTGGAGCTCAAGCTTTCTGGCTTTGAACTTTTCAAAACTCCAGCCAATTAAACCTCGTCTTGTAGCGTTAATCTTTCTCTGCCACGTTTCCACCGCCCCACCAACACTTCCCACACTCCAGCTCCGAGCAATAGTCTCCCTGCATCCCTTATCTTTACACCAAAATGCTTCAAAACGAAACATCAGTTTACATTTAGGGACCATCGGATCAGTATTAAGAACCAGAGGACAATGATTGGATGCCCTAACATTTTCAAGAATAATCACCGAGTTAGGCCATCGAGTCTGCCAGCTTCCATTAATTAAGCACCGATCAAGCCTTTCCTGCACCCAGCTGCCGTTCCTGGTTCCCCTCCAAGTAAATTTAGGTCCTGAGAAACCAAGATCCAACAATTCCATACCATTTAGAAAAGACTGCATATAGGGAATAGCAGTCCGATGTCATTGATTCCCACCAGATTTTTCATCATCTGTTAATATCTCATTGAAGTCTCTAGCACAGAACCAAAGGGCATCCGTCGGGCTCAGCACCGCTGCTATCCACTACTAGAAGTCCATTTTTTCATTTCTATATGGAGTGCCATATATCTATGAAGCATGAAACCACTCTTCATCTAAAGGGTGCATCTCAGTATGGATCAAGTTCCTGTTGGATGATAAAACGTTTACCTCCAAGCTGTCATCCCACCACAAGCTCAGGCCTCCCGCTGAACCAACCGGAGGTACATCCCACCCATTCGCGAAGCCTATCCTCCTACGAACCCCAGATATTTTTTGGTTTTGCATTTTAGTCTCAGATAAAAAAACCACAGAGGGTCTATACTTTCTAATGAGCCCATGTAAGGCTCGAACTACCGTGTCCGACCCAAGACCATGGCAGTTCCAAATCAGATGTATCATGGCTGACTTGCAGCTGTTTCGGGCCAACCGCCACCGCCACCATTCTTTTTTCTTGAGCTCTGACTCCGCATAGTTGCTTCCTCTTCCACAATGTCCTCTAGGTGGGGCCATAAATTTTCTTCCTGAACTGGAACCTCCAACAAATTTTCATCTAGAGTAGCGTAGCTCGCTCCCCCCAGATGTCATCCTCCGCACTATGTCCAGCCGCATTTCCTTTACGCCCACCTCTCCTACCTCGTCCACTAGGTTCTGCTTGTCTTCTAGTTCTTTTAGTCGATCTTGGAGTACTACTATTTCTTCCTTCGCTCGCATTTCTCTTCAGTCCCATGCTTTGGAAAAGGTTCTCATCCTCTGCTTGGTCTAAAATGAGATTACTCAGTTGCAATCCCATTATCAGATTCTGAGTCATCATCAGTTCTGTTTGACCATGTTGTCATCCCTAGTCAAACCTCCTCATGGAATTTTGTGAGTTATTGTCCACCGCACTCACCCTTCTCTCAGCCACCGTCTTAATCTGTCTTCGTCTAATATTTACCCTGCAATTACCCAGAGTCCTTCCCACTTGCTCTCCTTCACCCTTAATCAGGCTGAGTTATTAACGTCTGATTAAAGTAATAGTAAACGTTTCCAATTTGCCCGTTTCTTTCTTTCAGCTTTTTAACTTTCTTTATGTGTTTTTCTAGGGGGTCTTTTGATATGGGTCCAATTGGACTAAAAATTGGACCTATTTCAAAAGTTGGTCTATAAAATTGGACCTATTTCAAATTTTCCTTTTTTTTTTTTCTAGTGAGGCTGCCGTGTTCCTACACGACTCTGATTCTCTCCTATTTAATGAATGTTATTATTATTATGTATCGAATTAATCACAAATAAATATCATCTTTATATTCATGTAAGTCAAAACTTTTTACCAAGAGATAATTGGTAACATTTTTATTTAATTAGCAGGACTGATTAGTTTTTGACATTTGATTGCAGAAATAATCAGTGTTTATTATGTTTACATTATATTATCGTTACATACAATCAGTATTTAATTATATTGTACTTATACCATGAATTAAATATTTGAACATGCGATATGTCATTGAAACATAGAAGGTGTGTTAATTTCGACCAAGAATTTCTTCAAACTGATATAGACAAATAGCAAACTGATACTATATATTCCCTCTAGTAGTGAATTCATGGCAGGAGTTTTAATACAGCATTTGTAACGTTGTTGTCTCTCTTAATTTTTTGAAGCCATAATACCATTAAACAAAACCAGTTAGAAACAAATCTCCAAAACATTCTGATATATAATTTGTTGAACATTTCAAAAGGAATTCTACAAAATCCATCCAATCTGTTAGTAGGATTTCAATCCAACTCATCGAATCATCAATTATGCCTGTGATCGAAAGCTCGAAGCAAGGACATGTTGTTCTGTCTTTTCCATTTGGCGGCCACATTGAGCCCCTGCTTAACTTGGTGTGCAGGCTAGCTAACAGTACATCACCAAACATGTGTTTTTCTTTCCTCAGCTCAGAAAACTCAAATAACCTGCTGTTTTCAGAAAAATCAAAATCCAACATTCCCACCAACATAAAACACTACAATGTCTCAGATGGTGTGCCGAAAACTCATGTCTTGAAGGGCTATTCAATGGAGGCAGTGGAGCTATTCATCAAGGCCACACCTGAAAATTACAAAATCGGAATAGAGAAGGCGGTGACGGAGACAGGCAAGAAGGTTAGTTGTTTGATTACAGATAGGCGTGGCAATTCCTGGCATGACCCGATAACCCAACACGACACGATACGAAATTAACAGGTGTTCAGGTCGACACGATAACGAATCGGGTCGTTATCGGGTAACCCGATAAGCACCTGTTAAGATAACGAGTTGATTCGGGTATACACATGGATAACAGAATACTCGATAAGCAGAATATCAATTTTATAATTTTATAACCCTACAAAAATACTGTAATAATTATATATATTAATTTAACAATTTTATACCCCTAAAAACTATAATATATATATAGATATATATATATATATTAAATTAACTATAATAATTATATATACTATAATAATTATACCCCCAAAATTTTAACTATCTATAATAACTATATATATATATATATATTAAATTTTGAATTAAATTTTATAAAAACTATAATAATGATTAATTAATATGCATCCATTGATTTGATTCCATAATTGATAATTCCATTCCATTCCGTGTAGTGCCGCCCTTTTTGAAGAAAAAGGGAGGGAAAATGAAAATGATAAGAAAAGTTGAAAAGGAAACAAAAAAGAGAGGGAATTAGGGAAAGATTGGTAGGCTGGCCAGAGGGAAAAGTGAAAATTATAAGAAAAGTGGAAAAGGAAACAAAAAAGAGAGGGGAAATGAAAATTAATAGAAGTGGTGAGAAATTTTTTTTTTTTTTTAAGTTGTTAACTTTTTATCACACATATGACATATCCCACTATTTTTATAATGACACGTGATGTACTACTCCGTGTACCGGTCAATTATACGTACAAAATAAATAGATTTAAATCTACTTAATATATATATATATATATATATATATATATATATCCGTGTACCGGTCAATTATACGTACAAAATAAATAGATTTAAATCTACTTAATAAATAAATAAATATATATATACACACACACACCATTGAACTTGATGGGATACGAACTCTCCGAAACTAATTTCAACAATCCCAACCGTCAAACTTGTTTGTATATGCTTCGAGATCACATCAGCAAAAAATCACAAAAAACAAACATTCAGAGATCAAGTAACGGGACAAAGCTTTTCGACGGTTATAAACGAAAAATCACAATTTAACGGTTATTTTAACTCCGATTTTGATGATTTTTTACAGCTACACTCCTCGACCCTATATGAATACATGAATGAATTTGATCTTCAATTTAAAATATTTACACAAGTGGATACCACAAAATCTTATGTTATACTTAATGAAAGTATAAATAAACTCTAAGTGTTAGTCAATCTATCGTTTTGATGGGATACGAATTCCCCAAAACTAATTTCAACGATCCCAACTGTCAAACTTGTTTGTATATGCTTCGAGATCACATTAGCAAAAAATCAAAAAAAACAAACATTCAGAGATCAAGTAACGGGACAAAGCTTTTCGACGGTTATAGACGAAAAATCACGATTTAATGGTTAGTTTAACTCCGATTTTGATGATTTTTTACAGCTACACTCCTTGACCCTATATGAATACAATGAATGAATTCGATCTTCAATTTAAAATATTTACACAAGTGGATACCACAAAATCTTATGTTATACTTAATGAAAGTATAAATAAACTCAGTGTTAGTCAATCTATCATTTTGATGGGATACGAATTCTCTGAAACTAATTTCAACGATCCCAACCATCAAACTTGTTTGTATATGCTTCGAGATCACATCAGCAAAAAATGAACATTCAGAGATCAAGTAACGAGACAAAACTTTTCGACGGTTATAAACGAAAAATCACGATTTAACAGTTATTTTAACTCCGATTTTGATGATTTTTTACAGCTACACTCCTTGACCCTATATGAATACAAAGAATGAATTCGATATTCAATTTAAAATATTTACACTAGTGGATGTGGATATCACAAAATCTTAATATACTTAATAAAAGTATGAATCAACTATAATAATTATATATATTAATTTAACAATTTTATACCCCTAAAAACTATAATAATTATATATATTAAATTAAATTTAAAAAAATTGATGACCATTGGATCGGCTGAGATTTAATCCCAGCCGTCCATTTCATAATTATATATATTTTTTTATTAAATTTAAAAAATTGATAACCATTGGATCGGCTGAGATTTAATCTTAGCCGTCCATTGTAGGTTATTCCTCTTCTTTCTCATTAACTCAGACTCAAATCACTCTCTCTCTCTCGATCGACTTCATCTTCGACTTCGAGACCTCACACTGACGCGGCGCCTCACCCTCCTTACGGGCCCTCACCTCAGTCTCAGACCAGTGACCTCACTCTCCTCCTCGTCCTCGAGTCTCGACCTCACCCAGATTGTCACCCTCCTCACTCAGTCACTCTGTCAGTCTCCTCACTCCTCACCAGTTCACCCACTGTCCATACCAATACCACCCAAATCCGGCTCCTGAATCGAGCTTTCGATCTCAGTCCGCACTCCTCCTCACTGCACAAGGTAAGAAATTCCTGCAATAAACTCAAGGGTTTCTGAATTAGGGCTTTTCGAATTAGGAATTTCTGAATTAGGAATTTTGAATAGGGACTCTGAATTAGGGCTTTTGGAATTCGGAATTTCTGAAATTCTTGTTTCTGAATTAGGGATTTTGAATAGGGACTCTGAATTAGGGCTTTTGGGATTTTGTTCTTTCCTTCTTTGTTCTTTTTCATTTTAATGGTTTAAGATAGAAAGGGGAGCATGATGAAATTAAACATTTTATGAAGATGTATTCTGCATTGTAAGGGCTAGTTTCTGAGTTTCTATATTTATTTATTTTTTAAATTGTATTTGTACTGTGCTGTGAGAAATACAGTCATGGAAAAAGACAGGGAAGTATTTTTTCACAATTAAGTTGTTTTTTACTTTTTCTAAATAAAGTTGTTTTTATTTACTTTATATATTTGTAGATTGTAGTATTAGTACTGTAAAAAGTGTTGATATTATATTTGAAATTGACATGATGCATGATTTTTTATGATGTAGGATTTTGATAATAATTATGATGGATCAAGTTTGATTGAAAAAAATGAATTGCAGAAGTATTTGGAGGATAAAAGAATAGATAGAAAAGTAGACATAGATGTTCTTTCTTGGTGGCAAATGGAGCGTTTTCATTATCCGATACTTTCTCAGTTAGCACGAGATGTGTTAACAATTCCCATTTCAACTGTTGCATCAGAATCTGCATTTAGTATTGGGGGTAGAGTACTAGATCAGTATCGTAGTTCATTGTTACCAGAAACAGTTCAAGCTTTGTTGTACACACGAGATTGGCTATTTGGAAAAGGAGGTAATATATTTTTATATGGTATAGTACTATTATTTTATTTATTTTCATAATTATTTTGGTAAACTTTTCATAATTTGAATGATTTTTAATGTTTGGTTTTTCTATACTTAGTTTATGCGGAAAAGAGTTCTGACGTGGAAAACCTTACTGAAAACATCATCAACATAACTCTTGAAGGCAATAGATCAAGCCAAAGTTCCAATACAATTTCATGGTGATCGATGTAAATTGAAGATTTTGTAAATTGAGGTTTAAACTTTTGAGAAAGAATTACAACCTTGAAAACAAAAACTCTTTCATTTTGCATATCCTTGCACATTTAATATTTGTAATAGATTAGTAGTGTATGTATTATTTTTTTATTAAGCTCTTATTTTCGAGTGTAGATATAGTACTTAAACGACAAATGTTTTAATATTTTGAAATAATATTTATGTGGCAATGTGTGGTATGTGCAAATTTAAAAATATATATATTTTTTTTTTTTCTTAAAGGGTCGGGTCACTTTACCCGTTGACCCGACCTGTTAAGGACCCGTTAAGATAACAGGTGTGACACGACACGACCCGTTAAGATAACAGGTGTTACACGAACACAACAGGCACAATCCGTTTGCCAGGCCTAATTACAGATGGATTCTTGGTCTTTGCTGGAGAGATGACTCAAAATTGGGGTGTTCCATGGATTCCTCTTTGGATACCCATGCCATGCACCCTCTCAGCTCACATTTACACTGATCTTATCCGGCGCGAGCTCTTTCAAAATTATGTTGGCCTCGATAGTGATAATCAGATTGATAATGGTGATTTGCACAAAGATAAGACCCTGGAAATTGTTCCAGGGCAGTCCGCAATGCACATTGCAGACTTACCTGAAGAAGTAGTTGCATGTGATTCTCTTTTGTCACATATGCTAAGTCAAATGGGGCAAATGCTGCACCAAATGACCGCTCTTGTCTTGAATTCCTATCAAGAGATAAATCCCACGCTCCTGAATAACGATCTCAAGTCGAAGGTTCCCAAGTTACTCAATGTAGGTTTCTCACCGCCTCGTTACCAGCAGTCCGAATGGTTGCACCATCAAGTTCGGATGCCACGGGTTGCCTTTCATGGTTAGATGAGCAACCAGCTTCATCTGTGGCATATATTTGTTTTGGAACTATCGGCGCTCCAACTCCGAATGAGATGATAGCTTTGGCAGAGGCATTGGAAGCAAGCGGCGTATCATTTCTTTGGTCCCTAAAAGACAATTTCAAGGACCTATTACCAGGCGGGTTTGTCGAAAGGATCACAAACAAGAAGGGAAAAATAGTGCCGTGGGCACCCCAAGCTCAAGTGTTGGCTCATACTGCCATCAGTGTGTTTGTTACGCACAGCGGGACAAATTCTGTGTATGAAAGTGTTGCAAATGGGGTGCCAATGATCTGCAGGCCATTATTCGGAGACCAAAGAATGAACGGGCGGATGGTGGAGGATGTGTGGGGGATTGGAGTGAAAATTGAGGGCGGAATACTCACAAAGAGTGGAGTGCTTGAGAGCTTGGAGCTGATTTCGGGAAGTGAACAAGGGAAGAAGATGAGAGAGAAGGCAAGAGCCCTCAAAGAGATTGTAGCAGAAGCTGCTGGGCCTTTAGGGAGTGCTGTACAAGATTTTACAACTTTGGTGGATGTAATTTTTGCATTAGCGCAGAATACATCTCTCAGAGATATTCAAACTCCACTGTATAAACCCTATTTTTGGGACAAGTGAAGAGTTTAATCTTTTTGGGAGTTGAAGGTGGTTTACTTTGGGGATTTGGCAATATACATGTATTTAATACAAACATCATGTTAACGGTCAAATAGTAATTGTATTAAACATGTATAATCACATGATATTTATTGCCATCATATAACTTGTATCAAATATATGCAAGTATTGTAGTCAATCTCTTAATTTTGAGACTTTTCTAAAATAATTGGATTATTGAAAAAATGATTGAAATATTTCTAGTATCATTCGAAGTAATGAATACCATAAAATATAAGTGATTACAAGTTTGTAGCACTTTACAAAATATCTGAGTCTCAAAGGGTTGAGCACTTTAAATTGCTAAAGATGAGTAATTGTTATCATGTAATTCTTAAGAGCATCTCCAAAGGAGATGCCAAAATGTACACATCAGCTATAACAGTAATAAAAGACCACACTAATATTCTCCAACCGAAGTGTCAAATCCTATGTGGTGATGACATGGATTGGTAGCAAAAGAGGTTGTTGTCAAATTTGACTGCAGCTTCAAATGTTTTTTTATTAATTATTAAATGTATTTTATTAATTTTTAATTAGTTCAATCATTTATTATAATTAATGTTGAGTTAACCGATGCAATTATCCTATTTTTTTCTTCTTTTCAATCAATGAAGATGAACAGATTACTGATTAAACTTTAAATGTCATTTATTAAATTTTAATTAGTTTAATAATTTATTTTATAAAATAATAATTTAATTTGACATACCGGTTGGAGAACAAAATTTTAAAAGATGTCAAAGTACCACATAAGCTGTCAAAATTTAAATTTTATATTTAAAATTTGATATCTTCTTTGAAGATGCTCTAAAGCTGATTGGAATGGGCTTTTAAATGTAATGTATGCACTTTGACAAATTTTGCAAGCGTGCGGTACACGTGCACACGTACACGTAAATACCATTAATTGCCACGATAGGGCAAACACGCAGCAGCACCAATCGGTTTTGCTTGTCTAGGAAATTTTTAGTGTCCGGGGCAGTCTAAGCACTACGATAATTTGTAGCTATATATTGCCGAACTTTGCAGGATGTACTAGTGGAAGAAAATTTGTCCGCCTCTCACAAATGTTAAGATGATGCTATCCACACAATCATTTTTATCTCTTATACACATATTTCAATTTCATGTAATTTAACAAGAGTGTGTGGGAAGTAAAAAATAATGTTTGAATAGCACTACCCCAAATGCTAAAAAAATAAATGTAAACATATAGTATGGAGACTTTGGATACGGTCCCTAGCTATAAATATTCTTGGACTGAAATCTTGTTGGTTTTCAATTTTTGATCGAAGTCCCTGAAATTAATGTGATAATTTAATTTTATGTATGTTACTATATTTTTTAAATTAAAAATTGAAATTTATAGTTATTTATATTAATAAGATTCTAAATAAAAAACCAAAATTTTGGGATTAAAAATATTAAAATATAAATATAATATTGTGTGCACACGCGTGTATATATAAACATGGGTCCATTCATCAAAATTAACCAAAAAATTATTGTACCAAAACATGGGTACATTCTTCAAAACCATCAAAAAAAAAAAACAAGAAAGATATTAGGGATAATAACATTAGTAAATTTGTTCGATTAAACTTGACATGAATACATTCTCAAATCAAATAACAAAATATGTACCCATATAAGTTTAAAAATGGATTAGAAAAAAATTGAATATACTTTATATATAAAAAAAGGGTACATTTTACATATAACAAATTGGTATATTTAAGAATGAGTACATTTTAAGATTAAAAATTTGAAAAAATTACATGAATGGGTGCATGTAACAGTCCGTTCCGAGTTAATGGATATATTAATTATGAAATGACGATTCTACCCTTACGGATGTGAGAGGACGGGTGAATAAGGAGTAATGGTTATAGGGGTGCCTATATATTTATATTTTTGTGTGTGTGTGTGTGTGTGTGTTATTTATTTTATTTTAATTTTAATTGGGTTAAATTTTGTGGAGGGGATTGATTGAGGATGATATATACACACACATGCACAACACGTGTGCATGTTCACCCCTACCCCGTCACCTTCTCCCTCCTTTCTTCTCGAACTCTCTACTCTCTCCCCTGCAACCGTACGGCAACCCCTGTTCTTAGGGTTTTGGTCACGAATCAAGGCTCTAAATAGGATATTTAGAATCCTTATAACTTAGTGAGTCCAACCGTACCACTTATGTAGTGTGAAACTGCCTGGAAACCTAGAACCCGTGAGGTACCAAAAGTGGCACTATTCATGTGCTCAAAATCTATGGACTTTTAGCTCATTTGGAGATCATAGGAAGGCTTAGAATCTTCTTGCTCGGAGGACAAAATTGAAGGAAGTTGGACGTCAGGATCGGTGGTTTGGAAGTTGGCCGAAATTTGGAGAATTTCTCCGGCGAGATTTGCTTGGATTTTGGGTTCAAAACAGGTATAAACCTCTTCTCCTTGCTCTAAGGATCATTTTGGTGTAAATTTCGTGAAATTTGGTTGAGAAATGAGCTAGAAATATAGGTTTGAAAATTTACCCAGTTTCCGGCGACACAGCGGCGCCAGCGCCGGTCGCCGGCGACTGAAGGAAGGTGACGGAATATTCCGTCAACTTTGACGGAATATTCCTAACGGAGGTTAATGGCGTCAGTTAACTTTAACGGAATATTCTGGGATTTGACGGAATATTCCTTAACGGCGTTAAGGATTCCGTCCGTGTGCACGGCACGTGGCCGCGTGTGGGCGGCGCGTGTTGCCGTGCCTTGGCCGGCGCGTGAGGGCCCGTGAGGCTTCCAAAAATTATTTTAAAAATATAGGGGTGTTCGTGGGATTGAGTAGAGCATGTTGGTATATTCAAACACCCCAATTGAGCAACGTATGAGAAGTTATTACTTGGTTTGGATTATGTGCGTAATTAACGTTTATATAGTTGTTTCGCACATACGTGAGACGTATCCTGAGGGCGAGCGCAGCCACGCGAGGCTCGGGGGCTACGACCCGTCTACATATCAGTGAATGGGCTTTTGGTTTTCAGTATATATATATATATATATATATATATATATATATATATATATATATATATATATATATATATATATATAAAATTGATGATTTCCCAGAAATGCGTTTTAAAATGTTTTTATGAAATGAATGCCATGTCGAATGCCATAGTTATATCTTTATATATATTTATGTGAATATACATTGATGCACCGCGGGCGCCAGGTAAGTCAGGTAAGTATGTGTTTGTGATGTGATGATTAAGGTGATATCGATGAGATTGTTATATGGCTCATTACCTGCACATCGGGGTTGTGCCGCCAGAGTAAGGCTTAGCTTTCACGTGATCGTTCACCTCCCGCACCGTACGCTCACCTTGGATCCAAGGCAGGTGTCAGCCTGTCGTACAGACCACATTAGGTGGTTCCGATTTGTAGGTGACTTGCGATTCGTCGCCAGCCTTTACGTGATCGTAGCACAGAGCGTATATACCCAGCTTGACGTACAGACCACATTAGGTGGTTCCGGCATGGGTGCAGGTTACTGATTATTGATTATTGATGATTAATTGAGAGATGGATTGAGGATTTGATTGAGGAGCCATAGATTCAGCCGTACAGGTCACTAGAGGTGACTCCGGCTGACTATTATATATATATATATATATATATATATATATATATATTGCCGGCATGATTTGAGTTGAGATACCACCTGATCATTTGATGGTATTTGGTATATGTTGATTATTGGTTATGGTTCATTCGGACATGGCATTGCTTATTTGATGAGATTGATTAATTAATGGTTTTCTGTATTAGTACGTATATATATATTTTCTGGGAAGTATACTTGTTTTACAGAGAGGGGTTACAACTTTCATATCGAAATGGTTTTTGATAAAGCTTTGTTTTTGCCCTCACACTTTTGTTTTGCACCCCTCCAGGTACTAGGTAGTTTTGGTGGCAAACGAGGCATCAAAGGCATATCTAACAGTACACCATTCATGTAAATATTTTTATTTCCTCATTTATGTCTTTTGGACTGCACCTAGGAAGCTCGAGCTCTGTGTATCATGATATTAACTTTCTTACTTTTATGTGTGCCTGTAGCACAATTATGGATACTCTAGCACTTATTATCTATATTTATTCTTCCGTACTGCGCGCATGGCCTTGTCACGCTCACGTGATGGCCAGCACGTCCCGATGTTGAGTCGGGGTGTGTCAGTGCATATAAGATTAAAAATTGAAAACATTTTTTAAAAAAGCTAATGCGTACAAACTTATTCTAATTTTTTTATTTATTTTGGAAATGTTTTGAATTGAAAATTAGTTAGGAGTTTAATAAAGGTATGAGTATTAAAATTCTAAATCAATTATTAATTTTTATTTTAAAAAATTATGTAATTGACATGTAAATTCATTATTACATTAATTGTAACAGCTCGTCCCGGAATAATTTATCGATGGTGTGAAAAGACAATTTTACCCTTGAGTGTTGGTTGTGTGTTTGTGTTTTGGGTTAAGAAATTGGGCCAATTATTCTATTTCCTAAATGATTGGACCCAATTGGAACTAAAGGACTTAAGATTTTGTTGGTTTTTGATTGGTGACCCAACTAGGACCACACACATCCACATCACCCTCTCCCGTGTACCTTCTCTCACCTCCCTCTCCCTTGACTTTCCCTGCAACATCCGTACAAGCGTACAGACCACACTCAAACCTCCCCATCTCTACACAGATCGATCTTGAAATCTCTTCCATTGTGTTCATCTCGACTTGGGGAGTTCATCTACACCAGTTTTGAGGCTTGGAACCCTCGGAAACCCGGATACCCGAGAGACCCATTTTGGTGCACTGTTCATGTGCACTTAAAAGTTTAAAGGTTCAAAGGATTTGGAGCTTGCAGCAATGTTAAGGACACTCTCATGATGCTCAGAGTACCATTTTCATGAAGTTTGGACGTCAAGATGCCCAGGTTCGATGAGTTGCAGGTTTAGCCGGATTATCGAGGGATTTTTGGGCAAGTTCCCGTCGGTTTTAGGACTTTTGAAAGGTAAGATCTTGTTCTACTAGTTGAGAGCTTCAATTTGATACAAATTTCACAAAATTTGGTTGAGTATGGACTGAGATATTAAGGTTTATAGTTTTTCCAGTTTCCGGCGACAACGTCGGCACCGGAGGAGCGCCGGAGAAGAAAGGGGAATATACCGTCAAGTTGACGGAATATTCTTAACGGAACATAACGGTGTCAGGTTAGTTTTAACGGAATATACTTGTTTTAGGACAGAATATTCCTGACGGCGTTAACTGATGCCGTCAGTGAGTATATATTGATGATAGAGAATGATTATATGATTTGATGATTAATGAAATGTGTTGAAAGCTCATAAACCTGCACCCCGGTGTTAGTGCTTCTGCCCAGGGCCAGGGCTTAGTCCTTCACGTGATGTTCACCTCTCACACCGTACGCTCACCTTGGATCCAAGTTAGGTGCTCAGTCATGTCGAATAAACCACTATAGGTGGGTTCGACTCGTAGGTGACCTGCGATTAGCGCTCAGTCTTCACGTGTTCGTAGCACTAGAGCGTATTTATTTACACCCAGTCTTATCGGTGAGACCACGTGAGGTGGTTCCTACTCGTGTGCAGGATATATTTTTATATGTGATGATGAGATTGATTATGAGCTATAGTTCAGCCGAGCTGATCACTCGGTGAACATGTTATGAGATATGATGAGTTTTCACCTGATATAGATATACAATTTGATGAGATATATTTGGCATGGCATATACCTTGCATATCACTACTTCTGAACATGGTTTTGAGATAAGTATATACGTATTATTTATTTCTCGGAAATTTATTACAGGTTTTATGGCGAGGGGTTATAACTTTTGAGAAAAGAAAATGTTTTGAAAAGGATTTGTTTCTGACCCACTCAACTTTGTTTTTCGCCCCTCCAGGTTCTAAGTAGCAGAGTTTTGGTGGCCACGAGGGATGCAGCGGAGTTCTGACAGAATTCACAAAAGTAGGATTCACCTTCGGGTGTTATATTTTAGCAATTGTCCTTGACTGCAACTAGACATTCCTTTTGCTCTGAATGTGTATTTAAATTTATCTTATTAGCTTCTGCGTTGTGCACATGGTTACGTCACTCTCATGTGACGACCAACACGCCCTCCTTGGGACGGGGTGTGTCATTAATGCTAGGGACTTGGATTAAAATCTAAAAACTAATAAAGTTTCAGTCAATGAACATTAGTAATTAGGGACCGGATACTAATTTTTCCCAGATAGTATCTACAAAAGTACGAACAAAAACAAAATATAATATTATACGAGTCCAAAATAACAAATGCATCAATAATATTACCAATTTACAACATTCATAATTGTACTCGAAGGATTTTCATGTTTTGAAACCATATCATGATAGGCTCGTCATTTATACTATTTAAAATATTTTTAGCAATATAAAACAACCAAATGTTGTAAAATCGACGGTGGGTGCAGTGGAATAAATAAACAAGACACAAAATTTACGAGGTTCCTCTACAGTCAGTGTGACTGGAGTACGTCCTCGGGGCAACAGTGTTACTTTCATTATAATTTGGAATAATAGGAGTACAAAGATAACTCTCTATTCTCCCATCTCTTCTTCCTCTCTTTTCTTTCTTTCTTTTCCTTCCTATCTCTGCCGTGAGTCTCTCTACTTTGGTGTTGTGTGGGGTTTGTATTTATATAGAAAATAGGAGTCGTAAGAAGCAAGCTTCGGCAGACAGTGGAAGGGCAACTTGCCCATTAGACATACACTATTCTACAACACTCCCCCTTGGATGGCCATAAGTCTTTGATTGACTCGTTAAAATCTTGATCTATTTTTGGTTGCTCCCCCTGATGAGTATCTCCCCCTGATTTCAAATCATTTAGGCTGATCGTTGATCATTCTGCTTCAGTCTCTTAGCGAGAAAAGTTGCCAAAAAAGGTGTTTTACTTATAGTTAACTTTCCACAGGTTTGTTCTTGAACTAGGCTGGAGGGCCTTCTGTTAGACTTCCTCCAAAGGTCTGAATTTACTTCTTTTATCTGGAGCTGAATTTGATTCAAGAGTGGTGGACACTTGATCTTGAATCAGACTTGTGATTCCTTCAAGGGTTATTGAGGCTTGATCTTAAATGAAATTGGTCCATAAGGAGCTTCATGTGGCAAGTATTCTTCGGCTTTGTCGGGGATGAATCGACATGTGTTTTGTTGTGCTTGTCTCCACATGCTTCAATGTATCATTTTCACTTGCCTTATCTGTTCCCCTTGCATAAGTGGTATTTTCCCTAGTTTTTCCCCATGCAGGTTTGGCATCTTCTCTTGCAGTATTTGCCCTTTGATGGAGGAGTGAATGCAAAACTTGCATTTGAATGGTCCTTCAGAACATCACTTCTTAGCGACTCATCATGCTTGGCAGATGCAGTGTAAATAGCCAACATCGTATCAACAGTTGAAGATGGCTACTTGAGAGCAACTCTAGGTAAGCAATCAGGAAAGGTTCCAGGCAGTCGGTTCCTTACCGAAATTTTGAGCGGAGGTTCCGACATATTGCTTTCTTTATCCTTGTCTTCACAGGTAAGAGCAAGGGTAAAGGAAAGGACAGGGAGATTGCATGATATGAGATACTCTTGCTCTGGTGTGACTTGTTTTGAAGAGGTATTCTCGCAGAGGAAGAAAACTGAGTATTTCAAGATGCTTTGTTGAAGATGCATTATCGAAGATGAGGAAGAGTTAGGTATTCTTGCAGGTCTGCCTTGTTATGGAGAACGAAGGTCAACATATATAGAGATTTCCCAGTAGCAGGTAGTGATGCTATGCCTTTACTCTTGTCAGCAACTGTGGTGTATTAGAACAGTAAGATTTACGCGTTTTCAACTTTGTCAGAGATCTTTGACAAAGTTGCATGCGATATCTGAAAAGCTGAGATTGCGTCTGAAAAATACCAATGAACTTTATTCAGGAAAATTTGTCTTTTGAAATTCGGAGAGCGGTGCCTCTTCGATCTCTGAACAAGTAGCTATGTTGCCTCTTCTTTTATAGAGACATCAATTGTGTTCAAGAGTATGCTCAGAAAGTTACTGCCTATAGAAATTTTCCCCTTCTTGCACTTCTGAGATTTTATTTGACTTTCTTTTTCCCTTCATCATTTCTGAAAATAGCTTGCCCATCTAACATTTGCTTAAATTTGAATCTTATGAGTGATACAGACGAACAGCATCAGGATAATATATGGCGCCCGTCCTTCTTATCTTCTAACGGCCGTCTTACGGTTGGAGATTATGTGATAAAGAATAACATAACCGCTACAGTGGTAGCTAGGAATCTTTTCACTCCAAAGGATAACAGAATCCTTTCAAAACAGTCTAATGAGTCGGCCGTTCAAGACTCCTTGGCTCTTAGTGTTCAATGTGAGGGCTCTGTATCTAATATGGGTCAACGCCTACGTGCTCAAACTCGCCAAGTTGAATCATTGACGGCTGAGGTGGCAAGTCTTAAACAAGAGATCAGAGGGCTCAAGCACGAAAATAGAGTGTTACACGTACTTGCAAATAATTACTCGACGAGCATGAAAAGAAAGCTCAACTAGCTGCAGGAATCCAAAAGTCGGATTCAAAATGATCACCAGAGGTTCGTTGCTAGATTCCGAAGGCAACTGATACCTTCCCTTTCTGGTGTTTTGCCAAGTACTGGGGCTCCACATGATCAATCTCCAGTGCCTCCCCCTTCTGGGGTACTACCGAGTACTGAGGCTTCACATGAGCAACATTTGTGAAGGCTTCATCCTGTTTGTTTGTTTTAACTCATGTGTATATACATGTCTGTAATTTCTTGGAGATATCAATAGATAAGCTTTATCTCATTCTGTGTATTGTGCTAAATACAATAAATCATATACTTCACTAAGATGTGGTACTTCTGGACCAAATATCAATTTATCTTTACCCTCACGAAGATAAATGATCCTTCTTAGTGTCTACATCATTTGAGTATTCAACTCATAATCTTCAATCCATATGATTCTTTAATATCATAAACATCATGGATAAGATTCGTGTTGGTAGATTGTTCGATCTACAGTTCGAGACAATATTTCTCTCAACACTTTATAATTTTTCTAGACTCTTCAGGAGTCCCAATTTAATGTCATCAACTCTTCAGGAGTTCTAATTTAATGTCATCGACTCTTGCAAGAGATTTTAGTATGTTGCAACAATATCATAATGATAGTACTCACTAAGGCAATTTATACCATTCATTGGTATTGA
Organism: Heteromeles arbutifolia; assembly: GCA_024362995.1. NCBI lineage: Eukaryota > Viridiplantae > Streptophyta > Magnoliopsida > Rosales > Rosaceae > Heteromeles > Heteromeles arbutifolia. Next base: position 37,833,145 of record JANCRC010000002.1, on the reverse strand, counting down.
GTACTTAATTTATACTTTACCCTTCAGGGGCTTACTTCAAGCAATTTGAATCCTTTAGGGATTTTCTACACTTCATGACACATTTTCCTTTGGAATTTATACAGAGCAATTTGCTCCCATGTATACTTGATGGATTTACTTATGGAGAAATGATGTGGGCGACTCACAACCCTTTGTATATAATTCTCCATTCATATGAACTCGTTTACAAAAGTATAATTTCATGTTTCAATTAGCAACTTTGTGTCATATCATGTGAGTGTATTTCACTGTATTACAAATGCCCATATGTAACCTCCTTGGTTTAACATCTTTTGGCTATTTGTATTGTATTCAAGTATATAGGTCCATTTTTCCACGTTCTTACAAAATTGTAATGGAATTGCCTTTCTCCATTTTGGCCAATAATTTTTGTTTTCGTTGACGAAAAAGAACGGGACTCAATATCAACACAACTCATTGATGAATTTAATAGCTACCAAAATTATCATTGGTTGTCATCAATCTGTGATCCCATATTCTCATGTGCATGCGCATGGATAAAAGTTTTTCATTTCTTTTGGATATCCATTGCCTCTTCAAAGGCATTACACTATCTCTTCCAGGATAGTCATAATTTAGAAAATACGGATCGTAACCTCTTCTGGAGCGTTATAGAGCTTGGATTTTAATCTCCACTTCAGGAGTTGAGTCATTGGAACGTATACGTCTATCATACTTCATGCATGAGACATCAACATTCCCATGTCCGCGGATTGTCTTTTCTGGGATGTGTATCCATGCAGCAACTGTCATGCTTCTGGCATGCAACAGTTATGCTTCGAGAATGCAATAGTTCAGTAGTGCCATATTCTTATTCCTTCTAATGACTGAACCTTTTAAGTCTAAGGGTCTACCACACTTCAGGCTTGTAACAGATAAATCATTTACTGCTTCATTATATTGTCCAACAGGAATATCCATTCTTGTAGGCACATTTGTAGCAAGTATATGTGATTTCATCACTTTTGTTGCATGATTAAATGCATCTTGCATTTGATTGACACCTCATTGCATCATTCAATTATTTTTACTTCATTTTTTCATTGATTGATTCATGAATCAAAATAAGACAAATTCTTTTCGTTCTTCTGGAACGAACTTTTCTCATCATTCTGGTATGATATTTTCTCATCGTTCTTCTGGAACGGTGTTAGTTTCTCTCCCTAATGGCAGGAAAATTGTGTTATCAAAATCATAGTCCGCAAATCATGCGGTAAATATATCCCTAGTCAAGGGTTCCAAATGTTGAATGATAGATGGTGAATCAAATTCAACATAAATTTCTAGTTTGCCTTCAGGCCTCATTTTAGTACATTGTGGCAGTATAATAGGCACATAGATAACATAGCCAAAAACTCGTAAATGTGTAATGTTTGGCTGGTACCCAAACACGAGTTATACTGAGAAATATTGATGGTTGGCAACTAGTCTGAACCAAACTTTAATAGTGCATCATGTAACATGGTATGTCCCCATCTTGCAATTTCTTTTTCATGAGCAGAGCGCAGGTAATCAATTTCATCCGCTTAATGAATGCTTCTGCTAAATCATTTTGAGTATGGACATAAGGAACTTCTGGTCCTTATTTAATAGTCTGTAGAATGAGACTCTAATGGCTTTTATTGCAATTAAGTTGACTCACTACGGCACTTCAAACTTAAGTACTCATCAAGGAACTTCATGTCCTAATCTTAAGGATCTAGGGACTTCATGCCCGATCTTTTTTCATGATGGAACTTCGGGTCCAATCATTTTTATGTGATGAGGATCAAGAAACTGGAGGTTCTGATCTGATCAAAGAACTTCGGGTCCTTATTATACTCATCGTAACAAAAGAGAAGTACAATAAGTAAATTAAAGCAATAGGCGGTAATTCCAGCCATAATAAATAAATTGCATTTAAGTAAATAAAGCTTGTGACAAGGGCTTTAATTCAGCACCATTCACATAAATCAAAACTTAAAGCAGTAGGCGGTAAAACCGTCTATGGTAAATAAATTGCTTTAAAGTAAATAGAACTTGTGATGGGGCTTTTAAACCAACACCATTCACATAAAAAGTATTAGAATTTTTTACTTTTCCACTTCCTTTTATTTGTTAATTTTTTTTTTTTTTTGTCTTTCTGTCGGCACCAAACTTCAAAACCTTTTCTCACATGCTGCACAATTCCTTTGCTTTGTCTATAAGATCTTTCCATCTCTCTTGTCCACGAGAGAAAAACGAGATTGCAGGTTTAGTAGGGATAAGGATCAGCACATCAACAGTTAGAGTGATAAAAGAAAAAGTGATAAAAGAAAGGTTGATGGATTTTTGGGCCAAGATGATCTTCCCTGTTTGTCGTGTCTGGCTTGTCGTCTCTACTCTGTGTTTATCCAAACTTATGGCGTTATGCTTTCCACTAACATGAGAGCATCTCGTGCTAATAACGTGTTGTAAAATCGACGGTGGGTATAGTGGAATAAATAAACAAGACACAAATTTTACGAGGTTCCTCTATAGTCAGTGTGACTGGAGTACGTCCTCGGGGCAGCAGTGATACTTTCATTATAATTTAGAATAATAGGAGTACAAAGATGACTCTCTATTCTAACTCTCTATTCTCCCCTCTCTTCTTCCTCTCTTTTCTTTCTTTCTCTTCCTTCCTATCTCTGCCGTGAGTCTCTCTACTTTGGTGTTGTGTGGGGTTTGTATTTATATAGAAAATAGGAGTCGTAGAAAACAAGCTTCGGCAGACAGTGGAAGGGCAACTTGCCCATTATTTAATTATTTGAGTGGACATCCACTATTCTACAACACCAAACAATTATTCATCAACAAACCACCCGTTCAATTGTATAGGTTGCTCTTCACAATATAGCAAAAATTGCAATAGATCAATTTAACAAAAACAAAATCATAATTTTAAAAAATAATTTGCAAGAGAGATGAGAGAGTAAATTACAAATATTACCGTAAAAATTGGGATATGAAACGGATTTGTTGGGACTTGGGAGGTGGAATCTGAAAGGCTGCAGTAAAGAACAAGCAGGCTAAAACTAAAGTGAGGATGGGCCTAGCCCCACCCGGTCCCTTCTTTTATCCATCACTGTAGGTCTCGCTTTATCGCACTGACAAAAAATAATTTTGTTTATACACTTTGTTCCTCGATTCTCCTTTCTCCTAACAATTAACAATTTAACTCATTAACTCTATAGTTCCTAAAAAATATATATAATAAGACTCTTAATGTATTTTGTATTTCTGTTTATACTCGCTTTTGCACTTTCAGCCAATTTATTTTAAGGTCATTGGGTTAGAGCAAGCTGGGTTAAGTTTAGAACCTAAAATTTGAGTTTTACTACAAAGATTAGAGTAGGTCTAAACGATGTAGAGATTGAGTTTTGCAAAAACCCTAATCGATGAAAATTCTAGTCCATCATTGAATTAAAATTGAACGTCAACATCATTCAAAACTAAAAGTAAACCTTAAACGATGTAAAAATCTAGTCCATCTTTGAATTTTGCAGAAACGAAAATAGAAAAACACAAGATTTTGCTATCTATAAGTTGCAAACACAAAGTTAAACCCCAAACGAAGAGAGTATAAAACTAAATGATCTAAACATTTAGTTTTTTCTCTTTATGATCATTCAGATTCAACTCAAATAATCTCATCTACACAATTTATTAGGGGAAGAGCCTTTATCAACCGAAAACTCGTGAAAAGATAAATTTGCCCTTATGTTCATAACTTAATTTCAATACAAAGTTAAATTAAGTAGCAGCTTATGTCTCCAAGGTTGGTGGTGACCATAGGTGGGATTATATAGGACCTGAATTTCTTTTCAATATTCTAACGGATGATGTAAACTTATCAATTAGAATTTAATAAAATCTATCCATTGACAAAAAAGAACAAAATTATGGATAATTATTACAACTTCCCCACCCCTGCCCCCTCAACCACAATCGTTCAACTACAACTTCTCTCTTTTCTCTGTCTAGCTATATCAAAATTCATCTTTCACCAAAAGAGCATACTGGGTTTCCAAGAAAATTTGATGAAACATGAACTAATGCATTCATGCTAGACAAGAAGCAAATGGTGCAGCAGACAGATTGACGTACTCGATCGATCTACATTTTTCGTTTGGTAATTAAGTATCTTTTCTAATCCTTTTACTTCTATCTACTCAAGTTCTCTTGCCCTAATTTTACCATTTAGTCTACAAATAATAAAGGTTATAATTTCGTGATTGGGAATATCTTTAAAGCTCTTCTTATTGAAGACCAACTCAATCAAACAAAGAATCACAATCAAATTCAATCAAAGATTCTACAAGATAATTCCAAGATATTACACATAGCATGGCAATCCGCATACATATGGCCCGATATCTTCTATAAATACCACTTTCTCCACCAAATTTTGGTAAGTTTTTGCCACGCAATTAAGCCATAAAGTATCTTCTTTTCTTTTTTATTTAGAAAAACTGACTTAGGCATTGAGATTCATTGGCCAGCCCCTCCCCACTCCCCCCATGGGCGCGTGGATTTGGTCTTTGATCAAAGGAGTTTAATCGTTTTGTAGGTACAAATTCGTAGGCAGATTTTTGCTACCAGAGTATCCATTCGATTTTGATTAAGGACTCATTTGGAAATGATTCGATTTTGATTAAGGACTCATTTGGAAATGATTTTGTTTTTTAACAGAGAAAATAATTTTAAAATAACTAAAATATGAATTCGAATTTGATTGAATCCGTCCTTCGAAAGGATCAAATTGACAAAAGAGATGACAGAAGAATTGCAGCTATTGTTCCGTCATCAATATGACATTACGAATTGGTGGATTCATCAGCTACCACTGACATAATTTGAATGAGATTGTGCACGAAAATTCGAAAGTGTCGTTGTGATCAAAAGTTTTGTTGGTAATATTCGATAAACCCAACAGGCAAAGCGCATAACGACAATGGGATTCCCCTATCAAAGCTAGGTTATAAAAGCATGGGTAGCTAATTATATAGACCAAGGAAACATGACTAGGTGCTTTTTGAATGAGTTAGTGCTTTATATCACCTTCATCTATTTATGGTTCCAATAATTTGGCAAACAAAGCGTTTTGTCAAACAAAGCGTGCAAGTTAAGGATCTAAGAAAAAGTAAGGAAACATTGTTTTCTTTCTTTCTTTCTTTTTTTTGGACATTTTGCAAGATCATGCGCATACCACATTGTAATCTCATGAGTGGCATGTTGTTACGTAAAAATTGTGACATTATGATAAAAATGTGAAACGACTATTTCAAAACCACAATTTTTAAGATATCGCGTGACATAATCTATTTATGGTTCCAATAATTTGGCAAAGAAAGCGTGCAAGTTAAGGATCTAAGAAAAAGTAAGGAAACATTGTTTTCTTTCTTTTTTTATTGGACATTTTGCAAGATCATGGGCATACCACATTGTAATCTCATGATGTGGCATGTCATTATGTAAAAATTGTGACATTATGTGATAAAAATGTGTAACGACTCAGAACCGCAATTTTTAAGATGTCGGTTCGGCAATCTAGAAGTGACTAAGATGAAAGAAACCCAAATCTGCCCCAAATTAAGACATTGGAAGGTCTGTGCTGAATGGATCAGACTTCCCAAGTTTAGAGAGTCCAGATACGGTTTGAGTGTGGTTTAAGTACGATAAAGTCCTATATAAGGCGGGTTACTTGGGCTGCAAGCCTCGAAGTGTATCTAAGTTCGCATTCACCATGTAATGTATGAACAATCCCTGCTCTAAGCCTACTGCATTGAGAAGTTCTATCTATATACTGACTCGACTGTTGAGGAATCCTTCGCCGGCACCACATCGGTGCCTCCTATATGCTTTTTGAGGTCTTTAAATGTTATAAAGGTCCAATCTCACGCGTACATGACATGTGATACAGTTTGTGCTCAAGTAATTAGTGTTTTAATTGAGAGCAGACTACAAGTTACTTTCGCTAACAAGTATCTCTCCTTAACATGTCGAATCCAAACAACGAAAGTCCTTTTGGTATTCCATGGTTCGCCTGTGCCGGCTGTGGATGCAAATTTCCGCCTCCTTCTTCTTAGACAAAATTGCACCTGCAAAACAATTAACACATTTGGTTAAGGTCAAGAGCCTCACGCGCCCACGATGAATGGGGGGCTTTGGCCGAAGAACCTCCGATGCCAAAGTTAGAATTTAGCGACAAAAGTGTTTAGAGAGTTTTTTTTGGGAGTTTTGCAAGAGTGTGGACTTAGCTTTTTAGAGAAAATGGGGTTCAATATATAGAGCATGGCCGGTCCCCTTTGGAGAAAAGGTGGCCGGCCCTTTGGGGTATTTTTGGTGTGTAATGGGTGATAATTTGTGTAATGGGTGGTATAATGGGTGATTTAATTGGTGATTAATGGATTAATCAGGAAATAAATCCATTAATTAACCAATTAACCTAATTTTTATGGAATGTTTTGAAGGTTATGGAATGATTACTTTGTAGAGAATATGGAATGAGGAATGATGAAATAATTTTGAATTTGTTACCTTCTTTGGGCACTTTTGACTTAGTTGAGGGATGATTGCCCGCTGCTCGCGCATAGGAATCCCAGTATGCCTCAGGGGTATTTTTGTTCTCTTTTATCCAAAAATTCACGTGTCGCCTTATGATTATTTTTGGCTCCACACCGGCACTTCTAGAGAACCATGATTTTCTTCAACTATTTTACATTTACTTTGCTTAGGTTTATATAGTGAGGATATTGTCGAAAGTATATTGGTTGTTAGGCTGGGGAATGAAAGCAAAGTAAAAAGAAAATGACGCAAGGGGCGAGAAAGAAAGACGACGGGTAACAGACTTTTGGTTTATTTCCTTATGTTGAATCGGAAGTAACGTCACATTTATAACCTCATTCTTTGAGAATGCAATATTTATGGAAGAATTAGTATCCAGTCGCTAGAAATTAATGTTCATTGACTGAAACTTTATTAGTTTTTAGATTTTGATTAAAGTCCCCTAGCATTAATGCAATAATGAATTTTCATGTCAGTTACATAATTTTTAAAAATAAAAATGAATAATTGATTTAGGATATTAATACTTACATCTTTATTAAACTCCTAACTAATTTTCAATTCAAAACATTTCCAAAAAAAAAAAAATTAGAATAAGTTTGTACCCCTGAATTTTTTATAAAAAGGTTTTCAATTTTTTAATCTTATATGTACCTGTTGACCCTAAAAACTACCAAGCATACGTGGCGCGCATGCCAAGTAACTAATAAGCTAACTACGTCCTTCGGTTGTGTGCATGGCGTGCCAACTCGACGGCCAAGCTCGGTCGGGGAGTAAAATACGCTGATGTTGCGTTGAGCGCGCTGCTAACTTCTTAATCTCGCGACTGCAGCCGAGGAAGGAACATGTCTTGGCCTTTGGGTTCTAGAGCCTGAAGACAAGGCTGCTAGTTTTGTGAAGTTCATAAATCGTCAACGCCGAGTTCGGTCACGGTAATTATATTTGTAAGAGTATAAGCATGCCGAACTGGCACCAAATTATACGAACACAAATACTCGAAAGAGATAAATGTCTTAATGGTAAATGTAGTTCGGCCGTCAGAATGCCAAACTCTAAAACGTACTTGTGAATACCCAATCATAAAATAAAAATCGACTTTCAAAGTGTCGAGCCTAGTAACCTGGTAACACCTCGCTTCGCCGAGAAGGCTAATGAGATGACATCTACCAACAAAGACTCGAAAATCCTTGTCGACCGAGACTTGGATAACAACCAATCGGCCTCAAAGCAGTGTTGTCTATCCAAATTGAATGTGCTCCTTGATCGGCTGATTCTACGGCTCCAGTGCTGTCTATCCAAACTGAAGATGTCGTCGGTTGCCTTCACAGTGCTGTTTATCCAAACTGAAGATGTGTTGGCGGGAAGAAAGGGGAAGAGGATAAAATCTCAAGGTTGTTGAGAAGCTTTGTGCAGGGCAATTTGTGTGTTGATTTCGAGGGCTTGAATGATGCACTCCCTTCTCTATTTATAGTATAGCAAACCCCTTTCATGGCCGAACTAGAAATGTACTCGGATTAGAATTCCTTAACCTAATCTGATTAGGTTTCGGCCAATCCTAGCTCTAATAGGACTTCGAACCAAGCTCCATAACTAACCAAATTCATCTCCTAATTCTTAGCATTTTCAACTTTAAGACTCCTTGTTGCAGTAAGGTTCGACTACCTCACCTAAACCAATCCTTCTCGCAACAAGATTCAGCCAACCTTGACTGGACGACCCATAACAAGATTCTAGACGAATGCTACTGGGTCGAGAATGACTCTAAGCTCGGCCCAAAATATCATGTTGGGTCCAAACAATACCCATTCATGTAATTTTTCAATTTTTTAATCTTAAAATGTACCCATTCTTAAATATGCCAGTAATTCATTTTTAAACTTATATGGGTACATTCTTTTTCTTGATTTGAGAATGTATCCGTATCAAGTTTAATCAAAGAAATTTACCAAAGTTATTAAGCCTAATATCTACTATTTTTGTGTGATTTTAAAGAATGTACCCATATTTTGGTACAATAATTTTTTTGTTAATTTTGATGAATGTAGCCATGTTTATATACATACATATATCTATGCACATAATATATTGGAGAGTTATTTTATATTTTAATATTTTTAATCCCACAAATTATAGATTTTATTTATAAAATCTCATTAATATAAACAACGATAAATTTCAATTTTTAATTAAAAAAATATAGTAACCTACATAGAAATACATTATCACATTAATTTCAGAGACTTCGATCAAAAATTGAAAACAAACAAGGTTTTAGTCAAAGAATATTGATAGTTAGGGACCGCATCCAAAATATATATACACACTTATATATATATATATATATATATATATATATATATATATATATATATATATATATATATATAACTGATATCCATATATACAATAGTCAGTTGCTAGGGGATTGACCATCGCCCCGATTAATCCCTAGGCATTTAAGAAAACTAGAAAAGGGATTGCCCAGGTGCTAGCCTAAACCCGCCTAGGTGATCTAGGCGAGCTGGGCGGTTTTGAAACTCTTTTTTTGCTTTTTTTTTTTTTAATTTAAGGAATTGGCTTAGTGACTCTCATTTAGACAGAAAATAAATCAATTTCATTTTGCATTTTAGTTCTTCAATTAATTGTAAGAGACTTGTTAGATACTTAGAAGAACACTCATTATTTTTATTCTTCATGCTTTCAACATGTTCTAGTACTTTATAATTTATATATCATTCTATTTTGTAATTTATTTATCCAAATACAATTATGTAATTTTTAAGCAAAAGTAGACATTTATTTATATTTTATATTGAATCCCACATCAACCAAAGGGAAAGAAGAATAAGAGTTTAAATAGAATTACCTTACTCTAATTAACACCGAGGTCTTTTGTGATAAAACCCACACCTGACGAGTTGGATAGGTGGTAATTACCAAGTTAGGGACAGTATCGGTGTTGTTGGAGTGAGGCCCTTGGCCCTTCGACCTGAAAAATTCAACATGTTATACAACAAATTTGATTAAATTAAAAAAAAAAAAACTGCTTAGGCCCCGGACTAGCCTAGAAGCCTAGGTGCTAGGCTCTTGCTCGTTGCCGGACTATTGTTTGGTGTCTTTTAGGACCATAATAACAATTATAACCTACATTTTGCCCTTCATCTCTAATTCCATTACATGAAACCATGATAACACTTATAACCTAGATTTTGCCCTTGATCTAATTTCATTGCATGAAAATACTCTCTTTCTTACAACCCAACATTGTTGTTTTTCAATATGCGTAAACTTAGTACATGTAAGATGATAGATGGAGAAACAAAAAAATTTCTTTTCCCTTTTTTATCTTAATTCATGCAGTAAAAGAAAAGAAGATAAGGAAGAAGTTAATATAAATAAGATTCATGGTTATGCCGTCATTGTGTACATCCATCATGCAAACAAAGAAAACATTAAGCCATAGCTACCTTCTCATATATAATAATCCATGGAACAGGATCCTTATCATTCCTCAACAATCTGCATGTAACACGCAGCACGCCAGAAAAAAGATATTGTTTCCGTTTAAACAATTCTTTAATTAGACGCAATACCTTTTAGGGTTAAAATAAACAACTGTAAATACCCCAATCACATACGCTAAATATGATAAACATATTCAAATAACAGATTCCACTTTCTTTTTTTGTGGGGTTTTAACTTTTGAGTCCTTAACCTTGTCATGGTGATGGTGAGTAGTGGGCAAAAAAAGGCAAGTTTGCGTACGTGGCAATTATATATGAAAAGGTTCATCTACCTTTCTAATGGAAGCCATTAGGCCAGGCAGATTCATTTACGTTCACTGTAGCCAGCATGCATAAAAAATTAAACACCAAAACTTAAAAAATAAAACGGCCCAAATAGTAAGGGTAGTCATTTAGTACTACGGTTAGTAATATTTTTTTTGGTAAATATCAGTTTACTACTCTCAAGTTTCATGGTTTTCAATATTTAGTACATGAAGTTTTTTTAGTCCCATAGTCATACCTAAAGTGTTAATTTTGGAACAGTCTCATACATCTGTTAGTATAGCTGTTAAGTCTTCCGTTAACTGATAACGTGACGCCCATATGGACAATAACTGGACGCCACGTGTCATTAAGGGTCCACGTGGGAATTCAAAATTCAAAAAAAAAACAAAAACAAAAACAAAACCCCCCTGTATGTCTTCTACCTCCCCCAACCCCCTCCCTTCTGCAACCCGTACCCTCTCTTCTCTCCGCTCCGATGTCCTCTCTCGCCACTCCGACCTCCTCGCCCAGCTGTCTTCCCTCCACCACGCCCAACTCTATGCCCTCTCCACTGTACAATCCTTCGTTGCCGCCCTCTAGTCCTCCCTTCGCCACACCCGATCCGAGCTCTCCAGATCCCCGACCTTCCCTTCCTCCCTTATCCCTCCATTCTCTCCTCTACACCAACCCACACCAAACCCTCCTCAAAAACCACAATTGTTATCAGATTGAAATTTAAGCATAATTAAAAGAATTAACAAAAAATAAGCTGAAAAAAAAAAAGATATGGTTTCGGTTGTGGTGGCTACCCACCAAAACGCGGTGACGCAGGGGAAGTCAGAGGTGGTGGCCATGACGACGAGCGCGGCGGCGGAGAAGAAAAACTGGGTGAGGCGCAAGACAAGGTCGCCCGGGGTGCCGGGCATGCCAGGAAGATCCTTCATTCAGACTCGGAACGAGTTCGAGCCGGTCCCCTCTATGGTGGGTACATCTTCAACTGGGTGAACCGACCCATGGCTCACGTTCATCTCCTCCTGGTTCTTCAATTGGTCTGAACCATGGTCGTTAATCAATCAACGATGGTGGATCGGAGCTGAGAGTTGAATCGAAAGAGTCTGGTGGTTGCAGGATCTGGGTTCTGTGGGGGTTTGGTGGGTTGGTGCATATATCCACACCTTGCGGGAGTTGAATCGGAGCTAAGAGTTTGGTGGGTTGGTGCATATCTGAGTTCTCAGCTTCATCGTTGCAGGATCTGGGACTCGTTTTGAGAAGAGAATGGGGGGATAAGGGAGGAAGAGAATGTCGGGGAGGAAGAAGAAGGATCCAAAAAAAAAAATTTACCTTTTAATTTTCACGTGGACCCTTTAATGACACGTGGCACACAGTCATTATCCATATAGGTGTCACATCATCAGTTAACGGAAGACAGCCAGACTAACGAATGTATGAGACTGTCTCAAAATTAACACTTTAGGTATGACTCTGGGACGAAAAAAACTTCATGTATCAAATGTTGAAAACCAAGAAACTTGAGGATAGTAAACTGATATTTACCCTCTTTTTTTTAACTTATAAGTGAAATGTCTTAGGTTCGACTTTTGCCAAAGGAAAATTTGAATCACATTATTGCTAGCTCATTGTGAGACTAAGTCCACCATCTCCCACTTCGTGTAAATACTAGGGATTGCAACGGTTCGGTTTGGGGACGGAAATGCTATATCCATCCCCATAACCACGAAAAATAACCATATCCATAACCACAAATTAACCATCGGGTATTATCCATAACCATACCCACCGGGTAACGGATTCCCCATCGGTTAACGGGTATATCCATATTCGTCAATACAAAAAATATATTCGTTCAATTGAGAAATTATAAGTTAGTAGATATCAATTTCGTTATTAAACATTTGATGTATAAAATGATCCAATGAATGGATCTTGTTGAGTATAAAAATTAAAACATTGATGATGTTGGCTTATCTTTGTTATGTCCTATAAGCACCATTGAGTTCGCATTGATTTTGATTCAAAACTTTACTTTCCTACAAAATGCAACTTTTGTATTCTCAAGATAATGGTTTGGTGAATAATAGATATACAAATATATATATATATATATATATATATATATATATTATACTATTATATTATATATAAATTATATTATTTATTAATCGGATCGGATTCGATTATAGATACGGTTTGGGAACCTCTATAACCATATCCAAAACCATAACCGAATAATATAAACGGTTTGTCCCCATATCCAAACCATACCCGAATTTTCATATCCAAATCCAATCCATTCGGGCGGTTATCCACGGTTATCGGGTTTAACGATTAGAATTGCCATCCCTAGTAAATACACTATCGTTTGTTCAAATGGCAAGGGGTATTTTTGGTAAGAGTAAATTGTACGAATGGTCCCTCAACTTTAATCAAATTGGAGCAATGGTCTCTCAACTAAAAATCCATTACCATTGGTCCCTCAACTTATCAAAATGTGTAGCTATAATCCTTCTCATTAATTTTGTCAAAATAAGCTATCTTGGAATGACCATTTATACAATTAGGATCCCTCAACTCATCAAAGTCTATAATTATGGTTTTTTTCGTCAACTATGTCAAAATTTTTGTCAAAATGAATTATATTGGAAGCATCATTGTTACAATTGGGTTAAAGTTAAGGGACCATTTCTCTGGTTGAATTAAAGTTGAGGGACCAATGGTAATGAATTTTTAGTAGAGGGACCATAGTTGCACGTTTTGATAAGTTGAGGGACCAATGGTAATGGATTTTTAGTTGAGGGATCATTGCTTTAATTGAGTTAAAGTTAAGGGACCATAGCTATAATTTACTCTTTTGGTAAACCGCAGTAGGTGTCAAAATCGTAAATTTGTCTTCGAAACGTGAGCGTTTCTAGAACCCAGCAGTTTAAAAGCATGTGGCCAACTCTCTTGCAAGTCCAAGGAGTTTCAACACCCAAAACTCAACATTTAGACAGACATTCTCCGTCCCTCTCTCTCTCTCTAAAATTTCCTCTTTTGGAGAGGCATAGAGGCATTGCAATATCTCTCTCCAAAACCCCATTAAGAAATCCAATTAATCCTCCCTCTCCCTGAGATGGGTGGGAAGAAATTCGCAGTGCTTCTGTGCGCAGAGGACACGGAGTTTGTGAAAAAGACATACGGGGGATATTTTGGGGTGTATCTGAGAATGCTGGCGGAGGAGGGGGAGGCTTGGGACTTGTACCGGGTGGCGTGCGGTGAGTTTCCGGAGGATGATGAGATTGAAAGCTACGATGGGTTTGTGATATCCGGAAGCAGCAGGGATGCCCACGGCACTGATGCCTGGATCTGCAGGCTCCTCTCCCTCCTCCAGAAATTGGATTCCATCAAGAAAAAAGTTCTCGGCATTTGCTTTGGTCATCAGGTACATAATCATTCCATCATTTTTATTTTTGTCATCATCTTCACAAGAACCAGCGATATTATTACTCTAATTTACACTAAGAAATGAGTGTGGGTTTGAACCCAAATCAAATGAATTGAAGAGAAAAATCATATTCACAATTCATCCTTGTATATATTGTTCATTCATTCTTTGTCTGTCTTTTGTTTTCTTCGTCGAATCGGTAATCGGTTGGTTTTTCCCATTTGGAAATGGAATTTTTAAGAAAGGCCATTTTGGTCCTTTTAGTATATTTTGCTATAATGTGATTTGTTTTTAAAATGTCGATATTGATAGAAATGTTGATATGTAATTTGTTGAATTATTGATGGATATATCGATATCGGTTCTTTTCGATGAAAATTATGAAAAATGAAATTTTAGGAATTGTCAAACATTAATTTAGACGAAATATAAGAGTTTCTTCGATATTTAACCGATATATTAGAAATTTCAACAAAATATGTCGATTTTAGCCGAAATTTAAGAGTTTCTCTTATATGTAGTGAAGTTTAGACTTCACCCCCTCCATATCCTTTTTTGATTTTTCGAATATTTCCACGGAAATATCAACAATATCGAAGACATTTCAAACACTAATGGAAAAGAACAAAAGGGTGGGAAAAAGACTGTTTCGTGCTGGACACTGACATTTTCAGTTATTTCAGATTAAGGGTATAATCGTCTTTATGGGAGCACGGAATTAATTGTGAGTAATAAGTTAAGTAATCATTCAGAAATAATACTTAAATATTCATTAGTGAGTGATTTATATACTCATTTTTTTTATTTGGCCCAATAATTTTTTAACACATATTATATTTTTAAAAAAATTATAGACATATTGTTCAACTTTTTTGGCTTAAAAAAATAAGAAACATATGACGTCTATTGATTGGAATAAATAAAAAATGAATATATAAATATTCACTACTAAGTATCTAAGTAATATTTATTATTAAGCATTGAAGAAACGAACAGGTAATAAGTATAAGGTGCCCTCTTTTTCTCTCTAAGTTTGGCCATTGATTAAAACGCTTGATTTGTTCCCCATCTGTATGTATATGTTTGAGAAAAATGTATCAGGAGTAGCTGGTGCCCACTACTTAACAACATAATATATCCAGAAGGCCACTAAAGGTTGCAACATTAGATGTTTGCGACATAGCCTTATCGGTTTACCCTTACGTTATTGGAGAGCCATCGTTGGTTCTCATTTTATTATCATTATCTTTTGACTCACACTTTGTGTCTTATCTATGATACATCAATTTACTTAATACATTTATCATTTGATTGTTTTTCACCCAAACAGAGCATAAATTCCAATAAAAATCTGTCCGAGTCTGTGAACTAACAAACGAGCATACTTGGGTCTCAAACAAGAGAAATTTCTAGTTGTGACGGGAACACGAATGGTATACCACTTGTTTTTATGTAAGTGATGGAAAATTTTAATTTTTGAGTTATTAATCTTTTAACACACATATCACACCATTTATATAAAGACACGTAGTGTACCACCTCATATGACAGTTACATGAAAAATCTCTCTTTAAACAAGAGTCAGTGACTGACACTAAAGAGAGGTGGGTATAAAATTAAGGAGGTGGATTCTCTGCCCTCTTACTTCCCATACTTTCTCATCCCCTTTTGTTTTGTACGGTCACGGTTAAGCCACGTCAACATTTTATATTGATTTTTTCATAGAGATAATAAGACAAAAAATAATATTTATATAAAATATTGACCTGACTTAACCGTGACCGTATAAACAGGAGGGGATGGGAGTGTATGGTCTCTGCCTCCTAAAATTAAACATGCGTGTAACGTGTGTAATGGGCGTTGAATTAGGTGACTATTTTGTTCCTGACTGTGATTTGATTGACTGTGATTTGATTGGGTTAGGATAAAAGAGACGCGTGGTATATTGGTTTTTGGTCACATATTTTTCTTTTTGGCCAATAGATATTATAAAAGTTAAATTCAATTGACGTTGGCAGAATTAAATATAATATCTGCGAAAGTTTCCATGACATTTTGTAATTTGTCGGTGGCTAAACTAAACTTGATAGGAAATGTTGTGTGCTTCTGGCTTTTGGGTGTTTTTTTTTTTTTTTCTTTAATAGCAATAGCAATATAAAGTTAAAGTTAAAACATGATTACATAAAAGTGTCAAACTGGATGCATTTTTCCAGTGATCAAGCACCACAAACAATCATAGTAAATTCCCTACATAGTCACTACAAACAACAGTATAATACACAAGAATCAACGGTGCAAATTTATCATAATAGATCAGTGATGAGTGGTGACAGATTGGAGACCGTCCACACCACTGCCGAATCAAGACGGATTCGCATCAATTATGGCCTAAACAAGGTGAATTCGGCTCAAATCTTGGCATGCGAGGTGGCTAAGCCACTGAAACGGCCAAAAAGCCCACGGCCACCATGGAAACCAGCGGAAGAAGGTGGCTTCAACCTACCACAACCACAATAACACCCCAAATCCCACGGATCTATACTCAAAATAGAGCGTACAGGAGGGTTTGGGATGGAGCTCTATTAAACTGTAGAGAGTTGTTCCAAAATAGCGGGCGAAGAGGTGGAAAATAGTAATTGATAAGATGGTGAGCAGCACCAACATCTAGGATGGTGAGAAAAATACACTCTTCTTTTGGATTGCGGGGAAGGAAAGAGAAAAGTGGGGATTGTGACTTTTGGGTGCTTTGGTTTGGAGGAAGGAGAGAGAAACGTGATCATGGTTTCGCACTGTCGCCAATTGCATATTTTGAACGTAAGATAAAGGTGTCCAACACCACATGCACACGTTAAAAATATACATATATACTAATGCTTCCATGCAACTTTGCCTTTATTGAGAGGGATTCTGATTCTTCTCGTGGATGAATCACCTCACCTCCCACTACTTGATACATGGGATATGGCTGCTGCCTCTCCTCCCTCTCTATTGTCCTTAGTCGATGTTCTCCTCTTCTGTCCATGGTCGCAGCCCTTATTTCCTTGAATTTTCTTTTGAAATATGAGACATCCTTTATTATGTTTGCATAGCTGGCTAGTTGCTGGAAATGTTTTACTGAATTCAAAAAAGAATTAACAAATAAAAAACTTAAAAATTTATTTACGTTAATTAATAAAAAGTTTTATTAAAAATAAGTATTGTAGTGTGTTTAGGAATAGTGATACAAGGAAGAAGCATCTAAAATATATTATTTAGAATAAGAGCCTTTATAATCACACACATTGGCTTTCATGTTCGTATTCATGTGAATTATATTAGTAAACAATTTATACGGAATCGTATTATTTTTACTCTGATTCTATAAATTTTTAGTAAACAACGTCAATAAGAATCTGATTTCAACTCCACCTCATTCCTACTCCTCCTCAATACAATTCTTGTTATTCTAATTACATATTAATAAACGAGTCATTGGTTGAGTATGTGATATTTTGAAATATGGAGGCACTTAATGTGAAAAAGAATCATGAAAAAAAAACGAAGGTAAAAGAGTTAGTTGTTCTATTGTCTTTTTAGGACATAATCGATGGTCTCGACTTTTTGGTGTGTTATAACTTATATGTCAATTCTATTAGTTTTTAGTTAGTTATATTTCTTTTTGGGTTGCTTGAAAATGGTTGAGCAGCCAACTCCTTATCCACCCTTCAAATTAATGCCATTGATGCTTGTTTATGTTTTTGATGAATGATTGAGAGTTGTGGATTTGATTAGATATTGAGCCGTGCATTGGGAGGTAAATCTGGCAGAGCCATCACAGGCTGGGATATCGGAATCCGAACCGTCCACTTGTCATCATCTTCCAAGGCCTTATCCACTCTCAAAATTCCAGCTCTTCTCTCCATATATGAAATCCATCGAGATGAGGTGTGTATGTCTGTCCACAAATCTACTTCTCCTTCGTTGATCGTCCTACAATATCAGTTTGACTTTCATGCAAAATACTTTAGCATTTAGGGTTTAGGGTTTACCTTACCATGCATGAAAGTCAAGTTTAATTAATTATATGTTGCTTAACTTGTTATACATCAGTTTTAATAGATAAATTCATGTTTATTGATCTCATTAAAAAAAATAGGTGTGGGAACTGCCGCCTAAGGCTGAGTTAATTGCCTGGTCGGATAAGACTGGTGTGGAGATGTTTAAGTATGGAGATCACATGATGGGAATCCAAGGACACCCTGAGTACACCAAAGACATTCTTCTCAATCTTATCGATCACCTTGCCAAACGCGAATACATCTTGGTAATATACTTCTATAACATTTTTGTGATCGTAAACACTCTATAAATATAGCGGTCCAGAAGCTAAATTGGGAGTATCAAAATCGTTATCATTATCTTTTCAAATATTCGTCTAGTTAACAAATCATGCAACAGTTTAATTTGTTATTGTTGATTTGGTTTTAGGACTCGGAAACTGAAGAATTGAAGGCCAAGGTGGAGGCATGTGAGCCAGACAGAGAGGCATGGAAGAGGGTTTGCAGAAGCTTTCTCAAGGGTGAATTATGATGATAAATGACTAATTTATGAGAAAGAAAGAAAAAAAAAATTAAGTGCGAATATGTTGTGTTTTGAGGAGAGGCTAAGAAAGGGTCGTTAGTTGTTTCGGTGTTCTTAGGTGTTTAGGTTGGCAGCTTAAGGATTAATATGTTATCAAGTATAATTTGAAGAAGAATTTGCAAGGTTGCTTAATTTTGCTGATAAAATCTTTGCATTTTCTGATCATCTCACTCAAGTAGTACAATATGATTGACATCCGAGGCCTAGCATGCAGCGAAAAGGAAACAAAAATTACTGCAAATCAATCCTAATATAATTAATTATGGTTCGAATGGTTAACATCCAACACCTAGAAAAATTATAGTCCAAACAACTTTATAATAGTACAGATTAAAGTAGAGATAAGGGAAGACATGAAGGAAGTTGTAGGGCTGATCTTGAGATTTTTGGTGCTCGAGGCAATGCAACATTGATGCCCTTGTATAACTCCATATAAAAATAATAAAATTTTTAAGTAGAGAATTCCACATGAAGGAATTCTTCTTTTCTCACTATAATGTTGATATTCTCAAGAAGACAATCAAATATGTGTTATGGTTCATACACTACTTTAATTAGAAAAATGCGTAACAAAGGGTCCAGCAGTGGAGGGCTGGATTTGTTAGCAGTGGGCCAACAAGTTGTTCACAGCTCAACATTTTCAACTAGACTTGGCAATTTATCACACAATCTGTTAACTCGACTCAAAATGATACGAAAATAATGAGTTTCGGGTCTAACATGTTAACTAATTAGGTCGTTGTCAGATCACACGTTGCCCAAAGCATTTTGAAGGAGAAGCGAGTCCCTAGAGAATGCTTTGTTGTTTTCGCCAGAAGCTGCTAAGTGTTTGGTGTGATGTTATGTTGAGATTCTCCCGACGATGATAAAGTGTTTTTGGCAACTGTCGAAATGCTTGGTTATGATATGCTAACACTGAAAAATGGCTTGGCATGAGAGCTTGAGGTATGGGAGTTAAAAGATTCACAAGTTTAGCGGATGAGAGTGCATGAGCTTCCTTTGGTGTTAGCTTGAGTGTGGAATGAGGGCTTCAGGATTTTCTTGGTGTCTTGGTGAGACAATGGTGGTTGAGGTTTCAAAGGTAGAGGATGAGAAGTGGAAGGAAAAAGCTTAAAGCTTGTGGAAATAGAAAACAATGGGCTTGAGGTTATAGTTTGTTGGGAAATTAAGAATGAATTTCTTAATTTTTATAACAAAGAGAAGGATTTCTTGCAGTAGGGAGAGGAACACTACATTTTGTTCAAGCTCAATGACCCGAGTAGTACTTTGGAAACGAGCAAGTCCACCTTTAAAAATGTGCTAACATCCAACCCATTTAATCCACTCAAATGAATAGTGTTTGACCCCAATAAACAGTAATTGGCCAAATGCATCTTCATTTCTAAAAAATGCGTTGGCACAAAGTCTTGTTAATTCGTATTAAATTATTATTAATTTTTTTTATAAAATAATAAAAAAAAATAGTTTTAATTTCGGATAGAATTTTTAACCAATCTTGTCATGCCACGTGTTATTATCCAAAAGTACTATTTTGTAGATAGATTTCCGATAAAATTTTCAACCAATCCTGAAGCGCCACATCACTTTCTGTTTACAATAATTTAGCCAAGATTGAAATGTGGTGTAAAGTGGAAGATGATGGTTAGGTATTTATAGAAGAAAAAAAAATAATAATTTTTTTATTATTTTTTCTGTATTTTTAAACAATTTTTAAAAAAAAATTATGAAGTTAATTAATCTGGACCGTTGGATTTGAAAAAGATTGAAATCCAACCACCCAGATTTGGACACGTGGTCAACAGTCATAATTCTGACTGTTTTCTTCTTTTTTCCGTTCTTTGGCCAAAAATTGTGGAAAGTTGATCTAGGAATCGGACGGTCCAGAACACGCCACGTCACTAGCTGTTGGGTTTGAATTTCAAATTTTTTACCATTGGAAATCCAACGGTCCAAAAAACTAGCCGTTGGAAATCCAACAGACGAAGACGCGCCACGTGGCTTCTTCCAGCTCCCGATTATTGCGCCTACAACGGTCGACCCCGCCGCCTTTTTTCTGTCGGGAACGTGCACCTACGTGCACATGTTCCCACGTGCCTGACGCAAAAAATAAAAAAAGAGTAGGCCCCGCTAAATGCCAACGTGACATCACATAGGCTGGGACATTGCTCAACATGTTTTAGGCCAGCCTACAAGCTGTGCTTGGGCTGGATGCCAGCCTATTTGGCTCGGGTATAGCGGATTTTGATGGTGCCAGCCTATTTTTTAGGCTTTGGACCACCCTATCTTCATAGGCTGGAGTTGCTGGGAGAGGAACACTGCGTTTTCTTTACATATAAATCTTTATATCCTACCACTTGCTACTACGGTCTAGTAGTATTCTTTCACTTAAGTAAGAGGCATTAAGGTCAATTCTCACCAAAGACAAATTTGAACCATATTATTTCTTGCCCATTGTGAGGCTGGCTAATCTCAGCCCCTCCACCCCCTCCCTCTTAGTGTAAATAATATCATTTGTTAACAGAAAAATTCTTCCCACAGCAGCTCCAGTAAAGAAAAGACCAGAGCAGAAGACACGAGCACTTAAAACGACGGAAACCAGCATAGCTCCAAAAATCATTATTTTACCAACATGAATACTCGGAAACAAGAAACCGAGTTCAAATAAGAGGTACTAATTACCGCAGCATGTACTACCATGCATACAAAGATTTATATAAATCCTTCCCCCACAATAGACCACTAATTCACCATCATGACAGGCACAGGAATGAATAAAACGTTCAGAGTTTAAATCGGGTAATAATTCAAATCATGGCAAAGGAAGTAGTGTGTTTAGGCATTCAACATGCCGGAGTTCTTCTTGCACTCGGACAGCATATCCATGTAGAACTGGCACTTGCTTATATCACTTCCAAAGTGGTTGACACACTGCAATGTCAACAAATAGACTGAAGTTAGTTCTGAAGCCACTTCACACTTCCCATTTCATTTCAGTTAATAAGGATCAGTCAAATTAATTACAAGATAATTGTTGAAACAAGAATATTTTGATGGTCAAATAAACCAAAGTGAAAGCCATTAAAAAGATTAACTAGCTAGAAAACTCTTCCAGATGCATGAAATGTCATTACACATATCTCATGATTCATATCATCGTTTGGTTATTTCACCAAAAATAAAAACACAAGGATATCCATGCCAAACATTACAACACCCTTCTGAAAAGCACTTGAAAATCCAGGATATTTGGAATGAAAATTCCACAAGGGATTCTGTAGATTACTCATTTGATGCTAAAACAACATAAGGAAACTAGATATTATGAAATTACAAAGAAAACAATCCACGCTATATAAAAAATTCTAGCAAGATACTACCAAATTTCACATCAAAGAAACGCATCGCAGCAGGGCAAGAGAAGGTAAAATAAAAAATAAAAACTAGAAGGGTACATTCCTATTCCTCCCCTTACTCATCCACAAGTATAACAAAGAAACATAATAACATTTACTTGAGACACAAAATTTTCAGCAAAATAAAAGGAAAATGGTGTAGGGTTCTGCATACATCTTGGAATGCCTTGGAGTGATTACTGCATGCATCTGAGCCACCCATGCCGCTGCTAGCCATGGGGACTGGAGCACCAGCAGTGGCCTCAGAGACTACAGTTTCATGTTGAATAGTGCGAGGACCCATCACAGCATCCACAGCTCTGTGTGCCATGGCACTTCCAGTACCAAACGCCATACCTGCAACATGAGGGGATGTCAGACATACAATACCAATTTTTATTATCGTGCAAACACGGAAATATGCATCCAGACAAACAAATTACCCTGTGCTATGGTTGATCCAATTCCGGAAAGCATAGATCCACCACTTCCAGACTGAGCTGGAGCTGGAGGAGGAGCTTGGCGAACTGCATTGTAACACAGATAATGCAATTAGAGGTGAAAGGGCAGCATTATATATTGACAAACAAAATAAATCTTGCTGCAATAAATGTTTACTTAGCAATAGTGCTAATTTATCAGTAATGTCCTAAATAAGTACCAGGCTGAGGAGGGTTGCGTGCAGGTGCATGACGGGGAGCTGGGCGGGCAGATCGGCCTGCAAAAGGAGTTCAACGAGCATTAAACTAACCATACACAACCCATAAATGGGGAAAATGAATACACATTTAAATCATCGTGACATGAAGAAATCAAACCCAAACTCAAGCTCTCTCCAAAAGTTACTACAACCAAAATACATAGTGTTTATCCCAGCCATGGGAACATACAAGCCCTAAAATTTCATCAACAGAATTTACATCTCATAACTTTCATTCGGTTATGAACATCGTAACAACATGTAAAGCGCACTACAAAAAGAAAAACACAATTCATAAAGCATCCCTTATGTCTCTGTGGATGTATTAATTCACCTAGCCAAACAATAAACCTAATTCAGAAAACCAAATGAAAACGATTAGATAAAAATCATTATAAATTAAGATAAACCCTAGAGCCTCCATTTCCTTGGAAATTAGAAACCCTAGAACCCTAACCCTAATTAAACAGCGAAATCCACATATGCTATTGAACAAGAAAATTAAATTTCATATCGATTCATGGTTTTCTCAGCAAACCCGAAACCCTAGAATCAACGAAAACAAATGGAAACCAAATCACACCCAACAGAGGATTCTGATCTACATAATATAAAAGCAGAAAACAGATACAAGGAAGAGAAGAGACGGCGGCGCGTACCTCCTGAGCGGCGAGCCATGGCAGCGAATATCAGGGAGAGCTTAACAATTTGAAGAAGGAAGAGTCCGGAAAAAACTACCTGGCCTCCCAAAGGCCCTCAAACGCTTTATTTTATATGCAAAAGAGTGTGTATCCGCTACGCCAATGAATCATGAGCTCGGGTACGTGGCCCTACCCTGTTCTACTATTTTATGGTCTTCTTTTGTACTTTGACTTTGGGATGAGGATCACCGTTAACTCGTTTTGACTGACCACCCGATCCTGGCCGTGGTTGTTAGATAAGGTCATTAGTGAAAAATTGGAATTATCTAGAAACATACAAGCATATAGGGACCAAATCACCTCCGGATCTTTTTTGTGAGAATCCTAAAAATCAATTGATCATGGCCCTTCACTAAATGTCGAATAGCTGTAAATCAATTGCACCAGCTCCTAAATTTTCTCTGTTCTTTGTTCTAACCAGACCTTTAGAATATTATGAATATTATCACGTCATCCTTATCTTTGAGAACTCCTGATCGAATCAGAACTTAGCCGAATCCACTTTTGACCTTGAAGTGTCCTTCATCAATTCAAACTCGGCTAAAGTACTTTGGGTTGGGCTGCTTGAACATGTCTAACCATGGCCAAACTTATAACCTTACTCGGCCCAAATCGAATAATTTAGGCCCAAACAAGTTCTAATAGATAAAATTTTCCTATTTTATCTGTGATTTTCTTCATTTAATTTTCTATATCTTTTAATTGACGCACATATGCCATTTGGAGGTTGGATTAATTGCTTCATCTTTTCGTTTCAGATTTACTCGAATCATGTTCTTTGTTTTTGTTGTTTTATTTTTACAGCAAACATAATTATTGAGAGTTAAAACAAATTGATAGCATGAGTTCACCCGCATTTGCCATGGTATTATTTGTCACTATTCATCTCACACTTTCAATTTCTTCTTTTTAGTATTTGTCACTCTTTCTCTCACACTTTCAATTTTTTTTTTCTTTTCGTCTTTGGCTACGTAGACAATGTTTTCTCATGATTCTTCAATTGTATAATATTTATTTTATGAGGAGGTCACTAAGGTAGACAATTTGGTGAGGTGATGTGGAGACATAAATTAACCACATCTAATAGGAGAATGACACATGGACAATACGCTTAATGTGACGGGTTTATCCTTAACGTCGAAAGTAGACCACAAAATTACCTAAAGGGAATAAGACGTAGTTTGCTTATAAGTAATTGAATTTTATGCCACTAACGGGCCATGAGCTCTTAGGGCTGCCCATGCCGTACGTTATGGGTTTTTTGGGCCACCCATGGCATAGATTATGGGATCTCCTGGCTCTTCAAGCTCTTCGGGTCATACCTATACCGCACCTGCACTCTTACCAATATAGACCTTTAAGAGTACTAGATGGTAGTATTGCTGAGACTAGGCTGCATTATTGAGGACTGCCTAGTATGCTCTGCAACCTCCCATTTCAGCTGCTTGCTAGGGTTTATTCCTTACAAATAGCTAAGTTTTTATAGGAAAAGGAAATCGCCACTTACTATTCAGAATTCTCTCACATTATATTTTTCTCTCTACCTTTTCTTAGGCATCAAAGGCCCTTTGGTAGACACCCTCCCTTTTTTCTTGGGTGTTCGACAATTAGGCCACTGTGTTTGTTCTCTTATAGGTGGAATTTTGTCAAATCAGCCGCAGACAAAATTTACATCCACAGGTGACGCATGAATGATGCAACTAATGTAAGATAACAGGTTTGACGCGGAACAATGGTATGAAGATTTGATGTTTTTGCTTCCATGATTCTTTATTCCCTTTCCTACTCTATTCTTAATTCAGTTGGTTTAAGAATTAGATTTGTGACCCATAAAATTGTTTCATCTAGTGTTTGGTTGTATATATGATTATTGACAACATTGAACCTTCTTTTACGATGATGATTGTTGTTTCCGTTTCACAGGTGCTGTTAGAAATCAAAGTCAACGTCAATCAAAGCTTATTTGTGGATCAAATATTAGAGAATAAATCAAATTGTAATCACTGTAATTAGGTCCTAAAGTTTAGCTATTTGTCTGCTAGTTTACTTCTTTTAGACTAAATGTATTCCTATATAAGTATTGTAAACAAGTTGTACAGATACACAAAAATATACAAGAAAGCCTTTTCTTCATTATCAAATTCTATAGGGTACAATAGCGCCATCCTAGTGCCTGAGATTGCTCACTTTTGCTTCCGCCTATATCATCGACCACCATGTCTGAAACTCCAACAAAGAAGTCAACCACCATCACCTCACCTACAGAGGTTATGGATTTCAATTATCCCTATTATATTCACCACTCAGACCATATTGGACACTCTCTTGTCACTCAACTCTTGGAGGGTGACAACTACACGACGTGGAGTCGTGCCATGGTGATTTCTCTTGAGGCCAAGAACAAACTCAGCTTTGTCGACGGCTCAATCAAACCGTCGTCGAAGGATGATCCCAAATATGAAGCTTGGAGAAGATGCAATCAGATCGTGAAATCATGGATCCTAAACTCAATTAGCCCAACAATGACCAATATTGTGATATTTTCCAATACAGCTGTTAAGGTTTAGTCAGACCTTAAAGATCGGTTCTCACAAGTTAATCTTTCCTGTATTTTCCAACTCAATCGAGGGATCGTTGAACATCGTCAACAACAACAGTCCATATCAGCTTACTACACAACACTTAAGTCATTTTGGGATGAACTGGGATCGTACAACCCTTCACCTTCATGTAATTGTGAGGGGTTAAAGAAGATTGCTGAAAGGGAAGAGCAGAAGCAAATCCTCCAGTTCCTTATGGGATTAAATGACACATATTCTGCTATTCGTGGACAAATCCTTTTGATGCAGCCACTTCCAAATATCAGAAAAATCTACTCACTTATACTCCAAGAAGAAAAACAGCGGCAACTTGCTAATGCTCATGATGCAAATATTCATGCCATGAACGTGATGAAAGGCACAAAGAACACAGGAAATAAGCAGCAGGCAAAATCACAAGACAACAAAAGGAAATCCTTTCTTTGCATATACTGTGAAGGTGATACACACATAGTTGATCGTTGCTTCTACATTATCGGATTTCCACCAGGGCACAAGTTTTATGGCAAGGCAGTCAAGCCACCAAACAAGAACAAGCGTACCACAACCAACAATGTTCACGATGCCAAACCCATCACTGCAAAAAATACACACTAGAACTTTCCCTACTTCACAGAGGAAAAGTACAATCAGATAAGGGCCTTACTCGGTAAAAATCAATTTTATGGAAACGTGACAGGTAAACCTAATACCAAAGACTATTCAGCTTGGATTATTAATAGTGGTGCTAGTGATCATATATCTTCATCATCTCATCTTTTAAATCAAACACCTTTCCATGATACTGTTGGTTTACCTAATGGCTCACATATAAATATCCTATATGTTGGATCAGTACAACTTAATCCAAATTTATTCATCAAAGATGTCCTTCACGTACCTTCATTTCGGGTCAACTTACTCTCAGTCAGTAAAATTACTCGTGACTTATGTTGTATCGTCATTTTCCATCCTAATTTTTGTATCTTACAGGACCTAAAAACGATGAAGGTGTTTGGCCTGGGGAAGGAGCATAACGGTCTCTATTATTTGTCCAAACATACAGCCATCAAACCACCATCAGAAATCTGAGCCAACGTTATCTCCACCACTCAAGATTTATGACACTACCGCCTAGGACATCCCTCTACTGCACCATTACAATTTTTATCTAGAACAATTCCCAATGTTTCTTTTCATCCTAATAAGCATTGTGAAATTTGCCCGATGGCAAAACAAACTCGTTTACCTTTCAATTTAAGTTCAATTTCAACACATATGCCTTTTGATCTCATACATTGAGACATTTGGGGTCCCCATCACACTCATTCACATTCCGATGCCCGTTATTTTTTAACTATTGTGGCTGATTTCTCCCGCTACACTTGGGTGCATCTT
This sequence comes from Heteromeles arbutifolia, assembly GCA_024362995.1. NCBI lineage: Eukaryota > Viridiplantae > Streptophyta > Magnoliopsida > Rosales > Rosaceae > Heteromeles > Heteromeles arbutifolia. Next base: position 37,805,934 of record JANCRC010000002.1, on the reverse strand, counting down.
ATGGCCTTTGAATCTGAAACACAAAACTTACTAAAATCCTTTATAGCCTTTGTTAAAACACAATTCCAATGCAACATTAAACAAGCCAGGGTAGACAATGGGAGTGAATTTCTTTCAATGCGTCCTTTTTTTAATGATTTGGGAATTCTTTTTCAACATTCTTGCCCAGCAACACCACAACAAAACGGAGTCGTTGAGCACAAACATTGTCATCTCTTAAATGTTGCTCGTGCTCTACAATTCCAAGCTCACTTACCACTTACCTTTTGGGGGGAAATCATTCTTACTGCTGCTTATATAATAAATAGATTACCCACACTTGTCCTCTCCAAAAGCACACCATATGAAAAACTCTATAACACCACACCCCATTACACCCACATGAAAGTCTTTGGCTGCTTGTGTTATGCCACCAACACTAAACCTTCACACAAATTTGATCCAAGGGCACGCAGATGTATTTTTTTTGGGCTACCTTCTTGGTCAAACAGCATATCGCCTATATGACCTCTCCACCAAAACATTATTTTCCAGTTGTGATGTCACATTCCATGAAACAATATTTTCATTTTCTACCCAGCCCCGAGACACACAAACTAAGTACCCCGACTCCTCTGTCATACCCTTGCCTTTACCTGATGTCACACATCAACCTATAAACACCAATATCTCAAACATAGACCTAGCACCAATACCTTCCTCACCAACTGTTACAACATCAACCGAGACTCAGCCCAACCAATCCAATGATATACCATCTAGTCCACCTACTTCATCTTCACTATATAACACCACATCTACCCTGCCTTCGCTACCCTTTCCACAACTACCATCCACTGAACCTATACATTACAATTAACATACCCATGTCATCACCAGTGACCACACCACTTATCGTTCCACGATGGGGTCAACATGAACGCCACCCACCACTATACCTCCAAGATTACCAATGCTCCAACGCCGTTGTGCTTCCCTCTAGGTCGTTATCTTCTCGTCGAGGTACGCATCATCCTTTATCCAATTTTGTTTCCTATGATCATTTGTCTACTTCTCACTGTTGTTTTATCGTTAGTCTTTATGCCCATAGCGAACCAAAATCTTTGCACAAGTTGATTCAGACCCAAAATTGAGGAAGGCTATGCAAGCAGAATTAACAGCTTTTGAACAAAACAAAACATGGGTTTATGCCCTCTACCACAAAAAAAAGGAGCTATTGGGAGCAAATGGGTCTACAAAATTAAATACTGCTCCGATGGCACGATTGAAAAATACAAACCCCGCCTCGTCACCAAGGGTTATACATAAATGGAAAGTCTCGACTATACCGAAACCTTTTCACCTGTCGCTAAATTGGTCACTCTCAAATGTTTACTTGTTGTTGTTGTTGTCCGACATTGGTCCTTGCATTAACTCGACGTCCAAAATGCCTTCCTCCACGGCGATTTGGATGAAGTGGTCTATATGTTGGCCTCCTCCTCTCCTTCGTCGACAGGGGGCGAATATGGTTTGTCGACTTCGGAAGTCGTTATACAGTTTAAAACAAGCATCGCGTAGCTGTTTCTCCAAATTCTCCACAGCCATCAAGAGAGCCGGATTCCAATAGTCCAAGGCGGGCTATTCCTTGTTTACAAAGGTACGAGGCAATTCATTTATAGCAGTGTTACTTTATGTCGACGATATGATTATCATAGGAAACGACAACACTGCCATTGATGAGTTTAAAAGCTTTTTACATAATAATTTTTTGATCAAGGACTTAGGGCATCTCAAGTATTTTCTTGGGGTTGAGGTTGCCCGTGCGAAACAAGGTATTGTTATTTCCTAGCGTAAATATACTTTGGATATACTTGAAAATGCAAGTATGATTAGGGCAAAACCAACTAATTTCCCAATGGAGCAACATTTGAGGCTTACACCTTCAGATGGTGAACTACTCAAAGACCCATCACAATATAGACGCCTTGTTGGTCGCCTCATATACCTCACAATCACAAGGCCGGACATCACCTTCTCGGTTCATGTTCTAAGCCAATTTATGCAACAACCAAAGAAACCATACCTTGAGGCAGCGTATCGTGTCTTACGTTATTTGAAGAAAGCACCAGGCTTAGGTGTTTTATTCCCAACACATGGTAAGCTACAATTGAAAGGATATTGTGACGCAGATTGGGCAAGTTTCCCAACAACCAGACAATCAGTTACCAGCTTTTGCATCTTTCTTGGAGGTGCACCAATATCTTGGAAAACCAAGAAACAATCCATTGTGTCACGTTCCTCAGTAGAATCAGAATACAGATCCATGGCATCTCTTACTTATGAATTAGTGTGGTTGAAATATCTTTTGCAAGACCTGCGTGTAACACACTTACAACCATGTCTCTTATATTGCGACAATCAGGCTGCTTTGCACATCGCAGCCAACCCCGTGTTCCATGAACGCACGAAACACATCGAAATTGATTGCCACACTTTGCAAGAAAGAATACAATTAGGTTTAATCAAGACAGCTCATGTTTCTTCAGCTTAACATATCGCATACATATGCACTACGCCACTCAGCAGTCCATTATTTCATACTCTCATTCGCAAGTTAGGAACCTTGGACATCCATGTTCCAACTTGAGGGGGTGTGTTAGAAATCAAAGTCAACGTCAATCAAAGCTTGATTTGTGGATCAAATATTAGAGAATAAGTCAAAATGTAATCACTGTAATTAGGTCCTAAAGTTTAGCTATTTGTCTGCTAGTTTACTTCTTTTAGACTAAATGTATTCCTATATAAGTATTGTAAACAAGTTGTACAGATACATAGAAATATACAAGAAATCCTTTTCTTCATTATCAAATTCTTTATGGCCTGTGTTACTTTAGGTTTCTTGATATTAAGATCAAAAGAATTTAGATTATCAATTATAACCTGTTAAAGTTTATATCATCTGTCATGACCCATAACTCAAAACCCTATCACACAATAACGAGTATGGATAAGAGGATTTTTGTTTTTTTTGTTTATACGTATGTCCATTTAGCTATTAACTAGTGCGTGCTCATAAGTAATAAACTAAAGGCCAATTGCCACGTGTATGAGTATGGTAAGAGGCAAGTATGCACTAAAATCTCTCAACGTGGTTCTGTTTAAGCCATTAAAATATGCCCCAAACCATAATTGCTGGAGATTGAACTAGATTAATTTTCTGAAGTATGTTTGCGCACATAAGCATCTGTAATAAGCTGCTAATAAAAACTTAAGAAGAATTTAGGGCCCATTTAGATGAGGACGTAAAAAGAGGGTTTGGACTGTAAAAAGGGGATTGGGAAATTTCCATTCTTAACTACCTTGATTGGGTAAAGTAAATAATGATTCTAAATAACGATGAGTCTTAGGGTTCCAAACCTTGACGAAGTCCTCTTGAGCCTTATAAAGTAAAGAAATCATGATCTATTGACCAATACATAAAACTTTTTATTTCAAACAACTTTTTATGAGTAAAATGTAAGTGGTGGAAATGTGTTGTGCCCTTACATGACGGCGTGTGTTCAAACTTCGTCGGTGGCTAATTATATAACTTACTAAAGCTATCGCTCAAATAAAAAAAATATAAAAAAAGAAGAAGAAAAGAAATCAAACTAACCCATGACTTGAAACAAGAAATTCCATTCTAGATGATCGTATGCTTTCATCATAGCAAGTTTGAAAATGATATGCCTCCATACGTGTGCCTATCAATTTGTGCAAAATGGGGATTAAAACAGGGGTTTAGTAGAAAGAAAGAAAAAAACAGGTTGACAAAACCCACCTTCGAAGAACTAGTCTGACAAACAAACGATATGAATGAGCTCAGGTCATCTCTAACCGAAATGGCTATGTTTAGCCCCCGTATAGCCCTGCAATAAATTAATTTTTAATGAACAGTGCCAGATCATATTTATATACCATCTCCAACCAAAGAGGGCTATTTTTAGCACCCTCAGTAATTTATTATTTTAAGTTTGTTCTTTAATTTTATTAGTTAATTGAATTAAACTATTATATTTCTTAAATGTTGTTTAAGGGGAGTGTATTCAATAGGGAATTTAAGAGATTTTAATGGATGTATAAATTCATGGATTTTTATAGAGTTTAACTAATTTGTAGAGATTCCATGTAAAATTTTGATTCAATTCCCTCGAAATCTCATAAGGAGATGTGAGATTTGTATATGCTTAAAATACACTATAAAATCTCTCTAATTCCCTCTAATTCCTCAACATTTCCAAATTCTTTAAATTCAAATTCTAATTGAATACACTTTGAATGTTATAAACTCCTTTAAAATTCTAATTGAATACACTCGGATTTCTAAGGATTTTAATAAACTACCTTAAAATTATGATTGAATACGCATTGAATTTTAGAGAATCACTTAACATCCTGATTGAATACCCTGGATTCATTAAAAGAATTAAAATCTCTCAAAATTTCAATTGAATACACATTCCCCTAAGTTTCATGTTATTAAATATTTTAATTTTATTTGCATGTTAACCACATTAATTTAAAAATCACAATTTAATTGAAATACAACTTAATTGAAATACAACTTCTTAAAACCCGAGCTACCCAAACCACTAGTAATCGAAGTTGCATTGTCTTGATCAAGTCCTATTTGCTCAACAGACCTTCCAGTACCAAAGGCCCAATTAAAATTTTTAATTTTCTTTTTTAAATTTGTTTAAAAAAAAAAAAATTTAAACTCCAAGTCCTATTTGCTCAACAGACCTTCCGGTACCAAAGGCCCAAACCACCAGTAATCGAAGTTGCATTGACGTCACGTTACCGTTAGACCACAGTTGGGCTTCCCTTTTCGGGCTGGCTTTCTTCGGCCAGCCCGCTGGCCATTTGGCTAGTTTATGATTTATGATCATTTAACCGGCCTGGTTGGAGATGACCTTATTTTACATAAATAGCTTTCAAAATTAAAAGTCAAGCTATGTGCCGTCGTTTCAGCCTTTTTCTTAACAGCAAGTAGTTGTGCTCTAATTTCTTTTAGTGTAATAGAAGTTCATATGGCCAATATCATAGTTCTAATAATGACATTATTTGGAAGCCGAGATAGAGCAATGACAATATGTTGTGATTTATGGCCCAAAATTAGAGTTTGGATATGAATATGGAAGTGACGAAATATCAGGAGAAGCAAAGGAGCATCACTTGAAGTTTCTGGCAGCAGGTGACCAGTCAGCGATGGTAGCCGACCAGTCAGGTACGAGCAAAATGTTGCAGCATGCGTTTCCTGTTTCATTTTGCAGTTCTATTTAGGTTAGTTGTGTGTCCTATTTTGAGTTTTTTACTTCTTGGTTCGATTCTTTACTTGGTGGAGAATTTTTGTTATTTACCAATTTGATTAGGACAAGGATTTGATTTCCTTACCTATTAGGATTTGAATTTTACTTCCCATTAGGATTCCTATGTAAACCTATGTCCTATGCTCTATAAATAGGTTCTTAGGGTTAGTTCACTAGTGTGTGCCGTCACCATTAGTTTAGAGAGTTTTCTGTAATTTGGTTTTGCAGTGGAGGTCACCGTGTAGATTTTGGAGTCTTGGGAGTCAAATTGTGAGTTCGTGAGTTAGAAAGCAATTTGAGAGAGACTTCAATTTGAGAGAGACTTCTTCATTTGTTCCGGTTTGCTGCTAGTTTGGTTTTTTTTTGTTAGTGTAACTTTATAGAATTTGGGTTTGTGAGACTTTAAACACTATTTTGTAATCTCCTTTTGATTAATGAAATTGAAATTTTCTTACCGTGCTTCGCTACTAGACGTAGGCTTTTACGCCAAACCATGTAAATCTCATTACTTTATCTTTCGCCTATGACTCTGACGTTTGGATTCTATCTGTAAGTGATTCACCCGAGCTTCAGAAATAGAGACATATTTGTCATGCAAATTTGACTAAACTTCATGAGCTGTCTTACACCCTATTACATGCTTAATAGCATCATTAGACCATAAAGCCATATAGGTGGATTCCCATTTAGTGAATGAAAAAATGACTTCATTTATAACTCCACTCTCAGTAGTAACAACATACATTGGTGGACTGGACAGACAGAAACTCCATTAGAGTGATCAAACAATTTAGGGTTTTTATCACAAATGGTCCCTGACATTGATCAAACACATCATTTTGGTCATTGACATTGAAAATCAATAGAAATGGTCCCTGAGATTGATCAAACACAACACAAATGGTCATTCCGTTAAAAACTCTTTGGGCAATTTTCAAAGCTTCGTAACTCAATCGTTTCTGAACCAAATTAGACCCATAATATATCAAAATGAAGATAGGAAAGTGTAGAACAAGATTATACCTATTTGGAAGCCCAATGGTTGCCGGAGATGGCCGGAAAATAGCCTCAAATGTGACTGGTCCGCGAAAAAACTGGAACACTCGCGGGAAACTGGGTAAACTTTAAATGTTCATAACTTCTTCAATAATCAACGAAATCGAGTGATTCAAAAACAAAAATCATACTTCTCAATGAGACGAAGAGAATGATATCTTTCTTGATGGCTAACTCGCCGCAGTTTGGCCAGAAAATGGCTCGAAATTGGCGAACAATTTATATCCAATTGTGAGGTTTAACCCACTCTTCAACCTCGTAGTGTAGATAATATCATTTATTCAGAAAAAAAAAAAAACTTGAATTGGAGCAAAAAACAACCAATAATTCTCCAAACAAACAAAAATTCACAATAATAAGAAAACAAAAAAAATTCAAGATTTCAGATAACCTGAAATCTCAAGAATTTGACGAAAAAGAAACCGGTTCAAGTAGGTTCGGTTCACGATTTCTATTCCAATTCGAAACCAAATCGGATAGAGTATATTACTTCTGTTCGATTGGCGATTTTATGGGTGAATTGGGCCGAACCAAACTATGCCCCCTCATTTAAAATTGTGTTTGAATACTCCAGAATTTGTAAAAAAATTTAAAATCTCTTAAAATTTGTTCATCCCAAAGTGAAATTAGGAATTGGATCCCCTCATGAGCAAACGGTGGGGATCCTCATGGCCAAATAATACGGACTGTTAGATTTTGATCCAACGATTATAAATAGAAAGTCTTTTTAAAAGTTATAATAATTGTAACTGTTGGATCAAAATCTAATCATCCGTGTTAGTGGGTCATGAAGATCCCACCATCTGCTCAGAGGGATCCAAGTCCGTGAAATTAATCCGGCTCCCTCGTAAGCTCGTACCTCAACTTCTTACTTTCAACTTTCCCGTAAAGAAAGGACTAAACAGCTCAAAACTCAAAGGCTCCACAGACACGATAATCAAATCAAACTCTCTCTCTCGAGTCCCTCTCTCCAAGAAATTTCCAAAACCCTAGGGCGTCACCCTCCAGTTCCTCCCTGCACGATCCAATCCAACCATGGCCGACGAACCCTCAGTGGCACCCCCTCAATCCGGTTCGTCTCCTTCACCCTCAGCTTCCCCCCTCGGCAACTCTGTGATCCCAATAGTGAACAAGCTCCAAGACATCTTCGCGCAGCTCGGTTCCCAATCCACCATTGAGCTTCCTCAGGTGGCCGTCGTTGGCAGCCAAAGTAGCGGCAAGTCCAGCGTTCTCGAGGCCCTCGTCGGCCGTGACTTCTTGCCGCGTGGTTCTGAAATTTGCACGCGCCGCCCGCTCGTACTCCAGCTCTTGCAGACTAAGCGCAATGCTGACGGCACTGACGAGGAATATGGGGAGTTCCTGCACGTGCCTGGGAAGCGCTTCTACGACTTCTCCGAGATTCGGAGGGAAATTCAGGTGCTCTCTTTTAGATCACTTGTCTGGGTATTGTTGTTTAGCTCCTAGGAAAGTAGAGCATGTTATGCAGTATGATTTGAATTTGAATATTGTAAGAAATACACTTTTTCCGTACAACAATGTTAGCTTGTAAATGTGATCCCCTTAAAATTTATTGGGCTGCAAAGTTAGTGCAATTCTCTGAACATAATCGGTTTAGCATATCTTCCCAGTCACTAGTTTAAGCGATTACTTTTCAGCAGTTCAGTGTTAAAATGCCACCATAGAAATGGAATTTTTTACTTAAATGTAGCCCCCTAAATTGAAAGTTTAACCAGAAAGTTTGCTTCTTTTTCTGACTCTAACCCTTACTTTCATTCTGCCACCAAAATTTTATTCCAATAATTCCTACTTTTTTGAGTTTTGACATTAAGGTGCTGAGAAACTAAAATTGTTTTATAAGCTTCTGCTTAGCTTTTGAACTCTCTTTCATTTACTTCTACATATCCAAGCGTGGCTATAATAAAATTGAGTTATGCTTTCATTTATATTATTTAGTTTTCGATATGTATTCTTATAGAAATTGAAGTGAAATATGTAACCGTTGATGTGCATTTGTGAATTGAAGTATTAAGTTATGTACACACCCACACACACATATATATTTACACTTGGTCTTCTGCTGCTAAATAAATTTCTATTGACATAGGCCGAGACAGAGAGAGAGGCAGGGGGGAATAAAGGTGTCACAGACAAGCAGATACGCTTGAAGATATTTTCACCAAATGTTCTTGATATCACTCTAGTAGATCTACCTGGTATAACGAAGGTTCCTGTTGGTGACCAACCCTCTGATATCGAAGCAAGAATTAGGACGATGATCATGTCATACATCAAAATTCCAACTTGTTTAATTCTTGCTGTTACAGCAGCAAATTCTGACTTAGCAAACTCAGATGCTCTTCAGATTGCAGGAAATGCTGATCCTGATGGTAGTTTCTGCTCTTCTGCATTTGGTATTCCTGGTTAAATTGTATCTAACTAATGCGTGCAATTTCCTATTGATAGGTCTACGAACCATAGGAGTAATCACAAAGGTGTGATTTTTATTTTTAACCTAGATTTCTTTTACAGGTTTAATTCATCGACACATTTGCAAGATGTTTATTTTGTGCTGATATGGTTTTGGCTCATGTTTTAATGACTTCAGTTGGATATAATGGATAGAGGTACTGATGCCCGTAATCTGTTGCTTGGAAAAGTGATTCCCCTGAGACTTGGTTATGTAGGTGTTGTGAATCGTAGTCAGGAGGTACTTTATCTTAAACTTCATAGAAGTTTGTTTATTTTCTGCTGTATGTGAGATGGTGGTAAGCTTAAATGATAGTTTAGTGCTGTCAAACAAAAATATAGAAATCTTTGTTAAAGATTCACACTTTTATTGCTACTCCTCCCTTTTTGTTCCTTTGATCCTGTCAAAGTCATACCTAACAGTTATTTTTAATTTGGTGTTGGCTTTCTTGTGTATATGCAAATATGGATTATCAAATTAGGAAACTAATTTGAAAGGTTTCTGATAAGGGTGTCCTTGGAACAGGATATTATGATGAACCGAAGTATTAAGGATGCTCTTGTGGCTGAGGATAAATTTTTCCGCAGCCGCCCAGTATGCTTACTCTTCCTTGGAATTATTTTTATCTGTTGGCGTGGATTTAGAAACTCTTGTAAATAGAAATTTTCATATGATGATGTAGGTATATAATGGTCTAGCTGATCGCTGTGGCGTCCCTCAGTTGGCAAAGAAGTTGAACCAGGTCTAACATTTTTTGAACTCTTACAAACTTGTCTCATGTTTGCAACTGTTATACTACTGCATGTACACACAGATTTCTCTCATCTCACTGGCCCTGATGCTGTTCATTTGACAGAAACACACATATCCATTCAATCCGCTTAGACTATTGTGATTATTTGGCATTTGCTTTGTAATTTGGGCTGTTCTGTGTGAAGGTTGCTATATTAATGCAGATGGCTTATGGACTTAACCTTAGTAATTTATTTACAGATTCTGGTGCAACATATTAAGGCTGTACTTCCGGGGCTCAAATCACGCATAAGCTCTACACTAGTTACTGTTGCCAAGGAGCACGCCAGTTATGGGGAAATCACAGAATCAAAGGTGCGCTTATTGTTAGTTAAAACTAAAGCGATCAATATGGATTATAGTATTGTACGATTAAATTTTATGTTGTAAAATCTTGAGGTTATGGGAATTCTGTCCTAACCCCAATACATGACTTGTTAGTAACTTATAATCTCTGTCATGCAATCTTCTGTTCTATATATATATATATATATATATATGGGTGAAGTGCCGATTTAGTCCTTGAATTATCACCTCAGTGAAAATTAGGTCCCTGAATTATTTTTTCGGTAAAATAAGTCCCTAAATTCATTAGAAATTGCTAATTTCATCCCTACTATTATATTCAAAGCTATTTTATCCAATTTTTCGTCAACTTAAGTCATTTGACACACTTTAGAGTATAATATCATCATTTTCTCGTCTATAAGCTCTTAACATTTCATATAAGTTGCGAATTTAATGTCTAATTTACCCTCAAAAGTTAACTTACATTATTTCTTGGGTAAACTGCCAATTTAGTCCCTGAATTATCACCTTAGTGAAAATTAGGTCCCTAAACTATTTTTTCAGAAAAATTAGTCCTTGAATTATAAAAATCTGCCAATTACATCCCTATTGTTATATTAGAAGCTATTATATTCAATTTTCCGTCAATTTAAGTCACATTACTTGCATGTGATACACATTGGAGGGTAGATTGGTAGTTTTTCATAAAAAAAATAATGTATGGAGTTAACTTTGGAAGAGAAATTGGTAGTTTTTCATAAAGAAATAGTGTAAGTTAACTTTTGAGGGTAAATTAGACATTAAATTTGCAACCTATATGAAATATTAAGCACTTATAGACGAGAAAATGATGGTATTACACTCTAAAGTGTATCAAGTGACTTAAGTTGATGAAAAATTGGATAAAATAGCTTTGAATATAATAGTAGGGATGAAATTAGCAATTTCTAATGAATTTAAGGACTTATTTTACCGAAAAAATAATTTAGGGACCTAATTTTCACTGAGGTAATAATTCAGGGACTAAATCGGCACTTCACCCTTATTTCTTTATGAAAAACTACCAATTTATCCTCTAAAGTTAACTCTATACACTATTTCTTTATGAAAAACTACTAATCTACCCTCTAATGTGTATCACATGCAAGTAACATGACTTGAATTGACGGAAAATTGAATATAGTAGCTTCGAATATAATATTAGGGATGTAATTGGCAGATTTTTATAATTCAGGGACTAATTTTTCTGAAAAAATAGTTTAGGGACCTAATTTTCACTAAGGTAATAATTCAAGGACTAAATTGGCAGTTTACCCTATATATATATATATATGTGATAATATCATAATAGGCAGTTATAAATGTGATGTAACTTCCACGACTGTTGCCATGCCACAAGTGTTGTAAACTTGACTATTTTGACACTTGAATTCTATGCATAGATTACCCACTTTAATTTCTGGTGGTCTTTGTTGTGACTGATTTTTTATGCATATATAACTACATGTCTTATTTTTTGTTGCCAATAGGCTGGTCAGGGAGCTCTACTTCTTAACATTCTTTCAAAGTACTCTGAAGGTAAATATGGTTTTACCTGCTGTGTCCTTTTGGCTTTCCTGATAAATGCTATAGATCATGTCGTTTAATTTGTATCTTTTACCTTTGTATGCATCTGTATTGTGTAGCATGTGAAACTGATGTACAGTATCTGAAATTTCTTGTTGAAAACAGCATTTTCTACAATGGTCGAGGGGAAAAATGAAGAAATGTCAACAACTGAGCTTTCTGGTGGAGCGCGAATTCACTATATTTTTCAAAATATCTTTGTGAAGAGTTTGGAGGTTTGAACTTTGTGATACATATCTGGCTGAGATCTTTATGCTCGAATCTCTGTGATATTCTTTAATTAGTGGAGCAGCATACAAATAACAGTTACGCTTTAAAGTTGCATGTTACTTAAAATACAATTGTATTGCTCTATCCTAAGCATGATTTATTTCCTTCATCTCCAGTAAGATGACAGCATACTGTATTGTAGTTTCAATCATATCACTTTTAAGAAATCTGTTCTATGTTTCAATTTGTATGCCAATATAGGTTATTGGTCCATTTGGACCGTTGAGAGCACAACAGATTGCAATATAAAAATTGTACTATCTTTCTCTTCACCAATTAAATGGAGTAATTTTCTTATTTGTTATTGTGAGAATGATAACTTTTAAAATCTTTAAAAGCGTAAGCAGATTTTCTCAATGTGGACACTGGTGTGACTGTTCAATGTTACATGGATATATGGGTACTTAAAATTCAAATTAATGCAAGTGTGCTCTTTTTATTTTTTTATTTTCGTTTTTAGCTGTTTAAGTCTTTCTACAAGGATAAAGGGTAACTTAAGTGTTAAATTGTTGCAATTTAAGTTTCTTTATGATGAAAAAAATATGACCTTTGTCCTTTTCACACATTTTGAAGTATATTTGTGTGTGCATTTTTCTAGAGTTTAAAATGTCAGATCTGGTTATAGAGAAGTATGGTATGATGAGGTTTAAAAGCTAAATGACTGTTATTCAGTCTTTCCCTCATCCTAAGTTGTTTTGTGGTTGGAATAGCGGTCACCTTTATAAGCTTTGCCATCATTAAATGATATGAATTGATTTCATTTGTAGGAGGTGGATCCATGTGAGGATCTTACAGATGATGACATTCGAACTGCCATTCAAAATGCCACCGGTCCTAGATCTGCATTATTTGTACCAGAAGTAGGTCTTATTACTTTCTTACTTTCTGCTTTCTTTTGTTAAATTGCGTACTTATGATTTAGAGGCAGACTTTTTTTTTTTAATTTAATTTTTTTTATATTAGCATGTCCTTTCTTTCTTTAAGTCTTTTCTTTTATTTATGTGTCCTTTCTCCGTTGATCAAGTGAGTCATTTTTACTTCATGCATATAGGTTCCTTTTGAAAATCTTGTCCGGAGGCAAATAGCTCGCTTGTTAGATCCAAGCCTTCAGTGCGCTAGGTTCATATATGATGAGTTGATGAAGGTAGAAAAAGTGTAACTTGGATTTTTATTTGTTTTCTTGGTTATACACATTCCTAATTCAGTTTCCAAATAATATTGTTTTCTGTTCAGATTAGCCATCGCTGCCTAGTAAGTGAATTGCAGCGATTCCCTATTCTAAGAAAGCGGATGGATGAGGTCATAGGGAACTTCCTGCGGGAAGGCCTTGAACCCTCAGAGACAATGATTGGGCATATTATTGAGATGGAGGTATGGTGGTTAAGATACTTTGCATTATAGTGGTGGTGCATTATTTGAATTGTTGTTTGAAAGCCTTCAAATGAGGTATTGATCGACATTGTTTGAATTTTTTTTTGTAACCTCTCCATGAATTGAAAACTGCTAGTCACAGTTTTGTTGGGTAAACCAGCCTTCTGAAATAGTTTCTTGGGCATATAGAACTATTGGGAAAAGTGAAGTTTAGGGAATCATTATGGGCTTCACTTTATTAAATTGGGGAGCTGCTGTAGGATAGCTGTTGGAGTTGTACTACATTGTAAGAGGGTGTTTTGGTCTTCTTTGAGAGTAGCTTTTCAAGTTCTGCTACTATGTTTTGTATGGAGTTTTTAACTCTTTGGTAAAATTTAGTTTCTCATAAAAGAATTATGCTGAGCATGTTGGGTCCCAATAAGGATCCTTTGCTTTAATACAGATTTGAACTATAGCAACTTTAGAACCTGTCAGAGCATCTGTAATTGTTTCTTCCGTCTCATGTATTTTGCAAGTATATTTGGGTCTTATTGTAATTCAATTTGCAGATGGACTACATCAATACTTCACACGCAAATTTTGTTGGTGGGAGTAAGGCTGTGGAGGTTGCATTGCAACAGGTGAAATCATCTCGGATACCACTGCCGCTTTCAAGGCAAAAGGTATATGCATTAGATGTATAATTCTTTTCTTTGCAGTCAGTCGGTCTAATTTTTGTGTTTTTAATTATGTCTTTTATTTCTGTTTTGTGAATTAGGATGGTGTAGATTCTGATAAGGCACCAACATCTGAAAGAAGTTTGAAATCTAGAGCAATTCTTGCCAGACCAGTAAATGGAATCGTGCCTGAACAGGTATGGGAAAGTTGCCCCTCATTTGAGGTTCATTATTGCAAAGCACTATTTCTATAGTTATCACAGTTGCATGTGTAGAAACTAGAAAAAAAATGCTAAATTTACTATCATTAATCACTATCAATGTTTTCAATGGTGAGCTGAATCCTAAAGCTTTCCTCGATTGGTTAGCTGCCATGGACCACTATTTCGAATGTTATGAGATGTCTGAATCGGAAAGTTAAGTTTGCCAAGTATAAGTTGGTGGGTCAAGCTAACTTATTCGGGACCAAAGTTGAATGATAAGTAGAAAGAGCAGGGCAAGAAGAAAGATTGATTAAAGGAAAAATATGTTCCTTTATCTTATCAACAACACTTATTGGATCAGTGGTAAGTTCTTCGACAAAAAAGTGTGCCAGTTGCTGAACGCTAAATTTGAAGAATTGATGTTGCGATGTGTGTAAGAAAGGATCAACTAGTGCAACTTTCTCAGAATTGATTCCTCATGAAGTGATTTTTTTAGAGAGGGCTTATCAAGTTGTTTAGAGTGCGTAATTTGAAGTAATGGTTTTAAGACTGACTTTCTTAGTTACAATGATCATGGAACAACACCTGATCTAGTTTCTAAGGATCCCAATACATCAGGTTCTATGAAGATTCAGAAGGGAAAGGGAGCACAATCTGATACACAAGAAGGTGGAGTTCAAAGGTTTGATTAATGTAAATGTTATGGACATTTAGCTATCCATTGTCCCACAAAGGAGCAACCTAAAATTGTGTTGGCAGCAAGTATTCAAAAGGCATTTGATGGAGGAAGAAATTTATGAACCTGAAATTCCATCCAATACTGACGATGAATTTGAAGAGATTGCTCAACCAAGGATGTCAATGGTGAGATACACATTAACTCACCCTAAGAATAATGATGATTGGAGAAGAACATCTATCTTCCAACACATGCAAGGCTGTTGATAATGGAAGTTTTTAGGTTTTTAGGCTTTTGAATACTTGCAACTTCCATGTTTCCTTTAGAGACAACAAGAAGTTTTTAGGCTTATTTATTGTAAGGGTTAAAAAGCGAAAGAAGACAATCCAATTCCTTTTAGGACTGGATTAAAACTTTTGGAGCAGGATTTTATTATTAGTTCCCTAGTTCTATGGCCAACTTGATCCTCTTCCCCAGGGATCCCAGATGAGGGAACCCTAGGAGAGCCGCGGACTCCAACTACCGTCCATGTACGATCCATACTAGATTTGACCAACTGCCCATCCTACCTCCTTTACGTTCTTGACAGCCCATCTTTGTCTCAGTAGTCTTTCAGTGGCTTGTTTCGGTCCTCTTCCCCATTACTTAGAAAAAGTGCGCCACCGGTTCAGGTACAAGATACTATCATTACCGCCTGGACAATTAGACATCCAACCCGTAATCGCAACGACCCAATTGCAAGAGCGAAGCTCTACCACCATTTCTAGAAGGATTTGGTTAATCTCCTATTCTATTTTGGATTAGGATTTCTTTCCTAGATTGATTTTACCTTTCTGCGTTCTTTAGGTTTTAAGGCTCTATAAAACCCCCCTTTGTTACTCATAGAGCACAAATGAGTTTATGAATAAAAGTTTGAGTTAAATTTCCAACAATAGGAGACTAGGAGTTTATTTGGCGCAACCTCCTTTGTGACTGAGAGGCCACAAGTTCGAGTCGTGGAAACAGCCTCTTTGCAAAGCAAGGGTAAGGCCGTGCAGAATACTTTCCCACACCCTCGCAAAGCAGGAAGCCTTGTTGGCTTGGGGTTGCCCCTTTTTTAGGAGTTTATTTGGAGCAATTCCAAATTCCAATTCTTGGTACGAGGCCAAGAACTTGGTGCTAGGCCAAGAACGGGTGAGAGGCTCCTGGAGTGATTCCAGTTATCCTTTTATTTTCGTTTCTTTTCAGTTATGTGTTTTCGCTTCCGCTAAGCTATCAAATTTCAGCTGCCCAACTCTATACATCATTTAGTATGTGGCCACCACAAGGAAACATGGCATATGCTCTGTATTAATATATATTTTTTTTTTCCACAAATCAACATAATATAACAAATACAAAGTCCAGTAAATAGAGAGAGTCAATATCCTATTTATTATGATACTAATACTAATAGAATTATTTTAAACAGACTTATTCTAGAAGTATCTTAATAGTGGGAGCGTCATAAAATGTAGGGGGTTATTTTTACAATAACTTATATTTACAAATCTATATTTTATATTTTTTTCATTATTATAAATCAAGTTCTAAAAGGCTATTGTATTGATACATCGAGGCTTCCATGACATAGCAAGAACCAAATGCCTTGCCTTTTGCCTTCACCATTGAAAAACTGGTCAATCTCAGCTTGTCTAATTGTATTTATGATTTTGTATGGATGACTGACAGGGTGCACGACCTGTGGCAGACAATGAAAAAGTTGCATCATCTGGGAATATATTAGGTAACACAAGTTCATTTTTAATATTTTTGGTGATGTATGGTGACATGTTGACCCTAAAGGATGAATTCAACAATATGTATAATATGTATGTTGTCTTCTTGGTGGGTTGATAAGGCCTTGTGCATGTGCTTTTGTGTGTATCAATGTGTGATTTCATGTTTGGGATTCACATGAAATGATGGAATTCAACGTATTTTACTTTGTCATCGTTTGCAATTAATTAGGAGGTTCAACTGGTTCAAGTTGGGGGATTTCTTCAATTTTTGGTGGGAATGATAACCGCACACCAGCTAAAGAGAGCTTAATAAACAAGCCATATAATGAACCTATTAACAACATTGAACAAGCAGTCTCAATGATCCATTTAAACGAGGTATTTTGTCATTTTCAATATTGACTTTGCCTGTGGGCTTTATCAGACAGTATTTTATATTTCTGTGTGTTTCCTAACTTGTTTACCCTTCTTTCAGCCCCCAACTATATTGAGGCCCACAGAGAGCCACTCAGAGCAGGAGACAATTGAAATTGCAGTCACAAAACTCCTATTAAGATCTTACTATGACATTGTTAGGAAGAATATAGAGGATTCTGTACCAAAAGCAATAATGCACTTCCTGGTAATATCAACTTTGATGGATGTGCGCAGCTATTTACTTTTCATTTTGCGTCTTTTTTTCTTTTCCTTCTTCTTTTCCAATGTTTGCTTATTCATATTCTTAGAATGGTATGATAGTGTAGTTTTGTGTCAGACAAGTACCTATGAGGTACAAGTGGTAGAATTGATTTACATTTAACGTGGGATGTAAAATTTATACAATGGTGAAACTTCAACTATTTTCTTGCAACCTTTTAAATCTAAATGCTTCCTTTACTATACCCACATTTGGTGCCTTGTGTATATATGTATGTATTTGTTTTCCCGTCCGCCTTGCATATATTCTTGTACTATTTTAATCTATGAAAGTATATGTAGTTAGTGCTTTTTTAAGCCATAAAAATATATGTATTATCTTCCCAGATTGATTTGCATGATTAAACTCATTATCAGTTGTGTGATCTAAATTGAGTTCTGAGCATTTTATAGAGTAACTATTTTCGTCATCAATATGTACTCAGGTGAATCATACAAAGCGTGAGCTGCACAACGTCTTCATTAAGAAGCTTTACCGGTAACAGAAAAAGCATCTGCCAATTTTACATTTGCTGTATATATCTTATGCCATTTACTAGTTTCCTGTATTGACTGTTGATTGATCAATGGTTTGGTTTTTACGATCCCAAACAGTGAGAACCTGTTTGAAGAGATGCTGCAGGAGCCAGATGAAGTAGCAATGAAGAGAAAGCGAACCCGGGAAACCCTCCGAGTTCTTCAACAGGCTTTCCGGGTATGTTTTTTCTTTGCTTGTAAACAACTCCACCTGGAACTCCATGGAAGTAGAGGCTCTGCTTTATCTGTTCACATTCCGTACATTGGTATGTGCAGATAATCCCAATTAAATGCGGACGGCAAATTGAATCAATCTGGGAAAAGCAGTATGGGATTTTAGGAAATTTGATTTTTTTTTTGTCGAAAAGGAAATTTGATTCACGTCAGCAAATAATTTCATATTATGGCATAGGACAGTTCATTTTCTAATATAGGTTTAATGAAAACAAATTTTCTCTTCAACTATGAGGCCAATAAAAACAATTTTCCTCTCGAAGATCAATACAACTTGTTAAGTTTCTCCTCGTCAACCTCTCCTTAAAAACACAAATGTTGATTAAGATAATTTGTGACCTCAAACAAGGTATCCCTTTAGATTACTACGTCTGCTCTCTAACAAGTATCAGTCGCCAAGTATATTTTAAATTCAAAAGTAAATATTTATGAAATGTGGCTCTGCATATCCGCAATCTGTGCTACTTTACTGAATCGGAAGGGTGTGTTTGGTAGATGGCTGAGCAGTTTGGCTCTTGTTCTACTTGGAGGTTGATATGTTTCATTTCTGGTAGTTATGTTTGAGATTGTATCTTTTTGGTGAACTACTTGTTGACAGTGAACTCTTTTGTGTCATTAATTAAATGATGATTCTTTTCAGAATGGAAAAAGAAATTACTGCTTTTAGATCATACAGCGGGGAGTGCTCAGTTTAGTACTTGGTACTCACTGTTTTTCTTTGTTTGTAGACGTTGGATGAACTGCCTTTGGAAGCTGATACGGTTGAAAAAGGTTATTCTTTGGGTGCTGATCCAACAGGGTTGCCAAAGATCCATGGCTTGCCAACATCATCACTGTATAATACAAGTAGTTCACATGATTCCTACTCCTCTTCACCTAAGAATACAAAGTCTAGAAAGTCGTCTCACTCGGGGGAGCTTCACTCGCCATTTTATTCTAATGCGGATTCAAATGGAAGTGGACGCATGTACATGCCTGGTCTATATCCAACTGTTGATCCATAAGCGGTTCGAGTAGCAATGCAAGTCTTTCGTAATAGTGTCGAAGCATTATATTCATTTGATTGCTCTTCCGATTCTGTAGGTGATTGGAAGTCCACCTTCAGTAGGCAGATTGTCGGGGAGTTAATATTTTGTTCCAACTGATGAGTTGTGCAAATCGGGGGTATCAGGCATTGCTGTTTCCTCTGCATATTTCTCGACCCTTTTTATTTATTTATATATAATAGTATAGAAGGCAGACGATTGTTGATGATTGTATTATTTTTTTTTTCTTAACTAGGACCCAAGAGTAACAGGGTCCTGTCTTGCTTACCTATTTTTTGACAGAGATGGTTCTCTCAACTCCTCACTCTCAGATGCGCATACACATATTTTTTCGTTTTTGTTTCGAAATAATGTGGACCGTGACAACCATTTGTGTTGTTTTGTTTGTTTTTTTGAACAAGGTTTAAGTTAGTGATGGTGGATGCCAATTTGTTGCGTAATTGTATATTGACTCGAATCAAATCGGACATCGAGTGGCTCGCAAAGCTGCAGCCGTGGGATGGGATTGAACGTCTGGAATTAAAAGGCGTTCAAGTTGGTTACAAAACAAATACGAGAAATATTATGCCCGCTCGCCTCTTCCGGTCTCCCCGTCCTCTCTATCTCCCCTTTATCTCAGTCTAATCTCTCACGCGGACCTTGCAGTTCTACAGCCCTCACTATCTCCATCTCTGTAATTCTCTCCAAATTGACCCGTGACACACTGACACCCCCATCTTCTACGTGGCGGAAGCCGAGAACTGCCATTCGCACCTCCCCCGGCTCCGTCACTGTCATCCCCTCAGCCGAAGCTGAGAGGTCATTTTGATGATTCATTGATTTCTTGTTTTTTTCTAAGTGAAATTAATGAAGCGTGAAAAAAAAAACTGAAAGTGGTGCATGAAGGAGACAAACAAGTGAGAACTTTGAAGTTGCCGGTTATCCTCTCAAAAGAGTCCTTTGAAAGGTTAGAAGAAGTCAGTTTTGGCATGGTGGTGGGAAAACTGAAAGCTTTTGAGATGGAACTCGAGATTGAACAAGGATACTCTAAAAGGAGCAAGAAACATTGCTCCGAAAGGCACAAAAGATCAGTCTGCAACAACCAAAGTTGACTGAAGATCTTGAGGAAGACTTGACACTGTTTATTAAAAATTTCGGGAGGATTATCAAAGACAAAGGGAGAGAATGCAGGAGAAATGAGAGCACTTCAAAAGATCCTAGAGGCCGGACTGAAGGAAGAAGATTCAAGGAGAAGAAGCAATTCAAATTTTCAACAAACCGAGAAAATTCTTGTACAAATGAAGATAGAAAGCGCTTTACCTGTGGTCGCACTGGACATCTTACGGTTGCTTGTGCAAATAATAGAAGATGGTCAGCTAGAAAGGACAGGGTCATGAAAAAAACTTGGGAAGAAAGTGACAGTGAAGAGTCTCACTACTCTCACTGCTCAACAGATGATGAAGAAGGGACTGTTGATCTAGTTGCCGCTATAGAAGAATTATTCAGTGATATAGAATCAAATACAGAGTTTCTCGATGCTACTGTAGAGGATTTCTCGGGTGATGATGAAGTGTTCCCTAAAAATCACACAGTGGCTCCCCACTCCAAGCTGTGCGTCAAATATGATAGGTTGGTTCACTTGGCTTGTACCACAACGAAATAATACATTGAGCTGGATAGAAGGGACAAGGAGTTGCAGGCTGAGAATGACACTCTCAGAAATGCAAGGAAAGAGCAGGATGAAAAAAGTGCTCTACTTGATATAAAAAATCATTGATCATGTTTTGCTGAGTGATGAGCTATCTACTCAGGTAGAATCACTTGAGGAAAGTTGCATCCCTATTTGTGAAAGCAAAGAGAAACTGTTGGGAGGTTTGCAAGAGGCAGAAAAATAAAATTGTTCAAACTCACTATTGGTGCTGAAAAAGTTGACAAAATGCTGAAGTTGGGTAAACCATGTGGTCATAAAAGTGAACTTGATTTTGCTGGTGAGTGCTCAACCGATGCACCAGCAGGAACAAGGTTTGTGAAGAGTTCTCAGTCTATCTCACTTGGAACCACTTCTTCAACTGAAAGAAAGTTTGTTCCAACTTGCCGTCAATGTGAGGAACTAGGCCACGTCAGACCTATTTGCAGAAAAATACCGTTGGCAGTATGCCCTGAAACTCAATCTTTAGAAAATAAAATATTCCAGAATAATGCCCTGAAACTCAATCTTTGGAAAAGATCTTCCAGAATAATGCCAAAATGATTAGTCAAAACTAATACTATAAACGGGAAAGATCACTAGGTTAAAGCAAGGCAACAGAAGCATTAAAAAAATTACTAATCAGAACTAAATCCCCTTCGAGATGCACAGGCCTAATGGTTGATGTATCAAATTAAATCATTGTTAAACAAGTGGAAGGGAGAGAGATGTTTTCCATTTTGAGCCACTGTAATGGCCTCTCCAAGATGCTCCTATGCTCCTTAGAACCTTGTCTTGTCCTCCTTGAATCTTCATGGAACATCCTTGTAGCTTTCTCGATTGAATCTTTTTGGATCCCCCTCCATAGCTTTTCCATAAGTTGCCAAAAGAGGAAACCTCCAAATTCACCATACCTCTAGTGATTTGAGATGGATGTGCTTAGAAGAGAGATGGAGACTAGTAATCTCTTCTCTAAGGGCCGGCCTTTGATGTTAGAGAGGAAGAGTTGCCCTCCTCTCTTGTTCTAGAAATGAACCACCAAAAACCATAATGAGAAATGAGCTAATTGTTGCCTTATATAGAGAGATGATTCAAGTGAATGACTCACTCTCTCCCACATCCTATAGGTCCGACCATACATAGAGGAATGGGCCTTTGGTCCTTTTGCCATCTTAGTCATCTCATCTCCTTAAATGAAGCCCAATGGACCCGGTATCGCAAATTTCCCATCCTTTATTAAACTCTACCAGGCTTACGACTGAGGGTCTGATTCAGCCTCTCAGTCATAATCTAAAAACCCGCATCCTCGATCAGAATCACGTCCTCGATAAGGGTGTCCAAGGGAAGCTACGATGCCACCTTTTGGAGAAGAGTGGTAGCTTGTAATAAGAAAATACATACAAATATTTATAATATATATAAATGAAAGAAAAGTAACATTTATATAAACTTACATGGAGCTGCTCAGCCATTTCATCCTCAAGTAAAGCATAAGCTTCCTTCAACATGTCGATCTCTGCAAACATAGATACATCCTTAAAAAAAAAAGGGTTAATAAAGGTTAAAAAAGTTCGTTAGAAATAACATACTTTTACTTCTCATCGCTTCTCCAACCTATAAGAGAATGCTTTGAACCGGAGTGGTGGAGAAGTTTCTTTTTTCGACCTATTGTTTATGTTTGCCTTAGATCTCTTATGTTAAACACAAAATGTACGTATTAGCGCGTATATTAAAAAAAGCTAATAAAATATTATTATACTTACCAAAAACTTCGGGAGCTGAAAATGCCCGTACAGCCACTCCCATTCCTTTGGACGCTCCACCAATTTCTTAGGATAACCTTCTTTGAGAGCGGTTTTCACATCTTAAAAAGACTCAAAATGTTTGTAGAGGTCGCTCTTCCACTTGAAGTATCGCTTAGTGAAGAGATCTTGTAGGTATGTGGTATGCTCTACATCGAGGTTTTCAACATTATAGGTCAAATGCAAATATAAAAAAATATTAAAATAGTATTAAATTATTAATAATACGACACTTTATTAAAAAAAATTACTATTAAAAGTTGACAATACTAATCGATAACTCATGCAACATCCCTTCTTCTTATCCTCCGGCATTGCTCTCAAGGCTTCCCACTTCAAAGGGCAATGGGTTCATACTACGGTGCCAACGTCGTGGGCCAATCCACTATGCTGCTAAGACGTAGATGAAGAATGGTGTCGGGGATCCTAAGCACGGTGTCAGGGATCTAAAATTTTACCAAATTTAAATATTTCCTACAAATTTCACAAATTTTCATAAATCTCTTACAATTTCACACATAATTTTCATATTTTTTTACATATTTCACAAATTTTCATAAATTTCCTACAATTTCAAACATTTCTAAAATTTTACCAAATTTAAACATTTCCTACAAATTTCATAAATTTTCATAAATCTCCTACAAACTTCACAAATTTAATCAATTTCCCAGTACACCGTCCCCCCACCCCACCACCACCGTGCCACCTCACTACATCATCCCCCACCCCACCACCACAGTGTCTAACTCAATACGTAATTTAGAAAGTTGACCTGACAAAGACATAGAGCTCGTTTGGATGTGCTTTTAAAATAACTGAAAGCGCTTTTGGTGAAAATATTTTTAGAACCAATCTTTAGGAAAGATGCAAGTAAATCCTGGAAAATCACTTAAAGTGCTTCTTGGAAGAAGCACATAACTGGTGTTTCTTTCAGAAAGCACTTTAAGTGCTTTTGGAACCCAAAAATATTTTTTCTAAAAGCGCTTTTAGTTATTTTAAAAGTACATCCAAACAAGCCCATATTCTTTTGGCCAAAATTTTAAAAAAAAATCAATTCTCTAGTTTTGAACATTAATTAAGTTCAAACAGTTAAAAAAAAAAAAAATCATTGAACCTGATTATCAAGTCAATTTAGTGTGTGCTTTTACTCTCAATTTGGGGCCTTGTAAAAATCAAGAAAATCAGAGTTAAAAACGACCACTAGATCGTGATTTTTCGTTTATAACCGACAAATGATCGGTCCGTTACCTAATCTCCAAACGTTTGTTGGTGTAAGATGTCTCAAAGTATATGCAAACATGTTTGACGGTTGGATCGTACAACTAGTTTCGTATAATGCGTGTCTTGTCAAAAGAATGGATTTCAAAACACTTAGGGGTTATTCTATACTTCCATTAAGTAGAATGTAGGCTTTTGTTGTATCTACTAGTTTAAATATTTTAAATTGATGATCGGATTCGTTCATCGTATTATTGGGTGGATGATTATATTTGTAAAAAATCAACAAAATTGGTGTCAAAACGATCGTTAAATCGTGATTTTTCGTTTCT
This sequence comes from Heteromeles arbutifolia, assembly GCA_024362995.1. Lineage (NCBI taxonomy): Eukaryota > Viridiplantae > Streptophyta > Magnoliopsida > Rosales > Rosaceae > Heteromeles > Heteromeles arbutifolia. Next base: position 37,781,926 of record JANCRC010000002.1, on the reverse strand, counting down.
GACTGTCAAATGATATCGTCCCTGTTACCTAATCTCTGAACATTTTTTTTGGATGATTCTTAGTGTACGATATCTCGAAGTATATGCAAACATGTTTGTCGGTTAGATTGTGAAAGCTAGTTTCGTATAATGAGTGTCTCGTCAAAAGAATGGACTCCAAAACTGTCACAGCCCGTCCCGGAATTAATTAATCGAGGATGTGAAATGACGGGATTGCCCTTGAATCTTCTACGGTATGTGACATTTCATTTGGGTTTTATTGTTTTATCCTAAGTTTGTTTTGGAATTATTTTGTGTGGTTGGGGTGCCTGTTGACCACACACATACACTTTCATTTTTTCACTCTCTCTCTCCCTCCCGCACGCAGAGTCTCTCTCTCTCTTTTCATTCGAACGGTACGGACAATCCAGAGATTGTCAAATCTTCACGGATCGACGTGGTTGAGACCACCATCATACTCATAGAGACCATACGAACCCATTGGTACCCATTTCAGGTAAGGTTTCATACGTTTTCACGTTGAAATCACGAGGCCCGTGATTGTCACTATTCACCAACTTTTAAATGGTTGCATTTTAGGACAATCCAAGCTTACCACGAGCTTAAGGAAGTCCCCACGAAGCTCGGAGTGCTTCGTTTGAAGGTTTGGGACGTCGGGATCATAAGGTTCGAAGGTGGCCGGTTTTGGTGAAATTTTCCCGACGCGATTTGGAAGGTTTTGAGGCTCCAAAGAGGTATAGCCTTCTTCCTCTCATGATTTGTGACATTTTGGTGAAAATTTCATGAAAAATGGTGCAAAAACGAGTGAGAAAAGGGCAGTTGCAGGTTAGCCCAGAATCCGGCGCCGGTGACACTGTTCCGGCGTCGGGAGGTTGAAGATGATGCGCGTGGGGGGCGCGTGAGGCCGTGGCCTCCCCAGCGCGTGAGGGCGCGTGGGCCATAGAAAAATTTATTTAAAAATATCGCGATGTTCGTGAGGTTGTGTAGATCGCGTTGGTATATTCATATGCCAAAATTGAGCATTTTATGAGAAGTTATTTCGAATTGTTGGTTATGTGTTTAAAATAACGTTTTTATAGTTGTTTCGCATATAGGTGAGATCTACCCCGAGGACGAGCGCAGTCAGAGGCGTCACGGGGGTTACGATCCTGCGACATACCAGTGAGTGGGCAGTTTTGTTTTCATTATATGCCTAAATGACTTTTCCCAGAAATTGAATTTAAATGAATTATGTGATTGAAATGCCATACATAGAAATTGCATGAAATATGTGAATGGATATTATATGATGCATATATTTGATTTGGTGCTGCGGACGCACAGGTGAGTATCAGGTGGGTTACATTTGATGAATTGAATTGTTGGATGAGATTTATGTTGATAGCTCATAACCTGCACCCCTGGTGTTAGTGCTTATGTTATTCACCGCATCACACGCTCACCTTGGATCCAAGTAGATGCTAGTCGTACAGACCACTGGAGGTGGTTCCGACATGCTAGTCGTACAGACCATTAGAGACGGTTCCGACTAGTAGGTGACCTTAGATTATGTGAACAGATGATTGATGAGAGAAGCACTAGAGCGTATTATTACACTATCCGAGTCGTACAGACTACTATAGGTAGTTCCGACTCATGTGCAGCGTAGTGCCGTACAGGTCGCAGTTGGCGACTCCGGCAGGGCCGTACAGGTCGCAGTTGGCGACTCCGGCAGGGCCGTACAGGTCACAGTTGGTGACTCCGGCTGGATTGGATAATGAGCTTTAGAATCAGCCGTACAGGACCACTGCTGGGTCTCCGGTTGATTTATTATTTCACCTGATTATTATTGATGCATCCATATTATACTTTTGGCTTATGGCTTGTTATATTTCTCTGAAAATGATGAATGAGGATGTTTGAGATTCCGAAGCTATATATAATTATATATATTCTATTTTTCTGGGAAAGTATATAGGTTTTTACAGAGAGGGGATATATACGTTTTTAAAGGAAAGATTTTGAAAGCTTTGTTTTACTGACCCACTCACCTTGTTTTGCGCCCCTCCAGGTTGTAGTTAGGAGTGTTTGGTGGCTCTCGAGGATTCCCACGGCTGTTCTGACGGACTTCACTCATGTAGGATTCACCTTCGGGTGTTGTAACTTAGTAGTTGTCCTACTTGACTGCATTTGAACCTTATGCTCTGATTATGTGTATTTCAGTTTCTAATTATTCATACTCTTATATTATTGCTTCCGCATTGCGTAATGGTTCACGTTTGTGACGGCCAGCACGCCCTGATTCTCGGGTCGGGGTGTGTCAGTTTGGTATCAGAGCTTAGGTTGCAGTCCTGTATAATTGTGAGCTTTCTAATTATCTTTGGTGTCTTCTGTCAGAACTATGCCGCCTCGTAGGGATCCACGTTCTTCTTCTGAGCCCAGTTTCCCTAATGTAGCCCAGTTAGGGGAAGCTATAGCCCAGGCCTTTCAGACTTCATTCCGTCCTCCTCAGAGAACACCCCTGGAGACTGTTTATAATATGAAGTTGGAGCATTTCGTTGGTAATGAAGGTCATGAGGGGGCAGAAAAGTGGTTAGATCGTATTGAGAAGACTTATCAGGTGATGCAAAGTCAGGGGAACTTTCCTGCTAGTAGATGGGTCGAGACTACTACATGGTTTTTAGGAAGAGAACCTGCAAGTTGGTGGGAGAATGAGACTAAGTTTATGTCACCTGAGGCAGCAGTTGATTGAGAAACATTTAAGGAAACATTTAGGAGAAGATTTATTCCTCCAGAGTATATTGATCGCAAGAAGCAGGAGTTCACTCAGCTGAAGCAAAAGAAAATGTCGGCAAATGAGTACTATAGGAAGTTTACTGATTTATCTCGCTATGATCCAGAAGTGGCTGCTAATCCAGTGGAGATGCTTCGTCGCTTTAAATTGGGAACGAAGAAGAGATGGAGGACAATTGCTAGTGCTATTCCTTGCACCACTTATCATGAGTTTTCTGAGATTTTGGTTCGGATTGAGGATTCCGAAAACTTGCCTAGTGAAAGTGAAGAAGAGAGAGATAAGAATGGGGATAATCAGAGGAAAGATGATAAGGGTAAAAGTGCTTTGACTTCGGGACCCCGTAAGACCCAGAATTTCAAGAAAAGTGGAGTGAGTTCGAGTTCTTCTAGCGGGGGATTTAGTGCCACAGGTCCGAGGAGAGGTGGAAGATTTACTAGTGGACCCAGGTTTCAGAGACAGAGAGATTTTGGTGGTGCTGGTGGTTCAGGCCCTCCATTCTACCGTCGTTGTAATTCCAGACATTTTGGGGAGTGCAGGAGAGTTAGTGGTGCTTGCTATACATGTGGACAGACTGGACATAGAGCTGTACAGTGTCCCCAGAGTCAGCAGAGGCCTCAGCAATCTGTTATGCCTCCTCCAGCGCCGATTCAGCAAAACCCCAGGGCAGGCAGTTTTGGGCAGATGAGTCAGGGTGGTGCTGCTTACCACTATCAGGGTGATGCCGCTCCCTATGCTTCAGGGCAGTATCAGTATTCCCAGGATCCTTATTTTCAGAGTGGGTATTCCCAGAATCTTGGAGGTTATACTCCTTATCCTTCTATGCCGGCTAGTGGATCGCAGTGGTATCAGGGAGGTCAGTTCCAGCAGGGAGAGGTTGCTGCTAGCAGTGCAGGATTATCTAGGCAGTCTAGCCAGACAGGTCAGGGACGTTCTCAGGGACGTGGTAATCAGAGTAGCAGAGGTCGTGGAGGACGACAGCAAAACCAGGGACGTGTTAACAACATCTCACTGCAGGATGCTCAGAACCATCCAGATTTGATTATGGGTACGTTAAACATCCTTGGTCACTTTGCTAGAGTTTTGATTGATTGTGGTGCTACTCACTCTGTGATTTCTCATACTTTTGCTCAAATGACACAACCTCATCCTACACCTCTAGGGTTTGATTTAGAGTTTGCTATGCCTAGAGGGGATAAATGTTATGTTGATAGTGTTTATCCAGGATGTCCAGTGATGATAGAGAATGTAGCTATGCTAGCTAATCTTATCCCGTTAGATATTGTGGATTTTGATGTGATTTTAGGGGCAGATTGGTTGCATTATAATCGTGCCCATATAGATTGTTACGGGAAATCTGTTACTTTTCATCGTCCTGGACTACCTGAGGTTACTTTTGTGGGCGAGAGAAGTGGGGTGAGGCATGGTGTTATTTCTGCCATGAGAGCAAAGAAGTTATTATCTAAAGGTTGTCAGGGATATTTAGCACATGTGGTGCTAAATGATGTGGCTCCTAGTAGCGTGAAGGAAGTTGGAGTGGTCAGACATTATCCTGATGTATTTCCTGATGATTTGCCTGGATTGCCACCAGACAGAGATGTGGAGTTTTCTATTGATTTGCTTCCAGGTACGAATCCTATATCTTTGACTCCATATAGGATGGCTCCGGCTGAATTGAGAGAGTTAAAAGCTCAATTGCAGGAATTAATTGATAAAGGTTTTATTCAACCTAGTAGTTCACCTTGGGGAGCCCCAGTATTGTTTGTGAGAAAGAAAGATGGAACGCTGAGATTATGCATTGATTATAGGCAATTGAATCGGGTAACGATTAAAAACCGTTATCCATTGCCTCGTATTGATGATTTGTTTGATCAGCTTAAGGGTGCTCGTGTATTCTCTAAGATTGATTTGAGATCTGGCTATTATCAGTTGAAGATTAAAGAGGAGGATGTCCCTAAAACGGCTTTTAGGACCCGTTATGGACATTATGAATTTTTGGTGATGCCTTTTGGATTGACTAATGCACCAGCAGCTTTTATGAGGTTGATGAATGAAGTATTCCAGCAATATCTTGATAGATTTGTCATTGTTTTCATTGATGATATTCTGGTATATTCTAAATCGAAATCAGAGCATATTCGACATCTTCATTTGGTTTTGGAGAAATTAAGAGAGCATCGATTATATGCTAAGTTTAGTAAATGTCAGTTTTGGTTGAATCGAGTGGCATTTTTGGGGCATGTGATATCAGCACAAGGAATTCAAGTAGATCCTCAAAAGATTGCAGCAGTGGAGAATTGGGAGCAACCACGGACCGTCACTGAGGTACGGAGTTTCCTTGGTCTAGCAGGGTACTATCGACGATTCGTGCAAGATTTCTCTATGATTGCTTTGCCACTAACGAGGTTAACCAGGAAGGATGTTAAATTTGAATGGGATGATAATTGTGAGCAAAGTTTCCAGCGGTTAAAGTATTGTCTCACTCATGCGCCAGTATTGGTACTTCCTGATGATGGTGGTAATTTTGAGATTTACAGTGATGCCTCATTGAATGGTTTGGGATGTGTTTTGCTTCTCGGCAATTAAAAGTTCATGAAAGGAATTATCCTACTCACGATCTTGAATTGGCAGCTATTGTCTTTGCTTTGAAGATTTGGAGGCATTATCTTTATGGTGAGAAATGTAAGATCTTTACAGATCATAAGAGTCTTCAGTATCTTTTTACTCAGCATGATCTTAATCTTCGTCAGCGAAGATGGTTGGAATTGCTAAGCGATTATGACTGCACGATTGAGTATCATCCGGGTCGTGCAAATGTAGTAGCTGATGCACTGAGTAGGAAACCTCAAGGACGACTTAATGCCTTGTATGCTTGTCGTGTTCCTCTTCTTGCAGATTTGAGGTCTACTGGAGTGGAACTGGAAATGGAAGATCGAATGGAAGCATTTCTTGCTAGTTTCCAAGTCAGGCCGGTATTGGTTGATCGGGTACGTGAAGCTCAGATGAATAATGAGGAATCTCAAGAGATAATCGAGGCTATTGAGAAAGGTAAGAAAAAGGATTTCAGAATCAGGGAATCAGATGGTATGCTGATGCAAGAGAATCGGATGTATGTGCCTAATGATGAGGAATTAAAGAAAGGAATTTTGGATGAAGCTCATTGTTCGGCTTATGCTATGCACCCAGGAGGAACTAAGATGTATCATACCATTCGACCATTTTATTATTGGCCGGGTATGAAAAGGGAAATTGCTGAATATGTAAGTAAATGCATCGTCTGTCAACAAGTTAAAGCAGAAAGGAAGAAGCCATTTGGGTTGATGCAACCGCTTCCCGTCCCTCTATGGAAGTGGGAAAACATTACTATGGATTTTGTGTATAAACTTCCTCGTACGCAGAATGGTTTTGATGGTGTTTGGGTGATCGTAGATCGGCTTACCAAGTCAGCACATTTTATTCCAGTGAGGGAGAAGTATCCTTTGAACAAGTTGGCTAAATTGTTTATTAGAATGATTGTGAAGTATCATGGGGTACCGGTGAGTATTATTTCTGATCGAGACCCAAGATTCACTTCTAAGTTTTGGGTGGCTTTTCAAGAAGCTCTTGGTACGAGATTGCTTTACAGCACTGCTTATCATCCTCAGACAGATGGTCAATCTGAGAGGACTATTCAGACGTTGGAAGATATGTTAAGGTCTTCAGTGTTGCAGTTTGGTGATTCTTGGCATGATCGCTTGGATTTGATGGAATTTGCCTACAATAATAGTTTTCATTCAAGTATTGGTATGTCACCTTTTGAGGCACTTTATGGTAAAGCTTGTCGAACGCCTTTATGTTGGTCAGAGGTAGGTGAGCGAGCTTTGGTGGGCCCAGAGATAGTGGAGGAGACTACTCAGAATGTTCAAGTGATTAAGTCTAACTTGAAAGCGGCCCAAGATCGGCAAAAGAGTATGGCGGATAGGCATGCCACTGATCGAGTATATAATGTGGGTGATTTGGTATTTTTGAAATTATCACCTTGGAGAGGTGTGGTTCGATTTGGGAAAAGAGGCAAGTTAAGTCCTAGGTATGTAGGACCTTATGAGATTGTTGAAAAGGTTGGTGAGGTTGCCTACAGGTTGGAGTTGCCTCCGGAGTTATCCAAGGTGCATAATGTGTTTCATGTCTCGATGCTTCGACATTATGTTTCGGATCATTCGCATGTGATTCCTCCTCAACCTTTGGAGATTAATCCGGATTTGACGTATGATGAAGAACCAGTGACTATTTTGGACTGGAAGGACAAGGTTCTAAGGAATAAGACAGTGAGCATGGTAAAAGTATTGTGGAGGAACCACTCGGTAGAAGAAGCTACTTGGGAAACTGAAGATCGATTGAGAGAGATGTATCCGAGGTTGTTTTATGGTTACTAGTATTGGTTTGGTTATGTGAATTTCGAGGACGAAATTCTATAAGGAGGGTAGATTGTCACAGCCCGTCCCGGAATTAATTAATCGAGGATGTGAAATGACGGGATTGCCCTTGAATCTTCTACGGTATGTGACATTTCATTTGGGTTTTATTGTTTTATCCTAAGTTTGTTTTGGAATTATTTTGTGTGGTTGGGGTGCCTGTTGACCACACACATACACTTTCATTTTTTCACTCTCTCTCTCCCTCCCGCACGCAGAGTCTCTCTCTCTCTTTTCATTCGAACGGTACGGACAATCCAGAGATTGTCAAATCTTCACGGATCGACGTGGTTGAGACCACCATCATACTCATAGAGACCATACGAACCCATTGGTACCCATTTCAGGTAAGGTTTCATACGTTTTCACGTTGAAATCACGAGGCCCGTGATTGTCACTATTCACCAACTTTTAAATGGTTGCATTTTAGGACAATCCAAGCTTACCACGAGCTTAAGGAAGTCCCCACGAAGCTCGGAGTGCTTCGTTTGAAGGTTTGGGACGTCGGGATCATAAGGTTCGAAGGTGGCCGGTTTTGGTGAAATTTTCCCGACGCGATTTGGAAGGTTTTGAGGCTCCAAAGAGGTATAGCCTTCTTCCTCTCATGATTTGTGACATTTTGGTGAAAATTTCATGAAAAATGGTGCAAAAACGAGTGAGAAAAGGGCAGTTGCAGGTTAGCCCAGAATCCGGCGCCGGTGACACTGTTCCGGCGTCGGGAGGTTGAAGATGATGCGCGTGGGGGGCGCGTGAGGCCGTGGCCTCCCCAGCGCGTGAGGGCGCGTGGGCCATAGAAAAATTTATTTAAAAATATCGCGATGTTCGTGAGGTTGTGTAGATCGCGTTGGTATATTCATATGCCAAAATTGAGCATTTTATGAGAAGTTATTTCGAATTGTTGGTTATGTGTTTAAAATAACGTTTTTATAGTTGTTTCGCATATAGGTGAGATCTACCCCGAGGACGAGCGCAGTCAGAGGCGTCACGGGGGTTACGATCCTGCGACATACCAGTGAGTGGGCAGTTTTGTTTTCATTATATGCCTAAATGACTTTTCCCAGAAATTGAATTTAAATGAATTATGTGATTGAAATGCCATACATAGAAATTGCATGAAATATGTGAATGGATATTATATGATGCATATATTTGATTTGGTGCTGCGGACGCACAGGTGAGTATCAGGTGGGTTACATTTGATGAATTGAATTGTTGGATGAGATTTATGTTGATAGCTCATAACCTGCACCCCTGGTGTTAGTGCTTATGTTATTCACCGCATCACACGCTCACCTTGGATCCAAGTAGATGCTAGTCGTACAGACCACTGGAGGTGGTTCCGACATGCTAGTCGTACAGACCATTAGAGACGGTTCCGACTAGTAGGTGACCTTAGATTATGTGAACAGATGATTGATGAGAGAAGCACTAGAGCGTATTATTACACTATCCGAGTCGTACAGACTACTATAGGTAGTTCCGACTCATGTGCAGCGTAGTGCCGTACAGGTCGCAGTTGGCGACTCCGGCAGGGCCGTACAGGTCGCAGTTGGCGACTCCGGCAGGGCCGTACAGGTCACAGTTGGTGACTCCGGCTGGATTGGATAATGAGCTTTAGAATCAGCCGTACAGGACCACTGCTGGGTCTCCGGTTGATTTATTATTTCACCTGATTATTATTGATGCATCCATATTATACTTTTGGCTTATGGCTTGTTATATTTCTCTGAAAATGATGAATGAGGATGTTTGAGATTCCGAAGCTATATATAATTATATATATTCTATTTTTCTGGGAAAGTATATAGGTTTTTACAGAGAGGGGATATATACGTTTTTAAAGGAAAGATTTTGAAAGCTTTGTTTTACTGACCCACTCACCTTGTTTTGCGCCCCTCCAGGTTGTAGTTAGGAGTGTTTGGTGGCTCTCGAGGATTCCCACGGCTGTTCTGACGGACTTCACTCATGTAGGATTCACCTTCGGGTGTTGTAACTTAGTAGTTGTCCTACTTGACTGCATTTGAACCTTATGCTCTGATTATGTGTATTTCAGTTTCTAATTATTCATACTCTTATATTATTGCTTCCGCATTGCGTAATGGTTACGTCACGTTTGTGACGGCCAGCACGCCCTGATTCTCGGGTCGGGGTGTGTCAAAAACACTTAGAGTTTATTCTATACTTCCCTTAAGTAGAATGTAGGGTTTTTGTTGTATCCACTAGTTTAAATATTTTAAATTGGTGATTGAGTTTATTCATCATATTCTTCAAGGGTTGAAGATTGTCTTTGAAAAAATCAACAAAATGGGACTTAAAACGACCCTTAAATCATGATTTTTCGTTTCTAACCATAGAGTGATTTTGTCCCGTTACCTAATCTCCGAACATTTTTTTGGGGTGATTATTGGCGTAGGTGATCTCGAAGAATATGCAAACATGTTTGACGGCTGGATCGTCACTACTACAAAATTATCTATAACTGGCGGTTCAAAAATCGACAAAAAACGTATATTACTGTCGGATTTTAAGCAAAATCCAACAGAAAATGGATGCAGTGACAGATATAATAAGCGACAGAATTGCCTGCGTCAGGAAATGAATTTTCCGACAGAAAATACTCTAAAACCGACAGAAATCCTGTCGGTTATAACCGACAAGATATATATTTATAATAAATAAATAAAAGAATTACTGTCGGATAAAACCGACAGAAAAAAAAAATCATGTCGGATAAAACCGACAGAAAAAACTAAAACCGCCAGTAATTCTGTCGGATAAAACCGACAGAGAATTTATTATAAAAATAAATAAAATCATTCTTGTCGGATAAAACGACAGACAATATGTTAATAATAAAAAAATATATTTCTACATTTTCCATATCCCCTGCATTCACCATTCGAAACCTCACCGGAGCTCGATCTTGGAAACCTGTTGTGGGATTTTGAAGAGAGCGAGAGAGAGAGAAAATATCAGAAGAAATGAAGCAAGAAGGGGGAACCAAAAGGGGGAAGAAGAAGAAGAAGCAACACACAAACCCACAAAAATTAACATAAAATCCAACACAAACTGAAACAAATACAACACAAGAAAAAACATTTCATTCTCTTACAAGCTGTGCTGGGGTTGCAGTGGAACCAACAAAATGGTTCAAAATCAAAAGCGAACCGAACCCATATCCAATCCTTCTTGGTAGATAGGATTCGTCCAGCCCAGGTATTCCTGCCCAAAACCCATCAATCCATCACAATCAAAATCTCAGTCCAGAGAAAGAGAGAGAAAGAGAGCGAGAGAGTTACCGAGTGTGAAGCGGACGACGGAGAGGTTGAGTTGGGGGTCGGTTAAAACCGCCCCCCAAATTTTAATTTATTTTTCAACCCCATAGCACAACTAAAACCTCAGAAACTTACTTAAGTAAATAGAAATGGAAATGAGGGGAGAATGCATCTCGAACTCGTTGAAGTTCGTCTGTTTTCCCTTGCCAGATTCTGAAAACGAAGGACAAAGAGCAGGCATGTAATTTTCACCAGGTTTTCCAGTTAAAACACACATGCAAAGAAGTATTTAGTTACATAGAATCGGTCTCAGGTGAGTCTGTGCACCACCAGTTACAAACTCGTTCGGATTTGGTCGGATTTCCTGGTCGGAATTTGGAAAGCATACACAGAGAGACGCATGGGTTAAACCTTCGAACCCCAACTAAAATCCAGTCACCAATCACCACGAAAACAAGTAAAGAATGTAAATTTGTAGGTTTGAGTTCATAAGCCTAACTCGGAGCTCTCGAGCTTGACCTCTTCATCACTGATCACACATGCAAGGGTACCAGCAAAATACCCAAAGCATGAGGATGTAGAAAATGGTGTTGGTAGCTTGGTTTCGTGCATAGAGAAGTGGAGATGGTGATGGTGGTTCTCGGTAACAAAGAGAGAGAGAGAGAATGAGCGAGTTCAAGAGAGGGAGAGAGTTTACAAAGAGAGATAATGTTTCCAGAATGAGGAAAACAGAGGGACCGAGAGTGGGTATAAAAAAAATTACAAAATCTAAACAGAAGGACCGAGGATGTGGGTATAAAAAAAAATTCATAATGTCGGTTAAAACTGACAGAAACATTTTTTAAAATATAAACCGACGGAAATTTTTCATTCCTGTCGGTTTTAAACGACAGTCCAAAAAATGCCGGCAATATTCCCCCCAAAATTTCCTCCCAAAATTTTAAATTCCCTCCCAAAATTTTAAATTCCCCCCAAAATTTTGTTACTATTTTAAAAAATAAAATAATAATTGTTTGGTTTAATAAATAAATAAATAAAATGTATTTAAGTAGAATGAGTTTTTAAAAATTAAATAAATAATTTTTTTTTTTCGTCAAAAATAAATAATTATTTGGTTTAATAAATAACTATTAACTACATCTTGTAAACTTTTTTGTTTTTTTTGTCATGTTGATTGTTAATTTGGATAATCCAATTAAAATATTCCAAAAAAAATTGAACATTTTGCTGTTATTTACTAATTGTGTGTATCTTGTAAACGTTTTTTATATTTTGCCATGTTCTTTGTTAAATTGGATATCTTTTGTTAATTATTTTTATATTCGTTTATTGAAAATGAGAGTGTGATTGATTATTATTTTTATTTATTTTGAGCGTGAGATTGATTATAAACATACATACTATTTTGTTTTGTCTAATATATATATATATATATATATATATATATATATATATATATATATATACTGATATACTACAAAATGTATAATAATTCTACATAAAATATTTACCAAATATTATTGAATTGCATATACAGAAGCACAAAGATTGATGTACAAATATCCGAAACTTAGAAATTTTAAATTATGATGATGATCTGAAATTTTCAAAAAAAAAAAATTTGCAACCGAAAATCCAAAATTTTCAACCTGAAAGATAAGTTAGTTTCAAAATGTTTTAAATTAAAAATAAAATAAAAAAACCTTATTTATTATGGAATCTGTTAGGAAATCACCCTACTGTTGCCATACAACAACAACAAAATGAAATCTTATCTTACTAAAATTAATCAATTATATAAATAATAGAACGCCACTCAATTTTGCTACACTCCTCGACCCTATAAGAATGCAATGAATAAATTTGATCTTCAATTTAAAATATGTACACTATTGGATACCACAAAATGTTACTTTATACTTAATGGAAGTATAACATTAACTCTTAAGTGTTTATTTAATCTACCGTTTTGATGTGATACACATTGTACGAAACTTTTTTCAATGATCTAACCGTCAAACTTGTTTGTACACACTCCGAGATCACATACGTAAAAAATCACGAAAAACAAACGTTCAGAGATTAGGTAACGGAACAAAAGTTTTCGACGGTTATAAACGAAAAATCACAATTTAACGGTTATTTTAGCTCCGGTTTTGATGATTTTTTTTTACAGCTACACTTCTCGACCCTATAAGAATGCAATGAACGAATTTCATCTTCAATTTAAAATATTTACACTAGTTGATACCACAAAATCTTATTTTATACTTAATAGAAGTATAATATTAACTCTAAGTGTTGGTTTAATCTACCGTTTTGATGTGATACGCATTCTATGAAACGTTTTTCAACGATCTTGTTTGTACACACTCCAAGATCACATACGTAAAAAATCGTAAAAAACAAACATTCAGAGATTAGGTAACGGAACAAAAATTTTCGATGGTTATAAACGAAAAATCACAATTTAACGGTTATTTTAGCTCCGATTTTGATGATTTTTTGCAGCTACACTCCTCGATCCTATAAGAATGCAATGAATGAATTTGATCTTCAATTTAAAATATTTACACTAGTAGATAAATCATATTTTATACTTAATGGAAGTATAACATTAACTCTTAAGTGTTTGTTAAATCTATCAATTTGATAGGATATGCATTCTACGAAACTAGTTTCAACGATCCAACCGTCAAATATGTTTGTATATACTCCGAGATCGCATACCTAAAAAATCACAAAAAACAAACACTCAGAGATTAGGTAACAGAACAAAAGTTTTCGACGGTTATAAACGAAAAATCACAATTTAACGGTTATTTTAGCTCCGATTTTGATGATTTTTTTTACAGCTACACTCCTCGACCCTATAAGAATGCATTGAACAAATTCGATCTTCAATTTAAAATATTTACACTAGTGGATAATTTTTTATACTGAATGGAAGTATAACATTAACTCTCAAGTGTTTGTTAAATCTATCAATTTGATAGGATATGCATTCTACGAAGCTAGTTTCAACGATCCAACCGTCAAATATGTTTGTATATAGTCCGAGATAGCATGTGTAAAAAGTCACAAAGAAAAAAAAAACATTCAGAGATTAGGTAACGGGACCGTGAGTGAAAAAAAAATATTTAAACCATTTGTTTATTTATTTATTTATTTTTAATCAATATAACATTTTAAAATAATATAATAGTCAATTTCTGTCGGTTATAACCGTCAGAATAATAAAATAATAACCGCCAGAAACTAAAATAATAAAATAGTCAATTTCTGTCGGTTATAACCGCCACCATTAACTTAAAAACCGCCAGAATATGTTAAAAATATTAAAAAAAAAAAAGAATTCAAAAATACTGAGGGTTAAATCTGCCAGGAATTTCTGTCGGATATATCCGACAGAAAGTAACTTTAATCCGACAGTAATTAAATTATGTGTCGGATATCTTTTATCCGTCAGAATGACTTATTAACCGTCAGGATCGTCCGACACCTAAAGCTAATATTGTAGTAGTGCGTGGAAACTAGTTTCGTAGAATGTGTGTCCCATCAAAAGAATGGATTCCAAAGCACTTAGAGTTTATTCTATACTTCTATTAAGTAGAATGTAAGCTTTCATTTTATCCACTAGTTTAAATATTTTGAATTAATGGTCGGGTTCGTTCATCGTATTCTACTAGGGTTGAGGATTGTATTTGCAAAAAATCAACGAAATCGAAGTTAAAACGACCGTTAAATTGTGATTTTTCGTTTCTAACCGTCAAATGATTTCTTCTCGTTACCTAATCTCCAAATGTTTTTTTTGGGAAATTCTTGGCGTAGGAGATCTCGAAGTATATGCAAACATGTTTATATCCCTTCCAACTACTAGTTCTAATATTACCATTAGAAAACTTATAGATGTGCGCCGCACACCCCCACAATTGGCTACCGCGCTCCTTCCTCTTCTGGCACCTACTCCTTGGATTTTTACCACAAATACTACTCTGTAGTCCTCCATAATTGAAGCAAATAGTATGGGCAGTTTGATGCAAGTTCGTTGGGAAAGGTTGGTTGCCCTAAACCCTAAACCGTAATTAAGCTTAAAACCTAATAAAGCCTATGTGCAACGCAGGGAAACAATGAGATGACAAAACTGTCCGTCGGTTAAAGTTGACCTAGTCGACAATCCATTTTGTTGTTGCACAAACCTTCAGGTATAATTACACGCCATTTTATTTCTCTTGGCATTGAGAACTTGCTTGACAAATGTAACCTTACCCTACGAACTTGTTCGTCTCGTAAAGGGTTTAATTAAACCCTAAATGTTGACCAGCTTTGCTCTACCAACTGAAAAATTCGTCCAGTAAAGAGCCTTTACCTGACGAAATCTTCTCTGTCGGGCAATATTTTGTAGAGCAAGCCTTATTTTCTAATAGTGGTAGAATATTTTCTTTTATATATAACTATTAATTTACCCTTACTCCACTTGATATGAAACACTTCAAGTATTGAAACCTTCTGAAAAAAGAATCTCTTTCTTGCCATCTGATACAAATACATATTCAATAGTTTCTCTCTGCAGCCTTTGTACTTAATATACTTTTTATTATTTAAATTATTCAGAAATGGAAGTGCATACCGTAGTGGTACGAGATTAATAATCAGTAAACTAATTAAAAGATAAGGTATTGAAACTATATATATTGTTTCTGTTTTGGTTACCCATGTTCTTTGTTTTGGTGGAGAACTGAGGTGGACATATATAATATATAGGTGAGGTGACAGTTACAACTTCCATCTAATTAGCTGACTATTTGAAGCAAAGTAGAGGAGATAGAGGAGATGTCCTTTTTACGGTCGAGGGTGTCTGTGTGCCCAATCCTCGTATGACTGCCTATTTGGGAAACCTTACTACTTTCTTTCCTAGTATTCTTTGTCATCCACTCCCCTCCGCATCAACTAATTGGAACTTGGTCATTACATAGTACTATCGATCTGGACATATTGTATAATAATATAGCCACTTGCTCACCCACTTTTCAAAACCCTCATTGGTCAGCTAGCTAGCTGGTAGCTACAATCGATCCGATTCCAACTTGGTTGGCGAGCTTCATATATTTGGAGGTAGCAAAAGATGCATGGGCAAAATAACACTCGAGTGTTCTAGTCAAAGTACTGAACCTGAATCTGGGTTTGTGATTTGAGTAGTTAAATAGCATTTAGACATTTCTCTCCACAGGTTTTATTAGGTTTAATTATTGTCAAAAGGAAATTCGAACAAAATTATGACTAGTTCATTATGTGTTTTATCACACTCTCTCCTTTGTGTAGATCAATATTAAATATATTAAAAATAGTATTTATATTTTTTTTTGGAAACCTAAATGACAAATATCGTACTTAATACTAAATAAATACATGTATTATAATTTGGTTAAAGTGATTTTGTGGTAACATTATCTTGGCAGTCAAGATGCCAGGCGGTATATTTGACTGTCACACACAATAGTTTGTTTTTATTGAGAAGCACTGAAATAATTCGATTCCCACTTCATTTATTTTTTTAGTATGATGTCATTTTATTTGTTTGAAGAACCTTCAAACATCATTCTGAATTTTTTTTTCGATATTGTAATTCTTATGTAAGTAACAATCGAATCTCTTCATGCTTTCCCTCAAATATAATTCCACAAATTTAGAAGGTAAGCTTTGAGAGAAGACAAACTTTTAATCATTTATTAAGACTCCCACTTGGAGTACCTAATCAAGCTTGTCTAAGCTCAAGTTTCCTTTTCAACCGTAAATTATATATATACAGAGAGCTTAAGGGGAGGGATCTCCATTTTTTCAAAAAAAATGAGGACACGCTCCCCATCGTTAGATTGACTTTAATGAAATTGTGTGGTTGAGATTAAAAACATGCCACACAATCTCAACCACACAATTTCATTAAAGTTAAATCTAATGGTGGGGAACATGTCCCTATTTTTTTGAAAAAATGGCAATCCCTTCCCTTAAGCAATTCCTATATATATGTGATTAACTATTCCTATAAGGCAATGGCATTGAATTATTATTCGCCAACCCTTTCAAAATTTAATAATGGAGTTTTTTTAACTTTAATCCTTCAAGAAGATTGAAATTTAAAATAAAACCTGGTGTTAAATTACATATTGATTGACACACCCTGACCGAGATCAAGGCGTGCCCGGGCTGTCACATCTCGGCCCGGGCTCAGCCACCTCCCGGGCTCGACTCCACCGTAGCACGATATTGTCCGCTTTGGGCCTTCCCCACGCCCTCACGGTTTTGTTTCTGGGAACTCACACGAGATCTTTCCAGTGGGTCACCTATCCTAGGAGTGCTCTCGCACGCTACTCGCTTAACTTCGGAGTTCCGATGGAACCCGAAGCCAGTGAGCTCCCAAAAGGCCTTTGCTAGGTAGGGATGGGAATATACATTTAAGGATCACTCCCCTGGGCGATGTGGGATGTTACACGGGCCGGGATGTGACATTGATTATAGTCCCTTGATGTGTCCTTCAAAATAATTAATGTGTATTTTATTTAATGTCTCCCATTAAATATTTAAATTTATTAACATACAAACTTTAATTTATTTTTGGACCAAAAAAAAAGTTTTTTTTTTTAATTTATTAATTTTATTTAGCATTCTTCAAACTTGAAAGACTCAATTAATATACCTAAATGTATGTATCGAAATGTATTGAACTAATGTATTTAAATGTTAGTACCGAAATGTATGTATTGAAATATATGCACCAAAATGTATTATATTAGATTAATGTACCTAAATGTGTGTACCGAAATGTATGCACCGAAATGTTAGTACCGAAATATATCTACCGAAATGTATTATATTAAATTAATGTACCTAAATGTTTGTATCGAAATGTATATACCGAAATGTGTGTACCTAAATGTATGCACCGAAATGTTTTATAATGAATTTAATGTACTTAAATGAAGAAGACAAAGTACCTCGAAATATATTGTATAACAAAAATTAGTTTATCTAAATGTTTACAACAAAATATATTACGATAAATGAAATGAAAATTATAATTAGGGTTTTTATCACAAACAGTCCCTAAAATTGACCCCATCAATCATGATGGTCCCTGAAATTGAAAATCAATCAATGTAGTCTCTGAATTTTAACCCCGCGAATCAATGTAGTCCTTCTGTCAGTGTTCCGTCCAAATCGAATTTTTTTCCTTCTTCTTCTTCTGGGGTTCGGTTCTTTTTTTTTCTTCTTTTTCTTCTTCTTCTTCCTCTTCCTCCTCCTTCTTCTTCTTCTGGGTTGCAGGGGTTTGGGTTTTGGGGGGAAGGGGGGGGGGGACGAACTAGGTTCCCTTTTTTTTTTCTTCTTCTTCCTCCTCCTTCTTCTTCTTCCTCCTCTTTCTTCTTCTTCTTCTTCTTCTTCTTCTAGGTTGCAGGGGGTTGGGTTGGGGGGGGGGGGGGGGGGGGACGAACTGGGTTCGGTTTTTTTTTTTTTTTTTTTTTTTTTCTTCCTCCTCCTCCTCCTTCTTCTGGGTTCGGTTTTTTTCTTCTTCTTCTTCTTCCTCTTCTGGGTTTTTTTTTTCCTTCTTCTTCTAGGTTGGGGGTGCGGGGGAAGGGATGGGGCTTTTACTTTTTTTTTTATTTTTTTTAATATTATATTTGGACGGAACACTAACAAAAGGGCGACATTAATTCGCGGGGTTAAAATTCAAGGACTACATTGATCGATTTTCAATTTTAGGGACCATTGTGATCAAAACCCTTATAATTATAATGAAATAAAATTAATACATTAAAATTACGAAGAAAAAGAGAAATAATTAAAAAAATGCAAATGTAATTAATAAATGAGGTTATTAATGTATCAAGGGACTAAAATTATATTTTGATCTTACTTATGGTTTTAGTCTAAAAGTCTTTACCAATAATTAGAATGAAGTTTTCTATTTAATGATTATGTCGACATCTATTTGTTTGTGAATATTTATCCATAACATTAACCAGATTGTGTGTGTATATATATTCATATACAAGGAGACATCTCTAGATGAATTTCTAACTAAATCGAAAGATACCTAACAATATCGCAATTACCTGCCCTCTGAGAGAAGCTTCATTTCATCAATTTTGTTTGCGCATGCTTCACCTGAGGCGAGTGGCTCCATGGAATTTGACAAATTGTACGGAATCACACGCAAATCCTGGCATTAAAAGCCACAAAAGCAAGTGTGCACTCCTCCTCCTTTCGATCCTTAGTGATAAGAGTCGAGTTCAAGTGCTATAGACAATTAAGATGGAGTAAGAGGAATATATATATATATATATATATATATATATATATATATATATATATATCATAGAGTTGTACATATATGATCGATGAAAAGGTTTGTTATCCATTCAAGAGGGTTTTTTTAACATATATATTTTTATAAATTTTTCTGTAAGAACAATACACATCTCGAAAAGTAGTTTGATGAAAGTGTTCACAGAAGCCGGAAGAAATAATAAATCAAATCCTAAGATTGTAACAATACATTAAAGATGGGTCGCGTGATTTTAGAAGTCAAATCCTAGGTTTATAAAACAAATCATTCTTCAAACATACTTAATTAAACAAAAGGTTGTCTGAACGGGAAAGTATTACAAAAAGTCTTCACTGCACATATATCAATTTCACATTGAACAAATAGTTTTGTCAGAGTATTTGAACAGTATAGACAAAGTTGTGAACACTGACGATAAGATTCTTAGTTAGGTTCTATCTTCCCCCTCCTAATATTCTTGTATTATTATTTACTTATGTGCGATTCAACCTTTATGTTCAAATGTTAGTGAGTATGACATTAAATAATTCGATAAGAAGTGGATTCAAGCTTGAATCTTACATAAGTTAGTGGTTGTGGATCACACTCTATTAATGCGGGTAGCTGCCAACCACTAATATATGTGAAATTATTTAATGAGAAACGAACTAATCAACGGTGACAAACATCCAAACTCACACATGCGCGTATACATATAGTGTTGTTATATTCTAAACTTATCTCTTCAGATCCCAACTTTATATATTTTTTCTTTAATAATAATTATAATAATCTAGAGACAGCCTATATCTTCATATTTACAAAATTCTAAATAAATAACATAATAAACTCGATTCAAAACATAATTTAGTATGAATCAATGGTAAGTTAGACAAATCAATTCAAGCAAATATATATATAATCTAACACATCAACATCGGCAACATTAATCATCTAGTTATAATCAAATAAACTAAATTACTTATATATGCATATAGTTAAAAATGATTTTATGTTTAAAATTAGTTGATACCAACGCTAGCCTTTGCTTGAACTATTATTGAAAAGAAGAAAAAAAAAGTAAAACATAAGAAACCCATACATATACATATAACCTAATTAAGTATGCTAATGTTCTTTAATTTCGTACATATATAGTAAACATAGAGAACAAAAAATAAACTCTTGCTTGCATCTCTATTTTAAATATTCTTTCACACGGTATAGGGTTGTCAATCGTTCATCTATATAGAATTCACATACATAATTACATCAACAATTGACCAACCGAAACATACAAGATCTAAGTGTACATGTAATTAACAATGAGAAGATAAGAAATCCCATCACAATAGTAGAATTACATATTAATTTTAGCAAAATAATTTTCAAACGTACTTATTTATTTGTGTATCTTAATTTTCTTTTAATTTACTTAATTAAAATACTATAAATAAACACAGGTCCCTTAATTTTTTTACGAGACGGGGTTCAAAAACTGCTTGGGCATAGACTATAACAATTAGCAAACCAATGAGA
Organism: Heteromeles arbutifolia; assembly: GCA_024362995.1. Taxonomy (NCBI): domain Eukaryota; kingdom Viridiplantae; phylum Streptophyta; class Magnoliopsida; order Rosales; family Rosaceae; genus Heteromeles; species Heteromeles arbutifolia. The sequence continues at coordinate 37,761,571 of JANCRC010000002.1, read as the reverse complement.
ATTTTTCTCGTCAGAAAGCAGACCAATGAGGATTGAGAAAACCAAACCTCAGTTCCCAGAATGGAAGAGAGCGCCCTTTGGATTCCCAAACAAAACGTGTCAATCATCTATACGTCTCCCTCTCTCATCATCCACACGTTTCCCAGGGCCTCTATGAGTGTCCGAGGATTCCCAGTTCACCACGCTCTTCATGTATACGCGCCAGCACTCTCTCTCTTCTTCTTACACGTGCCCATTCCGATTCTCTCGCGCTGGTCAGCGGACCTTTGTTTGATTCACCAGACAAAATGTTGGCCTCAAAAAGCGAGTAGAGTGCTCCTTCTCTACTCTAGCGAGTGGATAGCCCGGTCCAGCCATTAAACCACTAGGCGGTTTCCCTTCACAGTCCATACCGTATTTCCTCAAATAAACAGGGTTTCTACTTAGAGATCAAATCTTCTGCATCTAAATTTGGTGTATCCTTTCTGTGGCCCTAATGAGTGATTGACATATATTAAATTCATAACAACAAAATTTAGAAAAGTTAAGATAATAACTATGAATTTAATATGTGTCAATCACTCATTGGAACCACAGAAAGACCACATCAAATTTGGGTACAGAAGATTTGATCTCTTCTACTTGTACAAAAAAGACTCTCCAGCTTTCCATGTAAAACATTTATAATTATGTATATAGGCACATGCATCTGAAGAAATTACGGAAAGAGGGGAGCTGCTACTGTTTTCTCCATAGCTTGTTTCTTCCATGTAAGCTCTCTACAGATTATTATACACCTTGCTTTTTTTGAGGAAAAAATCAAAAAGGAAAAAGACTTCTCATTTGAGATAAATACGATCTTTTTTTTTTGGATTTTCTTGGTTCTTATTGACGATCTCCTTTTACTTCATATTACGGTTATATACTTTTGGTCTTATTTGCTTTAGGGTTTGATTACCAATTTAGGCAAATTGGACAATTTTCTTGAACATGAGTAACTAATTTCTCTATGTATCTACCAATCTTAAAGAGAAGAAGGTATGGGGAGAGGAAAGATTGTGATTAGAAGGATTGACAATTCAACAAGCAGGCAAGTGACCTTCTCGAAGAGAAGAAGTGGGTTGCTTAAGAAGGCTAAGGAGCTATCAATCCTTTGTGATGCTGAGGTTGGATTGATTGTCTTCTCTAGCACCGGAAGGCTTTACGATTATGCTAGCACTAGGTTAGATCTCTCTCTCTCTCTCTCTCTCTCTCTCTCTCTCTCTCTCTCTATTGCGTTCTTTGAATTTTCTTTGGAGATAAATATTGTTGTCATGTGAAGATTTTTGCATACCCGAAGATGTTATTATTGCACAAAATACTGAATTTTTATTTATTTTATGAATCTATATATAGCATGTGGAATTACTTAACCGAAGATGTTATTTGGCTATTTGGTTGCCTCCTGTCTTGTGGTCATCGATTGTGTAGAACATTCAGAAAGTCATATTATCCCTGATAAGAAATTACTTATAAAAACTTCCAAACGAAAAAAAAGTTACAAATAAAACGTCTGAACGCTTCTCACAGTGTACTATATTTATCTATATATATATATTGAATCATATATATATATATATATATATAGAATTCAATTATCATCTATATAGGCAAGAGTTGATTATTTACGTATAATGATAAATTGAGACAGGAGGGAGCTAATGCATGATACAAAAGTACATTGGATTTAGTTATTTAGTAATCTTCAACGAAGAGGGGTTTCTGAGGCATGGACAATGAGAATTTGTAAAGAAGTAGATGCATGCTTCTCCTTACTTAGACGTTTTAACATTGTGTTGCATGAGATATGTTGTCTCCTCATTGGCTTTGTTTATCCACATGAAGACACAGTTCTTAAAATTACAAAGTTCTTAGACGAAGTTACTTGATCGTACCTCCTTCAACTGGAATCACCTCCATGTTGCCCTTCATCTAAGTTTTAAATGAGAAGTTTGTAGCTAGTTTGTCAATTCTCGTGAAAAATAAGTCATCTATGAATATCATATTTCTTTAGGGCCTAAACTGAGGAACAGTGTGCAGACTTGAGCTTTAGGAAAGACAGTTTTCTTGGTACGAAGGGGGATGCATGTTGGGGAAGGCAGAGTTGTAGATGTTAGAATTCTCTACCAATGAAGCTACAAGTTCTTACTCATGTGCATAATTATATATATAGGGCCGGGCGGTTCTGCGGCACCATAAAAAAAGACACAAATTTTAAGACGGTTAGATTTGTACACTTTTAATGGTTGAGTTGTAATTTCATTATTCCATAAATTTCTTTTATTTAAATAATTATGGATTGGGTTTTCTTTAACTTAAAAAAAGAAGTTATTCTCCCCTGATCTCTTTCTTCTGTTTCCTATCTTTCTCTTCTATGCATATTTTTTGCTCTATCTTTTTCTCCATTTGTCCTCCTCCTAGCATATTTTATCTTCTCTACTTTTTTCCTTCACAACTTTTTTTCTCTATCCTTATAATCACATATATCCCATTGCGCTAGGGCATCAACCCAACTTCAGTAGCAAACATCAAGATGAGTATATAATTGAATAATTTAAATTATAAAAAAAATGAATACTTTGTTCACAATGTCTATTTTCCGCAGGTTAAGTAATGAACCTAAAACTGGATATCATAATATTTGAATTCACATTTTAGTTCAGGACGTATGTTAGGAAATCTAATTATTCAATAAATGAATGATTCCTGGACGCACTAATCTGTTTGTGTTCAGCACAAGTTTGGCTGGTGCAGAATTAAAGATATGATCATCAAGATGGAGAAGAAATTTAAAAACAAAACGAAAAGCTCTGAAAACAAGATAGCATGGCCATGGAAGCTAGGATGAATGGTGAAGAAAGAGGGGGAAATATTTGTACATAGGATGAACGATAAGAGGGAGAAGGGAGAAGAATGAGTCAGAGGAAAAAGGAGAAAATTAACGAAAAACAATTAATGAGATAGGAAACATTATATAAAAATATTAATTAACAGGATTTTAGAATTGCATGCATTTCCAATTCATAATTATTTGAACAAATAAAATTAATTGGACTAATTAGATTACACCACAACCATTAAAAATGTATAGATGGTCTAATGGTCTAAGACGTGTTTTTTTTTTTTTTTTTTGGTGTGGTGTCACAGATCTGCTCCTATATATATATATATATATATATATATATATATATATATATATATATATATATACACACATATTAAGTTATAAATTAGAGAAGTTTAATTATCAATTTTTGAGTTCAAGAAAAAAAAGAAACAGAAGAGATAGTTTGATAGGGATGACAATGGTCATGGAGCATATATGGTAATTAGTGCTATTAAATCATAACTACGTTTATACACAATGCAATAGCATAACCGTGTTCAACGACATTTGGTTGTTGTAGCCAACCTTTAGCAATTAAGTTGTAGTTGAAACATGATATTATTGTAGTTCCAGAACAAATTAAGATGTAGTTGAAACATGATATTGTAGTTGCATTGGGTTATTTTTAAGTTTTACCTATGTCGGATCATGCAATTATATAAGCACTAAACAAAATTTTGAGAGTTGGCCAGTAGGCTATATCAATAATATGCTTAGAGAATCTTCAACACTACAAGCCATAAATTTCTAAGTTAGCATAAAAATGAGTCATAATCTATTATAGCTAGTCGGTTTAGGATGAACATCTCCAACATTACTAGTTATAAATACTGGATTTTTGTATATTATTTTTCAAGATATAAAAAATAATAATATTTAATTTGCCCGAGCTAATTGATATTTTGTGAAAACTGTTGATTCATTTAAGAGGAATAAAGTCTCATGAATATTAATGTAGATTCGGTGAATATTTCATCTCCACCATTTAAATTATTTTCCACCTTAAGTGGTTAAAGGATCATCAAAAGAAATGAAAAACACAGGAACTACAAATCCTTGATCACAACCCAGCTCCCTTCCTTTGTCTTGGACACTCACCTAATAAGTGCTTGAAACATCCACCCACGGTCAAAGCCAAATAAGCCACGGACACCAAATCAATGTGCCAAACGTATCAATATTCATCAGTCAAAACATTTTGAAATGATAGAACATTTTGATTTGAGGGTGCAACAAAATGGTATTGGTTAATTTGCAAGTAGAAATTGAGACAGAAAAAATGATAATGTTAGAAAGAAACGGAGGATCCAGAATTGCAAGAGATGAAGCAGATGCTGGAATCAAAGGAAACATCAGAAGATCAAAGGAAGTCACTCAGCTTTCTTCCTTCTTAATTTAGTGAATGAAATGAATTGCAATTTGGTTGGTCTTCAACTTTTCTTGGTTTTTTGCTATTTCTCTTTTCTCTAGTTATGGGTTGTTTTCATTTTTTTCTTTCTTTCATCGGTTAGCATTTGCATTGGTATTGATATTGCAATTTGCATTGGCATTCGCATCAACATCAACATCAAAACTAGCAATAACAATAGTTTTCTTCTTAGTAAACAGTAAACTCATGATCTAGTGTACCTTTATGAATTTGACGGGAGGTGTTGGAAAAGCTTTGCAATTTGGTTTCTTTTATACTAGGGCTATTTTTTAGAATTTTACGTTGTAGGATTTTCTACCTTATGTTAACATAAGGGCTATGATGCATACACTGGTGTAGCCACATTTACTAGAATGGATGATGCATACCTGGTTGCAGTTTTATGTTAGTTTACCTTTTATCTACTAGGACAAGTATTGTTCTTTGCTAAATGAGAAAATTAAGTCTTGGAATGTAGCCATTTTGTTCTGTATATAGTGTTATTCTTTCTCTTAAACAATGGAATAAGAATTAGAGTGTGCAATAAGTTATTTTCTATATAAGTACTAAACAAAATTTTGAGAGGCGGCCAGTAGGCTATATCAATAATATGCTCAGAAAATTCCCAGCACTACAAGCTATAAATTTTTTAGTTAGTATGAACATTCTACCATTGCCATTTAAAAATACTGGATTTTTTTATTATTTTTTCAAGATATGAAAAATAATAAATAATTCATTAGCACGAGCTAGTATTGCAGCTTCTGTAAAGTATTGCAAGCCTTAAAACCATTTAAATCATTTTCCATCTGAAGTGGTTAAAGGATCATCAAAAGAATGAATAATACAGAAACTACAAGTCCTCAATCATAACCCAGCTCCCTACCTTTGCCTTGGATACTCACGTACGTGCTTGAAACATTCAGCTGTGGTCAAAGCCAAATAAGCCACGAATAACAAATCCACGTACCAAACGTATCATTGGCCATGTCAAAACTTTTTGAAATGATAGAACATTTTGATTTGAGGGTGCAACAAAATGGTATCTTCGTTAATTTGCTAGTATCAATTGGACAAAGAAAAAACTAATAATGTTGAGGATATAGAATTGGGAAAGATGAAGCAGATGGTGGATAGAGATCTTATCTGGATCTCTAAGTCTGGAGTTGGCTGAACTAGAAATCTGGGTTGTTCAAGGCAGGGAGAGAGAGAGATTTGCACCTTGTTTTGTATGAGGTGGGTCAGTGGGATAGGCAAAGGAGGCCGGAGGATTTTAAGTGTGATGTAGAAACCAATGGCCGAATGGATTGAAGATGACTGGACCGTCGGAAGGAAAAATTACGCAGTGAGAATTTGCAGATTTTGCGTCCAAGCTCCATTTTGGCCCATGATATGTTAAACACACCGCTTTTCTGTGACATATGTAGATTTTGGCCATCCAAAGTCCTTTCAGGCTCCAAAATGCAGTTTTTGTTTCCTTAAAAAAAAAAATCTAACTTTTGAGTTATTGTCCGATTAATGTCATTTTAATTACTATAGAGTCCTTTGAGTTGTAATAATTCAATTATCAATTAAACAAACAACCTTTTGGTTTTCCTCTCAAACTCTGGTAGATTCCAGAAATTTTTTTCTTCGAGGGTTTACGTTTGTTTCCCTCTTGCTTCATGTTGCGTTAATTAATACCAAAGAGGGTTTCTCCCATCTTGGCTTCGTAGATTTTTCTATGAATTGATGGGTGTTCGCGAACGTGAACCTGCCCCTATCACTCGAGCAAACCTAGATGCTCATAAAAAAACAGATTGCAAATTTGACTACGCAAATTAGAGAACTTAGTGAGGTGTTACTCCAAGCCCTCGAGCCAAATAATAGAAGAGCTACCGGAGGCAATAATTAGGGAGTTCTAAGGCCTCGTATTTAAGATAGTGAATCAGAGTTTGAAGAAGAACTGTAGACCAGACTTGGTTAATAATCGAAATCATCAAAATCGCAACAACTTTGATGATTTTCGGATTATGGTCGACATTCCAACTTTTACGAGAAATTTGAAGATCAAAGATTTCCTAAATTGGCTAGTGGAAGTAGAGAGATTCTTCCACGTCATAGAGGTTCTCGAGACAAAGATGGTTGCCTTATGTCTCAAAGCAACTACCGCTGTTTAGTGGGATCAATTATAGAACACTTAACAGAGGCAAGGGATGAATCGGGTTCGAACATAGAGGAAGACGAACTAGCTTTTGATGGATTGATTCTTACCTAAGGAATATGAACAAGTTCTGTACCGCATGTACATTAGCTACTTACAAGGCAACATAACCGACAGATTATACAGATGATTTCATGCGACTTTCCGAGCATAACCATTTGAAGGAGACAATAAATCAGAAGGTTTCGAGGTATGCGAATGGGTAAAAACCCTGCATTGAGGAAAATAATGGGCTGCAAAAATGTGGAGTTTCCAAGTGGCCATTCACATGGCTTTGAAGGCAGAAATGATGAAGAATGAGAGGTGTCAAACCTCCTTCTGGAAAAAATGTGACAAAGCACACTAAAATCCCTATTGCCTCAGCTGCAGAGAAGGGAAAATTTGTGCCACAACATTCTGGAGGATCGAAACCTTCAAATTTTCCTTTTAGAACACCTAATGAATGAGTTAACAAAACTTTTAATAGGGGGCAGAACAAAAGCCAAACTCAGAAGGAAAATCCGTATGTCAAACCTACAATAGACATTTGTTATCGGTGCAACAAAACTGTGCATTGGTCCAACGTTTGTCTCGAACGGAGACAACCCAATTTGCTAGAGACTAACAGGAACAATGAAGAAGAGTACGAGATAAAAGTTGGTGGTGATGATGACTATGTAGAGGCTGGATTTGCAATTGAAGAAGGAATAAGATGCCTCACTTTGGTGTTGCAAAGAGTTCTCTTGGCACCAAAAAATGTCGCGCAAAGGTACTTCATTTTTTGCTCTATTTCCTCCATCAACCGTAAAGTTTGTGAGGTGATTGTCGACAAAAGTAGTTGTGAGAATTTCGTGGCTAAAAAAGTTGTCACCCATATTCCTTTAGATGGGGAAGGAAGGACCTTCGGTTCGTGTCACATAAACTTGTCGTGTCCCACTTTAAACTCGGGATGAAGTATTATGTAATGTAATTGCTATGTATGCCTGCCATATACTGTTAGGTAGACCTAGGCAGCTTGACGTGAATTCGGAATTGAGGGCCGGGATAACGTTATGTTATTCACTCGGAATAATTGGAAGATTGCAATGGCTCATGTTTCGCCTTCCGATGCACCGAAAGCAAAAAGTACTAGTTTCCTAACCTAACCAGTAATGAGCAGGAGATTGAGGGAGCCATAAAAGAAGCTGATTCTTTCTTTCCGATCTTGATGAAGGGACCGTTGGCAAAAAGCAGAGAAAATAAACAAATTCCTCCAAAAGTGCAACTATTAGAGGAGTTTCAGGAACTCATTCTGAAGAGTTGCCTAACAAATTTCCTGTCACGAGAAACATTTAACATCAAATTGTTTTGGTACCTAGAGCTAGTCTACCAAATCTTCCTCATTATCGGGTAGCAGATTGAAGACTTACTGAGAAAAGCCTTTACTAGAGAAAACATGAGCCCGGTGCAGTACCTGTCCTTTTTGTTCCAAAGAAAAGAAAAAAGGGCAGCGTAATGTGTGTAGACAGCTGATCTATCAACCAAATCACCATCAAAAACAGATTTTCCATACCATGATTGGACATGTTGGATGTCCTCGAAGGTTTAAAATTGGTTTCGACAATCGACCTTCGTAGTGGATATCAGGCTATGACATGAGTGGAAAACGGTGTTCAAGAGCAAGAATGGGTTGTTTGAGTGGCTAGTAATGTAGTTTGGATCGTCTGAGCGTTGAGTACCTTCATGAGGCTTATGAATCAAGTTCGTAGTCCCTTTATTGGTCTATTTGATGTGGTTTGATAATGTCTTGATCTATAGCAAGATCAAAGAAGAATATCTAATCCATTTGAGGCAAGTTTTGAGCGTGTTGAAAGAAAATAATTTGTATATGAATATTATGAAATGCATATTTTGTACAATATAAATTGCTATTTTTGAGATTTGTGGTTGGTGAGAATGGAATTCAAGTGGATGATGATAAGACCATGGCCATCCAAGATTGGCCAACTTCGGAGTTCGTCTCTGATGTAAGAAGTTTTCATGACCTGGCTACTTTTTATCGCAAATTTATGCAGCATTTTAGCACCATCACTACACCTACCACATAATGTTGGGTAAATTACATTTTACCCCTTCAGGTTTGGGGTCGATTTCAATTCCTTACAACATCTTTAAAACATTTCAATTTCATACATTTACTTTCATTTTATTTCAATTTCATACATCCGTTAGAAAATTCGTTAAGTAAACCGTTAAGTGATGACGTGGCAAATATGAGATCAACATTTGTGCTGACGTGGCTGTCAAATTTGTGACACGTGGCATAAACAATTAATAAAAAAATTAAAATCTAATTTGAATATTAACATATTAAAATAATTAATTAAAAAAAAAAATACAAATTCTTCATCTTCCCCACCCCTTCTCCCACCACCACCCCCATGCCCAACCGAGCCACCCATTCGCCCATCACCAACCCCATGCCCCATCACCACCCCCTTCCCCCATCACTTCCGCCCGAAGCTTCTCCCGTCAGCACCACCATCATCCCCGATCCCACTCTTCCTCTTCTCTCTCCTTTCTCCCGTATTCCCTTTCCCTTGCTCATTTTCACTTTGCAATAGCAGCAAAATGCAGCATCGCTGGTGGCACTGTTCACCATTTCCTAGAAAATCAACGGATAACAAGAAAGGGGAAATCGAAGGGCACCCTATGTTTGAATCCGGATGATATCCTGCAACAGAACTCGTCTGAGAATCTCAACAGGAATTTGGGGCTAATGGGGATTTTAGGGTTTCAATTTTTAATTGATTTGATGATTTTAGGGTTTCAATTTTCAATTGATTTGGGGCCAACACTCATCTCCTGGTTGTAAACATGTATAACACTAACGGGGGAAGATGATGTTGCAGATGAAAAGGTCGTCCATGGTGGTCTCTTCGAACAGGGCCTCGGCGTTTGCAAATCAGCCCAATGGAGATAGTGACGCGAAAGCGACAAGCTTTCCGATGATGGGTTAGTGAAAGAAGGAAAGGCCTGCTTTCGTGAGGAAAGCTTGGGCGAATTCGACTTGTGCCATGGAAGAGAAATGCAGAAGTTGCAAAAGCTTGGAGATAGACTAGATCGTCGGATCTCAATTCGCCAAGCGAGCAGTCGTGAGGTAGAGAGAGGTTGCTGGAGAGCATCGGGAACAGAGAGAGGGGGAAGATGAGGCCCTTCTGATTTTAGTGGTGAGCATGGGGAGGTCGGACAGGGAGAGGTCGGCAAGGGTGGATGTGAGGGATGACGAAGAATTGAAGGGGGTGGGGATCACTCATTTTTGTTTTTATTTAAATAATTAAAACTTATTTGTTTATTATTTTTTTATTTATGTGAACAAATTTGACTGACACGTCATCAATTAACAGTGTACTTAACAGAATTTTTAACAGGATGTATGAAATTGAAATAAAATGAAAAAATATGTATGAAATTGAAATGTTTTAAAGATGTTGTAATGAATTGAAATCGACCTCAAATTTGAGGGGGTAAAATGTAATTTACCCCATAATGTTTATAGAAAGTGACAAGTTCATTTAGGGAGAGGAATATGAACAAAGCTTTGCCCCAATCAAAAAGAAGCTTTTGTACCTCTCCAGTGTTGGCCTTTTCGAATTTTGAGAAGGTATTCGAGGACAAATGTGATGTAAGTGAAGTAGGAGTGGGTGTTGTTCTTTCCTAAGAGAAGAGGGTTGTAGTTTATTTATTTATTTTTTCCTGAAAAGCTAAGTGAAGCCCGCCAAAAGTGGACCACTTATGTCATGGTTCTATGAGGCAATTCAAGCTTCGAAGCAATGAAAGCATTTTCTCATTTAGAAGGAGTTTGTCCTATTCACGAAAGTTTATTAACAATTAGATACACGTTAATAAAATGCATATTAGATCATTAACTTTGTTGCAGGAATTCCCGTTTGTTATCAAGCACAAATTTGGAGTTCAAAAGCATGTTGCCGATGTCTTGAGTAGACGAGTGTCCTTGCTGATCACCCTTTCTTAAGAAGTTGTGGGGTTCAAGTGCTTGATGGATTTGTGTGAAACTGATGATGGTTCTCAGGAAATCTGGAGGAAGTGCATTAGTCATAAGCCTATGACATATTACTTTATCAATGAAGGTTTTCTGTTCAAAGGCCATTAGTTGTGTATTCCCATCTCTTCCTCACGAGAGAAACTTATTGCATATTAGATCGGTAACTTTGTTGTAGGAATTCCCGTTTGTTATCAAGCACAAATTTGGAGTTCAAAACCATGTTGCCAATGTCTTGAGTAGACGAGTGTCCTTGATTATCACCCTTTCTTAAGAAGTTGTGGGGTTCAAGTGCTTGATGGATTTGTGTGAAACTGATGATGGTTCTCAGGAAATCTGGAGGAAGTGCATTAGTCATGAGCCTATGACAGATTACTTTATCAATGAAGGTTTTCTGTTCAAAGGCAATTAGTTGTGTATTCCCGTCTCTTCCTCACGAGAGAAACTTATTGCATAAAGGTGGATTAAGCGGTCATCTCAACCGTGTAGATGTTTCCAACAATTTGACATGTCTAACGTTATAGGAGAGAATGCAGTGTCATTATGACTGCCACTTTTTGATGTTTTTAAACATATTCCTATTTTCTTAGGGTTTTAAGGGGCCAATGAAAAAGCCAATGACACTATTCATTCTGGCCGACCCAAGATAATGGAGCGTAGCTGCACACATAAAGCATTACACATTTGCTTCCTTGTTGCACTTTCACACACAGTTCGATTACTTATAACCGTTCACCTAGCCATAAGCTAGAGGCTGAGGCTCCGAAGAGTTACCGAAAGATGATGGTTAAGTAGAAATGAGTGTATGTGTGAGATTTCTTGGTACTGTTAGGGTTAGGGTTTTAAGGGTACAAAATTAGAGGAGACGAGTTTCGATTTAACTATTTTTAAGGCTACAAACTTACGAACCAGATTCTCACTTCAGTAATATGCTAGTAGATCAGTGCCTTAGTTACTGGATATATATACATTTGGCTATCAACTCAGATTTGATATAGGCAAAATTATCCCGAGGTTCACGTAAAAGTTCACAAACATTTCTTAGACATATACTAACCTTCAAAATTAAACCATAGTTCCATCATTCATAATTTATAGAATAAATGACAATACAAGTTATAATTGTCTAGACACGTTTTCATATTTTGAAAATGCTACATTATAACTTCATTCTCGACGGAAGAGTAAACATTGCTCTCAATATAAATCACCATGATCTCAATCAGCCATTGATCTTGCATTTAATTACGCAATAGATTTTTCATAATATTCAGTGGAAAAATCTCTCTCTACTGAAGTCGTAGCAACCTTTAGAATCAAAGTCAATGCGGAGTGGTAGGAGTTTTGGGTGTTAGGGATTGAGATTTGAGAATTGGAATTGAAATTGAATTGAGCCGAATTTGCTGCAGCATGCGGGTTTGCTTTATTTATTTATTTTATTTTTAAGTCGCTATTTGTCTGTTTTTATTTTATATTTTAGGGTAAACTGCCAATTTAGTCCCTAAATTATCACCTTAGTGAAAATTAGGTCCCTAAACTATTTTTTCAGAAAAATTAGTCCCTGAATTATAAAAATCTGCCAATTACATCCCTAATGTTATATTCGAAGCTATTATATTCAATTTTCCGTCAATGTAAGTCACGTTACTTGCATGTGATACACTTTGGAGGGTAGATTGGTAGTTTTTCCTAAAGAAATAGTGTATGGAGTTAACTTTGGAGGAGAAATTGGTAGTTTTTCGTAAAGAAATAGTGTAAGTTAACTTTTGAGGGTAAATTAGACATTAAATTCGCAACCTATATGAAATGTTAAGCACTTATAAACAAGAAAATGAAGGTATTACAGTCTAAAGTGTGTCAAGTCACTTGAGTTGAAGAAAAATTAGATAAAATAGCTTTGAATATAATAGTAGGGATGAAATTAGCAATTTCTAATGAATTTAGGGACTTATTTTACCGAAAAAATAATTCAGGGACCTAATTTTCACTGAGGTGATAGTTTAGGGACTAAATCGGCACTTCATCCTATATTTTATAAAGTAACCTAGCCCAAAACGACATTTTGGCCATATAATATTTATACAAAAAACTAATAATAAGAAGGGAAACTCCTTTTTTGAAGCATTTTATCCGACAGTTAGAGGGTCCGTTCAAAAGGGTTGCACCCCAAATCATTCATAAAAATTCACCGTTGTTCGGGGTCAGTTTACCCCCCTTCCCCCTAATGGGTCCGCCCCCGAATATAAGATGACTTATTTTCCTCTTGTTTTTCTCTTTAATCAAGTTAGGAGGATTCTAACATGGGGCCTCTTCTATTGTTGGGAAGACAAATCACTAAACCAGTAGCTACTAGTTAGTTATGAAGGTGAATGCGAATCAGGGCCAACTGATATAATCATTTGGGCAACTAAAATGACCGAATGACATAAACATGTAACAGCATGAAAAAGCATTGCCAGATTGTTTAATACTCAAAGGGACTTATGGCATTCCCCTCCTATAGTATTGTTTCCGTAGAAAAAGCAGGTTTACAGATTTCCCCAAACCCGTTCAAAACAAATGTTAACAAGGATTACAAGTATTTCCCCTATATGCTCGATAAACTAATGACCATAACGCTATGAATTTACTACGAAATATTCACAAGTTACATGAATGTTGCATCCAATGACCATAACGCTATGAATTTCTTATCAGCATGAAATCAGTTATCGATCGGTTCAGCAAACTAAGAGAGGAGCCTCGTCAGCTGCTGAATCCTGCTTCAGAAGTCAAGGTAACCACTTAACAGCTCCAATTTTCTTTCTGCTGAATACCTGCACTTATACTTATATATATCTGATATTGTCAAACACTAAGCAATAAGCTTCTTCAACAATGCCTACTTGCTACCCAGAATTGCTTTCATATAAGTTCCTATGCATGCATACCACTTGAATAATTACGTAGCTTATGGTCTTGCCTATGTATAGTAATAAACATTAGCAAACATAATCTGTCCTCAGCAATGTTGGATTACATCCTTTCGGAGAGATTATAGAAAAGCAAACATAGAAATGGCAACAAAGTAGTCTTTCTTAGTCACAAATTTAACTGTATGGAAAAGTACACTATAGGATGAGTCTAGAGAGTTCGAAATAGCATTATGGACGGACATGTATCCATACAAAGAAATTACGACTAAGATGTTACTATCAGTTTTCATTAGAAACCTTCTGAGACAATCATAGAGCTCTATCCTCTTCAACGCATTCTTGGCACTTAACTCACGAAGAGATGCATAAAGGATTTTAGGGAAAAGAAGCTATATACATTAACAAACCATTAAACAACTGCACCATTTTCTGAAGGTCTAAAATACATGAGATTGAAAGCCTGAACAAAATTGTGTATCGAAAAGTGAAAACACTTAGGTAGATCGGAAAAACAGTAGGAAAAACAATCTGAGGCATGGAAATACAAGATCATTCCGGAAAGGCAGATGCATGCTCTTGCGACGCTGAGAATAATCGAATGTGACGTCCAGATAGGAAAAGAAACATGGAAGAGATGAGATTTATGTTACTGACCTTGTCCTTCCGCAGACTCGTGAAACAAGGTGTTTAATGAATATGCCATGCAACTAGTTATTCTTCCTGGTTGAAGGTTCAATGTAAAATACTATTACTGCAACTCAACAAGGGAAAGGAGATGAGTTTCACTATAATTTTCACGATCAACAGACTGCTTTGGGAAAGCTTCTTTCTCATCTATCTGACATAAGTTCAAACAAATTGTTAAAATTTAACTGAAGTTCTAGCAAATAGAAACACAAGTTTACAAGTTGATATCACAATTCGAAGTTTCCATCAGAAGCAAAAATCTGGTAGTAGTAATAATTTAAGGGTTTCTCTACAAGGTTTTTTCTTCTATATATATGGACAAAAAACCCAACGTTACTTAGGCAAGGGTAGCAATTTCCTTTCAGGGATGCTACTTAAGAAAGTACCTGAGTGAAGCCTAGATTATATTTTTCTTTTCTTATGAGAAGAGAACTACCCATATCTCAACACACTCTTGAAAAGAATGTAGCTATATCTAAAATAGCCACGGTACTCAAGGGAACCATTTAACAGCCTTGCAACGCCACACCAACCTGAAATCGTGGTGGAATGAATACAAACATGAACAAGTGGAGTTAACAATAAAGCCTGTCTTAGAGGGATTGTGATAAAAGGAAAACAGATGCAACGACAGGACAAGCTAAACTTATCTAACGTACAACATTCCATTTGCAATGAGGCAATGCCTTCGAGCTACTGCATATTTGTTTGCATTTGCAGAAGAAAAGAACAAAAGACCAAGAGAAAGTATGTTGGTGCTGAAGCTTTGATATCACCAAGAGCTGAAGGATCCAAGCTTCAGAAAAATTCCATTGAATAATAGTTCGTTTGTCTTGAACCAGCAGTTCCAGACTATTCCAACTCGTATCCAATCAGAGGGCTTTATATTTACGAAAAGATAGACAGCCCAGTAATACTATCCAGACTGAAATTTCAACAATCAAAGGTTTTGGGCGTCAGAATTCTGAAAAAACAACAATGAATTTAATATATTGATCCAATGAGAAATTCGACCAGCCCCATGTAATGAAAAAACTTCAGCATAAGATTGCAGTACGCGGGAAAGGAATATTTCAATTTCCATAGTTATTGGTAACATATGGTTTCTGGAAATGTAAATCAAGACCTCCCACGAGAATTCCTTGAGTGATGGGAAGAAAAATTGAAAAAACAAGTGCAGAATGAAAATCTTTGAGCTGGACTTAAATGGTGTGGGCAAGCAATTTCCATATCTTGTGAAATCCAGGAATAACGATGAAGGGAAAAAGGTGATATAGTTGTATCCTAGGGTTTCAGTAAAACGTGGGAGCTACTACAATTTACGAAACAACATTGCAGCACTTCTGAACATCTTAATAAAGGGTGAATGTTGTCGTCATTTGCTCTCTAGTGCGGAGGATACTTTGCATGGCAGGTAACATCCTTCAATTTCAATGAAGGGAAAGTTGTCGGTAAATGTTCTTGATGTTCCATCAGTAGAATTATGAAGATACTTGTTCTCAACAACTTTGTACCATTAGTAGTCACCGAGTAGCTTAGTAAATAAGTGAAAAGGCAACCTTTATAGCAAACATAAGATACGTTTGGGATCAAACAAGGAATAATAATATTCACCAATGATAAAAGCAAGAGCCCATACTGAAAAATATGAGATGTACATGCATGGCCCCAAAAACAATTTATATCTGCCTATATGAGATACACCTGCATGGCCATAAGCGAGAGAACTTTGAGAACTAATCCAATCTGTCTATATGCATGTTTTTGTTTGTGTGTGTGTGTTTGAAAGCATGTGATCAAGCGCATGTGTATGTAAACATGCAAGGAGATGTATTTCCCAATAATATTACGGATAAAATGCACGCTTCAGATTCACGTGTGATTTTACATTGGCTAACATTTTATTTTCTAGTGCTCCTGTAAATGCTCATCTAGTGAGTTCATATTTCATGCATGACAACATTTATTGTATTTATTTGTACTTAATAGTTTTGGCAAAGGGAGGCAGCAAGCTTGAGGCAACAATTGCGGCACTTGGAAGAATGCCACAGGTACAATCATTAATTTACATTTAATCTTCAACATAGCCTAGCAATTTGATTCAAGTACCAAAACATAAAATTCATATTTCATGTTGCTTATCCAAAACGATATCACTAATTATGGTACCAGCCCAGAAAACCTTTTCAACATGAAGGAAGAGGTGATGAAAAGAGGTTTCTTGATTATTCATAAGAAACAGAACAATAATTAGCACCAATTAAGGAAATACAATAGCGGTGGACATGAAGTCCATTAAAGCTAACAGAAAGAAAAAAAAATCAATTAATAAATAATTAGCATCCAGCTGCTTAGCCGTAACATAGAAAATACAGATGCAATCTCAAGAAATCTTCACTAAAGGAAACATGAAATGTCATAAAAACTGAGGTTCCCAATGAAGCCTAACAACACGTTGTCCTAAGCCTAAACGATTTGGGTATTCCCTTCCCTATGCTTCCTCCTTAAGCGATTTTGTCAGAGACTAAGCTTTTAAACCAACTGAAATGCAACTTCTAAAAATCGCTTCCCAATATTTGATACTGTTACTTAAATATTGCTAAAAAACTAAGTGTGTGGTTTGGACGGAGGCAGATTGTCTGCCCTCCTGTTATGGTGCTCTTCCCATCCCCTCTTATTTTATGCGGTCACGGTTAAGCCACGTTAATATTTTATATTAATTTTTTTTATAGAGATAATAAGACAAAAAGTAATAGGAATATAAAATGTTGACATGGCTTAACCGTGACCGCACAAATAAGAAGGGATGAGGAGGGCACCATAACAGGAGGGCAGACAATCTGCCTCCTTGTTTAGCTTCACTAGCTTTCACTAGATTAGACTAGACTAAAACTTAGTCTAGTATTGTGTTTGTTAATAACAAGGAATAGTTTTAGTGGGATTAGATGGGACTCGTCCTGACCAGAGAGCTCTAGAGGGTCTTAGCAAGGCGCCCCAAAATGGAGTGGACTGATAAGACCTTCGCTCTTCGCTTCATCTGCTTCATCTGCTCGCATCGTCTTCCTGTTCCATGACCTTGCCGTCAATTCCCCTCACTCCTTCCCCACATGGATATTCCTCTCTCTCTCTCTCTCTCTCTCTCTCTCTCTGCACCGACAACCTCACCCACCACCTAAATCCCAAAATTCGATTATGACCCACTGATGGGTCGGCTTGATTCGAGGCTCAAATCGATGTCGGCGCCACCCACTCATTTTCCGAAAGTCATCTGCAGCTCTCTCCGTCGAAGTCTCGACGATGGCTAACACCGTTGCAGCACTAAGTCAGATGTCTCAGAAGGCTGACATTGAGATGATGTTGGCCACCGAGGTCCATCTGGGCACCAAAAATTGATAGAAAGATGTTGGCCATCGAGGTCCATGTGGGCACCAAAAATTGACAAAAAGATGTTGCGCATCGAGGTCCATCTGGGCACCAAAAATTGATAGAAAGACACGTCTTCAAGAGATGCAACAATTGCATGCATCATATCTCCCCCTTAATTTTCCTCCGATTTACTTACTTTTTGGTAACGTAATATGAAATTTCAGATTTTTGAAAATGTTTTGTTTGGTGTTCTGTGGTTTAAAATGGTGGTTCTTTCTAATTTAAGCTGAAATGATCAATTGCATCGTTTGGTATATTGGGTTTGCATGTATATATGTGTGTATTTTTCCTGGGTTTATATATATATGTGTGTGTGTATTTGCTGGGTTTGTAAAAAAATGTGATGGGTTGCTTTCAGTGGCGGATCCAGGATTTTAAACTCGGAGGGTCCCAATAATAAAGGTCAAAAAATTTATAGACAAAAATAACATTGAAAAGTTAAATATAATACATTTCATTCAAAAATCATGTGCAAAACAACATTACAAGCTATAAAATCCTAATTCAAGTGTCCACGATGATGTTTCATAGTCTGAAAATGTTCCATGATAGCTTCATTACCAATACATGAAAAAACATTTTTCTCAATTTAAACAACTAAGCTGTCACTCAACCATTGATCTCCCATTTTGTTGCGAAGTGGACCCTTAATGATATTCATAGCGGAAAATGCCATCTCCACTGAAGCGGTTGCAACCGGTAAAACCAAAGCCAATTGAACAAGCAAATATACATATGCAAATGTTCGATGCAACCTTTTCTCCACCATTTTCTTAGCAAACTCATTAATCCCCCGCAATTGAGAAAAATCATTATTAGAACGCACAAAATGAATGTAAATATCAAGTTGATCTTGAAGTGCCGATCTATCTCGATCTGTGAAATCTTTAGGATACATCTGAGCAAGGCGAGCAAGCTTCTCTTTATCAAAAGCTACAAATGAATCATTCGGACTCAAACATGCCAAGCAAATAAGCAATTCGGTATTACCTTTAGTGAAGCGATCATCTAATTCAAGTTGGAAATCAATGACCTCAAAAAAGAGCTCCACTTTGTAATGATGACGATTGGTCTCTCTTGGAGCCTTACGCAATAACTTCCTTTGAATGACATATAAATCATCCATATTAGGCACCTCAATTTCATGTTCAACACAAAAAGATGATACTTTATCAACCAAAAGATCAAATTTTTCATCATTCCTCATGCATTGTAGTTGTTCTTTACATGTCTTGACTAAAGCCATTGCATTCACAATCTCTTGATCTCCTTTTTGCAATGCTTGTGACAAATCGTTTGTAACTCCTAATATGGATTTCATCAAAAAGAGGAGGAACACAAACTCAAAAGATTGTAAATCTTTTAATAACCTTTTTGCTTCACCAGCACTATCATTGTAGCAATCTTCAACAACCATGTCAAGCACATCCACCACAGATGAGAACATTGTAATCAAACTAATCAAAGCACCATAATGTGAATTCCACCGTGTATCCCCAGTACGTTTGAGATTAGTTTCTTGATTTAACCCTTGCCCCGTTTCAAGACAATCATTTTCAATAGCTTTCATGAGATTTTCTTATTGTTTCTCTCTAAGTGCATCACGACGCTTACATGAGCATCCAACAACATTCACCAAACTATTAGTCAATGTGAAAAAAGCGCCAACATCGGAGTTTTTCTTTGCTATGGCAACAAGAGCTAATTGTAGTTGATGAGCAAAACAATGAATATAGAATGCACAACTTTCTTCATCCAAATTTTTTTTTTAAGGCCATTGAACTCACCTCTCATATTACTTGTACCATCATATCCTTGACCTCGTAGGTTGGAGTAGCTCAAATCATGTAGTTTCAAGAACCCATCAATGGACTCCTTTAGTTTACTTGAAGTTGTTTCGGTAACATGTTGGACTCCCACAAACCTTTCAATTACTTGACCTTTGTTGTCCACATAACGCAAAATCACCGACATTTGCTCCTTTGTTGAAATATCACATGATTCATCTACCATTATAGAAAAGAATTTACTCTCTTTCACTTCTTTCATAATAGCCTTAATAGTTTCGAAGGCACATGAATTGACAATATGTTTTTGAATTGAAGGAGCTATTAGCTTGAGATTTCCCGGAGCATTTTCAAACACAACTTCCTTTATTTTCTCATCATGATCCGCAAGGAATTGCAAGAGCTCTAAATAAATCCCCCTATTATTCAAAGTGTGACCTCCATCGTGGCCACGAAAAGGAAGGCCTTGTCGCAACAAGAACTTAGTGCAATCTATTGATGCATTCAAGCAAAGACGATATTTCATACACTCTTCTTCTGACTGTTTAATCACAACTGCTTCAATATGTGTCTTTTGGTTCATTAGATAACTAGCCGCTTCTCTAGCTTTGTTGTGGAAACTACCAATAGGACCAACATGTTTGTCAAAACATTCTCTTGCATTCTTCCATTTCTTAAAGCCTACCCCAGTGAAGGCATCGCTTCCTAATTGTGAAAAGTTGATTTTAAAGAGATAGTAATGAAGACAAAATGCTGCATCTTTAGATATACTATACTCCAACCAATCATATTCTTCAAACCACGAAACAACAAATCGTCGCTTTTTCTTTGCATGCAAAGTGTATGGGAACTCATACTTTGTAGGCCTACAAGGTCCCATTTGCAAATATGCTCTTCGGACCTCATCTTGAATATTAGAATGATAGTCCTTCATTCGAATTCTTTTTCGCGGGTCTCTCTCAAGATTATTAAAATCAATGTCACACTCATTTTGTCTTGAACTCGAACTACCCGAACAAGTAGATGGTGCTATTGGCTTTGGCTTGAAAAATCTTTCCATATTTCTTATTTCTAAACTACACATTTAACCAAAAACACAAAACATATACCAATCAACCAATAAACAAAAATTCCATCTAAATTTCAATGATAAAATGAGTATACAAACATAAAAAATATCAATAATAGACTAAAAATCTCCACCAATATCTAATATAATTTAATTAAGATTAGATTAGAATACCAAAAAACTTGCTTGAATTTTGAACCAAATAGTGGTGGCTTGGAGAATTGAAACTAGTGGAGGTATGATATTGGAGTAATGTAATTATAATATGGGATTGGGTGGGATTAGAAATTTAGGGTTTTGGGTGAATATAAGAAACATGGGGATTAGGGTGAAAAACAGAGGATTGGGGAAAGGAAAAGAGACTCTCGGCGGGGAAAGATGGCCCAGTGGGGTTAGCCTGTTAGGCTTTAAAAGAATATGGGATGGACAAACGGCACCGTTTCTCATTGGCCTTTAAAAAAAAAAAAAAGGGCCAAAACACTGCGTTTTGGACCAATTTTTAAAAAGTTCCTGTTTTCTTTCTTCTCCAATTCTCCCTTGCTGTCTTCTTCTTCGTTGCAAGCTTCAAGCTGCAACCTGCAGCACAGACCTCGTGTTCGAGTATGAGGGGTCATCTGGGAAATTTCTAGCAGCATTTTAGGATCGCCGAGGGGTCTTGGGACCTCCCAGGTCCCTCTGTAGATCCGCCTCTGGTTGCTTTGTTGTGGATGAGTTTTTGTTTACATGAAAAGCAAACTATCAATTGTTGGGTCTGAAATCTCAAGAATTTTGCAATTTTTGATATGGTAGATGGCAATGGTGGCAATTGCTAGAAGAAAAAAGGAGGTTCAGTTTGATAACATTGTCTAGGTTTAACTGTGGATTAAATAAGGTATTTGAGTGATAACAACATACTTTGAACATGGGGAAGATGAAATGTTTAATGGAAATAAAATGAATATTTGGTTGAAATTGAAGTTGAAGTAAATAACATAATTATTTTGTTACATATCATATCAGGATTTTTTTTCTTTCTTTTTCATAATCCTGCTTTTTAGTTCGAGACTGCACTAAATGCTTCACTAAGTTCGTCTAGCTTAGTCTATTTTAAGCCAGTCCGAGCTAGTCTAGTGCAACAAACGCACCTTAAAGGTCTTCTCGTGAAATGTGCGATAATGATTTACAGGGAAAAACATGGTATCTCATACACCACAAAGTAACATTTAGTAAATATGAATTAGTTTGTGAGAACGATTAGAGAGTACCCACACCTTTCGTAAATTATGCAGGCAGTTAATGGGGGAAGAACTTTCTGGTTTGAAAGCCAAAGATCTACAAAATTTGGAAAGCCATCTGGAGATGAGTTTGAAAGGTGTCCGGACAAAAAAGGTATCAAAAGCCTTAGCCCTGGTTATAGTCTCAGTTAAAATTTCATGTTCCCTTCTCTATATAGCACATGCATGGCACTCATCTGGGTTTTTTTTCTTTTTCTATACTACAGAACCAGGTATTTGATGATGAAATAAAAGAACTGAACCAGAAGGTAAACTAGCTCAATTTCCCCTAGTTGATTAATGTTGACTCATTTTATTGGGGGTTAACTGATACTTGTTAATGTTGTTTTCTACTTTATTTTCAGGGAAATTTCATACATCAAGAGAATATAGAACTGTATAACAAGCTAGACCTCATAGGTAAAGAGAATGAGGAACTGCACAAGAAGGTACTGTCTATACATTAAGCTCTACTTTTCTATTTAACATAATTCATCAAAAGGGTGGAGAGAGGCAATGGGTAAGGGAAAATGAGAGGAACCAAATGAGGCTAAAACATAAAGCCATTATGTTAAGTATACTCATCAGCGAACGTGAAGATGTCTTCTCTAGCAAACACTAACACATAATATTTTAATCTCAGATTTATGAAGCAAGGGATGTGAATGGAGGAAACAAAACTTCCCAGCCTCCATACAGCATCAGTAATGCACATGATTTGCATGCACCCATCCATCTGCAGCTAAGCCAGCCACATATTGAAACTCAGCCTGGGCCTGGGCCTCAGAAAGATGAAGTCCCAGCAAAAGCAATCATATTAGGGTATCTCCTAAAAACTGTTAACGTGTTATGTACTCCCCTAACGTGTAATATAGCATGCCATATTGATACAAGTGGACTAACCCCCAAAAATAAAGAATAAGAAAAGCTTACTGTTTTGATTATGCTATTAACATATCGTTCAAATTCTGCAACAGATTACAACTGCATTAGCAAAGTTGCTTCACAGCTGTGGATGGCTATGTCATAATGCAGAAACTTGCACCACAGTGAAAGCCAATCTTCTAAGAATGAAATGCCATACTTGCACTAAACGGATTCAACAGAAGGACCAACGACTTTGGTAGGAAATGTTTTGTCAAACAAACTTTAGGATCTCTGTAAAAGTATTATTAGACAACCAGTTAGGTGTAATTCATGCAATAATGGGAAACAGTGGTGTGTCAGGACCAACTTTTATCTGTATTAAAAATGTGTTTTGACCAATCACAGAACAAATGTCAATTGTTATACCTATATTTTATTTTAATGTATCAAACTGACCATCATGTTTTTATTAAAGGAAAACTAATGAAAAAGGCTTGAAAACTTTTAGTTTTAACGATAAAAATAAAATAAAGGGTAAAGTGAATAGTACCAGGATTGATTTTTTAGTGTAAAAAAGTGGGTTTTCGTTAAAGTGAACAGTACCGGGAGTTTTTCGTTAAAATTCCCTTTTATTAATTCTAGCAGCAACATTTAGTTGGTTTATGAACAGTTCAATGAAGCATCTGATGGAAAAATAGTTAGATAAGAAGTATGGAGACACGGAACAATATCTGGAAGATACATTTAAGAAGATAACAAGGCATTTGAGGATTCACATGTAAGTTGAAAAAACACATATTTTGCATGAACAATTAGTACTTAACAATCCAATTATATATTTATTTGAATATTTCAGATAAATCATGTACCTCTAAGAACAAAGTACTGATAACTATAGATAAACAACCTGCTGAAACTATGAGTCAACAACGTACACAGACTAACAGAGTAACACGCAGAATATATGAGAAAAAAAGGGATGTACCTATAAATAGGGTGGAAATATTTGTATACCTAGGAAACATTAATAAACCAACAAAGTTTTCGAACTATAATTTCTGACAATTTTATCAATTTGTAGTTGAGTTAATGAGATTAGCAGAACACGATGATCACTGATATGAAGTTTGTTATAATTGTGAGGGGAAAAGCAAAGATTTCCTTGATTTCCATTTGTAAATTCCCTTGTCACTAAGAGGAAGTGCATTTGAAAGTGCAGTGACAGAAAGCCAGAATATTAGACGCCAGACTACATGTTGTAATTTTATGCACAAGCGGAAGCGAATGCTAACAAAAGTATCAAATATCAACGTCGGAGGGAAAGCTAAAAACAAACAATCTCAAAATAAAAAACACAAGAGATTTACGTGGCTCGGCGTAAAGCTTACGTCCACAGGCGAAGCACGGCAAGGAATTTCACTAAACAAATAGAGATTACAAAAGAGTGTGTAACTCTCACAACCCAAATCCCACAAATTACACACCCTAAACCAAACGAGTAGAGAACTAGAACAAACGGATTAGTCTCTCCTAATTGGAAGTAAATTCAAATCCTAATCAAATAGGTAATTAATAAAATCTCTCCACCAAGCAACGAATCCATCCAAGAAGTCAAATTCAAACCAAAAAATGACATCAAAACGAAATAGGTAACACAAACCTAATTTCTGCATAATCCTAATTTTGAGTTGTAAATCACAACACTACCAAGAAGTAGAGCACCCAAAACTACATAAAATTCCTCTGGAGATTATAGGAGATCTGAGATACCACAATGAGAGTGTGCACTATGTTCACATTTTATATCACTATCACAGAGTACAGAAAAACACAAGTTGGCATGGGTTATTGTGTTAGTCAGCACAATGTGCGAGTCCAAATCTTCTGCATCAAAAAACTCATATGGTCTCTCTGTGCCTTTGATTTTATTAAGCATGTCAACAGTCACATCCAATCAAATCAAGCTTCAAGTCCCGAGTCTCAAGACATACTCAATAAAATCAAAGGTATAGAAATACCACATGAGTTTTTGGATGTAGAAAACTCTCTCTCACAAGGTGCAGCATATGTAGCAAACACATTTACTTTGATATATTAATTGAAAACTATGCACATAATGAGACAAACCACCAGAATCTTCGTAATGTTAATTGCATTAATAGTGCTTGCAGGCATCTATGACATACTCTGAGATATAGGACAATTCACTACTGTCGTTAAAGCTGCTCAATGTGATTTCAATCCAGAAAGGAAACATCCAAATAGTAGATATTGCTGGCTCAATAATTTTTGCCACATTGAAACTATTCCTATTATTAGCCACTGTGCAGTCTAAAACAGGCCTCCTGAATGATTGAATAAGATTTTTTTATTACAAAATCTTCAACTATATCCGCTCTTTCTAAGACCAATTTGTGGTTGGTATGGAGTAACTTTCTGGTTTACTTGTATCATTATCAAAAGCACAACCAGTGCATATTTAATAACTTTGAAGGCAATTAGTGGATATTTAATAAGCTAGAAGGTAATCATGCTAATACTTTAAAATTATAACACTCTTCTCAAGATTCACTGCTGCCATTCTATGTTATACCTAACAGATAAAATGAACAAGAACAACAGCAAGCATAAAAAAAAAAAAAAAACAAGCTACTAACACTTCTGATTTGAAGAGAAAATGCTTTATGGTCGGTATTTATTGTTATCCTAAAATTAACGAGGGGGTTATGTGCCTACATTATCATGACTTCGCGAAATGCATGTCTTATTTAATAATCGTTTTTTTGGTTTTCTATGAAATCTATTCGATCAATTTCAATCACTGATTTTATTTTTGAATACCAAACAAACACTGCATAACAATCAATAAGAGAATCTACTATAAGCCAACCCAATATTCTTGCCTGTGTGGAAACTATGATCAATATTGTAGCTCTTAGTTGCTAAATTATTCTTTGTTGTCGGTGACCAAATATTGGGATGAACATTGGTGCCAATTGATGTTAAATGCATAAAACAAAGATAATGGAAATAAATTAATCACCCATTACTTAATTGCCATTTTCTAAATAGGTGCAGAACGATCTTTATTTACATTTGGGGTTCAACAGGTGTTAAAAAACTCTGCACTTAATCTTCTAAAAGGTGGCCTAGGAGTTTAGTTTCCAGATAAGAAGGGATGCAATCCAATTTTCCTACCTCCATTTCTCTAGAAAATTGAGTAAATATTTCTATCAAAGTCTCCCAGATGAGATGTCGCATTCCTTTTTTTTAATTCACTTTGCATGCTACAAATGAACATATGCTATCCTGCCTGGTCTGAAGAGTCCTTTGAATTTTTATTTTTTTGGTTTACAAACTGGGCACAAAGCCCAAGAGCAAGGTCAACAATAGAAAATTAATAACCTAGAGCTATGAGTCCTCCAAATACTATGTTCTCGGGTTAGTGATCAGTTTCGATATTTTTGAATACCAATATAAAAATGTGATTTAAATAGTTCATGGGAGAAAATTGAGTCATCTGGGAGATATTTTATTTATTAAATATACTTTATTCTTTTATAAATCCAGTTGTTTCAATTTAAATTATCCAGTGGTTGGAAAAGGAAGGGATATCAGGCAACATAGAATTGAAAGATATGAGGACCTATTGATTCTAACAACTGATTGTAGAGTTTATCAAGTTGGGGGGTAGGTCTGGGTGGGGAAGTTCTACCACAGTTTCCTTACTTTTTGTGTGAAATACGTCACTTAGTTTGAGGTACTGGATGTAGCTTTTTCAACGGGAAAATATGCCAAATATTAAAATAATCAAATACTTTAGAATAATTTTTATTTCTATACACCTCTTCTTCCAAATTTGGTTTGTACTTAAGAACTTGAGTTTCTATAGCTAATATGCTAATCAGGTAGGCAGATCCATAGATGTACCTACATGTACGGGCGTGTGCACGAGCGCACACATATATAAGGGAAGATAAACTATTATTGTATCATATTGTGCTTTACTTATACTGTATTTATATATAGATGTCAAGTTTAGATCTGTATACTTCAGTTTGTCTATATTTCATCACAAGTGAATCACAATGGCTTAAAACCAATGTAATCAGGTCACCAATGTGGCGGTTTGGCTTGGTTTGGTTTGCAGTTTAACACGCATATAATACCCAATGAAAAATTCGAAGCTATTGGTGAAGTAAATATTAGAAAAATCTGTAAACTTATCAATTTGAAATATTCATTATCAAACTATCAACCTTGGAACTTAAATTTACAAGTTCACAACTTGAAAATTCTTAATCTCAACAAAAAGTCTCAAACCTCTAACCTCATAAATCCAAGATGTTTGATAAAACACTAATATATAAAATATTATATATGTGTGTTCATACAATATTATATAGATTATGTATTTTACCATAAGCGGTTTTGGTTGCGTTGACCCACGTTTGTACAAATCAAGACATGTTGAAAATGCCGGTGGGTTAGTGAATGCCCACAGTATCTTGGTAGAGTTTTCAATGCCACATATAGACATTTTCAATGCCCATGAAAATTGGAATGGACTTTGGAAACAAAAGGAGTGTTTTTTCAAAACATGCGATGTAAATTTTCAAATTGTAAGAACTTGTTTGTATGGAGCCACTCTATAAATAGAGTGCTACGATTGCAGTTAAAGCATATAGAGAGAATACAGAAGGAAAGAAAGATCAATACTATCATCTATTCCTCCCTCTTTTATTTGTCATCCACTTAAGTTATAATTACGGTGTGATACTTTACATCTGCCTCGCACCTATTACTAAAAAGGTTATCTCTCTAACTGTTACCTATTTATAACAAGATCGCATATTAAACTGATTCTTCTGGTCTGGTTTGGTTTTATAATCAAATGGATAAAAAAAAAAAAAAAAAAAAAAACAACAACAACCACAACCAAACCAAACCAACCAGAGCAATTTATATTCAAAAATAAAATCCTAAACTGCTTTACGTGATATGAGCAGAATTGGTTTATACCAAAAGATAGATTAATTAATAATATTCTTTTTTTAAAAATTTAATTAAACTAGCCTAGTTGAAAATGAAACTCAAAAGGTAGATTCAATCAAGCTTGTCGATACTAAAGCTTGTTGATACTAAATCAATAACGTCCTACATCAGATATAAATTTAAGAGTGCTACTAAACTCACCTCATTGTCCTATTTTCCCATCCACATTATAATTTCACCCACCATAAAAACTTAAAAAATTAAAATGTTATTTCCCCATCCACTATTATTCCCAAAATAACCTATTTTTTTTATTTTTATATATTACCTATGGCACTGCCTGAGCTGATTTCGTTCATCGAATGTGCTATTTGGATCAAAGCAACCTAACAAGAATTCTCAGACCCCACCATTGGATTCGTCCAAGCACTTTGGCCGTATCCAAATGACCATCTTCAGAGAAAGCAGCATGCCATCTTACAAATTCTGGTCTAATTGGAAAGAAAGCATCCAACTCAGCTGTTGAAGATTTGTTCATATAAAAAAAAAAAAAAACGCCATTCTCTCTCACAACTAAGCATCTAAGATAAAACCAATTCAATCGCCTTCGGTTTTTCTTCACTAACTAGAACCCTAGAAATTCAAATTAGATTTGTTCATGCTGCAACCCCATTGAGCTTTTCTTCAAGATGGTAAAAGAAATTCACCCAGAGAGAGAGAGAGAGAGAGAGAGACAGAAATGGGCTGGGTGAGGTGAAAGGTTGCTAAGCTTTTTCAGTTTTTTCATTCGTTTTCCATTTTTTGGATAGGAAGATTATAATAAATTTATAAATAGAGGTCTAAAAGTCTTTTTCTAGAAGTATATATGTGTCATTATCATTTTTATTAAAATGAGGTGGAAATATAAGACAATAGGGTGGGTTTAGTATTACTCAAATTTAAATGGACAAGAAAGAAAACATAAAGGAAGCTCAATTAATCACCTCATGACATTTTAGGTAAGACACAGTGTACTTTCTTTTACAATTATAGCATTACACAGTAGGGATCAATCTTATCCATTAAGAGAAGGTTTATAGTATCCCTTTCAGTCCAACATACGTAAAAAACACTCACAAGAAGTCCAGCATATAATTATCAATTTCCAAACAGAACTTTGAATCATGATCAATTCCAAAACTCAAATTTTATGCGTAATGTAAAAATTGGAAACATCATGCTTATAGATATATGTGCGTAAAATAATTCAGACAATAGCATCTGTATCCTTTGTCTAGATAATGCGATCCTTGAGATGCAAAGTGAGTTGGATGCATTCAAGGGCCATTTTGGGGTTGCTTCTGTAGGAAGAACTAATGCTTATAAATGCTTTTTCTAGAAGACATGTTCAAATGACCCAAAAGCACTACCAGGTTTTTTGGCCAAATGATGATGGTAGTGCTCGTAGTTAGCATAAAACACTTTTAGCCATTCCATAAGCTTTCCCAAACTATACATGTTAGTACTAACTCCTTTCCACATTGCCACCGATTACTATCTGAATGGATTGTCACTGTATCACTCTAGTCGCTAGCAACATAACATGAATTTGATAAGAAAACATAACCATACACAACAAATGCATATTCCTAATACAATGCAGCAAAATCTACAAACCCAAAACTTTACAATCGTTCAATCCTAATACACAGCAGGAAAATATACAAACACAAAACTTCGCAACCGTTCAAGTAATAACTAGGAAAAGCTTTAGAAACCCTTATAATCAGTACTAGCCTAAACCCTAAACCCTAAATGACAATCCCTTCTGGGAAATATAATAAATAAATAACTTGCATCCAATTTAATGTGCTATTACTTACACTACTACGAAACCATTTATTAGTGTCGCTATGATAACCGACAAGAAACGTATATTATTGTCGGATATTAAGCAAAATCCGACAGAAAATGGATGCGTTGGCAGATATAATAAGCGACATAATTGCCAGCGTTAGGAAATGAATTTTCTGTCGGTTAAGGCTCTAAAACCAACAGAACTTGTGTCGAATATAACCGACAAAGAATATATTAATAATGAATAAAAAAGAGCATTCTTTGTCGGATAAAATCGA
The DNA here is from genome assembly GCA_024362995.1 of Heteromeles arbutifolia. NCBI lineage: Eukaryota > Viridiplantae > Streptophyta > Magnoliopsida > Rosales > Rosaceae > Heteromeles > Heteromeles arbutifolia. Next base: position 37,731,921 of record JANCRC010000002.1, on the reverse strand, counting down.
CAGAGCACAATTTTGAAATCTGCTCAATGCTAGTGCTTTTAAAAAAAAATTGAGAAAAATATGCACATGAATTATGAAACAGAAACCATTCTAACCATGAAACAAACTTAAATTTAAATTGACAAATCCATTCTTCATCCATTAAAAAAAATGTTTTAAATTTACTTGAATACATTGAATTTATTTGAATGTTTACACCAGGCCAAACAAAATTTGAAAAATAAAGTAAAAGAAACAACAAACATTTGTTGACAACTTCATCTTCCTCAAAAGACTTGCACCTCATCCTAGACTTGCTGCTCACAAACAACTTCATCTTCCTCAAAAGACTTGCACCTCACAAACAACTTCATCTTTCTCAACTTCATCACAATTATTCAGGACAACATGCATACAAAAAAAAAAAAAAATTACATGAGTATAATGGAGGCTATCAGATATATGGATGTAGAGACCATGCTCATTCTGGGTTAAGCATTTATACCTGTATTTCTGAGATCTGTGGACATCGTGGTTGCCGGTGCTCATTGTTCTTGCGGATCTAAAGTCTGATGTTGCTACCGTTCCTTGTGTTTGCCATCATCTCCGGTCGTCATCTACAACACAAGCTCACAGACTAGGCTCGGATTTCACTATTGCATTTGTGCTGGAATTAAGAAATTAATGAGGACATGAGATCGATGCATTTTACCTTTGTGCGTCGGCAAACCGAGACGGCTGAAATAGATGAGCTAGGCTCTGGTCTGCGAAGAAATAAAGGCAGATATGTGTTCAGATTTGCAGGTTTCAGAATATGGAGTCGCAATACGAAACCAGAGAGAACTGATGGATAATTTCGGCTTGGACGGATTGGTTTGACAGAAAATAGGGAAGCTTTGGTTATTGCAGGCGAGTAAGGTTTTTATGAAAGCAAGAGGAATGGAAGAAATTGCAGGAGAAAGTGGAGAGAGATAAGGTAAACGACGCATGAGGAATGACAGCAATGAGAAAAGCGAAGCTGATAACTCAGCTTATATACTAACTTGCTAGGGTTTCTCTCACATGGGAATCTGAATGAACAACAAATTGAAAAACTTTTGGCGTAAAAATAATAAGATAGTCAATTTCTGTCGGTTATAACCTCCAGAACACTAAAATAATAATCGCCAGAAACTAAAATAATAAAATAGTCAATTTATGTCGGTTATAACTGCCACCATTAACTTAAAAACCGCCAGAATCTGTTAAAAATATTTAAAAAAATAATTAAAAAATATTGGCGGTTGCATTCGACACTAAATATCTGCCAGGAATTTATGTCGGATATAATTGATAGGATTTCATTGTTATTCGATACTAACTGAATGATGTGTCGGATATTTTTTATCCGACATAATGGTTTATTAAACCGCCACCATCATCTGACACCTAAATTGAGTATAATTGATAGAATTTAAGTATATTTTTGCTTACCTAAATTGATCAAATGGTAAAATTGTAAAATATTGGAATAGAGAAGGGGTTTTTTCGTCCAAAAAAGTTCTAATAATATAAGTAAAATAGGATCCAACGGTACAGATTTACTCGCATTTATCTTACGGTTGTTGTTTAAGTAAAGTCTTTAATAGTTTTTTAATTAATGTAGAAGTGTAAAAAATATAGAAAAAATATATAAATGCTCGTAATGACAAGCTTTACAACTTTCATGAAGAGCTTAATTTCGAAATTCGCCACTATAATCATATAAATCATAGATCAAAATTTAACTGTTGATTGTTGTTTACATTTACGCTTCATTGTTCTCATCAAATTTTGTTTTTTCAGATTTTATTTTTTGAAAACATGATCTATTAGAGGATGCAGGAATATGAACGGTTTTGATCGTTGATATTATATTCATAGTTTTACAGTTAGTGAAAATATTGCTTGATGTTTATAAAGTTTCTACAAACTATATGACATCAACTCATATTTCAGTTAACCGTGAATATCGAAACGTGATATCAAATATCTGAACCATTCATCTTCTTACATCTGCCAGATGATCATGTTTTCAAAAAAGAAAATTTAAAAAATGAAATTCAGTAAGAAGAATAAAGCGTAAATGACAATCAACGGTTAAATATAAATTTAAGGTTTATGGATTATAGTGTTGGATTTCGAAGCTAACCCCTTCATGAAAGTTGTAAAGCTTGTCATTATTGTATATTTTTTTTTTACATTTTTTACACTTCTACAATAATTATTATTAATTTTATTAATTTTGCCCTCAAGTAAAAAACATTATTCATGAGGGTTTGGAGGATTTTAAAAATCTAAACAATAATGTAAGTGTATCCATTATCTACTCGTGGAGGAATAATGATGAATCACGAGTGTTTATATATTCTTTCACATTTTTCATACTTGTATGTATGTTTTTTTAGTTCTTGCCTATACAAATACTATACTAGTTTATTTTAATTTTGGACAACAACATGTTAAGTAAAATTTATCCTAGTAATGATAATAAGGAACTCTGATAATAAAAATAAACAATGACTAATTTTTTTTTTTAACTTATATAGAATAATAATACAAAACTATATATTTAATATAGAATATATTGTATATATTAATATGGCTATTGTATTTTATAATAAATTTTTTAGTAATTAAACTTTAAAATTTTCAAAATAATTTTTTTTCTTAACGGGTCGAAACAGGTTATCCACGTGTTACCCACGTGTATACCCGTTAAGAACCCGTTATTAATGGGTTCTTAATGGGTCACCCGATAATGACCCGATTAGTTATCGTGTTGACACGAAACCCGTTATTTTCGTGTCGTGTCATCGTGTCGTGTCAAAAACTGCCAGGTTTATGCACGAGTGAGGTCAGTTTTCAAGTCAAATTCATTGTAGTGTCGCATTGGCCGCCAATGTGGCATATTTTAATCCAAATTACTAGAACAACAATTAAACTATACCACACTAAAATACAGAATAATCCACCAAATCAAGAAATCCGTACCATTGAAATTTGATCGAATGACGACAAACAGAGACCCACTTTAAAAGTTCTAATAACTTTAGTTGTTGGATCAAATTTCAATGCCCTGAATCCCCTGATTTGGTGGATTAAGAGGAAGGGATTCGGAGAGGATCCCTTTTCCTAAAATACCTTTATGCTCGGTTTGCGACCAATTTTCCGTTATCTTCAAATACTTTATATATTTCCTGAAAATCAATTTCCAAGTCTTCCTATGTCTTCCTTCCTTTACCCATTTCGCTTTGACCCTTCGTCTCATAGTGGCATCTTTTAACAGAAGTATCTGTAGGTCTACAACTTATTTGTCCAAACCACCTTAACCAATTTTCGCTCATCTTATCTTCAATTGCGACAACTCCTAATTTACCTTGGATATCCTCATTCTTAATTCTATCACTTCTCGAGTGCACACACATCCAACAAAGCATTCTCATATCTCTACATTAATTTTTTGCACATGCTGCTCTTTAACCGCCTAACATTTTGTGTCATAATACATTATCGGCCTTATTGTCATCCTAAAAAAAATTTCCTAGAGCTTTAGTGGCATATTAAGATCGTATAACACCGATGCATTCTTCTACTTCATTCATCCAACTTGTATTCTATGGTTAAGTTTTCCATCTAATTCTCCGGTTTTTTGCAAGCTAAATCCAATATAACAAAAGCGTTCACTCTTTGGTACTTCATAATCATCAATCCTTGCCACTATCTCATTTGGATCCTTATTCGTATACTCTGTGTTTGGCCTACTTAGGCGAGACCTTTAGATTCCAACACTTATCGTCACATGTTAAGTTTCGCATTTACTCCCTCATGATGCCTAGCCAATTAGGACCAAATTTACTTAATTAATTTTTCAAAGTTAAGAAAACTAATAAAACATTAAGACTTATTACTAGACGTTCTTACCTTCTAAATGGGTTGACTTCATCACAATTATCTAGAATGTATCTGTGGCATTAATCTCGAGCATTTAGATCGAGCTCCACATTTTCTCCTAAACCTATATAACATCCTTAGGAGTTAAAAATTGATAACCCACCAGATACTCCACGTCCAATACCGTCTGCATTTTGACCTTTACAATTCCAAGATATCTCTAAGATACATGAAACAGAAGGACAAGCACTCATCCACCGAATATGCTTCAGCAATAGAACCTTCAGGACAACCTTTATTACGAACATAACGCTTCAGTGCTTGCAAATACCTACAATTATAACACGCAACATAAATTATTATAATTGGCAATCAAAGTTATGAGTACAACTATAAAAAAATTTAAAAAATTTGTTAATTACCATTCAATTGGATACATCCATCTACATTGAGCAGGCCCTGCAAGAGCTGCTTCATATGCCAAGTGAACTGGGAGGTGTACCATTACATAAAGAAATGCAAGAGGGCATATTTTCTCCAGTTGACATGATGTCAAGGCAATTCTTGGATTCAATTGCTTGAATCATGCCTTAGACTTCTTCATGCTACACAACTGTCCAAAGATTGCCCTGAAGTCTAGTAATACCATAGTAACATATTTAGGAAAAACCTCACGTATTGCAAGTGAGAGTAACTATTACATTAAAACATGGCAATCGTGGCTTTTCAACCCATGTATTTTTTTTTCATTCACGTGCACACATCGCGACAAATTTGCTAAATATCCATCGGGGACCAGAATAGTAAACAACACTTTGCAAAATGAAGTTTTTTCTTCTTTTTTCAACGTGTACAATGCCGAAGGTCGAAATGTTCTATTTCCTTCTCTATGTGGGTGTAGACTATGTCTTATGTTCAAAACTTTAAGATCTGCACGTGTAGCCAATCCATCTTTAGATCTTTTATCTATAGTTAGCAATGTTCCCACCACATTGTCACATATATTCTTCTCGATATGCATTACGTCAAGATTGTGTTTAATCAATAGATGCCTCTAATAAGGTAGTTCGTAAAAAATAGATTTCTTCTTTCATTACCTATTACTACTTCTGCTGCTCGAAGTTCTTCCTCTTCGTTGCCTTACTGAAGCATCTCTGTTTGGTTTTCCAAAAGTAAATCTAAAGGTAGAAAGTTTTTCAAGATATTGTAAACCAGTTAACTGCTTAGTGCCCTAGGATGCTCTCAACGACCATCAAAAGTTGTGGTTTGCCTTCGAAACCTATGAGTATTTGCAAGAAAACATCAATGCACCACATAGCAAATCTTATGACTCGCCGCAAGTACATAGATTCTTTATCATGCATGCAAGGTAGACAAGCCTTACATCCATGTGTACTCCATCCAAATAACATTCCATAAGCAGGAAAATCACTTATGGTCCATAAGACGACAACCTTCATCGTAAAAGTTTGGTTGGAATAGATATCATAAGTGGGAGTGCCCACCTCCCATAGCTCATTCAACTCCTTAATGGATGCAAATACACATCAATTTCGTCACTAGTATTAGGCGGTTCTAGTACTAACAGAGACAACAATAAATTTGGTTGCTTCATACACATCCATGGCTGCAAATTGTAAACTGAAAGCACCACAAGACATGTGCTATAGTCATTCCTTATTTTTCCAAAATGATTAAATCCATCATTGGCCAACCCTAATAAGACATTTCGTATTTCTAACGCAAACTCCAAATATAGATTATCCAAATGCTGCCATGCTAGAGAATCTGAATGATGTCTCATAAACCCATCCTGAAAACATTCAGTTGCATGTCATCTCATATGTTTAGCCATACGCTTTGACATATAAAACTGCTGCAATCGTGATTTTAAAGGAAAGTACCACATAACCTTAGCTGCGATTTTTTTCCTCGAACTATCTTCTTCATCACCATTTTTACATTTTGATTTACCACATACTGAGCACACGGTCAACTTCTTCATCAGCATTGAGACCCACATTAATCTTCATATACGTGAGACTCAAGTCATTTATAAGTTTTTTTGCCTTATAACAAGATTCAAGAAAACAATCCCCTTCATGCAACATTTTTTTTATTAACTCTAGTAATGAGGTGAATAACCATCCGGCAACCCCCCATAAACACTTAATTTGATACAGTCTTACAACCACCTCCAATTTCTTAAACTCCTTACGACCTGGCCACTAATCTTGATCTGCCTCTTTAAGCAACTTAAAAAAAGTGAAGCCCTCTACCAGACACCTTCAATAGGGGTTTTGGTAAACGGCTCAACACCTTCTTCCGTTAATGATTGGACAAATACATCATTAGTAAAATCATGAATACCAGTCACCTCAACTCCTATTTCATCTTCTCCGATTGCCACATTTTGCTTTCCAATTTTAGGCTCCCCATGATGCCGCCACCAAGCCTTTTTACAATCTTTATCCATATCGTACAACACAATATATTTCACAATATTTTTTCTTACAAAAGTGAATAGATTACAACATCTTTTGCAAGGACTAATTCCATATGTATATGCTTCTAAATTTCGCAGTATCGTCAACCAACTATTGTCCATGTTTTAACATTTTATGAGGGTAAAATATTACGTTGACACTAGGATGCCCACAATCTTTCAATCCCTTTCATGTAGGCATAACTATTAGAATTTTCAATCCTTATCTTTTAACTCTCGAACTCTATCACGTTTGCAATCTTTGAATTTCCAACACCTATTATAGTAAAAACAAATTAAAAAAACAACAAAAGATTATCAAAATTATGCTTATCTAATGTTGATTATTCATTAAATTCAAGTTTTGTATATCCTCATAACAATTAGAGTGGAAAAATAAATCAATTTTACATACCTACATTAGTAAATATTACTAATTTATATTATATTAAATATTATTAATTTAACGTAAATATTTATAAATATTTTATTGAATTTCCTCATAACAATTCAAGTGAAAAATTAAATATTTATTAATTTAACATAAATATTACTAATTTACCTAATTAATAAAATTAAAATTTCTAAATAAATAAACTTGTGTTGTAATACCCGCTTAAAAAAATAAAAAATGATTATGTGTGTGTGTGTGTGTATGTGCGAAGTTATTTTTATGTAACAATTTTATCGAGTTTCTTTTTATACGTTATGTGTGCATGAACGTATAGTTTTGAATGTAAATTAGTCTTAACGTAAGTTCATTTTGCTACAAAATTATTTCAAAAACTAGCTAGTATTGTTTCATGTTCATATATAATTAGAGATGTTTTTAGTTTGGATTGGAGAAGTGTGATTATATGGGATTGTCTTGATATTTTAACTAAATAATGGTGAGTTGGCAAGTTTGTAGTCATTAGGAGTTAATGATTAGTGATTATTCACCACTCTAAAATGAAAAGGTGGGAGTTTTATGACTATGTAGGTGTGTGGCATGAGGCAATGTTTGTGGTATTAGAAGTGCTTACTCACTAGCCTAGCTGCCTAGGGGAATTTGATTGAAAGATATTCTCTGTTCAATGTTACTTAATCAAGTTTCCAAATATATATTCCAATGAGATGATAATAGGTGGACTAATGGAGACGTAAGTGAAGATTCCAAGCATCCAATATCAGTCTTGATGCATCTCTATATAATGGAGAGGGAGGGGGAAAACGAACACATCAGCAAGAACACCATCACCGCAGCAAAAACAAAGATCTTCCTTATCAGACCACTCTTCCCACCATTCCCTTCTTTTACCTAAGGTTCTAGGCCATCTTCATTGTAATTTATAAATCTCTTGTACATAGTGAAATCCAAATGCATATGCAACTCTAGTGGACATAGCCGAATTGGTGAACCACTTAAACTTGGTGTATGGTTGTTTTATTACTAGTTTTACTCTACCCTATGCTTCTCTACTCTCCCAGCAAGAGTTATGAAACACACACCAGCAATCAATAAAAAATAGTTACTTGTGCAAGTCGATTTACTGTGAAATACAAATGAAAGGAATAAGATAGCATAAGAAAGCAAAGGAAACAAAAATGGATTCTCTTTGTCATCATCACGTCAAGCTGACCATGGCCAACCCAAGTCCTCATATCTTTGTCATCAACTTAATCTCATCTTTCATATAGCAAATTTCTATTTACCAAAACCATGAACCCACATGTTGTCATAAAATGTCATCCTACACCTTCAACACCACCAAAAGCCACACTGCCTGCAAGACGCCGATGTGTCGGGACGCCAAGCTACAACGACAACATTGCATTTGGCCACACTAGAAGAAAAAAGCTCATCTATCACAGTAGATGCCCGTGATAAATTGCATTCTACCACGGGTATTGTGTCCGTTAGTATTTTGGATGTGATAGAAAGTCTTTGTTTCTACCACGGACTATGCACGTTGTTAAATGCAATGTAACCACGGATTGTGCCCGTAGTAGATTGGGATCTAACACCACGTGTTATGGCCATTGTGGATTACAAATTGATCATGGCTAATGCTCGTTATAAAAAAATTTCCAAAAGTAAAAAAAAAATAAAAATGATTTAATAAATTAAATATATATATATATATATATATATGAAGATATTTATATACAAAATTGCAAATTTAACTTTATTAAAATTCATATATTCAAATATTACACTAAAATTAACAACAAAATGAGTAGTTATATTAAGAAATATACCAATTCACCAAAATATGTAGACTTTGCTTCACACTCAAACAAAACTCAAGTCCTAGTTCCAACCTTAGTCCTCCAATGATATTCGTCTTCTCTGCAATCTTTTTTTTCAAGAAGACACACATCTCCGGCAAGCCAATCACACTTTAAATTTGTAGGTGGCTGTAAATGTAGTTGATATTTGACTTATAAACCCTCATGAATTAGACCCACCAACCACCTATGAGACAAACAAGGAAAAATATAAAGCTTAGAAATCAAGACCACCTACACCAAATGAGGACATTTTAATTCCTTCAAATTGCTCATGTAAAAAAAACATAAAATTAAATGAGGGGATCCATACCATAAGGCATAAGACAACGGAAAAACAAAGGGAAAGACTCTTTGTCAATTACTGCAGATCTCCCCATTCTCCCTCGTCCTCGTTCTTCTTTATCTGTGCCCGACTACATAGAAACCGTAAATTAGTGGATCAATTTGCAATTTAAATTAGTGGATAAAATAAAAATAAAATGAGCACCTATTTATCCAAACTTGAAAGTAAATGAACCAAAAACCTAACGCAACTTTTAGGAAGGCTGGGTGGAGGGATAGTCTGTAGTTTGCATGCTTTTGTACCTGTAGGGATAAGTAGCATATGAGAAAAGATCGAACTTGTAGTGCCGCAACTTATCATGATCAATAACTGAACTAAAATGAATAAATATGAAATTATTCTTATAAGATTACAGACTAAATAAGCAACATATGAAAATATTATGAGCGAGAGTGACAAAAAAGCAACACGTAGGGAGAGAGAGGGGGAGGAAGAATATACCTTTTTGAGAGATATTTGTCATGTTCACGCAACACAATTTATCCGAGAATAATTTCAAAAGCACATAAAAGTCATGTAAACAAATTTACTCTCTTGACTCTGCTTGCTTTACGTTTCTGCAGCGAACAACAATAAAAAAAAATTATAAATAACTTGAGAGAAAAACCCAAATGAAAATTAAACAATACTAGCAGTACTCCCTGCATGCGTTTTCAATCCCTCTACCCTGTTCTTGGATTGCTGTGTGGACCATAATTGGGAGAGGTAGTAATGGGTATCATTCACTCCTGATAAATTGAGTAAGAAAAGAACCTGAACTGATGGAAAACTTTGTAGAATGTGGAGGTAGTTTTGGATTTGAATCCCACGATTGGCGGTTATCTCTTTTCTGCAAAACTCATTTCCTTTACATGCTTAACCCACGTGGCTTTAATCCATTTTATTTAGTCCTTTAAATTTTTTTTTTATGACAAAATTATCCATGAGAATTTGGTTCTATTATTTTCAGCCAGTTTTGGGTTTTTTTGTTTAAGGGGCTTTTTAGTCTAATTATTTTTTATGAAGCCTTGAAACACCAAACTTGATTTCTGGCTTTCTAATATTAGAGATAGAGATAAGAGATACTAGTTGATTAAAAAATAAAAAATTTAAATTACAAAGATAACAATTACAGTCCGTCGTAAAATTAAAAAGCATTGTTGTTAAAACTTTTTGCAACCACGGGCTTTACTCGTGGTAATATTTAGCTAAATTACAACGGGCTTTAAACGCACGTTGTTATTTTAACCATTTCAACCACGGATTTGTTTATGTCCGTTGTTATAATAATTATTTACCACGAACTTCAAATGTCCGTGGTTAAATATGACTTTTTATAACGGACTTTATATGTCCGTGGTTAATTAGCCGTGGTAGATGTAGTGTTGTGGCGTCAACCTCACCAATGGGAGCCATGGCGGACGACAACAATGTTGGGGTTAAGACTCGTACAACCAAGCAAGCTATATTCCAACAGAATGTCTCTATGGAATCAAAATGGGGTTATGCATTAATATCACCTATAGAGAGATGAATTAAAATGGTAAAGTAATTAGATTGTTGTGTGTTGTCAATACTATATTATTGATAATTTTGGCTACTGACAATTTGATTTGTGTTGCAGATTGTGGAGCCAAAAAATATTCAAGAGGTGACACGTGGATTTTTGGGTGAAGATGACAAATTTACCCTCGAGGCACACCGGGTTTCCTACACGCGAGCAGTGGAGAATCATCCATCAACCAAATCAAAAGTACCCAAAATTGGTAACAAGTTCAAATTTGTCTCATCCATCCTCATTCCATAACTTAGAAAACATTCATTTTATTATGTTAATTAGCCAATTAATATATTTATTCCTAATCAATATACTAATTGCTAATAAAATCACCAAATACCACCCAAAATATACATAAAGGCCGGCCACCTCAATTCCCTATATATATGACCCTATGTTTTCTAAAGAGCCAAGGCCACACTCTTGCAAAACTCCCAAAAATTCTCTAAACACTTTTTCTCTCTAAATTCTAACTTTGACATCAGAGGATCTTCGGCCAAAGCCCCCCCCACAATTTATCGTGGGTGCGTGAGGCTTTTGGCCTTGACCAAAGGTGTTGATTGTTTTATAGGTGCAATTTTGTCCAAGATCAAGGAGGAAGAAATTTGCATCCACAAATTGGTGTTTTCATTGAGAGCTGAGATCCACACTCGTAGAAGACTCTTGCATAAAAAAGGTTTTTTCTCTATTTTCTCTATTTTCTAGTCCACTTGTATTTTTCGTACGTTCTTATTATTATAATTTTTTATTTGCAAAGATTCTTTGATAAAACGTAAAAGAGGAATACAATGGCTAGAAATTTAGAAAATTCCACGAGTGAAAACTAAATATGACAACAAGTGGAGCGGCACCATCGTTTTGAGGTTCCACCATGGCAACCACCACGAAGGCCATCACGGCAACCACCCATGGCGAGGTTCATGGCACCACAACCAAAGCCATGACTCAAGCCATGTCACTCCAAACCCAACGCGAGCCTAACGCGTTGCCAAGCCAAACCCTAGCCTTGCACCCATGTGCTCCACACGCCGAGCAGCCCACTATCGTGGCCCAGCTTGCTCCCCCCGAGCAGTCTGCTCCCACGGCCCAGCCTACTTCAGTGGCCCAATTTGCTCCCATGGCCTTCCAAGCAGCTCAAGTTGGTCCAAGATTAGTTCAACTGTCTCGGCTTTAAATTTCTGGGCCTACGATCAAACCGGGGGCATTCTCACCATATTTCTCCGTGGATTTGACATTTCCCAACTCAAATCCTGCGCCTGGAGTCTACCACCTTTCCACTACTCAAAGAGGCATATTTCTTCCAAGCTCTTCCAATCCAAATGGCGAATAGCACTTGTCTCAACAAGTCAAAGAGTTGACGAGCGAGCGCCGTTGCACAATAGACGACCTTGGTGAACCAGCTCCTGCAACGCACTGAGATCCAACGTGCCCCAGACGAGGTGTCCCAAAGTAGGACAAGGGCAGACGAGGAACCTTTCCAGCAGCGTCCCGGTAAGCAGCCACTCAACCAGCCACGAACTGAGCATTTAGGCAAGGTACACTCCCTATTGGGCCCCCGAGATAGAGTATACTCTTGTCTTAGCGCGCGGATGAGCGTGCACTCTCGACTAGGCCCAGGGACGAGCATACACTCACGGTTGGGGCTTCACTCTGATAATCAACATGAGCAGCCTTCCAAGCGAAGTGTTCATTCGCGGCTAAGCTCGCAAGGAGCATCATCCACCTCAGATCGGAATAGGCAACACGACGGATGGAGAGAAACAATCACTAAATCTGGCTTAAGTTTAATTGGCAGCCAGCGAAGAACTCGCTCGCCTGCTAGGAACGCACCACATGCATCGCATCCGGGGCATAGACGAACCAAACACATGAAAGAGCAGCATATACCAGCAAGTCACGACTGGGGGTAGTCGAGAGCTCCGCTACCCCAACAAAGGAAAATTCAGGAAGAAGTAAAGAGACTCTTGACCAAGCGATTGCGTAATTTTCGACGCAACAAGGTCACTGACGAGGCATTACGACGAGACATGACCAACATAAGCAGGTCACATTTCACGGACGAGATCGAGCAGGCAGAGCTTCCATGCAAGTTCAGCATGCCACATTTGACATCCTTCAAAGGGGATAGAGACCCAAAGAGACACTTGAAGCATTATTGAAGCGCAATGATCCTCTATCGAAACAACGATGATCTTATGTGCAAGATATTCGCCACTACTCTACAAGGCGATGCACAAGATTGGTTCTACACCTTGCCGCCACAATCCAATGCAGCAATAAGCTCTACCATCATACGAGAAGAGTTGGGGGCCCGACTACCTGTATTCCACAGTTCAAAAGCTCTTCTCGATGCTACCAGAAATTCAAAAGCTAACTTTGGCGATAGTTGTTGCAACCCGGAAGCTCAAGTTTTACCTTCAAACGCACGCAGTCATCCCCATGACGCATTATTCCACCCAATCCAGACGCGCGACGATAAAGGCGTAGACCGTAGCGGATGCAAAGTTTTATGACGAATGCAACAACTCGGCCTAAAAGACACGCCAAGGGCAGACGAACATTGGAAAGACACTCGAAAACAAGTTTTTTCCTCATCGCCCCAAAAGATTCTACATAGAAGCAACATGTACCGGCAGTTGAGCATCACCTCATGCTGCTCGTCACACAGCCTTAGCTGACCCTTGCTCCATAATTTAGCTCTAGAGTGGTCTAATACCGACAATTGGGTATCTCATGTTACGTGTAACATGGCCCCATCTCCACGATTCCCTACCACACATTCACGACGCAACAGAGCGGCCCGACGACGCCCCATAGGTAGCCGAGCATGCCCTAGCCACGCCTGCTCCACCCGATGGAGACTTCTGACATTTTCATATCGACGACGCATCTAACTACAAAGGTTCGAAAGCAGGCGTAGTCCTTGTCACCCCAGACGGTTCGATGCCCGAGCAAGCGATCACTTTAGGCTTCAAAGCATCCAACAAAAAGCAGAGTATGAGACCCTACTAGCAGGCCTCCGAATGACAAAAGACTTGGCGGTGAAAAAGCTCGCAATTTATTCTAATTCCCAGCTAATCACTAGCCAGGCTACTTGAGGCGTTTCAGACTTACGCCCTCACTCAAGTTCCACAAGCAGACAACACTCACGTGGACCCACTAGCTGGCCTAGGCTTAACCCTCGACTACCAACTCAAACACTCTATTCCGGTGGAGTATCTAAACGAGCCAAACATAGAGGCGAAGCCAGCAGCCGAGGTGTCATAGGTTAGTACAACTCCAAACTGGCAAGATTCCATTGTAGACTACCTGGTCAATGGCACATTCCGCACGAAAAGATTGGAGTCTAGAAAGCTCCAAATCAAGGCAGCACGCTACTATATGTGGAACGACATTTTCATCCGAAGATCCTACACCGGACCATCTCCGCTGCTTAGCGCCTCTTGATAACTCAAAGGTTCTAAGCTCAATCCACAAAGGCGTTTGAGGAAATCACTCTGGAGGCCGATCCTTAGCACAGAAGGCTCTTAACATATGCTATTATTGGCCTACCATACACCAAGATGTTAAGGAGTTGTACACAAGTGTGAGCGCTGCCAATGCTACAGGCTAGTATCAGCACTGCCTGCCAGCGAACTCCACCAGCAGACGAGTCATTGGCCGCTCATGCAGTGGGCAATCGACCTGGTGGGACCTATGCCGCTCACTATTAGGGGCAGATGCATAATGATCATGGCAAATGACTACTTCACCAAATGAGTAGAAGCGAAGCCCATGACGACCACAACTCAAACGGACATAGAACGCTTCATATGGAGGAACGTCATTTGCTGATTTGGCATTTCTCAGTCCATCGTCATCAACAACAGCCTGCAATTCTTGGGCAAAGATTTGGCGAAATTCTTCCAAAAATATAGCATCAAGCAACATATGTCCACACCGAGATATCCTCAAGGCAATGGGGAGGCCGAAGCATCCAACAAGATAATCCTCGACTGCCTCAAGAAATCCCTCACCGATAAGAAGGAAAAATGGCCAGACGAACTCCTAGGATGTCTATGGGCGTTTCGCATCACCAATAGACGAGCAACCGGTGAGACTCCTTTCTCTTTGGCATTTGGTTCAGAAGCAATCATTCATTCCAATGTCATCATGCCAAGTATCGGTACTTTACTGCCAAGCATTGAGCAAAACAGTAAGGAGATAGCCACAAGCTTAGATCTGGCAGAGGAGAAGCGCGAATAGACCATCACCCGTATCGCAACCTACCAGTAGTAGCTCCTCTTCAATTATAACAAAAAGGCCAAGATCTGGCAATTCCAGCCCGAAGATTTAGTCCTAAGAAAAACCTTCATCATTGCCCGCAGAGAAGGCTCCAAAAAGATGGATCCTATCTGGGAAGTTTAGTACAAGATCAGCAGAGTAGGCTGCAAGAGTAATTACACCCTTACCACCATGAAATGGCAAAAAGATCGAAAAACAGTGGAACACATACAATCTGAGGAATTACCATGTGTGACATCTCGCAACATCAAAGCTCGAAGACTCAAGCAACACGATAGGCACCACCTCACAAGTCGATGACTATCCAATTGTTATGCAGTTTATACCTTACAGCTAAGTTTTCATTCATTTCACTCGTTTTTCAATGAGGAATTCAGAAGTAATCACAATTTAGCTTTGCTGCATGCTTACAACAACTGATTACTCTTGCACTTCAAAAGAAGATCGCGCCCTTTTTAGGGATTCATCGGAGGAATTACGCCCCCCGAAGGACCACCCATGCTCTCCAGTGTGAGAGGGTAAACTAATTACTCTCCAGTGCGAGAGGGTAAACCAATTCCCCGACACCCACATGGGTCAGCTCTCCAAGACAGGAGGATAAACTCTACACTCCGAATATCCAGACGTAGATGAGCCGGGATGCCCTAGTATAACTAGATGCACAATGGCTTGCGTCGAGATTCCTAGAAGTAGCCACAATGGTCTTTTTCAAGGCTTAGCTAACTGAAGGATTTTGGGTATCTTGGCCTAATCTGCGGGGAACCGAGCCCTAGAGATGGATGGGGCACACTACGCGGTACGCCCTATAGACGGCTGCCCTTGGAACCCTAAAGCTGCTACCGAGTGCACTAAGGTAGCCTACGGTTTCCAGAAGACTAGTTACGGCTTGCCATTCGAGCAGTAAAGCTGCGCTAGACTTATACAACCGCATTGTGAAAGGTTAAAACATGCTAGTGCGCATATACGAAGCTTTATCCACTGCCGACATGCTACGTAGTCGATAAGTTTCACCTCTGCCAAGCGCTGAGTGATTTACACCAAGTCCTAAAATGTTATGATACTTGCTACGCAACCTACGGAATTGGAGAAAGCCAATGTTAACAGCCTAGTGGTCACGTAGACTTGTCTGCTTCTGTAAGTAAGGCATCCGACCGCCGACCCTATGGCTAACAACTTTGCAAAGTTCTACACCAACACTTATGGCTGTATAGGCTACGCGGGCCTGTTTACTTATAGAAAAGTATCACGTTAGCCACTAGTCTATAAAGTCTAAAGGTTAGGGCTTGAACAAAAGAAGCGAAGATGAAGAAAAATGAATGAATTATGTTTATAAACAACTAGCAAAGGCTAAAGGAGTTCAAGCAAAACAAGAGCTACAAGGAAAAACAAAGAAAATCCTAAAGGCTACCTATAATACTACACTTCAGCAACTTGGACATCCCACGATTACTCGGTTGCCACACCTTCAGCAACCGCAACGCTCTTAGCAATGACAGCATCCAGCGCTTCACCCTTGGCTGTCCCAGCCTTGGCACCAACTTTTCTAACTACTTCACCAATAGAAGCCTCAAAAGTAAAAGCAAGTATGTCTTTCGGAGAAATAAAGGTCTTGAAACCTCGAGCTCATCATTCTCACCCTTCAGCTGCTCATTCTCCTCGAGCAGACTAACACGGACGCGTTGTAGCTCATCCGTTTCTTTCTTTAAACTTTCATTAATCTTCAGTGCACCTTGGAGTTCCAACACTTAGAGTTCAAGTGTATCAATGACCTTCTTGAAGTGGATTACTTGGTTATAAGCATCAATCAACTCTTCATCCTTTACATAAGCAGCGGAACAAAGCTCAAAAACGGCATGCTCAAGATCTTGAATATGAGGTATGTGACATCCGATCTTCTTCTCTACACTTTCATATTTAAAGTTGGATTGCGTCAAGCCTAGTCTTGAAGTCAACGACCTCTTGGTGAGCGGTCTCAAGCTGCAGAGAAGTTGGGGCAGAGATATTAGACCTCTTCAAAGTGAGGAGCTCAGATTTCAACCTCTTGATCTTCTCGGTAAAAGAATAAGCTTCAGCTGCCACAACTTTTGCCACCTCATTGGCAGCCTTGGTATCTTCTTGATCAAGGAACATAGACTCGGCTGCCAGAATCACCATTTTCTACATCATAGCCAACAGAACAGTCCTCATATACTTGCTCGTATGCTTCGCAAAGGAACTCGGGCCAACAATCCCTTTGACACCATCGACAAACTTGGTACAAGCGTCCATGTCTTCATAAGATCTGGTTTAAAAAACGCACAGATCTCAGCAGCCTCCCAGAAGCAGGCTTAGTGGATTTCTCACAGATGCCCACACGAGCAGTTTCCTCCTTCCCAGCAGGCGATTCAGTCTCAACAGTAGGAGAAGTGGGCCTTGACGCCACTTCAGCAGCAAAGTTCACTTTATCACTCTTCATAATAGCAAACCTCTCCAAATGTGAACCAGACTTAGCTCCCAACGGATGTCTTGGTACGGACTTCGGTACTGGGGGCATGACAGGACCTTTACGCTGAACAACCCTATTAGCAATCGAACTAGCCATCTTTGGCATGGCAGGCGTCACTGGCTCAGTTCTAGCAGCCCAATCTTTCGTCCCCTTGGAAAAAGTCAAGTCAATCACAAGCTTGGGGGCAGTCGGCGAACCCTCGCGAGCAGCGGAATAAGTTTTTGGTTTTTCTTAGCTGGCATTTCTTGAGCAGGTGGGGAAGATCTCTTTTCCCACCTTCACTTGCAGCAGGATCCACAACAACGATTGGACAAGCCAATGATCCGCCTTGATCCTATTCATCTCCTCTCCCCGGAGTAGCCCACCTTTTTCCCGACGAAGATGACTAAGCAGCCAACGTCATTCACGACACTTAGGAGGGGAGCTCAACCCATACTGGCTTTTCCCTCATTTTTTTTCTCGGACAAGCAGACAGGAGGCTTGCATACCCAGCATTCTAGTAAACCATGAGGCTCATGATGTCCTCATTTCTCCCAATCGCTGGCCTAGCCCGTGTCAGGTCCAAGAGCATAAAAGACATGAGCCATGCAGCTCGCCTAGCACTGCACCTTAGGGCCACAATCTGCGGCCCCAGCAGCATAAGATGCCATTGGCTCTAGCCAAGCCGAGCAGCCCAAGCAATGGTCTCTGCCATAACACCTCATCGGCCCATGCCGAGTCGACTCCTGGCCCTTGCCAGCCGACGTGCCGCACCACCCCGATGACTGCCCCACGAAATCACTATCCAAGAAGAAGACAAGGAAAATTAATTTTTTTTTACCTCGATGCGGCGCGGAGAAGACGAAGAAAACAATGAAAGACGATCGCTTGCACGGGCAAGATGTAGAAGATTTCTGGAGGAGGGGGAACAAATATCCTCTAAGCTTTCTCTCTCTTGTAGGGTAGAATAAATCGCTCTCCAAAGTTGATTTAACAACCCACTTAAGGTGGACTTAAATAGACTTTGAGAGGAATGTATTTCCCTTTCCTAGAAGGATCTAATTTCCTATTAAATAGAGAATCTACATCAAAGAATGAAACAATTCAAAGTTTCCTAAAGCAAGAAAATCTCTACACCTGTTACCTTTTCCTACGAGTAGCCCAACATGTGTGGGGGTATTTGTGGAGCCAAAAAATATTCAAGAGGTGACAAGTGGATTTTTGGGTGAAGATGACAAATTTACCCTCGAGGCACCCCGGGTTTCCTACACGTGAGCAGTGGGGAATCATCCATCAACCAAATCAGGAGTACCTAAAATAGGTAACAAGTTCAAATTTGTCTCATTCATCCTCATTCCATAACTTACAAAACATTCCTTTTATTATGTTAATTAGCCAATTAATATATTTATTCCTAATCAATATACTAATTGCTAATAAAATCACCAAATACCACCCAAAATATACATAAAGGCCGACCATCTCCATTCCTTATATATATGACCCTATTTTTTCTAAAGAGCCAAGGCCACACTCTTGCAAAACTCCCGAAAATTCTCTAAACACTTTTCTCTCTCTAAATTCTAACTTTGGCATCGAAGGTTCTTCAGCCAAAGCCCCCCTATTCATCATGGGCGCGTGAGGCTCTTGGCCTTGACCAAAGGTGTTGATTGTTTTGTAGGTGCAATTTTGTCCAAGATCAAGGAGGAAGAAATTTGGATCCACACAGATGTTATAGAGTATGTGATTATTTGATATCCATGTTACATGGCATATAAATAAGCATTCTTGCAAAGTAAGAAAAAAAGTTGAGTTGTGAAGATATTCAAGGGCTGGAGAATACTGTGAATATAAATAATGAACCTTGTATACGTCAGGCGTTGGGGGAAGGGCTTGAGTATACAACCGGTTGATTATAAAATAATGAAATCTTGTATATGTCAGGCGTCGGGGGAAGTGCTTGAATATATAATTGGGCGTCGGGGGAAGTGCCTATATAACAAAGTGAAATTGAGAATTTAATATTTTGAAAAATTGAGCTTAAGGGATGAACGAGAGTTAACTCATATTCTAAGATATTCAAAGCCAAGTTGTATAAGCATGGTATGGGACGTGCATGTTTGGTGCCTCAGGTATGTGTTAATGGGATTAGAAAGGAGTGAGTACATTCATCTATCCCATTTGCATATATTTTATGTATTTGCAAGAACTGATCTATTCTTTATATACTCAGAAGAAGAAGAAGAATAAGAATTGAAGAACTTACGGAAGAGAAAAATGAAGAAGAAAGATGAAAGATGCACGGGGAGGAAGTAGAAGAACTGACAAGAAATTTAAAAATAATAAATTAACCAATCCCGTCGGATACAACTAACAGTAATAGTTCTCTATCCAACAAAAATAGTTATGTCAATATAGACGCCATTATTAACTATATATTCGTCAGGATTAGTTAAAAATAGTTATTTAAAAATAAACTATCCGCCAGGAAAACAAGTTAAGGGCTGGAACTTTGCCGCTTCACTATTCATATCGGATAATAATGAGTTTATGTTAGTTATATCCAACACGCACACTCTCCACTTACCATTCTTATTATGCACTAGTACCACATTCGCTAACTAGTTCGGATGGTGCACCTTGACGATGAACTTGGCATCCTTGAACTTGTCGATCTTTGCTTTTATGATCCTATTATGTTTCATTCTATGATTTCGTTTGTGGTGGATAACTGGTCTGGCAATTGAGGCCAGGTGAAGCCGATGGTAGATCACAGATGGATCGATCTCGGGTATGTCTTCTGCTGACCAAGCGAACACATCCTTGTTGGCCTACAAGAAGTTGGTAAATAACTCTTTTTCGCGGTTAGTTAGTTTTGATTCTGTGGTCGAGGCTAATGTAAACAGCGTCCCCATCAGCCTTTGACTCTGGGGTACTGTCATTTTGGGGTCAAGATCTAGGTCGAATTATTTGTATATGTTGACCCCCTGACTGTGATTTGCTATACTGATTATTCCATAGGGGCACTGAAAGTTCGATCCCCTTTCTGGATCATGTTCATGCTCTCAGCAACGAAGCAGGTGACACCGATTGATCTTCATTTATTTCCTTTACTCCGTCTGGGGTAGCCTTCATCATGTGTAACCGATTCTGGCTGAGGATGGCATTAGGGGAGTTTGACAATTCATCATGTGGAAAATCACCAAGAGGTTATAAGGCTCTGCCTGGACTGGCAATTTTACGGTCTTAGAGTTTGGATCAACGCTCCATTAAAGGTGTGGAGGGTTGTCTTTCCTTTGTTGATGCTATCAAGAATCCCATCTTTTTAGTGGCACATTTGAAGTGAACGATATCTCATTACCCATTGTCGACCAGGACCTGGCTCGCTAATACGTTAGATATTTACACTTTTACAATAAGGGCGTCTTCGTAAGGTGAGTGGACACCTTCTAGATCTCGGTCAGAGAATATCAAGATGTTGGAATCGATGGCTAGTGGTTTGTTGATGAATGCCAATATTCTTACTTTCTTGCAAGCCACCTTTCTTTCTTTCCGGGTGTTTCCCAAGCATTCTTGTTTGCCATATATGCAGTTCACCTTAGGGAATATTTCTTTCCCTAAGCACTAGTTAGGATAGAGACCCTGAAGCCTTTTGGATTTCCTGCAGTGTTCCTCAAGGGTAAGGTGCTGAGGCAATTCCTCGGAGGTCAAATCGATTACTTCTGTTATTCGGGTTGCCAATTTTTTTGAAGCAAGAAATGACTTCATTTAGGTCTTCTACACACGCTTTTATGTTAGCGAGTTTTAGGCTCTCTTACCAGCGAACTTCGTTGGATGCTCTCCAGATATAGACAGATTTTCATGACGTCTTCCCACATCTCGTTTGTGACGGTGACCTTGTCATATTCTTGGTTTGTGATATGAGCATATTTATGCGACCTTGTTAGCTTGTTTCCTTGCATTTTCTTAGTTAGTTTCTACTTATTATAGTGTTTTAAGCTATTTTTGTGTGTTTTCAGGTTCAAATGACAAAGTTGGCAAGAAAGTGCAATTTGGAGCATTTTAGAGCAGTTTTGGGCTTGGAATGGATAACACATGTATGGAGTAAGATGGATGGACGTTTTTGAAGTTCAAGAGAGGCTAGGAATGTGCAAAAGAGTTGAAGAAATTAATTCAAGTCAGTGAAGATACGAAATCAGCTAAAAAGAAGGAACATTATCCAAAACCGTATCTAACCTTATCTTATCCAAACTAACCTTATCTTACCTTATCTTATCTTATCCTATCCTAATCTTATCCTACCTTAATTCTAGCTGCAAGGGGGACTCTTTTTCAAATTAGGACATCTAAAACCTATTTTTAGAAGGCCTTTTCCTTCTAGAAACATGCCACAACATTCATTTCTAGAAGCCCTAAAAATCTAACGCCCCAACCTTTCTAGATGGCCTTTTCTTTGTTGGTTTGGGGCTGCAAAAAAAATCCCAAAAATCCCAATCCCAAACCAAAATTCTCGAAATTTTCGGTACGGGATTCGGTTTTGCATCTCCATCTTTTCGGTATTCCCATACCGAACCGAAATAAATATTATATAAATATATATATATTATTTTTTAATTATAAGATAATTATTTCAACCATTCATTGTTTTGGATTTAATCTGTGCCGTTCATTTGTTTTTAGGTCAGATCCCCCATTTCACTTTCGTTCCATTGATTCCATCAAACTTGAAGCGTAGCCACCGCCAGCCTTTCTTCCTTCACCACACAGCCTTCTTTCATGCCAACCTTCCTTTGAATCATCTATGACTCTCCAGCGGCCCAGCCTTCCTTCACGAATCACCACCCAGCCATCATCACGCCAAAGCATCAAAGACAGAACTCTCCAGCCTTCCTTCACGATTCCTTCACGAATCGTCTCTGACTCTCGCGATCTCTCTCTCTTGAGCGATTTTCTCTCACAGACAGAACTCTCGATCCAGCACTGAGTCTGAATCTCACTCTCACCCCAAATTAGGTAATTAATTTAGTGTTGTGAAATCTAATTTCTGTCACTCATCCAAAATTTAGTGCCCAATATATAGTAGGGATAGTTGAAGGGCTCGAGGCCAGTTATGGACCCGCTGATGGCCTAATTTATTCATGCCGTTGGCAAATTTTTATTTTTATTTTTTGTGTTTTAATACTTGTGCATTGGTGCTTGCTGTTTATTTATGTTTTGTGTGTTAATACTTGTGCATCGCCGACTACAACATCCAGAAAGGTTAGCATTTTCGTATCCCTTGTTTGGTTGGTCAGAAACTGCTGGGTATGTTTGGTTGTGAATAATTAAATTTGGAAAATGTTTTTTCGGACTGTTTTCGGTTGCTATGCGGTTATGTTTGGATCATTTCACCTTCACAGAAGTTTAGTAGCCAAATCTGTAGATTTCGTTGAGCGAATTATGTTTCCTGTTGCTATGTGATTATGTTTGGAGTGTTTCACCTTCAAATGTTTCACCTTCAGAAGTTTGGTGTCTCTGTGTGTGTGTGTGTGTGTGTGTGTGGAGTTTCTGAATGATGGCTTTCTTCTTGTGTTAGAGGGTGGTGGAAATAGTATGACCAAAAAACACTTACCGCATGACTCAACTAACGATGTACAGAACAAAAAATGAAGGAATCGCAGGTTTATGGAATTTTATGCAAAATTGATTTATTCAGATGCCATCATACAACCAAGGATGGCATTTTGATTTTAGTTTTCTTTGATTTAATGTGACGAATAATATTTGTGCTATGATCTTCAAGGAGAAGTGTTAGCAGGTTTAGCACTGCTGTAGCAACTGAGGAGTTAATCATTCCACCTGTTCAAATTTGTCACACTCAGCACCTAATCAATGGGAAATTCGTTGCCACTGCGTCAGGTAATATTTTTGTTTTGGCTATAGAATCTTAGATACATGGTCTTGCTTTAATGTTTGATAGCAAATCAAGTTTTGTAATTCTGTTTTCTTTGCAGTTCTATATTTATATTTTGGACTGAGGTTACTTTACATTGCTTGGAGATCATCAGATTCTAAATCTTCCCAGAAGAAAGAAATTGAAGAAGTTTATTATACGTTTTCACTTTTTAGCCTTTATTTGATTTGTGTTTATTTATGATCTCTAGATAGATGGATGGTAAACTAGCAATGCTTGGTGCCTATACTACCCAGTTTATGGATCATAATAATTAACCTTTAGATTGGATAAAGCAATATTTAATTATTTTCAAGACTTGCTTTGATGCTTTTGAATGAACATGTGAACGAGGGAGGTCTTAAGAAACCTCCGAAAACAACTTCATCTGTATAGTGATAAAGATTGCAAAACAACCATTTCGGGATTCCTGATTTGTCCCGAAATCCCAAAACTATTTCGGGATTCCCGAAAATTGGGATTCCTGAAAATTTGGTTTGGGATCCGTATTGAAATTGGGATTCCCGAAAATTTCGGTTTGAGTCCTAGTTTGGAGTCCTAAATCCATACTGAACCACCCCTAGTTTGGAGTCCTAAATCCTTTTCCTTGACAACCTAGGCCAAGTAATCCCTAGGCCTATATATACCCCAATTTGCCGCACCATTCAAACCACCACCCTCTACCATAACTCACCTACATCCATCCACCACACACTTATTGTGCCGCAGCTGTGCAAGGAAGGAGAGGAGCCATCTGGAGCCGTGCTTGCCATTTAAGACGTTGGATTGTTGGAGCGTTTCTAGGTGTATTCTATCTTTGCTTTTGATGTTTAAATTTAATTGTCTTTGTTTATTTGCGAACATGAGGAACTAAACCCCTTTTTAGCTAGGGGAGAATTCAAAGTCATGAACATATATGTGATATGAATTGATTACATCCAGTTATTATTTCATAAATCGTGAATACAATTTGCTTAATTGTTTGATTTAAAACTTATTCTTGTATGTTGATTAGGGATGCATACTTAGTTTGCATGCATGAATTTGATGCTAAAATATAAGGGAGTTTCACCTAATAGTTACAAACTTATATTTACAAGTAGTGGAGGTTGCTAGTCACGATCGCGTTAAATAAATTCCTGGCAGGAGGGTCATGCAGTCATAGTCACGAATGCCTTGTCAATGCTTATGATTTTCACAGAGCTTAATGATCTTTGATATATATCTCTAGTATGCAGTCATATAGGGAATTTGATAAGAATAATTTGGTTGCGGCTCTACGTCCAATTCAATGAACTTAGGAAAATCTGAGGGTTAATGCTTGCAGTCACGGTTAATTTGGGGCATTGTCATTCATGGTTTATAGAAAGAATAACTGGAAATCGATTTGTGTTGCATATGTGTCATGTGTGGAGAAGGACCCTCTAGCTAGCCATTCACCCATTTAAATCACCAATTTCGTTCAAACTTTGTTTAAGTTTACAATCTGTTTGTTTTTACTTTAAATTCGTCCAAAACCCAATCCCTTTTACTTTCTTGTGTCAACTTAGTTAGAATCTGTCTAACTAGTGTTTTTAGGGTTTTGAGTCAAGTTAAAACCAATTTTCGTCCGAAGTACTCCCTAGTGTCTGTTTTGAGTCTATTTGCTTGTTTTGTGCTGTTTTGAGTCATTCTAGTTAGTTTTGAGTCTTTTCAGTTTATATTGAGTCTTTAGAGTCTAGTTTAGTGTTTTAAACTTAGTTTTGTGTTTTTGAGTCAGTTTCAAGTGTTTTAGCAATCCCTCCTAATCCCCGGCCTAGAACAATCCCTCCTAATCCCCGGCCTAGAACAATCCCTACTTACATCTATACTACAATTGTCAATAAGAGGGTTTAATTTGTGTGTCAAGTTAATTTTGACATTAGTTTGCGTTGTTTTAGAGGATGATAAGGCCGTCGTTGTTAACTAAACTATCAGACATGTCAGATAGTGGAGTGATCTGGCGGAGAAGAATAAAAGTTCACTGTCAATGGAAGCACCAATTATTGGAACCAAATTTGTGCACCACTGCGTGTGGAGGAAGTACTCAAACTTGACTACTTGCAAAACAATAAACAACTGTGAGCAAGCCTAAGACCAGGGGATGTGTTAGTCAAAGGCTCTCCGACGGTTAAGTTAATTAATAGTTTTAGACTCAAGCAATGAGCAAGAGAATTCAAGCATTTAGATTGCATTACCCGTGATAAACCCTAGGCGGGTGTATTTATAGTATCGGGAGAGAGACCTTTTAGGATTGAATCCTCGTTCTAAGCCGAGAGAATCCTAGATGATATCTAGAAGTAGATATTGCACCATCCTAGAGTTTATGATTACTTGTGGCACATGCCAATTCCTAGATTTTAGGAACTCCAAGACTTAAAAGATCTTATTGTGTCCATATCCAGATCAGATCACACATCTTGCGGAACAAGTATGGTCATCTAGAAGAGTCGTTTGGACCTTGGCTATTGGCCCGAAATAGGGTGATAGTGGCACCGCTACTCTGTCTAATATAGCTCTGCCAGAAGCCGGTTAGTTCATGACCGAACTTTTGAGGTAACTGTATTTCGATCAACTTTACCCCGGTCCTAAGAAATCACGGTCCCACAATCTTAATACAAAGGTTTAAATAGAGAGAGAAAAAAGGAGAGAAGGAGAGAGGGGGAGAAGGCATTCAAGGTTGTTCTACACCAAGCTAGGAAAATCACTCCCTAAGTGCAAACAGTCTTTGATCTTCAAGAGAGCCATCTTCTTGCAACCTTGGGCTTTCTAGAACCTTCCTTTAATCCTTACAATTAGGACAAGCATTCTTAGAACCCTAGGAAATCTAGATTACTTGGCCTAGAACACTATGCAAACTCTCTCTTTCTCATGCCAATTCTTTAGAGATATTCAGGGACTTAGTATGAAAGTCTAAGTCCAACTTGACCTAAAAGTCTCCCAACATTAAGTAACAATCGAATCTCTATCATGCTTTTCCTCAAATATAATTCCACAAATTTTGAAAGTAAGCTTTGAGATAAGACAAACTTTTGATCATTTATTAAGGCTACCACTTGTATTACCTAATTAAGCTAGTCTAAGCTCAAGTTTCCTTTTCGACGGTAAATTAATATATGGTTAATTATTCCTATAAGGCAATGGCATTGAATTATTATTCGCGAACCCTTTCAAAATTGAACAGTTATGTACTTACAAGGAGACATCTATTTGTTTGTGAATATCTATCCATAACACTACCGGATTGTACTTTAAATATCTATACATGTATATAGGAAAAATTAGTATTCGGATCCTAATTACTAATGTTCATTGATTGAAACCTTATTAATTTTCAAATTTTGACCTAAGTTCCTAGCATTAATGTAATAATTAATAATTGATTTAGGATTTTAATACTCACACCTTTATTAAACTCCTAACTAATTTTTAATTCAAAACATTTCCAAGATAAATAAAAAATTAGAATAAGTTTGTACCCATTAGTGTGACAGCCCGTCCCGGAATAATTTATCGTTGGTGCAAAAAGATGGATTTACCCTTGGACATTGAGACGTGTTGTGTGTGATTTATATTCAAGTTGGATTTAATTATCATTTTCCTAAGTGTTGGACCTAAGTGAGCTAAAGGACTTAGTTTTGTTTGGTTGGAGACCAAACTAAGACCACACAAACACATACACACTCACACCCGTGCTCTCTCTCTCCTCCCTCTTAATTTTCTGTCTTTTTTCGTACAAGTGTACGGATGGACCTTGAAACAACCATTTCAGTTGCAGATCGAAGGTTCAAAGGCTGTATTCAGGTTCCTTGTAACCTTACGAACCCATCTATACCCTTGGTTGGCCGTGGAACCATCAGAAAACCCGAGAACCAGAAACCCAGATTTGAGGTACTGTTCATGCACTCATGAATGAGAAGGTTTCATAGCATTTCAAGCTTATAGGAAGCTTTAGATCATCCTCACGAAGCTCGGAGAAGAAAAACCAAGTGAATTGGACGTCGGGAAGTTTGAAGTTTGACCGGAATATCGAGGAAATTTCCGACGAGATCCCATGATTTTTGGAGCTTCAAAGTGGTAAGATCTTATTCTACTAGTCAAGGGCTTCATTTTGGTATAAATTTCATGGATTTTGGTTGAGAAATGGCTGAGATATGAAGATCTGAAATTTTTCCAGTTTTCCGACTCGTGTGCAGGATATATATATATATATATATATATATATATATATATATATATGTGATGATGAAAGATGATGAGATTGATTATGAGTTATAGTTCAGCCGAGCTGATCACTCAATGAACATATTATTATCTATGATAAGTTTTCACCTGATATAGTTATGTGATTGATGAGATATATTTGGCATGGCATATACCTTGCATATCACTACTTTTGACATGATTCTGAATTTATGAGTTAAGATGAGTATATATGTATATATGCTATTTTTTTGAGAAATTATACAGGTTTTACGGCAAAGGGTTAGAACCTTTGAAAATATTTGTTTTTGCCCACTCATGCGTTTTGTTTTTCGCCCCTCCAGGTTCTAGGTAGCAGTGCTTTGGTGGCCATGAGGGACCCAACGGTGTTCTGACAGAATTCACAAAAGTAGGATTCACCTTCGAGTGTTATATCTTAGTAATTGTCCTTAACTGCAACTAGAAGTTCTTATTGCTCTGAATGTGTATTTACATTTATCTTCTTAGCTTCTGCATTATGCACATGGTTACGTCACTCTCATGTGACCGCCAGCACGCCCTCCTTGGGACGGGGTGTGTCAGTTGGTATCAGAGCCTAGGTTGCGGTCCTAAATATCTTGAGAATTTTCTAAGTGTCTTCTGTCAGAACTATACGGCCTCGTAGAGAGCCACATCGTTCATATGAGTCTAGTTTTCCGATATAGCATAGTTAAGGAAAGCTATTGCTATTGTGATTCAGTGTATTATTCAAAGGACTTCTCTTGAGATTGTTTATAAGTTGAAGCTGAATCATTTTATGAGAAATGAAGAACCTGAGGGAGCAGAACGATGGCTCAATCATGTTGAAAAGACCTTTCATGTGATGCAAGTTAAGGAAATCTTCTTTTTGAAAGGTGGGTCGGGACGACTACCTGGTTTCTGAGTATTGAATTTACATCCTGGTAGAGACAGTAGTCATATACGATGTCACCGGAGGAAACAGCTAATTAAGAGTTGTTTAAAGAGTTGTTTAAGAAAAGGTTTATTCCTCCAGCATATATTGATGGTAAGAAACAAGAGTTTCCAAATTTGAGACAAGGAAAGAGGACAGCTAATGAGTATTACAGAAGGTTTACGGACTTGTTTCGTTATCATCCGGATGTTGCTGCTAATCTGACGGAAATGTTATGTCGTTTTAAGCTGGATACTAAAAAGAAGTGGCGTTTTGAGGCGACCACTATTCATAGTACTTCTTACCAGGAGTTTTACGAGATTTTGCTGAGGATTGTAGAGAATATGCCCAGCAAGAGTAAAGAAGAAGAAGGAAAAGAATGTGAATCAGAGGAAAGATAACCAAGGTAAAGGTCAGTCATCTTATGGACCTCGCAAAACTCAGAGCTTCAAAAGAAGTGAAGCTAGTTCTAGTTCTTCAACTAAGGTTTTAGTGCCACTGGTCAGAAGCGAGGTGGTAGATTTACTTAGATTCCAGATTCCAGAGGCAGGGAGATGCTGGTAGAGGAAATGTACCTTTGTGTCGTAGGTGCAGTAATAGACACTTTGGAGAGTGTAGACGGGAAACAGTGGATGCTTTGCATGAGGATAAATGGGACATAGAGTTGCAAATTGTCCCTAGAATCAGTAGATGCCCAGCAGTCTTCTTACCACCACTAACGCCGATTCAGCAGGTTCCTGGATTTAGTAGTAATGGTCAGATAAGCCGTGGTGAGCAAGGGCAAGGTATTTAAACAATTAGAGGTCTTGGGGGACAACAACAAGCTCATGGACGTGTTAACGTATCACCGCAAGATGCTCAGAAACATTCGAACTTGATTATGGGTACGCTAAACATTTTGGTCACTTTGCTAGAGTTATTGATTGTGATGCAGAAATTATATGTTCTTGACGATGTTGTAAAGAAAGTATTGAATGAGCACAATCTAGGCATATATATGTATTTCCCAATTAGGGGTAAAATGGTAATATTGCACCCTCGGTAATTGTTACTTACTTATCGAGACAACAGTGAGTTATTGGTATCGCGGGCTGCTGACTGTAATATTAATAACTTATCCGTTAGGATTCGTTAAGCAAGTAATCAGGAAGGTCATTATATGTTAGTATCGTGTTTATTCAGAGTGTTCAGTGGTGGTTGAAGATGTAGTTATGGCAGTGAATTTTATTCCGTTAGATATGGTGGATTTCGATGTTATTCTAGGCACATATTGGTTGCGGTATGATCGTGACAGATAGATTGCGACGGAAAATCAATTACTTTCCATCGTCTTGGATTACTAAAGGTTACTTTTGTGGTTGAGCAAAGTGAATTGAGGCATACCGTTAATTCTTCTATGAGAGTAAAGAAATGGTTATCGAATGGCTGCCAAGGATACTTAGCTCATGTGGTTTTGAATGATGTTGCTCTGAGTAGTGTGGAAGATGTAAAGGTGGTTAAACATTTTCCTGTTGTATGTCCGGACGAGTTACCCGGATTGCCGCCAGCAAAGATGTGGAGTTCACTATTGATTTATCTCCAGGTACAGATCTTATATTATATAATGGCTCTTACTGAGTTAAGGGAATTAAAAATTCAGTTGCAGGAATTGGTTGATAAAGGTTTCATTCAACCTAGTACGTCACCTTGGGGAGCCCAGTTTTGTTTGTGAGGAAAAAAGACGAGACCTTAAGGCTATGCATTGATTATAGGCAATTGAATCGGGTAACGATTGAGAATCGTTATTCATTGACGCGCATTAATGATCGTTTGATCAGCTTAGAGGTGCCTGTGTGTTTTCAAAGATTGAATTGAGGTCTAGTTATTAACTGTTGAAGATCATCATGGATGATGTTCCTAAGATAACTTTCAGGAACCGTTATGGTCATTACGAGTTTTTGGTGATACCATTCGAATTGACGAATGCGCATGCTGCTTTTATGGGTTTGATGAATGAAGTATTCCAGGAATATCTCGACAGGGTTGTTATTATTTTCATCGATGATATTCAGGTGTACTCTAAGTTTAGAGCAGAGCATGCTAGACATCTTAAATTGATGTTGCAAAGATTGAGGGAACATCGGTAGTATGCCAAGTTCAGTAAATACCAATGTTGGATGAATCAAGTGGCATTTCTAGGACATGTGATATCTGCTCAAGGTATTCAAGTGGATCCTTAAAAGGTAGCAGCAGTGGAGAATTTGGAACAACCGCGAACCATGACTGAGGTTCGGAGTTTTCTTAGCTTAGCAGGCTACTATAGACGGTTTATTAAGGATTTTTCAATCATTGCTTTGCCATTGACGAGATTGACGAGGAAAGAGGTTAAGCTTGAGGGGGATGAAAATTGTAAGCAAAGTTTTCAGCAGTTGAAGTATTTCCTCACTCATGCACTTGTTTTAGCACTCCCAGATGATAGCGGTAATTATGTGGACTACAGTGTTGCCTCGTTGGATGGTTTGAGATGTGTGTTGATGCAGCATGGTAGAGTAATTGCTTACGCTTCGCGTCTGTTAAAGCCTCAAGAGATGAATGACTCTACTCATGATTAGGAATTAACTGCTATCATCTTTGCTTTGAAGATTTGGAGACATTATCTTTAAGGTGAGAAATGCAAGATTTTTACGAATCATAAGAATCTCCAAAATTTGTTTATCCAGAGAGATTTTGATCTTAGGCAACGAAGGTGGATTGAGTTGCTTAGTGATTATGATTGCGCGACCAGGGTGATTGTCCAAACGTAGTGGCTGATGCTTGAGTTGGAAATCCCAAGGTTAGATTAATGCTTTATGTGCTTGCCATGTTCCTCTTCTTGCGGATTTGAGGTATACTAGAGTGGAATTAGAAATAGAAGAACGAGAAGTAGCCTTGCTTGCTAGTTTTCAAGTCAGGCCAGTATCAATTGATCAAGTGCTCGAGGCACAGATTAATGATGAGGAAATTCAAGAGCTAATTCATTTAAGGAATCAAGGGAAAAAGAAAGACTTCAGAGTTAGAGAATCAGATGGCAGGTTTATGAAAGAAGGGAGAATGTATGTGCCGAATAATTTTGGAAATGAAGAAAGAAATTTTGGATGAAGCACATTGTTCAGTTTATGCAATGCATCTAGGAGGAACTTCGATGTATCATACCATTCGACCATTTTATTATTGGCCGGGTTTGAAAAGAGAAATTGCCGAGTATGTAAATAGGTTGCCTTTGTCAGCAGGTTAAAGCGGAAAGAAAGAAGCCTTTTTGGATTGACGCGGTCATTTTCCATTCTGCAGTGGAAATGGGAAAATATTATTATGGATTTTGTATACAAGCTTTCTCGTACACTGAATGGTTATGATGGTATTGGGATGATAGTTGATCGGCTTACTAAATCAGCTCATTTGGTTCCAGTGAGGGAGAAGTATTCATTAAGCCGATTAACTGGATTGTCTATCTCAGAGATTGTGAAGTATCATAGAGTTCCTGTGAGTATTATATTGGATTGTGATCCCAGGTTTACTCCTAAGTTTTGGATAGTGTTTTAGGAGGCTTTGGATACAAGATTACTTTACAGTACAGCATATCATCCTTAAACAGACGGACAGTCAGAGAGGACCATTCAGACTTTGGAGCATATGCTGAGATCTTCAGTATTACAGTTTGGTGACACTTGGCATAAGCGGTTGGATTTGATGGAATGTGCCTGCAACGACAGTTTTCATTCGAGTATTGGTATGGCACCATTTGAGGCGCTTTATGGCAGGGTTTATCGTACACCTTTATGTTGGTCAGAGGTTGGTGAAAGAGTTTTGGTAGGCCCTGAGATTGTGGATGAGACTACTCAGAATGTTCAAGTGATTAAGTCTAACTTGGAAGCGGCCCAGTATTGACAAAAGAGCTTAGCAGACAGACTTACCACTGATAGAATGTATTATGTAGGTGATTGAGTATTTTTGAAGTTATCACCTTGGAAAGGTGTGGTTCAGTTTGGAAAGAGAGGCAAGCTAAGTTCTAGATACATCGAACCTTATGTGATCACCGAGCGAGTCAGTGAAGTTGCTTACAGGCTTGAGTTGCCTCCAGAGTTGTTGAAGTGCACGATGTGTTCCATGTTCGATGCTTCGTCATTATGTCTTAGATCCGTCGCATGTGATTCCTCCTCAACCATTGGAAATTTATTTGGATTTGACTTATGATGAGGAGTTGGTGACTATTTTGGATTGGAAAGATAAGATTTTGAGGAATAAGACAGTGCATTTGTCAAAGTGTTGTGGAGAATCATTCAGTGGAAGAAGCTATTTGGGAAACAGAAGATCGGACGAGAGAGATGTACCCAAGGTTGTTTTATGAGTACTAGTGAATGTTTTTGGTTATGTAAATTTCGAGGACGAAATTTTTATAAGGTGGGTAGATTGTGACAGCCCGTCCCGGAATAATTTATCGTCGGTGCAAAAAGACGAATTTACCCTTAGACATTGAGACGTGTTATGTGTGATTTATATTTAAGTTGGATTTAATTATCATTTTCCTAAGTGTTGGACCTAAGTGAGCTAAAGGACTTAGTTTTGTTTGGTTGGAGACCAAGCTAAGACCACACAAACACATACACACTCACACCCGTGCTCTCTCTCTCCTCCTTCTCAATTTTCTGTCTTTTTTCGTACAAGTGTACGGATGGACCTTGAAACAAACATTTCAGTTGCAGATCGAAGGTTCAAATGTTGTATTCAGGTTCCTTGTAACCTTACGAACCCATCTATACCTTTGGTTGGCCGTGGAACCATCAGAAAACCCGAGAACCAGAAACCCAGATTTGAGGTATAGTTCATGCACTCATGAATGAGAAGGTTTCAGAGCATTTCAAGCTTATAGGAAGCTTTAGATCATCCTCACGAAGCTCGGAGAAGAAAAACCAAGTGAATTGGACGTCGGGAAGTTGAGATCGGCAAGTTTGAAGTTTGGCCGGAATATCGAGGAAATTTCCGACGAGATCCCGTGATTTTTGGAGCTTCAAAGTGGTAAGATCTTATTCTATTAGTCAAGGGCTTCATTTTGGTATAAATTTCATGGATTTTGGTTGAGCAATGGCTGAGATACGAAAATCTGAAATTTTTCCAGTTTTCCGGCAAGTTGCAGGCGGCGGCGGATGGCGGTCGCCGGCGAGGTACATTGGAGAAGAAGGAAGAATATTCCGTCAGAGTTGACGGAATATTCCTAACGGTGGTTAGGGTTTCCGTCAGGGTTCCCTGCTCGTGGCCGCGCGTGTGGCCGTGCGCTTGCTGGCGTGTGGCGGCGCGTGGGTGGTCAGAAAACTATTTTAAAAATATGGGGATGATCCTGAGATTGTGTAGATCACGGTGGTATATTCATATACCCAATTTGAGCATTGTATGAGAAGTTATTACCTATTGTTGGTTATGTGCGTTAAATAATGTTTATTCGGTTATTACGCATATAGGTGAGGCCTATCCAGAGGACGAGCGCCATCATTTGAGGCTCGGGGGTTGTGACTCTTCGACTTATCTATAAGTGGGCTTTTGTTTTCTGTATATACCTATATACATGAGATTTTTCCCAGAAAATCAATTTAAGTGAAATGTGATATGATATGCCATACAAAGTATATATCTATTTTATTCATGCATTAGTAGCTGTATATAATGGTAATTGGTGCTGTGGACGTACAGGTAAGTATCAGGTAAGTATACATTGATGATAGAGAATGATTAATATGAAATGATGTTTATGTTGAGATGTATTGAAAGCTCATAAACCTGCACCCCGGTGTTAGTGCTCCCGCCCAGGGCCAGGGCTCAGTCCTTCACGTGATGTTCACCTCTCGCACCACACGCTCACCTTGGATCCAAGTTAGGTGCTCAGTCTTGTCAAATGGACCAGTATAGGTGGGTTCGACTTGTAGGTGACCCGCGATTAGCGCTCAGTTTTCACGTGATCGTAGCACTAGAGCGTAATTATTTACACCCAGTCTTGTCGGTGAGACCACGTGAAGTGGTTCCGACTCGTGTGCAGGATATATATATATATATATGTGTGTGTGTGTGTGTGTGTGTGTGTGTGTGTGTGTGTGTGTGTGTGTGTGTGATGATGAGAGATGATGAGATTGATTATGAGTTATAGTTCAGCCGAGCTGAGCACTCGGTGAACATATTATTATCTATGATGAGTTTTTACCTGATATAGTTATGTGATTGATGAGATATATTTGACATGGCATATACCTTGCATATCACTACTTTTGACATGATTTTGAATTTATGAGTTGAGATGAGTATATATGTATATATGCTATTTTTCTGGGAAATTATACAGGTTTTACGACAAGGGGTTAGAACCTTTGAAAAGAGAAAAGGTTTGAAAAGATTTGTTTTTGCCCACTCACGTGTTTTGTTTTTCGCCCCTCCAGGTTCTAGGTAGCAGTGCTTTGGTGGCCATGAGGGACCCAACGGTGTTCTGACAGAATTCACAAAAGTAGGATTCACCTTCGGGTGTTATATCTTAGTAATTGTCCTTGACTGCAACTAGAAGTTCTTATTGCTCTGAATGTGTATTTACATTTATCTTCTTAGCTTCCGCATTGTGCACATGGGTACGTCACTCTCACCTGATGGCCAGCACGCCCTCCTTGGGACGAGGTGTGTCAGTTGGTATCAGAGCCTAGGTTGCAGTCCTAAATATCTTGAGAATTTTCTAAGTGTCTTCTGTCAGAACTATACCGCCTTGTAGAGAACCACGTCGTTCAGATGAGTCTAGTTTTCCGATATAGCATAGTTAAGGAAAGCTATTCCTATTGTGATTCAGTGTATTATTCAAATGACTTCTCTTGAGATTGTTTATAAGTTGAAGCTGAATCATTTTATGAGAAATGAAGAACCTGAGGGAGCAGAACGATGGCTCAATCATGTTGAAAAGACCTTTCATGTGATGCAAGTTAAGGAAATCTTCTTTTTGAAAGGTGGGTCGAGATGACTACCTGGTTTCTGAGTATTGAATCTACATCCTGGTGGAGACAGTAGTCTTATACGATGTCACTGGAGGAAACAGCTAATTGAGAGTTGTTTAAAGAATTGTTTAAGAAAAGGTTTATTCCTCCGACATATATTGATGGTAAGAAACAAGAGTTTACAAACATTCAGAGATCAAGTAACGGGACAAAACATTTCGACGGTTATAAACGAAAAATCACGATTTAACGGTTATTTTAACTCTGATTTTGATGATTTTTTACAACTACACTCCTTAACCCTATATCAATACAATGAATGAATTTGATCTTCAATTTAAAAAATTTACACTAGTGGATACCACAAATCTTATGTTATACTTAATGAAAGTATAAATAAACTCTAAGTGTTAGTGAATCTATCGTTTTGATGAGATACGCATCCTACGAAACTAATTTCAACGATCTAACCATCAAACTTGTTTGTATATGCTTTGAGATTGCATACGCCAAAAATCGCAAAAAACAAACATTCAGCGATCAAGTAACGGGACAAAACTTTTGGACGATTATAAACGAAAAATCACGATTTAACGGTTATTTTAACTCCAATTTTGATGATTTTTTACAGCTACACTCCTTAACCCTATATCAATACAATGAATGAATTTGATCTTCAATTTAAAAAATTTACACTAGTGGATGCCACAAATCTTATGTTATACTTAATGAAAGTATAAATAAACTCTAAGTGTTAGTGAATCTATCGTTTTGATAGGATACGCATTCTACGAAACTAATTTCAACTATCCAACCGTCAAACTTGTTTGTATATGCTTCGAGATCGCATACGCCAAAGATCGCAAAAAACAAACATTCAGAGATTAAGTAACGGGACAAAACTTTTCGACGGTTATAAACATAAAATCACGATTTAACGATTATTTTAACTCCGATTTTGATGATTTTTTACAGCTACGCTCCTTGACCCTATATCAATACAATGAATGAATTTGATCTTCAATTTAAAATATTTACACTAGTGGATACCACAAATCTTATATTATACTTAATGAAAGTATAAATAAACTCTTAAGTGTTAGTGATCTATCGTTTTGATGAGATACGCATCCTACGAAACTAATTTCAACGATCTAACCATCAAAATTGTTTGTATATGCTTCGAGATTGCATACGCCAAAAATCGCAAAAAACAAACATTCAGAGATCAAGTAACGGGACAAAACTTTTCGACGGTTATAAACGAAAAATCACGATTTAACGGTTATTTTAACTCCGATTTTGATGATTTTTTACAACTACACTCCTTGACCTTATATGAATACAATGAATGAACTCGATCTTCAATTTAAAATATTTACACTAGTGGATACCGCAAATCTTATGTTATACTTAATGAAAGTATAAATAAACTCTAAGTGTTAGCGAATCTATTGTTTTGATGGGATACGCATTCTACATAACTAATTTCAACAATCCAACCGTCAAACTTGTTTGTATATGCTTCGAGATCGCATACGCCAAAAATTGCAAAAAACAAACATTCAGAGATTAAGTAACGAGACAAAACTTTTCGACGGTTATAAACGAAAAATCACGATTTAACAGTTATTTTAACTCCGATTTTGATGATTTTTTACAACTACACTCCTTGACCTTATTTTAATTTGTTTTTGTTGTTATTCTGATAACTTTGATAACTTTTTGTATATTTATTCGAATTAATTAATTTTGTCACTTGAATTGTTATGAGAAAATGGAAATGAATAATATTTATAAGCATTTATGTTAAATTAACAATATTAAATATAACATAAACTTATAATATTCAGTAATATAGGAATATATTATGTTAAATTAATTTTTTTTGCACTCTAGATATTCAAAATAAACTAGGCGGGAACTTTCCCGCTTGTCAGTAGTGGTGTCGGTTTAAATCGACACTAACGTTAATTAAAGCGACGCCTTATTAAACTTGTCAGACCATGGTGTCGGTTTTAACCAACACTAAGGTTAATTAAAGTGATGCCTTATTAATTTCAAAAAACTATGTCAGAATTAGTTGATTGATTTAATACGCGTCAGTGGTGGTGTCGGTTTAAATCGACACCAAGTGGAACTAAACCGACGCCAGTTTTTGTTCAATAAATTTTGTCAGAAAACTATGTCAGAATTAGTTGATTGATTTAATGCGTGTCAGTGGTGGTGTCAGTTTAAACCGACACAAAGTGCAACTAAACCGACGCCAGTTTTTGTTCAATAAATTTTGTCAGAAAGTGGTTGAAATGAATGTCATAATTTGGTGGCGGTTTAAACCGACACCAACGCTCACTTATTACGACGCCAGGGGGTTTTAATGCGACATGAGGATGAACATGCTTTATTTAAACCTCTTCTTCCCCCATTTCGCCGTGCATTCATTTGAGTTTCAGTTTCAACCTCCATGTTTTCTCCCTTCTCAGTTTTTAGGTTATTACTTCTTGAAGATTGTTTTGCTATGGATCATTTTGAGGATGAACATGCTGACGAACTCCAATTCGAAGAGGAAGAAGTCGAAGGTTGTCCAATTTTAATTTTTTTTTTTTTGGGAAATGTGGTAATTTTTTATTTTATAATGGTTTTTAGTTTCAGTTTTTGGTTTTGTAGTCTAACTATTATGATGCCCAAATTGATAATTGCTTGTTGGTTTTTAGTTTCAGTTTATGGTTTTTTTATTTTATTATTGTTTTTTAGTTTCAGTTTTTAGTTTTTAGTTTTTTAGTTTCAGTTTTTCCGTGTTTGGTTTTTAGTTTCAGTTTTTGGTTATTAATTGTTTTTTTCTTTGTTTATAAGGAACAACTCAACGAGGACGAGGACCCTCAAAACCCGACTAGACGGAACAACTTTGTTCCTTTGATGCATCTGGAAAATGCATTAGTTAAAATTCTAGTGTTTTTTCAAAACATGTAGGGGCAGAGGTTAGGGATTATAGAAATATTCCGTTGGTGAGAGGTTGGCGTATGATCAAGGAAGATCTCAGGTAAGCTTTCTGGAATAGAATAAAGGTACACATTTTTATTTTTTTTTGGCAAACAAAGGTATAAATATTTTGTTACTTGAAGAGAGTATAATATGTCAATGTTTATATCATTGTTATTAAATTTTATTATATATAGTTGAATTCTTATTTTTAAAATTTTTATTGCAAGGCAACTATGGAGGGAAATATTCAAAGTATGATTGAGTCTGGGCAAGAAGATGGTGATAAGCTCAGGACCCGAGTTTATGTGGAGACGATAGTTTCTATTCTTTTTTTTTGTATGTTGTATGTTTGTAATGTCGGAGCTAAGGACCTGAGTTTATGTGGAGACGATAGTTTCTTTTTTTTTTTTTTTTTGTATGATGTATATTTGTAATGTCGGATTTGTTGTTGGTTATGACGGATGAGTTTTTGTATATTATGTGAAATATGAAATGTTTGTTATGAGATTTTGTATGTTATGTGAAATTTAAAATGTTTGTTATGTGGAATTATTTTGATATAAATTTTTGTAATTAATATTCATTAAAAACTAAAGAAGTTTTTTATTTTTTATATATGTAGTGTCGCTTATAAGCGACGTCAGCTCCAATATATGTATTATCGAATTTTAGGTGATGTCGGTCATAACCGACATCAGCTTGACTATTTTATTATTTATTTTTAGTTAATGTCGGTTGGGAGCGACACCAAGTTTGATATTTTAATTATTTATTTTTAGTTAATGTCGGTTTGAACCGACATCATGTCAGAAGTCTATGGCGCTTATAAGCGACGTCAGTTCCTATGTCAGTTTTAAGCGACGTTAATACCCTTTTTATTTTATATTATTTTGCTTCATGGTGACGGATTAAGGGGCCTAAGCGACGCCAATACCTTTTTGTGACGGTAGTATTGGCGTCGGTTCCACTATGCGACATTGCACGATTTAATGTCGGATTTTTACCAAAAATCCGACAGTAAGTGTTGTTTTTTGTCGGTTTTATTGCGCCACTGATATCCCCCTTTGTAGTAGTGTAAGTCCTATTTTCTGACAAATGATCCTTGAAATTGACTCATGACATCAAAATGGTATTTGAAATTGACCCGCGACATCAAAATGGTCCCTGAAATTGAAAATTGATCAATGTAGTCCCTCAAGTAAGTGTCTCAAATAAATGTAATTCTGTCGAAAATTTTGTTATGTGCTGATGTGACATATAAATGGGTCACATAAGTCTAATTAAATTTTAAAAATTACAAATAGGCTTAATAATCTAATAGTTAATAAAAAAATTGTCAAAACCCAAAAACATAGTCCTGCAATCATCTCTGATCCCAGTCCACATTTTTCTACCTCCTTCGCTCTCTATTTTCCAAAAAAATCTCAATACACCAATCTTTACACACTTCGACAGCTTTCACCGAATTGAATCTAGATCGAGTTCACAGAACGTGAGCACCTCCTCCGATTCTCTCACGCTGGTCAACAGACCTTTGTTTGATTCAACAGACGAAATGTTGGCCTCATAAAGCGAGTAGAGTGGTCTCTACTCTAGCGAGTGGGTGGCGCGGTTAAGCCATTAAACCACTAGGCGGTTTCCCTGCACAGTCCATACCACATTTTGTCAAATAAACTGGGTTTCTACTTGTACAGAAATGACTCTGTGGCTTTCCATATAAAGCATTTATAATTATAATTATAGGTACATACATCTTCGGAAATTAAGGAAAGAGGGGAGCTGCTACTGTTTTCTCTATAGCTTGTTTCTTCCATGTAAGCTCTCAACAGTTTATTATACACCTTACTTTTTTTAAGGAAAAAATCGAAAGGGAAAAACGACTTCTCTTTTGGGATAAATATGATCTTTGTTCTTTTGAATTTTCTTGGTTCTTGTTGACGATCTTGGTTCTTGTTGACAATCTCCTATAGCTTCGTATTACTGTTATTTTTGGCATATGCTTTTAGTCTTGGTTGCTTTAGGTTTTGATTACCAATTTAGGCAAATTGGACAATTTTCCTGAACATGAGTAACTAATTTCTCTATGTATCTACCGATCTAAAAGAGAAGAAGGTATGGGGAGAGGAAAGATTGTGATTAGAAGGATTGACAGTTCGACGAGCAGGCAAGTAACCTTCTCGAAGAGAAGAAATGGGTTGCTTAAGAAGGCTAAGGAGCTATCAATCCTCTGTGATGCTGAGGTTGGATTGATTGTCTTCTCTAGCACCGGCAGGCTTTACAATTATGCTAGCACTAGGTTAGATCTCTCTCTCTCTCTCTCTCTCTCTCTCAATCAATCTATCTATATATGTGTGTATATTGCCTGTGAACTTTTTGTTGGGTTGAGTTTGCAGTGGAACTAGAGCTACTTGTTCGATATATATATATAGACACACAATATATATGCTGCATGTTCTAGCAAAAGATTTGAGGTAGACTTGTTATATTGGACTAATTCAGACAACATATATCAGCTATTGAGTCCTTTTAATCTTCTTTCGACCGAAACATTGTTCTCATGTGAAGATTTTTGCTTGCCCCAAGATGTTATTATTGCATAAAATACTGATTTTTTTATGAATCTATGTATACCATGTGGAATTAACCGAAGATGTTATTTGGGTATTTGGTTTCCTCCTGTTTTGTGGTCATGGATTGTGTAGAACCTTTCCTAGTCTATATGCATAGAAATTCAGAAGGACATTATACCTGATAAGAAATTGCTTTTAAAAAACTTCCAAACGAAAAAAATGTTACAGATAAACATATGAATGTTTCTCACATTGTGCTATCTATCTATCTATCTATATATATATATATATATATAGGCAAGAGCTGATTATTTACATATAATGATAAATAGAGACAGGATAGAGCTAATGCATGATACAATTAAGTACATTGAATTTAGTTATTTAGTAGTAATGTTCAACGAAGAGGGGTTTCTGAGGCATGAACGAAGAGAATTTGTAAATACGTAGATGCATGCTTCTCCTTAATTACTTAGACGTCTTAGTTAAGATTTTGTTGCATAAGATATATATATATATATATATATATATATATGTATGTATGTACGTATGTACATCTATATATGTTGTCTCCTCAATTGCTTTGTTTGTGCACATGAGGACACAGCACTTAAAATGACAAAGTTCTTAGATAAAGTTTACTTGATCGTACCTCCTTCAACTGGCATCACCTCCATGTTGCACTTCATAAAAATTTAAATGAGAAGTTTGTAGTTAGTTTGACAATTCTCGTGAAAAACAAGTCATCTATGAATATCACATTTCTTTAGGGCCTAAACTGAGGAACAGGGTGCAGACTCGAGCTTTAGGAACTGCCCTTTTCTTGGTACGTACGGAGGAGGATGCATCATGGGGAAGGCAGAATTCTCTACCTACAAGTTCTCACTCATGTGCATAATTATATATATATAGGGGGCGGTTATGTGGCGACTTAAAAAAGGACACAAATCGAGACCGTTAGATTTGTACACTTTTAATGGTTGAATTGTAATCTTATTAGTCCAGTAAATTTCTTTTATTCAAATAATTATGGATTGAGTTTTTTACAATTGTCCAGGACACATTTTCATATTTTGAAAACGCTGAATTATAGCTTCATTATCAATGGAAGAGAAAATATTGCTCTTGATACAAACCATCATGATATCACTCAACCATTGATCTCTCATTCAGTTACGCAATAGACTTTTCACAATATTTATAGCAAAATAGGCTCTCTCTGCTAAAGCAGTAGTAACCCCC
Source organism: Heteromeles arbutifolia (assembly GCA_024362995.1). NCBI lineage: Eukaryota > Viridiplantae > Streptophyta > Magnoliopsida > Rosales > Rosaceae > Heteromeles > Heteromeles arbutifolia. Next base: position 37,689,791 of record JANCRC010000002.1, on the reverse strand, counting down.
AAGAATCAAAGTCAATGTGGGGTGGTAGGAGTTTGGGCGTTATAGATTGAGTTTCGTGGGATTGGGATTTGAAAATTGTTTGAGTTTGTGCAGGGTTTGCTGCAACCTACGGGTTTGCTTTTTTTATTTTTAAGTTGTTGCTTGTCTTTTCTTTCTTTTTCTTTTTTTTTTTATACAGTAATCAAGCTAAAAACGACATCATTTTGGCCAGCATTAAAAAAAATAATAAGAAGGGCAACTCTCATTGAGACATTTTATCAAGCAGTTGGAGGGCATATATGAAAGGCAGCTGAAACCTTCTAAGGCTAGCACTTAAGTCGTCCATTAAGATTCACCGGAATTCAGAGGTTAGCTGACCCCTTGCCATTCCCAAGTGTGAGGGAGATCTTAACATGAGGCCTCTTCTATTGTTGGGGAGAAAAATATCACTAAACCAAAAACTACTAATTAGTTATGAAGGGGAATGCAAATCAAGGCCAACAGAGATCATCATTTGAGCAACTGAAATGACCGAGTGACCAAAATATGTAAGAGCATGAAAAAGCATTATCATATTGTTTAATACTCAAAAGGGACTTGTAGCATTTGCGCCCGTCCCGTAGTATTATCTTTGTAGAAAAGCGCGTTTACAGATTTCCACAAGCCTGTTTAAAACAAATGTTAACAAGGATTTCAAGTATATCCCCTATATGCTTGATAAACTAACGACCATAACACTATGAATTAACTAAAAAATATTCACAAGATACCTGATTGTTGCATCTAATGACCATACACTATGAATTTCTTATCAGCATGAAATCAGTTATCGATCGTTTCAACAAACAGAGAGAGGAGCACCATCAACTACTGAATCCTGCTTCAGAACTCAAGGTAACCACTCAACAAAAACAGCTCCAATCTTCTTTCTGCTGAATAATTGCAATATATATATATATATATATATATATATATATATGATACTGTCAAATATGATAGGATTTTTACCACCTGTAAAATAGGTTAAAAACACCTTAAAAATACTTGTAAGAGTACAAGGTAATCATAGTATGGTTGGCTCTAGTAAGGTCGTTCTCTGCAGGGATTGAATGAATAATTTATGTAAAAATCAAGTTTTAATTAATTATTGGAAAACAAAGTTTGAGTTTATGACCTAAAATATTACAAACGAATTTAATTAAAAAGATTAAAGAAATCGGCAAGAGCAAAGAATCATAAAAGAAAATAGTTTTTGAAATCAAATTGAGAAAACACTAGGGTTTCGCCGTCACCTCAACAGTCCTACATAGTTTTATCAATTACTTATTAATTACACACACAACTTTGTAGGTTAGGTTTTCCTAATGCATATTCTCTTATTGATATTCAAGCAAGAACGTATATCTAACATGCAATCCGTCTGTAATACTCATATCAAATACGAACATGCAAGACTCAAGTTTTGTGAAAACCCTTTGAAAAACCATGCAACCCCTAAGACGTGATATTCATCCTAAGTGAAATTATAATTATTAACCACAAGAAGCAATACTCAATCCTCCGGTGATATTCCAATCGAATTGCATCCAATTACTTACTTAAACATCCTAATAGTAGTTAAGCATTAAGATATAGAGACAATTTCAACACGGTGATTGATAATTCAAAGTATGCATGAATATTATCATAAGCAATTTAATAAAGACTTCATAGTCATGCTAAGGCTCGTGGCCTAGCCCTGGAAAAAGAAATTAGTTACGAATAATCATAAAACAAATGGAATTTTCTTGAAATAGAAAAAATGATACAAAACACCTTTTAATAAACTTGAATTGTCAAAAACCCTCTAAATCGAGTTCTCCAAAATAGTGCGTAGAGAACTCTAATGGCTAAATAGCATTATTTATACTATTACAAGATAAAATCCTACCTAGAAAAGGTCTTAGAATAAAACTAGGAAACATAATAAAATAATAAACTAGCAAATAAAAGGTTTCCTATTTGAAGTCAAATTCAGACTGCAGAGAAAATCAAACTTTTGAAAGAGCACATCAACTTTGATTTGGTCCCAAAAAGCCTCTTTTGAAAGCTGAAGACGTCCCCAACAAATCCTCAGGAGAAATCTTTCTCAAAATATGTCATATTGACCTTCAAAATACCCAAAATGTCCAAAAATGTCAATCTGGGAAAGATACGCACTAGGCCTTCTTTTCTTCTCCATGGTCAAACGACTTAGAGTTAAATTCTAGAGTTATGGTACAATCATCATGAAAGACTCACAAATCTACACCAATTGGAACTACTCCAAAATTCCTTTGTTTGACTAATTTTTGGTCAAAGTAGATTCGCATGTACTACGAAGCATCAAAATCTCACCAACACATAACAAGAATAGGGGAAAATATATAGTATAAAATCGACTCATCAAGTACCCCCAAACTTAGCTTTTAACTTGTCTTCAAGTGATACAAGACTCAAAAGAAAATAAAATCTAACAAAGTAGTAACTTAAACAAAAATTAACTAAGTAACAAAAACTTTCACCTTCAAGTTGCTAGCCATAGAAAAATGTTAAAAATCAAAACATCTTTTCAAACGTTCCAACTAACCCCAATAGTTTTTGAAAATCAAATTGAGAAAACAGTTGGGTTTCGCTGTCACCTCAATAGTCCGACATAGTTTTATTAATTACTTATGAATTACACACACAACTTTGTAGGTTAGGTTTTCCTAATGCATATTCTCCTATTGATATTCAAGCAAGAACGTATATCTAACATGCAATCCGTCTGTGATACTTAGATCAAATATGAACATGCAAGACTTATTAAGTTTTGTGAAAACCCTTTGAAAAACCATGTAACCCCTAAGACATGATATTCATCCTTAGTGAAATTACAATTATTAACCACAAGAAGCAATACTCAATCGCCTAGTGATATTCCAACCGAATTGCATAGTAGTTAAGCATTAAGATATAGAAACAGTTCAAACACGATGATTAATAATTCAAAGTATGCATGAATATTATCATAAGCAATTAAATAAAGACTACATAGTCATGCTAAGGCTCGTGGCCTAGCCTTAGAAAAAGAAAGTAGTTATGAATAATCATAAAACAAATAGAATTTTATTCAAATAGAAAAAGGATAGAAAACACATTGTAAATAAACTTGAACTGTCAAAAGCCCTCTAAATCGAGTTTTCCAAAATAGTGCCTTGAGAACCCTAATGGCTAAATAGCATTATTTATACTATTACAAGATAAAATCCTACCTACAAAATGTCTTAGAGTAAAACTAGGAAACATAATAAAATAATAAACCAGCAAATAAAAAGGTTTCCTATTTAAAGTCAAATTCAGACTGTAGAGAAAATCAAACTTTTGACCAACCATATCAACTCTGATTTGGTTCTAAAAGGTCTCCCTTGAAAGCTGAAGACAATCCCCACCAAATTCTCAGAAGAAACTTTCCTCAAAATATGTCATCTTGACCTTCAAAATACCTAAAATGTTCAAAAACGTCAATCTGGAAAAGATACGTGCTAGGCCTTCTTTTCTTTGTCATGGTCAAGAGGCTTGGAATTAAATGCTGGAATTATGAAACAATCTTCATGAAAGACTCACAAATATACTCCAATTGGAATTACTCCAAAATTCCTCCATTTGATTACTTTTTGCTCAAAGTAGATTTGCATGTACTACAATTGAAATATATAACAAAGCATCAAAATCTCACCAAAACATACCAAAAAAGGAGAAAATATATAGTACAAAATCTACTCATCGAAACACTAAGCAATAAGCTTGTTGGACAATGATACATGCATACCACTTGTTTAATTATGTAGCTCTATGGTTTTGCCTATGTATAGTAACAAACATTAGCAACCATAATCCGTCATGAGCAATGTTGGATTACATCCTTTCGGAGAGATTATAAAATAGCAAACATAGAAATGGCGATAAAGTAGTCTTCCTTAGTCACCAATTTAACTGTATGGAAAAGTACATGATAGGATTAGTCTAGGTAGTTTGAAATAGCATTATGGACGGACATGCCCCATGTAATGAAAAACCTTCAGCGTAGGATTGCAGTACGGGGGAAGGGAATATTTCAATTTCCATAGTTATTGGTAACATATGGTTTTGGGAAATGTAAATCAAGACCTCCCACGATAATTCCTCGAGTGATGGGAAGAAAAATTGAAGAAACAAGCGCAAAATGAAAACCTTTGAGCTGAACCCAGATGGCGTGGGCAAGCAATTTTCATATCTTGTGAAATCCATGAATAACGATGAAGAGAAAAAGGTGGCATAGTTGTATCCTAGGGTTTCAGTAAAATGTGGGAGCTACTAGAGTTTACCAAACAACATTACCGCACTTCTGAACAGCTTAATATAGGGTGAATGTTGTCGTCATTTTTTCTTTAGTGTGGAGGATAATATGCATGGCAGGTAACACATCCTTTAATTTCAATAAAGGGTAAGTTATCGGTAATGTTCTTGGTGTTTCACAGTACAATTACGTAGATACCTGCTCTCAACAACTTTGTACCAGTACTAGTCACCGAGTAGCTTAAATAAGTGAAAAGGCAACCTTCAGAGCAGACATAAGATGCACGCTTGGTATCAAACATGTAAGGATAGTAGTTTAAAAGATACAGTTGGTGATAAAACTTAGAGTTGGTTAGTTTGTTGAGATTGTTGTACTAGGTTGGTTAATTAGTTGAGATTGTTGTAATAGGTGGCAAGTAAGAAGGTTAGAGTTATGTGAGAGTGTGGAAGGTTGTATATATATACAACAATATTGCAATCTTATCATTCATCCAATGAAATTCATTTTCTCTAACATGGTATCACCCGCCATCTGTCCACCGCTTGATCCAACCCACGCTTTCCCTCCCACAGCTTATTCGCTAAGCTTTCTTCCTCCCTAAGCTTCTTCGCCAAGCATTCACCGCCAAACCCTAATTCTCTCCCATGGCAACCTCAGCTTCTCCCTCTTCTGAGTTGGCTACACAAATTCATCCTGATCATCTCTCAAATTCAAGCTCTACTCTCTCCTCTCCTTCAATCACGATTCAGAATATAGGATCCATGGTGCCGATCAAGTTGACTACAACCAATTATCTCACCTGGAGTGCGTTGTTTGCTCCGATCTTTCGTCGCTATGATCTTACTAGAATTCTTGATGGATCGGTGCCTCCTCCACCTCAATTCATCTCCGATGCTGCTGGAAATAATACTCACGAATGATAAAAGTAAAAGGGCATACTGAAAAATATGAGATATACCTGCATGGCCCTAAAAACAATTCATATCTGCTTATATGGGATACACCTGCATGTCCACAAGCTAGAGAACTTTGAGAATTTATCCAATCTATCTATATGCATGTTTTTTGTTTTTGTGTGTGTGTTTGAAATCATTTGATCAAGCACATGTCTATGTAAACATGCAAGGAGATATATTTCCTAAAAATATTATGGATAAAATAAAATATGCATGCTTCAGATTCTTGATGTGTGATTTTACAATGGTTAACATTTTCTAGTGCTCCTATAAATGCTCATTTAGTGAGTTCATATTTCATGCATGACAACATTTATTCTATTTGCACTTAATAGTTTTGGCAAGGAGAGGTAGCAAGCTTGAGGCAACAATTGCGGTACTTGGAAGAATGCCACAGGTACAATCATTGCTTTATATTGAATCTTTAACATAGCCTAGCAATTTGATTCAAGTACCAAAACATAACAATGCATATTTCATGTTGCTTATTCAAAAGGCTAGCAAACTAATCACGGTTCATCCAAATACCAACCCATAAAACCTTTTCAATAACTGAGGTCCCCAATGAAGCCTAACAACATTTTCCTAATCCTAAATGATCTGGGTGTTCCCTATGCTTCCTCCTTAAGCGATTTTGCCAGAGACCAAGCTTTTAAACGAACTAAAATGCAAAATCTCTTCACAATATCCTGATACTGTTACTTAAATATTGCTAAAACACTTGAGGTTTTCCCATGAAATGTGAGATAGTGATTTATTGGGAAAAACATGGTATATCATACACCACAAAGTAACATTTAGTAAACATGAATTAGTTTGTGAGAACAATTAAGAGTATACCTCCACACCTTCCGTAAATTATGCAGGCAGTTAATGGGAAAAGAACTTTCTGGTTTGAGGGCCAAAGATCTCCAGAATTTGGAAAGCCAGCTAGAGATGAGTTTGAAAGGTGTCCGGACAAAAAAGGTATCAAAAGCCTTAGCACTGATTATAGTCTTAGTTAATAATTTCATGCTCCCTTCTTTATATAGCACATGCATGGCACTCATTTTGGTTTTTTTTTTTCTTTCTATTCTGCAGAACTTGATATTTGATGATGAAATAAAAGAACTGAACCAGAAGGTAAACTGGCTCAATTTTTCCCAGTTGATTAATGTTAAATTCATTTTATTAGGGGTTAATTGATACTTGTTGTTTTTTACTTTATTTTTAGGCAAATTTCATACATCAAGAGAATATAGAACTGTATAAGAAGCTAAACCTCATAGGTAAAGAGAATGAGGAACTGCAAAAGAAGGTATTGTTTATACATTAAGCTCTGCTTTTCTATTTAACACATTATAATTCATCAAAAGGGTGGAGAAAGGCAATGGGTAAAGGGAAAATGAGAGGAACCAAATGAGGCTAAAACATAAAGCCATTATGTTAATTATACTCATCAGCGAACGTGAAAATGTCTTCTCTAGCAAACACTAACACCGAATATTTTAATCTCAGATTTATGAGGCAAGAGATGTGAATGGAGGAAACAAAACTTCCCAGCCTCCATATAGCATTAGTAATGCACATGATTTGCATGCACCCATCCATCTGCAGTTAAGCCAGCCACATATTCAAACTCAACCTGGGCCTGGGCCTCAGAAAGATGAAGTCCCAACAAAAGCAATCAAATTAGGGTATGGGAAAGGATCCTCGCCGGATCTTTTCCTAGGGATCCTAAGGATCCCGTGATCTCATCCGTTCATCGTATATCATGCGGTCAGAAATGATTTCAAAATTTAAAATTTAAAATTAAATATAAATAGTAACAAACGAAAACTGACTGCACGATATATGATGAACCGGTGAGATCACGGGATCCCTAGGAAAGGGATCCGGCGAGGATCCTTTCCCTTAGGGTATCTCCTAAAGACTGTTAACATGTTATAATAGGCACACACCCCCCCCCCCCCCCCCCCAAAAAAAAACTAGCGTGTAATATAGCATACCATATTGACACAAGTGGACCAACCCCAAAAAGAAAGAATAAGAAAAGCTCAATGTTTTACCCTAAAGACTGTTAACATGTTATAATACGCCCCGCCCCGCCCCTGCCCCCCCCCCCTCCCCCCCCCCCAACCCCAAAAAGAAAGAATAAGAAAAGCTCACTGTTTTACCCTAAAGACTATTAACATGTTACAATACGCCCCGCCCCCCACCTCCCAAAGACTGTTAACATGTTATAATAGGCACCCCCCCCCCCCCACCCCCCACTAGCGTGTAATATAGCATACCATATTGACACAAGCGGACCAACCCCAAAAAGAAAGAATAAGAAATGCTCACTGTTTTACCCTAAAGACTATTAACATGTTAATACACCCCGCCCCGCTCCCCACCCAAAGACTGTTAACATGTTATAATAGCCCCCCCCCCCCCCCCCAGCGTGTAATACAGCATACCATATTGACACAAGTGGACCAACCCCAAAAAGAAAGAATAAGAAATGCTCACTGTTTTACCCTAAAGACTGTTAACATGTTATAATACGCCCCGCCCCGCTCCCCACCCCCCCCCCCCCCCCCCCCCAACACACACACACACACTAACGTTTAATATAGCATACCATACCATATTGACACAAATGGACCAACCCCCAAAAAGAAAGAATAAGAAAAGCTCACTGTTTTGATTATGCTATGAACATATCTTTCAAATTCTGCAACAGATTACAACTGCATTAGCAAAGTTGCTTCACAGCTGTGGATGGCTATGTCATAATGCAGAAACTTGCACCACAGTGAAAGCCAATGTTCTAAGAGTGAAATGTCATACTAACACTAAACGAATTCAACCGAAGGACCAACGGCTTTGGTATGAAATGTTGTGCCAAACAAACTTTAGGATTTCTGTAAAAGAATTTGACAACCAGTTAGGTGTAATTCATGCAATAATGGGAAACAGTTGTGTGTCAGGACCAACTTTTATCTGTATTAAAAATGTGTTGTGACCAATTACAGAACAAATGTCAATTGTTATACCTATATTTTATTTTAATGAATAAAAAAAGCAACTCGAACAAAATGACTATCAAACTGACCAATATGTTTTTATTAATTCTAGCAACAACATTTAGTTGGTTTATGAACAGTTCAATTAAGCATCTGATGGAAAAATAGTTAGATAAGAAATTTAGAGACACGGAACAATATCTAGAAGATAAATTTAAGAAGATAACAAGGCATTTGAGGATTCACATGTAAGTTGAAAAACCACATATTTTGCATGGACAATTAGTACTTAACAATCCAATTATTTATTTGAATATTTCAGATAAATCATGTACCTCTAAGAACAAAGTACTCATAACTATAGATAAACAACCTGCTGAAACTATGAGTCAACAACGTACGCATACTAACAGAGTAACACACAGAATAGATGAGAAAAAAAAAAAGGCATGTACCTATAAACAGGATGGAAATATTTGTATACCTAGGAAAAGTTTTCGAACTATAATTTATGACAATTTTATCAATTTGTAGTTGAGTTAATGAGATTACCAGAACACGATGATCACTGATATGAAGTTTGTTATAATTCTGAAGGGGGAAAGGAAAGATCTCCTTGAGTTCCATTCGTAAATTCCCTTGTCACTAAGAGGAAGTGCCTTTGAAAGTGTAGTGACACAAAGTCAGAATATCGGACGCTAGACTATCTGTTGTAATTTTATGGGCAAACGGAAGTGAATGCTAACAAAAGTACCAAAATCTTCGTAATTGCATTAATAATACGTCACTTAGTTTGAGGTACTGAATGTAGCTTTTTCGACGGGAAAATATGCCAAATATGAAAATAATCAAATACTTTAGAATAGTTTTTATTTCTAAACACCTCTTCTTCCAAATTTGGTCTGTACTTAAGAACTTGAGTTTTTATAGCTAGTATGCTAATCAGGTAGGCAGATCCATAGATGTACCTACATGTACAAGCGTGTGCGCGCGCACTCACACATATATAAGGGAAGATAACATATTATTGTATCATATTGTGCTTTACTTTATATATAGATGTAAAGTTTAGATCTGTATACTTCAGTTTGTCTATATTTCATCACAAGTGAACCATAATGGCTTAAAATCAATGTAATCAGGTCACCAATGTTGCGGTTTGGTTTGGTTCGGTTTGTAGTTTAACACACATATAATACTCAATGAAAAATTCAGAGCTATTGTCGAAGTAAATATTAGAAAAATTTGTAAACTTATCAATTAAAAAATTCATCATCAAACTATCAACCTTGGAACTTAAATTTACAAGTTCACAACTTGAAAATTCTTAATCTCATAACTCAACAAAAAGTCTCAAACCTCTAATCTCATAACTCCAAGATGTTTGATAAAACACTAATATATAAAATATTATATATGCGTGTTCATACAATATTATATAGATTATGTATTTTATTATAAGCGGTTTGGACCCGCGTTTGTACAAATCAAAACCGCATATTAAACTGATTCTTCCGGTCAGGTTTGGTTTTATAAACCGAAAGGACAAAAAAAAAATTAAACAAAAACAACCAAACCAAACCAACCAGAGCAATTTATATTCAAAAATAAAATCCTAAACTGCTGTACACGATATGAGCAGAATTGGTTTATACCGAAAGATAGATTAATTAATAACAACTTTTTCTTTGAAAAAAAATTAATTAAACTAGCCTAGTTGAAAATGAAACTCAAAAGGTAGATTCAATCAAGCTTGTTGATACTAAATCAATAGCGTCCTACATCAAATATAAATTTAAAAGGACAAGAAAGAAAACATAAAGGAAGCTCAATTAATCACCTCATCACATTTTAGGTAAGACACAGTGCACTTTCTTTTACAATTATAACATTACACAATAGGGATCAATCTTATCCATTAAGAGAAGGTTTATAGTATCCCCTTCAGTCCAACATACGTAAAAAACACTCACAAGAAGTCCAGCATATAATTATCAATTTCCGAACAGAACTTTGAATCATGATCAATTCCAAAACTCAAATGTTATGCGTAAAGTAAAAATTGGAAACATCATGCTTATAGATACAGGGGTGGAGTTTTTTGCCAAATTGTCGTGCCAACCATATCATACTGATTTTGTGCCAATCGGTAATGGTACGGTACTATACTGTACCGAAATTTCATGGTACGGTATTGTTAATGGATACCATTACCACGGTATTACCGTACCGTACCGAAAATACATTATAATATATAATTTATAAATTATATAACACATATTTATAATATTCCAATAATTTGAAAATAAAACCCTACTTATATTAGCGTTGTTGTTGGTGACTTTGATCTCTTGAAATGGTGGAAATCAAACACAAAAAAGTTCCTAATTCTTTCACAAATAGCCAAGATATCTTTGTAACCCCCACTTCTACCGTTGCTAGTGAAAATGCATTTAGCCTAGGGAGTAGGGTTGTGGACCCTTTTAGGGCATCCTTGACTCCTAAAATAGTAGAGGCACTAGTTTATACTAGTGGTTGGCTTAGGGCAGATGAAGTAAACTTCTACAAGGAACCAATGGAAGATATGCTTCAATTTTACAAGGAAATGGAAGAAGAGGAAACAAGAAAGATATGCTTTAATTTTTTTAGTAAATTTGTTATTAAATGATTTTCAACTTTAATTCTTCTTGCTACTAATTAATATGTTTTTTTTTTTGTTTGTAATGTAGGCTTGACACAAGCTCAATCTTCTACAAGTTCAATACCTTCTCCAAAAGCTTCGACATCTCAAGCTTGAATAACTGATCAATGAATTCTACTTTTTGAAGTTTAGTTCCAATTTTCATTTGGTTTGAAACTTTAATTTCTATTTGGATTGTTGACTTCTATTTGTTTTGGTTCGTAACTTCTATTTGATTGTAAGCTTAATTTTCATCATGAATCTTGATGCATCATTTGAATTATTGTGTGTGTGAATTGTGAACGATGAATAATAGATGAATTTAAGTTACAATGTATGAGATATGCAAATATGAGTTATGCAAATTTATAGTTGTATTCTTATATTTTAATGATATTACAATTTGTTTTCTCACCAAAAACAGAAAAAGAAATATGATACTCCAATTTGGGTGCCCACACAAGGCATCCTTTTATAATAGACACCAATGAAAAGGGTGTCCTCTAGTAAAATTCTAGTAATGACCTATACAAACTACACAATTTTTTTCTTGATCCATATGCTTATGTCCATGCAGATAGAGAAAGGCAACAATTGCTGAGGCTCAAGCATTAGGGGCAGTAGTTCGCTCTCAAGATCCTTTGTTTGGAGGTGTTCAAAGAAATGTGAAGTCTTCAAGTGACAATGTCCTTGTTTGTTAGAGGTCTCTGGATAGTTTGGTATTTCTTTGTATATCTCATCGTTTTGTTGTTTACTTTAGAAGACTACTTGTTGTAGTTTTTTCTTTTTTGTTCGGACATCTTGTATGTACATTTTCATATATTTTATAATTAAATATTTTTCTTGGTTTATTAATTATTGTTTAGAATTTAATTACAATATTTATTAAAAATTAAATGAAAAAGATTTTTGCCACAAAAAAAAAAAAAAAAAAAAAAAAAAACAAGGGTTTATGCAACGAAGAAGTAACATGCATCATACAAAGTGTCTTTGCGCGACGCAGGTCCCTACGTCATGCAATACTACTTTGCGCGATGCATGTTACTTCGTCGTGCAAAACTACTTTGCGCGACGCATGTTACTTCTTCATTGCGCAAACCCTACTATCACTGCCTTGCCGCGATGGTTAGTGCACGACGAAGGTTTGTTGTGCTAATTTTTGCCTGACATTTTTTTACTTGCGCGACGAAGGACCTGCGTCGTGCAAAGTGATTTTTGTACGAGTGTGTATATATATATATATATATAGACATAGCACCAGATAAGGAAACACAGACCGAGTCGACACACTCTTCTCAGCACTTTTCTTGTTGCCTCTTGGAAATATCGATTTTATGAACTAACGTTTCTCACTTTGATTGGAGACTTGGAGTGTTGGAGACCACACAAGAAGAAAAAAAATGACGAGATTATTCAGGTAATTTGTTATATAGTTTTTGAAATGACATCCACCATCCTTGTGGGTCTTCTGTTGGGTTTTTTTATTTTAATTTTTAAAAATATTTTTATACAGACTAGTTTGAGTAGAATAAATCAATGGGTGTTGGAAGAAGTTGTCCTTGATCAGTTCAGTTGGTCAACACAACACAACATGTGTTTGGAGTTGATCAACCAAAACTACTTTTGTGTATAGTATGGCTGCCTTGCCTTGATTATATTTATTGTTTCAGCTATTTCAAGTAAACCATGTGTTTGGAGTTGATCAACCAAAACTACTTTTGAATTAGTATTATTTCTACCTTTGCAATACTGCTTTATATATATGTGAACAAATGCAAGAAAGGATATGATATTAGTTTGCCTGCTAATTGATTAGTTTCAAATGCAAGAAAGAATTAGTTTCTAATGTTATATTTTTGTGGTTCAAAAATTGTATAGATCTCACAGTTGATCACTCGTCGTCGGGGTGTGACCAATGTGCCTCCTGCATTTTCAGCACCTACTGCTTCGTCCGTGAGTGCTCCATTGATTGGGGAGCCTACACCCCTTACTGAGGCTACTCCTAAGGCGTCCCAGGTGCCCGCATCATTGATGTCATTAGTGTCGGTTCATCAACTTAGTGCGGCCTAGGAAGCAGCCCAGGATGCTCGGAAAGCCTAGATTGCAGCCCAGTTTTCGGCCCAGGACGAGAAGATGAGCATGATCTTGCAGGGCTTACAGATGTTCGGCCTCCAAATCCCGATGCCAGCACCTGATCTTTCTCCACCTTCAACCTCCCAGCCACTTCGCCCAGCCTATACCCAATAGCCTGATGTATCAAACCTAGAAGACTACTTGTTGTAGTTTTTTCTTTTTTGTTCGGACATCTTGTATGTACATTTTCATATATTTTATAATTAAATACTTTTTCTTGGTTCATTAATTATTGTTTAGAATTTAATTACAATATTTATTAAAAATTAAATAAAAATTATTTTTGCCAAAAAAAAAGGGTTTGCGCGACGAACAAGTAACATGCAACGCGCAAAGCGACTTTGCGCGATGTAGGACCTACGTCGCGCAAAATTGCTTTGCATGACGCAGGGACTTGCGTTGCGGACCCTGCTTTCACTGCTTTTGCGCGACGGTTGGTGCGTGACGAATGTTTCGTTGGGCTAATTTTTCCACGACGTTTTTTTACTTTGCGCGACGAAAGACCTGTGTCGCGCAAACTGTTTTTTGTACTAGTGAACAAAAGGACAAACACTCATCCACGGAATATGATTCAGCAACAGAACCTTTTGGACGACTTTTATTATGAATATAGTGCTTTAGTGCTTGCAAATACCTACAATTATAACACACAACACAAATTATTATAATTAGCAATCAAAGTTATGAGTACAACTATAAAAAATTTATAAAAATTTGTTAATTACCATTCAATTGGATACATCTATCTATATTGAGCAGGCCCTGCAAGAGCTACTTCATATGCCAAGTGAATTGGGAGGTGCACCATTACATCAAAAAATGCAAGAGGGAATATTTTCTCCAGTTGACATAATGTCAAGGCAATTCTTGAATTCAATTGCTTGAATCCTGCCTTAGACTTCTTCGTGCTGCACAATTGTTCGAAGATTGCACTAAAGTCTAGTAATACCATAGTAACAGATTTAGGCAAAACCGCAAGTACTGCAAGTGAGAGTAACTGTTGCATTAAAACATGGCAATCGTGGCTTTTCAACCCATGTATTTTTCATTCATTCACGTGCACACATCGCGACAAATTTGCTAAATATTCATCGGGGACCTGAATAGTAGACAATACTTAGCAAAATGAAGTCTTTTCTTCTTTTTTTCAACGTGTACAATGTCGGAGGTCAAAATGTTCTATTTCCTTCTCTACGTGGGTGTAGACTATGTCTTATGTTCAAAACTTCAAGATCTGCACGTCCAACCAATCCATCTTTAGATCTTTTATCTATATCTAGCAATGTTCCCACCACATTGTCACATATATTCTTCTCGATTTGCCTTTTTACAATCTCTATCCATATCATACAACACAATATATTCGACAATAGTTTTTCTTACTAAAGTATATCGATTACAACATCTTCTGCAAGGACTAATTCCATCTGTATACACTTCTAAATTTCACAGTGTCGTCAACCAACTACTGTCCATGTTTTACCACTTTATGAGGGCAAAATATTACGTTGACACTAAGATGCCTACAATTTTTCAATCCCTATCATGTAGGCATAACTATTAGAATTTTCAATCCCTATCTTTTAACCCTCGAATTCTGTCACGCTTGCAATCTTTGAATTTCCAATACCTATTATGGTAAAAACAAATTTTTAAAAAAAAAAACAACAAAAGATTATCAAAATTATGCTTATCTAATGTTGATCATTCATTAAATTCAAGTTGTGTATATCCTCATAACAATTAGAGTAAAAAAATAAATCAATTTTACATACCTACATTAGTAAATATTACTAATTATGTTATATTAAATATTATTAATTTAACGTAAATATTTATGAATATTTTATTTGAATTTCCTCATAACATTTTAAGTGAAAAATTAAATATTTATAAATGCATATTAGCATGCATGAGGCAATGTTTGTGGTATTAGAAGTGCTTATTCACTAGCCTAGCTGCCTAGGGGAATCTCGATCATTTGGAAGATATTCTCTCTTCAATGTTACTTAATCAAGATTCCAAATATTCCAATGAGATGATAACAGGTGGACTAACGGAGACGTAAGTGAAGATTCCAAGCATCCAATATCAGTCTTGATGCATCTCTCTATAATGGACGGGGAGGGGAAGAACGAACACATCAGCAAGAACACCACCACCGCAGCAACAACAAAGATCTTTCCTTATCAGACCACTCTCCCCACCATTCCCTTCTTTTACCTTGTGTAAAGGTTATAGGCCATCTTCATTGTAATTTATTAATCTCTTGTACATAGTGAAATCAAAATGCATATGCAACTCTAGTGGACATAACCGAATTGGTGAACCACTTAAACTTGGCATGTGGTTATTTGATTACTAGTTTTACTCTACTCTATGCTTCTCTACTCTCCCAGCAAGAGTTATGAAACACACACCAAAATCAATCAAAAATAGTTACTTGTGCAAGTCGATTTACTGTGAAATACAAATGAAAGGAACAAGATAGCATAAGAAAGAAAAGGAAACAAAAATGGATTCTCTTGGTCATCATCACGTCAAGCTCACCATGGCCAACCCAAGTCCTCATATCTTTATCATCAACTTAATCTCATCTTTCATATAACAAATTTCTACAGACCAAAACCATGAACCCACATGTTGTCATAAAATGTCATCCTACACCTTCAACACCACCAAAAGCCACACTGCCTGCAAGACGCCGATGTGTCGGGACGCCAGGCTAGAACGACAATGTTGCATTTGGCAGTCAACCTCACCAATGGGAGCCATGGGGGACGACGACAATGTTGGGGTTAAGACTCGTATAACCGAGCAAGCTATATTCCAATAGAATTTCTCTATGGAATCCAAATGGGGTTATGCATCAATATCACCTAGAGAGAGATGAAGTAAAATGGTAAAGTACTTAGATTGTTGTGTGTTGTCAATACTATATTATTGATAATTTTGGTTACTAACAATTTGATTTGGGTTGCATATGTTATAGAGCATGTGATTATTTGATATCCATGTTACATGGCATACACATAAGCATTCTTGCAAAGTAAGAAAAAAAGTTGAGTTGTGAAGATATTCAAGGGCTGTAGAATACTTTGAATATAAATAATGAACCTTGTATACATCAGGCGTCGGGGGAAGGGCTTGAGCATACAACAGGTTGGTTATAAAATAATGAAGTCTTGTATATGTCAGACGTCGGGGGAAGGGCTTGAATATACAATTGGGCGTAGGGGAAGGTACCTATATAACAAAGTGAAATTGAGAATTTAATTCTGAAAATTAAGCTTAAGGGATGAACGGGAGTTGACTCATATTCTAAGATATCCAGAGCCAAGTTGTATAAGCATGGTATGGAACGTGCAGGTTTGGGTGCCTTAGGTATGTGTTAACAAGATTAGAAGGGATTTAGTACATTCATCTATCCCATTTGCATATATTTTATGTATTTGCAAGAACTGTCACATTTTAATTATTTTTTTGTTGGTAGTTTTGGTTGTAAAGTAATTTGTATACTATTTTACTCTGTTGCGTATTCAATACATTTCATGTAGTAGACTCACCCATTTCTTTATTAAAAATTTTGTCCTATGATGTATTGTGTAATCGTTACATATTATTTTATTTTATTTTTCACCATATCTTGGTTCACTACTACAAAAGGGCCTTATAGTGTCAGTTGTTGCATCGGTTTAATATAATATAGTGGCGCACAAGAGAGTTGCGACACCCGGTGAACACGACGTTGGATTTAAAAATCCTGCGTCGCTTTGAAAGCGACGTAAACATTGTGTGTCGCTTATAACCGACACACATTTTAATAATTTTAAATACTGGCGTCGCTTTAAATGAAACAGTGTCGCTTTTAAGCGACATAAATTATGGGTGTCGCTTCTATGCGACACTAATTGTTGTTTTTATATATTTTAAAAACTGCGTCGGTATGGGTGTCGCTTCTATGCGACACTAATTGTTATTTTTATAAGTGACACTAATTGTTATTTTTATATATTTTAAAACCTGCGTCGGTTTTGAGCGATATATATTTTATTTTTTTAAATATTTTGAAACCCGGTGTCGGTTGCAAGCGACAGATTAATGGTGTTTATATACACTCCCCCGTGTCTTCTTCTTCTTCCCTTGCATTTTTCTTATTCATTCTTCCAATTTGCAAAATCTTCTCGTGTTCTCTCTCTTTAACCGTTCTGATTTCTTCTTCACTTTCACCTTCCCGTGTTCTTGCAAGTTCATGTGCTTCTTCTTCACAACGGTAAGTTTTTCTTGATTGTAATAATTTTATTTTCTCCTCTTATGTTTATTTTTTAGCTTATGTTAATTATTAGTTACAATTTATTTTTGTAGGGAATTTATTTGAGCTGGTTGAGTACATAAAGAATTGATGGACGACTGAATTCTTCCATAATTCAGGTTTCTATCACTAAATTCTTTAATTTTTAAATTGTATAATACACAAGTTTATTTATTTAAAAATTGTAATTTAAGTACTTACATAAATTTCTACTATTTTTGTTAAATTAATTAATATTTAGTCGAATTAATTAATTTTGTCACTTAAATTGTTATGAGAAAATGGAATGAATAATATTTATAAGCATTTATGTTAAATTAACAATATTAAATGTAACATAAACTTTTAATATTTAGTAATATAAGAATATATTATGTTAAATTAATTTTTTTTGCACTCTAATTGTTATTCTAATTTGTTGTTATTTTGATAACTTTTGGTTGTTATTTACTAGAATGGATTAGATGAGCATAATTTGAATTGTTATGAGAAAATGGAATGAATAATATTTATAAGCATTTATGTTAAATTAACAATATTAAATATAACCTAAACTTATAATATTTAGTAATATAAGAATATATTATGTTAAATTAAATTGTTTTGCAATTTGAATTGTTATGAGAAAATGGAATGAATAATATTTAAAAGCATTTATATTAAATTAACAATATTAAATGTAACATAAACTTATAATATTTAGTAATATAAGAATATATTATGTTAAATTAATTTTTTTTGCAATTTGAATTGTTATGAGAAAATGGAATGAATAATATTTAAAAACATTTATGTTAAATTAACAATATTAAATGTAACATAAACTTATAATATTTAGTAATATAAGAATATATTATGTTAAATTAATTTTTTTTGCAATTTGAATTGTTATGAGAAAATGGAATGAATAATATTTAAAAGCATTTATGTTAAATTAACAATATTAAATGTAACATAAACTTATAATATTTAGTAATATAAAAATATATTATGTTAAATTAATTTTTTTTGCAATTTGAATTGTTATGAGAAAATGGAATGAATAATATTTAAAAGCATTTATGTTAAATTAACAATATTAAATGTAACATAAACTTTTAATATTTAGTAATATAAGAATATATTATGTTAAATTAATTTTTTTTGCACTCTAATTGTTATTTTAATTTGTTGTTATTTTGATACTTTTTTGTTGTTATTTACTAGAATGGATTAGATGAGAATAATTTGAATTGTTATGAGAAAATGGAATGAATAATATTTAAAAGCATTTATGTTAAATTAACAATATTAAATGTAACATAAACTTTTAATATTTAGTAATATAAGAATATATTATGTTAAATTAATTTTTTTTGCAATTTGAATTGTTATGAGAAAATGGAATGAATAATATTTAAAAGAATTTATGTTAAATTAACAATATTAAATGTAACATAAACTTATAATATTTAGTAATATAAAAATATATTATGTTAAATTAATTTTTTTTGCAATTTGAATTGTTATGAGAAAATGGAATGAATAATATTTAAAAGCATTTATGTTAAATTAACAATATTAAATGTAACATAAACTTTTAATATTTAGTAATATAAGAATATATTATGTTAAATTAATTTTTTTTGCACTCTAATTGTTATTCTAATTTGTTGTTATTTTGATAACTTTTGGTTGTTATTTACTAGAATGGATTAGATGAGCATAATTTGAATTGTTATGAGAAAATGGAATGAATAATATTTATAAGCATTTATGTTAAATTAACAATATTAAATATAACCTAAACTTATAATATTTAGTAATTCAAAAATATATTATGTTAAATCAATTTGTTTTGCACTGTAATTGTTATTTTAATTTGTTTTTACTATAATAGGTGTTGAAAATTAAAAGATTGCAATCGTGATAGAGTTCAAGGGTTGAAAGATAGAAATTGAAAATTCTAATAGTTATGCCTACATGATAGGGATTGAAAGATTGTAGGCATCTTAGTGTCAGCGTAATATTTTACCCTCGTAAACTGGTAAAACATGGACAAGAGTTGGTTGACGATACCCCGAAATTTTGAAGCGTATACGGCTGGAATTAATTTGTTTTTGGATCAAGCAGTTGCAAATGGTGTTGGTCCTGATAAGTTTAGATGTCCTTGCAAAAGATGTTGTAATCGATATACTTTTGTTAGGAACACTATTATTGAACATCTTATATTGTATGATATGGATAAAGATTATAAAAATGCTTGCTGGCGACATCATGGCGAGCAAAACATTGGAGAGCAAAATGTGGCAATTGGAGAAGAAGAAACATGAGATGAAGTGATTGGCATGCATGATTTTCTTAATGATGTATTTGTCCAACCATTAACAGAAGAAGGTGTTGGGCCGTCTACTGAACCCCCTATTGGGGAAGGGCGTCCAGAAGAGGTGGAGACTTTTTTTAGGTTGCTTGAAGAGGCAGATTAAGATTTGTGGCCAGGATGTAAGGAGTTTAAGAAATTGGAAGCAGTTGTAAGACTGTATCAGATCAAGTGTTTAGCGGGAATGCCAGACGAGATCTTCACAACTTTACTGGAGTTAATTAAAAGAATGTTGCCTGAAGGGGATTGTTTGCCTGAATCATGTTATAAGGCAAAAAAACTTATAAATGACCTGAGTCTGACGTATGTGAAAATTGATGCATGTCCCAATGATTGCATGATCTATTGGAAAGATACTTCGGATTTAACCGTGTGCTCGGTTTGTGGTGAATCAAGATATAAAATTACCAACGCAGCGGATAGATCGAGAAAAAAGATAGCAGCTAAGGTTATGTGGTATTTTCCTTTAAAACCACGATTGCAACGATTTTTTATGTCGAAGAATACGGCTGAACATATGAGGTGGCATGCAACTGAATGTCCTAAGGATGAGTTTATGAGACATCCTTCAGATTCTCCAGCATGGAAGCATTGGATAATTTATATCCGGATTTTGCGTCAGAAATTCGAAATGTCCGATTAGGGTTGGCCAGTGATGGATTTAATCCTTTTGGGAAAATGAGGAATGACCATAGCACATGGCCTGTGGTGCTTTCTGTTTACAATTTGCCGCCTTGGATGTGCATGAAGCAACCAAATTTGTTGTTATCTCTATTAATACCAGGACCGCGCAGTCCTGGTAAAGAGATTGATGTATACATGCGTCCACTGATTGACGAGTTGAATGAGTTGTGGGAGGTGGGCACTCCCACTTATGATGCGTATTCCAACCAAAGTTTTACGATGAAGGCTGCTGTCTTATGGACTATAAGTGATTTTCCGGCTTATGGAATGTTGTTAGGATGGAGTACACATGGCTATAAAGCATGTCCACATTGCATGCATGATAAAGAATCTATTTACTTGCAGCGAGTCGTAAAGTTTGTTATATGGGGCATCGACGCTTTCTTGAAGATAATCATAGGTTTCGAAGGTAAACCACAGCTTTTAATGGTCGTCGAGAGCATCGTAGTGCACCAAGGCAGTGGACTGGTTTACAATGTCTCGAAGAACTTTGTACGTTGAGATTTACTTTTGGAAAACCAAAGAAAAATGCTTCAGTTGGGCAACGCAGAAAAAGAACTTCGAGTAGTACAAGTAGTAACAGTCAGTGGAAGAAGAAATCTATTTTTTATGAACTACCTTATTGGAGGCATCTGTTGATTAGACACAATCTTGATGTTATGCATATCGAGAAGAATATATGTGACAGTGTGGTGGGAACATTGCTAGGTATAGAAAAGTCTAAAGATGGATTGGCTGCACGTGCAGATCTTGAAGTCTTGAACATAAGACGTAGTCAACACCCACGTAGGGAAGGAAATAGAACATTTCTACCTCCAGCTTTGTTCACGTTGAAAAGAGAAGAAAAAACTGCGTTTTGCAATATGTTGTCTACTATTCGGGTCCCCGATGGATATTCATCAAATTTATCGCGATGTGTGCACGTGAATGAACGAAAAATACATGGGTTGAAAAGTCATGATTGTCATGTTTTAATGCAGCAGTTACTCCCGCTTGCAATACGCCCGATTTTGCCTAAAGCTGTTACTATGGTATTATTAGAGTTGAGTGCAATTTTCACACAGTTGTGTAGTAAGAAGGAGTCTGAGGAAGGATTCAAGGAACTGAGTTCAAGAATTGCATTGACATTATGTCAACTTGAAAAAATATTCCCTCCTGCATTTTTTGATATAATGGTGCACCTTCCAGTTCACTTGGCAGATGAAGCAGCTCTTGCAGGGCCTGTTCACTATAGATGGATATATCCAATTGAACAGTAATTAAAAAAAATTTATAAATTTTTTACAATTGTAGTCATAACTTTAATTTATAATTATAATTGTTTGTGTTTCGTTTATAATTATAGGTATTTGCAAACGTTGAAGCGCTATGTTCGTAATAAGGGTCGTCATGAAGGTTCTATTGCTGAAGCATATTTGGTGGATGAGTGTTTGTCCTTCTGTTCCATGTATCTTAGAGGTGTTGAGTCTCGTCGTACACGTAGAGGCCGAAATGAAGATGGTATTGGACGTGGAGTGTCTGGTGGGTTATCACTTTTTGACTCCAAAGGATGTTATATGGCTTCAGGAGAAAATGTGGAGCTCGATCTAAATGTTCTTGATCAGTGCCATAGATACATTCTAAATAATTGTGATGAAGTGAACCCATTTAGAAGGTAAGAACGTTTAATCATACGTCTTAATGTTTTATTGGTTTTCTTAACTTTGAAAAATTAATTATCTAAATTTGGACATAATTGTGTAGGCAACATGAGGAATTCTTGAAAACTAAACATCGTCGAGAAAGGTTAACTATGCGACAAATTAAGGAGCTAAGCAAGAAAGAATTTCCAGAATGGTTCAAGCAACATGTGAGTTGATATAACAATCACATTATTTATTTATTGTTTTGCATTTTAATTATAACATGTTTATAGTTATTCTGTCTATTTTTATCTTCATACTTATTACAGATGAATTCAAGCTATCATGCTAATGACACGTTGATATCTCAAGACTTGCATTGGCTAGCTAATTATCCTAGTAGGGTTGTGAGTAGATATAAAAGTCACATTGTTCATGGGTTTAGGTTTCGTATAAAATCTATGGATGATAAGCATAAGAATCAAAATTGTGGTGTCTTTGTACCTGCAAAAGTTCCTGGAGCAATTGGGCAAGTGAATTGTTATGGCAGAGTTGTAGATATGTTCGAGGTTAAATATTGTGGTCCTACTGAGGCAGGAGATAAGGGTCAAGCTGTGATGTTATTTAAGTGCGAATGGGTTAATAGTGAAAGTCCACGAGGAATGAAGACCGATCAATATGGATTTACTATGGTGAATTTCAATCAATTGGGATTTAAAGAGGATCCTTTCATACTAGCATCACAAGCATTACAAGCATTTTACGTGGAGGACACAATTGAAAAAGATTGGCACATAGTTGTTCGAACCCAGCCAAGGGATTTGTTTGACGTTTTTGAGGATAGTGATGCTATTGATGATTATGCCATACCGAACTTGGATGATCGAATTCTTGATAATGAAAACCTCCATACAAGGGTTGGCGTGGAAGAGACTCATTTTCTTGAATCATTAGCGTTGCCTACCGAGTTCGTTAATCATGCCAATGTCAACGATGAGCTAACAGATGATGACGGAGAATAAAATTATATTTCTGTTTTTTATTCGGTATTATATATAAGTTAAACCTTTTTTTTTTAAATATTGGGTTAAACTTTTTTTAATATTGGGTTGAACTTTTTTTTTTTTTTTTTTTTTGCTTGTTTCCTGTCGCTTTTAACCGACGGAATATGTCATCTGCGTCACTTTAATTGAAATATTTTGGGAGGGACTTTTCCCGGTTTATTTCGACGCAATGAAGTGTTATTTCGACGCAAGGTCACGTTACGTCGGTTTTATCCAACGCAATATTAGCCTATTTCGACGCAAGGTAACATCCTGTCAAGTCACGTTACGTCGGTTTTATCCGACGCAATGTTAGCCCAGTTCGACGCAATATTAGTCTATTTCGACGCAAGGTAACAACCCCGTGAATTACACTATTTTCCTCTTTATTTAACAATTTTTTTCTCCTTATTTAACAATTTTATAGCCTATTTACACTATTTTTCTCTTTCTTATTTCAAGTTCAAGAAACTTTTGGGTTGTTAATTACACTATTTTCCACTTTATTTAATAATTTTATACCCCTAAAAACTATAATAATTATAATTATATATATATATATCTATGTATATATATATCTATGTATATTAAATTAAATATTAAAAATTGGTGACCATTTAATTTCTTAAGTGTTATATGTACAAAATAAATTAATTTAAATATACTTAATAAATATATATATACCATTGAACTTGATGGAATACGAATTCTACGAAACTAATTTCAACGATCCAACCGTCAAACATATTTGTATATAATTCGAGATCGCATACGCCAAAAATTGCAGAAGACAAACATTCTAAGATCAAGTAACTGGAAAAAGTTATTCGACGGTTATTAACGAAAAATCACGATTTAACGGTTATTTTATCTCCGATTTTGATGATCTTTTACAGCTACACTCCTTGACCCTATATGAATATAATGAATGATTTCGATCTTCAATTTAAAATATTTACACTAGTGTATGTTATACTTAATGAAAGTATGAATAAACTTTTTAAGTGTTAGTGTATCCATTGAACTTGATGGAATACGAATTCTACGAAACTAATTTCAACGATCCAATCGTCAAACATATTTGTATATAATTCGAGATCGCATACGCCAAAAATTGCAGAAGACAAACATTCTAAGATCAAGTAACTGGAAAAAGTTATTCGACGATTATTAACGAAAAATCACGATTTAACGGTTATTTTATTTCCGATTTTGATGATCTTTTATAGCTACACTCCTTGACCCTATATGAATACAATGAATGATTTCGATCTTCAATTTAAAATATTTACAATAGTGGATACCACAAAACCTTGTGTTATACTTGATGAAAGTATGAATAAACTCTTAAGAGTTGACAAAATATTTTTTAGTGCAATGTTTTAATGTGAAAAGTTATCTTTTTTTTGGGTTACACAACTTACACATAACGTATTATAAGTTTTGTACGTACCAAAATAGGGATAAAACAACGTACTAATAACTTGGTACGTACTAAATAAAAAATTGCATAACGTACCAAAATACTAATACATACCCAGATTAAATTTATATGACGTACCAATAACGTACCAAAGGATTGGTACATTATATTTAATATATTTGTTTGGTACGTTATATTTAATATTTGTGCATGTTATATTTCATAATTGTATGTTAATAGGATGTTTATGTGTTTTTGGAATTTAAAACAACAAATTATTTGAATAAGAAAAATTCATTTTAAACGAATTATGATAAGATAAGATAGGAAGTTTGTGATGATTTTAGAATATTTGTGACATTATTTTCTGAACTAGTTGGTTAATTATTTACAATAAAAATCATAATTTTTAATTAAAAATTAGCAGAAGAATGTTTGATCAAAAGTTTAAAAGTTATAGATATTTGATTAAAAAAATTCAAATACTATATATAAGTTAAATTTTATTAAGTATTATGTATAAGTTAAATTTTATTTATTAAAATACTATATGAAATAACATAATTGTTTATTTTTTAATTTTTGGTTAAACCTTTTTTTTTTTTTCCCTCCTTGTTTCCATTTTTTTTTTAAGTTAAACTCTTTATTTTTATGTTGGGCGGGAATTTTCCCGGTTTTTTTGCACGGGGAAATGGATTGGAAGTTTGCGTCGGTTTAAACCGACGCAACCACTTATTATTTCGACGCCTCCTTCATTCGCCTGTCCATTGTGTCAGAGGCACGTCGGTTTTAACCGACGCAATATGACCCTATTTCGACGCCAGTATCCTCTTTTTGATCAAAATTTAAAAACTTATTGATGTTTGATTAAAAAAATTCAAATTTGAGGCATCTATATCAAAATGATCTTAAAATTATATTTCTGTTTTTTATTAAGTATTATGTATATGTAAAATTTTATTTATTAAAGTATTATATGAAATAACATAACTGCTTATTTTTTAATTTTGATTTAAATTTTTTTTTTCTTTTTTTTTTCTCCCTGTTTCCATTTTTTTTTAAAGTTAAACTTTTTTTTTTTTTATGTTGGGCGGGAATTTTCCTAGTTTTTTTGCACGGAGAAATGGGTTCGATTAGGTTTTCAATGACTGTCAGAGTTAGCGTCGGTTTACACCGACGCAACTACTTATTATTTCGACGCAACCTTTTATTATTTCGACGCCTCGGTTCACTCGGACTTCCAATTTCGAGGCCACGTCTTTCTGTCAGAGGTACGTCGGTTTTAACCGACGCAATATGACCTTATTTCGACGCCACTATCCTTTCAGTCAAAAGTGTGTCAGTTCTTTCAGTGAAAAGTTGTCAGGCTTAAATATTGTGTCGGTTTTAAGCGACGCAATGTTTTCATATTTCGACGCTAAGTTTGTTTCCATATTTAAGTTCCTATATTTCCTATTAGTTCCGTGTGTTTCCTTTTCATTCTCACATTTCTCTCGCTCGTTTTCTCCCTATCCCTCTCCATCTAGTTTACTTTTGCTGTTAGTTCCCTGTGTTTCCGTGTGTTTCCTTCTCCATATACTTTACTTCCGTGATTCCTTTACTTTAGCTATGGATAGTTCTAGTGAACATCAACGTTCTGAGGAACTTCATGTGGGAGAGGAGGAGGTCGAAGCTGGTTATTTTTTGAATTGTTATTAATTTCTGTTTTTTTTTTTTTTTTTTGTTATATAGAATTAAGCTGAAACTAAAAATTTAAATTTGTTTCCTCGTTTTTAATTGTGTTTTTTGTTTTAACAAGGAACATCTCAACGGAGGCGCGGTCCCTCGATTCCCAAATGGACGAAACAGCTTTGTTCGTTTGATGCGTCCGGGAAATGCATTAGTGATAATTCTAGTGCATTTTCAAAATATGTGGCAGCGGAGGTTAGAGACCACAGAAATCTCCCGTTGGCGAAGAGTTGGCGTAGGATTAAGGAAGAAGATAAGGAAGTTTTCTGGAATAGGATAAAGGTATAGATAATTTTATTTTTACTTGAAAATAAAAGAATAATTGAATGATTGTAATAATACTTGACTTGCCTTAAATTATTATTATTATTATTTTTTTAATGGATGTAGGGAAATATTTTTTTTGAAGATGCAGATATACCAAAACTGCCTTTGATCCGCTATATGACGCTTAAGGTTGCGGAGCATGCGCATAAAGAATTTAGAAATAAGTTAAAAAAAAGTACTATACTAGAAGAGTAGCAGAGGAACGGTGCCAGCCTCCTCCTGATGTGAATCCTGCAGATTGGGATAGTTTGTTGGCATACTGGAATGGAGATAAAGCAAGGGTAATAGTTATATAATTTATTTCATTATAACTATAAATTTGTCTAATAAAATCTCTTTTTTTATTTTCAGGAGGTTGCTGTTAAAAATAAGATTAATCGGCAACTGAAAACAATGAACCATACTACTGGTACAAAATCTTTTGCAAGAAAGCGGCAAGAATATGTATGGATTGTACAATTTGAAGAAATGTTATTAATTTTAAATATTCTATTGTTATAAATTTTAATTTTAATATGAGGTTTGCTTAAAATTGTTTGGGTGAATTTTTATTTTTGATAAAGCGGAACAAGCATGGGAAAGAGGCAGATCTCGTAACCTTTTTTTGTGAATGTCATACGCGAAAAAATGAAACTTGGATTGATGAAACATCGGAGCGTACAGGGGTAATTTATTTTACTGTGTTAGTATTTCATTGATTTTAATTTTTATTATCTATAGCTTGTTTTTCTGTTTTACGATTAAATTTTTATTTTTAAAAATTGTAATGCAAGGCAACAATGGAGAGGAATCTGCAAACTTTGATTGGGTCGGGCGAAGAGGATAATGAAGATCTTAGGACCCGAGTGTATGTTGATACAATGGGTCCTGAGAAGTATAATAGAGTCAGAGGATACGGTCATGGGGTGACTCCTGATATGGTGTCCTATGCGTCTTCTTCATCTTCTACATCAATTTCCTCCAAGAGGTCATCTAAAAGTGCAATGGCATTGCTGATGACTCAAAATAATGAGTTGAAAATGAGGGACGAAAATAATAATAAACGGATTTCGGACCTAGAGAACAACCAAAAGCAGATGTTTGCGTGGTTTTTCCAAAGATTTTAGCCACAACCACAACCACCGTATAGCCCGGGAACCCAACAATCAGGCCAGAGTCAACCTTCTCCTCAACAGTCGGGCCAAAGTCAGCCTCCTGCATATCCGTATGCTGGCCATAATCAGCAACCTTCGTATCCTACGTATCTGATGCCTATGCAGCCCACGACGTACATGCAGCAGCCGCCTTATCAAGTGCCAGTATATCGACCTGATATGGCTGCTCCTAGTGGATTTTGTCCTGAAGTTCCAGTTGGGGCGTTTTCTGAAATGCTTGCGGGTGGATTTGATGTGGACTTAACAAGGATTTTGGGAACAGATGGAGGATGTCAAAGAGGAGAAGGATCTGTGCCACATTCAGGCGCAGATTCGGTTCACTAGTTTGTGTGGTTCGCTTTCTTGTCGGATAAATATGACACTTTGAACATTCAATCTTTTTGTTTTTTTATGTTATGTTTGTAATGTCGGATTTAGTAGTTGTTATGACAGATGAATTTTTGTATATTTAGGCACTATTTTTCTTGTTAATTATTTTCGTTAATGTTTATTTTGGCCTTGAAATTTATTCTTGTAATTATATAATTTTTTTTCTGTTTCAATTAATTGAAGACGAATGCAGTTTTTCGTTTTTTATATTTATTATTAAGAATGGTGGTGTCGGTTAAGACCGTCACTGGTTTGCATATTTTATTTAATTAATTTATCTGACGTCGGTTTATGGGATATTTAATTGATTTAATTTTATTTCGATTTCGTTTAAAAGCGACAGTAGGTTGAATATTTTACAATTATATTGCTAATGAACGTCGCTTCAAACCGACGTAATTTCCAAGAACACGTCGCTTTAAACCGACGTAAATGTCAGTGTCGCTTTAAAGCGACGCTGAGTAGTGGCGAATTAAGCCAACAAACCGACGTTGAAGCCCTTTCGTGACGGTAGCAATAGTGTCGCTTTGAAAATGCGACATTACATTCTTTTATGTCGAATTTTTGCCAAATTTGCGACAGAAATTGGATTTCTTGTCGGTTTTTGTTCTGACGGTGATGGCATATATTGTAGTAGTGGTTATAGAATTCATTTCTATAGCTAAGATGTGGCTCACACCCTACCTCATGGTTAATCCTTATTCGTGGGCCAGGTGTCACCTAAGGAAACAAAATAAAAATCAAAGATTCAGCTAAATCATTGAAGAATTTCATCTTCAACCTATTCTTTATATACTCAGAAGAAGAAGAAGAAGAAGAAGAAGAAGAAGAAGAAGAAGAAGAAGAAGAAGAAGAAGAAGAATTGAAGAACTTATGGAAGGGGAAAATGAAGAAGAAGAAAGAAGAAAGATGCACGGGGATGAAGTAGAAGAAGCGGCTCATGATAAATAAAAAGTACCAATCCTATCGGATACAACTAACAGGAAATTTAAAATAATAAATTAACCAATCACGTCTAATACAACTGACAGTAATAGGTCTCTATCCGACAAAAATAGTTAGACGCCATTATTAACTATATATTCGTCAGGATTAGTTAAAAATAGTTTTAAAAAAAATAAAAACTATCCTCCAAGAATACAAGTTAAGGGCGAGAACTTTGCCGGTTCACTATTCATGTCGGATAATAATAAGTTTAGGTCGGTTATATCTGACACGCACACTCTCCAATTACCATTCTTCTTCTGCACCAGTACCACATTCGTTAACTAGTTCGGATGGTGCACCTCGACGATGAACTTGGCATCCTTGAGCTTGTCGATCTTTGCTTCTTTGATCTTACTCTGTTTCGTTCTATGATTTCATTTACGCTGGATAACTGGTCTAGCAATTGAGTCCAGATGAAGCTGATGGCAGATCACAGAGGGATCGATCCCGGGCATGTCTTCTGCTGACAAAGCAAACGCATCTTTGTTGGCCTACAAGAAGTTGGTAAATAACTCTTTTTCGTGGTCAGTTAGTTTTGATTATGCGATCGAGGCTAATGTAAACGGCGTCCCCATCTACCATTGACTCTTGGGTACTATCATCTTGGGGTCAAGATCCAGGTCGAATTATTTGTAGCTTGTCTGCTGACCCCCTGACTATGATTTGATATGCTGATTATTCCATGTTGGTGCTAAAACTTCACTCCCATTTCTGGATCATGTTCATGCTCTCAGCAACAAAGCAGTGTGACGTCAATTGATCTTCATTTATCTTCTTTACTCCATCTAAGGCAGCCTTTATCATGTGTAAGTGATTCTGGCCGAGGATGGCGTTAGGGGAGTTTGACAATTCATCATGTGGAAGATCACCAAGAGGTTATAGAGCTCTGCCTAGGCTGGTAGTTTTACAGTCCCAGAGTTCGGACCAATGCTCGGTTGAAAGTGTAGATGTTTGTCTTTCCTTTGTTGATATTGTCAAGAATCCCATCTTTTCAGTAACACCCTTGAAGAGAACGATATCTCCTAACCCATTATTGACCAGAACCCAGCTCATTAAAACGTTGAAGATTTGCACTTTGACAACAAAGGCGTCATCGTGAGGTGAGTGGACATCTTCCAAATCTCGGTTAGAGAATATCAAGATGTTGGAATCGATGGCCAGTGGTTTGTTGATGAAGACCACTATTCTTGCTTTCTTGCAAGCCACCTTTTTTTCTTTCTGGGTGTTTCCCAAGTATTCTTGTTTGCCATATATGCAGTTCACCCCAGGGAACGTTTCTTTCCCAAAGCACTGGTCAACATGGAGACCCTGAAGCCTTTTGGATTTCCTCCAGTGTTCCTCAAGGGTAGGGTGCTAAGGCAATTCCTCAAAGGTCAAATCAATTACTTCTGTCCTTTCGGGTTGCTAAACTTTTTGAAGCAAGAAATGACTTCCTTCAAGTCTTCTATGCATGCTTTTATGTTAGCGAGTTTTCTAGGCTTCTGACCAGCGGACGTCGTTGGATGTTTTC
Organism: Heteromeles arbutifolia; assembly: GCA_024362995.1. Classification (NCBI taxonomy): domain Eukaryota; kingdom Viridiplantae; phylum Streptophyta; class Magnoliopsida; order Rosales; family Rosaceae; genus Heteromeles; species Heteromeles arbutifolia. The sequence goes on along the minus strand of JANCRC010000002.1, from coordinate 37,659,196 downwards.
CAGAGATTGACAGATTTTCATGACATCTTCCCACATGTCGTATGTGACGGTGACCCTGTCATATTCTTGGTTTGTGTTGTTTTAGAAGGTGATGAGGTCGTCGTTGTTAACTGAACTATCAAACGTGTCAGATGATGGAGTGATCTGGCCGAGAGGAATAAGAGTTCACTCTCAATGAAGCACTAATTATTGGAACCAAATTTGTGCACCACCGCTTGTGGATAAAGTACTCAAACTTGACTACTTGCAAAACAATAAACAACCGTGAGCAATCCCTAAAACCAGGAGGTGTGTCGGCCAAAGGCTCTCCGACGGTTAAGTTAATGAATAGTTTTAGGCTCAAGTAGTGGGCAAGAGAATTCAAGCGTTTAGATTGCATTACCCGTGATGAACCCTAGGCAGTTGTATTTATACTATTAGGAGATAGACCTTTTAGGATAGAACCCTCGTTCTAAGCCAGGAGAATCCTAGAAGATATCTAGAAGTAGATATTGCACCATCCTAGAGTTTATGATTACTTGTGGCGCACGCCAATTCCTAGATTTTAGGAACTCCAAGACTTAAAAGATCTGATTGTGTCCATATCCGGATCAGATCACACATCTTGTGGAACAAGCATGGTCATCCAGCAGAGTCGCTTGGATCCCGGCTATTGGCCCAGAATAGGGTGATAATGGCACTGCTACTCTATCTGATCTAGCTCCGCCAGGAGCTGATGAGTTCATGACCGGGCTTTTGAGGTAACTGTATTCAGATCAACTTTACGCCGGCCCTAAAAAAATCACGGTCCCACAATCATAACATAAAGGTTTAAACACAGAGAGAGAGAGAGAGAGAAATGAGAGAATGAGAGAATGGGAGAAGGCATTCAAGGTTGTTCTACACCAAGCTAGGGAAATGACTCCCTAAGTGCAAACAGTCTTGGATCTTCAAGAGAACCATCTTCTTGCGACCTTGGGCTTTCTTGAACCTTCCTTCAACCCTTACAGTTAGGAGAAGCATTCTTAAAACCCTAGGAAATCCAAATTACTTGGCCTAGAACACTATGCAAACTCTCTCTTTCTCATGCTAATTCTTTCGAGATATTCCGGGACTTAGTATGAAAGTCTAAGTCCAACTTGACCTAAAAGTCTCCCAACATTAAAGTAACAATCGAATATGTATCATGCTTTTCCTCAAATATAATTCCCCAAATTTAGAAGGTAAGCTTTGAGATAAGACAAACTTTTGATCATTTAATAAGGCTACCAGTTGTATTACCTAATTAAGCTAGTCTAAGCTCAAGTTTCCTTTTCGACGGTAAATTAATATATGGTTAATTATTCCTATAAGGCAATGGCATTGAATTATTGTTAACGAACCCTTTCAAAATTTAATAATTATGACCTTACAAGGAGACATCTATTTGTTTGTGAATATCTATCCATAACATTACCTGATTGTACTTATATATCTATACATATATATAGGAAAAATTAGTATCAGGCCCCTATTTACTAATGTTTATTGACTGAAACCTTATTAGTTTTCAGATTTTTATCCAAGTCCCTAGCATTAATGTAATTATGAATTTACATGTCAGTTACATAATTTTTTTAAATAAAAATTAATAATTGATTTAGAATTTTAATACTCACACCTTTATTAAACTCCTAACTAATTTTTAATTCAAAACATTTCCAAACTAAATAAAAAATTAGAATAAGTTTGTACCCATTAGCTTTTAAAAAAATGCTTTCAAATTTTTAATCGTATGTACACCCATTCATGTAATTTTTTTCCAATTTTTAATCTTAAAATATACCTGTTCTTAAATATACCAATTTGTTATATGTAAAATGTACCCTTTTTTTGACACACCCCGACCGAGATCGAGGCATGATATCTCAGTTCAGGTAGCTACTTCCGAGGGTATGATCTTTACCCACTCTACTATACTTTACTTATGCTCTGACAACGCATGTGAAATGAGTCCATACCCACTGACAGCGTACTCTGATAGTTAGGCACCTTTAGGGTTAAATCTATTCGCATTCTTCCATATCATCACTTTTTGGCTTCGTCACCTTCTAGGTGTCGGCCAGCACAGCTCGATTCGGAGTCTTAGTGGACATTCCGGGTCGGGGTGTGTCATTTTTTATATAAAATCTATTCAATTTTTTTTCTAACCATTTTTAAACTTATATGGGTACATTATTTTCTTTTGATTTGAGAATGTATCCATGTCAAGTTTAATCGAAGAAATTTACTAATGTTATTAAGCCTAATATCTATTACTTTTTTTTTGTGTGGTTTTGAAGAATGTACCCATGTTTTGGTACAATAATTTTTTTTTTTTAATTTTGATGAATGTACCCATGTTTATATATATATATATATATATATATATATATATATATATATATATATACATGCACACAATAGTATAATTTATATTTCAATATTTTTAATCCCACAAATTATGGGTTTTTATTTAAAATCTCATTAATATAAAAAACTATAACTTTCAATTTTTAATTTAAAAAATATAGTAACATACGTAGAAATAAAGTATCACATTAATTTCAAGGATTTCGATCAAAAATTTAAAACTAACAAGGCTTAGGTCAAAGAATATTGTTAGCTAGGGACTACATCCAAAATCTCTCATATACACACACACACACACACGAGGAGACATCTCTAGATGAATTTCTAACTGAATGGAAGATATCTAGCAATATCACAATTAGCTGCCCTCTGAGAGAAGCTTCAAAATCCAAATTTCTTTTTATAACTGCGTTTCAGATCGAGCTACATTTCATCAATTTTGTTTTCGCGTCGCTCACCTGTGGCGTGGCGCTCCCTGAAATTTGACAAATTGTACGGAATCACATGCAAATCCTGGCATTAAAAGTTGCAAAAGCAAGTGTGCGCTCCTCCTCCTTTTGATCCTTAGTAATTGGAGTCTAGTTCAAGTGCTATCGAAACCCTCTTGAATTGATAAAAATAATCTTTTCATCGATCATATATATACAAAACTCTATGAAATATGGTTGAGTTCAAATTAAAAATATGGTTTCGTTTGTTTGGATGTGTGTATATATAGAGTAATTTGACGGAAGTGTTCATAGAAGCCAGAAGAAATAATAAATCAAATACTAAGATTGTAACAATACATTAGAATATGGTCCGCTCTAGTTCATATCCTCTCCATTGATGGCCTCTCATATCCTACGGATATTTGGTTCTTAAGGATGGCGACTTCAGCTCCGCTGCTTGTCCTTCTTACCTATTCTTAAGTACCGATGGTTTGGTCTTGCTTTAGGGGTTCTGGCATTTGGCCAGTGACATCGATCCTTTTGTATTTTCTACGTGATTTGCAGAAGTCAAATCCAAGGTTTGTAAAACAAATCATTTACATACTTAAACAAAAGGTCGTGTGAACGCGAAATTATATATTACAAAAAGGACAAATCCTAGGTTTGTAAAACAAATCATTTTTAAACATACTTAAACAAAAGGTAGTGTTCGACCAAAAAAAACAAAAAACCAAAAAAAAAAAAAGGTAGTGTGAACGGGAAATTATTTATTACAAAAAGTCTTCACCACCGCCACATATATCAATTTCACATGGAACAAATAGTACGTCAGAGATTTGAACATTACGGAGACAAAGTGTGAACACTGACTATAAGATTCTTAATTTGATTCTATATTTCCCCTTCTATTATTCTTATATTATAACTTAACTCATGTGCGATTCAACCTTTATATGTTCAAATGTGTTGATGAGTATGGCATTAAATAATTCAATTAGAAGCGTATTCAAGCTTGAATCTTACATAAATTAGTAGTTTTCACGCCTCATTAATGCATGGTACCTGTCAACTGCTAATATATGTGAAATTAATTAACGAAAAATGAAATAATCAACGGTAACAACATTCAAACTCACACATGTGCGTGTACATATAGTGTTGTTATAATCTAACTTATCTCTACAGATTCCAACATTATTATTATTATTTTCTTTAATAATAATTAGAATAATATAGAGACAGTCTGTATCTTCAAATTTACGAGATTCTGAATAAATATTATAACTCAATTCAAAACATAATTTAGTGTGAATCGGTGATAAGCTAGACAAATCAAATTCAAGCGATCATATATATAATCTAACACATCAACATCGGGAACAATAATCATGTAGTTATAATGTCAAATAAACAAAATTACTTATATATGTATCATCACTTAAGAATAGCTAAAAATGATTTCATGCTTAAAATTAGTTGATACCAACGCTAGCCTTTGCTTGAACTATTATTCAAAAGAAGAAAAAAAGAGTTAAACATAAGAAAGCCATATTTACGAGATTCTCTCACGCTGGTCAACAGACCTTTGTTTGATTCGAATGAAGAAAGTTGGGGTTCCACCATAAAACCAATTGGTAATGTGGGGAGTAGCTCAACCTCTTATAAGCTCATGCAAGGTCCCTCCTCCCATCAATGTAGGACTGATTCTCAACACGCCCTCTCACGTATGGCGAATTTTTTAGCCTAACACGTGGATCAACATAACCGTTTGACGTGAAGCACATGTGGCCGTTTGGCTCAATGTATGACTGATTCTCAACACGCCCCTCACGTGTGGCGAATTTTTTAGCCTAACACGTGGATCAACATAATAGGGTGACGTGGAGCACATGTGGCTATTTGGCTTCACATGTGGGACAACCTGGCTTTAATACCATGAAGAAAGTTAAGGTTCCACCATAAAACTAATTGGTAACATGGGGAGTAGCCCAACCTCTTATAAACTCATGCAAGGTCTCTCCTCCCATCAATGTGGGACTCATTCTCAACAACGAAATGCTGGCCTCATAAAGCGAGTAGAGTGGTCTCTACTCTAACGAGTGGGTAGCGCTATTAAGCCATTAAACCACTAGGCGGTTTCCCTCCACGGTCCATACCGCGTTTTGTCAAATAAACTGGGTTTCTACTTGTACAGAAATGACTCTGTGGCTTTCCATATAAAGCAGTATAATTATACCTAAGGAAATTAAGGAAAGAGGGGAGCTGCCAATGTTTTCTCCATAGATTGTTTCTTCCATGTAAGCTCTCTACAGTTTATTATACACCTTACTTTTTTGAGGAAAAAATCGAAAGGGAAAAACGACTTCTCTTTTAGGAAAAATATGATCTTTGTTCTTTTGGATTTTCTTGGTTCTTGTTGACGATCTCCTTTTGCTTCATATTACTGTTATTTTTGGCATATGCTTTTGGTCTTGGTTGCTTTAGGTTTTGATTACCAATTTAGGCAAATTGGATTACCAATTTAGGCAAATTGGACAATTTTCTTCAATATGAGTAACTAATTTCTCTATGTATCTACCGATATAATAGAGAAGAAGGTATGGGGAGAGGAAAGATTGTGATTAGAAGGATTGACAATTCGACGAGCAGGCAAGTGACCTTCTCGAAGAGAAGAAATGGGTTGCTTAAGAAGGCTAAGGAGCTATCAATCCTTTGTGATGCTGAGGTTGGATTGATTGTCTTCTCTAGCACCGGCAGGCTTTACGATTATGCTAGCACTAGGTTAGATCTCTCTCTCTCTCTCTCTCTCTCTCTCTCTCTCTCTCTCTCAATCAATCAATCAATCTATCTATCTATATATGTGTGTATATATCCTGTGAACTTTTTGTTGGGTTGAGTTTGCAGTGGAACTAGAGCTACTTGTTCGATATATATATATACACACACACACAATATATATGCTGCATGTTCTAGCAAAAGATTTGAGGTAGACTTGTTATATTGGACTAATTCAGACAACACATATCACTATTGCGTCCTTTTAATCTTCTTTGGAGCGAAACATTGTTCTCATGTGAAGATTTTTGCTTGCCCGCAGATGTTATTATTGCATAAAATACCCATTTTTAATGAATCTATATATAGCATGTGGAATTAACCGAAGATGTTATTTGGGTATTTGGTTGCCTCCTGTCTTGTGGTCAAGGATTGTGTAGAAACTTTCCTTGTCTCCTCAATTGTTTTATTTATCCACATGAGGACACAGCTCTTAAAATGACAAGGTTCTTGGATAAAGTTTACTAGATCGTACCTCCTTCAACTGGCATTACCTCCATGTTGCACTTCATCAAAGTTTAAATGAGAAGTTTGTATTTAATTTGACAATTCTCTTAAAAAACAAGTCATCTATGAATATCACATTTCTTTAGGGCCTAAACTGAGGAACAGTGTGCAGACTCGAGCTTTAGGAATTGCCCTTTTCTTGGTACGTACGAAGGAGGATGCATGATGGGGAAGGCAGAGTTTTTTGATGTTAGAATTCTCTACCTCCAAGTTCTCACTCATGTGCATAATTATATATATAGGGGGCAGTTCTCGACAAAAAAAAAGACACAAATTTTGAGACCGTTAGATTTGTACACTTTTAATGGTTGAATTGTAATCTTATTAGTCCAATAAATTTCTTTTATTCAAATAATTATGGATTGGGTTTTTTACAATTATCCAACACACGTTTTCATATTTTGAAAATGCTGCATTATAGCTTCATTATCACTCAACCATTGATCTCTCATTCAGTTACGCAATAGACTTTTCACAATATTTATAACGAAATAGGCTCTCTCCACTAAAGCAGTAGCAACCCTATAGAATCAAAGTCAATGTGGGTTGGTAGGAGTTTGGGCGTTATGGATTGAGTTTGGTGGGATTGGGATTTGAAAATTGGTTGAGTTTGGGCAGGGTTTCCTTTTTCTGTTTCTTTTTTTTTTTAAGTTGTTGCTTGTCATCTTTTTTTTTTTTATATACAGTAACCTAGCTCAAAACGATGTCATTTTGGCCAGCATTAAAAAAAAAGAAAAAAAAAGAAAGGCAACCCCTCTTTGAGGCATTTTATCAAGCATTTGGAGGGCATATATGAAGGGCAGTTGAAACCTTCTAAGGGTAGCACTCAAGTCGTCCATTAAGATTCACTCGAATTTGGAGGTCAACTGACCCTCCCCCCCCCCCCCCCACCACCCCCCTTAATGGGTCCGCCCAGGATATAGGAACACTTCCTTTTCTTTTGTTTTTCTTTTTAACCAAGTGCGAGGGAGATCCTAACATAAGGCCTCTTTTATTGTTGGGGAGAAAAATATCTCTAAACCAGGAGCTACTAATAGTTATAAAGGTGAATGCAAATCAAGGCCAACAGAGATCATCATTTGAGTAACTGAAATGACCAAATGACCAAAATATGTAACGGCATGAAAAAGCATTGCCAGATTGTTTAATAATCAAAAGGGACTTGTAGCATTTGCACCTCTTGCAGTATTGTTTTTGTAGAAAAGCAGGTTTACATCTTTCCACATGCCCGTTTAAAACAAATGTTAACAAGGATTACAAGTATATCCCCTATATGCTTGATAAACTAACAACCATAACGCTATGAATTTACTAAAAAAATATTTCACAAGATACCTCATTGTTGCATCTAATGACCATACACTATGAATTTCTTATCAGCATGAAATCAGTTATCGATCGTTTCAACAAACAGAGAGAGGTGCACCATCAACTGCTGAATCCTGCTTCAGAACTCAAGGTAACCACTCAACAAAAACAGCTCCAATCTTCTTTCTGTTGAATACCTGCAATTATAATATTGTATACAGACATTATATATCGCAAGGTCTTTCTCTACAGGGATTGAATGAATAATTTATGTAAAAATCAAGTCTTAATTAATTATTTGAAAACAAAGTTTGAAAAAGGTTAATTTTATGACCTAAAATATTAAAAACAAATTTAGTTAAAAATATTAAAGAAACCGGCAAGAGCAAAGAAACATAAAAGAAAATAGTTTTTGAAAATCAAATTGAGAAAACACTAGGGTTTCGCCGTCACCTTAACAGTCCTACATAGTTTTATCAATTACTTATGAATTACACATGCAACTTTGAAGGTTAAGTTTTCCTAATGCATATTCTCGTCATGATATTCAAACAAAAACATATATCTAACATGCAATTCGTCTATGATATTCAGATCAAATATGAACATGCAAGACTCATTAAGTTTTGTGAAAACCTTTTGAAAAACCATGCAACCCCTAAGACGTGATATTCATCCTAAGTGAAATTATGATTATTAACCACAAGAAGCAATACTCAATCCTCTAGTAATATTCTAACCGAATTGCATCCAATTACTTATTTAAACATCCTAATAGTAGTTAAGCATTAAGATATAGAAACAGTTTAAACACGGTGATTAATAATTCAAAGTATGCATGAATATTATCATAAGCAATTAATAAAGACTACATAGTCATGCTAAGGCTCGTGGCCAAACCCTAGAAAAAGAAATTAGTTACGAATAATAATAAAACAAAAGGAATTTTATTGAAATAGAAAAAGGATAGAAAACACCTTGTAATTAAACTTGAATTATCAAAAGCCCTCTAAACCGAGTTCTCCAAAATAGTGCGTAGAGAATCCTAATGGCTAAATACCCTTAGTTATACTATTATAAGATAAAATCCTACCTAGAAAAGGTCTTAGAATAAGACTAGGAAACATAATAAAATAATAAACTAGCAAATAAAAAGATTCCCTATTTAAAGTCAAATTCGGACTGTAGAGAAAATTAGACTTTTGACCGACCACATCAACTCTAATTTGGTCCCAAAAAGTCTCTTTTGAAAGCTGAAGACATCACCAACAAATTCTTAGAGGAAACCTTCCTCAAAATATGCCTCTTGACCTTCAAAATATCCAAAATGTCCAAAAACGTCAATCTGGAAAAGATGCGCGGTAGGCCTTCTTTTCTTTGCCACGGTCAAACGGCTAGGAGTTAAATTCTGGAATTATGGCACAACCATCATGAAAGACTCACTAATCTACTCCAATTAGAACTACTCCAAAATTCCTTCGTTTGACTAATTTTTTTGTCAAAGTAGATTCGCATGTACTACAATTGAAATATATAATGAAGCAACAAAACTCACCAAAACATAACAAGAATAGGGGAAAATATATAGTATAAAATCGACTCATCAAGTACCCCCAAACTTAGCTTTTAACTTGTCCTCAAGCAAAACAAGACTCAAAAGAAAAATAAAATCTAACAAACTAGTAACTTAAACAAAACTTCACCAAGAAACAAAAACTTTCACCTTCAAGTTGCCAGCCATAGAAAACATTAAAAATCAGAACATCTTTTCAAAAGTTCCAATTAATCCTAATAGTTTTTGAAAATCGAATTAAGAAAACACTAGGGTTCCACCGTCACCTCAACAGTCCTACATAGTTTTATCAATTACTTATGAATTACACACACAACTTTGAAGGTTAGGTTTTCCTAATGCATATTCTCCTATTGATATTCAAGCAAGAACATATATCTAACATGCAATCCGTCTGTGATACTCAGATCAAATATGAACATGCAAGACTCATTAAGGTTTGTGAAAACCCTTTGAAAAACCATGCAACCCCTAAGACATGATTTTCATCCTAAGTGAAATTATAATTATTAACCACAAGAGGCAATACTCAATCCTCTGGTGATATTCCAACCGAATTGCATCCAACTACTTATCTAAAAATCCTAATAGTAGCTAAGCATTAAGATATAGAGACAGTTTAAACATAACGATTAATGATTCAAAGTATGCATGAATATTATCACAAACAATTAAACAAAGACTACATAGTCATGCTAAGGCTTGTGGCATAGCCCCCACAAAAAGAAATTAGTTACGAATAATCATAAAACAAAAGGAATTTTATTGAAATAGAAAAATGATAGAAAACACCTTGTAAATAAACTTGAATTGTCAAAAGCCCTCTAAACCGAGTTCTCCAGAATAGTGCGTAGAGAACCCTAATGGCTAAATAGCGTTAATTATACTATTACAAGATAAAATCCTACCTAGAAAAGGTCTTAGAATAAAACTAGGAAACATAATAAAATAATAAACTAGCAAATAAAAAGGTTTCCTATTTAAAGTCAAATTCAGACTGTAGAGAAAATCAGACTTTTGACCGACCATATCAACTCTGATTTGGTCCCAGAAGGTCTTTTTTGAAAGCTGAAGACATCCCCACCAAATCCTCAGAAGAAACCTTCCTCAAAATATGCCATCTAGACCTTCAAAATACCTAAAATATCTAAAAACGTCAATCTGAGAAAGATACGCGCTAGGCCTTCTTTTCTTCGCCACGATCAAACAGCTTGGAATTATGACACAACCTTCATGAAAGACTCACATGTACTACAATTGAAATATATAACAAAGTATCAAAATCTCACCAAAACATACCAAGAATAGGGAAAAATATATAGTATAAAATCTACTCATCAAAACACTAAGCAATAAGCTTCTTGAACAAGGATACTTTCATATATGTTTCTACACATGCATACCACTTGTTTAATTACGTAGCTCTATGGTTTTGCCTATATACAGTAACAAACATCAGCAACTATAATCTGTCCTGAGCAATGTTGAATTACATCCTTTCGGAAAGATTATGGAAAAGCAAATCTAGAAATGGCGAGAAAGTAGTCTTCCTTAGTCACAAATTTAACTGTATGGAAAAGTACATGATAGGATTAGTCTAGATAGTTTGAAATAGCATTATGGACGGACATGCCCCCATGTAATGAAAAAACTTCAGCATAGGATTGTAGTACGGGGGAAGGGAATATTTCAATTTCCATAGTTATTGGTAACATATGGTTTCGGGAAATGTAAATCAAGACCTCCCACGAGACTTCCTCAAGTGATGGGACGAAAAATTGAAGAAACAAGTGTAAAATGAAAATCTTTGAGCTGAACCCAGATGGTGTGGGCAAGCAATCTTCATATCTTGTGAAATCCATGAATAACGATGAAGAGAAAAAGGTGGCATAGTTGTATCCTAGGGTTTCAGTAAAATGTCCGAGCTACTAGGGTTTACCAAACAACTTTGCCGCACTTCTAAACAGCATAATATAGGGTGAATGTTGTCGTCATTTTTCCTTTAGTGTGGAGGATAATATGCATGGCAGGTAACACATCCTTCAATTTCAATAAAGCGTAAATTATCGGTAATGTTATTTTTGTTTCACAGTAGAATTACGTAGATACCAGCTCTCAACAACTTTATACTAGTAGTAGTCACCCAGTAGCTCAAATAAGTGAAAAGGCAACCTTCAGAGCAGACATAAGATGCTTGTTTGGTATCAAACAGGGATAATAATACTCACGAATGATAAAAGTAAGAGCGCATACTGAAAAATATGAGATATACCTGCATGGCCACAAAAACAATTCATATCTGCCTATATGGGATACACCTGCATGGCCATAAGCTAGATAACTTTGAGAATTAATCCAATCTGTCTATATGCATGTTTTTGTTTTTGTGTGTTTGTTCGAAAGCATGCAAGGAGATATATTTCCTAAAAATATTACGGATAAAATAAAATATGCATGCTTCAGATTCTTGATGTGTGATTTTGCAATGGCTAACATTTTCTAGTGCTCCTATAAATGCTCATTTAGTGAGTTCATATTTCATGCATGACAACAATTGTTGTATTTATACTTAATAGTTTTGGCAAAGGGAGGTAGCAAGCTTGAGGCAACAATTGCGGTACTTGGAAGAATGCCACAGGTAGAATCATTGCTTTATATTAAATCTTCAACATAGCCTAGCAATTTGATTCAAGTACCAAAACATAACAATGCATATTCCATGTTGCTTATTCAAAAGGCTATCAAACTAATCACGGTTCATCCAAATACCGACCCAGAAAACCTTTTCAATAACTGAGATCCCCAGTGAAGCATAACAACACATTGTCCTAAACCTAAATGATCTGGCTGTTCCCTATGCTTCCTCCTTAAGCGATTTTTCCAGAGACCAAGCTTTTACACCAACAAAAATGCAAAATCTCTTCACAATATTATCCTGATACTGTTACTTAAATATTGTTTAAACACTTGAGGTTTTCTCATGAAATGTGAGATAATGATTTATTGGGAAAAACATGGTATCTCATACACCACAAAGTAACATTTAGTAAATATAAACTAGTTTGTGAGAACGATTAGAATATACCCCACACCTTCTGTAAATTATGCAGGCAGTTAATGGGGGAAGAACTTTCGGGTTTAAGTGCCAAAGATCTACAGAATTTGGAAAGCCAGCTGGAGATGAGTTTGAAAGGTGTCCGAACAAAAAAGGTATCAAAAGCCTTAGCCCTGATTATAGTCTCGGTTAATAATTTCATGCTCCCTTCTTTATATAGCACATACATGGCACTCATTTTGGTTTTATTTTTCCTTCTATTTTGCAGAACCAGATATTTGATGATGAAATAAAAGAATTGAACGAGAAGGTCCCAGTTGATTAATGTTAATTCATTTTATTAGGGGGTTAATTGATACTTATTAACGTTGTTTTTCACTTTATTTTCAGGCAAATTTCATACATCAAGAGAATATAGAACTGTATAAGAAGCTAGACCTCATAGGTAAAGAGAATGAGGAACTGCAAAAGAAGGTATTGTCCATACATGAAGCTCTACTTTTCTATTTAACATATATCATAATTCATCAAAAGAGCGGAGAGAAACAATGGGTAAAGGGAAACTGAAAGGAAGCAAATGAGCTTAAAACATAAAGCCATTATGTTAATTCTACTCATCAGCGAACGCGAAGATGTCATCTCTAGCAAACACTAACACAAAATATTCTAATCTCAGGTTTATGAAGCAAGGGATATGAATGGGCGAAACAAAACTTCCCAGACTCCATATATCATCAGTAATGCATATGATTTGCATGCACCCATCCATCTGCAGCTAAGCCAGCCACATATTGAAACTCAGTCTGGGCCTCCGCCTCAGAACAACGAAGTACCAGCAAAAGCAATCAAATTACGGTATCTCTTAAAAACTGTTTAAAATTATAGCGTACCATATTGATTCCAATGGACAAAACCCCAGAAAAAAATAATAAGAAAAGCTCACTATTTTGATTATGCTATTAACATCTCTTCAAATTCTGCAACAGATTACAACTGCATTAGCAAAGTTGTTTCACAACTGTGGATGGCTACGTCATAATGCAGAAACTTGCATCACAGTGAAAGCCAATCTTGTAAGAGTGAAATGTCATACTTACAGCAAACGGATCAAACCAACAGCTTTGGTATGAAGTGTTCTGTCAAACAAACTTTAGGATTTCTGTAAAAGAACAACCCATTAGGAGTAAATTTATGCAATAATGGGTAACAATTATGTTTCTCAGGACCAACTTTTATCTGTATTAAAAATTAGATTTTTATCACAAATAGTCCCTGACATTGATCAAACACATCATTTTGGTCCCTGATATTGAAAATCAATAGAAATGGTCCTTGAGATTGATCAAATACATCACAAATGGTCCTTCCGTTAAAAACTCTTTGGGCAATTTTCAAAGTTTCGTAACTCAAACGTTTTTTAACCAAATTTGACCCATAATATATCAAAATTAAGATAAGAAAGTGTAGAACAATATTATACCTATTTGGAAGTCCAATGGTTGCCAAAGATGGCCGGAAAATAGCCTCAAATGTGACTGGTCCGCGGAAAAGCTGGAAAACTCGCCGGAAACTGGGTAAACTTTAAACGTTCATAACTTCTTCAATAATCAACGAAATCAAATGGTTCAAACACGAAAATCATACTTCTCAAAGAGACAAAGAGAATGGTATCTTTCTTGATGGCTAACTTGCCGTATTTTGGCCGAAAAAGGGCTCGAAATTGGCTAACTCGAAAATGGTTATCCAATGTCGAGCCGTTTTCCGGCCAAACTATGGCGAGTTAGCCATCAAGAAAGATACCATTCTCTTTTTCTCATTTAGAAGTATGATTTTCGTTTTTGAATCACTCGATTTCGTTGATTATTGAAGAAGTTATGAACGTTTAAAGTTTACCCAGTTTCTAGCGAGTTTTCCAATTTTTCCACGGACCAGTCACATTTGAGGCTATTTTCCGGCCATCTCCAGAAACCATTGGGCTTCCAAATAGGTATAATCATTTTCTACACTTTCTTATCTTCATTTTGATATATTATGGGTTGAATTTGGTTAAGAAACGCTTGAGTTACGAAGCTTTGAAAATTGCCCAAAGAGTTTTTAACGGAATGACCCTTTGTGATGTGTTTGATCAATCTCTTGGACCATTTCTATTGATTTTCAATGTCATGGACTAAAATGATGTGTTTGATCAATGTTAGGGACCATTTGTGATAAAAACCCTTAAAATTTTGTTATGACCAATGAGAGAACAATTGTCAATTGTTATACCTAATTTCTGCAACATCATAATTTTGAGTCGTAAATCACAAAAACTACTGAGAAGTAGAGCACCCAAAACTAAATAAAGAAAACTAATGAAAATGGCTTGAAAACTTTGAGTTTTAACGATAAGGACAAAATAAACGGTAAAGTGAATAGTACCAAAATTGACTTTTTAGTGTAAAAATGTGGTTTTTCGTTAAAATGAACAATACCACGGGCTTTTCGTTGAAACTCCCAACTAAATAAAATTACTTTGCACATTATAGGAGATCTTGTTAGAGTATAATCAAGGGTAGATATAGTGACACTTGTCAACTCAATATAGGTGTAGTTAGTTGAGATTGTTAGAGAGGTGGTTGTGATGTATGGCTTCTCTATAAATATCAAAAGGATGTAATAACTTCAGTAAGAAGAAATAGAAAAAAAACAGTTTACATAAAAGTCTCTCTCTCTCTCCTCTAAAGCTTTCTCTTTCTCCCTCTAAATTCCTTTGATTCTTAATCAATGGCTGATGCTTAACATGGTATCCATCGCCAGTGTTGCTTGCGCATCTTCGATCCTTTAGTTGCTTCCGCTACTCGTTGCTCGTCGAGTTCTTCGTTTTCTTCCCACGACGATTTCTACAATTGGTGTTGTGGTTCTTCAAAGGTTGGTATCTTTTCATTCGATTTCTAGGGTTTCTGGTACTGTCATCTTCGATTCTCTTCAAAGATTAAACTACCTGCCAGGTGTTTGTGATATTGCCTCTGTTAAATCTCTCAATTGATATACGAAATTATGGTGACTGTTTCTCAACTTCAGATTGTCCAATCTCCCATAACATCCCTTGTTTCCACTGTTTCTGCATCTGTTCATGTGAAATTGGATGATTCTACCTACCTACATTGGCAATTTCAAATGCAATTGTTGTTGGAAGGACATGGGATTATGGGATTTGTTGATGGATCTACCCCTTGTCCTGTTCAATTTGTTCAACATTCTGGAAATTCTAATGTTGATAATAACAATGAGACTTGTTCATCTACTATTGAAAATGAGGATTAAATTGTCTGGAAAATGCATGATCGGGCTTTAATGCAGTTGATTACAGCAACTTTATCTCCAATTGCTGTCTCATGTGCTATTGGAAGTGTTAGTTCTCAAGATTTATGGACTAGATTAAAGGAACAATTCTCCACTGTTTCTCCTTTAAAATGAAGTCCAATCTACAAACAATCAAGAAAGGGTCTGATAGTGTGTCTCAATATTTGCAAAAGATGAAAGAAGCTCGAGACTATCTTTTTGCTGCCGGGGTACACTTTGCACTGCCGGGGTACACTTTGCAGATGAGGATATTGTGATTCTTGCACTTAATGGATCACCTCTCGAATATAATACTTTTCGATGTTTGATTCGGGGCCGTGAGAATGTTATATCTCTTAAGCAGTTCAGATCTCAACTTCTTGCTGAGGAGCTCGTTGTTGAAACTTATGTTCACAGTCCACTTTTGTCTGCTATGGTTGCAGATCATTCTTCTGCTACCAAATGATCTACATCTCAGTTTCATAATAATCCTGGTCAATCTAGTTTCTTCTCAAGATGGAACAAGCAGTTTAATCATAACAAACAAAAAGGCAGGGGCAAGTTTAATCAAGGAGTAAAATTCAACAGACAGTCTTATAATGTGTATCCTAATTCTACTTCAGAAGTTCTTGGTTCTTCTCCAAACTTGTATAATGGTGGATCTCTTCCAGTCATTTATCAGTTGTGCAACACATATGGTCACTCTGCATCTTTTTGTGGATCGAGATCTCTCTCAAAACAAGGTTGTCATATCTGTGGAAAGACAAACCACTCAACTTGGTTCTGTTTTTATAATGACAAATGGCCAAATTACATAAGTGCTTCTTAGTCTCATCTATTCAATGCCTCTTATGCCTCTTATGGATATCCCTCACAAGTGTCAATGTCTTCTTCTCAATCTCCAAATCCGCCTCATATACATGCTATGAATATTGTGGTCTCTCATCAACCCTAAGGCTCTTCTTCTTAGAACTCTCATCAGTTTTGGCTTGCGGATTCAGGAGCTTCAAACCATATGATTGCTGACTTTAAAAATCTGTCTCTGGCTTCTCCATATCCAACTATTAAGCTTGTGCAAATTGCCAATGGTGAAGGTTTGACTGTGTCTCATGTTGGCAGCAGTGTTATAAAGCCTTCCACTTATCCCATTAAACTAAATTCCATTTTAGATGTACCAAAGTTAACTCATAACCTGTTATTGGTTCATAAAATATGTCTTGATAACAATTGTTGGCTCATCTTTGATGCCTATTGTTTTTGGATCCAGGACAAAGCCACAGGGAGGATCTTACACAAAGGCCTATGCAGTAATGGACTTTATCCCATACCAGCTCTTGCTCAATCTCGATCTTCAATTCCTCAGGCTATTGCATGTCTTGGACAGCTTGTTAATTCCAGTGTTTGGCATAAACGTTTAGGTCATCCTTCTAATACTACTACCTCATTGATGCTGAAAAATGCCAATATCACATGTGATAAAGATGTTGTTTCCACTGTGTGTCAAAGTTGTTTAGAGGGTAAATTCACTAGGTTACCTTTTTCCCCTAAAACTTATCAATCTTCCATTCCATTTGAAATTGTACACAGTGACCTTTAGGGTCCTGCTCCTTGTCCTTCTATAGATGGTTTCAAATATTATGTTACACTAATTGATGAGTGTACTCGTTTTTGTTGGATATTCCTTCTTATAAATAAATCAGATTTCTTTGACACCTTTGTGAGTTTCTGTTCTTATGTACATACTCAATTTTCTACTACTGTCAAAACATTACAAATTGATGATGGTGGTGAGTATTTTAATCACAAGTTGCATTCTTTCTTAAAACACCAAGGCATTCTACATCACAAATCATGCCCATATACACCTCAACAAAACAGTTTGGCAGAGAGAAAACATGGGCATGTTATTGAAACCACAATCACACTACTTCAACATGCTTCTCTACACTACTTCAACATGCTTCTCTACCTTCCATTTTTTGGTCTTTTGGTTGTCAAACGGCTGTTTATCTTATAAACAGAATGCCTACCCCCATTCTAAAAAATAAATCTCTTTTTGAAGCTTTGTATGGCAAACTCTCCATCATTTCACACCTTAAGATCTTTGGATGTTCATGTTTTCCCTTTCTCAGACCTTATAATGCAACTAAATTACAACCAAAGACTACTAAATGTGTTTTCCTTGGTTATGCTTCTCAGTACAAGGGTTATATTTGTTTTGATGTTTCTCAAAACAAGTATTACATATCCAGGCATGTGGTGTTCAATGAGTTAGACTTCCCATATAAAGACCTAATTTCTCATAATCCTAAGTCCATTTTGCCTGAGTCTTCGAGCAATCTGTTTCATTCCACCTTCATTCCCACACTGGATAACATTTTGGTTTCTTCCTTATCTGGAAGTTCTATTTCAAATCATTCACATTCACATGTTCCTCAAAGTCCTTTTGGTTCTCAACCACAAATACAATCACAGTCCATTACTGCTGGCCCCAGTTCTTCCTCTACACTCCATGTGGATTCTACACATAGCCCTGAGGTTTCTATACATGTTGATTCTGTAAGCTCAACATTTTGCCCTAAGAATCTGCAAGTGGTTATTCCTATTGTTCCCATTAATTTGCATCCTATGCAAACTCGGAGCAAAAGTGGTATCACCAAAAGAAATGCATTACTTGCTGCCTTGGAGGACTCCAGTGAAGTAGATCTATCAGCTATTGAACCTACATCTTATAAGAATGCTCTTAAGGTTCCAGTTTGGTACAAGGCTATGCAGGAGGAAATAAATGCCCTTCATTATCAAGGAACTTGGTCCTTGGTCTCCTTACCATCTCAAAAGAATCTTGTACGCAATAAGTGGGTGTTTAAACTAAAAAGGACTGCTGATGGTTCCATTGCACGACATAAGGCTCGTTTGGTTGCCAAAGGTTTTAGCCAAAAACCTGGTTTAGACTTTGGTGAGACCTTTAGTCCTGTGGTCAAACCAACCACAGTAAGGTTAGTTTTATCTCTTGCTGCTCATTTTGGCTGGCCTCTTAGGCAATTAGATATGAAGAATGCATTTTTGCATGGTTTTTTGCAAGAAGAGGTCTATATGTCATGGCCTCCGGGGTTTGAAGATTCTAATAATCCACATCTTGTTTGTAAGCTTCACAAGTCTCTCTATGGCTTGAAACAAGCCCCTCGTGCATGGAATGAACAGTTCGCTGCATTTCTTCCAACAATTGGGTTCAAATCAACATACTCAGATTCCTCTCTATTCATAAATACAATTGGCAGTGCAGTTGTGATTTTATTATTATATGTAGATGATATTATAATTACTGGAAGTTCAGTGACTACTATACAACAGGTTATTTGTTCGCTTACTTCTGAGTTTGATCTTAAAGATCTTGGGGAGTTACATTATTTTCTTGGCATCCAAATCACTAGAACAACTTCTGGATTGTTTCTCTCACAGTCTCAGTATATTCAAGATCTATTGCAGAAGACAGAAATGATCGAATCCAAGCCTTGTGAGACTCCCTGCTTACCCTATAACAGACCTTTGAAGGATGATGGCATTCCTTATACCAATGCTACTACCTATAGAAGCATTGTAGGTGCTTTACAATATCTTACATTTACTCGTCCAGATATCTCATTCTCTGTGCACCAAGTCTGTCAGTTTATGCAAAACCCTATGGTATCTCACTTCACTGCCATAAAGAGAATATTAAGGTATTTGAAAGGCACCATGCAGCTTGGTCTTACCTACTCCAAGAGTGATTTAACAATCCGAGCCTTTAGTGATGCTGATTGGGCAGGTGATCCGAATGATCAAAGGTCAACCACTGGATTGGTGGTGTTTCTTGGTGCAAATCCTATCTCCTGGTCTTCCAAGAAACAGCAAACTGTCTCTCGGTCTTCCACAGAGGCTGAGTATCGGGCAATGTCTACTACATCCGCTGAGATTGATTGGATCTTACAACTCATTTTGTTCCTGCAGGTTCAAATACCTTCTCCACCTGTTCTTTTCTATGACAACTCATCTGCTATCGCATTATCATTTAATCTTGTCCAGCATCAAAAGACGAAACATATCGAGGTGGATGTTCATTTTGTTAGGGAGAGGATTGCAAAGAAGTGGCTTGGAGTTCAGTTTGTGTCCTCCTGAGAACAGTTTGCAGATATCTTCACTAAGGGACTTAGTGCACCATTATTTCAAACTCATTGTAACAATCTCATGCTTGGCTCATCCAAACATGAGATTGTGGGGGGATGTTAGAGTATAATCAAGGGTAGATATAGTGACACTTGTCAACTCAATATAGGTGTAGTTAGTTGAGATTGTTAGAGAGGCGGTTGTGATGTATGGCTTCTCTATAAATATCAAAAGGATGTAATAACTTCAGTAAGAAGAAATAGAAAAAAAACAGTTTACAGAAAAGTCTCTCTCTCTCCTCTAAAGCTTTCTCCTTCTCTCTCTAAATTCCTTCGATTCTTAATCAATGGCTGATGCTTAACAGATCTAAGATATCACAATGAGAATGTGTGCACTATGTTCGCATTTTATATCACTATCACACAGATAGTACAGATAAACACAAGTAAGCATGGGTTAATGTGTTAGTCAGCACAATGCCCCGCACAAATAGCAAACACATTTACTTTGATTTATTAATTGAAAATTAGGCACACAATGAGATAAACCAGAATCTTCGTAATGTTAATTGCATTAATAGTGCTTGCAGGCATCTATGATGTACTCTTAGATATCGGACAACTCACTACCATCGTTAAAGCTGCTCAATATGATTTCAATCCAGAATGGAGACATCCAAATAGTAGATTGGTGGCTCAATAATTTTTGCCACATTGAAACTGTTCCTTATTAGCCACTGCGCTTGTCTAAAACAAGCCTCCTGAAAGATTGAATTAGATTTTTTACTAGAAAATCTTCAACTATATCCTCTGTTTATAAAACCAATTTGTGGTTGATATGTAGTAACTTTCTGGTTTACTTGTATCATGATAAAAAACACAACCAGTGCATATTTAATAACTCCGAATGCAATCAGTGGATATTCAATAAACTAGAAGGTGATCATGTTAATACTTTAACAGTAATGTTATTATTACCATGTTTCTATACCACATTTATATATCACCTTAGGTGGTATCTGATGTGGACAGCCACATCATTTAAATTAATCAGAATTTAATTTAAATTAAAAAATCATTTAATAAACCAATAATTAAAATAAAAAATAAAAAAACAAAAAAACTGGAATTAAATAGTGATTATGGCATACGAGAAATCTTCTCCTTCATTCCCCGTTCAACTTCTTCCCCTGTTTTTTCTTCCACGCCAGTTCTTTGATTCTATTTTTTCAGGTCGGTCAAATCCACCACAATCTAAATTAAATCTGATACAGCAAGGTTCATGCGCTTCCCTATTTGGATTATTGGTATGCATCTATGGATGCCTCCACTGTAAGTTTCTTGACATCCATCAATCCGCATATTCTTTTCCTTTCAGCCTTTGTTAAACTAGGGTGCTTCTGGAGACAAGGGAACTAATCATCACTCAAATCTCAGAAACATGACAAGGCAACTCTAGTGAGAAGCAAAAAGCATGACGGAGTAAAATCAAAAGAATAAATCAACTTAGCGGACATGGCTTAAACGCATACCTTCAGGTAGATGTCGATGGCTTTGTACAACCCAACGTGAATTGGCCTTTGTTGACTTGGGAATTGATTGTGACAACTCTACGAAGCTACTGAGGTTAAGATTTGGGTCAAGTACAATTTCCGCAAGATACCCATCAACCAGTCTACCAACACTCAACAACGTAAAAGTATCAATCCCCTTTTAATTTAGATTGTGGTGGATTTGACTTACCTGAAAAAATGGCATGAAAGAACAGGAGTGGAAGAAGAAACAGGGGAAGAAGTTGAATGGGGAAGGAAGAAAAAGACTTCTCGTATGCCACAATCATCATTTAATTCCGGCTTTTTTTTTAATTATTAGTTTATTAAATGATTATTAATTTAAACTAAATTTTGATTAATTTTAGTGATGTGACTGTTCATATCAAATATCATATAAGATTGTATATAAATATGGTATAAAAACATAATAAGAATAATACTTTAAAAGTATAACACTCTTCTCAAGATTTAGGCCTACTTCCAAGGCACTTTTTAGGGGCCCAATTTTCTTTACCTCCATTTCTCTTGAAATGTAATGAACTTATGCTATCTTGCTTGGTCTGAAGAGTCTTTTGATTTTTTTGATTTTTTTTATTTACCAAAAACACACAAAAAAAAGAGTCTTTTGATTTTTTATTTTTTTTTATTTTGTTGGTTTAATAAACTGGGCACTGCCCAAGAACAAGGTAAACAATAGAAAACTTAGACCCTAGAGCTATGAGTCCTCCAGATACTCTGTTGAGTCCTCCAAATACTATGTTCTTGGATTAATAATCAGTTTTCGATAATTTTGAATACCAATATAGAAAGGTGACTTAAATAGTTCATGAGAGAAATTGAGTCATATGGGAGATATTTTATTCATTACATATTTTATATTCTTTTATAAATTCAGTTGCTTCAATGTATATTATCCGGTGCTTGGAAAAGGAAGGGATATTGGGCAGCATACAAATGAACAATTTGAAGGCATTTTGATTTAACAACTGATTGCAGAGTTTATAAGGTTGAGGGGTAGGTCTGGTTGGGAAGTTCTACCACATTTTCCTTACTTTGTGTGTGAAGTACTTATACGGGAAGTTCTAGCCCATTTTCTTTATTAGGTTGAGGTACTAGATGTAGCTTTTCGACGGGAAAATATGCCAAATATTAAACTAATAAATATTTAGAACCGTTTTTATTTCTAAACACCTCTTCTTCCAAACTTAGTCTGTGCTTAAGAACTTGAGATCCTATAGCTAATATGCTAATCAGGTATACAGATTCGTAGATATACCTACATGTATGCACTCGTGCGCACGCGCACGCACATCTATAAGGGACAAAATATTATTGTATCATTTTGTGCTTTCGTTATTTATATACAGATGCAAAGCTTAGATCTGTATACTTCAGTTTGCCTATATTTCACCACAAACGAACCACAAACCAGGTCACAAATGTTGCGGTTTGGTTTAGTTCGGTTTGCGGTTTAACATGCATATATTACCCAATGAAAAATTCATAAAATGTGTTTGGCTTTCAACGTGCCGAACAACGTAACTTGGTAACACCCCACTTGCCGAGAAATTAAGCTAATAAGGTGATATCTTCCAACAAAGACTCAGAGATTTCTTGTTGATAGAGACTTGGATAGGTAGTCAACCGAACTTGGAGTAGAGATGTTTATAGAAACTAAGAGATGCTCCTCGATCACCTGATTTTACGGCTCCAGAGTTGTTTAATACAAATTGAGAGATGTCAGCAATTGTCAATCATAGAGATGTTTAATACAAACTGAAAAATATGCTTGACAAAGATATGGTGGCTAGTTATAACGAAATTAAAATGATCAATTGTATTCTCAAAGATGAGAAAATTTTGCGTAGAACGAGAAATTACGTAAAACATATTTGTGTGTTCAGTTGAAGTTCCTGTTGTTGCAGGACCTCACGTCGTACTACCATAGAATCTGACCCGTGGAAACATATTCTGATGTTGGCCGTATCATGTACTGACCTTTTCCCGCACGTTGCTATCTTCATGCACTTGAAATTATTTCTTGGGATAATCTTCCACTGTAAGTACAATAATCCTCCACGTGGCCATATATTGCCTTATATTCCAAATACAAAGCCCCCTTTTGTCCAAATGAAAATTATATTCATACACCCTAAATTATTTCTCTCAATACTTTTTTTAATTTTTTAATGTCTTTCTATCAAGTGTTAGTGGTGTGTAGAAAATAAAATAAAAAATTAAAAAGGCGTGGGAGAAGTAATTTGAGATGTGTGAATATAATCTCACTTGTCCAAATATACCCATGCAAACGAGATATTTTTCAATGTGACTGGAATACAGGGTAATTCATTACGTGTCATTATATAAATGATGGGATATATGTGTTAAAAATTTAATAACTTCAAAAGTATAATTTATTACCACTTATATAAAAACATGTGGTGTACTATCCGTGTTCCGGTCAGAATGAAAATTTTTTCTATGCAAACCAATTGCGACTTAATTGCAATTCCACGATCACATCGCCATTCATAAATCCGGGATTTGGATCCTCTCCGAGGCAATTGGTCGGGATCCTCCTGACCAGTGTTAGTGGACCGTTGGATTTTTATCCAATGGTTACAATTATTATAACTTTTAGAGGGTTCCCCTATTTGTAGCCGTTGGATAAAAATTTAACGGTCCACTAACACTGATCAGGAGGATCCCGACCAGTTACCTTAGAGAGGATCCAAATCCCATAAATCCAAACCTATCAACAGCTTCCAAGTGACTTTGAGCAAACCAACAACTTTCACCAAAATGATAATGATTATAACATGCCATGTGTATCTGTCAACCAAATCAAGTCCACACGTCCACACGCCAAACATCCCAAATCAGTTTCAACTGTGCTGCTTGCTTCCAAGTTAGAGATATAGCTTGTATTCCATTTATCTTGTACAAGAAAATATGAAAGATATTCATTACCAAAAATAGTTATTATGATTAAAAATCATAATATTATCCCTTCACAATAACAAAATTATCTTAAAAACTCTCTATCCAATGATTTAGAACTCCGCTCAGTTTACGGTCTCAATGGTTTGGGCCGATGACGCAAAATTTGGTACAAACACATACTCATGCGCATTGTGCAGCATGCAACTTCAAAATCCAACGATGCACCTATATACATACAACAACTAATCTTCAAATTGACTTCAGACTTCAGAAGATTCAGATAATATTGGATGATATATCTGCTAGGTTTTGTTACCCTTTGAACTCGAAGTAGGGATGGACAACGGTTATGATGGACGAGTAACCGCGGTTATTTATCCATAACTGTTTGAGTCCTTACCCGCATAATCGTTTACCCTTTTTTTGCCCGTTTCATTTTTCTTGAACAAGTTGAAAGTTAAAAAACGAATTGTCTTCATTTTCTTTCTGATAATTGAACGTTGTTAATGTTATAAGTACATTTAACATGTGTTTCTTTATTTCAATCATTTAAGTCCTCACATCGCTCTAGAAATTTAAATAATAGTAAACAAATGATATTTTTAGCTATTAACAATGAAGGTAACATAATATATTTTCCAAGTATCACAAAATAGCTAAACTCGTTGTGAAACTCAACCCACACAACTTATTTATCAGTAGCTGCAGATCAATAAGAAAGACCAATCCTTTTTGGATATAAACCAATGACCAGGCAGATCATTCTGGCTTCACTTTTAAGTTTAACATTGCAAATCCTAATCCCAACTTTGGTGGCTGCAGAAAAAATATATGCAAGAAAGAATCCATAGTCCGAAAGTGGCAAGTCCAAACAGAAGGACTATTAGGGTGTGTTTGTTTGACCGGATTAGGGGGGATTGAACTAGACTAGACTGTAGTCCCTTGTTTGCTCTGGACAAGGATTAGGTTTAGTGGGACTAGGTGGGACTCGTTCCGACTATCGACCTCGCTAGAGGGTGTTGGATAATCCCCCCAAAATGAAGTGGACTGCTAAGACAGCTCTTTTGCTTCGTCTACTTTGTCTACTCGCGTCACGTTCTCTTCCTACTGGACGACCTCGCCGTCAAATCCTCCCACTCTCTCCCCGCATGGATCTTTCCTTGCTATATATCTGTGCACCGCCAGCCCAACCCACCACCTGAATCCCAAATATATTTACCACCACCGATGGGTCAGGCTCGATCCGGTGGATCAATTAGAAAAGAGAAAGTTTATTTGATATTACGATCGGCTGAGGGCTGGGGTTGACGACCGAAGACTAGGTTTGAAAACTGAGGTTTGAAGGCTGGGTTCGAAGACAAAGGTTTGAAGGAAAAAACAGATTGCAAAGATCTGCTAGAGAAATTGGATCAATTTGGGTTTTTCCAAGCACTACTCTCTCTTTTAATCTTTGGGATCCAAGCAGTGAACTTGTCATCTGCGATTTTAACAATTTGTCTAGTTTAAAAGATCTGCTGGAAAATTGGATTGTTTGGGTTTATTTTTAATTGGGTTCAACTAGGTTTTCTGGATTTGAATAATTGGTGATATAGATCGGTTCTTTTGTTTTGGTCATTTTTTGTTTTACATTTATTCTTCAAATTTATGTTGTTCTTACATTGAAGATAAAGATTTGGAAATGTTGATTGTGCTGTTCTTCAATGGATATTTTACAAGCTGTTTGGTTGCTGAGAAAACTGACGAAGAATCGTAATTTTATTTGCCATAGATTGTGGGTTATGGATGTATGTTTGATTCCAACTGTGGTTGCAATGTCTGAAAATTAGTGGAGTTTCTTTCACATAGTTGAGAGCTCAAAAGCCCCCATTTCTTTTGAACATTGATAGCTATTTCATTATCCTCATTTTTAGTCTGGCACTGCACCAAACGCTTCACTAAGCTAATCCAACTTAGTCTAGTTTAAGCCAATCTAGCTTAGTCTCTACAGCTAGTCCAATCCGAGACAGTCCGATGCAACAAACGCACCCTTAGTTTATGATGAACTAACTCCACCCACTTCCAAAATTTCCAGGTCCAAACAATTAGAAATTCGCGATGACAAAAGCAATTTTTTTTTTCTCAATTCTTCCTCTTCCGCGTGCATCTGGTAAGATCATGAATTTGAATTTTTAGCATTCTCTCACCCTGACAACGAGTCGCACCTCAAGTTTTCAATTTTTGTTTTTAAAATTTTACAAATAATAGAAATGGTTAAATGGGCATCCGTTTGTATTTTTAAGTGGACTCATGTTACCCATTTATATTTTACGAATAAACAGTTATACTCATAACTGTAACCGTTAAGTAACTATATTTACCAAGCAACCACGACAATTAAGTAAAAATGGACTGTTAAGTCAAACTTAAACAACCAAAACGAGCTAATAATTTGTAATCCCATAACGAAAGCAGCTCATTAAAAACAAATAATTCTAAACACAAACTTAAACTATATGAATACATGTGTATGATATATTTACCTTAATGGATGCCTCCGATTTTACTCGCACTCAATCAAAAGAGCGTGAGACAAACAATTACATATAAATACATGTGCTAGTTTAAGAAATTACATATTCATATATGTTAGAAATTGCTTTTTTTTTTTATATATATTTTATACAATAAGAACGTATAATGACTTTTTTTTAGAATGATAATAACAATTCATAAAGGTATGGGCAATAACTGAACTAGCATGGGGTCATTGGTTGCCCATGACCTCAACTTTTAAGTTCCTATGTATATTTATTTGTGTATTTGTGTTTGACCCCTGTAAAAAGTTATGACAAACTAAATTATAACTTTCTCCTTCTTCTAATTCTATTTTCTTCTATCATCTTTGTCTTTCTTTTCTCTTATTTTTGTGTGCGACTCTATTGTTTGCACAAAGTGCTCGATAAATGCCTCAGTTTACAAGTCTTGACCGTCTTAACCATTACTCGACAATTTGTATAGATGCCGTCGACAAACATGTATAGACCATAGTAGTTGTCGTCATACATTGACATAAACTATCAGCAAATATCGATAGCAATTGACATGTGCCCACTGGGTGGTTGACGAAATGGTCCAATGAAATTCCTTTTTTTTTTTTTTTTTTGTCAGAATCATGATGCTTGATTTGAAAATTTTGGCTTCGCCACTATATATGGGATATGGCTTTATAGGCAAGGGATAAAAAGCAGCCAAATAAAGAGGAAAAAAATTAACAAGAAATAAAACGTTGGTAATTTGGTGAATCCCTCTTTTCACTCTTTCATCTCACAAAATCTAAACAACAATCCATCTTTCCTTGTTTATCTCCACGATCAAATACAATTGGAATCAATTATCTGAATAATTAAATAATACTTGAACAACATAAATATAATAGTAATAAGTGATTTGATTAATATATTATACTTTTTTTTTAAATTCAATATATTGTACCTGAAATGGTAGATAAATTGCACACAAAAAAGGGTTTCACCATGCAAAATCCCTCGTTCATCGATGTGGGTTTTATATTCTCAACTTAAAACAAAAATACGAAGTATTTCTCAAATTTGACCATATTTTACCCTTGTGTTATTTTTTCTTTTCTTTTGTTTATTATATAGATAGATATATAGATAAATACCTATTCCGCTTTTGAAGGTAGTTTTTCAGTTGGAGAGGCGGAACTTTCCCGGAAACTATAGGTTATGTGCAGAACGTGTGTTGTGTCATCTTTCTTGTTCTCTCCGCCATTTATCTCCCAAAACATCCCATAATCTCACGAGTCTTGACTAAAACAATACGTCACAATCTTCATTTGGAATTGTTCAACAGCGTGTGGCTGCTCTAAAACTTTCTGGGTTTTCTGTATTCTGCCGCTTTTCAATGGATTCTGCTGCGTCTCATTTGGTGCGGTGCTGGATTGCTAGCATCCCAATGAGGTAAAAAGATTATTCATTTCCCCAATTTTCCATCTGGGTTGTTTGTTTATATTGTTTGGGGTGACTTGAATAATAGTTGTCGTGTATTTTCAGGGATTGATGATTTGGGGATGATTTGAATATATGGGCTGTTCAAGTTTGATTAGTAATATTGATTTCTGGTGCTGTTGGATCTAAAGAGCCTTTCCTGTATTGATTTGACTTGCACCATCTTTGCCATTTGTAATATAATTGGAAGCCTGCAATGTTTTGTTGGACCTGAAAAATGATTGATTAGAGGTTTTATATGATTTGTGGGAAGGTGGATTCAGGATTTTTCTGCTTATAATTGACTTTGATATAATTGCGGACTTGGATTGGTAGAATTGGGTTGATTATATTATAAAAGCTATACAATTATGGAACTACCTGAAGAGGAACCCGTCACCAACGGAGAGGCCGAGGAAATGGACAGTGAGCCCTCTGCGGAGGCTCCTCTCCGGGAGCCCCACTCCTACCGGAGTCATTTTGGGGGGATGGTGAGAAAGAAAGCCTATATCTTTGATGGTTCCGGAAAGTTTTACAATAAGGAATGGGATCTGACAGAAGGTAGAGGCAATGAGTTCTGTTGGTACCATGTTGAACTTCCAAAAGGACATCAGAAGCTTTCTCAGTCTGCCCAATACCTCATTGGCGTTCTTTGCCCGCCTTTGAAACTCCAGGATATTCTCTCTCTTGTCAGCAATGGACCATTTTGTGGGTATGTTGATGGAGCTCTAGTCTTCAGAGTCAACTCTCCCGGCCCTCCCTCCAGTGATTTCACATTTAGAATTGCCGCAAGAATTACTGAGAATTCAGTGATCACTGTGAGTTTGGGCCGTGTTCCTAGATTGGGTTTCTCACCTGTGGGTCAATCTCTTCTCTCAGAGATTCCTAGTGTGGATAGTCCCTCATATCATAGAGGAGAGCAGAGGGAAAGAAGCGGGATTGTCATAGGGGAGCATGTTCTTGAGTTCTTATTGACAATGAATCACTCTGAGGAAGCCGATAATCCTGTGCCAAAATCTGTCTCAAATCTTGTAGTTCATATTGTTGACACGCATGTGGATCACCTCCAAGATGTTGTGACTCAACTTGAGATAGAGTTGGATTCCGTTGAGCTTCAGATGGATAAAGGTGAGTTTCATGTACTACGTTTAAGTACCTCCAATAGATTTCATTTTAACGCATTCTTCTGTCTATTCATTGTTTATCCCAGCATATATTGTTTTTCTAACAAATTTCTAGGCAATTTTGTTACCAAAAAAAAAAAATTCTAGTCAATTTCTTATTTCTCATCCAGTGTGCAGAAAATGTTATAAAACTTACAAGTTTCATATTTCATTCCTCATATTTCTAATCGGTAGTGCTGTTCTCTATTATAAGCAATTCTAATTTCAGTTGATTTGGGATACCTTCAGTAACTGGTGGGACGTACTTCGTTGTCCTTTTAGTTAACTGATGTAATCTTGAACTGCTAAGATATATATTCCTTAGACACCATTTTAAACTGCTAATGTTTTCAGTAATTGTATTGTCTCCCATTTGTAATTAGGACTTTGACTTCGTGTAACAAACCACTGAGGAAAGGTTAAAAGAGAGTGGACATTAGGAATTGGTGAAATTCCATATACAATAACTAACAATTCTATCCTTTGTTTTTTTATCTGTTAATGTAGTTGCTTAAAAATGACTGATTAGGATGTATCATAGATTCATACATTTCATAAAAGAAAAACAACAAAAGAGGGTCGTGTTGTGAATATCGCGTTTAAGAATAGGAAAACGAACAAACTCAGAAATCTTCAAACAAAAATAACCAAGATAAATAATACTAAGAATTAACATGGTTCGGCTGTATGTGCCTACTTCCACAGAGCAGCAACAACAATCTTCACCATATCAATAATGAGTGCAACGGAATAGGATTAAGACTTGACGAAAAACCTGAAAGAACAAGAACAAGAAATAAACTCTTGATTTCTTTTCTTTTCTCTCACACACACTTTGCCCTTCTCTCACAACTCCTTGAGTGGTATACAACAAACGATTTTGCTCCTAATTTAAAATTAGTGCAATAGCCCCTTTATTGAGACATAATAAAGGTCGTCTTCAATAAGGATTACTAATCCTAGTTGGAATCTGGTTATGAATCCTTATCCAATTGAGAAACCAACTCCACTTGGAAAGCAACTTCAACTGGGTAAACAACTTCAATCGGGAAAACAACTGCAATTGGAAAACAACTTCAATTAGGTAAACAATTTAATCCTCTAAGACTATAATTCCTAATGGACTTAGGACAACTCATCATGGGCTGGAAAAACCCAACAGGTCAGTTATATATCATCCCATTTCTGTAGTATATCAATCTGGCATGATGTTTATAAGTGCCATGCATGTCAACGATGAGTTTATGATCGAATCCAAATTCCACCCGCATGTAGTACCATGCATATCCTTCAAATAATGTACATAGTTAGCGCTATAATAAAATAATAAAATTATATTAAAGAAGCAGGCTTCTAAAGTCTTCTATGTATATTTAGAACTTTATTTGATCAAATAATATGCATTGGTGTTCTGATTTGTAAGGTGGGTTTGCTTTAAAGAAACAAATGCTGGATGAGAGGAGATTTCCCAAAATGCATCTAAATCTGCAGCGGCTCCTACAGGTAGTTTGTCAGTCCATCATTTTCTTAATATGTGGAACAAAGAGGAACCAAGTAAAGCATTACTGCATATTTTGAGAGGTTATTTCTCCCTTACGATGGCAAACAGCCCAAACAAAAAAACTAGCGCACTACAAACTTCTTCCATTTGGATGTTTTATGCTCCTAATGTTTTGGAGCATCCCGACAATTATAAACCTGCTAATCCAATGCCCACCCCGCCTCATATTGTGCCGGAATGGTATTTCCTACCAATCCATGCCATTCTTCATAGTATACTGACAAAGCGATAGGTGTAGCCGCAATAGCACCTGTTTTATGTATGTTGCCTTTTCCTTTTTCTAAAGTATGTATGTGCGTAGTTTGAGTTTTCGCCCTATTCATGAAGGAATATTTTGGTTGCTTCCGGTGGGTTGCTTATTAGGACGAGGGTGACTGTATATTTCTCTTCCGTTCTTTCACTGGAGCCAATTCCATGAGTTTAAAATACTTAATTGCACAAAACTGAGTGCAGTGGCATTCTAGGATTCATACAGCCGACCCTGCTTAGTGGGATAAGGCTTTGTTGTTGTTGTTGTTGTTGTTTGATTGTTTTTCCACCAGCAATTTTGGAGACTGGGCCTAATAGCACATAAACGTCTTAGTTTGTAGACATGTGTCATATCATACATGCTCCTTGATTGTTCAGAAGAATGTGAACGGGGTAGAAATTGTAACTCCTAACTGATGTAAATTCTCATTCTAGGAATGACCATGTGGGATAAACCTTCATGATTGTCCTTTTCATTTTACTGACCTCAGGAGATTGCTCATGGGGAGCAAGTTTTTCCTCGTGTCAAAGAAAGATGTTCCTCAAAGCAATGGTTTTCAAGTGAAGATATTGCCTCACTTGAAGAGCTGATCGGACGGTTGAGGAGGCTAAAGGAGAATGTAGGCTTTATAGCAAATCGTGTCACGGCAATACAGGCTGGTCTAGACAGCTGGCAAGCTGAGCAGATAAACAGGAAACTGTATTATCTCTCGTTCCTCTCTATAATATTCCTTCCTTTATCCATCATTACTGGAGGTAAAGTTGTTTGTTAGCTTAAATTTTCATTTGCAGGTTTATGTGAGGCATCCTTATGTGTTCCACTGTGAGCACGAAGCATTTGACAACAAACCCTTGTATCCCTTGCAGTGTTTGGCATGAATGTGGGGGGAGTTCCATGGACGGGACAAAAAGACCCAACGTTGAAAGATGGTTTCCGTAATGTCATGTTACTCTGTGTAGCTATGCTTCTTCTGGCACTTGTCTGCTTCAGCTTTCCTGTTCTTTATACCCGAATAGCTGCTTGGCACAGAAGAAGAGTCATGAAGAGGAGCTGGTCCCTCAACAGGAAGTCATTCCTAAAGAGAACCCATAGAATTGGAGTTCAAGAAAGAAGGGGCTACCTCCGCATTTGAGGAATGCATCTAGATTTGCAGTACGTCCTTTCACATTCTTTCTTGTTTTGTATTGCTTTCTAAGTTCATGGGCAATAATATCATTCTACTTTGCCCTAGATCGGAGATTTTGGTTGTGCACTTACGGACAACCAAGGGAAAAAGGTAGAGGCTTCTCATTGGAGACTAGCCTGTTCTTTTGATGGTTTTGTTTCTTTACTTGGTTTATAGTTCCCCCATTTTTTTACCTTGGAGGTCAGCTTGTAAAATGTACTCTCTTGTATCGTATGTTTAATAGTGTTGCAGATGGTTTCTGTACAATGTACACTCAAAACTTTTAACAGCTTCTTTTCAACTGTCTCATTATCATAAGCAAAACGCTCATTTCAACTGTAGTGAGGATTTGGGACTTGGGTAATAAGCTGTTACCAGTTTCACTTCGAACCCGAATTGCTCTTTTTCGACGAAAATTAGGAAAGAAAGAATCTAGTAATTACAAATGATGAGAATGTTGGTCACTAAATTAGCCGTTATCATAGAGCAAAATGGTAGTATCTGTAAAAACTTTCCTCTCCGAGTGTGAGAGACTTTTGAGGGTCCTTTTCCACCGTTACTGTGAGTAGCTTCCAACCCGTTCATTTCGTCGCTGCCAGGGCTCGCCGTGGCGGGGTCAGCGGAAGATCTGGCCTTTTTCTTTCTATTTCCTCCTTTCATTCCTTTTGCTACCTCTTTCCCCATCTATCCTTCCCGTTTTAACCAATCCATTATACCTTATGGGCGTCCATCTTCTTCGATGCATTCTTTCAAAGGGTGTGTAGAGTTCTGATGGTTATGCCGGCTCGGGTGTTTACAACACCACTTTCTTCTTTATGTCCGCCTTTGTTGGCAGTGTTGTTCGTGGTAATCCCACGAGCTTCTTTCAATATTTGGCCGAGACCGGTGCGGCGTTCGTGGCTAGGCGATGGGGTATCACTTCATTTCATCTCTGCGGTGCTGCTTGGTGGGAGTTGTGGCGTCAATTGGGGAAATCGAATTCGGTTAATCGAGAAGAACTGTTGCAACGGTGGGAGGAATTTGGAACGTTCTGGTGCTTTGTATCAAACTTTGGGCTCTTGGTTGGGCTTTTTTAAGTTACCTTGGGTGGCCTTTTTTGTTTTGTTAATATTTGTTTATGGGTCTTTGTCTTGTAAATTACTTTTGTAATAAAATTTCTTCCTTTCTACAGAAAGGATTTATCAAAAAAAAAAAAAACTAACCGTTATCAGTTTCATTTCCACTGATGCTTGCTGATTTTTCAACAAATTTCAGATGTTTGCGTCGAACCCCATCTGATCTCCCAACTCTCCTCTTGCATGGAAACTGTTGAAACCCAAATCAAGAAACAACCATTAAAACCATGTCCCAAATATTCAGTAAGTGAAAAAAAATGTAAACTTTTGTGTTTTCGAAGAGGAGAATTGAATGTATGAAAATAAGTTATTATGGGCAATTCAAAAAAGTCATTTTACTTTTCTAAGTGCATTTTTACATTTTTTTTTTAATGTCCTTGCTTTTTTGCATTGATAATGGATGAGTTAATGAGACATATTTAAGATGATATTCTTTGGTGTATACTTTCCACAAATAATATCGTGTTGATAAATGAAAGTAGGAGGGAGTAAATGTGAAACTTAACCTTTGGCAGGAAGTATTGGAAACTAAAAGTCTTCGCCTAAGTTGGTCAAAGACAAAGTATATAGAGTGCAAGTTCATTGGGAATAGAGGTCCAAATGAGGGCGAGGGGTGAAGATCAAGAAGTACCAAAGAGTGATCGCTTTCGTTATCTTAGATCTATCCAACAAAAGAACGGACAATTGGGTGAAGATCTTAATCATAGAATACAAGCTGGATGGATGAAGTAGATGAGTGTATTGAGTGTGTTGTGTGACCGATGTATGCCACTAAAACTCAAGAGAAAATTTTATTGGACAACAATAATGCCAATAATGCTTTATGGCACATATGTTGGGTGGTCAAGCATTAACACATGCAAAAAAATGATTGTAATGGGGATGAGAATGCTTTGTTGGATGTGTAGACACATAAGAAAAGATATGATTAAGAACAAAGATATCTGAGGTAAAGTAGGAGTGGCTACAACTGAAGACAAGATGAGAAAAAATCAATTAAGGTAGTTTAAATATATGAACCGAAGGCCTATAGATGCTCGGGTTAGAAGATGCGATTATGAGACATAGGTTGGATGCAAAATGGGTAGAGGAAGACCTAGGAAGAGTTAGAAAGAGACTCTAAGAAAAGACATAGAGTACTTGGAGGTAACAGAAGATTTAAAGGTGGTAACTGAGCGCAATGATGTTCTAAGATTCATACGATCGACACCACTTAGCAAGATAAGACTTTATTATTATTGTTGTTGTTTGGAGTGTATGATATCTTTTTTCCTTTGTTAGGGAACTTTAACGAAAAGCTTCCGGTACTGTTCACTTTAACAAAAAACCATTTTTTTACACTAAAAGGTCAATCATGGTACTATTCATTTTACCCTTTATTTTGTTCTTATCGTTAAAGCTCAAAGTTTTCAAGTCATTTTCAGTAGTTTTCCATTATTAAGGGATAATAGCTTTCCATATGTTTTGCAAATGAAAATTTAATTCGAGCCTGTCAAGAAAAGTAGATGCAATGTCCATTTCCATATGTTGGGTACATGGAAAATATCAACAATATGTTGTTGTGTGGTCCATGTCTCTTCAATTTCTTTCATTTTATTTTAATTACTAATATTTTCTATGTACGTATTTATATGACGACCCAACAAAAAGTAGATGTATTCCTTTTGATTTAGTACACACTTTTTCGCCACTTAATACTACGGTCTAATAGTATTTCTCTTTACTTGTAAGTGAGAGGTATTAGATTCAATTCTCGTTAGGCGAATTTGAATCACATTCATGCTAACCAATTATGAGGTTAAGTTCACCCTCCTCTCTTAACATAGATAACATCGTTTGTTTAAAAGAAAAAATACATATGAAGATATTTTGACAACTGGTTCATTTTTCAATGCTGATCCATATGTGCCTGCATAGAAAAAGACTTGGTTTGCGGTTGGAGATGTCCCCCCAAAAGTAAAGGTCTCCAATTTGTAACGATATTCTGCTTACTAGAGTTAATCTCACTAGAAGACATATCGGGGATGACTTAACCTGTGTACTATTTAGATTTCACAGATGTGTTCTAAGATGTCGCCTCCCCTTGGTCACCCATAAAAAGGATTGAATTTATAGAATATCGACTAGGCTCTCTTTTTAGCCTCCGGCCTTAACAACATGAACTTTGACCTCCAGCCAAAAGAATAGAATTTACAGTATATCTAACATGCAATCCATTTGAGGGTTAGGAACGTGGTCGGTCTTGTGGACAGGGAAGTGTGAGAGACAATGTATTATTGATGAGGTCTATGTGTTGGTTGTAGGATTTCATTTGAGCATCTCACTCCATCGCTGGGCCTAGAAATATTCACGGAGGAAGGGGGGATGCAACCTGTTCGATGAAAGCATTGGCTACCAGAGAAGGGGCTGCTTTGGCGATCGAGAAGGTTATACAAAATATCTTAGTTGAGTCTTGTCACATATATTCCAATCACCAGGATGGTTATGTGTTGCTCGACACCTGAGGGTAACGAAAGCTAATCTAGCATGCTTATGCTAAGAATAGAGTAAATTGTAGCTATGGTCCCTTAACTTTAACTCAATTGGAGCAATGGTCCCTCAACTAAAAATCCATTACCATTGGTCCCTCAACTTATCAAAACGTGCAGCTATGGTCCCTTAACTAAAAATTCATTACCATTGGTCCCTCAACTTTAATTCAACTGGAGAAATGGTCCCTTAACTTTAACCCAATTGTAGCAATGGTCCTTCCAATATAATTCGTTTTGATAAAAAAATTTGACATTGTTGACGAAAAGAACCATAATTATACACTTTGATGAGTTGAGGGATCCTAATTGTATAAATGGTCATTCCAACATAGCTTATTTTGACAAAATTTTGACAAAATTGATGAAAATGACTATAGCTACACATTTTGATAAGTTGAGGGACCAATGGTAATGGATTTTTAATTGAGGGACCATTGCTCCAATTTGACTAAAGTTGAGGGACCATTCGTACAATTTACTCGCTAAGAATATGTAAAACATGTATGCAAATTTGCTGCGAAATAAAGTAAACATAATTAAAAATGCATAACTTAAATAGGGCATTGGTAAGGTACTGATCATTGATAGTTAAAACATAAGAAATACGTGAATATGTTCAGAGCATACAACTAATCAAGATTATCAGCGGAAGGAATATTATAGAAAAAGTGTGATTACAAAGAAAAGGTCCTACCCAGAGAAAAGGACTTGGAACTACCAATATGGGAATGCCTCAACATCGGAATCGTACGCCTCGTTTCTAAGTCTTGAAGGGGGAGCCAAAACAAAAGGTGCGTGGACCAGAGTTTAAAATAATAATAAGTAAAACCAATTTCTTTTTGAAAACTCTAGCATGCCATGAAAACGTTCATAAATAGTATAACCATGTATTTAAATAGTGGTATCGTAATTGTCCAAAAGCAAATCCGTAGTGTGCTCATAATCATAAAACAGTGTACTTAAAATAAGGGTATCATAGTCAACTGAAGGCAAAACCATTACCTAAGGCTAAAGATGTACGACATTGGGTTACGCCAGTGAAGAAAACATAATACATATTATACCGACAAGTTGTCCAACACTGGTTTCACCAGTGAAGCTTGGAGTATGTCATAAATATCTTATACAAGTAACATATCACACCAAATCCATCACCCGAAGGTGAAGCTATACGACACTGGGTTGCGCCAATGAAGAAATATGGTAGGCCCCATCACCCGAAGGTGAAGCTGTATGAAACTGGGTTACGCCAGTTAAGAAAACATCCTGAAGTACCTCAATACGGGAAAACTGAGTCATGTGGCCGTAGACAGGGACATACTAGTGTTGTATGTATGTGTTGTATGATTACCCACTAAATAAGCACAGAAAACATAAACCACATCTTTCATAACACATCATCGGAGCTCAAAAGCTCGAAACATCATATCATAAGATCTCAATAGTTCCAAGCATCATATCATAAAATCATGAGAGCGTTCTAGCTCAAAACGTCATCACCATAATCGTATTCATAAATATTTCAACAAACGTAAATTCAATAAAGTAGAACATTTTCGTAAAACATAAATTCAATAATCATAATTGTTTCATAAAACGTATATTCGATAAATCATAAATATTTCATAAAACGTAAATTCAAGAATTTGTAAACGTATCATAAAACCTAAATAATTCATGAAACCATGTTTTTCACGAATGCAAGCCCAGTATTTTAATAAAATCATGCAATTTGAGAATGGGTTCACTCATAGATATTTCACCACCGAAAAGCCGCTCATGTTAGGGAGGATAGGGTCACCACTAACCAACGCAAAGAAACATTTAGTAAAACCCTACTAAAACGATTGAATTTAGAAAAACGGCCGGCGAATTTAGAATTAGCGCATCGAAAGTCAATGCAAGGAATATTCCAGATCCAATTCAAGAAGGGTCGGGTCAACGGTAAACGGGTCAGGATCCGATTCAGATCCAGGTTTTGGGTCATGGGTCGGGTCGACCTGGTTTGAGCTCGCAGGTTGCACAACAACCACCGGATCCCGCAACGAGAACACCGGACTTTCTTAGTGCCGTTCATCCTCAAATCTCAACTAAAACTAGCAATCCAATATATCAAATTGAAGCCCAGGAAATAAGGAAGATTTTTATTCCTATCTCGTGGCCAGATTTGGCCGGAAAATGGCCTGAAACTCGTGGTATCCCTTGCCGGAAAACTGGGTTCATTACTCTTGCTGTTCTTGTGCAATTCTGTCGTTCAAAATACATAACCTAGATCAGAATTGAACCAAAAGGACGAAAATGAAGTGATTTTAAGTATCCCGAGGCTTACCCCAATCTGGAAGACGAGGAATTTCGCCGGAGTTCCTCCTCCGCGTTGTAGCTTGGTGGTTCGTGCGTCTCCATTCAAGTTCCGAGGATACAGGAGAGGATTGATGCTTGGTGACATGGTTTTCTGCCATGGAAAAATGGCAATGATGGTGTGGTCTCCTTGGATTTACAGAGGACGGAGAGAGTCTAGGAGTGAAGAGAGAAAGAGAGAGCTAAGGGAGAGAAGGAGAGTCACGAGAGGGAGAGAAGGCTTACATATGGTGGCGGTGGTTTGCGGTGCTCACCAGAGAGGATGGCGAGTTGGTGATCTTTTGGGCTTCGGCACGACAAGGAAGAAGAACAAGTTCGAGAGAGTGAGAGAGATGGTGAGGGAAGAGAGGTCGAGAGAGATGGTGAAGGGGAAGTGGGGTGTGGACCCACGGGCCACAAAAACCCACCAGAAAATTATTAAAAACAAATATCCAACCGTAATATCTAGAATAGTGAATTGACTACTTTGCCTCTTGACTTAGTAATTCCATAAACTGTTTATCGTAATTCTGAATTCAATTCCGCTTGCGCCCACACGTTTGTAGTGACGAATACCACCATAATATACTAAAAATGGGTCAAACATGTCACTACACAACGGTTAACGAAAGTCAACATTCCTGCTTCTAGGGCATTTTGGTCATTTCACACTTTTAGTATTAAAATCTGTAAAATCAAGGACGGGTCCTAACAAGTCTGATTCACTACAAATTGTTACGACTTTGAAGGAACAATTCACCAACTTTCCTCAATCAAAGTCTATTATCATTGCTTTAAAAAAAAATGATTCACTGAAGCTTTATGATTTGGAATGTTACTATTGCAAAGACATGTCATATCTTGAGAACAAGTGCAGTACAAAAATGAGCACCGTAGTGGGGCGTAAACTTGTCTTAATAAAAAGAATCAAGTTCTTGATTGAATTGTATTTTCAACTTTCACTTAATATTGGTTGATCATGTTATGTGTATTCGTTCAATTGTATACTTACTTGCATAATAATTCTTAAATTTTTTACGTGATTTATATAACAATTGACCCCTAATTTTTCGAACAATTACACAAAATTCATTTCGACAATGAAGAATAAGATTCAAATTTTAATGCGAAGCACACTAATTTTAACTTAGTTGGCTGGAAATCTAAAAGCACATCTAGTTGGAAAAATCCGTATCGCAGCTCAAGAAAGCTTCTTTATCCCATTCCCACTAATGTATGCAAGCACAAATTCGTCATCTACAAGATTCCAACCAAAAACCTCTCTCTTTCAACTAAAAAGAAATCACACGTAGTACTAAGTGGCACGTAACAAACATATTAACCAAGTTACTTAACCGAGTCATTTCGCCAATAAAAACCACAAATAACAAAAACGCCGCAACGGCACCGTTTCATGTAAGTAGAGGATCCGGAACCTTCCACACACACCCTCCGCTCATTTTCCGCCTCATAAAGCAACACTCTCTTCCCAACAAAAGCCTTAAACCCTAACTCAAAACCCTCTCTCGTCTTTTGTCGACCTCTCCATCTCTCTCTCTTTGTTCTAGCCAGCCATGGCCACCGCCGCCTTGCTCCGCTCGATGCGCCGACGTGATGTCGCATCGGCTCCTCTCTGCGCCTACCGATCCGTACGTCTCTTTACATTTTCTTAGATTCCTTTTTAAAGTTACCAATTCGACCATTTCTCTGTTTGATCTGTTTTTTGGCTGGAATATTTGAGATTTTCAGCTTCACGTATAATTTCTTGATTTGATGGTGTATTTGTTTGTTGTAATTCGATAGAATTGAACGAGTAAAAGATTTATAATTCAATATCTGATTTTGTGGGGCTTCTGATGTATTATTTTGTCGGTTTGATTGGGTAATGAGAGTTACCTTTTCCTAATCTGTTATGTATGGCGGTGGCGTATTGTTGTTAATTCAGATTACAATCGTTTGATAGAGCTTTGTGTTTTTTTCTTTTATCTTGCATAAACTACTGCAATTCCCCTGTTGCAGTTTGCCTTTTTATTCTGATTATTGGAGGTAATTGATGAAATGGGTTGGATTAGGAAGCTTAGTTATAAATATAGATGAATTGAAGTTCGGTTTAATAGTTCGATATTGCGGTGATTAGTTACGTATATATGTTTTTGCAGTTGAACAGCGCATCTAAGTCATCCCATCTTGCTCAAAAATGGGCAAGCTTGGCAAGACCTTTCAGGTATTTTGGGCATTCCCTAG
Source organism: Heteromeles arbutifolia (assembly GCA_024362995.1). Lineage (NCBI taxonomy): Eukaryota > Viridiplantae > Streptophyta > Magnoliopsida > Rosales > Rosaceae > Heteromeles > Heteromeles arbutifolia. The sequence continues at coordinate 37,618,806 of JANCRC010000002.1, read as the reverse complement.
TTCATTACATTACTAGAATTTTGTTTTCGTACTTTGGATATTGTTTCTAATTGTATCTTTGTAATATGAATAGTTCCAAACCTGCTGGAAATGATGTTATTGGCATTGACTTGGGTACAACCAACTCATGCGTGGCCGTGATGGAAGGAAAGGTACGGGTTTTTTACAAGTTCTTTTTTTATGTTACTATTTTTTAAGCTTTTTGCGCACGTGGTTTATGTCTGATTGTGTGAAATTGTTATAGAACCCTAAAGTGATTGAGAATTCCGAAGGAGCTCGAACCACACCATCAGTAGTTGCTTTCAACCAGAAAGGAGAACTATTGGTTGGTACTCCAGCAAAACGTCAAGCTGTTACCAACCCCACAAACACAGTTTTTGGAACCAAGCGTTTGATTGGTAGACGCTTTGAGGATCCCCAAACTCAAAAAGAAATGAAGATGGTTCCATACAAGATAGTAAAGGCTCCAAATGGAGATGCTTGGGTTGAAGTCAACGGACAGCAGTACTCCCCAAGCCAAATTGGAGCCTTTGTTCTAACAAAGATGAAAGAGACTGCGGAGGCTTACCTTGGAAAGAGTGTCTCAAAAGCTGTGATTACAGTTCCAGCTTATTTCAATGATGCACAGAGACAAGCAACCAAGGATGCTGGCAGAATTGCAGGTCTAGATGTGCAGAGAATCATCAATGAGCCAACTGCTGCTGCACTTTCCTATGGTATGAACAACAAGGAAGGGCTCATAGCAGTGTTTGATCTTGGTGGGGGAACATTTGATGTATCCATTCTCGAGATATCCAATGGTGTTTTTGAGGTTTGCTACTCCCATTAATATGAATCTTTTTATTTTCCTTCATTTTGGACAATATCGTCAACAACTTTGTCTTATCTAGGTGAAAGCAACAAACGGCGACACATTCTTGGGAGGAGAGGATTTTGACAATGCTTTGTTGGACTTCTTGGTGAGTGAATTCAAGAGGATGGAGGGTATTGATTTGTCAAAGGATAGGCTCGCCTTGCAGAGGCTTAGGGAGGCAGCTGAGAAGGCTAAGATTGAACTTTCGTCAACATCTCAAACTGAGATAAACCTTCCCTTCATCACAGCTGATTCTTCGGGTGCTAAACATCTGAACATCACATTGACTAGATCCAAATTTGAAAGTCTGGTCAATCACTTGATTGAGAGGACAAAGGCCCCGTGTAAGAACTGTTTGAAGGACGCTAATACATCCATTAAGGATGTGGATGAGGTTCTGCTTGTTGGAGGGATGACTCGTGTTCCCAAAGTGCAAGAGGTCGTTACAGAAATATTTGGAAAGAGCCCAAGCAAAGGAGTGAACCCTGATGAAGCTGTTGCTATGGGAGCTGCCATCCAAGGCGGTATCCTTCGTGGTGATGTTAAGGAGTTGCTTCTTTTGGATGTTACTCCTTTATCACTAGGTATTGAAACATTAGGTGGAATATTCACCAGGCTGATCAGTCGCAACACGACAATTCCAACCAAGAAGAGTCAGGTCAGTCGTTAAAGCCAAACATATTTCAAGTTACATTGACTAGGTGTGTTGTGTCAAAGGGTAATTTTTGGAGGAAGCATTTTATTTGTTAATATCTTCTAGCTAGAGTTAATTGCATCTTTTCTAATTGGAATTAATACGGCTGGATCGGTGTCATGGGTTTTAAACCTTGTCTCCGTCGGCCTTAGAGTTTGATCTGAGTAAATATTATGCCCAAGTGTCGGATTCTTTCCTTTTGTTGTGCATCTTGTGTTCCTAATTTGTATTTGTATCATTGCAGGTGTTTTCTACTGCAGCTGACAACCAAACCCAAGTGGGTATCAAGGTGCTACAAGGAGAGCGTGAGATGGCTTCTGACAACAAGATGCTGGGAGAGTTTGAACTCGTAGGAATTCCTCCAGCACCAAGAGGCCTGCCTCAGATCGAAGTCACCTTTGATATTGATGCCAACGGTATTGTCACTGTTTCTGCCAAGGACAAGGCCACCAACAAAGAGCAGCAGATTACTATCCGCTCATCTGGGGGCCTTAGCGACGAGGAGATTGAAAAGATGGTGAAGGAAGCAGAGCTGCATGCTCAGAAGGATCAGGAGAGGAAAGCATTGATTGACCTCAGAAATAGTGCAGATACAACCATCTACAGTATTGAGAAGAGCTTGAACGAGTATCGTGACAAGGTTCCAAGTGAAGTTGCCAAAGAAATTGAGGATGCGGTAGCAGATTTGAGGAAGGCAATGGGAGAGGACAGTGCCGATGAAATCAAGGCCAAGCTTGAAGCTGCAAACAAAGCTGTTTCTAAGATTGGGGAACACATGTCAAAGGGTTCTGGTGGGGACTCGTCTTCTGGTGGATCACAGGGTGGAGGAGACCAAGCTCCTGAGGCAGATTACGAAGAAGTGAAGAAGTGAGGTGGCTGAAGCTGGTAACTCGGCATTTTACTTACGAGTGGTTTCTGATTCACTGTCGAGGAAGTAGTTGCTGAATTTTTATGGGCTCGTAAGACGTCATTTATGTGGGTTTTTTGTATCTTAGTGTTGGGAGGTATAAAATGTATTAGGATAGCCATAATCTAGTTTGCCCGTAAGTAGACTTAGTAACTGAGATTTTCTAGAAGTCGGTGACTCTTCTTCTGGTAAGTTATGTCTAGTTTTGTCCGGACTGATCACTGTTCATCGTAGTTTGAATAAAGAAATAGATTCAGAATGCTTGCTCGGTCTGTTTAAAGGGGTTATCTGCATAGGATGTGTTGTATCAGCGTCAATAACAGCTTAAGCTTATATTTAATATCGTTCTTAGGTTGGATTGTTTTCTTTCCCACCCTTGTCCCTTAACCAAAAATTACATCTTACAGCTTTGGACAATCTCGATCAATGAAACTTGAGATTTGATTTTTGCTGTGGATGTACTTACCATTTTTGGGTTGATTTGGCTGTGCCTTGTCCTTTGCGGATCCACTTTGAATTCGGTGGTTATTGGTCAGATACATGTGGCGTCAGCTTCCATTTGATCAGCATTATGATTTTGCCGGCTGTTTTTACTTTTGGGCTTACTGGTTTTGATGTCTTCTTGTATTTGTTTGCTGCTGGTGCCCCTCTCAACTTACCACATTTACGGATTTCGCATATGCGAAGGTGGGTTGTAGGGTTCCTGAGTCACGTTTGACCCGCCCTTTGAACGCTTGAGGATGACGTCAGCTGCTTGCTCCAATGGGATGCTACTCTCCTGTCGAGGCTTCAGTCTCTTCCTTAGAGCAACTCCACCCTTGGAGCCCTCCCCCCTGGCAATCCACTATTCAATTCACCCTATTGAACAGTAACCGTCTTTAATGAATGGTAACTGCCATTAATGAACAGTAATTGCCATTTGCATCTCCACCCTTGGAGCCCTCCCCCCTGGCAATCCACTATTCAATTCACCCTATTGAACAGTAACCGCCTTTAATGAATGGTAACTGCCATTAATGAACAGTAATTGCCATTTGCATCTCCACCCTTGGAGCCCTCCCCCCTAGCAATAGGCAATAAAATATTACTTTTTTTTGTTTGTTTAAATAATACAAAATAAAATTATTTGTAATTTTGGATAAGATTTTTTAAATCGTTCTCGTTGCGCCATGTGTCATTTTATAAAAAAAATATATTTAGCGATGGATTTCGATAAGATTTTTATCCAATGTCATCGTGCCACGTGTCGTTATCTTTTCAGAATCTTTGACGATAGATTTCAATCAGATTTTAAATCGTTCTCGTTGCGCCACGTGTCATTATCCGAAAAGATAATTATTGGAGATCGATTTCGATAAGATTTTTATCCAATGTCATCGTGCCACATGTCGTTATCTTTTCATAATCTTTGAGGATAGATTTCGATGAGATTTTTAACGAATGACGGCATGCCACGTGGCCCTATCTACAAGCCAATCATTTCTGAATCGTCCATATAATCCACCATCCAGCCTCATAAATCTCACACCAATTTTCTCAAGATTTCTATCATTATTCATAGTTTCTGCTTCCTTCATCACCAAAATCTGTATAATTATTCATAGTTTCTGCTTCCTTTTTACAATGTCTTCTTCTTCATCAAGGATGATGTGGGAAATCGATCAGCAAGAGGAAGAATTGTTTAACCAATCTGAAAGAATGTTCAATCTCCAAGTGGCCCGAAATAAGAGGGAAGAGGGTGACGAGCGTAGAAGGAGAGATGACGAAGCAAGAATGGCCACAGCCTCACATTCCTGTCGAGTCATCCAAGCTGTGGGTCAGATCTGCATGCCCAGCCGTTCCAGAAACCTTGATAGAAGCAGGCAACGACGGGGTGAAGAGCTGTTGGACGATTACTTTGTCCATAACAGTGCATTTCCTGATACGTACTTCAGACGTCGTTTTAGAATGGAACGACATTTGTTTAACAGAATCATGACTGATGTTTGCAACCATGATTCTTACTTTGTGCAAAAGAAGGATGCTTGTGGTGCTATGGGTCTTCTTCCCCAGCAAAAACTTACTGCTGCGCTGCGGATGCTTGCGTATGGAGCATCTGCAGACCAAGTGGATGAGATAGCGAGGATGGGGAAATCAACCATTCTTGAGTCCCTGATGATTTTTTGCGGAGCAATTGAATCTATCTACACCGCAGAGTATCTCCGGCAACCTACTCATATGGACTTGGAAAGGCTTCTGAAGAAGGCCGAGATGCGAGGTTTTCCTGGGATGATTGGGAGCATTGATTGTATGCATTGGACGTGGAAAAATTGTCCAAGTGCATGGCAAGGCGCTTATGGAGACAGAAAAGGAGCAAAAAGTATTATTTTGGAGGCGGTGGCATCTTTTGATACATGGATTTGGCACGCCTTTTTCGGGGTTCCGGGAGCTCAAAATGACCTCAACGTCCTTGCCCAATCCCCAGTGTTCAACGATGTCCTGCAAGGAAAGGCACCAAAAGTCATGTATGAGGTGAACGGACGTATGTACGACGGGTCATACTACCTAGCTGACGGCATTTACCCAAGGTGGTCAACATTTGTCAAAATAGTGCCACGTCAGCGAAATGCAAAGGAAAAACATTTTGCAAGCTGTCAAGAGGGGTGCAGGAAGGATGTGGAGCGTTGTTTCGGTATCCTCCAAGCTCGTTGGGCAATCGTTAGGGGTGCTGCCAGATTGTTTGATGTAGAGTCGCTTCGCTCCATCATGATGACGTGCATCATTCTTCACAACATGATTGTGGAAGATGAGTACGATTATGAAGCCGTTGATGAATATGAGCCAGACACAATGAACAATTCAAGAACACGTATATATTGTGCTCATGACGCCACCGATGAGCCCGTGCAACATGAGCCATTAGAAAGGGATGGACGTTACAATGGAAGGGTCATTCAACGATATACTGATTTCAAAGGCCAGAAATGCACAATGCCCGGCAAAAAGACTTGATAGAGCACCAGTGGGCATTGAAACAAGCTAAAGATAATTAAGTTTATTTAGTGTGTTTTTTATTATTTGGTATGTTTATGTAATTTAATTTGGTGTGTTTTATTTTAGTTCATTTAGTGTGTTTTTTTATTATTTGGTATGTTTATGTAATTTTATTTGGTGAGTTTTATTTTAGTTCATTTCGTGAGTTTTTTAGAAAGGTGTGTTTATGGAAGTTTGAATAAAGATTCTCTTATAGTATAAATATATTACCATATTAAATAAATTTACTCTTACTTTAAATAAAGTACTAAATTCAATAAATTGGAAACAACATAAAATACTCTATTCAATAAATAATAAATTACAACCCAAGGTGATTGGAAAACTATGGGCTCCGATTACAAACAAATACTCTATTCACTATCACTTATAAAATCTGTGGTGGTAGGAAGATCTTCTCTTCTCGTGCTAGGACCATCTTCTCTTGCTCTCGCTTCTCTTGCAAGCCTCCTTCGCACCACTTCCGCTTTCTCCGACTTCCAAAAAAATTTAGAGTTTGGAGACTTCCCTTCTAAAGGCTCTTTCATAATCTCACGATCTCGTTGAGCCATTCTTTCTTCTCTAACCAGTTCCCTTTCTTGCCTAAGTAGCTCTCTTTCTCTCTCATTTGCTTGAAATTCTCTCTCAACATCTGCAGCTTTTGCCTCTTCTCTAGCCTTATCAGCCTCAAATTTCGCCATTTCCTGCGCCAAAGTCAATTCACTATGGCGAGTAAGTTCTTCCATGTACTTTGCATAATCATGCTTGGAAGCACTTCCTTTTCTCTTTGAAGCCTTCTTACCTTGAGGCCTAATTGGATAACGGGTCGAACCCGACGCTTGTTCAGGGATAGGCGTTTCGGGCACTTCTTCTGTATCATCATCATGCGAGCCAATATCAGGTGTAGAGTGTAGAGGGGTGCTGTTCATGACAACTTCTGGACCGACAGGCACAACTCTGAATTTAGGACAATCTTTGACAATATTCCAACATTCCCACCGGTTGAATGATTTATTTTTGCTTTTGGTTTTGGCACCATACCAAGCTTGTGCTTGAATTAGCTACACAATGGGGGAGAAGAAATAATTAATCAAAGTAGGTAACAAATAAATAATACAAACAAATAATTACAATGTAAATTTGGGTATAGTACAAACAAATAAATAATATATTGTTACCTGATCCGTGTAATTTTCCCCACTTCGAAGATTATTACTAACTTGTGCCAAGGCGTCTCTCCACAAACCAAACGATTGGCTAAGTAATTTCCAACGGCTGGACATCGATTCTTTGGTTCTTTCCCCACCCATTTTCTCAAGATACTTGGTATGAATAAGACTCCACATTTCTCGCAACTGCATCTCATTACCCGTATGCGAACTATGAGTAACTTCAACCCAACAACTACACAACACAACATCTTCAAGAAGCGTCCAATTCGTACCTGCAGCAGTAGTCATTTTGTTGAAAAATTTTGGATTGAAACTTTGAGAGAAATATAGGAATGTGGTTGAAAGTAATTGAGAAAATATGAAATTGTGGTGTAAGGTAGATGATAATGAGAAGGTATTTATTGAAAAGTAGAAACAATTTTTTTTTTTTAAATTTTCAGATATTTTTTTCTGATTTTTTACAATTTTAAAATTTTTTTTATTCAAATAATTAATCTCTGCCGTTAGATTTAAAAAAAATTGAATTCCAACACTCCAGATTGTGCCACGTGTCACAACGGTAACTTTTCTTAATTTTAAAACTATTTTTTCTTTTTTTTTTAATTTATAAAGCAGATTAACATCAACCGTTGATCTCAGATCGAACGGTTGATATTAAATCAGCTTTTTTTTTTTATTACCGTTGGAAATCGGACGGTTCGTATTAAAGAGCCGTTGGGATCGAACAGACCATGGGAAGCCACGTGGCTTCCCAACGGTAACATTTGAATCTGAAAAGTGGGCTGACTTTTTTGATTTTTGGTCGGGCGACGCGCCCCCACGCGCGAATGGGGTGCACGCGCCTGACAGAAAAAAATAAAAAAAGGGGCAGACGCCAGCGCTGGCGTCACACCCATCGGGCTCTCGGGCTGGCAGCAGTTCACAGGCCCGTTGCTCGGGCCTCCACCGTTGCTCGGGCTCCTCCAACGCTGGACCGACTTCACAGGGCCTCGGGCCCTTTCCTCTCCACTGTCCCCCGAGCAACCAGCAACGCTGGAGTTGCTCTTAGTGCTCGGATTTCAGGCGGCAGCGTTAGCAGGGAGAGAGCACAAGTTCCTAGGGTTCTTTGTGTTTTGTTTTTTCAGTTGTGGGCTCCAGTTTCTGTATTATGAGAGATTTTTAAATGTGACCGTTACACAAGGTGATACACCACGTGTCATTATACAAATGGTAACATATATGTGTTAAAAAGTTAATAACTTAAAAATCAAATTTCTCACCACTTATATAAAAACACATGGTGTACCATCCAACAAAAAAAATAGGGTAAATTACACTTTCATACCTCAGGTTTGGACTCTATTTCAATTCTTTTCAACATCTTTAAAACATTTCATTTTCATACCTTAAGTGCTATTTTATTTCAAAATAATACCTCCATTACATTTTCCATCCATTGATCCGTTAAATGCTGACGTGGCTGCCACATATATGCCACGTGGCTGCCAAATGTTTGCCACGTGGCAAATTTTTTATTTTTTATTTTAAAAAAAAACCTAAATTTTTACAACCAAAAAAAAAAAAAAAAAGAGGGTAAATTACACTTTCATACCTCAGGTTTGGGGTCTATTTCAATTTCTTACAACATCTTTAAAACATTTCACTTTCATACCTTAAGTACTATTTTATTTCAAAATAATACCTCCGTTACATTTTCCATCCATTGATCCGTTAAATGCTGACGTGGTTGCCACATATATGCCACGTGTCTGCCAAATGTATGCCATGTGGCAAATAAAATTATTTGTTTTAAAAAACCTGAATTTTCTCAACAAAAAATAAATAAAAAATAAAAAAATTTGAAACCCACATCTGCAAGAAGAAGAAGAGGGAGGAAGAAAGAAAAGAAAGAAAAAAATTGTCCCTCCCCCACCTCTCAGCGACCCACATCTGCAACAAGAAGAAGAAGAAGAAGAAGAGGAGGGAGGAAGAAAGAAAGAAAAAAACCCCAAAATCCCACCCGAGCCACCCCTCCCAAAAATCCCCCATCACCCACCCCCAAAAATCCCACCCGAGATTAGGTGGATCTATCACAAAACCAGTCCAAAAATCATCTCAAACTATTTTCAAAACTCACCCACATTGAAAATCACTAGATCGCGGAGGGAGGAGGGTCCCGGGGGGGGGGGGGGGGGGACGGGAGAAGGGTCGTCGGGCTTGGGGGGGGAGGAAGGGCTTTTTTTCTTCTTCCTGCATATGTGGGTCGCTGGGGGGAGGGACAATTTTTTTTTCTTCCTCCCTCTTCTTCCTCTTGCAGATGTGGGTTTCAATTTTTTTTTTTTTTTGTTGAGAAAATTAAGGGTTTTTAAAAAAAATTAAAAAATTATTTTATTTGCCACGTGGCAAACATTTGGCAGCCACGTCAGCATTTAATAGATCAATGGATGAAAAATGTAACATAGATATTATTTTGAAATAAAATAGTATTTAAGGTATGACAGTGAAATGTTTTAAAGATGTTGTAAGGAATTGAAATAGACCCCAAACCTGACGTATGAAAATGTAATTTACCTTTTTTTTTCTTTTTGTAAAAATTCATGTTTTTTTTTTAAAAAAATTTAAATTTTTTTTTGCCACGTGGCAGACATTTGGCAGCCACGTGGCATATATGTGGCAGCCACATCAGCATTTAACGGATCAATGGATGGAAAATGTAACAGAGGTATTATTTTGAAATAAAATAGTACTTAAGGTATGAAAGTGAAATGTTTTAAAGATGTAGTAAGGAATTGAAATAGAGCCCAAACTTGAGGTATGAAAGTGTAATTTACCCAAAAAAATAACAGCCCATATTTTAGAAAAAAAATTCGAGATGTGAGCATTATGTGATAACAAGTTATGGTATTCATTGTGGGTATGACTCTAAACACCCACCAATGTTCTAAAAGGCCCTGCTTAGGCGGTTGATCATTGTCGTGATTAATTCTTTTGCTTTTGAAAAATAACAACAAGCATCTAGACTAGTCTAGGCGCCCGCCTAACCTCCTAGACTCGTCTAAGTGCCACCTATCCGCTAGGTGGACATGTTGGTGGTGGTTTAGTGGCATTTTTTTGTTATTATTTTCATTTAAGGAATGGCTTAAGAGTCGCCATTCTCAATTTGCATTTTGCAGTTGTTATGTTTTCAATAAATTGTAAAAGACTTGGATACTTGGATGAAGATTTAATATATGTTTGTCTCCGGTTTTCAATATGTACTAATATTTAGTAATTTATATATCATTTTATTTTGTAATTTGTGTTTTTTCAGATGTAATTATATATATATATATATATATATATATATATATATATATATATGACACACCCCAACTCGAACATCGGAACGTGCTGGCCGTCACGTGAGCGTGACGAGGCCATGTGCGCAATGCGGAAGAATAAATGTAGATAATAAGTACTAGAGTATCATTACTAGTGCTAGAGGCACATAAAAGAGTGTGGAAGTTAACAACATAATTTACAGAGTTCGAGCATCCTAGGTGCAGTCCAAAAAGACATAAGCAAGAAAGCAAAATATTTACATGGATAGTGTGCTGTCAGATATGCCTTGAAGCCTCGTTTACCACCAACACTACCTAGTACCTGGAGGGGCGCAAAACAAAAGTGTGAGTGGGCAAAAACAAAGCTTTACCAAAATCACTTCGATAGAAAAGTTGTAACCCCTCTCAATAAAACATGTATACTTCCCAGAAAATATGTATTTACGTACTAGTACTGAAAACCATTGATCAACCAATCAATCAATCAATCAATAAATGCCATGATTGAATGAACCATAATCAGTAATAAGCATGTATCAAATATCATCAATCAATCATGTGATATCCCAACTCAAATCATGCCGGCAATATATATGTCAATCAGCCGGAGTCACCTCTAATGACCTGTACGGCTGAATCTATGGCTCCTCAACCACATCCTCAATCCATCTCTCAATCAATAACCTGCACCCATGACGGAACCACTTAATGTGGTCTGTACGTCAAGCTAGGTATATAACGCTCTGTGCTACGATCACGTGAAGGCTGGCGACGAATCGCAAGTCACCTACGAGTCGGAACCACCTAGTGTGGTCTGTACGACAGGCTGGCACCTGCCTTGGATCCAAGGTAAGCGTACGGTGCGGGAGGTGAACGATCACGTGAAAGCTAAGCCCTACTCTGGCGGCACAAACCCTGATGTGCAGGTAAATGAGCCATACACTAATCTCATTGATATCACCATAACCATCATATCATAAGCATACACTTACTTGACTTACCTGGCGCCCGCGGTGCATCAATATATAATCATATAAACATAATAATATATATGGCATTCGACATGGCATTCAATTTCATAAAAGCATTTTAAAACATATTTCTGGGAATCAATCAAATATATATATGGTAGACGGGTCGTAGCCCCTGAGCCTCGCGTGGCTGCGCTCGTCCTCAGGATACGTCTCACCTATATGCGAAACAACTATATAATCGTTAATTACGCACATAACCCAAATCAAGTAATAACTTCTCATACATTGCTTAATTGGGGTGTTTGAATATACCAACATGCTATACTCAATCCCACGAACACCCCCATATTTTTAAAATAATTTTTGGAAGCCTCACGCGCCCTCACGCGCCGGCCAAGGCACGGCAACATGCGTCGCCCACGTGCGGCCACGCCCCGTGCACACTGACGGAAACCCTAACGCCATTAAGGAATATTCCGTTAAATCCCTAGAATATTCCGTTAAAGTTAACTGACGCCGTTAACCTCCGTTAGGAATATTCCGTCACCTTCGACCTCAGTCGCTGGCGACCAGCGCCGGCGCCGCTGTGTCGCCGGAAACTGGGTAATTTTTCTACCTTCGATTTCTAACTCATTTTTCAACCAAATTTCACAAAATTTACACCAAAATGATCCTTAAGACAAGGAGAAGAGATTTATACCTGTTTTGAACCCAAAATCCACGTGAATCTCGCCGGAGAAATTTCACGAATTCCGGCCAACTTCCAAACCGGCGATCCCGACGTCCAAACTCCTTCAATTTTGTCCTCCGAGCATCCCAAGACTATTCTAAACCTTCATATGATCTCCAAATAAGCTGAAACACCATAGATTTCGAGTGCATGAACAGTACCATCCACGGTACTACACGGGTTCTAGGGTTCTCGACAGTCTAAACCTCAACAAATTGTACGGTTAGGATCACCAGGTTACCAGGGTTCTAAATATGCTATCTAGGGTTTTGATCCGTGACTAAATCACAAGGAACAAGGTCATCCGTACAGTTATAGGGGAGAGGATAGAGAGTTCGAGAAAAAGGAAGGAGAAAGTACCCACCTTAATAAAATTTCGTCCTCGAAATTTACTTAACACATACAACCCATTAAACTTCATAAAACAGCCGTGGGTACAACTCTTTCATCCTTTCTTCCGTCTCCCAGGTTGCCTCATCCACCGAGTGATTCTTCCATAAAACCTTCACTAGTCGCACTGCCTTGTTCCTCAACACCTTATCCTTCCAATCCAGTATAGTGACCGGCTCCTCCTCGTAAGACAAATCTGGATTGATCTCTAATTGCTGTGGAGGCAAAACATGTGATGGATCTGAAATATAATGGTGAAGCATCGACACATGAAATACATTATGCACTCTAGATAGCTCCTGAGGCAACTCGAGTCTATGAGCCACTTCACCAATCCCCTCAGAAATCTGATATGGCCTGATATACCTGGGACTCAATTTCCCATTCTTACCGAACCTCACAACACCTTTCCACGGTGATAACTTCAAGAAAACCCAATCGCCCATATTATAAGTCCGATCAGTAGTTTGTCGATCAGCTAAACTCTTCTGACGATCTTGAGCCGCTTTCAGGTTAGATTTAATTACCTGAATATTCCCTGTAGTCTCGTCCACTATCTCTGGGCCCTCTAAAACTCTTTCTCCAACCTCTGACCAACATAAAGGTGTCCGGCAAGCTTTACCATACAAAGCCTCAAATGGTGACATACCAATGCTCGAGTGATAACTGTTATTATAGGCAAATTCCATCAGATCCAAACGCGTATGCCATGAATCACCGAACTGCAATACAGAAGACCTCAACATATCCTCTAACGTCTGAATCGTCCTCTCAGACTGTCCGTCAATTTGTGGATGATATGCGGTACTATACAATAACCTCGAGCCCAAAGCTTCTTGAAATGCCATCCAAAATTTAGAAGTAAACCTCGGGTCTCGATCTGATACAATGCTAACTGGCACGCCTGATACTTAACAATCTTCATGATAAAAAGTTCAGCTAGCCTATTTAAAGAAAACTTATCTCGAACTGGGATGAAATGTGCTGATTTAGTAAGTCGATCCACAATCACCAAAACTCCATCATAACCATTCCTTGTACGAGGAAGCTTATACACAAAATCCATGGTAATGTCTTCCTACTTCCACTGTGGAATAGGAAGAGGCTGCATCCGTCCAAATGGCTTCTTCCTCTCGGCTTTAACCTGCTGACAAACAATACATCGACTCACGTATTCAGCAATTTCTCTTTTCATACCTAGCCAATAATAAAATGGTCGAATGGTATGATACATCTTCGTGCTTCCAGGATGCATAGCATAAGCTGAGATGTGCGCCTCATCAAGAATAGCTTTCTTTAACTCTGCATTATTCGGCACATACATCCTACCTTCTTGCATGAGCATGCCATCAGTCTCACGAATCCGAAGATCTTTCTTCTTCCCTTCATTCCTCAATCGAATTAATTCTTGAACCTCATCATCCTCCATCTGTGCCTTAAGTATCTGATCAATCAAGATTGGCCTAACCTGAAAATGAGCAAGAAAAGCGGTTTCCTGGTCATTATCCTCTGATTCTTCCATAACTAGCTTCACTCCAGTCGATCTTAACTCTGCCAGAAGAGGAACACGGCTTGCGTGAATAACATTAATCCTGCCCTGAGATTTCCTGCTAAGTGCATCAGCTACCACATTTGTGCGACCAAGATGGTATTCAATTGTGCAATCATAGTCGCTTAGCAACTCAATCCATCTTCGCTGACGAAGATTCAAATCCCTCTGAGTAAACAAATACTGAAGACTTTTATGGTCTGTGAAGATCTTACACTTCTCACCATAAAGATAATGCCTCCAAATTTTCAATGCAAAAACAATCGCCGCTAGTTCCAAATCATGAGTAGGATAATTCCTTTCATGCTGTTTTAATTGTCTAGAGGCATATGCAATTACCTTGCCATGCTGCATCAACACACAGCCCAAACCATTTAATGAAGCATCGCTGTAAATCTCGAAATTACCAATGTCGTCAGGAAGTGCCAACATTGGTGCCTGAGTAAGACAATATTTCAGCTGCTGGAAACTCCGCTCATAACTATCATCCTATTCAAATTTAACATTCTTCCTTGTTAACTTAGTAAGTGGTAAAGCAATCTTGGAAAAATCCCGAACAAACCGTCTGTAATACCCTGCTAAACCCAAGAAACTACGTACCTCCAAGACAGTTCGATACTGCTCCCAATTCTCTATTGCTGCCACTTTCTGGGGATCCACTTGTATACCCTGAGCTGAAATGATATGTCCCAAAAATGCCACCTGATTCAACCAGAATTGGCATTTATTGAACTTGGCATAAAGCATACACTCCCTCAACCTTTTCAGCACCAAACTGATATGTCGCACATGCTCCGCTTTAGATTTAGAATAAACCAAAATGCCATATATAAAAACAATGACAAATCAGTCTAAATACTGCTTAAACACCCTGTTCATCATATCCATAAAAGTAGTAGATGCGTTAGTCAACCCAAATGGCATTACCAAAAACTCATAATGGCCATAACGGGTTCGAAACGCCGTCTTAGGAACATCATCCTTCCTAATCTTCAGTTGGTAATATCCAGACCTCAAGTCAATCTTCGAAAATACACAAGCTCCCCGCAGCTGATCAAACAAATCATTAATACGCGGCAATGGATAACGATTTTTAATCGTCACCCGATTCAGCTGCCGATAGTCTATACATAGCCTCAAAGTACCATCCTTCTTCCTTACAAATAAAACTGGAGCTCCCCAGGGTGAAGTACTAGGCTGAATAAAACCTTTATCTAATAATTCTTGCAGCTGAATTTTCAATTCCTTTAATTCTGCAGGAGCCATTCGATAGGGAGTCAAAGATATAGGGTCAGTACCTGGCAATAAATCAATAGTGAACTCAACGTCTCGATCCGGCGACAACCCTGGCAAATCATCAGGAAAAACTTCTGGGAAATGTCTAACCACTCTAACATCCTCCATTTTGCTAGCCACCTCATCATTCAGCACCACATGTACCAGATACCCCTGACAACCCTTCTGTAACAACTTCTTGGCTCTCACAGCTGAGATAATACCATGCCTGATGCCACTAGGCTCACCAACAAATGTAACCATCGATAAGCCCGGTCGTAAAAATGTAACCTTCTTCTCATAACAATCGATGTTAGCTCGATTATAATGTAACCAATCAGTGCCCAAAATAACATCAAATTCAACAAGGTCTAACGGAATAAGGTTAGCGGGCATAACTACATCCTCCACTAACACAGGGCACCCTGGATACATCCACCC
The DNA here is from genome assembly GCA_024362995.1 of Heteromeles arbutifolia. Taxonomy (NCBI): domain Eukaryota; kingdom Viridiplantae; phylum Streptophyta; class Magnoliopsida; order Rosales; family Rosaceae; genus Heteromeles; species Heteromeles arbutifolia. The sequence continues at coordinate 37,603,510 of JANCRC010000002.1, read as the reverse complement.
TACCTGGCACGTCTCACCTCTAGGCATAGAAAACTCTATCTCATAACCAAGAGGTGTGGGATTAGGTTGCATCAATTGAGCAAATGCATATGGGTAGCACCACAGTCAATCAATACTTTAGCAAAATGTCCAAGAACATTTAATGTACCCATTATCAAATCGGGGTTGTTCTGAGCGTCCTGCACTGAAACATTATGAATACGTCCCTGGGTCTGCTGACGTCCCCCTCGTCCTCTGTTAGACTGGCCACTACGCCCAGATATACCACTACTCTGCCCCAACTGACTAGGCTGCCTTGATGTTCCCGCGCTGCTCGAGGTAACCTCACTTTGCTGCGGCTGCACACCAGGATACCACTGTGATCCCCCTGCTGAATAAGATGGATACGGAGCATATTCTCCCGAATACTGAGGATACCCACTCTGATAGCCACTAGAATAATAAGGATCCTGAGAATAGGGATACGGCGCTGTTGGCTAAGGTACCACATCACCCTGATAATGATAAGTGCTCCCCTGACTCGGCTGACCATAACCACTCGACGCTGGAGCCTGTTGCCTCGGCATTGGTGTTGGAAAAGAAGGCATCTGTGGTCTCTGCTGAGTCTGTGGACAATTAGCTGCACGATGACCAAATTGTCCATAAGTAAAACATCCTCGAATACCTTGCCTACACTCGCCTGCATGTCGGCTATTACACCTCCGACAAAAAGGAACTCCTGAATCACCAGAACCACCAACATCTCGCTGCCTCTGAAAACGCGACCCACCAGCAAATCTACCACCTCTACGCTGGCATGTGGAACTAAATCCTTCACTGGATGAACTCGAACTAGTCTCACTCTTCTTAAAACTTTGAGTCTTTCTAGGCCCCTGATATACAATACCCTTGCCTTTATCATTCTTCTTAGAATCATCTTTCTCTTCCTCATCACTGTCGCTAGGCAAGTTCTCAGAATCCTCAATCTGCAGCAGAATCTCATAAAACCCATGATAAGTCGAACAGGGGATCCCGGTAGCCAAATTACGCCACTTCTTACGAGTACCCAACTTGAATCGACGAAGCATCTCCGCTGGATTCATCGCCACCTCAGGGTCATATCTGGACAAGTCTGTAAACTTCCTGTAATACTCGTTAGCGGACATCTTTTTCTGCTTCAGGTTTGTAAACTCATGTTTCTTGCTGTCGATGTACGCAGGAGTAAGGAATCTCTTATGGAACAGCTGCTTAAATATCTCCTAGTCTGCGGTTTCCTCTCAAGACAACTCCTCGGCCGCTTGTTCCCACCAAGAAGTTGGTTCCTTGCCCAAAAACCACGAGGCCGTCTCAACCCATCTGTCTGCAGGCAAACTCCCCTGACTCTGCATCAATCTAAAGGTCTTATCCACATGATTCAACCACTTCTCAGCACCCACGTGCCCTTCATTACCCACAAAAGTATTCAACTTCAGATTATAAACAGTTTCCAGAGGAGTCATCTGGGGAGGTCGAAACGTCGACTGAATAGCGTTAGCTATAGCTTCCCCTAGTTGAGCTATATCAGGAAAACTAGGCTCAGAAATCGGACGTGGCACACGTCGAGGCGGCATAATTCTGACAGAAGACACCAAAATAGTTAGAATATTCACTAAGTACACATGACTGCCAAACCTAGGCTCTGATACCAAACTGACACACCCCGACTCGAACATCGGGACGTGCTGGCCGTCACGTGAGCGTGACGAGGCCATGTGCGCAATGCGGAAGAATAAATGTAGATAATAAGTACTAGAGTATCATTACTAGTGCTAGAGGCACATAAAAGAGTGGAAGTTAACAGCATAATTTACAGAGTTCGAGCATCCTAGGTGCAATCCAAAAAGACATAAGCAAGAAAGCAAAATATTTACATGGATAGTGTGCTGTCAGATATACCTTGAAGCCTTGTTTGCCACCAACACTACCTAGTACCTGGATGGGCGCAAAACAAAAGTGTGAGTGGGCAAAAACAAAGCTTTACCAAAATCACTTCGATAGAAAAGTTGTAACCCCTCTCAATAAAACATGTATACTTCCCAGAAAATATGTATATACGTACTAGTACTGAAAACCATCGATCAACCAATCAATCAATCAATCAATAAATGCCATGATCGAATGAACCATAATCAGTAATAAGCATGTATCAAATATCATCAATCAATCAGGTGATATCCCAACTCAAATCATGCCGGCAATATATATGTCAATCAGCCGGAGTCACCTCTAGTGACCTGTACGGTTGAATCTATGGCTCCTCAACCATATCCTCAATCCATCTCTCAATCAATAACCTGCACCCATGACGGAACCACCTAATGTGGTGTGTACATCAAACTGGGTATATAACGCTCTGTGCTACGATCACGTGAAGGCTGGCGACGAATCGCAAGTCACCTACGAGTTGGAACCACCTAGTGTGGTCTGTACGACAAGCTGGCACCTACTTTGGATCCAAGGTGAGAGTACGGTGCGGGAGGTGAATGATCACGTGAAAGCTAAGCCCTACTCTGGCGGCACAAACCCCGATGCGTAGGTAAATGAGCCATATACTAATCTCATTGATATCACCATAACCATCATATCACAAGCATACACTTACCTGACTTACTTGGCACCCGCGGTGCATCAATATATAATCATATAAACATAAAAATATATATGGCATTCGACATGGCATTCAATTTCATAAAAGCATTTTAAAACATATTTATGGGAATCAATCAAATATATATATACTGAAAACCAAAAGCCCATTCACTGATAGGTAGACGGGTCGTAGCCCCTGAGCCTCGCGTGGCTGCGCTCGTTCTCAGGATACGTTTCACCTATATGCGAAACAACTATATAACTGTTAATTACGCACATAACCCAAATCAAGTAATAACTTCTCGTACATTGCTCAATTGGGGTGTTTGAATATACCAACATGCTCTACTCAATCCCACGAACACCCCCATATTTTTAAAATAATTTTTGGAAGCCTCACGCGCCGGCCAAGGCACGGCAACACGCGCCGCCCACGCGCGGCCACGCGCGGTGCACACTGACGGAAACCCTAACGCCGTTAAGGAATATTCTGTTAAATCCCTAGAATATTCCGTTAAAGTTAACTGACGCCGTTAACCTCCGTTAGGAATATTCCGTCAACTTTGACGGAATATTTCGTCACCTTCAACCTCAGTCGCTGGCGACCGGCGCCGGCACCGCTGTGTCGCCGGAAACTGGGTAATTTTTCTACCTTCGATTTCTAACTCATTTTTCAACCAAATTTCACGAAATTTACACCAAAATGATCCTTAAGACAAGGAGAAGAGATTTATACCTGTTTTGAACCCAAAATCCACGTGAATCTCGCCGGAGAAATTTCACGAATTCCAGCCAACTTCCAAATCGGCGATCCCGACGTCCAAACTCCTTCAATTTTGTCCTCCGAGCATCCCAAGACTATTCTAAACCTTCCTATGATCTCCAAATAAGCTGAAACACCATAGATTTTGAGTGCATGAACAGTACCATCCACGGTACTACACGGGTTCTAGGGTTCTCGACAGTCTAAACCTCAATAAATGGTACGGTTAGGATCACCAGGTTACCAGGGTTCTAAATATGTTATCTAGGGCTTTGATCCGTGACTAAATCACAAGGAACAAGGTCATCCGTACAGTTGCAGAGGAGAGGATAGAGAGTTCGAGAAAAATGAAGGAGAAAGTGACGGGGAGGGTAGGTGCTGCACACGTGTTGTGCAAGTGTGTGTGTATATATTTCCTCATCCAACCCCATCCACACAAAATCAACCAAAAATACAATAAAATAAATATATAGGTACCCCTACCTATAAACATTAATCCTTATTCACACATCCTCTCACTCCTGCAAGGGTAAAATCGTCATTTCATAAATAACATATTCATTAACTTGGAACGGACTGTTACATATATATTTTTTTTGTGAGATCCCATATCGTCCAGTGGAGTGGATCATGTGAGCTTTATATGTATATTCCCATTTCTACTTAGCGCAAGGCCTTTTGGGAGCTCACTGGCTTCGGGTTCCATTGGAATTCCGAAGTTAGGCGAGTATTGCGTGAGAGCACTCCCATGATGGATGACCCACTGGGAAGTTCTCGTGTGAGTTCCTACAAACAAAACCGTGAGGGTGTGGTAGGGGCCCAAAGTGGACAATATCGTGCTACGGTGGAGGCGTGCCCGAGAAGTGGTCGAGCCCGGGCCGGGATGTGACAATTTGGTATCAGAGCCTAACCCTGACTGCGTGTGTGCTGACGAGGACGTTGGGCCCCTAAGGGGGATGGATTGTGAGATACCACATCGCCCAAGGGAGTGGATCATGTGAGCCTTATATTTATATTCCCATCTCTACCTAGTGCGAGGCATTTTGAGTGCTCACTGGTTTCGAGTTCCATTGAAACTCCGAAGTTAAGCGAATAGCGCGCGAGAGCACTCCCATGATGGGTGACCAACTGGGAAGTTCTCGTGTGAGTTCCCAGAAACAAAACCGTGAGGGTGTGGTAGGGGCCCAAAGCGGACAATATCGTGCTACGGTGGAGGCATGCCCGTGGTCGAGCTCGGGCGGGATGTGACATATTTTAAGTATAGGGTCTTCTTAAAAACGCATCTATTGCCCCACAACCACAAAAATGACCTCCGTACTGTAGAAGCAACGCCTCTTCTGTCCAACCTAAACCCTCAAACCTAAACCCTTCTTCTTCTTTGGTTCTTCCCTTCCCAGCAGCCTCTTTCTTTTATTCTCCCATTGCCTCCCATATTTCCACAATCCTAAGCTCCGATTGAATTTTGATTCATATGGGCAGTAAAAAGAGAAGCTCCACTTCCATGGAAGCTGCGACTGATGCCGTCGCTAACGATGGCGGCTTCAGTAATCTGAAGAAATCGAAGAAGGGTAAAACAAAGCAGGAGACAGCAGAAGCTTCTGCCCCTTCTTCTTCTACCGCTCCCACCGCCGTCAAACCCATGGAGAGACAAAAGAAAAGAAAAGCTTTGGACAAAGTGAGGCGCCTCCACACTGAGGAAACCAAACCCAAAGAACCCAAAACAATGGAGGTGCCCGCTTCGTCTTCGACGAGTGGGCTTCTTCCGGAATTCCATGTGGGTGTGTTTAAGGACTTGTCTTCGGCTGATGGGTCTGTTAGAGAAGCGGCGGCGGAGGCTTTGGCTATGGAGTTGGTGGCTGTGCAGAGAGCTTATGATGGGCTTGAGAATAAGGAGTTGGTTGAAGGTGGAGTGAAGTTGGATGCCGAGACGGATGATGGGTTGAATGATTGTGCGCCTTCCTTGAGATATGCTGTGCGGAGACTCATTCGCGGCGTTTCTTCATCAAGAGAGGTTTTCATTTCCCCCCATTACTTTGTCTTATTTGATATGTGAATGTGGCATGGTATTCGTTTTTTTAATTTGTTTGTGTCATGGTTATGGTTTTAAGTTTAGGCTCTCTTGAATTGTATGCTCCTCGATTTAATTGTTGTTGCTTTTAAGAGTGTAATGTGGGACATTTGTATTCACGTCTTGGAAGTATTTAGTCTTTAAGGAATCTAAGGTTTTGGAGCTTTGGTATATTTACATTAGTCATTGGTTGACCTTTGTAATAGGCTGTGGTTTATTATCTGATTTAATGCTCTCTCAACGCAAACTGTTTCTTTCTTTTGAAGCCTTCGTTCTTCAACTTATTTAGTTGAATTGCTTTCTTAAGTGAAGTTCATTATTATATCTCACTAAATGCAACCAGAAGCATTTTTGTTTTTCTGTCCTGAATCTCATCCAAGTTCAATTTTGAAAGCTTGCAATTGCATGCAAGAGGCTTGGTTTAGGGGTACATAAAGGATGTTTTGTAATTCATTTATGTACCTATAAAATGTCCAATAAAGTTTTGGAGACGCATATGTTAATGCGTTGAGTTCAATTTTGTGGGTTGTTGTAGTGCTTTTTTGTTAAAATCTATACAGGGTAATTTTCTATTAAATCTGTCAGTTCTGCAGTTTATTATAATATAGTTATTAGTTTGAACCATTTCATGGTTAGAGACTGTATTTGAAAGTTTGAAAATTTTGATATGTCAGTTGTGGCATGGCAATTTAGAATGTGCTCAACATCTTACTGAAATTCTACTTACATTAATAAGTTTTGTTAAATATTTTTCATTGAGAATTTGGCATGAGTTAATGTGTTCTGATATTAACTTGAAAACCTTCAAATATCACACAAATGCATGTATTTAACAGTTTTATCTTGCCGAAATAAATTTGAGAAGCTAATGTAGTTCAACTTGTGTGGCTAACTTTTGTTATATTACTATATTTCTTTTCCAGTGTGCAAGACAAGGGTTTGCGTTAGGTTTAACTATTTTAGTAAGTACGATCCCCAGCATCAAGGTGAACTCATTGTTGAAACTCATTGTTGATTTCTTAGAGGTCTCTTCATCGATGAAGGGTCAGGTAGGCAAAACCTTTGCTTTATATTTCAACGAATTCTGTGATTCAATTGCTGTATTTTCCCTAGAAAGTTTAGTTATTGCTTCCTCGTTGTATTGCAGGAACAAAGGGATCATCTTTTGGGTCGCTTATTTGCTTATGGTGCTATTGCCCGATCGGGAAGGCTAGCTGAGGAGTGGGTTTCTGATAGAAGTACTCCTCTCATAAAGGAATTCACTAATCTTCTCATTGCCCTTGCATCAAAGAAGCGATACTTGCAAGAGCCTGTTGTTTCGGTCATTGCAGACTTGATCGAGAAGGTAAATTTTCCTGATAAACGAAATATTGCCTTGCATGTGGACAATATATAATCTTTATGTCTGGTTGATAACAATGATGATTTCAGCGATCTATGCCGCAAAATTCAGTTCCAATCAAATGTTTGCTACATGATTGTTCTGAATTTATACTGATTATTAATTTTTTTTTTTCAACTCATTGAATAAGCAAAAATATTTAGACTGGCTGTATAAACTTAGCATGTTATGTCATTGGACTCTGTGTTAATTATTCGTCAGCTCCTAAACCTGACTTTGTTGATCGAGTTACAACACCATGCAAATGGTCTTTTGAGTCTTAAATTTTTGTTAAATATAATCTTGGGTTTTGTTTAATTGTTTGTGTAAGAAAGTAGTCAACATTTGTTAGTGGGGAATCCCTGAAATGATTTTCCGAGCACTGGCCAAATTACCAACCAATCCATGAATTTAGTTGATCTGCAGATAACTTTCCATCAATTATTCGGATTTTATTTATCAGCAGACTAGGTGGCTTTAAAATTTGCCAAAATTCTCGACCTTGTCTTAGCTTTCCAATTGTTTATGCCTCTGTAGTACAGTAGGCTGGGCTTTTATTAAATTGTTCTATCCTAGATGTAAATGTACGTTAAATTCAAATGGCCCTTGATTTGGTCATGCAGTTGCCGAAGCTTTTCATGTAGATTAATTTCTCTGCATTTCGTCAGTGCCATCTCATTAAGGGACATGCCACTGTTTATAGCTTCTTGTCCTGTTTAAGGGACATGCCATAGTTCATATTCAATTGATTTTAGAAGACAGAAAAAGCTAGTAAACTTGTGTCTTTTTATTTCTTTTCATCATTGCTTTCATTTAGTGAAGGTCATACTGTTAAGTTTATTTCGCTCACAATTGCAGACTTTATATGTTAGTTGCATTATTCAATAATGTATTCTACATTATTTTATTGAATATCCATAATAGATAAATTAACTGTAAAAATAAATATGGTGTCTGTGATTATGTGTTTCTAAATACAGCCTTCCTTTGTACACATTTTGTAAGACAATTTTGTACCTAAATTTAGTACTTTACTATAAATCATGCTTTGGCGTATAAGAACTGGTTAACATTGTAGCCTTTAGACAGCATCTGTAGGCTGCAGCGGTGGTTTCAACTGGTGTGGTTCTATGCTTTGAAGTCTACATTTTACAGCTTGATTGAGGATCTCTTTTCTTTGTCTTCTGACAGGACTTTCATGCTTGTAGTTCTAGTCAAGTTCAAGTCGTTAAATGATATAGAACTAGAAGGAAAAGAAAAGCATTTTTTCATTCAAATATATTATCAGATCAGGCTATAACAGTTAGTCCCAGGGTTCCTTGGTAAGAATCCAGCCCGAAATTGAAAGGGTGGGATATAGAGAGAGAATTTAAGTCTTTGTATTCTACACTTTGGTGAATGGTTCTTGTTTGTACATTGTGCCATCATTTTGAGGGGTTGAAGCGTTTCCCCTTCTAGAATGTGTCCTTCCATGTGCAGAGACGGGGTTCTTGCTTCAGTTTCCACTGCTTTGTTTTAGCTCCTTGTTCTTTTTTTTTAACCCGATTTTTTTGGATGTGAATACATAGGTCCTTGCCATCATCATGTCCTAATAAATTTACTTCTGTGTATTCTATATTTGCAGTTGCACTCAGAAGCTTTGCTGAATCACATTCTAGAGGCCCCAGGACTTAATGAGTGGTTTGAAGGAGCTATTCAAGTTGGAAATCCTGATGCATTGCTTCTGGCTTTGAAAATCAGAGAAAAAACTCTTATTGAAAGTTCAAGTTTTGGGAACCTTTTGCCAGTTCCATTCAGCCCTGACAAACTGTTTTCTGCTGACCATCTGTCTTCTCTTGCTAACTGCTTGAAGGTAGTGTGGGTTTGTGTTTCTGTGTGCCAAATGTGTGGGTTGTGTTGGTGTGTTCCATTTATGTGTGGGCGTGCATATTTTTCTGCATGATGGACACATCATTATGGAGGAAAATATTACTATTAACAAAACCATTCCTGAACTTTTTTGTTTGTGTGGAATATTACAGGAATCCACCTTTTGTCAGCCTCGTGTTCACAATGTGTGGCCTGTTCTGGTAAACATGCTTTTACCTGATAGAGTTTTGCAGGCTGAAGATGCAATTTCTGTTTCAAATTCCTTGAAGAGGCCCAAAAAGAATCGCAAGTCTAGCTCTTCTGATGAAGAAATTGCAAAGAACTTCCAGTGCTTCTGTGAGGTGATCATTGAGGGATCGCTTCTAACATCATCTCATGACCGCAAACACTTGGCCTTCGATGTTCTGCTTCTTCTTCTACCAAAGTTGCCTGCATCTTTTATTTCGATTACTCTGTCATACAAGATTGTTCAGTGCATGATTGATATACTTTCTACAAAGGATTCTTGGCTCTATAAAGTTGTGCAACATTTTCTTAAAACTTTAACTGATTGGGTTGGGGATGATGATGTGAGAAGGGTTTCTGTCATTGTCGCTCTACAGAAACATAGCAACGGAAAATTTGATGGCATTACACAAACAAAAACAGTTAAGGATTTGATGTCAGATTTCAGAACAGAATCTGGTTGCATGCTGTTCATTCAGAACCTGTTGAACATGTTTCTGGATGAAAAACATGCTACTGAGGAGCCTTCAGATCAGAGTCAAACGACAGATGACAATTCAGAGATAGGTTCTGTTGAAGACAAGGATTCTATTGGAACCATGGGAAGTTCTGATTTTTTGAAAACATGGATTGTGGAATCCCTCCCCAGTATATTGAAAAATTTGAAACTGGATCCTGAAGCAAAATTTAGGGTCCAAAAAGGAATTTTGAAGTTTCTAGCAGTTCAGGGTTTGTTCACCGCATCTCTTGGGTCTGAAGTAACATCCCTTGAATTACAAGAGACATTTAGGTGGCCAAAAACTGCCGTCTCAAGTGCCCTTTGCAGAACGTGTATTGAGCAGCTCCAGTTACTGTTTGCAAACTCTCAGAAAGGAGAGGGGTCACGTCCCTTGCTAAATTGCGTAGATCAAAGTGACCTTGGCTCATACTTTATGCGGTTCCTTAGCACTTTGTGCAGTATTCCTTCCGTCTCATATTTTCGGCCTTTGGAAACTGAGGAAGAAAACACTTTGAAAAAATTGCAAGCAATGGAAACTTCACTCTCAAAAGAGGTACTTTCTTTGGCCGTTTTTAGTTCCACGTAATTATTCGTCAGGTACTTTCTCAGAAGAGGTACTTCACTCCACGTAATTATGCGTCTGATCAACCTAATTTTCTTTTGATTTCAAGTTGAGTTTCAAATTTTAGATTGGAATAAGTTGGATATGACTCCAATATATCATAAAACGTGGAATCTGTGAGATTTTTAAAATTAGGGGATGGTGTTTCTGACGTGTTATTTCCTAGTAAAGGCCATTTTTTTGTTGTTTTCAACCGACTCAAGATAGGTTTGATTCTACTGATGCCTTATTCCGGGGTCTTGTAAATGGTGTGTTCTTACCTTCTAGGCCATCTTCGGTAGAACTACTTTGAACTCAAGTTTAAGATGCATGCTTGTTAATTAATTCTATTTTAGTCTTTCAGTTTCTTGGTTGTACTGTCCTTTCCATGTTTTTTGGCATGACATGAAGCTTCTTGAATGCTTCAATTGCAGGAAAGGAATTGTCGGCTTACTAGTGATGCAAATGGGTTGCATGCAGTAAGATACTTACTCATCCAGCTGCTTTTGCAAATGCTCCTTCGACCAAAGGAATACTTAGAAGCAGTCTCCGAGCTTATTATATGTTGTAAGAAAGCTTTTCCTGTTGCTGATCTTCTTGATTCCCCTGGAGAAGATGACTTGGATGATGAGGGTGCACCTGCCGTGATGGATGTTCTTGTGGATACATTGCTTTCTTTGCTGCCACAGTCATCAGCTCCCATGCGAACTGCAATCGAGCAGGTGTGATGGATGTTCTTGTGGATACTTGAATTATTTTACATATATGCTATGTTGGAATGTTAGGAATTTATTTGATATTACAATGTTTTGAATTTTATTTATGTAGTCGGACAATTTATCTGTGAATGATAATCATGTGCTTTCACTGATACTTTACTGGAATTATTCTTTTTAATTCTGTAATTTGATTAGTTGGGCTGTTTAGTTCTCTCTTCTGATGCTAGACTAGTATATTTTGTGCTGGAGGTACATTATTAGATACCAAATTGATGAACTAGAATACTGCAGCGCATATATATATATATATAGAAATCTTCCTGTGTATGTGTATATACGTGTGTGTGTATGTGTGTGTACGTGTGCGTCTGTGCGTGCACGGGTGTGGGGACGTTTTAAGCAAAACCTAAGTAGACTAATTATCTGGAGTCCATGTCTTGTAGGTTTTTAAATGCTTCTGTGATGATATCACGGATGATGGTCTGTTGCGGATGTTGAGGGTTATCAGGAAGAATTTGAAACCTGCTAGACATCAAGATGCTGATAGTGACGACATTTTTGACGATGAAGAAGATGATGAAGATTTTCTTAACATTGAAGAAGATGAGGGAATCGATAAGGCTGAGACAGGTGAAACAGGTGACAGTGATGAGCAGCCAGATGACTCTGAGGCTGTTGATGCGGTTGAGGCAGTTGGCAAAGAAAATCCGGAAGCTTCTGATGATTCTGATGGAGGAATGGATGATGATGCAATGTTTCGAATGGATACTTATCTTACCCAGATCTTCAAAGAGCGAAAGAATCTAGCTGGGGGTGACACTGCGCATCACCAACTCATGCTGTTTAAGCTTCGTGTTCTTTCATTGCTAGAAATTTACCTACATGAAAATCCAGGCAAGTGTGTTTTATTCAAATTAGTTGAAATACAGAAATGGCTTACAACATGTTTTGCAAGCACGAATTAAAAAAGATATTTCTTCCATTTAAGTTTAGCTCGTTGGGTTATGTGTTTTATAATGAAAATTGGGATTTATAGATCTGATATCTGATATCTGTATTTGTGCACCTGGTTGACTCAATTAAACAGGCAAGCCGCAGGTTTTGTTGGTGTACTCATACTTAGCTCGGGCATTTATTGAACCACCCAGTGCAGAATGTAGTGAACAGCTAGGACAGCGAGTATGGGGGATACTGCAAAAGAAAATTTTTAAAGCGAAGGACTATCCGAAGGGTGAAGATGTGCAATTATCTACTTTAGAATCTTTGCTGCAAAAGAATTTGAAGTTGGCCTCAAAACCAATTAAGAGAAAGAAATCCGCAACCAACCTTTCCAAGAAGAAACAGTCAGCTTCGTGGAACCGACACAAAACGATTACTAGCCTTGCACAGAGCTCCACTTTCTGGATTCTGAAGATCGTTGAAGCAAGAAATTTTCCCGAGTCTGAGCTGCAGAGGATTTTTGATATTTTCCAGGGAGTTCTAGTGGAGTATTTCAATAGTAAAAAGTCTCAAATCAAATCTGGATTTTTGAAAGAAATATTTAGAAGAAGGCCATGGGTAGGGCACCATCTGTTTGGCTTCCTGTTGGAGAAATGTGGCACTTCAAAGTCAGATTTTCGGCGAGTAGAAGCACTTGATTTAGTGAGTGAAATATTGAAGTCCCTGGGCTCCACTGATGGAAGTAGCCAGGAAGCGCTGAAGAATATCATGAAAAGCCATCTGCCGAAACTCTGTCATCTGATAGAACAATTGCTGAAAAATAAATCAGAAAAACAGTCGAGGCAGGCTGAAGCACGGAAGTTTTGTAGCAGGATCCTTCAGATGATAACAACCCTGAAGCTGACAAAGTCTTTCCTTAAAAATTTATCCCAAGATGCTCATGCCAAGTGTGAATCGCAACTCAGTGCACAATTTATTAAAATGAAGACAGTACCACATGAGTGAAACTGGCTGAGGTCATGAACGAATTATGTTTTGTATTTACGTTAAGGGAAGCTTCTTGCAGTCCCCAAACAACAATACTCAGAAGCAGTTTGTGGTAATACCAATCACCATTTTTGGCTTTTGGAACAAGGTGGAGCTGATACTTGCTCTTCGACGCCACTTTCTTGAGGCAGGTACGTGTTATAACTTGAAAGAACTTTCTGTCGGTCAAACATTTTTGAGTTTGTGATTTCATTTAGCAGATATTTATATGAGTAGTTTTTTCAGACAGGAAGAGTTTAGGGGGGTAGCAGGAAAGTAGGTACTTGGAACAAGGTTTCACTTATTTTCAATCGAAGAACCTTGCGGTACTAGAATTCCCGGACATGTCATGTATTGTACTTGATTCATAATTTGTTTTATCAAGTGTATGCTGCATGAGGTGATGGGCTGATAGGTCTATTTTGTGCACGCGTCTCGAGTATTGACGTTTTCTGTTTTGGGATGAGCATTTTGAATTTGAACACACTATCAAGTGACAGATTGGGACCATTTGCAAAAGCAAACAGGATTTTGACATTTGGAAATGTTTAAAATTCTTTTTCCTCTGTTCCACTTCCATGGAACACCAGATGGAGACACCTTTTTCCCAAGTCCGAAAAATGACCTGAAATTGAGGTCAACAACAGCATGAAACTGAAGGAACAAGACTTGGGACTTGGTGGTACTACTGTTATGAGTTTCTGATGTGTTAGGAATCTCATCATCCTTACAGGTTCATCTTGCCTGGTTTGGTAATTTCATTACGAGATATTGCTCAGGGAAACACAAGCACGCAGATCCCTTTGTTTTCCCATTTTGATTGTGAAATTAATAATAATACGGCATTAATTTGGGGACCATGAGGATGCACAAAACCCATTCCAGCCACAGAGAACAAACTTATCAGTTTTCAATTAACTTTCCATCTTACCTTTCTCGGAAAATGATGCTCTTTTTAATCTCTCACACTTATTTAATCATATGCGTTGCTTTCGTTTTGATATATATATTCAATCCGACGATAAAAATAAAATGAAGGCGCAAGTTTGCTGGCAGTCGGCTTGTCTTAGTGGCAATGGGGGAGGAGCAGCAGAGCACATGCTCTTAAGAGTTACAAAGGCTGGCAACTTAAATTAATTAATCAAAATCAAAGCTAAAAAGATGAAAAAAGGAGAGGCAGGAGGCAGGGGCACAGCATGAGCATAATGTAAATGGGGAAAATTATGTACTCACTCTCTGTAAAATATTGTGTACAAATCTCTCTCTTCCCACGACTAACCCCCATTCCTTCTTTCCTTCTTTCTTTCCACTACTAGTAAGTTTCACTACAACTTTTACCACCTCTCTCTCTCTCTCTCTCTCTCTCTCTAACCCACCTACAACAAATTTTTTCTTCACATTTCTTTGTTTTTACACCTCCAAGCAAAACTACCAATTCCCACCAATACTTCTACCAAATCCCCCAACAACTGCAATGCATGCAGCCGCCACCACTGCCAGCCGACCATCACACAAGAAGTAGCTCACACATCTAACTTCTGCTCAGTAGTTCCGATTCCGACAACTCCCGATCCTGCTCGCATCAACACAGTCAACAATACAATTCAGCTCACGTTTCACAAACCATAATCAGCAGCAGCAGCAACATCATAATATCATAAAGAAGCAATTACAGCAAACCTTACCTCAACAAAGCAATCCACCCAAACAGTTAAAGGCCCTCCTTCCCACGTGGAAAGCATGCTCTTTAGCCAGCTTGCTTCCTTCCCACATGGGTCTTGTCTTCCATGTCTGTCTTTCAATCTAATGCACTTCTAATGCAATTGAATGCAGAGACTAGGATTGAGCGTTATCGTCATCTGAGTCACTCCCTGAAGAACTACCAGAATCTGAATCTGCAAACATCCCACCCCGCAAGACATTTAAGCTCCCTCTCTCTTTGTTTTGTTTTTTCATTCTAATTCAGAAACAGTAAAACTTCATTTACACCAAATCTAAATCCATATTTCAGTTTTGGGTTATACCGCTTGATGAGGAGGAGCCACTGCTCGAACTACCAGAGCTGCTTGAACTGGCACTACTAGCATGGCCACCTACATCTTTCTCAATCTCCACTGGTGGGAAGTTGCTCATTGGCATGTCTTCGCCAATGTCCACATCTTCATCTCCTGCTTCGCCTTTTTTTGACCTCTTTGGCTCTGCAGTTGCTGCTACTTCAACTTTCTCACTCGCAGGTTGATCCTAGAACAGCAAAAAAATCACAATTCCAGTAAGCAAACAATGTGCAAGCAAAATCATAGTATAAACACAATGCCATTGTAAAGAAACTTCAAAACCCAATCAGGCACTTACCCCGTGGCCTCTGTTTGAAGCAATGTTGCTATTGCTGTTGCTGTTGGTGTTGCCCATCAACGCTTGCCGCTTTATCTTGCTAACCATCTTCTTCCAATTCGTCACAAGCCGATCAAGCTCCCAAAGGGTCTCCGTATCGACGGCCTCAATGTCAAGCTCAATCTCATCCCCATCCTGCTTCAAATGCCCATTCCTCTTCCTTATAATCTGCACAACCTGCTCCATCTTCTCCTGAGGCAAACTCTGCAACCCAATTCCCAACTTTTGCTTCTCCTCCATACTCATATCCCTCTTGTTTGGGTCCTTCGCCTTTGGCTTCGGCTGCTTCAATGGCTTCACTCCGGACCCCTTCAACTGTGAATTCGTCCTCACAGGAGAAGATTGCACCAATGCTGGATTTGACAACGGGTTTGATGAGCTCACAGGAGCTGGAACGGGAGATGATCGGACTGGCGGAGGCCGAACCGGCTCAGGTTTCTTCTCGATCCGAACAGGCGTCTCCCTCCTTGAAACCCTCTCGGGCTCCACATGGTTCCAGGAACTCGCCTGCAATTCCTCATCAGAACCCTTTTCGGACCGGAATTCATCTCCGTGTTTGTCAATCAGAGGCTGAAACAACTCCTCAAACCTCGAACGAAGCTGATTGGCATAATTATACACCTCGTGGCCTTGAGGATTGTACCGCATGGCATTCTCGAAAGTCAATCGTACATCAGCTGCGAAATCAGAAGGCATTGAATAGAGACCCTTGGCAAGATTGGTTTTGACGGTGCCGAGATCCATCGGCTTCTTGATGATGTCGTAATAATCATGAAGGCCCAACGTAACCACATCAACCGGCCTGTTGAAGATCCAGGCGTACTTCTGCTTCATCAGCTTGGATAAAACCTGCCCACAATTCTTCATCGAATCCCCGTTTTCCAAATGCGACCTCTTGGAATTGGAACTCGATTCCTTGCCCTGAGCGATCGGCAAGGACCGTTTCGACCCAGCCATCTTCTTATTGCCGATCGGCTTCTTGTGAGCCGACTTAGGGTTGAAGTCGCCGGCTTCAATTTGATTCTTGAGAACGCGAATCTGGTCGAGCTCAGAGAGGAGGCGGTTCTTGAGCTCAACCAGCTCTTTTCTCGAATAGCTCGCGATGTTGAAGCTGACGTATTGGGACTGAACGGGATTGACGTCTTTCGTGTTCGATCGCCGATGGTGGTTGATCGACGAAGCGTCGTCTGATGCAGTCTGAGTGACGGCCGGCGACTCATCGTTAAAATCGGAATAATGAGCTTGGAATTGTCGCTTTTTAGCGTTACGGTGAGTGTTTGAAGAAGAAAAGGGAACTTTCCCCATGAATCCTCCTCTGGCTCCGGCTCCTCCACCTCTGGGTTGCTGCGGCCAATTGGGTTCGTTCCGGTTCGCTAAGACGGCGGACGCCATAGCTGTACGGTGTTCGAAGCTTCGCCCTCGGCTAGGGTTCCAGTTGAGCTCCGGCTAGGGATTCTCAATGCAGGTGAAGGACCAGGCACCATGAATCGGCCCCGACGTGACCCACACGCGCCTCAAAAAAATTGGCAGAGATAGAGAGGGACGAAGAAGCTCTGCGTAGAGAGAAGTTAGGGTTTGTGGGATTTCACCCTAATCTGAGCGAGGAACCAGAGGAGGACCAGGCCGCTTCTTAAAGGCGGCCAGATCTACCCGAGGACGTTTCGGGCACCTTTATGACCGTCGATTGGGATAGGACCGTTGATCCGACAGTAGAACATGAATTCCTTGCTGCCCATGGAACTGACCGCGTGTTCTAGCAGGGACGGTAAGGATGGAAAAGGTGAGTGCACGTGGCCGAATGCGGACCGTTGGATTTCCAGCCAGGGTTTCCTCCAAGCGGGATCTGTAATTTGGAGTTCGATTTGGCAGTGAATTTGGAATGAATGTTTCGTGCATTTAGGGCTTTTCCAAAGGGAAGAGTGGGGTCCACATACGATGACGTGGACTGGGCTGGGTCATGTGGGACTGTGCGTTCCGCCGTAAACGAGAAGTTAAGGACACGCGCAATGAGGGAGCAGTGATCCCGTGTGAGACTCCCTTTGCTTTTCAAGGGCACTTTGGTAAATGCAAACGAGATACGGGTTTACGAAAAACGACAATATATATCCAGCCTCGCAGCGACACCTGAAACGACAAGAGTTTCACCCTCAGAAAAAAATTTAAAAAAATAATAAAAGAACACCTGCGCTTTAATTTTTTTTCTTTTTTAAAAGAAATTCCTCAAAATATAAGCCCTCTTATGATCTTGTAAGCGTCAGAGTATGGTTGAATAATAATGGTCCGCACGTTTAGAGAAATGAGTGAGATTAATTAATTTGGATAATTGTAATTGGAAGAGCAGGTTTAGTTGTTTTTTTTTTTGTTTTTTTTTTTAGTACAATGATATATTTTAAACTAAAAGGAGGGGATAGTTCGGCTAAATCACATAATAGGTAACCTAATTTAGTATCGAATTCATCATCCACGAGATTTAAACCTAAGACCTCTCACTTATAAGTGAAGAGGAATACCACCAGACCGTAGTACTAAGTGGCGGTTCGGTTGTTAATTATGGTAAAATAGTTGTATTGATATGTTTGTATTTATTCATAAAAATAAAATATTAAGATTCTTTGAACTGCATCATTTAGCAAAGAGTAAATTGTAACAATGATCCCTCAACTTTAATCAAATTGAAGCAATGGTCCCTCAACTTAAAATCCATTACCATTGGTCCCTCAACTTATCAAAATTGGTTGTTATAGTCATTTTCATCAATTTCATCAAAATTTTGTCAAAATAAGTTATGTTGGAATGATCATTTATAAAATTAGGGTCCCTTAACTCATCAAAGTGTGTAATTATGGTCATTTTCGTCAATTACGTAAAAAAATTTGTCAAAACGAGTTATGTTGGAAGGACCATTGTTACAATTTGGTTAAAGTTAAGGGACCATTTCTCCAGTTGAATTAAAGTTGAGGGACCAATGGTAATGGATTATTAGTTGAGGGACCATGGCTGCACGTTTTGATGAGTTGAGGGACCAATGGTAATGAATTTTTAGTTGATGGACCATTGCTCCAATTGAGTTAAAGTTAAGGGATCATAACTACAATTTACTCTTTAGCAAAATGATTTGGACAAAAAGAGAGGGAGTATGATTCTCTCCCATTCTAATCACTCTCCCCTTCTCTTTCATTCCGTTCGCTCCTATTTAAACAGTCACGATAAAATCACATCACCATCTTATTTGAATTTTTTATACAAAAAAAAAAGACAAAAAGAAAAGTGTGAGAGAAGAGAATGGAAATGGATGGTAATAAGAGGGAAGATAATTCTACTCCAAAAGCAAGTGGTATGTTTAGGGAAGGAGAAATGCTAAGAAGATTCTTTTAACTCTCCATGGGCTTTCCATCACCTTATGTTTTTTGCATAATATTTTATAATGTTGACATGTAAATTATGAAAAAAAAATATGAGGTGACAGAGAGTTCATACAAAGTCTCACTTTTAAGAGAACCTTTGGGTGTTGAATTTGGAAATTGGATTTGAGAGTTGAAATGATGGAAATTGGATGTGGGTGTTGAATTTATATTTCCACGATGTTTATTTGATAATTTATAGAAACAATATTGTTAGTGAGACACCCAATTCATATAAGATGGATTAATGAACCTTTGAACCGGTAATTACATAAGATCTACACAATTTCCCAGCAGCCATGGCAAGTCTTGAGAGAAAGAGAACCTTGTGATTTTTAAAAACTTATAGTTTTTCAAATTAATTTTTTATTAATTAAGATATAAAATTGAAAATAAGAAATTGTACTAATGCAACAATGCTTAACACTTGGCAAGTTATAAACAATGTGATATTGCAACTCCGCATGATTTAGTGACAAGTTAAGTCACACACAAGGTTTTTTCCCAATGCAAAAGTGAATAGAGATAAACAAATCCCAATAATTAAGATCTCGTTATACAGTGAAGTGTTTTAATCAGTGTGTTTGGATCGAGAAAATAAATTTTTAAAATGTAACAACTGCATTCAATCCGTCCCCTACTTAGTTCCATACAAATGATACGAAAAATTAATTATAAATATGTTATGCTCATTCCAAAAGCGAAGCATCTGCTTGAAATGATGTAGCTTCGACCCCTTAATCTTGCAATGTGACTTTTAAAATATGTTCGAAAGTGTTGACTAGTAGGCTCAAAATAATCTTGCCCAATGCGATTTCTACCAGTTCAATGCTTTCATCTAGCTCAAACATCAGTTTTTAAACTCTCTCATGGACATTTCCAAGAACTTCCTTATTCCACCTTTTGACAAGGAACTTAACACTATATTTGGATGAAGAAATTTAAGGACGCGTTTACTAATCCGTAATCAAATTGAGAGGAATTGAATTAAGGAGGAATTTGATTGAGGAGGAATTGAATTGAGGAGGAATTGGATTGATGAGGAATTGAAATGAGGTGGAATCAGAATCAGATTCCTGTTGAAGTTGTTTACTAAAACTGTCTAGAATCGAAGTAAGAATAATGTTGAGTCAATCTAAGTTGTTTACTAATTCACTTCAATCGGAATGAAAACTAGGTTGATTACTATATTGCTCTTCCATAAATAAATTATTTTCATACTAATTAATTAAATTAAATCCTTAATTAAATTTATATAATAAAATTCATCTATATAAAAATATATGTAACATCCCACATCGCCCAGGGGAGTGATCCTTAAATGTATATTCTCATCCCTACCTAGCACGAGGTCTTTTGGGAGCTAACTGGCTTCGGGTTCCGTAGGAACTCCGAAGTTAAGCGAGAAGGGGGCTAGAGCACTCCCATGATGGGTGACCCACTGGGAAGTTGCTCGTGAGTTCCCAAAAACAAAAACCATGAGGGAATGGTAAGCCCAAAGCGGACAATATCGTGCTACGGTGGTGGAGCGAGCCCGGGAAGTGATCCGCCCCGGGCCGGGATGTGACAATATATAAATAGGTTTTATTTATTTATTAAAAGATAGCAGGAATGATATTGAGTCCATATAAGTTGTTTACTAATTCACTTCAATCAGAATGAAAACTAGGTTGATTACTAAATTGCCCTTACATAATTAAATTATTTTCATACTAATTAATTAAATAAAATTTATATAATAAAATTCACCTATATAAAAAATATATAAATAGGTTTTATTTATTTATTAAAAGATGGCATAATGAGTGTTAAATGAAAGACAATGTTAGGATAATAAGAAACAAGTGAGGGCATAATTGGTAGAAGAAATCCATTCCAGATTCCTCAAGTGAAGTCCAATTCCTCCAAAATTAGGAGTTGGATTCCTTAATGCGTGTGGACCCCACATGTATTTTGATTCCTCAAGATTACGTAAACAAAGGTGTATCCCGTAATCAGAATCCAATTCCGTAAATTGATTCCAATTATGAGTACGTAAACGTGCCATAAGTTTACTGAGAAATTTTAAAATAATGGAAATTGAAATGACGGGATTTTATTTTCTAGATTTTGTGAATTTTTTTGTTTGGTCAACCTAAAAGAACAATGGAATTGAATACAAAATTTTATTTTTAAACTCTTAATAATAGAAATTGAGAAATGACACATATTTACATAGAATTTAAACTTGGGAATTTGAGGTCCCAAATTCCAAGTTTTTTTTTTCCACGCGGAAATTCTTAATTTCTATGTGTTGGCCCTAAAAACTACCAAGCCTACGTGGCGCGCAGGCTGAGTAATCTATAAGCTAACTACGTCATTCGGTTGTGTGCGGGGCGTGCCAACTCGACGGCCGAGCTCGACCGGTGAGTAAAATTTGTTGATGTTGCGTTGGTCGCCCTGCTGACTTCTTGATCTTGCGATTGCAGCCGAGGAAGGAACAATTCTCGGCCTTCGGGTTCTAGAGCCTGAAGACAAGGCTGCTAGTTCTGCGAAGTTTAATATCAAATTCGGCCGTCAGTGTGCCGAATATAGTAACCTAGTAACACTTCACTTCACCGAGAAGGCTAATGAGATGACCTCTGCCAATAAGGATTCGAAAATCCTTCTTGACCAAAACTTGGATAGATAACCAGTCGACCTCGACGCAGTGCTGTTTATCCAAACTGAAGGTGCTCCGCGATCGGCTGGTTCTACGGCGATAGTGCTGTTTATCCAAACTGAAGGTACCACCGGTTGCCTTCACAGTGCTGTTTATCCAAACTGAAGATGTGTTGGCGAAAAGGAAAATAAAAATCTCAAGGTTGTTGAGAGGTTTCTCGTAGAGCGAGGGTTTGCGCAGGGCAGTTTTGTGTGTTGAGTTAGAGAGGCCCACAATGATGCACAACCTCCTCTATTTATAGTAGCAGATCCCTCTTCAATCGAGTTCAAGTCATACTCGGATTAGGACTCCTTATTCTGATTCAATCCTATCTCGACTAATCCTTCTTCAATCAGGACTTTGAACCTAGCCTTTTATCATGCGGCATTCATCTCCATATCTCGTCAACCTCATCTTCGCCAAGACCCCTTACTGCATCAGGATTCGTGTTAGCCGTAGGATTTTGCCTACTTCGTCTTTATCCGAACAACCCTTCTCCCTGACAGGATTTGGCCGATCTCGGCCCACGAACTAAATAATCCACAAGCCTTCAAGTAAAACCTTCTGGGCCGAGAATGAATCTAAATTCGGCCCAAACTAATATTTTGGGCCTAAATATTCTAAGGATCCGAGTCCTCTATTTCCAAGGCCCATTTATGGAGCACGATTACACGATCTTCGTTCTGCCAACCGTATCACCACGTGGCGTCTTCTATCATGACTGCCCCTAGTAATGATGCCTGAAGCGTGCGGCTCACTAAACCGTCGTATTACCACGAATCTACTACTAAGCGCAATCATAACACCTCGATCCATGGATTTTCAATAACCTGGCGATCGTGCGAACATCGAAAAGTCATTTCCTCATAAAACTCGCCACCACACGTAATCGTACATCCTCAAAATACGAAAACCTTGGTGTCTTCACCTGGATTCTCTGGATATTCATAATGATTAGAGATTTTTCGACTAATTTTTCCCTTTATTTTGAATTTTGGAACGATTGATCTCCCTTCAAGGCGCCTATAAATATCAAAATTCTTTCATTTGCACTTTTACACTTTCCAATTTTCTGAAATCTCTCTTGCTTTTACTCCCAGAACATCCCAGAAAATCCTTTTTTCTCCCAGATCTTCGTTCTCAAACCCCAACCCAGAAAATCTTTTCTTTTCCAGAAACCTTCCAAATATTCGCAATGGCCTCCTTCACTTCCCAACTTTCCAAGGAATGCAAGAAATGCTAGAAGATCGTCGATCAATGCGCAATCAAAACCATTCGCTTTGAATGCGACATGAACACCCCCCATCAGATCCTCGATCCCCTTTTCAAAGCGGCCTTGCCATCCCCCATCACTGAAATTTTCAAGGCCGAGTGCCTGAAATACCTGCTACAAGGCTTCGAGTGGTCAAAATGGGATTTGGCAAAACCTCAAGGCTCCTGGCCCTCGACCACTGCAACCTGGGTAGCCTGGGTCGAGCAAATGGGGAAGATTTTTGACGAGCAATGGAAAACGCTCGGCATCTATGACGCCATTCGTCTCTCATCACTGGAGATCGCTATGGACAATGACCTTCTTATAGCCGCCACAAGCCTCTGGTGCTCGGCTACCAACACCATGGTCCTCCATCTCGGCCCCTTGGTCCCACCATTCTCGACGTCACGGCCCTATTGGGAACTTCCTCTTCCGGCATTTCAATTGATGCCGCCCTCTCTGAGTACTCGTCAAACCTCGACCTGAAAGCGTTTTTCAACAAGCGGGCCCTCGAGACACTGAACGGCGAAGGTCAAACACCTTCGAAGAAAGAGGTTCAGAAACTTCACAAGAACTTCTTCAACTACAATACCCTCCACCTCCATTTCACCGGCCGAGGAGAAGAGGATCTGCGAGAAGGAGAGCACGAGGCTTTCCTCTTCTATTAGTACAACAAATACATATGTTGTACCAAGTCGAACAAGTGTCTGGTAGAGAACATGCCAGTGGCCGAAGCCCTGGCTAGCGGCCACACTTTGGCTGTTAGCTCGATAATCCTCGCTCACCTCCTTCGCTATTTGGCCGAGATGACCCTCCACAAGGTCGACCCGCACCAGAACGGCCCCTTCTAGGTCTTCCAACTCTGGCTGCAGGTTTACTTTGTCACCCTTCAGCTAGAAATCGCCAACTTCTCGCCTACTAAGGCGCTTAGTCATCAATTGGCTTCTCGACCAGCGCCCCTCCACAAGGCCGAAGAAGTATTCAAATACTTCTTGAACCTCGATGTTCTTTCCGACGATGAACTTTTGATCTGTCGTCGTCGGGAATATCCTTCATCGATCATACTCCTCTCGTCAGCATGAAGCACAGATGAAGACGCCGATCTCCGTCAATCCTGGGGATCGTTCGTGCTTGCTCGTGACCTTCATCTTGGCTGCGATGCCCGCCAAGCAAGCTGGGAGGTCTACCATCCAAACTTCACCGCCCAGCAACTCGGCTACCTCTAAGGTTGCCCAGTCCCCCTTCTCACCCTCGCACTCTTTTGAGCCGATGACGCCTCTCTGGTTCCTCAGAAAATGAATGCAAAGATGTGAAGGAGTTTCAAGAACGATGCCAGAAGCTTCGCCTTCGACCGATCGTCCCTGAATCTCTCAGCACCGATACCTTTGGTGATTGGTGGGAAGAGTGCACCCAACACTTCTTTGGCGCTCTGGTTGAAGATATTATTAGCAGAATCTTCGGTGACCGTCCAAATAAGACCCATGTTCCCCTGCCTAAAGAAGCGACCCAAGGTATACGGCTATTTTTACTTTATTTCTTAAAGAAAAATTGTCATAGTTTTACTGACTAGATCTCATTTTTTCAGGCAGCCAAATGCCAAAGAGGGTAGAAGTGGTGGCCGCAGTTGCGGCCAAGAAAAAGTCGATTCCCTCCTCAAAACCGAGCAAACGACCTCGGCAGGAGACCGAAACGGCAGCGGTGTCCCCTCATCCTTCCAAACGTGTCAAGAAATTGGCAAAAAAAGGGGAACGGGAAATTCATGTCGTTTCTAGCCAAACGACAGGATCGGCCACCCCTGACGCATCTCCCTCCATCGGTACCCCAGTGGTCGTGCAACGAGCCCAAACTGGCCAAGTACCTAAGGCTCGACCCGTGCCTCAAGTCACGATCGAGCCAGCAGCTGCCCCGCTAGCCGAGGACACGGCACCTCCGGCCCCGGTCGAACCAGCTGCTTTTTCACCTGTCCAGGCCCTTGTTTTGGAAGAAGTAACCCCGGTGACGAGAAGAACTCTTTCCAAGACTCCAAGACAGTCGGCAATCATCATGGAGGTATAATGGTGCGGTTGTTAATTCATTTTCTCTCAAACAAATTCAAACAATTTTAACAACCTATATTCTAGGATGATGAGAGCGACAACACCTCGCCGGAATACTGCCCCCGGCCGACTGATCTTCTCCTCAACAATCCTCCTCCGATGGTCGAAGCAATCGGTCAGGTCGACCCTCCTGCGGTAGTCGAAGCGATCGGTCAGGTCGACCCTCCTGCGGTCGTTCATGGGAAAGGCCTTGCCGCTGACCCTGAAGCAAGTGCGGAAATGCCGATCCACCCACAGGATCAAGACATCGGCATCCCTCCTCAGGAAGCCACATCCGCTTACGTAAACACCCTTCTTACTGTTCTTTTAATCAATCTTCTGCCTTAGAATTCTAAACCATACAAATATTAAATGTCAGGTGCCCGCGTTCTCTTTTCACCGAAATTTTTATGCGTCGAAGGGCGTTATCTATATCTCTTAGCCACCTCAGTGGCCGTCAAATGTAGATAGCCTTCATCGGTGCGTGAATTGAGAAGCAGTCTAAAACATTGGGCTCGGCCATTGAGCTCTCTGGGTTTGAGCAACGATCCAGCAGACATGGCCGAAGTCTCTTCTCGGCAGGTCTAACATTTTCCTCTTTCCTATTATCTGATAATTCAACACATTCTGACAATTCTTTTCCGTGCAACCTTCATGGAAGGTCGAATTCGACGTTCTCCTCTCAGCTACGTCGGGAACTGCTGGTCCTTCGACGGCCACGATTGGGTCCTCAGTCTACTCATCCACTCTCGTCAAGCTGCAAGAACTCCTGTCTTTTTTGGCTTCATAAATCCTCAAGCACAAGGGCCTCGACTCTGTCGGTGAATGTCTCAACGACCTCGCGGTTGATAACCAGTTGAGCACTGAAGTTATTACCTGGGCATCTTCGACCTTAGAGCAGACTCGAGAGTTTTTCGATATTTTTGAGAAAGCTCTTCGGGCCGAAAACGACTTGAAAGCTGCGTCGGGCGTTCTTGAAGCTCTCCGCCCGAAAGTTGAAGCCATGAAAGCAAAGAAAGACATTCTAGCCGACCTTGACCGTCAGATCGTCGAACTTCAAAATCGGAGATCGACTGTGGCTTTTGAACTTGCGAAGGATTTTGAGTCGGGTGGCAAATCCTGCCTAACCGATTATGCGGCTAGCCTGAAGCAGGTCGAAAAACTTAAAATGGACAAGAGGATTCGTCAGGCCGAGGTCACAATGGGCGAAGTGAGGTGGTTAGAGCTGAAGGCCGTCCTAGATTTACTTATATGTACTGATTGACCAGATCAAGTTGTACTTTTCTGACAATCATTAATGAAATAAACTTTTTATTCCCGCATTTCCCAAGTAGTTGGATAATATTTCTTTAAAAATTTCCCATTGATTGGTAACTTATGAACTGCGCTGGTTCGATCCTTAAAGTGATATGCCCCCTTGCCGAGGACTTTATAGACAATGAACGGTCCTTGCCAATTCGATGACCACTTGCCGAACCTAGGATCTTTAATTCTCATAGGCAACACTGTTTGCCAAACTAAATCTCATTCGCCGAATGTTTTTTGTCTAACCCGTTGGTTATAGGCTCGTTCGGCAATCTTTTTCTGCGCTACCAGTAAATTATATGCATCAAGTCACACTTCTTCTAAATCTTCTAACTCTTGCCTCATGGACTGACTATATTCGGCCCTGAACAAACTACTTTGCTCGATTATTCGCAACGAATTTATGTTCAATTCGACTGGTAGCATTGGGTCGTGCCTGTAGGTTAGTGCGTACGGGGTTGTCCCAGTCGTCGTTCGAAGCGATGTTCGATATGCCCTTAAAGCCTCATTCAACTTCAAATGCCATATGCCAAGCCTTTCCCCTATTATTTTCTTAAGAATACCGATCATCACCTTATTACTTGCCTCGGCCTGTCCGTTTGCCTGTGGATAGTGCGGCGTGGACTATTCAAGCTGAATTTTTAGATTCACCGTATACTCTTTAAACTTCTCGGCTGTAAAGATTGTGCCATTGTCAGTTATGATCGTTTCTGGTACCCCAAATTTGGTCACAATGTGTTCCTCCACAAAGTCGCAAACCTCTTTAGACGTTAATTCGGCATACGATTTTGCTTCGACCCACTTGGTGAAGTAATCGGTCGCCACAAGTATCCATGCATGCTTGGCAGCCCCGGAGGATGGTGTGATTTTGCCAATTACGTCCATAGCCCATCCTCTAAATGGCCATGGTTTAGTGACCGAGGGTAGGGATTTGGCCAGGACTCTTTGTATAGGACCATGAATTTGGCATTGCACACATCTCCGTGCGAACTCAATGCAATCTTTTAATATACTTGGCCAAAAATAACCATGCCGTCGAAGCAATCATCGCATTTTCTGGCCGGACTGATGAGATCCACAAATTCCTTCATGAACTTCTGTGATTGCTTGAGCAGACTCTTGGGGGCCGAGACATAACAACAATAGGCCATCTTCGCCTTTTCGGTATAATTCATTTTGATACATGACATAATTCGTGCATGAACCCTTGTCTTGTGGTCGTGTTTGCTATTAGGATTATCAAGATACCGCATAATGGGCTTCCTCCAGTCATCTGGCATTGCCTCGACGGCGCAAACATCTATAGGGTCTTGTCGGTCCAACAACGAAGGTAAGGACATGACTCTTGTGCATATCACGTTATCGCGTCGGATGACTTGTTGATTAACCAAGGCTGTGTATGGTCGTCGTAACATAGGTATTTCCCAGCCTAGCTTACCCCCCAGGAGTTGTGCTCCGGAAGCGATTTGGGCTAGTTCGTCTGCGTCGGTATTATGAACTCGAGAAATGTGCTCAAATGTAATGTCGTCGAAGAACTCGGCCAAATAGCTGGCAACCATGTGGTAGGGTGCCAGAGTACAACTCATGCATCGAAAAGAACCATTAAGTTGGTTAATCACAAGTTCGGAGTCACCGAAGATGAGAGCACGGTTTGCCCGTAAGTCATGAAGGACACCAAGCCCGATAACAAGGGCTTCGTATTCGGCCTAATTATTGGTGCAATCAAAATCAAGTGTGAGAGAAAAGTGCCATCGATCATGGTTGAGGGATTGAATAATTATGCTGACACCACTCAAAACTTATCTGAGTCCTTTAGTTTCAAAAGCGTAGATAACGCCTTCATTTTTCCCCCCGAATTAGATATAAAACGGCGGAGAAAATTTATCTCACCGAGTAAGGACTGTAGTTGTTTCTTTATCGTCGAGGGTGGGGCAGCGATGATCGCGTGTGCCTTGTTTTCGTCCACCTCAATTCCTCGGCGGTTTTTTGATTTAACCACCACGTCATCAATATACACCTCAACTATTGTGCCAATCAGGTCATGAAAGA
This sequence comes from Heteromeles arbutifolia, assembly GCA_024362995.1. Lineage (NCBI taxonomy): Eukaryota > Viridiplantae > Streptophyta > Magnoliopsida > Rosales > Rosaceae > Heteromeles > Heteromeles arbutifolia. The sequence goes on along the minus strand of JANCRC010000002.1, from coordinate 37,575,660 downwards.
TAGCGTTCATGGCGCGTTGGTATGTAGCACCAGCGTTTTTAAGGCCGAATGGCATAACTACCCACTCGAATGTCCCGAGTGCCCCCAGGCAACAAAAAGCAGTTTTATGAACATCGGCCTTGGCAATAAAGATCTGGTTATAATCGGCATGACCATCCATGAACGACATCATGTCATGAGTAGCTGCGGCATTAATTAACAAATCTGAGATCGGCATGGGATATTCATCTTTAGGAGTTGCCAGATTCAAATTACGGAAATCAATATAAATGTGTAAGGCACCGTTTTTCTTCAGTACTGGCACGATATTCGCCAACCATTCGACGTATCGAGCGGTTCAGATAAACCCAGTGTTTAAAAGTCGAACCAGTTCTTCTTTTATGCCGAGTTGAACTTTGGTCGAGAACCTTCGAGGAGGTTGGCGAAAGGACTTGCAACCAGGTTTGATGTGTAATTCATGCTCAACGAGGGTTCGGTCAAGACCAGGCATCTCATGATAACTCCAAGCGAAACAATCTTTAAATTCGTTGAGTAATTTACAGAGTTCAGTCTTGGTATGTTGGGGTAACAAAGCGTTAATAAATAATGGCCGAGGGTTATCGGCCGTCCCCACATTTATTTCATCCAATGGGTCTTTGACTTGGGGCCAGTTATCTTCGAGCTTGGCTGAGGCAGCTTGGATTTTGTCGAGAAAGAAGATAGGGCCATTTTCACCTTCGGCGAGGAACTCCACGAGGTTGACGCCCGAATTCGGCTGTTAGGAGATAGCGTACCAATGAGCCAGCAATCATTCCATGGTCGATGAAACTGCGGCTCGGCGTTTGGCCTGACTGGTGTCAGACATCAGGATCGGTGATGAAGTTAGCCAACCTGAGTCTCACCGAATCCTGGTTAACAATTTCGGCGCCAACCTCGATGGCCTTCTAAACAGAAATCTGAGTCGGCCAACCTTCTCAGTTAAGGTCGTGTAAAGTGATGTAGCTGACATGATCGTTGTAGTATCGTGCTTGGATCATATTAGCTTCGAATGGCTGATGATCGACTGGGTGAACCACGACTGTCTTGTCGTCCCAAAAGATGAGAACTTGATATAGCGATGAAGGGATACAACTTGTTTGGTGAATCCAATCTCGTTCGAGCAACGCATTGTACTTGATTTTGGAGTCGACTATGAAAAAAGCAGTCATGTGATTACGACTTGAGACGGTCACCTCTAACGGGAGGACTTCCTTGGTGTGGGATTTGTCACCAACGAAACTGCTCATGGTGATCCCTGATGGAATAAGCTCGTCATTAGAGCGACGTAACGCCTTCATGATAGTCACAGGCATGATATTGACTGTCACTCCACAGTCAACGAAAATTTTGGATACTAGTGAGTATGAAGTCAACTTGAGTAGCCTCCTCGGCCACTACGTCACCGTCTAGGAAGTTCGGTTGGGACGTGAGTGGTTGAAAATCTGCAGGCAGAACGTGGACCATACTGATTTCCATGTTGTCAAGGACCGAAAGACCCATCGGCTTGGTATCTCCCACCTCTGTCGGCCCTTCGTTTGCCAGGCCTTTCTCCTCCAGACTACTGTCATGGATAGTATTTGGGTCGACCTCGTCGACCGTTGCCGGGGTATGTTCCTGGAAGGGGTCTTTGAGAATTTTCTTCTGTTGGTCAAGGGCCTCAGGTTCATTGGGGACTAAAACAAGGCCTAGGACTTGCGTCGTGCCACGAGCCTGCTCTTGATATATGATACAGGCGTCTCTAACGTCTAGGTAGGCATTTAAGCATGCCACGCGCTTCATTTCATCAGCTGTAAGGCCAAAAAGAGAAATGGCTGAAAAAACTTCGAAGTTGTATCGTAAGTGCTGAAGGTCCTCAAGAGAGAAGGGAAGCTCGCTCATCTCGATATCGGTATATGGGTCGACGTCAAAGTCGATGACTCGAGCCTCTCGTATGTACTGGAACCTAGCTTTCAACTCTAGGTCCGAATTCTTTTGGATAATTCGCTCGGCATCAGGACATGCCAGAACAAGATCAATCGTATCATGGCATGCTTTCGGCAAACCGTATAAATCGTTAGTCGAATGCTTTTTGTGGAACTCTCGCATATACTCCAATGCCTCTTCGAGGAACGGTGGATATAGGTTCTGTCTAACTCTGATCAAAGGCTCCTGTATAGGTAACGGGGAAAGTTTGCTCTCGGCTTCCTTCTTGAAATGTTCAAAGCGTGCCTTCATTTCCCCTGGTCGAATGAGAAGTTTGATTCGCTTGTCAGCCTCCTCAAATGTGATTTCCACATCAGGATTGATCACTTGTCTTTCTTGGAGCAACTCTGTCATGATGGTCGGAGGTCGTCACTCGTCGTCACTGGTAGTGTTGTTCTTCAGCTGCCACTTGGGGGCCGAAGTTTCCTGTGCTGCTTGTCGGTGAGCCATGCAATCTATTCTTTGGCGTCGACGCTTCTGTGATTTGGACAGTGCAGTGTATACACATTTAGGGGAATGATAGGGGTACCAACGTTGATTGCGCGGTTCAGGAGGTTTGAAGGTTTTCTGCTTTGCTGAAGAGTTCGAGCTGCTAGAACTTCATGCATAATAATCCTCGTTATAGAATGGTGTATCGAAGTCGAGGCACCGTCTGACTGGGGATAGTTCGGTCGGCCGCATTTTGGGGTCGAGTCTGTCGAAAACTCCCTAGCGCTGGCCTGCACTGAGCGTCTTCTGATGTGTTGCGGCCATGAAAGGTGATTGTTTTATCGTAGCTTGAAACAGCATTTTGCTTGGCTTGGTGGTGACGTTTATCTTACACTGGCTGCATAGAATCGCCAATTTATCTTCTTTCTCAGCGCTAGAGTCTGTCATAGATTCGATGATAGCTGGTCCTGAAAGAACTTTGGGTGGCTCGTTCAAAAATAAATCTATCTTGAGCCGTGGCCAAGAATTCTGCTTTGGGATGTGTTGTAATGGAATGAACTCGGCCTTCTCTTTCCCTTTGTCCCTAGGTAGACGGGCATCTACCATATTAACCGTCATCGTAAGAAACGGGTCGGTGTTAACGCTCATTTTCTTTTCTGGAAACTTGAGTTTGCCGTTATCAATCCAGCTTTGGACGGCATCTCGAAATACGACACAGTTGTTTATCGTATGTTTATTTGAGTTATGGTACTTGCAATATGTTCTTCCCTTCAATTCTTCGGCCTTAGGAATATTATGCCCAGGCCGAAGTTTGATGATCTTGGCAAGTAGTAGTTGGTCGAAGATGGCGTCAGCCTTAGTAATGTCGAAAGTGTAAACTTTTGATGTTTTGGTGATAGATTCTTCGATGGCCGAGCGAGTTTTGACATCCTTGGGATTGGCATAAGTCAATGCTTTGCAAATATACGGTTTATCGATTACAATCTCAGCCGCATCAACACTAGCATATTCTTCAGGTTCAGTCGAGGCATAGCTAACCGTGGGGTTTTTGTAAATGGTTCCTTGGGATGGAGACTTTGAGACTTTTTCTTCTCGGAGTAGGTAGTCATATTACTTAACATGTTGAGCTAGTTCGTATATGTCTCGGACGTTTACTCCTAGGAATTTCTTGTTGTACTCCACATCCAGCCCATTGAAAGCCAGTCTAACAAATTCGACTTCAGGAAGGGGTACGCAGCACCAGTTTCTCACCGACTTAAACCTGGTGAGATAATCCATTGGCGACTCATCGGATGCTTGAGTCATTCTGGCTAGTGATGAAACTGACATTTCCATCCCCGGCCGATAGAATTGCTCATGAAATTTTTCAGCTAACTCCTCCCAACTCTGGATGGAGTTCGGTGGGAGATTGATGTACCACGCAAAAGCTAAGCCTGTTAATGAGAAGTTAAATAGCCGCAGTTTATGGAAATCGTTATTAATATCTCCACATTGCGCAGTGAACTGAGCCACATGTTCTAACGAGGATAAAGATGGTTCTCCAGCAAACAAACTGAAATCTGGGATTTTAAAGCCTTTAGGATATTCAAATTTTTCCACGTAGGCAGGGTATGGGTAGATGAATTTTAGGAATTTCGGCCCATTTTTCAAGGCCGAATCAATCATTATCTGGATCTCGGTCACATCGATGGATGTCGTTTCTACTTTCTGGTCGGATCCATCCAATCTACTGTTTGATCCTCCTTTCTTTTCCAGGTCAATTGGCTTGAGCCGAGTAGGCACTGGCTCGGCCTGTACTATTGGTAAAGGATTATTCCTTGGTGGCAATTGCCGAGAATGATCGGAGGGTCTATCTTCACAGATTTTATGAACCAGCATTTCAAGCAATCTTGTGTGTGTCTCATTGGTACTGCATATTACTTCGCACAGACTGTCTATTCCTCGGCTGAATAGATGTTCAACTTGTCGAGATTGTTCATCCAGTCGTCTCCGGAAAAACGACCTTGTTGGTGGATCAGCACCTTCACCACCATCTTCATCGCAGTCCTCCACTACAACCTCATTGAAAATGCATGTGGTTCTGTTAGGGACCTCTGCATTGCGAGGCTGACCGTCGAGACCAGCTTCCTTTTCTCGGCGTGGTGTCGCGCTAACAATGGGGTTTTGTGTCTACGGTACTGACAAATCAGTCGTTGATTTTCCCATAACTGCTTTCTTTTTAACTGATCGTGTCTCAATTGGCATGAACTTCGTAGTTTTAGCACTGTGTCCCACTGAGCGTGCCAAAATGTTAACCCTAAAAACTACCAAGCCTACGTGGCGCGCATGCCGAGTAATCTATGAGCTAACTACGTCATTCGGTTGTGTGCGGGGCGTGCCAACTCGACGGCCAAGCTCGGCCAGTGAGTAAAATTTGTTGATGTTGCGTTGGTTAGGCTACTGACTTCTTAATCTTGCGACTGCGACTGAGGAAGGAACAATTCTCGGCCTTCGGGTTCTAGAGCCTGAAAACAAGGCTGCTAGTTTTGCGAAGTTCAATATCAAATTCCGCCATCAGTATGCCGAATATAGTAACCTGGTAACACCTCACTTCACCGAGAAGGCTAATGAGATGACCTCTGCCAATAAGGATTCGAAAATCCTTCTCGACCGAGACTTGGATAGATAACTAGTCGGCCTCGACGCAATGCTGTTTATCCAAACTAAAGGTGCTCCGCGATCGGCTGGTTCTACGGCGATAGTGTTGTTTATCCAAACTGAAGGTACCACCGATTGCCTTCACAGTGCTGTTTATCCAAACTGAAGATGTGTTGGCGAAAAGGAAAATAAAAATCTCAAGGTTGTTGAGAGGTTTTGCGTAGAGCGTGGGTTTGCGCAAGGCAGATTTGTGTGTTGAGTTGGGAAGGCCCACAATGATGCACAGCCTCCTCTATTTATAGTAGCAGATCCCTCTTCAATCGAGTGCAAGTCATACTCGGATTAGGACTCCTTATTCTGATTCAATCATATCTCGACTAATCTTTCTTCAATCAGGACTTTAAACCTAGCCTTTTATCATGCCGCACTCATCTCCATATCTCGTCAACCTCATCTTCGTCGAGACCCTTTACTGCATCAGGATTCATGCTAGCCGTAGGATTTTGCCTACTTCGTCTTTATCCGAACAACCCTTCTCCCTGACAGGATCTGGCCGATCTCGGCCCACGAACTAAATAATCCACAAGCCTTCAAGTAAAACTTTCTGGGCCAAGAATGATTCTAAATTCGGCCCAAACTAATATTTTGGGCCTAAACACTATGTTTATGAATCCAAACAAGGGAATTGGTGCATGTCAATTTACAAATTCTAACTTTTATCCAAATTCTGAGTTTATTTCCCTCATCCAAACATAGTGTAAAAGTTTCTAGATAGCCTTTAAATTTATCATTTGGATTTCCAGTAAACTCATCACTCCAAGCCTTTTTAGCGACATTTTTTTAAATTAGGATGATTAAACCACATAGCTTCAAATATGAAGACATGGGCTCACAAGTTTGGTTATAAAAAATAGTATTACAGTCACGAAGTATTGGACTATAATATTTATGAAGCATAGCATTAGGAAAAGAGTTAATCCAAAAAACATTTGCAATTGCCCTATCAAAAACATTTGCAATTGCCCTATCTAGCCTCTCATAGATAATAGTATTATCCTTATGACTATTACACTAAGTAAAAGGTACTCCAGCAGCATTTAAAGAAATCAAGTGTCCATCTCTTAAAAAATTTGTGTAAAATTTGTCATGTCCATATTCAGAATAATTTAGCTCCTAAATGCTATTAATCAATAATTTAGCTCCTAAATGCTATTAATTCACACTAAATTACATCATGATCTCGGTCTCCTAATTATTTGATCATCAAATCATATGTAATTAGAAGTAGTTCAAGCATCCCTAGCACAAAACCAAAAAGGTGAAAATAATTTAGAGATGGCTAATACATAGAGATACAGCAAATTATTTATATAATATAAAGTTTGGTTAGGGAAAATGGCTATACATATGTATGCATCGATCATATCGAAACCTAAATATATTCTTCAGATTGTACATAAACACATAGCAAATAATATGATTATCACTAGCAAAAGAAAGATCGGTCACTAGCTTAACCAAGCGACTTTTTCCATCCGTCTGTGGGGGGTCTTCTCTCCGGTTGTGAGAGTTTTAACAGCTTCAGTTTCTCACCCTCTCTTCCGTCTCCTCATCTCCCTTCATCAGTCTTTCCCTCCGATTGTCGTTTTGAGAGTCGACGGCTGGGGAATTTCCCTTTTACTTTCTACGTTCCTTTCTCATCCTAGTCCCCATCTTGCAACCCATTTCCCTTAAGCCTAGACCTTCCATATTTCCACCTTCAACCTGTAGATTCGACCATTTCCATCATTTTCTTCCTACCATCTTCATTTTCCCTTAACCAAACATCATATCTTAAAGTTTTTGGGCTGCTTCTATTTGATGGGGATTAAGATTTTATCGGCTGTTTTTACTTTTGAGCCTACTGTTTTTTTATGTCTTCTTGTATCTATTTACTGCTGGTGTCATTCTCAAACCTTACCACATTTGTGGATTTCACATCTACGGTGGTGGGTTTAGTTCAAGGGTCATGTTTGACCCATCTTTGATCGATTAAGGATGATGTCGGTTGCTGGCTCCTGTTGGATGCTACAACACCATCATCCCAAGATCTACTGTCGAGGCTTCGGTCTCCTCTTTAATGCTCGGGCCTCTACTGGCAGCGGTAGTAGGAAGGTTGCAAAAGATGTTAAGGTTTCTTTGTCTTTTGGTTTTTTCTGTTGTGGTCTCCAATGTCTGAATTGGGCTCTTACTTTTCCATTTGGATCTCATCTAGATCCAAATTATAAGGATCATCACATCTTAGTCATTCATCGTATATCATGCAATCAGAGATCATTTGACTTTCTTTATTTAAAATTAAACACAAATAGTACCTGATGAAAATTGGTCGCACGATGTATGATGAACGCCTAGGATGTGAGGATCCCTAGGATCCTCACAAAGAGGATCCGAAGAGGATCCTTATCCCTTACTTTTGTTTATATGGAGGGTCCAATCCAATGGCTCTTGCTTACTTTTGCATTTGGACCTTCTTTACTGTAATTTTTCTTTGTTGGTAATGAAGTTACCTTTGACCCAAAAAAAAAATAAAGGATTGATCAACTAACACAGCCAATGATCATATAGTTTGGTAGTTTTTTTTTTTATGTACAAACAATATTATTTACTGTGATACCCCGTCCTAAATTTGTTGTATTTTTTGTATTATCGAACGTATGAAATTACCAAATTGCTCTTGAGGCATGAACGTTGATTTTCGTTGACCGTCTTAACGTAACGCGTATGACTAATTTTCTTAGTTTATTCTTATTGTACTCATCGCCACGTACGCGTGGGCGCAAACGGATTCGAATTTGGACTTGTAACAAAGATTTTACGTTACGAAACGTCGAACGTTTTTCAGATATTTCATGTTTCGTCTTTAGTGACCTCAATGTGTGAGCCACTGGGGCCCACAATGGATTCTTGTCCCCCAATCCCCTCTTTTTTCCCCGTGACCCTCTCTTCCCTCTTCCCTTTATTATTTTCGAAAAAATATCTCTCTAAGCTCTCTCTCGGCCATCTCCTTTCTCTCTCAAACCAGCCATCCCCTAGGGCACCACAAGCACATAACAACAAACAACAATAACCATGACTACACCACCACCATCCCTTGTAGTTCCTGTGAGTTCTTAAACCAGAAAAGAAAAGAAAAATAATTTGAAAACCCATCCCTAAGCTGCACTGTGCAAGGAACTTCTTCGACGAATTCTCGCCATTTCCGGTGAAGGTAAGCCTCGAATTTGGTCCCTATCATTGTAGATCGTGTCTAGGTTCACGATTAGTAAGTTTTTTGGTGGTTTTGGTGGTGTAGGAGCATGGAAAGGCTCAAAGAAAGTCACTGTGCAAATCTGGAATTTTCCAAACCGTGGTCATTTCGCCATCTTCTAGCCATTTTTCCAGCCAACTCAAACCACCACTCGGTCCCAACTTGGTATAAATCTCTTCTCCACATTCCTAACTACAGTTTGGCTTTTCAATCACTCGATTTGGACTTGTATCGAGCTTGGAATGAGCTCTTGAACTTGGAGGGTCCTAGATTTTCGATTGTGGCACGTGGAGGCCTGCCATGGCCGACGTGTAGAGCACAAGTGCCTTCGTCGGAGGTATTGTGCTCCGCCGTCCACAGCGATGCCGGTAAATTTTTCGACACATGTAGTGGCACGTGGCCTCCTGGGCCACCGCCTTGTGGCGGCGCGTAGGGGAACTCGAGGTCCCTTGTTAGGTTTTTCGACGTCTTGAATTCGAATATGATGTTTGTTTTTCAAAATTCAATCGTTTTAGCAGAGTTTTATTAATTGGTCCCTTTATGTGCTTAGGTGCGTTTGTTAGTGGCATTTCCGTCCTCCCCAGTTCGAACGGCTCTTCGACGATGGAGTATCTGTGAGTGTCCACCCCTTCCAAAATGAATGATTTAATTACTAGAAATGCATAAATGAAAAGCATGATTTTATGACTACGTTTTGTGAAACATTTATGAGTAAATCGGAATTACGCTTTATGAAATATCATGCTTTATTGAATTTACGTTACTGAGATACTTATGAATATGATTTATGATATGATGTTTGAGCTATTTGAGCTCTGATGAGATATATTTTGGAAAGATTATGTTCATGATTTTCTGTGCTTACTTAGTGGATATTCATACATATATGCCTTCGGGCAGGCGATGTAGTGCCTTCGGACGATTGTGATACCACTACTAAGCACACCTTATAAGATATATGTTTTATGAAGGTTTTATGGCATGCTATGTGACGACCGTCCCTAATTTTCACTGTAATTTCCGTTTTCGTTTGTGTAATTTGACGTTTTTACCCTTTATGGGACACGTGTAATCTGACGTGGATTTTGTTTTCGACTGCTAATTATTTTTCCTAGTTTTGTACTTAAATTTTACTCATCGATACGAACACGTGAGGGCGTGCTAGACTCGAAACGGACTTGTAACAAAAAAGTTACGCTCCGTCAAAGTACGAGAACAACGGGTAGATTTGTACACTCATGTGTATTAATTTATCACTATTAGAAACACTGTACTGGATAGATTTTCTAATTCCTTTTACTGTAGGAAAATCTGAAAACCCTATCCCTAGTTTTCATTTTAACCCAACCCATGCCTTCCTTTTTGTCACTCACCAATTAATTTCCCTCAAACCTCTCACCAATCCCATCTCTTCCCTCTTCTCTGTAGCCAAACAGAAAAAGAAAAAATCACTCTCTTTCTTCTCTCTCTCCCGAAGTCTCTCATTCTTTGCAACCACCATGAACGAGCACCAAAGCTCATAGATCGAACCTAAAAACCTCACCATTGTGTTCATCTCGACTCCCTGAACAAAACCGTACAAACCGTTTCAAGAATGGACGAGTTTTGGACGTTGAACTCAGAAGGTCTGAACTCGGTGAGTTGAGTTTGACGTGTTTTCGACCGAGTAACAAAGCTTTGAAGTCGAGGAAACTTCTCTTCAACTCTCTAGGGTCCCTAGTCAAGGTTTGAGGAAGTTTTGACGTGGAAACAACTCAAGTTCAAGGAGTTCTAGTTTGACTGTACCTTTCAAGGCATTTTCAGGCCACCTTTGTCCATTTTTTGGACTCCAAAAAGGTATTACGTGATTTTACACTTCATAAGCTTTATTTACATATAAATTTTGTGAAAAATGGTTGAGAAATGAAGAAGATATGAAGGTTTGAAATTTTACCTAGAAACCGACGACTTTTTCCAGACGACAGCTGACGGCGACGACCGGAGAAGACGACGAAATATTCCGTTAACTCTGACGGAATATTCTAACGGCGTCAGGTAACGCCGTTAACTTCTGTTAAGGTTTTAATGGAATATTCCTAACGTCGTTAGTCACATGGACCGCACGTGTTGTGCATGGCCGGCGCGTGTGGTCATGCCTTGGCCGGCGCGTGAGGGCACGTCCAGTGTCCAAAAATTATTTTGAAAATTTGTGTAAGTCCGTGACGTCGAGTAGATCGATTTCATATATTTAAACCTAGGTTTGAGCAAACTATAGGGGTTTTATTTAAGTTTCCGTATATGTGTTTTAATTAATTTAAATATAGTTATTTCACATGTACAGGAAACGTATCTTGAGGACTTAAGGGGTCAGGCAAGGCTCGGGGGCTACAATCCGACGACGTATTTGTGAGTGGGCAGTTTATTTTTATACCTATACATAGTTATAGTTTCCATAAATGCGTATTTACTTTACTTTTACACTTATATTGCCAAGTATTGTTATTGTGATATTAAATGTGATAAATGCTGTTATATGGTTGGAAAATTATTGTCATGACATTCATACACATTTATACATACTCATCTTGCTACACCCGGTGTTAGTACTCGCCCCAGAGCCAAGGCCAGTCTTTCACGTGTATGTTCACATCCGCACAGTTCGCTCGCCTTGGATCCAAGTTAGGTGCCAATCATGTCGTTCATATTGCATTAGGCAATTACGACTCGTATGTGACCGTGCTTCTACACCAGCCTTCACGTGATTGTAGTATTAGAGCGTATTGATTACACCCAATCATGTTCGTGTCAGAAATTATCTGTACGAACTCGTGTGTTAGCTTAGATGGAGCTACTTTGACTACCTTAGTGTAGTGGTATTGTCTATTATGCTCTGAATAATTGCAGTGGGTTCTTCCCACAACTGCGCACTCTTTCACTGTTCAATTTAAATTAGTTCTATGTTTAGTTTTAATTTATTCACTTTTTCACATCACTTACCTTTATGGTTACGTCACCTCACGGTGACAACCAGCATGGTTCGACCTCCTAAGGTCGGGGTGTGTCAGCTTGGTATTAAAGCATAGGTTTAGGCAGTCCTGCATTTCCTAATGTGTTTTAACTCTTGTTTTGTTATGTCAAAACCATGTCACCTCGTAGAGAGCCACGTGTTCCTGCTGAGAATAATTTTCTAGACTTTAGGCAATTTGGTGAGGCTATCACCAATGATATTCAATATGTACTTCGTCCTTCCCAGAGGAACACCTTGGACTCTGTATCCTGCCTAAAGATAAATGATTTCTACGGTAATGAATGATCTGAAAAATCTGAGATTTGGCTCGGTCATGTCGAGAAGACCTTTCGAGTTATGCAGCGGCAGGGGAATCTTCCCGAAGAGAGATGGGTCGAGACAGCGACCTGGTTATTTCATCGGGGAGCGAAATCTTGGTGGGCTCAGGAGTCACGCCCACTGTCTACTGCAGATGTCGTGAATTGGGATATTTTCAAGCATCTATTTCAGGTTAGATTCATACCTCCAGAGTACTTGGATCGTAAAAATGATGAATTCTTATATCTGAGGCAGGGTAAGATGTCAACCACTGAATGTCATCGGAAGTTTACGGATGTATCCCGTTACTATCCGGAGACTGCCTCGAATCCCAGGGAGATGCTCCGTCTTTTTAAGAGGGGAACCCGCAATAAACTGCATTCTATGGCAACCATTACTCCCTGTTCTACCTATCAAGAATTCTTCAAGGTTTTGCTTCGGGTTGAAGATTCGGAGAATGCTCTTGATGATGAGGATGAGGATGATGGCATGAATGCCGAGAGGAATAGTAACAGGAATGCCCAGATGAACAGTAACATGCATTCCTGATGGCAGGAATGCATGTTTTACATGTCGTCAACATATGCATTCATGAAATGGCTTGCGTCACCCTCGGGTGTCGGCCAGCAAATGGCCATCCCGTTGTCATTCAGACACCGAGATCGGGGCGTGTCATTTACACTAAAGGGGTTGGAGAGTGGGTTAAGCCTCACAAGGGACTATCAATAATGTGGTGGAAAAAGGAAATACCACTAGACCGTAATACTAAGTGACATATATAGTTTGGTAGTTAGAAAAGAATAAAATAACAAGTAAAATACACACGTACGTACCTTAAGGAGGTGGAAAAGGGTAACCATACTTATGCTCATTGATCTCCAACACAACACAATGATCGAGTGCCACTCAATACGACGGCCTAGTGGTATTCCTCTTCACTTGTAAGTGATAGGTCTTAGGTTCGAATCTCGTGTATGGCGAATTCGATATCAAATTAGGTTACCCATTGTACGGCTTAGCCTAACTCCTTCTTCCCTTAGTGTAAAATATATCGTTGTACTAAAAAAAAACATAATGATCAAGTGAAAACACCAGATCGGAGAAAAACTAACTGCATATATTTTGACAAGTTTATATAGATATGGTTCAAGTACTCATATAGATATTTACGTCTATGTGTGTGTGTGTGCGCGCGCGCGCGCATGAAGAAAAGAAGAATGGAGAATATATTTTTTGTCTACTTTTTCTATTCGGAGTTTGGCTTCCTTCGAGGATGTGGCGACGCAGTAGGTTGCTTTATGTTGCTTGAGATTAGGATTTTTTGTTATTTGTTTTTGCTGCCTACGGCCTAAGTTTGTATAGGTATCCTGTTGTATCTTAGGTGGGAGCTATCATTTTGCTCAGGTCTATTACTTTATATGTTGTTGTTTAGCTGACTCCTTTTGGGCCTTTTTATTGTTTTTTTTTTTTTTTTTTTTCTGTTGTTGTGCTTGTATTTAGGTTATGAGATGCCTTCTGGTCTCTATCTTCCTTGTACTAGTTTTTACAATGAAAGTAATGTCTTTTTGGACAAGTTAATGGAAGTAATTTGTTATCATTTAGTACTACAATTTAGTGGTATTCATCTTCATTTGTAAGTGAGAGGTCTAAGGTTCGATTCTCGCCAAAGGCGAAATTGAATCACATTATTACTAGCACATTGTGAGGTTAAGTCACCCATTCTCACTTAGTGTTGATAATATTGTTAAAAAAAAATGAAAGTAATTTGTTTTGGAAAAAAAAAATCAACTTTTTAATTTTTGTGCAGAAACTTGAAACTTGAGAAGGGAAACTTAATAACAAGAGTAAATTGTAGCTATGTTCCTTTAACTTTAACTTAATTGGAGCAATGATCATTCAACTAAAAATCCATTACCATTGGTCCCTCAACTCATCAAAACGTGCAGCTATGATCCCTCAACTAAAAATTCATTACCATTGGTCCCTCAACTTTAATTCAACTGGAGAAATTGTCCCTTAACTTTAACCCAATTGTGGCAATGGTCCTTCCAACATAACTCGTTTTGACAAAAATTTTGATGTAGTTAACGAAAATGACCATAATTACACACTTTAATGAGTTGAGGGACCCTAATTGTATAAATGGTCATTCCAACATAACTTATTTTGACAAAATTTTGACGAAATTGATGAAAATGACTATAGCTACACATTTTGATAAGTTGAGGAACCAATGGTAATGAATTTTTAGTTGAGGGACCATTGCTCCAATTTAATTAAAGTTGATGGACCATTTCTACAATTTACTCAAATAACGAGTAAAAGCCAATACCAAAAACCCTAAACCTCCCGCGCACCCGCACTCGGGCACTCTCTCCTCCCCTTCTCTGTGTCTCTCTTTCCCCCGTGGTTGTCGAAAACTGAGAAACATTCGGACACGCGAAGCAGAGTTAGGGTAAATAAAAATGATCATCCCAGTGCGCTGTTTCACCTGCGGCAAGGTACCCCCAACTCGCCCTTAACCTAACCCTAGGCCTAGGGTTTTCTGCTCCTCTAATTTCATTCAGCGTTTCGAGAGGGTTGAATTTGGGGATGATTGAATAATTGGTGGTTTATATGTTTAATTTTAGGTTATCGGAAACAAGTGGGATACGTATCTCGACCTGCTGCAGGCCGATTACACTGAAGGGTGAGTTGCTCAATTTTCAGGTGTTTTTCCCCCGATTTTTAAAATTCAATAATATCAATGATTCTTACTTTGTTTATGCTAATGGTGGAGAACGTGCATAAAGTTTACGGTCGTTCCATGTTGTGAATTGCGCAATATAATGTCAAAAACCAGTTCTGTAATGCCTGGCATAAGCATAGCCTAGGGTTTAATTGGGTTGATTACGAGCGGCTTATGATGATATGTATGTTGTACGATTGGCGGAAAAAGACATACTAAAATAAGCTTAATGATGACATGGATACGAGGTTTTTCGATGACCAATGCTAGTTTTTCAGTTCTTGGTAATCAATTGGGTTGGGTGTAGTTTATAGATCCTTGAATGGTGCATTACCTGTTTCCATTATTTTTATTTTGCATCTGCGTGCATAATAAAGTAGGCCCTATAATGACAGGGATAAGAGGTTTCTCAACAAGCAATGCTCATTTTTCAGTTTTGACTGAGTAATCAGTCGTGTAGTTTATAGATCCTTGAACGGTGCTGTTTCCCTTATTTTTATTGTTTCATCTGCGTGCATAATAAAATAGGCCTTGTAATGACATGAGGTTTCCTGACGGGCAATGCTCATTTTTCAGTTTTGACAGACTAATTAGTTGGGTGTAGTTTATCGATCCTTGAGTGGTGCATTTCTGTTCCCATTATTTTTCCTGTTGCATCTGTGCGCATAATAAAGTAGGCCTTGTTATGACATGGATAAGAGGTTTCTCAACGGGAAATGCTCATTTTTCAGTTTTGACAGACTAATCAGTTGGGTGTAGTTTATAGATCCTTCAACAGTGTGTAATCTGTTTCCAATATTTTTACTGTTGCATCTGCGTGGGTAATAAAATAGGCCTTGTAATGACATGGATAAGAGGTTTCTCAACAGGCCATGCTCATTTTTCAGTTTTGACAGACTAATCAGTTAAGTGTAGTTTATCGATCCTTGAATGGTGCATATCTGTTTCCAACAATTTTACTGTTGCATCTGCGTGCATAATAAAATAGGCTTTAAAATGACATGGATAAGAGGCTTCTAGATGAGGAGCAATGCTCGTTTTTCAGTTTTACAGAGTAATCAGTTGGGTGTAATTTATAGATCCTTGAACGGTGAATCTGTTTCCGTTATTTGTACTGTTGCATCTGCATGCATAATAAAATAGGCTTTTAAATGACATGGGTACGAGGTTTCTCGATGGGCAGTGCTCATTTTTCAGTTTTTACCGAGTAATCATTTGGGTGTAGTTTATAGATTCTTGAATGATGCATAATATGTTTCCAATATTTTTTCTTTTGAATCTGTGTGCATACAAATGTGTGTACATATTGGAGTTTAACGTGCAGACAAATAGCTATGAGTAATTTTAAAAGTGTACTCTTCCCTGGTTGTAGACAGCCAGGCTGAAGTGTAGGAATAAAGCTATCGGTTTGTCCTGGAAGAAAATTTACTTACTGGTTTGAATCTTCTGGATACAGAGATGCACTTGATGCATTGGGACTGGTCCGCTACTGTTGCCGGCGTATGCTTATGACTCACGTTGATCTTATCGAGAAGCTTCTCAACTACAATAGTAATCTCTCACGCACACACTCTCTCCCTCTCTATCTCTCTCTCCCTCCCTCCCTCCCTCTCTCTCTCTCTGCACATGCACAAAATCTACTACAAAGGTGTCCAATAAATTTATGTACTGACACAGTGACACTACATTTTGTTACAGCTTTGGAAAAGTCTGACGCCAGTTGAGGAAGCTTGGTGTAACAAGTGCCAGATGCTCGTTTGATGTGACCTTTGTCAAGTGTCTTTGTGTGGTAAATGTTCTGTGCTGTTTTGTCTGGATCATGATCGATCCTTATTACCATACTTGGAAACTTGGAATGTCTAATAGGATTATCTCTACGTAGGGAGATACTTATGCATACACTTGAGATGTTTATGTTGCTGCACTAGTTTATGAACTTATTAAATAGAATGAAAGACTGAATGCTTTTAACAAACAATAGTGTTATTGGTAGCGTTGCTTGATCTAAAATGATTATGCTATGCATACATTTGTCTCGCATATAACTTTGGTGTGGTTTTTTCATCATGCTACTTTAGATGCAGGATTTCTATGTTTAGGTTCCAGGAACATGGTTTGAATTGCTCTTAGTCACAGGGGATAGGTTTTAGAAAAATGGTGGAATGTTGGGGAAAGAAACAGGCCAGGAACACGGTTGTACCTGATATCTTCTTGTTTTTCTCCACCTCCTTGACTCATTCTCTCCTTAACTCATTCTCCCTTCTCATTCTTAGAAAGGATGAGGTGTCAATAGGGCATTAGGTGTTGACACCAAGAAACAGTTCTCGTGTTTATTGTTCTCTCCTTTTTCAATGCTCTTTTGGCTACGTGATATATGTTTTCTTCTGAGAAATTTAAATGTTCTTTTTGCGGGAAAAAAAAAAAGTAACGCTAAGTGGAATAATTGGTGTTTTCTTACCTGTTAGAATTACAGTTATTGTTACTGGCACTCCGGAATGGTCATCTAGTATTCGCTCTCTCATATTTTTTGGCACCAGGTAGAGCAGGACTAGTTTGAAGTGCAGATAGCAGCTTCCTACGTTATTCGATTTTTTTTCTTGTGGCTGAATATTGAAATCATCATAAGTAAATTTAACTCCTAACTCTGACCGACCTTAGATTTGAGTGAATCCTTTAAACTATAAATCATTAGTTATGCTTTGTGTTTTTATGTTTTGTCTTTCCTTCTGGGTTTTGAATCTCTCCCAGTTTTCAGATGAACAACTTCCATTTGGTTGCAAATTACATATGTCAGTGGCAGTGCTAGGTTTTCAATTAACGCGGTTACAAAGGCAAACATTGTCGTTGGAAATTAGATTAGTACTAATCTATTCCAAACGAGGACCATATTTGTCGTAGGATAATTAATTATAGAATGCTAAGCAGGTGGATTAGTCACTTAATTAAGCCATGAAGGTGATGGTATGTATGCTATTGAATGATCTGGTTGATAACGTTTCATGCTTTGCCCCAGTCACATTTTGGTTGTTTGCACCGGGCGGGTTGTATTGATGAAACATCTTTCATATAGGGTGGTGCTATCAACACGCCTTTTTTTATCTTCCCCAAAGTCCTAATTTTAGTCAAATCGAATGAATTGGAACTGAAGGGGATCAGAGGACAAAATTAATAGCAAAAATGGGTGTGTAGATAGCATCACCCGTCATATATTACTTACTGACATGTAAGAGAAGTTGGGGCCATTATGGCTTTTTATGTCAATCGGATCGACTTGTTCATTCAATGTCTCAATGATGTTGAACTTTAGAAAATGCCTCTCCATGACATGCTTATAAGCTCGTGAAGAATAAATAGGCAGAAGTTATAGTTTAACCGTTAAAAGGATCACAAATGGTCACTCATTGATAGGATTTTATATAACACAAGTTGTTTTAGAGAAGCTCTCGGTTTTATATCGATAAAGGTGATTACATATTAAAACATAAATAGTCCTAGCAAACCCTGGATGAGAAAGGAAAATAAAACGGAAAATTACAAAAGTAATCTTATACGTTAAAAATGGTTGTCATACTAAACATCATTTTTTTTTTTAAAGGAGAATAACTGGTGGCAAACTATGGTTATCCACCCATTCCGGAGACCGGAAAGACTTACAGAGGCATTTCAACAATCATTAAAACGCCAAAAATCTACCTTACTGTTGTGGTGGAGCGACAACTTGAATTCACCACCTCATTTTCATTGCAGAAATTTATTATTGTTAGGAGGGGACACCAAAAAATTTAGGGTATGTTTGGTACTCTACTTGAATTTAACTTTTTAAACTCAAAAACAATTTTCAAGTTTTAGGCCTTAAAAACGTGTTTGGTAGGACTATTTTCAAAAACTGAACTCAAGACTAACTCAAAAATATAGTATATTCTCTACAAATATAAAAAGTGAGTTTTTAGAGTTTTTAAACTTAAACTCACTCATTTATTACCTTTTTCGTCTCTCCTCCAATCCACTCTCTTCATTCTCTTGGTTCTTTCTCTCACTCATCTTCCTCTTTATCTCGTCCGATCCTCTCACTTCTTTCTCTTTCCTTCAATCATCTCTTCCTTTCTTTTCTCATCTTTCCTCTTTCTCCTTCTTCTGCAACCCCCTCTTTTTATATCTCTTTATCTAGTTCAAGTCGTAAAATTTAAAATTTCTTAATCCCAAACCAATCAAGTTTTTGAGTCTTAAAGAAAATTATTTTCAAGAAATGTTCTCAAGAAATGTTTTGAGAAATGATAAAAAATTTCAAATATGATACCAAACCGGCCCTTAAATACACTATTCGATCACTACTCACGTTAGAATTCACTTTTCTAATCTGGTCTAAGGACTAGTTTGATATTGTTGTGCTTTTAAAAAAAAAAAAACTGTTTTTTTTGTGCTGTAAGAATAAACAATTGTAAAATAAAGTTGTTCATTGTTTAGAAAACTTTTTTTTTGTAAAAGTGCTTTTAATAAATAAAAAAACAATGTTGGAGTGTTTGGTAAACTTTTATATAAATTGCTTTGAATATATTAAATGACTAAAATGGATATCATATTTAATGTGATATAATAATTGTCAAAGACAATAATGTAGGGGCAAAGATTGTAATTTTGTCAAACATGTGGGGTATACTTGTCATTTGACAATTTCAGTAAATGAACATTGATTACTATAATTAAAAAATTAAAAAAAAAACTTTTTTAAGAAGTATGGTAGACCCTGTTTCTGTTTTTCTATATTTTTCTGCTTTCATTGATAGCTTTTAAAAAAAGTACTTTTTTTGTTTGTTTTACCAATCACATTTAATGTTCCAAATTTTTTATTAAGCTACTTTTTTTAATTGTCCAAATTTAACACCCTTCTCACCTATCAGAGAACGTGTACCCGCCGATCTGATTCTTCATTTGAGGAATAGCAAGGAATTGAACACCCAATTCGGTTGTTATCCATCGAATACGTAAAAGTCTTGAAGGAATTTTACTGATTGGATTTATGGTAATATTTGGACAACATTCATCAATGATTAACCGAACGTTCTCTAGGGTGTTCAAATACTCTCTTACTATCGTTTTTAAAGGTGCGGAATTAAGCACCAATAACACTTAAAGAAATTGTATATAAAATAATAACAACTCTTTTGAATTATGCGCTTGCATTTTATGATTTTATTGAAACACTTTATAGTATAAGTAGCTTCTATGTACAATAAAATATTTTTACCATAAGTTCGAAATTCTGTGGATTGACTTTGAAATGTTTTGAGGAAGAATTCTTATATAACTTTAAGTAGTCGAGTATTGTTCTATTAGTAATAATGCAACATAGAAATATCGAATCAAACTTTGAAAAGGAAATACTAATGAACGACAAACTATCGCTAACATGTTAGTGCGAAAAAACACCTAACCCTAACATGTAGCTGCAGCCGATTGGTCTAAACAATAAAGTTTTCCATGGCCTTGTTAAAATAAATAAATAATATATCAACCAATTGTATCAATCGTGTCAATGGACATTATGATGATGGACAAAGTTGCTAGGAAAATAAGAGAAGAAAGGGACTCCTCATGCAATGATGCATCCTTAACTTATGCTTGAATTCAAATAAAGTTGCCACGTGTCAACTGCCAAATGCTTAGTGGAGAGAAATTTTTCAATCTGTCGGGAATAAGGCTCGGTACATCAAGTGTAATCCACGTCCGGTATACTAAGTGTAATAATACAATTAGTTGGAAATTTGAAAAAATAAATAAATTCCAACCAATTGTATTATTAGACTTGATATACCGGATCGTGTTCTCGACACACTGAAAAAACTCTCCTAATGGGGTTATCATTACTTATTGATAGTTATTATTCATGTTTGATTCATGCTAAAATCATCGCACACCTGTCTCTCCGTGGAAATTCAAACTCTTGTATTGTTATAAATATGTCAAAGTTAGAGAAATAACCTTTTAGTGAATAGAGCGAGTCAGGTGTAAAATATCACACTGTAATTAAAAACACAAGGAGATGGCAAATTAAAGAGGGAGGAATGTATACTGATGTTCTTAATCTTTCTTTCCTTCTGTCTGTATATTCTCTCTGTATGTTTTACTGCAGTCGAAGCGCTCTATTTATAGAGCGGCTTCATACAAACAATTTCTTACAATTTGAAAACTTACATCACATGTTTTGAAAGAACACTCCTTTTGTTCCCAAAGTCCATTCCAATTTTCATGGACATTGAAAATGTCTGCATGTGGCATTGAAAACTTTACCAAATGTTTTCAGTTTCTACGTGGGCATTCATTACCCACTATTATTTTCAACACTCCCCCTTGGATGCCCACATATCAACATTAGTTGCCTTGTTAAAACCTTGCTTGGAAAAACCCAGTGGGAAAAAACCATAGCGAAGGAAAAAGAGTACAACTTTACCAGAATTGTTGATGTAGTGTTAAGTATGCTTATGTTGCCTCGTTAAAACCTTGATAGGAAAAACCCAGTGGGAAAAATCCTAATCGAAGGAAAAAGAGTACAACATGCATGTATCATGGATGCTCCCCCTGATATGTATCTCCCCCTGATTCCGCATTCTCCAAACTTAGCTGTTTGGTAAGTCGACGTAATCCAATGCTTTGCACTAATTTCTGAAACGTGCACTTTGGTAGAGACTTGGTGAACAAGTCTGCCAGATTTTCATTAGAACGGATTTGTCTGACTTCAATAACTTTAGCCTTCTGAAGCTCATGTGCGCTGAAAAACTTTAGAGATATGTGTTTAGTTTTATCGCCCTTGATGAATCTTTCCTTCATTTGGGCAACACAAGCTGCATTATCTTCATGAATGATAGTTGGATTGTCGGTCTTCGAAGTTAGATCACATGAATTCCGGATATGATGGATCATTGATCTTAACCAAGAGCATTCACGACTTGCTTCATGTAAAGCAATTATTTCTGAATGATTTGAAGATGTAGCAACCAATGTTTGCTTTGTTGAGCGCCATGAAATTGCTGTATCTCCATTCTTGAACACATATCCAGTTTGTGAGCGGGCTTTATGCGGATCAGAGAGAAAACCAGTATCTGCATATCCAACAAGGACCTGGTCATTTGTGGAGTTCTTTGAGTAGAAGAGACCCATGTTTGTTGTCCCACGAAGGTATCGCAATACATCTTTGATACCCTTCCAATGACGAATTGTTGGAGCAGAGCTATACCTGGCTAACAAGTTAACTGAAAAAGCTATATCTGGTTTAGTACATTGTGCTAAATACAACAAAACACCTATTGCACTCATATATGGTACTTCTGGACCAAGGACCATTTCATCCTCTTCTTTTGGACGGAATGGATCTTTCTTAATGTCCAGAGAACGAACGACCATTGGCGTGCTCAGTGGATAAGCTTTGTCCATGCCAAATCGCTTCAGAATTTTTTCAATGTAAGCTGATTGGTGGACCAAAATTCCACTAGCACAATGCTCGATCTGCAGGCCGAGACAATATTTTGTTTTCCCAAGGTCTTTCATTTCAAATTCGCTTTTCAGATATTCAGCAGTTTTATGAAGCTCTTCAGGAGTTCCAACTAGGTTCATATCATCAACATATACTGCCACTATAGCAAATCCAGAATTGGATTTCTTAATGAACACACAAGGGCAAATGACATTGTTGATGTATCCCTATTTGATCAAATATCCACTGAGACGATTATACCACATTCGTCCAGATTGTTTCAGACCATACAATGATCGCCTTAATTTGATCGAGAGCATACCTCGTGGTTTCTTACTTGTTTCAAGCAACTTAAGTCCTTCTGGGACTTTCATGTATATGTCAGCATCTAATTCTCCATATAGATACGCAGTGATGACATCCATGAGTCGCATGTCAAGTTTTTCTGAAACCACTAAACTTATTAAGTAACGAAACGTAATTGCGTCCATTACAGGAGAATATGTCTCCTCATAATCAATTCCAGGTCTTTGAGAAAAACCTTGTGCAACGAGTCGTGCTTTATATCTAGCAATCTCGTTTTTCTCATTGCGTTTCCTTGTGAATACACATTTGTAACCCACGGGATTTACATCAGGCGGGGTTTGGACTACTGGTCCAAAAACACTTCGCCTTTCCAAGGAATTTAATTCTGCCTGGATTGCATCTTTCCACTTAGGCCAATCATGTCTCTGTTTGCATTCATCAACAGAACGGGGCTCAATATCATCACTTAAAGATGATTTCAGTGGCTACTGTGAATGCAAACATATCGTCAATGATTATTTCATTTCGATCCCACAATTCATCAGTACATGCATAATTTATGGAGATTTCTTTGCTTTCATGTACTCTTCAGGGACATGTGTCTCATCAAGGACATTTTCTTTTTTTGGAAGTCCAGAATCATGAATTGTGGATTTGTCATTCATTATCTCTTCATGAATGATTTCATTTGGATTCAGTTGTGCCCTCGTCTTTCTCTTTCGAGGGGCTGAATCTTTTGAACCTAGTGGTCTACCACGCTTCAGGCGTGCACCAGATGAATCATTCGCTGCTATTTTATTTTGTCCAACAGGGACATCAATTCTTGCAAGTGCATTTGCAGCTGGTATATGTGATTTTGTCACTTTCATAGCATTATTAAATGCATTTGGCATTTGATTGGCAATGCTTTGAAAATGAACGATCCTTTTCACTTCATTTTCACATTGAATGCTTCGAGGATCAAAATGAGACAAGGTGGGAACAACCCATGTCAGCTCTTTCCGTTCTTCTGGAACGGTCTTTTCTCCCCCTAACGACGGGAAGACTGTCTCATTAAAGTGACAATCAGCAAAACGAGCTGTAAACATATCACCTGTCAGGGGTTCCAAATATGTAATGATAGATGGTGAATCAAAACCCACATAATTTCCCAGTCTACGCTGAGGTCCCATTTTAGTGCGTTGCGGCGGTGCAATAGGCACATAAACAGCACAACCAAAAACTCGTAAATATGAAATGTTTGGCTGATGTCCAAACACGAGTTGTACTGAGGAGTATTGGTGGTTGGCTATAGGCCTCAATCGAACCAATGATGCAACATGTAAAATGGCATGTCCCCATGCAGAGACTAGCAGTTTTGTTTTCATAAGCAGAGTGCGAGCTATTAACTGAAACCGCTTGATCAATACTTCTGCTAGGCCATTTTGAGTATGGACATGAGGAACAGGTGTTCAACATCAATGCCTAATGTCATGCAGTAATCATCAAAGGTTTAGGACGTAAATTCACCAGCGTTATCAAGTCGGATTGACTTAATGGGATAATCTGGGAACTGTGCTCGTAATTTAGTTATCTGAGCAAGAAGTCTCGCAAAAGCTACATTCCGAGTAGACAAGAGACAAACATGTGACCATCTGGTAGATGCATCAACCAAAACCATAAAATATCGAAATGGTCCACAAGATGGTTGAATGAGTCCACAAATATCCCCCTGAATTCTTTGCAGAAATGATGGGGATTCAGCATCAACCTTTAGTTGTGATGGTCTAATTACCAACTTCCCTTGAGAACAAGCCTTGCAAGGGTTATCATTTGAGATAGCAATATCTCTACTCAATAATGGATGTCCATTAGAGTTGGTAATGATCCTACGCATCATGGTGGATCCTGGATGACCCAGACGGTCATGCCAAAGCATGTAAACCTTTGAATCAATGAACTTCTGGTTCATGAGAGTATGTGATTCAATTGTCCTTATGTATGTATCATACAATCCACTTGACACACCACGCAACTTCTCCAATATACGCTTCTGGGTATCATTGGAGGTAATGCATAGATACTCCACATTTTCTGCACTTTTCGTTTCAATGTGGTATCCATTTAGACGTATGTCTTTGAAACTTAACAAATTTCGAGTAGATCGAGTAGCGTACAACGCACTCTGTATGGACAATATTGTTCCATTTGGTAACATAATCAGGGCTTTCCCTGAGCCTTCAATTACATCTGAAGGTCCTGATATTGTTGTTACCCCTACTCTTGTAAGCATTAAGCTTGAGAAATACTTTCGATCACGAAGTATTGTATGTGTGGTTGCGCTATCTGCAAGACAAATATCTCCGCCATTTCTCATGTTCTGAGAATAACCACAGTTTTTATCCATGCTTTCTGAGTAAATGGAATCACAGTTAACAAACAATTTATAACAAGAAATTTACATGCCACTTTTATTGAATCTGAAACACTAGTTTTAAACTACAAGTTCAGCATAATAAAAGTACATTAAACATAAATGATTTAATCGGACCGGTAGGCTTCATTTCCCCTTTCCACAATAAAGTCTGAAACATCTAGGTGGGTTGTGTTCAACTGTCTTAATAAGTCACACACAGGATCAGGTATATCCATTAGCCTAGCCTGGTCGAGAAATTAGTCTCGACACCCTTCTCCTTGAGGGAGGCTTGATATAGATCCACCAGATGTTTTGGGGTACGACAGGTACGCGCCCAATGCCCATTGCCACCACATCTATGGCAAGCTCCTTCAGAGTTTATGGGAGCATTGTTTATATGAGCTTTGCCTTTATGGCGATTCACATTTTTGAAGCTCGGGCCTGAATTATGCCTCGGAACCTGGTTGTGAAACTGACCACCATGGTTCTTGCCTTTCCTGTTCCATCGACCTCGTTTGTAGCCACATCCTCGTTTATGATTATCGCCACCAGAGGATGTGGCGTTCACTTCGAGGGAAACAACATTCACTTCTGGGAATGGTGCAGATCCAGTAGGTCTGGAATGATGGTTTCTCATCACGAGCTCATTGTTCTGTTCAGCTACCAATAGCACAGATATTAGCTGGTTGTACTCAGTGTAGCCTCGCGCTCTATACTGCTACTGCAGGAGCACGTTAGAGGCATGAAATGTGCTGTAAGTCTTTTCCAGCAACATTTCCTCAGTAATGGTATCCCCACAGAGCTTCATCTGAGAGGTAATCCTGAACAACGCAGAATTGTACTCAGCCACGGACTTGAAATCCTGGATCCTTAGGTGAGACCACTCATAGCGAGCTCTTGGAAGAATCACCGTTGGCTGGTGATTGTATCTGCTTCTCAAGGCATTCCAAATAGCTAACGGATCTTCAACCGTTAAGTACTCGTTTTTTAATGCCTCATCAAGATGGCGGCTAATGAAGATCATTGCCTTTGCCCGATCTTAAGAGGATGAGTTACTCTCTTCCCTGATGGTATCTCCAAGATTCCCAGCTTCCAGATGGATCTTGGTATCCAATACCCAGGTAAGGTAATTCTTCCCAGTAAGGTCCAGGGCAGCATATTCAAGCTTTGCCAAGTTCGCCATTTTCTTTTCTGAAAGAAAATGAGATGTGTAAGAACTTGCAATAATATGTATTCTTGGAGGAATATAGTGTTAGAACTTTTGGTTCTTACAAATTTTTCATTTTGATCTTCAGGCCAAAATGACAAGCACTCGAAACTTCTGGCTCGAGATTTTCAAGGTGAATGATGAGGGCGATTGTACCGCACCACTCTCATTGAAATAATGTAACATAGAATGGGCGATTATTCCGCACCACTCAAGTAGCAAGAAAATTTAATTACGCAGAGCAGGGTGGGCGATTATACCGCACCACCTAAAATTGCAATGAAATTAAATAGCAAGTAAATTTAAATTTGCAGGACAAGATGGGCGATCATACCGCTGCACCTAAAATTTGCAATAAAATTAGATCCGCAGTCTAAGATATGAGATGATACCGCACCATCTTGGATCACAGTAAGATTAACATAAATAAATACTGGGTTAGTAATCAATATCTAAATCAAACAAGAAATCAAAGATGTATGTAACCGCTAGTTGGAGAACTAGAAGCAGGCAGGGAGCAAACAGTTCGTCGCGAGAGTATACCGCGCAATTGAGGCAGAGGAAGAAGATGAACAGTAAAAACCTTAGAGTAAACATTTTTTTATTTTTTTTTCGTTCGGCTGAGAGAAATGAGAGAGTGATTTCTTTTGGCTTAGACATGTTTATATTTAGAGACTCATGCTGATAACGTGTTATAAATATGTCCAAGTTAGAGAGATAACCTTTTAGTGAATAGAGCGAGGCAGGTGTAAAATATCACACTGTAATTAAAAACACAAGGAGATGGCAAATTAAAGAGGGAGGAATGTATACTGATGTTCTTAATCTTTCTTTCCTTCTGTCTGTATATTCTCTCTGTATGTTTTACTGTAGTCGAAGCACTCTATTTATAGAGCGGCTTCATACAAACAATTTCTTACAATTTGAAAACTTACATCACATGTTTTGAAAGAACACTCATTTTGTTCCCAAAGTCCATTCCAATTTTCATGGACATTGAAAATGTCTGCATGTGGCATTGAAAACTTTACCAAATGTTTTCAGTTTCTACATGGGCATTCATTACCCACTATTATTTTCAACATGTATATATTTATTGGGTCTTGGATGGGCATCTTTTTTTAGGACAAATACACGTTATTTGCAAATCAACAAAGTTTTTTTTTTTTTTTTTTTTTGGCATTTGGCAGCAGAAAATACATAATTTGTTGTTGATGTTGTTGTTGTTGTTTTGTATTATTTCGAAGTAATATCTTGTTTAAAGGGAGAGATTTTTCAGTGTGACCGTCACACGGGGTGGTACACCACGTGTCGTTATATAAATGGTGGGATATGTGTGTTAAAAAGTTAATAACTTAAAAAATAAAATTTCCCACCACTTACATAAAAACATGTGGTATACCACCCATGTTCCCTTCACAACTAAAAATTTCTGGTTTAAAGGATCTACTTCAAGAAAACAAAGAAGATAAGAAGAATTCCTATATTCCTAAGTCCTTTTGGCCTTTTTGCTCTCTCCCGAACCTCCTTAATTTCCCTATCCAAACAAAAACTCTAACTGATCTGCAAATCTTAGTCGTTGGTCCCTTCCTTTGGCTTGGGGCGATGGTAGTCTATCCCCCTCCTTGTATCCTCTCCATCTCCCTATCCTCTCCACCCCTTCCCATCCCCTTCCTTTTGTGCCAACCACTCATTTGCGACCTTCCCTCTCTTGTTCCCTTTCTCTCCGGTGTCTTTTTCCCTTTCTATCTTGTCTTTGTGTTGTGCAACACCTATTCTCCCCTCACCATTTTGTGGACAACCAATTTTCATGGCTTTGATGTAACCTTCGCCCTAAAAGTTGAGATTTACTGTCTCAGGGCCAATTCCCTTGATTTAGGGCAAGACAAGCGGGTTTGGTTGGTTTATTGGTTGTTGGTGGGTCAGATGTAATACCCTAAAAATTTAAATATATGAATTAGATATTCATAATTATGAATATGTGGAGAAAATTGAAAATAAATCAAATTATGGTTATGAATATTTAATTGAGAAATTTTAAAATTTTGTTTCCGGAAATTATTATAATTTACGTCGTAAAATTTATTGATAAGTGAAAAAGACGAAAATGCCATAGTTGGTTTAACGTAATTATACGAGGATGTATTTTATCCTTATCTATTTTAATGTATTTCTTGACATATTTGAATAGAGGACGACCCTACGGGCATGTAGGCGAAAACCGTTTACGAAACAGAGTTATAACGAAAGAGATATAAACGAATAAAGATAGGGACAAAATGGTCATTTAATTGTTAATCTAGAAAGCTCCAAATTGCTGGAGCAATTATCTGTGATGCCACGTGTGTGGCTGAGATGAAAAGAAAATGAGAGAAAAGGATGGGGCGAACAAATCAGAAGGGGGGAGGGATGAGTGAACCAATAGGAAAGGGAAGAAATGAGGGAAATGAGAGAAGAGAGAATGAGGGGGAAAAACAAGACCCTTCTCTGACCCGCGACCCAACCCGGCCGAATTTTTCGATTCCGGCCACCGTTGATGACGGGACTGGTGTCAAAATGATCCTTACTTCGAACCCAATCATTTCCTTTCCCATTTTCACCCAAAAAATTGATGAATTTGGGTGGATTTCAAGAGAAACCGTACATGGGGTTGCGACAGGTTTAGCTTCGATTCACCAAAATCTGAAGCTAACTTCGTCTGTTACCACCACCAATAATCTCCCCTCAATGTCAGGAACAAAGCCCAAGTAATGGTTGGAGCATCGGAGTTGTTTTGAGGTCGAATCGAGAACACCTATTTCTAGGGTTTCCGGCGATCCAAGGCTGATTTCAGGTGTTTCCCACCTGAATTGGACTTCGGCCCAGGTATAAAAGTTGTTCCTCTAATTGAACTCTACTTGCTTGTAAAATTTGGTAAATTTTAGAGTTAGTCGGAAAATTGGGTTTCCGTTCGCCAGAAACAGCCACCCGGGGCGGCACGTGGCCAGAGGGCCAAAGCTATCTTTTTAAGTTAATTTCGATATTTTGAATCCATGTATGGTATGCATTTGGTGTGATTAATTTGTTTGAACCTAGTTTCGTGAATGGTAGTCACTTGAAGGGTTTGGGAAATCAAATAAAAGAATGAATGGTGAACTATATGAAAGGTTTGATCCCGCATCAAGGGTACGTAGGCAGTCTAACAAGGGTTAGATGCAGCCTTATATAATTGAGATTAATCTTTTGTTGGGAGTTTGATTGAAGAAAAGAAATTATTCTAAAATTAAATTTTATGTTTTTGATTAAAAATTCTGTTTATAGATTTTGTGAGAGTTCAAGAAATTTAAATAAAGAATTCTGATTAATGGTAGTTAGTTAAACAAGAGTTTAATTTTGGCCTACCACCAAAATTTGCTTCCGAAATAAAATTTTCGAGTCGAGGCGTTACATCAGATATGTTAAAGAATATGATTCAACATAGGTCATATGACAAATAATATGCAACTAATTTATGGGAGTTTCCACCCTAATATCACTAAGGTCTTTTGTGATAAAACCTAACACCTAGTAATATGTGATTAAGTTGGGACAATATTGGTGGTGGACCTGCATGAGCCTATAAAGTTTATCATGGTAACAGAGTAGGCTATTCTTTCGACATGTCTTGGGCTCGAATTTACCTTCTTAAGTTGGGTTCTTGAAAAGTTGCGTTAGCTTCAGCTTAAGGCTATTGAATGACTGGGCCCTCGAAAGTTGTGTTGGCTCTAGTCTTTAAATGATGATCGGGCTTCCGAAAAGTTGCTTAGCTTCAATATGATGACTTGACCAGTTCCCAATGTGGGAATTGGTTTCCCTTGCGATCCTGTGTGGGGCCATTCGGGCGTGTTGAAGAATAGGATCTCACATCGGTCATGTAATGAAATAATATACAATTAATATATGGGCATTTGTACTCATAATATCGCCGAGGTCTTTTGTGATAGAACACAACATCTAGTAATAGGTGGTTAAGTTGGAACAACATGGGTGATATTGGTGGTGGATCAGCATAGGCCTATAAAGTCATCAAGATCTTTGCTCTATGGCTTGATTTTCATGGTTGTGTGGCTCCTTTTGACTAAATTGTGGCGGCACAACCTTCTCTGGCAGATTTATGGTGAACTTGTCTTGCTTGACTCGCAGTAGCGACGAGTTTCACTCAAAGATGTAAAGTTGTGAGTGGAGATGACCCAATCGATAGAGCCAAGCCAACCGAAAAGATTTCGTTTCACGGATTTGTGTAGGTTTGTTTGTCCCACATTTAACGGGTAATGTCTCGCCTAGCGAGTGATGTGGCCCCAATTATGATTGATGATTTGATGTGGCCACACTTGTGAGTTATGGTTTGAGTGACCTCACTTGCCGACAATGGTTTTATGTGATCTCACTTGTCTGACGGTAACATTTTGTATATACATGTGCTCTGGTATATGATTGTTACGTCTGTCGTCTTTGTAGCAGATTTGTACTGCGTTGCTTGTGCTAATGTGTGTGCACTTGTGGTAGCCAATTAGGAGATTATTATTAATGCTTGTTTGTGCGAATTACATCCAGATCAAAGATTTGGTCATCGGAGATTGTACCCATATGACAATTCTTGTAACTGTTCTGGTTTAGTAATAGAAAATCGCTATCGTTTCTTGCCAAAAAAAGAAAAAGAAGAAGAAACTCCTAAAAATAATATCGTTTGTTAAAAAAAAAAAAAAATCGTTATCATTTCGTTTCAAAAAATTAATAAAACTAAAAACTTAATAATTAAAGAGGGTTTAGCATTATATTTGCGCTTCTCAAATTTTCAAGATTGTAAACGATAGACTAGAGAGGGCTACAAAGTTGAACAGGAACATGATCAATAACATTTTTCTACTAACTTCATTACCAAAGTTTTCATTGTCTCGGAAAAGAAAAAAACTGGAATTTTCATAAACATGAGTACTTCGAATTCAAATGACCAACTAAAAATTAGACACGTAATAGTTTTTTTGTCAGAATTCAAAAACATCTCGAGCTCAAATTCTTGGAATTCAAAAGTAAACTTGTAAAGCTAATTACTGGCAACAAGACTTAAACAAACACACAAAGCATAAAGCCATTAATCTCTCTCTAGTAAAGCAAGAAACTAACTTTCAAATTTATGTCGTCATATATAGTATTTATGAAGATGATATTGTATATAATAAAAGAAGCTTCTAAATAATTAATAATCACACTGAAGCTTGAGGGAGCTTTGAACCCACCACCTTACCCTCCTGACCCAACGCGCCAGCCGCTCGCATTTCTCCGCCCACCGCCGCGGGGCCCACGGCTTGATACGCCTGCTGCTGTTGCTGCACAACCCCTCCCGGCGCACTATAGTATACCTGCCTCCCCGTCGTGCTATCGTACGCCACCTGTGCATACGGTGTTGTGTCGGCGTACGTCGCCACGTATTTTGGCGGCTGTGGTGGGAGAGTACTCGGCTGCTGCTGCTGCGGTTGTGGCACTACATTGTACATCGGCGGCTGTTCCCGGTAAATTTCAGACCCCACTCGCTGCTGCACGTGGTAGTACTCTTGACCCGGTGGCCCGGTTACCGGTCGTACCATCGGTGGCTGTGCGTGGTACACTGCCCCGCCTCCGGGAGCGGATGTAAACATGTACATCCGCTGTTCCGGAGCTCCTATCCCCGGAAACCCCCCGCTAGTAATCTCCGGCCAGTAGCCAGCTGGCGGCCCAGCCGTCACCGGAGGAGCCTTCTCCGGCGTCTTCTGTACGTAATAATCTCCAGAGCCGCTATAGCCTCCGACGAGATTGTCGTCGTTCTTTCTCCTGTACATAGCTTGCTGATCTTGTTCTCCGATTTGTAGCCTCTGCAATTGCCTTTGGAACTCCACCGGACTCACCACCGGATCCGATCCGATAACCCGTTCTATGTGGCCCGATCTGACAAAGTCAGGCGGCGGCGCAACTTGTTCCGGTATCGGCGCCGGAGGAGGAGGAGGCGCCACGGCAGCAGGGACGACACCCTTTTCCATGCCGAAGAGAAATTCCACATTATTTTGGACCGGAGGCTTGGAATTCAGGTAGGGCGCCTGGGTGGGACCCGAATTAAGAGCCTCGACGAACCGATCCTTATTGGACCTTCCATCATCCGAACCGAATCCACCGTTGGGGCTCGCATTAAAGAGGAACAATCTCATGCGGGCGGGCCTAGCGGAAGCCCGGTAGAGGCGATCGTACTCGTGCATCATGTGCTCCAAGTCGTCGTCGTTGGTAACGGAGATCAAGGCGTCGAGGTCTTCGCCGGGGAGTTGGTACTTGAACGACACGTCGTACTCGGAGAGGGAGGAGAGCTTGGAAATGATGGCGGCGAACTTGATGTTGCGATCGACGGAGAAAATCTTGGTCTCGCCGCCGACGTAGCAGAGCTGGTTGTCGTGCGGGCGAGGGAGGATCTTTCCGCCGTAGCTGCACATGAACTTGGCCTTGTAGTTTTGGGTCTGAGAATTGGCTGGGTCGACCTCCCATGGCGGAGTGTTCTCGAAATCGATATCTCGGGACCGTGGGGACGAGTTGCCGGACTCGGGATAGGAGTTGTACGAGTAGTTTTCCATTGTTATGGCGATAAAAGCTTGGGACGCTAAGAGGGGGGAGAGAGAGAGGTTACTTGGTTTCTGAGTCCATGAGGAGAAAGAGCCAGGGAGGTTGGAGACGACTAAGTAGATTTTTCTTTTGTTTTTTGTTTTTTGTAAATAAAGAGGCTTGCGTAAACTAATGAATAATAATGCTAGTAGATTAAACTAAACTGTCATTTGTAAACTAAATGACATCTTATTAATCTTTCTAGCTTGTCCAAATTAAATATATTACAATAGTATTAATCTTGTAATACTAAGTAATGATTTAACAGTCAGCACACTCAGGAGGAAAAATTATTAGGAGTGCGGTGGTTGCATGACTTATGAGGTTTGGGGTGAGGCCACTCAGCGTGGAGTTGGGAAGCTGAGATAGAGAAGGGATAAGAGAGTGATGGGTTGACCGGGACTGGATTAATAAATTTGCAGATGCCAATTGAAGTGAAGTGAAGTGAACCAGCAAAAACAAAAGAAACCACGACTAATTATGAGCATTTTGTATGGCGGGTTGCTCTGAGGTTTATTTTAGTTTGTGCTTAGTTTATCCCAGATCTGTTTTTTGTGTCTTGTTCCTCATTGTGAATCCTCAACCATCTATCCTTGCTGCTCATTTCATCAGATGTCTTCTCCAAAGGTGCACTTTGGTGGTTAGTAGCATTTGAAGTGCAATTTGCATTATTTGGTAGGATTATGAGAGTGCTCTCAGCGCGGATAACTTGCCTACTCCCATTTTCCGTTCATCCTTTTGGTTCTTTGGCCCTTGTTCCACGTGGTGGCTACGGATTTGCAATGGTGAGGCGTCTAATTTGGTGGAGGTGCCTGCTTTACATTTTCATGTCTAGGTTTTTCTATTTATATGTTGTTATGGGTTGCTCACTTTGGGCATGTTTCATTGTAAATTACTTTTGTGGAGCTGGGCTTTTACTTCGCTATTTTGAACTCTCTTTTTGAGTTGTCCTTATCTTCTGCTAACTTTCTCTTTCAATGAATTTTACTTTGATTGATACCAAGATAAAATAAAATAAAATAAAAACCTCCAGTGATTATTGGAGTAGGTGCAAAGTCATACTCATCGTACCCCAATTTATAAAGCAGGTGAAATCCAAAATTCAATTAAAAAATATGGTCTAAAAACGTAATGTCGCTAGCATTTTTTTTTATTTAAATGTTGTTTTGTCAATTGTTGTTCAAGCATAATTGGTTTAGTAATTACTTGGTACCAAATATGTCGAATGTTTTGGGAAGCGATTCCTACACAGTTTTTATTCTTCTATATACTTAATAATTTCAACTTTTAAATTGATGAAACTGAAAGAAATTCAAGAACAAAAATAAACAGGAGTTTGTAGAAAAAATATGTGCTGAAATCATTTTTCAATTTTGATCCAATTTTTATATGATTAAACGTAAACCATATATGTTGCAAAATTGTCAATAGCAACCACACATGTATATTATGGGTGTATCAATGTGAGACGGTACAATTTAGAAGAGGCATAGTAATGATATGCTTTCAATTATTTTGTTTGTGTCCAAAATATGGGAAATTATGTCGACAAAGGTACTACAATCTCACACGCAAAAGAAACTCTTGAACGTCACCGCTATATATATAAAAAACAAGCTTCCAAAATTCAAATTTTCATCACAATCTCCAACCATGTGGAGCCATCCTATGAAACTTTTTTTTTTTTTTTTTTTCAATTCAAAAGTGTTAGTAACAGCTTTAGAAATAATTAACTTTAGTTACTTCGTGTTCAGATTCATAACTATATTGGTATAAGTTAGATGGAGATGTATGAAAAATGAGAACAAAAGACTACCGCTCAAGTCAACTGGCAGATTTGACAGCTTTCTGGTTCGAAGCTTCAAGCACATGAATGTTCAAGCTTCAACTCCAAAGTCACGTGTTGATCATCAATATGAAAAAAGGTCTATGCAGGGGTATAAGTACTGTTAGGCCTAGCCCTTGAGTAAAGTATTTGAGCGTAAGCGCTCGAAACCCGTCGACATGTGAAATCATGCAATTAGCTTTATGTAAATGTTACTTCCTATCCACATGTGGGGTGAATAATAGAGAAATAGCTTATATGTCGTATTTACTTTACGTATTTATCCCGTTAAATGATAAGATAAAGGGAAATAGCTTATGGGTCCTACTCAATCTATATTCATATTCTTCCCATGCATTATTATGCATACGCTGTATTACTATAGTAGCTACTTCAGAATCTATCTCACGTGTTTAAACTAAGGACCATAAAACATACAATAAAAGGACCTACGTATATATATATGTGTGTTTTTTTGGGTCAAAATTTTTCTGAATGTTAGGTATTTAGCCTCAAAAGTCTCCAGTCAATAAGTAGAAAAACTTTGAAAGTTTTGAGAGAACTACCAAATCTTCTTTCATTTGAATTTTTCTCTCTTTCACACACGCACACAATGCGAGCGCATCTAGTCCTATCCAGAAACATACTATCGTAAACCACAACAAGTGATTCAGTGGTAAGGGTGCGGACTGTGGCTCTCTAATAAACAAAAAAATGTAGAAGGTTCCAGGTTCGATGCTCCGAGCTGGTGAGTCTGCTTGACTTTGGTCATGAACATGGTGAAATTCCCTATAGTCTCTCCAGACCCGAAAAAGGTGAATAATCATAACTTGCCACCCGTTATTCACATTTTTTGTAAGAAAAAAAAAAAACATACTATTGTACACCTTCAGTCATATGA
Organism: Heteromeles arbutifolia; assembly: GCA_024362995.1. NCBI lineage: Eukaryota > Viridiplantae > Streptophyta > Magnoliopsida > Rosales > Rosaceae > Heteromeles > Heteromeles arbutifolia. The sequence goes on along the minus strand of JANCRC010000002.1, from coordinate 37,540,552 downwards.
GAAAAGAGAGAGAAATTAGAAGTGCACGTTCACTACATGTGAGTTTTAATAAGTCCTAATATATGTCTAAATTTAATGCGCCAGGTCAACCCCACATTTAGGGTCAAGTCCATTCAAGAAGAAAAAGGCCGGCCAATTCTTATCTTAGTTTGCCAAGATTTCAAAGTGGGATAAGTGGAAGGAAATTTCTTTCAAACACCTTTTTTTTTCTTTTTTTAATATATATATTTTTTTATTTATAGAAAAAAACTTCATTAAAGAGAAAAGCCCATAGGGCAACCAATTTGGGTGCAATCAAAGAGTAAGGTCTGACGGGCTTCCAAAGGAAGAGTTCTATCCCAAACATGAAAATCAATGACCGAATAACCCACACTAGTTATAGCATCTGCTAGAAAATTGGCTTCCTTAAAGACATGCTTCTAGCAAATATTCTCAAAAGACCCAACAAGCTAGCGAATATTATCCAGGATGAACTTAAATCTCCAAGGGGGGTGTTAGGCTCCACTGATAGACTCAATCACCAGCTTTGAATCACCCTTCACCACAATGCGAGCCAAGCCTTTGGCCTTAGCCATCCACAAGCCATCCCGCAATGCCAGGCATTCCGCAACCGAAATAGTATTTTGACCAATAAATCTAGCCCTCGCAACAATAGGTTTTCCTTTCTCATTTCTAATCACAAACCCAGCAGTCGCACCTTGATTCACCATCGAGCCATCGAAGTTAAGTTTAACAAAACTAGCATTTAGAGGGGACCACCAGATAGAATATGGCGAGGATGACCTGCTACCATCGCAAACCACATGAATTATACCATTGGCATCTATGAACTCCCTTCCAAGATTAAGGCAGACTTAACGATCCATGTAGGGTTTGGAACTTTATTTTGGAATACCACTAGATTCCTCTCCTTCCAAATTTGCCAGCAAACTAGTAAAACTTTACTAAGATCACACAAACTTGCATCATTCTTAACAGTTAATTCATTGAGCCAATCATTAAAAGGGAGAGATTGATTTAATCTTATGTTGTTAGAGATAGCTTGACAATTCCAAACTAACCTCACAAAATTACAATTTATAAATAAGTGAGATCTATTCTCATCCTCTAAATTACACATAGGGCAGGTGGACAGGATATTATTGACATATCTTGATAATCTGTCTCTTGTATGAAGCCTTCCAATTATGAGAAGCCAACTAAAAATTTTAACTTTATTAGAGAGTTTAAGCTTCCACATTTTCTTAAGAAGCTCTCTTAATTCTCATTGTTATTATCGCTATTTTGTATCCAAGTTGCCGACTTAACTGAGAACTTACCATTAGCATTAGGCCCCCAACAATACATATCGTATTGGGGGGTTAAGGGGAGGGGAATACTACAAATTTTATTCACAATGTCCTCATCAACTAGCGATCGAAGATGATCTTTATCCCATTGTCCATTAATAATGCATTGACTCACTTTTACGTTTAGATCGGTATCATTAAGACTGGGAGACATAAAGTTGGATAATGGGAAAGGAAAAACCCAGTTATGGGTCCAGAAGAGGATACTCTCTCCATTTCCCACAACCCACCTTAGCCCCATTCTAATAATATCTCTAGTCTTAAGGATACCTTTCTAGGCCCATGAGTGGTTCTGTCTGACTTTAGTGTTAAGGAAATCCTCTCTCTTCAAGTATTTATTCTTAACAATTTGTACCCACCAATTTTGGTTATCCGTTAGAACTTTCCAGCCAAGTTTTGCTAAACATGCATTATTAATGTGATCACTTTTCCTAATACCCAATCCTCCATTTTCCTTAGAGCTGCAAACTCTATCTCAAGCCACAGAGACAAGTTTGCAATCCTTTCCCCAAAAAAATTTCCTACTTTCTCTATCTACAGCCTTTGTGATTTTCTCAGGACACTTAAAACAAGACATAGTATGATTGGAGACACCTAAGAGGTTAGCCCTAATGAGAGATAGTCTTCCAGCTTTAGAAAGAGAATTTGCCTTCCAATGGAGGATGTGAAACAAAAAAAATCTTAAAATTTGGGCCTAAAACCCTCTGAGAGGTGCATTTTAAGGTGGAAAATTTGGGATTTTGGGTTTGAGGGTGGAAATTTGGGATTGCTTCCCACTCCAGATGGGTAAGATTGCAAGTGTGCTGGGGGGCCCACGTGAGACCAACAACAGCGGGCTAGCCCACGTGAAGACAACCCATGCAGGCCCGCGCAAGTTAGCTGACGGTAAGAGAGCGATTGGTTGGGCCCAGTTACATCATTTTTAAATCCAACGACTCAAATTCCATTTAATCAATTTTAACAGTAATAAAAAAAAATCCAACGGCTCAAATTTAAATCCAACTGTCAAAATAATATTATTAATTAATCCAAATCAGATATGATACCAAACTTTATAAATACACATCCATTTGTTCACTAATCCATACAAAAATTCAATTTTCTCAACAATTTTTTTTGTTCAGAATTTGAATTTTTATTTACATAAAAATGTTCACAAAAATAAAGCAAGATAGATTATACAAAAACTAATTCCAAAATTATTAGCAGAAAAAAAAATCAACGAAATACAAAAGTTTAAAAAAATAATAAAGTTGGTTGGGAATTCTAGGTCCCTTACCATTGGAGGAAAAAGCTACCTAACCTCATACGTATAAATAAATAGTGGAAAATACATGACTAAATATTGAAATGTTAGCTCTTTAGGTTAGAAATAGCCTAATTAAAAGGGATAAGTTGGTATAAATAAGAATAAAGTGGTACAAAAGAGTACAATTACGTACAATGTTACCTCAAGTAATAATTCAACTAATTCAAATGGATTAAACAAACTTAAGAAATTTTAAAATAGAATTTGGATCCAAGTTAAGTAGATCTACCTAGAACCTCAATGGTGTTGAATACAAACAAACCTTTTGATGATTTCTACAAAATATAATGGTACAAGGCGCATCACATAAACAAAATTTAATAAAGTAAATTTATGGCTGTTTGATAACTATTTTTTAATTATTAATTATTAATTTTTATTTTATTGAAAGGCTAAAACTTGTCTGATAAAGAAAAAAGAAACTAGAAACTAAAAACTAAAGGTTAAATTTTGAAAACTCAAGAAAGCTAAATTAAAAGTTAGGGATTGTGGTATATGTGAGTAATAGATTGTACCATTGAGTTTGTGAAGTTAAACTAACTCAAACTTGAGTAAATTGAACTACAACATGACACTTGCATGAAAGTTGTTACGTGCATTCAAAGTACGAGGTTAAGAAACGAGCTTTTCAAATTAAAACTTAGTAATTGATTTTTAAGATAAACAATTTGGTTTGGATATTACGTCAACCTGCAATCATACTATAGAATTGTAGTACAATTAGAATGTAATTTGAATGTCTTGAAAAATGCTTCAACACATTGTTAAGCTTTGTCCATGCAAATATATTTCTTGAGTTCGACTTTTTTTTATTGAATGAGAGAAGTCCTCACTTCAAAATCCAAAGTTGAACAATTTCAAACAATACTCTAAAATATTTACTTTTTCTTGTTCGAATTTGTTTCTCAGAATTTTAAATATATTTACTGGTTTTTGCGTACAATTCAATGCAGCAGGAGAAAAAGGGGTCATAATTGAGATGACCGAGTCATGCATTACCCTCATGACAATATCAGGGACGGCAGCGGCACAAATGCAAAATCTAAAAAGTAGCTCGCTCTCTCTGTCTCTCAACCACCTTCACCGTCTCTCTCTCTACCACTGCTCAGACTTCTTCAAATTTGTTTGACTTTCTGCCGAACTTGTTCCGGCCGGTAAAAATGGGGAAGAAGCGGGTGATGGTGGCCGCCGAGGACGTCGACTTGTCCGCCGTCAAATACGAGCAAGAAGAAATCAAGGGTCAGTCAGCCAAAAGCAATACACGCACTCATATGATCATATCAAATTATGAATTTATAGATGAATTCATTGACTGTTGTTGAGTTTGATGATTTGGGTTTTGTTGGGTTTTTGGATTGGCAGCTCCGCATTTGGCTGGCTTGATTTTCAAGCTGTTTGTGAGGATTCTTGAGGCCCCCATCGTAGGTTCTTTCATGGTCTCAGCTATGAAGAAGCAGAACAAGATTACTCAGGTCTTTCAAAATTCTGTGTTGCTTTCTTTTTCAGTAATTCAATTACTTGTTGAAATGTTCTACTGTGTTCGAGATTTTCGATTCGAATTAGAAGAGACTGAAAGTAAATTATCTGTTATTGCAATCCACAGTTGTTGAGGCATACTCTGATACCAGAGGGACCCATGTTCAAACCTGAATTTCCCCCTCAAGGTTTTTTGGTTTTGATTTTATTAATTTGGGTCTCAAAGGGTTTTATCTTTTGTTGTACTCCATTGTTTTAATGGAATTGGATGTAAGGATCACTGACCTGGTGAATGTGATGTGAAAATTAGAACTAGAAGCCGGGGTGGTTGTTCTTGATGAAGATGGAAAACCAGAAGACAGAGTTGAAGTGGCTTTGAAATGCCTTCCACAGTATGATCCTGCTAGCTGCTGGAATGGGAGTTCAATTCAATCTTTTCGGTACTGGAAGATACGTGATTATGCTTATGCTTATCGTTCCAAGCTTGCAACCCCATCATTGGTAAAGTTGATACTATCTTATGACTCGGTTCACCTCAAATTGATTTTTTTTTATGAGTTTATTTTCTTATTCACAGGTCGCGGAGCATATAATTTCAGTTATAGATGAATTCAGTTATAAGAAACCGCCACAACCTCTGTTGATTACTTTCAACCCTGAAGATGTCAGGAGCCAAGCTGCAGCTTCGACAAAGAGGTTTGAGGAAGGTATTAATAGAAGGATAATTGGCTGTAATGATTGTCTTTGCTATTGACCTATGGTAGAGTGTCCCAGTAGTAAGCTATGACGTCCTTTTGTTTTGGTTGTGTAGGGAATCCCTTATCTATCTTAGACGGGATTTTTGTGGCAATCAAGGATGATATAGACTGCTTTCCCCATCCATCTAAGGGTAAATAATCATCACCACTGTGTTTAGAATATATGTTAAACATTTGACCCTGCTTAACTAATCACTCTATGGTGAAAGGTGGAACAACATGGATGCATGAGGTTCGCACTGTCAAGAAGGATGCAGTTTGTGTTTCAAGATTACGTAGTTGTGGCGTGATTTTCATTGGGAAGGCAAATATGCATGAGTTGGGCATGGGTACAACTGGAAATAATTCGAACTATGGGTAAACAATTCTTTCTCAGCAACCATGTGATGGATTTTGTATGTGCAGTGTTTTTCATAGACACAATGTCTCTAACATGTCAAAGTCATAGTTATACAATTTGATCCTTTGATTTAAATACGGTGCAATTTTCCTGTGTGCTTATGTTTAAACTGTAAACTTGATAATCTCAAACGCTTAAGTTGTTAGGATGTGGGCGAACTACCACTCTTATACCGTGACAAAACTTTATGCAGTGTTTTTTTCCTGTGTGAGAGATAAATACAAATAGCGTTATTTTCTTTTGTTTCACAATTAGCATGGTTTTCCCACTTGAGTCTTACATTACTGATTTTTTTTGTCCCATTTTTGTTTCATTAGAACAACAAGAAATCCCCATGCACCAGAAAGGTATACAGGTGGATCTTCCTCGGGCCCTGCGGCACTTGTAGCTTCTGGACTGTGCTCTGCAGCGCTTGGAACTGATGGTGGAGGTTGTGCAAAAAATAGTTATGAAAGGCTTAATATTGTTTCTTACTTTCTTTTATACTAATTTGGGATGCTTAAATCAATGTAAAAAGGCAGGTTCAGTCCGTATTCCTTCTTCTCTGTGTGGTGTAGTGGGCTTGAAGACAACATATGGACGGACAGATATAGGAGGGTGAGTTGGTACTTTGAAAAGGGGATCCTTTTCTTTCTAGGACCTACCACATTACTCTCAATTCTTAAGAGAACAATATTAGAAGCATATAAATCATTTAAATAGGAAAAACAGCTTTGACTGTAGATTTTTCTCATGTAACATAAAATTTATTAATGGACAAGTTTGTTTCATTTTAGTTTTAATATATGCTTACTCTCTCTCTCTCTCTCTCTCTCTCAAACTTTTATAGTATGGCTTATACGTTTAACCCTATTGAAGTAGTATGATAATTGATAACTCATAAAATTTTGACACATGCAATCATGTAGACATGCAACAAGCATCAGACTGAGATGTTGTGACATGTGCTTCATGCCAAATTGATTTACTGTTTGTGCACTTTTACATCACAGATCATTATGTGAGGATGGGACTGTGGAAATTATTGGACCAATTGCTTCTACAATGGACGATGTCATGTTAGTGTAAGTAACTCATACTTGTGAACATGTACTCCTTTACTCTTGCTGGTATTTGCTTCCATCCTTCTCAGGATGTGTCATGCGACTCATGTGTGATAAACTTTTCCTACTTAAACCTAATTATTTTCAGTCTTATGTTTGGTGCATTGGCCAAAGACCTCCAGTATTACTAATGTTTTCTGACCAAAATAATAATTTATCAGGTACTCGGCAATTTTGGGCACCTCTCTTGCAGATAGACTTAGTTTGAAACCGGTAAGCATAATTAGTTATTACTGGCTTAAACGGTACACCAAAATAGATTCATAATTCCCCTTTACTCTTATTCTACTTTCCTTCTTAAGTCATTTGAACATAGACCTCGTTCTTGACCGGTAAAGGGAAGTCTATTTCCTGGAAGAAACTTAGTGCATGTAATATAATGAGATTGTATTTTGATAGTGGATTCAAAAATGTACTATCTTCTCTGTAGTTAAATTTTAAATGTAGTTATAAATGAATTTATTGCTGAGATGGTTTGTTCAGTATGTGAAATGGTAAGACAGGTGTTTGTTTCATTCAATTTTACAAGCAGTTTTACATATATAAGGTGTGAACCCTCTTAATTTCTTCCATATCTGACACCAGCTTCTGTTCACTATTTTTTGTAGTCCCCACCTTCTGTGCCAAATTTGTCATTGTATGACAGTTTGAATACTCTGGGATCCTTGCGACTGGGGAAGTATACAGCGGTAATTACCCTTTCTATGGTCATGTCATTTAGATGTTACATGACATCTTATGAATATACAAACGTTCTCCTGCAGTGGTTTAATGACGTACATTCGACTGATATCTCTGATACGTGTGAGGATGTTCTTAGTCTTCTATCGAAAACCCATGGTTGTGAAGTAAGTCATCATCATTGTCATGTACTTTGTATCTTTTTGAAACTCATTCTTGTTTCTTAAGTTGAGGAATAACTTTCTTGATTGTTAGCTGAGACTCTGCATGTCCATGTATCATAGATGGCGGAGATTGTTGTACCTGAGCTCCATGAAATGCGTACTGCTCATCTCGTTTCAATTGGATCTGAGTTTCTCAATGCACTGAATCCATATTGTGAGGATGGGTATGTTTCTGTTTGGGTAATCTATACTGGCAGGGGGAGGAATATACTTTTAGGGGTGTTTTGGGGGGTGGGGAGGGGGGGGGGGGTTTGCTGTTCAGCGAACGTATATAACATAAAAGTGAAAGAAACCGTAGACATAATATACACAATATCTCACAATAACTTCAATACTAAAATCTTTAAACGTCTTCAATTTCCTTCAGCATTAAAAAGCCGCTACTGAGCACGTATAAAGGACTATGATTTTTGAATTGTCGAGTATTTACATTGGAAGTTTCTTTTCGAATGAACTTGAGTAAGGTAAATTATGTCTTTTTTTTCAAAGCATGCAGGGTACGAGATCACTTGAAAAATTAGATCTGCTACAAAAGAAGCAACTCAAGTGTAATTCAAAAAACAATTATTTAGCATTTGAAGTTAATAGAAAAAAATTATGTAAAAGGGGAAAATGTATAGACATACACTTAAATATAGGGGCAAAAGACACTCGAGATAAAGTTTAGGAAAAAAAAAAACCCAATTTTATTATTGAAAAAACAAAACCAGAGACTTTATTTATAGAAAATTCAAGAAATGGTGTGAGGTTGACATATGAAAGAATGATCCTGTTTCTTTTATGATCCTATTTCGTTCGGTTTTCATTTATATATGATGTTATGTTATTGATTTGTTTTCTCACTCTGTGTCTGTAGATATGGTGCAAAATTGTCATATGACTCGCGCACTAGTGTGGCGCTTTTCCGATCATTTTCTGCGTCAGATTATATTGCTGCCCAATGTCTTAGGTGTGGCAAACTAATTATCGGAAAAACAATTATATGGCTGAATTTTTTAATACCTTTTGCTGCACAATGGAGTGGGAAATTTCTTTTGGGATGTTTGGTAATATCATAGATGTGTTTAAGTTCATCGTTGTAGTGCAAGCTTCTAGGAACCATACAAGCATCCTATATCAATTGAAAACTGACTAAAGTGACTAAATATTTTTATGATATTTCATTAGGATTTTTTATTTTTTTATTCCTGAGGAATTGGCATCTTTTTTTTTTCTTTATACGGACATGTTAGGTTCTGAAGCTTGTCGATATTAGTTTCTGTCATGCTCCGAATCCCAAATTTCAAGTTTTACTGTAACATTTATTTGGAGGATTCTCAAAACAATATTCTAGTGCCTATTAAACTGTCGTTAGTTTCCAATTCTTTGTAACCTGAAATTTGGCACATAGATTGTGATCATTGTTAAAACTTTTAACTTAAAAGAAGTGATTCATGGATCATTACTTTCAAATTCGTCTCTGATCATTTAACCAGGCATCTGTAGAAGCTCAAAAGTTCATTACTTTAAAAACTTTTTTCTCATATTGAAGTTGAATTTATATCACCTATCCATAGAGGGACCCAGTTGTTTCATCTGACTCTGCTGATTGGTCTTCTTTCCCACTTCTTTTGGTAAGGTTTTTTGTGAGATAGATGGACTTGAGGTGGCCTACTTCCAGGCTTCCAGTAACACCTGCTCTTTAGCTTGTAAATCCCCACTTGGCTATAACATTCCTCTAAATGTGAATTCTGTTACGTTTTAATGTTCTTTCCATAGTGAAATGCATTGTATTTAGAAGTACTTGGTTTATCTCATTTGGAATGGCATGGTATGCAAATGTTTCAAAGATCTCTGAAAATATACAGTAACTTCTTATGAGTTATGACAGGGTCACCTAATTTGTTTCAGGAGAAGGATTATGTACCATCATTTGGAGATCTTCAAGAAGGTTGATGTCATAGTGACCCCCACAACAGGGTATGTAAAGCCTAACTGATTACAGAAGTAATGGGTGTGCACCTGTCTGCTCCTTATTCGTTGTCTTCTAATTATATATAAAGCTAAACTAGGGGGTGTTACATTCCAAGTTCCTAAAATGTTTCTCTTGTTTATTTATAGGAACATTGATGAGCAAGACCTGTTAATTATTTATTATATGTACTGTGAATTTTTCTTGTCATTGAATACAGTCACCGTGACATGTTATTTCCATTTCCTGGGCCTCTTTCGTTTACTTTTTTTAGATGTACGTTTTCAGAGTTATTGAAACAGATAAAGTTAAAAAAAAACAAGAAATACCAAACGAGTTTATAAAATTCTCTGGGAAAATTTTACAATGCCACTTTCAATTCGGGAAACATCTTCTGTTGAAAACTCTGCAAAACAGGTCTTAGTTATATTTTTGTGTGTTTGAAGATAGATGTCATCACTGGTCAGTGGTCTTACTCAATTTCCACCTCTATAAGTAGTGTGTTTTTTTTTTTTTTTTTTTTTTCGAGTGTGGGTACCTTTGTCATGAATGACCACAATTTAAAGATGGGGAGACAGACATGCACACTTTTTCCTTTCTCTAATTATTTTGTGCAAAACAGCATGACAGCACCTATAATTCCACCAGCTGCTCTTAAAGATGGGGAGACAGACATGCGGGTCACAGGTCAGCTGTTCTACAATCTGAATTGAAGCTTGAGAAGATAATTATTTTTGTTTTTTAATTTCTCTCTGGAATTTTTTATAGCAATCTCCTGATGAATGTCAAAATCATTGAATTTAAAGTGGTTGTTAGCCACATTGATAAGTTAGTATTACTTCATTGTCGTTGGAAGAATTTGAAATGTGGTATTCTTGAAGTTTTTATCTCACACTCAAAAGATACTAGTGAACGAGAAAAAGAAATGTAATTCACTTTTTGCAATCTTTCAAACTTGCATTGATGCATGGCTTCCTTGGTTTCAGGTGATCTCATGCGATTTGTCATTGCGGGAAATCTTCTTGGACTTCCTGCTATTTCTGTACCAGTGAGTAACTTTCTTTTTTCTTGGATTCATAATTTGGTTATGGTTACTGTGGTAGAACAATTGTCCACTATATCCTGTTGTGCTTTTGTTCGACAAGTTATTCAAAGTACTCTAATGCTTACATCAGAGACAATACTTCTTAAACCCTCCAGTTTTGAGGCCATCTAATCTTCATGGAATGGAAGCCATACTTTTGCAATTGCAAGTAATTATATCTTTGAAGTATTAATTTGAATTATCAAAGATTTCACGGACAACGGCCACAAGGGTAGATTTCTTTTAGCTGTAACTAAAGGGGCCTTTTTGTTTTTGAGTTTTTTCGGCGACGTTCTACTTTTCTGTACTTGATTCTGTCATGTTGTTATTCTCAAGCCTTCACCTATTTAGGTCAAAGGCGAAGCAAGATATTTCAAATGTTATTACGACCTTCCTCATGTCAACTGTTTTTTTGACCTCTCTTTTTGGCTGACTTTCTACTTTTCTGTACTTGTTTACTATGTGCAGGTTGGCTACGACAAGCAAGGACTTCCAATCGGTTTGCAACTGATTGGCTGCCCATGGGGTGAATCTTCGATTTTGCGTTTGGCTTCTGCAATAGAGGTATCAACTTTTCGACTTTCAGTGAATGAAGAACAATTATATGATAGAGCTTCAAGTGTTTGGGCACTCCGCAAACCCGTTGGTTGAAGTAAAGAACAGTTTGAAACTAAAGCATTCTTATGATGTTTTTCAGGAACTCTGTGCCAAGTCTAAGAAGAGGCCTGTACAATATTTTGATGTTCTAAAGTCTTGACTGAACAGCTGCTCGTGCTGGCTGAATTCGCGTTTGGAAGACTATAAATTATCAATATCCTGTAATAATCGCTCCACAGCATTTTCGTTCAACATGATACGTTGCTAAACGTTATTTTAGTTTTAGTTTCTGTTGGTCCGCCGTTGCGGTGTCCAATAATGCCGCCAGCGCCTGCATCGGACATATCATTGAGCACTACAATCTCTCTCTCAAATTGTCTTACCAAACGCCTCAACTCTTTTGTATGTCATTTGTCATGACCTATGAGCATGCTTGTAAGTTTTATTACTGAGGATGGAGAATTGCAAGCCGATTGGTGGATGATTGGGGTTTAAACAAAATTGATCCTGTATATAATTAATGAGATTGGTTTTCAGCCTTTGCTCTTATTACTCGAAAGTCGAAAATCAAACCTAGAATCTTAACCTCCATACTATCTAATTCTCTGTCGATTCGCCAAGCTCCCGACTACAAACTACTAACAGTTTCAGCTGTTTGTTTGCTGGACACCCAGTACCAACAACGTCTGAAATTGAAACAGGTCATTCACTACCGTCGACTGTTAAGCAACGAGGCCGAAAAACGCAAACAAAGAGGACTTAACAAGTATGCCTGTGGGAGGGGACCAAAACATTGCAACCAGAATTACTCTTTTGTCTACAAAATGAGCAAATGCTGATAGTTCAAGGACTAAAACGCCGATGCCCGACCACAGGACACTGCTGTTTGTACTTGAAATAACCATTTACCATCATCAACCATACAGGTCTCATACAATGCAACCCTGTGCTCTGATCTTTTTCATAGACAAACCAGACACTACCATTTTATGCAAGCACAATATCCGAATTTGTTCACAGCTTCTGGCATCTTCCTTTCCTTAGTGCAATTTATACTGAGTTCGGACCTTTTCTTTCCCACGGTACTTCTCATCAGCAACATCACTAGGGAGGTCCGGCCCTGAAGGAATCTTTCCTGGATAATCAGTTGTTGATGAATCGGACCCTGCCATACTGGAGAACGAACATAAATCGTAAGAATCCTAATCAAACAGAAGGAATCCCTTTCGTAACTAACGAAAAATCACACGCTCACCTTCTGTCAACAATGACCATGGAGCGAAGCTCGCAATTTGAAAAGCTGCAATGACATAAAAGAATAAAGAGTGTTAGCCTGATAACTCGGAAAATAAATGCCTAACAAGTTTGTTAACTTTAGTACTATTGAAACATCTACTAAGCTTGTGATCCATCTATAGAGTGCACTTACTGTTTGGACATTTCTTTTTTCATCGAAGGATGACAATCATTTCCTAGTACGTTTAGCGTGTGAGACAAGAACCCGTTATGAGTAACAATCGCTATTTCTTTCTCTTTCCTTGTCCACAACCTGTGAAGTGACAAGAAGAAGGCACCAAACCCGTATAAGTTTGATCATACAAGAAAACGTGCAATGAACATATATCGATCTTTTGGAGGATGAGAGCATCAAAAGAGCTGATAAGCTTTAAAACTCGAAAGTTTATATAACGACAAAAGATAGCAACACCAACGGAGCATGTGCTCCATATGATAGCTTCTTGCTTCTGATGGTTACAAGATAAGCTACCAGTTCATGAATTTCAATCCCCTAGCTGCAACTTCCTCTGTCGTCTCCCTCACATCGGCCTTCCACAATATATCCTCATCAGTTTCTATCTGTAAAAACTAAAGAAATTAGCATATAACAATAAAAAAATTGAAAAAAATTGTATAACAATCCAAATGTACAGCCACCAAAAGATGAAAAGCACCATAAAGTAACTTAAAACCACTAATTCCTCCCCCAGTAATTGTTAGCTATCCAACTACTTGCCAGCGAAAAATCAACCGCAGGAAATAGAAACTGATAGTCGCTGATGTTCCTCCTGTTATCACAGGGATGAACGCCCTGCAACCAGAAATTTACAACATAAAATTTCAAGCCTAGAGCATCAAATCAATAAAACATCAAGACTACGCACCAACGCTACTAAGGACCAAGTTCACGATGAGTTCTAACAATTTCTTATTTAAATACAGAAATAAACAAAGAGGTTTTTTTTGACATCTCTTCTGATCAATTTGATCAGAAAATTCTGACATTATAAAATACTTGGCAAAGACAAGCCAAGTTAAGCGACGCTACACCACAACAACGTAACTATGAAGGGACAAATCAAATAACCAAACTTGCCTAAGAAAACTTAGCTTTCTTCCATAGATATTGAAGATAGACACTAGGTTAATAATGTTCAACAATTGAGGTTAAACTTGACCCACATTAAGTTGCATAAGATTCACTCACGTCCAGTTCAAATAAAAAATAAAATCAAAGAAGTCAAAATAATTTGGTTCTTAACTGACATACCAAATGTTCTCGACAAAGCTCTACTGCAATGATTGGTGGGCAGTTGAGACTTGAAATTGATGGGCGTTCACTATTTCCTGCATTTGCCACCATTAGAGGCAGTACGTCCGTTCTATCCTTGTAACCCTCGCCTCCAAATACTCCGACAGCCGTTTGCAGAGTCCTAATCAGTCAAACCAACTTTAATTACAGCTTAACAGAATCTAAAAATGGAAATGTTTCTCCACGGAGAAAGAATCTTCATGAACAGATTAAGCAAGTTCATAAATTGTAACTTGGCTATTGCATTAACAACGAAATTTTCCGAAAAACCAAGCTTAATTACAAAGAAGCAAGTGTAATATACTTCTTTTCTTTTCAGTATCTTGGAAGAAGAAGATAATTTAAGATTTGGCTCAAATCCTATCATCTCTTCAACATAAAATAACAAAGAAAAGGTTCCGTTTGCGTAACCTCTACAACTCTAAGTACTAGTTATCATGTACTCTGTGAATTCCGAATCATAAATAAAACAAGTTATTTTCATACTTCTGTCATCTTGTAACTAGAACTCTGGGAGTTGCCGTCACTGACTACCAGTGTCTATTCATGTCAGAAAGATTATAATACCCATGTCCAGGAATCATACACCAAAAATTTCTCTGAAAAGAAATAGATATGTTAGACAACTCCGAAATTGTTTCTATCTGCTAACCAAAAACCTAATAAACAAAAATCTCTTGACAGAAAATTACGGTTTAAAATGACCCCCCAAATTACCATATTTTCAACTCTAAAAACATAGTGTTAAGATCAAGATTCTTGAATACAAGTACAACCCAACCTTTTTGTTTTATCTCTCCTCTCAAGCTCCTATATACACACAACTTAGTCCAACTAACCAGATTATGCCTTTACAGTTTTTCAATTTTTTTTTCCACGAGAAAGATTCACGAAATGGATCCTTTTCAACAGTTATTTGTTTGTTGCACTCAACCTTTCATGCGGAAAATATTTCAACAAAATATAGAGAGATTAATAAAAAGCACCATCCATGAAAGAAAAACACAGAGAGGTAGGCTAGATTCCAGAATTATGGCATAATTACCTTAGCAAAGGAGATGTAATGACTAACTCAATCCTCTTGGAAAGCCCACATTCATGAACATGCTTACGCAAATTATCAACCTGCCACCGCAGTACGAAAACAATTCACAAATTATCTTTGATGATAATGTCTTTTACTTGTAGAAGGAAAATATTCGTTACAGGCTTTGTAGTTCTCAAAGTTTTCGTAACATAGTATCTGTATAAGAAAAAGTTGTTGATTTTCTTCCCACCTGCTGCCAGCCTAGTGGAGTAAGGCGTGCATCAAAATATTCAGGTTTCATGTATGCTTTGTAGTTCTTAGTTCCCTCTACGTTGTGGATTCCTTGTCCATGCCTCACCTGGATGAACGGATTTGTAAAATCATGTTTCGGGAGCAAAAGGACAAGAACGAAGACAATCTTGAATGTCCCTCAAACCAAAGAAAACCGCAACAAACTGTATGCAAATCCAAGGTCAAAGTCGGTACCAACCAGGTGAAGAGTTTTGCATCGGTGCAGCGGAAACAAACTTGGACCAGAACCATTGTCCATATCTGCAGCTTAACCAGTAAAAGTTACTTTAACATTAGAACAGAATGAGATTACAATCAAAATAAGGACTTCAATCCAGTATTTGGTGAAAATTATAGATATAAGTATATAGCCGCAGTTCAAGAATTTGAAGCTTGGCAATGATGAAAATAGCATGTTAAAGAAGAGATTCATGTGCATCAGTACCTCTGGCCCATGAGAAGTCCAACCACAAAGTTAATAGATCTTACAATCAGCCATTACTACAGTACAAATTTTAGTAACACGGCATGTTACTGTTTCAAAATCATCATCTGTTGCAGAACCCAAATCTCCCAGAACTATCTCTTTTCAAATTCATCGTTTTTATATAGTGAAGACTTCGGGGAAAAAATTGTAGTTACTAGGATGCATTCATGACTTGACATATTCTTCCTAGGAGTAAATTACCTACAACAGAAGCCTGTCACAGTACAAGCAGAGTCTATGGAAGCGAAGTGCTATACAACAGTGTATTGTCAAGAATCAGGTATTAGCACCAACCAAAGTGCATTTTATCAGATATCATGATTCATGAACTAGTTCTGTACATTTTCAACCATTGGGTGATATCACCATCCAAAGCGCAAATCATAAACTATCATCGACAACTCAACCCACTGACATACGCAGACGTTTATGCTAAAAACTTTGAGACTGTAATTTTGTCTGCCTCTATAGTGATTGGGTTAAAAATAATTGAACATAAAACAAATGAGAATGGACCTCTGGAACCAATAGCAATCCGTGTCCCTCAGTTGCTTAAATAATCGTGAGCACTGGATTTCAACCAGAAAAAGAAAAAAGAAAGCAAATTTAAGAGTTTAACCCAGTTACTTAAAAACAAAAAAGTGATCAGCATTCCCCAACGAGATGATCCAAAACCAAAATCATTCATGCAGTTTGATTGGAGCATTATAATACATAAAATGATAACACACTTGATGATGTAATTCTAATAAAGCCAGGATCTTACCATCCAAATTCACAAATCAAAGATACCAAACGACCATCTAAGATACTATTATCCAAATCATATTATATATCCAAAAATGCAGGAAGTAAGAAATCTGAGATATTAAAACAAACCCATGTTGAAGAATTCACCAAAAATAAACTGCAAGTTAAGGAATTGGAAATATAAACTACGAATATGAGCCTAGTTTGGAGATGGAAGAGTTTACCAGGGCAGGGACAGACACAGAATATACGCAAACTGCAAAAGGACGGTGATATCTGGGCGGTGGGGGAAGAGAGGAATGTTAAAGAGGAGGAGCTGTGATTGTGATATCTCTACTCCAAGTGAGAGACTGACTCACCGACTCACCGTCTGGACCTCCCAATTTTTTGCTTTGACTTTAGGCATGTTTTCATCTCTCGTGTAGATTGTGTGGACCATAAAACCGGAGTCTATTGTTTTTTGTTTTTTGTTTTTTGTATTTATGACGAGGCTTTCCGAAACACTAAATTATTCTTAATTGCTTCATAAATCTTAAATTGGTCATTGCAGCCCTTGAAATTCAAATTTAGTACCATTTAAGTTCGTAAACAAATCAAAATTGCAAACATGGCATGAGGGAGACCCACTTATGTTATAGTTTTTAAATTTTTTATCAAACATTCCTCTACTAATTATCAATGAAAAACTACGACTTTTCATTTTAATTTGCCAATTAATCATAAATTAATATCACAAAACTCCTAAAATCTAGAAGATATGTCTTATCTTATAACATTTCTAAAAGAAATTCTCTCTCAAATAAAAGTCGTTTGAAATTCTAAAATTACAACAAACGCTATTAACATATAATCATGAAACATGATATATGCATGCACATATACATTAAATATAACATTATTGGTACGTTATGTATCTAAACTTGGGTTCGTATTAGTATTTTAGTACACTAAAAGACAAATTGTGGTACGTTATGTATTTTTTTATTTGATATATATCAAGCTACTTGTACGTTTTATTATCCTAATTTTTGATATGTACAAAGCTAATAGTATGGATGTGTAACCCTAAGATAGGATATAACTTTTTCATATATAAAGAAGTGTTCTGTTTTTCTACATTTAAGTAAGATAGTCTATCAAGACGCCTCTGCCCAAAGGCGCTCTTTTGAAAGCCGATCTCTGTGGCAACAACCTTTCCTCACCCAGATGCCTTCAACAAAGGCCACTTGAGAAGCCTTCTTGTTGTTGTTGTTGTTTTTTTTTTTTTTTTTTTTTTTTTTTTAACAAACGAGTATTATCTACAAAAGAGGGTGAGCTTAGCCTCACAATGAATTAACAATAATGTGGTTCAAACTCGCTTTTGGCGAGAATCAAACATAAGACCTCTCTTACATCTGAAGAGTACTAAATGACTAGAAGCCTTGTCGTATCTTTTTTTTTTTTTCTTCTTCTTCTTATAAAAAATAGAAACAGAAGACTAGGGGTGGAAAAAAATACCAAATATTTCAATCCGAACCAAAAAAATCCCAAAAGCGAACTGAAAAAATATCAAACCGAAAATCCAGAAAATTTCTGTACCCAATACCGAACCGATCTCGAACTTTCGGTATGGGAATCAGTCTCACATTTTCATTCTTTTGGTAATCCCGAACCGAACCGAAATAAAAATATATATTATTTAATTTTAAATATATTTATGGAATTGTAACAGCCGTTGAATTTGGTTGAGATTTAATCTCAACCGTTGAATACAAATCAAACCCTTAGAAACTCAGTTACTCTCTCTCTCCGTCTCTCGACTCGACCTCACCTCACCACCCTCCTCGCCGATTTTTCTCTCCGTCTTCGAATCCGACCACACCCACATCACACAAGTGACTCACCTATCTCTCGACTAACTTATCACCTCTCTGATCTCTCTCTCTCTCTCTACTTCTCATCCCTCAGACCCTCACTGTGGATGAGCCGTCCTTCACGGAACAGAAGCAGAGCCACGGCCACCGGCCCCGCTTACCTCTCTGATCTTATTAGTACTATTATTGTTTTCAACTTTTCATATGTTGGTCTAGAAACAATATGCAATTTCCTAGTCTTCTATGTTATTATGATTGCTCTGCCACTAACATGATGAGTCTTTTTAAGAACATTATCATGCACTGATCTTTGATTTAGTGAGTGGAAACCATAATGGTTCATTTATCTTGATTTATGGTTGCTCTTAATCTTTGTAATGGACCTGAGATATAATATTTTTGTTTCTGGTGTATTCCTTCTCCACTGCTTGATGCATCTTATTCCTTTTGTGTTGAATAAAAAAGTTCGATTCTTTTCAAAACCTTCAAGATTTTGAACTTGGTAGCATTGTTTAAGAGCTTAATCAACCCTTGTTAATGTTGATAGAAATTGGAAACATAATGATCTATTATGGAAGTATTCTTTTACTAAGTCTGACATAAAAATGCTCTCTTCTCACAATCACAGTTTTTGTTTTCTTAATAGAATGTATGGCAACATAAGCATTTTATGTTAAGAAACTATATATGAATCAAAACTATTGACGAAGTTAAGTCTTATTTGAATGTGTGTTACAACTTCAATAGGGCAACATATAAATTTGACAAAAAACACGGTACACATGATCAAGTTTGCTACATAAACAAAAGATACGATAAATTAGCTTGACGTCGATTGGGAAATGATTGCATAGATTGGTATATATGAAGTTAAAGGCTCAAAATAGATTGCACAAACGCACATATGACATATTTGTATGTATGACAGATTGGTATTAACGAAATTGGGCTGACAATTTCAATATAAAAGGCTAAATTTTAGCCCAGAAGTCCAATATGTCAAGTTTTAGCCTAATAGCCAAAAACTATTTTGGGATTCCCAATTTGTCCTGGAATCCTGAAACTATTTCGGGATTCCCGAAATTTGGAATTTCCGAAAATTTGATTTGAAATCGGTCTTGAAATTGGAATTCCCAAAATTTTCGATTTGAGAATTGGGACAAGATTTTCGGTTCGGTATCCCATACCGAACCAGCCCTACAGAAGACAAATGCTTGTCCACAATGGCACCCAAGCTCCTCTCTCCCCTCTTCCCATGGCTCATTCTACTAACCCTCTTCCTCCTTTTCCTCTACTCCTATGCCTCCCTTTCCACACACCCTCTCCACCAACCTCTCCCTCCAAAAGAATCCCCACTTTCCCCTTCTGCAATTTCTTCAAAGGCCATTGGGTCCACGACCCCAACTGCAAACCCATGTACGATGAGACCTGTCTGGGAACTGCCCGAGGAACAAGAGGGACAACATGGGAATCATCAACTCTTGGAAATGGGCCCCTCAAGATTGCGTTTTGCATTGGATCAACCCGGCTCGGTTTCTGGGTCGGATGAGGAACATGAATGTTGGGTTCGTCGGGGACTCACTGAATGAGAATTTTTTGGTGTCGTTTATATGCATTCTGAGAGTGGCTGATGCAGGTGCTAAGAAGTGGAAGAGGAAGGGGGCTTGGAGATGAGCTTATTTTCCTAACTTCAATTTTACGGTGGGGTATCATCGGGCAGTGCTGCTCGCCAAATATGAGTAAGATTTCATGAGATTATTTTGTTTGATTTATGAGCATGCATTGCGCCCTGCATTTATCTTTTGAACTTTCTACGACTCTGAAATTTGATTGGATTGTGAATTTGTTATTGTAAACCAGATTGATGATTGGTCTAGTCTATGAGAAGAATGCAACTTTTGTGTTAGATTAAGCATTTTTGGACATTCGTTGGCACTGCCATTAAGAGTTATCGGGATATAACTGTGAGCTACTTAATTTTGTATGTGGAACGCATGCTAATGAAGTCATTGGAACTTTGATTTATTCTCGCTTAAGGGGAACCGGTGGTGGTTTTTAGTATTTTCCTAAACTGGAATTTAATCTGGAATACTGTTAACTCTCTTTTTTCTGAGTTTCATTTTCATGCAAGCGAGTTATGAAAATGGAAACCTCACATGCTCATAGTTGGTTAAATCAAGGTGGCAGCCAAAACAGGACGCGAGTGGGGATCAAGATGGATTGAAAGGAACGTATCGAGTAGATTTTGATATTCCAGCCAATGATTGGGCCAGCATTTCTGATTTTTATGATGTCCTAGTTTTCAATACAGGGCACTGGTAATACTCTTCTCTTTCTGCTAATTCACCAAAGTTGTTGATTAACGAATTGATTTATTTATTTCTATCTGTTTTAAAGTTGTGGCATGTCTGAAGAGTTTTGACAATTATGGTCCTCTTTAGTAGTCCATTTCATTGATGAAATGGCCCGTTCGGTCCCTAATCATCAATGTGATTTTATTGATTAATCAATGCCAGGAAAAGTTTGTGAACATGGAGATAAATTAATTTCTTTTTTAACACACACACACCACTCGGACAGAAAGAGAGGTTATAGTCTGGTTTTTGAAAGTAACAGAAATAATTAAAAGTAATTGAAAAACTTTTAAAAAGCAAATCATAAAGCTCACTCTACAAGTATCCCACATTAACCTAATTGGTGTACGTGGGAAGCATTTCCTCTATCGCCCTAAAAGGACATCATATGGATTAAAAGGGTTGATCACCGTAACTTTACGATTCATTTGATATTGAACACACTAGCGTTACACTCAGATCTCTTGTTGAGTTTGTTACTTTGATATGGCACCTCATTAGTTTGTTACATGTCTGGCCTCTGTTATCAGTTCATATTCTGCAGAAACCAGCTGCTAAAGAATTTGTGCTTAACTAGGTGGAATTCTAATAAATTTCCAAAAGAAAGTCCTCCCACTTTTTATCGTGCGGGCGAACCAATACTACTGCCCCTTGATATGTCAGATAGATTTAAAGTTGTTCTTGAGAATATGGTATCATACGTACAAAACAAAGTTCCTCACAAGACACTCAAGATATGGCGTTTACAATCGCCAATGCATTTTTATGGAGGTGATTGGAATCAGAACGGCAGTTGCTTGTTCAATAAGCTCCTTGAGGAGCATCAGGTATGCTTTCATTATGGCTACCCTTATTCTACGGACCATGGTTTCATACACCTGTCTATTGTAAAACAAAACTATACAAGTTTGTGAGTTTCTTTTGAATTTGATATTTTCTGGAACATGTCACAAACAATTCATAATCAAACGATGGCTTGAACGTGAAAGCAGATCTTGTACTTGCATTTTTTCCTTACTTTAATTTTAGTTTAGTGTGTTTTCTCAAGAAAGTCATGGTAATGTCTCAACAGCTTGACTTGTGGTTTGACCCCAGCAACAATGGACCAAACAAAGAAGAAAGACTGTTGAATCGTCTGATTGAAGGCACATACTGTTGAATCGTCTGATTGAAGGCACATTATAAGGAACCGATATTCAACTGCTTAACCTGACTCAACTGAGTGAGTTCAGAGCAGATGTCCATCCAGCGATTTGGTTGGGACAAAAGGATGCCGTTTTGCTCTAGGGCCAGGATTGCATGCACTGGTGCTTACCTGGTGTACCAGATACATGGGTTGACATTTATCAGAACTGATTCACGTTGGGTTGGAGATAAGATGATGAACAACACTTGGTACACCTATGACTGGAAATTGCATACAAGGATGACTTTTGTAGAAGCCGAGTTGAGCAGAATCATCAGATTCTTTTTGTAACACAAAGCAGGCCAAGATAAAGTTAGGCATTGGGCGCATACAATCGCGTTGCAAGTTTAATTGGAAATTTGTTGACATCTTTTGATGGAGGAAGGCGGCTGTCTGTTCTCTTTGTTGTGAAGGAGAATGACAGGGTACATATTCAACTGAAATATAACAAAATCAGACCACAAAGAAAAAATTTGTAACAAGTGAGTAGCATTATAATTCATCATTTTTCATTGAAATTATTTACGGAGTCAAAGAAGGTAATTGACACACCCTAACACAGTCGGTCCACTAGGATTCCGAATCGAGCTGTGTTGGCCGATACCTGGAAGGTGACGAAGCCATAAAGTGTAGTGATGTGGAATTGTGAATAAATTTAAACCTAAAAGTGTCTAAATACAAGAGTGCGCTGTGAGCAGGAATGAACCCAATTCACACGTGATGACAGAGCATAAGTACAGTACAGTAAAATAGGGTGAGAAATTATACCATCGAAAGTAACCGTCTACCCCAAGATTTGCCAAGAATCCTCGTCGATATGAAAGCCTAGCTACTAAAACCCGGAGGGGCGGAAAACAAGGGTGAGTGGGCCTGAAAATAAAGTTTTAATAAAAACATTTGAAAACGTTATAACCCCTTGCCGTAAAACATGTATAGTTTCCAAAATGTACATACTACGTATAGTATGAAAATACTTACTGTAGCCTGCAAAACGTAAATAAAATCAGGTGCTCAAAATAAGTAATATAAGTAAAATCAGGTGTTCAACAAACTATGCTAGCACACCAATCGGAGTCGCCTAATGCGACATGTACGATTGACCTATTGCTCATCAATCTATGCTAGCACACGAGTTAGAGTCCCCTAATGCGACCTGTACGATAGGACTGGGTGTAATCATAATATACGCTATAATGCTACGATCACGTGAAGACTGGCGATAATCGCGGTCACCTACGAGTCGGAGTCGCCTAATGCGACCTGTACGACATGACTGGCACCTACTTGGATCCAAGGTGAGCGTGTGGTGCGGGAGGTAAACATACACGTGAAACACCGAGGTGCAGCAATGATGAGCAGACTACATGAATATAAGCATGCCATAATGATGCAATAATTCTAATCAACATAATAACATTCATAGCTGTAGATATAATTATGGCATCAAAGATTATAAGCATACCTGTGCATCTAGTAGGATGTAGCATGTTTCATAAATTCCGTCATTTCGCTAATTTTTATAAACTTTAGTCTAATCCAGGCGTACGTAAGAAATTCTTTTTCAAATGCATAATTGGAAACTATCAATCATATATATATATATATATACACACACACTATAAAAAAGAAAAGACCCACTTACCTGAAGTCTGTGCTACAACTCTCTAGCACGAATATTGAGGCGTCACTAACGATCGTCGCCTGTGGCCAAGTCCAATTTGGCCGGGAAAAGCTCCAATTTCACTCAAACCCACCAGAAACCCTAGAATGGGCGAGCTTCGATTCTCCTTCCTCAATGCTCCGACGCCCTTACAACTAGTTGGGTCTTGTTCCTGGGTCCAATTGGAGTTGATTAAGGGTGATGGTGGGTGGTGAAACTCCCTGGATCGAAGGAATCACTGTCGAGCACCTCCAGTGCTCCGGTGAGGTTCTACACGATTTTGGACCTAAAACTTTTCGAACTTGGGTGGAGATGGTAGAGGAGAGGTTGTGGAAGAGATTGCAGGTGTTGGATTATGGTTGTTCGACGGAAAAAATGGTGGAAACCACCGAAATTTGTTCGGGTGGGTGCATGGATGGGTTGACGGAAAAGGGAAGGCTATGAGCTATCTCTCCCCTCTCCTAATTGGCTATCTCTCTCCCCTCTAATTTCTGAACAATTCTTTTAAACAATCTACTTGCCTTCGAAATAATACAAACTGCAGTAGAGTAGACACGTACCCAAAGTTGACTAGAATGTCTTCTAGCACAAAGAGGTGGCTATGGCATCATGGTCAAAGTAAATGTTGGTCAAAATGTCATAAAGCCCGATAAATTCAAGAATGAGCAATTTACCAAGAGATCTAAAATGTTGCCCAACGGAAGTGAGTTGACTTGTCAAGTCAATCTATAAACATTGAAACATCATCATAATCTCCACATGTACAAGATACCTCGTACTGAGAGTGTATGATGATATTTCCTAACTCCATTCATATACAGGAAGTGATTATAACCATTCGAACGATTTCTTGGTGGTTTGTAGGTAATGCCATGTCAATACTCATGAATTCCACTTGAAATGAGATAAGACAAGCTGAAGGTGTACAAAGGTACACACGTCTTTTGATGCGGTAAATAATAATTACATTTGCATAACCGGAGGAATGCACAGTAGTGCAATCGTAGACGTTGATCTGGTTCTTCCATCGTGCCAGTCGAAAATCTAATTCTTTCCAAATGAATATATACTTGAGAGGTCTAAGATTGATAAAGATTTTAAACACGTTTCTCTACAGAGAAGTGTCATCCGGTTTTCAAGCAAAGATGGTAGATGTTGACTCTAAGTCATGAATAAGATGGTTCATTTTCGGATGGTTTCAACCGTTGGAAAATATAAGCAATACTCCACCATGTTGACTCCGCATAGTCGAAACATCCAAAGAACACGTCAACTTGGATTTCCAAAATGATCAATGTCATCGAAAGGTGTAAAACAAAGGCGAGATAAGACAACAATCCATTTGTCAGAAACTTTATTCATATCTAACATCACAACTATACTAACTTTCCTCGGTCGATAAGTGAGGAAAAATACTATAGCCGAAAGATCGCTAACAAATTGACGATAAAATCGACAAGACCAAAGATATCTCGAATTTCACAACACTTTGTGACAATTTCAACTTTCTTCCATCACAACCTTTTGGGAAGAAGAAAAGAATATCGTGTACCGAGATCACGTCTCCCAAGAAAAATACCAATTTAACCAACTAACATTTGAGAAATTTGGTATAAAGCTGACTGTCGGTATTTAGGAAGTTTGATTTCGCTGCTGAAGTAGGTGGGAAAGTCGTCTGTAAGACTACAACGAATTCAATAAGCTACGAAAGAAAACTCGAGTTCCAAAAGTGGTCGGGTAAACCATAAATTCGAAGTATGGGTTAACAATTTTAATCGTCACCTGATAAAGTTGCTAAATCTAGGTACGAACCTAAAGTTCAATCTTTGGCCTTCGCAAATAGGTTCGAGGTTCCCTAGATAAGGTGTTTGGTTGGGTAAATTCCTAATAGATAAGCTTTAGTAACTAAGTTATCTCAATAAGGTAGGACTTGTTCAGAAAGATGCAAGGAAAACTGATGTAGTACAAGAAAATGGATTGATTGTGTACTCTACTTCTCGCATTCAATGGCATCCCAAGTAAATTTTTGAGAAATGACGCCAAAGGTATACGTCCTCGAAATGTACTATACTACTAACCAACTTTTCGACACGAACTAAAAGGTCTTCACAATTTTCTCGACACTCAAATCACTCTAACAGTGAGATATCATCTCGTATTTCTATTCTACTATCTACATGTGGAAGTGATCGAGAGGTGGCTAGTCGAAGAAGTTTTGATTACCTAAATGGGTAATATGGTTAACATAACTGTGAGTTTACTATCTTAAAACAAAGTATGCTCCTAAGTTTCCACGATTTAGTTTCTTCGGCTCAAGTAGTCATTGTTAATCAGTCTATCGAATTAACATAATTATGATATTTTGATATTGTTCGCTACATTGAAACTGTGAACCGGCATTTTGGCACAAAGGTATCACTCCCAGATACTAGCATGTATCCGGTATCATAAATCATACCGCCAGAATACTGGTTGATAATTCATGGATATCGGATAGTATCGTCAATTAATAGCGCCACCATAGGCTGATTACAGGCTAGAGCCCGCTCGGATAGTTGGTTTGGGACGATTGGTAAGGAACTGGTTCGGTGAGGTGGTTTCATTAATTCTAGGGAAAATACTTACTACTTCGGGGATTTCTACTGATAGTAGGTATAACAACTCGTACACCTGTGCCTATGCTCATCGAAATGACGAGTACATCACCAAAAGAAACTTGGGAAACTAGCGTTGGCTGTAACGTCCTAAGGCTGGAAAAAGAATTTTCTAATAATCTACTTTAGGACGGACTTAAACGGAAGTCGATCTTCCTTCTAAAGATCCATAATGATCACTAGTGCGTTTGGAAAGATTAGTGCTATCAAGAACCAAAAGTGATTGTCCCCCTGATGTTCTTACGTCGAGTGCTACCTCTTTAGCACCACATTGACACTAGAGACATTTCTAGAAATTTTGACGAAAGTACAACTTCGTAGGAATTCCGATAGAAGATATACTAATGGATACTGCCAAGGGATCAAAACTATTCTTAGCTTCCATTCTCGAAAGGGTTGGTAGAAATGACTAGATGGTAGTGGAATTGGTGGGTAAATCCCCCGTGATGCACAACTATCGATATAGTAGCCCTGCTTCAGGGCCATCAACTTGTCTCAAATCCACATCTTTCCTTGGCAGGGAAATTCTTCACTTAAAGTTTAAAGGCGGTCGCCAAAGCGATTTTCTCGAATGTCAATAAGTTGCCTAATCCGCCCAAAACTTAGGAAAACCTAACACGTTTTTGTAGTCGACGAGGTGGCAAAATTCAACATTTAGGCTCAAGAATAAAAAATGCTTATATCACGCGTGTGATGAACGTAATACTACCCAAACTTATGCTCTAATACCAAACTGACACACCCCGACCCGGTATGTCCACTAGGATTCCGAATCGAGCTGTGTTGGCCGACACCTGGAAGGTGACGAAGCCATAAAGTGTAGTGATGTGGAATTGTGAATAAATTTAAACCTGACAGTGCCTAAATACAAGAGTGCACTGTGAGTAGGAATGAACCCAATTCACACGTGATGACAGAGCATAAGTACAGTACAGTAAAATAGGGTGAGAAATTATACCATCGAAGGTAACCGTCTACCCCAAGATTTGCCAAGAATTCTCGTCGATATGAAAGCTCAGCTACTAAAACCTGGAGGGGCGAAAAACAAGGGTGAGTGGCTTGAAAATAAAGTTTTAATAAAAACCTTTGGAAGAATTAGATATTGAGTGAAATAATGGATGTGCTTTTTCATCTGGTTTGGGTTGATCATTTTGAACTGCTTTGGTTAATATCTTTCATTATTGCCCGGTCAGGAGTCGGTACTACATAATACATACCGATTAGAGACTGAGCTAATATTAATTATTGTTCTTCATCTCCTTATCCATCATATCTAATCTGGAGATTACATTAATACTAGCTTGGGTTTATGGAATTCTAAATGAAGTTCATCATGTTTAGTATAGCAAAGACAGCTGCTTTTCATGAAATGATCGAGTTCCGGTTTTTATCTAAATATAAGTGGCGAAAACAAGCATCATTAGGGTTGTTGTACCTCTGTCATTTAAAATGTTCTGCTTATAAACATTGGCATGTTGATTGCCATGACCTCGACCTACTCGGGGAAAGTGGTTAATATGAGATGAGAGAGATGATATGAGTGGTATCCAAAAACCAAATAATTCAGATTCGGTACTGAAATGGGTGCAAAAAGGTCCATGCTCATAATGCATGACTATGAGACTAAACTTGAATGTGATCCTACTGTAGACATTTCTCTCCTTGGGATCGATTAATATAGACTGAAGACATTAAACATTAAGCATTATACAAGTGGAGTTGCAATAGGGGATGCTGCTATCTTTAAATTGCAACGGTTATATCTGTACACTTGCATAAAGATTTCAAGTATTAATCTGTGAGCAAATAGACCCACAATTTGTCGATCCCTCTTGAAATTTTAGGAAATGTGATATCAGATATGTAGTCTCTGACGTAGCAAGTGTTCAGTTAATGTCTGTAATTTCTATTTCGTTTCTTTGTTAATTTCAAGAGGACCCTTAGATTCATTCTAATTACTGAAACTGTGCACGAGAAACTTGCGGGACTTATTTATTTTTCCTACTTCCAATTAAAACAGCAAAGGAAATCCATGATAGGCTTCAATCGAAATTGCTGTTGCAAGATCTTCAGAAATAACATGAATTGCTGCATTGAACATCTAAATTAATCTATCTTAAAACTTTCATTACAAAGGTGTAATGTAACATTCTAACATGCTTAATACTTCATGATGATATGTAAATACAAGAATGAAGACTTACTTGTGATCTGGACATTATTTGGTGCTATAAAGGTATCCGGGCACAGGAGAATATGACAAGTTCTTTGAGGAGGGAATCTATACCTGTGCAGGGTGCGGGACTCCTCTCTACAGATCCACAACCAAATTTAATTCGGGTTGTGGCTGGCCAGCTTTTTATGAGGGTCTTCCTGGGGCGATAAATTTTAATGTGAGTAAGCTTCCTTGCGTTTAATCCTTATTTTTGTGTTTCTTAATCTTAATTTAATTCAAGCTATCATTTTTATTGTTAATGAAACTCTTATGCTATCAGCCAGACCCAGATGGAATGAGGACTGAAATTACATGTGCGGCTTGTGGTGGACACCTGGGTCATGTATTCAAAGGAGAAGGTTTTCGAACACCCACAAATGAACGCCATTGCGTTAATAGTATTTCACTCAAGTTTGCCCCTCCCAGTTCTAGGCCATCTCAGTGAAGCCTTTGTTCCTCCCAGTTCTAATTCATCTCATTGAAGCCCTTTGCATGTTACATTTCAATATCGTAAGTTACTGTCAATAAAGTGGTTGTTATGTAAAGAATAAAGATTGATGGTGAAACTTTTTGTGCTAATGTTGTCTCTCTTCTTTTTATATGCTTTAACTAACACAATTTCACCAGATGGGTCTTCTTTTGCTCCCATTCCTCCAGCTATCGCAGATTATGTTCTGTCTGAGTTCTGATGTATCGTAGTTATGCTTTGCATTCTTGCTTTAACGGAAGATTTGTGTAAAAGTGTAACATGGGTTTGTTCGTTTGTCGTGGGGAAACCCTTATATTATTAAGGGCAATATTGTAAATGCATTATCTAGGGATAATACTTAGAGGTTAAGGAAAATTGTTAGATGTAATGATTTTTGTTAGCCTACACAACTTGTATATATATATTCAGATTGTAATCTTATTAAGTAAGTGAAATGAAAATATACTTTCTCAATATGGTATCACTCGCCCTAGTCCGACGACATCTCTCTTCGATCCCAACTCTTCCCGCTTCTCTGCTACTCCGATCTTGATCACCGCTTCTCTGCTACTCCGATCTTGATCTCCGATCTTAATCGTCATCTCTAATTGATCGTCTTCTCCTCTCTGTATCTCTGGTCATGGCTCCCGCCGTCTCTTCCTCTTCGGCATCGGATTCTCCAATTCTTCCACCGCCTGAATATTCCAACCCTAATTCTTCGAATTCTGCCCCAATTACCATACAGAACATTGGATCTATGGTTCCGATTAAGCTTACCACTACCAATTACCTGACCTGGAGTGCTCTTTTCGCTCCAATTTTTCGTCGATACAATCTCACAGGTCTGATTGACGGTTCTTCGCCGGCGCCGCCTCAATTTCTCATTGATTCCTCAGGCAATCGCAGTCTTAATCCGGCGTATGTTGCTTGGTTTGAGAATGATCAAAACATTCTCATTTGGATCAATTCAACTCTCTCGGAATCCCTAATTCCTTATACTGTTAGAGTTTCCTCGGCTCGAGAACTATGGGCAAAATTGGAGTCTCACTTCGCTGCTGCCTCACATTCTCACATCCACGAACTCAGATCTCGACTTCGTAGTCTCACCAAAAGAGATCTCACAGCCGCTCAATATCTTCAACGCACTTAGGAGATTGCTGATGCTCTTGCCAGTGCTGGTGCTCCCGTTGAAGATTCAGAATTGCTCTCTGTCATTCTCCATGGCTTACCTCCTGAATTTGACTCGTTCGTGGATGCCATTCAGTTTTGTCTCGGTTCAACTACTGTTGATGAGCTACATGGTTTGCTCCTTAGCAAAGAGATCCAACTGAACAATCGCAAGCAAAGTACACCGATGTCTTCCTTTCAGGCCTACAACACCTCCACTAGCCTTCTTCCTCTGCCTGTTCCTTCTCTCTCTCAAGGCTATGTTGCTCAGCATTCATTCTATTCTCACATCGCAACTTTACTCGGAGCAACCACAATAATCGTGGTAATTTCAGGCAAAACAACAATCAGAGGTTCACAAATTTCAATCGAGGCAACAATCAACGTTCAAATCGAGGAGCTCGGCCAACTTTTTCATCCAACAGGAAATTGTCTTGTCAAATATGTCGTCAATCTGACCATGAACCTTGTGACTGTCCTCATCGCATAGATCCTCACTATAATGGCAAGTCATCCCACACTGCGTTGGTTGCCAACACCTCCAATTCTTCTTCTCCATGGATTGTCGACTCTGGAGCAACTGCTCACATGACCAACAACTATGACACTCTCCAGAATCCTGAAGCTTACACAGGACCTGAACAAGTGTATATTGGTGATGGCAAAGGTTTGCCTATCACTCACTCTGGTTCTTCTTCTATTACAACTTCACATAGTAATTTTGCACTCAAGCATGTCTTATTTGTGCCTGATCTGAAGCATAATCTCCTCTCTGCAAATCAATTTCTTATTGACAATCAATGCTCCATGCATCTTTATCCCTCTCACTTTACTGTGAAGGATCTTTCTTCGGGGATGATGCGTTTTAAAGGTCCTGTTCAGCATGGTTTCTATCATTTTTCTCAATCTTCTCACACTGGTGCCAAGCGTACAGCTCTTACTGCTACTACAAAAGTTTCCAGGACTTTGTGGCATGGACGGTTGGGCCATCCTTCAGTCAAGATTCTAAATAAGCTAGCTTCTCAATCTTGTATCTCTGTGTTACAAAATAAGACCACTTCCTTTTGTTCAGCTTGTGCATTAGGAAAGTGTTCTAGATTGCCATTTGTATCCACTACTTGTACTACCACGAAACCACTAGAACTCATTCATACAGATGTTTGGGGACCCTCACCTATAGCTTCTCAGGATGGTTTCAGGTACTATGTCATATTTGTGGATGATTTTACTCGATACTGTTGGTTCTACCCTCTGAGATACAAATCTGATGTACTATCAGTCTTCATGCAATATAAATCTTTGGTTGAAAATGTTCTGTGCACCAAAATTATTACCTTGAGATCTGATTCTGGTGGTGAATTCATGAGCACTATGTTCTCTACGTTCTTGGCACAACATGGCATCCAACATCAGTTATCTTGTCCTCACACCCCAGAACAAAATGGGTGTGCAGAACGCAAACACAGGCATCTTGTGGAAACTGCACGGACTCTTTTTGCAGCATCTAAAGTTCCTCACTTGTATTGGGTCGATGTTTTTGCAGCTGCAATCTATCTCATTAACAGGTTACCTACTCTATCTCGGCCCTCACCTTGGGAGTCTATTTTCAAGAAAATGCCTTGTTATAGCACACTGAGAGTTTTTGGTTGCCTCTGTTTTCCGTGGTTAAAGCCTTATACATCTTCTAAGTTAGATGCTAAGAGCAAGCCTTGTGTTTTCTTGGGCTACAGTCTCAATCATAAGGGGTACAAATGCCTTGATACAATCACAGGAAGAATCTACATCTCTCGGCACGTTCTCTTTGATGAAAGCACTTTTCCATATTACAACCTTCCTCCTTCCTCCGCTCCTTCCACATTTCAAACTACAAGTACATCTTCTGCTATTCCATCTTCCTTAACTTTTACACCCCTTCCTCCAACCTCCTCACCACCTACCTTTTTTGAAGCATCCTCCCCACCTCCATTATTCACAGAACCAACACCATCTCCACAACCACCACCACCACTAAACAATCACCCTATGCAAACCCGATCTAAGTCCGGTATTTACAAGCCTAAGGCTCTTACTGCCACCAAACATCCTCTTCCCCCTCATTTGTCTCTGGATTATATTCCTACAACCTATCTACAAGCCTCTAAACACCCGCATTGGCGCCAAGCAATGCAGGAGGAATTTAATGCTCTCCTTCATACTCAAACATGGTCCCTTGTTCCCCATCATTCCTCTCAGAACCTAGTAGGCTGCAAATGGGTTTTTCGCATCAAACGAAAACCTGATGGCTCCATAGATCGCTACAAGGCTCGGCTGGTTGCCAAAGGCTTTCACCAACAGGAAGGTCTCGATTACACTGAAACGTTTAGCCCTGTGGCTAAACCTGTGACAATCAGAATTTTACTCACCATGGCTGCTCAATTTGATTGGTTTTTGAACCAACTTGATGTTAGTAATGCATTCTTGCATGGCACTCTCTCTGAATCTGTGTTTATGCAACAACCACCTGGATTTGAAGACTCTACCAACCCACATCATGTGTGTCAGCTTCATAAATCCTTATATGGTCTCAAACAAGCTCCCCGAGCTATTATCTAGGGATAATACTTAGAGGTTAAGGAAAATTGTTAGATGTAATGATTTTTGTTAACCTCTAAGTATTATCCCTAGATAATGCATTTACAATATTGCCCTTAATATATATGATGTCTATTGAGTAAAAAGAAAATCTTGTGTGCGT
Organism: Heteromeles arbutifolia; assembly: GCA_024362995.1. NCBI lineage: Eukaryota > Viridiplantae > Streptophyta > Magnoliopsida > Rosales > Rosaceae > Heteromeles > Heteromeles arbutifolia. The sequence continues at coordinate 37,508,183 of JANCRC010000002.1, read as the reverse complement.
CCTCATTGTAAAGACTTCAGCTGCTGGTCAGGTTTATTATTGTGAGAGGGTTGAAGTGATGTACATACATTGTGTGCGTGAATTTCTTTACAAACTGATAGCACGGTTGAATGGTTTCATGCGTTACAAGTTGAAAGGATTTTGTAGAAAGACAACCTTCGGAATCAGGGTACACGAACTTGAACTAATAAGACATCAGCTAATAGCTAGTTAAGGTTTGATTTACAACTAAGACATGGACTACGGACAACACAGCACAGCGAGCTTCCATATTTTACCTTGAATGCTATTGCTAATGACAGATTCCTCAAGTTTCTACTTTCTAGCTGCATAAGAGCATCCCTAGTGAGGGGCTCTATATGGGGTTGGAAAAGTGGTGAATATATTCCATTTTAGAGTTCCGAGGAATCTTTGGGGTTTTATGAAGAATCTATCAAATTGAGGGGCTATTTCTTTCGGGCTCTATAAGGGGCTATAAATATTTATTTATGTAGTAATTTGATTATGCGACCATTTTTTTTGTGTGTTAACTTTTCTTAAGTTGATTTTTAGACGTGTTATCTTAATTTTTTTTTAAGAACCTTTCAACCTAAAAAGTTCAAATTCTGACAGTTAGATTTCATCACTTATGAACCGTTCATTGGATTAGATTCTCTTATCTCAATCTCATCCGTTGAAAGATACAAACCCTAACTTCGTGCTCAGAAATAATTTGATTTTCTGGTACAACACTACAATTTACCTAGCACCAATTAGTAAATTAGTATCATACAATTTTCAAAAAATTTATTTGAAAATTTCACACACTAATGCCCAGGAACGTTAAATCAATTTGAAATTTTAATTCTTATGGAATTTAAAACAACCATTAATTAGCCAAATTGCAATAAATTACAAACAAACACAACCAAATGTTTCATCATATAACAAGGGGCATTTTAGGACTAAAATTTTGTAATCTGAGTCATGAAGCAAATTTAATGAACTTTTTTTTTTTGTTAAAACCCAATAAATGAGTTTAAGTCAGGAAAAAATATATATGATGTGTTAAAGTTTTAAGGGGAAAATTTAAATTTTTAGACTAATAAAAGTGAGCCTTTTTAGTAGGATAGCTTATATCATTTTATATCTTAAGCATTAAATATACAAAGAAAATGTAGGAGGACCTTTGGAACAAAAATATGTAAGAAAAAGGAATTAAAAAAAGAAGTAAAATGAGAGTATAAGTGTATTCGCAAGTGAAGGGAGAGTGGCTCACATAGATTGCTACTTTTCTCGTGGGATCCGCTGTTTTTTGGGGCTGGATGTAGTCCAATTTTATGCTATCTAAAAAACGAAGTTGCTAGCCTATGTGGTGGATCTAACTCCATTTTCCGGCTCATTGGGGATGAAAATTCTCACTAAGACTTTAAATATAATAGCCTCATGAAGGATAAAGCCCCTATTGGGATGCTCTAACTGAGGATGATGCCTTCTTTTGCTTGGTTTTGTGTAAACAGTTTTGAGTAGGTTTCCCAAGATGAGAAACCCAAAAAAAAAAAAGAGTCATAATTGTGCTACTAGAACCCAAGGGAGGAGAGTTGGTATTATCACTTTGAAAAAAGTTACATGCACTCTAACCCCACTCATTGATCCCAACACCCGATGATAAAGTTTTACAGTCGGTTCAAAAATGGGGAGGCTTTAAGCACACCCCATGGGAGCAGAAACACCGTGAATCTTGAGGTGCCCTACCACACAAGGTTGAGGGCATATTCACTTATCACGTATGAAAATATGAATGGTACCATTAATTTTAGATACAAAACTTGAAAAATGAAAGTATGCCGTTAACATATGGAGTTGTTTATTGTGAATCTTAACGAAACATTCATGGTATTGTTTATTTTTAACGTTAAGAACATTTTAATTCTAAAAAGTCACTATAGTACTATTAACTTACAACACATTTTTATTATTTTCGTTAAAACTAAAAAATTTCAAGTTATTTTCATTAGTTTCTTTGTTTATTGCATGCCCAATCGTTCACATCCTCGCCCGGTGTAATCCCTTATTCCTTGGTATTTCCATACCTATGCTGGTGGTAAAGCCAAGCCAATTTCACCAAAGAAAAAGAAAACGTGCAGAAACATTGGTGGTGATGACCGTGATTCTATCTTTTCTGCCTTATCTGCTAAAAGTTGTGTCAGAGAATTACAAGTGGCAAGGTCTTTGCAGCCTATGGTAAATCGCCAGGTGGACAGTATACGGAAAAATCATATCGGCTTTTGTCATTTAGTTGACGTTGAAACCCCTTTCTCGTTGCTCCAACGCCTGCCTTTCCTCCACACACCGTCGAGTTGTCAACAGACGCAGTCGCATACAATCCAAGCTTACTGGATTAATAAATCTCTCTCGTGTACATTTTTCGTCCTCATCTTTTGCTTCTCCCTCTCTTTCTTTCTCATCTTTTACTCTGAAGGGTCAAATGACTTAGCTCTCTGTGTTTTTCTCAATATTTGCATAAGTAAATTGTGGGTTTTGTAAGAAAAGCAAAATAAATTGGGGGTTTTTCTTTTCTTCAATGTGGGTTTTCTTCTGTCATCAGCCTCAGCACTATGTTGGAGTCGGTGACTTATATCGGAAGCTCTAAGGTAAATTGGCCCCTACCTCTTTTCCTTTTCTGTATATTTTCATGCCTACCAAATGATGAACTGAAAGGATGTTGTCTTTCTTTTGGTGACCATCACCATCAGTAGGGAACAGCTTAAAACAGTTTGGGATTTTTCTTATAGAAGTATTCTAGCTCATCTATTCTGCGATGAAATGATGACTAATTTGTCAAATAATTCAAACTGTCATCTATGTGCTCTAATTTTTGCCAATTTGCCCTAATATTATTATGTCAAGTTTTCAATCCTCCACAGGAAACCAGAACATGCAATCAGCCAAAGTTTCGGAATTTTTGTTTAAAATTGAAAGCCATTAAGTTTTCCATTCTTCTTTGCTCCTGCATTTTAATAGTGGAGTAAGCTAGTTAAATTGTTTAAGTTAATCTAGCCTATATCTTTTCTTCTCTTCCTTGCAGGGATACAACACTATCAAACAAAAGAGCCCATCTATGGCCTGCTCTCTATCCATATCACGGCTTTCTGGGCGTTCTTTTATTCCGTGTTCCAGTAACCATCAAGTGCATCCATTATCATATGCCACTAATTACAACACAAGGCATCCCCCTTTTGCTGCAAGAAACTTTGTGGGAAATCCTTTACTAGCTTCCTCTGTCTGCGGATGGAGAGGACTTTATTTCTCAAACCACAGATCAGTCCATTCAAAAAGATTGCGAACGCATGCAGGACTTGATGTTGCGAGTGCTGTTGATGTCATTAATGATTTGGGATTTGATACTTTGACGTTCTTAGCTGTTACTGTCATTATCGTTCCGGCATTCAAGATCATTAAAGCTAGCCCTGTAAGACTATTGTTGGATCGTACCTATATTATTGTTACTTTTCTAAATTTACATGAAATCACTTTTTAGATGAAATACAGTATACGCTATGGTTTTCAGATACTTGGTTTTTTTTTTGCGGGGATTGTACTCAATCAATTTGGCTTGATTCGGAATCTTACAGATGTGAAAGTTTTGTCTGAATGGGGGATTCTTTTCTTGGTAAGCATTCTTTGTTGATGTGTACTGTCGGAAAAGTTAATAATATCTGGCCTTCTTATCTTATACTGTACCTGTACCATGTCTATGAATACTGCAAATTCATCACCTTGCTTTGTGAACCTTTGATAGTCCTTGGTGTTAGCTTGATATACATTATTGGTATATTTTCTGTCATATTCAACTACTGTCGTCTATGAGATTTGACTCAAGACCAAAGTGGAGACTAAATGCCCTTATTCAAATGGTCATTGCCGATATACGTAGTTGTGTACTCCCCAACAACTTAACTGTTTGGGGTTCAATAGTTGTCTAACATGGTATCATACCCTTGATCGCATGAGGTCATGCCTAGAACCTCCTACTGGCATTCACCATCTTTTGCTGGTTAGGGAGGTGCAGGTGAGGAGGGAGGGTGTTGGCTTGATATGCATGCTTGGATCATTCTCTAACTTAAGTTTTTGAGGTCTAGTGGTTGCCTAACACTTGAGATAAGCCAAAAATTTCTTTTTCCGTTACAAAGACAGAACATTTTCCTTTTCCTTAGGGCCACCCTTGTGTACTTCATAGAAAAAATGAAAATCATTTATTCTCGTATGTACTTTTGATGCTCAAACATAAGTACATCCATCTTAAATTTTTTTTCTATTGGTTAATTACCGGATTTACCTAACTGTGACACTAAGAGGAAGAAAGATGATAAATATTTAGGGTTCACTGGCTGACATATTGAGGATTATGGACAAGGAAAATACCTGGGAAGGTGTTTGGATGAAGTGTCCTCTGCTTTGCATAGTCTTTTCTTCGACGCTTGTGCCATTTTTCTTTCTGCAATTTACATTCTCCCGAAAGTTAAAAGCATATGATTTTCTAAAGAAGCTTATATTCCTCGCATGGTGAATGTTGGTGCATTCCTTTTACACTGTTTTCGTTTTGTTTGACTGTTATGTTTCCCTTTCAGCTGTTTGAGATGGGCTTGGAGCTTTCATTTTCGCGTCTAAAGGCTCTTGCAAAATATGCCTTCGGAATGGGATTAACTCAGGTAATTTGTAGACAAAAAGCAATACTTGGTGTTTCTAGTATCTATCTGGTTGTGTAAATTAGACGATAGTATTCTCTTTATTGAGGATAATAATGAAGTTCAAACTGGAGTAGTTTATCATGAGATATATATTTCATATAACTGAAAAATTGTACTTTTTGAGGTTATTTCAGATTTCATGGTTAAGGCACCCAAAAAAAGAAAGAAAAAGATGATTCTTCATAAGGAATGGAATAAGATAGGAATTGAGTTGCTAATAAGAAGCAGGAAGAAATGGACGTTGCATTTCAACGTTTTGTTTGCTTAACAAATTAATTGCATGGAACCAAATAATTTAATTATATTTTTATATATCTCATTTTTGTGAAAAGTTATTTATATAAACAAATTACTTTTCAGTAACAAATATCATTTTTTAGATCTCTGTGTGTGTGTGTGTGTGATCAATAAGGGTTGATAAATTATAATTAAAGTAAGTTCTGAACTTCTTATTGAATAGGCATAGGGGCATTTGCATTGCTTAAGGGCTAAGGCTCCTGCAACACCTTTGTTGTGGGAGAATTTCATGAAAGGTTATTTTCGTCGAGCTGGAAGCGTACTTAGTGCTGTTTGATATATAATTTTAAACACCTTCGAATAGTACCATTGGCATTACGTAGTCCTATAATTGCTCTTTGCCCTGATCTTTTATGCTAAGCTTCTGTTTGCAGTTTATGAATGCTGCACAAATTGCGTGGAAAAACACAAATAGTGCTGCTTGAAATTTTGACCTTATTTTTTCCCCTCTTGAAGGTCGTATTATCTACTCTTGCTTTCACAGCCTTCGAACTTCCACCTAATGGTGCTATTGGAACCCAAATTTTGACGTTCCTCTTTAACTCAAGGCCTGATTTGGTGAGAGCTCTGTTCCGTAGAACACTTTTAGCATTTGTTTCATCTATATGTAACACGATATCACCACTCGTCTGCTCTTGTTATGTTTTGAATCTTTTGACTTGGTTACTTGTTTGATTCCACTTTATATAGTTTTCAGACTTGCATCCACATTTGGTGCAGTGTTTACAGTTTTCTTCTATAATTATCTTCTTTTGATTTCAACTTATGTGAACCATACTTTCTAACTTGATTACGATTTGAGCTAATGGGCATGGTCACTAAGCTAGTGGCTAGTTGCACATATCAGGTCTTATATTATTCTTATCTGTCTTTTGTATCCATAAATTCAGGATAGTATTACTTCTATGTTCTTTGTTTCATATCTTATTGGTCTTTGAATCATTGGAAGGGTTCAAGCTCTGGGCCTATCTTATTCCTAATCCATTACCCCACCCTCCCTCACAACTAACCTGAGGAGTATAATTTTGTTTTTAGCCCAAGTGTCCTTTATACATTGAAGGGGTTCAAGCTCTGAACCCATCCTAATCCACCCATTATTCCACCCTCCCTCACATCTTGGGCTAACTTTACGAGTGTAATTTAGTTTTCGTAAAGATTTGACAACTAATTTAGTTATATTGGTAATCCAATTTTCTTTATTATCTTTATCCAAGTGCTTGTCCTGGTAAAATATTCAAGTATGATATATTTGTTTCGTTAAGTTAGTAAGCCTTCTTGATGTTTAAAATCACTATTGGTTTGTCTTTCAGTGTCACCAACTGGAGTGTGATACAGACAGACCTCTGTCCTTGTCCAAGCCATTTTTAATTTTTATTTTATGTTCTTCCTTTCGTAATAGGTCAACATCAGAAGCATTGATGAAGCTGTAGTGATTGGTGCTGCTCTCTCTCTGTCTTCTTCAGCTTTTGTACTTCAGGTAATTTAAATACGGAACTGCAGAATTTTTCAAATGAAGAAATCTGTTTCATTTAGCTGCTATTAATGATTGGTGCTAGAAAATGGTTAGTTATTTTCAAGAAAAAAGTGATCATTTTCCTTCTTTCTTCCCCCTTGCTAAGCTATAGTCGCGTGAAATTCTTTTCCTTTTCTTTTGCTTTCCAAGTTTTAGTAAGAACGCTTTGATGATAGTTTACTTCTTAACAGGGGTAATCAGCAATCTATATAGTTGCAGATCGCACCATGACATTTCAGTTGTTGCGTTAAAGTTAAACTGACCAGGAACTTAGCTGTACTGGCTTTAAACTTAAAAGTCCTTTTCACAGTTAAGGATGCTTTGTTGTCAAGCTTTAAAACCATGCTTTTAAGCTAGTTACTCAAAATCTCAATCACCATACATATTGTATGAACTATGAAATATAGTACTTGTATGCTGTCTATTACATATGTTATTTATAACAAATGTTTTCACATATTTAAATCGAAGCTGAACCTATTAACCTAAAAAGGAGATTAACTGGTTTTGATTAATTGTCATAGACTCCTGAACGTTAACAATATAAAATAGTTGTCTAAGGAAGTGTAGGAAGAGTTTTCTGTTTTATTGTTGGTATTAATGGTGCTTGTATGACTTGACTATAGCACCTCACCAGCAAATAAAGCATAATAATTTAGTAAGAATTGACAATAAGTATGCATGTGTGTATCATCCGCTTACCAGCATATCATATCTTTTATCCAAATTTTGGTCCCTTGAATGGGTATAGTCCATGTAACACGTTTATTTTTTTTTTAACTAGTGTATCTGAGTCTTTGACCCGACTAATCACTAGGCCCCCTGCCTGACCCCACAACATTTGGGGAGCGAGAAACTCTAGCATTTGCTAGGTGGTACCATGGGAGAGAGTCGAACCCCCAGATCACTTGGGAGCAAACCAAGGACCTGACTGCTAGACCAACAACTCTTAAGTTAATCCATGTAACACATTTAAGATCCTAGTTTGGGGAATTCAGTGTCTTAGATAGTTTTGACAGTGTCCATTTTTTCAATTTCATTAACTTTTTACCTTTACAAGTTCTAAAATGGACAACAATGCAGAATGTCTACTTTATTCCTCGTACCAAAAAAATTTCTATTAATTTATATGTAATAGATTAATGACCATTTAATATCGCTGCTTACATAGAATAATGTATAGCTACTTGCAGAGAAAGGTGAACTCCCTACAAGATTTGGGTCAGCAACTCTAGGGATACTTCTTCTACAGGTTCTATTCCAAACCACGCTCGGAGTTATATTTTTTCTTCTTTCCCTTTTTGGGTTTGTTTTGATTTGTTGAATTGAATGGAATAAGCAATGGTGTTGCATTTTCTTTTACTTCCCATTCTGGATTTTGATAAGGTCGCCATGCAAAATATACAACAAGAGTATGATGTCAATAACTTTTGGCCCCCCACTACTTGATATTTGCAGGACATAGCAGTCGTACCTCTCTTAGTCATACTTCCAGTGCTGGAAAGTCAGGTATACGAGAAATTCAACTAATATTTTTCAACAGTTATAGTTGAATGTACAATTTTGTTAATGTCATTAGGATTACTGAATACTGATGGTAGAACATAAAATCATTGTCTCCTATATATAATGAAAAAAAGAATTAATCGTATGGCTGTGAGTACTGGGTGGTAGTTGACCACTGTTTATCTCATTATGTGATCTGTGCAATGTCTTTTGTGAAGAGTGTGGAGTATGGAAGAAAGAAATTCCGGTGAAAATCCAACGAAAAGCTCAAACTGATTTGGAAATTTTCAATTCTAATTTCTAGGTCCGATCCAAAATATATCATCAGTGAAGGATACTTAATGCTGGAAAATATCACTCTTTATTTGTAGGGATTTTTATTTTTGGATGAAGCTTCTATTATATTAAATTATTAATACAGGAAACCTGTTTTTATTATCAACGCCTTCATGTTTTGAGGGAATTTTATTTTATCATCCATCCCTGATTTGTGTCGTCACTTTTTGCACCTTTTATCTTGACTATGATGTTTTATTTCTTTTCGTTTTCTTTTTAAACTTTTTACCTGCTTTCAGATACTAGTTGCTCATTTAGCATTCCTTCATTTTTATTTTTCTTCAGAACCTAGCAGAGGAAAGTATATGGCCAATGCTTCTGAAGGAAAGTCTAAAAGCCTTAGGTGGACTTGGTATTCTTTCTCTTGGAGGAAAATTCCTTCTTAGACGAGTTTTTGAGGTGGGCATGGCAAACAGAACGGCTTAAACTCTTTTTATATATTTTGTTTCTGGCCACTAAATTAAGTTTGTAAAATCAGTTTGTGGCAGAAGCAAGGAGCTCTGAGGCTTTTGTTGCACTTTGCTTATTGACAGTTGCAGGGACCTCACTTCTCACCCAGAAGTTGGGTTTCAGTGATACGGTTTGACATTCCTTCTCATAGATGGAGAATATCTGAGATTATCACTTCCTCTATGTAATAGTTGAGTTTCACTGTATATGCAGCTTGGAGCTTTTTTGGCTGGAGCGCTGTTAGCGGAAACAAATTTCCGGACACAAATTGAAGCTGATATAAGGCCATTTCGAGGCTTACTTCTTGGATTATTTTTTGTAACTACAGGGACGTCCATTGACATGCCGGTACAGAAGTACTGTTTAGTTTCAAACATCATTTTATGTTTCTGGATTCAAGCTTGTTTTCTAAACTTTTCTTCTTTGAAAAGCAATTTTTGGAAACTTGTTTGGCTGCCTGCTTGTTTTGACACGGTTCTCTTTGTTTAATGTTTCAGTGACAGAATACTGTTAGTGAACCCAGGCACCAAATAATTTATTTTTTGTATGAAAATAGTTAACTTGGTTATGACTATGCATTTTATTCTGTTTCCTTTAACTGTTTTATTGATCTGGTAAGTGGTCCTAATGTTTTGAAAATTGAACCAATAAAGATGAAATTTAAGGTCCTTGTTTCTTTGACCTATGTGACGTGAACTTATTTCTCTTCGTGTTCAGTTCTCATATAAAACGTTTACAGATGCACCAATAATAGAAAAAGCAGAATAATCATTAATCATTCATAATTTAGCCTGCCTTTTCTCTTACACAAGTCATATTTTCTTTTATATGCAGCTTCTGTTTCGAGAGTGGCCAAATGTGCTTTCGCTCTTGGCAGGTTTGATTGTCATCAAGACACTGATAATAACAGCGATAGGCCGTCGTGTTGGACTTACCTTACAGGAAAGTGTAAGAATAGGGCTGCTTCTATCTCAAGGAGGCGAGTTTGGATTTGTTGTTTTTTCGCTTGCAAATAGGTGAGTTATAGACTCTTAACTCGTTATATCAAACAGAAAATAGTATGACTGAACATTTCAGGATTTATATCTGTTTAAATAACTTCCTTGCCTTGTCGAAACAGGCTTGGTGTGCTGCCACTCGAGCTTAACAAGTTGCTTATAATTGTTGTTGTCTTGTCAATGGCATTGACCCCATTGCTTAATGAAGCTGGAAGAAGGGCTGCTGAATTGATTGATGACAAATTTGGTGCAGAGGATGTGAGTTCCTACATCATGTAGGAATTGATTGATGAAAAATCTGGCATTGATGTGTCTGGATTGATTTTTCATGCATCAACTTTTAAAATTACAGCTCAAGGCTATAACATTACTCATTTAACGTTTTATCAGAAACTGAACATAATCATTTGAATTTTCTTCACTCTAATAATTTTTTTTTCTACTTTTCTTTTTAATAATTTATTTATGATAAATCATCAAGTAGTATAACCATCCAGTTTTTTCTAAATTAGTTTTTGATTTATAATACTCCCATATCTTCGATTTCAGTTTAGTGCCTGAATTTTAAACAAATTTGTACAGAAAGCTGCTGAGGTGGTGAACTTTGTTTCAAGTGAACCTGTTGTTATTCTTGGATTTGGACAAATGGGCCAGGTAAGTTTAACTTATGTTGTTCTGCAGTATTATAATTGCGAGTGAGCTGCGGGTCTCAGATCCAATTGTAATTGCGATTGCTCTCTCTCTCCTCTCTCTTCTCTCTCTCTCTCTCTCTCTCTCTCTCTCTCTCTCTCTCTCTCTCTCTCTCTCTCATGTCCAGGTCCTTGCCAATTTCTTGTCCGCTCCATTGGCGTCTGGGATAGATAGCGATAATCTGGGATTGCCGTTTGTAGCTTTTGATATGGATCCTTCTGTGGTGAAGGTCAATGAATTTTCTTTTCGTTGCTTTCTATGTTAAAGAGGATTTTATATGAATGACTGCTAGCTCAGTCCGAAATATTTGGGTTTCTTGTTTAGTATGAAATAGTTGATAACTTGTAATAAAGCAGGTGAAATCTTCTTAATTGCCATAATTAATTGAGGAAGTCTGGATTTAACAATTACAACAGAAGGGAATTTTGAATTGTCAGTGATAAAGTACTATATAATTTTACACACCATTAGAATGAAATGATTGCCACCCACCAATTGGTTTTTGTATAGTTGTAATATTTTCTGATAGCATGAAAACACTAAGGATCTCATCAACAATGCAGTAATCTTGATATCATAAACGTTATATTTAACAAGCCTCAAGAGCTAAACTATAGTAGACACACCTTCTAATCTAGATATCATATGCTGGGAATCAGTGATGAAAGAGTGAAATATGCTTAATATGCAGATTGGAATTTGCTACCCAGATAAAGTTTATTATTGTTTCCATTTAATTCTCCTTAAACCTTATTAGTTTTGTTTGTGACACTTGGAGGAAGTTTGACATCTTTAACAAATGGAAAATCTATATATTTATTGCAGTTCTATATTATTATTTTTTAAAAGTATGTTAAGGATAAATTGATACTTGGTGACGACATTAAATTGCTTTCACCATTCCATTTACAGGCGTCTAGGAAACTTGGTTTTCCAATTCTGTATGGGGATGGATCACGTCCAGCAGTTTTGCAATCTGCTGGCATCTCTTCCCCAAAAGCTGTCATGGTTTTGTACACTGTGAGGAGTAGAACTACTGAGGCCGTTCAAAGGCTTCGACATGCTTTCCCAGCGGTAATGCTCTCGCTCTCTCTCTTGTCAATCCATTATAAGAACATAGGATGCAATCACGCTAAGTAGACAGAAACTTTATTTGGGTTCACTAGAAACCACAGCAAAGCGAAAAAAATTGTACTCAGGAGCTTGTGAAGTTTCAGTACCTGTCATAGAAACATTGTCCCTTATATTAAACATGTTTTGTCCATGTCATCCAATCTTGGGCTAAAAGCACAGGTTTCAAATTTGCTATTGCTGCATGAATTATCCTTGAATTGAGCTTCTCTTGTTTTGGATTTCAACTCAATGTAGGACGTTCAGTGGTTTTAAACCCATTTTTATATGAAGCCTGAAATTGTTTTTGTTTTCATCTTCTTTATACGGATTTCCACTGACTTTGTTACATTTCTGTGTGTGTGCGCGCGTGGGGATGGGGTTCTCATATGCATTATCTTCATTCCAGCTTTTCTAAATTCATCTGGACCCTGACGTGGTTTAGTTTACAGCTTACAATCATAGAAGTTCAAGAGTAAGAAATATTACTTATTTATACACACAGAGTGACATCGTACAATTTGTGCCTCAAATGAGTTTCCCATTGAACTCTGATTTGAAGGGCATTGTAGAAACCTTTAAATTTGATATTGACATCCAATTCAATTTGAGAGTCCCAGTCTTTTTTGGCTATACATTGATTGCACCAGGTCAAGTAGTACGAAGGCTAAATTCCTGCCAATATCATTTCCTGTCTATCGGGTTTTAGACCCTTTTGTATACTTCTCCACTGTGGTCTGAATATGGTAAGAATTCTGTATTGGCAGATCCCTATTTATGCCAGAGCTCTGGATCTCAAGCACCTTTTAGAACTGAAGAAATTAGGTGCAACAGATGCTATTCTGGAAAGCGCAGAGGTATCAAGTTAATTCATTGTTATTGTTTGTGTTATTGAATACATTAACTAGCAAGTCTTTTTATTACAACTTGACACCTAATTAATATTTTAATTCTTGCAGACGAGTTTGCAGCTGGGCTCCAAGCTTTTGAAAGGGTTTGGAGTTAGGTCTGATGACGTGAACTTTCTTCGTCAACTCATTCGGGATTCTATGGAACTGCAAGCTCAAGGAGTGAGCAAGACTGATGAGAAAGAACTTAATGATCTGCAGCCTATGCGGGTACTTGCAAATATCCTACACTGAAACTGATTTAGACTTGATTTACAGCATTGTAGCCACGCCATGCATTTTAATTGGTTGATAATTTTTTATTCATGTTTCAAGTTAAGATGTTTGTGGTAATTTGATCTTTCAAGAATGACACTGGCATTTAAAATGGACATGATGGTTTGTCGAACCAAAGATACCTTAAACATTACGAGAAAGTTATAGTATTCAGTTTTGCTGAGGCATTTTTCTAAGTTTGATAGGGTTTCTGAACTAATGTGAACTGTCCATGTGCTTCTGCTAACATGCATTCTCCTCCCCTCCCCACCTCCTCTCATTTTCATTGTTTCTTATATAATCATGCGACCTTGGATACCCTTAGTGACATTTTGAAGATGCAAAATTTATAGCAACATCAAGTTGAGCTACTAGAATTATTATGTAAAGCTTATTGATGCAATGCAGTAGAATGATCTATGTATAATAACGAATGGGTTTGGTTGACAAGGTGAGAGTTGCGGACTTAATTGATGACGCTGTACCCCTTTCACCAACTCCATCAGAAGACAAATCATGGGGGTTAAACGAGGAAGATGCTTCTTATAGCTTGACATTTGAGGGGGATGTGGATGCAGCAAAGCATGACAGTGAGCTCCACCGGTCAGAGTATACAGAAGAAAACGAAGAAGTTTCACACTCTGGCTTTGATAAAGAGAACGGTTTTGCAATGAAATCACAAGACGTTGAGGGATCTACCTCTTCCGTAACAACAAAGGATGAACTGTAAGAAAGGCGGGAAAATAGTTTATAAGCTTGATTTTCGGTCCAGTGAAATCATAATTCCTTGATGAAGGTGTCGCAAACTAGTCTGTTTTGCTTGAGACTAGCAATGCGCACTGGAACATACTAAGCTCTCCGATACCAGTATTCTTTGTTTCAGGAAACAGAGCAAGGAGTGATAATCCTTTTTATCAAACCACATGCGTGTATATTTTTTTCAATTCTTTGTTTCCTGACAATGTCGACCCCATTTAGTGCGGGTAAGACTTTGTTGTTGTTGTTTCCCGACAATGCTCGAGAAATATAAGATAGAATGCTTTAGTTTTAGTGGTTTTTTCTTTTGTTCCTAAGTCTTAAACCATGTGGTTTTGCTTCCACCAAACCAAAAACAAAGGTGCACTAGGGAAAAAAAAAGAAAAAAAAAACAAAAAAAAGAGAGATGATATGCACACGTTATACAGCTTCATACACACTTGTGGTTAATCTTGTTCAATCTTATCATTTGGTTTATTCAATCTAACGGTCATAATTAAAGAAGGGTGTGTGGGTAGTTAAAAATGTTGTGCATGAGACTTACATGCAACATTATAAATCCGACGGTCCCAAAAAGTTCTTCGCCTATCCACCCACAAAATTGAAAGAAAAAGGAGAATTTTCTAAGCATTTCCCATGAAGGGGAGCGTTGGAATTAAATAGAATTTGGTTTTGATCGGATACTTGAGAAGGAAGAAACCAACAGTAAGTTTGAATTAAGTCTCCAACTGCTAGTTTTTAGTTTGCTGCTTTATAGTTAAGTGAATGCTTAGTCTCATACCACAAGTGTATGCTTCAGATTACTGTTTTAAATCAAAGGCCTCATATTGCTCTTTAGTAGCTGGAATTTGTCTCTAGTGAAGGACACTTAGCCCAGTTTGGGGTTGAGGTGATTTTAAAAAAAGCTGCTATAAAAAAAAGCTGGGAGAGTTTTTGGTTTTTGGTAAACATTCAGCTTCAGCTTTTTTTTCCCAGTTTTGGATGGAAAAAAGCCAAAAACAAGAAGCTGCAAAACCCAGCTCTAAAAAACCGATTTTTTTCACATCTGTTTTACATAAAAGTTTACCAAATACTATAATACTGTTTTTTTTTTCAAAAGCACTTTTACAAAAAAGTTTACCAAACACTCTGCTGCTTTATTTCACAGCTGCTTATTCTCACAACACAACAGAATTAGCTTTTTTTTTCAAAGCACAGCAATACCAAACCAGCCCTTATTAGGCCATCTTCAACCGAATGAGATATGTTTAGCCCCCGTCCAGATTATAGTCTTGTAAAAAATTATTTTTTAATGAACAGTGTCAGACCATATTCCTTGTGGGGTGAAGACCAATCAGATTTTAGGCACAATAAAGGGGACCAATCAGCTACAAGGTGAGGGGACCAATCAGAAATAAGGGGAGAAAGCTCACAGCTTTCTTGTGCACCACCCACCGCGACATCCCATTTTTCAAGGCCGATTCCGGCCAACTCCGATGGAGTTTTTCGACGCCACCACCACCATCTTGAAGCTCTCATTCCCCTCTACAAACTCGACCCAAGAACCACCTTGATTAATCTCTGTATGTAGTGGTTTGAGGCCATGAAAGTTGACGGTTCTCACGGTGCTTCAGCCACCCTTTTTGATTTTCCGGCAAATCGGCAAAGCGATGGCCGATGCCACCACTTGGGCTTTGTAGCCCATCATCCCAGGAGCAAAACCCAACCAACCTTGACCCCGTTGGACCATCATAGACGACGAATCAACACCGGGAAGCTTTAGGCACCCGCCGGCTTTGTGGGCAAAATTGACCACCTTCCGTCCACTTTTGGACTTCGGGGCAGGCAACGTTGGTTCGTGATGTCTCAATATTCGCGCTAGGGAGTCGTAGCGCGGACCTCAGGTGAGTGGGTCTTTTCCTTTCTATCATATGTGTGTGTGTATATATGTGTGTGATTGATAATTTCACAAACGTTTATAAATTGAATATTTCATATAATTATTGTGAACTACGAATGGCTTGATCCCTGTTTAGGGTACGTAGGCAGTCTAACGAGACGTTAGATGCAGCCATACAATAAATGAGATTAAATAATCAAGACCAAAGCCTTGTTTGGGGAATTGAGTAATGTGAAGGAATTTGGTGAAATGTGGGATTTAACCTTATGATGTGGTGGTTAAATGTTGGTTATAAATTAATATGTGAGGAACTGAGAAGTTGAAGTAAAGAATCTTAAGTAATGATAGTTAATTAAACTAGTGTTTAATCGGACTTATCATCGATAATTATTCCCGAAAATAAATAGTTCGGCAGTGGGGCGTTACAGCTTATGCGTTTTATCCCATTTCTATATAAATTCATATTGGAAATACTATGACATGGTTGAATTTCAGATTGCATCATGACATATCTATATGTATATGTATGTTACCTATACATAATTATTGTGAACGCTTTGAAGTGCGAAGGTGAACGCAGGACACACAGGTAAGTTCGGGTGAGTTTATGGTATTAGTTGAAATGATTGAGTTATGGCATGACTACATTTATGTTTTGGGCAACCCCGACACTGTCATACAGGTTGCCCAGGAGTCGTACATGTATATTAGATGCAGTTAGAGCTCATAAACCTGCACCCTGGCGTTAGTGCTCCCGCCCGTGGCCAGGACACAGTCTTTCACGTGATGTTCACCTCCCGCACCTTACGCTCAGCTTGGATCTAAGGTAGGTGCACAGGCCTGTCGTACAAACTATTATAGGTGGTTCCGACTCGTAGGTGACCTGCGATTATTCATACAGCCTTCACATGATCGTAGCACTTGAGCGTACTTATTTACACCCAATCTTGTCGTACATACCACTAGAGGTGGTTCTGACTCGTGTGCAAGGATATTTGATGAGCTATGAGTTCAGCCGTACAGGCCACAAGAGGTGGATCCGGCTGACATATTGCTAGGATTGATTGATAAAATATGGATAAGTCGTACAGGTCACTATAGGTGACTCCCGACTTATGTGCTAGCATTGATTGATGAGATATGGATAAGTCGTACAGGTCACTATAAGTGACTCCGACTTACGTGCTAGCATTGATCGATGAGATATGGATAAGTCGTGCAGGTCACTATAGGTGACTCTTGACTTATATGCTAGCATTGATTGATGAGATATGGATAAGTCGTACAGGTCACTATAGGTGACTCCGACTTGCGTGCTAGTATGGCTTATTAAGCACATGATTATTTATATTGCTAATGAGATGCTGGGTAGTGGTATACTTCTGGATTTACTGTTAGTATACATTCGATTTCATACTTCTATGTAGTATGATTTTCTGGAAACTATACAGGTTTTACGGCGAGGGGTTACTACCTTTGATAATTGAAATGATTTTGAAAATCTTTGTTTTGCCTACTCTCACTTTCTATTTTTGCACCCCTCCAGGTTCTAGTAGCAAAGTTTCTGTATCGACGAGGATTCGTGGCACTTACCCCTACAAGTGGCTTCTTTAACGGTATAATCATTATCTTACCTTACGGTACTTTACTTATGCTCTATATTGCATGTGAATGGGTTCATGCCTGCTCACCAGCGCACTCTTATAGTTAGGCACTCTTAGGTTCAAATTTATTCATGTTTTTCCACATTATCACACTTTATGGCTTCGTCACCTTTGACCAGCCCGGTAGCGCTTCGGTCATGTTTTGGCATGGTGGGTTCCATTAATTTTTGGTCCAGCCTTCGGTTGAAGATGGATTTTGTCCAAATCAGGTCATATTTTGGCCCTATAGCCTTTTAGCCATTTCCATTAGAGATTACCTTAGGATAAGCTTGTATGAGGGTATCCAATGTTAGGGCCATGTTTAGCCCCTGTCTAGATTATACCCATGCAAGAAATTATTTTTTAATGAACAGTGCCATACCATATTTATATACCATCTCCAACCGAGCTGGCAAATAGGCCAAAATATAGCCCGTTTTGACACAAAACCTATCTCCAACCAAAGGGGACTATTTTTTAGCCCCCTCAATAATTTATTATTTTAAGTTTGTTCTTTAATTTATTGGTTAATTGAATTATATAATCTCAATAATTTTTCGGATATGATTTCGAGTGACACGTATCGCTAAATGTTGTTTAAGTTTCATGTTATTAAATATTTTAATTTTACTTGCATGTTAACAACTTAGACATTAATTCAAAGATCACAATTTAATCGAATTACAACTTAATTGAAATACAACATCTTACATATTAAAACTACACCAACTTAGATATTAAAGATTACAACAAATTAGGACTTTAAAGAGTGTGAAGAATTGAAATAAAATGAGGTAAGATAGTATGGAAGGGGAAAAAATAATGAGAGAAATTGTGTCGAAATAGCTTAGGTATTTATAGAAAAAAAATAGAATTTTTAAAGTCTTAAAAAAAATCAAAATCTAACGGCCAGCTAACGTCAACTAGCTAGTGGGCTGTGACAGATTGGGCCCCTCAAATCGAGCTGGCTGGCTGGCTTTCTTTGGCCAACTCGCAAGCCTTGTGGCTATTTTATGGCCTGGTAGGTCCTGCAAGCCTTTTGGCTCTGCTCTCGGTTGGAGACGGATTTGTGTCAAAACGGGCTATATTTTGGCCTATGGCCCTTTAGCCGGGTTGGTTGGAGATGGCCTAAATGAAATATCTATGCTATGATGCTACAATTAGCACTGCATATTCCTCTGAAATTCTCTTGTTCTTGTTCCTTTCAATCCCAGAAATACATCACACAAAATATGACATACCCCGACCCAGAATGTCCACTTGGACTCCGAATCGAGTTGTGCTGGCCGACACCTAGAGAGTGACGAAGCCATAAAGTGTAGTGTAGTGGAAAAAAGATGTGAATACATTTAAACCTAAAAGTGCCTAATCAAAAGAGTGTGCGGGTGAGTGGGATTGAACCCAATTCACACGTGATGTCAGAGCATAAGACAATATAGTACATAGGATGAGGGTTATACCACTGTAGATAACCATCTCCTGAGATTTGCCAGAATCCTCGTATACACGTAATCATAGCTACTAAACCTGGAAGGGCGAAAAACAAAGTTGAGTGGGTCAACAAAACAACGTTTGTAAGAAAACCTTTATTTTCGAACATAGTAAACCCTCGCTGTAAAACAAGTATAGTTTCCGTAAAACATACTACGTAAGTATGTAACAAAAGTACATCAGCAATATAACCAAAAATATGCCAAGTCATGATATATCAAATGCCACGGTAATATAATCATGTGATAATCAAGTATAACTAAGTGCTCATCCACCTAAGCTGGCACACGAGTTCGTACAGATAATTTCTGACACGAACAGGACTGGGTGTAATCAATACGCTCTAGTACTACGATCACGTGAAGGCTGGTGCCGCAACACGGTCACATACGAGTCAAAATTACCTAATGTAATCTGTACGACAGGACTGGCACCTAACTTGGATCCAAGGTGAGCAAACGGTGCGGATGCGAACATACACGTGAAGGATTGGCCTCGGCCCTGGGGCGAGTACTAACACTAAGGTGCAGCAAGATGAGCATGTACAAATATGTATGAATGTCATGACAGTAATATCCCAACCATATAGCAGCATTTATCACATTTAATATCACAATAACGATACTTGGCAATATAAGCGTAAAATGAAGTAAATACGCATTTATGGAAACTATAACTATGTATAGGTGTAAAAACAAACTGCCCACTCACTGATACGTAGTCGAAACAAAGCCTCCGAGCCTTGCTTGACCTCTTACATCCTCGGGACATGTTTCCCCCAAAATGTGAAAGTACTAATTAACTTAGTTTAATAACACATAAATGGAAACTTAAATAAAACCTCCGTAGACCCTGTAGTCCGTCAGTTTGACGGAATTCCGTTAAATAACTAATATAGTTTAACGGTGTTACCTGACGCCGATAGAATATTCCATTAACTTTGACGGAATATTTCATCGTTTTCTCCGGTTGTCCTCGCCTGTCGCGGCCGTTTGTTGTCGTCTGAACTCACCGGAATCTAGAAATTTTCGCCGGTTTCTGGGTAAAATTTCAAACCTTCATATCTTCTTCATTTCTCAACCATTTTTCACAAAATTTATATGGAAATGAAGCTTATGAAGAGTAGAATCACGTTATACCTTTCAAAAGTCCAAAAGTGGACGGAGGTGGCCTAAAAATGGCTTGAAAGGTACGGCCAAAACTCAACTCTTCGAACCCTCATGTTTTTTATGTCAACCCTTCACCAAAACCAGTCTAGGAGCCTCGGGGAGTTGTAAGAGAGCTTCCCCAACCTTCAAAACACCGTGACTGGGCCTGAAACTGGTTGAACCAAAACCCACTGAGTCGGACCTTCTGAGTTTGAAGTCCAAAACTCGGTCAAATCACGATCCAAATGCACGGTTGTGATCGTGGGTTCAAGATAGTTCAGTGGTGTGGTTTTTGGGTTTTGTTTGTGAGATTTGGTGTGAGTTTATGAGAGTTGCAGAGTGAGAGTGAAATGGAGAGTCTTCGTTGAGAGAGATAAGAGAGAGAAGAGAGAGTGAGGTTTGAGTTGTGATTGGTGGGACAGAAATGAGAGCATTTCTGATTGGTTGAGTGAGAGAGGGAAAACAATTGATTGGGTGGTGAGGAGGGATTCAAGGAAAAGCAAAAGTTTGATTGGTGGATGAGATGGGGACACGGATCCTCTTTTTGAGGAATGGGATTGGATGGATGGATTTTGTACAATTTAAAATGTACAAAATCTGCCTTTTGACAGTGTTTCCAACATTGTAAAATCGTCAACTCACACCAACGGAAAAAGAAATTACAGTGAAAAGTAGGGACGGGTCGTCACCATCTACCCCCTTAAGAAAATTTCGTCCCGGAAATTTAAAATCATTTGTTACACAAAACTCAAAGATAGGAAGAATAAAATATATGTATGTGACGAAAAAATCAAGTCAGAGTGGTTATACAAAAAGGGAAAATGCCGCTTTGTCGCGATTCGGAGTGTATTAATTCTTTTTTCATGCCTCCAACTCATACTTTCCTTCTTCTTCAGTACAATACTATAATATAATAGTTTTCACAAAACAAAACGTCGAAAATATTTATATGTACTAACGTCCCGTTGAAAATACATGTATATAACAACATAAGGTTTATAGTAGTTATACTGATAGTAAAATTGAACATAGGATTTTTCTACTACGATCCAGAGTGTCGCGTACTCTGAAAGTAAGTACATAATATCCTTGGGTCGAGCCCAAGTAATAAATAGGTAAAATACAACAAACACATAAGTAAGTACTAACGTAAAAGAATCTACCTATTTAATTGCTTAACGAATCCAACGAACAAGTTATTGATATTACGGTCTGCAGCCTGCGATATCGACAACTCACTGTTGTCATGATAAGCAAGTAAATAACTCCTGAGGGTGCAATATTACCATCATGCCCCCATTGGGAATTACACAAACAACGTATGGTAAAGTCTCTACCGTGCTCACGCACTACCCCCCTTGGGCAACAACAACAATAAAATAAGATTTCTATATTGTGAACTCGCATAATTAAACACTTGTTCGTAAAACTCCTCTGTCAAACAAGTGCTAAGCAAAGAATCTCCAAACAACGTCTCAAACGTGTCACAACCAAGATAAAAAATTAGTAACCGTAGTTACAAGCAGTTCTAACAAAAATAAGTGTCTAATATGATCATGCTACCACTAAAGAGCAGATAAACACAACATGCCACAAAGGTCTGAGTAAATCTTTCAGACTAGCCGTTAGTCTGAAGGTGAAATGTAGTCAGTAACAAAACTTACTACACGTGGCCTTCAAGAAGACTTCCCTAATACTTGGTAGTAAAACTCGCATCACGATGAGAAACAATAGTGGCACACCTGCCATGTAGTCGAGCCAACGTAGTCCGCAACGCCTTAGCAAGCAAATACATAGTGAATTTCTCTCGAACTCGGTGAAAAGTAACTACATCGAGAAAGCTAGAAGAATACTTGAGAATTTGAGGATCAAAGTAAGTCCATCAAATCTAGGGTATAAGAAAACTGGACCGAATGCATAACATCAAACTATAACAGTAGTTTCCGAGATATTCAATCACCACGGTAAAGATTCGTTCAACCGAGCATTTGCTGGGTGATTGAGTAATTAATGGTCACGACTGCGCTTCCAACGTCAACGGTTCTTCTAGACAGTGCATCCGCTTCAAGGCAATACGAAGTGCAGTAGGGTAGACACGTACCTAAAGTTGACTGGAATGCCTTTTAGTACGGAGGGGTAAAAATGGAATTACTATCAGAGTAGGTATTGATCAAAATGTCAGAATACCCAATAGGTTTCAAGACCGGGCAATTTTACCAAGAGGTGTAAAATGTTGTCCATTTGGACCAACGGAACGAGAATTGACTCGTCAAGTCAATCGATAATCACCGTACATCACCAAAATCTCCACATGTACAAGAAACTCGTACTAGGAGCGTATGGTGATATTTTCCTATCTCTACTCAGATATAGGAAGTGATTATAACCACTCAAAGGATTCTTGCTCACTTGTAAGCAACTTCAAATCGATACTCGTGAATCCTGACTAGAATGGGATAAGACAAGCTAAAGACTTTTAGGGTAGATACGTCTTTTGTTGTTGTAGCTGTATTTACGCTTGCACAATCGGGGTAATACACGATAGTTTAATTGTGACGTTGGTTTAGCTCTTCCATCGTCGCTTTCAGAAATTTAGCTATTTCCCAACGAAAGTGTACTCGAGAAATTGTAGGGTTGGTGAAGATTTCAAACACGTTTCTCCACAGAGAAGTGTCATCCAGCTTTCGAAATAAAGATGAAAACTGTTGACTTCAGGTCATGAATAAGATGGTTCGTTCTGAACGGTTCTAACCGTTGAAAATTAAAAGCGATACTCTGTCATGCTGTTTTTGCATAGCCGAAACATTCAAAAAACACGTCACACTGGATTTCAAAAAGCACCAACTTAACAATAGTTACTTGAGGGGATGGTATAAAACTGAGTGTCGGTGTTCCCAAACACTCAATTTTGATGCTGAAATTGAGAAGAGAGTTGTTGGTTAGACTACTCCGAATTTCGTCAAGCTATGACAGAACTTCCGGTTTTCAAAAGTTAATCAGAGAGAACAACAACTCGAAGTAGGACTAACGGTTTTAGTCATCAACCGACTAAGTTGTTGAAGTTTAGGTACGACTCTAGGGATTGACTTTTCGCCTTGTGGATAGGTTTGAGTCCCTAGATAAGGTATTTGGTTGGATATGTGACAAGGGCCCTCCATAAGAGTTACGTGCCGTCTTCTCTTAAGGACGCAGTTGTAGTTCGAAAAGACGCATGGAAGAACTTGTGTAGTACATAAAATGGATCGAGGTGTACCTCACCTCACTAATTGGTGATGGCTCTGTAAGGAATTGGAGAAATGACGCCAAAGGTACACATCATCGGATTGTACGATATTGCTTCTTTTCTCTACGCGTCGCGCTACAAGGTTTTCGTGAGCTTCTAAAACTCATTCCGCTTCTACAGCGGGAAAATTTCTCAAGCTTCAACTCTGCTGTTTACTTGTGAAAGTAATCGGAAAAGTGACTGGTCGAAGAGGTTCTGGTTACCTAAATGGGTGGTGTGGTTAACACGACCACGAGCTTACTGTTCTAATGTAAAGCTTGCTCCTAAGCTTCCACGATGTAGTTTTTTCGGCTCAAGTAGCCACCGTTAATAAGTCTATCAGTAGCGCCGCTAATTAACGCGCTTAAGATATTTTAATATTGTTCGTTACCCTGAAACTGTGAACATGCATTTTTGGCATAAAGGTATACCTTCCAGATACTAGTACCTATGCCCGGTATCAGAAATCATACCACCAAATGCTGGTCAACGGTCTCTGGATATCGGATAACATCGTCGATTAGTAGCATCACCGTAGGCTGATTATGGGTTTAGAGCCAATTCGGGTAGAAAGTTTCAGGTGATTGGAAATGAATTGGTCAAATGAAGTAGTTCGTTAATTTTAAGGGATTTGATTACTGCTTTTGGGAGTTCTGTTACTCCCAGGGTATGACAACTCATACTCGCAAGACTATACTCACCCAAATGATGAGTACAACATCGAAAGGGAAAATCTGGGAATTAGCGTTGGTTGGAAAATCCCAAGGCTGGAAAAAGAACTTGCTAATAATCTGCTTTGGAATGAACTTAAAAGGAAGTCGATCTTCCTCTTGAAGATCCAGAATGGTCACTAGTACGTTTGAAGATATTAGTGCCATAGGGGACCAAAAGTGATTGTCCTTCAAATGACCTTCCGTCGAGTGCTACCACTTTAGCACCAGGTTGTCGTTCAAGACATTTCTAGAATCTTGACGAAGTAAACTTCGTAGGAATTCTAAGAGATCATATACCAATAGGTTCTACCGAAGAAACAAAACCATTTTTGGTTTCCTATTATGAAGAGTTGTAAAAACAGGGGGGGGGGAAACGACAGGATTGATCGGTAAATCCTTGGTGAAACTCAACTCTTGATGCATTAGCCCGGCTGCGGGGCTAGCAACTTGTTCCCCAAAATGGAACTTTCCTTGGTAGGAAGATTCGTCATTTAAAGTCTATGGGCGATTTAGAAAACAATTTTCTAAAATGACGATAAATCGTCTAAAGTACCCAAAACTTAGGGAAAAGTTAACACGTTTTTTGTGTTCAACAATGTGACAAGATTCGACACTTAGGTTCAAGAACCGAGAATGCTTACATCATGCATGTGATGAATGTAATACTGCCCAAACTTATGCTCAGATACCAAACTGACACACCCCGACCTAGAATGTCCACTTGGACTCCAAATCGAGTTGTGCTAGCCGACACCTAGAGGGTGACGAAGCCATAAAGTGTAGCGTAGTGGACAAAGGATGTGAATAAATTTAAACCTAAAAGTGCCTAATCAAAAGAGTGCGCGGGTGAGTGGGATTGAACCCAATTCACACGTGATGTCAGAGTATAAGACAATATAGTACATAGGATGATGGTTATACCACTGTAGATAACCATCTCCTGAGATTTGCCAGAATCCTCATATACACATAATCACAGCTACTAAACCTGGAGGGGCGAAAAACAAAGTTGAGTGGGTCAGCAAAACAACGTTTGTAAGAAAACCTTTATTTTCGAACATAGTAAACCTTCGCTGTAAAACAAGTATAGTTTTCGTAAAACATACTACGTAAGTATGTAACAAAAGTATATCAGCAATATAACCAGAAATATGCCAAGTCATGATATGTCAAATGCCGCTGTAATCTAATCATGTGATAATCAAGTATAACTAAGTGCTCATCCACCTAAGCTGGCACACGAGTTCGTACAGATAATTTCTAACACGAACAAGACTGGGTGTAATCAATACGCTCTACTGCTACGATCACGTGAAGGCTAGTGCCAAAGCACGGTCACATATGAGTCAGAATTGCCTAATGCAATATGTACGACAAGACTAGCACCTAACTTAGATCCAAGGCGAGCGAACAGTGTGGATGTGAACATACACGTGTAGGACTGGCCCTGGCCCTGGGGCGAGTACTAACACCGGGGTGCAGCATGATGAGCATGTAGAAATATGTATGAATGTCATGACAGTAATATCCCAACCATAGAGCAGCATTTATCACATGTAATATCACAATAACGATACTTGGCAATATAAGCGTAAAATGAAGTAAATACGCATTTATGGAAACTATAACTATGTATAGATATAAAAACAAATTGCCCACTCACTGATGTGCAGTTGAAATGAAGCCTCCAAACCTTACTTGACCTCTTACGTCCTCGGGATACGTTTCCCCTAAATGTGAAATTACTAATTAACTTAGTTTAATAATGCATAAACGGAAACTTAAATAAAATCTCTGTAGATTGCTTAAACATAGGGTTTGAATATACGAAATCGATCTACTCGACGTCATGGACGTACACTAATTGACATAAAGAAAAATGGAGGCCGGACGCGCCACCACAATCAGGCTAAGGCACGACCATACGCACCACCATGCGCAGGCAAGGCCTTGACGTCTGTCAAGAATATTCTGTCAGTTTGACGGAATATTCTATTAAATAACTAACAGAGTTTAACGGCGTTACCTGACATCGTTAGAATATTCCGTCAACTTTGACGGAATATTCCGTCGTCTTCTCCGGTGGTCCTCGCCGATCGCCGCTGTCCGCCGTCGTCTGAACTTGCCAGAATCTGGAAAATTTTGCCTGTTTCTGGGTAAAATTTCAAACCTTCATATCTTCTTCATTTCTCAACCATTTTTCACAAAATTTATATGGAAATGAAGCTTATGAAGAGTAGAATCACATTGTACCTTTCAAAAGTCCAAAAAGTGGAAGGAGGTGGCCTGAAAATGGCTCGAAAGGTACGTCCAAAACTCAACTCTTCGGACCCTCGTGTTTTTTATGTCAGCCCTTCACCGAAACTAGTCTAGGAGCCTCAGGGAGTTGTAAGAGAGCTTCCCCAACCTTCAAAACACCCTGACTCGGCCTGAAATTCGTCGAACCAAAACCCACCGAGTCGGACCTTCTGAGTTCGACGTCCAAAACTCGATCAAATCACGATCCAAAGGTACGGTTGTGATCATGGGTTCAAGATGAGTTCAGTGGTGTGTTTTTGGGTTTTGTTTGTGAGATTTGGTGCAAGTTTATGAGAGTTGCAGAGTGAGAGTGAAATAGAGAGTCTTCGAGGAGAGAGAGAGTGAGGTTTGAGTTGTGACTGGTGGGACAAAAATGAGATCATTTCTAATTGGTTGTGTGAGAGAGGGAAACAATTGATTGGGTGGTGATGAGGGATTCAAGGAAAAGCAAAAGGTTGATTGGTGGATGAGATGGGGGGACACGGATCCCCTTTTTGAGGAATGGGATTGGATGGATGGATTTTGTACAATTTAAAGTGTACAAAATCTGCCTCTTTGACAGTGTTTCCGACATTATAAATTTGTACATGCGTGTACAAAAATACCCGTGGCTAACGTACTTTATCGGAGCTTAACTTTTTCGTTACAGATTCGATTCGAGTTTAACACGCGCTCACGCATTCGTAGCAGTGAGTACTAATTAAATGCGAAACTAGGAAAAGAAATAACAGTCGAAAACCGCATCCACATCAGATTCCACTTTCGTCCAAAAAGGGTAAAATCATTAACTCACACCAATGAAAAAAGAAATTACAGTGAAACGTAGGGACAGTTGTCACAAAATATAAATCGAACACTCAAAGAATTTATCAAATATTGTCGTGAAAATTCTATGTTAGCAGACCCATACTTTTGCCAAAGCTCACTATCACGAGCACATTTTCGTAGTAAATGGTGCGACAAAATCAATTATGCTGGGATGTGCATGAACGTTATTCTTATAACTATTTTGACCTGACACCTTCATCGGTATTGAAATTACTTGGTGCATTGCAGACAAGCTTAGCTTTTTTTTTTTGGTTGAAATGAGGATTCATAGAAGAAACCCAGGGCACAAGGCCAAAAGAACACTAAAAGCCAATTGACTAACCCAGAGACTAGAAGAAAAAGATAAACAGGACACATAAGACGCCTCCAAGAAGGAAACCAGCGTCAGCCCGTCTAGCCACCCAAAAAAACCCCTAACCCCTACATTGGAGGACACGGAAGACCATCCTTGTTCAAAATCCCCACGAGAGAAGATGGCGATCTCACAACCCAGCTAAAGTCGCACATCTCCGGTGACAAGTTCCTCGCAACAAAGTCAGCCGCCATATTTGCTGATCGTGGAATCCACGACTAGGAGCATGATTGAAAGGTTCTCCCCACCTCCCTTACACCACTAAGGATAGGGAGGAGATCCCAATCACAACTCAAAGAGGGAGAGTTGAGAGATTGAATAATAACTTGCGCATCTGCCTTAATCACCACCTCCTGTAATTGAAGGTTCTTTACAAGTAAGCATCATTCTAGTACTGCTAAAGCATTCATCATTGCTACATTTACGGCATTAACCCTCATGCAACGCATCGCCTGACAGATCGAGGAACAATCCCTGATAACCACCTCAATGGAACTGCATAGATAATCCCTCATCCAGCAAGCATCGACGTTAATCTTGACCCTATTAACTGGGGGAGGAGTTCACAAAGAAGGACGAGGCAAACCTGGTAAGGGAGATGTACTGGTAAGGGCTGACATACGAAGAGGGGTAGAGGCCATAACAAAGAAATCCAGAGCAGTGGCGATAACCCGAATAGTTCTGTAGGGAGAAGGGTTGGTCGCATTGAAAACTGCATCACATCGGGCTCTCCAGATAAACCAACAATTAAACGCCAAAAGTGAAATAACACGGTCCATGTCCTTATTTCTTCCTCGAACTGAATTGACAACCGAGCAAAACCAATTTGCCAAAGTGGTGATAGAACTCCAATTAATTTAAAGGCGCAAGGGGCCCCCCATACCACACCCGTGAATCCCACGGCCAGAGAAGAAGGATATGCTCAATGGTCTCATCATGTTCAACGCATATGGGGCACATGGGGGGACGAAGCACATTGCCGTCGAAAGAGATTAAACTTGGTTGTGCAAGCGTCACAGAAACCCCTCCAAAGGAAACTCCGTATCTTTGGGGGGGGATTTACATCTCCAAATCTAGTCCCACACCCGAGGGTCAATAGTACGAGATGAGGTAAGGCAATCATGTCTAAGTGGCGGATGATTGTTATAACGCCAATGGTAACCGGACTTCATTGAATAGGAGCCATTCCTCTCAAAAGGCCAGATTAGCTTATCAGGAATCATATACGGCCCGACATGGATATTTAAAATGGCAACACGGTCTGCCTCCGGAATGAAGTCAGAAACAGGAGCAAGATCCAAATTCCTTGACACAGGATCAAGAAACTCAACCACTTTTGACTCCGTGCAGATATCCGAATGTAGGGGAGAAGAAGGGTGTCCCGCAGGGATGCCGGAGACCTAATTATCCGTCCGGAATCTAATTTCGTGCCCACCCAAAATTTGCCATCTAGCTCCCTTGAGGATAAGGTCTCTCCCTTCTAGTAGACTAGCCCAAGCCCAAGAGGCCTTTCCACATTTCTTAGCCTCCAGAAAAGAGACATTAGGAAAATAACGCTCTTTTAAGACCCGAGCCCACAAGGAATCTGGATCGTGAATCAACCGCCAACATTGTTTCGCTAGCAAGGCAATGTTAAAATCTTTGAAGTTTCGGAACCCCATTCCTCCATCCCGCATAGGGCAACCCATGTTCGGCCATTTTATCCAATGTATCCCCAGATCTTTGTTTGCTCCCGCCCACCAAAACCTCGCCACCACCACATCAATTTCATTGCACAACTTGTCTGGCAATCGAAAAACACACATTGGATACATAGGTATTGCTGCAAGCTCAAGAGGCTACTCAAGAAAGCTAAGAATGAAATTCAACCATATGAATCCACTGAATGTACATGCAAACATCTTGTTAGCTTAAATTGTTATATATTTACATGAGATAATTTGTAGAAAAAATGTTTTGGGAGGATCTAGAGCGAGATAATTGTTTGCACAATTTGTTTAAATTACAGGTAGTTATAGAGCTTCTAGCTTAATGGTGACCCATTGATCCAAGAAAGGACCAATTGATCTTTCTGAATCCAGTCTTCATATTCAGGATTGATAGTAGTCAAGTTGCCAGCATCATTCTTAAGAAAGGAGGCAGGACATTCTGAAGACCATCAATAAAATGCATCAGGCGGCAACTCTTGAGAGCGGGTACAATTTGAGCAAGCCAAAGAGGGTAACACATTGGGGAAGGTGGAAGAATCGGTGGAAGAGGGAGCGTTGGTAGTAGCAGCAATGAGAGTAGAGAAGAGAGAAAAACAAATTGGACGATGAGTCAAGTGCTTTGATGCCATGAAAGATTAAACACTGCAGAAAAGAACATCAAGAGGACACAGGTTTTTGGTTGAATTTTGGATAATTTACATTGATCTCAGTACATAGTATTTATACAGTTTTACAGAGGCTTTACAAGGGTTGACAATTTGCACAAGGAAAGATTCTACAAATCAGTATTTACATAAAGTGAAACTTGATAAGGCAAATGAATGTGATCATGAAACTATCTGTTAGACAAATGATTTCGTGCTCTGCATCTTGTCTATCAAGGGTATAGTCACTAAGACCCGGTTGATTTGGTGGGTGATATTGGATTGGAGTGGGTAGATTCAATATACATTGAAGTAAGAAAAAGGATGTCAACTTCCAATTCTTATCCTTCCACCTTAATAAGAATTTTTTTTAAGAAAAAAAGATTTTTTATTGTAAAGAAATAATAAAAATACAAGAGCGGACAAGAAGTTCACAGAAGCACAAACAAAACATAATAAATAGGAACATTGCCGTGACGCTTAGAAACTATGAAAACAACACAAAACTAACTAATAAATGCAGTTACGCAACATTTCTAAAAAAGACAAATCTCTAAATTATGTAGTAACCGATGCCCACATAAATGATCATAACTGAATTTGTCCCAAAGATCCTCCCTTTTACTGACTTTGTGGTCTTCAAAATTCGGTTTGTTCCGTTCTATCCAAATGATCCAAAAGATAGCTGAAACTATACATTCTCACTTAATTTTCTTCTCATTTTCTGATAATTTATGTTTCTCTACCATAAAAGAATAACAATGTCAATGTTTCTCTACCATAAGAGAATAACAATGTTTGAGTAAAACCCAATTGATATCTTAGTAGGATTGAAAGGGAGAAGTTTCGGAAATTACTAGTCCATATTTGATGCAGCCCAGCTACCCAAGACAATTAATATGGTCTATGTATTAAACATGTTGTTGGTGGTTTTTCATCCTTCAAAGCCATTTTTAATTAGATGTCTAGAAACTATAAGCTTTATTATTAAATATTTATCCTATCAATGTATTGTAATCTCCCTATTTAAAGGGCTCCATATATAAGATTAAGTAGTCAATTGAGTGAATTATAGCCTGTTGGAAATATGTCAACAATCTGTGATAAATTTATATATGCTAATAAATAATAAATGCAAACAACTAATTAACAGAGTATGAACAATGAAATAATATTGAACAGAAATATTGAAGATCGAGGCTTGCGTACCGCAATGTCCTTGAAACAGAAATTTCGTCCTTACTCAGTGCTTGTAGTTATACGGACGTCTGTTTCACCAGGATTCAACGATCAAGTCAAAATTCCAGCACCGAAAAACTTGACTTCTGGAGAATTTCTATGTGGTTCTCTCAGTAAGGATGTTTTGGATTATAGAAGAAGAATTGTATTTTCTGTGTTCTAAATGCCATGCAGATGGATGTATATATATAAGGTATATGCTTGTTCGCAACAGGTATGAGAATGGGATGTGTCTGTTGGGAGACATCTTCTCCAGAATGGTGCTTTGGTTTGCGTTCTTTCATCACTATTTAGACTTCATCTGAAAGGATGAGTCTGTTGATTAAATAATAAAAAATTAATTAATTAATTAAAATCAAAATTAATTAAAAATAATTAATTAAAGTTTTAATTATTAGAGCCCGAGCCCCAAGGCCCAAGGCCCATCATTTGATAATTAATTATATATTAATTTTCAATTAATTAGCACAACCCAAAGCCCAACCCCAAGGGTGAGCCAAATTTTATTCTGCAAGGTCCATCACTCCAATCACTTTCTATAAGGGACAAAACCTTATAAAATGAGGGGACCTTGTGGTGGTGAGCAATGTGGGACAATGAAATTCTACTCAAAATTTCCAACAAATCCAAGAAGAGAGTGACTTTTCTCCTTCACAAACCAAGTGTTAGACTTGGTTGTGTTGAGTGAATCACGATTATCAATGTGAGTGATTCAGTTGTCCTTGGTTAAGTGATTCCTAAGTTCTATCCCCGGAGCGACCCCGAGTGAATCTGTTGCCCCTGGTTGAGTGATTCGTATGTCTCTATCCCCCATCTCCTTGAGACTCCCTTGGTTCTCTACTGCGTCAAGTGGTATCAGAGCAGGTTTTCCGCTGTTCGTCGTCCCGTAGCGACAATCGTCTTTTTGATTGGTGCTTTATACCCACAAACTTATTCTCTGAACTAGGACCATCCAAGTGCATCTACCACTCTTGTACGATGTCCTCCTTCATCATCTCATTGCCTTCGAACCTCAGAAATCGAGCAGCCACAAACAGTAATATCAACAGTCGCAAAGATGACACCGCAAATCACATCCCTATCTGATTCCGACACATTCATGGGTAATTTTTATCCACATCTCCCTTCGATTTTTTTTTTCTTTTTTCAGATGCTTAGATTTGGGAAAAAATGGATGAAAGTTATCTAATGCATGTGTGCTTCTGCGGCAGGAGCTGCAGAATGCTGATCCGACATAGAAAAGAACGGTAGATGTCTGGAGCTTATCTGAAAAGGAAAGGTATAGAACATAGATTCCTAACTCTGATTTGCACATCATGCATGATAATGTTCTCCACATGCTCATAAATCTCTATATGTGTGCTTGCATGTACCCACTTATGTATATTTGAGCCTAAAATTGTGGATAACATAAACTGTATCCTACCTTGATGAGTTCTATGTGCTACTTAGATCCCTCAACTTTGTTTCTGCACTTCGCACTGCCTAATCTCATGAATGTAGAGGAATTGATGATGAATATGTTGGGGGAATGAATGTTGATTGCACACCCTTAGTTGGGATTGGGCCGAAACAATTATGAATGCAACCTGCAATAAAAAACAAGAATTAAAATTTTCAATTTTTTTTTCTTTCTGATTTTTTTTTTTTTTTTGTGATTTTTGTAATTAGGAATAAAAGCAGGAAAATAAATTAAACGAAATAAAAAGAAAAGAGTTAGAAAAATTGGGTTGCCTCCCAAAAAGTGCTTTAGTTAACGTCTAGAGTTAGACAGATTGGAAGGAAACTTGGAATCACGTCACTTATTCTTTCAAAGTTAACCACTCTTTAATAACGTCATAGAGCACTGTGCTTCCAAATTTAATGGTTGAATTCTTCTTATACGCCCTTCTTTTTTAATGAATCTTTGTAAAGAAATAGGTTCCTTTCTAGCGATGTTTATTTCTCCATCGAGCTGACTTATATCGTGTATTTAACAACCATAGTTTCTGCACTAGCTGAAATTTTCTACGAGGAACTTGGCTGTCAATAAGCTTCCTCTTTTCCATATAGATCTTTGCCTGTTTGCAGGACTCATCTAGCATTTCTTCGAATTTGATGGGCTGTGCAGGTGCACTGTCTGTCACAGCCGCTAAAATTTTCTAATCAGTAAGCAATTGTCCTGTATTCAGATTTGTCAGAGTATTCATGCATTCTTGCGACTTAGCGGGTTACCTTAGAGCCTCAAGTAAATTGAAATTTACCGATTTCTTTGGAGCTTTCTCAGGCGCATCTCGTTGCGGCAGAGTAATGTGCACTTTTGCATGTGTCTGCATAGAATATTGAGTGTGTTGATCCATCATGGTCTGCTGTAACCTTTGGGAAAAAGGCATAGGTGGCACAATAACTTGGGTAATAACAGGTTTAAGGTTAGCAGGCGCTGTTTCGCCCATTGGGCATGTGTCACTGGCTGGTGGCTCTTCAATTTCAGATTCTTCCATTGTAGTATCGTTGGTTTTCCCCCATCTCAATGTTTGATCTGCAGAGCACTCATCTGAAACTTGCTAGTTAGCAATTAGTTAAGTAGGAAAAATTGAATCAGAATCGTTCTCTTTATTAGGAAAACTATTTCATTGAAAAATAATTAGAGTACATCATTGGTATATATAGAGAGCTATACATTTGCCAACTAAGCACAACAATCCTAACTGTCCTACAACTAATTACAATAGAATTACAGCAGAAAATCAAGATAAACTATCCTTAATATGCCCCATCAAATTGAACGTAGGCAACCGAAGTGATAGTTTGTCTTTGAGAAGCAAAAACTGAGACTTGGACAGAGATTTGGTGCAAATATCTGCGATTTGGTCTTGTGAACACACAAACTGAACGGTGACAGCATTGGAGAGAACTTTTTCCCTTATATAGTGATAGTCAATCTCCACATGTTTGGTTCGTGCATGAAATAAGGGATTCTTAGCTAAGGATATCGCAGAAATGTTATCACACCACAATTTAGGAGAACATGATAGAGGCACACCAACATCAACTAGTAACTTGCAAAGCCATGTAATTTCAGCAGCGGTGTTTGCTAAGGAGCGATACTTTGCTTCAGTGGAGGAATGAGCCACAGTTGGCTGCTTTTTAGCACTCCAACTGATGAGAGAGTTGCCTAAAAAAATGCAATAACCTCTTGTGGATCTTCTATCCAGTGTACACCCTGCCCAATCTGCATTTGAAAAGGCATTAACAGTGAGAAAACTTGAAGTTTTTGGAAACCAGAAACCAAGATCAAGTGTACCTTTTAGATATCGCAATATTCTTTTGACTGCCTGGAAATGTGATTGTCTTGGTTGATGCATAAATTGACAAACCAAGTTAACAGCAAAAGAAAGGTCAGGTCTTGACCAAGTAAGATATTGCAAGCCTCCTACAATTGATCTGTATTCTTTTGGATTAGAGAGCAAGGGAGAAGAGTGATCCATCTTAGATGTACTAAGAGGTGTAGCACATGGTTTTGCACCTGCCATGTTTGTCTTGGTAAGCAAATCAAGGATATATTTAGTTTGAGATATAAAGATTCCAGAAGAGGACCTTTTGACCTCAATGCCAAGGAAAAAATGAAGAGGACCCAGATCCTTGGTTAGAAATAGAGCACTAAGTTGAGCTATTGTATCCTTGCAAGCTTGGGAAGATGGACCTGTGACTAAAATGTCATCCACATATGCAAGAATGAACACCAGAGAATGATCATTCTTGACAAAAAGTGAGAGATTATTCTGTGAACCACAAAATCCCATAGATTTAAGTGCACTATGAAGTCCCTCATACCAGGCATGAGGAGCTTGCTTAAGGTTATAACGACTCTTGTGTAACTTGCAAACATGATCAGGCTTAGTAGGTTCTTGAAAACCAGATGGTTGCTGCATGAACACAGTTTTAGATAGAGTTCCATGCAAAAAGGCATTACTAACATCTAATTGATTTAGAAACCAATCATACTGAGATGCAAGAATGAGAAGAAGCCTTATAATTACTAGTTTTGCCACAGGACTGAAGGTTTATGTGTAGTCTAAACCTTCTTGTTGATGGAAACCCTTTGCCACTAACCGTGCTTTATAACGGTCAATAGTTCCATCAGCTTTCTTTTTAATGCGAAACATCCATTTACATCTAACACGATTTTGAGATGGGTGAGGAGGAACAAGAGTCCAAGTATTTGTATTGACCAATGTATTAAATTCCTCCTGCATGGCCTGTCTCCAATGAGAATGTTTTGAGGCTTGGATATAAGTTATGGTAAGAAAATCAGGAAATATGTGAGAAGGAAGAGGATGTTTAGTGGCTGAATAAGCCTTAGGTTTAAAAATACCTAATTTGGATCGATTTTGCATAGGGTGATTGTTCTGAGGTAGTAATGGTTGTATAGGTGAAGAATGATGAGAAATTGAGGTGGGAGATGTGGGTTGGAGAGGTGAAGAGTTGTGATTGTAGAAGGGTGCAATCGGGTGTATAGGTGGGGAAGGATTAGGGGTTGTAGAGAGTTTGGTGAAGATAAGAGTGGAAGGTATTGAAGATGAAGGTGTAGTGGTTGATGGTATGAAAGGTAAAACTTGAAAGGCTTGATGAAATGGGAAGGTCAGTTCATCAAATATGACATGTCTCGAGATATAAACCTTTCTGGATTGAATGTCAAGACACCTATAACCCTTATGATTGAGACTATAGCCAAGAAAGACACAAGGCTTACTTTTAGGCTCAAGTTTGGAAGCTGCATATGGTTTTAACAAGGAAAACACCTGCACCCAAACATTTTCAGTGTTGTATAATCTGCGCTTTAATCATTCAGATTCAACCCTCGACTTTTGGCATCTTTTCTGATTCATAAGCTTTTAGCCTCTGAATAATCCCTATTGTATTAGGATTCGACCATTTCACTTTTGAACAAATTTTCCCAAGGGCAAGATCTAGACATGGTAGGCAATCTGTTTATAAGAGAAACTGATGTAGAGAATGCTTCAACAGTAAATATGGGGAACGTGAGGGGCAGCTAAAAGTGTTCGAACAGTTTCCACTATGTGTCTATGCTTGCGCTCCACACAACCATTTTGCTCTGGTGTGTAAAGGCAAGATAGTTGATGATGAATACCATTATCCTTAAGATATTGAGTGAACATAGAACTAACAAATTCACCTCCATAATCAGATCTCAGTGTAACAACTTTAGTATGTAACAAAGATTCAGCAAGAGCTTTGAATTCAACAAAGGTTTTGAACACCTCAGATTTACATTTGATAGGGAAGAACCAACAATAACAAGTGAAATCATCCACTATAAGGAGATAATATCTATAACCAGATACAGAGAAAATTGGAGCTAGACCCCAAACATCTGCGTGCAAAAGTTTCAATGGTCTAGGTGTAACACTAGAGACAGATACAAAAGGCAGTTTGGAACTTTTACCCATTGCACAATTTGGACAAAAAGTCTTATTCATACTAGTAGAAACATGAATACTAGACTTAGAGACAAGTTTATTTAAAACTTTGAAAGAGGGATGGCCCAATCTTTGATGCCAAACCTCTGGAGAAGCTTTAACAGTGGCTGCATAAAGCTTGTTTGAACCATCATTGACATAGGCATAGAATTGATAAAATCCATTTTGCCCAAGGCCTTTAAAAAACGTCATCACCGAAGTAAGATCCTCAGTAAAGTGAAAATGATAGAGGTGAATTGAACACCAATTATCAAGTGTAAATTGATTGGCAAAGAGTAAATCTTGCTTTAAAGTAGGAACATGTAACATAATATTCAAGGCAGAACGATGATGAGGAGTATGTATGTAGGAAGAGCCAGAATGAGAGATAGTCAAACCTTTGCCATCACCAATGAACTTGTGTAAGGTTCTGGATTTTGGAGATTTGCCAATGAACTTGTCATGTGTGAGCTTGCTCCTGAGTCAAGAAGACATAAAGGAGAGCCATTATGAGAAGTGTTAGCACATATAGCAGCTTGAGAATTTCTGTTACCAAACTGAGGATTCAGACGATGTGGACATTCAGAAGCTTCATGATCATACTGGCGACATATTTGACAAGTGAGTCATTTTCCAAAAAATTGAAGCCTGAGCGACATCCACGATGATTCCGTTGAGTGTTGCATTGTAATTCGAACGTTGATTATTGCCACGATAGCAAGAGAAATTGTTCTTGTTCTGTGAAGATCTAGGATTTGACTGATTGCGATCTTGAGAACAACCTTGATACTGATTGAAATAAGAGGAATTCTGAGTAAGAAAAGCTTAAGAGCCAGAATTGGAGGTTGGTGTAGGCAGAATGCCAGTTGATGAGCCAAGATTCGAAGTGAAAGCTTGGAAAATACCAGAAGATGTAGTGGCTTTCTTGCGATTCGCAAGTTGAATTTCTTTGCTAAGAAGCAAGCCATGAAGTTCGTCGATTGTTGTAGAACCGAGACGAAATTGAATCGCATCAACGAAGTAATCATACTCAGGCGGCAGGCCATGGAGCATGACAGAGATAAGGTCAGAATCCTCAACCGGAGCTCCGGCACTGGCAAGAGCATCATCAATTTCCTCAATTTGCTAAAGATAGGAGGCAGTAGTGGATTCACTTTTGGAGACATTGTGAAGGCGAGATCAGAGTTCATGAATATGAGATTGTGAGGTCATTGCAAGGCGCGATTCAAGCTGAACCATAGCTGTCAGGATGAATTTACATCAATAGTATATGGAATCAAAGATTTAGAGAGAGTTGAGTTGATCCAAATAAGGATGTTTTGATCATTCTCATACCAGGCGATGTACGCAGGATTCAAGATCTGATTTCCAGAGGCATCTCGAAGAACTTTAAGCGGAGCTTTGATCGAGCTATCAACGATGCCAGTGAGATTATAGCGTCGAAAGATCGGAGCAAACAGTGCACTCCACGTGAGATAATTGGTGGTAATGAGCTTAATCGAAACCATCGAGTCGATGTTCTGAATCGCAATTGAAGCTGTAAAGTCAGTGCCAGAGGAATTAGGGCACGAATTTGTCATCGAAATTGGATGAACAGGTGATGCAAAATCAGAGGAGGGAGAAGCAGCAGACGCCATTGCTG
Source organism: Heteromeles arbutifolia (assembly GCA_024362995.1). Classification (NCBI taxonomy): domain Eukaryota; kingdom Viridiplantae; phylum Streptophyta; class Magnoliopsida; order Rosales; family Rosaceae; genus Heteromeles; species Heteromeles arbutifolia. The sequence continues at coordinate 37,470,327 of JANCRC010000002.1, read as the reverse complement.
GAAATTAGGGTTTCAGAGAGAAGAATGATGAAAGCGTAAGAGGGAAGACTCAAGGAAGAAAAGGATCGAAAAGAATTGGAGTCGGTCATCAGACAGAGGCGAAATATACCATATTAGAAAAACTGTTTCATTAAAAAATAATTAGAGTACATCATTGGTATATATAGAGAGCTATACATTTGCCAACTAAGCACAACTATCCTAACTGTCCTACAACTAATTACAATAGAATTACAACAGAAAATCAAGATAAATTATCCTTAATACTCTTGTTCTACCAATTGATATGTGAGCTACCCAATTTGATGCGCCAGATTGTCGATTGAATTTATTTTCTGTAACTTTGGGGTACTCTCCATAAACAACCTAGTGGACTCCTCCAACTTAGCAATCTGGTCCTCCAAAGAAAGTTTATGTGGCACACAGGGCTGCTGAAAAGCATGTTGATTGCTTACCCACATAGTAGGAAGCTCTATCCACCGATTGTAAGAGTTTGAATATGGATCGTTCTCGTTTTCTGTGAATTGATACGAAAGTTGTCCATCTTGCTCTTCCATTATCTTTATTGATGGCTTAGTATTCCGCATGCTATCAACAAATTGCTTGACACATTCTGCCAATTCAGCAAGTTTATCATCTAGAGAAGATCTTTGTGGCGCACTTAACTGTTCAAAGGGCTCTTGATTACCCATCCAAATAGAATTAGGTTGCTCAGTCCACCTTGGATTGTAAAATTCTACAAGGGGGTCACACCTAGGCCTTTGAGAGTTCCTTGTGGTGATATAATTCTGCTCAAATTCCCTTGATGTTAATGACTCTCGCAAAGGCAGTCCTTGTGGTGGTGCGAATCTAGGAGGCAAGAATCTCATCTTTGCATAGCTCTCAAAATCAACAAAACGTAACCTACAAAAATAAAAATAAATTCAACAAGTAAAAAGATATATACAAAAATAATTAACTAAGAATATGATAAACACAAATTATTTAAAACAATCCCTGGCAATGGCGCCAATTTCTTGATAGGATTTTTACCACTTGCAAAAGTAGGGGTAAAAACACTTAAAAATACTTGCAAGAGTACAAGGTTGTTCTAGTATAACGGCTTAAGTAAGGTCGTTTTCCACAGGGATTGAATGAATAATTTGTGTTTAAAACCAACTCTTAATTAATTATTTAAAACAAAGTTTGGAAAATGTTGATTTTAAAATTTAATATAATAAAAACGAATTTTAAAATAAAACAATTAAAGAAAATCAATTTGTAAAAGCGTTCCGCCTTCCCCTTAACAATCCTATGCAATTTTACCAACTACTTATGAATTTCTACATACATGCTTTGAAGGTTAGGTTTTCCTAATGCATATTTTCCTCGTGATGTTCAAGCGAAAAAGTATATCTAACATGCAACCCGTCTGTGATGTTCAGATCAAATATAAACATGCAAGACTCATTAAGCTTTGTGAAATAACTAGTTACGAACACTCATAAAATCACATATTTATGCTAAGGCTCATGGCTTCGCCCTAGCAAAAGAACTAGTTACGAACAATCATAGTAAAATATTATTAAGAACAATGATAGAAAACACATAGAAAATAAACTTGAATTGTCAAAGGCTTGTGCGTGCATTTCCTCCTCCCCTCAAACCCTAATGGCTAAAAAGCCTTATTTATACTACTCCAAATTAAAACCCTGATAGAAAAAGGTTTTCTAAAAACTAGGAAATAAAACAACAAAAGGATAACTAAAAATTACATTCCTATCCTAACTAGGAAATCTGCTCAGCAGAGAAATAACGATGTTTCTGGACCTTCAGGGCTCCAAAACAGGCCCAAAACGACTCATTAAAAATGAGGACCTCCTCTCCAAGTTCCAAGAAGAGCCCAAGTCCAAAATCCATCATCTTCCAGCCGAAAAGTCGCAAATAAGCTCTGCAGCCCAATCTGCCAGAACTGCACACTGGGCATAAATTAATTCACCACGATTAGATGCTTCGGGATAAAATTATGAATTTTGATACAATCTTTTTGACAGATTCACGAACCCGCTCCAATTGGAATCACTCAAAAATTCCACCGTTCGATTACTTTATGCTCAAAACAAGTTCGCATATCCTACATTAAAAACACATGGCAAAGCATCAAAATCTCACCAAAATAATAACCAAAATATACCAAGAATAGGGAATAATATATAGTATAAAATCGCCTCATCAATAGCCCTTTGGTTGGGTATTGGAGGTGCTCAACCTACAGGAACTGTTCATGATATTTCAAAAAGGGCGGGGGTTTTTACGAAACTTCGCCCTAATCAACAAATAAAATTCAATTAATGAAATAAAAAAAACGTGGATGATTTGTATATAGCCTTGTATAACCTTTTTGTTTCTTTGTTATTACCTCTTTTGTTCTATTTATATCATACTAAATTTATTATTGTTACTATAGAAGAGTGTCTTTTATAACGACAAAAAAGATCATAGGTGAGATTTTTCATCCGTTTGAATATCAAATGGTTGAAAAGATTAGATTGGTTGATTGAAACTCCCCACCAATTTATGATGAGTACGTAGATGATGACGAGTTTACAATTTATGTGGGAAGCCAAGAGTCTTCTCGGAAGCTTCGAGGTAACCATATTTCACTTTGTTATTCACCTCAAAGCTATCATGATTGTGATGTTTATGATGCTGCCAAGTATTTGGATGGAGTGATTAATCAAGGACCCCTTTTTGAAGTGGAGTATGTTTTGTGGGTTTAAAATCCTTAACAACCTTGAATTTCCTTTTGGTATGGCTGCTGAGATAGATTTGAAAGGTCATCCAAAAGATCGAACTCGAGGACGAGTTCTTTCTAAGGAGAGGAGTATGATGCAGCCCAAGACAACTAATATGGTCTATGCATTAAACATGTTGGTGGCTTTTCATCTTTCAAAGCCATGTTTTAATTAGATGTCTAGAAACTATAAGCTTTAGTATTAAATATTTATCTTATCAATGTATTGTAATCTCCCTATTTAAAGGGCTCCATATGTAAGATTAAGTAGCTAATTACTGAATTAAAAAAAGTAATCTAAGAAGAGAGTGATTTTCTCCTTCCTAAACAAGCATTTGGCTTGGTCGTGTTGAGCAAATCTACGATTAGCGACATGAGTGATTCTGTTGCTCCCGTTGAGTTATTCCTAGGTATCTATCCCCATCGTCCCATAGACTCCTTGATTTTTCCTGCGTCAATATTCTTCTTTGCTTTCCTAGTCGATAATGGTGTTTTCTAAGGCTCTAATCAATAACATGGACACTTTTCTCTTTTTTGTTTATCTATTTTATTGTTGATAGGAAACAATTGTATTAAAGAAGAATAAACACAAATAGGACATATTTTGGATCCTCTTCTCTACCAATTAGTTAAAAAAGGGGACCCAATATTTGAGTGCAAAAAGAAAAAAAGAAAAGAGTTGGAACCGAGTGCTAGTGAGAAGGGAGCGGATGTGGGTGGGGGAAGTCGAGGGGAAAATGATAAAACTTGGGTTTAGGCTAGATTGACTACAATTATAAAAACTAATTTAGATTCATTGCTGCAACAGGTACTCATCGCTGTAATTTTTAAGTGTGTTTCTAGAAAAGCTTACTAAAATCTGAAAACGCGTTTGCCAGAGACCATTAAAGGTTGGAAGAATACGCTGTACGCCATTGGAACAATTCAAAAGCATGATTTGGAAAGCTTTGAGCAGGAAATACACTCAAAACGAAGACCAACATTGGGTCAGCAACAACACTTTCAACCTCTAAAGTGAGGTTTTTTAAATCATATTTTTTTTCATGACATCACACTATTCCATCTTAACTCGCAATATTCATGCGATCTCACTTAAAAAGTATGTTGTTCTATCATCTCATATATATTTTTAAGTTAACAACCTAAATCTGTTATATTTATTTTATGGAAAGAATGAAGTTGCATGATTTTTCATGCAATTTTCAATCGTGCATCAACGTGTGGTTTGAAATTTTTGGTTACTCACTAAGGGCTCGTTAATTTGGTGGGTGATATTGAATTGGAGTGGGTAAATAGTAGCAAACGAGATTCAATATTCGTTGAAGTAAGAAAAGGATGTCAACTTCCAATTCTTGTCCTTCCACCTTGGCAGGATTATTTATTTATTTATTTTTTAGAAGAAACCATAAAATTACAAGTGCGTACAAGAAGTCCGCAAAAGAACAAACAAAACAGAATAAATAGCAGCATCACCCGAAGGCTTAGAAACTATGAAAACAACACAATTAACTAATAGCAACATTCTAGTTACGCCAAATTTTTTAACAAGACAAGTCTCTAAACTTTGTAGTAACCAATGCCCATAGAGGTGACCATAACCGAACTTTAACCCAAGATCCTCCCTTCTACCGACTTTGCAGTCCTCAAAAATCAATTTGTTTCTGTCCATCCAAATGACCCAAAAGATAGCTGAAACTACACATTCCCATAAGATGTTGATTTTCTCCCCTTTTTTGATAATTTGTGTTTCTCTATCATAAAAAATAACAATTTCTGAGTAAAACGCAACTGATACCTCGGTAGGATTGAAAGGGAGAGGTCTAAAAAATTACTAAACCATATTCTTCTTTGCTTTCCCAGTCAATCGTGGTGTGCTCTAACCAATAACAGGGACTCTTTTTTCTTTTTTATTTATCTATTTTATTGTTGAGAAAGAAACAATTGTATTAAAGAAGAACAAATACAGATTTTTGGTCCTCTCCTCTACCAATTAGTAAAAAGAGGGGACCCGGTATCTGAGTGGAAAAAGAAAAAAAAAACAGAAGAGTTTGAACCGACAACCGAGTGCTAGTGAGAATGGTGCTGATGTGGGTGGAGGAAGTCAAGGGGAAAATGATCAAAAGTCTGGAACACATATCTACCTCACCTGCCACCATTGAATTCGCAATAATGCTGTCCTTGCTAAACACGCCGAAGTTGTATACTAGTGTTGAGTTTTGAGATTTTTAGTTGAAACTTGAGGTTGAAGTTATCAAATTGTTCAGTTTGATGTCGTTTCTCATCTGATCCTCGTTTTGGTTTAACTGGTTTTCTTTGCCCCTGGATATGGATGCAGCTGTAGGCATCATTTTGTCCCCGGCTCTGCAAGTTCTTTTCGACAGACTGGCAACCCCAGTCCTACAAGGGCTTGCTGATATCCTGGGTTTCAATTTCGACATCTTCCAAAGCCTGCAGCATGCACTGGTGCGGGCCCAAGCTACTCTTGAAGATGCACAAGTGCAACAATTCACCAACAAAACTGTCAGACTCTGGCTGTCGGATCTCAAGAATGCAGTTTGTGATGCTGAGGATCTTCTCGACGTCTTTACTATTAAGCAAACTGCCATGATTGACCAAGACTTTGGTAAGCGGACAGTAGAAAGCTATACAGTTCTTACTGATAAAGTCAGGAAGATACTCCAGAAGCTAGAAGTGACTGTAGCTGAAGGATCTTCTAAGTTGAAGATTAGAGAGCCTACTCAGCCAAGGTCAGATCGGCAATCGGACAAAAGGGAGACTAGCTCTTTCATCGACTCGAGCATATATGGAAGAGAGGATGACAAAGAGACGTTAGTCCAACTGTTGATGTCTTCTCAAACTGTTTACCAGGAGGGATATACGTATGCATCGTGTATTCCCATCATCGGTATTGGAGGAATTGGTAAGACCACTCTTGCTCAATTAGCATACAATGATAAGGTGGTTATTCAACACTTTGATGTTAGGATGTGGATTTTTGTCTCTTCTGATTTCAATGTCAAGAAGATCATGAAGACAATTATTGCGTCTATAACGAATGATGAATGCAAGTTGTCGGAGATTGAACTACTTCAGTCTTGGCTTTGGCAATTGCTGCAGAACAAAAGATATCTGATCGTTTTAGATGATGTTTGGACTGAAGACCAGGATGATTGGGACAAACTAAGACCTTTGTTTAGAGAGGGTGTTGATGGATGCAAAATCATTGTCACTACCCGCAGTAAAAAGATCCCATTCATGATGGACTTCCCAAATTCCCCAATGTATTTGAGTGGTTTGACGGATGATGACTGTTGGGCTTTGTTCAAGCAACGCGCTTTTGGACGAGGAGAAGAAGAGAAATTTCCGAACCTTTCGCTGATTGGGAAACAGATTGTCAGAAAATGTGGAGGTGTGCCATTAGCAGCAAAAAGTTTGGGAAGTTCAATGCGCTTGAAAAGAGACGAAAAGCAATGGTTGTCTATGCGAGATTGCGAACTTTGGAAATTAGATGAAAAGCAGCATAAAGTTTTGCCTGCCCTCATGCTGAGCTATCATCATCTACCATCACATCTCAGAGAATGCTTTTCATTTTGCTCAATTTTTCCAAAAAATTATGAATTCAAGAAGGAGAAGTTAATTCATATGTGGATGGCATCAGGCTTAATTCTACAAGATGGGAGCCGGCGGCCAGAAGACATTGGTGATGAATACTTTGCCGGTTTGTTGTGGTTGTCTTTCTTTCAAGAAGTAGACGGTGATGGTGGCGCCTTAGTTGGATACAAGATGAATGATATTATTCATGATCTTGCACAATATGTAGCAGGAAACGAATCCTTGATGCTTGAACATAGTGCAGCACAGATTCGCCATGCATCTGTTGTTTACAAGTACAGGGCAATTGGAATTCCAAAGGAGCTACTTGAAGCAAAACATTTACGAACTCTCTTGTTGATTGGAGAATCCGGCTTGTTAAATAACAGAAGTAAAATATTTTCAAGTTTTGGGTACTTGCGTCTACTAGACCTGAGCAGTTGTGGTGTTTCTGATTTGCCAGAATCATTAGGTGGCTTGATATGCTTGAGGTATCTTGACCTATCTTACACACCTATTTTTGAGTTACCTCACAGCACAAGGAATCTCTGCTCTTTGCAGACTTTGAACCTATTTGGTTGTCGGAATCTTATACGGTTGCCAAGCTTGGTAAAGATGATCAGCCTAAGACATCTCAATCTAATTGGATGTGTAAGTTTGGCTTCCATGCCTCTTGGGATTGGAAAATTACGGAAACTTCAGACACTGCCATTGTTTGTGGTTAACAGGATTCCAATGGCCCTTAGTGCGCTGAAAGGTTTAAATCTTTATGGAAAGTTGAATATTACCCGCTTGGAGGACGCAAGATATGGAGCCGATGCAGAGTCAGCTGGATTGAAGTTGAAAAAAAATCTTGAGTCATTAGGGTTATATTGGGGACCACGTAGTGGATTTGAAGACGGTCAAGAATCATTTGGGAAACCTGAAGCCCGACGTGAAGAATTTTCTTTAAGATATCAGACAGTCACAGGACAACGTGACACTGTGGAAAAAATTCTTGAAGGCCTGGAACCTCACCAAAATCTGAAAAAACTGATTATAGATGGCTACCCAGGAATCAGATTTCCTCAGTGGGCTCTCCCAAATCTTGTTGCCGTCAATTTCACCAACTGTACAAGTTGTGAGCATCTTCCTGCCCTTGGGAATCTTCTGCTACTCAAGACTCTTTCTCTGCATAGAATGGATGGTGTGAAGAGAATTGGTGTAGAGTTATATGGTGATGGTATGGACGTATGGTTTCCATCACTCGAAGAACTATTAATAAGTGATTTTCCTAACTTGGAAGAGTGGTCAAATGCAAATGGTGGAAGTGCATTCCCTAGATTGAAGAAATTAACTGTCAAAAGGTGTCCCAAGTTAGCACATATGCCATTACCTCAGTTCCTTGAGCATTTGGAGCTTCGGGACTGTAATCCAACGATGACGTCCATATCAAGTTTAAGTTTGCTTTCTGTGCTTGTTCTAGAAAAAATTCCAAACTTGTTCTCTTTGCCAGAAGGGCTTTTTGCATCAGCTAGTCTGTCTTCTTTAAAGATCTTGTCGTGCCCCAAGCTTCGTTCAGTGCCTTTGGAGATTGGAACCCTCACTGCTTTGAAATCACTGACCATTAGTTGGTGTGATGAGTTGTCCTATCTGCCAGAGAGTTTGCAGAACCTCAGGAGTCTCGACTCACTGGAGATTAGTGACTGTCATAGTCTAATATCCATGCCAAATGGTGGAATTGCAGGTCTAAGTTCTCTTCGAACTTTGTCTATTGAGAACTGCAGCAATCTGACTTCTTTGTCATCGAGTTTGGAGCATCTCAAATTTCTCGAGCACTTGACAATAATGTATTGTCCAAAGCTTGGTTCTTTTCCAGAGGGCGTGCAACACCTCTCCTCACTTCGAAGTTTCACTATCTTGAACTGTCCTTGGTTTGATACTCTACCTATTGGATTAATGAATCTTCAGACGCTGCACTGCTTGGAAATTAGTAGCTGCCCCAAACTAGATGCTTTGCCAGATTGGTTGGAGAATCTTGCTTCGCTTAGATCGCTAACCATATCAGATTGTCCTAATTCAAGAGTTCTGCCACCAGGCCTCAAGTATCTCAAAGAACTCCAACACCTCTCTATTCAAGAATGTCCCGAGCTAGAGGAAAGATGTAAACAAGGCAGTGGTGAGGACTGGCTGAAAATAGCTCATGTCCCACACAAGTACATTGGCTCACCTGGTCAGGCCATGCAGTCCGACGAAGCAAGCACATCCAGCAGCTCTTCTTTTTGAACATCTGTGCGGTAAGCAAAACTTCTGTTTCATCATCATCAATGTGCTATCCTCGTTATAATCGTCATTACTCCCGGTCGGATAAGGCTATGTTGTTGTTGTTGTTGTTGTTGTTGTGTTTGTTTCCCATACGTTTTTGTTTATATGGCTGAAGTTGTCAACAGGGAATAAGAACTTTCATGTTTATCAACCTGCTGCTCTGTTGAAATTGTCGCCATGTCACATTTCATGTTGAGGGTTTAAACCTCAATTTGAGTATACGATAGGCATTAGCCTTGAATGCTAGAAACTAAACTAGAAACTTTGATCAACTAAATGGATTCTAAAAATTAGGTAAATTAAAGGATGTCACTCTCAGTTAATTACACTTTGTTGCATAAGGTAAATTTTGCTAAGATACAATCAGTGTTTATAATGATCTAGTACACAACTTTGAGATTTAAGCCTCGTTTGATAAACATGAATAGCTTGGATATTACTATTCACTATATTGAAGGCAGTCTGAAGAGAGAAATGTAACTGATGTGCTCGTAAATTCACCAATATATACATAATAATTCTCCTTGTTTACACCTTTGTTATACTCTTTTATATAGGCTTTACATTCTATTGGTGTTTTGTAGGTTGTAACAAGTAAAGTTGGAAAAGGAGCTACAAAGAAAGCATTGAGACTAAAAAGGTTTTGCAATTCCACGTCGTCAGCACAGCTTGTGCAGATCAGTCGGTTCATGGAATAAACTGTACCGACTCGGGAAGAATGAGGAGATGTGTCATATATGCTTGGAAAGCTGCAGATGTCTATTTCCGTAGAATTTTACGGTTCGTGAATATCATTTTTCTAGAGGGAGTTATGGCACTTTTAGTACAAGAAGGTCGGGCTGCGCGCGAATGAAAGTTTTCTACCACTTGGCAGATTAAAAGAGGGTTAAAATTCCTATTTATTAGGAATTTTAATCAGTTGAAAGAAGCCAAAAGGATGGAAGCAAATAAAAAAGGAGTTTTGATATAATGGGACTTTAAAGCTAATTAGGAGAGAAAGGAAAGGAAGGCTATTAGCCTTGTCGGTTACAAGTAAAAGGGATGAATTCCCTGATCAGATTAGCAGCAAGGCAGCGTGGGGATATAAAACAGAAAAAAAGAAGGGAAATAAAAGGAGCAGCCACCGTCGGAGGCAGCCACGATGGAAGGGAGAAAGAGGAAGGACCGGGGCATCATTCCGCAATTTATCATTGAAGAGTTTCTTCTCCTCCTTTTGACTTTATGTTTGTTTGTCTTTGCTGTCCATTCACATTATGAGTAACTAAATTCCATAGTTGGGACTTGGTTGAAGTCCTAATCATGTTTCCTCGAGTATTTTCGATTCACTTTTGTTACAAGACAATTTGTTGATACTTTAATGGTTAATTCCTATTTTAATCTCAATCTTATTGAGTCATTTTATGCTTGATCATCATAGAATAGCCTTGTAATTGAGTTCGTTACATAGGTAAATTTGGATGACCGAGTCTTGTACCTATACTGAGTAACAAGAGAACTAGTTACGGTTCTTGGAATTAATTATCACAAATAATCGGAATAGATATCATGTTCTAGTATTCGTGTGTTTGTTGATTTCCATTGTACTATGCTTTCTTTTCTCGGAGTGCAACTTAGTAGATATCATGCTAAATACTTCGAGAATGAAAAGAGTTAGTGTAGACAACCATGCCTAATTCGTTGTTTAGGGAAATCAATAGCTTAAAGAGTAGATACCATGCCTTTAGGTTGACAAACGTTAAGCATCAAAAATCTGTTTTGTATCATTGTGTGTATCGATTGCTTAGGCGAAAAAGATTAAAGATGGAAACCAAAGTCCTAACCGTTAAAACATCATTTTCAAAACACTCATTGTCAATTACTTTACTTTGCCTACTTTCTTTATATTATATTATATATATATATATATTTAAGACGTCTCAAACTATTTTGTTAAATCCTTTATGTGCATATTTGATAGCTTGTGTAAAATATTAATTTAAATTGTTAGGAATCATAACCTAGATACATATTAGTGCAATCCTTGTGGGAATGATCATGTGCACTTGCTAGTTTAAAACGTGCAATTAGTAGCTTAACATTTAGATTGCTAAATGCATAACAGTAACAACTTCCCATCATGTGCTCTTTTAATTCTATTTTTTTGTGGAGACTTTCTTTATGCGTAATCTTTAATTTGGACAAAATATGAAAATTTTCATCCATTTCTTCCTTCAAAATGTTTTCAATCTAGTGAATAGTCATATCCAAGTTAATTCTCCCTATTAAACGAGTTCTAAAAACCCTAGCATAAAACATTAAAGAAAATAAAATATATTAGTTAGGGCGCAAAAAAAAAAAATATTTCCCTAGGTTTTCTATTTATTGACAGAGAAAACGTTGCATAGGGCAACTGACCTTGGCTTTTACATTGGAACTAGGATTCTCTCTCATTCTCTTTCCATCCCATCATCTCACATTTTTTATTTTGTCTTTCTCTTTCTATAAAAAATTAATATAAGATGTTAACGTGGTTTAACTGTAATTGTTAAAATAAGAGAATAAGGAAAAAAAGAGGGAAGAGAATCCTACTTCTTTACTGTGGGTGCAATCTTTTTTGTTTTTGTTTTTTTTTTTCTAAAGCATCTTTCTTTAGTTTTTACTCAATTTATTTTCTTCAAAATTTAGAAATAAATTGTTATCGGAACAAGAAATTGGTATTGAGAAATTCTACAATTGAAACTTAAAAATAATATTCTCAAATGCATTTTTTTTCGCCTTCTCTTCTCAAGAAGAAGAAGATGGTTACGTGAGGGAACCAAATTTTCCAGTTTTCCAGGACTTTTCACCCGGAAGGAAAAAATGAGGAAAGGAAGAGACAGAAAAAAATACTAATTTAAATCTAATTTTATTTATTTACAATTATATTTTGTAGTGGGATCCAAATAAATGTTAAAAAAAAAAAGAAAGATTTTTCAATATACCATAAACATCACGCGATAGATTAGAGACTAGAGAGTCAGTTTGTTCATTTATCTTTTATGTATTACTATTATGCTTGATAATCCCAACAAATTAGAAATGATGACAAAAAGTATTCAAGAGGGAGAGTGTATTTAAAATGATTTAGGGAAAAAAAAAAAAAAACTAAGCAACTTAGACCATCTTCGATGTTAAATTTTAAACATAAAATTTAAATTTGAAGGCTTATGTGGACATTGATATTTTTTAAAATTTTGTTTTCCAACTAATATGTCAAATTTAGATTATTATTTATTGCATTATTTACTTTTTATAGTTCTTATTGGTATTTTAAAACAAAAGATAAGTATAAAAGTCATGAAAAGCATTTATTAAGTACTAAAAATAGATTTGAAGATGTTGTTGGTTGAAAAACACTAGTGATGTCTTTTTTTACCATTATTGCTGATATGAACTTTTTGACATCTCGTTTGGAGATGTTTTTATAAATACTCTATTATGGCCTATTTTATTGTAAACCAAGAGGAGAGATTAACTTAGAGTGATGTTATTCCCACCCTAATGTCTTATCTTTCCACCCACCTTTTAATGAATTTTTTAATTACAAATTTGTCCATTTACAAAAAGACTGATAAGGACATTAATTATCTTGTTTTGCTTAATTTTTTTTTAAAAAAAGGTTGGGCATGGAAGACAATTTGTCTACCTTAAACCCTAACTCATATTTTCATCTCTTTTCATTCAAAGAAAGTAAAAAAATAGCAATGGACTTAAAAGATGACTTTTTCATTGAACAGGTAGAAGATGAGGCTTTTACGGAAGAGGTAGAAGATTATGTTTCTATTGAAAAGGTTGAAGAATAATTTGTGTGTAGGTCATTTGAATTTGTCCATCGTATTTTTAAATTTGTCGTTGTTGAATTCTTTTGAATTTAGATACCTCTGTCGTTTCCATTTGAATTTGCAGACCTTAATTGTTTCATTTACATATTATTTGTTATATTTTTTAAGAGACAATTTTATAATTTCATATGTACGTATATATTACAGGTTATTTTGGGAATAATAGTGGGTGAGAAAATAGCATTTTAATTTTTTAACTTTTTAAGGTGGGTGAGATTATAACGTGGGTGGGAAAATAAGACAATGGGATGGGTCTAGTAGCTATCTTAACTTATCATTCAATTAAGTACAATCATATAGGAAAAGAATTACTAGAATAATATGGGTAATTTAAAACCCAATCTAACTAGAATTTACAGAATCACATATTAAATAATATTCATAACACTCTTCCTTGAGTATGAGTGTGTAAATACTCAAGTAGATATAACACCAGATTCAGTAGAGTTGATGAAGTCGTCTCGTCGACACTGATTAAGGAACACACTAGTCTCAAACAAGAGAACTTGCATATGGAAATAAGTCTCACAAAACCCTACTATGGTAAAACCCAATATGAGACAAGCCTATAGTCAAAGGAAAATAGTGAGTTAATTCAAAGTCAATTTAAACGTCTACGTGACGTACACAATAACCAGCCCAAGATGGGTGCCTCATTAAAACCTAGTCATGTAGCAAAAACCCAAAAGAAAAAATGTTTCTAATCGTAAGGAAAAAGAATGCATTATGATCAAGCGAGTATACTTCAGGATACTTCCCTTGAGTTTGACATAATTCCCAAGCAAACTAACAATGTTACAACTCAGAAAGTGTACACAGACCAATTTCTCGAACAAGCTTATGGAAGGTAGACTTCGGTAGTGACTTGGCGAACATGTCAGTTAGGTTGCCCTGGGAATGAATTTGCTTGACTTCAATGTTCTGATGTTCTTGTTGCTAATGAGAGAAAAAGAATTTTGACGCAATATGCTTGGTGTTGTCTCCTTTGATGTATCCCTTCTTGATTTGTTCGATACATACTACGTTATCTTCATGAATCATTGTAGGGACGTTAATGACATAAGAAAGTCTGCAGGTGCTTATGTTCCATTATTGCTCTCAACCAAAAGCATTCCCGTGTAACTTCATGGCGAGAATCTTAGCATGGTTTGAAGAAGTCGCAACCAAGTTTGTTTGGTTGACCTCTAAGATATTGTGATGCCCCAAGCGGTAAAGATGTAACTCATTTGAGAACGTGCCTTGTGTAGCATAACCACCAAGGCAAGAATCAACCCGAGAACTGAAGGGGCGACGACTCTTCTCGAGAATTTGTACGGATAGAACCTAAATCTGTCGTATCTTTGAGGCAGCAGAAGATGTCTTTAACATCTATTTAGTGTCTGCGTGTAAGCGTGTTGCTATATCTTGCTAAAAGATTAACAGTGAATGAGATGTTCGGTCCAGTGCACTAAGCTAAGTACAATAAACGTCAATTGCACTGATATATGGAACTTAAGGCTCCAAAACCTCTTTTTCGTCTTTTTACGGTTTTCCTTTGAGTTTGGTACATGTCTATGTCTCTGGGTATGTTTTTTAGATAAAGCCTGAAATTGTTTTTTTTTTCCCCTCTTCTCTATGTAGTTTTCCATCGACTTTGGTGCGCGTGCGTGCGTGTATGTGAAGCGCATCTAGAACCAATAAATATGATATTGACATCCAATTCAATTTGAGAGTCATAGGGCTTTACATTGGTTGCATCAGCTGAAGTAGTACCAAGGCTAAATTCTGCCAATATCATTTCCTTTCTTCCGGATTTTAAACGCTTTTGTATACTTGTCCGTTGTGGTCTGAATATGGTAAAAATTATGTATTGGCAGATCCCAATTTATGTCAGAGCTCTGGATCTCAAGCACCTTTTAGAACTGAAGAAATCAGGTGCAATAGATGCTACTCTGAAAAGCACAGAGGTATCAAATTTATTCATTGTTATTGTTTGCGTTATTGAATATATAACCTATAAACACAAAGCCACACAAAAATGGGCAAGTAAAGCAGGTATGGTTCGTAAAATGGGTTGATCCCTGATTCAAACACCATTTCCTCCCCGATAAACACCATTTCCTATCCGCAATCATCAAACACAAATATACAAGTTTACACAGTCTATCGACTATCTTCCCCTTCACCCGACAAAAAAAATCAAAACTTTAAATACTACCTACACTGTATTTGATTCAAAGCAAAGGAAGAAGACTTCCCAAATTTATCCCGATCAAATGGCGTTTAGCTCTGCATGCAAGTCCTTGTCACACAACCTCTGTCTTTCTCCCCTCTGTCTGCTCTTTTTCTTTTCCAATAGAGAAATAACCATTTTTCCTTTCCCCTCAACCATTTTTATATCATGCATGCTTGCTTGGTGAGTTGGTGAGCAGTCTCTACCGTTCAACCGTTTGCGTGCCCACTCAACCAAATCGTGCCACATTAGAAATCCACCCACAGGCAAATTGAAATTGTGGGGAAACGGAACGATGAGACTTCTACCATCATCACCACGTCCAAACTTTGAGGCATTTAATGTTTGTCACACCAGTCATTACTTTCTCACCAAACGTCACAGGATATTGATCGTCACGACTGTTCACTCTCTAATAACCTATACTTTTGCTGCATTTCCTCTTGCGTATGGAGTTGGCGGGGGACTAGCATACCGATCACATCCAGAAAAATACAGACATGTAACTGTAAAAAGACAACATGTTTTTATAATGTGATCTGTCAAAAAAGGCCATTTTGCAAAAAAATGGAAATTCTTTGATAAAGAGTTAGGGGACTTGTTAACGCACGGCCCCTTTTTTCCAATAGCCCATTATAAAAACGTAACAGAAGCCCATATCCAATATGGACCCTTTTGTCAAGCACACTTCCACGACAAGTTCAGAGGAAAATCTGCGCTCAGCATTGCATTTAAAGTTTAAACACTTGTTGCCGAGCGGCCTCAGTTCGAGACCGAGTTTCTCCACCGCCTCAAAGATTTATCGACTACTAGTTCCTAACACAATGACAAAAGACTCTGGCCAATAACCCCAGGTGTTGATAGAAGAGAAAATTCTAAAAGCAGATGAAAGGCTGAGATCGTGAAAAGGAAGGTGACATCATAACTTAGTGAAAGGGTATTCGTCAGCAAACGGACAATCCTCTCTATTATAAAGGAAGAGGGAAATCTGGAAGAAGGGGTTCACGAGACAACTGAAGAAAAAGATTAAGATATGGTTTTTACATACCATCCTTACCGAGATACTAAACTCCAAGACGCCTGTATCACATTCTTCCTTTCCAATCTGCACCACCATGTACTAAGCCGTGGGCTTTATTCCATTTGATGCCACATTTGTAACCTCATGCAAACATATAGTGTTACTACAGTGAACGTAGCCCAGTTATGGGCAAACCACTATATGTCTATGTGTCCATTTTATTATTAGTCCCTTGCTGGATATAATTGCCCTAAACCTAAAACCCCTCGATATTCACATCTTTCAATCCTTAAAAACCATTGTTATTAACCTTACCAGATTTTGGCGTTAACAGTATGCTTATTAGACAATGCAGACACACAAACTCATGTAGAGATATTCTCACACGAATAGGTTGGTGTATAAATTTATGCTTTAGTACTACATACACATGAAATTGACGCTAAGTGCTCACATACGAGTCCTAGTTGCACTAGTTGCCTAGTGCAATCTAGGGGGTAGGCTAACACCTACACTGGTTCCAATGTGAACGTAACAGTACATATGAATATACAAGTGAAGCTGTTCTTAGCTTGAACACTACAAATAAAGGAAACACTGCGTAAGCATACATTATGAGCACATATATCATATAAAAACATTCCATGGATAATCTCTCAAATCACAGAATCACATAAGGTTTTCCAAAACTAATAGTAAAGCACAACACTGAAACTTTATAAGAAAGATTCAACAATCTCATAAATCACAACATCGTCATTGTGTAAAACCTTGGTGGTTTTTAAAGTAAAAGCGAATCATGAGACGATATAAAAGCATCCTATAAAACATTTGCATTAACTAATTATAAGCCAAGCAAAGCATGACATGAAAAAACACATCATAAAACCACTTTCGAAAACATATAGCATAATATAGTTTACAAATAAAGGCCCACACACACACCGTAGTCGTGGCCGCTTTGCCGCGCACATTCTTTGTAATCCTTAGGGAACTTTCTTATAGTGAAAACAACCTTTACTTAGCAATTTATCGAACACTATGAAGACTATTGAAAAACGGGACTAAAATATTTTGCTACAGTAAGTGAAATATTCGGTAATCGGATGAAATATTCTGGTAAAACTAACAACATAGTAACAGAATATTCAGGTCAGATTGGGTTGTCTGTCTGTACCGGGTCGTGGAGTCGCTGCTGCGTGCGCCGGGATCCTCACCGGATTCTAGGTCTACTCTCCGGAAAACCTAGAGACTTCTCCTCTTCGAGTCTGGGGCATTTCTCAACCATTTTTCACGTGGCATATACCAAAATGAAGTTTGGAATTAGAGTGACAAGATTATACCTAACCTGAGGCCAAAATGTGGCCAAAGATTGCCTGAAAACGGCCTGGAATTTGCAACTCGAATGAGGTTCTAGATTCTTTGGATCTGCAACATTTCTTTATCAATTAACACGTGCAATACATGAAACATAACCTACTCAACATGAGGAAGAGAATGGTGAGGGCCACGCGACTTACCTCTGCCAGAAACGACGAGATTCTCGCCGAAAAGCTACTCCGCATCGTAGTCTTCAAATCGGCATCTCTAGTTTGAATTATAGAAAAAACAGAGGTCATGGATGTGTTTGTGGCAAGGAGGGGGTCATGGATGTGTCCGTTCCGCTTGTGCTCACACGTTTATGTCACCGAGTACTACAAGAATATGCTAATTTGATAGGTCATTGGTGTAACGACAAAAATGTCAATCAAAGTCAACACTTTCCCCTTTCAAGTGGTCATTTTCCACCTTTGGAAATTAAAATAAGAATAATTTACGGAATGGGTTATAGCTAGGATGGGCAACGGTTACGGTGAGCGGGTAACCGTGGTTATTTACCCATAATCGTTTATGCTTATACTCGCATAACCGTTTACCAATTGAGTAATTGCCTAAATGGTTATACCCATTCCCATAACCGTTTATAAACGGTTAACCGTATCTATAACCGCATTACCCATTTAACCGTAACTGATACCAGTTTTTTAACCCATTTATCCCTTTTTTTTAACTATTTACCCATTTTTTCACCCGTCTACATGTTTTTTTTAACAACTTAAAAATTAAAAAAAGAAAAATTTGTCATTGTTGTGGCCCATATTTAACTGAAAGGGGAAGTGGGCTAGCGGCACGTAGAGAAAATATAGAGAGATGTGTTTGTAGGGTTGTGTAGAGGAATGTGTGTTATTCCCCCTATGCAGTGCCTTTATTTATAGTAATAAAAAGGAGAAGGAATCCTTCTCCTCCAAGGAATACAAGTCCTAATAGGAAAGAATAACTAGAATCAAATCTAATCTAGGATTTACACAATCACACTTAAACTAGAAGTTTACAACAGTCCTCCTTGAGTGTGTAAATACTGAAGTAGATTCGGCATTATTTAGAGGTTGAGGAAGTCAACTCGTCGGCACTGATTCTGGGAACACACTATTCTCAATAAGGTAAGAACTTGCATAAGAAAGTAAGTCTCACAAAAAACCCTGTGGCAGTCTCACAAAAAACCCTGTGGCTATGGTAAAAACCCAAGTAGGGACAAAATCCATAGTCTAAGGAAAAATGCGTGAGTAATGCAAAGTCAAATGAAACATCTACGGGACGTCATCAAGGATATGATCAACCCAAGGTGGGTGCCTCATTAAAACCTCATTAGGTAGCAAAAACTCTGTGGGAAAAATGCTCCTAATCGTAGGGAAAAAGAGTACATTGAGATCAAGCAAGTATACTTCAAGATACTCCCCTGAGTTTGACATAATTCCAAAGAGAACTAGCAGTGTTACAACTCAGAAAGTTTACGCATACCAATTCCTTGAACAAGCTTCTGAAACGTCGCCTTCTGTAGTGATTTGATGAAGAGGTTGGCCAGATTGTCTTGTGAACAGATTTGCGTGACTTCAATCTTCTGATGCTCTTGTTGTTGATGTGAAAAGAAGAACTTTGGCGCAATGTGCTTGGTGTTGTCTCCTTTGATGTAACCCTTCTTGAGTTGCTCGATGCATGTTGCGTTGTCTTCATAGATCGTCGTCGGGACATCAACAACGGGGTAAAGATCACAGGAGTTTTGAATATGGTCCACAGCTGCTCTCAATCAAAAGCATTCCCCAGTTGCTTCATGTAAGGCAAGAATTTCAGCATGGTTAGACGAAGTGGCAACTAAGATCTGTTTAGTTGACCTCCAAGAGATTGTGGTGCCTTCAACAATAAAGACATAACCCATTTGAGAGTCTGCCTTGCGCGGATCAGATAAGGATCTTGCGTCGGCATAACCAACAAGGCGAGAATCGACTCGAGATAGGGGGTGCGACAACACTCGAGGATCCATATGGATAAAACAAGCCCAAATCCGTAGTACCCTTAAGGTAGCAGAAAATGTCTTTAACACCAGTCTGGTGTCTGTGTGTTGGTGCATTACTGTATCTTGCCAAAAGATTAACAGCGAATGAGATGTCGAGTCTAGTGCATTAAGCAAAGTACAATAAAGCACCTATCGGACTTAGATAAGGAACTTCAGGCTCCAAAATCTCTTCATCATCCTCATTCGGACGGAAGGGATCTCGTTTTGCATCTAGCGATCGAACGACCATAGAAGTACTTGAAGGCTTCACTTTATCCTCATTAAAGTGGCGCAACACCTTATGGGTGTAGTTCGTTTGATGTACTAAGATTCCATCTGAATGATGCTCTATCTCGAGACTAAGACAATATCGAGTCTTTCCTAGATTTTTCATTCGAATTCCTACTTCAGGTGCGCGGTAGTTCTCGCGAGCTCTTTAAGAGTTCTGATGAGATTCATGCCATCGACATATATTGCAACAATCGTAAAACCAGAATGTGACTTCTTAATGAACACACAAGGGCATAATTCGTTGTTCACATATCCCTAACTAGTCAAATACTCACTCAAACGGTTATACCACATTCTTCCGAATTGCTTCAAACCGTAGAGTGAACGCCTTAGCCGAATTGATAGCGTGTTTCGGGGTTTGGAAATATTTGGTCCAGTCAATGTAAGTCCTTCGAGAACTTTCATATAAATTTCCGTATCAAGATCCCCATAGAGATACGCAGTTACTACGTCCATCAGCTGCATACTCAGTTTTTTGAAAACTACCAAACTGATAAGGTAGCGAAAAGTAATCACATCCATAACGGGTGAATAAGTTTCATCATAGTCAATCCCGGGGCGTTGTGAGAATCATTGCGTAAGAAGACGAGCTTTGTAACGCACAATTTCGTTCTTCTCATTACGCTTCCGAACGAAAACCCATTTGTAGCCAACGGGCTTCACATATGAAGGAGTAGGAGCTACAGGTCTAAACACCTTACGTTTCGCAAACGAATCGAGTTCGACTTGGATTGCTTGTTTCCAGTTTGACCAATCGGCTCTACGTCGACATTTTTCAACGGAACGGGGTTCAATGTCATTGCTCAACATGATCTCAGTAGCTACTGCATATGCTAATGCATTATCGACGATCATCTCATTTCTACACCAAACATCATCTAAGCTAGCATAATAAACAGAAATCTCACGATTCTCGGGAGGTGGATTCGTCTCTTCAAGGACGCTTTCGTAATCTAGAATTTCCTTATGAGTTGGATAGAATGAGTAAGCGATAATCGGATTCACGGTAGGTTCTTCAGGTGCCTGTGTCGTGGGTTTCCTTTTCCGGGGGTGTGAATCCTTTGAATCAAGAGGTCTACCATGCTTTTGTGTAGGGGCAGATGATTGGCTAGCCGTTAATGTACGTGGATCGGCCAAAGTGGTGTCCCGGGCCTCAAGAAGGGAAGTCTGTCGTACATTTGGTACATCCATCTTTGCAGGCACATTCGCAGCTAGAATATGTGATCTTGTCACTTGCGCTAGATCTGTGAAAACATCTGGCATGTTCTGAGCTATGCTCTGGAGATCTAATATGCGCTACACTTCAGTCTCAAATTGAGCGGTGCAAGGATCTAAATGAGACAAAGTAGGAGTCATTTTTCAGGAACGTTGACGTTCTTATCTCCCTCTAACGACGAGAAGACTGTCTCATAGAAGTGACAATCCCCGAAACGAGCGGTAAACAGATCGTCTGTCAAAGGTTCTAAGTAACGAATAATCGAAGGAAAATCATATCTGACATAGATTCCCATCATTCACTGAGGCCCCATTTTTGTACGTAAGGGCGGCGAAATCGGCATATAGACCGCATAACCAAAAACGCGCAGATGCGATATGTTGGGTTCGTATTTGGTAACCAACTGAATGGCCCTATATGGTTCAGTCGCAATAGGCCTCAAACGGACCAACATGGCTGCGTGCAATATTGCATGGCCCCAATCAACAATTGGGAGCTTGGTATGTATGACCAACGATCGAGTAATCATTTGTAAGCGCTTAATGAATGCCTGTGCCAAGCCGTTCTGGGTGTGAACATGAGGTACTGGATGTTCAAATTCAACCCCAGCCGACATGCACTAGTCATCAAAAGTTTTAGCTGTAAATTCTCCAGCATTATCTAGTCGAATAAATTTGATCGAATAATCAGGGTGGTGAGCCCTGAGCTTGATAACCTGAGCTAACAGTTTGGAGAATGCATTGCTCCTTGTGGACAACAAGCACACGTATGACCAACGTGTGGAAGTGTCAACCAAAACCATAAAATATCTAAATGGTCTGCATGAAGGATGAATCGGTAGACAAATGTCCCCATGAATCCTTTGTAGAAAAATAAGAGGATTCGAATGAATCTTGTCATAAGAAAGCTTGATAATAAGCTTTCCCATGGAGCAAGTTTGACATGCGATTCCTTGAATCGAACCTAAACTTCGGGTTAGTGGATGCATGTGTGTTGATTTGAGGCGCATCGTTGTTCGTCTAGGGTGTCCTAAATGATCTTACCAAAGTGTAATTTCATGCGCAGTCCCAAAGATAGGGCCGACCATACAGTGGCTTTCTATGGGGCGTATGGTCATAGTATACAGACCACTCGGGATACGCTCCATCTTCTCGAGAATATGTTTTTAGCCATATTCGTAGGAAGTTAGGCACAGAAATTCAACTTCGTTTTCCACATAGGTTTTAGCATGGTAATTATTATCTCTGATGTCCTTGAAACTCAACAACGTTCTTTCGGAAAGTGGAGAATAAAGTGTCTCATCAATGGTCAAAATTGTACCATTGGACAACATTATACGTGTCGTACTGTATCATTCGATCAGGTTGAATGGGCTTGAGAGGGTTGTCAGAGGTGCATTCTTAAGTATGAAGTTAGTGAAATAGATGCATTCATGCAAAACAGTGTGCGTGGTTGCACTATCTGCCAGACAACTAACTTCCCCACTGGTTATACCTAGAATGAAAATTAATTTGAATCGGTCACATGCATAAAAGTTCTAAAAACAAATATCCATTCAAAATAATTTTAAGTATTCAAGGATGGTACTTAATTAAAAACTTAATATCCAAAAAACAAATCACCAACAAATAATCCAAGCATAAAGGAAAATTGTTCAAAAATAAACCAAAAAACAAAAGGGGGGGCACTAGGTGGAACTCGTCCCCATTGTCTAAATTTCAACTAGAAAATAGTTTATGTCTAAGATTCTAATCTTCCATATGGGTGGTATCCTCCTGAAAGTAAGAAACCTCCATCTTGGTACTTTTCGGTTCATCCACTTGCATAAAGTTTGATTCAAACTTCTTACAACGAGAATGATATTCAGCTATAACCTTCAGGGAAGCTCGACAAACATGGGACTAATGGTCCTTTGAACCACAACGATAGCACATGTTGCATCCATGGTTTCAGGTGCTTTGCCCTTATTCTTGAAGTTTGGGGCCTTATGAGCGAGGTTAGGGCACTTCTGGGCTTTATTTCCTCCCTTAGATGGGCCTTGGCTCTATTGACCTTGACAAGGTGGCTTCTGGACGCCCCTACTACCCCTATGTTGGCGTTTTGGGCGTTTGTTTGTGCTATAGTGTGCTTCAGGCACAGCAGTCGCCCCAGTAGGTCGAACTTGATGATTCTTCATCAACAGCTAATTCTGCTTTTCAGCGATAAGTAAAACATAGATTAAATCTGAAAACTTAGTGAACTTCTGAGCCCTATATTGTTACTGCAGGACAATATTAGTAGCAGAGAAGGTCGAATAGGTCTTCTCCAGGAGATCATCTTTGGCCAAGGTCTCGTTACAGAACTTGAGAAGTGATCGGATTCGACAAACTTCAAAATTATACTCATTCACAGACTTAAAGTCTTGGAAGCGCAAATGCCAGTCATGTCTTGCTTCAGGCAAAAAGATGTCCTTTTGGTGATCAAAACGATCAGCCAAAGCGACCCATAGTGTTTGTGGATCCTCCTCAACAAGGTACTCGGTTTGCAGTGCATCATGAATATGTCTTCGGATGAAGATCATGGCAGTGGTTTTCTCAGCTTCGCCAACTGGATTGTCCGTCTCATCTTCAATGGCGGGACGCAAATTCTTTGCAGTGGGGTGGAGCTTCACATCTTGGACCCATTTGAAGTAGTTCATTCCAGAGACCTCCAAAGCGGTGAAGTCGAGTTTCTTCAAATTCGACATGTTCCTATCACAAAATAAATGGACAAGTTGTGATTAGTGTAATGGAGAAGAACATAAATCCATTCACATAGGAGTAGAACATTCAAGTTCTAATATACATGTATTGGTTTAAATTCGCATGAAAAAACTTTGGGTTTTCATGGGTGATGTTTTTAAGGAAAACTTCAGGTTTTCAAACAAGGCATATTTCTAGAAACTTCAGGTTTCGAAATAATTATGAACTTCAGGTTCATATGTTCCTGCAAACAAACACAAATATATATATATATACACACACAAAAATATGCAACAATAAAATATGCAAATAGAACTTCAGGTCTATAATTATAATTGAATTAATTATTTGGACTTCGGCCAAATTTAAAGTGTGGGTGAAAAAATTATAAAACCCAACGTGCCTAAAAAAATAGGCGATTAAACCTCGAGGCCCAAAATAATGGGTTAAAGCTCACAGGTGAGCTGAGTAGTTTGAAACGTGCGGCCAAGGCCCAAAAATTAGGCTAGGTTAGGCTCAGCCGGGCTGCAGGCCCAAGACAGATAGGCACGAATCTGCTGCTTCGCAATGTATGTGTTCCCAGGGGGTGGGATTGAGTGCATCGCAAGCCAGGTAGACCGAATCACTAACTACGGGCTGGGATCTAGTGCGGTTGGGTGTAGGGAACTCGGAAAGCCCTTCAGGGGTTTGATTTTGCTGTGGTAGGGACACAGGGATAACAAAGCCACGGGCTGGTGTTACGGGCTAAGTCTAACAGAGGCCCAATTGGGCTCTGTGATGCGGGCCGAAAGAGGGGTCCATGCTCAAAAGGCTTAAACTTTGCCGAGAAACAAGCCAAGCCTAAGTGAGCTTGGTTTTTTTATCTAGACATCCCAGCTCAAGCTGGGTGACCTCGCCGGAGAAGATGACCGGCGCCATTGCTTCAGGCGGTTGTGTCATGGTGCAAAAAATCTCGGCGAAGGCCGTGGGTGCAACGGCAACCTATAAAATTGAACGGAGAGTGAAAACTCTCAACGTTGTAAAACCCTAGAAATTTGCAATTTGAATTTCAAAGAAAAACATTGAATTTTAGGCAAAGACTCGTCGGTGATGATTGCAGGTCGTCGGGGAGATAGTCGGAGGTGGCTGGGCATGGTTGCAGGCCATGCTACTCGATGGTCAAGAGAGGTGACGCCGTCTGGGGATTGGGTTTAGGGTTTGGGCCTGGAGCCGTGGCTCCAGGTTTGGGTTCTCTGCTCGGGGGAAAAGAAGCCCATTGACATGGATGGGTTTTCAACGAAACCCTAAAAAAATTTATAATAATTTTTTTTTTCAATTTCAGATTAATTCAATGCATATTCATAAAATAATTTGATGCATGAGCATATATTTGATGCAATTCATGGCAATATCAAATTCACATAATTCAACAATTATGATATAATGTATACACAATTTATGTAGAATCTAAAATTCGAAGAACGTAAAGTTGGGTCATGCATTATGGTGAATGTTCATGCTATCAGGGCTGCAAAAATATCGAGATAAAAACCG
Source organism: Heteromeles arbutifolia (assembly GCA_024362995.1). Lineage (NCBI taxonomy): Eukaryota > Viridiplantae > Streptophyta > Magnoliopsida > Rosales > Rosaceae > Heteromeles > Heteromeles arbutifolia. The sequence continues at coordinate 37,445,436 of JANCRC010000002.1, read as the reverse complement.
TTCTTTTGGAAGAACCTGATTGCGTGATGATATTGGTGAACTGGTTTGGTGCAAAAAACTTCCACGTCAGATTCCTAAGCCCAGCGATAGGGGCGTGCTGATAACGTGTTGTGGTATTTGACGGACAGGGGAAAGGGGCCGACGGCATAGAGAGAAAATATAGAGAGATATGCGTTTGTAGGGTTGTGTAGAGGAATGTGTGTTATTCCCCCTACGCAGTGCCGTTATTTATAGTAATAAGCAATGTTCTAAAAAACGCTCAAGGCGGCCGCCTAGGCGGCGGTGGAAGCCAGCTGCAATTTGGGGAAAATCGTTTAAAAAATCGGTGGGGACTTAGGCGGCCGCCTAGGCAACCGCTAGGCGCTCTAGGCGGTCTAGACGGTGCTAGGCGGTGCTCTAGGCAGTTTGAAATTCTTGCCGCACCACAAGGTGCTCTGCAACTCTCGCCACCACCGAAGACTCTGCAAGACTGCAACTCTCTCGCCTCGAACTCTCGTAGCATCTGCAACTCCAAGTTTCCAACACCTGCATCGCATCTCGCATTTGGCATCTGCACCTGCATCGGAAACTATGGATGCTTGCTAGAGATTTCTGGAAAAACTCAGAGAAGAGAGAGTGCGAAAAGAGAGACGGAGAGAGAAAAAGAGAGAGAGAGAGAGAGAGAGAGAGAGAGAGAGAGGCTTTTGAATATGTAGTGGTGCAAGTGCAACCGTGCAAGTTAAGGACTGAGAATCCGAGGTCAAAAGCATGGTTTTAATAATTAATTATGAGAACTATGGACTCTGACATGGTTTTAATTATGAAACCACAAGGTGGACAGGTGATGTGAAAGAGTAGATGTGAGGTGGACAGTTTGATGGTTTTAGTAATGAAAACCACCCATTATGTGGGCTTTTTATATTTTTAAAAGTTTGGTGTGTGTGTGCATATATATATATATATATATAGTGTATATATAATATATAAATCTTATATAAATTATAAATTATTTAGATAATGTTTTGTATTTTTTTCCTAGGCAAGTATATCATATATGTACAAAAAACATTCACATATGTATCTTCTTCTATAAGAAATAACATATAAGTCAATAATTATTTACATTTGATAAAATAAATTTAATTAATTCATAAAATATATAACAAATTTACCCAAATCCGCCTAGGCTGCCTAGACCCCGCCTAGGCGCCTAGGCGCTAGCCCACCGCCCGACTAGCGCCTAGCGCTTTTTAGAACCGTGGTAATAAGAGGGAGAAGAAATGCTTCTCCTCCAAGGAATACAAGTGAAGAAATCCTTCTCCTCCAAGGAATACAAGTCCTAATAGGAAAGAATAACTAGAATCAAATCTAATCAAGGATTTACACAATCACACTTAAACTAGAAGTTTACAATAGTCATAAATTTCTTTTTTTTGACAATTAAACACGGTTATAGGTACATTTAGCATACATCAATATTTTAAGTCCTCATACCATTTCAATAATCGTAAAACTTCTAAAAAATGAAGGTAGTCATTATCTTTAATACTAGATAATTCAAAGCTCCAAAATATTTCAAAACTAAACTTTCAAACACTCTAATGCTTTAGATTTTTTAAAATTTTTTTTTTTTTTACATATATTAAAATAAACTGGTAAATAGGTACCCGTTATACCCGCGAGTAATACCCATAACCACCCATTTAAATTTCACAGGACCGTTTATTTATCTAAACAGTTACCTGTGAATTTTATGGGTAACTGTTTAGATAAATAAACGGGTAACCGCGATTACCCATACCCGTGGGTAACTGTTTAGATAAATAAATGGACCCGTACCCGTGGGTATTTTCCCCATCCCTAGTCATAGCATCCACCGCCACTACTACTAAAACCACCAACTACCATACCAACCACCGCCATCACCCTCGCCCAATGACCATCACCACCTCCACCGTTGCGATCACCACCTTCACCGTTGCGACCACCACCACAACCTCCATCACCACCAATCACCATGTCCCACCACCATCATAACTTTTTCCACCCCATTACCCCTACCACTATGACAATCACCACCTCTACCATTACGACCACTATCACAACCACCAGCACCACCATCTCCGCCCTATTACCCTCACCACCACTCCAACTACCATTGCTACCAATACCATGATTATGTCAACCACCACCTCTAAGTTAGTAGACCCCATATTTTTACCAGACCTAGTATCACGGGCACCTTTTAGTAGTGACTGGTGCAACAAAATCAATTCTGCTAGGATGTGCGGATATAAAATAATTGATTTTCACACCGAACTATATGAGCGAAGAAATACTTACGTGCTACATTTAAATAGATGAGATACACAACTTAACCATGCAACTAGGGGTGGGTTCGAAAAACTGAAAATCGAAAAAAAACTAGACTGAAAACCAAACCGAGGCTAAAAAAAACTGAACCGAATCGAATCTGGTTGGTTCGGTTCAGTTTTTGGGGTTCGAAAACCAAACCAAACCGAAGTGTTGTCAAAACGACGTCGTTTTATAATTAATTATAAATTAATGCTTTTATTACTTAAACGGCGTCGTTGTTCTCCTTTCAGTTTAAAAGGTAACCCTAAACATCGATCTAATCACTCTGTAGCTTACTAGCGATCATCTCCTACCCAAGTTCCCAGTTCCCAGCCTCTGCTACTCCGCGCACCTGCGACCCTTCTTCGTCTTCTTCCTTCCCAGCGACCTGCAACCCGTCTCACTCTCAGTCAGTCAATCTCTCACATCTCGCCGATTTGCAAGTGTCGCCATCTCACTCTCAATCTCTCACCCCTGTGACTCGTGACCCGCGACTTCCTCTTGCCATTTCCAGTCTCGACCCATGACTTCCTTTGCAAGGTTAGTCAGTTAGCCTCTCATGTTCTACAAATTTTCTTTTCAATTTCATGGGTTTTTCATATTTTATTTTCAATTTCCTCCGATGCAACTCCAAAAAAAGGTGGCTTCAGTGATCAAGTAAGTAAAGAAGACACTCTCTTGGATTCACTAAAAAATCATGAAAGGTCTACAATTTGGGAGTAGTATCACGGGCACCTTTTAGTAGTGACTGGTGCAACAAAATCAAAGGTATTTTTGTCAAATCAACCCCTACCTTGAACTAGTGGTTTCTTCAATTTAACAAAGATTTTCATAGAACGACCAAAATGATTGATGGTGGACAATCTCAAGAACCTTTTTTTGGATTTTAAATGTCAGGGACTAAAATAAAGAGTTATGACAATTTCATAAACTATTTTGGCTAAATAGTCGTGAAGAGAATAATAATTTTTGGAAACATTGGTGAAACTTTGTCAAACTCAAACTCAAACTCAAAAAGTGGTCAAATATTAAAGTTTGTGGAGCTTTACTATTAAACTAGCAAGAAACGAAGCCATCAGGGAGCAGGGAGGAGGGTAGAAAGAAGCACACATCCCCCGCACAACTACCATTCCAAGTTCCAACTTTCAACTCAGAAAAAATAAAAACATTTACATTACTTTTTAACTAAAGATAATTTTTACCAGATTAAAGAATATTAAAAGTATATTTTACTCCACCTCTATGGCTCAAAAGGAAGGAGCAACAGAGTCTTCCGAAGAAGCCAAGCCCCGTCTGGCGGAGACAGCCATGGTTATTGCTTCAACAGCAGCTCCCGCCCCTTACTGGTTCACGCCCAAGAGGTTATTGATTCTCTTACACTTTTGTGTTTTTTTTTTTGGTTCTGTTCTGGGGTCTGTTTGGTTGCTGAGAAAATATGGAAATCAAGAGAAAGTCTTGACCTTTTTATATCTTTTTGGATTTTTGATTGTTTTTGTTACTTGGGTCGGGAAAATACACGGTATTTGTATGTGGGTTTCAGAAATTTTGGTGATTTACCGGAAATTCGGTTTTTCTCCATTGTGGGCACTAATGCTTTTTCTGTGAAAATTATGGATGGAAAGGGAAAATTGTGAGAATTGTTGGATGCTTAATGAGTTAAACTAGTTTGAAATTGAAAGGATGAGGTGATGTATCATGTAAATGAATGCTGTGGAGTTAGAATATATTGATAAGTTTGAGCTTTCAGCTGGGTTGAGTCAAATGTCATTTGAAGGTTTTGCAAGACTTTTGAACCACTTTACTATCTCTTTTTTTGTTCGGTGCGTAATAAATGTCTTTCTGCTGTGATTGCAGGTTACTTGTTATCTTTTGCTTGATTAACTTGATAAATTATGTGGACCGAGGAACAATAGCAAGCAATGGTGTCAATGGGAGCCGCAAAACTTGTACATATAGTGGTATATGCACGGCTGGTACCGGGATACAGTGAGATTCTAAGAACTATCTGATTGTTTCCTTATTTCTCTGGTTTTCATATTTGGCTGTCTTTATGCATTGCTTGATTCCATTTACTTGAATGTGCTGAGTTTTCAGGTTTTTGCCTGTTATCATTTTCTAGGTGCTATGGTACAGAAACGTTATTGAGATTTCTGAAATAAACAAGTGTGCATCCGTATCAATTTGTTATTGATATAAAAAATTTCATTGGTTTTCTAAGAGCACCGTGTTTGAGAAGTTGCCAAAATTGTTCTCCGATTAATATACTTAGCTGTGGTGTGACCAACTACAGTCTGCATCAGTATTGAGACTTTGAGGTCAAGGCAGTTGTGGATTGTCTGCATTTTATCCATTTTTAACCAATTTCTGTTCTTTTTACTACACGATGCTTGCAACATGCAGTCTTTTGAGATAAGTATCTTCCTTTCTAATATAATATTTACCTAACACTTCTCACAAGTTCCTTGGGTATACGATTTGCATAGAAATGCTTTCGAACAATTGTTTGAAAAGCTTTGTCCAGGTCACCTTTTATACTTCATTTACATTCTATGCCATTGTTTTTGTTATTTTTAAGCTACTCGTGGGCTTTTCCTTTTCTTGTATGTGTCCTGCATGTGATAATTGTTTTCCATTTTCTTTTTCCTCTTTTCTGATAAATGTTTTACTTTCCATAGAAATAGAAATTATCCTTGACTGTACTAATATCCTTAATTTCTTTTTGTATGTAGGGGGGAGTTTCACTTGAACAACTTTCAAGATGGAGTTCTATCATCAGCTTTTATGGTTGGACTTCTTATTGCTTCTCCTATATTTGCATCATTAGCAAAGAGGTAACAGTCACCTGTTAGTATAGACCATACATCAAACAACAGTCATACATATATGTCTGTCTATGAAGACAATTTTGTTGTGCGCACTCGCGCACACGCACACACCCCTTCATGTGTGCATCTATGAATAATTGGATACACACATATAGATAAGCTTCAAGTGCAAACACTCTACATGCAGACTTGTTTCATTTGAAAATCAGACTGGTTTTTGCCCCATTCTGCTGACAAGTTGATGATGTGAGGTTGTAGGGTTTAGGATTTATCTCGGATTTTGGGCGTAGGGTTTAAATTTTAGCACTCGGGCTTTGGGTTTCTGGAGAGATATAGGGTGCCGTCTATGACGCAGTCGATGTATTAAAAGGCGAAGGCGTCCCATGGATAGCCCCGCCTAGGCGTGAGGCGAGCCTCACGGTACCTAAAATTTTAATATATGTTAGATAATAATTATATTTATAAAATAGAATACTTTGTAAGACAAATAATTATAACTAAATCAAAGATAATAATTATATTTAGTTTTAAAAGACTTGCCTAGGGGCGCACACAATCTTATAAGAAGTGGGCTATATATATATATTTGTCTCTGTGTGTGTGTGCACACGCGTGCAGATATGTATAAATTCAGAAGCATTTGGATTTCTTATTTATGCAATTTTAAATTTTGCAGTGTAAGTCCATTTAGGCTCATTGGAGTTGGATTATCAGTTTGGACCTTTGCGATAGTTGGTTGTGCTTGTTCATTGGGTTTCTGGTCCATTACTATTTTCCGCATGTAAGTAACTTATATCCTTCTTGTTTTATTGATATACCTTTTCCCCCAGTTTGTTGCTCCTTGATGTCTCATTTTGAGCAATCCCGTAATGTTGGTTATTGTTTGATCATGTTTGTTTGCTTTCCTTGTTTTAATTCCTTTTCTGTTCTCTAAAGGCTAGTTGGTGTTGGCGAAGCTTCATTTATTAGTCTTGCAGCTCCATTCATTGACGATAATGCCCCAGCTGCTCAGGTATGGTATCTTTTGTTTCACGGCTGCCTAACATTTTAAATTTGTTGGTTTCATTATGTTTTTCATTCCAAAAGAAAGACAGTGGGATATAATTTTGAAGATTTTGAACCTTATTAGTTATCTCAATTTTATAACTAAAGAAAATATATAAGCAAAATATTGTGACCAAACCCATTTAAAATACGGCATCTAATGGATTATAAAAGTTCAAGTTGTACTTTATGTCGAGTTGTAGTTTTCCTGTTTTTTTCGTTTCTTTCCCTATATAAAGCCACTGTAACGTAACTTGGTCGCTGCCTCATTCTTAGAATGCTATGTGTTATCACTCTGCAGTAGCGTGCCATAGAACATGTATGATTCCCTGTTAGAAATATCTTAGAGTTGCAGTGGTAGTTGACTTTTTCTAAACTATCAATAGCTTTTCGATATGTTCTTAGTAGTAGGTTTTCTTTTAACACCCACCACCTGTCCAGTCGTTGAGATATTCTTTTTGATGTTGTATACACCTCATTGCTTTTTTATTTTATTATTTAAAATCATATGTATTTTTAGATTTGCTGTCAATTGACTTATGCTCTGTCTATTATTTCAGAAAACTGCGTGGCTTGCTATATTCTACATGTGCATACCAAGTGGATATGCACTTGGCTATGTTTATGGTGGGGTGGTAAGTTATACTTAATTGCGACGTGGGTTAGTTTCATGGGATATATGGTGTCTTGACCCAAATAAAATTTTCTAGATAGAACTCTTTATATAAAAAGTGCATATTTGTTTACGGTTTGAGGGTCCTCACATGTTTCCACGAATCACATTGATCATTTTTTGGTTGTCTGTTGTTTATATTACATAGGTTGGAAGTCACACCAATTGGCGTTATGCATTTGTGGGGGAAGCAATCCTTATGCTACCATTTGCTATTCTAGGATTTGTTATGAAGCCTTTGCAGCTGAAAGGTCTGATTTGAGGCATCAATCCATTTTTCTTCCACCACATTTCTAAGGGTCGCTGCTAAGCAAATTCTGATTACAGGTTTTTTTCATCCTGAATCAAAAAAAGCACTGACAGCAGTGGAAACGGCTGTTGAAGAAGTTCAAGGTACTGATACTTATGGTAATGTGGAAGCTGTATCTACAGATAATGGACCTTTATAAAAACAAACCCATGTCCTCTCTCTGAGTAGCTGCAGAATAGCTTATGATTAATTGGAACCTCTCTAATGGGCTATGTGGATGTGATGGGCTATGTGGATGTGAAGCATTCATCGATAAATAACTTTGTGATTTAGGATTTTACCGTCAGTTTATACTGCATAACTGCATTCTTTAGGAGTTCTATTAATTTATATGATGACTTTTCTCAGATTTTCCTTTTGGGATAAAAACTAAGTTGAGTTGAGTTGACATGGAAATTTATGTTAGGATACGTCCGTCCAATAAACTTTTATGAAAAATCTCTAAATCCCCTATCCTGTAAGAGGAGTTGCTTCACTAGTAGGTTCCCTCATTTCCTTAAGTTTTCAGGTAGCAAAAGCTCATGATTTCTGAATAAATTCTGAACATTGTGCTATGCATTACAAAGTACTGATGCTATGTGTCATGTTAGTTAGCGGTGCTCTTTGGCATAATAACAAATATTTGAACCATAAATTCTTAAGATGTGAAGGTGTAAAATATGTATTTTAAAACTTCTGTTATGTTAGTTAATCACCTTTTCCTTTGTTTCTGCCTCTCTTTCTTGATACAGAAAGTACTGCTGATTATGTTTTATTAACTTTTTATTTTTATCAGGATAGTGAAGGTTTCTGTTCTGTTAACTGTATTATTGTTACTCTTTTCCTTTGACATTGCTAATTTTGTTTTGAAACTCTGCACAAATTTAGGTATTTCGAATGGTAAAGATGCTTCCTATTCGATGAAGAAAGATGTGAGAAATTCTACCTTACAAAAATCTTCCAAGTGAGTCACTCATCCTTAAGCTCATATGTATGTAATAGATTTCTTAGTTCTACAATCAAAGATCTTGCTAAATATTAGACAAATACGAAATCATTAAGACATCTAGTTGTAGCTAAAAATTAGATGAAAACAGTGTTTCATCAAAACACTAAAAACTAGACAATTTGGATTGTTGAAATACAATCTGGAGTGGGCCTACAACAGGTGTCCCACAATTGAAGCTACCTTTGTGTAATACAATATCTAAAATTTGTATGTGTTTGTATATACCTAGACACACAGCCACCACCTTGATGGGGATAAGCTTTTGGCTTTTTTAGCCAAAATGGTCCTTGAGATTTGAAATCAATACAAGTGGTCCTTGAGATTGTCCACCATCAATCATTTTGGTCCTTCCATGAATAGTTATGTTAAATAAAGATTAAAATGACAAAATTACCCTCAATTTAATAAACAATGGGTCAAAATGATTTGACAAAAATTGAGGGTATTTTTGTCATTTTATCCTTATTTAATGGAGATTTTTCACGGAAGGATCAAAATAATTGATGGTGGACAAACTCGGGGACCACTTCTATCGATTTCAAATCTTAGGGACCAAAATGAGGAGTTATGCAAATCTCAGGGACCCTGTGAGAATTAACTAAGTTTACAAGTTCTTGCATTTTGGTCAGCTTTGCTCAACTTGAAACAATATTCCAGCTATCATAAATACAGTCATTTTTTTTCTTAAGGGATAAGAAACACAAAATTTATTATAGAAAATGCAAGGAATACAAGAAACGTGGACTCGGAGTCCATGAAACGGTGTTCCAGTTAACTAAATGACACTTTTTTTTTAAGGTATAAGAAACACAGGATTTGCCAGAGAAAACAAAAGGAATCCAAGAAACATGGTCATGCATTCCATGAAACACCTAAAAGAAACTTAAGAAATACTCCATAAACTTCATTCTCTATTTGAGTTTCTGTATCGTTTTAAGTGGTCAATTATTTCCATGCTCACCCTGTTCATTCAGAGACAATAGTTGAATTACACTAGGAACATAGAAATTTGGAAAGAATTAAAAGGTATTAATGAAGTATCGTTTAAATGGAACATTTACATATCAAACTGAATATGTTGGACGTTAATTGGCATCGAATCAGTAACCAGGTGGAGTGAATCATTTATGAGAATTGGAAAGATTAATTGTAAGCTGGACCAGCCTATGAAGCTGGTGTAACTTGCTCAGGTGTGTTTTAGTGTTGGCCACCGTTTTCTTCTCATAATACATCCTTGAGGGTATTGACCTTCTTGTTTAAATGGTATGCGCATATTTATCATATTAATAGTCTCCATTATAAGTTAATAGTCTCCATTATAAGTGTCAAATAAAGCAACTGTGAGAGGTCTCATTAGGCATTGCAAGGAATAGGACAAATAGCTGGTTTCGTATAATGAAGTATATGTGGGTTCCACTTGCATGAGCGTGACAGTAAAGCATTACACGCCAAACTATTGTTTCGTTTAACTTTCTATGTTGTGTCACGTGCTATTTGCTCATAAGCTTTAGAAGTTATAGTAAACATTTATATATTTGATACCTGAGATCTTATATTATGGCAGGTCAAGGGTTGCATCAAACATAAATAATCAAATATCAAGGTTTTTGAATGATATGAAGGTGCTGTTGGTGGATAAGGTTTATGTTGTGAATGTTCTAGGTACTTATCTTTTTCTTTCCCCACCTGCTTTACCTACCAGGGTTTGTATATGGATTTCTTTGGTTCATGGTTGTTTCTTTATATAGTTCTTTCACTGGCTAGTTTCCTGAGAACTCATTCAGTGGTGTACAATTTTAGTCGTCATGCTTTCGTCTTTCTCTATATACTAATTCCATGTAAATGTGAAATTTTCATTCTTAGGTTACATAGCATACAACTTTGTCATAGGTGCATACTCATATTGGGGACCTAAGGCGGGATATAATATATATCATATGGTAAGCATTTTACTTTGATTGTATAGATTTGTATCCTTCAATATTTTTTTCCTTTCTAATTCTGTGTAGTCAAAGTTGATTTTAAGTAGTTAGGAGATAGCTCCATGGTAAACCTGCTTTAAATTCATGCTCTTTTGGCAGAATGATGCAGATACGATATTTGGAGGTATTACAATCATGTCCGGAATATTGGGCACACTAGCGGGAGGCTTTCTTCTGGATTATATGACTAACACCATCTCTAATGCTTTTAAGGTAATCTAGAATATTTTCCTTGATACCATTATTTAACAAATCTATAAAATGAAAGTTGTTTATATGCAATATTGCCGTTTGGCTATGGATACCTTGTGTAGTCATTGTCCAATCATCGTGTTCCTTTTTGTTTCTTTGCCTTTGTCTCTAAGTACTATACTCTATTGCAGCTTCTTTCAGCGGTAACGTTAATTGGTGGTGCCTTTTGCTTCGGTGCCTTTTGCTTCAAGAATATGTATGTTTTCCTAGCTCTTTTCGCAATCGGTGAACTACTTGTCTTTGCAACTCAGGTACATTCCTATTCAATGAAATTTTCTCCATTTATTTTTTTGGTTTTGTTCAATTTGCCTATGCTGCCGAACACTGAAATACTTTGTATGGCTCAAAAAGTAGATAATTACAATATCACACTGTTTGCATGATAGATATTTAGTGCCAGACCTATGGAATATTCACTCCTCTTGGTCTTCTATGTTTCCCTTTTGTAGGGTCCTGTAAATTACATTTGTCTCCACTGTGTTAAGCCTAGTATGAGGCCACTATCTATGGCTATTTCTACTGTTTCAATTCATCTCTTCGGTGATGTACCTTCCGCACCTCTTGTTGGAGTTCTCCAGGTTTGCCTTCCTTTTTTTTTCATTATATGTTGTTTAACTTGCAAATGGTCTCATAAAAATCCTTAGTTGCACATTCTAACTGAGTATTGTTCTTTCTTTTGGCTTTGGATTGATTTTTGACTGTGCAGGATGCCATTAACGACTGGAGGAAGACTGCTCTTATTCTAACAGCTGTTTTCTTTCCATCAGCTCTAATATGGTTTATAGGTAAGATTCTTGTAGTTACCCCGATATTTTACTGTGGAACTTCTGAATTTGACGACTTGTCAGGAATTTTAATAAGTGCATGGATATTTGAGTAATTCCCAAATAGATGTGACATCAGTAAAACTGGAAAAGGAAAATTTTCTGCAAGTACCCGGTGCACAAGCTGGTACTCCATGTGTCACAATACAAGTGGAGTGACACCGAAAAATATATCCTCTCTCCACTTGTATTATGACATGTGAATTACCGGCTTGTGTACTGGGTACTTGAAAAAATCCCTCTTGGAAAAGGGCAAGTGTTGTTTCTTTTCTTTGCCCAATAGTGTTCTTTTCATACATACACTCTCTATACTACGATCAACACTTAGTGTGAATTTGATGAAGTTGATTGGAATATTGACTACCATTATTACATTTAATGGACCGAAATCGAGATCAGCCCTTAGATTTGTAATCCTTGTTTGGCCACCGTCACAGGAATCTTTCTGCACAGCGTGGATAGATTTAACGAGGAAAGTGAGCATCAGATCACCACCAAAACCGAAAGGTCAAGCACAACGCCATTGCTTGAAGGGAAGAAGATGGAAACAACTGAATCTGTTGCTGAACCTTAAGACAAGATACTTTTCTTTTATCTTTCGTTGCAACCAGTGACATATCCAGGCCTTGTTTAGTAGGTTGTTTTAGTTCTGTACATACGGTCTCAAGTGCAGTAATTTTCTTTTAAAAGTTCTACTTTCCAATGCATGTGTTCATATTTGTTCTTCATTTTGAATTTTTTAAGGTTGTACAAAAATGCATGTTAATAACCCGACCATTTTCTTGTCTTTGGCATGTATTTTCAATTCGATAATTTGAACTCTAAACATTCTCTCGTCCATTTATTATCTTATAAGTAAATAACCTTCGGCCTTGTTTGGTGTCTAAGACTGAATTGTATTGGATTGAATTGCCCAATAGATTCAACTTTCATTGAAAAATTGATGTAACTTGCAAACTTTGTTCAAGTTGAAGGAAGAAAGTGTATTAGCCATGAAGGAACTTCTCTCTCAATCCGACTACTTTTTATAGGGATCGGAAGAATAAGTTCTTTTAACGTTCAAAATTGAGAGGTCCATAAAGACCAATATCGTCAACCCTTGATGGAGTTGGACTAAGGGTTTAGATTATTGACTATAAGATTTAGGCGGTTCATCGTCAAAACTAGTGTATGTCCACTGTAGTATATACGAGGTGAATAATACAAAGTGCTCAACGAGATTTTTTTTTCTTTTGTGATTCCGACCGCATCTAAGAGGCACTTGCCCCTCTTATATAGGCCCCAAAAGTCTTGGGCTCACCGCTCTAGCATTAAATGAATACATTTGTAGACATTGCTTGTTGGCTACTCCTTCCATACTCAATCGACACGTGGAGTTGCATTTGCTCAGGGCTAGTTGAAAGGTTTCATGGACCAACACGTATTGAGTGCTTTGCTCGGCCCTAAGGGGTTGAGGAAGCATTGTCCAACTTAGTATGACAACCTTTATGTCACTTCATAGGCTTCTTCTCTTGTTGATGGCCAACATACGGCCTGGAGTTGATGTTTGAGTAGACATGTTTCCGGGGTTTTGTATTGTAAAGTCATTAATTTGCCAATAGTCTTTTAGTGGTCGACAAGTACTTTTTGAATAGGTGCTCATCTTCTTTGTGAATAGTAAATCCAGATCGGTGGGCGGTTGTTTGTAGTGGTTGTCATCAATCCTTGTGATGCTCTGTCGTCTGGTTTCACTGTGTTAGCTCACAAGCCCAATTCTTTGATTTTGTTTTCTTCTCATGGGCCTTCTACAAGCCCACCTTGGTGGGCTAGGGTGACAACTATATATTTTGAGAACATCGATATTTTTACTTTAAGGAAAGAGAAAATTCGGCTAAGCAACATAATGAGCAACCTAAATTGGTATTGAATTTACTATCAACGAGATTTAAGCCTAAGACCTCTCACTTCCAAATGACACATCTATATATTATTTTCAAGATTTAAAAGGACCCTGCATTAACAAGTTCCTTCGCAGCTAATTCTGTATTCAACATATAATTCAATTCCATTTTGCTTTGGTTAATGCCTGCTCTGTGTCATGATCATGTTCAAACGTCGCTCCAACGCAATGATAGATTAACAATTTTTTTTTTTTTTTTTTAAGGGACGTTGGGGTAGGGATGGGCAAAATATCTGCAGTTACCCGCCTATTTAAACTTCACGGTTACAGTTATGGGTAACTATTTAGATAAATAAATGGTTATGGGTATAACCGTTTACCAGTGAAATTTAAATGGGTGGCTATGGGTATTAAGCTCGATTATAAACGGGTAACCGTTTACCCATTTATTTTATATATGTAAAATTAACACAAACCATGTTCTCTATCAGACAAAACTTAGATCAATGCTATTGACTATAGTGCATGGTTTATATAGCTAATTATAATATAATGTAGCTCATTATATATATATATATATATATATATATATATATATATTATGTTAATACTTTACATTATGGGTTAAATAACCGAAGAATAGTGTCTTCTAAACAGTTTTCTAAACCCAAGAATACTTAGCAAATATTATAAGGAAAATTAATGAAAATGGCTTGAAAGCTTTGAGTTTTAACGATAAGGACAAAATAAAGGGTAAAGTGAATAGTACCAAGATTGACTTTTTAGTATAAAAATATGGTTTTTCATTAAAGTGAACAGTACGGAAGCTTTTCGCTAAAGTTCCCAATATTATATTACCTTCATTGGTAACAGTTAAAAATATCGTCTGTAAAATATTATTTCAATTATTGGAATGGTATAAGTACTTAAAAAATTAAAATACAGAAATGTATGATGAATGTACCACCTATAACGGTGTTTAATTGTCAAAAAAAAGAAAATTATGACAATTTTTTTTTTTAATTTTCAAGTTGTTAAAAAACATGAAGACGGGTGAAAAAGGGGTAATGGTAAAAAAAATGGAACTTTAACGAAAAGCTTCTGGTACTGTTCACTTTAACGAAAAACCATATTTTTACACTAAAAATTCAATCCTGGTACTATTCATTTTACCCCTTATTTTGTCCTTATCGTTAAAACTTAACGTTTTTAAGCCATTTTCATTAGTTTTCCTTAAAAAAAAAAAAAGATAAACGGGTTAAAAAGGGTAAATGGGTAAACGGATATTAAACGGTTATGGTTAAATGAGTATGCTGTTATGGGTATGGTTAACCGTTTATAAACGGTTATGGGTATGAGTATAACCGTTTAAACAATTATCCAACGGGTAAATGGTTATGCGGGTATGAACATAAATGGTTTTGTGTAAATAACCGCGGTTACCCACCCACCATAACTGTTGCCCATCCCTATGTGGGGTACACAATTTCCCTAAAAATCAGTTGGTTAGAATTTCATGAATAACAAATTAGATACTAATTTATTTTTAAACTCTTGAGTGTAAATATATAATTATATTTAAAATACAACAAAAAACTAGTTGGCTAAATATGTAGCTTTGCCGCGAGTAAATGTAAACCTGAATTTCAATTTTTGATAGGGAGTTGATTTTCACACCTTTTTTGTTTCACACCCTTCTTTGTGTGCTGTCCACTCGTTTTTACCTTTTTCATACTACTCAATTTCAGGCCGTCGGATTCTCAATCTCAGGCTCTCAGATCGAATTAATTGAAGATGATCAAATAACAAAAATTAACAAAGAGTGTGTGAACAGCACCGTCCTTAATCAAACGAAAACAACGAACATAGTTTAACTGAAAAAATCAAGTCCCTTAGTAACATCGCGCGGTCATCTCCACCTTCACTAAATTTGTCACGTGTTAAAAAAATCACTTGAGAAAGCATTCAGGGCATTATCTCTAATGAATAACATCACCGGTTCGTCAAAAGGAATCATCTCTAATGAATCACCAGGAACTCAAAATATATTTAAGCGCATGGAGTTCCAAGTCTACTGATATCTATGCAAGTGAGAGGTCTCCAGCAGGAATTGATCTCTTGACAAGCTTTGCCCACGATTCATTGGTTTCGGTTATGACCTTAAGAGCATAATCCTGTTCATCATATGAATTGCTTCTATAATTAGATATAAAAAAAAAGTCACGCGCGCGAACACACACAGAGGTCGTATAATTCATATGTAATGTTCTGCAGTAGTAGGATTCATATGTAATGTTCTGCAGATTGTGGTACTGTATTTATTCTATGCTTATACAGGAAAAGCAAGAGAAGAAGGTGAAGTGTGACAATTAGTGTTGTGCTACTGTGTACTGGACAGTACCAAATCACTACCAGAAAAGAATTTGCAGCAGTAAATAGACAGGAACAAAGATAATCTACAACCAATACATACAAAGTTAGAACATCCATGCTTAAGTTTTAGAGGCGACAGACCCGAGAGAGACGTCTATGTTCAGAAATTTCTGAATTTGCTGCATAAAACTATGCACAAAGCCTCTTAAAAGAGTAATTCTATAGACTTAAAACTCGAATCATAGCCCTTGATTTCTTAATAAATAATCACGTAATCCTATCCAAAAAAAAAAAAACAACAAACAAAATATAGAGAAAAAACAATAGGATAATTTTCGAATGTTGATAGTTGAGTTCCAAGGCATTGAGACCCAAAAGGAACCATAAATCTGATTGTTTGTGATAAGTTGATAAAAGCTGCATGCAAATACTTTAGACTCACACAACTGTCAGATGATCGATTAAAAAGACTAGGAGTTTACCAAATAAAACATGAAATTCAAACAAGACAAATAAAAAAACAAGAAACAACTAAAACCCTAAACTAACTAGAACCCAAGCCAAGTTGGCTATTTATGATGGCAGGTATATGTTCCTGCAAGCCATGACCACTAACTAATTTCATAACGATGTATGAATTGACACTTGTCATTACTGTCCAGCTAAGGTAGATCATGAATCGTGTTTCGACTGCCTTCATGTTGTAGGACATCAATTTGTTTAAAGCATGCCCTATTCCTGAATATTGAGTCCATACTACATATCAAATGTATCAAGATTAGAAATAAATAAACTGCAAAGAAAACTAGTACGTTGCCCTTAACCTTAAACCCTCCCACTGGCCCCCAATACCACTGCCTGGTTTTGAAGTATTCTTTATACACTCAAGTCCGATGACCATAAAGAGACATTCTTACATGAATTATGTGTTTAAGTATGCAATTATTGAAGACTTTGAAATCAGAAAATCCCATTTGACTTGGACGAATGCATTTTCTAAACCCATCAGTATGTGTACTAGAACAAATAATTGGGCTATAAAACAGGAGTAATCCTTTGATGACCTTCACCCTTCCCCCTAAACTAATTTTGTAATCAGATCTTGTCATGCCTCCTTGCAAGACTGGCACTTTGCATGGAGCACTATGCTCCTAGGCCAGAGTGCCATCGAAAGCTGGTGACTGAATCGATAAAGGAATGAATAATGGGAAGAAGAAAAAGGAAACACTCCATAAAATTGAAAAAAAAAGGAACAAAACCAATAGAGTAATAAAAAAGGATTCACAGATAGCAATTGAAAAGGCCACTGTAAACTTACCTTGTTGGCTGCTTCGTTGCCAAGACCAAACTTGTTAGCAGGCTTTCCATCAGGTATCTTGTAGTCTCTAAACCAGTCCCTTATTGCAGTGAGAGTCCCCTGAAGTAAACCATAAGATTAAGCCTTAAAAAGCTTACTACTTAGTTGATCTAATTTATGAAGGTAGATAAATTGTAACTAAACAGTAATGTATATCTTAACCATCCACTTTGTTCAAAAGAGTTTAGGTAGACTTTATCCATTTTTTGTACAGTAATCATATCATGTAACAGCAATGAATTTAAAAACTGAAAACATCTATATATAGATACATTAATTACGGTGGCAATGGTTGGTGACTGCATAATTACAGAAATCTGATAGTGCTTGGTTAAAATGCAGTACATACCGGGAAATGCTTCTCAACATCATCAATGTCATTAACGAGAGAAGCCCTTGGATCATCCAATGAAATTGCAACAATTTTCCAGTCAAGTTCCCCTTCATCGATCATAGCTAAAGCAGCCAATGGCTTTACTTTGAGAATCTCACCAATCTTTCTCCGACTATCGCCTATCTCAACAACATCAACTAAAAGTTGTTGAAAATATAAGAGCTTTAGTTTTCCTTCTAAAGGTGGTACTTCCCTCAGGCAAAAGTTGGCAACACAAAAGACAGACAAGTGAGCAGACCTGGATCATTATCCCCAAATGCTCCTTCAACTTCATTGTTAGCAAGAGATGGGTCTTCCCATGTTTGTGGAAGCAACCCATAATTCCAATTAATATTGTAGCTGAGAAGCATAGGTAACATAAGATAACTTTTTTTGATACAACGATACATTTACACTAAAGGGCGGGGAACATATAAGATAACTTTAATGGTTTGTAGGACAAACAACTAAACTTAAATATCAAACTCTTGCCATAGTATTACTCATATGTGCATGTGCTTCTCTGCGTGCATCTATCACCCAGGAAAAAAAATCGTGCACCTAAGAAACTAAACAAATAAAGATAATCAGCGCCAACAGTGGCTTACATATATTCATGGTGCACCCTTAGCCAAAAATTACACTGATTCAGGTAACAGATCAAGCACCAAGACAAGGACAAACACTATAATATAACCTTAAGAAAAGTAAAATTAGACCTTACGGATAGTAACGAAGTTTTCCCTTCTTTGTATCCTGCTTTATCGGGGTGTGTGGCTCATCAGTAGCAACCTCCATCTTTGCACTCGATTCTTTGGGTATTTCAACCACAAAGTTGAATACACCGTCACCCACTTGCAAAGGTATATCATGCCAAGGAGAAACCTAAGTATAAACCAACACGTTGTTATAGCAGATTGAAACAAAAGTGAACTAATTGGCGTGTAGAAACCCAACCATGTCTCAAACACCCCCAACATTTTGAATTTCCTTTTAGAATTGCATACACACATTTTCTCTTTTGAATACAAGTTCAAACTACGGGTGCTCAGAGACTGTCAAGGACTTAATATCAAACAAAGAAAACACATCTCCTATAATCACAAACCACCGCATTGCATCAGTCCTCTCTCTAAGGCCCTAACGTGGTTACTGAATGTCTCATTTCGTTACACTCGCTCCATTTCCCCACCGAAAACAAAACGACACAATCCCGAAAACTCAATCAAATTCGAAACAGACAGACCTCAATGAAGCAAATGATATATGCCACCTAAATAAATAAATCAAATCAAATTTAGTTCACACATTGCCCTGCCAATCAGAAGCTTCCATATAATGACTCTAAAGTTTGTATACGTATAAGAAATTTAAGAATTCCTGAATTATAACCCCATTTTCATGCATTTATGGGAAGATTTTCACACATTGTCAACTTTTTTCCTGCATTTTCTCAGAATCCAAACAAACAACACAACAGAAAATGGAAAAAAAAAAGGAAAGACCATAGACCTTTTGACCGGAACGGTCGACGAAGAAGAGGCGGTAATCTAGTGTTTCGGGCTGGCCTTCCTCCTCGATCTGAACATCGGGATTGTAGACAGCCGTGCAATTGAAGGGCCTCCTGGAAGAAGACGACAACGACGACGACAGCGACGCTGCTCTTCTTATGGTGAAGCAAAGGCTGGTAGTGCTGTAGGGGCTCTGCTTCGCGCGGAACGACGTCGTCTTGGAGATCAAGCAGGAAGTATTGGCGGCGGTCAGCACTCTCGCGGTGGCCATGGCTCCCTGACTGGTGAAGGGACGAGTGACAGTTTGTTAGTGGTAAGCTTTGATTGGCTGCTGTCGCTGTGCGTGCGCTCCAATTTTATAGGGAAGAAAGGACTTCAAATCTTCTGTCCCCGTTTCCTCTGTCTCCCCTCTGTCCCCTTGCTAATTTGTTGCCACCTGTACATTCACTTAATAAATTGCGAAATTGAAACCTATCCATACGATGCCGTTTTGATAGAACCCAGCAAACACAAATCCCCGCGCCCTTCCTCCCTCCTCCTCTCGCCCGCCGCCCGAACACACCGCCGTAAGAATCCCTCGCCGCAGTGCAGACCTCTCTCTCTGTCTAACGTAACTCCGCCAGTCCAAAGTGAGAAACGTTAACGGCGCCACAGAAATGAAGGTCAGGGTGGTGTGTCGGAAAGTGTGTGATTACATTCGTTATGATCTGAAAGAGATTGCATTTCCATCTTCGCTGCCGGACCCTCCTCATATAAAGAAGCGTCGTAAGCTCACCTGGCATGAGCGGTTCTTGGTAGGCCCTTTTCATTCATTTTCATTACACATATAGATATAGGCTCTGTAGTTAATCACGCTCATATCCGATTCATGTAACGCACTCATGGATCATGGAAGTAATTACAAGTACCGGATTGTTAAAATGCTTTTTGCAAGTTGATTTGGGGAGTTGTTTTGACCTTTCAGATATCAGAAATAACATTTCCTAACAATTGTCTGAAATGGCCCTTCATGGAGAAGTACTATTGAGGTAACGGATAGGTGCTTTCCAGGAAACACTTGGGTTATTAGTAAAATCTTTTTATGTGCTTAATTGCTTTTGGTAAAAGTACTAATCATAGAAGTGCTATTGAGCAGAAGCGTTTGTGTGTTTATCGAACGTGTGGGTTGGGTATATATGAGCCTTTGATTTGGTGGGTGTAACCATTTGTTCTTTCTTTGGCCTATTCTGATATGAATTTTGATTATAAGGTCAATTGTTCAACCATAGATGCTTTAAAATTCAAGCTTCTGAGTATCAAAGTTGATTTTGTTTCTGATAATTTAAGCTAGTAATAATATTTGGCTGTTTCTGATAAGTTTATGTCTTGTTTTCATTGAATGTGAACTATGCTTTCATGCTTAGAATATGTTAAAGCTTATTAGTACATTTACGCGTGTGGTGTTAATGTGAGGCATGGTAATTTATAGTATTATACCTTCTATTGGCTGTCAGGTGTTGAAGGAGGCTTCTAGGCTTTATGCCGCCAGCTGGGTGCGGGATGTTGGTCCTGAACTGCGACCTAATGATTATAAGAATGAAGAGAGTGAAGATGGACCTGGTGGAGCACAGAGAACGGCTAAAGGGAAAGAACCCTCAACATTAGAGGATCTTGGTAAGTAATCTATACATTATGCTGCCACATCAATTAGTGTCGCCATTTTAACAAAACTTAAGTGGAAAGCCTGCTTGTTCTATACAATGTATGCATGCATATGACTATGGAGATAATGATTGATGCCCGATGAATCTTTGTTTTTTGTTCTTTGATTTGGTTTGCATTAGTGTCCTGCAATATTCTTACTCAGGAGGTTAGCATAAATAAATAATAATCAGTGAATCCTGCAACTTGATCATTAGATTCTGTCAAATGTTTTACATGCATCAAATCTGCTTCAAGGACAATATGTTAAAAAGTTACTTTTTTTAATCGTGATTTAGTAGTTGTTTGTTCAAAAAGAAAAAATAGTGATTCAATAGTTGTTTGTATATCCAAACAGCTTTAAAAAAAAACTTCTACATATGCTTTTTTGTAAGGCAGGTCTTTCTGGCTGGTTTTGTGTGTGGGTTCACTTTAATCTGTCGGTTGCCTGTGTCTCTAAATTTCTGTATAAAATTTGGGTTATGATTGTGTGACTGTTACCAATCTGTTGCAACAAAACTCATAGGCCTCGCTCTCTCTTCCCTGTGTTGTTTTCTTTTTCTGTCGTAATAAGCTTTTCTCATTTCAACGCCCCCTTCTCTAACAGCATAAAAAAGCTATAAGAAACGAAAAAAGCTTTCAACACCTGACAACTTTTTATGAATACTTATTAAAAACAACAAAAGAACACTTATTTTCAGTTGCTTCCTTAAAATCTATGAACTTTTCAGTTAAAATGGTTTGAGATCTGATTATGTTTAATGCTGTTTCTCTGGAAATAAAAATGAATAGCTGTGGCCGCAAGAGGAGGAATGGAGACGCTAAAGCCTGCTCTACAGCGCATGTACATGACAAGAGCTTCTGCATATCGGGATGCTCTTCAAAGTTTTATACATGGGTACCAAGAAGGCATCCAGCAGGTCATGGAAAAAAAGGCAAAAGATTCTAAATCTCAACAAGAAAGTGATAAATCTACTTAACATCTCTTGTTACTCTTCATAGTTGTTGCAGTTACTGACATTCTTCCGAAGTTATGGGGTCATTTTGCCGAGTTCCTTTGACATGGTTCTTTCAAGCGACTTGTTATCTGTGTCGATTGCAAGTTCTCGAGCTCTACCTTTAGCTCAGTTTTAAGGACGACCTGCCATGGTTTTTCATTTGAGAACTTGAAGGCAAGTTTTAGAAATGTGAATATAATGTAAATTTGCAATAATTTTTTTCCCTGTTTTGAGACTGATAAAAAATCTGCTTTGTTGGAGTAATTAATTTTTTACCTTGCCACTCGTGGTAATGAATTTTTACTTGTGGTATATTATTTTCTTGAAAATAAAAGTAGTAGGAACTTGGGGTGGGCATGCAGGTCTTTGGACCTGTAGATTCAGATCATATTATCCGGTCCGATGTAAACTATCCGGTTTTTATTTTTATTTTCGGAACGGTCCTAGTTGGATTCTGTTTGTGAAAAAACTAGTTCAAAATCGAGTTCATATTTCTTATATGCTAGTAATTGGGCTGAGACTGTATAAAGGTTGTCTTAGCACCTGTGGTTTTATTAGTTGTCTCCAATGAATCTCATGATTCATAATTCCATTTCTATCTGATCCTAAGAAAAAGTGAAAGAAACTTTGTTAATATTGGCTTTGTTATACGTAATTCTTTCATAATGGAAACACATAGAGATTGAGATTGGTTTATATTGGTGTTTTGTTATAGGACATATGATTGAAAACATATCCGTTCAACTTGTAGGAACTAGATCGTGACGAACGAAACCAAATAAGCGGGTTCCCCTGATAAAAATACGTAAAACTTGTGAAATAGTATATTTCTCCCAATTCATTAGCCTTTTGATACAATCAAATAGAAAGCTCCAAGGGTGCATATTAACAACGTAAGTGAATAAATCCTCATCTATTCATGATTTGAGGACACATTCCCCTTCAAACATTACATGGTGCCCCATACCCCGTACGATGTAGGCATTTCTCTCAGGAGTGAGTATAAAAACTGATAAACGGGTAAAATTGAACCGAATCAGAGTGCACTGCCTAGCTTGGTTTGGTTTTCAACTAAAACTTACTCTCTGATGTCAAATTGTCAGATATCATCAAATTGTCACAATTCTTTGAAGACGATTACATATGATTAAACTCTTTTAGCTTTCGTCGAATTATCATAAAATCGTTCAACTTTATTCGTTGTAATGAGAGAATATTCGGCAGTGCTGCTTTACCATGACTTTTCTCACAAAGGGCATAAATTTGGGGTCGTTTGGGATCAAATATAGACAGTCTCATGATCAAAATAGACAGTCTCATAATTTTATGCGATGTGCCACACATATGACTCAGTTAGGGTGTTCTTATCCAATTATTTATCAATGAAAGTTCACACTGTATATCAAGATGTTATAATATCGCCTTAACATGACTTGGTAATTTTTTTTTTTTAGATTATATTAATTTAAGATAAGATCCACAATACAAGTGATGATAGAAAGGCCGCATTTTATAACTCACATTTAAACCATCCATCTAATATGAGCAATTCCACCTCCCAATTGCGGGTGATGGAATCTCCCAAAACGCACAAAATCTCTATACTCCAAGCCCAACCAATCGGGCTGTAGTGAAAAGGAAGCAGGCTGAGGGAGTGTGACGCCATGGTGACGTCAACCACGTTATTATTATTATTTTTTGCGCCATGCGCGTGGGCTTCTTCATGCGTGCATGAGTGCGAGTGGATCAACATGATGCAAGCGGCGGGGCCCAGGCTGCAGGTTTCGAGGATTGCTGCGAGTCTGGATTGTCAGATTTCCCAAATCTAACTGTCCGTGTTAATATCCAGATTTAAAATATATATGTGTTTGTGTGTGTGTGTGTATATATATATATATATATATATATATATATATATATATATATATATATATATATATATATATATATATATATATATATAAAAGACTAGTTATCCACGTGGCACAATCTGAACTCTTGGATTGCAAAAAGAATGTCATCCAACGATCCATATTAATTCTGTTATAAAAATGTTTAAAAATTATAAATAAATACATAAAAATACAATAAATAAATAAATAAATAAAGTGAATATGAGTTGTGGTGTAAAGGGATGAAATTGAAATTTCGGCTAACATGTGGCATGACGACATTAGTTAAAAGACATATTCAAAATTAAACATAATATTGATTTTTTTTTTAAAAAAAAAATAAATTAATGCCAATGTCTGGACAATTCATTTACGGGGTAAAGATGCCAATGTCAATGTCCCGACAAGTGTTTAGGGCTTTTTAGGGTAACAAAAGCTCACCGAAATTCGGTAGAATAAGAGGTATATATAGGGTTTAGGGTTTTATATAGAAGGGGAGGGCTGACCATAGTGTTAGAGTTTTACCCTACACATGGTGGCATCCTATTGGCCAAGGTTTATGGAGAAATATTCTCAAGATATTAAATAGGATATAATATCTTGAGATAATGAAGTAATTATCCCTAATTGAATTAAATAGGGGTTACTTACTTGAATGAAGTCAATCTTTAATTGGGAATGTATTAAAGATATGATTTGGGTTATTAATCCTTATCTTTAATGTTTTGACTTTTTCTTGCCAATGGCAGATGAGCTATGGGCAGTCGTATTCTGTTGTTGGGACTTTCAGGGGTGTGAGTTGCGCATAGGAGTATCTGAGGAACCTGCCCATTTATTGAGGGCAATCTTGTCTTTCTTGGGCAAAGGTCCACGTGTCGCCTCTAGAATTTTTGGGATTTTTTTAGGCTCCACAAATGCCCCCACACCTGCTGGGCTACACGTAGGAAAATGGCAGTAGGTGTAGAAATCCTAAGCTGCATGGGCTTGTAAAGTTGTTTCCTAATTTGAACTTGATCTCCTTCTTTTGATTTGGAGATAGACTTCTTCTAGGAAAAGGAAACCAATTCCCCCAAATACCTATTTAATTCTGCCTTAAGCAGGGGATTAAATGAATTTGGAGAACAATCATCATTCCAACAAGGAAGAGAGAAGCTAAAGGAAATTTGTTCATCTCCCCTAGCTTTCTTCTTTTCTTGCCCTTGCAAAGAGTCGTCTCCAGTTCTTCTTCTTCTTCTCCGTGCCGCACCAAGGTAAGAAAATTTGAATTTTTTCTTCTTCTTGATTTTCTGGGAGTTTTGGGACTTGAAAAATTGGCTCGGCGAAGGCCGATAAAGCGTGAATGATATGGCAGGGATGCCACGGGGCTACTGTGCTGCGGTGGGTAGCGTGGGCTGTTGATGGTCTGGCACGGGGGTCAGCTCGGCTTGAGTCGAGGTGCTGGAGGCGCGAGCAAGGCTCGGCATGCGGCTAGCGTGGGCCAGGTAATGGCTCGGCATGGGCCAAGGGCACAGGGGCGCGGAGCTGGGCTCGGGCCCGTTGGAGCTTGGAGGAGAGGGAGAGATGTGTGGGGTGCTCGCCCCTCTCGCTTGTGGACTGGGCTGAGGGGCCATTGGGTTGACTGTGGTGCGCTGGGCGCGAGAGAGAGAAAAAGTTGAGTTTGGGCCGTGGGGCCTGAATTGCTGCTGGGCTCTTGCGATTTGGGCCTGTGCTGAACGAGGGAGAGTTGGGCCGTATTATTATTATCATCATCATCATCATCATCATCATCATCATCATTTTATTATTATTATTATTATTATCATTATTTTTGTTTTTCTTCTCGCTAGCTGCCTTCTAAATATATATTTTTTTGTACTTTTTGCAGAGATTTTGAGATGTCTTCATCCGATCGTAAAAGTGATGAATATCCTCCACCTTTGATGAACTATTTTGGGATTTTCTTGAGACTTACAAGCATGAGATTTTGTCAGGAGTTCATGTCAAACGGGTGAAGGATGAACCGTGCGGCAAGGGTGCCACTGCTAGGAAGAAGGCTATCAAATTTCATCCGTATTACTTTGTGTTGGGATTCACTTTTCCCATGCCGCGTCTTTTCCAGGAGGTGATATGCTCCACGAAATAAGCTTCTGGTCAATGCTTCCTGAATGCAGGTCGTACGATGGTGGGGTTCTCAAACTTAAGCAAGTTTTTTTATCTTGGCTTAACCATGAATGAGTTATGGTACTTCTTTGAAATCAGCCACAAGGAAGGCGTGAGGTAGCTGAGGTCCGGCCATAGGCTGCTTGATGTTTCCTGCAAAGGTGATCATGAGTGGGCGAGAGATACCTTGGAGGTAAGTGGAGAGTAGGAGTCTGACTCCTCTCTTGAGATGCGTGTTCTTACCGTCTTTATCAGTGGTAAGTGAACTACTTCATTCTTAGTCTTCTTGAATTTTTGTTGAGTTGCTCTATGACTTCAGTTTACTAATCGTCCTTCTTACTTTGTGTAGATTCAGAATTTGGCTTAACTCCAAGAATATCAGCGGATGTGAAGAAAGTGCACATCGCCTTGGGCATTCTTGCTGAGTACCATGAGTGGCGTTGGTTGCTCAGTCCTCTTCGTCGGGAGAAAGGCGGGTTGCCTCTGAAGGAAGAGATAAAGCGGATAAATGATGAGGTGTTTGCTCGTCTGATCGTTGCTGTAGAGCCTGTTGCCAATGAGGGTGGAAAGAAGAGATCTTCCTCACTCACTTGTGAACCTTCGACCGAGAAGAAGCCAATGAAATCTTCTGCTGCTCGCGGCAGCTCGTTCGCTGCTGAGAAGCTTGTCATTGATCTGACTTCTCCCAAGGGGACGAAAATGATCGTTGAGTCTGAGCTTGTGAAACCTGTTGCTTCGAAGATAGCCACGACCATTGCTGAGAGGATTTCCCAACGGAAAGGTTCAGTGGTGCCCTCGGTGTCTGGGTTTGTGTCGAAGCGCGCGTCGGGAGCTAAGTCTGGTTCGGCTTCTGAGAGGCTCGCCTCTATGAATAGCAAAAAGGTAGATTTTGCTGCTAAGGTGGCGCCTGGGCCTGTTTCTCCTCCTGTTGTGACTGATTCGTTTGCTAAGAAAGGGAAATTTGCTCACGCGGCCAGTTATAAGAGATCCACCGAGTCTGAGGTTGGGAAGTTTCCCGAGGTTTTTGTGCGCTGCTAAAGGCTGACCTACTTGAGGATGTTGATGCATGCGCCAAGTTTGTTGACAGTGTTGGGAAAGTTGTTGTCCGCTCAGACTTTTGTGCGAAGCGATTTGCCTATTCGAGGAGGTTATCCTTGCTTGCACCAATGCATAAGACTTTGATCCTGGTAGCTGAGTCTATGCGCGTTGATCAGAATGCTGTCAAGTGTGCTATGGAGGCCGAAGTGGCATTGACGGCTTAGCTTCGCTCGGCTGCTGAAATGATCGAGAAGCTCAAATATGAACTCGCCGTTTTGAAGGGGTCTGATGTCTCTGCCCCCACTTCTATGCAGCTGGAGACCGCTCATCAAGAAGTCGTCCACTTGAAGGCTAAGCTTAGTGCGACTCAGGTGATGTTGGAAGCTGTAGAGAAGGAAGTCAGTCGTGTTTCACCGGTGGTCAAGGACCTTAAGCGTGTCAATTCGAAACTTCAATTTGCTTGTTTTGCCAAGGACGAGGAACTTGTCTTCATGCATGTTGAAGTGTATCGTCTCAAGGATGTTGCCATTAAGCTTGAGTCCAAGGAAGTGGATCTACAAGGTGCGCTGTCTGCTAGCGAGAACCTGAAAAAGGAACTTGGTAAGCTGCAGGATGCTCGCACTGGCTTGTTGAGGTGAATGTGTAGCTAAAAAACAAGAAAGTCATTCATGAAGTGGCGCTTGCTTCTTGTTAAGCCGATTTCTACAAGCTTGGCTATGTAGACCATCTTCAAGGTAGGTCGTCGGATTATGAGTTTTTCGAGAAGGACTTCGAGACTTTCTCAATTTCTCCAGTTGATCTGCTTGATTCCTAGTTTGAGGCTGCCTTTGGTAAAAGAGTTGAGGGTCAGGTAGTCCAAGCAAGGATGGTTAAGGATGAGCTGATAGAAGCTTTGGCTGCTGGATTGTGGTGTTGCTACTAAAGGCGTGGCAGTCGAAGGACCAGTGGTTGCGTAGGCTGCCAATGAGTAGTCTTTTTGCTTAGACTTAGAAATTTTCTTCTTTTCCTTTTCATCCTGCTTTATTTGAACTTTGTTGCCCTTCGAGTCAGTTTATGAATTTGCTAGAAATTTAATAAACAACTTTCCTTACTTTGCTTCATCTTTCTATTTCGCTATGTCTTTCGCAAAACTTTACCACAGGACAGGTGAACTCGTAGCCTCCAAAGGAAGTAGACGAGCTCGCGTAGTTGCTATAATTGTGAATCTCGGCTTTAGTGGCTACACGAGCCTTGGCCCTTCCGAGGCATGTTGCAAAATTTTTAACTTTTAGAGCTGACGGTCGGACACTTGTTTTTCGTAGAAAGCAGAGAAAATCTGTTTAGCTGCTGTAGTTGTACATTTTGGCTTTAGCGGCTCCACGAGCCTTAGCCCTCCCGAGGTGTGTTGCAAAATTCTTAATCTGATTTCGCTTCAGGCCAAACAAAGAATAATCTCCAAATACTTGTGACTTGGCGAAATTTTTTTCATTTTCGGTCGCCGAATGTGTTGAACAATTATTATGCCCCCCAGGCATAATTTCGGCTTTTAATTCAAACATCTTAGCTGAACAGGATTTCTCCATGTTGGCTTTATCACTAATAATCATATCGATTGGCGTAGTTTCGGCGTTTAAAACCATGTCTTGGGCCTGTTCGTCATTGGAACACTCTTCTGACGAATCATTTTTTGAGTCAATTTTTTGCCTAGAAATTTGAACTTTTTCTTCTAGGCCTACCACTTTTAGTCTCGACCGAAAAAACAAGTGGCCTAAGATTTTCTTCAGCCATCTTAACAATTTTCTTAGGCCGAATTTTGACTGTGGTCGGAGCGAGAAATTGCTCCAAGGCATCTTGCCTTTTCTTAAAGAGTTTTGCTCCCTCTGTGTAGCAATCCTCCAATTGCTCTAGAAGCTCATACAATAGGCTACGTAAAGCCTGATCAAGATATATCATGTGAACTTCGTAGTTTTAGCACTTGGTCCCACTAGGCGTGCCAAAATGTTGACCCTAAAAACTACCAAGCCTACGTGGTGCGCAAGCCGAGTAACTAATGAGCTAACTACGTCCTTCAGTTGTGTGCGGGGTGTGCCAACTCGTCAGCCGAGCTTGACCGAGGAGTAAAAGATGTTGATGTTGCGTTGAGCGCGCGGCTGACTTCTGCGTCTTGCGATTGCAACCGAGGAAGGAACACGTCTTGGCCTTTGGGTTCTAAAGCCTGAAGACAAGGCTACTAGTTCTGCGAAGTTCAATATCAAATTCGGCTTTCAGTGTGCCGACTGTAGTAACCTGGTAACACCTCACTTCGCCAAGAAGGCTAATGAGATGACCTCTGCCAATAAGGATCCGAAAATCCTTCTCGACCGAGACTTGGATAAATAACCAGTCAGCCCCTTCGCAGTGCTGTTTATCCAAACTGAAGGTGCTCCACGGTCGGCTGATTCTAAGGCGATAGTGTTGTTTATCCAAACTGAAGGTATCACCGGTTGCCTTCACAATGTTGTTTATCCAAACTGAAGATGTGTTGGCGAGAAAGGGGAGAAGAATATAGTTCTCAAGGTTGTTGAGAGGTTTCGCGTAGAGCGAGGGTTTGCACAGGGCAGATTTGTGTGTTGGGTTGGAGAGAGCCATCTCGTTGCTACGCGTCTCGTATTTATAGGATATCATCCTCATCCTGACAGCTCGTGTTGTAAAGCTTCCGTCAATTATCAATGTGTCCTCCTTCATAACATTCTCATGCAAAATAAAATATTGTTATCACTTACCAACACGACACCACCTCGTGCTAATTAATAGCACATTAGCATATACCAATTATTAGCACATATCTTTGTGCTGATAAGCATCCTGACTTGAAATAATGATATGCATGCATGGCTCCACCAAAGCCAAGCACACGTGGCCAACCATCTCTAATTTAACATCCTCATCTTCATGCAAGAATAATTCGTCGGGTGCCGTCCAAATGAACTTCAAATTCATAGAAGTTGTCAACTGTCCCATTGACTCACATTTTGCCTGTTGACTGCATGGAATCCCATCTTTATTCATCAAATGCAATACCCCATCTGCCACGAGTCAAAAATGGGATTGCATGGTTATTCAAATCCCAAGACCTCATCAGCTTGAACCATTTGGCTAAAGAAAAAGCCCAGGTAAAAGAGTCCCAATGTTGCTGGTAAGTGAATTGCTGCTTGCAACCTCCTTTCATTTAGCATATGAAAATGGCAAGATAATTTAGAAAGTGATTAAGAGATAATTATCATGATTAAAAATCACAATATTTATCACTTAATTAAAATTTATCTTAACACTCCACATACCCAACGGTCTAGAACTCTGCTCACTCAAAGACCTTACCTACTCGGGCCGATGATATAAAATCGGGTCCAAACATTGCCCCCAATTTTCCTTGAACTCCGGCTCATAAACTGAATGGTTAAGGAAATTAGGATTCTCTAGCAGACCACTAAATACATCAACACCAAGAAATATATTGAAGCGAAATCACTGCCGAATCCTCAGCAACAATCTACAGTCAAAATGATTAAATCACATAACCCCATAAGAATGACTTCGGTATTGTCATGATATGGTGAAATGCAAATCCTTGAGGCCATATCATCACTTCTGTAGTCAACAATGTTGACCAACCCTTAAACATGTTTGACAAATTCATAAAGAAGCAAGACTTGGGGAAAAACTTGGGCGAAACATCAACTCCACCGAATATAATGAAAAAGGATATTGAATGTGAACCTGGTTCTGCACTTGATTCAAGGAGAACGAACCCCACCGAACGAAAACTCCAATGTCTTTTATGTGAACAACCCATTCGGTGAAAATGAGATCAAATGATAAAGATGTCGACCATATGGGTTGTTCTAAAACTGGAGATTAGCACACCTATCAGGCCGTCATTTTATTTTGTTGAACTCAAATGCTGCCGAACGAGTTGATATCGCCGAGTTCGAACCAAGTTTAGAAATGAACAGATACACCGAGTAATGAATGCTGAGTCATCAATGGAGACTGTCGCTCTCGAGTCCTCTTGGCTCGGCACTCTGCATTTCTCTTCGAACTGTCGACTATGGCGACGAGACCTTCTTCTTCGCCGAGCTCGGCCTACTATGTAGTTACACTCGGCAACGAATTAACGCCGCCAAGTCCATTCTTTTTAAATAAAAGATGTCCACCTAGTACAGAACTTGGGCGAGCACACAAGCGAGTTTTACGAAAGGCCGATCTAATTTCACCAACTCTGAAAATCAGTCAATCACCGTCATACTGGATATGGAATTGATCCACCGTGCAACAGATACTGGGTGTCCTGAGGGTCAGCGATGACTAGCGATTAGTGGTCCTCTGAGCTCGACATTGCATATTCTCTGGACGCCGAGCGCATCCCCTCTCTATCATGCCTCTCCGAGTAACAGGAAGAAAACACTTCCCTCATTTGCCTTTGTTGCCGACTACAACCATGAACACACCTTGGAATCCTGAATTGAGCTTCAACCGTGCAATAAACATACCCCATCACCGAATGAAACAAACCACTCGGTGGCTGACCGTGTAGCTCTATTTAAAGTTCATGTGCTGCTCATTGCCACTCGACGAAGTTCACGTTGAGTTCGGCCAAATCTACTAAAATGCTTCTTTACCCCCCAGCCTACACAGCCTAATAAAAGGACCTTGGGCCGAATGCATGAATTCGAAAATGAATAGGCCTCGTGCCCCCAGTTCGGCGACCACCACTTAGTATCTGTTATCGACAAAAGCATGGTAATTTCTGGGTCGAGATGTACACAAGATTGAAAATATTGTCAAACTCAACAGACACCCACACATCAAGCTTTTCATTCGTCTTTCTGTTTGAGGCGGTGCGTCAAAAACGATAATTACCGAGTAAAAATCTCGATTATGACAACAAATTTTCAACACCTTGCAAAAGGTAATCGGTGCGTAGACAACAAAAGCTAGCTCCACCGAATGTGAACTTGGCCTTATTCAAATATATTTTTTATATATATATATATATATATATAGTTTTGTAAAGTGGTCGAGGCCGATACTTGGCCAAATCACTCAGCCATATCTACAATCATTTGATATCTGGTGTGCAATATGACCAAGGAAACTCCCATTGTAAACTTTTTCTCGGCGACATAATTTTTTTTTTTTTTTAAATCGACGATTATATCAATTGTTGCCCCCTTATTTTCTTACGCATCGGCCAGAAGGGCCGAATGGTTAAGAAAATAATTTATTCATTATATATATATTTTAGCAAACGAAAGGAAAAGTGGCCGAACCATAGTCAAGAGGAGGCCAACGATGCTTTATTCCAAGTTGAGATCTTGTAATAACAAAATTCTCAATCTGATTTCGCTTCAGGCTGAATAAAGAATTTTCTCCAAATATTTTTGACTTGGCGAAATATTCTTTATTTTTGGTCGCCGAATGTGTTGAACAATTATTATGCCCCTCAGGCATAATTACTCCATTAATTTCGGCTTTTAACTCGAATAACTTAGCCGAAGGATTTCTCCATGTCGGCTTTATCGCTGATAATCATATCGATTGGTGTAGTTTGGCGTTTAAAACCATGTCTTGGGCCTGTTCGTCATTGGAACACTCTTCTGACGAATCATTTTCCGAGTCAATTTTTGGCCCAGAAACTTGAACTTTTTCTTCTAGGCCTACCACACTTTCAGTCTCAACCGAAAAAACAAGTGGCCTAAGATTTTCTTCGGCCATCTTAACAATTTTCTTAGGCCGAATTTTGACTGTGGCCGGAGGGAGAAATTGCTCCCAGGCATCTTGCCTTTTCTTAAAGAGTTTTGCTCCCTCTATGTAGCAATCCTCCAATTGCTCTAAAAGCTTATACAATCGGCTACATAAAGCCTGATCAAGATATATCATGTGAACTTCGTAGTTTTAGCACTTGGTCCCACTGGGCGTGCCAAAATGTTGACCCTAAAAACTACCAAGCCTACGTGGCACGTAGGCCGAGCAACTAATGAGCCAACTACGTCATTCGGTTGTGTGCGGGACGTGCCAACTCGTCGGCTGAGGAGTAAAAGATGTTGATGTTGCGTCAAGTGCACGTCTGACTTCTGCGTCTTGCGAATGCGACCGAGGAAGGAACACGTCTCGGCCTTTGGGTTCTAGAGCCTGAAGACAAGGCTGCTAATTTTACGAAGTTCAATATCAAGTTCGGCTTTCAATGTGCCGAATGTCGTAACCTGGTAACACCTAACTTCGCCGAGAAGGTTGATGAGATGACCTCTGCCAATAAGGATTCAAAAATCCTTCTCGACTGAGACTTGGATAGGTAACCAGTCAGCCCCTTCACAATGTTGTTTATCCAAACTGAAGGTGCTTCACGGTCAGCTGATTCTACGGTGATAGTGCTGTTTATCCAAACTGAAGGTGTGTTGGCGAGAAAGGGGAGAAGAATAGAGTTCTCAAGGTTATTGAGAGGTTTCGCGTAGAGCGAGGGTTTGCGCATGGCAGATTTGTGCGTTGAGTTGGAAAGAGCTTTCCCGTTGCCACTGCATCTGTGTTTATAGTTCACTAGTAGCCCTAAGATTGTCGTCGCAAATTGAAAATAATAGGAATATTTTCTTTCCAATATGCATAATCCTGCTTGGCGTGGCCTTGATGATTTCATAAAAACCTACTGGAACTCAAACTGATCAGCGGTATAGGCTTACAGCCTATCTTCAAATAGCTTGACTTTTGAAATTCAAAGTTAATAAAACCTAACCCATCACCCATCAAAAGCTTGTCCGTCTGACAACATCCATCAAACAACTTAACCTATTTAGTTTTCTATTCACCATTATCCAAAACTTGCAGATCCATGAATGCATCCTAATACATATCCCATCCTTCATAATAAATTATCATTAAAAGATAATTATGACAAAACACCATAACATTATCCTTTAATAATAACAAAATGAATTATCTCTGCTTTCCATCTGACGGTGTGAAGCTATTTACACCATCAGCCTTCCATAATATTATCCTTTAGCAAAATACCTCCATTTTTCCATCTGACGGTTGAGAACCATGCTCACTCAACGGCCTCGATTATTCGGGCCGATGGTGTAAAATCGGGTCCAAACACACACACACACACACACACACATATATATATATAGGAATTGCTTAAGGGGAGGGATCCCCATTTTTTTTAAAATGGGGACACGCTCCCCACCGTTGGATTTAACTTTAATGAAATTGTGTGGTTGAGATTGTGTGGCATGTGTTTTAATCTCAACCACATAATTTCATTAAAGTCAATCTAACGGTGGGGAGTATGTCCCCAATATTTTTAAAAAATGGGGATCCCTCCCCTTAAGCTACCTATATATATATATATGTATGTATGTATGTATGTATGTATGTATATGTATGTATATGTATGTATGTATATGTATGTATATATATGTATGTACATATATGTATGTATATGCATGGCCGACAAATTATATTAGGTAATCAGGTTACCTATATATCTCGGCCCTCGACGCCATTTGGTTTTCCTTGGTCCAAATTTTCTCGGCCACATTTGCAAGTTGTCTTTCGAGACAGTCAAAGAGCTTATTTATTAAAATGGCCGAGCCTTGTATAGAATTGTGGCAGCTGAGGAAGACCACAGCGTTGGCAATACAGAGATGTTGTTGGCGAGCAAAAAGTTTCATTATCGGCGATACTACGAGTTATGTGTCTACGCTAATTTCCTTAACCATTCGGCTTACGAGCCAAAGTTCAAGGAAATTGGGGGGCAATGTTTGGACCCGATTTTACACCATCGGCCCAAGTAATCAAGGCCGTTGAGTGAGCATGGTTCTCAACCGTCGGATGGAAAAATGGAGATATTTTTGCTAAAGGATAATATTATGGATTTTATCATAATAATTATCTTCTTGGCATCTTCTTAAACCAGATAAATAGGATGCGATTTATATCCCAAATAAGCAGTACAGTTCGAATTGATTTGGGATGTCTGACAGCACTTGGGAACTTAAAATGAATTTGAAATTCATTTGATCAGAATGCATGCACGACAATAGAGTGATGATGTGAGGATGAGATGAGAAACCTAGGTAGGCTAGGCTTTTAATGCATGGTAATGGTGTTGTCAGTTTGAGTGCAAGGCCATAAGAATTGATGATGGGATTAGGCCATACAGTCTGCATGTGTGTGTGTATATATAGGAATTGCTTAAGGGGAAGGATTCACATTTTTTCAAAAAAATGGGGACACGCTCCCCACCGTTAGATTTAACTTTAATGAAATTGTGTGGTTGAGATTGTGTGGCTTTTGTTTTAATCTCAACCACACAATTTCATTAAAGTCAATCTAATAGTGGGGAGCGTGTCCTCATTTTTTTGAAAAAATGGGGATCCCTCCCCTTAAGCTCCATGTATATATATAAAATAATTGGTGGCTATATATTTGTTCATCTCCAAGCATGCAGATTATTTGGGTATTCGATTTGATATGATAAGGCTGAGCAAAAGGATTGAATTTGGTTGCATTTTTGACTAAGTTCAGAGTCTTGGGGATATAAGGCTTATCTGACACAATCAGTGGAAGAGTTCTAATACATGGCAGAAGCCTATATCAGCTTATCAACCAACACGCATATGTCCCTATAAATACAGAGGCAGTGACAACGGAAAGGCTCTCTAATTCAACACACAAATTGCCCTACGCAAACCTCTCAACAACCTTGAGATTTTTATTTTTTTTTTTCCGGTAACACATCTTTAGTTTGGATAAACAGTACTGTGAAGGCAACCGGTGACACCTTCAGTTTGGATAAACAGCACTATCGCCTTAGAATCAGCCGACTACGGAGCACCTTCAGTTTGGATAAGCAGCACTGCGTCGAGGACGATTGGTTATCTATCCAAGTCTCGGTCGAGAAGGACTTTCAGGTCTTTATTGGCAGATGTCATCTCAATAGCCTTCTCGGCGAAGTGAGGTGTTACAGTTTACTAGGGCTCGGCACATTGAACACCGAGTTGTTTTATGATTGGATACTCACAAGTAAGCTTTAGAGTTCGGCATTCTGATGGCCGAACCACATTTAACATCAAGATATACATATCTTTTGAGTACTTGTGTCCGTATAGTCTGGTACCAGTTCGGCGTGCTTATACTCTCACGAATATAATCACCATGACCGAACTCGATGCCGAGGATTCGTGAACTTCGCAGAACTAGCAGCCTTGTCTTCAGGTTCTAGAACCCAAAGGCCGAGACGTGTTTCTTCCTCGGTCCCAATCGCAAGACGCAGAAGTCAGCCGCGCGCTCAACGCAACATCAACATATTTTACTCCTCGGCCGAGCTCGATCGACCAGTTAGCATGCCCCGCACACAACCGAATGACGTAGTTAGCTCATTAGTTACTCTGTCTGCGCGCCACGTAAGCTTGGTAGTTTTTAGGGTCAACAATTATATAATAAATTTACTTAATAAAATACAAATCCGCCTAGTCTGCCTTGGCGCTAGGCCCCAACCGACCGTCCGACTAGCGCTTAGCATCTTTTAGAACCATGAATATAGTGAATCATAGAATGTGTAATGGCTCCTTACTACTCCAAGAATGTATGGGAGTCTTAGAGAGGATAATGAAAGTGAATCTGACGAAAAACAAAAAGTCTGAAAATTTTTCCAAACTTTAAAACGCAATTTTGGGGGGTCTAAACGACCTCGGAGAGGCATCAGAGACTTGGGGCTTTTTTTTTTTTTCAAATTGTCAATCATGGAATACCTGTTGATGTTCTAGAGGAGATTAAGGATGGGGTACGTGGGTTTTTTGAGCTAGACACTCATGTGAAGAAGGAGCTTTATACTCTGATCCCTTTAAACCTGTGGTCTACAATAGCAAATCTAATCTTTACAGTGCATCCGCGACTTATTGGAGAAAGACTTTTATGTGTTACGTGGCTCCTAATCCTACTAAGCCAGAAGACTTGCCAGAAGTGCTCAGGTATGTGATCTGCTATAAGAATTAATCGATCCCCCTTGATGAACTAATGAGATAGTTTAATCTCTAGGTAACAATCAATGTCTGATCAATAAGAATTCTTTTACAATTTATATGCATGTGTTGTTATTAGAGATAGAAATATGAACAACTTTGAAGTAGGATTTAAATCATTTCGTCAGAAGTGTTAGGGTAATGCTAGGCAGATTAAGTTTCTAGACAAAATTTGCAAACTAAATGATGTATCGACCATAGAAATGAACATGTAAGTAATAAACCGAACATCAACTCCTATATCCCTTAGTTTTCAAAATTTAGTCTCCTTAACATTACCCAAAGTGTTATTAACCGCACTGAAAAAGTGCAATACCCATAGCTGCATTTGCGACAGATGAGTTATGTGGCTTCGTGTCTTCACTAGACATGGATCACCCATGCTTGGGTAAATTAGCAACAGAATCATGCATATACGGGCACAGAAAAATGTTCGGTGGCTGATCTTTGGCTATTTTATTTTGTATGGATTGGACCAGTGGCAGAGAGAGACGGGGGAGTGGGGGAGGTTTTTTTTCTTAGTGTGCACTTCAGCTTACAACAAAGCCTGGAATTTCAACAGTAAAAAGATTTTTTTCTCAACATGCAAATTCCTCAATTCACCATTTTGGTTATGTCTTTTTGTAAAATAATTTTGGTTCAAGAGGCGAATTTTAAAAAATGCTTGATTTCTTCCAAAAAAACCGTCCTAGTGAAGTGTACGTGCTTTTCTGTGTTTACCTTGCAGAGACATCCTAGTTGAATATTCAAACAAAGTAATGAAGTTGGGGAAGTTATTGTTCGAGTTGTTGTCGGAGGCTCTAGGCCTAAAGCCAAGTCACTTGAATGACATGGATTGATCTTTCTCCCGTGCCCGAAGCTCTTGGATTGATTAACACGCCCCTTCACATGTGGTGAATTTACAAGTCTAGCACGTGAGCAACACAAATAAGGTAATGTGGAGCAAATGTGGCCGTTAGACTTCATATATGGGACAACCTGCTCTGGTACTATGAAGAAAGTTAAGGTTTCAATATAAAACCAATTGGAAATAGGTGACTTTGGATGCAGTCCCTATTTATCAATGTTCTTTGATTGAAACCTTGTTGGTTTTCAATTTTTGATTGAAGTTCTTAAAATTAATGCAATAATGCATTTCTATTTAGGTTATTATAATTTTTAAATTAAAATTTGATATTTGTAGTTATTTATATTAATGAGATTTTAAATAAAATCCATAATTTGTTGAAAATATTAAAAGAAATTATACTTAAATAAAACCCATGATTTGTCATTACTTATATTAATGACATTTCACGTACAAAAAATTGGTAATTTTTATACGATGCATTTTACATACAAAAAGTTGGTAAATTTTATACAAAAAAGGTGATACGTTTTATATAATGGGTACATTTCATATAAAAAAAAAAGGGTACATTTTACATATAACAAAGTGGTACCTTTTTAAAGACAAATGGGTACATTATTAATAAATTATGGGTACAAATAAAAGGTCAAAAAAATATGAGTCAAATAAAAGTTTGAAAAATATGGACGCAAAAAGAAATTAATATATGAGTACAAACTAAAACTGAAGAGAAAATTGGCACAATTTAAAAAAAAGGTTGCAAATTAAAATGTGTACAAACTAAAAGTAAAAATATATGATACAAAATTTAGTTATAAATATAAATATAGCAAATGTAACATTTCTAACACTAAATGAATAATTTAGAAATAAAATTTAATTATCTTGATATGTAAAATATTTTATTATTGAAATAATTAATGATGTTTATCAAAACCAAGGGACCTTGATTAAAATTTGAAAAAGGAATAAGGTTTCAATCAATGGAGTTGAAAAAAGGGATGGAAACCTAATTTCTCCTTTGAAATATAAGGAGTAGCCTAACTTCTTATAATCTCTTGCAACGCTTCTCTTTTCACTGATATTGGACTGTTTTACCTTAACATCCTCACATGACTACTCTATATATTGTCATGGTGAAATCTCAACTTTTTTCAAAGACTAATGTAAGGGATTACATTCTTTACGTCCGTAACAATGACCTTGATGGCACATCTGCCTTGTCTTATTTCAAGCTTTGAACTACTGTTATGAACATTCCGTAAGGTGATTGTTAAAATCTGCTGGATTAAATTATAAAATAAAATACCTGATTGCAATAATTTATGGCGATCTGTTAGAGAAATTAAGTTGTTGATTAGTGCTATGTAAATGATCTTTAGAATTTCGTGAATTCTAATAATTATCAAAATAAAATACCTGACTGTAATAATTCAGGTTATAGGCCATTACTACCTCGCCTGTCCACAACCCGAGTTAACTTTTGAGCACAAGCAAGCATGCTGACAGTGCCTTCCTCACAATTCTTCTGCAAGATCATATTGGTGGTCGCCAAGTTCTTCATCACAGGAAGTGGATTGATGTTCCGCTAGTGCGGGGAGCTCTTGTGGTTAACATTGGAGATGTTCTACAAGTAAGTACCCATTCTTCATTTTCATCATCTTTTATATCTCTCTCCGCTCTGAATGTTATACATTTCTAAAAAAAAATTACTGCTATGTAAATGATCGTTAGAATTTCTTGAATTCTTTGATTAAGTTCCCTAGTTCAGGTTATCTTATAGTGAATTATTTGGAGTTCTTGTTTATCAAATGATAGATTCAGAAGTGTAGAGCACAGAGCACTGACAAATCCAAGAATATCTGCCTCGAGCTTGTTTATCAGAGGTTTGTTGTTGGATTGTGACTCAATTCTGTGAGCCCAGCAGCCCAACTGCCCAAAGTAAATGAGCCTTTAGCTGCTCATGTGAAAGCAACGCGAGTCGCTAGTTTTGTAGCAGATTTTGTATATAAGGCAGCAGCCTTTTGTGTTTTAGATGGGAAAGCGTAAAGAGCTCTTTTGGAAGAAAAGAAAAAAGAGTTGCTCCCCATTTGTAGGTAATCACTCACTCAAAGATTTGATATGTATTTTCATGTTTTCCATTTGTTCTTTGTTTGAGTGAGAGTTATTGGGGTTTGAGAGTTAAACTCTATTTGTAATCTTCATTTCGATTATTAATGGAATTTCCTCGCCGTCTTCGAACTGGATGTAGACTTAGACCGAATCAATATAAATCGTGGTGTCACTTTGGATTGTTTGTCTTATCATATTTTTCCATATTAGTTTCTGTTGACTTGTATAATATTTCCTTTAATTCTGGGATTCCTATAATTTTAGGTTTCCTAGTTTAGGTGACAGATTGCTTGTAATTATTCTTTCCTTATTGTTGTATAATATTTCCTTTAATTCTGGGATTCCTATAATTTTGGGTTTCCAAGTTTAGGTGATAGATTGCTTGTAATTATTCTTTCCTTATTGTAGTAGGATTGTACATGATTATATATACCTCAGAATGAGAAGAATACAATTATCACATTCAAAGCATTCTCTTCTTGGCACCAAAGCCAGGTCGTAAAAAAGGAAAGAAAATTTTTGAATCCTAACTAGGTTTGTGTTACTGAGCCGTGCCCAGCACCATTGCTGCGCCTTCGACGAACAGCGAGCAACGAGAAGTTGTTGTTGTGTTCCATTTCTGCCCCAAACTGCAGCGAGTGACATGTGTCGTTGCTGCCCGAGTGTCCTTGCCGTTGTACAAGTTTATCACCCTTTGTGAAAGATGTTTGCCGAGAACAACCAACTTGTTCCCGCCACTGCCCTGGTTATGGTTCAGTCAGATAATTCAAGCTTCAACATTGGGATGGTTTTGGATGGGAAGAATTACGAATTATGGGCTCCTCTTATTCAAATTCATATCGCTAGAAGGGAGAAGATGGGATATCTTCGTGGGTCTATCAAGGCACCTGCAGAAGATGATCCCAAATATGATGATTGGTTCTTTGAAGATCAGAGAATTAAGAGTTGGCTCTTGTCAGCAATGAAATCGGAAATCATGAAACGATATATTCGATTGTCAACTTCTAAAGAGATTTGGGATGTTCTTAAGACTGCCTATTTTGATGAGAATGATGAGGCTAAGATTTATTCATTCAATCATAAAGCTTCACGTCTCAGGCAAAATGGGTGGCTGTTGGCTAGCTACTTTGGAGAATTGACAGAGATTTTCCAGAAATTGAACCACTTTAACAAAGTGGTCATGGCATGTGAAAAAGATGTCCTGATATTTCAGAAGACAACTGAGTGACAGCGGTTGTATTTGTTTCTTCGTGAACTTGATGATGTGTTTGATCAGGTTTGTGGAGAAATATTATGCAAAGACCCATCACTTGGACTTCAGGGTGCTTATGCGTATGTTTGTCGTGAAGCGGATCGCAAGGAAGCTATGAAGATAAAGGGCCAAAGCTTAGAACCGGCTACAATGGTCGCGACTCCTTCAACCGAACCGACCGAGGTGGGTCCGAGAGTAAGATTAGGTAGCCACGAATTGGCCAGTTAAGTTATGATCATCCTCATGGTAAATGTCCACATTGTGGCATAACGGGACACTCCAAGAGCCGGTGCTTCAAGCTGATTAGGTATCCCGAGAATTGGGATAAGACACGTGACCCTCGATTCAATAAAACTCGAGCTTCTGTTGTAGAAACCAAGTATGATTCAGAGGATGTAGTAAGCAAAGCATCAGCTCTGATTGCCGCGGCAGGTACAGATGGTAAGGCACTTAATATTTCCACTTCTGTTATGAATTATACATGGATAATTGGTTCTGGAGCCATTGAACATATGACTTGTGATTCTAGACAGGTTTCTTCACTAAAAAACTCAACCCACATCGATATTAATGTTGCTAAAGGTGATGCCGCCCTAGTTCTTGAGGAAGGCACTGTTTCCCTTTTTGATACCATGAGACTTGATACTTTTCTTGTGGTTCTCTCCTTAAATTATAATTTATTGTCAGTTCCCCAAATAACCCTTACCTTACACTATTTGGTGGTTTTTTTGGCCTTATTTTTGTGTATTTAAGGACATCCGGATGCGAAAGACGATTGGTTAGGGTATTAGACGAGGGAAGTTGTATTTTCTCGAGTTGAATTCCAGTAGCTCGGGATTGTTCACTCTAGCACTGTCAGTGAATGGGACTCCAACAGAGAATAATAAAGTGTCAGATGTATGGATATGGCACCGTCGTCTTGGCCATGCTTCGTTTGGTTATTTGCATAAGCTATTTCCTAGTTTGTTTGTGAAAAACGATGTTTCTCAGTTTAAGTGTGATGTGAGTGAAATGGCTAAGAGCCATCGAACTTCTTTTCCTCCAAGTTTAAATAAGAGTTTTGTTCCATTTATGATTGTGCACTCGGACGTTTGGGGCCCTTAAAAAATCCCATCTCTTGGTGGAGCTCATTGGTTTGTCACCTTTATTGATGATTGTACGAGAATGACTTGGGTTACTTTGTTAAAATAAAAAAGTGAAGTTAGTATGGCCTTTCAAAAATTTCACAAAATGGTTTCAATCCAATATAATATGAACATTTATATGGTTTGCAGTAATAATGGAGGGGAGTATGTTAATACCGAGCTCCGTTCTTTCTTTGATATGCACAGTATTGTTCATTAGACTACATGTCCGTATACCCTTTAGCAGAATGGGGTGGCTGAACGCAAGAATCGACATTTGTGAGAAATGGTTTGTGCATTGATGAGTCGATATTATACTATATATTTTACCCTTATCTTAGTATTAATTTATTGGTTATTTTGTGAGATTTTGATACTTTGGTTTATATTTTCAATGTAGGACATTCGACTTCCTCTGGAGCAAAAAGTAGTCAAACGGATGAATTTTGGAGTGATTCTAATTGGAG
Source organism: Heteromeles arbutifolia (assembly GCA_024362995.1). NCBI lineage: Eukaryota > Viridiplantae > Streptophyta > Magnoliopsida > Rosales > Rosaceae > Heteromeles > Heteromeles arbutifolia. Next base: position 37,403,119 of record JANCRC010000002.1, on the reverse strand, counting down.
GATGTTCTTGAGTCTGTTGACTTGATCTTATCAAAGTTTCATAATTTTATACCGAGCGGTTTATTTATGGCAATGAAATAAAAGAACAGCACACAGTGCTGTCAAACTGAAGTTTTGGGCTTCTTTGGGTTTTTTGGCGTCCAAGATTGTGTCTTTTGGGTTCAAGGCCTTCTGCAATTATGTTCGAGACATCTCAATCTTTAATTCTAGCCATTTTGGGCCTGTTTTGGAGCCCTGAAGGTCCAGAAACGTGGCTGTTTTGAGACTATGCGGATTTTTGGCGAATTTTACTAGTCAATTTAGGATTATGTTTGCTAATTTATTTGGTTTCCTAGTATTATTCTAAGACCTTTTCTAGGTAGAGTTTTATTTTCTAGTAGTATAAATAAGGCTTTTTAGCCATTAGGGTTGAAGGGAGAGAAGACAGAAGAGAAAGAGGAGAACGCATAATATTTTGGAGAACTTGTATTCCAAGGTGTTTTCTATTCTTGTTTTTAAGAATATTTCGTTGTATGATTGCTAGTAACTAATTTCTGTTTGCTAGGGCGAGGCCATGAGCCTTAGCAAGAATATGTAGTTTCTTATCAATTTGCTTATGATATTATGCATGCAAGTTTTGAATTATTAATCACCGGTTTATACTGTCTAATTGTCTTAATGCTTAGCTACCATTAGGATCTTTAGAAAAGTAATTTGATGCAATTTTGGTCGGAGGCTGGTCCTTGAAATTGACGAAGGCTTCTTGTGTTTAATATGTGCAAGTTCACTTAGGATGAATACCACATCTTAAGGGTTGTATGGTTTTTCAAAAGGTATCACAAAGCTTAATGAGTCATGCATGTTTAGATTTGATCTGAATACCACAGATAGATTGCATGTTTGATATACGCTCTATGTTAGGGGTCCAAGTAGGCATATTTTAGGAAAACCTAACCTTCAAAATATGCATGTGTAATTCATAAGTAATTGGAAGAACTACATAGAATTGTTAAGGTGACGGCGGAACCCTAGGCTTTTACAATTTAATTTTCAAAAATTGTTTTCTTTTAGTTTATTTTATTTTGGCACTTTATTTAATTATTTTCTTTATTTAATTATTTTCTATTAAATTCGTTTTTATTATTTTAAATCACAAAATCAACTTTTTCTCAAACTTTGTTTTAAATAATTAATTAAGATTTGATTTAACATAGATTATTCATTCAATCCCTGAGGATAACGACCTTGCTGGAGCTGTTATACTACGATAACCTTGTACTCTTGCAAGTATTTTAGTATTTTATCCCTACTTTTGCAGGTGGTCAAATCCCTATCATGCATCTCTCCTTGAGGCACGGTTTCCCTTGCATTATTGGGGTAAGGCAATCACATCCACTTTATTAATCGGCTTCCCTCTCGTACTCTCGAGTTTCAGACACTTATGTCCCTGCTCAATTGCCCACCGGTTCCCAACCTCCCCTCTCAAATCCTTGGATGCGTGGCTTTTGTCCACGTGCACTCCCCCCAAATACAAAGCAAACTAGAACCTTCAGCTCTTCGATGTGTGTTTCTGGGGCATGCTACTACTCATAAGGGCTATCGTTGCTATCACATTCCAACCAAGAAAATGTTTATCGCTCCCGATGTCACTTTTCATGAAACAGAGATGTTTTTTGGTTCTTCTGAGTCCACACTTCAGGGGGAGTTTCAAGATGAGGAAATTTGTTTGTTCGATTATGGAACCAAGTAGCAAGCTACTGTGCAGCCACCCACCACCGAACAGTAGATGCGGATTGCATAGCAGCCTGTCGCAGAGCAGCAGGCCACGGCACAGCAGCTTACTGTCGAGGAGACACTAACTGCACAACAGCCTAGTTCCGAGCAGGTTGTTGCTGCACAATAGTTTCCTGCCAAACCTGAGATGGTGGGTGACATGGCTCCCTTGCAGCTAGATCCCACTGTTGTAGAAGAAATAGTACATGCTGACTCGTCCCTTAATGATTCTCATAACCAATCATCTTCTACGCCAAATGGACCATCGCTCCATAGTATCCCAAAAAGAATTATTCGAGGTATCCCTAAACCCACTTATGAGGCAGACCCTAAGTGTAAAACTAAATATTCAGTGAGCGTACCAATCCATAACTCGAGAGTGAAGTACCCATTAAACAACTATGTGTCCACCTGTCACCTGTCTGAATCAAATAAGTCATTTGTAAATTTATTGTCTATTGTATATATTCCTAACAGTGTGTATGAAGCCTTAGCCGATCCTAGATGGAAAGAAGCGATGAATGAGGAACTAAGGTCACTGAAGAATAATGCTACCTGGGAACTATCGGACTTGCCAATGGGCAAGAAACCTGTGGGATATACATGGGTCTATACAGTGCAATACAAAGCCGATGGAGCGGTTGATCGGTTTAAAGCAAGACTAGTGGCAAAGGGGTACACTCAGAAATATGGCATAGATTACACAGACACCTTCACGCCAGTAACCAAGATCAATACTGTTCGAGTTGTATTATCCCTAGTAGTGAACCTAGATTGGCCATTTCAACAGTTCGATGTCAAAAATGCATTCCTTCATGGAGATTTAACTGAAGAAATTTATATAGAGCTTCCACCGGGATGTACCGGAACGGACATGAACAAGGATAAGGTATGTATGCTAAAGAAGTCACTGTATGGCTTGAAGCAGTCACCAAGAGCATGGTTCAGCAGGTTCACTAAATCAATGAAGGCATTCGGGTATAGACAAAGCAATTAGGATTACACTTTGTTCTTGAAACGGAAGAATAAGAAGATTACAGCACTCATTGTATATGTGGATGACATGGTGGTTACAGGAAATGACCCAGTTGAACAATCGGGGCTACATAAGTATTTGTCCACGGAGTTTGAAATGAAAGGTCTTGGATCTCTTAAGTGCTTTCTTGGAATTGAGGTATCAAAAGCAAGTCTGGAATATTTATGTCCCAAAGAAAGTATATTATTGATTTGTTAAAGGAGACTAGGATGTTAGCATGTAAAACTGTAGCAACTCCGTTAGCTGAAGGAACGAAGTTGAGTATTGACCAGAGTCAAGTACCGGTACATAAAGGAAGATATTAGAGGTTAGTTGGGAGATTGATGTATTTGGTGATGAGTCAATATTATGTTATATATTTTACCCTGTTCTTAGTATATTTTGGTAGAATGTTGATACTTTGCTTCATATTTTCAATATAGGACATTCGACTTCCTCTAGAGCAAAACGTACTCAAACGGATGAATTTTGGAGTGATTCAACTTGGAGGACGTTCGTGTGTCTCCGGCTTGTTCGTGTCAAAATTTGGGATTTTTCTACCAAGCGGTTATTTTCTGACAATTTATTAAAGAAGCAGTACGCGTTGCTGGAAAATGACGTTTTTAGGCTAAACTACGTTTTTGGAGCCCAAGATGACTTCAGATGGGTTCATGGCCTTTTGGAGAAGTGTTCAGAATAGTCTAAGCTTTAGATCCAGCTATTTTGGGCCAGTTTTGGAGCTGATTTGGGTCCAAAACGTGGCTGTGCAGAATTTTGGGCGAATTTACCAAGTCAATTTGGGATTATGTTTCCTAATTTATTTCAATTTATTTAGTTTCCTAGTCTTATTCTAAGACCATTTATTAGGGGGATTTTAATTAGAGTAGTATAAATAAGCCTTTTGGCAGACCTAGGGTTTCGCTGGGTACACATGCAATTTTAGAGAGAAGAATTTTGGGGTAAAGTTTAGAGATTTCAAGACTTATACTTTCAAGGTGTTTTCATTCTTTTTCTATTTCAATAAAGACTTTATGATTTTTAGTATGAATATGCGTAACTAATTTTATTTTGCTAGGGTGAGACCATGATCCTTAGCAAGAATGTGTAGTCTCTTTTTAATTTGCTTATGAATTTATGCATGCAAGGTTTGAATTATTAACTGCTGTGCTTTAAACTATCTAATTGTCTTGATGATTCGCGACCATTAGGATATTTAGAAAAGTAATTTGATGTAATTTTGGTAGAGGGCTGTCCCTAAAATTGACTAAGGCTTCTTGTGGTTAATATTTGTAACCTCTTAGGATGGACGACACGTTTTAAGGGTTATATGGTTTTCAAAGGGTTTTCATAAAACTTAATGAGTCTTGCATGTTCACATTCGAATGGGACACCACGGACGGGTTGCGTGTTAGATATGCGTTCTATGTTGGAGGTTCCAAGTAGGATATACTTAAGGAAAACCTAACCTTCAAAGTATGCATGTATGGTTTATAAGTAATTAGAAGAGCTATATAGGATTGTTAGGGTGACGGCGGAACCCTAGTACACTTTGAATTCTAAGAATTGTTTCTTTCTTCTTCTTTAAAGTTGCAGTTATTAAGTAATCTTTTTAACTAAATTCGTTTTGCTTAATTTAGGTCATTAAATCACTATTTTACAAAACTTTGTTTAATTAATTAGTTGTGAATTGATTTCACGTCAATCTATTTAAATTAATCCATGTGGAGAATGACCTTTCTTGGGCTGCTATACTACGACAACCTTGTACTCTTGCAAGTGTTTTTAAGTGTTTTTATCCCTACTTTTGCAGGTGGTAAAAATCCCTATCATTTGGCACATATGAGACATGATCTTGCTCATGCCCTGAGTGTGGTCAGTCAATATATGCATGATTCGAGAGAACAACATATGGGTGCGGTTATGAGAATATTGTGTGATTTGAAGGGGAGTCCAGGAAAAGGAATTTTGTTTAAGAAGAATGAGCATTTCAGGATTGAAGGATATACCGACGCCGACTAGGCAGGTTCGATAGATGACCGACAATCAACATTAAGATACTGCACCTTTGTTGGAGGCAATTTGGTAACATGGAGAAGTAAAAAGCACAATGTAGTAGCTCAGTCGAGTGCAGAAGCAGAATATAGAGGCATGGCTCTTGGTATTTTTGAACTCTTGTGGCTTAAGTTTCTATTACATGATTTGAGGTTAACCATAGTCATTCGATGAAGTTATTATGTGACAACAAAGCTACAAGAGATATCGCTCATAATCCGGTACAACATGACAGGACTAAGCATGTGGAGGTTGATAGCTTCTTCATTAAAGAAAAATTGTAAGGAAAAGTAATTGAATTTTCTCCGATTAGGACCGAGGATCAAGTGGTAGATATACTTACAAAGGCCGGTTCTAGCGACAAGTTTTCAATGTTTTTGGACAAGTTGGGTATGTGTGACATATATGCACCAACTTGAGGGGGAGTGTTAACTTGTATAATATTTCCTTTAATTCTGGGATTCCTATAATTTTGGGTTTCCTAGTTTAGGTGATAGATTGCTTGTAATTATTTTTTCCTTATTGTAGTAGGATTGTACATGATTATATATACCTCAGAATGAGAAGAATACAATTATCACATTCAAAGCATTCTCTTATGTTTCTTGGTTTCATATTCAATGCTTTCTCACAACATTTGTTATCATATGCAAGACTCTATGGACCGATCAAGAAGTTATTATCAGAAGAAAATCCTCCAAAGGGAAAATTTTCTCTCATCTAGTGAGAGCCTTTCTCACCAGCAGTGTGAGTGACTTCGCTTTCGATTTTCTACATCACCACTGGCTCTTGCCATGGCAAGGCCAGTGGTAGTCCATTGACTTCCCTTTGTCTTTTTCTTTTTCTTTCTCCGACTGTTTTTTGCAATAACCTCAGCCCTGTTTCCATCCAGATCTTTCAACAATCTCATCCTCCTGGTACTTTTTTTGCCTCTGTTTTCATCATCCCGAGCCTCAAATCTCGTTCACTCGTTTCCTCCATCTCATTTGGTCATTTCCCCTATACCATCGTCATCACTTGGCTCCATTTTCTTTCCACGAATCCTAATTTCGATTCCGCCAGTTTAATCACTATTTGTCGCTTTTCTATGGGAGGGTGTGTAGAGCTTTGGCTCGGGTGTTCGCACCACCACCTTTGTTGGCCCTTGTAGGTTCTTCCCAGTGTTCGTCCTTGTTGGCGCTGTCGCTCGTGGGATCTTTCTTCCCTCGGGCTTCCTTTGTTCTATGGAGGATGGAGCGACTTTTTTCTTCCTCAACTCTGGGACTCGAGATGGTGTGATGGCAGGTCCTTGTGGTGGAGATGGCTTCGACTTGTTGTGGGGAGTTTCGGCGGCAGAAGGAACTGCTACAGTAGCTGGTGTGGTTTAGGGTTTCTTCTGTTGTGTGGTGTGTTTGTGCTGGGTTCCAAAGCTTTCTATGGGCTTTGTAATGTGTGTTTTAAGAGTCCATTTTTTCTTTTGTTCACAATGTGTATTTGGGCCCTTTATGTGTAATATTTCTTTGTTGGTAATATATTTACCCTTTCTCCAAAAAAAAATAAAAAATTGAAAATCCTCCAATGTACTAGGAGATCACTATAAAGGACTATTATTCCGATTCCAGTAAAAAAGGCCTTGACGGACATCTGCCTTGGCTTATTTCAAGGTTTGAATTTAAACCCAGAGGAGTAGAAACGGTAATGAACAAATGGTTTCTGTAGTGGAATTGAGGCTGTTCAAGAGAAGTTTTAAATGGGTTATTCAATTCTCTATTTTTTTTTTTCCCAATATGCATAATTTGTTCTATGTATATATGTATTGTGGTTGGATAAAAAGGAATTTTCAATGGCACTCCACATTTTTTATTTTGCACTGTAAATTTTCTATATTTGGAGAGAAAAATCCATTTGTCAAAGTATGAATTTAAACCCAGAGGAGTAGAAACGGCAATGAACAAATGGTTTCTGTAGTGGAATTGAGGCTGTTCAAGAGAAGTTGTAAATGGGCTAATCAATTCTCTTTATTTTTTTATTTTTTTATTTTTATTTTATTTTTCCCAATATGCATAATTTGTTCTGTGTGTGTGTGTATATATATTGTGGTTGGATAAAAATGAATTGTCATTGGCAATCCACATTTTTTATTTTGCATTTTAAACTTTCAATATTTGGAAAGAAAAATACATTTGTGAGAAGTTTTAAATAAGATTTTTGAAATGCAAATAACAGTTCTCAAATAAAAAATTCCATGACTTATATTTGCACTGTTTTCCACAAAAGCAGATTTTTCTTGTGAATCAACTATTTTCTTTGAACCTCATGCTTTATGTTTTGGTTAATTCATATCTAATTAATAAGAATCAGGATCGAGGATATATATATATATATATATATTTTTTTTTTTTGAATTAAACGATATAATTTACATTAAGAGGACAGGGTGGGCAAAGCTTCAGAATGGACTAGCAGTAATGTGAATTAAATATTTGTATACACACACTTAGACACAATTTCTTTTCTTCTCATTTGATAATTGTTTTCAAGGATCCGAACAATCTAATATTTTAATTCATCATCAATAGATCTTCTTTGTAAAAAATTCGACAAATTCAAAACTATTAAGACATTTATTTGTAATGAAAAATTAACAAAAATATTACTGGAAATAATAAAATTCCTATTATTTAATTTAACAATAAAAAATTTAAATTTTCCACAGTTAAATCGTTAAAAAACGTTACATGTGGACACTAAAAAATGTGTCCAAAATATGTGTCCTTATTCTAATAATATGCGATAGGCTTGAAATATCGTGGAGTCATAATTTTTTTTTTTTTTTTTTGAAACAATCGTGGAGTCATAATATGTTGGCTTACATTAAGTTTCCAGTTATAAATCATAATATAACATGCCGCCTACCAAATAAAGCCAAAAATCCCACGCATTTCGACTTCCGTTTTGACTGCAAATTTGGTTAGCCGTCGGAGATGACGACAAAGAGTTGACCAATTTGTTTATGTGAAAACTCTCTAAATTTTTTATTAGCTTAAATATCAAATGATGTCTGTGTTATAGTTATTCGGCTAATTTAATCTTCGTGTTTATTTTTATTTGTAAATTAAGAACATTTCGTTTAATTTATGTTTAAAAATTCATAAAACTATACCAACATGTTATAGAAAAATACTTTTTCAATTAAAATAAAAAGAAATATAATTTCAAAATGAAAAAAATTAGACAAACCCACCCTACCATCCGCCTTGTCCTTAACCCAAACTCCAATCCTAGCGACACACGCTTGCAACTCGACAAACGCGTCTCTAAATCCACCTCGACCCCACCTATTATTGTAGTCCCAAGTCAATTAACTCTAGCCACCTCCCATCGACCGTGTAATCGATTAACAGATTGCAATTGAGAGAGCTATATATTATCCTTTTTCTTTATTTAAATTTAAAATTAATGAGAAATAAAACATATAAGAGATAAAACTTTCAATCTGACAAAATTATTAAGTTTGTAACCTGCATAGAATATAGTAACCTAGAATGCATTATTACATTAATGTCAGAGACTTTGATAAAAAGTTGAAAACCAACAAGGTTTTAGTCAGAAACATTGATACTACCCCTTGTTGATATTCATTGCCAATCAAGTCAAAAGTTAAACTGGCATTATCTTTTGGCCTTATAATAAATAGGGTAATGCTAGTGAGATCAAATTTTCAAAACCAAATTTGCAAATCAAATGACGTAGTGGTTGATGAATTATTACTTAAATGTTGATTAACATGCTTATTTATTATTGGTGACACATAATTTGGTTTGTAAATTTGATCTCCCTAGTATTACCCTAATAAATATCACTATTCGTTCAACTTCAACCATTATAAAATGATATCCTCACGCCACTAACATACATCAACAAACCAGTTATCTGAATCAAATCTAGTCACACACAAAGATGGTAGCTACCAAAACAAATTACGACCAGAAAAGTGAGGTAAAGGCTTTTGATGACACCAAAGGAGTTAAAGGCCTCGTTGATGCGGGCATAACCGAGGTTCCTAGAATTTTTCATATTGAGGATCGGGAGAGATGTGGTTTAGCCCAAACTTCTCCCATCCCCAATATCAAGTAACAATAACACGATAACATTTTGTTCAATTATAATATACCATGTATACCTTTTCTTATTTGTCTGTATTTCTGCCCTCTCTAAATTGTATAATTTTTCTTGTGTTAAATTTGTTTCGATTTAGATTCCAGTTTGGGTTTTAAAATTGATTTTTATTCTTTTTTTTATTTAGCTCATATCAAATGATAGATTTAAGAGCATACAACACACGGTACTGGCAAATTGTGTTGGCCCAAGGATATCTGTTGCGAGCTTCTTCTGTACAGGGATGCTACCGTTGACAAAACTCTATGGACCAATCAAAGAGTTATTAGACAATCCTCCAAAGTACAGGAAGACAACTGTGAGGGAGTTCTTTGAAGTTGGACACAGAGGATCAGTACTCATATGAACGTGAAAGTTTCTCTATTTACAATCTATAGTCGTACTATAGCGTTATTCATCTATCTTGTAAGAGCATCTTTAAAGGAGAAGTAAAAAAAGTCCACATTCGCAATAACAGTTAAAAAAGACAGTTTTAATGTTTCCACCGAAATGCCAATTCCTACATGGCATGACGTTGATTGACATCAAACGTGACTGCTGTCAAACTTGTTAGCAACTTCAAATATTTTTTTAGTAATTAATCAATGCTTTTACCATTTTTATTATTATTTTTTTGTTTCAAAAATACTTAATACAATTATAAAAATAAATAAATAATAGTTTAGATTTGACATATCAGGTGAAGAACAAAATAAAAAAAATCAAAGTGCCTCATAAGCCATCGAATCTAAATATATGTTTAAAGTTTGATATCTTTGGAGATGGTCTAAGGCGTTTCTATCGTCGAAAAAAAATAATATATATTGTAACGTGACTATTGAAATAGACCATACTAAATGATAGAATAAAGTACATATAGAGTGTAACATATGGTGGGCTGGATGAGATTGGACCTTAAGTGTGACAGCCCGTCCCGGAAAATTATTCTCGATAATGTGAAATGACGAAAATGCCCTTGAGCGTTGGATGAGTGTTTGTGTTTCGGGTTAAGAAATTGGGCCAATTATATCAAGTCCTAAATAATTGGACCCAATTAGAACAAAACTTGTTTTGGTCTTTGATTGGTGGCTTTTGGACCACACACACAAACCAACACATACACTCTCTATCTTCTCTCCCGTACTCTCTCTCTATCTCTCAGAATCTCACTCTCTCTCTCTTCCCTCTACGTACGGACATCACTCAAAACCCTTCGAAACTTGATAGATCGAGCTCGTGCTTGGTTCCATTGTGTTCATCTCGTCCATACGAACTCACTGGTACCACTTTCAGGTAAGGTAACCCTCGAAATCACGTGAAAACCCTAACCCCAAATGAGGTACTGTTCATGCACTAATTATTGTAAGGTTTTTAGGGGATTTCAAGCTCACAGGGAGCTTTAGAAGGTTGTCACGAAGCTCGGGGTGTATCGTTTGAGTGTTTTGGACGTCGGGATCGTGGATTCAAAGTTTGGCCGGCTTTTGTGGAAATTCTCCGACGAGATTCCTTCGTGTTTTGGACTACAAAGTGGTATATTTCTCTTCCTTATGTTTTAAGCTTCATTTTGGTTTAAAGATCGTGAAAAATGGTGCAAAAATGGCCGAGATATAGAGTTTTAAAGTTTTTCCAGTTTTCCGACGATGGCGACAATCGCCGGAGTTCTGAGGTAGGAGACAACGGAATATTCCGTCAAGTCTGAAGGAATATTTCGACGCCGTTAGTTAGTTTGGACAGATTCCGTTGGGTTTTAACGGAATATTACATTAACTAACGCCGTCAGTATGCCTGTCACGTGGCCGCGCGTAGGGCCGTGCCCTTGCCGGCGCATGGGTGATCGGAAAATTTTTCTTAAAATATGGGGATGTTCGTGAGGTTGTGTAGATCCCAGTGGTATATTCAAATATCAAAATTGAGCAATGTATGAGAAGTTATTTCTAAGGTTTCGATTATGTGCGTTAATTGACGTTATTTCAATTACTTCTCATATAGGCGAGACCTATCCGGAGGACGAGCGTAGCCAGGCTAGGCACGAGGGTTACGACCCGTCTACTTATCAGTGAGTGGGCTTTTATTTTCCGTATATACCTATATACTTGCTTTTCCCAGAAAATGAATTTAAAGAATTATGTGATTTGAAATGCCATGCAAAGTATCTATTTATTTTATTTATGCATTAGTGATTGCATATAATAATGATGGTGCTGCGGACGCACAGGTAAGTGGTAGGTAAGTTTGTATACTGGTTATGATGAGAATGAGTGATGTGATGTGATGTGATTAGAGCTCATAAACATGCACCTTGATATTAGTGCTCCCGCCCAGAGTTAGGGGCATAGTCTTTCACGTGATGTTCACATCCCACACCGCATGCTTGCCTTGGATCCAAGTTAGGTGCACAGTCCTGTCGAATAGACCACTGTAGGTGGGTTCGACTCGTAGGTGACCCACGAATCATTCGCACAGTCTTCACGTGATTGTAGCACTAGAGCATATTATTCTATATACAGTGATGTTGTGCAGACCACTAGAGGTGGTATTGATTTGTGTGCAGGATATACGATATGATTGAGTTGATTATGAGCTATATGATATGATGAGATTGTTATGAGCTATATACAGCTGAGGGCTGAGTTTATTATCTGGAATTCAATCACATTCACAGAGTTATGATTTGGCATTCAGTTATGATACTTTGGCATGAAATGCATACATTCATACATACATATTTTCCAGCAGGATTTCGAGAATTATATATATGAGTATATACTTTATTTCTGGGAAATTATACAGGTTTTACGGAGAGGGGTTATAACTTTTGAGAAAAGAAAAGGTTTTGAAAAGATTTATTTTTGCCCACTCACGCTTTCTGTTTTTCACCCCTCCAGGTATTCGGTAGTGTTCGTTGGTGGCATACGAGGAGCTCATCGAACGTTCTGACAGAATTCACTTATGCAGGACCACATTCGGGTGTTATCTCCATCTAGTACTTTCTGCGTAACTGGACGTAGTCCATTTATGCTCTGGTTGTGTAAACCATCTTTATTCTCGCACTAGCACACTATCTTGATTTGGGTTGCTAGTTGCATGATTCTAAATTGTTCGTATCTTTCTGATTAATCTTGCTTCCGCACTGTGCACATGGTTACATCACTCTCACGTGACGGCCAGCACGTCCCACTTTCAAGTCGGGGTGTGTCATTAAGTATATGATTGGATTGACAAAGATTTGTAAGACAGGACATGTAACCCATGTATAAGGATAAGTTAAATAATCCACTCTATTGTCGATTCATAACTCATTATGTCAAGTTCTGTCCAACTCACATTTTGACACAACAAACAGCGAACTAGATGCAAGTCCATTTTAATTGGTCCCAACCGGCCTCTCAAATAGGCCCTTAGGAGTATAGTGGAACTATTATTGGAAAAGATATTGTTTTGACCTAAATTTAGCAGTCTCCATGTGGTGTTCCATGCTTAATCTACTAAGTACGTGTTCATGTCAATCTACTACGTAGTTTGTGCCCTGATTTACTAAGTAATTTGTCCCCCCTCCCAAGATTAGTTGCCCCTATCTATAAAGTAGCACGTGCAAAAAGGGTTAATGTTTAGGATTTTGTCAGAGGCTTTGTGCAATGGGGATATTTGGTTAGGCAATAAACCTTTCGCTGGGCAAACATTTGGCACCAAGAAAAAATAATTAGTGTGTAGTGTGCGAAATCTTGCCCAACGAACCATACGAGGTTTCGTTGCGCAAATGCTTAATTAGGTTTTAGGGTTTAGGGTTTTCGTTCGTCAGGTAAGTGGATATATCCATTAGGGCAAAGTGAGTGGCATGGTTGGCATATTAAATTCTTTTGATGATTTTTACATTTTACGAAACTAGTTTCCACGATGTAGCTGTCAAACTAGTTTTTATATACTTCCAAATCTCATACGCCAAAAATCACAAAAAATAAACATTCAGAGATTAGGTAATCGAACGAAATCATTTGACTGTTAGAGACGAAAAATCATGATTTAATGGTCATTTTAGCTCTGATTTGGATGATTTTTTACAAATATACTCCTAGACTTTAGAAGAATACAATTAACGAACTTCATCATCAATTTAAAATATTTACACTAGTGGATACAACAAAAGCTTACTAACTATGTTAAAAGTTATGGGAATTTTTTTTCTTTGCCTGATGAATTAGATGGGTTCTGTTTAGGTTAATATTTGAATGTTGGGCTTAAAGAAAATAAAGCCCAAGGATGCCAATTAAAGGAGATCTACCCGAAGCCTAGCATCAAGTCCAGAAGCAAATTGAAATCTTCTCAGCCAAGATACAAGCCACGTGTCTATGATTGAAATGACAAGTGATGGAGACTAACCTACTATCAACCAAAAAACACTTTCCAGTGGCATTACAAGTAAAAAGTTGATGACTCACTACCCTCCAAGTGTTTTTGGGCAAGAACAACAGCTACAGCAATCGAGCGAAATTGGCTATAAAAGGAAAGACAAGCCCCAAAGACAAGGACACTCAACCAAACAAACAAACATACAAACTCTGCTCTCAAGCCAGATTTGCATCCAAAAGCTGAAATCAACCCAGATTCAGTTCTTTTAGCGATAGTTCTTTAGAAAAGCTATCTCTTGTCTAGTTTAAAAGCTCTATTATCTCCCTCAGTGGTGTAGTATTGATTCCCTTGTGTAAACTTGTTTACCATCCACCCTTTTTTAGCATATAAACCCTGTAAAATTCAAAGAGAAGTGACTGCAAGAAGTTCATCCTTGCCAGACAAGGTGAAATCTTGCCCGAAGCTCTTTGTTTGTTTTCTAAATTAGTGTATCAATTGCTTAATGTATTCTCCAGCATGTATTCAAGTCATTTCCACTTGTTTTTGTTTTCTATTTTAAGAGTTTCATTTGTATCTGGATCCGGTTAGTTTAATGGATATGTTTTCATTAAAAGCAATCTAGGACTAAACAAATGACTTAAGGAGCTCTAGACTCCATTCATTCGAACATACAAGGCCATGAACTAAAAGTCCTTGTTTACAAGGCAAGAAAAAGAACTTAATACAAACTTAACCCATATGTGACAATCCTTTGATAACAAGAAGTTTGAATAACTTGGAGAAATGACTTTATTCTCTTCTTGTAGCACATCAACAAGCAAGAGCCCAACTACACATCCAAAGTGCTAATCCCTTGGGGAGCTGTGCTGAGGTCCGAGGAGCCTTCTCCAGAGAAATCTTTGCCCGAACATAGTTTTGGCACGCCTGGTGGGATCAATTTAGTCTTGTATGCCAAGAAGAAGAAGGAATGAGAAAACCTTCAGGTGGAACATAGAGCATGGACCACCCTATTATCTACCAAGATCAGAAATGACAGATCGTCCATAAGATTTCCTTTCTCTATGAGGACTAGCTATTCTGGAGAGCAAGACTTCATCTGAGAAGTCAGGAGGAAAGGTGAGCAATAAAGGCTTGCAAGCCACCATGATGCAAATATTGAAAACTATGGAAAAGATTACTCTAGAAACCAGAGGATAAATGAGTAGGCTCTGTTCCTTAACATGGAGTCTATAGAGAAGATTAGATCTGGAGTACTATACTCCAAAAAATGGTTATGTTAGGGAAATGATGAAAGAAGCAAGCCCTAAGAGAGAACCAGTTATCCCCTATTTCCTTTGCTTAGGGAAAAGAAGGATAAGGGGAAAAACAAGGAGGGATCTGGAATTAGTCAGCCAGTTTGGAAGAGATCCTGGAGACAGAGTTGCCTGACCCCCTATTATTTTCACTCGATAGTAGGGGCAGAGCGGCCAAGAAAGACTTCATCTGAGAATCCAGAGGGAAATATGAGCTCACAAATGCGGGCAAACCTCTTCCTTATAGGCCACCACCATTGAACCAAGGAAGGAAACTTTCTCGGGCAATGATTGTAGCCCGAAGTGGGAACCACCTCATACTCCACCTAATAACACAGCTAACCAGCAACTCAGAGAAGAGTTAGCCAAACTAAGAAGGATAATAGTTCAGAATGCTCAACCTCAGGCTCGCCCGCTGTTTAGGGTCACCTACCAGAAGCCATATCCCGAGTATATTGATGAGCAGAATCATTTTCCCCTCAACTTCAAGATGCCCGCATTCCCCACATTTAGTGGAGAAGATGGTAGTGTATCCTCTAGAGATCACATTTTCAAGTTCTCCAACCATTGTGTGGCGTTTGAAGACAATCCTAACTATAATTTAAGATTGTTTGGCAACTCGTTGGCTGGCCTAGCATCTCAGTGGTATTCCTTGTTACCCCCCCCCCCCAAATTCTATTGCTAACTGGGGGCAAATGGAGATGGCTTTTCATGAACAGTTATATAGGGTGGAGCCCGAGATGACTATCAATGATCTAGTGGAGGTGAAGCAATATGAACATGAGTCTACAGAAGATTTCTTGATGAGATTTAGAAAAACAAGGATGAGGTGCCAATTCCCTATCAATCAGGCTCAGCTTATATCCATTGCTCAGAAGGCATTAAGGCTGCCTTTAAGAAAAAAGTTTTATGATGTATAGTTCAATGAGCTGCAAGAGTTGGTAATTGCTACCACAAAGTACGATAAGCTGTTGATTGAAGAAAAACAAGTGAAACACTCATCCAAAGTGCCTCCTTTCTACAAAAATAAAGCTGTTATTCATTAAGTAGAGTTTGAAGGAATATAGCCAAAAGGAAGTAATGGTCATGGAGGGGAAGGAATTGAGATGTGTGCAGCAGAGATGAACACCGTTTTTAAACCTTTAACAGTAAAGGGTTTAGTTCAGCCGGTCAAAGATCAGAAAGTGGTAATGAATGATGGTGGATTTGTCCCAATGAAGCCCCCTAAATGCCAGAGTTATTCTTTTGATTTAACCAAGGCCTCATAAATCTATGAAGAGTTGGTACGGGTAAGAGTAATTATGCCCGACAGCACCAAGAATATGCCTAAGCCAGAAGAATTATAAGGAAAAAAGCATTGCAAGCTGCACTTTACCTTCAACCATTCTATAACTAACTGTGTCCAGTTTAGGGATTGGATACAAGACCTCATAATCAAGTGGAAGTTGCTCTTGGAGAAACCCCAAGCTAATATGATGATTGATATGGATCCCTTCCCAGAGGTCCTAATAAACATGATCAACTTGACTTGGGCTGAGAAAGGGAAAGGAAACCTACTGGAAGTGAAAGCAGAAAGAAGGCAAGTTGACAGGCCTATAGAATGAGCTATCAAGTTGCCCGAGAAACCCAAAGCAGCCATAGTTAAAGGGTTGGTGTTGTGTAATAAGTGCCATTGTGAATGTGAGCTAGAAGTACCAGCGTCAGGAGCTATCATTGATCAAGAATTGATCAGAATAAAAGAGAATAAAGAACAAGAAACCCGCAGAAGCATCATGCGAGTAGCTAAGAAAGTGACCTTCAGGAATGTTTTCCAAAGATTATGAGGAGATTCTGAACCAAAAAACTTGTCTGAGGTATTCAGAAACCACGAAGCCTCGAACGAAGTAGAAGATAAAGAAGACAAAACACCAAGATGGATGGAGGTTAGGCCTCCCCAGCCAAGTTATGAAGGTGGTGATGTCAAGATAAAGGGAAGAACAAAGAACTCAGTTTCCCCAGTTACTAAGAAGGGTTATGCCTGACTTGGGCAGAAATGGTATGTGTTTGAAAATGATGGGAGGCCTGCTAAAGAAATGGGAATTTCTATGATCAAGAGAGTCTAGAGGCAGCACAAAGCCCATATGAACTCACTAAAAGTTCCTGCTACATCAGAAACCTCTGGAAATGTGAAATTTGAGAAAGTACCTCATGGAGGAAGAAATCAACTTTAATGGAGAAGGAAAAATGAGGTAGAGAAATCCAATAGCAAGACTGAGGGGGAGGGAGATCATGTGCCACAAAACCCTCATCCTGGAAAGTACAGAATCTTGATAAAAGCTCAAGAGGATATGATGATGATGCCAACCCCAAGATGGAGTCTAGAACCAATATGTTTTGGAACTATCTCACCTGAAAGTAGAATGCCCTCACCTTTATTGGTTGATACTCTCTGCAAAGTTCCAAGGCAAATGCCAAACTTTAGAATAGCTCAGGAGGAAGGGTTGCCCAAGCTAATGTTGCCAAAACAAGCACAAGCCTGGTTAAATGAATTCATGGAACATATTGGGGGCAAGAAAGAGGATTTACCTGAACCTAGCAACTTCCACGTAAACATGACATATGTTCTATATGCCATGTTTTGTGCTGAGCCTAATCAACCTACCACAATGGAAGGTGACTATTTGGCAACATAACCTATGATGGCACATGTTAGCGTTAAGGAAGCAGAGAGAAGCAAATTGGGCATGAGAGGTTTGCCCGAGCTCAAAAAGAAAGAGCCCGAAATAGTATATTCCGACAAGATGGTCTTCAGCCACCCGAGCTTAGCCTTAGCTAACCATCTCAGGCACATATATGTAACTGCTCATTTGGAATGAGTACCCTTCAAGAAGGTTTTGATTGACAGATGAGCTGCGGTCAATGTAATACCATTAAAACACATGAAGAAATTAGGTAGAAGCGAGGGAGATCTTATTCCCACTGACTTAACAATCTCTAGCTTTTCTGAAGCCATCACCAAAACCCATGGGATATTGCCCCTGGAGGTTGACTTGCGTTCCAAGCAAATCATGCTGGCTTTCTTTGTGGTGGACAGTAGCTCAACTTATGGGACCTTGCTTGGCAGAAATTGGATTCATCAAAGTCTCTCTGTACCATCCACCTTGCATCAACAGGTAGCTAATTACCACGAAGAATGAACTATGAGACCAGGATTTTGGAAAATGGTAAAGGCCGAGTCACGACCATTCTTTCCTACAACCAATGTTGCATAAGCTAGTTTCTATAATCTTAGTATTGGGATTCTCCAGTGCCTGAGAGCTGATGAGAACGGCCGCCGGACTATGGTGACGGCTCAAAAGCTTGTAAAACAAGGATTTCTTCTCACTAGGGAAGAATGGGATAGGCCTCATATCGTCCCAACTCCCCAACACCAGTAATGTCAGAACAAAGAAGGAATGACCAAGTAGTTGCAGTCACGTCCTTAATCAAGAGACTGTTGGTGTATGGGAGAGAGAGAAAGCAAGAAAGGGAGAGAGAAAGCTGAGAAAGAAGATGAAAAAGTAAGGAGGTCCCAAACAACCAAGACAACAAATATTTTTATTGGAAAAGAACTGGAAGCAACCATACAAATGGCTGAATGTATATATGACTTGGATCGGCCAGAGGATATGCCCGAAAGTCCAGAGTTAGTCGAATTTTTGTGTGCAGAACCTGACAAGCCAGCACCAGATGTATAAGACCCCTTAGAAACCATTGATTTGGGGACTGAGGGGGATCCAAGGCCTATATAGGTTAGTGGCCTGTTGTAAGCTGAAGATCGAGCAAAGATAGTCAGTCTTCTGCATGAGTTTAAAGACTGTTTTGCTTGGCATTACATTGAGATGCCAGGTTTAGATTCAACCTTAGTAGAACACATAATTCCTATTAATGAGGGGTATAAATCTGTAAAGCAAGCACCACGAAGAAAGTCAAAAAAGATCGAAGAAAAAGTCAAATAAGAGATTGAAAGGCTAGTAAAGGCTGGATTTATTAGGCCTTCCAAGTATGTTGAGTGGTTGGCCAACATTGTACCTGTATTAAAAGCTATAACTAATGCAATTCGGTGTTGTGTTGACTATAGAAACATTAATGGAGCTTCGCCTAAAGATGAATACCCCATGCACATAGCTGACTTATCCGTGGATGCAGTTGTAAAACATAAAGTTTTATCTTTTATGGATGGGAATGCTGGTTATAATCAGATAAAAATGGCTAAAGAAGACATACATAAAATAGCTTTTAGATGCCCAGGACATGTTGGAGCATATGAGTACTTGGTCATGCCATTCGAGCTCAAAAATGCTGGTGCAACTTATCAGAAAGCAATGAATGGCATTTTTCATGACTTGATTGGCCATAGCATGGAAATATACATTGATGACATTGTGGTAAAATCTAAAGCTGAAAAACAACACCTAGTGGACCTTAGATAAGTCTTAACAAGAATGAGAATCCATAAGTTGAAAATGAATCCTAAAAAATGTGTTTTTGGGGTAAGATCGGGCAACTTTTTGGGATTCCTTGTTCACCAAAGAGGGGTGGAGGTCGATAAAAATAAAGCTCGGGCAATAATGGAATCACCGCCTCCTACCAATAAAGTACAACTGTAAAGGCTACTAGGGAAAATCAACTTCTTGAGGAGATTCATTGCTAACTTGGCGGGAAAAATGCAACCGCTAACTCCTTTGCTAATATTGAAAGACAAAGAAGAGTTCGAGTGTGGTCCACCACACTAAGAGGCCTTTGACAGAATAAAGGCTTACTTGACTTCTCCACCAATGCTCATGCCACCTCAAAGAAGGAAGCCTTTAAAGCTTTATATTTCTGCCTCTGAAAAGTCAATGGGGAGTTTGCTGGCTCAAAACAATGAAGGTGGGAAAGAACAAGCAATATACTACCTCAGTAGAATCCTTACTGAGGTAGAAACAAGGTATACCCCAATAGAGAAGTTATGTTTGACTCTATACTTCACTGCCTGCAAGTTAAAGCATTACATGTTGCCTTGCCACATCCACATTATTGGTAAGACAAATGTAATCAAGTACATGCTGTCAAAACCAATGCTAACTGGAAAGATTGGAAAGTGGATTCTAGCACTATCATAGTTTAGTTTTCAATATGTGCCTCAAAGAACGATCAAGGGACAAGCAATTGTAGACTTTTTGGCTGAGCACCAAGAGTCTTAAGATGAGATTTTTAACATCCGAGGAACTTTGGAAGTGGCTAGTATGGGATCCCGCCAATCAAAGCCTTCTCAGGCAAAGAAGAATGGATCCAGCAAGAGATAAAGAGGATAGCTAGTCTCTGGATCACTCATTGGAGACTGTATTTTGATGGTTCTTGCACTTAAAATGCTGTTGGGGTCGATTGTCATCATCGATCCCAAAGGTGTTCACCATTGTTATTCATTTCTCCTAGATTATCAATAGACTACTAACAATAGGGCAGACTATGAGGCACTGATAATTAGCCTGGAAATCTTGACGGAGTTGGGAGCAACTGAAGTTAAAGTGTTTGGTGATTCAAAATTGGTGATCAATCAGCTAAATGGGGAATTTAAGTGCACACACATTACCATGGCTGGTTATTACTTAGCAGCCACTCAATTGTTGGGTTATTGGGGTACTAAAATATCAGTCAGTCATATTCCTAGATAATCAAATGCAATGGCTAATGAGATGGCACAGATGGCTTCTGGAGCACAAATCCAAGAAAGAAGATTCGAGGTGGAGATGGAAGTGCAAAGGAGAAATCTCCCATCTATCTTTGATAGAGAATTCAGCCTAGATGTAATGACTAAGAAGCCAGAGACAGAAGATTGGAGGTCACCTATTACTTAGTACTTGAAAAATCCTTTTTTCCTTACAAGAGAAATAGACAGCAAGCAACTAAGTATATCGTGTGGGAGGGGAATCTGCTAAGAAAAACTCCAGATGGATTGTTGTTAAAATGCTTAGGCCAAGAAGAATCAATAAGAGTCATGGCCGAGGTACATGAAGGAATTTGTGGAGCATATCAAGCTGGAACTAAGATGAGGTAGTTGCTTAGGAGATATGGTTACTTTTGGCTCGACATAGAGAAAGGCTGCAAGGCTTATGCTCAAGGATGTGGGAAATGTCAAAGGCATAGACCTCTCCAACATATGCCCTCAGTACCCTTGAACCCTGTGGTCAAGCTTTGGCCTTTCAGAGGATGGGCAATGGACTTCATTGGGAAAATTTACCCCGCAGCTTCTAGCAAAGAGCAAACATTCATAATTGTGGCAACAGATTACTTTACTAATTGGGTAGAAGCTTCAGCTGTAAAGAATATCACTTCAACTGCTATAAAAAAGTTCATTGAAACCAAAATCTTACACAGGTATGGGGTGCTCGAGACAATTGTCACATATCGCGGGCCATCTTTTATTTCAAATGAAGTATATGAGTTTGCAAGTAAGTTCAAGATAAAGATGATCCAATCTAGTCCCTACTACCCTTAATCAAATGGTTAAGCAGAGGCCAGCAATAAGATCTTGGTGAACATTATTAAAAGAATGGTGGCAGATAGCCCCGAGAAGTGGCATGATAAGTTAGGAGATACTTTGTGGAGCCCTACTTAGGAGGGTCCTTTCATTATCAACCAAGTGCAGGATAAGGGAGGATATTACTTGGCAAATTTGGAGGGGAACTTGCAAAGGCATCCAATTAATGCTAAGTTTTTAAAGAAATACCATCCAACTTTATGGGATGCAAGGGATTGTTATATTGAAGAAATCTAAGCAAGTTGAGAAGGGTTGGAGTTAGGTCACTACAGTTAAAAGTCAAAGGGAGGTAAGACAAGAAAAGGTAAAAGGGGATTCATTTTCATTTCATGAGAAGAAGGGTACAATGGTCCTAGCCTAACAAATTTACATCTTCACCCAAAGTAATTATTCGGGAGTGGTAAGTTTGCATAATTGTAAAAATTCTGGTAGGCTCGGCCAAGACAGTGATGTTGTTGGCAAGTTGAGATTCAACATCCTCCATCTCCAGATTTTCTTTCTTCACCTCCTGAATTTGTTGATGAAGTTTGTTGGGTAGAGTAGTTTGTTCAGCTTTCAACACAGCAAGTTGCTCCTCTAACTTCTGGATCTCAAAAGTCACCACATTGATCCTCTCTTCTATAGCTGAACCTTCATCCACCAACTGCTGAATATAAGCCGAAGTACTGGTTTGTTTTACTTTGAAGCACCTCACTCGATTAGCTTGCCTCTCGGCCTGTTGATGTTGATCATTCAGAGCCCTTAAGTTCTCAAAGTAAGAGATGAATGACTCATATTGAAATTTGGATAGTTGATCAGCCTTGAACAGCTCAGTAATGGCCTTCTCTACATCGTGGAGAGCCTTGAGGCTGAAGGAGGCTGAGAAGTCTCTCCTATACCACTTTTGGAAAACTCGACGTTGATCGTGAAAGCCTTGGGGCTCAGAAAGATGCCTTCAAGATCTTAGCCTTGTCTTGAGTTGCCCAAACTCTTTAAAAAGCTCAGGCAAATATGCTGTTGTGGAGATAGGTGCAGGGGAAGAGGGCAGTGCCCAGCTCATTCAGAAGGTGCAGTAGTGGAAGCAGTCTCAACAGATGGAGAAGCCCGAGAGGTAGGAGCATCGGTGGTCTTAGCCTTCTTCTTAAGCCTAGGGACAGGGATCCCTGTGAACCCAAAAGCTAAAAGAAGTCGGTGAAGATCTGTATTACGCACCAGGGGCGGTGGAGATTTTCCCGAGTCCTTTCCAGGACCCTGCTACAATCCAAGAAAAAAACAAAGTAAGAAGAAAGACTACAATTTAAAATGAAAGAATATGAGATAAGAGAAGATAATGTACCTAAGTGAAGCCTAGAGATTTGGAAGAAGATGGGGCATGAGTTGTTTCATTTAATAGCTAAGGAGGAATGATGCCTGAGCCTTCATTTGAGACCTATAAATATCAAGGAGAGAGGGCAAATGTCAGTAATTAACTTATGAAGAAAAGAAAATAGAAGTAAAGGTACTTTTATACCTGAGCATGATCTTGAATGGAATAAGAAAGCTCTTCTGTGATGGCTGTTGGATAAAGAAAAGCCCGCGGGTTAGTTACCTCTGAGACCACGGGGATTTCAGGGACTATAGGCTCACCGAAGGCTGTTGCTGCTGGTTGGTGAAACTCTTGCGCTGGGGATGGCTAGGAAAAACAAGACAGAAAATGAGTATAAATAAAAAGATGTTAAAACAAAAAGATTGAAGCTAAAGGTACTCACCGAATTGCTGTCTTCTTCCACGAAATGCAGCATCTTCCTAGTACTTGGATTAAATTGGGAGGTTGGAGTCACCACTAGTGTGGGAGGAGGAATGAAAAACTTGGGAGTTGAGCCTTGCCCGATTGAAGACACAAGTTCTCCAACCTTGGCCTACAGAGAAGTGAAAGTCAATCATTAACTTCCAAGGTAGTAAAAATACAAATTTAAAACCAATAGTGGGAAAAGTATATCTTCGAAGATTTCGCCCGAGGGGTAGAAGCATGTACCGTTCTAGTTGGAGATGAAGAAGCCTCGGGCAGAGGGATACTTTCTTCCCCTATAGCTTGTTTCAAGCAATCGAGCAGAGAGTTAATAAAAATAAATAGAAAAAAACAGGAAGAAAAGTTCAAAAGAGTAACTTGAGATGCAGGCCATACCCCCAGCTCATCAAGGGTGTAATCTTGCAGATCATTGGCCTTCTAATGCATCTCGGCCCTTAGTGGATCCTCCCTTGAAACGATAATGGGCTTCTTGGTTGCTTGAGGCCTTAGAGTGGTTAACTCTTAACATGAAAATGCAAGTAAGAAAAGAGGGTTGAAATATGATTCATTTACTGGAAGCCTTCTGTTTTTTCCTGCCCTCCTCAGCTACAAAAGCAAATGACTTGGAGGATTTGGAAGATTGGGCCCTGGTTCTTTTCTTTGTAGGGGTTGTCCGCGAACCTAGTATAGAGAGTTGAGCTCGAGGTCGCTCTTCGGGTTCGGACTCCGAAGTCTCTACCACGGTTGTTCTCGCCCGCCGAGTAGCTCAGACCTCTACTTCATCCTCCTCCTCAACCTATGAATCTCCAAATAGCTTGGAGACATCTCTGCCCTCTCCAGCACCTTGCCTTGTCGCTTCAGCCTCAGCTTCTTGGAGGATAAAGGCATCCCCAACTTCTTCATCTAGCCCGACATCCACCTCTTCGGTGTTGCCTTAGGCTGCAAATGTAAATAAACTAAGGAAAAGATTAGAAGAAGGCAGAATTCATAAAAATGTCATAACTATAAGAGAGGAGAAATCAGGGTTACCTATTAGAAGAAGCTGGTTCTTCTGGTGAATCATTTCCTTCCAGTTTTCAAGCTCACTCGAGCTAGGATATGACTTGATAGATAGTTGCTTGAAGAGGCGGTCATGAGCTTCTCGCAAGTCACCTCTGTACTTCTTGGTCCATTTGGTTTCCCACCAGGTAGAGAAGGAAAAAGTACATTCAAAATTAAGAGCTAAAGGTTTTCGAGCAACCTTACTCATAACTTCGAGAATGCGTCGGGCAGCTCGGAATGTAACTTCTTGAGGGGAGCGAAGACAGTAGGAGGTGCTGCAGTGCACAGAATCAAAAAAGAGGCACTGGAATAGCTTGCCTAAAGCCTAGCTGCCTACTGCAGAAGTTGGGATGGTAGACCTCCAACGTGTGTTCATAGCGATCGCTCACACCCCAAGCCAGATCTTTTTGCTGAATGCAGCTGATGAACTTCTCTTTGCAGAAGGCACTAACGTCTTCCTCGAATGCGTCTTGGAAGGCTTGGTCGGAGAACCAAGGATATCTCCTAAGCACTTAAGCTCTCCACTCTAAGTTTGCCCTAGTCCTACAAACTCTGAAAAAGTAGAGGCGGCAGAAGGTATAATGGTTTGTATAAGAAGCATCAGCTAAGATTCAGGCAGGAGCAACACCCTCAGGGAATTCTAGATTAGGAGCCCAAAGCTCGGGAAATACCATTGTAGCCACAATTGGATCATCCAAGTTCGCCCATTAAGATTGGTATCAAAGGGGTTGCCTTTGGTCATCCCATACAGAAGGTGGTAGAGATGAGCAAGAAGAAAGGGGCCCGTAACCACATCATCAAAATTGTGCAGAGCTTCCACCAAAGGGATCCATTCAACATTTATTCATTTGGATTTGTTGGGGAAGACATACTTGTTGAGCCAGTATAGTAAAAAATACATATGCTCCTGATCTCTGTTGACATTGGAGGAGGATGGCCCAAAATTCTTCTTGACAAACAGGATAAAACCCGTGAAAAAGGTCTCATAACTCTTAAAAGTAGAAGAATTGTAATCTAATTGAGTTATGGGATCAGAGGTACCCAATCTCTCAATGGTTGGGCGAGAAGATGAAGACCAGTCTTGAGTAACGTCCATAACTTTGCTTGAGGGCATTAACCCAAAGACTTGGGCCATGTCAAGAATGGTCGGGGACATGGGGCCCATCCTGAAGTCAAAAGTATTGGTGCCTGAATTCTAGAAGAGGGGAGCCGTGGTCAGCAATTCAGGCTTGGCAATTACAATAGTCTTGGACAACATATTTAGCTCGTATATGCCTTTGTTCATCCATTTCTTCTTGAAGATGGGCTCGAGCTCATTTACCCACTGCACCCAGGCTTCATCATTCATCAAAGGAAATCATCGTCGATGGGTAGACCATTTGGAGGAAGAAATGCCAACTTCAACCAAGAACAGGTTGGGGGTGAACCAAAGGGCCTTGGGCATGTTGCTTTTTACGACAATGAGGACCTTAGAAGTCCATGCAGGTCCAAAGAAGTGCACTCCGCCCTTTTCAAAGAAAAGCAAAGTCTATAAGCCAGCCTGAGGGAGATGAAGGCCGTTGAGCAAATGACGTATGGTGGCGATGCCCTCGCCTGATTCGCAGGGAGATTGAGTTCGAGCAACTTTGGGTGCCATTGGATGATTTTAGAAGAGATAGAAGAAATTTGAAGGCAGGAAGCGAGAAGAAACAAAGAACAAGAGAATACTGGAAAAGTTGGAAAATCTGGGAAGTCTTGGAAATTCGAAGGTTTGGAGTTGTTAAGGTATTTGGCTGAGGGGTTAAGTGAGGATTATATAGTAATGCAATTACTTCACATTTAAAATTGTGGGTTAGTGCAAAGGTTTAGTTAACAAACAACTATTTTCAAATGGCGCAAGTTTCGAGTAAATGCGTGCGACGGTTGTTTAATCATTATTAACGCCTCGATTTACAGACTCAACAACGATTAAAGGGGGCACTGTTTGGGTTAATATTTAAATGTTGGGCTTAAAGAAAATAAAGCCCAAGGATGCCAATTAAAAGAGAGCTGCCCGAAGCCCAGCATCAAGTCTAGAAGCAAATTGAAACCTTTTCAGCGAAGATACAAGCCACATGTCTATGATTGAAATGACAAGGGATGGAGACTAACCTATTATCAGCCAAAAAACACTTTCTAGTGGCATTACAAGTAAAAAGTTGATAACTCACTACCTTCCAAGTGCTTTCAGGCATGAACCAAAGCTACAACAATCGGGCCAAATTGTCTATAAAAGGAAAGACAGGCCCCATAGATAAGGAAACTCAACCAATCAACCAATCAAACAAACAAACATACAAACTCTGCTCTCAAGCCAGATTTGTATCCAAAAGCTGAAATCAACCCAAATTCACTCCTTTTAGCGATAGTTCTTTAGAAAAGCTATCTCTTGTCTAGTTTAAAAGCTCTGCTATCTCTCTTAGTGGTGTAGTATCGATTTCCTTATGTAAACTTGTTTACCATCCACCCCCTTTTAGCATATAAACCCTATAAAATTCAAAGAGAAATGACTGCAAGAAGTTCATCATTGCCAGACAAGGTGAAATCTTGCCCAAAGCTCTTTGTTTGTTTTCTAAATTAGTACATCTATTGCTTAATGTATTCTCTAGCATGTATTCAAGTCATTTCCACTTGTTTTTGTTTTCTATTTTAAGAGTTTCATTTATATCTGGATCCGATTAGTTTAATGGATATGTTTTCATTAAAAGCAAACTAGGACCAAACAAATGACTTAAGGGGCTCTGGACTCCCTTCATTCGAACATACAAGACCATGAACTAAAAGTCCTTGTTTACAAGGCAAGAAAAATAACTTAATACAAACTTAACCCATCTATGACAATCCCTTGATAACAAGAAGTTTGAATAACTTGGGGCACAAGTAATCGACTTAAAACACACTTGTTCTACACCTGCTATACTGAGATAGCAGTAGCACGCCTAGCACTTAGTTAGTTTTGATTGCGAGCCTCAAGGCCTACACCTAAGGCCCCACAAAGGCACCTTTCAGAACTAACTTTGTTCTCTTCTTGTAACACATCAACAAGCAAGAGCCCGACTACACATCCAAAGTGCTAATCCCTTGGGGAGCTGTGCTGAGGTCCGATGAGCCTTCTCCAGAGAAATCTTTGCTCGAACAGGTTCGTCTAGCCACCCTACCAATAGTCGTCGGCAAAATTACAAACTATGTCGAGAAAACTCTATAAATTACCTCCAGATGTTTCTCCAAAAATCAAATTTGCTCCTAGAAAAGGTTACCCAACAAATATTCCAAAATTTCGTCGGGAAATGTTATTTCCCACCAATTTTTTTCGTCAAAATTAAATATTCCAGGCAACCTTTGCCCGATAAACTTTTAGGGTTTGCCCGATGAAATTTGAATATGTGAGAATTTGGTAAAATTGTAAAAATATGTAAAATTGTAGGAAAGTATGAAAATTGGTAAAATTCTAGAAATATGTGAAATAGTTATTTTTTTTCCTTCACAAATGTCGTCACAATTGACCACCAGTGGGCGCCAATCTGCCTTATCTTCTGGTCAGAGTGAGCATTCGAGCCTCAGTGCCACGCAGGCAGCCAGCGACTCCTAGGCGGCCACTTTTGAGTCAGTAATTGACCCTAGTAATTCTGGGCCATAGGGCAGAGTGGCCCGATTTGCCAGTGACCTCACAGCCATAAACGCCACGAACTTGTGGCAATGCTAACCCAAGGCCATTGTGCAATAGGTGGGAGACGGAGAACTCCCGACTGGGCCTAAAAGCAAAATCCAGGGGATCTGTACAAGGTTTGGCGAGCAATCAGATCACCCGGGTATCATAGTTCTGAATCCTGGTTATTTGTAACCCTAATCATCTGCGAGTAATGAGTCAATATTATATTATATATTTTACCCTATTCTTAGTATAATTTGGTAATTATTTTGGTAGAATTTTGATACTTTGCTTTATATTTTCTATATAGGACATTCGACTTCCTCTGGAGTAAAACATGACCAAATTGACAAATTTTGGAGTAATTCAAGATAGAGGATGTTCGTGAGTCACTTAGCTCAATCATATCAAAATATCAGATTTTTCCAACGAACGGTTATTTTTTGGCGATAGAATACAGGAGCGATGCACAGTGCTGGAATAATGACGTTTTGGGCTTGAATTGTGTTTTTGGAGCTCAAGATGACCTCTGATGGGTTCGTGGCCTTCTGGAGATGTGTTCGGAACGTCCTGATCCTTAAAATACGCTATCGTGGGCCAGATTTGGAGGATATTTGAGGCTGAAACGTGGCTGGACAAGTGCTTGGCAGATTCTCCTAGCTTAATTAGGACTTTATTTTCTAAGATATTTTATTATTCTTTTTAGTTTCCTAGTTGAAAAAAAAAGGACCTAGCTTCTAGGGTTTGTGCGATAGCTAGGGGGATTTTAAAGGCTTTTGCCGTTCCTAGTTTTTGTTTTACGCTTCTTTTATTCATCTTTGGAGACAGAAGAGTTGCTAGGGTTCTTAAAGATATTCAGACTTTTACTTTAAGGTGTTTTTAATCCTTTACTCATAATAATATATTCTATGATTTCAATTATGAATATGCGAAACTAATTCCTTTTGCTAGGGTTAGGCCATGAGCCTTACCATGAATATGTAATTTTATTAATTTGCTTATGAATGGATGCATGCTTGCTTTGAATTATTAATCATCGCGATTAAAACTATCTATATATTTTAATGATTGATCACCATTAGGATATTTAGACAAGTAATTTGATGCAATTTCTGTTGGAACATTACTCTGAAATTGAGGAGGGCTTCTTGTAATTAGTAATTGTAGGTTCACTTAAGACGAACATTACGCTCTTAAGGGTTGCATGGTTTTTCAAAGGGTTTTCACAAAACTTAATGAGTCTTGCATGTTTATATTTGATCTGAACATCACAGACGGGTTGCATGTTAGATATACGTTTTCGCTTGAACATAACGAGGAAAATATGCATTAGGAAAACCTAACCTTCAAAGCATGGATGTGGAAATTCATAAGTAATTAGTAGAATTGCATAGAATTGTAACGGTGACGGTTAAACCCTAGTTTCTCTTATTGATTTTAATTTAAAAATGTTTTTCTTCTTTGCTGCTATTATTTCCAAACTTTCATATTTCTTTTATGAGTAAATTGTAGCTATGGTCCCTTAACTTTAACTCAATTGGAGCAATGGTCCCTCAACTAAAAATCCATTACCATTGGTCCCTCAACTTATCAAAACGTGCAGCTATGGTCCCTCAACTAAAAATCCATTACCATTGATCCCTCAACTTTAATTCAACTGGAGAAATGGTCCCTTAACTTTAATCCAATTGTAGCAATGGTCCTTCCAATATAACTTGTTTTGACAAAAATTTTGACATAGTTGACGAAAAGAACCATAATTATACACTTTGATGAGTTGAGGGATCCTAATTGTATAAATGGTCATTCCAACATAGCTTATTTTGACAAAATTGATGAGAAGGACTATAGCTACACATTTTGATAAGTTGAGGGACCAATGGTAATGGATTTTTAGTTGAGGGACCATTGCTCCAATTTGATTAAAGTTGAGGGACCATTCGTACAATTTACTCTTTCTTTTATTGTTAATTTAATCTTTTTAAATTTAAAAATATCAAATCTTTGATAAAAATATGTTTTAATAGTTAATTAAGAGTTGATTTAATTATGAATTAGTCAAACAATCTTTGGGGACAACGGCCTTGCATGAGCATTTATACTACAATTACCTTGTATTCTTACAAGTATTTTCAGTGATTTTAACCCTATTTGCGCAGGTACTAAAAATTTATCAGCGAGCAAGCGATAAAATCAACATCTTGTTGACGTCTATGACGCAGAAGAAGGATGAGTACCTCCCCGACCTTTGCCATCAGCAATCGAATGTGCATATGGGAAAGTTGACACCTGATCTAAAGGTCTCTCAACAGTTGCTGATGGATGGGGTTGGGCAATGGAAAGGCAAGAAAGTTTGCGATAACCGGTCGGGTTCGGGACCTCAAAGGGTCTTCTTCTTATAAAAAGATTGTGATTGTTGGGCCTCATACATGGAGCAACCTGCTTGGATACCATGAAAAGAGTTAAAGTTTCACAATAAAACCAATTGGCAATATAAAAAGTAGTTCAACCTCTTACAATCCCTTGCAAGGCTTCTCCTTTCACCGATGTGAGATTCTTTTACCTTCACATGGCTACTCTCTGTATTATCAATTGCTTTTATCGTGGAACCTCAACTTTTTTTTAGAGATTAATGCAAGGGATTACATTTTTTATGTCCGTAACAATGACCTTGATGGCACATCTACCTCGATCGTCTCGTTTCAAGCTTTGAACTATTGCTATGAACATTCTGTAAGGTGATTGTTAAAATCTGCCCTATTAAATTATAAAATTAAAATACCTGATTGTAATCATTTATGGTGATTTGTTAGAGAAATGTTATTAAATTGTTGATTAGTGCCGTGTAAATGACCGTTAGAATTTCCTAATAATTATAATATACAATGATTGTAATAATTCAGGTTATAGGCCACGACAAATAGGTCTCCATATCTACCTCGACTCCACTTCTCATTGTAGTACCAAGAAAATTACCTGGTCATTTCCCCCTTTATTGTGTAATCGATTAACAGATTGCAATTGAGAGCCATATATTACCCTTTCTCTTTATTTAAATTTAAATTACAAAAAATTAAAAATCAATGAGAAATAACACATATAATAGATAAATTTTCAATCTAAAAAATTATTAAGGTTGTCACATAAAAAAAAGAGGGGGGAGAATTGGGAGAGGAGAGAACGTTAGATAGAGATGAGGTCGGGGAGTTGAGAAGAGAGTAATTTTTCTTTTAATTTTTACTATAAAATATTTATTTTTAATTTTTTTTTAAAAACGATATTCTCTATTTTAAGGGGTGGGGGAGTAGGCTAAGCATTATAATGGGTTAGCAATAATGTGGTTCAAACTCGTCTTTGGTGAGAATTGAACCTAAGACCTAAGTGAAGAAGAATACCACTAGACTGTAGTAGTGAGTGACAAATATTTTAAATTTAATAGATAAATTTATAAATAAGTTTATAATAATTTATGAATTTTTAACAAGATTGCATGGAATGTCCTTAATTGGCTAACATAGATAAACACGAAGATTAAATTGGCCAAATTAAAACACAAGGAGACTAAATCGGCCAAATGGCTATAACATAAAGACCATTTTGACATTTAAGCATTTTTTATTTGTTTTGGCTGCAATAGTACATATGATTTAGTGGTAAGAGTTTTATATCTGTAATACCTAACGGTTGTAAAAATTCATTAAATCTAAATGCTATATCTATCTTTTAATTTTTCGGACTAGACAATGGTTCATACCATGTGATTCTATAAAAACTTGTAGTGCCCGTAGCGACCGCGATGAAAAATTGTTTACAATTGGGTCAAACATATTAGTTACTGAATCAAGATGATTAGTACTGATGGCATTATTCTAACCTGCCAATCAAGTCAAAAGTTTTATTTGAATTATCTTTTGGCCTTATATATAATAATATCGCCATTCGTCCAACTTCAACCATTATAAAATGATCTCCTCGGGCCACTTACATACATGAACAAACCAGTTATCTTACAAATCCAGTCACACACAAAGATGGTAGCTACCAACACAAATTACGACCGGAAAAGTGAAGTAAAAGCTTTTGATGAGACCAAAGAAGGAGTTAAAGGCCTCGTTGATGCGGGCATAACTGAGGTTCCTAGAATTTTTCATCGACCACCGGAGTCGGATGATCACTACCACATCAACAATCCCAGCTCTGATTCAGAAGCCACCCAGTTTAGCATCCCAGTCATAGACCTTCAAGGCCTAGATCGACTTGGTAGTCCAACTAAAAGCAAGGAGATTGTTGCGAAAGTCAGAGAGGCGTCAGAGACTTGGGGCTTTTTTCAAATTATCAACCATGGAATACCTGTTGGTGTTCTGGAGGAGATAAAGGATGGGGTACGAGGGTTTTTCGAGCTAGACACTCAAGTGAAGAAGGAGCTTTATACTCGTGATCCCTTTAAACCTGTGATCTACAATAGCAACTTTGATCTTTACAGTGCACCGGTGACTAATTGGAGGGATACTTTTATGTGTTATGTGGCTCCTAATCCTACTAAGCCAGAAGACTTGCCACAAGTATGCAGGTATGTGACAAGATAGTTCATAATTCTCTGCAATCAGTGGTAAACTTTTAAATTATATCTTTGTCATGATTAATTGATTTGATGACTTGATCATGTATTTACTTTGGACATAAAGCAGGGTTGGAATTGGTCGTATTGAATACAACAAAATTTAGAATCTGAAAAGTAAAAAGATCATATATAAGCCGGTCAACTCACCATATTGGTTAAATTTCTATATCAATTTCAACTTGCAGAGACATACTGGTTGAATATTCGATGCAAGTAATGAAGCTGGGGAGGTTATTGTTCGAGTTGTTGTCGGAGGCTCTTGGCCTTAAGCCAAGTCACTTGAATGACATAGATTGCAGTGAGGGGCTTGTGATTCTAGGCCATTACTATCCTCCTTGTCCACAGCCAGAGTTGACTATGGGCACAAGCAATCATGCTGACAATGACTTCCTCACAATCCTTCTGCAAGATCATATTGGAGGTCTTCAAGTTCTTCATCAGAGCAAGTGGGTTGATGTTCCCCTTGTGCCTGGTGCACTTGTGGTTAACATTGGAGATCTTCTACAGGCAAGTATAAAATAATCGTATGTGTGTGTGTGTGTGTGTATATATATATATATTGTTATTGGATAAACGAGTCATCGTTATATACATGTCGTAATTGAAGATGTTTATTTTCTAATCACCAATTAATAGAAGGTGCATAATGAAAATCTTAATTGTTATCAAAACCTTCGACTTGTTCATTTCGTACATAATTTACTAAATGATTCATTGTGTGGTTTAGCCCAAATACCCCGATCTCTAGAGTTGAGTAATAATAACACCATAACATTTATTTTTCTTTTATCATGTACCATATATTATCGTGTCTTATTTGTTTATATTTATGCCATCTCTAAATTTTGTAATCTTTCTTGTGTCAAATTGTTCGAATTAGATTCTAATTCGGTTTTAAAATTGTTTTTTTTTTTTGGGGTTTCAGCTCATATCAAACGATAGATTCAAGAGCATACAACACAGGGTACTGGCAAACTGTGTAGGACCAAGGATATCTGTTGCGAGCTTCTTTTGCACAGGGATGTTACCGTTGACAAAACTCTATGGACCAATCAAGGAGTTATTATCAGAAGACAATCCTCCAAAATACAGGGAGACAACTGTGAGGGACTATGTTGCTTACTTCAACAACAAAGGCCTTGATGGCACCTCTGCCTTGTCGAATTTCAAGCTTTGAAGTTGGACATCGATGATCAGAACTCATATGAACTTGAAAGTTTCTCTACTTATACTCTATAGCCTTACTATAAGGTTATTTATCTATCTTGTAAGGTGATTGTTGGAATATGCTATACTAAATGATAGAATAAAATACATATATTGTGTACATAACTCTCTAGGCTTACAGTGGAAATATCCATGATGAATGGAAAAGTTATTGTTTTGACTTTATTTTAGCAGTCTCCATGTGGTGTTCCGTGCTTAATCTACTAAGTACTACGAGTGGGGTAATCAGTAATGTACTTAGTCTGTGACCTTATCTACCAATCATTTGTGCCTCCGACCTATTAATCATTTGCCCCTATTGACAAAGGAGAATGTGCACCAGATCATCAAATTTTATACAGAGAAATGCTAAGGAGAGACTCTCAAGCATGACTCTTTGCTACTTTAAAATTTAACATCAATTCTTATGTTAATATTATAAAATATTATGAAAGAAAATGAGGTGACAGAGTTTAAAAAAAATAACTTTTTTTTTTATATAGAAGAAAGCTTCATTAAAGCGAGCAGGGCCGGTCCTGAATGTTTTGGTGCTTGGGACGAAAGCTCAAAAGTGTTTTTTTTTAATACACAAACATATATTAAAAAGAAAGATTTAAAAATGGCTATAACCCGCTATTCAGTACTACGGTTTGGTGGTATTCCTCTTCACTTGAAAGTGAGAGGTCTTAGGTTCGAATATTAGGTTCAATACCAAATTAGGCTGCCCACTGTGTGGCTTAACCGAACTCCCCCTCCCCTTAGTGTAAAAATATCGATGTTCTCAAAAAAAAAAAAAAAAAAAAAAAAAAATACACTATAACCCAATCGAGGGTGAAGGCTAGTGCAATGCACTTGTACGGGCCAATGCACCCCCAATCCGAGTGCAAGTTCCTTGATAAAGTTACAGTTGAGTACTCGGACTCCGGTACTTTCCAATACTGGGTTTAAAGATTTCTCAAGAATACTCGACCCCCCTGCAAAACACCAAACTAGCTCTTCTTATTTAACACACAATGTGAAAGTGATAATGCCGAAACGAAACAAACCCCGAAGATAATATAATGTCAATTGACCTAAGTTTAAATGTGCAACAGAGTTACAAAGGTTGCATTAACTAAAAGAAGAAGAATAAAAAGAGTACATAGACACCATTAAAACACGAAGAAGAAAAAACTCATCTACGCACTTATTCTTTCTAAAGGGTGTACCTATGGATCAGAAAGACTGTTTTCTGCTTATATGTTGATGCCAAATTTAGCACTATTTCGGCCAAGATTGTTCGTCCACAGAATCGGAGGAGAGGGGTGGTTTTGCACAATCTGAGGAGAGGGATTTGGGCGGTTCGTCAGCGGTATTGTCGGATTGGGAGTCGAGACTCTCAAATCAGACGGGAGGAGAGGGATTTTGCAGATGCAGACTTGCAGTCACCACTGGGCGATCTGGTGTCGCGAAGAAGAAGGGCCCTTGGTTTAGAGTTTTGCTCACATGGCCGTGTCTAATATTATTTGTTTGCATAAATATGTTGCATTCTTCCAACCTCAATATCTATGAAGTAATCTCTTTACAAAAATATACACTTGTCTAAAGATGAAATTAATCGTATCGAATTTGGTAACCACTAAACCAAGATGGTAGCCACCAGCACTCCAAAAGAAGTTCCTATTGAAAATTGATTCTTTGATAATTTGATGATCTTTACAGACTCATACAATCTTTTATACAAGAAAAGAGAAAACACAATCCTATATCTAAGCCTAGGAAAAAGCAAGTGTGTAGTTTACATTGCTACAAAAAAAAAAAGCAAGTGTGTAGTTTACATTGCTACAAAAAGGAAATATAATGTGCACAATCAATGAAAGCATGATACAGGGAGAATAGGAGATCAAATCTTCAACTGACTTTACTCCTCTCAATAATCTCTCTCAAGTTGGAATGTATGTCAATGATTCCCAACTTGCTAAGTAAAGCCGAAAATTGAGAAGAACTCAAGGCTTTAGTAAAAGTATCAGCTAGCTGATCCAAAGTTGATATGTGTGATGTTTTGATCATGCCTTCTTGAATCTTCTTTCAAACCAAATGACAATCAATTTCTATATGCTTTGTTCTCTCATGAAAAATTGAATATTAAGTAATGTGTAGGGCAGCTTGATTGTCACAATACAATTTGATGGGATGTGTGAGCTTGATTCCGAAATCTGCCAAATGCATTTTAAATTTTTAACCATGTAATTTCTTATGGGTACATATTTTCATATATTATTGTCATATATTTCCCTTGGATTTTGTATATATGAATGGGTTAAATGCACTAATTTATATTGTTTTAATTTATAGGCATTCAATACCGGAGTTATGCAAAAAAGGAGTGAAAAACATGCTTTTTAGGTGTCTAGAGTAATTTTAGTGGAGCAAGAGGCTAATTAACTGCACGAAGATAAATGCATGGAACTGCAATGGTGTTGGAAATCAAATGGACATGGAAATGCTATTCATTGGAGTATAAGAGAGAACTTAATTATTAGTTTTTATTATTCCCGTTATTTTTCATTTTCTTTAATAAGGACTTGAAAGTCCATTAGAACTAGGATTAGTGGTCATTTATTTGCCATTTGCCGTGAGGTTATATTAAGGAGATCAATTCTCCTTGTGGGAGTTAGAAAAGCCACCAATCCACCAAATAACATCAGTTTTCATAGGGGGCGATAATAATAATACAGAGGGATCTGCTTTCCAGAGGAGGAGATCACAGAGCTTAGGAAGAATTTTCGTAAAAAAGGGTTGTTCTCTTTCTTTGATTCTTCTTGAATAATT
Organism: Heteromeles arbutifolia; assembly: GCA_024362995.1. Classification (NCBI taxonomy): domain Eukaryota; kingdom Viridiplantae; phylum Streptophyta; class Magnoliopsida; order Rosales; family Rosaceae; genus Heteromeles; species Heteromeles arbutifolia. The sequence continues at coordinate 37,366,890 of JANCRC010000002.1, read as the reverse complement.
TCGTATGTATTCAGACAAGTATGTATAACTAATTTTCTTTTGCTAGAGTGAGGCCGTGAGCCTCAACATGATTACATAGATTTCTCTTTTAATTGCTTAAGTGTTGTACATGCTTGCTTTGATATTTTCAATCACTGAATTAAACTATCTATGTGCCTTAATGTTTGATCACCATTAGGATGCTTAGAAAAGTCATTGGATGCAATTTTGAACGAATATCATGTTAAAATTGGTTATGCTTCTTGTGATTGAGGATTGTAATTTCTCCTAAGGTAAATATCATACTTTTAGGGATTACATGGTTTACCAAAAGGATTTTCACCAAGATTAGTGAATCACTCATGTTTATATTTAATCCAAATGTCATGGATAAATTGCATGTTGTGGTATGCGTTTTAGCTTGAATGTCACAAGTAAAACTACACAAGGAAAAACCCAACCTTCAAAACATGTGTGTTTTCGATTACTTAAGCAATTGGAAGAGCTACGTAGGAGTGTTGTTGGTAAAGGTTGAACTCTAGTGCCTTGTCAATCTAATTTTCTTCAATTATTTATATTATCTTGAGTTGCTACATTTACTTGTTTTGTTTAGTTGGATCACTATTTCTATAAGCCAATTCCCATTTTAGATATTTGTTTAAGTCACGTACAGTAGGTTTTACTTTTCTCAAATTAGTGTAGTTCTTAGAGTTAACTAAGTTAAATACTCCAAAACTCGTTAATTGTTTATACCAGTCCTTGAGGAGATCGACCTTGCTTGAGCCATTCTATACTACAATAACTTGTTCTCTTGCAAGAATTTTCTATGGTTTAACCCTTGTTTTATAGGTGGTAAACTCTCCATCAATTTCACAACATGTCGTAGCCATGGACCGATATTTTGCTCATATTGAAGATCGCGACACTGTTGTTTGTTTCTTAGTTTTCCAAGACACTAGTGAATTCCATATCCAGTGGTAGAACATCTAATGTGTCGGCACCTTGCCCAATTCGCATCACAAAAAGCATTCAATTGTAGCAGGGTTGTCACCAAAAGAAATATACCTTGACCAGGCGCGTGCTTAATGTAATGCAAAATTCTAGCTGTTTCCATATGTGGTATCCCTGGCTTGTCCATGAATTGGCTCAAGATATGCACAACATACATGTGACGAATTTTCAAGCTTGACACGTTGACATCACAAATCGGGTGACGTATAGTACGTGTGGTTGTTGGGCTTCACACATAGAACAACCTGTTCTAATACCATGAAGAAGTTTGAGGGAGCATTTTTGCTCACCACCATAACTATGTTGTATGCTCACCATACACCTAATCATTTGCAATGTGTCATTTCACTTAACTCTAGTTAACTTTCACATTAAATAATTAGGTGTATGATGAGCATACACCAAAGTTTAGGGAGGAGAGCAAAAATGCTCCTAAAAATGAAGTTCCACTATAAAACCTATTGGCAATATGGGGAGTAGCCCAACCTCATATAATTTTTTGCAAGGTTTCTTTTTTCATCAATGTGAGACCTTCACATCTTCACAAGGCTTCTCCCTTGATTTAACGGTTTGGTTTTGGTTTGATTTGGTTTTTTGAGTGGTTAGAGCGGAGCAAAATGGCTTGTGCAAGAGAAATTTGCAAGGGTAGGTAAACAATACTGAGCATCAGAAATTATGAAATGTTGTATGGCCAATTTGCGTAGATATGCGTCGTTAGCCCTAAGCTGATCCTTTTTGTAATTTTGTCATACAATTGTAACTAGACATCACCTTCATATCCTTTCTGTAACTGAAACAGCTTGTGCAAGAGAAATTTGTGTAGTTTTTGTGATTGGCCATACAATTGCATATCCACACTATATGCATGAAGGTGATGTACCTGAACTCTGATCCTTTTAACATACAATTGCATCCTTTTATGGTAAGGGATTATTCGGTTTGGTTCGGTTGGTTTCAGTATTCAAACCACCAAAACCGATCCCACGCACTTCGACTTCCGTTTTGACTGCAAATTTGGTTTGGCATTAGAGATGACGAGAAAGAGTTGACCAATTTGTTTATGTGAAAGCTCAGCTAAATTTTTTATCTATTTGATCTCCAAATACATCCTAACATTTTGAACTCATAAGGATATACATGTTTTCAGTGGTTGAAATGTCTACCGAGGGGGTATCAAGTAGCATTTTGTGATATTATTTTTGAATTCGCTACAATGGTACCTACCACTATTTTATATAGCAAAATTTAATGGTTGGAAAGATTTACTAAAGGGTGATTTTGGATGAGATCCTTGTTTATCAACGTTCTTTCACTGAAACCTTGTTGGTTTTTAGTTTTTGATTGAAGTTCCTGAAATTAATGCAATAATGCATTTCTATGTAGGTTATTATAATTTTTAAATTAAAATTTGTTGTGGCCTATATTTAATTGACGGGTGCGGCATGGAGAGAAAGAGAGTGGAGAATGGACTTGAGGAATTGTGTGTTAATTCCCTAGTCCTTGTGCCTTTATTTATAGTAATAAGGAGGAGAGAAACTTGCTCTCCAAGTAATACAAAGTCTATTAGGAAAGATCTTCTAGATCTCAAAGGATTCCTAATTTATCTCTATATAGGATTTACACAATCACAATATGTATTAGAACATATGTCACAACACTCTCCCCTTGAGTGTGCAAATACTCAAGTAGATGGCGCATCAGATATTCAGGCAAATGTAGAAGCAGTTGATGAAGTTGTCTCGTCTAGTCGGCTCAAGTAGCAAATGCAAGTCTCAAAACAAGCAGATGAATGCATGGGTGGTAAAACTCACAAAACCTTGCTATGGAAAAATCCAAGGTGGGACAAAAGCCCATAGCTAAAGGAGAAAAGTGAGAAGCTGCATTAAGTCAAAACTATACGTCTTTGGGACGCAAGTAGAACGTACACATAGGTATGACCAACCCAGGATGGATGCCTTGTCAAAACCTAGTCAAGTAGTAAAAACCAATGGGAAAAGTGCTCCTAAACGTAGGGAAAAAAAGTACATTAAGGTCAAGTGAGTATACTTCTGGATACTCCTCCTGAGTTTGATAGAACTTCCAAATGAAACTACAAGCATCGCAAATGAGAAAGTTACACATACCAATTCCTCGAACAAGCTTCTGGAAGGTAGACTTCAGCAGTGACTCCGTGTAGAGGTCAGCAAGGTTGTCTGGGATCGGACAGCTTGACTTCAATCTTCTGATGCTTATGCTGATGTAGAAACAATATGCTTGGCGTTGACTTGTTGGATGTATCATGATCTGGTCGACACATACGGCATTGTCTTCATGGATCGTTATTGGGACTTAACGATAAATGAAAATTGGAAGGAGTTCGAATATGCTCAACGAGAGTTCTCGACCATATCTCTTACGTGACGAGATACAGTGAGTCTTAGAATGATTCAAAGGTTTCACAACTAAAGGTCTATATCACAGTTCTCCAAGATATTGCGGTGTTCCTTAATGGTAAAAACATAACCATTCGGGAACCTACCTTGTGCGGTCAGATAGGTAGTTTGATTCAGTTAATCCCACAAGGTAGGCATCATTCTGAAGATCAAGGGGGTGTGATCTATTCTGAGATGCATAGGGATAGATAAGCTCAAATCCATAGTAACATAAAAACGCCTTTAACACCAAATTTGGTGGTGGCGTGTAGGCGCAGTGTTACTTTATGCTAAAAGATTATCAGCACAAAAGATGTATGATCTATTGCATTGAGCTAAGTACAACAAACGCCAATTGTACTTAGATATGGTTGCCCCACGTTCCAATATAGAACCTTATGCTCCTTAACCTCCGCAAAGGTCTCATATGCATCTAGCGTATGGACGATCAGGGTATACTCGAACATAACACCTTTTGGGTCTAGTTCGACTGGTGGACCATAATACCATTAGAACTAGCTTAAAACTTCAGGTCAAGGTAATGTCGAGTTTTCCTGAGATCATTCATCTTAAAGTTCGACTTTATGTGCGAGTCAATTTTCTCAACTCTAGCCATTTCGAATTTTGTACACGCAGATGCATATATCCCTAACTGATTAAATATTCATTTAAACGGGTATATCATATTCGCCCGGATAGTTCTGCATCCGCAAAATGAAGGCCTCATTAGAACCGAGAGGGTGATCTTGTGGTCTAGAACTATTTGAATTAGTACATCTCAGTCATTTGGAAACTCCATGTAGGCTTCGTATTAGGATCCCAAAGATACTAAAACCATGTTTGTAATGCTGCAATTAATCATAGGGCGTATAAGAGAAGTCTTGCGCCACAAGGTGTCATTCGCACTATTTCATTCATATCATTCATCATGGATTGATTCTTCTAGTTAACCAATCAGTTTCATGTTGACACTAATCAATGTAACGTGGTTCGTTATCGTCACTTTTCATTTATGTCGGTAGTTACCATATAAATGAAACATCATCTATGATAATTTCATTCCAATTCCATATCTCATCCAAACTAGTATACTGGACCAAGAACTTCAGGTTTCGGGAGCAATACGGACTTAATATCATGAGATAGAAAAGATTGAGATAATGATCGAGGGGCGAATTCGTTCGTGCCATGTTCCTCCACTTTTGGGGAGGTGAATCCTTCGAACCGAGTGATCTGCCACACTTCTGGCGCAAGACAGATTGATTGGTTAGCCGCCAATGTACAAGGGTCAGCCACAATAGTGACGTTCTTGTTTTAGGGGACGAAGGTCCATCGTACATTTGGTACATTCATCTTTGCAGGCACTTTTGCAGCTGGTATATGCAGTGTTCTAAAAATTGGCCTAGATGGCGCCTAGGCGCGCGACAGCACCCGACCACCGCAATTTCCTCCTAATCGATCACAAAATCGAAAATCATCTTAAACAGACGCCTGGGCGGAGCTAGGCAGGACTAAGTGAGGCTGGACAGGAGCTGGGCGGGTGTATTTAAAGACGCCAGAATCTGAAGAAAAGAAAATTGCAGAGTCGTTCTCGCGTGAGGAATAAGATATCTGAGATCCCATCAGTTTTTAATTGCATGCTTTTGTAAACTGGTCTCACCACTTTTAAACAATACGTTTTCTTTTAAGATGGTCCCACCATCTTCTTTTTACTAACTTTTATATGTTATTTTAGTAGGAAAGAAAAAGCGTCTAGACTATGCAACAACTAGTGCCAAAATTAGCTTTTCAATCTTCAGGTATCTGGTTTCCGCATTGAGGAAAGCTTTGGATGTATAGAATACAGGCATTTGGCCCCCAGCTCTTTTCGTATCAGGGCAGAGCTTACTGCTACTTCTAATACCTCCAGATAGATGTATAGGTTCTCTGCTGCTTCCGGCTTGGACAGTAGAGGAGGTGACGTCAAGTACTGTTTCAGGTCCTGAAATGCTTTCGCACTCGTCATCCCATTTGTCCTTCTGCCCTTTCTTGATTGCCTTGAAGAAGGGCTTGCATCGATCGGTGGATCGCGAGAGGAAACGATTGAGTACAACTACTAGTCCGATCAGACTTTGGATCTTCTTCAGAGTTGTGGGAGATTTTCATGTCCAAGATCGCTCTGATCTGCGTTGGATAACCCTCGATTCCTGAGGAGATGTTACAAGGTACCCTAACAATCAACCTAAGAGATGCCAAAAGTGCACTTGGCTGGATTGAGCTTCATTTTGTAATCTCAGAGAATGTTAAAAGCCTCTGCCAAGTTGCTGATGTGGTTTGACCACTGCTTTCCTTTCACCATGATGTCATCAATGTAGACTTCCATGGTTAGTCCGATTTGCTTCTTGAACATGCGTTCTTGAGGCCAAAGGGCATGGCTTTGTAGCAGTATGTGCCTCGCTCGATCACGAATATGGTTTTCTCCTTGTCAGGCACGTGCATGGAAATCTGATTGTAGCATGAGTATGCGTCTAAGAAACTGAGCAGCTGGTTCCCAGATGTAGAGTCAACGAGCAGGTTGATTGGGGGAACCGAGTAGTTGTTTTTAGGGCACGCCTTGTTGAGGTCAGTGTAATCTACATATACCCTTCATTTGCCTTTTTCTTTTTTATCACTAGCACGATGTTGCCCAACCATGCTGAGTGCGCCACTTCCTTAATGAATTCGGCCTCTAGTAATTTGACAATCTCTGCCTCAATAATCAATACTCACTTAGGTGCGAAATGTTGCCTTTTCTGGATCACATGTTTGGCAGTGGGGTCGATGTGCAGCTTGTGACAAGTTATCGCTGGATCAATGCCAGGTATGTTAGAGGGTGACCTTACGAAAACGTCACAATTTTCTCTAAGGGAAACTATGAGTTCTTCCTTCTCCGTTGAGCTCAGACGTGAGCCAATCCTAGATGTCTTCTCTGGTTGGTAGGGGTCAAGAATAAAATGCTTGGCATCCTTTTTGAGCTTCCATCCTGATTCATCTGCCAGAACATTGTCGACCTTGACGTCATCTTCTTGACTTGCTTGTTGTAATTGCTATTTAGCGATGTAGAATCATCTTTCTGCACTTCAACTGCTATTGTTGGGGCGAAAAACTTCTTCGACACCTTGAGGACTTGTACAGTGCATCGCCGAGACATGGCCTAGTCGCTTTTGATCTCTCCGACTACTCATCCTGGGATACGAAATCAGATCTTCTGATACTTGATCGATGTCACAGCTCCAATCTTCACTGGCCAAGGTCGGTCCAATATCCCATTATGGGGAGATAGATCTCTGACAATCATAAAGGTCTGCGATGAGATAATTGGAGAGCCGGTTACATAGAGCGTGATTGTGCCAATGACAGTTGAGGTAAGTCTGTTAAATCCGGTAAAAACCTCTGTTTTGCGTTTGATCGTGCTTTCCAGGCCCATCTTCTGTTTTGCGTTGTCCACCATAATTTTGTCAGCAATGGCATAGGCCAATTGAGCAGAAATCACCAAGGCATCGTCGTGGAGAAAGTCTACTCCCTCAGCGTCATGCTCGTTGAAACCAACAATTGTCCAGGTACAACATATATGGCTTGAACCTGAAAGATCGATGTCGCCTGCTGGATCTTCCTTTTCTTAGAACTATTGATGGCCCTCTGATGCTCGGATTCGGCAAAAATGCCATTGATTCGGATCACCTTAACTGGGCAGATGACTTATCGACATACTGGTCGCACTTGCCTTCCTTCACGAGCTTCTCAAAATACTTCATCCATGTTATGCAGTCATTGGTTGAGTGCCCCGGACCTTTGTAGAAAGCGCAGTACTTCGTCTGGTCCATCTTGAAGGTGTCTCCCTTCATGGGTTTCTGCATTTTGAACCACAGCTTGTCCCTAAAGTTGTAAAGGATCTAGTTGATTGAGACTGAAAACTTGGTGTACGTCTTGGGTGCTGAGCCTTCCTTTGTTGAGGACCGGTCCCTGCGTCTGCTTCTGGAATATCCTTGTTATTGAGCGATTTATCACTCGCTTTCTTCTGAGTTGGCTCTGCATCTTTGCGCGGCTACTCAGGAGGCTTCTGGGAATGTTTGGCCTCATCACATAGGGAGTGCTTTTCTGCCAAAGCATAAGAGTGTGCCAGGGTGGCTGAACTTCCGCGGTGGTTTCGTCTGCTCGATCTTGTCCGTAAACGATGACATGTTCATGTTGGCCATGTCTTTATGAAGCGCATCGTTGGTAGTATCAATGCGCTGGAATCTGCGCAACTGTTCTACTATAACCCTTTGTACTTCCTCCTAGATTTACACCTGGTGGGGGCCGCTGAGTCTCTAGATGCCCTTGGTGTTGACCTGCTGGTCCATATTGCTCTTCAGTATGTCATGCTCATCTGTGCTGTGATCACGGTGAATGTGGTTTATTCTGTACAGCTCGCTGTCGCGCTTGGCGGGGGCAACCAGTGGAACTTGAGGTGGACTGCTCTCGTGCTTTCCTCGGTCTGCCATGTGGCTACCTATTCCGGTACCTCGCAGGAGGATCTCCTTGTGGGCCTAGCCTCGTGTGGACGCTTCGCTTGGAATGTCCTGAGTGCTCGTTGGAGTGTGGACCCAACCTCGAATGTACGCTAACTTGTGAGCCGAGTCAAGAATGAACGCTTCTCTGTACATCTAGGTAGGAGAAGACGTTTTCCCGAGGGCCCAAACGAGATTGCACACTACCTGAACGCACGGTTCATGGTGGATTAAGAGGCTCTTTACCGGGATGTCACTAGAACGAGTCACGTTCTTCTGCCTTCGTCCTGCTTCGGGACACCTCGTCGGGGGCGCGCTGCGTCTCGATGTGCTAAAGAAACTAGGTCACCAAGGTGGTTTGCTACGTCATGGCACTTGTCAAATTGGCGACTTGTTGGGGTAGGTGGTACTTGCCATTTGGATTGAAAGAGTCTGGATAATTTGAATTTCCATGTATGGTGGAAGTGTAGTGGATTGCAAGTACAAAGCTTGAGCCTAGAGCGGGCATTTATGCAGAAAAGTGGGGTGAAAATAACCTTGAGTCGATCCCGGGACTGGTGGTCGGAATCTGGATCGCTGGAGGTGGCCTCGGGTTGGATTAGGCCACGGGCCGGGTCACCAAAGTGGGTTGCGGGGTGGGCTAACCCGGCTGGATGGCTGGGCCGGCGCCTGCTCAGCTTGGGCCTGCACAAGATTGGGTCTTCCTGGCCATTGGGCTATCACGCCGTGGCCTGCTTGGCTGGCAACAGCTACCGTGGTATGGGCTCAAGTCTATGCATGCTGCTACAGTAGACTGGGCTTCTTGCCTTAGGCCTGCTGTGGCAACTGGTGTGGGCTGGGCCTTCTGCTCGTAGCCTGTTGGTGCCCTAGCAGCGAGGTAGGTTGCTGCAGCACTCATTTGGGCCTCAGCTTTGGCTGCTATTGCTGCCATGGTCCTTGCCGTGGGCTGCAAAGTGGTGGCCGCAGCTGTGGGGCTCCTCCTGCTGTCGTGTTGAGTCTTGAGGATTGCCGCTGCGGGGTTATGTCATCGTCTCCACTCTCCAGTCCAAATCCATGTATGTACGGGGTTCCGTTCGTTGTGGTTTCTGAATTTCCTACCATTATATCCTTTCTCCAGGATTAATCAAGAAACTTTTCTAGGAAAAATTAATTGATACGACGTGTGAGAAATTCAACATAACAGAAAATTCAAGAAACAAATGCAAGAGGCTTCTTCGAGTATTTGTATAAGCTCTCAATGAAAGCATCAATTTGTCGATGCAAATTTCCACCGTCTCTAGCTTTGACGAAAATGCACATGCAAAACAATCAACACCTTTTATCAAGGACCTACGCCTCACGCGTCCGCGAGGTGGGGGTTAGGCCAATGGATCTTCGATGCCTAAGTTAGTTTCTCTGAGAAGAGTAAAGTGTTTAAGGCATTTTAGGGTAGCGAAAACTTACCAAAATTTGGTATAATAAGAGTTATATATAGGTGGGGAGGGCCAGCCATAGTGTTAAGGTTTTACCCTACACATGGCAGCATCCTATTGGTCAAGGTTTATGGAGAAATATTATCAAGATATTAAATAGGAAATAATATCTTGAGATAATGGAGTAATTATCCCTAATTGAGCTATGGGCAGTCATATTCAGCTGTTAGGACCTTCAGGGGTGTGAGCTAGGCGTGGGAGTATCTGAGGAGCCTGCCCATTTATTGAGGGCATTCTTGTCTTTCGTGGGCAAAGGTCCACGTGTTGCCTCTAGAATTTTTGGAATTTTTGTAGGCTCCACAGTAGTCATGATGACGAGAAAGTTTTCAATGTGCCCAAAACACGGGATGGTACACTCTATATAAGTTGTGAGATTATTGTGTTAAAAAATCAATAACATAAAAAATAAAATTTTCCACCGCTTACATAACAACATGCAATATACCATTTGTGTTACGGGCACAAAGAAAAATTTCTCCAAGATGACACCCAAGCTCAAGAAATTGGATGGAGAGCTACATTTATTATTGTAGGTATGTAAAAACGTGAGGAAATTTTAGTTTGGTAATTGAAAACAGTTTTTTAAACATAATTACTGAGAACATTATCTTCTCAAGGTTTTGATCTAAAGAGTCGCATCTGGGTTCATCGTTTTCGGCGCAATGGGTGCTTTTACAGGACCAAAAATGGTCTAAGTTTTAAACCTTATGAAACTAAACCAAGAATTAAACACTTTATAAAACTTCACCAATAAGTAGACATTATTCATGAAACTAGACCAATAAGTAGACACTATTTATGAAAGTGGATCAATAAGTAGACATTATTTATGAAACGAAAACAAGAATTAGGCATTATTTGCAAAACTAAACTAATAGGTAGAAACTATTTATGAAATTGGACTATACACTATTTATGAAACTGGAGTAAGAACTAGACAATATTTATGAAATATGACCAAGAACTAGGCACTATTTATGAAAAGTAGACCAATAACTAGGCACTATTTATGAAATCATACCAAGAAAGAGACACTATTATGAAACTGTACCAATTACTATATATTATTTATGAAATTGGACCCAATAACTAGGCACTGCTTATTAAACATATCAAGAGCTTGACACTATTCATGAAAGTAGACAAAAAATTAGACACTATTTATGAAATTGGACAAATAAACAGTAGTATCGCTTAGTTTCATAAACAATGTTCAATTTCATAAACAACATACAAGTCCCGCACGTTAGTTTTTTTTTTTTTTTTAATTGTGTCATTTTCATTAATATTTAAGTTTTTTTTGTTTTGTCATTTTTATTAAAATTTAGGGGTTTTTCATTAAAATTTAATTCTTTTTCATTAAATAAAGTTATAGTATGGTTTTTGGTTAAAATAAATTTAGCTCAACCCCTTTTCATAAAAGTTCCTTGCTATTTATTGGTCCAATTTCATAAATAGTGCCTAATTTTTTGTCCACTTTCAAAATAGTTCTTGGTCATGTTTCTTAAATAGTGCCTAGTTATTGGATCCAGTTTCATAAATAATGTATAGTAATTGGTACAGTTTCATAAATAGTGTGACACACCCCGACCCAGAATGTCCACTAGGACTCCAAATCGAGCTGTGCTGGCCGACACCTGGAAGGTAATGAAGCCATAAAGTGTAGTGACATGGAAAATGTGAATAAATTTAAACCTAAAAGTGCCTAATTTAAAGAGTACGTTGTGAGCGGGAATGAACCCATTTCACACGTGATGTTAGAGCATAAGTAAAGTACAGTAAGATGGAATAAGGATTATACCTATACTGAGATTTGCCAAGAATCCTCATCGATACAAATGTTCGGCAGCTAAAACCTGGAGGGGCGAAAAACAAGGGTGAGTAGGCCTGAAATAAAGTTTTAATAAAAACCTTTTGAAAACGTTATAACCCCTCGCCGTAAAACATGTATAGTTTCCAGAAAATCATACTACGCATAGGTATGAAATCAAATGTATGCCAACAGTAAAACCAGAGGTATGCCACAGCACCATAACTCAACAGTAATATAAATATAGGCATGTGCTCAACAATCTATACTAGCATGCAAGTCGGAGTCACCTAATGTGACCTGCACGACTGCACCTATTGCTCATCCATCTATGCTAACACACGAGTCAAAGTCACCTAATGTGACCTGTACAACAAGACTAGGTGTAATAATATACGCTCTAGTGCTACGATCACGTGAAGACTAGCACTAAGCGCGTCACCTACGAGTCGGAGTCACCTAATGCGACCTGTACGACATGACTAGCACCTACTTGGATCCAAGGCGAGCGTGGGTTCAAGGTGAACATCACGTGAATGACTAGCCCTGGCCCGGGGCGAGCACTAACATCGGTGCAGCAATGATGAGCGAGCTATATGAAAATATGCATGCCATAATGATGTAATAATTCCAATCAACATAATAAACTTACCTGAACTTACCTGCTCATCATGTAGGATCATCTTGGTGTTTCACAACAGTGCAACATTTCTTATAACATAATTTAATCATGGCATGAAGTGCATAAATCAATTCAAAAGCATTTGTGGAAACTATCAATCATATATATATATATATATATATATATATATATATATATTGTAAAAAGGAAAAGACCTACTCACCTGAGGTCTGCGCTACAACTCCCTAGCACGAACATCAAGACGTCATGAACAATCGGTGCCTAGAACAATTATCAAATCACATTTCAGAATTCTTATCAATAGAACACGTAACTTACATAAAACATATCCCTAATGACGTCCTAGAATGATTTGAAACCCATTGACCAAAAGCCAACCGTCGGTCAAAGGTCGGCGATAGGGTCCATAACACTACGTAATTCAATTCGGAAGATCCGCACCTCGGATTTCCGATCCGTAACTTCTAAAGATCCACATTATGCTTCTAGAACATCATACTAAAGTTTCATTACGATTCAACGATTGGATCTCCGCCAATTGCAAATTCAAGTGGAGGTCAGTGTTTTATTTTACGAACTTACAAATCCAATTTGGGAAGATCCGTATATCAAATTCTTGATCCGCAAGTTCCTAATATTCTCAAATTTTACGTACTATAACTTATTAAAGTTTAGTGACGATCCAACGGTCGGATCATCGATTGCTATAATATTCAAGTGGCGGACCTTAATGAAATTATACTCAAACAATGGAATTCCATCAATCGGATGTCAAATATGGAATCAGGGCATCCAAATTAGCCTAGGATGGGCAAGTGGGGTCTCGGCTCACGCGCCGCCGCACAAGGTGTTTTTCGACGACCGGAAACCCATTTTTTCGACTAAATCCAAATTATACCAAAATTTATAGGAGGATAAAGCTCAACAAGAGGAACAAGTTTTATACCTGCCACAAAGTCCAAAAGTGGACGAAAGATGGTCAATTTCGCCGATAAAGCCGGCGGGTGCCTAAAGCTTTTTGGTGTCGATTCGTCGCCTACAGCGGTCCAACGAGGTCAAGGCCGGTCGGGATTACTCCTGGGATGATGGGCTACAAAACCCAAGTGGTGGTGTCGGCCATCGCTTTGCCGATTCACCGGAAAAATGAAAAGGGTGACCGGAGCACCATTGGTATTCATCGGGTTTTGTGGCCTTGCACCTCCACGTACAGAGGTTAATCAAGGTGGTTCTTGGTTGGGTTTTGTAGAGGGGAGTGAGAGCTTCAAGAGGGTGGTGGTGGCGCCAAAAAATTCACCGGAGTTGGTCGGAATCGGCAACGGAAAATGGGAGGTCGCGGGGATGGGTAGACAGGAAGATAAGACGGGAAGATGAGGGGCACATTCTCTCTTCTCCTGATTGGCTCTCTCTCTCCCCCTCTATTTTTTGATTGGTCCCCTTAAACTCATACCTGATTGGGCCGGTCTTCACCTTTGATTGGTTACCATTCCCAACATGGTGGGAGTTTTAATCAATTTAAAATCTAAAATTTGAGTAAACAGTTTCAAACATCCGTAACTATACCGTTATAATCCGGACTCGCAAACGGCTTTTGCCTATGCGTTCGTAGCTTCAAGATCTATTCGGAAACATTAATTGTGACTTCGAACGGTCAACGAAAGTTAAACGTCCTCGCCTTTAAGGGCATTTTTGTAAAATCACTATTTTAAAATTTATAAATCATAAAATTAGGGACGGGTCGTCACATAGTGTCTCTTTCTTGGTCCGGTTTCATAAATAGTGTCTAGTTATTGGTCTACTTTTATAAATAGTGCCTACTTCTTGGTCATGTTTCATAAATATTGTCTAGTTCTTACTCCAGTTTCATAAATAGTGTATAGTTCAGTTTCATAAATAGTTTCCACCTATTGGTTTAGTTTTGGAAATAATGCCTAATTCTTGTTTTCGTTTCATAAATAATAATTAGTTATTGATCAAGTTTCATAAATAGTGTCTACTTATTGGTTTAGTTTCATGAATAGTGTCGACTTATCGGTGAAGTTTTATAAATAGTGTTTAATTCTTGGTTTAGTTTCATAAGGTTTGAAACTTAGACCCTTTTTGATCATGTAAAAGCACCCAGTGCGCCGAAAACGATGAACTCAGAAGTGACTCTTTAGATCAAAACCTTGAGAAGATTATGTTCTCAATAATTATATTTAAAAAGCTGTTTTCAATTACCAAATTAAAATTTGCTCACCTTTTTTACATACCTACAATAATAAATGTAGCTTTCCATCCAATTTCTTGAGCTTGGGTGTCATCTTGGAGAAATTTTTCTTTGTGCCTGTAACACAAATAGTATACCACGTGTTATTATGTAAGTAGTGGAAAATTTTATTTTTTATGTTATTAATTTTTTAACATAAGAATCTCACAACTTGTATAAAGTGTACCACCCAGTGTTCGGACACATTGAAAAGTTTCTCATCATCATGACTACAATTGGGAAACAATACCACAAAAATAAAACTTGAAAATGTAATTCAATTTGAAGTATTTTCTTATTCTAAGCAAACAAAGAGAAAAAAAAAAAAAGAAAAAAAAATCTATTAATGTAGCTGACAATGGGAGAAAAAAGTGGAATGTGGGAGGGAGGGGGTAAGTGCCCCATCGCAAGTTGGGTTTTTTAGGGGTAATTTTTTTTTTATTAATCTTTTGTCTTTATCAATAAATAAAGTTAGTGGGTAGTTTTTTATTAAAATGTAAAAATTTGAAGTCATTTTTATTAATTTTTCTTAAATAATATAGTAGCGTTTAGTTTCATAAATAATGTTCAGTTTCATAAATAGTGTTCAGTTTCATAAATAGTGTTCGGTTTTATAAACAGTATACAAGTCTTGTGCATCAGGTTTGTTTTTTTTTTTTAAATTTTTTAAATTATTTAATTTTTCATTAAAATTTAAGTTTTTTTTTTTTTTTATCATTTTTTTTAAATTTAAGGGGTTTCTCATTAAAATTTAATTTTTTTATTAAATAAAGTTATAATGAGATTTTTGGTTAAAATAAACTTAATCCAAATCATTTTCATAGAAGTTCCTTAATTAAATATCATAAGATAAAAATTAATATTATTATGTTTTGAGACACGGAATTGTTATTAGAGCAACTCCACCCTTGGAGCCCTCCCCCCAGGCAATCCACTATTCAATCCACCTAGTGAACAGTAACTGCCCTAATGAACAGTAATTGACATTTGCATCTCCATCCTTGGAGCCCTCTCCCTGGCAATAGGCAATAAAATAATAGTTTTTTGTTTTTGTTTAAATAATACAAAATAGAATTATTTGTAATTTTGGATAAGAATTTTTAAATCGTTCTCGTTGCGCCACGTGTCATTTTATCCAAAAAAAAAACAATTTTTTTGTGATGGATTTCGATAAGATTTTTATCCAATATCATCATGCCACGTGTCGTTATCTTTTCATAATCTTTGAGGATAGATTTCGATTGAAACTTTGAGAAAAAGATAGGAATGTGATTGAAAGTAGTTGAGAAAATATGAAATTGTGGTGTAAGATAGATGATAATGAGAAGGTATTTATCGAAAAGTAGAAACATTTTTTTTTAAAAAATTTTCAGATATTTTTTTTGGATTTTTTACAATTTTTAAATTTTTTATTCAAATAATTAATCTCTGCCGTTGGATTTAAAAAAAATTGAATTCCAACCCTCCAGATTGTGCCACGTGTCACAACGGTAACTTTTCTTAATTTTAAAACTTTTTTTTTTTTTTGACTCTGAAAAGTGGCTGACTTTTCTGAAAAATGGTCGGGTGACGCACCCCCACTCGCGAGTGGGGTGCACGCGCCTGACAGAAAAAAATAAAAAAAGGGTCAGACGCCAGTGCTGGCGTCACAGCCACTCGGGCTCTCGGGCTGTCAACTCTTCACAGGCCCAGAGCTCGGGCCTCCACCTCTGCTCGGGCTCCTTCAACGCTGGAGCAAGTTCATAGGGCCTCGGGCCCTTTCCTCTCGCCTGTCCCCCGAGCAAGGTCCAACGGTGGACTTGCTCTTAGCCATCTAAAAATCTTATTTGGCCAAATTTTCTATAATTAGAAAGAAAAATACAATTGTGAGATTTTGAGAGAGATAATAACAATTCTTGAGATATCCGTCGTGAGTCATGATACCTTGTGATGCAATTTTGCAACCAAACCCCTGTCACCGACTCACCATTACTACGGGGGCAAAGAAATTAGAATTCCCCAATTCAAAATTAAGGGAGAAATACCCAATTCACTCCAGAAACCCTATCCTCTCATATTCTTCATTACAGTGATTGATTATTCTCCCTTATGCTCTGCAGCAATGGCTTCTTCAGAGATAGAGGTGGTGTCTTCGGACTCAAAAACCCAGGAAAACCCTGCCGAGGTTCCCGTGTTCGACGTTTTCTCTGCTTCTGCTTATGGCGATTTTCAGAAACTCAGAAAGTTCGTCGAGCAAGACGGTGCCTCTCTCTCCAAGCCAGACGTCCATGGCTACTACGCCCTCCATTGGGCTGCTCTCAATAACTTCCCCGATATTGCCCACTACATAATTCAGGTATCTATGCCCTAAACCCTTTCTATTTCTGTGAATTAGCTTGTTTTCTGTGGTGGGTTTATACAGATTGAGCTATTTCTGTGGTGGGTTTGTGAGGAAAGGTTGAGTTTTGCAGTGGGTTTGTGTGTGGAAATTTTGAATTTTTTGTGTGTGTCAGGGGGTGGTCGAACAGTTGCAGTGGGTTTTTTAGCTGTTGAAGAAGCACACGTCTGTTTTTATTTTGTTCTACTTTTGGTATTGGGTTGCTGCATTCTGTGGTGAGGTTGGCTTGTTTGGTATTAATGTACTTGGTATTGATGTGTTCAAAGCATGGTGGAGATGTCAATGCGACTGAGAATGTACAGCAGACAGCATTGCATTGGGCAGCCGTGAAGGGTGCAATTGCGGCGGCGGATGTGCTCTTGCAGAATGGAGCTAGGGTTGAGGCAGCTGATGTACATGGCTACCGGGTAATTCTCTCATTTCCTCTCTCCTTTTAATGCAGTTTATTTCCAATATCTTTAATTTTCTCGGTTGAGTTTGTCCATTTTGAAATAAAAAAATATATTATATTACATAAACTAGGTGTTTGATTTAGAATTAGGATTCAATGATTTGTTGATGCATACAATTTTTGTGATACTAATGATGAAGACCAACGGTCCCATTTCCTTAAAAGTAGTTGCCCATAGTTTTGCCCTGATCTTGTATATCTGTTATATGGGACATGTATGTTCTATTGATCTTCCTAATTTTATTCATTCTTGTATCTATTTATGTGTTGCTGATGTTCTTTCTCTTCCAAAACTATTGTTTGAGTTCATTGAGATTGAGATCATTTTCGGACACTAATGGACCTTTAAGGCCTTAATTCCACCATTGCATTTGGGTGGAGATGAAGAATTCAGAGTGGAGAGGTGGCGTGGTTTGTGAGTTGGATGAGATTCCAGAGGCGAGGGAGCAAGCGTGTTATTCATGGGTCACAAGTAGTTTTCAGTAGTTTCACTTCCATTAAGTATCCAACTGCTGAATCCAACGACCAAAAATGAAGCCCAGTTTTCAACACCAGCTGCATACGTACTATGCTAACGAGATGAAGTACACATGTACAAACTTTCTTTGGTGCGGTGCATTGCGGATTACCAGTTTTGGCACTGCAGCTTGTCTGTGATGTGTTGCCATACTTTATTGCAATGTTCTCTAATCTGAAAACAAAGAAAACTTTATGTTGCAATTAATCTGGACCAAACATTTTGGTATGAACCACACTGATCTATGGTCCAGATTCAGCAAGATTAAGCACCTTAGGTTTTCAGAGTTCCTAGCAGGAGAACTTTCCGTATACACCCAGACACATATGTTCTTAGCATTGCTTGTAATAACTAATAACAAATGTAGGAACTTTTATTGCCTTACTGGTGATTATCAGGTGTAGCATTATTTCTTTTATAAAGCGATTATTATATTTATAGTCATATTGTTTTAGGTAGATTCATATGTAGTGTGAATTTAATTTTGATTGGGTGATGTATACTTTAAAATTAGCTGTTAGTCCTATATTTTGATGCAATCAAAGGATGCTTGTTGCCACTAGTTTTTTCTCAACACTTGTTTAATCTACTGCAGGCGGTTCACGTTGCTGCTCAATATGGGCAAACATGTTTTCTGAATCACATTGTTGCAAGATATCATGCTGATTTTGATGCACCTGATAATGAGGGGAGGAGTCCTCTTCATTGGTATGTTGAAAGGCTATACTATGGCATATTGACATGGTTTACGTGTTCATAGATGTTCTGTGACATTGGCATCGTGCTTTCTCACTTTCTCCATCACAACATGGGCTGTCATGGATTAAATCTATTCATATCCACGTTGTTTTGTGCACACATGTAAAGAACGAGTGAATAAACGATTGAAGTAGTTATTATTGCTTTTACGGAAAATGGAAATAGCTAATTGATCCCTACCTTCTAACTGTGTGACCCCTTGTGGAGGTATTCAGATTGGTATTGGAACCATGGAAGGACTCTTGGTGTCTGGTAAGGACTTGCAGGGGTGCAATACCAGTCTGTACCCCTCCACAAAGCTTTCATTATCAGATGTGGTTCATTATGTACATCTATATATAGCACCGGAATTAGTTCTTTCTAGATTTGGTTTGTTCATAATACTAGCATCCAACTTCTTTGCCGTTTTGTTAATATTTTCAGTATGCATGTAATACCTTGACTTGTCTAGATTGTCTTTTCTAATTATTTGATTGGTCTATTTTGGTCATCTGTATTTTTGGCTGGGCCTTTAAATGGCAAAAGGGCTTCATCTGATTGGCAAAACAAGTTTTTTCTGATATGAGGTCATTGATCAAATTATGATGTTCTGTGCAGCAGTCTTACGTATGTGGAAACAGGAAGTTTTTGTTGTGAGATTGTCTACATGAAAATTATTTTAATTTATTATATTTTCAACCAGGGCCGCATATAAAGGTTTTGCAGATACAGTTAGATTACTTCTGTTTAGAGATGCATGCCAAGGGAGGCAAGATAAAGAAGGTACACTAAATGTGTGCACTATTCACCCAAATATGTTGTGTTCTGGTTATTTTAAGAGTACAATTAAACTCTTCAAAAAAAAAAAAAAAAAAAGAGTACAATTAAATTTAGGGTGCCTTTATTGGCACCCAACTTTTTCCCAACTTTTAGTTAAGTCCACCCAAATTAATAAGTTTAACCCATCTTCTTTAAGAAATTACAAACATTTAACATTCCAAAGCTATCCCAACTACTCACCCCCATCTCTACACCCACCGCAACAGAAGTGAACTCAGACACCAAAAAGGCTTGTCTTTCCACCCATTCAATGAAGAATTCTCATCTCCGCTACACTCATTTTTTGCACGTGTTGATGCTTGATTGCCCAAATTTCCGTGCCATAAAGCATTGTTGGCCTTATTATCGTCTTATAAAATTTCCCCTTGAGCTTTATTGGATACGATGGTTGTACAACACACCTGATGCACTCCCTATCTCAAATGGACCCTCATTCCCACTAAACTTGCACTCCATATACTCTGTCTTTAACCTACTTAGGCGGAGACATTTAGATTCCAACGCCTCTCCCCAATGTTTAAGCTTAGCATTTACTACCTCTTGCATTTCATCTATATCATTTACGAAAAGCACACACCAAGGGATAGCATCTTGAATATGTCCCGTTAACTCATCCATTACCAATGCAAAAAGGTAACGACTTAAACCTGAGGTTTGGTGTAACCTTATGGTTCGGGCCTGGTTGCCTGGATATTTGGATTCATGTTCGGTAGCTTGGGTCAGAATTTTATGCATCAATTCCTTCAATTTTGACCCTCATGCTGCAGAAAATCAAGCGAACAACACCTTTACCGAAAAAAATCAACAATACAAAAATATTTCCAAGGCTTTCTATCTTCTTCATATAAAGCTTTGGTCTCGGCTTAGATCATGCAAGTAAAAAGGTGGCTGAAAATGGTTTATCAAGGAATTTACAGTTCTTCCTCCACTGAAGCTTGAGAAGCACAACCACTTGCTAATTTCTGTTTTAATAATATTAATTAGAATACCTTCTCAATTATCTCAGAAAGTGTTCGATGGATATGGGTGAGAGGACAAAACAGATAATTATTCATTCATCTGTGTTGTGCTTGAGTGCTTTCAAACTTCAATTTTGGGGTCGAGAAAATGATAATGGTTTATGTCCTTTTTGGTCATTCGATAAGAGTAAAATTGGAAGTATAATTTGCTAAATTAATTGGGTGAACTTAACTAAAAATTGGGTGCCAATAAAGGCACCCTTAAATTTATACATCAGCCGTTTATGTAATATGTCAAACCTAGCCTAAGTAGAAGAGAGTGATTAAACATATTTCGTGATGGGTATCAAATAATGCAATACAGGACAGCTATGATCATGAAGTTGCTACCTTAGCCTGTAAATAATACTCTTTTATATTGAAGAAGATGAATTTCAATCATGCTTATTTCTTCTTTTTGGTGATCTGCTTTGTGGTCTGATGATTTGAGTATACCATTTGTATTAGGTTGTACCCCTTTGCACTGGGCAGCTTTAAGTGGGAACGTGGAGGCTTGCACAGTGCTTGTCTATGCTGGCACTAAGCAGGAATTAACTGTGAAAGACAATGCTGGTTTTACTCCTGTTCAGATTGCATCTGATAAAGGTCATCAGCGTGTCGCTCTTTTCCTTGTACGTAACTTTATATTTGTAGCACTTGTGGTAGCTTTCTCATCACCAAATCTAACGGGACTTGAAATGTAGATATGGGAATATGAGGTTGAGTTTGGGAGGAGGTTTTGATATAGGACCGTATTTTGCAATGGTTGCATAACCTCATAGATTTGGCGTTTGTTATTATTCACATTTTCTTTTCTTTGTTGAGAATTCAGTGTCATGTATAGTACATATATAAGGTAAACAAGTTGGTTAGTGGTTCTCATGTACTTTCCATAACTTACATACATGCCTCACCAAACATGAATTTGTTTTCTCTTTTCTGGAAGACTTGCAGGAGTTATTGTAAATATAGATGTCATATCAGAAGTATCCTTATGTATATCCTTCGATTCTTCTCATGATAAAAGTACATGTGAAGGGGGGAATTATATTCTACAACATTCTGTTAACTACTAATTGAATAGGAATGTTTATAATATTATCATGTTAGTTAGAAAAAGAGTAATTTTGTATCTTGTGTAGGCTAACCAGCAGCGGGCTCATAGCAACTGCTGGAGAGACAAATTTGGCAGTGGGAAGATGGCGGATATTGGTTACGCACCTGTCTTGTTGTGTATAATAGTCTTTCAGACAGTTCTTTTTATGAATTCTGTCCTTGCAGGTAGTAAAGCTTGTTCCAGTTTTCCTTTAGATTTCAGATAGATTGAGTTCCCTTGCTAGTCATTCCTCACTGACTTCATACTTACCCATGTTAGCTCCTAATCTGACAAAGGTTACTGCTGCTGTCGGTCTCTGGGGATGGACTGCCATTTCATTAGCAGTGGGTTCCTTGATTATGTTCTACAGGTGCAGCAGGTAATCCTTTTTCTAGAATCCAAAATTAAACTCAAATTAAAATTTTGTTTTTATCTTCTCCAGTTCTCTAAAATGGGTATTTTGCATTAGTTTCAGTAAGAAAATTTGAATATGCCTTGATACTTGAACTTCTGGTTTGGACAATTTAGTAGTCACTTAGCACTTAGGGTTCGTTTTTTCCACAGCCACCAGATAACCCCACCCATTCCTTTTTTGGAGGAACCTAATATATCTTATACATCGTCAAGAGACATTACTAGCTTGGCAAATTTATACCTTAATAGTAGAGGTGCTTTATACATCTACCACGAATCTTCTGTTGTAGTTTGTTTTTGTGATGTCATTAAACAATTATCTACCACATTTGCTTGCAGTAAAGATCCAGGTTACATCAAAAGAGCAGGGGATTTAAGCAATCCTATAAATACAGAGGTATGCAATATTTCTGTTTAGTCTTTATCATTTCTACGTTCAATATAAGTAGTTTTCTGATGACTAACTGTAACAATTTATATATATATATATATATATATATATATTTTTTTTTTTTTTTTCCTGAAGCCATCAGTTTCTGTAAAACAGAAGGTGGTAGGCATGAAACTTAATTCGAACTTAGTTAGGTTGATAGTTTAAATCTCATCTGATGGCAAAAATTTTTAAGTGCATCTTTAGTGACAGCATCGCATGTGCATAGCAGCATAAGTAAAAAATATCATGTATCACAAAATTTGGAAGAAACGAAACGAGTGAGGTCCAAAATCGAGGAATTGTCATGTAAAGAAAACTCTACATCCTCCCCATCAAATTTTTCAAAGATCCTTATTTTTGTTTCCAAGCACACCACTGAAAACTTAGCAATCGTTCTGCAACTACAGAAGACTTTCACCTTCTTCCCCAAACTCAAAGATCAACTATTCTGATAGAACAAAAGAACCCTTGATTTTGGAATTATGCATGAAAGTCAGTTTCCCTCGGCAATATTTATGTGACCAGTTAATAAAGGGGACCCATCTAATGCAATTGAAAAATAGATGATGTGACAACAATACATGCTCGAGTATTATGCGTGCATGTGGTAAAAACATTTGTACTCTACATGGCGGTGCTCAGAAACGCAGTTCCAGATGGGGTATGGTTGACTTGTAAACTTGTGTAACTTAGCTTACTAACAGTGCGCCAACATTTTTCAGGATCCTTTGTTGAATGTTGATTTGAACAATTCCGCTGTATGGATGGGAAATTGGTCTCAACTTTGTCCCACTTGCAAGGTTAACTTGATGACCTATTTTCTTTCAAAGAGGATGCTAAATAGTATAGTATTTTGGGATATCTTTATGCTGCATATAATTTTTGTAGATTTGATTAATGTCATGGATTTCTGACATTCTTTTGCGTCAGATAATTAGACCTGTTCGCTCTAAACACTGCCCCTTATGTAACCGCTGCGTAGAACAGTTTGACCATCATTGTCCATGGATATCTAATTGTGTTGGAAAGGTAAGTAGTGCTAACTTCATCACAGTCCAAGTCAATATAACTTTGGTATGGATACTTCAGGTCACAATTGTTTCCACCAGCTTCACTATCTCTTTATTTGCCTCTTGCAGAGAAACAAGCGAGATTTCTTTATACTTATCTGCCTGGGAACTTTGACGTCACTCGTTTCTACTGCTGTTGCAGTTCAAAGTATGTGGGTAGCAGAAATTATGAACTTTGTGATGAACTGTTTCATTTTTTTACTAGATGACAGCTGTCTTTTCACGATGACAGGGATTTGGGGTGCATTGCCAGGACTGCGAACAGAAGAATCATGGATTCGTCGTGTGGTAGTTCAATATCCTAGTATTGTTGCTTTTCTGTTTGTGGACGTAATTATTTTGATTGCTGTTACTACCCTGACAACGGCACAGGCAACTCAGGTAATTGATGGAACCCTCACTACATAAATTTTAGCTTTAGTTAGCAAAGACAAAACATGTGTTCCTCCAAAAAAGTGAAAACTACATCTTCTGAGATGGGAATTATACTCTCGAAATGGATTAACTAGTTTTCAGTTGCATTCAAGGATTAGCCAGCCCATACGGTCATTAATTTGGAATACGATTTATCTTTTATTTACCTCCTTTTCCTTCTTTCTTGAGATTTTCTTTGGGCTGGATAAATAGCGATTGAAGAACCCGTTAAATAATGGGAAAAAAATGTGGGAGCAGATAGCAATTGATAAGAAAGTTATGCCCCTTTTCACATCCTGTAACAGAATACTGACAAGAGAAACGAAATCACTGATGTGGATTAATTAATGAATTCGATGTTGCAAAATTTGGTTCTCTTTTTTCTTTTTCTTTTTTTTTTCTTTTCGTTATAGTTAATTTTCTTTAATATTTTGTACCTTCACTTTGGTATGTGTTGAATTTGATCTTTTCATAAGACTTGATTAGTACAGATGTATTTACAATTATTGTCTTTTAAACTCCGGCAAGTGAGTGAGAATATACTGATAACGTCGTTGCATCTTTGAAACAGATAGCTCGAAATATCACCACCAACGAATTGGCGAATGCTATTCGTTATGGGTATCTTCGGGGTCCAGATGGGCGGTTCCGAAACCCATATAACCATGGGTGCAGGAAAAATTGTTCTGATTTTCTCATTCAGGGCCACACAGATGATGAAATGGCTTGGCCTCCATTGCAGCAGGTTGCCAGTTAGAACATTATTTGGTCCTCTCCGTTGTCCCAGGCCATGGATGATGCTTGGCATCCCGCGGTTGACCTGTAGTTGCTTGTACTGTTTGCCACCGTAGCTAGGTTACCCAGTTCTTATACACGAGACCCTGTGTACAATTGAAACAATAAAATCCAAAAGAAATGAAAGCTTTTTTCGTGCGATTGTGTGCCGAGACAGATTGACATGGTTATGTTCTGAGATGGATCGTCGTTCTCCTCAGCTTCAGATTATTATTGGTGTGGAATGCGGGAACAAGTACAAATTAATGTAATTCATTCAAGTTTGTGAGAAGTCGATATCAAAGGAGAGTTTCCTCTTCCCGAAATCATGGGATAAATGTTGAACGTGTTGCGTTATTTGATAAAAAAACACTGCATCTGATTACACTTTCTGGTGTTTTTGTGTTTAGGCTTACTTGAGATTGCATCTGCACGGAGTGGGTTTGTGGATTTTTTTTTCACAGACGATATTGTAATTTTCGCTGAATTCATCCAAAATTTGGTAAGAGGGATTGAAACTTGGGTCAAGAGCGATGATCACACTGCTTGGGCCGACTTGGCTAAGTTCATATCTGACATTGGCCGGTTTTGCGATAAAACATACAATAACCTATCAAATCTTACGTGCTTTTTAATGTGTTTCCCTTGTAAACGGTTTTGTATTTCAGAAGTACAAATAATTTTTCTGTGGTTAAACACTTGGAAAACAAGAAAAGAAGACACAAACTTGTCACTAGTACTACTGTGTAGTGGGATTCATTTTTACTATTATGTGCATGTAAGGTTTTTGGTTTGACTCATGTGAATGATGAGTTTGAACTATGTTGACACATTGTACATTTCAAATTGTAGAACCAACTAGTTCCGATTTACGAACGGTCATTTTAAATTAATTAATTCAAGCTTCAGTACTCAGCAAATAGGGCAAGTTAACTCAATTACAAATAGCTTAACATTGACGCCGAAATATATACATGGATCTCTTAATTACGAATACCTTTGTAGGGCTCACTCTGCAGTGTATTTTCATAAACGGGTAATTTAGTTATTAAATTCCTCCTCAAAGATCACTGTTACAAGAAATCACTCAATTTCAAAATTGTTAACCACTCAATTAAATGGTACTTATTTTAGCATATCTTGATTTGTACATCGTGTTTGCCTATTTTGATTTATATACAACGAGAAGACATAATAACTAGTCAAGTGACAGGGTACAAAAATATGAACTATCTAGAGGACATAATAACTTTATACTCGTATAATTATCTAACCTACGTACTTAAGAGGTCAATAAAATGCCTTTCACTGCGAGGAATTCTAAGACCACCCACTTGATGGTCACCAAAACCAAACTCTTCTGCAACCTGACTCAATAAGTCCTGGAATGAAGGGTGGTTCAAGCATGAAACCGGAATCACGAACCGCTTCTTATTCCGAACTTCCTCTCCCACGTAAACCGCAAAGTAGCTTTTCGGGACATCCGCTTCGTTGTCTTTGTTGTCGATGCTGCTTGATATGAGTGTTGTTGCTTGCAACCTCTCATGTCTCTCGACAATTTGCTTAAGGCTGGTTTGGTATTGTTGTGTTTTAAAAAAAAAACTGTTTCTGCTGTGCTGTGAAAATAAGTAGCTGTGAAATAAAGCAGCAGAGTGTTTGGTAAACTTTTTTGTAAAAGTGCTTTTGAGAAGAAAAAAAGCAGTATTATAGTGTTTGGTAAACTTTTATGTAAAACAGATGTGAAAAAAGCCGGTTTTTCAAAGCTAGGTTTTGCAGCTTCTTGTTTTTAGCTTTTTTTTCACCCAAAACTGTGAAAAAAAAGCTGAAGCTGAATGTTTACCAAACACCAAAAACTCTCCCAATTTTTTTTCATAGCAGCTTTTTTTAAAATCACCTCAACCCCAAACTGAGGCTTAGCATGATGAAGAGCTATGTCCGTTACACGAATTCCCATACTTTTAACCTAATTAATCAACTCAAGCTTGAGGAAATATAGAGAAAATGAAAATTGGAAAACTTCCGCTTGAGGTAATTGGTTTCATATGATTTATGTTGCGTCCTTGTTACATAGCAACATAAATGAAAATTGAACATATTTTTTTACTATTTTTTATAATACTATTAGTAAGATATTTAGAAGTTTTTTAACCACTTACATTATGACACTTGGTGACGTGACCGTGTTCCTTGCATGAAAAAATCCTCATATCCAAATTGTTGTGTACTTTGAAGTGTGCATCATAGAATTTGTTGAACTCAGGCAACGTCACTGTCAATCACAGACCCAGCTTGAAACTGAAGGTCCCATGATATGTTACTAAAAGTAGATGGAGCATTTCACCAAAAAAAAAAAAAAAATGTAGACGGAGCCGCCCACTGTTTTCCAAATATTGAGAGAAAACCACCATCTTTTCATCTCTTCAATGTTTTGCGACTTCTTGACGTAATTGGCTCTCTGAGGGGTGGCTTTGGCCTGGTACTTAAATGGTTAGGCTCTTAAAAGCTTCTCAAATAGACCTCACAAATGTTAAAATGAAATTACATACAAGTTTTCGTCACGTGACGTTTGATTTAAAGGAAAACTAGTGAAAAGAGCTCGAAAATTTTGAGTTTTAACGATTAGGACAAAAGAAACAGTAAAGTGAATAGTACCAAGATTGACTTTTTAGTGTAAAAATGTGATTTTTCGTTAAAGTGAACAGTACCAGAAGCTTTTCGTTAAAGTTCGCTTGATTTAATTATAGGGATAATTTGGATGTGGTCCCTAATCCTTAACATTCTTTGATTAAAACCTTAATGATATTCAAAGTTTGATCAAAGTCCCTTGATTTTGTACACCTCATTATATTACTATTAATATTTATATTTTTATAGTTTTGACATTAATTGTTTGATATTTTATGAGATTTATAATCCTATAAATTTAAAATCCCTCATTATAATTGACACACCCCGACCCGAAAGTGGGGCGTGCTGGCCGTTACGAGGGTGACGTAACCATGTGCAGAGTGCGGAAGCAAGATTAATCAGAAGGATACGAACAATTTAAAGCCATGCAACCAGCAACCCAATTCAAGATAGTGTGCTAGTGCGAGAATTAAGATGGTTTACACAACCAGAGCATAAATGGTCTACGTGTAATCAAGCAGAAAGTACTAAATGGAGATAACACCCGAATGTGGTCCTACATAAGTGAATTCTGTCAGAACGTCCGATGAGCTCCTCGTATGCCACCAACGAACATTACCTAATACCTGGAGGGGCGAAAAACAAAAAGCGTGAGTGGGCAAAAACAAATATTTTCAAAACCTTTATTTTCTCAAAAGTTATAACCCCTAGCCGTAAAACCTGTATAATTTCCCAGAAATAAAGTATATACTCATATATATAATTCTCAAAATCCTGCTGGAAAATATGTATGTATGCCATGCCAAAGTATCATAACTGAATGCCAAATCATAACTCTGTGAATGTGATGGAATACTAAATAATCAACTCAGCCCTCGGTTGTATATAGCTCATAACAATCTCATCATATCATATAGCTCATAATCATCTCAATCATATCATATATATCATGCACACACATCAATACCACCTCTAGTGGTCTGCACAACATCATTGTATAGACTAATATGCTCTAGTGCTACAATCACGTGAAGACTATGCGATAAATCGCGGGTCACCTACGAGTCGAACCCACATATAGTGGTCTATTTGACAGGACTAAGCACCTAACTTGGATCTAAGGCGAGCATGCGGTGCGGGAGGTGAACATCACGTGAAAGACTAAGCCCCTACTCTGGGCGGGAGCACTAATATCAGTGTGCAGGTTTATGAGCTCTAATCACATCACATCACATCACATCACATCATTCATTCTCATCATAACTAGTATATAAACTTACCTGCCACTTACCTATGCGTCCGCAGCACCAACATTATTATATGCAATCACTAATGCATAAACAAAATAAATAGATACTTTGCATGGCATTTCAAATCATACTATTCTTTAAATTCACTTTCTAGGAAAAGCAAGTATATAGATATATATAGAAAACAAAAGCCCACTCATTGATAAGTAGCCGGGTTGTAACCCCCGTGCTTAGCCTGGCTACGCTCGTCCTCCGGATAGGTCTCGCCTATATGAGAAATAATTGTATAAACGTCAATTAACGCACATAAACAAAACTGGCTAATAACTTCTCATACATTGCTCAAATTGGGTATATGAATATACCACCGTGATCTACACAACCTCACGAACATCCCCATATTTTTAGAAAAATTTTCCTACCACCCACGCGCCGCCACGCGCAGGCCAAGGCACGCCCAGACATGCCTCCACGCGCGGCCACGTGATCTGCACACCGACGGCGTCAGTTAATGCCGTCAGGAATATTCCATTCAAACCCAACGGAATCCGTCCAAACTAACTGATGGAATATTCTCTGTCTTCCCCGGCGAGTCGCCGGTCGCCGGCGACTGTTCGCCGGTTTTTGGAAAAACTTCAAACTATGGTTTCTTCTTCATTTTTGCACCATTTTCGACGTCCAAATTCTTCCAACGAAGCACTCAGAGCTTCGTAAGGACCTCTTTAAGCTCCCTATGAGCTTAAAATCCCCTAAAAATCAAGCATGAAAAATTGCATGAATAGTGCATGTACGGAGGGTGAGGTTTCTACGTGAATTTGTAGTAGTTCTTACCTGAAAATGGTATGAATGTGTTCGTAAGGACCTCAGGAACACAATGGTGTCCTCACACACCCACGATTTGCAAGGTTTTGGAATGGGTTATGGGTGTGTCCATACGTAGAGAAGGAGAGAGAGAGAGTCTGAGAGATAGAGAGTACGGGAATGAGAGAGAGAAAGTGAGTGATGTGAAGGTGTGTGTGTGTGTGTGGTCCAAATACAACCAACCAAAATAATTGGACCACCCCTAAACTTAAACGCACACGTACCTTAGTTAACGTCCAATGGCATAAACGTCATTTCACATCCATCATACAAAATTTCCGGGACGGGCTGTTACAATAATACTATTAGAAATTGTTACGATAAAAAAATTCAAACATTTTGATAGAATAAATGGATAAAAACTATGTAAAAATAATAAATAATAAATGGCAAAATAATGTATCCATAGTGTTAAAAAAATTGGTACATTTCACATATAACAAAGTGGTACATTAATAAAGAAGAATGGGTACATATAAAAGATTAAAAAATTATGAGTACAAATGAATTTTTAAAAAATATAGGCGCTAAAAGAAATTAATACTTGGGTACAAAATAAACTAAAAAGAAAATACTACAAATTTAAAAAAAAATATTGCAAATTAAAAGTGGGAACAAAGCAAATTAAAAGTGGGAACAAACTAAAAATATAAATATATGAAACAAAGTTTAGGCATAAAACATAAATATACCATATGTAATTTGTCTATCATTGATATACACATGGGTACAATGTGACAGCCCGTCTCGAAATAATTTTATCGATAGTGTGAAATGTCCATTTTGACCTTGGACGTTGAGATGTGTGGTGTGTGACATGCTTTAGAGGTGGAAAAATGTTAAGCTCCTAAGTTTTTGGGGCCAATGGGAACTTAAGGTTTTAGTGGTTGTGATTGGTTGTTCAATTTTGGACCACACACACACAAGACACTTCTCTCTCTCACGTGGACTTCTCTTTCTCACTCTCTCGGATTTCTTTCCCATTTCCGTGCAACCGTATGGACGAACTTCGAAACCAAGCATTCACGCACGGATTTACATCAAGAAGGTAAGATTCGAACCCCTTGCAAGTTTCTGAGTTCATATATGCTATTTTTAGATCGTGAAACCCTCGAAACCCAGAGAAACCAGAACCCCCGATTTGAGCATTGTTCATGTGATCATAATTATGGTTGTTTCAGGGGATTTTAAGTTTGTAGAAAGCTTTAGGACGTTCTCACAAAGCTCGGAGAGCAAGTGTGGTGATTTTTGGACGTCGGGATCGTGAGTTCGAGGTTTGGCCGGAATTCGTGGAATTTCTCCAGCAAGATCCCGTGGATTTCAAGGCTTGAAAGTGGTAAGGTTTTGTTCTACTCGTTGTAAGCTTCATTTTGGTCGAAGTTTCATGAGATTTGGTTGAGAAATGGCTGAGATATAAGGTTTTTTCGAATTTCCAGTTTTTCCGCGATGGTGACGGTCACCGGAGTCAAAGGTTGAAGACGACGGAATATTCCGTCAAAGTTGACAGGAATATTCTAACGGCGTCAGGTTAGTTTTAACGGAATATTTTATTTTTGGACGAAATATTCCCTAACAGCGTTACTGTTTCCGTCAGGGTTCCCTGCGCATGGCGGGCGCGTCTGGCCGTACCTTGGCCGGGGCATGGCGACGCGTGGGACCTCAGAAAAATTATTCTAAAAATATGAGGATGTTTCTGAGGATGAGTAGGTCACTGTGGTATATTCATATACCCAATTTGAGCGATATATGAGAAGTTATTAGCTAGTGTTGTTTATGTGCTCTTAAGTGACATTTATATAGTTGTTTCGCATATAGGTGAGATCTATCTCGAGGACGAACGTAATCATTCGAGGCTTGGGGGCTAGGACCCTTCGACATATTTGTGAGTGGGCTTTTGTTTTCAATATATATATATATATAGACACACACACACACACACACACACTTGATGTTTTTCCCAGAAAACATATTTAAAAGAAATGTGATTTAAATGCCATGTCATACTTATCTCATATTTTAGTGTATACATTATCATATTTATGCATAATGTTGCATGATGCTACGGAGGCCCAGGTAAGTTACAGGTGAGTATATTATGTTGGTAATGGTTATGAGATATGATGATGATGATGTTGAGATATATTGAGCTCATCAACCTGTACCCCGGTGTTAGTGCTTCTGTCCAGAGTAGGGCACAATCTTTCACGTGATGTTCACCTCCCGCACCATACGCTCACCTTGGATCCAAGTCTGGTGCACAGTCCTGTCGTATAGACCACTTTAAGTGGGTTCGACTTGTAGGTGACCCACGATTAGCGCAGTCTTCATGTGATCGTAGCACTAGAGCGTATTTATTTACACCCAGTCCTGTCGGATAGACCATGTGAGGTGGTTCCGACTCGTGTGCAGGTATATACATGTTGAGATATATGATTGAGATAGAGATTGAGCCGTACCGGTCACAAGAGGTGACTCCGGCTAGATGATGAGCTCCAGATTCCGCTGTACAGGTCACGTCAGGTGACTACGGTCGACAGATGATTTATGTTGAATTATATTACCTGGCTTACTTATGTGATATTGTAATAATAGACATGGTGTAAGTACTAGACATGGCATATGCATGGCATTTTTATATACGGATTTCGATATTTTTGAGCATGATTTTGAGAAATATACGTATGTATTCTATTTTCTGGGAAACTATACAGGTTTTACAGCGAGGGGTTAGAATATTTGAGAAATGAAATGATTTTGAAAAGCTTTGATTTTTTGCCCACTCACGCTTTCTATTTTTCGCCCCTCCAAGTATTAAGTAGGAATTGTTCGTTGGTGGCTTACGAGGGCTTGGCGGAGGTTCTGACAGTTCACCTTCCATGTAGGATCATCTTCGGATGTTGTATTATTAATAATTGTTCTGCTAGACTGCAACTAGGTTACTTATGCTCTGAATTATTGGGATTCACTCTTAATCTCGCACTAGCACATTATCTTAGTTAGTACTGCTAGTGGTTTGGTTTTAATTTATTGCTATTTCTTTATATCTTTCCGCCTCTGCAATGCGCTCATGGCTATGTCACCCTCACGTGATGGCTTGCATGCTTTGATTTTGATCGGGGTGTGTCATACAAACACAAAATAAAACTTTAAAAAATATGGGCACAAAAATAAACTAATATATGGGTACAAATTAAAAATGAAAAGAAAATTGGTACAAATTAAAAAATATTTGCAAATTAAAAATAGGTACAAACTAAAAATAAAAATATATGATAATAAATGTAGCCATAAATATAACTATACTAATTGTAACATTTATTGTCACAGCCCGTCCCGAAATCATTCTATCGAGGACGTGAAAAGACGGAATTATCCCTAAAGACTACTAAGGTGTGTGTAATTTATACATTTGGTTAATATTCCTCTTCCTAAGTTTTTGGAAGAATTTATTTGGAACTTAGTTTGTATTTTTTTTTATTTGTGTGGTTAGGGTCTTAGTGGACCACACACACACACACAACCTGCCCTTTCTCTCTCTTTCTCCCGTGGACTTCCTCTCCCTTCTCTCTCAGTTTTTCAACACAGTGCACTGTGCACGTACGAACGAGCACCAAAGTCACCTCAAACTTCATAGATCGAAAGTTTTAAGGTAATATTCTTGTTCCCTATCTTCCCCTGAGTCCATTGGTACAAGTTTTGGAAATTAGAACCCTCGAAATCACGTCAAAACCATAACCCCGTTTGATATCACTGTTCATGTACATGTGAATTGTTGGTTTTCAGGGAATTCTAAGCTTATAGGAAGCTTAGTAAGGTTCCAAGGAAGCTCGGAGTGCTTCGTTTGAAAGAATTGGAGGTAGGAGTCGTGGGTTTGAAGCTTGGCCGGATTTTGTGGAAATTACCCGATAAGATTCCGTGACTTTTAGAGCTTTAAATTGGTATAGCATGATTCTATAAGTTAGGAGCTTCATTTTGATGTAAAGATCGTGAAAAATGGTGCAAAAATGGCCGAGATATCGAAGTTAGAAAATTTCCCCAGTTTTCCGGCAACCGGCGACTCGCTGGAGAAGAAAGGAGTATATTTCGTTAGTTTGGACGGAATATACTGACGTCGTTAGTTAAGTTTAACAGTTTCCGTTAAGAGTTGACGGAATATTCTGAGGAATATTCCTGACGCCGTTTAAAAAACTGTCAGTGTGACTAGCACGTGACCTCGCGTGGGGGTGCGTAGGTCCGTGCCATTTCTAGCGCATGGGGGCGCGTGACAGGTCCAAAAATAATTCTAAAAATATGGGGATGTTTGTGAGGTTGTGTAGATCACGTTGGTTATTCAAACACCCCATTTGAGCATCGTATGAGAAGTTATTTCGTATTGTTGGTTATGTACTCTAAATAATGTTATTATAGTTGTTTCGCATATAGGTGAGATCTATCCCGAGGACGAGCGCAATCAAGGGTGACACGGGGGTTACTACCCTTCGACATACTAGTGAGTGGGCAGTTGTTTTCGTTATATACCTATATACTTACTGATTTTTCCCAGAAATCGAAATTAAATGAAAGTATGTTTTAAAATGCCATGCATAGAATTGATATGAAATATATGAATTGGTATATGATGCATATGTATGAAATGGTGCGGTGGACGCACATGTAAGTATCAGGTGAGTTATATTGTGTTGATGATGTGAATTGTGTCGAGAGCTCATAACCTGCACCTTCGGTGTTAGTGCTTATGTTGATATTCACCTCCCGCACCGCACATTCCCTTGGATCCAAGCAGGTGTAAGTCCTGTCGTACAGACCACTTCTGTGGTTCCGACTCGTAGGTGACCTGCGATTATTCGCACAGCTATTGATGAGAATTGCACTAGAGCGTATTATTACACCAAGTCCTTTCGTACAGACCATTTTAATGGTTCCGACTCGTGTACAGGCAAGGTATTGAGCTATATGATTAGCCGTACAGGACCACTGCAGGGTCTCCGGTTGATTTATTATTTCACCTGTTATATATTTACGCATCTCCACTATGTTATTGATGCATATAGCATGGCATATTTTCATAATACTGATTTTGAACTATGATCTGAGAATATGATGATATACATATGTTTATATGCTATTTTCTGGGAAAGTATACAGGTTTTACAGTGAGGGGTTATAAATGTTGATAAATGAGATGTTTTCGAAAAGCTTCGTTTTACTGACCCACTCAACCTTGTTTTACGCCCCTCCAGGTTATAGTTAGAAGTGCTTGGTGGCTCACGAGGATTCCTATGGTTGTTCTGACAGACTTCACAAATGTAGGATTCACCTTTGGGTGTTGTAATTTAGTAACTGTCCTACTTGACTGCACTTAGAATCTTATGCTCTGATTGTGTGTATTTTGCACTTAAATTCTCTCTAGCATGTGATTTGGATAGTACTGCTATTATTCGGTTTTTAGTCATTCATAATGCTCTTACCTTATCGTTTCCGCATTGCATTTATGGTTACGTCACGCTTGTGATGGCTAGTACGCCCTGATTCTCAGGTCGGGGTGTGTCATTTATTATTCAAATAATTAATGATATTATTAATACCCAAGAACCTTGATCAAAAATTGAAAATAAATAGGATTTTAATCAATGGAGTAGCAAAAAGAAGGATGTGAACCTAATTTCTCCTTAATTCTATATTGTTACAGCAAGAGTTTGATTTAATTATATATTGTTATAGTAAGTTTTTCATTGCATGATCGTGTATTATTTGACCGAAATGTCGATACTAATTATGACATTGTTTTTTAAGTTTCTCTTCGCAAATATGACTTAAAATACTAATTTGTTAACTACCTGCTGACAGTTTAATTACTAAAATTTGTAACTTCACAATTTTGAACTTTAACTTACAACTTTGTTATTTAAGTTTTATTAATTGATACAGAAGTTTTCATTTTCTACATTTATTTTGCACTAATTGCAAGTGTTTTCCATCATTTTAATGTAAAGAAATATTTGTCAAGTCACCTTCTCACTTTACATATTTAACGAATGAAACTTGGTCCTTAATACTTTGTAAACATTTAGACTTAAATAAGAAGGTATTCATGTTGACGAGGTATTATGTACCCACAACTATAAGGTCAAAGTGAAGAAAGTTAAGATTATACCATAAAAGCAATTGACAATAATCCCAATTACCTATAAACACATGCAAGGTCCCCAATTTTCTTGATATGAGATCCATATCTCAATACAACATCAACTCTAAATGAATAATGTATTGTTCCAAAAAACTTTTGAAAAATATTTTAGCTGAGAACAAAAAAATTTATTTGTGACAGCATATTTGGATTTATTTTCTTAACACGTGACCAAAAGAAATTATAAATTGTTATAATATGAAATTTATTCATATATATGTAATAGCTTAAATTGAGACCGAATTTTTTTTAACCATAAAATGTTATACTTTGAGTATTACTATAGAGAGATTTTATTGTACAAAACATTCATTTTCTCCCTTAGGATA
Source organism: Heteromeles arbutifolia (assembly GCA_024362995.1). Lineage (NCBI taxonomy): Eukaryota > Viridiplantae > Streptophyta > Magnoliopsida > Rosales > Rosaceae > Heteromeles > Heteromeles arbutifolia. The sequence continues at coordinate 37,331,434 of JANCRC010000002.1, read as the reverse complement.
ATAACACTTTCGACAGAATCCATGAAATCCATGCAAAATTCATGCCAATTATGAAAAGGAAATCAGGAAGATACAGGAACTGCGAGTGATGTGGCTTGAAGACGGACTTGGATTGTCTACCCTTCCAATTTCCATCATCTTCCTATTTGTACGGTTACGATTAAGCCACGTCAATATTTTATATTAATTTTTTAATAGAGATAATAAGACAAAAAACAATAAGAATATAAAATGTTGACGTTGTTTAACCGTGATCGCACAAATAAGAATGAATGAAAAAAGATATGAAGTAGGAGGGCAGACAATCCAAGTCTGTTGAAGACTCGCTGTACTAATCATCAATGGCAGAGAGAGGCAGGGAGGAGAGAGAGGCAGAATCAAACTAATCAGTTTTATATAGTACCGCCAACTAAGTACTGACACTGCATGTGCGTTTCAAGTGAGATTAGGATCCTCCTCTCCCCGTCAAATCACTCTCTTTCCCTTTTCTCCTATCTTACATTCTTCTTTGTTTTTTTTTATATAAAAAAATCGACACAAGATGTTGATATAATTTAATAGCAAGCGTTCAAATATAAAAGAACTAGAGAGGAGCAAAAATGAAAAAGGAGAGAATGTGGATTCGAGAAGTGATTGTTGGAAAATTTCAAATATATCAGAAATATTATTTGGAATGGTTGTGTATTAGTGAGCAGTTGTAAGTGAAAAGGTATATCCATCACCGAATGGATATATATGATTCTTAAAGGTTGCAACTAAATTATGAAATGATGCATCCTTCTACTCATATAACTGATTGGGTATAGAATTGGAAGGTTACAACTGTTGATGAAATATCATCTAGAGTTCTATAAATACAACACCAATTCAACAATTAAATATATCTTTGCTTCTTTCTTTCTTGTTTCTAAATTTCAGATTATTTCTTAAGTTGTGCAAATCTTAAGAAATAATATCAAGTGAGTTTGAGTCCATAGTATCCTGGAGACAATTTGTTTTACAACTCTTTTTGCACTAAGAAAGAGCGACAAATTAGTCTTAAAGAAAGCGAATTCAATTCGTGCTTTGGCTCAACGTTCTCATTTTTCTTCTTCGCTACTGCCATCATTAAATTCATATTATTTTTTCCTTCATTTTTAAGACTAAATTTGTCAATGGAGGCATTAGCAACTACTGTTCAATCAATTCAAGTCATGAATCAAGATTTGGTTCGTCTCGATCGCTTCAATGGTCAATTTTTCCAACAATGGCAACAAAAGGTTTTGTTCTTCCTGACTACCTTGAAGTTGGCCTACATTATTCAAGATGATCTTCCAACAATTCCAGAAGAAAATGTGGATGAGTCGACTGCTTTAAAGGATCAAAGGAACAAGAGGAAGGAAGATGATTTTTTATGCAAAGGATACATTCTCAATGCTTTGTCAACCGCTCTCTACAATGTGTATCGAAATGCTCCATCGGCAAAAGAGCTTTGGACGCGGTTGGAAAACAAGTACAAAACTGAAGACGTTAGTGCACGTAAATTTCTTATCGATAATTATGTGCATTTCAAAATGATAGATAATAAACCTATCCTTCCCCAAGTTGAGGAACTACAACTCCTTATGGACGATATTGCCATCGGAGGAATAACGGTTGATGAGGAATTCCAAGTTGGTGTAATTATAGCAAAATTACCACCAAAATGGAACGATTATAAAAAGAAACTCAAACACCAAGAGAAGAAATTTACTCTAGAAGAGATAACTCAACACCTTCGTATAGAAGAAGAATCTCGCAAGCGAGACGGTGAGTTAACTGAGATAACAAGTGATCTTTCTAGAGCAAATTTGGTTGAAGGAGAGTCAAGTGACAAAAACAAAAAAATATATTATTCCTCTTAAGGGAAAGAGTTTCAAAAAGAAAGGGAAGAATACTAGTGATGTGAAGAAAGGATGCTTCTTTTGTCAAAAACCTGGTCATATTATGAAAAATTGTTGACATTACAAGAAACATCTTAAGTCACAAGTAAATATGATTGAAGAAAGTGATGATTTTACAGCCATGGTGACTGAAGTGAATCATATTGATTCTGATTATGGTTGGTGGCTTGATATTGGAGCCACTATACATGTTGCAAAAGATCGAGAGGTTTTCTCAAATTACGAGAAAATCATAGATGGGCAAAGTGTCAAGATGGCAAACAATCAAGCAGCATTTGTGATGGGAATTGGGTCAGTTGAACTTAATTTCACTTCTGGAAAAACAGTCACTTTGAAGAATGTTCGTCATGTTCCCGAAATGAGGAAAAGTCTAGTTTCTGGTGACTTATTGAACAAGGCTGGCTTTAAACTAGTGTATGAATCAGATAAGTTTATCTTGTCTAAGAATGGGATATTTGTAGGAAAAGGTTATTCATGTAATGGTATGATTAAACTCAATATTAATAAAGTTATGAATTCTATTTATATGCTTGAGTCATTTCAATTATGGCATGGTAGATTAGGACATGTAAATTTTCAATCTATCAAATGTGTGAGTAATATAGGATTAATTCCAAAATGTGATAGCAGTAGTATATCAAAATGCGAAATATGTGCACAAGCAAAAATAGTGAGAACCATTTCAAAAGGTTGAACGAACTTCCGAATTGCTTGGACTTGTCCATTCAGATTTATGTGATCTTAAGAGCTTTATAACTCGTAATGGTAAGAAATATTTTCTTACCTTTATTGATCATTATTCAAGATATACTTATGTATATTTATTGAATAAGTATATTTATTGAATAGTAAAGATGAAGCATTTGATAAGTTCAAGATTTATAAAGCAGAGGTGGAAAATCAACTTGGCAGAAAGATAAAAGTATTGAGAAGTGATAGAGGAGGTGAATACTTTCCGGAGCAATTTACAAAATTTTGTGAAACTCATGGAATTAGACATGAGGTTTCAGCCCCCTACACTCCACAACAAAATGGACTTGTCGAAAGAAAAAATAGAACCTTAAAAGAAATGGTTAACTCATTATTAATAAGTTCAGGACTCCCAAATAACTTATGGGGAGAAGCTTTACTGACTTCATGTTACATTCTTAATAGAATACCACACAAGAAGTCCAACATGACTTCATATGAGTTATGGTTTAACAGGAAACCTAAATTGGATTATTTAAGAATATGGAGATGTCTTGCTTATGTAAGAATACCAGATATTAAAAGATCCAGATTAGGGCCTAAGACCTATAAATGTGCATTCATAGGATATGCAAAAAATAGTAAAGCCTATAGATTTCTTAATCTTGGAACAAACGAGGTTATAGAATCAAGAGATATGGAATTCTTTGAGCATATATATGCTAAAGATAAACTGAAACAAAATGAGTTAAACATTGATGAGCCTTTTAGTTCGCATGATGATAGTACTAGTCTGCATGAAAACTCAAACAATAATGAATCTATTTCACAAGATGATAATCCTAGATAACCTAAAAGAGCAAGAGTCACAAACTATTCCTTTGGTTCAGATTTTTATCTTTATCTTGTTGAAGGTAATAGAGAAAAAATAACAAAGGAAATAAATTTTGTGATGAATATGGAAGGAGATCCATCCTCTTTCCATGAAGCAATGGCTTCTTCAGATGTTTTTTTTTCTGGACAGAAGCAATTGAAGATGAATTAGATTCTATTACATCTAATGGGACTTGGAAGTTAGTGGATTTACCACAAGGCTTTAAACCAATAGGTTGTAAATGGGTATTTAAAAGAAAATTAAATACTAATGGATCAATAAATAAATTTAAAGCTAGGTTGGTGGCCAAAGGCTTTAGACAAAAGGAAGGAATTGATTTCTTTGACACATATGCCCCAGTGGCACGGATTAGTTCAATCCGATTACTAATTTCTCTTGCTTCAGTTCATAACCTAGTAATCCATCAAATGGATGTGAAAACAGCCTTTTTGAATGGTGATCTAGACGAAGAAATTTATATGGAACAACCGGAAGGGTATGTTAAACCGGGTCAAGAACATAAAGTTTGTAAACTTATTAAATCTTTATATGGCTTAAAGCAAGCACCCAAGCAATGGCATGAAAAATTTGATAGTGTCATTTTGTCGAATGGTTATAGTGTCAATAATGCAGACAAATGCATATATAGTAAATTTGACACTAATGGTGGAGTCATTATTTGCTTATATGTAGACGACATGTTAATTTTTGGAACCAACTTAGAATATGTAATGAAAGCCAAAAAGCTTTTAACCACTAGTTTTGACATGAAAGATATGGGGGAGGCAGATGTGATTTTGGGAATTAAAATCAAAAGAAACAATGCTTCAATAACGCTAGTACAATCTCACTACGTTGAGAATATACTAAAGAAATTTGATTATTTTAATCAAAAACCAGTTTCAACCCCGTACGACTCTAGTGTTAAACTAGTAAAGAATAATGGCAGATGCATACATCAACTACAATATTCAAAGATTGTAGGCAGTCTTATGTATCTAATGCATTGTACAAGACCCGATATAGCGTTTGCTGTTGGGATGTTGAGTAGATTCACTAGTAATCCAAGCAATAAGCATTGGGAAGGAATTTCTCGAGTATTAAGATACTTGAAAGGAACGATTGATTATGGATTACATTATCATGGTTATCCTTCTGTTTTAGAAGGATATAGTGATGCTAGCTGGAACACCGATATGGAGTCCAAATCAACAAGTGGGCGGATATTTACTCTTGGTGGAGGAGCAATCTCTTGGGGATCCAAGAAACAAGTATGCATTTCACACTCGACAATGGAGTCTGAGTTGATTGCATTGGGAGCAGCCTGTAAAGAAGGTGAATGGATTAGAGATTTGGTGATGGAAATTCCTTTATGGAAGAAGCCAACTCCTTCAATTACTATCTATTGTGATAGTCAAGCAACTCTTGCTCGTGCAACAAGCAAGACGTATAATGGAAAGTCTAGACATATTGGTCTAAGACACAATTATATAAAACAACTCCTTCGTTGTGGAGTAATAAGTTTAACATATGTTAAATCAATTGAGAATTTGGCGGATCCTTTGACGAAGGGGCTCGCACGAGACATGGTTTATAAAACATCAAAAGTGATAGGACTAAGGTCTATTAAATGACAATCACTTCGACAGAAACCCAACCAAAGTCTTGAAATATAGGCTTTGGTTCAATGGGTAAAAACAAATCGAATGTGTGATTACGTAAGAATGCTAAACAATATTTGTAGTTCCATCTATATATGTTATATTAAGTTCTAGCAACATAAGGACACTTATCTGGTGGAGGCTGAGTATGGTATAATACTCTTAATAAATCTATAAGCGGATAGCGAGGATGTAGGGGTAAGGACATCCTAGATAGATTTACCTATATAAGTAAGGAAGTTTGGCCGCTTCCGAAAGAGATTAAATGACCTTTCTCTAGGATTACTTATGAAACAGGGTATGCGCACGGCCACAAAGCGCGGATTAAAGAATTTTAGAGAGATCCATAATAAGTATGTTCAATATATCCGGCTTAGTCATATAAGGTCCTTGGTTCAAAGTTGCGACTACCACAGCACCTGACAAAGCTTTGATATATTTGGACTAACTAGGGGTTCAAGTCTAAGGACACCTCATAGGCTATGTACTTATTTTGAAGTATCATAGAAGAAGTACATATATTTGAAATTTGGGGAGAATTGTTGGAAAATTTCAAATATATCAGAAATATTATTTGGAATGGTTGTGTATTAGTGAGCAGTTGTAAGTGAAAAGGTATATCCACCACCGAATGGATATATATGATTCTTAAAGGTTGCAACTAAATTATGAAATGATGCATCCTTCTACTCATATAACTGATTGGGTATAGAATTGGAGGGTTACAACTGTTGATGAAACATCATCTAGAGTTCTATAAATACAACACCAATTCAACAATTAAATATATCTTTGCTTCTTTCTTTCTTGTTTCTAAATTTCAGATTATTTCTTAAGTTGTGCAAATCTTAAGAAATAATATCAAGTGAGTTTGAGTCCATAGTATCCTGGAGACAATTTGTTTTACAACTCTTTTTGCACTAAGAAAGAGCGACAAATTAGTCTTAAAGAAAGCGAATTCAATTCGTGCTTTGGCTCAACGTTCTCATTTTTCTTCCTCTTGCTACTGCCATCATTAAATTCATATTATTTTTTCCTTCAGTGACCAACTATGAATTCGTTCAGAAGTGCTTTTAAAATGATTAAAATTACTTTTGGTACAAATATTTTTTGAACCAATCCTGAGTAAAATTATAAGTGAATCTTGCAAAATCACAAGTACTTACTACTAGAAGCACGAGTTATGCGCATCTTGCAGAAAGCACTTTAAGCGCTTTTAGAACTCAAACATTTTTGCTAATAACGTTTTTAGTCATTTTAATAGAATTTCCAAACGAGCCCTATATATCGAAATCCAATCATGGCTTTCTAAAGCTCCGTTCTGTATAGACTAGTCCATTATAAATATATCCAGGCGGGAAGGGATCTCATTTTTTATTTTAAAAAAGGAGATTAGTTGTGGAACTCATTCTACATCGAACTTCAATGATCCAAACCATCTATTTTGTAACTCTCGATTTATAGATCATCTTTCAATTCAATCCAAAATCATTTGCCTATTTAATTACCACAATGAAATTTCATTATTTCTTATAGAACTTGTAGAACAAAGTGTTTGTCAATTTCTTTGAACTCAATTAGATGTCTCAAATGTTTTCGATTTGGCTAATATTATGCACCCCACAACTAATTTCTATTTTTATAATAAAATGGGAATCCCTTCTCTTAAAAGCTTCATATATATATATATCTTATCATGTAAGTGCATATATCATGGGAAGTGATTTTAATACAATTTTTTTCCTCTCTTGTGAAGTACTATTTATTTTAGCATTTAATTTGATTTTTTTTTGTCAATAGGAGAAAAATGGAGGCAAAAAATGTGTATCATTACAATTTTTTGAGACTCAGGTTTTAAGCTTCCAATACAAGTTGCATAATTATAAATTATAAGTAATGCTACGTTTATTATATATTTATATCATTATTTGTACTAAATTCACATTCATAATTTTATGACTTTTAGTACTAAATAACTCATGTAAGTAAGAATTCTTACATTTACATATGTACATAAATAACTCATGTAAAATACAAAGAAAATTTTATGCTCGCATGCTATAAATAATGATTTAGCGAGATTGTATGAATTCTTTTTTTTTTTTTTTTTGAGTTGAAACGATAGCGATTTTATTTCATTATGAAATTAACATACAATCATCCAAGAGAATACCCTGGATTGATTCCAGAGGTTCCTCAAACCAATGAAAGGTAGATGAAAAATCTAAGGCCAACTTGGCCATTTTATGGGCCGCACCATTAGCGGAACGACTAACATGACAAATTTTGGAGGACCCTAAACCTCTCAGGCACTCTCGGACATCATCCAACAATAAATCCGAAGAAGAGGACCCCCGCTTCAAACTCCCGACCCCCTACACAACCTGCAAGGTATCACTCTCTAGAATAATGCATTGCATACGCCGTTGCATAGCCCGGTAGTGGCCTTCTCTTGCAGCCATCAATTCAACCGTATAGGGATTATTGACATAGGAAATCCTGCGAATGAAACCTCCAGCATAGCTACCGGCTTCGTCCAGGAATACCACGCCAATTCCCCTCTCCTGAGAATTAGCACGGAAATCACCATCCAAGTTGATGGGCATTTCTATAAGTCTGCAGTTGGAGATTCGTAGCAAAACTGACCAGGACCGGGTTCTCAATCTTGCCATCCCACAAAAGCGTATTTCTGGCACGCCATATCGCATGAATTAACATGAGAAACAAGTCATAGTAGGTAGGAGGAAGAGACTCGACAATCACCAGAAACCAATCCCAAAAAGATGAGACTGCCGAGTTTTGTTGGCCCATATTTAGTTTAGATGAGGAAAAGACTGTTCAGGCAAAGGGACATGCACTAAATATATGTAGCGCCAACTCCGAAGATGAACTACAGAAAACACAAATGTTGTCCACCACCACACTTTTTTTTTCTTTTCCAAATTCGACCTAGTATGCAAGATATTACAACAGGCCTTCCAAACACAAACTTTCACTTTACCTGGAACTGAAGCTCTCCATATTTTATTCCAAGTTAAAGCAGCTGTGGGATTTGGGAAGAAGATGCAGTATCCCATAGTGAGATAGCAACTTTATAGGCATTTTTAACAGAGAATAGTCCTTTAGAGTCGTAGTGCCACATTAGACGATCCAGAGGCAAACGGGCACTCAGTGGTGTTGAAAAAATCAAATCAGCATCACAAGAAGGAAATAAAGAGTTAATCAGATCCGTATTCCATGAAGCCGATTCGTGAACAATTAGTGATGATACCCATTTTACATCACAGCCCTCTGGAGCATTTGAGAAAGGTCTGAACAGATGAGGGCGGTCTAGCCATCTATCTTGCCACACACGGATTGAACAACCGTCCCCCACCCTCCACCGAGAACCACGCTCCAAAATAGGCCGAGCTTCCAAAATCCTTCTCCAGCATGTTGAAGGAGGCGTATTCTAGAAAGTGTTATGTGGGAAGTACTTTGCTTTAAGCAATCTAACTGCCAAGGTTGGATTTTGAAGAAGCCGCCACCCCTGTTTGGCAAGGAGTGCAAGATTAAATTCATAAAGTGAACGAAAGCCCAAGCCCCCTTTCTTTCTTCGGTCGACACATACTCTCCCATGAAAGCCAATGAATGTGCCTGGAGAAATCACTATCACCCCACCAAAACCGACAGAGAATTCATTGCAAATCCTCACAAAATGTTTTTGGAAGGAGAAAACAGTTCATGGAATATATAGGAAGAGATTGCCCAACCACTTTAATTAGGATTTCTTTGCCCGCTGCACTTAATAGCTTGTTCTTCCACCCTTTTTGTTTGGGCAGGAATATCGCTGTTGGGCGTTCCTAGCTCGAGCACACAGCTCCCCGTGGAGTTGGCTGGTTGGCTGTCGGGCTTTCGCTTGTTCGTCGGGCTACAAGGAGAGGACAAAGTTAGTTCTGAAAAGGTGCCTTTGTGGGGCCTTAGGTATAGGCCGTGAGGCTCGCAATCGGAACTAACCTAAGTGTAGAGGCATGCCACTACCATCTCTGTATGGTAGATCTGGAATAAGTAGATTTAAGCCGATTACTTGCGCCCCAAGTTATTCTGACTTCTTATTATCAAAGGATTGTCGTGGATGGGATAAGTCCACATTAGGTTCTTTTATATGCCTTGAGAACAAGGACTTTTATTTATCTTGTATGGTAAAATGGCGGAGATCCGGATCTGATTAAGTCATCAAGTTAATGCATTTTGACATGGTAAACCACTAATTAAACCATATCTGAGGGCAAGTGAAACTTCGGATCATTAAAAGACCTGAAATGACTTGCATATAGATTGGGGAATGCATTACAATACCAGATCTATTAACTGAAAGACAAAACAAAGAGAGTCGGGCAAGATTTAACCTTGTCGGGCAAGGCTGAACCTCTTACAGTTTCTCTTCTTTGTAACTACAAGGATTTGGGGATTTAAGGAAAGATGTGTGGTAAATAAGTTTACACAAGAGAATCGATACTACTATATTTAGAGAAAGTAGCAGAGCTTTTACATAGACAAAAAATGTCTTTCTACGGGAAATCTAAGGCTAAAAGGGGTGTAGAATCTGGGCAAAGCGCAGCTTTCTGAGTGTTTGCTTGACTGAGAGGCAAGTTGTATATTTGTTTGTTTGTTTGATTGAGTGTCCTTGTCTCTGGGCCCTCTTCCTCCTTTTATAGGTGAATTAGCCCCACTGCTTGTAGCTTTGGTCCTGCCTGAAAGCAACTGAGGGGTAATGACTCATCAGTAATTTACAGGCTCTGCCATTCAGAAAGTGCTTTTGAGCTGAGAGTAGGTTGATTTCCATCACTTGTCACTTCTTACAGGCCATTAGCCTTTGCATTTAATGGGGGAGTGCCCATAAATCTTGAAATGGATATTCTGGGCTTAGGTGATGGGTCTCGGGCAAAACCTCCTTCTTGCATTCTTTTTGGGCTTCCCTTCCTGACAGCTCAAAGTTTAAATATTAACCCAAACACTTTTAGTTTTTTCCATAGACGATCTTTGATGTGCGCAAAGCGCTCCGAACGCTTACGCCCAAAAACAACTGGAAGACCAAGATACCGGCCATGAACGTCCACCTAAGTCACGCCCATAAAAGCTGCTAATTGATCTCGAACCTCTCACGCCTTATGTTTGGATTGAAGGAAATAGCACATATCTGGAAGTTAGTACATTGACCTGACACTCGCTCATATAAACCAAGAATTTGTTTGAGATACCCACATTCCTGAAATGAGGCACATAAAAACAAGAAACTGTCATCTGCAAACGGTAAGTGGGTAATGCTTAGAGCTCCGATACAGATAGCTACACCATGAATGCGACCAAGCTGCTCATATTTCGTAATAAGACTGGTGAATCCTTCAGCACATAAAAGGAACATATAAGGGGACAGTGGATCCCCTTGTCTTAATCCACGGGTGGGATAAATATACCCTGTAACCGAGCCATTAACTAAAAAGGAATGCGAAACTGTGCTAACACAATTCATGATGAGATTAACCCAATTTGGATCAAATCCCAACTTTAGCATGATAGCACGAAGGAAACCCCATTCTAACCTGTCATATGCCTTACTCATGTCCAGCTTTAGAGCTAAAAAGCCCCGTCAACCCCGTCGGAGGTTATGCAGATAATGACCCACCTCCGACGCAACTATGGAGTTATCCGAGATGAGACGGCCCGGCACGAAGACACCCTGCTGATCTGATATAATGGAGTCCATGAATCCTTTCAGACGATTAACAATGACTTTTGCACCAATTTTATATAAAACATTGCACAACGCAATCGGCCAAAGCTGAGACATGTGCTGCGGATCAGAGACTTTAGGAATGAGCGAGACCATTGTGTAGTTCAATTGGTGAAGGATGCAACCAAAGGACAGAAAAGAACGCACTGCACAAATCACATCCACACCCACAATATCTCAAAATTTCTGAAAAAATAAAGGAGACATACCGTCCAGACTCGGAGCCGGGTGGGGATCCATTTGAAAGAGAGCCTCCCTAATTTCCTCATTAGAATAGTTAGCTACTCTCTGGAGTAACACGTCTAGGAACACAACCAAGAACTTCACTGAAACTCATATTCCCGTTCGTAGCAAACATATCAGTAAAGTAGTCCTTCACGACCTTCTCTAACGACTCCGTATTGGACTGCCATACGTCATTCCCGTCAAAAAAGCCTTTTATGCAGTTTTTCCTTCGATGATTGGAAGCCTTTTGTTGAAAATAACGTGTGTTCTTATCCCCATCATGAAGCCAGGACGACTTAGCCTGTTGTCTCCAATGCGAATCTTCTTGGGACATGAGAGATTCTAAACGTTTGTGAAGAGAACTCCCAAGCCCCGGATGTAACAGGCTGTTGAAACAAAACCTTCATCTACGCTCGAACCCTTTGTATTTCCTCCTTGACAGCCGACAAAGAAGTCTTCCACTTCAATAATTCACCACGCACTGATTTGATTTTCTCACAAGCCCTATATGCAGGAGTACCAGAGACCTGCTTGGCCCACCATTCAGAGATGATCTGAGGACAATTTTCCCGCTGTAGCCAAGCTTCTTCAAACCGGAACCGTTTGCGCTTTCAAAAGTCAGCAGCAAGACCATTACGAATTTGCAGTAAAATAGTAAGATGATCCAACGTTAATGGATTCAGGTGAAGCACATTCGAGTGCCCAAAGAGAGATCTCCAGGCTGAATTAGCTAGGTAGCGGTCTAACCGGCATTTTGCGATCGAATTAGCCCACGTGAATAACTCACCTGAAAAGCCCAAATCACCCATATTGCAGTAGGTCGCGGCATCCTGAAATCCATGCATTTGGGAGGAACTACGAACTCTACCACCAGTTTTTTCAGAAGCAAGCAGTACCTCGTTAAAATCCTCAAAAATAAGCCATGGAAGACCAACTAATTCACTAAGAGAGCTTAACAGCTCCCAAGACTTATACCTTTTAGATGTGGCAACAAACCCGTAAAATCCAGTAAGTTTCCAGTGAACTGGATCACCAGCCCTTCTAACTTCAGCATCAATATGATGTGTCGAAGCATTCAAAAATCTCAAAGGAACATCATTCATCCAAAACAACACAATCCATCTAAGCGGCCATCACTAGGGACTGCATAATAATTATCAAAATCCAAACGTACCTTAACATATTCAATTCTTTTTCGATCACATTTCGTTTCGCTGAGAAAGAGAGAATTTGGGGAGACTGCTAGAAAATAAGAATTTCCAGAGCTTGAACTACCGGGTCGTTCCCCAAACCCCAGCAGTTCCAGGCTAAACAATTAATGGCTCTCGGCGGGGCTGCTCCGTTGCAGCCGCCGCCGATGATGTTGAAGCCAAGGGGAGAGATCGCAAGATGCACGAGCGCTTTAGGTGACACCAAACAATCCTCCAGTGTGGGAGAACGCATCCTTTTAACGCTCTTCTTCTCCTATTTCCAGAAATGTGTGAAGGAGATCCCATAATTTGCCTGATGATAGGACCTAAATCACTGGCCCAATTGTCAAATTGAACTCGTCCCCCCGGCATCAATAAAACCCGGGACAGCCTCATGAAAATGGGCCCCAATAATTGGGGAAATAGGGTCCAGCTCCTCCAGCTCAGCAGCATTAATATCAAGATTCAAATCCGGAATATTAGGAGATAAGTTTGCGCGAGAAAAATTTCCGTCCATGTAGGGATCCTCCGTGATAGTATGCCGAGAATCAAGGTTTTGACCGTGATCATCGCTCGGATTTCCAGGAACACCCAAATTTGACCCAATCGGAAGTGAGTCGCTGACCACCGGAGAAACCACCGGGGCAGCAGGGTCAGAGGGTCGGTTGTCATCGTCAAAATCCATAGTTGCATCCTCCTCTCCCAATCCAAAGCGATGCCCCCGTAACGCCCTCCTTGTATCCCATTTAACTTCAGCCTGAAGCCATGAACCATAGGGCGCAGTAGAGGCATCAATACGACCCCCAGAATAACGATGACATCCCAACCCAATGTGATCAAAGCATCCACACAAGAAATAGTAGACCGGAAGTCGTTCATACAATTAGTCCACCACAACCGGATCACCAGACGGAAGACGAACTTTTAAAATTCGTCGCAAGGGCTGGAACACATCAATTTCAACCTTAATACGAAGAAAGTCCCCCAAACAATCATCATTCATGTTCTGATCCATTGTAACCAAAGAGCCTAGGCTCTGACCAATGATGTTCCCTATCTCCATAGACATGAATACCAAGGGAATACCAAAAGCCTGAACCCAGAAAGCTTGATACCTTAGGGGAATGTTCCGTGGGGCATCACCTTCCCGGACAAGAGTAAGAAGGAGAATCATTTTCTTGAAAGTCCACGGCCCCCCATTGAGAACCATTTTACGATCTTCATCCGACGGAAAGGCAAAGAGGAAACGATCGCCACTTAAGGCGTGAATATCAACATCAACTTTAGGATGCCATAGATTTTTGAAAAAGGACATGAACGCCTCTTTGTTATAATTCTTATGCGCAAGCAATTTGCCCACAAGTAGGAACTTGGGCGAGCGTTCTCACTCCTCTTTCTAAAGGTTGGTATAAGATCTTGACTATTAGGATACCACTCATAGATAATACGCACATTTGCCCAAGAACAAGAAGGAAGGGAAATGGAGTAATTCCTCTTAACGGGAAGTGGGAAAGAGGGTTCCTCACCAAGTCTTTTGGAAGGTTCTTTTACATCTAGTGAATTAGGTTATTTACGGGAGGAAATACGAAACTCAGTATTCTCCTTAACCACAACTTCGCGATCTTCCTCCTCCGTCAACCCAAATCGGGAAGCAAATGAGTGAATTACCTCGTCCATGTAACGCAGCAAGACAAGAATCCACTTGCAGAAAACAGTTACACCACCCCCCCCAACACAGCTTGTAACCCAGATATCATTCAGAGACCTGGACTTCAGAAACCCTAGTGGCTGCAGGGACGGAGAAAATTGAGAGAACTCTCACGAGAAGGGAATTCGAAAATGTCTATAACTTTGATCGCTAGTTATATATTTTCGAGTTTGTTTATATTTTATTTTTGTCAGATTGTATGAATTCTTATTTTCAAAGAAAGGAGTCAAATATTAATTATTAAGGTACACCATTAATTGGTGGATTTCTTTCTAACAAGAGAAGCTGATTGGTGGATTTCTTCTGCAGATTAGTTTTAGAATGTTTTTTTTTTTTTTTTTTATAGTTAATTGTACCTCTTTAGCGGCTTGTGTTTTTGTTTGTGGTCACGATGTGTAGCGGTAGCTTGTTGTGGTCTCATTGTATAGGGTTTAATTCTCTTTGGTGTTTGTGCGAATTTACCTCCAAATCGAAGGTTTGGTAACTTAAATTTATTTACCCATGTTGGCACCGCTTGTAACTATTTATTCATCAATGAAATCACTCTATTGTTTAAAGTTACATACCGTTAGGTATTTGTTACATTATGAGTGAATTAGCATTGCCGCTGGTTAAAATTATAAGTACTTCAAAAATTTAATGGACGGCCATGATTAAATACAAAAACCCCACTTGTCTATGGTCTGGAGCAGCGAGTTAAGAACTAATACTGAATAGCCACTTATTATTACGGTTTAGTGGTATTGTTCTTCACTTGTAAGTGAGAGGTCTTATGTTCGATTCTCGCCAAATGTGAAATAGAACTACATTATTGCTAGCTCATTGTGAGACTAAGTTCACCCCCTCCCCTTAGTGTATAATATCGTTTGTTAAAAAAAAAAAAAAACTATTACTGAATAAGAGTGATAAGAGCAAAGTTATTTAAATGTACATATGGCATTCTTCAAACCATTTACATAATTGTCTAAGTATCAAAGTAAGAACCATAATTAACTTCCTAAATAGGCTCAGAACTTATCTAATATTTAAACAGAAAGTGAGATCCATAAAATGCCTTTCACTGTAAGGAATTCTAAGACCACCCACTGGATGATGGTCAAAACCAAACTCTTCGGCAGCCTTACTCAACAAATCTTGGAACGAAGGGTGATTCAAGTAGGAAACCAGAATCACGAACTGCTTCTTCTTCTCGTCTTCCCATCCTACATAAACCGCAAAATAGCCTTTCGGAACATCCAACGTTGTTGTTGCTGTTGTTGTTGATGCAAGTCGTTGATATAAGATTTGGTACTTGGAATGTTGTTGAGATCTCTTATGTCTCCGGACGATTTGCTTCACATGATGAACAACAATGTCTGCTACACGAATGCCCATTTAACTTGGTAGAGCAATCTGAAATTGTACACAAATGAGAAATTGAGAGCTTTCCATTGAGACTTGATGTAATGGTTTATCTGTGGGTGTTCGTTTATATAGAGAGCAGAGGAGCACTAATTTTTATGTACAACTTTGTACCTCGCTCTGTACTCTACTTTTTTGTTCAATCATATGGACCAAGTTGGAATGGGGTTCCCACAATCATGCTAAAATAGCTGACTATTGCCCATTGTTTTTCCATAGAAAGAGAGAAACCATCTGGTTTTAGGAGTGACAATTTTTTTATTTTCGCACTCTTTTTTAAATTTCTATAATCTCTTTTTATTTATATTTTTTATTGGTTTCTTTTGATTCTTTTTTTTTGGTCAGAATTTCTATTGATTCATTTAATTCAACAGTTATGAATCGATAGATGTATACAGAAGAGTGTGTATAAATCACTTTCTTTTGACATGCCACGATGCAACAATATGATTTCAAATCTTTAGGAAGTTGGGAGTTTAAGTTACTCATTGCTTAATGAGAAAACAAAATATTACATGATTCGTTAAGTATGAATAATAAACTGATCATGTTAGTCTCAAACTCAACAGTGACATGATTTTGGTAAGGCAAAGGCAAACATGTTTTACATGGTATTACATGAAGGAAATGATTGTAATTAGGGGTAAAGCTAGGAAGACTAATTTTTAATCAAATTTTGTAAACTGAATGATGTTGTTGTTGTCGATGCAAATTTCCGCCGTCTTCAGTCTTAACGAAAATGCACCTACAAAACAATCAACACCTTTGAGGTGGGGGGGGGTTTAGGTCAACAGATCTCCGATGCCTAAGTTAGTTTCTTTGTGAGAGTAAAGTGTTTAAGGCTTTCTTTAGGGTTGCAAATAGCTCTGAAAAATTGGTAGAATATGGGGTATTTATAGGGCTAGGGCCGGCCATATAGGGTTTAATGGAGAAATATTCTCTAAATATTCTCGAGATATTTAATAGGAGATAATATCTTGAGATAATAGGGTAATAATCCTTAATTGATTTAAATTAGGATTACTTACTTGATTGGAGTCAATCTTCAATTAGGAATGTATTAAAAACAGGATTTGGGTAATTAATCCTTATCTTTAATTCCTTGCTAAGGACTGGTGAGCTGTGGGCAATCGTGTTTAGCTGCTGAGTCCTCCAACGATGTTGATGCGATGTAAAACAGCACACAAATTAAACCCTCTTGTTGTCAAATTGTAGTAATGATGCAAGTAGGGATCGTTCTAGACCGGGGATTAGGAGGGCTTGTTAGAACCTCTAAACTGACTCAAAAGCATAAAAACAAAGTTAAAAACGTTTGAAAAGACTCAAAAGACTCAAAACAAGTTCACAAGACTCAAAATAAGCTAAAAACACTCAAAACTGCCTAAAAACACTAACTAGGCAGTTTCTGACAATAAACACAATTTTGGATGAAAATAAGGGTTGGGTTTGACTTAAAACACTTAAAAACACAAACAAAACAAGTTTAAAGCTATTTGAAACAAGAAAGTAAAGGGGGGTTTGTTTTGGACGAATTTAAACTTAACAAAACAGATTGTAACTTAAAAACCGACTTGAAAACGATTTGGGAAATTAGATGGATGATGGGCTAGCTAGAGGCTCTTTCTCCACACATGATATGTATGCAAACAACTCGATTTCCAGTTACTCTTTCATTGAATTATGAACGACAATGCCCCAAATTAACCGTGACATCACTAGTTAACCCTCAGATTTTCCTTGTATTATTGGATTGGATGACATCATTCGACAACCCAAAGCATTCTTCAAAAGTCCCTACATGACATCATAATAGAGATACAATTAAAGATCATTACGTTCAATGAAAATCATAAGCATTGACAAAGCACTTGCAACTATGACATCATGTCACTCATGCTAGGAATTGAACTTAATGCGATCGTGACCAGCGACCTTCACTACATATGAATATAAGTTTGTAACGATTATGTGAAACTCCCTTATACTCTAGCATCAGATTTATGCATGCCAACTAAGTGTCGACCCTCAATCAACAAACACAAATAAGTTATCAATCAAACAGTTAAGCCAATTGCATTCACGATTCAAGAATTCATAACTGGAATTTATCAACTCAAATTGCACACATAATCATGTCTTTGAAATCACCCCTAGCCAATAGGGGTTTAGTTCCTCATAATCGCAAGACAAAGATAAACAGATTCACACATTGAAAACAAAAGAATGAAAACACCTAAGAATGTTCCAGCAATCCAATCTTGAATGGCAAGCACTCCAAGGGTCCTCCTTCTTCTCTTTGCTGCGGCACAAGGTTTTGTTGAAGGTTTTAGTGGTGAATTGTGGTGATGGATGGATGTAGGTGGGTTATGGTGAATGATGGATGGATGTAAAGGGCTAGGGTCGGTTTTGATGTGTTTTAGGGAAGGATATAACTTAGCTATTTTGTCGTATAATTAAAAGTCAGAAATCAATGGAAAATAGGCAAGTAATGTGCAGGAATTAAAGAGAATAGGAAAGAAAATTCGGCAGAATTGTATAGGAGAGAAAAGGAATGTGTTTAAAGGTCAGAAATTAAGAGAGAAAGGGAAAGAAGGTGTGGCATTGATTTGTAAGAGAAAGGGGAAGTATTTTTGGGCAGAAAATAGGCAAGAAAACCTCCCCTTGTGCAGCAAGGTTGTCGAGAGAAAAGGAAAGGCAATTATGTGGCAGATTTTGGAAGAAAGGGAAAGGAGATATGCGGCAAGGTTAGGGAAAGGTCCTAGAACTTCTAGAAACATGTAATGAGTCAACCTAACATGTTTTGGAACCTTTTTGTGGCTGGAACATAGGTGAGGAAAGATTAGGAAACGTCTAAGCCAAGAATAGAAACTTTCAAGAATGGAAACCTCCAAGAATAGAAACTTCCAACTTTAGAAACTTTCGCTTCCAATTTTGAACTCTTCATTCTTCATTCAATCCTAAGCTCATTTGATCTTCACTTTAGTCCATCCACTTAGCTCCAAGCATGTGCAATCCATTTAGTGCCCAAAACTGCTCCAAAATGCACTTCCTTGCTTACTTTGCACTTCAGACCTATAAACACACGAAAATGGCTTAAAAGACTAAAATAACTAAGAAATAACAACGTAAATGCACAAGAACAAGCCAACTAAGTCGCCTAAATATGCTCCTATCAAATTCCCCCACACTTAGCTTTTGTTAGTCCTCAAGCAAAGCAAACAAAACAAAGAAAACAAACAAAACACAACCTAAACCTTCCAACATTTGCCTCAGGGATTTCCAATGCACATGACATGTCAAAAATCATCATTCCCACAGATTTTAGTAATCTTCACACTTGAGCACATACTTAATCACAGTAACCATTCATTAGCTCGTATTTAACCAATTAAAACAATGTTTTGAATGTAGTAACATGCCTTAGAGAATTTGCTCAATTCCTTACAAGATACTCTCTATTTTCACACACATTTTCTGACTACACACCCTACACTAGTTATATGTGAGAAGATTGATGTAAACATGAAAACGAACACTCATATATGTTTATAACAAAGAAAGCAATTTCTGGAGTTAATAAGCATGTTTAGATATGATCTCATGAATGGAATGCTACTACTTAGATGCGAGAACCAGTGACACCATATGCTCATATCAATTCCAAACTCCACATATTGAAAAACACAACACCCAAGATCAAAGTTAAAAGGTTGCAACGGGGCTTGGGGGTGTTGGGTAAGAAAGAAAGGATATGGAAAACAAAGGTTCTTAAAGAAATAGCAAGCAAAGCAATGAAATCAACACTTAGAATTCACTTTTGAATGCAGAAATCAACTTAAAACACAAAAGGGAAGGTTCAAACATTTTAGGGCCGAATTTTGATGTTTTGGACCCTTCCTTTCAACAATCAACACTTGTGAGCTCATTCTCACTTATTTTTCAACTCTTTTTCATTCTTTTCACAAATTTTTCTTTTTCTTTTTCTTTTTCCACGAATTTTTCTTTTTATTGGCACAAAAACACACACAAATCCCTTCCCCCACACTTGTTTTTCTGCATATTGTAGATCAAAAGGAATTCATTTTAAGTCATGCTTATCCTTTAAGAACAAGGGTACGGATGGTCCTAATCTAGGATAGGTGAGGATAGTGTGGGTTAACAAAGAACATAGGCTACACAAGGCTCAACGGGGTTAAACTTATACACATAATGAAATAGGGGGCACGGCAATTTGGCTTTGGTGGTCACTACACAACTTCATCTCCAATATGTGTTATGCAAATCAATAGCATGCTTTGAATGGAACGGGCATGAGTTCTAGCATTTGGAACTAAATGATGAAACGCCTTCTAAGTAGCAACCAAGCAAAGAATAATGAGACCATGCAACAACTTTAGAAAACAAGAACGCATAGAATATTAACTCTCCAAAGAATGTTTTAGGCTCAAGTCTCACAGGGTTGTAGTGTTAATTTGAGTTCTTTCCTTCAAGCATGTTACAAAAACTGATTTTTGAATTCATAAATTATAACCACAACCAAGCATAAACCAAAGAGTAAATCAAACTTTCATCTATGTTTATAACTCTCTTTAACAGTCATATAATTAAAAACCAAATCCTCATCATTGTGTTGGAAGGTACCCTAAGACACAAACAAACACACAAAAACAACTCTTTTTGGGTTTTGAAACTGATTTTTCAAATTTTTATCAAATCTTCGGATTTTTACTTCAAAACACACAAAAGCACTCCAAAACAGCTTAAAAACACTTAAAAATAGCAAGGAACAACTCTAGAAGTAATGGGTGATAGAATCCATGAAAATCATGCAAAAACAGCTTGTTTACCCCCCCACACTTAAATCAAACATTGTCCTCAATGTTTCAAGCAACCAACTCACAGAAAGCAAACAAACAAACAACGAACTAAGCATGGCAAGATAAATGCAGAAAATAGAAGGGTTTAGGAACACAAATCTGGTTGTGGAGCGATTCCTAGGTCTCCCTTCTTCGAATGCATGGGTTGCCTCCCAAGAAGCGCTTGCTTTAACGTCGTGCAGCCGAACGATACCTCCAATTAAGCTTGATTGGAGGCCATGGCGTTGAGGTGATCTTTGAATGGAAGGTGATACTTGAAATGATCCATCAATGGTTTAAATTCTAATGTAGGTGCCACATCTTTGAAAGTTTCAGGGACTTTGAACTTGGCCAGATTTACTATGATGGTTGTGACTTGTCCCGTGTTATAAAATTCAACTTCTTTGGGCTTTGTTGTTTCAAATACGTCATCCTTGATGCATTTTACACATTCTCCCACCACTTCCTTCTCTTGACTCCTTCTTCTTGGTGTACAAGGTTCTTTGAACACTTCAACACAATCTGGAACTTGATTTGGTGTGCCAAGAATTGGGATATCACTTTGCACCTTTGGAATGGCTTCCACAATGTCTTTTTCACTCTCATCTTTCTTGGGAATTAAAAACCTGCGAGGAAAAGGTGCATTCGGAGGAATAACATTAGAATGAATTGAATTTGGGACGTCCTTACTTGTGGTGGGTGGTTGAGAGGGCTTAGGGGGCTGTGGCAAGGGTTGTTCTACCCTTGTCGTGTGTATGTCTTCTTCCTCCTCCTCAATCAGCAGCTCATCATCCACTTCTAGGCCATGTTTGGACGTTTTTAGGTCAGCTCCAACCTCCATACCGCTTTCCAATTGTTCTTGAATTTGCCCCATGAATTCTGCAATCTGCTCCATTTGATTCTTCAATTCGCTCATCACTTGGGCTTGATTTTGCATCGCTTTGTTTTGATTTTCTTGTCCCTGAGACAAATTGGTCAATAACTTAATCAACGTATCATTATCCAAAGACATACTTGAATTTGTTTGGGCAGATTATGGTGAAGGCTGTGATGGTGCATATGGCCATTGATAGAACTTCTCAGATGGCTGCGAATATCCTTCGTGGTGTGAGCCCTGCGTCAAAGAAATTAATTCATCAAGAATTTGATTATAATTCATAGACCTACTTGAATTCGATTGGAATTGTTGTGGGGAGGGCTGTGGTGGCTGCATAGGTCTTGAATAGAACTCCTCATCTTCTTGCTGCCAATATCCACCTTGTTGAACTTGTTGAGGTTCCTCCCACCTATAATCTGAATAATCTCTCCAATCAGAATTGTAAGTGTTGGAAAACATGTTGTCCCTTGATTGGTTATGGCCTTGATAACCTCAAGCACCTCCACGCGTAGTGAATTGAGCATGTTGACGAGTTTGAGCAGTGTGCATTGAAGTTCTTTCGGCAATCTGTGACAATTGAGAAGTAAGATTCGCCAATTGAGCTTGACTGTTGGCAATTGCCATGTCTTGCTTCTCCATTACCTACAATCAAAGAATTAAAACTAGATCAAATATCAAAAGTAAAAGACAAAAACAAAAACAAAGGGGATTAGCTAAAGAAAACAAGAAAACAAAACAAAGTCAGAAACAAAAACAAAAACAAAATAAACGAAAAGAAAAGAGCCAAGGGATTAGCAAAGCTGTTAATCCCCGACAACGGCGCCAAAAATTTGTGTGCTGTTTTACATCGCACAAATTAAACCCCCTTGTTGTCAAATTGTAGTAATGAAGCAAGTAGGGATCGTTCTAGACTGGGGATTAGGAGGGCTTTCTAAAACCTCTAAACTGACTCAAAAGCATAAAAACAAAGTTAAAAACATTTGAAAAGACTCAAAAGACTCAAAACAAGTTCACAAGACTCAAAATCAGCTAAAAACACTCAAAACTGCCTAAAAACACTAACTAGGCAGTTTCTGACACTAAACACAATTTTGGATGAAAATAAGGGTTGGGTTTGACTTAAAACACTTAAAAACACAAACAAAACAAGTTTAAAGCTATTTGAAACAAGAAAGTAAAGGGGGGTTTGTTTTGGTTGAATTTAAACTTAAGAAAACAGATTGTAACTTAAAAACTGATTTGAAAACGATTTGGGAAATTAGATGGATGATGGGCTAGCTAGAGGCTCTTTCTCCACACATGATATGTATGCAAACAACTCGATTTTCAGTTACTCTTTCATTGAATTATGAACGACAATGCCCTAAATTAACCGTGACACCACTAGTTAACCCTCAGATTTTCCTTGTATTATTGGATTGGATGACATCATTCGACAACCCAAAGCATTCTTCAAAAGTCCCCTACATGACATCATAATAGAGATACAATCAAAGATCATTACGTTCAATGAAAATCATAAGCATTGACAAAGCACTTGCAAATATGACATCATGTCACTCATGCTAGGAATTGAACTTAACGCGATCGTGACCAGCGACCTTCACTACATATGAATATAAGTTTGTAACGATTATGTGAAACTCCCTTATACTCTAGCATCAGATTTATGCATGCCAACTAAGTGTCGACCCTCAATCAACAAACACAAATAAGTTATCAATCAAACAGTTAAGCCAATTGCATTCACGATTCAAGAATTCATAACTGGAATTTATCAACTCAAATTCCACACATAATCATGGCTTTGAAATCATCCCTAGCCAAGAAGGGTTTAGTTCCTCATAATCGCAAGACAAAGATAAACAGATTCACACATTGAAAACAAAAGAATGAAAACACCTAAGAATGTTCCAGCAATCCAATCTTGAATGGCAAGCACTTCAAGGGTCCTCCTTCTTCTCTTTGCTGCGGCACAAGGTTTTGTTGAAGGTTTTAGTGGTGAATTGTGGTGGTGGATGGATGGATGTAGGTGGGTTATGGTGAAAGATGGAGGGTGGATTTTCTGCAGAAAGTGTGTGTATAGATTTAAATGGTGCGACAAGCTTTATTTAAAGGGCTAGGGTCGGTTTTGATGTGTTTTAGGGAAGGATATAACTTAGCTATTTTGTCGTATAATTAAAAGTCAGAAATCAATGGAAAATAGGCAAGTAAGGTGCAGGAATTAAAGAGAATAGGAAAGGAAATTCGGCAGAATTGTGTAGGAGAGAAAATGAATGTGTTTAAAGGTCAGAAATTAAGAGAGAAAGGGGAAAAAGGTGTGGCATTGATTTGTAAGAGAAAGAGGAAGTATTTTTAGGCAGAAAATAGGCAAGAAAACCTCCCCTTGTGCAGCAAGGTTGTCGAGAGAAAGGGAAAGGCAATTATGTGGCAGATTTTGGAAGAAAAGGAAAGGAGATATGCGGCAAGGTTAGGGAAAGGTCCTAGAACTTCTAGAAACATGTAATGAGGCAACCTAACATGTTTTGGAACCCTTTTGTGGCTGGAACATAGGTGAGGAAAGATTAGGAAACGTCTAAGCCAAGAATAGAAACTTTCAAGAATGGAAACCTCCAAGAATAGAAACTTCCAACTTTAGAAACTTTGGCTTCCAATTTTGAACTCTTCATTCTTCATTCAATCCTAAGCTCATTTGATCTTCAATTTAGTCCATCCACTTAGCTCCAAGCATGTGCAATCCATTTAGTGCCCAAAACTGCTCCAAAATGCACTTCCTTGCTTACTTTGCACTTTAGACCTACAAACACACGAAAATGGCTTAAAAGACTAAAATAACTAAGAAATAACAACGTAAATGCACAAGAACAAGCCAACTAAGTCGCCTAAATATGCTCCTCTCAGATGTGAGTTGCGCGTGGGAGCATCTAAGAAGCCTGCCCATTTATTAAGGGCAATATTGTCTTTCTTGCATAAAAGTCCACGTGTCGCCTCTAGAATTTTTGGGATTATTTTTGGCTCCACAAATGCCCCCACACCTGCTGTACTGCATGCATGGAAAGGGCAGTAGGTGTAGTAATCACAAGCTGCTTGGGTTTGTAGAGTTGTTACCCAATTTGAACTTGATCTTCTTTCTTGATTTGGAGATAGACTTCCTCTAGGAAAAGGAAAATAATTGCCCCCAATACCTATTTAATTCTGCCTTAAGCAGGGGATTAAATAAATTTGGAGAACAATCATTATTCCAACAAGAAAAAGAAGCCAGAGGAAATTTTTATTCCCCCTCCCCTAGCGTTCTTCTTTTCTTGCCCTTGCAAAGAGTTGTCACTTGTTGTTCTTCTTCTCTGTGCTGCACCAAGGTAAGAAAAAATTGAATTTTCTTCTTCTTGAATTTTTTGGAAGTCATGGGACTTGAGAAATTGGCTCACTGGGGGCCGAGGTGGTGAGAGGCGCAGCAAGTAGGCCTGGCAATTCCTGACACGACCCGAAAACCCGACACGACACGACACGAAATTAACAGATGTTCAGGTCGACACGATAACGAACCGGGTCATTATTGGGTAACCCGATAAGCACCTGTTAAGATAATGGGTTGATTTGGGTTTACACGTGGGTAACACGATACACGATAAGCAGAATATTAATTTTATAATTTTATAACCCTAAAAAAATACTGTAATAATTATATATATTAATTTAACAATCTTATACCCCTAAAAACTATAATATATATATATATATATATATATATAGATTAACTATAATAATTATACCCCCAAAATATTAACTATCTATAATAATTATATATATATATATATATTAACTTTTGAATTAAATTTTATAAAAGCTATAATAATTATTAATTAATATGCATCCATTGATTTGATTCCATAATTGATAATTTCATTCCATCCCCTGCAGTGCCGTCATTTTTGAAGAAAAAGGGAGGGAAAATGAAAATGATAAGAAAAGTTGAAAAGGAAACAAAAAAGAGAGGGAATTAGGGAAAGATGGGTAGGCTGCCGGAGGGAAAAGTGAAAATTATAAGAAAAGTTGAAAAGGAAACAAAAAAGAGAGGGAAAAATGAAAATTAATAGAAGCGGTGAGAA
Organism: Heteromeles arbutifolia; assembly: GCA_024362995.1. NCBI lineage: Eukaryota > Viridiplantae > Streptophyta > Magnoliopsida > Rosales > Rosaceae > Heteromeles > Heteromeles arbutifolia. The sequence goes on along the minus strand of JANCRC010000002.1, from coordinate 37,306,151 downwards.
TTTTCTTCTTTTTTTTTTTTTTAAGTTATTAACTTTTTATCACACATATGACATATCCCACTATTTTTATAATGACATGTGAATCGTGATGTACTACTTGGTGTACCAGTCAATTATACATACAAAATAAATAGATTTAAATGTACTTAATATATATATATATATATATATATATATATATATATATATATTACACCATTGAACTTGATGGGATACGAATTCTCCAAAACTAATTTAAATGATCCCAACCATCAAACTTGTTTGTATATGCTTCGAGATCACATCAGCAAAAAATCGCAAAAAACAAACATTCAGAGATTAAGTAACGGGACAAAGCTTTTCAACGGTTATAAACGAAAAATCACGATTTAACGGTTATTTTAACTCTGATTTTGATGATTTACAGCTACACTCCTTGACCCTATATGAATACAATGAATGAATTCAATCTTCAATTTAAAATATTTACACAAGTGGATACCATAAAATCTTATGTTATACTTAATGAAAGTATAAATAAACTCCAAGTGTTAGTCAATCTATCATTTTGATGGGATACGAATTCTCCGAAACAAATTTCAACGATCTCAACCGTCAAACTTGTTTGTATATGCTTCGAGATCACATTAGCAATAAATTATAAAAAACAAACATTTAGAGATCAAGTAACGGGACAAAGCTTTTCGACGGTTATAAACGAGAAATCACGATTTAACGGTTATTTTAACTCCGATTTTGATGATTTTTTACAGCTACACTCCTTGACCCTATATGAATACAATGAATACATTTGATCTTCAATTTAAAATATTTACACAAGTGGATACCACAAAATCTTATGTTATACTTAATGAAAGTATAAATAAACTCTAAGGCCCTGTTTGGCACACTGTATAAGGCACCGGATAGTACTAATAATATGGTGTACGGTGTTTGGTGCCGCTTGGATTAAATAAGCACCGGATTAAATAATCCGGGCCCACTTTTTTTATACGGTGTTTACCCTCTTCCTTATACCGTCCATTTGCACGGTACAAATTAGTCGGGCCTTCCCTCGCTCTCTCCTTCCTCTCCAGACAACGGTCTCCAGACGCTCTTCCTCTCAAGACGCTCTCTCTTCCTCTCCAGACGCACTCCTCTCTCGTCTGAATCCCAGGTTCGTCTTCTCAAATTCTTCTTCTTCGTTTGCATCACATTTCGTCTTTTCATTTTTCTTCTTCTCCCCAGGTTCCTCGCCTCCCTCTGTTCTTCCCCTCCTCCTATTTTTCTTGCAATTTTCTTTCAATTGGTTGAATCTAGTTATTGTTTTCTCTCTGATTATGCAATTGATTTTGTAATTTGTGTCTTAATTATAATTTTCGAATTTTAGGGTTTGCTGTTGGGGTCGAATTTGGGGTCGAGTTAGAATTTTCACTACAGAAGCTCTCTCTCCTCGCCACTTGCCCCTAACTTTCTCCTCATCTTTATCGTTACGCTGCTGCTTTTTTCCGGCTAACCAAAAACCGCAGCGCTCGCCCAGTACGCCTCTTCGATTTTGGATATAAAGTTCCAATTTTTATTCATATGGGTTCTTATTTTTGTTGTGTATGTTTAAGATTTTGCCCCCATCGGGATCAAATTTTGGTGGGTTTTGCTGTTACTTGTGTAAACTTGTCCAAATATAAAAGTTTGTATTTGCTCTGTGTTTGAAACAAAAGGCAGTTGTTTCTGAAGCTAATATCGTGCGTCAATTTAGATACAAGAGGGGTTCCAAATTTTGTTATCAAACGCTCTACAAGATAAGAAACCGTCCTCTGAGCATCGGTTTATTTGATGTAGCTAGTTTTATGAACTTGGATATGTGGTTGGATTAATTTATATAACGTAACGACTGTAGTTGTTTTTTGTGAACCTTCCACCACAATTGGAAAATATTTTGAATTTGATGTACGGAATTTACTATTTTTCTTTGTTATTTGAAAATTTGTGTGGTTTTCAATAGGTATAAATATGAGAAATGTTCAACAAACAAACAAAGATTTGTCAAATTTTTTTTTTCCCTTATCCTATCTGGTTCAGTACCAAACATAGTATAAATAATATGATCATTAGTCCGATACTGCACCAAACGCCCGACTAATTTAGTCAGTAATATCCGGTGGCTATTTATCCTATCCGACAGAAATAGTCAATACAGTTCGAGCTGCCAAACGAGGCCTAAATGTTAGTCAATATATCGTTTTGATTGGATACGAATTTTCCGAAACTAATTTCAACGATCCCAACGTCAAACTTGTTTGTATATGCTTCGAGATCACATCAGCAAAAAATCGCAAAAAACAAACATTCAGAGATCAAGTAACGGGACAAAGCTTTTCGACGGTTATAAACGAAAAATCACGATTTAACGATTATTTTAACTCCAATTTTGATGTTTTTTACTGCTACACTCCTTGACCCTATATGAATACAAAGAATGAATTTGATCTTCAATTTAAACTATTTACACTAGTGGATGTGGATATCACAAAATCTTATGTTATAGACTTAATAAAAGTATGAATCAACTATATTAATTTAACAATTTTATACCCCTAAAAACTATAATAATTATATAATATAATTATATACATTAAATTAAATTTAAAAAATTGATGACCATTGGATCGGCTGAGATTTAATCTCAGCCGTCCATTTCATAATTATATATATATATATATTATATTAAATTTAAAAAATTGATAACCATTGGATCGGCTGAGATTTAATCTCAGCAGTCCATTGTAGGCTATTCCTCTTTTCTCTCATTAACTCAGACTTCAAATCACTCTCTGTCTCTCTTGATCGACTTCGTCTTCGACTTCGATACCTCACGCGGACGGGGCGCATCACCCTCCTCACGAGCCCTCACCTCAGTCTTAGATCAGTGACCTCACTTTCCTCGTCGTTCTCGAGTCTCGACCTCACCCAGACTGTCACCCTCCTCCCTCAGTCACTTTGTTAGTCTCCTCACTCCTTACCGGTTCACCCACTGTCCATACCAGTACCACCCAAATCCGGCTCTTGAATCGAGCTCTCGGTCTCAGTCCGCACTCATCCTCACTGCACAAGGTAAGAAATTCCTGCAATAAACTCAAGGGTTTCTGAATTAGGGCTTTTCGAATTAAGAATTTCTGAAATTAGGGTTTCTAAATTAGGGCTTTTGGAATTAAGAATTTCTGAAATTCAGGTTTCTGAATTAGGGACTCTGAATTAGGGCTTTTGGAATTCGGAATTTCTGAAATTCATGTTTCTGAATTAGGGATTTTGAATAGGGACTCTGAATTAGGGCTTTCGGGATTTCGTTCTTTCCTTCTTTGTTCTTTTTCATTTTAATGGTTTAAGATAGAAAGAGGAGCATGATGAAATTAAACATTTTATGAAGATGTATTCTGCATTGTAAGGGCTAGTTTCTGAGTTTCTGTATTTTTTTTTTTTAATTGTATTTGCACTGTGCTTTGAGAAATACAGTCATGGAAAAAGACAGGGAAGTATTTTTTCACAATTAAGTTGATTGTTACTTTTTTTTTTAAAATCCACATTTAGAAAAAATTTAAATAACCTCAAACCAGCTCTAAATAAAGTTGGAGAAAATGCAAGGATTTGCTTGTGCTGGTTGCAGAGCATTTTAAAAGTCCTTATCCACTTCAATAATTGATTGCATATACCACATATGTTGTGGTGGGTGCCAAATTTATGTCAATCAAACATGTTAAAGTTACTCCTAGAGCAGCTGGACGTAACGAAGTTGATTTATTCTCGTAGTTTCGATTAACATATAGGGTGAAATATGAGAGAATCTTTTGACATCGTTGTAGCACTGTTATAATATAGATAGACACAAGTGTTTTAACATGGTGATTTATGGTTAAATATGAAAAAATAAATCAACTATATATGTGTAATACTCATATTAGTCCGATATTCCATTATAGGGCCTACTAATTTAGTCAAAATCATTCGATATTCCATTATTTGCTTATTGTTTGCTTACTATTTGAGTGCAATTATATATGTGAAATTGAAATGGATATGTGAATTTGAAATGGATATGGTATGAAATTGGTATGAGCAAGATTTTACAATTTTGTTTTTCTTTCTTGAAGCAATGGATGCTGTAGAGTAAGATTTTACGAACCTTAGTGATGAAGGGTCAATGGAATGACAATGGGAATGCAACCTGATCATGGAAGTGAAAATACAGAAGATACAAATACAAGTCCAGCAAGGAAAAAGGCTAGAGTGATCAAATTAGGTAAGCGAACACTCAAGTCTCCTGTTTGGAAGTTTGGAAAACTTTCAACAAATTGACTACTATTTTTGAAGATGGTGAAAGTCGTGCTCAATGCAAAGATTGTAAGAAATTGTTAATAGATGATAGTCATCATGGGACGGGTAATATGAATAGACATTTGAAAACAAACCCTGGACAGACTGGTGGATTATTGTACGTGTCTGAATTCTGTTCCCAAAACTTTGATCCTGTGGTATTCTGTGGCTTATTGGTAGAGGCCATCATCAAGCATAATCTTCCTTTTAGTTTTTCTGAATATGAGGGAATTAGGGCTTTGTTTGCATATATATCTCCTGATATTAAGTCACCATGTAGAAATACAATTAAAGCGTGTCAGTTGAGGATGTTCAAAAATGAAAAACAAAGGCTTCATAATTTGTTAGGCTCAGTTGAAGGTAGAATTTGTTTGACATCAGACTTATGGACCTCGCAATGCACTGATGGGTATCTTGCTTTTACTGCTCACTTTGTAGACAAAGATTGGAAATTGCATAAGAGAATTTTAAGTTTTTGTCACATGCCTCCTCCTCATACTGGTGTTGCATTATCTGAGAAAATTAATGCATTGGTGACTGAGTGGAGGATTGAGAAGAAGTTATTTTCTATTACTTTGGATAATATTTCTTTTGTTAGCATTTTGAAGAATCAATTGAATCTTAGAAGTCTTCTCATGATGAATGGTGACTTCTTTCATGTGCGTTGTTGTGCTCATGTCTTGAATTTGATAGTTCAAGATGGACTTAAAGAAATTGATTTTTCGGTGATAAAAATTCATGAATGCATCAAGTATATAAAGGGCTCTGAGGCTAGGAAACTAAAGTTTTGTGAATGTGTTAGACAAGTAGGGATATTGGATAGTAGGAGAGGGTTGAGACAAGATGTCCCTACTAGATGGAACTCAACCTATATTATGATAGATAATGCAATTTTCTATCGATATGCTTTGATTCATTTAGGGTTGAGTGATTCCAATTTTACTAGTTGTCCATCTTCTGAAGAGTGGGATAAAATAATGAAGATTTCCAAGTTTTTGGGGTACTTTTATGAGGTTACCTGCTTATTCTCTGGGACAATGTACCCTACATCAAATTTGTTCTTCCCTAAGGTCTTCGTAATCCAACTTCAAATTAAGGCAGCCATGAATGACTCTGAAAGTTTCATGAAGAAGATGGGGACTTACATGTACATGAAGTTTGAGAAGTATTGGTCTGAGTACAGTTTGATTTTGGCAATTGCAATCATCTTAGACCCTCGTTATAAATTGCATTTTGTGGATTGGGCTTACACAATGCTTCATGGTGTGAATTCGGTCGAATTTACAAAGGTTAATGACAAATTGAATGATCTTTTTGGTGTGTACTTGGAAAAACTTCCGCATCTTGATAATTCAAATACTGTAGTGAATTCAGTGCCTATTCATCAAACAGAATCTGTAGATGTTATCTTTGAGGTAACCTAAGTTTGTTTTTATTTACTTTATATATTTGTAGATTGTAGTATTAGTACTATAAAAAGTGTTGATATTATATTTGAAATTGACATGATGCATGATTTTTTATGATGTAAGATTTTGATAATAATTATGATTGTTCAAGTTCGATTGAAAAAAATGAATTGCAGAAGTATTTGGAGGATAAAAGAATAGATAGAAAAGTAGACATAGATGTTCTTTCTTGGTGGCAAATGGAGTGTTTTGCATTATCCGATACGTTCTCAGTTAGCGCGAGATGTGTTAACAATTCCCATTTCAACTGTTGCATCAGAATCTGCATTTAGTATTGGGGGTAGAGTACTAGATTAGTATCGTAGTTCATTGTTACCAGAAACAGTTCAAGCTTTGTTGTGCACACGAGATTGGCTATTTGGAAAAGAAGGTAATATATTTTTATATGGTATAGTACTATTATTTTATTTATTTTCATAATTATTTTGGTAAATTTCTCATAATTTGAATGATGTAATGTTTGGTTTTTCTATACTTAGTTTATGCGGAAGAGAGTTCTGACGTGGAAAACCTTACTGAAAACATCATCAACATAACTCTTGAAGGCAATAGATCAAGCCAAAGTTCCAATACAATTTCATGATGATCGATGTAAATTGAAGATTTTGTAAATTGAGGTTTAAACTTTTGAGAAAGACTTACAACCTTGAAAACAAAAACTCTTTCATTTTGTATATCCTTGCACATTTAATATTTGTAATAGATTAGTAGTGTATGTATTATTTTTTTATTAGGACCTTATTTTCGAGTGTAGATATAGTACTTAAACGACAAATGTTTTAATGTTTTGAAGTAATATTTATGTGGCAATATGTGGTATGTGCAAATTTAAAAAAATATATATATTTTTCTTAACGGGTGTGACACGACACGACCCGTTAAGATAACAGGTGTTACACGAACACGACAGACACAACCCGTTAGCCAGGCTTAGCAGCAGGGAGGCCACAGTAAGGCTAGGTGGTGCGGCAAGAAGGTCAATGCGCTAGGGCGCTGAGCCTTACTCGGCCTGGGTCGAGAGGAAATGGTGAAGTTGAAGGGCACGAGCCGAACCTTGTGGCGAGGGTGCCTCTACTAGGAAATAAGCTATCAAATTCCATCTGTACTACTTTGTGTTGAGATTTACTTTTCCCGTGCCACTTCTTTTCCAGGAGGTGATCTGTTCTATGAAATGCGCGCTTGCTCAGTGGTTCCTAAATGTAGTTCGTGCGATGGTGGGATTCTCGAACTTGAGCAGGTTCTTTGATCTTGGCTTGACCATAAATGAGTTCTGGCATTTCTTTAAGATTGGCCACAAGGAATGTGTGGGGCAGCTAAAGTCTCACCATAGGCTGTTCTATACTTCTAGCAAAGGTGATCATGACTGGGCGAGAGACACCTTGGAGATGAGCGGAGAGTGAGAGTCTGACTCTTCCCTTGAGTTGCGTGTCCCAACTACCTTTATTAGTGGTAAGTGAACTGCTTCATTCTTGTCCTGCTTGAATTTTTGTTGAGCTACTCCATAACCTCAATTTATTGATCGTCTTTCTTACTTTGCGTAGATTCGAGTTTGGCTCAACTCCAAAGACTTCGGCAGATATGAAGAAAGTGCATGTCACCTTGGGCATTCCTGCTAAGTACTGTGAGTGGCACTGGCTGCTCAGCCCTCTTCGACGTGAGAAAGGTGGCCTGCCTCCTTAGGAAGAGATAAAGCCGGTAAAGGATGAGGCGCTGGCTCGCCCGATCGCTGTTATAGAGCCTGCTGCCCACAAGGGTGGAAAGAAGAGATTTTCCTCGCCTGCTCGTGAACTTTCAGCTGCGAAGAAGCCAATGACTTCTTCCGTTGCTCGTGGGAGCTCATCTGCTGCTGAGAAGCTTGTTATTGATCTAACTTCCCCCAAGGGGGAGAAGAAGATCGTTAACCCTGAGCTTACGAAACCTGCTGCTCCGAAGGTGACCGCATCCATTGCTGAGAGAGACTTACCTAGCGGAAGGGTTTAGTGACGCCCCGATGTCTAGATTTGTATCAAATAGTCCGTCGGGATCCAAGTCATGTTCTACTTCTGAGAAGCTCACCGTTATGGTGGCATCTAGGCCTGCTCCTTATTCTGCTGCGACTAGCTCGCCTGCTGAGAAGGGGAAGTCTATTCGTATAGGCAGTTGTGAGAGATCCACCGAGTTTGAGACTGGAGAGTTTCCCAAGGGTTGTGCACTGCTGAAGGCTGACCTGCTTGAGGATGTTGATGCATGCACCAAGTTTGTTGAAAGTGTTGGGAAAGTTGTCATCCGTTCAGATTCTTCTGCGAAGCGTCCTACCTACTCAATGAGGTCTTCCCTTATTGCTACAATGCATAAGACTTTAATCCTGGCAGCTGAATCTATGCGCGTTAACTAGGATGCTGTCGAGTGTGTTAAGGAGGCCGAGGTGGCGTTTGTGGCTCAACTTCGCTCGGCTACTGAAAAGATTGAGAAACTCGAATCTAAACTCATCGTTTTGAAGGGGTCTGATATCTCGACCCCCACTTCTTTGCAACTGAAGATCACTCGTGAGGAGGCCGCCCATTTGAATGGTAGGCTTAATGCGACTCAAGCGATGTTGGAAGCTGCAGAGAAGGAAATCAGCCGTGTTTCTCCGGTGGTCGAGGACCTTGAGAGTGTTAATTCAGAGCTACGATCTGCTTGTTTTTCCAAGGACGAGGAGCTTATCTTCATGCATGCTGAAGTGTCTCGTCTCAAGGAGGTTGCCAGTAAACTTAAGTCTAAAAAAGTGGATCTGCATGATGCGCTGTCTGCTAGCGAGAACCTGAAAAAGGAACTGAATGAGCTGCAGGGTGCTCACACTGAACTTGTTGAGGAGAATGTGCAGCTAAAAAATGAGAACGCTGGTCATGAAGTAGCGCTTGCTTCTTGTCAGGCCGATTTCTACAAGCTTGGCTATGTAGACCATTTTCAGGGCAGGCCGTCGGATTATGAGTTTTCCGAGAAGGACTTTGAGATTTTTTCCATTTCTCCAGTTGATCTGCTTGATTTCTCGTTTGAGGCTGCCTTTGGTGGAGCAGCTGAGGGTCAGGCAGTCCCGGCAGGGGCTGCTGAGGATGAGCTGATGGAAGCTTTAGTTACTAGGAGCGATGTGGCTACCAAAGACGTGGCAGCTGAGGAACCAGTGGTTGTGCAGGCTACCAAGGAATAGTCTTTTGGCTTAGACTTAGGAATTTTCTTCTTTTCCTTTTTTGTTTGGCTTTGCTTGAGCTTTGTTGGCCTTCGAGCTGGTTTATCAATTTGCTAGAAATTTAATAAATAGCTTTCCTTGTTTTTTTGCTTTATCCTTCTATTTTGCCACGTCTTTTGCGAAACTTTTCCATAGGACAGGCGGCTGGGTGAGCTGCTTCAATGAAGCAGTTGATCCCATGTCATCACAGAGGTTCTAGTTTTAGCTTCGGGGCTTCGAGAGCCTTGCCTACTTGAGGCGACTTGCAAAACTTTGCCGTAGGATGGGCAGTTGAGTCGGTTACTCGGATGGAGCAGTTGACTCATGTGGTCACTTTAGGCTTTAGTTTTGGCTTTGTGGCTTCTTGAGCTTTACCTGCAAAAGGAAAAATTTGAGATTTTTAACTTATAGAGTTGTCAACTGAACTTGTGCTTCTCGTAAGAAATAGAGGAGGTTCGTGTGGCTACTATAAGTCGTGACACTCGACTTTGTTGGTTTCCTGAGCTTTGGCCCTCCCGGGGCATGTTGCGAGATTTTTAACTTATAGAGCTGTCGGCCAGACCCATGCTTCTCGTAGAAAGCAGAAGAGGTCCGCGTAGCTACTATAAGTCGTGACACTCGACTTTATTGGCTTCTTGAGCCTTGGCCCTCCCCAGGCACGTTGCGAGATTTTTAACTTATAGAGTCATTGGTCGGACTCATGCTTCTGGTAGGAAGCATAGGAGGTCTGCGTAGCTGCTACAGTCGTGACACTCGACTTTATTGGCTTCTTAAGCCTTGGCCCTCCCGGGGCACGTTGCCAGATTTTTAATTTATAGAGCCGTTGGCCGAACTCATGCTTCTCGTAAGAAGCAGAGGAGATCCGCGTAGCTACTATGAGTTGTGACACTCGACTTTGTCCCAGCAAAACTTAAACTATAGACCGTCGGCTGGAAGTTTGCTTGTAACTAAGCAGGCAAGTCAGCGTAGTCATAGAACGTGTAAGTCTCAGCTTATGGATTACCTTGGGCTTGTAGCCATAGGGTTGTCGACCAAGCGTCTTACTTACATAAGCAGACGACCCGCGTAACCACTTTAGGCGTCATCCCTGGCTCTCAGAGTTGTTTTTGGCGTGAGTATAGGCGAAATCGCTCCTCAGAGACCATATCATTCTGAGTCGCAGCTTTGATCTTGCATGTCGATTAACTAGTATTGCAACACTTTAAAATCAAGCCACTCATAATGATTTGCACATCGAGGATGAACCATCTTGTTCACGTGACATCTTTCATGGGCAGGGGTCATGCACTTAATTGTCTATTCCGGTTAAAGACCCGGGTCCCGCGGAATTGAATCCTTCAATCGGCTAAGTCTGTTCTCGTAGAATGACTATTTTGGCCAATTCTGGGAGTCTTCCAGCTCAGGTAGTCGCTGACATTAGGGAAACTGAGCAGTCGTACCCCACATCCATGTCTGGGTATTCCGGATACGCCACGTCTGGTCGTACAGCGGGTGCCTTCTGCTTGTCGCAGGTGAGTTATGCCATATGTGGTCGTGCAGCAAGCATATTCTGTTTGTCACAGAAGTTGGTCAGTTTGTTCATGCATTTGGCCCAGGCTTTCAATCTTCATTGAAAATAGAGGTTTTTATTAACTTTGCTTCTAGGCAATAATGTCATAACAACTGATAATCCTCAGCATGCGAGGTCTTGTTCGTCGAGCTGCTTGAGTTTTTGAACGTTCTTATCTTGAACAGGGTCCAAGGAATGGTGGGAGGTCACACGTAGTACTTTCTCAGGTTGTAGGCATTCCATTGCTTGTCGATTTCTTTGTCGCTCATAGTGGTGAGGGTGTAACTGCCCCTTCCACCTACTCGGCTGATCTTGTACGGACCTTCCCAGATGGGTGCCATCTTTTTGGAGCCTTCCCGTCGGGCGGTGATGAAAGCTTTTCTGAGGACTAAGTCTCCTGGCTGGAATTGCTGAATTTTTACCCTCTTATTATAGCTGGAGAAAAGCTGCTGCTGATAGGCCACAATGCGGGTGATAACCCTCTCGCGTTCCTCCTTTGCCAAGTCTAAGTTAGTGGTCATCTCCTTCTCGTTATGCTTTAAATTTGGCAGCACATGGCTGATACTTGGTACAGCGACGTTGGGTGAAATAATCACCTTTAAACCATACGCCAAGGAGAATAGAGTTTCGCCGGTTGCTCGTCTTTTCGTGGTGCGGTATGCCCATAGAACACTGGGGAGTTCGTCTGGCCACTTACTTTTCTTGTCGGAGAGGGTCTTCTTGAGGCAGTCGAGGATAGTCTTGTTGGACGCCTCGGCCTGCCCATTGCCCTGCGACGTGGACATGTGCTGATTGATGCTATATTTTTCGAAGAACTTCGCCAAGTCTTTGCCCATGAACTGCGGACCATTGTCGGTGACGATGGAGTGTGGGATGCCGAAGCGGCAGATGATGTTCTTCCATATGAAGCGCTTTATGTCTGTCTGGGTAGTCGTAGTCATGGCCTTGGCTTCGACCCATTTTGTGAAATAGTCGGTTGCTACGATCATCATGCCTCTGCCCTTAGTAGCAGACGACATTAGTTCTACCAGGTCAATTGCCCACTGCATGAATAGCCATAGGCTCGTCTGCGAGTGAAGTTCACTGGCAAGTAGTGCGGGCATAGGCTTGAAGTGCTGGCAACTATCGCACCTTTGTACATACTCATTGGCGTCTTGATGCATGGTTGGCCAGTAATTGCCAGCGTTCAAAGCTTTTTGCGCCAGGAAGCGGCCTCTAGAGTGGTTTCCACAGACGCCTTCGTGGATTGAGCTAAGAGTCTTCAAGTCGTAGGGAGACGATAGGCAGCGGAGATGTGGTCCTTAGAATGATCTTCGAACGAGCATGCCGTTCCACATGTAGTAGTGTGCTGCCTTCATTTTGAGCTTCCTGGACTCTAGTCTATCTGCGGGGAGCGTTCGATTAACTATGTAGTCAATGATGAGACCTTGCCAACTTGGGTCTGTGCTGATCTGCGCCACTTCGCCAGCTAGTTCCTCTTCTATGCTTGGCTTTTTAGTTATTCGACCGGGATTGAGCGTCTGAGCTGATGGTCTAATGCAGAGCCTAGGCTTGCTAGTGCGTCTGCTTGGTGGTTGGATGATCCATTAACTTGTAAGCGCCATAAATCTCCAGCAGGTGGGGCAGGTATGGCTATGGTGTGCTCGGCTGCCTTTGGGGCGTTTTTGGGCTACGTTGCTGCATCCTTCAGGCTTGGGGTGAATTCTGCTATGAAATCCGCTAACGCCTGGGCTTTTATCGCCGTGTGGGGTTGGTATACTAGGCCGTATTGGCCTAGTTCCAACACCTACTTCATTACTCGTTGGGAAGCGTCTAGGCTATGTAAAACTGATCGCAGTGAGTACTGGGTCATTACGATGACCTGATACCCTTGAAAGTAGGGTCTGAGCTTTCGAGCTACAACAACTAGCACCAAAATTAGTTTTTCAATCTTCGGGTATCTTGTTTTCGCATCAAGAAAAGCTTTGGATGTGTAGAATACAGGCAGTTGGGCCCCCAACTCTTCTCATATGAGGGCAGAGCTTACTGCTACTTCTGATACCACCAGATAGATGTATAAGTTCTCCGCTGCTTCCGACTTAGATAGTAATGAAAGAGATGTCAGGTACTACTTCAGGTCCTGAAAGGTTTTTTCGTACTCATTGTCCCACTTATCCTTCTGCGCCTTTTTTATTGCCTTAAAGAAGGTCTTGCTTCAAAGGATGGATTGCGAGAAGAAACGATTGAGTGCAGTTGCTCATCCGGTCAGACTTTGAATCCCCTTCAGGGTCTTGGGCGATTTCATGTCCAGGATCGCTCTGATCTGTTTTGGATGAACCTCGATTCCTTGCTGGGTTATAAGGTACCTTAAGAATCGTTCTGAAAAGACGCCAAAAGTGCACTTGGCTGGGTTGAGCTTCATATTGTACTTTCGCAGTATGTCGAAAGTCTCAGCCAAGTAGCGAATGTGGTCTGACCGTTGCTTGCCTTTTACCATGATGTCGTCGACGTAGACTTACATGGTGACTTCGATCTGCTTCTTGAACATTATGTTTACGAGTCATTGGTAGCTCCTGCGTTCTTGAGGCCAAAGGGCGTGACCTTATAGCAATATGTGCCTCGCTCGATCACGAATGCAGTTTTCTCTTTGTCCAGTTTATGCATGGCAATTTGATTGTAGCTTGAGTATGCGTCCAAGAAACTGATCAGCTGGTTTCCGGATGTTGAGTTAGTGAGCAGGTCAATTCGGGGAACTGGATAGTTATCTTTAGGGCATGCCTTGTTGAGATCGGTGTAATCCACGCATACTCTCCATTTGCCATTTTATTTCTTCATTACTAGCACGATGTTGGCCAGCCATGCTGAGTGAGCCACTTCCTCAATGAATCCAGCCTCCAGTACCTTGTTGATCTCAGCTTCAATGATCACTACTCGCTCGGGTGCGAAATGTCGTCTTTTCTAGATCACTGGTTTGGCTGCGGGATCGACGTGCAACTTGTGGCAAGCTATTGCTGGATCAATACCGGGCATGTCAGAGGGTGACCATGTGAAGACGTCATGGTTTTCTCTAAGGAAAGCCGTGAGTTCTTCCTTCTTCGTCAGGCTCAGACGTGAGCCAATTGTAGCAGTCTTTTCCGGCTTGTTGGGGTCAAGAATGATGTTTTCGGCGTCTTCTTTGGGTTTCCATCCTTATTCCTCTTCCAGGGCATTGTTGACCTTAACTTCATCGTCCTAACCTGCCTGCTGTAATTGTTATTTGGCGAAGGTTGAGTCGTCTTTCTGTAATTCAGCTTCTACTGTTGGGGTGAAAGACTTATCGAGTCCTTTAAAACTTGTACAGTGCATTTCCGAGACATGGCCCGGTCGCTTTTGACCTCTCCAACTGCTCCTTTCGGGATGCGAAATCAGATTTTTTGGTACTCGATCGAGGTCACAGGTCCAATCTTCACTAACCAAGGTTGATCCAATATCCCATTATGGGGAGATGGGTCGTTGACAATCATAAAGGTCTGCGATGAGACAATCGGTGGGCTGGTTACGTTGAGTTTGATAGTGTCAATGGCAGTTGAGGTGAGTCCGTTGAATCCGATTAAGACCTCTGTTTTTCGTTGGATCGTGCTTTCTAGGCCCATCTTCTGGATGACTGACATTTGTAGGAGATTGATTGCACTGCCGTTGTCCACCCTAATTCTGTCAATAATGGCATGGGCCAGTTGTACGGAAATCACTAGGGCGTCATCGTGGGGAAAGTCTACTCCCTCAGTGTCTTGCTCGGTGAAGCCGACGATTGGTCCAGGTACAGCATCTATGGCTTGAACCTGATAGACCGATTTCGCCTAGTGAATCTTTCCCTTCTTGGAGTTATTATTGGCCCCCAGATGCTCGGATTTGGCAAAGATTCATTTGATTCTGATCATCTTGGTTGGGGGTTCCGCATCAGCATCTGCTTCCCGCCTTGGCTAGGCAGCTGGCTTGTTGACATACTGGTTGCACTTGCCTTCCTTCACGAGCTGCTCAAGATATCTTGCCACGTGGTGCAGTCATTGGTCATTTGCCCAAGACTTCTGTGGAATGCATAATACTTGGTCTGGTCCATCCTAGAAATATCGCCCTTTAAAGGTACCGGCGGCGTGAACCATGGTTTGTCCTTGAGGTCGCGAAGGATCTGGCTGATCAGGACTGAGAACTTGGTGTACGTTTTGGGCATTGTACTTCCTTTTGCTGGGGTACGGTCCCTGCCTTTGTCTTCTGGCTTGCTTTTGTTGTTGAGCGATTTATCGCTGGCCTTCTCTTGAGTCGGCATTGTGTCCTTGCGCGGCTTCTCAGGCGGCTTCTGGGAGTTTTTTTCTTCGTCCCAGAGAGTGTTTTTTTTGCCAAAGCATAAAAGTTGGCCAGGGTCAAGTTCTCGCCCATGATCAATTCTCCGAAAAGTGGGTGATCTGCTGAAAGCCCCTTCCGAAAAGCTGAGCATGTGATGCTGTCATCGCATCCAACGATCTTTGTTTTCTCCGCCTTAAACCTCTTGATGTACGTGCGGAGTGACTCATTCGGGTCCTTCTTCATGTTGAAGAAGTGGTTAGACTTCTTTTTGATCGAGTGGTAGGACGAATATTCCTTAGTGAAAACCAAGGAAAGTTTGATGAAACTCCGGATTGAACGTGGTGGCAAGGTGTGGAACCAATTATGTGCCTTGCCTTAAAGCGTGGTGGCAAAGATCTTGCACATGAGAGCGTCATTGTTGGCGTAGAGGGTCATGGCACTTCGGTAGTGCATCAAGTGCCTGTCCGGATCTTCATCTCCTTTGAACAAGGTGAAATGTGGCTGCCTCAACTTCCGGGGTGGCTTCATCTGTTCGATCTCGTCTGTAAATGAGACCTGCTCAGGTTGGCCACATCTCTTCGGAGGGCATCGTCGGTAGTGTCAATGCGCTGGAATCCGCGCAACTGCTTTGTTATGAGCCTTTGTACTTCCTTCTGGATTTGTGCCTGATGGGGCAGTTAAGCCTCCAGTTGCCCCTGGTGTTGACTTGTTGGTCTAGTTTTCTATTCAGCATGTCCAACTTGTCTACGCTGTGATCGTGGTGCGAGTGGTTCGCCCTGTGCTGCTCGCATTCGCTCTTAGCGGGGGCTGCCAGTGGAACCTGAGCTGGATTGCTCTCGTGCTCTCCTTTGGGCGTCCTGCGGCTACTTATTCTTTTGCCTCGTAGGAGGATCTCCTTGTTTGCTTAACCTTGTGTGGACGCTTCTCCTGGAAGGTCTTGAGTGCTCGTAGAAGTATGGACCCAACCTCGAATGCACACTGACTCGTGAGCCGAGTCGAGAATGAATGCTTCTCTGTACATCTTGAAAGGAGAAGACGTCTCCCCGTGGGCCTAAACGAGAGTGCACACTACCTGAACACATGGTTCGTGGTGAAATGAGCTGCTCTTTGCCGGGACGTTGCTAGAATGAATCACGTTCTTCCGCCCTTGTCTTGTTTCGGGACAACTCGTCTGGGGCACGCTGCATCTCGATACGCTCAAGAAGTTGGTTCACCAAGGTGGTCTGCTACGCGAGGGCGCTCGTTAAATTAGCGACCTGCTGGGGCAGGTGGTGCTCGCCATTCGGATTGGAAGAGTCTGGAAAATGGGCATTTCCATGCGTGGTGGAAATATAGTGGACTGCAGGTACAAAGCTTGAGCCTAAAGCGGGCAGTCCTGCAGAAAACTGTGGTGAAAATAGTCCTGAGTCGATCACGGGACCAGTGGTCGGGATCTGGATCGCCGTAAGCAGCCTTGGAATAGATTGGGCCGCGGGCCGGACTGCCGGAGCGGGCCGCGATGCACGTTGGACCGTCGCCTGCTTGCCTTGGGCTTGCACGGTTGTGGGCCATCTTGGGCCCGTTGAGCTACTTGGGTGGCAGCAGCTGCTGCATTCTGGGATCGTGTTTGGGTCTGCTGTGCAGTGAGGCTTGCAGCTGTAGTGGGCTGGGCCTCTTACCTAGGGTTTGTTATGGCAGCTGCTAAGTTTTGGGCCTGGGCCTCCTGCCTAGGGTTTTGTTGCATGTGGCATTGCAAAGGCTGCGGCTGCGGGAGTGGTGCCATGGCTGCTGGGTCACGGCAATGGTGGTTATTTCTCGACTCCGTGGCGATAGGGTTCCTCCTGCCATCGTGTTGAGCCTTGAGGATCTCCGTCGTGGAGCTATGTCCTCGTCTCCACTCTCCGGTCCAAATCCTTGTAAGTACGGGGTTTCGTTCATCGTAGTTTCTGAATTTCCTACCATTGTATCCTTTCTCCAGAGATTGATCAAGAAACTTTTATAGAAAAAATTAATTGATACGACGTGTGAGAAATTCAATGTAATAGAAAACTCAAGAAACAAATGCGAAAGGCCTATTCGAGTGTTTTGAATCAGCTCTCAATGAAAGCACCAATTTGTCGATGCAAATTTCCGCCGTCTTCAGTCTAGACAAGAATGCACCTGCAAAACAATCAACACCTTTGATCAAAGACCTAAGCCTCACGCGCCTACGAGGTGGGGGGGTTAGGTCAACGGATCTCCGATGCCTAAGTTAGTTTCTCTGTGAGAGTAAAGTGTTTAGGGCTTTCTTTAGGGTTGCAAAAAGCTCTGAAAAATTGGTAGAATATGGGGTATTCTCTAAGGTTTAATGGAGAAATATTCTCTAAATATTCTCAAGATATTTAACAGGAGATAATATCTTGAGATAATAGGGTAATAATTCTTAATTGATTTAAATTAGGATTACTTACTTGATTGGAGTCAATCTTCAATTAGGAATGTATTAAAGATAGGATTTGGGTAATTAATCCTTATCTTTAATTCCTTGCCAAGGGCAAGTGAGCTGTGGGCAGTCGTGTTCAGCTGCCGAGTCCTCCAAGGATGTGAGCTGGGCGTGGGAGCATCTGAGAAGCCTACCCATTTATTGAGGGCAATATTGTCTTTCTAAAATAAAAGTCCGCGTGTCGCCTCTAGAATTTTTGGGATTATTTTTGGCTCCACAGTTGTTGATGATTGGATTATTACTTAAGTGTTGATTAACATGTTCATTTCTTATTGGTGACACATCATTTGATTTGCAAATTTAGTTTATCTAGCATTATCCTTGTATTACAAATTACAATTGTACAAATAACTAACTATACAACTATTTTTATTTTTCATACGATTTTGTAGTTGTTCGGGCGATCCTCAGCACAGCTCCCCAAGGGATTGGCACTTTGGATGTGTAGTCGGGCTCTTACTTGTTAATGTGCTACAAGAAAAGGACAAAGTTAGTTCTGAAAGGTGCCTTTGTGGGGCCTTAGGTGTAGGCCTTGAGGCTCGCAATCAAAACTAACTAAGTGCTACGCGTGCCACTGCTATCTTAATATAGCAGATATAGAACGAGAGTGTTTTTAGTCGATTACTTGTGCCCCAAGTTACTCAGACTTCTTGTTATCAAAGGATTTTCGTGGATGGGTTAAGTCCACATTAAGTTCTTTTTCTTGCCTTGTAAACAAGGACTTTTAGTTCATAGTCTTGTATGTTCGAATGAAAGGAGTCCAGATCCCCTTAAGTCGTATGTTTGGTTCCAAGTTGGTTTTAAATGGAAGCATATCCATTAAAGCGACTAGATTCAGATACAAATGAGACTCTTAAAGTGGGAAAATGATGGAAATAACTTGAATACATACTGGAGAATGCATTAAGTAATAGATCTACAAATTTACAGAACAAACAAAGAGCTTTGGGTAAGATTTCACGTTGTTTGTCAAGGTTGAATTTCTTGCAATCACTTCTCTTTGAATTAACAGGGGTTTATATGCTAAAAAGGGATGGATGATAAACAAGTTTACATAAAGGAATCGATACTACACCACTGAGGGAGATAGCAGAGCTTTAAATTGGGCAAGAGATAGCTTGTTGCTAAAAATGACTGAATCTGGTTTGATTTTAGCTTTTGGATGGAAATCTGGCTTGAGAGCAAAGTTTGTATGTTTGTTTGTTTGATTGGTTGAGTGTCCTTGTCTCTGGGGCCTCTTCCTCCTTTTATAGGCAATTTAGCCTAACTGATGTAGCTTTGCTCTTACCCGAAAGCATCTGAAGGGTAGTGAGTCATCAACCTTTTTACTTGTAATGTTACTAGAAAGTGTTCTTTGGCTGGTAGTAGGTTAGCTCTCATCACTTGTTGCTTCTCCAATGGACACATGACTTGTTTTTTGATTGAGAAGGCTTGAAATTATATTTGGGCTCGATGTTGGGCTTCGGGCAAGTCCCCTTTTAGTTGGCATTCTTGAGCTTTCCTTCATCTGAGTCCAATGTTCAAATATTAACCCAAACAGTAGTATTAACGATTAAGTGACCTTTCAAAATTAATATATTAAATACAAGCAGTTTGAAAATTATTTTGTTTTTCGTTTCAATTATTAATTTATAATTTTCAGTTTTGTTTTTAAGAACGTATATATGGATGATGAAATCATGCGTTCATGCGTACATGCGTTCATGGTTATACTGGTCCAAGAAATCATGAAAGATTGATCCAAGCAAAATGAAAGATTGATCCAAGCCAAAATATATTATATATTCATTTTACTGTTATTAGTCCCATATATTAGATTGAATGAAAAATTTTAAAGTACTAAAAATAATTTCTTAAAATAAATTCATAAGAAAGTAAAATTTGAAATATTGGGAAAGGTGGTGGTAAAGATATGGGGCAAGTAGTATATATGTGAGTTGGAAATCAGCAATCATCATCTTAATAGTCATAAATGATAGAGGCGTGCATGCAGATGAGTCAGCTGCCAGACTACTGACAGTACTGCATCTGACTTTGAAGCTATTTGCCCACACCGATGGCATAGCTGCAACTGCAACTTAATTTCTACGGCTGATTGTTGGTCATGAGTGACGCTAAACTATCCAATCACGTAGTTTACCGAAAAAAAAGAAAAAAAAAAACTATCCAATCACGTATGGCTTTTTGAGAAGGAGAACAATTTGGATGACATAAGTTTATTGCTATAGTGATGTTCTGTGTCAATCACATAATTACACATTATTGAATTTAAAAATTACAAAGTCTATGTGGAGCGTAGACCGATTAACTATGAGTTAACTATATTTTTCTTGTGAATGCGGGCGTGTCAACTCCCAACCGAGCTCGATCGGACGAGTAGAACAGATGTGGTGGGTGCATTGCTGATGCATCGAAGCGATTATGATCTAAAAAGGAACACATCTCGGCCTTGGGTTCTAGAACTTGAAAACAAGGTTACTAGCTCACTATGAAGTTCAATAATTAGTTCGGCTTTCGCTGGGTTGTATAAGGAGTAACCTGAAAACACCTCACTTCGCTGAAGCTGATAAGATGACTTCTTTGAGACGAAATGATGGAGAATTATTCATCCGCCGAGACTTTGATAGATTACTAACCAATCAGTTGCAGTGTTGTTAGTCCAAATTGAAGGTACTCCTGAATTGCTTGGTTCTACGGATCCAATGTTGTTAGTCCAAACTGAAGACGTCGCCGATTAATAACATAGTGTTGTTAGTCCAAACTAAATATGTGTTGACAAGAGGGTTAGGAAAATTAGTATATTTCTCAGGAATATGAGGAGGGTTTCACGTAGAGCGAGGATTTTCGTATAAAATGTTTTGAGTTTGTTGAGTTGAAGGGGCCTTTTCCAGTGCAAAGCCTTTTCAATTTATAGATGAAGCCTCCGTGATAAACAGGTATGCCGAGGCATATAAGACTATATTTGCTCAGCATCTACTTGGATATTCCCTGTAACCTTTAATGGCTAAAACATCATCTTTATCTAGTCTCAGCCTCTTTTATTCCAACTAGGGCATTGATTTTGATCTTGTTATGAGACTCATTCATCTTTATCCAATCACGCAGGCATTCTGATCCTTGGGATAATTCATTTTTATCCAAGACTTAATCTTTGACAATTCCAATTTGTGTATGACTCGACCGAGCCCTCTACTCGATTTCCTCCAAAGTCCTTTCTTCATAAGGACTCGATCGAAATGTCCTATTTACAGGCTGAAAGCCCATTGGCTTGAAGGATGTTTATTGAGCTAAGGTTCGCGAATTTGGGGTCAGCCCTCCCCAGCCCAAATTGTCATTTTAGGCCTAAACACACAAAAAAAGTTAAAGACAGTTTAGCCGCAATCCTTGGCCCCAAACTGTTACATACCCAAAGCTCATACATTTTAGGATTTTGATTAAAACCCCTCTACCACCTAATAGTAAAAAGATGCAATAATACTAATAAGGACAAATCATTATTTCACTTTCATTTACACTACCAATTCAATTATCCAAAATTGCTTATGGGATTCAACAAAAAAAATTGCTTATTGGTGCAGTCTAGATTATAAAAAAGTGGAAACCTTTTTTATAAGAATAGTTCTCATTTTAGTACTTTCAAGTTTCACCAAATTTGAATTTTAGTACACTTACTCTTTTCCATCCTACGCAAACATATAAAGCACTTAAAAAAAATTAAAATGTTTTTTTTTGACAAAATAAAAACAAAAAAAGTCAAATTTGTGGTAGGAATTGAGTTTTTGTCCACTTGGCAACATCTCTTTAGTTTCTGAAAAAAAATTCGGAACTTATTTCAAAATATTCGCTTGAACCATCTTGTAGACCTTGCGAGGCCCATGATACTACGTTTATGCACATTCATCGTCCAGTCAAAAGCGTGACGTTGTGCTTGACCCACAGTTTCCCGTTTCTGCATAGCCATTGTCTAGTCAAGTGCCACGTCACGTAACAGAGCCCTTGACGCCAGGCTAATGAAATTATGAATTTTGGAGCAAAATGTAACTTTAGGTATGAAAGTCCGACGAAAAATAACTAAGGGTAGCAAAGTGGAATTTCACGATGCTTGAGAGTAGTAATGTGAGAATTAGTAAAAAAAAATAACACATTAGGTATGAAAGTGAGATGAAAAAGTAAGTGTAGTAAAGTGCGATTTTGGTGAAACTTAAGGATAGTAAAGTGAAAATTATGTACTTTTATATATAAAAAAATGTGGATGCATTTTACATATAAAAAATTGGTACATTATATACAAAAACTTGGGTACATTTTATGTAAAAACTGGGCACATATTATATAGAAAATAAAATCTTTAATGAAAGAGGCCTTGTACAGTTTTTTCTTTAATCAAAGGTATTTAATAACCTTTTATTAATGATGAAGACAAAAAAAAAAAAGAGCGTTGAATGTTCACGCCTGTGTCTTATTTTTGCTCACTTTTTATGAAAAATGTTATTCACAAGTTTACTTCTCGACAAAATGACATATAAGGACATGAAATTTGTCCACAGTCCAAGGCTTTGATTTTTATTGTTCCAACGAACTACTTTGCTCTCTCTCTGATGTATGGCTGAAGGATGAGCAGATTGCTCCAACCTTCTTTTGTCCAAACTTCTCTTGCTTCCTCTTCTTTCTCACAGCATCGTCCTTTTTTTGTTTCCCCCATCCGATTTGGCTTTTCCTTTTGTTTAAAATTCTTTTATGGTTGTTGGTCACCCGATTTGTTAATTTTGAGATTTTCAGTTACTGAGTCATCGATTTGAGTAATTTTTATACTTAGGTTTTTGTTGGTCTGCCTTCCTCTTCTCAGTCCGTGTTCATTGATCCATTAAATAGTTGGCTGATTATTCCATCCCATTTTGGTGCGCATTTTGTCATCTAAAAAATCCAAATGGGAAGAAATGTTGCCTTATTTGATGAATTTGAAGACGTGCTAACGCAATGAATCTACAAAAATGCGTAACTAATGAAGTAGGTAAAGAGAGGAAAAACTGAAGACCAGTTTCAAAGAATATGATAGACAACCATTAACGTTAAAAGCTAAGGTTGTGAGACAATAGGCCAACAATACATATCAAACTTAGATTAAGAATCTCTCTTCAAAAGCTAAATCCAATTTAAATCCCTAGCCTCACCTAGACAACGGAAATCTTTTGTTCACTAGTCACTACGCCTGTACATGAACAAATCCAGTCCGTTCAGGCCAATTAAAGGCCCTTTTTATGGAGAACTTCATAATCTAATAGGATATATGCAAGAGGATATGAAACAAGCCATGAATTAAGATGGTAGTTATTTGATCACTATGTTAAATGATGAGATTCTGAGCCTCCGCATAACTTCATAATCTAATACGATAAAAGCAAGGAGGATATGAAACAAGCCATGAATTAAGATGCTAATTATTTGATTACAATGTTATATGATGAGATTTTGAGCCTCCGCATTTACCCCTAACTTATGCTACTATTTATTTATCTGAACATTTAAATTCATGCATTCGCTTTCACTGGTTGTTGGTTTAAATTGTGCATGCTCGTATCCAAACCACCATCAGGCTAGGCCCAACTTCATTTAACAATCAAACTCCTCCTCTACGAACTTTTTCACTAGAAACGTTGCAATGAGATAATCAGGTTGGTGGCAAGTGGCCCTTTACCATAGTAATAGAAATGAGTTGAGCCCTTGTATAACAGCGTGAGTTCGAATTCTGTTGGTGGCTAATCTAACATCTAATCTAACAAAACCTATTGTTTGACCAAAAAAAAAGAAAAAGATAATCATGTTGGTGTAGTCTTATAACACAATTAGCACTTAAGTCAAGTGCACTTCATCTTCATGTGTCTTGTTTGATTAAACCATTTTGAAAACATGTAAGTTTTGCAGTGTAAAATGATCGACGAACTCATTGGTATTTCCAAGCAATTTCCATTTGGCTTTAATCAGCAGGCTGGAATTTGTTATATATGCATAAATTATAACAGCAGTCTTTTGTCCATCGAGTATTTGGCGAAAATATTTATTCGGTATTCTCAGAGCTTCTAAAAGAGATCATCATGGGATAATCACTCAGAGCGGAGTCTGAAGTACAACTTAATCCAATATCTTTCTACCTGTTTCATCTTCTCTGTAACAAAATAGTTTAACGGGGAGAGAGATGATCTCAATTATTACCTAACTTAAACTATAAAAGCTACTAAATTATGGAAGGTACAAGACAGAAGGTATCTTAAGATTGATAATATTCAACCTTGATTCTGAAAAGATTTTCTTTTTGGCAGGAGTACCATTTATTTAGGGGGTAAAAAATCACTATGGCCAACTTACTCATTTAATTTTAATGGCTAATGTAGAAATATGACTCCTTGATGTGTGAAAATATTACAGGGTTACATAAATCTCTATTTAAGAAGGAATCTTACATTAATTATAATTGAGAATTACATTCCTATAATACATTCCATATCTACGGATATTTGCCTGGATTAATTTCCTTTAATCTAACACCCCACTTGTAACAGCCTGTCCCAAAAATTTTGTACAGTTGATGTGAATTGATGGATTTGCCCTCGAGCGTTGAGGTACGTTTGTAAATTGAGCTAAGGTATTGGTCCAATTATACAATTTCCTTAGTTTTGGGGACCAATGAGAAGTTAGGAAATTGTTGTTTTTGATTGGTTAGTGGGTTAGCATTTGGACCACTCACTTCCCTTCTCTCTTTTCTCTCACTCCCGTACCCTCTCCCTCTCTCTCTCTCGCAGACACTTTCTCTCTCTCATTCGTACGGACAACACCAAAACCCTTGGAAACGTGACAGATCGAAGGTGTGAAGCACACCATCGTGATCGTGAGGTCCATACGAGTCGATTGGTACGAGTTTCAGGTAAGAAAACTCTCGAAAACCCGTATTAAGCTCTGATTTGGGTACTATTCATGCTCACGTAAAATGTTGTGTTTTTGGAAATTCTAAGTTCATAGGAAGCTTAAGGAGGTCCATACGAAGCTCAAAGTGCTTCATTGAAAGGAATTGGACGTCGGAATCGTGAGATCGAGACTTGGCCGGTTTTTCTCGAAATTTCACAACGAGATTCCGTGGTTTTTGGAACTTGAAAGGGTATAAACTTGTTCTATTCTTCGTACGCTTCATTTCGGTATATAGATCGTGAAAAATGGTGCAAAATTGAAGAAGATAGGACAAAAATACGAAATCCCCAGATTCCGATGCCGGCGACGGTCGCCGGAGTTCCAAGGTAGAAGATGGCGGCATATTCCGTCAGAGTTGACAGAATATGCTAACGTCGTTAGCTAACTTTAACAGTTACCGTTAGCAATAGATGGAATATTCTTGGTATATACCTGACGGCGTTAACTGACGTCGTCAGTGTGCAGGTCACATGACCACGCGTGGGGGCGCGTAGGTCCGTGCACTTGCCGGCACATGGAGGCCGGAAAAATTATTTTAAAAGTATGGGGATGTTCGTGAGGTTGTGTAGATCACGGTGGTATATTCATATACCCAATTTGAGCATTGTATGAAAAGTTATTACCTAGTTTTGTTTATGTGCTTTAAAATAACGCCTATATAGTTGTTTCTCATATAGGCAAGACTTATCTGGAGGACGAGCGAAACCAGGCTAGGTGCAGGGGTTACGACCTGACTACATATCAGTGAGTGGGCTTTTTTTTTTCAGTATATATATATACTTGACGTTTTTCCCAGAAAACGTATTTTAAAGGAAATGTGATTTGAAATGCCATGTCATGCTCGTATTATATATTAGCATATGCATTATCATAATTATGCATATTGTTGCATGGTGCTACGGAGGCCAGGTAAGCCACATGTGAGTATATCATGCTGGTAATGGTTATGAGATGAATGGTGATGTTGTGATGCATATTGAGCTCAATAATATGCACCCCGGTATTAGTGATCCCGCTTAGAGTTAGGGGCATAGTCCTTCACGTGATGTTCATCTCCCGCACCACACGTTCATCTTGGATCCAAGTTAGGTGCACAATCTTGTCGTATAGACCACTTTCAGTGGGTTCGACTCGTAGGTGACTCGCGATTTATCGCACAGTCTTCACGTGATCGTAGCACTAGAGCGTATTATTATTTTTATACCCAGTCCTGTCTGTCAGACCACGTGAGGTGGTTCCGACTCGTGTGCAGATAAGCATATACATGATGAGATATGATGAGATATGTGACGTATATACGTGATGAATTATGTGATGAGATTGAGATGATTGAAATGAGCTTTAGATTTTGCCGTATAGATCACGTCAGGTGACTTCGACTAGTATGTGAGTTATATTGAATTGCGTCACATGGCTTACATTTGTGATATTATGAGGTATTGGGCATGGCATAAGCATGGCATACATATATTTATGTGGTTTTGGATACATTGAGCATGGTTTTAAATTATATTTGTATACATATATATGTATCCTATTTTCTGGGAATTATACAGGTTTTCCAGCGAGGGGATAACACTTTTGATATGAAATGATTTTAGAAAACCTTTGTTTTTGCCATTCACGCTTTTGTTTTTGCCCATTCATGCTTTTGTTTTGCGCCCCTCCAGGTATTAGGTAGCGTTTGTTGGTGGCTTACGAGGATTCAACGGAGGTTCTGACAGACATCATTCATGTAGGACCACCTTCAGGTGTTGTTTAATTAGTACTTTCTGCTTGACTGCACTTAGGCTAGTTAAGCTCTGGTTGTGTAATTCACACTTATTCTCGCACTAGCATGCTATCTTAACTAGGATTGCTAGTTGCTCGGTTTCAATTTGTTCGTATTTCCCTTATTAATCTTACTTCCGCATTGTGCTTATGGTTACATCACGCTCACGTGACGGCCAGCACGCCTCGATCTTGATCGGGGTGTGTCACCACCCCACCCACCCTACAAATTGGACGCGCTTGAGTGGACTAGTTTGGAGCAAAGAACACCATGACGCAGTTGATGGAAAGCTTTGGTGAGTAATTTAGCAGGCTGATCTACGCGCCACTTTTCATGAGCAAAATGATAGTCAAGGTCGATAGGACGTGGGCGAGCACAATGAATAGGATTGGAAGCCAAATATGCGGCACTAAGGTTGTTGCAATGTAGTAAGATAGAAAATGGTCATGTTGGTTCCAGTCCCTAACTAACCTAATTGTTAGACTGAAACCTTGTTAATTTAAATATTTTGATCGAGGTCCTTAACATCATTTAAGACATTTAACTCATGCATTGTTTGTCCCATAAATCATGAAATTTAAACAAATTCAAATAATATTTTTAAAATATAATAAATACTTAAAAATAAATATTAGAGTAATATTGTTCTTCACAAAATTATAGCAAGAAATAATGTACCCACATAATTATTAACATATTTTAAAAAATAACTATTCATATATTTTAAAACATAAAATAAATACATATAAAATAAATATTAGAGTAATATACCCACATAATTATTAACATATTTTAAAAAATAACTACTAATATATTTTAAAACATAAAATAAATACATATAATTAGCATGGGTACATTTAGAAAAATTAAAAATGGGTAAAAATAAATTAAAAAATATGGGTACAAATAGAAAAAAAAAAAAAAAAACTTTAAAAAATATGGGCACAAAAAGAAATTAATATATGGGCACAAATTAAAATAGAAAAGAAAATTGGTACAAATTAAAAAAGGGTTGCAAATTAAAAATGGGTACAAACCAAAATAAAAATATATGATAAAAAATTTAGCCATAAATATAAATATACCAAATGTAACATTTCTAATAATATATTTAGAAATAAAAAAAATATTTTATTATTGAAATAATTAATGACGTTATTAATACCTAAAGACCTTGATAAAAAATTGAAAATGAATAAGGTTTTAATCAATGGAATAGCAAAAAGAGGGATGTGAACCTAATTTCTCCGATAGAAAATGAGAGTCACACACGTAGCTCATGGAGAAGAAAACAAAGCCAAGTGGTCTCATCACATGCATGAGCAAGAGATCGATATGGCGATTCAGCACTGATCAATGGTCGACTACTTTATGGAACACCAAGAGATAAGATTGTGTTGACCCTAAAAACTACCAAACCTATATGGCACGTAGGCCTAGTAATTAATAAGCTAACTACATCATTCGGTTGTGTGCGGGGTGTGCCAACTCGTCGGTCGAGCTCGGTTGGGGAGTAAAATATGTTGATGTCGCGTTAGGCACACTATTGACTTCTTGATCTTGCAACTGCGGCCGAGGAAGATTCACATCTCGGCCTTCGGGTTCTAGAGCCTGAAGACAAGGCTGCTAGTTCTGCGAAGTTTGATATCAAATTCGGCTTTCAATGTGTCGAATGTAGTAATCTGTAACACCTCACTTCGCCGAGAAGGCTAATGAGATGACCTCTGCTAATAAGGATTCGAAAATCCTTCTCGACCGAGACTTGGATAGATAATTAGTTGGCCTCGACGCAGTGCTGTTTATCCAAACTGAAGGTGCTCCGCGGTCGGCTGATTCTACGGCAACAGTGCTGTTTATCCAAACTGAAGATGTCACCGGTTGCCTTCACGTGTTATTTATCCAAACTGAAGATGTGTTGGCGGAAAAAGAAAATAAAATCTCAAGGTTGTTGAGAGGTTTCGCGTAGAGCGAGAGTTTACGCATGGCAGTTTGTGTGTTGAATTGGAGACCGTTGAATGATGTACTTCTTCCTCTATTTATAGTAGTGAACCCACCCTTAGCCGAATTAGAGATGTACTCAGACTAGAACTCCTTACCCCAATCTGATTATGATTCGGCCAATCCTAGTTCTAATAGGTTTCTGAACTAGGCTATATAATAAACCAGATTCAGTCCCTAATTCTTAGCCCATTCAACTTTAAATCCCCTTGTGGTACCAAGACTCAACCCCCGCCTTTATCCAAATCAATCTTTCTCAAAAAAAACTTGGCCAAACCCAACTGGACAACCCATAGTGACCTAGCCGGCCTATGATACTCCTGGAAGACCGCAGGGCTGAGAGTCTCGGCCCATATTGTCATTTTGGGCCCAAACAGATTAGTAGCCAAGGTAAATCAGATAGACAATGGTGGAACGATGAGTATCCAGAAAATTGGCTCAATTAACATCAGAATAAGTAGACAAGGTAGCAAAAGCAAGTTGTGGAATCAAGGTGACGTCGACATTCATAGTGCCTTTGACATCACGAAGAATCAATTTAGCAACAATCATATGAGCAGTGCGAGGCGAACTCATAAATTGTGCAATAGTATTGACAACAAATGAAATGCCAGGGCGAGTAAGTGTGAGGTACTGTAAAAAGCCAACAAGTTCACGATACGGAGTGGGAGACGCCAAGAGGGACCCATTAGAAGCAGTGAGAGATATTTTAACGACAAACAGCGTAGAGGCTAGCTTGCAAGCACGCTTGTCAAACTTTTAAAGAAGATCATAAGCATACTTAAGTTGATCGATGTGAAGACGAGTGGAGTCATGTTGAACCTGTAAGCCCAAAAAATAACTTAGATCCCAAATCTTTGATATCAAACCATCGACCAAGAAAAGCAGTAAACTGAGTGGGAAGATCATGAAAGCTGCTAGTAACAACAATGTCATCAACATATAGTAACAAGTAAATAGTAGAAAAAGCATGCCAAAATATAAACAGAGAAGAATCAGCCTGGCTGTAAAAAACCATTGTAGAGCAAAAAGGAACTAATCCGTTAAAACCAAGTACGAGGGGCTTGTTTGAGGTCATATAAAGATTTCTGAAGATGACAAATATAATGCGGACAAGCAGGGTCCACGAACCTCGAAGGTTGAATCATGTAGACATCTTCGTGATGATAACCATGTGGCTAGAAACGCATTTTTCGTGTCCAACTGATGAAGCGGCCAGGATGGGGAAAAATAGCAAGACTCAACACTGTGTAGATAGTAGTTGGTTCTCACAACAAGACTAAATGTTTAGATAATCAATGCAAGACGCTTATAAAAACCCTTAGCTACCATACGAGGCTTGTAGCGTTATATAGCCATCTAAATGTCGCTTGATATGAAAAAATCCATTTGCATCCAACATTATTCTAATTATGTCGAGGAGGAACAAGGGACCATGTTTGAGTACTGAGTAAGGCATTTATTTACTCATGCATGTCATGACGCCATTTTGGATGCTTGACAACCTGAGAAAAACAAGGAGGTTCACCAGAGTCAGTAGATGCTAAATGATCACCCGTGAGATCCTTTAGGGTTAAATCATATGATTCATCACACGAGCATAGATTTTGATGCTTGTAAACGTGAAAAAAGTTGTGTAAAATGAGGAAGGCATCTTGTTTGCATGGAATTGTTAGACCACCCATGGGATGATCAAACCCGAATTCTTCTTCAGCCTCACTTAGCAAGTCTTGAAATTCAGGCTCATTAAGGAATGATACTGGAATTACATATCTCTGCTTTTTGCTCTCGCCAACATAAACTGTAAAATAACCTTTTGGGACATCTACTAAATTAGTTGAAGCTCATCTGGTTGTATTTGAAAATGACCGTCTAAGAAATTTCTTAGCAGGAAGTACAGCCGGAAGACGGAAACCCATTTTTGTAGATCTCGAGATCAAAAGTTCAGAAAATCTCAAAGAACTTGCAAATTAAGGAAAACTATAGTACTTGAGAATTTTTAGACTAGAGAGTTTGTAGAGTTGAAGTTGGCAGTCATAAACACAGTCATACGGTATATATAGTTGAAAAGCTCGTGTAGGATTCCTCTCTTGAAAGAAACATGTGGTGCAAACAAATACAATTTGGCTGGGGTATAAACTGGAACAAGGGCTGATGAGGGATCACATGGTTTTGTCTTCCAAGTATCATCAAGCAATTAGGCAAAATATGTGGAACAAAACTAGTTGTTTCTATTTTCATATTTAATTTTTAGGCTCCATGTGATTCAACAGATACGAAGTCTCAATCACTACCGAGGAGTCTTAGTGATGACTAAAAGACAGTGCCATGTTAACATTCAAATGCTAATGTCTAGAAGACCGGTCACACCAACTACTAGAGATTTTCCCTACATCGATTATCTTTTCAATTTGGACATGAAATAAAAGAAGCAAAGATAACAAGTGGTACAGAAAACTTGGAGCTGTGAAAGAGTACTTCATCCACAAATGCATGTTGAATTAATCACCCATATAATAAAATGCCTGTCTCAAGTATGTCTCTCTGATCTTTTAGGGTAATATTCTTCCCAAAGGATTTAATTATTTTAGTCTTAATAGACAAGTCCATGTGATTTTATTGAAATAGATTATAAGGATAGATTGTAACTGTCATTATAGCTAGTCGTGGGTGAAAGTGATGACTACAACCTTTACCTACTTATCATCTCTTGTCAATCATCCTTCCTACTCCTCAACCTTTTCCTTAATTTTAGGGTTACTTTACTTGTAATTTGTGCTTAGGGCGTGTCCGGCTTTTAGGGCATAATCATGGGATTGTTGTAGTTGTTGTAAACAAGGATTGCATGTTCTTTGTCTATTGGTTTTGTAGCCGGTTTTCTTGGCTCTCTATAGGAGCCTTCACACTTGTCAATCATACTACAATCAATATACAGACCTTGAAATTCAACATGGTATAAAAGCAGTGACCCTAGTGGCATGTCTATGCATATCTTCTTCAACCTCTTCGTCTTCCTATAGCTATTTCAAATGACTGAGGAAAATCCTTTCAGTCTTGATGCTGAAAGTTCTAGTGTTTTACCCACTTCAAATTTTACTGAAGTGGAATTAAGTTAGCCCCAACCAAAAACTCTTTTACTGAATGGGTTCAACTGCCTTCCATGGTTACGAGCAGTTACACTTGCTCTTGGTGGAAGATCGAAGATTGGTTACATTAATGGAACCATCCAGGCACTTGTAATCCCTTCACCCTTGTATAAGAAATGGCTATGCAAGGATCAACTCGTCATGTTTTGGCTCCTCAACTCCATGGAGAGGAAGCTTGCTGAGATCTTCAGCTACTTAGAGTCATCATTTCATCCCTGGAAGAATGTTACACCCACCCCCACATTTTATTTATATTTTCATATTTCTCCCTGAAACATGTTTAAGTCTATCAATTTAGTCCCTTATCTTAATTAATCCTAGCCTTTGATCTAGATTCCTCTTTTCTCCTGAACTGCCAAGTGGCAGTCCTCTAGCTCTCTTCTTTTTTCTTTCTTCTCGAGCCCTCCCTATGAGACTCTGTCCTTCCTGTTACTCTCTCTCTCGCTCTCTCTCATTCAACCCTCTCATCTCTCCCTTTTTCTCTGCATCGTGACAAACCAAACAAACCTGCATGCAGCTCCTGCTGTAGACCATCATCATCATCATCATCATCATCCCCCTTGCGCCATCTTTCTTCCTCTTTCTCCATCGCAACAAGATCGGGGAATCCAGAGAAAAGACCACCGACAAATTCCTCATTTTTCCGGCTAGGTAAGTTTGGATTCCTTTTGAAATCGCCATTGATGTTGTTAGGCATTGTGTGTTGAAATCTACATTGTTCTTCCAAGGTTTTGAAGACGGGAATGGTACGGGGGAGGCTTACCCAAAATTTTCCGGCGAACCTGTGACCTTCGAGGGTTTTTCCGAACACTCATGGCCGTTCACAGCGAAGCAAGGGTATGAAAATACCCCACTCTCTTCCCTCTTCATTTTGGTACATGGTTTGGACGTTGGTTTACTCGAACGTCATCGGCCGGAGTTGTAGCAGCTCCAGCGTTCTTTTTCGTTTTGCAAAGCAGGCCTTCAGGCCGTTTAGGACACCCACGGGCCTTAGGCCCGTATTGGTTCAGCCCAAAACCCAAAAACCCGGCTTGCTCATTTTTTAAATTTTGTTAGTTGTTTTTATAACAAAAAGGCCTTCGGGTCATGTAGGAAAAAGACCTTGGGCCCGTAAACCCAACCCAAAACCATTTTAGTTTTTGTTATTTAGTTTTGAAGGCCCACAGTGCCTTGGGCCCTTTTTATTTACAGAGGGCTTAAGCTCAGCCTTTTTGGCTGTTAGGCCTGCAGGCCGTGTGCATAGGTGTGTGCGTGTGCTCTGTATACGTGTGTGTGTGTATTGTGTGTGCCTTACATGTGTGTGTGTGTGTGTGCGTATGCATGTATGGGCTGCGGTGTGGGTGTGTGCATGTACTCTGTGTGTGTGTGTGGTGCACGTGTGTACGCTGTGCCATGTATGTGTATGTGAGTGTGTGTGTAGTGTGTGTGTGTGTGTTCGTGTGAGTGTGTGTGGTGCATGTGTGTTGTGTGGTATGTTTATGTGTGTGTATGCATGCCGTGCATGTGTGTGCATGTCGTGCATGTGTGTGCATGCCGTACTTATGGGTTTGTTTGTGTAGTGTATGTGTGGCCCAAACCACCTTTACACCCTAATCCTTTTTAACCCAAAAACCCTTAGAGCCCTAAAAACCCATTAAGCTCTAACCCATCCAACCCAAACCCTTTATTTTATTTATTTCAAGCTCTCATCCATTAGAGACCCTTTTATTTATTTACTACCTTTTTGGTGCTTAGATGAAGTTGCTAGTGGGGAAATTCTTAATCCTTTTCCGCACAACTCTACTGCTACAGAGTATCTGTGAGTGGACCCCTTCTAAAATTGCATAATTTTATAGTTAAATTGTATAATTGAATAGCATGCCTACGAATTTATGAATTGATTTTTATGATGAGCATGTTTATTGAAAATGTTGATTTATCGTCTCATTTTCGTGAGGGAATAATTGTTAGCCTATTTTGAGCAATATTTTGATATATCGTATTTTCTATTAAAACCATGATCTGGTAGACTATCTGATGGATGACGATAGGATGCTAGAACATGTTTTCGAAAAACCCCGCTTCATGGTATAGATGATGGATGACTCTATCCCACGAAGTGGTATTCTGTGAGATA
This sequence comes from Heteromeles arbutifolia, assembly GCA_024362995.1. NCBI lineage: Eukaryota > Viridiplantae > Streptophyta > Magnoliopsida > Rosales > Rosaceae > Heteromeles > Heteromeles arbutifolia. The sequence continues at coordinate 37,272,848 of JANCRC010000002.1, read as the reverse complement.
CGTAACTATTTGTGCGTACCTAGTGGACACTATGCCGCTTGGGGCGAGGATCTGGTGTTGGCATTTAGGCTGGGAGAAATAATCCCTAGCGAAAGGCTGAGGGACACGGAGACAGGCATTGGGCCGGGAGAGAGTTATCTTTGGCTACTGGCACAGAGACTTAGGTGCAAGCCCGGTGGGGAGTATTATTATTCAATGATCTTACTAGCAGCACACCGCGTTTACGAGACGATCTGTGAGACGATTTATGCTTTGGTTTTACATGATGTCTTTCAGCGATTTATCTTTCGAGATGTTTATGGCATGCTAAGATTTTCAGTAAAGCTATCACTTATTATGCTATTAGTTTTCATTATATAACTGTGGGGGTTAGTATGTTGATAACTATTTTATTTTTATTGTATATATATAAACTTGGTCCACTCACCTTTGTTTTGCACCCCCATTAAGGTCTTAGAAACGAGGACCATGACACAACGTACGAGGCATTCCCCTACCAGTAGCAGTCTGTCATTCTCTTGGGTGATATCCGTAATGATCTTTCCTTTTGTGATCTTGATTTAGAACGTGTTCTGTGCACTCTAGACATTTTCTTAAACTCTGCTTATTTCCTTTAGATTCTGATGTTTAATCATGCATATTTTTCTAATCATTACTCTTGTATTCAATAAATGGCTTTAGTCACCTTTGGGTGTTGGCCAGCACGTGTCTATCCTGGTGTTTTGTGGGACCCCGGGATAGGGGCGTGTCAAAGAATGTCAATGAGATGTATGGTAATCAAAACAATGTTGCTTGAATCTTCCATCTTAAAAGGATATTGCTGGTTTGCAACAAGAAAGTAGGTCATTTGTTCAACACTTAGGTGGTATCAAAGGTATGTGGAATGAGTTCGATGTGTATAGATCTCACACTGCTGATGCTTCTGTTCTTCTGATGAGAGTTGAAGAAGATAAGATCTTTCAAGTCTTGGCTAGTCTTAGCTTATATTATGAAAATTTGTGTAGCCACATTCTGATGAACACTGAGTTGCCCTCATTCTCAAGTGTGTGTGCTTGTGCTTATTTTGCGTGAAGAAACTCGAAAGAAAGTGATGAATCTTGAAACAAATAACAGTTTGCCTGAATCTAGGGCATATGTTTCAAGCCACAAGTTTTCTGATGATAACAGCTACAACGGTAAGAGGTCTGATTTGAAGTGCAAACATTGCAATGGTGGTGGACATACTATTGACAAATGTTGGATTCTACATCCTGAGCTCAAGCCAAAATTCTAGAAGGATTACAAGGGTTCTCAGAGAAATTTACAAACATCTATGTACAAGGCAAAACATGTAACTATGGCTGTTCCTTCTTCCTTAAGTGAAGGTTTGCTTGACTTCACCTCAAATCCAGTAAACGAGATCAATGAGTTTGTTGTCTATCTACCAGGCAAACAAATAGGTGGTGATCATAAGAATGTAGATGGGCTTGGAGTTGAGAATCCAATTGCATTGCTGAGTAAATGGTGTCTTAAGATATCCCAAGTATACTAAAAGCTTTCCCAACTGCTTTAAGTGGTAGTCTTGTGCATGATTACTAGATAATAGACTCAAGAGCCACATATTATATTACAAATAAAATTTCTCCACATTTACATGACTTTGAAAGAGATGAAAAACTCCACAAGTGTTAGTAGCAAATAGTAAGGGTGTCTCAGTTGTTGGGAAAGGGGAAATAAAGCTAATCTCAAACCAAATCGAGTCAATGGCCCTATGTTTTAAAAATATGTGTGGTGCTACATACACCAAATTTGTGCACCAAATGATGTGGCACATTCTACACCATATAAAATTTTATTAAAATTATTAATCAAATTTCAACTTGAATTAAAATATAAATTTGATTAGTTCCACATCATTTGGTGCAGAAATTTGATGTGCCTAACATTATTCTTTTAAAAAAGCAAGACAATGTCAAACTCGCCCTTAGGGTTGATGACAGTAAAGGCAAATCCCTCCTTACAATAAACCTTAATCCGATTATAATTAATAATTTGTTCTCCCCTAACTGTATAAACTATAATTTTAACAAAAAAAAAATTTACGAACAAGAGAGTGGGAAAATGAAAAAGAGCAGAACATATTCGATGATAACAAGAGAGAGTACCAAGACTGGCTAGAGGGAATTGTTCGGAGTTTTCAGGTATTTGACTTCAGCGCCTCGCTCCGTGCCTCACTACTCAAGGACAAAGCACTGCGCATTCTTCCTTTTCTGATTCACTGTAACAAGCCGTTTTTTCACTTCATGGTAAGATACCTATGGTTGGTATATCTTTGAAAGCTCAGACGGAGAGAATAAACGGACTCTTCGGGGGCTACTTAAGGCACTTTAGTGGATCCTCCTCATCCTCGGAACTAAAAAAAAGAGTTTGAACTCTCTTCGTCTTCTTCTTTGTCTCCATTTCCAACTTCCTCTCCTTCACCTTTTTCTTTCCGCCCTAATCGGCGCAACAGTAAATCCCGCTCCGACTGGAGCACCCGGGCCCGTTCCCCCAATGAAAGATACTCCTGATACCGGGAGTAGCTCCTAGCTCTCCAAGGGGTTTCAAATCACATTAGTCATTCCATTCCTTCCGGATAACCTAAAACATGTGGGCCTACCTTCAGATAGTTACCGCTTTGCACGAGCTGAGACAGTGTAGATAGATCCGGATAAGGCGCAACAACCTAAAAGGCGGATTGGACAAATTCCTTTAGGGAAACTTAAATGGGAACTTTAATAAAAACGGTTTGGACTAAGTTTAATTTAACCAAAAACCATCATATACTATTATTTAACCAAAAACGCTTCATATTTAAGAATAAGGACAAAATTAAACTATATCAAGGCCCTACAAACATTAAACACACATGAACTGAATTAAAAGCCCAAAACGAAATAATTCTTTTTCCAGCCCTTACCCCTAACGGAAACTCCATTTTGTCAGCCAATTCTGTCAGAAATAAACTTCCTTTTTTTACAAGTATGCCACTACCTCGTCGGTCCACCATCGAAGATGTTGACATATGCTCTTCTTAATTTTCCTACCTCATTAATCCACTAGACATAGATGCACGAGATGCCGTTCTCCGGGAAAGCCAATTTCCGCATTCCCCAAAAAATTATTTAACTCTGCTTGTGATCCCGATCTCTGCCTCATCTCGAGTGCCTGGAGGGATTTACCTGCTCGGTGGCCTGCGACGGCGACGGCGACACCTCGTACCTCGACGGCTGCCGATAGTCGTCGACTCATACTCCATGGAAGAAACACTCATCATAGTCTTTCTGCTTCCAGTTCCACTGCTCGCAGTCTTGGCCGTCGAAGACGACTTCTACTCATCGTAGGACCCCATTTGCGAAGGACGACAACCACTCCTTGTAATGCTGATGCGCCGACGATTTGTTATCCTCCACCGGATAAGCAACGGCGGCAGAAGCCGTGGAGGAAGAGGAGGCGTTCCGCTTCTTGCTCATTTCTCCCTCAGGAAAGCAGCGGAAGAAGAAATTGGGACCCTCTGGAGGATCGATGGCAGAAGAGAAGGATTCGAATTTGCAGTATGTTGTGGATCTCTCGCAGTCAAGCTATTTGTTCACTCCGTTCTCACCGACGTTTCCCGCTTCCACTTGAAAGAAAGGCAGGCCGCTTTGGTGAGTGTGTCTCTTTCAGATGCCAATGTGCAGTGGCTGTGGTGGAATTGGGGTTCGCGGAGGAGACGGCCAGATTTTAAGTGAGAGGAGAGGGGTGATTGATTTTTTGTATTTATTTTTTTATTTGTGTTTAATTGCACCATCTTCATTAGGTATATTTTCTGCAAAGTAATTGAAACACCCAGTGAACTCTGATCTTCTGCTGACTATATGTCCTGAACTTTATTCGATATTAGGAAAAGTGAGGAAGAAGTCACTGACAATGAGCAAGCTGAAAACTGGTTCTCTTTTGACATCCACCCAGCGCATATGTGGTGGGTAGTTTTCACATCTAAACTTTCATTCCATTGCCATTCCTCTTTTTCTGTTGTTTAAATGGATTTTCTTCTACATGTGGCTTATTTATGCTGCTGTTAAAGTGTAGTATGAGGATTCCATTCTAGAGTGAGATGATTATCTGCGGTCTTGGCTTTGGCTTGATTGCCATTACCTTGTCTTGATTTCGCTTCACATTCTTGAGTTTCGGATTCATTATTGTGTTCTAGATATATATTTCCAATACAAGAATTTGCCATTGTTAAAGTCCTAGGCTCAGTATGTAATCTGTACTCTCTATCTCAAAATAAATTTGGTGATTATAATTGAAAACTTTAAGACTACTGTAATTCTATTGCTGATTGCAACCCCGTGCTTTGTGTAGACATGTTCATTGCTCTTTGTAAAGATTCCAGTGGATCATTGAGCAAGCAGGAACTTCGAGGATATGCAGATGGGATATTGTCGCGTAAGTTGGAGATGCCCAAGAAGATCAAAAGAAGGCCAATGACTTGATGAACATGCCTTTTGTAGATCCAAAATTGCTGTTTTTTTTTTGTCTCCCTTCAGCTTCTCTTTAAGCAAACCTGTAGAGAGTATAAAAATCCAACTTTTGGGTTTCTTTAGGGTTGAGAGGGAGAGAAATTTGGGCATGCAGAGAAAGTTGGCAGGTTTTTAAAGGGAGGAGTTGTAAACTTACAAATGTGAATTATTTATACAATTGAATACTGAATATGTATTAAAATGAACATTGGTAATATCATTATTTATTAAACTAAACATTACCTATTTCTTGAATTGAATGTGAGTACTATCATTATTTCTTAAATTGAAAACTGACTATTTCTTAAACTGAAAGCTGACTATTTCTTAAACTGAACGCTGACTATTTCATAAATTGAACACTGACTATTTTTTAAATAAACACAAACTATTTCTTAAATGAACACCGGTACTATCACTATTTCTTAAACGGAATATTAACTATTTCTTAAACTGAACACTGACTATTTCTTAAATAAACACAGACTATTTCTTAAACGGAACACTGACTATTTCTTAAATGAACACCGGTACTATCACTATTTCTTAAACGGAATATTAACTATTTCTTAAACTAAACACCAATTATTTCTTAAACTGAAGACGGTATTGTCACTATTTCTTAAACTGAACACTGACAATTTCTCGAATTAAACACCGACTATTTCTTAAACTGAACATGGTACTGCCACTATTTCTTAAACGGAACACTAACTATTTCTTAAACTAAACACTGACTGTTTTTGAACTGAACATCGATACTACCACTATTTCTTAAATTGAACACTAACTATTTATTAAACTGAACATTGACTATTTCTTAAACTAAACAATGGTACTACCACTATTTCATAAACTAAACACATACTATTTCTATAACGATTTAGGTTCATGATACAAACAATAAATTCTAAAGTACAACGAAAGGGTGTCTTTAGTTTGCCTGTAAGCAATGTAGTTCGCCACTTCAATCAAAGGAGCAATTTTTGCTTACACGTATAAAGAGCATGGAAGATGCTAACATATTTGTCACTCATAATGCACCCTCAGCTAAATGATTAGGTATTTTTTATGTACATGCGTTTGAGATGTTATGTTGCAGTATAACAATTTATGAGTGTTTTGTTCGAAAAAACTTTTTATGAATAGTATTTAAAACAACACATATGCAATGAAATATATAGTTTTATTTGCAATTTGAATGTTGGTTTAGTTTAATCAAAGAATCAATACCAGCATTTTATTTACTGGGATTTCAGTTTTGTTCCATCTGCTCATAGTGCAATTGTTAATTCATAAAATGTGTTCAAATCTTCTGACTTTTATTTTCTAAAAATAATAGAGGAGCTAGTATGCAACACTACATTACTATTAAGTTGGGTAGATACTATAGTTTAACTTATGCACTTTTTTTGTTTCCATTCAATGCTCCATTTGCTTTATTTATTACATACGGAAAACAGCAAGCTAAAGATGAGTAATGTTGCTGTAGTTTCGTAAATAGTGTGGTAATTTGCTGTAGTTTCATAAATAATGAGTAATTTTGTTGTAGTTTCATAAATAGTGTGGTAATTTGCTGTAGTTTTAGAAAAACCAATACTTCATTGATAATGCTCAAAAAGCCAAATAACACTAAACCACACATTAATTTTAACTTAGAAAACAAAACTTAGATATCCAAATTTAGTAACACCACAAATTCTAATCTCAGAAAACCCAATTCATGTTCTTCACTGGAAACAAAACTCAGAGTACATAAGGCTTTCTAAGTTCAACAGCAACACACTCCTTGCAACCCCGAAGGTGTTCATCGCCGATAACCGATCTAATGTGCAGACTGCAGAGCCACCTTCACACAACAATTTTTCTGATGTCTTGTAAAGTACCCAACCAACAGGGCACTATGAGGACGATTTGGTTTGAAGAAAGAGAAAAGTAAGTTCATTAGCTGCAATCACAAAATAAGTATATGTCAAAACTAGACAAAATTTTATACATCAAAAACCTTATTCAAGATTAAAACTAGATGCAGCTTACTATTTGATAAGTCCATAATTTGGCACTATTTATGAAACCAATCAAAAAATTAGGCATTATTTCTAAAACTGAACAAATAGGTGAATACAATTTATGAAACTGCACCAATAAAGAGATACTATTTATGAAACTCTACCAGTTATTGTACACTATTTATGAAATTGGATCAAGAGACTAGGCACTATTTATGAAATTGTACTAATTCCTATACACTATTTATGAAACTGAACCAATAAGTACACATTATTTATGAAATTAAACCAATAAATTTATGAGCTAAAGCGTTGGCAGATTAAAAATATTTTATGCGCTAAAGGATTGGTAGATTAAAAATATTTTCATTTTCAATGCTAGAGAACAGGTGTCCATCACATGCATAGGCATGCATGTGACTTGATCTTACACAATTACACTTGCAGGCTCAAGAGGTGTATACAAATATATGCAAGAGAGACATCGGATGTAATAAACAACTGAATGTATACAAATTTTTCTCAATAACTCTTAACAATATGCAATGGTATGTCTCAATTTAAACTAGAAAATGAAAGATCCCTTTTTTTGTCTCTGAGACGTGGCCAATTCTCCATTTCAAGTTGTTGCTAAAATGCACCCCCCATAAAAATCCAGAACCCAATAGCCTCAAATTCCTTCATCCTCAAAGACTCCTAATATGGTGATTCGAAAAAATGGTGAATTCGAATGGAATTGAAAATGAAAACAGAGATTAGGAAGCAATGAACAATTCAATTTGTGATACGGAAGCACTCCATACTCAAGCTGTAAAGGGCTGCAAAGAAGAGACCACCGAAACAGTGGCAATATGAAAAGAAAATTTACAAAACGAAAACATAATACTAAGAATAATTGACAAGGAACAAAAACCAAAGTTGAGATGAATTGAGCTACAAGGAAAGCACTTCACCCTTGCAATTTTCCAAGATAGTTAAAAGATAAAATGTGCGCATGCATCGTTGAGAGGGTTCTCGGATATACTATTCTTAAACTGAACATTATATTATTACTATTTCTTAAACTGAACCTAGAACTGAGCACGAGGACCATCACTATTTCTTAAACTGAACATGCATGAAACAAAAACACAATTACAGGGCACCTACAGATACAACAATAACACCACATAAATTTTCATGCACAAATCCATGATTTTCATTCACAAACACCAAAAAAAATGTTACGATTTTAAACCCCATGTCCAATTACTAAGTTTCGAGTTTTGACACCCCCAGATTAAACCAGCGGTTCAAACATGGTTGGGGTTTATTACTAGGAATGTGTAGGAACGTGTTGGGTTTATTATGTTAATTACTGCAAAACCCAATTCATGGAGCTCAAAAGATAATTAAAAATTAGTGAAGAGCCAAACTTCTCCAATACCATCACGAGTAAAACAACATCAAATTATCATGGAAGCAACTAAAGCAATCAAATTATACTTAAAGAAAAAAAAAATCAGCTGTGTAACCAATGAATCAAAATCAAAAGCAAAAACTGAAACAGGTTTTTACAGAATAATTCTTGAAAAATAGAAAAAAAAAAAAAAAAAAAAAAACAGAGAGGAAGAAGAATTACATAATATCAATCCTAATTTAGCAACGGTTTGAGAATTTTGAGTACCATTTTGTTGATTGATGAGGCTTCGATCGGAATCGGACTTGGAATTGGGGATTTTAGGCCATCTCCAACCGAGGGCTGGCCAGATGGCTCATTTTAGCCCTCTGGCCCTCCAAGATTCTCCAAGATATTAATATTTTAATGAATAGTACAGGGCCATATTTGCCTCCGTCTCCAACCGAGGGCCAGAGGGCTTGTTTTAGCCCTGTCACAAAAAACCATCTCCAACTGAGGGCCAAAGGGCCATAGGGCCAAACATAATTTATTATTTAAATTTAAAAACTACAACAACTTAAATTGAAAAACAACAACACTTTAAATTTAAAAACTACAACTTATATTTAAAAACTACAACTAAAATTTAAAAACGACAAATTAAATTTAAAAACTACAACAACTTAAATTTAATATCCATAATCAACATCATCATCCGCCATCGTAGGAGTATAGTCAGAGGTAAACAACTGCCGTCGGCTCATAATTTCTTTTTTTTTCCTATCAAAATAGGCCTTACTCATTGGAGTGTAATTCGAAGTGTTCCTTTCCATATTCTTATCATCCATTTCTTCTTGTATTTGTTTGGCCCGTTCTTCATGCCTACACTTCCTTTCTTCCGCCTCAAGGGCATTTTGCTCCGCTAATAATTGCAATGAGGCCGCCACTTCATGTTGAGCGGCGTAACCATCATTTGCCTTGCCCTTTTCCTTCAACATTCGCGCCTTGTTTCGTCCCATAGCCCTGCGTATGGAACCTTCACCCGAAGACGGATTTTCTACCCTTGTTTGTTGAATGATTGGAGATCCATCTTCATCCATATCTGCAGTTGAGGATGCAGTTTCAAACACCGGCATAGGAGCTCTCTGTGGTGGATCTTCAAATAACACCCACCCTTTACAAATTTCCCAACAACTGTGAAACTGAAAGGGTTTCAAGCTACTCTCGATATACAATTCCTCCGCTTGGCGTACCTAGAAAAAAAATTAAAGGAATTAATTTATGAAATTAAATGTAATATAATTAAATATTTAAAATAAATTGTGAAAACACTTACTTCGTCGTAGTAATTAGCGCCGCTTTCATGTCTACTTGCGGTTGCTAACAATGCTTGATGCCATTTGTTCAAACTTGGCTGAAGATGTTTCTTCCATCTTGAAGAACAACTCTCATGGTTTCGAATATTCACTGGAGTGGTGCCTTCATAGAATTCTAAATATTTTTTGGACACACGAGTCCAAACACCGTCATTTGTTTGACAATTCCCTCTCACACTATCTTCCGACACCCATCTATAAGCCTTGCAAAGAGCTTCATCTTCTTTTCGGGTCCAAGCCCTACCTTTCATTGCAGACGAGGCCATTTGAAAATTATTGAAAAAATTGAAGGATAGATTTTTGAAAGAGGAAAGAAAATATGAGAATTGAAATGGTGTAGGAATGGTGAATGAATGGTTTAGGTATTTATAGGAAAAAAAATAGAATTTTTTTTTTTTAAAAAGGCCCAAAAAACCAAAAAAAAAAAAAAAAAAAAAAACATTTGCATGTGAAAACCTATTACTGTTGGTTATAACCGACAGTATTAAAAAATTCTTCTTTAATGCTGTCGCTTATAACCGACAGCAATAGGAAAACAATAAAAAAAAAAGAGCCAGCCTGGGGCTGGCTGGCTGGCCGAAAGCAGCCAGCCCTTTGGCCCTTTGGCCCTTTGAAATTCCGTGGGGCCCTCCCAGATTCCCGAGCCCTCTGGCCTAGCCCTCGGTTGGAGACGGTTTTAGGGCTATTTTCGGCCCTCTAGCCCTCTGGACCCTTCGGTTGGAGATGGCCTTAGAGAGGGAAGCAGGTGAGCGGAGAGAGAGGGAGAGAGGGGGTGAACGGGAATTAGGTTGTCGAAGTGTGAAAATAGATAGCAATTGGATCAATTTGAACGGGAGTACTTGGAGAAATTTGAAATGGAGGATCAGATGTATATCTATTACATACTTCTTTTGAATGGGCATAGTATGGAGACGACCTCCATGTGCGCAGAGTTTAGCAACGGCAGTCGTCAAACCTAATGTTGGAGCAAGGCTGATGTTAGGGGGTAAAACCCGTTCGATAAATTATTTTGTTTGGACCAATATTAATGGGCTGGTTTGACATTAAGTTTTGTCCTAACCATTAAATAAAACTATTATCTGGTTTTTGGTTAAAATTCAAAATATTGAAACCCTTTTCATTAATTTTCCTTTAAATAAAACTATTACCAGGTGTTTTGTTAAAATTCAAAATATTGAAACCATTTTCATTAGTTTTCCTAACTTAAATCAGTTGATTCGTCAGACCGAATAAAAACATTTTGATGCTCATTTGCAGAATACAACCGCAAGAAACGATATCACGGTTAATCACATAGTGGATACATGAACGAACATAAGCAAGAAGTAGATAAGGAATGTTTGTAAAGAAGCAATGAATATTGCTAAAGTCTACATTTACATACATAATCCGATCTGGGGTGACAATAATTCTCCCTCCTCCATCGGAAATAAATGTGTAAACATTCCATGGCACAAAATTGTGACAATCACAGAGACGAGTTCATGTAATCGTTCTCCATTATCCAATCTCACAATGCTTTCAAGCGACAAATAAGATCAAGGAAGGCATCTTGTCTGCAGGGAACTGTTAGACCGCCCATTGGGTGATCAAATCCGAATTCCTCCTCAGCGTCACTCAGCAAGTCTTGAAATGCAGGGTGGTTGAGGAATGATATAGGAACAACGAACCACTGCTTCTCACTCTCGCCAACATAAACTGGAAAATAACCTTTAGGGACATCTGTTAAATTATATGACGCTCCTTGACTTGAATTTTAAAAAGATCGCCGAAAAAGTTTCTTAGCAGGAATCACAGCTGGAAGACGGAACCCCATGTTGTAAATCTTGGGAGTAAAGACTTGTAATCAAGTTTACAGAGACTTGAAGAAGATCACAAGCAATTTTCGGAACAAGGAAACTTATACTGAGAAGTTGTAGACTTACTTTGGTGGTCATAAACCTATGTTTTCATATGGTATATATAGTTGACAAGTCTTGTAAAATATCCTCATGTATTGAGGAAAACATATGGTGAAGACAATTCGGATGGGGTATAGAATGGAACAATAGCTCATGAGGGATCACATGGTTCTGTCTTCCCATCAATCCTTTAGGCAAAATATACTGATCAAATTAACAATTTCTCTGACCGTCACATATTTTTGTTTGTTAGGAGGCAGATATGAAGTCTCAATCACTACCAAGGAGTGTTGGTGATGAATAGGAAGACCGAGCCATGTGAACTTTGATCCAATGCTATATGTCTCTTAAAAATCCCAAATCAATTGCTTCAAGACCACTCACATCAACTACTTGAGATATTGTTCGACAGATTGGTCCTTTAATTTTTTTCTGTTTGGACATGAAATAAAAAGCAAATTAGTTACCAAGTGGTTCAAAAACTTGAATGTCTAATTAGGCAGCTGAAGAAGAAAATGCCTTGTCTTCAGTATGTCTCTGATTTTCTAGGCTTATATTTATCCTTCCAAAAGGCTTCAATTGTTTATTTTAGTTTGAATATGACATCTGATTTTGCTTGAGCTGATGTCTTTTCATTGCGTCCATCCTGGTGGCTTATCACCAATGATTTTAGTTAACAGATGGCTTTTGACATGCCAATTTATCTATAAGTACAATTATACATACATATGATAAGAGTAAGAAGCAAATTAAAAGCACGATTCTTCTAATTCCCAACTCCTAATCATCTCAAATCTTTCTTTTCTACAAGCTGAGTATTCAATTGAAATTTACATTGTTGGTTTTCTTGTTAAGAAATTTTAAGCAAACGGTTTCCAATTGCCTGGTATTGCTCATGCTAAGAGAAACAAAGTACCTTCGAAGGCCTTGGACGTTCCTAAAGACTTTTTTGAGTCTATGTTGGGGAGGGCCCAAATAAGCTAAGGCGATATGTGATTCCCATCTCATACTTGAACCAACCTTTATTCCAAGATTTGATAAGTCGAACTGAAGAAGAATTTGGGTATGATCATCCCATGGGTGCTATCACAATCCCGTGCAGTGAAGATACCTTGATTTCACCTCTTGCTTCAGTGTATAAGAAGGAGGTTACGTAGGCTTCATTTATCGGCTTGTACAAAAGCGAGTTGCCTACTCGGACAAATTTTTGGTTCCAATTTTTGCATCTTCCGACGGAAGAGGGCTTTTGATAAATTCATTAGATACAATTTCAAACCCTTGGGAGCTGAAGATAAAAGTGGCCAGCCCAACAGATATAAATTTATTGACACCACGGCCAGCAGGTAATATGAACTTGAAACATGTCAAACATTTGTACTTATTACTTGTTCTGCAAAGATAGTTGAGAATATGCCACTTTCCTTCTTCCCTCGGTCATTCACACTTTCTTTAATTCTTTTTTTGTACTGGTCATGAAATATCACTAATCATCACAGGGAGTAAATTAATTTGCATACAAGTAACATTCTTTGATTTCACCTAATCAATAACAGTACTAATCAATGCTTAATCCTACGTGAAACGCGTTGATGAATCAAGTCAGAGCATTCATCCATTGCTTCTAATTCTTGTGTACTTTCCTAATAGATTTCCAAATGAAAGGCTAACGAAGTTGTAAATGAGTTCTTGTATACTCAATTATGCCATTGTTGTCTTTATACCGGCTACACTCACTAGCCTTGCGAGGATACCATTAACACGACCATTAGAAGTGCACGTCAGTTATGTGCTCTAAACACCTAAGCTAAGTACCTTGAGTGGGCTAGACCGAATGGAAGCAGGGTTAGGAGGAAGGATTTAAGACTATGCCGGAAACAACGAGCTTTTTTGACACGCCCTGATCCCGATGTCCTCGAGACATCGGGATGGTCACGTGCTGGCCGACACCCGAGGGGTGACAAAAGCCATTTAATTAATGCAAATGCTGAGAACATGTGAAACAGGCATATAAATTGGGATTATTCATGCAATAGGAACGTGTAACACAAAACTGAAGTTCAACTGCCAACAATGAAACATTAAGATAATGCATGACATGTTCAGAGCATACGTCTAATACAGAGTACAAGCGGAAATTAAGATAGAGAAGTGCTATTACAATAGATGCTGAAGCCGAGAGGAGATAGCACTATATCACTGGTAGGGGAATGCCTTGTAGCTCAGATCGAATTCCTTGTTCCTACGTCCTGAAAGGGGGCGCAAAACAAACATGAGTGGACCAAGTTGATATATATATATATATATATATATATATATATATATAATAATAATAATAATAATAAAACAATTATCAACATACTAACCCCCAGGTTTTATGAAAACTCATATAGCATGACAAATAAAATAGGTTTTCCGAACCCTAGTATGTCGTGCAATTTGTAACACCCTGAATATTTTAGAAATTATGTGGATATTCATTTATTGTTTGGGTGGAGGAAATCAGAAATAGATCAATTTATGGTTATGAAATTCGAATGGGGAAAATGTGAAATCCCACTTCCAGATTAAGAATTAATTATGTTGTATAATTTTTTGTCAAGTGGGGAATGACGAAAAATTCCCTATTTGGTTAGCGTAATTATATGAGGACGTATTTTATTGTAATTCTTGACATATTTGAATAGAGGACGACCCTACGAGCGAGTAGGTTCAAACGGATCTTAATTCCGAGTTAGAACGGAGAAGTTACGAGCCTTGGAAGTGGTGAGAACTTTAGACACGTAGACTTACTATTAGTAGTAAGTCTCTAAATTTGGTCACAATATTAGGAAGTTTCCAGAAGAGGAAACTAACCCAAAAAAAGGCCCAGAAACTCCAACCCAGTTCGCGACCCAGTTGACCCTTGCGACATCCCATTTTCTGACGTCGATTCCGGCCAACTCCGATGGAGTTTTTCGACCCCACCACCACCATCTTGAAGCTCTCACTTGCCTCTACAAAATCCAACTAAGAACCACCTTGATTAACCACCGTATGTGGCGGTGTGAGACCATAAAAACCGATGAAAACCAATAGTGCTCCGACCACCTTTTTCATTTTTTCGGTGAATTGGCAAAGCGATGGCCGATGCCACCAATGAGTTTTGTAGCCCATAATCCTAGGAGTAAATCCCAACCAGCTTTGATGCCGTTGGACCACTGTGGGCGACGAATCGACACCAGGAAGCTTTGGGCACTCGCCGGCTTTATCAGCAGAATTGACCCTCTTCCGTCCACTTTTGGACTTCGTGACAGGTACAAAACTTGTTCTTCTTGTTGAGCTCTATCTTCCTATAAATTTTGGTAAAATTTGGAGTTAGACGAAAAGGTGGGTTTCCGGTCGCCGGAAACCACCATGCGCGGCGGCGCATGGGTGAGAATCTATTTTCATGGATTTTAGACGGCGGGACATCCTTGATGTTCTGAGCCCATATCAAAAGTCCGTTCATTGAAATTTTGATATGATAATTCGAATATTCAAAATTTTCGGATAATTTAACCGCCGTACGATTTTTCGTAATTGACGACCATTCAACCGTTGGATCGTCACCAAACTTTGAGACATTATAGTAGATAATATTTGAGGACCTTAGGAACTTACGGATCGGGAATCCAACGTACGGATCTTCCCGAATTGGATTTGCAAGTTGTAAATTAAAACGTCGACCGCCACTCGAATGTTGTGATTGGCAGAGATCCGACCGTTGGATCAAAATGAAATTTTAGTATGTTGTTCTAGAAGTGTAATGTAAACTATGAATGGCTTGATCCCTTAGTAGGGTACGTAGGCAGTCTAACGACAGGGTTAGATGCAGCCATAATAAAACCTGAGATTAATCTTTTAGTGAAATTTGCTAAGAAAATGAATTTGGGGCCTATCTTAGTAATTAGCTTCCGAATTAGAAATTTTGGGTCGTTACACAATGTCTCAAATCAAAAATCGTATATATCGTAATCGTTAGTGAATGTCCAATCACACTCCAGGCCTCGTGCCAGCTCCCCGTCCCTGTGCCGACGCCAGAGGAAAATCATCTTGAGGCCCTGTGCCAGCTCTATGTCTCTCAGCCCGTATGGAACAGCCCGTCCCGAAAATTTTGTACAGTTGATGTGAATTGACGGATTTGCCCTTGAGCGTTGAGGTACGTTTGTAAATTGAGCTAAGGTATTGGTCCAATTATACAATTTTCTTAGTTTTGGGGACCAATGAGAAGTTAGGAAATTGTTGTTTTGATTGGTTAGTGGGTTAGCATTTGGACCACTCACTTCCCTTCTCTCTCTTCTCTCACTATCGTACCCTTTCTCTATCTCGTAGACACTCTCTTCTCTCCTATTTCGTACGGACACACCCAAAACCCTTTGCAACGTGACAGATCAAGGGATTTAAGCACACCTTTGTGTTCATGAAGCTTAGACGAATCGATTGGTACCATTTTCAGGTAAGAACTACTACAAAATCACGTGGAAAACCCTAGATCCGATTTGGTCACTGTTCATGCTAACGTAAAAACGTTTGTTTTTGGGAATTTTAAGCTTCTAGGAAGCTTTAGGAGGTTCACATGAGGCTCGGGGACGTTCGTTTGAAGGATTTGGACGTCAGAAAGCCAAGATATGCAAGTTTGAAGTTTTGGCCGGAAGTTCATGGATTCCCAGACGAGATCCAGTGGTTTTGGGAGCTTTTAATTGGTATGATGTTGTTCTATTCTTTGTGGGCTTCATTTTGATATAAATTATGTGAAGAATGGATGAAAACCGATGGAATTATAGTGGTTTAAAAATTTCCCAGATTCCGGCACAAGCAACGGTCACCGGAGTTCCAAGGTAGAAGATGACGACATATTCTGTCAGAGTTGACGGAATATGCTAACGCCGTTAGCTAACTTTAACGGTTACCGTTAGGAATAGATAGAATATTCTCGGTATGTACCTGACGGCGTTAGCTGACGCCGTCAGTGTGCAGGTCAAATGACCGCTCGTCGGGGCACGTCTGGCTGTGCCTTGGCCGGCGTGTGAGGGAGCATGGGTGGTCGAAAAAATTTTCTAAAAATTTGGGGATGTTTGTGAGGTTGTGTAGATCCCGGTGGTATATTCATATACCCAATTTGAGCATTGTATGAGAAGTTATTACCTAGTTTTGTTTATATGCTTTAAAATAACGCCTATGTAGTTGTTTCTCATATAGGTGAGACTTATCCGGAGGACGAGCGTAACCAGGCTGGGTGCAGGGGTTACGACCTGACTACATATCAGTGAGTGGGCTTTTTTTTCAATATATATATATATATACACACACACTTGAGGTTTTTCCTAGAAAACGTATTTTAAAGGAAATGTGATTTGAAATACCATGTCATGCTCGTATTATATATTAGCATATGCATTGTCATAATTATGCATATTGTTGCATGGTGCTGCGGAGGCCAGGTAAGCCACATGTGAGTATATCATGCTGGTAATGGTTATGAGATGAATGGTGATGTTGTGATGCATATTGAGCTCATTAATCTGCACCCCGGTATTAGTGATCTCGCCTAGAGTTAGGGGCATAGTCCTTCACGTGATGTTCACCTCCCGCACCACACGTTTATCTTGGATCCAAGTTAGGTGCACAGTCTTGTCGTATAGACCACTTTCAGTGGGTTCGATTCGTAGGTGACCCGCGATTTATCGCACAGTCTTCACGTGATCATAACACTAGAGCGTATTATTATTTTTATACCCAGTCCTGTCGGTCAGACCACGTGAGGTGGTTCCGACTCGTGTGCAGATATGTATATACATGATGAGATATGATGAGATATGTGAGGTATATACATGATGAATTATGTGATGAGATATGAGATTGAGATATGATTGAAATGAGCTATAGATTTCGCCGTATAGATCACGTTAGATGACTTCAGCTAGTATATGAGTTATATTGAATTGCATCACCTAGCTTACGTTTGTGATATTATGAGGCATTAAGCATGACATAAGCATGGCATACATATATTCATGTGGTTTTGGATACATTGAGCATGGTTTTAAATTGTATTTGTATACATATATGTATGTATCTTATTTTCTGGGAATTATACAGGTTTTCCAGCGAGGGGATATCGCTTTTGATATGAAATGATTTTAGAAAACCTTTGTTTTTGCCCACTCACGCTTTTGTTTTGCGCCCCTCTAGGTATTGGATTGCTGTTGTTGGTGGCTTACGAGGATTCAACGGAGGTTCTGACAGACATCATTCATGTAGGACCACCTTCTGGTGTTGTTTAATTAGTACTTTTATGCTTGACTGCACTTAGGCTAGTTAAGCTCTGGTTGTGTAATTCACACTTATTCTCGCACTAGCATGCTATCTTAACTAGGATTGCTAGTTGCTCAGTTTCAATTTGTTCGTATTTCCCTTATTAATCTTGCTTCCGCACTGTGCTTATGGTTACGTCACACTCACGTGACGGCCAGTACGCCTCGATCTCGGTCAGGGTGTGTCACCGTAGCTAGAGATTATTTCTTCAGGCCCTATGCCAACACCGTAACCTAGCCCGCGATGGAATATATAGCGGAATAGGGACCACTAGGTAAGTACAAAACCATTGAACATACATATATTTGAAAAGCAACTTCAAAGTATAAAGTCATCCATCATTTATACTATAAAGAGGTGTTTGAAACATGTTCTAAATATTATATCGTCATCCATCAGATATTCTATAAAGAACACGTGTTATAGGAAAAATAGTAATAATTCAAAATAGGCTCAGTAAGGAAGTTAAACGTACTCATTAAATCATGCTTTTCATGTATGCATTTCTACTATATAAACATGCATTTTTAGAAGGGGTCCACTCACTGTACACCGTTGGTGCCAAGCTGTACCAAAAGGAATAACGGAAACGCTGCTATTAATTGCACCTATGCACCTAAAGGGTACATTTAGTCAAACTCTAGTCAAACGACTTAATTTGGGAAAACAAATGCTAAAAATGGGTTCAGGACGTCGAAATTAGCCTAGGAAGGGTCTCAGACGAAAACCCGAAAAGTCAACCCAAAGAGCCAACGTTGACCGTTGACTGGTCAGAGTCAAAATCAAAGTCAACAGGTCGAATCAAAGTCAACCGGGTCAACCGGTTTGGTCAAACCGGGTCGAGCCGGTTTAGGGTTAGGGTTTGGGTCTTGGGTTTCGGGTTAGGGAAATGGGTTTAGGTAATTAGGTGGGCTGGGTTAGTGGGTTTAGGAAATGGGTTTTGGGAAGTGGGCTTAGGGCTCGGCCCCAAGGCCAAGAGCCTAAGGAGAGAGAGACAGCCCGAAGGCCTTAAGCCTTTAAAGGCTTGGGTCTTTAGGGCACACAAGCCTGGGCTTTAAAGGAATGGCCCAAATGGCCTTTAGTTTGAAAAAGAAAGAATTAAATAAACTAAAAACAAAATAAAAGGAAAAGAAGGTTGGGTTGGGCTCGGCAGGAATGGCCTGAAAGCTTGAGGAGTTCCTTGGGCTGGGTTTCACACCGAAGAAGAAGGCCAGAGCTTCCCAAGCTTCGGTCGATGGCAACACCCACAACTACCCTCCGATCTAGGTACCAAAATGTAGAGGAAAGTAAGAGGAGTGATTTTATACCTTTGGTTCGCCGTGGAACAACCGGTGGTGATCGAAAATTTGAGTTCCCCTTGGGTTTTTGCCATGCCTCGCAGTGGCGAAAGAGAGAGAAAGCTGATAATGGTGATGTTGAAGATGGTAGTGCTGTCCACCTTGAGCAGGTGGTGTGGTTGTGTGTGTGGGTGGGTGTTCATGGGTGAAAGAGAAGGAGAGAGATAAGTGAGTTTTGAGAGAGAATGAAGTGATTGCAGATAGAGATAAGAGAAGTCTCGGGGGAAGGAAGAAAAAGAGATGGGGAGAGTTGGGGTGCTGCCACATGGTAGCTTATGAGTGGAGAGGAAATCCCACTTTTAGATCCGGATTGGGTAATGAGAGTTAGGGACTAAATTGATAATTCCATTAAACTTTTGGGAAAATTACGAAAGTATACATATAATTGGGGCTGGGGTGTAACAATCTACCCCCATATAAAAAAAATTCGTCCCTGAAATTACAAGCTTAACCAAATAAAAATGGATACTGACTCCTTATCAAATCATCTGTTTCCCACGCGCTTCCTCAACGGCATGGTTCCTCCACAACACTTTCACCAATGGGATAACTTTGTTCCTTAAAATTTTATCATATCGGTCAAGGATAGCCACTGGTTCTTCGACATAGCTAGCATCATGATTTACTTCCAGCGGATCTAACTGAATGACATGAGAGGGATCTGGTACATATTTTCGAAGCATGGATACATGGAAAACGTTGTGAATCAATGACAACTCCGGTGGTAGCTCCAACCTATAAGCAACTGCACCAATTTTCTTAGTAACCTGGTAGGGACCAACGTATCAAGGACTCAGCTTTCCTCGCTTACCAAAATGAACTACACCCTTCCAGGAAGATAACTTCAACACAAAGTCACCAACTTTATACTCACAATCCCTGAAATGTTTGTCCACAATGTTTTTTTGTCGATCTTGTGCTGCCTTTAGGTTTTTCTTAATCAACTGGATGTTAGCATCGGTGGTGTCCACAATCTCTGGTCCTACCAACACTCGTTTGCCGACTTCTGTCCAACGTAAAGGCGTCCGACATGCCTTCCCATACAAAGCCTCAAAATGTGCCATGCGGACACCCGAATGATAGCTGTTATTGTATGCAAACTCAACTAACAGCAAATAGCTATCTTAACTACAATTCCACTGGAGGACAGACACTCTTAACATGTCCTCCAATGTCTGAATTGTCTGCTCGGACTGACCATCCGTCTGTGGATGGTATGCAGTGCTATACAACAACTAAGTACCTATGGCAGTATTAAAAGCTCTCTAAAACCTCGAAGTAAACTTGGGATCTCTGTCTGAAACGATGGAGACGGGTACTTCATGAAGTCTGACAATATTATCAATGAACAACTTCGACAATGTTTCCAGTGAATAAGTCTGTCGAACAGGCAAGAAGTGAGTGGTCTTAGTGAGTCGATCTACAATTACCAAAATGCCGTCAAATCTCGACTGTGTCTTCGGCAAACCATACACAAAATCCATAGTGATGTCTTCCCATTTCCATGCTGGTATCAGAAGATTTTGCATTAGCCCCCCAGGTCGTTGTCTATCGGCCTTCACCTATTGGCAGATAATACATCTACTCATATAATCTGCCATATCCTGTTTCATTCCAACCTAGTAATAGAACAGACGGATGGTGTGATATAGTTTGGTACTTCCCGGATGCATGGCATACGCTAAAATGTGCGCTTCATCCATGATTTCCTTTTTCACCGCTTCATTATCCTTAGGGACATACAACCTGTTTCCCAACACCAAGGCTCCATCCATTTGGATATTAAAATCTTTCTTTTTCTCATCCAATACCTGTCTCTTTACGTCGACATATTCCTGATCAAGTTCCTGGGCTTCCCTGACCATATCCACCAAAACAGATCTAACCTGGAAGTGTACTAACCAAGCTCCCTGATCACCTGGTTTCACAGTAACTCCGGTTTCTCGAAGAGAAAATAGTAGCGGAACATGGATAGCTCGAAAGGAGGCAAGTTGTCCGTGATATTTCTGGCTAAGAGCATTCCCCACTACATTGGCATGACCGAGATAGTATTCGATCGTGCAGTCATAGTCAGTGATGAGCTTCATCCATCTTCTCTGCCTCAAATTCAAATCTTTCTACGTGAAGATATATGTTTCAGGTTTTTGTGGTCAGTGAATATACGGCACTTCTCACCGTACAAGTAATGCCTTTAGATTTTCAGAGCAAACACCACTGTGCCGAGTTCCAAATAATGAGTGGGATAGTTTCTCTTGTGAGTCTTGAGCAGCTTGGAAGCATAGGCAATGACCTTCCATGCGACATCAATACATAACCCAAACCTGACGGAGATGCATCAGTGTAAACCTTAAACTCACTACCATCGTCCGAAATGGCAAGGACGGGAGCTTGAGTAAGACGTTGCTTCAGCTCCTAGAAAATCCTTTCACAGTTTTCATCCCATTCAAATTTTTGATCCCCTTCCAAGTCAACTTAGTAAGAGGGAGGGCAATTGCTAAGAAACCTTGAATAAATCGTCGGTAATAACTAGCCAGACCTAGAAAGCTCATCACTTCTGTAACAATCCTTGGTTGTTCCCATGTAGATACTGCCGAAACCTTATGAGGATCCACACTAATTCCCTCAATAGATACTACATGTCCGAGAAAGCTGATCTGGTTTAGCCAGAACTGACATTTGCTGAACTTAGCATCCAGCTGCTGAATTCTCAACCTTTCCAACACCAACCTTAAATATTTCATGTGCTCGACAACATTCTTATAATAGATTAGGATGTCATTGATGAACACAATCACAAACCGGTCCAGGTACAGTCTGAAGACTTTGTTCATCAAATCCATGAACGCTTCAGGTGCATTCGTTAATCCAAAAGGCATGACATGGAATTCATAGTGTCCATACCTAGTGCGGAAGGCAGTCTTCGGTACATCTTCCTCCCAGATTAATAACTGGTGATAACCTGAGCGAAGATCGATCTTAGAAAATACTTGGGCACCTTTCAGCTGGTCAAAGAGGTCATCGATCTGAGGTAGAGGATAATGGTTCTTCACAGTCACCTGGTTCAGTTGTCGGTAGTTAATGCAAAGTCTCATCAACCCATCCTTCTTTTTAACAAATAAAACAAAAGCACCCCAGGGAGACATGCAGGGCTGGATGTAACCCTTATCCACTAGCTCCTGAAGTTGAATCTTTAATTCTCTCAACTCCGCTGGTGCCATTCGATATGGTGGTAAAGAGATAGGGTCTGTACCTGGAAGTAAATCGATGGTGAATTCGATTTCCTTTCGCAGGTGGTAACCTTGGTAAATCATCCGAAAATACATCAGTGAATTTCTTCACCACTGGCACATCTTCAGAACTCAACGAAGGTTCCTCCCTCGTAACTACGTGGGCTAAAAATCCCACACATCCCTCATGCAACAACTTAGTCGCCTGGATAGCAGAAATAATACTATTAGGAAGGATTCATCGCTCACCCTGAAACATGATCGACGGTTGTCTAGGCCGATTGAACATCACAAATTTCTCCCAACATGCGACATAAGTGCAATGCCTGGATAGCCAATCCATCCCCAAAATGACATCGAACTCTGCCAAATTGAAAAGAACCAGATTAGCCTCCAAAATCTCCCTTTCCACTATTACTGGGTAATTTTTATACTCCCACTACGCATAGAACAGATCTCCATGCGGCATTTGTACAAGCATATCAAAGCCAAGCGGTGTAAGTTGCAAATTTATATTCCGTGCAAATGATGAAGACACAAATGAAAAAGTAGCACCTGGATCAATTAGAACTCTCGCTCAATTACCACAAATAGGCAACATACCGGTAATGACTCGAGGATCCTGTTCAGCCTCCTGCTGAGTCATGCTATTGATACACCATGGACTTGACGTCCTGTACCACTATTAAGGCCGCCTCAAGTCTTAAGACCTTGGTTACTACAGCGCTTGATCGATTCCCCTAAGTGCGACTACCCGAACCTGCAATAGACTGCTGCGGCTATCTCTGCATGGAAAATTGAGTATTTTGGCTTCCACTCCCGTTATAGTTCTGAGTATAACTGCAGCCATAACTTGAACTCGGGTTACCTTCTCCACCATAATTCGGAACAGAAGCATAACTTTCGGATGGTGGCGCCGAAGAGCAATTCCTGGCATAGTGCCCAGTGCCCCCACACCTATGACACGTGACTGGTGATTTGATATGACTGAATGATCGCCTCCTTGACTCACTACCTGAACCCTCATTAGAAGAACCTGAACCTTGACCCTATCGTTTGAAGAAGTGAGAATGTCTAGGGCCAAAGGGGTTAGAAAAGCTAGCAGGGTCCTTCATGCTCTGGGATCGAAAACCACAACCTCTCTGGTTCTGGTTCCAAGGTCGGTTCTGACTCCGGGGTTGGTTTTGAAACTAAGGCTGATCCTGGGTATTAGTGTCCCACCTAGACTGCTTGATCCTCAAGCAAGTCTCGATCATCTCCTCGTAATTTATGTGCCTCTGTGCTGCCACTACTTCACGATAGTCTAGATTAAAGAAAATCAGTAATTGAATCATCATTTCACTCTGATTCCCATATTTCCTTGCATGATGTCTCGATAGGTGCCGAAAAGTCTTATCAACCTCAGTGATACTCAGATCGCCCTGGCAAAACTCTAGGAATTGTTGTCTCATCCTTAACTGATAACTGGGGCTCAAAATGTGCGCTGAAAAGTCTCCAGAATGTAGCCCAAGTCATCGAAGTACCAGGTGGACGAGAATTCTTCATTGACTTCCACTAAGTCTTAGCATGCCCCTTAAGAAAATAAGCGGCGGTCTCCACCCATTCACCTGCTGGATATCTCATACTCTCCAGGGTGTCATCCACATGTTTCAACCATTCCTCAGCCTCTGGACAGGCTCCAACTACTCGAAGATTCGGAATACCATGACTACGAGCAATCTCAATGTAGGTGCGATTCGATCTACCGCGACCAGTAAAGGCAATCTGTAGAGCGTTGGTCAATTGCTAGATTCCTCCCCTTATACCAGAACGAGCTCGACGAGGTACATTCCGACTAGCGGGGTCAATAATTTTGATAAAAGGCAAACAAGATTTAGAACGACTGGAAATTAAGGATACAAGAAGAATTATGATTACCAAATGGTGGAATGAAATCCTAAGTATGCTCTGATACCAATCTGACACACCCCGATCCCGATGTCCTCGGGACATCAGGATGGTCACGTGTTGGCCGACACCCAAAGGGTGACGAAAGCCATTTAATTAATGCAAATGCTGAGAACATGTGAAACATGCATATAAATTGGGATTATTCATGCAATAGGAACCTATAACACAAAACTGAAGTTCAACCGCTAACAATGAAACATTAAGATAATGCATGACATGTTTAGAGCATACGTCTAATACAGAGTACAAGGGGAAATTAAGATAGAGAAATGTTATTACAATAGATGCCGAAGTCGAGAGGAGATAGCACTATATCACTGGTAGAGGAATGCCTCGTAGCTCGGATTAAATTCCTCATTCCTACGTCCTAAATGGGGCGCAAAACAAACATGAGTGGACCAAGTTGATATATATAAAATAAAACAGTTATCAACATACTAACCCCCAGGTTTTATGAAAACTCATATAGCATGATAAATAAAATAGGTTTTCCGAACCCTAGTATGTCGTGCAATGTCTCAAATCATAACTCGTATATATCGGAATCGCTAGTGAATGTCCAATCACACTGCAAACCCCATGCTAGCTCCCCGTCCCTGTACCGACGCCAGAGGAAAATCATGTTCAGGCCCTGTGCCAGCTCCGTGTCTCTCAGCCCGTAGCTAGAGAGTATTTCTTCAGGCCCTATGCCAACACCGTAACCTTGCTCGTGACGGAATATATCCCTCACCCCGTAGCGGAATAAGGACCACTAGGTAAGTACAAAACCATTGAACATACATATATTTGAAAAGCAACTTCATAGTATAAAGTCATCCATCATCTATACTATAAAGAGGTGTTTGAAACAAGTTCTAAATATTATATCGTCATCCATAAGATATTCTGTAAAGAACCAGTGTTATAGGAAAAATAGTAATAATTCAAAATAGCCTCAGTAAGCATGTTATCTCATAAAACGTACTCATTAAATCATGCTTTTCATGTATACATTTGTACTATTAAAACATGCATTTTTAGAAGGGATCCACTCACCGTACACCGTTGGTGCCAAGCTGTACCAAAAGGAATAATGGAAATGCCGCTATTAATTGCACCTATGCACATGAATGGTACATTTAGTCAAACTCTACTCAAACGACTTAACTTGGGAAAACAGACGTTAAAAAGTCAACCCAAAAAGTCAACGTTGATCGTTGACTGGTCAAAAACAATGTCAAAGTCAACCGGGTCAACCGGTTTGGTCAAACCGGGTTGGGCCGGTTTAGGGTTATGGTTTAGGTCTTAGGTGTAGGGTTTTGGGTTAGGGAAATGGGTTTAGGTAATTTGGTGGGCTGCGTTAGTGGGTTTAGGAAATGGGTTTTGGGAAGTGGGCTTAAGGCCCGGCCCCAAGGCCAAAGGCCTAATGAGAGAGAGACGACCCCAAGGCCTTAAGCCTTTAAAGGCTTGGGTCTTTAGGGCACACGGGCCTGGGCTTTAAAGGAATGGCCCAAAGGGCCTTTAGTTTGAAAAAGAAAGAATTAAATAAACTAAAAACAAAATAAAAAAGAAAAGAAGGTTGGGTTGGGCTCAGTAGGAATGGCCCAAAAGCTTGAGGAGTTCCTTGGGCTAGGTTTCACACCGGAGAAGAAGGCTGGAGCCTCCCAAGCTCCGGTCCACGGCAACACCCACAACTACCCTCTGATCTAGGTACCAAAATGTAGAGTAAAGTAAGAGGAGTGATTTTATACCTTTGGTTTGCCGTGGAACGGCCGGTGGTGATTGGAAATTTGAGTTGGGCGTGTTGGAGCTTCCCCTTAGGTTTTTGCATTGCCGCACAGCGACGAAAGAGAGAGAAAGCTGATGATGGTGATGTTGAGGATGGTGGTGCTGTCCACCTCGAGCAGGTGGTGTCATTGTGTGTGTGGGTGGGTGCTCACGGGTGAAAGAGAGGGAGAGAGATGAGTGAGTTTTGAGAGAGAAGGGAGTGATTGCAGAGGGAGAAGAGAAGTCTCGGGGGAAGGAAGAAAAAGAGATGGGGAGAGTTGGGGTGCTGCCACATGGCAGCTTGTGAGTGGAGAGGAAATCCCACTTTTAGATCCGGATTGGGTAATGAGTTAGGGACTAAATTGATAATTCCATTAAACTTTTGGGAAAATTACGAAATTATACATATAATTGGGGGTGGTGTGTAACAATTTTATACGTTTTTAACATTTCTAAATGTCATGGGAAATTTTCATGTTCAATCATACACCTCAAGTATTGACAAATTGCAGTCGCAATTAGACATGAAGGAGAATACGCCTACTGAAAAATTTGACTGCTATCTAGCATATTAATATACTAATAGCTATTTAAAGAGATCCTATTGAAAACTTAACTATGAGAATCTGTAGACGAAATTTATCCATTTACAAAATCCTATTCCAGGGGGACAATAATTCTTTATTGTAAAGAAGCTATGAATATTACTAGTCTCCATTTACATAGTCGATTCTTGGGGGACAATATTTCTTTATTGTAAAGAAGCTATGAATATTACTAGAGTCTCCATTTACATAATCGATTCCAGGGGGACAATATGTCTTCCTCCTGGATCGAAAAAATCAAAAAAAAAAAAAAAATGTACAAGATGGGGATATGTCTGGTGTACAAAATTGTAACAATCACACAGTTCATGTAATTGTTCTCCATTATATATCCAGTCTCACAAAGCACTCAAATGGGAAATGAGATCAATGAAGGTATCTTGTCTGCAGGGAATTGTTAAACCGCCCATTCGGTGATCATGTCCGAATTCTTCTTCAGCCTCACTTAGCAAGTCTTGCAATGAAGGCTGATTGACGATGGATATAGGAACAACGAACCGCTGCTTCTCACTCTCGCCAACATAGACTGGAAAATAACCTTTTGGGACGTCTGCTAAATTATACAAAGCTCCTTGACTTGAATTTGAAAAAGACCATCGAAGAAGTTTCTTAGCAGGAATTACAGCTGGACGACGGAACCCCATTGTTGTGAATCTTGAGGGAAGACTGGTAATTGAGTTTATATAAACTGGAAGATCTCAAGGAACTTGTGAAACAAGGAAAATTAGACGTGATGTTGTAAACTTAATTTGGTGGTCATTAACCAATGAGTTCATACGGTATATATAGTTGAAGAGAACAAGAGCTCATGAGGGCAATCCGGATGCGGGTATAGAAGGGAACAAGAGCTCATGAAGGATCACATGGTTTTGTCTTCCCGTGCTTAAAGGCCCTTTAAGCAAAATATGTGGATCAAATTAACTATTTCTCTTTCCATGGAATTCATTGTAATCTCCCTCTTTAATTGCCCTCAAACAACTGAATTTTTACAAGAGGAAACACAACATTTTCTAAGATACTTAAACACTAACATATATTACGATTTCTTCACTTATATGGGACATTCTTATTGCAAATAGTATATCAGATATATCAGGAAAACTGGTACTTGTAGAATTAAACTAGCAAGAAAAATGGCTAACCAGAATGTCAAACATGTCCATTGCATATAAATCCTTGGCAATCCTTGGCAATACAAATCCAGAACATGCATACAACCAGTTTGCTGCAATGACCCAATCAAACCTTTATATGGTTTCCTCTGCCTCATTGCATTTTCCAATGTGGGTGTGGATAAACGATATGTTGATTTGAGTCTCTTCCACTGACAAACTTCTGGAACCAAAATCCATAGTACTCGAGGGCCTTACTCCAGTTTCCCTCATGCTCGAAGGTAATGATTTGAGAGCTCAACTTTCAATACCATCACCACAACACAAGAAAAAACAAACATATCCAAATATAAGAATATTCATATGTTTTGAATATAATTTGTCGTTGGGACCTTGGACAGTACTATACAGAGCCATGCTCACAAATAATAGTGTTTATCTCCACAGGGGCATCCTCAAAGCAGAGTGATTAACCAAACTCTCCACCATACCCTGAATGAATTGGAAACCTAGTTGAAATTACACATTTCATCTAACTCTGGGACCAAAAATTGATCATATTTTCACAATGAAGAAAAGAGCATTCTACCCAAGCACTAATTAAATGGAGAATTCAATTTCCCCCGAACTTCTTTCTGGTCCAAATGTTCTAACAGTTCAAAATCAATTTTCCTAATCCCAAACAGCAGTACACTAACATTGACCCTATTTTGCCGTTCTACCCAACTTAAGGACAACTAGTTTTCTCAGTATAATCGAACTAATGCACTGATTGAAAGAAGTACAATCGCAAACAGATTTATACTAGCAAATTTCAGTTCCATAATAATCAAATTCTATCACACATTCTCATAATTTAAATACTAAAATAGAAGATAATTGGTAAAATTAATACCTTGCAAATAGAAAATTCTCAAATTCCACTGCCCAGCATGATCTCCCAATTTCGCAACTTTCTGATACAAAGCGATGACCTTCTCCTTGAGACCCCTCCCCAGTATTGATAAGATCCAAATCTCTACGTCCTTAATCAACCTGCAAGTAACACAGAAGATAGAGAGGGAGAGAGAAGGAAGAGAGAAGGGAGCAGAGCTCCAATATGTTTTTGGTATTTTGTATTTCTTTTGTAAATTCTTATATGATACATTTGAGGGAGCTGGGCTCCTTTTATAAAGCCTCTACACTTTTAAATGCCAGCTGGCATATTAACAATTCCTAACAGTAATAAAGCATAAAACCTCAGTAATATTTTGGATTCATAACAAGTATATGAGCCTGGCATCCACCATAGCCATGGGGGACCCAAAAGCCGCACCCCTCAGAAACGCGTTGAGCGCCTTGTCCGTATTTGGACTGACTCATCCGCGGTTGTGCTTGAACCGCTTCCTCCACCGCATGTACATCATCATATGCCTCAGCTGTTGCAGCGCCTCGCACCAAGCCTTGCACACCAACAACGACGCTCGGGCTTGGATTGCTGAGCGTAGCCCGATTCAGCAAGCATAAAAATCAATTCAAAAGGAAAACCCTAAAAATTACTTAACTTACTGAATCAGAAAGAGGGAAGATGGTTTTAGTGTCTTACAAAATCTCCGATTGTGCTCCGGGATCTCCAATTTTGCTCCAAAGTTTCCGATGATTCCCCAAAATCTCTGATTTGATAGATTAGGCCTCTTATTTTTCAGTCGAATATGAAAGTGGAAAAGGTGCAGGAAGAGAAGGATGATTCTAGAGAATGAAAATGAAGGCGCGCTGGATTGCTTTCATCTAAAAATAAAGCGCCTATTTGAAAAATTAAAAAATTTAGGCGCTAAATTTGTTTATGTCTTTTAGGGTGTCGTAAATTTTACTCAACGTCGCTTATATTTGTTATTTACGACATTATTTGCGATGTTACTTATATAAGAGTCGGGAAAACTTTTGAGCTAACATTTAGCGCTCAAATTTTCTTTTATTTGCGACGGCCATGTCATCTGTAGCAAAAAAAATGTCGCAAAAGGGCATTTTTCTTGTAGTTATATCTTCTGATGGAAGAGGCTTTTGATAAACTCATGGGCTACAATTTCAAACCGCTTGAGAGATGAGGATAAAAGCGGTCAGCCAAACAGACATAGATTAATTGACATCACGACAAGTATGTAATATGAAGTTGAAAAATATCAAACATTTGTACTTGTTACTTGTTCTGCAAAGATAGTTGAGAATGTACTATATATTTTCCTTCTTCCCTTGGTCATTTACATGTTTTTTTGTTGAACTGGCCGTGAAATGTCACTAATCACCACAGGGAACAACTTAAAATATATACAAGTAACAATCCTTTGATCTCACCAAATGAATACTAGTACTAACTACTAATCCACGTTTAATCCTGCATGACAAGGATCGATTAATCGAGTCAGAGAATTCATCCGTTGCTACTAATTCTTGTATACTGTGCTAATATTCTTGTATACTCAGTTAAGCCATTATTGTCTTTAAACCTGCTAATGGGCTAGACCCAATGGTTAGCGGAAAGGATTTAGGACTGCGCTCGAAACAATGCATTTTATAAAAGTTTTTGACATTTCTATATGTCATAGGAAATTCCCATGTTCAATCAAATTAAAGTCGCAATTAGATATGAAGGAGATTACTCCTACTGAAAGTTTTGAATACTATCTAGCACATTAGTATAATAATAGCTATTGAAAGTGATCCAAATGGAAACTCAATTATGACAATCTGTAGAAGATATTAATCCATTTACATAATCCGATTCCAGGGGGACAATAATTCTTTATTGTAAAGAACCTATGAATATTGCTACAGTCTACATTTACATAATCTGATCCCAGGGGGACAATAATTCTTCCTCCTGGATCGAAAGAAAAAGTACAAGATGTGGAACTTTTCCAATGTACGCAATTGTAACAATCACAGAGTTCATGTAGTTGTTCTCCATTATGCATCCAGTCTCACAAAGCACTTAAGCGGGAAATGAGATCAAGGAATGTATCTTGTCTGCAGGGAATCGTTACACCGCCCATTGGGTGATCATATCCGAATTCTTCTTCAGCCTCACTTAGCAAGTCTTGAAATGAAGGCTGGTTGAGGATGGATATAGGAACAACAAACCGCTGCTTCTCACTCTTGCCAACATAAACTGGAAAATAACCTTTTGGGACATCTGCTAAATTATACGAAACTTCTTGACTTGAATTTGAAAAAGACCGTCGAAGAAGTTTCTTAGCAGGAATTACAGATGGAAGACGGAACCCCATTGTTATCTTGAGAGGAAAGACTGGTAATCGAGTTTATAAAAACTTGAAGAAGATGTCAATGAACTTGTGAAACAAGGAAAATTAGACTTGAGATGTTGTAGACTTAATGTGGTGGTCATTAACCAATGAGTTCATAGGTATATATAGTTGAAGAGTCTTGTACAATATCCTCTATTGAAGAAAATATGTGGTGAAGACAATCCGGATGGGGTATAGAAGGGAACAGGAGCTCATGAGGGATCACATGGTTTTGTCTTCCCATGCTTAAAGGCCCTTTAAGCAAAATCTGTGGATCAAATTAACTATTTCTCTTTCCAACATTTATTTTGGATTGGTAGGCAAATATGAAGTCTCAATCCCTACCAAGGAGTCATGGTGATGAATCGGAAGACCGAGGCATGTGAACTTTGATCAAATGCTAATGTCACTTACAAATCCCAACTCAATTGATTCACGACCACTCACACCAACTACTTGAGATATTGTCCGACACATAGATCCTTTTTGTGTTTGGACATGAAAAACAAGAAGCAAATTAGTTAGCAAGTGGCTTCGAAAACTTGTATGTTTAATTAGCCACCTGCAGAAGAAAATGCCTTGTTTTCTTTTAGGCTTATATTCATCCTTCCAAAAGGAATACTATCTGATAGCCTAAGTATTTATATTGACAAGTCCATGTGATTTTGCTTGAGTTGATGTCTCTTCATTGGGTCCATCCTGGTGGCTTATCCCCAATCATTTTTATTTTTTTTATAACAGATGGCTTTTGAGATGCCCATGTATCTATACAAACAGTTATGAATTATACATACATATGATAACAGTCAGGAGCAAATTGGAAGCAACACTATCCATCTAATTCACAACTGCCAATCTTTTGACACATTTCTTTTCCACAAGCTTAGTCAATTGAAATTTCTATTGTTGGTTTTCTCATTAAGAAATTTTGAACAATGGGTTTGCGGTTGCCTGGTATTGTTCATGCTAAGAAAACCCAAGTTCCTTTAAAGGCCTTGGATGTTCCTAAAGGCTGCTGCTTTGCAGTCAATGTAATGAAACGGTATGTGATTCCCATATCATACTTGAGCCTGATAAGCCTAGTTCAGACTATCCTACAAACCCTAAAGATCAGTCCACGTCAGCACCACCAATTCAAACAAAATCTTCCCGCTGCAATCTGCAACAGAAAAGATTGGTTCCATCTCAAATACCCTCAGTGTCATCGTAACAACACAGTCCATCATCCACACAACTCTTTCAAATACTTTTGTATCTGATTCAAATATTTGTATTTATCTTTCAAGTGTAACAACCTCATCATTTGTAATTCTATATAAAGAAATGAATGAACACTCACTCTATATTGAGCTGAGCTTATACAACTCATCAACCCGCTGTAACTTAGTTTTCAAATCACCTTTATGGTATCTCAGAGCTAACAGTCTAACGACCAAAAGCTTCATTTTTTTTCCCATGGAGTCCAATTCCAGTTCCTCAAACCCCATCTCTATTCCCTCTCTTCCCAATGCTTCCAACTTTCTGACAATAAAGTTGGACCGTACCAACTATCCACTGTGGCATGCCCAGATGTTGCCCTTGCTTCGAAGTAGGAATCTGGTGTCATTCGTAGATGGAACCAACAAATGTCCTCCTGCCTTCTTAAAGGATGATGAAGGCAAAATCACTGATGAAGTCAATCTTGAATTTGATGCAGGGACTCAGCAAGATGCTATGGTCCTCTCATGGATCAATAGTTCGGTTCATCCCACAGTTCTTGCCTCTCTCATTGGTAAGACGAGTTCTCATTTTGCATGAACCTGTTTACGTGAACGGTATGCTTCTCAATCTAATGGTCGTCTCCTCCAATTGCATAGTGAGCTTATCAATACCCGTCGTGGTGACTCCTTTATTGCTGAGTTTCTTGATCGTATTAATTGTCTTGCTGACACTCTTTCCCTTTCTGGTTCTCCTGTCTCTGATTCTGATCTCGTTGCCATTATTTTAAATAATGTTGGGCTTACTTATGAGAGTACTGTTGCTTCTGCACAAGCACGGGATGAGGCCATCACTTACAGTGCCTTGGAGGCTCTTCTTCTCGACGCAGAAAGACGTCAAAAGCTTCATACAATGTTTGAAAATGGGCCCACTACCCTTGCTGCTGGACGAGGACGTTCAGGACCTTACCTTGGCCGTGGTGCTCCTAGGGGTGGTTGTGGTCACTTCAATGGTGGCCGTGGTCAGTTTGTTCCTCATCCTCAAGGCCAAGGACAACATGCTCCTCAACCCCGACCCGCTCATGATGGTGTTCTCGGTGCTCATCCTTCTCCACCCCAAAATGGCGGTCGCATCCAGTGCCAAATATGTCATCGTCACGGACATTCTGCAATTGATTGTTTCAATCGGCTGAACATGGCCTATGAAGAATGTGTCCCTGCTCCACGTCTCCAAGCTTATGCTGCTGCTGCACCTCCTTCGGCGTCTGCCTCTCCTTCTGGCATTCAAAACTAGCTATTTGATTCTAAAGCAAATGCACATATCACCAATGATTTGAATCAGGTTTCAAATCCTCGTCCCTACACTAGTACCGACAATGTTAATAGCGTGGTTGATGGATCAGGTTTGCAGATTTCTCATGTTGGCACTTCTTTGATTCACACACCAAATCACTCTTTTACTCTCCCTAACACCATTCACTCTCGTGAATATTGAAATTGCCAACATCCCTTCTCATGTTGCTCCATCCATTCATCGCATGCTCACGTGTGGTCAACAAGGCATTCGAAAACCTAATCCTCGGTATGCTTGCATCACTAATGTTACTAATTCTTTGGTTGAGCCAACTTGTTTCTCACAAGCAAATAAGTCTCCACAGTGGTACCAAGTAATGGCAGATGAATTCAACGCTTTACAGTGCACTGGCACTTGGACTTTGGTTCCCTATAAGCCTTCAATGAATGTGTTGCCTAATAAATGGGTTTATTAATAAAAAAGAAATATGACGGTTCAATCGAGCGTTTTAAAGCGAAACTCGTTGCCAATGGCTTTCATCAGCATGAGGGAATCGATTTTGGGGAAACCTTCAGTCCTGGAGTCATTCATGCTACAATTCGCCTCATTCTCTCTATTGTTTTTCATTTTCAGTGGCCTATCCGAAGGCTTGATGTCCAAAATGCCTTCCTTCATGAGACGTTGAATGAGGAAGTTTATATGAGACATCCTGCAAGGTTCATTGATCCTCAGTTTCCTTCTCATGTCTGTCGACTTTGAAGATCCCTATGGTTTGAAACAAGCACCCCGTGCTTGGTTTCAATGTTTTTCTCAGAAACTCGAAAACTTGGGCTTCATTGCTTCACAAGCTGACTCGTTTCTCTTCACATATTTTGATGGTTCAATAATCATTTATCTCCTCATCTATGTGGATGACATCTTAATCATAGGGAACAACAGTACTCAGTTGTCTCAGTTTATCACGCAGCTTGGTACTCAATTTGCAATGAAAGATCTTGGGCCATTACATTACTTCTTGGGCATGGAGGTTTCACAGCCGCCTTCTACTATGTATCTGTTTAGACCCAAAATATCAGTTTGGGCCGAATTAGAATTATTCTCGGCTTGGAAAGCTCTATTTGGAAGCTTGTGGGTTATTTAGCCCATGGGCCGAGGTCGGCCGAGGCTGGTTAGGAAGAGGTTTGTTTGGATAGAGACGAAGCAGGCAGAGTCCTACGGATAGCATGAATCCTGATGCATTAAGGGGTCTCGGCGAGGATGAGGTATGAAGGTGCGTGCGACATGATAAAGGCTAGGTTCAAAGTCCTGATTGAAGAAGGATTAGTCGAGGTAATTTTGGATTAGGATAAGGAGTCCTAATCCGAGTGTGACTTGGACTTGATTACAGAGATGCTCCTATAAATACAGAGGCAGTCGCACCATTCAAGCTCTTTTCCAACTCAACACACAAATCTACCCTGCGCAAACCCTCGCTCTACGCGAAACCTCTCAACAACCTTGAGATTTTTATTTTCCTTTTCGCCAACACATCTTCAGTTTGGATAAACAGCACTGTGAAGGCAACCGGTGGTATCTTCAGTTTGGATAAACAGCACTATCGCCGTAGAATCAGCCGACCGCGGAGCAGCTTCAGTTTGGATAAACAGCACTTCAAAGGGGCCGACTGGTTATCTATCCAAGTCTCGGTCGAGAAGGATTTTCGAATCCTTATTGGCAGAGGTCATCTCATTAGCCTTCTCGGCGAAGTGAGGTGTTACGGTTTACTCGAGCTCGGCACATTGAACGCCGAGTTGCATGATCGGATACTCACAAGTTGGCTTTAGAGTTCGGCATTCTGACGGCCGAACCACATTCACCATCAAGACGTACATTCGCTTTGAGTATTTGTGCCCTTACACCTTGGTGTCAATTCGGCGTGAGTTTACTCTGACGAATACCATCACTGTGACCGAATCTGACGACGACGATTTGTGAACTTCGTATAGTTAGTAGCCTTGTCTTCAGGCTTTAGAATCCAAGAGCTGAGTCAAGTTCCTTCCTCGGCCGCAATCGCAAGACGCAGAAGTCAGCCGTGCGCTCAACACAACATCAACAAATTTTACTCCTCGGCCAAGCTCGGCCGACGAGTTGGCACGCCCCGCACACAATCGAATGACGTAGTTAGCTTATTAGTTACTCGGCCTGCGCGCCACGTAGGCTTGGTAGTTTTTAGGGTCAACATTTTGGCACGCCCAGTGGGACCCGGTGCTAAACTACGAAGTTCATGCCAATTGAGACACGATCAGTCAAGAAGAAAGCAGTTATGGGAAAAGCGACTGATTTGTCAGTACCGCAAACACAAAACCCCGTTGCTACCGCGACACCAGAGTCCGCCAGCACGACACGCCGAGAAAAGAAAGCTGGCCTCGACGGTCAGCCCCGTATTACAGAGGCCCTCAACAAAATCGCATCCATTTTCAATGAGGTGGTGGTGGAGGACTGCGATGAAGATGGCGGTGAAGGCGCGGATCCACCAACAAGGTCGTTTCTCCGAAGACGACTAGATGAACAATCTCGGCAGGTCGAACAGGTGTTCAGCCGAGGAATAGACAGTCTGCGCGAGGTGATAAGCAGTACTAATGAAACACACACCAGATTGCTTGAAATGCTGGTGCACAAGATATGTGAAGATAAACCCGCCGATCATTTTCGGCAATGGCCATTAAAGAACGATCCTTTACCGATAGTACGGACCGAGCCAGCGCTTGCTCGGTTCAAGCCAATTGACCTGGACGAGAAAGGGGGATCGAGCAGTAGAACAGATGGATCTAACCAAAAAGTAGAGGCGACATCCATCGATGCTACCGAAATCCAGAGAATGATCGATTCGGCCTTGAAAAAAGGGCCGAAATTCCCAAAATTCATCCACCCGTACCCTGCCTACGTCGAGAAATTTGAATATCCCAAGGGATTTAAAATCCCAGATTTCAGTCTGTTTGCCGGAGAATCGTCTCTGTCCTCGTTAGAACATGTGGCCCGGTTCACCGCTCAATGTGGCGACGTTAACAGCGATCTCTATAAGTTGCGGCTATTCAACTTCTCATTGACAGGCTCGGCCTTTGCGTGGTACATCAATCTCCCACCAAACTCCATTCAGAGCTGGGAGGAGTTGGCCGAAAAATTTCATGAACAATTCTATCGGCCGGGGATGGAAATGTCGGTTTCATCATTGGCTAGGATGGCTCAAGCATCAGATGAGTCGCCAATGGATTACCTAACCAGGTTTAAGTCAGCAAGAAATTGGTGCCGGGTGCCCCTTCCTGAAGTCGAATTTGTTAGACTAGCTCTGAATGGGCTGGACGTGGAGTACAAGAAGAAATTCTTGGGGGCAAACTTCTGAGACATGTATGAGTTGGCTCAACACGTTGAGCAATATGACTACCTGCTCCGAGAGGAAAAAGTCTCAAAGTCTCTATCCCGAGGAACCATCTATAAAAACCCCACTGTTAGTTATGCCTCGACTGAACCTGAAGAGTATGCTAATATTGACGCGGCCGAGATAGTCATCGACAAGCCGTATGTTTGCAAGGCATTGACGTACACCAATCCTAAGGATGTGAAAACTCGCACGGCCACCGAAGAAACTACTAAGACATCAAAGGTTTATACTTTTGACATCACTAAGGCCGACGCCATCTTCGACCAACTGATGCTTGCCAAGATCATCAAACTTCGGCCTGGACAGAATATCCCTAGGGCTGAAGAATTGAAAGGAAAAATATATTGCAAGTACCATAATTCGAATAAGCACTCGACAAACAACTGTGTCGTATTTCGAGATGCCGTTCAAAGTTGGATGGATAACGGCAAGCTCAAGTTCCCAGACAAGAAAATGAGCGTTGACACCGACCCATTTCCTACAGCAACGGTTAATATGGTAGATGCCCGTCTGCCTAGGGACAAAGGGAAAAAAAGGGCTGATGTCGTCCCAGTACAACGCATCCGAACGAAGAGTTCTCAGCCACGGCTCAAGGTAGATTTATTCTCGAACGAGCCGCCCAAAGTTCTTTCAGGGCCGGCTATCGTCGAACCTATGACCAACTCTAGCGCTAAGGAAGAAGATAGATCAGCAATTCTGTGCAGTCGGTGTAAGACGAACCTGGACGTAGAGCCAAACAGAAGACCATCTCAAGCGAAGACAGACACGGCCCCAACACCCCAGAAGACACCCAGTACAGGCCAACGTCAGGGAGTTTTCGACAGACTCGGCCCCAAAACGCGGCCGACCGAGCTACCCCAAGTTAGACGACGACTGGACTTCGATGCACCATTCTATAACGAAGAATATTACGCATGGAGTTCTAGCAGTTCGAACTTTTCGGCAAAGCAAAAAACCTTCAAGCCCCCCGAACCACGTGATCATCGATGGTACACCTATCATTCCCCTAAAGGTGTGTATACTGCATTGTCCAAATCACAGAAACGTCGGCGCCAAAGAATAGACTGCATGGCCCGCCGACAAGCAGCTCAGGAAACTTCAGCCCCCAAGTGGCGGCCGAAGAATCAAACTAGCAGCGATGACGAGCGACAACCCCCGACCATCATGACGGAGTTGCTCCAAGAGAGACAAGTGATCAACCCTGATGTAGAAACCATATTTGAGGAGGCTGATAAGGAAATCAAACTTCTCCTTCGACCCCGGGAAATGAAGGCGCGTCTCGAACATTTCAAGGAAGAAGCTGAGAGTAAACTTCTCCCATTACCTGTACAGGAGCCTTTGATCAAAGTTAGACGGAACCTGTATCCACCGTTCCTCGGAGAGGCATTGGAGTATATGCAAGAGTTCCACAAAAAACATTCGGCCAACGATCTGTACGGTTTGCCAAAAGCATGCCAAGATACGATTGATCTCGTTCTAGCTTGCCCTGATGCCGAGCGAATTATTCAAAAGAGTTCGGACCTAGGGTTGAAAGCTAGGTTCCAGCACATACAAGAGGCTCGAGTGCTCGGCTTCGACATCGACCCATATACTGATATCGAGACAAGCGAGCTCCCCTTTTCGCTGGAAGATCTCGAGCACTTGCGGTACCATTTTGAAGTCTTTTCTGCCGTTTCTCTTTTCGGCCTTACGGCCGATGAAGCGAAGCGCGTGGAACGCTTAGATGCCTACCTAGACATTAGGGACGCCCGCATTATGTATCAAGATCAGACTCGCGACACAACGCAAGTCCCGGACCCTGTTGTGGTTCTCAATAAGCCTGAGCCCATCGACCAACAGAAGGGTATTCTCCAAGATGCCCTGCAAGAACATACCCCGGCGACAGCCGATGAAGTTAGCACAAATACTGTCCATGACAGAAGTCCGGAGGAGAAAAGCCCGGCAAACGAATAATCGTCAGAGGAAGGAGATACCGGGCCGATGGGTCCTTCGGTCCTCGACAACATGGAAATCAGTATGGTCCATGTTCTGCCTGCAGAATTTCAACCAAGCACGTCTCAACCTAACTTCCTCGACGGCGACGTAGTGGCCGAAGAGGCTACCCAGGCCGATTTTGTACTCCTTGCCGAAGTCGAGTCAGCGACAAAAGAGGATAACCTCAAGGCAACTCTTGCCGAATTATTCCCTCGGTCGTCGTCGGCCAATCTTCATCATCTAAAGCCGTTATATGTTACGGCTCATATCGAGGGATACCTAGTGTCCAAAATTTTCGTTGACTGCGGAGCAACGGTCAATATCATGCCTGTGACAGTAATGAGGGCGTTACGATGTTCCACCGACGAGCTCATCCCATCAGGGATTACCATAAGCAGTTTTGTGGGTGACAAATCCCAAACCAAGGGAGTTCTCCCATTAGAAGTAACCGTCGCAGGTCGCAACCACATGACCGCTTTCTTTATAGTTGACTCCAAAACCGAGTATAATGCGTTGCTCGGACGAGATTGGATCCACCAAACCAGTTGTATCCCCTCATCGCTATATCAAGTTCTCGTCTTTTGGGATGGCAAAACGGTCGTGGTTCACCCAGCTGATTCTCAGCCATTCGAAGCTAACATGATCCAAGCGCGATATTACGACGATTATGTCGGATACATCACGTTACACGGCCTTAACAAAGAAGGTCGACCAACGTGAATTTCTGTTCAGAAGGCCATCGAGGTTGGCGCCGAAACCGTTCACCAGGATTCGGCGAGGCTCGGATTGGCTAACTTCATCCCCGATCCTGATGTCTGACGCCAGTCAGACCACACGCCGAGCCGCAGTTTCATCAACCATGGAACGTTTGCTGGCTCATTGGTACGCAATCTCCCAACACCCGGATTCAGGCGTTAACCTCGTGGAATTCCTCGCCGAAGACGACAATGGCCCTGTTCTATCCCTCGACAAAATCCAGGCTGCACCGGCCGAACTCGAGGATAGCCGACCCTAAGTCAAAGACCCGTTGGACGAAATAAATGTGGGAACGACCGATAACCCTCGACCATTGTTCATCAGCGCTCTGTTACCCCAGCATACTAAGACCGAACTCTGCAAGTTGCTTGGCGAATTCAAGGATTGTTTCGCTTGGAGTTATCATGAGATGCATGGCCTTGATCGAACCCTCGTTGAGCATGAATTACGCATCAAACCTGGTTGCAAGCCTTTTCGCCAACCTCCCCGACGGTTTTCAACCGAAGTTCAACTCGGCATAAAAGAAGAACTGATTCGACTTTTAAACGTCGGGTTTATTCGAACCGCCCGATATGTCGAATGGTTAGCCAATATCGTGCCAGTGCTGAAGAAAAGCGGTGCCTTGCGCATTTGTATTGATTTTCGTAATTTGAATCTGGCAACCCCCAAGGACGAATATCCCATGCCAATCTCAGATTTATTGATCGACGCCGCAGCTACTCATGACATGATGTCTTTCATGGATGGCCATGCCGGTTATAACCAGATCTTTATCGCCGAGGCCGATGTTCACAAAACTGCATTTCGTTGCCCAGGGGCACTTGGAACTTTCGAGTTGGTGGTTATGCCATTCGGCCTTAAGAACGCTGGGGCCACCTACCATCGTTCCATGAACGCCATTTTCCATGACTTGATCGGCACAATAGTTGAGGTGTACATCGATGACGTGGTGGTTAAGTCGAAAAGCCGCCGAACACATCTAGATGATCTTCGGTAAGCTTTCCTTCGCATGCGACGACATAATCTGAAGATGAACCCGGCTAAGTGTGCCTTTGGCGTATCGGCCGGGAACTTCTTAGGTTTCCTTGTGCATCATCGAGGAATTGAAGTGGACGAGAACAAGGCACGGGCAATCATTGCTGCGCCGCCCCCAACGACAAAAAAGCAATTGCGGTCCTTACTCGGCAAGATAAATTTTCTCCGTCGTTTTATATCTAATTCGATGGGGAAAATGAAGGCGTTCTCTACGCTTTTGAAATTAAAGGACTCGGATCAGTTTGAGTGGGGCGAAGAGCATCAAGCGGCTTTTACACAGATCAAGGTTTCCCTCACCACGCCGCCGGTTCTCGTACCACCTCGGCGCGGCAAGCCTCTGAAGCTGTATATTTTAGCGGCCGAAGAGTCTATTGGCTGCCTCCTTGCTCAAGACAACGAGGCCGGCCGCGAACAGGCTATCTTTTATCTCAGTCGGGGTCTGAATGCACCTGAGATCAATTATTCGCCTGTCGAGAAGCTTTGCTTGGCTTTGTTCTTCGCCACTACAAAACTTCGCCATTACATGCTTCCGTCAGTCACGCAAGTCATCGCCCAAACCGATGTTATCCGTTACATGCTAACACGGCCCATAGTAAAAGGCCGAATCGGGAAATGGACAATGGCATTGTCCGAGTTCAGTTTGCAGTACGTACGTCAGAAAGCCGTTAAAGGTCAAGCTTTAGCCGATTTTTTGGCCCAACATCCCTCCCCATATGATGTCAGTAGCAATGACGTCGAAATCGGCATGGTTGAAGCACGCGATAACTACTGGACAATGTACTTTGATGGGTCTAGTACCTCAGACTCGGCTGGTGTTGGCATCGTCATTCAATCGCCTAGCCACTGCCGCTGGTCTTTTTCTCTTCGGCTCGATTTCGATTGTACGAATAATCAGGCCGAATATGAAGCTCTTATCATCGGCTTTCATGTCCTCCATGACTTACGAGCGACCCGTGTCCTCGTCTTCGGTGATTCCGAACTTGTGATTAACCAACTTAATGGATCTTTTCGATGCATGAGTTGTACTCTGGCACCCTATCACATGATTGCCAGCTATTTGGCCGAGTCCTTCGACGGCATCACATTTGAGCACATTTCCCGGGTTCATAATACCGACGCAGAGGAGCTAGCCCAAATCGCTTCCGGAGCACAACTCCTGGGGGGCAAGCTACGCCAGGAAATACCTGTGTTACGACAACTATACCCGGTCTTGGTTAATCAGCAGGTCCTGCGACGCGATAACGTGATACGCACAAGAGTCATGTCATTACCTTCGTTGTTGGATCGACAAGACCTCATAGATGTTTGTGCAGTCGAGGCAATGCCAGATGATTGGAGGAAGCCCATCATGCAGTACCTCGATAATCCTAATAGCAAACACGATCGCAAGACAAGGGTTCACGCCACGAATTATGTCATGTATCAAAATGAATTATACCGAAAAGGCGAGGATGAACTACTATTGTTATGTCTCGGCCCCCAAGAAGCTATTCGAGCGATCGCAGAAGTTCATGAAGGAATTTACGGATCTCACCAGTCGGGCCGGAAAATGCGATGGTTACTTCGACGACATGGTTATTTTTGGCCAAGCATATTAAAAGATTGCATTGAGTTCGCACGGGGATGTGTGCAATGCCAAATTCATGGTCCTATACAAAGAGTCCCGGCCGAATCATTGCACTCGGTCACTAAACTATGGCCATTTAGAGGATGGGCTATGGACGCAATTGGCAAAATCACGCCGTCCTCCGGGGCTGCCAAGCATGCATGGATACTCGTGGCAACCAATTACTTTACCA
This sequence comes from Heteromeles arbutifolia, assembly GCA_024362995.1. Taxonomy (NCBI): domain Eukaryota; kingdom Viridiplantae; phylum Streptophyta; class Magnoliopsida; order Rosales; family Rosaceae; genus Heteromeles; species Heteromeles arbutifolia. The sequence continues at coordinate 37,230,598 of JANCRC010000002.1, read as the reverse complement.
AGTGGGTCGAGGCAAAATCGTATGCCGAATTAACGGCTAAAGAGGTTTGCGATTTTGTGGAGGAACACATCGTGACCAGATTCGGGATACCGGAAATGATCATAACTGACAATGGTATAATCTTTACAGCCGACAGGTTTAAAGAATATGCGGCAAACCTAAAAATTCGGCTTGAACAGTCCACGCCGTACTATCCACAGGCAAACGGACAGGCCGAAGCAAGTAATAAAGTGATGATCGGTATCCTCGAGAAAATAATAGGGGAACGGCCTGGCATGTGGCATTTGAAGTTGAATGAGGCTTTATGGGCTTATCGAACATCGCTCCGATCTGCGACTGGGACAACTCCGTATGCACTCACCTACGGGCACGACGCAATGCTACCAGTCGAATTAAGCATAAATTCGTTGCGAATAATTGAGCAAAGCAATTTGTTTAGCGACAAATATAGTCAGTCGATGAGGCAAGAGTTGGAGGATTTGGAAGAAGTGCGGCGTGATGCATACAATTTATTAGTAGCACAGAAAAAGATTGCCGAACGAGCCTATAACCAACGGGTTAGACAGAAAACATTCGGTGAAGGAGATTTGGTTTGGCAAACTGTGTTGCCTATGGGAATTAAAGATCCTAGATTCGGCAAATGGTCGCCGACTTGGGAAGGACCGTTCATCGTTTACAAAGTGCTCGGCAAGGGGGCATACCATCTTAAAGATTGAGCCGGCACAGTTCACAAGTTACCAATCAATGGGAAATTTTTGAAGAAGTACTATCCGACTACTTGGGAGATGCAAGAATAAAAGTTCTTATTAAAAAATTTTAAAAGTACCAAGTACAGCTTGAGTTGGCCGGTTAGTACATATAGTAAGTCTCGGGTGACGGGGGAAGCAGAGTTTCAAGCACGACCTTCAACTCCAGCCACCTCACTTCGCCCATAATGACCTCGGCTTGGCGGATCCTTTTGTCCATTTTGAGCTGCTCGACCCGCTTCACGCTAGCCGCATAGTCCGTCAGGCAGGATTTGCCGCCCAACTCAAAATCCTCCGCAAGTTCGGAAGCTACAACCGATCTCCGTTTTTGAAGCTCAATGATCTGACGGTCTAGGTCGGCCAGAGCGTCTTTCTTTGCTTTCATGGCTTCAATTTTTGGGCGAAGAACTTCGAGAGCGCCCGACGCGGCTTTCAGGTCGTCTTCGGCCCGAAGAGCTTTCTCGAAAATACCGAAGAATCCTCGAGTCTGCTCCAAAGTCGAAGATGCCCGAGTGATAGCTTCGGGGCTCAACTGACCATCAACCGCGAGGTCATTGAGGCATTCACCAACGGAGTCGAGGACCCTCCGTTCAAGCGCCTGGGAAGCCGAAAGCAACAGAAGCTCTTGCAGCTTGACAAGAGAGGACGAGTTGGCCGAGGACCCAGTCGTGGTCGTCGAAGGGCCGGCAGTTCCCGATGCTGCTGAGAGGAGAGCGTCGAGTTCGACTTCCTACGAGGGCTACACGAAACATAAAGGTCAGAACATATCGAATCATCAGACAATCAATTAAGAAGGAAATTTTAGACCGAATAAGAAGAGACTTCGGCCATGTCTGCTGGATCGTTGCTCGAACCCAGAGAGCTTAATGGCCGAGCCCAGTGTTTTAAACCGCTTCTCAATTCACGCGGCCGATGGAGTTTATCTACATTTGATGGCCACTGAGGTGGCCAGGAGATGTAGACAGCGCCCTTCGGCGCATAAAATTTTCGGTGAAAGGAGAACGCGGGCACCTGACATTTAGTATTTTCTGGTTTAGCATTCCAAGCCAGAAGGTTGATTAAAAGAATGGTAAGGATGATGCTTACATAGGCGAAGGTGGCTCCTTGAGAAGGAATGCCAAGGTCTTGGTCCTGGGGGTGCATCGGAGTTTCCACCGTTGTTTCAGGTTCGGGGGCGACGCCTTTCCCATGTGCAACTGAGGGAGGGCCCGACCGCTTCAGCTGCTGCAGGAGGCTCGACCCGGACTGCTGCCTCGGCCGTCAGTGGAAGACTGTTGGGATTGTTGTCGCTCTCGTCGTCCTGAAACTAAGGTGGTTAGAGTTGCTCAAAGTTGGTCAAATAGAAAGAGTTAATACTGCATTAATATACCTCCATGATGACTGCCGACTGTCTCGGAGCTTTAGAGGGAGTTCCTCTCGTCGCTACAGCAACCTCTTCCAAGACAAGGGCCGCGGCCGGTTCAGATGTGGCCGTCCTCTCGACTAGCGGAGAAGCAGCCGGTTCGGCCGGGGCTGGTGATGCCGTGCTCCCGGCTGGCTGGACGGCTGCTAACTCAGCCGTCACCTGTGGCTCAGATCGAGTCTCGGGTGTCCGACCAGTTTGCTCCCGCCGCACGACTGTCTCGGTGCCGGTGGAGGGAGAGACATCAGCTGCAGCTGATCCCGTCGTTTGGCTTTCAACGACATGGACCTTCCGCTCCCCTTTCTTTGCCAGTTTCTTAACACGCTTGGGGGGATGAGCGGCCACTGCTGCTGTCTCGGGCTCCTGCCGAGGTCGTTTGCTGGGCCCGGAGAGGATTGATTTTTTCTTGGCCGCGGCGGCAGCCACCACCTCTACTTTCTTCGGCGCTCGGCTACCTTGGGCCGCTTCTTTAGGCGGGAAAGCCGTGGTCTTATTCGGTCAGTCGTCGAAAAGCCTGCTTGTGACATCCTCGACCGGAGCGCCGAAGAATTGCTGAGTGCAGGCTTCCCACCAGTCGCCGAAGGTATCAGTGCAGAGGGACTCAGGGACGACCGGTCGAAGGCGAAGCTTCTGGCACCGTTCTTGAAATTCCCTCCTTGCGTCTTTGCACTCCTTCTCCGAGGAGCCAGAGAGGCGTCCTCGACTCAAAAGAGTGCGTGAGGACAGAAGGGGAACCGGGCAGCCTTGAAGGTAGCCGAGTTTCCGGGCGGTGAAGTTGGGATGGTAGACCTCCCAGCCGGCTCGGCGGGCATCGCAGCCAAGGGGGAGGTCCCGGCCAAGCACAAAGGACCCCCAGGACTGACGGAGGTCAGCGTCTTCCTCCGTGCTCCACGCCGACGAAGGGAGCACGATCGACGAAGGGTATCTCTGACGACGGCAGATCAGGAATTCGTCGTCGGAGAGGGCATCAAGGGCGAAGAGGTATTTGAATACTTCCTCGGCCTTGTGCGGAGGTGCTGGTCGAGAGGCCAGCTGGGGACCGAGCGCCTCGGTGGGCAGGAAGTCGGCGGTTTCTGGCCGAAGAGAGACAAAATAAACCTGCAGCCAGAGCTGGAAGACCCAGAGAGGGCCGCTCTGGTGCGGGTCGACCTTGTGAAGAGTCGTCTCGGCCAGACAGCAGAAGGCGTGAGCAAGGATTGTCGGGCTAAGGGCCAAAGTGTGGCCACGAGCCAGAGCCTCGGCCACTGGCATATTTTCGACAAGACACTTGTTCGACTTGGTACAACAAATATATTTGTTGTACCAGTAGAAGAGGAAGGCCTCGTGTTCTCCTTCTCGCAGTTCCTCGTCCCCTCGGCCGGCGAAGTGGAGGTAGAGGGTGTTGTAGTTGAAGAAGTTCTTGTGGAGTTTCTGAACCTCTTCTTTCGAAGGTGTTTGGCCTTCGCCGCTCAGAATCTCGAGGGCTCGCTTGTCGAAAAGCGCCTTCAGGTCGAGATTCGATGGATACTCGGAGAGGGCGGCATCAATAGGAATGCCAGACGGGGAGGTCCCCAGAAGGGCCGTAACGTCGAAGATGGTAGGACTGACAGGGCCGAGCGGGAGGACCAGAGTGTTGGTAGCCGAGCACCAGAGGCTTGTGGCGGCTATGAGGAGCTCTTTATCCATGACCAGCTCCAGTGATGAGAGGCGAATGGCGTCATAGATTCCGAGCGTCTTCCACTGCTCGTCGAAAAACCTTTCCATCCGCACGACCCAGGCCGCCCAGGATGTAGTGGTCGAGGGCTAGGAGCCTGAGGTTTGGCCAAGATCCATCTTGACCATTCGAAGCCTTGCAGCAGGAATTTCAGGCTCTCGGCTTTAAAAATTTAGGTAATTGAGGACGGTATGGCCGCTTTGAAAAGAGGACCGAGGATCTGGTGGGGGGTGTTCATGTCACACTCGAAGCGAATGGTTTTGATGGCGCAGTGGTCGACAATGTTCTCGCACTTCTTGCATTCTTTGGAGAGTTGGGAGGTGAAGGAAGCCATTGCTAGTAATCGGAAGGTGTCTGGAAAAAGGGATTTCTGGTTTGGAAGGATCTGAGAGCAAGGGCAAGAGATTTCGGAAAATTCGAGAGTATAAAGGTGCAAATAACGGAGTTCTGGTATTTATAGGCTCTTTGGGAAGAAGATCAACCGTTCCAGAATTCGGATTAAAAGGGAAAATCAGTCGAAAAGTCGCCAATCATTATGAATATCCGGGGAATCCAGATAAAGAGGTCGAGTTTCTCGATGCACGTTTACGTGTGGCGGCGAGTTTTATGGGAAAGGACATTTTGATGTCCGCACGATCGTCAGGCTATTTGAGTCTGCGGATCGAGGTACAATGATTACTTTCAGTAGGAAATTCGACGGTCTAGTGAACTGCACGCTTCAGGCGTCATTATTGAGGGCAGTTATGGCAGAAGATGCCACGTAGTAAGATGGTTGGCAGAAGAGAGATCGTTCAATCGTGCTTCATAAATGCTCCGTGGGAATCGAGGATTGAAATTATGAAAAGATTCGCTTCTTCGAGGTCAGGGCTCGCCCGGTAGATATTTCGGCCGAAGACCTCAGAAGCGAGGGGGCAATGTTTAGGCCCAAAATATCAGTTTGGGCCGAATTAGAATTATTCTCGGCCTGGAAAGCTCTATTTGGAAGCTTGTGGGTTATTTAGCCCATGAGCCGAGGTCGGCCGAGGCTGGTTAGGAAGAGGTTTGTTTGGATAGAGACGAAGCAGGCAGAGTCCTACGGATAGCATGAATCCTGATGCATTAAGGGGTCTCGGCGAGGATGAGGTATGAAGGTGCGTGCAACATGATAAAGGCTAGGTTCAAAGTCCTGATTGAAGAAGGATTAGTCGAGGTAATTTTGGATTAGGATAAGAAGTCCTAATCCGAGTGTGACTTGGACTTGATATATAGGGGAAGGCTAGGTCAGGGCTGGGAAGGTGTTTAGGTAGGTTTTGGACTCCTAACCCTTCTAGAAATCAGAATCCTTGAAGTTTTGGGGAATTAAATGGACCAAATCCCTCTAGAATAGGGAAATAGATGCGGCAAAGGGTAATTGATCAGGGATAGGGCTTCTTGCACGGCAAGGAAGGTTCTCCTTGCTGATTTAGGTCCAAATTAAAAACGGAATGTGTTTACTTGTGCGGCGAGGAAGGAAAACTTAGAGGAAAGGTGCGGCATCCCTCTCTAGTTGGGAATTGATCTTCTAGAAACAATGTTTAGGTGTCCTAAAGTGTTTAGGAACCTTCTAATGGTTGAAACCTTTGTACATTTGGATTAGGAAAGTCAAGATAAAATAGGATAATGTTTTGGATAAGATGAGATAAGATTTGGATAATGTTCCATATTTCTTGCTAACTTATTATCTTCTTTATCTTTGACTTCTTTCCTCCATCTTTTGAGCTGATTTCAAGCCTTTTTATCTTCAAATTCGTCCATCAACTTGCCTCCTGCTATCAAATTCCCCCACACTTAGCTTTTGCTAGTCCTCAAGCAAAACGAAACAAAACAAACAAAACAAACAAAAAAAACAAACTAGACCTTCCAACATTCACCTCAGGGATTTCCAACGCACATGACATATTCAAGATCATCATAACCATAGATTTTAGTCATCCCCACCCTTTAGTACATACTTAATCATAGTCACAATTCATTAGCTCGCATTTAACCAATTAAAACAATGTTCTAAATGTAGTAACATGCCTTAGAGAATTCACTCAATTCCTCACTAGGTTCACTCTTATTTTCACTCAGATTTTCTAAGTACACTCCCTATTCTAGGTGTATGTGAGAAGATTGATGTAAACATGAAAACGAACACTCACATATGTTTATAACAAAGAAAGCAATTTCTGGAGTTATTAAGCATGTATAGATATGATCTCACGAATGGAATGCTACTACTTAGATGCGAGAACCAGGGACACCATATGCTCATACCAATCCCAAACTCCACATATTGAAACACACAACACTCAAGATAGAAGTATAGGGTTGTAACGGGGCTAGGGGTATTGGCTAACAAAGAAAGGTAAGGAAAACAAACGTTCTTAAAACAATAGCAAGCAAAGTAATGAATATGACACTTAGAACTCCCTTTTGAAACACAGCCACAAACTTTGATACATAAAGGGAAGATCACACATACTTAGGGCCGAATTCAACTTTTTGGACCCTTTCTTCAACAACCAACACTTGTGAGCTTAATCTCACTTATTTTGAACACTTTTCACACTTTTTCACATACTTTTCTTTTTCTTTTCTTTTTCTCATGAATTTTCTTCTTCTTTTTTTCTTTTTCTTTTTTTTTACTTATGCCTCTTTTGATACTTTGGCACACACCCACACACAAAAATCCCTTCCCCCACACTTGCTTGCTGCCTAATAACGAACAAAGGGAATTCACTCTAGGTCATGCTTCACCACGCTTTAAGAACAAGGGTAAGGATGGTCCTAATCTAGGCTAGGTAGGGAACATGTGGGTAAACAAAGAAAATGGCTAAACAAGGCTCAACGGGGGTTAATCCTACAAAACTTAATGCACAGAGGTAAGGTTTTTTGGCACTGTTTCACTACACAACTTCATCTTGTTTATGTGTTACGCACTTCAATATCATGCTTTGAATGAAACGGGTATGAGTTCTAGTATTTGGAACTAAATGATGAAACGCCTTCTAAGTAACAACCAAGCAAAGAATGATGAGATCATGCAACAACTTTAGAAAACAACAAATGCACAAATTAATAACTCTCCAAAGAACGTTTTAAGCTCAAGTCTCTCAGGGTTGTAGCATTAGTTTGAGTTTCTTCCTTCAAGCATGTTACAAAAACTGGTTTTCTCCTTTTTGATTAAACATGAATTCATGAATTATAACCATAATCAAGCATAAACCAGAGAGCAATTCAAACTTCCATCCATGTTTATAACTTTCCTTAATAGTCATGCAATTAAAAACTGAATCCTCATCATTGTGTTGGAAGGTACCCATAGACACAAACAAACACACAAAAACAACTCTTTTTGGGTTTTTCAAAACACTTTTTCAAATTTTTATGAAATTTTCGGATCATCTTTTCAAAACACACTAAAAACACTTAAAAACAATGAAAAACAACATTTGAAGTGATAGGTGATAAAATCCCATGAAAATCATGCAAAAACACTTGTTTACCCCTCCACACTTAAATCAAACATTGTCCTCAATGTTTCAAATATAAACTCACAAAAAGCAAACAACAAACAACACAACTAACCAACATGACACTCATGGCAAAGTAAATGCAATAAAGAGTAGAGTTAGGAACGCAAATCTGGGTTTGAGCTGGTTGTTCCTAGGTTTTCTTTATTCGAATGCATGGGTTGCCTCCCAAGAAGCGCTTGCTTTAACGTCTTGCAGCCGGACGATTCCTCGATTTAAGCTCTATTGGTACCTACGGCATGGAAGAGAACTTCTTCCACAACCTGCCCCTCAAAGTTCTTATACAGTGGATCGATGAATGGAAGGGGATAGTGATGTTTGTTGATTGGTGCGTTGTGTTCCCTAAGGTTCATGTAAATTCGCCCACCATTGGGGATTTTCTTGGGTACCTGCACCAAAGAAGGGAACTACCTATCAATTTTAATAGGAATTGGATTTGGATTAGGTGGTTTACCTATGTGCTGTGGTGAAGTGGCAGCACTGTGAACATTTTTCCCCATGGTGCTTTCGGCCAATTTGGGCCTTTTGAGGGCAATGGCCGTATGGTCCTTGTGCTCCACTCCAATTCCCTCGTCTTGTATGGTTCTTGATGCATCTTTTGTGCTTGGTGTTGAACGGTCCGGCCCTATCTTTTTTATTTTATCAATGGCAAAACAAGAATGAACAACATTAGGATTCTCAACAAACTTAGAAACATTAAATTTAATCTTATCGCCACCAAACTTCATAGTTAACGTCCCCTTGGCCACATCAATCTTGGTTTGGGCTGTTTTCATGAAAGGTCTTCCAAGTAGAATCGGCATTGGGGAAGAATGGGCCGACTCTTCCATCTCAAGCACATGGAAATCAGCTGGAAAAATTAAGTGGTCAACCTGCACCAAAACATCCTCCAAAACTCCCTTTGGATAGGCATTAGAACGATCGGCTAATTGAATAATCACTCCATCATTTTTCAGTTCGCCTAAGTTCATAGATGCATAAATAGAATAAGGCATGACATTTATTGATGCACCTAGATCTAACATGGCATTTTCAAACCGAGTATTTCCTATAATACAAGGAATTGTAAAACTACCCGGATCTTTGCATTTAGGGGGCAGTTTTCGTTGCAAAACAGCTGAGACATTCTCACTTACCTGTACCACCACTTTATTTGAAATCCTTTTCCTTTTCGTGCACAGCTCCTTTAAGAATTTGGCATACTTTGGAATTTGCTTAATTGCATCAAGGAGTGGGATGTTGACTTGTACCTTCCTAAGAGTGTCCAGAATGTCCTTTTCACTTTCCTCCTTCTTTGATTGCATGAATCTGCGAGGAAAGGGTGCATCAGGTGGAATATAGTTAGAACTAATCAAATTTGAACCCAACTTACCTGTGTTGGACGTTTTGGAGGGTTTAAGTGCATTGGAAGACTGTGGCAAGGTTGGAGCAACCTTTGCCGTGGCTTTCTCTTGTTTTGCCTCCTCTTGTAACAACGTCTCGTCCTCCTTTTGGGTAGATTTGGACGTCTTTGGATCAATCCCAACCTCTTTGCCCCTTCTTAAGGTAATGGCCTTGACAAATTCGAATCCTCCCTTCGAATTCACAGTGGTCGAACTAGGAAGTTTCCCATGTTCTCGAAACTGCCCCATGAACTCAGCCATTTGTCCTATTTGTTTCTTCAATTTAGTCACCTCCCGGGCTTGATTTTGCACCTCTTTGGCATAATTTTGCATCTCTTTGGTTTGATTTTGCTGCCCCTGTGCCAAAGTGGTTAGTAAATGAATAACTTAATCATTATCAAGAGACGAACCTGAGTTGTTTTAGGCAGATTGTGTTTGGGATTGCATGGGTGCATATGGCTTTGGAAACATCCCAGGGGTTGGTGGCCGAAATCCACCTTGTTGTTGAGGTTGTTGGGGTTCCCTCCAAAGCATATTTGGATGATCTCTCCACCTCGGATTATAGGTATTTGCATATGGATCATATCGGGGCTGATTTTGGTCTTGGAACCCAACAACGTTGGCACTCTCCCATCCTCCATTCTCAATCAATTGAGGGTAACTTTTAGAGGCATGCCCTTGTATGGTACACATGCCACAGATTGTAGGTGGTTGTGATTTTGGTCATTCGACAACCTGAGACACAAGGAGAGTGAGATTAGCCAATTGTGATTGAATTTTAGAAATTGCACTTACCTCATTAACATGTTGCTGTCGTGGGCTCTCTCTCTGTCCAACACCTTCATATTGTTATGCATTGAGGGCTCGGTTTGCAATCAAAGTCTTGGCAGCCACCGGAGTCTTGTCAACCAATGCACCACCCGCTGATGCATCTAGCATTTGGCATTCAATGGGGAGGAGTCCTTCGTAGAAGTATTGAATGAGCAGTTCCTCCTTCATTTGGTGTTAAGGGCATGATGCAACTAGGCCTTTAAAACACTCATAATATGCAGGGAAAGACTCTCATTTATTTTGCTGAATACCACTAATCCGTTTCCTCAAGAGAATGACTCTTGAAGTTGGGAAAAACTTCTCCAAGAATGCTTGTTTCATACTTTCCCAAGATGTGACAGTTCCGGGTGCCAATTCGTAATACCTCCGTTACATTTTCCATCCATTGGTCTGTTAAATGCTGATGTGGCTGCCACATTTGTACCACGTGGCTGCCACATGTGTGCCACGTGGCAAAAATAATAATTTTTTATTTTTTTATTTTTAACTGAATCTTCTCAAAAAAAAAAAAAAAAAAAAAAAAAAAAAAAACCTATCTTCTTCCCAAGCCCTTCCCTTTCCCTGCAACCCTAACACCCCACCCCCATAACCCCCAAACAACCCTCCCTCCCTTCTCTTTCCACGGCCGACGCCCCCACAACCCCCCCCAATGCCTTGCGAACTCGTCGGCAACCCATCTTCCCCAACCTTCATCCCATTCCTCTCCTCCCTCCCAGCTTTGCGACTCCTGCAAGATCCGGCCGGGTTGAAAACCGGGTCAGATTGCTAGTAGTAATCGAAGCAGGGGATGCACTGGAGCTAGTTGAGGCGGGAATCGCACAGTGGGCTGATGAGGCGAGAACAACAGAAAAAAGAACCGGCGAGGGTCCATTTAGGAATTTTTGGGTGTGGATTGAGGGTTTTGGGGGGTGGGAACAGTGGGTTTTGGGGTGCGGAGAGAAAAGTTGGGGGGTTTGGACCGTTGGATTTGATCGGCGAGGAAGGGAGAAGACGAGAAGTAGTAGAGAAATGCAGATGGGGGTTGCAGGTTTCTGGGTTTGCTTGCAAGGTGGGGGTTGCGGGTTTCAGTTTTTTTTTTTTCTGAGAAAATTCAGGTTTTAAAAAAAAAGTAAAAAAATTTTTTTTGCCACATGGCACACATGTGGCAGCCACGTGTCATATATGTGGCAACCATGTCAGCACTTAACGGATCCATGGATGGAAAATGTAACGGATGTATTATTTTGAAATAAAATAGTACTTTAGGTATGAAAGTGAAATGTTTTGAAGATGTTGTAAGGAATTGAAATAGGTCACAAACCTGAGGTATGAAAATGTAATTTACCCTTTAAACTTACACAGGCGGAGTTTCAAATAATGTTATGGTTTATTATCATAAGGTTTGGAAGACCTAGGAAGACTTGGAAAGAGACTCTAAGAAAAGATTTGGACTATTTGGATCTAACAGAAGATACGGCATAAAACCGAGCGCAACGGCGTTCTAGGATTCATATAGGCGACCTCACTTAGTGGAATAAGGCTTTGTTGTTGGTGTTGTTTCAAATAATGTTATGGCCATAACTGTTTATTAGATATTCTCAGTGCAACTAAAAGAGATCCTAATGGGATAATCAATCGGAGAGGAATCTGAAGAATAACTAATCCAATATGTTTTTTCTTACCTCTCATCATCTGTTTAAGAAAATATTTATAACTTAAAAAGATCTCAATTACATACTAAGTTAAACTGCAAAGGCTACTATGTTTTGCATGGTAAAAGATAGAAGGTCTCATAAGATGGATGTCAACCTTTTGTTTTGAAAAGAAATAATTTCGTTGGCGAAAATTTCCCGTACAAGATAGAAGGTAACATAGATTATAAATATGTTCCAATGATAACCTTCAGGTTAAATCAAACGATTCATCACACGATCATGAAATATTTTGAGCTTGTAAACAGAAGACCAGAAATGAGGGGAATAGAATTTAGTAAGGAGAACAGTTAGTAAAATTGTTGTAATCCAGTATGTGGAAACAGAGCTGTGTATAGCTTGGATAATGGATAAACGAACGAAGATGAGCAAAAATAGTGTGAATATCTAATTAAAAGTTGCTAGATTTCTACATAATTCAGGGAGACATTAATTTGATTCACTCCCCATTAAAAAAAAAGTTACAGAATGTTTAGATTGTCTACATTAAAAATTTCTGTCAACCAGTTAGTTCGTGTAATATGCAGATTTCCATTACGTAATCTCACGATGCATTCAAGTGAGAAGTGAGACGAAGGAAGGCATCTTGTCTGCAGGGAATTGTTAGACCACCCATTGGATGATCAAACCCGAATTCTTCTTCAGCCTCACTTAGCAACTCTTGAAATGAAGGCTCATTAAGGAATGATACTGGAATTACAAATCTCTGCTTTTCGCTCTCGCCAACATAAACTGCAAAATAACCTTTCGGGACGTCTGCTAAATTAGTTGAAGCTCCTCTGGTTGTATTTGAAAAAGAACGTCGAAGAAGTTTCCTAGCAGGAATTACAACCAGAAGACGGAAACCCATTGTTGTAACTCTCAAGACCAAAAGTAGAAGAAAATCTCAAAGAACTCACAGAACAAAGAAAACTATAGTACTTGAGAAGTTCGTAGACTTGAGAGTTTGTAGAATTGTTTTTCGTGGTTATCAAACGAGCCAGTCATATGTTTATATATACTTGACTGGTTGCGTGTAGGATATCTCTCTTGAAAGAAATATATGGTGCAAACAAAGACAACCTGGATGGGGTATAGAAGGGAACAAGGGCATTTGATGAGGGATCACATGGTTTTGTCTTCCAAATATCATCAAGCAATTAGGAAAAATATGTGGAGCAAATTAACAGATATTAAGTCTCAATCACTACCAAGGAGTCTCGGTGATGAATTGGATGACAAAGCCATGTGGATTTTGATGAAATGCTTATGTCTACGGCAAATCCCAATCACTACCAACTATTAGAGATTTTCCGACACATCGATTGTTATATTAATTTGGACATGAAGTACAAGAAGGTAAGTGTTGGAACCCCATTCTGTCCAACATCGGACAAAGGAAAGGGCAAAGACCCATTTATATAGAATTACCCCACTCTAACTAACACCGAGATCTTTTGTGATAAAACCCCACACCTGAGGATTGTGCAGGTGGTTAAGTGGGGACAGTATCGGTATTGTTGGAGTGGGCCCTCGGCCTGTCGACCTGAAAAATTTCCACATGGTATCAGAGCCAAGGGGCAGGCTCGTACTGCCACGTGATTGGGTGGGTCCCCATTGGTCCCGCGCGATTGGGTGAGTCCTGACATGGCTCCACGTGGTTGACGATGTGTGGAATTTCACGTGTGACCCCTCTCACATCGGACAAAGGAAAGGGCAAAGACCCATTTATATAGAATTACCCCACTCTAACTAACACCGAGGCCTTTTGTGATAAAACCCCACACCTGAGGATTGTGCATGCGGTTAAGTGGGGGCAGTATCGGTGTTATTGGAGTGGGCCCTAGGCCCGTCAACCTGAAAAATTTCCACATGGTATCAGAGCAAGTTGTCCCTTGTGTGAAAGCCCAAGGGCCACACGTGCTCACACGTCACCCACTTGTTGTCCACGTGTAGGCTTGAAAATCGGCCACACATGCGGGGGCATGTTGAGAGTTGAAATGTGAGGAAGAGTTGTCCCACATTGGTGAGGGACAAGATTTGCTATGTGCTTATATAGTCTTGGGCTACTCCCCATATTGCCAATTAGTTTTATAGTGAAACGCCAATTTCATCAGTAAGATAGCAAGTGATATAGAAAACTAGGAGCCACGGAAGAGTACTTTAACCACAAACTATTGTTGGGTGCACAATAGCATGTCTCTATTGAGTTTAGGTTATTATCCTTCCCAACATATTTTAATTACTTTAGTTTTACTATGATAGCCTCAGGGGCAATTTAAAGACAAGTCCACGTGATTTTGCATGAACAATTGTATGTTCATTGGGTCCATATTTGTTCCTTATAACCAATCATTTCAGATTACAGATCACTTTTGGCACACCAGTTAACTATATGTACATGATCAGACTTGGGAGCAAAGGAACACAATGTCTTCTAATTCCCTAACTACCAAGCATCGCTAAGCTTTCTGTGTCTTTTTTTTTTTTTTTTTTTTTCACAAGGCAATTAAAATCTTCATTGTTCGTTTTGTGATCAACAAATTTTAGACCATGGGTTTCCAGTTGCCTGGTTTTGTTCATACTAAGAAAAACAAAGTTCCTTCATAGGCCTTGGATGTTCCTAAAGGATATTTTGCAGTCTATGTTGGGGACAGCCAAAAGAAGCGGTATGTGGTTTCAGTCACATTTGAACCAAGATTTGGTAAGTCGAGCTAAAGAATTCGGTTATGGTCATCCCATGGGTGCTATTGCAATCCCATGCAGTCAGCTCATCGAGTGCAAGAGCACTCAGGCCGCAGTTACCTGAAGTCCACCACTGCAAGAGTCAGGAGAGGCGATGGAGCACGCCAATACTGCAGCTCAGGGCGGTGGAGCTGCCACGTCCAAATGCCCAATGTAGTAGAATCGATGGATCCGTTCGCCCCAGACGGCGCAAATGCCATGCCCATGCTTACGGTTGACACACCCAACCCCAATAGCCATCAAACTAGGGGTAGAGGTGTACTGGCCATCAACAAAATGGTGACGAAGTCATGGGTAATAATTTAAAAAAATGTGCGACAATTTGAACTAAAAATGTCATGCTCCGATTCCGACATACGTCAAGGATCGACACGTGACACTCAGGTGAAGGGACGCAAGGAAATACAAACAAGATACACAAAGGAATACTGAAACTGTAAATTCACAAATAAAGGATGCTGGTGGGGTCTCTCCCACGAATTTTTACAACAACGGTACAACAAAAGCTCATAACCGTCACTAGGGTAACATGCACATAGGCTCCCAAAATATAGGTCTCAAAATGACATAAGAAAGGATATAGGGGTAACCTAAGCACTCCAAGCTCTCTGACCTTTGACTACTACCCCAAAAGCTCCTCGTGTATACACAGATCTCTCTCCTACACAACTGCCCCGTACACAGTGGGAATGGTGCACCGAGTAAGGCAACAACCCGAATAAGCTGCGAAGCTTGTGTGAGTGACAATAATTCAACGTATGTGATAGGAACAAAACAAGCCGACCGATCACAGTTTTGAAACATCAGTAATAAAACCATACTTTATAAACCATACACAACTCACTAGAAATTCTGAAAGAGTCACACAGATATCCATGGGCCTTTCTAAATCAAACTACAAAGGTTCTCAAATCTCTAGTTCATAAGTACACTGAAAACTAGGGCTAGAGCGACACAATTCAACCGAAGCCCACAGCTCATATACTTCCACATTTTAGACTGCCTCCAAGAAACCAACGAAGACGGGGTGGGATCCTGGACCACTAAATAGAATCCAAAGAAGATCAGGTTCCGAACCACCGAACGGATCCAAATAGGAAGAGGGATTGGTGACCATTCAACAGAATCTGACAAAGATAGGGGTTTAGACCACTGAACGTAACCGAAAGGAAACGAGATTTCGGACCACTCAACGAAATTCAAAACGAACACGATTCAGGACCATTCAACAAAATCGCGTAGGAAGAGGGATTTCGAATCACTCAATGGAATCCAAATGAAGCAGGGTACCAGACCACTTAACGGAACACGGTTCAGGAACACTCAACGGAATTGAGTAGAATTCTAAAAACATAATTTAGAATGTCTCAACGAAACGAGACATGTCACAAATTTGATGCGACACTCCCCATGACAATGGGTTAACGATCTTCTACTAGCCTTCACGTTTCCTAACCATTTCAAATATGCATGTCAAACTACATTTCACAAATAGATCCATGACAGATTTAAAAGTAATAGTCAGTAGAAAACACATTCATTTCGTAAATCCATGCCATATCCACTAAATATACTTGCACGAGAATTTCAGGATAACAACCGATATTATATATTTAAGTCACTAACCTAGAATTCGCGCTATGACACCTAACACAAAGATCGATGTGCACACGATCATTGCCTAAAACAAAACACAAGTCTCATCTCAGAACTTTATCGATAAAACACATAATTGTAGTTTACACATGTTCACTACAGTAATCAAAGATGATTCGGGACACGTTGATCATAAGTCAACTCTCGGTCAAAGGTCAACGGTAAGGCCAACAACCCTAGTAATTCAATATGGAATATCCGCACATCAGATTATGATCCATAACTTCTTAAGGGTCTCATTATGCTTGTACAATAACATACTTAAAATTTGTAATGATCCAACGGTTGGATCTTCACTAATCGAAAGTTTAAGTAGTGGCCAACTACAAAATTAGGCTAAAACATTATACTTATGCTGAATGGATGCCAAAAATGGATCTAGGGCATCAACATTAGCCTAGAAGGACATTTTGGGTCGCCGTCCACGCGCCGCACACACGTTACCGCCCGTCGCCGCATGCGCCGTCACGCATCCTCACGCACGAGGCTGGGTCGACTAGAATATTCCGCCGCCAAGACGATGTGTTCCATTAAATCTAATGCAATTTGTCGCTATTTACCTGATGGTGTAAGGAATATTTTAGACAGTTAACAGAATATTACCCTTCTTCCTCCTTCCTCCGGTCGCCGACGTCACCGTCCTCTGCTGTCTAACTTGCCGGAATCTACAGAATTGGCCGGAATCTCCGTGAAATTAACTAGTGATATCTAATAATGATCGTATTTTAGAAATACAAGCCTTCACAGAATCACATTACATAACAAAGTTTGTACATAAGATTGCATACATACTTTGTGGCATAAAACCACAGAAGTGAACCACTGGATCGACTACATGAAATTTGTGACATAAAATGTGCACGTTGATCATCCTAAAGTTTTCCATTGTAAGGGACACTGAGTTCTATTCACATAGTAACAAATATTATATTGGAGGTGAGAAAATTTTGCGTCGTGTAACAATGTTGAGGGAAAGTGATAGGATTTTTATCACCTACAAAAGTAGTGATAAAAACACTTAAAAATACTAGCAAGAGAACAAGGTAATTGTAGCATAAACTGCTCAAGTAAGGTCGTTTTCCATAAGAATTGAATGAATAACTTGTATTTAAACTAATCCTTAACTATTTAAAACAAAGCTTAGAAAAGATTTATTTTATGACTTAAAATAATAAAAACGAATTTTAATAGAAATAATTTAAAGGATTCGGCAAAATAAAATAAACTAAAAGAAAACGGCTTTTGAAAATCAGATTGTTAAAAGCACTAGGGTTCCGCTGTCACCATTAACAATCCTATGCAATTTTACCAATTACTTATGAATTTTCACGTACATCCTTTGAATGTTAGGTTTTTTTAATGCTTATTCTCCTCGTGATGTTCAAGTAAGAATTTATATCTAACATGCAATCCGTTTGTGATGTTCAAATAAACATAAACATGCAAGATTCATTAAGCTCTGTGAAAACCTTTTGAAAAACCATGCAACCCTTAAGAGCATGATGTTCGCCTTGAGTAAAATAACAATTATCAATCACAAGAAGCCCTCCCCAATTTCAGGTGATGTTCCAACAAAAATTACATCAAATTACTTGTCTAAATACCTTAATAGTGATCAAGCATTAAGACATGTAGATAGCTTAAACACGGTACTTAATAATTCAAAGCAAGAATGCATCCATTCATAAGTAAATTAATAAAATCACATATTCATGCTAAGGTTTGTGGCCTCGCCCTAGCAAAAGGAATTAGTTACGCATAATCATAATTAAAAACCAATAAAATATTATTAAGAACATGGATTGAAAACACCTTGTAAATAAACTTGAATCGTCAAAAGCTCTCTAAACCGAGTTCTCCAAAGTAGTGCGTCCCGAACCTTACTGGCTATTAGCCTTATTTATACTTGTATACATTGAAATTTCAGTGAAATAAAGGTTCACCAACACATTAAATTTCCACGTGCTAGGACTTACGTGGCATACACTAGGTGTTTGACAAATCATACACATGGCATATGATTAATAAAAAACTGGACGAGTCATCAAACGTGACACGTGTCGACATTTAACGGAAGTTAATTAAGGAATTATGTTTATTAACTTTTTGATAATTTTAATTTAAATCAAACAAACTAATTGATTTAAATTTAAAATGTGATTTTATTATTTGATTATTTGATGAAGTCAAATCACGAATCAAGCCTAAAACTCAAGTTTTTCTTCTTTTGTCAATTAATCAAGTCCACAATCAATGCCAAATCTAGTTGTAGGCAAGACTTGGACAGCCTATAAATACGAGGCTCCAAGACAAAGAAAGGTCCAGAAAATCATTCTCACATTGAGACGTTGAAACTCTCAAGCTCCCAAACTCCCAAATTCTCAAACACTTAGAAGATTCTGAAAACTCTCTGCATTCTTCATCATTCTTGTGAAGAACCACCAAACACCCCTACACGTGCCGGTTCCTCCATCGCCACAAGCCAAAACTTTGAGGCGCTCGTTCATTCGAGATCAAGTCATCGCAACGCTCGGATCAACAACACACACATTTTTTACCCGGAGATCAAATTAGAGGATTCAAGTTTGTAAAGAGATTGTAACCCTACAAATTCTTTAATACATATATTATTTTGTACACGTGTTCTTGTGTGATTTATCACAGGAATTTCTTGTTTACAATACTACTAAAAATTAAAAATCCTTCATGGGAAAGGTCTTCTAAAAACTAGGAAACAAAATAAGAAAATGATAACTTAAAATCACAATCCAAATCTAATTAAGAAATATGCTCATCTGACAATCACGTTTATGGATCTTCAGGGCTCCAAATCAGGCCCAAGATGACCCTTTTTTGCGCACTGGCCCTTTATTTCATCGCCATAAATTAACCGCTTGGTAGAAAAATTTGAAACTTTGACACAAAAGAGCTGAGAGACTCACGAACATCCTCCAATGGGAATCACTCCAAAATTCATCCATATGATCACATTTTGCTCAAGAGTAAGTCACAACTCCTACATTGGAAATATAAATCAAAGTATCAAAATCTCACCAAAATAAATAATAAATTATACTAAGAATAGGGTAAAATATATAGTATGAAATCAACTCATTAGAAAGCACTAGTAAGTAGAGTTTTAGTTACCCTCACTGTGCTTGGCTTATTTTGTTCCTACTTCTTTCTATCTCCCGTCCATTTTTTATTATCTCACGATCTGGCGTGACATTTCAACCGTGATAAATCAAATGTATAAGGAGAGATTTGTTAGCCTATGACCTTATGTGCTATGCTATTGATTGAGTGATTTGTATCCATACAACCTCTGTAAAGTAATAAGTTCCATATAGTAAGGCCTAGCTAAGTTGGCTAGCCAAAGTAGTGAGTTCCTAAACGCTTTGGTGTATTTCGGAATGAAATCATGTAATTATAACTATAAGATGTAAATTGTTTTGTCAAACATTCGATGTGAGATTCCAACAAAAAACATGGTACCGCACAATTACAAATATTGTAGAACCGAGCTGTTATTTTCACAGCAAAATAATATTCCCCGGGAATTTTTATTTACATCATTCAAAGATACAGTTTTTACTCCTCACAAAAAATTTCACAATTACATCCTACAACCAAAGTGTTACCAAATCATGTAATTCTTCACGGACCACGGTTATGCCTCGCACTTTTGACCTAGCTTGTAGTAGAAAAGAGATACTCGTCTTGTAAAGAAACTATTGTTATTAATAAAAGTTGCTATTACAATCTTCATTTACATCATCCGTCATAAACTCACAGAAGGAAAAAAAATTGTAGTGTGTGTAGAAAATTTTTGCTTTACAAAAATCTAATGCAGCTCAAGTAATCACAATGTATTCAAAACCGAGAAATAATATCAATGAAGGTATCTTGTCTGCAGGGAATTGATAGACCACCCATTGGATGATCAAATCCAAATTCTTGTTTAGCCTCACTTAGCAAGTCTTGGAATGAAGGTTGATTGAGATATGATATAGGAATGACAAACCGCTGTCTCTCGTTCTCCCCAACGTAAACAGCTAAAATACCTTTTGGGACATCTACTAAGTTACATGAACCTCCACGACTTGAATTTGAAAAAGACCGCCGAAGAACTTTATTTGCATGAGTTACACTTGGACGACGGAAACCCATGGTTTTATGTCTCGCTAGAGAAATGTCAGGTGGGAGTTTATAGGAGGAAGAAGAAGAGAAGAGTTGAGAATATGCGGAGACTTGAATGGATGGCAATGAAAGTCTCATAAAGTATATATAGTTAAAGTTTTATGTAGGATTTGTCTTCCTTTGAAAGAAATATGTGGTGACAATATAGAAGGGAACACTGTCTCATGAGGGATCACATGTTGCTGTTTTCCACCTGAACTTCAATATTTTAGGTGAGATATTGCTGGACAGAATGCAGAACTTCAACAGATATATAGTCTCAATCACTACCAATATATTTTGACAAGATGATGAATTTGAAGACAGCCATGTGAACTTGCAAATGCTTCTGTCTTTAGATTTTTTTTCAGTCCCATTCAATTTTCTGCAGACCATTCACTCAAACTTTCTTTTAACATTAAGTTGATTGTTAGGATTACCAATGATCTTGTCGTCCTATCTTCCGAACATGAGTAGGACATTATGTTGTATTGTTAATCTTCATTTCTACTCGTACATATTTCTTGATTAGTTGGAAAGACAAGTCCATGTAGTTTTTCCTTGAGAAAATGACTCTCACTTGGCTCTGCCACGGTCTTTCACCAATTGTATTTTTTTCTGTAGCCTCCTTGAAACATTGGAAGACAGAGCCATGTGAACATTCAAATGCTTGAGCAGCTGGGTCACTAGCCAATCTGCATTCAATTGCCTCCAGACCACTCTCTCCAACTTGTACAGATTATTTTGTAGACCAACGTATCAATTTTTTGTACTAAGTCCTCACATTTTATATGCTAAAACTGTTGAAATAAAACCATGGGAAAAATTCTTGTCTTAAGCATGTCTCTGATTTTCTATAAGCCTTCAATTAAGGGTTGTAGGACATTGTGTGCTTTCTTTTGGTCATCGACTCGTGAAGTGTTGTTGATAACTTGTAGACAAGTCCATGTGATTTTCCATGAGCAAACTATCTCTCACTTGGGTCCATCCCAGTGCTTAGTCATCAATCATTTTAGGTAACCGACGGCTGTTTTAACTATATATGCTCACATCATCCAAGGTTCAGGAGCAAGCCAACACAAGTCTTCTACTCCCAGTCATATCTTATCAAAGCTCTTTCCGTCCTGAACTCTTTAGTGTTCCTTTTTCAGAGAAATTTCAAAACCATGGGTTTCCGATTTCCTGGTATTGTACTTGTACATGCCAAGAAAAATCAAGTTTCTTCAAAATCATTGGATGTTCCAAAAGGCTATCTTGCCATCTACGTTGGGGAGAGCCAGAAGAAGCGGTTTGTGATTCCGGTGTCCTAGTTGAACCAACCTTCATTCCAAGATTTGTTAAGCCTGGCTGAAGATGAATTTGGATATGATCATCCAATGGGTGGTCTCACAATCCCCTGCAGTGAAGACACCTTCCTTGATCTCACCACTCTGTTTGGTGTATAAGTAGAGGCTACAATATATGTCGACAATTTTGACACCAACGGCCGTAGAAGCACTTGGCATTTTAATCGCTTTCTGGCTCACATGAAGGAGGTTCAATTGATCGATCGTCCAATGAATCATCCTGATGGAAGAGGACAGCAACGTCAAACCGCTTGAAAGCTGAGAGGAAATGGTCAACCTAGCGGACATAAACTCACTGACACAAATTTTCAAGAATCTTTATTGTCAACTGAATGTACATAGACATAGTTGTCCTGCAAGACGATAATTTACAATGCAACGGTTTTATAGTTTCATGATTTACTTTCATTTTATTTGCTATCGTCTTTCAATCTAGTTATGAACAGACGATAAAATTTACACAAAAGGGACTGACTAATTACTGGAATATTGACAGACGAATGGGGAATATAGGCAGATTTTATAGCAAATTGAAGCCTCATAAGTATATGCTTATGTTGCAAATCTACTGGCAATATGGCTACTACTTTTATTGTGGGTCGTTTACATTAGTTTTATGATGATCTTGAACATGAACTATTGCTGGTTATTTATTTTATTTTCTTAAAGATTCAAAATTTTATTTATTATTATTTTAAATAATAAATATGAAGAGTCATATCCATTAGAGAAGTCATGTCTTTCACCAAAGATTATATAGAGTTTTATAAATGGGGAACTCCTCAAACGTCAATAAATGTTCAAATGTTTTCCTTCTCTCCCTACTACAGCACTCATATATAATCCTTATTATCTTCCTACGCATCTTGATCATCAATGGACAATTGATCACTACTTGGCACCCTGTCTACCGTAATCGTGCTTATGGATTAGACACTCTGTGAGATTCAAGGGTTGTATCTTAGAGTTGTAGATAGCCGTTATAACTGGCACTTAGGGAGGCTAAGGCTTTAGGACAGTGACAACACGCCTCTTTTGATATCACAAGCCCGATCATTCTTTACCTTTTCCTTTTTACTGCTTTATTTATTGAGATATGTGTTTGATGCATTTGGGTATTATCTAATTGATTGAATTTACATGTGTATTATGATCATAATCATTTATATTATCCTACAACTAAAGCCGTAAACGTATGATAATATAATTGCAAATTTACAATCCATTTCATTGTTCCCTTATAGGCGTCACTGCCATTGGAGTAATCTTATTATCTATTCTAAAGTAAGGGGGAGGGCAGGCACTGTGCAATTTTTTTTTTTATTTCACTCTATTTACAACAATGCCAGCCAAATTAGGCTCGGTTGGGAGGGTAATTCTCAAAATTTCAGAGGGTGATTTTGTCCATATGGTTTAGCACGGAGCCACTCGATTTCATGCTATTTACAACAATACCAGCCAAATGGGGTTGGGTTGGGAGGGTAATTCTTAAAAGTTCAAAGGGTATTTTGCCACCGGGCTTCAGAAATTTTTATTGTGTAAAATGACGCGACTGTCCATCTCATCTTCAGATCCCACGGTGAGGATGATGAGTTAGAGGGGTAGAATCACCTTTTTATCAATAGGGTTTCAGATTGGGGTTAGGTTCTTTCCCTGTCAGTTGGTTCTTTCTTGGACGCAGCTAAGGCCATGCTGATCCTGGCATGGGTGAGTGGAAGGGAGACAGTGAGAGAAAGAGAGTGACAGTGAAAGAAAGAGAGAGTTGGTTGTCCGGATAATAGGGAGAGAAACAGAGAAGGAGGGGTTGGGAAAGTGAATAGAGCCAAGTAAGGTCCCTCAGTCCATGAATCATTCTAGATCGTCCATTCCCTTTTGCGTGTCGGATGAGTGGCTGGATTTCAAAAGCTAAGTTCCTTTTTTTATTGGATTCTTTATTGTTAGCATAGATTGTCATCATTTCAGCCCTTTTGCTGTGAATTATTTCCGGATTTTGTTGCACTGTTGGGTCAGGTTTTGGGGGTTACTTTATTTATTTCTTTTTTTGTCATTTTCTCTCATTTTGGGGATGCATCTCTTAGTTCTATGTATTGTTCTTTGTTTTAAGGTCAGTTTTCTTTTTTTCTTTTTTTGGGTTATTTTTGGTGGATTTTCAGTTCGTTGATCTATGACTCTATGTTTAGATTTTCGTTCGTGTAGGATTAAATGGGTATTGGGTTTTGGTGGTTGAAAATATGTTTTTTTTCCTGCTTATGCTTCTTGCTCATTTTCCAGGGATTTTTTGTTTTTGAGTTGCAAGGGTAAAGAGAACACTGAAATCTCAGGTTAAATGGGTATTGGGTTTTGGTGGTTGAAAATATGATTTTTTCTGCCTAAGCTTCTTGCTCATTTTTCTGCTATTTTTGTTTTTCGGTTGTAAGGGTAAAGAGAATACTAAAATCTTAGAAATCGGTTTTGGCATTTGTGTTAATGCATTTCCATTTTCGTTGGTTTGCAGGATAGGTGCATTGAGACCTAAAAATATTAGCATGAACTTCATAAATTTTTCTGAGGCTCCAAACGTTCAAGGGTAAGTGTTTTTTAGCTAAGTTCAATTTTTAATTCGATTCTCTATTGTTGGGGATGCATCTCTTTGTTCTGTGTATTGTTCTTTGTTTTAAGGTCAGGTTCCTTTTTTCTTTTGGGTTCTTTTTGTGGGTTTTCAGTTCGTTAATTTGTGACTCTGTGTTAAGATTTTTCGTTGGTGTATGATTAAATGGGTATTGGGTTTTGGTTGTATGATTAAATGGGTTTTGGTTGTTAATTTCTGCCTTTTTCAATTCCACTGAAATCCCTTTTTTGCTTGCATTGTCTAACGTGTTATGGTCAGTTTTCCCTTTTTTTAGTGGTTCTCAATTGGATTCCACGGTAAAACCATGAAACTAAGAGGTATGAAATTTTTTTATTTATTTTTGGATTCTTAATTTATTTTCAGTGTTAATTTCTTATTAAATTATTATTTTTGATAAACCCACTCAGCCTCTAGAGTCTAGATTAAGGCTTGAAGCACAACTTTGAAAAATCGAGACTACCTACAGCTGAGCTGCAATGGAGGCAATCAGGAAGCTAAGAGATCAGGTTGCCAAGCAACAGCAGGTACTCTCTATCTCCCTCTCTTCGTGTTTGATGGAATTTACACTCTGTTTCCGAATTTGTATTTCTGTATGGGTTTTGATATGAACATAATCTGCGTTAATTGTGAGATTGCTTATCAGATTTATGATTTTAAAGGTGTCCTATCAATCAATTTAGTTCCAATATAATAATAATGATTATAATTGTTGAATTGAACTAATTGAATTGAATCGAATCGAGTTGAATTGAATTGAATCAAATCAAATTTCACTATTTCTAAGCTGTTTGGGGATGTGTTGAAGCGTACTGCTGGTGAATTTGTAAAATTTTGAACCAGGTGTGGCTGATTACTTAGGGCTGGTTTGGTATTGCTGTGCTTTAAAAAAAAGCTGATGTGGGAATAAGCGGCTGTGCTGTGAGAATAAGTGGTTGTGAAATAAAGCAGCAGAGTGTTTGGTAAACTTTTTTGTAAAAGTGCTTTTGGAAAAAAAAAGTGTTTGGTAAACTTTTATGTAAAACAGCTGTGACTGTGTGAAATGACCAAAAAAGATATAATACTATATGTGCTATTAATTTAATTTTCTTAACAAATAAAAGTGAATTACTAAATATACTTTATTTTTAAAAGAAAAATATTTATAAACTTTATCTTAAATACTAATTAGTATGTCAAACTACTTCAATTGAAATATTTTAGACTAAATAGCTAGGATTCATTAGTACAATATTGTTAATGTACTTGAAAGTAGTCTAATTAGATGCATTCATCAAACTTGCTGCTATTCTATTTCTTAATGCTTCTATCTCATGGGATCCTTCAACTTGATAATTTTGGTATTCTTTATCATCATCATCATCATCATCACTACTATCGCTCTCTTCACAATAGTCCCTGGGGTCATCCAAATGACGATCACGTTCAGAATACCTCCGTATGTAGTTATGAAGAGCCATTGTAGCAATCACAATCTTCACTTGCTTATTGAACGGGTAATTAGGCATATCCCTTAAAATTGCCCATCTTTTCTTCCATACCCCAAAAGTTCGTTCAATGATGCTCCTAAGAGAAGAATGCATGTTTGGGACCCCTACAAAAATCCGGGAGATGATATCTTTCACCTTTATATGGTCCCAAATAACCTCATTTGTGGGTACCCCGCATCTACCAAGTAAGATTTTCTTGAAAATTGAAAATTTTGTTTTGTATTGTAATAATTATACAAAGCAAGTATGTAAATTGTTATAAATAAGTATGAAGATTACCATTTGGAGGCTTTGAAAAGTTTAAATTTGGATTCCGTAGCGCGGATAAAAAAACCCTTGTATCATGTGCAGTGTCTTCCCATCCGGCACAAGCAAATGTGAATTGCATGTCAAAATTACATGCAGCCATAACATTTTGTGTCGGTATTCCTTTCCTACCAATGTATGGAACTTGATCCGAAGGTGGTATTAAAGCCTCAACATGTACTCCATCTATGGCACCAATACAATCCTAAAAATAATAACATAGAAGAAAATCGTCAACCTACACTTATAGTTTGCAAACAATTATAGTTTACAAATAAGTTAGAAGACGAGTCAAACTTTACCTTAAAATGAGGCATGTATCTTGTATCTCTCCTTATTTCTTGGGGAATGCCACGAAACTCTGAATCCATCGGTTTGATAATATCTATTGTCATCTTACATACGATATCTAACATAACACCAAAATATCTACTAACAGTCTCACCAGAATGTTGAAATCTCTCTTGCGCTAATCTATTTTTCACACCATGTCCCAACATATGCAAGAACATTCCTAATATTTCAATTGCATTCATTTTCCTTGAACCTTTCAATCCATAATTAGTTTGCAAGTCATTGGATAATCTATAAAAGACATCTTTGTTCATCCTAAACATTCTATAGCATCGCACATGACTTCCTTATAGTACTTCCATCAACCAAATATTAACTGTTTGGGAAGAATTCATACACGGAGCTTTGTGGACATATTTTAAATAATATGTTTCAACAGCTCTCGCTACAGCGCATATAATTACACCATCCTCCAAATCCTGAACATCATCATCAGAGGTATTCATATTGAATATACACAAATAACCTAACACATAATTCAACATTCCACAAGTCATAATCCAACAATCACTAAGAAGTCATAATCCGACATTCAAGAACAAGTCATAATCCAACATTTAACAAGAAATTATAATTCAACATTCAACATATAATCCAACATTCAATAAACATGTAGCGACATTCAATACATAATCTTAATGCACAGTACAAACCACACATATAGTCATAATTCATAGTTTTAGGCTTTTAGCTCCCTATTGTTCTTTGTTGAACATATATTTCAACCAAGTTAGCTGGACTTCAGGATCTTTCATCGTGCCAAACACCTCTCGTTTCTCTGCGCTACAAAATAAACATGTAGTAAACAACCATAACTCGCTAGGTGGCTCACAACCATGCAATTGTGCAACAGTCGCTAACACTTCCGAAATACTATTTCCTACATGCAGTTTGGACATCAATGAGTTTGCATAACTCTTAGTTTCATAAACTTCAACAAGACGGTCAATTTGACCACAAAGTTTTGCAGCACCTCCAATTTTTTTCCCTTTCTTGTTTTGCAATTCTCCTTGGTTAGCTGCTCTTTTTTTTTTTGCCTTCCTACTAGCTTGCCTTATATCCTGCATGGTCTCAATTTCATCCTCATCATCTGAATCAATTTGTCTTATAGATTCCTCTCTTGTATCTGGTGGTAGTACTCCAGAGGAAGGTGCCCATGCATGTTCACCGGTAGCAACTGTGTTCGAGAACATCCTATCTAACTTGTCCTCCATCTCAGGACTAATGCCCTTTTTTCGTAATTTTCCATATTCTTTGTTTATCTACAAGTAAGAAAGAATATGGTTAAGACATATTGCATGATATCATCATACATATTAAAAGATAAGTACACAAACCTGAATTTTATTATTCCACCACTCCTCAGAGGCATCGACGGTACCCTTGCTCGAATTCCACCCTAGGCCAGTTTCTTTACCAACTAGCTCTTTCCACAACTTCCACTCATTTTTAAATGCATCCCACTTATTTTTCAGTTGCTTTCTTTCATAATCATGCCTTGTCTCTGCCTTGAAGTTAGCTCTAATATTTGTATATCCATCTTTGTCAAAGTGAGTGCCCGGACGATGTCCGGCCTCAACCTCCTTGATGCAAACATCACAAAATATAGATATATTGTGGGCATTCCATGTAGCTACAGGATTTGACGAAGATGCCCCCTTCTTTATCATCGATACCAACTACTGATTTGTATATATACATACATACATACATATATATATATATATATATATATATATTAAAACAACAACAAATGATAGTGTAATATAACCAAGAAATAACCAATAAACGATCCACATACAACTACAAAAGATTACATCACAGTTTGGGTTCAAAAAGTTTGGCCTAGCCAGTCTCAAGACGGAATTCTACAATCCACAATAGATCAGTTTCCAACCAAAGGATATTATTAGTTTAAAACAAGTAGACCTATATAGCATAAAGAGCAAGATTTTGCAGCATAATTCGTGAGAAATAGCAGGTCTGTATGAGAATAGGCAAAGACATTTTCTCCTTACTCAAAAGAAACTGGATCAAGCTAAAGGAAAGACAACACATTTTCTCCTACTAAACAAACAAAGAGATGATGATGATAAATGCTAGGGTACATGATGAAATCGAAAATTACTAGTTAATGCTATTGAGAAATGACTTCATTTCATTGAATAATGATAAGTTACAACTACTATTTATATTTATAATTTAAAGAAGTCAAAATACAACTAAGGAAAGGTTCCATAGTATGAGAACGGTTCCATGTTCGAAAATGCATAGTTATTCTACAATCATAGCAAAACCCTGTAAGCAAATGGTACACCACATATGGTTATGTTTAGGCATACATGCATTGCATTGCATTGTTTGAAAAGAAACCGAATGAAAACCACAAACGAAAACACAACCATGACTCAAAGATTTAAATAAAAACTAATCCCTAAATTCTATTTGTATGTGACATACTAATTTAAGATAAAACCGCTATCTAAGCTTATGTTTACTTCTAAAGTATATATTAGTTTTCCTTGCATCTGCTGCCGAAGACATTTTGATAGCTAAACAGTACACAGCTTATTAACATGACTTTACACTGGAAACTATGGTGTGCATCCATTTTCCAGGTACATTTATGTTTGTACCACAACTATATGCGTCTACATCAGTGTATCTGTAGTAGCTACAACAGTGATATACTTGCTGGGTGATGGGGTTGAGGAAAAAGATGCAATCTAAGCTTGGCCATCACCATTTAAGATAGACACATTTGTTCGCAGTAAACCAACAACACACACAGACCATAATAGACACATTTGGCAAAAGTGTGATCCTCACTATAATGGTGATCTGTTAGACAACTACCAAACCAAGTTTGCAGGACAATTCAAGAACTCTTCATTTTTTATAGTGAGGATTATACTTTTGCCAGTTGTATTTGTATGCGATCCCAACTACAAATACGACTACGTACAAATATATATATATACGATCCCAGGTACACTATATACGACTACGTACAAATATATACCATCATAAAGAAAACATGATTAATTTTCCAACTTTCAGGAGAAAATCAATATGCATATATACAAGTAAAAGTATGGTTTTACCTTTTTAATTGCAAAGGCAGGAACTTGAAACAGAGAAGATATGACGAATAACTGGAGCAAAAACGAAAGCTTTCCAAATCAAAAGCACAGTTCACATATCAGAAGCAGAGCAAAGCTTTATAAGAAATTATCCCTTACCTAAACCCAAATCAGAAGCAGACCTTCTAAAAAAATGAATAGATAAGTAATCAAACTTCTCTCTCAATTTTTCTTGTTTCCTCCACAAACCCTAATTTTTTCCACAAAC
Organism: Heteromeles arbutifolia; assembly: GCA_024362995.1. NCBI lineage: Eukaryota > Viridiplantae > Streptophyta > Magnoliopsida > Rosales > Rosaceae > Heteromeles > Heteromeles arbutifolia. The sequence continues at coordinate 37,201,306 of JANCRC010000002.1, read as the reverse complement.
CATATCACCTTCCCCATTTAATTTTTCCCCACCCTCCATCCCCAATTGTTTTTCCTGACACCCATACCCTCATCCCTTTGCTCTTCCCACCCCTCTTTTCCCTCTCAATCTCCCATCCCCAAATTGAAAAATCCAAACAAATTAATAACAAATTTTTACAAGAGAAGCTTACCAAAGGAACCTGGAGAAACCTAGAGAACGAGAGAGATCGCTGGTTTTTGGAATGAGAGAATGAGAGGACGAGAGAGTGGTTTACAGGGGTCGGGTATGCGAGAGCTCTGAGGCGAGAGGGAAAGGAGGGCAATTTTGGGTTGTTGAAAATTTCATTAAACGTACCATTGTTCACCTGTGTTTTCAAAATAAGCTGTTTTTGGAAGCTGCTATTTGTAGCTTCAGGTTTTGGGCTTTTTGAAATAAAGCTGTTTTTCAAAGTTTACCAAACACCAAAACTGCTACCAGCTTTTTTTTTAATCATCTCACTCCCAAACCTGACCTTAATCATTTTATCAGGATTTAAGTCAATGCTTAATTTTTACTTTTTCTGATTGAAAAAAATTATTGGTTCTTAGAGGATTGGAGTGAGTGAAAGCGGGTATTTTGTTTAAGTTTTATTATATTGGAGTTGAATTTGGTTGCTCCTTGGTTGTGGGGAGAGAGGTCTGGGTGTGTCATTTGGTGAAGCAGGGGTTGGGGAAAGAGACAGGGGGTGTAAGGAGTGTGGTTGCAGATGGGCGTTTGAGGTAGAGATTTTGGGTTTTCCCAAAGGCAAGAACTAAAACCTAAACAGATAAATTAGGACATGAATTATGGATAAAAGGCATGCAATAAATTGGTAGAGTCTAAAGCTAATCTAATCTGGACTACCAAAATCATGAACTATCAATTTTCCATCTTTTCAATTTCTACAGAGCACCCATTTCCTTCCCGCAAATGGGTCTTACAAACTTCCACTCGGTTCTATCAATTTTGTTGGAGTTAATAATTCTGCGGAGCATTGTTGCAGTGAATTTCAGCGACCCATTTGCCTAATTAGTTTATAGCATATTATTCAATGGCAATGCAATGCAGTAACTTTGGCGAAAGACGTTTAGTTGTGAAAAGATGAAAAAAGGAGAAAAATTGTGTAATTTGGTTGTCAATGTGTGCTTTAGGCTGAGCTATTTATGTCAAACATTACAAGCCCCGATATTTAAGCAAAGATGTGTATAAAAGGTTTAGGATTTTCTTAGCACCCTTAATTCAAGCTCAGTTTTGAATTTATACATAACTAGAGTGTAGGGGGTGCTGAACGTTCCAACCATGTTGCTAAGTTGAGTTACTAGAATTGGATTGTCCTATAAGATTTAAATTTCCCCAAGTTATTTATTGCATTTTAGAAAGTGATCTTACTGATTCATATGATGATGATGTTATGTAAGTCCTTGAATTGAGTTGTCAAACCACGAGCATTGATTATATCCATGATTTGGCACTTGCAAGATTATTTTTATGTTTTTTTAGTTCTAAAAGGTGTCATTTTTTTCAGTTTTAGGTGAAAGAGATACTATCCCATTATCCATCCAACTACAAACAGTCTGCAGTGATTCCTCTGCTGGATTTTGCACAACAGCAGCATGGAGGTTGGCTCCCTGTTTCAGCTATGAATGCAGTATGTTTATTTTGTTGGGTTGTATTTATGTATTGTTTTCTACTAATTAATGATGTAAAAATGTTATGAAGTTATTGGTTCTGTTAATACTGGTAAATTTAGAATTACATTAAATTTTGTTCGTTTTCTCTGCATTTTCTCACCAACAAACTCTATTTTTATGTAGAGATCAAGCATGCAAGGGGATGGTAGAATCAACACATCAAAGGTAGAGATTGACTCTTTCTCTCATGTTAAACTTCTACTGTGATGTTTTTTGTTATTACATTTTGATAAAATCATTGTTTATCATAAACCTTATCACAATACAAATAACAGGGAGAAAGAGATGAAAAATAGAGAGGTATCTGTTTGATTGTATGTTTGCTTTGCAAATTTTGGATAATGATCATGAATTGTGGTGTAAGTGCATATCTGATTTGTTCTTTTTCACGTTTCTGCATAAAGGATTTTCCAACTCTGATTGTGGCCAGTTGGAATTCATTTTGCTAAAATAAGATAAATCTCTTTTTGAGCGAATCAAGGGTTTTGTTAGGTGTGGGGTTCTTTTGGCCTAATTTTTTTTTTTTTAATTGATTTGGGGTTTTGTTTGGTTTGGGGTTGTGATGTTTCTGTATTTAATTTGGTATTTCATAGTTTAGCTTATGATTGTCATCAGTTTTCTTAGACAGGGAGGTAATGTTCAACTGATGGAATGTTTTTAAAAGATATTGCTTTTACAAGGTTATTATGTTTTATATATCAGTATACTTTATACTGTAATGAAATTTTATATGAATAATATTTCTGTCAGAGAGCCTTCTCACCATGAATGATAATGATACTGTTGATCTTCCGCTGCCACTAGCCGAGCCTATAGTAGCTGCGCTGCCAGCCTAGCCAACAACGGCAGTAAAACTGCCCACAGAATCAACGGAAGGCACGGCAATACCTTTCTCACCCACGACAACAGTGCTGCCACTTGTCAACTTTGAGACTTCTACTGATACTACTCCCCCCTCGTCTCCAAATATAGTACCACTAGATGACCATATTCTTGAGAATATTCCTAAGGTAAGCTCTATTATCCCTATTGATGTATCCGTTGTTCCGAATTATCAATTACCTTTCAGGCACAACCGGGGAAAGCCACCCAATCGATATTCACCGGACACAACGAAAGGCTCTAAATATCCCATTGCCAACTATGTGTCATCATAGAAGTTATCAGAATCCGGCAAAGCTTTTGTACAACAAATATCCAATGATAGCACACCAAGTTCATTGAAGGAGGCACTATCTGATGATGGATGGACCAAGGCAATGGAGGAAGAAATGGCTGCACTCCAGAAAAATGAAACGTGGGATTTAGTTCCACTTCCCCGAGGAAAGAAGAGAGTTGGGTGTCGATGGGTGTACACCATCAAGTACAAAGCTGATGGGTCCATTGAACGATACAAAGCATGATTGGTGGCCAAGGGATACACTCAGACATATGGTGTTGATTATACAGAGACATTTGCCCCGATAGCAAAGATTAATACAGTAAGAGTATTGCTTTCATTGGCGGCCAACTTAGATTAGCCATTACAGCAATTTGATGTGAAAAATGCTTTCTTACATGGTAATCTTAAAGAATAAGTGTATATGGATATTCCACCTGGTTATGCATCAGTTTTACAACCCGAAGTAGTGTGCAAGTTGAATAAAGCGTTGTATGGGTTGAAACAATCAACACGAGCATGGTTTGGTAGGTTCCGGACGGCTATGAGGAAATATGGGTTCAGGCAGAACAATTATGATCATACACTTTTCTTGAAATGTCGAATGAGGAAATTGACGACACTTATCATCTATGTGGACGATACGATTGTTACGGGTGACGACAAAGAGGAAATCTCAAGGCTTAAAGATTACCTAGCAACCGAGTTCGAGATGAAAGATCTTGGTGGTTTGAAATATTTCTTGGGGATAGAAGTAGCTCGATCTAAACAGGGTATATTTTTGTCTCAAAGAAAATATGTTCTAGACTTACTCGCTGAAACCGGAATGCTTGATTGTAAACCGGCTGACAACCCCATAGTCCAAAATCACCATCTTGTCGTGCACCCTGCACTAACAAAGATCGTTATCAAAGGTTAGTTGGGAGGTTAATTTATTTATCTCACACCAGGCCTGATATTGCATACGCAGTAAGTGTTGTTAGTCAATTTATGCATTCTCCGAGTGAGGCACATATGGGTGTAGTTGAACGTATCCTACGATACCTGAAGTCCTCACCAGGTAGAGGCATCATGTTTTTCAAGAATGATCATTGCCAAATAGAGGGTTACACCGATGCAGATTGGGCAGGCAACGTTACTGATCATTGGTCCACATCTGGTTACTTTACATTTGTGGGAGGAAACTTAGTGACTTGGCGGAGTAAGAAACAGAAAGTGGTTGCTTTATCAAGTGCAGAGGCGGAATACAGGGGTATGGCAAAAGGAGTATGTGAACTGTTATGGCTTCGAAGGTTACTTGGTGAGCTCGGGTATCCTTCGAATTCAGCCTTGGATTTATTTTGTGAGAATAAAGCAGTTATCGATATCTCACACAACCCAATTCAACATGATCGTACAAAACACGTGGAAGTTGACAGACACTTCATTAAGGAGAAGTTGGATGGGAATATTATTCAATTCCCGTTCGTGAAGTCAGAGGATCAATTGGCGAATATCCTAACTAAAGTTGTTGCAAGTCAAGCGTTCTACAACTCTCTTGTCAAGTTGGGCATGAACGACATTTATGCACCAACTTGAGGGGAGTGTTGGAGAGTTGACCTTTTGTAATTAGTTTAGTTACCTATTTGAGTCTTTGTAATCAGATTGTAATTAGGTTATTTGATGTTTCTTTCCTTGTAAATCACTCTTGTACATTATATATTTTCCTTCTTGGTGAGAAGAATGATATCAGAAAATTAAACCCCAAAATAAGCCCTAATTAGCAGTATGTAGAATGTGGAAAAATGTGTTAGGGTTGGCAAGTGACAAGCATTTGAAGGATCCCATGGCTCCGTCTTCTCATTTTCTCTCAACCTCCAGCACATAAATATTGGTAGCTAATTTTCTAGGTACTGGGGAAACATTGGACATAAGCAGAAATTGATTAGTAATTAAACAAACCAGCACTAATTTTTTAAAGAAGTGGGGGAACAATTCGACTTAATGACAAATGAACAGTGTCCTGACTTGGGGTAATTCATCCAGAAATTAATCAAGAACCAGTCATGTCTTAAAACATAACAATTAGTAATTAGTCGTTTACCAAAAACAAATAGTAAAATTTGTCATTAATTAGGCCGATTAACAGGCCTGTTGGATGCATATCGGCCACTTAGCTAACAGCCTAACAAGCATAATTTATTGTCTGTTACGCAGAGGAACTAGGGAATGCTGCTTGTACACAGGGCTAGAGTTTGAACATTTTCATTAGAAATCTTTCGAGGGATAAGTTACGTGAGCAAAGCAGCACGACAAAGCCATGTGAACAAGCTAGCTTCCCTCATTTGCTCTCAGTGCCTCTTAAACAAAAAATTCATGTACATACCCTTAATCATCTGTATATACATACATGATCAAGTTCACCACACCATTTGCAACTCAAGTCTTCACCTTCCCAAGAATCAAAGGTTTAATTTCTCTTCTTTTTTTTCTTTTTCCAAGTCCTTCGATTTAGTTTTCTTGTTCTTTTATCCTTACACAATATAAAGCTCTCCATGGGTTTCCGGTTGCCTGGAGTTGTTAGCGCCAAAAGTGTTAGAAAATTTAAATTATTATTATTATAATATTAAATTTATTAATTGAATGGAAATTAGAAGTGGAGTGTTTTGGTAGAAAGATATGTGTATTCAAATGAAGAGTTGCAATTTTTTACTCTTCATGAATAGGGCTGGGTTCGGTTAAAAAAGGTTCGGTTTTTTGCCAAAACTGAAACCGAACCAAAATTTTCGGTTCGGTTCCGTTCCATTCATTTTTTTTCAGTTCGATTTTTTTTTGGTTTGATTTCAGTTCGGTTCGGTTTTTTTTTTTAAATAATACAAATAATGCCGAGTACAATGAAAGTTGAAGAAACTGGAAGAAAAACAAATCTTTAGCTAAAAATATAACACTTCAAATCTAACAGAATTTTTAAAATAAAAAAGATCAAATTCCAGATCAATAAAATTGTAGACCCAAGTCACTCATATCTATCAAAATTAAGCCATATCAAAGAATAAAATCGACAAGAATTATATACAATTTGCACCACACTTAGTCGAATCTTCCAGATCAAAGCTTAGTGACCGAGGAGAACAAGTCCATCAAAACAGTTGCGGTGAAAGGTGGCTAGATCGGGTACATGTCAACAATGGCGAGCGAGAACCACCTTGTTGCCGACCATGGCGGAAGCCATGGCTGACTTCGGCGAAGGTATGAGTTGGATAGTGGGATAAAGAGTGATGCAGCAAGGGAGAAAAAAAAAGAAAGGGAAATAAATGGGTGAGAGGGAGATGAGAGAACAAAAGAAGAATAAAGCAAGAGAGAAATTGGAGAGAGGAAGGTGGCGGCATGATAGGAAAAAAAAGAAGAAAATATGGAGAGAAGGAACACTGCTGGGGGAGAAGAAAAGAATGAATAATTAGTATGCTAAGGTTTCTAACTTTCTAATAGGAGGCCTAACATTCTATTTGGGCTTGAAGGGTTTGAAGTTTGGGCTTGGAATTGGTTTGGAAATAAATACCCATTATATATAATAATTAAAATTTTATATAAAATTAATATATATATTTATTCAGTTTGGTTCGGTTTTTGAACCCCAAAAACCGAAACCAAACCAAATCATTTCGGTTCGGTTTGGTTTTGTACTTTTGGTTAGGTTTTTCTTCGGTTTGGTTTTTTCGGTTGCGGTTCAGTTTTCGGTCCGATTTTTTTCGGTTTTCAGTTTTTTCAACCCACCCCTATTAATGAATAGTCACATGCTTTTCAAAGAGATATCTCAACTTCTCACTAGTACAAAAAACATTTTGCACGACGTAGGTCCTTCGTCGCGTAAAGTCAAAAAACGTCGCGCAAAAATTAGCTCAGCGAACCTTCGTTGCACACCAACCATCGCGCCAAGACAATGACATAAGGGTTTGCGCAACGAAGAAGTGAATTACGTCGCCCAAAGTAGTTTTGCGCGACGTAGATCACTACTTCGTCGCGCAAAGGTTTTTTTTTTTGGCAAAAAATTTTTTTATCTTATTTTTAATAAATATTGTAATTAAATTCTAAACAATAATTAATAAACCAAGAAAAAATATTTAATTATCAAATATATAAAAATGTACATACAAGATGTCCGAACAAAAAAGAAAAAACTACAAGTAGTCTTCTAGATTTAATACATCATGCTACTGGGTATCGACTGAGTGAAGTGGCTGTGAGGTCGAAGGTGGAGCAAGATCAGGTGCTGGCATCGGTATTTGGAGGCCGAACATTGCTAAGGCCCGTACAATCATACTCATCTGCTCGCCCTGGGCCGCAAGCTAACCTTTTAGAGTTGTCACTTCCTCCTTCAAGGCATTGACCTCTTCTATGGACGATCTGGAAGATGAGGCACCCGTCTTACGAACCCCTGCCTTCCCCATACACCGAACAACCTTGCCATGACGACGACCGAACTTCTGATCCAGGACCTCAGTTACAATCTAAAGACCTGCATCCTCGGGTACAATGACGTCCTCGATCGGGGTCTCCGAGGGAGGCTGATAATGCGGGAGGCGCATTGGTCACACTCCAACGAGTGATCAACTACAACATCTATACACTTTTTGAACCATAAAAACATAACATTACAAACTAATCCTTTCTTGCATTTGAAACTAATCAATTAGCAGCCAAAGTAATATCATATCCTTTCTTACATTTGTTCACATACATAAAGCAGTATTGCAAAAGGTAGAAACAGTACTAGATGCATAGAAAAGTAATTAAATTTGAATGCAGTTGCACCATCCTAAAATTCCTTCTTAAAAACCATTTGCAATGCATGGCTTTAAACGTCAATACCTCTCAACCATATATATCTACACCTACATGTCAAACCCTCTTAAGCGCCCCCTTTGATAGTTGAAGAAATGTTCAGGAATCAGTCGTTGTTCACTAGTAATGTCCGAAGCAAGAAACATGAGAAAGCAAAGCACTAGCAATTTGGAGGGAAATACAACTCAGAGAAGACCAAGTAATAATAAATTAGAGCAATTGAAAACATGAGGACTCCAGGACGTACCAAACTTTTGGATGGGAAAGTATTACTTTGCAAGACAAATATCCTTGTGGTAAAGCAAACCCTCTTTATTCTAAATATGAGCTGCCATGTGATAAAACGTAAGAAATGAGCCATTTCTCACTTAGACACCAATAAGTTTCCAACCTTTTTTGAATGTTTTTTCTTTCCAATGGAATTATTCTTGGCATAGTAGAAGCTTTCATGTTATGGATTCTCATTCAGCAGCAAATGTTGTGCTTAATGTATATTTAAGTGTCATTGTCTTTTGCTTTGCATTCATATAATTGAGTAGGTAATTAGGTACAGTAATTTATGAACTTTATATAGGATAACGTGGGGGTGAAAATGGCAAAGAGATTTAAGAGAATGGTTCTTGTTTCAACTTTGGTATATAAATGTAATGCATAAATCTTACTGAAGGCCACCTAAGTATTTCATTTGCTCTTATTTGAAAAGTGGGGCGAAGCTTTCTTTTATTCACTTGCATGTTATGCATGCATTTATGCAGTCAGCAATTTTATGTACATATGTCGATCACTTTTACATAGTAAAGTCGTTATATTTGCTATGATTTCACCATGTTGTTAAAAGAAAAAAAATCTTCAATTTAATCATGGAGTACATTAAAGTGAGGCAAATATATTTCCTGGTTGATTCCGTTTGTATCATGCATATATATAGACCAATCATGAAACTACATCGAGTCTTTTTAGTGTGTAAGGTAAGTTTTAAGGAACCTGTGTTCAGTAATTTTGCCCATTTTACTGTTTATAGAATCAAAGAATACAACCCTCAATTGGTTGTCTGAATCCCACAAAGCAAAACAGAGACATGTCAGTACAAACAAAGATTTCATAACGCTAAGTCCTCATACAAGTGATTCAAGTAAAAAACTTACAGGAGTTTCACCCTTTTGGACAGGCGGATTATACTCAGGATCTCCAGGCTCCGCAAACTTACTCACAAATTGCGCTACCCCTTCATTATCCAAAAATAAACGAAAACCAATCAACCCCCATTTAAGATGGTTAACAGCTACAAGTACAGATACAAGTACAAAATTAACAGCTACAAGATAGAAATTAATACGAAATTGAAACTAATCAACCCCCATTTAAGATGGTTTACAGACCTGTCAAAGGTGGGCACTTTTTCTTCTCCGGAGGCGGTTTGAAATCCAACGGTGGTCGAGGCTCAAACAGCTTCAAAAGGTTGGTTGATAGCCCAGTGGGGTGGCTCTGCCCAATCTACAAACGAAATGGTGCAAAGAAAAGCATTTTAGGAGTAGTGTGATGAGAATGAAAAAAATGGTGCAAACAAAAGCATCCAATCCCCTAATAGAATGACACCTCAATAGTTGGAACACACCTCACGACTAGCAAAGTAGTCGAAAGATGATTTACCAATACCAGAAAAATACTATGCATAAGTACAAAATTCATAAACCGAACAATCATGAAATGTAGCAATGTAATGTAGGAAGAAAATACAACAAAATGTCACATAATTGGATATGAAGCACGAGGATGGATTAGTCGGAGATAGAACGACAATTGGAATAAATATTTTCATCATAAAATTGAAATTCTGGAAAGCCCTTTCCAGTTACAACAGCAAAACCTCCAACTAAAACCCTAATATTCTCATCTCTCGTCTCATATTTCCATATATATTTTTTCTTAATTATAAACACTACACAAATTGGATTCAATATCGAATTGTGTTGTGATGAAAATTACAGAAAACCCAACATTTCCTACAACAATCGAACAAATATCATAACGTTATGATTCTCAACAATTTCTATCCTAAGCCATAAGCCCAATAATAACACCCCAAAAAATAAAATAAAATTAAAAACAACCCCAAATTAACATAGATATGACAAAATCCAAGTGACACCACCAGGCAATTTCCAACAATTCACAGAAACCCTAGATAAAATATTCCCAATTTGCCATTGGGTTTTAGGGAAATGGAGAAATCGATAGAGAGAATGAGAGAGATTGGGATTTACCGGCCGGCGCAGTCCCTGAGAAGCCGCTCGGTCTTCTCGCGCTTCCTGACGAACTTTCTAGGCTGCACCTCCTCAGTCTTGCACTGCGTCTTCACCACCTTCCTCGTCAAGCATCGATCGCCGTCCAATCTAGGAAGGCTACGGGAGAGGATGAGGAGGAAGGCTACAGAGTGAGAGAGAGAGGGCGAGATGAGCGAGAGGGAAGAGAGAGACCGAGTGAGAGAGAGGGAAGAGAGACCGGCCGTAGGGGAAAATTTTGTCAAAATTTGGGAAAATTTAAAAAAAAGCGCCTATTAACTACAATTGCACCGCGAAATTTTAACAAATTGCGCGACGAAGGCAGGCGTCGCGCAAAGTACTTTTGCGCAACGATCTCATTGTGCCGTGTCACGCAAGTTATATTTAAAAATAATAATTATAAAATTTATTGAAAATGTGACTTTATTTCCTTCAAATTTAATTTTTTATAAAACCCACAATAAGACCATCTCCAATGGTTAGGCTAAAAGCCAAATATTTTATCCCGAAAAATTTAGCTTTTAGCCCAGAAATAGTTTTTCTGCTCTAACCGTTCCGGCCTAAAATTTTAGCCCAGGATTATTAAATAATGAACTTAGGCTATTTCTTTTCTTAAATTAAATTTTTAAAAAAATATGTAGACTATCGTAAATGAATTTTATGAACATTTTAATCTAAAAAATTTTAAATTCCGATAAATATTGAAAAATCACTAAATTTTCCACAAAGTAAGCCTTCAACTTTCACCAATCTTTCAACCCTGGGCTAACTTTCAATTCACCAACCGTTCAACACCAAATTTTCAATTCATCAACCGTTCAACACCAAACTTTCAATTCACCAATCGTTCAACACCAAATTTTCAATTTTCTTGCCATGTTGAACAATTTGGAAATGGAAAGAAATGGTAGAAAGATAAATTCTCAAGCATCGATCGCTGTCCAATCTAGGAAGGCAACGGGAGAGGATGAGGAGGAAGGCTACAGAGTAACAGAGAGGGCAAGATGAGCAAGAGGGGAGAGAGAGACCGAGTGAGAGAGAAGGAAGAGAGACCAGCCGTAGGGGAAAATTTTGTCAAAATTTGGGAAAATTTAAAAAAAAAAACGCCTATTAACTACAATTGCGCTGCCAAATTTTAACAGATTGCACGACGAAGGTAGACATCACGCAAAGTGGTTTTGCGCAACGATCAGGTTGTGGCGTCGAGCAAGTTATATTTAAAAAAAAAAGTATAAAATTTATTGAAAATGTGACTTTATTCCCTTCAAATTCAATTTTTTTACATAAAACCCACAATAATATATTTTTTCTAACAAAAACCCAATCCGAACTACAATAATAAATTTAAAGCTACTTAATAAATACATATACCATTCAATTTCTTATGTGTTATAAGTACAAAATAAATAAATTTAAAGCTCCTTAATAAATATATATATATATATATATATATATCATTGAACTTGATGGGATACACATTCTACAAAATTAGTTTCAACGATCCAACCGTCAAACTTGTTTGTGAATACTTCGAGATCTTCAATTTAAAATATTTACTCTATTGGATACCACAAAATCTTATGTTATACTTAATGAAAGTATAAATAAACTCTTAAGTATAAATAAACTCTTTAAGTGTTAGTGAATCTATTGTTTTGATGGGATACGCATTCTACGAAACTAATTTCAACGATCAAACCGTCAAACTTGTTTGTATATGCTTCGAGATCGCATACGCCAAAAATCGCAAAAAATAAACATTCAGAGACCGAGTAACGAGACAAAAAATTTCGACGGTTATAAACGAAAAATCATGATTTAACGGTTATTTTAACTCTGATTTTGATGATTTTTTACAGCTACACTCCTTGACCCTGTATACAATGAATGAACTCAATCTTCAATTTAAAATATTTATACTAGTGGATACCACAAAATCTTATGTTATACTTAATGAAAGTATAAATAAACTCTTTAAGTGTTAGTGAATCTATTGTTTTGATGAGATACACATTCTACGAAACTAATTTCAACAATCCAACTATCAAACTTGTTTGTATATGCTTCAAGATCGCATACGCAAAAAAATCTCAAAAAACAAACATTCACAAATCAAGTAACGGGACAAAACTTTTCGACGGTTATAAACGAAAAATCATGATTTAACGGTTACTTTAACTCCGATTTTGATGATTTTTTTACAGCTACACTATTTAACCCTCTATGAATACAATGAATGAACTCGATCTTCAATTTAAAATATTTACACTAGTGGATACCACGAAATCTTATGTTATACTTAATGAAAGTATAAATAAACTCTTTAAGTGTCTGTGAATCTATTGTTTTGATGGGATACGCATTCTACGAAACTAATTTCAATGATCCAACCGTCAAACTTGTTTATATATGCTTCAAGATCGCATACGCAAAAAACAAACATTCAGAGATCAAGTAAACAGACAAAATTTTTCGACGGTTATAAACGAAAAATCACGATTGAACGATTATTTCAACTCTGATTTTGATGATTTTTTACAGCTACACTCCTTGATCCTATATGAATACAATGAACTAATTTGATCGTCAATTTAAAATATTTACACTAGTAGATACCATAAGATCTTATGTTATACTTAATGAAAGTATAAATAAACTCTTAAGTGTTAGTGAATCTATTGTTTTGATGGGATACGCATTCTACGAAAATAGTTTCAACAATCCAACCGTCAAACATGTTTGTATATACTTCGAGATCGCATACGCCAAAAATCGCAAAAAACAAACATTCAGAGATCAAGTAACGGGACAAAACTTTAAATGGTTATAAACAAAAAATCACGATTTAACGGTTATTTTTACTCTGATTTTGATGATTTTTTACATCTACACTCCTTGATCCTATATGAATACAATGAACTAATTTGATCGTCAATTTAAAATATTTACACAAGTGGATACCACAAAATCTTAGGTTATACCACAAAGTTATTGACTTTGCGCGACGAATGAGTTCATCGCGCAAAACAGTTTTGAGCGACGAAGATTGCCGTTGCGCAAGATTTTGGCTCCAAACCAAGACTTTTACCACTTTTTTCCCAACATTGCATGGCCAAGGTGGTCCTTCGTCGCGCAAAATGCCTTTGCGTGATGTTTTGTTGTTACTGTTGCGCAAACATACTTTGCGCGATGCAATTTGCTCCGTCGCGCAAGTATGTTTTTGTACTAGTAACACTCATTTTACTAGGTAAAATTAATAAAGATTACTTCAAAATTCAATCTCACAAAACTCCACCATTACCAAAAAAGGGCATAGCAAGTAGGCAAAGGTACATATACAAAAATCTTATATGCAATATGAAGAAAATACCTTCAAATTCGTATACAAAAATCCTGTACAAAACAAATTTAGTAATTTTAGTTTGAATTCTCAATTCAAAGTTACATAACTGGATAGGAATAGATCGAGGAAGGGAGATGATTGGAGAAGGTTTTGAAGAGAGATGGGGGAGGGAGGTAACTGCTCCAACTGGTTTGCAGTTTTTGCCTCCCAAACTGATTAAGTGATTTTAAAAAAGTCGTTGACTTTGGCGACGAAGACTAGCGGCGCTCAAAACAGCTTTGCGCGACGTAGGTGCACCTGCGTTGAACAAAGTTGGGAAAAAAATGGTAAAGCATTCTTGGCTTGGCTCCAAAATCTTGCGCGAAGCACAAAACGTCGCGCAAAGTGCCGTTGCACAAAGGCTGTTTGCGCGACGTTTTGTTTTGCGTTGCGCAAACATACTTTGCGTGACGAAATTTGCTCCGTCGCACAAACATGCTTTTGTACTAGTGTCTATAAATAAGGAAACCCCCTATAATCATAATTAACTTTTCATTGTTTTACATAATCAGACATATAGTGTATTAAATATTAGAGAGTCTCATTGAGTCTATATGAGAGAGTTTTCAAGACAATCGTGGTTCACGAAGCCTGGTGATTTGGAGTGCTACTATTACAAGGACATGGTCGTTGTATCTTTGGAAGACAAGCGCCGATCAACCATGAGCACCGTAGTGGGGCATAAACTTGTCTTAGGGACAGAGTATCTAAGACTTGCCTCAACCATATTTTCAGGTTTTTCTAATCCATTATGTCATGTTCAATTTAAAATTGGTTACTCATATGCATGCATTACTTTGATATATAATTGCATGAATTGTTTATTAATTTTCATGTAATTTAATATAGCAATGAGACCCAATTTTTCCAACAAAAAGAAGTCTCATCCGGTCTCTATCTAGTTCAAAACAGACTGCTGATTTTTGACCTTCGATATCCCGAAAGGCTATTTGCAGTGTATGTTGGGGAGAGCCAGAAGAAGCGGTTTTTGATTCCTGTATCATTCTTGAGTGAGCTTTTATTCCAAGAATTGTTGAATCAGGCTGAAGAAGATGGATATGATCATCCCATGGGTGGTATCACAATCCCCTGCTGTGAAGATGTTTTCCTTCATCTCATTTCCTGCTTAAGTGTGTGAGTTAACGCCAAAGAAGTGAATCTGTGATCCAAATTCACGTCCAATGGATCCACACATTGGAGCTCACCGAGCTATTACGAAGAAGAGGCTATGAATGATCGTACACTTAATCGACTCACACTTTGTGTTGAGGGGAAGCCATCTCATATCTATAATCCGGAAGCTTCTTGTGAGCTGAGCAGAAAGCCATGAAATTAACGAAGCAGACGAAGGAAGATACCATCAGCTTATCAAAAATCCTACTGTCCAAAAAATCATGACTCCAAATTTTGAACTCATATGCTGTTGAGATTATGTGACACAGGAATTTAAACCCAATCGGTTTAATGTTAGCTGCTCTAATTTTATCACATACAAAATGATATGTTGCTCTTCAGCAAACTATAATGAATACATTTGAAACCCTTTCCGTCTTATTTATTTTTTTCAGGATATTTCTAGCTCTGTTATATAATCAAGTTATCGATTATCGTAGATCCTTAAGAAATGAAATACAATGTTTTACTTTGTACTTCCTACCTGTGGGGCCTCATCATACAAATTGAAACCTTCGAACCTAAATTTAACATTCTAGCGTCTCAAAATTTAGTGATGGCTCTCCTCTCGGAGTAACACTCTAACCTACAAACTACGACATGCACACTTGACATTGTATGTCTAGACTTACTTGACAGGACATGAGTAGGACTCTTTAGATCAAGTTGAATGTGAATCACTTTAAAGACATAAGATCTCCGCCAGAGAAGGAACACTTTCTCACCTAATCAACTTTTTTACACAAATCTCTTAATTTCAAGAATTCCGCAGAACATTATTTAACATGTATGGTGTTCTGATTGGTTTCCTATCTCAGTTTTTTTTTTCTTTATAATTAGCTTCAAACTGACGATCGTAAATTGAAATCAGTACGATTTCTTGGTTACCGTCTAACTCTGAATTTCCTAGATTGACAAAACAAAAATAAACACTTCCATAGCTAGTTAAGTTGAGACTGGAGACTCTCCAGTGGAGCGAATATCATAGATGAAATGACAAAGGCACATGCTGGTGGCTTGGTCCCCTCACAAGTAAAAATGGCTTGGTGCTAGGGTGGATTGTGGTTTTTGTGTAGGGCCATAACATGTGGAGTGCAGTTGGTCTAACATACATAATTCTTTTGGATTGAATCACATCTGGTGGTCCTTGTTGTTTGTTATCCAGATGTGGTAGGGAAGAGTTCCGTAAAAAGGATTGCTTTACGCGATGACATGCCCATGTGATTTGTGAAAAGCTAGTGTCCCTCATTGTTTCCCAATCATTTTATCTAGCTAATGATTTTCTGCATATTCTTTCCTCTATATATACACATCATCAGGTTCATCCTGAGCAACACAATTCTTCAGCTTCTTAACAGTCAAAACTTTATCTGTCGTGCAAGTCCTTTAAATTCCTTTACTTTTTCTTTTGTCCTCCAGAGAATATAAAAGTCATGGGTTTTCGGTTGCCTGGAATTGTTACCGCCAAGAAAAGTCTCATTCGCTCTCTATCTAGTTCAAACCAGACAGCTGATTCAAAAACCATAGATATCCCAAAAGGCTATTTTGCAGTCTATGTTGGAGAGAGCTGGAAGAAGCGCTTTGTAATTCCAATATCATATTTGAATGAGCCTTTGTTCCTGGATTTGCTTACTCAAGCTGAGGAAGAATTTGGGTATGATCATCCCATGGGTGGTATCACAATCCCCTGCAGTGAAGATACCTTCTTTCATCTCACTTCTGGCTTGAGTGTATGAGTCTGCGTGAATCAATCATCAAAGAATTAGGTGGATGATGTTGAAGCACCAGTCAATAAAAAAGATTAAATTAAATTAATTTAATTTAAAAAGATTAAATTAAATTAAATTATTGATTACTGATTGATAATCAGGGTGAGAAGGCACACGATTTCGGTGTTTGTTGGGGACGAAAGTGGAATGATAAATCGCTAGGATTTGCAAGAGAACTGCTGGCTGGAGTAAATCCTGTTACAATACGTCGTCTCCAAGTAATCTTAGCTTTCGTGATCTATTATGTTGTATACATTTGTTTTTTTTCTCAATTGTTCATCCCTAATCGCTAGAATTTCTGCATAAACTACAGGAATTTCCACCGGCTAGCAAGCTAGACCGAGAAGCATATGGGGATCAAACAAGTCAAATAACCAAAGAACATATAGAACATAACTTAAATGGACTCAGCATGGATGAGGCAATCAAGAACAAGCAGACCACCACGATGCATGGATGCCGTACTTGAGGCGGATAAACACAACTTCCACCAAAGCATACGCAAGCAGAACACTCCTTTTCTTGAACAATGATGGGACTTTGAAGCCAATAGCTATTGAACTCAGCTTGCCACATCCGGATGGAGATCAGTTTAACTGCATTAGCAAAGTCTATACTCCGTCTAGCCAAGGCATCGAGAGTTCCATTTGGCAACTTGCTAAAGCTTATGCACTTGTAAATGACTCCGGCTGTCATCAGCTTTTCAGCCACTGGTATAACCCTTTCAAAGAAATAACAGAAAAAAAAAAGGTCGTAGCATTTGCAATAGCAACATAAATTCGTAAAATTCATGTTTGTTGCAGGTTGAGAGCTCATGCAGTGACTGAGCCATTTGTGATATCAGCAAATAGGCAGTTGAGCGTGCTTCACCCGATTAATAAACTTCTGCATCCTCATTTTCGTGGGACTATGAATGCAAACGCAGCCACTCGGCAGGTTCTCACAAACGCTGGTGGAGTAATAGAGGAAATAATCTTTGCTTCAAAGTTTTCGATGGAATGGTCGTCAGCAATGTAGAAGGACTGGACTTTTCCTGATCAAGAACTTCCCATGGATCTCATCAAAAGGTAATATCTTGGTTAGTAGCATTTTTTAAGTACATATTTCATCTACAATCGATGGCAATTGAAAGTATGTTCCGTCTTCTATGTTCAGAAGAATGGCGGTTGAAGATTCAAGCGTGTCACACGGCATGCGTTTACTGATGGAGGACTATCCATATGCTGCAGACGGGCTTGAATTATGGTCTGCAATTAAAACATGGGTTAAAGATTATTGCTCCTTCTATTACAAAAATGATCAAACGGTTTAAAATGATTCGGAACTCCAAT
Organism: Heteromeles arbutifolia; assembly: GCA_024362995.1. Taxonomy (NCBI): domain Eukaryota; kingdom Viridiplantae; phylum Streptophyta; class Magnoliopsida; order Rosales; family Rosaceae; genus Heteromeles; species Heteromeles arbutifolia. The sequence goes on along the minus strand of JANCRC010000002.1, from coordinate 37,183,698 downwards.
CCTGGTGGAAGGAACTCCGCCAGGTAGGCCACGGAGACAAGAAAGATGAACCCTGATGGCCTAAAATGGAGACTCGTGAAGAGCTGATAGAATCATGCACAACTATCATATCTATTGCTTCAGCCCATCATGCAGCAATCAACTACGGTCAGTACTCGATTGGTGGATTCATCCCAAATCGCCCAACCACAAGCCGGCGGTTCATGGCAGAAGAAGGCACTCCAGAGTATGAGGAGCTGAGAACAAACCCTGACAAGGCATTCTTGAAAACGTTTGCACCTCAGCTGCCGACACTTCTTGGAATGGCCACGATGGAAATCTTGTCAAGGCACTCGGTTGATGAGCTCTATCTCGGACAGCGTGCACCGCGGAGTGGACAACGGATGCAGACATACTGCAGGCTTCTGAGGATTTTAAAAAGAAGTTGGAAGCGATTGAGGCCAAAATTGAAAAGATGAACAAGGATGAGAGATTGAAAAATCGGTTCGGACCGGCGAAGATCCCTTACACTTTGCTGTATCCTTCTAGTGAACCTGGACTTACTAACAAGGGAATTCCCACCAGTATCAACATCTAAATCTTCTCTCTTTTTTTTTTTTTGCTATATTGTATTTTACTCATCTTATATGCAATTCTTTTTGTTTGTAAGAATAAGTTTAGAAATACGAATATTGAATTCGGTACTCTTAACTTCAGCTACAAGCCGTTTTTTGAATTTTGAATAGACGAAAAGGGTATCAGAAACTGTGTCATATGACCTCCTTTTCGGACAATACTGCTCTGATTAAAGGGAGTGAATCCGGTTAGGATTCTCTTTCCCTCTAGGGTTAGGTTTTCTAGTCCTAGTTGTGATTGTTACATGTACGACAAGTTAGCTTACTTGTATGCCAAGGCATAAATCTTCACTTAAATATCTCTAGGGTTACGTTATAATCGGAATTGTTGATTTTCTTTATCATCATCTAAAGCTCATGCAATTCCAAGATCGTTAAGTCATATATGAATCAATGAAAAAAAACAACGGTGTATCATTTGTTACATCAATTGTCCATTTGTTCGACAAATATAGATATCTAAATGTCTCCAAATCAAATGATTTTTTCTAAAGTAAATGGTTTCAGTTACAAAATGATGCTACGTTGATGGGGAATTAGGAAAGAATTCAAGAATTGTTGTCGGCAGTAGTAGGAGTAATACTGAATCCGTTCGAGGATACGAACAAACAGTTCTAGCAGTCCACAGCGAGTCCAAACCCACCAGTTATTTTGCATCTTTGTTAATGATTGATATCAACATAATTTCACAAAAAAAGTTTTCAGTAATTTTAAAAATACTTTTAAATGAGCCATAAACGGCATAACTATGAAAATCAATTTCTTTACCAAATGAAGAAAAAAAAAAAAAGAATTCAATTCATGTTAGAGGTATTCATCAATTTATCCCCTGAACTTATGACCATTAGCTAATTTCCTTCCTCAACTTTAATTTTGGCCAATTTTCCCTCTCAACTCTCACAATTAGTCAATTTCCCCCATCAACTTTAATTTTGGCCAATTTTCTCCCTCAACTCTCATAATTAGTCAATTTGCACCCTATTTTTAATTTTTTTTAATTTTCCATCTATTTTTCCGTTAAGTAGGTAACCATAGTCGCCTTTCTTGTTTCCCTACACCTTACCAGAGGTAGACGAGGCCAAGGGAGGAGGTGACGGGGTGTAGGCAGCTGCAAACTGCAAAAGCAGCATATCAAATAGACTGGGCTGCAAACAGCGAAGGAGGGAGGCGTTGGCGTCAGTCACAAGATCGGCTTGGAGAAAAGGAAGAAGAAGAGAAAGTTCGAAGAAAATGAAGAAGATAGGTGTAAGGAAAATGACTTTTTCGCCCTTTAAAGGCAGTCATGCGGATACCTACGTAACAGAAGAATAGATGGAAAATTAAAAAAATTAACAGTAGAGTGCAAATTGACTAATTATGAGAGTTGAGGGGAAATTAGCCAATGGTCACAAGTTCAGGGTAAACAGTTGATTTTCAAACATAACCGCCGACTTCCTGCGCCAAAAATTGGTGCTCCTTCTTCCTCTTCGCATTTCAGGAATAAAAGCTCCCCAATTTCTAAATCCTCAGTAAAAAACTCCACTAAATCACTAAATAACCATCCTTCCTGCTTCCTTGCGCTTCTGCTGGCTGGTTCATTTCCGTAATTTTGAAGAAATCCGATGGCGGCTTCGGACGCTTTCAGCGTACGGATCGTCTCCGTCGACTACTACATGGCGCCGCCGATCCCAGGTCTCGATATCACTTACAGTAGCTTTCAAGGTATGATTTTCCCAGCAGAAACGACGCCGTTTGCTTGGTTAAGCTCATAGCCTCTTTCACTCTGCGTTTCATTGAACTTGGACTTCAATTTCTTCAATTTTTGGAAAATAGATTTCAATTTCACTGCTTTTCGTTAACATTTTGTGCAAAAAAACTGATGATTAAGGGTTTAATTTTCAAATTAGAGAAATTGGTAGTTCATTGAATATCGCAATTTTTGTGTGAATTCGTTGTTAATTGTGGTTCAATTCAGTTATTTTTGAAGGTGGGAAGGTGAACGAGGTGCCAGTTATAAGAATATTCGGCACCACGCCAGCTGGTCAGAAGACTTGCTTGCACATTCATAGAGTAAGATTGTTGCTTATTTCTTCATTTTTAAGTATAATTTTTTTGGTATTTCTTTCCCTGCTTTCGGGTACGCAAATTGAAGAGTTTGGATAGCTTTATTTATTGTCTTCGGATCATAAATTGCCACGTTAATTTTGCATATTGGTCGACAGGATACATGTTTCTATATAGTTGTGCTGCTACTTTGCCTTTTTGACGCTTATTTCTTCAGGCAAATTGATATTTTTTATGATGTGCAGGCACTGCCGTACTTATATGTGCCATGCGCTGATATCCCGATTCAGCCGCATCAATAAGGTATATAGTGTGTTTAGAACTAGGCCAGCACCAAAAAGTTGAATGCTTTACTGGGTTGGATTATTTTTACTTACTGTGTTCTGCTACCTTCTGTTATTAAGAAGATATGAGATGCCCTGCTGGAGGTTTTTTTTTATAAAGCTCATTTTTTAGGAGAATATACATTTGTGTCTATTCTTGTGTGAAGTTTAGGGTTTGTTAAGTTTGACCTCCTCTGTAGTTATGCTTTTAGCATGTTGTTTGAAGTCTGATTTGATACAGAAATGTATTATTTTCTCGTTTGTTTGACGGCACAAGTGATTCATACACACATGATGTAGCTCTTGCTATAGAGAAAGCTTTGAAGGTATGCCTCATTGAATCAAATCAAGTACACTTTTATGCAGTGCATGTTATCTGGTTTACGGTTTCCTTGCTTCACATGTCTGGTACTGAAAATACAGTTTTAATGTGTTTGGTGTGAACACTTACAGCTCAAAGGCAATGCTGGTTCAAAGTGACAACATGTACATGGTTGCAGCCTTGTCCAGGCTAGGAAGCTTTATGCTTACCACTCATCGGAGGAGTTGTTCGTAAAGATATACCTGTATCCTAATCTTGTTTCTATGGATATATATCCTTAGTAGTCTAGGATTATACAATTGAACACCTTAACAAGAAACTAAGCTACTATCCCCATGATGTCTCTCGTGCTGCAAGTCTTCTTCTGGTACTATCTTCATGATGTCTCTTGTCTGTTTGAGATGTATTTTGACAGTTGATGTGTTAGAGATTTCTTCCCCATTCGTTGTGGTTATTGATTCTTTGATGTGAAGTTCTCTTTAAGTGCTATCAATTCTAATTTTATAGTTTATAAAGTAGTAAACATTGCGGTTTTTTATTATCCTGGACATTTTTTAAGTGGAAGCATTTCATTGGAGGTTGTGCATTCTTATTGTAGTTGTCATTGATTAGATACTTCTGATTCTGTCTTTTTATTTGTTTTATATTTCCAAGTGTTAAACCTGTTCAAACTATTTCTTTTGTAGCATGTGCACTTCTGTAAAATCTTTTGTCAACCAAAGATATTGATTTCTTGTGGGCCTTAAAACTGATTCTTGCAAGATTTCACATTCTGTATGGAAATGAGCCTCTTACTTGTGATCATAACCCTTGCGCAAATTTTTCAATCAGATTTTCGTTGAGCTTTTATTGACCTTCTTTAGATTTAAATGAAATTTGATGATCATGGATCATTACATGGATGTTTGTTTGTGAATCACATTATTTTTTGGTCTTGATTTGGCTTGTATTATAAAGTTGACTGAGTGAATGCATGATTTATCATTCTTATCATCGGTTTTCAGGGAAGCTCAGTTTTTGATAAATGCTACAGCCTCATGAATCTCACATTCCCTTCATTCTTCAATTTATGGTATATAACTTCCTGCTTATTAATTTTAGCTTTGATTTTCAGTTCATAAAATTGTACATGTTAGCATTTGGTTGCTAGAGGACTAAGTTCTCCCAAAGTTTAACATGTGTAACCACACAAAATGTGCCACTGTCCTTACATCCTCACTGATAAATTGATATCCTTTTTGGTAGGTTGACTACAACTTGTATGGGATGGGTCATCTACATGTATCAAAGATTAAATTCCGTCATCCAATACCAGATGTTTTCTTCCATAGAAGGTCTGTTTACAATGGACAGCCTAGTCAGGTCATAGATAAAACGACTTGCACGTCTGATGTTTTGCAGCTCAACTTTTTCTCTTTTCTGCATTTCATATGTTTGAATTGACATTGTTGGTATTTATGCTTTTGGCCAGGATTTGATGAGCATGATTGTAACTTTGGTTGAATAATGTTCTTGTATGATGTTTTGGATTTTCATATCAGGCAGATATACATGGCCATCTGTCTTTGGGTTCACCCGTTTGGATATCTTCCACAATTCCAGTTGACTGGACATGGAATTCTCCTGTTGAATTTGAACGTTCCTCAGGTCCAGACATTAACTGCATTAAACGTCAAAGTATTTGTGAACTTGAGGGTGATTCTACTGTAGATGGTTCGTTTTTTATTCTCAGTTATGCCACAGAGATTGCATTATCTTTCTTCAACACTTCTCTTTAGCCAGTCAAATCTTTACTACTTGATGGTTTCACAGAGATTCTTAACCAGCAGCTTAAGATGTATACTTCCCTCTCACAAACGTGTTCAAATGTGAAGATGGTTCAGTCACTTATACCAATTTTGGAGGTTTGCCTTCGTCTCAGTCATTTGCTATATTTAATTTATTGTTATGCGTCTTACATTTGTTCCTTTCTTTTTGGGTCCTTAGGAGTGTGAAAGGACTGGAATACATGAGGCAGCAATACCACCTGATCCTGCCAAACCACTTCCTGAAGATGCTTTGAAAACTCTCTTAGTTGGTCTTGGATTTGATAACAAGCTTATTAAAGTGCACAGTGAAGCTGAAAGTTCTCTGTGTCGAACTCAATTAAGGAAAGATGTAAGGTCTGTGGAGCAGGTGGCATCTCGAAAATATGAAGGAAATTTTGCTGGACCCCAAACTGATAATCTTATTGATGGGGAAATAATTGGATCTTTGCCAACACAAGATTCTATTGAAGATAGTGTTCCAAATGCCAAACTACTATTGAATAAGGAACTTCCAGCATCACAGGTAATCCAGACAATAAACATGAAGGTATAAAAATCCTGATTATGTATCTCTTTCATCGCTGATGCAGATTTTTCACTCTTGGGAAATTCTTTTCTTGGCCCTGTGAATTACAGGGGCTTGGCTAGTTTATTGTTTTTCCTTTTATGGAACTTATTACTGCAAGTTATTTGGAACCGTGTAACTCTTAACGACTTTTGATTCAACCTGCATAGTTGTGATGTCTTTTGTAGGTTGTTAGAGGTTAGATTCTTAGGTGGAGCCTTTCCTTCTGATATATTTTGTGTCTTGGCATTGATAGGAATCATATGTTTTCTCTCAGGTTGCAGATGGTGAAGCACTGGGTCTTCTTAGATGCCTTGCCACTTCTCAGGCCGGCGATGATATAAACTCTGATGACGGTGAAACAATTCTTAGTCCCTTGTTGCCGGCAACAACCATTGACAATGTTCTAAACAAAGCTAATGTGGATTATGAGACTGAATCCCTAAAGGAGTGTCAGGACATACTTGATTCGGTTGGTGATATGGTTGACTTTGAAAGATCACAAGAAAGAGCTTCTTGCCCTTCAGATTGAAAGAATTCTTCAAAAAGTTCGTCTGAGTATGTGATTCCTCAGGTGGGTGGTTGTGGGGATGACGATTTCTCAACTCCTTTTGATGGATCAGTTGGAAGCTTTTCTGAAATAGAGGGGATGAGTGAATTTTGGACCTCCAGCCATCAGGTGCAAGATGCTAGCTCCAGCTTCAATCATAAGCACAAAAGGAAAAAATTATGGGGCTCTTTACCTTTCTCTGAGACCTCAAAGATGAAGACAGAAGGGGAACATGCCAGTTTACACATAGAAACAAAGGACCCTAATGGTACAAGTTCTTCTTCTGAAAATGAAGTGGGAAAACGTGCAGGCACTGGAACTTGTGATGCAAAAGACAGTGGTATGTTGGCAAGATGCTCTGTGAGGGACTTGATGAGGAGAAAGCGATCCTACCGGGTTGAGCCACCTGAAAGTAGTGGGAGGGAGGAAAACGAAGACACACTTCTCTGTGCAAAGCATTTAGATTTTCAAGTGTCAGGTGCTGATGAGCTTGACAGGAAGCCTCAAGAGTCTTCTAACTTCAGGCTATCATTAGCTGACCAACAATCAGGAAGTTATAAGGCTTATAAATATGACTTGAAACCAACGAATCCTGGTTGTTCTCTGTATGGTAAACTTCCACTGTGTTCTTCTAGCAATGACAACATTTTGCATGCAAGTACATTAGATGGAAAATTGGATTCCAATGTGTTGATTGGTGAAGAAGTTGGTGCTGGTGCAACGGCTCAATTTCGGAACTCCTTGATTAGAGGCCCTTCTCAAGTTCCTTCAGTGAACAAAAGAATACAGACTTGGTCTGCTGAACATGAAGTGGCTGATGGAGATGGTTACGTTGAAAGTGGCTTTGAAAGCTTATCTTCCAAGGTTGGAGTATATGAAATGTCTTTTGAGAATCCCATGGGTGCAAATGCCACAACTGTCAGTGCTGTTCTAAACAATGAGAGGTTTGGTGTCCAAAATCTGGGTAGGGACTCTGTTTCATCTGTGCTCAGACACTCACCGTGAGTTCATCTATCCGGATGATAAGGACTTAATTGGAATGACATTCCACAAGAAACCTCCTGTTCCAGACTGGAAGGACAGGGCATCTAAAGACGCTTCATCTTTATATGATGGTATTACTAGCACTTAGTGAAGAAATATGTTTTTCAAAGAGTGGAAGTTGAAAACTTTTAAATATTGACTGATGATATTTGCATAAATGCGTTGTGCTTGGCATCCTTTAATATTGTTACCATTGATTCTGTCTCTGACATTAAGTTGGTTTATTCATCATGCTTAGGTTTTAGGAATTATTCTGTTGATTTGGTTTGGTTTTGATGTCATATTGTAGTGCTTGCTAGAAATTATTGGTGACCAGCCTATGTTTTCTATTCAAGGGAGAGCTACGGATGACTATTTCCCCTTCTTTGTAGGAGATTTCCCAGACGAGACTGAAATTCAGAACAAGTGTGTTATAAGTGAATCTAGCTCACATGAAGAATCTGTTATGGGTGTCCCTACTCACTATCAAACTGATGGCTCTTGTATTTGTTAACACCTGCAACTTCACCCCCTTCTGCTGAAAAGGTGAATAGATGGTTGTCAAGTGATGAAAAAGGTATTTGCTAGAATTTTGTAGATCGAGGCTATTACATATTGGAACTTTTTAGCTCTAAATTTTGATTATGGACTTCTAGGTGCTACTTTTGTAGCAATGTGCCATTATCAATGTGTGAATCTGAAAATGATAAATTATTTCTTTTCTTGAAAGATATTAGACTTTAGAAAGTACAAATGTTTTCTCATGTGTAAACATTTTCTACAATCTTCTGGGAGTCTTACTAGTTTACAGAGTTCTTTGCTTAATGATTGGGACTAAAGTTCACCTGGATGTGGTTGTAGATGATGTTCCACCTACTCTGCCCCAAGGACCTCAAGAGAATCATGAAAATCATGAAGAAGAAAGGAACCATTTCTGCACTGACAGGACGGGAAATGGTCAAAGAGAAGGAGATGCTGTTAAAGTTCAACCAAACTCCGAATGCTCACAAGATAATTCTCAGATTTCTGGCTCAGATGGGAGATCAAAGCCCACTCCTCTTAGTCAAATTGGATTCAGGGACCCTGCAAGTGTTGGCGGAGGCCAACAGCTGACATTGTTAAGCATAGAGGTATACAAAGTAGTAGTCTCATCTTATCAAAACAGATAGCAGTATTTGTGTCTACTTTTATTTTTCTTGCTCTATCGGATTTAGAAAATCACAATGATTTTTTTTGGAATGATTTGTGCCTATGTTTTAGGTTTAGTGGGTTGTACTATTGTCAACAATTAATTTTGTTGCTTTAAGTTAAACGTTCATAAGTATGTTGTGATTAAATTTTGTATATTAAGTTTTCTTGAAACTTTCACTAGCTTGAATATTTATTAGCATTTGCATTGATACAACTTGAATGCAACATTGGTGACAGGTTCAAGCAGAATCAAGAGGAGATCTTCGACCTGATCCTCGGTTTGATGCCATCAATTTTATCTCTCTCGCTATTCAGAATGATAGCGATCCTATTGTTGAAGTTCATGTGCTTTTGCACAGTAAAGCTGAAGGTTCTCAGAGGTAAAATCTTATATTTATACTGAAATTTAAATAACCTTATCTTTCTCTGGATCTTTCTTCGACAATGAGTATGATGGTGCATCTTCCTGGTTGGGATATTTGTAATGGTTGTTTCATTTGGTAGTTACAATTTGGATGTTTTATATATGGTGGAATTTGTGGCCTTAAATTTTTCGGGCAATATGCTTAAATAACTGGAACATTATAAAACCTTTTGTAATATTTAAGAACAATGAAGATATACATATCAATGCCATTTTCTAGGTAGCGTTGGCTGGCATTTTATAGTAGCTTATTGTGTTTCTTTTGCAGGTGTCTTGATGGAATTTCTGGCTGCAAGGTGTTAGTTTTTTATGAGGAGAAAGGGCTTCACATCTTGGTATAGGTTTACTCAACAAAATATCTCGGGCACCATCCGAATCCAAGATGGAGGCTGAAGATTTAGAAATTTTGGAGAAAGCAATACAAGATAAAATAATTCCTGAGGCGGTCATTGCCAATTCAGTTGTAAGAGAAGATCCAGTAATTGAGGATGAATGGGGAAGAACTCATGCCAGCGGTGTCCATGATTGTGGTAGAATTATCCTTAATATATGGCGGCTGATCCGTGGCGAAGTCAAGCTCAATATGTACACAGTTGACGCTGTTGCTCTAGCTGTGTTGAGGCGAAAAGTCCCATATATTTCTAATAAAGTACTGGCAAAATGGTTTTCAAGTGGCCCTGGACAAGCCAGATATCGATGTATTGAATATGTAAATGAGAGAGCGAAGCTGAGCCTTGAAATAATGAATCAGTTAGACATGGTATGGTAACTTCTTGCTTTGGTAATTAATTTCTAGCTTGCTTCCTCTCTGTGCGCTTGTATGTGTGTTTCATATGTATGAGAATTGAGCAATGATATTAAGAGGTTGCTTTATAGGTGCCCTTTTTTTCAAGCCTGCATTTCATTGGTTAGATTAGCCTATTCTTATATAACTTCTCTGCCCTTTCTTTCAATTTGGGCATGATTAAAGTATTTCAATCGTCCCAATAGTTCTTCCATTTGGTCTTTTGAGATTAAACTTTTTATTTTTATGCTTACCTGATTAGTCTTCTTAATAAATGTGTATCTGATTAGCTTTGTTGAGCTGATAATTCGTCAGAGTAATGTTTACTCTCTTTTATATTTTTCTATTCCACTGCCTTTTTTATTAAGTTCATCATGACTGCTTTTGCAGATAAATCGAACATCAGAACTTGCACGTGTCTTTGGCATTGACTTTTTTTCTGTTCTTTCTAGAGGTTCACAATACCTTGTCGAATCCATGTTTCTGAGACTAGCCCATGCACAAAACTATGTTGCCATATCCCCTGGCAGTAAACAGGTTCTTACAAGTTATCTTTTACTCTTTCATTTCCCTCCTAATGATGCCTGCTGGTGGATTGCATTTTTCTATTGTTGCATTGGATTCTCATGGAGCCGTGGTTGATATATTAGACCATTTGATGACTGTGATGATTGATCTTATGTAGGTTGCTTCTCAACCAGTGATGGAGTGCTTACCTCTTGTCATGGAACCAGAGTCTGGTTTTTATGCAGATCCAGTTGTCGTATCCGTCAATGATTATTGCATACAACCTTTGCTATTCTACATGCGTTGGAAAAGTTGTACCTTCAGAGGCAAGTACACTTGGAGTCAGTTCATTTTCACCAGATCCCCATGACCTTCATATTTTAAAAGATCAGATTCTGCTTACTCCAAATGGTGTCATGTATGTCCCCAAGAAGGTACTCTTTTCGTATTTCTTTCTGTTTTACAGATTTAATGCAATCATATGGAGCATGCATTATGAGTTGATCATGCACTCAGAAGAGGGAGGAGAGAGTAACTTCCATTTCTTGCTGTGAATCATGTGATACAGGTTCGCAAAGGTGTATTACCCCGTTTGTTAGATGAAATATTGTCAACGAGAATAATGGTTAAACAAGCTATGAAAAAGCTGTCTTCTTCACAGCAAGTTCTTCACAGGGTACGTTACGTTATAGAATACAAAGTTTGTGTGGTTCCTCTTAGTTCTCAGCACTAGTTGTTTGATATATGGATATTGTCCCTTACAATGTATGCGTATGCTTCAATTGTTAACTGATTCGTATCTTCTGAATTCCAATGTTTGATCTTTTGTGACGTATACCAAGATAAACGAAAGAAGTTTTATTCAATCGGCAAAGTTTCAAAGCTTTGATTTATATTCTGTTATTAATTTTGTCATCCTTGGAATGCATGTCTGGTGTGGATGTGGTTCAGTTGAAATGTGTTGTTGAATGAGAAGCGACAAATGTCTTACGTTTGAACTTCTTGTGGGTCCATAATTTATCAAGGGAGCCTCAAAATATGATGCAAATTTACAACTTCATTAGTGCTTTTTGAAAGAATTGATTCTCCAAGATACAAGAAGTTGTGACATTTTGGAATTCCTTTTTTCCATGGATTGTGCTCTTTTAAGTACGTAAAGGTTGAATTTATCATTTTTACAAGGCATCACATTATTTTCCAGATTTTTAATGCAAGACAGCTTGCTCTGAAGTTGATATCAAACGTAACGTATGGCTATACTGCTGCTGGGTTTAGTGGCCGCATGCCTTGTGCCGAGATTGCAGACAGTATTGTTCAATGTGGCCGTAGTACACTGGAAAAGGCTATTTCATACATAAATGCACATGACAAGTGGAAGGCAAAAGTTATTTATGGTGACACAGACAGGTATCAGTCAATTTCTTATGAGGAATTAGATGAAAATTACGATCAATTTATCTTGATTATGCATTATGACACATCATGAGTTTAGTTCGGTGTGATTTGGTCTATTTGTGTGATTGCTTCTGGGTCAATGGAGATTTTTGTACCAGTTCTTTCTCTTTTATGTGTGCTGAGATGGGAAAATTAACTAGCCTTATGTTTGTAGCATGTTTGTCCTCCTAAAAGGACGCACTATTGAAGATTCTTTTAAGATTGGACGCGAGATTGCATCTGAAATTAGTGCTATGAATCCGAATCCAGTTGCTTTGAAGATGGAAAAACTTTACAGCCCGTGCTTCTTCCTTACTAAGAAGCGTTATGTTGGTTATAGTTATGAAAGCCCTGAACAGATTGAACCTATTTTTTATGCTAAAGGTATTGGGACAGTCCGTAGGGATACATGTGTGGCTGTTGCCAAGACAATGGAGCAGTCTTTGAGACATTTCTTTGAACATCAGGACATGTATGAGGTACAAGCGCATGCGTCATGAATTTCTTTTCTTATTATATTTCAACTGGTTTGATAAGAATGAAGGCCAAAAAGGAAAAAGAACAAGATGCCTAATAAATTAGAAATATTCTGTGTGGTGAGACATCCATTGATTGCAAGTCAATCCATGCTCCCATGTTACTTCTTTAGTTTCATGGCTATCTTGTATTTGCCGGAGCATTTTGCCTGAAATATTGTTTTGCTGACTTTATTTTCCATGGTTGGGTGGTGATCACTGTTGTTTTTGTGCGTAGGTCAAAACATACTTACAGCGTCAGTGGAAGCGAATCATATCGGGAAGGGTCTCTTCAGGATTTTGTATTTGCAAAGGAAGTTCGCCTAGGCACCTATTGGGCAAGTTCTATTTCATCACTTCCACCAGCTGCAGTTGTTGCCACAAAAGCTATGAAAACTGACCCTAGGGCAGAACCCCGTTATGCAGAGCGAATACCTTACATTGTGATCCATGGGGAGCCTGGGGTTCGTCTGGTTGACTTGGTCGTGGATCCATTGAATTTCTTGGCTATTGATTCACCATACAGATTAAATGATCTTTATTACATCCATAAACAGATAATCCCAGCTTTGCAGCAAGTGTTTGGGCTTCTTGGGGCTGACTTGAACGAGTGGTTTTCAGATATGCCCCGGCCAGCCAGAGAAGCCTTTGGTAAACGCCCCTTTTATGCTTCCAATCCACACCGAACCAGAATGGATTATTACTATCTTTCGAGGCATTGTATCTTGTGCGGTGAGTTGGTCCAGGGATCAGCCCATCTTTGCAATCAATGTTCTGAAAACAAAAGTTGTGCTGGAAGAACTTCAAAACTGGAGAGAGAGATGCATCAGCTTGCTGCTGTAAGTGCTCTGATCAGTTTTTTTTTTTTTCATTTACGGCACATAACCTCTCCAATTTTTCGTTCTTTCTTTCTTAGAACCTTTGCTTTTTATATCCTTCAATAGAATTATTACATTGTTTGATATATGATTGAAATTTGCATTTACAGATATCACTTCTCCTCTCTGGCAGATCTGTCGACATTGTGAGGGTGGCGACTGGGTTGTAGAAAGCGGCATCAAATGCACTTCTCTTGCATGCTCGGTGTTTTATGAGTGGCGTAAGGTTCAGAAAGAATTACAAGGGCTTGCTTCTGTTGCAGTGGAAACTGGTTTCTACCCGAAATGCATGGTGGAGTGGTTTTGAAGACTGCAAGAAAATCTGTTACTTCTAGTATTTGGCCAAAGGCTGTGTTGTAGTTGTATGGTCGTATCAGCTTTTTGTTTTAGTTTCTGTAAGGCAAGGTGAGCAGCCCCAAGAGGGGCATCTTATGCTTGCCAATCTTGTTTGAGGAGCAGATGGGTGGAAGCAGAGGTTATGTTGATTGGATAATACAAGTACACAGGCAAGGCCAGCTGAATCCGTAACATAGAGGTAATGACTGCTGTTAAACTATGGCATTTATTGGATGTTGCTTCACACAGTTTGATCAGATTCAAAATGATTATCCCTGCTCACCTCTCTTTTACTTTCAATCTGGCAGAATGTTTATTACGCCGATTAGATGCCTAATCTGTGGAGTGGTTGAGCAATATCTAGAGTTGAGGATGTTGAGTTGAAGAATCGAAGGAGATGTATTGTAGTCATGGAATCTTGAGTCGTCCTCTTATGCTAGGAAGAAACACGCGTAAATTCTTTCCGCGTTTTGTTATAATTCCATATTTTTTCCCCTCCGATCTGATTGATCAGTGAGAGGACACAAGTGGTGTGATGAGCAACCACCATGATTACAAGATTTGTGGGATTTTGTTGTATTTTCCTTTATCCTTGGTCAGATGTTAAATTTTGTTGAGAAATGGTTGCATTAATACTTGGAAGGTTATTTGTCTCTACATGCATATGATATCATAAGATTCCATTCCATGCCTTGTACAATTTCAAGAATGGCTGTGTGAATTTGAATTGTTTTCAAATAACCGAAAACGCTTGATGAGTTGGTTTTAAATGAGTCCGGTTGAGTTGGGTCAACCCGTTGTACCCTCATTTATTTATTTCATTTATCAACCTGTTGTACATCATGTATATATTTGAGCTAACCTGGCTCGTTGTACACTCATTAAGTTGGGTTGAGTTAGGTCAACCCGTTGTACACTCATGTATAAACTTACATCTGGTAGGTGTAAAATATTCACTTTCTTTGTGGTAAACATTTATTTATTTTTTTTTCTAGGCCCAAAAGTGTCCTAAACCATGGCAAAGAAAAATAGGTCCAATTATTGATAATTGAACCTCAGGGTTGTTATGTTTTGGTATGTTTTCTTCTTCTTTCTCTTCCAATTATACTCATGGTGGCGTTTACTCCTGAAAGACTGCCCCTCTCGAAGCATATTTTCTTTTCTTCTCCCTCTGCCTCCGCCCCATTTCTTCTTTCCTCCCTCTTTTGCCTGCAAAACGCAGGTGTAAAGCTCGCAAATCATTCAAATCAAGCTCATCCTCTTCACTAGGCCTGGCATTTTCAACCCGACTCGTTAAAATTAGTATTCAGATGAGTGATAAATGGGTCGGATGGTTAACAAGTCAACCCGTTAAATAATGGGCCAGTTTGGATGAGCCGCGAAACCCGTTTATACTCGTTAGTAAGGACTTTTGTGTAATTTCAGTAGTCCTGATCCAAAACCCTCAGTTTTCTCGCAACTCACTCTCTCTCGCACGCCGTTGCTCTCTGAGACTGAGAGATCGCTGTGCTCCTTCCTTCTGGCTCCGGTTATCTCCCTCATCTTCTTCCCTCAAACTGAACTCCACCACTCTCTCTGGTAAGCTCCGATTCCCTTCCACCCCTTCTTTCATTTCGATTACTTTTCGTTTCTGCAGATTAGATTTGTCTATTTTTTCTCAGATTTTACTTGAGCTTGATTTTAGGTGGTCTCTTCAGAACAGCTTCGAATTAATTCGGAATTGGTTGATTTGTGTTTGATAATTTCAACTGCGATTGTGCTTTTGTTGTGCAAATTATGCTTTCTCTGTGTGAATGGATTGGAGATCTTGGGTTTCTAGTTTTTTTGTTTTTTTGTTTTTCTTTTCCTGCTGCTCTCTCAAATCTCAATTTTCTTACTTTATTTCTTGATGATCATTAAATTACGTGACTTAATTGGCATATGTTGTGTTTTTTTTTTCTCGTTAATTGGATTGTTTATACTATTTGGTTAACTGGGTTTTAATGATGTAAGCCACTTGTGAATGTATTGTGGGAGACTATGGAGGCTCATCTCCAAAGAAGGCCGGGTGTGAGAACAATTTCGTTTTGGTAATCTAATGCTGCTTTTTCTTTCCAACCCTTTTCGGTTTTTTATTTTTATTTTTGGTTGTGTTTTGGATAATGGGTTTTGCTTTTTGTTCATGGGTTTTGTGTTAAATTTGTTCATTTGTATATTCTCCAATTAAAATTTCCATTTTTGGGTAATTTGGAGCTGTTAATTTACCCCTATGAAGTTAAAAGTATTGAGTTTGCTTTGTTTTGGGATTGGAATTGGGTTGTTGTTGTTGTTGTTATTTCCTTCTCTTTTTGTTTTTAAATTATTTTTTGTTTCCTGTTTTAAATTGATAGTGAAATATGTTGACTTGTGGTGAGCTGTTATTTGCTGGGACATATACAATGCTTGATTAGGTCTTGGGTTGTCACTTGGATTATGTCTGTTGTTTTTGCATTGATTAGGTCTTAGGTTAAATCTTTAGTTTTGAGGCTGATGTCGATTGTCGCCAAGAGAAAGAACAGGCATTGATTAGGTCTCTGCATTATGTCTAACAAATCGCAGGACATAGAATGCTGCTGTTTTTGGATTTTGGCAGACTGTTGGTATTAAAAAAGGAGGCGTTAGGCTAATGTAGTGTAGGGGGAGAGTAAGAGGAAAGGTCCTGAGCAAAAGCACTTCACTTTTGAATTTGGAATTTCAGAGGACATGACCTGCTTTAGGAAAAATATATATAGTAGTTAGTTTTAGTATGTACTGTCACAACGGAATTTTCTATGGTATTTTGTAACATTTGATTCTTCGGGTTTTTGAACCATTAAATCTTTAGTTTGGACTGTAACTAGATAAGCCAAAGGAGTAGAACTTGAGTCGCAGAAATTGATTGAAAAAATGCATTCTACATCAACTGATAGCATGCCATTTCCTTACAGACATTAATGTTTTCATCATCAAGATTCTTGTATTCTTCTTTTCATTTTTTGGCGTGGTGTATTGACATGTATCAGGATCTCTCTTTGAGTATAGTAGTGTTTTCTTTTCTGCTCTCAAATTGCATCTCAGCTTGTTAGTATTCATATGCTGTTAGTATTCATATGTTTTAGTATTCATATGTGTATCTCCAATTTTTCGGATTCAATTTGCAATTTGTTCTGAATTGTGTGCAAAGTTTGCTGATAAAATGCTTGAAAGATTTGGGATTTGTACATCCCGTATACTATTAAATCCCATAATCAAGGTGCATCCCGTATACTAACAGATTAATAACATCCCCA
This sequence comes from Heteromeles arbutifolia, assembly GCA_024362995.1. Classification (NCBI taxonomy): domain Eukaryota; kingdom Viridiplantae; phylum Streptophyta; class Magnoliopsida; order Rosales; family Rosaceae; genus Heteromeles; species Heteromeles arbutifolia. The sequence continues at coordinate 37,167,094 of JANCRC010000002.1, read as the reverse complement.
CTATAAAAAGGAGCTCAAATCAATTGCAATTACAGATTAATAAGTTTACCACTATAAAAAAGGTAGAAGTAATTACTTAATAAGAAAACTGGAAACATCTTAGTAGGATTATGAAAACTGGAAACATCTTACTTTCATGAACAGTAGAACAGCTATTCCATTTATCGGTTTATGAAAACTCGGGACAATGCTCCAATAGTTTTAGTCTTGATTAAGCATGGTATGTATTTTAACTTGATCTTTTAAAGATATTTTTCTGCGTAGTGTGCATGTAATACTAGCTGAGAGATGTCATTAGGAAGACAACATCCTCCTCTGCAAATCGAACATGTTCGAATCTGCTCGTCCTATGCTTTGTCTATTAAATCTTGTTAAGCTAAGGCACATATTTGATATTTTCTTGTGTTGTTATAAGCTCAAATCTATGGTGGATGTTTGTGTTTTCTGTTTCTTCTATCCGATTTGCAATTTCATTTCTTTCCTGCGAGTATGAACCAGTTGTGATGGGTTATCTGATATTTAGTTTAATTATCCTTTGATGTTTATGCATGCAAGCATGTCTATCAGAAACATTTGTCACATAGAGGATAATGTTGAGGGCAAAAAAGCAGCAGAGTATGCAATGCAAGAAGGTGCCACAAAGATCAATATTGTTTGCTGAAATAGTTGTGTTAAGATATTGGAGAAAATTAAAAATAAAAATTCTCAAGATCAATGGTGCCACAAAGTGGCATACTAGTCGTAACCTAAACCTTTAACTCACTCTCCCTTTAGTTGGGCTGGAACCAAAACGCAGAGCACCGATTGAATTCGGCAGCACGAACAAACAAGAAACGAGGAGGAAACCCTAGAAGTGGATTGAATGGCGGTGTGGAGAGCTGGAGCAGCTTCGTCTTCCCTGTTGAGTAGGCTCCTACGACACTCCAACGTCATCAACGTCTCCGCCCCCACTCGCACTCTCTCCACCGGTATTTCCTTTCATGTCATTTACGCATTTCATATTCCACATTTCAGATCATTTTAAATTAGCTGATTGGAGCTGTAAAGATGTTTAAGCTTGCATGTTAAGCTCATTGGGTAGGATGTTTAAGCCAAATTGCTGTTAAATTAGCTGATTGGAGCTGGTAAAGATGTTTAAGCTTGCAGGTTAAGTTCATTGGGTTGGAGGTTTAAGCCAAATTGCTGTTTGGTTTCTGAGAAATTAAAGGGGGAAGAAATATGGATTTCAGTTATTGGTTACGCAGATTTGAAGTGAATTCTTGAGTGAAGTTATTGTCTATATAATTTCTATAGGAAAGCTTGTTAGTTTATAAAATTAGGAGAAATACCCTGACAACTAGAAGGTCAATGCTATATAGGGTTAAGCAGAAAGTTATGGCAGAGCCAGTAGGCAGTAGGCGGCTAGAGTTCGATGAATGAACAGTTGTATTTCAAGGGATGTTTTTGCCATAGTTTGTGGAATGTGGGATGTTTCTATTTGAGAAGACAATGAAGATGTTCTGTTTGTCTTAAACAAAACAATGATAAAAAATAACCGTTGTATCCATAAATGAACAATCGTCTTCTCGATGTTGATATTATGCTATTTCATTTCCTTCTCTTTGGCGTCGTCTCTTTCTTCTGCACTGTCAACTACCTTTGCAGTTTGCACCCATATTAATTTTAGCAATGATCCTGAGAATGGTTGTGTCCATTTTGTGGTGTTGCTTTCCGTGAGCCATCTGAAAAACTAGGAAAAGCCTTTCCTTTTAATTGCCTTGATCTAGTTGCCGCCGAAACGAACTTTACTTGTGTTGTTATACTTTCCACAGATGTAGCTGGTTCAAGTAATCAGTTGTTTCACTATGATATCAATTCACAATACGGAAGGTGCATGCCTCTTGCTGATATGCACATTCAAGCCAAAATACACAGCATCGAGATGAACCCGGGCCAAGGTGGCAAGTTAGTTCGAGCACCAGGCACTTTTGCAAAGATTTTGAAAGAACCCACTGCTTCAAGGTGTTTAGTGAGACTGCCTTCAGGTGTTGAAAAATGGATTGATGCTAAGTGCCGGGCTACTATTGGTACAGTCCCAAGTGATGGAAATAAGCCCAAGAAACTCTATAAGGCTGGGCAAAACCGGTGGCGAGGCATCAGACCAACGGTTAGAGGAGTGGCAATGAATCCAGTTGATCATCCTCATGGTGGAGGTGAGGGTAAGAGCAAGAGTAGTGGGTCTCATGGGAAGGGTTCTCGAACACCTTGGGGAAAGCCTACCAAGGGTGGGTACAAGACCGGTCCCAACAAGCGTACAAAGTAATGCTTTGTCATTCACTTTATGTTGACACTAGTGTGGAAGTTAGCTTTGTGATGAGTTCAGATGGCAATAAAAGTAGCACTTAGATGTTTAACTCTTCAGAAGATATTCAAGGTTTGCATACCTTATTCCCTTTTGCATACCTTATTCCCTTGCCAAAATACTGAAAGTGTTGGTTTTCTGGATTAAGCTGTGTAAGTAGCTTAGTTGCTTTGACTGTGACTATCTTTTGGATAAATGCATTTTACCTGATCTTAATGATTTGGTATCGAGCGTGTTTGTTGTTGATTACCTGAATCAATTCCAGGTTGCATTTGTTACAGTTTGACCAATGTACTGAGTTGACTTGATGATTGACAATGATATTTGAAGTTTCGTCCCTGATGTCTGTTTTTGTAAATATCGCAGATGTTTAGTTTGGTTTTGTTTCTAACAGAGGCTTATCGGCCGTGCTTTGAGAAATGATAGGCATGCCACGTACGCATCAAGATATGTGACGTTTCAGAATTCATTGGCCTTTTAGAATTGTTTGATAGGCGATAGGTTTGTAGAGCCGGGACTGTCTTGATGAGAAACACACACTTGATCGGTTAGAATGAAAATTCACCTTATTTCATCACCCACGGCAAAAGTTTACCTTGTTTGAGGGCCTCTCCTGTAACATAGAGAAGTTGGATTGATCTTGCCTGATCCAGTAAGGTTCGACTGACATGATCTTCCTTAATCCTTGTTTTGTTAGAAAAGAAAAATGGGATTTCAGTGGATGGGTGTTCTTGTTGGGATGAAGTGGTAGCATAAATTATTGTAGTGGGCATCCCATGTACATAGTGCATCCCTTTATATATATATATATATATATAGTCAGATTCCTCTTTGTTTGGTGGCATTTGGGAGTCTTGGAGAATGGCGTAGAGTAACATTTTGGGCGGTGGAATTGATCCCTCTATCTCCACGTGCTGAAATAAATGGGAACTGGATCTCCGGATTCATCAAAACTGAGCCCACTAATCAATGAATCCAGACCATTAAAATTTGGTCCAATGGCTACAATTATTATAACTTTTAGAAGGGCTCCTTATTTGTAGCCGTTGAATCAAATTTCAACGGTCAAGATTCATTGATTAGTGATCTCAGTTTTGATGGATCCGAGGGGATCCGGTTCCAAATAAATGGGGTTGGTAGGGTATACAAACCATCCCTGCGAAATGTGAATTTTTCTCTACAGTCTGGCTGGCAGTTTCAATGATTTTAGGTCGAGCCTTGTGAAATAATGACAACAATATGGATTACGGAACAATATGCCACTTGTAATAATACAATTGAAGAAACACTTGAAAAAAAAATTTCGCACCATTTACATAATTACATGTATGGTACTACTTCGTGTTCCGGCACCATAAATAAAATGAATTAAAAAAGCAATTACGTGTAATTTTGTCACAGGTAATTGCTCTTGAATAATGACAAATAATAACAGAAACTGAAGTTTGCGGCGTTTTATACGTCCAAAAAGAAAAAAAATATAAAAACAAAATAAAGAAATATCCAAACCGGCTTTTCCGCGGCAGTCTGTGGAACCCCTCCATCTCTCTCCTCTCGCTCTCTTGTTCGAGACCTCATTTCCTCCTCTCTCACCGGGTCGATTGGAATGGAGAGCTTAACCTCTCTCTCAGAGCCCCACATTGAAGCTCTCGATCCCGACCCCACCACCGCCACCAGCATTACCAGTAACAAGTTGATCCCCATCAAAAATAAGAAGAAGAAGGAGATGACAGAGATGATCGTGTATCTGTAATTGTACAACAGCTGCTGCTGCATGCGCCTACTTCTTCCATTGGATTATATTAAATGGAGAACATCGCGGCGCAGCTGAAGTGGGGGATATCACGGCAGTTCTCCACGGGGTCGCTGCGCCAGAACCTCAGTCGCCAGTTCTCCCGCCAATCCTCGCTCGACCCCAGGAGGAACAACTTGCGCTTCAGCTTCGGCAGGCAGTCCTCCCTCGACCCCATCCGCGGCAGCCCTTCCCAAGACAATGACGACGACGTCGATCTCTCCGTGCCCGAGAATCTCGGCTCCATGAACCTCCTCTTCCTCGACAATCAAGGCGTCGACGTCAACAGCATCGATTTGGACTGCCGTACGGCGCTCCAGATCGCTGCCTGCGAGGGCCACGTCGAGGTTGCTAGGCTGTTGCTCTCCGGCAAGGCCAATATCGATGGGGCAGCACGGTACTGCTTCCTTACTACGCTCTTTGTTATCTATGTTATGATGATGAATCAGTCTAATTATCCTTTCCATTAATTCTCTCTGTTAATCTGTTTGTTTAAATTAATCAAATTTTAATTAGATTATTATGATTGTAAGTAGAATATGCTTACAAGTTCGTATTATTTGTGATATTATAATGTGGGAGATTGAATATTTCAAATTGAATGTGGACAGGGAGCTGTAGATGCTAAGTATTACGGGAATACGGAAGTTTACAATATTCTGTTATCCCGTGGAGCCAAAGTTCCGGTATGTATATAGTCCGATCAGCTTCTTTCTTCCTCTCGGATTGAAAAATTTAGCCTGTCTGCAGGTGGAGATTAATACATTTGTTGTGTTCTCTTTGTTTTTATTTTCTAGAAAATCAGGAAGACACCAATGAGTGTTGTGAATCCTCGAGAAGTTCCAGAGTATGAGCTCAATCCGTTAGAGCTTCAAGTTCGAAAGAGTGATGGTATCACAAAGGTTGTCCCTTTTCTCCTTTTCTCCACCATTTTGTAGATTTCTGCTCTACTTTTCAATGTTCATGTATGCTTCGGTCTAGTAGTAGTATTTATGATGTCTCAAGTCTTCGGGTGAATTGAAAGCAGTTTCTTTGTACTCAGGAAAATTGAAAGTCTGAGTCCCGTATTATTGAACTCCTGTCAGGATGTGCGTAATGTTGCAGATCGGCAAGACAATTAATGTGTGCTTTCTTGTTTAGACAGATTGCTGATATATTTCTCCCTTTTTCTCAACAGGGATCGTACCAAGTGGCTAAATGGAATGGTGCGAAGGTTTCTGTAAAGATACTTGATAAGGATTGCTATACAGACCCTGAAAGCATGTATGTACTCTCATCCCCTGAAAACCGTTTAGGTGATGTTGTACTACCACTTATTTCTAAAGTAGTACAATTTATGTAATCTTCTTCTTGTTTGAAATTGAATTGCTCCTCAGGTATTTGCAGAGCCATTAGTTCAGTGTGGGATGACACATTTTTATGTTATAGACTTATATGGTTTTATGATGCATCCTTTCTTCACATTTCCTTAAATCCAACAGTAATGCTTTCAAACATGAGCTGGAGTTGTTAGAGAAGGTTCGGCATCCTAATGTCGTTCAATTTGTTGGTGCCGTTACCCAAAATATACCGATGATGATTGGTTCAGAGTATCATTCGAAAGTAAGCTCTCTCTCTGCATATATATTGAATGTGTGCGCGCGCACTCATATACACTTAAATATCTTAACCATGACTTGGCAATGCTTTGATGGTGATATTTCAGGGTGACTTGGGAAGCTATCTTCAAAACAAAAGGCGCTTATCTCCATCAAAAGCCCTAAGATTTGCTCTTGACATTGCAAGGCATGTATATGTTTTTCTGCCAATTATTCTTTTAAAAACTTCCCCATTCAAATAGAAATTCAGCATACACAAAAAAAAAAAAAAAGAAGTTTTATGTTCAGATGAAAAGCACATAAATTGTATCGTATGGTTTATATATCTATGAGTACCTCAAGCATGTTCTTCCTTCTAACTGTCTAGCTAGGTTCAGCCAATTCACATTCATGACATTTTTCTTTTCTTATTCTTGTTACCAGGGGCGTGAATTATCTTCATGAATGTAAACCAGACCCAGTAATCCACTGTGATTTAAAGCCAAAGTAAGACAACCAAATGCACAAGTTGATGTAATACGTGTAATAATTGCCTATTAATTTTTTGATGGTTCTGGTTGGGATGTACGGTTATTTAATATTTGAAATTTTGGTAAGGTGCCAGAAATATTTTGCTCGATAATGGAGGTCAACTGAAAGTAGCTGGATTTGGCTTGTTAAGATTGTCAAAAATCTCACCTGACAAAGCAAAACTAGCACGGAGTAGGATTCTCTCCCCTTTTTTTTCCCCTCCCCTTTCAAGTAAGCTCTTGTACAACTGAATCACTTTCTTGCCTTGGATTCATCTCTCACGATCTGCACTCTATGATAAAATTATTCGGTCTTTACGAGTAGAAATATATTCATAATTAAAATTTTTGGATTCTGATTGTTGCTTAACTTACGCTCTTTGAGAAGGAAATTTTCTCTTCGACTCTATAGGAGCACAAGTTCCTAATTTCTTGGAAAATCTAGAAGAATCATTTTTGAATCATTTAATTAGACAAAAGCTGATCAATCTACACAAGTACTGCATGCGTATTAGTGTATACAGGATGTGCATGTTGCTCTCAAAACATTGTATATTTTTTTTTTTTTGCAAAAAGAATACTAGATCTACTCATCTGAAACTCGTCATCAGGACTTGAATTATAATTTGTCCTTTTCATTCTAGGTTTATATGTGGCACCAGAGATCTACAAAGATGAAATTTTCACCAGAAGTGTGGATGCATACTCTTTCGGTCTTATATTATATGAGGTACCTTTCATTTTGCACTATTTTCATCGTGTTATCAATCTACTTTCCTGGGTTTCTAGAATATACAGTACTTTGCTTTCTCAAGCTTACGCACTAGACATAAACACTTTGCTGTGAACGTAGCACTCTTGCAGACATTGACTTCTGAATTCTTATTTTAAAACTCCGATGGTTTGGGGGAATTTTGTGGATGGTTTTTTCTTTTTATCTTGTGTGGAAAACAATTACGGTGCTGCTTATTATTTTGAAATAAGTAATAACTTGTCTTTGTGTGGCTTTGTTTTCTCATAGATGGTTGAGGGATTACAACCATTCCATCCCAAGCCTATGGAAGAGGCTGCGAAACTGATGTGTTTCGAAGGAAAAAGACCGCAGCTGAGGACCAAATCAAAAAGTTATCCCCCTGTAGTAAAAGAGTAGGTTTGATTTCAATACAAGTCACCGCATGGTCTACTGATTAACATGCAGTAACTTTTTCTCGTCGTATCTGAAAGGGGACTGTAATGCTTAATTGATGATGCTAAAATGATATGCATGCAGGTTGATTGAGGAATGTTGGAATCCAGAACCTGTTATGAGGCCCATTTTCTCGGAGATTATTGTACGGTTGGACAAGATGGTTTCGAATTGCTCAAAGCAGGGATGGTGGAAAGACACGTTTAAGCTTCTTTGGTACGTCTATCGTCTGTGTAACGCATTATATGATTTGATTTGATGATATGCAGGAAATAAGAGGAGGCAGTCTCAGTTCCTTTGGAAAACGAATAGAGAAAAGGACTTGGGGCGTAGACTAGGTGCTCGGGGCTTGACGTTGCAATGTAATTAATAATCAAGAGGGGGGCTTTGGTTTAGTCTAATAAATTTCTTTGATAGGAAAAACATTCTCCTTTAAAAGCACACAACGTTAATCGACTTAATCCTAATGTTAAAAATATTTTGTGACTCCCTAAGAAAATTATCCCACGTAAATATGCTAGAATTTGAAATCATCAATCAAAGTAATCAACCTAAAGCTCAGTCTCAGCTAATTTGCAATAACTCTTTGGACAAGGTTTTGTGTTCTTTAAGTTAATAAATTAAAAAAAAAACCAAAGCGCAGTCTCAACTTCCTTGCATAACACCAAGTATTATTCTTTTCTGAATGCCTCTTATCTCATTTGTTTCTAAATTAAGATACAATTCATCACAATAGAGAAAAGAAATTGCATAAAACAAAAACACTATAAGTTTGTCTTAAACTCTCACCATTGTTCTTTGATCTCATTCCATACCTTAAAATAATGGGAGTCCTACACCTTCTTGTGAGTGTCCAACACAAACATTTGTCTTGTTATTTTTGATTATGTGACAACAGTCGAGTTGTAAGACTTCAAAGATAATATGTATATATATGGGACAGATATATAGTGTGGATGCAAATTTCTTCCTCCTTGCTCTTGGACAAAATTGTACCTACAAAACAAATAACACCTTAGGTCAAGACCAAGAGCCTCACATGCCCATGATGAATTGGGGGGGAGGGGGCTTTGGCCCAAGAACCTCCGATGCCAAAGTTAGAATTTGAGGGAAACGTGTTTGGAGAATTTAGAGAGTTTAGTAAGAGAATTGGAATTGAGTTTTGGAGAAAATGAGGTTGTATTTATAGGGGTGTGGCCGGCCCTTTTAGGTGGAGGAGGACCGGCCACTTGGTTGGTATTTTGGGTGAGGTTCATGATTTGTAGCTAATTAGGAATAATTGAATAATAAATCAATTAATTAGCTAATTAATAGAATAATTTCCTAATTAATTAGCTAATTAATATAATAAAAGAGAAATGATTTGGGAGTTACCTTGTGGAGAGGATTTGATGAGGATGGATGAAATAGGTTTTGAATGGTTACCTATTTTGGGCACTTTTGACTTGGTTGAGGAATGATTGCCCACTGCTCGGGTGTAGGAATCCCGATGTGCCTTGAGGGTAATTTTGTCCTTTTCACCCAAAAATCCACTTGTCGCCTTATGATTATTTTTTGGCTCTACAAATGCCCCCACACCTGTTAGGCTGCTCGCAGAAAAGGGCAATAGGTGTAGAGATTTTCTTGCTTTAGGAAACTTAGGACTGCTTCCTATTTTGATATAGATTCCCTCTTTAATAAGAAATTAGATCCTTCTATGAAAAGCGAAATAAATTTCTCTCAAAGCCTATTTAAGTCCACCTTAAGTGGGTTATTAAATCAACTTTGGAGAGCGATTTATTCTACCCTACAATATAGAGAGAGAGAGAGAGAGAGCTAAGAGGATATTTGTTCCCCCTCCTCTAGCAATCTTCTACATCTTGCCCGTGCAAAGGACCGTCTTTCGTTGCTTTCTTCGTCTTCTTCGCGCCGCATTGAGGTAAGAAAAATTTAATTTTCCTTGTCTTCTTCTTGGATAGTGCTGTCGCGAGGCAGCCATCGGGGTGGTGCGGCACATCGGCTGGTAGGGGCCAGGAGTCGGCTCGGTATGGGCTGAGGAGGTGTTGTGGTAGAGACCGCTGCTTGGGCTGCTCAGCTTGGCTAGAGCCAACGATAACTTACGCGGTTGGGGCCACAGATTGAGGCGCTAGGGCACATTGATAGGCCAGCCGCATGGCTCATGTCTTTTGGGCTCTTGGACCTGACGGAGGCCAGGACGTCGATTAAGAGAGATGAGGAGGTCACAGGCCTCATGGGCTGATGGAATGCTAGGCATGCAAGCCTTCTGCCTGCTGGTCTGAGAGAAAAAAAATGAGGGAAAAACCAGTATGGGTTGAGTTCCCTTACTGAGTACCATGAATGGCGTTGGCTGGTTAATCATCTTCCTCGAGAGAAAGGTAAACTAAAGACTTCCTCCACTGCCCATGAAGGCCCGCCTGCTGCCGAGAAGCCTGTGATTGACATTACTTCTTCCAATGGGAAGAAAGATGAGGCTGCTAGATCTAAACCTATGGCACCTGCCATGTCGAGAATGGCTAGTACAACTGCTGATAGAATTGCTCAGCATAGAGGTCTTGTCATGCCCCCAGTGTCGAAGTCTGTACCAAGATGTCCTTTGGGAGCTAAGTACGGTTCACCTTTGGAGAAGCTTGCTATTATGAAGAGCGATAAGGTGGACTCTACTGCTAAAGTGGCGCCAAGGCCTACTCCCCTTGTTGCTGAGACTAATTCGCCTGCTGAGAATAAGGTGACTGCTCGCATGGGCAGCTTTGAGAAATCCATTAAGCCTGCTCCTGGGGAGGCTGCTGAGATCTGTGCGCTTTTGAAACCAGATCTACTTGAAGACATGGACGCTTGTACCAAGTTTGTCGATGGCGTTACAGGGGTTGTTTGCCCAAGTTCATTTGTGAAGCATATGACTGAGTATAGGAAGACTATTATACTTGCAATAATGCAGAAGACGGCTATTGTGGTAGTCGAGTCTATGCTCCTTGACCAAGAGGATACCAAGGCTGCCAAGGAGGTGGCAAAGGCTGTGGCAGCCGAAGCTTATTCTTCTGCCGAGAAGATCGAGAGGTTGGAATCTGAGCTCGTCGCTTTGAAAGGGTCTATTTCTGACCCCACTTCTCTGCAGCTTAAGACCGTTCGTCAAAAGATCGTTGACTTGAAGACTAGGCTTGACGCAATCCAAGTTAAGTATGAAAATACATAGAAGGAGATCAGATGTTACATACCTCAAATTCAAGATCTTGAGTGTGCCGTTTCTGAGCTTTGTTCTGCTGTTTATGCAAAGGATGAAGAGTTGATTGCTGCTTATAACCAAGTGATCCACTTCAAGAAGGTTGTTGATAGGCTTAAACCCTAAGTGCTGGAACTCCAAGGTGCGTTGAAGATCAACAAAAGTTTAAAGAAATAAGTGGATGAGCTGCAGCGCGTCCGTGTTGGTCTACTCGAGGAGAACAAGCAACTGAAAAGTGAGAAGGCTGGGCTCGAGGCTTCTCTTGTTTAGAGTTAGGTTGATTTCTACAAGCTAGGTTAAGCATATCATCTCTTTGGTAGGCCGTCTAACTTCGAGTTTGCTGGGAAAGACTTCGAAACCTTTTCTATTTCTCTAGAAGACTTGTTTACCTATTCTTTTGAGGCTTCCACTGGTGAAGTAGTCAGAGAAGTTAGTGCCCAGGCTAGAGCAGCCGGGGGTGAAGCGTTGGATGGTGTCGCTGTTGAAGGTATGGCGACCGAGTAGTCGTGGAGTGTCCGAGCTACTGAAGAGTAGTCTTCTAGGTAGTCTTTAGGATTTTCTTTGTTTCCCTCGTTGCTTTTTTCTTTTCTTGAACTCATTTGGCCTTTGCTAGTTATTTATCAATTTTGTTAGAAAATTTAATAAACTTGCTTTCTTCGTTTTTCTTCATCTTCGATTCTTTTGTTCATGCCCTAACCTTTAGACTTTATAGACCAGTGGCAGGGGTGCTACTTTTCTATAAGCAGACAGGTCGCGTAGCCTATGCAGCCGTAGGTGTTGATGTAGAACTTTGCAAAGTTGTTAACCATGGGGTCGGCAGCTGGATGCCTTACTTACAGAAGCAGACAAGTCCGCGTGACCACTAGGCTGTTAGCCTTGGCTTTCTCCAATTCTGTAGGTTGCGTAGCAAGTATCACAACACTTTAGGACTTGGTGTAGGTTGTTTCGCGCTTGGCAGAGGTGAACCTTATCGACTATGTAGCATGTTGGTAGTGGATAAAGCTTCGTATATGCACGCTAGCTTGTTTAACCTGTCACAAGAATGTTCGGTTATATAAGTCTAGCGTACTGCTCGAAGGACAAGCCGTAAGTAGTCTTTCGAAAACCGTAGGCTACCTTAGTGTACTTGGTAGCAGATTTAGGGTTCCAGGGTAACCGTCTATCGGATATACTGCGTAATGTGCCCCCTTCGTCTCTAGGGCCCGGTTCCCCATTAATTAAGTCAAGAGACCCAAAATCCTTCAGTTAGCTAAGCCTTGAAAAAGACTATTCTGGCTATTTTTAGGAATCTCGGAGTAAGCCATCGTGCATCTAGTTATACTAGGGCAGCTCGGCTCATCCACGTCTGGATATTCGGAGTGTAGAGTTTATCCTCCTGTCTTGAAGAGCTGTCCTATGTGGGTGTCGGGGAATTGGTTTACCCTCTCGCACTAGAGAACAATTAGTTTACCCTCTCGCACTGGAGAGTATGGTTAGTCACTCGGGGGGCGCAATTCCTGTGATGAGTCTCTAAGAAGGGCGCGGTCTTCTTTTGAAGTGCGTGAGTGCTCAGTTGTTGTAAGCATGTAGCCGAGCCAAGTTGTGATTACTTCTGAATGCCTTATTGAAAAACGAGTGAAACGAACGAGAACTTAGATGTAAGGTAGGAATTGCATAACAACTAGATAGTCCTTGGCTTGTGAGGTGGTGCCCGTCGAGCTGCTTAAGTCTTTAGGATTTGATGTAGCGGGATGTCATATATGGTACTTTCTCAGATTGTAGGCGTTCCACTACTTTTCGATCTTTTTGTCATTTCATGGTGGCAAGGGTGTAATTACTCTTGCCGCCTACTCTGCTGATCTTGTACGTCCAGATGGGATCTATCTTTTTGGAGCATTCTTTGCTGACAGTGATGAAGGCTTTTCTTAGGACTAAATCTCCGGGTTGGATTTGCCAGATCTTGGCCCTTTTGTTGTAGTTGGAGATGAACTGCTACTGGTAGGCTACGATACGGGTGATGGTCTGCTCGCCCTTTTCCTCTGCCAGATCTAAGCTTGTGGTCATCTCCTTACTGTTCTGCTCAATGCTTGGTAGTAGAGCGGTGATACTTGGCTTGATGACTTTGGGATAAATGATTGCTTCTGAGCCAAATGCCAAAGAGAAATGAGTCTCACTGATTGCTCGTCTTTTGGTGGTGCGATATGCCCATAGACATTCGGGGAGTTCGTCTGGCCATTTTCCCTTCTTGCTGGTGAGAGATTTCTTGAGGGGATCAAGGATCATCTTATTGGATGCTTCGGCCCTCCTATTACCTTGAGGATATCTTGGCATGGACGTGTACTGCTTGATGCCATATTTTTTGAAGAACTTCTCAAAATCTTTGCCCACGAATTGTGGGCTGTTGTCGGTGACGATGGATTAAGGGATGCCAAATTGGCAAATGATGTTCCTCCATATGAAGCGTTCTATGTCTGTCTCAGTCATGGTCGTCATAGGCTCTACTTTTACCCATTTGATGAAGTAGTCGGTTACCACGATCATCATGTTTTTGCCCCCAGTAGCAGGCGACATAGGTCTTAACAGGTCAATTTCCCACTACATGAACGGCCAAGGACTCGTCTGCTGGTGTAGCCCATTGACAGACAGTGCTGATACCGGTTTGTAGCGTTGGCAGCGGTCTTACTTTTGTTTTAACTACTTAGCATCTTGGTGAATGGTAGGATAGTAGTAACCTGCGTTAAGAGCCTTCTGTGCTAAGGATCGGCCTCTGGAGTGGTTTCCACAAATGCCTTCGTGGATTGAGCTTAGAACCTTCAAGTTATCGGGAGGCGCTAGGCAGCGGAGATGTGGTCTGGTGTAGGATCTTGGCTTGTCTAGATACTCCACCAAAATAGAACGTTTTAGTTGGTGGTCGAGGGCGGAGCCTAAGCTGACTAGGGCATCTGCGTGGGCGTTGTCTGCCCGCAGAACTTGAGTGAGAGTGTAAGTCTGAAATGCCTCAAGTTGCTTGCGTACCTTTTCTAGGTATTGTGTCATCCTTGGACGTTTTATTGTGCACTCCCCAGTAGTCTGGCTGGTGATTAGCTAGGAATCAGAATGAATTGCAAGCTTCTTCACCGCCAAGTCTTTTGCCATTCAGAGGCCTGCTAGTAGGGCCTCATACTCTGCTTCGTTGTTGGATGCTTTGAAGCCCAGAGTGATCGCCTACTCGGGCATCGAACCGTGTGGGGTAACAAGGACTACGCCTGCTCTCGAACCTTTGTAGTTGGATGCGTCGTCGACATGCAAAACCTAGAAGTCTATTTCGGGTGGAGTAGGCGCGACTATGGCGTGCTCGCCTACCTCCGGGGCATCATTGGGCCGCTCTATTACGTTGCCTAAGCTAGGCTTGAAGGGGCAGTAGGGAGTCGTGGAGCCGTTGCTGGGTCGCCTTGTTGCTTCGTGAATGCGTGGTAAGGAGCCGTGGAGCTGGGGCCATGCTACATGCAGTAAGAGATGCTCAACTGCTGGTATTGGGCCACTCAAAAGTTGAATTATGGAGCAAGGGTCGGCTAGGGCCGTGTGACATATAGCAGGAGGTGGTGTTCGACTGCCGGTACATGTTGCACCTATGTAGAATCTTTTGGGGCGACGAGGACAAAACTTGCTTCCGAGTGTGTCCTACTAGTATCTGTTTGCCCTTGGCGCGCATTTGGGCCGAGTTGTTACTTTGTCAGAAAATTTTGCATTCGCCAGTGTCTACGCCTTTATCGTCGCACGTCTGGAATAAGCGGAATAGTACGTCATGAAGATGACTGTGTGCGTCTGAAGGTAAAACTTGAGTTTCCAGATTGCAACAACTATCGCCAAAGTTAGCTTTTGAATTTCTGGTAGCATCGAGGAGAGCTTTTGAACTGTGGAATATTTTGAAATTCTGGTAGCATCGAGGAGAGCTTTTGAACTGTGGAATACAAGTAATCGGGCCCCCAACTCTTCTTGTATGATGGTATAGCTTATTGCTGCTTCAGATACCGTCAAACATGCGAATAGGTCCTCTGCTGCTTCCGATTTGGATAGTAGGAATGTGATGTCATGTTCTTTTCCAAGTCCTTGCATCTTGATTGGTGAGCCTTATCCCAAAGTGCATGCTTGTCTGTCAAAGCGAAAGAGTCTGCCAGAGTTAGACCTTTTTTCATGATCAATTTTTCGAACAGTAGGTGGTCTACTGGAAGTCCTTTTTGGAAGGCTGCTCTGCCTGTTCGATGTCGTCCGTGAAGGGTGACCTGTTTATATTGGTCATGTCCCATCGTAGTGCCTCGTCGGTGGCCTTGTTGTGTTAGAAATCGTGTAATCGCTTAGTCAATAGTTTCTCTACTTCTTCCTGAATTTGCCTTTGTTGGGGTAGCGGAGCTCCCGGCTGCCCCCTGTCGTGACCTACTGGTCTAGGCTGCTCTTCCATGTATTCGACTCGTCTATACCGCGGCTGCGGTGCATATGGTACGTTCCTTAGCAGACGAGCAAATTTCTTGTAAGTTGCTGATTGAACTTGAGCCGGATTGAGTGACTGTTTCTCTTCGTCCGTCGTGCTACTTACTCCGATGTGAGGTGGATGATGCTTCTTGCGGGCTTAGCCGCGAATGAACACTTCGCCTGGAAGGTTGGTCATGTTGACTATCGGATTGTGACCTCAACCGTGAATGTATGCTCGTCCGTGGGCCTAGTCGAGAGTGCATGCTCCTTCGCGCTCTAAAACGGGAGTATACGCTATCTTGAGGTCCCAGTCGGGAGTGTACACTGCCCGAATGCTAGGTTCATGGCTGGTCAAATGGCTGCTTGCCAAGATGTTGCTGGAGAGGTTATTCGTCTGCCATTGTCCTACTTCGGGACACCTCGTCTGGGGCACATTGCATCTCGGTGTGCTGCAATAGCTAATTCACCAAGGTCGTCTGCTGTGCGAGGGCGCTCGTCTACTCTATGACTTGTCGGGACAAGTGTTGTTCTCCATTCGGGTTGGAAAAGCTTGGAAGGAATGCATCTCCTTGAGCAGTGGAAGTGTGGTAGACTCCGGGTGCGAGATTCGAATTGGGGAATGTCAAATCTGCATAGAAGTGAGGTGAAAATGCCCCCGGTTCAATTGTAGACCCAGAAACTTGAAGTCGGGATGGTGGAACTAATCTTGGACCGATTTGGGCTACTTGAAAGGCCATGGGAGTAGGCTGGGCCTCGGAGTGGGCTGCTTGAAGGGAACAAGCTGGGCCACAGAAGTGGGCTGCTTGGCGGGAGCAAGCTGGACCACGGGAGTTGGCTGCTCGGCAGGAGCAGGCTGGGCCAATAGAGTGGGCTGCTCGGTGGGAACAAGTTGGGCTACGAGAGTTGGCTGCTCAGCGTGTGGTTGGCAAGTCATAGAGTTGGCTGCTCGGCTAGGCAACATATTGGGCTCCCATTGGATTTGGGCAGCACGGTGCGGTTCGATGCGAGTCCACCCCTAAACAGGAACCGAAACTTTAAAAATATCAACGGTTCGGTTCGGTGTTGTTCCGTTTAAATTTATTACTAGAACCTTACGGTTCGGTCTACACTGGTTCCGATTCGATTCGTGCCAATTTACAGTTCTGAATACTAAATTATTTGAACACCAAATCATCATGCATTCAAATACATCTTCTAAAACTGATTATATAAAGTTATATACAACACATCTTTTTTAATGTCAGTGGCACCAAGTCAACAAAAAGAGACAACTAAAAGAAATATGCATTGGTCAGTCAGTCAACAAACAAAAAAATGAAAAAGAAAATTGCAGGTTTATTTTAGAGGGCAAGCAGTAGCTCCTGTACACAATCAAACAACATATAATCAAATCAAAAAACTTATTTCAGAGAGCAAGCAGAGTCAAACAACTTATTTCATAGAGGAAGCATGGGCTTCCCTAGTTTTAAAAGTTTGAAGAAGCAAACTACAGGTTTAAATTTAATTACACAACAATTAAACAGAATATGCTGACAAATATACTCACTCTTTCAATATAATCATACCATGTAAAAGTGAAATGAAACTCCAGAAAGAGATAAGAGACCATACTGAGAAGATCTACAATTAAACCATTTTATACCTTAGAGAAACTATTAGGAGGAATCCGATGAAGACAGTCTTCCAATGCTTTTACTTACACTAAAAGGTCCTTAACGCAACTGGATACAAAAATAAATTTGACCCGAAAGAGGACATCATAACTCCATTACAAGACAAGACAATTATGATATTGAGTGTATAAAGAGCTTACCAGTCTATTCACTACCATTGAACAGAACAATGAAACATAATAAAAAAAGGGAATAAGTAAACAAGGATAAACCTACCATAACCTTCCAACCCTCGTTGAGCATCCATTTCTTGCAGGTTTAACACATAATGTTTCACAGTGAAGCTTTGAGGTCAATTCATGCCATAGATTTGGTATTGATGAACTAATGAGATCTTATTTTCTCCTCACAGTGAAGATAGATTCTTGATTTTTGTCGTCAGTTGTGCCACTGCAGAGCAACAAAAAAGCAAATTCTTAATTAACCTTCAAATTGTGTTAGAAGGGGTAAACATGCTATGAACGTACTAATTTCAGCATAATTAAACACTTTACTTTTCCATGTGCAATAATGTTGTCAATTAGAGTGTTGTTTTTCCTTTAGCTTTTACTGGTGCTCCATCTTATTTCTTGAAACTTTAGTTTGAGATAGGGTGTTATTCATCACCCTCATGCTTTCATCAATATGACTTACATTTCACATTTTCGTTACAGGCAGCAGAGGGGCATTTTGCTTATGCCTTTCAATGAGGTGAACCTTAAATAGATAAGTGAGTCTGGGAATCTAGTGGATGATTGTTATATATAAGTGAGTCTATTTCTTTTGATGTTACAGAATTAAAGAAAAGTAAATTGTTTTTATTTCTAAAATTTTGAATTCTACTGCAACTGAAGCTTTCGCACAAACTGAATTACATAACCAACAAAACCACATAGAAGAAGAGGAAAGTACACAACTCTGAGCCCAAGTATAGCAGAAAGTGGTCAACTGATTCCTAACAATTTTGGCAATACTCCAGCTCAATAAATGGCCCCAAATTAAGGGGGCAGATTAAAGCCAATGACATTTCTGTAGAATCTATGAACTTAAAACACCCTTATTGAACCCCACAGACCATCTATATACAAATGGCCATAAATGCAAGACAAGAGTCACATGACTCAATTAGACAGTGTTAATCACACATATATAGTGCAAGTAAAAGAGAATGGAAAACCAGTGGAACTGAACCATATTACTAATCTCAAATATGAGAAAAGATAGAGAAAATACCAATGAGGGAGAATGGATGACGTAGAGTCGTGAGCTGTCGCGAAGGATGGATGATGAGGTTCGTCGCAGAAGCTGAGGTTGTGGGCTGCTTGAGGAATCATTCATATTTTTGGATGAGAGGCCATGGTAAGGGTCGGATTTGAGGAATCATTCCATACCTTAAAATAATGGGAGTCCTACACCTTCGTGTGAGTGTCCAACACAAACATTTGTCTTGTTATTTTTGATTATGTGACAACAATCGAGTTGTGAGACTTCAAAGATAAAATATATATGGGATGGATCTATAGTGTGGATGCAAATTTCTTCCTTCTTGCTCTTGGACAAAATTGCACCTACAAAACAAATAACACCTTAGGTCAAGGCCAAGAGCCTCACACGCCCATGATGAATTGGGGGGGGGGGGGGGGGGGGGGGAGGGGGGGCTTTGGCCAAAGAACCTCTGATGCCAAAGTTAGAATTTTGAGGGAAAAGTGTTTGGAGAATTTAGAAAGTTTAGCAAGAGAATTGGAATTGAGTTTTGGAGAAAATGAGGTTATATTTATAGGGGTGTGGCCGGCCCCTTTAGGAGGAGGAGGACCGGCCACTTGGTTGGTATTTTGGGTGAGGTTCATGATTTGTAGCTAATTAGGAATAATTGAATAATAAATCAATTAATTAGCTAATTAATAGAAGAATTTCCTAATTGATTAGCTAATTAATATAATAAAAGAGGAATGATTTGGGAGTTACCTTGTGGAGATGATTTGATGAGGATGGATGAAATAGGTTTTGAATTGTTACCTATTTTGGGCACTTTTGACTTGGTTGAGGGATGATTGTCCATTGCTCGCGTTAGGAATCCCGGTGTGCCTCGAGGGTAGTTTTATCTTTTTACCCAAAAATTCACGTGTCGCTTTGTGATTATTTTTTGCTCCAAGTATATCACTTCCTTTTTTATACAATATTTTCCGTACATTTTTGTGGGGCTCACGTCGCAATGTTTTCAACGATCCCAACCGTCTATCTTTTAGGTCTTCTCTCAAGATCATGTCTATCGTAAATCATCCAAATCTGAAATCATATGACCGTTGGATTAAAGATTTAGGGTTTTTTTGTAGAACCGTATTCGTCCGTAATGTCTTCATTGCCTTGGATTTGTCTAATTTTTTGTAAGAATGATCTATGAATGATGTTCTAAAAAATAGATGGTTTGGATTGTTAAAATATATTACGAAGTGAGCCCACAAAAACGTGCGTAAAAAATTATATAAAGTTGATAGTGCCACAAGTTCGCCTATATGTCGGTTAATAGTACTTAAGCAAGTGAAACCTAAACTAGTCCAAGAAAAGAACTTTGTAAGTTTGCACATCTAGGTTTTGCACTTCTACTTGACTTTGTCCAAGTAGGTTTGTGAAAAGGAAGACTTTGTCGTGCAAAGCAATTATAGGTCGTACAAAAACTATGGTGACGCACCAATCGTCGCTCAGAATTTGTCGCACAAAGGTTGTGAAAAAAGACCTTACGCGACGAATAAGTACAAATTCGCCGCGTTTTTAAACAATCGCACGACGCTTTGATATTCGTCGTGCTAAAGTTATACAGACAAAGGCTTTCGTTGTACGATATAAAAGGGTACAAGTGTGCTTTGTGATGACAAATTTCAGGGGACGTCAGAAATTTGTCTCTAAAAAATTTGCGAGACAAAACCTGTAAGACGCGCGTAATTTTGCGCGACAACCAGTAGGCATCGCCTAAGTGGAATTTAAAAAAAAAAAAAATAGAATAAAAGGAATATTAAAAAAAATAATATTTCATACAAATGAAAAAAAAAAGCAAATTAATAAATAAAAAATGTACGTACAAATAAAAAGTTTTAAAAGAAAGCGGGAACAAAACTATGAAAAAGAAGCAGAATAATCAATAGGCAAGTCATTCGGAGGTGCTTGGTAATCTTGCTGCTAGTAGGGGGTGGAGTTGGGGACGGGGTCGGAGGTCGACGGGCCTGATTGACGTGCATGCTCGGTGTGGAAGGGCTCTGAGGGCGGTGATGCAGAAAAATCGAGAAGACGTATTCCAGAGGAACTGAGGGCTTGTACAAGCATTGACATTTTAGACTTGTATAATGCCAGCTCACTCCTCAGGCCAGTGACTTTTTGCATCAAAGCCGTAACCTGGCCCTTTGACTGTGAGGATGACGAGGCTCCACTCTCCTGCCGCCTGACATTTCGTATCCCCTGACAATATGTCCAACGTCTCTGTCATGATGTGAAACCCTACATCCTCAAGAGGATCCACAGACTCAATCGGCGTGTCCAAGGGAAGCTGGAAGGCGGACTCCTGAAGCACCGACTGACTCTTCTCCACCATAGTCGCCTGTGAAAAAAAACATGGATTTTCTATTATACAAAAAATAAATGTATTAGTTGTAATACTTAAAGAAAATACGTTAGCAAAAATTAAAAAAAGTAAAATGAAAGAAGTCGTAATTAAAAACGCACCACATAGCCAGCCTCCTGAAAATGACCGCAAAGCCAAACCTAACTATCTTGTCGGTCCTCGAACTCCTTCGAGCAACCCACCCGAGAGCGACCAGCGGATCATCAAACTGCTGGAAATATTGGTGCAGGTTACTCTTCCACTGCTTGTAGCGTTCGTAGAAGAGCCGATTGAGGTACGCCAACATGTCCTCGTTCATGTCCTCCAAATTGTAGTTTGTCTGCAATGTAACAAATATTATGAAAGTATTAGTAATAAAAGACAGTATTAAATATAAATATGTAAATTTTACATGAAAAGCATTAAAAAGGTGATGCTAGTTACGGACAATTGATTGCGCATCGTGTTCTTTGTCTCCTCCGGCATCGTCTTCCAAGACTTCCACCGCAGAGGGCAAAAAGTCCACACAACATGCCCAATGTCATGGGCCAATACACCATGTTGCTTCGCCGTTGGTGCAACCTGATGTCGCTCATCGTATCCGAATGTGATACGACTGTTGGTCACCCGGGTGACCTTCACTGTCTTCAATTGCCGACAAGGCCCCCAGGTGTTTCTCTTTGCTACAAAGAAATGAAAAAGAAAACATTAACCCAAAACTAATAACAAATCCTATTAAAATTTTGGCATAACCTCCCCTATAATTAAAACATTTCTCAAAACCCTGAAAATAACATAAACAATATACGTGTCCAACACAATGATCACAACGATTTAATAAAAGGTTCGGGAAGATGATAACTTTTTAATCCTTACATGACATAACTTAACAAATTGAACCTAAAATAACCTAATTAAGTTAACATGGGAATGAGGGATTGAATTAGGATTATATACCTGATCGTGTACCCGAGGCATTGGTTATGGATCCCGATGGCGACATCTAGTTCGGAGTGCGAGGGTGCCGGTGAGTACGTCGAGCGCTAACAAGTAGCACCACCGAAGAAGTCGACGATGCCTGCACTTGTGGAACTGGATGACCAACTGGGTCAACCGGATTCACGGGCATATGGTCCGTCTCTGCTGGAGAAGTGGTAGCAGTAGTAGGTGTAGTTGTCGGACTAGGTGTAGAAGTTAGCCCTCTAGGTTCTAATGAGATGTGACATCTACAAAATTGGAAATAAATTTGTTAGGTGCTTAAAGTTGTGTTTCAAACATAATGAATCCATATATTAAGATTTTATAAGTGAGAGTAAAAAAAGGGATCAACAACACCAAGAATAAAATTTTATTATAGAAGTTACACCCATTACAAATGATCACATCCCCTCACTAGATATATGCCCACTCAAAACCTAAATTAATCGTTCATCAAAATTTACAATTATACTCGCAAATGCTTTAAGCATCCAAGAGTTCTACAAGCGGAACATATTTCAGTTTATATCATTACTTTTTTATGAATACATAAATAAATTAATTAAAACAGCACCATTCTAGAATATAGAGAAGGTTACTTAGCGCATATAATAGTTTAATCTTTCTTTGTTCTTATGCATGGAATTGCCAAGCGATGGATGTTCTCTAACTGGACCTAGAGGTCAAAAATCTTGGTGCACTCGATCTGTGTCTTGTTAAATCACGAGGCCTAGAGGCACTCGATTGTCGTGTGGTTTATCCTTGCATGATTGGTCGATTAGTGAGCATTTAGCGGTCAACCAAGATGAGCGAGGTGTGGCATGCGTTGGTTAGGGTTTCCTCGTGGACTAGCGCTTGAGCTTGTGGGCAAGAAAGCCTAGGGTTTAGCGTGCTAGAGCTTGCGAACCTTTAGCCGTGTTTAGGAGAGCTGCACCTTGGGGAAAATGCAAGCCGAGGCGGCTTTGGTAGGCATTTTCGTTGGTCTCATGGGGGACGGGACTGGTATCATAATGGCGATAGGTGGCACCATGGCAACAATGCTAGCTCAGGTCGCTCCTCCTCCCATGGTAGTGGTGGCTCGGGTTTTGTCATTCCTTGCGGCATGACATGGAGTCGTAGGTGTAACACCTGAAAAATTTAACATATATGGTTATCTGGAAATTTTATTGATAAGTGGAAATGACGAAAATGCCCTAGGGGGCTAAACGTAATTTACGAGGACGTATTTTATCCTCATATATATTGTCATGTTTCTTGACATTTTTGGATAGAGTTCAATCCTACGAGTGCGTAGGCGAAAACCGTTCGTGCAATGGAGTTATAACGAAGAAATTAGAGATGCTTTCGTTGTGCAAAAAAATAATAAATAAAAGAATTCGGGTTAGACGCTACCAGGTGGCAGCAAGAGAGAGGGGAAATGAGGGATGTGAGAGAGAAAATGAGGAAGGGAGATGACCAATCGGCAAAGGAAGAAGGGAGAGAAATGAGGGATGTAAGGGAGCACTGGATCCATTTGGATCCGTACAACCCAACCCGATCCGGTTCCTTGACCCAGCTCTAACTCCTCAGTCCAACGTTCATTCAAGGTGATTCCAGTGTTTATGGAAAGCTCTCGTCGAGCCCAACATCCTTGTAATGTTAAATTTCAAATTTTCTAACCCAAATTCACAAATCGAAGCCATAAACCCATGGGTGCATCTGGCGGCTTTATTTTTCGGTGACTCCGGCCAGCTTCACCATCGATGACCACCACCAAAAGATTCCTTTCAACCCCAGGAGCAAGGCCGAAGCCTTGGATGAGGCGTCGGAGTTCGTTTTGATGGTGAATCGACAACTACCCAAATTAAGGGTTCCGGTGGTTCGAGGGATTTTTCGGACACTTCCCGGCCGAATTGGACTTTGGCCCAGGTATAAAAGTTGTTCCTCTCATTGAACTATATAACCCTGTAAAATTTGGTAATTTTTAGAGTTCATCAGAATTTGGGGTTTCCGTTCGCCAGAAACCACCACGCACGGCGGCGCTTGGCCAGAAGGCTGATGCTGCCTTTTTAAACTAATTTCGATATTCTGAATCCATATTTGAAATGCATTTGGTGTGATTCATTTGTTTGAACCTAGTTAGTGATTATTAGTCACTTGAAATTTTCTTAGAAATGAGTTAGAAATTTAATTTGTGAACTACGAATGGCTTGATCCCTTCGTAAGTTACGTAGGCAGTCTAATGAGGAGGTTAGATGCAGCCATAAACTAAACAAAATGAATTTTTTTTTAGTGTGGTTAGTTAGAATTATAATTAACCATTATTTTTATTGTAGCCTACCTGTGTGTTTGGCTTCCAAGTTAGAAATTTCGGGATGTTACAAAGTGGTATAAGAGCAAACGATCCTACTTCCAAATTTGTTATATTCTTGAATTCTTATTGTTGTGAAATATGATATGCAAAGTGAATGCATTATTTCATAACTTTGTGAACGAAGTGCTATGTGAATTATGATTTACATTGATATTGCATTATTCATAATTTCTATGATTAATGTGGTATTAATGTGAAATACACATGTATTGTGAATCTTGCACTGGCAGGAGAGTGAATATATATATATATATATATATATATATATATATATATTCTCATGTTTTAATGATGTGAATATGATTGCGGTGATATTGTTATATTTCACAAGTTTTATGAATCATGAGGCATTTATGTGACATGCATATGAGTTGTGAATGCATTATTTCAAACTTTTGTGAATTAAGTGGCATCCAGGTGACATATATATGGTGGACCACTCGTGTATGTGGCATGGTGCAATTTCCATGGCGATTATGGAGTTTTGTGAGTGGAAATTATGATTTGCATTGTGGCTGCAATATTTCATAATTTATATGGATATGTGACATACATATATGTATTTTGAATCACTCACGTGTGTGGTTGTGAGTGCAGGTCCCTGTGGATTGTGAATGCAGGTACCATGGATGATTTTGATGACCTAAGAGTGAAAGGGACTGTGAGGTTCCCTGGGTTTCGATCCCCTAAACCTTCAGAGGGTGTTATACAAATGGGATACTCATGCGGGATAGTCTATGTGGTATAGCTGTTGGAAATGGACACTCTTAGATTGAGAAGTACTAGGAGTGAGGGGCACCGTGCGTTGCCTTGGGTTTCGATCCCCTAAACCTCTGGAGGCCTACATGGTCGGACTTGTACCATATCCCGTGGGGAATGTACTTGGTTTTGGGGTGTAGGATTAAATGGACACTCTCGTTACCCTATTTTGTGTTGTTGTGGTCAGATTGAAGTGAGGGTAATCGGTCGCGGGACCGGTCATCAGATTGGATTATGTTGGCACACGAATTCTGGGAATGAATTGTGGTGATGGCTGTTTATAGCCAATAATGGTAAGTGATTTTACCAGTGATTGTGATTTGAAATTCCAATGATTTGGCTGGAATTTCTTATATTTTGAATTGCCAATTTAAATGGTTTGGCTTGAAATTGTGATATTTGCTTAGCCACTGATGATTGTGGTTTGAAACTTTGATATTTATTTGGCCGATGATGGTTTGGCTGAAATTTATGATATTTGTTTGGGTAAAGTACAAAAAATTACCTCAGCTATTGGTGTCACGACACTTTCATACCTCATCTTTTAAAATTGATAATGTCATACCTCATCTTTAGAATTTGTGCCAATGTTATACCTTCTGTTAGCTTGGCCGTTTATTTCTCAGTTAAATGCTGACGTGTCTTGATTCGAGGCCCACTTTCTATTAAAAAATTAATAAAATATTATTAAAAACTAAAAAAAAATTATTTAATATTTTTTAAATATTAAAACAAAAGTTTTTTTTTTTTTAAAAAAAAAAAAAAAACCCTCACTTCTTCCCTTCCCCCCCTTTCTCTCATCTCCCTCATCTTCATCTTCATCTTCCTACTTAATCTTCAACAAAAATAAAATAAAATAAAAAATAAAAATATAAAAAAATAAAAATTTGAAAACCCATCAACCCCCCCCCCCCCAAACCCGAAGAAGAACAAGAACAAAAAAAAATGCAACCCAGAAAGAAGAAGAAGGCAAAGGAAAAAAAAAAAAAACCAAACCAAACGCAGTTCGTCACCCCCCCCCCCCCCACACAACAAACCCAACCCCCTATAACCCAGAAAGAAGAAGGAAGAAAAAGGAAGGAAAAAAAAAAAAAAACCCAAACCAAACACAGTTCCTCCCCCCAAAACCAAACCCCCTGCCAACCCCAAATCCACCACTCCCACCCCATCACAAAGGTTTCCTGATTCCACCTCAAAAGGATCTGGGTTTTTTCCTAGGTTTTTTTTTTTGGGTTGCAGGTAGTGGGTGCGAGGGTGGGTGCAAGTTTAGGGAAGACGGGAGGGGGGAAGAAAGGAAGGGGGGAGGGGAGTGGGGGGGGGGGAGGGGCTTTTTTCTTCTTCTTTTTTCTGGGTTGCAGGAAGGGCGCTGGAAGGGGGAAGAAGATGAAGATGGGGGAGAAGAGAGAGAATGGGGGGTGGGGAAAGGGGAAAGGGGACATGAGGGTTTTTTATTTTATTTTTATTTATTTTTATTATTTTAATATTTAAAAATTATTAAATGATTTGTTTTTAGTTTTTAATAATTTTTTAATAGAAAATGGGTCCCGGATCAAGCCACGTTAGCATTTAACTGAGAAATAAACGGCTAAGCTAACGGAATGTATAACATTGGCACAAATTCTAAAGATGAGGTATGACATTGTCATTTTTAAAAGATAAGGTATGAAAGTGTCGTGACACCAATAGTTGAGGTAGTTTTTTGTACTTTACCCTGTTTGTTTTGCTGAGGATGAATATGACAAAATTTTCTAATGTTTGATATCACCAGTGATTATGGCTAGAAATTTTGAGGAAGAATCATGGTAACGGTTGCGTATAGCCAATGATGGTAAGTAGTTTACCAATGAAGTGATATTTATTTTGCCAATGTGAATTATGGCTTGATGTGATATTTATTTTGCCAATGTGTATGGCTAGAATTTCCGATATTTATTCTACCAATGAGTGTGGTAGGGAACCTGAGTATAAATGATTACTTCGTGGAAGTATTTATTTCTGGAGCTTGAATAAAATCGTAGACTGAGGTTATGATTTTATTCACTACAAATGAATTGTGGAATTAGTGTTAATTCCTTTTCGTTATTTGAGGGTAAAAATATCGAGGACGAGATTTATTTTAATGGGGGTAAAATGTAACACCCTTAAAAATTTAACATATATGGTTATGTGGAAAATTTTATCGATAAGTGGAAATGACGAAAATGCCCTAGTGGGCTAAACGTAATTTTACGAGTATGTATTTTATCCTCGTATATTTTGTCATGTTTCTTGACGTATTTGGATAGAGTTCGATCCTACAAGTGTGTAGGCGAAAACCGTTCGTGAAACAGAGTTGTAACAAACAAATTAAAGATGTTTTCGTTGTGGAAAAAAAAAAAAGAATTGGGGTTGGACGCTGCCATGTGGCGGCAAGAGAGAGGGGAAATGAGGGATGCGGGAGAGAAAAGGAGGAAGGGAAAGGACCGATCGGCAGAGGAAGAAGGGACAGAAATGAGGGAGGTGAGGGAGCACCGAATCCTTTTGGATCCGTACAACTAGACCCGACCCGGTTCCTTGACCCGGCTCTAACTCCTCCATCCAACGTCCGTTCGAGGTGATTTCAATGTCTATGGAAAGCTCTCGTCGAGCCCAACATCCCTGTGATGTTAGATTTCAAATTTTCTAACCCAAATTCACAAATCAAAGCCATAAACCCATGGGTGCATCCGACGGCTTTAACCTTTTTCCAGTGGCTCCGGCGAGCTTCACTGTCGATGACCACCACCAAAAGACTCCTTTTAACCCCAGGAGCAAGGCCTAAGCCTTGGATGAGGCATCGGAGTTCGTTTTGGTGGCAAATCGACAACTACCCAAATCAAGGGTTCTGGCGAATTGGACTTCGGCCCAGGTATGAAAGTTGTTCCTCTCATTGAACTCTACAGCCCTGTAAAATTTGGTAATTTTTAGAGTTCGTCGAAATTTGGGGTTTCCGTTCATCGAAAACTGCCACGCAAGGCAGCTCATGGCCAGAGGGACGATGCTGCCTTTTTAAACTAATTTCGATATTCTGAATCCATATTTGAAATGAATTTGGTGTGACTCATTTGTTTGAACCTAGTTAGTGATTATTAGTCACTTGAAAAATTTTCAGAAATGAGTTAGAAATTTAATTTGTGAACTACGAATAGCTTAATCCCTTTGTTGGGCACGTAGGCAGTCTAACGAGGATGTTAGATGCACCATAAACTAAACAAAATGATTATTTTTTTAGTGTGGTTAGTTAGAATTATAATTAACCATTATTTTTATTGTAGCCTACCTGTGTGTTTGGCTTCCAAATTAGAAATTTCGGGATGTTATAGTAAGTGTTGCGGGTGGGGCCAATGGAATCAGTTCCAACCCTGCAATATAGAGAGCCGAACTTGGTGGTGGTGCCACCACCATTTTGATGTTCCTACTCGATAATTTTCGTGTTTCCACCAATTTTGAATTAAAGAAGAAACTGGTGAATGAAGTTTTATGTTTAGAATTTTGTTTTTGCGACTCTTTTTCAAGAACTCTCAATGAAAGCACCAAGTTTTGGGAGCACACTTTCGTTGCAAATTGAATTGCCGAAAATTTACACAAATAAGGACAAGAGACAAATGGAGTCAGACTAACACTAGTGTAGGTTTAGACAAAGAGTATTTGATGCCTAAGTTAGAAAGGCTATAGGAAGTGATAAGAGTGTGGTGAGAGTTCTTGATTACTGGGATCAAGTGGCTAGCTTGGCTATTTATAGAGAATTGAGGAGTTAATCCTAGCATCCAGGTTCATTGAACTTGTTAGCAAAGTGTTACCTAGTTTGCACACCGATGGAAAAGTATTCCTCTAAGATTCGAGGAATATGCTTTGGAAAGTCTTGTCATGCTAAGAGACTGACAGGTAAACTCATTACATATCAGGGTAATCTGCATAGTCACATGGCGATCAACTTTAATCGTTTGTGATGAATTGAGCTTGGGGTGCCTACTGATTGTGAGCTCTTAGGGCCTTCGTAGAGAATGTGGCCAGTTAGCGTGTTAGGATTTGACTAACAGTCTATGTATTCCGTCAATGATAGAGTAGTTATTTTTTGTAAGTGGTACCATCAAGTGTTTTTATTGGTCGGGATATTTTTATGTTCCCACACATACATTGTGGGAGCATACAATAGTTGATGAAGAGACAAAGAAGGAATAGTGAAATCCTTACGGGAAATATTTCAAAGCAAAGAAAATAAAATGCAAAGATCATCATGCTGATAACATATTATAAACAGACAAATGAGAGTGGTGGATCACTCTATTTATCTTCTATATAGACGATATTTGAAAAAAAAATTAAATAAATAAAAAAATAAAGTGGCCAGGTCCACATGAGTCGACTTTAAATGGACCGGGGCCGAAAGAAAATTACTAAAGGAGGATGGAGATTAAAATGACATACTCATCACGGTGAGTTCATTGTTATCCTCAGGGGTGGTTCGGTATGGGATACCGAACCAAAATCTTAGTCTCGATTCCCAAACCAAAATTTTTGGTATTCCTAATTTCAAGATCGATTCCAAACCAATTTTTTGGAAATCCCAATTTTCGGGAATCCCGAAATAGTTTCGATATTTCGGGACAATCGGGAATCCCGAAATATTTTTTGGCTTTTGGGCTATAATATTTGCATTATATGAACTCCACAACATTATATGAACTCCACAGGAACTGACATAACATACAGGAGGACCCAATCAAAGAAAATAATTGTTCTGAAATGCAATATGCCAAAGGAAATGCAACTTTGTAAGGATTGTGAAAGTAGCAAAGCACCACCTACTAGAGGAATGACAACTTCATTGTATTAGTGTAGTCTTCTTCCATCCCCAACATAATCGACCCATAGACTTCAAATTTTAAACGTTCGTAGACAAGCAACCACTTATAACTCAAGAGGCTTAAATACAGAAGGTTCACAAGGACCAATAAGTACAAACCATACAATATTTGACAACTCTTCCAACATCTTGTACAACATTCTGAAAGTTCAGGTCACTCTTTTCCAGTTAGCCCGTTGGCGTCACAAATGTGGGAGACAAACAATTCTAATCCATATGCCTATGTCAATGTTTCCTGATTACTTTATCCCAAGCAATGAACAAAATATATTACGACTAGGTTAAAAGAACAAACATCGAACGTAAGTTCTAATCCATAAGTTCCTGATTACTTCATCTGAGAAATTTACTTGTTGGTAACTAAAACTCCAGCACAGAAGCTGCAGAAGCAAAGCAAAAGAGCCCAGTTCCTTCGGACCTTCACCAATCTGCAAAAACCCAAGAACCATTAGATCAATTAAATAGAATATGTGAAACCAAACAAACCCTAATCTAGAATTCGAAAATTAAATTTCAAAAACCCTAAAATTACAAACCTTAATCTAGAATTCGTAAATTAAATTTCAAACCCTAAATTAATTCCCATATTTATTTACCTGTGTCTGAATCTGAGAGAGAGAATCGCATGAGAGAGTCAAAGACTCCTGAGAGAGACTGGTGGTGGCTATGGCTCTGTGTCATGAAGGAAGGGTCCACCGTCGGAGAGAGACAGCGGTGGATGATCCGTGTGGTGGTGGGTCGTTGACTGGTTGGCCAGAGTTGGATTTGAGACAGAGAGGAGGAGGAGAGGGTTCTCTCGGTGGCTGAGGTGCTGAGCTGAGAGACTGAGTGAGTGAGAAATGAAATCGAAAGTTTGAAACGACACTCAAGTCCTCGACGGGGAGAAAGCCTAACAAGGAATTGACGACATAAATTAATTTGAAACAATCCAACGGTTCAAATTAACTCTAACTATAATTAAAAAAATTAATATATATTATTATCTGTGTAAATATATACATATATATATATATATATAATTAAAAATATATATTTTCGGTTCGGTATAGGAATACCGAAATATTGGGAAGACAATCCCAATTCCCATACCGAAATTTCGGTATTTTTTTGGGATAGCATACCGAAAATTTTGGGAAAATCGGTTTGGGACATTTTTGATTTGGAATCGGTATTTTTTCGGTTTGATTCGGAATTTTTGGGAATTTTTTCCATCCCTAGTTATGCTTACAAAATACGGTCATTTTCGTCATTTGAGGAGAACCTTTTATAGGTGGACCGACTGAAATGCCCTTACTACGCGCCACACGGCCCAGCTTCATTGAGTCAAAGAGCAGACTAACTTGAATGCACGCTGTACAGGATAACTCCCTCATTGAAAAGCTAGGGTACTCTGCAACTTCGCGGGAAGAAACCCTCCTCGATTGCACCACAGAAGGAAGAGATTCTTACGAAACATGAACAATGGTTCCTCTTCCAAAATGCACGGTCCTGATCAACCTGAAATAAGTGGGTCCTCCCCCAAATCCCTGAACGCCAAAATGGGCAAACCGGAAGACAGTGAAAAGAAGGTAAATTTCTTTTTCAATTTCAAAATTTTACAATTACCCACTTCATAATTTACCAAAACAAGGATACCCAGATACCCAGAAGTGCTTTTGGAAATAGTTCTGATCCTCAACTTCAAGACTCTGTTTTGAGATTGATTTGATTTGATTTTCCAACATATTGTTTCACATTGAATAATGTGTTGATTGCCCTGTTATGGATCATGAGAGTAGGCATTGTTATAAAAATAAAAATAAAAAATTCAAAAAAATCGTTTCAAAATTGTTTTTTGATTTTGGATTGTTGCCCATCATTCTGATCACCGGAATATTGTCAAAAAAGTTTTGAGCATATGCTAATACTATGAGTCTGTGTTTTGAACTTAAATTGTAGTTTGTTTTTCGTTGTTTTGCTTTTTATGTAACTTTGTGTAAATTTTTCATAAGAAACTCAAAGATGTTGAGATTAGTGTTCCGATAGTGTATGGCAATACTGCATTCTGGCTCGGTAAGAAGGCGAACGAGTAAGTATTGTTTTATTGTCTTGTTGAATTACTTACATGAGGAATGGAATATGAGAGTTAAGTTCGTGACATTTAACTAGGGTGGTTCGTGGGGCAACCAATGAGGATCTTGGAGTGGTGATAAAACGTGCTGTTTTTCAGCTGCATTCCAATTTCAGTAATCCCACAAGGGTAGTTGAGTCACCACCATTTGAATTGTCAGAATGTGGCTGGGGTGAATTTGAAATTGCCATTACGCTTTTCTTCCACAGTGATGTTTGTGATAAGCCATTAAACTTGTGAGTTGCTTTGAATAATAAATTACGTGATTTACTTGGTACTTGGCTGTCCAATTTTGTGTTTGATGCTGTCTATGTTCTTTGCAATTGTACCAAGTCCTCGACAATGGAATAGTAGATTTAAACCTAGTTTGACCGAAGCAACTTTGTCTTTTAATTTCCAACATTGATATGTTCATTGTCTATCTGAGTATTCACCAGAACCCTTGCAGCGACACATCCTGCTTTATATGTACCATATATGTTACGAAATGGAGAAATTAGATTTTACTTAACCTTCTAGTATGCTTAATTGGGAGATGAATTTTTCAAACAATGAGTTTGATTATTTATTACATGCATTGGTATAATTTGATTTTACATTTGATTAGAAACAACCAACAACCTGTTTTTCATTTTAACATACATTTGGTACTATGCCTGCCCATCTTTGCAAGGAGAATTTGATCTTGAACTTTTTCACAGATTTCATCATTTTAAGTTGTAACTAGAGGATGAGTTCGGTCCTATGTCGACTAAAAAGCCTGTTGTTGTGGAATCATATGATGAGATTGTGTTCCCTGAGCCTTCAGAGGCTTTCTTAGCTCGTGTGCAGAATGAGCCAGCTTGTCGTTCCCGGACTACCTGCTGGCGTTGCTTTGCCTCCGCCTGGTATAAATTATTTATGCTGTTGTGTCTGTAATTTCTCTTTATCATTTTGTGGATTGTAAATTATTCCTTTTCATTGCATGTAGTGCCAGTTGAGGATCCAAGTAAGAGAAAGAGAGGGGACACTAAAGATCATCCCCCATGCCAGTGGTTCACAAACTTTTCAGAAGCAGATGAGCTGCTACAACTTGCAGCAGCTCGTCAGCAGGTATGCATTACTTTTATCTCATATTTTCTAGATATAATGTATGGAACTTGAAACTTTGTGATCGTGGAGAGCTGTCAATGAGTCTGTATTCGTGGAAAAAAATTTACCATCTGTGGTTTCTTAGATTATGTACTGATGTATTTGTCCAGTTAATTTCTTTGTGCTGAATCCTTTTGCAATTTATTGCATATATTAGTGTCTAGGATTCTAAAATCTTATGTGCACTCAAACTCCAAAGATAAATATAATTATTATTATTAGAAGTATTTCACCCTTCTCATTTATGTATTGAATGGAATTCTATCCATATTTTGCAGTCATGTCTTTAGCGCAACTTTAGATGTATATTTGAGAATTATGAACTCTAAATCATCGTGATACGCTAGTGAAGAAAACATCAAACATGAGCCCAGTATGCTTAGAGAAAATGAATAGGGCGGCTTCATGTTCTAAGAGCTGTAAAGCGATTTCATAGAAAAATTGTGAGAATGATATTGTTGTGCGTCAATCGAAAACATTTAGCCGATAGACGGTAGCTCTCTTATCTGGTCAATCATGTAGTGTGTAAACTAGTGTAATAATGTCTAATCTAACAGATGTTTAAATATATCCCAAGAGATATAGGGTACGATGTTTGAATCCTAGGGTGTGCTCTGTAAACCCCAAAGACCAGCCAGCCATGTTTAGCAGGGCTGTGTTTAAATTGAACAGTCTTTGGTACTCAAATGCTGTAAGCGGGTCTGTGGAACTGATAGTGCCTTGAGAACACAGCCAGAACGAATAACAAATCAGCATGCTTTTTGTGTTAATGGATTGTAACGTCCATGGGGTTTGTCATGGGTTCAAATGTAGAAAATGGTGAACCAAAATTGTATTTTAGAGCCAAGGTAGACCTAAAATAACATTCAAAACTAGTTCATATTTAAGTTGTTTTAACTATCAGGTTTTACGTAGAACTGGTTTAAACTAATTCTTTAGTTTCCCAAACACATCCTAAGTATGTGTTGAATGGATTGACTGGGTTCTCAAATGAGTTAAGAGAGGACTACCTTTCTTCTTCCAATGAATTCTGATAACATGTTTCCTAACGGAGCAAAATGTATGCAAAGATCTGTAGTCATTCGATCATGGTATCATTCTATGTTTATGTACACTACTAGGGAGAGTAAAAAAACAGACTGGCAGACTAATAGTCTCGTAGGTCACCAAATTTCCACCAAAGTTTCTTTTTGAGGTCGAACACGCCATGAAAGGCCTTTGATGAGTCGAGGTTCGTTAGGAAAAGTCAGTTGAGGGGAGTCCAGCCTAACATTCATTTTGGATGTCCCCTATCCCCACCCCACTCCATTCGCTCCCCCCATGGGGCGACAAATCTCTCAGCTAGAATTGGAGCCAACCATCTTCCATGAAACATATCTGTATGGCGTTCAATGGAATGAATATGTTTTCTTTAAATTCTCCTTGGGCAGACTAATTTGTTGCATTCTGCATAATTGTATGAGTTCTTACTGGTAATTCTCACGACTGCTATAGTGGTTGTTTAAATTATTCTGAAATTAGTGAACCAGCCTAAGCATTTGTGATAAATACCTAATTCTGTTTCTTCATGTTCATTGACTCATCACAATCAAATTTCTTTGTGATTTCATTGTTATTAACCATTGAAATCTGAAATAAGTTGGAATTTAGTAGGTTATGAATCCTGAAACTAGTAAGGATTTATTAAGATGAATCACATGTTGTTGAGATCTGAACATATTTGATGTTTATGCATTAGTAGGCAGTAATGTAACCATAAGTTTGGTTACTTTAGTTGAGATAACAAAATTACTTATCGTGATAGAAAATGCTCAAGGAACTATGTTAACCTTGGGTTTCAAATGCCATTGTATTAGGTTCAAGCTCGTACTGCTAAATTCCGAAGAGAGATGACTCTGCTAGAGGGGATGCATCAACAAGTGAATTCTGTCTCCGACCAGTGACTGTACATTATCCTGCAGATTTATGAAGATTCCAGTTCCAAATTGGTTCCATGGTAGATACATTCGAATTACTCGCAGCAGGTGCTGATGGCACACAAATGTAGTGCCTACCTGTATTTTCTCAGCTATGGCGAGTTATTTTACTTTCTCTTTTTCATTTTTGTTTAACTCTCCTTTACGTAAATTTGTTGTCTTGTTCATTTGCAATGTGGCATCTATCCGTAAACAATTTAAAGGAGGAACGTAAAAGGTGTATCTTTTAATATCTTTTATGCCAAGAAAAGAGACAATTTTGATTTACTTGGACACTTATTATTGATTTTTCAACTCGCCTGTGCTAGTTATCTGAAAGTACATATGAAGAGAATTTAGTAGGTGTGAAATTTGAGGTGCATTCAGAATTAAGATATCATCTGAATCAATTTTATTTTTTAATTGTAAGTGTTCTATGAGGAGCCATTCTTAACTCTCACTCCCTCACAGAGTTCTTGTCAAAGTTTGCTGAGGTAGGTCCAAACTAATAATTCTCTTCATGGTTGCCTATGTCCGGCTGAATCTAGGCTTCTTATAGAGTAGGTAGTACTCATTTTCTGATAGATAGGGCACACCTCATTGCTAGCTATATTTCAACTTCAATGTCATTTCCCATACTTTACAGTGTTTATACGAGAAAAACTTCGGTGCGGGCATAGATAGCACATTATCATTTGCCCACACACACAAAGCAGCACTCTAGGTTGTATTTGGTCCAGTGTTTTAAAAGGCTCGCCTTAGGGCGCGCCTAGGCGGCCTCTGAGGCTGGGCGTGAGGATTGCCGCCTCTATTTTCAGGGAGTGGGCGAAAGGCGTCGCTGGAGCCGCTGAGGTGGCAGAGGCGCGCCTGAGGGAGTCCAATGTCTATGTTTGGTTGTTTGTTTTCTTTTGTTTGGGTAGGGTTTTAATTGCCTCATACATCTTCCTTGCACGATCGTGTCTCTGTTTTTTTTTTTTTGTGATTTCACGAGCTCTCTCCCACTCGCTCTGGCGACAACCGCAACACCAATCTTCGACAGCCTTCTGTAGCACCTGCCTCCAGCCTTCAATAGCACCTGCCGCCAGCCTTCAGCAGCACCGTCGCAACCCCCCATCAACAGCACCACAACACCCAAAGACTGCGCCGCCGCCAGCACTCCCACAAATCCGCAATTTTTACGGCTAGAGTTTTTGATTTTTATTTTTTTATATAATGTATGTGTGCGTTGTCTGCGTGCATCGTTATATGTGTGCTCATTGTGCTTTTCATCCTCTATTATATATAATATATAGGGTAAATATCAGTTTACTACCCTCATCTTTCGTGGTTTTCAACATTTAGTACATCAAGCTTTTTTCGTTCTAGAGTCATATCT
Source organism: Heteromeles arbutifolia (assembly GCA_024362995.1). Classification (NCBI taxonomy): domain Eukaryota; kingdom Viridiplantae; phylum Streptophyta; class Magnoliopsida; order Rosales; family Rosaceae; genus Heteromeles; species Heteromeles arbutifolia. The sequence goes on along the minus strand of JANCRC010000002.1, from coordinate 37,131,233 downwards.
AAAGTGTTAATTTTGGGACAGTCTCATACATCCGTTAGTCAAATTGTTAAGTCTGCCGTTAACTGAAGACGTGGTGCCTATGTGGACAATGACTGGACGCCACGTGTCATTAAGGGTCCACGTGGATTTTTTATTTTTTTTGGAAGAAGGGGTTAAAAAAAATTCAAAAATTCAAAAAAAAAAAAAAAAAAAATCCCTGTCTTTTACCTTCCTCAACCCCCTCCCTTCTCTCCTCTGTTGCTTTGGCCTCCTCCTTCTCTATTCAAAAACCCAATTAATTATACCAATTAGCTATATGATATCATCACATTCTTCAGACCCAGCAACCCAGCAACTCCTCCTCCAAGCAACCAAGAACCGTATCCAACAGAACCCAGCAATGGAGTGACCTCAAACCAGAATATCGGGGCTCAACCGTCCCTCTGGGATGTCTGAGACACTGCTCCACCTCGATTCCGTTTCGGGTTTTTTTCGTGCGGTTTCGAGCCTCTCAGCGTCGCCAGGTTCTTGTTGGGCGATTTCGAACCTGTCCTCATCGTCGAAGCCCTCGACTTGCAGCGACAGATTCATCCGTCGAAGAGGGAGGCAATTCTTCGAAAGTCACTCCAAAACCCTAATTCTCTCTCTTTCTATAAAACCTTGTTCTTGTACTTACTTCCCAGAAAACCAAAATTCCATCTTTTTCAATGCCTGCACTTGCAAAACCCTAAATCCCCAAATCCAATTGTGAAACCAAATTGAATCCCTTTTCGTTTTAGAAGTGGTAATTGTCTTTGGATTCGACTGATTTGCAGAGGAGAGAAGGGAGGGGGTCTATCGATTTACAGGTAAACCACGAACGAAGCAAACCCTAGAATCGATAACAATTTCAGAAGATGAAGAAGGTAGGAGAAGAATACCTCTGTTGTGCGAAAAGGCGAAACTGCAGGTTGCAGAAGAGAGAAGGGAGGGAGAGGGTGCGGGGGGTTGGGGAGGAAGAAGACGGGGCTTTTTTTTTTTTTTTCCGAATTTTTGAATTTTTTTTTTAACCCCCTCTCCAAAAAAAAATTCACGTGGACTCTTTAATGACACGTGGTGTCCAGTTATTGTCCACATAGGCGCCACATCATCAGTTAACAGCAGACTTAACCGTTTGACTAACGGATGTATGAGATTGTTCCAAAATTAACATTTTAGGTATGACTTTGGAACGAAAAAAACTTATGTACTAAATGTTGAAAATCACGAAACATGAGGGTAGTAAACTGATATATATATATATATATGTGTGTGTGTATTTATAATGGGGTGTGCTATCCACACACCTCATTTTACTTCTCATACATTCCTTAATAATTTCTGTTCGTTGATCTTCTTCAATTCATCCGATCTGACGATCGAAAATTAAGAAGGTGTGTGAGAAGTAAAATGGGGTGTGTGTGGATATCACACCCCTTTATAATATATATGTGTGCTCATGGTGATTATTGATTAATACTTTTTTTTTAATGTAATATATGTGTATGCTCAGTGTGTGATTAATGTTTCTGTGTTGTGTTCACTTGTGTATTATAATTAATATTGCCATGCATTATAATTACATAATATATAGTTCCATTGATTAATTGTAATGCTTGGTTAATTTTATAATGGATTTGGATGATATTACCATTTAAAATTTTACAAAGTATTATTTTCTATATAATTATATATAATATATAAAACATATATATTACAAAATTTAGATCTCATGAGGCTTCGCCTCACACTTAGGTGGGGCTATTTATGGGACACCTTGTCGACGCCTTCGCCTTTTAATACATTGATTTGGTTTCACTCACCTATTTGTATGGGTTTTCATAGGGCAGAAGCTGCATTGAAGTTTTTGTCGTCCTCTACTAGAGAAGATATTCAATATGGCTGACTAACTAGGGTAGCTCTCACATCACGTGGGATTATGTGGTGGCTAAATACATAATGATCTTATGTAAAAGGTGCCCTACAAACGATGTGGTCAGTTATCTCAATATTGTTCGCCATTTACTATTTCCCTTGCAGTGCACATGGGATTGAATTCATATCACCAATTTACAAATCTTGATGGCATCACCATCAGGTGCTTAGTGTTCTGATCCTATCCTTACTTTGAAAATACACATGGATATGGATAACACCATATTTCATATATATCCTTTGACTAATCATGTTTCTATGTGTTTATTTATAGTATGTTTATGATTTTTAAACTTCTTATTGAACAACCCATGAGACCATGTATTCTGACATCACCACCATCAAAATCCATTATGCAGCCTCTTCAGGCTTCATTGTCAAAGCAATTGCTTACAACCCACATGGGCGTGAATGCCTTTGTTCATTATTTTTTCCCATTCGAACAATATTTTTACCTGATCCAAACTACTCTGAAGATGATTCAACTTAATTACAAAGGCGGAAACACATTACTCTAACCAACTGAGCTACGTTTGATGTCTGCATTTTCATTATTGGTTTAGTTCCTCTTGTTCTACCCATACCTATAAAAGAATAATAGTTGGGATCTTTTGGTAAATATACAAGATGACATAATTTTGTTACCAAGTTTTCAGCAAGAGAGCCAGTGGAAAAAGACAATACCTCATAAGGTATTCCAACTATATACAGTTAACAGTTGAAGTAATCTTTTTTGGATAATTGAAGAGAGAGAGAGAGAGAGAGAGAGAGAGAGAGAGAGAGAGAGAGAGAGAGGGCTGTTTGAAGCAGTTGAAAATGATCTCATCTCAGTGATCATCATCAGGTCCTTACATTGTTGTCTTTACAGGAGAGTTTTGGCGGCAAGAGTAACATGGCCTTCATGTGCAAAACCAAGCCACAGTCACAATCAGTGAAAAAATGAGAAGAAAAAATATATACCCCAAAATTTGAATAAAATGTCTATTGGCTTTGCGGGGCACCGTATTTTTGGTGGGTCTGTGGTGGCGGGCCTTTACAGTCCCTCTCCTGTGTTTTTGTTTGTTCTTTTTTCCCCCCAATCAATCTCATTCACAGAACATGGGATGGGAGGGGTTCTTCAAAAGACGGTGACATGTATGTAGGTAATTTGATACCTGTGTATGTTTGTATCTGGGGCTGCCTGTTGCAACAGATTTTACCCTCCAACCTTGGCCCCTCATATATAGTTACTTTCTTTGACAGGTCGACTTACTTAGCCACACCATTGGCAGGTCGACTTACTTAGCCACAATAGTTCTAAAATCAAGAACCCAGCTGTTTGAGGACGTTCTTGGCGACATTCACTTAGCAACACCAAAGTGGTTTCAGCCAAGAGTTTCGGCTAGGTCTTCTAGAAACACCGTAGCTAAGGACTAGTTGGCTTATCAACGAGTGCACCGTCTCTAGATAACTAAAACCGCTTTCTTATAGTCTTTGGCAGAAATACTTTTAGTTATTTGGAGAGTTATGTTAGTGCATAATTTTTTGGAGCTGCCCCGGCCTCAAAAATCTAAGGACCGGCTCTATGTTGGTAAAAAATTACACCCTGTAAACCTACATTTTTGGTGGTGCTTGTGAGTGTGATAATTAATTATGATCGTAAGGATTATGTACTTGTTTGGGGTTGAGAAAAACACAAAAAGAAGAGAGAAATTCAGGACATGACAGTATCGGCCACTAAATCATAGCTTGTGGACCACTGTAGGAATTCGAACATGGAGGGGTTCCTTTGCTGAAATGGATGCAGACTCTAGGATGGCATAAGTGGTGTACATTTGCAATAGATTTATGTCTCATTGCAAATCTTCTTTTCTGGTGGGACTAGTTTCATCAGGACCACAGAAAGAAAGCTCTACGTTATTAAGATGCTGCACTTCACTGTTATGTTAACCATTAGGTCCATTGCCAATGACTCATCAGGTTTTGGACCAGTTAGTCGTATAACGCGCAATTTGATGAGTCAGTGAGCCGGTTGGGTGACTTGTATAACTCCATGCAATGATTAGTTTTATAACTCAATTATGAGTTCGTAAGCGTGTCAAGAGTATAACGCAACGGAAATATAGGTAAACGCCTATACGGATAGACAAGGGTCTAGATCTGAGAAGATAGAATGAATATTCACCATAGGTAAGATAAGATGGCTGGTACAACTTAAGAAGTTTGTTTAAACTGGAAACATAAAAAACTTCAACAAAAAAGCAATGCTTCTTTTCTTTTCAGTTACAACCAATGTTGATCAATGCCTTCAACCTTCTTTGTCTTCGTCAACACTTTCTACCAATTTAGAAGAGGGCGTTGAATTGTGATTTATGAGAGAGACATCTGTGTTCAGGACGTAGGACACGAAACTATATATACGTACATGGAGTTTACTTGATATCTGTGATAAACAAATACATATACGTATCCACTTGAATCGTATTAACGGATTATCATAGTGTCATTTTGTGCTGGTGTTAGATTACCAATCCTACACTTTTATGTACGTATATGTATCTGGGTTGAGTTAAAGTTAATTAAACAATCGTGAAAAAAAGGTTAAATATTGTAATCTTGAAAGTAAGGAAATGTTTGAGGCATGAGTTTGTTTGATTTTTGGTATCAGCTTCCTCAGGAAGCATGGGCACCAAAGTATGATGGAAAGATGCATAAGTAGCGGTAAATTACACATGGGTTTCTGTAAAAATGTTAGTTTGCTATGTTCGCTGTGTGAGAGAGAGAGAGAGAGAGAGAGAGAGAGAGAGAGAGAGAGAGAGAGAGAGAGAGAGAGAGTTGTTTTATATGTGAGGTAGAGGTAGAACACGGAATCACCAGACCAGGATGTCGAACAATCAGAAAAGGCCAAACCATCCACGGGACTGTACTGAATAGTACCCCAATTATCGGTCCGTGAGTTTAGGTAAACAGAAAAGGATGGAAAATCTCAACAGAATACATTAAAATAGAAAGACACTACAAAGTGAGGAATGCCTAACAAAGGCAGCCCAAGATAAGGGAGAGAGAGAGATGGAGGCCGAGAAATGGTTTTGGTGCGTGGAGAAAAAGAGAGGAGGGAGAGAGATGGAGATTTAGGGTTTCAACGTTGAGGCTTCAAAGAGAAGCACCCAACTGAGCACAAGAGAAAATAGTGAAAGGAAAGCAAAAGGACTGAGGGAAAAAAAAACCCACATCTTTGTCGGTTGATTCTTTGTTGATCTATTTTGAAGGCTAGAAAAAAATGGATTACCTTCCTATCTTTAAACTCTCATGGAAAATTTACATACCATTTGTAAATTCCTATTATTTAGTATTTAGAAAATTTGTCTATAACTCTCCAATAGCCGATCTTTCCTTTACAAAAATCCTAGATCTAAAAAATTCATAGTCGCGGGCCTCAAGCTCTGGATTGGGGCCGATGATAACCTCTCTCCCTATTTTCTTAGCCTTGTTCTTTTCTCTTCATATGAATTGTTGCAAATCTATTACTCAGTTAATATTTCTAGTCCATAAGTGTCTTCTTGGTGAGGTTATTTGTAGGTCTTTCCTAGTGAGTATTTTGATGATGATTGTGAAGCAAAAAATAATTACAAGACGACACGTGGATTTTTGGATTAAAAAGATAAAAATAGCCTTGAGACGTATCAGGATTCCTACACGCGAGTAGTGGGCAATCATCCTCAACCAAGTCAGAAATGCTCAAAATATGTAACAATTCAAAACCTATTTCGTTCCATATATTTCTTATCTCTTTTTCCCTCTTTTAGCTAATCAATTAGCTATCATTACATAACCTTCAAAATATTCATTCCAAAAATATGTTAATTGGCTAATTAATGGATTAAATACCTAATTGATCCATTAAATGTCAATTAAGTTACCCAATTAACCACAAAATATATCCAAATATGTACTAAAGGGCCGGCCACCTATTGCTAGAAAAGGAATTGGCCATGCCTTGTTTATCTCCTCATATTTACCCATTTCATCCCATTAATTAGCTAATTAATTTAGCAATAATCCTATTTTGCCAAATTAATTAGTCAATTAACCACATAACTCCCAAAATCATCACAAACCATGAACAAAACCCACAAACAAGGTTAGGTGGCCGGTCCTCTCTCACCCTAAGAGGCCGGCCACTCTCCTATTTAAACCCCTTTCTTTTATTCAAAATTCAGTTCCAAACTCTTGCAAAAATCCCAAAATCCTCTAAACACTCTTTCTCTCTAAATTCTAACTTTGGCATCGGAGGTTCTTCACCCAAGGTCCCCCCCCCCCCCCCCCAAAAAATCATCGTGGGTGCGTGAGACTCTTGGCCTTAACCAAAGGTGTTAATTGTTTTGTAGGTGCAATTTTGTCCAAGATCAAGGAGGAAGAAATTTGCATCCGCAATGATGAGCACAAAATTCATGGGATATGTGACATAACCCGATCTAAATCAAGGCGTGCTGGCCGTCACGTGAACGTGACGTAACCATAAGCACATTGCGGAAGCAAGATTAAGAAGGGAAATACGAACAAATTAAAACCAAGCAACTACCAATTCTAACTAAGATAGCGTGCTAGTGCGAGAATAAGTGTAAAATACACAACCAGAGCTTAACTAGCCTAAGAGCAGTCAAGCAAAAGTACTAATTAAACAACACCCAAAGGTGGTCCTACATGAATGACGGTCTGTCAGAGCCTCCGCTGTATCCTCGTAAGCCACCAACCAAACTTTCACCTAATACCTGGAGGGGCGCAAAACAAAAAGTTGAGTGGGTCAGAAACAAGGATTTCTAAAATCATTTCATAGCTCAAAAGCTCTAACCCATCACTGGAAAACCTGTATAATTTCCTAGAAAATAGTATACATACGTATATATCTCAAAACCATGCTCAATATATATATATCCAAAACCACATGTGTATGCCATGCATATGCCATGCCCAATATCACAATATAGCAAATGTAAGCCAGGCAAAGTAATCTAAATGAAATAACATATTAACCGGAGCCCCTGCAGTGGCCTGTACGGTTAATTTATATAGTTCATCGCTCCATTTAGCCGAAGTCACCTAAAGTGACCTATACGACAATATATTTGCACACGAGTCGGAACCACCTGTAGTGGTCTGTACGACAATACTGGGTGTAAATAAATACGCTCTAGTGCTATGATCACGTGAAGACTGTGCGATAAATCGCGGGTCACCTACGAGTTGGAACCACCTATAATGGTCTGTACGACAAGACTATACACCTAACTTGGATCCAAGGTGAGCGTGTGGTGGGGGAGGTGAACATCACGTGAAGGACTATGCCCTGGCCCTGGGCGGGAGCACTAACACTGGGGTGCAGGTTGATGAGCTCAATATACATCTCAATATCATCATCCATCTCATAACCATTCATAGCATAACATACTTACCTGGAGCTTACCTGGGCCTCCGCAACACCATGCAATAGTATATATATCATGATAATGCATATACTAACATATGATGCATGTATGACACGGCATTTAAATCACATTTCCTTTAAAGTACGTTTTCTGGGAAAAACGTCAAGTATATATATATAGAAAACAAAAGCCCACTCACTGGTATGTAGATGGGTCGTAACCCCTGTGCCTAGCCTGGCTACGCTCGTCCTCCGGATACGCCTCGCCTATATGAGAAATAACTGCAATAACGTTAATTAACGCACATAAACGATACAAGCTAGTAACTTCTCATATATTGCTCAATTTGGGTATATGAATATACCACTGAGACCTACTCATCCTCAGAAATATCCCCATATTTTTAAAATAATTTTTTGATCACCCACGCGCAGGCCAAGGCACGGCCAGACGCGCCCCCACGCCCGGCCATGTGCCTGGCACACTAACGGCGTCAGTAACGGCAGTTAGGGAATATTTCGTGAAATCCTAACGGTAACCGTTAAAGATGACTGATGGCGTTAGCATATTCCGTCAACTTTAACGGAATATACTCATGTCTTCTCCGGTGAGACGCCGATCGCCAGCGACTTCGCCGGTTTCTGGGTAAAACTTCTAATCGTCATATCTCACTCATTTTTCATCCAAAATTCATGAAATTTATATCAAAATGAAGCCCATAACAAGGAGAACACATTCATACCTCTTTGAAGCTCCAAAAATCACGAGATCTGGCCGGAGAAATTCCAAGAAAACCGGCCAACTTCGAAACTCACGATCTCGACGTCCAATTCCTTCCAACGAAGCACTCTGAGCTTCCTTAGGACCTCCTTAAGCTCCATATGAGCTTAGATTTTCCTAAAAATCAACATTTTACGTCCATATGAACAGTGCATGAAAATTGGGGTTTCGATTTCACGAGATTTCGAAAGCATCCTTACCTGGAATGGGTACCAACCAACTCATCTGAGCTTCACGAACACAATGGTGTCCTTTTTGACCACGATCTGTAAGGTTTGGACGGGTTTTGGTGCTTGTCCGTACAAAAGAGAGAAGAGAGAGAGAGAAGGTCTAAGAGGTTTAGAGAGAGTGTGAGTACGGGAGTGAGAGAGAGAAAGGGTGAATGTGTGTGTGTGTGTTTGTGGTCCAAATACCACAATCAACTTCCAAAGTAAATACACACATACCTTAATTAATGCCTAGGGGCATTTTTGTCATTTCACGTCCATCGTACGAAAACTCTGGGACGGGCTGTTACAATATGGACACTAGTTAATTCATTGTCAGTTTCTCTTGAGAGTTGGCACTAATCGTTGTCAAAGATTGTCCTCGTGTTCGATATATTGAATTTTTTTCCGTAGAATCTTTCAAGTTCCGAACTGCAAAGTGTATAAGTTTTTCATTAGGAATTGAGTTTCGTTGGCTTTGGAGTGCCATCTCAATCTATTGAGTTTTGGTGTGGATGATTTTAATATTTGGATGCATTCATTTGCTTAGTTTAAGGCATGTCTCACCCACTAATACGGTAACAACTAACTGGATCATGTTGGCTATTCGTGTTTTGTTTAAGTCTTTTTCAATTGGGGACCTCTTGAATTTATTCCAAAATAACCTCTTTAATATTTGCCATCAGTTCTTAATATTCAAACATTATAATACAACTGCAATTGTTTCGCCTCAAAATCAGAATTATAACATAATGAGAATGGCATATCTTCGTCCAAAATATAAATTTTTTCCATCAGGAAAGAGAGAGAAAGAGAGGGTCCATGTTGTCATATGGAGGGTCAACATGCAAGAGTAAACCCAATGGGCTTCGCTCCCACCATGTCCTTGCACACATACACACCGCAAAACACCCGTGGTATGTCCTTTCCTCCACACTCCACATGACCTACCTCTCTCTCTCTCTCTCTCTCTCTCCCTCCCTCTCCATAAATACCCCGGTCACCCTTCACTCACTTCACCACTAACAGCTCTCTACTACTCCACTCTCTTATCCTTCCTTTTCCCCATTTCCTTTACCCAAAACAAACACCACAAACCAAAAACACAAAACAAAGAAAAAGGAAATGGGCATCAGAAAACCGAACAAACTGGCTCAAACCGCAGTGCTCAAGCAAATCCTGAAAAGATGCTCAAGCTTGGGAAAGAAACATGGCTACGACGAAGATGGTCTTCCCATCGATGTCCCAAAAGGCCATTTCCCAGTTTACGTTGGCGAGAACAGAACAAGGTACATTGTTCCCATCTCGTTTTTGACACATCCTCAGTTCCAATGCCTCCTCCGCCAAGCCGAAGAGGAATTCGGTTTCGATCACGACATGGGCCTCACCATCCCTTGTGAAGAAGTCGTTTTTCGATCCCTAACGTCGATGCTCATGAGATGATATCACTGCATATTTTTAAGGTCAAGAGATTTGCGTATGGGATTTTCTTGGAGAAGAGATGACCAAGATGAAGCTTAGCTATAGATAGATATAGCTTCTCTTTTTTTTAACATCTTTTTCTTCATTTTTCATCAATCTTGACCTTAATTTGTTGGGGTTTTTTTTATACTTATATTCTTTTGGGGGTTGTGAATGGAGGTTTGTTTTCAACCCTTTTGAGATGTTTGATTATTGACCCTAACTTGAAACCCATTAACATAAAATGGGTTTGGTTACATTTGTAAAGTTTGAGATCCATTTTACTCACAGAGGTAGATTGTTATGCTCCATGTGAGACAATTACTACTGTTTTTAAGGAATTAAGGACAGCTTCATTGACTGTTTGCCTTATAAATTAAGCCTCTCTCTCTCTCTCTCTCTCTCTCTCTCTCCCTCTCTACATACACACACACACACACATATATATATATTTATGTAGAAAACATTGAGATCTGTGCATGGCTTGAAGCAGCCGGAGCTTAGCTAGGAGGTAGATTCTCTGCTTTTTTTTTCCATACACTTCCATTCTCCTCATGTTTGTGTGATCACGATTAAGCCACGTCTTTTTGTCTTATTATCTCTATAAAAAATCAATATAAAATGTTAACGTAGCTTAACCGTGACCACATAAACAGAAGAAGAATGGAAGTGTATAGGAAAAGGAGAGAAAAAAATCTGCCTCTGCTTAGCTACGTGAAATACAAAATCTTGAGTCAAATCACATATAGGAGCATCTATTAGCTAAAAAAAGTAGTACCCAAAGGGTTCATCTCCGATCCATTCCATCAAATTCATCTCATCAATTAATTTGAATCATTGAAATTTGATATAACAGCTAAAGTTATTATAATTTTTAAAGAGATCCTTTGTTTTTAACCATTAGATCAAATTTCAAAAGTCCGAATTGATTGATAGAATCAAATCAAATTTCAAAAGTCCGAATTGATTGATGAGATGAATTTGATGGATCCGAAAATGATCGCTTTCCTAAAAACATGTTAAAACTGAGTAACTTTTCAGAGAACGTGGGGTACATTGGTTTGGTACGGATCAGCGATCAGGTTCTTCACATGAATCATTATTTGTAGTTGTAACGTACTACTAGTAAGTAAAGTTGGTACGTGGTGTGTGTGTATATATATGTCTACACCTGTCAATAAGCTTATTTGAAAGTTTCCTTAATTAAAAAATAATATATATTCATAACAGCATCTTCAAGAATGTCATCTAGAATAAAACTCCCTCCCAAATAAATAATATATATTCATAACAGCATCTTCAAGAATGTCATCTAGAATAAAACTCCCTCCCAAATAATCCTAGTTGCATCTTCAAGAAAATCAGCAGATTTATATAAGATGAGTTATAATATAGAAAGTGTCCTCTTACATATTTTATCTGAAAGTATTGTTTATTTGAAAGTATCAAGTGTTACGGTTTAGGTGATATTTCTGTTTATTTGTATGTAAGAGGTTTTGAGTTCGACTCTTGAATTTTAAGTTCGATATCAAATTATATGCCTAATTCATTTATGCGGCGTAACCAAATCTCCCACCTCTTAGGATAAATGTATTATATTCTTTCTAACGATATATTTGCACCAAGAGGTGGAGTGAATAAATTGGTATAGAACTTGTCATTCACGACATTCAAACCTACGTTGTGTCATATACAAGTCAAGATAAATACTAATAAACTGTAATACTATGTGACAAATATATCATTATTAAAAAATTATATAAGCCCAAAAGATAAAAGTTAAGTAACAACATTAATAATATTTTAAGAGTGGCAGATCGCGTTTTACCCCAGTGGCAAAAAGCAACCATACCTATATATGCACCTAGTGCAGGTTCAATTTTTCACCCATTTTTCTTCTCCTAACAACTAATTATCTAACCCTCTAACGCTATCGCTCTACTAAAAAAGAGAGTTGTGATAAAGTTTGAAGGGTGGGTTGAAGGGATAAAGTTTTAAAGGGTAGGTTATAGATCTTATTCAATTAGTTAATACAAGACATCACGTGAGTCATTTTGCATCTCAGAAAGAGTTTGAGTGTTCACATATTGTAGAGAGTTCGATCAACTTTGTAATTTAGAGTGCCACTAGTCATAAATATATGGTCATATTATTATTAGAAACGAGTCTTGGTAAATAATGAGAGGAGATAGAGATGGGAGGGGGGAAGAAATAGATAGAGAACGCTAAAGTAAGGGTTGGCCGGAGGCGAATAGGTGGTGCCACGGCGAGATCGGTTTGGGTGGATGCGGTGGCTGTTGGGTATTTTGGGTTTTGTGTATATTTAGTTTCTTTTTCAATTCTTTTAAAAATTAATAAAGAGCAATTTAACTAAAGTCAAGTAAGAGGACACTTAGTAGGCTTAGAGATGTGTGACGAGTATACACCACAGTTAATGTGGGTGAGTAAAAATGCACGCCATTTCCATTGACCAAATTCAAGTTTATGTAACTCGTACTTCATGTGCATTTGACATTGTCTTTACCTAGGTAAAATATACTTAATTACACTAAATAATGATTAAATAACAATTATGAAGTGCTGTTATGACATGCATGTGAGCAACCTATAACACCTTTCATGAGGGCAATAGTCGGTAAATTGAATACACCTTTTTTACTAATGCCAAAGAACCTTTATGTGATCATCACAGCCATAGTGTTGTATGACTACATATATGTGTACGGGTTCCTTTGAATATGTGAGCATGCCGATTGTGGAATACAGCAGCTATAACAATATGATGACCAGCATATCTGGTTTTAGTTTAAATTTTCAATTAATATTGTATATGTATATTGTGGATGCAAATTCCAGGATTGACGAAATCACACCTATAAAACAAGCAATATTGTTAGTCTAATAGATGAGCACTTGAGAAAAAGGGAGGGTGTCCGTCAAAGGGTCTCTAATGCCTAAGTTAGAAATAATTTGAGAGAAGCTAGAACAGAAAGAGTTCTGAGTAGTAAGTGGCCAGATCTCTTTGTTCGACTTAGCTATTACCCCTTGCAAGTTGCTAACAAGTGAGGCCGTAGGCCATACTAGGCAGACCACTATGTTCTATATACCAATGTGGTGAAGATTACACTTCACAAGTAGCTACGAAAAGTCCTTGGTGGAAGGCCTGGGGATGTCCAAGAGACTCTGAAGTGTCGACTCCTACCTCCTTAAGACGAGAAAGGCACGGTGGCAGGAGTTAGATATCATGGGCCTGAAATGTGAATGTACCCAAAGGCCTATAAGCTGTACATCAGGCAGATGCTTAGCCCCTCAAGACGTAAAGAATAAATCTATGATATTAAGCTAAAAGTCCAAGTGCTATTCTCCTATTTGATTTTCTTAATTTATATCGCGACATAATTAACAACAACTAGAGTACTTGTTGAAACATGTCATTCAAATTTCACTCAATTACATTTTTTTTTCTTTCCCAGAGATACTCATTAGAAATGGAAGTCTAGCTTTAAATTCATGATATAAATGATTATGGAAGTTATATATACGCCAGCTCAAGGATCACATCGACCCAATGATTCATATATATGCTATTTCAAGTCTGCAATACTGTGGACGAAGAAGAGACGTATCATACATGAATTACGTGACAACGAAGTATCACTTTTATCTTATCCTTTATTTATGGCATACGGTCTAAGACCATATCTTGTTTGGAATTGGAAAAAAATGGCGCACAACTGAAGACGGTTTGCCCAAAAAATTAGGTATTCGTCGGCTAGGAAATATTGCCTAAGAGAAATTTTTTATTATGACCGAAACACGAGTGGTACACCACGTATTTTTATATAAGTGATGGAAATTTATAATATTTAAGTTATTAACTTTCTAACACACATATTTCACCATTTGTATAATGACACGTGATGTACCACCCCATGTTTCAGTCACGTTGAAAAATCTCTCCAACAAAAGAGTTTGTCGGCTAAATATGCTATCGGTGTCAAAAACCCAATAATGACGTGTAATAAATATCCACCAAACTACCTTTGCTTGACGTTTCATGTAGATCTCCGTATCAAGATCCCTATATAGAGATACGCAGTTACCACGTCCATCAGTTGCATATCCAATTTTTCAGAAACTAATAAACTGATAAGGTAGCGGAACGTAATCACATCTATTACGAGAGAATACGTTTCGTCATAATCAATCCCAGGGCATTGAGAGAAGCCTTGCATCACAAGACGTGCCTCATATCGCACTTTTTCATTCCTCTCATTACGCTTCCGTAAAAAAATCCACGAGTAGCCAATGGGCTTCACATGTGTTGATGTAGGATCTACGTGCCCAAACATCTTGTGTTTCGCAAGAGAATCGACTTCGACGTGGATTGCTTGTTTGGAGTTTGAGTAATCGATTCTCCGTCTACATTCATCAACTGAACGTGGTTCAATGTCATCGCTCAGCATGATCTCAGTAACTACTGCACGTGCAAACACATTGTTGATTTCATCTCATTTCTATTCTAAACATCATCCAAACTAGCATAATAGACCGAAATCTCTTCATTCTTGGGAGGTGGATTCGTCTCTTTTAGGACACTTCTATGGTCTAGAATTTCCTCATGCGTTGGATAGAATGAGTAGGCGATGGTCGGTTTCACGGTAGGCTCACTAGCATGTACCGTGCTTTTCCTCTTCTAAGGTTGTGAATTCTTTAATCTATAAGTCTGCCATGCCTCTAGGTGGGAGTAGATGATTGGCTAGCTACCAATATATGGGGTTCGGCCGCAATGGCATCCTGGCCTTCTAGGATGAAGGTCCGTCGTACATTTGGTACATCCATCTTTGCATACACGTTTGCAGCTGATATATATGATCTTCACTTTTGCTAGATCAATGAAAGTATCTGGCATATACTCTGAGCAACATCTAAAGATTTAGGATACGTCGTACTTTAGTCTCAAACTGGGCGGTGCGTGGATCTAAATGAGACAAAGTGAGAGTCATCCACGATAATTTGAGTCATTTTTCTGGAACGTTAACATTCTTATCTCCCCTAACGACAAAAAGACTATTTCATAGAAGTGACAACCTATGGAATGAGCAGTAAATAGATAGTCTGTCAAAGGTTTTGAGTAACGAATGATAGAAGGAGAATCATAACCGACATAGAATCCCATCATTCTTTGAGGACCCATTTGTGTATGTAAGGGCAATGAAATTAACACATAGATTGTACAACTAAAAACGCACGGATGCGAGATGTCGGGCTCATATGTGGTAACCAACTAAAGGGCTAAATAAGGTTGGGTCGCGACGGGCCTCAGGTTGACCAACATAGTTGTGTGCAATATTGCATGACCCAAGTAGCGATCAGGAGCTTGGCACGTATGGCTAACGATCGAGCAACCATTTGAAGGCCTTAATGAATGCGTATGCCAGACCTTTCTGGGTATGAACATGGGATACTGGATGTTCAACTTTAATTACAACCGACATGCAAAAATTGGGATAATGCAGTGTTTCGCATAGACAACAAACACATGTGTAACCATCATATAGAAGCGTCAACCAATATCATAAAGTAACTAAATGGTCCGCATGGTGGTTGAATCGATCCATAAATGTCCTCCTGAATCTTTTGTAGAAAAGTAGGAAGATCCAAACGAATCTTATTATAGGAAGGTCGAATAATGAGCTTTCCCATGGAGCAGGTTTGGCATGTGATGTTGTAAAGTCTAGTTTTAAATGTTTGGCTTTCCCTGTCAAATATTGTATTTGTGTACCACATGATCAATTTAGTTCTAGACTACATTATCTGATTATGGGATGTTGTTACTGGAATTAAACGTTCAAGGACGTGGCTCACCTCACGTCAAAGGTCTGTTCATGCATGTGCATCTCATATCTCTATTTGTGTTGCATTCTGTCTAAGTTAATTGTCTAGTCAGTTTTGCGTGCTGACTTCTAGTTATCTAGGCACACAGATTAAAATAGCCCACATAGGCTGACTGACACATTTCTGATGTGAGTAAAATAACATATCTAATCTTAGTTGATGAGTGTTGCTGACTAGTCAGACAATCACTTATATAGATTTTAAATTGCGGTTATTCCACCTTGTACCAATTTCAATTGGTATCAGAGCTTTGCTGTAGATATACATAAAGTGATCTCTATGAGCTACTGGTAATGGGTGGAATCTAACCATGGATCGTGATCTTGTTGCAGGATCTTGTAACTCTCCTCCATTCTTTGATGGTAGAAATTATGCTGCTTGGAACGAGAAGTTTCAAATCTTTCTTGAGGCTCAAGATCTTATTGTTGTTGATTATCTCACCCTTGAGTGGAAGGCTCCATCGAGGCTAGTCAATGAAGAGCCTGTGATTAAGCCAAAAGGTGAATGGACTCGAGGAGAAATTGCTTCGACCATGGCTAATAGGAAAGAAAAGAATGCTATTGTTTATGCCATTTCGTCTAATTAGTTTGTTCATGTTCGATATTGCACAACTGCCAAGCAAGCTTAGGACAAACTTTGAATTCTTCATGAGGGTGATAAACAAGTAAGAGAACTAAAGCTCCAAATGACTCTTTCAAAATTTGAAGATTTGAGAATGCTCGAGTCTGAAACCTTCTCCATCTTTTATGAGAATGTTGAAATTTTGAAAAAAAAGAAGCCTTAGGGTTAGGAAAACTTATTGATGAAACAACCATTGTTCAAAAGATTTTGAGACATTTACCCAAGAAATTTCAAGCAAAGAATGCTTCCATTCAAGAGTTTCAGGACCTAAATGAGATCAAGCTTGGAAAATTGGTTAGGAAACTCATCACCTATGAGATGAAGCTTGATATGGATGAAAATGACTCCAAGAAGAGAAAAGAAGTGGCCCTTCAAAGTGTTGTGAACAATGAAGGTTTAAGTGACTTATGTGGACAAACCTCAGAATATGATCTTACCCTACTTGTCAAACAATTTAGAAGGATTCTCAACAATAAAGGAAGGGAGTTAAAAAAGAATGGGGAGTCTTCTAGAAACTCAAATCACCAATCACATAGAAAGTTCACTTTTGGTAGAAAACAAGGAAGATTTACAGGTTGAAATGACAAATCTCCCTCAAGAGAATCTAGCCTCCGCTTTTCTTGTGATGGTAGTGGACATCGTGCTACTGAGTGTGCAAACAACTAGGAATTAAGTTAGAAAGTGGACAAAGCGATGATGGCTACTTGGAGTGAAAGTGAAGGTGAAGGGTCTATGCATTCTGATGAGTCATCAAATGATAAAGAAAAAAATTATTGCTTTTGTTGCTCTAATGGAGGAAATG
Source organism: Heteromeles arbutifolia (assembly GCA_024362995.1). NCBI lineage: Eukaryota > Viridiplantae > Streptophyta > Magnoliopsida > Rosales > Rosaceae > Heteromeles > Heteromeles arbutifolia. The sequence goes on along the minus strand of JANCRC010000002.1, from coordinate 37,114,128 downwards.
TCTCCAAGTGATGATGATCTTGTGTTGAATGACAATTAGGAGATGAGTTATGCATTAAGTATAATACTCTCTTTGATGAGACTTGGGCTACAAAAGTGGAGAAGATTGAGCTAACCAAGAAAGTTGCTGGGTTGCAGAAAGAAAATAAGTATCTTCATCTAGTCAGACCTGAACTAGATGAAAAGATTGGTTATCTTGAGGCACATATTGAGGAGATGAATGAAAAGGATTTTCACTACAATGACAAAGAGGAAAAAGATGATACTCTGCTCTTGAAGCTCAAGTTCAAAAATTGCTAGAATCTCAAGAAAACTTGATGAATCAAATTCATATGTTGAAAGCAAATAATATTTTGAGGCTAATCAGAAATAGTTACTTGAGCTAAATGAGGCAAATGACAAGGGTTATTCGTCTTACCATTGAGGTTGAAAAATTTGACAAGATGCTAAGTATTCTGAAACTTTATGATGACAAAGGTGGCCTTGGTTACGTTGGAAAACGGCTCAAGCTCAACGAGTACCAAATCAAGATTTATGAGAGAATCTTTTCCTATAACACCTAAAGTCAATCCAAGCTCGAAGTCTAGATTTATTCCCACATATCATCACTGTGGTGAATTGGGCCACATTCGTCCCAAGTGTAGGAAACTTCACTCTGGAAAGAATGATACTTTGAAGAATCAAGTGGATCGACTGATCAATGAAGTCAACATAATTGCTAAACTTGTGCAGTTATCCAGTACGAAAAGTGTGAAGCCTCGCTCCAAATGGGTTCAGAAAGTCTCCAACAGGCGCCTTGTTGTTCTTAATGCTATATCTGCCACCGAACTAAATGTATGGTATCTTGACAGTGGGTGCTCTCGTCACATGTCTGGGGACAAGGATGCCTTCCTATCTCTTTCACCTTTCAATGGCGGTGGCGTTGTTTTTGGTAGTGGAGATAAGTCTCAAATCACTTGAAAGGGTATTGTTAATATTCCCGATCTTCCTTTGCTCATGAATGTTAGTTATGTAGAAGGGTTAAAGTCGAGTCTCATTAGCATTAGCTAGTTATGTGATGAAGTGGCGAATGAAGTTTTCTTTTCCAAGAAAGGCTATCGAATTATGGATGAACATAGAAAAAATATTATGGTTCTTCCTAGATCTGGAGACAATTGTTACATTCTTGATGCTTCAAAGGTTGGTGATTCCCCAAAGTGCAACAAAGCTTTTGATGATGTTAGTGTGTTGTGGCATAGAAGACTTGGTCATGTTAACTTCAAATATCTTCAAAAATTGTCTAATCGTGCTACTGTTAGAGGCTTACCTCATCTTTCAGTTTTTGACTCATATGTTTATGGATCTTGTCAACTGGGAAAGCAGACCAAAGTGACTCACAAGGGACTAACTGATATTGCAACCACCAAGCCTCTACAATTAGTGCATATGGATCTTGTTGGTCCAATTTAAACATTGTCTATTGGATAGAAGAAGTATATTCTGGTAATTGTGGATGACTACTCCAGATATACATGGGTGTGTTTCTTGAGGGAAAAATCAGATACTTTTCAACAGTTCTTCACCGTGTACAAAGTAATGCTAAATGAATCTCTGGCCAATCGGCCTTCTCTTGTCAGAATCAGAATTAATCATGGCACTGAATTTGAGAATGTCTGTTTAATGAATTCACCTCAACCAATGGCATCAAACATGAATCTTCAGCACGTACCACTCCTCAACAAAATGGGGTTGTTGAAAGGATAAATCATGTTCTGATTGAGATGACTAGGGTGATGTTAAATTGCAAGAATCTAGCAAAACACTTTTGGGCTAAAGTCATGAATACTGCATGCTACATTTCAAATTGTTTATCTCAGGCCAGGCACTGATGTGACTCCTTATGAACACCTAGCCAATATTGAAGTATTTCAGAATGTTTGGAAGTTTTTGCTATATTCTGAGGGATCGAGAACACCTAGCCAAGTGTGATACTAACTCTGATGAATGAATCTTCTTGGGGTACTCCTACACCAGCAGGGCATATAAGGTCTACAACCTACGAACAAAAACCATCATAGAGTCCATAAATGTTAAAGTTGATGACTCTATTATTCTTTCTGCTCTTGATGTTGAAAATGTTGATTTCTTCTCTCCTCCCTCAAACAATAATGGTGGTGCTTCTGGTCAGTCATGAGAGCAGTCAGAAAGTGACACAGAAAGTCAATCTAGCTCAAATCAAGATTTTTGCATCGTGTTTAGGGATAAGCCAAAGTGGGCCGAGGTCATCGAGTTGAGGAAATTGTGGGTCTCGTTGACCAAGGCATTAAAACTTGAAGACAACTAGCTGATGAAGTTGCAAATGTTTGCTTTGTCTCCCAGATTGTGCCCAAGAATATTGAAAATGCTAATTAGGTTGGATGCATTGATGATCGAAATAGTACTTTTGGATGAGCTTTCTCTGTTTGGAAAAATTTGATTGCTTGGCACAACAAAAAGCAAAATTATGTCTCTTTGTCTACTGCCAAGGCAAAGTATGTGGCTACCAGGAGCTGTTGCACTCAATTAATGTGGATGAAGTAAATGCTCAGTGATTATGGTATCTCTTAATCCACCTTTCTTGTTTATTGTGACAATATGAGTTCTATTGATATTTCCAAGAATCATGTCCAACATTCAAGAACCAAACATATTGATATAAGACATCATTTCATTAGAGATCTTGGGAAAGGTAAAATTCTTACCTTAACCTTTATGCGAACTGAAAAACAGCTAGCTGACATATTCACTAAAGCCCTAGATAATCAAATGTACGAGGGTCTTCAACGGTCTATTAGTCTTTGTGCTATGATTTGAATACGTTGTATAGCCTTGCTTCCAAGAGTTGAATATTTTGTCTAGTCTATGTGCATGTTTTGTATAGACAGTTATCTCATTAGATAACCTCTTTTTGCTCTCTGTATGCATCTCTTCTATATGGATTAGCCTTGGATAATCTTTCATTGTGATGTCAAAGGTTCTCCCAATTCTCTCTTATGGCCTCTGAAAAATCATTTTTCCAATTATCCAAATCTAGTGGTGTTTTTTAATTTAATGTTGCTTTGGTCCTAATTAAGTGTTAGTGACTTTACTTTCTCTATAATCTGGACCATGTGCCAATTCTCTTCTTTTTGTCCTCTCCCCAAATCAAAACAAAAATTAAAATGGGAGAGTGTCTTGTGAAAAGGATGTCTTCAAAAGAAAGTATATATTATCAAATGGGAAAATCCCTTCATTTTAGCCTTCCATGCAATGTCATGTGTAGTGCTTCAAGATCCCCCTTCGTAGGTCATGTATCAAATTCTCTTAAAATATCAATGGTGATTCGTCAAAATTTCACCTTCATTCAAATGACCTTGGCATTTCTCAAATTGGTCCCTCACTCAAATTTCCACACCAAAGTTGGCTTTTCCTTCAAGGCTTATGCCGTACTTTTTTCGAGTCTTGTCTATTGTCCATATTATGTAGGAAGTGTTGTCTCTTAAGGTCAATGGATTATTAAAAGCTTGGTTAACCTTGAAAATGTTTTTGAGATTAAATGCTTGGTTATATGATTTCAAGATAAATGTCACCAATCATATCCCCTTATCTTGATACATCACAGTTGCATCATGAGCAAGTTGCATCATGAGCAAGTGTTCATCTCTATATTACTATCTTTGTATGCCTTTGAAGAGTTGTCTCTTTAGAATTGCATTGCATATTATTTTGTCAAACACTTGTCTTTTCAATATCTCTTGGAAACATCGATATTCAAACTACTTTCTATTCTCGCTTTCATGGCTTGTGTTTTAGCTATTGTTTATTGGTGCAAAGATTCAACTATTATCTTGATCTCTATCATCTTAATAAGCTGCCTTCGGTTGTTTGGGTACATATGTCTATGCTTATGCTCAAATTTATGTTTCAATGAACATCTTTGTTTCCTATTAAGTCACTGCCCCTTGTCAGAAAAATGAAGTCATGATTTTAGGATTGTGGGGGAGTGTGTTTTCATGGAGAGCATCATCTATGGGGGAGTTTAATCACAACGCATGCATCTTTTTGTGTTTACTCGTTGCTAGTCTCATTGTTGCTACACTTTGCTTGGGCTTATCCATATGATCTATTGCAAATTCTTTATCCGTTGTGCTCTTGCTGTTCGTAGGGGTGGAAAAAATTCCTGAAAATCCCGAACCGAACCGAAAAAATCCCGATCCCAAACCAAAAATTTTCCAAACCGAAATTCCCGAAATTTTCGAGATGCTATCACGAACCGATACCGAAATTTCGATACGGGATTCGGGATTGGCTTCTCGATATTTCAGGAATCCCATACCGAACCGAAAATATATAATCTTAATTATTATATATATATATATATATATTATTCTTTTATAATTGATGCTAGTAGTTTCTAATTCATGCTTTGCAACCTGGAATGCCCTACACCTTGCATATTTTTCATGTTTTGTTTGATATTCATTTGGATTTTATTATTGCTGCTGCCATGGCTGATGATTTCAGAAGGCTTGATTCTTTTGTCTCTCAACAGATTGCACAAAGGGTTTAATTAATTTGAATTTTGACTCTGATAAAAACAGTCAGACATGCTAGTGTTCGATTAAATGGTAGTGTGAATGAAATGACATTCCTAGTTCATGAATGTGTTCTTGAATTATATATTTGAAGAACAATTTATAATTTCATATTTCAATTTGGGATTCCCGATTTGTCCGGAAATCCCGAAATATTTTCGGGATTCCCGAAATTTAGGATTCCCGAAAATTTGGTTTGGGATTGGTCTTCAAATTCCCGTCCCGAAAAATTTCGGTTTGGGATTCGGGATACTAGTTTCGGTATGGTATCCTATACCGAACCACCCCTAGTTGTTCATGTCATGTGTTTTTGCAGGAAATTTAACTATTCTATGCGTTTTCCACCTTGTCTTTGTCTTACCATGACAAAATGGGGGAGAAAATTTTCTTTGTGTTTCATACCTAGCGAAGCCTTTTCTTACCTATGATAAATTTCATTTGTTCTTGTCAAGAGTTTCATATGCAGGCTCATATGCAAGATTTATTCCTCGGCTCTTCTCTTGAGTGTGGGGGAGTGAAATCAATTCTAGACTTGGAGTATTTTGTCAAGGAAAGCCCAAATGGGAAGATTGTAAAGTCTATTTTTAAGTGTTTGGCTTTCCTTGTCAAATATTGTATTTGTGAACCACATGCTCAATTTAGTTTCAGACTACATTATCTAATCATGGGATGTTGCTACTGAAATTAAACGTTCAAGGACATGGATCACCTCACGTCAAAGGTTTGTTCATGCATATGCATCTTATATCTCTATTTGTGTTGCATTTTGTCTAGGTTAAATGTCTAGTTAGTTTTGCGCGCTGATGGTAGTCAGTTTTTGGCTATTGATTTGCCTAGATTTCTTTTGCAGTCGACAAGTGTCCATAGGACATGTTGGCTGATAGAAAATCAGATTTCGTTGGGTATATTTGTTCCTTAGGGTTTCATTTTGTCCTTAGGTGTTCAGAACTTATTTTAGAAAGAGAGTGCCTTCAAAGCTTTGAGTTTGCCTCTTCTTCATTTTTGGAACCATAGATGCAAAACCAAGTTCATGCATTAAACACATAATCATTGTGTATTAGGGTTGCATTGTTTTAAGGTTTTGCATTAAGTTTTTGGTCTAGTTTTAAGCTTTAAATCTCTTTTTAGACCAAGCATTTAGATTCAAGTTAGATTTTTCCTTCAACTATTTGACTGGAAAATCTAACTAGTCGTTTGAGTCTAGATTTTCTATGCACATCATTTCATTGATCGTGTTGATATCGGTGCCACAAGGTGAAGAGCTCAGGAAGAGCTGCCATTTAGTGAAGACAGTAGGAGTTCATCTCGTGTAAAGCAAGGTTGCACAAAGGTAAAGCCACTCTATAGATAGGGATCTAGGAATTGAGCTTGTGTGGTATTTCTATGAACCTTGTTTACACTAAAGGATTGGATGGAGAGTCTCCAGTTTTCTAACCCAAAGGTGGGTTTTTGGGTCCAAAAACATCTCATGCAATTTATCACTTTTCAAGTTTACTTATCTTACTCTTTGCTTGTGATATATGTTCATCATTATTGGTAAATAGATAAGCCCATGCAACTAAGATTGTCAGAGTTAAAATGTGCATTGAACTGGATCTTAGTTAACTAGGAACATTTCAGTAAATTGAGCCTTGAATTGACTACTTCCACTATGAGTAACATACTGATCTTAATTGATGAGTGTTGCTGACTAGTCAGACAATGACGTATATAGATTTTAAATTGCAGGTTATTGTACCTAGTACCAATTTTAGATGTCCTATTGGAACTCACCTCATCTTCTGGTTAAGGGATGCCCGTGAGAATATTTGAGGACACGGCGCATCACAACTCGTCCACGGTGTCCCAAACAGTCATGCAAAAGCAAAATTTCGAATGCAATCCCTGAGGTAGGGACGGCCACGTAGTGGTTCTCTATGGAGCGCATGGTTGTAGTATACAAGCCACTTAGAAGACGCTCTAACTTCTCTGAAATATGTTTATGGCCATATTCATAGGAAGTGATGCATATAAATTCAACTCTGTTTTCTACAAAGGTTTCTACATGATAATTATTATCTCAAATGCCTTTAAAGCTTAACAACATTCTTCTGGAACATAGAGAATGAATTGCCTTTTCAATGGTATTGAGTGCCATTGGACAACACAATAGGGGCATGTGCGTATCCTTCGATCATGTTGGATAAGCCTAAAAGGGTTGTCATAGGTATCACATATCTCCATCCATGGTGTCTGATGCTTTACCCGTATTCTTGAAGTTCGAGACTTTAGGAGCAAGGTTAGAACACTTCGGGTCTCGTTTTCCTCCCTTAGATCAGCTTTGACTCTATCGACCTTGGTGGGATGGCTTCTTGTCACGCCTACCATGCTTAGAACGGTGGCTCGGACATCAATTATCGCTAGTGTGTGCTTCAGACGCAACGATTGAGCCAGTAAGTCGAGCTTAAGGATTCTTCTTCAACAACTGATTCTGTTTTTCAGCAAGAAGTAAAATAGAGATCAAATCTGAAAACTTAGCGAACTTCTAAGCCCTATATTATTTATACAGGATAATATTGGTCGCAAAGACTGTCGAATAGGTATTCTCTAGGAAATCTTCTAAGCCCTATATATTTTTTTTATTTTATTTTTTATTTTTTATAGAGTGACTTATAATATAACCGATTTTGATCATAAGTATGAAATAGTATGAATTGGCTACAAATAATTTTGACTATACATTCCTACTTAGCAAAGTATATTACTGTAAATATAGGTACTTACAATAAATAATACATATATCTTTTCTACTAGAAGGCAAATCATGAGTTGGCAACATCATTGATTAAGTGGATGGTACAATGGCGTATAGACAATGCTCAAATGCGCCAACTAATGCATAATCTTACTTGTCTTCTTGCTAATTGCAAAATCAACCAAAGTATGAAGGTGATTTTTTTCCTTTTAGGATAAAGTGATATTTATGGCCATTTCAACCTCATCTTACTAAGAGCCAGAATATGATTGTTGTGCTTTAAAACCTAAAGAACTATTTTTGTTGTGTTTTGAGAATAATTAATTATAAAATAAAGTAACTTACTTTGAAGAAAGTTGAGATTTCATCATAAACTCAATTGGTAATTTTTGGGAAGTAGCTCAACTACTTATAAGCCCATGCAAGGCCCTTCTCCATTAATTCTCAACATAAATTTTCAAACGCAACACGTGAACAACACAAATAGGTGTCGTGTAGCGCATGTGTCTGTTAGGCTTCCCATGTGGGACAACCTGCTTTATTTGATACCATAAGCCCAACTACTTATAAGTGAATGTAAGGTCTCTTCTCAAATCAATGTGGAATTCAATTCTCAACAACATGTTTAATAAGCATTTTTTAAGGTGATGTAAGTATACAAATCAATGTAAAAGGGTTTGATAATTTCTAATGTAAAAGTGCTATAACTATGTATAATGACAAACATGAACATGGTGTCAACGCCGATGCTAACAATAATAGTGGTGATAGCAATGGCATTGTGGGGCTAGTAGGTGTGGTGGTTGGGGATGAAAGGTAGCAATTGTTGCAGGGCAATGGCACTAGGCCTGGCATTTTCAACCCAACCCGCTAACCCAACCCGACCCGTTAAAATTAGTATTTGGGTGGGTGATAAACGGGTCAGGTGGTTAACGGGTCAACCAGTTAATCACCCGTTAAATAATGGGTCAGTTTGGGTGAACCCGCGAAACCCGTTAACCACCCGTTAACACCCGTTAGTAAGGACTTTTGTGTAATTTCAATAGTCCTAACCCAAAACCCTCAGGTTTCTAACTCTCTCTCACTGCCTCGCACGCCGTTGCTTTATGAGACTGAGAGATCGCTATGCTCTTTACTTCTGGCTTTGGTTATCTCCCTCATCTTCTTCCCTCAAAAATTTTACTAAACTCCACCACTCTCTCTCTGGTAAGCTCTGATTCCCTTCCACCTCTTCTTTCATTTCAATTACTTTTTGTTTCTGCAGATTAGATTCGTCTATTTTTTTCTCAGATTTTACTTGAGCTTGATTTTAGATGGTCTCTGCATATTAGATTCGACCCTTTTCGGTTTTTTTTTAATTTTTTTTTATTGTGTTTTGGACAATGGGTTTTGCTTTTTGTTCATGGGTTTTGTGTAAAATTTGTTCATTTGTATATTCTCCAATTAAAATTTCCATTTTTGGGTAAATTGGAGTTGTTAATTTAGCCCCATGAAGTTAAAAGTATTGAGTTTGCTTTGTTTTGGTTGGTTTTTGGATTGGAATTGGGTTGTTGTTGTCGTTTCCTTCTCTTTTTGTTTTTAAATTATATTTCGTTTCCTGTTTTAAATTGATAGTGAAATATGTTGACTTGTGGTCAGCTGTTATTTGCTGGGACATATACAATGCTTGATTAGACCTTAGGTTGTCACTTGCATTATGTCTGTTGTTTTTGCATTAATTAGGTCTTAGGTTAAATCTTTAGTTTTGAGGTTGCTGTCGATTGTCGTCGAGAGAAAGAACATGCATTGATTAGGTCTCTGCATTATGTTTAACAAATCGCAGGACATAGGATGTTGTTGTTTTTGGATTTTTGCAGACTATTGGTTTTAAAAAAGGAGGCGTTAGGCTAATGTAATGTAGTGTTGGTTTTAAAGATTTTTTTCTGCGTAATCTGCATGTAATACTAGTTGAGAGATATCATTAAGAAGACAACATCCTCCTCTGCAAATCGAACATGTTCGAATCTGCTTGTCCTATGCTTTGTCTATTAAATCTTGTTAAGCTAAGGCACAGATTTGATACTTTTTTGTGTTGTTATAAGCTCAAAATCTATAGTGGGTGTTTGTGTTTTCTGTTTCTTCTATCTGATTTGCAATTTCATTTCTTTCCTGTGAGTATGAACCAGTTGTGATGGTTATCTGATATTTAGTTTAATTATCCTTTGATGTTTATGCATGCAAGCATGTCTATCAGAGACATTTGTCACATAGAGGTGAATGTTGAAGGAAAAAAAGCGGCAGAGAATGCAGTGCAAGAAGGTTGGCAAAAAAGCAGCAGAGGATGCAATGCAAGAAGAAGAAAGAAAGCTACTGTAGTGAGACATTGGTTGAGATTGAGAAAGAGAATTACTATGTTTTACTTATATTCATGTTAAGATTCGCAGACGCATGTAATTGATAGAAAGTCGAATTCTACTATATAAAACGAGGTTGTAATTGATTTGGATGAAATGTGTAAAAAAAAAATAAAAAAATAAAAAAAAAACATGTAAGGGGTGAAATGGGTTAGGTTTGGATGACCCGCTAAATTAACGGGTCGGGTTGAACCCGACCCAAACCCAATAAACCCGACCTGTTTACAGGCCTAAATGGCACAAATGATGGCGGTGGCATGGTGGTAATGGTAACGGTGGTGGTGGTGGTGTTAGGCTGATGGTTGCATTGGTAAGTGGCGGCAGTCATCATGTTACTTAATTAAGAAAGTATGTGTGCATAAGGATAAAAACAATATCATTTTTATAGAAACATGCTACAAAAACAACTTATAAGCTACTGACAAAAAGATAATTGCTTTTAAAAGAATTTTTTCAATTTTATTTTTATCAAATATTTTACCCAATATTTTATTACTTACCCTTAAATTGAAACGCTTTTATCACTTCTTAGAAAGAGAAGTGACACACAATGAGACGGACAAACGTACAACAAAATGGACAAGGTATCTACAACAAAAAGAAACAACCTAAGCAAAAATTTAATGCCTAGAAAAATAAAAACTAAAATATGATATACGTCTTGGATGAATGCTAGATGTACGTTTTGGATGAATGAGAGATGCATGGTATCTTGGTCCCCATACCAAGTTGGCATATGTGGTGAATATGTCATTTACAAAAAAAAAAGTAATATTAGGGACACCAAATTTTGAAACCAAATTATTGAATTTAACTGCTAAGATCTAATATGATCAAATCCAACGGTAAAAAAAAAGATCTAACGGTCCAAATTTAAATCAAACGGCTAAAATAATTTTTAAAAAAATGCTTTCATGTGTTTCATATTCTTTCATAATGTTCCACGAGTTTTGTGATGTCGGTTTAGTGATTTTCAATATTTATCGAAATTTAAGTATTCTTAGATTAAAATGTTTATAAAATTAAATTAGGATGCTCTACATTTTTTTTAAGTCACTTTAAGAAAACAAAAAAATAATCCTAAATTCATTCTTTAATAATCTCAGACTTAAAAGTTTACCCATAAGTATTGGAGCAGAAAAAGTATTTCTGAGTTAAAATCTAAATTTTCTGGATTAAAAATTTTAAATTTTAACAAAAAGATTAGAGATGGTCTAACATTATTCTTTTCAAAATTTGAGATATTCTTTCTTTCGTTTTCCATGAGTGTACCCAACTATTTTCCGACCACCAAGGGGCTGAGGCGTGAGCCATAAAGAAAGGACAAAATTGTCAAATGCCCAAAGTACGTACGAAACCTTGTACTTGGTGGTTCCACTCATCTTCAATCTCATGTGGTGAGTAATTGATCAAAGTCATTTAGGTTTAATATTGTATCGTCCTCATCATTTTCTTTTTTAAACCTAAGCCTCAAGCCTCTTTAACTTTCGTTCTCTCTCCCTTCACTGATCCCTAGACCAAAGCCCTCCTCAAAGCACAAGCAACGGATTGCCCAAACTCCATTGAAGCCACTAACTTCAAATCAAACCTGATTAATGAAATTACATCAAAAACGTCCAAATGGGGTCTTAAGCCTATGAAAAACTTTGAAAATTATATAAGCATAACACTAAATCTTTTTGCGTGTAAAAATGTTAGGATGGGCCTGGAACCATTCTGAACTCTTCATGGCTTCGCCTCTGACTTTCACAATGCATGCATAACGATATTTGGTTTTGTTTACCAATAAAATAAAAATACAAGACAAAACTTATAAATATATTTGTTTTTTATATAAAACGCCACCGCAACAATATATCCATATCATATACATCTTTCTTCTTATTTGTCTCAATGTTGGGTTAGAACTTGAAGGGTAAAATGTGAAAGAACGAAAGTGTTGAGAGAGGAAAATGTTGTCATCAATGTAGGTGGGTCTTGGTTGTAGCCGAAGGGGGTAATGATAGGATATCTCTTGTGGGTCCAGTATGTGGCTCTGGGGGATGATGAGTAGCACGTGACTAAGGCCCTACACGTGGCCTACATACTGTCAAACAAGTGGAACACAATGTAATTACCATGTGGCATGACTGTCCTTTGTCAGTGTAGATTTTATTGTGCATTCATATGTGGTAGAATGGTAGAATGCTAGTGTCATTTGTTCTTTGATGATTGTCTATACAAAATTGCTTGATTTTTCTTACAAGATGACATATGCAATGGACAATTTGCAATACATCCACTATTAAACTAGTTAATGATTATTATTTGGAGGGGCACTCAGTTTCGAACTCCCTACTTATTATATGATGTTTCAAGTTCAAATATGATGAATTTTGAGTTTATCAAAACTTCTATTTTGCTAGAATTTTAAAATTGATCTTGATTGATATGAAGTTTTTAAAAGAGGAGTAAAGTGACTCTTTATACACAATGAAAAGTATGACGTTCTAGGGAATGGTACTGGTATTCTAGTAAAGTTATTATACAATGATCCAAGTACATTTTCCCTCTTATTTTCTTTATAGGTTTAATGAGTATCATTTTCCCTCTACTTTGGAGTGCCAATAATAACTATCTTTTTACAGTGACACATATGAATTTAGTTTAGTTTTTGTGGCATGAATGATTTATTCACCCATGAGAATTCTAACTTGAATGAAGAAATCTAGCATTGATTTATGCACGCACACACACAACGTATAATGACACTAAGGGGTGAGAGAATGAATTAGTTTCAAACTCTCTATCTACGAGATTCAAACCTAAGACCTCTTACTTACAAATAAAGAGAAATATCACTAGACAGTAGTATTAAGTGGCCAAAACAAGCATTCATTTTAATTCTGAATTTTTCTTCTCTTTGCTTTTTTCTTTCCAAATTTTGAAAGGGTTATGAAATTCAAATGGTCTCAAGGAGCCCATTAGAGGATTGTTAGACATGGAAGAGCCCAATCCATTAAGTCAATTATGAACAAAGGTTTTAATTGTAATCATACTTTTTGGGCCTAATTGATAGGGCCATTAGACAACATCAGATCCAATATGTAGCCTACGAACTTTCCTTTTGGGGCTTTTGGACGTTCATGTAATTTGTTGGGATATTCTGTTTACAACTAAATTTTATCTACACCTTTTTCTTTGCACACCCTCACCTGAATTTCAAAATTTCTTTAGACACCCAATTAAAATTTAAAATGTTTCTAAATTAACCAAAAACTACAAATTATTTATTTAACATAAAAGTAATAATAAAAAAAATAAATCAAATAAAAAGGGGCAGCACAGTTCCAGTTCATTTGGCAGAATGGGCAGATTACTACAATGCATGTTGCTCTATGCACACATTAAAATAGGGATAAGCACCGGACTGACCCGATAACCCGGTCCAACCCAACCAGATAATCTGGCTTTTGACTAGACGAGCCGACCTATTTTTGAATCCGGGTTGAAATATTTCAGGTATATTCCGTCAATTTTGCTGTTAACTTTAATACCATACTGACATAACTCGACCTGAAATGTTTAGCTATGCACCCAGATCAAGGTACACTGGCTGACATTCAAAAAGTTACGAAACCATAAAGTGAAGATGATGTGGAAAAGTATGAATAAATTAGAACTAACTAGAGCAAGAGTAGTGTGCGTGTTAGGATCCAAACGACAATGCAAAGTGTCAAAGCATAAGTACGAGTGTAGCATGAATATTATCATCAGGGTATGATGAATATTAATACAATAAAAGGAAATAACTTCCTATATTATTAAAAGTAAATGTGAGTGTTTGCTGCCAAAAGAGCACTGCCACTAAGTCCTAAATGGGCGAAAAACAAATGTGAGTGGTCTGGAAAGTAAAGTTTTGTAAAACCATTGTTTCCGTAAAAAAATAGTAACATCTTGCCGTAAAACCTATATAGGTTCCAAAAGCTAATACTACTCATATGTAAATAGTAAAGTATCCATCCAAACATTAGTAATATGTCAAGGATACAGGTATTGAAATAATAAGCAATAATATTTGCAAAGCTCATCAAAATCATATAAGCACACAAGTTATGCAGATGGTAGCTACGTGAACAGGCTGACTGTATAAGCTACATTCTAGTATTATAATTACATGAAGATTGGCCCAAGCGCTCGCATACGAGTCCTAGTTGCCTACTGCAATCTAGGGATAGGCTGGCACCTATTTTGCATCTAAAGTGAACGTGAGAGTGCATATGAACATACACGTAAAACTAGTCCTGGTCCAGATAGTAGAGAGATTTTTCAGTATGACTGTCACACGAGGTGGTACATCACGTGTCTCCATATAAATGGTGGGATATGTGTGTTAAAAGGTTAATAACTTAAAAATTAAAAAATTTCACTATTTACATAAAAACACATGGTGTACCATCCGTGTTTTCGTCACAACTAAAAATTTATCCATGTAGTACAAATAAAAAGAGACACCGTACAAACATTTATGAGGTGTAGATATAGTAAGATATAGTACAAGAATGATCATATCACAGTTTGTAAACAACAAATAATAATAATAAGCTTGGATTTGATGAAGGTTTTAACTACAAAAGAGCACACCTTGATGTAGCTTCGGAAAGGTCAGTTGAAAGACTGAGTTACAAGGTGAACCTTACATCAGCCGTTCCTATTGTGGTGGTATATTCATCAATCTGAGAAACGGTTGATCAATGCGACAACTAAAATTTGACTGATTGGCATTCCAAATTATCAAAAGTTTTTGAAATTTGAAGCTGGATAGCATTAAATCTTGCGATCGTATTGATTTGCTGTTGTTATGGAATTTTTTTTCCTACTCTTTTTAGCTGAATCGTATGTGTCACTCATTATACGGTATGTGAGAACATGCTATGATGTGCTTTGCAATGGAACCAGTGGGGTCTGCGTCAAGGAGATCCTCTGTCTCTGTATCTATACCCACATGTTGTGCACTATCTTTTCATATGAAGAGTGAGTTTTTCAATTTGTCCCGAGTTTCACTTATGGTCCTTCATTTATGTAACGCATCTCACGTTCAATCTCCCTGCCAACTTTTTCATGTCTTCTTACACAATTAGTGAGGAGATAAAGTGAAGTCCCTTCCAAATTGTACACTAACTAGATCAAGTTGATCAAACCATTCGTTATCACAACATGCTTAGATTATGAATCGTGACAGTGGTGAATTGATTGAAATTTTTATGTTGTCTTTAGTTTAGCTTAAAGATTCGCTATGATATTAAAAGTCTTCTTACAAGACTCTAGTTGTCCTTGATTCTCGCAAAATTGAGGAATGTTATGTTGTCAATCCTTAGAAGATTAGATATTGGTAGGAGCACTTGATGACTTTGCTAGGAATTATATATTGGTAAGAGCACTTAGACAAAGTGCTAGCACTTTTCCTCCTTACACTCTTTCTTCCACATGCTGGTGGACCTTTTCTATCCTTTTCGTTTTTCCTGCCTTATTTTTTCACTTTCTTTTGGCCCGAAACATTATTATTATTATTATTTTCCTAAAAACCACGACCTTTTTTAGGTAAAAATACATACTCTAATCTCCATAATAGAATAAAAGCTCATTTAGAAATTATTTTAAAATAACTAAAAAAAAATTCGTGAAAATATTTTTGAAACAAATTCTTAGTTAAAATACAAGTTAATCATAGAAAAGCATTTAAAGTGCTTCCTAAAAGAAGCACACAACTGATGCTTATTGCAAAAAACACTTCAAGTGCGTTTGGAATCCAAAAATATTTTCTTTAAAAGTGATTTCAGTTATTTTAAAAGCACTTCCAAACCATCCCTAATAAAGAGGAAAACGAAACAAATCAAGTACCTCATTATCTTCTTGTTATTTTAAATTTGTGTGACATTTTGGACATCATGTTCTACACAATGTTGTTTTCTAACTTTAGTCCTATGCTTTAGTAATATTGCTCTTCGTTTATGAATAAGTTGTATGACTTTCATGAATGGTGAATTTGATACTATTTGACACTCATTAATGTATATATATAGTTGTATAAAAACAGTGTTGCTTTCTAATAATATGGACTAAGACCTCGTTTGACAGATCATATAAAGGATCAGACAGTACTAATTATACGGACTCGGTCGTTTGGTGTTCACTCGCATTAAATAAGCGCCGGATTAATTTATCCGGTCTGCTTATTTAACACGGTATACACCCGCTCATTAAAACCAACCAAAAAGCTTGGATTATTAGTCGGTTTTGCTCTTCCACTCTCGCGAACTCGACCCTCTCTCTCTCGCCTTCTCTCGGCGTCATCGTCCTCCTCGTACATTCTCTCGCCATCGCCATCCTCCCCATCGCCGTTCTCCCTGTCGCCTTCTCTCGACATCACTTTCTCTCGTTGTCTCTGCTTTCCTCGTCTTCGTCCTTGTCGTCCTCTCCTCGTGGCCTTCCTCATCGCCTACTCTCCATCTGATAGTTGGATATGCCCACAAATTCTCTCACCGGCCGTCTTCCTCACACCAACCACCGCACAAAGAGAGTTTCATTCTTGTTTCAAAACAATCGAATTCGAATTAGGTTTTTTTCAGTACTGCAGTGCGTTTCAGATTTTAATTATTAGTTGTGAAAATTGGGAGATCTGGTAATTGGCTGTTTGAATTTAAGTGGGATTTGGGTTTATCATTTTGCTGCCGTGATTTGGTCTGGGTTTCTTAATCAGGGTTTTCTTGGTTGAGAATTCATGATAATTAGGAAAAATTTATCTGGGCAATTATTTTTTTTTAAATTAGATTTTGCCCTTATTTGGGGCTTTTTTATTTGCTTTTTATTTTGAAGATTAGGATTTAAAATGTATTTGGGTTTTTAGATAATTACATTGAATTCATATCCGATCAGTATAAAGAACACGGTTATTAGTCTGATGCTACACCAAACGTCCAATTAATTTAGTCAGTATTATTCGATGACTATTTATCTTATCCGATTGAAATAGTTAGTACAGTCCGAGCTACCAAACGAGGCCAAAGATTTTTCACCCATACACACTCGATTCCATGTTTAAATCTCTTATCTCTGTTGTACGCATAATTTACTAAACAATTATGGAGGCCATATTGAGAGAGGGTGCGGCGTAGAGAGAAGAAGAGAGAGACGTGTAATTGAGGGTGTGTTCTATTCCACCCCATTATGCCTTTATTTATAATAGTAGGGAAGGTTAATTCCTTACCCTTTTAGAATTACAACTCTTAATAGGTAATCAATTCATAATAGGAATATAAGAGATATTCCTAGATTCACTACGATTTACACAATCACATTCCTAATCTAATAGGACTACAACACTCCCCCTTGAGTGTGTAAATACTCAAGTAAATAGCGCATCAGGTCTTCAGTGATGAAGCAAGTACAATTGATGAAGTAGTCGGCAGAATGAGCGAATGCGAGTCTCAAATCAACGAAAGAATGCATAAAAAGTAAAACTCACAAAACCTCATTATGGTAAAACCCAAGGTGGGAGAAAAACCCATAAACTAAGGAGAAAAGTGAGAAGTTGCATTAAGTTAAAACTATACGTTTTTTGGACGCAAGTAGAAGAGCTCACAAGGGTATGATCATCCCATGATGGGTGCCTCGTTAAAACCTAGTTAGGTAGCAAAAACCCAGTGGGAAAAATGCTCTTAATCGTAGGGGAAAAGAGTACATTAAGATCAAGTGAGTATACTTCTAGATACTCCTCCTGAGTTTGACATAACTTCCAAATGAAAACTACAAGCATTGGATATGATAGTTAGGCATACCAATTCCTCGGACAAGCTTATAGAAGGTTGACTTTGGCAGTGACGTCGTGTAAAGGTCGGCAAGGTTATTTGGGATCGGCTTGCATGACTTCAATCTCCTGATGCTTTGCTGATGTAGATGTAGATGCAATATGTCTTGGCGTTGACTTTATTGATGTATCATGGCTTGGTCGGGTAGATACATGCAACATAGTCTTCATGGATCGTCGGTGGGACTTAACGATGGATGAAAACATAGCAAGTACTTCGAATATGCTCAACAAGAACTTCTAACCATGTCTCACTTGTGGCTTAGTGAAGTAAGGTGAGTCTTGGAACGTTTCGAAGATTTCGCAACTGAGGTCATATCGTGGACCTCCAAGATATTGCGATATCCCTAACGGTAAAGACATAACCATTTGGAGATTTTGCCTTGTGCGGGTTTGATAAGTAACCAGGGTCAGCATAACAAACAAGGCAAGCATCATTCCGAGGATCAGGGGGTTGGATCCAGTCAAGATGCGTCGGGATTTGATTAGCCCAAATTCGTAGTACCTTCAGGGTATGTCTTTAATTCCAATTCAGTGGTTGCGTGTAGGCGCGGTGCTGCATTTTTACCAATAGATCAACAGCGAAGGAGATGTCCTGTCTTAATACAATGAGCTAAGTACAACGAAGCGTAAAGTTGAACTTTAGACATGGAATTTCGAATTTCATAACCTCTTCAAGGGTCTCATTTGCGTATAACGTATGGACGATCATATGTATACTCAAAGGTAACACATTCGGGATGTAGTTCGACTGGTAGACCAAAATACCATCAGAACAATGCTTGAACTTCAAGTCAAAGCATAAATGAGTTTTCCTAAGATCATTCGTCTCAAATTCCATCTTCAGGTGCGAGACAGTTTTTTCAAGCTCTTCTAGAGTCTTAGTGAGATTCGTGTCAACGACATAAATTGTAAGTCTAGCAATTCGGAATAAGACTTCATAGTTTAACATGCAAGGGCATAATTCATATCCCTGACTGATCAAATAGTTACTTAAACGGGTATACCACATCTGTCGGATTGTAAGTGAACGCCTCAAACAAGTTAAGAGGGTGTTCCGTGGTTTGGAACTATTTGAACCAGTCCATGTAATTCTTCAGGGACTTACATGTAAATCTTCGTATCTATATGCCCATGGAGAAAACACTAACCACATTTCATAATGCTGCTATCAATCATAGGAAGTTTGAGAGAAACCTTACGCCGTAAGGCGTGCATCATATTGCATTATTTTATTCATCTCATAACGCTTCATTTCCCACTTGTCACACAATAGGGTTACCTTGGGCAGTGTATGAACAACAGGTCCAAAACACACTTTGGTAAGAAATTTGACCTGGATTGTAATTTCGGTTGTCCAATCGGTTCTATGTTGTCACTTAATCAACGGAACACGGTTTGATATCGTCGTTTTTCATTTGTGTCGGTAGCTACCATATAAGTGAAAACATCATCGATGGTAATCTCATTTCAATTCCATTTTCTCATCCAAACAAGTATACTAGACCAAGAACTTCAAGTCTCGGGAGTAATCTGGATTAATCTCATGAGATGGAAATGATTTGAAATAGCGATCCAATATGGATTCATTGTTGTGCCATATCTTCCTCTTTTAAGGAAGTGAATCCTACGAACCGAGTGAACTGTCGTGCTCCAGGCCAAGACAGATTGATTGGCTATCCGCCGATGTACCGGATTGTCCAACAGGGACGGCACACCCTATAGGGATGTTGACTCGATGTCCGTTAAGTACATCTATCCTTGCAAGCATGTTTGCAGCTGGTATATGATCTCGTCACTTTAGCTAGATCAGAGGAATGCGTCTAAAGCAACATTCTGAAAGCTAGAATTCGTCGCACTTGCTTATCATACTTGTACGGTTTAGGGACCGAGATGAGAAATATTGGGCATCGTCCACGCAAATTCGCGCCGTTCTACATGAACGTTGACATTCTTATCTCCCCTTAATGGCAGGAAGACTATCTCATTAAAGTGACAACCCGCAAATGAGCGGTAAAGAGATCGCATGCAAGGGCTCGAAGAGAGTTAGTGTGAAGGAGAATCATAATCGACAAAGATTCACATTCTTCTTTGAGGACCCATATTGGTACGTTGCAGTGGCGCAACTTGGCACATAGAATGCACACCCAAATGTGTAAATACGAAAATCGTCAGGTTCGTACCCAGTATCAACTGTGACGTCAAATAGGTTAGGTGGCAGTGGGCCTCAAGGCGGACCAACATAGATGTGTACAAGATTGCATAGCCCTAGGCAGAAACCGAAAAAGCTTGGTACGTTCACCAAGGTCCAGGCAATCATTGAATTTGCACTTTATGATCGCTAGGCGAGGCTATTTGGGGTGAACATGGGAATTTGATGTTCAATTATAAACCCAAAATACATGCAATACTTTATCGAAAATCGTCAATATAAACTCTCCGGCATTATCCAGTATCCCGGACCTTAAGGGATAAGTAGGGTGTAGGGTAGGGTGGTGAGCCCTTAATCTCTGTATCTATACCCCACATGTTGTGCACTATCTTTTCATATGAAGAGCGAGTTTTTCAATTTGTCTCGAGTTTCACTTATGGTCCTTCATTTATGTAACACATCTCACGTTTGGTCTCCCTGCCAACTTTTTCATGTCTTCTTACACAAGTAGTGAGGAGATAAAGTGAAGTCCTTTCCAAATTGTACACTAACTAGATCAAGTTGATCAAAACATTCATTATCAAAACATGCCTAGATCATGAATCGTGACAATGGTGAATGGATCGAAATTTTTATGTTATCTTTAGTTTGGCTTAAAGATTCGCACTGATATTAAAAGTCTTCTTACAAGACTCTAGTTGTACTTAATTTTCACAAAATTGAGGAATGTTATGTTGTCAATCCTTAGAAGATTAGATATTGGTAAGAGCACTTGATGATGACTTTGCTAGGAATTATATATTGGTAAGAGCACTTGGACAAAGTGCTAGCACTTTTCCACTTTACACTCTTTTTTTCCACATGTTGGTGGACCTTTTCTATCCTTTCCGTTTTTCCTGCCTTATTTTTTCGCTTTCCTTTGGCCCGAAACATTAATTTTTTTTTTTCCTAAAAACCACCACCTTTTTTAGGTAAAAATACGTACTTTAATCTCCATAATAGAATAAGAGCTCATTTAGAAATGATTTTAAAATAACTAAAAAAAATTTCGTGAAAATATTTTTGAAACAAATTCTTAGTTAAAATACAAGTGAATCTTAGAAAAGCACTTAAAGTGCTTCCTGAAAGAAGCACACAACTGATGCTTATTGCAAAAAGCACTTCAAGTGCGTTTGGAATCAAAAAATATTTTCTCTAAAAGCGCTTTTAGTAATTTCAAAAGCACTTCCAAACCACCCCTAATAAAGAGGAAAACGAAACAAATCAAGTACCTCATTATCTTCTTATATTTTAAATTTGTGTGACATTTTGGACATCATGTTCTACAAAATGTTGTTTTCTAATGTTAGTCATATGCTTTAGTAATATTGCTCCTCGTTTATGAATAAGTTGTATGACTTTCATGAATGGTGAATTTGATACTATTTGACTCTTGTTAATGTATATATATAGTTGTTTAAAAACAATGTTGCTTTCTAATAATATGGACTAAGGCCTTGTTTGACAGATCTTATAAAGGATCGAATTGGACTAATTATACGGACTTGGTTGTTTGGTGTTCACTCGTATTAAATAAGCGGAGGATTAATTTATCCGGTCTGCTTATTTAACACGGTATACACCCGCTTATTAAAACCAACCAAAAGGCTTGGATTATTAGTCGGTTTTGCTCTTCCACTCTCTCGAACTCGGCTCTCTCTATCTCGCATTCTCTCGACGTCATCGTCATCCTCGCACATTCTGTCGCCATCGCCGTCCTCCCTATCGCCATTCTCCCTGTCCCCTTTTCTCAACGTCACTTTTTCTCGCTGTCTCTGCTCTCCTCATCCTCGTCCTCGTTGTCCTTTCCTCGTGGCCTTCCTTGTCGCCTACTGTCCATCTGATAGTTGGAGATGCCCACAAATTCTCTCACCAGCCGTCTTACTCGCACCAACCACCGCACAAAGAGAGTTTCATTCTTGTTTCAAAACAGTCGAATTCAAATTGGGTTTTTTTTCAGTACTGCAATGGGTTTTAGATTTTAATTATTAGTTGTGATGTTTGGGAGATCTAGTAATTTGGCTGTTTGAATTTAAGTGGGATTTGGGTTTATCATTTTGCTGCCGTGATTGTTTCTTAAACAAGGTTTTCTTGGTTGAGAATTGATGATAATTAGGAAAAATTTATCTGGGCAATTTTTTTTTTAAAAAAAATTAGATTTTGCTCTTATTTGGGGCTTTTTTATTTGCTTTTTATTTTGAAGAACATGATTTGAAATGTATTTGGGTTTTTAGATAATTTCATTGAATTCATATCCGATTAGTATAAAGAACACGATTATTAGTCCGATGTTATACCAAACGTCAGATTAATTTAGTCAGTACTATCTGATGGCTATTTATCTTATCCGATTGAAATAGTTGGTACAGTCCGAGCTACCAAACGAGGCCTAAGATTTTTCACCTGTACACTCGATTCCGTGCTTAAATCTCTTATCTTTGTTGTAGGCATAATTTACTAAACAATTATGGAGTCCATATAGAGAGAGAGGGTGCGGCATAGAGAGAAGAAAAAGAGATGTGTAATTGAGGGTGTGTTCTATTCCACCCCATTGTGCCTTTATTTATAGTAGTAGGGAAGGTTAATTCCTTACCCTTTTAGAATTACAACTCTTAATAGGTAATCAACTCCTAATAGGAATATAAGAGATATTCCTAGATTCACTACGATTTACACAGTCACATTCCTAATCTAATAGGACTGCAATACTCCTCCTTAAGTGTGTAAATACTCAAGTAGATGGCGCATATGGTCTTCAGTGATGAAGTAAGTACGGTTGATGAAGTCGTCAGCATAATGAGCGAATGCGAGTCTCAAATCAATGGAAAAATGCATAAAAAGTAAAACTCACAAAACCTCGCTATGGTAAAACCCAAGGTAGGAGAAAAACTCATATACTAAGGAGAAAAGTGAGGAAGTTGCATTAAGTCAAAACTATACGTCTTTTGGATGTAAGTAGAAGAGCTCATAAGGATATGACCAGCCCAGGATGGGTGCCTCGTTAAAACCTAGTTAGGTAGCAAAAACCCAGAGGTAAAAATGCTCTTAATTGTAAGGAAAAAGAGTACATTAAGATCAAGTGAGTATACTTCTGGATACTCCCCCTGAGTTTGACATAACTTCCAAATGAGAATTACAAGCATTGCATATGATAGTTAGGCATACCAATTCCTCAGACAAGCTTCTGGAAGGTTGACTTCGGCAGTTACGTCATGTAGAGGTCGGCAAGGTTGTCTGGGATCGGCTTGCATGACTTCAATCTCCTAATGCTTTGCTGATGTAAATGTAAACGTAATATGTCTTGGCATTGACTTTGTTGATGTATCATGGCTTGGTCGGGTAGATACATGTGGCATAGTCTTCATGGATCGTCATTAGGACTCAACGATGAATGAAAACATAGCAAGTACTTTGAATATGCTCAACAAGAACTTCTAACCATGTCTCATTTGTGGCTTAGTGAAGTATGGTGAGTCTTGGAACGTTTCAAAGATTTCGCAACTGAGGTCATATCATGGACCTCCAAGATATTACAATATCCCTAACGGTAAAGACATAACTATTTGGAGAATTTTCCTTATGTGAGTTTGATAAATAAACAGTGTCAGCATAACAAACAAGGCAAGCATCATTCCGAGGATCAAGGGGGTTGGATCCAGTCGAGATGCGTCATGATTTGATTTGCCCAAATTCGTAGTACCTTCAGGGTATGTCTTTAATACCAATTTAGTGGTTGCATGTAGGTATGGTGCTGCATTTTTACCAATAGATCAACAGCGAAAGAGATATCATGTCTTAATACAATGAGCTAAGTACAATGGAGCACAAAGTTGAACTTTAGATATGGAATTTCGAATTCCAAAACCTCTTCAAGGGTCTCATTTGCATATAACGTATGGATGATCCTAGATATACTCTAAGGTAACACATTCGGGATGTAGTTCGACTAGTAGAACCGTCAGAACAATGCTTGAACTTCAGGTCAAAGAATAAACGAGTTTTCCTAAGATCCTTCATCTCAAATTCCATCTTCAGGTGCGAGGCAGTTTTCTCAAGCTCTTTTAGAGTCTTAGTGAGATTCGTGTCAACGACATAAATTGTAACTCTAGCAATTCGGAATAAGACTTTATAGTTTAACACGCAAGGGCATAATTCATATCCCTGACTGATCAAATAATCACTAGATAGGTATACCACATCCGTCGGATTGTAAGTGAATGCCTCAAACAAGTTAAGAGGGTGTTCCGTGGTTTGGAACTATTTGAACCAGCCTATGTAATTCTTCAAGAACTTACATGTAAATCTCCGTATCTATATCCCCATGGAGAAAACACTAACCACATTTCATAATGCTGCTATCAATCACAGGACGTTTGAGAGAAACCTTGCTTCTAAAGGCGTGCATCGTATCGCACTATTTCATTCATCTCATAACGTTTCCTTTCCCACTTGTAACATAACGAGGTTATCTTGGGCAGTGTAGGAACGACATGTCCAAAACATACTTTGGTAAGGAATTTGACTTGGATTGTAATTTCAGTTGTCCAGTTAGTTCTATGTTGTCACTTAATCAACGGAACACGGTTCAATATCGTCGCTTTTCATTTATGTCGGTAGCTACCATATAAGTGAAAACATCATCGATGGTAATCTCATTTCAATTCCATTTTCTCATCCAAACTAGTATACTGGACCAAGAACTTCAAGTCTCGGGAGTAATCCGGATTAATCTCATGAGATGGAAATGATTTGAGACAGTGATGAAGTATGGATTCATTGTTGTGCCGTATCTTCCTCTTCTAGGGAAGTGAATCCTACGAACCGAGTGATCTGTCGTGCTCCAGTTCAAGACAGATTGATTGGCTATCCGCTGGTGTACCAGACCGTCCAGCAGGTGCGTTCAAACCGTCCAACAAGGGCGGTACACCCTCCAGGGATGTTGACTCAACGTCTGATAAGTACGTTTATCCTTGTAAGCATGTTTGCAGCTAGTATATGATCTTGTCACTTTAGCTAGATCAAAGGAATGCGTCTGGAGCAACATTCTGAAAGCTAGAATTCATCGCACTTGCTTATCACACTTGTACGGTTTGGGAATCAAGATGAGACATAGTGGGCATCATCCATGTAAATTCGTGTCGTTCTACCGGAATGTTGACAATCTTATCTCCCCCTAACGGCAGGAAAATTGTCTCATTAAAGTGACAACCCGTAAATGCGCAGTAAAGAGACCGCATGCAAGGGCTCGAAGAGAGCTAGTGTGAAGGAGAATCATAATTGACAAAGATTCACATCCTTCTCTGAGGACCCATATTGGTACGTTGCGGCGGTGTAACTTGGCACATGGAATGCACACCCAAATGCGTAAATACGAAAATCGTCAAGTTCGTAGCCAGTAACCAACTCTAATATTAAATAGGTTGAGTGGCAATGGGCCTCAAGGCGGACCAACATAGATGCATACAAGATTGCATAGCCCTAGCCAGAAATCGAAAAAGCTTGGTACGTTCACCAAGGTCCCGGCGATCATTGAATTTGCGCTTTATGATCGCTAGGCGAGGCTATTTGGGGTGAACATGGGAATTCGATGTTCAATTATAAACCCAAAATACATGCAATACTTTATCGAAAATCGTTGATATAAACTCTCCAGCATTATCCAGTCTCCCGAACCTTAAGGGATAAGTAGGGTGGTGAGCCTTTAATCGGCCAAGGGGTTTAGCAGCAATGTGTGTGGACAAACATGTGACCAGTTTGTCGATTCATCAACCAAAACCATAAGTATTTATATGGTCCACATTTTGGTTGGATTAGTCCACATATATTCCTTTGAATCCACTGTGAAAATGGAGTCATTTCATATCTTTGCGAGGGATGATTTAGAAATCAAGTTTCCCAAAACGAGCGGGTTTTGGCAAAGTGTGCTTGTAGGCATAAGATCCTTAGATGCGTCGTAGCATCATTGTTCGACCTAAGTGTCCCAAATGGTCGTGCCAAAGCAAGTAAATTGCTCAATCACTCGGCTCCAGGCTAGCCACATGTGGCCCGTTTCCAGTTGGGAGATAACTCATTAGCCTCAAATCAAAGCTTCGGGCTCATTTTTGGAGGTGGTGCAAAGATACTTCACTCTATTTTCTTCAGTGGTTTCATTTATGATCATTGTTCTCTCGAATATCCTTAAAAACTCAACGACAGGGAGAATTTAAGGTCCCTTAAATGGTAATTTAGTACCATTCATACAATGAGGAGCGTGCCAATGCTCTTAATCAGGTTGGATTGACCTGAAGTCGTTGCTAGAGATGTGATTTAGGTGTAAAGTTAGTGTGCGTAGTATTGTATTCATCCAGACAACTAACTTCCCCACATTCCGACCTAATCACGTGTTTAATTGAATCGGTCACATGTATTAAGAAACATGATTCAATTAACTCATATTCGAGGACAATATCAATAAGATTATCCATAAGTAAAACATACACCAAACATGAATCCAAGAACATCGAAAAATGTTCACAAAGTAAATGGTTTACTAAGGGGATTCGACCAACAAGGTCATCCATATCAAAATTCTGCTATTCTAAAGGTGTTTGGTGGAGCAGAATTAGTCTCACATATTGACTACGAGAATGGTACTCCTCAACGACATTGGTAAAGGCACGAACAGGTGCATAACCAATGATCTATTCCATCGACACAGAAGTAGATTCTGCAGGGTTAAGGTTTGGGAATATTATCCCTTATTCTTGAAGTTTTAGGTCTTAGGTGCCAAAGATCACGCTTCGGGCATGATGCCACACCTTGGCAAGCCCTGATTATACCATATGTTTGTGGTAGTAATTAGATCCAAGAATTTGGTAAACTTCCGCTTTCTACACTGCTACTTCAGGGGGGAGTTAGAAGCATGGAAGGACGAGAAAAGTATTCTCCAGTCAAAATTCGATCGGATTTATAAACTTCAGAATTGTACTCATTCATGGACGTAATCATGGTGTGCTTCAGGCAATGTCTTTCATGATCAAACAGTCCGTATGAGCGAGCCAAAGAGCCATGGAATCCTCGTTGAGGAGGTACTTCCGTTTGTAATGCTTTAGGCATAAGTCTTCGAATGAAGATCATGGCGAAGGCTTATTTAGCTCTTCCTTGCCATTGTTGGCTTCAATGGTGTCTCAGCTTCTTGATAGTCAAATGGAGATTCATGTTTTGTACCCCACATAAAGTGGTTTCTATTAGAAACGTCCAAATAAGGGAAATCAAACTTGTGACGATTCGACAATCCACTGAATTGGAGGGAACAAGATTGTGATTGGTGTTATGGGAATGAATCATCCATAAGCATCAAAGTTAGAACATTCGAGCTCTAAGACATGGATGTCATGAAAAACATCGGGTTTTCATGGGTGTATTGTTTTATGAAAACTTCGGGTTTCAAAGGCAATAAATTTGAAACTACATGTTCAATTTAGTTTATAAACGTTTAGTTCATAAAAGAGAGGTTCCTGCAAGAACACAGAATACAATATGCTGATTTAAGTGTAGTGGATTTGAGTTGCTTCATGAACTCAAGTGTGAGCGCTTCGGGACTACGAAAGTGAGTCAACGGTTCAAAGAAGAGAAATAAAATATTGAATCATTAATGTCCAAAAGTGATCTTCAGGTCAATAATTTTGGATTTATTATCAAATTAATGGACTGCTGGTCATTTTTAATTAATTCAATAGATCGGGACCATTCGGGGTCGATCGTAGAAGCAAAAATAATTATAACATGCGAGTTTAAAATTATTTAAAATGCTAAAAATTAGCATTTAGTTCGAAAAACATGGCCAAAAAAGGTTTGGGCATGGGTGTAAAACAAAAAACCCAGCAGCAGGGCTGCTGGTTTTGGGCCTAAAAAAAGGTGCGGGAGACTTGGGCCCAGCACTGGGCTGGCCGGAGTGTGGCTCAGGAAGCCTAGTGGGCTGGCTTCTTGGTTGGGCCGGGGCAGTGTAAGCCTAGCAGCCTAAGCTGTTGGCGAGTTAGGCCGTGGCAGGGAATCGGTCCAGCATGCTTCTGGCATACGGATTAGGTCTGGTTTTGGACTATGGGTTTCAGGCCGTGTGATTGTCATCCCAGGCCGAGGCCTGATCGAGTTCTGAGGGAAGACATCAAGCCTAAAGGGCTGCGCAAGGTCCAAATCAACGTCTCAAGGTCTGTCACATGGTGATGTCGTAAGAAATTACCTAATTTTCTTCTTGTTTTTTTTTTTTCGAATCTAGGGTTGAAAAACCCTAATTGCTTCTAAATTAATTTCAATTCTTTGACTCACAATTCCACATAGCATATATGCGTAATGCATGAAACAAATATATATATATTGACAATTATATAAACATATAGAATATATATATATATATATATATATATATATATATATATCGTACGGAAAATATAAACATAGGAGGGTTCATGCATCATGAGGAATGTTTTCATGCTTCAAGGTCGTTTCAAATATCTTCATTTATTTTAAGCGTACCGGATTGGCAGAAAACAACAAAAGTCTTTGAATTTGTTGAAGATCCTTCTCGGAAAGTCAGAATTGCATCTCTAATGCGTTGTATCACGTTCAACACAGAAAAATTAAATTGAATCAATAACATGTAGATCAATTCAATAAAATAATAAATTAATCATAAAAGGAATGATTAAAATGTAATACTCCCCTGATTGAAAAATAAATTCTCTTGTTAGCGTAGCGCCAAGAGCGTGTTGATAACGTGTTGTAAGCATAATTTACTGAACAATTATGGAGGCTATATAGAGAGAGAGGGTGCGGCATAGAGAGAAGAAGAGAGAGATGTGTAATTGAGGGTGTGTTCTATTCCATCCCATTGTGCCTTTATTTATAGTAGTAAGGAAGGTTAATTCCTTACCTTTTTAGAATTACAACTCTTAATAGGTAATTAACTCCTAATAGGAATATAAGAGATATTCCTATATTCACTAAATTTACACAATCACATTCTTAATCTAATAGGACTGTAACAATCTTGGTATTATTTATATAAAACTAAAAAATATATAAAGACGTGACGTGTGAAACATATAATTAAATTGGACCAAATAGTTAAAAAAATATAACATCTTTACTTGATAAGATCCTTCATATATGATTAAGCCCCAGTTTGGGGTTGAGGTGATTTTAAAAAAAGCTGCTGTGAAAAAAAGCTGGGACAGTTTTTGGTGTTTGGTAAACGTTCAGCTTCAGCTTTTTTTCACAGTTTTGGGTGAAAAAAAGCCAAAAACAAGAAGCTGCAAAACCCAGCTTTGAAAAACCGGCTTTTTTTCACATCTGTTTTACATAAAAGTTTACCAAACACTATAATACTGCTTTTTTTTTTTTCAAAAGCATTTTTACAAAAAAGTTTACCAAACACTCTACTGCTTTATTTCACAGCTGCTTATTCTCACAGCACAGCAGAAGCAGCTTTTTTTCAAAGCACAGTAATACCAAACCAGCCCTAAAGTGCATCAAAATCGTACATATTGTGGTCCCTCATCTAACCCCTTTTTTGACCATCTCTGCCTTTTTATAATTACTCTTACGGATTTAATAAAAATATATTGAATTTAAAAGGCAGGCTTGTGATGACCATCATGACAAATAGAGCTACACACAGAGGGAGCTGCCATGGGCTGGAATTGCCGGCCATGATAAATAAAAGTATACCATCCATCAATATAAACAAACAGCACACGAATGTAGGACAATTGGGAGCGCCAAAATCATTCTTCTATTCGTAAGCATACTCTAAACAATTTTTCCAATGAGAATTCTGTTTGGATTCTTTTTGTGAGAATTTCAGAGATTTATAAATTGTGTTCGTTCATCGTATATTATGGGGTCAGAAATTAGTTTTAAAATTTTTTATTTAAAATTGAATACAAATAATTAAAGGGACGAATCCATAACACTATTTTTTTTTACATAAATTTTGGTACAAATTTTTTGGGCTCACTTTGTATTGTATTTCAACAATCTGAATCATCTATCTTTTAGAACATCATTCATAGATCATTCTTGCAAAAAAAATTAGATAAATCCAAAATCGTTAGAACATTCATTTGTAGCGAAGAAAATAGACAAATATGTTTCTACAAAAAAATTCTAATTCCTTAATCCAACAGTCATATGAATTCAAATTTGGGGTGATTTTTAATAGACATGATCTTTAAGAGAATACCTAAAACATAGACGATTTCGATCGTTGGAATACATTACGAAGTAGTTCCTTAAAAAACTTGTATCAGAAGTTGTGTTAAAAAAACGAATCTGTACCAATAATCAAATCATTAAAAGAATGGGAACTATTATCTGCACTCCACAAATCTCATTCTACACTCCTTACAAGTGTATTTTTCTTTTTAATTATAAAAAGTTTGGAGTGCAAAATGAGATTTTTGAAGTACCAATAACAATTCCTAAAAGAATTATGATTTTAATCAATTTTTGTAAAGATAATCTATGAATAAATAACATAAAAGACGAGCGACTCCTAATATTGAATTGTAAGCCGACTGAGGAAGTGGTCCTCTACCATAGTGGTAGAGAAAAATGTTGTTCTTGCATCATGGTATGAGTTCGAATTCCGTTGACTCTCTAATTTGATATCTGATATAACAAATTTATCAGTTGACAAAAAAAAAAAAAATGTAAGCCTACAAAGTGGGTTAGCACCATTAGTTCATTAACTAATTAGCACTTGAGCCATCGAGGGCAATTGTTTTTGAAATTAGTATTATTTTTTATACAACGATATATTTACGCTTAATGTGAGAAAATAAAATAGTTTTGAACTCGTCATTTATTTATAAGAATCGAACATAAAATCTCTTATTTAAACGTAAAGAGAAATGCTATTAATCGTTGTACTAAGTAACAAAATCAAATATAAATATTAAGACTAGAGTAACACTAGGCAAAGTTAAGGACTACATGAATGAACCCAGAAAATTAACTACATCTTTACAGCATAAAAGTATGTTAAAGAGCATATAAATTAGAAACAACTAATAAGAAAGAAAAAGAAAAGAAAATAAGGTACCTTTGAATTACAATTGTTATAGATTAGATATCAAACATTTTGTTGAATATTTATATCCTGAAATTCTACAATATTACACAAATAATTACTTCTAATTTTGGTCTTTACCAAAACTAATTAAAATAATAATTAGCTAACTTATAGTAGTAGTCACTAGTAGTCAGTAACTCGGAAACTCAGCTGAGTCGTCTCAACACGACTCGCTCCCCACAAAACAAACACACACCCCCCCCCCCCCCCAACAAAAACAAAAACACCTAATTACAAACACACACACACACACCCCCCCCCCCCCAACAAAAACAAAAACACCTAATTAACATACAGATTCGATCATTCGACCAAAAACAAATCAACATACAGATTTGTCAGCCAACCCTCGAAGCAACGGCCGAGATTCACTCAAATAGTCGAGCTGATTCAGAGCATCAACGTGGCAGCTTCTCTGGAGATCCTCGATGCTCAAGAACCGGCCGGAGTTACCAGACTCGGACCGGGCCAGGACCCGAAGAACCTCTTCGAAAAACGACTCGTCGCACGGGATGGCCAAGGGGCCTTGGTTGGCGAAGCCGTACTCCTCTTCGGCCTGTACTAGAAGCTTCTGGAAGATGGGGTGGTTCAGGTATGTCGCGCGCACGATAAACCGCTTGCAGCTGCTGCCTACGCAGATCGCCACGTGTCCCGAGGGGACGTCGGACGGCGCGGGTGAGGCCGTGAGGCGCGCCTTCTTGTGCCAGCGCGGTAGCATTTGACGGATTCTGACAATGCGTCGGAGTTTGTTGCATTTGCTGATCGCCGGCGACATTTTACCGGAAAGCGTGGGAAAGAGTGGGAAAGCGGGAGTTGTTAAGAAAGAGTGCTCCCGGGGGGTGGGGGGGGGGTTTGGGAATTTGCGGGTGGGAGGAATATATTGGACGTGAAGAAGTGAAATGCCCCTGGAGTTGGAGATATTTACGAGATTGTGCTTGTTGTTTGGAGTTGTTGGCGAGGCCATGTGATGGGTAGAAAGGAAAGTTGAGATGATAACATGGAATTGGTAGACTGATGTTTAGTTTCTTGATAGATGTGCCATGCCCCCCATTCAATTTGAGATTAGATAAATGCTTGATTGGCTCCTGACAACAAACAAACAATAGATACGCTTGATTGGAGGAGAGTTGCCTTCACGAGTACGGCGGTACATCATTTTCGATATAGACGCATGTTATTATTAATAAATGTCATGAAATATCAAACTATACTCTATTGTATTAATTACTTTGTTGGGTACCCTATTTTCAATGTCTGAATTATAAGAAATGTACGGTTGCACTATAGTCGTTAACATTTACAATTATACTATAGTCGTTAACATTTACAGTTACACTATAGTTGTATTACACTCTAATTAAGGTTATATAATAATAATGATAAAGTTACAATTAATAACAAATAATGATGTTGTTATTGCTGTAACAAGGTTGATGCGTACCTTGTGGACGCTGTATTATACTGCCAAGATAAGTTATTATATGCCGACTCGATTACATTACACTACCAACCCTTTTTCTTTCTTAAACGGTACCAACCCATAGAAAAATATCAAAACTAATGTTATTGTGCTAATCTTAATAAATTTTTAAAATTGTATTATTTAATGTCAAATATTGTCACGGTGACATGTCCAATGTGAATAAGTCATCCTCGGTTGATTGGCTAAAATGAAAACGAACAAAGAATGATAAAGGTACTAGTAATGTGCAATAGGAAATGTAGGGAAAAAATGAAGTAGGGTTAGGGCAATTAGCTGAAATGGAATTGGATCCTCGATCCTCTTTCTAAGGATCCTAAGGATCAATGCACATGGACCGTTGATCAAAGATCGTGCGGCTACAATTTTTTCATTTTTTATATTTTTCACGTAAAACGAGGCTACTTTACTTTTAAAAATATAAAAAGCATTTAATTGTGGCCGCACGATTTTTGATCAACGGTTCGTGTGCGTTGATCCCTAGGATCCCCAAGGAGAGGATCCGGCGAGGATCCAATTCCAGCTGAAATGATCAGTTTTTGACATTTGGTTGCATAAATGATCAATTTTTATCATCTCGTTATTATATCATCCTTGTGTGGAGTCATCGTTATGTAATCAATATATGATTAATATATCGTCGTTGCAAGAAACTGTTTGTTTCTACAACCAAATGTTATCATTCCAGTTAATTGTCTAATAAAATAAGACTGTTTTGGGCGTACTTGGAGTATGTCATGGGCTTGTTGATTGACCAACTAGCGACTATATGCAACTGGATTCTCTCTAGTAAGCGCCAAAAAATGAAAAGGCATTTTGCCAAGTTTGGTAATGTCTTCCAACTAACAGATGCAATGTGTTTGGTGAAGTTAAATACAATATTTTATTGGGTATAGATAGGGCTGGTTCGGTATGGGATACCGAACCAAAAATGGCATATCAAATCTCGAACCGAAAATGTTCGGGACGAAAATCTCATGACCGATCCCGAACCAAATTTTGGGATTCTCGAAATATTTTCTGTATTTTGGAATTTCCCGAAACCGAACATCATCAGAATCAAAATCATCTAGATTAAAATTGAAATCATCCAAACCTGCATTAAAAATCCAAATTGAAATCAAAGACATAATGACAGTGAATCAGTGAAAGATTTATGGTCAAGAGAGAAACAGAGTGAAGAGAGAGACCTGCATCCTCATCTTGACCCGAGCCCCCAATTCGAAACCCTAAGCCCCAATTCGAAACCCTAACCTTAATTCGAAATCCCACACACATAGAGAATCACTGGAGAGAACCGGAGGTGGGGATGAAGCCTTGAGGTGTGGTGGTGGCCGGAGTGGAGATAGTTCGTCGGAGTCAGATTATTAGACGATGGGTGGCTGCTGAGCTTCGAATCCGAGAAAGAGAGAGAGCCTGAGACTGAGTGAAGGAAGAGGAGAGGAGAAATGAAATGAGAGAGAGTGAGTAGGGATGTTCGGCTTGGTTTTGGATTGGGTGAAAGAAAGGGTTAGGTGGTTTCTGGGTTGTAGGGAGAGAGAAAGAGAGAGATAATACGAGAGAGATGAGATTTATGAGTTGTAGAGAGAGACATGGAGATAGAAAATAAGAGAGAGATAAAGAGTTAGGTGGTTTATGGGTTGTAGAGAGAGAGATAATACAAGAGAGATGGTTGATGAGACATAAAATAAGGGGGAGAGAGAGACAGCTCAGACATGGCTTTGTCTTTTAGAAAGCAAGCACCCGTGCATGACCCATCCCATTCCCATGTGCTTGATGCAACTTTTGTCAGCACCACACCACACTTGAGTTGTTTTAATAATATAATAATAAAACATTACACATTCCAACACACACACACACACACATATACACATGTATGTGTGTGTGTGTATTACAGTTCGGTTTGGGAATACCGAATATTTCAAAGTGTGAGACCGAATCCCATACCGAACAATTCAGGATCGGTTTGGTTTCGGTATTAAAATTTTCGGGATTTTTGGTTTGGTTTCGGATTTTCGGCATTTTTTTCCAACCCTAGGTATAGATTCAAGTAACATGAAGGTGTCCATAAACAATTCCAATTAAAATTGGGGGTGTGATATCCACACATCCCATTTTACTTTTCACACACCTTTTTAATTTTCGGCCGTCAGATCAGATGAATTGAAGAAGATCGACGGACAGAAATTATCAAGGTGTGTGTAAGAAGTAAAATAGGGTGTGTGGATAGCACACCCCTTAAAATTGGACCAAAGAGAGTGATATTTTATGTTTGATACAATTCTATTCGCTTTCATTTAAATCGAAAATCGAATGCTCCGTAAATGTATGTATATGGTTTATATAATTGCTAAGAATGATCCCAAATTGATGGGAGGAGGGACCTTACATGGGCTTATAAGTATGATGGGTTACTTCCCATATTGCCAATTGGTTTGATGGTGGAATCCCAACTTCTGTCATGGTACTAGAGCAGGCTGTCCTGCGTGTGAAGCAAAAGGGCCACACATGCTCCACATCAATCCGTTGTGTTGTTCACATGTTATGCTTGAAAATTCGTCACACGTGACGGAACTTGTTGAGAATGAATCCCATATATATGGAAGGAGGGACATTCCATGGGCTTATAAGTAAGTTGGGCTATTCTCCATATTTCCAAATGATTTTATGGTGAAATCCCAACTTTCTTCAATAATTTAATAAATAGAATTCTATCAATACATTTAAATTATTCATGGTTAGATAATTTCAAGTGCTGATAGGAATAAAGAAGTATAAAACAACTAAGTTAAATTTAATTGAATTGTATTTCGCGGGAATCCTTATGAATTTCCTATATAAATAAGGAAAACTAATGAAAATGGCTTGAAAACTTTGAGTTTTAACGATAAGGACAAAATAAAAGGTAAAATGAATAGAATCAGGATTGACTTTTTAATGTAAAAATGTGGTTTTTCGTTAAAGAGAACAGTACCGGAATCTTTTCGTTAAAGTTCTCATATGAATAACTACTAAACCAAGATGGCTTTTCGAAGTAAAGCTTTTGTAGCAATAGTTTTTAAACTTTACCATGTGTTGTACTAATATTGGTCATTTTCATTAATACCGTTTACCGTTTATTTTTCTATTAAATATAGGGATATATTAGAAACTTCATCCCACGTCGTTAAAAACAAATTTAAAAAAAATAAGAAAATAAGAAAATGACAAAGAAAAAGAAAACTAAAAATGTCAGATTATTTTTCCATGAGAGAAAGTTGAATGCATAGAAATTTTCTTTTCGGTAGTGAAATATGTGATTAGTTAGTTATCCAACCACAATTCAATCTCCTATTGACTTTGAAATTGCGTCACATAGTATTAAAAGTTACTAAAGTCCAACCATTTTCATCCATCATTTTGTTTTTATAGTTCAAATTTATTTTGTTTTAAGTTTTAGCTATTAATTTATAAACTTTTATTTGTTTTTAGCTTCTTCTTGTTGTGGTCTATTTTTATCTGACATAGGAATAGGGCCGGCGGCCGAGGGAGAGAGGGAAGAGAGATGTGTGTTTGTAGAATTGTAGGGGAATTGTGTGTTGTTTCCCTCCTACATTGCACCTTTATTTATAATAATAATAATAAGAGAAGTATATTCCTTGTTCTCCAAGGAATATGATATACAATAGGAGAGAATAAACCCTAATCAAATCTAATCTAGGATTTACACAATCACACTTAAACTAGGAATGTTTACAACACTCCCCCTTGAGTGTGTAAATACTCAAGGTAGATTTAGCATCATGCAGAAGTTGATGAAGTCGACTCGTCAGTGCTGATTCTAAGGAACAACGCTTATTCTCAATAAGGGAGGAACTTGCATAAGTAGTAAGAAAAACCCTAAGGCTATGGAAAAAACCTGAGTATGGACAAAATCCATAGTCCAAGGAAAAATGCATGAGAAATGCAAAGTCAAAAGAAACGTCTACAAGACGTAATCAGGGATATGACCAGCCCAAGGTGAGTGCCTCGTTAAAACCTAGTTAGGTAGCAAAAACCCAGTGGGAGAAATGCTCCTAATCGTAGGGAAAAATAGTACATTAAGATCAAGCAAGTATCTACAAGATACTCCCCCTGAGGTTGACATAATTCCAAAGAGAAATAGCAAAGTTACAACTCAAAAAGTTTACGCATACCAATTCCATGAACAAGCTTTTAAAACGTTGCCTTCGGCAGTGATTTGGTGAAGAGATTAGTCAGATTGTCTTATGAACGGATTTCTGTGACTTCAATCTTCTGATGCTCTTGTTGTTGATGAGAAAAACTTCAGCGCAATGTGTTTGGTGTTGTCTCCTTTGATGTAACCCTTCTTGAGCTGTTCAATGCAAGCTGCGTTGTCCTCAAAGATCGTCATCGGCACATCAACGAGGGGATGAAGATCGCAGGAGGTTCGAATATGGCCCACTACTGCTCTCAACCAAAAACATTCCCAAGTTGCTTCATGTAAGGCGAGAATTTCAGCATGGTTAGACGAAGTGGCAACTAAGGTTTGTTTAGTTGACCTCCAAGATATTGCGGTGCCTCCAACGATAAAGACATAACCCGTTTGAGAACCCGCCTTGTGCGGATCAGATAAGTATCTTGCGTCCGCATAACCAACAAGGAGAGAATCAACTCAAGAAGCATAGGGTGCGGCATCACTCGAGGATTCGTATGGATAGAACAAACCCAAATCCGTAGTGCCCTTAAGGTAACGAAAGATGTCTTTCACGCCAGTCCAGTGTCTGCGTGTTGGTGCATTACTGTATCTTGCCAAAAGATTAACAGCGAAGGAGATGTCGGGTTTAGTGCATTAAGCTAAGTACAATAAAGCGCCTATCGCACTTAGATAAAGAACTTCAGGCTCCAAAATCTATTCATCATCCTCCTTCGGACGGAAGGGATCTCGTTTTGCATTTAGCGTACGAACGACCATAGGAGTACTCGAAGACTTCGCTTTATCCTCATTAAAGCGGCACAACACCTTCTGGGTGTAGTTCGATTGATGTACTAGGATTCCATCCGAACAATGCTCTATCTCGAGACCAAGACAGTATCGAGTCTTACCTAGATCTTTCGTCTCAAATTCCGACTTTAGGTGCGAAGCAGTTCTCGCGAGCTCTTCAGGAGTTCCAATGAGATTCATGTCATCGACATATACTGCAACAATCGTAAATCCGGAATGTGACTTCTTAATGAACACACAAGGGCATAGTTCGTTGTTCACATATCCCTGACTACTCACTCAGACGGTTATACCACATTCTTCTGGTTTGTTTCAAACCGTAGAGTGAACGCCTCAGCCGAATTGAGAGCGTGTTCCGGGGTTTGGAAATATTTGAACTAGTCAATGTAAGTCATTCGGGAACTTTCATATAAATTTTCGTATCAAGATCCTTATAGAGATATGCGGTTACTACGTCCATCAGCTGCATATCCAGTTTTTCGGAAACTACCAAACTGATAAGGTAGCGAAAAGTAATCACATCCATAATGGGTGAATAAGTTTCGTCATAGTCAATCCCGGGGCGTTGTGAGAAGCCTTGCGCAACATGACGAGCTTTGTAACGCACAATTTTGTTCTTCTCATTACACTTCCTAACGAAAACCCACTTGTAGCCAACGGGCTTCACATGTGGAGGAGTAGGAACTACAGGTCCAAACACCTTACGTTTCGCAAGCGAATTGAGTTCGACTTGGATTGCTTGTTTCCAGTTTGACCAATCAGCTCTACGTCGACATTCATTAACGGAACGCGGTTCAATGTCATCGCTCAACATGATCTCAGTAACTATTGCAAATGCTAATGCATCGTCGACAATCATCTCATTTCTACGCCACACATCATCTAAGCTAGCATAATAGACCGAAATCTCACGATTCTCGGGAGGATGATTCGTCTCTTCAAGGACGTTTCCATAATCTAGAATTTCCTCATGAGTTGGGTAGAATGAGTAAGCGATAGTCGGATTCATGGTAGGCTCTTCAGGATCTTGTGCCGTGGTTTTCCTCTTCCAGGGGTGTGAATAATTTGAACCAAGGGGTTTGCCACGCTTTTGTGTAAGGGCAGATGATTGGCTAGCCGTTAATGTACGTGGATCACCAGAATTGGCATCCCGAGCTTCCAGGAGGGCAGTCCGTCGTACATTTGGTACATCTATCTTTGCAGGCGTATTCGCAGCTGGAATGTGTGATTTTGTCACGCGCGCTAGATCGGTGAAAGCATCTGGCATGCTCTGAGATATGCTCTGAAGATCTAATATGCGCTGCACTTCATTTTCAGACTGAGCGATGCGGGGATTTAAATGAGACAAAGTGGGAGTCGTCCACGATAATTCGCGTCGTTCTTCAAGAACGTTGACGTTCTTATCTCCTCCTAACGGCAGGAACACTGTCTCATAGAAGTGACAATCCGCGAAACGAGCGGTAAACAGATCACCTATCAAAGGTTCTAAGTAACGAATAATCGAAGAAGAATCATATCCGACATCGCAGTAACCTTTTCAGCAAGATCCTCAGTTTGCAGAGCGCCATGGATATGTCTTCGGATGAAGATCATAGCAGTAGCTTTTTCAGCTTCGCCAATAGGTTCATCTGTTGCTTCTTTAATGGCAGGACGCAAGTTCTTTGCAATGAAGTGGAGCTTCACATCTTGAACCCACTTGAGGTAGTTCCTTCCAGATACCTCCAAAGCTGTGAAGTCAAGTTTGTTCAAATTTGACATGTTCCTATCACAGAATAGATGGACAAGATGTGGTTAGTGTAATGGAGAAAGAATCAATCCATTCACGTAGGAGTAGAACATACAGGTTCTAATAGACATGTATTGGTTTAATTTTGCATGAAAAACTTTGGGTTTTCATGGGTGATATGTTTAAGTGAAAACTTCAGGTTTTCAAACAAGGCATGTTTATATGAAACTTCAGGTTTCAAAAATAATTATGAACTTCAGGTTCATATATTCCTGCAGGCAAACACAAATACATATGCAAGCAAATATGCAACAAGTATATGCAAAAATATAACTTTTAGGTGTATAATTATAATTGAATTTTAAGTTATTTGGACTTCGGGCCAAATTAAAGTGTGGGTGAAAAAATATAAAACCCTATTAGGCCTAAAATAATTAGGCGAATAAAATTCGGGAACCAAAAAAAAAAAATATGAAGCCACGGATGGCTAAAAAAAATTGATCTGTGAGACATAGGCCCAAAAATTGGGCTAGGGAGAGTCTTGGGTGGGGCTGTAGGCCCACAGGAAAAAACTGGGCTGCTGTAGGCAGCAATAAAAATTCTCTTTTTTTTCTTCGTGGGCTGTTTCAGGCAAGCCCAAAGAAATTTTTTTTTTCGTGGGCCATGGAAAAACAGTTGGGCCAAAAATAGGAGGCCCTAAATTTTTTTTGTTTTTTTGTTTTTATTTTGTTTCTCACACGGGCTGGGTCGTGACAACACACAGCAGCAGCAAGCCCAACATGGTGCTGGTGCAGGCCGAAATATGGAGCCCCATAGGGCTTGGGTTAAGGGGGTTCAAGACACCGCAGCGACGCTGGGTGTCGGAGCATGGCAGGGTGGACGTCGGCGTCGCTTCAGGCGACTGTCCTCCGGGGGTTTATGGCACGGCGGAGCACGGGGAACCAACTGGGAATGGAGATTTGAGAAATCTCGACGTGATATCAAAACCCTAGAATTTCGATTGTTATTTCAAAGAAAAAAAATCGAATTTCAAACAAGAACTCGTTGGGGAAGACTGCAGGTAGGTTCCCAAAATTGTTTTATATATTTTTTTCAATTCAATTTTTGATATATAATTCAATTCAATATATATTTCAATGAATCACAGATGTAATTTGATGCATATGCAAAATAATATTTTCAATGCATATACATATGT
Source organism: Heteromeles arbutifolia (assembly GCA_024362995.1). Lineage (NCBI taxonomy): Eukaryota > Viridiplantae > Streptophyta > Magnoliopsida > Rosales > Rosaceae > Heteromeles > Heteromeles arbutifolia. The sequence continues at coordinate 37,073,872 of JANCRC010000002.1, read as the reverse complement.
ATGATTCAATTCATGACAAATATCAAATTCACATAATTGAACAATTATGGTTATGAGGCATACACAATTTATGTAGAATCTAAAATACGTAAAACGTAAAGTTGGGTCATGCATCATGGTGAATGTTCATGCTATCAAGGCTGCAAAATATCGAGTTAAAAGCCGTTGTTTTGAAAGAACCTGATTGCGTGATGATATGGATGAACTGGTTTGATGCAGAAAAATTTTCTCCAACGTCAGATTCCTAAGCGCAACGGTAGGAGCGTGCTGATAACGTGTTGTGGTCTATTTTTATCTAACAAAGGAATAGGTCCGGCGGCAGAGGGAGAGAGAGAAGAGAGATGTGTGTTTGTAGAATTGTAGGGGAATTGTGTGTTGTTTCCCTCCTACATTGCACCTTTATTTATAATAATAATAATAAGAGAAGTATATTCCTTGTTCCCCAAGGAATATGAGATACAATATGAGAGAATAAACCCTAATCAAATCTAATCTAGGATTTACACAATCACACTTAAACTAGGAATGTTTACAACACTTCTATTGTTTTTTGAGAAAACTGTAGCAATGATCCCTCAACTACAAATCCATGACCATTGGTCCTTTAACTCATTATGAAAATGTATAGCTATGGTCCTTTTCATCAACTGTGTTAAAACTTTCGTCAAAATAAGTCACATGTCACGCACGTGAGATCAGAATAAGGGACAAATATGGAAACTAAATGAAAAAATGGTAGAAATATTCCCTCAACTTTAACCCAATTGGAGAACTGGTCCCTCAACTTTAACTCAATTAGAGCAATGGCTTCTCAACTTTAACCCAATTGTAGCAATGATTCTTCCAACATGACTGTTTTGACGGAAGTTCTAACGGAGTTGACGAAAATGATCATAACTGCACATTTTGAGGAGTTAAGGGACCATTGGTCATGTAATTTTAGTTGATGGATCATTACTCCGATTGGGTTAAAGTGAGGGGCCATTGCTACAACTTCCTCATTTTTTTTTTTTTTTTAAAGTTTTAAGTTAAAGTTCCCGATATAGCTCTAGATTAAACGGAAAAACAGACAGAACAAGTGAAAATAACTAATGGTGCAACATTTTGTCAAATTTGATGACTAAAAAACTAATATGTAAGTTCAAAAACTAAAATTAAATAGGGATAAAATTTAAAAACCATTGTACGATTAAGCCTTGAGTAATAATAATTCATTAATTAACATTCGAGGACCATACATGAAATCGTCATGTAATTCGGAAAATAGCCTAAAAAAACCTTAAACAAATAAACCATGCCTGAGAATTCTTGATCAAGGAAAAAGAAAATCACATACTTACGAATTACAATAATTGTCATAAATACAAACCTTGAGTCATGGGCATCCAACCAAAATGAATGATCACGACCCCTAAGCACTGTTCTAAAAACTCTCGCCTAGCTCTAGTCAGCGCTAGGCAGCTAGCCACCACATTCATTAATCTATAAGCGTTTGTAAGAGACTTACTGAATACTTGGATGAACACTCATTATATGCTTGTTCCCCATGTTTTCAATATGTTCTAATACTTTATAATCTATACGTCATTCTATTTTGCAATTTATGCATCCTCATACAATTATGTGGAACCCTAATTTTCCAGGGCCGGAGTAAGGCGGATTGGAATACAGTTATATTAGAAGTCCGGTCATGGACTTAACATCTCTGTGTGGAGCTAGATTATCGGAGTAGTAGTGCCACCATCATCCTGTTTCGAAGCAGTGGAGGAAGTCTGAGCAACTTCGATGAGAATGACCATCATCCTCTACATGTTTTGAAGTAATCACACTACTAAAGATGATGCAATATCTACTACTAAATATCCTTTAGGATTCTCCGCGCTTAGGACAAGGATTCTATCCAAAAAAGGTCTCTCTCCTGACTGGTATTCTATCCTAAAAAAGTCTCTTTCCTGGCTGGTATATATACACCCATCTAGGGTTCGTCTCTGGTAGCACAATCATCGCACTCTAATTCTCTTGCCGGCTTGAGTCTTATACTTCCTTACTAATTTGATCGTTGGAAAGCCTTTGGTTGACACCCGCGACGATCGAAGGCTTGCTCATGGTTGTTTGTTATTTTACAGGTTACTCGGATTTTTGCCCCCATCATCCACGGCGGTGCGCGAATTGAGTTCCAACAAATTATGTACTTTTATAAGTATAAAAAGACATCTATTTATATGTTATATAATAAATTTAATTAAAATTTAAAAAAATTGCATAGACGCTAATCTCTTGCCCGCTGCTTGACTAGTACCTAGCGCATTTTAGAACCTTGCCCTAAGACCATGTTGTGCAATACACTTATGAAAGACCACAACCAACCAATTATTATGAGGTTTTCCCATTTATCTGTATTTTTCAACATAAAATTTGTGGGTTATTTGCAAAATTGATGGTCAATGTGTTTTTCAAATATGTGCTTCAAATGACTTCTAAACTTTGTGCAGCAAAATGTAGTTAATTCAACTATATATTTACAAGATAGAGCATGTTCTGCATCCGTCTTATATTTATGGTGAAGTTTTGAGTTCAAAGTTAATGAACAAGTGTTTGTCACAAGTTAAATAACAATAACAAAAAATGAAAATGCATTCTGTTGTCAATATAATGGTTTGTATTTTTTAGGGTAAATCTCAATTTACTTCGTGGTTTTCAACATTTAGTACCTGAAATTTTTTTTTGTCCCAGAATCATACCTAAAGTGTTAATTTTGGGACAGTCTCATACATCCGTTAGTCTGGCTGTTAAGTCTTCCGTTAACTGATCACGTGGAGCCCATGTAAACAATGACTGGGTACCGCGTGTCATTGAGGTATTAAAAAAATTAATTAATCAAAGGCTCTGCCTTCCACACCAGCTTCATCTTATGCCCAGGAACCGAGCACTTAGCACCAACACTGCCACCAGGGTTCTCGACTTTGTGGCCTAAACCCTCAATCTCGCGGCCGTCGACGCACTCCTTCAAAACCATCTCGTGAATCTTTGACATCGACGAATTAAAGTCGTCGATGTCGCGCAAAGTCACGAGCTTACTGCAATTGAATAATTTAATAAACGAATAGAAGCTGTAAGTGTCTCTCGCGCCGACGTGGACCACCGCAAACCCTTCAGGCTTCAGCATCAACACGATTTCGGTGGCGAAATCCGCCGGCTTTGGCTACTTGTCGAGCCGTTCGCCGCCGGAGAAAACAAAGTCAAAGCTGTTGTCAGCAAACGGTAAGCGGTGCACTTCGCTCGAAATTACCAAAGGCCACAACGCTTTCTTGAAAACACCGACCATGTCCTTGACTCCGGACTCTCTCAGGGCGTAGATGTCTTGCCCGGAGGGGGTCTCGATGCAGAGCGACTTGGCTTTCCGGGAGAGGAAGCCCTGGGACATGAGATCCTGGAAAATGGCGGAGTAGAAATGGAAGGCCTTGATCCAGTCTTTCCTGGTGTAGAGATCAGGCTTCGAGGACCCCGCCGACCTCGATGGTGCGGCCTCGTTTTTGGTGGTGATGGCCGCACTGTTGGTCTTCGCTATAACGAAGTTGAGATTTTTCGGGAGAGAGAAGAAGCAGAAGTTGCCGAGCTCACACGACTCGCCGATGACGGTGGCGACGTAGGCGAAACGGCAAAGAACAATCAAAACGTCGAACAAAAAACACCGTATAAAAATGTTCTTAAGGAGGCCAGGCTTGCCAGCGGTGGCGGAGCCGGGTTCCATCTCTGCAAAATATAACCCTTTTCTCTACAAAAAAAAATTGGGGAAAAAACCAATATTTTTCTATCTATTTTGGGAATCGAAATCGAAAAAATAAATTGAATGTGTATAAAATTGAAGAAATCGTATGGGGGTTTTGGCTTAGCGGGAGCAGAATTGGGCAGATGTGTGGTTGCCGCCGATGAGGTCTAGTGGTTTTAAAAGGGAGTTGCAGATCTTGGAGTTGTGATGGGAAGGAGAAGCCATGACTGGTTTCTTGCTGCCAACTTTATTTCAGTTTCGGCATGACTGAGAAGCACCCCCAATGCAAATTCTCGGTAAATTTCATTCATTTCAATCAAAATTGAAAGAAACGAAAAGGAAGGGAGGGAATTTTGGGGTTTTGGGGAAGGGAAGGGGCTGGGTTTTTGGGGAAGGAGAAAAGGCTTAGTGGTAGTGGTGGGTATCAGGGAAGGGGAAGGGTGTCGGTGGGTGAGGGGTGGAGGGGATGGAGCCGTGGAGGGGGTGGATGGGATGGAGGGCTGTCGGGTGGGGAAGATGAAGGGGGTTCTGGGTTTTTTTTATTTTTATTTTTATTTTTTTAAATACTTTTATTTAATTAATTATTTTAATATTTTTTTAAGACCTTAATGACACGTGGTGTCCAGTCATTGTCCACATGGACTCCACATTATCAGTTAACGGAAGATTTAACAGTTAGACTAACGGATGTATGAGACTGTCCCAAAATTAACACTTTAGGTATGACTCTGGGACAAAAAAAACTTCATGTACTAAATGTTGAAAATCACGAAACTTGAGGGTAGTAAACTGAGATTTATCCTATTTTTTAATGTCGAACTGCAATTTATAAGCTTGACAATTTGTTTGTTTTGTATCCTCCTATCCATGGTTATGTAATCATATGATGCGATTGTATATTCTCTCTGTCGAGGAAATAGAAAACGTTTATGATATCATTTTTCAAGTGAAAAATAAAATCCTTCTTGATGAATGTGCATGGGAAATACCATGGGACAAGGATACTCTACTCATTTTTTCCCATCTACTTACATCATTCCTTTGTTTGTATGGTCACGGTTAAGCCACATCAACATTTTATATTGATTTTTTATGGAGACAATAAAACAAAAGGACGTGGTTTAACCGTGACCACACAAACAAAGGGAGGATGAAAGTGGATGGAAAAAAATGAGTAGAGAATCCTTGTCCAGTACCATGTGCATCCAATAAGGATAAAACCACAAAATAATATGATAACATACCGATTAATTAATCGATCATAAGTTAATTAGTTAGTTAATTAATTATTCAAGTTAGTTTGGGCAACTGATTAGGAGGAGTGTTAACTAACCAACAAACAGGCTCTGCTCAACAAGATTTTTTCCCAAACAAAAAACCAACACACACTTTTTTGTGCATGGCATCAATTAAATATTTTAATGCAAAAACACTTGCTACGTACATCGGTGCTACAAGTGCTGTCACATCCCTGCCCGGACGTAGCCACCTCCTGGGCTCGACTCCACCGTAGCACGATATTGTTGTCCGCTTTGGGTCTTCCCCACGCCCTCACGGTTTTGTTTCTGGGAACTCACACGAGAACTTCCCGGTGGGTCACCCATCCTGGGATTGCTCTCGTGCGCTACTCGCTTAACTTTGGAGTTCTGATGGAACCCGAAGCCAGTGAGCTCCCAAAAGGCATCGTGCTAGGTAGGGATGAGAATATACATTTAAGGATCACTCCCCTAGGCGATGTGGGATGTCACAAGTGCAAAGACAAACACTACTTAATTAAAGATCCTTTCCCATTTCTTGATTACCCTTTTTTTTTGCTTATTATATTCGATAATGATTCGATTAGAAAGTTAATTGTTTGTGTTTGTGTTTGCGGTTGAATGGACCACATGGTATCAAAATTTTATATGCACATACTTAATTAAGTATAGCACAAGTAGGACTTAAGTTATAGCTAATATTCATTTCACCACACATTCATTTTTACAATATTCATATTTTCTTTCTTGTATACCCGCTCTTTCGCACTTAAATTTATATTTTCTTTCTCGTAGATTAGCGTAGTTTAGATTAAGATCACCTAGTACAAAAGAACTGAAAAATTCAAGCTAACGATAATTTTACCTAATGATTTATTCATCTTTATTTTGTTAAAGGAGGTTCGGATTCAAATTTCATAGAAGACAATATTGTTGTGCTTTAAAATACGATATATTTACACCAAAGTGGAAGGAAATAACTTGGTATTGAACTTGTTATCCACGAAATTCAAACCTACAACCTCTCATTTATAAGTGAAGACACTTTTAAGGGAAGATGATTACCACGAAACCGTAATACTATGTGACTATTGAAAAGAAAGGAAAAATTAAAAAAACAAAATGAAAAAATGATTTGATGCCTCACACCTAATAAACAACAGATTGAGACATCATGTAGCTCTAAATAACACCAAATGAGTGATTGAACTTTAATCAGTAGCAACTTTGGAAATGCTTAATTTTACCGGTGTGGTGCTTTAGTGCTTAAGTCCACAAATCTATATTAATTAAGCATGAAATGGACAAATATAATTTTTTTTGTAGCGTTTTTTGTTTTTTCCTAACCCCATGATCTCTTGTCGATCAGTATCTTTTTATCACAGTAATATTGATTAAAATAGTAAATCACTGAAGATTTAGGGAATATATGATGGGATGGGACCAATTTGTGGGGTGATTAGCTGGGCTATTATGGAGTCAAGGGATGTTTATTAAGTCCAACTTCCATCTTTATATAATAAAAATTAAAAAAAATAAAATTACAACCCCGTTTTATATAGTAGAATTCGACTTTCTATATGACAAAAAAGAGAGGGAAAGAGATGAGAGAGGGGAGAGAGGGGAGACGAGTGCTAAAGAACCGTGTTTTGGTGGAAGAGATGGGAAACGAGTATGTGATTGACAGTTTGGTTTGGCTCCTCATTTTGTGCAATTAAATCAAAAGCGTTAATCCGGCTACCATCTAGTGATATTTATTTTCGAAAGTAGAAAGTTTTTAAATTTGATTCTCGTCTATTGCAAGTTTGATATCGAATTACAACTAACTCATTGTTTGATTCAGCACAATATAATTTACGTTTTACATATCAATTAATTCGTAGCGTATACTGAAGTTTTGTATATAAGTGTTGACCCTAAAAACTACCAAGCCTACGTGGCGCGCAGGCCGAGTAACTAATAAGCTAACTACGTCCTTCGGTTGTGTGCGGGGCGTGCCAACTCGTCGGCCGAGCTCGGCCGAGGAGTAAAATTTGTTGATGTTGCGTTGGTCGCGCTGCTGACTTCTGCGTCTTGCGATTGCGGCCGAGGAAGGAACAATTCTCGGCCTTCGGGTTCTAGAGCCTGAAGACAAGGCTGCTAATTTGCGAAGTTCAATATCAAATTCGGCTGTCAATGCCGAATGTAGTAACCTGGTAACACCTCACTTCGCCGAGAAGGCTAATGAGATGACCTCTGCCAATAAGGATTCAAAAATCCTTCTCGACCGAGACTTGGATAGGTAACCAGTCGGCCTCTTCGCAGTGCTGTTTATCCAAACTGAAGGTGCTCCGCGGTCGGCTGATTCTACGGCGATAGTGTTGTTTATCCAAACTGAAGATACCACCGGTTGCCTTCACAGTGCTGTTTATCCAAACTGAAGATGTGTTGGCGAAAAGGAAAATAAAAATCTCAAGGTTGTTGAGAGGTTTCGCGTAGAGCGAGGGTTTGCGCAGAGCAGATTTGTGTGTTGAGTTGGAGAGAGATTTCTCGTCGAAGTGCGATCTGTATTTATAGAGCTCTATATTTGACGACCACGTTGTATAATCATATTCCGAAAGATGTCAATAATATTCCCAAGAATATCCTTTAATCCTCACGGATTACTTTTCAAACTCAGTTGAAATCATGTTATTTGGGCTTAGTTTGTGGCCACGTGCACGCAACCCAATCTGTATTCCCAATTTCCGCTCTTTGCATGCAATCCCATCTCCAAATTAGTCTTTGATTTGATAATGTATGACAACATCATCATCACCCTAAAAAGACCTAGCCACCCTAGGCTTCTTAAATGTCACCATTTTCCAAGACTTTTGTTCTCGTTTTAATTCGCCACATATCTGTCTAAACCAATCTAATCCAAAGATTGGTTTTAATATTTAAATGCCTTACGTGGATCTCTATCATCCATTTCTCATGCACCAATTCCAATTTGCATTATTACCTTGACTTCACCTTTATCCCAAAACCATGAACCCTGACTACTTAAACCTCAATACCTCATCTTATCGTGCCATGCTGCTCTAATCCGATAACAAGAATCCCAAGTCCACTTGATCTGCTGCTTGCTTGGAAATATAATCTCCATCTTTAAGAATATGCCAAGAGTAATTAATATTAACAGATAATTATCACGATAAAAATCATAATATTATCCTTTGATAACAAAATTATCTTTACTATTCCATCCGACGATCTAGAACCATGCTCACCTAACGGCCTCGATTACTTGGGCCAATGGTGTAAAATCGGGTCCAAACAATAAGTAAATAAGAAATCACATCAAGCAATACGTAAACTACTGTTTTATAGGGTATATGATTTATATGGTATAGTATTTTTCTACATCACATGTATCACTTTGTTCCAAACAAAAGTTTTTCAATTAGCTCTCTTTCTTCTTCTTGCATTGCATCCTCTGCTGCTTTTTTGCCAACCTTCTTGTATTGCATCCTCTGCTTCTTTTTTGCCTTCAACATTCACCTCTATGTCACAAATGTTTCTGATAGACATGCTTGCATGCATAAACATCAAATGATAATTAAACTAAATATCAGATAACCCTTCACAACTGGTTCATACTCGCAGACTCTATTAGGAGGATGTTGTCTTCCTAATGATATCTCTCAGCTAGTATTACATGCAGATTAAGTAGAAAAATATCTTTAAAAGAACAAGTTAAAATACATAGCATGCTTAATCAAGACTAATACTACTAGAGCATTGTCCCGAGTTTTCGTTAAGGCTCATGTCAAAAATTTCTTTAGTAAGTTCTTCTAAGTCAGCACCCTCTTTCTCTAAAGCTAAACATAAAAAGAACAAAGGAAAATAAATTATAACCTATTATATAAGCAAAAAAAAAAATACAAAGAAATATGAAATTTACCTTCTTTGCCAAAAAGCCAATCTCTAGTACATAGCAAGGCTTGAACGGTTTCAGGCAACGAAGAACTTCGATATTGATCAAGCACCCTACCACTAATACTAAATGCTGATTCTCAAGCAATAGTTGAGATAGGAATTGTTAACACATCAGAAGCCATACGAGAAAGTATGGGATAACGAAATTGCTCCAGTTTCAACCATGAAAGAATATCCAACTCTTGTTTTCTATCAAGTCTCTTTTCTTCAAGATATAAATTTAATTCAGTTTTTTAAACTAAAGTTGACCCATCTTGATAAATATTATCAAATTCCTACATATAAAAACAAAATAGAAACAAAGATCAACGTACAATATAAAGATGCATATAAAAAGTATAAAAAGAGGAATAAAAAATATAAATACTACCTCAAAAAGTTTGTCTCCAACTTTTATTTGAGTAGGAGTTTGATTAACTGGGTTGGATACAAGAAGATGAGAGAACTTGTCCATGTAGCTACCAAAGAGTGCAAACAATGTGCCACTAACATCCTTCAACTCTCTCGACTCCTTACCATAAAGCTTGTCATAACCCCACTCTACAAATTGCGATTTATAGCGAGGATCAAGAATCACCGCAGTGGCAAGGATCAATCTATACTCTGACCAATACTTTTCAAACTTCAAATTCATATAACTCCCCATCCATCTCATGAAATCATCACAATCTTCCATAACATCTTTAATACAATAATGGACTTTGAACACTTTTGGGAAGAACAAGTTTGATGTAGGGTAATTTGTTCCGGAAAATAAGCAAGTAACTTCATAAAAATACCCCAAGAAATTGGAAATCTTCTCTATTTTATCCCACTCTTCCAAGGAAGGACATGAACTAAAATTAGAATCAACAAGTGCCAAATTGAGAAAAGCACGACGATAGAAAATAGCACTATCAAGTATTGTATATTTTGAATTCCATCTAGTATGCACATCTTGTCTCAACCCTCTTTTACTACCTGCCAACCCTACTTGTGCAACGCAAGCAAAAAACTTATTTTTTCTCCCTTCTGAACACTTTATATATTTGATGCACTCACGAACTTTAGTCACTAATCCATCAATTTCCTTTAGTCCATCTTGGACTATCAAGTTTAGAATGTGAGCACAACAACGAACATGGAAGAACTTTCCATCCATTAATAGCAAACCTCTAAAATTTAATTGTTTCTTCAATAGCTCAACAGAACAATCATTTGCAAAGGCATTATCCAAAGTAATGGAAAATAGTTTCTTTTCAATCCTCCACTCAACTAATAAGGCGTTAATTTTTTTCAGACAAAGCAACCCCGGATATGTGAAGGAGGCATATGACAAAAATTTAAAATTCTTTTGTGCATTTTCCATTCTTTGTCAACAAAGTGAGCCGTGAGCGTGAGATATCCATTAGTTGTAGCAGAAGACCATAGGTCAGATGTCAAACAAATTCTTCCCTCAACTGTATTTAACCAATCTCTAAGTCTTATCTTTTCATCTTTAAACATCCTCAACACATGTTTCTTAACTGTATTTCTACATGGCAGTTTGATAGCAGGAGATGTATTTAAACAAAGTTCTAATGCCCTCATATTCAACAAACCTAAAAGGCAAATCATGCTTAACTATAACCTCAATCAATAGCTCACAAAAATTAACTTGGTTAAATTGAGGAGAACGCAATCCAACTTGAGATTTCTTCATTTTTTTACTACACGTATCCATATGATTCAATAGGTTTTTCGTCCCACAATTACTATCACATACGTAAACTATCCCACAATTTTTACACTTCGCATGTTGTTTATTATCAGGACCAACATGCAATTCTTCAAACAAAGTCCAAACACGGGATTTCTTTTAACGTATCTTACCTACTCGCATACCTTTAGCCTTTCTCTTTGAAGGACTTGGAGCACTTGTTGTACCTTGCGTATCACTTAGATTGATTGTTGACATTTCCATGGCCTTAGTGTTCTCTTCATCAATATCCATCTGCACTAACCATAAACAAATATACTGTGTAAATGGACAGGAATGTAATAGCCTCAGTGTTTTCTTATTAAGTAATTATTGTGTAAATATCTAGGAAAACATTCTACACACTACCATAGTAGCACAAAGTGAATGCATAAAGTAACTTCGACACTGTATTGAATGCACAAAATGAGCCACATATACAATGCCACGCATTACCCAATTAACTTTTTGTTTTGATAAGTGGCAGGTTTTCAACATGTAGCAATAACAATTGTAAAATAAATATGCAAAACATGTATCAGACAACACACACTAAAATTAGCAATGATAACTCTTGCCATTTGAATGAACCAGAAGATGTAGAGTGAAAGATGAAACTGAGATGTGCCTCTACCACAATGAGTCAGATAAAACTTATAGGGTCCTATAGCTGATCTCACTTTAAACAGAGGAATTCACAAAAATATCCATATATATATATATATAACTCAAATTCTGGTAACTTCAGCTTTACAGTCAAGGTTGCAGTGATGATACTTGGTTCTACACGCTGAAGCTCGCAATAACATATAATAGTGAAAAGTATATACCCACATTCAAAATTTGACAAATAATAATGGCTGGTTGATTGTTATACTGGACTCTCCAATCGTCTAGCAAAACTCCCTTAATAGTAGAAATTGTAATTTTCATCAAATCAGCTACTATGGTAGTGTGAAATGCTCGATGTATTACGGTACAGCAACAAGGACATAATCAAACCCAATTCTATCCCCCAGAAAGAAAACTAGGATCTTTACAGACTAAAAGAAAAATTAGTGGCTACAAAACAAGAATCGTGAAACTCTACAAACCAAGAATCCCAACACAACTCATAAGACACAGGATAAATCCTTACAACGACAACTCAGCCAGCCCTTGGTTTTTCTTTGGTACTTAAAACAACATTATAAGAACACAAACAGGAAGTAAGCATCACACAACCAATGCATATCACCACCGAAGACTGCATTATGAATGGAAGCCCATGAACAAAAAGCAAAACCCATTATCCAAAAATGGAAATTTTAATCGGAGAATATACAAATGAACAAATTTTACACAAAACCCATGAACAAAAAGCAAAACCCATTATCCAAAACACAACCAAAAAAAAAATAAAATGAAAAGGGTCGAATCTAATATGCAGAGACCACCTAAAATCAAGCTCAAGTAAAATTTGAGAAAAAATAGACAAATCTAATCTGCAGAAACGAAAAGTAATTGAAATGAAAGAAAAGGTGGAAGGGAATCAGAGCTTACCAAAGAGAGAGTGGTGGAGTTCAGTAAAATTTTTGAGGGAAGAAGATGAGGGAGATAACCGGAGCCAGAAGGAAGAAGCACAGGCTGCACAGTGATCTCAGTGAGCAATGGCGTGCGACTCCACCACGGTGCGAGAGAGACTGAGAGAGTGAGAAACCTGAGGGTTTTGGATTAGGGCTATTGAAATTACACAAAAGTCCTTACTAACGGGTGGTTAACGGGTTTCGTGGGTTCACCCAAACTGACCCGGAATACTAATTTTAACGGGTCGGGTAGGGTTAACGGGTTGGGTTGAAAATGCCAGGCCTACCCTTCAGCCCAAAAAATAATCTTTTACATCCCTTTACCCCCAACTCCTATGCTTGTCTGCACTCATAATTCGCTGGATTTCTTGTTGCTCGTGTAAGGCCATTTCTAACTGAAAGGTTAATATAGTTTCGTTTAGAATTATATTCATGTAAAAAATTATTTTTAAATAAACAATGTCATGCTATATTCATAAATCATCTTCAACCGAATGGGCTAAATATAGCTATCTCAATAATTTATTAGTTTTATAAATTAATATTTTAAATTTATTGCTTAATTTAATTAACCTACCCATTGAATGTTTTTAAATTTAATCGTTGAATTTAAATCAATTATTTAACTAAGGAACTGGGCCTCAAAAGATGGGTTAAGACTTTAGAGGGAGGTTACATTTGGCCAGCCTGATGCCCATTTAACCAAATAATAGTCCAGTAGGTTACATAAAATTATAGCCCAACCATCGGTTGAAGATGAATTTTTGGGCAAATGATGCCATTTTTTTAGCTTTTAGACTTTAACCCTCTCCCTTGAAGATGGCATATAAGTTCCTTTTCTTTTTCTGCTATTTTTCTTCTTCATTTGTTAAGAAAAAAGTTAGTTTGATAGTTTTAAACTACTAAAAACCTATCTAGTTAATACAATGGCCATAGTATTTATGTGAGATTAAAAATTTTCAAAGCACATTAAAAATACAAAGCAATTTAAAATACCAAAGCACATTAAAAAAATCATATTAATTTATTTACAAGTGTGAAAAATGTGAAAAAAATATGCAAATGTTTGTGATCACATCCTTTGCGCTTTAAGGATGGCTATATAATAGTTTGAATTTTTAAACCCCTACAAACCCTCATGAGTAGTAATTTTAGGGAGTTTAAAATAAATAAAAATTCATAATAATGAATGTATAAATTAAAAAATATGAAAGAATATATAAACGTTCGTGATTGATTCTCTACGTTTAGATAAAGGTTACATTGTCTTTGAGATTTTTAAAACCCTTCAAATCCTCATGAATATTTTTTTTTGTTTGAGTGAAAAATTAATAATAATTAATATAGAAATGTGAAAAAAGTAAACAAAAAATACACAATTGCTCGTAGTGGCAAACTTCACAACTTTTGTTGAAGGCTCTACTTTGAAATTCATAATCATAAATCCTTATTTATATTTAACCATCGATTGTCGCTTACGTTATATTCTTCTCACCGAATTTAGTTTTTCAAAAACATAATCTTTTAAGGGATGTAAAAAAAAAAAGGCAATTAGGATGATTAATATCAAGTTCCGATGTTTACTGTTAAAACAGTAGATATTGTGCTCATATTGTCTTCCTCAGTGTTCCTCATGAAAAAAAAAAAAAAAAAAAAAACAATATCCTCCTCTTGCTCTTGCCTCCTGCAACTTTGCATTCCCTCGCTCTCGACTCAAAGCAAATTATTGAAAGTAATAATTCAAGACACAAACAACAAAATAAAATCAAAGAGGAGAAGAGAAGAGCTGGGATAGAATACAGCAATCAGCAATGCCAAACTTGGTCCTCCACCACCCACCACTCACCCCCTTCCTTTCCCACCTCCCATCATCATCATCATCATCATCAAGCTTTCCAATTCGCACCCAGAAATCAACGGCCTCGTTTCCCCCAACAAATCATGCGGTTCTGCTCCGTTGGCGGCCCAACACCATCAGGTGCATGGCGAACCCGCGCAGAGTGGCAATGGTGGCTAAGCAGATAAGGAGGGAGCTGTCTGACATGCTCTTAACTGATAAGGTCTTGCAGTACGCTATTCGTCCTGAGGTTTCTTTGGGTGCTGACCGTTACCTCTCTTCGCTAACCACCATAAGCGATGTTGAAGTCTCCACCGACTTGCAGGTACATAGTTACTTGCATATGTACGCTTCTTTGTTGTTTTGATTCTGAAATTTGGCTGTCTTAGGTTGAAATTGTTTAGCTTTTCATTGCTGTGATGGTGTTTTAGGAAAATGGTGAGGCATCGGAGACAATTCGGGTTGTTTAAGGCTGTCTGAGATTGAAATTGTATACCTTTAATTTGTGTGATGATGCTTTATGGAAATGGGGAGGCAGGGGAAACAATTTGAGTAGCTTTAAGTTTGTGCTTATGTGTTTTCATGCTGTTTTTGTTCTTCCTTTGAAATGGCAATAGACGCCCCTATATTGCTCTACATAGAATTGCTTTTATTTTTCGCTTTCATGTTCTTATGGAAAGTTACAAGCCCCGGGTTTTGTACCCGTTTCTGTTGAACTGAGTAGAGTAAGTTACTAAGATAGTATTGGAGGGAAGAACATGTTCCAAACTTTACATTGCTACCAAGCTCCTGAAATGTGGTTACTTTCATGTTCTTGATAGTTACAAGCCCCCCAATTTGCTCCCGTTTTTCTCCAACGCATTCCAAATACCTTTCAATGCCATGTTATATCATTTTTCACTTATGTTCTAAGTTGTATTATCAATTTCTTTGACATTGGGCAATTAAAAAGTCATCACCTTATAGTGGTTGTGTTTCTAACTGTTAGTAAGTTCCAGCTTATTCTCTTTCAAATGTGGTATATTTGTAGCACAAGGCTACAAGCTCCTGAAACTGTCAAGATAAACTCCCTTGTGTGGACCCCAGTTAGTAACATCCTTTTATTTCCTTAGTACTTCTCAGTTCTGTTTTTCCCATGTGACTCCCTCCATTATCGACTTGGCAAGCTTCTGTAGTAGCTTATGTACTTTGTAATCACGCATATATGTGACATTATATATAACAAACTTGCGCTTTGCTATTTGTATCTTTCTTTAGGCCTTGGCTAAAATGGTTATGAGGTGGGAAAGTTGTTTGATACGTCTAAGGTTCAAAACTTTTGTATACTTTAAAAGGATGCCTGACTTTGGTCATATACCTTCATGGTTCAAGTACTTGCTATCTTGTTTGACCTTTCCTTCTTAGGGAGAATTCTGTAGCATGTTTAACAGTTCCTGTTAATTTCCCATTTTAATGATACTAAGGAAACCTTCTTTACCAATATTTTTGGTTGTTTCAAATAGTACCTACCTTCAATGCTTCAGGAAAGATGGTAATCTTCATCATGTGACGAAAATCTATGGTTTTGGACTTCTAGTTAACTATAGTTTGTTTATTTCACTACAGGTGGTTAAAGTCTATGTTTCTATTTTTGGTGATGAAAGAGGGAAGGAGGTTGCCCTTGATGGGCTAAAGTCAAAAGCCAAATATGTCCGAGGTCAATTAGGAAGGCGTATGAAGCTGCGGTTAACTCCTGAGATACGCTTCGTAGAAGATGAGTCTTTAGAGAGAGGAAGCAGGGTAAGATTAATACTATACTATTTTCATTGGATATGATTATCTACATATCTATAACCGAGGAAAGCAACACAATTGGTTCCTCTTGCATTAATTAAGGTTCTGATATACGTTGGTCAAAAGTATAGCCAAGTGTGATTGCACATACAGGTTGAAAGAGTATTAATAATACTCTTGTCAAAATTAGGGAAAGTAAAATATGCAGCACTGTACTAGTTGTCTCATAAATAATCAACTTGTGTGGTTTCTTTGAGTGATTAGCAAATTAAAAATCAAAAGAAAAAAGGTTGGGTTCCCTCTAGGTTGCTTATGCATCCATGAATTGCAAAAGTTTTGTCGCGCAAGATAATCGTTATTTGGACAATTGCCAACGACTGCATTCGGTTTTCTGTTTAATTGGTTATCTCGACTGGACTTGTGTGCTTGTAAAATTGCTTTTAAGGGGGTGTTAATATATGCTAATACAATACGTGAATGGTGAACCATTTCAGGTGATTGCTATATTAGATAAGATAAAGAATGAAAAGAAAGATTCAGAAATTCAAGATGACGAACAATTGGAACCATCCGAGGCGCCTGAGGATGACGGAGGTTGGGAGGGTGATGACCCTGATGAAGACATTATATACATAAAGTAGTTACTTCCCCCTAGTTTCTGAGCATAATGCTATCTTCGATTGAGGCATGGCTTTGCTTTTCCACAGGTTTGTTTCATTTGCTTGACTTTCTTAGTTGCAGCGGGTTATATGGATTATAATCAGAGTTAACACTGCCTTGTATTGATGTAGAATTTACAGAAATTTACGTTTTAATTGTTTCTTTTCAAGTCACTGAAATCGGCGGCAGACATAATTTAAATGAAGCCGATGACCTGCAATTTAGTTTGGTAATGCTTGGTCTATTTAGGTGCAATCATTGAGTGGTTGTTGGGATCTACTTTAGGAAAGATTAGTAATGGTGCAATATTGATATCTGAACACCTCCCTCCGGGGGGATTGTTTGGGGGTTGGGACTGCTTGTAATGGTGCAATATTACACACGTTTCATTTACTTTATTACGCTCGAAATAAGGGTTATAGTATATTATTTATCTTGTGTGATGCAGGCGAGCGCCATAAGTCACAACGCTAACCTAGACAGAAAAACTCTTCACAGCTGGAGCCCCATCATCTGAATGACGAGCTTCGACCATGTCACACCTTGTAAAATGACCTATAATATTTTTGTTAGTTTCTACGGGAATGCTTGCGATTTGCTTTTTGTTTTGGTTATCTGAATCCAGAAGCAGAAATTGTGGTATTTATAGCGTTAGATAGTTCACGAAATTGACGATCCACATCATGCGAATGGAGTTCTCCTATAAACCTGTCTGCCTTTGTGATATTCTACTGTTTCTGTACCACTAGGGTCGCTTACGTACCGATACCACCTACAAGTTACCGATGCTTATAGTCCACAAGGCGCTGAAGCACTAGCATGTATTCTTGTCCGGTCGGTCAGTTTACCGGGACACAGCTGAAAATTTAGCATTAGCACATCTACGAGCCTGGGACTCCGTTCACCCTCATGTCGGGAATTAACGTTGTATGATTGGCAAAAGCAGGAGTGCAAAAACAAATCTAGCCCTTTGGCGATGATAGTCACACCACCACGTCTCGTGATGACAAGGTGTTCCAAATTTGCACAAATTTAAACACATTTGCATTCGTTAACGTAAATTCTGAACTCAGTGTGTTATAATTTGAGTGGATGCTTAGCACGACATCAAGGGGTATGCCCTATAAATGTGTCTCCACCATCTTATAAGTTGATGATGTTAGACTTTCAACTTGTTCAAGTTTGGTTTAGGTTTGTGTTTTCCAGTCATGTTGCTCCTCTTGCACCTTGGCTTTCCCTAACAAGCAAAGTTCTTCACCACTATTTCACGTCAGCCGCGATTTAGGACCATAAACCACCCTCAGATATGGTGCTCTGCTACCACTTGATACAAAGCTTCTAGTGATAGAACGATGGAATCATTACATAACTTTTGGAAGTGAATTCCTGAAAACGAGAGAGAACTTAAAGAGACGTAGAGAAACAAAAGGAAGAAGCTTGTTTTTGCTTTCTAAGCTGCTGCCTCAAATGTTTCCTCATTTCCTTCAACTATAAAGGGTTAGTTCAATTCCACCCTCCCCATATCGCTTGACTACCCAAAACACCGCCAACGCCACGTGGTATCACTATTCTATTCAAATATCATAACATCAACAAATATCAAAATAGCCTATAGGCAAATACCGCACAAGCTTTACAAATTCTAACTCGGCATTTGCCAATGCTCTCAAAGGGCGTGTTTGTTAAGATTGGATTGAAATGGATAACACTTTAATTTAAAGGTCTGTTGAGGGGAGGAAGGAAAAAATTATGTCCAACTAGAGGGTAAAAGATGGATTACTCATAAACTTATCCATTCCAATCCTTTCCAAAATGGTATGAGTTTTCTTCATGTCTAATCCTCTTCCAATCCCCTTCCAAATGAAAATTTATTCGCTTGTACCTTCAACATGCCTTGAAATTAAGGAGTTACCAATTCCGATCCAATCCAACATATCAAACGAGCCCAAAATCTACAGGTTTTGCATCTACACTAAGGCATGCAATGCAAAATTGAAGAAGATAAGCATCATATTAATCAAGGGAACATTACCGAATAGCAAAATGACAATTAACCATTATAACAAAATCACCGAATAGCAAAATTGAAGACTGAAAAAGATAAGCATCTTATTAATCAAGGGAACATTACCCTCAAAATCATCGCTATGAAGAGGAAATCTAAAGCATCCTAAGTACCGAATTCATAATTCTCAGTTCAAAAAAAAAACCTGGAGCTTTAAGTAAAGATTTCATGATCCACAAAAGCTTTAAGCGAAATATTGGTACAGTCCACCCTTACGTATTATTTATATCTGAAAACCAACTCATTCTTCATTCACAACTTCTGGTAGAACACATCTCCTTCAGTGATGAGCCTTTGCCGCAGCCTTTTGTTCAGATTTAGCCTTTGCCTTGGCAGGGAGAAAACAAAAAACGGAAATAAGCACTTGTGCACGAATAAAACGACATGGTGCAAGCAATCCAACAAACAGGCACAAGACTTGCACAACTCAAACAACATAAAACAAATAATTTGACATTGCATTATATGCTAGCATCAACATTGGGTTGAACAGCTTAACAATTTAAATAAAGGGGACAGCTTCAGGTTACATTCCCTTTCCATTAGTTATCCCTAATTAGTCAAACACTAGACCCATGTCCTTATAATTTGACAATGATAACATATATACACATATTAAGTTGTGGTGAAGTTTTGATTGGGCTTTAGAGCAAAGTATATTACGGTAAATTGATAGGTGGTTAAAAATGTTAACCCTTTGACTTCTTTCATTCTCCATTTCCAGCTTCGGCAAATTGGAGCAACCCTACTTCCTTTCTAGGACACTGCTGCTAGACTTCCTTTCACATTTGAAGGTAAATCTCAGGTTGTCCCTAACTTCAGGCAATTAATTTTACCTTAAAATCCAGCAATTCACAAAGGGTTATTTCTCTCTCACATTTTACTCAAGCATTGTTTTGGACATTGTGCTTATTTATATGACAATTTTATCAACACATTGACAAATGGTTAGCAAATATTTTTCCTAAATCCCTCCCTTTTCTTCTTTTTCACAAAACTCTATATGCAGCCTCGTCATTTTTCTTTTTCCCTTCACACTTGTAATTGTTTCTATAAAACATATGCTACTACATTCACATTTGCAGTGACTAATTTTTCTGTCAAATCAGACCTTGTATTGAAGACTTGAATTTCGATAGTGAGTTTGTGTAAGTTGTGTTTGTGGGTTGACTGTTAAACCACTTAGAAGCTATAGTGAAGACATTGGATTGGTTGCATGCAGCTTGAGTTCAGATTTAATAGCTCAAACTAGAAGTGGTCATGAAGTGAGAAGTCCTTGCAACCAATCTCAAAGTGCAACTCACTCAAAGTAGAACCCACTAAACTGTTTACAGCAGCTTGGTTTCCTTTTGAATAATTTGGTTTCACTTAAAAGACTTCATATGCATTTAAGACTTTAGAAATGCTTTTATTTATTTCAATGGATGAACTGATGCTAGAAATGAAACTGCAGTTGAACTCTTTTAAGTTTACTTCTAGAATTTTTCCTGCATAACCTGCATTTGTTTCTTTCTTACACATACTTCCAATTGAACTCTTTCATCTTAACATAGTGGGCTGCATTATTATGCTTAACCATTGCTCTAAAGACTCGGGCTTTTTACAAGTATAGCCAATAATATAAGTATTGAAATTATTTTTATTCCTAGAGCCCCCCTAAAACACCCTTACACATCAATATCCATTATGTGAGTTTCACAGCTTGAGCATACTTGGATTGGAGGTGAAGAAGAGTTCATTCCTTGCACAGTGATAAATTAATGGACAAAATTTATAACGTAGCCTAGCTTTATTTCTAAAGTTCTGACACTATCACATAGCTGCAACGGGCTCAAATT
Organism: Heteromeles arbutifolia; assembly: GCA_024362995.1. Classification (NCBI taxonomy): domain Eukaryota; kingdom Viridiplantae; phylum Streptophyta; class Magnoliopsida; order Rosales; family Rosaceae; genus Heteromeles; species Heteromeles arbutifolia. The sequence continues at coordinate 37,053,432 of JANCRC010000002.1, read as the reverse complement.
GTAACGTATTCCACATAAACTTTGCTACTTTCACACATGTTAACAAAAGGTGGATGTCTTCTATATCAGTTCTTCAAATGGTGCTTATACTCTTCCATTAAAACAAAGAAAATACACAAATTCTTCATAAGAAAATGAATCCATATTATGAATACAAAAAGTAGTCTACACAATCGGGTTGACCAACATCGATTAAAATCCACATTACATATTAAAATCTACAAAAATTAAAACAAACCCAATACGCAATTTTAATCACAAACACAATATTAACTCATAAAAATAAAAAAAAGGGGTCATTTTTTTTTAAACAAGGAAAGGAAGTACCTTGAGATACTTGAGCTTAACACTTCCGTATACGAGTCCAAAGGAGAATGCGGAAACACGAGCCACCTGCAAATCCCGAAAACCCCAAATCACCAATTAGATTAACAATTACGAAATTGGTCCAAAATCCACAAACTTCTCATCTTTTTCCCAAAATATAAAATCAAATAAAAAATTAATTAGATCCAGAACGAAAAGAAAAAAAACAAGAGAAAATTTCAGAGGAATTAATACCAAGGCGAGGGTGCTGGTTCCAGAATATGGTCCGGGAGGCGGCGCCATTTTTGTTGCTGGAGAGGAGACTGACTGTTCGGCAATTAGACGAAGCGAACGAGAAGGAAAATCTAAAACCTCCCAATTCACAAAGCACCGAGCCCTACTCCTCCAGACTTCCACTGCTTTATATATCGAGCAACTGCGGACCTGGATTATCTGCCCCGTTCGGGCTTTCTACCTGATTTTCCCGGGTTTAAATCTTGATCGTCCATCCACCCGTTACATATGGTTGGGCCCGCTATTTGTGGAGTCAACCAATAAAACACTTCCTCGTTGTTTAGGAATGGAATTACTTAACAAGTTTAACCCTGTATTTGTAAGTTCATTCGATTGTCTTATTTTCCTATCGACTTTAGATATAGAATCCAATACAAAAATAATACGTGATCGTTATCTATATGAGACGAACATAAAACTTTTCACTTACAAAGTGAAATGGCCATTGCATATATCTATTTCCTGCTTCATTCTTCAAGATCTATACATTATTTCCTTTCCCCTCCAAATATTGAAACCTTATCTCTCCGCATCGTCATCCATACTCCTCTAATCTTTAACAAGCAACTAGCCTTTCTACACGAGCTTCTATTAATCACAGGACACTAGGCGTGAGTTACAGGTTTTAGTGCATTAATTTATGCCGATTGTTTCACTAATTTCTTTATTCATTTTTCATATTTTATGTGTGCAATTGTGATACGGTGAAACTCATCTCGTTGGAGTGTTTCACTTATTTCTTATTTTCTCGGAATCTCTCTACCAACATTACATTGAGAACTGGATGACAAAAACATAGTAGTAAGAACCCTACACTGCTTAGCCTGGTACATTTGAAGAAACATTTCATTTGCAACAATAGGTGATCTACGACCGAAGTTGTATGACATTCTATCACATACTTAGTAATTATTAAGACGCTTTACGTTTCAATTATCATTCTTGTTTGTTGATAATGTGTAAGGTCTTGTTTGAAGTTCTCATTGCCTAAGTAAACCATGTTCTGAGCAGATAAAATATTATCCTCAGTCAAACAATCTCTACACATTTGAAAACATTACATTAAGAAACCTCATCATCTCTAAATCTCTAAATATTGGTATGTGGCTTGTGGGTAGTTATTGTTGAAACTCTCACTAATAAACGCAGATCATAATAATCGTTGTTGAGAAATCGGCTTCAAAACTTCTAGTAGGTTTTTTTTGTCGCATATCTTGTTTTCTTTTTCAGCAAATAGAAAATTCAAAACTTTTCGTTTTCTTTAACAAAATCATCCCCGCGAAATTTTATTTATTATTTTTCAGTCAGGTTTGAAATATTTTTTTTAGGGGCTTTTATGTCTAATTTCTTTTTTTTCATGAAGCTTGGTGACCCCAAACAGGTGGCTAACTTTCTGTTAGTAAAGATTAAACATATAGGATTACGGCTCGTTTGGAAGTACTTTTAAAATGATCGAAAACACTTTTGGTGAAATTACTTTTGGGTTCCAAAATTATTTCAAGTGCTTTTTTAAAGAAGCACTAGATATTTGCTTCTTGCAGGAAGAACTTCAAGTGACTTTTCAGGATCCACATGGATTTTTACTAAGGATTGGTTTTAAAAATATTTTTACCAAAAACATTTTCAATCATTTTAAAAGCACTTCTAAACAAGCCGTTGAACAAAACTTGTAATAGGGATTATTTTTTCACCCTTATTGTGGAGTGCTTATTAGGGTACGAGGGTTTGGGGTGATGGAGGGGTTGGGATGATGGAGGTTGAGAGAAGAGATTCAAGAGTTGTAGAAAGCTATAAAGAAAATATTGTCACTTGATAATAACTCTTTAGTTTGATAACCATTTCGTTTTTAGTTTTTAGGATTTTATTTTAAAGAAAAAAGAGAAACAAAACTGATAATTGAAAGTCAAATTTTGAAAACTCAATGAAGTAGGTTTCATTTTTTGGGTTTTCCGCGTTCATTGTTTTGAAAATTGAAAGTAACTACCAAACAAATTTTCCGTTTTCTTAAAAAAAAAAAAAACCTGAAAACAAAACGAAATGGGTATCAAACGACCTCTTACTCTAAACCTACAAACTTATCAAGATCTAGCTAGTGTTGTTGGTGTCAAAACTCGGACAGAGCTTGATTGGGTTCAACATATATGCCCTTAAGTGTTGGTTTCGATCCCAGTGCCATGAGATGGCTTAGAAGAAAGAGAAAATAGGTGTGCCGCTGTTAAAGACTACCTACAACCATTTGTGACAATCTTTCATTGGGATGTTCCCCAAGCTTTAGAAGATGCATATGATGGTTTCGTAAGCCCTCGTATTGTGCAAGTGAACATATTTTATCTTATCTATAATATTGATCATTTGCTTAACTAAAACGTACTAAATCTAAAAAAAACATTTTGAAATGTGTACACATAGCGATGACTTTAAAAAGTATGCAGAACTTTGTTTTTCACTTTTTGGTGACCTAGTGAAGCACTGGATCACGTTGAATGAACCATATACCTTTAGTAACCATGCTTATGCAATCGAAATGCACTCACCGGGACGATGCTCTGCTTGGCAAGACCCAACCTACCTCGGTGGAGATTCGGCTACTGAACCCTATTTGGTAACACACCACCAACTCCTTGCTCATGCAGCTGCTGTAAAAGGGTACAAAGATAAATTTCAGGTATAATAAATTAACTAGCTAGTTCTCTTTCTTTTGTCTGAAATTGCTATGAGTCACTAGTATTAGGTTCCAACACGAGGAAACATTTTGTATAGCAACGTAAACGAAGTTTGGAGTTTGTATGGCACTAATCAAATAATTTTCTAAATTTTCTTTGTAGGCATATCAAAGGGGGATGATAGGAATAACACTAGTATCACATTGGTATGAGCCTGCTTCAGATGCAAAGGAAGATATAGATGCTGCAAATCGGGCTTTGATGTGAAATTAAATTGCACTCAAACTTAAACCCTATTGATGTAGTCTATGAAAGTAGGGATCGTTCTGGGCCGGGGATTAAAAGGGATGCTAATCTACCCAAATTAGACTCTAAAACACTAACTAGACTCAAAAACAGAAAACTAGATTTAAACAACCCAAAACAAGCTGATTTGACTTAAAACACACAAACTAAGTTATTATGACTCAAAACTAGACCTAAAGGGTGATTTGGACGAAAATTAAACTAAAAAGACTCAAAGAACTTAAGGGGAATTGGTTTTGACGAATTTAAAAACTTAACAAACAGATTTGTAAAAACAACTTAAAAAGACTCGAAATTGGGTGATTTGAATGAGTGAATGGCTAGCTAGAGGGTTCTTCTCCACACATGACACATATGCATACGAATCGATTTCCAGTTACTCTTTCAATAAACCATGAGCCTCAACGCCCCAAGTTAATCATGAACGCACAAATTAGCCATCAGATTTTCCTAAAGTCATTGAATTGGATGAACGCATCTGCAACCAAATTATTCTTCAATAGTCCCCTACATGAATGCATAATAGAGATACATATCAAAGATCATTAAGTTCTATGAAAATCATAAGCATTGACAAGGCATTCGTAACTATGAACGCATGATACTCCTGCCAGAAATTCACTTAACGCGATTGTTTATAAGCGACCTCCACTACTTGTAAATATAAGTTTGTAACTATTAGGTGAAACTCCCTTATATTTTAGCATCAAATTCATGCATGCAAACTAAGTAGGCCTCCTTAATCAACATACAAGAATAAGTTATCAATCAAACAGTTAAGCAAATTGCAATCACGATTTATGAAATCACAATTGGATGTAATCAATTCATATCACATATATGTTCATGACTTTGAATTCTCCTCTAGCTAAAACGAAATTAGTTCCTCATGTTCGCAAATCAACAAAGACAATTAAATTTAAACATTGAAAACAAAAATAAAGTACACCTGGAAACGCTCCAACAATCCAAAGGTCTTGAATGGCAAGCACGGCTCCAGATGGCTCATTCTTCTTCCTTTCTTGCAAAGCTTCGGCACAATGAGTATGTGGTGGATGGTGTGGTGATCTGATGGTAGAGGGTGGTCAATGGTTTGTGCGGCAGATATAGGTATATATATAGGGCAGGGCACGACTCTAATTTGTTGTGAAGGAAAAGGATTACATGGCTCCAGATTGTCAAGGAAAAGGAGAGCACATTTTACTCCAACAAGGAATAGGTACGGCAGGAATCCTAGGTGAAAAGGTAGGGTGCGACACCCTTTTAGGATAAGGATAGGGCTTCTAGAACCAGGTTTTTAGGTGTTCTAATGTGAAAATAAGTCCCCCTTGCAGCTGGAATTAAGGTAGGATAATATTAGGATACGATAAGATAAGATAAGGTTTGGATAAGATAAGGATAAGATAAGGATAAAATAAGGTAGTTTGGATAATGTCTTATTCTTTTGAGCTAATTCCTTATCTTCAATGTCTTGAATTAATTTCTTCAACTCTTTTGCACATTGGTAGTCTCTCTTGAACTTCAATTCGTCCATCCATCTTGCTCCATGCATGTGATATCCATTCCAAGCTCAAAACTGCTCTAAAATGCTCCAAATTGCACTTTCTTGCCAACGTTGTCACTTGGACCTACAAGCACACGAAAATGGCTTAAAACACTCTAATAAGCAATAACTAACTAAATAAATGCATGAAAACATGCTAACTAAGTCGCATAAATATGCTCCTATCACATTCCCCTACACTTAGCTCTTGCTAGTCCTTGAGCAAAACAAAACAAACAAAACATAACCAAAACCTTCCAACAATTGCCTTAGGGATTTCCAATGAAACATGACATGTTAAAAATCACTACTCACATAGATTTTAGTCATCCCTACCCACTAACTCATACTTAATCGCAGTAGCCACCCACTAGCTCTCATTTAGTCAAATAAAACAACATTTTGAATGTAGTAACATGCCTTAGAGAATCCCTCAATTCCTTACAAGATATACACTCTATTTTCACACAGATTTTCTGACTACACTCCCTACACTAGGTATATGTGAGAAGGTTGATGTAAACATGTAGACTAAACACTCACATATGTCATAACAAAGAAAGCACTTTCTGGAATTATTAATGCACATGTGCATATGATCTCATGAACAGAATACCACTACTTAGAAGCGAGAACCAGGGATACCATATGTTCATATCAATCCCAAAATCCACATTATTGAAAACATAACAATCAAGATTGAAGTCTAAGGGTTGTAACGGGGCTAAGGTATTGGCTAACAAAGAAAGGTAAAAGATAAACAAAGGTTCTTAAAGAAATAGTAAGCAAAGCAATGAAATCAACACTTAGAATTCATTCTTTTGATTGCAGAAACCAACTTTAAACACAAAGGGGAGATTCAAACAACTTTTAGGGCCAGATTCAAGCTTTTGGACCATTTCTTCAACAACCAACACTTGTGAGTTCATTCTCACTTATTTCAAACTCTTTTTCTTTCTTTTCACAACTTTTTCTTCTTTTTTTCTTCTTTTTCTTTCTTTTCTTTTTTCTACCCATGCCCTTTCTATTTCTTTGGCACACAAAACCACTAAAAACCTTCCCCCACACTCATTTTTCTGCATATTGTAGATAAAAAAGAATTCCCTCTAAGTCATGCTTCTCTATCCCTTAAGAACAAGGGTATGGATAGTCCTATACTAGGCTAGGTAAGGATAATGCGGCTAACAAAGAAAATAGGCTAAATAAGGCTCAAAAGGGTTAAACCTACAATACATATGCAAGGGATAAGGCTTTTTGGCTCTGGTTTAACTAAACAACTTCATCTTGGTATTTGTTATGCAATCAATTTTATGCTTTGAATGAAACAGACATGAGTTCTAGTATTTGGATCTATAATGATGAAAAAGCATTCTAAGTAGCAACAAAGCAAAGAAATAATGAGATCATGCAACGACTTTAGAAAACAAAAACTTCACAGATTAATAACTCTCCAAAGAACGTATAGGCTCAAGTCTCTCAGGGTTGTAGCATTAGTTTGAGTTTCTTCTTTCAAGCATGTTACAAAAACTGATTTTTTTTTTTCTTTTGTGATTACATGTGAATTCGTAAATGACAACTACAACTAAGCATAAACCAAAGAGCATATCAAACTTCCATCCATGTTTGTAACTTTCTTTAACAGTCATGCAATTAAAAACCAAATCCATATCATTGTGTTGGAAGGTACCCTAAGACACAAACACACAAAAATGACTCTTTTTGGTATTTTTCAAAACTTTTTCGAATTTTTTTCAAATTTTCGGATTTTCTGTCAAGACGCATAAAAACACTTCAAAACACACTAAAAACACTTAAAAACAGTGAGAAACAACTTTAGAAGTGATAGATGATAAAAACCCACGAATTTCAATGAAAAACACTTTGTTTAGCCCCCCCACACTTAAACCAAACATTGTCCTCAATGTTTCAAACATAGACTCACACATAAGCAAGCAAACAACACAACTAACAAACATGACAAATATGGCAAAGTAAAAGCAATAAAGAGTATGGTTAAGAAACGCAAATCTGGTTATGGTGCCGGAGATTCCTAGATCTTCTTTATTTGAACGCATGGGTTGCCTCCCAAGAAGCGCTTGCTTTAACGTCTTCCGGCTAGACGATACCTCTATTTAAGCTTGGATAGGGCCCACGGCATGGAGGGGTATTTCCTCCACGACATGCTCCTCGAAATTCTCATGCATTGGATCTATGAACGGAAGGGGGTAGTGATCCTTCCTGATTTTGATGTTGAGCTTCCTAAAATCAATGTAACGTGTTCTACCACCTTGAATTCGATTGGGAACCTGCACCAAAGAAGGTAACAACCTATTAGTTGAAATGGGAATTGGAATTGGAATAGATGGCTTACCAATATATTGCGATGAAGTGGAAGCATTGTCAACAAATTCACAAGGGATGCTCTCGGCCAGATTTGGTGGTTTGAGGATTGGGGCGTGTCTCTTGTGCTCTAATCCAATTCCCTCTTCATTGGTAGTTCAAAATACATCATTCGTGATTGGTGCTGAACGTTCCTGCCCTATATTTGTAATTACATCAATGGCAAAACAAGAACGAACATCATTAAGATTCTCAACAGATTCAGAAACATTAAAATTAAGCCATAGTTACTGCGCCCTTGGCCACATCAATCTTGGTTTGAGCTGTTTTCATGAAAGGTCGTCCAAGTAAGAATGGCAATGGTGGAGAGTGGGCTGAGTCCTCCATGTCAAGCACATAGACATCTGCAGGAAAAATCAAGTAGTCTACCTGCACCAAAACATGTTCCAAAACTTCTTTCAGATATGCATTAGATTGATCGGCTAATTGAATAATAACACCATCATTTTTAAGCTCTCTTAGATTCATAGATGCATAAACAGAATATGGCATGACATTAATTTATGCACCTAAATCTAGCATAGCATGTTCAAACCTTGTATTGCCTTTCTTTGCAACATTGCAGAGACATTTTCACTTACATGTACCACCTCTTTCTCCCGAATCCGTTTCCTTGTTGTACAAAGCTTCTTCAAAAACTTAGCGTACTTCGGGATTTGCTTTATAGCATCAAGGAGCGGGATATTGACGTGCACCTTCCTAAACGTCTCCAGAATGTCTTTTTCATCCTCTTCGTTCTTTGATTGCATGAACCTGCGAGGAAAAGGTGCATTGGGTGGAATAACGTTAGAAGTAAATGAATTTGGACCTACCTTGGTTGCTTTGGACGACACAAGTTGCTTAGGGGCCTTGGGAGGCTGCGGCAAGGGATGCTCTTCCCTTGCCATGGCTTTGTCCACTTCCTCCTCCTTGTTGTACAGCTTCTCGTCCTCATTTTGACTTGATTTGGATGGTTGTGAGTCGGCTTCAACCTCCTCACCACTTTTCAATATGATAGCCTTGGTGGTTTCAAATCCTCCTTTTGGATTGACAACGGTTGAGCTTGGTAGTTTGCCTTCTTCTCTGATTTGTCCCAAGAATTCTGCCATTTGCCCAATTTGTTTCTTCATGTCGACCATCTCCTTGGCTTGGTTTTGGTACTCCTGTGTCAAAGTAGTTAGTATTTTAAGCGTATTATCTTCATACATTGACACACCTGAATTGGATTGAGCAGATTGTTGTTGGGACTGGGTTGGTGCGAATGGCCTTGAATAAAAACCCGGAGGTTGCTGTCTAAATCCACTTTTTGTTGAGGTTGTTGAGGCTCTCTCCACTTGAAGTTTGGGTGATCTCTCCAGCCCGGATTGTAAGTATTGGAGTATGGATCATTCCTTGGCTGATCTTGGGCTTAAAAGCCAATGACGTTGGCACTTTCCCATCCCCCATTCTCAATCAATTGAGGGCATTAATCATTGAGATGTCCTTGCAAAGAACATATACCACAAACAGCCGCACCTTGCACTTTTGGTCATTCGACAAACTGTGACAAAAGAAGAGTAAGGTTAGCCATTTGAGATTGCAATTCTGAAATTGAACTTACCTCATTCACTTGTTGTTGCCGTGGGGGTTTCCCTATCCAACTCCTTCGTATTGTTGTGCATTCAAGGCTCGATTCGCAATTAAGGTCTTTGCATCAATTGGTGTTTTGTCAACCAAAGCACCTCATGCCGAGGCATCTAGAATCTGTCTCTCAATTGGAAGAAGTCCTTCGTAGAAGTATTGAATTAGAAGTTCTTCTTTCATTTGATGTTGAGGGCATGATGCAACAAGAGTCTTGAAATGCTCATAATATGCCGGAAAAGATTCTTTTTGATTTTGTTGAATGCCACTAATCTTCTTCCTCAAAAGAATGACTCTTGATGTTGGGAAGAATTTCTCTAAGAATGCTCTCTTCATGCTTTCCCAAGAAGTGACCGTTCCAGGTGCTAGTTCATAAAGCCAATCTTTAGCCTTCTCCAAAAGAGATAATAGAAAGGCTTTCATCTTCAAAATGCTCCCATCCACGTTGATCGGGGTCATGTATGAACACACCACTTCAAATTCCTTCAAATGCTTGTTTGGATTCTCTATGGACAGCCCATGCTATTTGGGAATGTGGTGCAGCAAGCTAGACTTCAATTCGAACTCATCGGTCTTCCCTTGAGCCACCATAGGATATTAAATGCATAAGGGCATGACATTATCTAATCCCGAGGTTGAAAGTCCCTTGATTGTTCGATTGTCCACAACTATGGCTTGTTCTTCCTCTGCCTCTTCTTCAAACCCAGATTCGGAACTAAAGCTAGAACTAGGTGGATTGGGCTCCGGGTTCTTCCTCTTCCTTCTCAAAGTTCATTCAAAATTGTCTTCAAACTCCAAGATATGTGCTTGAACAGTTTGAGAACTTCGAGTCATAAACTAGTACCTAAAACAAAGAAAACAAAACAAAATCAGAAACCAAAATGTAAAAACAAAAACACAAACAGAAACACGGGGGATTAGCAATTTTGCTAATCCCTGGCAACGGCGCCAAAAATTTGATGTGAAATTAAATTGCACTCAAACTTAAACCCTATTGATGTAGTATATGAAAGTAGGGATCGTTCTAGACCGGGGATTAAAAGGGATGCTAATCTACCCAAATTAAACTCTAAAACACTAACTAGACTCAAAAACAGAAAACTAGATTTAAACAACTCAAAACAAGCTGATTTGACTTAAAACACACAAACTAAGTTATTATGACTCAAAACTAGACCTAAAGGGTGATTTGGACGAAAATTAAACTAAAAAGACTCAAAGAACTTAAGGGGAATTAAACAGATTTGTCAAAACAACTTAAAAAGACACGAAATTGGGTGATTTGAATGAGTGAATGGCTAGCTAGAGGATTCTTCTCCACACATGACACATATGCATACGAATCGATTTCCAGTTACTCTTTCAATAAACCATGAGCCTCAACGCCCAAAGTTAATCATGAACGCACAAATTAACCATCAGATTTTCCTAAAGTCATTGAATTGGATGAACGCATCTGCAACCAAATTATTCTTCAATAGTCCCCTACATGAACGCATAATAGAGATACATATCAAAGATCATTAAGTTCTATGAAAATCATAAGCATTGACAAGGCATTCGTAACTATGAATGCATGATACTCCTGCCAAAATTCACTTAACGCGATCATTTATAAGCGACCTCCATTACTTGTAAATATAAGTCTGTAACTATTAGGTGAAACTCCCTTATATTTTAGCATCAAATTCATGCATGCAAACTAAGTAGGCCTCCTTAATCAACATACAAGAATAAATTATCAATCAAACAGTTAAGCAAATTGCATTCACGATTTATGAAATCACAACTGGATGTATCAATTCATATCACATATATGTTCATGGCTTTGAATTTTCCTCTAGCTAAAACGAAATTAGTTCCTCATGTTTGCAAATAAACAAAGACAATTAAATTTAAACATTGAAAACAAAGATAGAATACACCTGGAAACGCTCCAACAATCCAAATGTCTTGAATGGCAAGCACGGCTCCAGATGGCTCATTCTTCTTCCTTTCTTGCAAAGCTGCAGCATAATGAGTATGTGGTGGATGGTGTGGTGATCTGATGGTAGAGGGTGGTCAATGGTTTGTGCAGCAGATATAGGTATATATATAGGGCAAGGCACTATTCTAATTTGTTGTGTAGGAAAAGGATTACATGGCTCCAGGTTGTCAAGGAAAAGGAGAGCACATTCTACTCCAACAAGGAATAGGTACGGCAGGAATCCTAGGAGAAAAGGTAGGGTGCGGCACCCTTTTAGGAGAAGGATAGGGCTTCTAGAACCAGGTTTTTAGGTGTTCTAATGTGAAAATAAGTCCCCCTTGCAGCTGGAATTAAGGTAGGATAATATTAGGATAGGATAAGATAAGATAAGGTTTGGATAAGATAAGGATAAGATAATGATAAGATAAGGCAGTTTGGATAATATCTCCTTCTTTTGAGCTGATTCCTTGTCTTCAATGTCTTAATGTAATTTCTTCAACTCTTTTGCACATTCCTAGTCTATCTTGAACTTCAATTCGTCCATCCACCTTGCTCCATGCATGTGATATCCATTCCAAGCTCAAAACTGCTCTAAAATGCTCCAAATTGTACTTTCTTGCCAACTTTGTCACTTGGACCTACAAACACGCGAAAATAGCTTAAAACACTCTAATAAACAATAACTAACTAAATAAATGCAAGAAAACATGCTAGCTAAGTCAGGCTTTGGATTTTACGTTTGGATGGAAAGTGTATTATTAATTATAAATCAATTGGTTTATATTTTTTTTATGACTATAAAGTTGATTATTGGAATTTTCACATTTTTGTAGGTTTTTGGATCCGATTACAAGAGGTGACTACCCGTATATCATTCGATGCCTTGTTAGAGAACAATTACCCAAATTCACGGAAGAAGAATCCAAGATGTTAACTGGGTCTTTTGATTTTGTTGGACTGAACTATTATTCTGCTAGATATACAACTGATGTACCTAAAAATTATTCTAAACTTGCAAGTTACTTATATGATCCACGTGTTACTACACTGAGTGAGTACAAATTGAAACCTTTTATCGACTAATTAATTAATGTCTTAAAATTATTACATTCTAATATTGATCCATTCATATATGTTGTGGCAGCTGAACGTGATGGCGTTCTTATTGGTCCTCAGGTACACATCAAATTTTAGGTTAAGTTATTTGTATTTGAAAGATTAATTTATACAACGCCTAACAATCTCAAATATCTTCAAATGATGTTACAAGTTGCTTCAGATTGGTTATATGTTTATCCAAAAGGAATTCACGATTTTGTACTCTACACGAAGAATAATTATGGTGATCCAATCATTTACATTACTGAGAACGGTAATTTACACTTTTTAGCCTTACTTAATTTCACTTATTAATTTTTCAATATATATGTATATATTGATGTAAAATACAGTTAAGTGATGCCAAATCTCAATATTGTTGGAGACACTGATTTTCTGTATCAAGGGTAACTTCAAAGGATGACTGTTGTGGGGCTTGTTTTTAGTTTTTTCAATTTAACTCTTTCCGATTTGGAATAAGTTGCAACAACTCATTATGAGTTTGTTGTGTATGTTAATGGTGTGTGTCTTTCTATATTTGTCATTATGGCTAGTGCCCCTTTGTGGTTGAGTTCTATATGAATGTAACGTACTCGTTATAAAAATAAATAATTGTTGAATGTTGAGTGTTCAATTAATCTGTCACAAATAATTAATGGCATTTGTCGTGGCCTTTGACCAAAAAGTTGCCATAGATAATGAATGGCCTTAGGCCACATTCTACTGGTGATTTCAAAGGGATGATCATTTGGTTAGTAAATTTGGTTTCCTTATTATTATCCTAACCAAAATATACTAAGATATCTAATTGTTTTGTGTTGCAATAAATTCTCTTTGAATCTACAAACAAAATCTTTATAGTCGTGCCTACCAATAAAAGATCAAAAATCAAACTAACTTTTTTGATAAAAAATAAATAAAGTACTGTATAGTGATATTTTTTACTTGTAAATGAGTTTTTAAATTTGAATTTCGTGAATGACGAGTTCGATGCCAATTTATTCTAAAACCCTTTAGTGTAAATATATCATTATAAAATTAATAAACAAAAAACCCTTGTATTATTTACAATTTTATGGGGTCGAAATATAAGTCGGGTATAAAATGAGTAATAGCATCAATCGTAATAAAAGGATGATTATTTCATCCACCCCATGAGGTGGATACATGCATATATGCATCTATCCTTGCGTGTAACAACCCGTCCCGAATAAATTTACGGATTTGAGAACAAAGGGGTATTTTGGTAATTTCATTGGGATTAGGCTAGATATTTTAAATTGTTGCTTTAGGTCTTAATTTGTGTGCCTGGTGGGACCCATTGGTTTTGGTTTGTCTCCCCCCGGCCCAACCTCTTTTCCTTTCTCTCTGTTCCATTTCTGTCTCTCTCCCTCTCTGACCTCTCTCTCTTAACTCTCCCGTCATCTTCTTTCTTTATAACGCAGAGAAAGTCACCAAACCTTAAGGAATCAACGCTCTAACCACCACCACATCCACCCTCTAGACCTCATGAGCTCGAACCCGAGCTCTGTTACGTAGGAAAACCGAGCCTAGAGGCTCTAACTCGAAGCTTCGACGAGAACAAACTTCCCCAGCGTAACTTCGACAAATTTTGTAATTTTTCTGACTTGGGTAAGCCTCAAAACACTCCAAATGTTTATCTTTTCATCCTTGTAGTATATTTCTGATCGTGTTGGTGTGTGTTGGACGTTGAAATTGCAATGAAACCACCTTGGAAGGCTTTTCCCAAATTCCGACGAGAACCCGAGGGTTTCAGACTGTTTTTCGGCCAACTCTAGCCACCACCCGCCTTGAAATTGGTACGAATCTCTTCCTTGTTCCTCGTGCTTCATTCTGGTATTTTGCATTATAGGTTTTAGTAAGGTTTTGGGGTTGAATGGAGCTGGGATAGCTTCGACCTCCTTCTTTCTCGAAATGGCCAACCCGGCCTGGAATTTGGTTAAACCCAACCCATAACCCTAGCTAGCCCAAATTTATTGGGCCATAGAACTCGACCCAAACTCTCGACCCAATCCATAATTGTGACCCATTAAACCCAGCCCAGTTACAAGCCCAAACCCCAATGAGACCCAGCCCAACCCTTTAGCCTGGGCCCAACCCAACAAGCCAGGCCCAACCTCAACTACCTTAGGCCCAAACCCAAGGAGAACTAACCCAACCCAAAACCAATCCCAGAACCCAGGCCACGCGTGGGCCTACACGTGGGGGCGCTTAAGCACAGGTCTTGGCCGGTTCGTGAAGCACATGCGCCTCCACCAGAGGTACTGTGACGGCAGCGCTGTCGACTTTTCTGGCCAACTTTTCAGTGACCCAAATCTGCGCGTGGTAGCGCATGCGGCGGCGTGTGGCGCATGGCCGTCAAGCTCTCCCCCTGTGGCAATGCGTGAGGGCGCGTGCGGCGATGCATGGGGGTACCTCAATACCTTCTTATGTTTTTTGACGTCCTGAATCCGTTTATGGCGTCCGTTTCCCGAAATTCAATCATTATGATAGAGTTTTATTAATTGGTACCTTTATGTGCTTAGGTGCAATTGTTTATGGTATTTCCGTCTTCGCTAGTTTTTACAGCTCTTCGACGATAAAGTATCTGTGAGTGGACCCCTTCTAAAATGCATGATTTTACTATTAGAAATGCATAAATGAAAAACATGATTTTATGTCTACGTTTTATGAAATGTTTATGAGTAAATTGGTTTCACGCTATATGAATTATCATGCTTATGCAACTTTACGTTCTTTGTGGTATATATGATTGATGACTATAAACCTACTTATGAACATGGTTTTACGATTTGACGTTTTAGTTATTGAGCTCCGATTTGAGATAAATATATATATATATATATATATATATATATATATATATATATATATATATATACGTTTTGGAAAGATTATGTTCAATGATTTTTGTGCTTATTTAGTGGTTATTCATACGATTTGCCTACGGGCGAATGATACAGCTTACGGGCGAACGGTCCTGCCTACGGGCGAATGAAATCATTAATTGGCTTCGGTCGGGTGATGTAGGGCCTACAGACGAATGATACTGCCTACGGGCGAATGATATTTATATATGGCTTTGGTCAGGTGCTGTAGGAGCTTACGGGTGAATGAAGTGCTTTGGGCGAATGAAGTGTTCTATATGCCTTCGGGCGAATGAAGTGTTCTATATGCCTTCGAGCGAATGAAGGGTTCTATATGCCTTTGGGCGAATGAAGAGTTCTATATGCCTTCGGGCGATACTGATACCACTACTAAGCACACTATATACATTATATGTTTTATGAAGTTTTATGGAATGCTAGGGTTTTCGGAAAACCTATTACATATTATACTATTGATTTTCTTAAACTTTGGGGGTTAGTACGTTGATGAATAATTGTTTCAATGTTACTTATATATCAACTTGGTCCACTCATGTTTTGTTTTGCGCCTCTTCAGGACTTAGCCCCAGTTTGGGGTTGAGGTGATTTTAAAAAAAGCTGCTGTGAAAAAAAGCTGGGACAGTTTTTGGTGTTTGGTAAACGTTCAGCTTCAGCTTTTTTTCACAGTTTTGGGTGAAAAAAAGCCAAAAACAAGAAGCTGCAAAACCCAGCTTTGAAAAACCGGCTTTTTTTCACATCTGTTTTACATAAAAGTTTACCAAACACTATAATACTGCTTTTTTTTTTCAAAAGCACTTTTACAAAAAAGTTTACCAAACACTCTACTGCTTTATTTCACAGCTGCTTATTCTCACAGCACAGCAGAAGCAGCTTTTTTTCAAAGCACAGCAATACCAAACCAGCCCTTAGAATCGAGGCGTACAATCCCGGCATCAAGGCACTCCCTCATCGGCATCTTTGAGTCCTTTCGGTGTAGGACCCATCCTTTTGTTCATTCAATTTTATATTATTCATTTTTAGTGTCTCGGATTAGTTGTATGCTTTGAACACGTTCCACAATTGCATATTCATTATAATTAAATTTACAAGTTTTATTTATGTCGGTTAATTGTTTTTAGTTCTCATGCATCCTAATATAGCTTCGTCACCTTTGGGTGTCAGTCAGCACGTGCCTTCCCTGGTGTTCGGAGAATATTAGGGTCAGGCGTGTCATTGCGAATAATATTTGACCATATAAATTTTATAATTAGAATAATTTAATTTAGATTAAGCACCTAAAGGCTAAAATCTTCCAATCTTTTAGTGTCATTTTAAATTGGTCTCAACTTTTGTAGACATTCCAAACAAGTATCAAACCTATTAAAAATGTCACATTAGTTAAGCTCTAATTAATTTTTCCATAATGTACATGTGGCAACAATGGGTCACACTTTTTAGCTTACATGGACACTAAAATAATAATAAACATAACTTCAAAAAAGACATGAAGAGAAAAAAATAAAAAATAAAATCACAAATAAAATGGAAAACAAAAATAAAGATTGAAAAACGTCAAGCCCCGCCATCTCCAATCTCAACCTACGACGACCAAAACTTCATCCCAACCTTTATATTCATCGCACGATCGTCATAGTGACATCAGCATTTTTGGTGAGTGTTCCTTGTCATATAAAGAGGCGAAAGATTCTCGGGTTTGGTCTTCTGCATGGCATACATGCTTCGGGAGGGTTGTGTTCAATCCCTCGGATGGTTGTAATAATGTAGTGTGAAGTAGTCATTTGAGATCTGGGTGAGTATCCTAGATTGGGTTTAGGAGTTGGTGCATTGGCATCTCAAGACTTTGAAAATAAAAAAACCATCCTATAATTTTATTTAATGAAAAAGACAAACGTTTAATATAATAAAAAATAAAATTGAAAAAGTAATAAAAACTGACACGCGTGCGCGTCCATCGCACACACTATTTCTGAAACTGAACAGTACTACACTATTTCTGAAACTGAATGATACTATACTTTTTCTACAACTGAACACTATTTCTGAAAATTGAACATTAATTATCTTTGAAACTAAACATGAGTACTACATTATTTTTGAAACTCAACACGGGTGCTACACTATTTTTAAAACTAAACACATGCACTATTTTTGAAACTGAACACATGCACTATTTCTCAAACTGAATACAAGTTGGCGTGCAATGACTATTTCTTAAATTGAATATGGTATCTCTTCCAAAACTGAATACAAATTGAAAGCTTTCTCACATTCTCTTCCTTATCGTATAAGAAAGAGAAAAGGGATGAAAACGACTATGCTGGAAAAGGGAAAAAATTACACCTTCAGCTGGTCTGCCAAATCACAATGCTCCCGCAACCCATAATCCTAAGTACCACCACTGGCGAAGTCATATCTGTGGATGCAAATTTTCTTCTCCTTGGTCTTGGACAATTTTGCACCTACAAAACAAGTAACACCTTAGGTCAAGGCCAAGAGCCTCATGCGCCCACGATGAATGGGGGGGGCTTTGGCCGAAAAACCTTCGATGCCAAAGTTAGAATTTTAAAGAGAAAGAGTGTTTAGAGAATTTGGGATTTTTTGCAAGAGGATTGGAATGAGTGTTTGGTGAAAATGGGTCCCTATTTATAGGACTAGGTTGGTCCATTTTTCAAAGGAAGTGGCCGGCCACTTTGTCTATTTTTTGGTGAATTTGTGATTTAATTAGCCAATTTATTGGCTTAATTAAATATGAGAAAAATAAATGGGAAGTTACAAAATTGAATGTCTAGCTATATTTGGGTAATAAGGTGGAGAAAATCAGAAAAGGTATGGAGCAAAGGGAGGTGGCCGGTTTTTCACTATTAATTTGGGTGATTTTAGGAGATATGGAAAAAAATATATTATTTAGCTAATTAATTAACTAAATAATGAAATAGATAATTTAGGCTTTGGAAATAATTACCTAAAATGAGGATAGATGAGATAATTTGGAATTGGTTACCTCTTTTGGAGCACTTTTGAATTGGTTGAGGATGATTACCCGCTACTTGCGTGTAGGAATCCGGTTATACCTCAAGGGTATTTTTGTCTTCTTTTGTCCCAAAATCCATGTGTCACTTTGTGATTGTTTTTGCTCCACAAATGCCCCCACACCTGTTGGGCTGCTTGCAAAAAAGGGCAACACGTGTAGAGATTTTCTTGCTTTAGGAAACTTTGAATTTGTTTCCCTCTTTGATGTTGATTCTCTCTTCCAATAGGAAATTAGATCCTTCTAGGAAAAGGAAATAAATTCCTCTCAAAGTTTATTTAAATCCACCTTAAGTGGATTATTAAATAAACTTTCAGAGAGAAACTTATTCTACCTTACAAGAGAGAGAGAGCTTAGAGGATATTTGTTCCCCCTCCTCTAGCAATTTTCTACATCTTGCCCGTGCAAAGGATCGTCTTTCGTTGCTTGCTTCGTCTTCTCGTTGTTTCTAGGTAAGAAAAATTTTAATTTTTTTCTGTCTTCATAATTTTCTTGGAATTCTTGGGTCTTGAAATTGGCTCGATGGGGGTCAAGGATTTACAAGAGAGTAGCCCAAGATGTCTCGGCTTGTGCCTTGTGCACGTCCACATAGGGCACTGGGGCACTGTCACGAAGAGACATAAGCTAGGCCGTGGGGCCTAGCATTTTTGCTGGGTTCCTGGGGCTGGTTTCCCTTTTTTTTTTTTTTTTTTTTTTGTTTCTTTCTGGCCGAGAGGCCTGCTTGCGTTGGGAAAGAAAAGTGCCCATTGAGGGCTTTGGGCCATGGGGCCATTTTGTGCCGAGAGGAAAGTGCCTTTTTTTTTTTTTTTTAACAACCTTCTAATAAATCTTCCTTGCACTTTTTGTAGAATTTCTTCAAGGATGTCTCCCTCGAACCACAAGAATGATGATGGTGTGCTGCTGTTGTACCGTCAAGGCGGTTCTTTGAGCAAGGTTGGGTACTTCAAGGCTGCTCACTTCAAGATTAGCTCCGATGATTTGTTTAGAGACTTTCTTGAGGTTTATTGGCATGCCATCCTGTCGGGAGTGCGTGTGAAGCGAGTTAAGGATGGTAGCAGCCGTGAGCCATGTGATGGGGCTCAGAGAGCCATCAAATTTCACCCCTACTATTTTGTGTTAGGGTTTACCTTTCCTATGCTGTGCTTTTTCCAAGAAGTACTTTGTTCCATGAAATGTGCCCCTGCTCAATGTTCTCCGAATGCGATCCGAGTGATGGTGGGATTCCATAATTTAAGCCAATTTTTCAACTTAGATCTAACTGTCAACGAATTTTGGTACTTCTTTGACATAGGTCACATTGATGGAGTCGGGCAGTTACGATCCCGTCATAGGCTTTTTGACAATTTGAGCAAGGGAGATCATGACTGGGCCAAGGAGACTTTGGAGATAAGTGGAGAATGGGAGTCTGATTCTTCCTCCGAGCTGCGTGTACCAATAATCTTCATATCTGGTAAGTAGGTTGCTTACTTTCTTTGGCTGCTTTATTATAATAACAAGCTGCTCTTCAATTTTCTGATTATCTTCCGCTGCTTTTGTAGATTCGAATTTTGGCTCTATTCCTAAGACCTCCCCAGATGTGAAAAAAGTGCATGTTGCTCTGGGTATCCCCTCCGAGTACCGTGAATGGAGTTGGCTGCTCAGTCCTCTTCGTAGGGAAAAATGTGGGCTGCCCCCGAGAGAAGAGATAGAACGAATCAAGGTTGAAGCATTAGCTCGTCCTATTGCTGCAATAGAGCCTGCTTCAAATAAAGGTGGGACAAAGAGGCATTCGCCGTCCGTTCAAGAAACGCCTGCTGAGAAAAAGCTGAAGACTTCTTCCGCTGCTCGCGAAGGTTCACCGGATGCTCCCAAGATTGTGATTAACCTGTCCTCCTCCATGGGCAAGAAAGAAGATAGGCCTAGATTTGTGCCAGTGACACCTATTGTTCCAAAGGCTACCAGCTTGATCGCGGAAAGGATTACCCTGCGCAGGAGTTCCTCCGTGCCTCCGAAGCAGAAGTTTGTGCCAAAGTGTTCGTCTGAAGCTAAGTTTGGCTCACCTTCGGAAAGACTTGCTACTATGAAGAGTGACAAGGCACTCTTGCCTACTAAGGTGGCACCAAAATCTGCTTTCTCTACTGTTAGGGTTGATTCGTCTGCTGAGAAGAAGGAAACCGCTCAAGCAGATAAACGTGAGAGTTCCACTAATTCTGTTCCTAAGGAAGCTGCTGAGATTTGTGCGCTCTTAAAGCCGGACCTGCTTGAGGATATAGATGTATGTGCTAAGTTTGTTGATGACATCAAGAATATTGTTGGCCCGAGTCTCTTTGCGAACCATACACCCGAGTACAAGAAAGCTGCTTTGTTAGCCATGATGCAGAAAACAACAATTTTGGCAACCGAGTCTATGTTTCTTGATCAAGAGGATACCAAAGCTGCAAAAAAGATGGCAAGAACTATGGCTGCCGAAGCTTATTCCTTGATCGAAAAAATCAAGGAGTTGGAATCTGAGCTCACTGTTTTGAAGGGATCTAGCACTCCTGCCTCCACTTCTCTGCATCTTGAAACCGCTCGCCAAGAGATCGCAGATTTGAAGGCTAGGCTTGACGCGATCCAAGTAAAGTATGAAAGTGCAGAGAAAGAAATCGAGTGTTACATACCTCAGATTCAAGATCTCGAGCGTTCCATCTCTGAATTCCGCTCTGCTGCTTATGCAAAGGATGAAGAGTTGATTGCTACTTATAACCAAGTGATTCACTTCAGGAAAGTTGTTGATAGGCTTGAGCCTCAGGTGTTGGAACTCCAAGGTGCCTTGAAGATCAATGATAATTTGAAGAATGAAATGGAGGAATTGCAACGGGTTCATGCTTGTCTGCTCGAAGAAAATGAGCGATTGAAAGGTGAGAAGGCTGGATTTAAAGCTTCGCTCACTTAGAATCAAGTTGATTTCTACAAGCTGGGTTATGTGGATCATCTTTTTGGGCGACCATTTGATTTTGAGTTTTCTAGCAAAGACCTTGAGACCTTTTCTGTTTCTCTAGAAGACGTGCTCGCCTTTACCTTTGAATCTTCCATTGGTGAAGTAGTCGGAGAGGCTAGTGCCCAGGTTGGTATCGCTGCTAAGGACATTAGGGCTGCTGAAGGTACGGCGACCGAGTAGCCGTGAGATGTTCAAGCTGCCGAAGAGTAGTCTTCTAGGTAGCTTTTAGGAGTTCTTTTATTTTTCCTTGTTGCTTTTGCTTGAATTCCTCCAATCTTGGCTAGTTGTTTATCAATTTCGCTAGAAAAATTCAATAAACTTGTTTTTTCTTTCACCTACGCTTCTTTTTGTTCATGCCTTAACCCTTAAACTTTATAGACCAACAGTGAGCATGCTACTTTTTTATAAGCAGACAAGCCCGCGTAGCCTATGCAGCCATAGATATTGGGGCAGAACTTTCATAAAGTTGCCAACCCTAGGGTTGGCAGCCGGATGCCTTACTTACAGAAGCAGACAAGTCCGCGTAACCACTATGCTGCTATCCTTGGCTTTCTTTCACTCCGTAGGTCGTGTAGCTAATACTACAACACTTTTAGGACTTTGAAATTAATTGTTCCGCGCTTGGCAGCCGTGAAGCTTATCAATTATGTAGTATGTCGGCAATGGATAAGGCTTCATATAGTCACGCTAGCTTGTTTAACCTCTCACAAGAATGTGCAGTTGTATAAGTCTAGCGTGGCTTTACTGCTTAAAGGGCAAGCCATAGGCAGTCTTCTGAAAATCGTAGGCTACCTTAGTGCACTCGGTAGCAGCTTTAGATTTCCAGGGCAGCCGTCCTTTGGATGTACTGCGTAATGTGCCCCCTCCGTTTCTAGGGCCCGGTTTCATACGGATTAGGCCAAGAGACCTTAAATCCTTCAGTTAGCTAGGCCTTGAGAAAAACCATTGTGGCTATTTCTAGGAATCCCGGCGCAAGCCATTGTGCATCCAGTTGTACTAGGGCAGTCAGGCTCATCCACGTCTGGATATTCGGAGTGTAGAGTTTATCCTCCGGCTTTGGAGAGTATGGTTGGTCCATCGGGGGGTGCAATTCCTGCGATGAGTCCCTCAGAAGGGTGATTTTTTTTTTTTTTTGAAATCCAGGAGAGATGATTTGTAGTCTAGCTAAGTTGTAAATTATTTCTGAAACAAATGAAACAAACAAATAACTTAGCAGTAAAAGACTGCATGATAATTTGATAGTCTTAGGCTTGCGAAGTGGTGCCCATTGAGCTGCTTGACTCCTCGGGTCTTGGCATAATGGTAGGTCACACATGGTACTTCCTTAAGTTGTAGGCATTCCATTGCTTCTCGATCTCTTTGTCGTTCATGGTATCGAGGGTATAACTACCTTTACCACCTACTCTACTGACCTTATACAAACCCTCCCAGATAGGATCCATCTTTTTTGAGCCTTCTCTGCGAGCAGTAATGAAAGCCTTTCTTAGGACTAAATCTCCAGGTTGGAACTGCCGGATCTTGGCCCTTTGATTGTAGCTGGAGATGAGTTGTTGCTGGTAGGCTGCAATGCGAGTGATGGTCTGCTCACGTCTTTCCTCTGCTAGATCTAAGTTAGTGGCCACCTCTTTGTTGTTCTGCTTAATACTTGGCAACAGAGTAGTGATGCTTGACACGATGATATTGGGTGGAATAATTACTTCCGATCCAAATGCCAAAGAGAAAAGAGTTTTGCCGGTTGCTCGTCTTTTGGTAGTGCGATATGCCCACAGACATCCGGGAAGTTCGTCTGGCCATTTTCCCTTCTTGTTGGTGAGAGATTTCTTGAGGCAATCGAGGATCGTCTTATTAGATGCTTCAGCTTGCCCATTGCCTTGAGGATACCTTGGCATGGACATGCGCTGCTTGATGCCATACTTTTGGAAGAACTTTGCCAAATCTTTTCCCACAAATTACGGGCCGTTGTCGGTGACAATGGATTGAGGGATGCCAAATCGGCAGATGATATTCTTCCATATGAAGCGCTCTATGTCTGCTTGAGTCGTGGTTGTCATGGGCTCTGCTTCTACCCATTTGGTGAAGTAATCGGTTGCCACGATCATCATGCTTCTGCCCCCAGTGGCAAGTGGCATTCGTCCTACTAGGTCAATTGCCCACTGCATGAATGGCCAAGGACTCGTCTGTGGGTGTAGTTCGCTGTCAGGTAGTGCTGGTATTGGCTTGTAACGTTGGCAGCGGTCGCACTTTTGTACTAACTCCTTAGCATCTTGATGCATAGTAGGCCAGTAATAACCCGTATTGAGAGCCTTCTATGCTAAAGATCGCCCTCCGAAATGATTTCCACGAACGCCTTCATGGATTGAGCTTAAAACCTTTAAGTTATCGGGAGGTGCTAGGCAGCGGAGATGCGGTCCAGTGTAAGATATTCGGATGAGAATGCCGTTCCATATGTAGTAGTGTGCTGCCTTGATTTGGAGCTTCCTAGACTCCAAACTTTCGGTGGGAAGTGTACCATTGACCAAGTAGTCTATAATAGAACTTTGCCAGTTGGGAGTTACACTAACCTATGACACTTCGACAGCCGGCTCTACCTCTATGAATGGCTTGTCTATATATCCATCGGGATAGAGCGTTTGAGTTGATGGTCTAGGGCGGAGCCTAAGCCGATGAGCACATCTGCGTGGGCATTGTCTGCTTGTGGTACTCGAGTGAGAGTATAAGTCTGAAATGCCTCAAGCTGCTTGCGTACTTTTTCTAGGTATTGCGCCATCCTTGGATGTTTTGCCGTATACTCCCCAGTAGCTTGGTTGGTGATTAACTGGGAATCAGAATAAATTGCAAGCTTCTTCACCATCAAGTCTTTTACCATTTGGAGGCCTGCTAGTAGGGCCTCATACTCTGCTTCGTTGTTGGATGCTTTGAAGCCTAGAGTAATCGCCTGCTCGAGCATTGAGCTGTCAGGAGTGACAAGGACTATGCCTGCTCTTAAGCCTTTATAGTTGGATGCTCAATCGACATACAAATGCCAGAAATCTTCATTTAGAAATGCAGGCGCAGCTAAGGTGTGCTCAGCTGCTTCTGTGGTATTGCTAGGCTGCTCTGCTGCGTCGCCTAGGCTAGGCGTAAATTCTGTTATGAAATCCGCTAAGGCTTGGGCCTTTATTGCTGTGCGGGGTCGGAAAACTAATCCATATTGGCCAAGTTTCAACGCCCACTTCATCACTCGTTGAGAAGCATCTGGGCCGTGCAAGATTGACCGCAAAGGGTATTGAGTCATGACGATGATTGTATGAGCTTAAAAGTATAGTCTAAGCTTCCGAGCCACAACAACTAGCGCCAAAATTAACTTTTTGATTTTTGGATATCTTGTTTCCGCATCGAGAAGAGCTTTAGAAGTGTAGAATACCGGCAGTTGGGACCTCAGCTCTTCTCGTATGAGGGCAGAGCTCACCGCTACTTCGAAGACTGCTAGGTAGATGTATAAATCCTCCGCTGTTTCCGGCTTGGATAGTAAGGGAGGTGATGTGAGATACTTCTTCAAATCTTGGAAAGCTCTTTCGCACTTTTCATCCCACTTATCTCGTTGCGCCTTCTTGATAGCTTTGAAAAATGGCTTGCATCGATCAGTTGACCGCGAAAGGAAATGGTTGAGGGCAGCTGCTCGTCCGGTCAAGCTTTGGATCTCCTTCAAGGTAGGATCGCTCGGATTTGCTTGGGATGGGCTTCAATTCCTCGTTGGGTTACTAAGTACCCTAGGAATCGGCCTGAAGATACTCCAAATGTGCATTTGGTAGGATTGAGCTTCATCTTGTACTTTCTAAGAATGTTGAAAGTTTCCGCCAAATTATGAATGTGATCTGACCGCTGCTTGCCCTTTACCATGATATCGTCGACATAGACTTCCATGGTTACCCCAATTAGTTTCTTGAACATCATACTTACAAACCTTTGGTAAGTGGCTCTTGCATTTTTTTGGCCAAAAGGCATGACTTTGTAGCAGTAAGTTCCCCGCTCGATCACAAATGCGGTTTTCTCCTTGTCGGGCTCGTACATGGCTATTTGATTGTAACCGGAGTATGCGTCTAAGAAGCTGAGCAGCTGGTTCCTAGAAGTTGAATCTACTAACAGATCAATCCGAGGGACAGGATATGGATCTTTTGGGCATGCTTTGTTGAGGTCGGTGTAGTATACGTAAACCCTTAACTTGCCATTTTCTTTCTTCATAACTAGTACGACATTGGCAAGCCATGCTGAGTGTGCTACCTCTTCTATGAATCCGGCCTCTAATAGCTTGTCAATCTCAACCTCAATTATCGCTACTCGCTCGGGTGCAAAATGTCTTCTTTTTTGAATCACTGGTTTGGCCGCAGGGTCGACGTGCTGCTTACGGCAGGCCACTTCGGGATCAATACCGGGCATGTCAGATAGTGACCATGCGAAGACCTCTCGGTTTTCTCTTAGGAAAGTCGTAAGTTCTTCCTTTTCTGCGGAGCTTAGTCGTGAACCAATTCTGGCTGTTTTTTGTGGCTGCTAGGGATCAAGAATGATGTCTTCGGCATCCTCTTCAGGTTTCCATCCTACTTCGTCTGCTCGGACGCCATCTTCTTGATCCACTTGTTGTAATTGCTATTTGGCAGCCTCTTCATCCCCTTGAACTTCAGTAACTTCCACGGGGAGTAAAGATCTTCTTCCTTGATTCTTTCAACATTTCCACAGTGCATCGTCGGGATGCAGCTTGGTCAGACTTGATCTCTCCAACTCCTCCTCCAGGGATGCGGAATCAGATTTTTTGATACTTGACGGAAGTGACGGCATCCAATTTGATCAACCAAGGTCTCCCAAGAATCTAATTGTAGGGAGATGGGTCACTCATGATCGTGAAAGTCTGTTTAGAGACAATGTGGCCGATGGAGTTCGAGGTGTGCCCATTGAATCCAGTAAGTACCTCTACTCGGCGTATGATCGTGCTTTCCAAGCCCATCTTTTGAATGACTGAAAGTTGAAGTAGGTTGACTGCACTTCCGTTGTCAACCATTATTCTGTCAACTATAGCATGGGCTAGTTGGACAGATACTACTAGCGCGTCGTCATGTGGGAAATCAACATCTTCTGCATCCTGCTCAGTGAAGCCAATGATAGGACCAGGTTGAGTGTCAACTGCTCGGACTTGTGAGACAAGCAAAGCCTATTGGATCTTCCTCTTTTTAGAGTTGCTAGTGGCCCCTAAGTGTTTAGATTCGGCAAAGATACCATTGATTTGAATTGTCTTGGTTGGTGGTTCTTCATCGTCGTCTGCTCTCCTTCTTGACAGCGCAGCTGGCTGCATAGGCTTGTCCAAATACTTATTGACCTTGCCTTCTTTCACAAGCTTCTCTAGGTAATTCTTCCAAGTGTAACAGTCATCGGTTGTATGACCGGGACCTCGATGAAATGCATAATACTTGGTATGGTCTAACTTAGAAGTATCTCCTTTTGATTGTTTCGGCAGCTTGAACCATGACTCGTTCTTGATGTCACGAAGGATTTGATGGATCAGAATTGAAAACTTAGAATAATTCTTGGTTACCGAGCCTTCCTTGGTCGTGGGTCGATCTCTACGCTTAGCATCCTGCATGCTCTTATTGGGCTGTTTCCCATCTTCCTTCCTTTGAGCTGTTACCGGCCCTTTTAGAGATTGCTCGGGTTCCTTCTCTGCTCGCCGAGCTTCATCCCAAAGTGCATGCTTCTCTGCTAGGGCAAATGAGTCTGCTAAAGTTAGATCTTCTTTCATGATCATTTCTCCAAACAGTGGGTGGTCTGCTGAGAGTCCTTTTTGGAAGGCTGCACTTGCTATTGAATCATCACATCCAACGATCTTTGCTTTTTCCACCTTGAATCTGTTCACATAATCGCGTAGTGATTTCTTCGGGTTTTTCTTCACATTAAACAAGTGATCAGACTTTTTCTTGATTAAGCGGTAGGACGAGTATTCTTTGGTGAAAACCAAGGAAAGTTCATCAAAATTTTGGATGGATCGTGATGGCAAAGTGTGAAACCAATCTTGCGCCTCGCCTTGTAAGGTGGTGGCGAATATTTTGCACATGAAAGCATCATTATTCCGATATAGGACCATCACGCTTCTATAGTGCTTCAAATGTCTTTCTGGATCTCCATCTCCTTTAAAAGATGCAAAGTGCGGCATGCTAAACTTGCGTGGTGGCTCTGCCTGCTCGATCTCATCAGTGAAAGGTGATTTGCTTATGTTGGCCATATCCCGCCGTAATGCTTCATCAACCACCTCATTGCGTCAAAAATCATGCAATCGTTCGTTGAATAGTCTCTCTACCTCTTCTTGGATTTGTTTTTGTTGAGGTAACGGAGTTCTCGGCTGCTCCCGTTCTTGGCCTGCTGGTCTAGGTTGCTCTTCTACTTGCTCGGCTTGCCTCTGCCTCGGCTGAGGTAGATTTCTAGCGGGCGAGGGATTTCTTTGCAGGCTACCAGTTGAACTTGAGCCGGATTGAGTAACTGCTTCTCTCCGTTCGTTACGCTGATTGCCCCGATGTGACACAAAGAATGCTCCTTGCGGGCCTAACCGCAAATGAACAGTTTGCCTTGAAGGCTGTTCACGTTGATTATCAGAGTGTGGCCCCAACCGTGAATGTATACTTGCTCGTGGGCCTAATCGAGAGTGCACGTTTTTTCGCGCGCTAAGACGGGAGTATACGCTATCTCGAGGACCTTATCAGGAGTGTACGTTACCAGAATGCTCGGTTAGGTTGAGTAGCTGCTTGCCAGGACGCTGCTGGAGCGGTTCCTCGTCTGCCCTTGTCCTACTTCGGGACACTTCGTTTTGAGCACGTTGGATCTCAGTGCGTTACAAGAGTTGATTCACCAAGGTCGTTTGTTGTGCAAGGGCACTCGTCAGCTCCATGACCTATCGGGACCAGTATTGTTCACCATTCGGATTGGATGAGCTTGGAAGGAATATGCCTCCTTGAGCCGTAGAAGGATGATAGATCCCAAGTGTGAGATTTGAGTTGGGAAACGTTAAATCTGCAGAGAAATGCGGTGAAAATGCCCCCGACTCGATGATTGGTCTTGATGGTTGTGATGATCTTGGGCCAACTTGGGTTGCTTGGGAGACCACGGTAACAGGCTACTTAACGGGAGCAGGCTGCTTGGCGGGAGTAGGCTGCTTGGTGGGAGCAAGCTGTTTGGTGGAAGCAGGCTGGGTCGTGGGAATGAGCTGCTCCACGTGTGATGCAAGTGAGTGTAAGGCTCGGGCCGTGGCCCTTGTGCCATGAGTCGCCTTGGGTGGCATGGTTCGAGCCGTGGTGAAGGCACCATGGACCTCGCCACGGGTAGCTACCGAGGTGGTTCCCATGGTGGAAACTAGTGGTGGTGGTGCCGTTTCACCTATGATCATGTTTAGCCTCGTGGATCGACACGGGCCCATTTCTTGAATATTAGAATTCCCACTTGTTGAATTTTCTAAATTCCTTGCCATTGTATTTCTCTTTTACGTTTTACTAAAGAATCTTTGCAAGTAAAAAAAAATTCTAATAATAAGAACGTATGAAAAATACAAATGGACTAGAAAAATAGAGAAAAAAAACCCTTTTTCTATGCGGGTCTTCTACGAGTATGGATTTCTTCTCTCAATGAGAGCACCAATTTGTGGATGCAAATTTTCTCCTCATTGGTCTTGAACAATTTTGCACCTACAAAACAAGTAACACATTAGGTCAAGGCCAAGAGCCTCACACGCCCACGATGAATGGAGGGGGGGGGGACTTTGGCCGAAAAACCTCCGATGCCAAAGTTAGAATTTTAGAGAGAAAGAGTGTTTAGAGAATTTGGGATTTTTTGCAAGAGGATTGGACTGAGTGTTTGGTGAAAATGGGTCCCTATTTATAGGACTAGGTTGGTCCATTTTTCAAAGGAAGTGGCCGGCCACTTTGTCTATTTTTTGGTGAATTTGTGATTTAATTAGCCAATTTATTGGCTTAATTAAATATGAGAAAAATAAATGGGAAGTTACCAAATTGAATGTCTAGCTTTATTTGGGTAATAAGGTGGAGAAAATCAGAAAAGGTATGGAGCAAAGGGAGGTGGCCCGTTTTTCACTATTAATTTGGGTGATTTTAGGAGATATGGAAAGAATATATTATTTAGCTAATTAATTAACTAAATAATGAAATAGATAATTTAGGCTTTGGAAATAATTACCTTAAATGAGGATAGATGAGATAATTTGGAATTGGTTACCTCTTTTGGAGCACTTTTGAATTGGTTGAGGATGATTATCCGCTACTTGCATGTAGGAATTCCGTTATACCTCAAGGATATTTTTGCCTTCTTTTGTCCCAAAATCCACGTGTTACTTTGTGATCGTTTTTGGCTTCACAATATCAGCTGTGGTTTCACCTTCGATCATTGGAAATTTTCATGAAGAGCGAGGAATTGCCCATCGGAACCTGCACGAAAGGTGTTTGGCAAAATGACTGAATGAAGGTATATTGCTGCTGTGCTGCTGCTGCCCAGTCTTTTTTTATTTGAATCATGAATCTTTCACCTCTGCAATTTCTTTTTAAATCTGTATAATATATGTGTGGATTTAACCACTCATGTCATTTCATTTCTTTTTACAGTGTCTGAATTACAGTAATATCTTCCTGCTGCTGAATTGTATATTTCTTGGTTTATAACAAATATGACAAGTGTTTGTGTTTATTGTAATAATTAAAAGGAGTGATTGGATTTCGAAAATGTGCTCGAAAAGATGTAATACAAAAGAAAACTAATTGTTTAGGAGACGTCAAGTTAACAAATATGTTGTATGATTTGAGTACTTTTGGTTTTAAGATATTTGTGTTGAAGTTGTCGAGGATGAATAATCTGCTAGAAAGTTTTGTAGCACGGGAGCTGATGCACGACTCAGATGAGTAGATGCATATTGTAGGAATGACTTACAAAATATCTACATTTTAAAGTCAAATTCTAGAGCTTTAAATTTATGATAACAAGTCTGGCATAGTACAACAAGAAAGCATTCTCTCATGAACTTGATGCTTGTCAAGGCCATTGGAATCTTGATGTGAAGTCTAAAATAGTCAGAATTAGGAGTTACAAGCATCTTGATGTTCCTTCCGGCCACAAGTATATTCCTCCAGCCACAAGTCAGAATTAGGCTTAAAATGATTGATCAAGCATTTAGCATCCCATGATTCAAGCATTTCCTTTTTTTTTTTTCCTACTAATAAAATTGTAGCAATATGTTTTCATAAACCCAACATTCTGAAACCCACCGACTTCTTCTGCTAAATATGAGTATGTATTTGTAGTTTTTATACCTGGATTCACAATAATTTTAATCACACCCCTTGTGACAACCCGTCCCTAATTTTACCTTTTTATTAATTTTAAAAGCGTGAATTTACGAAAATGCCCCAAAGGCAAGGACTTTGACTTCCGTTGACCATCGGTTTGAGAGATGCAGGACTTATTCTTTTGGCGTATCCTCACAGTATTCGTTGGTATGAACGCATAGGCGAAAGCCGTTTGCGAGTCCGGATTATAACGGTATAGTTATGGACGTTTGAAAATGGTTATTTAAAGTTTAGTTATAAATTATTTGAATTCCCACCCTGTGGGAAAGTGGCCCAATCAGATTTGTGTTAGTAAAGGACCAACTAGATAAAGGAGGGAGTGACCAATCAAAATGGAAGGAAGGAGGGCAGCAGCCAATCAGAGAAAGGGAGAGAAGCTCCCAGCTTCTCCTTCCTGTGCACAACCCAAAACCACCTTTGCGACCTTCCATTTTCTAAGGCCGATTCCGGCCAACTCCGATGGAGTTTTTCGACGCCACCACCACCTTCTTGAAGCTCTCATTCCCCTCTACAAAACCCAACCAAGAACCACCTTTATAAACCACCACATGTGGCGGGGCGAAGCCATGAAATCCGATGAGTCAAAACCGTGTTCGGCCACTCTTTTCAATTTTCCGGCGAATCGGCAAAGCAATGGCCGATGCCACCACTTGGGCTTTGTAGCCCATCATCCCAGGAGAAAATCCCAACCAACCTTGACCCCGTTGGACCACCGTGGATGACGAATCGAAGCCGGGAAGCTTTAGGCACCTGTCGGCTTTGTGGGCAAAATTGACCATCTTCCGTCCACTTTTGGACTTCGTGGCAGGTGAGGATCGTTCGTGACGTCTCGATATTCGTGCTTGGAAGTTGTAGTGTGAACCTAAGGTGAGTGGGTCTTTTCCTTTTTATCATATGTATATAATTGATATTTCCACAAACGTTTCTAAATTGATTTATGCATGTTACCTACAAATAATTACTGTGAACTACGATTGGCTTGACACTGTTCGAGACGTTAGATGCAGCCATACAATAAATGAGATTAAATAATCGAGACAAAAGCCTTGTTTGGAGAATTGAGCAATGTGTGAGGAATTGAGAAATTGAAGTAAAGAATCGTAGTAATGATAGATAATTAGACTAATGTTTAGTTGGGCTTGTCCCCGATAATTATTCCCGAAATAAATAGTTCAGGAGTTGGGCGTTACAGATTATGCATTTTTCGCCATGTTATATATATATATGTATGTATGTATATATTTGAAAATGCTATGACATGGTTGAGTATTAGGTTGCATCATGGCATATCCATATGTATACTACCTGCACATAA
The DNA here is from genome assembly GCA_024362995.1 of Heteromeles arbutifolia. Taxonomy (NCBI): domain Eukaryota; kingdom Viridiplantae; phylum Streptophyta; class Magnoliopsida; order Rosales; family Rosaceae; genus Heteromeles; species Heteromeles arbutifolia. Next base: position 37,021,681 of record JANCRC010000002.1, on the reverse strand, counting down.
TTACTGTGAATGCTTTGAAGTGCGAAGAGGAACGCAGGACACACAAGTAAGTTCATGTGAGTTTATGGTGTTACTCAAAATGATCGAGTTATGGCATGACTATATTTATGTTTTAGGCAACTCCGACATTGTCGTACAGGTTGCAATGATAGGCAACTCCGACACTGTCGTACAGGTTGCCCATGAGTCGTACATGTTATGTTGAGATGCATTGAGAGCTCATAAACCTGCACCCCGGTGTTAGTGCTCCCGCCCGTGGCCAGGGCACAATCCTTCACGTGATGTTCACCTCCCGCACCTTACGCTCACCTTGGATCCAAGGTAGGTGCATAGTCCTGTCGTATAGACCACAATAGGTGGTTCCGACTCGTAGGTGACCTGTGATTATTTGCACAGTCTTCACGTGATCGTAGCACTTGAGCGTATTTATTTACACCCAGTCCTGTCGTACAGACCACTATAGGTGGTTCTGACTCGTGTGCAGGCATAATTGTTGAGCTATAGATTCAGCCGTACAGACCATAATAGGTGGATCCGACTGACATATTACTTGGATATTGGATGAGTTATAGATTCAGTCGTACAAGTCACAAGAGGTGCTTCCGACTTATGTACTAGCATTGATTGATGAGCTATAGATGAGTCGTACAGGTCACAAGAGGTGACTCCGACTTATGTGCTAGCATTGATTGATGAGATATTGGTGAGTCGTACAGGTCATAAGAGGTGACTCTGACTTATGTGCTAGCATTGATTGATGAGCTATGGGTGTAGTCGTACATGTCATGTTAAGTGACTCCGACTTCCGTGCTAATATAGATTGTTGAGCACATGATTATTTATATTGCTGATGAGATGCTGTGTCGTGGTATATTTATGGATTTCATGTTGATATACTTTTGATTTCACATTAGTACGTGGTATGATTTCCTGGAAACTATACAGGTGTTATAGCTAGGGATTATGACGATTAAAAGGTTTTTATTAAGATTCTATTTCCAGGGCCACTCACCCTTGTTTTGTTTCACCCTCCAGGTTTTATTAGCTGAGCTTTCTTATCGATGAAGATTCGTGGCAAATCTTGGTATTGGAGATTACCTTCAATGGTATGATTCTCAATCCAATCTATTGTACTTACTTATGCTCTAACGTCACGTGTGAAGTGGGTTCATTCCCGCTCACCAACGCACTCTGGTATTTAGGCACTCTTAGGTTTAAATTTATTCATATTTTTCCACATCATCACACTTTATGGCTTTGTCACCTTCTAGGTGTCGGCCAGCACCGCCCAATATGGAGTCCTTGTGGACATTCCGGATCGGGGTGTGTAACCCCTATGAACTACTGAAATGTTATGATTTGATTGTGAAAATTGTCTTTCCTCTGGCCTTGCAAGCTCATGTTTGTGTTCAGGATCAAAGGTAGAGACTTTCCACACATCATTTTCTAGTAAAAATCAAATTTTGGCTTGGCAACCTGTTCTCTCGTCCAATATCTTAGTCATTTTCTCTTCATAAGCAGTGGTGGAGCCACATAGAGGCCAAAGGCTTAGGCTCATCCTAACATTTTACAAATATATATTTATTGTCCGCTAGCTTATAATATAAAGAGCTTGTAGTGCATTGGTGAGTGGAGTTTGCCAATTTCATCATGCCATTTTTTTTTTTTTTTTCACTAAACCCTATAACTAGCCTTCTGTTTTAGCGTATAACAACTAATTATTTTTTTGGTCTATTCATATAAAGCAAGGTCTATACAATTTAGAAGAAGATACAATTATGTTGAAAGTAAAATCTCATGGTAATAGTTTTGAGCTATGACCTTAAATTTTTGTTCGAATCTTCCTTTTTATTAAAACTCTTAAACAAGTTTTGTTCTTATGATATAATTATCTCAATACTATTTTTAGAAATTTTAAATCTCCATAACTCTTGTTTGATCAATTTTCCATGCTAGTAATAAATAAAAAACTTCTTGTTTTCCTCCATGTCTCCATCGACAACTTGGAAAAACAAAAAATGGCAGCAGCATTGTTGACTGGAAAAAAAAAAAAAGGCAGTACCCTGTTGTGATTAGATTGACGGCAAGCAAAGTTGGAGAAAGCTTTCCAACTTTAAGCTTTTCATATTAACATACAGAGAAAATATGAGAATTGTTTTGTTTTTTCTTTTTGAAAGAAAGAAAGGAGGAAACTGTTTGAGTCCGTACTTCCCTGTAATTTAGGAGACATGGAAGGCAGTGTAACAGAAAACATAACAGAGTTAAGGGGCATTCCGACCTTTCAACTTTTCAATGTGTGCTTAAGCGAGGCTAAACCAAAATCTAGTTGTCAAAATTTAATTGTTTAGGAACACCACTTGCCCTCAGGTGTGTGTTCTCGGCACCTCCAAAAATTTCTCCATCACAAGCACACCTTGAAAAGCGGAAAGGTTAGAATGCACTGTCTTCCATGTCTTGTAAATTGGAGGAAGTTGAACATACCCAAAGAATTCCCTCCTTTCTGTTAAAATAAAAACCTTAAGTTTGAAAGCTTTCTCCAACAAGTTACTGTAATTTTTTTTCCAATCAACAGTACTGCTGTCATTTTTTTTTTTGTTTTTCCAAATTATGGATGGACACATGGAAGTCTCATACACATGTATTTGAATAAAGTTTTCCATCGTATATCTACTAAATCGATGACTCTTATTGAATTTGTGCTTTATTAATAAAAACAAGCATATGGGTTGTGTTCAAAATAGGGTTGGAAAAAAATCCCAAAAATCCCAAACCGAACCGAAAAATTCCCAAAACCAAACCGAAAAAATCCCAAACCGAAATTCCCAAAAATTTCGGTACCTAATACCGAACCGATCCCGAAATTTTGGTACGGGAATCGGTCTCAAGTTTTTGGGATTTCGGTATTCCCAAATCAAACCGAAAAATATATATATTATTTAATTTTTAAATATATATGATCACATTTTTAAGGGGAACATCATCTACCTACAATAGTGAAAATTGAAATACTGAAGGAGCACTGGAAATCAATGATGGAACATATACAGGAAGGAGCCCTAAGATAGATAGTGGAACATATACAAAATTTTTAAATCACAGGAGATTGATAGATGGATACACAGATGCAGAATAAACATGGGAGATTGATAGATGGATACACGGATAGATTATAAGTTACAATTTGCTTGAGAAAACTTTACATCTATCTATAATATTTATATTATATATGTACAGAAGTTTACTCAAGCATATATTAACGTTTCATATTGGCAGATTGCTTTTGAATAGGCAGATATTAACTGGGCCTTGCCATTTGATTGGCAGATTTGTGTGCACAGATTAGTAGAAACAAATTGGTAGATTGGGCATGCCTATATGTCAATTTTTCAATATAAAAGGTTGAATTTTAGCCCAAAAGCCCAAAACCATTTCCGGATTCCCGATTTGTCCCGAAATCCCGAAACTATTTCGAGATTCCTGAAAATTTGGTTTGGGATCGGTATTGAAATTGGGATTCCCGAAAATTTCGGTTTGGGAATCAGGACAAGGGTTTTGGTATGGGAGTTTCGGGATTCCCGAAAATTTGGTTTGGGATCGGTATTGAAATTGGGATTCCCGAAAATTGAGGTTTGGGAATCGGTACAAGGGTTTCGGTATGGGATCCCATACCGAACCACCCCTAGTTCAAAAGAATTAGGAGAAACTTTTCATTGAAAGCAAGGTTTGCCTTCTACAGCTGCTAAAACAGTGGTTTTCTGAAGCATGTTGCAAGTGTCTACACAAGAAAAATTTATAAATTTCTTTAATATGAATTTGTTGGTAATTTGGCGGTAAAAAGGCATGAAATTGGAAATGGTGGAACCCTCCAAATCTTTGAACTTAAGGGTCACAAAACAGTTTATGTTGTCAAATTCAACGCCCCGAGTTTCAACATCTCATGTAGTTGCAAGAGGTTTGAATCCATGAGTTTGTTATGTTGTCATGCTCTACGAGTAATGAATGTAAAAGAATTTACTCAAATACCAAGCCAACACATATTGAATCGATAAACTAAACTTAAAATTGTGTGACACATTTAAATCAAGTATTGTGTTTTGCCTTCTATCTTTTGTTTTGAACTGGGTCTTAGTTAAATTCATTGTTGAAAAAATATATGTAATCTAGGATGTCTTTACTTGTAGCTTGGAGGAACATCAAGATGTTTGTAACTCCTAATTCTGACTATTTTAGACTTCACATCAAGATTTCAGTGGCTTTGACAAATATCAAGTTCACGAGATAATGCTTTCTTATTGTACTATGCCAGACTTGTTATAATAAGTTTGAAGCTCTATAATTTGACATTAGAATATGTAGATTGGAAGTTTTGAATTTGGCATTAGGCTACATGTGCCTTAAGAATGGTTAAATTCGATCTTGGATGATGGAACTTTCTTTCTTTCTTTCTTTTTTTTTTTTTTTCTGTTTTTTATTTTATTTATTTTATTTATTTTATTTATTTTTTATTTTTTATTTTTTATTTTTAGGATGCATATGGTTTTTAAAATGGTTATACAAGAAGTTTAGATTAAAAATATGATTGAGATGTTTATGCCGATTGTTTCATTAATTTCTTAATTCATTTCTCATATTTTATGTGTGTAATTGTAATATGGTGAAACTCATCTCTTTAGAGTGGTTCACTTATTTCTAATTTTCTCGGAATCTCTCTACCGACATTACAATGAGAACTGGACTAACATTACATTGAGAACTGGATGACAATCCATAGTAGTAAGAACCCTACAATGCTTAGCCTGGTACATTTGAAGAAACATTTCATTCGTAACAATAGGTGATCAAAGACTGAAGTTGTATGGCATTCTATCACATACTTAGTTTGCAAAAAAACTCAAGTAGTAAGAAACCTCATCATCTCTAAATCTCTGTTAGGGCCCAAAAATGTCACACACCAATCCAATCAAGTCTTAAGGCCCAATTGTCATGCAAAGCCTACATTCAAGCCCAAGCACATGCTAAGGCACGAGATCGACGGAGAATATATTTACAAGCATGCCATGCCGCAAGGATTAAGCCGGATGTTCACGCCATGCTCATGCCTATTCATCATGCCATGCTTCCTTAGCCACAAATCATGCTAAGCCCAAATTACATAATTGGGGCTTGCCAAGTGGATTGTGGTGTGGATGGTTATAGAAGGTTATCAGGCCTACGTGGAATCCGAGTCATGGTAGACTTTAGGCTGCGTGGGAGCCTAAAGATCCAAGCTCATACCCTTTGTATTCCACGCAGGCATCATTAGCCTAGTTTATCCCTTTCCCTAGCAAGCCAACCCCTTTAGTTAGGATTAAACTAGATTCTTGCATTAAATGCATGTTAAGCCCAGCAAGTTAGGCATTTAATGCTGACTTTCCCTTCCTAGCCTGTACAGACAGCCAACGCGCAAAAGTCGTGAGGTGTGCTACCAGATTTAGCGCATGCGGAAGGCCGCCTCGGGAAAAAGCAATTTGCAGGTCTCAACAGTGCATCTAGTTTACACCAAAAGGGGAATAATAGGATAGCTAGGGAGAAAGGAAGGGAAGACCAAGCCACAAAAAGATATTCCCTTGAAATCTAGAGGAGAACCATTCACCTACATAAGGAGGGAAAGAAGCCATTAGAGAGAAGATTCAGAGGAACACAAGGAGAGATAGAAGAAAACCAGTAAGATAAAACCACCCAAGAAGAAGCCCAGACAGTTCCATTTTTAGTCCAGCATCATACTCCAAGCCTCAAGCGTCACCATTCACGCAACCTTAGCAATTTCCACAAGCCTTCAATCAAACATTTCAACCATTAGAAGCCTTGCTACCACCCTAGGAAAGCCCAAAACATGCAGCTAAGAATGCCATACAACCATGCCAACCTTCTTTCTCTCATGTAAACTGATAATTTTCTAGCTTCCACACCACGCTTCACTTGAGCAAGTCATTATCTTGATCTTTCACACCATCTTCAAACCAATGATGTTACCGGGGTATTTCCTAAGACAAGCTATCTCTTTCGAGACATCCTGGGACTTGTTGCGAACCCGTACCAAGGGAGACAAGAGGACGTTCCCGAAGTCCAAGTCCACCTTGACCTAAAAGTCCCTTAATATAAATTAGCGACTCTGTTGAGGATAAGTTACGATCTTTATTCTATGGTTCCCAGATCCAGAAGAAACACTACCAGGAGTGGCAACGCCTCAAACACAGGCGAGGCTACTTCCCAACTTGACGAATCTCAACGTGAAGGCCAGCACCAAGAAAGTCAAGAAAACCTGGACAAATACGACATGATAAACATCTTTGCAGCCATTCATGCCTTGGGTGAAGCCCAAAAAGAAATTGATGCGTCAATGAAGGAGTTGAAAAACTCAATCCCGAAGCCAAGTGAGAAGGCCAGTGACAAGGACTATACGTTTAGGGAAAAAGTTTCTGAGGAAGAGTCAGATGCTGCTGCTACCAAAGGTCTTGAGAAAACACCATCTTTTGTCACTTAGGAAGACTTCATAGCCATGCTCGAAATGCTATATCCAACCAGCGTTCTCCACATGCCATATCCTAAGGGATATGAGACTCATAATCTTGTTCTCTTCGACGGGAGGAAGGGTAGCCCTAAGGAACATATAAGCCATTTTATTGACGCTTTGGGTCCTCATGCCGGCGACTGCAACCTACATCTCAGGGAGTTCTCGAAAAGCCTAACTGATTATGCCCATAATTGGTACACCACATTCACACTAGGTTTCATCTAAACCTGGGAAGAGTTGACGGGCAAGTTCTGTAAAAAGTACTTCCAGCGTAAGGAAAAGGTCACGACAACTCAGGTCAACAATACACGCCAAAAGCACGAGGAAGATCTGGTGACTTTTGTCAAACATTTCCGAGACCTTGCCTTTAACTGCTATGACGAGAAGGACGATGAAGCTCTTGTGGAGATCTACATTAACAACATTGTAGCTGACTACATGGTGTATTTTGAAAACATTGGTATCAGCCAGTTCTTGAGGCTCTTGGAAGCAGTAAGGAAGACCATTTTGTCAGTCAAGCCTTCCACGGGGAGATCCTGGAAAACTGACAAGAATGAAGCTCATCATGCCCTAGTCGTGGATGACAGATCTAACTACTACCCATTGAAAAAGAAGGAAATGAAGAGCGATAAGGAAACCTATCATCCACTAGCATGCAACGATGAGGAATTCCAAGCCATCCTCGATACCATGCTCGCAAATGGGGCCATCAAGCTACCTCGGTCGTACAAAACCCCTTCCAGGGAAGATAGGAAGGATCCCAGGTATTGTTGCTACCATCAATATGTGGGACATCCCTATATTGTATGCCAAACTTTGTGAAAAATTCTCCATGCAAAAATTCATAAAGGAACACTAGGGCTGCCATGCAAGATGCAAACCATAGACATTGATCATTTGCCAAAGCGCCGATGGAAAGAGATGGCAGCAATCATCACATGCTCCGGAGATGATGATGACTACCACCCATGGATCAATGACCCTCAGCAACTAGAAGCCATTTGGGAACCTTCTGGGAACATGGATAAGGTTTACTGGTGCAAATACTTCAGGCCATAGAGCTACAATACTCCATGGCCTTAAGCTGAAGGATGAGGAGATGAGGATGCAAATCTCATGGATTTTACCCCAACCCTAAGTGATGAAGTCTTCACCATCAATATGCCAGAAGAATACAAAGAGGAAGCCTCGGAAGGGAAATTGTTCAGCCAGAAAATGACAGCTGTGACTTTATACAGCCTTCCCGACATAGAAGCTGACGCAGTTGAGCGTTATCTTTCCCAAGGGCAAGGGCCTACTGCAGTACAGGTCATCCAGGAAAACCCGAAGTTCATATCCTTCTTTGACCAGCTTGAATACGGCCCGGAAGCAAGAATTGTTGCTGCTAAAGCTCTTATGCATGTTTCTGAGGACTATGGCCCTTAATGCTATGCCACCCAACCACAGAGGACCTTCCTTGAGAACAACAACGCCATCATCTTCACTAACGAAGACATGGAAGTGGCTTTCCCTGAACATTGAAGGCCACTGTACCTGGAAGGACAGATCAATGAAGTCTTCATCAGGCGAGCTTTGGTTAACACTGGTTCATTCTTCAACATTCTGCCCTTGGGAATGCTCAATGCACCAGGCGTCTCAACATCAAATGTGGTAAGGTCCCAAATCTCTATCATTGGGTTTGGGAATAGCAGCAAGGAAACTATTGGCTATATCGAGATCGACTTAAAGACCAGCCCTATCAGGTCATTTACTAAGTTTTATGTGATGGACATCAACGTGGCTTACCACACTCTGCTCAGAAGGCCATGGATAAACATGCACAGACTCGTAGTCTCCACCTACCACTGGTGCGTTAAGGGAATAATTGGTCTGCGGCATATTCGCATCCCAGGAAACCAGATGCCATTCAACATAGACGAAGTTCACTATTTTGATGCCAAGTTCTACAATAATTTCTCAATTATCGGAAGTGGGATATCATAGGCCTCAGGGATACCTTTACCCCCTTGAAAAGAAGTCCGAGATCTCAGTGACTAAGAATTTATAGCCACTGTGGAAAAAGGAAAACACATATGGCCAAAGGCCAACGTTTTTGCCTACACTCGACTTCAATGCTCCAAGGTCGTGCTTCCTGACGACCGTGTTGTCTACCGCATATGACGGGTTAGGGGGCCTAACCACATTGTGTGGGACAGCCTCGAGTATAGAGGTGCTGCAAGCCAAGCAAATGAAGTTCCAAAGGAAGTTGAAGACATGCCTGCACCTGTTGCCAATGACGAATCCCTACGCCAAAATGCATGCAAGATGGATCCATTGTAGTAGTGGAAAAGCTTGAGGAGGTAAACCTAAGTGATGATCCCTCTGTGCAAAAATTGATTTCTATTAGTGTTTACTTAACTGTTGAGGAAAAGAAAGAACTAGTTAGCCTGCTAAAGGAGTTCAAAGACGTCTTTGCCTGGAGCAATGAAGATATGCCAGGCCTTGACCTGAATTTAGTGTGCCACACGCTAAATACACACTGGGATCAAGCCCATCGTGCAACAAAGGAGAAATTTCCACCCGGAAATAGAAGCTAAAATCAAAGTTGAAGTAGAAAAGCTCATTACAGCCAGATTTATCAAGCTTATCAAGCACCCTATTTGGCTGGCCAACATTGTCCCAGTAAAGAAGAAGCATGCATCGATTACGTAGTTCTCAATGCAGCATGCCCAAAAGACGATTTTCCACTGCCCAACATGGACATCATGATCGATTCAACCTCAGGGCAACGCCTGATGTCGTTCATGGATGGCTTCAGTGGGTATAATCAAATCAAGATGTCTGCCAAAGATGCTGAGAAGACGACTTTCCACACGTCGTTTGGAAACTTTTACTACACCGTTATGCCATTTGGACTAAAAAATGCCGGTGCTACCTATTAGCGAGCAATGACGGTAGTCTTTCACAACATGATGGGAAAAGAAGTGGAAGACTATATGGACGATCTCGCCGTGAAGTCCAAGGCCAGGAAAGAGCACTGGGTAGTGCTAAGGAAAGTACTGGGAAGATGCCGAGCATATGGGTTGAAGATGAACCCTAAATAAATGCGCTTTTGGTGTTTCCTCAAGCAAGTTCCTAGGCTTCCTAGTACATCAGCGCAACATCGATGTAGATCTAGACAAGGGGCGCACCATCGGAGCCATCATGCCCCGATAAATGCAAATGAGCTGAAAAGCTTGATGGGGAAGCTGTCATACATTCGATGCTTCATCCCAGGATTAGCAGCAGTAACATGAGCCTTCGCCCCACTACTTAGGAAATGGAAGGAATTTGTATGGACCAAGGAATGCGGTGAAGTCTATCAACAGGTCCAGTAGTTAGTCACCAACCTTCCTACCATGAAGGCACCAGTCCTAGGCATTCCGCTCAAGCTCTACCTAGCCGCAATAAGCACTGTCGTAGGAGCCTTGATTGCCCAGGACAGTCTAGCTAAGGAAGAAGCACACTATCCTAGCCGACAAATAAAAGGTGGCCAAACCTGCTAAGAGAAGATGGAACGTCTCTGCCTAGCTCTTGTCTACGCATCATAACGACTGCACCATTATTTCCTAGCCCACAAACTGCACCTTATGGTAAAGTCTAACCCGGTAAGGTACTTGCTCATTAGACCTATACTGTCTGGTTGTTTGGTTCGTTGGTTGCTCCAACTCTCCGAATTCGATATTATATGTGTGACACCTAAGGCTATCAAAGGCAAAGCTGTGATAAACGTGCTAGTATTATTGCCCAAAGAAGAAGAGACCATCATCTCCAATGAAGTCCTTGGTACACTGCTAGAGATAGATGCTGCCACTGTGGAAGAGGAGCCATGGGTCATGCATTTCGATGGTTCTTCTACAACCACGGAAGGAGGAGCTGGCGTTGTACTTGTTAATCCCGAGGCCCAAGCTACTGCCATATCATTCAGGCTAAACTTTCCATGCACAAACAATGTAGCCAAGTACGAAGCTTTCATTATGGGTATTTCCACAGCCAGAGAAATGGGCGCAAGGAAAATACAAGTCTTAGGGGATTCAAATTTGGTCCTGAGCTAGGTTCAAGGAAGCTTCGCAGTGAAGGAAATAACCTTGGCTCCATATCGCACTATGGCCGAGATACTCATGGCATGCTTCAAGCAGGTGGTGTTGGAACATATTCCCGGCACAACCAACAGATATACGGATGCCTTAGCCACACTTGGCTCCAAGCTTACCTTTGTCAAAGAATAACCCAACATTGCTGTAATAAAAAGGGAGGCCCCAGCCATTAACGCACCCTTCCCGGAGGAAGCTCCAGAAGGTGATGACTATAGGGAAATTGTCAGAAGCGAACTTTCCAAGCTAAGCGGAGAGCTCAGTATCAAATGCCTTAAGAAGTACACCAATGTTACTGGGACACTCTAAAAGCGTTCGATGGCTTGGACCAAAAGAAACACAAAAGCGGTTGCACGAGATCCATGAGACTACATGCGGAGTTGACCAAGTTGTGAGTCTTTACCGCTAACTACAAAGAAAAAGGTACTACTGGCTAGAGATGAAGCAACAAGCCATATACATCCAAGCCGACTGTCCAAAATGCAACATAACGCTTTCCCAGAAAAAGGCATTTACAGTTTCCATCACTGATGATTAGAGGTCTCTATACCTGACCTTCTTCATCGATGGAACACTGCCAAACAATATTAAAGAAACATGCAAGATAAAACGGACAACTAAGAGGTACTTCGTGGATAGGGCAACTCTATACCGAAAGGGATTCAACGAGGAACCGTTGAGATGCCTTGGGCCATCTGAATCATCATAAGTTATGCAGGAGGTACATGCTGGAGAGTGCGGCGAACACTAAGGAAGGAAGAAGCTACACAAGAAACTACTAAGCCTAGGATACTATTGGCCAACCATGAGGGAAAACACGCACTACATGGTTAAGAGATGTTATGCATGCCAAGTTCATGGAAACTTAATCCACAAGCCTCCAACCCTACTGCGAGACATGTACACCCTATAGCCATTCCACACTTGGGGGCTTGATTTGATAGGAACAATCAATCCAGCTTCCAAAAGCCACATATGGATCTTAGTAGCCATTGAGTACTTCACAAAATGGTTAAAGGCAATCCTTCTTAGGAAAGCAACATGAGCAGCAGTATCCAATTTCATCAGAGAATGCATCGTTTGCCAATTTGGTATACCTTACAAAATAGTGAGCGACAATGGCACACATTTTGTGAACAAACAAGTAAGTGCCACACTTGGTGCTTAGGGATTAAGCACCGTTGCTCCAAGTCATATTATCCCGAGGGAAACGGTCAAGCCAAAGCCATAAACAAGACACTGCTGAGAATCTTAAGCAAGATGGTACTAGAGCACACATCTTTCAGATGTCTTATAGGCCTATTGTACATCTCTAAGGAACGCTATGGGTTTCTCTCCCTACTCTTTGGTGTATGGGTCCAAAGATGATGCTCACGACAAGAGTTTTAGCATTTAACGATGTGGAGTGGGATGCTGTAGCATGTGCAAGATGAAGGTGGAAAAACCTTGAGCTACTTGAGGAAAAGAGGGCAGAAGTAGCTGGGAAAGTAGCCCTATACCACCAATAAGTTACCAAAGCCTACAATCGCAGAGCCAAGCCATTCAACTTCAAGGAAGGAGATATCGTCCTTAAGACCTTCAAAGTTTGCCCCATACTGGGAAAGACCTTTTGTGATCAAGGAAGTCTATTACAGTGGCTACTACTACTTGACCTCGGTCAAGGAAGGTACACTAACGGAGCCTGTCAAACAAAGTGACTAAAGCTGTATTACTGCTAAAATGCTTTGCTTATTTTAGAAGAACAAGCTTCTTCTATGCAATGATCATTTTGCTTACACTATGAGGCCTTGTAAAGTCATGCAACGATTGATATACCCTAAATTTTAATGAAATGAGGGATCATTTTGTCAAAATCTTTGGTATATTCATTTCTTTACATTGGCAAGGGTAACTAGAAGGATTTCTTCTAAACAACCAATAGTAGTAATCATGCCAAGGCTATAATAAAAGCCCACGCCAAGCCTATCAATGCCATGCAAGCTGCTTGATGGTTTAATGCTCATGCAACATGCTAAGCTAACACGTCAAACAAAACCATCGAGTCAAACAATTAAAGGTTTTTCAAATCTATAATTATGCAACATGCCAAAGCCTATCAATGCCATGCAAGCTGCGCAATGGTTCAATGCTCATGTGCTATGCCAAGCCAACACGCCATGCAAAACCATTGAGTCAAGCAACTAAAGCTTGTCCAAAACCTACACATATGCAACATGCCTAAGCCTATCAATGCAAAATTAATGCTAAGCTTAACATTGCAAAACCCAATGCTAAGCAAGTCAAGTTTTCCTAACTTGCTTTGCTTCCTTATGAAAGCCACGACATCTTTTTCTTCTTTCCTCAGGGAAGCTCGCTGGCAAAGTACCAAGCAGCAGGATCAGCTATTTCCCCCAAGAAAGTAGGCAAAAGCTCAAACTTATGTCTCAGAAGCCTAAATAGAAGCATATCCAGCAAATTCTCATGCAAGAAAAAGCCAATATCATGGCAAGAAAAGTAAAGACATCGCAGACATCATGCTAGATTCAATATCAACATCCAAAGCCAAAGGAAGAAGTCAAAGGTCAATAAGCAAAATACAAAGCAAAGCGGCCCTATGGCCATTGTTCGAAAAGCAATAAGTTAGTTGTTCAAACGGAAATTACAACTAAAAGTAAAAGTGGAGTGAGGAAAATGATTGTCTTCATGGTCTGGTACTTTAACATCTCAAGGTTCATACTCTGCCAAGAAAAAGAAGCCGATGGTTAAAAAAATTCAAATAGTCATGCAAAGCGCACAGTTGAGGAAAAGTGAGGAGTTAAGCTTAAAACACCACATCTCAAACGAACTACTAGAGGTGCCAGCGTGCAACTGATCCGCTGTAAGTTGAAGGCATGCCGCTATTTCCTTGGAGCTTTCGCAGATCAACTTTTTCAACTTGAGCTTCTGATGTGATATAAATTAAGCACACAAATTAAACTCTCTTGTTGACAATTGTAGTAAAGATGCAAGTAAGGATCGTTCTAGGCCGGGGATTGGGATGGCTTGCTAATCTACTAAAAACTGACTCAAAAACACAAAAGGAAACTTAAAAACAGAAAACTAGACTCTAAGACACTTAACTAGACTTATATGACTCAAAACAAACTAAACAAAACTAAACAAACACAAAACTGCGCAAAACAGTCAAACAGACTCAAAATAGACACTAGGACTTACTTTGGACGAAAACTGAATTGATTTTGACTCAAAACACTCAAAGGCATAAGATTGGACAGATTCTAACCTAAAGGAAACGGCAAAGTAAAAGGATTGGGTTTTATGACAAAATTAAGCTAAAACAAACAGAAATTAAAGAATAGACAGATTTGCATGAAATTGGGTGTGTTAGATGGATGATGGGGTAGCTAGAAGGTCATTCTCCACACATGACATATATGCACATGAATTGATTTCCATTTACTCTTTTATTGAACCATGAATGACAATGCCCTAGATTAGCCGTGTCATCACTAATTAACTCTTAGATTTTCCTTAAGTCATTGAATTGGACGAACAACGCATCGACAACCAAATTATTCTTCCCAAGTTTCCTACATGAACTGTATAATAGAAACACAAGCAAAGATCATTAAGCTCTGCGAAAATCATAAGCATTGACAAAGCATTCGTAACTATGACATCATGATACTTATGCCAGGAATTTAACTTAACGCGATCGTGACCAGTGACCTTCACTACTTGCGAATATAAGTTCGTAACGATTATGTGAAACTCTCTTATATTCTAGCATCAAATTCATGCATGCAAACTAAGTAGGCCTCCTTAATCAACATACAAGAATTAGTTTTCAATCAAACAGTTAAGTAAATTGCATTCACAATTCAAGAAATTATAACTGGAAGTAATCAACTCATATTGCATATATAATCATGGTTTCAAAGTCTCCTCTAGCTAAAACAAGTTTAGCCTCCCATGTTCACAGCAAACAAAGAGAAAATAAATTAAACATTGAGAACCAAGATAGATTACACCTAAGAACGTCCATCAATCCAACTTGAATGGCAGGCACGGTTCAAGGCTACTCCTCATCTCCTTCTTCTTTGCTAGGCTGCGACACAATGTTGCAGTGGTGGTTGAAGTGGTCAATTATGTGAAGGAATGGCTGAATGTGTGAATTATGGTGAATGGATAGGTGGCTATATCTCTTTGGTGCGGCAAGGGATTTTATTTTTAAAGGGAAAGAAAAAGCACAGCTGGGAATTAAATTGGAAACGGTTTAAGACTCCAAATCCTCCAAGAAAAAGGTAACAAATCAGAATCCCAAGAGGAAAAGGGTAAGTGATATGCGGCAAGCCTATAAAGAAAGGGGAATGTGACTTCCTTGCACGGCAAGGAAAGATTCCTTGCAGATTTGGTGTGGCAAGGCTTAAAAGGAATGGGAAATTGGTTTGCTTGTGCAGCAAGGAAGGGAGAGTGCAAGGAAGGGTGAGGCAACCTACTTTGACTGGGATTAACCTTCCAGAATCTAGTAATTAAGTGTCATAATATCTTTAGGAAGCCTCTTTGTGGCTAGAACCTTATGTAGTGTAGGATTAGGAAAAGGTTAAGTCAAAAGAAAGTAGTTTGACTAACATTCCTTCTTTCTTGCTGACTTTCCTTATCTTCCTTGTATTGAATTTATTTCCTTCATCTTTTCGGCACATTCCTAGCCTCTTTTGACTTCAAATTTGTCCATCCACCTTGCTTTATTCATAAGCTATTCATTCCAAGCCCAAAACTACTCCAAAATGCTCTAAAATGCACGTTCTTGCCACTTTTGCCATTCGGACCTACAAACACACGAAAATAAACTAAATCCCTATAATAAATGAAAATTAACCAAGTAAATGCAAGAAAAGAAGTTAACTAAATCGCATAAATATGCTTCTATCAGCTTCTCAACCTTTAGTTCCTTACGCTGCAGTTCAAGAGCACGCATCAATTTGTTGACTTTGATGAATTGATCCAAGATAGTTTTCTTTTTTTCAAGCCGAAGACCAAACATGGTATCATGTCGCTCTTCCAGCCATCCAACTAAAAAACCCACCGGCATTCCTAGATCAGCTACATCACTGATCATATCTTGCTAACATACCAGCTTATACTCGGTGAGTTCTAATGGGGAAGTATGCTTCATACCGTAAAACAGGGTCCCACGCATAAAAGGAGATAAGCCTATCAAGCTCACGTCTGCATCACCAGAGCGCTTGAAGAAGTTGCCCAATGGTTCATCTAGTCCGGAATGAACCTTTATTCCCCTAAAGTCGACTGGGGAAGAGAAAGCCTCGTCGGAGGAAATCAGTTCCTCAATCAAACTTGGCACCCTAGCTTCATTGGCAATACTATGCTTGAGCTTCTTGAGGGCCTTAGCCATGATACCCACTCTTCCACTGTAGCTAGATTCTCAGGGGAAAGAACCTCTGGAGAGGGTATGACGTCTGTCGATAAAACATTACCACCCATCGTTGCATCCTCTGTAAGCTTAGGAACAACACCACTAGGGGCTTCAACGCTTACTGCAACCTCTACAACACCAGCATTCACCCATAGGGAAAACGAGAAAATATGCATAAGTAAGGAAACAGAGCAACAAGCAGAGACACAAGGTAGCACAGCCTACAAAAAACTATTCAAGGCAGGAGTCCAACAGATTAACATGCTTATACATGCATGTGCAAAAATGTGAAGAAAACATACTAGGCAAAGGACAAGCATCTACGAGGAATAGGAAGACATACCTATGTATCATCTTCTTCCACCAAAATGTCATCATTCAAAAACCTGTCAACTTCATTGGGATCAACATCCTTTGTTGCCTTGCTGTCATCCTTGCTACTTGGATCTTTGCCGCTATTTTCATCATTCCTTAGGAAAACCTTAGGATGCTTTTCACTCCTAGGGTCAGACTCAACACTTGTATTGCTGCTTTCCTCGGCTGCCAAACCCTCTCCAGTTGCCTCATCACCTTTAGTTTCCCCTACGCTCCGCTTTTTCTCCCTTGCCTTAGTAATATCAAGGAACTCAAGAGGCTTGGGGGTGCCAGAAAAGGCATACGCTCGGGCACTCCTGGTTCTACGAGCAGGGCTAGCGATGGCTACTTCCTTAGCAGAAGTTTTGACTATAACAAAATTTATAATCAGCACACAACCACAAAGCAATGGAAGCAAGAAACAAGGGAATATGACTCATCACCAAGCTTTGGCTTCCCCGAGGAACTTTCGCTATTCGATTTCTTTGGAGCAGGGGAAGCATCACGTTTACTGCTGGGAGGGTCGTCCTTTACGACGCAAGGCCTGAAGCGTTTCATTGCACCATTTAAGGCACAACATATAAAGCACTTAGGAAAAACATGCAAGAGGAAGATTAGCAAGAGAAGTCAACCCAAGAAATATACCCAAAGTCGTTTTCTTCCCTTGACCTGCAGACTTTCGTTTGCCAACACCTAACGACCTACTCTTCTTTGTACTCCGGGAAGAGTCGCCCGAAGCATTGTTTTCCTCTACTACAATAGGGCATCAACGTTTCGAACTGGAAGCAGCAGTCATAGGCTCTAACACTAGCCTGGGATGGTTGACAACGTTGAGAGACAACTGTGGCTGCTTGTCAGCATGAAACTTGGCGATAGCAAAGAAACAGTTCAACCAATAAGCAGCATAGCCTTTAGACATGCCACCTACCTGAGTCCAGTTGATAACATACTAGAAAAGGCAAAGACATTTTAGAGGCGCGTACATAGAACTCCAAAACAAATTGTTGAAAGAGGTCTCAGCTTGAGTAGGGAAAGACATTGGCACACCTTGGTCAAAGCCCAGTTGTCGTCGCACTCAGAAAGGAGAGTAAACTGTACTTATTTCCTCGTTGTCTTCCCCCTAGAAAGGGATGGAATGATCTAACACAGTCAACAATTTTTCGTAAGCAAAGGGAAATCCAAATTCTCGGAAAGAGGAATTGACGTCACACTTGGATCATTATCATAGGCGACGTCGGTAAAGAACATCACGGAGGCAAAACCTTTGGGGACTGACACGTATGAACGGAAAACAAAGCTGTTCACGTCATCTAGAATCTCTAGGAAGTTCTGATTCTTTGCTGGAATCTTCCCAAACCAGCGACAAGCCAGATGAAGCTTCTCAGGCAAATAAGATGAAGAGTCAATAACATAATAGCTCTTCGCTGCGCCAGAGGGGTAAGGAGTTATCTTAAAACCTTTGATGCGCTTCCACAAGAAAATTTACAGGAAGCTAGCACAGAGAAAACTTTTCAACGGGGCACTACCAATGACCTATTCCTCCAGAGTGTGAAGCTGGTCCAGTTCATGGTAGAAGAGCCCGAGAAACAATGAAGCCAGTGGAACCACTTGGCTACATGTGATTGCCATGGCTTAAGGAATCACTTGACGACTAAAGGTATCATTGCTATCATAGAAGACGAAACGGCCTAGCCACAAACACAACATAGCCTCGAACCTGCAATTCGGCTCTTGTTTGTTCAGCCAAAAATGTTCGATCCAATTCTTGAAGCGAAAAGCCTCGCTTGGAGAGGTATGAGCACCCTTCTTCAAAACATTAAAAATGTCGGTGTTTGCAGAATGAATGACATAACGGAAGGGATCCACAGTACCCGCAATTAGAAGATGCATAATATTGGCAACATCTTCCAGAGTGGGGGTAAATTCTCCCCAAGCACAAACAAAAGTATGGGTCTCTGTACTCCACCGCCTAACCGCGTGGCGAAGAAATTTGGGCTCGAGATGAACCACCTGCTTCTTGGTCATGAAGACAGTGTCCAAAACCTTGGCCCTTGTCAAGGTCGCGCACTCATCGTAAGAGAACTCGAAGTGGATCGGCACGGCGGGAAATAACCCACTCTCGATGCAACTTCGAGAAATACGTTTGGGATCAATAGGAGGGACCGAATCTAATGAACGCTCTTCCCCCATCAAAGCCTTACTTTGAGAACCAAGAGAAGGTGGCGGCTTACCTCGTCAAAGTCAATCTTTAGTAGTGAATGACCCATAAACCGCAATTAGGTACTTTGGTGACTCCGCAGCCATAATGCACCTATGAAAAGCAAGTGTCAAACCATAGATATCACAAGCCAGTACAGTATGCAAGAAGAAACGTGCGAGTATACAAGGTGAAACACGATAAGGAATCCACTTCGGGAAAGCAAACAAATGCGCCCCGGGAAGCAAATGGGTACGTTCATAAAAATTCCAAGCCTTTAATGCAAAAGTGTAGGACTTTAACATGGGACTATTTTCCCTACATGTTATCACGCAAAACACATGCATCTTTCCCTACACATGCCATGCTATCAAAGCCCTAAGAGATCTAGCCAGGAAAAGTATGTTATACGTGTACCCAAGCAAAAACAGGTTATATATGCAGTTGAGCTAATCATGCCAAACAGATAAATGCAACTGATCAATCGATCCCGCTCAAACACGTACCAACGTGCAAAAAGACTAGGCTAAATGACAATTGCACAATATACATGGAAAGCAGGAGAGAAATCACAGAGGGAAAATACACATGATTTCGAAGTCGCAAGACTACCTAAGGAGTGGTGTTCGATTTCCCGAATGAATGATCCACACCTTTTATGCGTCCATGCTGAACCCCAAAATCTGTGAAACACATGATCAAAAAAAGAGATGCATGCCTAATGTCATCACCATGGCAAACAGAGAAGACAAAAGGAAGAAGAAAAATTCAAAAGAGGGTCAAGGGAAAATTTTCCTTACCTGAATTGGATGAATTTTAGACTCAAAACAGGTACGAGGAAGTGAATTGGATGAATTTTAGACTAGTAAGACTCAAAACACTAAAAGGAGACAGATTTGGACGAATTCAAGTAAACTAAAACACAAATAAAAACTGAGGGGGTTTTTTAGACGAATTTATCAAAACTAAGAAAATTCCAGCAAACAAAGTAAATTAAAGAGAGGTAAAGGTGAATTCAGGGGTGAAAAACTAGTTAGAGGGTTCTTCTCCACACATAAACATATGCATACGAATTGATTTCCAGTTATTCTTTCGATAAACCATGAATGACAATGCTTCGAATTAATTGTATTGCACTAATCAACTCTCAGATTTCCCTAAATTCATTGAATTGAATGGATAACGCATCACAACCAAATTATTCTTATCAAGTTCCCTAACTATGGAATACGCATGATAGAGACACATATCAAAGATCATTAAGTTCCATGGAAATCATAAACATTGACAAGGCATTCATAACTATGAACTGCATGTTAATTCTGCCTTGGATTTACTTAACATGATTATGATTAGCAACCTTTACTACTTGTGAATATAAGTTCATAACGATTAGGTGAAATTCCCTTATATCCTAGCATCAAATTCATGCATGTAAACTAAGTATGCATCCTTAATCAACACACAAGAACAAGTTCTTAATAAAACAGATAAGTAAACCACATTCACAATTTATGAAACAATAACTGGAGGTAATCAATTCATACTAAACATATGTCCATGGCTTTGAATCCACATCTAACTAAAACGAAATTAGTTCCACATGTTCAACATAATTGAAAAGCAAATTAAATTAAACATGGAAACAGAAACAAGAGAAGAAAGAACTCCAAGAACTCCAATGGTTGCAGGTAGGCTGCGGCACAACCCTTCCTCTCCAATGGAAGCCACGGCAAGGCCTTGTCTTTTCTCCTCTAAGGCAAAGGGGATGAGTGGATGTAGATGGATTGCTGTGATGTAGAATGAATTGTGATGTGTATAGGGGGTGGTGAAATCTGCGGCAACCCTCTAAACTTGTATATATAGGCACCACAAACCCTAGGGTAATCAGATTAGGGCTTGGACTCAGCTTAAACAAGGAATTAGGGCCCTAGGTGCGGCAGAATGTGTGAATCCATTAGAAAAAAAGGATTATGGCCCAATTAATTTCTGAAAAGGATTTGTAGAACCCAAATCCACAAGGAAATAGGCTAACAAATAAGAATCCAAGAGGGAAAGGGATAAGGGATGCACGGCAAAGAGGGATAAGCCAGGGAATGCCTTGCAAGGCAAGGAAAAAGCCTTCTAGAGAGGAGGGAGGCGCCAGATTTATAGGACAATGGATAAGACTTCTAGAAATCAGGTTTTAAGTCTCCTAAACTGAAAGTAAATCTCTTTTGTAGCTGAAAGCAAGGTAGGATAAGATTAGGATAGGATAAGATAAGGTTTGGATAAGATAAGGTAGTTTGGATAATGTTTTGGATAATTCCCCTTCTTTATAGCTGATTCCTTATCTTCTTTATCTTTGACTTATTTCTTCCCTATTTTTAGCTGATTTCAAGCCTTTGTATCTTCAATTTCGTCCATCAACTTGTCTCCATGCTTGCACTACCCAATCTTGGCGCAAAAATGCTCTAGAATGCTCCAAATTGCTTCTTTTTGCCATCTTGACACTTAGAACCTACAAACACACGAAAATAGCTTAAAATACAAAATTAACTAAGAACTAACAACATAAATGCATGAAAACAAGCTAACTAATTCGCATAAATATGCTCCTATCAAATTCCCCCACACTTAGCTTTTGCTAGTCCTCAAGCAAAACGAAACAACCAAAACAAAACAAAACAAAGTAAACAAACGAAACCTTCCAACGTTCACCTCAGGGATTTCCAACATACATGACATATTCAAGATCATCATAACCACAGATTTTAGTCATCCCCACCCTTTAGTACATACTTAACCATAGTCACCATTCATTAGCTCGCATTTAACCAATTAAAACAATGTTTTGAATGTAGTAACATGCCTTAGAGAATTCACTCAATTCCTCACTAGGTATACACTCTATTTTCACACAGAATTTCTAACTACACACCCTACACTAGGTATATGTGAGAAGATTGATGTAATCATGAAAACAAACACTCACATATGTTTATAGCAAAGAAAGCAATTTCTGGAATTAATAAGCATGTTTAGATATGATCTCATGAATGGAATGCTACTACTTAGATGCGAGAACCAGGGACACCATATGCTCATACCAATCCCAAACTCCACATATTGAAACACATAACACTCAAGATTGAAGTATAGGGTTGTCACGGGGCTAGGGGTATTGGCTAACAAAGAAAGGTAAGGAAAACGAACGTTCTTAAAGCAATAGCGAGCAAAGTAATGAATATGGCACTTAGAACTCCCTTTTGAAACGCAGCCACGAACTTTGATACATAAAGGGAAGATTACACACACTTAGGGCCGAATTCAACTTTTTGGACCCTTTCTTCAACAACCAACACTTGTGAGCTTATTCTCACTTATTTTTCAACTCTTTTCACACTTTTCACAACTTTTTCTTCTTCTTCTTCTTTTTCCACTAATTTTTTTTCTTTTTTCTTTTTTTTTTCTTTTCTACCCGTGCCTCTTTGATACCTTGGCACACATGAACGTACAACTTCCCCCACACTTGTTTGCTGCCAAATAACGAACAAAGGGAATTCACTCTAGGTCATGCTTCACTACGCCTTAAGAACAAGGGTAAGGATGGTCCTAATCTAGGCTAGGTAGGGAACATGTGGTTAAACAAAGAAAATGGCTAAACAAGGCTCAAAAGAGTTAAACCTACAAAACAAATGACATAGGGTTAAGGCTTTTTGGCACTGGTTCACTACACAACTTCATCTTGATTATGTGTTATGCTAATCAATTTCATGCTTTGAATGAAACGGGTATGAGTTCTAGTATTTGGAACTAAATGATGAAATGCCTTCTAAGTAGTAACCAAGCAAAGAATGATGAGATCATGCAACGACTTTAGAAAACAATAAATGCACAGATTTTTAACTCTCCAAAGAGCGTTTTAAGCTCAAGTCTCTCAGGGATGTAGCGTTAGTTTGAGTTCCTTCCTTCAAGCATTTTACAAAAACTGATTTTTTTTCTTCTTTTTGATTGAACATGAATTCATGAATTATAACCATAATCAAGCATAAACCAGAGAGCAATTCAAACTTCCATCCATGTTTATAACTTTCCTCAATAGTCATGCAATTAAAAACCGAATCCTCATCATTGTGTTGGAAGGTACCCTAAGACACAAACAAACACACAAAAACAACTCTTTTTGGGTTTTTCAAAACAATTTTGTCAAATTTTTATGAGATTTTCGGATTTTTATGTCTAGACACACTAACATGCTTCAAAACACACTAAAAACACTTAAAAACAATGAAAACAACATTCGAAGTGATAGGTGATAAAAACCCACGAATTTCATACAGAAACACTTTGTTACCCCCCTCCCCCACACTTAAATCAAACATTGTCCTCAATGTTTCAAACATAAACACACACAAAAGCAAGCAAAGAACACAACTAACACACATAATAGATATGGCAAAACAAAAGCAATAAAGAGAGAGAGTAGAGGAACGCAAATCTGGTTTTGGAGCTAGAATTCCATCGTTCTCTCGTTTGAACACATGGGTTGCCTCCCAAGAAGCGCTTGCTTTAACGTCTTCCAGCGACGGTACTTCCATTTAAGTTCCCATGGTACCCACGGCATGCAGAGGTAGTTCTTCCACCACATGCTCCTCAAACAGCTCGTGCATTGGATCTATGAATGGTAAGGGATAGTGATCCTTCCGGATTGTGGCGTTGAACACCCTAAAATCAATGTAATCATGCCCACCAGCGTGGATTCGATTGGGAATCTGCACCATACAAGGTAACAACCTATTAGTTGAAATGGGAATCGAATCTGGAATAGGTGGCTTACCAATGTACTGCAATGAAGTGGCAGCACTATCGACAAATGCATATGGGATGCTCTCGGCCAGATTTGGGGGTTTAAGGGTTGTGGCCGTGCAATCCTTGTGCTTCACTCAATTACCTCTTCGTAGGTGGTGCGAAATGCATCTTTCTTGAATGATACTGAATGTTCCTGCCCTTTATTTTTTATTTTATCAATGACAAAGCAAGAGCGAACACCATTAGTATTCTCAACAGATTCAGAAACATTAAAATTAATCATATCACCACCAAACTCCATAGTTACTGCTCCTTTGGCCACGTCAATCTTGGTTTGAGCTGTTTTCATGAAAGGTCGTCCAAGTAAGATTGGCAATGTTGAAGATTGGGCTGAATCCTCCATTTCAAGAACATAGAAATCTGCAGGAAAAATCAAGTGGTCTACCTGCACCAAAACATCTTTCAAAACTCCTTTTGGGTATGCATTAGATTGATCGGCTAATTGAATAATCACACCATCATTTTTCAACTCTCCTAAGTTCATAGATGCATAAATAGAATAAGGCATGACATTAATTGATGCACCTAAGTCTAACATGGCATGTTCAAACCGAGTATTGCCAATAACACAAGGATTTGTAAAACTACCCGGATCTTTGTACTTAGAGGGCAGTTTACGTTGCAAGATGGCTGAGACATTTTCACTCATATGCACCACTTCTTTCTCTTGAATTCGTTTCTTGGTTGTGCAAAGCTTCTTCAACAACTTAGCATACTTCGGAATTTGCTTTATTGCATCAAGGAGCGGGATATTGACATACACCTTCCTAAACGTCTCCAGAATGTCTTTTTCATCCTCTTCCTTCTTTGATTGCATGAATCTGCTAGGAAAAGGCACAGTTGATGGAATAACTTTAGAAGGAATCCAATTTTGACCTACCTTAGTTAAAGCGGATGGCATAGGGTGATTAGGAGGCTGCGGCAAGGGTGTCTCTTTCCTTGCCGTGGGTTTCACTTGCTCTTCCTCCTCGATCAGCAACTTTTCATCCTCCTTTTGACTTGATTTGGATTGTTGTGGGTCGGTTCCAACCTGTTTGCCACTTCTCAACGTGATTGCATTGGCGGTTTCAAATCATCCTTTAGGATTAACAACGGTTGAACTAGGCAATCTGCCTTGTTCTCTGAATTGGCCCATGAATTCAGCCATTTGCCCCATTTGTTTCTTCAATTCGTCCACCTCTTTAGCTTGATTTTTTATGCTTTGCACTTCCTGCGTCAAAGAGGTTAGTACTTGAAGAATTTTATCATTATCTAACGATGAACCTGAATTTGTTTGGGCCAAAATTGGTTGAGGTTGTGTGGCTGCATATGGCCTTGGAAACATCCCAGGGGGCTGTCTAAATCCGCTTTGCTGCTGTGCTTGTTGGGAGTCCCTCCACTTGAAGTTTGGATGATCTCTCCATCCCGGATTGTATGTATTTGAGTATGGGTCATTTCTTTGTTGGTTTTGGCCTTGAAATCCCACGGCATGGGCAGTTTCCCACCCCCCATTCTCAATCAACTGAGGGCATTGATCGTTGAGATGTCCCTGCAAAGAACACACTCCACATATGGCCGGACTTTGCACTTTGGTTCCATCCACGACCTGTGACAAAAGAAGAGTGAGATTAGCCATTTGAGATCGCAATTCTGAAATTGCGCTTACCTCATTCACATGTTGCCGTGGCCCTTCTCTCTGTCCAACTCCTTCATATTGTTGCGCATTCAAGGCTCGATTTGCAATTAGAGTTTTGGCAGCCACTGGAGTTTTGTCAACCAAAGCTCTTCCCGCTGAAGCATCGAGCATTTGTCTCTCAATTGGAAGAAGTCCTTCATAGAAATATTGAAGGAGAAGCTCTTCTTTCATTTGGTGTTGTGGACAAGAAGCAACAAGCACCTTGAAACGCTCATAATAGGCTGGAAACAATTCTCCTTGGTTTTGTTGAATGCCACTAATCCTTTTCCTCAAGAGAATGACTCTTGAAGTTGGGAAAAATTTCTCTAAGAATGCGCGCTTCATGCTTTCCCAAGAAGTAACAGTTCCAGGTGCTAGTTCGTAAAGCCAATCCTTAGCCTTTTCCAAAAGAGAGAATGGAAAGGCTTTCATCTTCAATATACTTCCATCAACATTGACAGGGGTCATGCTTGAACAAACCACTTCAAATTCCTTCAAGTGCTTGTTTGGATCTTCCATGGACAACCCGTGGAATTTGGGAATGTGGTGCAACAAGCTAAACTTCAATTCGAATTCATCGATCTTGCCCTCGGCTGCCCTAGGATATTGAATGCATAAAGGGGTTGCATTGTCTAATCCCGAGGCTGAAAGTTCTTTGATCGTTCGATTATCTACAGCCATGTCTTGCTCCTCTTCCAAATCCTCTTTAATTTCAACTTCAGATTCAGAATTAGAACTTGAACTAAGTAGATCAGGTTCTGGGTGCTTCCTCTTCCTTCTCAAATCTCGCTCAAAATCGTCGTTAAAATCCAAGATATGTGCGTGAACGGGTTGAGAACTTCGAGTCATACACTAGTACCTACAACAAAGAAAACAAAACAACTCAAAAAACAAAGCAAAACAAAAACAAAAAAACAAACTAAGACACACGACAGAAAATAGGGAGATTAGCAAATTTGCTAATCCCCGGCAACGGCGCCAAAATTTGATGTGAAAATTACTTGACACTCAAATTAAAACCTTATCAACGTAGTATATGAAAGTAGGGATCGTTTTAGGCCGGGGATTAGAACGGATGCTAATCTACACAAGTTAAACTCTAAAACACTAAACTGGACTCTAGACAACTCAAAACTGACCAAATTGACTCAAAACAGCAGAACTAATTTAAACAGACTCAAAACAGGTACTAGTAAGTGAATTGGATGAATTTTAGACTAGTAAGACTCAAAACACTAAAAGGAGACAGATTTGGACGAATTTAAGTAAACTAAAACACAAATAAAAACTGAGGGGGTTTTTTAGACGAATTTATCAAAACTAAGAAAATTCCCGCAAACAAAGTAAATTAAAGAGAGGTGAAGGTGAATTCAGGGGTGAAAAACTAGTTAGATGGTTCTTCTCCACACATGAACATATGCATACGAATTGATTTCCAGTTATTCTTTCGATAAACCATGAATGACAATGCTCCGAATTAATTGTATTGCACTAATCAATTCTCAGATTTCCCTAAATTCATTGAATTGAATGGATAACGCATCACAACCAAATTATTCTTATCAAGTTCCCTAACTATGGAATACGCATGATAGAGACACATATCAAAGATCATTAAGTTCCATGGAAATCATAAACATTGACAAGGCATTCATAACTATGAACTGCATGTTAATTCTGCCTTGGATTTACTTAACATGATTGTGACTAGCAACCTTTACTACTTGTGAATATAAGTTCATAACGATTAGGTGAAATTCCCTTATATCCTAGCATCAAATTCATGCATGTAAACTAAGTATGCATCCTTAATCAACACACAAGAACAAGTTCTTAATAAAACAAATAAGTAAACCACATTCACAATTTATGAAACAATAACTGGAGGTAATCAATTCATACTAAACATATGTCCATGGCTTTGAATCCACCTCTAACTAAAACGAACTTAGTTCCACATGTTCAACATAATTGAAAAGCAAATTAAATTAAACATGGAAACAGAAACAAGAGAAGAAAGAACTCCAAGAACTCCAATGGTTGCAGGTAGGTTGCGGCACAACCCTTCCTCTCCAATGGAAGCCACGGCAAGTCCTTGTCTTCTCTCCTCTAAAGCAAAGGGGATGAATGGATGTAGATGGATTGCTGTGATGTATAATGAATTGTGATGTGTATAGGGGGTGGTGAAACCTGCGGCAACCCTCTAAACTTGTATATATAGGCACCACAAACCCTAGGGTAATCAGATTAGGGCTTGGACTCAGCATAAACAAGGAATTAGGGCCCTAGGTACGGTAGAATGTGTGAATCCATTAGAAAAAAAGGATTATGGCCCAATTAATTTCTGAAAATGATTTGTAGAACCCAAATCCACAAGGAAATAGGCTACAAATCAGAATCCAAGAGGGAAAGGGATAAGGGATGCACGGCAAAGAGGGATAAGGCAGGGAATGCCTTGCAGGGCAAGGAAAAAGCCTTCTCGAGAGGAGGGAGGCGCCAGATTTATAGGACAAGGGATAGGACTTCTAGAAATCAGGTTTTAAGTCTCCTAAACTGATATTAAATCTCTTTTGTAGCTGAAAGCAAGGTAGGATAAGATTAGGATATGATAAGATAAGGTTTGGATAAGATAAGGTAGTTTGGATAATGTTTTGGATAATTCCATTTCTTTATAGCTGATTCCTTATCTTCTTTATCTTTGACTTCTTTCTTCCCTCTTTTTAGCTGATTTCAAGCCTTTGTATCTTCAATTTCGTCCATCAACTTGCCTCCATGCTTGCACTACCCAATCTTGGCCCAAAAATGCTCTAGAATGCTCCAAATTGCTTCTTTTTGCCATCTTGACACTTAGAACCTACAAACACACGAAAATAGCTTAAAATACAAAATTAACTAAGAACAAACAACATAAATGCATGAAAACAAGCTAACTAATTCGCATAAATATGCTCCTATCAATGAGAATGCTTTCAATTTTTTGAGTCTGCAAGAGCACTTCCAATGTGTAAAGGCCCCTCTTGGCAATAGGCAATTCAATCCCCTCAAGTGAATCGTAACCACTTTTAATAAACAGTAATTGCCTATTGCATCTCCACTCCTAAACTGAATAACCTAGACACGTTGTATTAAAACGTTATTATTTTTATTTTATAAAATGATAACAAAAAATTTAATTTTTTATTTTGGATAGGATTTTATTTTAAATAAAGTACCAAATTAAATAATATAAATTACATAAAGTACCAAATTAAATAAATACGAAATTACATAAAGTACTAAATTGAATAAATACAAATTACATAAAGTTCCAAACTATGTTATTAACTTAAAATTTTAAAATTATATATTTATGGAAAAAAATACAAATTACATATTTATAGAAAAAATATAATTTTAAATTTTAAATTAATTTTTAGAACGCTGAATTACAAAAAATTGAAATCCAACAGTCCAGATTTTGACAAGTGGCCCAACGGTAACATTTATGATTTTTTTTTAAAGCCGAAAAACATGGGTCATTGATCTGGAAATCAAACGATCTAGATTGTGCCCCGTCAAACGGTAACTGAGCGGGTTGTGGGCCCCGCCATCTAAAATGTTGTCGGAGACACGCCCCCCTCCCCCCACACGCTTGTGTTGTCCACGCACCTGACGTAAAATTTTTTAGGACGAGGCTGACGTCAACCTGACCTCTTGGTTGGGCTCCCCTGAGCCCAATTGCCCGAGTAGGCTGGAGGGGGTTTGGGGGAGGATTGGATTGGATTTGGTGCCAATCACAGGGCAATTGCCCACAGTGGAGGTGCTCTAAGACTTCCTCCAAGGTGTGCTTAAGTGAAGAAAAATCGCAAGAGAGCAAATGGGTGGAAAAGCTTTCAATTAGGGGGAAGAAAAAGGCGCGATTAATTAGTGGTAGAGTGGGGGAAGACAAAGAACATAACAGAGTTAAAGAGCACTCTGACCTTTCAACTTTTCAAGGTGTGCTCAAATGAGGCTAAACTAAAATCCAGCTGTAAAAAAATAATTGGTTGGGAACACCGCCTTCCCTGATGAGATGTGTGTCCCTGACACCCCCAAAATTTAGCGTAAAAACATGATTTTTAATTTATTTTTGTTCTTTTACGCAAGCATGATGGTTAAATGGACAAGAATAAATATTAATTGGAGAATATAAATAAGGTTACTTAATATTATGTTGTTATGTGGGACATGCATGGAGTGGCTTGTGATGATCACGATTATGGTTGTGGTATATCCTTTCTTGTCTTGAAGCTGCTGGAGCTGCTTTTTCATCCCCATAATTGTTAGCCATTTCTCTTGATTTGGAAGAGTTCAAGACTCACTTTCAAAAGACAATTGCAAAAATGACTTTTTCTTCAAGTTTTGGAATTTACTTGCCCAAATTGGAGTCAATCCAAACGAAAGGCTTGATCGATATATATACACATAGGCTGGCATGTACTCCAGTTAAATGTTCTATATTTGTATTGGAAAAAGATTAAGCTTAGCTAGCTAGGTTGTCATGCCACTTTGGGCCAACAAAATTCATGAATACATATGAAAGGATTAGATGGATTGATTAGTGTTCGTTAGATAAATCGAGATGAATCGAATAGTGTTTCCTTCTTAAAACATTGTCGTTTTCTTTTAAACAGTTCAGAGAATCAGTGCGGCATTATGTTAAGGGTAGTGCTATTCACACAATCATTTTTACTTCTCACACACTCATTTTAATTTTCATTCGTCGAATCGAACGAATTAAAAAAGATCAATGACAAAAAATTAACAAGAATATGTGAGAGATGAGAGTAGGTGTGAATAACACTATCCTATGTCAATCTCATACTGCACTATGTCATTATATATATATATATATATATTCTTGTTAATTTTTTGTCATTGATCTTCTTTAATTTATTTAATTCGACGACCGAAAATTGAAATGAGTGTGTGAGAAGTAAATCGATTCTCATGTCTAATGGCTACACACTCTCATGTCTTGGGTGATTAAGGTGGATATACATTATCGATGTTGATTAGTAGCGGGCAAGTAGATCGATTCTCGAACCCAATTAAAATCAAATGGGGTTATCAATGTGAAATTGACTGACGTGTGGCGGAGTGGAGAGTAGTCCCACTTGGTGGAGTGTTAATACATGTTTAAAGCATTTCCAACTATAATTGTGTAGGAAAGGAATTTATTGAAGAATGTAAATTCCACTTCCAAGCTTGATAGAATTAAATTGAGTTTATATAGAACAGTTTCACTATCAATTGCATTGATGTCTTTTGTGTCAAAATCTTGACACATATTTTTTTTGTAAATTATTATTAGGATTAAGTACCTAAAACTTTTCAACCTTTTAGTGTCATTTTAAATTGGTCTCAATTTTTTTAAACATTTCAAACAAGTACCCAACCTATTGAAAATGTCACATCCGTTAAGCCCAGTTAAAAATTTGTTGAATTAACTAGGGCTTACTTAGTCTTCAAAATCAATTGAAGGTCACTGAAGCATAGCCTCCACCAACTAATGGTCACCACCACCCCATCAGGCCATCACCTCCAACCCAAAGCAAAACCACCAACTCCACCCTACAACTCAAGCCACCAACATAGAGAAGAACGTCATGGAGGTTGTTCAAATGATATGGACTGCCATGATGCGGCCACCACCATCTTCACTTCCCATAAAGAAAAACTGGAAGCTTTACAAGCCGAGAATCGGTGAATGGGGAATTCACATGATAAAAAACAAGTTCCTTAAAACCCTATCTGAATTATAACCCTCTTCTTTGTTAGGAGATTGCCTTCCTAATGTAATTTCAATTTGGGTACATTTTCGATTCGATTCAATTCAATACATGTTTGATCATTAGATTCCATATTATATAATCTGTGTTTGAAATTTAGATTTTGAGGCAACTAATATTAATATTGACCATGATATACCCAGTTGGTGGGTTTTGAATATAATCTATGTTTGAAAAATTAATTGGGACTCGACATTTACAAAAAGTTAGGTACTTGTTTGGAATATTTAAAATGGTTGAGACCAATTTAGAATACGACACTAAAAGGTTGGGGAAGTTTTAGGTACTGAATCCTTATTATTACTAAGGAAAGAATGGAGGATTCGAAGTTTTGAGCCCATAATGCATGGGTGAAAACACAACACCCTGTTCACTAAAATATTGGAACACATACAAAACCGCGACACAATTACTTGCATCTGTAATTGGGTTGAAACAATATCAAGCCCATAAATAAAAGCTCGTCATGGTTAAATTTTTATAAGGGTTGGTGTTATCCACAAATCCATTTTTAGCTCTCGCACACCCCTCTGAATTTCCGGCCCCGCCCTCGGATCGAATGAATTGAAGAAAATCAATTAACACAAATTTAGCTTGTGTGTGGAAAGTAAAAAAAGGTGTGTGATTAGGACTCCCCTTCATCTTAACCAAAATATATGCACGATAAAAAGTGTATTCCCACTAACAAAGAATCAATGGCCTGTTTACGTAACCGTAATTAAAATAGGAGGAATTGGATTAAGGAGGAGTTGGAATGAGGAGTCCGAATTGGATTCCTGTTGAAGTTGTTTACTTAAATGTTCTGGAATTAGAGTAGGAATGAAACTGAATTCATATGTTGTTTACTAATTCACCTGAATTGAAATAACAATCAATATTGACACACCCCGACCTAAAAGTGGGGCGTGCTGGCCGTCACATGAGAGTGACGTAACCATGTGCACAGTGCGGAAGCAAGATTAATCAGAAAGATATGAACAAATTAAAATCATGCAACCAGCAACCCAAATCAAGATAAGAATAACTCGGCTAACCGATTCAAAGAATACTTTTCCCTCACAGGAATGTAATGCGCTGACTTAGTAAGCCGATCAACAATCACCCAGATTCCATCATAGCCGTTTTGTGTATGAGGAAGTTTGTACACAAAATCCATGGTAATATTTTCCCATTTCCACTAAGGAACGGGAAGTGGCTGCGACAAACAAAACAGCTTCTTCCTTTCGGCTTTAACCTGCTGGCACACGACACACCTGCTTACATACTCAGCAATTTCTCTTTTCATACCCGGCCAATAGTAAAATGGTCGAATGGTATGATACATTTTAGTGCCTCCAGGATGCATCGCATAAGCTGAAATATGAGCTCCGTCAAGAATTTCCTTCTTCAGTTCTGCAATATCTGGTATGTACATCCTGTTTCCCTGCATAAGCATGTCGTCTGTTTCTCTGATTAGAAGGTCTTTCTTTTTCTCATGGTTCATTAACCGAATAAGCTCTTGAGTTTCTTCAACACTAATCTGGGCCTCGAGTATACGATCAATTAAGATTGGCCTAACTTGGAAACTAGCAAGCAAGGCATTTTCTCGATCTTCTTCCTCCGAATTTTTTAACTCAAGCTTCACTCCAGTCGATCTCAGCTCTGCAAGAAGAGGAACACGACTTGCGTAGAAAGCATTAACTCTGTCCTGAGATTTCCTGCTAAGAGTGTCAGCCACCACATTTCGACCTGGGTGATACTCAATTGTGCAATCGTAGTCACTTAGCAACTCAATTCATCTCCGCTGACGAAGGTTTAAATCTTTCTGCATGAACAGGTACTGGAGACTCTTGTGATTTGTGAAGATCCTACACTTCTCGCCATAGAGATAGAGTCTCCAAATCTTCAAAGCGAAAATAATGGCTGCCAACTCCAAGTCATGTGTAGGGTAATTTATCTCGTGAGGCTTTAACTGACGTGAAGCGTAAGCAATTACCTTACCATGCTGCATCAACATGCATCCCAAGCCATTCAAAAAAGCATCGCTGTAAATCTCAAAGTTACCACTATCATCAGGAAGAGTCAAAACAGGAGCATGAGTGAGATAATACTTCAACTGCTGGAAACTCTGTTCACAATTATCATCCCACTTGAATTTAACTTCCTTTTTGGTTAACCTCGTTAGTGGTAAAGCCATAACTGAGAAATCCTTAACAAATCATCGATAATAACCTGCTAAACCAAGGAAACTCCGTACCTCGGTGACGGTTCGTGGCTGCTCCTATTTCTCCATAACTGCTATCTTCTGAGGGTCTACCTGAATACCCTGAGCTGAAACAACATACCCCAAGAAAGCAACTTGATCTAACCAAAATTGCACTTACTGAACTTAGCATACAATCGGTGTTCCCTCAGCTTCTTCAACACCAAAGTAAGATGTCGAACATGGTCCGCCTTCGACTTAGAATACACCAAAATGTCATCAATGAAGACAATGACGAATCTATCCAAATACTGCTAAAACACCTTATTCATCAAACCCATAAAAGCTACTGGTGCATTCGTCAATCAAAATGGCATCACGAGAAACTCATAATGACCATAACGAGTCCTGAAAGTAGTTTTAGGAACATCGTCTCTCCTGATCTTCAACTGATAATAACCAGACCTTAGATCAATCTTAGAAAATACGCAGGCACCTCGGAGTTGATAAAAAAGATCATCAATACGAGGCAAGGGATAACGGTTTTTAATCGTCATCTGATTCAATTGCCTGTAATCGATGCAAAGCCTCAAAGTACCGTCTTTCTTCCTAACATACAAGACTAGGGCTCCCCAAGGTGAAGTACTAGGCTGAATGAAACCTTTATCAACCAATTCCTGTAACTAAGTCTTCAATTCTCTTAACTCGGCAGAAGCCATACAATAAGGAATCCAATGAAATAGGATCAGTACCTGGAAGTAAATCAATGGCGAACTCCACATCGCGATCTGGCGGCAATCTAGGTAAATCATCAGGGAAAACGTCAGAAAAGTGTCTGACCACCTTGACATTCTCCACGCTAACAGGAGCATCATCATTTAGTACCACGTGAGCCAAGTACCCTTGACAACCTTTCTTTAGTAACTTTTTGGCTCTCACAGCTAAAATGACTCCATGCCTGACTCCACTATGTTCGCCCACGAAAGTAACTTTAGGTAATCCAAGACGATGAAACGTCACTGTTTTCCCGTAACAGTCAATCTTAGCACGATTGTAATTCAACCAATCTGTGCCTAAGATAACGTCAAAATCGACAATGTCTAGCGGAGTGAGGTTAGCAGGCATAACCACATTCTCCACTAATACGGGACAACCTGGATACACATAATCTACATAACACTTCTCCTATTTAGGCATATCAAACTCCAACTCATACCCAAGAGGTGAAGATTGAGGTTGTGTCAATTGAGCAAACGTATGAGAAATTACCGAATGAGTAGCACCACAGTCAATCAACACTTTAGCATAATGACCAAGAATATCTAACGTACCCATGATCAAGTCCGGATTATTTTGAGCATCCTACAGCGAAAGGTTATTGATGCGTCCCTGGGTCTGTTGTCTTCATTTGCCTCTGTTGGCGTGAACTCCTCGCCCCTGAGAATTACGCCCCTGTCCTGACTGACTGTGCTGCCTCGAAGACCCAACTCCACTGGTAGCAGCATCAACCTGCTGAGGCTGTCATCCAGAATGCCACTGTGATCCATCAGCTGAATATTGTTGCTGAGGCATATATCCTCCAGAGTATTGTTGTGGAGGCATATAAGCTCCTGAATACTGTCTATAACTGCCCTACTGATAGGGATCACGGGGGTACTGGTACTGTCCCGAAGAATAAGGAACGGGATCCCCCTGATAATGGTATGCACCACCACGACCCGTCTGGGTATAACCACCATGTCTTGAAAACTGCTGAGCTGGAGCTGGTGGTGGTAAAGGAGGCTGCTGAGGCCTCTGCTGGCCTTGAGGACAAAACTTAGCTAGATGTCCCTCCTGACCACAAGTGTAACAACCACTACTACCCCTTCGACACTCCCCGAAATGCCGATTATTGCACCTACAGCATAATGGTGCATTTCTTCTACCAAAATTCCCCTGCCTTTGGGATCTGGAACCTTCGAAGAACCTACCACCTCTTCTCTGACCGGTGGAACTGAAACCTCCACTGGAAGAACTAAAACTAGCCCCACTACGCTTAAAGTTCTGAGTCTGGCGAAGCCCCTGTGAGAAATGACCTTTACCCTTATCCTTATTCTGATTCCCATATTTCTCTTCTTCTTCACTGTCGCTAGGCAAATTCTCAGAATCCTGAATCTAAAGTAAGGCTTCATAAAACTCATGATAAGTGGTACAGGGAATCGCAGTCGTAATGGTACGCCATTTCTTCTTAGTACCCAATTTAACACGACGTAGCATCTCAACCGGATTAGCAGCAACTTCCGGATGATAACAAGATAGATCAGTAAATTTCCTGTATTACTCATTAGCTGATAACTTCTTCTGCCTCAAACTAGTAAACTCATGTTTCTTACGATCAATGTATGCAGGATGAATGAATCTCTTATAGAATAACTGTTTAAATACCTCCCAATCCTTAGATTCCTCCTGGGGTAACTCATCGACCAATTGCCTCCACCATGAATCTGGTTCATTACCCAAAAACCATGAAGTCGTCTCGACCCATCTGTTCGGAGATAGATTCCCTTGACTCTGCATCAGCCTAAAAGTCTTCTCAATATTCATCAACCATTTCTCTGAACCCTCGGGCCCTTCATTCCCCACAAAAGTGTTTATTTTCAAATTATGAACCGACTCCAGAGGGGTCCGCTGTGGCGGGTGAATAACTGACTGAACAGCACTCGCTGTAGCTTCCCCTAACTGAGCTATGTCAGGGAAATTAGGTTCAGCTGAACGACGTGGCTCTCTACGAGGTGGCATAGTTCTGACAGAAACACTAAGATAATTAGAATATTCACAAGATATGCATGACTGCCAACCTATGCTCTGACACCAAACTAACACACCCCGACCCGAAAGTGGGGCGTGCTGGCCGTCACATGAGAGTGACGTAACCATGTGCACAGTGCAGAAGCAAGATTAATCAGAAAGATACAAACAAATTAAAATCATGCAACCAACAACCCAAATCAAGATAGTGTGCTAGTGCGAGAATTAAGAAGGTTTACACAACCAGAGCATAAATGGTCTAGGCAGTCAAGCAGAAAGTACTAAATGGAGATAACAACCGAAAGTGGTCCTACATAAGTGAATTCTATCAGAACGTCCGATGAGCTATTTGTATGCCACCAACGAACACTACCTAATACCTGGAGGGGCGAAAAACAGAAAGCGTGAGTGGGCAAAAACAATTCTTTTCTCAAAAGTTATAACCCCTCTCCGTAAAACATGTATAATTTCCCAGAAATAAAGTATACACTCATATATATATATATAAATCTCGAAATCCTGCTGGAAAATATGTATGTATGCCATGCCAAAGTATCACAACTGAATGCCAAATCATAACTCTGTGAATGTGATTGAATACCAGATAATCAACTTAGCCCTCGGCTATATATAGCTCATAACAATCTCATCATATCATATAGCTCATAATCAACTCAATCATATCGTATATCCTGCACACAAATCAATACCACTTCTAGTGGTCTGCACAACATCACGGTATATAGAATAATATGCTCTAGTGCTATAATCACGTGAAGACTGTGCAAATGATTCGCGAGTCACCTACGAGTCGAACCCACTTATAGTGATCTATACGACAGGACTGTGCACCTAACTTGCATACAAGGCGAGCATAGGGTGCGGGAGGTGAACATCACGTGAAAGACTATGCCCCTAACTCTGGGCGGGAGCACTAATATCAAGGTGCAAGTTTATGAGCTCTAATCACATCACATCACATCATTCATTCTCATCATAACCAGTATATAAGCTTACCTGCCACTTACCTATGCGTCTGTAGCACCATCATTATTATATGCAATCACTAATGCATAAATAAAATAAATAGATACTTTGCATGGCATTTCAAATTGTATAATTCTTTAAATTCATTTTCTGGGAAAAGCAAGTATATAGGTATATACGGAAAACAAAAGCCCACTCACTGATAAGTAGCCGGGTCGTAACCCCCGTGCCTCGCCTGGCTGCGCTCGTCCTCCGGATAGGTCTCGCCTATATGAGAAGTAACTGAAATAACGTCAATTAACGCACATAATCGAAACCTTAGAAATAACTTCTCATACATTGCTCAATTTTGGTATTTGAATACACCAACATGACCTACACGACGTCACGAACACACACATAATTTTAGAAAAAAATTCCAAGATCTCACGCACCCTCACGCGCCGGTAGGGGCACGGCACCACGCGCCCCCACATGCATCACCTTCAACCTCCAGACACCGGAACAGTGTCACCGGCGCCAGATTCTGGGCAGACCTGCAACTTCCATTTTTTCGCTCGCTTTTTGCACCATTTTCCACGAATTTTTCACCAAAATGCCACAAATCACGAGGGGAAGAAGGTTATACCTCTTTGGAGCTTCAAATCCCTCGAAAACTCGTCGGGAAATTCCTACCAAAATCGGCCACCTTCGAACCTCGTGATCCCGACGTCAAAACTGAGCCAACGAAGCACTCCGAGCTTCATGGGGACCTCCTAGAGCTCGCTGTGAGCTTGGATTGTCCTAAAACACAACAATTCAAAGGTTCATGAATAGTGCTCAACTCGAAGCTCGAGTTTTCAACATGAAAACGAATGAGTTCATACCTGAAAGGGGTACCAATGTGTTCGCAGGGACGAGATGAACGCAATGGTGGTCTTCACGTCCTCGATCTGTTGAGTTTGAAGGGTCTTGGGGATTGTCCGTACGAAATAGCGGTGAGAGAGAGAGTGTTCTGAGAGAGAGTGATACGAGAGAGAGGAGAGAGAATGAATGGTGTGTGTGTGGTTAAACCTCAACCACCAATCACAAACTAAGGAAACTTAGTTCCTAATTGGGTCCAACTATTTAGGACACTAAATAATTGGCCCAATCTCATAAACCAAAATACCAACACACACCTCACGTTCAAGGGCATAAACGTCATTTCACATCCACCGTACAAAATTTCCTGGACGGGCTATCACAATATGATTACTAAAATGCCCTTGTTCTTTTTTGTTTTATTTCTTCCATATATTTATTTTTTATAACTTTTTATTTCATGCCCTTATTCCAAAAAATTAAATTTGTATACACATTTATTGCATTACTAATATTAAAATATTAAACACTTTAATTTGCTCTTATTCAAACCCAGTTGAATAGAACACTCACCCCCTCTCTGCAAGTTTGCATGCCTTTTCTCTCCTGGCCCTCACCTCCATCTTCCCTACTCACCCTACCCCATAGCCACCACCTCTTCTACCTGTGAAGTATTTCATGATATCTGGGCTTTTTGAGTGATTGCTTCCACGGATTTGTGGGTTTGGATTTGGATTTGAATTGTTTATTTTCTATGTTTGGATGGTTGATTCTTGAATCCGGTTTAGGGAGACGTGGTCGGGGTTCTTGAGCTGGTGGGCTGGGAAGTGAAGCACGGTCGCACAGAGAGGTGGAAACTCTGGGAATTGAGTTACAGACACATGAAGGCAGGGTGTACAAGGAGCGGTGGGATTGTTGGGTTGAGTGGCAGACTTGTAATTTAGAAATAATTGGCAGACTTGTAATTTAGAAATAATTATAAGGTAATAGGTAGAAAAAATACATTCCTGATTCCCTCACTCTTTCGGAATCCAAATACCTCACCCATCTAAGAAGTCAAATTCCTCCAATTTGGGGAATTGGATTCCTTAGTTCGTGTGGGCTCCACCACTTTTTTGATTTCCCTAGAGTTAGTAAACGCTTCAATACTTCGTAATCAAAATTCAACTTGTTATTTTGATTCCAATTACGGGTACATAGACACGCCCTAATACAAGAAGACCAATTAGGTTATCAAGGGTACGTGCCCTCTATGGTCTAAAGATAATTTTTTTATTTTGAACAAACTATATTATGTATACTAAGGGATGGGAGAGTGGGCTAAGCCTCACAATGGGCTAGCAATAATGTGGTTCAAATTCAACTTTTGCGAGAATCGAACCTAAGACCTCTTACTTACAAGTGAAGATGAATACCACTAGACCGTAGTACTAAGTAGTCTAAAGAGAAATTTTTGAGTACACCTAATAGCATATAAAATCTCTTCCCAGGAAGACTATATTTTTGTATCAAATTAGTGTACTATAACACGTGTTGTACCCTACTAAGACCATATTCTCGCCACAATTCTCATTAAATGCTTATTATATGCACCGCTTGTCACATGAAACTTGAATTAGAAATAAAAGAAGCACTAATGTGGTGTAAATATTTACGTCGCCCTAGCATAGTTTTCACCCCACCCAGACATCTGAAGGAGTTGATACAAGCTGTCCACATTAATATCGCACAACACAATCATACCAGACTAATCCTTCTTTTTTCATCCATAAACCAACCTTTTATATTTTTATTGAAGAGAAATGTAGAAATTGTCCTTCAACTTTAGCTCAATTGGAGCAGTGGTCCCTCAACTAAAAATTCATGGTCGATGGTCAGTTAATTCATCAAAACGTGCAGCTATGGTCATTTTTGTCAACTCCGTCAGAATTCCGTCAAATGAGTCATGTTGGAAGGACCATTGTTACAACTGAGTTAAAGTTAAGGGACCATTGCTACAATTTTTTTAATTTGGTTTTCCATATTTGCCCATTGTTTCAGCCCCACATGCATGACACGTAACTCACTTTGACAAAAATTCTAACAGAGTTGACGAAAATGATTATAGTTGCATGT
Organism: Heteromeles arbutifolia; assembly: GCA_024362995.1. Lineage (NCBI taxonomy): Eukaryota > Viridiplantae > Streptophyta > Magnoliopsida > Rosales > Rosaceae > Heteromeles > Heteromeles arbutifolia. Next base: position 36,981,823 of record JANCRC010000002.1, on the reverse strand, counting down.
TTTGATGAATTAAGAGACTAATAGTCATAATTTTTTAGTTGAAAGACCAATACTCCAATTGAATTAAAATTGAGAAACCATTACCGTAATTTCCTATTTATCTAAGAAACTAGTAAAAGAAAATCATTCACTTTATTTATTTTTAATATTGAGGTCCTTTTCCCCAAAACCCAAAACCCAAAACCCAAAACCCAAAACGACCGAGGGCGACTTGAACTGAAAAAATAAAAATAAAAATAAAAAATAAAAAAATCCAATACGAATCTTTAGTTGCGAGGCAGCTATCTCACCAAAGGGTGATTCAACACACTTACTTGAGTCCTCCAAACTCCCAAAAAATACCTACGAACCTCAACTCCTCCTTCCGACCCCTCCGTTCCCTTCACTGTCGCTTTACTCTTTCACTTAATTAACGCCGCCTTCTCTGCAACTCTCCCATGGCTGCCACCGCCACCACCAACCCCTCTTCCTCCACTCTCTCTTCCTCTCTCTCCAATCCCTCTCCTCTCCCCCGAACCCACAAAACCCCTCCCTCCTTCTCCCCCAAAACCCTCCCTAAACCCGCTTTCCCTCTCAAAACATCCTCCCTCTCACATACCCCCAAGCCCTCCTCCTTCACCCTCCACTCCAAAAACCCAATTTCCGACGTTTTCTCGGCCGCCAAACAAAACACAGGCGGCAATTCAATCGATTATGTTGATGACGAAAAGCCCCGGGAGGAGTGTGGCGTGGTCGGCATATACGGCGACCCGGAGGCCTCCCGCCTTTGCTATTTGGCCCTGCACGCGCTCCAGCATCGCGGTCAGGAAGGTGCCGGGATCGTGTGTGTGAAAGACGACGTGCTTCAGTCTATAACAGGCGTGGGGCTCGTCTCCGAGGTCTTCAATCAGACCAAGCTTGACCAGCTGCCCGGCGACTTGGCAATTGGGCATGTCAGGTACTCCACTGCAGGCTCCTCCATGCTAAAAAATGTCCAGCCTTTTGTTGCAGGGTACAGGTTTGGCTCAGTTGGGGTTGCCCACAATGGCAATTTGGTAAACTACCGCTCCCTTCGAGCTAAGCTCGAAGACAGCGGCTCCATTTTCAACACCAGCTCTGACACAGAGGTCGTTCTTCACCTTATAGCAATTTCTAAGCATAGACCTTTTATTTTGAGAATTGTTGATGCATGCGAGCAGATTGAGGGGGCGTATTCAATGGTTTTCGTGACCAAAGATAAGCTCGTGGCGGTTCGGGACCCTCACGGGTTTCGGCCATTGGTAATGGGTAGGAGGAGCAATGGCTCTGTTGTGTTTGCTTCTGAGACTTGTGCTCTTGATTTGATTGAAGCCACATATGAGAGGGAGGTGTTTCCTGGAGAGGTTGTGGTGGTGGATAAAGAGGGGGTTCAATCACTTTGCCTAATGTCTCATCCTCAGCCAAAGCAATGTATCTTTGAGCACATTTACTTTGCTCTTCCGAATTCTGTGGTTTTCGGTCGTTCAGTGTACGAGTCCCGACGGGCATTTGGTGAGATACTTGCCACTGAGGCGCCGGTTGATTGTGATGTTGTGATAGCAGTGCCTGATTCTGGGGTGGTAGCCGCACTTGGTTATGCTGCTAAAGCTGGTGTGCCTTTTCAGCAGGGTTTGATTAGGTCTCACTATGTTGGGAGGACCTTCATTGAGCCATCACAGAAGATTAGGGACTTTGGTGTGAAGCTCAAGTTGTCCCCGGTTCGTGCCGTGTTGGAGGGGAAGAGGGTTGTGGTTGTAGATGACTCCATTGTGAGAGGAACCACTTCTTCAAAAATTGTTAGGTTGTTGAAGGAGGCTGGTGCAAAGGAAGTTCATATGAGGATTGCAAGCCCGCCGATTATTGGTTCTTGTTATTACGGAGTGGACACACCAAGCTCTGAGGAGTTGATTTCAAATAGGATGAGTGTTGAGGAAATTAGGGAGTTTATCGGATCGGATTCACTTGCTTTTCTGCCAATTGGTAAATTGGAGAAAATGTTGGGCAGTCAGTCTCCTAACTTTTGTTATGCTTGCTTCTCTGGAAAATACCCTGTGGAGCCTAGCGAGGTTAAAGTGAAACGAGTGGGTGATTCCTTGGATGATGGGTTAGTTGGTAGTTTCGAGAACATTGATGGTGGCTGGGTTCAAGCGAATCAGAGCCTGAAAGAGGGGAAGGACAAGGAATTTGAGAGCAGTATTATCTAATAACATTGCTTGCAACTCCTCCAGTTTATGGTGGATGCTTTTTGTGATCAAAGGAGCAGAACAGGGTATACTTGGCTGGGACTGACTGCTGTCTTCAAATGATTGAAATTATGGGTTAAGCGCTTCCTTGAATTTCGGGTTCCAAAATGCAAGACTAAGTACATGGTCTGGTTGGTTCCTTTTCAATTTTGCATCTGATAAATTGAATTTATCTTTTCTTGATGATACGCCGTTTGGTTAAATTCTTATACAAGCTTAAATGTTCTGAATTCAGCAGCTCTTAACATTACCAGTTTCTTGTTAGCATCTCACTAGCTCAAGCGTTTGTTGTATATTATCTTTTGTGCGTTTATTAGCTGCTTGTTCGATTTACTCATGCAAGGCTGACTACTGCTTTTCACCACAATGTCTGTTTGATTGTCGTTTCAAATTTCATTATCGAAAACATCACGATGCTTGACAAAATTCAGAAAGCTAATATGGATTGGTTAATATTTTTTGACCCTGTTGTTGAGATTAAATTCAGAGCATGAAAAGTTAGGACCGGGTTAGTTGAGTCTGATCATGATTGTTAGTATTCTGCATTCGTTTCCCCTTGTATGAAATCTGTCTTACCAAGATTCGTCGTTTGAACCATATTTTCTGTTTTATATGAGTTGCTTCGCGGAACCCTTTCTTTAAAATGTCTTACAATCTATGATCTGTATGGAGTGAATTAGTACCCTAGTTTATCTTCTTGAGAGTTTATAACTTGTGTGAACTTGTAAGAAATGGGCATGTATTTTGTTTGGATAATGGTGCTTCAGGAAGATTCACAATATCAGATGTTATTGAACTTTGATGAAATCAAGGTTATTATTTTAGCACGATATTCACGAAGCATACATGCCAAGTGAGAAATTAAAAGGAAAACCTCTCTTCTTTTCCAAGTTTGAGTAGTCATACACAAGGCAGAGCTTTGGTTTGCTCTTTAAGACACTCTGACGTGGCTTTAGAAAACTCATGCAAATAAGGTCCATTTTCACGATACCTAGCCGCGGCACGCAGCCTGGAGTTGCGACGTTGCGCCAAGCCGCATGCCGCGCCTCGCCTGGCTGGCATGAAGCCAAGTTCATGCCGAGCTGTGCTTTGCTGAGCCAAGCTGAGCCTGAAGCTCGGTTCATTATTTGGCCCGAAGCCATTAAAAACGGATATTACATGAATTTCAATCTTTTCTTGCTTCCACTACCTACTCTTGCTCGGTCTCTGTCTATTGAATTAATTTAGTGATCAATAGTCCATTAATTCAACAAAAAACAAATTTGAGACTTGCATTCGCCCAATGTGCCAACGACACCATCAGGTGAACTTAATTCATTGCGGACATTTTGTTTGAGTATTTAAACACTTATGGTGGACTGTTTAAATACTGTCCTATTTGAGTTGTATTACTTAAAGGGTAAAGATTCTCCTTTTCCTACTATAAATAAAGGCACAATGGGACGAGATAATACACATTTCAAAATTCACCAACTCCTCTCTCTTTGCCATCGCCCCGTTTCTATCTCTCTATAATTGTTCAGTTGAATAGGCCTTAACATTATTATGTTTAATGGAATTTCTTTGGATAGAAAAAAAATATAAATATACTTGGAAAATAAACCTCATATGTAAACAATAATCAATCTACTGTATATAAACATGATGTTGTTGTAGGCCTATTTGATTGAACGATCTAGGGTTTAGAGAGAGAGGGGGCCGGCCACAATTAGAGAGAAGAGAGAGTGATTTAATTGTGAGGTGTGTTTGATTCACCCCATTGTATCTTTATTTATAGTAGTAGGATAGGTAAAAACCTTTCCCTTTAGGATTACAACATTTAATAGGTAATCTACTTCTAATAGGAATATAAGATACTTTCCCATATCCTGTAGGATTTACACAATCAAATTCCTATTTTAAATATGACTGCAACACTCCCCCTTGAGTGTGTAAATACTCAACAAACCATCGCATCATATCTTCAGCATATAAGGTAGAATAGTTGACGAAGTCATCAGCACAACGGGTGATGGCGAGTCTCAAATTTAAGTGAAGTATGCATTTGTAGTAAAACTCACAAAACCTCGCTATGGTAAAACCCAAGGCATGGGGAAAACCCATCGACTAAGGAGAAAAGTGAGAAGTATGCATAATGTCTAAAACAAACGTCAAACAGGACGAAAGTAGTGAACTCAACGGAGTATGATCATCCTAGGATGGGTGCCTCGTTAAAACCTCGTTAGGTAGCAAAAACCCAATGGGAAAAATGCTCCTAATCGTAGGAAAAAGAGTACATTAAGATCATGTGAGTATGCTTCTAGATACTCCCCCTGAGTTAGACATAACTTCTAAATAAGAGAACTACAAGCGATTCAACTCATATAATTTACGCATATCGATTCCTTGGACGAGCTTCTGAAATGTAGACTTGGGCAACGACATGGTGAAAAGATCGGCTAGGTTGTCCTGGGAACGAATTTGCTTGACTTCAAAGTTCTGATGCTGCTGCTGGTGGTGTGAGTAAAAGAACTTCGGTGCTATGTGCTTGGTGTTGTCTCTTTTCATGTATCCCTTCTTCAACTACTCGATACATGCAGCATTGTCTTCAAAGATCGTTGTAGGAAGGTCAATGACTGATGTTAGACCACAAGTGCTTGACTTCTTTCAGCCAAAAGCACTCACGCGATGCTTCATGCAGGGCGAGAATCTCAGCATGGTTTAACGAAGTCACAACTAGTGTTTGCTTGGTAGACCTCCAAGATATAGCGGTGTCTCCAACGGTAAAGACATAACCCGTTTGAGAACGTGATTTATGTGGGTCATACAGATATCCAGCATTTGCGTAACCAACAAGGCGAGAATCAATCCGAGGACCATAGGAGGCGGCAACACTTGGAGATTCGCAGGTATAGAACAAGCCCAAATCCATTGTACCCTTGAGGTAGTGAAAAATGTCTTTAACACCATTCCAGTGTCTGCCTGTGGACGCATTGCAGTATCTTGCCAAAAGATTCACAGCGAATGCGATGTCAGGTCTAGTGCATTGAGCCAAGTACAATAAAGCCCCAATTGCACTTAGGTAAGGAACTTCAGGTTCCAAAATCTCTTCCTCATCCTCCTTTGGAAGGAAGTGATCTTGTTTAGCATCTAGAGTCCGAACAACCAAGGGTGTACTCGAAGGCTTCGCTTTATCCATATTAAAATGACGCAACACCTTTTGGGTGTACTTCGATTGATGTACTAGGATTCCATCCGAACAATGCTTGATCTCCAGGCCGAGGCAATATTGAGTTTTGCCAAGATCCTTCATCTCAAATTCTGATTTCAAGTGTGTAACAATTTCCTCAAGCTCTGCGGAAGTCCCGATGAGGTTCATGTCGTCGACATAAACTACAACGATTGCAAATCCAGAATGTGACTTCTTTATGAACACGCATGGGCATAATTCGTTGTTCACATAACCCTGACTTGTGAAATATTCACTTAGACGGTTATACCACATCTGGCTGGATTGTTTCAATCCATAGACTGACCTTCTCAACCTAATTGAGAGAGTGTTCCGTGGTATAGAACTATTTGAACCAATCAATGGAAGTCTTTCTGGAACTTTCATGTATATTTTCGTATCTAGATCCCTATAAAGATACGCGGTTACCACATCCATAAGCTGCATATTCAGTTTTTCGGAAACTACCAAACTGATTAGGTAGCAGAACGTTATAACGTCCATTACGGGGGAATACATCTCCTCGTAATCAATCCCAGGGCGTTGAGAGAAGCTTTACGTTACAAGGCGTGCTTTGTATCGCACTATTTCACTCTTCTCATTACGCTTCCTCACGAAAACTCACTTGTAGCCAATGGGCTTCACGCGTGGTGGTGTAGGAATGATAGGTCCAAACACTTTACGTTTCGCGAATGAATCGAGTGCGGCCTGGATTACTTGTTTTCAGTTTGACCAATTGGTTCTCCATCGGTATTCATCAACGGAATGTGGTTCAATGTGATTGCTAAGCATAATGTCAGTAGCTACTGAGTACGCGAATGCATCGTCGACGACCATCTTATTCCTATACCAAACCTCATCCAATACTGCGTAGTGGACCAAAATCTCACGATCCTCGGAAGGCCGACATGTTTCATATGAAGCATCACCATAATCTAGAATAACCTCTTGCATTGGAACGGATGAGTGAACGATGGTCGCATTCAAACTAGGGTCATTAGTTAGTGCCATTTTCCTCTTCCGGGGTTGTGAATTCTTTGAACCAAGGGGTCTTCCACGTTTCAGGGTCGAAGCAGATGATTGGCTAGCCGCCAATGTAACTTGCCGCATGGAGGGTGTGGCCTCCCCACCTTCGGGGACAGTTCAGCCTTCTCAGGCGGGTTGTTGACGTACGCGGGGTACATTTATCCTTGCAGGTGTGTTTGCAGCGCTGTATGTGATCTTGTCTCCTTAGCTCGATCATTAAAAGCATCTGGCATGCTTTGAGCAATGCTCTAAAGATCTATAATTCAACGCACCTCAGTTTCAAACTAGGTTATATGAGGATCTAAATGAGACATAGTGGGAGCATACCACGACAATTCGCAGCGTTCTACGGGAACGTTAACATGCTTATCTCCCCTTAACGACGGGAAGACTATCCCATCAAAGTGACAATCCGCAAAACGTGCAGTAAAGATATCTCCTGTCAAGGATTCTAAGTAGCGAACAATTGATGGTGAATCATAACCGACATAGATTCCCATTTTTCTCTGAGGACCCATTTTGGCACGTAGTGGCGGCGTTATTGGCACATAAATAGCACACCCAAACACCCGTAAATGCGAGACGTCAGGCTCGTATCCAGTGACCAACTGTAACAGTGAATGTAGTTGCGTAGCGGTGGGCCTTAGGCGGACCAACATAGCTGCGTGCAATATTGCATAGCCATAAGCAGATACCGGTAGTTTGGTTCTCATAACCAAAGTTCGAGCTATCAATTGAAGGCACTTTATAAAAGCTTCTGCCAGGCCGTTTTGGGTGTGAACATAGGGTACAGGATGTTCCACATCAATCCCTACTGACATGCAATAATTGTCAAAAGTCTGTGGCGTAAACTCTCCAACGTTATCCAGTCGAATGACTTAATCGGATAATCAGGGTGGTGAGCCCTTAGCTTAATGATTAGAGCTAGGAGTTTAGCAAACGCGACGTTGCATGTGGACAACAGGCAAACATGTGACCATCTTGTCGATGCATCAACTAACACCATAAAGTATCTAAATGGTCCGCAGGTTGGTTGGATAGGTCCACAAATGTCCCCTTGAATCCTCAGAAGAAATTTAGGGAGGTCGTGAATAATCTTTGTATATGAGGGTTGAGTATTCAACTTCCCTAAAGAAGACGCTTTACACGGAGGGAGTCCAACATAGGGATGTAACAGATGCCCATGAGATGATTTGAGGATATGGCGCATGATGTCACGTCCAAAATGGCCCAAACGGTGATGCCAAAGCAACAAAAAGTCTTGGAACTCAGGCATAAAATCGGCCACACTGTGGGTTTCTATGTCGCAAATGGTTATGATATACAACCCACTCGGCAGATGTTCCAACTTCTCGTGATACAAAGAAATTCAGAACCACGATCTTCAGTGGTTTCAATATGATATTGATTATCACGAATATCTCTAAAACTCAGCAACATTCTTCCGGAACGTGGAGAATAGAGTGCCTCCTTGATGGTCAAGATAGTACCATTGGATAACGTGATATGTGCCTTTCCGTATCCTTCAATCAGGTTGGATGGGCCTGAGAGAGTTGTCAAATGAGCTTTCTTGGGTATTAAGTTAGTAAAATAGGGTCGTTCACGCAAGATGGTGTGCGTGGTTGCACTATCTGCCAGACAACTAACCTTCCCACTAGACATACCTAGAAATAAATTGATTGAATTAGTCACATGCATAAATATAAGTCCATTCATTCAATTAAGCAATTCGAGAAAATAATGTCCATTCAAATAAAAATCCATAATTCAAAACAAACCAAAACCAAACAAATTATTCCAAATACTTAGAAAAATTGCTCAAAATTAAACCATAAACCTAGAAAATAAGGGGGTAGAGCCGGCCACTCCTAGTGGGTTCGGGTTAACACCCTAAAAACATGTCTTATTTTTTCATCCATAGGCGCTGACGCCTCCTGAAAATCCGATATCTCCATTGATGTAGTTGCATCTTCCGAATGATCCACATGCGCAAAGTTAGACTGACGACAGTAATGATACTTGGCAATAGCCTCAAGGGAAGCTCGGCATACGCATGACCAATGATCCCTTGATCCACAGCGATAGCACATGTCCAGTTCAGTAGAAGCAGCCTGAAGGGGAGCTTTGCCCTTGTTCTCGAAGTTTGGGGCCTTAGGGGCGAGTGGTGGACACTGTTGGGGTCACATTTCTTCCTTTAGGTGCGGCACTCTGTTGACCTTGTGCCCGTGCTGGGGCTTGCCGCCCATTGCTAAGGCCACGACGATTCTTTCGTCGTTTATGGCTGCAAAAATTATTCGCATGCTCTTCAGGCACGGCGTTCGAGCCAGTAGGTCGAGCTTGATGATTCTTCATCAAAAGCTAGTTCTGCTTTTCACCGAGAAGTGAAATAGAGATCAAATCCGAAAACTTGGTGAATTTATGTGCCCTATATTGTTGATACATGACAATATTGGTGGCGTGGAATGTCGAATAGGTCTTCTCTAGTAGATCTGATTCGGTTAGTTCCACTTTACAAAATTTCAACAGTGAACAGATTCTACAAACTTCAGAGTTGTATTTATTCACGAACTTAAAGTCTTGGAAGCGAAGATGCTGCCAGTCATGTCTTACTTCAGGCAAATATATGTCTTTCTGGGGATCGAAACAGTCGGCCAGAGTAAGCTAGAAGGTGCATGGGTCCTCCTCAATGAGGTACTCGGTCTACAGTGCATCATGGATGTGTCTTCGAATGAAGATCATTCTAGTAGCCTTCTAAGCTTCGTCAACAGGTTTGTCAGCAATACGTGCCTCGATGGTGGCTGTAATACCCTTTGCAGTCAGATGGAGGTTCACGTCTTGAACCCACTTTAGATAGTTTCTTAGAGAGACTTTTAGAGTGGAGAAATTGAGCTTGTTCAAGTTCGACATGTCCCTAAAACGGTGGGAAAAAAAACATGAGTAATCATATGGTAAGCCATAGACATATATCGTAAAACATACAGGTTCTATAGACATGTATTGGTTTAATTTATGCATGAAAACTACAGGTTTCATGTGGTATGCTTTGACTGAAAACTTCAGGTTTTAAAGGCACTAAATTTGAAACTACAGATTCACTTTAGTTTTATGAACAATTAGTTCATAATGAGAGGTTCCTGCAAGAAGCACAAAATGCAATATACGAATTTGAATATAGTGGATTTGAGGTTCTTCAGGAACTCAAGTGTGAGAGCTTCGTTACTACAAAAGTATGTCACGATTCAAACTATAAAAAAAAATTATTGAATCGTTAATGTCCAAAAGTGATCTTCAGGTCAATAATTTTGGATTCATTATTAGATTAATGGACTTTAGGTCACTTTTAATTAATTCAATAAATCGGGCCTTAGGAGGTCGATTATAGAAGCAAAATAATATTATCGGGTCGAAAATATAGCATAGCCCAAATGAGGGCTGGGTGCCGGGAGCAAAAGGCATTGGGTTGGCTGCTAAAAGCAGCCCTCGAGGTGGCTGCAGGCCACAAGGCCAAGGGGTAAGCCCAAGGGCTTATGGGAGTTGGAGAAAAACCCAGCCGCAGCTGGGTTTCATGTCTGGGCCAAGGGGGGGCACGGGTTAGGTCCAGCGAAAGTTGTCCTGTGGGTTTGGGTGCCGGAATGCCGAGCCCAGCCTCGTGGGCTTGCTGACTAAGGCACGGGCCAGGACCCAGCCAACTGGGCTGGTAGTATTGCTAGGGGCCGGGACAACAACAAGTCCAGCAAGCATAAAAAGGCTTGCTGAAAAGCAGGCTAGGATAGTTTGGTGGGCTCGGGGCTGCAGGCCCTGTCGAGATAGACCCCAGGCTGAGGCCTGGTTGCTGTGATGATTAGCTGGGCTTCAGGCCAGCGATACGGCTGATGGTGGTGCCATGGTGCCCAAGGTTTTCTCCCTTTTTTTTTCCAAAAATTGCTAGGGTTCTACAAACCCGAATTGCTTCTAATTTAATTTTATACTTTGACTTACATATTCCACATAACAATTTAATTGTGTGATGCACGAAACAAATATATATATATATATATATATATATATATATATATATATATATTGGAAGGAAATATAAACATAGAGGGGTTCATGCATCATGGGGAATGTTTTCATGGGTCATGGATGTTTCAAATATCTTCTTTTATTTTAAGCGTACCTAATTAGCAGAAAACAAAAATAAGCCTTTGAATTTGGTGGATGATAGCGTCCTCCTACGATGCGTCAATTCCTCAACTTCTGGCAAGAGCGTGCTGATAACGTGTTATAGGCCTATTTGATTGAACGATCTAGGGTTTAGAAAGAGAGAGGGGGCCGGCCATAATTAGAAAGAAGAGAGAGTGATTTAATTGTGATGAGTGTTTGATTCACCTCATTGTGCCTTTATTTACAGTAGTATGATAGGTAAAAGCCTTTCCCTTTAGGATTACAACATTTAATAGGTAATCTACTCCTAACGGGAATATAAGATACTTTCTCATATCCTCTAGGATTTACACAATCACATTCCTATTCTAAATATAACTACAACAAATGCGAAATTTTTAACCACATAAATATAAAGAAAAACAATTTTGAAACGTTTTGTACAATAATAGAATTTCTTTCGATAGAAATATATATACATATACATAAAAAATCGTTATCAGATATAACAATCAACTATATATAAACATGATGCAAAAAATTTTACTATATAAAAGTAAATCAAAACAATTTTGAATAGTTTTCAACCTTTCTTAGTTTGGCCACCCACTATATATAAACATGATGCAAAAATTTTTACCATATAAAAGTAAATCAAAACAATTTTGAATAGTTTTCAACCTTTCTTAGTTTGGCCACCCACTATATATAAAACATGATGCAAAAATTTTTACCATATAAAAGTAAATCAAAACAATTTTGAATAGTTTTCAACCTTTCTTAGTTTGGTCACCCATTCATAGTCGCCTTACCTATATATTTGTGTGCTACAGACTCATGTTGTCAAACCATTACACATACAAAGATATTAGCAGTATTTACCACAGAGAGTTGTAGAGATGTCTAGAATTTCTTTATTTCATTTCTTCTTACTTGTTCTTCTTGCCTCAGGTTTGTTTTCTTTTTCCTTTGCCACTGTTTTTCCGGTTTGTTATTTGTTTGTCTTTGTGGTAAGAACTATACGAAAGATTTTAGATTTTTACATCTTTAAAGTGTATGTGGACATACCACCTTTTCAATTTAAAATGAAAACGTAGAGTGGCAAAACACTTGTGTTTAAGTCGTTGTATCTTCATTTGAAGATCATCTCTACAAAAAAAATCATTTCAATCGAATATTATTTAGTCATTCAATGAATAGAACAAACGACAGTTTATATACCAAATAATATGCTTATGATTAATCATCCATTTATTGGACACTTTTGGATGATAAAATGATCTGCAATTTGAATAATTTTTTGTAGGATTGGTTTTCAAATGAATATTGATAAATTGAACGGTTCCAATGGTTGATTTTATTCAGTCAAGATACGTTATTCGCAGAAGGTGAGACATGTGGAGGATGCAAGTATTATCCATTTCGTTTTTTCACTTGTTTAAGTTGTAAATTTTGCAGTTGCGTTGAAGAAGGAAAATGTGCATCAAGTGTATGCGCAGAAGTTATGCACAACTCAATTGTATCCTAGCGGGTGTACATTAGATGATTGCAGTGACAAGTGTTTCAGTAAATACGGGCAAGAGAAAGTAGACGGATATGAATGCAGTGCCAAAGGTGATCCGAGTAAAGTTGGTTGTTATTGCACCTATAAGTGTTGAAGTCCCTTAGTCCCTCCTTAGTATTATTGGCTGCCAAAAAGAGCTAATAAGTTTTCTACTCTCGTTGTGCGATGTAATAATTTGAAATTTTCAGTTAATAAAATTTGGCAAAAGTAAAGTGTTGTTTATTATTATTGTTATTATTACTATTATTGTTTTTGTTGTTGTCATTGTTATTGTTATTTATTATTATTATTATTGTTGTTGTATTGTTATTGTTATTATTATTATTATTATTATTATTATTATTATTTAGGTGATGGTGGGAATACGCAATATATCAACTCAAGTACATGCTCATTTTCTATATTCATAGTACAGAATTAATAAGATATATTAATTAAGAAGTTAAAGGGCTGAAGATCCTCAAGAAGATATGGAAGTTAATGATACCCCTCCCAAGGTGAAAGTAGTCAGCTCTTGACAAAACAAGTAAAAACAATTGGTTGTGTTCTCAAGCGGCGAGATTGTTAATAATCATGTTTTTACAAGAAGAAAGATAATAGATAGTGTGACCTCGATTACACCCAGTTCCAATACAATCAAACAAGAAGGTTTTCCTTGCAACGGATGACAAGTTCTATTCCAAAAATGAAAATTATGAAAATTAAAACCAACGCTAGTGACTATGGCTTCCAAATCAGTCTGCAACCAATTTTTTGGAACCACATTCGTGCACCGCCACAGATGATGGAGGCACTAAGCTAAGCAACCTCTAAACCATAGAACAACTGTGAGTAGGTCTTTGGGGGTGTGTGTGTGTGCCGGTCAAAGGCTCTCCAACGGTCAAGTTAGTAAGCAGTTTTAGACTCAAGCAATGAAGAAGAGAATTAAAGTATAGTGATCGCATTACTAGAGACGAACCCTAGATGGATGTATTTATACCATTGGGAGATAGACCTTTGTAGGATAAAATCCTCATTCTAAGCTGGGAGAATCCTAGACAATATCTACAAGTAGATAGTGTACCATCTTAAGCGTTGTGATTACTTGCGTCGTATGCCAATTCCTAGAGTGTAAGGAAACCCATGACTTATAAGAAATCTGAGTTGCTCGGACTTCGCTTATTGTCCCAGAATATGGTGATGGTCGCGCTGCTTCTCCATATGATCCAACTCCGCTTGGAGCTGTCGAGTTCTTGATTGGACTTCTGAGGTATCTATGTTCCAATCAGCCTTACTCCGGCCATAAAAAATCATGGTCCCATAATTACCCCTAACTATGTATCTAAAGACAACCTATTCCTCTTGAGCATGGATAGTTATCCAACGGCCATGCCTTTCAGAGTAAGCTGGAATACGTACAGATTAGTATTCTTTCTTCGTTTGGTTATTCGATGCATAGTGGTGTTTCGAATTTAGATATGTGATCTCGAGTACTGTGCCATGAAGATATTCATGATTATGTGTATTGTGTGGGCACATTTTGCAAGAAGCAGCCATTCAATTCTTCAAGTAACTTCGATCTTCGTATCTACCAATCTCGATACAAAGACCCTTTGTATTCAACGGTAAGATTGCCTAGTACTGCCTTTAAATAACCTCTTCACTGTTAGGTTTCCTTGTACTTCCGCATTCTTTAGTGTGAATCATGGAGTCTCATCGCTTGCTTCGTGATCCGATTTTCAAACCCAGTTACCTTTCTAAAGCTTCGATACCTAAAATTTTCAAACTTGAAACTTGCTTTCATCACATCAATCTTTGCCAAGCCAGGTCAAACAAGCCTGAATCAAGCTATAATACCATCATTTGCTTCTTGTGATTTGTTTTATAACATCCATGCCCTTACTGTATCCTTCTCATCGTTCCTGTGCACAGGTGCAATCTCAACAAAATATTGAGATTCTTTATAGGGTTTTTCATTTGAGCCTTAATCGCTCTTATCTAGGAGTGGACGCCGCTGACAATTGATCTTCATTAGAATTGAAGATCCTAGCCAAGTATGCATTGTAGTTTTCTTGGTAGAATTTGCATGTTAGAGGTGAGGACTTTCTCCCCAAGACAATTGTACTAGTCTTCAGCAGATAAGGTAGAATAGTTGATGAAGTCATCGGCACAACGGGTGATTGCGAGTCTGAAATTTAAGTGAAGTATGCATTTGTAGTAAAACTCACAAAACCTCACTATGGTAAAACCCAAGGCATGGGGAAAAGTCATCGACTAAGGAGAAAAGTGAGAAGTATGCATAATGTCTAAAACAAACGTCAAACAGGACGAAAGTAGTGAACTCAACGGAGTATGATCATCCCAGGATGGGTGCCTTGTTAAAACCTCGTTACGTAGCAAAAACCCAGGGGGAAAAATGCTCCTAATCGTAGGAAAAAGAGTACATTAAGACCATGTGAGTATGCTTCTAGATACTCCCCCTGAGTTAGACATAACTTATAAATAAGTGAACTACAAGCGATTCAACCCAGATAATTTACGCATACTGATTCCTTGGACGAGCTTCTGAAATGTGGACTTGGGCAACGACATGGTGAAGAGATCGGCCAGGTTTTCATGGGAACGGATTTGCTTGAATTCAAAGTTCTGATGCTGCTGCTGCTGGTGTGAGTAAAAGAACTTCGGCGCTATATGCTTGGTGTTGTCTCCCTTGATGTATCCCTTCTTCAACTGCTCGATACATGCGGCATTGTCTTCAAAGATCGTCGTAGGAAGGTCAACGACTGATATAAGACCACTAGTGCTTTGAACATGTTCCATGACTTCTTTCATCCAAAAGCACTCATGCGATGCTTCATGCAGGGCGAGAATCTCAGCATGGTTCGACGAAGTCACAACTAGCGTTTGCTTGGTAGACCTCCAAGATATAGCGGTGTTTCCAACGGTAAAGACATAACCCGTTTAAAAAATTTGCTCTATGTAGGTCAGATAGATATCCAGCATCTGCGTAACCAACAAGGCGAGAATCAATCTGAAGACCATAGGAGGCGGCAACACTCGGAGATTCGCGAGTGTAGAAGATGCCCAAATCCATTGTACCCTTGAGGTAGCGGAAAATGTCTTTAACACCATTCCAGTGTCTGCATATGGACCCATTGCTATATCTTGCCAAAATGTTCATAGCGAATGAGATGTCAGGTCTAGTGCATTAAGCCAAGTACAATAAAGCCCCAATTGCACTTAGGTAAGGAACTTCAGGTTCTAAAATCTCTTCCTCATCCGCCTTTGGAAGGAAGGTATCTCGTTTAGCATCTAGAGTCCGAACAACCAAGGGTGTACTCGAAGGCTTCGCTTTATCCTCATTAAAATGATCCAACACATTTTGGGTGTAGTTCGATTGATGTACTAGGATTCCATCTGAACAATGCTTAACCTCCAGGCCGAGGCAATATTGAGTTTTGCCAAGATTCTTCATCTCAAATTTTGATTTCAAGTGTGCAGCAATTTCCTCAAGCTTTACGGGAGTCCTGATAAGGTTCATGTCGTCGACAGAAACTACAACGATTGCAAATCCAAAATGTGACCTCTTTATGAACACGCATGGGCATAATTCGTTGTTCACATAACCCTGACTTGTCAATATTCACTCAGACGGTTATACCACATTCGCCCGGATTGTTTCAATCCATAGAGTCACCTCCTCAACCAAATTGAGAGAGTGTTCCGTGGTATAGAACTATTTGAACCAATCAATGGAAGTCTTTCTGGAACTTTCATGTATATTTTCGTATCGAGATCCCCATAAAGATACGCAGTTACCACGTCCATAAGCTGCATATTCAGTTTTTTAGAAACTACCAAACTGATTAAGTAGCAGAACGTTATAACGTCCATTACGGGGGAATACATTTCCTTGTAATCAATCCCAGGGTGCTGAGAGAAGCCTTACGTTACAAGGCGTGCTTTGTATCGCACTATTTCACTCTTCTCATTACGCTTCCTCACGAAAACCCACTTGTAGCCAACGGGCTTTACGCGTGGTGGTGTAGGAACGATAGGTCCAAACACTTTACATTTCGCAAGCGAATCGAGTTCGACCTGGATTGCTTGTTTCCAGTTTAACCAATCGGTTCTACGTCGGCATTCATTGACAGAAAGTGGTTCAATGTCATCGCTAAGCATGATGTCAGTAGCTACTGAGTACGCAAATGCATCTTCGATGATCATCTCATTCCTATTCCAAACCTCATCCAATACTGCGTAGTGGACTGAAATCACACGATTCTCGGAAGGCCGACATGTTTCATATAAAGCATCACCATAATGTAGAATAACCTCATGCATTGGAACTGATGAATGAACGATGGTCGTATTCAAACTAGGGTCATTAGTTGGCGCCATTTTCCTCTTCCGGGGTTGTGAATTCTTTGAACCAAGGGTTCTGCCATGCTTCAGGGTCGGAGCAGATGATTGGCTAGCTGCCAATGTACCTTGCCGTGTGAAGGGTGTGGCCTCCCCAACTTCGGGGACGGTCCGGCCTTCCCAAGCGGGTTGTTGATGTACACGGGGTACATTTATCCTTGCAGGTGTGTTTGTAGCGCGTATATGTGATCATGTCTCCTTAGATCGATCATTAAAAGCATCCGGCATGCTTTGAGAAATGCTCTGAAGATCTATAATTCGACGCACCTCAGTTTCAGACCGGGAAGTGTGGGGATCTAAATGAGACATAGTGGGAGCATACCATGACAATTCACAGTGTTCTACGGGAACCTTAGTATGCTTATCTCCCTCTAACGACGGTAAGACTATCTCATCAAAGTGACAATTCGTAAAACGTGCAGCAAAGATATCTCTTATCAAGGATTCTGAGTAGCGAACAATTGATGGCGAATTATAACCGACATAGATTCCCATTTTTCTCTGAAGACCTATTTTGGTAGGCGCTATTGGCACATAAATAGCGCACCCAAACACCCATAAATGCGAGACGTCAGGCTCGTATCCAGTGACCAACTGTAACGGTGAATGTGGTTACCTAGCGGTTGGCCTCAGGCGGACCAACATAGTTGCATGCAATATTGCATCGCAACAAGGAGAAACCGGTAGTTTGGTTCTCATAACCAAAGTCTGAGCTATCAATTGAAGGCGCTTTATAAAAGCTTCTGCTAGGCTGTTTTAGGTGTGAACATACGGTAGAGGATGTCCCACATCAATCCTTACTGACATGCAATAATCGTCAATAGTCTGTGACGTAAACTCTCCAACGTTATCCAGTCGAACAACTTAATCAGATAATCAGGGTAGTGAACCCTTAGCTTAATGATTAGAGCTAGGAGTTTAGCAAACGCGACGTTGCGTGTGGACAACAGGCAAACATGTGACCATCTTGTCGATGCATCAACCAACACCATAAAGTATCTAAATGGTCCGCAGGTTGGTTGGATAGGTCCACAATTGTCCCCCTGAATCCTCTGAAGAAATTTCGGGAGGTCGTGAATAATCTTTGTATATGAGGGTTGAGTATTCAACTTCCCTAAAGAAGACATTTTGCGTGGCGGGAGTCCAACATAAGGATGTAACAGATGCCCATGAGATGATTTGAGGATACGGCGCATCATGTCACATCCAAAATGTCCTAAGCGGTTATGCCAACGTAACAAAGTGTCTTGGAACTCAGGCATAGAACCGGCTACACTATGGGCTTCTATGTCGCAAATGGTTATGATGTACAACCCACTCGGCAGACGTTCCAACTTCTCATGAATAAGCTTCTGGCCATATTCGTATGAAGTGATACAAAGAAATTCAGAACCATGATCTGCAGTTGTTTCAATATGATATTGATTATCTCGAATATCTCTAAAACTCAGCAACATTCTTCCGGAACGTGGAGAATAGAGTGCCTCCTTAATGGTCAAGACAGTAGCATTGGATAACGTGATACGTGCCTTTCCGTATCCTTCAATCAGGTTGGATGGGCTTGAGAAAGTTGTCAAATGAGCTTTCTTGGGTATTAAATTAGTAAAATAGTGTCGTTCACGCAAGATGGTGTGCGTGGTTGCACTATCTGCCAGACAACTAAGCTCCCCACTAGACATACCTATAAATAAATTGATTGAATTGGTCACATACATAAATATAAGTCCATTCAATCAATTAAGCAATTCCAGAAAATAATGTCCATTCAAATAACAATCCATAATTCAAAACAAACCAAAACCAAACAAATTATTCCAAATACTTAGAAAAATTGTTCAAAATTAAACCATAAACCTAGAAAATAGGGGATTAGAGGCGGCCATTCCTTATGGGTTCTGGTTAACAGCATAAAAACATGTCTAATTTATTCATCCATAGGCGCTGACGCCTCCTGAAAATCCAATATCTCCATTGATGTAGTTGCATCTTCCAGATGATCCACATGCGCAAAGTCAGACTCACAACGGGAATGATACTTGGCAATAGCCTCAGGGGAAGCTCGGCATACGCATGACCAATGATCCCTTGATCCACATCGATAGTACATGTCCAGTTCAGTAGAAGTAGCCTGAAGGGGAGCTTTGCCCTTGTTCTCAAAGTTTGGGGCCTTAGGGGCGAGTGGTGGACACTGCTGGGTCACATTTCTTCCCTTAGGTGTGGCAGTTTCTTGACCTTAGGCCCATGGTGCGGCTTGTCACCCATTGCCAAGGCCACGATGATTCTTTCATCGTTTATGGCAGCTAAAATTAATCGCATGCTCTTCAGGCGCGGCGTTCGAGCCAGTGGGTCGAGCTTGATGATTCTTCATCAAAAGCTAGTTTTGGTTTTCAACGAGAAGTAAACTAGAGATCAAATCCGAAAACTTGGTGAATTTATGTGCCCTATATTGTTGATGCATGACAATATTGGTGGCACGAAAGGTCGAATAGGTCTTCTCTAGGAGATCTGATTCGGTTAGTTCCACTTTACAGAATTTCAACAGTGAACGGATTCTACAAACTTCAGAGTTGTATTCATTCACAAACTTAAAGTCTTGGAAGCCAAGATGATGCCAGTCATGTCTTACTTCAGGCAAGTGTATGTCTTTCTAGTGATCGAAACGGTCGGCCAGAGCAAGCCAGAAGGTTCGTGGGTCCTCCTTTGTGAGGTACTCGGTATGTAGTGCATCATGGATATGTCTTGGAATGAAGATCATTCCAGTAGCCTTCTGAGCTTCGTCAACAGGTTTGTCAGCAGTAGGTGCCTCGATGGTGGCTCTAATACCCTTTGCAGTCAAATGAAGCTTCACGTCTTAAACCCACTTCAGATAGTTTCTTCCCGAGACTTCTAGAGCGGAGAAATCGAGCTTGTTCAAGTTTGACATGTCCCTAAAGCGAAGGGAAAAAAACATGAGTAGTCATATGGTAAGCCATAGACATATATCATAAAACATACGGGTTCTATAGACATGTATTGGTTTAATTTATGCATGAAAACTACAGGTTTCATGTGGTATGTTTTGACTGAAAACTTCAGGTTTCAAAGGTACTAAATTTGGAACTACAGGTTCAATTTAGTTTTATGAACAATTAGTTCATAATGAGAGGTTCCTGCAAGAAACACAGAATGCAATACACTAATTTGAATATAGTGGATTTGAGGTTCTTCGGGAACTCAAGTGTGAGAGCTTCGTTACTACAAAAGTATGTCACGGTTCAAAGTATAAAAATAAATTGTTGAATCGTTAATGTCCAAAAGTGATCTTCAGGTCAATAATTTTGGATTCATTATTAGATTAATGGACTTTAGGTCACTTTTAATTAATTCAATAAATCGAGCCATATGAGGTCGATTATAGAAGCAAAATAATATTATCGGGTCGAAAATATAGCATAGCCCAAATGAGGGCTGGGTACCGGGAGCAAAATGCATCGGGTTGGTTGCTAAAAGCAGCCCTCGGGGTGGTTGCAGGCCATAAGGCCAAGGGGTAAGCCCAAGGGCTTATGGGAGTTGGAGAAAAACCCAGCCGCAGCTGGGTTTCATGTCTGGGCCAAGGAGGGGCACGGGTCAAATCCAGCTAAAATTATCCTGTGGGTTTGGGTGCCGGAATGCCGAGCCTAGCCTCGTGGGCTGGCTGACTAAGGCACGGGCCAAGACCCAGCTAACTGGGCTGGTAGTATTGCTAGGGGCCAGGACAACAAGAAGTCGGGCAAGCACAAAAAGGCTTACTGGAAAGCAGGCTAGGACAGCGTGGTGGGCTCGGGGCTGCAGGCCCTGTCGAGATAGACCCCAGGCCGAAGCCTGGTTGCTGTGATGATTAGCTGGGCTTTAGGCCAGCGACATGGCTGATGGTGGTGCCGTGGTGCCCAAGGTTTTCTCCCCTTTTTTTTCCAAAAATTGTTAGGGTTCTACAAACCCGAATTGCTTCTAATTTAATTTTATACTTTGACTCACATATTCCACAAAACAATTTAATTGTGTGATGCAGGAAACAAATATATATATATATACATATATATATATTGACAAATATATAAACATATACAATATATATATATATATATATATATATATATATATATCGGAAAAAAAATATAAACATAGAGGGGTTCATGCATCATGGGGAATGTTTTCATGGGTCATGGACGTTTCAAATATCTTCTTTTATTTTAAGCGTACATGATTAGCAGAAAACAAAAATAAGCCTTTGAATTTGGTGGATGATAGCGTCCTCCTACGATGCGTCAATTCCTCAGCTTCTGGCAAGAGCGTGCTGATAACGTGTTGTAGGCCTGACACACCTCGACCGAGATCGAGGCATGCTGGCCGTCACGTGAGCGTAACGTAAGCCATGTGCACGTTACGGACGCATTAAGATATGGAAATTTCGAATGAGTGAAACCAAACATCCAGAATGGCTAGAAAGGAAATAAGTGTTAATACACCTTCAGAGCATAATTAAGTCTAAGTGCAGTCAAGCATATAAATTACTAAATTAAACAGTATCTAATAATCCTACATGGATGATGTACTATCAGAACTTCCACCAGAATCCTCGTGAGCCACCGACAAAGCTACATAATACCTAGAGGGGTGCAAAACAAAGCTGAGTGGGTCAATAAAACAATGCTTATATAAAAACTTTATTTCCTTTGAATATACTAACCCCTCGCCATAAAACAAGTATAACTTTCCCGGAAAATAGAATACGTAAATATAAGTCAAATCATGCTTAGTATATCAAGATTCATTTGAATGTATTCCATGTATATGCTATGCCCAATATCATGATATAATAAATAATAAGCCAGGTGATGCAATTCAATATAAATCATCTGATAGCTGAAGTCACCTAACGTGATCTATACGGCAGAAACTAGAGCTCATTTCAATCATATCTCAACATATTTATTCATATCTGCACACAAGTCGGTACCATCTCACGTGGTCTGACCGACAAGCTAGGTGTATAATGAATACGCTCAAGTGCTACAATCACACGAAGGCAATGCGCTAATCGCGGGTCACCTACAAGTCGAACCCACTGAAAGTGGTTTATATGACAGGCTATGCACTTATCTTGGATCCAAGGTGAGCGTGTGGTGCGGGAGGTGAACGATCATGTGAAGCTATGCCCCTAACTCTGGGCGGGAGCACTGACACCGGGGTGCAGATTAATGAGCTCGATAGGCATCACAACATCACCAACTATCTCATAATCATTACCAGCATAATATACTCACCTGGGCTTACCTGGGCCTCCACAGCACCATGCAACAATATTCATAATTATGATAATGTATATGCTAAAAATGCAGGCATAACATGGCATTTAAATCACATTCCATTAAATACGTTTTCTGGGAAAAACGTCAAGTATATACATATATATACTGAAAATAACTGCCTACTCACTGGTATGTAGTCGGGTCGTAACCCCCACATCTAGCCTAGCTACGATCGTCCTCCGGATAGGTCTCGCCTATATGAGAAATAACTATAACAACGTTATTTTAAGCACATATACAATTCTAGCTAATAACTTCTCATACTTTGCTCAATTTGGGTATATAAATATACCACAGTGATCTACACAATCTCAGGATCATCCCCATATTTTTAAAATAATTTTTCACCTTCCCACGCGCCCTCACGCGCCTAGGGGTGCACGGACCAACGCGCGGCCACGTGACAGTCACACTGACGACGTCAATTAACGCCTTCAGGAATATTTCGGGAATATTCTTTCAAATCCTAACGGTAACTGTTAAACTTAACTAACGGCGTTAGCTTATTCCGTCAACTTTAACGGAATATGCTATGTCTTCTCCGGCGAGTCGCCGGTCGTCTGTGACTGTTCGCCGGTTTCTGGGTAAACTTCCAAACATGGTTTCTCACTCATTTTTCAACCATTTCTCCTAAAATTGGTACCAAAATGAAGCTACGAACATGTAGAACACAACCATACAAGTTTCAAGGCTCAAAATCCATTAGATTTTACCTGAGGAAGCTCGATAATTCGGCAAACTTAGAAATGCTTCGATCTCAGTCCTCCGACGTCCAAAACCTTCCAATGAACCACTCCGAGCTTCCTCAGAACCTCCTTAAGCTCCCTATGAGCTTAAAATCTCCAAAAACATAAGGTTTTACGTGAGCATGAATAGTGACAAAATCGGGGGTTATGGTTCTACGGGTTTTCGAAAGCTTCCTTACCTGAAACTTGTACCAATCGATTCGTATCCACCTTAGGAATACAATGGTGTCCTCATTGACCACGATCCGTGAGTTTTTTTTGGGTTTTGGTGTTGTCTGTACCAAACCGAGAGGGAGAGAGAGAGAGTGTCTGAGAGAGAGAGAGGATGTAAGGGAGAGAAGAGAGATAGTAGGGAAAGGGGATGAAAGTGGACTTAGTTTGGTTACCAACCAAACAAAACAAGGTCCTTTAGTTCACCTAGGTCTAACACTTAGGGAAAATAACTTGTCCAATTTAATACACAACACTCACCACACTTTTAATTTCCAAGGGTAATTCCGTCATTTCACATCTTCAAAAACAATTTCCTGGGATGGGCTGTTACAAGGCCTATTTGATTGAACGATCTAGGGTTTAGAAAGAGAGAGGGGGCCGGCCACAATTAGAAAGAAGAGAGAGTGATTTATTTGTGATGAGTGTTTGATTCACCTCATTGTGCCTTTATTTGTAGTAGTAGGATAGGTAAAAACCTTTCCCTTTAGGATTACAACATTTAATAGGTAATCTACTCCTAACGGGAATATAAGATACTTTCTCATATCCTCTAGGATTTACACAATCACATTCCTATTCTAAATATAACTGCAACAAATGCGAAATTTTTAACCACATAAATATAAAGAAAAACAATTTTGAAACATTTTGTACAATAATAGAATTTCTTTCGATAGAAATATATATACATATACATAAAAAATCGTTATCAGATATAACATATCAACAATATATAAACATGATGCAAAAAATTTTACTATATAAAAGTAAATCAAAACAATTTTGAATAGTTTTCAACCTTTCTTAGTTTGGTCACCCAATATATATAAACATGATGCAAAAAATTTTACAATATAAAAGTAAATCAAAACAATTTTGAATAGTTTCCAACCGTTCTTAGTTGGGTCACCCACTATATATAAACATGATGCAAAAATTTTTACTATATAATCAAAACAATTTTGAATAGTTTTCAACCTTTCTTAGTTTGGTCACCCATTCATAGTCGCCTTACCTATATATTTGTGTGCTACAGATTCATGTTGTCAAACCATTAAACAGAGAAAGATATTAGCAGTATTTACCACAGAGAGTTGTAGAGATGTCTAGAATTTCTTTATTTCATTTCTTCTTACTTGTTCTTCTTGCCTCAGGTTTGTTTTCTTTTTCCTTTGCCACTGTTTTTCCGGTTTTTTATTTGTTTGTCTTTGTGGTAAGAACTATACGAAAGATTTTAGATTTTTACGTCTTTAAAGTGTATGTGGACATACCACCTTTTCAATTTAAAAGGAAAACATAGAGTGGCAAAACACTTGTCTTTAAGTCGTTGTATCTTCATTTGAAGATCATCTCTACAAAAAAAATCTTTTCAATCGAATATTATTTAGTCATTCAATGTATAGAACAAACGATAGATTATAAACCAAATAATATGCTTAAGATTAATCATCCATTTTTTAGACACATTTGGATGATAAAATGATCTGCAATTTGAATAATTTTTTGTAGAATTGGTTTTCAAATGAATATTGATAAATTGAACGGTTCCAATGGTTGATTTTATTCAGTCAAGATACGTTATTCGCAGAAGGTGAGACATGTGAAGGATGCAAGTATTATCCATTTCGTTTATTCACTTGTTTAAGTTGTAAATTTTGTAGTTGCGTTGAAGAAGGAAAATGTGCATCAAGTGTATGCGCAGAAGTTATGCACAATTGTATCCTAGCGGGTGTACATTAGATGATTGCAGTGACAAGTGTTTTAGTAAATACAGGCAAGAGAAAGTAGACGGATATGAATGCAGTGCCAAAGGTGATCCTAGTAAAGTTGGTTGTTATTGAACCTATAAGTGTTGAAGTCCCTTAGTCCCTCCTTAGTATTATTGGCTGCCAAAAAGAGCTAATAAGTTTTCTACTCTCGTTGTGCGATGTAATAATTTGAAATTTTCAGTTAATAAAATTTGGCAAAAGTAAAGTGTTGTTTATTATTATTGTTATTATTACTATTATTGTTTTTGTTGTTGTCATTGTTATTGTTATTTATTATTATTATTGTTGTTGTATTGTTATTGTTATTATTATTATTATTATTTAGGTGATGGTGGGAGTACGCAATATATCAACTCAAGTACGTGCCCATTTTCTATATTCATAGTACATAATTAATAAGATATATTAATTAAGAAGTTAAAAGGCAGAAGCTCCTCAAGAAGATATGGAAGTTAATGATACCCCTCCCAAGGTAAAAGTAGTCAGCTCTTGACAAAACAAGTAAAAACAATTGGTTGTGTTATCAAGCAGCGAGATTGTTAATAATCATGTTTTTATAAGAAGAAAGATAATAGATAGTGTGACCTTGATTACACCCAGTTCCAATACAATCAAACGAGAAGGTTTTCCTTGCAACGGATGACAAGTTCTATTCCAAACGTGAAAATTATGAAAATTAAAACCAACTCTAGTGACTATGACTTCCAAATCAGTCCGCAACCAATTTTTTGGAACCATATTCGTGCACCGCCACAGATGATGGAGGCACTAAGCTAAGCAACCTCTAAAACAGAGAACAACGGTGAGTAGGTCTCTGGGGGTGTGTATGTGTGTGCCGGTCAAAGGCTCTCCAACGGTCAAGTTAGTAAGCAGTTTTAGACTCAAGCAATGAAGAAGAGAATTAAAGTATAGTGATCGCATTACTAAAGACGAACCCTAGATGGATAAAATCCTCATTCTAAGCTGGGAGAATCCTAGAGAATATCTACAAGTAGATAGTGTACCCTTTTAGGAGTTGTGATTACTTGCGGCGCATGCCAATTCCTAGAGTGTAAGGAAACCCATGACTTATAAGAAATCTAAGTGTATCCATATATGGATCGGGTCTCATGTTTTGCGGAACAAGCATGGTCATTCCAGCGCAGTTGCTCGGACTTTGCTTATTGTCCCAGAATATGGTGATGGTGGCGCTACTTCTCCGTATGATCCAACTCCGCTTGGAGGTGTCGAGTTCTTGATCGGACTTCTGAGGTATCTGTATTCCGATCAGCCTTACTCCGGCCGTCAAAAATCATGGTCCCATAATTGCCACTAACTATGTATCTAAAGACAACCTATTCCTCTTGAGCATGGATAGTTATCCAATGGCCATGCCTTTCAGAGTAAGCTGGAATACGTACCGATTAGTATTCTTTCTTCGTTTAGTGATTTGATGCATAGTGGCGTTTCGAATTTAGACATGTGATCTCGAGTACTGTGCCATGAAGATATTCATGATTATGTGTATCGCGTAGGCACATTTTGCAAGAAGCGGCCATTCAATTGTTCAAGTAACTTCGATCTTCGTATCTACCAATCTCGATACAAAGACCCTTTGTATTCAACGGTAAGATTGCCTAGTGCTGCCTTTAAATAGCCTCTTCACTATTAGGTTTCCTTGTACTTCCACATTCTTTAGTGTGAATCATGGAGTCTCATCGCTTGCTTCGTGATCCGATTTTCAAACCCAGTTACCTTTCTAAAGCTTCGATACCTAAAATTTTCAAACTTGAAACTTGCTTTCATCACATCAATCTTTGCCAAGCCAGGTCAAACAAGCCTGAATCAAGCTATAATACCATCATTTGCTTCTTGTGGTTTGTTTTATAACATCCATGCCCTTGCAGTATCCTTCTCATCGTTTCTGTGCACAGGGGCAATCTAAACAAAATATTGAGATTCTTTATAGGGTTTTTCATTTGAGCCTTAATCGCCCTTATCTAGGAGTGGACGCCGCTGGCAACTGATCTTCATTAGAATTAATGATCCTAGCCAAGTATGCATTGTAGTTTTCTTGGTAGAATTTGCATGTCAGAGGTGAGGACTTTCTCCCCAAAACAGTTGTACTAGTCTTTTGTGCCCTTTCCTGAAGACTTTGAAAATAAACTTGTGTTTGTATGAATTTTGTCTCCTTCTTCATCCCTTGCTTCTCCTAATCATGAAATAAAACTGTAATCCGATTAATCTTTCCAAAGTAAACAAACTTTTAGAGGAAATTAGTAATGGAGCAGAATATGAATAAGTTTGTAGGGTCCAGAACTGTGCTAAAAACCCCCTTGGTAATGTCTATTCGGAAAAACACGACCTTTTAAACTTAGTATTCATAAAGTTTCTCATCACGATATCTGGCATGCCACCTGACTTCTGTATCAAAAATTAAACATTAAACTACGAAGAATCTTTTACTCTACAATCGTCACAATCCATTTATCAGACTAAGGATGTGTTGGAAGTATGCCCACAAAGCCACTCAGTTGATGTAATAGCTTTTGGAATACTTATTGTATTAAACTATTATATGTTTAATGAAGGGCAAAGCTTATTATTAATCACTATTTATTGTATTATGTGTTTAAGCAACAAGGGAATCCAAGGAATGTATTTAATCTAAGAGAGAAGTGATCTAAGTAAGTTAGATTATCGAGACATTTCTCTTATGTTCATTCCTAAAACGTTCCTAGCCATAGGATTGCCAATTGGGCATTGACAATCCGCTAAGGTTAGTATGTGTTATGTTAACTCAAGCGTGAGTATGACTAGTCTCAAGTCATTTAGTGTTGGACACTGAGACAAACACATAGGTGCTCAAAAGGTAATCGAGTACACTGAACCACGATCAAAAGAGAGTTCGAACATACATGTCATGTAAGAACTCGTAAGTTGCAATATGCAAAGTAGTCCTTTGACCTGAGGCATCATTGATGTCTAATGGTTAGGTCCTTGATCTTTGATTCTGTCAAAGGCATTCCGTTCAGAGTGTCCACGGCATTGTTGGGATGAAGCTATCTAGTCATGTAGACATGTGAATGCACAACAAGGGATTTCTAACCTTCCATGGTGGAAGGAGAATACTCTGAGATATGATTCGAGAGTCTTTGGCCAAAGCATACGAATATGACTTAGGAAGTTTGTTCCAAATCATATTCAATTGAATCATATAGAGAAGTATCACATTGGATAGTAGACATGAAACAAACTATCACTCAAATAATGTGATTGAGAGTATTGTATTAGAGAAGGATCGTATTGCATTGTAATTGTAACTGGATAGGTTCTCCAACCACTTCTACTTAGCTTGGGTAGCCATGACATACTACTAGGTGTCACTCATGGTTTGTGGAAGCCCTAAGAATTAGCAAACACTAATCTTCATCAAAGGGAGAAGTGAAATGTAGTTTCAATTCACAATCGATCGTTAAGAGTAACAATCGCCCACTGCCTCGCTAATTGGAACCTAATGGATCGTACACCAAGTAAGGATGAAAGTGAAGAAATATAAATGAGATGGATAAGCAATAAAATAGTTTAATTGAGAATGGTCAAGATTAATTAATTAGTTAATTAATTTTACGAAAGGTTCGTATTGGGCTTTTAAGTTGGTTTTGGGTTTCGGGGCCCAAAAGGGTTTTTGGTCCACAAGGCCCATTGAGTTTAGGTTGTGTGACAACTAAAACTAAATGGAAATTAACCCAAAAACAAAGCCAAAACCGGCCTAGAGTGAAGGGGTATCAAACTTGGGTTAATTGCAAGTTTGCCACTCACATGTGAGGTAGTATAAAAGCATCTTTATAGCTTTTACCTCATTAGGGTTTTCTAGAGAAAAGAAGAGAAACATTTTCTCTCTTTTTCTCCAAAGAGGCCAGCCACTTAGGGAGCTTTTCACTAGCATCAAAATCTCTCTAAGTCATCCATCTTCTCTTCACACTACATCCTTGGTGTGGAGACATAGAGGTACCAAACCTTTGGTACTTTTTGGAGATCCTTTCCTCACATCATCAAGGAGCAAAGGAGCATCTAAAGGAGAAGAATCACAAGGAAGATCCAAGGAGCTAGGAGGTGACTTGAAGGCCCTCCACTTGGGTGAATCCCTTGTGCAAACAAGGATGAGCTTCAAGAGTAATGAATCTCAAAATCCTTCTTCTCTTTAATGTTGTTAAAGAGTCTTGTGGTTCACCATTCACTAGGCTTTGAAAGTCATGGGTTTTAGAATTGTTTTTGAATGCATGCCTACTTTAAAGTGTTATTAGTTTGCATATGTGTTCAAATGTTCTCACATGTTGTTAGCTAGGACAAAATTTTTCCTTCAAGTGGTATCAAGAGCCTAGGTCTAGAGTATGGTGAATCCTTTTGGGTTTTGTGTTTTTTCATGGTTTGTGATTTAAATGTTGTAAATGTTACAAGCTTTATTCTTGCTTTTTGAATATAAATTTTGCTTGAAAATTTAGCATCTCAAATGTTGTAGATGTAGTTCATTTAAGCATGAATATTGGAACTAAAATTTGGTGCCATGTATGTGGGGAAATTCGGCCAAATCCAAAGGGTGGATTTTTGGGTTCATGTTTGTCTTGTTAAAAGTGTTTTAAAGTGACTTTTGGAACCCCTAAGTACCCTAGGATGTTAACCCTCTTTTGAGTAGTGAAAATTTGAGATTTATTGAGTGAAAACATTCATGGAGCTCTTATGAGTTTTCATGTGTGTTCTTCAATGTTCTTGATGTTCTTACCAAGAACAAAAAGGTTTGGAGTTTTGATTCAAAATGTTTGGTGTTTTTCATAAAGTTTTGGTTTATTATTGATGGGTGATGGATGATTGGCGATGGATGATTTATGTAATTATTGTTAGACAAAACTTTTTCTTACAACCCATCCCAATCACCTTTTCCTCACCTACCTATCCACTTGCACAAAACACTTTCAAATTTTGATTTTTTCACCAAAACCTTTTCCCCCTCCTTTTTCACTACCAAAACCGGCCACCCCTTAGTGGGGGTGCTTTTGGGGCTTTTTATGCAATTACATAAAGTTTTGATACTTTTGTGTATTTGCACTTTGGCCCAAAAGTTTACGTTTTTACGTAAAGGTCCAAAATCACTAAAGGACAAATTGTTTTGTTCCTTTAATGAAGTTTTTGTTATTGTTGAAATTTTTAGGTTCTAGTTGTAATTACATGAAGTTGTGGACTCTTGTGTTTTTACAAAGTGACCCCAAAAGTTTTTGTTTTAGAGTTGTGGCCCAATAGTTGTGGTCATTGCTTTTCGGCCCAAATTAGGATGAGAACAAAATGGTTTTGTTTCTTTAAAATGAGAATTGGATTTTCATTTCATTTAGTTCCATTTAAATCAATTCTATGAATCCGAAAACCAATTGTTTAAGTTGTTTTCTTAGTTAATGTGATTGATTAAGAAAATGATGATTATGAACCAAAGGCCTCGATAATTGAGCTATGTGATTGGCCGCTTTACATTATGAATGTTTGGGTTTAAGTAGTTTAGATTTGAATGTAATTTGATTAGTTCAAATTTGTTGTAAAAGGGCATAAGTCCTTCAAATGTGTTGTAAATGGGCATAAGCCCTTCTCTTTATTTCATGTATTCCTTTTTGTTTATATGTATGCAAATTGGAATAGTTGGGTCCAACGCCCAATAGGAAATAACGGTTTAATTAGATTAAACGCGTAACTAAAATCAACAACTACCTACCTTAGACCCAAGGTCCAACACAAGGCTCGTGTTGGATCAAATCAAACGGTTCATAATCATCCTAAGACCTTTTAATAAGATTAAAATGAAATTGATGTAGCCCAACACTACTCCCTCAACAAAATGAATATTAAGTTGATAAACGAGAGATGCTTTGAACATTTCTTCGTAGGCCTTCCACCGTGGTGGGCTCCAATCGTTTGTGACTCATACACCAGCTTCACCCTATAATGGGGAAGTTCAAAGTACGTGTTTACACTCAGGAGGAGTCTATTAAACACATATGATGAAGTGAGTGTAGACAACGAGTGTGACCAACATGATATAATTCTGAGGTTGTGCTTGAACCCCTACATAAACTAGCATGGTGGGAAGACTTAACTAAGTGCAATGACGCCAACATGATATAATTCTGAGGCAATCATTCTCTAGAGGCCAAAATAGATGGGTAATTACAAAAGTTGTAAATGGCTAAAGAGTTATCCTCTCATCATTATTGTTGCTAGCCAAAATGATATAATTCTGAGGTGGGCTTGGTAATGGTGAGTCTCCCATACCCGACTAAGAGTTCAACATAACTCTCAGATTCTATTGAGGGATGTGGAATTTGCCAAAAATAGTGGGTGGTACTATTTGATTTAAGACCCAATCAAGTAGTTTTAAAATCAACAATCTAATACGATTTCTGTTATGTTATGTAGTTAACGACATGCCTAAAATAACACCCACCATTATACTTGACAAAAAGGGCCTTAGGGGCCAACGTTTCCTTGCTTGGTATCGCCAAATTGAGAATGTCTCAAAGGTGAAAGACATATTGTATGTGCTTAAGCAATCCCCTCCTCATGTACCTCCTACGAAACTAGCTTCAAAGAAGGAGTGTCAAAATTATGCTAGACACTATGAGGATGACTTACAAGCCAAATGCTTAATCCTCACTTTACTTAGGGAGGAGCTTAAGAAGCTACATGAGCACATGGACACTTCTTGTGCCATGGTTGAAAGTTTGCATAAGATGCATGACATTGAGACAAGTAACGTACGATTCTCAAATGTTTGTAGTCTATTAAATGCCAAAATGGCAAAAGGGACATCGGTCCAAAAACATGGACAAAAGATGGAAAGGATCTTTCGAGATCTTGAAAGTTTAGGAACTCCCATCGATGGAAAAATGGCCCAAGAATTTTTCCTTGCATCTTTCTCGGATGATTTCACTAAGTTTATAGTAAACTATAAAGTGAATAGATTTGATCATACTTTTACCGAGATGATTGACATGTGCTGTAAGTTTGAACAAGGTTTCAAAAAAGACAGTGGGAGTGAGAATGCAATCATAAGGAAAAGGTTGCATAAGAAGAAGGCAAGAAAATCCAAGGGAACATGCTTTCATTGTGGAAAGGATGAACGTTGGAAGAAGAAATACAGGGTGCGCATTGCGAGCCTTATGACACGAACTTTTGAAGGGACTATTTCTGTCATAGAAAGTGCTTTTACAGTGAGCTCCAATTCCTGGATATTTGATTCAGGCGCTAGTCAACATATCTGCAATTCGTTGCAGGGGCTAACAGGGAGCAGGACACTGCGTAATGGGGAGATGGTTATGCGAGTTGGGAACGGCACTAAGATCTCTGCAAAAGCAGTAGGCACCTACATGCTTAAACTACCCTCTGGGGAAGTCTTGGAACTTAAAAATTGTTTATATTTTCCTTCATGTATAAAGAATTTGATTTCTATCTCTATGCTTTTACGAGATGGGCACTCGGTTTTGTTTAACAAAATGAGTTACACTTTATACTTGAACGGTCGTATTATCTCTCATGGTAATATGATAGAGGGACTTTTTCACCTAGAGACAAGTAGTGGGATGCACTGTATTGAAAGCGGGAATACCTCAAAACCCAAAAGGGCTAGAGAATAAGTTAACCAAGTTAGACTTTGGCATCTTAAACTTGGACATATAAACCAGGACAAGATTCGCAAGATGTCGAAAGACGGATATCTTAGCCCATTGGGTAATGACCACATGGGCACTTGTGAACCTTGTCTACTGGGGAAGATGTCTAAATCTCCATTCACTGGGAAAAGAGAGCGGGCCAAAGATATACTAAAGTTAATCCACACAGATGTATATGGACCTATGTCCACCACATCAAGGGGAGGCCTCTCCTACTATATCACATTCACCGATGATCACTCTCGGTTTGGCTATGTGTATCTTATGAAGTACAAGTCAGAATCCTTTGAAAAGTTCAAAGAATTCAAGAATGAAGTAGAGAAGCAAACTGGGAAACAGATAAAGACCCTATGATCAGATCGAGGGGGTGAGTATCTGAGTACTGAATTCCTAGATTATCTCAAAGAGTGTGGAATAGTATCACAGTGGACTCCACCAGGAACTCCTCAACATAACGAAGTTTCTGAGAGGAGAAACCGAACCTTGATGAACATGGTTCGTTCTATGATGAGTTCCGCTGATCTACCAATATCATTCTGGGGATATGCACTACACACAACAGCTTATTTGCTAAATGCAGTGCCTTCTAAATCTGTTCCACAAACACCATATGAGATATGGTATGGGAAGAAGCCAAGTCTTAAACATCTTAAGATTTGGGGTTGTCCTACATATGTTAAGAAACAAGATGCAGGAAAGCTTGAAGCAAGATCTGTTAAATGCTATTTTGTGGGGTATCCTAAACAACCTATGGATACGAATTCTATCACCCTGACGACCAGAAAGTCTTTGTCGCCAGAACTGCTATATTCCTTGAGGATGAATTCGTTCTCAATGGAACTAGCAAAAGAATGATAGAATTGAAGGAAATTTCCGATGAGCCACAAACAAGCAATCAACAGATAGACAACCCTGTTCCTGAACCTCTAGCTCCACGTAGATCTGAACGGGTCAGCAAGCCACCTAAGAGGTATGACTTAGATAATGACTTTGGGGAGTTGCACCTTCTAGGTGACAATGACACAAAGGAGGATCCTAGAGACTACACTAAAGCAATGTCCGACATTGATTCAAAGAGATGGCAAGAGGCCATGAAATCCGAGATGGATTCCATGTATCAAAATCAGGTCTAGACTCTTATAGACCCTCCAGAAGGTATAGTACCTGTTGGAAACAAATGGGTATTCAAGAGGAAGATAGGCGTTGATGGAAACGTGGAGACTTATAAGGCTAGACTAGTAGCCAAAGGTTACAGGCAACGAGAAGGGATTGACTATGAGGAAACTTTCTCTCCTGTAGCCATGATTAAGTCCATTCGGATTTTGCTTGCTATAGCTGCGTACCATGATTATGAGATATGGCAAATGGACGTGAAGACGGCCTTTCTGAACGGCTACCTAGAGGAAGAACTCTATATGACTCAACCCGAAGGTTTCGTGTCCAAGTCTGAAAAGACTAAGGTATGCAAGCTTCAAAGGTCCATTTATGGACTTAAGCAAGCCTCTAGAAGCTGGAATATTCGTTTTGACACAGAAATCAAATCGTTTGGTTTTACTCAAAACGAAGACGACATTTGTGTTTATCAAAAGGTCGTTGGGGATGCAGTTGTATTCCTAGTGTTATATGTAGACAACATATTACTATTCGGGAATAACACTGCAGTACTTTCTTCTGTAAAAGTGTGGTTGTCCAAAACCTTCCACATGAAAGATTTAGGAGATGCATCTTATGTACTTGGGATAAAGCTCTATCGTGATAGATCCAGAAAATTAA
The DNA here is from genome assembly GCA_024362995.1 of Heteromeles arbutifolia. Classification (NCBI taxonomy): domain Eukaryota; kingdom Viridiplantae; phylum Streptophyta; class Magnoliopsida; order Rosales; family Rosaceae; genus Heteromeles; species Heteromeles arbutifolia. The sequence goes on along the minus strand of JANCRC010000002.1, from coordinate 36,947,719 downwards.
TTGGATTATCCCAATCTATGTACATAGATAAGGTGCTAAGTAGGTTCCAAATGGAACAATCGAAGAAAGGTCTTCTTCCTGTGAGACATGGAATTCACCTTTCTAAATCCATGGGACTGAAAACTCCTGAAGAGATACGGCAAATGAGTAGGATTCCTTATGCTTCCGCCATAGGAAGTCTCATGTATGCCATGATATGCACAAGGCCTGATATCGCATATGTTGTGAGCATTACTAATCGATATCAATCTAACCCAGGATCAGAACACTGGGCAGCTGTGAAGTCGGTCCTTAAGTACTTAAGAAGAACTAAGGACATGTTCCTCGTTTATGGAGGAGCAACAGAGTTGCGAGTGGAAGCCTATACAGACGCAGATTTCCAATCTGACGTCGATGATAGAAGTTCCAACTCCAGATATGTGTTCACTCTGAATGGTGGGGCTGTCAGCTGGAAAAGCAAGAAATAAGAAGTAATTACTGATTCCATGACAGAGGCTGAATATGTCACTGCAGCTGAACTCGGCAAAGAAGCGTTCTGGATGAAGAAGTTCATTACTGAACTGGGAGTGGTTCCAACCATTACATCACCAGTAACTTTGTACTGTGATAATAGTGGGGCGATAGCTCAAGCCAAATAACCCAGGGCTCATCAAAAGAACAAGCATTTTGACAGGCGCTTTAATATCATTAGAAGATATGCTGCCGAGGGGAAAATCAACATCCTCAAGGTTGCCTCAGCAGATAACGTAGCAGATCCACTGACGAAGCCAATGTCTCAAATCCAACTTGACCGCCATATGGAAATGATGGGTATTAGATACATGGGAAGGTGGCTTTGAGTGGAAGTGGGAGATTGTTGGAAGTATGCCCACAAAGCCACTCATTTGATGTAATAGCTTTTGGAATACTTATTGTATTAAAGTATTATATGTTTAATGAAGGGCAAAGCTTATTGTTAATCACTATTTATTGTATTATGTGTTTAAGCAATAAGGGAATCCAAGGAATGTATTTAATCTAAAAGAGAAGTGATCTAAGTTAGATTATCGAGACATTTCTCTTATGTTCATTCCTAAAACATTCCTAGCCATAGGATTGCCAATTGGGCATTGACAATCCGCTAAGGTTAGTATGTGTTATGTTAACTCAAGCGTGAGTATGACTAGTCTCAAGTCATTTAGTGTTGGACACTGAGACAAACACATAGGTGCTCAAAAGGTAATCGAGTACACTGAACCACGATCAAAAGAGAGTTCGAACATACATGTCATGTAAGAACTCGTAAGTTGCAATATGCAAAGTAGCCCTTTGACCTAAGGCATCATTAATGTCTAATGGTTAGGTCCTTGATCCTTGATAATGTCAAAGGCATTCCATTAAGAGTGTCCACGGCATTGTTGGGGTCAAGCTATCTAGTCATGTAGACATGTGAATGCACAACAAGGGATTTCTAACCTTCCATGGTGGAAGGAGAATACTCTGAGATATGATTCGAGAGTCTTTGGCCAAAGCATACGAATATGACTTAGGAAGTTTGTTCCAAATCATATTCAATTGAATCATATAGAGAAGTATCACATTGGATAGTAGACTTGAAACAAACTATCACTCAAACAATGTGATTGAGAGTATTGTATTAGAGAAGGATCGTATTGCATTGTAATTGTAACTGGATAGGTTCTCCAACCACTTCTACTTAGCTTGGGTAGCCATGACATACTGCTAGGTGTCATTCATGGTTTGTGGAAGCCCTAAGGATTAGCAAACACTAATCTTCATCAAAGGGAGAATTGAAATGTAGTTTCAATTCACAATCGATCGTTAAGAGTAACAATCGCCCACTGCCTCGCTAATTGGAACCTAATGGATCGTACACTGAGTAAGGATGAAAGTGAAGAAATATAAATGAGATGGATAAGCAATTAAATAGTTTAATTGAGAATGGTCAAGATTAATTAATTAGTTAATTAATTTTACGAAAGGTTCGTATTGGGCTTTTAAGTTGGTTTTGGGTTTCGGGGCCCAAAAGGGTTTTTGGTCCACAAGGCCCATTGAGTTTAGGTTGTGTGACAACTAAAACTAAATGGAAATTAACCCAAAAACAAAGTCAAAACCGGCCTAGAGTGAAGGGGTATCAAACTTGGGTTAATTGCAAGTTTGTCACTCACATGTGAGGTAGTATAAAAGCATCTTTATAGCTTTTACCTCATTAGGGTTTTCTAGAGAAAAGAAGAGAAACATTTTCTCTCTTTTTCTCCAAAGAGGCCGGCCACTTAGGGAGCTTTTCACTAGCATCAAAATCTCTCTAAGTCATCCATCTTCTCTTCACACTACATCCTTGGTGTGGAGACTTAGAGGTACCAAACCTTTGGTACTTTTTGGAGATCCTTTCCTCACATCATCAAGGAGCAAAGGAGCATCTAAAGGAGAAGAATCACAAGGAAGATCCAAGGAGCTAGGAGGTGACTTGAAGGCCCTCCACTTGGGTGAATCCCTTGTGCAAACAAGGATGAGCTTCAAGGGTAATGAATCTCAAAATCCTTCTTCTCTTTAATGTTGTTAAAGAGCTTGTGGTTCACCATTCACTAGGCTTTGAAAGTCATGGGTTTTAGAATTGTTTTTTAATGCATCCCTACTTTAAAGTGTTATTAGTTTGCATATGTGTTCAAATGTTCTCACATGTTGTTAGCTAGGACAAAATTTTTCCTTCAAGTGGTATCAAGAGCCTATGTCTAGAGTATGGTGAATCCTTTTGGATTTTGTGTTTTTTCATGGTTTGTGATTTAAATGTTGTAAATGTTACAAGCTTTGTTCTTGCTTTCGGAAGGTCGGCATGTTTCTTATGTAGCATCACCATAATCTAAAATAACCTCATGCATTGGAACGGATGAATGAATGATGCTCGAATTCAAACTAGGGTCATTAGTTGGTGCCATTTTCCTCTTTCGGGGTTGTGAATTCTTTGAACCAAGGGTTCTGCCCTACTTCTGGGTCGGAGCAGATGATTGGCTAGCTGCCAATGTACCTTGCCGTGTGGAGGGTGTTGCCTTCCAACCTTCGGGGACGGTCCGGCCTTCCCAGGTGGGTTGTTGACGTACGCGGGGTACATTTATCCTTGCAGGTGTGTTTGCAGCTCATATATGTGATCTTGTCTCCTTAGATCGATCATTAAAAGCATCTGGCATGCTTTGAGCAATGCTCTGAAGATCTATAATTCGACGCACCTTAGTTTCAGACTGGGCAGTGTGGGGATCTAAATGAGACATAGTGGGAGCATACCACGACAATTCGTAGTGTTCTAGGGGAACGTTAGCAAGATTATCTCCGCCTAACGATGGGAAGACTATCTTATCAAAGTGACAATCCGTAAAACGTACAGTAAAGATATCTCCTGTCAAGGATTCTGAGTAGCGAACAATTGATGGCGAATCATAACCGACATAGATTCCCATTTTTCTCTTAAGACCTATTTTGGTATGTAGTGGCGGCTGATAGGAGCATATTTATGCGACTTAGTTAGCTTGTTTTCATGCATTTACGTTGTTAGTTCTTAGTTAATTTTGTATTTTAAGCTATTTTCGTGTGTTTGTAGGTTCAAAGTGTCAAGATGGCAAAAAAAGGCAATTTGGAGCATTCTAGAGCATTTTTGGGCCAAGATTGGGTAGTGCAAGCATGGAGGCAAGTTGATGGACGAAATTGAAGATATAAAGGCTTGAAATCAGCTAAGAAGATGGAAGAAAGAAGTCAAAGATAAAGAAGATAAGGAATCAGCTCAAAAGAAGGAGAATTATCCAAAACATTATCCAAAACAACCTTATCTTATCTTATCTTACCCAATCCTTACCTTATCTTATCCTAATCTTATCCTAACCTGTTTTCTTCAGTTTAGGGGACTTAAAACCTGATTTCTAGAAGTCCTATCCATTCCCCTACAAAAGTGGCGCCCCAAACTCTTCTAGAAACCCCAAAATCTGCCCAGAAACACATTCTCTCTAGAAGCCTAAAAATCTGGCGTCTCCCTCCTTTCTAGAAGGTCTTTTCCTTGCCTTGCAAAGCATTCCCTGCCCTTATCCCTTTGTGCCGTGGGTTTTCAGGCCCTTTCCCTCTTGGATTCTGATTGTTAGGCCTTTTCCTTGTGGATTTGGGTTCTACAAATCCTTCTCAGAAATCAATTGGGCCATAATCCTTTTTCCTACATATTATGCCGCACCTAGGGTCCTAATCCCTTGCTTATGCTGAGTCCAAGTCCTAAACTGATTCCCCTAGGGTTTGCCATGCTATATATACATATTTCCAAGCCTTGCCGCAGACCACCACCCATCCATACGAATTCTACACCCCCATATACATTCAGAAATCCATATTTTGCTACAGAGAAGGGAAGACAAGGCCTTGCCGTGGCTTCCATTAGAGAGGGAGGAGTTCTTTCTTCTCTTGTTTCGTTTCATGTTTAATTTAACTTGCTTTTCAATTATGTTGAACATGTGGAACTAATTTCATTTTAGTTAGAGGTGGATTCAAAGCCATGGACATATGTTTGATATGAATTGATTACCTTCAGTTATTGTTTCATAAATCGTGAATGCAATTTGCTTACCTGTTTGATTAAAACTTATTCTTGTATGTTGATTAAGGAGGCCTACTTAGTTTGCATGCTAGGATTTGATGCTAAAATATAAGGGAATTTCACCTAATCGTTATGAACTTATATTCAAAAGTAGTAAAGATTGCTAGTCACAATTGTGTTAAGTAAATCCTAGGCAAGAGTAACATGCATATTCCATAGTTATGAATGCCTTGTCAATGTTTATGGTTTCCATGGAACTTAATGATCTTTGATATGTATCTCTATCATGCGTCTTCCAGAGTTAGGGAACTTGATAAGAATAATTTGGTTGTGATGCGTTATCCATTCAATTCAATGAACTTAGGGAAATCTGAGAATTAATTAGTTCTATACAATTAATTCAAAGCATTGTCATTCATGGTTTATCGAAAGAATAACTGGAAATCAATTCGTATGCATATGTTCATGTGTGGAGAAGAACCCTCTAACTAGTTTTCACCCCTGAATTCACCTTTATCTCTTTCAATTTACTTTGTTTGCTTAAATCTGCTTAGTTTTGCTTAATTCGTCCAAAAAACCCCCCTAGTTCTTAATTGAGTCTTAGTTTGTTTAAATTCGTCCAAATCTGTCCCCTTTTAGTGTTTTGAGTCTAACTAGTCCAAAAGTCATCCAATTCACCCCTTAGAATCTGTTTTGAGTCTGTTTAAGTTAGTTTGGTTGTTTTGAGTCTATTTAGCCTGTTTTGAGTCTCTAGTGTCTAGAATCTGCCTAGTTGAGTTTTATTTGTTGTTTTAAGTTTGTTTTGTGTTATTTGAGTCAAGTTAGGTTGTCTAGAGTTAAAATTCGTTCAGATTGATCCATAGTACATGTTTTCATTGTCTAGAGTCCAGTTTTAGTGTTTTAGAGTTTAATTTGTATAGATTAGCATCCCTTCTAATCCCCGGCCTTAAACGATCCCTACTTTCATATACTACGTCGATAGGGTTTTAATTTGAGTGTCAAGTAATTCTCACATCAAATTTTTGGCGCCGTTGCCGGGGCCTCCAATGAAGCCTAAAATGCAGGATTCGTCCGGCTGGAAGACGTTAAAGCAAGCGCTACTTGGGAGGCAATCCATGCAAATAAAGAAGACCTAGGAACTCTCCGGCTCCACAACCAGATTTGCGTTTCTTAACCCTACTCTTTATTGCTTTTACTTTGCCATCTTTGTTATGTTTGTTAGTTGTGTTGTTTGCTTGCTTATGTGTGAGTCTATGTTTGAAACATTGAGGACACTGTTTGGTTTAAGTGTGGGGGGGTAAACAAAGTGTTTTCATGAAAAATTCGTGGGATTTTGTCACCTATCACTTCTAACGTTGTTTTTCACTGTTTTTGAGTGTTTTAGTGTGTTTCGAAGTATTTTTATGTGTCTTGAAAGAAAAATACGAAAATTTACAAAAAAAATTGAAAAAGTTTTGATAAATACCAAAAAGAGTCGTTTTTGAGTCGTTTTTGTGTGTTTGTGTCTTAGGGTACCTTCCAACACAATGATGAGGATTTGGTTTTTAATTGCATGACTGTTAAAGAAAGTTACAAACATGGATTGAAGTTTGATATGCTCTTTGGTTTATGCTTGATTATAGTTGACATTCATGAAGTCACATGTAATCACAAAAAGGATAAAATCAGTTTTTGTAACATGCTTGAAGGAAGTAGCTCAAACTAACGCTACAACCTTGAGAGACTTGAGCCTAAACTTTGTTTGGAGAGTTATTAATATGTGATTCTTTGTTTTCTAAAGTCGTTGCATGATCTCATCATTCTTTGCTTGGTTGCCACTTAGAATGTGTTTCATCACTATAGTTCCAAATACTAGAACTCATACCCATTTCATTCGAGGCATAAAATTGATTAGCATAACAAATAACAAGATGAAGTTGTTTAGTTCAAAACCAGAGCCAAAAAGCCTTAACCATTTGCATATGTATTGTAGGTTTAGCCCCTTTGAGCCATATTTAGCCTATTTTCTTTGTTAGACCACATTATCCTTACCTAGCCTAGATTAGGACTATCCATACCCATGTTCTTAAAGGATAGTAAAGCATAACAGAGAGGGATTCCTTTTGATCTACAAATGGTAGAAGAACAAGTGTGGGGGAAGGTTTTTAGTGGTTTTGTGTGCCAAAGAAGTAGAAAAGGGCACGGGTAGAAGAAAGAAAGAAAAAAAAGAAAAAAAGAAGAAAATTCGTGAGAAAAAGAAAAGAAAAAGAAAAGTATGTGAAAAATTGTGAAAAGTGTTCAAAATAAGTGAGAATGAGCTCACAAGTGTTGGTTGTTGAAGAAAGGGTCCAAAAAGTTGAATTCGGCCCTAAGTATGTGTGATCTTCCCTTTATGCATTTAAAAAGGGAGTTCTAAGTGTCATATTCATTACTTTGCTTGCTATTGCTTTAAGAACGTTTGTTTTCTTTACCTTTCTTTGTTAGCCAATACCCTTAGCCCCATTACAACCCTTAGACTTCTATCTTGATTGTTATGTGTTTCAATATGTGGAGTTTGGGATTGATATGAGCATATGGTGTCCCTGGTTCTCGCGTCTAAGTAGTGGCATTCCATTCATGAGATCATATATATACATGCATTAATAATTCCAGAAAGTGCCTTCTTTGTTAAAACATATGTGAGTGTTTAGTTTTTCATGTTTACATCAATCTTCTCACATATACTTAGTATAGGGAGTGTAGTTAGAAAATCTGAGTGAAAATAAGAGTGTACCTAGTGAGGAATTGAGTGAATTCTCCAAGGCATGTTACTACGTTTAAAACATTGTTTTAATTGGTTAGATGAGAGCTAATGGATGGTGACTGTGGTTAAGTATGTACTAAAGGGTGGGGAAGACTAAAAGCTATGGTTATGATGATCTTAAATATGTCATGTATGTTGGAAATCCCTGAGGTGAAAGTTGGAAGGTCTAGTTTGTTTAGTGTTTGTTTCGTTTGTTTTGTTTCGTTTTGCTTGAGGACTAGCAAAAGCTAAGTGTGGGGGAATTTGATAGGAGCATATTTATGCGACTTAGTTAGCTTGTTTTCATGCATTTACGTTGTTAGTTCTTAGTTAATTTTGTATTTTAAGCTATTTTCGTGTGTTTGTAGGTTCAAAGTGTCAAGATGGCAAAAAGAGGCAATTTGGAGCATTCTAGAGCATTTTTGGGCCAAGATTGGGTAGTGCAAGCATGGAGGCAAGTTGATGGACGAAATTGAAGATATAAAGGCTTGAAATCAGCTAAGAAGATGGAAGAAAGAAGTCAAAGATAAAGAAGATAAGGAATCAGCTCAAAAGAAGTAGAATTATCCAAAACATTATCCAAAACAACCTTATCTTATCTTATCTTACCCAATCCTTACCTTATCTTATCCTAATCTTATCCTAACCTGTTTTCTTCAGTTTAGGGGACTTAAAACCTGATTTCTAGAAGTCCTATCCATTCCCCTACAAAAGTGGCGCCCCAAACTCTTCTAGAAACCCCAAAATCTGCCCAGAAACACATTCTCTCTAGAAGCCTAAAAATCTGGCGTCTCCCTCCTTTCTAAAAGGTCTTTTCCTTGCCTTGCAAGGCATTCCCTGCCCTTATCCCTTTGTGCCGTGGGTTTTCAGGCCCTTTCCCTCTTGGATTCTGATTGTTAGGCCTTTTCCTTGTGGATTTGGGTTCTACAAATCCTTCTCAGAAATCAATTGGGCCATAATCCTTTTTCCTACATATTCTGCCGCACCTAGGGTCCTAATCCCTTGCTTATGCTGAGTCCAAGTCCTAAACTGATTCCCCTAGGGTTTGCCATGCTATATATACATATTTCCAAGCCTTGCCGCAGACCACCACCCATCCATACAAATTCTACACCCCCATATACATTCAGAAATGCATATTTTGCTGCAGAGAAGGGAAGACAAGGCCTTGCCGTGGCTTCCATTAGAGAGGGAGGAGTTCTTTCTTCTCTTGTTTCGTTTCATGTTTAATTTAACTTGCTTTTCAATTATGTTGAACATGTGGAACTAATTTCGTTTTAGTTAGAGGTAGATTCAAAGCCATGGACATATGTTTGATATGAATTGATTACCTTCAGTTATTGTTTCATAAATCGTGAATGCAATTTGCTTAACTGTTTGATTAAAACTTATTCTTGTATGTTGATTAAGGAGGCCTACTTAGTTTGCATGCTAGGATTTGATGCTAAAATATAAAGGAATTTCACCTAATCGTTATGAACTTATATTCACAAGTAGTAAAGATTGCTAGTCACAATTGTGTTAAGTAAATCCTAGGCAAGAGTAACATGCATATTCCATAGTTATGAATGCCTTGTCAATGTTTATGGTTTCCATGGAACTTAATGATATTTGATATGTATCTCTATCATGCGTCTTCCATAGTTAGGGAACTTGATAAGAATAATTTGGTTGTGATGCGTTATCCATTCAATTCAATGAACTTAGGGAAATCTGAGAATTAATTAGTTCTATACAATTAATTCAAAGCATTGTCATTCATGGTTTATCGAAAGAATAACTGGAAATCAATTCGTATGCATATGTTCATGTGTGGAGAAGAACCCCCTAACTAGTTTTCACCCCTGAATTCACCTTTATCTCTTTCAATTTACTTTGTTTGCTTAAATCTGCTTAGTTTTGCTTAATTCGTCCAAAAAACCCCCTAGTTCTTAATTGAGTCTTAGTTTGTTTAAATTCGTCCAAATCTGTCCCCTTTTAGTGTTTTGAGTCTAACTAGTCCAAAAGTCATCCAATTCACCCCTTAGAATCTGTTTTGAGTCTGTTTAAGTTAGTTTGGTTGTTTTGAGTCTATTTAGCCTGTTTTGAGTCTCTAGTGTCTAGAATCTACCTAGTTGAGTTTTATTTGTTGTTTTAAGTTTGTTTTGTGTTATTTGAGTCAAGTTAGGTTGTCTAGAGTTAAAATTTGTTCAGATTGATCAATAGTACCTGTTTTCATTGTCTAGAGTCCAGTTTTAGTGTTTTAGAGTTTAATTTGTATAGATTAGCATCCCTTCTAATCCCCGGCCTTAAACGATCCCTACTTTCATATACTACGTCGATAGGGTTTTAATTTGAGTGTCAAGTAATTCTCACATCAGCGGCGCTATTGGCACATAAATAGGGCACCCAAACACCCATAAATGCGAGACGTCAGGCTCATATCCAGTGACCAACTGTAACGGTGAATGTGGTTGCCTAGCAGTGGGCTTCAGGCGGACTAACATAGTTGCGTGCAATATTGCATAGCCACAAGGAGAAACCGGTAGTTTGGTTCTCATAACCAAAGTCCGAGCTATCAATTGAAGGCGCTTTATAAAAGCTTCTGCCAAGCCGTTTTGGGTGTGAACATAGGGTACATGATGTTCCACGTCAATCCCTACTGACATGCAATAATCGTCAAAAGTCTGTGACGTAAACTCTCCAACGTTATCCAGTCAAACGACTTAATCGGATAATCAGGGTGGTGAACCCTTAGCTTAATGATTTGAGCTAGGAGTTTAGCAAACGCGACGTTGCGTGTGGACAACAGGCAAACATGTGACCATCTTGTCAATGCATATCTAAATAGTTCGCAGGTTAGTTGGATAGGTCCACAAATGTCCCCTTGAATCCTCTGAAGAAATTTCGGGAGGTCGTGAATAATCTTTGTATATGAGGGTTGAGTATTCAACTTCCCTAAAGAAGACACTTTGCATGGCGGGAGTCCAACATAGGGATGTAACAGATGCCCATGAGATGATTTGAGGATACGGCGCATCATGTCACATCCAAAATGTCCCAAGCGGTTATGCCAAAATAAAAAATTGTCTTGGAACTCAGGCATAGAACCGGCCACACTATGGGCTTCTATGTCGCAAATGGTTATGATGTACAACCCACTCGACAGACATTCCAACTTCTGGCCATATACGTATGAAGCGATACAAAGAAATTCAAGACCATGATCTTCAGTGGTTTCAATATGATATTGATTATCTCGAATATCTCTAAAACTCAGCAACATTCTTCCGGAACATGGAGAATAGAGTGCCTCCTTAATGGTCAAGATAGTAGCATTGGATAACGTGATACGTGCCTTTCCGTATCCTTCAATCAGGTTGGATGGGCCTGAGAAAGTTGTCAAATGAGCTTTCTTGGGTATTAAATTAGTAAAATAGTGTCGTTCACGCAAGATGGTGTGCGTGGTTACACTATCTGCCAGACAATTAAGCTCCCCACTAGACATACCTAGAAATAAATTGATTGAATTGGTCACAAGCATAAATATAAGTCCATTCAATCAATTAAGCAATTCCAGAAAATAATGTCCATTCAAATAACAATCCATAATTCAAAACAAACCAAAACCAAACAAATTATTCCAAATACTTAGAAAAATTGTTCAAAATTAAACCATAAACCTAGAAAATAGGGGGTTAGAGCCAGCCACTCCTTGTGCGTTCGGGTTAACACCCTAAAAACATGTCTAATTTATTCATCCATAGGCGCTGACGCCTCCTGAAAATCCGATATCTTCATTGATGTAGTTGCATCTTCCAGATGATCCACATGCGCAAAATCAGACTCACGACGGGAATTATACTTGGCAATAGCCTCAAGGGAAGCTCGGCATATGCATGACCAATGATCCCTTGATCCACAGCGGTAGCACATGTCCAGTTCAATAGAAGCAGCCTGAAGGGGAGCTTTGCCCTTGTTCTCGAAGTTTAGGGTCTTAGGGGTGAGTGGTGGACACTGCCGGGTCACATTTCTTCCCTTAGGTGTGGCACTCTGTTGACCTTGGGCTCGTGGCGGGGCTTGCCACGCATTGCCAAGGCCACGATGATTCTTTCGTCGTTTATGGCAGCTAAAATTAATCGCATGCTCTTCAGGCACGGCGTTCGAGCCAGTGGGTCGAGCTTGATGATTCTTCATCAAAAGCTAGTTCTACTTTTCAGCGAGAAGTATAAGAGAGATCAAATCCGAAAACTTGATGAATTTATGTGCCCTATATTGTTGATGCATGACAATATTGGTGGCACGGAAGGTCGAATAGGTCTTCTCTAGGAGATCTAATTCGGTTAGTTCCACTTTACAGAATTTCAACAGTGAACGGATTCTACAAACTTCAGAGTTGTATTCATTCACAAATTTAAACCCACTTCAGATAGTTTCTTCCCGAGACTTCTAGAGCGGAGAAATTGAGCTTGTTCAAGTTCGACATGTCCCTCAAACGAAGGGAAAAAAAACATAAGTAGTCATATGGTAAGCCATAGACATATATCATAAATCATACGGGTTCTATAGACATGTATTGGTTTAATTTATGCATGAAAACTACAGGTTTCATGTGGTCTGTTTTGACTGAAGACTTCAAGTTTCAAAGGCACTAAATTTGGAACTACAGGTTCAATTTAGTTTTATGAACAATTAGTTCATAATGAGAGGTTCCTGCAAGAAACACAGAATGCAATACACTAATTTGAATATAGTGGATTTGAGGTTCTTTGGGAACTCAAGTGTGAGAGCTTCGTTACTACAAAAGTATGTCATGGTTCAAAGTATAAAAATAAATTGTTGAATCGTTAATGTCCAAAAGTGATCTTCAGGTCAACAATTTTGGATTCATTATTAGATTAATGGACTTTAGGTCACTTTTAATTAATTCAATAAATCGAGCCATATGAGGTCGATTATAGAAGCAAAATAATATTATCGGTTCGAAAATATAGCATAGCCCAAATGAGGGCTGGGTGCCGGGAGCCAAATGCATCTGGTTGGTTGCTAAAATCAGCCCTCGGGGTGGCTGCAGGCCACAAGGCCAAGGGGTAAGCCCAAGGGCTTATGGGAGTTGGAGAAAAACCCAGCCGCAGCTGGGTTTCATGTCTGGGCCAATGAGGGGCACGGGTCAGGTCCAGCAAAAATTGTCTTATAGGTTTGGGTGCCTGAATGTCGAGCCCAGCCTCATGGGCTGGCTGACTAAGGCATGGGCCAAGACCCAGCCAACTGGGCTAGTAGTATTGCTAGGGGCCGAGACAACAAGAAGTCCAGCAAGCACAAAAAGGCTTGCTGGAAAGCAGGCTTGGACAGCGTGGTGGGCTCGGGGTTGCAGGCCCTGTCGAGATAGACCCAGGCTGAGGCCTGGTTGCTGTGATGATTAGCTGGGCTTCAGGCCAGCGACATGGCTGATGGTGGTGCCGTGGTGCCCAAGGTTTTCTCCCCTTTTTTTTTCCAAAAATTGCTAGGGTTCTACAAACCCGAATTGCTTCTAATTTAATTTTATACTTTGACTCACATATTCCACATAACAATTTAATTGTGTGATGCAAGAAACAAATATATATATATATATATATATATATATATCGGAAAAAAATATAAACATAGAGGGGTTCATGCATCATGGGGAATGTTTTCATGGGTCATGGACGTTTCAAATATCTTCTTTTATTTTAAGCGTACCTGATTAGCAGAAAACAAAAATAAGCCTTTGAATTTGGTGGATGATAACATCCTCCTACGATGCGTCAATTCCTCAGCTTCTGGCAAGAGCGTGCTGATAACGTGTTGTAGGCTTGACACACCCCGACCGAGATCGAGGCATGCTGGCCGTCACGTGAGCGTAACGTAAGCCATGTGCATGAAGCGGAAGCGTTAAGATATGGAAATTTCAAATGAGTGAAACCAAACATCCAGAATGGCTAGAAAGGAAATAAATGTTAATACACCTTCAGAGCATAATTAAGTCTAAGTGTAGTCAAGCATAGAAATTACTAAATTAAACAGTATCCAATAATCCTACATGGATGATGTACTGTAAGAACTTCCACCAGAATCCTTGTGAGCCACCGACAAAGCTACCTAATACCTGGAGGGACGCAAAACAAAGCTGAGTGGGTCAGTAAAACAATGCTTATATAAAAACTTTATTACCTTTGAATATACTAACCCCTCGCCGTAAAACAAGTATAACTTTCCCGGAAAATAGAATACGTAAATATAAGTCAAATCATGCTCAGTATATCAAGATCCATTTGAATGTATTCCATGTATATGCTATGCCTAATATCACGATATAATAAATAATAAGCCAGGTGATGCAATTCAATATGAATCATCTGATAGCCGAAGTCACCTAACGTGATCTATACGGCAGAAACTAGAGCTCATTTCAATCATATCTCAACATATTTATTTCTATCTGCACACAAGTTGGTACCATCTCACTTGGTCTGACCGACAAGCTAGGTGTATAATGAATACGCTCAAGTACTGCAATCACATGAAGGCTATGCGCTAATCGCAGGTCACCTACAAGTCGAACCCACTGAAAGTGGTTTATACGACAGGCTATGCACCTATCTTGGACCCAAGGTGAGCGTGTGGTGCGGAAGGTGAACGATCATGTGAAGCTATGCCCCTAAGTCTGGGCGGGAGCACTGACACTGGGGTGTAGATTAATGAGCTCGATAGGCATCACAACATCACCAACTATCTCATAATCATTACCAGCATAATATACTCACCTGGGCTTACCTGGGCCTCCACAGCACCATGCAACAATATGCATAATTATGATAATGTATATGCTAAAAATGCAGGCATAACAAGGCATTTAAATCACATTCCATTAAATACGTTTTATGGGAAAAACGTCAAGTATATACATATATATACTGAAAATAACTGCCCACTCACTAGTATGTAGTCGGGTCGTAACCCCCACATCTAGCCTAGCTACACTCGTCCTCTAGATTGGTCTCGACTATATGAGAAATAAGTATAACAACGTTATTTTAAGCACATATACAATTCTAGCTAATAACTTCTCATACTTTGCTCAATTTGGGTATATAAATATACTACAGTGATCTACACAATCTCAGGATCATCCCCACATTTTTAAAATAATTTTTCACCTTCCCATGCGCCCTCACGCACCGAGGGGTTCACGAACCAACGCGCCCCCATGCGCGGCCACGTGACAGTCACACTGACGGCGTCAATTAACGCCGTCAGGAATATTCCGGAAATATTCCGTCAAATCCTAACGGTAACTGTTAAACTTAACTAACGGTGTTAGCATATTTCGTTAACTTTAACGGAATATGCTATGTCTTCTCCGGCGGGTCGCCGGTTGCCGATGACTGTTCGCCGGTTTCTGGGTAAACTTCCAAACATGGTTTCTCACTCATTTTTCAACCATTTCTCATAAATTTGGTTCCAAAATGAAGCTACGACCATGTAGAACACAACCATACAAGTTTCAAAGCTCAAAATCCATTAGATTTTACCTGAGGAAGCTTGATAATTCTGCAAACTTTGAAATGCTTTGATCTCAGTCCTCCGACGTCCAAAACCTTCCAACTAACCACTTCGAGCTTCCTTAGGACCTCCTTAAGCTCCCTATGAGCTTAAAATCTCCAAAAACAAAAGGTTTTAAGTGACCATGAATAGTGACAAAATCGGGGGGTTATGGTTCTACGGGTTTTCAAAAGCTTCCTCACTTGAAACTTGTACCAATCGATTCGTATCCACCTTAGGAATACAATGGTGTCCTCATTGACCACGATCCGTGAGTTTTTGACGGGTTTTGGTGTTGTCTGTACCAAACCGAGAGGGAGAGAGAGAGAGTGTCTGAGAGAGAGAGAGGATGTAAGGGAGAGAAGAGAGAGAATGGGGAAAGGGGATGAATGTGGACTTAGTTTGGTTACCAACCAAACAAAACAAGGTCCTTTAGTTCACCTAGGTCTACCACTTATGGAAAATAACTTGTCCAATTTAATACACAACACTCACCACACTTTTAATTTCCAAGGGTAATTCCGTCATTTCACATCTTCAAAAACAATTTCCCAGGACGGGCTGTTACAAGGCCTATTTGATTGAACAATCTAGGGTTTAGAAAGAGAGAGGGGGCCAGCCACAATTAGAAAGAAGAGAGAGTGATTTAATTGTGATGAGTGTTTGATTCACCTCATTGTGCCTTTATTTTAGACCCGGCAGTTTCTGACACGACACAAAAACGACACGAAAATAACGGGTTTCGGGTCAACACGATAACTTATCGGGTCATTATCGGGTGACCCGTTAAGGACCCGTTAATAACGGGTTCTTAATGGGTATACACGCGGGTAACACGTGGGTAACCCGTTTCGACCCGTTAAGAAAAAAACTATTTTGATAATTTTAAAATTTAATTACTAAAAGATTTATTATAAAATACAATAGCCATATTAATATATACAATATATTCTATATTAAATATATAGTTTTGTATTATTATTCTATATAAGTTTAAAAAAAAAGTTTTTGTCATTATTTATTTTTATTATGAGAGTTCCTTATTATCATTACTAGGATAAATTTTACTTAACATGTTGTTGTCCAAAATTAAAATAAACTAGTAAAGTATTTGCATAGGCAAGAACTAAGAAGACATACATACAAGTATGAAAAATGTGAAAGAATCTATAAACACTCGTGATTCATCATTATTTCTCCACGAGTAGATAATGGTTACACTTACATTATCGTTTAGATTTTTAAAATCCTCCAAACCCTCATGAATAATGTTTTTTATTTGAGGGCAAAATTTATAAAATTAATAATAATTATTGTAGAAGTGTAAAAAGTGTAAAAAAAATATACAATCACTCATAGTGACAAGCTTTACAACTTTCATGAAGGGGTTAGCTTCGAAATCCAACACTATAATCCATAAACCTTAAATTTATATTTAACCGTCGATTGTCATTTATGCTTTATTCTTCTTGCTGAATTTCATTTTTAAAATTTTCTGTTTTGAAAACATGATCATCTGGCAGATGTAAGAAGATGAACGGTTCAGATCTTTGATATCACGTTTCGATATTTACGGTTAACTGAAATATGAGTTGATGTCATATAGTTTGTAGAAACTTTATAAACATCAAGCAATATTTTCACTAACCGTAAAACTCTGAATATAATATCAACTATCCAAACCGTTCATCTTCCTGCATCATCTAATAGATCATGTTTTCAAAAAAGAAAATCTGAAAAAACAAATTTTGATGAGAACAATGAAGCGTAAATGTAAACAACAATCAACGGTTAAATTTTGATTTATGATTTATATGATTATAGTGGCGAATTTTGAAGTTAAGCTCTTCATGAAAGTTGTAAAGCTTGTCATTATGAGCGTTTATATATTTTTTCTATATTTTTTTACACTTCTACATTAATTAAAAAACTATTAAAGACTTTAGGTAAGTGAAACTATTAAAAAACTATCACGATATCTGGAATGCCACCTGACTTCTATATCAAAACTTAAACAATAAACTATGAAGAATCTTTTACTCCGCAATCGTCACAATCCATTTATCAGACTAAGGATGAAAAACCTTTGAACTATACCTAAAATAACTTGTAAAAATGAACTATTCTTCTTTACCTTGCCCCAATTCTCAGGCCAAGGATTTTAACACTTGCAATGTGGCGCTAGACGAAGGTTTCTCCCTTAGTTTGGATTCATGCCCTTCGCCAGCAGCCCGGACTGTTGGGCTAGCCCCAATTTCGTCCCAAGCCATTATGTGCCATGTTTGCTTCTAGCAACACCCAACTTTGTTGGTGTTCCCATGGCTGATCTTAAAATTGGGCTCTATTTTCTTCATTGCTTGGCCGAAGCAATTCAAAACCAATATGACCTGAATGTCACTATTTTCTTGCTTCCACAACTCAACCTTGTTTGGCCCCGGTCTATTGAATTAATTTAGTGATCAATAGTCCATTCGTTCGAAAAAAACAAATTTAAGACTTACATTCACTTAATGTGCTGACGACACCACAACCTGAACTTACTTCATTGCTGACATTTTGTTTGAGTATTTACACACTCAAGAGAAAGTGTTGCAGTCTAATTTAGTTAGGAAAGTGAGTGTAAATGCTAGGGTTTAGAGAGAGAGGGGGGGCCTGCCACAATTCGAGAGAAAAAAGAGTGATTTAATTGTGAGGTGTGTTTGATTCATCCCATTGTGCCTTCATTTATAGTAGTAGGATAGGTAAAAACATTTCCCTTTAGGATTACAACATTTAATAGGTAATCTACTCCTGATAGGAATATAAGATACTTTCTCATATCCTTTAGGATTTACACAATCACATTCCTATTCTAAATATGACAGCAAACGTCAAACAGGACGAAAGTGGTGAACTCAACGGAGTATGCATAATGTCTAAAACAAACATTAAAAAGGACAAAAGTAGTGAACTCAACGGAGTATGATCATCCCAGGATGGGTGCCTCGTTAAAACCTCGTTACGTAGCAAAAACCCTGTGGGAAAAATGCTCCTAATCATAGGAAAAAGAGTACATTAAGACCATGTGAGTATGCTTCTAGATACTCCCCCTAAGTTAGACA
Organism: Heteromeles arbutifolia; assembly: GCA_024362995.1. NCBI lineage: Eukaryota > Viridiplantae > Streptophyta > Magnoliopsida > Rosales > Rosaceae > Heteromeles > Heteromeles arbutifolia. Next base: position 36,929,745 of record JANCRC010000002.1, on the reverse strand, counting down.
TAACTTATAAATAAGTGAACTACAAGCGATTCAACTCAGATAATTTACGCATACTGATTCCTTGGACGAGCTTCTGAAATGTAGACTTGGGCAACGACTTGGTGAAAAGATCGGCCAGGTTGTCATAGGAATGGATTAGCTTAACTTCAAAGTTCTGATGCTGCTGCTGCTGGTGTAAGTAAAAGAACTTCGGCGCTATATGCTCAGTGTTGTCTCCCTTGATGGATACCTTCTTCAACTGCTCGATATATGCGGCATTGTCTTCAAAGATCGTCGTAGGCAGGTCAACGACTGATGTAAGACCACTAGTGCTTTGAATATGTTCCATGACTTTTTTCATCCAAAAGCACTCACGCGATGCTTCATGCAGGGTGAGAATCTCAGCATGGTTCGACAAAGTGACAACTAGCGTTTGCTAGGTAGACTTCCAAGGTATAGTGGTGTCTCCAACGGTAAAGACATAACCCGTTTAAGAACGTGCTCTATGTGGGTCAGATAGATATCCAGCATCTGCGTAACCAACAAGACGAGAATCAATCCGAGGACCGTAGGAGGTGGCAACACTTGGAGATTCGCGGGTGTAGAACAAGCCCAAATCCATTGTACCCTTGAGGTAGCAGAAAATGTCTTTAACACCATTCCAGTGTCTGTATATGGGCACATTGATGTATCTTGCAAAAATATTCACAGCGAATGAGATGTCAGGTCTAGTGCATTAAGCCAAGTACAATAAAGCCCCAATTGCACTTAGGTAAGGAACTTCAGGTTCCAAAATCTCTTCCTCATCCTCCTTTGGTAGGAAGGGATCTCGTTTAGCATCTAGAGTCCGAACAACCAAGGGTGTACTCGAAGGCTTCGCTTTATCCTCATTAAAATGACGCAACACCTTTTGGGTGTAGTTCGATTGATGTACTAGGATTCCATCCGAACAATGCTTGATCTCCAGGCCGAGGCAGTATTGAGTTTTGCCAAGATCCTTCATCTCAAATTCTGATTTCAAGTGTGCAGTAATTTCCTCAAGCTCTGCGGGAGTCCTGATAAGGTTCATGTCATCGACAGAAATTACAATGATTGCAAATCCAGAATGTGACTTCTTTATGAACACGCATGGGCATAATTCGTTGTTCACATAACCCTGACTTGTCAAATATTCACTTAAACGGTTATACCACATCCGCCCGGATTGTTTCAATCCATAGAGTGACCTCTTCAACCTAATTGAGAGAGTGTTCCGTGGTATAGAACTACTTGAACCAATCAATGGAAGTCTTTCTGGAACTTTCATGTATATTTCCGTATCTAGATCCCCAAAAAGATACGCAGTTACCACGTCCATAAGCTGCATATTCAGTTTTTCAGAAACTACCAAACTGATTAGGTAGCAGAACGTTATAACGTCCATTACGGGGGAATACATTTCCTTGTAATCAATCCCAAGGAGCTGAGAGAAACCTTACGTTACAAGGCGTGCTTTGTATCGCACTATTTCACTCTTCTCATTACGCTTCCTCACGAAAACCCACTTGTAGCCAACGAGCTTCACACGTGGTGGTGTAGGAACGATAGGTCCAAACACTTTACGTTTCATAAGCGAATCGAGTTCGACCTGGATTACTTGTTTCCAGTTTAACCAATCGGTTCTACATCGGTATTCATCGACGGAACGTGGTTCAATGTCATCGCTAAGCATGATGTCAGTAGCTACTGAGTACGTGAATGCATCGTCGACGATCATCTCATTCCTATTCCAAACCTCATCCAATACTGCGTAGTGGACCGAAATCACACGATTCTCGGAAGGCCGGCATGTTTCATATGAAGCATCACCATAATCTAGAATAACCTCATGCATTGGAATGGATGAGTGAACGATGGTCGCATTCAAACTAGGGTCATTAGCTGGTGCCATTTTCCTCTTCCGGGGTTGTGAATTCTTTGAACCAAGGGTTCTGCCATGCTTCAGGGTCGGAGCAGATGATTGGCTAGCTGCCAATGTACCTTGCCGCGTGGAGGGTGTGGCCTCCCCACCTTCGGGGACTGTCTGGCCTTCCCAGGTGGGTTGTTGACGTACACGGGGTACATTTATCCTTGCAGGTTTGTTTACAGTGTGTATATGTGATCTTCTCTCCTTAGATCGATCATTAAAAGCATCCAGCTTGCTTTGAGCAATGCTCTGAAGATCTATAATTCGACGCACCTCAGTTTCAGACTGGGCAGTGTGGGGATCTAAATGAGACATAGTGGGAGCATACCACGATAATTCACAACGTTCTACGAGAACGTTAGCATGCTTATCTCCCCCTAACGACGGGAATACTATCTCATCAAAGTGACAATCCGTAAAACGTACAGTAAAGATATCTCCTGTCAAGGATTCTAAGTAGCGAACAATTGATGGCGAATCATAACCGACATAGATTCCTATTTTTTCTGAAGACCCATTTTGGTATGTAGTGGCGGCGCTATTGGCACATAAATAGCGCACCCAAACACCCATAAATGCGAGACGTCAGGCTCGTATCCAGTGACCAACTGTAACGGTGAATGTGGTTGCGTAGCGATGGGCCTCAGGCGGACCAACATAGTTGCGTGCAATATTGCATAGCCACAAGGAGATACCGGTAGTTTGGTTCTCATAACCAAGGTCCGAGCTATCAATTGAAGGCGCTTTATAAAAGCTTCTGCCAGGCTGTTTTGGGTGCGAACATAGGGTACAGGATGTTCCACATCAATCCCTACTGACATGCAATAATTGTCAAAAGTCTATGACGTAAACTCTCCAACGTTATCCAGTCGAACGACTTAATCGGATAATCAGGTGGTGAACCCTTAGCTTAATGATTTAAGCTAGGAGTTTAGCAAACGCGACTTTGCGTATGGACAACAGGCAAACATGTGACCATCTTATCGATGCATCAACCAACACCATAAAGTATCTAAATGGCTCGTAGGTTGGTTGGATAGGTCCATAAATGTCCCCTTGAATCCTCTGAAGAAATTTCGGAAGGTCGTGAACAATCTTTGTATATGAGGGTTGAGTATTCAACTTCCCTAAAGAAGACACTTTGCATGGCGGGAGTCCAACATAGGGATGTAACAGATGCCCATGAGATGATTTGAGGATACGGCGCATCATGTCACATCTAAAATGTCCCAAACGGTTATGCCAAAGTAACAAAGTGTCTTGGAACTCAGGCATAGAACCGGCCACACTGTGGGCTTCTATGTCGCAAATGGTTATGATGGACAACCCACTCGGCAGACGTTCCAACTTTTCATGAATACGCTTCTGGCCATATTCGTACGAAGTGATACAAAGAAATTCAGAACCATGATCTTCAGTGGTTTCAATATGATATTGATTATCTCGAATATCTCTAAAACTCAGCAATATTCTTCTGGAACGTGGAGAATAGAGTGCCTCCTTAATGGTCAAGATAGTACAATTGGATAACGTGATACATGCCTTTCCGTATCCTTCAATCAGGTTGGATGGGCCTGAGAAAGTTGTCAAATGAGCTTTCTTGGGTATTAAATTAGGAAAATAGTGTCGTTCACGCAAGATGATGTACGTGGTTGCACTATCTGCCAGACAACTAAGCTCCTCACTAGACATACCTAGAAATAAATTGATTGAATTGGTCACATGCATAAATATAAGTCCATTCAATCAATTAATCAATTCCAGAAAATAATTTCCATTCAAATAACAATCCATAATTCAAAACAAACCAAAACCAAACAAATTATTCCAAATACTTAGAAAAATTGTTCAAAATTAAACCATAAACCTAGAAAATAGGGGGTAAAGCCGGCCACTCCTAGTGGGTTCGGGTTAAAACCCTAAAAACATGTCTAATTTATTCATCCATAGGCGCTGACGCCTCCTAAAAATCCGATATCTCCATGGATGTAGTTGCGTCTTCCAGATGATCCACATGCGCAAAGTTAAACTCACGACGGGAATGATACTTGGCAATAGCCTCAGGGGAAGCTCGACATATGCGTGACCAATGATCCCTTGATCCACAGTGATAGCACATGTCCAGTTCAGTAGAAGCAGCCTGAAAGGGAGCTTTGCCCTTGTTCTCAAAGTTTGGGGCCTTTGGGGCGAGTGGTGGACACTGCTGGGTCACATTTCTTCCTTAGGTGCGGCACTCTGTTGACCTTGGGCCCGTGGTGGGGCTTGCCACCCATTGCCAAGGCCACGATGATTCTTTCGTCGTTTATGGCAGCTAAAATTAATCGCATGCTCTTCAGGCGCGGCGTTCAAGCCAGTGGGCCGAGCTTCATGATTCTTCATCAAAAGCTAGTTCTACTTTTCAGCGAGAAGTAAAATAGAGATCAAATCCGAAAACTTGGTGAATTTATGTGCCCTATATTGTTATGTATGACAATATTGGTAGCATGGAAAGTCGAATAGGTCTTCTCTAGGAGATCTGATTCGGTTAGTTCCACTTTACAGAATTTCAACAGTGAACGGATTCTACAAACTTCAGAGCTGTATTCATTCATAAACTTAAAGTCTTGGAAGCGAAGGTGATGCCGCTCATGTCTTACTTCAGGCAAGTATATGTCTTTCTAACGATCGAAACGGTCAGCCAGAGCAAGCCAGAAGGTTCGTGGGTCCTCCTTAGTGAGGTACTCGTTCTGCAGTGCATCATGGATGTGTCTTGGAATGAAGATCATTCCAGTAGCCTTTTGAGCTTCGTCAACATGTTTGTCAGCAATAGGTGCCTTGATGGTGGCTCTAATACTCTTTGCAGTCAGATGGAGCTTCACGTCTAAAACCCACTTCAAATAGTTTCTTCCCGAGACTTCTAAAGGGGAGAAATTGAGCTTGTCCAAGTTCTACATGTCCCTAAAACGAAGGGAAAAAAAACATGAGTAGTCATATGGTAAGCCATAGACATATATCGTAAAACATACAGGTTCTATATACATGTATTGGTTTAATTTATGCATGAAAACCACAGGTTTCATGTGGTATGTTTTGACTGAAAACTTCAGGTTTCAAAGGCACTAAATTTGGAACTACAGGTTTAATTTAGTTTTATGAACAATTAGTTCATAATGAGAGGTTCCTGCAAGAAACACAGAATGCAATAATGCAATATACTAATTTGAATATAGTGGATTTGAGGTTCTTTGGGAACTCAAGTGTGAGAGCTTCGTTACTACAAAAGTATGTCACGGTTCAAAGTATAAAAATAAATTATTGAATCGTTAATGTCCAAAAGTGATCTTTAGGTCAATAATTTTGGATTCATTATTAGATTAAGAGCAACTCCAGCGTTGGAGGTTGCTCGGGGGACAGTGGAGAGGAAAGGGCCCGAGGCCCTGTGAAGGAGGTCCAGCGTTGGAGGAGCCCGAGCTACGGTGGAGGCCCGAGCAACGGGCCTGTGAACTGCTGCCAGCCTGAGAGCCCGATGGGTGTGACGCCAGCGCTGGCGTCTGCCCCTTTTTTAATTTTTTTCTGTCAGGCGCGTGCACCCCACTCGCGCGTGGGGGCGCGTCGTCCGACCAAAAAACAGAAAAGTCAGCCCACTTTTCAGATTCAAATGTTACCGTTAGGAAGCCACGTGGCTTCCCACGGTCCGTTCGATCCCAACGGCTCTTTAATACGAACCGTCCGATTTCAAATGGTAATAAAAAAAAAAAAGCTGATTTAATATCAACCGTTCGATCTGAGATCAACGGTTGATGTTAATCTGCTTTATAAATTAAAAAAAAATAGTTTTAAAATTAAGAAAAGTTACCGTTGTAACACGTGGCACAATCTGGAGTGTTGGAATTCAATTTTTTTTAAATCCAACGGCAGAGATTAATTATTTGAATAAAAAAAATTTTAAAATTGTAAAAAATGCGAAAAAAATACCTGCAAGTTTAAAAAAAAATTTGTTTCTACTTTTCTATAAATACCTTCTCATTATCATCTACCTTACACCACAATTTCATATTTTCTCAATTACTTTCAACCACATTCCTATATTTCTCTCAAAGTTTCAATCCAAAATTTTTCAACAAAATGACTACTGCTGCAGGTACGAATTGACGCTTCTTGAAGATGTTGCGTTGTGTAGTTGTTGGGTTGAAGTTACTCATAGTTCGCTTACGGGTAATGAGATACAGTTGCGAGAAATGTGGAGTCTTATTCATACCAAGTATCTTGAGAAAATGGGTGGGGAAAGAACCAAAGAATCGATGTCCAGCCGTTGGAAATTACTTAGCCAATCGTTTGGTTTGTGGAGAGACGGCTTGGCACAAGCTAGTAATAATCTTCGAAGTGGGGAAAATTACACGGATCAGGTAACAATATATTATTTATTTGTTTGTACTATACCCAAATTTACATTGTAATTATTTGTTTGTATTATTTATTTGTTACCTACTTTAATTATAATTATTTGTTTGTATTATTTATTTGTTACCTACTTTAATTATAATTATTTGTTTGTATTATTTATTTGTTACCTACTTTGATTAATTATTTCTTCTCCCCCATTGTGTAGCTAATTCAAGCACAAGCTTGGTATGGTGCCAAAACCAAAAGCAAAAATAAATCATTCAACCGGTGGGAATGTTGGAATATTGTCAAAGATTGTCCTAAATTCAGAGTTGTGCCTGTCGGACCAGAAGTTGTCATGAACAGCACCCCTCTACACTCTACACCTGATTTTGGCTCGCATGATGATGATACAGAAGAAGTGCCCGAAACGCCTATCCCTGAACAAGGGTCGGGTTCGACCCGTTATCCAATTAGGCCTTAAGGTAAGAAGGCTTCAAAGAGAAAAGGAAGTGCTTCCAAGCATGATTATGCAAAGTACATGGAAGAACTTACTCGCCATAGTGAATTGACTTTGGCGCGGGAAATGGCGAAATTTGAGGCTGATAAGGCTAGAGAAGATGCAAGAGCTGCAGCAGTTGAGAGAGAATTTCAAGCAAATGAGAGAGAAATAGAGCTACTTAGGCAAGAAAGGGAAATGGGTAGACAAGAAAGAATGGCTCAACGAGATCGTGAGATTATGAAGGAGCCTTTAGAAGGGAAGTCTCCAAACTCTAAATTGTTTTGGAAGTCGGAGAAAGAGCGGAAGTGGTGCAAAGGAGGCTTGCAAGAGAAGCGAGAGCAAGAGGAGATGGTTCTAGCACGAGAAGAGAAGATCTTTCTACCACCACAGATTTTATAAGTGATAGTGAATAGAGTATTTGTTTGGAATCGGAGCCCATAGTTTTCCAATCACCTTGGGTTGTAATTTATTATTTATTGAATAGAGTATTTTATGTTGTTTCCAATTTATTGAATTTAGTACTTTATTTAAAGTAAGAGTAAATTTATTTAATATGGTAATATATTTATACTATAAGAGAATCTTTATTCAAACTTCCATAAACACACCAAATAAAAAACTCACGAAATGAACTAAAATAAAACACACCAAATAAAATTACATAAACATACGAAATAATAAAAAACACACTAAATGAACTAACATACAACACACCAAATAAAATTACATAAACATACCAAATAATAAAAAACACACTAAATGAACTAAAATACAACACACCAAATAAAATTACATAAACATACCAAATAATAAAAAACACACTAAATGAAGCCAAATAATAAAAAACACACTAAATGAACTTAATTATCTTCAGCTTGTTTCAATGCCCACTGGTGCTCTATCAAGTCTTTTTGCCGGGCATTGTGCATTTCTGGCCTTTGAAATGCAGTATATCGTTGAATGACCCTTTCATTGTAACGTCCATCCCTTTCTAAAGGCTCATGTTGCACGGGCTCATCGGTGGCGTCATGAGCACAATATATACGTGTTCTTGAATTGTTCATTGTGTCTGGCTCATATTCATCAACGGCTTCATAATCGTACTCATCTTCCACAATCATGTTGTGAAGAATGATGCACATCATCATGATGGAGCGAAGCGACTCTACATCAAACAATCTGGCAGCACCCCTAACGATCGCCCAACGAGCTTGGAGGATACCGAAACAACGCTCCACATCCTTCCTGCACCCCTCTTGACAGCTTGCAAAATGTTTTTCCTTTGCACTTCGTTGACGTGGCACTGTTTTGACAAATGTTGACCACCTTGGGTAAATGCCGTCAGCTAGGTAGTATGACCCGTCGTACATACGTCCATTCACCTCATACGTGACTTTTGGTGCCTTTCCTTGCAGGACATCGTTGAACACTGGGGATTGGGCAAGGACGTTGAGGTCATTTTGAGCTCCCGGAACCCCGAAAAAGGCGTGCCAAATCCATGTATCAAAAGATGCCACCGCCTCCAAAATAATACTTTTTGCTCCTTTTCTGTCTCCATAAGCGCCTTGCCATGCACTTGGACAATTTTTCCACGTCCAATGCATACAATCAATGCTCCCAATCATCCCAGCAAAACCTCGCATCTCGCCCTTCTTCAGCAGCCTTTCCAAGTCCATGTGAGTAGGTTGCCAGAGGTACTCTGTGGTGTAGATAGATTCAATTGCTCCGCAAAACCTCATCAGGGACTCAAGAATGGTTGATTTCCCCATCCTCGCTATCTCATCCACTTGGTCTGCAGATGCTCCATACGCAAGCATCCGCAGCGCAGCAGTAAGTTTTTGCTGGGGAAGAAGACCCATAGCACCACAAGCATCCTTCTTTTGCACAAAGTAAGAATCATGGTTGCAAACATCAGTCATGATTCTGTTAAACAAATGTCGTTCCATTCTAAAACGACGTCTGAAGTACGTATCAGGAAATGCACTGTTATGGACAAAGTAATCGTCCAACAGCTCTTCACCCCGTCGTTGCTTGCTTCTATCAAGGTTTCTGGAACGGCTGGGCATGCAGATCTGACCCAGAGCTTGGATGACTTGACGGGAATGTGAGGCTGTGGCCATTCTTGCTTCGTCATCTCTCCTTCTACGCTCGTCATCCTCTTCCCTCTTATTTCGGGCCACTTGGAGATTGAACATTCTTTCAGATTGGTTAAACAATTCTTCCTCTTGCTGATCGATTTCCCACATCATCCTTGATGAAGAAGAAGACATTGTAAAAATGAAGCAGAAACTATGAATAATTATACAGATTTTGGTGACGAAGGAAGTAGAAACTATGAATAATGATAGAGATCTTGAGAAAATTGGTGTGAGATTTGTGAGGCTGGATGGTGGATTATATGGACGATTCAGAAATGATTGGCTTGTAGATAGGGCCACGTGGCATGCCGTTATTCGTTAAAAACTGATTGAAATCTTTCGTCAAAGATTCTGAAAAGATAACAACACGTGGCACAATGACATTGGATAAAAATCTTATCGAAATCGATCTCCAATAATTATCATTTCGGATAATGACACGTGGCGCAACGAGAACGATTTAAAATCTGATTGAAATCTATCGTCAAAGATTCTGAAAAGATAACGACACGTGGCACGATGACATTGGATAAAAATCTTATCGAAATCCATCGCTAAATATTTTTTTTTATAAAATGACACGTGGCGCAACGAGAACGATTTAAAAAATCTTATCCGAAATTACAAATAATTTTATTTTGTATTATTTAAACAAACAAAAAAAAGTAATATTTTATTGCCTATTGCCAGGGGGAGGGCTCCAAAGGTGGAGATGCAAATGGCAATTACTGTTCATTAATGGCAGTTACTATTCATTAAAGGCAGTTACTGTTCAATAGGGTGGATTGAATAGTGGATTGCCAGGGGGGAGGGCTCCAAGGGTGGAGTTGCTCTAATGGACTTTAGGTCGCTTTTAATTAATTCAATAAATCGAGCCATATGAGGTCGATTATAGAAGCAAAATAATATTATCGGGTTGAAAATATAGCGTAGCTCAAATGAGGGCTGGGTGCAGGAGCAAAAGGTATCGGGTTGGCTGCTAAAAGTAGCCCTCGGGGTGGCTGCAGGCCACAAGGCCAAAGGGTAAGCCCAAGGGCTTATGGGAGTTGGAGAAAAACCCAGCTGCAGCTGGGTTTCATGTCTGGGCCAAGGGGGTACGGGTCAGGTCCAGCGAAAATTATCCTATGGGTTTGGGTGTCGGAATGCCGAGCCCAGCCTCGTGGGCTGGCTAACTAAGGCACGAGCCAAGACCCAGCCAACTGGGCTGGTAGTATTGTTAAGGGCTGGGACAACAACAAGTCCAGCAAGCACAAAAAGGCTTGCTGGAAAGCAGGCTAGGACAGCGTGGTGGGCTCAGGGCTACAGGCCCTGTCGAGATAAACCCCAGGCCGAGGTCTGGTTGCTGTGATGATTAGCTGGGCTTCAGGTCAGCGACATAGCTGATGGTGGTGCCGTGGTGCCCAAGGTTTTCTCCCCTTTTTTTTCCAAAAATTGCTAGGGTTCTACAAACCCGAATTGCTTCTAATTTAATTTTATACCTTGACTCACATATTCCACATAACAATTTAATTGTGTGATGCAGGAAACAAATATATATATATATATATATATATATATATATTGACAAATATATAAACATATACAATATATATATATATATATATCGGAAAAAAAATATAAACATAGAGGGGTTCATGCATCATGCGGAATGTTTTCATGGGTCATGGACGTTTCAAATATCTTCTTTTATTTTAAGCGTACCTAATTAGCAGAAAACAAAAATAAGCCTTTGAATTTGGTGGAAGATAGCGTCCTCCTACAATGCGTCAATTCATCAACTTCTGGCAAGAGCGTGATGATAACGTGTTGTAGGCCTGACACACCCCGACCGAGATCGAGGCATGCTGGCCGTCATGTGAGCGTAACGTAAGCCATGTGCACAAAGCGGAAGCGTTAAGATATGGAAATTTCAAATGAATAAAACCAAACATCCAGAATTGCTAGAAAGGAAATAAGTGTTAATACACCTTCAGAGCATAATTAAGTCTAAGTGCAGTCAAGCATAGAAATTACTAAATTAAACAGTATCCAATAATCCTACATGGATGATGTACTGTCAGAACTTCCACCAGAATCCTCGTGAGCCACCGACAAAGCTACCTAATACCTGGAGGGGCGCAAAACAAAGCTGAGTGGGTCAGTAAAACAACGCTTATATAAAAACTTTATTTCCTTTGAATATACTAACCCCTCGCCATAAAACAACTATAACTTTCCCATAAAATAGAATATGTAAATATAAGTTAAATCATGCTCAGTATATCAAGATTCATTTGAATGTATGCCATGTATATGCTACGCCCAATATCACGATATAATAAATAATAAGCCAGGTGATGCAATTCAATATAAATCATCTAATAGCCGAAGTCACCTAACGTGATCTATACGGCAGAAACTAAAGCTCATTTCAATCATATCACAACATATTTATTCATATTTGCACACAAGTCGGCACCATCTGACGTGGTCTGACCGACCGGCTAGGTGTATAATGAATACGCTCAGGTGCTACAATCACATGAAGGCTATGCGCTAATCGCGGGTCACCTAGAAGTTGAACCCACTGACAGTGGTTTATATGACAGGCTATGCACCTGTCTTAGATCCAAGGTGGGCGTGTGGTGCGGGAAGTGAACGATCATGTGAAGCTATGCCCCTAACTCTGAGCGGGAGCACTGACACCAGGGTGCAGATTAATGAGCTCGATAAGCATCATAACATCACCAACTATCCCATAATCATTACCAGCATAATATACTCACCTGGGCTTACCTGGGCCTCCACAGCACCATGCAACAATATGCATAATTATGATAATGTATATGCTAAAAATGCAGGCATAAAATGGCATTTAAATCACATTCCATTAAATACGTTTTCTGGGAAAAATGTCAAGTATATACATATATATGCTGAAAATAACTGCCCACTCACTGGTATGTAGTCGGGTCGTAACCCCCACGTCTAGACTAGCTACGCTCGTCCTCCGGATAGGTCTCGCCTATATGAGAAATAACTATAACAATGTTATTTTAAGCACATATACAATTCTAGCTAATAACTTCTCGTACTTTGCTCAATTTGGGTATATAAATATACCACAGTGATCTACACAATCTCAGGATCATCCCCATATTTTTAAAGTAATTTTTCACCTTCCCACACGCTCTCACGCGCTGTGGGGTGCACGGACCAACGCGCCCCCACGTGCGGTCACATGACAGTCACACTGATGGTGTCAATTAACGCCGTCAAGAATATTCCGGGAATATTTCGTCAAATCCTAACGGTAACTGTTAAACTTAACTAACGGTGTTAGCATATTCCGTCAACTTTAACGGAATATGCTATGTCTTCTCCGGCGAGTCGCCGGCCGCCGGTGACTGTTCGCAGGTTTCTGGGTAAACTTTCAAACATGGTTTCTCACTCATTTTTCAACCATTTCTCATAAAATTGGTACCAAAATGAAGCTACGAACATGTAGAACACAACCATACAAGTTTCAAAGCTCAATATCCATTAGATTTTACCTGAGGAAGCTCGATAATTTGGCAAACTTTGAAATGCTTCGATCTCAGTCCTCCGACGTCCAAAACCTTCCAACGAACCACTCCGAGCTTCCTTAGGACCTCCTTAAGCTCCCTATAAGCTTAAAATCTCCAAAAACATAAGGTTTTACGTGAGCATGAATAGTGATAAATCGGGGGGTTATGGTTCTACGGGTTTTCGAAAGCTTCCTTACCTGAAACTTGTACCAATCGATTCGTATCCACCTTAGGAATATAATGGTGTCCTCATTGACCACGATCCGTGAGTTTTTGACCGGTTTTGGTGTTGTCCGTACCAAACCGAGAGGGGGAGAGAGAGAGTGTCTGAGAGAGAGAGAGGATGTACGGGAGAGAATAGAGAGAATGGGGAAAGGGGATGAATGTGGACTTAGTTTGGTTACCAACCAAACAAAACAAGGTCCTTTAGTTCACCTAGGTCTAACACTTAGGGAAAATAACTTGTCCAATTTAATACACAACACTCACCAAACTTTTAATTTCCAAGGGTAATTCCGTCATTTCACATCTTCAAAAACAATTTCCCAGGACGGGCTGTTACAAGGCCTATTTGATTGAACAATCTAGCGTTTAGAAAGAGAGAGGGGGCCGGCCACAATTAGAAAGAAGAGAGAGTGATTTAATTGTGATGAGTGTTTGATTCACCTCATTGTGCCTTTATTTATAGTAGTAGGATAGGTAAAAACCTTTCCCTTTAGGATTACAACATTTAATAGGTAATCTACTCCTAACGGGAATATAAGATACTTTCTCATATCCTCTAGGATTTACACAATCACATTCCTATTCTAAATATAACTGCAACAAATGCGAAATTTTTAACCACATAAATATAAAGAAAAACAATTTTGAAACGTTTTGTACAATAATAGAATTTCTTTCGATAGAAATATATATACATATACATGAAAAATCGTTATCAGATATAACATATCAACTATATATAAACATGATGCAAAAAATTTTACTATATAAAAGTAAATCAAAACAATTTTCAATAGTTTTCAACCTATTTTAGTTTGGTCACCCACTATATATAAACATGATGCAAAAATTTTTACTATATAAAAGTAAATCAAAACAATTTTGAATAGTTTTCAACCTTTCTTAGTTTGGTCACCCACTATATATAAACATGATGCAAAATTTTTTACCATATAAAAGTAAATCAAAACAATTTTGAATGGTTTTCAACCTTTCTTAGTTTGGTCACCCATTCATAGTCGCCTTACCTTTATATTTGTGTGCTACAAACTCATGTTGTCAAACCATTACACAGACAAAGATATTAGCAGTATTTACCACAGAAAGTTGTAGAGATGTCTAGAATTTCTTTATTTCATTTCTTCTTACTTGTTCTTCTTGCCTCAGGTTTGTTTTCTTTTTCCCTTGCCACTGTTTTTTAGGTTTTTTATTTGTTTGTCTTTGTGGTAAGAACTATACGAAAGATTTTAGATTTTTACGTCTTTAAAGTGTATGTGGACATACCACCTTTTCAATTTAAAATGAAAACGTAGAGTGGCAAAACACTTGTCTTTAAGTCGTTGTATCTTCATTTGAAGATCATCTCTACAAAAAAAATCATTTCAATCGAATATTATTTAGTCATTCAATGTATAGAACAAACGACAATTTATATACCAAATAATATGCTTATGATTAATCATCCATTTATTGGACACATTTGGATGATAAAATGATCTGCAATTTGAATAATGTTTTGTAGAATTGGTTTTCGAATGAATATTGATAAATTGAATGGTTCCAATGGTTGATTTTATTCAGTCAAGATACGTTATTCGCAGAAGGTGAGACATGTGGAGGATGCAAGTATTATCCATTTCGTTTATTCACTTGTTTAAGTTGTAAATTTTGCAGTTGCGTTGAAGAAGGAAAATGTGCATCAAGTGTATGCACAGAAGTTATGCACAACTCAATTGTATCCTAGCGGGTGTACATTAGATGATTGCAGTGACAAGTGTTTTAGTAAATACGGGCAAGAGAAAGTAGACGGATATGAATGCAGTGCCAAAGGTGATCCTAGTAAAGTTGGTTGTTATTGCACCTATAAGTGTTGAAGTCCCTTAGTCCCTCCTTAGTATTATTGGCTGCCAAAAAGAGCTAATAAGTTTTCTACCCTCGTTGTGCAATGTAATAATTTGAAATTTTCAGTTAATAAAATTTGGCAAAAGTAAAGTGCTGTTTATTGTTATTGTTATTATTATTGTTATTATTACTATTATTGTTATTGTTGTTGTTATTGTTATTGTTATTATTATTATTATTATTGTTATTATTATTATTATTATTATTATTATTATCATTATTATTATTATTATTATTATTATTATTATTATTATCATTATTATTATTATTATTATTATTATTATTGTTATTATTATTATTATTATTATTATTATTATCATTATTATTATTATTATTATTATTATTATTATTATTATTATTATTATTATTATTATTATCATTATCATTGTTATTATTATTATTATTATTATTATATTTAGGTGATGGTGGGAGTACGCAATATATCAACTCAAGTACATGCTCATTTTCTATGTTCATAGTACAAAATTAATAATATATATTAATTAAGAAGTTAAAAGGCTGAAGCTCCCCAAGAAAATATGGAAGTTAATGATACCCCCCCCCCAAGGTAAAAGTAGTCAGCTCTTGACAAAACAAGTAAAAACAATTGGTTGATTTATCAAGTGGCGAGATTGTTAATAATCATGTTTTTATAAGAAGAAAGATAATAGATAGTGTGACCTCGATTACACCCAGTTCCAATACAATCAAACAAGAAGGTTTTCCTTGCAACGGATGACAAGTTCTATTCCAAACATGAAAATTATGAAAATTAAAACCAACTCTAGTGACTATGACTTCCAAATCAGTCCGCAACCAATTTTTTGGAACCACATTCGTGCATCGCCACAGATGATGGAGGCACTAATCTAAGCAACCTCTAAAATAGAGAACAACTGTGAGTAGGTCTCTGAGGGTGTGTATGTGTGTGCCGATCAAAGGCTCTCCAACGGTCAAGTTAGTAAGCAGTTTTAGACTCAAGCGATGAGCAAGAGAATTAAAGTATAGTGATCGCATTACTAGAAACGAACCATAGATGGATGTATTTATACCATTGGGAGATAGACCTTTGTAAGATAAAATCTTCATTCTAAGCTGGGTGAATCTTAGAGGATATCTACAAGTAGATAGTGTACCCTCTTAGGAGTTGTGATTACTTGCGGCGCATGCCAATTCCTAGAGTGTAAGGAAACCCATGACTTATAAGAAATCTGAGTGTATCCATATATGGATCGGGTCTCATGTCTTGCGGAACAAGCATGGTCATTCCAGCGCAGTTGCTCAGACTTCGCTTATTGTCCCAGAATATGGTGATGGTGGCGCTGCTTCTCTGTATGATCCTGCTCCGCTTAGAGCTGTCGAGTTCTTGATCGGACTTCTGAGGTATCTGTATTCCAATCAGCCTTACTCCGGCCCTCAAAAATCATGGTCCTATAATTGCCCCTAACTATGTATCTAAAGACAACCTATTCCTCTTGAGCATGGATAGTTATCCAATGGTCATGCCTTTCAGAGTAAGCTGGAATACGTACCGATTAGTATTCTTTCTTCGTTTGGTGATTCGATGCATAGTGGCGTTTCGAATTTAGACATGTGATCTCAAGTACCGTGCCATGAAGATATTCATGATTATGTGTATCACGTGGTCACGTTTTGTAAGAAGCGGGCATTCAATTCTTCAAGTAACTTCGATCTTCGTATCTACCAAGCTCGAGACAAAGACCCTTTGTATTCAACGGTAAGATTGCCTAGTACTGCCTTTAAATAGCCTCTTCACAAACAACATGCTCAGCTGATCGGAAGAGCAAATGGGTCAAATGAGTGCTGTAGATCTGAAAGCCTCAATAACAGTTGCCCATTTCATCTCTCTTTCCTTTTAGCAATTTTCACCTGAGTGAAAAGGTGGTCTTCTTCCCAAATTTGTTGAGATACTAGTGGGTTTTTGAATTTTTTTACTCTTTTTTTTTTTCTTTTGGGGAGAAAATTTGGGATATGCTGTAAAAGTATTTGGGAAATTTTGGGTTTCTTGTGAAATGTTCATGGGTCACTTTTGTATCCTTGTATTTTGGTGTTTTTGTTGTGGGTAATGCTAGTTGGGAATTTTTTTTTCTTATTTTCTTTCTCAATTTCTTAAACTAGCTTGTGAGTCAAGTAAATATTTTTTCGAATTTGCATTTGCCCTTTCTGCTTCATTTCTGATGTTTCCATGAAAAATAAATTACTCTCTTTCTTTTGGGGTTTTCTGCATTGTACTAAGTCATTTGATTTTCTGGCAGCTTCAATTTTTTTTCCTTTAAAAATGAAAAACCCATGAATTTTTTGTTTATCTTCCCCCAAACCCCTCTGTGACTTCAGTTTTTTTAACGTTATCTGTGGTTTTTGCATAAGGATTGTGCCTTTGCTAATCTTCAGCCCTATTAGTTGTCTGATTGATCTCTGGGTTTCCCTGTTTAACTAGGAAAAGGGGGGAAAATACTAAGTTTCTATAGATGTGTTGCTATTTGTTGTCGGATAATTGTTTTGTTTGCAGTCTTGAATTTAGTTTGATTAGCGTTGTTTATGCATATAAGGGTCTTGGCTCGTGTTCGATTAAATGTTGATGGTAGTTGGTACTAAGCCTTAGTCTTTCCATTATTAATATAGTTTATCCCATGTGAAGATTATTGGCAGTAGCTGTTCTTTCAGTTATTTGGTTGTAGTGAATTTCAGAATTAATCGTTTTCCTTTAGAATCATCTTACTATTATGGACATGGACAGCCAGTGACTGCTTGCTTTATTATATATGCTCTACCAGTTATTTGAGATGATACATTTCGTTTTTATGGCATTCATCGTGTTCATACACTTGTAGCACACTCATCATGGGACTCGCTGCTGACCCGAATTTCGTTCACGATGCCAGGAAATACATTCTTGAGATGTTGGACAAGGGGATGATACCCAATAGTGATGCGCGGGAAGCCGTGTCTAATAAGAATGATTGGAAGGGAAAAGATCAAGAGTACATGGAGTTTTCCAAGGCCACAAACAAGGCGTTTAATATCTTCAAAACGAAAGACTGTAAGTAAAACCAAGTTTTCTGTCTTTACTTTTCTTTCATTACTTTTTTTATA
This sequence comes from Heteromeles arbutifolia, assembly GCA_024362995.1. NCBI lineage: Eukaryota > Viridiplantae > Streptophyta > Magnoliopsida > Rosales > Rosaceae > Heteromeles > Heteromeles arbutifolia. The sequence goes on along the minus strand of JANCRC010000002.1, from coordinate 36,912,030 downwards.
TCCATTTTCTAACATGCCATTACATAATCTGATTGTGTGCTCATCTCTTTTTAATTGTTGATGTAGATTCAAGAGTTACAGCATGTGCCAGATGCATTCTTTTGATGCAATCCTTGATTCAGCAAAGATATACACTGAGACCACAAACTGCCATCGTGGATTCGGGAGTTTCTTGTGCTCCGTCGAGCCAACTACTGGTGAATTATCGGCATACTTAGTGTTCCACAAGACTGAAGTAGTTGAGCATGAGACAAACTGCAGTGAAAGGGAGGACGAATGCTACTGTGAGAATCTTCATCACTTCCATGGTTGTAGGAAATTAGAGCTAGGCGTTTACACACTGGGTAGCGGGGGGCAGTTTGCAATGGATTGCCTTTCAGAAAAATACGGTTTTCTATATGAGGGGGATGATCCTAGTGCATCATGGAAATCATATGGAGAAAAAGCGAAAGACTTGGGCATTGATGATCTTGAGAATGCAAGAGCTGACGTCTTTTCTGCTCTGCTTGCTGCGGCTTTCGACGACCCTTTGTCCGGCGTACCATTTCGAGGTATGTAAAAGAAAAGAAAAAAATTCAAATTTTATTCTGTTTTATAATTATTTTCAATGTTTCAAATTTTAATAATTTTTTGTATACCAGTGTCTATTATCAGAAAGAAGGGAAAAATTTCGACTGTGAAACACCGTTTTCTTCGAGCGTATTCCCAATGTGATCCAGTGATGCTTGGACCGAGTTATATAGGAACAAGTGCTTACTTGGTGTACCCAATAGTGTTGGAGTACAATGATAACGGCAAAACGGCAGTAAAAGCTTTGTATGTTTATTTATACTTATGACTTTTTATGATTTATATTTTTACAAAATTGCTTAGATTTATTTAACTGACAATACAGGACTGGAGATGCAACGAGTCTGCTATGGTGGAAGGGACATCCCCTCACAATTTTGAAGGGGGAATTTACTCTTCACCAAATCATTTTTTCTGAAGAAAAGCATTTGACTAATGCTCGCAAAGGACTCAAAAAGGTCAGAAAATGTCCTCCGTTCATGAAAGATATTACAAACCTGCAAGTTAAATACTATCCTTGCGGGACGGAGGAGGGCAAGGTGGTTAGAGTTTATGTAACTAAAGATTTAGGGCAGTCAGGTTTCTTGGAGAGTTTATTAGAGCAGAAATTTTAAAGTAAAACTTGTATCCTTGACATTTTTGGAATAGCATGCCTAACATTGGCCTCCCGGAGTGAAAAAATCCAATTGGTGCAAATTAAGAATTCAATACGCGTGTTGGCTTCAAATTTCCAGTTGCTTTTATCTTAGTATTGCAGTGGTTCTACTTGTATTGGGTTCTATACATTGAGCGATTCTATAATTCGATATGACAAAAAGTTGGGTTATGCAAACATTTATATAAGGTGTTTTGGATTTAGGGGTGGCCGCGGATCGATTTGACGAGTGTTTTCTTGGATTCTTCTTTTATATATTGATATGTTATTCAATGTATTCGCTGTCCTAAAAGATTTAGTTGCATGGTCATTACAAACCTTAGCGCGCCATGGTAGACAAATCAAAAGATTTGCACATAGACGTCTAGTGTACGTAAATAGACGGGACAGAAATGCTTAAATCAAAATCAGCATGTAAAAATCCATTTGACGTCACTTGATTGAGAGCGTCCCATGAGCCATGACTATAATCCTGCCTCCGCCGTTTTTCACTGGTGCAATTAGCAGGCTTATTTGACAAAACCATAATTGTTTTCTTTCCTCACTAGCTCAAATTATAATTATTGGAGTATCATTGATGACAACGATGTTGTATACTAGGAAAATCAAACAATGTTTAATAATGAAAAGTAATTGGAAAATTGGCAACTCGCTGACTAAAAGATTATTTGTTGTTGGTATATGCCGAAAGTTATTTTTTGGTCTTTAACAATAATTAACGTAACTTTGAACTGGAATGTCAGTTCTGGGCCCATAATACACACACACACACAGATTCAAAAGAAACAACGAGGTTTACAAGAACACAGTATAAATCCACGGGAAATGTTATGTCACAAGACTCGCAAATCCCTTTTTTGGTCTTTTTTCCAGAGTCCCTCCAAGCAATTGGGCTTTGGCTTTTTAATTAACACGAAAGGTATCCTACAAAAAATTCCAAAATTTGGACGGATGTATTTGCATCTTGCATTCGAATTCCAAAAATCAACTCAAAAGAAAATAACCCATAAAAAATTAAATTAAACTAAGCAAACCCAAATTAAGTAAATCAAACACTTCCAGACATAATGTGAAATATAAAAAAGAATTTTCCTTTACCGGAAACCAAGAACCCTAATCTGATCCATGCCCGATTAAAAACAACCAACCAATCAAAACTTCCAGACCGATTGTAGTGGCGGACTGCAAACGAAGTTGCAGGCCTCCTTGATTTTCTTTTCCTTAGCGTGAGAAATGGAGGCTCTGGGATTGTTGGGGAGATGATCGAAGCCCATAATTTTGAAAACCCAGAGAGACGAAGCTCCGAGTTTGCAGAAATGGAGGTAGGAGCCGAGTACCCTCCCATATATCCCTCTACCATTCTCACCTCACCGACCCTGTGCAATAACCCATTCAGTAACCCCAAAAATGCCCAGTTACCTTTCTAAAGCTTCGATACCTAAAATTTTCAAACTTGAAACTTGCTTTCATCACATCAATCTTTGCCAAGCCAGGTCAAACAAGCCTGAATCAAGCTATAATACCATCATTTGCTTCTTGTGGTTTGTTTTATAATATCCATGCCCTTGCGGTATCCTTCTCATCGTTTCTATGCACAGGTGCAATCTCAACAAAATATTGAGATTCTTTATAGGGTTTTTCATTGGAGCCTTATTCGCCCTTATCTAGGAGTGGACGCCGCTGACAACTGATCCTCATTAGAATTGATGATCCTAGCCAAGTATGCATTGTAGTTTTCTTAGTAGAATTTGCATGTCAGAGGTGAGGACTTTCTCCCCAAAACAGTTGTACTAGTCTTTCGTGCCCTTTCCTTGAGACTTTGAAAATAAACTTGTGTTTGTATGAATTTTGTCTCCTTCTTCATCCCTTGCTTCTCCTATTCGTGAAATAAAACTGTAATCTGATTAATCTTTCCAAAGTAAATGAACTTTTAGAGGAAATTAGTAATTGAGCAGAATATGAATAAGTTTGTGGGGTCCAGAACTGTGCCAAAAACCCCCTTGGTAATGTCTATTCAGAAAAACACGACCTTTTAAACTTAGTATTCATAAAGTTTCTCATTACGATATCTGGAATGCCACCTGACTTTCGTATCAAAAATTAAACATTAAACTATGAAGAATCTTTTACTCCACAATCGTCACAATCCATTTATCGGACTAAGGATGAAAGACCTTTGAACTATACCTAAAATAACTTGTAAAAATGAACTATTCTTCTTTACCTTGCCCCAATTCTCGGGCCAAGGATTTTAACACTTGCAATGTGACGCTAGAGGAGGGTTTCTCCCTTAGTTTGGATTACTGCCCTTCGCCAGCAGCCCAGGCTGTTGGGCTAGCCCCAATTTCGTCCCAAGCCATTATGTGGCATGTTTGCTTCTAGCAACACCCAACTTTGTTGGTGTTCCCATGGCTGATCTTAAAATTGAGCTTTATTTTCTTCATTGCTTGGCCGAAGCAATTCAAAACCAACATGACCTGAATGTCACTATTTTCTTGCTTTCACAACTCAACCTTGTTAGGCCCCGGTCTATTGAATTAATTTAGTGATCAATAGTCCATTAGTTCGACAGAAAACAAATTTGAGACTCGCATTCGCTTAATGTGCTGACGACACCACAACCTGAACTTACTTCATTGCTGACATTTTGTTTGAGTATTTACACACTCAAGAGGAAGTGTTGCAGTCTAATTTAGTTAGGAAAGTGAGTGTAAATGCTATAGGGATTCAATAGTTTTTTTTTTAGATAGTGTCCTACTTCAGTTGTATTACTTAAAGGGTAAGGATTCTCCCTTTCTATAATTGTTCAATTGAATAGGCCTCAACATTATTATGTTTAATGGAATTTCTTTGGATAGAAAAAAATATATACATACTTGGAAAATAAACCTCATATGTAAACAATAATCAATCTACTGTATATAAACATGATGCGAAATTTTTAACCACATAAATATAAAGAAAAACAATTTTGAAAAGTTTTGTACAATGTTTAATAGAGTTTCTTTCGATAGAAATATATATACATATACATGAATAGTGGTTATCAGATATAATATATCAACTATATATAAACATGATGCAAAAAATTTTACTATATAAATATAGCAAAACAATTTTGAATAGTTTTCAACCTTTCTTAGTTTGGTTACCCATTCATAGTCGCCTTACCTATATATTCGTGTTCTACAGACTCATGTTGTCAAACTATTACACCAACTAAGATATTAGCAGTATTTATCGTAGAGAGTTGTAGAGATGTCTAGGCTTTCTTTATTTCATTTCTTCTTACTTGTTCTTCTTGCCTTAGGTTTGTTTTCTTTTTCCTTTGACACTGTTTTTTCCGGTTTTTTATTTGTTTATCTTTGTGGTAAGAACCATACAAAAGATTTTAGATTTTTACGTCTTCAAAGTGCATGTGGACATACCACCTTTTCAATTTAAAATGAAAATGTAGAGTGGCACAACACTTGTCTTTAAGTCGTTGTATCTTCCTTTGAAGATCATCGTTACAAAAAATCATTTCACTCAAAGATCATTTAGTCATTCAAATGTATAGAACAAACGACAGTTTATGTACCAAGTATTATATTTATGATAAACCATCTATTTATTTGATACATTTGGATGGAAAAAAAATCCCTAATGTGAATATTTTTTGTAGAATTGGTTTTCAAATGAATATTAATGAATTAGACAGTTCCAATCATTGATTTTAGTTAGCCAAGATAGCTTACTCGCAGATGGTGGGACATATGGAGGATGCAAGTTGATGAGGCAATATTATACCATATATTTTACCCTAATCTTAGTATTAATTTATTGGTTATTTTGGTAGAATTTTGATACTTTGTTATGTATTTTCAATGTAGGACATTCGACTTCCTCTGGAGCAAAAAGTGATCAAACGGATGAATTTTGAAGTGATTCTAATTAAAGGATGTTTGTGAGTCTTTCAAGATGATTGTATGAAAGTTTCAGATTTTTCTACCAAGCCGTTTGACCGTGGCGATGAAATAAAGACCCAGCGCAACTTTTCTAGATTGACGTTTATGGACGTTTTGGGTATTTTGAAGGTCAAGATGGCATATTTTGAGGAAGATTCCTTCTTAAGATTTGTAGAGGACGTCTCAAAGCTTTACAAAGAGACATCTTGGGACCAAATCCGAGTTGATTTGGTCAGTCAAAAGACTAATTTTCTGAGAAGTCCGAATTTTAGTTTAAATAGGAAACCTTTTATTTTCTGTTTTATTATTTTATTATGTTTCCTAGTTTTATTCTAAGACCTTTTAGGGTTTTATTTTGTAGTACTATAAATAAGGCTTTTTAGCCATTAGGTTGGAGGAGGAAATGCACGCACACTCTAAGGGTTTTTGAAGTTTATTTTCTAGTTGTTTTCTATCCTTTTTCTATTTCAATAAAATTCCTTTTGTTTTGTGGTTGTTGGTAACTAATTTTCGTTTGCTAGGGTGATGCCTTGAGCCTTAGTACCGGTTTGGTACTGAGGTGATTTTATAAAATGTGGGTATAAAAAAAAGCTGAGCTAAAAAAAGTGTTTGGTAAACACTTAAAAACAGCTTATTTTCATAGTTTTGGGTGAAAAAAAGCTGAAAATGTGAAGCAGTGAAAATGAGCTTATTCTCACAACACAGCAGAAACAATTTTTTTTCAAAACACAGTGTCACAGCCCGTCCCGGAATTTATTTATCGAGAATGTGAATTGACGGGATTGCCCTTAAGTTTGCTAAGGTTTGTGACATTTATATTTGGTTTTATTGTCCTATTCCTAAGTTTGGAAATTAATTGGAAAATAATTGGTATTATTTTTGTGTGGCTAAGGATTTTGGACCACACACACACCTAACCTACCTCACTCTCATCCTCTCTCCCGTGAGCACTCTCTCTCTCGGTTTTCATCCTCCCCGTGTACTATTCATGTACGGACGGAGTTGGAACTCGTCCATTTCTTCACAGATCGACATCAAAAAGGTAAGATTCTTGATCCTTGCAACCCCCTGAGCATTTTGGTACCAATTTCATGAAAAATGGGTGAAAAATGAGTGAGAAACCATAGTTGGAAAAATACCCAGAATCCGACGAACCCACGGGCGGCCGGCGAGTCGCCAGAGAAGATGACGGAATATTCCGTCAGTTTGGACGGAATATTCCTAACGCCGTTAGTTAAATCTAACGGACGCCGTTAGAAGTTAACGGAATATTCCCGAAATATTCCTGACGGCGTTAACTGATGCCGTCAGTGTGCATGGCACGTGGCCACTCACTGGTATGCTATATGCTATATGCTATTTTCTGGGAAAGTATACAGGTTTTACAGTGAGGGGTTATATGTGTTGATAAAGGAAATGTTTTGAAAGCTTTGTTTTACTGACCCACTCACCTTGTTTTGCGCCCTTCCATGTTATAGTTAGGAGTGTTTGGTGGCTCACGAGGATCCCCACGGCTATTCTGACGGACTTCACACATGTAGGACTCACCTTCGGGTGTTGTAATTTAGTAATTGTCCTACTTGACTGCATTTAGAACCTTATGCTCTGATTATGTGTATTTCAGACTTAAACTCTCGCTAGCATGTCATTTGGATAGTACTGCTAGTATTCGGCTTTTAGTCATTCATAACTCTTTTATCTTATCGCTTCCGCATTGCGTTATGGTTACGTCACGTTAGTGTTGGCTAGCACGCCCTGATTTTCAGGTCGGGGTGTGTCAGTTTGGTATCAGAGCTTAGGTTTGCAGTCCTGTATAAATTGTGAGTTTCTAATTATCTTTGGTGTCTTCTGTCAGAACTATGCCGCCTCGTAGGGATCCACGTTCTTCTTCTGAGCCCAGTTTCCCTAATGTAGCTCAGTTAGGGGAAGCCATAGCCCAGGCCTTCCAGACTTCATTCCGTCCTCCTTAGAGAACACCCCTGGAGACCGTTTATAATCTGAAGTTGGAGCATTTCTTTGGTAATGAAGGTCATGAGAGGGCAGAAAAGTGGTTAGACCGTATTAAGAAGACCTACCAGGTAATGCAGAGTCAGGGGAATCTTCTTGCTAGTATATGGGTCGAGACTACTACATGGTTTCTAGGAAGAGAACCTGCAAGCTGGTAGGAGAATGAGACTAAGTTTGTGTCACCTGAACCAGCAGCTGATTGGGAAACATTTAAGGAGACATTTAAGAAAAGATTCATTCCTCCGGAATATATTGATCGTAAGAAGCAAGAGTTCACTCAGCTGAAGCAAAAGAAAATGTCGGCGAATGAGTACTATAGGAAGTTTACAGACTTATCTCGCTATGATCCAGAAGTGGCTACTAATCAGGTGGAAATGCTTTATTGCTTTAAGTTGGGAACGAAGAAGAGATGGCGGACATTTGCTAGTGCTGTTCCTTGCACCACTTAGCATGAGTTTTCTGAGATTTTAGTTCGGATTGAGGACTTCGAAAATCTGCCTAGTGAAAGTGAAGAAGAGGAAGATAAGAATGGTGATAATCAGAGAAGAGATGATAGGGGTAAAGGTGCTTTGACTTGGGGACCCCGTAAGACTCAGAATTTCAAGAAAAGTGGAGTGAGCTCGAGTTCTTCTAGTGGGGGATTTAGTGCCATAGGTCCGAGGAGAGGTGGAAGATTTACTCGTGGACCCAGGTTTCAGAGGAAGAGAGATTTTGGTGGTGTTGGTGGTTCAGGCCCTCCGTTATGCCGCCGTTGTAATTCCAGACATTATGGGGAGTGCAGGAGAGGTAGCGGTGGTTGCTACACATGTGGACAGACTGGACATAGAGCTGCACAGTGTCCCCAGAGTCAGCAGAGGCCTCAGCAGTCTGTTATGCCTCCTCCAGCGCCGATCCAGCAGAATCCCAGAGTGGGCAGTTTTGGTCAGTTGAGTCAGGGTGGTGCTGCTTATCACTATCAGGGTGATACCGCTCCCTATGCTTCAGGGCAGTATCAATATTCCCAGGATCCATATTTTCAGAGTGGGTATTCCCAAAATCCTGGAGGTTATACTTCGTATCCTTCTATGCCAGCTAGCGGATCTCAATGGTACCAGGGAGGTCAGTTCCAGCAGGGAGAGGTTGCTGCTAGCAGTGCAGGACCATCTAGGCAGTCTGGTCAGACAGGTTAGGGACGTAGTTCTCAGGGACGAGGTAATCAGAGTAGCAGAGGTCGTGGATGACGACAGCAAACCCAGGGACGTGTGAACAACATCTCACTGCAAGATGCTCAGAACCATCTGGATTTGATTATGGGTACGTTAAACATCCTTGGTCACTTTGCTAGAGTTTTGATTGATTGTGGTGCTACGCACTCTGTGATTTCTCATACTTTTGCTCAAATGACCCAACCTCATCCTACACCTCTAGGGTTTGATTTAGAGTTTGCTATGCCTAGAGGGGACAAATGTTATGTTGATAGTGTTTATCCGGGATGTCCAGTGATGATAGAAGATGTAGCTATGCTAGCTAATCTTATCCCGTTAGATATTGTGGATTTTGATGTGATTTTAGGGGCAGATTGGTTGCATTATAATCGTGCCCATATAGATTGTTACGGGAAATCAGTCACTTTTCACCGTCCTCGACTACCTGAGGTTATGTTTGTGGGTGAGAGAAGTGGGGTGAGGCATGGTGTTATTTCTGCCATGAGGGCAAAGAAGTTGTTATCGAAAGGTTGTCAGGGATACTTAGCACATGTGGTGTTAAATGATGTTGCTCCTAGTAGCGTGGAGGAAGTTGGAGTAGTGAGGCATTATCCTGATGTATTTCCTGATGATTTGCCTGGATTGCCGCCAGACAGAGATGTGGAGTTTTCTATTGATTTGCTTCCAGGTACGAATCCTACATCTTTGACTCCATATAGAATGGCTCCGGCTGAATTGAGAGAGTTGAAAGTTCAGTTGCAGGAATTAATTGATAAAGGTTTTATCAACCTAGTACTTCACCTTGGGGAGCCCCAGTATTGTTTGTGAGAAAGAAAGATGGAACTCTGAGATTATGTATTGATTACAGGCAGCTGAATCGGGTAACGATTAAAAACCGTTATCCATTACCTCGTATTGATGATTTGTTTGATCAGCTTAAGGGTGCATGTGTATTTTCTAAGATTGATTTGAGATCTGGCTACTATCAGTTGAAGATCAAAGATGAGGATGTCCTTAAAATGGCTTTTAGGACCCGTTATGGACATTATGAGTTTTTGGTGATGCCTTTTGGATTGACTAATGCACCAGCAGCTTTTATGAGGCTGATGAATGAAGTATTCCAGCAATATCTTGATAGGTTTGTCATCTTTTTCATTGATGATATTCTGGTATACTCTAAGTCGAAATCAGAGCATATTCGACATCTTCATTTGGTTTTGGAGAAATTGAGGGAGCATCGGTTGTATGCCAAGTTTAGTAAATGTCAGTTTTGGCTGAATCAAGTGGCATTTTTGGGGCATGTTGTGTCGGCACAAGGAATTCAAGTAGATCATTAAAAGATTGCAGCAGTGGAGAATTAGGAGCAACCACGAACCGTCACCGAGGTACGGAGTTTCCTTGGTCTAGCAGGGTACTATCGACGATATGTTCAAGATTTCTCTATGATTGCTTTACCACTAACGAGGTTAACCAGGAAAGATGTTAAGTTCGAGTGGGATGATAATTGTGAGCAAAGTTTCCAGCAGTTGAAGTATTGTCTCACTCATGCGCCTGTATTGGTACTTCCTAATGATAGTGGTAACTTTGAGATTTACAGTGATGCTTCATTGAATGGTTTGGGATGTGTTTTGATGCAGCATAATAGGGTGATTGCCTATGCTTCTCGGCAATTGAAAGTTCATGAAAGGAATTATCCTACTCACGACCTTGTGTTGGCAGCTATTGTCTTTGCTTTGAAGATTTGGAGGCATTATCTTTATGGTGAGAAATGTAATATCTTTACAGATCATAAGAGTCTTCAGTATCTTTTTACTCAGCATGATCTTAATCTTCGTCAGCGAAGATGGTTGGAGTTGCTAAGTGATTATGACTGCACGATTGAGTATCATCCTGGTCGTGCAAATGTAGTGGCGGATGCACTAAGTAGGAAACCTCAAGGCCGACTTAATGCTTTGTATGCTTGTCGTGTTCCTCTTCTTGCAAATTTGAGGTCTACTGGAGTAAAGTTGGAAATGGAAGATCAAATGGAAGCATTTCTTGCCAGTTTTCAAGTCAGGCCGATGTTGGTTGATCGTGTACGTGAAGCTCAGGTGAGTGATGAGGAATGTCAGGACATAATTGAGGCTATTGAAAAAGGTAAGAAGAAGGATTTCAGAATCAGGGAATCAGACGGTATGCTTATGCAAGAGAATAAGATGTATGTGCCTAATAATGAGGAATTAAAGAAAGGTATTTTGGATGAAGCACATTGTTCGGCTTATGCTATGCATCCAGGAGGAACTAAGATGTATCATACCATTCGACCATTTTATTATTGGCCGGCTATGAAAAGGGAAATTGCAGAATATGTAAGTAGATGTATCGTCTGTCAGCATGTTAAAGCAGAAAGGAAAAAGCCATTTGGGTTGATGCAGCCGCTTCCCGTTCCTCAATGGAATTGGGAAGATATCACTATGGATTTTGTGTATAAGCTTCCTCGTACGCAGAATGGCTTTGATGGTGTTTGGGTGGTCATAGATCGACTTACCAAGTCAGCGCACTTCATTCCAGTGAGGGAGAAGTATCATCTGAACAAGTTGGCTAAATTGTTCATTAGGATGATTGTGAAGTATCATGGAGTTCCAGTGAGTATTATTTCTAATCGAGACCCAAGATTTACTTCTAAGTTTTGGGTAGCTTTTCAAGAAGCTCTTGGTACGAGATTGCTTTACAACACTGCTTATCATCCTCAGATAGATGGTCAATCTGAGAGGACCATTCAGACGTTGGAAGATATGTTAAGGTCTTCAGTGTTGCAGTTTGGTGATTCTTGGCATGACCGCTTAGATTTGATGGAATTTGCCTACAATAATAGTTTTCATTCGAGTATTGGTACGTCACCTTTTGAGGCACTTTATGGTAGAGCTTGTCGTACACCTTTATGTTGGTCAGAGGTAGGTGAACGAGCTTTGGTGGGCCCTGAGATAGTGGAGGAGACTACTCAGAATGTTTAGGTAATTAAGTCTAACTTAAAAGCGGCCCAAGATCGACAAAAGAGTTTGGCAGATAGGCATGCCACTGATCGAGTTTATAATGTGGGTGATTTGGTATTTTTGAAATTATCACCATGGAGAGGTGTAGTTTGATTTGGTAAAAGAGGCAAGTTAAGTCCTAGGTACATATGACCTTATGTGATTATTGAAAAGGTTGGTGAAGTTGCCTACAGGCTAGAGTTGCCTCCGGAGTTATCCAAGGTGCATATTGTGTTTCATGTCTCGATGCTTCGACATTATGTTTCAGATCCTTCACATGTGATTCCTCCTCAACCTTTAGAGATTAATCCGGATTTGACGTATGATGAGGAACCAGTGACTATCTTGGATTGGAAGGACAAAGTTCTAAGGAATAAGACAGTGAGCATGGTGAAAGTATTGTGGAGGAACCACTCGGTGGAAGAAGCTATTTGGGAGACTGAAGATCGAATGAGAAAGATGTATCCGAGGTTGTTTTATGAGTATTAGTGGTTTGTTTGGTTGTGTGAATTTCGAGGATGAAATTCTATAAGGAGGGTAGATTGTCACAGCCCGTCCCAGAATTTATTTATCGAGAATGTGAATTGATGGGATTGCCCTTAAGTTTGCTAAGGTTTGTGACATTTATATTTGGTTTTATTGTCCTATTCCTAAGTTTGGAAATTAATTGGAAAATAATTGGTATTATTTTTGTGTGGCTAAGGATTTTGGACCACACACACACCTAACCTACCTCACTCTCCTCCTCTCTCCCGTGAGCTCTCTCTCTCGGTTTTCATCCTCTCCATGTACTATTCATGTACGGACGGAGTTGGAACTCGTCCATTTCTTCACATATTGACGTCAAAAAGGTAAGATTCTTGATCCTTGCAACCCCCTGAGCATTTTGGTACCAATTTCATGAAAAATGGGTGAGAAATCATAGTTGGAAAAATACCCAGAATCCGGCGAACCCACCGGCGGCCGGCAAGTCGCCGGAGAAGATGAGGGAATATTCCGTCAGTTTGGACGGAATATTCCTAACGCCGTTAGTTAAATCTAACGGACGCCATTAGAAGTTAATGGAATATTCCCGGAATATTCCTGACGGCGTTAATTGACGCCGTCAATGTGCATGGCACGTGGCCGCGCATGGGGGCGCATCTGGCCGTGCCTTGGCCGGAGCATGGCGGTGCGTGCAACGTCGGAAAATTATTTTAAAAATATGGGGATGTTCGTGAGGTTGTGTAGATCACGTTGGTATATTCAAACACCCCAATTGAGCATTGCATGAGAAGTTATTGTGAATTGTTGGTTATGTACTCTAAATAACGTTATTATAGTTGTTTCGCATATAGGTGAGACCTATCCCGAGGACGAGCGCAATCAAAGGCGTCACGGGGGTTACGACCCTTCGACATACCAGTGAGTGGGCAGTTGTTTTCATTATATACCTATATACTTATTGATTTTCCTAGAAATCGAATTTAAATGAAAGTATGTTTTAAAATGCCATGCATAGAATTGATATGAATTATATGAATTGATATATAATGCATATGTGTGAAATGGTGTGGTGGACGCACAGGTAAGTATCAGGTGAGTTTTATTATGTTGAAGATGTGATATGGGTTGAGAGCTCATAACCTGCACCACCGGTGTTAGTGCTTGTGTTGATATTCACCTCCTGCACTGCATGTTCCCTTGGATCCAAGTAGGTGTAAGTCCTGTCGTACAGACCACTTTTGTGGTTCCGACTCGTAGGTGACATGCGATACGTCGCACAACTGTTTGATGAGAGATGCACTAGAGCGTATTATTACACCAAGTCATGTCGTACATACCACTTCTGTTGTTCCGACTCGTGTGCAGGCATTGGTACTGAGCTATATGATTAGCCGTACAGGACCACTGCAGGGTCTCCGGCTGATTTATTATTCTGCCTGATACATTTGCAAATCCTCACTATGTTTTGATGCATATGGCATGGCATACTTTCATACTATTGATTTTGAATGATGATTTGAGAATGTGTTGAGATATATATGCTATATGCTATTTTCTGGGAAAGTATACAGGTTTTACAGTGAGGGGTTATATGTGTTGATAAAGGAAATGTTTTGAAAGCTTTGTTTTACTGACCCACTCACCTTGTTTTGCGCCCCTCCAGGTTATAGTTAGGAGTGTTTGGTGGCTCACGAGGATCCCCACGGCTATTCTGACGGACTTCACTCATGTAGGACTCACCTTCGGGTGTTGTAATTTAGTAATTGTCCTACTTGACTGCATTTAGAACCTTATGCTCTGATTATGTGTATTTCAGACTTAAACTCTCGCTAGCATGTCATTTGGATAGTACTGCTAGTATTCGGCTTTTAGTCATTCACAACTCTTTTATCTTATCACTTCCGCATTGCGTTATGGTTACATCATGTTAGTGATGGCCAACACGCCTTGATTTTCAGGTCGGGGTGTGTCACACAGCAATACCAAACCAGCCCTTAGCATGAATATGTAGTCTTTATTTAATTGCTTATGATATTATGCATGCATACTTTGAGTTATTAATCACTGTGCTTTAAACTGTCTCTATATCTTAATGCTTAGCTACCATTAGGATGTTTAGATAAGTAATCGGATGCAATTCGGTCGGAATGCCACCGGGGAATTGGGTATTGCTTCTTGTGATTAATTTGTAATTTCACCTAGGATGAATGCCACGTCTTAGGGGTTGCGGGGTTTTTCAAAGGGTTTTCACAAAGCGTAATGAGTCATACATGTTTATATTTGATCTGAATACCACAGACGGATTGCATGTTTGATATACATTCTAGCTTGAATACCACGAGTAGAATATGCATTAGGAAAACCTAACCTTCAAAGTTGCATGGGTAATTCATAAGTAATTGGTAAATCTACATAGGATTGTTAAGGGGATGGCAGAACCCTAGGTTTTTACAATTTGGTTTTCAAAACTCTTTTACTTTGTCAATTTATTTCATTGTTTTTAATTAAATTCGTTTTTAATATTTTAGGTCATTAAATCAATCTCTTCTAAACTTTGTTTTCAAATAATTAATTAAGATTTGGTATTTACATAAATTATTCATTCAATCCCTGGGGAAAACGACCTTGCTTGAGCTACTATACTACAAGTACCTTGTTCTCTTGCAAGTATTTTTAAATGTTTTTATCCCTACTTTTGCAGGTGGTAAAAATCTCTATCACAAGTATTATCCATTTTGTTCATTCACTTGTTTAAGTTTTGTAAATTTTGCAGCTACATTGAAGAAGGAAAATGTGCATCAAGTGTATGCGTAGAAGTTATGCACAACTCAATTGTATCCTCGTGGGTGTACATTAGATGATTGCAGTGTCAAGTGTTTTAGCAAATACGGGCAAGAGAAAGTACACAGACATGAATGTAGTGCCAAAGGTGATCCTGGTAAAGTTGGAATTGGATCCCCTCCTGAGCATTAGGTGGGGATCCTACTGAGCAAGCATTGTGGGCCGTTGGATGAAAATCTAACGACTATAATTATTATAACTTTAAAGGGACCCCCCTGTTTGTAACCGTTGGATATCCAACGGTCCACGATGCTTGCTCAGTAGGATCCCCACCTAATGCTCAGGAGGGGATCCAATTTCGGTAAAGTTGGTTGTTACTGCACCTATAAGTGTTGATGTCCCTTACAATCGCGGAGCCAGAAATTATTTGGTGGGTGGGCTAAACTAAAATTACTACTAGGAGATCAAATGGATAAATGTTTTTGTTACCTACATAAAGCTACACAATAACAAGCCTGAAAGCAATAATTTAAAGTAAGAAATTTAACTATGAATAAAGCAAATTTCAACTAGATTTAACAAAGAAAACATTTGAAGTTGCAACTTATAGTAGAAAGAAACATACATCATCAATCTTGTCATAACAACTTAACAAATAAAAGAAAAAGTACATATTCAAGTTGTGCCCTTCGATCCTTAATGGAATTGAAATCCTTTGTTATTTCTTCTCAATCAATCTTTTCGGCAAGCTCTTTTTCAATGTACACAACCATTGAATCTGCTAGAAATTCACTCTCCATCTTGCTGCGAAGTCTTCTTTTAATAAGATTCATTGCAAAAAAAGCTCGTTTAGTAGTTGCTGTAGAAACGGGAAGAGTCAATACAAGTCGAATTAACCTATCAATCAAAACCTTTCGGACCTCTTTGTTTCAACTAATCCTTGACATAATTCCGAAGTAGTAGACAAATAAAATCATCAAGACATAAGAATAAAGTACAAATTCTTAAAATTAAAGCAATAAACAAAAAAATCGTCAAGACATAAGAATAAAGTGATAAAAAACTTACCTATTGATAAGAAAAATCAATATGCTTGGTTTCTAAACTGCAGACAGACGAGACAGGACGAATAAGGTTTTCTAAAAAATAAAAAAGAGTCACTGTTGTACTCCAAAAGTCGAAAAAAATAATAATAAACTACTCCTAAGAAACCTAAAATAATAAAATATTAAATCTACTCTTTAAAACAGGATGACTACTCCTAGGAAACCTAAAATAATAAAATATTAAATCTACTTTTTAAAACCGGATGAACCTAGGAAACCTAAACTAATCAGACTACTCCCTACCCTAGAAACTAATCAAATAAAAAGATTATTGAGACGTGTGGTGTGTCAATGCACAATTTCAAATATAATAATAATAAATTTTGATATTGATTAAAGTAAATAATTTATTTAATATTTATTAACTCTTACTTTTTTAAAAAAGTAGTCTTATTTTTCAGAACTTTTATTTATTGGGTGGGCTATAACAATTAAAAATAATAAAATAATCTAAATTATCAGTATTTTAACCTTAAACAACTAAAACTCTCCCTATGTTAGAGACCACCATAGCCTTGTTAATGCCTCCGCCGGTGGTCCCTTAGTCCCTCCTTAATACTATTGGCTGCCAAAAAGAGCTAATAAGTTTTCTACCTTCGTTGTACGATGCAATAATTTGAAAATTTTCAATCAATAAAATTTGGCAAAAGTCTCTATACGATGTTGTTTTTTTATTATTGTTATTATTATTTTATTTATTTATTGTTGTTGTTGTTGTTTAGGTGATGGTGGGAGCACGCCATAAATCAAATCAAGTACTTGCATTATCTATATTCACGGTAAAAAATTAATAAGATATATTAATCAACATATAGCGTAATAACAAACGAATAGTCAGCTTTTGGCAAAACAAGTAAAAATAATTGGTTGATTACTAAGCAGCGAGATTGTTAATAATCATTTTTTTATAAGAAGAAAAATAATAGATAGTATGATCTTGATCACACCCAATTCCAATACGATCAAACAAGAAGGCTTTCCTTGCAACGGAAGACAACGTTTTATTCCAAACATGAAAATTATGAAAACTAAAGCCAGCGTTAGTGACTGCATGTGCCAAGAAACTTGCCCCCTATAAATATGGTTCCATGAAATTGCTTCCAAATCAATCGGCAACCAATTTTGTGGAACCTAATTTACGCACCGCCACAGATGATGGAGGCACATATCCGAGCAACCTGCAAAACAGAGAACTACTGTGAACAGGTCTAAGGAGGGTGTGTGTGTGCCTGTCAAAGGCTCTTTGACGATCACGTTAGTAAGCAGTTTTAGACTCAAGCAGTGAGCAGGAGAAGTAAAGTATAGAGATCGCATTGCTAAAGACAAACCCTAGATGGATGTATTTGAACTATTGGGAAAAAGACCTTTGCTGGATAAAATCCCAATTCTAAGCTGGGAGAATCATAGAAGATATGTGGAAGTAGATATTGCACCCTCTTAAGAATTGTGATTACTTGCGGTGCATACCAATTCTTAGATTGTAAGGAAACCCAAGACTTATGAGAAATTTGATTGTATCCATATCTGGATCGGATCTCATGTCTTACGAAACAAGCATGGTCATTCTAGCAGAGTTGCCCGGACTTCGCCTATTGTCCCAGAACAAGATGATGGTGGCACAGCTGATCCATCTGATCCAGCTCAGCCTGGAGCTGTCGAGTCCATGATAGAACTTCTAAGGTATTAGTATTCTGCTCAGCCTTACTCCGACCCTAAAAAATAATGGTCTCATAATTGCCCCTGACTATGTATCTGAAAAGGCAACCTATTCATCTTGAGCATGGATAGTTATCCAAAGACAATACCTTTCAGAGTAAGCTGAAATACGTACCGTTTAGTCTTCTTTCTTCACTTGGTGATCCGATGCATAGTGGCGTTTCAGATTCAGAAGTGTGAATCGAGTACCGTTCTATGAAGCTTTTCATGATTATGCGTATCGCACGGACACGTTTTGCAAGAGGCGGCCATTCAATTTTTCTAGTAACTTTTATCTCCGTGTCCACCAATCTCGAGACAAAGACCCTTTGAATTCAACGGTAAGATTGCCTGGTATTGCCTTTAAACAGCCTCTTCACTGTTGGGTCTCCTCGTACTTCCGCTTTTTTTTATAGTGCATCATGGAGTCTGATCGCTTTTGCTTCATGATCCTCTTTTCAAATCTTGTTTCCTTTCTAAAGCTTCGATAACAAAAAATTTCAAACTGGAAACTTGCTTTCATCACATTAATCTTTGCCAAGCCAGGTCAAATAAGCCTGAATTAAGCTATAAACCATAGTAACCTCCTTTGCTTCTTATGGTGTGTTTTATAACATTCATCCCTATGCGGTATCTTTCTCATCGTTTCCGTGCACGGGTGCAATCTCAATAAAGCATTGAGATTCTTTAGAGGGTTCTTCATTGGAGCCTTAGTAGAATTTGCATGTCAGGGGTGAGGGCTTTCTCCCCCAAACAGTTGTTTTAGTCTTTCGTGCCCTTTCCTTGAGACTTTGATAATAAACATGTGTTTGTATGAATGTTATCTTCTTTTGCATCCCTTGCTTCTTTATTTGCGGAATAAAATTGTAATCCGATTAATCTTTTCAAAGTAATGAACTTTTAGAAAAAATGAGTAACTGAGTAGAATACGAATAAGTTTGTGGGGTTGGGGCAGAGCTAAAAAATCCCCTTGGTAATGTATATTCGGAAAAACACGGCCTTCCAAACTTAGTATTCATAAAGGTTCTCATCGTGATATTTGGAGTCCACTTTACTCCAGTACGAGGAATTAAACATTAAACCATGAAGAATCTTTTGCTCCACACTCGTCACAATCCATTTATTGTACTAAGAATGAGAGACCTTTGAACTATACCTAAAATAACTTGTAGATATGAACCATTCTTCTTTACCTTGGCCCAGGTCTAGTGCCAAGGATTTTAATACTTACAATGTGACGCTAAAGGAGGGTTTTTCCCTTAGTTTGAGTTTGGATTTATGCCCATCGCCAGCAACCCGGGTTTCTAGACTATCCCAAATTTCGTCCCAAGCCATTATATGGCAAGTTTCCTTCTAGCCACAACCAACTTTGTCGGTGTTCCCATGGCTAAACTTAAAATTGGGCTATATTTTCTTCATTGTTTGGCCAAAGCAATTCAAAATCAATATGACCTAAACGTCAATATTTTCTTGCTTCCACGACTGACCCTTGTTTGGCCCTGGTCTATTGAATTAATTTAGTGATCAGTAGTCCATTAATTCAACAAAAAACAAATTTGAGACTCGCATTCGCTTAATGTGCCAACGACACCACAACTTGAACTTACTTCATTGCTGACATTTTGTTTGAGCATTTACACACTAAAAGGGGAATGTTGCAGTCCGAATTTAATTAGGAAAGTGAGTATAAATGTTGTAGGAATTATATAGTATCTTTTAAATAGTGTCTTATTTTAGTTGTATTACTTAAAGGATAAGAATTTTCCCTTCCCTACTATGAATAAAGACATAATGGAGCAAGATAATACACCTCTCATAATTCACCAATTCCTCTCTCTTTGCCGCCGCCCCGTTTCTCTCTCTATAATTCTTCAGTTGAGTAGGCTTAACATTATTATGTTTAATGGAATGTCATTCGATAGAAAAAAACATAGATACATCTTGAATGAAAAGCCATGGTTCTGTTAAAGATGGTTTGAGCCATTTAGCACAGAAACTTTAGGTCGACTGAATGCTACTCCATAACTGTATTGGGTCGACTCATCCGGTTTTGTCAGAAACTTTCTGCAAGCACCAATCAGAAACTTTCTGCAAGCACTATACTTTCTGCAGTCTCTCTGCAAGCATCATACTTTCTGCAGTCTTTCTGCAAGCATCATACTTTCTGCAGCAGCATGCTCCTGCTCCTTGAAACTAGGGTTTTAGGTGACTTGTTTAGTCTTTAAATCAAGGAGAATGTGGCGTGTCCCTTCTCCCTTGCCTTTTGTTTTGCTACCTTATATTATGCTTGCTGTAAACACTTTCTATCATATCATTGGAAATATATCAAAACTTATTTTCAACATGGTATCAGAGCAGTGTCCCTCTTAGGCCTGACTCTGCAATTTTTTTTTGCCGTGATTTTTCACTCTTCTCAGCCAACAAAATGGCAGAAGAAAATTCAATTAATCAACAAGCTGAAAGCTCTCTTGCCTCCCTGGCTAAGAATTTCTTTGAGGTTGTTATCAACCTAAATCAAAGACTCAGTTCAGTGTTATTGAATGAGTTCAATTATCTTCCTTGGTCAAGGGCAGTTTCTTTGGCTCTTGGTGGAAGGGCCAAACTTGGCTTCATCAATGGAGTCATTAAAGCACCAGAAATTTTAGTCTCCAAATTATGAAGCATGGTTGTGCAAAGATCAGTTAGTTATGTCATGGTTGCTAAATTCTATGGAGAGGAAAATTGCTGAAATTTTCAGCTATTCTAATTCATCACAACATCTATGGAACCAAGTGAAGGAAATGTATGGAAATCAAAACAACTCGGCCCGTGTCTTTCAACTCAAGAGAGACGTTGCAACTCTTCAACAGGAAAACAAGTCATTCGTGCAACATCTTGGCAACCTTACCACTATGTGGAATGAGCTTGATATCTATCGACCTCACACCACAGATGCAACGGTGTTGCTAAAAAGAGCCGACGAGGACAAAATTTTTCAACTACTAGCAAGCTTGAGCTCGGAGTATGAAGACTTGAGAAGACACATTTTGATGACTTCAGAGCTTCCGTCTTTCTCGAGTGTGTGCGCCACCATTCAACGTGAAGAGGTTAGAAGACAGGTCATGGGTTTAGATACCAAAGGTGCCACACGAGAATCTCGAGCATATGCCTCGAATTACCAGTCAGCTGAGGTGAAGGTTTACAAAGGTAAGCGCCCCGACTTGAAGTGTGATCACTGTCTTGGAATTGGCTGTCACGGGATTGGTCACACCAAGGATCGGTGTTGGATACTTCATCTCGAGCTAAAACCAAAGTTCAACAAGGATAGCAAAGGACCATACAAGGTCGCTGCTAGTTCACCATACAAAGTCAGTCATATGGCAAACCTAGTAGAGTCCACTTCAAATCATGTTGCTACTGACGTGCTGTTAGATTTCACTTCAAGCCCCGTTGCTCTAATAAATGAATTTGCGTCATTTCTTCAACAAAAGAAAGGGAATGGAAAGGTTGAAGAGGCAGCAGTGACTGAATCCGAGAACCATTTTGCGATGCTTGGTAAGTTTGCGGGGTTTCTAGCAGAGGCTGAAGGTGTATCACATGAAGCTGCCCCAGGTGTTTTCCATGCTTTTTCCACTGCTCTAAATAATAGTTGTGTGCATGATTGTTGGATCATAGATTCGGGTGCCACTAATCACATGACAAACCAAAGAACAAACTTGCATGAATTTCAAAAAGTGTCATCTTAGGTGTCTGTCGCTAACGGAAAAGGAGTCTCCGTTATGGTAGAGGAAAAATTAGGTTAATTTTGAACCACGTTGAGTCCACTACCCTATATGTCCCTGCCTTCCCTTTTCAACTTCTTTCCATTGGAAAAATTACCAAAACCTTAAACTGTCGAGCAATTTTCTCACCAAAAAATGTGATTTTTCAGGATCTAGTCACCGGGAAGACAATTGGTGAAGGTTTCTTCCTCAATGGGCTTTACTATTTGCCAAGAAACGGCTCTCTGTCCAAAGTTCTCCAAGTTAGTGCAGCCTCAAGTTCAAAACAACCCCAAGATCCACATTTATGGCACCAACGTCTAGCACATCCATCCACCCCAATTTTGTCTAAGTTATTTCCTACTATGTGTCAAACTCTTATCAATTGTGACACTTGTAATTTCTCCAAATTCGCTAGATTACCTTTCAATTCCTCCTTGTCTAGAGCTAGTAAGCATTTTGAAATTGTACACTCAGATATTTGGGGTCCAATTAATGAGTCATTTGATGGCTACAAATATTTTGTGACATTTGTTGATGATTTCACAAGAATTACTTGGATATATCTCTTGAAATTCAAAGGGCAAGTGTTTACTATGTTTAAAGACTTTCACAATCTTGTTACTACTCATTTTGAGTCCACCCTTCAAACATTGAGATCGGATAATGGCACTGAATACATGTCTAACAACATGACATAATATTTAAGCATGCATGGCATATTTCATCAAACAAGTTGTGTTGGAACACCCCAACAAAATGGGGTGGTCGAGAGGAAAAATAAAGACTTCCTCGAGAAGACACGTTCTCTGATGCTTCACATGAACATTCCTAAGAAGTTTTGGTCACAAGGCGTGCTCACTGCCACATATTTGATAAACAGGCTTCCAAGTCGAATTTTGGGGTTTAAATCACCCTATGAAGTCCTTAAAAATCGGCCCATAGATCTGTCACATTTAAAAGTGTTTAGATGTACATGTTTTGTGCATGTTCAAGCATCTCATCATGATAAGTTGGATCTTCGATCTATTAAGTGTGTGTTTTTGGGCTACTTTTCAAAGTGTGTGTTTTTGGGCTACTTTTCAACTCAGAAAGGGTATAAATGTTTTAATCTTGTTACTAAGAAGATTGTGGTGTCTCGAGATGTAAAATTTGAGGAGTCCATTCTTTATTTTCACAAAGGAACCGCAGATTCAAGTAAGGGGGAAACTTGGGATGATTTGATTCTGTTGCCTAATCATATTAGGGATATTAACTTGGACTATCTTCAAGTTGATGTCACTCATGCTCCTGCTTCCGATGCCTCTCATCCTCCTGATCCTTCAAGTCATCAAGAGGTTGATCAAGTTGATGACTCTTATTCTTCTGCTTCTGATACATCTCCCAGCCATCAAGAGGTTGATCCACTTCCAGTTAGAATAAATCCTCCAAGAGCACGCCAACCCTTACCCAAACTGCTGGACTATGTTACCTATGCAGCACGACATCCAATCCCTCTTGTATATCATCGCTACTCACCTTTCCATGTAGCTTCTCAAACCACCATAACCCAGTACGTTTTAGGAAGCCAACCTTCATACCAAGTGGAGACAAGCTATGGATGAGGAACTGCGAGCTCTTAACGACAACCACACTTGGAGTCTTGTTCAACTCCCTTGTGGCAAGAAAGCCATAGGCAGTAGGTGGGTATACAAGCTCAAATTCCATTCTGATGGCTCTATTGAGCGTTATAAAACACGATTGGTGGCTAGGGGTTTTACTCAAATGTATGGGGTAGACTATAAGGAGACTTTTGCGCCTGTGGCCAAAATGAATACAGTTCGGGTCCTTCTTTCTGTGGCTGTCAACCAAGGTTGGTTCTTATTTCAAATGGACGTTAAAAATGCATTCTTGCATGGGGAACTTGAAGAAGAAGTATACATGCAACTACCTCTTGGACAGCCTCAAGCCTCCCAAAATGGCCTTGTTTATAAGCTCCACAAAGCCATTTATGGGTTAAAATAGTCCCCTCGAGCATGGTACGCTAAGTTAAGCTCGGTGTTGGAAGAGGTAGGATTCTCGAGGAATAACGCAGATTCATCCTTGTTTGTTTGCATAGGTTCATTGGGTAAATTGGTGGTATTAATTTAGGTCGATGATCTTATCATAACTGGCGAAAATATGGACGAGATTGTGTCTCTCAAATGGTCTCTTCATCAGAAGTTTGCTATCAAGGATCTTGGTAAGCTAAACTACTTTCTCGGCATTGAGATGGCAACTTCCCAAAATGGACTGTTTTTGAACCAAAGAAAGTACGTGTTGGATATTCTTCGAGAGGTCGATATGCTTGATTTAAACTAGTCACTACTCCCTTGGATTGCAAGCTCAAGTTAGACACGGATGGGGAACTTCTCACTCACGTAAGTTACTATCAACGATTAGTTCGTAAACTCATTTATCTTACTATTACACGGCTCGATATTACTTATGCTGTGAGTCTTGTTAGCCAGTTTATGCATGCCCCTACTGTTACTCATCTTCATGTTGTTAAGAGGATACTATGGTATCTCAAGCGGTCCATTGGGCGTGGTATTCTCATGAGAAATAACGGTTCCACCCAAATACAAGGCTATACGGACGCAGATTGGGCGGGAAATGCTCTTGATCATAAGTCAACCACGGGTTATTGTACCTTCGTGGGTGGAAATTTGGTCACTTGGAAAAGCAAAAAACAGAATGTCATTGTTCAATCCAGTGCTGAGGCGGAATATCATTCAATGGCTTCCACTGCGTGTGAACTTATATGGCTCAAGAGTCTTCTTTTTGACTTGGGATTCCTTAGCAATGCACTGATGTCCCTCATGTGCGACAACCAAGCCGCGATGCACATTGCATCCAATCCAGTCTTCCATGAACGTACCAAGCATATTGAGGTGGATTGCCATTATGTGCGAGCTCAAGTTCAGTCCAAAGTTATTCAAACTCTCTTTACTTGTAGTCCTGATCAATTGGCTGATTTGTTTACCAAGGCGTTGCCAACTACACATTTTCAGCACCTTCTTGGCAAGCTTGGCTCCATTAATCTTATGGATCCAGCTTGAGGGGGAGTCTTGAACAAAAAGCCATGGTTCTGTTAAGCCATGGTTCTATTAAAGATGGTTTGAGCCATTTAGCACAGAAACTTTAGGTCGACTGAATGCTACTCCATAACTGTATTTGGTCGACTTATACGGTTTTGTCAGAAACTTTCTGCAAGCACCAGTCAGAAACTTTCTGCAAGCACCATACTTTCTGCAGTCTCTCTGCAAGCATCATACTTTCTGCAGTCTTTCTACAAGCATCATACTTTCTGCAGCAGCATGCTCCTGCTCTTTGAAACTAGGGTTTTAGGTGACTTGTTGATGTAAATCTCCTTAATTCAAGGAGTGCCTTGTTTAGTCCTTAAATCAAGGAGAAGGTGACGTGTCCCTTCTCCCTTGCCTTTTGCTTTGCTACCTTATATTATGCTTGCTGTAAACACTTTCTATCATATCATTGGAAATATATCAAAGCTTATTTTCAACAATACACTTGGAAAATGAACCTCATATGTAATCAATAATAAATCTACTGCATATAAACATGATGCGGAATTTTTGACTGCAAAGAAGTTTGAAAAGTTTTGTACTATGTTTAATAGAATTTCTTTCGATAGAAATATATATACGCATATATACATGAAAAGTGGTTATCAGATATAATATCTCAACTATATATGAACAAGATGCAAAAAATTTAGCCATATAAATATAAAGCAAGATAATTTTGATTAGTTATCAACCTTTCTTAGTTTGGTTACCCATTTATAGTCGCCTTACCCATATATTTGTGTGCTATAGACTCATGTTAACAAATCATTACACAGAGTAAACTATTAGCAGTATTTACTAGAGAGAGTTGTAGAGATGTCTAGGTTTTCTTTATTTCATTTCTTCTTACTTGTTCTTCTTGCCTTCTTCATTTGAAGATCTTCTCTATAAAAAAAACTCATTTCAATTGAAGATCATTTAGTCATTCAAATGTATAAAACAAAAGACGATTTATGTATCAAGTAATATATTTATGATAAACTGTCCATTTATTTGATACATTTGGATGATAAAACGATCTCCAATAGGAATAATGTTTTGTAGAATTAGTTTTCAAATGAATATTAATAAATTGAACAGTTTTGATCGTTGATTTTATTCAATCAAGATGCGCTATTCGTAGATGGTGGACATATGGAGATGCAAGTATTATCTATTTTGTTTATTCACTTGTTTAAGTTTTGTAAATTTTGCAGTTGTCTTAAAGAAGGAAAATGTGCGTCAAGTGTATGCGCATAACTTATGCACAACTCAATTGCATCCTAGCGGGTGTACATTAGATGATTGTAGCGTCAAGTGTATTAGTAAATACGAGCAAGAGAAAGTAGACGGATATGAATGCAGGCCAAAAGTGATCCTAGTAAAGTTGGTTGTTACCGCACCTATCTAGGTGTTGATGACCCTTAGTCCCTCCTTAGTACTACTGGCTGGCAAAAAGTGCTAATAAGTTTTCTACCTTCGTTGTACAATGTAATCATTTGAAAATTTCAATCAATAAAATTTGGCAAAAATCTTCATACAATGTTGTTTATTATTATTGTTATTATATTTTATTTTTTATTGTTGTTGTTGTTATTATTATTCAGGTGATGGTGAGAGTACACCACAAATCAAATCAAGTACATGTATTGTCTATATTCACGACATAAAATTAGTAAGATATATTAATCAACATATAGTGTAATAACAAACGAATAGTCAGCTTTTGGCAAAACAAGTAAAAACAATTTGTTGAGTTATTAAGCGGTGAGATCGTTAATAATCATGTTTTTATATGAAGAAAAATAATACACTACATAGTGTGACATTGATCACACCCCAGTTCCAATACAATCAAACAAGAAGGCTTTCCTTGCGATGGAAGACAAAGTTCCATTCCAAACATGAAATTTATTAAAATTAAAACTAGCAATAGTGACTGCATGTGCCATGAAATTCGCCCCCTGTAAACATGGTTCCATGAAATGCCTTCCAAATCAGTCGCCAGCTAATTGATGTCTTCATTGATGTTCCTTAGTCGTGAAGGGGAAGAGCATAGGCCTTTAATTGCATCAATAAACTAGTCTAGAATTACCTTCCACACAAACTTTCTTGAACCCCTTTCCTTTAGCCAACCAAAGGGCATCCCTCAAAGCTAAAGCCTCAACTGCAAAATTGTTATTCTCTCCCAAGCTTCTTGCTCCATCAAAAAAGCAGACTCACCAGAGCTAACATTATCTATTCTAAAATTGAGGAAGGATTGACTGTTCATTCAGCTACAGTCAATTATTTGCCCCTTTGTTTCATCTTATTTACAAGAAACCTATGAGATTTGGGGTGGGTTTGAAGGGTAATTATTAGAACTTAGAAGGCTAATTTTGTCCGCAGGGTTTAGGATGGATTACCCCTTGATTTCACCTTATTTACAAGAAACCCATCATATTTGGGCTGGGTTGGTAGGGTAATTATTAGAACATAGAAAGGTAATTTTGTCCATAGGGTTTGTTGCCTTCGACTTCTTCTCTCTCTCTCTCTTCATTTCTCTCAACCTCTAGCCCCAGCGCCGCTCACCCTTATTCATCATCTTTTCTAAAAGAAAACCCTAGCCACTCAACTTCTCTCAACCCTAGCCGTCCCTCATCCAATTTCTCTCAACCACGGCCTCCATTTTAGCAGCTCGACCTCGATTCCATCCGCCTCCCTCCCGACGAAGACTTTGGCATTATCAGGTAATCCTAGCTCCGACCTAAACCCTAACATTAAAGAAATTTGATAGCAAGATTCGTTCTTTTCCAAACCCTATCGTGTTTCTATAAGTTTGATAATGAAAGTTCGTTTTTTGGAATTTATAGATTTTGTCTTTTTGCTGTAGAAGCATGATTCGAGTATTTTTTTTAAATTAATTAAATGGTTGGTTTTTATGGTGGCGTAGCTCATATTCATTGCAGTCTAGATCCCAACAACCCAAGGATGATATTTCCATGCTAGGGCTCTAGGATCATCAACCCATGGATGATATTTCGCTCAAACTCGTCGATCCAAGTTCGATCCTCCAGTTTCAGAGCAAAACATTAATCCAGTTCCCAGATCCACAAGAAGCAAAGGTAAAGACTTGGTTTGTGCCTTAAAAAATATACTCTCTTCTCAGTTGTGTGCTTGAATGCCTCGGATATGTGACTCTGGATTGCTGAAAATTAAGTTCTTTGCACCCCAACTATGAATTTTAGCATATTTTTTTTTTTCGGATTAATGCAATCATAATATTATTTTGTTGATTTATTTACCATTTGTTGTTGAATTTATTTCTGTAAGAAAGGTACTAATTACCAAAGTCTAAAAAAATAAGATTTTATTGTACTACCTGCGCTCAGCAGCTCAGTCTTTCCCCTCCTACTCCAGTTATCTTACGTTTTCTGTTATGCATTTCGCATTTCTTGGAATGGATAATAGATAACTACATATTCGAAGTTGGGGATAATTAGGTTTTTTATTTATTTGCTTTTTGTCATGGTTACTCATAATTTTGCTTTAGTTTGGTTTTTGATTGGATAATATTTTGATTTGCTTTAAGAGTTCTGATCTTCCACTATAATTGTAATTTGACATTGCTACTATTTTTAATATAGATTTATGAACTGATATTCACACATTTGAAACTGATATGCAGACCATCATGAGGATCACCACACCCATGAGCATGTTCATGATCCTGGTGTTTCTTCTGTCAGCAGAGTTTGTGAAGGGAACTTAGATCTTGAAAAGGTAGGATCTCTGTTTTGTCTTATTTCGCGATATGTTTGATAATTTCTTCTGTGTCTTCTATGTGGACCTGGTACCTTTGAATGAGACAAGTACACATGTGAGGGCCAGTTGCATCTAGAGTCTTTGCCTAGGCATGTACGAAAGAAAACTTGACAAAGACTACTGATTTCTTTTTTATTTTTTCAGGCTAACATATGGCTTGGCACGCTGTTGTTGGAACGAAGTGAGGACATATATTGTATGAAAGGTCTTCTATCAGTTCAATGAATGAAAGAGAGATTTGTCTTCCAAGTGAGAAACTTGCTGCTAATGGACATTGACATCTTTTTTATGTTAACGGATTTTTGGATCGTGTCTTTACTTTCTGATAAAGAAGTTCGATTTTAGCATATTTGTTTTTACGGATTAATGCAATCACAATATTATTTTGTTGATTTTTTACATACGTTTGTGGATGAAGGGTTTAGGTGCTCTGAAAATGCCCACCCTTATTTTTTTTACACCAAGTGGATATGGCAACCTAGGCGTTCTAACTTGCTCAGGTACTTCAATCTTTTTGGTTTTTGGTAATTTTTGCCCCTGTTTGGTTGCTGGGAAAGAGAGGGAAAATAAGAGAAATCATCAAAGTTGAGTCACATTGATTTTTATTGTGAGAAATTATATGATTATTTTTTTTATAATTACCTGTGGAATTGAATAGTATTAGCTAAAGCTCTCTCACTACTCAGTTGTATCTATAGTAAGAAATAGCTGAGTAGATGAACTACAAACCTCAAATTTCCTCCGTCTGTATATTTGCGGTTGCTTTTCCGTATAAATCTTCTATTGCAAAGAAATTCAAAGGCCTCCAATTGTATTCATGGACTATAACTGTAATTATACAATGTACATTATTATTTAAATATAAAAAGGTATAGTTTATATATAAAGTCAATTTAAACTCAATAAAATATACGATCTTTAAATACAAAGGTAAATTTGAAAGAAGTTTAAGTAATATATGAATGCTATATGCTTTATTATGTTCAAAATTGAAATTGGAATCATGCTATTCTTTGATATGAATGAAGTATGGTGTTCTTCAAAAAATTGAAATTAGATCTCTCCATCCCCTTAATTTCATTTTCTATGGGATACCAATGTACTAATGTGTATTGTTTCAATTTCTATGTTTACTAATCTTTTCCCAGGGAAATACTTCATTTAAGAAAAAGCCTGAAATAATGTTGTCAAGTGCTATACTGAAGCTATAAGATTGAACATGATGTGTGCAACTTAGATTGCAACCTGGCAACTGCTTACTTGGAGGTAGTAGTCATTCTATTGCATGCATATCTTTAGAATCTTTGTTTTTTATAACTATTGGTGAAGGCACTGCAGACCAAATCATGTTATATATGCTTATTGTAAACAGTTCTGTTTGTAAATTTGAAACCCAAATTAACAAAATTTTTTCCCCTGTTTGACCACTCATTTATGAATGTTGCATGAAAATGTGTTTATTTTTGGGAAGAAATGAGATGGTTGGTTTGAGTTTTAGAAGCCTTTGTTTTTCTGCCTTTTATGGCAATGAAAAAAAGGGGGAAAACATTGATCTTAATTGTAATTTCCAATTCTTTACGCTGTTAGTAGTTAAAATTAGGGGAATGGCTCCAATTTTGTTAATCAATTAATATAATTTTTGGTGCATTTCAAGCTTCTAATTCACAAATTGGGTGAAGGTCACAATAAGCACTAGTCACTATGAGAGTGTTGGACTATCCTTATTCTGGGACCAGGTTTAAGAGGGCCTTGACAATGACATTGAAACCGGTATATAACCCTCTTCTTTTCGTCTTTTAGTCTTTCGCTTACTCGAGCATATGCTGTCATTTAAAATTAGTGGTCCCATTAATGTACCTGCAGTATCAGTAGTTCCTCTCTTTTTAATGGAGTGATTCCCTTTCTAAGTCATGCTTCTAATGCACACATGTAAAATCTTGATGTCTGCAAATGCACACATCATATGACTTTTAACACAAGTCATGCTTCTATCATTTGATGTTGCAGTGGGACTTTGAGTATTATCTTCAACTTCACTGGAAAGAGAAATCAGGTCTTAGTCACAATCATATAAAAAAACATGATATACAAGATATAGAAGAAATATGTGCAACTTTGAATTTAATGAATTGTGGTGTTTTGTCTTCTGAATTTCTAACCTATTAATATTGGAAGACCTAAAAGATTATTCCAATGTATTGTTTCTGGATTTATTCAAATTAGTATTTGAATGATGGTATTTATAAATTTTAATTTTTTTTCTCTATGATTACATGTTGATGCAGATTTATTCTCTACAATTCTCTGGTTAGGGTAAGCATTTTGGTGAGCTTTGATTTTGCGAGGGTAAGCTCTTAATCTTTCCTCTATCATTTTGTAGTTCATCCTATTGTTGTATGTAGACATTGAAATTTCGGTGAAATAAATGTTGGCCATTGCATTAAAATTACAACTGTAGACATTGAAATTTCGGTGAAATAAATGTTGACCATTGCATTAAAATTACAACATCCACCTAATTCACCTACAACAATCCACCCAATTCACCTACAACCTCCACCCAATTCACCTACAACAATCCACCAATTCACCTACAATATCCACTTACGTCACCAACAAAATTGGTGGTGGTGATTCATTCTCAAAGTCTATAAATAGGCTTCTCCATCACAAGACAAAGACACCAATTGACATCACACCAAAACCTTGAAGCTTTGAAACTCTAAAAGCTCTCAAGCAAATCCCGAAGGATCAAGAAAACTCTCTTCGTTCTTCATTCATCGTTCTTCCAAGATCAAGCCCCGACGGCCCTTGGATCAACAATCATCTACCTTCGAGATCAAGCCCCGACGGCCCTTGAAGAAACTTTGTTCAATCTTCTAAGATCAAGCCCCGACGGCCCTTGGATCAACGATCATCCACCTTCGAGATAAAGCCCCGACGGCCCTTGAAGAAACTTCGTTCAACCTTCCAAGATCAAGCCTCGACGGTCCTTGGATCAACACACCTGTTCCTCCAAGATCAATCCCCAACGGCCCCTGGATCAACAACATCCGTTCTTCAAGAATCAAGCCCAAAAGCCCTTGAAGTTCGTCCATCGTTCGTCATTCATCCGTTCTTCAAGAACAAGCCCAAAAGCCCTTGAAGATCATTCATCGTTCGTCGTCCATCCAACCTTCAAGATCAAGCCCAACGGCCCTTGAAGAAACGTTCATCTACCTTCAAGATCAAGCCACCAACGGCCCTTGAAGAAACTTCCCGTTCATCCAAGATCAAGCCTTGACAGTCCTTGGATCAACAACATCCACAAACCAACATCTTACGGATATCGAATCAGAAGAACAAATTGTAAAAGAGATTGTAACCCAAAAAATCAATACAAAATATTATTTTGTACACGTGTTTCTTGTCTCGTTCGTTTCAGGAATTTTCCGTGTTTACAAATTTGGCACGCCCAGTGGGATTATCTCTACCTTTCATCTCTTTCTCCGTTCAAGAAAACCAAAGCACATCTCCAAAATCAATGGCGTCAGGAAATGATCAAGCTGTTCCCGCAACCAAAGTGAAGAACAAGAACATCCTTGCCGCAAGTGGTGACATTTCGGGCATCACAACCGGAAGCAAGGTAAGAACCCCCTTCGCCGCGGCTTCCACCCCTGCATTAACTCTGCCGAATGAGCAAGAGCACTTGAGGCACGAGCCCGTGATCACCCTAGCCTCACTAAGAGCGCCAAGAGAGGAAAGCCCAAAGAAGTACTCCGAGTCCCTGCTCTCTGATGCCGACTCGAGCGGCAGCACAGCTATGCAAGTCATGACCACCAGAGCAACTTCAATTGAGGAGCAGCTGGCTCAAATGAATGAAGCGATCGCAAAACTCACACGGACTGTGGATGAAAAAGACTTGTAAATCGCCACACTCGTCAACCAACTAGATGCAAAGCCCGATGTGAAAGTCGACCTATGGTTAATCCATTAAAGAAAGAAGCCGATGAAGAAGGTGAGCCTCCAGCAAAGAATGTTGAAGAGAAGCTAGAGCCAGACCAAGCAACGGCGCTCATGGGATCCCTCTCTATCCAGCAGCTGCAGGAGATGATCGCCAGCACCATCAAGGCATAATACGAAGGAAGCTTACACGACTCCGTACTATACTCAAAGCCTTACTCCAAGAAGATTGACGCTTTGAAGATGCCGAGGGGTTATCAGCAGCCAAAGTTCATGCAGTTCGATGGAAAGGGAAACCCAAAGCAACATATTGCCCATTTCATTGAAACCTGCAACAATGTTAGAACAGAGGGAGACTACCTCGTCAAGCAGTTCGTGCGCTCGCTGAAAGGCAACGCCTTTGACTGGTATACCGACCTCGAGCCCGAGTCTATCAACAGTTGGGATCAGCTGGAAAGGGAATTCCTCAACCGCTTCTACAGTACTCGTGGCACCGTAAGCATGCTGGAGCTGACCAGCACGAAACAGTGGAAGGATGAACCTGTCGTCGACTACATTAATAGATGGCGTTCATTAAGTCTGGATTGCAAAGATCGGCTTTCTGAAACCTCCGCCATTGAGATGTGCGTTCAAGGCATGCACTGGGGGTTACATTACATCCTCCAAGGCATAAAACCAATAACATTTGAGGAGCTGGCGACTCGTTCCCACGACATGGAGCTGAGTATCGCCAATCACTGGAAGAAGGAGCCGATCACCGACTTCAAGAAGGATAAGGTGTTATCCCCAAATGTAGACAAGACTGGGAGGAAGCCCGCTAAGGAAGCTTTTACCGTCAACACTACCCTCATCAAAACTTACTCCACGCCCATCAAGATCTCCTCCAAAAACAAAGCAAAGGAGATAAAGAGGGGCGAGCCTTTTCCTACCCAAGACAGGTATAAAAACACCTTGAGGGAACTGGAGCAGAAGACGTACCATTTTCCTGACTCTGACATGGCTGTGATGTTAGATGACTTACTGGAAAAGAAGGTGATTGAGCTACCCGAATGCAAGCGTCCTGAAGAGATGAATCGCATAAACGATCCTAGGTACTGCGAGTACCATCGTATCGTGAGTCATCCTGTTAGCAAGTGCTTCGTCCTTAAAGAGCTAATCATGAAGCTAGCTCAACAAGGGAAAATCGAGCTCGACCTTGAAGACACGACCGCAACACATACTACCATGATTGCGTTTGGATCATTCGATCCCGTGCCTCTCCAAGTGACACCTGACCTTTCCCGCCAATGCTCAAGCCACATGGCACCTTCTGCACCACCATCATTGGGGGCAAGCAACCAAGACGCACCTACCGACGATGAAGAAAGGTGGACATTGGTGACCTATAAAAAGACGAAGAAGCCAAGACCGCAAGCCACAAGGCTAAAGGGGGAGCAAGAGAGAAAGCACCACCGCCGCAACAATAGGAAGCCTAAAAGAAATATAAGAGCTGTTAAGCCAACATATGCTGAGGAACCTATGGAGCAAGGGCCACACATTCCTGTCTCCTTGCACGAGTACTTCCCGGTGGACTTCTTCCAACAGTACACTACCGCTGCATGTCACATGGTCGAGATGGAAATGGAAGAACCTTCAAAAGGCAAAGCCACAGCTATCTAGGAAGAAAAGACCCTCACGCCCAAAGAAGGTCTGCCAACGTACTTTAGCATCGAGGAAGCGCTACGATTGCCAAAGAAGATGCGAAGAGCACTAACAGCGGCCTTGGCAAGTCCTGACGACCATGAGGTACAAGAAAGTAAGAACGAAGGCTTGAAGCTTCCGCCACACGAATGTGCCACATGCTGTGCCGCCCAGGACGCAATCAGCTTCACGGATGAAGACTTACTGCTGGGGTCAAAGCCTCATAATCGTCATCTCTTCATCTCGGGATACGTAAGGGAGCACAAAGTCAACTGTATGCTTATGGATGGTGGATCAGCCATAAACATCATGCCAAAGTCAACAATGACCACAATTGGCATCAAGGTGGATGAACTATCCCTAAGCCGTCTACTAATCCAAGGTTTTAACCAAGGAGGACAACGAGTGATGGGCATGATTCGAGTGGAGATATTGGCGAACTCAAGTCAAGCACAATATTCCACGTGATTGATGCAAGAACTTCCTACAGCTTGCTCTTAGGAAGGCCTTGGATCCACGTGAATGGAGTAGTACCGTCCACCATTCACCAATGCTTAAAGTTTTACAGAGAATGAGTGAAGGTGATCTATGGTGACACCAAGCCATTCACCAAAGCCGAATCATATTTCGCAGACGCCAAGTTCTACATGGATGAAGACATGGTACCCGAAGCTCTTCCAAAAGAGATCAAATCCACGGGTAAAGCAATACCTAAAAAGCAAGAGTGGCAAGCCATGCCCAAGAAGCAAGAAGGAGAAGCTATGCCGTCTTCAAGCAAAAATGATGATGAGCTTGCTAAACCTGCAACAACCAAAGGGAGTAGGACGCCTTCAAATGGACCAAACACACCCGTCTTCTGATATATCTCGATGTCGAGAAGAAAGAATGGTCAATCCCCGTTTGAAACTGGAGCAAGCAAAGCCGGTGCACAACGACATAAGGATAATGTAAAGTTGCTCAAGACAAATGCAGTTTTGCCTCTGACACAGCTAGGCAACGCTAAGGTTGTAAGACCACCACAAGGCTTCATAAAAGCTCTGCCAAGGGGGGTGGAACCAAGCTTTCTTCCAACCAAGAGGACCGAAGAATGTTTTGATCCAAACGCCTACAAACTCATGTCGAAGGCTAGGTACGATTTCGCTTCTTCTTCGAATCCTGGAAAGAAGGCTTCAAACACAATCAACGACAAAGAACGTGACCTCACCGAGACTCAAAAGAAGTTGAAGAAGCATGGTTATAGAGTGGACAACAACAAAGCTGGACTTGGCTTCACACCCAATGCACCTGTGAAGATTTCAAGTAAAGCGAAAAACGCTAGCATTCAACAGATCAGCGTGAGTATTGAGCAAGATCAAGATGAGCTTAAACCCGCCCCCCGGCAGTCAGTCTTCGATAAGATGAATCATTCAAGACCCAGCATGTCAGCACTTAATCGCATTGGTGGTCAAAACTGAACCTCTTTCTTCAAGAGGCTTACTATGCCAACATCCTAAAGCTCTGTTTTTGAAAGGTTGTCAAAACCTAAGAAGCGAAGCAACACGGTTAGCTCTCCTCCTCGTTGGTCAGCTTTGGAAAGACTTGAAGACAACAAGAAGCTTTCTAGAAATAGGGAGACAATGTCAAAGGAAGAAAAGCTCGACGGGCTAGCAGAAAAAGGCAATATTTGAAGCTCAATTTCTTCAAGGATGAAGCGCCAAGCAATCTTGGAGGTTGACACAAATGGACCGCTGAAAGTAAGAAGGCGCACCATCATCCGTACTAGACAATCTTCATGCTAACAAGCCCAAGAAGACGGCACCGAAGGGGAGGTCCAAGACATCTTCCCCGTCACGATCTAAGAAGACAAAGAAGATGAAATCCCTAGGGAAGACTTCACTTCTGGCTCTTTCGACTCAAAGTCTTCACCTCGATTGTTGGGGGCATGTTCTAAGTCAAGCGAAGAAGAATGATGGACTCATGTTGCTTCAAAGAAATTACACGTGAAGCCTACGTTGCATCCACAAATTCATCCGTCAGAAAGGGGGCAAGAAACCATTGTTAATACATTTTTAAGCCTAGATGAAGCTGAGTTTGTCAACATGATCGAAGCTGATTTAATTCAAGAGGTCATGGACTCGGGACGGAACTTAAATGTTGCCCTAAAAAAATTAGGGCAACTCCGTGCTTGCATAGAGTTTCGTGACTCAAAACAATACAAAGCTCGAGAGAACAGCGCTGAAGAAGAGGTCCAAGATGTCTTCCACATCACCATCCATGAAGGCAAAGAAGATGAAATCCTCGAGGAAGATGTCACTGCTGGGCCACCACAGCTTGAAGATGGGGGGCAAGCCATGGTTGATGATCTCAAGGAACTCAACTTAGGCACAAGCGAATAACCAAAGCCTATCTTCATAAGTGCACTACTAAGTGCGGACGAGATAGAGGAATATTACCAGCTGTTATTAGAGTACAAAGACGTATTTGCTTGGACCTACAAAGAAATGCCCGGCCTTAACACTATCATCGATGTGCATCATCTTGCAGTTAAGCCTGGAACGCGACCGATAAAGCAAACTCGAAGACGCTATCGATCCGAGCTCATCCCACAAATTGAGACTGAGATTGACAAGCTAATCGAGACAGGCTTCATTCGAGAGGTGCAACACCCCAAATGGATCTCCAACATCGTCATTGTCCTTAAGAAATCCGGACAAATACGTGTTTGCATAGACTTCCGAGACCTCAACGATGCTTGCCCGAAGGACGACTTCCCCTTGCTAATCATTGAAATCATGGTGGACACAACCACTGGCCACGAAGCACTGTCATTCGTGGACGGCTCTTCTGGGTACAATCAAATTTGCATGGCTCTCGAAGACGAGGAACTAACAGCCTTCCGCACTCCAAAAGGTATCTACTGCTACAAGGTGATGCCCTTTGGTCTAAAGAACGCTGGAGCTACATATCAACGCGCAATGCAGAAAATCTTCAATGACATGCTACACAAAAACGTAGAATGTTATGTAGACGATGTGGTGGTCAAGACAAACAAAAGATCTGATCACTTAAAAGATTTATGAATAGTGTTCGAAAGGCTGCGAAAATACAACCTCAAGATAAACCCGTTGAAATGTGCATTTGGCGTCACCTCTGGAAAGTTCCTCGGCTTCATTGTCAAGCACAATGGCATTGAATTGGACCAATCAAAGATCAAGGCCATTCAAAGCATACCTGAGCCAAGAAACCTGCG
This sequence comes from Heteromeles arbutifolia, assembly GCA_024362995.1. Taxonomy (NCBI): domain Eukaryota; kingdom Viridiplantae; phylum Streptophyta; class Magnoliopsida; order Rosales; family Rosaceae; genus Heteromeles; species Heteromeles arbutifolia. The sequence continues at coordinate 36,875,107 of JANCRC010000002.1, read as the reverse complement.
CGAGCTGAAAAGTCTACAAGGACGACTAGCCTTCATCAGACACTTCATCTCCAACCTTGCAGGGCGTTGTCAACCGTTCAGTCGACTCATGAAGAAGGATGTTCCGTTCGTATAGGACGAAGCATGCCACAACGCTTTTGAAAGCATAAAAAAGTATTTATCAAGTCCACCTGTCCTAGGGGCACCTGTGCCCGGGAAGCCGCTTATATTATACATTGCCACTCAAGAAAGTTCAGTTAGAGCACTTTTGGCACAAGAAAATGAATCCCAGAAAGAAGGAGCCATCTACTACCTCAATCGAACTCTCACCGGCGTTGAGTTGAACTACTCCCCAATATTAAAGATGTGCCTCGCCTTGGTATTCGCCATCCAGAAGCTCAGGCATTACATGTAGGTTTACACTATCCATCTGTTACTAAAGCTGACCTGGTCAAATACGTCATGTCCAAACTAGTCTTGACAGGGCGACTCGCTAAATGGGCATTACTTATTAATCAGTATAAGATCATCTATGTCTCAGCTAAAGTCGTCAAGGGACATGCGCTAGCAGACTTCCTTGCCGATCACCCAATCCCAGCCGATTGGAAAATCTCAGATGACTTGCCTGACGAGGAGGTGTTCTACATCGACATCTTCCCGACATGGACGATGTTCTTCGACGGATCCGCACGAGTAGACGGAGCAGGGGCAAGAGTAGTATTCATGTCGCCACAAAGGCAAATACTACCTTACTCCTTCCAACTAAGCGAATTATGCTCCAACAACGTCGCTGAGTACCAAGCACTGATCATTGGGCTCCAAATGGCGATCAACATGGAAATCACTGCCCTCGAGGTATATGGCGACTCCAAACTCATAATCAATCAACTCTTAACTGAATATGAAGTGAGGAAAGATGATCTCATCCCATACTTCCGGCAGGCAACTCAACTGCTACAAAAGTTCGACGCCATGACACTAGAACATGTGCCAAGAAAAGAAAATCAAATGGCAGACACTCTCGCCAACCTAGCCTCGAGCATGACAATAGGAGAAGACGAAGCTGCAGATGTGCTAGTTTGCCAAAGATGGGTGATCCCGCTCATCACTGAAATGCCACTGGATGCTACAAATGCCATCTCAGTACTTCCAGTCGACGCTGAAAAGTGGAGACAGCTGCTGATTGACTACTTGGAGCATGGAAAGCTTCCCGATGATCCTAGACACCGCTCTGAAATACGTCGACGAGCACCTCGTTTCCTCTACTACAAAGGCACACTTTACCGACGTTCTTTTGAAGGAGTACTTCTGAGATGCCTAGGTGAGGAAGAAGCAAATCAAGCCATGGAAGAAGCACACTCAGGTGTATGCCGGGCACATCAGTCTGGACCGAAGCCACATTTCTAGCTCAAAAGGATGGGTTACTACTGGCCAAGCATGGTGAAGGATTGTCTGGAACACGCCAAAAAGTGCCAAGCCTGCCAATTCCATGCCAACTTCATACATCAACCACCTGAACCATTACACCCTACAGTTGCTTTATGGCCATTCAATACATGGGGATTGGACGTCGTATGGCCGATTGCACCAAAGTCATCTGCAGGGGAAGCTTACATCCTAGCTGCAACATATTACTTCTCCAAGTGGGCGGAAGCCATACCCCTAAAGGAAGTCAAGAAGGAAACTGGCGTCCGTTTCATCAAGGAACATATCATCCACCGATATGGTGTGCCTCGCTACATCATCACTGAGAATGGAAAACAGTTCTCCAACCGACTCGTGGACAAGCTCTGCGAGAAATACAAGTTCAAACAACACAAGTCTTCCATGTATCATGCTCCGGCCAACGGTCTTGCAGAGGCATTCAACAAGACATTGTGTAACTTCCTAAAGAAGGTAATCAGCCGAACAAAGAAAGACTGGCATGAAAGAATAAGCGAAGCACTTTGGGCATATAGGACGACACATAGGACTCCTACCCAAGCTACGCCCTATTCTCTTGTATATGGTGTAGAAGCTGTTCTACCACTTGAAAGTCAAATCCCTTCACTAAGAATGGCTATACAAGAAGGCTTGACTGATGAAGAGAATGCAAAGTTGCGCCTTCAGGAGTTGGAAGCACTCGACGAAAGAAGGCTCGAAGCTCAACAACACTTGGAATGCTACCAAGCACGGCTATCCAAGGCATTCAACAAGAATGTCTGCCCAAGGTCTTTCCAAACTGGAGATCTCGTCCTCGCATTGCGTAGGCCTATCATCACAACTCACAAGACAAAAAGCAAGTTCACATCAAAGTGGGCTGGACCATACGTAATACAAGAGGCCTACACCAACGGCGCCTACTTAATCATGGCAGAAAATCGCCTGAGGATCGGCCCCATCAATGGCAGATTCTTGAAGCGTTACTACCCCTAGAACAAATGCTCCACGCTCCTGGCCCGCAAGAGCATAAACTGTGTACGGCAAAATTATTATCAAAATCACCATCAAAACCACCAAAAAAAAAAAACCATCACTTATTTTGAACTACGTCATGACTTAATCCCTCCTCGAACCTAGGGTACGTAGGCAACTTGAAACTTCAAAAACTTCAAGCACAGTCACACCATCAACAAAAACACAAACACTTTGAAGAACAAAGAACAAATTCAAAATATGGATACTTTATTTCTTTAAATGAAGGATTTGGTTACAAAGCCTTATTACAAAAAAATGAGCAGCACTCCAACGTCACCACAGAGGAAAAATTGTGACAAAAAAGGCACTACACAGCGAAACCCCACTGCTGTCTTTCGCACAGCACCACATGGCAAAAAGTGACTCACTGCAACAAGCTTCAAGCAGCAGGACGGTGGACAGTGTAACAAGGACAGCAGACGATGAAGTGACGGTAGAGCAACAAGCAGTGCAGTGGCTGTGCAATGGTTGCATAGTGACGATTCGATCCCATATATATACATATATTTATGCAGAAGAACTTAGAGAAGCAAAGGAAGTGCGGTGACTGTGCAAATAATAGTGACTGTGCAAACGACCCGTGCTTGGAAAAGAAAACCAAAATGAGAGGTGATGGGATGGCGCACTTGGAAAACACGATTATGCACGGCACAATGAGAGGTGGTGGGATGGTGCACTTGGAAAATGTGATTATGCACGGCACTATCCTGTAAAATGTGATTAAAAAAAAAAAAAGGTTTTATTGGTATTTAGCACAATACACTAAATAAAATAAAGCATCTCCATTGATATCTCTAAGAAATTACAAATGTGTTCAAAAAAAAAAAAAAAAAAAAAAAAAAAAAAAGGGAAAGGAAAAGATGGAGCCTTCACAAAGTTCGCTCACTTGAAGCCTCAGCATCCGGTAGAACCCCAAAAGAAGGAGGCACTGGAAGTTGATCATATGACGCCTCGATACTTGGTCGGACTCCAGATGTCGAAGGCAAAAGGTGCCACTGAAAGAAAGCCACAAACATCTGATGGTCACTTTGAATCCGACCTTCAGATTCCTGCAGCTCATCGAGCTTTCTCTTCATGCTCGTTGAATAATTATTTGCAAGCACATGCAACTTTCTATTCTCGTGCTTGAGACATTTGATCTCTCGTCCAAGACTTTCCACCTCGGCTGTCAATGATTCAACTTGGCGAGTTCGAGCAAGTAAGCGTTGGCCCATATTGGACACAGAGCCCGCACATCGAACACTGAGGGCGAGGGAGTCTTGAACGGCCAACTCATCAGACCGTCGTGAAAGAAACCTATCATCTCTAGGAGTGAGGAGGTTCCTAGCTACTATTGTAACTGTTATTTCATCCCCCATCACAGAGTCTTCAACTGTAAGAGGGCCATTAGAAGATAAGAAGGACGGGCGCCATATATCACCCCGACACGGCGCACCTATATCATTCCCAAGACTCAAATCTAAGCCAATGTTAGACGGATAAGCCATTTTTAGAAATGATAAAAGAGAAGGGTTGGATAGAGTGAAATCTCATAAATACACCAGAGATAATTTTCACAGGCGGGAAATCTTCAAAGTGTGCATCTTGAATACAATCAATACCTCTATAAAATGAGAAGCAACACAGCCACCTGTTCAAAAGTCAAAGAGACACCACTCTCTGAATTTCAAAAGCCGGATTTTCCTGCATAAAGTCCGTCAACACTTTTCAGGCCCAATCTCAACTAGTCGGATAACACGTGCAACTTTGTCAAAAATCTATGACAAAGTTGAAAACGCGTAAAGTCCACTATTCCAACCATCACTCTTGCCGACAAGCGTGGGTGACAAGGTCACATTGGCACCACTACCTGCTATTGCGCCTTTCCCTATATAGGTCGACCTTCACCCTCCATGGCAAGGCATACATCCAAAATGCTTGGCTTTTCTCCCTTGCTAAGAATGCATCTGCAACCAAGCCTCTTAGCATACTCAGTTGTCTTCCTCTTTGAGAACACCTCTTCGATCAAGTCACTCAAAATGATCAGCTCATTTCCTCAACCAGCAACCCCTCTCGATCGAAAAGTTTACACCCGCATCAAAATCTTATACTCTTTCCTCCAAGTGCAAAAGCACCTCATATCATCAGGGTTAAGAGTAAGAGTATCTCATAGCATGCTTTTTCCCTATCATTTTCTTTGTCCTCCCTCTCCATTGCAAGACAAGGAGAAAGAGAGCAATCAGCCGGCGCTTGGAATCAACCTTCCGAGTTGGAACCGATTGCCTGGAACCCCTTCCCTGAATGCTTACCTAGCCTTGCTCTCGAGTAATCATCTTCAACATCTTGTGCTTCCAGAGAAGATACCACATCCGCCTGGAGAACGGATAAGGGAAATTGATACATCAAAGCATGTGGAGACAAGCGCAACCAATACATGCGCTGATCCATCCGCTGCTTCTTCAAAAGCAAACGTATCTCATATCATCAGGGTCGAAAGCAAAGGTATCTCATATCATGCTTTTTCCCTGTCCTTTCCTTTGCCCTTGCTCTTGCTTCCAGGACGAGGACAAAGAAAGTAGTCAGTCGAAACCTGCAATCAAACTTCCGATCTGGAACTGACTGCCTGGAAACTTTGCCTGATTGCTTACCTAGCACTGCTCTCAAGTACTCATCTTCAACTATTGATGTACTTCCAGGGAAGATACCACACCTGCCTGAAAAAACAGATGAAGCAAGTGAAATTGATACATCGAAGCATGTGGAGACAAGCGCAACCAATATATATGCTGGTTCATCCGCTACTTCTCCAAAAGCAAACGTATCTCATATCATTGGGGTTGAAAGCAAAGGTATCTTATATCATGCTTTTCCCCTATCCTTTCCTTTGTCCTTGCTCTTACCTGCAAGACAAGGATAAAGAAAAGCAATATGTTGGAACTTCCACTCAAACTTCCGTATGATGAGCCGCTGAGAAGTGATGTTTTGAATGACCATTCAAATGCAAGGTTTGCAATCAACTCCTGCATCAGAGGAAAATACTGCAAGAAAATATGTCAAACTTGCATTGTGGAGCCAAAAATAATTACAATGCGACACGTGGATTTTTGGATTAAGAAGACAAAAATACCCTTGAGGTGTACTGGGATTTCTACATGCGAGCAGCAAAAAATCGTCCTTCAACAAAGTCAAAAATGCTCCAAAAAGAGGTAACCTCCAAAATAGTGTTAATTGGTTAATTAATGGATTAATTACACAATTAACCCATTAATTACCAATTAAATTATACAATTTAACCCCAAAATTATCAAAGGGCCGGCCACCTCTCATTCTTCCTAGCCTTTCTCACTTTTCTCCATTTTATTACCCTATTTATACAAATAAACAATTTTGTAACCTCCCATTTATTTCTTTCATACTTAATTAGCCAATAAATTGACTAATTAAGCCAAAATCATAACCACAAAAGCCCTCCAAGGCCGGCCACACCTAGGGGAAAAATGGGCAAGCTTAATCCTATAAATAGGCACCTACTTTCACAAAAAAGGGAGTCCAATCCTCTTGCAAAAAATCCCAAATTCTCTAAACACTCTTTGTCTCTAAAATTCTAACTTTGGCATCAGAGGTTTTTCAGCCAAAGTCCCCCCCCCAATTCATCATGGGCGCGTGAGGCTTTTGGCCTTGACCTAAGGTGTTACTTGTTTTGTAGGTGCAAAATTGTCCAAGACCAAGGAGGAGAAAATTTGCATCCACAAATTGGTGCTTTCATTGAGAGAAGAAATCCATACTCGTAGAAGACTCCCGCATAGAAAAAGGATTCTTTAGTAAAACGTAAAAGAGAAATACAATGGCAAGGAATTTAGAAAATTCAACAAGTGGGAATTCTAATATTCAAGAAATGGGCCCGCGTCGATCCACGAGGCTAAACATGACCATAGGTGAAACGGCACCACCACCACTAGTTTCCACCATGGGAACCACCGCGGTGGCTACCTCGGTAGCTACCCGTGGCGAGGTCCATGATGCCTTCACCACGGCTCAAACCATGCCATCCAAGGCGACTCACGGCACATCCACCATAAGAACCACATCGGTGGCTACCTCGGTAGCTACCCGTGGCGAGGTCCATGGTGTCTTCACCACGTCTCGAATCATGCCATCCAAGGCGACTCACGGCACAAAGGCCACGGCCCGAGCCTTGCACTCACATGCATCACACGTGGAGCAGCTCATTCCCACGGCCCAGCCTGCTTCCACCAAGCAGCCTGCTCCCGCCAAGTGGCCTGCTTCCGTTAAGCAGCCTGTTCCCGTGGTCTCCCAAGCAACCCAAGTTGGCCCAAGATCATCACAACCATCAGGACCAATCATCGAGCCGGGGGCATTTTCACCGTATTTCTCCGCAGATTTGACGTTTCCCAACTCAAATCTCGCACTTGGGGTCTATCATCCTTCTACTGCTCAAGGAGGCATATTCCTTCCAAACTCATCCAATCCGAATGGTGAACAACACTGGTCCCGACAGGTCATGGAGCTGACGAGTGCCCTTGCACAACAGACGACCTTGGTGAATCAACTCTTTCAACGCACTGAGATCCAACGTGCTCCAGACGAAGTGTCCCGAAATAGGACAAGGGCAGACGAGGAACCGCTCCAGCAGCGTCCTGGCAAGCAGCTACTCAACCCAACCGAGCATTCTTGTAGCGTACACTCCCGATTAGGTCTTCGAGATAGCGTATACTCCCGTCTTAGCGCGCGGAGAAACGTGCACTCTCGATTAGGCCCACGAGCAAGTATACATTCACGGTTGGGGCCACACTCTGATAATCAATGTGAACAGCCTTCAAGGCAAACTGTTCATTCGCGGTTAGGCCCGCAAGGAGCATTCTCTATGTCACATCGGGGCAATCAGCGTAACGAACGGAGAGAAGCAATCACTCAGTCCGGCTTAAGTTCAACTGGCAGCCTGCAAAGAAATCCCTTGCCCGCTAGAAATCTACCTCATACACCACAGCCGAGGCAGAGGCAAGCTGAGAAGGAAGAAGAGCAGCCTAGACCAGCAGGCCAAGAACGGGAGCAGCCGAGAACTCCATTACCTCAACAAAAACAAATCCAAGAAGAGGTAGAGAGATTATTTAACGAACGATTGCATGATTTTCGACTCAACGAAGTGGTTGATGAAGCATTACGGCGGGATATTGCCAACATAAGTAGATCACCTTTCACTGATGAGATCGAGCAGGCAGAGCCACCACGCAAGTTTAGCATGCCGCACTTTGCATCTTTTAAAGGAGATGGAGATCCAGAAAGACATTTGAAGCACTATAGAAGCGCGATGGTCCTATATCGGAATAATGATGCTTTCATGTGCAAAATATTCGCCACCACCTTACAAGGCGAGGCGCAAGATTGGTTTCACACTTTGCCACCACGATCCATCCAAAATTTTGATGAACTTTCCTTGGTTTTCACCAAAGAATACTCGTCCTATCGTTCAATCAAGAAAAAGTCTGATCACTTGTTTAATGTCAAGAAAAACCCGAACGAATCACTACGCGATTATGTGAAGAGATTCAAGGCGGAAAAAGCAAAGATCGTTGGATGTGATGATTCAATAGTAAGTGCAGCCTTCCAAAAAGGACTCCCAGCAGACCATCCACTGTTTGGAGAAATGATCATGAAAGAAGATCTAACTTTAGCAGACTCCTTTGCCCTAGCAAAGAAGCATGCACTTTGAGATAAAGCTCGACGAGGAGAGAAGGAACCCGAGCAGTCTCTAAAAGGGCCGGTAACGACTCAAATGAAGGAAGATAGGAAGCAGCCCAATAAGAGCGGGCAGGATGCTAAGCGTAGAAATCGACCCACGACCAAGGAAGGCTCGGTAACCAAAAATTATTCTAAGTTTTCAATTTCGATCCATCAAATCCTTCGTGACATCAAGAAAGAGTCATGGTTCAAGCTGCCGAAACAATCAAAATGAGATACTTCTAAGTTAGACCATACCAAGTATTGCGCATTTCATCGAGGTCCCGGTCATACAACCGATGACTGTTACACTTGGAAGAATTACCTAGAGAAGCTTGTGAAAGAAGGCAAGGTCGATAAGTATTTGGACAAGCCTGTGCAGCCAGCTGCGCGGTCAAGAAGGAGAGCAGACGATGACGAAGAACCACCAACCAAAACAATTCGAATCAATGGTACCTTCGCCGAGTCTGAACACTTAGGGGTCACTAGCAACTCTAAAAAGAGGAAGATCCAACAGGCTTTGCTAGTCTCACAAGTTCGAGCAGTTGACACTCAACCTGGTCCTATCATTGGCTTCACTGAGCAGGATACAAAAGGTGTTGATTTCCCACATGACGACGTGCTAGTAGTATCTGTCCAACTAGCCCATGCTATAGTTGACAGAATAATGGTTGACAACGGAAGTGCAGTCAACTTACTTCAACTTTCAGTCATTCAGAAGATGGGCTTGGAAAGCATGATCATACGCCAAGTAGAGGTACTTACTGGATTCAATGGGCACACCTCAAACTCCATCGGCCACATCACACTTGACGTACAAACACCGCCAGTTGTCTCTAAACAGACTTTCACGATCGTGAGTGACCCATCTCCCTACAATGGGATTCTTGGGAGACATTGGTTGATCAAATTGGATGCCGTCACTTCCGTCAAGTATCAAAAAAATCCGATTCCGCATCCTGGGAGGAGGAGTTGGAGAGATCAAGTCTGACCAAGCTGCATCCCGACGATGCACTATGCAAATATTGAAAGAATCAAGGAAGAAGATCTTTACCCCCATGGAGGTTACTAAAGTTCAAGGAGATGAAGAGGCTGCCCAATAGCAATTACACCAAGTGGATCAAGAAGATGGCGTCCGAGCAGACGAAGTAGGATGGAAACCTGAAGAGGATGCTGAAGACATTATTCTTGATCCCCAACAGCCAGAAAAAACAGCCAGAACTGGTTCATGACTAAGCCCCGCCGAAAAGGAAGAACTTACGGCTTTCCTAAGAGAAAACCGAGAGGTCTTCGCATGGTCGCCATCTGACATGCCCGGTATTGATCCCGAAGTGGCCTGCCATAAGCTGCATGTCGATCCTGCGGCCAAACCAGTGATTCAAAAAAGAAGACATTTTGCACCCGAGCGAGTATCGATAATTGAGGCTGAGATTGACAAGCTACTAGAGGCCGAATTCATAGAAGAGGTAGCACACTCAGCATGGCTTGCCAATGTCGTACTAGTTATGAAGAAAGAAAAGGGCAAGTGGAGGGTTTGCGTAGACTACACCGACCTCAACAAAGCATGCCTAAAAGATCCATATCATGTCCCTCGGATTGATCTGTTAGTAGACTCAACTTCTGGGAACCAGCTACTCAGCTTCTTAGACACATACTCCGGTTACAATCAAATAGCCATGTATGAGCCTGACAAGGAGAAAACTGCATTCGTGATCGAGTGGGGAACTTACTGCTACAAAGTCATGCCTTTTGGCCTCAAAAATGCGGAAACCACTTATCAAAGTTTGTAAATATGATGTTCAAAAAACAAATTGGGGTAACCATGGAGGTCTATGTCGACGATATCATGGTAAAGGGCAAGCAGCGGTCAGATCACATTCGCAATTTGGCGGAAGCTTTCCACATTCTTAGAAAGTATAAGATGAAGCTCAATCCTACCAAATGCACATTTGGAGTATCTTCAGGCCGATTTCTAGGGTACTTAGTAACCCAACGAGGAATTGAAGCCCATCTCAAGCAAATTCGAGCGATCTTAGAGATGAAGTCTCCAACTACCTTGAAGGAGATCCAAAGCTTAACCGGACGAGCAGCTGCCCTCAACCGTTTCCTTTCGCGGTCAACTGATCGATGCAACCCATTTTTCAGAGCTAGCAAGAAGGCGTAACGAGATAAGTGGGATGAAGAGTGCGAAAGAGCTTTCCAAGATTTGAAGAAGTACCTCACATCACCTCCCTTACTATCCAAGCCGGAAGCAGCAGAGGATTTATACATCTACCTAGCAGTCTCCGAAGTAGCGGTGAGCTCTGCCCTCATACGAGAAGAGCTGGGGGCCCAACTGCCAGTATTCTACACTTCTAAAGCTCTTCTCGATGCAGAAACAAGATATCCAAAAATCGAAAAGTTAATTTTGGGCTAGTTGTTGCGGCTCGGAAGCTTAGACCATACTTTCAAGCTCATACAATCATCATCATGACTCAATACCCTTTGCGATCAATCTTGCACGGCCCGAATGCTTCTCAACGAGTGATGAAGTGGGCGTTGGAACTTGGCCAATATGGATTAGTTTTCCGACCTCACACAGCAATAAAGGCCCAAGCCTTACCGGACTTCATAGCAGAATTTACGCCTAGCCTAGGCGACGCAGCAGAGTAGCCTAGCAATACCACAGAAGCAGTCGAGCACACCTTAGTTGCGCCTGCATTTCTAAATGAAGATTTCTGGCATTTGTATGTCGATGGAGCATCCAACTATAAAGGCGCAGAAACAGGCGTAGTCCTTGTCACTCCTGACGGCTCAATGCTCGAGCAAGCGGTTACTCTAGGCTTCAAAGCATCCAACAACGAAGCAGAGTATGAGGCCCTAATAGCAGGCCTCCGAATGGCAAAAGACTTGACGGTGAAGAAGCTTGCAGTTTATTCTGATTCCCAGTTAATCACTAACCAAGCTACCGGGGAGTATACTGCAAAACATCCAAGGATGGCACAATACCTAGAAAAAGTATGCAAGCAGCTTGAGGCATTTCAGACTTATACTCTTACTCGAGTACCACGAGCAGACAATGCCCATACAGATGCGCTCGCCGGTTTAGGCTCCGCCCTAGACCATCAACTCAAACGCTCTATCCCGGTGGAATATATAGACAAGCCAAGCATAGAGGTAGAGCTGGTTGTCGAAGTGTCATAAGTTAGTGTAACTCCCAATTAGCAAAGTTCTATTATAGACTACTTGGTTAATGGTACACTTCCCACCAAAAGATTGGAGTCTAGGAAGCTCCAAATCAAGACAGCACGTTACTACATGTGGAACGACATTCTCATCCGAAGATCTTACACTGGACCTCATCTCCGCTGCCTAGCACCTCCCGATGACTTAAAGGTTTTAAGCTCAATCCATGAAGGTGTTTATGGAAATCATTCCGGAGGGCGATCCTTAGCACATAAGGCTCTCAATACGGGTTATTACTGGCCTACTATGCATCAAGATGCTAAGGAGTTAGTACAACAGTACGACTGCTGCCAACGCTACAAGCCAGTACCAGCACTGCCTGCCAGCGAACTACACATGCAGACGAGTCCTTGGCCATTCATGCAGTGGGCAATCGACCTAGTAGGACCTATGCCACGTGCCACCGGGGGCAGAAGCATGATGATCGTGGCAATCGATTACTTCACCAAATGGGTAGAAGCAGAGCCCATGACAACCACGACTCAGGCAGACATAGAGCGCTTCATATGGAAGAAAATCATTTGCTGATTTGGCATCCCTCAATCCATTGTCACCAACAACGGCCCGCAATTTGTGGGAAAAGATTTGGCGAAGTTCTTCCAAAAGTACAACATCAAGCAGCGCATGTCCACGCCAAGGTATCCTCAGGGCAATGGGCAAGCTGAAGCATCTAATAAGACGATCCTCGACTGCCTCAAGAAATCTCTCACCAACAAGAAGGGAAAATGGCCAGACGAACTTCCCAGATGTCTATGGGCATATCGCACTACCAAAAGACCAGCAACTGGCGAAACTCCTTTCTCTTAGGCATTTGGATCGGAAGCAATTATTCCTCCCAATATCATCGTGCCGAGCATCAATACTCTGTTACCAAGCATTGAGCAGAACAACAATGAGGTGGCCACTAACTTAGATCTGGCAGAGGAAAGGCGTGAGCAGACCATCGCTCGCATTGTAGCCTACCAGCAACAGCTCATCTCCAGCTACAATAAAAAGGCCAAGATCCGGCAGTTCCAACCAGGAGATCTAGTCCTAAGAAAGACTTTCATTATTACCCGCAGAGAAGGCTCGAAAAAGATGGATCCTATCTGGGAGGGTCCATTTAAGGTCAGTCGAGTAGGTGGTAAAGGTAGTTATACCCTCGCTACCATGAACGACAAAGAGATCGAGAAGCAATGGAATGCCTACAACTTAAGGAAGTACCATGTGTGACCTACCATTATGCCAAGACCCGAGGAGTCAAGCAGCTCAACGGGCACCACTTCGCAAGCCGAAGACTATCAAATCATCATGCAGTCTTTTACTGCTAAGTTATTTGTTTGTTTCATTTGTTTTTCAATAAAGAATTCAGAAATAATTTACAACTTAGCTAGACTACAAATCATCTCTCCTGCATTTCAAAAAAAAAAAAATCACCCTTCTTAGGGACTCATCGCAAGAATTGCACCCCCCGAGGGACCAACCATGCTCTCCAAAGCGGGAGGATAAACTCTACACTCCGAATATCCAGACGTGGATGAGCCTGGCTGCCCTAGTACAACTGGATGCACAATGGCTTGCGCCGGGATTCCTAGAAATAGCCACAATGGTTTTTCTCAAGGCCTAGCTAATTGAAGGATTTAAGGTCTCTTGGCCTAATCCGTAGGAAACCGGGCCCTAGAAACGGAGGGGGCACATTACGCAGTACATGCGAATGACGGCTGCCCTGGAAATCTAAAGCTGCTATCGAGTGCACTAAGGTAGCCTACGATTTTCAGAAGACTGCCTATGGCTTGCCCTTTAAGCAATAAAGCCACGCTAGACTTATACAACTGCACATTTTTGTGAGAGGTTAAACAAGCTAGCGTGACTATATGAAGCATTATCCATTGCAGACGTGCTACGTAATTGATAAGCTTCACGGCTGCCAAGCACGAAACAATTCATTTCAAAGTCCTAAAAATGTTGTAGTATTAGCTACACGACCTACGGAGTGAAAGAAAGCCAAGGATAGCAGCATAGTGGTTACGTGGACTTGTCTGCTTCTGTAAATAAGGCATCCGGCTGCCAACCCTATGGCTGGCAATTTTACGAAAGTTCTGCCCCAATACCTTTGGCTGCATAGGCTACGCGGGCTTGTCTGCTTATAAAAAAATAGCTTGCTCACTGTTGGTCTATAAAGTTTAAGGGTTAAGGCATGAACAAAAAGAAGCGTAGGTGAAAGGAAAAACAAGTTTATTGAATTTTTCTAGCGAAATTGATAAACAATTAGCAAAGATTGGAGGAATTCAAGCAAAAGCAACAAGGAAAAAATAAAGGAAATCCTAAAAGCTACCTAGAAGACTACTCTTCGGCAGCTTGAACATCTCACGGCTGCTCGGTCGCCATACTTTCAGCAGCCTTAATGTCCTTAGCAGCGGCACCAACCTGGGCACTAGCCTCTCCGACTACTTTACCAATGGAAGATTCAAAGGTAAAGGCGAGCACGTCTTCTGGAGAAACAGAAAAGGTCTCGAGGTCTTTGCCAGAAAACTCAAAATCAGATGGTCGCCCAAAAAGATGATCCACATAACCCAGCTTGTAGAAATCAGCTTGGTTCTGAGTGAGCGAAGCTTCAAATTCAGCCTTCTCACCTTTCAATCGCTCATTTTCTTCGAGCAGACAAGCATGAACCCATTGCAGTTCCTCCATTTCCTTCTTCAAATTATCATTGATCTTCAAGGCACCTTGGAGTTCCAACACCTGAGGCTCAAGCCTATCAACAACTTTCTTGAAGTGAATCACTTGGTTATAAGTAGCAATCCACTCTTCATCCTTTGCATAAGCAGCAGAGCGGAATTCAGAGATGGAACGCTCGAGATCTTTAATTGTGATGAGTGTTTGATTCACCTCATTGTGCTTTTATTTATAGTAGTAGGATATGTAAAAACCTTTCAATTTAGGATTACAACATTTAATAGGTAATCTACTCCTAACGGAAATATAAGATACTTTCTCATATCCTCTAGGATTTACACAATCACATTCCTATTCTAAATGTAACAGCAACAAATGTGAAATTTTTAACCACATAAATATGAAGAAAAACAATTTTGAAAAATTTGTACAATAGTAGAATTTCTTTCGATAGAAATATATATACATATACATAAAAAATCATTATCAGATATAATATATCAACTATATATAAACATGATGCCAAAAAATTTACTGTATAAAAGTAAATCAAAACAATTTTGAATAGTTTTCAACCTTTCTTAGTTTGGTCACCCACTATATATAAACATGATGCAAAAAATTTTACTATATAATAGTAAATCAAAACAATTTTGAATAGTTTTCAACCTTTCTTAGTTTGGTCACCCACTATATATAAACATGATGCAAAAATTTTTACCATATAAAAGTAAATCAAAACAATTTTGAATAGTTTTCAACCTTTCTTAGTTTGGTCACCCATTCATAGTTGCCTTACCTATATATTTGTGTGCTACAGACTCATGTTGTCAAACCATTACACAGACAAAGATATTAGCAATATTTACCACTGAGAGTTGTAGAGATGTCTAGAATTTCTTTATTTCATTTCTTCTTACTTGTTCTTCTTGCCTCAGGTCTGTTTTCTTTTTCCTTTGCCACTGTTTTTCCGGTTTTTTATTTGTTTGTCTTTGTGGTAAGAACTATACGAAAGATTTTAGATTTTTACATCTTTAACGTGTATGTGGACATACCACCTTTTCAATTTAAAATGAAAACGTAGAGTGGCAAAACACTTGTCTTTAAGTCGTTGTATCTTCAGTTGAACATCATCTGTACAAAAAAAATCATTTCAATCAAATATTATTTAGTCGTTGAATGTATAGAACAAATGACAGTTTATATACCAAATAATATGCTTATGATTAGTCATCCATTTATTGGACACATTTGGATGATAAAATGATCTGCAATTTGAATAATTTTTTGTAGAATTGGTTTTCAAATGAATATTGATAAATTGAACGGTCCCAATGGTTGATTTTATTCAGTCAAGATACGTTATTTGCAGAAGGTGAGACATGTGGAGGATGCAAGTATTATCCATTTCGCTTATTCACTTGTTTAAGTTGTAAATTTTACAGTTGCGTTGAAGAAGGAAAATGTGCATCAAGTGTATGCGCAGAAGTTATGCACAACTCAATTGTATCCTAGCGGGTGTACATTAGATGATTGCAGTGTCAAGTGTTTTAGTAAATACGGGCAAGAGAAAGTAGACGGATATGAATGCAATGCCAAAGGTGATCCTAGTAAAGTTGGTTGTTATTGCACCTATAAGTGTTGAAGTCCCTTAGTCCCTCCTTAGTATTATTGGCTGCCAAAAAGAGCTAATAAGTTTTCTACCTTCGTTGTGCAATGTAATAATTTGAAAATTTCAGTTAATAAAATTTGGCAAAAGTAAAGTGTTGTTTATTGTTATTGTTATTATTACTATTATTGTTATTGTTGTTGTTATTGTTATTGTTATTTATTATTATTATTGTTGTTGTATTGGTATTGTTATTATTATTATTATTATTTAGGTGATGGTGGGAGTACGCAATATATTAACTCAAGTACATGCTCATTTTCTATATTCATAGTACAGAATTAATAAGATATATTAATTAAGAAGTTAAAAGGCAGAAGCTCCTGAAGAAGATATGGAAGTTAATGATACCCCTCCGAAGGTAAAAGTAGTCAGCTTTTGACAAAACAAGTAAAAACAATTGGTTGTGTTATCAAGCGGCAAGATTGTTAATAATCATGTTTTTATAAGAAGAAAGATAATAGATAGTGTGACCTCGATTACACCCAGTTCCAATACAATCAAACAAGAATGTTTTCCTTGCAACGGATGGCAAGTTCTATTCCAAACATGAAAATTATGAAAATTAAAACCAACGCTAGTGACTATGGCTTCCAAATCAGTCCGCAACCAATTTTTTGGAACCACATTCGTGCACCGCCACAGATGATGGAGGCACTAAGCTAAGCAACCTCTAAAACAGAGAACAACTGTGAGTAGGTCTCTGGGGGGGTGTATGTGTGTGCCGGTCAAAGGCTCTCCAACGGTCAAGTTAGTAAGCAGTTTTAGACTCAAGCAATGAGCAAGAGAATTAAAGTGTAATGATCGCATTACTAGAGACGAACCATATATGGATGTATTTATGCCATTGGAAGATAGACCCTTGTAGGATAAAATCTTCATTCTAAGCTGGGAGAATCCTAGAGGATATCTATAAGTAGATAGTGTACCTTCTTAGGAGTTGTGATTACTTGCGGCGCATGCCAATTCCTAGAGTGTAAGGAAACCCATGACTTATAAGAAATCTGAGTGTATCCATATATGGATCGGGTCTCATGTCTTGTGGAACAAGCATGGTCATTCCAGCGTAGTTGCTCGGACTTTGCTTATTGTCCCAGAATATGGTGATGGTGGCGCTGCTTCTTCGTATGATCCACCTCCGCTTGGAGCTGTCGAGTTCTTAATCGGACTTCTGAGGTATCTATATTCTGATCAGCCTTGCTCCGGCCGTAAAAAATCATGGTCCCATAATTGCCCCTAACTATGTATCTAAAGACAACCTATACCTCTTGAGCATGAATAGTTATCCAACGGCCATGCCTTTCAGAGTAAGTTGGAATACGTACCAATTAGTATTCTTTCTTCGTTTGGTGATTTGATGCATAGTGGTGTTTCGAATTTAGACATGTGATCTCGAGTACTGTGCCATGAAGATATTCATGATATGTGTATCACGTGGGCACGTTTTGTAAGAAGCGGCCATTCAATTCTTCAAGTAACTTCGATCTTCGTATCTACCAATCTCAAGACAAAGACCCTTTGTATTCAACGGTAAGATTGCCTAGTACTGCCTTTAAATAGCTTATTCACTGTTAGGTTTCCTTGTACTTCCGCATTCTTTAGTGTGAATCATGGAGTCTCATTGCTTGCTTCGTGATCCGCTTTTCAAACCCAGTTACCTTTCTAAAGCTTCGATACCTAAAATTTTCAAACTTGAAACTTGCTTTCATCACATCAATCTTTGCCAAGCCAGGTCAAACAAGCCTGAATCAAGCTATAATACCATCATTTGCTTCTTGGGGTTTGTTTTATAACATCCATGCCCTTGCGGTATCCTTCTCATCGTTTATGTGCGCAGGTGCAATCTCAACAAAATATTGAGATTCTTTATAGGGTTTTTCATTTGAGCCTTAATTGCCCTTATCTAGGAGTAGACGCCGCTGACAACCGATCTTCATTAGAATTGATGATCCTAGCCAAGTATGCATTGTATTTTTCTTAGTAGAATTTGCATGTCAGAGGTGAGGACTTTCTCCCCAAAACAGTTGTACTAGTCTTTTGTGCCCTTTCCTTAAGACTTTGAAAATAAACTTGTGTTTGTATGAATTTTGTCTCCTTCTTCATCCCTTGCTTCTCCTATTCGTGAAATAAAACTGTAATCCGATTAATCTTTCCAAAGTAAACAAATTTTTAGAGGAGATTAGTAATGGAGCAGAATATGAATAAGTTTGTGGGGTCCAGAACTGTGCTAAAAACACCTTTGGTAATGTCTATTCGGAAAAACACGACCTTTTAAACTTAGAATTCTTAAAGTTTCTCATCACAATATCTAGAATGCCACCTGACTTCCGTATCAAAAATTAAACATTAAACTATGAAGAATCTTTTACTCCACAATCGTCACAATCCATTTATCGGACTAAGGATAAAAGACCTTTGAACTATACCTAGAATAACTTGTAAAAATGAACTATTCTTCTTCACCTTGCCCCAATTCTCGAGCCAAGGATTTTAACACTTGCAATGTGACGCTACAGGAGGGTCTCTCCTTTAGTTTGGATTCATGTCCTTCACCAACAGCCCGGGCTGTTGGGCTAGCCCCAATTTTGTCCCAAGCCATTATGTGGCATGTTTGCTTCTCGCAAGACCCAACTTTGTTAGTGTTCCCATGGCTGATCTTAAAATTGGGCTCTATTTTCTTCATTGCTTGGCTAAAGCAATTCAAAACCAATATGACTTGTATCTCACTATTTTCTTGCTTCCATAACTCAACCTTGTTTGGCCCCGATCTATTGAATTAATTTAGTGATCAATAGTTCATTAGTTCGACAAAAAACAAATTTGAGACTCACATTCGCTTAATGTGTTGACGACACCACACCCTGAACTTACTTCATTGCTGACATTTTGTTTGAGTATTTACACACTCAAGAGAAAATGTTGCAGTCTAATTTAGTTAGGAAAGTGAGTGTAAATGCTAGGGTTTAGAGAGAGAGGGGGCCGACCACAATTAGAGAGAAAAGAGAGTGATTTAATTGTGAGGTGAGTTTGATTCACCCCATTGTGCCTTTATTTATAGTAGTAAGATAGGTAAAAACCTTTCCCTTTAGGATTACAACATTTAATAGGTAATCTACTCCTGATAGGAATAGAAGATACTTTCCCATATCCTCTAGGATTTACACAATCAAATTCCTATTCTAAATATGACTGCAACACTCCCCCTTGAGTGTGCAAATACTCAACAAACCATCGCATCAGATCTTCAGCAGATAAGGTAGAATAGTTGATGAAGTTATCGGCACAACGAGTGATTGCGAGTCTCAAATTTAAGTGAAGTATGCATTTGTAGTAAAACTCACAAAACCTCACTATGGTAAAACCCAAGGCATGGGGAAAACTCATCGACTAAGGAGAAAAGTGAGAAGTATGCATAATGTCTAAAACAAACGTTAAACAGGACGAAAATAGTGAACTCAACGGAGTATGATCATCCCAGGATGGGTGCCTCGTTAAAACCTCGTTAGGTAGCAAAAACCCAGTAGGAAAAATGCTCCTAATCGTAGGAAAAAGAGTACATTAAGATCATGTGAGTATGCTTCTAGATACTCACCCTGAGTTAGACATAACTTCAAAATAAGTGAACTACAAACGATTCAACTCAGATAATTTACGCATACTAATTCCTTGGACAAGCTTTTGAAATGTAAACTTGGGCAACGACTTGATGAAGAGATCGGCCAGGTTGTCCGGGGAACGGATTTGCTTGACTTCAAAGTTCTGATCCTGCTGCTGCTGGTGTGAGTAAAAGAACTTCGGCACTATATGCTTGGTGTTGTCTCCCTTAATGTATCCCTTCTTCAACTGCTCGATACATGCGGCATTGTCTTCAAAGATCGTCGTAGGAAGGTCAACGACTGATGTAAGACCACAAGTGCTTTGAATATGTTCCATGACTTCTTTCAGCAAAAAGCACTCACGCGATGCTTCATGCAGGGCGAGAATCTCAGTATGGTTCGATGAAGTCACAACTAGCGTTTGCTTGGTAGACCTCCAAGATATAGCAGTGTCTCCAACGGTAAAGACATAACCCGTTTGAGAACGTGCTCTATGTGGGTCAGACAGATATCCAACATCTGCGTAACCACCAAGGCGAGAATCAATCCGAGGGACATAGGAGACGGCAACACTTGGAGATTCGCGGGTATAGAACAAGCCCAACTCCATTGTACCCTTGAGGTAGCGGAAAATGTCTTTAACACCATTCCAGTGTCTGCATTAAGGCGCATTGCTGTATCTTGCCAAAATATTCACAGCGAATGAGATGTCAGGTCTAGTGCATTGAGCCAAGTACAATAAAGCCCCAATTGAACTTAGGTAAGGAACTTCAGGTTCCAAAATCTCTTCCTCATCCTCCTTTGGAAGGAAGGGATCTCATTTAGCATCTAGAGTTCGAACGACCAAGGGTGTACTCAAAGGCTTCGCTTTATCCTCATTAAAATGACGTAACACCTTTCGGGTGTAGTTCGATTGATGTACTAGGATTCCATCCGAACAATGCTTGATCTCCAGGCCGAGGCAGTATTGAGTTTTGCCAAGATCCTTCATCTCAAATTCTGATTTCAAGTGTGCAACAATTTCCTCAAGCTCTGCGGGAGTCCCGATAAGGTTCATGTCATCGACATAAACTGCAACGATTGCAAATCCAGAATCTGACTTCTTTATGAACATGCATGGGTATAATTCGTTGTTCACATAACCCTGACTTGTCAAATATTCACTCAGACGGTTATACCACATCCGCTCGGATTGTTTCAATCCATAGAGTGACCTCCTCAACCTAATTGAGAGAGTGTTCCGTGGTATAGAACTATTTGAACCAATCAATGGAAGTCTTTCTGGAACTTTCATGTATATTTCGGTATCTAGATCCCCATAAAGATACGCGGTTACCACGTCCATAAGCTGCATATTCAATTTTTCAGAAACTACCAAACTGATTAGGTAGCAGAACGTTGTAACGTCCATTATGGGGGAATACATCTCCTCGTAATCAATCCGGGGCGCTGAGAGAAGCCTTACGTTACGAGGCATGCTTTGTATCGCACTATTTCACTCTTCTCATTACGCTTCCTCACGAAAACCCACTTGTAGCCAACGGGCTTCATGCGTGGTGGTGTAGGAACGATAGGTCCAAACACTTTACGTTTTGCAAGTGAATCGAGTTCGACCTGGATTGCTTGTTTCCAGTTTAACTAATCGGTTCTACATCGACATTCATCTACGGAACGTGGTTCAATGTCATCGCTAAGCATGATGTCAGTAGCTACTGAGTACGCGAATGCATCGTCAACGATCATCTCATTCCTATACCAAACCTCATCCAATACTGCATAGTGGACCGAAATCTCACGATTCTCGGAAGGCCGGCATGTTTCATATGAAGCATCACCATAATCTAGAATAACCTCATGCATTGGAACCGATGAGTAAACGATGGTCGCATTCAAACTAGGGTCATTAGTTGGTGCCATTTTCCTCTTCCGGGTTTGTGAATTCTTTGAACCAAAGGTTCTGCCGTGCTTCAAGGTCAGAGCAGATGATTGGCTAGCCGCCAATGTAACTTGCCGAGTGGAGGGTGTGGCCTCCCCACCTTCGAGGACGGTCCGGCCGTCCCAGGCGGGTTGTTGACGTATGCGGGGTACATTTATCCTTGCAAGTCTGTTTACAGCACGTATATGTGATCTTGTCTCCTTAGCTCGATCATTAAAAGCATCAGGCATGCTTTGAGCAATGCCCTGAAGATCTATAATTCGACGCACCTCAGTTTCAGACTGGGCAGTGTGGGGATCTAAATGAGACATAGTGGGAGCATAGCACGACAATTCGCAGCGTTCTACGGGAACGTTAGCATGCTTATCTACCCCTAACGACGGGAAGACTATCTCATCAAAGTGACAATCCAGAAAACGTGCAATAAAGATATCTCATGTCAAGGATTCTAAGTAGCAAACAATTGATGGCGAAACATAACCGACATAGATTCCCATTTTTCTCTGAAGACCCATTTTGGTACATAGTGGCGGCGCTATTGGCACATAAATAGCACACCCAAACACCCGTAAATGCGAGACGTCAGGCTCTTATCCAGTGACCAATTGTAACGGTGAATGTGGTTGCGTAGCGGTGGGCCTCAGGCGGACCAACATAGTTGCGTGCAATATTGCATAGCCACAGGGAGATACCGGTAGTTTGGTTCTCATAACCAAAGTCCGAGCTATCAATTGAAGGCACTTTATAAAAGCTTCTGCCAGGCCGTTTTGGGTGTAAACATAAGGTACAGGATGTTCCACATCAATCCCTACTGACATGCAATAATCGTCAAAAGTCTGTGACGTAAACTCTCCAACGTTAGACAGTCAAACGACTTAATCTGATAATCAAGGTGGTGAACCCTTAGCTTAATGATTTGAGATAGGAGTTTAGCAAACACGACGTTGCGTGTGGACGACAGGCAAACATGTGGCCATCTTGTCGATGCATCAACCAACACCATAAAGTATCTAAATGGTCTGCAGGTTGGTTGGATAGGTCCACAAATGTCCCCTTGAATCCTCTGAAGAAATTTAGGGAGGTCGTGAATAATCTTTGTATATGAGGGTTGAGTATTCAACTTCCCAAAAGAAGACACTTTGCATGGCGGGAGTCCAACATAGGGATGTAACAGATGCCCATGAGATGATTTGAGGATACGGCGCATCATGTCACATTCAAAATGTCCCTAACGGTTATGCCAAAGCAACAAAGTGTCCTGGAACTCAGGCATAGAATCGGCCACACTGTGGGCTTCTATGTCGCAAATGGTTATGATGTACAACCCACTCGGCAGACGTTCCAACTTCTCATGAATACGCTTCTGGCCATATCCGTACGAAGTGATACAAAGAAATTCAAAACCATGATCTTCAATAGTTTCAATATGATATTGATTATCTCGAATATCTCTAAAACTCATCAACATTCTTCCGGAACGTGGAGAATAGAGTGCCTCCTTAATGGTCAAGATAGTACCATTGGATAACGTGATACGTGCCTTTCCGTATCCTTCAATCAGGTTGGATGGGCCTGAGAGAGTTGTCAAATGAGCTTTCTTGGGTATTAAGTTAGTAAAATAGTGTCGTTCACGCAAGATGGTGTGCGTGGTTGCATTATTTGCCAGACAACTAACCTCCCCACTAGACATACCTAGAAATAAATTGATTGAATTGGTCACATGCATAAATATAAGTCCATTCATTCAATTAAGCAATTGGAGAAAATAATGTCCATTCAAATAAAAATCCATAATTCAAAACAAATCAAAACCAAAAAAATTATTCCAAATACTTAGAAAAATTGTTCAAAATTAAACCATAAACCTAGAAAATAGGGGGTAGAGCCGGCCACTCCTAGTGGGTTCGGGTTAACACCCTAAAAACATGTCTAATTTATTCATCCATAGACCCTGACGCCTCCTGAAAATCCGATATCTCCATTGATGTAGTTGCATCTTCCGGATGATCCACATGTGCAAAGTTAGACTCATGACGGGAATGATACTTGGCAATAGCCTCAAGGGAAGCTCGGCATACGCGTGACCAATGATCCCTTGATCCACAGGGATAGCACATGTCCAGTTCAGTAGAAGCAGCCTGAAAGGAGCTTTGCCCTTGTTCTCGAAGTTTGGGGCCTTAGAGGCGAGTGGTGGACACTGCTGGATCACATTTCTTCCCTTAGGTGCGGCACTCTGTTGACCTTGGGCCCGTGGTGGGGCTTGCCGCCCATTGCCAAGGCCATGACGATTCTTTCGTCGTTTATGGCTTCAAAAATTATTCGCATGCTCTTCAGGCACGGCATTAGAGCCAATGGGTCGAGCTTGATGATTCTTCATCGAAAGCTAGTTCTGCTTTTCAGCGAGAAGTAAAATAGAGATCAAATCCAAAAACTTGGTGAATTTATGTACCCTATATTGTTGATACATGACAATATTGGTGGCGTGGAAGGTCGAACAGGTCTTCTCCAAGAGATTTGATTCGGTTAGTTCCACTTTACAGAATTTCAACAGTGAATGGATTCTACAAACTTCAGAGTTGTAATCATTCATGAACTTAAAGTCTTGGAAGCGAAGATGTTGCCAGTCATGTCTTACTTCAGGCAAGTATATGTCTTTCTGGTGATCGAAACGGTCGGCCAGAGCAAGCCAGAAGGTGCATGGGTCCTCCTCAATAAGGTACTCGGTTTGCAGTGCATCATGGATGTGTCTTCGAATGAAGATCATTCTAATAGCCTTCTGAGCTTCGTCAACAGGTTTGTCAGCGATACGTGCCTCGACGGTAGCTCTAATACCTTTTGCAGTCAGATGGAGCTTCACGTCTTAAACCCACTTCAGATAATTTCTTCCTGAGACTTCTAAAGCGGAGAAATCGAGCTTGTTCAAGTTCAACATGTCCCTAAAACGAAGGGAAAAAAAACATAAGTAGTCATATGGTAAGCCATAGACATATATCGTAAAACATACAGGTTCTGTAGACATGTATTGGTTTAATTTATGCATGAAAACTACAGGTTTCATGTGGTATGTTTTGACTGAAAACTTCAGGTTTCACAGGCACTAAATTTGAAACTACAGGTTCAATTTAGTTTTATGAACAATTAGTTCATAATGAAAGGTTCCTGCAAGAAACACAGAATGCAATATACTAATTTGAATATAGTGAATTTGAGGTTTTTCGGGAACTCAAGTGTGAAAGCTTCGTTACTACAAAAGTATGTCACAGTTCAAAGTATAAAAATAAATTATTGAATCGTTAATGTCCAAAAGTGATCTTCAAGTCAATAATTTTGGATTCATTATTAGATTAATGGACTTTAGGTCACTTTTAATTAATTCAATAAATCGGGCCATTTGAGGTCGATTATAGAAGCAAAATAATATTATCGGGTGGAAAATATAGCATAGCCCAAATGAGGGCTGGGTGCTGGGAGCAAAAGGCATCGGGTTGGCTGCTAAAAGCAGCCCTTGGGGTGGATGCAGGCCACAAGGCCAAGGGATAAGCCCAAGGGCTTATGGGAGTTGGAGAAAAACCCAGTCGCAGCTGGGTTTCATGTCTGGGCCAAGGACGGGCACGGGTCAAGTCCAGCGAAAGTTGTCATGTGGGTTTGGGTGCCGGAATGCCGAGCCCAGCCTCGTAGGCTGGCTGACTAAGACACGGGCCAAGACCCAGCCAACTGGGCTGGTAGTATTGCTAGGGGCCGGGACAACAACAAGTCCAGCAAGCACAAAAAGGCTTGCTGGAAAGCAGGCTAGGACAGCTTTGTGGGCTCGGGGCTACAGGCCCTGTCGAGATAGACCCCAGACCGACGCCTAGTTGCCGTGATGATTAGCTGGGCTTCAGGCCAGCGACATGGCTGATGGTGGTGCCGTGGTGCCGAAGGTTTTCTCCCCTTTTTTTTCCAAAAATTGCTAGGGTTCTACAAACCCGAATTGCTTCTAATTTAATTTTATACTTTGACTCACATATTCCACATAACAATTTAATTGTGTGATGCAGGAAACAAATATATATATATATATATTGACAAATATATAAACATATACAATATATATATATATATATATATATATATTGGAAAGAAAATATAAACATAGAGGGGTTCATGCATCATAGGGAATGTTTTCATGGGTCATGGACGTTTCAAATATCTTCTTTTATTTTAAGCGTACCTGATTAGCAGAAAACAAAAATAAGCCTTTGAATTTGGTGGATGATAGCGTCCTCCTACGATGCGTCAATTCCTCAGCTTCTGGCAAGAGCGTGCTGATAACATGTTGTAGGCCTATTTGATTGAACGATCTAGGGTTTAGAAAGGGAGAGGGGGCCGGCCACAATTAGAAAGAAGAGGGAGTGATTTAATTGTGTTGAGTGTTTAATTCACCTTATTATGCCTTTATTTATAGTAGTAGGATAGGTAAAAACCTTTCCCTTTAGGATTACAACATTTAATAGGTAACCTACTCCTAACATGAATATAAGATACTTTCTCATATCCTCTAGGATTTACACAATCACATTCCTATTCTAAATATAACTGCAACAAATGCGAAATTTTTAACCACATAAATATAAAGAAAAACAATTTTGAAAAGTTTTGCACAATAATAGAATTTCTTTCGATAGAAATATATATACATATACATAAAAAATCGTTATCAGATATAATATATCAACTATACATAAACATGATGCAAAAATTTTTACTATATAAAAGTAAATCAAAACAATTTTGAATAGTTTTCAACCTTTCTTAGTTTGGTCACCCACTATATATAAACATGATGCAAAAATTTTTACCATATAAAAGTAAATCAAAACAATTTTGAATAGGTTTCAACCTTTCTTAGTTTGCTCACCCATTCATAGTCGCCTTACCTATATATTTGTGTGCTACAGACTCATGTTGTCAAACCATTACACAGACAAAGATATTAGCAGTATTTACCACAGAGAGTTGTAGTGATGTCTAGAATTTCTTTATTTCATTTCTTCTTACTTGTTCTTCTTGCCTCAGGTTTGTTTTCTTTTTCCTTTGCCACTGTTTTTCCGATTTTTTATTTGTTTGTCTTTGTGGTAAGAACTATACGAAAGATTTTAGATTTTTACATCTTTAAAGTGTATGTGGACATACCACCTTTTCAATTTAAAATGAAAACGTAGAGTGGCAAAACACTTGTCTTTAAGTCGTTGTATTTTCATTTGAAGATCATCTCTACAAAAAAAATCATTTCAATCGAATATTATTTAGTCGTTCAATGTATAGAACAAACGACAGTTTATATACCAAATAATATGCTTCTGATTAATCATCCATTTATTGGACACATTTGGATGATAAAATGATCTGCAATTTGAATAATTTTTTGTAGAATTGGTTTTCAAATGAATATTGATAAATTGAACGGTTCCAATGGTTGATTTTATTCAGTCAAGATACGTTATTCGTAGAAGGTGAGACATGTGGAGGATGCAAGTATTATCCATTTCGCTTATTCACTTGTTTAAGTTGTAAATTTTGCAGTTGCGTTGAAGAAGGAAAATGTGCATCAAGTGTATGCGCAGAAGTTATGCACAACTCAATTGTATCCTAGCGGGTGTACATTAGATGATTGCAGTGTCAAGTGTTTTAGTAAATACGGGCAAGAGAAAGTAGACGGATATGAATGCAATGCCAAAGGTGATCCTAGTAAAGTTGGTTGTTATTGCACCTATAAGTGTTGAAGTCCCTTAGTCCCTCCTCAGTATTATTGGCTGCCAAAAAGAGCTAATAAGTTTTCTACCTTCGTTGTGCGATGTAATAATTTGAAAATTTCAGTTAATAAAATTTAGCAAAAGTAAAGTGTTGTTCATTGTTATTGTTATTATTATTGTTATTATTACTATTATTGTTATTGTTGTTGTTATTGTTATTGTTATTTATTAATATTGTTGCTGTATTGTTATTGTTGTTATTATTATTATTATTATTATTATTTAGGTGATGGTGGGAGTACGCAATATATCAACTCAAGTACATGCTCATTTTCTATATTCATAGTACAGAATTGATAAGATATATTAAATAAGAAGTTAAAAGGCAAAAGCTCCTCAAGAAGATATGGAAGTTAATGATACCCCTCCCAAGGTAAAAGTAGTCAGCTCTTGACAAAACAAGTAAAAACAATTGGTTGTGTTATCAAGCGGCGAGATTGTTAATAATCATGTTTTTATAAGAAGAAAGATAATAGATAGTGTGACCTCGATTACACCCAGTTCCAATACAATCAAACAAGAAGGTTTTCCTTGCAACGGATGACAAGTTCTATTCCAAACATGAAAATTATGAAAATTAAAACCAACGCTAGTGACTATGGCTTCCAAATCAGTCCGCAACCAATTTTTTGGAAACACATTCGTGCACCGCCACAGATGATGGAGGCACTAAGCTAAGCAACCTCTAAAACAGAGAACAACTATGAGTAGGTCTCTAGAGGGGTGTATGTGTGTGCCGGTCAAAGGCACTCCAACGGTCAAGTTAGTAAGCAGTTTTAGACTCAAGCAACGAGCAAAAAAATTAAAGTATAGTGATCGCATTACTAGAGACGAACCATAGATGGATGTATTTATACCATTGGGAGATAGACATTTGTAGGATAAAATTCTCATTCTAAGCTGGGAGAATCCTAGAGGATATCTACAAGTTGATAGTGTGCCCTCTTAGGAGTTATGATTACTTGCGGCGCATGCCAATTCCTAGAGTGTAAGGAAACCCATGACTTATAAGAAATCTGAGTGTATCCCATATATGGATCGAGTCTCATGTCTTGCGGAACAAGCATGGTCATTCCAGCGCAGTTGCTCGGACTAAGGCACGGGCCAATAGCGTGCTGATAACGTGTTGTAGGCCTATTTGATTGAACAATCTAGGGTTTAGAAAGAGAGAGGGGGCCGGCCACAATTAGAAAGAAGAGAGAGTGATTTAATTGTGATGAGTGTTTGATTCACCTCATTGGGCCTTTATTTATAGTAGTAGGATAGGTAAAAACCTTTCCCTTTCGGATTACAACATTTAATAGGTAATCTACTGCTAACGGGAATATAAGATACTTTCTCATATCCTCTAGGATTTACACAATCACGTTCCTATTCTAAATATAACAGCAACAAATGCGAAATTTTTAACCACATAAATATGAAGAAAAACAATTTTGAAAAGTTTTGTACAATAATAGAATTTCTTTCGATAGAAATATATATACATATACATAAAAAATCGTTATCAGATATAATATATCAACTATATATAAACATGATGTAAAAATTTTTACTATATAAAAGTAAATCAAAACAATTTTGAATAGTTTTCAACCTTTCTTAGTTTGGTCACCCACTATATATAAACATGATGCAAAAATTTTTACTATATCAAAGTATATCAAAACAATTTTGAATAGTTTTCAACCTTTCTTAGTTTGGTCACCCACTATATATATACATGATGCAAAAAATTTTACCATATAAAAGTAAATTAAAACAATTTTGAATAGTTTTCAACCTTTCTTAGTTTGGTCACCCATTCAAAGTCGCCTTGCCTATATATTTGTGTGCTGCAGACTCATGTTGTCAAACCATTACACAGACAAAGATATTAGCAGTATTTACCACTGAGAGTTGTAGAGATGTCTAGAATTTCTTTATTTCATTTCTTCTTAATTGTTCTTCTTGCCTCAGGTTTGTTTTCTTTTTCCTTTGCCACTGTTTTTCCGGTTTTTTATTTGTTTGTCTTTGTGGTAAGAACTATACGAAAGATTTTAGATTTTTACATCTTTAAAGTGTATGTGGACATACCACCTTTTCAATTTAAAATGAAAACGTAGAGTGGCAAGACACTTGTCTTTAAGTCGTTGTATCTTCATTTGAAGATCATCTCTACAAAAAAAATCATTTCAATCGAATATTATTTAGTCGTTCAATGTATAGAACAAACGACGGTTTATATACCAAATAATATGCTTATGATTAATCATCCATTTATTGGACACATTTGGATGATAAAATGATCTGCAATTTGAAATTCTTTTTGTAGAATTGGTTTTCAAATGAATATTGATAAATTGAACGATTCCAATGGTTGATTTTATTCAGTCAAGATAACATATTCGCAGAAGGTGAGACATGTGGAGGATGCAAGTATTATCCATTTCGTTTATTCACTTGTTTAAGTTGTAAATTTTGCAGTTGCGTTGCAGAAGGAAAATGTGCATCAAGTGTATGCGCAGAAGTTATGCACAACTCAATTGTATCCTAGCGGGTGTACATTAGATGATTGCAGTGTCGAGTGTTTTAGTAAATACGGGCAAGAGAAAGTGGACGGATATGAATGCAATGCCAAAGGTGATCCTAGTAAAGTTGGTTGTTATTGCACCTATAAGTGTTGAAGTCCCTTAGTCCCTCCTTAGTATTATTGGCTGCCAAAAAGAGCTAATAAGTTTTCTACCTTCGTTGTGCAATGTAATAATTTGAAAATTTCAGTTAATAAAATTTGGCCAAAGTAAAGTGTTGTTTATTGTTATTGTTATTATTATTGTTATTATTACTATTATTGTTATTGTTGTTGTTATTGTTATTGTTATTTATTATTAGTATTGTTGTTGTTGTTATTATTATTATTATTATTATTATTATTATTATTATGGTGAGGACTTTCTCCCCAAAACAGTTGTACTAGTCTTTTGTGCCCTTTCGTTGAGACTTTGTAAATAAACTTTTGTTTGTATGAATTTTGTCTCCTTCTTCATCCCTTGCTTCTCTTATTCGTGAAATAAAACTGTAATCCGATTAATCTTTCCAAAGTAAACAAACTTTTAGAGGAGATTAGTAATGGAGCAGAATATGAATAAGTTTGTGGGGTCCAGAACTGTGCTAAAAACCCCCTTGGTAATGTCTATTCGGAAAAACACGACCTTTTAAACTTAGTATTCATAAAGTTTCTCATCACAATATCTGGAATGCCACCTGACTTCCGTATCAAAAATTAAACATTAAATTATGAAGAATCTTTTACTCCACAATCGTTACAATCCATTTATCAGACTAAGGATAAAAGACCTTTGAACTATACCTAAAATAACTTGTAAAAATGAACTATTCTTCTTCACCTTGCCCCAATTCTTGGGCCAAGGATTTTAACACTTGCAATGTGACGCTAGAGGAGGGTTTCTCCCTTAGTTTGGATTCATGTCCTTCGCCAGCAGCCCGGGCTGTTGGGCTAGCCCCAATTTTGTCCCAAGCCATTATGTGGCATGTTTGCTTCTCGCAACATCGAACTTTGTTAGTGTTCCCATGGTTGATCATAAAATTGGGCTCTATTTTCTTCATTGCTTGGCCGAAGCAATTCAAAACCAATATGACTTGTATGTCACTATTTTCTTGCTTGCACAACTCAGCCTTGTTTGGCCCCGGTCTATTGAATTAATTTAGTGACCAATAGTTCATTAGTTTGACAAAAAACAAATTTGAGACTCACATTCGCTTAATGTGCTGACGACACCACACCCTGAACTTACTTCATTGCTGACATTTTGTTTGAGTATTTACACACTCAAGAGAAAATGTTGTAGTCTAATTTAATTAGGAAAGTGAGTGTAAATGCTAGGGTTTAGAGGGAGGGGGGCCGGCCACAATTAGAGAGAAAAAAGAGTGATTTAATTGTGAGGTGAGTTTGATTCACCCCATTGTGCCATTATTTATAGTAGTAGGATAGGTAAAAACCTTTCCCTTTATGATTACAACATTTAATAGGTAATCTACTCCTGATAGGAATAGAAGATACTTTCCCATATCCTCTAGGATTTACACAATCACATTCTTATTCTAAATATGACTGCAACACTCCCCCTTGAGTGCAAATACTCAACAAACCATCGCATCAGATCTTCAGCAGATAAGGTAGAATAGTTGATGAAGTTATCGGCACAACGGGTGATTGCGAGTCTCAAATTTAAGTGAAGTATGCATTTGTAGTAAAACTCACAAAACCTCACTATGGTAAAACCCAAGGCATGGGGAAAACTCATCGACTAAGGAGAAAAGTGAGAAGTATGCATAATGTCTAAAACAAACGTCAAACAGAACGAAAGTAGTGAACTCAACGGAGTATGATCATCCCAGGATGGGTGCCTCGTTCAAACCTCGTTAGGTAGCAAAAACCCAGTAGGAAAAATGCTCCTAATCGTAGGAAAAAGAGTACATTAAGATCATGTGAGTATGCTTCTAGATACTCCCCTTGAGTTAGACATAACTTCAAAATAAGTGAACTACAAACGATTCAACTCAGATAATTTACGCATACTAATTCCTTGGACAAGCTTTTGAAATGTAGACTTGGGCAACGACTTGGTGAAGAGATCGGCCAGGTTGTCCGGGGAATGGATTTGCTTGACTTTAAAGTTCTGATCCTGCTGCTGTTGGTGTGAGTAAAAGAACTTCAGCGCTATATGCTTGGTGTTGTCTCCCTTGATGTATCCCTTCTTCAACTGCTCGATACATGCGACATTGTCTTCAAAGATCGTCGTAGGAAAGTCATTAGTTGGTGCCATTTTCCTCCTCCGGGGTTGTGAATTCTTTGAACCATGGGTTCTGCCATGCTTCAGGGTCGGAGCAGATGATTGGCTAGCCGCCAATGTAACTTGCCGCGTGGATGGTGTGGCCTCCCCACCTTCGAGGACGGTCCGGCTTTCCCAGGCGGGTTGTTGACGTACGCGGGGTACATTTATCCTTGCAAGTCTGTTTCCAGCACGTACATGTGATCTTGTCTCCTTAGCTCGATCATTAAAAGCATCAGGCATGCTTTGAGCAATGCCCTGAAGATCTATAATTCGACGCACCTCAGTTTCAGACTAGGCAGTATAGGGATCTAAATGAGACATAGTGGGAGCATAGCACGACAATTCGCAGCGTATTACGGGAACGTTAGCATGCTTATCTACCCCTAACGACGGGAAAACTATCTCATCAAAGTCACAATCCGAAAAACATGCAATAAAGATATCTCCTGCCAAGGATTCTAAGTAGCGAACAATTGATGCGAAACATAACCGACATAGATTCCCATTTTTCTCTGAAGACCTATTTTGGTACATAGTGGCGGCGCTATTGGCACATAAATAGCACACCTACACACCCGTAAATGCGAGACGTCAGGCTCTTATCCAGTGACCAACTGTAACGATGAATGTGGTTGCGTAGCGGTGGGCCTCAGGCTAACCAACATAGTTGCGTGCAATATTGCATAGCCACAGGGAGATACCGGTAGTTTGGTTCTCATAACCAAAGTCCGAGCTATCAATTGAAGGCGCTTTATAAAAGCTTCTGCTAGGCCGTTTTGGGTGTAAACATAGGGTACAAGATGTTCCACATCAATCCCTACTGACATGCAATAATGGTCAAAAGTTTGTGACGTAAACTCTCCAACGTTAGACAGTTGAACGACTTAATCTGATAATCAAGGTGGTGAACCCTTAGCTTAATGATTTGAGCTAGGAGTTTAGCAAACGTGACGTTGCGTGGGGACGACAGGCAAACATGTGGCCATCTTGTCAATGCATCAACCAACACCATAAGTATCTAAATGGTCTGCAGGTTGGTTGGATAGGTCCACAAATGTCCCCTTGAATCCTCTGAAGAAATTTAGGGAGGTCGTGAATAATCTTTGTATATGAGGGTTGAGTATTCAACTTCCCTAAAGAAGACACTTTGCATGGCGGGAGTCCAACATAAGGATGTAACAGATGCCCATGAGATGATTTGAGGATACGGCGCATCATGTCACATTCAAAATGTCCCTAACGGTTATGCCAAAGCAACAAAGTGTCCTGGAACTCAGGCATAGAACCGGCCACACTGTGGGCTTCTATGTCGCAAATGGTTATGATGTACAACCCACTCGGTAGACGTTCCAACTTCTCATGAATACGCTTCTGGCCATATTCGTACGAAGTGATACAAAGAAATTCAGAACCATGATCTTTAGTGGTTTCAATATGATATTGATTATCTCGAATATCTCTAAAACTCATCAACATTCTTCCGGAACGTGGAGAATAGAGTGCCTCCTTAATGGTCAAGATAGTACCATTGGATAACGTGATACGTGCCTTTCCGTATCCTTCAATTAGGTTGGATGGGCCTGAGAGAGTTGTCAAATGAGCTTTCTTGGGTATTAAGTTAGTAAAATAGTGTCGTTCACGCAAGATGGTGTGCGTGGTTGCACTATCTGCCAGACAACTAACCTTCCCACTAGACATACCTAGAAATAAATTGATTGAATTGGTCATATGCATAAATATAAGTCCATTGATTCAATTAAGCAATTGGAGAAAATAATGTCCATTCAAATAAAAATCCATAATTCAAAACAAACCAAAACCAAAAACATTATTCCAAATACTTAGAAAAATTGTTCAAAATTAAACCATAAACCTAGAAAATAGGGGGTAGAGCCGGCCACTCCTAGTGGGTTCGGGTTAACACCCTAAAAACATGTCTAATTTATTCATCCATAGGCCCTGACGCCTCCTGAAAATCCGATATCTCCATTGATGTAGTTGCATCTTCCGGATGATCCACATGCGCAAAGTTAGACTCACGACGGGAATGATACTTGGTAATAGCCTCAAGGGAAGCTCGACATACGCGTGACCAATGATCCATTGATCCACAGCGATAGCACATGTCCAGTTCAGTAGAAGCAGCCTGAAGAGGAGCTTTGCCCTTGTTCTCGAAGTTTGGGGCTTTAGGGGCGAGTGGTGGACACTGCTGGATCACATTTTTCCCTTAGGTGCGGCACTCTGTTGACCTTGGGCCCGTGGTGGGGCTTGCCGCCCATTGCCAAGGCCACGACGATTCTTTCATCGTTTATGGCTGCAAAAATTATTCGCATGCTCTTCCGGCACGGCGTTCGAGCCAATGGGTCGAGCTTGATGATTCTTCATCGAAAGCTAGTTTTACTTTTCAGCGAGAAGTAAAATAGAGATCAAATCCAAAAACTTGGTGAATTTATGTACCCTATATTGTTGATACATGACAATATTGGTGACGTGGAAGGTCGAACAGGTCTTCTCCAAGAGATTTGATTCGGTTAGTTCCACTTTACAGAATTTCAACAGTGAATGGATTCTACAAACTTCAGAGTTGTAATCATTCATGAACTTAAAGTCTTGGAAGCGAAGATGTTGCCAGTCATGTCTTACTTCAGGTAAGTATATGTCTTTCTGGTGATCGAAACGGTCGGCCAGAGCAAGCCAGAAGGTGCATGGATCCTCCTCAATAAGGTACTTGGTCTGCAGTGCATCACGGATGTGTCTTCGAATGAAGATCATTCTAATAGCCTTCTGAGCTTCGTCAACAGGTTGGTCAGCGATACGTGCCTTGACGATAGCTCTAATACATTTGCAGTCAAATGGAGCTTCACGTCTTGAACCCACTTCAGATAATTTCTTCCTGAGACTTCTAGAGTGGAGAAATCGAGCTTGTTCAAGTTCAACATGTCCCTAAAACGAAGGGAAAAAAAACATGAGTAGTCATATGGTAAGCCATAGACATATATCGTAAAACATACAGGTTCTATAGACATATATTGGTTTAATTTATGCATGAAAACTACAGGTTTCATGTGGTATGTTTTGACTGAAAACTTCAGGTTTCAAAGGCACTAAATTTGAAACTACAGGTTCAATTTAGTTTTATGAACAATTAATTCGTAATGAAAGGTTCCTGCAAGAAACACAGAATGCAATATACTAATTTGAATATAGTGGATTTGAGGTTCTTCGGGAACTCAAGTGTGAGAGCTTCGTTACTACAAAAGTATGTCACAGTTCAAAGTATAAAAATAAATTATTGAATCGTTAATGTCCAAAAGTGATCTTCAGGTCAATAATTTTGGATTCATTATTAGATTAATGGACTTTAGGTCACTTTTAATTAATTCAATAAATCGGGCCATATGAGGTCGATTATAGAAGCAAAATAATATTATCGGGTCGAAAATACAGCATAACCCAAATGAGGGCTGGGTGCTGGGAGCAAAAAGCATCGGGTTGGCTGCTAAAAGCAGCCCCTGGGGTGGCTGCAGGCCACAAGGCCAAGGGGTAAGCCCAAGGGCTTATGGGAGTTGGAGAAAAACCCAATCGCAGCTGGGTTTCATGTCTGGGCCAAGGGGGGGCACGGGTCAAGTCTAGCGAAAGTTGTCCTGTGGGTTTGGGTGTCGGAATGTCGAGCCCAGCCTCGTGGGCTGGCTGACTAAGGCACGGGCCAAGACCCAACCAACTGGGCTGGTAGTATTGCTAGGGGCCAGGACAACAACAAGTCCAGCAAGCACAAAAAGGCTTGCTGGAAAGCAGGCTAGGACAGCTTTGTGGGCTCGGGGCTACAGGCCCTATCGAGATAGACCCCAGGCCGAGGCCTGGTTGCTGTGATGATTAGCTGGGCTTCAGGCCAGCGACATGGCTGATGGTGGTGTCGTGGTGCCCAAGGTTTTCTCCCCTTTTTTTTCCAAAAATTGCTAGGGTTCTACAAACCCGAATTGCTTCTAATTTAATTTTATACTTTGACTCACATATTCCACATAACAATTTAATTGTGTGACGCAGGAAACAAATATATATATATATATATATATAGACAAATAAATAAACATATACAATATATATATATATATATCGGAAAGAAAATATAAACATAGAAGGGTTCATGCATCATAGGGAATGTTTTCATGGGTCATGGACGTTTCAAATATCTTCTTTTATTTTAAGCGTACCTGATTAGCAGAAAACAAAAATAAGCCTTTGAATTTGGTGGATGATAGCGTCCTCCTACGATGCGTCAATTCCTCAGCTTCCCGCAAGAGCGTGCTGATAACATGTTGTAGGCCTATTTGATTCAACGATCTGGGGTTTAGAAAGGGAGAGGGGGCCGGCCACAATTAGAAAGAAGAGAGAGTGATTTAATTGTGATGAGTGTTTGATTCACCTCATTATGCCTTTATTTATAGTAGTAGGATAGGTAAAAACCTTTCCCTTTAGGATTACAACATTTAATCGGTTCTCTACTCCTAACGGAAATATAAGATACTTTCTCATATCCTCTAGGATTGACACAATCACATTCCTATTCTAAATATAACTGCAACAAATGCGAAATTTTTAACCACATAAATATAAAGAAAAACAATTTTGAAAAGTTTTGTACAATAATAGAATTTCTTTCGATAGAAATATATATACATATACATAAAAAATCGTTATCAGATATAATATATCAACTATATATAAACATGATGCAAAAATTTTTACTATATAAAAGTAAATCAAAACAATTTTGAATAGTTTTCAACCTTTCTTAGTTTGGTCACCCACTATATATAAACATGATGCAAAAAATTTTACCATATAAAAGTACATCAAAACAATTTTGAATAGTTTTCAACCCTTCTTAGTTTAGTCACCCATTCATAGTCGCCTTACCGATATATTTGTGTGCTACAGACTCATGCTGTCAAACCATTACCCAGACAAAGATATTAGCAGTATTTACCACAGAGAGTTGTAGAGATGTCTAGAATTTCTTTATTTCATTTCTTCTTACTTGTTCTTCTTGCCTTAGGTTTGTTTTCGTTTTCCTTTGCCACTGTTTTTCCGGTTTTTTATTTGTTTGTCTTTGTGGTAAGAACTATCAAAAGATTTTAGATTTTTACGTCTTTAAAGTGTATGTGGACATACCACCTTTTCAATTTAAAATGAAAACGTAGAGTGGCAAAACACTTGTCTTTAAGTTGTTGTATCCTCATTTGAAGATCATCTGTACAAAAAAAATCATTTCAATCGAATATTATTCAGTCGTTCAATGTATAGAACAAGCGACAGTTTATATACCAAATAATATGCTTATGATTAATCATCCATTTATTGGACACATTTGGATGATAAGATGATTTGCAATTTGAATAATTTTTTGTAGAATTGGTTTTCAAATGAATATTGATAAATTGAACGGTTCCAATGGTTGATTTTATTCAGTCAAGATACGTTATTCGCAGAAGGTGAGACATGTGGAGGATGCAAGTATTATCCATTTTGTTTCTTCACTTGTTTAAGTTTTAAATTTTGCAGTTGCGTTGCAGAAGGAAAATGTGCATCAAGTGTATGCGCAGAAGTTATGCACAACTCAATTGTATCCTAGCGGGTGTACATTAGATGATTGCAGTGTCAAGTGTTTTAGCAAATACATGCAAGAGAAAGTAGACGGATATGAATGCAATGCCAAAGGTGATCCTAGTAAAGTTGGTTGTTATTGCACCTATAAGTGTTGAAGTCCCTTAGTCCCTCCTTAGTATTATTGGCTGCCAAAAAGAGCTAATAAGTTTTCTACCTTCGTTGTGCGATGTAATAATTTGAAAATTTCAGTTAATAAAATTTGGCAAAAGTAAAGTGTTGTTTATTGTTATTGTTATTATTATTGTTATTATTACTATTGTTGATATTGTTGTTGTTATTGTTATTGTTATTTATTATTATTATTGTTGTTGTATTGTTATTGTTGTTGTTGTTATTATTATTATTATTATTATTTAGGTGATGGTGGGAGTACGCAATATATCAACTCAAGTACATGCTCATTTTCTATATTCATAGTACAGAATTAATAAGATATATTAATTAAGAAGTTAAAAGGTAGAAGCTCCTCAAGAAGATATGTATGTTAATGATACACCCCCCCCCCCACCACAAAGGTAAAAGTAGTCAGCCCTTGACAAAACAAGTAAAAACAATTGGTTGAGTTATCAAGCGGCGAGATTGTTAATAATCATGTTTTTATAAGAAGAAAGATAGTAGATAGTGTGACCTCGATTACACCCAGTTCCAACACAATCAAACAAGAAGGTTTTCCTTGCAACGGATGACAAGTTTTATTCCAAACATGAAAATTATGAAAATTAAAACCAACTCTAGTGACTATAACTTCCAAATCAATCTACAACCAATTTTTTGGAACCACATTTGTGCACCGCCACAGATGATGGATGCACTAATCTAAGCAACCTCTAAAATAGAGAACAACTGTGAGTAGGTCTCTCGGGGTGTGTATGTGTATGTCGGTCAAAGGCTCTCCAACGGTCAAGTTAGTAAGCAGTTTTAGACTCAAGCAATGAGCAAGAGAATTAAATTATAGTGATCGCATTACTAGAGACGAACCATAGATGGATGTATTTATACCATTGGGAGATAGACCTTTGTAGGATAAAATCCTCATTCTAAGCTGGGAGAATCCTATAGGATATCTACAAGTAGATAGTGTACCCTCTTAGGAGTTGTGATTACTTGCAGCGCATGCCAATTCCTAGAGTGTAAGGAAACCCATGACTTATAAGAAATCTGAGTGTATCCATATATGGATCGGGTCTCATGTCTTGCGGAACAAGCATGGTCATTCCAGCACAGTTGCTCAGACTTCGCTTATTGTCCCAGAATATGGTGATGGTGGCGCTGCTTTTCCGTATGATCCAGCTTCGCTTAGAGCTGTCGAGTTCTTGATCGGACTTCTGAGGTATCTGTATTCCGATCAGCCTTACTCCGGTCGTCAAAAATCATGGTCCCATAATTGCCCCTAACTATGTATCTAAAGACAACCTATTCCTCTTAAGCATGGATAGTTATCCAACGGCCATGCCTTTCAGAGTAAGCTGGAATACGTACCGATTAGTATTCTTTCTTCGTTTGGTGATTCGATGCATAGTGGCGTTTCGAATTTAGACATGTGATCTCGAGTACTGTGCCATGAAGATATTCATGATTATGTGTATCACGTGGGCACGTTTTGTAAGAAGCGGCCATTCAATTCTTCAAGTAACTTCGATCTTTGTATCTACCAATCTCAAGACAAAGAACCTTTGTATTCAACGGTAAGATTGCCTAGTACTGCCTTTAAATAGCCTCTTCACTGTTAGGTTTCCTTGTACTTCCGCATTCTTTAGTGTGAATCATGGAGTCTCATCCCTTGCTTCATGATCCGCTTTTCAAACCCAGTTACCTTTCTAAAGCTTCGATACCTAAAATTTTCAAACTTGAAACTTGCTTTCATCACATCAATCTTTGCCAAGCCAGGTCCAACAAGCCTGAATCAAGCTATAATACCATCATTTGCTTCTTGTGGTTTGTTTTATAACATCCATGCCCTTGCGGTATCCTTCTCATCGTTTCTATGCAGAGGTGCAATCTCAACAAAATATTGAGATTCTTTATAGGGTTTTTCATTGGAGCCTTATTCGCCCTTATCTAGGAGTGGACGCCGCTGACAACTGATCCTCATTAGAATTGATGATCCTAGCCAAGTATGCATTGTAGTTTTCTTAGTAGAATTTGCATGTCAGAGGTGAGGGACTTTCTTCCCAAAACAGTTGTATTAGTCTTTCGTGCCCTTTCCTTGAGACTTTGAAAATAAACTTGTGTTTGTATGAATTTTGTTTCCTTCTTCATCCCTTGCTTCTCCTATTTGTGAAATAAAACTGTAATCCGATTAATCTTTCCAAAGTAAACGAACTTTTAGAGGAAATTAGTAATGGAGCAGAATATGAATAAGTTTGTGGGGTCCAGAACTGTGCCAAAATCCCCTTTGGTAATGTCTATTCGGAAAAACACAACCTTTTAAACTTAGTATTCATAAAGTTTCTCATCACGATATCTGGAATGCCACCTGACTTTCGTATCAAAAATTAAACATTAAACTATGAAGAATCTTTTACTCCACAATCGTCACAATCCATTTATCAGACTAAGGATGAAGACCTTTGAACTATACCTAAAATAACTTGTAAAAATGAACTATTCTTCTTTACCTTGCCCCAATTCTCGGGCCAAGGATTTTAACACTTGCAATGTGACGCTAGAGGAGGGTTTCTCCCTTAGTTTGGATTCCTGCCCTTCGCCAGCAGCCCGGGCTGTTGGGC
The DNA here is from genome assembly GCA_024362995.1 of Heteromeles arbutifolia. Taxonomy (NCBI): domain Eukaryota; kingdom Viridiplantae; phylum Streptophyta; class Magnoliopsida; order Rosales; family Rosaceae; genus Heteromeles; species Heteromeles arbutifolia. The sequence goes on along the minus strand of JANCRC010000002.1, from coordinate 36,834,849 downwards.
TAGCCCCAATTTCGTCCCAAGCCATTATGTGGCATGTTTGCTTCTAGCAACACCCAACTTTGTTGGTGTTCCCATGGCTGATCTTAAAATTGTGCTCTATTTTCTTCATTGCTTGGCCGAAACAATTCAAAACCAATATGACCTAAATGTCACTATTTTCTTGCTTTCACAACTCAACCTTGTTAGGCCCCGGTCTATTGAATTAATTTAGTGATCAATAGTCCATTAGTTCGACAGAAAACAAATTTGAGACTTGCATTCGCTTAATGTGCTGACAACACCACAACCTGAACTTACTTCATTACTGACATTTTGTTTGAGTATTTACACACTCAAGAGAAAGTGTTGCAGTCTAATTTAGTTAGGAAAGTGAGTGTAAATGCTATAAGGATTCAATAGTTTTTTTTTTAGATAGTGTCCTACTTCAGTTGTATTACTTAAAGGGTAAGGATTCTCCCTTTCTATAATTGTTCAGTTGAATAGGCCTCAACATTATTATGTTTCATGGAATTTCTTTGGATAGAAAAAAATATTACATACTTGGAAAATAAACCTCATATGTAAACAATAATCAATCTACTGTATATAAACATGATGCGAAATTTTTAACCACATAAATATAAAGAAAAACAATTTTGAAAAGTTTTGTACAATGTTTAATAGAGTTTCTTTCAATAGAAATATATATACATATACACAAATAGTGGTTATCAGATATAATATATCAACTATATATAAACATGATGCAAAAAAATTTACTGTATAAATATAAAGCAAAACAATTTTGAATAGTTTTCAACCTTTCTTAGTTTGGTTACCCATTCATAGTCGCCTTACCTATATATTCGTGTTCTACAGACTCATGTTGTCAAACTATTACACCAACTAAGATATTAGCCGTATTTACCACAGAGAGTTGTAGAGATGTCTAGGCTTTCTTTATTTCATTTCTTCTTACTTGTTCTTCTTGCCTTAGGTTTGTTTCCTTTTTCCTTTGACACTGTTTTTCCGGTTTTTTATTTGTTTATCTTTGTGGTAAGAACTATACAAAAGATTTTAGATTTTTACGTCTTCAAAGTGCATGTGGACATACCACCTTTTCAATTTAAAATGAAAATGTAGAGTGGCACAACACTTGTCTTTAAGTCGTCGTATCTTCCTTTGAAGATCATCTTTACAAAAAATCATTTCACTCAAAGATCATTTAGTCATTCAAATGTGTAGAACAAGCGACGGTTTATGTACCAAGTATTATATTTATGATAAACCATCTATTTATTTGATACATTTGGATGAAAAAAAATCCTTAATGTGAATATTTTTTGTAGAATTGGTTTTCAAATGAATATTAATGAATTAGACAGTTCCAATCATTGATTTTAGTCAGCCAAGATACCTTACTCGCAGATGGTGGGATGTATGGAGGATGCAAGTTGATGAGGCAATATTATACCATATATTTTACCCTAATCTTGGTATTAATTTATTGGTTATTTTGGTAGAATTTTGATACTTTGTTATGTATTTTCAGTGTAGGACATTCGACTTCCTCTGGAGCAAAAAGTGATCAAACGGATGAATTTTGGAGTGATTCTAATTGGAGATGTTCGTGAGTCTTTCAAGATGATTGTATGAAAGTTTCAAATTTTTCTACCAAGCCGTTTGACCGTGGCGATGAAATAAAGACCCAGCGCGCAACTTTCCTAGATTGCCGTTTCTGGACGTTTTGGGTATTTTGTAGGTCAAGATGGCATATTTTGAGGAAGATTCCTTCCTAAGATTTGTAGGGGACGTCTCAAAGCTTTAAAAAGAACATCTTGGTACCAAATCCGAGTTGATTTGTTCTGTCAAAAGACTAATTTTCTGAGAACTCCGAATTTTAGTTTCAATAGGAAACCTTTTATTTTCTGTTTTATTATTTTATTATGTTTCCTAGTTTTATTCTAAAACCTTTTAGGGTTTTATTTTGTAGTACTATAAATAAGGCTTTTTAGCCATTAGGTTGGAGGAGGAAACGCACGCACACTCGAAGGGTTTTTGAAGTTTATTTTCTAGGTGTTTTCTATCCTTTTTCTATTTTCAATAAAATTCGTTTTGTTTTATGGTTGTTGGTAACTAATTTTCGTTTGCTAGGGCGATGCCTTGAGCCTTAGTACTGGTTTGGTACTGAGGTGATTTTATAAAAAGTGGGTATAAAAAAAAAACCTGAGCTAAAAAAAGTGTTTGGTAAACACTTAAAAACAGCTTATTTTCATAGTTTTGGGTGAAAAAAAAGCTGAAAATGTGAAGCAGTAAAAATGAGCTTATTCTCACAGCACAGCAGAAACAATTTTTCAAAGCACAGCAATACCAAACCAGCCCTTAGCATGAATATGTAGTCTTTATTTAATTGCTTATGATATTATGCATGCATACTTTGAGTTATTAATCACTGTGCTTTAAGCTGTCTCTATATCTTAATACTTAGCTTCCATTAGGATGTTTAGATAAATAATCGGATGCAATTTGGTCGGAATGCCACCGGGGAATTGGGTATTGCTTCTTGTGATTAATTTGTAATTTCACCTAGGATGAATGCCACCTCTTAGCGGTTGCGTGGTTTTTCAAAGGGTTTTCACAAAGCGTAATGAGTCATACATGTTTATATTTGATCTGAATACCACAGACGGATTGCATGTTTGATATACATTCTAGCTTGAATACCACGAGTAGAATATGCATTAGGAAAACCTCACCTTCAAAGTTGCATGGGTAATTCATAAGTAATTGGTAAATCTACATAGGATTGTTAAGGGGATGGCAGAACCCTAGGCTTTTACAATTTGGTTTTCAAAACTCTTTTACTTTGTCAATTTATTTCATTATTTTTAATTAAATTCATTTTTAATATTTTAGGTCATTAAATCAATCTCTTCTAAACTTTGTTTTCAAATAATTAATTAAGATTTGGTATTTACATAAATTATTCATTCAATCCCTGCAAAAAACGACCTTGCTTGAGCTACTATACTACAACTACCTTGTTCTCTTGCAAGTATTTTTAAATGTTTTTATCCCTACTTTTGCAGGTGGTAAAAATCCCTATCACAAGTATTATCCATTTTGTTCATTCGCTTGTTTAAGTTTTGTAAATTTTGCAGCTACATTGAAGAAGGAAAATGTGCATCAAGTGTATGCGCAGAAGTTATGCACAACTCAATTGTATCCTCGTGGGTGTACATTAGATGATTGCAGTGTCAAGTGTTTTAGCAAATACGGCAAGAGAAAGTACACGGACATGAATGTAGTGCCAAAGGTGGTCCTGGTAAAGTTGGAATTGGATCCCCTCCTGAGCATTAGGTAAGGATCCTACTGAGCAAGCATTGTGGGCCGTTGGATGAAAATCTAACGGCTATAATTATTATAACTTTAAAGGGACCCCCTGTTTGTAACCGTTGGATGAAATCCAACGGTCCACAATGCTTGCTCAGTAGGATCCCCACCTAATGCTCAGGAGGGGATCCAATTTCGGTAAAGTTGGTTGTTACTGCACCTATAAGTGTTGATGTCCCTTACAATCGCGGAGCCAGGAATTATTTGGTGGGTGGGCTAAACTAAAATTATTACTAGGAGATCAAATGGATAAATTTTTTTGTTACTTACATAAAGTTACACAATAACAAGCCTGAAAGCAATAATTTAAAGTAAGAAATTTAACTATGAATAAAGCAAATTTCAACTAGATTTAACAAAGAAAACATTTGAAGTTGCAACTTATAGTAGAAAGAAACCTACATCATCAATCTTGTCATAACAACTTAACAAATAAAAGAAAAAGTACATATTCAAGTTGTGCCCTTCGATCCTTAATGGAATTGAAATCCTTTGTTATTTCTTCTTAATCAATCTTTTCGGCAAGCTCTTTTTCAATGTACACAACCATTGAATCTACTAGAAATTCACTCTCCATCTTGTTGCGAAGTCTTGTTTTAATAAGATTCATTGCTGAAAAAGCTCGTTCAGTATTTCCTGTAGAAACGGAAAGAGTCAATACAAGTCGAATTAACCTATCAATCAAAACCTTTCGGACCTCTTTGTTTCAACTAATCCCCGACATAATTCCGAAGTAGTAGACAAATAAAATCATCAAGACATAAGAATAAAGTACAAATTCTTAAAATTAAAGCAATAAACAAATAAAATCGTCAAGACATAAGAATAAAGTGATCAAAAACTTACCTATTGATAAGAAAAATCAATATGCTTGGTTTCTGAACTGCAGACAGACGAGACGGGACGAATAAGGTTTTCTAAAAAATAAAAAAGAGTCACTACTCCAAAAGTCGAAAAAAATAATAATAAACTACTCCTAAGAAACCTAAAATAATAAAATATTAAATCTACTCTTTAAAACCGGATGACTACTCCTAGGAAACCTAAAATAATAAAATATTAAATCTACTTTTTAAAACCTAATGAACCTAGGAAACCTAAACTAATCAGACTACTCCCTACCCTAGAAACTAATCAAATAAAAAGATTATTGAGACGTGTGGTGTGTCAGTGTCTGTGCACAATTTCAAATATAATAATAATAAATTTTGATATTGATTAAAGTAAATAATTTATTTAATATTTATTAACTCTTACTTTTTTTTAAAAGTAGTCTCATTTTTTAGAACTTTTACTTATTGGGTGGGCTATAACAATTAAAAATAATAAAATAATCTAAATTATCAGTATTTTAACCTTAAACAACTAAAACTCTCCCTATGCTAGAGACCACCCTAGCCTTGGTAATGCCTCCGCCGGTGGTCCCTTAGTCCCTCCTTAATACTATTGGCTGCTAAAAAGAGCTAATAAGTTTTCTACCTTCGTTGTACGATGCAATAATTTGAAAATTTTCAATCAATAAAATTTGGCAAAAGTCTCTATACAATGTTGTTTTTTATTATTGTTATTATTATTATTTTTTATTTATTGTTGTTGTTGTTTAGGTGATGGTGGGAGTACGCCATAAATCAAATCAAGTACTTGCATTCTCAATATTCACGGTAAAAAATTAATAAGATATATTAATCAACATATAGCGTAATAACAAACGAATAGTCAGCTTTTGGCAAAACAAGTAAAAACAATTGGTTGATTACTAAGCGGCGAGATTATTAATAATCATTTTTTTTATAAGAAGAAAAATAATAGATAGTATGATCTTGATCACACCCAATTCCAATACGATCAAACAAGAAGGCTTTCCTTGCAACGGAAGACAACGTTTTATTCCAAACATGAAAATTATGAAAACTAAAGCCAGCGTTAGTGACTGCATGTGCCAAGAAACTTGCCCCCTATAAATATGGTTCCATGAAATTGCTTCCAAATCAATCGGCAACCAATTTTGTGGAACCTAATTTACGCACCGCCACAGATGATGGAGGCACATATCCGAGCAACCTGCAAAACAGAGAACTACTGTGAACAGGTCTAAGGAGGGTGTGTGTGTGTGCCTGTCAAAGGCTCTCTGACAATCACGTTAGTAAGCAGTTTTAGACTCAAGCAGTGAGCAGGAGAAGTAAAGTATAGAGATCGCATTGCTAAAGACAAACCCTAGATGGATGTATTTGAACTATTGGGAGAGAGACCTTTGCAAGATAAAATCCTCATTCTAAGCTGGGAGAATCCTAGAGGATATGTGGAAGTAGATATTGCACCCTCTTAAGAATTGTGATTACTTGCGGTGCACACCAATTCTTAGATTGTAAGGAAACCCAAGACTTATGAGAAATTTGATTGTATCCATATCTGGATCGGATCTCATGTCTTACAGAACAAGAATGGTCATTCCAGCAGAGTTGCCCGGACTTCGCCTATTGTCCCAGAACAAGATGATGGTGGCACAGCTGATCCATCTGATCCAGCTCCGCTTGGAGCTGTCGAGTCCATGATCGAACTTCTAAGGTATTAGTATTCTGCTCAGCCTTACTCCGGCCCTAAAAAATAATGGTCTCATAATTGCCCCTGACTATGTATCTGAAAAGGCAACCTATTCCTCTTGAGCATGGATAGTTATCCAAAGACAATACCTTTCAAAGTAAGCTGAAATACGTATCGTTTAGTCTTCTTTCTTCGCTTGGTGATCCGATGCATAGTGGGGATTCGGATTCAGAAGTGTGAACTCGAGTACCGTTCTATGAAGCTTTTCATGATTATGCGTATCGCATGGACACGTTTTGCAAGAGGCGGCCATTCAATTTTTCTAGTAACTTTTATCTCCGTGTCCACCAATCTCGAGACAAATACCCTTTGAATTCAACGGTAAGATTGCCTGGTATTACCTTTAAACAGCCTCTTCACTGTTGGGTCTCCTCGTACTTTCGTATTTTTTATTGTGCATCATGGAGTCTAATCGCTTTTGCTTCATGATCCTCTTTTCAAATCTTGTTTCCTTTCTAAAGCTTCGATAACAAAAAATTTCAAACTGGAAACTTGCTTTCATCACATTAATCTTTGCCAAGCCAGGTCAAATAAGCCTGAATTAAGCAATAAACCATAGTAACCTCCTTTGCTTCTTATGGTGTGTTTTATAACATTCATCCCCATGCGGTATCCTTCTCATCATTTCCGTGCACGGGTGCAATCTCAATAAAGCATTGAGATTCTTTAGAGGGTTCTTCATTGGAGCCTTAGTAGAATTTGCATGTCAGGGGTGAGGGCTTTCTCCCCCAAACAGTTGTTTTAGTCTTTTGTGCCCTTTCCTTGAGACTTTGATAATAAACATGCGTTTGTATGAATGTTATCTTCTTTTGCATCCCTTGCTTCCTTATCTGCGGAATAAAATTGTAATCCGATTAATCTTTTCAAAGTAATGAACTTTTAGAAAAAAATGAGTAACGGAGAATAATACGAATAAGTTTGTGGGGTTGGGGCAGAGCTAAAAAATCCCCTTGGTAATGTATATTCGGAAAAACACGACCTTCCAAACTTAGTATTCATAAAGGTTCTAATCGCGATATTTGGAGTCCACTTTACTCCAGTACGAGGAATTAAACATTAAACCATGAAGAATCTTTTGCTCCACACTCGTCACAATCCATTTATTGTACTAAGAACGAGAGACCTTTGAACTATACCTAAAATAACTTGTACATATGAACCATTCTTCTTTACCTTGCCCCAGTTCTAGTGCCAAGGATTTTAATACTTACAATGTGACGCTAAAGGAGGGTTTTTCCCTTAGTTTGAGTTTGGATTTATGCCCATCGCCAGCAACCCGGGTTGCTGGACTATCCCAAATTTCGTCCCAAGCCATTATGTGGCAAGTTTCCTTCTAGCCACACCCAACTTTGTCGGTGTTCCCATGGCTAAACTTAAAATTGGGCTATATTTTCTTCATTGTTTGGCCAAAGCAATTCAAAATCAATATGACCTAAATGTCAATATTTTCTTGCTTCCACGACTGACCCTTGTTTGGCCCCGGTCTATTGAATTAATTTAGTGATTAGTAGTCCATTAATTCAACAAAAAACAAATTTGAGGCTCGCATTCGCTTAATATGCCAACGACACCACAACCTGAACTTACTTCATTGCTGACATTTTGTTTGAGCATTTACACACTAAAAGGGGAATGTTGCAGTCCGAATTTAATTAGGAAAGTGAGTATAATTGTTGTAGGAATTATATAGTATTTTTAAATAGTGTCCTATTTTAGTTGTATTACTTAAAGGATAAGAATTTTCCCTTCCCAACTATGAATAAAGACACAATGGAGCAAGATAATACACCCCTCATAATTCACCAATTCCTCTCTCTTTGCCGCCGCCCCGTTTCTCTCTCTATAATTCTTCAGTTGAGTAGGCTTAACATTATTATGTTTAATGGAATGTCATTCGATAGAAAAAAAACATATATACACTTGGAAAATGAACCTCATATGTAATCAATAATAAATCTACTGCATATAAACATGATGCGGAATTTTTAACTGCAAAGAAGTTTGAAAAGTTTTGTACTATGTTTAATAGAATTTCTTTCGATAGAAAGAAATATATATACACATATATACATGAAAAGTGGTTATCAGATATAATATCTCAACTATATATGAACATGATGCAAAAAATTTAACCATATAAATATAAAGCAAAATAATTTTGATTAGTTTTCAACCTTTCTTAGTTTGGTTACCCATTTATAGTCGCCTTACCCATATATTCGTGTGCTATAGACTCATGTTAACAAATCATTACACAGTGTAAACTATTAGCAGTATTTACCAGAGAGAGTTGTAGAGATGTCTAGGTTTTCTTTATTTCATTTCTTCTTACTTGTTCTTCTTGCCTTCTTCATTTGAAGATCTTCTCTATAAAAAAACTCATTTCAATTGAAGATCATTTAGTCATTCAAATGTATAAAACAAACGACGATTTATGTATCAAGTAATATATTTATGATAAACCGTCCATTTATTTGATACATTTGGATGATAAAACGATCTCCAATTGGAATAATGTTTTGTAGAATTAGTTTTCAAATGAATATTAATAAATTGAACAGTTCTGATCGTTGATTTTATTCAGTCAAGATGCGCTATTCGTAGATGGTGGACATGTGGAGATGCAGGTATTATCTATTTTTTTTGTTCACTTGTTTAAGTTTTGTAAATTTTGCAGTTGTCTTAAAGAAGGAAAATGTGCGTCAAGTGTATGCGCATAACTTATGCACAGCTCAATTGCATCCTAGCGGGTGTACATTAGATGATTGTAGCGTCAAGTGTATTAGTAAATACGAGCAAGAGAAAGTAGACGGATATGAATGCAGGCCAAAAGTGATCCTAGTAAAGTTGGTTGTTACCGCACCTATCTAGGTGTTGATGACCCTTAGTCCCTCCTTAGTACTACTGGCTGGCAAAAAGTGCTAATAAATTTTCTACCTTTGTTGTACAATGTAATCATTTGAAAATTTCATTCAATAAAATTTGGCAAAAATCTTCATACAATGTTGTTTATTATTATTGTTATTACATTTTATTTTTTATTGTTATTGTTGTTATTACTATTCAGGTGATGGTGAGAGTACCATAAATCAAATCAAGTACAGGTATTGTCTATATTCACGACATAAAATTAATAAGATATATTAATCAACATATAGCGTAATAACAAACGAATAGTCAGCTTTTGGCAAAACAAGTAAAAACAATTTGTTGAGTTATTAAGCGGCGAGATCGTTAATAATCATGTTTTTATATGAAGAAAAATAATACACTACATTGTGTGACCTTGATCACACCCCAGTTCCAATACAATCAAACAAGAAGGCTTTCCTTGCGATGGAAGACAAAGTTCCATTCCAAACATGAAATTTATTAAAATTAAAACTAGCAATAGTGACGGCATGTGCCATGAAATTCTCCCCTGTAAACATAGTTCCATGAAGTGCCTTCCAAATCAGTCGCCAGCTAATTGATGTCTTCATTGATGTTCCTCAGTCGTCAAGGGGAAGAGCATAGGCCTTTAATTGCATCAATAAACTAGTCTAGAATTACCTTCCACACAAACTTTCTTGAACCCCTTTCCTTTAGCCAACCAAAGGGCATCCCCCAAAGCTAAAGCCTCAACTGCAAAATTGTTATTCTCTCCCAAGCTTCTTGCTCCAACAAAAAAGCAGACTCACCAGAGCTAACATTACCTATTCTAAAATTGAGGAAGGATTGACTGTTCATTCAGCTACAGTCAATTATTTGCCCCTTGATTTCATCTTATTTACAAGAAACCCATGAGATTTGGGGTGGGTTTGAAGGGTAATTATTAGAACTTAGAAGGGTAATTTTGTCTGCAGGGTTTAGGACGGATTACCCCTTGATTTCACCTTATTTACAAGAAACCCATCATATTTGGGCTGGGTTGGTAGGGTAATTATTAGAACTTAGAAGGGTAATTTTGTCCGTAGGGTTCGCTGCCTTCGGCTTCTTCTTTCTCTCTCTTCATTTCTCTCAACCTCTAGCCCCAGCGCCCCTCACCCCTATTCATCATCTTTTCTAAAAGAAACCCCTAGCCACTCAATTTCTCTCAACCCTAGCTGTCCCTCATCCAATTTCTCTCAACCACGGCCTCCATTTTAGCAACTCGACCTCGATTCCATCCGCCTCCCTCCCGGTGAAGACTTTGGCATTACCAGGTAATCCTAGCTCCGACCCAAACCCTAACATTACATAAATTTGATAGCAAGATTCGTTCTTTTCCAAACCCTATCGTGTTTCCATAAGTTTGATAATGAAAGTTCGTTTTTTGGAATTTATAGATTTTGTGTTTTTGCTGTAGAAGCATGATTCGAGTATTTTTTTTAAATTAATTAAATGGTTGGTTTTTATGGTTGCGTAGCTCATATTCATTGCAGTCTAGATCCCAACAACCCAAGGATGATATTTCCATGCTAGGGCTCTAGGATCGTCAACCCATGGATGATATTTCGCTCAAACTCACAGATCCATGTTCGATCCTCCAATTTCAGAGCAAAACATTAATCCAGTTCCCAGATCCACAAGAAGCAAGGGTAAAGACTCGGTTTGTGCCTAAAAAAATATACTCTCTTCTCAGTTGTGTGCTTGAATACCTCGGATCTGTGACTCTGGATTGCTGAAAATTAAGTTCTTTGCACCCCAACTATGAATTTTAACAATTTTTTTTTTCGGATTAATGCAATCACAATATTATTTTGTTGATTTATTTATCATTTGTTGTTGAATTTATTTTTGTAAGAAAGGTACTAATTACCAAAGTCTAAAGGATAAGATTTTATTGTACCTCAGCAGCTCAGTCTTTCCCCTCCTACTCCAGTTATCTTATGTTTTCTGTTATGCATTTTGCATTTTTTGGAATGGATAATAGATAACTACATATTCGAAGTTGGGGATAATTAGGTTTTTTATTTATTTGCTTTTTGTCATGGTTACTCATAATTTTGCTTTAGTTTGGTTTTTGATTGGATAATATTTTGATTTGCTTTAAGAGTTCTGATCTTCCACTATAATTGTAATTTGACATTGCTACTATTTTTAATATAGATTTATGAACTGATATTCACACATTTGAAGCTGATATGCAGACCATCATGAGGATCACCACACCCATGAGCATGTTCATGATCCTGGTGTTTCTTCTGTCAGCATAGTTTGTGAAGGGAACTTAGATCTTGAAAAGGTAGGATCTCTATTTTGTCTTATTTCGCGATATGTTTGATAATTTCTTCTGTGTCTTCTATGTGGACCTGTTACATGTGAGGGCCAGTTGCATCCAGAGTCTTTGCCCAGGCATGTATGAAAGAAAACTTGACAAACACTACTGATTTCTTTTTTATTTTTTCAGGCTAACATATGGCTTGGCACGCTGTTGTTGGAACGAAGTGAGGACATATATCGTATGAAAGGTCTTCTATCAGTTCATTGAATGAAAGAGAGATTTGTCTTCCAGGTGAGAAACTTGCTGCTAATGGACATTGACATCTTTTTTATGTTAACGGATTTTTGGATCGTGTCTTTACTTTCTGATAAAGAAGTTCGATTTTAGCATATTTGTTTTTACGGATTAATGCAATCACAATATTATTTTGTTGATTTTTTACATACGTGTTTGTGGATGAAGGGTTTAGGTGCTCTGAAAATGCCCACCCTTATTTTTTTTACACCAAGTGGATATGGCAACCTAGGCGTTCTAACTTGCTCAGGTACTTCAATCTTATTAGTTTTTGGTAATTTTTGCCCCTGTTTGGTTGCTGGGAAAGAGAGGGAAAATAAGAGAAATCATCAAAGTTGAGTCACATTGATTTTTATTGTGAGAAATTATATGATTATTTTTTTTATAATTACCTGTGGAATTGAATAGTATTAGCTAAAGCTCTCTCACTACTCAGTTGTATCTATAGTAAGAAATTGCTGAGTAGATGAACTACAAACCTCAAATTTCCTCCGTCTGTATATTTGCAGTTGCTTTTCCGTATAAATCTTCTATTGCAAAGAAATTCAAAGGCCTCTAATTGTATTCATGAACTATAGCTGTAATTATACAATGTACATTATTATTTAAATATAAAATGGTATAGTTTATATATAAAGTCAATTTAAACTCATTAAAATATACGATCTTTAAATACAAAGGTAAATTTGAAAGAAGTTTAAGTAATATATGAATGCTATATGCTTTATTATGTTCAAAATTGAAATTGGAATCATGCTATTCTTTGATATGAATGAAGTATGGTGTTCTTCAAAAAATTGAAATTAGATCTCTCCATCCCCTTAATTTCATTTTCTATGGGATACCAATGTACTAATGTGTATTGTTTCAATTTCTATGTTTACTAATCTTTTCCCAGGGAAATACTTCATTTAAGAAAAAGCCTGAAATAATGTTGTCAAGTGCTATACTGAAGCTATAAGATTGAACATGATGTGTGCAACTTAGATTGCAACCTGGCAACTGCTTACTTGGAGGTAGTAGTCATTCTATTGCATGCATATCTTTAGAATCTTTGTTTTTTATAACTATTGGTGAAGGCACTGCAGACCAAATCATGTTATATATGCTTATTGTAAACAGTTCTGTTTGTAAATTTGAAACCCAAATTAACAAAAAAAATTCCCCTATTTGACCACTCATTTATGAATGTTGCATGAAAATGTGTTTATTTTTGGGAAGAAATGAGATGGTTGGTTTGAGTTTTAGAAGCCTTTGTTTTTCTGCCTTTTATGGCAATGAAAAAAAGGGGGAAAACATTGGTCTTAATTGTAATTTCCAATTCTTTACGCTGTTAGTAGTTAAAATTAGGGGAATGGCTCCAATTTTGTTAATCAATTAATATAATTTTTGGTGCATTTCAAGCTTCTAATTCACAAATTGGGTGAAGGTCACAATAAGTATTAGTCACTATGAGAGTGTTGGACTATCCTTATTCTGGGACCAGGTTTAAGAGGGCCTTGACAATGACATTGAAACCGGTATATAACCCTCTTCATTTGGTCTTTTAGTCTTTCGCTTACTCGAGCATATGCTGTCATTTAAAATTAGTGGTCCCATTAATGTACCTGCAGTATCAGTAGTTCCTCTCTTTTTAATGGAGTGATTCCTTTTCTAAGTCATGCTTCTAATGCACACATGTAAAATCTTGATGTCTGCAAATGCACACATCATATGACTTTTAACACAAGTCATGCTTCTATCATTTGATGTTGCAGTGGGACTTTGAGTATTATCTTCAACTTCACTGGAAAGAGAAATCAGGTCTTAGTCACAATCATATAAAAAAACATGATATACAAGATATAGAAGAAATATGTGCAACTTTGAATTTAGTGAATTGTGGTGTTTTGTCTTCTGAATTTCTAACCTATTAATATTGGAAGACCTAAAAGATTATTCCAATGTATTGTTTCTGGATTTATTCAAATTAGTATTTGAATGATGGTATTTATAAATTTTAATTTTTTTTCTCTATGATTACATGTTGATGCAGATTTATTCTCTACAATTCTCTGGTTAGGGTAAGCATTTTGGTGAGCTTTGATTTTGCGAGGGTAAGCTCTTTATCTTTCCTCTATCATTTTGTAGTTCATCCTATTGTTGTATGTAGACATTGAAATTTCGGTGAAATAAATGTTGGCCATTGCATTAAAATTACAACTGTAGACATTGAAATTTCGGTGAAATAAATGTTGACCATTGCATTAAAAATTACAACATCCACCTAATTCACCTACAACAATCCACCCAATTCACCTACAACCTCCACCCAATTCACCTACAACAATCCACCAATTCACCTACAATATCCACTTACTTCACCAAGAAAATTGGTGGTGGTGATTCATTCTCAAAGTCTATAAATAGGCTTCTCCATCACAAGACAAAGACACCAATTGACATCACACCAAAACCTTGAAGCTTTGAAACTCTAAAAGCTCTCAAGCAAATCCCGAAGGATCAAGAAAACTCTCTTCGTTCTTCATTCATCGTTCTTCCAAGATCAAGTCCCGACGGCCCTTGGATCAACAATCATCCACCTTCAAGATCAAGCCCCTACGGCCCTTCAAGAAACTTCGTTCAATCTTCTAAGATCAAGCCCCGACGGCCCTTGGATCAATGATCATCCACCTTTGAGATAAAGCCCCGACGGCCCTTGGATCAACACACCTGTTCCTCCAAGATCAAGCCCCAACGGCCCTTGGATCAACAACATCCGTTCTTCAAGAATCAAGCCCAAAAGCCCTTGAAGTTCGTCCATCGTTCGTCGTTCATCCGTTCTTCAAGAACAAGCCCAAAAGCCCTTGAAGATTATTCATCGTTCGTCGTGCATCCAACCTTCAAGATCAAGCCCAACGGCCCTTGAAGAAACTTCCCGTTCATCCAAGATCAAGCCTTGACAGTCCTTGGATCAACAACATCCACAAACTAACATCTTACGGATATCGAATCAGAGGAACAAATTGTAAAAGAGATTGTAACCCCAAAAATCAATATAAAATATTATTTTGTACACGTGTTTCTTGTCTCGTTCGTTTCAGGAATTTTCCGTGTTTACAAATTTGGCACGCCCAGTGGGACTATCTCTACCTTTCATCTCTTTCTCCGTTCAAGAAAACCAAAGCACATCTCCAAAATCAATGGCGTCAGGAAATGATCAAGCTGTTCCCGCAACCAAAGTGAAGAACAAGAACATCCTTGCTGCAAGTGGTGACATTTCGGGCATCACAACCTGAAGCAAGGTAAGAACCCCCTTTGCCGCTGCTTCCACCCCTGCATTAACTCTGCCGAATGAGCAAGAGCACCTGAGGCACGAGCCCGTGATCACCCTAGCCTCACTAAGAGCGCCAAGAGAGGAAAGCCCAAAGAAGTACTCTGAGTCCCTGCTCTCTAATGCCGACTCGAGCGGCAGCATAGCCATGCAAGTCATGACCACCAGAGCAACTTTAATTGAGGAGCAGCTGGCTCAAATGAATGAAGCGATCGCAAAACTCACACGGACTGTGGAGGAAAAAGACTTGTAAATCGCCATACTCGTCAACCAACTAGATGCAAAGCCCGACGTGAAAGTCAACCTAATGGTTAATCCATTAAAGAAAGAAGCCGATGAAGAAGGTGAGCCTTCGGCAAAGAATGTTGAAGAGAAGCTGGAGCCAGACCAAGCAGCGGCACTCATGGGATCCCTCTCTATCCAGCAGTTGCAAGAGATGATCGCCAGCACCATCAAGGCACAATACGAAGGAAGCTCACACGACTCCGTACTATACTCAAAGCCTTACTCCAAGAAGATTGATGCTTTGAAGATGCCGAGGGGTTATCAGCCGCTAAAGTTCATGCAGTTCGATGGAAAGGGAAACCCAAAGCAACATATTGCCCATTTCATTAAAACCTGCAACAATGCTAGAACAGAGGGAGACTACCTTGTCAAGCAGTTCGTGCACTCGCTGAAAGGCAACGCCTTTGACTGGTATACTGACCTCGAGCCCGAGTCTATCAACAGTTGGGATCAGCTGGAAAGGGAATTCCTCAACCGCTTCTACAGCACTCGTGGCACCGTAAGCATGCTGAAGCTGACCAGTACGAAACAGTGGAAGGATGAACCTGTCGTCGACTACATTAATATATGGCGTTCATTAAGTCTGGATTGCAAAGATCGGTTTTCTGAAACCTCCGCCATTGAGATGTGCATTCAAGGCATGCACTGGGGGTTACATTACATCCTCCAAGGCATAAAACCAATAACATTTGAGGAGCTGGCGACTCGTTCCCACGACATGGAGCTGAGTATCGCCAATCACGGGAAGAAGGAGCCGATCACCGACTTCAAGAAGGATAAGGTGTTATCCCCAAATGTAGACAAGACTGGGAGGAAGCCCGCCAAGGAAGCTTTTACCGTCAACACTACCCTCATCAAAACTTACTCCACGCCCATCAAGATCTCCTCAAAAAACAAAGCAAATGAGATAAAGAGGGGCAAGCCTTCTCCCACCCAAGACAGGTATAAAAACACCTTGAGGGAACTGGAGCAGAAGACGTACCCTTTTCCTGACTCTGACATGGCTGCGATGTTAGATGACTTACTGGAAAAGAAGGTGATTGAGCTACATGAATGCAAGCGTCCTGAAGAGATGAATCGCATAAACGATCCTAGGTACTGCAAGTACCATCGTATCGTGAGTCATCCTGTTGGCAAGTGCTTCGTGCTTAAAGAGCTAATCATGAAGCTAGCTCAAAAAGGGAAAATCGAGCTCGACCTTGAAGACACGACCGCAACACATACTACCACGATTGCGTTTGGATCATTCGATCCCGTGCCTCTCCAAGTGACACCTGACCTTTCCCGCCAATGCTCAAGCCACACGGCACCTTCTGCACCACCATCACTGGGGGCAAGCAACCAAGATGCACCTATCGACGATGAAGAAGGGTAGACATTGGTGACCTATAAAAAAACGAAGAAGCCAAGACCGCAAGCCACAAGGCTAAAGGGGGAGCAAGAGAGAAAGCACCGCCGCCGCAACAATAGAAAGCCTAAAAGAAATATAAGAGCTACTAAGCCAACATATGCTGAAGAACCTATGGAGCAAGAGCCACGCATTCCTGTCTCCTTGCACGAGTACTTCCCGGATGACTTCTTCCAACAGTGCATTACCGCTGCATGTCACATGGTCGAGATGGAAATGGAAGAACCTTCAAAAGGCAAAGCCACCGCTATCTAGGAAGAAAAGACCCTCACGCCCAAAGAAGGTCTGCCAACGTACTTTAGCATTGAGGAAGTGCTACGATTGCCAAAGAAGATGCGAAGAGCACTAACAGCGGCCTTGGCAAGTCCTGACGACCATGAGGTACAAGAAAGCAAGAACGAAAGCTTGAAGCTTCGGCCACACGAATGTGCCACATGCTGTGCCGCCCCACACACGATCAGCTTCATGGATGAAGACTTACTGCTGAGGTCAAAGCCTTATAATCGTCCTCTCTTCATCTCGGGATACGTAAGGGAGCACAAAGTCAACCGTATGCTTGTGGATGGTGGATCAGCCATAAACATCATGCCAAAGTCAACAATGACCACAATCGGCATCAAGGTGGATGAACTATCCCTAAGTCGTCTACTAATCCAAGGTTTTAACCAAGGAGGACAAAGAGCGATGGGTATGATCCGAGTGGAGATATTGGCGAACTCAAGTCAAGCACAATATTCCACGTGATTGATGCAAGAACTTCCTACAGCTTGCTCTTAGGAAAGCCTTGGATCCACGTGAATGGAGTAGTACCGTCCACCCTTCACCAATGCTTAAAGTTTTACAGAGAATGAGTGAAAGTGATCTATGGTGACACCAAACCAGTCACCGAAGCCGAATCACATTTCGCAGACGCCAAGTTCTACATAGATGAAGACATGGTACCCGAAGCTCTTCCAAAAGAGATCAAATCCACGGCCAAAGCAATACCTAAAAAGCAGGAGTGGCAAGCCATGCCCAAGAAGCAAGAATGAGAAGCTATGCAGTCTTCAAGCAAAAATGATGATGAGCTTGCTAAACCTGCAACAACCAAAGGGAGTAGGACGCCCTCAAATGGACCAAACACACCCGTCGTCTAATACATCCCGATGTCGAGAAGAAAGAATGGTCAATCCCCGTTTGAAACTGGAGCAAGCAAAGCCAGTGCATAGCGACATAAGGATAATGTAAAGTTGCTCAAGACAAATGCAGTTTTGCCTCTGACACAGCTAGGCAACGCAAAGGTTGTAAGACCACCACAAGGCTTCATAAAAGCTCTGCCAAAGGGGGTGGAACCAAGCTTTCTTCCAACCAAGAGGACCGAAGAAGGTTTTGATCCAAACGCCTACAAACTCATGTCGAAGGCTAGGTACGATTTTGCTTCTTCTTCGAATCCTGGAAAGAAGGCTTCAAACACAATCAACGACAAAGAACGTGACCTCACCGAGACTCAAAAGAAGTTGAAGAAGCATGGTTATGGAGTGGACAACAACAAAGCTGGACTTGGCTTCACACCCAATGCACCTGTGAAGATTTCAAGTAAAGCGAAAAACGCCAGCACTCAACACATCAGCGTGAGTATTGAGCAAGATCAAGAGGAACTTAAACCCGTCCCCCGGCAGTCAGTCTTCGATAGGATGAATCATTCAAGACCCAAAATGTCAGCACTTAATCGCATTGGTGGTCAAAACCGAACCTCCTTCTTCAAGAGGCTTACCATGCCAACATCCCAAAGCTCTGTTTTTGAAAGGTTGTCAAAACCTAAAAAGCGAAGCAACACGGCTAGCTCTCCTCCTCGTCGGTCAGCTTTGGAAAGACTTGAAGACAACAAGAAGCTTTCTAGAAATAAGGAGACAATGTCAAAAGAAGAAAAGCTCGACGGGCTAGCAGAAAAATGCGATATTTGAAGCTCAATTCCTTCAAGGATGAAGCGCCAAGCAATCTTGGAGGTTGACACAAATGGACCGCTGAAAGTAAGAAGGCGCACCATCATCCATACTGGACAATCTTCATGCCAACAAGCCTAAGAAGACGGCACTGAAGGGGAGGTCCAAGACATCTTCCCCGTCACAATCTAAGAAGACAAAGAAGATGAAATCCCTAAGGAAGACTTCACTTCTGGCTCTTTCGACTCAAAGTCTTCACCTCGATCGTTGGGGGCATGTTCCAAGTCAAGCGAAGATGAAGGATGGACTCATGTTACTCCAAAGAAATTACACATGAAGCCTACGTTGCATCCACAAATTCACCCGTCGGAAAGGGGGCAAGAAACCATTGTTAATACACTTTTAAGCCTAGATGAAGCTGAGTTTGTCAACATGATCGAAGCTGATTTAATTCAAGAGGTCATGGACTCGGGACGGAACTTAAATGTTGCCCTAAAAAAATTAGGGCAATTCCGTGCTTGCATAGAGTTTCGTGACTCAAAACAATACAAAGCTCGAGAGAACAGCGCTGAAGAAGAGGTCCAATATGTCTTCCACATCACGATCCATGAAGGCAAAGAAGACGAAATCCTCGAGGAAGATGTCACTACTGGGCCACCATAGCTTGAAGATGGAGGGCAAGCCACGGTTGATGATCTCAAGGAACTCAACTTAGGCACAAGCGAAGAACCAAAGCCTATCTTCGTAAGTGCACTACTAAGTGCGGACAAGATAGAGGAATATTACCAGCTGCTATTAGAGTACAAAGACGTATTTGCTTGGACCTACAAAGAAATGCCCGGTCTTAACACTATCATCGATGTGCATCATCTTGCAGTCAAGCCTGGAACGCGACCGATAAAGCAAACTCGAAGACGCTATCGATCCGAACTCATCCCACAAATTGAGACTGAGATTGACAAGTTAATCGAGGCAGGCTTCATTCGAGAGGTGCAACACCCCAAATGGATCTCCAACATCGTCATTGTCCTTAAGAAATCCAGACAAATACGTGTTTACATAGACTTCCGAGACCTCAACGATGCTTGCCCGAATGACGACTTCCTCTTGTAAATCATTGAAATCATGGTGGACACAACCACTGGCCACGAAGCACTGTCATTCATGGACGGCTCTTCTGGGTACAATCAAATTTGCATGGCTCTCAAAGACGAGGAACTAACAGCCTTCCGCACTCCAAAAGGTATCTACTGCTACAAGGTGATGCCCTTTGGTCTAAAGAACGTTGGAGCTTCATATCAACGCGCAATGCAGAAAATTTTCAATGACATGCTACACAAAAACGTAGAATGTTATGTAGACGATGTGGTGGTCAAGACAAACAAAACATCTGATCACTTAAAAGATTTATGAATAGTGTTCGAAAGGCTGCGAAAATACAACCTCAAGATGAACCCGTTGAAATGTGCATTTCCGTCACCTCTGGAAAGTTCCTCGGCTTCATTGTCAAGCACAATGGCATTGAATTGGACCAATCAAAGATCAAGGTCATTCAAAGCATGCCTGAGCCAAGAAACCTGCACAAGCTGAAAAGTCTACAAGGACGACTAGCCTTCATCAAACGCTTCATCTCCAACCTTGCAAGACGTTGTCAACCGTTCAGTCGACTCATGAAGAAGGATGTTCCGTTCGTATAGGACGAAGCATGCCACAACGCTTTTGAAAGCATAAAAAAGTATTTATCAAGTCCACCTGTCCTGGGGGCACCTGTGCCCGAGAAGCCGCTCATATTGTACATCGCTGCTCAAGAAAGTTCAGTTGGAGCACTTTTAGCACAAGAAAATGAATCCCAGAAAGAATGAGCCCTCTACTACCTCAATCGAACTTTCACCGGGGCTGAGTTGAACTACTCCCCAATATAAAAGATGTGCCTCGCCTTGGTATTCGCCATCAAGAAGCTCAGGCATTACATGCAGGCTTACACTATCCACCTGGTTGCTAAAGCTGACCAGGTTAAATACGTCATGTCCAAACCAATCTTGACAGGGCGACTCGCTAAATGGGCTTTACTTCTTAATTAGTATAAGATCATCTATGTCCCAGCTAAAGTCGTCAAGGGACATGTGCTAGCAGACTTCCTTGTCGATCACCCAATCCCAACCGATTGGAAAATCTCAGATGACTTGCCTGACGAGGAGGTGTTCTACATCGACATCTTCCCGACATGGACGATGTTCTTCGACGGATCCGCACGAGTAGACGGAGCAGGGGCAAGAGTAGTATTCATGTCGCCACAAAGGCAAATACTACATTACTCCTTCCAACTAAGCGAATTATGCTCCACCAACGTCGTTGAGTACCAAGCACTGATCATTGGGCTCCAAATGGCGATCAACATGGAAATCACAGCCCTCGAGGTATATGGCGACTCCAAGCTCATAATCAATCAACTCTTAATTGAATATGAAGTGAGGAAAGATGATCTCATCCCATACTTCAGGCAGGCAACTCAACTGCTACAAAATTTCGAGGCCGTGACACCAGAAAATGTGCCAAGAAAAGAAAATCAAATGGCAGACACTCTCGCCAACCTAGCCTCGAGCATGACAATAGGAGAAGACGAAGCTGCAGACGTGCTAGTTTGCCAAAGATAGGTGATCCTGCTCATCACTGAAATGCCACTGGATGATACAAATGCCATCTCAGTACTTCCAGTCAACGCTGAAAAGTGGAGACAGCCGCTGATTGACTACTTGGAGCATGGAAAGCTTCAGGATGATCCTAGACACCGCTCTGAAATACGTCGATAAGTACCTCGTTTCCTCTACTACAAAGGCACACTCTACCGACGTTCTTTTGAAGGAGTACTTCTGAGATGCCTAGGTGAGGAAGAAGCCAATCAAGCCATGGAAGAAGCACACTCAGGTGTATGCGGGGCGCATCAGTCTGGACCGAAGCCACATTTCCAGCTCAAAAGGATGGGTTACTACTGGCCAAGCATGGTGAAGGATTGTCTGGAACATGCCAAAAGGTGCCAAGCCTGCCAATTCCATGCCAACTTCATACATCAACCACCTGAACTATTACACCCTACAGTTACTTCATGGCCATTCAATGCATGGGGCCGATTGCACCAAAGTCATCTGCAGGGGAAGCTTACATCCTAGCTGCAACATATAACTTGTCCAAGTGGGCGGAAGCCATACCCTTAAAGGAAGTCAAGAAGGAAACTATCGTCCGTTTCATCAAGGAACATATCATCCACCGATATGGTGTGCCTTGCTACATCATCACTGACAATGGAAAACAGTTCTCTAACTGACTCGTGGACGAGCTCTGCGAGAAATACAAGTTCAGACAACATAAGTCTTCCATGTATCATACTCCGGCCAACGGTCTTGCAGAGGCATTCAACAAGACATTGTGTAACTTCCTAAAGAAGGTGATCAGCCGAACAAAGAAAGACTGGCATGAAAGAATAAGCGAAGCACTTTGGGCATATAGGACGACACATAGGACTCTTACCCAAGCTACGCCCTATTCTCTTGTATATGGTGTAGAAGCTGTTCTACCACTTGAAAGTCAAATCCCTTCACTAAGAATGGCTATACAAGAATGCTTGACTGATGAAGAGAATGCAAAGTTGTGCCTTCAACAGTTGGAAGCACTTGACGAAAGAAGGCTCGAAGCTCAACAACACTTGGAATGCTACCAAGCACGGCTATCCAAGGCATTCAACAAGAAGGTCTGCCCAAGGTCTTTCCAAACTAGAGATCTCGTCCTCGCATTGCGTAAGCCTATCATCACAACTCACAAGACAAAAAGTAAGTTCACATCAAAGTGGGATGGACCATACGTAATACAAGAGCCCTACACCAACGGCGCCTACTTAATCATGGCAGAAAACCGCTTGAGGATCGGCCCCATCAATGGTAGATTCTTGAAGCGCTACTACCCCTAGAACAAATGCTCCACGCTCCTAGCCCGCAAGAGCATAAACTGTGTACGGCAAAACTATTATCAAAATCACCATCAAAACCACCAAAAAAAAAAACCATCACTCATTTTGAACTACGTCATGACTTGATCCCTTCTCAAACCAAGGGTACGTAGGCAACTTGAAACTTCAAAAACTTCAAGCACAGTCACACCATCAACAAAAACACAAACACTTTGAAGAATAAAGAACAAATTCAAAATATGGATACTTTATTTCTTTAAATGAAGGATTTGGTTACAAAACCTTATTACAAAAAAATGAGCAGCACTCCAACGTCACCACAGAGGAAAAATTGTGACCAAAAAGGCACTACACAGCGAAACCCCACTGCTGTCTTTCGCACAGCACCACATGGCAAAAAGTGACTCACTGCAACAAGCTTCAAGCAGCAGGACGGTGGACAGTGTAACAAGGACAGCAGACGATGAAGTGACGGTAGAGCAACAAGCAGTGCAGTGGCTGTGCAATGGTTGCGCAGTGACGATTCGATCCCATATATATACATATATATGCAGAAGAACTCAGAGAAGAAAAGGAAGTGCGGTGACTGTGCAAATAATAGTGACTGTGCAAACGACCCATGCCTGGAAAAGAAAACCAAAATGAAAGGTGATGGGATGGCGCGCTTGGAAAACACGATTATGCACGGCACAATGAGAGGTGGTGGGATGGTGCACTTGGAAAATATGATTATGCACGGCACTATCCTGTAAAATGTGACTAAAAAAAAAAGGTTTTATTGGTATTTAGCACAATACACTGAATAAAATAAAGCATCTCCATTGATATCTCTAAGAAATTACAAGTGTGTACAAAAAAAAAAAAAAAAAAAAAAAAAAACCGGAAAGGAAAAGATGGAGCCTTCACAAAGTTCGCTCACTTGAAGCCTCAGCATCCGGTAGAACCCCAGAAGAAGGAGGCACTAGAAGTTGATCATATGACGCCTCGATACTTGGTCGGACTCCAGATGTCGAAGGCAAAAGGTGCCGCTGAAAGAAAGCCACAAACCTCTGATGGTCACTTTGAATCCGACCTTCAGATTCCTGCAGCTCATCAAGCTTTCTCTTCATGCTCGTTGAATAATTATTTGCAAGCACATGCAACTTTCTATTCTCGTGCTTGAGACATTTGATCTCTCGTCCAAGACTTTCCACCTCGGCTGTCAATGATTCAACTTGGCGAGTTCGAGCAAGTAAGCGTTGGCCCATATTGGACACAGAGCCCGCACATCGAACACTAAGGGCGAAGGAGTCTCGAACGGCCAACTCATCAAACCATTATGAAAGAAGCCTATTATCTCTAGGAGTGAGGAGGTTCCTAGCTACAATTGTAGCTGTTATTTCATCACCCATCACAGAGTCTTCAACTGTAAGAGGGCCATTAGAAGATAAGAATGACGGGCGCCATATATCACCCCGACGCGGCGCACCTATATCATTCCCAAGACTCAAATCTAAGCCAATGTTAGACGGATAAGCCATTTTCAGAAATGATTAAAGAGAAGGGTTGGATAGAGTAAAATCTCAGAAATACACCAGAGATAATTTTCACAGGCAGGAAATCTTCAAAGTGTGCATCTTGAATACAATCAATACCTCTATAAAATGAGAAGCAACACAGCCACCTGTTCAAAAGTCAAAGAGACACCACTCTCTGAATTTCAAAAGCCGGATTTTCCTGCATAAAGTCCGTCAACACTTTTCCGGCGCAATCTCAACTAGTCGGATAACACGTGCAACTTTGTCAAAAATCTCTGACAAAGTTGAAAACGCATGAAGTTCACTATTCCAACCATCACTCTTGCCGACAAGCGTGGGTGATAAGGTCATATCGGCACCACTACTGCTATTGGGCCTTTCCCTATATAGGTCGACCTTCACCCTCCATGGCAAGGCACACATCCAAAATGCTTGGCTCTTCTCCCTTGCCAAGAATGCATCTGCAACCAAGCCTCGTAGTATACTCAGTTGTCTTCCTCTTCGAGAACACCTCTTCGATCAAGTCACTCAAAATGATCAGCTCATTTCCTCAACCAGAAACCCCTCTCGATCGAAAAGTTTACATCCGCATCAAAATCTTATACTCTTTCCTCCATGAGCAAAAGCACCTCATATCATCAGGGTTGAGAGCAAGAGTATCTCATAGCATGCTTTTTCCCTATCCTTTTCTTTGTTCTCCCTCTTCACTGCAAGACAAGGAGAAAGAGAGCAATCAGCCGGCGCTTGGAATCAACCTTCCGAGTTAGAACCGATTGCCTGGAACCCCTTCCCTGATTGCTTACCTAGTCTTGCTCTCGAGTACTCATCTTCAACATCTTGTGCTTCCAGAGAAGATACCACATCCGCCTGGAGAACGGATAAGGGAAATTGATACATCGAAGCATGTGGAGACAAGCTCAACCAATACATACTCTGATCTATCCACTGCTTCTTCAAAAGCAAACGTATCTCATATCATCAGGGTCGAAAGCAAAGGTATCTCATATCATGCTTTTTCCCTGTCCTTTCCTTTGCCCTTGCTCTTGCTTCCAGGACGAGGACAAAGAAAGCAGTCAGTCGAAACCTGCAATCAAACTTCCGATCTGGAACTGACTGCCTAGAAACTTTGCCTGATTGCTTACCTAGCACTGCTCCCAAGTACTCATCTTCAACTATTGATGTACTTCCAGGGAAGATACCACACCTGCCTGAAAAAACAGATGAAGCAAGTGAAATTGATACATCGAAGCATGTGGAGACAAGCGTAACCAATATATGTGCTGGTTCATCCGCTACTTCTCCAAAAGCAAACGTATCTCATATCATCGGGGTCGAAAGCAAAGGTATCTTATATCATGCTTTTCCCCTATCCTTTCCTTTGTCCTTGCTCTTACCTGCAAGACAAGGATAAAGAAAAGCAATATGTCGGAACTTCCACTCAAACTTCCGCATGATGAGCCACTGAGAAGTGATGTTCTGAATGACCATTCAAATGCAAGGTTTGCATTCAACTCCTGCATCAGAGGAAAATACTGCAAGAAAATATGTCAAACCTACATTGTGGAGCCAAAAATAATCACATGGATTTTTGGATTAAGAAGACAAAAATACCCTTAAGGTGTACTGGGATTTCTACACGCGAGCAATAGAAAATCGTCCTTCAACAAAGTCAAAAATGCTCCAAAAAGAGGTAACCTCCAAAATAGCGTTAATTGGTTAATTAATGGATTAATTACACAATTAACCCATTAATTACCAATTA
Organism: Heteromeles arbutifolia; assembly: GCA_024362995.1. Classification (NCBI taxonomy): domain Eukaryota; kingdom Viridiplantae; phylum Streptophyta; class Magnoliopsida; order Rosales; family Rosaceae; genus Heteromeles; species Heteromeles arbutifolia. The sequence goes on along the minus strand of JANCRC010000002.1, from coordinate 36,809,229 downwards.
AATTATACAATTTAACCCCAAAATTATCAAAGGGCCGGCCACCTCTCATTCTTCCTAGCCTTTCTCACTTTTCTCCATTTTATTACCCTATTTATACAAATAAACAATTTTGTAACCTCCCATTTATTTCTTTCATACTTAATTAGCCAATAAATTGACTAATTAAGCCAAAATCATAACCACAAAAACCCTCCAAGGCCGGCCACACCTTGGGGAAAAATGGGCAAGCTTAATCCTATAAATAGGCACCTACTTTCACCAAAAAATGAGTCCAATCCTCTTGCAAAAAATCCCAAATTCTCTAATCACTCTTTCTCTCTAAAATTCTAACTTTGGCATCAGAGGTTTTTCGGCCAAAGTCCCCCCCCATTCATCGTGGGCGCGTGAGGCTTTTGGCCTTGACCTAAGGTGTTACTTGTTTTGTAGGTGCAAAATTGTCCAAGACCAAGGAGGAGAAAATTTGCATCCACAAATTGGTGCTTTCATTGAGAAAAGAAATCCATACTCATAGAAGACTCCCGCATAGAAAAAGGATTCTTTGGTAAAATGTAAAAGAGAAATACAATGGCAAGGAATTTAGAAAATTCAACAAGTGGGAATTCTAATATTCAAGAAATAGGCCCGCGTTGATCCACGAGGCTAAACATGACCATAGGTGAAACGGCACCACCACCACTAGTTTCCATCATGGGAACCACCGCGGTGGCTACCTCGGTAGCTACCCGTGGCGAGGTCCATGGTGCCTTCACCACGGCTCAAACCATGCCATCCAAGGTGACTCACGGCACATCCACCATGGGAACCACCGCAGTGGCTACCTCGGTAACTACCCGTGGCGAGGTCCATGGTGCCTTCACCACGGCTCGAACCATGCCATCCAAGGCGACTCACGGCACAAGGGCCACGGCCCGAGCCTCGCACTCACATGCGTCATACGTGGAGTAGCTCATTCCCACGGCCCAGCCTGCTTCCACTAAGCAGCCTGCTCCCGCCAAGAGGCCTGCTCCCGTTAAGCAGCCTGATAGGAGCATATTTATGCACCTTAGTTAGCTTGTTCTTGTGCATTTATGTTGTTTTTCCTTAGTTAAAGTAGTCTTTTAAGCTAGTTTGATGTATTTTCAGGTTCTAAGGGCACGTATGCAAAAGGATGCATTTTGGAGCTTTTTGGAGCACATTTGAGCTTGGAATGGATATCATATGCTTAGAGCCAAGAAGATGGACGAATTTGGAGTCCAAATGGAGTTAGGAATATGTTTCAAGGTCCAATTGACAAAGAGGGCAAAAAGAAGCAATTTGGAGCATTCTAGAGCATTTTTGGGCCAAGATTGGGTAGTGCAAGCATGGAGGCAAGTTGATGGACGAAATTGAAGATATAAAGGCTTGAAATCAGCTAAGAAGATGGAAGAAAGAAGTCAAAGATAAAGAAGATAAGGAATCAGCTCAAAAGAAGGAGAATTATCCAAAACATTATCCAAAACAACCTTATCTTATCTTATCTTATCCAATCCTTATCTTATCTTACCTTATCTTATCCAATCCTTATCTTATCCTACTCTTATCCTAACCTGTTTTCTTCAGTTTAGGGGACTTAAAACCTGATTTCTAGAAGTCCTATCCATTCCCCTACAAAAGTGGCGCCCCAAATCCCTCCAGAAGCCCCAAAATCTGCCACAAAACACATTCTTTCTAGAACCCTATAAATCTGGCGTCTCCTTCCCTTCTAGAATCCTTTTTCCTTGCCTTGCAAGGCATTCCCTGCCCTTATCCTATTGTGCCGCACCTTAGGCCCTTTCCCATGAGAAATCTGATTGTTTTAAACCTATTTCTGGATGGATTTGGCTTTCTAGAAGTCCTAATCTGATTCACCCAGGGTTTTTGGTGCCTATATATATATTTCTCCACCCTTTGCCGTGCACACCCCCTCCATATACATCATTCACGCCAGAAATCATCCACCACTCTCTGCCGCACCCATCCTTCACCATTCTCCATAGTTTCTGACCTAATTCACTCTCTGCCGCACCATACATCCATCCTAGCCATCAACCCAGCCTTCTACACCATTCATAACCCCCAAAACCTGTCCCAAGACCTTGTGCCGCAGCAAAGAGGAGGAGAAGGAGCCCTGGGACGTGCATGCCATTCAAGTTTGAATTGCTGGAAGTTTTAGGTGTTTCCTTTCCTTTGATTTCAATGTTTAAATTCAATACTCTTTGTTCTGTACGTATGAGGAACTAATCCCCCTTGGCTAGGGGGTGATTCGAAACCATGTTTATGCTTGTTATATGATTTGATTACCTCTAATTGCGTTTCATAAATTGTGAATTCAATTTACTTATCTATTTGAATTAAACTGATTTGTGTGTGTTGGTTGAGAGTGCACGCTTGATTGTCATGCATAAATCTAATGCTAGGATATAATGAAGTTTCACCTAATCGTTACAGAATTATATTCACAAGTAGTAAAGGTTGATGATCTCAATTGTGTTAAGTAAATTCTTGGCATAAGTTTCATGCAATTCATAGTAACGAATGCCTCGTCAATGCTTATGGTTTTCATAGAACTTAATGATTCTTGCTTGTATCTCTATTATGCAATTCATGTAGGGAACTTGTGGGGAATGTTTTGGGTTGTCGTATGCAATCATCCAATTCAATAACGTTAGGAAAATCTGAGGGTTAATTAGTGCAATTCACAGTTAATCTGGGGCGTTGAGAATCCATGGTTTATTGAAAAGCAATTAGAAATCTTTTTGTATGCAAGTATGACATGTGTGGAGAAGAACCCCTTAGCTAGCCCATCATCCATAAGTTTTACCAAATTCGTCCAAAATCTATTTTAGTTTACAATCTGTTTGTTTTGTTTTCAAATTCGTCAAAACCCAATCCCCCTTTACTTTGTTGAGTCATATTAGTTAGAAATCAATTTAGTTTGTGTTTTTAAGTGTCTGGAGTCAAGTTATAAACTGTTTTCGTCCAAATTCTTCCCTAGTGCTCAAAACTGCCCAGAAAGTGGTTTTAAGGCAGTTTTGAGTGTTTGTTTGCTGTTTTGAGTCTTTTGGTTTGTTTTAGTGTTTTAGAGTCTAGTTTTGCATTCTTTGAGTCTAGTTTAGTGTTTAAACTTTGTTTTTACGTTTTTGAGTCAGTTTTCAAGTGGTTTAGCAATCCCTCCTAATCCCCGGCCTAGAACGATCCCTACTTACATACTTTGCTACAATTGATAAAAAGAGGGTTTAATTTGTGTGCTTATATATTTCGCATCACAGCCTGTTCCCGTGGTCTCCCAAGCAACCTAAGTTGGCCCAAGATCATCACAACCATCAGGACCAATCATCGAGCCGGGGGCATTTTCACCACATTTCTCCGCAGATTTGACGTTTCCTAACTCAAATCTCTCACTTGGGGTCTATCATCCTTCTTCTGCTCAAGGAGGCATATTCCTTCCAAACTCATCCAATCCGAATGGTGAACAACACTGGTCCCGACAGGTCATGGAGCTGACAAGTGCCCTTGCACAACAAACGACCTTGGTGAATCAACTCTTGCAACGCACTGAGATCCAACGTGCTCCAGACGAAGTGTCCCGAAGTAGGACAAAGGCAGACAATGACCCGCTCCAGCAGCGTCCTGGCAAGAAGTTACTCAACCCAACCGAGCATTCTTGTAGCGTATACTCTCGATTAGGTCCTCGAGATAGCGTATACTCCCGTTTTAGCGCGCGGAGAAGCGTGCACTCTCGATTAGGCCCACGAGCAAGTATACATTCACGGTTGGGGCCACACTCTGATAATCAACGTGAACAGCCTTCAAGGCAAACTGTTCATTCGCGGTTAGGCCCGCAAGGAGCATTCTCTATGTCACATCGGGGCAATCAGCGTAACGAACGGAGAGAAGCAGTCACTTAGTCCGGCTCAAGTTCAACTGGCAGCCTGCAAAGAAATCCTTCGCCCGCTAGAAATCTACCTCATACACCACAGCCGAGGCAGAGGCAAGCCGAGCAGGAAGAAGAGCAGCCTAGACCAGCAGGCCAAGAACGGGAGCAACCGAGAACTCCATTACCTCAACAAAAACAAATCCAAGAAGAGGTAGATAGATTATTCAACGAACGATTGCATGATTTTCGACGCAATGAGGTGGTTGATGAAGCATTACAGCGGGATATGGCCAACATAAGCAGATCACCTTTCACTGATGAGATCGAGCAGGCAGAGCCACCACGCAAGTTTAGCATGCCGCACTTTGCATCTTTTAAAGGAGATGGAGATCCAGAAAGACATTTGAAGCACTATAGAAGCGCGATGGTCCTATATCGGAATAATGATGCTTTCATGTGCAAAATATTCGCCACCAGCTTACAAGACGAGGCGCAAGATTGGTTTCACACTTTGCCACCACGATCCATCCAAAATTTTGATGAACTTTCCTTGGTTTTCACCAAAGAATACTCGTCCTATCGTTCAATCAAGAAAAAGTCTGATCACTTGTTTAATGTGAAGAAAAACCCGAAGGAATCACTAAGCGATTATGTGAAGAGATTCAAGGCAGAAAAAGCAAAGATCGTTGGATGTGATGATTCAATAGCAAGTGCAGCCTTCCAAAAAGGACTCCCAGCAGACCACCCACTGTTTGGAGAAATGACCATGAAAGAAGATCTAACTTTAGCAGACTCCTTTGCCCTAGCAGAGAAGCATGCACTTTAGGATGAAGCTCGACGAGCAGAGAGGGAACCCGAGCAGTCTCTAAAAGGGCCGGTAACGGCTCAAATGAAGGAAGATAGGAAGCAGCCCAATAAAAGCAGGCAGGATGCTAAGCGTAGAAATCGACCCACGACCAAGGAAGGCTTGGTAACCAAGAATTATTCTAAGTTTTCAATTTTGATCCATCAAATCCTTCGTGACATCAAGAATGAGTCATGGTTCAAGCTGCCGAAACAATCAAAATGAGATACTTCTAAGTTAGACCATACCAAGTATTGCGCATTTCATCGAGGTCCCAGTCATACAACCGATGACTGTTACACTTGGAAGAATTACCTAGAGAAGCTTGTGAAAGAAGGTAAGGTCGATAAGTATTTAGACAAGCCTGTCCAGCCAGCTGCGCGGTCAAGAATGAGAGCAGACGACAACGAAAAACCACCAACCAAGACAATTCGAATCAATGGTACATTCGCCGAGTCTGAACACTTAGGGGTCACTAGCAACTCTAAAAAGAGGAAGATCCAACAGGCTTTGCTAGTCTCACAAGTTCGAGCAGTTGACACTCAACCTGGTCCTATCATTGGCTTCACTGAGCAGGATGCAGAAGGTGTTGATTTCCCACATGACGACGCGCTAGTAGTATCTGTCCAACTAGCCCATGCTATAGTTGACAGAATAATGGTTGACAACGGAAGTGCAGTCAACTTACTTCAACTTTCAGTCATTCAGAAGATGGGCTTGGAAAGCATGATCATACGCCAAGTAGAGGTACTTACTGGATTCAATGGGCACACCTCGAACTCCATCGGCCACATCACACTTGACGTACAAACACCGCCAGTTGTCTCTAAACAGACTTTCACGATCGTGAGTGACCCATCTCCCTACAACGGGATTCTTGGGAGACCTTGGTTAATCAAATTGGATGCCGTCACTTTCGTCAAGTATCAAAAAATCCGATTCAGCATCCTGGGATGAGGAGTTGGAGAGATCAAGTCTGACCAAGTTGCATCCCGACGATGCACTATGCAAATATTGAAAGAATCAAGGAATATGATCTTTACCCCCGTGGAGGTTACTGAAGTTCAAGGAGATGAAGAGGCTACCCAATAGCAATTACAGCAAGTGGATCAAGAAGATGGCGTCCGAGCAGACGAAGTAGGATGGAAACCTGAAGAGGATGCCAAAGACATCATTCTTGATCCCCAGCAGCCAGAATTGGTTCACGACTAAGCCCCGCCGAAAAAGAAGAACTTACGGCTTTCCTAAGAGAAAACCGAGAGGTCTTCGCATGGTCGCCATCTGACATGACCGGTATTGATCCCGAAGTGGCCTGCCATAAGCTGCATGTCGATCCTGCGGCCAAACCAGTGATTCAAAAAAGAAGACATTTTGCACCCGAGCGTGTAGCGATAATTGAGGCTGAGATTGACAAGCTACTAGAGGCCGGATTCATAGAAGAGGTAGCACACTCAGCATGGCCTGCCAATGTCATACTAGTTATGAAGAAAGAAAATGGCAAGTGGAGGGTTTGCGTAGACTACACCGACCTCAACAAAGTATGCCCAAAAGATCCATATCATGTCCCTTGGATTGATCTGTTAGTAGATTCAACTTCTGGGAACAGCTGCTCAGCTTCTTAGACGTATACTCCGGTTACAATCAAATAGCCATGTACGAGCCCGACAAGGAGAAAACCGCATTCGTGATCGAGCGGGGAACTTACTGCTACAAAGTCATGCCTTTTGGCCTCAAAAATGCGGGAGCCACTTATCAAAGGTTAGTAAATATGATGTTCAAAAAACAAATTGGGGTAACCATGGAGGTTTATGTCGACGATATCATGGTAAAGGGCAAGCAGCGGTCAGATCACATTCGCAATTTGGCGGAAGCTTTCAACATTCTTAGAAAGTATAAGATGAAGCTCAATCCTACCAAATGCACATTTGGAGTATCTTCAGGCCGATTTCTGGGGTACTTAGTAACCCAACGAGGAATTGAAGCCCATCCCAAGCAAATTCGAGCGATCCTATAGATGAAGTCTCTAACTACCTTGAAGGAGATCCAAAGCTTGACCGGACGAGCAGCTGCCCTCAACCGTTTCCTTTCGCGGTCAACTGATCGATGCAAGCCATTTTTCAGAGCTATCAAGAAGGCGCAACGAGATAAGTGAGATGAAGAGTGCGAAAGAGCTTTCCAAGATTTGAAGAAGTATCTCACATCACCTCCCTTACTATCCAAGCCGGAAGCAGCGGAGGATTTATACATCAACCTAGCAGTCTCCGAAGTAGCGGTGAGCTCTGCCCTCATACGAGAAGAGCTGGGGGCCCAACTGCCGGTATTCTACACTTCTAAAGCTCTTCTCGATGCAGAAACAAGATATCCAAAAATCGAAAAGTTAATTTTGCGCTAGTTGTTGCGGCTCGGAAGCTTAGACCATACTTTCAAGCTCATACAATCATCGTCATGACTCAATACCCTTTGCGATCAATCTTGCACGGCCCGAATGCTTCTCAACTAGTGATGAAGTGAGCGTTGGAACTTGGCCAATATGGATTAGTTTTCCGACCTCGCACAGCAATAAAGGCCCAAGCCTTAGCAGACTTCATAGCAGAATTTACGCCTAGCCTAGGCGACGCAGCAGAGCAGCCTAGCAATACCACAGAAGCAGCCGAGCACACCTTAGCTGCGCCTGCATTTCTAAATGAAGATTTCTGGCATTTGTATGTCGATGAAGCATCCAACTATAAAGGCGCAGGAACAGGCATAGTCCTTGTCACTCCTGACGGCTCAATGCTCGAGCAGGCGATTACTCTAGGCTTCAAAGCATCCAATAATGAAGCAGAGTATAAGGCCTATACTAGCAGGCCTCCGAATGGCAAAAAACTTGACGGTGAAGAAGCTTGCAGTTTATTCTGATTCCCAGTTAATCACCAACCAAGCTACCGGGGAGTATACGGCAAAACATCCAAGGATGGCGCAATACCTCGAAAAAGTACGCAAGTAGCTTGAGGCATTTCAGACTTATACTCCCACTCGAGTACCACAAGCAGACAATGCCCACGCAGATGCGCTCGCCAGTTTAGGCTCCGCCCTAGACCATCAACTCAAACGCTCTATCCCGGTGGAATATATAGACAAGCCAAGCATAGAGGTAGAGCCGGCTGTCGAAGTGTCATAAGTTAGTGTAACTCCCAACTGGCAAAGTTCTATTATAGACTACTTGGTTAACGGTACACTTCCCACCGAAAGATTGGAGTCTAGGAAGCTCCAAATCAAGGCAGCACGTTACTACATGTGGAACGGCATTCTCATCCGAAGATCTTACACTGGACCGCATCTCCGCTGCCTAGCACCTCCCGATGACTTAAAGGTTTTAAGCTCAATCCATGAAGGTGTTTATGGAAATCATTCCTGAGGGCGATCCTTAGCACATAAGGCTCTCAATACGGGTTATTACTGGCCTACTATGCATCAAGATGCTAAGGAGTTAGTACAAAAGTGCGACCGCTGCCAACGCTACAAGCCAGTACCAGCACTGCCTGTCAGCGAACTACACCCGCAGACGAGTCCTTGGCCATTCATGCAGTGGGCAATCGACTTAGTAGGACCTACGCCACCTGCCACTGGGGGCAGAAGCATGATGATCGTGGCAACCGATTACTTCACCAAATGGGTAGAAGCAGAGCCCATGACAACCACGACTCAGGCAGACATAGAGCGCTTCATATGGAAGAACATCATTTGCCGATTTGGCATCCCTCAATCCATTGTCACCGACAACGGCCCGCAATTTGTGGGAAAAGATTTGGCAAAGTTCTTCCAAAAGTATGACATCAAGCAGCCCATGTCCACGCCAAGGTATCCTCAAGGCAATGGGCAAGCTGAAGCATCTAATAAGACGATCCTCGACTGCCTCAAGAAATCTCTCACCAACAAGAAAGGAAAATGGCCAGACGAACTTCCCGGATGTCTATGGGCATATCGCACTACCAAAAGACTAGCAACCGGCGAAACTCCTTTCTCTTTGGCATTTGGATCGGAAGCAATTATTCCTCCCAATATCATCGTGCCGAGCATTAATACTCTGTTACCAAGCATTGAGTAGAACAACAAAGAGGTGGCCACTAACTTAGATCTGGCAGAGGAAAGGCGTGACCAGACCATCACTTGCATTGTAACCTACCAGCAACAGCTCATCTCCAGCTACAATAAAATGGCCAAGATCCGGCAGTTCCAACCCGGAGATCTAGTCCTAAGAAAAGCTTTCATTACTACCCGCAGAGAAGGCTCGAAAAAGATGGATCATATCTGGGAGGGTCCGTATAAGGTCAGTCGAGTAGGTGGTAAAGGTAGTTATACCCTCGCTACTATGAACGACAAAGAGATCGAGAAGCAATGGAATGCCTATAACTTAAGGAAGTACCATGTGTGACCTACCATTATGCCAAGACCCGATGAGTCAAGCAGCTCAATGGGCACCACTTCGCAAGCCGAAGACTATCAAATTATCATGCAGTCTTTTACTGCTAAGTTATTTGTTTGTTTCGTTTGTTTTTCAATAAAGAATTCAGAAATAATTTACAACTTAGCTAGACTACAAATCATCTCTCCTGCATTTCAAAAAAAAAAATCACCCTTCTGAGGGACTCATCGCAGGAATTGCACCCCCCGAGGGACCAACCATGCTCTCCAAAGCGGGAGGATAAACTCTACACTCCGAATATCCAGACATGGATGAGCCTGGTTACCCTAGTACAACTGGATGCACAATGGCTTGCGCCGGGATTCCTAGAAATAGCCACAATGGTTTTTCTCAAGGCCTAGCTAATTGAAGGATTTAAGGTCTCCTGGCTTAATCCGTAGGAAACCGGGCCCTAGAAACGGAGGGGGCACATTACGCAGTACATCCGAATGACGGCTGCCCTGGAAATCTAAAGCTACTACCGAGTGCACTAAGGTAACCTACAATTTTTAGAAGACTGCCTATGGCTTGCCTTTTAAGCAATAAAGCCACGCTAGACTTATACAACTGCACATTTTTGTGAGAGGTTAAACAAGCTAGCGTGACTATATGAAGCATTATCCATTGCCGACATGCTACGTAATTGATAAGCTTCACGGCTGCCAAGCACGGAACAATTCATTTCAAAGTCCTAAAAATTTTGTAGTATTAGCTACACGACCTACGGAGTGAAAGAAAGCCAAGGATAGCAGCATAGTGGTTACGCGGACTTGTCTGCTTCTGTAAATAAGGCATCCGGCTGCCAACCCTAGGCTGGCAATTTTACGAAAGTTCTGCCCCAATACCTATGGCTGCATAGGCTACGCGGGCTTGTCTGCTTATAAAAAAATAGCATGCTCACTGTTGGTCTATAAAGTTTAAGGGTTAAGGCATGAACAAAAAGAAGCGTAGGTGAAAGGAAAAACAAGTTTATTGAATTTGTCTAGCGAAATTGATAAACAATTAACAAAGATTGGAGGAATTCAAGCAAAAGCAACAAGGAAAAAATAAAGGAAATCCTAAAAGCTACCTAGAAGACTACTCTTCGGCAGCTTAAACATCTCACGGCTGCTCGGTCGCCATACTTTCAGTAGCCTTGATGTCCTTAGCAGCGGTACCAACCTGGGCACTAGCCTCTCCAACTACTTCACCAATGGAAGATTCAAAGGTAAAGGCGAGCACGTCTTCTGGAGAAACAGAAAAGGTCTCGAGGTCTTTGCCAGAAAACTCAAAATCAGATGGTCACCCAAAAAGATGATCCACATAACCCAGCTTGTAGAAATCAGCTTGGTTCTGAGTGAGCAAAGCTTCAAATTCAGCCTTCTCACCTTTCAATCGCTCATTTTCTTCGAGTAGACAAGCATGAACCCGTTGCAGTTCCTCCATTTCCTTTTTCAAATTATCATTGATCTTCAAGGCACCTTGGAGTTCCAACACCTGAGGCTCAAGCCTATCAACAACTTTCTTGAAGTGAATCACTTAGTTATAAGTAGCAATCAACTCTTCATCCTTTGCATAAGCAGTAGAGCGGAATTCAGAGATGGAACGCTCGAGATCCTGAATTTGAGGTATGTAACACTCGATTTCCTTTTCTGCACTTTCATACTTTACTTGGATCGCGTCAAGCCTAGCCTTCAAATATGCAATCTCTTGGCGAGCGGTTTCAAGATGCAGAGAAGTGGAGGCAGAAGTGCTAGATCCCTTCAAAAGAGTGATCAGATTCCAACTCCTTGATTTTTTCGGTCAAGGAATAAGCTTCGGCAGCCATAATTCTTGCCATCTTTTTGGCAGCTTTGGTATCCTCTTGATCAAGAAACATAAACTCGGCTGCCAAAATTGTTGTTTTCTGCATCATGGCTAATAAAGCAGTTTTTTTGTACTCGGGTGTATGGTTCGCAAAGAGACTCGGGCCAACAATATTTTTTATGCCATCAACAAACTTAGCACATACATCCATATCCTCAAGCAGGTCCGGCTTTAAGAACGCACAAATCTCAGCAGCTTCCTTAGGAACAGAGTTGGTGGAACTCTCACGTTTGTCTGCTTGAGCGCTTTCTTTCTTCTCAGTAGACGAATCAACCCCAACAGTAGAGGAAGCAGATTTTAGCGTCACCTTAGTAGGCATGAGTGCCTTGTCACTCTTTATAGTAGCAAGTCTTTCCGAAGGTGAGCCAAACTTAGCTTCAGACGAACACTTTGGCCTGAACTTCGGTTTCGGAGGCACGAAGGAACTCCTGCGCAGGGCAATCCTTTCCGCGATCGAGCTGGTAGCCTTTGGAACAATAGGTGTCACTGGCACAAATCTAGGCCTATCTTCTTTCTTGCCCATGGAGGAGGACGAGTTAATTATAATCTTGGGAGCAGCCAATGAACCTTCACAAGCAGCGGAAGAAGTCTTCAGTTTCTTCTCAGCAAGCGCTTCTTGAACGGACGGCGAAGGCCTCTTTTTCCCATCTTTATTTGAAGCAGGCTCTACTGCAGTAATAGGATGAGCTAATGCTTCAGCCTTGATTCGTTCTATCTCTTCTCTCGGGGGCAGCCCACCTTTTTCCCTACGAAGATGACTGGCTGCGGTACTCGGAGAGGATACCCAGAGCAACATGCACTTTTTTCATGTCCGGGGAGGTCTTAGGAGTTGAGCCAAATTCCGAATCTACAAAAGCAGCAGAGGGCGATTAGAAAAAATAAAGAGCAGTTTAGCACAAATATCAAGCAGATGGAAGGTTGAATAGCCTACTTACCGGAGATGAAGACCGTTGGCACGCGCAGCTCAGGAGAAGAATCAGATTCCCATTCTCCACTCACCTCCAAAGTCTCTTTGGCCCAGTCATGATCTCCCTTGCTTGAATTGTCAAAAAGCCTATGGCGAGATCGCAGCTACCCGATTCCCTCAATGTGGCCTATGTCAAAGAAATGCCAAAATTCGTTGATGGACAAATCTAAGTCAAAAAATTGGCTAAGATTGTGGAATCCCACCATCACGCGGATCGCATTTGGAGAACATTGAGCAGGGGCACATTTCATGGAGCAGAGCACTTCTTGGAAGAAGCGCGGCATTGGAAAGGTAAACCCTAACACAAAATAGTAGGGGTGAAATTTGATGGCTCTCTGAACCCCATCACACGGCTCACAGCTGCTACCATCTCTAACTCGCTTCACACGTACTCCCGACGGAATGGCATGCCAATAAGCCTCAAGGAAGTCTCTAAACAAATCATCGGAACTAATCTTGAAATGAGCAGCTTTGAAGTAGCCAACCTTACTCAAAGACCCACCTTGACGGTACAACGGCGGTACACCATCATCATTCTTGTGGCTTGAGGGAGACATCCTTGAAGAAATTCTACAAAAAAAAAAAATGCAAGGAAGATTCATTAGAGGGTTGTTAAAAAAAAAAAAAAAAAAAAAAAAAAAAGGGCTTCCAAGGCACTTTCTCGGCACAAGCAGGCCATTTGGCCCAATTCAAAAAAAAAAAAAAAAAAAAAAAAAAAGGGAGATAGGAAGCCGCAAGAACCCAACCAAACTACCAAGCCCCACAGCTTGGCTTGCTTTCCCTCATGGCAGCACCCCAGCGCCCAGAAATCTGTGAAGATGCACATGGCCACAGTGCTGTGACTTCCTCCTAACAAATTTTTCACATCCTCGACCCCCGTCGAGCCAAGTTTCAAGCCCCGAGGCTTTCAAAAAATCAAGAAGACAAGAAAATTAAAGTTTTCTTACCTAGAAGCAATGAGAAGACGAAGCAAGTGACGAAAGACGATCCTTTGCACGGGCAAGATGTAGAAGATTGCTAGGGGAGGGGGAACAAATATCCTCTAAGCTCTCTCTCTCTTGTAGGGTAGAATAAGTTTCTCTTTAAAAAGTTGATTTAATAATCCACTTAAGGTGGACTTAAGTAAGCTTTGAGAGAAATTTATTTCCTTTTCCTAGAAGGATCTAATTTCTTATTAAAAGAGAGAATCAACATCAAAATAGGAAACAATTCAAAGTTTCCTCAAGCAAAAAAAAATAAAAAATCTCTACACCTGTTGCCCTTTTCTGCGAGCAGCCCAACAGGTGTGGGGGCATTTGTGGAGCCAAAAATAATCACAATGTGACACGTGGATTTTTGGATTAAGAAGACAAAAATATCCTTAAGGTGTACTGGGATTTCTACACGCGAGCAGCAGAAAATCGTCCTTCAACAAAGTCAAAAATGCTCCAAAAAGAGGTAACCTCCAAAATAGTGTTAATTGGTTAATTAAGGGATTAATTACCCAATTAACCCATTAATTACCAATTAAATTATACAATTTAACCCCAAAATTATCGAAGGGCCGGCCACCTCTCATTCTTCCTAGCCTTTCTCACCTTTCTCCATTTTATTACCCTATTTATACAAATAAACAATTTTGTAACATCCCATTTATTTCTTAGCCAATAAATTGACTAATTAAGCCAAAATCATAACCACAAAAACCCTCCAAGGCCGGCCACACCTTAGGGAAAAATGGGCAAGCTTAATCCTATAAATAGGCACCTACTTTCACCAAAAAGGGAGTCCAATCCTCTTGCAAAAAATCCCAAATTCTCTAAACACTCTTTCTCTCTAAAATTCTAACTTTGGCATCGGAGGTTTTTCGGCCAAAGTCCCCCCAATTCATCGTGGGCGCATGAGGCTTTTGGCCTTGACCTAAGATGTTACTTGTTTTGTAGTTGCAAAATTGTCCAAGACCAAGGAGGAGAAAATTTGCATCCACATCCATGGAAAAAAACTGGGGAGAATACCACTTCTGCAAGGGAAACAGATAAGGCAAGTGAAATTGATACATAGAGGCACGTGGAGACAAGCGCAACCAATATATGTGCTGGTTCATCCGCTACTTCTCCAAAAGCAAACGTATCTCATATCATCAGGGTCGAAAGCAAAGGTACCTCATATCATGCTTTTCCCTTTTCTTTCCTTTACCCTTGCTCTTACGTGCAAGACAGGGAGAAAGAGAGCAATCAGTCAGAACCCGAAATCAAACGTCCGATCTGGAGCTAATTGCTCGGAACCTTTGCCTGATTGCTTACCTTGCATTGCTCTCGAGTGGTCATCTTCTACTGTTGTTGGAGCTGGGTCTCAAGTCACCAACATCGAAGAACATTTGGTATGTTGTTGGCTCTTTGCACTGAAGCTGCCAAGCATGGATGAGTCGCTGAGAAGTGATGCTCTGAATGACCATTCAAACACAAAAGGTTGTGCACTACTTCTGCTACGCAAAAGAAACAAGCAGAGAAGAATGTAGCTTGATGAGTTGTAACAAATCACTGTAACACGACACCCTTCCCTGCAGAGCTGCATAATCCAAACGGAGGAGTCTAAGTCAAATCCAAGTCCGGCGTCGTTACTCTAATGGAAAAGTTTGAGAAGCTTCAACAACCTTTCACTGGCACCATCACCGAAGAACAAAGTATCGCCGTGCAACGCCATCAAATCACCACTGCTTCTTCAAAAGCAAAAGTATCTCATATCATCAGGGTCTAAAGCGAAAGTATCTCATATCATGTTTTCTCCCTGTCTTTTTCTTTGTCCTCGTTCTTGCTTGCAGGACAATAAGAAGAAGAGCAATCGGGCGACACTTGGGATCAAGCTTCCGGTCAAGAATCGACTGCCTAGAACCCCTTCCCTAATTGCTTACCTAGCATTGCTCTCGAGTACTCATCCACATCTGCCTAGAGAATAGACAAGACAAGTGACAATGAAACATCAATCTTGTGGATCATCAGTAAACGCGACAACTGCACATGCTGATTCATCCTCTAACCCTCTTCAATATGAATTGGAAAGATTGAACAAAGAAACAGGCCATCACCTCCACCTCGTACCTGTCTGCCAAGTATCCAAATCCTGGCTGCTCGTGGTCCTATCTAAATTCAAGATCAAGCCTCAACGGCCCTTGAAGAAATCACAAGTCCGACTTAAGATCAAGTATCCATCGTCCTTGAACCAAATTCAGCTCTAGATAAAATGGGTAAATTTAGACATTTGGTGCAAGTCTAGCAGAAGAAATCCCCAGTCAAGTTCAAGATTAAGCTTGTCGAAAATCAACAATTGGAGGAAACCAAAAAACCCTCCAACCTAGTTCAAGATCAAAGCTGTGGAAAGTCAATAAGCGCAACAAAATACTTGCCGATTCATCTATTGCCAAAGCCAAAGATCATCTACCACATGAAGCTCCTTGTGGTCCAATTTCGTCCAAGATCAAGCCTCGAAAGCCCTTGAAGAAATTTCAGACAAAATTCAAGAACAAGCCTCAATGGCACTTAAAGAAACTCCCAGCAACAATTCAGGATCAAGCCTCAAAGGCCCTTGGATCGACATCTACACTAAGGGACTTCAAAACGCATATTCTACACATGACAAGAACATGTATACAACGCGCCTTGAAGCAGGGGCATTTGTAGACATTGAAATTTCGGTGAAATAAATGTTGGCCATTGCATTAAAATTACAACTGTAGACATTGAAATTTCGGTGAAATAAATGTTGACCATTGCATTAAAAATTACAACATCCACCCAATTCACCTACAACAATCCACCCAATTCACCTACAACAATCCACCAATTCACCTACAACATCCACTTACTTCACCAAGAAAATTGGTGGTGGTGATTCATTCTCAAAGTCTATAAATAGGCTTCTCCATCACAAGACAAAGACACTAATTGACATCACACCAAAACCTTGAAGCTTTGAAACTCTAAAAGCTCTCAAGTCAATCCTGAAGGATCAAGAAAACTCTCTTCGTTCTTCGTTCATCATTCTTCCAAGATCAAGCCCCGACGGCCCTTGGATCAACAATCATCCACCTTCGAGATCAAGCCCCGACGGCCCTTGAAGAAACTTCGTTCAATCTTCTAAGATCAAGCCCCGACGGCCCTTGGATCAACGATCATCCACCTTCGAGATAAAGCCCCGACGACCCTTGAAGAAACTTCGTTCAACCTTCCAAGATCAATCCCCGACGACCCTTGGATCAACACACCTGTTCCTCCAAGATCAAGCCTCAACGGCCCTTGGATTAACAACATCCGTTCTTCAAGAATCAAGCCCAAAAGCCCTTGAAGTTTGTTCATCGTTCGTTGTTCATCTGTTCTTCAAGAACAAGCCCAAAAGCCCTTGAAGATCATTCATCGTACGTCGTCCATCCAACCTTCAAGATCAAGCCCAACGGCCCTTGAAGAAACGTTCATCTACCTTCAAGATCAAGCCACCAACGGCCCTTGAAGAAACTTCCCGTTCATCCAAGATCAAGCCTTGACAGCCCTTGGATCAACAACATCCACAAACCAACATCTTACGAAGATCGAATCAGAGGAACAAATTGTAAAAGAGATTGTAACCCCAAAAATCAATACAAAATATTATTTTGTACACGTGTTTCTTGTCTCGTTCGTTTCAGGAATTTTCCATGTTTACATTGTAATTGATAGCTATTTTAATGCTTTTATGTTTGTCGTTCCGTGCTAGGAAATTGGAAAGCTCTGGAAACAATATAGTTCTTGAGCTAATGTGAGGATTTTGGGTTGAATACTTTGATTCCGTTTTTCTATTTGCACTTAGAAAAACAAAGGATTGTGGTTAATTATTGTGCTGTGAAGCTTCTATTTGATGTCGGCATAATAGAGTAGCAATGTAAATTAAACTACTTATTCTATGGATCAATTCATCTATCTTGCTTTTTCTTTCATCGGAGATAATTGTGTAAATGTGTGGTTTTGTGAGCATTACTCATGTAAAACATACGTTCTCTGAATTGTTACCATTTAAGAATGCAATTATATTGCTGTAGCATTTTCAATTAATTTTTCTATGAATATTATTCATGGTTTGAAAACCTGCAGCAAAGCGCGGGCATTCCTGCTAGTATTATCTATTCTAAAATTGAAGGGGGAGCGGCACTGTAGCTGCCTCAATTCTTTGCCACTCGATTTCACTCTATTTACAACGATGCCAACCAAATTAGGCTGGGTTGGGAGGGTAATTCTCAAAATTTTAGAGGGTGATTTTGTCCATCTGGTTTAGCACGGAGCCACTCGATTTCATGCTATTTACAACAATACCAACCATATGGGGCTGGGTTGGGAGGGTAATTCTTAAAAGTTCAGAGGGTAATTTTGTCCGTTTGGTTTAGCACTGATCGCTGGGTTACACGCGTGCGCTCTCTCATCTCTCACTCTTCCTGTTTCTGTCCTCAAACCCTAGCGGCCACAACTCCATCTGTTCCGTTTCTCTCATCCTAGAACGGTAGAAAGATGGAAAATCAGGCTCTTCCATTTGCTTACACATATTTCTCGAGCTCCGTATGAAGGTTCGTCTCTCTCTCACTCTCACTTTTTTTTTTTTCAATTCGTGATCGAATTTTCTTTCCAAGAATGTTAGATCTATTGCCTTCGGGAAGAAATTTTTAACCTAGAAAAGCTTGGTTTTCAGGAAATCGTCAATCCTGTTAAGTTTTTTGAGTCTTACATCTTTGGGGTTTTGTTTTGTTCAAATATGGGGTTTTGTGATTTTGGATTTAGAAATAGATTGAAATTCTCTTTTTTTTTTTTATTTCACCTCCCACTCAGAACCTGATACTCGGTGACCTTTAGAGCAGCTTCATTCTCTCTTCTTCTCCAACCATGGTTCCAGATCCACTGGGCATCAAGGTGAGTTTGATATTGGCCATATTTTTTAGCTTTGTCAGTGCATCTAATTTAATTTTTTGGATTGGTGGTTTTCAATTTAGGGATGAATATTGTGTTTAAATTTTGCTTTTGTAAGTTTGGGGGTTGTGTTTAAATTTTGCCTTTCTAATTTTGTGGGTTTTCTGTGTGCTTTTGGATTATCTGATTTGATTTAGTTTTCAATTGAAATAAAGTAGGATGTTTTTAATGATTTGAAGAACTGAGC
Organism: Heteromeles arbutifolia; assembly: GCA_024362995.1. NCBI lineage: Eukaryota > Viridiplantae > Streptophyta > Magnoliopsida > Rosales > Rosaceae > Heteromeles > Heteromeles arbutifolia. The sequence continues at coordinate 36,791,105 of JANCRC010000002.1, read as the reverse complement.
TGCACTGCATGAACATCTGCTAATAATGTATGACCTTCTTTTGATGCTTTCCAGTTCAATCAAAGTCAATTAGACAGAATCATGAATTAATTAAATGTGGTGTCTTCCTTTCTCCTCTGTTTCTTTTGTTGTTGCGTGAAGGTGAGCATGGGTTTATGATAAAGCTATTTAAAAGGATAGCTGGAGAGAGAGAGAGAGAGAGAGAGAGAGAGAGAGAGAGAGGGGGTTATATAGTAGGTGTATATAGGGACTCAAAAGTAAGGCATACTGACAGAAAAATGCACAGATTGGTATGGTAAAAATGAAAAAAAAGAAAAAAAGAAAAAAAATTGAACCCAATAGAATATAGAAAATGAAGTGTTTAGGTGAGTTGATATCAATTTTAGATATGTAATCGTTGTGTAATCAATTTGAATACAGCATGTGGAACAGTTTGAATTCAGGTTGTCTTTTTCTCCCCTTTTTTCTTTCTGTTTATTTAACTTCGGATTGGCTGTTTTATTTGTTTTTCTAGATTATATATTTTGATCTTCTCTAAAAACTTCTGTATCGTCCACCTTCACCTGCTTCTGCTCCTCAACTTGCTTGATTTTTAGTTTTCAAACTCTGATTTTTTACATGTGTCAGCAATTGATTGCCTTCTTTTGGAAAAATGCTAATGGAAAACTGAATTTGGGTTATCTGATTAATGGTTTTTGTTTTTCATTTTACTAACATTTTTGTCCATTTTCTCCAACTCTCTCTTGCAGCAAAATCACTGCCACCACCCAACAAACCCATGATATGGAATTTCAATTACTGTGCATGGAGGGAGGTAAAGTTGTTATCTTTCTCTATGAAGTGTAGATTCTTTATTTTGGGTTTCATTTGTTTGTGTTTTGTTTTCTTCGTTGGGAATATTGGATTTTTTTGTTAATTGTTGAATTGGAGTATTGGGTAACTTGAATTTTGCTAAATTTACATTTTTGTGTGAAATTGGAGAGAGTTTCGGTTTTGAAAGTTATATTTGCAAATATAAAAAGAGATTATGTAAAAAACATGGAGGAACTAAATGCGTGTTTAATTGTCATCAAACGCTACCTTTTAGCTATGTAAATCAAGAGGATGGCTCTGCAAAAGGAATTGTTCTCCCTATTTTTTCTCCGACTTCTATTTTATTTATTAATATCGGTTTTTCCCCGTTTCTAAATGATTCTCATCGGTTTTTTTGCAGTTTTCTGTGGAGGTTTAGTTGAACATGGAGACAATATCCAGTTGCTTGAAGGCAGGAATGTCTGGTATTGCTCACTTGGTATGTTTAATTTTCATTGTTCATCTGTCTGGTTATGCTTTTTATTTTTGCCATCTCCCTTTATCTATAATACTTTAGTAAAAGAAAAATAAACACCGTCTGAGACTTATGTACCTCCATTTTGGCAATACAATTTCTTCATTGTGAAGATAATACTGTGTAATTGTTTTGCTTATGGTAAATCTTTTATCTATTTTCGGTCTGTTCCAATTTGAATTCCCTTTTTGGATTTTATATGCCGTTGATTTTACAAATTAAAGTATATAATTCCTTTGACACCCTCCATTATAGTGGCAATTTTACTTAAATTGTCTTAAACCTAGACATGGATGATCATAGCCTTGATGTACATGTGATTTGCAATTAGATGCGTTGTCTTCTATAGTTATTTGTTTGCCCTGAGGTTTTATATGATATACTTAGTTTCTTTTCTCTACTTCATACCTAGCAGTGCAGTGCACGGTAGATATGATAGATTATATAATGTGATGAATTGCTTGATACTACAGATCTTTTTATCGACAGATATACATTGTATTAATCGTGAATTCCTTCGTGTGACGATAGTTGTGCTTTTGTGTCTGCATTATTTAATTTGTTATGGTTTAATTTAATAAGATTATTATTAAAGGTTGAGCTGTCTTTAAGGTTTAATACAATACATAAGTGGGTTAGGTTTTTCAACTTTTAAATTGTTTTGTTATCAACATGCAGCACCCAAGCTCACAAAGTCCTAAACTAATTAAATTAAGGAGTTTGCAAACCACTTACAAAATTATGGACTCAAGGAATAAAAAAAAACTGGTCCATTTCCCACTGTCCTAACCCGTCTCCCCCTACCATTTTCTGCTGTCCATTAGGTCCTATAGTTAATTAATGGCTTAAGTCATGCATGACCAAACTTTCCACTTCCCATTTCAGTGAGAGAGAGAGAGGCTACTGAGGATGATGTGTGCCGGATTTTGTGGTCATTTCCAAAGATAAGTTTGTTTTTTAAATTGGATTCTTTAATGTTAGATTAGATTTTCAAATTTTTTAGTACGTTAGGTCCGGTTTCGGGGGATTCATCTCTCTCTTTAGTCCCCTTATTTGTTTCATTTTCTCTCATTTTGGGGATTCACTTTCTGTTCAGTCTGTTTGTTCTTTGTTTTAAGGTCATTTGCTTTTTTTTTTGGTTGTTTTTTTGTGGGTTTTCAGTTTGTTAATTTGTTTAGTTGTTAATTTTACAGTTTAATTGTTTCCCCTAATCTGGATTGTTAAGTTTTGGAAGGTTTTTTTTCCCCAAAATCCACATGGACTGAGCTTCAGTGCTAAAAGGAGACCTGGGTTTTATTTTGTGCTGGAGTTTATAATGTATTTAGATTGGGAACACAATCTTTGTTGAATTCTAAGTTTTTATCCACTTTTGCTTTTTTCCCCTTCAATGGTTTAAATTAATTGTTGTTTTAGTATAACTTTTGCTCTCTAAGCTGCGAAATTAGGTGTAAGAAAATCTTTTGTATACTTATATGGAACTGTTGATTTCCATAGAAGCTAAGGATATGTATAATTGTATTCTGGGCTTTGAATCTGTTGGCTTTTCTGTTTTGATCAAAATTGTTGATTTCTTTTGTGGAATTGGGTTTTAGCCTCGAATCAGAGACACGGGTGCTTGAGAACGTTTAATTTTTACATGCATTGTAAAGTGTTTGTAATTGTAAACATGTTTGAATCTACTTTCTATATTTTTTCCTTTGTTGTGTTTGCATTTTTTAGGCAGCAAAATGATGAAAGGTTGACTTGCTCTTATAAAGTTCTGGAAGACAAACTGCTTTGGAGCCAGCAGCACTCAGTAGCCAGAACAACGACCTTTCTCTCCCTTATCGGAAAAGGGGTGCTTTCAGGGTGAGCCGCAATGCTCTTAATTTGAAGTAATGGGTTTTTGTTACTGTGCAGATCTGCCCAACTTCCCATTTAGTTTCTTGGAATTCTTTTTTTTTTTCCAATTATATATTTTAGTGCTTTTATGTTTGTCGTTCTGTGCTGGGAATTTGGAAAGCTCTAGAAACAATATAGTTCTTGAGCTAATGTGAAGATTTTGTGTTGAATACTTTGATTCTGTTTTTCTATTTGCACTTAGAAAAACAGAGCTCTATTTTTTCTTTTTATGCCCAAGATTGACCTTTGCTGTTGAAATGTACTTCCAACTCTCTCTTTCTCTAAAAAAATATGATCCAGTGTGAAGTTTGGTTGTTTCTCTCTCCAGAAACTTATATTCCATATTGCACCCATCAACTGTAATCATTCCTTGATGCAGATGGTTTTGTTCATTTATTTTGTTTCAGAAGTAAATGCCTAAAGTTTTGATCTTTGTGTTTCAAAAATAAATGTGTTTCTCTCTAGATTAAGCTTAATCATTCTTATTCTTACTAATCTAGAAGTGGGTTGCGTTCTAATCTTTGCTTTCTTTTTTACTAAAATTATTTTGGTCCCTGCCACTAAACTCTGATTTCTGCTATTAATTGCTGCTGAAATGTGACTTTTGTTATTACTTCTTTACCCTTCATATTTATACCGCTTTTGGATTCCATTCGAATTAAATAATTTAGTTAATCTTGATATGAATTCTCTCTGCAACAATAGGAGAAGATATTGTAGTAAATGATCAATATTGAATTGAAGTTGGACTGAGAGATCTAAGGATATGGGAATCTAAGGATATGGGAAAACTAACTTGCCATACCAAACAACATAAGAAGAAAAACAAATTTCAAACAAGAGTACCTGAACAAGCAGTATGTTTCAGATTGATGTATGTTGAGTAGTAGAAGGATGATTTAAGAACTCCCAGGAGAAACACGTAAAAGTGATCGAGCAAATTTATCAAACTCCATGAGGGACAAAAATAGTGTCAATTTTAATTCTTAAAAAGAAGGTTGGCATTGGATTGGTAAGCATGTTTACTGATTAAGATACAGATTGAAAACCAACCAGCAAAGATTGTGGTAATTCACTAATTTAAACATAAACCTGCTTTGAGAGTGATACTCAACCATTGTGGGTTTTCCTTGCGAGCATATTTCCTACCCAAAGTTTCCCAAACTGTGTTCTCAAACCGCTGCATCGACATATCTTTCCAACTTCTAATAATCTCTGGTGCTAGAATATCTTCTAACTTCATTCTAAAAAAATAGATTCATAAGTAAAGACACCTAAAAGAAGGTACATAAACATCGCATAAAAATCATAAATTAAAAAATCCAAAACATCAGCAGAGATAAACGAAAATTCTCAGCAAATATTTCCTTTCTTCAATGAATTCTTATTAGAGGAGTGGGTAAAAATTTATTCAATAGATTGTATCAATTGATATCAGATGATGCACGCACATGCATATTTTCAGTGTGCAAAATTAAAAATCTAATTTTAACACCAATTTGAATTAAAAAACAATAAAAAAACTAAATAAAATCTTAAATCCAAACTTAAAATTGAATAACCCCAGAAGCTTAATAAAAAATAAACTCTAAATTAAGAACTATTTACATGTACGGAGTATTATTAATCGAAATTTATGTCATGCACATAATAGTCCACATGCATGGTTTTCAGGTCTTTTACAATTTTAGTGGTTGTGCTTAAGGGTAGATGATGATGTAGGATGGAGATAGTTTTTAGAGAATGCTGGATTTACGTTCGTTCGAGTACATTCAAGTAGTTTTTGTGGCCCTGTGAGGTATTTAGTATTCCTCATAGTTTCGTTCTTTGCCGTAGACCTGCTCGAATCTTCATCGATAAAATGTTTCCTTGAGCATCTTCTTTAAATTTGCCTTTTATGTTTGATCCAGTTATGACTTTCCCTACCTTTGTGATAATGTACTGGTTTGAATTTATGTGCATCTTCTTTCAAATATGAAGGTATGATAGGAGCGGTGAGTAGTATTATTCAATTCAATATGCTAGACTATGTTTGGACTATAGAGTTAAATTTCCTAATGCAAGAGACAATTTTTTTATGTTATAAAACATACGCGAAATATTTGTGCTTTTTCATACTCTCATTGAGCTTTAATCAATGTTCTTAGTAATATTTGTTATGTGTAAAAAGATTGAAATATGCTTAATATAGCATAGTATTAACGGCAGCTGGCAAGGGTGTGATTAGTGATTTTTGTTTTTCATGTTACTAAGATTTAGATTAATTGCTTGCAAATTGCATTATTTTGCAATTATTGTAATTAAATTGGGGGGAATTGACATTTCAATTCTCCCAAGTCTTTGCCAGAAATTACATTTACTTAAATTTTGTGAATTTTTTTGTTGTCTATCTAACAGAGTTTTGTGGTTGAAGTTTGTGTTGGAAAACGAAAGATTTTTTAAATTCTATTTTTATTTGTGTGTGTGTGTTAAAATTTTGGGTCATGTGTGGATATTATTCGATTGAATGAGAAATTGATGGTTTTTAATTTTTCTTCTTTTGTTTTGTAAGGTTTTAGCTAATAGGCAACCGACTGCAAGGTAGAAGAGGAAAGTGAGGTGTACAAATGAGCTGGAGAGGAAGGTGCATGCGCTTCAAATCGAGGCAACCACCCTCTCAGCACAAGTCATTCTATTACAGGTATAATACCCGTTATTGATTGTTTTTCCTTCGTTAATTGGAATCAAATTGTGGTTTATGATATTCTACCAATGAAAAAGTGAATCACACGCCACCCAAGCCTCTGTTAGTTCTAGAGATCTCAGTACGTATCTAAAATTTGGATAAGACACTGGTGGAAAAATATACTTAACGATTTACATTCATATGCATAGGCTTGACTTCTGAAAATGCATCCTGCAAAGGTATGGTTCATAAGTCTACTATGTTTGAAAATGTATCCTGCAAAGCTATGGTTCATAAGTGTACAATATCGATAAGGATAATACATATGTATCACATATAAAAGATTAGATCAAACTTAATTATCTTTCATTGAATTATGAGATCTATCTAATTTAATTAGCAATTTAAGTTGACCAATACTTTCTGGAAGAGTCCTGTTAAACTGGGATGAGACCTGATATTGAACTTCAAGAAAGATAAAGGTGGTTTAAATTTCTAAACTTTCTAACATGATCATCTGTAAAATGGCCTGAAAGATTATTAAACCCCAACGATAATGACTTTATTCTCTCCGAACTACAAATAGACAAACTCTCAAACATATCGGATACATCTTCATTTAAATTGTTGTTTGACATATCAAGATCCTTCAACTTCGCCTCACTAATCCCAATTTTCAGTAGGATTTCCACCTCTATGATTGGGATTTCAACAACAGTAATACGTGGTTGGGTGGTAAGATAAATCTTTTTTGCTCCATTTGAAGCATCTTAACTACTTGGATTTGAATTACAACAATTTTCAAGGATTGCAGGTTCTCCAACAACCCATTTAGGTGGAGATTTGATTCCATATTGTTTACACATCTATCTTAAATGCTGTCTTACAGAATCTGGTAGTTAATTCCAAGTTTACTATCTGATGTGCTATTGGATGCTATTTTTTGAAGATTTTTCTTTACAATTTAGTAATTGGATTGCTCCTTTAGCTGTATGAACTTAGTAAAAGTATCAGGTTGTGGACACTGAACTGTTGATTCTCTACGGTTTCTTCTGCTTTGTCCAATTGTTATCATTATTCCAATTGGGTAATTTTGGGTTTTTAACAATGTTTATTGATAAATTAGGGGGTCTAGACTCTTAATTGCAGGTGAGAAAAATAGAGTCAGCAAAGCTTCGTTCACTGGATGCACGAGTTTCCTGGGATGGTATTATTCCTTCATTTGGGTTAACACAAACACCCAAAAACTTAAATTTGTCTTCTACTTCTTCTAAATGTAATTTTTCATATTTCTTCTGTGTTTTGATTTATTCAATTTGTTGAATTTTGAAATCACTTGATGAAATAAAATTTCCGAAACATGTTAAGAGTGTACTTTTAAGCATCGGATTCGAGTTTAAAAACAACATTTACATTCATAGTGTATTTTTTGTTCAATGGATAAACAAGTGTAGATGAGCTTGATTATGTCAAATTGAATGCTTTAGTGCCCACCGCCCGTTTGATAAAAGAGCATGCCCACGCACACGGTTTTATGGGTAATTTTTCTTTGTTCTGCGTTTGTTTATGGATTTGGAATTTTATGGTGAAACATTGATAGATTTGGAATTTTATGGGTGAAACATTGAAGAATCAAACGTTATTACTTTTTGCTACAAAAATTTTGCATATTTTGTTCTTCAATTTTGCCAGAGTTAATTTCAAATGCCAATTTTCCTTTTTCCTTTTTCTAGGTAATTGATCGTTATGCAGTTTGTAAGTTGGATTTTTCTAACTGGTGGATTATCGAATTGATAAAATTGGGGAATTTGATTTGTAGTGTCAAATTGGTGGAGCATGAGTTATGGCAGCGGGAACAGAAGGGTAGGGTTGGGCACGGGCCGGGCCTAATTTTGAAGGAACCGGACCAGACTGGAGTTTAAAAGAAACGGGCTGGGAACATCATATTTCATTACAGGAATCGGACCGAACGGGTCGGGAACACGGGTCCTGGTTTTTTTTTTTAATGCCAAATCGCCACGGAAAGGACTCCAGAACCACCGCCAATCTGCCTTCGTCGACGCACCACAGCTGCTCCGTCTCGAATTGCATCCTTCTCTGCTCTCCGACTCGCTAATGGAAGAGAACAGAACAAAACACACCCTTTTAATATTCAATACCCAATTTTTCAAATGGCAGACAGATCTGAAGCAGCTAAATTCCCCAATTAAATTACAAAAACCCCATTTTTCTCTACCTTCACCACAATTAGATTCCAATCTCATCATCTCCAAATCTGCCACCTTTCCTAGATTTCACTATCCTTTTTCCCCAAATATTAACACGCACAGAAAATAACTAACAAAAAAGCAGCCAAATTCCAAAAAACCAATCTCTCTAACTTCAGGTAATTAACAAAAAAAAACTGAAAAATTAAATCCCATCAAGCAAACTCAATCAATCTCTCAGGAGCTCTCTCAATCAATCCTTGACGAAAGCCTTTACCTCCTCGGCGTCAAGAAGATGACGCTCTCACAGGTCTAGTCCTCGCAGCGAAAATGCAGAGAAAATTAGCAAAACCCAGATTGGGGTTTTGGGCTAAAAGCTAAAAATGCATGATTTGTGGAAAACCCAGCTAGGATTAAGAACTTGAAGAAGAAGAAGAAGAAGAAGGTTCGGATTCTGGAACCTTGGACTCGGGTAGAAACTAGTGTAGAAACCAACGGTTGAGATTGGATGATAGGTTATAATTCAATCTCGGCCGTTCATTATAATTAGAAACGGGTCGGTCTGGGTACCCGTTTTTCTAAGTATCTGGACTCGGCCCGCCCCGTAAATGAAAAAGGCCCGGCCCTTTTGTTCTCTAAAATATTAGGAACCGGCCTGTACCCGTCCCAAACCGTGATTACCCACTCCAACCCACGGTTCCTATACCCGTTTGCCCACCCCCACAGAAGGGGTTAAATGGTATTCTTCCCGTTCAAGATGCTGCCGAGGCAGCAACAATGGACTCTGTGTTGTCTTAAGGTGATTTCTACTTATTTCTCCATTTGTTACGGATGAGTGGATGCCTATGATTAAGTGAAAGTGAAATCTAAGAGGTTTTTTGTTGTTATTGTTGGGAATTTGCCTAATTTTAGGAAGGGGCAGTGCTTCTGGTGAACGACGCTCTAGGGTTCAAAGTTTGTACTCATCTCATTCTTTTTTATAGTTAGGTTGAAAATCATATCGATAGATTCTTTATTTAGTTGGTCCAATATGTAACATATGAGATTGTTTTGTTTGATGTTTCAATCAAAATTTGATCCTTTTTTTTTGTGTGAAATTATAATAGAATTGCAAGTCAAGTATATCTCACATTCTTGGTTGCATACTCACCTTCCCACAACTGTTATATTGTCCCAACTGGATGGATTTTTATAATTTGCTGGATCTACACTTACAATGCTTTTTATAATTTCCTAGATCTATCCTCTTTGTTCGTTCATGATTATGTTGAATGTTTTTCAGGTTAAATGTGTCTTATTCATGTAGTTAAGGCTGGTGCATTCAAGTCCAGCAGCATCGCGCGGGCATATTACTAGTATACTCTATTATGAAAGGTTTTTCATTTCTAAAAACCACATAACTTCTATCTTTCCAAATTTGCCAGCAGATTAATAGGGATTAACGAAGGCTAGAAAGTTTCTCATTGCCTGAATCATCAAGCTTATGAAGCCATTCCAACAATCCCAAAGGGAATTGTAGCCCAATCCTATCTTTTAAAATTACATTTGATAAACAAATGATCTTGATCCTAATTATCTGTATTACATAAATGACAGTCAAGACAAATTGAACTAATGTGTTTGTGGAACCCTGCGCGAGTTTGCAATCTATTGAGGATCATTAACTAGCTAAAAAGTTTGACTGACTTATGAGAAATATTTAACTTTTAACATTCTTGTTAACAATTGCTATCTAGCATTTAGTACATCTGCTACTGTTATGATTTGAAGTAGCAGATTTAATAGAGAAATAACCATTAGCATTTAGGCCCCAACAAAAGGAATCATCAACCTCATTTAAGGGCAAAGGGATACTACAAATTTTGTTAACAATATCAACACCCACAAGCTGTAATAGCAAGTGCATATTCCAATTGTTGTTACATATGAGTTGATTTACTTTCAAGTTCCAATCAATAATGGACCATTGGGATTCAGGGATAAGATGGAAGAAGGGGGAAGGAAAAACCCAATTGTGGATCCAGAACAAACTAGTTGTACTATTTCCCACCATCCACCTCAAACCCTTTTCAATACTTTTTGGTGGACACACTTTATCCCAAGCAACTGGACTTGTTATTCTCACCCTAAAGGAGCATCTTACATTCCTTATTTAAGGTTTTATTAAGAACATGTGGACATTTAAAGCAAGTCATGATGTGGTTTGGCATGCAAGTGAGATTGGACTTGATTAGAGTTGGTCTCCCAGCTCTAGAAAGAGTGTTTGCTTTCCAGCCAGCAAGTTTGATTTTCATTCTAAGAGTCAGCTCCTTTGAATTAGCAGGATCTTTCCAAAAGATAATATCATGTATAGCCAAGTATTTACCGATGGTAGTTTTATGTTGAATTTGCATAACATTAACAACATTGTTTCTCAACTGACAGTTTGTATTATAGAAAACTATAATAAAAAAATTTGAACGTTTACCTTTTACCTTGAAGTAGAAGTGAACCAGTTTAGTATCTTGAGGATGTTCCTAGCTGCATTACCAGAAGCCCTTGCAAAAATGAGTCAATCATCAGCAAACACAAAGTTTGAAATTTTGAAGCCACAAGGAGAAGTAAGTAATCATTAGACTTGGGGGTACTTCCTAGCTTGTTCAAATGCATGATCAAAGGTTCAATGCACAAAATAAAAGATAAGGGGAAAGAGGATCCCCTTGTCTAATGCCCCTAGCGGGATAGAAATAATAGGAAACTTCATTCTAATCCCCTTGTTTAATTATCTCTCTTTTTCTTCCTAATTTTAATGAATTAATTTTATTTCATTATAATTATAATAATCATCTCTTTCATCGTAATATATTTTGTTGTAAACAATTAGATAAACTAATTTTTGTTATACAATATATTTCGATATACTTTGTCTTCTTTATTTAGGTACATTAAATTCATTATAATACATTTCAGTGTATACATTTAGGTACACACATTTCGGTACATACATTTCGATATAAACATTTAGGTACATTAATTCAATATATTAATACATTTTGGTACATACATTTCGGTGCACACATTTAGGTACATTAATTTAATATTATACATTTTTGTGCATACATTTCGGTACCAAAATGTAAATACTTTAATTCAATATAATTAATACATTTCAGTACATACATTTTGGTACTAATATTTAGGTACATTAATTGAGTCTTTCAAGTTTGAAGAATGTTAAATAAAATTAATAAATAAAAAAAAAACTTTTTTTGGTCAAAAAATAAATTAAAATGTGTATATTAATAAATTTAAATATTTAATGGGAGACATTGAATAAAATACACATTAATTGTTTTGAATTAGGGACACATCAAGGGGCTATAATCAATATGTAATCTAACACCAGGTTCATTTTAAATTTCAATCTTCTTCAAGGATTAAAGTTAGAAAATCCATAGAAATAACCATAATCTTTACCATTAAGGAGAATGGAGAAAGAGATTGAGGTAATACACTCCATTATGAGGTTAATCCCAATGGTTATCAAACCCAAATATAGTTAACACAACTTTCATATAGTCCCAGCTAAGTAAATAATAAGCTTTCTCAAGATGCAACTGAGTTCTACCTCTTTATCGTAAAGTAGCAAACAATTCATGAGCAATAAGAATATTATCATAAATACATCTTCCGGGGAAAAAATACCTTGATTTTTTTAGATACAACCCTCTACTAATGGTTTCAGTCTATTGATCAAAACTTTGGTAATAATTTTGTAACTTACATGACTAAGACTTATCGGTCTATAAGTAGAAACCAATTCAGGGCTCTCAATTTTAGGGATTAAGCCAAATATTAGTGTGATTAATTAGTCTTAGGCTAGAGCAATTAGGTGAAAAATTGTTTTACAAGATTAGTCATAGTACTACTCACAGTTTGCCAACAACCTTGATCGAAGGAAGCATGAATACCATCAGGACCAGGGGCTTTAGAGCACCTTTCCATGGAAATGCGCTGCCTGATAAAAATCACACGAGGCACACGGTGCAAAAACAAAAAAACTTTACCAACTAACAAATAAAAGTAATGTTAAGGAGATCAAATTTTTTAAACCAAATGATGTGGTTGTAGATAATTGGATTATTAAATAAGTGTCGATTAACGTGCTTATTTCTTATGAATGACACATCATTTGGTTTAAAAAATTTGATCTCCATAACACTACCCAACAAATAATATACAAACTTGAGACTGCAACATGAAACATCACTCATTAAGCTATAAAACTTATTTCATTGATCAAATCAGGTAGTTTCATCACTTGTTACTCATTTCTATCGCTACGGCTGTAAAAACCCGACCGAAACCCAACATTACTTTGCTCAAACTTGGCTTGTTTAATATATTTCAAGCTCCAGTTAGCTTGACTTGCTATTCGAGCCTTTATCAACCAAAACAAAAAGCTTCAAGCTCGTTATTGAGTTCAAGCTATTTAAAACCTCCCACTTACAAGTAGAGAAAAATAGCAGTGTACTGCAATGCCAAGTGGGTCAAACATAATGTTTAAGCTAGCCACATAAGCGACTTTATCTTCCATGCATATAGTAATTAACCCGCCAGCTTATAGAGCATTTTAGTAATCAAACCGATTTATATCCCAATTCAGGTCAATTACCAAACTAAATTATATGAAAGTACGGAACCAACGTCGTTCCTACACCGAGTAACTTCAATGGGAATGACTCCTCACAACCATGGACTAAACCAAAACACCCAAAGACCCAGTACATCCAAATTACATTTCACCTTGAGGCACTACTTTATAACAACATACCAAATGCTTTTTAAATACGAATTATAACATACGTAACAAGAATGTTAGCATTTTAATCAAACAGCTTTCAATTTCAGGGACCACTGGACAAATGGACACCTACCAAAGGAACTTATGAACTTCTGGCTTGCATTTTTGCAGCCATCAGACTTGATATGAGGCAGGAGGCAGCTAGAGTAGGTCAGGTTTCACCCACATGGACGTGTGAGATTATAGCCCATACGCAGCATCGAGAAAGCATGCAAAATCAGCCATTTTCTGCTTGGTCGTAAGAATTGGATTTGTGCTTTGGTGCAAATGTAAAGCCATCTCGAACCTTTCCAAGCAACATCTCAGAGACCCTAACCTGCAATTTAGGCTGTCCAGTTTCCCATGTCCGCAATAACTGAATCAATGCGATTTTTCCCCTCAAAATAGGCTGTCCTGACCTAGAGAAACAGTAAAGCCAGTATAACATTTCGCGGACAACCTTAAAACCTAGAAGTGCACATAAGAAGCAATCAAACAGAAAAGATTTCAAAGAGGCCATGACTGCAGAGAAAGCATGTCATCATTTTGGAACAAAACAATTTTAAAAAATGCAACATATTCTTCAGCCAAACCTGCTATCTTGCAGATTGATGTAGACTGTTTTGTTCACAGTTGTCTAGAACATGAATAGCATTCAATACCTTAATAGTTATAGGACTGTCCACGGTACCAGCAGCTGCTTGTACAATGCCTTTCATCCGCATGGGTTTTGTAAGAAGAGCTGACCCAGCACCCTTGTTCACAACAATATCAATTGGGCACCCCATATTTATATCAATAAAGTCCACTTGACATTCCTGATCTATTAGGTCAACAGTGTGTGCCACAGTGTCTGGATATGATCCACATATCTGAACACCAAACAAATCCTCGGATGAATGTCGCCTCAGCAGTGCCCATTCTGATGCTTGACCCTATTTCCATATGAAAATTGCACTTACAAAAATGTGACACTGGATAGTAGAGTACAACATCAACCATGTAAAATACAAAAACCAAAAAAAACAAAGAAAATTGTAAATACGAAGAAAAACAATTAGCCTAACAACAGTTTAAGAAGAAAACACTGTTGATCCTAGTGTTGCCTACATGTTGTGGCATACATTGCTGAATTGTGGAGTTGGAAAAGCATGCTTTCCTTCCGGTGCACGCTTTGGAATAATATTATCATATTCAGATCGCCCAAATAACCATCTTAGGCAAGTTAAATTGTATGAAGTAACAGCATCACTAGCCATATTGTTAAGCATGAACCTCCATAAACACCAGAGAAAAGAATAAATTCATTTTGGAATGTATAAAATACAATTTATTTTCACATCAAATATTGTATGATCAATATCTTAGAAGACATAATAAATAATACTCAAATTTTAATTATGGGATGTTGCACACTTTGCAGATGAATTCTCATAATATACTTATCATTAAGATCATTTGAGACCCATTTAAATTTTAAACTAACCTATTAATTTTTACAAGGTCATTTTCTTGTAAAACAATAACAATAATAATGATCGGCTGGAAAAAGCATATCACGAACCTGCAAAAGATTTGTGCACATTGCCATTTCACCACATGTTATATCTGCTCCTAACACTTTCAAACCCTTCGGAATGGAACGTTTCCAACAGTGGTCAGAGGTGCAAGGTACATCTTTTCTCTAAAATCAACAAGCTTCTTTTCACGTGGGTGTAGTCTTAGGCTTCTATCACTCTCTGGTAATACAATATCAGCAGTAGCCTCTGGTTCAGGCGCTGTAGAGGTCTGCTCAACAACTTCTTCTGCGGCACTCGCACCTATAATCAACTTACATTGGATACCTCCACCAATTAAGAACAAATTAAATAAAGCAAAGGGAACAGAAGGCTATACCTCCATCATCTACTTCACCAGAGCAAATCTCCTCTTCAATTACAGATCTTGGCTTCTTCGAAGGCCGAGATTCATTATATGGACATGTTTCATCAAGGCCACCCTCTTCTCCTATTTCAGCAGGCAATTCACTACAGCCATTTCCATCAGTGACATGACAGTGATTTGAAACAACCTGGTCATTCCCCTTAGCTTCTGAAATCTTTATTTTTGACTTGGCATTCCCCTGGAAACAGAATAGCAGTAGTTATGAAAATATTGAATCCAAGTGAGACACAGAAATGCAACAAGTAAACCAAACATATATTCCCTGTCACAAGGACAAATTTAATCACTTAAAATAAGCTTGGACATTTAATCATCCCTGTGAAGTAGCCCAATCCATTGCTGCACTTGAAACAAATTAACGAGATAAGATTATGGCATTTTTTACATAGAAGCAAATACATCCAAAAGATATTTAATCAGTTGATCAATTCAACATAAAGTGTACAAGTTTTTGTGTCGTAAAACATTTAAGCACAGCACTTGTCAATCTGAAACTTCACACTAAGAACATATAAATCCACAACTGCACCTTTTTTTTTCCCTTTTCCAGCTGCATATTCATATTCATATCAATGGATTTTTTTAACATTCCTTAAATTGCTCAGTGAATTTATTCAACGTCAAGTACTCTGTATGCACTGCAGGGTGCAGATAAGTAACTACATCAAGTACTCTGTACTCTGTATACCTGAAACCGATCTGCATTGCGCAAAAATTAAATAAATATTTAATGTAACACCAATATTAGGCTTTCTTTGTTTTTATTTTTTCAAAGTGCTTGGTTACTTTTGTACGCGTTTAAAGTGGGTAGCGCTATCACACGCTCATTTTTATTTCTTATATACTATTGTTAACTTTTTGTTATTGATATTCTTTAATTTATTTGATATAACGACTGAAAATTAGAAAGGTGTGTAAGAAGTAAAAATAAGCAAAAATACTATTCTTATCATTTATTTATACCATCTTCCTAATACAGATATGACCAGTATGTATTTGCGAGCCCTATCTCTATTAGAGAAATGCAACAAATAGATGTTAAGTGTAGCATACTCAAAAATAGGTATGTGGATAACACTACCCTTTAAAGTTTATAACAACTACCGCATTTTTTGTAGTGTATGTATTTGTATTATGTAGAATTGTCCAATTTGAACTCAATTATCGACCCTCTTACTCTTAATTCACAACCAGAACAATAAGCTCCAAGGCAATCTCAAGCTTCTAATCCACAAGGTACAATGGTTTCTCATCCATCGGTTTCACTTTCACAAGGTCCAAGGTCTTCCCAAGTATTGTCTTCTCAAGCTCGTTCACAAGCTCAAAGGCCTTATCAACCTTCGAAGAGTAAGTGTTCAAAAAGAAAGGAAAAGAGATAAGGTTGAACAGTGCAAAGTAGTGACTTGAAAATTGAAACACCAAAACCATTTTGTTGAATTGCATAACAATTTAGTTTTTGGGGTTATACTACTAAAGCCATAAGGCGTTTTGATGTCCATTAGGCATTTTGATGTTGAAGTTTGTTTGAACTTTAGTTTTATGGTAACCATAACTTTTTCAACTGGATTGTACTGAAGTAATGTCATAAGGCACTTTGATATTAAAGTTTGTTTGAACCTTAGTTTGTTTGATCTTTAAACCATGATTCTTTACTGTAAAATATAAAAAACAAAAAATTGTCCGCTGAAATAGATAAGAAATTAGATAAACAAAACCATCAGTTTCTATATCCCATTGATTTGATTTGGCTTTGAGGTTATGTAGCCATTATGCTATTGTTGCCGAAGTGTCCGTTGTTGACAGACGTTTAACTCAGCAAAAAACTGTTGCCGGAACTGGAGCATCTCACAAAACGCTACAGAAGTAAATCCCTTAAAAAGGAGGAAAGTCAGTCATTCAGATGAGTTGTAGCAATCTTCAAATGTCGAACCTCCCAAGTTAAGGCTTCATTTAGAGCTGTCATATTCAATAAGTGCAAGAACTACTCAAATATAGCACTTATTCAATGGTAGAGTAACAACTAACATGGGAAGTTCTCAACTTTAATCCTACAACTAACTTTAAGGTTTAAAACAAATCTAACAATTTAAATGTGCATAAGTTCCATTCCACGAGTAATTCTCATTTCTTGAAGCACTTGAATTTTTAATAATGCATGATTACGTCATATTTCTAAAAAAAGGTTTATGAGCATAAGTATTTCTTACATGAGCACTACAAGAAGCACATGTAGTATCTCATGTCTCAACCTAAAATATATATGCTCTTACTCATATTCTTTAGTTTTCAGATGCCTCATCTTCAAATAAATAATCCAACTCTTTGTTGCTTAAAGTCCTTAACACTAAAAAAGTACTGCTTATATGTTATTTTTTCACCTTATTTCTTCTCTGTGTATGTTTTTTATTTTTAGACGGACTTCATCCACCTATTCTGAATTTGATACTTATGAACTTGTGCTCAAACACATACACATTCCTTCTCAAAAAATCACATCCTGCAATTCTTTATCAGCACCAACTTATAGAAAAGTTAAATTTAACCATCAATATCTTTGTTAAATATAAAATTGAATATTAATAAAACAAAAGGTTGAAGAAAAAAAAACTGCTGTAAATGTGCTGATATATATATATATATATATAACTGAATACCCTACTGTTTTGCACCATAAACCTAATGCAATCTTGATACATACCATCTAGGAGTTGTTCCTGCTGTTCCATAGCTTGAAGGCGAAACTTCAACTCATTAGTTTCATTTGTGAGACTATCAAAATCTCCCTGCACGTAACGAAAAGAAGATAAAATCAACATATATCTCCAAAGAATTGCAAATAATGCCAAAAGGAAACATAACCACCTCTAAGGTTCTAAAAGGCGCTAGACGCTAGTCGGGCCGCTGGCCGGGGCCTAGTACCTAGGCGGCTAGGCAGGGGCCTAGGTGGACTAGGCCGCCTAGGCGGATTTAAGTAAATTTATTATATATTGTATAAATAAGTGCCTATTTATACTTAAAAAACACATAGTTGTATACATAAATTGCAAAATAAAATGACATATAGATTATAAAGTATTAGAACATATTGAAAACATGGGGAACAAGTATATAATGAGTGTCTACCCAAGTATTCAATAAGTCTATTACATTTTATTGAAAAAATAAAATGCAAACCGAAAGTTTTCCGATTTCTATCTAAGTGAGGGTGACGACCTAGGTGGGTTTAGACGGGCTAGGCGGACGCCTAATTGGGTATACGTGCACTTTCTTAATTTTCAAATGCCTAGAGACTAATCTAGCGCCTAGGCGATGCTAGACTGGGATTTTTAAAACATGGACCACCTCAAATTCCCACCTTTAACAACGTAAGTTGTGCATTCAGTATGGCTACTTCTGTCTCTAGTGTCTGAACCTTCTGTTTCAGCTCTGAAATGTAGCGCATCTTCCGCTCTTTGGAGAGAACAGCTGATTGACTATTTGCCAAAATTCTAAAGTTAAAGAACAATCGAGATTAGTTACATTAGTGTACTGAGGCAAATTATTATGTTGACCGTGGTGAAGTACTAGAGGGTGAAGACAATACCTCTTTGCACGCTTTGGATCAGTCAAAGCAATCCCAGAAAGTTTTTGTTCGCCATTATATTCTTCATTTCAGCCTCACTGAACTCAACATTTCTGAACTCCGATCTAAAGGCATTTAAATTAGCATCGATGGAATTGCTGGGAGCACCTGTGGAACTGCTGGATGAAACTTGTCCTGGACGAGTTCCTAATGAAGGTGGCAGTCTATGTAACTCATCACCGAACTGCAACTTACCCTTAAAACAATCCATCGAGACACTTCTGCGGTGTCGACTGGTTGGTGCTATATGTCCCCATGCACTCCGCCTTATCACTTCCCTCTTATCAGTAAAAACATTCAATCCCAGTTTTCGAATACTGCCTCCACTTTCATTAACATTGCCTTCTGCTTCAGTCACACTATTGTCACCTGTATTAATCCCACTTGCTCTACCCAGTTCTTCACAATTCTCATGCTCATTCTTGTCATCAGTGCCCAAGGAATTCAACACATCAATATTATCCGAATTCATATATATCGAAAACAAATCATCCACTAGGTCTCCTACAACATTATTGTCACTGCCTCTCTGCAAGCTAGATTTCTTTTGAACCAACTGAGCTGGCTTAACCAACCCTAAATTTTCTGCTCCAGACATTGACAGCTCCAAACCACCCAAACCTCTGATCGGAGCAATGGCCAGGAAAGATTGTTGCATCAAGCTAGAAAAACCAAATGGGATATCACTATTCGACCGTCTATGAGCATTACAAGGCGGCAAACACTCACCGGTCCTCAAATAGGGCAAACACTCACCGGTCCTCAAATAGTTTTCTTTGGTTAAATGTGCGGGAGACGACAAGGAACACGCACGTACATCACCATTCTGCATGGATGCCGACGAGGAAGAATTACGATATTGGGATGGGGTTAAGGGGTGCAATGAATCAAGAGAAAAGACGGTTGGTTGGGACAACGATCGGGAATGGCTGGGTCCTGGGTTAAAATTTTGTGAACCCATTTGTTGGTTCCCACGTCGGGACACCATGATCTCAGAACAGGGCGAAATGGGTAGGATATGATGCGAGTGGGGGAAGGATGAGGACGAGGGTGGTATCCCCATTCTTTTGCTACCATTAATATCCTCACTAAAGCTTTGTGAAAATCGACATGAATGAGTTTGTGAAGGGTTGAACCGAGGAATGTTCAGGGGTCCATAGATAAAGGCTGGTTACTCCTGCTGCTATTAGCATTCCAATCTCGTGAGTTTAATAACAATGGCGAGCGAACAAAAACAGAAAATTAAGTGACAAATTTTGATTTGATTACTTTTGTAAATTTGGCCAATTTGAATTAGAATGTAATCTTAACTATTTAGGTAAGAAGTAACTTTCTCTTTCCAAATTTCTGCATCCTTTTCTAACCATATGCATGCATGCATCGGTGGTGAATTTATCAAATTCTTATCGAAATCCAATTAATTTTGCAGGTTTGAAATATATTAGAAAGTGATCCTAACTATTAGAGTAAGAAGTAAATTTCACTTTCTAAGTTTCACCACATTAATTGAACTACTTATAAAGCAAATTGATATTTTACTAGTTATGTGAACCACACTAATTAAGTTATTATAGTGAGATAAGTACTGAATTCTCTCGAGAAAGTTTTTAATATGACCGTAATGCATTTATATGGTGTTATTTTTATTTTTCAGTTGAAACGATAGCTTTATTGATAAAATAACTCAACGCGAGTTTACATCTTGGTTAAGTGCATCCCGAATGAAATCCGGAGTTCCTCAAACTAAACAAATGACTCACAATTATATAAACTAGACTTAGCAAGGCTATGTGCCAATCTATTACACTAACGTGGGATATACGAAATTGTGCCCATAAAACTCAGCCATCAACGCCTGTATACCATTGGCAATAAAGCCAAGATTATTAGACAGGTCCATGCTACTAGCTTCCATAGCAAGCAGCCAAAGCTTCCAAAGAATCAGTCTCCATCGCCACCTGGTTGCATCGGAGTGTCTTCACAAGTTGCAAGCCGGCCCGAATAGCAAGCAGCTCGACTTGCTTGACCGAGGACAGGCTCTGAAAACTCCATCTCTCCCGCAAAGGACTCCTCCAGCGCCTCCAACCCCCTCCGCCATTTTTGCAGCTCCGTCAATGTTCAATTTGAACCACCCATCACTGGGCGCTACGTACCCACCGGTTCCGCTTGGGCTCCATGACATGGCTGGGAAGTTGATTACCCGCCTGAAAATCATGCAGCAAGGAAAAGTTCTTCTGAACCACCTCTAAGGGACTATTAGCCCGCCTGTTTGAAATGGTACCAGGCATGTTGTTTAGATTGATAATAAAGATTGAAACTTTCAATAATGGTTTGAAGCAATCTGTGTTTTCGAGAGAGAGAGAGAGGAAGAGTAAGAGTTTGTGTAATTTTCATATATCTCTTAACAAAAGGAAAAATTACAAGGACTATATTTCCTACAGCTGGTCAAAGACAGATCCTACATTATAGGGACCTAGTACTCCTCTCCGGCCATTAATGGTCATCGGAGGATTTCATCCATCCACCTAGAAGAAGATGAGAATGCATAGTACAATTATAAAAGATAAGAACACCAGCTGTAATCTTTCTAAAAATGAAAAGAAACTAGCCGTTGCATTTTGAACTCTAACGGCTCCTTCTAATTTTAGCAAGTTCTTCATTTCTTCAAACTTCTCAGCTTCCCTTCGATTTCAACTGCAGGTTTAGCTTATGCAGGTTAACTCCAAGGCTAGTAGGCAGCTTAATTCTCAACAGCCTCTCCTAAACTGCTTACTGGCTTCACTCCTAACTTCATCCTCAAGTAATTGAATCGATCTTTAGGCAAAGCTTTTGTAAATATATTTGCCAACTGTTCTTCACTTCTGCAATATTTCACATCAATGGATCCTTGCTGCAATGCTTCCCGAATGAAATGATACTTCCTGTTTATATGTCTGGTTCTCTGATGAAAGACTAGATTTTTGACTATCGATATTGCTGACATGTTGTCACAAAACAATGGTGTTGCTTTGGTTTGCATTTCACCAAAATCATCCAACACAAACCATAGCCAGATAGCTTGAGCTGCCTCAGCGGCTAAGACGTATTCAGCTTTTGCAGTTGACAATGCAACTGTGTTTTGCTTGACTGAGGCCCATGAAAATGTACCACTACCAAAACTGAATGCATATCCAGATGTGCTTCTACTGTCATCTTCACTGCCAGCCCAATCTGAGTCACAAAAACCAATCAAAACAGCATCCTTGTCCCTTGTAAATTCAATGCCATAGCTGAGAGTACCTTGAATGTATCTGAGAACTCTTTTAGCTATTCCCATGTGCTTCTTTGTGGGACCATGCATCAATCTTGATAACAAACTGGCAGCATACATTATATCAGGCCTGGTTGCAGTTAAATATAACAGACTGCCAACTATTTTTCTAAACAAACCTTCATCAGCCAACTCACTTCCATCAACTTTCTTTAGTTTCTCACCAGTGGGTAAGGGAATTGTCACTGACTTACAATCCTCCAGGCCAAACTTTACAAGTAAGGACTTTGCATACTTGCTTTGGTGGATAAAAACCCCTTTATCAGTTTGTAGAACTCCCATTCCCAAGAAATGGTGTAAAAGTCCTAAATCAGTCATTTCATACTTCTGCATCATGTCTCTTTTAAACTCACTGAGTAATGCATTACTACTTCCAGTATAAACTATATCATCAACATATATAGAGACAATGATCAGTTTTCCTTCTTCATCAGTTCTGGTATATAGGGTAGCCTCACTAGTGCTTCTTTTAAAATTACAACTACTGAGATAAGTGTCAATCTCACTGTACCAGGCTCTAGGAGCCTGCTTCAAACCATAGAGAGCCTTCTTTAACTTATAGACCTTGTGACTTGCATTTTCAACTTTAAAACCCTCTGGTTGCTCAGTGTAAACCTCCTCCTCAAGTACTCCATTCAAGAAGGCTGACTTAACATCTAATTGGAACAACTTCCAACCCTTTTGTGGTGCAAGTGCAATCAAGGTTCTAATTGTATCTAACCTTGCCACTGGGGCAAAGGTTTCATTATAGTCAATACCAGGTTTCTAAGCATACCCTTTTGCCACAAGCCTAGCCTTGTGTTTTTGAACTGATCTATCCAGATTCAGCTTGGTTTTGAACACCCATTTTACTCCTATGACTGGTTTGTCTACAGGCTTTTCGACCAGTTCCCAAGTTCCATTCTTCTCAATAGTTTCAATCTCAGCATTCATTGCTTCCTTCCATGTTTTGTCTTCAATAGCTTCATGATAGGTTTCAGGTTCAATAATGGTCATATGACATCTTACATAGATGTCATCCAAGCTTCTCAATTTTACTGGTGTATTGCTTGGTGTTGAACCTTGACTGGTACTGGCAATGTTGCTTCCAGGAACATGTTCATCATTTGAGACTAATTGAGTGAGATTTGGAGTGTCAATGCTGTGAGTTTCATGAGAGGATTCTTTTGTTTCTGTTATCCCAGAATTTTCATTTCCAATGGTGAGAGGCATGTAGACAGTTTCATCTTGCTTGCTTTCCCAATTCCATGACTTATTCTCATCAAATACAACACTTCTTGAGGGTATAATCTTCTCAGTTTGAAGATTATAGATCTTGTAACCTTTCTCACAACTGCCATAACCCATAAAGATTCCCTTGCTTGCTTTATCATCAAATTTCTGTCTAAGATTCGATGGAATGTGACTGTAACAAATGCTTCCAAACACTATCAGGTGTTTTACACCTGGTTTTCTCCCTATAAAGGCTTCAAATGGTGTTTTGTCTGTGACTGCAGTGGTATAACACCTATTTTGTAGATACACAGCAGTGCCAACTGCTTCAGCCCAAAACTTGACAGGAATTTTCTTCTCAGACATCATTGATCTTGCCATTTCTCCAATGGTTCTATTTCTTCTCTCAGCAACCCCATTTTGCTGAGTTGAGTAGGCAATAGTCAGCTGCCTCTCCATGCCAAGATCACTGCAGTACTCAAGGAATTCATGTGAGGTGTATTCTCCACCTCTGTCACTTCTTAGTTTCTTCAATTTGAATCCACTTTGAAGTTCAACAAATGCTTTGAATTTTTTGAACACATTTATCACATTTGACTTGTTTCTGAGAAAATATACCCAGCACATCCTTGAATAGTCATTAATGAATGTGATGAAGTATTTATTCCTTCCAATGGACTCATTTTGCATTGGTCCACATACATCCGTATGTACCAACTCAAGTGGATAGTTTGCTCTCCAAGGGTTCTCATTCTCAAATGGTTCTCTGTGACTTTTACCATACACACAGCTTTCACACACTTCTTCCTTTTCTGAGAAATCAGGCAAGCCTAACACCATTTGTGTTTGTTGCATTTTCTTTAGGCTGGCAAAGTTCAAATGCCCCATTCTTCTATGCCAAACCCATGGATCTTCTTGTACTGCTGCTTTTCTTGCCGCTGTGTTGACAGATTCCAAGGCCAATGGAAAGCATCTATTTCCAGTCATTGCAACTTTAGCAACAACATTATCAAGACTACTATCATCACATATTAATGCATAGTTTCCTCCAAATAGAATGTAGTACCCATGCTCCATCATTTGCCCTATACTCAGCAGATTTTCATCTAAACCAGGAACTAACAGCACTTCATTTATGTATCTTTTCCCTTTTCTTGTCTCAGCTACAAGTGTCCTTTTTCCTGTGGCTTGAACAGGGTCACCAGTGCCCATTTTTACTTTGCAGGTCACTGACTTATCAAGATTGATCAATAGGGACTCTTGAGAGGTCATGTGGTTGCTGCATGCACTGTCAACAAACCACACAGACTTGCTTAATGCAATTGAACTTGCATGACAAGCATAGAACATTGTTCATGTGACTGCATCTTCTTCCTTTGCACAGTTTGCAACTTGTTTACCATTGTCACAATCCTTTGTTAAGTGACCAAATCGATTGCACCTTCCACACTTGGTTTTTCCTTTGTATCTGCACACACCAAAATGGTATTTCTCACATACTTGGCACTGAGGTTTCACACCATTTTGACTATTACTCCCTTGCTTGTTCTGTGGATTGGATTTATTGTTCCAATTTCCCCCAAAGTTGTTGTTCCAGCTTGAACCACTGGTATTGTTCCAGTTTCCATTTTGAGACCAGTTCTTTCCCTTTTTATATTGACTCCATTTTGGATTTGTCTTATACTGAGACCCTTTGAAATTTCCAGTGCTATTTCCATTTCCTCCAACTTTAAGACTGCTGAAGGCCCTCTCAGTATCAGTGTATTTATCTCTTTCATCATGTAAGTCTTCTCTCTTATCATAGACTTTCACTTAGGCTAAGACTTCCTCAACTCTAATAGTGTCTAGATCTCTGGTTTCTTCAATGATTGACACTATGGACTTGTACCTCCTACTTAGACTCATCAACAACTTTTGAACAATCATTTTCTCTGTTACATCTTCTCCTAGAGATTTCAAGTTGTTTACTATCTCAAAAAACCAAGCCAAGTAGTCATCCAGAGATTCAACATCATTCATCCTTAAATATTCAAAATCAGCTCTAATGGCTTGTAATTTCACAGCTCTTACCTTTTTATCTCCTCTGAACTCTCTTCTCAGGATTTCCCAGGCACCCTTTGCAGTCTTCTCATTTCGGATTCTAGGAAAAAGTTCATCAGTGATTGCTCCTTGAATGAGACTTGACATTCTTGATCTTTTCCTCCTTTGAGACAACTGGTGCTTCAACTGGAATGCGCTCAGACTCGCTTTCTCCTTCTTCCTCAGAGACTTATTCTCTGCTAGTTTGTTGTCCAGCAAAGCCAGCTTCAACCACATCCTATAAATCGTAGGCTATGAGAATGGTTTCCATTTTAACGGCCCAAAAATCGTAGTTTGACCCATTAAATTGTGGTGTTCGTAAATCACCACCGGAGGAGCTTGATCCAGCCATCTTCCCAAGTAGCACAACTCAAATGGTTATAAAGGTACCACCTTTAACCCTTTCTGGGTTTGTAACTTCACAGAAACACGCCCCTTCTTCGAAATCAAAACCAGAGCTCTGATACCATGTTTGAAATGGTACCAGGCATGTTGTTTAGATTGATAATAAAGATTGAAACTTCCAATAAAGGTTTGAAGCAATCTGTGTTTTCGAGAGAGAGAGGAAGAGTAAGAGTCTGTGTAATTTTCATATATCTCTTAACAAAAGGAAAAATTACAAGGAGTATATTTCCTACAGCTAGTCAAAGACAGATCCTACATTATAGGGACCTAGTACTCCTTTCCGGCCATTAATGGTCATCGGAGGATATCATCCATCCACCTGGAAGAAGATGAGAATGAAAAGAACACCAGCTGTAATCTTTCTAAAAATGAAAAGAAACTAGCCGTTGCATTTTGAACTCTAACGGCTCCTTCTAATTTTAGCAAGTTCTTCATTTCCTCAAACTTCTCAGCTTCCCTTCGATTTCAACTGCAGGTTTAGCTTCTGCAGGTTAACTCCAAGGCTAGTAGGCAGCTTAATTCTCAACACCGCCCCTCCCAAACCAAACCATTCCTTTCCTTCCAAAGAGCCCAAATCACCATCATTACCGCCCCAAAATCCACCTTCTTCTCCTCCAAAATTCTGAAAAGCCACTCCTTCAAAGACTCGTCAAAACTCGATACTGCTCCCAAGCCCAAAGGCGCCGCGAACCACACTGCTCAGGAAAAACTGCAATCCCGCAGCACGTGTTGCGCCGTCTCACAAAAGACCATCACATCTCGGGCATGAAACGTCGAGCCTCACTCCCTTTTTTATGAGATTTGATCTCGTCGCCAAAGCGTCGGTGCACACCCTCCAGCCACACACCTTCACTTTTGGCGGCACCTGTGCCTTCCAAATTACTCACCATAGACCACCGTATGCACTCCCACCATGAGAAGAAGAGGACGCCACCTTATATGCACTTTTGACGGAGAAGAGACGCTTTTTATCATAATGCCACATGAGTCAATCCGAAGGCCTTCGTAGACTAGGCGGAATCGAACATATCAAACGAATCTCCTCCCCCAAAAACGGCTGTTGTAGCAGTTCAACTCTCCAGCACATAACATCCGGTACAATCAAGTCCCTCACGCGGAGTATGAGTGAATATTATTACTCAACTTTCCTTTGATTGTTGCACTTTCCAAATTGTTAAATGTTGTTCAATGAGTATGAGTGAATATTGCTGGATTGAAGGTATAGATACATTTTAATTCTCAAGGGAGGTACTCTAATTAGTCAAAAACCAAGGGAACCACTCAAGGTTCTGTCGTCGTGAGTACGAGGGTAAATTGGAATATTTTCAAACTTTCCTTGGTTCCAATTTAGCATGCGCTCCCAAAGTAATCTTGTACTAAAGTGTGTGTCTGTAATATTAAAATCCATACATACCAAACTTTTAACAAGAAATGAAGAAAACAAAGGGGTTTTAAACAATTATATGCAAGAAACTATTTTGAATTCATCTGATCAAATGTGTTCTAGTTTTCGCACCAAATTTAGCCAAGTTGTCAAATCCAAATCACTTCTTTTGAATTCCTTCACCCAAATGAAGCCTTCGATTTGGAAAATTAAAAAATAATTTTTTTTTTTTAAAAAAGTTGAAACATGGTGGAGTTTGAGCTGCTTCTTTAGCTCAAATGGCCTGCATCAGCATGCAAATGTCATGATTTGAGAGGTTTAGAGGTAGAAAGACGCATGATGAAAAATTTTGAAATCACAAAGGGCAGAAAACTCCCAGCAAACCACATATCAGTGCCTCCTTTGGCCTCCGATTCATGTAAAAAAATTGTTGGACTGAAGGCAGCCGTGTGGAACAGGGGTAATGTCCCAGTACAGTGAGCTGCAGATGTCCAGTGCACTACAAATGTCCCTTCCTAAACCCTAGGAAGGGACAATTGAAATTCTGTGACTGAATACAACAGCCTTAACCGAAGGAAGATGGAAGTACTCTATTATCAAAAATCTCTCCCATGGATTTCATTGAATACAGCCGCATGCCAATGAATATATCCGTTAAATTCAGAGACATGAGAGGGTGAGTGAGAAGAAAGAGGTACCTAAAAAGGAAGCATCCTTCCAAATTATTGTTTCTCACCTACTTGATCGTTATGTAGCGATTTGTCCCATGTCTCGACCAATATTCTTTCAAATCCAGCGGTATTGACAAATCATGACCATCTGCTGCTAGCCGAGTAAGCAATCTAGTAAAAACACTTCCGCTCATCTTCCGCCCACCCATCCGGGCATGGCGCTTATTTGGCATCTGAGGTAGTGGATACATCGACATATGGGTGGTGCAACAAGATGACTGCCACCCGCCATTCCCCCATTTGTAGCACTGCCGTGGAATTCCAGTGCATGAGCACACTGGCACTGGCATTGTAGACTCGTCAAAAGTGACAAGATTCAAACCCAAATCATGAGTATCCCACTCTGATTTATACTTTATCCCATCCGAGGAAGCCTGCCTATTTAAATCTTCGCCTACTTTCTTCCGTGACTGCTTTGCCCTTGATGCCTTGTTCTCCTTTGCTCGCTTTGTCTGACGTGACTTGACATCTTCAGTAGATATAACTGAAACTGGGTAGGCCTCAGTTATATGCATATCTTTTGTGCTGTAATGAACATCAGCCAGGGTAACTGAATGGTTTGAGGGACGGTGCATGCGTTTAGCTCCACGTGGAGCTCCACCACCTAATGGGAAGTTGACAGCATTATCCCGCGAATGAAGGGCTGCATAGGCGTTGTCCCGTTCCATCATGGCACTATCACGCTGAGCAAGGGCCTCATCTCGCTGACGGAGAGCCTCATCTCTTGCAGCCAAGGCTTCATTCTTTTCAGCAAGTGCTGCATTCCGTTCTCGAATGGCAGCATCCCTTTCAGCAATGATGGACATGATCTTCTTGTTCATGACTAAGGCATTTGGTTCCTTCGCTTGCTGTTGGGCCATCACATTCCACTGCACATTTCAATTCTACCCTATTCAAATGGATCTATAATTGCATAAGGAAACAAACATATTAACAGCAGATAGTAAGACATGCTTTCTTCTTACCGGAGGTGCTGTCCCCCCTCTGTAATAGTCCATCTTGTGTCTCCCATTTTCGTGTTGCCGACCATCATCCATTTTGTATATATAAGCAGCAAGTCCTGAAAATTTTAGCCACTAAACATTTGTTAACATCAAGTTAAAAACTTAAAAACATAACAAAGTAAAGGATCAAAGGGGTTGGGGATGATCCTAGTGGTGGTGGTGGATTTGGGAGAAGAGAGAGAGGGTGGGGTGGAGATGGAGTGGGAGCAGGACTGTGGGAGTCGAAGAGAGACAGAGGAAGAGAGAAAGCTGAGATAATTAAGAAAAAAAAATTATTATTTAACTATTTTTATTCCACGTGGAAAATTTGGTCGGTCAAATTGATGCCACATCATCACTTAACAGACCACTTGACAGAAAAACTAATGGAAGTATGAAAATGCAAGAAAAATTAAACTTTAGGTATGAAAGTGAGACGAAAAAAAGCAAGTGTAATAAAGTGCGATTTTGGCAAAACATAAGGGTAGTATAGTAGAAGTTACGCTTATTTATATTTAGAGACGGAAAGAAGTTTGAAGTCTTTTCAGATTTTGTGGATTAAAATGACATCTGGAATTAAATTCAATTCCGCAGAGCAACTACATGCCTTTGTAAAAAGCACCAATCTGACAAAACAATGCCATAAATCACAGAAACAGCTCAATCCTCTAGCTATTAGAGAAAAGCTTATTGTGAGTGAAATGTGAACGTATCACAGAAGCAGACTCTTAATAGCAATTACAAACCCAAAACACATTTGTCTTGTTTACAAACCCAAAACACATTAGTCTTGTCAAGAAGAACATTTACATATAACCATCTCGCCAAATTAGTCAAAAGTTATG
Source organism: Heteromeles arbutifolia (assembly GCA_024362995.1). Lineage (NCBI taxonomy): Eukaryota > Viridiplantae > Streptophyta > Magnoliopsida > Rosales > Rosaceae > Heteromeles > Heteromeles arbutifolia. Next base: position 36,761,688 of record JANCRC010000002.1, on the reverse strand, counting down.
CTACAAAAAAATGGCCATATTACTGAAATGTTATCATATAGCACCATCAAGTCAAATTCTACCTAAAAATGAAATATAGCTCTAATAGCATGTAGAGTAGTTCTAATGATATTGGAAATTCTTCAGTGTCTTACTTCACGAAGAAGACAACAAAATGAAGAGGTGTAACACCCATCAGATGCTCGCGGTAAACTACAACTGCTAATAGCATCACCACCTCATTCGGTCACTCCCTAACCATCGAATGATGCTACTAACCTATCCAAATCAAATCATGTACCAAAAAGTAACTCAAATAGCATGAAGAATTGTTCTAATGATATTGACGTTGCTTCTGTAGGTTAGTTCATGAAGAAGACTTAGAAAAGGGTGCAAGGTCAATCAGAGATTAGAGAAAGTTACAACTACTACTAGCATCACCACCTGAGACCTGACCATAGAATCATGCTATTAAATTAATAAATCAAACAAGAACTTCAAATATCTCAAGTAGCACAAACAGTTCTGACATTGCTTATGCAGCTTACTTCACAATGAAAACAAGAAACAGAAGAGGGTACAATGTCAAGCTTAAGAAAGTTATAAGTGCTGACAGCATCACCACATGATCATAGAGTCACCGTAAACATGAAATTCTGTAAGATAGTTCTCTCTCTATCTCTCTGACTATATCACACAGTCGAAGGGGTAATATTTATTTGATAATAGCCTCACCACATGATATCTATACTTTCTCTCTAATTTTTATTTTCTTTATTAGTAGTTGGTAATATTTATATCCCAAACCATACCACTTGTGCTAAATCAAAAAGAGCACCTGCCATTGTTATTAAAATTCTTAGATTCTAATCGTCCAAATACAAAGTGTTGAAGTCTGGCACAAAATACATTGTTTAGACAGAAATTGACCCAGGTGGACTGAATGTGCTGTTTATTGAAACGTAAAGCACCTTTATTAAATACAAATACAACTAGCAAGAATATGGGTTAGTCAAACAGCATCAATAATAACAAAGAAACAGTAAAAATACACATTGAGAATGAGTTCTACTAATTTCCACATTAATTCTACACATGCGAAGCAAGCAACAAAAGACACTATTTTACATTTGGAAACACAATAAGAAAATTAGAATACTGCAACACTTACCCTTTCCTCCTCTCCTGCTATATGCTGACTGTATACCATGAATGCGTCCCCATGCTTAATACAGCTAAGTAACAGGTACACAATAAGTCGCAAACGTGTTGCAGTTAGCACATATTGGATCCTATCTGAAATGCTCGAAAGGAAAACGGAAGTAAATGAATTAGTTGGAGGCACACACTGCAAGAACAAAATATGCGCATGCTCACACTCACACACACAGAGGCACAGAGCATGCTTAAACTAAAACATAGGTACACATAATTCCAGTCAGTGTGATAAACAAGCGAGGTCCAGTCCTAACTTCAAAGTAAAATGTCCTTACATATTAAGGGCACCCATCATTAAAATGACCACACGAGGGTGTGCTTTTTTTTTTGTGGGTGTTGGTGGTGGTGGTGGTGGTGGTGGTGGGGGGGGGGGGGGGGGGGGGGGCGGGTGGGTTTGGGGGGTTTGGGTAAGCAACATAAAGAAAAAGATATATTTCTGAAACTATAGCATTGTGAAATCATTAGGTACATGCAAGTACCCAAATTAGTGGAATCTTTGCACTAAATGCGTATTTTATGATAATGGAAAACTACAAAAGAAACCAATATCCTTTTGTCTGTTTCCATCATCCTCTCACCTTGCACTTACTTTCCTACATATGCATAGCAAAGTCCACTTCTTGAAAGACTCACGAATCATAACCATAACTCTAAACATTTAGGGCCTGTTTGTATTCAACTTGAATCCAATTTTTTTAACTCAAAAACAGTTTTTGAGTCTCAGCCTAAAATTCTTATTTGGTAGGACTATTTTGAAAAACTGAACTCAAAACCAACTTGTAAATATAGCTTACTTCATGAAAACATAAAACATCTGTTTTTAGAATTTTTAACACTCAAAGCCCACTCATTTCCCCTCTCTTTTCAGATCCTCTTGTCTCCATCCTCTCTCTCTCTTCTCTGTCTTATCTCGTTATCTCTCTTCCTCTTGCTCCCTGATCTCTTCTCTCTCATTTGAACCTTTCTCTTTGTCTCTCTCCTTCTAGATCCTCTCTCCGCTCTCTGTTTCTCCCTCTCTTCCAATTTTCTCTGTCCCTCTTGAGGTCCTCTATCTTGGGCCCCTAGTAGACCTCCATCAGCTCCAGCAGGGAGTTGCTGGCAGATTTTTTTTTTTTTTTTTTTTTGAATTGTTAAAACTTAAAAACAATTTTGTCTCATACAAAACAGGTTTTTGAGTTTCATAAAGAACTGTTCTTAACAAATGGTCTTAAGAAATATTTTTAAAAGTTTATGAAATTTTGTTAGTAGGATACCAAACAGGCCCTTAGTTTTACTTTCTAGTTTGTATTCAATTCACCATACTTTAACCAATGTATGCTTTTCTAAAATATACCTAAACAGACCAAGCTAATCCAATTCTAAGCTATTCAGTAACATATGGTATCAAAAGTGAGCAACAAATCACTCGTCATTATGTTTAATATTCACAAAAATCAGTTGTAAACTTAAGCAGTTTGTTGCAGTTCTCAAGTCCTATAAACAACCATTACTCGAGCTAAAAATATTCATTTTTTTACACAAAGTAAATGATTTCACAGCCTAACTCTCTGACACGATCCATCTTTTCCATTGCCAAAACAGTAGCAAGACATTTTCTTTTGTTATTGTTGTTCAACTTGATTAAATCGAAATCCTAAATGCAATTACTATTCTCTCAGTTAAATTATACCATGTATCTTAACAAAAACAAACCAACAAACAAGCACTCACTCTCTTTCTCTTGCAAACTAACTCAACCTGCTAATATCCAAACAAGTATGAGGCTATGGGCTAAATGTACTACGGAGTACACAACTCAATCTCAGTCAAAATATTCAGATTTCGACGAGAAAAAAGGGTTTAACAACCTAACTCTCCAGTTCGAATCCACTACTTATCTCTCTATCACATTATACAGCAGCAAGAGTAGTTCAAATGTTGTTCAAATTGATTAAATCAAAATCTTAAATCCAACTACTAATCTCTCTATTAAATTAACTTCAATTCTTGATCAAGATTAGCCTAGTTAATCACACTAACTAAACGTGCAACATATCAAAGAGTTAAAAAGGCAAAGAAGAAAGAAGAAACGGTAATTCAAAACAGCATGAGCTGAACAGAAGCAATTTTACAAAGATTAAACAGCTTAATCTCAGTCAAAACAAGAGCTAATTTTCAGTAGAAATTTCCATTTTCAAAGCAACAAGCAAGAAATGTGTATCGAAATGAAAATTGAATGATAAAAATCCACGAATTCGAATTTCCAGCGCTGGAGCTTCACTGAAATTAGGTTTTCCAGCAGAAAATTTCGAATGAGGATCTCCGAGATTGAAGTTCGAAAGCTTGGAAGCTCGAAGCGTAGAGAGTGTGAAGGAGACGCACTCACAGAAATTGCAGAATCCGCATCGGTTCCGATCGATTCGCGTACTTTCAAGTTTCAAGTTTGAAGAGGTTCCGTTTTCTGAATAAACAAACAGTCGCAGAGAGAGAGAGAGGAGAGAGGGCGTGGTGCGCATGTGTTTCTGTTGTGCTGGGACAAAACTACCACCAAAAGCTGAACAAGACATCTTTCGAGAAATTTTTTACTATGCCAAGAATACGACTTAAGAGGTATACTTAATGTCATAATATAATTAGTCGAGATTTTTTGATATAATAGTTTGTGTTTCTATCACACAAAAATCTTTTTTCAATGCAATTTTATCACTCAATTCTCGTCCAAGACACCCAAAAATGGATATTACAGTTGGTTATGTCAACTCATGACATCATTTTTGAAAAAAAGGTTTAAAGTTAATCATTTTTACTTGAAATACTAAAAGACCTATTAACCCACCCTCCTCCTAATCGTACTAAATATATCGTCTTATAAATTGGAGCTCCTAACTTTACATATATTGTTTTATTGACTATAACAATATTGACCTAAACACACAATTAAAAGAGCAATAGAGTGCGGGATGTACGCTAAGCACACAATCGTATGGGTTGGCCAAGTACTCGACAAAATGTCTCACTGAAAAAATGGGAAAAAATATACTTGGCGGTACCCGCACTATTGTTAGATGTAACGAGGATAGAGTCTTGCATCTACCACTACTTAATTGTGCTCCCGATAAACTAACTTTCTAGCTTCGATCATGTTTAGGTCTAAATATATTTTTTCTCATTCCTTAAATTAGAGAAATTTTTAGATGCAGACAATTTATTTCGGCTTAGTTTCACATAACTGTGCAAAAAAAAAAATTTACTTTTTGAAGTGCTAAGTGGTAAATTAGGTGAGGAAAAAAAATCTAGCATTAGGTAACTAAAGTTTATATCTGATGTGAGCATAACCAGCAATTTATTAATGTTTTTGATAAATTTTGTGTAAAAGTAGTGTAGATGTATAATAACTAGAAAGAGCATTATTTTGAAATAATGCTTCAAATCAACTATACGGTTTTATGGTTTGAAACAAAAAAGAGTAAATTATATTTTACCACCTCATATTTGGATGCAATTGTAACCCCATATTTTTAAAATATTTCAATCTCATACATTTAGTTATCATTTTACTTCAATCTCATACAACCGTTGGAAATTTGTCAAGTTAGCCATTAAGTGATCACGTGGTAACAGTGGGTTCCACATTTATGCTAACAACTAATAAAAGATACCTAGTTAAATTAAATTTTGCACGCTCAGATTTTTGTTCAATTGCAACCTCATACAATATATGTAAAACATTTCAATCTCATACATTTTATTATTTATTTCAATGTCATACATCTCTCTCAAATTCTGTTAGTTTCTTCATTATTTGTCTATATGAATGTCGTGGGTCCCACAACAAGAGAGGTGCATTGATGTTGGGGGAAGGGCGTGGTGAGACCTTGTAGGTTGGGAATATATGGTTTTAGGTTTCTTTTTACTTATTATTTCAAAATTGTCTCGATTCATAACAAGAATGAATGTCTCAATTCAAAATTGTCAACCAACAACTATGGAGTGCATCTTTGGGTATTTGATGAAGCATTAATTAACCAAAAGAGTTACCAACATAATCCCTTGAAGAACAAGTCTGGAATCCGCTAGAAAAATTAAGAGAATCCCAAAGCATTGTTTGTTTAATTGATGATTGAATGGGTACATTGAAACGGCCAAATGTGTTAAGTAGACTGATTACAACTCCTTGAACAATTCAAAGGACTCAAACAATTAAAACGACATTATTTCAACATCAATCGAATGACAACTCAAAGGTTCAATTTTTATTGCGAAAATTACAATGCTGTTTAGGAGGCTGAAACGATCCCAGATGACCAAAATTTATTTTATATCACGACAAAGTAGTGAGTTTGACTCGTGGCATTATTCCTTTTTCGGAAATGTATGACGGGCCCAAATCAGAGTTCGGACGCCAAATCTGCAAATTCTCACTGCGTCCATTTGTCTTCTGACAATCCATTTCCTTTTTTATCCACTTTGTCATTTATTCTACATCAGTCTTCTCCACTTCAGAAGAACTCGACCTTGAGTTGGGGTCAAGAAAAAGAACTTCATCATACTTGAACTCATCGCAAACATTGAAAGTATTGGAAATTCCCATAAAATCCGGCAAACCAGTAACATAAGCATTGTCATTCATTCACTTAAGAACTTTGAATGGACCATATTTGCATGACTTTAATTTGTTGTCAACTCTATCTAAGGCAGGGCATAGTACCACTATTTTGACTTTTCTCCATAAATGCTTTGAACTATGTTGCCAAGAGTCATGTTGGTAATCTCTGTCTATTCGTCAATTTGGGGAGTTGCAGTAGTACTTCGATTCAAAGTAGTCCCAAACATTCTCCACAATGTAATTAAAAAATGACTTAAGAATTTGGCGTCTCGATCAGAACTAATGGACTTAGGTACTCTATGCAATCAAACAACCTCCCTGAAAAACAGTGGTTGTGTTTAATGCATTAGCAATTTTTCTGCAAGCAATGAAATAAGCCACCTTGGAGAACTTGTCAACCACAACAAAAACCAAATCTACTCCTCTTTACGTTCGGGTAGCCCAAGCACAAAATTCATAGTAAGGTCTTGCTAAATGTCTTTGGAAGCAGGCAATGGCATGTAAATGCCAGTGTTTTGGACTTGCCCTTTGGAAACCTGGCAAGTATAACACTTCCAAACAATTGCTCCAACATCTTACTTCAACTGTGGCCAAAAATACCTTTCCTCTAAACTTGCTATCATTTTCTCATAGCCAAATGACCCCTTAACCCTCGTCCATGTAAATCTCAAATAAGCTTCTCCCCCCAAGGAAGAGACGATAATACACAACTAGTTGCCTTTCAACAGAAAACCTTCATTGATAAAGTAATCTGCCATAGGCTCATGGTTAATGCACTTCCTCAAGATTTCATGAAAATCATCTTCAGTTTCATACAACTTCTTCAAGCACTTGAACCCCACAACTTCCTAGGAAAGAGTGATTGGCAATGACACTCATCTACTCAAGGCATCAGCTACACAATTTTGAGCTCTGGATTTATATAACAAATGGAAATTCTACAAGAAAGTACCCATCTGACATGCATTTTATTAACATGTTTTTTATTGTTAATAAACATCAAAGCTTGATGATCCGTGAATAGTACAAATTCTTTCTGAATGAGATAGTGTTCTCATTGCTTCAAATCTCTAATGACCGTATAGAACTCATGATCATAAGTGCACCATTTTTTTTACGGGTTTTATTTAAATTTTCAGAGAAGAAAACTATAGTTCTATTCTCTTCGGAAAGAACAGCACCCACTCCTACTCCACTTGCATCACATTCAATATCAAATACTTTTCTCAAAATTCGAATGAGCATCACCGGAGTGGTACAAAGCTTCTCCTTGGTTAGGACAAAGCTTTGTTATTGTTCCTCTCCCCAATGGAACTTGTCTTTATTGAAACATTATGTGATAGGTGCGGTGATGGCACTATAATGCCACACAAATCTCCGATAAAAAGTAGTTAGGCCATGGAAACTTCTTACGTCAGACATTTACTTTACAGTTGGTCAATCTCAAATGGCCTTAGTCTTCTCATCATCCACTTGAATGCTATTCTCACCAACCACAAATCTCATAAATAGCAATTTATTTGAAAATATACATTCCTTAAGATACATCTACAATTTATTTTCTTTCAACACGCTCAAAACTTGTCTCAAATGCATCAGGTGTTCTTGCTTGGTCTTGTTATAGATTAAAATGTCGTCAAATAAACCACAACAAAGAGGCCAATAAAGGGACAAAGAACTTGATTCATAAGCCTTATGAAGCTACTCAGCGCATTGGACAGTCTAAATGGCATCACTAGTTACTCGGACAATCCATCTTTTCTTTTGGATGCCATTTTTCGCTAATTTCCAGGCTTGATTCTAATCTATGGTAGCTACTGCGACGGTCGATTTTTTTTAGAACAATTATGATTCTTTCAGTACATCCAACGTATCATCCAACCGAGGTATGAGAAATCTGTATTTGATGGTGATCTGGTTGATAGCTCGGCTGTCAACACACATACGCCATGCCGTATTCTTTTCTTTGTCTTTCTTTGGAACCAATAGAGCAGGTACTGCACAAGTGCTTATGCTTTCTCTGAGAAAGCCATTTCTCGGCAAGTTTTCAATCTACTCCCTTAAAATCTCATTCTCTGCATTGCTCATCCGATAATAGGGAAAATTTGGTAGACTAGCTCTATACACCAAAACAATTTGATGTTGGATATTTCTCATGGGAGGAAGTTCATTAGACAACTCGTTAGCAATGAGTTCTTCAAAACTCTTCCAGTAATTGTTGCACTTCCTAAGGAATTTGTTCACATTCTCTGTCTTTTGCCAACCTTTCATCACGATCGGAAAGAAAGAATCAGCTTCTTTTATGTCCCCTTCAATCTTCTTCTTGTTACTAGTTTGGTTAGGTAACTGGTACTCTTTGCTTTCGATGCACCAGAAGGCAAAACATGACCCATTGCAATCTTCCACTTGTTCCAAGTAAATAACACCATGTTATCTCAACCTTTCAATGTCAAATCCACATCAAATTTTCAAGGACTCCCTAACAATATATGGCAGGCATCCATATTAGTAACATCGCAAAATAGTTCATCCTAGTAATGTTTACCGATGAAAAGTTGGACACGACAACTTTCTATGAAGTGAGTAGAAGGTCATTTCTTCACCCATCTAAGCGAATGTAGGGTGACATAAGGCTCCATAGGTAGCTGCAAATGATCCACCACTTTCTTGGCCATGAAATTCTCACACTTATGTTGTCTACAATCTCTTCAAAAAATCTAAAAGAACTCGTTGCAACACCAAAGTGAGGCGATCCATTCTTTCTTTAGTTTCAAATTCAGTGCTTGCATAATTATCATCACCACCAGCATCTGTTTATGAAACTTACTATACTATTTATGAAACTCAATACACTGTTTATGAAACTTACTACATTGTTTATGACACTCACTACACTGTTTATGAAACTTAACGGTACTTTACTGTTTATGAAACTTAACGATACGACACTGTTTATGAAACGTAACGGTAAATGCTCGTCCTAGATATTCAAGTTCTTTCACCAGAATGCAATAAAAAGATTAAAAAAATGATAGAGATTAACGTCCATGGTGTTAAAGTCATGCATGGCTAATAGCTCAATATCATTACTAGAAAATAGGTGATAAGTCCAACATGTTGTCAATGATGTTGCCTCATCCTTACTCCCAACCATCCCAACCCACACCTGACCGACTCCCTACCATACCGCCCCAGATATGGTTCTGAATCGAACGGAACCCACTTCAATTTGAAATTTTAATTTTAAAGGAATAAAATATGCTCGGATTATGTCAAAGGGTTATGCAACTGAAGGATTGGTTGGGTGCTTTTTGCGTGCGCCTTTAGTTAAGTTTATTTTGTTTTTTGTTTTCTTTCTCTTGTCCTTATTATTAAATAAAGTTATATGATGGTTTTTTTGTTAAAACTCAAAGTTTTGAAGTCTTTTTCATTAGTTTTCTTTATAAAAGAAAGGAAGTTTATGATAACAATTGTGTGAGAAATTAAAAAGGATTTTTTTTTTGAGAAACCTCGATGGTACGAGAGAAATGTTATTGATAACGAAAAAATAAGTTACACATTGTGAGAAAGACATAAATAAGAAATTAAAAAGGATTAGATAAGAGAAGATAGCAAAACATAAAAGTAAGAAAGAAAATCTAAAATGATAAGATTTTCAACATAGAAGGAATAAATAGGCCCCCGTATGTTAGAAAAATAATTGTAATATTGAATTCAAAGATATCCAACTAAAAATATCTCATAATAACGGGAGTTCGAACTTCGTCGATGACTAATCTAGAAAATCCATCGTTTGACAAAAAAAAAAAAACTAAAAGTATCTCATAATTTTCCAAGCTTGGGGATTTGCTATGTTATATGCCAAAGCATAATGCTAAGTAAACTAAATTTTCAAATTAAATAATGTATCAATAATAATAAATAATTATGTTGACTAACAGTTAACAAATTATTCAATCATCAACAATTACATTATTTAGTTTACAAAATTTGATTAGAAAATTTGTTCATTAACCCTGCCGACTTGAAAATATGATCATTAACCCTGCCCTGTCCCAAAACCTCACGTCATGCCTGGTATTAGTATCTCCTCTTGAACTTGGCGACTCCTGTCCGCTCCCCGTAAATCGTGATTGCATTCGGTTCTTCAATAAAATGTCTTGATTTTCTTTGTCCATTTTTTAATTTCCTTTTTTTAATGTGCATTTTATCTGCAAAACCCAGTTGAGAAAGTGCTTAAATTTCATAGTTTCCAACCTTTCCCAAATCATTAAGCTCTTTTCTGACTTGGGCATTCGCTCTAATAGAGGTGGGTGTTGTTGGGTTGCTTAGAACAACATGAAATTGTGTATGAAACATTATGCCACAATAGGTATTTATAGGCATTAAAGCGTCCATTCATCGAGTCCTTTCATTTTAGTTGAAGATATACAATCTTTCTTAATAGTGTTGACCCAAAAGACATGTCTTCTATTTAGAATTTTCAGAAAAAAAAAATTTGACTAATTACATCTTTTAATTTTACTCATACAATTTGAGTAAGCATCATATATTTTAACTAAAAGTTGTAACCATTTAACAAGATAGACAAAAGGTTGAATGAAACCCAACCTTTTGTAAAGGTTGCCAACTGTAACTTGCTGCACAATGCAGCACCAAATCACACACACACACACACACACACACACACATATATATATATATATATATATATATATATATATATATATATATATATATATATATTCAACAATCCTTCCTTATTTTAAGAATATATAATAAATGGTATTACAATACTTCTCGCCAAGGAACAAAATGCCGATAATATCGGCGATATTTCGCCGATATTTTCGATTTTTTACGGGACCGATATTTTAATAGGTATCCAACGGGTTTTCGTCAAAATATCGCGATATTACCGAAATATCACGATATTTTGGAACTGTGCTACTCGAAGAAGAACGCCAGAGCTTCTACAGCTCCGGCCGACTGTAAAAGAGGACCCTAGACTTCGATCTAGGTATCAAAATGAAATAGAAGATGAGATGAATGTTTTTATATATTCCGTTTGCCGTGAAATGGTCGGAGGTGTTCGGAAAGTTCGTCGACACCCACGGCCTCGCCGGAGATGGGTGTGCCTATTCTCGAGCCGATTTGGTCCCAAAAACCTTGCAAAAACACGATTTTGAACTTAAATTTCACATATAAGGTTCAATCTAGAACAGAAAGAGGCAAACCCGAAGCTTACCTAAGAAATTCAAGAAACTCGCCGGAGTTCCTGCGTTCGCCGAGTTGCAGAGACGAGAAGGAGAGGGAGAAAGACGAGGTTGCTGATGATGATGGGTGTCTTCCTGAAGCAGGTGCGATGGTGTGCGTGTGTGTATGTGGGTCTCGGACCCTCGGTGCAGAGAGAAAGGAGAGAGACGGCGCCGACGAGGGAGGAGCAAAATGCGATGTGGGTCTCTGTGCTTGTGTGTGGGAGAAGGATCGAGAGACCTTGCGTCTCTGTGCGTGTGTGTAGGAGATCTCTGTGTGTGTGGGAGAATGGAGAAGGGGGAGAATGGAGCTCAGAGAAGAGAGAAGGATCGAGAGAGAGAGACTGTCTGCGTGTGATGTCTGTGTGCGTGTGTTCTCTGTGTGCGTGTGTGGTGGCATGTGTGTGTGTGTGTGTGGTTGGGTCATCTGACTCACCTCACCTGACAACTTTTACAATCACTTTTTACAATTTCAGACCATGGACAAAAATAATAGTGCTTTCATAATGAAACCGTGTGCCACTGTGAGTCTGTGATATTCTTTCACATTCAAAACCGTGTGCCACTGTCTGTTATATTCTTTCACATTCAAAGAGGTGGAGTATCAGAGCCATTCAGAGCATTTTCGTTTCTTCTTCTTCCCTTACCTTTTTCAAAGCCATTCCAGATCCATTCCAGAGCTTGAACACAAAGGGTTCCATATTTGAGGTTAGTTTACAAACTTATATTTATATTATTGTAATATATACAACAACGAAAAAATTTGTGTGGACTCGTATGTTAATTTTTTTAAGTAATTAATACTTGCATGTTAATTTTTGTAAGTAATTAAGTAATGTTAACAATTACATGTTAATTTTTTTAAGTAATTAAGTAATGTTGTATAATTATTCCCTAGGATAATTTTAATATGATTAATGTTATTTATTATTTTATTAATATTAGGTTTTATTATCAAATTGGATTATTATTCATTAATATTAGGTTTTATTATTTCATATTATTTTTATAATTACTTAAATTTTTACAATAAGAAGTCCAGTGGAGTTACTAAACGTGATCCAGCTTGGGAACATGGAGACTCAATAGACGGAAACAAACATGGCACAATTTGCAAATATTGTGGTCGGGTAATGAAGAGTGGCGGAGTGACACGACTTAAGTACCATCTTAGTGGATTAGATCTAGCAAAAAAAGTCCAACAATGCGATAATGTCCCCCAAGAAGTGAAGGCATTCATCAGCACATTATTAAAAAATAAAAAACAGCAGAAGGAAAAGATAACACATGGAATGGAAAATGTTCGAGCTGGGCTACGAGGAGAAGTCATTGGCCAAGCGGTTGACAGTGATGATGATGACGATGAGGACGAATGTGATGATGACATGGGACCTGAAGAACGACGCAGTTTAAAACAAGCATTACGTGCCTCCAAATAGTTAGCATGGGAAAGAGAACACCTTCATAAAATTCCTAATAGAGCACAAGGTTCCGAGACAAGTGGTGGTGCACAAATGAGACGGGGAGGCAGTCTTAGAGAATCACAACCAACACTACCAATAGCCCCAAGTTTATATAAGTCATCCAAAGCACGTCAAAAGAGTGTTTGGAGTTATTTCACTGGAGGTAATGTGAAGGAGGGAATGGGGCGTCTAATTAGCAAGTTCTTTATCTATGAAAATGTCCCTGCTCAAAAAGCATCATCACATCATTTCAAAAATATGGTAGTGGGATGTCAACAAGCCGGTGTTGGAGTACAACCTCCCACTCCCTATGAGATAAGAAACAAATTTTTGGATATGGAGTATAAAGACATTGGCGAGTATGTTAACAAGTTGAGGTCAAAGTGGGAAACTAATGGTTGCACAATTATGTGTGACGGATGGACTGGCCCGACCAGATTGTCTATCATAAACTTCATGGTATACTCCAAAGAAAAGACAATTTTTTTGAAGTCTGTTGATGCTTCATACCATATAAAGAACTACAAGTATATTTACAAATTATTGAGGGATGTAATCATGGAGGTGGGAGAGAATAATGTTGTCCAAGTCATGACCGACAACAGTTCTGCATTTGTCAAAGCTGGAAAAAAGTTAATGAAGCATCATAATGTGTTTTGGACATCATGTGCAACACATTGTATTGATCTCATGTTTGAGGCAATGGGGAAGAGAGAGAATGTTGCTACTGTGGTAAAAAGAGCTAGAATGATCACAAATTATATTTACAACCACGGTTGGTTGTTGGCAAAGATGCATGAATTTTGCAAAGGAGAAATTATTCGTCCAGCTACCACTCGATTCGCCACCAACTATATTGCATTAGACAGCCTATTTAAGAAGAAAGCAGAGTTGAAGCAACTATTCACTAGTGACGATTGGGCCAACCACAATTTGAGCCGCTCAAATGCAGGTCGTATGGTGGAAAGTATAGTGCTTGATCATGCTTTTTGGACTCAATCAGAACATGTGTGCCAAGTGTTTGAACCTCTTTACAAAGTTTTACGGATCGTTGACACAGAAGTGTATCCTACTATGGGGGCAATATATGAGTTGATGCGTGTAATGAAGGATGAATTGGAAAGAAAACATGGTGCAAGGTCGGTCATAAAGATAATTGAAGACCGATTGTATAAAACATTATACCACGATTTGTATGCAGCAGGTATAAATTATGTCATAATTTGCAATTCATTTCTTTAGTTGCATAAGTATTATTTCTCTTATTAGAGTATGTGTTTCTTTGAACATCATATTATTTGAATCCTCGATACCAATACAGACCCGGTGTTGGAGATGATGGTACCCTTATACGTGCTATACATAAGGTATACTCTAAATTAGACCCTGCATCACCAGCAGTTGGCCAATTTGGAAATGAGGTACACAATTACTTAAATTATAATAATTACTTTGTTGGATTAAACTAACACGATTTATTGAATTCAGCTAACATGGTTTAAAGATGCAAGAAGAACTTTTGGAGAACCAACATCAGTTGCTGCTCGAACAAAAATGTCTCCTAGTGAGTGTAAACATATTTCACTATAAGTTTATAATAGAATTTGTTGGAGTTATTAGGCTTATCAACATTGTTTTTCTTGTAGCTGAATGGTGGATCATGTATGGGACCGATGCACCAACTGTGAGAAAGTTAGCAATCAAGGTATTATCACAAACAACTTCCTCATCTGCTTGTGAAAGAAATTGGAGCACATTTGCACTCATACACACAAAGCAAAGAAATAGGTTGGCTCATAGTAGGTTGGAAAAATTAATTTATTGCTACTACAACATGAAGCTTCAAATTCGAGATAAGGAAGCAGAAATAGATCATGTCGACCGTGGTGACCCACTAGATGTGTTTGATATTGTTTCTGAAGATGATGATACAGAGGGTAACCAACTTTATCAATGGATTAGACCTCTTCATTTAGATGATGATGAAGGCAACCCAGCTCCCAGAGTTGCTAAAGAATCACGTAATGAAGGGATAAATGTAGAAAGAGTATTACAGGAGGAGGTGGGATCTAGCAACGTTGACTCTTTGGAAGAACTTTTGCGCCCAAGACCAAGAAACACTGGAATTCCACCTTCTTCCAATCCTACACAACCACAACATCGTGCTGATACTAATGATAGCTCTAGTACAAGATCAGAAGACTCACCTACCATCGAAGGTGGGAATGATGAAGGATATAGTGGAGCTGGAGGTAGTGGTGGTGGATATGGAAACTATGTTGGACCGCCTCTCGGATTTATGAGCCCCTTCACTGGTGAGGCAAACTTCACACATGCAACACAGGATGATGACCGTGGCAGTAGGCTGGCAGGACTAGGAATTGGTGCTATAGGGAAGGACTATACTCGTAGAGAAAGAGGCAAGGGGATTTTGTCAAGTCAAGAAGATGACTCGTTATCTAGAACTTCAGACTCTGTTGGAGTGGGAAGTAGTAACTATGGTTATACTCATAACCAACCATTTCCCTACCCTTCATATCCCATTCCTGTTGGGATGGAATCGAGCGACTCATGGAAACAAACCGAGACTCAATCTTCAAATGATTTTGCTTATGGACAACGTCAACCAATCTCGAATCCATATGGGTGGCATGTTAACAATTACATGCAAAACTATTTTGGGGATTTATCATTTGATAACTACTCTTCACAATACACTCACTCTACACATAGAGATGATGAAGATAGTGAAAAATTTGAACCTCATAGGAACTCTATGTGGTACTAAGTCACTCATGTATCTTACCATGCAATGTATATTACCATGCAATGTATAAAGTGTAAAATATTGTACTAATTCATTATATATAAATGATTATGGTGTGTTCAAACTTCTTTCATTAATTACTACATATTTTCTACACTCACAATGTTTGTCAGCTCGCTATATAATCAACTTGATAATGTTAAATCCATCATGCAATGCATTTCCTTCCAATTTTTTGTGATAAACTAATAGATAATTGACTAAATAAACATCCTGCAAAGTTTCAATAAAAATTTCCAAGTTTTTCTTACAATTTCCATGGTTTCCATATAATTTTTATCGATATCGATATTATCCCGATATTTCCATCGATATTTCCGTGTTTTCGGACTACCGATATTTCCGATATCATCGATATTTAATACCTTGCTTCTCACTTGTTAATTAATCACAAGCATACCGATATAATCATGCATACAATAAAGGTGTCTTTCGAATTAAACCTTTAATTAGTGTAAATAATTCAAAGTTATAACGAATGCGATGGTGACCTAAGTTTAAACCAACTATTCTTATGTTAAACCGGAACCACTACACACATGACTATGTCTTATTTCCTTAAAGAAATTTCTGAACTAATTAAACACTATTATGGCCTTGTGCTTCATCCTGGTTTTATGAACATTTACAAGAGAAAACCCAACTCTTGGTAGAAGCGGCACCACTTCTTATGTTCATATAGGTGAGGTTCTTTCCCATGTTCCTGCTACTACAAACATAACTACAAATAACCTAATTAAGAGATAAAACTCATCCTCCTAAACGTAACAGTCTTGCACTGATCATCCTGGAATGAGCTATATATTAATTTTCAGTGCTTTCACAACCACTTATGAATAACTTGTTATTACCCATTAAACTTTTAAACTAGTGATGTTCTAGATAAAGTCGGGTTACCATTATTGATCGCTAATTTTCAGTAACGGGTTTTAGCCCCATTCCACTAGATGTACTAACTACCAAAGCTCTTGAAAGTGCTTTCGTTAACGGATCCGGCAAGTTATTACTTGATTTAACATAAACAATATTAATAACTCCATCAATTATTAATTGCTTGACATATTCATGTCTCAAGCTAATATGTCTAGACTTTCCATTGTATACCTTATTGTATGCTCTAGACAAAGTAGTCTCACTAACACAGTATAAAGAAATGGATGGCATTGGTTGTGGCCACAACTCTATTTCCAATAACAAATTTCTTATCCATTCCGCTTCTTTACCTGCTGCCGCTAATGCTATAAATTCAGATTCCATAGTTGAATGTGCTATACATGTTTGCTTCTTCGAAGCCCAAGAAATTGCCCCCTATGGTAATTGTAAAAATCCACCCTGATGTAGACTTATTATCGTTAACACTTATTATCCAACTTCCATCTGAATATCCTTCAAGTACCGCTGGAAACTCATAGTAAGTTAAACTCGGGGACTGCTATGTTATATGTCAAAGCATAATGCTCTGTAAACTAAATTTTCAAATTAAATAAAGTGTCAATAATAATAAATAATTACGTTGACCAACACTTAATAAATTATTCAATCATCGTGGGCCTTTGTTGGGCTGTGGATCGGAATTTGGTTCGAATCATTGTGGAGAGTGATTCATTGCAGGTGGTTCAAGCGATTGGTAGCCGAGTCTAGGGGTCCTTACTTATGGGTCTTCTGGTGGATGACATTCATGCTCTTTTGCGGGCCTTTGTGGATTCGCAGGTTTGTTATGTGCGTCGTACTGCTAATGTTGCAACACATGGCATGGCCAAGTTGGCTGTTTATTTTTCTATCGAATTTTGTTGGTTTGAGGAGCCAATATATGTGTTCAACTATAGCTCCTCCGCTCGGATGCACATTTTCGGATATCTGACTGGCCTCTTGTAAGTTAATCACAAAACCCTTCATTGTAAAGATATTGGTTTTATGCATATATATATAAGTAAAGATTTTTTTTTTACTGATTTCTGTTCCTTTTTGACGTTAGCTTCTACACAGCAGCACCACTGTCACTTTGCTGCAATAATGTTCTGGAGGTTTATATATATACAGAAAAAAAAATAGTTATGCAATATGTAATTTGTTACAGTTTCTTTAATCACTCATTTATTAATACACAAAAAAAAAATTACAATGGCATTCATTTTATTATATATTCTCGTTTGCAATGCCCAATACAAAGGTCGAATAATGAAGTTTTTGAACTAGCAGATAGACGAGCTTGGGAAAATTGTATAAAGCTAAGTTTATTGTAACTAAGATTCACGATATTTTCCATTTCGCTTCTGTTTAACACCCTTCGAAGAAGTTGCCAAAGCAGCAATTCGGAGGATTTTGAATTCCATGCTTATGCGTACACATCTAAGCCCCAACTCTTGGAAGGTAGACTGGTACGACATTTCCTGTCTATACTGTTTATGAGCTCCATGTCCTCATGACTCAGCTGGAATTCAAGAACCTCCAAATTCTCTTTCAATCTCTGAATTTTCGATGACTTTGGAATCACTGCTGTTTTCCTTTGAATTCCCCACCTCAGACAGATTTGTGCCACACTCTTCCTGTACTTCTTAGCCACATCCTGAAAATGAAATGCTCAAGTGAGCATTACGGTCTAGATGTATTTCTCTCATGAATGACATGTTCGATGTCTAATTTCTATGGTTGGCTCATTGTTTTAGAAAACAAAGATTGTTATATCGTAATTACGACATTTGAATGGTGCATGTGTAAAACAGAGAATACTTTACATTAAGAACTGGATCATCCAAAGGTGAAATTGAACCAAACATATCCTTGTTGGCCGCAGCACCTCCGAGAGGGGTGTGAGCTGTGGGAAGAACACCGTGTTTCAAGCAGAATTTGACGAGAGAGTCGCGCTGGAAGTAGGGGTGAGTTTCAAATTGGCTCACCGCAGGCTTTATTTTGGAGTAAGCCAAGCAATCTTTGGTTAGAAAGAGGTCGTAGTTGCTGCAAAAACGAAGCCAATTACAATTTGGTTTAGCGACATTCACCAGTCTAATCGAGTTCGGATACGGAGATGAAGGTGTAGCATAAATGCTTATGGGATGTACCTGAGACCAATGCTACGAACTAAGCCCAAAGAGAGTCTTTTCCATGCCCTCCCAGGTTTGTTGAAGGGAAATTGTTACATCTATGTCCAGCACCTTGTCCTTGCCCAAAAGACTGGCAGTTTGACCAATGGCTGTGACCATACAGCAAGTAAAATAAGTACCAATTCATTGTAAATTAACAACTTATAATTCTGTAACGTCACAGCGTTGAGTGATACAATTATCTGGATGAGGATCTTTTTTTGGATCCTCGTATCTTATACGTTCATTGCACATCGTGCGATCAACTTTCGTAGGCACTGTTTGTGTTTAATTTGAAATGAAAAAAATTTAAAATGATTTCTGACCACAAAATGTACGATGAATGAATAGGATGTGAGGATCTCTAGGATCCTCACAAAGAGATCTGAATGGCATCCAATCCCAATAATCTAACCTAAAAGAGAGAGGGGGGAGGTACCATTATGCCTCGTGGGCATTGGGTAGTGAACTAGGTAGAGATCCAGATAATCTAGCTGAAGCTTCTCGAGGCTGTTTTTACAGGCCTCAACCACATACCCATGGTCAGAATTCCAAATCTGCAATATAATTATAACAACAACAAATTACATGTCATTGTCATGAGAGAATGTGAGATAAACACTAATACTTCATCACTAGCGTTACAGTTTAGATATATTCATATTCGTTTGTGAGTAATAGCTATTAGATTTGACTCTTATAGATGAAGACTTCAATATTTAGTTATAACGGGTACATTTTATGGCTTAGCCTAAATCTCAGCTAGATTATTATTTTATAAAAGTAGTTCAAAACCAAAGAAGTAATTTACTTGAACAGACCTTGGTGCTAATGAAAAGGTCTTCCCTCTTGACAAGTCGAGTCTTAAATGCTTCCCCAATGTCTGCTTCACTCTTGTAATGAGCTTCAACGTCAAATAGTTTACCATTATTAACCATAAAATAGTGACACATCCAGATTTAAATGTACAACATAAAGACCAATTTTTTTTTTTACTTTGTATTCCACTAATAAGTTTTTACAAGGGGTGGATTGCTGGTTGTGTTTAAGACCGTCCTCTTAAATTACAGCGTTCGTACGAGGTCATCATTATTATTTTGTTGTTATTATTATTATTATTATTATTCCATTTCCCAAGGGGAGAAGCAAACATGGGATTGATCGAAAAACATAAGGAGCGAAGGTCTGCGACTCATTTATCTTCTCCACTTCTATACACATACATTTATAATAGCCTAACTCAGTGCCTTAACCTAATCTGCCAATTGTGGCCATGGGAGGTGCACTTATCCGCGTCCTAAAAGACAAACTGCCATTTTTGGAATAAACCAAAATATACTATTTTCGGCCTAAACAAATAAAATATAAAACACTCATTTATTGTAATTCATAGTAAATAAATATGTTATGAAGTGGACTCTATAATATAAGCGTAACTAAGCCCTTATAAAAGTAACAAACGGGTTTCCCATCGTTTTGGACAACGGCTTCCTATATGGTTTGAGTCGTTTACATATATTATGTCCATTTTTCCTTTGCTAGTCTCACATGTAAACAAAAAAGTTATGTTCCGATTGCATCACCGCCGCCTTTATGGCTTGTACACTTCTTGTTCGTGAAAAAAACTTACGCATGATTACATGTGATTCCTTTTAGCAAATTATAAATAGTTTGCCAACACTCGTGGCAAAAATAGTCAACCGTTTAATAACTTAACTAGGTAGTCATATGAAAACTTTAAAAACGTTGGGCTATTTTAAAATTTCTTGTGCATTCAATGGCATTTGATTTCAAAGAATTTAAAAAAGTGAGGAATTTAAGTGAACTTGGAGAGATTTGATATAGTATTTTAAGCATACAATAAATCCGGCCCATGTACGTAGAAATCAATTAAAACTCTAAGCTCGCTGTCTTAGTCACTAGGTAAACAATGATTCATCGTCATTCTAGGTAAACAAAATTAAAAGCATGCACATAAAATCTCCTCCCTTCACGAGCCATGCATTTCTGTTAAAGCTCCATCAAAACTTTATGGGTTATAATCCTTCAAAATCTCTACTCAATACGCCCCTCAGTTTTCGTTTGTTTAATTAGAAGTAAATAAGAAATGCGTATGAAAATTAATAAAGAGGAAGAGAATGCGAAATAAAAGTTTGATAGTTAACACTATTTCAAATTGCCTCTAAATTATTGTTTTAGTTTTCACTTTAGGTATCCTTTTTTTCTTCCTAATCACCCGTCATTCCACACATTGTTTTGTCCCTCACCATCCCTCTCTCATTACCTCATCAGCAAATAAGATGGTTAAGGCAGAAAGAAAGATTGGGCAAGTGATAATGCTTATTAATCTCAATTTTGTAAGAACACTGACTGTTTGGGTTAACTTCTTTTATGAAGTAACTCTTTAATTTTTATATACAATCTTGTATTTTATATCTCTCATCGTATACAAGCCATATGATGAGAGATATAGCACATAATTGTATGCATATACTATATACATATGTTGTAATTATGTATAAACCTTTTATACTGTAAAGTCATGAAATGAGAGAAAGATACAACACATAATCGCAATTACGCACGAACATTTTTATGCCGTGTTAACATGTAAGTTGTACTCACGTAACTGAGTATAAGTGACTGTAGGAAACAAGCGTCTCAATGCCGCTCTCCTCCATATCAACACCACACCCATCGATGGATTGATTCATACTGCGCCACACAGAGACGTGAGACAGGACAAAGGACTAAACCATAAAAGTCCATTACAATTGAGCCACCCTTTTAAATATTGTCCATACGTCTCTCACGCTAGCTAGCAGAATTGCAGACGTGAGGGGATTGGGGTATACAGGTGTCAGGTGAATATCCAGCTGATCAGATCAACCTCTTGTTGCTCGTTGCTTGTTTGCCCTTTTTCCTAGTTGCATGCACCATTACACAACTACTCAAAAATATATAGGGTGAAGTACCGATTTAGTCATTAAATTATTACCTCAGTAAAAATTAGGTCCCTAAATTATTTTTTCGGTAAAATAAGTCTCTAAATTCATTAGAAATTGCTAATTTCATCCATACTATTATATTCAAAGCTATTTTATCCATTTTTTTCGTCAACTTAAGTCACTTGACATACTTTAAAATGTAATACCATCATTTTCTCGTCTATAAGTGCTTAACATTTCATATGGGTTGCGAATTTAATGTCTAATTTACCCTCAAAAGTTAATTTACACTATTTCTTTATGTAAAACTACCAATTTCTCCTTCAAAGTTAACTCCATACACTATTTCTTTATGAAAAACTACTAATCTACCCTCCAATGTGTATCGCATGCAAGTAACATGACTTCAATTGACGAAAAATTGAATATAGTAGCTTCGAATATAACATTAGGGATGTAATTGGCAGATTTTTATAATTTAGGGACTAATTTTTCTGAAAAAATAGTTTAGGGACCTAATTTTCACTAAGGTGATAATTCAAGGACTAAATTGGCAGTTTACCCAAATATATAAATATATATATATATATATATATATATATATATATATATATATATATATATATATATATATATATATATATATATAGTAATAAGTTTGCAAGAAAACTCCCAAAAATGCTAGCTATAATTAGGGCTGGAAAAAAACACCAAAAATCCCAAAACCAAACCGAAAAAATCTCAAACCGAAAATCCCAAAAATTTCAGTACCCAATACCGAACCGATCATAAAATTTCAGTACGGGAATCAGTCTTAAGTTTTCAGGATTTCGGTAATCCTGAATCGAACCAAAATATATATATATATATATATATATATATATATATTATTTAATTTTTAAATATATATTTAGAATTTTAATAGCCGTCAAATTCTCAACCGTTGAATACAAATCAAAGTTCAAACCCTCAGACTTCGACTTGACCTCACTCTCTCGCTCCGTCTCTCGACTTTGACTCGACCTCGCCTCGGAGTCTCAGACAACCTCACCACCACCCTCCTCGACCTCACCTCAGACAACCGCACCAGTCACCTCAGAATCCGGCCACACCCTCAGACCCTCTGATCTCTCTCTCAACTTCTCATCCTTTAGACCCTCACTATGGAGGACCCTTCCTTCACAGCACAGAGGCAGTGCAACGGCCACTGGCACCGCTCACCTTTCTGATCTCTTTCTCGACTTCTTGTTCCAGATTCCAGTACTGTGCACCGATTCTCCCCCAAATCAAGTAAATTTTGGAATCAATTTAGGGTTTGTGAAATTTAGATTAGGGTTTGTGAAATCTAGATTAGGGTTTGTGAAATTTAGCACTTTGAGCATTTTGTTTGAATATTGAGGTTCTTGAGATGAAATTATTGGGAAGAGTAGGAATGAGATTCTAGGGTTTCGTTAGCATAAATTCAAGTTCACAATTTCGATTGACTTTAATTTTTGATGGCCACTACTTTGATCAAGGACATAAAGACCAGGTTTTTTCATGTATGTCTTTCAAAAACCTCTTTTTTAGCTTGATTTTCTGCTTAATTTTGTGATTCTGATTAATCTGTTGTGATTCTGAATTAATGAAAGACTGGTTGTATTAGGTTGAGGACATCCAAAAGAAAGTTTGAGGAGCTAATAAAGTGCCATAAAGACAGGGTTTCCATTCGGTAATTTGTGTCAGCTGTGTCTTCACTTTACATTATAGTGATCACTTCCCGTTCGTGACTTGGTCTGCACTAGCAGTTTAGAGTACATATTTCCATATTATGCTTTCAATTGCTATATACATGCTTGATTCTTTAGTTAACCTTTGGGAATCCCAGCTCATATTCCTGGGAAGTCCCTGGTTTGCTTGTGACTTGGGTTCAATTACTTGCTAATTACTTAATTGGGTATATGAAGAAACAGTTGTTAATTACTTGGTAATTCTGATTCTTGAAGATGGTCTTGGGGCATCAATTTGTTCAGTCTAGATTGCTGCTCAAGGGAATTACTGTTTTTAGGGTATTTTGTATAGGAAATGGTGGTTGTGATGAAGCCAATTGAACTACTACTCTTCTTGTGATGAACAGATTTTAGTGGATGTTTTTGCAGAGAAATTGATGTGAAATTACGTGGTTTGTGGCTTAATTTCATTTACTTGGATGTTTGGATGGTCTATATTTTTATTCTCAAATAAGTTAGCATATTCGTTGGCTGCAATGTTTTATGATGATTTGTTGTGTGATTGTTGCAAGTTTCATGCTTTAGTTTCTTTTGAGATGATTGAATTCTGCAGATGCAATTAGTTTCTGCAGATTAAATTGGATTGGGAATTTGGGTGTCTTAAGTTCTGCAGATGCATATCAGATACAATTGTAGCAGTTTGCCTGCAATTTTGTGTGAATTTTATTTCGGGATTCCCAATTTATCCCGAAATCCCGAAACTAATTTGGTTTGGGATCAGTCTTGAAATTGGGATTCCCGAAAACTTCGGTTTGGGAATTGGGACAAAGGTTTCGATTCGGTATCGCATACCAAACCAGCCCTAGCTATAATTAGCCCAAGTTTTGACAACCTTTTATAATTTATCCTTTCCTCTCTGATTTTGATTGGCATCTTGTCCTCTTTTAACCATCCATTTAGGCCATTTGTACGTCGCGTGCTCTTAGTGGCCCAGGATTTGCCCTAGTAGGGCCATCGTCAAACAATCAGCGGGCATATGCACTGGTCAATTGATAGAGAAAGCACAAGCATGTGAAATATTCTAACTGCGCAACAACGACACTAATTACCTTCATGACGAGTGGAAAAAACAAGAAAATCTTTGCAAGTAGGAGGAAAGCTTACCTGTTTCATTGATCTGAAAGGAAAAATAAAAGTTATCAATTTTTCTGTCGAAGTGAGAGTCGCATCGAATGCCCAGATGGGTCTAGACAGTCTTGACGAGTGCCTAGGCGGGCTAGTCCAATGCCTCAGTAGGTCTAGGCGTCTTTTTTTAATTTTCAAACACCTATAAATTAATTGGAGCAATAGTCAGTCCTTTAACAACTAGGCGGCGCTAGGCAAAATTTTTTTTGAATAGTGGTAATTTAACAAGAGCAGAGCACAATATGAACTGCTAAAACGAATAGGCAAAATTTTTTTTGAATAGTGGTAATTTAACAAGAGCAGAGCACAATATGAACTGCTAAAACGAATACCGACATGGTGAACCACTAACACAAATGATATTCAAGTGCGATTAGCGTCGAACACAAGTAACATATCTTTGCCATGATGGACCCGCCCACTTGTCTTATTTGGAGAAAATGATTATTTCCATTTCTTAACGTAGTGTACGAGCTAATCATTGAATAATTTATAGGTCTATGAGGTAATCATTGACTAATTCATAGGTCTATGAGCTAATCATTGAATAATGTTTAGGTCTACAATTTTTATATTTGTGACTCACCAACTTTAACATTTGGATCCAAATCCAAATATTTAGGTTTATTAAAAGGCAGAATTTAGGTATGTAAATAGTGAATGTCATCCAACTCTCAAGACCTAATTAAAATGTATTCATTGTTATGGAATGGTTTTAACCTAAAAAAAAAATTAAATTCCAACAAATGAATGAACAAACTAATTTTATGTAGATGAATGATCAAAGTATGAGTATATATAGTTTGGAATAATTTTTTTAAAGTGGATATGTTTTAGAAAATTTATTTTATTATTTTGACCGTTGGGTTTAAATTTCAACAATTGGATATGAAAAAAAAAATGAATTATTAGATTAAAATCAAAAGATTACCCAAAATAAATTTTAATCTCGACCGTTGATCAAACTTCAAGGCTCAATTTTGTCCAAATGATAATGATGGACATATGGGGTCCCCTACCACGTGGGGCCCAATTGTCGACCACTAACCAAAATCGTCCGCCCATTTTGTAAAAGAAGGTGGCGGCCCAACATTTGGGTTAGGCAATAGAAACTAGAATTTGGGTTTTCGTTTGAATCAAAAGCCAAATTTTTTGGGTTTAGGTCTCATTATTGGGTGACATTTTTGGGTTTAAATCTAAATATTTTGGTTTTGGATTTGGGGTCTTACCCTTGGTGTTGGTCTAACACGAATATGAACAAAGTTGGTTTGTTTGGAAAATCTTACACGTAACAAGGCGGGTGAGTGCCATTTCTTTTAATATATATGAGGTATCCCACCATATATTGATGGCAAATTAGTTTTCATCCCTATGCAGTCCGTACCACATGAGTCGACATTGTACTTTTGACCTCCAAGTCAAACAAGACACCAAAGCAGAGTCAATGGCCCAAAAAAATGCATTCGTAAGAGTTCAAACTCGAACTGAGAGTTTCAAAACTATGATTGACTTCTCCTACACCAATCCCTTGGATTTAGTTGGGTGAATGCATTTAAAATTGGAGTATGATAACAATGGATTGCAAAACTTGGTGACAGAATGAAATGCTAGCATTTGTGGCTGCAGTGATGTAGGAAGGATACCTAGGTGCTTGTGTCTTTCTAATTTTTAAATTTCCCCCATTTTTGTACAACATGTTTGAAGGATTTTTTAAAGAGAACGGGTCACGTCTTAGAGATAGAGGATAGAGCAGGTCTGGGGGCCAAACTATAAAACATAAGATATGTGTTGAAATATCCCATATTGACTGTATCTTTAAGAAAAGAAGAGTTTAAATATCCTAACCCCACTCCAACTAACCGAGGCCTTTTGTGATAAAACCTCACACCTAACGGATTGTGCAGGTGGTAATTACTTAGTTGGGGACAATATAGGTGTTGTTGGAAGTGGGCCTTCGGCCATCTATCTAATAATTCTACATGGTATCAAAGCCAGAGATTGGGCCCGAACTGTACTGCCATGTGATGGGTGGGGCCCTTTGGCCCCACATGAAGAAGGTGAATCCTTTGGCCCCACATGTAAGGTGAGTCCCCTTGGCTAGTTGTCCCAGTGTGGATATTTCATAACTGACCCACAAATTGGGTCCCACGTGATGGGGCGTGTTGAAATATCCCAGATTGACTGTATCTCTAAGAAAAGAAAAGTTTAAATATCCTAACCCACTCCAACTAATATCGAGGCCCTTTGAGATAAAAACCCAACACCTGACTGATTGTGCAGGTGGTAATTAACAAGTTAGGGACAATATCGGTGCTATTAGAAATGGGTGCGTACTCTTTTTGACTCGTCCTCTTAGGGTTGACGCCATCTTGATTCATCTGTTAGGTTTTCCATCCTGATTCATCTGATTCATTTGTTGGAAGGGGATGGTAATTAACTTGACACCATCTTGATTCATCTGATTCATCTGTTGGAAGTGGGTGCGTCTTCTTAGGGTTTCCATCCTGATTCATCTGTTAGGGCATTGTCGACCTTGATGCCATCTTTTTTACTCATATACTGTGAATGATATTTGGAGGAGGTAGAATTGTCTTTCTGCACTTCAGTTCTTACTGCTAGGGCAAAAACCTTCTTCGCCTCCTTGAGAATTTGTAAAATGCATCGTCAAAACATGGCATGGTCACCCTTGATCTCTCCGATTACTCATTTAAGGATGCGAAATCAGATTTTCTTATACTCGATCGAGGTCATAGCTTCAATATTCACTAGCCAAGGTCAGCCCAAAATCTCGTTATAGGGAGATGGGTCGCTGACGTCGAGCGTGATTGTGCCAATGACAGTTGAGGTAAGTTCGTTAAACCCGGTTAAGACCTTTGTTTTGCGTTTGATCATGCTTTCCAGGCCAATTTTCTAGGTGACTGACAGTTGTAGAATGTTGACTACGTTACCGCTGTCTACCATAATTCTGTCAATGATGGCGATGGCCAGTTAAACAGATATCACCAAGGCATCGTCGTGGGGAAAGTCTACTCCCTCAACATCTTGCTCGGTGAAGTCGACGATTGGCCCAGGTACAACATCTACAGCTTGAACCTGGAAGACTGATTTCGCCTGCTGGATCTTCCTCTTGTTGGAACTATTGGTGGTCCCCAGATGCTCAGATTCAGCGAAGATGTCGTTGAGTCAGATTATCTTGGTTGGGGGTTCGGCATCGGCGTCCACGTCTCGCCTCAGCCACACAGCTGGCTTGTCGACATACTGGTCGCATTTGCCTTTCTTCACCAACTTCTCAAGGTACCTTGTCCATGTGATGCAGCAATTAGTTACGTGCCCTGAACCTCTGTGGAATGCGCAGTACTTCGTTTGGTCCAGCTTGGAGGTATCTCTATTCATAGGTTGCGGCATTTTGAACCATGGTTTGTCTTTGAGTTCATGAATGGTCTGGTTGATTGGGACTGAGAACTTGGTGTACACCTTAGACGCTGAGCCTCATTTCGTTGGGGATCAGTCATTGAGTCTGCTTTCTGGCTTGTTTTTGTCATTCAGCAGTTTAGTGCTCGTCTTTTTCTGAGCTGGCTCTGTGTCTTTGTGAGGCTGATCAAGCGGCTTCTAGGAGTGCTTGGCCTCATCCCCAAGGGAGTTCTTTTATGCCAAAGCACAAGAATCTGCCATGGTCAAGTTTTCGCCGATGATCAGTTCTCAAAAGAGGGGGTGATTTGCTAGAAGTTGACTTCTGAAGGCTGAGCTTGCAATGCTGTCATCATATCCAAAAATTTTCGCCTTTTCCACCTTGAACCTCTTGGCATATGTGCAGATTGACTCCTTTGGGTCTTTATTCATATTGAAGAGGTGGTCAAATTTCTTCTCAATCGAGCGATAAAATGAATATTTCTAAGTGAAAACTAAAAAAGTTCGCTGAAGTTCCGGATTGAGCTTTGCGGCAGGGTGTGAAATCAGTCTTGCGCCTTTTCCTATAGCGTTGTGGCAAAGATTTTGTACATGAGAGTGTTGTTGTTGTTGTAAAGGGTCACTGTGCTTCAATAGTGCATCAGGTGCCTGCCTGGATCTTCATCTCCCTTGAATAAGGTGAAATATAGTGGGATAAACTTCCGCGATGACTTCGTCTGCTCGATCTTGTTTGTGAACAGTGACCTGCTTATGTTGGCCACGTCAATTCGAAGGGCATCGTCGGTAGTTTCAATGCGTAAAAATTTGCGTAGTTGCTGTGCAACTAGCCTTTGTATTTTTTTCTTAGATTTACCTCCGGTAGGGTAGCGGAGCCTCCAGTATTGAACTGCTAGTCTATGTTGCTCTTCTGCATGTTATGCTCATTTATGCTGCGATCACGGTGCACGTGGTTTATTTCTGGCTGGTGAGCGGGTTGCTCACTGTCGTGCCTAGCTGGGGTTGCGAATGGAACTCGAGTTTGACTGCTCTTGTGCCTTCCTCAATCCGTCTTGTGGCTGCCAACTCTATGCCTTTTAGGAGAATCTCCATGTAGGCCTAGCCTCGTGTGGATGCTATGCTTGGCATGTCCAAACTGCTCGTCAGAGTGTTGACCCAACCTCGAATACACACTAACTCGTGAGCCGAGGCGAGAATAAGCGCTTCCCTGCACATTGAAGCAAGAGAATACATTTTCCCAAGGGCCCTAATAAGAGTGCACACTACCCGAACGCATGGTTCGTGGCGAGTTGAGCGGCTGTTTGCCTGGACATTGCTGGAATGAGTCACGATCATCTACCCTTGTCTTGCTTTGGGACACCTCGTCTTAGGCGTTTTGTGTCTCGATGTGCTCGATGAGCTAGTTCATCAAGGTGGTCTGTTGCGTGAGGGCGGTTGTTAAATCGGCGACATGCTGGGGCAGGTGGTGTTCGCCATTTGGGTTAGATGAGTCTGGATAATGGGCATCCCCATGTGTGGTGGAAGTGTAGTGGACTACAGGTACAAAAAGCAGACCCAGAGCAGGCATTCATACAGAAAAATAGGGTGAAAATATCCCTGGATCGATCGTCAGGTCGGTGGTCGGAATCGGGATCGCCTGAAGTGGTCTCGGATTTGACAGGTCAACGGAGCGGGTCGCAGATGGGCCAACCTAACTGAGTAGCTGGAGCACGTGCGGGAGCACGCTTGTGGCAGCTAGCCTTGGGCTTGAGCTTTGCGCTGGGTTGGCATTGGCTCTTTGCGAGCTTGGGCTCGATTGACAATAGGTTGTGCTCGCACGTATGAAAGCTAGCCTTAGGCCTGCTCTGTGCGCTGGGTCGGCACTGGCTCCTTACGCTTAGGCTTGGTTGACAGTAGGCTGGGCTCGGGTGGTAACGAGTTGGGCCTGGGCCGTCTACCCGTGGGCTGCTTCTGCTGGCTGGGCTACCTCTGCTGGGCTCCCATGGGTCTGGGTCTGCTGTGCAGCTAGACTTGCTGCTGTTATGGGCTAGGCCTTCTACCATGGGCCTGCAGTGGCAACTGCCAAGCTCTACTTCGTCCACTAGCTAATACAGGAAGTCTTCGATTTTCAGATTTCCCACAAAAGTTGGAATGTCGGCCTTAATCCGAAAATCATGAAAGTTGTTGCGGTTTTATGATTTTGACTGTTAACTGGGGGTGGTCTACGGTTTCTTCCTCGGACTCCGATTCACTGTCTTGAACACGAGGCCTCAGAACTCCCTGATTATTGCATCTGGCAGTTCTTCAGATATTTTGGCCAAGTTCTTGGAGCAACATTCCACTAAGCTATCCAAATTGTGCAGTCAAAGTTGTAATTTGTTTCGTTTGAGCGTCCAGGTTCGCTCGAGTGATAGGGGCAGGTTCACAATCAAGGTTACTCATAGATAGATAAAACAATCAACGATGCCCAGACGGGAGAAATCCACTCTGGTACCAATTGACGCACCATGAATAGATCAAAAAAGTTATCAACTAATCCTTGTCCTTGAAGAACAAGTTTGGAATCCATCATAAAATTGAGAGAAATTCCAAAAAGGTTGTTTTTTTAATTGATAATTGAGTGAGTATATTAAAACAACAAAATGCTTTAAGTAGATTGATTACAACTCGTTGAACAACTCAAATGACTCAAACAAGTAAAATGACCTTAATCGGATGGCAACTCAAAGGTTTGATTTTTATTACGAAATTAAAATATTGTTTTGGAGGCTAAAACGACTGTTGATGGAAAAATCTATCATATGTCACAATAAAGCAGTGAGTTTGACTCGTAGTGTCATTCCTTTTTCAAAAAGGTGTGATGGACCCAAATCGGAGCTCAGACCCCACTCTACAAATTCCCACTGCGTTCTTTTGTCTTCCAACGGTCTATTTCCTCTTCGATCCACTACATTAGTCCCCTCCACTTCAAAAGAACTCGACCCTGAGTTATGGTTATGATAAAGAATTTCATCGTCCTTGAATTCACATAGATCAGCAACTTTGAAAGTATTGAAAATTCCCATAGAATCCGGCAAATCAATAACATAAGCATTTGTTCTACGTGAGTATTGCATATCGTAATTTATCAAGTGATACCAATGTAGGTGATCTAGTAAGTCCACAACGTTATATGTTAAAATATTAATTGTAATTGTATTTTCTTCATCTTATTTTACTTTCCTTTAACATATGCATATGAGTGGAAAACACCTTGTATTGCAAGTAGTTCCTTACCACAGTGGTGAAAAGAAGTTCAGCCTTTACATAATGGCGTGAGTTCAAATCCCATCGATGTCTAATCCACATCTAATTTAACAAATTCTATCATTTGACAAAAAGAACAAAAGAAAACACATTGAATCAAAACCTTCTAGCATCTAAATCCTCTTGTCACCACTTGAAATCATTGAAAAATGATTTTTTTTTTTTTGAGCAAAAGGTACGACTGAAGAATAGGTGCGTGTTTGCTTTGGATTCAATTTCTGCTTATAAAAAAAGGAAGTTTATGATAACAATTGTGTGAGAAATTTAAAAGGCTTTTTTTTTTTTTTTTTTTTTTTTTTTTTTTTTTTTTTTGAGAAACCTCGATGATACGAAATTTTTTTTTATTGATAACGAAAAAAGTAAGTTGCACATAACGAGGGAGACATAAATAAGAAATTAAAAAGGATTAGATAAGAGAAGATAGCAAAACATAAAAGTAAGAAAGAAAATTTGAAATGATAAGAATTTCACCTTAGAAGGAATAAATAGGCCCCAGTATGTTAGAAAAATAATTGTAATATTGAATTCAAAGATATCCAACTAAAAATATCTAATAATAACGGGAGTTCGAGTTTCGTCGATGGTTAATCTGAAAAATCTATCGTTTGACAAAAAATAACTAAAAGTATCTCATAATTTTCTAAGCTCAGAGACTGCTGTGTTATGTACCAAAACATAATGCTACGTAAACTAAAATTTCAAATTAAATAATATGTCAATAATAATAAATAATTATGTTGACCAACATTTAATAAATGATTCAATCATCAATAATTATATTATTTAATTTGAAAATTTGATCTAAAAATTTGATCATTAACCCTGCCGACCTAAAAATATCCCAAAACGTCACGTCACGCCTGGTGTTAGTATCTCCTCTCTCCCGTAAATCGTGACTGCATTCAGTTCTTCAATAAAATGTCTTGATTTTCTTTGTCCATTTTTTCATTTAATTTTTTTTTATGTGCATTTTATCTGCAAAAATGGCGCAGACTTTTAAATGACCCAGTTGAGAAAGTGCTTAAATTTCACAGTTTCCAGCCCTTCCCAAATCATTAAGCTCTTTTCTGACTTGGGTATTCGCTCTAATGGAGGTGGGTGTTGTTGGGTTGCTTAGAACAGCATGGGTTGCAGCGACTATGCCTATACTCGTAGCCGCCGTACCTTGTTCTTGGCTGACCTCGTTTCATGGAGCTGTTCTGGGGTTTGCCAAGAGAGGGAAGATCATGCAGTCGTCATCTCAGGTAAAGGATTTGATGGTCTATTTTGGGTTATGGTCTGTTTGGTTGGTGAGAAAGTTGAAGAAATTGGGAAACAAGGTATAACTGTTCAATTGTCATGGGCGATATTGAGAGTGAGGGTAATCATATTCGGGATTGAATGATCTTAACCAAGCGACCTACAAGTCCTTACGAATTCTTCTCTTATATAGTTGTATTTTTCTGTACACTACCTGGTAAATTTTTATTTTTATTTTTATTTTTTCACTTTTTCTAATTGTAGAAGTTCACAGTTCCTCAAAAGTTCTTCTGCCATTTCTATGTGGTGGCTGTAGCGTGGACAACGCTATTGCTCGTTGCAACTTCGATGTATGCGTATAAAACGGTGCCATTGGTTTCAGAATCGTTGCTTTACCCTTCAATCGCCAGCGACTTCACTGGAGGTTCACATATCTTTTCATGGAACAAGGTTCATTCGGTTCCTGTCAGTTATAGATATAGCATTTGGCGTTCGGTCTTTCTGCTTTTATTGATGGAAGTTCAAGTCTTGAGGCGCCTCTTTGAGACAATATATGTGTTCAACTATAGCTCCTCCGCTCGGATGCACATTTTCGGATATCTGACTGGCCTCTTGTAAGTTATTCACAAACCCCTTCATTGTAAAGATATTGGTTTTATGCATATGCATTTACATATGTATATTGATATGTAGCATGCATCATATACATATATATATATATATATATATATTGTTATATTAATTTTGAATCTTTGATTGATTTGAAAATGTTTTGGGAATATTTGAAATTTGGTTTAACAGAGTTGGCACAGTCGGTGTTTGCCGGATTGCCTATGAGAGACGCAGTAGGCTCCTCTTGAGTTAACCGTATTTAAGTTCGGTTTCTAGTTATGATTCAAAAAGCATAACCATATATAACTATTCAATGCTAAGTACTCTATTCTTAACTTAAGGTTGTTTCACTTTAAATTTAATTATAATTCTGTTTCCCATTTTGGCTTTCAATACGTACACGGGAGTTAAACTTGTTAAACCAATTATCAAATGGTGTAGTGTAGGAAAACTGGTTGCAATTCTATTTTTCTGTTACTCCTACTGCAGTTTCCAATAGGTTAAGCCTAGTTAATACGCCTATGACTTTCTTCTTTCTTCCAAGGTATGATATCTTCTAAAGTTGTAAATACTAGAGATTGCTTCAATAATTGCAAAGCTCAGTAGTCGCCTATATTTACCGGAAGTCATAACTAACGAACCTCATGTGCTCTGGAATGATAAATGTTACTATTACACATAATTGTCAGTTCTCGTCATGTATTTTGCTGTTTTCAAAATTGTGGAATAGAAGATTTTTTTTTACTGATTTCTGTTCCTTTTTGACGTTAGCTTCTACACAGCAGCACCACTGTCACTTTGCTGCAATAATGTTCTGGAGGTTTATAAATTTTCAATAAGTGGAGTGGCTGAGTTCATTGTCAAAGGCAAGAGCAGCATGCGAGAAGTGGAATTTGATTGGTTACAATTTGTGAACTCTCTTTTGAAGCTTGGTTGGCTCCAGTGGATTGGTGCAACTATATTTTTTTGGGGTTGGATCCATCAGCGCCGATGTCACGCAATTCTTGTATGTCTCAGTGTGTGTCACCGTGCACGTGCGTGCACACACACACACTCTCTCTCTCTCTCTCTCTCTCTCACAATCAAATAAGCATGCATTCTAAAACATATATACTAATTTCATTTCATACAGCTGAATTAGGGAATGCGGATATTGTGTTTCTTATCTCGATCTTCCTTGCATTCACTTTTATAATGTTCCTGACATGTGAAATATTATTACAGGGCTCATTACGAGATCACAGTGAACAAAATAATGAATATGTGATTCCTCATGGTGATTGGTTTGAAATTGTTTCATCTCCACACTATCTGGCTGAGATGGTAAGTCTCGTGACTCCCTTCACTGCCTGCTTAAAGAGATTTTTTTTGTCTCGAATAACTAAAACTCTTTCCGAGTCTTGATGTATATGCTAAATTTCTCTTTTGATAATGATGAAGGTTATATATGCTTGCCTTGTTGTCGCTAGTGGAGGAACAGATCTCACGATCTGGTTACTTTTTGGATTTGTGGTATATTTTTTTGTGCTGAAAATATACGTACATACACATGCACACGTGAGTGTGCGCACACACGCATAGACAGACGTCTTCTAAAGTAAACGTATTTCTCCATGTGCTTTACTCTCTTATTTGGTGTCTTTCAGGTGTCCAACTTAGTATTGGCAGCAGCGGAAACACATAGGTGGTACCTCCAGAAATTTGAAAGTTATCCCAAGAAACGGCTCGCCATTATTCCATTTGTATTCTAAGCGCAAACTTACAAAAGCTAGTGCAAAGGTGATTGAGTGTAAAGCTTTGTGACTCCGCACTTTTCGATTCAAATGAACAAGTAAGCAACAAAATAGTTATGCAATATGTAATTTGTGACACTTTCTTTAATCACTCATTTATTAATACAAAAGAAAATTACAATGGCATTCATTTTATTATATATTCTCGTTTGCAATGCCCAATACAAAGGCCGAATACTGAAGTTTTTGAACTAGCAGATAGACGAGCTTGGGTAAATTACATAAAGCTAAGTTTATTGTAAGTAAGATTCACGATACTTTCCATTTCGCTTCTGTTTAACACCCTTTGAAGAAGTTGCAGAAGCAGCAATTCGGAGGATTTTGAATTTCATGCGTATGCGTACACATCTAAGCCCCAACTCTTGGAAGGTAGACTGGTACGACATTTCCTGTCTATACTGTGTATGACCTCCATATCTTCATGACTCAGCTGGAATTCAAGAACCTCCAAATTCTCCTTCAATCTCTGAATTTTCGATGACTTTGGAATCACTGCTGTTTTCCTTTGAATTCCCCACCTCAGACAGATTTGTGCCACACTCTTTCCGTACTTCTTAGCCACATCCTGAAAATGAAACACTCAAGTGAGCATTACGGTCTAGATGTATTTCTCTCATGAATGACATGTTCAATATCTAGTTTCTCTGGTTGGCTCATTGTTTTAGAAAACAGAGATTGTTATATTGTAATTACGACGTTTGAATGGTGCATGTGTAAAACAGAGAATACTTTACATTGAGAACTGGATCATCCAAAGGTGAAATTGAACCAAACATATCCTTGTTGGCCGCAGCACCTCCGAGAGGGGTGTGAGCTGTGGGAAGAACACCGTGTTTCAAGCAGAATTTGACGAGAGAGTCGCGCTGGAAGTAGGGGTGAGTTTCAAATTGGCTCACTGCAGGCTTTATTTTGGAGTAAGCCAAGCAATCTCTGGTTAGAAAGAGGTCGTAGTTGCTGCAAAAACGAAGCCTATTACAATTTGGTACAGCGACATTCACCGGTCTAATCGAGTTCGGATACGGAGATGAAAGTGTAGTGCTTATGGGATGTACCTGAGACCAATGCTACGAACTAAGCCCAAAGAGACAGTCTTTTCCATGCCCTCCCAGGTTTCTTGAAGGGAAATTGTTACATCTATGTCCAGCACCTTGTCCTTGCCCAAAAGACTGGCAGTTTGACCGATGGCTGTGACCGTACAGCAAGTAAAATAAATACCAATTCATTGTAAATTAACTACTTATAATTTTGTAACGTCACAGCGTTGAGTGATACAATAATTTAGATGAGGATCTTTTTTCGGATCCTCACATTTTATCCGTTTATTGTACATTATGCGATCAACTTTCGTAGGCACTGTTTGTATTTAATTTGAAATGAAAAAATTCAAAATTATTTTTGACCACACAATGTACGATAAACAGGTAGGATACCTCACAAAGAGAATCTGAATGGCATCCAATCCCAGTTATCTAACCTAAAAGAGAGAGGGAGGGGGGGGGGGGGGGGGGTACCATTATGCCTCGTGGGCAATGGGTAGTGAACTAGGTAGAGATCCAGATAATCTAGCTGAAGCTTCTCGAGGCTGTTTTTACAGGCCTCAACCACATACCCATGGTCGGAATTCCAAATCTGCAATATAATTATAACAAAAAAAAATTATATGCCACTTTCTTGAGAGAATGTGAGATAAACACTAATACTTCGTCATTAGCGTTTCAGTTTAAATATATTCATGTTCGTTTGTGAGTAAGAGGTTTTAGATTTGACTTTTATAGATGAAGACTTCAATACTTAGTTATAACGGGTCCATTTTACGGCTTAGCCTAAATCTCCATCAGATTATTATTTTATAAAAGTAGTTCGAAACCAAAGAAGTAAATTACTTGAACATACCTTGGTGGTAATGAAAAGTTCTTCCCTCTTGACAAGTCCAGTCTTAAATGCTTCTGCAAGTGCTTCCCCAACGTCTGCTTCACTCTTATAATGAGCTGCAACGTCAAATAGTTTACCATTATTAACCATAAAATAGTGAGACATCTAGATTTAAATTTACAACATAAAGACCAATTTTTTTTTACTTTATATTCCACAAATAAGTTTTTACAAGTGGTGAATTGCTTGTTATGCTTAAGACCGTCCTCTCAAATTACAGTGAGCGTCCTCTCAAATTACAATGTTCGTACGATGTCTTTATTATTATTATTATTATTATTATTCCCTTTCCCAAGGGGAGAAGCAAACAAGGGATTGGTCGAAAAACATAAGAAGCGAAGGTCTGGGAGGTGCACTTATCCGCGTCCTAAAAGACAAGCTGCCATTTTTGGAATAAACCAAAATACCATTTTCGGCCTAAACAAATAAAATATAAAACACTCATTTATTACAATTCATAGTAAACAATTATGTTATGAAGTGGATCCTATAATATAAGTGTCAAAATTTGTGTCACTGAATCATAACCATATATACAAGGACGGATCCGCATAGGGACCAGGGAGGTCCCAGGACCCGTCGGCTATCCTAAATTGCTGCTAGAAATTTTTCGAGGACCCCTCGTACTCGAGCATGAGGTCTGTGCAGGTTGTAGGTTGCAGGTTGCAGTGACTGTCTTCTTCTCGGAGAAGATGACCGCGCACGGAGAAGAAAGAAAATAGGGACCTTTCCTGCCTTTCTCCTCCTTGCTTCTGCCATGGTCTCATCCGTCGGTGCCACCCACTTCTCCTCCAACCTTTCTCTGTTGTCTGGTAGGGCAGTACATAAGCCCAAATTTCCCCAAATTATTTCAACCACCTAAGTAATTTTTCTTATGGGTGAAATTTCCTTCATAGGGTTAGTAAGATGGATATGATCTGTCATGGGTTGGTGAAATTTGGGGGTGGAGCTGCCATGGCTTGGGGAGAATGGGGAGGGAGGCGGTTGGTGGAGGTATGACAGTTGTGTTCTTAGTGAGAGAGAAAGTTGATGTTTGGAAACTAGTAAAAGAGAAAAATGATGTGTTTGGTTAGAAAGATAGTAGGTGTTTGGGGAGAGTTTTATTTGACTGGTGTTTTAAATTTAGTGTTCCATATTAGACAATCAATAATTTAGGTACTCCCTAGTAACTTATGAAACCTCGTATAGACGCTTGAATTATGATTTTATAATTTGTACTATTGTTTTGCACATGATTTTTGAATGAAATGTATTATATTTAAATTTTCAATGTTATTTTTGTCTATAAATTTTTTGACCTTTATTATTGGGACCTCCGAGTTTAAAATCCTGGATCCGCCACTGCATATATATATATATATATATATATATATATATATATATATAAAAGTAACAAACGGTTATAAAAGTAACCAAACGATTATAAAAGTAACAAACGGGTTTCCCATCGTTTTGGACAACGGCTTCCTATATGGTTTGAGTCGTTTACATATATTACGTCCATTTTTCCTTTGCTAGTCTCACATGTAACCAAAAAAGTTATGTTCCGATTGCATCACCGCCGCCTTTATGGCTTGTACACTTTTCTTGTTCGTGAAAAAAACTTACGCATGATTACATGTGATTCCTTTTAGCAAATTATAAATAGTTTGCCAACACTCGTGGCAAAAATAGTCAACCGTTTAATAACTTAGCTAGGTAGCAAGGGAGCTTTGTGTCCAATATTCACATCAAGTTCACAGCAAGTTCGATATTCGATTCTTCCTTCTCTAGTAAGTATTTGATTGAATTAATAAAAATACTATGAATTATTTAGAACGAAGTAAACCAAAATTAATGTAAAATATGCATGGATTAATGTAAAACAGGATGAGGTGAGTGATGGAGGGTATACCAGCACAGTCAAAATGGCGATAGCCAAGCTTAATAGCATTTAAGATGACGTCTTTGAGCTCGTTCTTCTCCAGACGCCAAAGGCCGAGGCCGATGATCGGCATCTCGTAGCCACTGCTGAGTGTAACGGTGGACATGTTTTCTGACTCTCCAAACTATCTCAGAGACTTCTGCAGCCTGTTTCTGTTTCTCTCTCGCCTTTGTGTTTGAGTTTGAACTATGATACTAGGTTTGTGCCGCTCATGCCTTTATATAGCTGCATGGGCGTGAAATAAGATAATGGGAAGATTAGAAAAGAAAAGAAATAAATTTACGGCTCTTGGAAAAGTAGTGATTGGCTCCACAGACAATAATGGAATGCATAGTGCTTTTTTAAATTTTAGTCATAATGCGACGCCCTGTATTATGTGTCCGGTGACGTCGCGGTATCTGGTAAGGTCTGTCTAGTGACACTTATATTATCTATAGTTACAGGAGTATCCAATTAGTAGAGTCTAAAATAGTAATATTAGTTGTCTAATAAAGAAAAGTAACCATTAGAATTTTTTACGTGATTTATTTATTTATTTATTTGATAAATTACACAAAACTACCTCAATTATGGGTCGAACGACACTTTCATACCTCATCTTTTAAAAATGACAATGTCATACCTCTCATCTTACGAATTTGTGTCAATGTCAGAGCTCTGTCAATTTTTCTGTTAATTTTTCTGTTAAGTGTTGACGTGGCTAGAGACGTGCTCCACTCACTAATCCAACTGGATTAAAATATAATTAAAAATTAAAAAATTAAAAAAATTAAAAAATTAAAAAAAATTATTTTTTTATATAAATTTGTGGGACCTCTCTCTCTCCTCTCTCTCTCTCTCGCTTCTCTCTCTTCTCCCTCTCTGCGCACCTACGTCCCCAAAACCCAGAAACCTTCCCACCCGTCCCTCCCCCCAACCTTCCTCCACCACCCTCTCTTTCTCCTCTCTCTCTCTCTCTCTCTCTCTCTCTCTCTCTCTCTCTCTCTCGCCTCTTTCTCTTTTCTCTCTCTGGGCACCTACATCCCCAAAATCCTAAAACCTAGAAACCCTTCCCCCCCAACCTTCCTCCACCACCCTCTCTATCCTCTCTCTCATGTGCAGCGTCGTCGGCCGTGACGGCGTTGTTGGTGGCGCACAACCCATCATGGGTGACGGAGGAGGCGCCGAGGATGACACTAGAGCCGAAATCAGCCCTCGACCTAAGCAAAAAAGTTAAAAAAAAAAAAAAACTAGTTCGTCTTCCCCACCCCCTTCTCCCCACCCGAGCCCACTCCCAAATCGGACACACCCCTTTTCCCCACCCGTCAATCCTCTGTCCTGGGCCCCACCGAATCAGGCCCTGCATCCTCGTCGCCTCGCCGATCTTGTCCCAGGCCCGACGAACCCGTTGCAAAAAAAAAAAACAAAATCTGGGTTTTTTTGGTCCAATTTTTTTTTAAATAAAAAGGTGAAGAATGGACAAAGGAAGAAGGTGAAGAATGGAGGTGAAGAATGGATGAAGGTGAAGATGAAGGTGAGAGAGATAGGAGAGAGAGATGGAACACAGGGGAGAAACGGAAGAAAGGGAGACATGGGTTCGGATCAGGAAGAAATAGGAGAGAGAGGGAGAGAATTGTTGGGGGTGGGTCCCACTCGTTTTAAAATAAAAATATTAAAATAATTTATTTTTAATTTATTAATATTTAATTAATATTTTTATCCACTTGGCTAGGAAGTAGGTCCCGTCTCAAACCGCGTCAGCATTTAATTGAAAAATTAACAGAAAAACTGACGGATGTCTGACATTGTCACAAATTCGTGATGAGGTATGACATTGCCACTTTTAAAAGATGAGGTATGAAAGTGTCGTCAGACCAATAGTTGAGATAGTTTTTTTTGTCATTTACCCTTTCTTTCTTTCTTTTTATTTTTTATTTTTTTTTATTTTTTTTATTTTTACAAATTTAGTGGTATTCAATTAGATTTTTGAAATAATTTATAAAATAAATTGTTATTGGCATTACAGAAATCTCATTTTGCAGTCCGAACTTTCGATAACTAAAAAGAAAATTGTAACGGTTCCCCTTATAAAAATCCATTAAAATCTGGATGCATTCAATTATGATTTTTTTAAAGGATTTTAAATTGTGATTTATTGAAAGATTACAAAAATATGGATGTATTTAATCAGAATTTTAATTGAAGTTTTAAAGTTCAGTTCATTTAATTAGGATTATGGGAGATTTTTAATTTTTTTTTATAAATCCAAGGGTATTCATTTAGAATCTTAGGAGAGTTTATAAAATTTTACTAAATTCGAATGTATTCAATTAGGATTTGAAATGAGTTTTTAAAATTTCTTGTGCAGAGCATTTGATTTCAAAGAATTTCAAAAAGTGAGGAATTTAGGTGAATTTGGAGAGATTTGATATGGTATTTTAAGCATACAACAAATCCAGCCCAAGTGCGTAGAAATCAATTAAAACTCTGAGCTCGTTGTCTTAGTCACCAGGTAAACAATTATTCATCGTCATTCACTAGGTAAACAAAATTAAAAGCATGCATATAAAATCTCCTCCCTTCACGAGCCATGACTTTCTGTTAAAGCTCCATCAAAACTTTATGGGTTAATAACCCTTCAAAATCTCTACTCAATACACCCCTTAGTTTTCGTTTGTTTAATTAGAAGTAAAGAAGAAATGCGTATGAAAATTAATAAAGAGGAAGAGAATGCCAAATAAAAGTTTGATAGTTATCACTATTTCGAATTGCCTCTAAATTATTGTTTTAGTTTTCACTATAGGTATCATTGTTTTTTTTTTCTTGCTAATCACCCGTCATTCCACACATTGTTTTGTCCCTCACCCATCCCTCTCTCATTATCTCATCAGCAAATAAGATGGATAAGGCAGAAAGAAAGATAAGGTAAGTGATAATGCTTATTAATCTCAATTTTGTTAGAAGACTGATTCTTTGGGTTACCTTGTTTTATGAAGTAACTCTTTAATTTTTATAGACAATCTTGTATTTTGTATCTCTCATCGTATACAAGTCATATGATTAAACCTTTTATACTGTGAAGTCATGAAATGAAAGAAAACAACACATAATCACAATTACGCACGAACATTTTTATATTGTGTTAACACGTAAGTTGTACGCACGTAACTCATAAGTGACTGTAGGAAACAAGCGTCTCAATGCCGCCCTCCTCCATATCAACACCACACCCATCGATGGATTGATTCATACTGCGCCACACAGAGACGTGAGACAGGACAAAGGGTTTTAATCTGCGAGTCATTCCGCCCACACAAATACTAATCCCTAAACCATAAAAGCCAATTACAATTGAGCCACCCCTTTAAATATTGTCCATACGTCTCTCACGCTAGCTAGCAGAATTGCAGACGTGAGGGGATTGGGGTATACAGGTGTCAGGTGAAAATCCAGCTGATCAGATCATCCTCTTGTTGCTCGTTACTTGTTTGCCCTTCTTCCTATTTGCATGCAACATTACACCACTACTCACAATTATATATATAGTAATAAGTCTGCAAGAAAACTCCCAATAATGCTGGCTATAATTAGCCCAAGTTTTGACAACCTTTTATAATTTATCCTTTCCTCTCTGATTTTGATTGGCATCTTGTCCTCTTTTAACCAAAATCCAGCTGATCAGATCATCCTCTTGTTGCTCGTTACTTGTTTGCCCTTCTTCCTATTTGCATGCAACATTACACCACTACTCACAATTATATATATAGTAATAAGTCTGCAAGAAAACTCCCAATAATGCTGGCTATAATTAGCCCAAGTTTTGACAACCTTTTATAATTTATCCTTTCCTCTCTGATTTTGATTGGCATCTTGTCCTCTTTTAACCATCCATTTAGGCCATTTGTACGTCGCGTTCTCTTAGTGGCCCAGGATTTGCCCTAGTAGGTCAAACGATCAGCCTATCACTGGCATGGTCGTCTCTCTTTTTTTTTTTTTTTTTTTGGAAACGGCATGGGCGTCTCTTTGTCACAGGTCAATTGGTAGAGAAAGCACAGGCATGTGAAATATTCTAACTACGCAACAACGACACTAATTACCTTCATGAATGGTGGAAAAACAAGAAAATCTTTGAAAGTAGGAGGAGGAAAGCTTACCCGTTTCATTGGTCTGAAAGGCCTCTACCATTACAGAGCGACAATATCTACCGGTGAAATTTTATCTACATCTTTTGAGGTTTAGATGTATTCAGCTGGAATCCACAAGTTTCAAGAATATGCTCAACATTATTCTCAATCGTATTAGGAAGATCAGTGGAAACTTTTAACACGATTCAAGGTCGACAAAAGCTAGCTATGCTAGAGTAAATGTAGAAATATAAAGAATAATCCGAATGATGACTTTGAGGTATGACTTGAATCGTTTTCTTAAAGTGTTATTTGGCTCCACTCGAATGAGTTTGCTAAAGGGTTTTTGACAAATCATTTCCAAGATACAACAAAATATGAAATATTCAATTAGCAAAACCGAATTGTATTCCTTTAGAAATAACTAGAAAGAAATTGTATGAATGTGAAGGAGAGAGAGAGAAAAGAGCAAAGCAATTGTGTAGACAAAAAATTTCTGAATGAATTTTCTTCTACTAAAGTTATCAATATATATAAAGAGATTTACACCCGTTAGACACATCCTTCGGTTTAAGTTTGCCTTTTCACCACGGGATGCAACTCATGGCAACATTATGTCCAATGGACATATCTGATACAAAACATGTTATAAAGCATGCGGTCAGATGCCCAACCAATGGGCATCTCTGTTAGCAACAATGAAAAGCTGAAATGCTTCAAATTGAAGAGATATGATCGTTGGGTCAATAACCGAACTTCCCGTCAAACAGCCGCACATATATACATTATATTTTTAAAATATTCAACAATCCTTTCCTATTTTAAGAATATATAGACAATGATATTACAACAATTCTCTCTTTATAATTATCACAAGCATACCGATATAATCATGCATACAATAAATGTATCTTTCGAACTAAACCTTTAATTAGTGTAAGTAATTCAAAGTTATAACGAATGTGATGGTGACCTAAGTTTAAACCAACTATTCTTCTGTTAAAATCAGAATCACTACACACATGACTATGTCTTATTTCCTTACAGAAATTTTTGAACTAATTAAGCACTATTATGGCTTTGTGCTTTATCCTGGTTTCATGAACATTTACAAGAGAAAACCCAACTCTTGGTAGAAGCGGCAGCACTTCTTATGTTCGTATAAGTGAGGTTCATTCTCATGTCCCTGCTATTATAGACATAACTACAAATAACCTCATTAAGAGATAAAACTCATCCTCCTAAACGTAGCAGTCTTGCACTAATCATCATGGAATGATCTATATATTAATTTTCAGTGCTTTCGCAACCACTTATCAATAACTTGTTATTACCCATTAAACTTTTAAACTACTGATGTTCAAGACAAAGTCGGGTTACCATTATTGGTGGCTAATTTTCAGTAAAGGGTTTTAGCCCCATTCCACTAGATGTACTAACTACCAAAGCTTTTGAAAGTGCTTTCGTTAACGGATCTGCCAAAATATTACTTGATTTAACATAAATAATATTAATAACCCCATCAATTATTAATTGCTTGACATATT
This sequence comes from Heteromeles arbutifolia, assembly GCA_024362995.1. Classification (NCBI taxonomy): domain Eukaryota; kingdom Viridiplantae; phylum Streptophyta; class Magnoliopsida; order Rosales; family Rosaceae; genus Heteromeles; species Heteromeles arbutifolia. The sequence continues at coordinate 36,717,599 of JANCRC010000002.1, read as the reverse complement.
CATGTCTCAAGCTAACATGTCTAGACTTTCCATTGTATACCTTATTGTATGCTTTAGACAAAGTAGCCTCACTATCACAGTATAAGGAAATGGATGGCATTGGTTGTGGCCACAACTCTATTTCCAATAACAAATTTCTAATCCATTCCGCTTCTTTACTTGATGCTGCTAATGCTATAAATTCATATTTCATAGTTGAATGTGCTATACATGTTTGCTTCTTCGAAGCCCAAGAAATTGTTCCTCCGACAATTGAAAAAATCCACCATGATGTAGACTTATTATCATTAGCACTTGTTATCCAACTTGCATCTGAATATCCTTCAAGTACTGCTAGAAACTCAGAGTAAGTTAAACTCAGGTTAATAGTTCTTTTTTTTTTTTTTTTGGTCAAGAGGTTAATAGTTCTTTTAAGATAAACAAAAATTCTATTTATTGCTTTCCAATGAACAGTACCTGGATGACTAGTGTATCTAGAAAGTTTGCTTACTGCAAATGCGATATCTTGCCTGGTACAATGCATGACATACATTAAACTTTCGATTACACTAGCATACTCAAGCTGTGCAATGGACCTACCATAATTATTAAGTAAAGTTTCACTAGGGTCATAAGGGGTATTTGCTTCTTTTATTTGTAGATGCTTAAACTTAAGAAGCAATTTTTCTATATAATGTGACTGACACAAAGTGTAACCCCTACTATGCTTCTTTACTTTAATTCCCTAGATAGTATCTACTTCATTCAAGTCATTCATCTTAAATTTTGAATTTAGATACTCTTTAGTTTTAGATACACCTTTCATGTTTGTACCAAAAATTAGCAAGTCGTCGACATATAAACATATAATAATGCCATAATCATTTGTGAATGTAGAGTATATGCATTTATCAACACTGTTATGTCTAAATCCATATGATAAAATGACAAAATCAAACTTTTCATGCCATTGTTTTGGTGCTTGCTTCAATCCATGTAACGACTTTACTAATTTACAAACCTTTTTTTTCATTCCTAGGGAGAACAAACCCTTCTGGTTGTTCCATGTAGACTTCTTCATCCAAATCACTATTTAAAAATGTTGTTTTCACATCCATTTGATGCACATGCAAATTATATAGAGATGCCAATGCAAACAATATTCTAATTGATGTGAGCCTAGCTACTGGTGCATATGTATCGAAATAGTCTATTCCCTAAACCCTTGGCAACCATCCTGGCTTTAAATGTTTGAATAGACCCGTGTGTATTGTATTTTCTTCTAAATACCCACTTATATCCTATTGCTTTTTATCCTTGGGGCAAATATACTAAAACCCATGTCTGGTTAGATATTAATGATTCAAATTCATCATCTATAGCCTCTTTCCAAAAGGCTGCATCTCTTGAAGTCATTGCTTCACTTAGGATCATCCTCAACATTCAACAATATGGGTATTTTTTTAACCTTTTTTCCTTTTCCTTCGACTAAAAATACAATAGATTGAGACGAAATAAAATCAAAGCTAAATTTTTTGGGTTTAGGTCTCACTATTGGGTGACATTTTGGGGTTTAAATCTAAATATTTGGGTTTTGGATTTGGGTCTTACCCTTGGTGTTGGTCTAACACGAACATGAACAAAGTTGGTTTGTTTGGAAAATCTTACACGTAACAAGGCGGGTGAGTGCCATTTCTTTTAATATATAGGAGGTATCTCACCATATATTGATGGAAAATTAGTTTTCATGCCTATGCAGTCCGTACCACATGAGTCGACACCGTACTTTTGGCCTCCAAGTCAAACAAGACACCAAAGCAAAGTCAATGACCTAAAAAATACATTCGTAAGAGTTCAAACTCGAACTGAGAGTTCCAAAACTACGCTTGCTTTCTCCTAAACCAATCCCTTGGATTTAGTTGGGTGAGTGCATTTCAAATTAGAGTATGATAACAATGGATTGGAAAACATGGTTACAGAGAGAAATGCTCGCATTTGTGGTTGCAGTCATGTAAGGAGAATACCTAGGTGCTTGTGTCTTTCTAATTTTTCAATTTCCCACATTTTTGTACAACATGTTTGAAGAATTTTTTTAAAGATAACGGGTCACGAGTTAGAGAAAGAGGATAGAGCAGGTGGGAGGGCCAAACTGTAAAACATGAGATATGTGTTGAAATATCCAATATTGACTGTATCATTAAGAAAAGAAGAGTTTAAATATTTTAACCCCACTCTAACTAACTGAGGTCTTTTGTGATATAACCTCACACCTGACAGATTGTGCAAGTAATAATTACTAAGTTGGAGATAATATCGGTGTTGTTGGAAGTGGGCCTTCAGCTCGTCTCTCTGATAATTCTACATGGTATCAAAGCTAGGGATTGGGCCTGAACTTAACTGCCATGTTTTGGGTGGGCCCCCTTGGCCCGCACGGATGTCGAATCTTTTGGGCCTAGGTGTAGGGTGAGTCCGCTTAGCTGGCTATCCCCATGTGGATCTTTCACATGTGACCCACTAATATAGTCCCACGTGATGGGGCGTGTTAAAATATCCCACATTGACCGCATCTCTAAGAAAAGAAGAGTTTACATATCCTAACCCACTCCAACTAATATCGAGGTCATTGAGATAAAAACCCAACATATAACTGATTGTGCATGTGGTAATTAACAAGTTGGGGACAATATCAGTGTTATGGGAAGTAGGCCCTTGGCCTGTCTCTCTGACAATTTAACATGGTATCAAAGTTAAGTAGTGGGAGCGTACTGTATTGCCACGTGATAGGTGGGCCCCCTTGGCCCCACCCGAAGATACTGGGTCCCTTGGCCCAGGGTGTAGGGTGAGTCATCTTGGCTCCATGTAGTTGTCGATGTGTGGATCTTCCACGTGTAACCCACTATTTGGGTCTCACGTGAGAGGGCATGTTGAAATATCCCACATTGACCATATTTTGAAGAAAAGAAGAGTATAAATATCATAACCCCACTCCAACTAATACTGAGGCCTTTTGTGATAAAACCTCATACTTGAGAATTGTGCGGGTAATTACCAAGTTGAGGAATATCGGTGTTGTTGCCCTTCTCTTTTTTCATCACTAGTACAACGTTGTCCAGCCACGCTGGATGCGCCACTTCCTCAATGCCGACATTGCCCTTCTCCTTTTTCAATAATCGCTACTCGTTCGAGTGCGAAATGTCTCCCATTTTAGGATCACAGGTTTGGCAGCGGGGACGAGTGCAGCTTACGACAAGCTATCGTTAGATCAATGTTGGGTATGTTAGAGGGTAATCATGTGAAAACATCATGATTTTCCCTAAGTAAAGCCGTGAGTTCCTCTTTCTCTGTCGGGCTTAGACGTGAGCCAATCCTAACCGTCTTTTCTAGCTAGTAAGGGTATTCAATGTCCTTTTAGGGTTTCCATCCTAATTCATTTTCCAGGGCATTGTCGACCTTGACGCCATCTTTTTGACCCATATACTGTGATTGTTATTTGGTAGGTAGAATCGTCTTTCTGCATTTCAGTTCTTCTTGCTGGGGCAAAAGACTTATTTGCCTCATTGAGAATTTGTAGAGTGCATCAGCGAAACATGGTATGGTCACCCTTGATATCTCCAACTGCTTTTCTAAGGATGCGAAGTCAGATTTTCTAATACTCGATCAAGGTCACGACTCTAATATTCACTAGCCAAGGTCAACGCAAAATCCCGTTATAGGGAGATGGGTCACTGACGATCATGAAGATCTGCGATGAGATAATTGAAGGGTTGATAACGTCGAGCATGATTGTGCCAATGACAGTTGAGGTAAGTTCGTTGAATTTGGTCATGACCTTCACTTTGCATTTGATCGTGTTTTCCAGGCCCATCTTCTGGATAGCTGACAGTTGTAGAATGTTGACTGCGTTGTCGCTGTCCACCATAATTCTGGAGACGTTGAATAGATATCACCAAGGCATCGTTGTGGGGAAATTATACTCACTCAACATCTTGCTCGGTGAAACCGACGATTGGCCCAGGTATAACATCTACGACTTGAACCTGGAAGACTGATTTCGTCTGCTGGATCTTCCTTTTCTTAGAACTATTGGTGGTCCCTAGATGCTTGGATTCAACGAAGATACCGTTGAGTCATATTGTCTTGGTTGGGGGTTCGACATTGACATTCGCATCTCGCCTCGGCAGCGCAGCTGGCTTGTTGACATACTTGTCCCATTTACGTTTCTTCACCAGCTTCTCAAAGTACCTCGTCCATGTGATGCAATCACTAGTTACGTGCCTTGGACCTCTGTGGAATGCGTAGTACTTTGTTTGGTCCAACTTGGAGGTATCTCATAGGTTGCAACATTTTGAACCATGGTTTATCTTTGAGGTCATGACATATCTGGTTAATCAAGACTAAGAACTTGGTGTACACCTTAGGCGCTGAGCCTCCTTTCGCTGGGGATCGGTCATCGTATCTGCTTGCTAGCTTGTTTTTGTTATTGAGCAGTTTTTCGCTCGCCTTCTTCTGAGCTGGCTCCGTGTCTTTGCGGGGCTGCTCAAGCGACTTCTAGAAATACTTGGCCTCCTCCTCGAGGGAAAGCTTTTCAGCAAAAGCACAAGAATCTGCCAGGGTCAATTTCTTGCCCATGATCAGCTCTTAGAAGAGGGGGTGATCTGCTAGAAGCCGCTTTCTAATAGTTGAGCTGCAATGTTATCATCGCATCTGAAAATCTTTGCCTTTTCCACCTTGGACCTCTTGGCATATATACGGATTGACTCATTTGGGTCTTTCTTCATATTGAAGAGGTGGTCAAACTTCTTCTCAATCGAGCAATAGGATGGATATTCCTAAGTGAAAACTAAGAAAACTTCGTTGAAGTTCCGAATTGAGTGTGGCGGCAGGGTATGAAATCAATCTTACGTCTCTCCCTAGAATGTCATGGGAAAGATTTTGTACATGAGAGTGTTGTTGTTGCCGTAGATTGTGCTTTAGTAATGCATCAGGTGCCTGTCCAGATCTTCATTTTCCTTGAATAAGGTGAAATGTAACGGGATAAACTTCCATGGTGGCTCCCTTTGCTCAATCTCGTCTGTGAACAGTGACCTGCTTATGTTAGCCACTTCTCTTCGAAGGGCATCATCGGTAGTGCAATGCCCAAAAATTTACGTAGCAGCTCTGCTATGAGTCTTTGTACTTTCTCTTGGATTTGCCTCTAGTAAGGCAGTGAAGCCTCCGGTATTGACCTGCTAGTCTATATAGCTCTTTTTCATGTCATGCTAGTTTGTGATGCGGTCGCAGTGCACGTGGTTCATTTCTGGCTGGTGAGCGGGTTGCTCATTGTCGAGCTTAGTAAGGGCTGCCAGTGGAATTCGAGTTGGACTACTCTCGTGCCCTCCTCAATACGTCTTGTGGCTGCCTACTCTGGTGCATTGCATGATAATCTCCTTATGGGCCTAGCCTTGTGTGGAAGCAACGCTTGGAATGTCCAGACTGCTCGTCGTAGTGTGGATCTAACCTTGAATACACATTGACTCATGAGTCGAGTCTAGAATAAACGATTATCTGCGCATTGAAGTAAGAGAATACGTTTTCCCAAGGGCCTAAATGAGAATGGACATTACCCGAACACACGGTTCGTGGCAGGCTGAGCGACTGTTTGCCTGGACATCGTTGGAATGAGTTACGATCCTTATAGACATTGAAATTTAGGTGAAATAAATGTTGACCATTGCATTAAAATTACAACTGTAGACATTGAAATTTCGATGAAATAAATGTTGACCATTGCATTAAAACTACAATCCACCCAAATCCGCCTACAACAATCCACCCAAACTCACCTACAACAATCCACCCAACAATCCGCCCAAATTCACCTACAACATCCACCAAAATAAATGGATGGTGGTGATTCATTCTCAAAGCCTATAAATAGGCTTTTCTATCAAGAAGAAAGGGGGGAGAAAAAAAAGGGAAACCAATAAACATCACACCAAAACCTTGAAGCTTTGAAACTCTAAAAGCTCTCAAGCAAATCCCGAATGATCAAGAAAACTCTCTTCGTTCTTCGTGCATCGTTCTTCCAGGATCAAGCCCCAACGGCCTTTGGATCGACAGTCAACCACATTCGAGATCAAGCCCCGACGGCCTTTGAAGAAACTTCGCTCAACCTTCCAAGATCAAGCCCCGACGACCTTTGGATCAACACACCTATTCCTCCAAGATCAAGCCCCGACGGCCCTTGGATCAACAACATCCGTTCTTCAAGAATCAAGCCCAAAAGCCCTTGAAGTTCGTTTATCGTTCGTCGTTCATCCGTTCTTCAAGAACAAGCCCAAGGGCCCTTGAAGATCATTCATTGTTCATCGTCCATCCAATGTTCAAGATCAAGCCCAACGACCCTTGAAGAAACGTTCATCCACCTTCAAGATCAAGCCACCAACGGCCTTTGAAGAAACTTCCCGTTCATCTAAGATCAAGCCTTCACGGCCCTTGGTTTAACAACATCCACAAACCAACATCTTACGGAGATCCAATCAGAGGAACAAATCGTAAAAGAGATTGTAACCCCAAAAATCAATACAAATTATTATTTTGTACACGTGTTCTTGTCTCTTCCATCGCAGGAATTTCCGTGTTTACAATCATCTACCCTTGTCTTGCTTTTGGACACTTCATCTGGGGCGCTCTGTGTCTTGATGCACTCGAGAAGTTGGTTCATCAAGGTGGTCTGCTGCGCAAGGGTGCTGGTTAAATTGGTGACATCTCGGGATATTACGAAATGTTGTAACAAGGCTAGGAACTGGTTTAAGGTAATGGAGAATAAGGAGGACATAAGTCTGAGAAGCCATAGAGTCCTTTAGAAATAAAACTGGAGAGAGTTTGAGACATAAACAACAACTTGAGCAATAAAGAGTGCTATGACAGTTGGATTTTGTCATTTGCTCACTTAATCATACCTGGAGAAGCTGAAAAGTCAAAAACAAATGAATGTCCTTTTAACTCTGTTATATCTTCCAACTTCCGTTATACTGCCGTTTTTCACCACTATTCCACTAATTAATCATGCATTTTCCTTCCACACAATTTTCGTCAAGCGTGATTAAATTAGTGGAATAGTGGCAAAAAACGGCAGTATAACGGAAGTGGGAAGATATAACAAAGTTAAAAGGACATCCTTTTGTTTTTGACTTTTCAGCTTCTCGAGGTATGATTAAGTGAGCAAATGATAAAAATCCAACTCGTAAAATTTAATAGGTTGGGAACACCACCTGCCTTGCTGATGTGTATGTTCCTGTCACTTCCAAAAATTTCTAGTGCATGGGTGGGCTTGTTCTAAGACAATTACTATTTAGAGTGAATAGTAACTGTCTTAACTTCCCATACGTCTTGCCATGACAGAATTGGTAGACTTGCTTAGTCTAAATATATCATTGTATAAAAAAAAAGATATAAATGATGAAATTTTTAGGAAATAGACTTAATAACAATAATACACCTCTAGATTTATGTTATAATTTCTGTTTTATTAATAACATAGGATTGACTTAAATAAAAATAATAATAGCAACAGAGGATGATACCAAACCCTGCTTAGCTCGAAATAAGCATAAACTTTTTTTTGGTTGAAAAATAAGCATCAACTTACAACTCAACGAAAAATTTATAAATATTGCCATGAAGCACTCAGCAAAAAAAATGCTTGGGAGCATTTAGAAAGTGAAGAACTAGATTAAGAAAAAGGCATGGATACTCTTGAAAATATTACTGTTGATTATCAAGTGGTGGCGGTGCTTCATGAGAAGGATCGATTACATCACGACACCGTAAATATTTCTTGCAACCTCTATTATAAGTGTTAGAAGGCGGAGGCAAGCAATTACGGTGCTTGCAACCATGATCTCTAGCGATGGCATGATAATTGATGGGTGTACCGTGTGGTTCGTCTTTCGCATTAACTCTAGGAAAGACAGCCATGCAAAGTAGTGGTACATGAAGGCAAAAGAGAAACATTTTCATGGTCGTAGTCATTGCAAATGAAATTGATGAATATTGTCGCAACCCCAGAAACTGTGATAGAATTGCATACATCTTAGTGATTAAATAGGCTACGTGTTCAAGAAAACTTCTTACGTTGCATTCGTGTAAGTGATAACGTAAAGCTGCACAACTTTAATGTAGGGAATAATGAACCTGCTTAGTTACAATTCTGCTTTTAATTATTTTTAACTCTTTAGACCAAACCAAATCCTGGGCTAAATGCTATTTTTTAGGTTTTATTCCCCCCAAACCCAACCTAACCCATGCTAAATGTATGGGCTAAAAGCTAAATTCCTCCCATGATTTAGCCCACAAAATGGTGTGGGCATGTCTCCCATGATTTATTGAATCTAACGGCTGAGATCGAATATAATCAAATCTAACGGTAAAAATAATTAAAAAAATTATTTAACTCAAAATTCACCCAAATTTAGTGATTTTCAATATTTATCGGAATTTAAATATTGTTAGGTTAAAATGGTCATAAAATTAAATTATGATAGTGTACATAATTTTTTTTTAAAAATTACTTTAAAAGAAAAAATTAGCCTAAATTTATTCTTTAATAATTTCAGGCTAAAAAATTTAGGCTAGAAGGGTTGGAGCAGAAAAATTGTTTCTGGGTTACCACCTCAATTTTATGGGCTAAAAATTTTAGGTTTTAGCCCAAGGGTTGGAGATGGTCTTAATATATTTAAATGTGAGGTTATTAATTTGGAGTATAGAGATTCTACTGCAGTTAAAAGTAAATAATCTGCAGACCTTGTTAATCTCATTCGATATAATGTAATTAAGAATTCATTACATAGAAATTCAAAAAAAAAAAGAATATTAACCCTTCAGTTTGGTTGGTAGATGCACAAAATGAAAAGTATGCCATTTCTCAAGGACTTTTTCCTTTTCTTTTTCTTTTTCTTTTTCTTTTTCTTTTTAATCATAATCAATAGGTAACGGAAAATTTGAATTTGATACCCCTTACAACAATTAAAAAAAAGGGAACTTCAACGATAAGCTCTCGGTACTGTTCACTTTAACGAAAAACCACATTTTTACACTAATAAATCAATCCTGGTACTATTCACTTTACCCTTTATTTTGTCCTTATCGTTAAAACTCAAAGTTTTCAAGCCATTTTCAGTAGTTTTCCTTAAAAAAAAAAAGGTAGTGATATGCACACACTCATTTTTACTTCTCATAGATCTCTTTTAATTTTCAGTTGTTGGATCGAATAAATTGAAGAAGATTAATGACAAAAAATTAACAAGAGTGTATAACAGGTGAAAAATAGATGTATTAATAACACTATCCTTAAAATAAATAAAAATAGATACCACTAATCGACAAATAGATACTTGGTACATAAAGATATAAATAAGTTAAGAAGTTTTAGGGAAAAAGACTTAATTGTAACAATAATATACCTCTTTTTTAAGGAAAATTTGTATGGTGAGGGTTAGGGGTGGGCATGGGCCGGGCCAGGCCCAATTTTGAAGGGACCGAACAGGACCCGAGCTTAAAGGAGACGGGATGGGCCGGGCCGGGCATTAGAGTTTTCAATTTAGGAACCGCACCTTACCTGGCCCGGTTGAAACGGGCCAATTCAGGCTAGGTCCACGGGTCCTTGGGTTTTTTTTTTTTTTTTTTTTTTTGTTTAAAAATAATTATATTAAAAAAAGGGCTAAATTTGTACAGATTGCAGCAATTGCACATATCCTATTATTCTAGCACATCACTACATCCAAAATAACAACATTACATCGTCCAAAATAACAATACATCGTCCAAATTAACAACACATCGTCCAAAATATGTAATAAGTTCCTGCATCCTGAATACAATGTGAAGAAAAAATGATCTAGTTAATTCAAAGCTGAAATTTTGATATATGAGCAATCAACTACAACTTCAAAATTGATGATAATCGCAATCAACTACAACTTTAATCCTAAAATGACCCAAAATATGTAATTCAAAGCTGAAATGACCCAAAATCTGCAAAGGGTGGAGAATCACAGAAAATGAATCTCACCAGTACTCTTCTTGGCTTGCAAAGTGGCAACAACGCCTAAGCACTTCTCAATATCAGGGATCTTTGCCTAATAATCAAAATGATTAAAGTGAGTTGAAAACTGCACAAATTTGCACAGATTGAAAACTGCACAGATTTTGCACTAATTCACTAGTGTTGTGCAGATTGAAAACTGCACAAATGATACCTGTTGCAGTTGGTAGAGAATAGAGATGCTGAACTTGTAAGGGAGGTTAGCTCCACAGCTCGAATTTGGCGCCACTCTTTTCCAGACAGCTGCAAGAGAGAAACGATGAAAATGTATGAGTTACTCTTCACCATCTGGGAAATTTACAATAAAACGAGTGCAGCAAAACTCAAATTGTTACCACACATGACAACAATACATTTGCAAACATCCTAATACTTAAAGCAATCACTAAACTGCACACACATAAAAACAACTGCGGATTAGTGTACTCACTTCAATTTTGACTTTCTGCAAACATCCTAATACTCAAAGCAATCACTAAACTGCACACACATAAAAACAACTGTGGATTAGTGTACTCGCTTCAATTTTGACTTTCAATGCTAGAGGTTCGGGAAAAAAACTTGAATCTGGTGAATTGATTTGGGGGCTTTGCCATTAAGTTTAAATGATCAACTTTGACCTCAATTCCCAGTTCCAATTGCAAAGTTCCAACACTTGTTAATCTAACCCCTTCCCTTGTAAATCTAACTCCCAAATTCCAATTCTTTTCCTCAATCCTAAGTCTTCAACTTTGGAAAAGAAAATTTAGTCTAATCAATGAATTCAAAAGATTCCTCGAATCCCAAGTAGAAGCCAATCGATAAGGAAATTAAAGCATAAAATTCGAAAATGAATAGCTGACAGAGATAAGAAAAAGGGGGTTGGAGGTAGGAACCGACCTCGTCTTTCAACATGTGGAGCAATGTGGTCTTGCTGGTGTTGTAGAGGCTGAGGAACAAGATCTTAGCCTCTTTCTGCTAGAGACCGAGGGACACTAAGCCTAACATACAAAATAATAATAACAATAATAAGAACTTAGAAGTTAGAAGGCATCAAAGCTTGCCAAATTACTGAAAAATTATCAATTCAATCATCAATCTACTGCAAAATTAACTCTAGTAACCTAGTTCGAAAACCCTAAAATCCCAAATTCCAATTTAAAACCCCTAAAATCCCTACACCCGAAATTCAAATTAATAACAAAACCCTAATTCAAAAATTACCTAAATTTTAGAGGGATGATGGCTGGTACCAGTGTCCTCGACGACGGTGATGGGGTGATAGCGGTCGCGACGGCGAGGGTTGCTGTCGAAGAGGAGAAAATCGATGGAGGGGGTGATGGCTTGGTTTCTCTAGGATGTTGTCGAGGAGGATGATGGGTGATGCCGTTGTGTTCGCCAAGGAGAATCGACGGTTGGTGAGCACTGTGAGGAGGAGGACGATTGGAGTCGAGGGAAGGGAGTCGGGCCGTCGAGGGAGTAAGAGTCGAGATGAGAGAGACATAGAGAACCTAGGGTAAAACTAAAATAACGGTTTAGATTAGAGATGGTAGCTAATTTGGTTCGTCCATTTCAATTACAAACGGGCCGGTTTGGGTACCCGCGGTTCCTATACTCCAAGAACCGGCCCGAACAGAAAATCTCAAAGGCCCGTCCCGTTTCTCTTTTTTAAAAGTAGGAACCGACCCGTACCCGCCCTGAACCTTGATTACCCACTTCGACTCGCGGTTCCTGTACCCATTTGCTCAGCCCTGGGAGAGACGGCAAGAGAGAGCTCAAATGTTGCGAATTATAGTATTTCCAACGTATATTTTTTAAATTGCATGCAGTTATTCTAGTGAGACCACACGGCCCCATATTTTATCTTACCATTGTTGTCAACTTTAGAGTAGTTGATATAGGCATACATATCCTATCTTGGTGGCTTTGATATTCGGAGGACACAAGTGCAACAGATGTCTTTGGCAAGTTAGAGCTAACACCATCCAATCATTCATTCCAATCTTATTTGCATAGTCATTACATTGGAGCTTGAGGTTGCTCCGTGTGTGTACCATTCATCCTCTTTGAGTGACATCTATTCATCTACTTGGCAACCCACACTACTGCCGTAACAAGTGTCAATCATACAATGATATTGGACAGCTCCTGCTATACTTGCCGACACCTGTCGTATATAAATACCTTCTGCCACTTCATTTCATTTACATTTCCTCAACCCTTTCCCTTCTTTTATTACGTTGCATGCAGCAAGCATGCAAAATATACGACATTGAACTTTATAAAAATAAGAATTAGTGTTGTGGGGTCTACACTACATTGAACTTTAACAATCTAAACCGTCTATTTTTTAAGTTGCACCTCATAGATCATCCTTGCAAAATATTAGCCAAATCGGAAATATTTAAAATATCCAATTGGATTAAAAAAAAATTAACGAATACTTTGTTATATAAGAAACAATGAAATTTTATCTTGATAATTGAATAGGCAAATGATTTTGAATTGAATTGAATTTTTGCAATGATGATCACGGTTCGGATATTTGAAATTCGATGTGGAGTAGGCCCCGCACCTAATCCCTATTTTCTGAAAGAAAAAAATAAGGATCCCTTTGCATAAAGGACCTGATATATATATATATATATATATATATATATATATATATGTATATGTATATATGTATATGTATATGTATATGTACATGTATATGTATATATATATATGTATATGTATATATATATGTATATGTGTGTGCAGAAAGTTATACAGAGAAAGATAAATAAAAGGAGTTAGCGAGGGTTCAATATGTGGGGATCGGTATATAGTTGTAGGGGTGGGCATAAAAACCGCCAAACCGCAAAACCGAATCGAACCGTATGAAAAAAAACCGAAAAAAACCGTGTTGACCGGAAAAGTCAACTTTGAGTCAAAAACCGAACCGGACCATTTCAAACCGGTTCGGTTTCGATTTCATATGAAGAAGAACCGGCCGGAACCGAACCAAACCGTTTTATTAATAATAAATAAATAAATTATATATATACACACATGTCATGGTATAATAGGTTGAAAAATTAGTTTCACCAAATTGCAAAGCAGTGGATCCTATCCCAATTAGGGCGCACCCACCTCATCCTCATCCTCACTCACGACCTCATCAGTCATCCCTTATTTATTTCCATTCCTTCTAGGCTTCTTCACTCTGGTTTGGGACTTGGAGTAGACATGGAACTGGAAAATAGAAAGGTTGTAGGGGTCGTGTATCAGCATTTCTGGTCAATCAACTAGAAGAAAGCCTTTAGGTTGCACTTTCAATTGGATGTGTGTAGATGTTTGATTATGATTTTTTATTGCTTCTTTTTTCTGTGCTTATTGAACGAACACTTGTTTCATGGGATTTATGTTTATGGTTTTGGTTTTTGTTTTTCTCTTGTGGTTGATATCTTGTATTTTATTTTTTACGAGTTCTATTTGGCTTGTTTCCTACTAAAAGAACAAAAGATTATGTATTTCTCATCTCCACATTGGAGATGGGCACCTCTCTTGACATTGTTCTTTCATAAGACATAGTCTTGGTTTTGAGGATGTTTGGTATTTTCAGGCTTTCCCTTGAGATTATTATCTTTTGTTGGAATATAATGCTCTGTTCTTGGGGAGTAACAAGAAAGCTGTGGCTCTTTGGAGGTGTATGATATTGGCTCTTACATGGAGTCATGTATATCATGCTTAAACCTTCTGTCCTTTTAAATAAATATATTGTGTCCACTTTCAATTTGAAGCGTACAGATGTTTGATTAATTATCTTCTACTGTTTCCCATTTGAAGCTTTTCGTGAAATTTTGGAGCGGAGAGTATCTGCACACTCTTGTCTTCTACTGTTTGATTAATTATCTTCTACAGTTCCAGGTTAATTGAACTTAATTGTACTTGATTAATTATCTTGTCTCATATTTAACATATTTAGCAGTCAAGAGATGTATTTGAATGCATGATGATTTGGTGTTCAAATAATTTAGTATTCGGAACCAAAAATCGGCAAGAACCGAATCGGAACCGGTGTAGAACGAACCGTGAGGTTCTAGTAATAAATTTAAGCGGAACCGCACCGAACTAAACCGTTGATATTTTCCGATTCCGGTTCCAGTTTAGGGGTGGAACTGCATCGAACCGCACTGTGTCTACCCCTATATAGTTGTCTTGCCAAGGTTCTGATAATTGAGATGAGTGGTTTATGTAATGTGTCTTAAAAATGTTCTTATTTTTTGATAACTAAAAACCATGAGTTATTATGTGATTTTACACTATTTTCAAATATCTCTCTTTTTCGAGTCAAGCATGTTGGATTTTGTGAAGTACTTCCGGAGTTATTATATATATGGTCAGTGAATTGTTTGAGATTGTTCATAGAGCATGGGAACATTAGTGTTGGGTTATCCGAGGGATAAATGTATGGCACACGGGGACATTAAGTCGCAAATGCCATTTTAGGGGTCATGTGGTGAGTTGCATATTATGAAGGATAACCAACATACGAAGGGACAATGTGATATGCCACTATGTGTATAATGATTTGACATATAACACATATTTTCTAGCCTGTGTAAAATGGCACGCTTGACTGGCATATTACATATTCTACTGACTAAGTAATGGTGGTTGTTACGCACCCCTCACCCTTTTACTTTTCAGATGAGTTATTTGGCAAGACACGTGCTAGACGAGCTGGAGTTGTGTCAGGCGAGAGATTTAAAAGTTTTTATTCTTTTTGTACACCCTGTAAAGTTTTTTGGAGTTATTTTTATAAGAGAAGTTTAGTTATTTTTTGTTTTATTTTTTTATTTTTATTCGTGCACTAGGTGTAGGGTCATATTTTTCCACCGAACCCGGGTCCGGAACGTGATAGTGCACTCCAGCCTTGAGACAATGGACGAAGCACTCCGAAGAGATGTGACTAACATGAGTAGGTCACATGAGATTGAGCAAACAGATCTACTTCGCAAGTTCACTATGCTTCACTTTACTCCATTTGAAAGAGACGAGGATCTGGAAAGACATCTCAAGTGTTATTGCAGTGCTATGTTCCTTTACGAGAATAATGATGCTCTCATATGCAAGATTTTTGCTACAACTCTGCAAGGAGAGCCCAAGATTGGTTGCACACCTTGGCGCCACGATCAATCTAGAACTTCAACAAACTTTTCTTGATTTTCACTAAGGAATATTGATCCTACCGCTCAATCAAAAAGAAATTCAACCACCTCTTCAACTTTAACAAGGACTCGAATGAGACAATTTGTAACTATGTCAGAAGGTTCAAGGCGAAGAAGGCCAATATCGTTGAATGTGACGATACGATAACCAAGGCAGCATTCAGAAAAGGGCTATAGCCGACCACCCTTTGTTTGGAGAGTTAATCATGGATGAAGATTTTATCCTGGGAAACTCTTATAATTTGACTAAATAGCATGCTCCAAGGGACAAAGCTAAATGAGCCCAAAAAGCTTATAAGCGGTCTCAAAATGACTCGGATGCAGTTTAGAAGAAGACAGATGAGAAGCAGCCCAACGGGAACTAGTCAGGGAACAAACTATTGACTTTTTTTTTTCTAACCTAGGCTCTGATACGAAGAAGAGAATGCTTTGAATAATAATTGTATTCTTCTCAATGAGAGTACATATATAAGGTGTACAATCCTAACGTAAATAGGAAAAAAAACTAATTACATTGGATTACATAAGATTACATGGGATTAATATCTTTTAAGAATCCTACCTAAAATACAAAGTCAACACAAATCCAGGGACAGTTGCCCAGTAAAAGAAGGCCCAATGCCAAAGACAGTCACCAAGTTGCCACCACCCAAATTCTTTGTGACTTGAAAAATGAATCTTGGTTCAAGCTACCACCACCCATGAAGGGAGACACCGCCAGGTTGAATCAGACAAAGTACTGTACATTCCATTGTGGTCCAGGCCACATAACTAACAGTTGCATAAAATAGAAAGAATACATTGAGAGGCTAATGAAGGAAGATAGGTGCTACAAGTACCTAGACAAGTCAGCATCACATCCCATGTGAGATGCGAAAAGCTAACACTGAACCCCCTCTAAAGGAGATTCGAATCAATAGCATCTTCGTCGAGTCTAAACACTTGGTGGCCACCCACAATTCCAAGAAGAGGAGGATCCAGCAGACAAGATTGATTTCCTAGGTTTAAGCTACGAACACCTAGACCAATCATTCATTTCACTGAGCAAGACGTCGAGGGAATAGAATTTCTCCATGACGACACCGTGATGATTTTGGTTCAACTGGCCCATGCCATTGTTGACATGATGATGGTTGAGAACGGTAGGACAATGAACACACCCAACTGTCAATAATTAAGGGGATGGGCTTGGAAAGTACTATCAAATGCAAGGCAGATGTCTTAACCGGATTCAACGGTTTCACCTCGACTGTCATTGGCATGATTGTGTTCGACGTACTCACCTCTCCAATTGTCTCATCCCAGACATTCATGATCATCATGGACCCAGCCCTTTATAACGGAATTTTGGGTCACCCTTGGCTAGTGAAAATCAGAACTATGACATTCATTTGTGGTAGACATGATCCAAAACCATTAAGACATTCATTTGTAGTTAAGAAAATGGACGAATATGGTTTCTAATTTGCGTGATTTTTGATAGACATGATCTTTGAGGTAATGATTAAAAGATAGACGTTTGGATCATTGAAATACATTACGAAGTGGGCTCCATAAAAATGTGAATCAAAAGCGTGTGCCCCCGAATCCTAGCCCATATATTTATAGGTTGATTTAGATAGATGAAGTTGATTATTGGGTCAATATTCTCTTTCTAATATTTTAGCATGTATAACCCATATATTTATATGTTGATTTAGATAGATGAAGTTGATTATTGGGTCAATATTCCCTTTCTAATATTTTAGCATGTGTAGTAGGGTCTATACTCTCTTTTGTTTAGTGGGGTCTGTATTCTCTTTTGTTACACTTTTTTTTGTTTAGTACAATTGGTTAGGAACTCGTAATTTCTTTAATTTGAACTTAAAACTTCTCACTTATAAGGGAAGAGAAAGATAATCACTGCCAACAAACAGAAGTGCTTTGCCGAGACAGAGAAAAGGGCAGAGGTTGGCCTATAGACGTTTGTCGAACGACAGATTTGTAGAGGTTTGAATGAAAAATAAACTAGATTTTCCCTCACATAACGAAGGTTGAGGGTTGGGCCTTGGGGCTTTTGGGCTCCGGTGACTTGAAACAAAAGCCATTGGTTTTAGTTGTAATTGGCTTTTTTTTTCTTTTTTTTTTCTTTTTTTTTTTTTTTGCGATCAATGCACCTTATAAACATCAATTCAAATTCAATTTTGAATTGGACGTTGAGGAATTTCATCTTTACCAGAAAGGATATAACTGCTCTTGACAGTCGCAATGGCTGTTCAAGAAAGGTGTTTCAAGTCCATATAAACGCAACTTTCTCCACGCACAAAATACATCAATAAAAGACCCTATCTTTCCTATATCACTATTATATTTTTCTTGAGAAAAACACTTGTACGTTCGCCACATTCAAGTTCCTGGTGCTAGGAACTTGGATTAGATAGTAGGGTGGGCACGGTCCGGTTCGGCCCGGTTCCACCCTCAAAATGGAACCGGAACGGGAAAATTTCAACGGTTTGGTTCGGTGCGGTGCGGTTCCGCTTAAATTTATAACTAAAATCGTACGGTTCGGTTCATGACGGTTCCGGTTCGATTCATGCTGGTTTACGGTTCTAACCAAAATTATATATATGTTTTTTTCTAATTTTCTACTTCTAATACCAAACACATATTTCAACCACAAATTCAAGTAAATTTGAGTTTCAACTACTAGATCTACAAGATTTGGGACCAGAAGATAGAAAGTGTGCATATAAATATAAATCAAAAGATAGAAATGCTCAAATCAAGACCAACGTGTAGATCTTAAACTAAAACTAAAATGTACATAATGCATAATATACTGGAAAAGAATGGAGAAAAATAATGTAGGGGAAGAAAAGTGATAAAACAACAAAGGAGGGGGAGAGAAGTGAAGAAAAATATTGGGCTTATGCACATGGTCTTCTTGGAAAAATATCTTATTTATATAAAAATAATAATAAAACAATAATTTATATTAAAAGCGGTTCGGTCCGGTTCTTCCGGTTCTTAATATTACCAAACCGGAACCGAAACCGTTAGAAACGGTTCGGTTCGGTTTTTGTTCCGATTTTGACTTTTTTGGTCAACACGGTTTTTTACGGTTTTTTTTGTCATGGTTCGATTCGGTTTTCCGGTTTGGCGGTTTTTATGCCCACCCCTATTAGATAGAGTAATCCTTGTGAACAAAACGAACTACAAGTACCCAAGTAGAGGCGAAATCCTGCCTATGGAGGACATTGCAACAATCTGCAAGCCTCTATCTATTCATATTGCCAGTTTTGGAAACACTTTTCTTTTTCTTATTGTTAGTTTCGATCTCACTTTCATATACTGTTATAAGATTTGTATGTATGCATATTTATGGTCTTAGAAGTTGATTTGAATTAATCATAAGTATCTGATACTATATATAGAATCATATCAGTCCGTTATCATTGTTGTATCATACTTATTTTGTTATATCGTCAATAAAGTTACTATAACTTTTGTTTCGACTATTATATTGAATTTGTTGTTGTTATACTTTTATTATCGTTACATCCCTTAAATTCTGACTGTGCTCCAACAAGATTTGGCCGAAACACGAGAGAGAGTTCCATCTTGAGAGATGGAGTGATGAAATGTGTATGTCAAGTCCGTATCTACTAAGCCTTGAATAAGAATGGTGTTTTTTACTTGCAAGCAACGTGTGCTTAAACGTTTCCTTTGCAAGCTACCTTAGCTTGAACTTTGAATTGATCAAGTAATCAACGTCCACGTCATCCCTTGGCTTGCTTGTACATAAATATTCAAGTGTTTTTCCTGCAAACATCTCCACACGTAAATGGCATGAGCAAGGCAGGCAGAACCCTTCAAAACCTATCCATATAAATAAACTTATAATATGGTCGACTTTGAGCCATCGATCATCCTTGAACATATTCAGAGATCATTACTTAACATCTCAGGCAGGTGACAATTAGGGTGGAAATTC
Organism: Heteromeles arbutifolia; assembly: GCA_024362995.1. Taxonomy (NCBI): domain Eukaryota; kingdom Viridiplantae; phylum Streptophyta; class Magnoliopsida; order Rosales; family Rosaceae; genus Heteromeles; species Heteromeles arbutifolia. The sequence goes on along the minus strand of JANCRC010000002.1, from coordinate 36,698,371 downwards.
ATCAATATGCCTAGGAATGAGTTCTGGGGTTTCAACAAATTGAGAAGCATTCTTGAACTACTTCGTCGCAATAGATCTTTGACTACCAATAATGCATCGCCGGGGCAGTTCCCAGCTACGGCAGTTTCTAAGGTTGGCCACGGTTATCCGATACAGCAAGGTTTTCGGTATTTAAGTGTCAACAGCAAACCATGGACAAAACTGGATACAAAAATGTAAGGATTACTCTTTGATTAATGGTCTTAATTTATATTCTAGTTGATCTCATCCGTTAAACATTAGTTTTTTCTTTCGAATGATAGAAAAATAAATAATTTGTCTGCTTGATAATTCTACACTCATAGGGTAAATAGTGGAAAGGAAAAAGCTCAACAATTACAACCAGCAGCAACTCCTTCTAGGTTCGGCATCGGTCAATGGTATGAACTGATTCTCAAATATGTATATTTTGTCCTTAGATCTTCCACAGAAGACCAAATAGAATCAGCTCACTCGATTCGTGTCTGATCCTGCATGATTTCTCGTCTTCCCTGCATTAATTGTTCTTCAAATTAGAAATCGAACTTTTTTTTAGTCTCCAGAATCAAAGTTTCTATGATTCTATCTCTCTAGCTATATCTATTTTTACTTTGTTTGGAAAAGTATAGATGCTATAAACCAATATTTTAACATGCTGACAAACCAATGGATACTAAAGTACGCTTCTAATTTAGTATCCAATACATGCAGGGTAAAATGGATTTTGGGATCTATATTGGCACTAATCCTTCCTTTTTGGACTCAGAATTGGGGAAAACTCAAAAGGATTGAAGGTACGGAAAATCTTTTTCGTATGAACTGGTCAAATACATAGGATCAATAAATAATACAAATCGAAAATAAATTTATTTTGTACAGGAGAGGCAGAAATGGTTGTGGAAGAGGTAGAGAAAGTAGCCGAGGTTGTAGAAAGAGTGGCAACTGTGGCGGAGAAGGTGTCCGAGGACGTTGCCGACGAACTCCCTGATAATACCAAACTAAAGGAAAAGGTTTTACTGGCAGAACATGTTTTCAAAGTGGCTGCTAAAGATGCTAAACTAACCGAAGATTTCATTCACAAGGTCTTGCAATGGCAATTCATCCCCCATCTTAATTTCTTCGTATATTTTATTTACATTTTATGTGATTCATTTTTTTTTTTTTTTCCTTTCTTTTTTTGGGGGTGTTTTTAGCATCTATATGCGCATTTGACTGATTTATAACTCTATTATTTTAAAATAATAGGTGGAAACGTTGAAGCATGATCTGGAAGACTTGGAGACAATAGCAGAATCCATTGTTGATAATAATAACCATAAGATTGGGAAATGAAGGAAAGAAAATGAATATTTGGAAAGAACTGATCCCCATGACATGTACATATTCTTGTACAATTTCATGATAATATGTCACTTGTGAATGTGATGTTCAATCGACACATTGGCGTGCCAAGTAGTTTGATTCTCATTGTTTGTAGGCTTCACCACTTGGGCTTTGAAGAAGCTTAGTAAATCTTTTGATTTGTTATTTGTAAGGCGTGTCACCGTTGACTTTTGCTAACAGAAAAATATTTATTTAGAATACATACATAAATGTATATGTGACACTTGTGCCACGAGAAAATAAAACTCCTTTATCAAATGATTATGTCAAAGATTGGTTCAAATTTGGCTCTTTTTAATGTCTTGTATGTTAAGGACTTTAATTGTTTTTCGATATTATACCAGAAACTACAAAGATGGGGTTGGACATAATCAAACACACTACTTCAATCATTCATAGCAAAAGGTAAAGACATTAAGTAACAAGAGTAGTAAGTACAGAATTGAAATTGATATTGATAATACCGAATATCACAAGATAAGTAAAGTACAAACACGAAGGAACTTAAAACAATATATAAAACTCTTATCAGATTGAATTCAACACCATTAGATTGGAAAAGTTGCTTTCTTGTAAGGGGTTTCATCCAAAGAGACAAACTTATCTAATGGCCGGTAAATCGATACTACACAAAGATATGGTAGTAGAGCAAATTTTAATTGGTCTTAGAGTCTAAAGGAAAGGATTCCTAGAGTTCTAAATTCTTGGTTTCAAGTGGTCTTTTGGCAAGGAAGAAGGAATGAAACAAGTAAAGTCAGAGAACTTTGGTTTGAAACTTGTAGTTTGTTTCGTTGAATGATTCGTGTGTCCTTTGCTTTGCGCATTTAACTTGTATCTATCGACCTTTTACTTCCTTCTTCAATGCTTCTTATATCTTCATTTGAAGCCGACATAGGATTACTTATTAGAAAGTAATCACCAATAGAAAGTAATCCAAAATATATGGGCTGTGAATCTAGATTAGCCTAACCAAGATGGTGATTTTGCTTAAATTTATGATCACCTTACCTCCAAAAACACCAGTGCTTTACATTCAATGCTACCGGCTTCAAGAGTGAAAAATGGTCCTTGACGTCTTTGATTATTGAAAAATAATCTTGACGGCTATTTAATACTACAATTTAATGGTATTCATTTTCATTTGTAAGTGAGAGGTTTTAAGTTCGATTATCGCCAAATGTGAATTTGAACCACATCATTGATTGTCCATTATAACGCTAAGTTCACCTCCTTCCCTTAGTGTAAATAAATATTAATATTGTTTGTTAAAAATAAAAATAAAAATTTGGGTTGTACTGTTTATTTAAAGTAAATTAAAGGCCCAAACTCCATTTCCTATGTGAATCATCTTATTAGGCCGAAACCAAGGCCAATAATATTTTTAGTGTAAACAGTATTTAGTACCAATACATCATTATAGTGTTGTTAATAATGCGTTCATATGTCACTCAGTACTACGGTCTGGTGATATTCCTCTTCAATTGGAAGTGAGAGGTTCTAGGTTCGAATCTTGTGGATGGCGAATTCAATACCAAATTAGATTACCCATTGTGTGGCTTAACCGAACTTTTCCTTCTCCTAGTATAAAAATATCGATGTACTAAAAAAAATAAAAATAATGCGTTGATATTCAATTGTTATGTGTTGCTCCATGTCTTATACCATACACGATATAACTAGTTTGATTTGCGGTCGTCTGATTTCAATCAAACGGTACCCAAAATTATGTTTTGTTCATGTCCTTGGGTCCAAAAGATGCTCAAGTCCAAGATAAAACTGGGTCCAAATATTGGATCCTGGTATAAATACTAGTACCACAGTTTAGTAGTATTTCTCTTCACTTGTAAATAAGAGATTTTAGGTTTGATTCACGCCAAAGGTGAATTCAAACCACATTATTACTAGCTCATTATTACTTATAAATGAAAGGTCTTAGGTTTGTATTACGGTCTAGTAATATATTGAGTAGATGATATCATTTCTTAAAAAAACAAACAAGTCGGATTCGGGTATACCCGTTCCTTGCGGCTTGCAACTACGGAGGGAGAATACATATTATCAGGACCTTTACCAAGAGGGATCCCTATTTTTCTAAAAAAATGGAGACACCCTCTTGACCGTTTGATTGATTTTAATGAAATTATGTGGTTGAGATTAAAACACAGATCACACAATCTCAGCCACATAATTTCATTAAAATCAGATCCAACTGTGCTCATTTTTTTAGAAAAATGGGATCCCTCCTGTGTGAAAGGTTTCTACATATTATAAAGCAGTTAAGCGATTCCTTTCGACGACTTTCGGTTGGTTCAGCACGAGACACACCAACCACCACTGAAGAAGAAAGAACGCGGAGAGAGAGATCGGAGATCCCAAACTTCTTCTAAGATCGCGACGACGTCGTCCCAGATCCACGCTCCATAATGTCTTCGACATTCAGTGGCGATGAAACGGCACCGTTCTTCGGCTTCCTCGGCGCTGCTGCTGCCCTCGTTTTCTCATGTAACCAAACTCTAACTTCAGTCTCGCTTTTTCTCCGTGTTTTTCTCTTTGCAATGTCTTTGGCTCCCGAGAAAGTTTAGATCTAGTTTGGATTTGATCATCTGCTCCATTCGGCTGTCAATTGAACTTGGTTTTTATAATATCAACGAATTAAGTGAAGTTGCAGTTCTGATTAACTTGGATTTTCTTGCTTAATTTTTGGTTAATTATCATTTGGAACCCTGAAAGTACAAATCTTTTGCTAGAAAGGAGCTAAATTTGACTATTATTATTCATTTAATGGTCAGATGATATGCTTTGTGGAGTTCGTTAACACGGATCTCAAACCCCATTACTCAAAACAGGCTGATTGATCTGTTTCGCTTGGTTTATACATCATATGTTCATGTTTGCCCAAAATTTTAGAATCCCAAATATAGGTTTAGTGTGCTTGATATAACGGCGGCTTCCTTGGGGGTTTGTTTTTTTAGGTATGGGAGCTGCCTATGGCACAGCAAAGAGTGGTGTTGGTGTGGCATCCATGGGGGTGATGAGGCCTGAGCTGGTAATGAAATCCATTGTTCCGGTCGTTATGGCTGGAGTTTTGGGTATTTATGGCCTTATTATTGCTGTTATCATCAGTACTGGGATTAACCCAAAGGCCAAGTCATACTACCTCTTTGATGGTTATGCACATCTCTCTTCTGGTCTTGCTTGCGGTCTCGCTGGACTTTCTGCTGGAATGGCAATTGGTATTGTTGGCGACGCTGGTGTAAGGTATAAGTTCTGCCCTTTAAGAGCATATGCATATACATAATTGTTTCTTGTTGCTTGCTGGTGTTTTTTATTTTTTTTATATTTTGTATGCTATAGCTAGATGCTAAAAATAAGTATCATTGGAGTAGATCCTATACAAATTAGTACCCCTTTTTTCTGTTTCTTTTCGATTAGTACTGTCCTTTTATCAAAGGCAGAGAATAATTAGGGTGGCCATTTATCCTGTAAACATGCTTTTCAGCAGTGAACAAAGTTGATCTAACTGCACAAATAGCAATGGTGGTCTTTCTTGTTTCCCTTTCTTTTACATGTTTCTTACATCAACTTCTGGGTTATAGAGTTCGTTGGTCAGCTTTTTGTGACTGTCACTATGAACTGAATTACTTAACCTATTGTTAATTCCGGAATTAATATGCAAAGCAGATTTTCACCCAAGACTAAATTTAAAGATAAAGAGATTGGTCTGATAGAGGATTATCATTAGTTAGTAATTGGAAATCCAAGGAAGGATATTAAACCCCAGAGTTCATTTTAATATGGAAAGTTGAAGTCCAATCCAAGGATAGTAACTTAAAGCCGTGACAGATTAGAACTAAAATCAATGATAAATCTTGGTCTGGAAATGGATAGTGAAAACATTGTAAACTATTCATGGGCTGATAAATTTAATGTTTGTGGCAATGTGAAAAGTTATAAAGTCCAAGGTCAGAATAGTATCTTAACTCTAGTAAAACATATTTCGCTGAATAGAGGTCCAAATGTCATTGTATGTTTGGCATGTAAGATGAAAATATCATTCTCAAGAACAACTATTGAGATTGATTCTTATTAGGGCTTCGAATCAGTTGAGATTTAATATTAAAGTTGTCTTTGACAACTAGTATGGTGTTTTGGTATAACTGTAATCTGTAGTGCCCTGAATATGATTCTAATGTCTCATGTGTTTGTAACTAGTATAATTTGGTAGACAACTGGTATAGTGTTTTACTATAATTTGGCAGCGTGGGTCAATAGCAGTAAACATGAAAAGATGGCTCGTAAAGTTTTCATGGCTCTGTGAAGCTAGTTTTCGTCACTTGAGAGCAGAAGTGCAGAACAACTAAAGTTTTTATTGGTTGTTGTGCTTCATAGATATCCCCTAATCTTTCCTTAAATGTTTCTATGTGATTTGAGATTGATAATCCTTTATAGTCTCCACATAGTAGTCTCGACCTAAGTATAATTAGTGAAGCACCTCCAGAGTAACCGAGCTTGTTTTGCAGAGCTAATGCACAGCAGCCAAAACTCTTTGTTGGGATGATCCTCATTCTCATCTTTGCTGAAGCACTGGCCCTCTACGGCCTCATTGTTGGCATCATCTTGTCTTCTCGATCAGGGCAATCCAGAGCGGACTAAGAAGTGACCGTGCATCATTTATTGCTTATTAATGGCACTTCAAGGGGAATACTTTTGGCTGCCCTCAGGTTGGTGGTTGGATGCTGCTCGCTGGTTCCGGAAGATGTGTAAGTAACGGCCCTTGCCTTGTGGTAGTAAGATTGAGGTTTTCATTCAACAGAATAAAAGCTTTTAAAGTTGTTAAGGTTTTTTCATCTTTTGGTGTATTTTTCGGCAGAACTATATGACCTGGTATAGATCCATAATTCTAAAACTAGTGCATGTTAATGGATAGAATTCACTCTTATCAAATTCACATTATTGTAGCAATATTACTATAGGAATTAAACTTAAGGTACTTAATTCCCTGTATTTGGAATGCGGCAGCGCATCTAGTGGCCTCTTTCGCCTTATGCGAGGGGGACTCTTATGGATGAGACTATTTTAAGCCTGTGGTTGTTTAACACTTTGGCTACCGATGTAAAATTTTCAATTCGAATCTAATAAAATTCTTTACTTTGATAAAAATAAAAATAAAATAAAAAAATTCCTATATATATATGAATCAACTCATTTAAACTACTGCGAAAGGCTTAAACACCATTAATTTTAGGACAAAAAGGTAATTAATTATATTGCACCCTTCTAATTGGGCATGTAATAGTTTGGTCCCTTTCTTTTAATTATGTAAATATGGATACTTTACTCCCTTGAAGCTACATATTGTTACACCGGCTCCTCCGTATACCGAACTATGAAGTTAACTACTATTTTTTACAAGATACTTGACACATATATTTTCATTAAAATAAACTAGGATAAATTACAAAAAACTACTTCAACTATGGGTTGAATGACAATCTCATAACTCATGTTTAAAAAATAACAATGTTATACCTCATCTTACGAATTCGTTTCAATGTCATACCTCTGTCAGTTTTTCTGTTAAGTTTGACAGTTGAATTATGAGCTGGCATACGTGGGACCCACATCCTTACCCAACTAAATTAAAAAATTAATTAAATACTAATAAATATATTTCAACAAAAAAAAAAACTAATAAATATAGAAAATCATTTAAAAAAATTAGCGTAAATTGTACGAATGGTCCCTCAACATTAATCAAAATTAATCAAATTGGAGCAATAGTCCCTCAACTAAAAATCTATAACCATTGGTTCCTCAATTTATCAAAATGTTTAGCTGTAGTCATTCTCATCAATTTTATCAAAATTTTGTCAAAATAAGCTATGTTAGAATGATCATTTATACAATTAAGATCCCTCAACTCATCAAAGTGTATAATTATGGTTTTTTTTCGTCAACCATGACAAATTTTTTATCAAAACAAGTTATATTGGAAGGATCATTGCTACAATTGGGTTAAAGTTAATGGATCATTTCTCTAGTTGAATTAAAGTTGAGGGACCAATGGTAATAGATTTTTAGTTAAGGGACCATAGCTAGATGTTTTGATAAGTTAGGAGACCAACGGTAATTTTAGTTGAGAGACCATTGCTCCAATTGAGTTAAAGTTAAGAGACCATAGCTACAATTTAATCAAAAAATTATTAAGAAATTGTGGGACCCACCCCATCCCCCACCTTTTATTGTCCCCTACCTTTGTCCCTCTTTCTGTTCCAGAACCCCCTCCCTTTTTATCCTCTGCAATTCTCCCCCGCAGTCCCCAACAACACTCACTCACTCACTCTCTTCCTCACTCCCTTTGTATCTTCTCAACGCAACAAACAAACATAACATCATCATCACAAAAATCCCAAAATCCAAAGCCAAACCAAAAAGTTGCAGGTTGGACTCAGGAGGGAATTACCATGGTATTCACCTCCAACCCTTTATCTCTCAGCGTCCCCGACCATTTCTTCGAGTCATGGCTCCGCGACAACGGCTACCCAGAAATCATCGACCAGCACACCTCCACCGCATCACCACTTCCTCCGCCGCCAACGCTGACGCAGCCTCGACCACAAACGGCTTCTTCATCTCACTCTTCTCTCGCATTTTCACCCTTTTCTCTCTCTTCACCATTAACCCCTTCTCCAAGCTCACCAACGACGATATGGGTTTGGCAATATGGGTTTTATAGCGGGGAGACAGAAAGTGCTTTTGGTGGGGAAGTAAAGCACTTTTCCGTGAGAGAAGCTACAGATTTCTCGTGGGAAATTGGAAATCAGAGAGCGGTGATAACTTTAATGGTGGAGTCCCACTAAGCCCGACCCATAGGCTCACCCATCACGCTCCAGTGCCCCAACGGCAGCCCATCGACGGTCCACACGCACCCATTACCACCTCCATTCCCATGCCCCACATCCGTCGGCGATTTGTCCGGCGAGGCCTTGGCAGGCTTCTCAGCATCCTTCTGGTTCTCCTCGAATCGCTTGCTCAGAAGAGGGCTCGATTCCTCCTGGACATTGTTCTCCCTGTTGTTGCTCGCCATGATTGATCACAGAGAGAAATCAGACACCCCAGAAATTGAATCGCAGAGAGAGAATGAATTGAAACCCTAAAATTGGATCGACGGAATGAAAAGGGACAAAACAAGCCGTCTCAAAGTCCGGCGGAGCGAAGATGGTGAGAGAGGAGGACTGCGGGATGAGGGACTCGGAGACGAGCTCAAGAGTCATCGCCATGGAGACGTAGCCGGAATCAGAGAGGATTTCGGCGGCATCTTGGAAGGCCTGGGCGGGGAGGGCGGATGAGAAAGAGAGGAGTGAAAGGAGGATGCTGAAAACGAGAAGCGGCTCCGCCATTAATGGGTGGCCCGGGAGGGTGGGGGGAGATGTTGGCGTGGGTGAGATCTGGGTTTGGGGTAGTTGTGGTTTTGGGTTGGGGAAGACGGAAGCGAGGAGGAAGAGGCAGGGGAATAAGGGGTGGGTCCCCCATGCAAAAAAAAAAAATTAAATGATTTTTTTTTTTAGTTTTTAATATTTAATTAATTTTTAAATATAGAGTAAGTCCCGTCTCAAGCCACGTCATTATTTAATCTATCTAAATGATTACAAGCGTAATTCCTTGAAAATGATAACTTTGGAGTCCATCAGTTTTTGAGAGAAACCCCAAAGGGTTTGTTTGATTAACGATTGAAGATGATTAAAATAGGAGCCAGCCAATGGTTTAAATAATTTGATTGCCACTCATTGGGTAACTCATAGGCCTTGGAAAATTAAAGGAAAGCAAAACGGCGAAAAATGAAAAGTTCAATTTTTGTTATAGAACTTAAAATGCAGCTTTGAAAGTTTAAATGATCGTTTTTGGCCTTAAACATGAATATGTATACCATAAATGGGTAATGTTAACCTAGGAGTGCTTAGTCTAACGGTCAGGCCCTTGGTTTGTTACCAAGAGGTCTGGGGTTCGACACCTCCCAAGGTACCCACGTAGCAATTGCTAGAGTTTCTTGCTTCCCAAATGTTGTGGGGTCATGCAGGTAAGCCTAGTGATTAGTTGGGTCAAAGATCCGGAAACACTAGATTTAAAAAAAAAAAAAAAAATCTAAATCAAATTTTGTAAACCAAATTATGTGGACGTTAATGATTAGATTATTACTTAAGTGTTGTTTAATATGTTTATTTCTTATATGTGGCACATCATTTGATTTGCAAATTTGGTTTAAATTTTTATCTTCTTAGCATCACCTTATACACGATTCATGTGAATTTAGTATATAAACTTAGAGATCACCATTTTAAAAAACACCAATATTCCAATCATGAGGCAGGTAGGTAGATCGTCCTCTGCGTCGGGTTCCTTATCCTGGAAAAATTAGGTCATTTTTTGGATTGGAAGAAATGTTAAGAAGATTTTTGGGTAAGTTACACAAAACTACTTTAACTATGGATCGAATCACAATTTCATACCTCATGTTTTAGAAGTTACAATGTCATACCTCATTTTACGAATTTTGTTGCAATGTCAAACCTCCGTCAGTTTTTCTGTCAATTTCTCTGTTAAATGCTGACGTGGCTTGAGGTGGGACCCATTTCCTAACCCAATTGGATTAAAAATTTTATTAAATATTGTTTGGGCCCAAAATATTGATCTAGGCTGAATTTGGAGGTACATTCAGCCTAGCGATCTTTCTAGAATTCTCATTAGATTTTGGGTCATGGGCTGCCAGGTCAGGTTGGTCGAGTCCCACCAGGAAATGGAGTCTTTCAGATAAAGATGAAGGAATTGAATCCTGATGTAACTAGGATGCTTGGTGGGATGAGGGCGCTGAAACTTGGAAGTAAGGAGTTGAATTCAAAGTCCTAATTGGTTTAGGATTGGCTGAGTTCTGGTTGGATTAGCTTTGAGAAAACTTATTCCGAGAAGGATTCTAATTCGGCTATGAGAAGGTCTGCCCCTATAAATACAAAACTCAGCGTATCATTCGAGGCCCCAACAAATCAACACACAAATCTGCCCTGCACAAACCTTCGCTCTACGCGAAACCTCTCAACAACCTTGAGATTTTTATTTTCCTTTTCGCTAACACATCTTCAGTTTGGATAAACAGCACTGTGAAGGCAATCGGTGATACCTTCAGTTTGGATAAACAACACTATCGCCGTAGAATTAGCCGACCGCGGAGCACCTTCAGTTTGGATAAACAGCACTGCAAAGAGGCCGACTGGTTATCTATCCAAGTCTCGGTCGAGAAGGATTTCCGAATCCTTATTGGCAGAGGTTATCTCATTAGCCTTCTCGGCGAAGTGAGGTGTTACGAATTACTGAGCTCGGCACATTGAACGTCGAGTTATTTTATGATTGGATACTCACAAGTTGTCTTTAGAGTTCGACATTCTGACGGTCGAACCACATTCACCATCAAGACGTACATCCGCTTTGAGTATTTATACCCTTCACTTTAGTGTCAATTCGGCGTGTGTTTACTCTAACGAATACCATTACTGTGACCGAATCCGACAACGATTTGTGAACTTCGTATAATTAGTAGCCTTGTCTTCAGGCTTTAGAATCTAAGGGCCGAGTCGAGTTTCGTCCTCGGCCGCAATCGCAAGACGCAGAAGTCAGCCGCGAGCTCAACGCAACATCACATTTTACTCTTCGACCGACGAGTTGGCACGCTCTGCACACAACTGAAGGACGTAGTTAGCTCATTAGTTACTCGGCCTGCGCGCCACGTAAGCTTGGTAGTTTTTAGGGTCAACATTTTGGCACGCCCGGTGGGACCCAGTGCTAAAACTACAAAGTTCATGCCAATTGAGACACGATCAGTTAAGAAGAAAGCAATCATGGGAAAATCAACGACTGATTTGTCAATTCAAAACATAGGACAAAATTTACCGTAGCCACAAAACCCCATTGTTACCACGACACCGGAGTCCACGAGCGCAGCACACCGAGAAAAGGAAGCTGGTCTCAGCGGTCAGCCTCGCAATGCAGAAATCCCTGACAGAACCGCATGCATTTTCAATGAAGTGGTAGCTGAGGATTGTGATGAAGATGGTGGTGAATGTGCTAATCCACCAACAAGGTCGTTTCTCCGAAGACAACTGGACGAACAATCTCGGTAAGTTGAACAGACATTCAGCCGAGGAATAAACAGTCTACATGAAGTAATATGTAATACTAATGAGACACACACCGGATTGCTTGAAATGTTGGTTCATAAAATCTGTGAAGAAAGGCCCTCCGATCATTCTCGGCAATTGCCACCAAGGAATATTCCTTTAGTATAGGCCAAGCCAGTGCCTGCTCGGTTCAAGCCAATTGACTTGGAAAAGAGAGATAGATCGAGCAGTAGATCAGACGGATTCGACCAGCAAACGGAAACGACATCCGTTGATATGATCGAGGTTCAAAGGATGATCGATTCGACCTTGAAAAAAAGGCCGAAATTCCTGAAATTCATCTACCCATACCCTGCTTACGTGGAGAAATTTGAATATCCTAAAGGCTTTAAAATCCTAGATTTCATTTTGTTTGCTGGGGAATCATCTTTATCCTAGTTAGAACATGTGGCTCGGTTCACTGCACAATGAGGAGATGTTAATAGCGATCTCCATAAACTGCGACTATTTAACTTCTCATTGACAGGCTCGGCATTCGCTTGGTACATCAATCTCCCACCGAACTCCATCCAGAGTTGGGAGGAGTTGGCCGAAAAATTTCATGAGCAATTCTATCGACCAGGGTTGGAAATGTCAGTTTCATCACTAGTTAGGATGACTCAAGCATCAGATGAGTCACTAATGGATTGTCTTACTAGGTTTAAGTCAGCTAAAAATTGGTGCCGAGTAACCCTTCCTGAAGTCGAATTTGTTAGACTCGCTTTGAATGGGTTGGACGTGGAGTACAAAAAGAAATTCCTGGGGGCAAACTCTCGAGACATGAACGAACTAGCTCAACATGTTGAGCAATATGACTACCTACTCCGAGAAGAAAAAGTCTCGAAGTCTTCATCCCGAGGAACCATTTACAAAAACCCCACGATAAGCTATGTCTCGGCTGAACCTGAAGAGTATGCTAGTGTTGATGTGGCTGAGATAGTAATCGATAAACCGTATATTTGCAAGGCATTGACTTATGCCAATCCCAAGGATGTCAAAACTCGCTTGGCCACCAAAGAATCTATCACCAAAACATCAAAAGTTTACACTTTTGACATTACTAAGGCCGACGCCATCTTCGACCAACTACTACTTGCCAAGATCATCAAACTTCGGCCTGGGCATAATATTCCTAAGGCCGAAGAATTGAAAGGAAGAAGATATTGCAAGTACCATAACTCGAATAAACATACGACAAACAACTGTGTCGTATTTCGAGGTGCCGTCCAAAGCTAGATTGATAACGGCAAACTCAAGTTTCCAGAAAAGAAAATGAGCGTTGACACCGACCCGTTTTCTACGGCAGACCGAGTTCGTTCCAGTACAACACATCCCAAAGCAGAATTCTCGGCCAGGACTCAAGATCAATTTATTTTTGAACGAGCCACCCAAAGTTCTTTCAGGACCGGCTATCATCGAGTCCATGACAGACACCAGCACCGAGGAAGCAGATAGATCGACAATTCTATGCAGTCGGTGTAAGACAAACATCACAACCGGGCCAAACGAAAGGCTGCTTTAGGCTACGATAAAACAACCACTTTTCATGGCCACAACACATCAGAAGACCCTCAATGCAGGCCAGCGCCAGGGAGTTTTCGACAGACTCGGCCCCAAAACGCGGTCGATTAAACTACCCCCAGTCAGATGGTGCCTCGATTTCGATGCACCATTCTATAACGAAAATTATTATGGACAAAGTTCTGGCAGCCCGAACTCTTCTGCAAAGCAGAAAACCTTCAAACCTCATGAACCGCATGATCAACGTTGGTACACCTATCATTCCCCTAAAGGTGTGTACACTGCACTATCCAAATCACAAAAGCATTGGCGCCAAAGAATAGATTGCATGGCCCGCCGACAAGCAGCCCAGGAAATTTCGGCCCTCAAGTGGCAGCCGAAGAACAAAACTAGCAGTGACGACGAGTGACAACCTCCGACCATCATGACAGAGTTACTCCAAGAAAGGCAAGTGATCAATCCTGATTTGGAAACCACATTTGAGGAGGCTGACGAGCGAATCAAACTTCTTCTTCAACCCGGGGAGATGAAGGCACGATTTGAGTGTTTCAGAAAGAAGGCCGAGAGCAAACTTTCTTCGTTATCCACAGAGGAGCCTTTAATCAGAGTTAGACGGAATCTACACCCATCGTTCCTCGGGGAGGCATTGGAATATGTGCGAGAGTTCCACAAAAAATATTCGGCTAACGAGTTATACGGTTTGCCGAAAGCATGTCAAGATACGATTGATCTCGTTTTGGCCTGTCCTGATACCGAACGAATTATTCAAAAGAATTCGGACCTAGGGTTGGAAGCTAGGTTCCAGCACATACGTGAGGCTCGAGTTCTCAGCTTTGACGTCGACCTATATACCGATATCGATACGAACGAGCTTCCCTTTTCTCTTGAGAATCTCCAACGCTTACAATACCACTTCAAAGTTTTCTCAGCCGTTTCTTTCTTTAGCTTTACGGCTGAAGAAACGAAGCGTTTTGCACGCTTAAATGCCTACCTGGACGTCCGGGACGCATGTATCATATATCAAGAGCAGGCTCGTGACACGATGCAAGTCTGGTTTCAGATAAGCCTAAGGCCCATGAAACAAAGGAGAATATTCTCAAAAATGCCTCGCAGAAACGTACCCCAGCGACGGTCGATGCAATTGAACCAGATGGGAAGCAAATCCAGAAGAGGAAGGCCCAGCAGACGTAGGGCCGACAAAAGTAGAAGATCACGAGACAATGGGTCATTTGATCCTTGACAATATGCAAATCAGTATGATTCACATCTTGCCTGCTGATTTTCAATTAAGCACGTCCCAACCAAATTTATTAGACGGTGATGTAGTTGCCGAGGAAGCTACTCAAGTCGACTTTGTACTTGCTACCGAAATCGAGTTAACAACGAAAGAAGATAATCTCAAGATGGCTCTAGTCGAATTATTTCTTCTCTCATCATTGGCCAATCTCCGTCATCTAAAACCGTTGTATGTTACGGCTTATATCGAATGATACCCAGTCTCTAAAATTTTCGTCGATTGTGGGGCAACTGTCAATATCATGCATGTGACTGTCATGAAAGCATTACGTTGCTCCAACGATGAACTTATTCCGTCAGGGATCACCATGAGCATTTTCGTCGGTGATAAATCCCAAACAAAAGGGGTCATTCCGCTAGATGTAAACATCGCAGGTCGCAATCACATGACAACCTTTTTCATAGTTCATTCCAAGACCGAGTACAATGCGTTACTCGATTGAGATTGGATTCATCAAACAAGCTGTATCGCTTCATCATTATATCAAGTCCTTATCTTTTGGGACGACCAATCGGTTGTGGTTCATTCGACCGATAATCAGCCATTCGAAGCTAACATGATCCAAACACGATACTACGACGATCATGTCGGCTACATCACTTTACGCGGCCTTAACGAAGAAGGACGGTCGACTCAGATGTCTGTTCAGAAGGTCATCGAGGTTGGCGTCGAAACTGTTCACCAAGATTCAGCGAGACTCAAGTTGGCCAACTTCATCACTAATCTTGATGGCTGACACCAATCTAGCCAAATGCCAAGCCGCAGTTTCATCGACCATGGAACGATTGCTGGCTCATTGGTATGCTATCTCCTAACAACCGAATTCGGGCGTCAACCTCTTGGAGTTCCTCGCCGAAGGCGAAAGTGGCCTTATTTTCTCTTGACAAAATCCAAGCTGCCCCGACCGAGCTTGAAGACAGCCGACCCCAAGTTAAAGACCCATTGGACGAAATATATGTAGGGACGGCCGATAACCCTCTACCATTATTTATTAGCGTTTTGTTACCCCAACATACCAAGACTGGACTCTGTAAGTTACTCAGCGAATTTAAAGATTGTTTCGCTTGGAGTTATCATGAGATGCCTGGTCTTAACCGAGCCCTTGTTGAGCATGAATTACACATCAAACCTGGTTGCAAGCCCTTTCGCCAACCTTCTCGACGGTTCTTAATCGAAGTACAACTCGGCATAAAAGAAGAACTGTTCGACTTTTAAACGCCGGGTTTATTCGAACCGCTAGATACGTCAAACGGCAGTCTCCTCAACCAGCGAGGCAGCTGCTGGTTCGACCACTACTTGAGGATCGGGTCGAACTTCGGATGCTTGGCCAGTCGGAGCTGGTTGCACGACCATTGATGTGTGTATAACCGGGATAGAATGAGAAACATCAAGGGTGTTTGTTCCTGTCGTCTGGCTGGAGATAACATGAATCTCCCGTTCTCTCTTCTTCGTCAATTTCTTGACAAGTTTCGGGGGACGGGGAGATTCACCTGCCGTCTCGACTTCTTGGCGAGGTCGTTTGCTCGGTAGGGCTGGTGCGGCTGTTTTAGTCTTCCTAGAGAATGAGGCCAATTTTTTCTTGGACGCAGCCGCTGCGATCATGTCTGCTTGTTTCGGCACTCGGCCGCCTAAAAGCGAAACCAAGTCAGTAAAGTCGAATAAACGTTTGATGAATAAAGGTGGAGAGAGCCATATACCTTGGGTTGTTTCTTTGGAATGAGGGGCATGTGCTTTTCTGAGTCGGTCGCCAAAAATTTTGTTGACGACATCTTCGACCGACGTGCCGAAAAAGTTATAGGTATATTCCTCCCACCAATCACCAAAAGTGTCAGTGCTGAACGACTCTGGAACGGTTGGTCGAAGACGGAGTTTTTGACATTGTTCTTGAAACTCCTTCTTGGCGTCTGTGCACTCTTTCTCTGAGGAACCGGATAGGCATCCTCGGCTTAGGAGAGAGCGAGAGGTGAGAAGAGGTATCGAACAACCCTGGAGGTAGCCGAGTTGACGAGCAGTAAAGTGAGGATGGTATACCTCCTAACTTGCTCGGCGAGCATCATAGCCATGGGGAAAGTCGCGAGTAAGCACGAACGATCCCCAGGATTGATGGAGATCAGCATCATCATCTGTACTCCACGCTGACATGGGGAGCTTGATCGATGAGGGGTATTCTCGACGACGAAAAATCAAGAACTCGTCATCAGAAAGAACGTCGAGGCCGAATAAATATCTAAACACTTCTTTAGCCTGGTGAGGAAGTACCGGTCGAGAAGCCATCTGGAGGCCGAACGCTTCAGTAAGTGAGAAGCTGGCGATTTTTTGCTGAAGAGTAACAAAGTAGACTTGCAACCAGAGTTGGAAGACCCAGATATGACCATTTTGGTGCGGGTCGATCTTGTGGAGGGTCATCTTGGCTAGGCAGCGCAGGAGGTTGGTGAGAATGGCTAGGCTGAGCGCTAGGGTGTGACCACTAGCTAGGGCTTCGGCCACGGGCATGTTTTGCAACCAAGCATTTATTGGACTTGGTACAACAAACGAATTTGTTGTACCAATAGAAGAGGAAGGCTTCATGTTCTCCCCGCCGCAGGTTCTCTTCTCCTCGACCGGCAAAGTGGAGGTAAAGGGTGTTGTAGTTGAGAAAGTTCTTTTGAAGTTTTTGGACTTCCTCCTTTGAGGGTTCTTGACCTTCTCCACTCAGCGTTTTGACGGCCCGTTCGTAAAAAAAAAGCCTTCAGATCGATGTTCGACAAGTACCAGAGAGGGCGGCGTCGACTGAGATGCCAGAAGGGGAAGTCCCCAGGATTGCGGTAATGTCAATGATGGTAGGGCCAATAAGCCCAAAAGGGAGGACCATGGTGTTGGTGGCCGGGCACCAGAAGCTCGAAGTTACAATAAGAAGCTCATTGTCTATGACGATTTCCACAGATGAAAGTCTAATGGCATTGTATATGCCAAGAGCTTTCCATTGTTCGCTGAAGATCATTTCCATTCGTGTAACCCAGGCTGCCCAGGTTGTAGTGGCCGAGGGCCAAGAGCCTTGGGGTTTTGCTAAATCCCACTTGGACCATTCAAACCCTTGCAGCAAGGGTTTTAGGCATTGGTCCTTAAAAAGTTCGGTGATGGATGGAGGTACTGCATCTTTGAAAAGAGGGCCGAGGATCTGGTGAGTAGTGCTCATGTTGCTCTCGAAGCGCAGTGTCTTGATTGAGCATCGATCGATAATTTTCTCGCATTTTTCACATTCCTTAGAGAGCTTGGTGGGGAAGGAGGCCATTGATAAAGATTCAAAAGTTTTTTTTTGGGTTTGAAGGAAGAGTTTCTGGGTTGAAGAGCTGTTGGTTTTCTGGGATTCGAAGGCAAGGGCGAGAGAATTTCAGAAGGTTTGGAGGAGTAAAGTTCTAATAAAGAAGAAAATGTGTATTTCTAGGCGTTTTGGGGGGAAGATTAATCATTTGATTTTCAAAATAAAAAGGCCAATCGGGTTAGTATGGATATTCGAGGAATCCAGATGAAATGATCGAATATTTCGTGGTTCAAGGACGCACGATAACGTGTGACAGCGAACTTGATAGAGAAGAGACGTTTCGACAGCTGCACGATCTAAAAGTCATTATTAAAGGCTGCTAAGAATCGACACGTGTCAGAATGGTTAGGAGAATCGAGGGCGTGAAATGATGGTTCATAAAGGCGCATGGTTGGAGTTCTCGAGACGGTTTTCAGAGATATTAAAGGGCAGTTTCACTTCTTCAAGGTCGAAGTTCGCCCAGGAGTTATAGGCCGAAGACCTCAAAAGCGCGAGGCCAATGTTTGGGCCCAAAATATTGATCTGGGCCGAATTTGGAGGTACATTCGGCCTAGCGATCTTTCTAGAATTCTCGTCAGATTTTGGGTCATAGGCTGCCAGGTCAGGTTGGCCGAGTCTTACCAGGAAATAGAGTCTTTCAGATAAAGATGAGGGAATTGAATCCTGATGCAACTATGATGCTCGGTGGGATGAAGGCGCTGAAACTTGGAAGTGAATATGGCTGGGTAAGGAGTTGAATTCAAAGTCCTAATTGGTTTAGGATTGGCCGAGTTTTTGTTGGATTAGCTTTGAGAAAACTTATTCCGAGAAGGATTCTAATTCGGCTATGAGGAGGTCTTCCCCTATAAATACAAAACTCAGCGCATCATTCGAGGCCCCAACAAATCAACACACAAATCTGCCCTGCGCAAACCCTCGCTCTACGTGAAACCTCTCAACAGCATTGAGATTTTTACTTTCCTTTTCGCTGACACATCTTTAGTTTAGATAAACAGCACTGTGAAGGCAACCGGTGATACCTTCAGTTTGGATAAATAGCACTATCACCGTAGAATCAGCCGACCGCGGAGCACCTTCAATTTGGATAAACAGCACTGGAAAGTGGCCGACTAGTTATCTATCCAAGTCTCGGTCGAGAAGGATTTTCGAATCTTTATTGGCAGAGGTCATCTCATTAGCCTTCTAGGCAAAGTGAGGTGTTACGAATTACTGAGCTCAGCACATTGAACGTCGAGTTGTTTTATGATTGGATACTCACAAGTTGGCTTTAGAGTTCGGCATTCTGACGGCCGAACCACATTCACCATCAAGACGTACATCCGCTTTGAGTATTTGTGCCCTTACACTTTAGTGTTAATTCGGCGTGAGTTTATTCTGACGAATACCATTACTGTGACCGAATCCGACGATAACGATTTGTGAACTTCGTATAATTAGTAGCCTTGTCTTCAGGCTTTAGAATCCAAGGGCCGAGTCGAGTTCCTTCCTCGGCCACATTCGCAAGACGCAGAAGTTAGCCGCACGGTCAACGCAACATCAACACATTTTACTCCTCGGCCGAGCTTGACCGACGAGTTCGCACACCCCACACACAACCGAAGGACAGAGTTAGCTCATTAGTTACTCGGCCTGCGCGTCACGTAGGCTTGGTAGTTTTTAGGGTCAACTAATATTAAAAAATTTAAAAAAAATCATTTAAATATTTTTAAAAGAATTGTGGAACATCATCAGCCTCACCCTTTTCCCCGACGACATTGACCTCGCCGCCACTCCTTCAACTCCCCTCCCTCCGTTGCTCTGCTACCTTCACCACCACCTACCTTCACCTCCCTCATACATATATTTCCACTCGTTCCTGGTGCTATTTCCGTCAAACAACAAAAAAATCATCAAATATCCATGTAACGACCCCCTATCTTTTTCATTTTTCATAAATCCTCTCCACACTTGCAGCCCACGAAGTCTCAACAAAAAGTTGCTCCATCCGCCGCAGAAAACGGCGACTTGGCTGAAAAACTCGACTAGCCGTTCCTCTCTTCCGCCATCTGCAACAGCGAGGATGTGGGCCCATTCGTCTGCAAGGTCTTCATTTCTGGGAAGCCCGAGACGTGCTCCAGCATTTCTAACACTTCTTCCAATCCAAGGAGTTAAAAATCGAGGAGGTTTGCAAGGTCCATTACCAAGACTCCCCTCCCTCTGTTGCTCTTCAACTTCACTCCAATTAGTTGATCTAAACCATTTATTATAAGAAAACTATGAAAATTTTGAGTTTTAACTATAAGGACAAAATAAAGGGTAAAGTGAAAAGTATCGGGATTGACTTTTTAGTGTAAAAATGTGGTTTTTCGTTAAAGTAAACAGTATCGGGAGCTTTTCGTTAAAATTCCCTTTATTATTACACATGTTTGATTTGAACTCGTAATCCCATCTTAATCAGACTTACTCAACTAATTTCTGTGGGTTTAATTGTGTGGGTTCTAGTAATTTTTGTGGGTTAAAGTAATTGTCTTGGGTTATCAAAACAAAATTGGGGTTGAGATCGAAAACACACTAGCCGATAGGGGTGGGCACTTAAAATCGAAAACCAAAACCGAAACACGAATCAAATCGGACCACACCGAACAATTTGGTTTTGCGATTTTGAAATGCTTTCAGTTTTGAAATCGAACCGCAAAGTAGGAAACGGTTTGGTTTCGGTTTTGGCTTTTGAAAACCGCACCGAAATTGAAACCGAAACCAAACCGCACCATAAATATTATTAAGCATTTAATTAAATGTCCTTGGATGTCATGTTTTAATAGGTTGTTTGTTAGAGTCCAAACATTTAGTATGAATCCAACCACACTAGAATATCATCAGTCATCACTTTCTTTCTGTTCGACATAATATCATCACTCATAAGTAGGGGTGGGCACTTGAATGCAGTGTCCTACATTGGATATGTGATCAACGGTTAAATGTTCCACACAAAGGACATTGAGAAATTGAAATTGCAAGGGAAATAATGCATAGCTTCCTCATAGATTTAAGGGTGCAACCATGCAAGTCTGTTTGCTTGGCAATTATAATATATCTGCCATGAGTCCGTGACATTTGATCATTGATACATGTTATCTATTGCACAAAATATGCATGTAAAGTTGCAAACCGTTCATGCATTTCTTCTTCCCAAGCCTTAAAAATTTTGCGTGGCAATTGGTACCTAGCTAGCTAATAAGGTTGCTCTGTGAGGACATTTACTGGTTTATAATGAGGGATTAGTTTCATTGTATATACTAATTATGACATTTTGTAGCGGTTCGATTAGCTACTGCTTATGTTTAATTTGTACCCTTTAGGAGCACTCTCTATGATGTCTAGATTGAGAAATGCTTAATAATATGTTCTAATGTATGATGTCTTTCATTTCAAGTTCTGATTTATGATCTTACTAGAAACTAGTTTTTTTTATTTTTTTTTTATTTTTTATTTTAAAGTTCTTTGTTGATTGCATTCATGTAAAGCTTGATGTAAATAGCGTTTAGTATTTTAAACTGTATATTTTTTTCTTAAAATCGAACCGAAACCGTTTGAAACCGCACCAAGCTGAACAAAACGGTTTGGTTTCATTTCAGTTTTGGCTTCAAAACCGCACCGAACCGAATTGTAAAAAATTTCGATTTCGGTTTCACTCAAAACCACACCAAACTGAACCGTGTCCACCCCTACTAGCCGACTCTAATCATATTTATCCAGTCCCCATCATTATTGTCTTTTTTCTTGTTTTTTTGTTTAAGGTTAGTTTCCTCTGCAATTTTCCATCGAAATAGGCCGAAGTGGAATAGATTTTCTTGGTGACGACGTGCTCTCTTTTCTAGATTGGGATTTGGGGAGTATCAAATTTTTGAGGCTGGGTCATGGCGTAGGCTTCGAGGGTTAAATCTTCGACGAGGATGGTCATCTCGTTGTCGACGACAACGACATAGAACTCGGATTGGGGCTCGGGTTCGGAACCGAACTAGGTTTTGGAGAGGTCTTAGAAGAGGGAATTTTGGGGGAGAGCTTCTTGGAGTCGTGCTTCTTCCAGAAGAGAAAGGGCTTGATGCGAAGGTGGAAGGAAGGGGTGGAGAGCGACAGAGGGAGGGGAGTCGAAGGAGTGGCCGAGGTTGATGCCGTCGGGAGGATTGGGGAAGAAAGGTGAGAGTGATGGGTTTTTAGGGTGTAGGTCCTACATTTTTTATAAAAAAATTTAAATGATTTTATTTTTAATTTTTTTAATCTAATTAGACTAGGAAGTGGGCTCCACCTCAAGTCATGTAAGCATTTAATAAAGAAATTGACATAAAAACTGACGGATATCTGACATTGCATTGTAAAATGATGTATGACATTATAACTTTTAAAACATGAGGTATGAAATTGTGGTTCGACCCATAGTTAAGATAGTTTTGTGTAACTTACTTTTTTAAAAGTGGAATTTTTTATAGATTTTTATCACCTCATGTTTTTAACATAATATTTTATAATATTGACATAAGAATTAACTAAATAGTAAGGTGACTCAGAGTACTGGTTTGGTACTGAGGTGCTTTTATAAAAAGTGGGTATAAAAAAAAACTAACCTCGAAAATGTGTTTGATAAACACTTAAAAACAGATTATTTTTACAGTTTTGGGTGAAAAAAAGCTAAAAACATGAAGCAGCAAAAATGAGTTTATTCTCACAGCTCAGCATAATTAGTTTTTTTTTCAAAGTACAGTAATACCAAACCGGCCCAGAGTCTCTTTGATGCTTCTCTTTGGACCAATATTCCATTCATGAACGCATCAGGTAGCATCTTCTCTTCACCTGACAGATAGGGTTAGCCATATTTTTTCCATAAATTAATATTGCCTCAATTCATGCACATTGCTCAGAAATTAATTTTTTTTGTTTCCTTTTATTTATTAATTACCAACAGAAAACGTGTTTTTTTTTTTTTTTTTCTTTTGCTGGTTAGTATGTTCGCCTTCAGTTAATTAGCTATACTATTTTTTTATTTTAAATAAGTGGCTGTCTAGAAACATGATTATACTGTATACAAGAACAAAGTATGTCATGTGTTGTGTTCTATTGTGTGGGAGAAATTTTTAATTGTGGGGAACATGAGTGGTACATCACGTGTTTTTATGTAAGTGGTGAAAATTTTTATTTTTTAAGTTATTAACTTTCTGATACACAAATCTCATTATTTATATAGTGATACGTGGTGTACCACCTTGTGTACCAATTACATTGAAAAATCTCTCGTTGTGTGGGACTGTCCAACAAAAACAATTAAAAAGTTACAAAAAAAAGGGTCGTCTACTCTCCTGGGTGACAACTAATCTGCTGTGACTTAGTCAAAATTTTCCCAATTACTAGAAGAAGATGGTACTCCAGCTTAAGTAGTACAAGGTAGACTTCGGCGATCATGTTGTGTTCGTCTTGTTCGTATCTTTTTTGTAATGTACTCGAAATCTTAACAGATCGTATCTTATCAAACCCGTAAAAATAAACAGGTAATATTACTTGATCCGAAATCGATCCTTTAAAATTAACGGTAATAAGACTCGATCCATTACCTATTAAAAAAATATATTTTACTTCAATAAATAATCAAATGAAAAATGTCATATTAAACCCTCTACATATATATATATATATATATATATATAGATATGTGTGTGTGTGTGTGTGTGTGATGATTTTTTTATAATTTTATTACGTGGAATTTTGAAAAGGCTATTTGAAGCATATGCCTTGATTTGTGTTGATCGCTTGTCATGACGCGTAAGACTTGCTTCTTGGCATATTCTCATAGTACTCGTCGCTATGGATGCGTGGGCGCAAGCGATTCGTGATTTGGAGCTATATCGAAGAAGATATTGACGTTTAAAGTTGGGGACTTCCTGGTAATTTAATTAATTTAAGAAAGCTTCTGATTTTTGGACGAAATCTGGCGTGAGATGTGGATGGCCCAAATTTAAAGATAAAAAGGATGGATGGTGGAGATGAAAGGAAAGAAAAGAAAAGAAGGAAATGAGGAAAGAAGGAAGAAGGCTGCCTGATGGCAGCGAAGGAGAGGGGAGGAAGAGAGCTCAGGAGGGAGTGTGGCTGAATAAGGAGAAGAGGGAGAAAGAGACCGGCCAATAGGAGGAAGAGGAAATGAGAGAAAGAAGGGAGGAAAGAAGGAGGGGAACGGCTGGATCCTCTTGACCCGCAACTCGGTCTCGACCTGGGACAAATTCCGGTGGTTTTCATCAAATTTTCCGACGGATTGAGCCGAACCACCACTCCCAATCCCTATATCGACCTTCCCTCTATCCATTCCACATCAAATTTGGGAAGATTTGGCTTTCAAAATGGATGAAACCGCATGGTGGGTGCGGCGGCCTCGTGTTTGAAATCCACCAATTCCGAAATGTTTTCCTTCAATTACCACTACCATTAGACTTCCCTTGAGGCCTAGAACAAAGCCCTAACAATGGTTGAGGCGTTGGAGTTGCTTTCGAGGTCGAATTGGAGCACACCCAATTCTAGGGTTCTTACAGTTTTTCATGAAATTGGAGCTCTTATCGACCAAATTGGCCTTAGTCACAGGTTTGAAAGTTGTTCTACTCTTTGAGATCTTTAATTCTACAAATTTTGAGAATTTTTGGAGAAAGTTGGATTTTCCGACAAGTCGGGGAGGCCGACCGCCACCCAAGGCAGCGCAGGCAGCGGCGCGTGGCCAGCGGGCAGTCAATGTTATTTTTAGGCTATTTTTGATATCCTGAATTCAGTTTTGATAGTGGTTTGACGTAGGTGGATCATTGACCCAGATTCCTTACGATTCGTGGTTAGGTAAAAATGTGAATCGGCGATCCAACCGTTGGATCGTCACAAAACTTTGATACATTATAGAACTTAATATTTGAAGAATGTAGAAACTTATGGATTGGGAATGCGACATATGGATCTTCCCGAATTGGATTTGTAAGTTCATAAAATAAAAGGTTAATCGCCATTCGGTTTTGGAAATTGGCGGAGATCCAACCGTTGGATCATAACGAAACTTTAGTATGTTGTTCTATAAGCATAATGTGAATCATGAGAAGTTACGGATGGGAAATCTGATATGCGGATCTTCCGGATTGAGTTATGTAGGGTTGTGGACCCTACCATCGATCAAAGATCGACGGTTGACTTACAGTCAATGAGTCTTGAATCACTCTTGAATGCCCTTGAGGATGTGTTTTATGTGAGTTATGTGTTCTATCGACAAGTATTCTGAGATGTGATTTAATAATTGTTCTAGGCGCTGATAGTTCGGGATGCCTCGGTACTCGTTATAGGGAGTTGTAGCGTGGACTCCAGACGAGTGGGCTTTTGTTTCAGTATATATATATACACACACACACACACACACACACACACACACACACACACACTCGGCTGATTCCCAGAAATATGTTTTAAATGATTTTATGAAATTGAATGCCATGTCGAATGCCATATATATTCATTGCTATGTTATGTGATTATATGTCGAGACACCGCGGATGCCAGGTAAGTCAGGTAAGTATGTACTTTCGTTATGATGATTATGGTGATATTGATGAGATTAGAATATGGCTCATTTACCTGCACATCGGGGTTTGTGCTCCGACAGAGTAGGGCTTAGCTTTCACTTGATCGTTCACCTCCCGCACCGTACTCTCACCTTGGATCCAAGGCAGGTGTCAACCTATCGTACAGACCACTATAGGTGGTTCCGACTTGTAGGTGACCCGCGATTCGTCGCTAGCCTTCACGTGACCGTAGCACAGAGTGTTATTATATACCCAGCTTGTCGTACAGACTACTACAGGTGGTTCCGACATGGGTGCAGGTTATTGATTGAGAGTCGAATTTAGGATTTGGTTGAGAAGCCATAGATTCAGCCGTACAGGTCACTATAGGTGACTCCGGCTGATTTATATGCATTGCCGGCATGTTATGCATTGAGATATCACCTGATTGACTTTGATAATATTTGTTGCATGCTTTGATATTGGATATGGTTTATTCGGACATGGCAATATTTGAATGTTGGTTTTCAGTATGAGTACGTATATATTTTTCTGGGAAGTATATATATTTTTACAGAGAGGGGTTATAACTTTTATATCGAAGTGATTTTGTAAAACTTTGTTTTTGCCGACTCACGCTTTTTGTTTTGCGCCCCTCTAGGTTCTAGTAGCATAGTTTCTTTATCGACAAGGACTCGTGGCATATCCCAGTTCAGGTGGCTACTTCTGAGGGTATGATCTTTACCCACACTACTGTACTTTACTTATGCTCTGACAACGCGTGTGAAATGGGTCCACACCCACTGACAGCACACTCTGATAGTTAGGCACTTTTAGGTTTAAATCTATTCGCATTCTTCCATATCATCACCTTTTGGCTTCGTCACCTTCCAAGTGTCGGCCAGCACAGCTCGATTTGGAGTCTTAGTGGACATTCCGGGTCGGGGTGTGTCATATATATATATATATATATATATATATATATATATATATATCAATCATGTTGTCACTAAATTAACATCTACATACCCTAAAACCTTAAAATCCAAACAGTATATAGTAACCATCGTCAAATATATATATATATATATATATATATATATATATGTATGTATATATATATCAATCATGTTGTCACTAAATTAACATCTACATACCCTAAAACCTTAAAATCCAAACAGTATATAGTAACCATCGTCAAAACGTAGAAGATGCAATAACGAGCAATGTCATAATTTTTTTTCACATTTTTCGCACTTGTAAATTAATGATCATGAATTATTACATATTTTCAACTCCACCTAAAAACAATGTTCACGAGGGTTTGGAGAGTTTTAAAACTCCAAACGAAGAGGTACCCATCATCAAAACGTAAAGGATGCGATCACGATTTTTGTGTAATTGTTTTACATTTTTCACATTTGTAAATTAATTATTAAGAATTTTTTGATGTAATTTGATTTCTTTTACAAATACCAAAATACATTAAAAATTCATAATAATTAATTTACAAATGTGAGAAATGTGAAGAAATATACAAACGCTCGTGATCGTATCCTCTAGCTTTGACGATTGATACATCTTAATTTGGATTTCCGACTTAGGCATCAGAGATCAATTGACCAAATCCCCCCACCCACCTCCGGCTCTCCCCTCCTTGGACGTGTGGCTTTGGTCTTTAATCAAATGTGTTAAATTATTTTATATGCACATCAAGATTGAAGACGGCGAATTTTTACTACCACTACCTGGATGAGCGTCGTCAACAAACCATCTGCATCTAGTGAAAAAATAATCGCAAGGGATCGATCTTGGCAAGGATAGGACTCCACCAATCCATCTTCATAAGCAAGTTGCCATTATATTTAAGAATATGACGAAATTTAGGAGTAGAACTTTGGGAGAAGGATTAGATCGAAAAGCTGAGGTGCTTCTCCTTTCTCTTCCCCCATGCGATTTTTGCTCTTGGCTCTCCCAGGAGGCTAAGTTTTGAGAAGGAAGAGAGTTGATGACAAAAAAAATTAAATGTGAATATGCTTGCTTGAAATTTTTCCATCTTCAACGTAAACATTAAGACAAAAAAAAAAAAAAAAAAAAAATCCTTATATAAACGCGTCAAAACATTAATTTTTTTTTTGAAGAAGGTCAAAACATAATTATTACGGGAGTTGACTTTCCTATTTTTTTTAACTTTTCATGCATACATCTTACACGTTCATCAAGATTTTCATATATTTTTTTTAACTTTTCACACATTCGTTTGTTCATCTTTATTGTAGTCATGAAATTGAACAATTCAAATAAAAACAGCGATAATATAAAACAAGGATGTGTTGAATGAGAAAAAGAGTGTTTATCTTTTTTTCAATGTTGAATAGATAGTGACATCCGACCTATGTATTAATTAAAAAAATAAAAAAAATAAAAGGATGCGGGAAAACGTGTACGCAGTGCCCATCTAGATGGAATGCATTATTCCTTGCATAAGTAGAGGCCACCTTCGTTGATCTATGCAACAGAGTGAACGAGTGATTAGGTTTTTTTTTTTTTTTGTTTAATGGGGACAAACTTATGGCGAGCTACAATTATCCATCCTTTTCGAGGGTCGAAAAGACTCACAGAGGCATTTCAGCCTCCTCCTAGCCACAAGTCTGACTTCCACATCAGCAGCGAGTTTCGAACTCAAAACCTCCAGTTTTTTAATTTGAAGGAAACCTTACAATCCGCTCTTTACCACTGGACCACCAGCTCGTGGTCAAAATGAGTGATTGGGTTTGGTTTGTATGATGTATAAGAAATCAAAAACAGGTCTTAAAAAATGGATTCAAAACCAATTATGACTCATGCAACTATTAATTACGATATTGTCACAAATGGTGGATTGACCAGTATGATTGATAACCCCTTTTTTTTTTAAACGAATTGCGACCTGTGTCCAAATCATCTTTCTATAATTTAGATGAATTTAGTGTAAATTATATTTTCTTGAACAACAAAAATTATGTTGTAGTTTCATTCACGATACACAAAAACTATATCTTATTCATATACAATATACGAACTTTGTTTTAAATTATGTACGGTAAAAGAAATATGACTTTCGTTAATTACTCTTGTAAAATGATGCACCTTCAAAATTACATTTTGATATGTAAGTTTGAAAAAGGGTAATGTTATTCACACACTTTATTTTACTTCCCACACAGTCTTGTTAATTTTTGTCTATTGATATTCTTCTATTCACATGATCCAAGGGCCGAAAATTAAGAGGAGGGTGTGAAAGGTAAAAATTGGTGTGTAGATAACATCATCCTTAAAAAATTCTTCAAAATTTTTCTTTCTAATATTATTATTGTTTCAAAATAAAAAAATACAAACTAGTTATCTTATTGTCGTGATTGATTGGAAAGATTGAAATTTTTCTCAAGATCGATGAGATGCGATTCATGTGAACTTAGAGATAACCATTTTAAAATGCACTAGTATTCCAATCACGATGCAGGTAGGTGGATCGTCATCGTGCGTGGGGTTCCATGGTATGGAAAAATTAGGTCATTTTTGGACAAAACTAATTTAAGTTAGTGCTATCTATTACCCATCTTTACTTCTTACGTATTTTTTTAATTTTCAACTGTCGAATCGAATGAATTAAATAAGACTAATGATAATAAATTAACAAAAATATGGAAGAAATAAAAATGAATGTGTGAATAGCATTATTCCTAGTTAATTGTTGGAACCCACAAATCATGAACGCATCCAGTAGCATCTCCTCTTCACCTGACAGATAGGGTTAGCCATTTTTTTCTGTCAATTAATATTGCCTCAATGCATGAACATGATTATATATACTGTATACAAGAACAAAGTAATGTCATGTCATGTGTTGTGTTGTGTGTGACTGTGTCGGACTGTCTTACAAAAACAACCTAAGAAGTTGAAAAATGGTCGTCTACTCTCCTAGGTGACACTAATCTGCTGTGACTTCGTGTCAAATTTTTCCCAACTAGGAGAAGAAGATGGTACTACGGCTTAAGTAGTAAGAGAGTTCTAATCTGAGCAGTGTGCATTATTAATCTGAGAGTTTAATCAGTACTCTTTCAAAACATTAATAAAAGAACCCAATAGATCTTGTACCACAAGGATTCTTTATCCAACTTTTGCAATAATGAACGATAGTTAGAGGAATGTGAAAATTTCTCGCATTTTCGCCACTAATTTCTTCATGGATAATAATACTTGTGTTTTCTTTTTAGGGGAAAGAGCTCATCCTCGCATTTGCAAATAGCATATAATTCACCACAGAAATTTCATAATTGAATTCTTAGTCTTCATTTGAAGGACATCCCTACAAAAATTCATTCGAATTAGAGTTCATTTAGTCATCCAAATATATCAAATAAATGGATGGTTTATAAAATATATGTTACTCGATACTTACATTGTTGATTTATTCAATAATAATTCTGAATGACTAAACGAACTCCGATTCGTATTATTTTTTGTAGGGACGATCTTCAAATGAATCTTAAGAAATTGAATGGTGAAATTTCTATGGTGAAGATACTTTATTTTGCAATTGAAAAAAATGAGGCTTATTCTCAAAGGGGAATGCAAGCATTATCTTGATTTTGTTTACAAAGGCAATCAACTTTTTATAGGCCAAATCTCTTTTGTCAAAGAGAAGTGGTTTTCTCTCTACGTCGAGGAGAGTCTTTGTGGTTATAGTCTCTTTCTCGCTTTGTCAAGAAGAATTTTTATGATTGTTTTTGTGGCCATGACTTAGGTGTCTGTTGTTCAAATCTAAAGTGATTATTTTTGTGGTTTTTGCACTAGGCAAAGGACAATGAGGAGAACGCTCAACGTTTGTTGGATGTGACTCATACAAGATCATCAGAGAGCAGTGCAATCTCATGGTGTCTTTAATTAGTTTTCCAACTTGCAAGGTATAGTACTTGTGATTAGAGTTTTGGGTTAAAGATTAACGGTTCTCTATTAGGAATTATATTCTATTTGTTATGCAGTTGTAGTCTTTTGGCATGTGGAGCCTCTTAAATTATTCAAAAGTACATTTTCTCCCTTTAAATACTCATGGTTATTTTGAGACTTTGGATAGAATAAATCAAAATAGAACCAATGAAAAAATAAACAAAAGTATGCATAAGTAGAAAAAGAAGTGTGCGGATAATACCATTTCCCTCCATAACATGTAAAACTTTGTTTTCTAAAGATTATTAAAATGTAAATTAATTAGGTCGAAGATGTGAACTTTCCCAATTTCTTCAAGATTTCTTTTTTACTTTCTTCTTTCTTGTTCTATAGGCCGTAGCAAACCAATCACCCTAGCTGCTTTTCAATTGTTTAGCAGCTCAAACACTAGTTATGGTAAACAACAGATCCATGCGATCGACAACTTGACAAAATGTAGGAGATAACCCTACGCAACAATGCATTATAAGTCGTGAGCATGCATTATGCGGTCGATCAACAAACGTCGACATATTATGTTAATTAATTTTTTTTGTTTTAGATTATATAATATGTAATGTGCATTGTGATCCAAGGTCTTGCGTGGGAAACCATGTTTTTCTGTATCTTGCTGACCCAATCATGCATTTTGTATGAATCTTTTTTTCTGGAGCTGATAAGGTACTGCTCACGTTCTTCAGTTAATGGCCAAAAAAATTATTAGGTCATTGCCATTCCTATCGTGTCATTTTTCGGTAAAGCTAGGGTTTGCCCAGCTTTCTTTATATTGGTTATGTGGTCCAATTCTTTCTTTTTTCCTTATTGAGATGATTATGTGATCCAAATTTAAAGAAGCAATCCCTATTAAGTGTAATTTTTTTTTTTTTTTATAACAAAGAAAGAGAGATACATTATATTTTATGGGAAACAGATCCAGGTCCAAAAACTTAAGTTGTTTTTTAGAATTAGTCCCGTTTGTAACATACTTGGATAGTTCACTTTGTTCTTGAATTTGCCCCATGAATTCTGCGATCTCTTCAAGTTGATTTTTCAATTCGCTTATCTCCTTAGCTTGGTTTTGTAAGCCCTGTGTCAAAGAAGTTAGTACATCAAGAGTTTTATCATTATCCACGGACATACTTGAATTCGATTTGAATTGTTATGGGGAAGGCTGTGGTGGCTACATAGGTCTTGAATAGAACTCCTCAGATTGCTGCCAATATCCGTCTTGTTGAAATTGATGAGGTTCCTTCCACATAAAATTTGAATAATCTCTCCAATCTGAATTGTAAGTGTTGGAAAACAGGTTGTTCCTTGATTGATTATGGCCTTGATAACCCCAGGCACCTCCATTCTCAGTTAATTGAGGGTGTTGATGAGTTTGATATCCTTGCCTATAGGACACACCAAATGTATGGACACTTTGCATTGTGGTCCTTTCGATATACTGCGACAATTGAGAAGTAAGATTTGCCATTTGAGCTTGAAGATTAACAATTGCCATGTCTTGCTTCTCTAGTACCCAAAATCAAACAAAGAAAACTAAATCAAATATCAAAAGAAAAATAAAAAAAACAGGCTGATTAACAATTTTACTAATTCCCGGCAACGGCGCCAAAATTTGATGTGGTAGAAACCAACACATAAATTAAACCCTTTTTAGACAGTTGTAGTATGAGCAAGTAGGGATCGTTCTAGGCCGGGGATTAGAAAGGATGCTAATCAACACAAATTAGACTTCAAAACTGAAAACTAGGCTAAACTAACACAGAACAATAATGGGGGAGATTTTTGGACGAATTATGACTTAAAACAAGTAAATTGAAGAAACAAATTAAGTTTGGTATGAAAAATTGGGTGAAAGGCTAGCTAGAGGATTCTTCTCCACACATGACACATATGCATATAAATCGATTCCCAGTTATTATTCCTATAAACCATGAATGACAATGCCCCAAGTTAACCGTGAACTGCACAAATTAACCATCAGATTTTCCTAAATTCATTGAATTAGACTCAGCGACACAACCAAATTATTCTTATCAAGTTCCCTACATGAACTGCATAATAGAGATACATATCAAAGATCATTAAGTTCTATGAAAATCATAAGCATTGACATGGCATTCGTAACTATGAAAAGCATGATACTCCTACC
Organism: Heteromeles arbutifolia; assembly: GCA_024362995.1. Taxonomy (NCBI): domain Eukaryota; kingdom Viridiplantae; phylum Streptophyta; class Magnoliopsida; order Rosales; family Rosaceae; genus Heteromeles; species Heteromeles arbutifolia. Next base: position 36,665,970 of record JANCRC010000002.1, on the reverse strand, counting down.
AGGAATTTACTTAACATAATCATGACTAGTGACTTCCACTACTTAAAAATATAAGTTCATAACTATTAGGTGAAATTCCCTTATATTTTAGCATCAAATTCATGCATGCAAACTAAGTAGGCTTCTTTAATCAACATACAAGAATAAGTTATCAATCAAACAGATACGTAAATTGCATTCACGATTTATGAAACAATAACTGGATGTAATCAATTCATATCACACATATGTTCATGGCTTTGAATTCACCTCTAGCTAAAACAAAATTAGTTCTTCATGTCTATCATAACTAAAAACCAAATTAAAACAAACATTGGACTAAAACTAAGGATAGAATACAGCTAGAAACGCTCCAGCAATCCAAAGGCCTTGGATGGCAGGCATGGCTCCAAGCTTTAAAACTATCTCTATATCTGTATGAATGCTGCGGCACAATGTATGCATATATATAGGACAGGCACGGCTCCAAATCCTGGAAGGAAAGGGATAGACTCGGCAGACTTATGGGAGGAAAAGGGTTAGTTGTTTGCATGATTTTAGGACTCCTTAAATCAGATGGGAAGTGGTTTAATGTGATAAGGAATCCCCCTTGCAGCTAGAGATAAGGTAAGATAGGATTAGGATAAGATAAGATAAGGTTTGTTTGGATAAGGTTTGGATAAGATAGGATTGGATAAGGTCTCATTGTTTTCAGCTGATTCCAAGCCTTAATTAATTCTTCCTGACTCCTTGCACATTCCTAGCACCTTTTAAGCACCAAAAATGTCCATTCCTTGTGCTCCATACGCAAGCTATCCATTCCAGCCCAAAAATGCCCCAAAATGCCATTTCTTGTCACCTTTGCAATTGAACCTACAAACACACGAAAATAGCTTAAATTACTATAATAAATAGAAACTAAGTAAGTAAATGCAAAGAAAGAAGCTAATAAAGTCGCATAAATATACTCCTATCAAATTCCCCCACAATTAGCTTTTGCTAGTCCCTGAGCAAAACAAAGAAAACAAAACAAAACCTAAACCTCCCAACAATTGCCTGGGATTTCCAATGAAACATGACATGTTAAAAATCACTACTCTCACAGATTTTAGCCATCCTTACCCTCGAGCTCATACTCCTATCAAATAGATCATTGGTTATGCACATGTTCGTGCCCCTACCAATGTCGTTGAGGAGTACCATTCTCGTAGCCAATATGTGAGACTAATTTTGCTCCACCGAACATCGTTGGAAGAGCAGAATTTTGACATGGATGACCTTGTTGGACAAATCCCCTTAGTAAACCATTTACTTTGTGAACATTTTTCTATGTTCTTGGATTCACATTTGCTGTATGTTTTAGTTATGGATAATCTTATTGATATTGTCCTCGAATATGAGTTAATTGAATCATGTTTCTTGTATACATGTGACCGAATTCAATTAAACTGGTGATTAGGTAAAAATGTGGGAAAGTTAGTTGTTTGGATGAATGCGATACTACGCACACTAACTTTACGCCTAAATCACATCTCTAGCAATGACTTTAGGTCTATCCAACCTGATTAAAAGCATTGGCACACTCCTCGTTATATGAATGGTACTAAATTACCATTTAAGAGACCTTATATTATCACCGTTTCGGAAGAACGTCGTTGGGTTTTCTTAAGGATATTCGAGATGACAATGATCATGAATGAAACCAATGAAGAAAATAAAGTGAAATATCTTTGCACCACCTCCAAAAATGAGTCTGAAGCTTTGATTTGGGGCCAATGGGCTGCCTTCCAACTGGGAACACGCAACATGTGGCCGGCTAGGAGCTGGGTGATTCAAGCAGTTTACTTGTTTTGACATGACCTTTTGGGACATTTAGGTCGAACAATGATGTTACGACGCATCTCCTTATCCAAAGTAAGGATCTTGTGCCTACAAGCACACTTTGCCAAAGCCCGCTTGTTTGGGAAATTTGATTCTTATATCATTCCTCACAAAGATACGAAATCACCCTTTTTCATAGTGGATTCAAGGGAATATATGTAGACTAATCCAACCAAAATGCGGACCATATAAATAGTTATGGTTTTGGTTGATGAATCGACAAACTGGTCACATGCTTGTCCACACACATTGCTGCTAAACCTCCTGACTGATTTTAAGGGTTCACCACCCTACTTATCCCATAAAGTCTGGGAGACTGGATAATGCCAGAAAGTTTATATTAAAGGTTTTTTATAAAGTATTGCATGTCTCTTGGGTTTATAATTGGACATCGAATTCCTATGTTCATCCCAAAATAGCCTCACATAGCGTTAATAAAGCACAATTTAATTGATCACCCGGACCTTGGGTGAACGCACCAAGTTTTTGGTTTCTGCCAAGGGCTATGCAATCTTGTATGCAGCTGTTGGTCCGCCTTTAGGCCCATTGCCACCCAACCATTTCGACGTTACAGTTGGTACTGGTACGAACCTGATGTTTTTCGTATTTACGCATTTAGGTGTGCATTCCATATGCCAAGTTACACCGCCGCAACGTACCAACATGGGTTCTCAAAGAAAGATGTGAATCTTTGTCGATTATAATTCTCATTCACCTTAGCTCTCTTAGAGCCTTGTAAGCGATCTTTTTACCGCTCATTTGAGGATTGTCACTTCAATGAGACAGTATTCCCACCGTTAAGGGGAGATAAAAACGTCAACATTCCTATAGAACATCACGAATTTACGTGGACGTTGCCCACTATGTCTCATCTCGATCCCCGTACCGCACAAGTGTGATAAGCAAATGAGATGTGTTCTAGCTTTTAGAATGTTGCTCCAAACGCATTCCTCTGATCTAGCTAAAGTGACGAGATCATATACTAGTTGGAAACATGCCTGCAAGGATAGACGTACTTAACGGACATCACGTCAACATCCTCGAAGGGTGTGCCGCCCCTGTTGAACGGTCTGGTACACCGGCAGATAGCCAATCAATCTGTCCTGCCTGGAACAAGACAGATCACTCGGTTTATCGGATTCATTTCCCTAGAAGAGGAAGATCACGGCACAACAATGAATCCATACTTGATCGTTGTCTCAAATCATTTCCATCTTATGAGATTAATCCGGATTACTCCCGAGACTTGAAGTTCTTGATCCAGTATACTAGTTTGGATGAGAAAATGGAATTGAAATGAGATTACCATTGATGATGTTTTCCCTTATATGGCAGCTACCAACATAAATGAAATGCAACGATATCGAACCGTGTTCCGTTGATTAAGTGACAACGTAGAACTGATTGGACAACCGAAATTACAATCCAGGTCAAACTCCTTACCAAAGTGTGCATTGGACCTATCGTTCCTACACTGCCCAAGGTAACCCTATGGTGTTATAATTGGGAAATAAAGCGTATTGAGATGAATGAAATAGTACAATATGATGCATGCCTTATGGCGCAAGGTTTCTCTCAAACGTCATGTGATTGACAGCAGCATTATGTAATGTGGTTAGTGTTTCTCCATAAGGGTATTGATACAGTGATTTACATGTAAGTTCCCAAAGAATTACATGGACTGGTTCAAATAGTTCCAAACCACGGAACACCCTCTCAACTTGTTTGAGGCGTTCACTTTTGGATTGAAGTAATCCGGGGGATGTGGTATACCCGTCTAAGTGATTATTTGATTAGTCAGGGATGTGAATGAATGCCTTTGCGTTTTAAACTATGAAGTCTTATTCCGAATTGCTTGAGTTACAGTTCATGTCGTTAACACGAATCTGACTAAGACTCTAAAAGAGCTTGAGAAAACTGTCTCGCACCTGAAGACGGAATTTGAGATGAAGGATCTTAGGAAAACTCGTTGATGCCTTAATCTGAAGTTCAAGCGTTGTTCTGATGGTACCTTGGTCTACCAGTCGAACTACAACCCGAAGGTGTTACTTTTGAGTATACCTATTATCATCCATACACTATATGCAAATGAGACACTTGAAGAGGTTATGGAATCCAAAATTCTATATCTAAGTTCAACTTTGCGCTCGTTATACTTAGCTCATTGTGTTAGACATAACATCTCATTCGCTGTTGATTTATTGGTAAAGATGCAGCACCACACCTACACATAACCATTGAATTTGTATTAAAGACGTACCCTGAAGGTACTAAAAGTTTGGGCAAATCCCAACGCATCTCGAGCGGATCATACCCCTCTGATCCTCGGAATGATGCTTGCCTTGTTTGTTATGCTGACACAAGTTACTCATCAAACCCGCACAAGACAAATCCTCGAATGGTTATGTCTTTACCGTTAAGGGATATCGCAATATCTTGGAGGTCCACGATATTACCTTAATTGCGAAATCTTCGAATCGTTCCAAGGCTCACCTCACTTCACTACATCACAAGTAAGACATGGTTAGAAGTTCTTGTTGAGCACATTCGAAGTACTTGCTATGTTTTCATCCATCGTTAAGTCCTAACAACGATCCATGAAGATTATGCCACATGTATCCACCAGACCAAGACATGATACATCAACGAAGTCAACGCCAAGACATATTGCATCTACGTCTACATCAGCAAAGCATTAGGAGATTGAAGTCATGCAAGCTGATCCTTGACAAACTTGTTGATCTCTACATGACGTCACTGTCGAAGTCAACCTTCCAGAAGCTTGTCCAAGGAATTGGTATGCCTAACTATTCATATGCAATGTTTGTAGTTCTTATTTGGAAGTTCTGTCAAACTCAAGGGGAGTATCCAGAAGTATACTCACTTGATCTTAATGTACTATTTTTCCCTATGATTAGGAGCATTTTTCCCACTGGGTTTTGCTACCTAACTAGGTTTTGACGAGGCACCCATCCTGGGCTGATCATACCCTTGTGAGCTCTTCTACTTGCATCTAAAAGACGTATAGTTTTGACTTAATGCAACTTCTCACTTTTCTCCTGAGCCTATGGGTTTTCTGCCACCTTGGGTTTTACCATAGCGAGGTTTCGTGAGTTTTACCTTTTTATGCATTCTTCCGTTGATCTGATACTCGCATTCACTCATTGTGCCGACGACTTCATCAACTGTACTTACTTCATCGCTGAAGACCTGATGCACCATTTGTTTGAGTATTTACACACTCAAGGGGGAGTGTTGCAGTCCTATTAGATTAGGAATGTGATTGTGTAAATCCTAACATATCTAGGGATATCGTTTATATTCCCTTTAGTAGTTAATTACCTATTAGAGTTGTAATTCTAAAAGGGTCAGGAATTAACCTTCCCTACTACTATAAATAAAGGCACAATGGGGTGGAATAGAACACACCTCACAATTACACATCTCTCTCTTCTCTCTACTATTGGCGCACCTCTCTCTGTATGGCCTCCATAATTGTTCAGTAAATTATGCTTACAACAGTTTTTTTATTTATTATTATTTTTTTAGCACAAACTATATTACTATTCTAAACTATATAAGGAAAAAAGAGAGGGTTTGAACCCAGTAACACCAAGGAAATGCACCACTCGCAACTAGTACTACATCTGGAAATCAGGTGGAAGGGTTTGGTGCATTAAACGCCGGAACAAACATGCATTGGTAAGATATTTTAATGTATGGCGATTGCATTGCTCCATCTGGAAATCAGGTGGTGACATGCATGCACCGGACTTGCTTCCATTTTTACAACATGATTTAAACCCAATACGAATTCAGCAAATTAACGAACACATACTACTTGACACGAAGATACTATGATGATTAGGGGGCCGTCCATACTACTTAACACAAAGATAGTATGATGATTAACGATCATCCAAGCATACAAACAAACTTTTCAGTTTTGGTGTAAAATATTTCTGAAATCATAAGGTATTTTGAGCATGTATCTTGTAAGGGGATTGGTTTAGGTGGGTGTGCCTAAATAACCAGACACAAGCACACCTTAGGGTGCTATAGCCAACTGCCAACACTGGCTCCAAAAGTTTGGCACTTAACTCCATCTGGAAGTCGATCAGATGGTGACATGCACCGGCCATGCTTCCACTGCCAACACTGGCTCCAAAAGTTTGGCACTTAACTCCATCTGGAAGTCGATCAGATGGTGACATGCACCGGCCATGCTTCCATTCCTTACTCATGTCCAGGGGCGGACCGACTTAGGAGCAAGGGTCAGCTGACCTTCCGAACTCCGGTGAATCTCCATGGATTATTTGGGTGCTGCCCTTTTGAAGGTTGGAGTTGCCCTTCACAATCTAGTCCTAATATTATTTACCTCTGACATGTTTGTTGGTTGTGATTACAATTGTAGGAAGAAAAAAAGAACCAAGTAAAAGACTATATATCCAAAAATGCAAAGTAAATGAAATGGTAATCTTAGAGAATGAACAAAGCATCATCATTCTTGGACAAACATATTAATGGAATGCAATGATATCAATCAGTTTGTTAGTGTGTTCAAGATAAGTGTGTTCCTTTGTTAAGCATTTATATAGGAGCAGCCTTGGAACATGTTAGTTACCCATGCAAATGAAGCGTTAATAGGTGTGCAGTATGCCTTTCCAAATGACTTCAGGCCTACCCAAACTCAATGAAATTGCGATATGCATGCTATTTCTGTTAAAAAAAAATTGCGTGCTACGCATGCTATTCCCCCTAAAAATAATATTTTTAGATCCGCCACTGCTCACATCACCTGATTAGTCTAATATAACGGATGAAGTTCATATGCAAGAGCGGGTAAGCAATTATATAATCTTCCTTTTCAAAATAAAACTTACAACCTGGGCATGAAGTACTACAACATAATATAAACCCAGCACGTTAATGAACACTGTGGATGCAAATTTCTGCCTTCTTCTTCTTTGACGAAAATGCACCTGCAAAATAATAACACCTAAGATTAAGGCCAAAAGCCTCACGCGCCCACGATGAATGGGGGGGTTTTGGCTTAAGAATCTCCGATGCCAAAGTTAGAATTTTGGAGAGAAAGTGTTTAGGAATTTTTGGGGAGAGAATGACTTAGCATTTTAGTGGGAGAATAAGGCTATTTATAGGGGTGTGGCCGACCCTATTTGGAGAATAAGGTCCGGCCATATATGGTGGGAATATGAGTATAATTGCAAGATATTATGTGAAATAATATCTTGCAATTAATTTGTCAATTAATCCTAAATTGAATAGGAAAATTGAGAATTATCTTTTGAGTGAGAATTTGATGAGGAGTAATGAGAGGGGTTTGAATAAATACCGTTTTGAATAACTACCATTTTGATCACCTTTGACTGTTCCTTGATTGAGACGTTATTGTCTGTTGCATGCGCGTGGGAATCCTGGTATGATTCGAGGGTAATTTTGTCATTTTTACCTAAAAATTCACATGTCGCCTCCATAATTTTTTTGATTATTTTTTGCTCCACAAACACATTACTTGACACAAAGATGATATGATGGTTTTGATGTTGGTATAACCGGACAAGTTCAGAGACTCGATTGGTGGGATTTGTTACAAATATGGTCCATATATGTTTGGGTACGTAACCTTGGCCGCATAAAGACGTAAGAAATATAAAGTTTTGTAAGATCAATTGTTTAGATTGAAAATAAATTTAATGGGTATTTTGATTTTCAATTTTAGGAAGGAGTTAGAATTCTGATTTCAAATTCTAAGGTTGATATATTCTTAGTTTGTGTAAGTATATTTTCACTTATTGCTTGTTTACTAATCCATAATCAGAATAAGAGGAATTGAATTACGGAGGAGTTAAAAAGGGATGGAGTCAGAATCAGATTCCTGTTGAAACAGTTTACTAAAATTTAAACGAATATGAGTAGGAATATTACTACCATGTAAGTTGTTTACTAATTCGCTTGAATTGGAATGAACATCAATGTGATTTTTGAAATGCCCTTATACAATACAAGTAATCTATTTTTGCCTTGTTTATTGATCCGAAATCAAAATAAATGGAATTGAATTAAGGAGTTGTAATGGGGTGGAATCAAAATTACATTCATGTTGAAACTGTTTAATAAAAATTTTAGGAATCAAAGTGGGAATAATACTGAACTATATAACTGTTTAGTTATTCACATGAATTAGAATGTTGTATGTGGTCCAATATCCTAGTGGATAATGACACACCCCGACCTAAATCAGGTCGTGCTAGCCGTCACGTGGAAGTGACGTAACCATATGCACAGTGCGGAAGCAAAGATTAATGAAGAGGAATACGAATAATTAAAAACCAAGCTACTAGCAGTACTAACTAAGATAATGTGCTAGCGCAAACACAGCCAGAGCATAATTAGTCTAAGTCCAGTCAAGGAGAACAAGTACCAATTAAACAACACCCAAAGGTGATCCTACATTTGGTGAAATCTGTCAGAACTGCCCTGAAGCCCTCGCAACGCCACCAACGATAAATCTTACTTAGTACCTGGAGGGGCGTAAAACAGAAAGCGTGAGTGGGAAAAAACAACACTTTTCAAATTCATTTCTTTCTAAAAAGTTCTAACCCCTCGCCGTAAAACCTGTATAGTTTTCCCAGAAAAATAGTATATGTAAATACATATCTCAAATCATGCTCAAAGATATCAAAATCCGATAAAAATGCCATGCAAATGCCATGTCCAGTACTTACACCATGTCTACTATCACAATATCACATAAGTAAGCCAAGTAATATAATTCAATTTTAATAACCCATCTAGCCGGGAGTCACCTCTTGTGACCTGTACGGCTCAATCTCAACAATATACAACTCATTAACCAATATGCCTGCACAAGTGTAAATAAGTACGCTCTAGTGCTACGATCACGTGAAGGCTATGCGAATAATCACGGGTCACCTACTAGTCGAGAACCACCTATAGTGGTATGTACGATAGGACTATGCACCTAACTTGGATCCAAGGTGAGCGTATGGTGCGGAAGGTGAACATCACGTGAAGGACTATGCCCTGGCCCCGGGCGGGAGCACTAACACTAGGTGCAGGTTATGAGCTCTAATATATCACCATAACATCATCATCATCACCATATAATTCATACCTTCATAATATACTCACATGTGACTTACCTGGGCCTCCGCAACATCATGCGACAATATGCATATTTGTATTAATGCATATGCTCAAATATCATGCATGTATGGCATGGCATTTCAATCACATTTCATTTAAATATAGTTCTGGGAAAAACATCAAGTGTATATATATACTAAAAACCAAAAGCCCACTCACTGGTAAGTCAAAGGGTCGTAGCCTCCTTGCCTTGAATGATTACGCTCGTCCTCGGGATATGTCTCACCTATATGCGAAACAACTATATAAACGTCACTTAATGCACATAACAACACTAGCTAATAACTTCTCATATATTGCTCATCCTCATAAACATCCTCATATTTTTAAAATAATTTTTTGAGGTCTCACGCGCCGCCACGCGCCAGCCAAGGCACGGCCAAACGCGCCGCCACGTGCCTGGCACATTGACGGTAACAGTTAACGACATTATGGAATATTCCGTCAAAACTAATAGATTCCATTAAAACTAACCTGATGCCATTAGAATAATCCGTCATCTTCAACCTTCGACTCCGGTGACCGTTGCCGTCGCCAGAAACTGGAGAAAATTTCAAACATTTATATCTCAGCCATTTTTAACCCAAATTCCATGAAACTTTCACCAAAATGAAGCTCTAAACATGTAGAACACAACCTTAACAATTTAAAGCTCCAAAGATCACGGAATCTCGCCAGAGAAATTCAAGAAAAATCGGCCAAACTTGAAACTAGCTTTCCCGGCGTCTAATTTCTTCCAACGAACCACTCCGAGCCTCGAGAGGATGATCTAAAGCTCCATGTGAGCTTGAAATTCCCTAAAAACTTCGATCCAACGTGTGCATGAACAGTACCTCAAATCGGATTCTCTAGGTTCTCGGGTTTTCGATGGTTTCACAGCTAACCAAGGATACCATTCAACTCGTGAGGTCACAAGGAACCAAATGGTGACCTTAAATCCCTCGATCTGCAAAGAAATGATCTGGTTTGAGGTTCGACCGTACACTTGTACGGAAAATGGGAAAAATTCAAGAGATATAAGAGAGAGAGAGAGAGAGTCAAAGGGAGAGAGAAAGAGAAATGTTGATATAGGTGTGTTTATGTGGTCCAGATTGGGTCACCAATCAAAACACTAAAAATCCCACTTCTAATTGGGTCCAAAATATTAGGAAGAAAATGGATTGGCCCAATTCCAAAGCCTAAAACACAAACACATAAGCAAACGCTCAAGGGCATTTTCATCTTTTCACACCATCGATGAAAATAATTCGGGATGGGTTGTCACAACCTACCCTCATAAAAATTTCATCCCCGAAATTTCACGCAACAACACACAATCACAAACTACTAATACTCATAAAACAACCTTGGATACATCTCTCTCATCCGATCCTCTGTCTCCCAAGTAGCCTCTTTCACTGAATGGTTTCTCCACAAAACTTTCACCAATTGTATGGTCTTATTTCTAAGAACATTCTTTTTCCAATCCAATATCATCACTGGCTCCTCATCATAAGTCAAATCTGCACTAATTTCCAAAGGTTGAGGAGGAATCACATGCGAATGATCTGAAACATAATGACGAAGCATCGAAACATAAAACATATCGTGCACTTTAGATAACTCCGAAGGCAACTCAATCCTATAAGCAACTTCACCGACTCACTCGGTGATCTGATACGGTTCAATGGTGACAGCTTCAAAAATACCCAATCACCTATTTTATACACCCGGTCAGTGGCATGTCTGTCTGCTAAGCTCTTCTGTCGATCTTAGGCCACTTTCAGGTTAGACTTAATTAACTGAATATTCTGAGTAGTCTCCTCTACTAACTCAGGGCCCAACAAAACTTTTTTACCAACTTCTGACCAACACAAAAGTTTACGACAAGATCTGCCATAAAGTGCCTCAAATAGTGCCATACCAATACTTGAATGAAAACTATTGTTGTAGGCAAAATCCATTAAATCCAACCGCCTATGCCAAGCGTCACCAAACTGCAATACTGAAGATCTTAGCATATCCTCCAACGTCTGAATAGTTCTCTCTGACTGACCAACAGTTTGAGGATGATATGTTGTACTATAGAGTAGTCTCGAGCCAAGAGCCTCCTGAAACGCTACCCAGAACTTAGAAGTAAATCTAGGATCTCGATCCGAGATAATACTAACTGGAACTTCATGGTACTTCACAATCTTCGATATGAATAATTTAGCTAATCGGCTTAAAGAATACTTCTCTCTCACAGGAATGAAATGTGTTGACTTAGTGAGCCAATCAACTATCACCCAAATTCCATCATAACCATTCTGTGTACGAGGTAGCTTGTACACAAAATCCATAGTAATATTTTCCCATTTCCACTTTGGAACGGGAAGTGGTTGCATCAACCCAAAAAGTTTCTTCCTTTCAACTTTAACTTGTTGACAAATGGCACACCTGCTTACATACTCAGCAATTTCTCTTTTCATACCCGGCCAATAATAAAATGGTCGAATGGTATGATACATTTTAGTACCTCCAAGATGCATTGCATAAGTTGAACAGTGCACTTTATCCAAAATTTCTTTCTTCAACTTTGCATTACTCGGTACATACATTCTTTTATCCTGCATGAGCATACCGTCTGATTCTCTAATTCTGAGATCCTTCTTTTTCCCTTGATTTCTTGCCAGAATTAATTCCTGAATTTCCTCATCACCCATCTGTGCCTCGAGTACACGATCAATCAAAATTGGTCTGACTTGAAAATTAGCAAGTAAGGCTTCCTCATGATCTTCCACTCCTAACTTCACTCCAGTGGACCTTAAATCAGCAAGAAGAGGAACATGGCAAGCATAAATGGTATTAAGTCTAACTAGAGTCTTCCTACTAAGTGCATCAGCTACCACATTTGCACGACCAGAGTGATACTCAATCGTGCAATCATAATCACTTAGCAATTCAATCCATCTTCGTTGCCGAAGATTCAGATACCTCTGAGTAAAAAGATACTGAAGACTCTTATGATCTGTGAAGATGTTGCATTTCTCACCATAAAGACAATGTCTCCAAATCTTCAAAGCAAAGATGATAGCTGCTAACTCCAGGTTATGAGTAGGGTAATTCATCTCATGAGGTTTCAATTGTCGCGAAGCATAAGCAATCACCTTACCATGCTGCATCAATACACAACCCAGACTATTCAAAGAAGCATCATTATAGATCTCATAATTACCATTATCATCTGGAAGCGCCAAAACAGGTGCATGAGTGAGACAATACTTCAACTGCTGAAAACTCTGCTCACAATTATCATCCCACTCAAACTTAACATCTTTCCTAGTCAATCTTGTCAGCGGTAATGCAACAAGTGAAAAATCTTTGACAAACCGTCGATAATAACCAACTAGGCCAAGAAAACTCTATATCTCGGTGACGGTTCGTGGTTGCTCCCAATTCTCAACAGCTGCTACTTTTTCAGAATCCACCTGAATACCTTAAGCAGATATGACATGTCCCAGAAATGCCACTTGATCAAGCCAAAATTGGCACTTGCTAAACTTAGCATACAATCGGTGTTCCCTCAATTTCTTCAACACTAGAGTGAGATGTCGAACATGATCTGATTTCGACTTAGAATACACCAGAATGTCATCAATAAAAACAATGACAAATCTATCCAAGTATTGTTGAAATACCTTATTCATCAAACCCATGAAAGTTGCTGGTGCATTCGTCAATCCAAACGGCATCACAAGAAACTCATAATGGCCATAACGAGTTCTAAAAGTTGTTTTATGGACATCATCACTCTTAATCTTTAACTGATAGTAGCCTGACCTTAAGTCAATCTTTGAGAACACACAAGCACCTCGAAGTTGATCAAACAAATCATCTATACGCGGCAACAGATAACGGTTTTTAATTGTTACCTGATTCAATTGCCGATAATCAATGCATAGCCTCAAAGTTCCATATTTCTTCTTCACAAATAAAACTAGAGCTCCCCATGGTGAAGTACTAGGCTGAATAAAACCTTTATTGACCAATTCCTGCAACTGGGTTTTCAATTCCCTCAATTCAGCAGAAGCCATTCTATAAGGAGTCAAAGATATAGGATATGTACCTGGAAGCAAATCAATAGTGAACTCCACATCTCAGGCTGGCAGCAATCCAGGTAAATCCTTAGGGAATACATCAGAAAAATGCCTGACTACTCGCACGTCCTCCACACTACTAGGAGAAACATCATTTAGCACCACATGAGCTAAATATCCCTGGTAACCTTTCATTAACAACCTTTTAGCTCTCACAGTAGAAATAAAGCCATGCCTTACCCCACAACATTCACCCACAAAAGTAACCTCAGGTAATCCAGGACGAAGGAACGTAACTAATTTCCCGTAGCAATTGATATTGGCACGATTATAATGCAACCAATCAAAATCACATCAAAATCAACAATATCTAACGAGATAAGGTTAGCTAGCATAACTATATCCTCCACCATCACTGGACATCCTGGATATACACAGTCAACAAAACATTTCTCCCCTCTAGGCATAGCAAACTCTAAATCATACCCTAGAGGCGTAGGATGAGGTTGCATCACTTGAGCAAATGTATAAGAAATCACAGAATGCGTAGCGCCATAATCAATTAAAACTCTACCAAAGTGACCAAGAATATTTAACGTACCCATAATTAAATCAGGATTGTTCTGGGCATCCTACAATGTCATGTTGTGGATACGTCCCTGATTCTGATGTCGTCCACCACGACCTCTACTAGCTTGATTATTTCTTCCTTGCACTCCACGGCTTTGACTTAGCTAACCAGGTTTCCTCGAAGATCCTGCACTACTGGAAGCAATCTCTACTTGCTGGGGTTGTCCTTCATGGTACCACTGAGATCCACCAGCTGGATTGGAAGGATACGGCGTATAACCTCCAGAATACTGAGGATACCCACTCTGGTAATAAGGATCCTGGGAATATGGATATGGTCCTGAAGCATAAGGAGCAGCATTACCTTGATAATGGTAAACACCACCTCGACCCATCTGACCATAAGTACCAGACCCTGAAACTTGCTGGATCGGTGCTGGTGGTGGCATAGAAGACTGATGAAGCCTCTGCTGATTCTGGGGACAATTTATAGCTCTATGTCCCATCTGTCCACAAGTAAAACATCCACTGCTGCCCCGTCTACACTCTCCAGAATGCCTATTATTACACATGTGGCATAAAAGAACATTTCCTCTACCAAAATCTCCCTGCCTTTGAAATCTATGACCCCCAGAAAATCTACCACCCCTTCTCTGACCAGTGGAACTAAAACCTCCACTGGAAGAGCTGGAACTAACTCCACTTCGCTTAAAGCTCTGAGTCTTGCAAGGTCCTTCTGACCATTACCCTTATCATCATTCCTCTGATTTCCATCTTTTTCTTCTTCCTCACTTTCACTGGGCATATTCTCAGAATCCTTAATCCTCAACAAAATCTCATAAAACTCCTGGTAAGTAGCACAATGAGTAATGGTCGCTATAGTACGCCATTTCTTTTCAGTACCCAGAACAAAGCGACGTAGCATCTCAACCGGATTAGCAGCAACCTCCAGATGATAACGAGACAAGTCATTAAATTTCCTGTAATACTCATTTGCTGACATCTTCCCCTGCCTCAAATGAGTAAACTCTTGCTTCTTACTATCAATAAAAGTTGGAGGAATAAATCTTTTCATAAATAATTGCTTGAAAACTTCTCAATCAGCAGATTCCTCTTAAGTTAACTCATGAGCCTCCTGTTCCCACTAGGATGCAGGTTCTTTACCTAAGAACCAGGTAGTTGTCTCAACCCATTTATCAGGAAGAAGATTCCCCTAACTTTGCATTACACGAAAAGTCTTCTCCACATGATTGAACCATTTCTCTGCTCCTTCAGGTCCTTCATTTCCCATAAAATGATTCAACTTCAAATTATATACAATCTCTAGAGAAGTCCTCTGGGGAGGTCGAAACGCAGACTGTATAGTATTAGCTATAGCTTCCCCTAATTGGGGGATATCTGGGAAACTAGGCTCAGCTGAACAATGTGGCTCTCTACGAGGTGGCATAGTTCTGACAGAAGACACCAGATATAATTAGGGAATTCACAAAATATGCAGGACTGCAAAACCTATGCTCTGATACCAAGCTGACACACCCCGACCGAAATCAGGGCGTGCTAGCCATTACATGGAAGTGACGTAACCATATGCACAGTACGGAAGCAAAGATTAATGAAGAGGAATACGAATAATTAAAAACCAAGCTACTAGCAGTACTAACTAAGATAATGTGCTAGCACAAGATTAAGTGTGAAATACACAACCAAAGCATAATTAGTCTAAGTGCAGTCAAGGAGAACAAGTACTAATTAAACAACACCCAAAGGTGATCCTACATTTGGTGAAATCTATCAGAACTGCCCTGATGCCTTCGCAACGCCACCAACGATAAATCTTACTTAGTACCTGGAGGGGCGAAAAACAGAAAGCTTGAGTGGGCAAAAACAAAGCTTTTCAAATTCATTTCTTTCTAAAAAGTTATAACCCCTTGCCGTAAAACCTGTATAGTTTTCCCAGAAAAATAGTATATGTAAATACATATCTCAAATCATGCTCAAAGATATCAAAATCCGTATATAAAAATGCCATGCAAATGCCATATCCAGTACTTACACCATGTCTACTATCACAATATCACATAAGTAAGCCAAGTAATATAATTCAATGTTAATAACCCATCTAGCCGGGAGTCACCTCTTGTGACCTGTACGGCTCAATCTCAACAATATACAACTCATTAACCAATATGCCTGCACAAGTGTAAATAAGTACGCTCTAGTGCTACGATCACGTAAAGGCTGTGCGAATAATCGCGGGTAACCTACAAGTCGGGAACCACCAATAATGATCTGCACGACAGGACTATGCACCTAACTTGGATCCAAGGTGAGCGTATGGTGTGGGAGGTGAACATCACGTGAAGGACTGTGCCCTGGCCCCGGGCGGGAGCACTAACGCTGGGTGTAGGTTATGAGCTCTAATATATCACCATAACATCATCATCATCACCATATAATTCATAACCACTACCATCATAATATACTCACCTGTGACTTACCTGGGCCTCCGCAGCATCATGCGATAATAGGCATATTTATATTAATGCATATGCTCAAATATCATGTATGTATGGCATGGCATTTCAATCACATTTCATTTAAATACACATAACAACACCAGCTAATAACTTCTCATATATTGCTCAATTTGGGTATATGAATATACCACTGAAACCTACTCACCCTCAAAAACATCCCCATATTTTTAAAATAATTTTTTGAGGTCTCACGCACCGCCACGCGCCGACCAAGGCACGGCCAGCACGCCCCAACGCGCGGCCACGTGCCTGGCACACTGACGGTAATAGTTAACGGCGTTATGGAATATTCCGTCAAAACTAACAAATTCCGTTAAAACTAATCTGACGCCATTAGAATATTCCGTCAACTTTGACGGAATATTCCGTTGTCTTCAACCTTCGACTCCGGTGACCGTCGCCGTCGCCGAAAATAGAGAAAATTTCAAACCTTTATATCTCACCCATTTTTAACCCAAATTCCATGAAACTTTCACCAAAATGAAGCTTTAAACATGTAGAACACAACCTTACCAATTTAAAGCTCCAAAGATCACGGAATCTCGCCGGAGAAATTTGAGAAAAACCGGCCAAACTTGAAACTAGCTTTCCCAACGTCCAATTTCTTCCAAAGAAACACTCCGAGCCTCGAGAGGATGATCTAAAGCTCCCTGTGAGCTTGAAATCCCCTAAAAACTTCGATCCAACGTGTGCATGAACAGTACCTCAAATCGGTTTCTCTGGGTTCTCGGGTTTTCGAAGGTTTCACAGCTAACCAAGGATACCATTCAACTCGTGAGGTCACAAGGAACCAAATGGTGACCTTAAATCCCTCGATCTGTGAAGAAATGACCTGGTTTGAGGTTCGATCATACACTTGTACGGAAAATGGGAAAAATCCGAGAGATAGGGGAGAGAGATAGAGAGTCAACGGGAGAAAGAAAGAGAAAGGGTGATGTGGGTGTGTGTGTGTGTGTGGTCCAGATTGGGTCACCAATCAAAACACTAAAAATCCCACTTCTAGTTGGGTCCAAAATATTAGGAAGAAAATGGATTGGCCTAATTCCAAAGTCTAAAACACAAACACACAACCAAACGCTCAAGAGCATTTTCGTCTTTTCACACCGTCGATGAAAATAATTCGGGACGGGCTGTCACAACCTACCCTCCTTTTAAAAATTCTGTTCCCGAAATTTCACACAACAACACACAATCACAAACCACTAATACTCATAAACCACTAACATTTGAGTGGGTCCTATTACCACTAATACTCATAAATCACAAACCACTAACATTTTTATTCTCAATATTTGGTAAACATATTCTATAATTGGAATTTAATTCCCTTTTTTCTCATTCCAATTACCCTTACATAAATGTGTCATTAGTTTAAAGCTAACTCTAACCACCTGTGTGCAAGTATATTAAAAAAATCCTCCTATTACCTCATACAGAAAGTAAGAGGTGAGAATTAAGACTTTGAACTTTTGTATTGCCTTTTGTTTGTTTATTTATTTATTTTTGTGGTAGTTAAAACTTTTATCGTTTAGTAGAATTTGAGAGAACGATTTTTTTTTATATATATTTGTAGGAAAAGAATAATTTTCACACATCTTTTTTTTTTTTTTTTTTGTCTTTAATTCAAATAAAGAAAAAAATAAATAAAGAAAAAAAAATAATAGTGTGAAGAAAGAGAAAATTTATTAAAAGAAGTTAGAGTGGTATTAGTACAACACCATAACAGGTTAAAATTGTTGGCCAAACAATGATAAAGATAAAGATAAAGAACATTAAAAAATCTAAAGACGCCCAAAGATTCGAGGAGCCATTGTTTTCCGGACCGTTGGTATCTCGTTGTGGACAATGACAAATATGCCCTTCGAGGTAGTATAATCAGGTGGGTAGGTCGAGTCATTTAGCGAAATATTCGGCGGGAGACCATGCACATGAAAGCTATATGAAATTCAGAGCCAAAGAAAATGTTTTTTTTTTAACAAAAATATTATCTACAATGAGCTAGCAATATTATGATTCAAATTCGTTATTGATGATAATCGAATTTAAAATTTCTCACTTACAAACCAAAGAAACTGTTGTTAACGTTTAGGTTGTAACCAATGACTTGTACCGTTGTACGTATACACTTATCATTTAAATATATATAAATTATGAAATTACATGTGATTGTGGACATTTTTTTTTTTTGAACAAACGATATTATTTATACTAAGGGAGAGGGGATAGACTTAGTTTCATAATGGAATAGCAATAATGTAGTTCAAATTTACCTTTGGCGAGAATCAAACCTAAGTCTTCTCACTTACAAGTGAAGAGGAATGCCACTTGACCGTAATACTGAGTTGTCATTGTATTAAATACATATAAATATTGTGGTCATGCCCCTGATAAGGATATAAATAAAGAGAACTTTAACGAAAAGATTACGGTACTATTCACTTTAACGAAAAACCATATTTTTACACTAAAAAGTCAATCCTGGTACTATTCACTTTACTCTTTATTTTGTCCTTATCGTTAAAACTCATAGTTTTCAAGCATTTTTCATTAGTTTTCCTATAAATAAAAGCATGATGAAGTGAAAAAAAACACATCAAAATTCATCCAATTCTATCTACGCAATCCTTTCTCAATCTCTCCATAATTCTCCGGTTAAAAGGGCCTACAAGAACGTTCATTTTTTTTTAAAATTAATTAATTTAATTTAGATGAAGTGAATGTGACATGCAAGAATACAAGGAAGAAGGGTCCAAAACAAATGGTCAATCGCAAGAAATTGCGGGTAATCCACCGCTCTTGGGGTTGGCCTAATTATACGGAATGGAGACAGCCATGGTCTAATTGGTCTTCATCTTTGACTCACGACTTCTTGTTAATTCAACTTTGTCATTACTCCCTATATAGAATAGTATCTCAATTTACTACCATGGTTTAATTAACTATTTGTTGAAGAGGAAACTAATTTCAGAGAGAATGAGATAATTTATTAGAGAATTTTTTTTATTGGGGATAGACAAACCGCTAAAACAGTAGTAACCACATATACTATTCACAATCAACAAGGGCAAGATGTAATATGTGTTTTTGTAGCTAAACATCTTCTGTGGCTTAGGTGGTGACTACTTTATAGGAAAGGGGAGCAATGGCATATACTATTGTGGTAGTTGAAACTGCGGACTCCTCAGCTACATTACAATACCTTACTTCTTATACAGGAGCAGCTTTGGCTGAATATTTATGTATCATGAACAACACACTTCAATCATTTATGACGATATCTCTAAACAAGCGCAAGTGTATCGACAAATATCTCTTCTATTACGAAGACCACTGGGCTGCGACTATTCTAGTGAATTACACAAATACCCCTAGTTCAATAGGAAGAATCAATTGCTTAATCAACTGAGGAATCAATGATCTAACAGTTACAATAGTTACACCAATTAATAGACGGACATAAGTGTCCTACAACACTATTGTTTTTTTACAGTGTAATTCATCTATAGGTGGCGAGTTCGATAGATAGTTAGGATTGATACATTAGGTGGCTTAATCCAACTTATTATTTTACCATGGTGAAATTCTATTGTATAGGCTATTTGTATGGGAGTTATGGCGTAGACGTCCTCTGTATATTAATTTAATGTAACAAACATTTTATATGTAATGGGTTAGAATTAGATAGGTCATAGGTCCATAATTTGATTCGCTTTAATGTAACACAAAAAAACATAAATATAATTAGGTGGTTAGGGAGGAGAACAAATCAAGAAAAACGAATGAAAATAAAATCGCAAAAGTGAAAACACTTCAAATAGTTTTTAATTTTAACTTTCTTTTTTGGATTTTTCTTTATAATTTTTTTTCCTTCTATCTCAAGTACAAATTTATAATTAAAAACTAAATTTAAATGTTTACCAAACTGACTATCAATATGTACTTTTAAGGGTGCTTTTGTTTGCTTTCACCAGCCTTCACTGGACTAGATTGGACTCGGTGACAGTGTAGTTCCATATTTGTTACCCACAAGAACTAGCTTTAATTGGATTAAAAGGGATTCGCCTTGACTAAGCGTCTCGCTAGATGGTCTTAGCGAGACCTCTCAAAAAACAACGTACTGCTAAGACTGTCTTATAGAGAGTTACTCGTGTCCTCATTCTGCTCAACTATGTTATCTCAGACAACGACTTATCCCCCTCCTTCACCTCCTCGTCTTCCTCCTCCGACAAGTCCAAGACTCCCTTCTTTGCCTTATTTCGCCTCGTCATCAGTGGCATTGCCAAGCCTCTGTAGACTATTGGGCAGTTCATGGGACCCAACTGGCGATCCCTAAATGGGTACCACAGCTATCTCCGTTGATGACCCAGATTCCTCTGTCGCTAATAGCAATAGCCTCAACCAATCAGGTGTCGCCCACCATTCCTTGACCCAAGCCTTAAAGAATTTCAACGAGATTCGATTTTTCCACATCGAGCTTCCCAGCGACGAGCTAGGCATCAACGACAACGTTTTGATCAAGTGGAAGACCATTTTCAATTTCAACAGAATTTTGTGATTGTTTGTGTTTTGTGATATGGAAGTTGTAGAATTCGGTGCTTTGATTAATTGAAATGAAGGATCAATGAAGGCATCAAGATAGAGATAGATAGGGAGTTGGATAGGAAAACAGGGAGAATGAGAGGGAGAATGAGAGGGAGTTGGATGGGAAAAGAGAGAGAAGGAAGAAAGATCTTTCGAGAGAAATAAAGAGTACTAGAAAAGGTAAAATTAAAAAGGAAAAATGATATTAGTTTTTATTATTTGTATCTGTAAACAAGAATTTTCTGTGACAATTAACACAGGAACAAGTGTACAAAATAAATATTTTGTATTAACGTAAATGTAGGGTTACAATCTTTTTCCAAACTTCAATCCTCTTATTCGATCTCTAGTTGAAAAATGTGTGTGTTGTTGATTCGAGAGTCGCGCTGACTTGATCTCGAATGGCGAACGCCTTAAGGTTCTAGCTTGTGGCGATGGAGGAACTAGCATGTGTTGGGGTGCTTGATGGTTCTTCATAAGAATGATGAAGAATGCAGAGAGTTTTCTGAGTCTTCTGAGGTTTGGGAATTTGAGAGTTTGGGGCTTCAGAACTTAAGCGTTTGGGTGTGAGAATTTTCTGAACCCCTTTCTTTGTCTTGAAGCCTCCTATTTATAAACTCTTGATGTCTTGCATACGGTTGGATTTAGCCTTCATTGTGAATTTGATTCATTGACAAAAGAACCATGACTTGATTTGAGGTATTTGTCGGTTTGTCCTCTAAATTTGTATAGAGGTGCCAATTTCTGCACTGAACTATAATTTCAGCCGATTAAACCTTGAACTTTTATAAATAGCCAATTTCACAAGTAAAATTTTATAAATAGCCAATTTTGCCCCCTAGTGTTAGATTTTAAATTTTTCTTCTAATTTTCATTCATCAAATTTTCATTCTTTTCATCCCATACAGTTGTGTTGACCCTAAAAACTACCAAGCCTACATGGCGCGCAGGCCGAGTAACTAATGAGCCAACTGCGTCCTTCGATTGTGTGCGGGGTATGCCAACTGGTCGGCCGAGGAGTAAAATGTGTTGATGCTGCGTTGAGCGCGCGACTGACTTCTGCGTCTTGCGATTGCGACCGAGGAAGGAACACATCTCGACCTTTGGGTTCTAGAGCCTGAAGACAAGGATGCTGGTTCTGCGAAGTTCACGAATCGTCGGCGCCAGACTCAGTCACAATGATTATATTCGTAAAAGTATAAGCACGCCGAATCGACACCAGAGTATAAGGACACAAGTACTCAAAGTACATGTACGTCTTAATCGTGAATGTGGTTCAGCCGTCAGAATGCCGAACTCTAAATCCCACTTGTAAGTATCCAATCATAAAACAACTCGGTGTTCAATGTGCCGAGCCCTGGTAAACTATAACACCTCACTTCGCCGAGAAGGCTGATGAGATGACCTCTGCCAATAAGGATTCAAAAATCCTTCTCGACCGAGACTTGGATAGGTAACCAGTCGGCCCCTTTGCAGTGCTGTTTATCCAAACAGAAGGTGTTCCGCGGTCGGTTGATTTTACGGCGATAGTGCTATTTATTCAAACTGAAGGTATCACCGGTTGCCTTCACAGTGCTGTTTATCCAAACTGAATGTGTGTTGGCGAGAAAGGGGAGAAGAATAGAGTTCTCAAGGTTGTTGAGAGGTTTCGCGTAGAGCGAAGGTTTGCACAGGGTAGATTTGTGTGTTGAGTTGGAGAGGCCTTGAATGACGAACCAAGTCTTGTATTTATAGCAACAATTTTACTCATGGCCAAATCAGAGATGTACTTGAACTAAAACTCCTTATCCTAATCTGATAATGATTCGGCCAATCCTAATCCCAACGGGTTTCTGAATCAAGCTTTATATTACGCCAGATTCATTCCCGAATCCTAAGTGTCTTTAACTCTGAAATTCCCATGTCGTACCAGGACTCGGCCTCTTCATTTTTATCTGAACAAATCCTTCTTGTACTAGGACTCGACTGGCCTGATTGAGTTTCCTATGGCAGATTATACGACCCACAAAACCTCTAGCAAAACCCTGGGCCAAGAACAATCCCAAACTCGGCCCAATAATATTATTTTGGGCCCAAACAAGTTGTCATGTGTTATCTGCGTAATCAAAATGGGTAAAAAATTAGGTGAAATTTTTTAAAATCTAATGTCATGGGGGAAATTGGCTATTTATAAAAGTTTAGGGGGTAATCAGCTAAAATTAAAGTTTAGAGGAAAATTGACAGTTCTATACAAGTTTAGGGACAAATCGACAAATATGTCTTTAAGATTTTTCCAGAAAATTAGAAAAATAGAATTTCAGTTTTTGATGAAAAGTTAATGCAACAAGTTTTGTGAAAACATTAAAGACTTCAAAGTATATTAACGTAAATTCGTTTAAAAATACAGTAACGAATGATATTTTATCATACGACGAAAATCAATAATTCCTGTATATTTTGATGTAGATTTAATCCCTAGTATTTTTCTCCTAACAACTATCTAATCCAATCAACTAAAGCTATCATTCAAATACAACAAAAACCATGTGAAAATTGAAAGTGAGCAAGGAAAGTCTAGAGAATCCAGTGCATGACCTGCATGTTACATCTCGACCCGGGCTCGACTCCGTCGTAACATGATATTGTCCGTTTTGGGCCCTGACCACACCCTCACGGTTTTGTTTCTGGGAACCCACAAGAAAACTTCCTAGTGGGTCACCCATCCTAGGAATACACTCGAACTCGCTTAACTTTGGAGTTCCGATGGAATCCGAAGCTAGTGATTTCCCAAAAGGCCTCGTGCTATATGAAGGTGGACATGTACATATAAAGCATAGAGGATCCACTTCCCTGGGTGATGTGGGATCTAACTTCCACCCCCCTTAGGGGCCCGACGTCCTCGTCGGCACACTTCCGGCCAGGGATTGGCTCTGATACCAAATTGTTACATCCCGACCCAGGCTTCACCACATCCCGGACTCGACTCCGCCGTAGCACGATATTGTCCGCTTAGGGCCCCGACCACGCCCTCACGGTTTTGTTTCTCGGAACTCACACGAGAACTTCCCAGTGGGTCACCCATCTTAGGAATGCTCTCGCCCGAACTCGCTTAACTTCGGAGTTCCAATGGAATCCGAAGCCAATGAGTTCTCAAAAGACCTTGTGCTATAAGGAGGTGGGCATGTACATATAAGGCATAGAGGATCCACTCCCCTGGGCGATGTGGGATCTAACAAGGTGACGGCCAGCATGCTTCGACCTTTCTAGGTCGAGGTGTGTCATGCACGTGACACTATTTCAATCTAAGTTAATTCTCCTTATATTTTTTTGGAAATGCCAAAGCTAGACCTAGCATTCGTGTCGTGTTTTCCATGTTCATGTCGTTTTTTTGTCATACCCGATATCTTAACAGGTCGTGTCATGTAACACCCGTTAAAATAAACGGGTAAAATGACCTGACCCGTTACTTGTTAAGGAAAATATATTTTAAACCAATAAATAATCAAATGAAAAACATAATACTAAATAGGTATATACATACTTATTTATCTTACGGCTGTTAGTTAAGTGAAATAGAATCCAACGGTACAAATTTACTCTCATTTATCTTACGGCTGTTATTTAAGTAAAGTCTTTAATAGTTTTTTAATTAACATATAAGTGTAAAAAATATATAAACGGTCGTAATGACGAGCTTTACAACTTTCGTAAAGAACTTAACTTCGAAATTTGCCACTATAATCATATAAATTATAGATCAAAATTTAATTGTTTATTGTTGTTTACATTTACGCTTCATTTTCTCATCAAATTTTGTTTTTTCGGATTTTCTTTTTTGAAAAAATGATCTATTAGAGGATGCAGGAAAATGAACGGTTTGGATCGTTGATATTATGTTCAGAGTTTTACGATTACTGAAAATATTGCTTGATGTTTATAAAGTTTCTACGAACTATATGACATCAACTCATATTTCAGTTTACTGTAACCATAAATATTAAAACGTGATATCAAAGATCTAAACCGTTCATCTTCTTACATCCGCCAAATGATCACATTTTCAAAAAAGAATATTTAAAAAATGAAATTCAATAAAAAGAATAAAGTGTAAATGACAATTGACAGTTAAATATAAATTTAAGGTTTATGGATTATAGTGTTGGATTTCGAAGCTGACCCCTTCATGAAAGTTGTAAAGCTTGTCACTATGAGTGATTGTATATATATTTTTTTTACATTTTTTACACTTCTATGGTAATTTTTATTAATTTTATTAATTTTTCCCTCAAATAAAAAACATTATTCATGAGGGTTTGGAGGATTTTAAAAATCTAAACGATAATGTAAGTGTAACCATTATCTACTCGTGGAGGAATAATGATGAATCACGATATGTATGTCTTCTTAGTTCTTGCCTATACAAATACTATACTAGTTTATTTTAATTTTGGACAACAACATGTTAAGTAAAATTTATCCTAGTAATGATAATAAGGAACTCTCATAATAAAAATAAATAATGACTAAAACTTTTTTTTTAAACTTATATAGAATAATAATACAAAACTATATATTTAATATATAATATATTGTGTATATTAATATGGCTATTGTATTTTGTAATAAATCTTTAAAATTATCAAAATAATTTTTTTCTTAACGGTTCGAAACGGGTTATCCATGTGTTACCCGCGTGTATACCCGTTAAGAACATGTTATTAACGGGTTTTTAACAAGTCGTGTTGACCCCAAATTCGTTATTTTCGTGTCATTTTCGTGTCGTGTCAGAAATTCCCGGGTCTAGCCAAAGCCAATTAGTTAACAGAGAATCTAAATAGAAACGCAAGCGGTAACGATCTCATCCACACGTGGCAGTATAATAGCCGTCCATCAAGAAAAGAACCCCCAGATCTTGCCTCTGTAAGAAAGTTCGCACAACTTTCCTTCTAAAAGTACTGCGCTCCTCTTCCACTCGCGGTGATATTTTAAAACTACCCCCCTTTTCTCGCTGCAGAATAAATTGAAACCAAGAGAAGCCTCGAGAGCCGCTTCGACCCAAGAGTGGGTCCAAATCATGCTACATGGCCACGCGGCAACTCAACAATGTCGCTGATGTGTGGCTCCTATAAATACTCGTAAATAAAAATTCTAAATCTCACGAGAAACTCAGTTGAACCACGTAAGAAACTCGGTTGTCAAATATTCTTTTTAATCAATGTGTTTGTTGTTTTATTAATTAGAATTTTTCCTACAATGGAGTTTTTGAGAATCATCCAACGTGGTATTGAGATTGATGAAGATAAAATAATCTTGGAACATAAGAGCAAAAGTAATTGGGATGTATTTAGAATTTTTTAATAGCTTAAAATTATTACATATTAAGTTAATATTACGTAGAGCAGTAACGGAAAAAACCCTAAAATAAAGAGATTTATTGGTCGAGGCCCATATCTGAAGACGGGTCCCACCGGCCCAACCCTAATCCCTTTGATTCCCCCCTATATAAACACCCCCGGGCTCCCATGCAAATCTCGCCTCTTCTTAACATTTCAGGCTTCATGAAAACCTCCGTGTAAGAAAAGAGAAACGTCTCCAACTCAAGAATCAATTTTATTTTTTCTAATTTTGCCTGCAATTTTCTCGGCCTTTCCCGGAAAATAAAATCTCCCAAATTTGGGGTGCCTATTTTCCATTTCCATTTTTCTCAGGTGCCAAACAACCCACAACAGCCATTCCCTCGTCCTTATCCTGTGACATGCACTGCATGCTTGGGTCCGATTTCGGTCCTTAAAAACCTGTTTTCTGGGCCGCACAGTTTCACCATTTTCATTCCGAAACGTTTCCCTTTCTCTCTCCTGAGGTTTCGGCGTGGGGATTTCGGATCCGACTGAAGGGGTTTCTGGGTTCCTGACAGGTTTCCGTAGGCCCCTTTACTGCTCCGTTTGTGGGGGTAGCCGGGGCTCCGGCCTCGGCGGGTTTTAAAGCCCCCATTCATTACAAACTCACAATTCAACGATTTAAACCATAACCCCCAAGTTTCTCTAATTTTTTTCATCTTAATTTAATTTTTTGATTTGATTAATTGTCGCGGACGAAGAGATGCCGGCCCTGGCTTGTTGCGTGGATGCTGCTGTGGCGCCTCCCGGCCACGATTTCGCCGGGGATAGCTCTCTTTCCGCGTCGCCGTTCTCAGGCTTACCTCCGGCGACCATCACCACCGCCGCCGACAATTCCCATTGGTCCCCTTCCCTCTCGTCCGACCTCTACCGAATCGACGCCTGGGGTGGGCCCTACTTCACCGTCAACTCCTCCGGCAACGTCACCGTCCGTCCTCACGGGACTGCGACTCTGCCCCACCAGGAGATCGATCTGCTGAAGATCGTGAAGAAGGTTTCGGATTCGAAACCGGAGTGCGGACTTGGGTTGCAGCTGCCGCTCATTGTTCGCCTCCCCGATGTGCTCAAGAACCGGCTCGAGTCCCTCCAGGGCGCCTTCGATCTGGCGATCGGGTCCCACGACTACGGCTCCCACTACCAGGGCGTGTACCCGGTGAAATGCAACCAGGACCGGTTCGTCGTGGAGGACATTGTCACGTTCGGGTCCCCGTTCCGGTTCGGACTGGAAGCCGGGTCGAAGCCGGAGCTCCTCTTGGCCATGAGCTGCTTGTGCAAAGGTAATCCCGACGCCCTTCTCATCTGCAATGGATTCAAAGACTTTGAGTACATCTCTCTGGCTCTGTTCGCCCGCAAGCTCGCCTTGAACACCGTGATTGTTCTTGAGCAAGAGGAGGAGCTCGATTTGGTTGTTGATTTGAGCCAGAAGCTCGGCGTACGACCCGTGATTGGCGTCCGGGCCAAGCTCAAGACCAAGCATTCGGGCCATTTCGGGTCGACTTCCGGCGAGAAGGGAAAGTTCGGACTCACCACCACTCAGATTTTACGCGTTGTGAAGAAGCTTGATAAGCTGGGTATGCTTGATTGCTTTCAGTTGTTGCATTTTCATATCGGGTCTCAGATCCCTTCGACGGCCCTGCTCGCTGATGGCGTATCCGAGGCATCGCAGATATATTGCGAATTGGTCCGTCTCGGTGCCCACATGAAGGTCATAGACATTGGAGGCGGTCTGGGTATTGATTACGATGGATCCAAATCTAGTGACTCGGAGATTTCGGTCAGCTACGGCCTTGAAGAGTATGCTGCCGCCGTTGTCCGAACGGTTCGGAACGTCTGTGAACGGAGGTCCGTGAAGCACCCGGTGATTTGCAGTGAAAGCGGCCGAGCCTTGGTTTCCCACCACTCGGTTCTCATATTTGAGGCTATTTCTTCCAGTGCTTATGATGATGCTCCTCCCATGTCCGCCTTTGAGCTTCAGTACTTCATTGAGAGTCTGACGGATGAAGCTCGTGCCGATTACCTGAACCTCTCCGCTGCGGCTGTCAGAGGTGAGTACGAGGCTTGTTCGACGTATGCTGATCTGTTGAAACAACGGAGTGTTGAACAATTCAAAGAAGGGTCTGTCGGTATTGAGCAATTAGCCACCGTGGATGGGTTCTGTGATATGTTTTCGAAAGCAATCGGGGCATCTGACGCTGTCCGTACATACCATGTGAATCTCTCGGTATTCACTTCAATTCCAGACTTCTGGGGTATTGGGCAGATGTTCCCCATAGTCCCGATTCACCGCCTCGATCAGCGGCCGGCGGTGAGGGGAGTATTGTCAGACTTGACCTGTGACAGTGATGGGAAAGTCGACAAGTTCATTGGCGGCGGGTCTAGCTTGCCGCTGCATGAGCTGGAAGGCGATGGTGGGAATAATGGCGGTGGGCAAAAGTACTATTTGGGGATGTTCCTGGGCGGGGCTTATCAGGAGGCGCTCGGAGGAGTCCACAACCTCTTCGGTGGCCCGAGCATTGTTCGGGTTTCGCAGAGCGATGGTCCCCACAGCTTCGCAGTGACGGGAGCTGTGTCAGGGCCGTCATGTGGGGACGTCCTGCGGGTGATGCAGCATGAGCCCGAGCTCATGTTTGAGACGCTGAAGCACCGCGCGGAGGAGTGCGGGCAGGGTGACGATGGGGGAATGGCCAGTGCGGCTGTGGCCACCAGCCTGGCCCGGTCCTTCCACAACATGCCGTACCTGGTGTCAGCTTCTTCTTGTAGCCTGACTGCAATGAATAACCATGGGTTCTACTATTGCAGCGAGGATGATTACAACGACATTGTTGCCGATTCGGCGGGGGCTGCTGCTCCCGTTAGCGAGGAAGAACAGTGGTCTTATTGCTGTGCTTAAGATTCTCAAACATCCCTTCAGTTTGATGTTGGTGTGTCCGCTCTGCTGGGGTCGTCTGTTTAAATTTTAATTTTAATTTTAATCTTTTTTTTTTTTTTTTTGGTTTTATGTTTCATAAAAAAGTAGGGGGAATGGGAGCCGAATCCGTCCTTTTGTAAATTCGGGGCCTTTTCCCCCTGTTCCCATGCTTCTTAGTAGACTTGAAATATTTTTGGTTTTTATCAGATATTATTGTCTTGGAACCAAATCTTATTTTTGGCCTTTTGTTTGCCCTTTACATGTTACTGTGTTTTCTTTCCGGTGCTACTCATAATGTTGATCGCTTTCTTTCTTTGCACGTTAGGTCATTTGATTAAAGTCTTGTTTTTGAACTTTTTGTGTTCAAATTCGAATTCTCTATGCTCGATGTAGTTTATAATTGTTCACGGAGGAGGATTTTCTTTCTTCCTGATCTCTTTTCCCTTCCCTCCTCTCCTACTTGAACAGTTACGATTAAAACACGTCAGCATCTTATATTGATTTTTTAATAAAGACAAACAACAATAAAGCTTTTTCCCACTAAGTGGGGTCGGCTATATAAATCCTAGAATGCCATTGCGCTTGATTCTGTGTTATGTCTTCCATTAGATCATATAAAACAAAATAAAGACAATAAGACAAAATGTAAAGTGTGAGAGGAGGGAAGGGAATGTAATGGAATATGATGGGAGAGAATCATACTCCATTGTTCACAATTATCTCTTGTTTTAAAAAGAAATTTGTGGACAGTTATTCTTGTGGCTAGCTTTACTTGTATACTGTCAATTTTTTTATTGTCTAACGGTAGATTTGTTAGATTAGGAAGTTGAAGGAATTTGAATCCACGCCGTGGTGCAAGGACAACACTTCTCTTCATTACTGTGATAGAGACCTACACCAAGTTACTTGACTTGTATACTTTGCACCTTATGTTATCAATTACATCATAGCCTTAGAATTCTAGATTTCTCTTTCCTGGCAAAAACCCTAGCCTTATTCTCCCTTAACCGTCCCCCTCTTCAAACAATTTTCTTAAACTTCTTCTTCCTTAAACTTATTTTTGCCGTGCCTATTCTCACCCATGGTCACTCCGGTCCTAGTGTTGCTCACTTTCTCAAACTCACCGATTTCAAATACCTCAGTTGACTTTGTCAGATGAAACCGTTCTTTTTTTGTCACAATTTATTTGATTATGTGGACGACACAATTTAGGCCCTTGCCACTACTTTTCCTACTATTGACAAGGAGCCCGTCAAGCTGAATCCAGATTTCTCTTTGTGATTTCATACTGACCAACTAGTCGTCAACTATTTGATTTCCATTCTTTCTAAACTTATTTTGTTACCCACTATTGGCAAAACCTCTTCTCAGGCAATTTGGGACTATCTTCATGCACACTTTTCTCAGGCTTCTCTTGCCAATGACACCAATCTCCGGTTTCAACTTCTGGCACTTACGAAGGGCTCGTCCATCTCATATTATCTTCAACAGGCTAAGTTTATCGCCAACTCTCTTGCTGCTATTAATGGACCTATCTCTAATACTGATTTGGTGAGTTTTGTTCTCAAAGACCTCAGTCCTGACTACTCCATGTTTGTGACTGCTGTAATTAATTCTCCTCCCTTGTCGGAATTCCTTGACCTTAGGTCTTGACTACTCATGTGAGCTTAATTTATTACGAAAACTAATGAAAATGACTTGAAAACTTTAAAGACAAAATAAAGGGTAAAGTGAATAGTATCAAGATTGATTTTTTAGTGTAAAAATATATTTTTCGTTAAAGTGAACAGAACCGGAAGCTTTTCATTAAAGTTTCCTAATTTATATGTACACCAAATCACTTCACTTATATGTATTTGTACTTTGTGTTATCAATCAAATAAATAAAGTTATATTCTACACTGTGTTCTTTACAATAAAACAATTTGGAATTATTTGGTAGGGCGTTTTGTGGCGGTTGGGTAAAGAAATGGAATGGGGTCAGTGTGTTTAGAAAAGGGTTGGATAAGAGATTCTGAGATCATGGCTTGTGGGGCCCGCTGTGTCTTTATATTCTGTCTTCTTTGGTTCAACAGTTTTCTGCCCCCAATCATTTTGCTTGCTTCTGCCTAATCGAGAGATTTTTTAATATGATTAGACACGTATTAGTATATAAATAATGAAATATATGTATTAAAAAAATTAAACTTTCTACTATTTATATAATAACAGGTGGTATATTACTCGTGCTTCCGTCATAATAAAAAAATTTATCCTTCTATTGTTCTAATCGAATAATATTGTGTAAGGTCTTTTCCAAATGCCATTATATCACTAGTCTAAAACGTTTTACGGTGATAAATTCATTTCAACATTTCAAATTGAAACGAACTATAAATCTATTTCGTGAAAGACCTTCTGCATCAAATGACAATTTTATTTCAAAAAATGAAACAAAAAAGGTTTTTTAACTCAAATTTAATACACTCATCCGGTAGAAATTGTACTTGCTTGACCATGACCACAATTTTGTGGACTTGTGGTGTAGGCATGTAGCATCAATTCTCGAGGCATGATGTGGTCAAGATTGGCTGTGGCACATGTTTTATGCAAAAAATGGTGGTTGTGAGTCTTGTGACTTGTGAGGCACGAAAATTACAGATGCAAGTTGGAAACTTGGGAAACTCGGCAACTGTACAATGTAGGACTAGTTAAATCATGCGGTCGAAGTTTTGCGTTTGATTTGTCCCTCTGATTACATTGCTTGTATTGTATCTAACGAAAGAAAACGGGAAACAATTTTAGATGGAGTTTTTCTTTCTTTTTTTTTTTTTTTTTTTTTTAACAGTTATTAAAAGGAGGAAAGAGAGTTTGAAATTATTACATTAATTTAGAAGAATTTAGAAACCGAGATGCATTAGTAGAAACTAAACATCTTAACGAAAATGAATTCCTCGTACATGTTAGGAAAACAAACAATTGGACAATTAAATCTAGTATTTTAATCTGTATTTGCTTTTCGGGACTTTGGATTATGGATTGGAGATGCTTTGTGTGAAAATGACTGCTGCATTCGTATCATGTACCTGCGATTGATATCTGTTTTCCATTTTTCGTAGCTAATTAGCATCGATATTCGTATCATGCCTTGCTTACTTTCTAGCCTGATGATCTGTTTTCGAAGAGAATAGTAGTCTTTTATTGTTGTAGGCATGAACCGCTTTCACTTATTTCGAATTCTCTTATCAATTCATACGTGATTTGATCTATGAGATTGGAATAGTTTTCTGAGTAGAGATTGCTATTTATGTTATGTAGTTGCATTTGCTGATTCGTTTGCTGGAGGAGTATGAACTCAAATAATTTACTGCAGATTCGATTTCCCTTGCTGTTTTTTTATGCCACGGAGACGGAACACAAGATAACACAACAGATTGGGATAGAAAGACAAAAGCGCAAGCCATCATTATACTAAGGTGGACCCGGAAGACCATCCGCCGAGAGAATATAAAACTGTGAGATTAGTAAGGTACATGTTCAAGAAAGAAATGGTGCAGTAGATGCAATTGTCTTTTTATTAATTTGAATGTTATTTCGGATCATTAGGCATCGAGTCTTGTTCTCATGGTGTTTCGCAACTTGGGTATACAATTATTTATGGTACCAGTGCTTTGGTAGCCTTACACCTTGAATAGGATTACTACTTCCACAGTGAAACAGTGTCATGATATAAAGTTTTGGCTAACCCTTCTGACTTGGATGTCTCTCATCTGCTATGATGAGGTACAAGAATTAATTCGCCCGATTACATGACTTCAGAACATATGTAATAGGAAACAAAACACGCAGATAACTTCTTAGACTTAATATATTTATGCTTTCTTTTCTGAAAGTTGGATGAAGGATTGTTGATGCTGGTATAACAATAAGTGACTTCTGCTAAAACAACTGATGCATGCGTTCATACTTTGTAGTGGAGATTCGATATTCTGCTCATGGTGGTTTGCACTTTGCAGGTGGACTATAATTTTCGTGGAATATACATAATGCACGCTTAGTGGAATAAAATGACGAAGATCCTTCATGATATATAGTTTGTACCGCTCCAATTCACAATGGAGCACGTAACTAACGCGAACATGTACAGATTATATGTCAGTCGATTCCCTCTATATCGATCTTGTTGAAATTGAAATTGTCAAGAATCGCACCAAGATAATTTTGTTTTTGAATGGAAAGGAATCTGAACAGAAAGATAGAATGAAGGAATGAGTATATTCAACCAAGGCCGTCTCTGAAATTTTTGGGGCCCTGTGCGAAACTTATAAAAGGGTCATTTCTTAAGATAGTTTTAAAAAAAAAGGTAGAACAATGTATTAAGGCTAGAAAACAATCACTAAAATCAAAACAAAGTTTAGCACTCACTAATTGTAAGTTTAAAAATGTCATTAATAATAAGTATAAGGAGCTACAAACATAACGTTCACTAAAGCAGTTCAATCTTAAACAAAAAAAAAACTACAAAGAAGTTTCACTTGAATATATAACATTATTATATAATAAAATTGAAAAAAAAATACCATTTTTAAAGTGTTATTATTGGCACTCAAAATATCTCATTATACTCCAAATTTTTATACTTAAAGGAAAAAATTACACTTATAAGGAGTGCACAATAAAATTTAAAGTGCTAACAAAAATAATTTTTAAATATAGAACATTATTACATATAAATATTAGATGACAAAAATTTTGGGGGCCCCTTCAAATTTGGGGCCCTATGCGACTGCACCTTTCGCTGCTCCTCAACGCCCCCTCTGATTATTCAACCGTGGAGAAGATTCACAGGGAGCGTTGGACCATACTTCTCACAAGACATAATATAAATAAGGCTTTCTGCTGCTGTGGACATGGATGCTTTGCTTGTCAACTCTCATGCATGATCTGATCAACACCTTATTTAAATGGCCTCAAGCTGCAGGGTCAGCTTAAGAACTTGGTGATAAAGTGGCTTTTGTTCTCTCTTCTGGGTGGATTCTACTTTAAGTATTACTTTACTTCTTAAAACCTGTATTGAATCTGTGAATCTGCTGGTGTCGATTGGAACATTCATTGATATGTATAATACAAGTGTAGGGAACATTTTACATTTTTAAAACAACAAAGCTCAGGCTCTCTCTTCTAACTGCAAATCTCACAAACTAACACACATACTAAACTGACTTAAAACAATCATAAAGGGAAAAGTTTTTTACACGTGTGAACTGTGATTTATTTGTAAGAGATTCCTTCAATGTAAGAAACCAAGTATTTTCCTTTCTGATCGAGATTGTTGTGTTGGTTAATTCTATAATGACCTCTCATTTAACTTTTGATGGAGAAGCATGAATTGAATGAATTTGAGTGTTACAAGACATTACATGAATTGAATCGATTTTGTAAGTTGTTCTGCACATTATTCGTTGCAGAAAAGACTCGTTCTGTACCTGTGGTTGCAACCGGTAGGATAAATGCTAGTGTCAAAGCAAGTACATTACGAGAAAGTCTAATCTATGTTGTTCTTTGAGTAACTCAAGATAGTACTATGAAAAATCAATTGGAAATAGAATTGGACAAGTTTCATTAACTTTTCTATGTCAAAAGCGTATACTATATTACTTGGTCTTAAACATGCCACGCAAAGAAGTAACTCGGTAATATTCTTAGTAAACTGATCATTTAACTCAATAAGTTGCTTATCTACGAGTCTATGACATCAATGAATAAAAACACGATAATGATGCAAGTTTGTGATAAGATGAGCTTTTCGATTTGGTCTCTCTCCACTCGAAAAAATATCATTCACGTTAGAATTTTAAGATGATGTTTGTCACAAAAGGAAGAAACTTCATGAAGTAAAGATTCTCAGCCCCTCACCCTCATCATTTGCATATATTGACCAAGTATATTGCATTCACAATATCTTGATACTTCTTTTGTAATGCATGTGATGAATCATTAGTGATTCCTAAAAGTTGAACAAGTAATAAAGTCAATTGAATTTTTGCTTTAACTTTTTTTTTTTAGAACCTGATCCATATATTATTACAATCTCAAGTACTTCTATCGCTGATGATTACATTTTAACCCAAGTGATTAAACAACTATAGTGAGAGTTTCATCATGTATCAGTAGCCTACTTAAGATTAGTTTGTTGATTCAAATTTTGTCCACTTGAGAGCTCATTGTTATTCTTTTGGAATAATAATAGCATGTTTCTCTTGCAGAATATCATGAGCTTAAAAGATGTTGCCACAACATGCACCATATAAGAAATAACAGTAGAAAGATCTCCAATTTCTGAATGATTCTTTGCAACCACCAGAGAGCTAATTGATGTTGATGAGCAACACAACGAACATGAAAAGCAAACTTATTCTCATCTAAAGTTAGTGTTTTAAGGTCATTGATCGATCTCACCTTTCATATTACTTGCCCCATCACAATCTTGCCCTCGCAATTTGGATATGCTTAATCTATGTCTAGAAAAGAAATCATCAATGGCTAACTTGAGTGAGCAAGATTTAGTATCTACAACATGCTTAATACATACAAAGTGCTCTTACATGACCCATATCCACATAGCATAGTACAATAGCTATTTGCTCATTAGAAGACTTGTCTCGTGATTCATTAATAAGAATGGCAAATAATGAATAAGAAATACTACTAGTGATTACATTAATGTTTCAAACGAAATGGCACTTTTAATGTCCTGAATATAATAGAATTTTACAGTTTAATTTCCATGTATTCCATAATTCTCAATATAAGTACATACAATCCTTGTTACATAAGGAAACAATAAAGGACACAAATATATCCTTCCTAAACATGACTTTAATATTTACACAATATTAACATTCCTTTTCCTTAAATATCAACTCACGCCATTACTCCCCCTCAAGTTGGTGCATAGATATCACACATGCCCAACTTGATAAGTGAGGCATTGAAGCTCCTACTACACACGACATGAGTAAGAATATCTGCAAGTTGTTCTTCCAAGCTCACAAACGGTATTGACACCACCTTCTTCTCAAGCTTCTCTTTAATAAAATGTCGATCAACCTCAACATGCTTAATCCTATCATGATGTACTAGATTCTCTACTATTTCTCTTGCTAACTTATTGTCACAATACAAATTCATCATCTTTTTTTACTTAAAGCCGAGACCCCAAAGCAACTTTCGTAGCCAAAGGATCTCACACACTCCATGCGCCATGCCTCTGAATTCAGCTTCCGCGGAAGACCGTGACACCACCTTTTGTTTCTTACTTCACCAAGTAACCAAATTACCTCCAACAAATGTAAAATACCCGGACGTAGAATGCCTATCAGTAAATCCCTCAATCCTTATATGGCCATGATGTTCATACAAAATTCCCTTCCCTGGAGCAAACTTCAAATACGCCAAAATTCGCATCACTGCAATCATGTGATCCACACTTGGTGAGTGCATAAACTGACTCACCACACTTACTGCATAGGCAATATTCGGACGAGTGTGGGACAAATAAATTAGTCTCCCTACCAGTCTCTGATATCTGCCTTTGTCAACTGGTTTCTAATCTGGATAAATCCCTATATAATTATTCTCAACAATAGGAGTGTTCACGGGTTTACATCCAAGCATACATGTCTCCTTCAATAAATCCAGAACATATTTACTTTGAGACAAGAAAATACCTTTAGACGAACGAGCCACTTCTACTCCAATGAACTATTTTAAATCTCCCAAAATTTTCATCTCAAATTCAGCAGCAAGACTCTCTTCCAGCTTTACCATCTCTTCCAAATCATCACCTGTTATTATCATGTCATCCATATAGATAATTAAAGCTGTCACTTTACCATTTCTCCATTTTACAAACAACGTGTGGTCGGAGTGACTATGGTAATATCCATTCCTTCTCATGACTTGAGTAAATCTACCAAACCATGCACGAGGTGATTGCTTAAGCCCATAAAACGACTTTCGCAACCTAGACACTCTAGTTTTCCCTCCGTCATTATATCTCGGAGGAAAATCCATATATACTTCTTCTTCCAAATGCCCATGAAGGAAAGCATTTTTTACATCAAACTGTTTCAGTGGCCAATTCAAATTTGCAGCTAATGAAATAAGAACACGTACCGTATTCATCTTGGCTACTAGGGAAAAAGTTTCCTGGTAATCAATACCATACGTTTGGGTATAACCGTTTGCTACTAACTTTGCTTTATACATATCTATTGATCCGTTGGCCTTATATTTAATTGTAAAGACCCATCTACACCCAACTGGTTTTTTTCCTTGTAGTTCCATTACTTCTCATGTATCATTCTTATGTAGTAGTGTCATCATCTCTTCATCCATTGCAGCAGCCCATTTAGGATCCTTCAAGGCCTCCTCAACTCGGGTTGGTACTTGGATTGCTTCCACATTATTCACCCATGCTTGGCGTTCAGGCGCAAGGTTCTTGCATGACACATAATTTTCTATTGGATACTTTACTTTTCCTTCAAGAGAAAATATGTCAGGAGAAAACCTGTCGGGAGGAACACCACGATTTTTCCTTAGTGGCAACTTATATGTACTTACAACATTATTTGGATTAGTTACATGAGCATCCGTAGTACTTGCCTCAAGGATATTCAGAGAAGACACATTGGATGACACTATCGAGCTAGAGAGAGAGGGTGATGTGGTTTCGGCAGGTAGCACTTCTTCCCTTGATGTATTTGGTTCAGCAGGTAGGATTTCTTCCCCTAATGTACTTGGTTCGGCAGCAACTAGCTGCTGGACTGTTGTAACTTCATCGACATGACCTTGCCGATGGCCCGCACCTGTCTCGATAGGCAGCAGCTGAATGCCCGTATCATTTTTGGCAGTTTTTTTACCGAGAGGCTGGTGTCCCATTTTCATCCTTGTTGTCAACACATGCTCCCCCTGAACTACATATCACATCCTCTGGTACTTCTAACCGCCCAAAATCACCCTGATCACCACTAGTGTTCTCCCCCTAGTGATCTGAAGGTGATGGGATCGAAGAATAAAAATACTCTGATTCAAAAAAAGTAACATCCATAGTCACATACATATGTCGAGTTTCAGGGTGATAGCACTTATACCCATTCTGTTGAGGGGCAAACCCAACAAAAAAGCACCGAATGGCACATGGATCCAACTTGCTACGATGAATCTTGTGAATATGAACATATGCTACACATCCAAACACACGAGGAGTAAGAGTATTGGTGGATACTACATAAACATATTCCATCAATGCTTGAAGAGGTGTACGGAATTCTACAACACAAGATGGCATACGATTAATCACATACACGACATAGGTAATGGCTTCAGGCCAAAACCGTTCAGGCACGGACACACCAATAAGCAAAGCACAAGCAATTTCCAATATATGACGATTCTTTCTCTCAGTAACCCCATTTTGTTGCAGAGTATGAGGACAAGTAGTTTCATGGAGAATTCCTTGATCTCGAAGAAAACCAGACAATTCAGAACTCATATATTCACCTCCATTATCAGAGCGGAGAACTTTAATAACGGAGGAATATGATGTTGTAACCATCTGAGAGAAAGATCAAAACACCATACTAACATCACTTTTATTTTTCAGCACATATATCCAACTCATATGGGTGCAATCATCAACAAAGGTAACGAAACATTTAATTCCGGAAAGAGTACTAACAGAAGAGGGACCCCAAACATCAGAGTGTACAAGATCAAACGGAAACAATTTTTTTGTTCATACTAGGATGAAACGAAGGGCGATGACTCTTCGCGAGAATACATACTTCACAATGTAAGTCTAATTCTTTTATTTCATGAAATAAACTAGGCAACATATGCCATAAATAACCAAACGAGGCATGTCTTAACCGACGATGCAATAACCAAACTTCTTGTAAATTATTGGTACGAGATGCTCGAACTGCATTAGCTTTGCCAAGAACAACGTCATCCATATAATACAACCAATCTCTCTTAGTGCCACGCCTAATTATCTCCTTGGTCTGAATATCTTGGAGTAAACAAAAGAGCGGATACATAAGTACAACACAATCTAATTGCTTAGTAACTTGGGGAATAGATAACAAATTATGAGACAACGATGGAACAAGCAAGCAATTATGAAGGGAGAGGGCCGGTGTAAGGTCCATAGTATCAGCCCCAGTAATCGGTGTAGTGGTGCCATTCGCCGTTGCTATAGACTTTCGAGGAGTCGTTGTCACACAAGTAAACAAATTTTTATCAAAGGTTATATGAGCTGTTGCACCAGAGTCCAAAATCCAACCTGTATTCGTCATTGTTATACCACATGAAAGTTGAAATAGTAATACACTACAATCACACCAATACCTAAGACTACAGCACACATGAAGACCTTGCAGCAAAATTACTCAAGCACAGCAATTGGAGATATACAACAATCGCACCAATACATAAAAAATTGCAGTACCAAACAAATATGCAATCCTCTTGCACAATAATTAATCAATCCTCACACATTACCTCACGCTCCAATCCAAGGCAGCAGCGGAAAAACCACAACAATTGTATGCTGCAAATAAAACATAAGCAGCGTCAAAAATCCCTTTTTGTTTTGGTCAGCAGCAGCAGCCAATCACGGCATAAAAAAGGAAAAATCCATACGCCTCTGCAGCAACACGACACAAAATATCCAAGGTAGATCAATCAAATAATCAGGCAGATTGTAGTAGCAACACTACACGGCAGCAGCAGCTACACGGGCAGATATTACAGTAAATGCAAACCGTAATTACTAGTAGCAACAATTGTAGAAAAAACAAACCAATACACAGCACAAATGCTGCAACCAATACAGCAGCAAAGAGACAATACCCTAAACCCTACATATTTCCCGTTTAGAATTCAGATCGGAACCAAGCTCTGATACCAAATAGAATTTTACGGCTTAATTTCCATTTATTCAATAATTCTCAATATCAGTGTTCTAAAAAACAGTCCAGGTCCGCCTAGGCACTGGACAATGGTAACCTGAGGCGATTGCTTGCAAATCGATTGGAAAAATCGGATGGGCTCTAGGTGGGCGCCTAGGCGGCCCTAGGCGGTGCTAGGCAGCTAGGCAGTTCCTCACCCTCATACATAAATATAAAAAAAGGCATGTGTTAGTCTTCTTATTTTTTATGTCTCAAATCATCAAATGAACACATATTCAACAATGGCAGGGGCGATGCTTACCTCTGTGGGAAGATTGGAGCTTCAATGTGCCACCATTTCCATGGTAAGACTCGCTGATTTTGGTTTTTGTAGAGAAGATTGACTATTGTGAGTAGCTAAAGATGAGTGAGTGTATTGAAATGAGAGAAGATGGTCAAGCATTGGAGCTAAAATGGTAGATAAGGAGCGGCTAGGGTTCTTCATTATAGGGAAATGAAAGCTATTTGTTTTTTTTTTTTATCTTAGAGAGAAAGAGAGAGAGAGAGAGAGAGAGAGAGATAGAGAGAGAGAGATAGAGAGGTATGAGAGAAATGGGAGAAAAGGTCGAGTGAAATGAGAGAGGGTCTGCTATTGAGAGATATCTTTCATATTCTAGAGAGATAGGCCTAGGGTTTCTAAAAAGCAATTAGAAATAAGGGAACATCTTAGAGAAATTTTTGGGAGTGACGGGAACACACACTTCAGCAAGACAGGTGGTGTTCCCAACCTATTAAATTTTGACATCTAGATTTTATCATTTGCTCACTTAAAAAATACTTAGAGAAGCTGAAAAGTCAAAAACCAAAAGATTCCTGTTAATTATGTTAACATCCTTCGTTTCTTCCTGCAAACTTTGAGGGAAGCTGCAGATACTCAATTCCGTCTTTTCTTTCTTTGAAAAATAACAAGAATTCCCTCCATTTCTCACGGGCTCAAACCCAGACCAAGGTATTATGGATGGAGACTCAATCCCAAACCAAGGTATTATTGATGGAGACTTAAACCCAGACGAAGGTAGCTTTCTGCAGGTAAACTCAAACCCAGATGAAGACGAAGGTATTTGATTTTTCCCTTTAATAAGTTGTATATGTGAGCTCTTAAACATTAATTTTTTTTGGGGTGGAGAAGGGCAGAGTAAAACAAACTGCACCGTAGCTCTTAAACATTTTGCATGATTATAAGACACTGCTTTTTTGCTCTTGGCCATGATATTATTTTTTTTATAAAATCTGATTATTGTTGGTCAATATTCTATGAAATTTTTGGCTTATAATATGGTAAAAATGATCTCTCAATGAATAATGCAGTCATTGATGTCGAAAGCGATGTAGAAAATATTGAATGCAATGCTCGAGAAAAAACTCCACCTATTGTAAATCTTGAAGAGAGTTATGCTGAAGATTTGTATGGAAAGATTGTGAAAAATAAGCAAGAAGCTTATGATCTGGATAATGATTATGCGGCACGCATTGGCTTTAGTATTTGAAAGAAACAAAGAAGACATGACAAAAATGGAGATCTTATAACACTTAATTTTTGTTGTTCAAAAGAAGGTTTTCGACAAGATAGTGACCCTTGTGAAGAGAAAAAGACTAAGAGATTGGACGAGAGAACAGGCTGCCAAGCCAAATTTCGATTTTTACTAGAAGATGGTGTGTGGAAAGTCTCTACCTTTGATCCTAAACACAATCATGAACTTGCAATGCCAGAGGAAAGATTTTTAAGATCAAATCGTAAAATTTCACAAGCTCATATGGGTGTGATTAAAACCATGGAAAATGCAGGTATAAGAACTACAAATACGTACTCATATTTAGCAGAAGAAGTCAGCCGGTCTCAAAATGTTGGGTTTATGAAAACAGATTGCTACAATTTTGTTAGTAGAGAAAAAAGAATTATGCTTGAAGCAGGGGATGCTCAAAGCTTGATCAATCATTTTAAGCGCAAACAAGCTGAAGATCCAATGTTCTTCTACACGGTGCAAGTTGATCAAGAAAACCGAATGACTAACTTTTTCTGGAGGGATGGAAGGTCCATAATTGATTATGAATGCTTCGGGGACCTAGTAGTATTTGATACTACATATCAAACCGATAAGTACAACATGATTTGTGCTCCTTTCTTTGGAGTTAACCATCACTGGAGCAATGTGTTGCTGGTTGTGCTTTTTTGTTAGATGAGAAGACTGCTACATTTGAATGGTTGTTTGAGGCATTCTTAGAATCAATGAGGAATCGAAAGCCACAACCATTTTCACTGACCAATGTCAAGCTATGGCAAATGCCATTATGGTGGTGTTTCCTGGGACATGTCATCATTTATGCACATGGCATATATCAACGAATGTTATAAGAAATATACCAACACTTTATGGAATCCCTAAGTTCAAGAGACTATTCAACAAGTGTCTTGACGGATGTCAAACAGAGTTAGAATTTCAGCATACTTGGGATGAAATGATTGAGGAATTTAACGTTGCACAAAACAAATGGCTTAAAGGTCTTTATGCCATTCGTGATAAGTGGTGTCCAGTGTTTAGCCAAGATACTTTCTATATGAGGATAAAATCCACACAAAGAAGTGATAGCATGAATAATGTTTTCCATCGTATGTCTACTAAAACGATGACTCTTACTA
Source organism: Heteromeles arbutifolia (assembly GCA_024362995.1). Taxonomy (NCBI): domain Eukaryota; kingdom Viridiplantae; phylum Streptophyta; class Magnoliopsida; order Rosales; family Rosaceae; genus Heteromeles; species Heteromeles arbutifolia. Next base: position 36,623,261 of record JANCRC010000002.1, on the reverse strand, counting down.
AATTTGTGCTTCATTATGAAAAACAAGCAAATGGGATGCGTTCAAAAGAATTAGAAGAAACCTTTCGTTGCAAGCAAGGTTTGCCTTCTACAGCAGCTAAAAACAGTGGTTTTCTTAAACATGCTACAAGTGTCTACACGAGAAAAATTTATAAATTTCTTGAGTATGAGTTTGTTGGCAGTTTGGCGGTAAAAATGCATGAAATTGGAAGTGATGGAACCCTCCAAACCTTTGAACTTAATGAGGAGGGTCACAGTACAGTTTATATTGTCAAATTCAACGCCTTAACTTTCAACATCTCATGTAGTTGCAAGAAGTTTGAATCCATGGGTTTGTTATGTCCTCACATTCCTTTATCTAATCAGGTAAACAAGTTTATAGGTTTGAAATTTGTATTGGCGTTCTCAATATTTATATATTACAATTTTCTTTTTTCTTTCAGAGTCCCAACTACAATTGGCCATGTTCCCCACTAAACTTTACCTTCACCAATATGCTCCAAAGTCAAAACTATATGACACATTTGAATCAAGTATTGTGGTTTTCCTTCTACCCTTTGCTTTGAATTAGGTATTTGTGTAAATTCATTGTTGAAGTTAAATTCTATGTAATGCAAGATGCCTTTCCTTATGGCTTTGAGGAACATCAAGATGCTTGTAACTCCTAATTTTGATTATTTTGGACTTCACATCAAGATTTCAGTGGTTTTGACAAACATCAAGTTCATGAGAGAACTTGTAGCTTGGAAGCTCCATAATTTGACATTAGAATATGTAGCTTGGAAGTTTGGAATTTGAAATTAGAATACATGTGACTAGAAATTGGTTAAATTCGATTCTGGATTAATATGTGATGGTCCAAGAAGTTTGGCTTAAAAATGTGATTGAGATATTTATCCAAATACCACCAGTGCACTAGTCCTTTTTCTTTTTCCCTTTATTTTGCAACTGAAATTTAGACCAAATTTACATAATCTGCAGCTTTATAGCATATATCATTTAGCAGGCAACCAATGTTTTCTTTGAACCAAATTTATATATGCTTCAGAACTCCATTACCTCACACAAACTCAATTAAAGACTAAGATAACGACAACTCTCAAACAAAGCATTTTAACAAAAAAAAAACAAAAAAAAAATTACTTCATCAATGAAATTTATTATTGCACGACTCCTCCATACACTGCATCCCTTGTAAATTGTAATACAAATATACAAAAGAGTTAACATCATCATCCCATGCTACAACCTCCCAACGCCACTCAAGCGGCACCAAAAACTAGAGCTGGCTTTCGGATCAAACCCATAAAACCAAAAGCTTCAAAACGCTAAATTTCACAAATTTTTCACAAAACCTATTCATGTACACAGATTTATGCAATATTTCACCATTCATTTGAGCAAATTCCCAATTCGCAATATTTCCCTTTTTCCAGCAGGGCAATTTTCCTCCATTTTCTCTCATTCATATGATAAGGATGAGGAAGAAGATGGACTTCAGATTACTGGCAGCCCTATTATGATGAGGCTAAGTCTCCATCCAGAATTTGGAAAAACACTAAACTGGAAAAGCAAAAAAATTTGGCAGTAGCCTTGTTGTGATCGCCCGACGGCGCAAAAGCTTTTCGATTGAAATCTGGGTTTGAGTCTGTGAGAAAACAACTTCAACATTTAAGGTTTTCAGAACATTTATTCTACCCATACAAACCTAACAAAATTAAAAATCATACCTGCAGAAAGCTACCTTGGTTTAGGGTAGCTCTACTACCCCTTCCACTGCCACAACAAAAATAACCAACAATAACAACAGAAAGTGCAAGGGCAAATGAGGCCCTGACAACAAGAAGTTCAGGTACCGCGGCATGCACTAGCGGAGCTGGGGCAACTAGGTGGCTGAGATCCATGAACTGCGTAAGCGTACGCACAAGTGGCTTGGAACCTTCGCCACTGACGAGGACGCTGCCCGCGCCTACGACCGGGCCGCCGTCATCCTTTACGGTTCTAGCGCCCAGCTCAACCTCCAGCACTCTGATTCCTCGTCCCATAACTCCATGCGGGGCTCCTCTTCTTCCTCTTCCTCCTCCACCCAAACCCTAAAACTGATTCTCCCCCGTCCCTCCGGCTTCGGCCTTACTCTGCCCTACCCCTCCTCTGCTTACACGATCTCATTCATGGCTTCAGGGTTCGTTTCTTTCCTTGTTCTGGGTTTGAGTATGAGAAATTGATGGAATTCTTTTTATTTTTCAAACAAAGAAAAGAGAGACTGGGTTTGAGTCATGGCATGTTGGGAGAGAAGAGTGTAGAGAAAGAGAGGAGAGAGAGAGAATAAGAGAGTTGATGGAGAAAGAGTGTCGACATTTTTCAATTGAAAGAAAGAAAGGGATGAAGTTAACAGAGTTAACAAGAATCTTTTGGTTTTTGACTTTTTAGCTTCTTTAAGTATTTTTTTAAGTGAGCAAATGACAAAATCTAGCTGTCAAAATTTAATAGGTTGGGAACACCACCTGTCTTGCTAAGGTGTGTGTTCCCATCACTCCCAAAAATTTCTCCACATCTTAGCCTTTATTTTGGAATCCTAAGAAGTTCACCACATGGATGCATGACACGTGTGCATGCCATGTCTTTGGGGCTCTAGGCTCGAGGCAAGACAGAGAGTGTCGCAAATGCTAGGGTTTTTTTTTGAAATGAACGTGAAGCTGCTAAATTAGCATATATTGTAGCTGTTGCTAAAGATTGACACCAGTGTGGACTTGGACGTTAGCGCGTCTTCACAAGCTCCCAGGTCTCTAGTTCCAACCATGCGCCCATCATATTTTCTTTCTTTTTGATGCTTCTTTCCCATGGCTCCAGGTCTTGGTTTCGAATCCATCAATTATCTCAAATTTCTATTTTACAATAATTAATTCAAATTTGGTTTGCTTCGCATTATTTAATAATCCCTGTGGAGAACAACCTTGCAAGATTTGTTTATACTACAATAACCTTGTCATTCTTGCAAGTATTATAGGAGTTTTTAACACTTTTGCGTGTGTTGTAAAAGTTACATTAGTATATTTCCTTATTTTCCTCCTATTTTGCATTTTATGTGGTTTTAAATTGTGAACTTGTTGTACATGTGTCATCCTACAATAGAGAAAAACTTGTGTGGGGCTCGATTTGCCACTGGACTATGCTGAGTGGCATTACCACCCACTCAAAACTTGCCATTTGTTAAACCAAATTAATAAAAGACTCCTTAATAAGTTTTAAGTAAAAAATAAAAAATCCATTACTACATAATTAATTAGTTAATTAAAACCAAATAACATAAATAAAGGGTTTATTTTCACAAGCGCACACCTCCTCCTTTCTCCTTCCCACCAAGCCACTCACATCATTAAATCAATCCATACCCAAAAATATACTTCAAACACAAAAGTAAAAGATATAGAAAACATCGCTATTGAAGCCTTCATATGCTTGAAGAATTCATGGACTCAGACAACTGATGCAATATCACTGTATAGTCGGCAAGGCCACTGAGGCCATTACAACGAGATACCAAAACACAAATCATCACAGTCCAGTCAGATTCAAATGACAAATGAATGTTGCCATGGGTAATATAAGATAGTTGAGAAATCAAATAACAAATCAAGGATCAAAAAATATAACCACTGTTGATTTTGAAGGGCTATAGTATTAATCTTAAAATAACAAAACAAACAAATCAGAGCATTTACACTCCTTAGGAATAAAGGACAATACACCAATCGTAGTCAGTACCATGATATTGTTAGGGTTTCATAAAATGTGGGATACTTGCAGGAGGTGGGCAGGCAATCCACAATCAATAATTCAACAAGAAGATCATGCACTGTCCAAAATCTGGCTGCAGTTATCCCGCCACTTTCATCCCACGATAAGGAATTTCTGAATGGACTGGGTATGGTGGATCGGGGTGAGGTTTGTGTTCCATGTTTTCATTTTTTTACTTTTAAATAATTCTTTTAGGTTTTATGTTAATATTCTGAAACTCCTAAATATTTATTATATTTAATGTTTTCACAAATGGCAAGTTTTGAGTGGGTGGTAGTGCCACTCAGTATGGTCCAGTGGCAAGTCGATCCCCACACAAGTTTTTCTCCTACAATACTCATTACTATGGTTATATGGCATATATGCTTAATGTGTTTTTAAATTTTGGACTTGTTGGATACTCTTTTTGCATTTTATCATTCTCTTATTATCTCGTCCATGGATTTCATACAAGTATAATTTTTTGTAAGTGTCAATATGCACTTATTTACAAGATATACAATAAATTTACCTAAATCCGCCTAAGCCGCCTAGGCGCCCACCTAGACCCCGCCTAGCTGCCTAGGCGCTAGGCGCTAGGCCTCATCCCACTGCCCGACTAGCCGCCTAGCGTTTTTCAGAACCTTACTCAATATAAGTACATACAATCCTTGTTACATAAGGAAACAATAAAGGACACAAATATATCCTTCCTAAAACATGACTCTAATATTTACACAATATTTACATTCCTTTTCCTTAAATATCGACTCATGCCAATAAATATCAAGTGATATCAATTTCAGATTTTTCAGGAATATTATTTAGCATGACAACTTTTATATCATCATTATAATGACATAGCTATCACCAATATGTTTAGGCAATTAAAAAATGAATAAATTAAAACCACGTGATGAGAATATATGCGTTAAAAGGAAGAATTTTTGCAAGATAAAATAGATAACCACCAACATGGGGTTCAAACCTAAACGAAAAATCTCCATGTTCTACAAACTTATCCTTTTCCCACTTCCGATGGCCCCATAAGTTCAGTTAATATAGCGAAATGCCCTTCGGCCATAAATCACTTTCCAACCTCTGTCTTAATTTAATTACAGAGTAAAAAAATTCATTATTGATCTTCGTCACTCGAGTTTTAGCTTTATCGTTCGTTCTTTATCCACTGTGATGTTTCTCACCTTCGTTCATGTTCAAGATCGTTGTAGGTACGATGCCAATTATCTCTAATAGAATTCTTTCTCATCTATCTCCTTTGATTTTATAGACATAGATGTATAGATATGCCCCAGTCTATTTTTCTTATCAAATAATTACATAAGGATTTTACTTTTAAAGGTGGTATTATGTGAGAAAAGAGGGCAATCAAGACTGGAGAGAGACAAATTGATGCAACATCAATTTACCAAGCACCAAAGCGTCGTCCCAAAGAAAGGCCAAAAAGAATAAGGAACACCCCAAAGTACGTTGGAGAATTTAAGAACAAATGGAAACCTTTCTTCTTTGATTGCTGATTTATTTAGGGAAACAGACAAAAATGACCCATTTTCTTAATCTTGGGATAGAAACAGGTCAAACTAGCCATGCACAAGCCATGCACAAAACTAAAATTACTAAATACCCACATATAAATACTAAAAACCATCATCTCATTGCATCACTTTTCTCATTTGGAAGAGATGCATCTTGAGAGAGCTCTATGAGCTCTGGGTTTCTGGACTGAGCTCGGATTTCGAAGAGATAGAAGTCCAAAGAGAGGTGAGAAGAGTGAGCTAGGTTTTGGGTTGACCTCATACCTCTGATTTCGAACAAAGGGATGCGCGAGAGAGGTGAGAATAGTGAGGTCGGGATTTTCGGGTTTGAGCTCATATTTGTGAGCTATGTGTGTTATTCTTCTATAACCAAACACAACAAATTCTTCCATCCTTAAAGATAGGACGTTTGTACCATAATTTCTATTTTAGCCGGAAAGTTCCATTTTTCTAGCGAATCTTTGGCATGCATAGTAAGGTTGGGTGTTTAGTTCCAAGTTTCTATATCATTGATTTATGGAATAAATGGGTTGTTTGTAAGATGAATTAATACTTAGAAGTTACATTAGGGTTTGTGTTTCATGTTGGGGCCTATGGGTTGTGGAATAAACTTTACTTTTTGACGTGCTACAAAGATGGGATGGAACATTTCTGGTTCAAGTGTTCAATTGCAAAAATCTATGAAATTTTTTCTGTAATGTGCTTGTGCATATGGTGTGCATGGCTACATTTTAACATGAGAAGCATGAATGTTCACAAGTTATGATGCAGGTATGTTGTGCCTCAGAATTTAGCAAGTATGACCATAACTAGTTGGCCTTGGCGAAAAACAAAATTAAGAAAAAGCTTAGAGGTAGTTAAGGGTCATGTGTGTCCATGAAATAACAACAACGAATATCATGTTTTCTACGTGCACAATTAAGCGGTGATTGATATATGTAACAAGACTTTTCAAATTGCCACTGTAACCTTATATACGTAATAGTTATGTTTAATTGTATCCACATTACCAATAGGTTGCCGTTAAAGTTTCTTATTAATGCAAAAAGTAGCTCATTGCTCGATATCCAGTTCTGTGCATATCATGTGCATGTACTGTACATATGATGTGCATATAGTGTATATGGTGGTGACATCATAGGCGATGACGTCATTTTTCTAATTTCAAAGATAGAGCTGTGAGCTCTGGGTTTTTGGGTTAGCTCAAATATGTGAGTATATCATGTGCATGTCTTTTGCATGTTGTGTGCATGTCACTGGGAATATATGATTTTTAATGGGATTTCCAAAATCTAGGTTCATGTCAAAGATTTGTAAACTACAGATCTTTAAGTGATTTCCAGAATCTAGTCCCCTACATAGCCGCCAACGCCGTTAATTGCATGATGCACATCCACAACAAAACCGACGTCGTTGCACATATTGATACAGATAACAAATTTGGGATTTTCTTCAAACTTAGAGGGAGAAGGTGTTCGTCGGCGGCAGGACAAAAAGATTGCAACAGAAAAAATGGTGTCTTTAGTTTTTTATAATGGATTTTCTTTGACATCTGAAAGTTTTTGGATTGCAGATTGGTTTTGACCTAGATGGGTTTTGAATGAGATTTCGAACTTGGGGAAGAAGATGATGATTTGAGGAAGAATTCCTCAATTTGCAATTTGCAACTGCAATCATAGAAATATGTTCATTTCCCAAAAGGGTCTCTTTTTTTTTCTTTTTTTTTTTTTTTGGCATTCATACAAGTTTCAACAAATTTCTATTGCAAAATTATTACTTCCAGCCAAAGCATATATAATCAAAATCAAATCTTCCAACTGGGTTTTGACCTAGATTGCTTGTGCCGTTTACATATTCGAAAAGTCATATTTTTGTCCCAAGATTAAAAAAATGGGTCATTTTTGTCTATTTCCCATTTATTTATTTCTTTAGATGCTAGCTTTTTATGTTTCCGCTTTCTTGTTCAACCTTTTTCTTCTTTTGTGTTAAATTTTTCTTTCTTATATCTTTTTTTTTCTTTAGATAGAAGAGCAAAAATGTTAACATGTTTGTTGCGCATACTCATTATTTTGCAATATAATTTATAGAATTAAATACATAAAACTCACAAACCTTTTGGTGTAATCCAAATTATTAACATTGGAAGGTGAAGATAAGAAGTGATACGTAGATGAGAAACCTATCTGAAATTTGCATAATCAATTACACCTTGACAGGTGTCACTTGAAAATCTTATTCGAAAAATTATTAAGATTACATAAAGATAAGAAATATGGAGAGTTACTCATTTAGTAACACACAAGGTTCTAAAAAAAGTTACGTGCTAGTTGGGCGACGAGGCGAGGCCTAGCATCTATGTGGACTAGGCGGATTTAAGTAAATTTGATATAAAATTGATTAAATTTTCTTTATAATATATAATGATATGTTTTTCTTTTAAAATAATATACATATCATGTGAGGAGGGTATTTAATATAAGGAGAAAGGATCCTAGCCGAATCCTCTTTGTGAGGATTCCGGGAATCCTCCAATCACATTCTTTCATCATGCATTGTGCGGCCAGTTTTCGTCAGGTACTGTTATATTCAATTTTAAATATAAAAAAAATTACAATGATTTCTGACCGCACGATGTACGATGAACGGATGTGATTTGAGGATCCCCGAATCCTCACAAAGAGGATCCGATGAGGATCCTCACTCTAATATAAGTGGTCTTAAGAAGGAAAAAGAGTATAAAATAATACACACAAAAAAAAAAGATAAAAAAAACGATGATTGATTTAGGTGAGAAAAGAATATAAAATAGTGAGATTAGGAAACCGTGCATTGCGTGTAACCAAAACAGGGATGGTGGGACCAAAAGAACTCATCCCGTCCATTGAAATTGAGAAAGAAGATGGTGGTCCCCACTTGTCCATCTTCTTCTTCCTCGCACCCTGCAACATTATTTTCTAGATTCACAAATTTTTCTAGATTCCTCCGACTTAACATATGCCCGCCTAGACCTGCTAGCCTCCGCCCAGCCCTGCCCAGACCTTCATAACTCTGCCTAGACCCACCTAATCCTACCCAGCGTTCCCCTAATACGTTTTCCAATTTTGTGACTGATTACAAGTTAATCGCGGCGGTCGGTCTTTGTCCAGCACCTAAGCGGCCGCCTCGGTCCATTTTTAGAACACTGGCAACATGTCACTTGAAAATCCTATCCGAAAAATTATTGAAATTATATAAAAATAAGAAACTTATTTATTTAGAGACAAGTGGCACTTAAGGTATGTCCGGATAACCTTATTCTAATATAATTGAATTAACCAATAAAGTTTAAGAACAAACTTAAAAATAATAAATTACTAAGGGGCTATGTCTTTACCCTTCGATTAGAGATAATATATAAATATGCCCTGACGCTATTTATTTAAAATAATTCTTAATGAGACTATGTTTAGCCTATTCGATTGGAAAAATAGCCCATGTCACCTAGCCCAATGATATCCAAATTTGAATTGGGCATGAGTTGTGGTCCAATAACTAGAAACCAACACAAGGCGTGAACAAAAGAAGAGAAGCATTGAGTTGGTGGCAGATGAGCTAAAGTTGCATGGCCCAAAGGATTTCCATATCCGACTTGGACTCGGACATTTGGAGTTGGGCTGCCACCCAATAATCATAGCGTGCACAAAACGCACGGGGGCGCATGTTAGCCTTTTCTTTTCTTGCTCAATCGTCCTACCTCTTCCCGACAGAGATCAAAACGCAACCAGACAGACGGACACTGACTTCTTCATCTGCTCCTCCTCCTCTCTACGTTTGACGGTATCAAAATTCTCAACCCTAAATTTCAAATTATTTACCGTTTTGTTTCGCCTATAGTTTTCCAATTCACAATCTAATTTCACTACTTGTAGATCCATCCAATTTTTTCCTGCTTAACAAAAGACCCTCAAATTTCTCTATTTTTCTGTTTTGACCGTATCGTTTTCTTTTGAATAAAAACGTCAAATTTTGCTTCTTTTTATTTTATTTTAATTAAGCTAAATATTGAGTTGAGTTTTGGGTAGTGGTTATCTGCAATTCTAGTGTTTCATTGATTAGTTATCAGTTTTCAGAAATTGAATACGATATGTGGTTATTTATTTCTTAATTTTATGAATGTAATTGTTTATTTCATTCATTGTAGCCTGAATTTTGTACATTGAGAAAAACAAAGGAAATTTTGATACAAGTTGAAAAAATTGGAACCTTTGAATAATATGAGTACCTTGATGCTGGCTTTAGTTGCTTGTTAGGGTTGATTGTTTTCAATTTATGAACTCATGATAGTTTCAGGAGTTGATTATTTTGGTTTCGTGTAAGTACATTGAGCAGTGTTTTTGTTTTGTTTTGATAGGGAGCTTTCGGAGGTTGATAACCGGTGTTCAAATCTGTACTCACTCAATATGGTATGGGTTTAGTTTACTATATCTCATTATTTACATAAAAGAACAGAAAAAGGTTTAATATTTCACTGTTTAATTACTCGGTGCCAGTGGGCAGCTGATGGTTTTCTGGGTTGATGAGTATATTATTGACCATGTTAGTTCATTCTTTACTTACAACCATTGATTATGTGTATTACGTTAAGTGACTAAAGTCTTTACCCCTGGTTCAGTATGACTAATGCTGATTTCAGCTTTTGAGATAGTAATTGTTTGAGTAGTTTTGAGTTTAACCCATAGCTTACCGTCTACTCTGCATTGTCATGTGATTCGAGAAGTTACTAGTTACGGGTTCTTTTTCTTTAAGACTGATGCTAGTCATCTGTTATTAACTTATTGCAGACCAATTTAGATATTATTATCTCTTTTCTTCTTTTTTTTCATTTTTGTGAATAAAAGTATGTTAACTGCTACCGTTTATTTTGGTTGGTTTTTGGGACTTGCAGAGATTGTTCTCATGCATTATTCTCCATTCAAATTTCATGAAAGTCTTATAACCTGGTATTTTTTATTAACCCTGAATTTTTATTAAAATTTGTCTATCTTGTTGCAGGATTTTTATGGATACGGGTATCATGGGACATCGTTTGAGCAGACATATCGATGTTATCCTGCATCTTTCATTGAAAAGGTTGGAATACTTCATTTTTTTCAAATATGTATATGTCTCAGCACTGTTAAAGGATAGATTATTTTCCTTAGTTAAAGGCATCCTTTCCATTTTTCTTTCTCTCCCCTGTTTGGATGAAGTTTCATTTTTCTTTGTAGTTCTGGGTCCATTATTTTGTAGTTGTGGTGTGAATTTATAACACTTGGTTACTGGGCTTTGGTTTTTTACTGGATGAACTCCCCCTCCCCCGTGATTGTCAGTACTTTGTTCTCACTCGTTCAATTCCTTTATTCTGATATCAAATTTTTCTTTTTATTTTCAGCCACAAATTGAAAGTGGTGATAAAAGTAAGTCTCCAACTTGTAAGTTAGTTTTGTTAGGTTTTCCCTTTATTGTGTATTCGTAATTTTTTTTTATCTTGCTTATTTTTCAGTTATAATGCCTCCCTCAGCCCTTGACCGTCTTGGTGAGTTGTTTTACTTTAGTCCTTGGTTATGAAGATTTCTTTGTCAGATGAATTTATTTCGTATTACTTGCCAACTATGATATATTAATGCTAATATTGATCATTATACAGCATCTTTACACATTGATTATCCAATGTTGTTTGAGCTTCGAAATGAATCTGCTGAACGGGTCTCTCATTGTGGGGTGCTGGAGTTCATTGCAGAAGAAGGCATGATCTATATGCCTTATTGGGTAAGAATTCAGTGTGTTCTAAACTTCTAATATATGCATGGCCTTACTTGTTAAAGTTACTTTGCAGTTGATTTTTCAGCCAAAAATGCTTTCTGATCTTTAACTTGAGCTGTTTCCTTTTGGCGTTTTTATTTCTTAGATGATGGAGAATATGCTCTTGCAAGAAGGTGATATTGTGCGAGTGAAAAATGCAACTCTTCCGAAGGGAACATATGTTAAATTACAACCCCATACAAAGGACTTTCTAGATATCTCAAATCCAAAAGCTATGTAAGTAAATGATTCATATGTTATATATTCATTATTTCTTTCTCTTGGAAAAGAAGATTTTTTAAGGTGTTATTCGATATTCATTATTCATTATTTTCCTGTATCAACTTTGCATGTGGTATTTTATTCCAACATGTCTCTGTGATTGTTGTACTTGTGTTAATTCAATTATTTAGGGGAAACCTAGCTATGGGATTTAGGAATATTTTTGTTTTTCCAATATATCCTTATTTTACATTAAGATATTAATCCATTGTTTCTTTGATTTGTTTGCTTAAAGGAGGGAAAGTTTTCTTGTAAGCGAGATCAGTATTATAAGAGTAAATAGTATCACCGTTTTAACATAGAAATGAATTGATATGATCTGTTACTTTGAGGACAACAAACGAGTTGATAATGCGTATTTGACTTGTTAATGTGTCTTGTTGAATTATTGGGTTTCTTTGTTATATGTGTTGTGTGAGTGGCCTGTCTATTTTATGCTGAGTACCTCTTCCATGTTCATTCTATGAAACCATCTATTTATTGTGACGATCATTTCTTGATTTTGTTTCTTAAGTTTTCTGTTAAAGTTCTGATGCAAAAGGCCACTTAGTACTACGGTTTAGTGGTATTTCTCATCACTTGTAAGTGAGAGGTCTTGGGTTCGATTCTCGCCAAAGACGATTTTGAACCACATTATTGCTGGCCCATTGTGAGGCTAAGCCCACCCCCTCCCCCTTTGTAGATAATATCGTTTGTTCAAAAAAAAAAAAAAAAAAGTTCTGATGCAAAAGAAGTTGATTATCTTGTTTGCAATGCAGCTTGGAGACGACGCTGAGGAATTTTTCTTGCTTAACCACTGGGGACAGTATTATGGTAGCGTACAACAACAAGAAGTACTATATAGATATTATAGATGCGAAGCCTTCTCATGCAATAACTATTATTGAGACAGACTGTGAGGTAGACTTTGCACCTCCGCTTGACTATAAGGAACCTGAAAGGCCAGCCGCATCTGGCCCTCTAAATAAGGCAACTGATCAAGGTACAGATTTCTTTCCTCATGGCCATAAGCATGGCTGGCATAATTTTTCCGGCTTTTCTATTTGTTTATTAAAGTTCTTGGTTTGTGGTTGATTGGATTCCCCTATTGTTTCCTTATTGTGCCCTTTTCTTTCTCAAAACTATTTATTTTCTGTCCTTGCTCTTTTCTGAGGTTGAGTCGGCTTATCTGGTTCGTCCCATGTATGTCAGCTTTGTGTTGGAACATATTGTTCTAGTGTAGTTAGACGTAGGTATTATACATTTTCATTGATGAACATACTTCTAGAGGCTACACAGATAAAGGTTGAAATATCCTGCTATGGGATTCATTTAGGAAGAAGCTAGACTTGGTGAATGCCTGAGATTTTACCAAGTTCACTGCCACTTGGCCATCCCCGTTAATTTTTAAGATCTTGCGCTTTGGTTGCTACAGTTGACAAACAAATTGTTGATTAGACCTTTTGGATTGAGCCTTTTGACAGAAGAAAACCAGTAAATTGTCAATTACTGAAAAAATGTTTACATTTTCTGCTTGACTGCTGGAATGGAAAATATAAACATTCTTGCATATAATGGTGACTAAGGTTTTCTTCAAGTCACAGAAATTACATAGTTTTAGTCCTGTTAATTTTGAACACTGCATGTATTTCAACATAATAGTATTCCATTGTCCAAAAAGAAAACAGAGAAATTATATGAGTTTCTGTTTTTCTTGCAGTTGAAGAGGATCCTGAGGCTGAACCTAAATTTAACCCTTTTACCGGATCTGGAAGACGCTTGGATGGGAAACCTTTGAAATATGAGCCAGCACCAGCTTCTTCCTCAGGGTCCAAAGACAAGAAACCTGCAGTCACCAATGGAAATGCACAACCTTCTATGGGATCTAGTTCACAGGCTACCAGTCGTCAGGCTCAGGGAAAACTTGTTTTTGGAGCAAATGCCAGTCGCACTCCAAAGGAAACACAAAAGGTACTCTTGGTTCTCTTGTTTCATGATGTCCATCAACTAACTTTGGAATTATATTACCGACGTTGCCAGTTTGTTGTGATGCTGATCGTAAATCACTCTTGATTTATTCAATTCTGCAGGAAGCTGCAAAAGAGACTAAGAAAGAGCAGCAGCCGGAAGCAAAAGAAGAGCCGAAGTTCCAGCCGTTTACCGGGAAAAAGTACTCGCTTAGGGGTTGATTGGATCGGATTATCAAACCATGTGTTGGTTTTAACTTATGTTGTCCCACAACATCTGACCTTATCTGCGTCGGATTGGGTGAATATAACAAAATTATGTACTGGTCTCAGATGTTGTACCGTTGGATAAAACAGTAGGTTTTGTCAAAACTGAGGATAGAAATACAGTTTTAGTTTGTGCAGCATTTGAATTTTTTATTTTCCCCTTGCAATCCACCTGCATTGCAACAAAAACCGTCGATGGCTAATCTAACATTTAATCCAACAAAATTTATCGTTTGACCAAAAAAAAAAAAAAAACCCCCCTATCGTTATACATGTACTCATGATTACAGAAGGGGTTTGTTTGGTATCAACTTTAAAACTAAGTCATAAACTACAAGGGCCTGTTTGGTAGCATTTTACAAACAATATACTTCACATGAAATTTCAAGGTTTAGATCCGTTTATTTTTCACAAGCATCTCCAATGGCATAGGCAATCAAAGCAGGCAAAACAATACTAAAAAGGTTGACGTGGCATGATGTCTGCTCAATTGGTGCATCTCAAATAAGAACTAGGAGTAATTTATATATGACACTTTCAAAATGTGTTCCGATAATATACATTAACCACTTAAACAAGAGATCCACAGCATCCACAAGGACCAAAATTTCACCTGATTCCTCAAATCTGAGATTCTTATAATCCGGGACACCTTGTAACTAAAGGAATGAAAAACAAAGATGTTTCCTCCGCAACTTGTTACGACATTTTCTTTACGATAACTGATCGTGACGCATCTTTCATGTAGGTTTTGGAGATTCTGATACCCACTGCCTAAAAGAATGAAAAACGACAGATATTTCCCCCGCCAAATTAGGCTGCCTTTTGTGAAATAATGGATCGTAATGCATCTCTCACATACGAGTATTTGAACGAGAAACCCAACTCCTTGGCTCTCACTGGAAGCACCCTCTGCCCATCCAGAACCTGCAACGACCCTGTTATGTATCTCAGCAATCTGAAATCAGGAAAGGGTTGAAAGAAAATAAAGAAATTCTTACCACAGAAGCACCTTCTCCAAGGACTGCTTTCAGGGCAAAGTCCGGTACAGGCAGCCATGAGGGCCTGCCCAAGACATTTCCCAAATGCTCACACATTTCTGCAAATCGAACAGGGTTTGGTGCAGTTCCATTGATAACTCCTGAGATTTAGGTAAAAACTGTGTTCAATATGTTGAAAAGTTTCGAGAACCAGTGTCACACGACATTGTTGAAAAGTTGAACACATATCATCATTAATTCGTTTATTGAAATTCTTAAGAGTATTCGAACTATTTAGAAGTGTAGTTATCTCCACATGCCAGCAAACTTTAGATGTCAATCCTTTGGTTCTTTGTTTCACTTCAAATCAGCAATAAGCAATGAATCTTTACCTTTATAAGATGGATTGGATAGGGCTTCATATATCAGGTTCACTATGTCATCCAGATGAATCCAGGAAAACCTACACGATATTGAAAATGATCAATTATCCAAGATGTTGACAGGAAGGACAAAATAAACTAATAAATGCCAACCTTTAGTAACTTTAGTTTCTTCTTTATTAAAAAACCGACATCCTCGGTTGATCATAAATATCTAAAATGAAACTTAACTGACGATGCCATATTGTCTGATTAGCTAAACCAGAGCAATCTTTGCTTTCAAAGTGGCAACTGGAAAGCGTTAGTAGTAAAACATTGACTGATACCCGTCGGACAGAATTGAGGACAATACCATTGCTTTCCAGAGCCCAAGGGTCCTCCAGCAAACACCATAAAGAGAGGGATCATTTTAGCTGCAAATGCTCAAAGGTGTAAGCATGCGTGAGGCAGACGGAGATTATTAGTGTCATACGAACCACAGTTATAGATATGTACAATTTGTAACAAAATCGAGTGACGTTTTAAATGTTTTTTTTGCTAGTATCTAACGGAAGACATGGCACAAAACCGGGTGCAATGGCATTCTAGGATTCATACGGCCGACCCCACTTAGTGGGAAAAGGCTTTGTTGTTGTACATTTTTCTAACATGACATCAGAAATTGAAAGTTAGATAATTATGCATAGAACAGCCTGATACAATTACGAGGTCATGCAAGCCTCAGTGCAACCAGATTGGTCAATGTATAATCAAACATAAACCGAAGTCAATTTTAGCAAGTCTAGTTAGTGAGCAAACATTGCAACTAAGGTTTCACAGTATAAAGCATACCTAAAGCTCCACCATCTTTACCAAGAACAACACCAATGCGAATGAGTGCTAGCCTAACATCCTTATTCACTTTGAAGGCAGTTCCTTCCCATTCTCTACAAACCTGAAAAGACTTACATGTTAGTTGAAGATCCTGAAAGGCTTAGATGAGAGTTAAAGATGAGGACAATTTTTTGCACAAACAAGAAGTTGCGATAGTGATGATGTGATATTCCGTCATGGACTGGAAGCTCTGTGTTGGTGATAGTGTATATTTAGCCGGACTGACAATACATCCAAAAGTCCATTCTACAACTCATAATAACACTAGGCACCACGACTATGAGTTCTCAATAGCCCTTGGCCAGTGATCCTAAAACTCGAAAACCGAGATTAAATATGATCAAAGTAATCAGGAATTCTTCTACCTATTCAGGTCGTACAGCACCATTGAAATTAGAAAGTTCAATTTTCCATTTACTTATTTCCATCATGTCATTTGTTTTTAAATAAAAATAAAAATTTACTCTATCACATCCAAAGGACATGCCAAGAAGCTATTATTTCAATTTCCTGGAAATTCAAACCTTATTCAGAAAATTAGTCATCCGTAACCACAAAGCCTAAAGGAGGTTAAGGTAGCATCCCCAAAAGGGTATCAGGGTGGTAATCAGTTTGATCCAACTACATTGGCTATGTTGTTGATCAATCTGACCATGCATTCAACATCTATTTAGAATGACAGTCATTAGTCAGATAATTAAATAGTCTGAAAACATACTGGATAATGGAAATCTTAGAAGTTTTAAGCATCTTTTACCATGTCAATTAGGCTTTCATATAATCTTTTTGAAACTGATTATGCATAAAACATACATAATAAAATAATTCCATTGTTTACCTCGGCCAAGTAATCATTCCCTGACGGACTTTGCTCATCAAATATTTGTGTCTCACTAGTACCTGACCATAATGAATAAAAAATTAAACAAGATCCAAAAAGGAAAATGAGCTTAGTAACTTTAAAGAGGCTCCTTAAATTTGGATTATGAGTCTCGAGTAACGGAAAATCATATGCCAGCTATAGGGAGATAATGAGTGTTGCCTCAGCACAATGACTATATAATAGTTACCAAATGGTCTTCTAACTCACTCCGACATCAGAATGTATCACTTAATATATTTATCAATTATCTAAGAACTTTATCGATTAACTAGCAGATCCAAGGACGCTCCAATTCCATGGGGTACTGAAATGCTCAGTCAGAATCTAATGATCCAGAAGAATAAATTCCGCATAAATGTCTACAATGTTTTACAGATGAATACTAGCACAGCAAGAAAAATAACTGAAACTTCATGCAAACCAAGCAATAGGATGATGCAGTGACTTAGATAAAAAGCATGAGACTGAACGGACCATAGTAACCGACAGCTGTTGCGCTAACCAAGACTGTAGGTCGAACTGCATCTGGTAAATCGTTTATTAAATCTATGACCTTCACAACCAGTTGAAAGGCTGAATCAGTTTTTGGTTAAATAATACTCTTTTTATTAAGAAAAGGAACAAAAAGTGGATTTGTATTTTGACAGCCGCATGAACTAATCAGTGTAAGAAACACTACTAACCTTCGATGTGACTCTAATCCTGCTAGTCTTGATCTCTTTCTTTATCTACAGTCCAATTAGAAGTTAGTAACTTCTAGGCACACATACATATGTTCACTTCTGATATTTAAACACCATGAATCACATACTGTATAGCCTTAGCCAGCAATGTTCTGTCAATTCATGGCAGTTTTACTGCTATAAAGTTTAAATATTCACCACTGGTACCAACCTCAGGAGACCATCTTGTGCTTATGGGCAGTCCAGCCAAATTGACGACACCAGTTGAACCTTGAATGCTGTCTTTCCACTGTGGCTCCTCTGCAATCACGATTCCTGGGAAGTCCTTGACTACAGATGGCAGGAAAAATTTCAAGTGTTAACCCAATACAGAAGACTAACCATCTCAATATTACACCGGACAATAAACCAGCAGTTAACAATGATTCAAGTATTGGGGTTATTTCAAGATGTATACAAATGTAACAACTTATATTCAGCAATTATTTTTTATTTCATAATAGAATCATTTTTTTGTTAAGTCATCATGTCCCCAAAAGCTTAACTATTAGGAACCAAGCCCAACAACATATATCAAGAATAATTTAACATGAAACACTAACACGCCTTCTCACATGACGTTCACACAACAACTGAACCAAATGAGGCCTTACAAGAGCACAACAGAAAATAACAGAAAACTGGGGTATCAATACTAGAACCAATGGCTTGAGGAACAACCTCTCTCCAAACCCTAACCCTATCAAGCATCAAACAACAACACACACTGACAATTTGTTTAAAGTATACATAAAATAATTCTTCCTTTAGTTTTTGAGTTTATTCTTTGGGATGAAGGAGGGGTTGTTGGACAGATATCCAACTATTTAACCCAGTCTAAAGGGCGGATTTTTCTAGAAGTTGATTATCCTTCCAAGTGTTGGAAAAGTAAACACTAGCTGCTTATATATCATTGCTTTTGATGTAATGAGGAAGTGACCGGTAGAAAGCACTGGCAGAACAATAGAGCAGCTCCACTTTCAAATGATTCACATGAATTTGATTTTCTTGGTCCTAAGAAAATCTAACTGAGTTTAATTTAACTTGGATTCATAGAATCATGTGCACAAACTTACTATTCCTAGATTTCAAATTTAAAGATTTGAGAAAATAGCCAACAAGTGTACATTACCTTCTTACCCGGAAAAATTAACTCAGCCTTTGATCTGGACCGTGTCAAGACATGCACATTATGATTATCTGCATTACAAATTGGATCGAAAGAACATTTAGCTAGTGAAACTATGCACATGTAGTATGGGTTTCGGCTTCATAGATAATAAGTATTAGGCAACATAGTCTTAGTTAATGCAACCAAGCAGCACCACAACCTTGAAATCATTTGATTTGGTTGTAAATGCACCTTGTTATGCATAAATACTGAAAGATATGCATGTCCCTTCTTGCTAGCTCCAGTTAAAAAAAAAGGACCAAATCAATAGTCATTGGGAAAAAATCAAATAACATAAACAAGCATTAATCCGAGGTGGATGCACGAAAATAAAATATAAACACAACAGAATGGAAACACTGCTTATAAGTCTGCAAGATTTCTATAATAATGGAGAAGAGAATGAGCATAACCTGCATGCAGCCTTTGCACCAATCTTCTCCCGATAAAACCCGTAGCTCCAGTTATTGATACAGTCAACTGATTTGCCTAAGACAACCTACAAAGAGTCAATCTCCAACAGGCAAATGCAACCTATAAATGCTCAAAAACATTCATGTGACTTTCCAACTTTTTAACCACACACATAAATGCAATCATCCTAATCATCTGATTTATCACTCATCATCACCCACTAGGTTATATAAAAAGGGCTGATGATAAGTAACTTTGTGAAGCCCAATCCCTACAAGTTCTGGACCAAACTGCAATGCAAAGAGCTGGTAAAGGTGAAGTTAGTTAGTTATGTGGTTAGTCCAGTCTCCTTACACCCAAGTTCGAATCCCCCTCCCGGAAAATTAGAATAGTTTAGAATATCGCTTGTGTCAGTGACAAAGTATTAAATTCTAGTAAATACTGAATTGACCAAGTAAATTTGTATAAATATGAACAGAAATGTACGTGTGCGTGTGTGGAAGGATTCATAGTTTTAAGAGCATTACCTTCTGGGGTTGGTCAGAGGCACACCAAACACTGAGCCTCCGAGTCCCACACTTGTAACAAGCCAGAAAACAAAAAAGATTAAAAACAAAACAAAAGGAGAAATTGGAGAAGTGGGTAGCGAGTTACTCACAGAGAGGGGCAGAGAGACGTGAAGTGAGGTGGAGACAGTGTGGGTCCATGAGAGAGCAGTGGCTTCACAGACCTCCATTGCTGCAGCTTGCAAGCTCTCTCTTTCTGCTAAAACAAGCTGTTTTATTTCTGTTTTGTATGATGGCGGTGAAAGGAAAGGCTAATGCTAATCCACCGAGTCCGAGTCACTCACAACTGGCAATGTGTTTGATTTCGGACCACACCCAATGACCCAAACCAAAGCAACCACCCATTTCCATCAATTGTCTTCTTTTTTTTGGTCAAAGGAGATTTTTATTACAAAAAAAAACACACCTTACAATATAGGCCCAACACACATTTTAAATACAACCAAAAAATGCCTAAGACAAAAGTAAAACAGAAAAAAGACCCAGCAACAATAAGGCCCGCAAACCAAACAGCTTCCGCGAGAAGCTTCTATAGCCATCTCCACCCTCTGAAACAGGTCATTCGCCCGATTCCCATCCTCCGTCCAGTAACGCCTCCACAGATGCCACCTCCAACCCCAATTTGCTACCAAAGCACAACCATAAACAAGGGATAATCGACAACCAAGTGAACGAAGCCGACTATCAGTATGAAGTTCGTGGATACCCATTAACAACAATGCCGGAAGCGACAAGCAACAAAGAGAAAGTGGTGGTGTTTGTAACACCCGAGCCGGTGTAAACACCAGAACTCTACACACAATCTTCTTAAGAAACATGGCTGAAGATCGGATCAATGATGAGCAGGGAAGAGGTTTACCTTCAGGAGTAAAGGAAATGGGGAGACCAGAGCGAAAATTTGGAAGAGATAGCAATACAGGCAGGGAGAGATGAAGAAAGAGATAAAAGAAAAGGCACAACAACCGACCCCGGCCAAAGCTAGGGTCGGTGCCACCAGAAAATCACAAGTTTGAAAGACTCACAGGCAATGAGAAATTCCATGGATTTTAGTGACGTATTTTTAGAGGAGGGCTAGTCGATCTCGCTTTTGACAATAAAATAATTTAAAAGTTTTAAACTATTGAATGACGGTTCAACAAAAAAACATATTATTGAATGATGATCGGTAGTGAAAAGGACTTTGATTATCCTGATTGAGGAATCTTTTAATACTTAGACGTGCGAATAGCCACATTGATTAGAACGGATTTATTCTCTTGAAGTTCAAATCACCCTCCACACATTTTAGATAAATTTAACGCATAATGTTCCTTGTATGAAAAAAAAAAACCAAAAGGATCTACCTATTCAACAAGTTAAGTTTTTTCATGTGCTAAAAAAATCTTAATTTTATTGGTAATGTTTTAAAAAATATAAATCATTGTCGTTGACAAGTGATGTTTAACAACTTTCAACTTCAATTTATAGATCACGTCGTATCAAACACTTGATAGTTGTGCTTTAGTATTACATATTTGTATCTAATTTAATAATTTATTTCACTCTTGTATTCTTATCTTCAGCTATTTTCAATGTTTAGGCGTAAAGTTTGAAGTTATAAAGTCATACTTGACTTCAAATTTGACTTTAAAAGTTATATAATCTCCAATGTGCATTTGACTTTTAACTCTTATGCATTGAAAATAGTTAAACTTAAAGCTAAATTTTTATTTAATTTTGAATCGTAAACCACCGTATCATATGTACATTTATCCATGATATAAAAATCCACCATCGAGGTTCTCCTTGTTGATTCCACAATAGAAGCATCTTGAGTGATACAAAGCAAGTCTTACAAACGGCAATATCTTCTTCATGAGAAAATGATGGACCCCTTGCTCTTTTGACTTTACGAGTGTTTTCCATATTGTAACGAGGCTAAATGGATTAAATGTACTTCGAATAAAAAGAAAGGTATGCATTTGTAGGAGATTTTAGAACTAGTCGTCACTACTTTTCGTCAAGATATAGATTATGGCCGTTGAATACATGTTGGGTGCAAACCTTTCGAAGAAAAAATGACAGCAACTATTTGAAATAAAATAGTCATTAAGCAAGAATTCTATTGTATACCATTGAATGATGACAACAATTATTTGTAGGTTGGTCCGAAGGTGATCTCTTGTTTGACTGGACACCTGCTTGCTCGAACACTCGCTCATTTGGACACCTATATGCTCGGATACTCGCAAGCTCGAACACCCATTCGTTCGAGCACTTACGAGATTGAGCACCCACAAGCTCGGAACCCTTAAGCTTGGACCTCGACTCACGAACCTAACTTATGGACCCAACTCAAAGACCATAGGTATGGCCTCGACTTAAAGACCTGACGTGGGGACCTGACTTCACATAGAACCAATATGTGAACCCAACAAGAGGATCTGGCTTATGTCGAGAATCAACTCATAGTGAGTGCACGATGACGCAAGTGCATACTCGCAACAAGGAACGCCACCAGTTGAGCTGTCTCGCAACGAGCATAGCCTCCAACCTTGCAACTGCCTTGCCGTGAGCAACTCCTCTACTCGAGCAGCCTCGCAATGTGTTCTACTTTTTGCCAAGTATTGCTTCACGTTGAGCACCGCCTCATGTTGAGTTCAGCCTGTACATGGATTGGATTTGAAGTCTTTAGCCAAAAAACTCTCTTGACTGAAGACTTGGGAGACTCTTGTTGTACCATATATGGGGTCTCAATATTTGAGCCTCATTACATAGCCCATGATGTATGCATGAGAGAAGGGAAACTCTTAGTCTATAAAAGGAATCTTTCACCCTCACTTTAGGAGGATGACAAACCTAGCCTCTGTAGCAACAAGCCTCCATATACAATGTAACTCTCATTTTATATAGTGAAACTGGATCGACACCAATGTGGGCATAGCCCTTACTTGAGGTGAACCACTATATGTCGTTGTGTTCTTGTGCGTATGTGTGATTTACGGTCGAGTTTAGTTAGTCCAAGATCGACCCGATTTTGTGCATCAACAAAGTTGGTCTTCACTTTTTGAAACGATAATTATATTTTGTGTAATTCAATGAGGATCTTACTTTTAACCAAACAATTGTGTCAAATTTAGAGTCAAATATGACTTTTGACTTTAAATTATTCAGCCTATTAGAGATAGCCTTAAAAGTTTACAGGTTGTTTAAAGAATTTGACATAGATTTTTTGTTATACCATTTCAAATTTCAAAAAGAGAAAGAAAAAAGGGAGATAATTCTCTAACGTAATTTGCATCACCCATTTTTCTGGTAATATTCTCTCTCTTTTTTCTTTTTCTTTTTTTTACAGTAATTAGTAATATTACTAGAACATAATGGATTTGGGCTTTATATCCAATCCGGGCACAATACAACCCAACAACGGAAGCCCCTTCAAAAACTAAAATATTTGATAACAGCAGCTGTGAATAGTCAGAGAGAATAGTGGTGAATGAAGTGGAAGAAATGGCGATGATGATGCAGTGGTGCGGCGCAGCGGCGAGGCGGGTGCTGATGGCGGAGCAGCGCGCCCTCTTCACAACCTCCTCCTCTTCCTCCCCGGCAGCAGCAGCAATTGCAAAAGCAAATGTGCTCGGGGCGCCGATGCTGTGCGGGCGAGGAGACAAGAAGACGAAGAAAGGGAAGCGATTCAAAGGGTCGTTCGGAAACGCTCGGCCGAAGAAGGAGAAGAGGATCGAGCGCATTAAGGACAAGGTTGAGGTCCCCAGGTCCACCCCTTGGCCTCTCCCTTTCAAGCTCATCTGAATTTTTCAATTTTTCACTCTCTTTTCTCTTAGGGTTTTAGCTCCATATATGCAATGTCGAGCTCCCTAGTTTTTAGGGTTTTAAGTGTTTATGTCATGCCTTGTTATCAAATGGAGACATTTTTATTTTAAGTGAATGCATATTTCTGGTATATATGTTTCGGTTGTTAATTTGATTGTTTGATGGGTCTCTTGGTGTTATAATTTTGTTGTCTAAAACCACAAAATGCATGGTAAGATTTGAAATTTTGATTGAGAGCTACTAACAATTGGTAGACATGGGCGTGTGTGCTCGTATCCCCCTTCCCGTAGTTTAGATTGGATTAGGTGTCGCTCGAGCTACTTAGAATGGAAATGTCGGGACTTATGGTGATTGCTCATGTAGTAGGGATTTGATCTGCATACAGTGAAGTACTTCCTTTTCTCTGGAGCATTTAGCAGGGGATTAGGGTTTACGGGTTCTAACTTCGGGTTCTGTGCTGAACTTGTAAATCTATTCTAGTTTATACATATTCACGTAACACGTCGTGTATTTTCAGCATATAATCTTCTAAGACTGTTTCACTTAATAGCTTGAGTAACTTTGAAGATATTTAGAAATATATCAAAGCAATTTTGTTGGAGTGGAACTGACAAAAAGAGATGAGTGCAATACTAAACGGAAATATTGAACTAGGTAGGTACATTAGAGTTCTGGTGGGTGAAATGTGAGTGTAACATATAAGGATGGTTTATGCTTTTTATAAGATGGACACCAACTATTTACTTCAAAATGCTTTATGCATAGGAATAGGCGCATGAGTTATGATATTCAGTTTGTGCGCGGGGTGAAAACACATTGCAGTTCAGTTTGTGACACTAGCTCTTGCCTTTGGTATTATTCCAAACATTGGTATGATTGTATACGGATAATAGTGGTTATGGTAGAGCTTAGTTGCCTCGGTATTATTCCTAATCGTTGAGTCAATTAGCTAGATAAATGTTGCTAAGTGATGTATAATGCTAACTTTGATTGAAAGCTAGTGACTTCATGCCTATCCCCAAATCATTTTGACTCTTGCTAGACATGGAGGGCAAACCTTATAGGTAACTTAGGTTTTCGGAGTACCGATTGTAGATTGCCGGATGGTTCATAAATTGGTAGAGAAGTAAATGATAGGGCATGATTCATAGAGCATCTGATACCAAAAACCTTTCTATCTTTGTAGCTGATGCCCTGGAGCCATAATCACAGCTTAAATCAGAAAATATAATGTTATTTACACATGGTGTGGTGTATTATAGCATTGTCAAACAGAACATTTGACGTTTATTCTGCGTACTTGTTGATTAACATTTTCGTCTTTCTCTTTCGTTTGCAACTGCTTTGTCAACTCCACTGCTAGCTCTGCAATTATGCAGAGTCCGATGATAGAATAAGTGAAGCCAAACATGATAGTCACGACACCAACTGGGGATGCTAGAGGATAATATTTCCCTTCTCTTCTAGGTTCAGTTGCAAGCCTAAATCCAGTGTTGATTGCCCATGCTAACATGATCATTGCGATGATACTCACAACTATGCGGCTGACGATGCATATCGTCTTCAGCTTCCCTGCTGCGTCATTAGGAATCGAGTAAGATGAGAAGTTCAGATGAATGAAATTTCATTAATTGTTTAGAAGGTGTTAATTTAACTACCCCGGTTTCATACACCCCCGCCCCTCCTCTAGGCTCTCTCTCATCATATGATGAGAGAGAGTAAGGAGAGCGGGTGTATGAAACCGTTGTGTAAGTTTCCTTCCTCCTAGCCTGAAACTAACACTTTCGGTGTTGGTTGCATTACCTTGAGCTTGAGGTTTCCTTGTCTCCTCCTGCTGCTTCTGCAATTGTTCTGGGAGTTTCATAACCAAGTTTGCAAGTAAAGGAAGACCAGCAGCCAAAAACAAGAAACCGAGAACTATAGTTAGAACTGCGACGCAGAATGCCCAATTGTTCGACTCCCGCTTTATCCCCGGCGTGTCTGCAACTCCAGATTCGTACCAAATGGTCCACAGGAACAGAACTACCATGACAAGAGACGTCAACACAGAAAACAATGTTGCACATAGGGTTTTGGCATCTCCGCTGGGCTTCCACCCGAAGGCACTTATGCCTTCTTCCTCCATCTTCAGCTGCCGGACGGAGTTGGAAGAGAGGAGAAGAAAAACAGGGAAGAAACAGAAGAAATGGTTTTGGCACTGAGAAACTAAAGTGGGTTTTTGGTTTAGGGGTCAGCCGAGATAAGTGGGGGGAAATTATCTGTTTTAAGTTAGTTGGGTCATCACTTAATTCAAAATTAAACAAACATGAAAGAGATGATGGCAATTAACCATGAATTATCACCCAATTTATGAGTAAAATACCCTGTTCCCTCTTGGCTTTGTTTTGATTGGCCGTTATCATGGGAGAGTTTGAGCGGAGACACAATGAGTTGAAGAAGAATACGGGTACACTCTATCTGCCACAATGATTCACCACTTGCTATTGATCGTTGTCAGTAAAGAAAGAAAATAACATATTAGGATTATGTGCCAAATTTCACCATTAAAGGAAAGAGAGTATGTATTAGGAGACTTAACAATTTAATTACATTTTCCACAATGATAGCACTTTGAAATTGAAATTGAGACGTCTCATCTTCAATTTAATTACATTTTCCATGCCAATTTCAAAGTTATTTCAATATTAATTAAAACTGAAGGTAATGTCAAATATTAATTATAACATCATGTCCTAGTCACCCTTCAAATTCAATAGTGTAATGATGCTGATTAGTCATAATTAGTGGAAGTCGAGTTCAAGCTTATAATCAGCAGCAACACTGTCCTCAGTCCCGTGGGCGTTTCGGGTCCCTAAACCCGGTCTCGTGGGCGGCCGACGACCGGAAAAGTCGTTTAAAATGAACCAAGTGTCTTAACCCAGGGTCGAAGAACTTAACAATGATGAGACTGGACTCGTTCAATCGAAGAAACACATAACAAATGAGGACCTAAGTCGTACCTCAACGCGCGTATGTGCGACAAGATTTTTCTAACAAAGAGAGATTTCGAAATGACAGACCGCTGCCACGGCATTTTATTTTGCATTTTTATAAAGGCGAATTCCAGATCCGGAAGTTCATACGGAACAAAACCACTAAATTCACTACTGGAAATGCATGCCTAGAACCCAACCTATCAAACAAATGTACATGTGTGTGCGCGCGCGAGCGCATGTGTGTGGACGTAGCACACGTACATGCACTCGTGCATCCACACTACATGACTCCAACTGCAGGTCTAGTACTTGCACACCAGTGATAACTCAGTTCAGGGAATCCAAATTACATGAACAGGAGAAACTTTTTCATATCAAGCGTCACGCTTAATCCAATCCTGATCCTGCAGCATATGCCGCATTGTACAAAAACACCAAACACACCTTGAAAAGGAGATGCTAAGCATTTAAAAGTATTCAAAGCTTAAATCCGTCATTTGCTTAAGCAACATGTCACAGATGCTGGCCTCAATAATTATCTTCATCATCATAGTCACTCCCCATCTTGATCTGCATCGTTAAAAATATGAGACATCAACATATAACATCATATTATTATTTTTTTTATTAGAAAGAATAAGAAGAAAAGCATTGCATGACGGGAGAATGCTTCATGTGTGTTAAAATGGGAAACACATTGCTACACAAAATACTCAACAACATAACCCAAATAAGTACTTTACTATCTTATCCATTTTTCCCTTTTTAAACTTGTTTAAGGAAATAATCTCTCTCCCTCCTTCCTCCTCTAGTCCTTTGTTTTCTGCCTCCATCTCCCTCCGTCTCCTTTCTCAATCAGTTTCCTAATTCTCAAAGCTAGCGCCATCAAAACTTCACAAGAAGAACTACTGCCAAGGACTTGTAGTCACTATGGGCTTCAATAACAAGAGCCCTTATGCCTATGTTCAACTTCATGCACGCACACTTGCAAATTGGTGGAATTATTGAAAATCTTGATTACATTTCAGGGTCTTCTACTTTCCAATTTCCCTCCCGTTATTCCTTCTCTTTGTTTCCGTTGCTTTAACTCTTTTTGGGTTCATATCATTTTTTTTCTTTCTTCCTTGTTCTATTTTCACTCCCTCTTCACTTTCTGTGTACAAATTTGTTTCCTTCAATTTTTCAAGATTAAGCAGGAGTTGATGCAAGATGAGTAACAAAGAAAACAAAATTTTCAGTGTAAGACTATAATCCCCTTGCAATCAACAATGTCACAATTTGGGTGTATAAAATTGATCCGAAGACTGGTTCATATTGAACTAAAAGAGGTAAAAATAAGATTTTGAATTTGTGGATGGTAAAAGAACAAGACTGTTTTGGTAGCACAAGATTTGTGATTTCCTGTTAAAATTACAATGAGGCTACAAGCTGTGCTTTTACTACACAAATCACTTTAGCTATTTATTTATTTATTGGCAGTAGGAAAGAGGAAAATGTTAGTCTGATGAAGATGTCACTAATCTGTTAAGAAATGGCGAGTTGACAAAATGTGGCACTCGTCATGTAAAAATTAGAAAGAAGGGAAGTGTGATTCTCAGTCTCGGAAGAAAGGGTGAAAACTCAAGAAAGCCAATGAACTGAGTATCCACACTGAAAAGTGTTAAAGAAACCACAACGAATAACACATATCAAGTATATAATTAAATTGCTCACCTTTATTTATTGTGAAGAAAAACATTTGAATTTTAGTCATTATCCTCTTTTCCATAGTCGTATACTATCTCAATCTGCATTAAACAACAAATACCACCATGGTTAAACCCGTTCCAGGAGGGAATAGCATGATAAACAGGAACAATACAAAGCCAATAAATTTTTTAAAAAGTAAATAACTTTCTACTTGCAATAGGAAGCCACCATTTTGTTGGAGACTGAAAATAGTAATATTAAACCAAAAAAATCGTAATTAAGAAAACAAATTAGTGCTCTAAAGGATCCTTTTAAACTTGACCAATAACAGTATTCAATCTTCCTGAATGAAATAAAGAATGATAGTAGAACGTCAGTTAAAACAAATTAGTAAGTAACTAAGAAAACTTGCAAGGATCCATTTTTTAAGACTGGGCAATAACAGTACTCTTATCTTCCTGAATGAAATAAAGGATGATGATAGAACGTAAAAAATAAAAGCAAAAAGTTAAGCAAGACAAATTAAACTCTTAGTTTTGAGTACTCATCTAGAAATGATAATTATGTCAGCTATTATACGACTGTAACATATAAGAATACTTGTCCAATTCCACTTGTGCCCTCTGGTTAGAAAACAAATGCATGAATAGTTTACTAGACACAAAGTAAACATAAAACACAACACAACAAGTGAATCAAAAGCAAGTAAGAAAATGATTGAAAAAAAATGTAGATGTCCTCAAAATGGATGTGAACAAGTAATACTCAAAAGCACAATGATAAACGGAAGAATGAGTTGTAATAAAATTACCCCAGCCGGTGGAGTAGGATTCCGGTGAAACTTTGAACCACCGGGGGCCCAAGGAACTGCACAGACAAGATGGAGAGAGGAGAAGATGAGACCATATATAAAACCATTAGTAAAAACATAATCTGGGAAACACATGGATTAATTAAGTAAATTAAAGATAGACCGAACCTATTAGAATTTACAAAAGCACGCTCTCAATTCAAGTTTTTATCAATATACAAATGAGAACAAAGATATGGCTTTAGGGATAGGTTGCCACAATATTGATTCCAAAAAAATAAATAATTAATATGAGCACCAAGCTAAACAGAGACAGACATAGACCACCATAGAGATACGCATATAACTTTCCAAGCACTGATGAGTTTGTTGATCATAATTTCTCGAGCATAAGGTAGCTTAAACACCCTAAGAAAATTTGAGGTGAGGTTGAAACCCCATCAAATCTAGAATGAATGACAGTTCCAAAATCCTCTCTCCCTAAACTACTACCCATATTAAAAGCTTAAAAGACATTAGAGCTTACAGCAAAAAATGAGGTCCAGAACATCAAACAAGAAGCACAGAACATAAAGACATATGCCTGGAATTTTATATAAGCTGTTCCCTTGCTTTCCAATTGAGGGCAAAAGCAATGAATTTATGCAAGTAAAATTGGCATTTTATGAAAGGGATTGTACCAATGTAAGGATCGGGGTGGCGCCACTTATTGTAAGTGGCTTCGGCATTCGCTATGAGTCTATCAACGGTGTCAGGATCTTCCTGTAAATCCACACCAATCAAACAATCAAACCATCAATCAAAAGGGTACCTTAATTCATTAGCAAAGCAATCAATAGGGTACATTTATTCAATAACAGAAAATGCAGCCAAGCTAAAAAAATCAAATTTTGAAACTAAATGTGAAAAATTCAAAAGTAGTCGAATCGAAACAAAAACAATAACAACAAAAATTGGGGAAATTGAATAAAAGGGAAGAGACCAACCACATGTTTGTTGGTTTCGAACCTCTCGCGGAGGGCATCAGCCTGAAAAAACAAAAATAATCAGAAAGCGAATGAAATCGAATGTATGCAATGGTTGTAAAAGGGGGCGGAGAGCGCGAGTACATCTGGGTAGAAGAGGTGGCGGTGAACGGCCCAGTTGAGAGTGTCTCTGAGGGCTCGCCTGTAGAGGATCCGAACCTTCTCCTTCTGAGCTGCTCGACGAGCTACGTACGCTGCTGTTGACACTCCGCTCATCTCTCTCTCTCTCTCTCTGTGCACTCTTCCTTGTTTCAGGTCTTTCTACATACGAAATTTGATGACAAAATGACTCGCTGGCACCACGACGTCGTTTCCTTTCTGGGCCGAACGATGTTAAAACGTAATTGGGTAGGGCTGGCCATATTGTCCCAAGAAAGGGGTAGGATGGGGCGGGCCATGGAGATTTACAGGGCGAGATGTGTCAAAACTTTAGTAGCACGGGGTCCGGACCAACTCGTTTATAACATACATTAAAGTGTTAAACTCCCCACTCCCTTGACTCCCACTTTCTCGCTTCCTCCACCCATATCCCACCCCCAGACTCCCCATCTTATTCTTCCCAAATTCCAGTCTTTTTGTAGAATTCAATTGGGATTTTCTTTAGGAATTTTATTTTATTGTTGAAGAGAAAATGATTTGTTGTTTGCTATGCTTGTTTGAATTTAGATGGTTGGTGTTTGGAGATTCGATAGATTTCATTCATGGAAAAGACCAATTACATTGCTTTCAATTACAAACCAGATTCCTCAATAAGCAAATCCAAAATGATATCGGATGGTTCCTCGAACCAACAGCAGGATGATTCAACACGAAGAGCAGCACGGGCTAAGCGGTGAGCTATGCCATTAGCTTGACGGCGAACATGGGTACAAGAAACTCCAGTGATTGAAGCCATCAACTCTCTGAAATCCTCAACAACAATCTCGACATCAGAAAGGAAAGGAGAGCAATCACGGAGAACTATTACAATCTGGAGCGAATTACACTTAAGAATAAAGTTTTGAAAGCCCCTTTGCCGCGCCAATAACAGCCCAGCCCTGGCCGTCATGGCTTCAATGAGAATGGGTGATGAAAAAGACGTCATTCTCACGGAAGTCGCAGCGACGAAGTCACCAAAATCATTTCTAACAATCACACCGACACCTCCCAAATTAGAGGATTCATTCCAGGCACCATCAACATTCACTTTCAAAAAGTTTAGGGGAAGGCGACACCACAAACGCCAGGTTGAGACCTTAGCCCCAACTGCACAGTTGGAAATCCAACTCGAATAAATTCCTGCCACCAAGAGATGCTTTGGGTAGCGATAATATCCAGAGAGACTAGAGCCTCGTTCCATAGGCGGTTGTTTCTGCCCTCCAAATCGCCGAAATGGTCATTAAGGAGATCACGAAGTTAGAGGGGGACAACTCGCTAGCCCAAAATGATAGCCAATCTAGCACTGTATTAACGTGTATGGGAGAAGGTAGAATGCCAATCGGAGACGCCAACCATACACATTTAGCAAAGAAACACTCACGCCCAAGGTGTATGGTGGGCTCGCCAATTCTGCCACACAATACGCAAGAAAGATCATTATCGACCCGGCGTTTTCTCAGATTAACACGTGTGGGGATAATGTCCAATGCCATTCTCATATTAACCCTTAGCAATGTCTTTGTGGAAGCAAATGGGACAGCCTGATAATGTCTTTTCGAAATCAAAATCGAAATCGTCTACGGCCATCATTTTTGAGATGCTCGCGCAGGAGGCGTCGTGTTTAGCCAATTGGTGTTGCCCTCTCAACCAATCTCTCATTAATCAACAAAGACGACACAAGGCTTCAGATCGGAGAAGACGGTGGGCTCTAGATGACAGTGCGCTTTAGATCGACGAAGATGGCGTGAAGGACTTGAGATAGTGGAGATCAAAGATAGACAAAGATGATGCGACAACGATAGCAGACCTCGTCGACAGTGGTGGGCTCCAGATCAACGAAGATGGTTTGTCGAGGAAGATCTGTGCTAGTGATGCTGCTGGGCACTACAGTGCAGTTTATAAAAATGATGTATTTTATAAAATAAAATAAAAACAAATAGAGTTGAACCCGTTGACCGGCCCCGAATTGGCTAGTTTCGAATCCATATACCATACCCGCACTGTCCGACCCCGTTAGATTTTAAAACAAGTAAGGTTCGGTTCCTCCAAATTTAGGCCCAGTCCGTCCATTGCCCACCCTTAGTAGTTTAAGTCATATCGTACCGAGTGGAACTACTTTTTTTTAAATGCTAAATTGGATCCATTGTTATGTTCCTTTAATACCTTAATCACAATTAGTGATTTAAAAAAATAAAAAAACGATATTATCTAGGGGGTGGGGGAGTGGGCCGCTAAACCTTATAATGGGCTAGCAATAATTTAGTTCAAATTCGCTTTTGCCGAGAATCAAACTTAAGACCTCTCACTTACAAGTGAAGATGAAATACCACTAAACCATATTGGTATGAGTGATTAGTTTTAGCCAGCTGGCAGTTTGTTTAAGAGGAGAGTTGTATTTGATCTCATTCTCTGGATATAAAGAAAACAAATCATTTTTACAATACAAATCAAATACAAAAATATATTGGAGCTCTACTCCTTCTTCTTCTTTTCACCTTCATATTTGTGTATTAGTTAAGGTTGAATAAGGATTTAGGTCTTAGCAATGGTATCACCCATATCGATTCCTGGGTTCCCTTCTGCGCATGCCCACCAAACTGCTACCACTTGTTTTCCTTCCATGGAAAACCATATTACTTTTTTGGAGACTTCCATCGCCTCCTTACCTTCCCTCATCAACGCTGCGATAAAAAAAGACAAGATTGACAGGGTCTTCGCAACCAAGCTTTCGACCTATTTTGAAGACTTTAATCGCGAGCTAAACTCTCGAGGCGCCCAGGAAGACAACTCTACCCCTCTTACCTCCAATCATCATGTTTCTCTTGCGATTGATCAGATCCAGCCACCTCGTAGCCTGTTTTAGAGGAGCCCAATCACAGTGTATTCCTCGAAAGCTGTTGCGAATTCCGCTCCAACACTTCTCTCGTCCTTAACGTTGTTACCAGTTGCACTTCCTGGTTCGACGCTAGTGCTTCATGTTTTGATAATGGGGAGTTTTAACGAAACACTCCTGGTACCGTTCACTTTTAATGAAAAAGACATTTTGACTCTAAAAAGTCACTCCTGATACTATTCACTTACAACACATTTTTGTCATTTTGATTAAAACTCAAAGTTTTCAAGCCCTTTTTCATTAGTTTTCCTTTGATAATGCCCATAGCTTCACGACTGCTACCAGTTGACAATGAATCAGTCCCTCATGACCTTTGCACATTCCTTATGTGTACCAAGAGCACTAGACCTGAAGTAATTTTTTATTTGCATTCTATTTTAGCAAATCCGGAGGCTATATTCCATTCGCTTACCAATTATATATACTAAAGCCCTATGGCAAAAGACATTGTTCATAAGAATAGTAAAATGACAGAATTGCCCTCGTTTTTCTGTGCAGATTTTTCTGTCTTTTTCCTACTTGCACATTGAAATGACAAAAAAGGTAGGAAATATGTGTTGCTTTTATATGATCTGCATTGTCATCTCATGTGTGCTACAGTCTCCTCTCTATTCGATTTACCTTTTGACTTTCTTTTCTTATGTGTTTTCGGTTCGGTCTCGCTGCCATCAAACTCTCGCTGCCCTTAAAACTCTTCGCTTCATTTGTTCTGTCGCTCATAGCCACCCGCAAAACACCTCAACCCAAAATATTTACTTCTACAATATCTCACACTTAATCTAAACCCTCACACCAAAAACTCGATTTCAAATACCAAGCGGCTACGTTTTGGGTATTGGAATTCTAACAAACTGTTTCCAACCGGACGCAAGCAATACAGACCACGCTGTTATTAACAATCTTCTTGCCTTTGTCTATTAGGTTCGAAGCTCAAATTTAAGGTATGAGTCGACTCTGAGGTTTCAAAATCAGCGAGAGGTTTTGTTTAATTTCAATATTAATGAGGTTTTTTTTAACAAGGGCTTCAATTCGATTGGGGTTTCGATCAATTTCAATTTCATTTTCTGTTAATTTTGGGTTAAATCTCATTACTTTGATTCTAATTCAATAAATTTGTGTAAAGTAGGTTTTCTGTTAGAGAGCTCGACTTCTCTCTCTGCGATTCTACCGATGTCGTCCACAAAGCCGACAAGAAATTCTTGAGAGCTCCCCTATTACCGCTGGTAAAGGTCCTGTTGTAAACTAAACCAAAAACCAATCAAGCAATAAACAAAACACAACGATTTCAGAGTTCCTCCAATATAGGAGCACCTCTCTAACAACGGAAGTTTTATTGATTACCAACAAATACAAGAGAACTCACAAACACAAAGTTTTCTCAAGTATACAAACTTATGCCTCTCACAACTTTCACACACAAAACTCTATCCCACATCTATCTATTTATACTAATAGATGTCATAGGTTTACACAAAGTCCCTAAAATATAGGAAACCAAATCCTATACTAAAACCAAATCCCAAACCAACTAGGAAACACAAAACCAAATATCTTGCGTCCAAGATATCCTAATCCTTTTTAGTTTAGGCATGTTGATTTAATGTCAAATCCAACAATCTCCACCTTGGCATGAAATCCATAACAAGGCATCAAACAACTTTCGTTGCTCCACCATATCACAAGATCAAATTTGCTTCAATTGTACCAAATCCAAGCAGTGCTCGAACTTAGTTGCATTAACCACCTTTGTCAACATATCAGCTGGATTTTCTTCTGTAGAAACTTTTTTTAGATGAATCTCACCTTCAGCTACAACTTCTCTCATAAAATGATATTGTACATCAATGTGCTTAGTCCTAGCATGATGTACCTGATATTTGGCCAAATAAATGGAACTTTGGTTGTCACAATATACATCCAACTTGTGTTGTTCTACACCTAAATCTCCTAACAACCCTAGAGTCCACATTGCTTCTTTGATAGCTTTAGCGATCTCCATGTATTCTGCTTCTGTGGTTGATAGTGCCACCGTTAGTTGTAATATTGATCTCCAGCATATAGAACCATTTTCCATAATAAACACATACCCAATCGTTGATCTTCTCTTGTCTAAGTCTCCAGCAAAGTCTGAGTCCACATATCCAACTAAGAACTTATCAATTCCTTCATCACATCTTTCAAAACAAATACATTTGTCCCTTGTTCCATGTAAATACCTTAGTATCCACTTAGCAGTATTCCAATGCTCTATTCCAGGATTATGCAGGAATCTACTAACAATTCCAGCTGCGTGTGCTATATCAGGATGAGTGCACACCATAGCATACATTAATCCTCCAACCAAATTAGCATATGGAATACTATCCAGCTTCATCTTTTCATCATCAGTTTTGGGACATTGTTGACTGCTCAACTTGAAGTGAGCACCTAATGGAGTTCCTACAGGCTTAATGTATGTTGTTACTCCAAACTTTTGTAACAACTTCTCAAGATATTACTTCTGAGACAAACACACCAAACCTTTTTGTCTATCCCTTGTGATCTCCATTCCCAATATTTTCTTGGCTTCACCGAGATCCTTCATTTCGAACTCCCTTCTCATTAGCTCCTTCAACTTTTCTATCTCTGAAATATTTCTTGAGGCTATGAGCATGTTGTCCAAGTGCACGAATGAACCATTTTTCAACTTTTTGTGACAAACACAGTGATCATAGTGACTTCTTGTATAGTCTTAACCCTTCATAAACTTGTCAAATCTTAAATACCACTGCATGGGCGACTGCTTCAAAACCATAAAGATATTTTCTAAGCTTACAAACCAATCTTTCTTTGCTCTTCACTTGATACCCCTCGGGTTGTCTCATATAAATCTCTTCATCCAAATTACCATGAAGGAATGCAGTCTTCACGTCTAGTTGTACCAATTCAAGGTTGAATTGTGCAACTAAAGCAAGCAATATTCAAATGGATGAGTGCTTAACCACAGGAGAAAAAATATCATTGTAATCTATTCCTTCCTTCTGAGCATATCCTTGAGCCATTAACCTAGCTTTAAATCTTACCAAGCTCTTGTCATCCACTTCCTCGTTCTTTGCATAAACCCATTTGCAGCCAATTGCGTTCCTTCCTCTAGGCAGCTCCACCAATTCCCAAGTTTTATTCTTGTGAAGGGAGAACATTTCATCATCCATTGCATCATGCTATTTACTCTATTCTTCACTATTTACTGCTTCTTCAAAATTAGTGGGAATTTCAGCCTTAATTACTGGCAATGCATATACCATGCAGGCCATGCAATCTTTATATCTTGCAAGTAAGGATATGTCTATTTTCCCCTTCTTTTTGGCTATGCAATCATCTTGTATCTTTAGTTCTTCTAATGGTGTTTCTTCTTCGCGATCACTCTCTTCATGTTCAAGTTGATCAGCTTGTCTTTCTTATTCCACAACTTTCTTACTTGGTTGTGAATTCAAATTACTTGACACACCCCGACCTTAGGAGGTCGAAGCATGCTGGCCGTCACCTTGAGGTGACGTAACCATAAGGGTAAGTGACGTGAAAAGTGAATAAATTAAAACCAAACTAGAACTAAATTAAACTAAACAGTGAAATAGTGAGCGGTCGTGGGAAGAACCCACTACAATTATTCAGAGCATAATAGACAGTAAGACTATAGTAAAGTAGTCAAAGTAGCTAAAGTACACTTATTATACAATAGTGGATAAGTTCATACTTCTAAAACAGAGATGATGTCAAAACTGCCGAAGGTTCCTCGAACACCACAAAGAGAACATCTATCTAGGTCCTGGAGGGGCAAAAAACAAAGTTGAGTGGGTCAGCAAAGCAACGTTTGTAAGAAAACCTTTATTTTCGAACATACTAACCCTTCACCGTAAAACAAGTATAGTTTCCTTAAAACATACTACGTAAGTATGTAAACAACAGTATAATAGCAATATAACCAAAAATATGCCAAGTCATGATATATCAAATGCCACAGTAATATAATCATGTGATAATCAAGTATAACTAAGTGCTCATCCATCTAAGCTGACACACGAGTTCGAACAGATAATCTCTGACACGAACAAGACTGGGTGTAATCAATACACTTTAGTACTACGATCACGTGAAGGCTGGTGCAGAAGCACGGTCACATATGAGTCGCAATTGCCTAATGCAATCTGAACGACAAGACTGACACCTAACTTGGATCTAAGGCGAGCGAACGGTGCAGATGTGAACATACACGTGAAGGACTGGCCCTGGCCCTGGGGTGAGTACTAACACTGATTGCAGCAAGATGAGAATGTACAAATATGTATGAATGTCATGACAGTAATATCCCAACCATATAGCAGCATTTATCACAATTAATATCACAATAATGAATGCTTGGCAATATAAGTGTAAAATTGAAGTAACTCCGCATTTAGGGAAACTATAAATATGTATAGGTATAAAATAAACTGCCCACTCACAAATACGTCATCGGATCGTAGCCCCCGAGCCTAGCTTGGCCACATACATCCTCGGGATACGTTTCCCCTATATGTGAAATAACTATAATTAAATTAATTAAAGCACATATACAAAATCCTAAATAAAACCCCCATAGTTTGCTCAAACCTAGGGTCTAAATACATGAAATTGATCTACTCGACACCACGAACCTACACAAATTTTTAGAATAAATTTTGGACACCGGACGCGCCCTCACGCTCCGGCCAATGCACAGCCACACTCGCCAGCACGTGCAGGCAGACCCCCTGATGTCCGTCAAGAATATTTCGTCTGTTTGACAGAATATTCCGTTAAATATCTAACAAAGTTTAACGACGTTACCTGACGCCGTTAGAATATTTCGTCGTCATCTCCAGTGGTCTTCGCTGGTCGCCGCCGTTTGGTTTTTGGAAACAGGAAAATCTCGCTAGTTTCTGGGGAAATTTTTAAACCTTCATAACTTGCTCATTTCTCAACCATTTTTCATGAAATTTAAATGGAAATGAAGCTTATGAAGTGTAGAATCACGTTATACCTACTTGGAGTCCAAAAGTGGACGGAAAATGCCTCGAAAGATCCGGCCAAAACTGAGCTCCTCGAAACTCGTCTGTTTCAACGTCAACGTTCTTCCAAATCTAGTCTAGGACCCCTAGAGAGTTGTGTAGAAGCCTTCCCAAGTCCTAGAAACTTGTAACTCGGTCAAAAACACGTTGAACTCAAATCACTGAGTTCGACGTCAAAAACTTGTCCATTATGGGTTTGGTTGGTATGGTTGTGCTCGTGGAGGTGAGATGAACATGATGAGGTGGTTTTCAGGTTCAATCTGTGGTGTTTGAGGCTCGTTCAAGGCAAATGCAGAGATGAGAGAGCTTCGGGAGGGAGAGAAAGAGTAACCTTTTTCTGATTTCTGATTGGGTGCCGTGTAGAAGGAAATGTTGGGATTGGTGAGTGACAAAAGAAATTGATTGGTGAGTGGAGAAATGCGAAGGGCACGAGTAGATTAAATAGAAAGCTAGGGATAAGATTTTAGATTTTCTACAGTAAAAGAAAATCAAAACCTATTCGTAATAGTGTGTCTACACTGATAAAATTAAGATCAAAATTGAACACGTCCACATCACTTGCCACTAAGGGCATAATAGTAAATTCACATACTCGAGGAGAAATTACATAGAAAATTAGGGACAGGTCATCACATTACTTGCTCCCCAAACTCCACCATATGAACATCTTCCTTCAATTTCATGTGACTTTCATCGAATGTCACATTTCTACTTACTATAATCTTATTTAACTCGGGACACCAAAGTCTGAAGCCTTTCACACCACTATTGAATCCCATGAAGACAGTTTTCTTGGCTCGTGGATCCAGTTTGTTATCCTTCACATGAAAGTAGGCATTGCATCCAAACACTCGTAGTTTATCGCAGTCCTGAGCTGGTTCTCTATACCACACTTCAATGGGTGTTCTACCCTTAAATGCTGTTGATGGTAGTCGATTAAGCACATGACATGCATAGCTTAAAGCTTTTGCCCAAAATCTCTTTGGCAGATTAGCTTGAGATAGCATTCAACAAACTTTCTCAAGCAATGTCATATTTAGTCTCTCTGCAATCCCATTCTGCTGTGGAGTATGTCTAACACTAAAGTGTTGAGTAATCCCTTACTTTTTACACACTTTGAAGAAAGGAACAAAGGTATATTCCCCTCCATTGTCACTTCTCAGTATCTTAATCTTCTTTCCAGTCTTGTTCTCCACCATGTTTTTTCATTCCAGGAAGATGTCAAGAACCTCGTTTTTTTGTTTCATCATATATATCCATGATCTGTGAGAGTAGTCATCAATAAAAAAAACGAACCATCTTTTTCCACCTAAAGAAGCATTCTTTGCAGGCCCCCAAACATCAGAGTGAACATAGTCCAAAATCTCTTTCGTTTGATTAAAAGCTTAGCTAAATTTCACCTTTGTTTGTTTGCCAAGAACGCAGTGCACACAAAACTCTATCTTTCCTGTTTTTACTCCCTTTAAACACCCTTACTTGATCAATCATTGCAATGCTTTTCTCCTACATGTCCCAACCTCATGTGCCATAATGCAAACAAGTCACTTTTATCACTTTGCACTTCATTAGCTACCATAGCCACTCCATTTTCCAAAGTCTTTCCTTGTAGCATATAAAGTAAGCCATTATGAGGCCCTTTCATTATGACAAGTGCTCCTTTAGCAACTTTGAGCATGTTATTATCGGAGTAAAACTTGTAGCCTTGTGACTCGAGAGTGCCTAGTGAGATCAAATTTTTCTTCAAATTTGGGACGTACCTTACACCATGCAATTCTCGAATCACACCACCATGATGCTTG
The DNA here is from genome assembly GCA_024362995.1 of Heteromeles arbutifolia. NCBI lineage: Eukaryota > Viridiplantae > Streptophyta > Magnoliopsida > Rosales > Rosaceae > Heteromeles > Heteromeles arbutifolia. The sequence continues at coordinate 36,583,419 of JANCRC010000002.1, read as the reverse complement.
ATCCTGATACTTCCAATTCCTTGAGTTGTACATGGGTTATCATCTCCCATATACACAGTTCCATTCATAACTTTAAAGCTTGAAAACCAATGCCTTTGAGAAGTCATATGATGGGTACAACCTGTGTCGAGCACCCACTCTTTCATATAATCCACAGTGCTCGATGCAGTTAGGGCGTAGACAAATTCCTCATCCTCAACTTCAACCATATTTGCTTCTGAGTCATCCTTCTTCTTTCTAGTCTTTTCTTTGATTTTAGGGCAGTCCTTCTTCCAGTGTCAATTTTCATGACAAAAAGCACACTCATCTTTGTCCAAGAACTTCCTATTCTTTGAGACTCTTCTAGTACGAGACCTACTATTTTTCCTATACGAACCTTTCTTTTCTTTCGATCTACCTCTCACCATCAAAGCTTCAAAGTTATTCCTTCTCTGTCAAGCTGTCTCACCTCATGATTCATAAGAGCACTTGAGATTTCATCATACTTAATTGTCTCCCTGCCATAAATCCAAGTAGTCACGAAAGGCTAATAGGATTTTGGCAATATGTTCATCAGGATCAAGGCCTTGTCTTCATCTTTGATTATCTCTTCAAGATTTGCCAGTTTTGCTAGAAGCTTGTTAAACTCTTCTAGATGGCCAATCATCTTCGTGCCCTCTTTGTATAGGAACCTGCACAACTTGCTTTTGAGATGCAGTCGATTCTTTACACTCTTTTTCATATATTTTGTCTCTAATGCAGCCCACAATTCTTTCGTAGAAGTTATGTTCATCACACCATACTTATGTTGCTTTCCCAAGCATAGCCGAATTGTAGAACATGCATGAGCATTCAATATTTCCCATTCTTCTTTTTTCATTGAAAACAGCATGTCTCTTAACACAACAACCAAACCTTGTTGTATCAGGACATCTCAAACCTCACACTGCCACATAGCAAAGTTGTTTGTTCCACCAAATTTCTCAATTTCAAATCTAGCATTCTGAACCGTCGTCTTGGTTCCACTAGTGCCAAACTTTTCTTCAACATCATCATTACTGGTGGAATCACGAGTCTTCGTCATTGCTTAATAGTCACAACCCACGTAAGAACCTAAGCTCTGATATCACTTGTTGTAAACTAAACCAAAATCCAATCAAGCAATAAACAAAACACAACGATTTCAGAGTTCCTCCAGTATAAGAGTACCTCTCTAACAACAGAAGTTTTATTGATTACCAACAAATACAAGAGAACTCACAAACACAAAGTGTTCTCAAGTATACAAACTTATGCCTCTCACAACTTTTACATACAAAACTCTATCCCACATCCATCTATTTATATTAATAGATGTCATAGGTTTACACAAAGTGCCTAGAATATAGGAAACCAAATCCCAAACTAACTAGGAAACACAAATCCAAATATCTTGCGTCCAAGATATCCTAATCCTTTTTAGTTTCGGCATGTTGATTTAATGCCAAATCCAACAGGTCCTTCATATTTTCCCCCTTTTCCTCATCCTAAACCCTAATTTCCAAAATTATTCCCTAATTTCACATTTTTCATTTTGTGCAGGCATGGGTGAGACGCGTATGTCTACAACCTCTTCAAGGTGTACACGCAGCTAGGAAAATTTCAGCAAGAAAAATCGCCAGAAACTCCTCCTCCTGTTCTGTCATTGATATTTCAGCTCTGTCTCTCTCAATCTACCTGACGTTGGCTTCTGTTTTCGGTATGAAATATGTAATTTTTTATTTAAGTTTGCTGGGATTTATTCGATTCAACCGGGGTGGTTTTTTAAGTTGTGTGGAAATTTTTTTTTTATGAATTTAGATTTTTGGGTTTTTTTTTTTGTTGGTACGGTTTATACGCAATGAAAAAATTATGCATTCTTTTGATTTCTGGACATGCATCAAGCTTCCGCCTTTTTTATTTTTTATTTTTTATGAAATCCTGTTTAGTGAACTTATTTTCTAGGGGATTGAATTACCCAGATTGCCCAAATATACATATACTATTTGAGAAGGCAATTAAAAATTTACTCATTTCTAGAATATGACGGAAAACAGATTGTATCTGCTTTGTTTTATAAGAAAGTATACTATCATCATCATGTCATTGGCTATTCTTCGGAGAATTTGATTGCATGTTCCTGAGGTTAGCAATTGTAATTAAGATAACGAAAAGATTTGGACTGTCAAATACCTAGACCCGGCAGTTTCTGACACAACACGAAAACGACACGAAAATAACGGGTTTCGGGTCAATAAGATAACTTATCGGGTCATTATCGGGTGACCCGTTAAGGACCCGTTAATAACGGGTTCTTAACGGGTATACATGCGTGGGTAACACGTGGGTAACTCGTTTCGACCCGTTAAGAAAAAAACTATTTTGATAATTTTAAAATTTAATTACTAAAAGATTTATTATAAAATACAATAGTCATATTAATATATACAATATATTCTATATTAAATATATAGTTTTGTATTATTATTCTATATAAGTTTTAAAAAAAAGTTTTTGTCATTATTTATTTTTATTATGAGAGTTCCTTATTATCATTACTAGGATAAATTTTACTTAACATGTTATTGTCCAAAATTAAAATAAACTAGTATTGTATTTGCACAAGCAAGAACAAAGAAGACATACATACAAGTATGAAAAATGTGAAAGAATATATAAACACTCGTGATTCATCATTATTCCTCCACGAGTAGATAATGGTTATACTTACATTATCGTTTAGATTTTTAAAATCCTCCAAACCCTCATGAATAATGTTTTTTATTTGAGGGCAAAATTAATAAAATTAATAATAATTATTGTAGAAGTGTAAAAAACATAAAAAAATATACAATCACTCATAGTGACAAACTTTACAACTTTCATGAAGGGGTCAGCTTCGAAATCCAACACTATAGTCCATAAACCTTAAATTTATATTTAACCGTCGATTGTCATTTACGCTTTGTTCTTCTTACTGAATTTCATTTTTAAAATTTTCTTTTTTGAAAACATGATCATCTGGCGGATGTAAGAAGATGAACGGTTCAGATCTTTGATATCACGTTTCGATATTTACGGTTAACTGAAATATGAGTCGATGTCATATAGTTTGTAGAAACTTTATAAACATCAAGCAATATTTTCACTAACCGTAAAACTCTGAATATAATATCAACGATCCAAACCGTTCATCTTCCTGCATCATCTAATAGATCATGTTTTCAAAAAAGAAGATCTGAAAAAACAAATTTTGATGAGAACAATGAAACGTAAATGTAAACAATAATCAACGGTTAAATTTTGTTTTATGATTTATATGATTATAGTGGCAAATTTCGAAGTTAAGTTCTTTATGAAAGTTGTAAAACGTGTCATTATGAGCGTTTATATATATTTTTTATATTTTTTTACACTTCTACATTAATTAAAAAACTATTAAAGACTTTAGGTAAGTAAAAATATACTTAAAAGAAAAATGCGTTTTTATGTTTTGGATGTGACAATATAATATGTATATACTTATTTAGTATTATGTTTTTCATTTGATTATTTATTGGTTTAAAATATATTTTCCTTAATGGGTAACGGGTCGGGTCATATTACCTGTTAATATTATCGGGTTGATTTCGGGTCGGGTCATTTTACCCGTTTATTTTAACGGGTGTTACACGACACGACCCATTAAGATATCGGGTATGACACGAAAACGACACGAACACGGAAAACACGACACGAATGCCAGGTCTACAAATACCTAACAATTCAAAGAAATATACACTAAACCCAACAACATTTCTATGTTCTGTTTAACAGGTTATTGAACGACACCATATTTCAAAAAAAATTTAAAGTGAGTTGAGGTAATGGATGCTTTGAAATTAATAAGACCCTGAGATTTTCTTATTGATGTTTAGTCCAACTTATCTCTTCTTTTTCTGTATAAAGCGACACAACATTTGTGGCTGCTTGAGAGCTTAAAATAAGCCTATGGGAGCTTTTATGATAGCTCTCTGGTTATGATTGTAATGAAAAAGTTTGTCATGTGATGTGTCTCAATCAAGGTATTAAATATCAATGATATCGGAAATATCGGTAGTCCAAAAATATGGAAATTTCGATGGAAATATCGGGATATTATCGATATCGATAAAAATTGAATAAAAACCACGGAAATTGTAAGAAAAACTTGGAAATTTTTATTGAAACTTTGCAGGATGTTTATTTAGTCAATTATCTATTAGTTTATCACAAAAAAATTGGAAGGAAATGCATTGCATGATGGATTTAACTGATTTAAGTTGATTATATAGCGAGCTGGCAAACATTGTGAGTGTAGAAAATATGTAGTAATTAATGAAAGAAGTTTAAACACACCATAATCATTTATATATAATGAATTAGTACAATATTTTACACTTTATACATTGCGTGGTAAGATACATGAGTGACTTAATACCACATAGAGTTCCTATGAGGTTCAAAATTTTCACTATCTTCATCATCTCCATATGTAGAGTAAGTGTATTGTGAAGAGTAGTCATCAAATGATAAATCCTCAAAATAGTTTTACATGTAATTGTTAACATGCCACCCATATGGATCTGAGATTGGTTGACGTTGTCCATAAGCAAAATCATTTGAAGATTGAGTCTCGGATTCTTTTTATGAGTCGCTCGATTCTATCCCAACAGGAATGAGATATGAAGGGTTCGGGATTACCAAACAAATGGGATTTGGAAACCAATCTCATATCGAAAATTTTGGTATTTTTCAAGATGAGATTCCCGAACTTCGGGATGGTTTTGGTTTGGGATTTTTCGGTTTGGGTTTGGGACTTTTTCGGTTTGGTTTGGGATTTTCGGGAATTTTTTCCAACCCTACTTGTAAGTGACCAAATAAAAAATAGAAAAATTAAAAACCACATGTCATTGACTAAGTAATTAATTAACACAATTTAAAATAAAATACTACAAAAAATTTGGAATATGTGAAAATTTGTTTCTTGCAAAAAGAATTCAAAACAAAACCATATATATAAATATTTTAGCATATTTTCACAAAAACATAAGTGATATGGTGGTTAAGATCTTGAAGAAGTGAAATTGGAAGGGTTCGAATCCCCCTATGCCCAAAATTGAGACTTTTCAGGGTTTCATATCGCGATATTATCGATAATAAGAGGATAAATCACCAAAATATCGTCGGACCAAAAAAACGATAATATCGGCGATATTTTGTCGATATTTTCGATATTTTGGTCCATGGTCTCAATTGACTTAGTGACATTGAAAAGGTATCAACTTTTTATAATTGCTTTAAGTATGCTATAGTAGGGATGGCAATGGTTCGGTTTGGGGACGAAAATGCTATATCCATTCCCATAACCACGAAAATTAACCATATCCATAACCGCAAATTAACCATCGGGTATTATTCATAACCATACCCACCGGGTAACGGATTTCCCATCGGTTAACGGGTATATCCATCTTCGTCAATACAAAAAATATATTTGTTCAATTGAGAAATTATAAGTTAGTAGATATCAATTTCTTCATTAAACATTTGATGTATAAAATGATCCAATGAATGGATCTTGTTGAGTATAAAAATTAAAACACTGATGATGTTGGCTTGTTTTTGTTATGTCCTAAAAGCACCATTGAGTTCGCATTGATTTTGATTCAAAACTTTACTTTCCTACAAAATGCAACTTTTGTATTCTTAAGGTAATGGTTTGGTGAATAATGGATATACAAATACATACATACATACATACATATATATATATATATTATACTATTATATTATATATAAATTATATTATTTACTAATCGGATCGGATTCGGTTATGGATACGGTTTGGGAACGTCTATAATCATATCCAAAACCATAACCGAATAATATAAACGGTTTTTCCCCATATCCAAACCATACCCGAATTTTCATATCCAAATACAATCCATTCGGGCGGTTATCCACGGTTATCGGGTTTAACGGTTAGAATTGCCATCCCTATGCTATAGACTGGCAAACAAAACTTATTTTTACGTCATTTTATACACATAAGTTTATAAACATAAATATACATGTAATCACTTAATTTACCTATATTATGAGATATTTGATATGGAGCAGACACAATCATATAACATTGTTGTACAATGCTTAAGAATGTCTAAAACTGAAGAATTTATGCTTTGTATACACATATATATATATATATATATATATATATATATATATATGAAAACTTGGTTTTGATAGGCACCAAAAGTTTGACCATAATAATTTGTCGTTACAGTAAGATTAATGATTCAATGGGTTGTGTTTAATGTTTTGGGATTTTAAATTAAAGCGTTGAGCTTGATGGCTTTACTCTTTTCTTTTTTGTCTTTCCTTTGCTACATTCTGTGTAAAGTTCAAATGGGTTCAATTTTTTTTTTTTTAGTTTTTTTTTAGAGTTTTCTTGGGTAAAGTTTGGTCTTTTACGGTGAATTCTCAACTGGGTTTTGCTTATTCTTCTGTCTCCGAATATAAGTTTTAGATGATTTTCTTTGTTTTTCTCTAATTTTTTTTTTTTTTTTTTTTTTTTTGTTGCTATTTAGTGTGAGGAAATTGCTTCAAAATTTGATTTTCCAATTTCTGGGTAAAGGAAACCAGGAAGAGAACACCAATGGTGGTGATGATGGAGAATCCCTTCTTTGCGGTGGAAATCGACGATCCATGTGCAGCATTCAGCCCAGTTTATAAGAGCAAGGGTCAAAATGAAGAACAAATGACATGGGGATTTGTTTAATTTTATCAAGTTTTGAACTGAGGTAAAACTCTCCCCATTTAACATAGTTTTACATGCTGATTAATATATGTGTAAATAGAATTGTGAGTATGGTTGTATATATGTAGTAGTAGAATTGAAAACCTTGTTGTAATTATGTGTAACTAGAGTTGTAAATCCGCAGCATCGGGCAGACTTTTTTGCTTGTGATAACTGTAGTGCAGTCTTGAATAATAAATATGAGTGGGTTAGTATCTTGTGGGTAAATTTGTGATGAAGGATTTATATAGACGATTCTTCGGAATCACACAGTTGTTGAATTTATAACTACTCATATCGAGATTCATGGATCCGGTGGTTGGATCCTCTCGAAAACATAAAAAGTGTATTTTACCTCTTGAAAACGTAAAAAATGTATTGTTTTTCGCGGACATGCAATGTGACATCTCTCCATCATTGTTGTCGTAATGACACAACCCTTGAGATTACACGTTTGAATTTGGAATGCCTCCACTACCCTGCATTGGTAACGGAACCAGATTGACATATGTTAAAAAATTTCGAACGGTAAGTTATTTCGATCTACTCTGAAAGGCATAGTCCTTTGTAACTATCCATCCTCAAGGAGAACACCATTTCCGAAGCATAGTTAGGGGCATTTGTGGGACCATAAATCTTCCTGGACCAAAGTAAGGCGAATCGAAATACGAGTACCTCAAAAATTCAATCATGGGCTCAATGGTGCCACCACACTTTGTTGGGCTCCAGAATGGTAGGTGAGGTCCGCAAACCTCACTGAGATCGACCATGCTTACTTCGCAAGACACGAAAGCCTAATCCGACTGGGATCAAATTGGTTTCTTTTATTTTTGAAGATTCCTACAATCTAGGGATTGTCGCAAGTAATCATAATCCTAAAAGGAAACAATATCTTATGCTACATATCTTTTAGAATTCTCTTAGTCTAATACAGATTCTACATCCTAAAATGACTCTCCCGACTAGCATAAATACACTACCTAGGGCTGGTCAATGGTTACACTTTCATCCGCATACTTTGTTGTTTTTTTTTTTTTTCTTCTTGTTCAATCGGAGTCTCTTTTATCCAAAATGGAAGCATACATGATCCGATTTGATGCATGCGCTTGAGTTGAGTGGTTTGGAGCTCCACCTGATTCATCTCAAAGGCAAAAATTGTTCTTCCTTACAAATTTGGACAGGTACTTTTACTCACAGTTTGCACTTTCTACACTTCTCATCTTATGTTTGGTGATTCTAATATTTGTAAATTAGAATTACCATGAGCATACATTACGTATAATACATGTTTTCGAAAACCTGATAGCGTATGAGACAAAGGCTAAGGGAAAGACAACAAACCATTTACTGATAATTTTTACACACAAGAGTCGCAAAGATTAAAAAAACCTACGTTTCAGGAAAGCTGGAACAAAACCAGGAAACCATATTACCAAATCACAACATAGCTTTCTAAGCTGAGCATCCCGCCTAAGATTTATACAATTCCTATAAATAATCGTAGGCAATCTGTTTCAAGTTTTGATGACGAAAACAACGTTATGTGGCCTATCTGATTTGAGAAACCGCCTATCTATAGTGGTATATTATGTATGAGCAGCATGTTATATAAGAGATGCCATGCTACTTTTCCATCCAAAGGATCTACGCCTTGCTTTCGGTGGTGTGAAACTAAGCCCGAACATTCCCTTGATCGCCTGACCCTGCTCTGCGAACATCACCAGCTTTGCAACAATAGCGGCGCTATCTGTAATGTGGTTCATATCCTTTGTGTTACACCACAAGCAGTTGGCCAGCTGCAGCCTCCTGCGCTTTGAATCCAGTGCAATACCCCACTTCTGGAAGAGTCTCTTTCTTTCTTCTGCCGAAAACCTTTTCTGCATCAGCTTGCTTAGCATTACTCTCTCCCGACCGATAGCTTTCATGCTGTGTCGAAATAAACACGTTGCAGCCATAAATCAGAACAGTATTTTAGTCAACTTGTGCACGAAATAGATGTCAGCACAGAAACAAGACATTATTCAAAAAATAAGAACGACATCGAATAAAAAGAAAGAAAAAACAGACACGAGAGAGTGAACCTTGAAGCCAGTGTGAGCGCCTGACCATTTTCGACAGCTTGATCTCCACGGCAAAAAGTTTCCTTGAGGAAAGATAATCTCCTAAGTTCAACCTCCATGTAAATGGAATCCGTTGGATCACCTTTGAAGAGCAAGAAAAAGTAGGTTCGATGGACCACTGATATATAGCAAGTTTGCCAAAGTTCAAATATGGCCCTCTGCTTTCTCTCAAATTCCAGAGGCCAATCAGCAGTTTCTGATAATTCCAGCATTGGGTCTACTCCTACATCTTTCACATTCTTTGCAAACTTTTCCCCCGTCTCTTGGTCCTACCACGCACATACAGATACATGTCAAACAAAGCAAAAGATTTGTGAGAAGCTGACTAGCCCAAATGCCTTGCAATAAATAAATGCAAATTACAGTATAACTATTTGTAAATAAGTTGTGAGGGCACGCAACTTAAGATAATTTATGAATTTGTAAAATTCCACATCCACGCAAGCCACATTAACCTGTTGAAACGTTAAACATCTTTAAGTTTATCGATTATCTCCAACATGGAAAAGCAAATGCTGCAATCTCACCCCAACTTTGTTGATATAAAAATTATAAACTTAAAAAGTGGGAATCTTAAGATAGTAAGACTAATGCATAATGTTTCACATTCTCATTAACTTATCACCTTCAAGGATATTATCTAATTATTATAACAAGCAAAGACAGACACACAAAAAATGATGGGGTTTTTTCTAGGGGACAAACTCAAAATTAAGGCACATTCTCACCTGACTGTTGACAAGTTGTCTGTCATTCTCAAGCTTTTTGGCCATTTTCTTTAGTCCTGTGACAAAAGTATGAACACTGGTAATATCCTCATCTGCAGTCTGTCCTTCTAACTCATCCACGGCACTCCCATGGGAAGATTGAGAATCATTTCTTGACAACCTTGCGCTGGAATCATAATGTAATAATGGAACCTTCCTCCCGCTAAAACCTTCTGGTCTCCCAGGAAAGCTTTTCTCAAACCAATTAGGTGGGGTTCTCTCCGATTTATCCGGTGAAGATGAGCCAGCAGTGAAATTTTCTCTACAACTCCAGCTCCTAGTTAACTTTAGGCTTCTAGATTGTTCTTCAGGGTAAGGACTACCAAGAGAATCAATCGTCATTTGTACATCACGTAGTCTCTGTTCGAACGTGCCATATGTAAAACCATTTTGCATCTGACTCCCTTCTCTATCTGCATTCACTGGGGTTGATATCATTTCTTGACCTGCTAAACTTGCATCCCCAGATGTTACTTCATTTTCAACAGTGGATAAAGCAAGGGATCCAGAATTCTTGTCCCTGCTTGACTCTTCCATCTCAATACAGCGGACTTCTTTGCAGTAGTCATCAGTATCTTCTGCAGTCCCACCTGTGGGATCCTCTACACTCTGGCATGAATCAGATCTAAATTTCTCAAGAATCTGTCCGTATACCTCCTCGGGACTGCTCTCACCGTCTCTGTCATCAAAATGAGGATTGTTGAACTTTCTGACACCATTCATATAATAAGGATCAGCCACACCTAATGATACTGAGCCTTCATCGTCTGACACATCCCCGGCGTTCCATTTAGGATTGAGATTATCTGAAGGCTGAAAGAGAAGAAACAAGCAAGAATTAGAAGAACAATGGTATATAACATGTAAAAAAACTCCATAGTATATAAGCAAGAATATGTACTTGTCTGGAATCGTTATCCTTTCCAACCATCTGCAGTAAATCCTCCACCCGCGATTCAGCAAGATCACATTGCTTTTTCAGCTCTCTAATTTCCTTGTCCATCTGAAAGAGGTCACAAGTCATGTCTTGGTTTAAATGCATTCAATTAGACACCCGCTTGTCTCAAAACGTGGTTACAGATTCCAAAAATGGGCATGGATGAATTCGAAGCCTACAGCACACTTACACCTAAGCTGAGTACATGAGTCAAAGCAACCCATTTTATGATCTTATAAGAAGCACAGAATAAATAATGAAATTGTGTAGATACTAGGTACATGGAGATTTCCTAGAAGCAAATTCAATACATCTAAACTGCCGTCTTCCAGACCTATCTTCTGAAAAGAAAGTCTTTCAATTGCCATCTGCCACGGGTCTTCAGAAATGTCTCCATAAATGTGCTTATATTTAATTCCCATTGATAGGTATTATTCCCTAATTGTAAATTTTCGAAGAAAGAGAATCATTACCTTTTCAATCTGAAGATCCTTCTTTCTAAGCAATGCTGGGTAATCACAAGTTGAGGAAGGGGGGCCAGGAGTCCTCAACTCACTCTCCAATCTAGCCAGCTCTTTCTGTAAATGTTTAACAAGGGCCTTATCTGACATGACTACATTGACCTGTGCTTTTGTAGTCACTTCTTTTGCACAACAAGCAAACAAAAGAGTGTTTCTTGTTTGCTCAACATGGCTTCGTGCGGGGCTCAAAGTGCAAATGATGGCAGTTCTAGCATTACCACCCAAGGCCGGCTGCAGTATGCGTGTTAGCTTAGAATCTCTGTAATTGATGTGACCATTCCTTCCTTTACTGCGTACAAAAATATCAGATTTGAAATCAAAGGTTCAAAACAGGTTAGTACACATGCATGTAGATAGACATAATTAAAAAGAAAATGTCCAGAATAAATAATAATTTACTAGACCTTTGCCTGTCAAATGAACTTGGTAAAGTATATGACATAAAGGAAGGACGGATTATACAAACCTTAGCTTGCGAATAACAGTGCTAAGAGTTAGTAAACTGCGATTAATGTGGCAGCCTTCTTTTAATCTCATCCCAGCTGATAATGCCTGGGCTGCACGCTCGCTTCCTGCCAAGTCCACAAAATTCTGCAACAAACCCATGACTTCTGAATTTAATATCTATTTAATATTGCAAATGGAAACAATGAAATTAAATTAACAGAACATTTTATATATTCTACCAAGTATCCAATCTAGAAATAATTAATATATACCACGCTAGCTGCAAGGGTGGTTGAATTGCCTTTGCCTAGGAACTCACGAGCGGAACTTTCAATTGCCTACAAGTTAAAGTTGGATTAAGCAAAGTAGTCTAAGGCACAGCATATGAAATGAATATACCCTTATCAAAGAAAATCCGGGGGGAGGGGCATACCAGTTTAATAATTTGATGTGATCTAGAGCTTTTTTCGTTTAATGCAGTCTCCCCTATCTGTCTTTGAGCTGAAATAATACACTCAAATAATTAAGGTATAATACTTTGTGGTAAATGCAGTTTTTTCTCAAATGATTTACCTTCGCAAATAGAAAGGAGCTCCTTTAAATGGTTCCAGTCCCTCAGAGTTTCCTCTGTGATTTTCTCTATTATGGTTCCCCGCTGATGAGAATATAGTGTTAAAGCAAAACTCATATACACATGAAAATAACTATCTCAAGAAAATAAAAGTAGTAGAAGGCATCAACCTCAGGATCATCTAGCAGCCTAAGCGGAGTATTATCTGTGCTTAGGAGGTCTCTAACAGCTTCATTGTATATCTCAATAGCTGAAAACTTAACAACAAAAGCTCGTTCCTCATGCTGAAAGAAATAGCAATCTTTATATTAGTGTGGTTTGCATTAGAAACTATCTTTATATTATTAACGTCTGCAAATAAACAGTAGTCAAGTAATAAAATTGAAAAGAAGCAAAGCATCAAACTTATTAGTAATCATTCTTACCGAATGTATATAATCAAATATTTCTGCTACTGTAAACTCTGTTATACCATTCATAGTGTACGTTTTCCCACTGCTTGTTTGACCATATGCAAAAATACTTGCTGAGAAAGAAAATTTTGGTGTAAACTTTTCACTAGTTGCATAAAGAAAGGTATCAGAAGAACGACAACACACAGATCTATATACTTACAGTTGATACCATTGACAACTGAAAGAGCAATTTGTTGGGCTCCTTCATCATAAACCTGCCTTGTAGAGCAATCACCCCGAAATACTTTGTCTACCATAAAAATATGAACAAAGATAAATAGATAAAATAGTTAAGATGTATCCCATACACCAATGAAGTATGACAAAACCATGCATTCCCAGAAATTCAAGCAAAGGCCAGTGCTGGACATTAACAGTAAGCAGATGTACCTTTGTAATCTCAGACTCAAACACCTATACGGAATTACAGTGAGTACATTGTATACAGATGAATATATTCTTACCAAATGTATAGGCAGTTGGAAATGTAGACCCTTCCCGCAGCGTGTTTCGGTATAAGATGGTTGTGCCATTGATGCATTCCCAATCTGCTACTTCACTTGCTGCAACCTCCTTCTCACTCAGAGGCCTCAACCTCACCCAAACCAGAATCTTCTCTTCGCGAGCAGTTGCTCCTTGCATCTTCTCCCACTTTACAAGATCTTCCCCACCAATTGCCCCCATTATCTCACTTTTCAACCGATGCTCTTGTCAACCCAACCGCCAATTAATCAAAGCTTAACAAACAGAAAAATCCCATCGAATTTCTGAAAGTGGAAAAAAACAAGCTCGGTGTTAAAGCACTCCAAGCCACACTTATTTCCCAAAATGCAAGATGATTTAAATGTTAAACAGAGGGTTGTTGCACTTGCCAAAACATAAATTATGCCCGTCGTTACCACATTGTTTGCAAAAAGAAGCTAAACCATGGACATTACCCCAACCACCTCAGAAAAAGAAAAAGAAACATAAAGAAATGCTAACTAACTACGGGTCACATCAGCAACAAGCAGCTAAAACATAGGTTTAATCATTTTAACCCGTAAGCAACGATAATTAAAAATACAAACACCCCCAAACGCCAATCACGTCCTAAATCTGCAACCACAAGCCATTCGTGGCTAAATCCAACCACCCCTGGAAGACAACAGCCACAAAGAAAGTTAATTATAAACTAAAAGTTTATTAAGATTAAGGGTTTTTTAATTCCTTTCGTCACGCTCATCCGTCGATTCTAAGCTTCATTTCCACCACATTATAAAAAAGAAATATACAATGTCATCTGTATTATCTTTTATACATCATCCAACGGCGACCAACATGAATGTCAATTCGAAAGTGGCGACCCACTACTATGCTTCAACAGCAAGCAACCGGATACCCATTTAAAATTTCGTCAACCGACGACCGAAACGTTCAACATTTCAGAGAGAAAGGGTCCCCCAAAGCTTCAAACTTTAACAACCAGAGATTAACCCAGATGAGATCTTACCTTGGAAAGCTTTGTCGTCTTCAGAAAACCGCTGCAGCTTTCCTGACGACTTGTCGTTCCAGTCTGCACTGTGAAGCTTCTGCTCCTCTGATTTGTGCTCTGCTCTGCAACACCAAAAAAATACAAAAACTTAATAATATCAAAAAGCAGTTTTTAATAATATTAAAAATTAAAAACTAAGATATCAATGCGACAGAGACGGTGGCACTGAAACCCAATTCTAAACGTTATTTACTTGAACAATAAAAAATTAATTAAATTAAAAAATAAAAAACCCAGAACAAGCGCGACAAAATCGCTCTATTTTTTTTTTAGTTTGGTCAAAAAATGCCCCTCCGAATCCGTTTTAATTACCTTTTTCGAACACGAAAATCTCAATGCTTAGGATTTGGAGCTCCTTCTGAGGAGGGGATCAAAAGGAGGAGCAGAAGGCAAAGGGAAAAAAAGAGCAGAGAAAGCGAATGCGGAGGAGCGGAACGGAACGAAACGGCAGCGTACTGGAGGTTTTGATGTAACAGTAAAATGGGGATAGTACTATTATCACAGCCCCGCGATCTAGTGAAGCTTCTTTTCTCCCTTGCTTGCTTTCGTTCTACAACTCCAGCTTTCATTGTACGGTTGGAATTTGAAAACACGGCTTTGCCCCTGACTCTTGGTTTTCTCTGGCTGGGGGAGGCACGTGAAAAAAAGGAAACGCTGGGGAGCTTTTGGGGATTTGGAGAGATCCTTACATCTTATCCGATAAATTAGTTTAAATTTTTTATTTAAAATAACAAAAATTATCCGCGCAATGCATAATTAACATATAGAACATAAGGATGATCCCCATAAATGGAATTCATCCGGCTTTTGGGATGGATGAATTTGGGGGGCCCTCGGATGGGCGACACGTGAGGAGGTTTGATTGGTGAGGTGGTCTGGATTCTTGTAACTGTTGGATGGGGAATAACAGGCCGTTGGATTTTTCGGTTTTGGGTGGTTGTGGTCGACGGTCGGGATTGGACGGTGGATTGCGGTTGGTAAAATGGGAAGAAAGGTTGAAGCTTTTTTTTAGGTGAAAGTTGAAAGTGAAAAAGGAAGGAAAGGAATCATGGCGAAAGAAGATTAAAATAAGATGCCTTAATGATGATAGATCAGTGTGACTTTACCAAAAATAATCATACATTAACATGGGTGCTTATTAAAAAGGAAATCATAGGTTAAAAAGTAAGATCAACTCTAAATGCACCCTAAAATATAAATTCAACATGACTTTTCGCCAATATGGTAACGTATAGATTGGTCTATTTTCTAATTTTAGTTCTTGTTAGTTTAAGGAGCCTCTTTATTTAATCAAAATTCAGTACGCTCTCTTTAAAATTTGTAATTTTTTCAAATAAAAATTGATATTGTTTCACCTAAAAGAAATACATCAAAGCCTTCAAAGGGAGCTCATATCAACAAGAAAAACATTAGCAAAATGAATAAGATTTGAGAAGTGTGTGTATATATATATATATGTGTGTGTGTTTGAAAATGCATGTTGATAGTACATATGCCAACGCATTTATTTTCATACTCAAAAACACGTGGACGTATATACTATCAACATTCAGTGACAACTCACTTTGGGTTTAATATTATTCAACCATAAAACAAGGGAGCCTCTAGCCTGCTTGAACGTGTCTTAAATATTGTGCAAAATTAGAGAAAAAATCTTCACCGAGTAAATGGTTAGTAGTGTACTGCTATTCTCACACTTCTTTTTATTTTTTACATATTATTGTTAATTTTTTTCATTGATTTTTTTCAATTCATCGATCCAATATTGAAAATTAAGAGGGGAATGTGAGAGATAAAAATAGTGTGTGAATAGCACCACTCTTTTAAGTGATCCTTGTAAGGTGTTGGTCAAATACTCTTTGATAAGGTGCATTTTTTCTCACCACTCTCAATTGGTGGTATGCTCACCACCCTACTTGTAAGGTGTTGGTCGAATACTCTTTGACAAAAATATTTTCATCTTTGATAACGTGTTAGTGACTTCTCAACCAAAGCAATGGGATAAGTTTAAGACTGTCAAGCCTAGAAGCATGAGAGCATTTATGGGTTCGTTTGGAAGTGTTTTTAAAATGACTGAAAGTGCTTTTTAGAGAAAATATTTTAGGGTTCCAAAAGTACTTGAAATGTTTTCTACAAGAAGCACCCGTTATGTTCTTTTTTCAGGAAGCACTTTAAGTGTCTTTTCAGGATTTATTTGCATTTTTACTAAGGATTGGTTCTAAAAATATTTTTACCAAAAACGCTTTCAGTCATTTTAAAACTGCTTCCAAACTAGCACTATATTGTTTGTAAACAATCCTTTAGGCATGGAATCGTAGAGTGACACACCCCGACCCGAGGATCAGGGCGTGCTGGCCGTCACAAACGTGACGTAACCATTACGCAATGCGGAAGCGATATAATAAAGAGTATGAGTAACTAAAAACCGACTACTAGCAATACACTCCTAACAACATGCTAGAGAGATAGTTAAAGTATGAAATACACATAATCAGAGCATAAGGTTCAAATGCAGTCAAGTAGGACAATTACTAAGTTACAACACCCGAAGGTGAATCCTACATGAGTGAAGTCCGTCAGAACAGCCGTGGGAATCCTCGAGAGCCACCAAACACTCCTAACTACAACCTGGAGGGGCGCAAAACAAGGTGAGTGGGTCAGTCCTTTAAAAACATAAATATCCCCTCGCTAGAAAAACCTGTATACTTTCCCAGAAAAATAGCATGTATATATATATAGCTTCAAAAATCTCAAACACCCTTAATCATCATTTTCCAGAAAAATATGCCCTGCCATGAGCCATAAACATAATGTGGATGCATCAACAATAATCAGGTGAAATAATAAATCAACCGGAGACCCTGCAGTGGTCCTGTACGGCTGATTCTAGAGCTCAATATCCAATCCAGCCGGAGTCACCAAACTGTGACCTGTACGGCCCTGCCGGAGTCGCCAACTGCGACCTGTACGGCACTACGCTGCACATGAGTCGGAACTACCTATAGTAGTCTGTACGACTCGGATGGTGTAATAATACGCTCTAGTGCTTCTCTCATCAATCATCTGTGCACATAATCTAAGGTCACCTACTAGTCAGAACCGTCTCTAATGGTCTGTACGACTAGCACGTCGGAACCACCTCTAGTGGTCTGTACGACTAGCATCTACTTGGATCCAAGGTGAGCGTGTGATGCGGTGAATAACATAAGCACTAACACCAGGGGTGCAGGTTATGAGCTATCAACATAAATCACATCCAACAATTCAATTCATCAAATGTAACTCACCTGATACTCACCTGTGCGTCCGCAGCACCAAATCAAATATATGTATCATATAATATCCATTCACATATTTCATGTAATTTCTATGTATGGCCCTTCAATCACATAATTCATATAAAACTATGCATGGCATTTCAAAACATATTTTCATTTTAATTCAATTTCTGGGAAAAGTCATTAAGTATATAGGCGTATAATGAAAACAAAACTGCCCACTCACTGGTATGTCGCAGGATCGTAACCCCCGTGACGCCTCTGACTGCGCTCGTCCTCGGGGTAGATCTCACCTATATGCGAAACAACTATAAAAACGTTATTTTAAACACATAACCAACAATTCGAAATAACTTCTCATAAAATGCTCAATTTTGGCATATGAATATACCAACGCGATCTACACAACCTCACGAACATCGTGATATTTTTAAATAAATTTTTCTATGGCCCACGCGCCCTCACGCGCCGGGGAGGCCGCGGCCTCACGCGCCCCCACGCGCATCATCTTCAACCTCCCGACGCCAGAACAGTGCCACAGGCACCGGATTCTGGGCAACCCTGCAACTGCCCTTTTCTCACTCGTTTTTGCACCATTTTTCATAAAATTTTCACCAAAATGTCACAAATCATGAGAGGAAGAAGGCTATACCTCTTTGGAGCCTCAAAACCTTCCAAATCGCGTCGGGAAAATTTCACCAAAACCGGCCCCTTCGAACCTTATGATCCCGACGTCCCAAACCTTCAAACGAAGCACTCCGAGCTTCGTGGGGACTTCCTTAAGCTCGTGGTAAGCTTGGATTGTCCTGAAATGGGTACCAATGGGTTCGTATGGTCTCTAGGAGTATGATGGTGGTCTCAACCACGTCGATCCGTGAAGGTTTGACAATCTCTGGGTTGTCCGTACAGTTTGAATGAGAAGGAAGAGAGGGACTGTGCGTATGCGGGAGGAAGAGAGAGAGAGAGAGTGTGAAAAAAATGAAAGTGTACGTGTGTGGTCAACAAGCACCCCAACCACACAAAATAATTCCAAAACAAACTTAGGATAAGACAATAAAACCCAAATGAAATGTCACATACCGAAGTAGATTCAAGGGCAATCTCGTCATTTCACATCCTCGATTAATTAATTCCGGGACGGGCTGTGACAATCTACCCTCCTTATAGAATTTCGTCCTCGAAATTCACATAATCAAACCAATACTAGTAGCCATAAAACAACCTCGGATACATCTCTCTCAATCGATCTTCAGTCTCCCAAGTAGCTTCTTCTACCAAGTGGTTCCTCCACAATACTTTCACCATCATTCTAATGAACAATTTAGCCAACTTGTTCAAAGGATACTTCTCCCTCACTGGAATAAAATGCGCTGACTTGGTAAGCCGATCTACGATCACCCAAACACCATCAAAACCATTCTGCATACGAGGAAGCTTATATACAAAATCCATAGTAATGTTTTCCCACTTCCATAGAGGAACGGGAAGCGGTTGCATCAACCCAAATGGCTTCTTTCTTTCTGCTTTAACTTGTTGACAGACGATGCATCTACTTACATATTCAGCAATTTCCCTTTTCATACCCGGCCAATAATAAAATGGTCGAATGGTATGATACATCTTAGTTCCTCCTGGGTGCATAGCATAAGCCGAACAATGAGCTTCATCCAAAATTCCTTTCTTTAATTCCTCATCATTAGGCACATACATCCGATTCTCTTGCATAAGCATACCGTCTGATTCCCTGATTCTAAAATCCTTTTTCTTACCTTTCTCAATAGCCTCGATAATCTCCTGAGATTCCTCATCATTCATCTGAGCTTCACGTACCCGATCAACCAACACCGGCCTGACTTGGAAACTAGCAAGAAATGCTTCCATTCGATCTTCCATTTCCAGTTCCACTCCAGTAGACCTCAAATCTGCAAGAAGAGGAACACGACAAGCATACAAGGCATTAAGTCGTCCTTGAGGTTTCCTACTCAGTGCATCAGCTACTACATTTGCACGACCCGGATGATACTCAATCGTGCAGTCATAATCGCTTAGCAATTCCAACCATCTTCGCTGACGAAGATTAAGATCATGCTGAGTAAAAAGATACTGAAGACTCTTATGATCTGTAAAGATTCTACATTTCTCACCATAGAGATAATGCCTCCAAATCTTCAAAGCAAAGACAATAGCTGCCAACTCAAGGTCGTGAGTAGGATAATTCCTTTCATGAACTTTCAATTGCCGAAAAGCATAGGCAATCACTCTATTATGCTGCATCAAAACACATCCCAAACCATTCAATGAGGCATCGCTGTAAATCTCAAAATTACCACCATCATCAGGAAGTACCAATACTGGCGCATGAGTGAGACAATACTTCAACCGCTGGAAACTTTGCTCACAATTATCATCCCATTCGAACTTAACATCCTTCCTGGTTAACCTCGTTAGTGGCAAGGCAATCATAGAGAAATCTTGCACGAATCGTCGATAGTACCCTGCTAGACCAAGGAAACTCCGTACCTCAGTGACGGTTCGTGGTTGCTCCCAATTTTCCACCGCTGCAATCTTTTGAGGATCTACTTGAATTCCTTGTGCCGATACCACATGCCCCAAAAATGCCACTCGATTAAACCAAAACTGACATTTACTAAACTTAGCATATAATCGATGCTCTCTCAATTTCTCCAAAACCAAATGAAGATGTCGAATATGCTCTGATTTCGATTTAGAATATACCAGAATATCATCAATGAAAACAATGACAAATCTATCAAGATATTGCTGGAATACTTCATTCATCAACCTCATAAAAGCTGCTGGTGCATTAGTCAATCCAAAAGGCATTACCAAAAATTCATAATGTCCATAACGGGTCCTAAAAGCCGTTTTAGGGACATCCTCTTCTTTAATCTTCAACTGATAATAGCCAGATCTCAAATCAATCTTAGAGAATACACGAGCACCCTTAAGCTGATCAAACAAATCATCAATACGAGGCAATGGATAACGGTTTTTAATCGTTACCCGATTCAATTGCCTATAATCAATGCATAATCTCAGCGTTCCATCCTTCTTTCTCACAAACAATACTGGGGCTCCCCAAGGTGAACTACTAGGTTGAACAAAACCTTTATCAATTAATTCCTGCAATTGAGCTTTTAACTCTCTCAATTCAGCTGGAGCCATCCTATATGGAGTCAAAGATATAGGATTCGTACCTGGAAGCAAATCAATAGAAAACTCCACATCTCTGTCTGGTGGCAATCCAGACAAATCATCGGGAAATACATCAGGATAATGTCTGACCACTCCAACTTCCTCCACGCTACTAGGAGCCACATCATTTAACACCACATGTGCTAAATATCCCTGACAACCCTTAGATAACAACTTCTTTGCTCTCATGGCAGAAATAACACCATGCCTCACCCCACTTCTCTCGCCCACAAAAGTAACCTCAGGTAGTCCAGGACGATGAAAAGTAACAGATTTCCCGTAACAATCTATATGGGCACGATTATAATGCAACCAATCTGCCCCTAAAATCACATCAAAATCCACAATATCCAACGGAATAAGATTAGCTGGCATAGCTACATTCTCTATCATCACTGGACATCCTGGATAAACACTATCAACATAACATTTATCCCCTCTAGGCATAGCAAACTCTAAATCAAACCCTAGAGGTGTAGGATGAGGTTGTGTCATTTGAGCAAAAGTATGAGAAATCACAGAGTGCGTAGCACCACAATCAATCAAAACTCTAGCAAAATGGCCAAGGATGTTTAACGTACCCATAATCAAGTCTGGATGGTTCTGAGCATCCTGCAGTGAGATGTTGTTAACACGTCCCTGGTTTTGCTGTCGTCCTCCACGACCTCTGCTACTCTGATTACCACGTCCCTGAGAACGTCCCTGACCTATCTGGCTAGACTGCTTAGATAATCCTGCACTGCTAGTAGCAACCTCTCCCTGCTGGAACTGACCTCCCTGATACCACTGCGATCCACTAGCCGGCATAGAAGGATAAGGAGTATAACCTCCAATATTCTGGGAATACCCACTCTGAAAATAAGGATCCTGGGAATACTGATACTGTCCTGAAGCATAGGGAGCGGCATCACCCTGATAGTGGTAAGCAGCACCACCCTGACTCATCTGCCCAAAACTGCCTGCCCTAGGGTTCTGCTGAATCGGCGCTGGAGGAGGCATAACAGATTGCTGAGGCCTCTGCTGACTCTGGGGACACTGTGCAGCTCTATGTCCAGTCTGTCCACATGTATAGCAAGCACCACTAACTCTCCTGCACTCCCCAAAATGTCTGGAATTACAACGACGGCAGAATGGAGGGCCTGAACCACCAGCACCACCAAAATCTCTCTGTCTCTGAAACCTGGGTCCACTAGTAAATCTTCCACCTCTCCTCGGACCTGTGGCACTAAATCCCCCGCTAGAAGAACTCGAGCTCACTCCACTTTTCTTGAAATTCTGGGTCTTACGGGGTCCCGAAGTCAAAGCACCTTTACCCTTATCATCTTTCCTCTGATTATCCCCATTCTTATCTCTCTCTTCTTCACTTTCACTAGGCAAGTTTTCGGAATCCTCAATCCGAACCAAAATCTCAAAAAACTCATGATAAGTGGTGCAAGGAATAGCACTAGCAATTGTCCTCCATCTCTTCTTCGTTCCCAACTTAAAGCGACGAAGCATCTCCACTGGATTAGCAGCCACTTCTGGATCATAGCGAGATAAATCAGTAAACTTCCTATAGTACTCATTTGCCGACATTTTCTTTTGCTTCAGCTGAGTGAACTCCTGCTTCTTGCGATCAATATACTCTGGAGGAATAAATCTTCTCCTAAATGTTTCCTTAAATGTTTCCCAATCAGCTGCTGCCTCAGGTGACATAAACTTAGTCTCATTCTCCCACCAACTTGCAGGTTCTCTTCCTAAAAACCATGTAGTAGTCTCGACCCATCTACTAGCAGGAAAGTTTCCCTGACTTTGCATCACCTGATAAGTCTTCTCAATACGATCTAACCACTTTTCTGCCCCCTCATGACCTTCATTACCAACGAAATGCTCCAACTTCAGATTATAAACAGTCTCCAGGGGTGTTCTCTGAGGAGGACGGAATGAAGTCTGAAAGGCCTGGGCTATAGCTTCCCCTAACTGGGCTACATTGGGGAAACTGGGCTCAGAAGAAGAACGTGGATCCCTACGAGGCGGCATAGTTCTGACAGAAGACACCAAAGATAATTAGAAAGCTCACAATTATACAGGACTGCAACCCTAAGCTCTGATACCAAACTGACACACCCCGACCCGAGGATCAGGGCGTGCTGGCCGTCACAAACGTGACGTAACCATTACGCAATGCGGAAGCGATATAATAAAGAGTATGAGTAACTAAAAACCGACTACTAGCAATACACTCCTAACAACATGCTAGAGAGATAGTTAAAGTATGAAATACACATAATCAGAGCATAAGGTTCAAATGCAGTCAAGTAGGACAATTACTAAGTTACAACACCCGAAGGTGAATCCTACATGAGTGAAGTCCGTCAGAACAGCCGTGGGAATCCTCGAGAGCCACCAAACACTCCTAACTACAACCTGGAGGGGCGCAAAACAAGGTGAGTGGGTCAGTAAAACAAAGCTTTCAAATCTTCCTTTAAAAACATAAATATCCCCTCGCTAGAAAAACCTGTATACTTTCCCAGAAAAATAGCATGTATATATATATAGCTTCAAAAATCTCAAACACCCTTAATCATCATTTTCCAGAAAAATATGCCCTGCCATGAGCCATAAACATAATGTGGATGCATCAACAATAATCAGGTGAAATAATAAATCAACCGGAGACCCTGCAGTGGTCCTCTACGGCTGATTCTAGAGCTCAATATCCAATCCAGCTGGAGTCACCAAACTGTGACCTGTACGGCCCTGCCGGAGTCGCCAACTGCGGCCTGTACGGCACTACGCTGCACATGAGTCGGAACTACCTATAGTAGTCTGTACGACTCGGATGGTGTAATAATACGCTCTAGTGCTTCTCTCATCAATCATCTGTGCACATAATCTAAGGTCACCTACTAGTCGGAACCGTCTCTAATGGTCTGTACGACTAGCATGTCGGAACCACCTCTAGTGGTCTGTACGACTAGCATCTACTTGGATCCAAGGTGAGCGTGTGATGCGGTGAATAACATAAGCACTAACACCAGGGGTGCAGGTTATGAGCTATCAACATAAATCACATCCAACAATTCAATTCATCAAATGTAACTCACCTGATACTCACCTGTGCGTCCGCAGCACCAAATCAAATATATGTATCATATAATATCCATTCACATATTTCATGTAATTTCTATGTATGGCCCTTCAATCACATAATTCATATAAAACTATGCATGGCATTTCAAAACATATTTTCATTTTAATTCAATTTCTGGGAAAAGTCATTAAGTATATAGGCGTATAATGAAAACAAAACTGCCCACTCACTGGTATGTCGCAGGATCGTAACCCCCGTGACGCCTCTGACTGCGCTCGTCCTCGGGGTAGATCTCACCTATATGCGAAACAACTATAAAAACGTTATTTTAAACACATAACCAACAATTCGAAATAACTTCTCATAAAATGCTCAATTTTGGCATATGAATATACCAACGCGATCTACACAACCTCACGAACATCGTGATATTTTTAAATAAATTTTTCTATGGCCCACGCGCCCTCACGCGCCGGGGAGGCCGCGGCCTCACGCGCCCCCACGCGCATCATCTTCAACCTCCCGACGCCGGAACAGTGCCACCGGCGCCGGATTCTGGGCAACCCTGCAACTGCCCTTTTCTCACTCGTTTTTGCACCATTTTTCATAAAATTTTCACCAAAATGTCACAAATCATGAGAGGAAGAAGGCTATACCTCTTTGGAGCCTCAAAACCTTCCAAATCGCGTCGGGAAAATTTCACCAAAACCGGCCCCTTCGAACCTTATGATCCCGACGTCCCAAACCTTCAAACGAAGCACTCCGAGCTTCGTGGGGACTTCCTTAAGCTCGTGGTAAGCTTGGATTGTCCTGAAATGGGTACCAATGGGTTCGTATGGTCTCTAGGAGTATGATGGTGGTCTCAACCACGTCGATCCGTGAAGGTTTGACAATCTCTGGGTTGTCCGTACAGTTTGAATGAGAAGGAAGAGAGGGACTGTGCGTATGCGGGAGGAAGAGAGAGAGAGAGAGTGTGAAAAAAATGAAAGTGTACGTGTGTGGTCAACAAGCACCCCAACCACACAAAATAATTCCAAAACAAACTTAGGATAAGACAATAAAACCCAAATGAAATGTCACATACCGAAGTAGATTCAAGGGCAATCCCGTCATTTCACATCCTCGATTAATTAATTCCGGGACGGGCTGTGACATAGAGTCATGCTCTCGCAAATCAAAATACAAAAAGCAAAAGTTGAGATTTAACCAAATTTCAAACGCTCCCATTTGTCATCCTTGCATGAGGTGCAATCCAATGTTGGATAACTTAACTTTAGCATCATAAGACCATCTCCAATGGTTGGGGTAAAAGTCAAATATTTTAATCCGGAAAATTTAGTTTTTAGCCCAGAAACAGCTTTTCTGCTTCAACCGTTCTGGCCTAAAATTTTAGCCCGGGATTATTAAAGAATGAACTTAGGCTATTTTTTTTCTTTAATTAATTTTTTTTTAAATAAATATGTAGATTATCGTAAATTAATTTTATGAACATTTTAATCTTAAAAAAAAATTAAATTTCGATAAATATTGAAAAATCACTAAATTTTCCACAAAGCAAGCCTTCAACTTTCACCAATCTTTCAACCATGGGCTAACTTTCATCAATGGGTGATAGAAGAAGGCGTAGCATGGCAATGCAGATGGCATAATACCAAGCAAGGATTGAGATTGAGGATGCATAATTGTTCAACGCCGAAGTTGAACTTGTCAACTTGTTTATGCAATCTGAGCACCATGGCGAATCTAGCCATCGTGGTTCTGTCACGAGGCGTTCATATGTACAGCGGGATAGAGAAGAGTGTCATGACCGAATGATAAAAGATTATTTCATCGAGCGTCCAAGATTTCCTGCTCATGATTTTCGGAGGCGGTTTCGGATGAGGAGAGAGCTTTTTGAAAGCATCTTGAACGCAGTTGAACAATTTGGAAATGGAAAAAAATGGTAGAAAGATAAATTGGAAGAATTGTAAGAGAAAATTGAGTTTTGTGTGGATGTTTGAACAAATATATAGGTATTTATAGAGTTTTTGGGTGAATTTTGAGTTAAATAATTTTTTTTTAATTATTTTAGCCGTTGAATTTAAATTTGGGCTGTTAGATCTTTTTTTTACCGTTAGATTTAATTATATTCGATCTCAGCCGTTGGATTCAATGTATTTTAAAATAACATATTATAAAAAAATGAAATTTGAATCTGGACCGTTGGATCAACCAACGGTCATTAAATCACAGCCCTTGGATGTAATTATAGCCATTGGGAGCCCAAGTGGGTGGCCGACACACGACCTGACAGAGGGGCCCACCTTGTAGGGAAACCCTTGCAGGCGCACGCGTGGGGCGCGTTGGAGCGTGGACGAGCCAAGACTGGCCCAATTGCCAGCGAGTCCACTTGCACATGGGGGAATTTGGGGGGGTATTTGGCTTTTAGCCCAATGTTTTAGCTTGGGTTGGAGAGTGTTTTGGGGGGGGGGGGGGGGGGGGGGGGGAGGGTGGCATTTAGCCCACCATTGGAGTTGGTCTAATAGTTGAGATACTTCCTTTATTTGGACTCATTTTAATATAATAGAAAACCATAAGCACAACCAATTATGTACGAATATATGTGTGGATGATTTTCATCAATGATAATCTCTCCAATGAAAAGCGTCCAATATACATACTAGGTATGTGAATTTTTTTTGAAAAAAGGGACAGCTAGTGGCGATGATTTCGCCACGATAGTCCACCCTCCTAGTTTGGTATTGTTGTGCTTTGAAAAAAAAACTGATTATGCTTTGTTGTGAGAATAATCTCATTTTTGCTGCTTCATGTTTTCAGCTTTTTTTCATCTAAAATTGTGAAAATAAGCTGTTTTTAAGTGTTTACCAAACATTTTTTTAAGTTCAGCATTTTTTTATACCCACTTTTTATAAAAGCACTTCAGTACCAAACTAATACTTAGTATGTGAATTGGCAATGGTTACTGTTTGTCACAACGGTAGGGTTTAGGGTGTTGTTGTCTCTAGGCACTAGGCTTTACCATTGCACGTGTCCACATCTGCCAATCTTGATCCAACTTAAGATATTATTCCATATCGAGTGCATAAGAAAATAGCTATTATTTTACTCTAACCAAATAATTTTAAAAATTTAGTTTAAAGTTTGTTTTTAATTATTTTGGATCTATTTTTTTTAGTGTTGGATTCGGATCCTTTGTTAGGATTTTCTCTGCTAAAATCCGCTTGAGTTTTGCTCTTCGCTTAACTAAATATTAACAGTCTTACAATCATATTTAAGATAAAGTGAAAATTTTTGGAATCACACCTAACAATCAAGAATGAAAAAAGAAAACAAACACTAGTTTAGTTCGGCGATAATTACTTTTTTGGAGACGATTCCAAAATTTCAGTTGACGTATTTAAACATAAAACTCAAGTTCTCTAGCTCTGGTCACGACAAATTTTCAATCTCATTTTGACTATACATACGAAGAAGCAAATATGATTGAGATGGTTTTGCCAATTTTTAATGTATCAACATATAGTGGAGGGGTCTAAGACTAAGAGCATGGATCACGGATCACCAACTTTTTGGCTGTCAACTGATTTAACAGTGAAGAAGATGAGTAATGGAGTTAATAAAAAAGGAAGGATGTGCTTGCCTTTGAGACTTGAGTGCTTTGAGCCGGTTTGTCGGTTGACTAACTACCAACAATAATGAAAGATTAGGAGTGGGACTCGGAGGGGGAGTGCACATTCACATATATGCATATACAGGCCTTTTAAGAAAAAGGATTCTCATTCTTTCCAAAAAATGAGGATTAGTTGTGAGACTTTCTACATCGAATTTCAACGATTCGAACTGTCCATTTTGTAAGTTCGATTCATAGATCATTCTGTAAAAATTTAATTCAATCCAAAACTATTTGCCTATTTAATTATCACCATGAACTTTTATTGTTTCTTATAGAACAAGGTATTTGTCAATTTCTTTCAAGTCAAGTAGATGTCTCAAATATTTCTAATTTGGCAAATATTTTGTAAGGATGATCTATGAGGTGCAACTTGAAAAATCGATGGTTCAGATCGTTAAAGTTCAATGTGGTGTGGACCCTACAACTAATCCCTATTTTCTTTTAAAAATGACTCTCTTCCCTTAAAGGTCTCCTATGTATATCTATAGTTCCAAATTATTAGCATTTAAATTCTTGTGCAATATTTCTTATTATTTATTTAGGATTTTTATAACAAATGGTCTTGAAATTGACTCGCTCTAGTAAGATGGTCTCTGAAATTGGATATTAATCAATGTAATTTGTGAAAATGAGTGTCATACATTAATATGGTCCATACGTGACACACCCCATCCCTAAGAGGGCGTGCTGGCCGTCACATGAGAGTGACGTAACCATGTGCACAGTGCGGAAGCTAAGAAAATAATTAGAAATACGAAGAACTAGAAACCGAATCACTAGCAATACTAGCTAAGAAAAGATGCTAGTACAAGTCTAGGTGTATAAATACACATTCAGAGCAATAAGAACTTCTAGTTGCAGTCAAGGACAATTACTAAGATATAACACCCGAAGGTGAATCCTACTTTTGTGAATTCTATCAGAACACCGTTGGGTCCTTCATGGCCACCAAAGCACTGCTACCTAGAACCTGGAGGGGCGAAAAACAAAATGCGTGAGTGGGCAAAAACAAATCTTTTCAAAACCTTTTCTCATTTCAAAGGTTCTAACCCCTCGCCGTAAAACCTGTATAATTTCCCAGAAATATATAATATGTATATACTTATCTCAAAACCATGCTCAGAAGTAGTGATATGCAAGGTATATGCTGTGCCAAATATATCTCATCATATCACATAACTATATCAGGTGAAATAACTCATCATAGATAATAACATGTCCACTGAGTGATCAGCTCGGCTGAACTATAGCTCATAATCAATCTCATCATATCTCATCATCATATATAAAAATATCCTGCACACGAGTCGGAACCACCTCACGTGGTCTAACCGACAAGACTGGGTGTAAATAAATACGCTCTAGTGCTACGATCACGTGAAGACTGTGCGCTAATCGCGGGTCACCTACGAGTCGGAACCACCTATAGTGGTCTGTACGACAGGACTATGCACCTAACTTGGATCCAAGGTGAGCGTACGGTGCAGGAGGTGAACATCATGTGAAGGACTATGCCCTGGCCCTGGGCGGGAGCACTAACACCGGGGTGTAGGTTTATGAGCTTTCAACACATTTCACATAATCATCATTTCATTAATCATTCTCTATCATCAATGTATACTCACTTGATACTTACCTGTGCGTCCACAACACCAATTACCATTATATACAGCTACTAATGCATGAATAAAATAGATATATACTTTGCATAACATATCATATCGCATTTCATATCACATTTCACTTCATTGATTTTCTGGGAAAAAAATCTCATTTATAGTATATACGGAAAACAAAAGTCCACTCACAGATAAGTCGAAGGGTCAACACCCCCGAGCCTCAATCGATGGCGCTCGTCCTCAACATAGATCTCGCCTATATGAGAATTAACGAAATAAACGTCAAATAACGCACATAACCAACTCTAGTTAACGACTTCTCATATATTGCTCAAATTGGGTATATGAATATACCACAGAGACCTACTCATCCTCAGAAACATCCCCATATTTTTAAAATAAATTTTGGACCACTCATGCGCCGCCACTCGCCGACGGAGGCAAGGCCCTACGCGCCCCCACATGCGGCCAACTCTGACGGAATCCCTAACCGCCGTTAGGAATATTCCTTTAAAAGTAACAGAAACCGTTAAAACTAACCTGACGGCGTCAGAATATTCCGTCAAACTTGACGGAATATTCGCGCTTCTTCCCCGGCAAACGTCCGGTGCCATCGCCGTCGCCGGAAACTGGAAAATTATTCAAAGCTTGATATCTCACTTGTTTTTCATCCAAATTTCATGAAACCAGTACCAAAATGAAGCTCTTAACTTGTAGAACATTTCCTTACCTGTTTAAAGCCCCCAAGATCACCGGATCTCGCAGGAGAAATTCGAGAAAAACCAGCCGAACTGCAACTCGAGCTTCCCGACGTCCAAAACACTTCAACTTTCTTCTCCGAGCTTCGTGAGAGTGTCTAGAAGCTCCCTACGGTCTCAAAACCGGCTAAAACCTCCACGATCAAAAGTGTATGAACAGTACCTGAAAAATGGGATCTCGGGTTCTCGGGTTTCCGAAGGTTCTACTAACTGAAAATGATATGGTTGAGACCCTTAGGTTACCTAGAACTTGAATATGAACTCCAAAGGGTTTATCTGTGGATGAAAGGCTTGGTTCAAGGTTTGTCCGTACGGTTGTACGGGAATGGGAGAAGATCCGAGAGGGAGGAGAGAGAGTTACGGGAGAGAGGGGTGTGTGGTCCACGTGGGTCACCAATCACCACAAACCATTTTCTAAGTTCTTATTGGGTCCAAAACATTAGGACCTACAATAATTGGCTCGAACCTTTGGCCCAAAATGCAAACACAATCAAACGCCCAAGGGCATTTTCATCAATTCACATCCTCGAACATTTAATATTTCAATATCTCGGGACGGGCTGTTACAATACGTCACAATTTTGTCAAAAATTATGTTATGTGCTAATGTGACACATATCTGAGTCCCACAAGTTTAATAAATATTACTAAGTGAATAAATTATTCAAAATAAAGAAATAATTTAAACCTAAAATAAAAATTAATAAACAAAAACATTAGATTTTTAATCTACATGACAATATTTAATTAGATTTGTGGGACTCAATTTTGTGTCGCATCAACACATAACAAAAATTTTGACAAAATTATGACGGAATGACCACATTGATTTGCTATATCCATTTTCAAGTACTACATTACTCGATTTTCAATTCCAAAGTCTATCCTGATGAGGTGTGTCAATTTTAAGAATTCTTTGTGATAAAAGCTCATTTATTTATTGCTCATAGAGCTTTTATGCATAAAAATAATTTATTTGGTTGATGACTTCAAACGTTTTTACCCTTTGACAAAGTTGTTGGGTCGTTAAGGAAGTTCAACATCATCCAACAAGAAAGGGGGTTCAATTTCAACTACAAAACGCGTTCCTTTTGTTCATTAAACAAAAAAAAAAAAAACGCGTTCCTTTTTTGTGTGTACGTGTAATAAGAAAAGGTTTGTTAATTTCAACTAAAAAAGAGGTTTGTTAATTAATAAACAGAGTTATTTTATAATAGTTTTTGCCCTTTCTTTTGCATACTGAGGAGAGTAATAATAAATGCTCTGAGCCGGTGAGTCTACTAGATTATGATTACGAGTAAAGTGAAATTTCCCATGGTTTATCCGTATCTAAAAATGGTGGATAACTGTAACTTACCATCAGTTGTCTCCTTTTTTATATATATAAAAAAAAAAAAAAAAAAAAAAACCAAGGAGAGTAATAAGACTTCTCTAATGGTAATGTGTTGTTCAGTCCAACATTTTGGGTTGATAAAGTAGCCCTCTTGTTAAATAAAGAATATATTGGCTTGTTGGCTAAGATTGAAATTGACTAAATAACTCCTAAATGAAAGTCTAGCTGAATGATTTTTTAAACATGAAACAAAAAAACTTATTATCCAAGTCGTATTACTTAAGAGCCTTTTGACGTTAATGGTATTCTTTTTTACTTATAAACGAAAGGTTGAAAGTTCGAATTTTATAAACGAGTGACAAGTTCGAAACCAATTTGTACTTTTACTCTTTGGTGGAAATATATCAGTATATACGGAAATCTTTAAGGGAAGGGATCCCTATTTTTTTTTTTTTATAAAAATGGGGATTAGTTGTAGGGTCCACATCACATCGAACTTTAACGATACGAACCATCTATTTTTCAAGTTGTATCTCATAGATCATCCTTGCAAAATAGTAGCCAAATCGGAAATGTTTAAGACATCTAATTGAGTTCAAAGAAATTAACGAATATTTTGTTATATAAGAAATAGTAAAATTTTATCTTGATAATTAAATAGGTAAATGAGTTTGGATTGAATTGAGTTTTTATAAGGATGATCTATGAATCGAGACTTACAAAATAGACAGTTCGAATCGTTAAAGTGATGTGAAGTTGGCTCCACACCTAATTTTCATTTAAAAAAATGAAGATTCCTGAGCATAAAGGGTCTGCAATATATACTATGCAAACTACTACAAGTCTAAAATTGCTAAAGTTGAAACTATTTGAACTAGTGGATTCCAAGCTGAAATTACATGGAAACATTCAACAATTCATGTGCCCCTCGACACCTGGTGGCATGATTTGAGGCATTGCAAATGCTGACAAAAGGGGAAAAAGAAATAGAAGAATTGAATCGAGGACAAGGACAAGGCTTCTGTTTGATCGTTAGAGTTTGCACGCGTGCCTATTATATTACATGGGTCTACAAGCCGAATTCCTTGTACACCAAATAATTCCAAAGATGTTCTTAGTCAAGTCAATAAGGAAAAAAAAAAAAAAACAAACAATAGATGTATGGAGTGTTTACTTGAGCAGAATAGAAAGGGAGAAATGGGAATTACACACATTTTAAGTGATTCAAGTGTTTACCAACCTTTGGGGGAGTGAAAATATATGTGGGACCCATCTAAAATTCGAAATCCGATTCTTGAATTTTCCAGAACCAAACTACCAAACAGTAGGTAGTACTAGAAAAATTGTCCGCGCGCTGCTGCAAGTTTTGAAACCGTATTGCAGGACATGCATGAATCATTTTGATAGAAAGAGACACAAATTGTTGATGATCACACGTCTTAACGAATCAATATTCAAACGAAAACCGCCTCAAAATAGGATTTGACGGTGCATTGAAGACAACATAAAGTAGGGAACCATCACGAAAATTGCACCATTCCAAAATCATATACAAATCTCTAGTCGAATTAAGACCCTAATTCTATTTCAATGTGATTTGAGTTCAAAGGAGAAGTATATATATTGAAAAATTGTGCAAAATTGGAGAAAAAAATCTTCACCAGGTAAATTGTTAGTAATAGATGTACGCACTTTTGAAAATTAGGGATCCTTGTAAGCCGTCGGTCGAATACTCTTTTGACCCGTGGTTCATCAAAGGTGCGCCATTTACCGTCAAATTTTGGCCTCTCTACCGGTCCTTAGATGAGATTTGTGCGAACCGGGCTGTTTTCTGGGTCCAAGTTCATGGTTTAGGTATTCCTAGAAACATTTGCATTGTGAAGAACGCCCACATGCTTGGGAGCAAGATTGGCTCTGTGTTGGAGGTAGAGGACCCTGTGACTGTGGGCTTCCGTGGGTTTCTGCGATTTCGAGTGGACATTGATGCTTCGAGACCTCCTCTCACCACATTCAGTGCTCACTGTCCTGCCAAGGGCACTCGCACCTTTCGCCTGAAATATGAGGATCTCAGGGATTGCTGCTAGAATTATGGGCGTCTGAGCCACGTTCACAGCTGCCGATGGAGTACTCCAGCCCGTTTAGACGGTGAAAACCACTATAAAGCCGATGTTCGTGCCGTACCCATTTCTAAGTAGTCAAATTGCCTATTCCCTGAGCGTTCTCAGACGGCATCGGAGGCCGGCAATACGGGTAATTTATGGCGGAAACGGTAGGAGGTCGTGGATGACGTACGAGGAACGGATCTTTGGGGACAGAGCCTATCGGCGCACGTGGAACACGGCTAGGGTACGTGGCAAGGCCTCCCTTGTCACTACTACAGATCACTCGACCAGTTTGTCTGCTGAGAATTCAAATCTGGGGAAGGAATTGGCTGAGTCATCGGGGAATATTCCTCGTAAGGTTTCCTTATTGGACTGGGGCAATATGGACCACCCCGATAGTTTTGGGACCCACTATCATAATGGAACCCTCTCCCTTGCGGTAAATGGGCTCTCTCTTGAAAATTCCTGGTTTGACCCAAGGAAGGTCCCCTTGTGGGCTTTTACAAATACAGCCCATCTTTTGGAGAACCCCCTTTGGACTCCCTTCTTCTTGCGGAGGAAACCTATTGGAAGCAAAGATCGAAAATTCAGTGGATGAAGCTTGGTGATCAAAAATCTCGTTTCTTTCGTTAGAAGGCTAATTTTAGACAGCAGAAGATTAGGATCAGAATGGTACCTGGCAGTCGGATGAATTGGGCATCGAGCGTGTTGTCTTAAATTACTTCACATCTATTTTTCAATCCAGCTCTTGTATGGGAAATCCGGATGTGGTAGTGATTGGGGCTCTAGAAAGAAAGGTGACACCAGAGATGAATGATGAGTCTACCGTTACCTACGTCCGCCACCAAGCCAATTCTGTAGCTCATTGCCTCGCACGTTTTGCCCTCCACTCTAGAGGTGATTGTACTTGGATAGACGAAGTTCCCTCTATAGTTTGTGACCTTATTCATTTCTTAGTATCACAATAATTGAGATACTTCCTTTATTTTGGATATATTAATGATAATCTCTCCAATAAAAAGCGATAGAGGATTCCAATATATAATCTAGGTATGTGGGTTTTTTAATTTTTTTTATTTTTAAAAACTAAAAAAAAAATCAACTACTAATTTCGGCAATCCACTCTTGTAGTTTTAAGTACGTGAATTGGCAATGGATGTAGGGTTTACGATGTTGTCTTTAGGCTCTTGGTTTTACCATTGCACGAGTCAAGATCTGCCAATCTTGATCCAACATATAAGATATTATTCCCTATCAAATGTATAAGAAAATAGCTCTTATTTTACTATAATCAAATCCTATTTAAACATTTATTTTAATTTTTGTTTTAATTTTTTTTGGATCCATGTTTATTTGTGTTGGATTCGGATACTTTGTTAGGATTTTCTCTGCTAAAATCCGCTTAAGTTTTGCTCTTCGTTATTTAAAGGATGATCCAATCTTTACCTGATCCTGAATTAATAGATTAATTCAATCTTTACTTGATTCTTACAATCATATTGAAGATAAAGCGAAAATTTTGGGAATCACATTTAACAATCAAGAATGAAAAAAGAAAACAAACAATGTCCAGTCCAACACCAATTATTTTTAAAAGTGATTCCTGTGGAGCTTAAAATAATCCCAAATATTCTGGAGGCGACACATGGATTTTTGTTCAAGAAAGACAAGATTGCCTTCATTAAATGAGCAAACTTCTCCGATACTCCCAAGCGCAGCTCACACCCCTAAAGGTCCCTACAACTGAATACGACTGTCCACAGCTCTCATGCCCTTGGTAAGGAAAAGTCAAAGCATTAAAGATAAGGATTAATTACTGAAATCCTATCTTTAATACATTCCCAATTGAAGATTGACTTCATTCAAGTAAGTAATCCATATTTAAATCAATTAGGGATAATTACTCCATTATCTCAAGATATTATTTCCTATTTAACATCTTGAGAATATTTCTCCATAAAACGTTGGGCAATAGGATGCCGCCATGCGTAGGGCAAAACCCTAACACCATGGTCGGCCACTCCCCTATATATATATACCCCTTATTCTACCAAATTTCGGTAAGCTTTGACAACCCTAAAAAGCCCTAAACACTTATTCTTCTCAGAGAAACTAACTTAGGCATCAGAGATCCATTGGCCTAAACCCCCCTTGTGGGCGCGTGAGGCTTAGGTTCTTGATCAAAGGTGTTAATTGTTTTGCAAGTGCATTTTCGTCAAAGCTAGAGACCGCGGAAATTTACATCGACAAATTGGTGCTTTCATTGAGAGCTGATTCAAATACTCGAAGAATCCTCTTGCATTTGGTTTTTTGAATTTTCTGTTACGTTGAATTTCTCACACGTCGTATCAATTAATTTTTCCTAGAAAAGTTTCTTGATCAATCCCTGGAGAAAGGATACAATGGTAGGAAATTTGGAAACCACGACGAACGGGACCCCATACGTATAAGGATTTGGACCGGAGAGTGGAGACGAGGATATATCCCCACGACAATGATCTTCAAGACTCAATGCGACAGTGGGAGGAGTCCCATCGCTGCAGAGCCACACCACAACCGCAGCTTACAGCAAGGACCACCACAGCAGCAGCAGCCCAAGCCGAGGCCCAGACGCACGCTGCAGCGGCTCACCGCACTGCTAGGGCATCAACGGGCTACGGGTAGGAGGCCTAGCTAATACCAACTGCCATAGCAGGGCCAAGGCAGGAGGCCCAGTCCACTATAGCAGCAGGCCCAGACCATGGCAGCTGTTGCGAGCCAGGCAGCCTAACGGGTCCAAGCCCAAGCCACCCAGCCAACATGCCACAATGTGGCAGCCCAACGGCCAGAAGGGCCCAATCTCGTGCAGGCCCAAGGCAAGCAGGCGCTGGCTCAGCGCGCAACACACGGCCCAGCCATCCAGTCGAGTTGGCCCGTCTAGCGACCTGCTTCGGCGACCCATCCCACGGCCTAATCCAATTCGAGGCTACCTCCGGCGATCCAGATTCTGGCCATCGGTCCTGCGATCGACCTAGGGTTATTTTCACCCCACTTTTCTGTAGGAATGCCTGTTCTAAGCTCAAGCTTTATACCTTCATTCCACTACACTTCCACCACACATGGAGACGCTAATTATCCAGACTCTTCCAATCAAAATGGCGAGCACCACTTGTTTCAACAGGTCACCAATTTGACCTGCAGCCTCGCGCAGCAGACCACCTTGGTGAACTAGGTCATTGAGTGTATAGGGTATCGAGATGCAACGCACCTCAGACGAGGTGTTCCGAAGCAGGACAAGGGCAGATGAACGTGACTCATTCCAGCGACATCCCGGCAAAGAATCGCTCAGCCCGCCATGAACCGTGCATTCGGGTAGTGTGCACTCTCATTTGGGCCCTCGGGAAAACTTCTTCTCCCGCCTTAGTGCGCAGAGAATAGTTCATTCTTTACTCAGTTCACAAGTTAATGTTCATTCGAGGCTGGGTACACACTTTGACGAGCACTTTGGACATTCCAGGCGAAGTGTTCACACGAGGCTAGGCCCACAAGGAGATACTTTTGTGAGGCCCCGGGGTAGGCAGCCACATGACGAGCCGAGAAGAGCATGAGATCAGTCCAACTCGAGTTCCATTGGCAGCCCCTGCTAAGCGCGACGTCGAATAGCACAAAATGAACCACGTGCACCGCGACCATGGCATAAACGAGCATGACATGTATAAGAACACTATAGACCAACAGGTCAACACCTAAGGCAGCCGGAGGCTCTGCTGCCCCACCATAGGCAAATCTAGGAGGAAGTACAAAGGTTCGTAGCAGAGCAGCTGCGTGGATTCCAGCGTATTGAGACCACTGACGATGCCTTTCGAAGAGACGTGGCCAACATGAGCAGGT
Organism: Heteromeles arbutifolia; assembly: GCA_024362995.1. Taxonomy (NCBI): domain Eukaryota; kingdom Viridiplantae; phylum Streptophyta; class Magnoliopsida; order Rosales; family Rosaceae; genus Heteromeles; species Heteromeles arbutifolia. The sequence continues at coordinate 36,546,328 of JANCRC010000002.1, read as the reverse complement.
CACTGTTTACAGACGGGATCAAGCAGACGGAGCCATCGCGAAAGTTTAGCGTACCATGTTTCACCTTGTTCGAAGGAGATGAAGATTGGGACAGATATCTGATGCACTACCAAAGCACCCATGACCCTCTACGACAATAATGACACTGTCATGTGCAAAATCTTTGCCACGACGCTTCAAGGCGAGGTGCAAGACTAGTTCCACACCCTGTCGCCACGTTCAATCCGAAACTTCAGTGAACTTTCCTTGGTTTTCACTAAGGAATATTCATCCTACCGCTCGATCAAGAAGAAGTTTGACCACCCTTCAACATGAAGAAAGACCCGAATGAGTCACTTCACACATAGGTCAATAGGTTCAAGATGGAGAAGGCGAAGATCGTCGAATGCGATGACAGCATTGCAAGCTCAGCTTTCCAGAATGAGCTCCCAGCAAATCACCCACTTTTCGAAGAGCTGATTATGGGCAAGAACTTGACCTTGGCAAATTCTTATGCTTTGGCAGAAAATGATTCCCTATAGGATGAGGCCATGCGCTCACAGTAGCTGCCTGAGCAGCCGTGCAAAGACGCAAAGCCAGCTCATAAGAGGGTGGGCAATAAACCGCTCAATGACAAAAACAAGCCAGGAAGTAGACGTAGAGACCGATCCCCAGTGAAGGGAGGCTCAGTGCCCAAGACGTACACCAAATTCTTAGTCCCTATCAACCAGATCGTTTACGACCTTAAGGACAAGACGTGGTTCAAGATGCTGCAACCCATGAGGAGAGACATTTCCAAGATGGACTGGATGAAATACTGTGCATTTCACAGAGGTCCGGGGCATCCGACCAACGACTACATCACATGGATGAAGTACCTAGAGAAGCTTGTAAAAGAAGGCAAATGTGACCAGTATATTGACAGGCTAGTTGCCCGACCAAGGTGAGAAGCAAACGCCAATGCCGAACCCTCAGCCAAGATGATCCGAATCAACAACATATTTGCCAAATCCGAGCATCTAGGGGCCACCAACAGTTCTAAGAAGAGGAAGACCCAGCATGAGAGATCGATCTTTCAGGTTTAACTCGTAGATGTTGTACTTGGACCAATCGTCGGCTTCATTGAGCAGGACGCTGAGAGAGTAGACTTTCCCCACAATGATGCCTTGGTGATTTCTGCTCAATTGGCCCACGCCATCGTTGACAGAATTATGGTGGGACAACGGTAGCTTAGTTAATATTCTACAACTGTTAGTCATCCAGAAGATGGGTCTGGAAAGCACGATCAAACGCAAAGCAGAGGTCTTGGCCGAATTCAATGGATTTACCTCAACTACCGATGTGATGTAAAACAGCACACAAATTAAAACCCTATCGATGTAGTATGTGAAAATAGGGATCGTTCTAGTTGGGGATTAGAAGGGATGCTAATCTACTCAAAACTGACTTAAAAACATTAAAGAAGACTTAAGAACACAAAACTAAACTCTAAAAACTCAAAACAAACTAGAAGGACTCAAAACAGTTCAAAACAATCAAATAGACTTAAACTAGACACTAAGAACAACTTTGGATGAAAATAAATTTTAACTTGACTCAAAACACTTAAAAACACAAGTTTGGACAGATTCTAACCTAATTGACAAAATAAAGTAAAGGGGATTGGGTTTTTGGACAAATTTAAGTAAAAACAAAACAGGAACTAGAACTAGACATATTTGCACAAAATTGGGTGTTTTTGGATAAATGATGGGCTAGCTAGAGAGTCATTCTCCACACATGACACACTTGCATACAAATTGATTTCTAGTTGCTTTTCCAATAAACCATGAACCTCAACGCCCCAAGTTAATCGTGAACGCCCAAATTAACCATCAAATTTTCCTAAAGTCATTGAATTGGATGAACGCATCTGCAACCAAATTATTCTTCAATAGTCTTCTACATGAACGCATAATAAAGATACATATCAAAGATCATTAAGTTCTATGAAAATCATAAGCATTGACAAGGCATTCGTAACTATGAACGCATGATACTCCTGCCAGAAATTCACTTAACGCGATCGTTTATACGCGACCTCCACTACTTGTAAATATAAGTTCATAACTATTAGGTGAAATTCCCTTATATTTTAGCATCAAATTCATGCATGCAAACTAAGTATGCATCCTTAATCAACATACAAGAATAAGTTATCAATCAAACAGTTAAGCAAATTGCATTCACGATTTATGAAATCACAACTAAAGGTAATCAATTCATATTGCAAATATGTTCATGGCTTTGAATTTCCCCCTAGCTAAAACGAGTTTAGCTCCTCATGTTCGCAAAACAAAGATAATTAAACTTACAAAACATTGAAAACAAAAGAAGGATTACACCTAAAAACGTTCCAGCAATCCAAACTTGAATGGCAAGCACGTCCAAGGGCCTTCCTTCTTCTTCTTTGCTGCGGCACAAGGTTTGGGTGAAGGTTTGAGTGATGAATTGTGGTGGTAGATGGAGGTAGGTGAGTTATGGTGAAGGATGAGTGGTTTATTTGTGCGGTAGAATGCAATATTTATAGGGCAAGGAAAGAGCACGACTTATTTAAATTTGGGAAAGGTTTTTACTCCAAATCCTAAGGGAAAAAGGGTAATTAAATTCAGAATCCAAGAGGAAAGGGGAAATGAGATATGCGGCATGATTTGGAGAAAATAGGAAAGTAGTGCACAACAGGATTTTGGGGAGAATAGGAAAGAAAGGTGCGGCACTCCTTAGGAATGGGTTCATGTCTTCTAAAATCATGCATTTAAGTGTCCTAATATATTTAGGGATCCTTCTTCCAGTTGGAACTTAGGTGGATTAGGATTAGGAAAAAATTAGGAAACTTGGCTAACATTCATTCTTTCTTGCTGGTTCTTTAACTTCCTTTTTCTTGAATTAATTTCTCCAGATTTGTAGCACATTCCTAGCCTTTTTTGGTCTTCAAATTTGTCCATCCACCTTGCTCCATGCATATGCTATCCATTCTAAGCCCAAAACTGCTCCAAAATGCACTTTCTTGCCTCTTTAGCCCTTTGGACCTACAAACACACGAAAATAGCTTAAAACACTCTAATAAACAGAAACTAAGTAAGTAAATGCAAGGAAACATGCTAACTAAGTCACATAAATATGCTTCTATCAACTACCACTGGCATAATCACACTCGACATAACCAGCCCTCTAATTGTCTCATCGCAGACCTTCATGATTGTCAGCGACCCATTGTAAACACGGATATTCTTGAAACGAACGAGACAAGAACACGTGTACAAAGTAATATTTTGTATTAATTTTGGGATTACAATCTCTTTTACAATTTGTTCCTGTGATTCTATCTTCGAAACATGTAGATGTGTAGTGTTGTTGATCCAAGGGCCGTCAAGGCTTGATCTTGGATGAAAGTGGTGTATGGATGAACGGATCTTCAAGGGCTTTTGGGCTTGATCTTGAAGGTTGATGGGTGAAGGGCTTGATCTTGAAGGTTGATGGGTGAACGGATCTTCAAGGGCTTTTGGGCTTGATCTTGAAGGTTGATGAACGGATCTTCAAAGGGCATTCGGGCTTGATCTTGAAGGTTGATGAACGGATCTTCAAGGGCTTTAGGGCTTAATCTTGAAGGTTGATGGGTGAACGGGTCTTCAAGGGCTTTTGGGCTTGATCTTAAAGGTTGATGAACGGATCTTCAAGGAGCCTTCAGGGCTTGATCTTTGAAGAATAATTATGTTGATCCAAGGGCCGTCGGGGCTTGATCTTAGGTGAATGGTTGTGCGGATTTGTTGATGTTGTTGATCCAAAGGGCCGTTGGGGCTTGATCTTAGGATGAACGGGTGATGAACGATGAATACTTTCTTCAAGGGCCGTTGGGGCTTGATCTTGAAGGAAGATTTGACAAGGAACGAAGAGAGCTTTCTTGATCATTCGGGATTTGCTTGGGAGCTTTAGAGTTTCAAGGCTTCAAGGTTTTGGTGTGTTGTCCATTGGTGTTCTTGTCGTGTGATGGAGAAACCTATTTATAGATTTTGAGAATGAATCACCACCACAAATTTTCTTGGTGAAGTAAGTGGATGATATAGGTGAAATGAGTGAAGGTTGTAGGTGAAGTGAATGTATGATGTAGGTGAAATGAATGGAGGTTGTAGGTGAAGTAAATGGATGATGTAGGTGAAATGAGTGGAGGTTGTAGGTGAAGTGTGTGTATGATGTAGGTGAAATGAATGGAGGTTGTAATATTAATGCATTGGTCAACATTTATTTCACCAAAATTTCGATGTCTACAAATGCCCGCACTTCAAGGCGCATCGTATACATGTGCTTGTCACGTGTAGAAGATGCGTTTTGAAGTTCCTTAATGTAGATGTCAATCCAAGGACCGTCGAGGCTTGATCTTGAATTGGGCTGGAAATTTCTTCAAGGGCCTTCGGGGCTTGATCTTGAATTCGGCTGGAAGATTTTCTGGTTTCCTCCAATTGTTGATTTTCCATAGGCTTAATCTTGAACTGGGCTGGATGGTTTTCTGGTTTCTTCCAAAGGTATAAACTTATTCCTTTTATCTGGAGCTGAATTTGATTCAAGGGTGGTGGACACTTGATTTTGAATCAGGCTTGTGATTTCTTCAAGGGTCGTTGGGGCTTGATCTTGAATTTAAATAGGACCACGAGCGGTTTCAGGATTTGAACACTTGGCAGGCAGGCACGAGGTAGAGGTGATGGCTTGTTTCTTTGTTCATTCTTTCCAATTCATATTGAAAAGGGTTAGGAAGGCATGAGGTGGAGGTGATGGCCTGTTTCTTTGTTCATTCTTTCCAATTCATATAGAAGAGTGTTAGGCAGGCATGAGGTGGTGGTGATGGCCTGTTTCTTTGTTCAATATTTCCAATTCATATTGAAGAGGGTTAGGGGATGAATCAGCACGTATAGTTGTTGCGTTTGCTGATGATCCACAAGATTGATGTTTCATTGTCACTCGTCTTATCTGTTATCCAGGAAGATGTGGTATCTTTTCTGGAAGTACATCAATAGTTAAAGATGAGTACTTGAGAACGATGCTAGGTAAGCAATCAGGGAAGAGGTTCCAGGCAGTCGGTTCTTGACTATAAGCTTAATTCCAAGTGCCGACTGATTGCTCTCCTTCTTATTGTCCTGCAAGTAAGAACAAAGACAAGGAAAATGATAGGGAGAGAGCATGATATGCGATACTCTTGCTTTCGACCTTGATGATATGAAATACTTTTTCTTTTGAAGAAGTAGCTTTCCACAAGTTTGATCTTGAACTGGATTGGAAGGTTTTTTTTCTACTAGACTTCCTTCAAAGGTCTGAATTTACTCCTTTTATCAGGAGCTGAATTTGATTCAAGGGTGGTGGACACTTGATCTTGAATCGGACTTGTGATTTCTTTAGACCGGAAGGTTGATTCCAAGTGCCGGCTGATAACTCTCTTTCTCTTCGTCCTGCAGGTAAGAAGAAGGGCAAAGAAAAGGATAGGGAGAAAACATGATGCGAGATACTCTTGCTTTTGAAGAAGTAGTGGCGATTTGACGGCGTTGCACGGTGAGGCTTTGCTCTTCGACGACGGTGCCAGCAAAAGGTTGTTGAAGCTTTTTGAGCTCTTCGTTTAGAGCAACGACGCCGAGCTTGGATTTGACTCATCCATCTGGATTATGCAGTTTTGTAGAGAAGGGCATCGTGTTATAGTGATTTGTTACAGCTCACCATGCTGCATTCTTCTCTGCTTGTTTCTTTTGCATGATGCAGGCATGGTGCGCAACCTTTTGCATTTGAATGGTCCTTCAGAGCATCACTTCTCAACGACTCATCCATGCTTGGCAGCTTCAATGCAAAGAGCCAACAACATATCAATGACTCTGCGATGTCGGTGACTTGAGACCCAGCTCCAACAACGGTTGAAGATGACCACTCGAGAACAATGCAAGGAAAGTAATCAGGCAAAGGTTCTGAGCAATCAGTTTCAGATCGGACGTTTGATTTCAGGTTCTGACTGATTGCTTTCTTTCTCCTTGTCTTGCAGGTAAGAGCAAGGGCAAAGGAAAAGATAGGGAAAAAGAATGATATGAGATACCTTTGCTTTCGACCCTGATGATATGAGATACTTTTGCTTTTGAAGAAGCAGCTGATGGATCAGCACATGTATTGATTGCGCTTGTCTCCATATGCTTCGATGTATCAATTTCCCCTGCTTTATCTGTTCTTCAGGCATCTGGCATCTTCTTTGGAAGTGCATCAACAGTTGAAGATGAGTACTTGAGAGCAGTGCTAGGTAAGCAATCAGGGAAAGGGTTACAGGCAGTCGGTTCCAAATCAGAAGGTTGATTCCAAGTGCCGACTGATTGCTCTCTTTCTCCTTGTCCTATAGGGAAGAACAAGAACACAGAAAATGACAAGGAGAAAACATACTATGAGATACTTTTGCTTTCGACCTTGATGATATGTGATACTTTTTCTCTTGGACGAAAAGGTATAAGATTTTGATGTTGGTGTAGATCTTTAGGTCGAAATGGGTTTATGGCTGAGGAAATGAGTTGATCATTTTTAGTGACTTGGCAAGCAAGAAGAGTCAGTCATTTTGGATGTGTGCCTTGCCATGGAGGATGAAGGTCGACTTATATAGAGAAGGGCGAAATAACAGGTAGTGGGGCGGATGTGGCCTTGTCGCCACTTGTCGGCGAAAGTATGGTAGTTGGAATAGTGAAACGCGTTTTCAACTTTGTCAGAGATTTTTGACAAAGTTGCACGTGCTATCCGACAAGTTGAGATTGCGCCTGAAAAGTGTTGACAGACTTTATGCAGGAAAATCCAGATTTTGAAATTCAGAGAGTGGTGTCTCTTCGATTTTTGAATTAGTGGCTGTGTTACCTCTCATTTTATAGAGGTGTCGATCACATCCAATATGCACACTTTGAATATTACCCGCTTGTGAAAATTATCTCTGGTGTATTTATGAGATTTTAGTCCATTCAACCCTTTTCTTTTACCATTTATGAAAATGGCTTACCCATCTAACATTTGCCTAGATTTGAGTCTCAGGAATGATACAAGTGCGCCGCGTCAGGGTAATATATGGCGCCCATCCTTCTTATCTTCTAATGGCCCTCTTACATTTGAAGACTCTGTGATGGGGGATGCAACAACGGCTACAGTAGTAGTTAGGAGCCTCCTTACTCCTAGAGATAATAGGTTACTTTCAAGACGGTCCGATGAGTTGGCTGTCCAAAACTCCCTGGCTTTCAGTGTTCAGTGTGCGGGCTCTGTGTCCAATATGGGCCAACGCCTACTCGCTCGAACTCGCCAAGTCGAATCATTGACTGTCAAGGTGGCAAACCTTGGACGAGAGATCAGACGACTCAAGTGCAAGAATAGAGAGTTGCATGTGCTTGCAAGTAATTATTCAACGAGCATGAAGAAGAAGCTTGATTAGCTGCAGAACTCCGAAGGTCAGATTCAAAGTGACCATCAGAGGTTTGTGGCTGTATTCCAGAGGCACTTTTTGCCCTCGTCATCTGGAGTTCGACCAAGTATTGAGGCTCCGAATAATCTATCTTCAGTGCCTCCCTGTTTTAGGGTTCCGTCGAGTACTGAGGCTTCACATAAATGGCATTTGTGAAGGCTCCCACTTTTTATCAATAGACATGCTTTATTTCATTCAATGTATTGTGCTAAATACCAATAAAACCTTTTTTTATTTATTATTTATTTTTTATAATCACATTTTCCAGGATAGTGCCGTGCATAATCATATTTTCCAAGTGCACCATCCCATCACCTCTCATTGTGCCGTGCATAATCGTATTTTCTAAGTGCACCATCCCATCCCATCACCTCTCATTTTGGTTTTCTTTTGCAGGCACATGTCGTTGTTTGCATAGTCACTATTATTTGCACAGTCACCGCACTTCACTCTTCTCTGCATGCGGGTCATTTTTACTTTGCACCGTCACTGCACTGTATTTGCACAGTCACCGCACTTCTTTTGATTCTCTGAGTTCTTCTGCATATATATATGCATATATATAGGATCGAACCGTCACTGCGCAACCATTGCACAGCGACTGCACTGCTTGTTGCTCTACCGTCACTTCACCGTTTGCTGCATACCCATTGCACTGCTTGTTGCTCTACCGTCACTTCACCGTCTGCTGTCCTTGTTGCACTGTCCACCGTCCTGCTACTTGAAGCTTGTTGCAATGCGTCACTGTTTACTGTGTGGTGCTGTGCAAAAGACTGCAGCGGGGTTTCGCTTCCTTCGGTGGTGACGTTGGAGTGCTGCTCATTTTTTTGTAATAAGGCTTTGTAACCAAATCCTTCATTTAAAGAAATAAAGTATCCATATTTTGAATTTGCTCTTTATTTTTCAAAGTGTTTGTGTTTTTTGTTGATGGTGTGACTGTACTTGAAGTTTTGAAGTTTCAAGTTGCCTACGTACCCTCGGTTAAGGAGGGATCAAGTCATGATGTAGTTTAAATGAGTGATGGTTTTATTTTATTTTATTTTTATTTTATTCTATTTATTTTGCCGTACACAGTTTATGCTTTTGCGGGCTAGGAGCATTTTAGTGCCGTTTGCAGTTTCAGCTTGTGCAGGCAAGAAGCTTTTTAGTGTCGCCTTTTAGGCTCGTGCGAACAAGGAGCTTTTGGTGTGGATTTGTGAAGCGATCTTGAAGAGGCGTTCCTTGCAATCTTCATAGCAAGAAGCCTTTACCGAGTAATTGAATAAGTCTTCAAGGAAGAAGAGATCGCGCATCGTGATGGGGATGAACGATCTTTGTGTTGAAATTTCCTCATCTTCAACACTTTCACATTGCTTTGGAGGTTGGCGAAAGCTGCTTTGCCCTCTTTCCGATTGGTGCACTTGTGGAGGATGCGTATGCTTCTCGTGTAGTTTCTTCGGAATGACATGAGTCCATCCTTCAACTTCGCTTGACTTGGAGCATGCCCCCAATGGTCGAGGTGAAGACTTTGAGTCGAAAGAGCCAAAAGTGATGTATTCCTTAGGGATTTCTTCTTCCTTGTCTTTTCTGATTGTGATGGGGAAGACGTCTTGGACTTCATTTTCAGTGCCGTCCTCTTGGGCTTGTTGGCATGAAGATTGGTCAGTGTGGACGATGGTGCACCTCCTTATCTTCAGCAGTCCTTTTGTGTCAACCTCCAAAGTTGCTTGGCGCTTTATCCTTGAAGGAATCAAGCTTTGAACGTCGTCTTTTTCTGCTAGACTGTCGAGCTTTTCTTCCTTTTGCGTTGTCTTCCTCTTTCTAGAAGACTTCTTGGATTCTTCAAATCTTTCCAAAGCCGACCGTCGTGGAGGAAAGTTAGCCATGTTGTTTTGTGTCTTAGGTTTTGACAGCCTTTTGAAAATAGAGATTCGGGGTGTTGGCATGTTAAGCCTCTTGAAGAAGAAAGTTCGGTCTTGACCACCAATGCGATTAAGTGCCAAAATTCTGGGTTTTGAATGATTCAGCCTATAGAAGACTGAAGTTCGAGGGGCGGGTTTCTTTAGCGGCACCAACTTTGAAACGACGTGTTGAGGAGTGTTTATGGTGCCAATGGATTCTCCGTTCGAGGTGAAAGTGCTCAGGTTCATTCCCTTGGTGGTAAGATATATTGGCAGGCCTTCTTTGGGCATGCAAGTCTTTTTTTCCTCAACGGCAATAACTTTGCCTTTTGAGGGCTCTTCTATTTCTACGTCAACCATGTGACAGGCAACAGTAGTGCACTACGGAAGAAGTCATCCGGGAAGTACTCGTGCAAGGAGACAGGAATGCGTGGCTCTTGCTCCATAGGTTCCCCTGCGTATGTTGGCTTAGCAGCTCTCACGTTTCATTTAGGCTTCCTATTGTTGCAGCGGCGGTGCTTTCTCCCTTGTTCCATATTTGGTTGTGCGGCTTGTGGTATTGGCTTCCTTGTCTTCTTGTGGGTCACCAGTGTCCACCATTCTTCATCGTCGGTAGGTGCATTTTGGTCGCTTGCCCCCAACAATGGTTGTACAGAATGTGCCGTGTCACTTGAGCGTTAACAGGAATGGTCAAGTGTTTCTTGAAGAGGCACGAAATCAAAGGACCCAAACACGATTGTAGTAGTGTGCGTTACGAGCGCGTCTTCTAGGTCGAGCTCAATTTGCCCTTGTTGTGCTAGCTTCATGATGAGTTCTTTGAGGACAAAACACTTGCCAACATGATGGCTCACAATACGATGGTACTTGCAATACCTAGGATCGTTTACTCGATTCATTTCTTCGGGACGCTTGCATTTGGGTAGCTTGATCACCTTCTTTTCTAGTAAGTCGTCTAACATTGCAGCCATGTCAGAGTCAGGAAAAAGGTACATCTTCTGCTCCAGTTCCCTCAAGGTGTTTTTGTACCTGTCTTGGGTACGAAAAGGCTCACCTCTCTTTATCTCATTTGCTTTGTTCTTAGAGGAGATCTTGATGGGTACGGATTAGGTCTTGATGGGGGTAGTGTTGATGGTAAAAGCTTCATTGGCAGGCTTCTTCTCATGATTGTCCACCTTCGAAGCAAACACCTTGTCCTTCCTGAAGTCGGTGATTGGCTCATTTTTTTCGTGATTGGTGATACTCAGCTCCATGTCATGGGAACAAGTTGCCAACTCCTCAAATGTTCTTGGTTTTATGCCTTGGATGATGTAATGTAACCCCCAGTGCATGCCTTGAACACACATCTCAATGGCAGAGGTTTCAAAAAGCCGATCTTTGCAACACAGACTTAATGAACGCCATCTATTGATGTAGTCGACGTTAGGTTCATCCTTCCACTGTTTTGTACTGGTCAGCTCTAGCATGCTTACGGTGCGACGGGTGCTGTAGAAGCTGTTGATGAATTCCCTTTCTAGCTGGCTTGAGGTCAGTGTACCAGTCAAAGGCGTTACCTTTCAGCGAGCGCACGAATTGCTGACGAGGTAGTCTTCCTCCATCCCAGCATTGTTGCAACTTTCAATGAAATAGGCGACATGTTGCTTTGGGTTTCCCTTTCTATCGAACTGCATGAATTTTGGCGACTGATAACCCCTTGGCATCTTCAAAACTTCAATCTTCTTGGAATAGGGCTTTGAGTACAGCACAGAGTCATGTGAGCTTTCTTTGTACTGCGTCTTGATTGTGCTGGTCATCATGTCCTGCAGCTGCTGGATAGAGAGAGATTCCATGAGTGCCGCTGCTTGGTCTGGCTCTCGCTTCTCTTCGACTTTCTCTACCGGAGGCTTCTCTTCTTTGTCGGCTTCTTTCTTTAGTGGATTACCCTTTAGGTCGAATTTTACGTCGCGCTGCTCCTCAATTTGGTTGGTGAGTGCGACGATTTGCAAGTCTTTCTCCTTCACAATTCATGTGGGTTTTGTGATCACTTCGTTCATTTGAGCCAGCTGTTCTTCGATGGAGGTAACGCCGATGGTCATGACTTGGGCTTCATCTTGAAGGTTGATGAACGGATCTTCAAGGGGCTTTCGGGGCTTGATCTTAAAGGTTGATGAACAGATCTTCAAGGGCTTTTGGGCTTGATCTTGAAGGTTGATGAATAGATCTTCAAAAGGCATTCGGGCTTGATCTTGAAGGTTGATGAACGGATCTTCATGGGCTTTTGGACTTAATCTTGAAGGTTGATGGGTGAACGGATCTTCAAGGGCTTTTGGGCTTGATCTTAAAGGTTGATGAAAGGATCTTCAAGGGGCCTTCGGGGCTTGATCTTTGAAGAACAGTTGTGTTGATCCAAGGGCCGTTGGGGCTTGATCTTAGGTGAACGGTTGTGCGGATTTGTTGATGTTGTTGATCCAAAGGGCCGTTGGGGCTTGATCTTAGGATGAACAGGTGATGAACGAGGAACACTTTCTTCAAGGGTCATTGGGGATTGATCTTGAATGAGGATTTACGAAGAATGAAGAGAACTTTCTTGATCATTCGGGATTTGCTTGGGAGCTTTAGAGTTTCAAAGCTTCAAGGTTTTGGTGTGTTGTCCATTGGTGTTCTTGTCTTGTGATGGAGAAGCCTATTTATAGATTTTGATAATCACCACCACAAATTTTCTTGGTGAAGTAAATGGATGATATAGGTTAAATGAGTGGAGGTTGTATGTGAAGTGAGTGTATGATGTAGGTGAAATGAACGGAGGTTGTAGGTGAAGTAAGTGGATGATGTAGGTGAAATGAATGGAGGTTGTAGGTGAAGTGAGTGTATGATGTAGGTGAAATGATGGAGGTTGTAGGCATGGTATAAAATATCGATATTATCGGTGAAATATTGTCGATAATATTGTTTTTTTGCAACAGCGATATTTTCACAGTCTTCCAATTGATTATCGTGATAATATCGCTCTCTATCTCCGTCGTCGGAACGGCATCCGAGCTTCGTCGTCGCAGCTGCCAAGATCTGCGCCTCTCACAGGTGGTGATGGTGCTTGTCGGAGTGTGCGCCACTGTGGTGGAGGTCACTGTGGGGTGGGTGTGGTGCGTCTTCCCTCCGCTCGCTCACTCCCTGTCTGTTCTTTCTGCGGTGGTGAACGAAGGACTTCTGCTGCTGTGAAGTGCAGCAGATCAAACTAATTTGAGCTGCACACTAACACGGAGAGAGAGATCCGAGACTTACCTAACCTGAAAATCAAAGAAGACTCGCCGGAGAGTTTATGGGCTCTACCGTTCTCGCAGAGGTGGGAGAGAGAAGACTGATGATGTGTGATGATGGTGGTGTCCTCGAGCTACTCGAGTCGAGCAGATGGTGCTGCTGCGTGTGTGTGTGGTCACGGTAAGAGAGGGAGAGAGGTAAGAGGGTTTCGAGAGAGAGATAATGTAGAGAAGAGAGAGAGAGTCGAAGTGAGTGAGAAAAGGAAATGGGGTCTCGGGGTAGGGGAGAGAGAGAGAAACGTGAGGAGTGTTGGGGGCTGCCACATGGCAGCTTGGGAGGGTTTCGAAATCCAGATATAGAGTTCAGATTTAATTAGGATAAATGACTAATTTGATAGTTCCAAATACACTCACAATGTTTGCCAGCTCGCTATATAATCAACTTAAATCAGTTAAATCCATCATGCAATGCATTTCCTTCCAATTTTTTGTGATAAACTAATAGATAATTGACTAAATAAACATCCTGCAAAGTTTCAATAAAAATTTCCAAGTTTTTCTTACAATTTCCGTGGTTTCCATATTATTTTTATCGATATCGATAATATCCCGATATTTCCATTGATATTTCCGTATTTCCGTGTTTTTGGACTACCGATATTTCCGATATCATTGATATTTTATACCTTGGTTGTAGGTGAAGTAAATGGATGATGTAAGTGAAATGAGTGGAGGTTGTAGGTGAAGTGAGTATATGATGTAAGTGAAATGAATGGAGGTTGTAATTTTAATGCATTGGTCAACATTTATTTCACCGAAATTTCGATGTCTACACCCATCTCCTCATAAAGGGATATTGAGCCGACCTTGGCTAGTGAAGATTAGAGCTGTGACCTTGATCGAGTATTAGAAGATCCAATTTCGAGTCCCGGGAGGAGCAGTCGAAGAGATCAAATGCAACCAAACCATGTCTCGGTGAAGCACTATACAAGTTCTCAATGAGTCAAAGAAGAAGTCTTTCGCACCAGAAATAGCAGCTGAAGTGTAGAAAGACGATTCTACCTCCACCAAATAACAATCACAGTAGGCGGGTCAGGAAGATGGCGTCAAGGTCGACAATGCCCTGGCAGATAAATCAAGATGGAAACCCGAAGAGGACACCGATCACATCATTATTGACCGCTACCAACCGGAGAAGATGGCTAGGATTGGCTCACGTCTGAGCCCAATGGAGAATGAGGAACTCACGGTAGGGAAAATTGTGACGTTTCTCATGGTCACCCTCTAACATACCAGTATTGATCCAGTGATAGCTTGTCACAAACTGGACGTCGACCCTACTGCCAAACCTGTGATCCAAAAAAATGTGACATTTCACCCCGAGTGAGTAGCGATTATTGAGGCGGAGATTGACAAGTTACAAGAGGCCAAATTCATTAAGGAAGTGGCGCACTCAGCATGGCTGGCCAACGTTGTGATGGTGATGAAAAAAGAGAAGGGCAAATAGAGAGTATGCATGGATTACATCGCCTTAACAAGGCGTGCCCTAAAGATAACTACCCGGTTCCCCGAATCGACCTGCTCATTGACTTAACTTCTAGAAGCCAGCCGCTCAGCTTCTTGGATGCATACTCAGGCTACAATTAGATTGTCATGCACAAGCCTGACAAGGAGAAAATCACATTCGTGATTGAGCGAGGCACATACTACTACAAAGTCATTCCTTTTGGCCTCAAGAACGCATGAGCAACCTACCAACCACTCGTAAACACGATGTTCAAGAAGCAGATCAGAGTAACCATGAAGGTCTACGTTGACGATATCATGGTGAAAGGCAAGCAGCGGTCAGACCACTTTGGCAACTTGGCAGAGACTTTTGACATCCTTCGAAAGTACAAAATGAAGCTCAACCCAGCCAAGTGAACTTTTGGCGTCTTCTCAGGTCGATTATTAAGGTACCTTGTAACCTATCGAGGAATCGAAGCTCATCCAAGGCAAATCAGAGCAATCCTGGACATGAAGTCTCCCACAACTCTAAAGGATATCCAAAGTCTAACCGAACGAGCAGTTGCACTCAATCATTTCCTCTCGCGATCCACCGACCGATGCAAACCATTCTTCAAGGCAATCAAGAGGGTGCAGAGAGATAAATGGGACATCGAGAAAGCATTTCAGGACCTAAATTAGTACCTGGTGTCACCTCCACTACTATCCAAGCCGGAAGCAGCAGAGAACATGTACATCTATCTGGCGGTATCAGAGGTAGCAGTGAGCTCTGCCCTTATACGAGAAGAGTTAGGGGCCCAACTACCTGTATTCTATATATCCAAAGCTTTCATCGATGTAGAAACAAGATACCCGAAGATTGAAAAGCTAATTTTGACGCTAGTTATTGCAGCTCAAAAGCTCAGACCTCACTTTTAGGGAAATCCGGTTACCATTATGACCTAGTACCCACTGCGATCAGTTTTGCATAGTCCAGACGTTTCTCAACGAGTGATAAAGTGGGCATTGGAACTTAGCCAATACGACTTAGCATACCAACCTTGCATGGCGATAAAGGCTCAGGCATTGGCGAACTTCGTAGCAGAATTCACCCCAAGCCTGAAAGATGCAGCAACTCAACCCAAAAACACCCCCGAGGCAGCCGAGCACACCGTAGCTGCATAAGCCCCACCTGTAGGAGATTTATGGAGCTTACACGTCGACGGATTATCCAACTACTAGAGATCAGGAGCATGCTTAGTTCTCACTACCTCAGATGGTTCGATGCTCGAGCAGGCGATCATTATAAGCTTCAAAGCATCAAACAATGAAGCAAAGTTTGAAGCCCTACAAGCAGGTCTCAGATTTTTGAAAGACAGCTCGTGATCTATTCTGATTCCCAGCTAATCACCGACTAAACCTCATGAGAGTACGCAGCAAAGCATCCAAGAATAGCCCGATACCTCGAGAAAGTACGAGAGCAGCTAATGACATTTTAGGCGTACACACTCACTCAGGTTCCACGAGCAAAAAATGCCCACGCGTACACACTAGTAGGCCTAGGCTTTGCCTTAGACCTTCAGCTCAAGCGTTCTAACCTAGTTGAGTACTTGGAGAAGCTGAGCATAGATGAGGAACCAACAGTCGAGGTGGCGCAGATCAACATAACTCTGAGTTGGCAGGATCCCATCATCGATTACATAGTCAACGAAAAGCTCTTCATAGATAGACTGGAGTCTAGGAAGCTCCAGACGAAGGCAGCATGCTATTACATGTGGAACGGCATGCTCGTTCGCAGATCTTTCTCATGACCACATCTCTGCTGCCTATTGCTTCCCGGCAACCTGAAGATTCTTAGCTCAATCCACGAAGGCGTCTGTGGAAACTACTCAGGAGGCTGCTCCCTAGCGCAAAAGGCTCTTAAAACGTACTACTAGCCAACCATGCATCAAGACACCAAAGAGTATGTATAAAGGTGGGATAGCTGCCAGAGCTTCAAGCCCGTGTCTACATTACCTGCCAACGAACTACACCTGCAGACGAGCCCTTGGCCATTCATGTAGTGGGCGATTGAACTGGTGGGACCAATGTCGTCTGCCACTAAAGGCAGAGGCATGATGATCATAGTGACCGACTACTTCACGAAATGGGTCGAAGTCGAACCAATGACTACGACTACCTAGACGGATATAGAGTGCTTCATATGGAAAAACCTTATCTGCAGCTTCGGTATCTCTCACTTCATCATCATAGACAATGGTCCGCAGTTCGTGGGCAAAGACTTGGTGAAGTTCTTCAAAAAATATGGCATCAAGCAGCACATGTCTACGCCCTGGTATCCGCAGGGCAATGGGTAAGCCAAGGCGTCCAACAAGACCATTCTCGACTGCCTCAAGAAGTTCCTCTCAAACAAGAAAGGCAAGTGGCCAGATGAGCTCCATAGTGTTCTGTGGGCGTATCGCACCACCAAGAGACGAGCAACCGGTGATACTACATTCTCCCTAGCGTTAAGCTCTGAGGCGATCATTCGTCCCAACGTGATGGTGCTAAGCATCAGCACTGTACTACTGAATTTCTAGCATAATGAGAATGAGATGGCCACAAACTTAGACTTGGCAAAGGAAGAGAGCGAAAAGGTTATCACCCGCATTGCGATTTATCAGCAGCAGATCATCTCCAGCTACAACAAGAGGGTGAATTTCTGATAGTTCTAGCCAAGAAACTTAGTCCTCAGAAAGCCCTTCATAATCGCCCGTCGGGAAGGGTCCAAAAAGACGGCTCCCATCTGGGAAGGTCTGTACGTTATCAGCCGACTAGGCGGGAAGGGCAACTACACCCTTACCACTATGAGCGACAAAGAGATCGAAAACCAGTGGAATGCTTACAACTTGAGAAAGTACTACGTGTGACCTCCCACCATTCCTTGGACCATGTTCAAGACAAATAAAGTTCGAAGACCCAAGCAGCTCGACGAACAAGACCTCGCATGCCGAGGACTATCAGTTGTTATGTTATTACTGCATACAAGCAAAGTTAATACATTTCTCTATTTTCAATGAAGATTGAAGGAATTATTCACAAGCCTGTGTCGAATGCATAGACAAACTGACTACCCCTACCAAAGTAGAAAACGCCCCTGCCTTTGTAGACATGACTTGTACTCTCTCATCAGGGGAAGGTAAACTGATCCAGGATATCCAGATGTGGATGGGTTTTACGACTGCTCAGTTTTCTCTAAATGCATCGACTACCAGCGTCAAACTACTCCTAGAATTGGCCACAATAAACTTTTTCCTAAAAAGACTTAGCCGACTGAAAGATTCAATTTCGCAGGAGCCTGGGTCTCGAATCGGAAGAGATGCTAAGTGCAGGATCCCTGCTTATGAAAAATTTTACGTGACGAGATGGTTCGTCCTCAACGAGCAAGTATTCATGAACATGACTTGACTCTAAAGTGTTGTAATACTAGTTAAGCGACCTGCATAATCAAGTTACAATTGCTGCCCAAGAGATCTGTATCGAGTTGTGTGCAGCTTAGAAGATCAAGGGACCAGTAACTCGGAAGGATATGGCATCTGTGTCGCGATTTTGCCTACAACTTAAGCCTAAAACACCTCCGAGAGCCAGAACCAACGCTTAAAGCTGTCACGCGGGTTGTCTGCTTTTGTAAGTGAGACGCCCAGCCGACGACCCAACGACTGTCAGCCCTAGGTAATCTGTAAGCCGTGACTCATACCTGCTACTACTACGCGGACCTATCTGCTTATTTAAAAGCAGCGTCTTCGGTCGACGGTCTACGATTTAAGTCCTGCATGAGCTAAAGCTAAAATGTACGACTATAGCAACTACGCAGACTCCTATTCTTTTTAAAAGAAGCACGTGTCTGATCGTCGGCTCTATAAGTTAAAATTTTTGCAACATACCCCGGAAAAGCCACTTCTCATATAGCTGTTAAAGCCAAAATGTACGACTATAGCAGCTATGCGGACTCTTCTGCTTTCTACGAGAAGCATGTGTCGGACCGTCGACTCTATAAGTTAAAAATTTCGCAACATGCCTCGGGAAGGCCAAGGCTCGTGCAGCCGTTAAAGCCGAGATTCACGACTATATCAGCTACACAGACTCATTTGCTTTCTACGAGAAGCACGTGTTCGATTGCTTGCTCTATAAGTTAAAATTTTCGCAATATGCCTCGGGAAGGTCAAGGCTCGTGTAGCCGCGAAAGCCGAGATTCACGACTATAACAGTTACGAGGACTCATTTGCTTTCTACGAGAAGCAGGTGACCAGCCGCCGGCTCTATAAGTTAAAATTTTTGCAACATGTCCCGGGAGAGCCAAGGCTCGTAAAGTTGCTAAAGCTGAGATTCACGACTATAGTAACTACGCGGACTCACCTGCTTCCTACGGAGGCTACGAGTTCGACCGCTGGCTCTATAAGTTAGAAATCTTGCTTTTTTTCCTCGTCCAGGTAAAGCTCCTTGAGCATCAAAGTCGAAACTAAAACCTAAGTGACGATGTGGGATCGACTGCTTCATTGAAGCAGCTCACCCAGCCGCCCGTCCTACGGTAAAGTTTTGCAAAAGATATGGCGAAATAGAAGGATAAAGCAAAACAAGGAAAACTGTTTATTAAATTTCTCGCAAATTGATAAATCGGCTCGAAGGCCAACAAAGTTCAAATAAAGCAGAACGAAAAGGAAAAGAAGAAAATTCCTAAGTCTAAGAAAAAAAGGTACTTACGGCAGCCTGCATAACCACTGGTCCCTTGATTGCCACGCGTTCAGTAACCACACTGCTCTTAGCAGCAAAAGCTTCCATCAGCTCATCCTCAGTCGCCCTTGCTTAGACTGCCTAACCCTCAGCTGCTCCACCAAAGGTAGCCTCAAATGAGAAGTCAAGCAAATCAACTTGAGAAATGAAGAAAGTCTCGAAGTTATTCTCGGAAAACTCATAATCTGACGGCCTACCCTGAAGATGGTCTACATAGCCAAGCTTGTAGAAATCAGCCTGACAAGAAGTAAGTGCCACTTCATGACCGACTTTCTCATTCTTCAGTTGCACATTCTGCTCAACAAGCCCAATGTGAGCATCTTGCAACTTACTTAGTTCATTCTTCAGGTTCTCATTAGCAGACATCGCACCTTGCAGATCTATTTCCTTGGACTCAAGCTTACTGGCAACATCCTTAAGACGAGGCATTTCAGCATGCATGAAGATAAGCTCATCGTCATTGGCAAAACAAGCAGATCGTAGCTCTGAATTGACACGCTCTAGGTCCTTGACCACTGGTGCAACACGACTAATTTCCTTCTCTGTAGCTTTAAACATCGCCTGAGTCGCACTAAGCTTAGCCTTCAAATGGACGACTTCCTGATGAATAGTCTCCAGTTATATAGAAGTGGGGGCAGAGACATCAGACCTCTTCAAAACAGCTAGTTTAGTCGAGCTTCTCGATCTTTTCAACAGCCAAGTGAAGTTAAGCCGTCAACGCCACTTCAGCCTCCTTAGCACACTCGATAGCATTCTGATTGATGCACATAGACTCAGCTGCCAGGATCAAAGTCTTATGTAATGTAGCAATCAGGGAAGACCTCATTGAGTAAGCAGGATGCTTCATAAAAGAGTCTGAGTGGACGATAACTTTCCCAACACTATCAACAAACTTGGTGCATGCATCAATGTCCTCAAGCAGGTCAACCTTTAGCAGCGCACAAACCTCGGGAAACTCCCCAGCTTCAGACTCAGTGGATTTCTCACAACTGCCCGTGTGAGCAGACTTCCCTTTCTCAATAGACGAATCAGTCACAACGGAAGGAGAAACATGCCCAAGCACCACCTTAGCAGCAGAATCCACCTTCTCGCTCTTCATAGCGGCAAGCCTCTCAAAAGCCAAACCAAACTTAGCTCTCGATACACGCTTTGACGCAAACCCAGACACCGGGGGCGCCACCGAACATTTTTTATGGGCAATCCTCTCAGCAATGGTCGTGGCTACCTTTGGAGCAGCAGGTTTCATAGGCTCAGACTTAACGGTCTTTTTCGTCCCTTTGGGAGAAGTCAGATCGATGACAAGCTTCTCAGCAGTAGACGAGCCCCCGCGAGCAGCAGAAGAAGTCCTTGGCTTATTCTCAGTTGAAGGCTCACAAGCAAGTGATGAATGTCTCTTCTTTCCACCCTCATTGGCAGCAGGCTCTACAGCGACGATCGAACGAGCAAACGCATCAACCTTTATCCGATTTATCTCTTCCTTCGGATGTAGCCCATCTTTCTTCCGACGAAGAGGATTGAGCAGACAACGCCACTCACGGTACTCAGCAGGAATGCCCAAGGTGATATGCACTTTCTTCATATCCACCGAAGTTCTTGGAGTTGAGCCAAATTCTAAATCTACACAAACTAAGAAGGACAATCAATAAACTGAAGTCATGGAGCAGCTCAAACAAAAATTCAAGCATGCCAGGAATGAAGCAGTTCACTTACCACTGATAAAGGCAGTCGGAACACGCAGCTCAGGAGAGGAGTTATCTCATCACTCTCTACTTACCTCCAAGGTATCTTTTGCCCACTCATGATCACCTTTGTAGGAAGCATCAAGCAGCCTATGGCGAGACCTCAGCTGCCTCACACTTTTCTTATGGCCAATTTCAAAGAAGTACCATAACTTATTTATGGTCAAGCCAACCTGCTCAAGTTCGATAACCCCACCATCGCATGAACTGCAGTCCGAGAGAGGCGCACATTTCATGGAGCAGATCACCTCCTAAAAAAGACGTGGCATGGGAAAAGTAAATCCCAACACAAAGTAATACGGATGGAATTTGATAGCCCTCTTCCTAGCAATGACACCTGCACCGCATGGTTTATGGCCCCTATCATTCTTCACCCACTTGACGCGAACCCCTGACGGAATTGCATGCTTGTATGTCTTAAGTAAATCTTGAAATAGCTCATCGGAATTGATCTTGACATGCGCAGCCTTAAAGTAGCCCACCTTGCCGGAAGAACCATCTTGACAGTACAAAGGTGGAGGATATTCATCACTTTTGCAATCGGAGGAAGACATCTCAAAATTCTTGTAAAAAAGTACAACGACAAATATTTAGAAAACAGCTCGCGAGAAGAGAAACAATATATATATATATATATATATATATATAAAGAACCGTAGAGCCCAACGCCAGGCCCCACGACCCAGCTCACCCACACGGCCAGGCCATAGAGGACCCATCCCTCATTCTCTCTCCTCTAGCGTGGGCCCAAACTGCTGGAGCCCAGCAGCATGCCAGGTCCCACAGCCTAGACCCCTGCCACCTTTCTCTTGCGCCCAACGCGCCTAACAGAGTCGAAGGCCTCTCGGCCCAATTTGCCAGCAGGAGAGAACAGGCCCATGCCGGTCTCTTTCTCCTTTCTGCCTTCCATAGCAGGTCCGAGCCTGCTTGGCCCGCTCCAAGCTCAAACCCAGAAGGGCTAGAGCCTCATAGCTCGCCCAGTGCGCTTGTTACCTCGGCCCGAGCCGAGCCGAGTACCTGGCCCACGCCAGCCAAGCTCCACCGCCGCACCACTCGTGTATAGTAGCCCTGTGGCACCCTTGCCACTTCCTTCACGCCACCTCGGCCTTGCCGAGCCAATTTTTCAAGTCCGAAGACTCCCAAAAAATCAAGAAGAAGGAAAAGTTCAAATTTTTCTTACCTAGGTGCGGCACGGAGAAGAAGAACAACAACGAGAGACGACTCTTTGCAAGGGCAAGAGAATAAAAAAGCCAGGGAATGAGGAACAAATTTCCTTTGGCTTCTCTATTCCTTGTTGGAATTATGATTGTTCTCCAAATTTATTTAATCCCCTGCTTAAGGCAGAATTAAATAGGTATTGGGGGCAATTGGTTTCCTTTTCTTAGTAAAAGTTTATCTCCAAATTAAGAAAGGAGATCTAGTTCAAATTGGGAAACAACTCTAAAAGCTCATGCAACTTAAAATTTCTACACCTACTGCCCTTTTTCTACAAGCAGCCCATCATGTGTAGGGTCATTCGTGGAGTCTAAAATTCTGGAGGTGACACATGGACTTTTGCCCAAGAAAGACAAAATTGCTTTCATTAAATGGGCAGGCTTCTCTGATACTCACACGCACAGCTCACACCCCTAATGGTCCTTGCAGCTGAATACGACTGTCCACAGCTCACCTGCCATTGGCAAGGAAAAGTCAAAGCATTAAAGATAAGGATTAATTACCCAAATCCTATCTTTAATACATTCCCCATTGAAGATTGACTCCATTCAAGAAAGTAATCCCTATTTAAATCAATTAGGGATAATTACGCCATTATCTCAAGATATTATTTCCTATTTAATATCTTGAGAATATTTCTCCATAAAACCTTAGCCAATAGGATGCCGCCATGTGTAGGGTAAAACCCTAACACCATGGCCAGCCACTCCCTTATATATATATATATATATTTTATATATATATATATATATCTCCCCTATTCTACCAAATTTCGGTAAGCTTTGACAATCCTAAAAAGCCCTAAATACTTAGGCTTTTCAAAGAAACTAACTTAGGCATCGGAGATCCATTGGCCTAAACCCCACCCCCCCCCCCCCCCCCCCCCCCCCTCGTGGGCTTATGAGGTTTAGGTTCTTGATCAAATGTGTTGATTGTTTTGCAGGTGCATTTTCGTCAAAGCTAGAGACGACAGAAATTTGCATCGACAATTCCAAAATTTCAATTGATGTATTTCGACATAAAGCACAAGTTCTCTACCATATTGAATCAGTTAATGAAGATATTTGGCGATTGTCACAACAAATTTTCAATCGCATTTTCACCGAAGAAGCAAATATGGTTGAGATGGTTTTGCCAATATAAAAAATCAATATGACCATTCTTTGGTATGGTTGAATACTTTTTCTCATGTCATATTACTTACGTCACAGTTTGATATGTTTGGTTTATATCGCCGTCCAACACATTTTCTTTGTAAAATATATTTGAATGTGCTGAAATATGGTAGAGGGATCTAAGTCTAAGAGCATGGATCACGGATCACCAACTTTTTGGCTGTCGACTAATCTAATCTAACAGTGAAGAAGATGAGTATTGGAGTTGATTAAGATAGAAAGATGAGCCTTGCCATTGAGTGCTTTGAGCCGGTTTGTCGGTTGTCTAACGACCAATAATAATGAAAGACTAGGAGTGGGACTCGAAGTGGGAGAGTGCACATTCACCTATATAGTTTCAATTATTAATTTATTACTGATAGAGCATAAAAATAGTTTATTTGGTAGATGACTTCAAGCGTTGTTACTATTGGCAAAGTTAGAGAAAATTGTAACAATGGTCTCTCAACTAAAAATTCATGATCATTGGTCTCTTAACTCATTAAAACGTGCAATTATAGTCGTTTTTGTCAACTTCGTCAGCATTCCGTCAAAATGAGTCATGTTAGAAGGATCATTGATCCAATTGGGTTAAAGTTGAGGGACTTCCTATAATTTTTTCTCATTTGGTTTTCCATATTTGCCCTTTAATTTAGCCTCACGTGCATGACACATGACTCATTGACGGATGTTCTAACGGAGTTGACAAAAATGACTATAGCTGCACTTTTTGATAAGTTAAGAGACCAATGGTTACAAATTTTTAGTTGAGAGACCATACTGCAATTGAATTAAAATTGAAAGACCATTACTACAATTTCCTCGCAAAGTAGATCGTTAAGGAAGTTCAAGATCATCCATCAAGAAAAGAACGTGTGCTTTTGTATGTGTAATAAAAAAGGTTTGTCAATTTCAACTCAAAAGAAAAAAAAGGGTTTGTTGATTAATAAAATAGAATTATATATATATATATATATATATATATATATATATATATATATATATCCCTTTCTTTTGCGTACTGAAGAGAGTAGTCAGAGTCCTCGCCGGATCTATTCCCTAGGGATCTCACAATCGTATCCGTTCATCGTATATCATGCAAATCATTTAAAATTTAAAATCTAAAATTCAAATATAAATAGTACCTAACGAAAACTGACCGCACGATATACGATGAACGGACAGGATTGCGGAATCCTAAGGATCCCTAAGGAATGAATTCGGCGAGGGGTCCTGGTTCTTTTCTAATGGTAATGTGTCGTTCAGTCCAATGTTTTGGGTTGTTAAAGTAGCCCTTTTGTTTAATAAAGAATATATATTGGCTTGTTAATTAAGATTGAAATTGATTAAATAACTCATAAACTAAAGAGATATTAAAAGCAATGTTTTAAAAGACGCTAGACGCTAGTCGGGTAACGGGCTAGGGCCTAGCGCCTAGGCAGCCAGGCATGGTCTAGGTGGGCGCCTAGGCGGACTAGGTAGATTTAAGTAGATCCATTATATTTCGTGTAAATAAGTGTCGGTTTATACTTAAAATATATAGAATTTCATTATAAACTACAAAATAGAATGACATATATATTCTTAAGTATTGGAACATAATGAAAACATGGGGAACAAGCATATAATGTGTGTTCATTTAAGTATTCAACAAGTCTCTTACAATTTATTGAAAAAAATAAAATGTAAAATGAAGTTATCTATTTTCTGTCTAAATGAGTCGCAACCTAGGCGGGTGCCTAGGCGGTCTAAGCGAGCACCTCAGCAGGTCTAGGCGCCCTTTCTTAATTTTTCAAATGCCTAAACATTAATCAGGACGGTGGCTAGCCGCCTAGCGCTTAGACGGCGTTAGGCGGAGATTTTTAGAACAGTGATTAAAAGTGGAGGTGAATAATTTGTAATGGATTAAATATGAAGAAAACTTATTAATTCTAATCGTACCATTTGGAAGCTACTTAGACGATTAATGATATTCCTCTTTACTTATAAGTAAGAGGCCTTAAATTCAAATTTTATAAATAACAAATATGCCATATTATACTTTAACTTTTTGGTGTATCAACCTAAAATCGCTAAAGCTGAAACTATTTGAAGTAGTCCTGTGCCCCTCCACACTTGGTGGCATGATTTGAGGCATTGCAAATGCTGACATAGGGGAAAAAAGAAGTAGAAGAATCGAGTCGAGGACAAGGACGAGGACAAGGCTTCTATTTGACGTGAGAGTTTTGCACGCGTACCTATTATTAGATGGGTCTACAAGCCGAAATAGTCGTTGTACCACAAATAATTGCAAAGATGTTCTTATGCAAGTCAATAGGAATTGCACATATTCCAAGTTTCAAGTGTTTTCTAATGATTGGGGATTGAAAATATATGTGAGACCCACCTAAAATTCGCAATCTGACTCCTGATGTTTTTGGAATCAAACTACCAAACAATAGGTGGTACTAGTAAGTATGCCCGCGTGTTGTTGCGGGATCGAATATTATATTTAAGATTATGGAAATTCATTCACTTAATAAGCAATGTTTGAGTCAAGAACTCAGGATTACAAATGCCAAAAAAAAAAAAAAAAAAAGAATGAAAATGACCTCAATGATGTGGCTCAATTCATCATTCAAGACTTGGTCAAACTGTGATTCACCCACTCTATCCCTAAACAAAAGAAAACCAAACCAAATTCTGCAAGAATTATGCACTATATAATGAATGATACCACATTGTTAAACAAACATGGACTGGAGCTGATTTAAAATTCATTAATTTAAAAAAGGAAGTGGTAAATACCATTCTCTTGAGATGTTAACTTTTCAAGATACGACACTAACAAAAATTGCATATAAGGATGAAACACATAGTAACGCACACATAATCATAGATAACTATAACAAAATTTTATTTTACTTTACACAATGTTTTAGGAAATTGCCTAAATAGGCAATGAACAATAGCACAGGGAGTGTGCACTTGTGGATCTCTAATTATATATGTCAGAATAATTGATGTAGAGTATCAATGATATTGATATACAGTACTACACCTCTAGACAATTTTCTGGCTTTCTTTTTAAAGTACAAATAAAGACTCGCAATACTTCCCTGATGACGATGGAGGGCATAATCAAAACGAATTTTATAAATCTTTATATGTGACATTACTCTTTTGAATAATACTACACTAGAAAATTGTTTTATGGTCCGGTTTACTGCTCTTTGAAGTACAATAAGTGTAGCAACAATTCCTTAAAAATAGTATATATGTTAAAGAATTGATTGAAATAATTATAACAGAAGTAAGTTAAAGATTAGATAATGGAAAATTGGATGCAAAAAATATATAAGTGGCGAATTAAATGTAAGTGGTGCGAGGCTATCCTGATTATCTTAAATCAACACAGGAGGATTTGGAGGTGATGGAGTAGTATCTAAAAGGGTTCATCAGTATGCGTATAGGATTACTGGTTATTTCGTCTTTGCTTACATTGCAGCTCTAGGAGGCTCTCTATTTGGCTACGATCTTGGTGTTTCGGGTCATTTTTCTTCCTGGTTTATGATTTAAACTTTGAAATAAATTAGATTTATTTTCCCTGGCACCCCTTCCTCTTGTAAGCATAGGGGGCAGAGGCTGAGGTTTTGAATTCAATGACTACTGTGTGGTATGAAAATCTAGGAATAAAAAGTTTGGAAGGCAAGATGCAATACGTAAACTAAAATTGATAGCCGTAAAAAGATGGAAACGGAAACCACTTGCTAGCATCCAACTAAACTTGACATTTCTATATGCACCCACAAAATTTCATCATTCAAATCATATTGCTTTGAACCAAAGTATGTGGAAAAAAGAGTGAAAACTTGATTAGCAATTACCACTTCTAACGGTGCCACGATGCTAAGTTTTCCTCCTCGAATCTCCAACACATAAGGATCCTCTGTAATTTCTGCCTAAACACTAAAATAAAAAAAATGGTACATAGATAAAGAGTTAAAACTATCTTGCATTAATCAATAGAGAACTACGATAATGTGAAAATCCACATGTATAACCTATGTGTCCATTGTTATAGGTTTGAGCAGAAATACCATATTTTCAAAATCAGGTTCTTGGCAAATCAAATTTCAATAAACCACACATGTGAAATGAACAAAAAGAAACAGATATCTCAGGGATTAATAACTTACCATGAATGGAGATCTCCGTGAGCCAGGCCAACCTCGATGCTGTAAATCATGCGACGCCTCCAAAATATCCATGGAGAGTACAACACCAGCAACATCACCCAATCCAATTCGAATCCATAGTGCTATGATAAAGAATGAAGAAAAAGTTAATTATTACAACCTCAGATTTTATAAATGCCATATCCCAATCTTGTACTTGATCATATACCAAGGTATTGAGGCTAACATTTCTAATCTAAAAGCCTAGAAATCATAAAGCAAAGAACAAATCTTTTGTCTTGTAAGCAACCATGCCTATATAATAGAATTTCGCTTACCAAAGTGGTCTTACTAATATTATTTACAGAACAAAAAATTGAATAAAAAGAAAATAAGATAGATAAAAAAACTTTCTTTGATTTGAGCTCACCCAATAAAAAATCCTTCAATTAAGAGAATATGATAAACCATACTTTCATACAATATCTTAATTGAATTAGCCTTTGGATAAATTAGAGGAGAATCAAGCGATTGAATAAAATAGACGACGAAAGTGTAAAAATCATTACCTTTTGATCTCGTCATATCTATGATTCATAGTACCATCATATCCTGTGAACCAGATTTGTTAGACTGATGCTTAGCTTTAGTAGCAATGTTTTTACAGAACTAATTTGAGAGATTAGAAGTGTGTGAGCTATGAAGTTTTTAGTTTTCATCTACATTTGAAGAGAGATTTTTTATGTTTTCTAAGGAAAAAAATACAGAAAATAATAATAGAAGGCTCTGTTTGGTGTTCTGAACAATTAAATCGATGCTTTAATGGGATTTATTTTCAATCTTGATTTTGCATTTCTTCAATGTAATTATTCACTTCTCATATTTCTGTCCCTTGATGACACACCCCGACCCGGAATGTCCACTAGGACCCCGAATCGAGCCGTGTTGGCCGACACCTGGAAGGTGACAAAGCCATAAAGTGTGATAATGTATAAAATGTGAATAAATTTGAACCTAAAAATGTCTAAATACCAGAGTGCGTTGTGAGTGGGAGCAAACCCATTTCACACGCAATGTCAGAGCATAAGTACAGTAGTGTGGGTAAGAATCATACCCTCAGAGGTAGCCACCAATATTAAGATTTGTCACAGATCCTCATCAACACGAACTCAGTAGCTAAAACCTGGAGGGGCACAAAACAGAGAGTGTGAGTGAGTAATGAAACCAAGCTTCCCAAAGCTATTACCTTTCTAAAAGTAATAACCCCTCATTGAAAAACTCGTATCGTTTTCCATAAAACAATATATATATATATGTATATATATATATATATATATATATATATATATCCAAACCACAGTCTAAAATATCGAAATTATCGACGAAATATCGCCGATAATTTTGTTTTTTTTCACATGGCGATATTTTCACACATATACACATAATTATCGTCATAATATCGTGGTATTATCGATAATATCGCGATATTTTCGATATTATCGACAAAATAGCCGAGGCTCCATCGTCGGAAAACTGCAGCCGAGGCTCCGTCGTCCCAGCTGCCAAGATCTGCGCCTCTCTCTGCAATCCGCGCTCAGACCCATCCAAATCCGCAATCCCTTCTCTCCAGATCCTAAAACCTACTCGGGTTTGATGGATCCTCCGCCTCGTACGGCCTAAACAAGGCCTCCCCTTGCCTAATGGTGCTCGCTGGAAGATGAGAAAGGGAGGAGGAATGGTCCACAGGTGGTGATGGTGCTCGCTGGAGTGTGTACCACTGTGGTGGAGGTCACAGTGGGGTGTGGGTGTGGTGTGTCTGTGCTCCGGGAAGGAGAGTTGCAGAGATGGGGGAGAAGAAATAAGGAAATGAATGAGGGAGAAGGTTCGAGAGATTGGGGAAGGGGGAAACACGGGGAAGTAGGGTGTGTGTGTGTCTGTTTGCTCTGGGAAAGAGAGATGCAGAGAAGAGATGAGGGGGAGAACCGAAGAAGAAACAAGGAGATGGAGGGTGTGTGTGTGTGTGTGTGTGGAATGAGGGAGAAGGATCGAGAGATTGTGTGTGCGTGTGCGTGTGCATGTGTGTGTGTGTGTGTGTTATCTTAGAGAAAAAAAAAACATTGAGGGTGTGTGTGTGTGTGTGGCACACAGTTTTGTATGAAACCACGGTTTTGTGTGTGTGTGTGTGTACGATTTTGTGTGTGTGTGTGTGTTTGTGTTATCCGAGAGAAAAAAAAAACATTGAGGGTGTGTGTGTGTGTGGCACACGGTTTTGTATGAAAGAATTGGAAGTGACTTTGCTTAGAAGAACCAAAAATTCTGTCAGAGAAGAACCAAACAATATGCTTACTTTATCTTTTTCTCCATGTGAAGACCAAAAATTCTGTCAGAGAAGAACCAAAAAATTTGCTTACTTCCAATTCTTTCACATTCCCAGAGGTCATCACACCTTTTTGACCCTTCGAAAATTGAAAAACCTCTATTACACCTTTTCGTTTCTTCTTCTTCCCTTAGCCATTTCAGAGCCTTTCCAGAGCCATTTCAGAGTTTCAAACTGAATAAATGGATCTGCAACTCACGCCACTTCAAATTAAATGTTAAATACCTTCTTTCTCTCTCATTTATTCACAAATGGCAAGCTACAGAGGATCGTCGAGGTTTTGCTGCTACGTACGACATCGAAAGTTCTAGATTTGTTACATTTGTGCAATTATTATTTTATTGTTGGTCCACGCAGATTCTATTTGGCCTTTACACAAAGGGTTCCATATTTAAGGTAAGTTTACAAACTTATATTTATATTATTGTAATTTATATAACAACAAAAAAATTTGTGTGGACCCGTGCATGTGATCTAAGAACCAATTAATACTTATATGTGATAGGAGCATATTTATGCGACTTAGTTAGCTTGTTAGTTAGCTTGTTCTTGTGCTTTTACGTTGTTAGTTCTTAGTTATTTAGTCTTTTAAGCCAAATTCGTGTGTTTTCAGGTTCTAAGGACAAAGTATGCAAAAACAAGCAATTTGGAGCATTCTAGAGCATTTTTGAGCCAAGATTGGGTAGTGCAAGCATGGAGGCAAGTTGTTGGACGAGTTTGAAGACAAAAAGGCTTGAAATCAGCCTCAAAACACACTTTCTAGAAGTCCTATCCTTTGTCCTCCAAAGTGGCGCCCCAAATCCTTCTAGAAACCCCAAAATCTGCCACAAAACACATTCTTTCTAGAACCCTAAAAATCTGGCGCCTCCCTCCTTTCTAGAAGGCCTTTGCCTTGCCTTGCACTCAATTCTTTCCATCCAAGTCTTGCCGTGCACTTTCCTATCCCTTTCCCTCTTGGATTCTGATTTATTAGGCCTTTTTCCTTGTGGATTTGGGTTCTATAAATCCTTTTCAGAAATTAATTGGACCACAATTCCTTTTCCAAATTAAATGCCGAACCCTAGGGCCCTAATCCATTATTTCTGCTAAGTCCAAGTCCCAATCTGATTGACCTAGGGTTAGGAGGTGAATATATATATATATATATATATATATATATATATTCCAGGGTTGTGCCACACACACCATCATTCTGCACATCCAAACACAATTCCAGCCATCTTCCAAGCCTTGCCGCAACCCACATCCATCCTAAATCCATCTCTGACCCTTTCATACATCCATACACACCTTTGAACCCTTGTGCCGCAGCTAGTTGGGGAAGAAGAAGGACCTTGGCGCTTCATGCTTGCAGATTGGAGCGTTTTAGGTGTACTTCGTTCTTGTTTTCAATGTTTAATTCGTTATTACTTTCTGAACTTGCTGTAATCATGAGTGGCTAAGCCCCTAATTAGTTAGGGGGGAAGTTTGAAGCTATGAACATGCTTGAGATATGAATTGATTTCTTCCAATTGTGATTTGATAAGTTGTGATTGCAATTCAATTAATTGTTTTATTCATAACTGATTCTTGTATGTTGATTAAGGATGCATACTTAGTTTTCATGCATGAATTAGATGCTAGAATATAAATGAGTTTCACCTAATCGTTATAAGTTTATATTCATGAGTAGTGAAGGTTGCTTGTCACAATCGCGTTAATTGAATTCTTGGCAAACGTATCATGCATTCATAGTTACAATTGCCTCGTCAACACTTACGATTTTCATGAAACGTAATGATCTCTGATTGTATCTCTATTATGCATTCATGTAGAGGACTTTTGGAGAATCATTTGAGTTGTCGCATGCATTCATCCAATTCAATGAGTAAAGGAAAATCTGAGGGTTAATTTGTGCATCACGGTTAATCTGGGGTGTTAAGCATCATAGTTTATTGAAAAGCAATTGGAAATCGATTCATGTACAAGTGTGTCATGTGTGGAGAATGGACCTCTAACTAATCCATCCATCATCTTATTTCCTAAATTCGTTTTACAATCTGTTTAGTTTTACAATTTGTTTGTTTGTTTCAATTTCGTCAAAACCAGAAACCCCATTTACTTTCTTCTTTCAAAGTGTCTAAAATCTGTTTTGTTTGTGTTTTAGAGTGTTTTGAGTCAAGTCAAAACCCTAAATTCGTCCAAAGTTGTGTTTAGAGTCCAAAACTGCCCAGTTTGTGTTTTTAGGCAGTTTTGAGTGTTTTTGAGTTGTTTTAAGTCTTTTGAACCTGTTTTGAGTCCCTTGAGTCTTTCCAAATGTTTTTAACTTTGTTTTTGTGTTTTGAGTCAGTTTAGAGGTTTTAGAAAGCCCTCCTAATCTCCGGTTTAGAACGATCCCTACTTGCATTTATACTACGATTTGACAACAAGAGGGTTTAATTTGAGTGCTTAACTTTTATCACACCAACATGTTAATTTTTTGAAGTAATTAAGTAATGTTGTATAATTATTCCCTAGGATAATTTTAATATGTTTAATGTTATTTATTATTTTGTTATCAAATTGGATTATTATTCATTAATATTAGGTTTTATTATTCCATATTATTTTTATAATTACTTAAATTCTTACAATCATTTTCTTTACTTCCTATTTAATTATTCTGTCGAATAACTTTATTATTTAGGTTCTCTTATATAACCGTCACTACTATATTTTTTGGCCAAAAAAATAATTGCCTAATTTCCATGAAAAATAAATATAGGTACGTTTAAGATGTCTAGTGGAGTTACTAAACGTGATCCAGCTTGGGAACATGGAGACCCAATAGACGGAAACAAAAATGGCACAATTTGCAAATATTGTGGTCAGGTAATGAAGAGTGGCGGAGTGACACGACTTAAGTACCATCTTAGTGGATTAGATCCGAGAAATAATGTCCAACGATGCGACAATGTCCCCCAGAAGTGAAGGCATTCATCACCACATTATTAAAAAATAAAAAACACCAAAAGGAAAAGAAAACACATGGAATGGAAAATATTCGAGCTGGGCTATGAGGAGAAGTCATTGGCCAAGCGGTTGACAGTGATGATGATGACGATGAGGACGAATGTGATGATGACATGGGATCTGAAGAACAACGCAGTTTGAAACAAGCATTACGTGCCTCCAAACAGTCAGCATGGGAAAGAGAACACCTTCATAAAATTCCTAATAGAGCACAAGGTTCCGGGACAAGTGGTGGTGCACAAATGAGACGGGGAGCAAGTGTTAGAGAATCACAACCAACACCACCAATAGCCCCAAGTTTATATAAGTCATCCAAAACACGTCAAAAGAGTGTTTGAAGTTATTTCACTGGAGGTAATGTGAAGGAGGGAATGGGGCGTCTAATTGGCAAGTTCTTTATCTATGAAAATGTCCCTGTTAAGAAGGCATCATCACATCATTTCAAAAATATGGTATTGGGATGTCAACATGCCGGTGTTGGAGTACAACCTCCCACTCCCTATGAGGTAAGAAACAAATATTTGGAAATGGAGTATAAAGACATTGGCGAGTATGTTAACAAGTTGAGCTCAAAGTGGGAAACTAATGGTTGCACAATCATGTGTGACGGATAGACTGGCCTTACCAGATTGTCTATCATAAACTTCATGGTATACTCCAAGGGAAAGACAATTTTTTTGAAGTCCGTTGATGTTTCAGACCATATAAAGAACTACAAGTATATTTACAAATTATTGAGGGATGTAATCATGGAGGTGGGAGAGCATAATGTTGTCCAGGTCGTGACCGACAACGGTTCTGCATTTGTCAAAGTTGGAAAAAAGTTAATAAAGCATCATAATGTGTTTTGGACATCATGTGCAGCACATTGTATTGATCTCATGTTTGAGGCAATGGGGGAAGAGAGAGAATATTGCTAATGTCATAAAAAAGAGCTAGAACGATCACAAATTATATTTACAATCACGGTTGGTTGTTGGCAAAGATGTGTGAATTTTGCAAAGGAGAAATTATTCGTCCAGCTACCACTCGATTCGCCACCAACTATATTGCATTAGACAGCCTACTTAAGAAGAAAGCAGTATAGTTGGTGCATTAGACAACTCTATTCACTAGTGACGATATGGCCAACCACAATTTCAGCCGCTCAAATGCAAGTCGTATGGTGGAAAGTATAGTGCTTGGTCATGCTTTTTGGACTCAATCAGAACATGTGTGCCAAGTGTTTGAACTTCTTTACAAAGTTTTACGGATCGTTAACACAGAAGTGTATCCTACTATGGGGGCAATATATGAGTTGATTGATAGGAGCATATTTATGCTACTTATTTAGTGTGTTTTCTTGCATTTGTTTAGCTAGTTGTTGCTTAATATAGTGTTTAAAGTCATTTTCGTGTGTTTTTAGGTCCAAGAAGCAAAGTTGGCAAAAAGATGCATTTTGGAGCATTTTAGAGCAAATCTGGGCTTGAAATGGATAGCACAAGCAATGGGCATGAAGATGGACGAATTTGGAGTCCAAATGGAGTTAGGAATATGTTTCAAGGTTGGAGAAATAAATTCAAATCATTGAAGATAAGGAATCAGCTCAAAAGAAGGAGAATTATCCAAAACATTATCCAAAACAACCTTATCTTATCTTATCTTATCCAATCCTTATCCTATCCTACCTTATCTTATCTAATCTTATCCTAATCTTATCCTAACCTGTTTTCTTCAGTTTAGGGGACTTAAAACCTGATTTCTAGAAGTCCTATCCATTCCCCTACAAAAGTGGCGCCCCAAACTCTTCTAGAAACCCCAAAATCTGCCCAGAAACACATTCTTTCTAGAAGCCTAAAAATCTGGCGTCTCCTTCCCTTCTAGAATCCTTTTTCCTTGCCTTGCAAGGCATTCCCTGCGCTTATTCCTTTGTGCCGTGGGTTTTCAGGCCCTTTCCCTCTTGGATTCTGATTGTTAGGCCTTTTCTTTGTGGATTTGGGTTCTACAAATCCTTTTCAGAAATTAATTGGACCACAATTCCTTTTCCAAATTAATTGCTGCACCCTAATCCTATTTTTCTGCTAAGTCCAAGTCCTAAACTGATTTCCCTAGGGTTTGCCATGCTATATATACATATTTTCAAGCCCTGCCGCACACAACAACCCATCCATACGAATTCTACACACCTCTCCACATCTCAGCCATTCCAAACACCATTCATAAACCCTAAACCACTTGTGCCGCAGCCCTGCAAGGAGAGGAGGAGCAGCTTTGGAGCGTGTTGCACCCAATCTGGAGTGCTGGGCGTTCTTAGGTGTTTTCTACCTTATGTTTTCGTTGATTAATTTAGTTTTCCTTTGTTTTGCTGTAATCATGAGAGGCTAAACTCGTTTTTTAGCTAGAGGCTACTTTGAAACCATGATTTTGTGTGTGATATGACTTGATAAATTTCAGTTACAGATTCTTGAAGTATGAATGCAATTGGCTTAACTGTTTGAATTAGAACTTATTTCTGTTTGTTGATTGAGGGTCGACACTTAATTGGCATGCATAAATTTGATGCTAGGATATAAGTAAGTTTCACATAATCGTTACAAACTTATGTTCACAAGTAGTAAAGGTTGCTGGAACAATCGTGTTAAGTTCAATTCTTGGTGTGGGTAACATGATGTCATAGTTATGAATGCCTCGTCAATGCTTATGATTCTCATTGAGCGTAATGATCTCTGATTGTGTCTCTATTATGATGTCATGTAGGGAAATTGATGAGAATAATTTGGTTGTAGATGAGTTGTCCGTCCAATTCAATGAAATTAGGAGAATCTGAGGGTTAATTAGTGATTGACACGGTTAATCTGGGGCATTGTCATTCGTAATTCAATGAAAACGTAACTGGAAGTCAAGTTATATGCATATAAGTCATGTGTGGATAAGGAAACCTCTAGCTAGTTCACCATCCGTCCTAAAAACCCAATTTCGTCTAAATCTGCCTAGTTTAAAGTCTTTGTTAGTTTTAACTTAGTTTCACTCTAAAACCAATCCCCCTTCACTTGTTTGAGTCTAATTAGTTAGAATCTGTCTTAGTTTGTGTTTTTGTGTGTTTTGAGTCAAGTTTAATTCAATTTTCGTCCAAAGTTGTGTCTAGTGTCTAGAATCTGTCCAATTAGTGTTTTTGAGCAGTTTTGAGTATTTTGAACCTGTTTTGAGTCTTACTAGTCTATTTAGAGTCCTTTGAGTCTTTTCAAACGTTCTTAACTTTGTTTTTGTATTTTAAGTCAGTTTAGAGGTTTTAGCAAGCCCTCCTAATCCCCGGTTTAGAACGATCCCTACTTGCATTTATACTACGATTTGACAACAAGAGGGTTTAATTTGAGTGCTTAACTTTAATCACATCAAAATTTTGGCGCCGTTGCCGGGGATTAGCAACTTTGCTAATCCCTTGGTTCTTTTCTTTTCGTTTATTTTGTTTTCGTTTTAGTTTCTGACTTTCTTTTGTTTTCTTGTTTTCTTTTGTTTATTTTGTTTTCTTTTGTTTTCGTTTATTTCGTTTTCTTTTGTTTTTGTTTGTGTCTTTTACTTTTGATATTTGATTTAGTTCTCTTTCTTTGATTTTAGGTACTAGAGAAGCAAGACATGGCAATTGCTAACATTCAAGCTCAAATAGCAAATCTTAATTCTCTGTTGACACAGTATGCCGAACGGGCCACAATGCAAGGAGCCCCTACATTTGATACGTATCAAGTTAATCAAAGAGGTTGGGAGGGTGTCAATACCTGGGGTTATCAAGGCTATAACCAATCAAAAAGCAACTTGTGTTCCAACGCGTACAATTCAGATTGGAGTGATCATCCAAATATGCGCAGGAGGGAACCCCAACAACCTCAACAACAAAGTGGATTTCGGACACCAACCCCTGGGATGTTTCCAAAGCCATATGCAACCATGCAATCCCAAACACAATCTGCCCAAAATAACTCAGGTTCGTCTCTTGATAATGATCAAGTTATTCAATTACTAACTACTTTGGCACAGGGGCAGCAAAATCAAACCAAAGAGATGCAAAACTATGCCAAGGAGGTGCAAAATCAAGCCAGGGAGGTGACTGAATTGAAGAAACAGATGGGACAAATGGCTGAGTTCATGGGGCAGTTTCGAGAGCATGGCAAACTTCCTAGTTCTACCACTGTGAATCCGAAGGGAGGACTCGAATCTGTCATGGCCATGACATTAAGAAGTGGCAAAGAGGTTGGGACTGATCCACCAACATCCAAATCTGCCCAAAAGGAGGACGAAATGTTGCTGCAAGAGGAGGTAGAACAAGAGGAAGCCACGGCAAAGGTTGCTCCAACCTTGCCGCAGCCTTCCAATGCACTTAAACCCTCCAAAACGTCCAACACAGGTAAGTTGGGTTCAAATTTGATTTGTTCTAACTATATTCCGCCCGATGCACCCTTTCCTCACAGATTCATGCAATCAAAGAAGGAGGAAAGTGAAAAGGACATTCTGGACACTCTTAGGAAGGTACAAGTCAACATCCCACTCCTTGATGCAATTAAACAAATTCCAAAGTATGCCAAATTCTTGAAGGAGCTGTGCACAAAAAGGAAAAGGATTTCAAATAAGGAGGTGGTACAGGTAAGTGAGAATGTCTCAGCTATTTTGCAACGAAAACTGCCCCCTAAATGCAAAGATCCGGGTAGTTTTACAATTCCTTGTGTTATAGGAAATACTCGATTTGAAAATGCCATGTTAGATCTAGGTGCATCAATAAATGTCATGCCTTATTCTATTTACGCATCTATGAACTTGGGCGAATTGAAAAATGATGGAGTGATTATTCAATTAGCCGATCGTTCTAATGCCTATCCAAGGGGAGTTTTGGAGGATGTTTTGGTGCAGGTTGACCACTTAATTTTTCCGGCTGATTTCTATGTGCTTGAGATGGAAGAGTCAGCCCATTCTTCCCCAATGCCGATTCTACTTGGAAGACCTTTCATGAAAACAGCCCAAACCAAGATTGATGTGGCCAAGGGGACGTTAACTATGAAGTTTGGTGGCGATAAGATTAAATTTAATGTTTTTAAGTCTGTTGAGAATCCTAATGTTGTTCATTCTTGTTTTGCCATTGATAAAATAAAAAAGATAGGGCTGGACCGTTCAGCACCAAGCACAAAGGATGCATCAAGAACCATGTAAGACGAGGGAATTGTAGTGGAGCATAAGGACCATACGGCCACTGCCCTCAAAGTGCCCAAATTGGCCGAAAGCACCATGGGGAAAAATGTTCACAGTGCCGCTACTTCATCACAACACATAGGTAAGCCACCTAATCCAAATCCAATTCCCATTAAAATTGATAGGTGGTTCCCTTCTTTGGTGCAGGCACCCAAGCAAATCCCCGATGGTGGGCGAATTCACATGAACCTTAAGGAACACAATGCACCAATCAGCAAACATCACTATCCCCTTCCATTCATCGATCTACTGTATGAGAACATTGTGGGGCAGGTTGTGGAAGAAGTTCCCTTCCATGCCGTGTGCTCCAATGATGCTTAAACCGAGGAATCATCCGGCTGCAAGACGTTAAAGCAAGCGCTTCTTGGGAGGCAACCCATGCATTCGAATAAAGAAGACCTAGGAATAACCAGCTCAAACCCAGATTTGCGTTCCTAACTCTACTCTTTATTGCATTTCTTTTGCCATGTGTGTCATGTTAGGTAGTTGTTTTGTGTGTTGTATGCTTTCTGTTAGTTTATGTTTGAAACATTGAGGACAATGTTTGGTTTAAGTGTGGGGGGGGTACACAAGTTGTTTTTCCATGATTTTCGTGGGATTTTATCACCTATCACTTCAAATGTTGTTTTTCACTGTTTTTAAGTGTTTTTAGCTGTTTTGGAGTCTTTTTGTGTGTGTTGACATAAAAATCCGAAAATTTCATAAAAATTTGAAAAATTGTTTTAAAAAAACCCAAAAAGAGTTGTTTTTGTGTGTTTGTTTGTGTCTTAGGGTACCTTCCAACACAATGATGAGGATTCGGTTTGTAATTGCATGACTGTTAAAGAGAGTTGTAAACATGGATGAAAGTTTGATTTACTCTTTGGTTTAGGCTTGGTTGTGGTTATAACTTATGAATTCACATGCAATCATAAAAGAAAAATCAGTTTTTGTAACATGCTTGAAGGAAGGAACTCAAACTAACGCTACAACCCTGAGAGACTTGAGCCTTTAACGTTCTTTGGAGAGTTAAAAAAAATCTGTGCATTTGTTGTTTTCTAAAGTCGTTGCATGATCTCATTATTCTTTGCTTGGTTGCTACTTAGAAGGCGTTTCATCATTTAGTTCCAAATACTAGAACTCATATCCGTTTTATTCAAAGCATGAAATTGATTCGCATAACACATAACAAGATGAAGTGTTTAGTTAAAACCAGTGCCAAAAAGCCTAACCCTTTGCATATGTATTGTAGGTTCAGCCCCTTTGAGCCATATTTAGCCTATGTTCTTTGTTAACCCACATTATCCTCACCTAGCCTAGATTAGGACCATCCATACCTTTGTTCTTGAAGCATAGTAACGCATGACTCAATATGAATTCCTTTTGATCATTGTTTGGCAGAAAACAAGTGTGGGGGAAGTGAGTTTTGTTGTGGGTGTGCCAAAGTCTTGAATGAGGCACGACAAAGAAAAGAAGAAAAAAAAAAAAAGAAGAAAATTTCGTAGGAAAATAGAAAGACAAAAAGAAAACGTTGTGAAAAGAATGAAAAAGGAGTTGAAAAGATGTGAAGAAGAGTTCTCAAGTGTTGTTTGTTGAAGGAAGGGTCCAAAACATTGAATCCGGCCCTAATTGTTGCTTGAAATTTCCCTCTGTGTTTAAAAGTTGATTTCTGCATGCTAAAGGGAATTCTAAGTGTCATATTCATTATTTTGCTTGCTATTGCTTTAAGAACGTTTGTTTTCTTTACCTTTCATTGTTAGCCAAAACTCCCCAAAGCCCCGTTACAACCCTATGCTTCAATCTTGAGTGTTGTGTGTTTCAATATGTGGAGTTTGGGATTGATATGAGCATATGGTGTCACTGGTTCTCGCATCTAAGTAGTAGCATTCCATTCATGAGATCATATCTATACATGCTTATTAAATCCAGAAATTGCTTTCCTTGTTATAAACATATGTGAGTGTTCGTTTTCATATTTACATCAATCTTCTCACATATACCTAGTGTAGGGTGTGTAGTCAGAAAATGTGTGTGAAAATAGAGTGCATATCTAGTAAGGAATTGAGGGAATTCTCTAAGGCATGTTACTGCATTCAAAACATCGTTTTAATTGGTTATTTGTGAACTAGTAAGTAGTGACTATGATTAAGTATGTGCTTAAGCGTAAAGATGACCAAAATCTGTGGGGATGATGATTTTTAACATGTCATGTGCATTGGAAATCCCTGAGACAATTGTTGGAAGGTTTAGGTTACATTTTGTTTGTTTTGTTTTGCTCGAGGACTAGCAAAAGCTAAGTGTGGGGGAATTTGATAGGAGCATATTTATGCTACTTATTTAGTGTGTTTTCTTGCATTTGTTTAGCTAGTTGTTGCTTAATATAGTGTTTAAAGTCATTTTCGTGTGTTTTTAGGTCCAAGAAGCAAAGTTGGCAAAAAGATGCATTTTGGAGCATTTTAGAGCAAATCTGGGCTTGGAATGGATAGCACAAGCAATGGGCATGAAGATGGACGAATTTGGAGTCCAAATGGAGTTAGGAATATGTTTCAAGGTTGGAGAAATAAATTCAAATCATTGAAGATAAGGAATCAGCTCAAAAGAAGGAGAATTATCCAAAACATTATCCAAAACAACCTTATCTTATCTTATCTTATCCAATCCTTATCCTATCCTACCTTATCTTATCTAATCTTATCCTAATCTTATCCTAACCTGTTTTCTTCAGTTTAGGGGACTTAAAACCTGATTTCTAGAAGTCCTATCCATTCCCCTACAAAAGTGGCGCCCCAAACTCTTCTAGAAACCCCAAAATCTGCCCAGAAACACATTCTTTCTAGAAGCCTAAAAATCTGGCGTCTCCTTCCCTTCTAGAATCCTTTTTCCTTGCCTTGCAAGGCATTCCCTGCGCTTATTCCTTTGTGCCGTGGGTTTTTAGGCCCTTTCCCTCTTGGATTCTGATTGTTAGGCCTTTTCCTTGTGGATTTGGGTTCTACAAATCCTTTTCAGAAATTAATTGGACCACAATTCCTTTTCCAAATTAATTGCTGCACCCTAATCCTATTTTTCTGCTAAGTCCAAGTCCTAAACTGATTTCCCTAGGGTTTGCCATGCTATATATACATATTTTCAAGCCCTGCCGCACACAACAACCCATCCATACGAATTCTACACACCTCTCCACATCTCAGCCATTCCAAACACCATTCATAAACCCTAAACCACTTGTGCCGCAGCCCTGCAAGGAGAGGAGGAGCAGCTTTGGAGCGTGTTGCACCCAATCTGGAGTGCTGGGCGTTCTTAGGTGTTTTCTACCTTATGTTTTCGTTGATTAATTTAGTTTTCCTTTGTTTTGCTGTAATCATGAGAGGCTAAACTCGTTTTTTAGCTAGAGGCTACTTTGAAACCATGATTTTGTGTGTGATATGACTTGATAAATTTCAGTTACAGATTCTTGAAGTATGAATGCAATTGGCTTAACTGTTTGAATTAGAACTTATTTCTGTTTGTTGATTGAGGGTCGACACTTAATTGGCATGCATAAATTTGATGCTAGGATATAAGTAAGTTTCACATAATCGTTACAAACTTATGTTCACAAGTAGTAAAGGTTGCTGGAACAATCGTGTTAAGTTCAATTCTTGGTGTGGGTAACATGATGTCATAGTTATGAATGCCTCGTCAATGCTTATGATTCTCATTGAGCGTAATGATCTCTGATTGTGTCTCTATTATGATGTCATGTAGGGAAATTGATGAGAATAATTTGGTTGTAGATGAGTTGTCCGTCCAATTCAATGAAATTAGGAGAATCTGAGGGTTAATTAGTGATTGACATGGTTAATCTGGGGCATTGTCATTCGTAATTCAATGAAAACGTAACTGGAAGTCAAGTTATATGCATATAAGTCATGTGTGGATAAGGAAACCTCTAGCTAGTTCACCATCCGTCCTAAAAACCCAATTTCGTCTAAATCTGCCTAGTTTAAAGTCTGTGTTAGTTTTAACTTAGTTTCACTCTAAAACCAATCCCCCTTCACTTGTTTGAGTCTAATTAGTTAGAATCTGTCTTAGTTTGTGTTTTTGTGTGTTTTGAGTCAAGTTTAATTCAATTTTCGTCCAAAGTTGTGTCTAGTGTCTAGAATCTGTCCAATTAGTGTTTTTGAGCAGTTTTGAGTATTTTGAACCTGTTTTGAGTCTTACTAGTCTATTTAGAGTCCTTTGAGTCTTTTCAAACGTTCTTAACTTTGTTTTTGTATTTTAAGTCAGTTTAGAGGTTTTAGCAAGCCCTCCTAATCCCCGGTTTAGAACGATCCCTACTTGCATTTATACTACGATTTGACAACAAGAGGGTTTAATTTGAGTGCTTAACTTTAATCACATCATTGATGTGTGTAGTGAAGAAGGACTTGGAAAGAAAACATAGTGCAAGGTGGGTCATAAAGATAATTGATGACCGATGGTATAAAACATTATACCACGATTTGCATGCAGCAGGAATA
Organism: Heteromeles arbutifolia; assembly: GCA_024362995.1. Lineage (NCBI taxonomy): Eukaryota > Viridiplantae > Streptophyta > Magnoliopsida > Rosales > Rosaceae > Heteromeles > Heteromeles arbutifolia. The sequence continues at coordinate 36,504,167 of JANCRC010000002.1, read as the reverse complement.
AATTATGTCATAATTTGCAATTCATTTCTTTAGTTGCATAAGTATTATTTCTCTTATTAGAGTATGTGTTTCTTTGAACAGCATATTATTTGAATCCTCGATACCAATACAGACCTGGTGTTGGAGATGATGGTACCTTTATATGTGCTGTACATAATGTATACTCTAAATTAGACCCTGCATCACCAGCAGTTGGCGAATTTGGAAATGAGGTACACAATTACTTAAATTATAATAATTACATTATTGGATTAAACTAACACGATTTATTGTATTCAGCTAACATGGTTTAAAGATGCAAGAAGAACTTTTGGAGAACCAACATCAGTTGCTGCTCGAACAAAAATGTCTCCTAGTGAGTGTAAACATATTTCACTATAAGTTTATAATAGAATTTGTTGGAGTTATTAGGCTTATCAACATTGTTTTTCATTATAGCTGAATGGTGGATTATGTATGGGACTGATGCACCAACTGTGAGAAAGTTAGCAATCAAAGTATTATCACAAACAACTTCCTCATCTGCTTGTGAAAGAAATTGGAGTACATTTGCACTCATACACACAAAGCAAAGAAATAGGTTGGCTTATAGTAGGTTGGAAAAATTAGTTTATTGCTACTACAACATGAAGCTTCAAATTCGAGATAAAGAAGCAGAAATAGATCATGTCGACCCACTAGATGTGTTTGATATTGTTGGTGAAGATGATGATACAGAGGGTAACCAACTTTATCAATAGATTAGACCTCTTCATTTAGATGATGATGAAGGCAACCCAGCTCAAAGAGTTGTTGAAGAAGCACGTAATGAAGGGATAAATGTAGAAAGAGTATTAGATGAGGAGGTGGGATGTAGCAGCGCTGACTCTTTGGAAGAACTTTTGCGTCCAAGACCAAGAAACACTGGAATTCCACCTTCTTCCAATCCTACACAACCACAAGATCTTGCTGATACTAATGATAGCTCTACTACAAGATCAGGAGACTCACCTACCACCGAAGGTGGGAATAATGAATGATATAGTGGAGCTGGAGGTAGTGGTGGATATTGAAACTATGTTGGACCACCTCCTGGATTTATGAGCCCCTTCATTGGTGAGGCAAACTTCACGCATGCAACACAGGATGAGGGCCATGGCAGTAGGCGGGCAGGACCAGGAATTGGTGCCATAGACAAGGACTATACTCGTAGAGAAAGAGGCAAGGGAACTTTGTCAAGTCAAGAAGATGACTCGTTATCTATAACTTCGGACTCTGTTAGAGTGGGAAGTAGTAACTATGGTTATACTCATAACCAACCATTTCCCTACCCTTCATATCCCATTCCTGTTGGGATGGAACAGAGTGACTCATGGAAAGAATTTGAGACTCAATCTTCAAATGATTTTGCTTATGGACAATGTCAACCAATCTCGGATCCATATGGGTGGCATGTTAACAATTACATGCAAAATTATTTTGGGGATTTATCATTTGATGACTACTCTTCACAATACACTTACTCTACACATAGAGATGATGAAGATAGTGAAAATTTTGAACCTCATAGGAACTCTATGTGGTACTAAGTCACTCATGTATAAATGATTATGGTGTGTTTAAACTTCTTTCATTAATTACTACGTATTTTCTACACTCACAATGTTTGCCAGCTCGCTATATAATCAACTTAAATCAGTTAAATCCATCATGCAATGCATTTCCTTCCAATTTTTTGTGATAAACTAATAGATAATTGACTAAATACACATCCTGCAAAGTTTCAATAAAAATTTCCAAGTTTTTCTTACAATTTTCGTGGTTTTTATTCAATTTTTATCGATATCGATAATATCCCGATATTTCCATCGAAATTTTCGTGTTTTTGGACTACCGATATTTCCGATATCATCGATATTTTGTTCCTTGATCCAAACCATACTCAAGAATGGCTAAAACCATGGGTATGCCATGTCCATCAACTCCACAATACATTAACAAGTAGGCCAAATGAACTTAATCAATATAGAATGATATATCAGTCGGAGTTATCTAACGTGACCTGTACAACTGCACCCATACCTCGTTACTCATTGCTAGCACATAAGTCGGAGTCACCTCTAATGACCTGTACGACTATATTCATGTCTCATCAATCATTGCTAGCACATAAGTCGGGAGTCACGTATAGTGACCTATACGACTTATCCATATCTCATCAATCAATGTTAGCATATAAGTTGGGAGTCACCTATTGTGACCTGTACGACTTATCCATAACTCATCAATCAATGCTAGCATATAAGTTGGGAGTCACCTATTGTGACCTATACGACTTATCCATATCTCATCAATCAATGCTAGCATATAAGTCGGGAGTCACCTATAGTGACCTGTACGACTTATCCACATCTCATCAATCAATGCTAGCATATAAGTCGGGAGTCACCTATAGTGACATGTAGGACTTATCCATATCTCATCAATCAATGCTAGCATATAAGTCGGGAGTCACCTATAGTGACCTGTATGACTAATCCATATCTCATCAAATATTGCTGCACACAAGTCGGAACCACCTCTAGTGGTCTGTACGACAGGACTGGGTGTAAATAAGTACGCTTAAGTGCTACGATCACGTGAAGACTGTGCGAATAATCGCTGGTCACCTACGAGTTGGAACCACCTATAGTGGTCTGTATGACAGGCCAATGCACCTACCTTGAATCCAAGGTGAGCGTAAGGTGTGGGAGGTGAACATCATGTGAATGATTGTGCCCTGGCCACGGGCTGGAGCACTAACACCAGGGTGTAGGTTTATGAGCTCTAAATGCATCTAATACCGCATGTACTACTTATAGGCAACCTGTACGACAGTGTCGGAGTTGCCTATTACATAAATGTAGTCATGCCATAATCCCATCATTCCAACTAATACTATATACTCACCTGAACTTACCTGTGTGTCCTACGTTCACCTTTACACTTCATAGCGTTCACAATAATTACGTGCAAGTAATATACATATGGATATACCAGGATGTAAATTTGAAATTCAACCATATCATAATATTTCCAAATATATAAACATATATACAAATGGCATAAAATGCATATCTTAGTGTTTCCCAAATTTCTTCACATTGCTCAATTCCCCAAACAAGACTTTTATCTTGATTATTTAATCTCATTTATTATATGGCTGCATCTAACATTTCGTTAGACTGCCTACGTACCTTAAACAGAGATCAAGCCATTCGTAGTTCACACTAGTACTTCAAAGCATTCACAGTGATTATATGCAATATTCAATTTATAAACGTTATATATATATATATATATATATATATATATATATATATATATATATATATATACGATAAAAAGGAAAAGACCCACTCACCTGGAGTCCACGCTACGATTCTCTAGCACGCACATCGAGGCGTCCCGAACGATTGGCGCCTAGAACAATGATCGAATCACATCTCAGAACTATTATCAATAGAATACATAATTCACATAAAACACATCCTCCAGGACATTCTAAAATAGTTTGAGACTCATTGACCACAAGTCAACCGTTGATCAAAGATCGACGGTAGGATCTACAACCCTGTATAACTCGATCCAGAAGTTTCGCTTCTCAGATTTCCAATCCGCACTTCCAAAGATCCACATTACGCTTCTAGAATAACATACTAAAATTTTATTACGATCCAACGGTTGGATCTCCTCCAATTACCCAAAACCAATTAGCGGTTAACATTTATTTCGAAGGTTAGATGACACTTCTTTGTGGAGATTTTGGTGATTGAATATCTCGAAAGCTACTGTTGTAGTTGATGTTATGCATCCAATCCAGTTACCTCGTACTCCATATTTAATAGACTTTCTTTGATCCTCAATTTTCGAATAAATTTTTAGCTTTCGTGACGTAGTCCCTTTCTCACTAAGTTCGAGAAAACTTCATTATGAATTTGCTTGCTACAGCGTTGCGGACTATGTTAGCTCGACTACATGACATGTATGTCACAATTGTATCTTATCGGGATGCAAGTTTTATTTCCAAGTGTTTGGGAAGCCTTCTGGAAGGCCACGTGTAGTAAGTTGTTGTTGACTATATATTTCCCTCAGACTAACAACCAGTTTGAACGGACTAACCAGACTTTCTTGGTGTGTTACGTTTATTGCTTTATAGTTGTAGCATGATTGTATATGATACTTATCTTCACTAGAGCTTGTAACTACGGTTACACAAATTATTGGTCTTTGTTGTGACATTATGGAGATTTGGAATGGAGATTCTTTGCTTATCACTTGCTTGACTGAGGAGTTTTACGAACAAGTGTTCAATTGTGAGAGTTCTCATTATAAAAATGTTATCCTATTGTTGTTGTTACCCAAGGAGGGGGAGTGTGTGAGCGCGGTAAAGAATTGACTAGACGTTAATTGTGTCTTTCCCAATGAGGGGCATGATGACAATATTGCACCCTCGTGAATTTATTATTTACTTAGCATGATAACAGTGAGTTGTCAATATCGCGGGCCGCAGACCGTAATTCCAAGAACTTATTCGTTGGATTAGTTAAGCAAGTAAATATGTAGGTCTTTTTACGTTAGTGCATACTTATGTGTTTGTTGTATTTTACCTATTTATTACTTGGGCTCCACCCAATGGTATTATGTACTTACGTCCGGAGTTCGCAACTTTTGATTGCGTAGTTGAAAATGTTAATTTCAGTTTTAAGTACCAATACAACTACTCTAAACCTTATGTTGTTACATATATTTCCACGGGAAAATTAGTACATATATTTTATGCTTCTTTAATTTTGAGTTTTGTGTCACAACTCATTTTAAATTTCGGGGACGAAATTTTCTTAAAGGGGTAGATTGTGACAACCCGTCCCTAATTTTTCGTTTTTATAAATTTTAAAAGCGTGAATTGACGAAAATGCCCTAGAGGCAAGGACTTTGACTTCAGTTGGCCATCGGTTTGAGAGACCTAGGACTTATTCTTTTGGCATATCCTCATATTACTCGTCATTACGAACGCATAGGCGAAAGCCGTTTGCAAGTCTGGATTATAATGGTATAGTTACGAATGTTTGAAGTTGGTTATTTAAAGTTAGTTAATTGGTTAAGGAGGACCAATTAGATAAAAGGTAGAAAAAGGGCAGCAGCCCAATCAGAAATCAGAAGGAAAAAAACAAAAAAAAAAAGGGAGAAAGCTCCCAGCTTTCCCGTGCATGCCACCACCTCGACCACCCAACTTCCAAGGCCGATTCCGGTGGAATTTCTCGACGCGACCACCGCCATCTTGAAGCTCTCATTCCCCTCTACAAAATCCACCCAAGAACCACCTTGATTAATCTCTGTATGTGGCGGTTTGAGGCCGCGAAAGTTGACGGTTCTCACGATGTTCTAGCCACCCTTTTGATTTTCCGGCAAATCGGCAAAGTGATGACCAATGCCACCACTTGGGCTTTGTAGCCCATCATCCCAGGAGAAAAACCCAACCAACCTTGACCCCGTTGGACCACCATACACAATGAATCGACACCGGGAAGCTTTAGGCACTGCCGATTTTGTGGGCAAAATTGACCACCTTCCGTCCACTTTTGGACTTTGTGGCAGGTATGAAAGTTGTTCCTCTCTTTGAGATCTTCATTCCTGTAAAATTTGGTAATTTTTAGAAATAGTTGAATTTTCCGGCTAGTTGGGTAGCCAACTGCCACCTGCGGCGGCGCGTGGGCCAAGGTGTCCCCTGACCTTCCTAGACTAAATTTGAATACCTTGGTTCCATTTTTGAAGTTTGATTAACGAAATTCCGTCATTTGAACTTAGTTCCATTTAGGTCCGCCACTTGATTATTATAGCGACCGACGATCCGACCATTGGATCGTTACCAAACTTTATTACATTATAGTACGCAATATTTAAGGACCATAGAAAATTACGGATCGAGAATCCGACCTATGGATCTTCCCGAATTGGATTTGTAAGTTTATTAAATAAATGTTAACCGCTACTTGGTTTTGGGTAATTGGCGGAGATCCGACCGTTGGATCGTAATAAAGTTTGGTGACAATCCAACGATCAGATCGTCGGTTGCTATAATAATCAAGTGGCAAACCTTAATGGAACTAAGTTCAAACGACGGAATTTCGTTAATCAAACTTCACAAATGGAACCAAGGTATTCAAATTTAGTCTAGGAAGGTCAGGGGACACCTTGGCCCAGGCGCCGCCGCAGGTGGCGGTTGGCCGCCCGACTCGCCGGAATATTCAACTATTTCTAAAAATTACCAAATTTAACAAGAATGAAGATCTCAAAGAGAGGAACAACTTTCATACCTGCCACAAAGTCCAAAAGTAAACGAAAGGTGGTCAATTTTGCCCACAAAGCCGGCCGGTGCCTAAAGCTTCCCGGTGTCGATTCGTTGTCTATGGTGGTCCAACGGGGTCAAGGTTGGTTGGTTTTTGCTCCTAGGATGATGGGCTACAAAGCCCAAGTGGTGGCATCGGCCATCGCTTTGCAGATTTGCCGGAAAATCAAACAGGCTGGCCGGAGCACCGTGAAAACCGTCAACTTTCGTGGCCTTAAACCACCACATACAGAGGTTAATCAAGGTGGTTCTTGGGTGGATTTTGTAGAGGGGAATGAGAGCTTCAAGATGGCGGTGGTGGCGTCGAGAAATTCCACCGGAGTTGGCCGAAATCGGCCTTGGAAGTTGGGTGGTCGCAGTGGTGGCGTGCACGGGAAAGCTTGGAGCTTTCTCCTTTTTTTTTCTTTTTTTTTTAGGCTGCTGCCCTTTTTCTACCTTTTATCTAATTGGTCCTCCTTAACCAATTAACTAACTTTAAATAACCAACTTCAAACGTTCGTAACTATACCGTTATAATTCGGACTCGCAAACGGCTTTCGCCTATGCGTTCGTAATGACGAGTACTATAAGGATATGCCAAAAGAATAAGTCCTACATCCCTCAAACCGATGGCCAATTGAAGTCAAAGTCCTTGCCTCTAGGGCATTTTCGTCAATTCACGCTTTTAAAATTTATAAAAACAAAAAAATTAGGGACGGGTTGTCACACTTGATTCTCGGTTTATTTATTTAATTAAAAGCCTAGAAAAAATTGGATCAGTACAACAAAACAAAAGAGAAGTGCAATCATTTTTCTTTGCTAAATTTCCAAATTGTTGCAAAAACTTTTCAATGATATACCTTAGTTGCAACATGCCGTCAGTGATGCTCCTCACCTAACATTCGAATAAAGAGAGATGTAGGTGTAAACGTCAATGGAGGAAGCCACCGCACAAAGCTACGATAGGGAAGGCAAAGTTATGATCGTTCATTTCTGTGAGAGGGTAGCAAAATGTATTTTACTTATGCGAAAACTTGCATATTTATTTCATACCCAACACTCATATCTTTAGTAGGAATACAAATTCACCAAATAGTTGGTCGAACACGAAACTGGATAGAAATCCAAACATTCCAAGGTCTAGTAAACAACACTGCGATAGGGAGTCCAAGTTCTTCAGCAGCTGTGATGGTAAAAGGCATGAAACCGTAATCACCAATATTGTTCAACAAAAGATATAGACATTTGGTAATAATCACCAATATTGTGCTTTCTGGAAGCAATTAGAGTTTTTGCATCCTCTTTTCTTTCCTCGATGACCGACACGTGCATAACCTTCTCCGTAGTTGGGTTCAAAAAATGAAGAACAGACCAAAAGAAAGGCTCCACCGATCATGGACACTTGGAAACAGAAGGAAAATTTAAGATGTAGTGGAAGCGGAGCAGTCGACGATGATCGACGTGTGGGCAGCGTGGACAAATAAGTAAATCTACTGTGCCAAAGAGGAAAAACAACGGAGAACAGAGAAGAAAATAAGGGCATTACTGTCATTTCACTGTTCACAAACAGTGAAAAATAGTGCGGGGAGAACCCAGTTCTAGTATATAGATAATTTAGACTCCGAGAGAAATCTCCATTCGGAATCAAGTTTTGGCACCCAAAGTACCCTTATCTCCTTCTCCTTTCTACCTCTATCTTTGGTTCACTCCATCTCTGTTTCTGCTGCTACAAAACAACTCCACCCTATCTCTGCTTCTCTCCATCTCTGTCCTGGGATATAGGTGGGCAGCGAAAAGGTTGACAGTTGACAGTTGGGACCTGGGTTAGGTTCTGAATTGGGTTTCGATTTGACTGAGATTTTGAGGGATTTTAATTTTGAGAGGGTGTATTTAGGATTTTAAGTGATTTTAATTTTTTTTTTTAATAAATCTAGGAGTATTCAATCAAAATTTTAAGTGATTTTTTGAAATTCAAAGTGTTTTCAATCATAATTTTATGATAGTTTATTAAAATCCTTAGAAATCTAGATGTATTCAATTAAGATTTAAAGAAGTTTATAACACTCCAGGTGTATACATCAAAATTTATGGAATTTATAAATCCTTTAACATCCTCAAAATCCCAATAGAATACACTACCGTAGTATGAAGGGTCTGCTTTACTTGTAAGTGAGAGGTCTAGGTTCGAATCTTGTAAATGACGAGTTTGACACCAATTCAAAATAATTATTGGCCATGAAATCAAAATTTTAATCCCAATTAAACTTAAATGATTACAGGATGTGAAAATCGCCTTAGAAATGCTAGGAGAAACATTAAGGTCAATTAAACAGTTTCTAAAGGAACCATCTCCACCACAGTAAACCAAACTAATGAAGACGTTAAGGGGAAGGAAACTGAGGGCTTTGGGGATACTTCTCTACAAAACAAATCGTCGTTAGCGAGGGTCAAATGCTATTAAAAATGATATTGTTGTTGAAAAAACTTATATCCGATTGGAAAAGGCACTCGCTGGTTGTCGAAAACTCTTCCATTGGGAATACTTTTTTTCCAGACCAACCATTATAAATACTTCATTTCTAAGTACTAATTATCCTTCCTTCGTAATAGCAAACTTATTTCATATTCGACATGTCAATGTGGTCATAAATACTAATATTGTTGTCGAAAATGTATTCTGAATGGCGACATATGTTTTTTGCGATTATTTTCTCTACCAAAACATTGTGTTTGACCAGATAAAAAAATTGTGTTCGATCAACTTTTTCCAACAACAACAAAAATCTTATCTACGAGAGTGCACAGTCGTCGCAAGCATCAATACCGATAATAAGAAGTGGCTGAAAATACATAATGACTTGTTAGAAATACACACAATAACATATTTGCAATGATCAAGTGTCGTAAAAAATATATACTTTTGATGTTGGAGGTTTGTTGGTAATACATATTGGTGATAGAAAACTTTGTCAAAAATATATATGTCTGACCATGATCGGTTGTTGCAAAGTTGTTGTAAATAGATAAGAATTGTAAGATATTATCATCAACGAATGCTTGGTCGAAAATATTTTGGGTAAATTACATTTTCTTATCTCAAGTTTGGGCTCTATTTCAATTCCTTACAACATCTTTAAAAAATTTCACTTTCATACCTTAAGTACTATTTTATTTCAAAATAATACATCCGTTACATTTTTCATCCATTGATTAAGCGCTGATGTGGCTGCCAAATGTCTGCCACGTGGCAAAAAAAATAATTTTTTTATTTTTTTAAAAAAACCTGAATTTTCTCAAAACAAAAAAAATTTGAAACCCACTATCACTTCCCCCCCGCAACCCTAACCCAGAACCCAAAAACCTGCAACAAGAAGAAGAAGAAGAGGGAGAAAAATAAAAAAAAAGCCCCAGTTTCCTCTTCTTCTTCTTCTTTTCTGGGTTGCAGATGGGAAACATGAATGGGGGCAAGATGATTTGGGGGGGGGGGGGGGGGAAGACGATGAAGATTGAAGAGGATGGGGCTTCGGCAAGGGGGGTGGGATTTGGGTTCTGTAAGGTTTTTTCTTTTTGTTTTTGTTTTTTTGTTTTTGGTTGGGTTGAAGATTCAAATGGGGTTTCGGCTGGGGGTGGGGTGGGGTGATGGGATCTGGGTTTCCTAGTTTTTTTTTTTTTTTTTTGTTGAAGATTCAGGTTTTTTTTAAAAAAAAAAAATTAAAAAATTAATTTTTTTTTGCCACGTGGCAGACATTTGGCAGCCACATCAGCGTTTAACGGATCAATTGATGGAAAATGTAACGGAAGTATTATTTTGAAATAAAATAGTACTTAAGGTATGAAAGTGAAATTTTTTAAAGATATTGTAAGGAATTCAAATAGAGCCCACGAAAGTGTAATTTACCCATATGGTTTTTGTGACTATTTATTATTGAGCAATTGGAAATCTTGTCAAAAATAGACAATTGTCATCGGAATATTTTTTTGGACGTCCTTGTATGATATAAGACAGAAATTAGGTTATTTCACATGCAATAAAATTAAAAGAAGGAAACATCGAGCAATCAAAATGACCATGTGCGAAGCATTGCATTAATTTCCTCATTCATGGCATTGCGCCATTTTGGTTGCTTAGAAACCTTAGAGAAACAAGTGAGTTTACCGGAACTAATAGATGATACGAGAGTGAGGAAAAGGATACCAGACAATGTCGTCAGTACAAGTCTTGGGTTTGGAGATGTCATTGCGGAGACGAGTCATCATGGCATGAGTGGACTGAGTCGTTAAGGGGTAGCATCAATAAGGAAAGGGATCCTCTCCAGATCCCTTCCTTCTAATCCACCAACTTCGGGGATCCGGACAGTTGAAATTTGATCCAACGACTACAAACAGGGGGCCACTTAAAGGTATACTAACTTTAGCCGTTGGATCAAATTTCAACGGCCCGGATCCCCGGATTTGGTTGATTAGGAAGAAGGGATTCAAAGATGATCCCTTTCCACCTGATAGATGGATGTGACAGGGGCGACTGTAGAGGTTCAAGATGAGGAAAACACAAACACCCGAAGACACGAAGGTAAGAATGGGAGGAAAACCAAAAAGAACATAATAAGGATAATTCCAATTGAGCACAGAGTAGGAAGAAGAAGACGGACGTCTGTGACGACAACTTTAGCCAATAATGGCTCCATAGTGTGGAGTAAGGCCTGTATTAAAGTGACTATATGGCGATGCCTACTTTCGGCAATCCTATTTTGTTGAGGAGTATGACGGCAAGAGTATCGTTAGTCAATGTCCAACTCATGAAAAAAAAGTAGAAAAATGATTGATTAACATACTCTGGACCATTATTACTTTGGAGAACCTAAACAGTAGCATGAAAAATATTGCGAGCTATAGCCACACATGTTTTAAAGTGATCACAGAGAAGCAGAAAAATTCATCTGTGAATAAATATTACATCATAATGAATGATATAAAATAAAGAGCAAGCACATTTATTGTTATTATTATTATTACTATTATTGGAATAAAAAGGAAGTTGCTCTGACTTGCTAAGGGCATAACCCGTACAAAAAGATTTATTGATTTTGACAGAAAAATGGTAAACGAGAACATAGACGGGACATAACTAGTGACGAAAGATGATCAAGTCTTTGGTGCCAAGTGGATGATGAAATGGTGGCAGGGGCTTGGGGGACATCAGAGACAGTAGGCAACAAGGATAGAGGATAAAGCTCATCCTTTCAAGGCCAACGTAAGTTATAAATTTGATAAAAATTAGGAGCGAAAATAAAAAAGACAATATTTTCTTGATTAAAGCGAGCAACAGATAAAAGATTTTTCGAATTTCAGAAATAAAAAAGACATTACAAAAATGAAATTTAGTAGGACCAAGAGTGAGAGTAACGGAACCAGTATGAATAATATTTATCGTATTACCATTACCCAAGCAAAACATTGGTTAAACCATTGTAAGGTTGAAGCCGAAAAAATTGAAGATGGGCCGGTCATATGGCGAGTGGCACGGTATCTAATAATAATTTGGATGATGCGGACGGGTGTAAAGAGTGGCAGCAAAAGGCGGAAAAGGTGCGGGTCCAATAGAGCACATTGAGAGGAGGCCTGCTGTTGCTGAAACCGGGGCAAGAAAGTGGCCCATGGGCCGTAGAAGGACGGCAGAAAGAGGACGACCAAGAAACTATCAAAACCCAAGGAAGACGAAGGGAAGACCAGGAACGGGAGATTTTTATTTTTGGTTGACACAGAAAACAAAACCCAAGGATTTAAGTTGGTAAACTTAGACGAATGATAGCATATTGAAGAAAGTTGATGTTCAATTATAAAATTAATTGATAATATGGAGAATAGTCTATCTTACTTATATCTGTTGCAAGGTGCCTTCTTTTCTGAGGTGGGATTCATTCTCGCAACAGGCTCCCTCCCATGTGACAAATTTTCAAGCTTAACACATGGACAACACAAATCAAATGACGTGCAACACATGTGACTTTTGGTCTTCGCACATTAGACAATCTACTCTAATATCATATAGAAATGTGACTCGTTAAACTAATCTTACATTGTTTACAATATATGTAAGGTTTGAGAAAACTCATCTATTGTTGTAATAATTTTAAGAATAATTGAATGCCCACATGAGAATAGTAGTGAATAGTAGGGAGTTTGTTGTGTGGTACTTTTTCAAAAGAGAAAAATCACGGATGTTGTTGGATTTGTCACGGGTGTGACTTTCCATTCACTGTAAACCTATGGATGTGGCTCTATAAATAAATCACTCCGTGGGTGATCAACACATAGCAACTGAAAGAGAAAATTACTAAAAGCAATAATATCAGTATCTCTCCCCTCCTCTTTTATCGGCAATCCTTTTGTGTTAGAGCTACGAAACAAAACAGTGTGATATTTCGCACCCGCTTCATTCTTATCCTTGGCAAATGTTATCCTTCTAACTTTTGCCTATTTATAACACATTATCAACACGACTCTCAAACCCTAAACAGTTCACATCGGTGAAAAATGCTTCCTCCAAGGATTTTACTGTTTTTCTTCCTCCTCTGCCTCACCTGCTGGATGTACCCTCGCAAAGAACTGCTAGCACCATGCCTGCTTCTAGTTCTCAATATGACAATTACTTATATCTTTGATTTCTTGTTTGGTGTAGCTCCTGATTACTAACCCAATGTTTATTTATTTTTGATGCGATCAAAGATGGTGCGGTATCATCGCCCATCTTGGATTGTAGACTTAATTTTACAGCAATTTTAGGTGGTGCGATATAATCGCCCACCCTGCTCTGCATATTTAAATTTTCTTGCTATATTGTTTCAATGAGAGTGGTGCAGTACAATCGCCCTCCTCATTAATCATGTAAATCTCGAGCCTGAAGTTTTGATTGCTTATCATTTTGGCCTGAAGATCAAAATGAAAAATTGTAAGAACCAGAAGTTCTAACACTATAATCCTCCAGAACAAATATTATTGCAAGTTCTTACACATCTCATCTTTCTTTCAGAAAAGAAAATGGCGAACTTCGCAAAGCTTGATTTTGTTGCCCAGAATATTACTGGGAATAACTACCTTATCTGGGTAGTGGATGCCAAGATCCATCTGGAGGCAGGGAATCTTGGAGAAACCATTAAGGAGGAGAACAATGCATCCTCTCAAGATTGGGCGAAGGCCATGATCTTTATCCGTCCCCACCTTGATGAAGGATTGAAGAGCGAGTACCTAACGGTTGAAGATCCATTAACCCTCTAGAAGGCACTGAGAAATAGATACAATCACCATAAAACGGTGATTCTTCCAAGGGCTCATTATGAGTGGACTCACCTAAGGATCCAGGATTTCAAGATGGTGGCTAAGTACAATTCTGCAGTGTTCAGAATCAGCTCTCAGATGAAGCTCTGTGGGGAAACCATCACTGAGGAAGATATGCTAGAAAAGACTTTCAGCACATTTCATGCCTCCAACATGCTCCTGCAGCAGCAGTATAAGGAGCGAGGCTTTACTGAGTACAACCAGTTGATATCTGTGCTCCTTGTAGCTGAACAAGACAATGAACTTCTGATGAAGAATCATCAATCCCGACCTACTGGATTAGCACCATTCCCAAAAGTGAATACTGTTTTCCTTGAAGTAAATACCATATCCTCTCATAGCAATAATTACAAACGAGAACGTGGCCACAAGCGAGGCTAGTGGAACGGGAAAGGCAAGAACCATGATGTCCAGTTTCACAACCAGGTTCCAAGGCATAATTTAGGATCGATCTTTAACAATGCAAATCACCAGAATGACAAAGCTCATATGAATAACACTCCTAGAAATCTTAAAGGAGTTTTCCATAGGTGTGGTGGTAATGGACATTAGGCGCGTACCTGTCGTACCCCAAAACATCTGCTGGATATGTATCAAGCATCCATCAAGGAGAAGGGTGTCGAAACTGTTGGAAATGTGCCCTAAAACCAATCATATGATGATACTTTACGGACATTTCACATGTTAAACTAATCTAGTTTAATATAAAGGGCAAAGATTACTGTTTTAAGCCATTTCATATAAATGTTATAAGCTTAAACGATAAGTCCAAGGAATATGTAATTAGGAGAATGTAATCTAAAGAAGTTAGATTCATGAGACCATTCTCTTTCGTATACATATCCTAAATGTTCTTGATCATAGGATTGCCAATTGGGCATTGACAGTCCGTTAAGATCAGTACGTGCTATGTCTTCTCTTAGGGAGAGTGACTAGTCTCGAGTCAATGGTGCGATTGACACCAAGACAAGTACGTAGGTGCTCAATAGAGAATGAGCAATCAACGAGGAGTTCTCATACTTATGTCACATGAGAACTCATGGTTGGGATAATGCAAAGTAGTCCTTTGACCTGAGGCATTATAGTTGTCTTGTGGTTAGGTCCTTGATCTTTGACTATGTCAAAGTCACTCCGTCAAAGAGTGTCCACGGCATAGTTAGGGTTAAGCCACTTAGCCATGGAGGCAAGTGAATGCGCAACAAGGGATCTCTAACCTTCAAACGTTGAGGGAGAATACTCTATGATATGATTAAGAATCTCTGGCCAGAGTATGAATGAGATTTAGGAAGTCGTTCCAAATCACATTCAAGGTAATCATATAAGTAAGAGAATCACATTGGATAGTAGACATGAATAAACTATCAAACAAAACAATGTGGTCAAGAGTATTGTATTAGAGAAAGACCGTATTGTATTGTAATCCCAAACTGAATAGGTTCTCCAACCTCTTCTGATTAGCTTGGGTAGCCATGACATACTGCTAGGTGTCACTCATGGCTTGTGGAAGCCCTGAAGATGTATAATCACTAAAGGGAGAATTGAAAGTAAGTTTCAATTCACAATCGATTAGTAAGAGTTCTAATCGCCCACTGCCTCGCTAAAAGGAACCTAATGGATCACACACCGTGTAAGGTAATGATTGAAGGATATAACGAAGATGAGTAAAGACAATTAAATAGTTTAATTGTTTATGGCAAGGATTAATTAATATGTTAATTAATCAAACGAATAAGTTCGTTTTAAACCTTGAGTTGGATTTGGGCCTTAAAGCCCAAACTGGGCTTCGAATTGTCAAGCCCATTAGCTTAAGTTGTATGACAACTTAACAACCAAAATTCAAGAAGCCCAAAACAGCCCAAAGGCATGGGAAAACTGGCCATATAGAGAGGAGGGACCTTTTGGTCCAAAAATGAACAAAAAGTTAAAAGCATAGAAGGGGTATCTTTGCACCATCCTCATTAGGGTTTTTTTTTTTGAGGAAATTGGTGAGAACATGTCTCTCCCTTTTCTCTCTAGGAGGCCGGCCCCCTTGGAGGAGATTAGCTAGCAATCTTCCCTCCTCCAAGGTCACTCATCTCCTCTTTAAGTCTTTCCTTGGTGTGGAAAAATTAGAGGTTCTCTATTTTGGGAACTTGGAGAATCCTTTCAACCATCCTCCTCCAATAAATCCATGGAGCTAAGAAGCAAGGAATGAAGGCTCTATCTCTTGGGTGATTAGCCTTTGTTATGCAAAGAGGAATCAACAAAGGTATAAATTTCTCAACTCACTTTATTCTTGAGTTGAGTCTTGGTTCACTCAACTACTAGGCTTTGAATTTCATGGGTAATGTTTTGTTTTTGAGTGCATACAAGCAGGATTCCGCCTTTAATTGTTAATTGCATGCCATATATGTTGCTCAAATGAACATGTTTTTCACAAGTTTTCCTTCAAGTGGTATCAGAGTCTAGGTCTAGTAGTTGGTGAATCCTTTTGGGTTTTGTAGTTCATAGTTTGTGATTTGAATGTTGTAATTGTTACAAGCTTTATTCTTGCTTATTTGAATGTAAATTTTGTTCGAAAATTTGCCATCTCAAATGTTGTAGATGTAGTTGATATGAGCATGAAT
This sequence comes from Heteromeles arbutifolia, assembly GCA_024362995.1. NCBI lineage: Eukaryota > Viridiplantae > Streptophyta > Magnoliopsida > Rosales > Rosaceae > Heteromeles > Heteromeles arbutifolia. The sequence continues at coordinate 36,487,880 of JANCRC010000002.1, read as the reverse complement.
TTTGGAGCTAAAATTTGGTGCCATGTTTATGGGGAAATTCGGCCAAATCCAAAGGGTGGATTTTTGGGTTCATGTTTGTCTTGTTAAAAGTGTTTTAAAGTGACTTTTGTAACCCCTAAGTATCCTATGATGTTAACCCCCTTTTGAGTAGTGAAATTTTGAATTTTATTGAGTGAAAACATTCATGGAGCTCTTATGAGTTTTCATGTGTGTTCTTCAATGTTCTTGATGTTCTTACCAAGAACAAAAAGTTTGGTGTTTTGATTCAAAGTTTTGGTAGTTTACATAAAGTCTTTGTTTTGTGTTGGTTGGTGTGACTTTTCTATCAACAAGACATTTATTTGAAAATGTGATTGAAATGTTGATAGAGTGTTTGAATTTTTTGTACATGATTGGTACTGTTCTTACACACCCATACCTATTTTTTCCACACCAACCCATCACCTTTTTCAACCTACTTTAAGACTTTGAATTTTTCAACAAAAACCAACCACTCACACTACTCACCAACCGGCCACTCCTTCAAAGGGAGTACTTTTGGGGCTTTTATGCAATTACATAAAGTTTTGATACTTTTGTGTATTTGCACTGTGAACCGAAAGTTTACGTTTTTTCGTAAAGGCCCAAAATCACTAAAGGACAAATTGTTTTGCTCCTTTAATGAAGTTTTTTGCATTTGTTGAAATTTTTGGGTTCTAGTTGTAATTACATGAAGTAGTGGACTTTTGTGTTTTTACAAAGTGACCTCAAAAGTCTATCATAAAGATGACAACACAAACAACCAATGCTTATTCCTTTGTTGTATGAACAAAGGAACTTATGAAGATTAGCACAAAGACATGGGCACTTTATGTGCCATGATTCTTCACTTACAGATTGTTGTATGAAGAAATAAGAGTTGCCTTGAACAACACTTGAAAGTTTGTAATTATGTTTAGAATATAATGATTTTGAATCATTGAGTGTTGAAGTGTTAAACCACTTCACGAGACGGAAACTAGGCTAGGACTTCACCTTTGTGTCCCTACCCAAATGGTTCACTAAGTTTTTTGTAAACTATATAGTGAACAATAACCGCACGCTCTCCAAATCGTTTGATGTGTATAACACAATTGAAATAAGTTTCAAGAGAGATAGTGAGAGTTTGGGGACCATGACTATTGTAGTCAAGGGAGAAGTCAAATGAAGAAGGCAAAATAACTCCAAGGGAACAAACTTTCTTTATGAAATGATGGACATTGGAAGGGGTATATGCAAGAAATGTCTTGCAAGTGTCAAGAACACACCTTTTGAAGGTGTTGTAAATTGTTCTTGAATAGTTCAAAACAGTTGGTTCTTCTACTTGAATGCTTGATTCCGTATTAGTAACTATGTTTTTACAATCGTTGTAAAAGTGTGGCTAATAAGAAGTAGAAGATTAATGAGAGAAGAGAAAGTACTTCACATTCGGAACGTGAATAAGATATAGATCTCTGCGAAAGCAAATTGTACTTGTTTCCTCATATGAACTACCAAAGAAATTGGAAAAACAAAGATTGTCTTTACATCCCAATTTGAATAAGGAACTTAATTCCGTCACTATAAGAGATGGATGAATGTTTTGTTTGACAAAACATTGTTCTTTATTAATCAATGATTGGATTATTGTAATCTAATTGATTGTCTCTATAGTAGAGATAATGTGGTAGTGTTAACTGTTTAGAATATGACGATGCTTAAAACCCAAAAGGTTGCAAGGTAGTGACTAATCCCAACTGAGTTGTGACATCTCTAAAAAACATAAATTAAAAGTTGGTCATAGATAGATGCTTTGGATAATTAGATCCGGATCCAATACCTTCTTGTTAAAATTGTATAGAGGTGAAATGTTCGAATCTCTATTCTTTTGGAAAGAAGAAAGAATCACAAAGTTCTTGAGGTTAATTCACTTAGATGTTAGTGGCACTTGTCCACAACATAATACTACTCATGTTGTATGACATTCACCAAAGGTCGCTCTCGGTTGGACTATCATTTATTTTAAATAAACAAAAGTCCGAAAACTTTGCAAGAGGTTTCAAAGAATTCAAGAATGTAAGTTGATGAGTAAGACGTCTAAAGTATTTACCTCATTAGATTTGATCCAAGGAAATATAACACTTTAGAAGAGTTTCCTTGATAGAAATCAAGGAAAGTAGCATCATAAGATAATGGATTTCTCCATTAGGAGAAGAACGAACTCGAATAAGATTTAGTTCGTTGGATGTTATCAATTACCCATATATAGGATTTATACTTCTAAGACAATATGATTGTCAATTAGAAGATCTTCCAAAATTTTCATGACTCCATAGGATGTAGTTGGAAAGAAAGACAAGTCTTAATCGTGTTAAGATTTGGGGTTGTGTGCTAATAAGCAATATTTGTTTGAGAACAATCTTGTGGGATATCCTTAAATTAACCTTTGGTATCACTTCTATAAACCAACTAATAAATGTTGTTTATTGGGTATTTCATTATAATCCTACACTAGGATTTACCTAAGATAGGGCAAATGAATGAGAGATAGAACTCAAAGAACGGGTTCTTTGAGAGACAAGATGATAATCAACAAATATAACAACCTAGTTCCTACACCAATAGCTCCAAGGTAATCGAGAAGGATCTATAAATCATCTCAGTTGAATGGTTTGAACTTTAAGACTATGTCATAGAGTTACACCTTTTAATTCGAAAGAAATAAGAATGAAAATCCTTATGACTACATTGACTGTATATACGATATATACTCAAGGAAATGGTATAGTACCATTTGACCCGAAATAATGAAACCTTTAAAGCTAATTGGTAGCTTAAGGTGACTACAATCAAAGAGATTGGTTGACTTGGAAGAAACCATCTTTGACGTAGTCTTGGTTTCTATTAATTCGATGATTGCTAACTACAACTAAATTGTGATTCAATGTTTGGACATAATATGGGTTTCCGAAGCCATTATCAAGATAATCTATAACATATGCCTAAGACTCGGAATCACAAGACGTGTAAGTTGTAGAGATCCATCCATCATGAATCTTAGCAAGCTAGTGGGAGCTATAAGTATCTTATGAGAGAAAGATCAAATCGTTTGATTTCTCATAAAGATGTAAATGAATCTTTTTGTTTACTAGGTTTACAAAAGATTAGTGAGAGTTAATCATATTCCTAAATTTGAACATATATATGATATATTAATTTTGGAAATGAAAGGAATTCTTCTTCGTTAAAGTTATGACTTTAAACGTTCTATAATGATAGAATGTATATGGGAGACATAGTCTATATACATGGGATGGAAATCTATAATGATAAATTTCAGGATATAATTGGATTATATCAAGCCCTAATGATAGACAAAAGATGTTAGAAAGTTTCTCATATGATGATAAACTTCAAATAGAAAGACAACTCTAGTGAGACTAGGAAGTTGCTCTTCTCAAAGGGAACGTACCCTTTGACTCCCAAAGAAATAATGCATAAACAGAATCCTTTATGCATACGTAGAAAGGCGATTTATGTATTTCATATTGTATGAAAAACGTTGATATGAGTTGTACCAAGATCGGTACAAGACGATATCAATGCAAGCCCAGGATCAGAACCATGGCAACTGTCAAGTGAGTCCTTAAGTATTTAAGAAATACTAAAGGATAGATTCCTCAAGAATGAGGAAGAATTAGAGTAACGCAATGGAAGCGTAAAAGTATTAGATTATGAATCTAATATCGTATCCATCATTGGATGTCTTTTCATTTTGAATGAAGAGATAATTGGATATCTCTTTATGATGACTAAAGAGATATTTGGGTGGAAACATTAAAAGTAATGACTTTAGTGTGTTCCATCATGAATGCAAAATATATCACCATATAGAAGTTTACAACAATGTTGTTTGGATGGGAAAGTTCATTTATGAACTCTCCATTCGGTTCCAACTAGAAAGTGTCTCTAGTGTATCGACACTACAATACTAATGAGGTGATAGCTCAAGCCAGGGAATCAAGGTCCCATCAAGATCCGAACTCAAATGAGAGACTGAACCACATGATTGAGAATCATGTATAATGGTGACGTCGTTATTCTCAAGGTTGCTTCTATGGATAACATATAGATATCCATTGTCGAGGCCTACTACTTATCCATTTTTGAAATGACTACAGAAGAGGTATCATCACTGATGACCAAGCTGATTGGCTCTAGTGCAAGTGGGAGATTGTTGGAAATGTGCCCTAAAACCAATCATATGATGATACTTTAAGGACATTTCACATGTTAAACTAATCTAGTTTAATATAAAGGGCAAAGATTATTGTTTTAAGCCATCTCATATAAATGTTATATGCTTAAACGATAAGTCCAAGGAATATGTAATTAGGAGAATGTAATCTAAAGAAGTTAGATTCATGAGACCATTCTCATTCGTATACATATCCTAAATGTTCCTGATCATAGGATTGTTAATTGGGCATTGACAATCCATTAAGATCAGTACGTGCTATGTCTTCTCTTAGGGATAGTGACTAGTCTCGAGTCAATGGTGCGACTGACACCAAGACAAGTATATAGGTGCTTAATAGAGAATGAGTCAACTGAACGCGATCAACGAGGAGTTCTCATACTCATGTCACATGAGAACTCATGGTTGGGATAATGCAAAGTAATCATTAGACCTGAGGCATCATAGTTGTCTTATGGTTAGGTCCTTGATCTTTGACTATGTCAAAGTCACTCCGTCAAAAAGTGTCCACGGCATAGTTGGGGTTAAGCCACTTAGCCATGGAGGCAAGTGAATGCGCAACAAGGGATCTCTAACCTTCAAACGTTGAGGGAGAATACTCTATGATATGATTAAGAATCTCTGGCCAGAGTATAAATGAGATTTAGGAAGTCGTTCCAAATCACATTCAAGGTAATCATATAAGTAAGAGAATCACATTGGATAGTAAACATGAATAAACTATCAAATAAAACAATGTGGTCAAGAGTATTGTATTAGAAAAAGACCGTATTGTATTGTAATCCCAAACTGAATAAGTTCTCCAACCTCTTCTGATTAGCTTGGGTAGCCATGACATGCTGCTAGGTGTCACTCATGGCTTGTGGAAGCCCTAAAGATGTATAATCACTAAAGGGAGAATTAAAAGTAAGTTTCAATTCACAATCGATTAGTAAGAGTTCTAATCGCCCACTGCCTCGCTAAAAGGAACCTAAAGGATCGCACACCGTGTAAGGTAATGATTGAAGGATATAACGAATATGAGTAACGACAATTAAATAGTTTAATTGTTTATGGCAAGGATTAATTAATATGTTAATTAATCAAACGAATAAGTTCATTTTAAACCTTGAGTTGGATTTGGGCCTTAAAGCCGAAATTGGGCTTCGAATTGTCAAGCCCATTAGCTTAAGTTGTATGACAACTTAACAACCAAAATTCAAGAAGCCCAAAACAACCCAAAGGCATGGGAAAACTGGCCATATAGAGGAGGGACCTTTTGGTCCAAAAATGAACAAAAAGTTAAAAGCATAGAAGGGGTATCTTTGCACCATCCTCATTAGGGTTTTTTTTTTTAGGAAATTGGTGAGAACATGTCTCTCCCTTCTTTCTAGGAGGCCGGCCCCCTTGGAGGATATTAGCTAGCAATCTTCCCTCCTCCAAGGTCACTCATCTCCTCTTCAAGTCTCTCCTTGGTGTGGAAAAATTAGAGGTTCTCTATTTCGGGAACTTGGAGAATCCTTTCAATCATCCTCCTCCAATAAATCCATAGAGCTAAGAAGCAAGGAATGAAGGCCCTATCTCTTGGGTGATTAGCCTTTGCTTATGCAACGAGGAATCAACAAAGGTATAAATTTCTCAACTCACTTTGTTCTTGAGTTGAGTCTTGGTTCACTCAACTACTAGGCTTTGAAGTTCATGGGTAATGTTTTGTTTTTGAGTGTATACAAGCATGATTCCTCCTTTAATTGTTAATTGCATGCCATATATGTTGCTCAAATGAACATGTTTTTCACAAGTTTTCCTTCAGAAACCAATTTTATCGACCATGCTAAACCGATGGATATACCTGATCCAGTGTTCGATTTATCAGGGCAATGGAACACAACCCACCTGGATGTCCCAGACTTTATTGTGGAAAGAGGGAATGAAGTGTATCGGTCTGATTGAATCACTTTTGTTTGATGTACTCTTATTATCTGAATTTGCAGTTTAAAGCTCGCAATTCAATTCAATAAAAGTGGCATTTCAGTTTCCTTTTATTATGAATAAACTATTTTTTAACTGTGATTTCCTTACTCAGAGAGCATGGATAAAAATTATGGTTGTTCTCAAAACGAGAGCAATGGCGAAGATATTTGTCTTGCAGACAACGCAACCATGCATACAATACTTCGAGATCGAAAATATTTCTCAAGCTTGATGCTTACAAAAATAAAGGTAACAATAATATCAGGCCAATTAGATGTAATTGACGGCTCAGGAAGCCCATATCATGTTACCAAATGGAACAAAATTGTCTATACAAAATGCGTTGTACGCTACTCAATTTACTCGAAATTTGTTGAGTTTTAAAGACATACGTTTAAATGGATACCACATTGGAACGAAAATTGCAGAAAATGTGGAATATCTATGCATTACCTCCAATGACACCCAGAAGCGTATATTGGAGAAGTTGCGTGGTTTATCAAGTGAATTGTATTATACATACATAAAAACAATTGAAGCACATACTGTCATGAACCAGAAGTTCATTGATTCAAAAATTTATATGCTTGGGCAAGACCGTATGGGTCATCCAATATCCACCATGATGCCTGGGATCATTACCAACTCTAATGGACATCCATTATTAAGCAAACACATTGCTATCCAAAATGATAACCCTTCCAAGGCTTGTTCTCAAGGGAAGTTGGTAATTAGACCATCACAACTAAAGATTGATGCTGAATCCCCATCATTTTTGCAAAGAAGTCAAGGGGATATTTGTGGGCCTATTCAACCACCTTGTGGACCATTTCGATATTTTATGGTTTTGGTTGATGCATTTACCCGATGGTCACATGTTTGCCCATTGTCTACTCGAAATGTATCTTTTGCGAGACTTCTTGCTCAGATAATTAAGTTGCAAGCACAGTTCCCAGATCACCCTATTAAGTCAATCCGACTTGATAACGCTGGTGAATTTACATCTCAAACCTTTGATGAGTACTGCATGACACTAGGCATTGATGTTGAATACCCTATTCCTCATGTTCATACTCAAAATGGTTTAGCATAAGCCTTTATCAAGCGGCTTCAATTTCAATTAATAGCTCGCACTCTGCTCATGAAAACAAAATTGCCAGTCTCTGCATGGGGACATACCATCTTACATGCTGCATCATTAGTTCGATTGAGACCCATAGCCAACCACCAATACTCATCAATACAACTCGTGTTTGGGCAGCAACCAAACATTTCACATTTACGAGTTTTTGGTTGTGCTATTTATGTGCCTATTACACCGCCACAACGCACTAAAATGGGACCTCAGAGCAGACTAGGAATTTATGTGGGTTTTGATTCACCATCTATCATTAGATATTTAGAACCCTTGACAGGTGATATGTTTACAGCTCGTTTTGCTGATTGTCACTTTGATGAGACAGTCTTTCGGTTGTTAGAGGGAGAAAATATCATTGTAGAAGAACGGCAAGAGCTGACATGGGTTGCACCTACCTTATTTCATTTTGATCCACGAAGCACTCAATGTGAAAATGAAGTGAAAATGATCGTTCATCTTCAAAGTATTGCTAATCAAATGCCAGATGCATTTAATAATGCTTCGAAAGTGACAAAATCACATATACCAGCTGCAAATGCGCCTGCAAGAATTGATGTCCCTGTTGGACAAAATAAAGTGGTAGCGAATTATTCATCTAGAGCACGCTTGAAGTGTGGTAAACCCCCAGGTTCAAAAGATTCAGCCCCTCGAAAGAGAAAGATGAGAGCAGAACTGAACCCAAATGAAATCATTCAGGAAAAGAAAATGAATGATAAATCCACAATTCATGATTTTGAACCTTCAGAAAAAGAAAATGTCCATGATGAGACACATATCCCTGAAGAGACAGAAGTACATGAAAGCAAAGAAATCTCTATAAATTATGCATGTACTAGCGAATTGTGGGATCGAAATGAAATAATCATTGACGGCATGTCCGTATTCGCAGTAGCTAGTGAAATCATATTAAGCGATGATATTGAGCCTCGCTCTGTTGATGAATGCAAATAGAGACAAGATTGGCCTAAGTGGAAATATGCAATCCATGAAAAATTAAATTCCATGGAAACGTGAAGTATTTTTGGACCGGTAGTCCAAACCCCGCCTGGTGTAAACCCCGTGGGTTACAAATGGGTATTCCAAGAAAGCGAAATGAGAAAAACGAGATTGCAAGATATAAAGTACGAATCCTTGCACAAGGTTTTTCACAAAGACCTGGAATTGATTATGAAGAGACATACTCTCATGTAATGGATGCAATTACATTTTGTTACTTAATAAGTTTGGTGGTTTTAGAAAAACTTGACATGCGACTTATGGATATCATCACCGCATATCTATATGGAGAATTAGATACTAACATATATATGAAAGTCCTATAAGGACTCAAGTTGCTTGAAACGACTAACAAACCACGAGGTATGCTCTCAATCAAATTAAGGTGATCATTATATGGGCTAAAACAATCTGGACGAATGTGATATAATTGTCTCAGTGAGTAATTAATCAAAGAAAGATATACCAACAATGTCATCTGCCCTTGTGTGTTCATTAAGAAATCAAATTATGGATTTGCTATAGTGGCAATCTATGTCGATGATATGAATGTAGTTAGAATAAAACTGCTGAATATCTGTAAAGCGAATTTGAAATGAAGGACCTTGGAAAAACAAAATATTGTCTCGCGCTGCAGATCGAGCATTGTGCTAATGAAATTTTGGTCCATCAATCATCGTACATTGAAAAAATCCTGAAGTGATTTCGCATGGACAAGGCTTATCCACTCAGCACGCCAATGGTCGTTTGTTCTTTGGACACTAAGAAAGATCCATTCTGTCCAAAAGAAGATGATGAAATGGTCCTTGGTCCAGAAGTACCATATTTGAGTGCAATAGGTGTTTTATTGTATTTAACACAATGTACTAGACCAGATATAGCTTTTTCAGTCAACTTGTTAGCAAGATATAGCTCTGCTCCAACAATTCATCATTGGAAGGGAGTCAAAGATGTATTGCGATACCTTTGTGGGACAACAGACATGGGCCTCTTCTACTCCGAGAAATCCACAAATGACTAGATTCTTGTTGGATATGCAGATATTGATTTTCTCTCTTATCCGCATAAAGCCCGCTCACAAACTGGATATGTATTCACTAATGGAGATACAACAATTTTATGGCGCTCAACAAAGCAAACATTAGTTGCTACATCTTCCAATCACTCGGAAATACTTGCTTTACATGAAGCAAGTCGTGAATGTTCTTGGTTAAGATCAATGATCCATCATATCCGGAATTCATGTGGTCTACCTTCAAAGATAGACACTACAACTGTCATCCACGAAGATAATGCAGCATGTGTTGCCCAAATGAAGGAAGGATTCATCAAGGGCGATAAGACTAAACACATATCTCTAAAGTTTTTAAGTGCACTTGAGCTTCAGAAGGCTAAAGTTATTGAAGTCAGACAAATCTGTTCCAATGAAAATCTGGCAGACCTGTTCACCAAGTCTTTACCAAAGTGCATGTTTTAGAAGCTAGTGCAGGGAATCGAATTACGTCGACTTACCAAGCAGCTAAATTTGAAGAATGATGAATAAGAGGGAGATACTATTCAAGGGGAGCATCCATGATACATGCATGTTGTGCTCTTTTTCCTTCGATTAGGATTTTTCCCATTTGGTTTTTCTTATCAAGGTTTTAACGAGGCAACATAAGCATGCTTAACACTATATCAACAATCCGGGTAAAGTTGTACTTTTTTTCCTTCGCTATGGTTTTTTTCCCACTAGGTTTTTTCAAGCAAGGTTTTAACGAGGCAGCTGATATTGATTTGTGAGCATCCAAGGGGGGTGTTGTAATACTTGTAAGAATTAATGAATGCCCACATGTGAATAGTAGTGAATAGTAGGGAGTTTGTTGAGTGGTACTTTTTCAAAAGAGAAAAATCATGGATGTTGTTGGATTTGTCACAGGTGTAACTTTCCATTCATTGTAAACCTACGGATGTGGCTCTATAAATAGATCACTCCATGGGTGATCAACACACAACAACTGAAAGAGAAAATTATTGAAAGCAATAGTATCAATATCCCTCCCCTCCTCTTTTATCTGCAAGCCTTTTGTGTTAGAGCTATGAAACAAAACAGTGTGATATTTCGCACCCGATTCGTTCCTGTCCTTAGCAAAGGTTATCCCTCTAACTTTTGCCTATTTATAACATCTATAATAAAATTATAAATTAATTACAATCGAAATTATATTCCGTTAGTTATGGAGATGATTTCAAATTATTTAATTTTATTCTAACAATATCCTTAATTTTGAGTCGAGTACATCTCCTTAGGCCACAAACAATCATTCGATAAGACTTATACTTAATAATTTGATTATATATAATGAGACCTTTAAAAATTGAAATGTGGGTCAATGGAGATATGAGATTGGTGGCTTAAAATGGATTTAGAAGGAGCTTTCATTAGATGACTCTCATTTGGAATTTCCAAGCTTGTGGCTATGAACAAGTGGGTGCACCACAAATTAACCCGTAAAACCAAAATCTTTGACCTCTGCTCTCCAGTGTTTGTGTCTGTGTGTGGATCAGTTTTAGTTTTCCAGATGCTTCGCACCGTCACACTTCTCTACACCCCATTTTCTTGGTCTTAACCAATTATATATGGCAAATTTTAAAGGGTGGAGATTTGATAATCAAGTATTGAATTCACTTATCTAAGTAAATTAAATATGTGATTACCATAACAATATAGTGATATTTATGTTCACGGGTAGGTGAGTACATACGATATTATCTCAGTGAATTGTTGTGGTGTGGTTTATTTATTAGGACATTTTGATATAGCCCTCTCGTTTTAAGCTTCTTAGACTAAATATCTATTTGTTTTAACAATTTGATTAAACATTCTCTTACAATTTTGATGCCGTGTGATTTTTAATTAACCCATTTTAATGTACCTAAATTACATGACATACTAGGGAGAGACCCATTTTAATGTACCTAAATTACATGACATGCCATAGTATTTTTGAGTACATCAATATTTTTACACTAGGAAGATGGGGAGTTCGGCTAAGCCACACAATGGGCAACCTAATTTGGTATCGAATTCGATATCCACGAGATTCGAACCTAAGACCTCTCACTTCCAAGTGAAGAGGAATACCACCAGACCGTAATACTGAGTGGCTCCTCCCATAGTATTTAACATAGTAGATCTTGGTGTCTAGTTTTTTTCACGCCAAAATAGAGGAGGGTTCCTAGATTCTTGCTAACTGATGTTCAGAGTCTTAATTTGAGAAGAATACTAACGGCTCAAGATAAGAAGGGGAATTTAAGGATATTAATCATGTTAACTTCCTGCTGTGAAGTTTATTCTCCGGCGGCACATTTTCCCCATAAATGAATGTACGCAAGTTTTAAAATCCCTCTTTTCGTACCAAGGTCCACTTGCTATTGACGTTCCAGTTTTTTTTTTTTTTTTAATCCAAATTATAAATTAGGTGCGTTGATTTTGATCGTCTTTTGAAGTCTAAGGTTGTTCTTTTTTGTGTGTTGGCTCTGATTGGTACATTTGTCATCATTCAATAATTGGTTTAAGTTTGCTCTGTTTTCAATTAAATGATTAGATTACAATTGAAATGGGAGGGATTGGTAGGTTTTGGTTAATGAAGATGAATGACTTATCTCCTTGTCAGTATTTGATATAGTAAGAGTGGGTACATTTTGATAAATGTTGGTTAATCAAGATGGAGCACTCGCCTCTTTGTATCAACTTTTATGCATTAGCAGTAGTAAGGAAATAGTTGTATGTGGTCCAATATCGTAGTGGATAGGGTGTTGAGTTTCTACCCATGCGTACTGGGTTCGAAACTCCCATTTTCCCTAAATTATTATAACATTTCGAACCCTTCCCCTAAATAATAATAAATTAAAAAAAAAAGTAATTTTTTCTCTGTCATCTAAGATTTCTTCTTGTATGTAAAAAATAAATAAATAAATGTTGAGTAGTGATTATCGTTGTGGCTTGGTGATCCAATCAGTTAGTTGTTAGTTTGTATACTTACTTTAATTCTATTGTAGCATATCAACATAAATACTAGATGTTGACTACCAATTAAAAATGTTCAAGGTACATGATGCCGCTACCAACGACTAAGAATGGGAGCATGAACTACCTATCAAAGCTTCTACACTTTGTTGGTTTGTATGGTGCAATTGAAGAATATGTTAAAGTCGGACACAATTTTCATATGAAGGCAACCATTTTGGAGAATATGTTAACAACGGAGCACTTTAGTACTTTGGACAGTGATAGCAAGATGATAATTGAACAATATGACAAAGATCAAAGGTGCTTTGTATTTGGTGACATCAAAAGGGTGTTGATTGCTAATGACATTGCTGATATATTTGGCAATCCTAATGAGAGGAAATATTTGGAATACGTACCACCACCAGAAGAGAAAACGAAGAAAACAACATTCATGTCTAACTATTTCTCAGATGTGGTTGACCATGTTACTAAGACTAGAATTGAGGCATCCATAAAAACTGTAGTTGCAAAAATATCAAATGAAGAGCGTGCAGACTTTGCAAGTTTGGTGTGCCTTTATTTTTATAACACGCTCTTGTTGTGCAATAGTTCTACCCAAATTTCGTGGAAAATAGTGGGTAACAAACATATAATTAGGCAATGGCGATGACTAGTGTTTGAACAAATCGCTGGTACATGCTAATAAACCACATTTAGTAATAGGTTGTGTTTCGGCTTTGTTGGTAAGTAAAGAGTTTGATTAAAATGTATTTGTAAGATTGCTCTTTTAAGAATATAAGTCGAATTTATGCTATTCTAATTCGATTATCAATAAAGAATGTTCGGAGAATCTAAGCCATGCTGAGTTGTGCCAAGAGGCTAGTATTTACTCAAACAAGGAAAAAATGCTAGAGAAATGCAAAGAAAAAGGCTACCGTAAAAATGGATATTAAATGGTAGTTCATCAAGATAAATCTTTGTATATGTAGTGAAATATATCTGGTTACATTTTTTTTTTAAAATTTGGTCGTTATGGGTATTCAAGAACTTCACAAAACATTGCCTTAGCAACTGGAGTTTTGTGCATGACTAATACTGTATTTACAAGTGATGAGCATTTTGTACTGCGAGTTGATAAGTTAATATATAAGTACCTGAGGTCTGCAAATTTAGAGTGTAACATGAGTCTGGTACGTTAATTAATATTATATTGACACATAATGATTGTTTAGTTCATGTAGCAATTTTAATTTGGAATTTAACACATGTTTGGTACATAAAGTTTTTATTTTGAAACGTACTCGTTTGATGAAACGTTATATAGTGTGCGTTTGAAACGTAACAATTATTTGGTATGTCTTTGTACATTATGTCAATGAGTAATGAACATTCGGTATTCCACTATTAACTAACTGTACGTTAATTCATGTTATGTTGACACATAATGATCGTATTCTGTGAAGTCTAGACTTTTAGGTTTGGCTTTCCTTGTCAACATTGTAATTGTATCCCATGCTCAATCTAGCTTTAGGCTTTTCTCTATTTATGGGTTGTGTTTATTGGGAAGAAATGTTCAAGGATGTGGCGCATCTCTGTTCAAAAGGTTTGTCCATGCATGTGCATTTCACGTCTTCATTCTTGCTTCATTCTGACTAACAACTTTTAGCCATGGATCTGCCCATATTACTTTGTGGTGACACGTGTTCCTTGTCCTTGCTAGTTGAAATGAAACATCCCTTTTGCATATGTCTTTGGCTAGGTTTTCACTTCTTCCTTGGGGCTTTTCAGATTATATTGTTTAGAGAGAAAAGTTAGAGAGAGAACATTTATGCTTCCACTTTCTTTCTCCTCCTCATTTATGAAACCTTAATTGCAAAACCTTATTTCATGCATTAAACACCTAATCATTGAAGAATAGGGTTGCATTGTTTTTGTGGTCAAGTGTTTCTAGTTTCAAATCTTTAAAACTGACCCATTTTAGGATTCTCGTCAAGTTCTTCCTTCAACAGTTTGACTGGACATTTGAATCCAAATTTGCATATCATTGACATATCATCATATGCATAGTTTGTGTGTTGGTCTCGGTGCCACAAGGTGAAGAGTTCAAGATGAGCTACCATCTTGTGAAGACTGAAGACAATATGTTTTCGATGCCACAAGGTGAAGAGCTTAGGAGGAGCTGCCACTTTGTGAAGACCAAAGGAATCCATCTTGTGTGAGGCAAGATTGCACAAAGGTAAAGCTGTTCCGTAGACTAGGTCTAGGAACTGAGCTTTGCGTGGTACTTTGTAAGAACCTTGATTATGCTAGTGGATTTGACTCAATGGAGGGTCCTCAGTTTTTTAACCCAGAAGTGGGTTTTTCTGGACAAAAACATCTTGTGTTCAAAGTTATTTATATTATGCCACATATCTCACATACATATACATGCTACATGTATCACTTGCATATTTAATTAGTATGTGGTCACAATCATTCTCACTTGACACATTAATAACTTGGAACAAACTGAGGCCTTGCTGACTAAGATAGCTTTTGGTATTTGAAATTGGTTATTGAATCTTTGATTTATCGACTAACCAATCTATCTTAGTTAACTAGCAGGCTTGACTACTCAGTTCAACATATTATAATTTTTATATATAGGATATTCCGCCTGGTACCAATTTCAATTAGTATCAAAGCCTTACTCTAGATATACATAGAGAGATCTCTGGGGTTTACTGGTATTGGGTGGAATCTCATATAGACCGTGAGCTTGTTGGTGCATCTTGCAATACTCCTCCATTCTTCGATAGATCTAATTATACTGCATGGAGTGAAAAGTTTCAAATCTTTCTAGCAGCTCAAGACTTAATTGTTGTTAACTATTTTACCCTGGAATGGAAAGCACCATCAAGAAATGTTAATGGTGAATCTGTGGTTAAATTTAAAAGAGAATGGTCTCCTGGTGAAGTTTCTTCTACAATGGCAAACATAAAAGCAAGAAATACCATTGTCACCGCCATTTCTCCAACTCAATTTGCACATATTTGATGTTGCACAACAGCCAAACAAGTTATTCGCCTTACCATTGGGGCTAAAAAAATTGACAAGTTGCTGAGCCTTAGGAAACCTCATGTTAACAAAAGTGGCATTGGTTACATGGAAAATGACTCAAGCTCAATGGGTACTAAATCAAGATTTGTGAGAGAATCTCTTCCTGGGTCACATTCGTCCTAAGTGTAAGAAACTTCACTCTGTGAAGAATGAAACCTTAAAGAATTAGGTAGATCGATTGGTCAATGAAGTCAACAAAATTGCTTAACTTGTACAGTCATCCAGCATGAAAATGGTGAGGCCTTACTCTAAATGTGTTCAGAAAGTCTCAACAGTTGCCTTGTTGTTCTAAATGCTCTATCTGTTACCAAACAGAATGTGTGGTATCTTAATAGTGGGTGCTTTCGTCACATGACAGGAGACAAAGAGGCATTCTTATCTCTTGCTCCTTTTATTGACGATGGTGTTGTTTGGTAGTGGGGACAAGTCTCATATCATAGGGAAAGGTGATGTAAAGATCCCTGGATTACCTAAGCTTGAAAATGTTAGCTATGTTGACGGGTTGAAGTCAAATCTCATTAGCATTAGCCAGTTGTGTGATGATGTGGCCAATGAAGTGTGCTTCTAAAAAAAGGGTTGTCAGATTATGGATGAACATAGAAAGAACTTGCTTGTACTCCCGAGATCTGGAAACAATTGCTACATTCTTGATATCTCTAAAGTTGCTAAATACTCCAAGTGCAACAAAGCTATCGATGAAACTAGTGTATTGTGGCATAAGAGACTTGGGCATGTGAACTTCAAAGCCCTTAAGAGATTATCCAAACATGAGGTTGGGAGGGGGCTGCCACCTCTTTTTGTTTCTGACTCCTATGTTTCTGGATCATGTTAATTACGAAAGCAATCTAGGATGGCTCATAAGAAAGTGACTGATATTGGAACAACTAAGCCTCTTCAATTGATTCATATGGATCTTGTTAGACCAATTCAGACCTTATTTCTTGGTGGCAAGAAGTACATCTTGGTAATTGTGGATGACTACTCTAGATTCACTTGGGTATGCTTTTTAAGCTAAAAATCTGATACCTTTCAACAGTTCATCATTGTGTACTGAGCAATGTTGAATGAATCTTTGTCTAACCATCTTACTATAATCATAATCAGAACTGATCATGGAACCGAATTTGAGAATGCTCACTTTTTTTATTTTTGTTCAACAAACGGCATCAAGCATGAACTTTCTGCTCCAATCACCCCTCAACAAAATGGTGTAGTGGAAAGGAAAATTCGTGTTTTGATAGAGATGACTAGGGTGTTTCTTAACAGCAAAAACTTGGCAAAACACTTTTGGGCCGAAGCCATGAACACTACTTGCTACATCTTAAATCGAGTGTTTCTCAAACCTGGCACTAATGTGACACCTTATGAACTCTGGAGGGGTAAGAAACCAATTGTAAAGTGTTTCAAAGTCTTTGTGAGTGTTTGCTACATTCTACGTGATCAAGACATCTAACAAAGTTTGATACTAAGAGTGATAAAGGAATCTTTTTGGGGTACTCCAACACAAGTCGGGCTTATAGGGTTTACAATCTGAGAACAAAAACCATCATGGGGTCCATAAATGTCAAGATTGATGACACTAATGTCCCTCCCCTTTTGGCAACTGGAAATGACGATATGTTATTTCCTTTTACTAATGTAACGTCCCAAAAATTAATTTGGAAGTTAATTATTGTGATAGGCCAAAAAAATAAAGTCGCAGTTAATTTTTAAGCTATTAACCAAAATAAATTTATTTTCTTAATAATCATTCACCAATACCATTTTGTAACATCCCAAAAATTAATTTGGAAGCTAATTACTGCGATAGGCCAAAAAAATAAAGTCGTGGTTAATTTTTACTCTATTAACCAAAATAATTTCTTTTCTTAATAATCGTTCATTGATACCATTTTGTAACGTCCCAAAATTAATTCGGAAGCTAATTACTATGATAGGCCCAAAAAAATAAAGTCGTGGTTAATTTTTACGCTATTAACCAAAATAAATTTCTTTTCTTAATAATTGTTCACTAAAATTTAATTTCAGTCATTTTATGGCTGCATCTAACCTCCTCGTTAGACTATCTACGTACCCTCGAACGAGATCAAGTCATTCGTGGTTCGCCGTAAATTAAATTGTTTCCTAAAATATTTAAGTGGCGGTCATTTACAATAATAGGCTTAAACAATCGAATCACGTCAAATGAATATCAAATCTGAAATTAGAACATCGAATTTAACTTAAATAGGCAACGTTGGCTCAATAGCCACGCGCCGCCGCATGCGGGCCGAAGTCCAATTCGACTGGGAAATACCTGAATTTGTCCTTGATCCATTGAAACCTTAGAAATGAGGTGTTCTCAATTCGACCTCAAAACGAACTCCGACGCCTCAACCACTGCTTGGGCTTTGTTCTTGAGATTGAGGGGAGTCCATTGGTGGTGGTGGTTAGCTATAATACCTTTAGAAATGGCTGATCACCGCCATAGACCCCTCGGCACCACCGACGCCGTTCTTCGAGAAAATGAGGCCAATTCTTGTCGAGTTTGGGTGGAAATGGAAGAAGGATCGACTGGGTTCGAAGTGAGGATCATTATGGCACTAGTCCCGTCATCAACGGTGGCCAAAATAGGGAGATACAATTGAGACGGGTCGGCGGGTCGAGGAAGATTCGGAGCCCTTTAGAAATATGGTCAAATAACTGTTTTGCCCTTGTCTTTGTTAGTTTATGTCTCCTTTGTTATAACTCCGTTTCACAAACGGTTTTCACCTACGCACTCGTAGGATCGAGCTCTATCCAAATATGCCAATAAATACAATGAAGCATATAAGGATAAAATACATCCTCGTATAATTCTATTTAGCCAAATAGGGCATTTTCGTCATTTTCACTTACTGTAAAAATTATACGCCGTAAATATAAATGTGTCGTAACTACAAATACGACAACAAAATATTTAATAATAAAATCCAGGAATGGGATTTCACATTTTTCCCACTCGAATTTCATAATTAAATCAAATATTTAAAAATAATCAGGGTATTACAACTAAGGTTAACAATGATGCTTCTGTTGAGTCAAGTGTGGTGTCAGAATGTGACAATGAGAGTGAATTAAGCACTGATCAAGATTCTCATGTCCTATTCAAGGATAAACCGAAGTGGGCCAGAAGTCATTGTGATGAGGAAATTGTGGGTCCGATTGACAAATGCGTTACAACTCGAAGACAAATAGCTGATGAAGTTGCAAATGTTTGCTATGTCTCCTAGATTAAGCCCAAGAATATTAAAGATGCTTTAACTAATGAAGAATGGATCATGGTTATGCAGGAATAGCTGAATCAGTTTGAAAGGAATAAAGTCTGGAGCTGAATCAGTTTGAGATGAATAAAGTCTGGTCCCTTGTTGATCGTCCATTGAATATTAATGTTATTGGCACAAAATGGATTTACAAGAACAAGTCTGATGAGTCAGGAAATGTGATTAGAAATAAGGTCAGGCTTGTTGCTCAAGGATACTCTCAGCTCGAATGTGTTGTTTTTTATGAAACCTTTGTTCCTGTTGCTCGTCTTGAATATGTCAGACTTCTGTGTTATTGCATGCCATTTAAAGTTCAAGCTATTTCAAATTGATGTCAAAATTGCATTCCGTAATGGATATCTTAATGAAGAAGTCTACGTGGAACAACCTAAAGGTTTTGAAGATCCTCACAATCCTAACCGTGTGCACAAACCGAGGAAGGCTCTTTATAGTCTCAAGCAAGCTCCTCGTACTTGGTATGACAGGTTATTTTGTCATCTTCTTGCTCATGGTTACACATGTGGCTCAGTTGACAATACACTATTTGTAAAGAAAGTGAAGTCTCATGTTGTGATTGCTCAAGTATATGTTGATGATATTGTTGTTGGCTCCACCTCTGATTCTCTTGTGAAGCAGTTCATTGACATGATGACCAGTGCGTTTGAAATGAGCCTTGTTGGTGAACTAAACTACTTTCTTGGACTTCAAGTCAAACAAGAAAATGATGGCATTTTCATCTCTCAAGCCAAGTGTGCCAAGAATTTAGTGAAGAAATTTGGTCTTGAAAGATCACAAGCTGCTAGGTCACCAATGAGTACATATGCCTAAATTCACAAGGACTCGAGTGGCAAGGACGTTGACCAAACTTTGTATAGGAGCATGATTGGAAGCATACTCTATTTGACTACAAGTAGACCGGATATTGCCTTTGCAGTTAAGGTGTGTGCTCGGTTTCAAAGTTGTCCTAAGGAGGCTTACCTATTGGCAGTTGAGATGATTATCAAAATATGGGTGGAACTACTGATTTTGGGCTACAATATACGCATGACACCAACACCAACTTGGTTGGATACAGTGAAGCCGATTGGGTTGGGTGCATTGATGATCGAAAGAGTACCTTTAGAGGAGCTTTTTATTTTGGGAACAATCTGGTGGCTTGGCACAGCAAGAAGCAAAACTGTGTCTCCTTGTCTACAGTTGAGGCTGAATATGTTGCTGCTGGAAGTTGTTGCACTCAATTAATGTGGATGAAGCAAATGCTTAACATGGTATCTCTCGATCCACCTTTCTTGTTTATTGTGACAATATGAGTGCTATTGATATTTCCAAGAACCCTGTCCAACATTCAAGAATCAAACATTTGATATAAGGTATCATTTCATTAGAGATCTTGTGGAAGGTAAAATTCTTACCTTAACCTTTGTGCTAATTGAAAAACAGCTAACTGACATCGTCGCTAAAGCCCTAGATAATCGAAGGTACGAAGATTTTCAACGGTCTATTGGTCTTTGTGATATATGTTGAATAGGTTGTATGGCCATGCTTCCAAGAGTTGAATATTTTGTTTAGTCTATGTGCATATTTTTGTGTAGATAGTTATCTCATCATATAATCTCATGTTGCTCCATGTATGCATCTTTTATCTGTCATACATTATTAGTACTATGTGAATTAGCCTTGGAAAATTTTTCGCTGTGATGTCAAAGGTTCTCCCTATTCTCTCAGATGGCCTTCGAAAAATCATTTTTTCAATCATCCAAATCTTAAGGTGTTTTTGGATTTAATGTTGCTTTGGTCCTAATTGAGTGGTAGTCACTTTACTTACTAAGAGCATCTCCAGTGAAGTCCCTATATAGGGTCACCACCGTATAAAATGAGTATAAAACAAATATAGGGACAAAATGAATCTCCAATGGATCGGAAATTGAGTCTCTAAAGTATAGGGATGTGCCGGATACTTGGTGTATGTACCCACGTACAGGACTCTATAGGGACTAAAATGGTGGACCCAATAGGACAATTTAAATGGAAAAGCAAGCGTGGGTCCCAGTCACATGGCGTTATCATTTTTTTCTTTTCTTTTCAACCGTTTAAAATGAGGGGTTTAGATTGATTGTTGCTTTTCAAATTTTACCATTGAAAGATCAACGATTCCAATTAAATAACCGTTTTAATTTAGGTTACTCTCTCATGTTGGTTTTCAAATTCTTTTGTTTTCTCTTTTCACAATGCCCCCATTGAAATATTAATATTTTCAATTTGGGTTACTCTTTCATTTTGTTCTCTCGTCATTCCTATAAATACCAAATTATTTAACCAAAACTTACCACAACTTCATCACCTATACTCAATTCACTCATTCTAGTTACGTTTTTGTGAGAAAAAAATTAGTGTCAGAATTTGAATTTTTTTTGGTTAAAATGTTCACAAAAATATTTTACGAGAGTGTAATGTTAACATAAATAAAAAATGTGCACCTAATCAAATTATCACATAAAATTGTAAAAACCTCAGATTTAGGGATTTTACTATAAGCACTCTCCCATTGGAGGCAATATTCCTTTAGCAACACAAATATTCCCTTTAAGTCCTTAAATGAGTACTCAAAGGGGGTGGTAGGAGTTCCTAAATAGGGACTCCCATTGGAGATGCTCTAATTTGGACCATGTGTCAATTCTTTTCTTTTTTGTCTTCTCCCCAAATCAAACCAAAAAATTCAAATAGGATAGTGTTTTATGAAATGAGTGTCTTCAAAAGAAATCATATATTATCAATGTGGAAAATCCCTTCAGTTTGGCCTTCCTTGCAATGTCATGTGTAGTGTATCAAGATCCCCCTTCGTAGGTCATGAGTCAAATTCTCTGAAAAATCAATTGGTGACTCATCAAAATATCACCTTCATTCAAATGACCTTGTCATTTCTCAAATTGGTGCCTCACTCAAAGTTCTTCACCAAAGTTGGCTTTTATTTCAAGGGTTAGGCCTTACTTTTTGTGAGTCTTTTCCATTGTCCGTATTATATAGAAAGTGTTGTTTCTTAAAGTTAATGGATTATTAAAAGCTTGGTTAACGTTGAAAATGCTTTTGAGATTAAATGCTTGGTTTTATGATTTCAAGATGGTTGTCACCAATCCTATACTCTTACCTTGTCACATCACAGTTGCATCATGAGCAAGTGTTCATTTTGTATGCCCTTGAAGAGTTGTCCTTTGAGAATTGCATTGCATATTATTTTGTCAAATACTTGTCTTATCAATCAATATCTCTTAGAAGCATCGATATTCAAACTACTTTTTCGTATCCCTTTCCTGGCTTGTGCTTTAGTTGTAGTTTATTGGTACAAAGATTCAACTGTTATCTTGACCTCTAGAATTTTAATGAGCTGCCTTCGGTTGTTTAGGTACATTTGTCTATGCTTATGCTCAAATTTGTGTGTCAATGGACATCTTCATTTTCTGTTGAGTCACTGTCCCTTGTTAGATAAATGAAGTCATGTTTTAGAATTATGGGGGTGTGTTTACATGGAGAGCATCAATTTTAAGGGGAGTTCAATTTCATTGCTTGCATATTTTCTGGGGGAGTTGGATCAATTATATGTGCTTACTTGTTGCTTCACTTTGCTTGGACATGCTTATATGATATATTGCTAATTCCTTATCCATTATGCTTTTGTGGTTCTTGCATTGTGATTTGTTGCAAATTGGAAAATTTCTTGTGATATTCTACCTTGTCTTTGTCTTACCATGACAAAATGGGGGAGAAAATTTTCAATTGTGTTATTACCTTGCAAGCTGGTCACCCATGATAAATTTCAGTGGTTGTTGTCAAGATTTGTTGTTTTGCAGGATCCATTCCTTTATTCATTTCTTGAGTATGGGTGAGTGAAATTAGCTTTAGGTCTGAGGTTTTTTGTCAAGGAAAGCCAAAGGGGGAGATTGTGAAGTCTAGACTTTTAGGTTTGGCTGTCCTTGTCAACATTGTAATTGTACCACATACTCAATCTAGCTTTAGACTTTTTTCTGTTTATGGGCTGTGCCTACCGGGAAGAAATGTTTAAGGACTTCAAAAGGTTTATTCATGCATGTGCATTTCACGTCTTAATTATGGCTAGCTTAGTTGTCTAGTAAAGGTTGGGGACGGATTTTCAGCAAGTTGGGCACGCAAATTAAGACCTCCCCACATGGGCTGACTGACAACTTTTTGTTGGTTACCAACTTTTAGCTATAGATCTGCCCAAATTGCTTTGTGGGTGACACGTGTTCCTTGTCCTTGCTAGCTGAAATGAAACATCTCTTTTGCATATATCTTTGGCTAGGTTTTCACAAAGGTAAAGCTACTCCGTAGACTAGGTCTAGGAAATGAGCTTTGCGTGGTACTTTGTAAGAACCTTGATTATACTTGTGTTCAAAGTTATTTATATTGTGTCACATATCTCACATACATGTACATGCTACATGTATAACTTGAATATTTAATTAGTATGTGCTCACAATCATGCTCACTTGATACATTAATAACTTGAAACGAATTGAGGACTTGCAGACTAGGATAGCTTTTGGTATTTGAAATTGGTTATTGAATCTTTGATTTATCGACTAACCAATATATCTTAGTTGACTAGCGGGCTTGACTAGTCAGTCCAGTAGATTATAATTTTTATGTACAGGATATTCCGCCTGGTACCAATTTCATATGGTTCATAACATAATTTTAATTTAGAGCGTAGCAGATGTATGGTACATAATGTTTTTATTATTGGTACTTACCGGACTGATGAAACGTTATACAATGTGAGTTAAATGTATCTTATATGGTAGGTCTTTTAGCATTATGTTAATTTAGAAGGTATAAATCATTTGGTGCATAATGTGCACATCACTCCAAGTAAAAACATGCTGAACTTTCGACAACAGTTGGATACTGAATGAGCTTACATAATGAAAGAAAAAATATTGTATTGTTTGTGCAAATTCACCTCCAGATCATTTTCTTGGTCACTAGAGTATTAGTCCACAGTGGCGAAGCCACGTGAGGGCGAGGAGTGGCGACCGCCCCTCCCTTCACATGAAAAACACGCCTGGAGCGCGGTTTAGCCCCTCCCCTCGCCGGAAAACCCAACTGGTTCTGCTGCTGCTGCTATTCGGTTCTGGTTCTGCTGCTATTGCTGTCTCTTTTCCACAATCTTCTGACTGACTGAAACAGACGAGATTGACGCCACCAAGGCACCCACCGATGACCATGATACATGATCTGAGGAGGCTAAGTCATGGCGATGTGGGGTGGTTACCGCTGATGTGTTGGATTGGGGCTAAAGAGGTCGTGGTATTGAAGGGGAGGAAGAAGGTCATGACTCCCGGTGGTGGGTTTTTATTTTATTGTTGATGTTTTTATTTTATTTTTAGAGACGAGACACGTACTTAGGGGACAGCAGATCCACGACCCTCTCTGTGACCTTTTGTTTTTCAACCTCCAATCAGAGCAAAGGTGCAACGCATCCCTAAGTAAAACAGTATAAAAAAAAAGCAGCAAAAATAAACAATTTATTATTATTTAGGCATTATTGTGCTAAATTTTTCTTTTTATTCCTCTCTCTTTGTTGTTTCTTTTAATCTGGACTTTTTTATTAATCAGTTCTTATCATGAAATTCATGAATTTATGATCTTAAGCCATATAAGATTTGAGAGCACTTTGGTATTTAAAAGAACTATATATAGGACTAATACATATAGAATTTGGTTTGTACAACAAACTGTACAAGGAATTCAAATCAGTGAATGAGCAAGTATAACAAGTGCTTCTCTTTATAAACTGGAACTAAAAAACAAAAGGCGTAGCAGCTTTCTGCTGATCATTCTTGAAATGTGCAGTAGAGAGTCAATGATTATCAAATATGACAACATTTTATCATTTTGCTCTCCCCAAAAGTCACAACTCAACCTATATTTATTCAAGACACCATCACCAGGGACATTTTGGTCATTTGATAGGTACGAATTATAACAGACATTAATATTGTCCACTATTTGGTTGTCTAAATTTTTTAGAACCTTTTACCCTTTGAAATCCCGCCCCTCCCCCCGAAAATTTCTGGCTTCGCCACTGTTAGTCCAATTGGCACCTATGTATTGTTTGGAATGATTAATGAAATATCAAACTAAAGAAAAAAAAAAAAAAAAAACCCTAAATCCAAAGCTAAAGAGGATGTATGCCAAAGTTCACAACGTACCCAAAGTGAAGCCTATTCTTCTATATCGAAACCTACCAAAGAAAAGATATAAAAACATAATGATTTATTACCAAAAACAAATATGTGATTAAATATAGTTCAAATATCCCACCATAGTCAGCACATTAATCCAACTCTAGCAAACTTTTTTACAAAAAAACGATAGAGACGTGACTGATTAATCAAAAGGGAGTTGGTTGAGCAAGTCTTCATAAGCCTTGCACGCCTATGCAAAAGGCAGGTAGCATCAAATGCTTATTGGGGCATTTCATCAAACATGTGTCGGGCAATGTTCAAAACTTCAAGAAGTCGGCACAACTCCTTAAGTGTAGATCCGCCAATGTTATAACTTATCAACAAAAAATAAACTATCAGCGTTTACATTACTGGTACAAACCTGAAGCTAAAAAACCACACAACTTACCAGCAGAAAGCAAAAGGTTGAAGCAATAGAGAATTTGGATAAAGCCTACACAATGTACTAGCAGAATAATACACGAAACAAGATAACATTGTGAAAACAAGTGGGAGATCACAAAACTCAAACGTGGAAGAAGAAATCCAGAAACACTACTAACAAACCAGAAACTACTTCCTAAAAAAAAAGTCACTTAAAAAGTAATATCCAGGACATATTCAAAATTCAGTAATTAGACCCTTCCTGTAGACCCAAGCACCAACTTGCCCTACCCCTCCCCACCACCATGGTCATGACAATTTTTAACAAAAATTTCTTAATGCGTTTCTAATAAAATCATTTTTAGCAAAAGCGTTAAAAAAAATGTGGTTTTTAGAGAAGCAGTTTAAACGAGCTCTAAGCCTAATTGCATTGTAAAGGCATTTAAAACATGTTTATTAAAACTGCAACAGTACATTAGATACGTTGAAAAGGCGATAAAAAGTAAAAACACGAAAAGGCAAAAACTAAAGCGACTGAAACCTGCACAAACAACTAAATCTCCACATCTCTAAAATCTAATATAATCTTTACTCCATCACAACTAATATTCTAACTTAATCCACAAGCCTAAATCATGACTACCGCCAGTACTCGAAGCTCGACCTCATAGTTTCATGAGACATGTGATTAGTAAACAAAAGCGGCAAAAAAACTTTAAAATGTTGTGAAATTGAGGATATATGTCCAATGGAATATAAAGTAAATAAAACACAATATTATGAGGTTCGCTAAGTGTGCCTACGTCCTTGGGGCAGCAGTAGTACTTTCTTTCATTATCTGAAATAATAGGAATACAACGAAATCTCTCATTTTTTTTCTTTCTTCTCTCTAGCCTTATAGCTACTGATATATTTCTCTTCTACATCCTCTACTGTGGATGCAAATTTCCGCCGTCTCTCGCTTTGACAAAAATGCACCTGCAAAACAATTAACACCTTTGATCATAGACCTAAGTCTCACGTGCCCACGAGGTAGGAGGGTTAGGCCAATGGATCTTTGATGCCTAAGTTAGTTTCTCTGAAAAAGAGTAAGTGTTTAGGGCTTTTTAGGGTTGCAAAAGCTTACCGAAATTTGATAGAATTGGGGATATATATATATAGGGGCAAGGGCCGGCAATGGTGCTAGGGTTTTACCCTACACATGACGTCATCCTATTGGTCAAGGTTTATGGAGAAATATTCTCAAGATATTAAATAGGAAATAATATCTTGAGATAATGGAGTAAATATCCCTAATTGATTTAAATATGAATTACTTACTTGAATGGAGTCAATCTTTAATTGGGAATGTATTAAAGATATGATTTGGGTAATTAATAACTATCTTTAATGCTTTGACTTTTCCGTGCCAAGGGCATGTGAGTTGTGGACAGTCATATTCAACTGCATGGACCTTTAGGGGTGTGAGTTGCGCATGGGAGTATCTGAGGAGCCTGCCTGTTTAATGAGGGCAATCTTGTCTTTCTTAAGCAAAAGTTCACGTGTCGCCTCTAGAATTTTTTGAATTATTTTAGGCCTCAGATCTACTGCTTCTTCTCCTCTTGGTTTTATAGGCAAATAGTCAACCATATTTTCTTCATTCCACCTCACCTTTCCACTAATCAATAATATTAAATATAAAAGTTAGGTGATGAACCTACCAACCACGACTAAAACAATTTAATTTCAATAATATTAAATATAAAAGTTGATCTTCAAGTAGGGATGATAATGGATCGGTTTGAGGACGGAAATGCTATATTCATCAACATAACCACGAAAATTAACTATATCCATAACCGCAAATTAACCATCGGGTATTGTCCATAACCATACCTACCGGATAATGGATTCCCCATCGGTTAACGGTTATATCCATCTTTGTCAATACAAAAAATATATTCGCTCAATTGACGCATGATAATTTAGGAAATATTAATTTCGTCATTAAATATTTGATGTATAAAATAATTTAATTAATGGAAGTTGTGGAGCATAAAAATTAAAGTTAAACATTGATAATGTTGGTTGATCTTTGATATCTCCCATAAGTACCATTGAATTCTCATAGATTTTGATTCATATCAAAACTTTTGAACTTTGCCACAAAATGTAACTCACACAATGTTATTTTTGTATTCTCAAACTAAGATTCGGTGAATAATGAATATACATATATTATATAATACTTTAATATTATATATTATTCGGTTTAGGTTCGGATACGGATATGGATTGGGGACCCCTATAACCATATCCAAAATCATAACCGAATAATATTTACGGTTTTTCCCCATACCCAAAATATAACCGACTTTTCATACCCAAATCCAATCTATTTGGACGGTTATCCATGATTATCGGATTTCACAGTTAGAATTGACATTCCTATCTTCAAGTAGATACTGTTTTTATATAGGGCATTCACACTGCTTTTACAACAAATAAAAGAATTTAATTTCAATGATTGGCTCTAAACCATGAAAATTCCCAAAAAAAAATAAAATAAAATAAAGAAACATGAAAACCACATGTCTACTTTCATTAATAGGCAGTGGAAGAATCTAATTTCAAGTGAAAATTGAAGGGTCGCCACCACAAGAATCATTTTCCATAAATAGTAATGAAACAAAAGAAAAATAAAACACAATAACCAAACTGTCATACACATCAACGTAACGTGTACAGAGTACCTCCTGCCCACTACCTATATTCAATGACTCGATTTTCGCCTCCCTCCCTCACCCCCTTTGTCTTTTGCCTGTCTCTGAGGAAACCCGAAAAACAATGGCTTTCTGCAGGAGGAAGGACGGATGAGTCTATGAGAAGAAGTGGGAATACAGTATGCGAACGCTTTGTGATGTGTGCGAGAGCGCCGCTGCCATCCTCTTCTGTGCCGCCGACGAGGCCGCCCTTTGCCGTTCCTGTGACGAAAAGGTTCTTCATTTCTTCTTTCCCTTTGCTTTTATTTATGCAAACATTGACTTTTAGTTATATGATCCTTCCAATGATTTTGGCACTAACATTTGCAAGTTTTTGGGAAATTGAATTTTGTGGGTCTGTTTTCTGATTGTTAATCTTGATTTTGATTATTGCAAGCTAAGTCACAGGTGGTTGTTTTTTTTAGTACAAACAATACTCTACGTTAAGGAGAGGGGGGAGTTTTAAACCCGGGACGTAGTGGGTTGAAGAGGAAGGCCTAACCACTAGGGCAATCCACCACTTTGGCTATATTGGTGCCGGACAAATCATAAGCATGATTGCTTACTTCTTGAACTTGTCTGGCGAGTATACGAGGTTTTGTTTTAAAGTATGAATAGCCAGATGATGTAGAAGTCATACTATACAATTTGGAATTGTGAAAGTGAGATTGGTAAATTTAATCAACAGTTCACATTAGTGATGAATTTTGAGATGTTTGGTTAGAGAAGCGATTGGTGATGGGTTGCAATCTGAATGTAGCGTGGTTCGAAAATCATGTGTTATACACAAGTCTGACGTTTGCTTCTTAATTTTGAAGTCTTTCTGCCATTTATGTGTATGGAAAACATGACTACCGAAGATGTTTGAATTCTTAGTCTTTTCTTTGTTTTGCATAGCTCTCCTGTCAAATTGTAGTAGAAGCATGATTTTGTTCTTCTGTGTTGGAATTGCAGGTCCATCTGTGTAATAAACTTGCCAGTAGACATGTACGGGTTGGGCTAGCCACACCCAGTGAGGTTCCTTGCTGTGATATTTGCGAAAATGCACCTGGTATGCTAGACTTCAATGTTTTAAATTTTTATTTTTTGTGAGCTATGTTATACTTATGTAGAAGAATTTTCATGACTTATTTTCCCTGGGAAAACATACATGTAGCGTTCTTTTACTGTGAGGTAGATGGTAGTTCTCTTTGCCTGCAGTGCGATATGATTGTACATGTCGGTGGGAAAAGAACCCATGGGAGGTATCTCCTCCTCAGGCAGAGAGTTGAGGTTTGTGTCTCTCTACTGGAGAGTTCGGGTTAAGGTTATATCTATAGGCCTCCAGGGATTAATTTATTTTCTCTCTTGGGGCGTTTCTCTATAGTTTCCAGGGAATAAGCTTGGCCGTTCAGAGGAACTAGGACTTCAACCACTTGACCAAAAGAAGGTACGAAGGGACGAAAATCAGCTGCCCGATGTAAAACCAAAAGAAAATGAACATAGTCACAATATCTCTCCAACTGCAGTCCTAGACAACAATATTGACGGTGACTACAAGATAGACAATACATTGATTGATCTTAATACCAGGCCCCAAAGAATACGCGGGCAAGCTTCAAATAACCAGGTAAAAATATATTTCCCCATGTTGGTTTTACTATCTGGTTGGATTCTTTAATAAGGCATTCTTGTCTTCTTATTAACAAGGCAGTCTTTGTCTTGTAAACATGCAAATTATTGACATGCAGTTTGACTGTTGTGAACTCTAGTTCTGTTCCTTTAATTATTTGTACATTATAAGCATTTTGACTAATCAAAACAACATTTATCTTGCCTTCATATTTAGGAACAGGGTGTGGGTGTTCTAAATGGTGTGAATGACGAATCTGTAAGTGTCGTTCCAGTTGGATCCTTCGAAAAATAGTCTGAAAAGTGAGAATGGTACAATTTGCGTATCATATTATCCTCATCCATTTGTTTTATGTTTTCAAGATCTTCTTGTACGATGTTAAATTGCTGCTTATAGCTCAGGAAAATTCTCTAGCATTGACTTTGATGTGTTTAAATTCAGAAATGAAAAGGATTGTTCAAATCAATGGTTTGCATGCACATGATTATGTAAAATACATGGGTATTTGCATTGGATTTTTGCTTTCAAAATGCTAGAAAATGAGTGAAACTTTTCTCATATTGGGTCACTAACAAGGAGGGATATTTTGATACCAGTCCCAAAGAACGTATTTGGTTTTGAGCAACTTTAATTGCTAGCAGAAAAGGATACAATTAAGGCTTACAAAGCCGCAATTTCTTCTTGGTAATGTATTTTTTTCCCCAAGAACTTGGATGATAAGTTTGAACTGAGACGGATGGTTGACATTATAAGGAAATTGCACCTGTTGTGCATTTGTGGGAAGGGCAGGGTTCCATTTAATCAAATGACATAAAAAAAGTTACAAACTTTCTAGTGTTTTCAAAGCAAGGTCACATAAGTTGGTGTATTATTCGACTGGTGAGCCTTAACCCGTGTGCAGCTGTATACTTCACCTATAAGATGACAATATATGAATTATGCTATTCATGATGACGTAACATATACATAGATCCTCTATTTTCTGTAAAAAAAGTCGACTTAATAAGGGAACCAAAGAAGAAATAAGAAAAATAAAATAAATTAGAGGGGAAAAGACTTTATCTATATCTGACTGCTAGTAGTCTGGTGTGAGAAGAGAATTTTTCTCAAACACATAGGCTTTATGACTGAATCATGTGTCCCTATCTTTCATCGAATTACCCTTTTTGCGTGGATTTCTTTTCTTCATTTCAACTGTGATGTGAGACTCATGGCCTATCTTCAAACCGAAACTGAATATGAGAGCGGTCATCTTCTCCCTCCACTTTGCATATTAGCCTTACTATCTTTAAAGGTTTGCTAGAAATAAAGAGGTGGAGATTGTATTGGCTTCCCATTATGCTGTGTACTCGATCGAAGAAAACATAAGTTGGGAGAAAGTTAATAACTCTGTTTACCAAATAACACACATATGCTGATATTTTTCGGTTCTTGTTTTGAAATGGGTCGAGTGTAGATATAAACAACTTGTTTAAGATCCCCAACTATTTGTATTTCTGTTTTCTGTCTGATCATGTTTTTTATTTAATGAGATTATCTTTGTTCTTTGTCATCATCGTCCAATAAATTTACAAACCCTTCTCTTCCTCTACATTGTGGCTGCAGATGTTCTGGACAAACTACCGTGGGAGAAGCTTGGTTGACGACTTATGCACTTGTATCTTATTTGTACCTTTCTTCCGTTTTCTTGGGATCAGCATCAGTCTGTCACATTCCTCGTGCAAAGTAGATTAGATGAAACTCTTTAACTTTGTATTATCACAAGCAATGTGTTTAGCTTGAAAGAGAGAAAAGTGAGAGTCATTAGTACAGTTTGTTCAAAGTTAAGTTATCGAAATACAATGCCGCTGTTGACATTCGGCTTACTTGCACTTCGATGACATTTTTATCAGATCTTAGAAAGGAAATGTGAACTAGTTTCAATTGAATTTGGATGCTTCCCCAAAAACTCATGTGATTTGGCTTTTAAATGAGAACTTAATCAGGATTACTTACATAGTTTATGTGTATGCACAAAGGCGATCCAAGGAGGGAGAAAACTTTTCCTATGCCCGTTGCATGAAATGGGCTTCTAACGTTCTCTACATCATGTGCTGCTCGTACAACCATGAATGTGGGACACCTGTTTCATACATGTGCGGGAAACATTTTCTCCCGAGAGCCCAAGTTGAAGACTTATCTTGAAAAACAAATGGTGGGGATGTATATTACAATGGTAGTGTACTGATTCGAACAGGTTATCTTAGTAGATTATGATGCAGTCTAATGATTCGAACCATGTTATCTTAGTGAATTAGAGTGGGAGAAGTCACTGAAACATTTCCGAGTTTTATCTGGACAAATAAGTATACGCCAGAAAGGGTCAAGCTAATGGATTTCCGAAAAATTATGCCTGAAAGTAGCAAAAAATTTCGGGGTTCAGGTTAACTTATGAATTGAAGATGCAAACTTGAAGCATGAAAATGTCTGATTGAATAACTACCGGCTAACTCATCATCAAGAAGCTTATTAAGTTGCTAAAAAGTACATAAAATGTTCATCAACAAAAATAGTCTTTCATGGCTATAAAGCATTACACACATAAGAGATCCATGTCTCCTTCCTCCATTAACATCAACAACATCACCATCTGCTATTTGTTCTTCATCATCTACAGCGTTGGTACAAATTACTTAGTACACGTAGCCCTTGACGAACAATTCCTTCTTTGCCTCCTCGGACTCTCCTTCTCCGGTGTACTTGCCAAGCTGTGCGAGTGAGTTGGCCTTGGCACGGATGAGCAGAGCATCCTGAGCTGCTTTCACGTTCTCGGGTCTGCCTCCCCATGTCTTCAAACAGGTGTTTTGGAGAGCTCTGGCGTAGGAGAACGACACGTGCCATGGGTTTGGCGATTGGTTTATCGCATTCAAGTTCAGGGTTGCCTCGACCTCAGATTGTCCACCAGACAAAAACTGCGCAACAAACACAATTGCATCATCAGTACATGATATATTCTCATCACAAAAGAAAACAATTAGTATCAAGTTTTTCGAACACTTGCCATGATCCCGGGGACAGCTGGGGGGATTCTCCTGTGGAGGAGCTTGAGGGTGTAGTCCGCAACCTGTTGAGGGGTGGCTCTTTCCTTGGCCTCTGCACCAGGAGTAACCATACTTGGCTTGAGGAGGATACCCTCGAACAAGACATTGTTCTCGGCTAGGTAGAAGAAAACCTCGGCCCACACCTTCAAGGCGACTTCGAAAGTCCTTTCAATGGTGTGTTCACCATCAAGCAAGATCTCTGGCTCAACAATTGGGACCAAACCACTGTCCTAAAGAATCAAGAAGCAAGCACTTTCTCAATCAGAA
The DNA here is from genome assembly GCA_024362995.1 of Heteromeles arbutifolia. Taxonomy (NCBI): domain Eukaryota; kingdom Viridiplantae; phylum Streptophyta; class Magnoliopsida; order Rosales; family Rosaceae; genus Heteromeles; species Heteromeles arbutifolia. The sequence continues at coordinate 36,454,841 of JANCRC010000002.1, read as the reverse complement.
ACACAACCTAACTAGACACAACAAAACCCTGCGGTCTAAGTAGCAACTTAATAGCAATTAGTCAATCAAATATGAAATCAACTTGCATAGCATATCAGTTCTCTTACTTGTGCAATGGAAGCGTAGCGAGCGAGACCCCATGCTGCTTCCTTTACTGCAAGAGCTGATGGGCCATTGGGGATGCTCACAACGGTACGCCTAGTTCATCAAATTGGTAATTACGTTACACTTTACTGTCATCAATCTACCTTATGGAGCTAGAATTAGTTGCCAAAATAACATGGGGAATTCAGATTTGATCCGTACCATTTGGCAAAACGAGCTCCCTGCTGGTAGTAGGCAGCTGTGCGAGAGGCAAGACCATCAAGACCTTGGCACCAGGACTCATCGTTGGAACCAGTTAGGGGCACCAAACCCTGTTGTTATCATAATCAGAACATGCAGCTACCATAAGTTTATGTACTAATACTATGCTTACGGAAGAGTATGCTTGCAGCTTGCTTTGGTATGTAAATTTTTGCATTTCAGTCAGCTGACCTTGTCGACTTTAATCCCGGGGACGATGCCTTGCTCAATGAGCACATCAACGATTTTCTTTCCATCAACAGTGGATTGGTAGAGAGTCTCCTCAAAGAGAATGGCACCTGAAACGTACTGGCCAAGGCCAGGGGCGCTCACAAGGAGGGTACGGTAGGCTTGGCGGTTGGCCTCAGTGTTCTCTAGCCCGATTGAGGCAAGACGCTTGCCACAGGTTGCATTGGACTCATCCATGGCCAAGATTCCACGGCCTGGGGATGCAACAGTTTTCTATACCGACAACCAAACCCACACCTCATCAAATTCAAACCTCAACAGGCAAAGGTGCAAGTTAAAGATGAACTTTTATGACTAAACGGTTTAGCATGTTACATTATCAGACTATCAACTTGTTCCACGTGTTCAAACAAGAATCAACCTTATCAGTAGTTCAGATTAATAGTCCATAGTAAGAAACATGTTCAATTACTATAACACGAAAGCAATTCAAGTAACATTTTCAGAGTTTCTCACGTAAAAAACATACTTCGAGAGCGTATATTTTCGAGAGAGCATAAGTAAATCGTTCGAGTCATATCTGGTAACTAAAACGTTGTAAAACTTACAGCAGTCTTAACAAGCTCATCAGCATAGGAACCGGCACGAATGGTTAGGCCGGTAGGGGCAGTGGGTAGGCATCTGACGGCCGAGGAGGCGGAAGGCTGGCGGAGGGTCTGGCCCTTCACCCACTCAGATTTGTCGAGAATCGGAGAAGACTTGAGGAAAGATGCAGAAGCCATCGTTAGCTGTAAAGAGTAGCAGCCTAGTGAGAGAGAGCAAGTGTAAAATAATCTTATCTCGTCCGGCAAAGCTCTCTTGCTCTTTGCCACACATGCACTCACTCTCTATATTTATAACTGTCTAGTGTATAACAAAGATGTCTAATTTGAGGCTGGTGTGCTCCGACCAATCCTGGCGGGCCATGTGGATGATAACCTGCTGACTTGGCTGGCTGCGTACGTGGTTCAGACATGGGGGTTTTTTCTCACCTTGGAAAAAAAAGACAAATGCATGACGTTCACAATGTGAAGCGTCCAAAACAGACTTGTGTCAAGATATTCCTCTCCAAATGGGGAAGTAAATATGAGGTTGTTATGATCTCTCTTGCTTTGTTTCCCCCTTTCTTACTGACAAACGGCTATGGTTTAACGTTAAGGTTTGACGAGACGGAAAACTACGTGGACGGTAGAAAGCATTACACGTCAGCTTCTACGACCGTGCTGGTGATTTTCCACGCCACATAAACCACGGCGATAGGTTGGTTCAATCTAATGGCTCTCACTAAGTAGGAGATCCACGGCTGATGTACAATGTTGATGAGTGGTTAAGGCCCCTTCATGCTGATTTGCACGAACAGGAACCCTTCTACTTCCTAGCTCTTGCCTCCACAAAACCTTTCGGTACGATGTTGAACATAACATAAGAAGAATTCAACAAATAAATTAGTCATGTTCTAACAAAGGTGGAGATACTTAATGTGATGATCTAAAACAACATCCATAATACCTCATCAGTTATTTCAGTGAAATTGTGAAACAACAGGAAGTCGATTATTAACACCGCAACAAATACCCTAATGAAATTAAAGCAGAATTCTATTATTCTAATATACAAGATGTTTAACTAGAGTTGAGATCCAAAGATAGATCTGCAATCCCAGAAACTAGATCATCAACCGAATCTACTTTCATACTTTTCCATACATCAGAATCATCAAAAGTTGATGGGACCGGTTGAGGCAAACTTTCTTCGAGGGCCTTGTTCAACTGCTTTACCAGGTCGTCCTCCTCCACAGGAAGATCCAAATCCCAAACCCTGAAAATATCCTTAGTTGAAGGCTCCATCTCAGATAATGAAGAGCTGATATCGGCTCCTAACTCGAGGTTTTCCTTCATTCTTGGGTCATCTTTGTATCCTGGCAAAAATGGATTTCCTGTAAAAGTTGATGACTGCAAATTATTCGTATCCTCATCAGTTGGCATGTCATCATCATCATCATCATCATCATCTTCATCATCTTCATCACTTCTTTCTGCTTCTTCACTAATACTAAGAACAGCATTTCGGATTCTTCTTCGGAGTCGTTTTGTTTCTGCCCGCTCACGAGATGGAAGTATCACAATGTCAGTTCCCCCGGTTAAACCATCAGTTACAAGTGAAGAAGAGCTGAGTGATTCAGGCGGCTGAGAACCAAGGATTTCTTGTAAGGCACCTTTCAGAGAGTCCCAGTTGTCATCGAAAACATCAAATTCGTTAATCAGGCACGAATCAACCCAAGCATTATCCTCTGGAGAAAGTACCTCACCTTTTTTAATAGACTCTAGGGAATCCATGATAAGAGACTGAATAGTGCCTTCCATCACTTCATCTCCAACATCCATGGCTACAAATTTAAGGGAAACAGTAAGTAGAAGCAAGTACAAGCCATGCGTTTTGCAAATACAAAACAATTTATGCTGACATGTGATTGTGATTAAATTCTGTCAGTATACACGTTCAGCTAAATGTTCACATACAAATTTCGTGTTCGTTTTCCATTCTGACATGAAAACTTAAGAGCAAAATAAAAAATCCCAAAGAAAAAAAAAAAAAACCAAGTTTCCAATCATTTCAGAGGAAGTCAGTACGTTGGTTAGACATCATTGGAGACAGCCTTTTCAAAACATACCCAAGAAACCTAACATGGCTTCATTCATGATATTCACATATTCATGTAATGCCAAAAGAAAATACAAGCAATATAACAGACATGGAAGTTCATACTAATAGAGGAACACAAGGGCAACAGATTATGGAAACAACTAATTAACAACAAATACAATAGAATGGTAGCAAACTCGGGTGCTTTAACCACATCCGTGACTTCGTCTGTTCTGTTTCTTTTATCTGAATCCATATTTGTTGTTGTCCGAGGGTTTATTTTGAGTAAATTCGAGCTTCAATAAGGAAAGGTGCAACATAACAAGCCAAACAAGGAGAGGAATGGAGTTTCATACATTAGAAGCTAATTTCCAGAGAATTCAAACTTGGAGTAAACATTTTCCAACTAATCATTTACTATGTGTAGCAATAATGTCTAACTGTAGCAGTGAAACACATTAATTATCCAAGTGATTAAACTCGATAATGTTCCAAAATTTCCCTTTATCTCATAAGTTTCACCTATAATGCTCTGTTTCGGAAGAAACCGAGATGAAGGATTTTCAAACATATCAATGAAACCACTCACTCTTGTCAAAGCACCAAAGCAAAACATTCACAAATAGACAATCGATTACATAAATAATTAATACACACATGAAGATATTGCTATACATCATTTTCTGCTTTACAATTCACATTAAAAAGTAAATTTCCAGATACTTATGCACTTTATTAAAATAAAATAAAATAGCAAAATTAAACATAAACCCTATACCTAATCAGATTAAAAAAATAAAGAAACCCTAAACCTTGGGAAAGGGACTCGCAGGAATGGAGGATGAATTAACGAGGACGATGGAGTAAGCTTCAGGGCTTGAGGGCTTGAGGAGCGTACCTTGTGCCTTTGAGAACCCTAATTTGGTGAAGCATTTATGGATTAGGGAGAAGAAAAAGACGAAAACTTTGGAAGGAAGAAGACGACCCAAGAAACGAATAATGATTCATACGTTTACGAGACTGTCGGATACGGTTTCATTCCCTGAAATTTTAAAAAGTAATTTGAATTTAAAAGATTTATTATTTGTCAAATGTGACTTTAAATCACATTATTACTAGTTCATTGTCAGGTTAAAATCATTCCCTTTTTTTTTTATTTTTTTGTCAAACATCCAATTTTCTTTGGTGTAAATAATATCGTTTATTAAAAAAACAAGATTTATTTATGTTGTACTACAGTTTAGTGATATTCCTTTTTACTTGTATTACAAGTGAGAGGTCTTAGAACAACTCCACCGTTCCTTATTGCCTTGGGAATAGGCAACCCAATCCACTTCCTTCCCCCTCTTAAAACACTCTAGCCCACTGAGGCAATTAGGCTCAAGACAAGCCCAATGCAGAAGTCAGGCAACAATTGTCTATCTCAGCGCCCTATCTATATGACGTTCCTTATTGCCTTGGGAATAGGCAACCCAATCCAATTCCTCCCCCCTCTTAAAACAATCTAGCCCACTGAGGCAATTGGGTTCAAGGCAAGCCCAATGCAGAAATCAGGCAACAATCGTCTATCTCAGCGCCCTATCTATATGACGCAAGGCTGACGTCATCATGACGTGAGCCACAATTTAAACTATTAAAAAAACTAATTAAAGATATAAAAATTTATAATTTTTTTTTCTATAAATACCTAACTGTTGTAGCCTATTTTATCTGACAAAGGTGAGAGGGCCGGCGACAAAGAGAAGACAAATTGAGAGATATGTGTTTGTATAATTGTAGGGGAATGTGTGTGTTATCCCTCCTACATTGTACCTTTATTTATAGTAGTAAAAGGAGAGAAGGTATTCCTTCATCCCCAAGGAATACAAGATGTAATAGGAAATGATAACTAGAATCCAATCTAATCTAGGATTTACACAATCACACTTAAACTAGGAAAGTTTACAACACTCCCCCTTGAGTGTGTAAATACTCAAGGTAGATTCAGCATCATGCATAAGTTGAGGAAGTTGACTCGTCGACACTGATTCTAAGGAACAACGCTTATTCTCAATAAGGTAGGAACTTGCATAAGTAATGAGTCTCACTAAAAAACTCTAAGGCTATGGAATCCGATGAGGGACAAAATCCATAGTCTAAGGAAAAATGCATGAGAAATGCAAAGTCAAAAGAAACGTTTACGAGACGTCATCAGGGATATGACCAGCCCAAGATGGGTGCCTCATTAAAACCTAGTTAGGTAGGAAAAACCCAATGGGAAAAATGCTCCTAATCATAGGGAAAAAGAGTACATTAAGATCAAGCAAGTATCTTCAGGATACTCCTCCTGAGTTTGACACAGTTCCAAAGAGAAATAGCAATGTTACAACTCAGAAAGTTTACGCATACCAATTCCATGAACAAGCTTCTGAAACGTCATCTTCAGCAATGATTTGGTGAAAAGGTCGGCCAAATTATCTTGTGAACGGATTTGCGTGACTTCAATCTTCTGATGCTCTTGTTGTTGATATGAAAAGAAAAACTTCACGCAATTTGCTTGGTGTTGTCTCCTTTGATGTAACCCTTCTTGAGCTATTCGATGCATGCTGCGTTGTCTTCAAAGATCGACGTCGGGACATCAACGGAGGGATAAAGATCGTAGGAGCTTCGAATATGGCCCACTACTGCTCTCAACCAAAAGCATTCCCAAGTTGCTTCATGTAAGGCGAGAATTTCAGCATGGTTAAACGAAGTGGCAACTAAGGTCTGTTTAGTTAACCTCCAAGAGATTGCGGTTCTTCCAACGATAAAGAAACAACCTGTTTGAGAACACGCCTTGTGCGGATCAGATAAGTATCCTGCGTCGGCATAACCAACAAGGCGAGAATAGCCTCGAGAAGCAGGGGGTGTGGCATCACTTGAGGATCCGTAGGGATAGAACAAGCCCAAATCCGTAATACCCTTAAGGTAACAGAAGATGTCTTTCACGCCAGTCCAGTGTCTGCGTGTACATACATTACTGTATCTTGCCAAAAGATTAACAGCGAATGAGATGTCGGGTCTAATACATTGAGCTAAGTACAATAAAGCGCCTATCGCACTTAGATAAGGAACTTCAGGCACCAAAATCTCTTCATCATCCTCATTCGGACGGAAAGGATCTCGTTTTGCATCTAGCGATCTAACGACCATAGGAGTACTCGAAGGCTTCGCTTTATCCTCATTAAAGCAGCCCAACACCTTCTGGGTGTAGTTCGATTGATGTACTAGGATTTCATTCGAACAGTGCTCTATCTCAAGACCGAGATAGTATCGAGTCTTACCTAGATCTTTCGTCTCAAATTCCAATTTCAGGTGCGTGGCAGTTCTCGATAGCTCTTCAGGAGTTCCGATGAGATTCATGTCTTCAATGTATACTGCAACAATCGTAAATCCAGAATGTGACTTGTTAATGAACACAATCGTAAAGGCATAGTTAGTTGTTCACATATCCTTGACTAGTTAAATACTCACTTAAACGCTTAGACCACATTCTTCCGGATTGCTTCAAACTATAGAGTGAACGCCTCAGCCGAATTGAGAGTGTGTTCCGAGGTTTGGAAATATTTGAACCAGTCAATGTAAGTCCTTCGAGAACTTTCATATAAATTTTCGTATTAAGATCCCCATAGAGATACACAGTTACTACGTCCATCAGCTGCATACTCAGTTTTTTGGAAACTACCAAACTGATAAGGTAACGAAAAGTAATCACATCCATAACGGGTGAATAAGTTTCATCATAGTCAATCCCGGGGCGTTATGAGAAGCCTTGTGTAACAAGAAGAGCTTTGTAACGCACAATTTCGTTCTTCCCATTACGTTTCCGAACAAAAACCTACTTGTAGACAACTAGCTTCACATATGGAGGAGTGGGAGTTACAGGTCCAAACACCATACGTTTCGCAAGCGAATCGAGTTCGACTTGGATTGCTTGTTTCCAGTTTGACTAATCAGTTATACGTCAACGTTCATCAACGGAACGCGGTTCAATGTCATTGCTCAACATGATCTCAGTAGCTAATGCAAATGATAATGCATCATCGACAATCATCTCATTTATAAGCCACACATCATCTAAGCTAGCATAATAGACCGAAATCTCATGATTCTTAGAATGAGGATTCGTCTCTTCAAGGGCACTTCCATAATCTAGAACTTCCTCTTGAGTTTGATAGAATGAGTAAGCAATAGTCAGATTCACGGTAGGCTCTTCAGGACCTTGTGTCGTGGATTTCCTTTTCCGAGGGTGTGAATCCTTTAAACCAAGAGGTCTGCCACACTTTTGTGTAGGGGCAGATGATTGGCTAGCCGTTAATGTACGTGGATCACTAAGATTGGCGTACTAGGCTTCCAGGAGGGAAGTTAGTCGTACATATGGTACATCTATCTTTGCAGGTGTATTCGTAGCTAGAATATTTGATCTTGCCACGCGCACTAGATCGGTGAAAGTATCTAACATGCTTTGAGCTATGCTCTGGAGATATAATATGCGCTGCACTTCAGTTTCAAACTAAGCGGTGCAAGGACCTAAATGAGACAAAGTGGGAGTCGTCCACTATAATTCGCGTCATTCTTCAGGAACGTTGACGTTCTTATCTCCCCCTAACGACGGGAAAACTGTCTCATAGAAGTAACAATCCTCGAAATGAGTGGTAAACAGATCACCTGTCAAAGGTTCTAAGTAACGAATAATCGAAGGAGAATCATATCCGACAAAGATTCCCATCATTCGCTGAAGCCCCATTTTGTACTTAAAGGTGGCGAGATCGGCACATATACCGCACAACCAAAAACGTGCAGATGCGATGTATCAACTTTGTATTCGGTAACCAACTAAAGGGCACTAAATGGTTGTGTCTCAACAGGCCTCAGGTGGACCAACTTTGCTGCGTGCAATATTGCATGACCCTAAGCAGCGATTGGGAACTTGGTACGTATGATCAACGATAGAGCAATCATTTGTAAACACTTAATGAAAGTCTCTGCTACGCCATTCTGGGTGTGAACTTGGGGTACGAGATTTTCAACTTCAACCCCAACCGATATGCAATAGTCATCAAAAGTTTTAGATGTGAATTCTCCAGCATTATCCAATCGGATAGATTTGATCGAATAATCAGGGTGGTGAGCCTTGAGCTTGATAACCTGAGCCAACAGTTTAGAGAATGCAACATTCCTTGTGGGCAACAAGCACACGTGTGACCAACGTGTAGAAGCGTCAACCAAAACCATAAAGTATCTAAATGGTTCGCAATGAGGGTGAATCGGTCCACAAATGTCCCCCTGAATCCGTTGTAGAAAAATGAGAGGATTCGAATGAATCTTGTCATAAGAATGCTTAGTAATAAGTTTTCCCATGGAACATGTTTGACATGCGATTCCTTGGATTGAACCTAAACTTCAGGTTAGTGGATGCTCGTGTGATGATTTGAGGATACGGCACATTGCTATTCGTCCAGGATGTCCCAAACGATCATGCCAAAGTGTAATTTCATGCGCGGTCCCAGTAGTAGGGCCAGCCACATAATGGCATTCTCTGGGTTTTATGGTCGTAGTATACAGACCACTCGGGATACGCTCCATCTTCTCTAGAATACGCTTCTGGCCATATTCATAGGAAGTTATGGACATAAATTCAACTCTGTTTTCTACGTGGGTTTCAGCGTGGTAATTGTTATCTCTAATGTCCCAAAACTTAACAACGTTCTTCCGAAACGTTGAGAATAGAGTGCCTCAGAAATGGTCAAGATTGTACCATTGGACAACATTATACGTGCCTTACCGTATCCTTCTATCAGGTTGGATGGGCCTGAGAGGGTTGTCAGATGTGCATTCTTAGGTATAAAGTTAGTGAAATAGATGCGTTCACGCAAAACGGTGTGCGTGGTTGCATTATCTATCAGACAACTAATTTCCCCATTAGTCATACCTAGAATGAAAAATTAATTTGAATCGGTCACATGCATAAAAGTTCTAAAAACAAATATCAATTCAAAATAATTTCATATATTCAAGGATGGTATTTAATTAAAACTTAATATCCAAAAATCACCAACAAATAATCCAAACATAAAGGAAAATTGTTCAAAAATCAACCAAAAAACAAAGGGGGGGTTCGGCCACTAGGTGGAATTCAGCCCCATTGTCTTATTTCAACGAAAAAATATTTCCATGTCTAAGATTCTAATCTTCCATAGGGGTGGTATCCTCTTGAAAGTCAGAAACCTCCATCTTTGTAGTCTCTGATTCGTCCACTTGCACGAAGTTTGATTCAAACTTCTTACGACGAGAATGATATTCAGCTATAACCTTTTGGGGAGCTCAGCAAACATGAGACCAATGGTCCTTTAACCCATAGCGATAGCACACATCCGCATCCATGGTTTCAGGTGCTTTGCCCTTATTCTTGAAGTTCGGGGCCTTGGGAGCGAGGTTTGAACGTTTCTAGGCTTTGTTTCTTCCCTTGGATGGGTCTTGACTCTGTTGACCTTCGCGGGGTGGCTTCTGGCCGCCCCTAGCACTCTTCTTTTGGTGTTTTGGGCGTTTGTTTGTGCTATAATGTGCTTCAGGCACAACAGTCGCCCTAGTAAGTTTAGCTTGATGATTCTTCATCAACAGCTGGTTTTGCTTTTCATCAAGAAGTAAAACAGAGATCAAATCTGAGAACTTAGTGAACTTCCGAGCTCTATATTATTGTTGCAGGACAATATTATAAGCAAAGAAAGTCGAATAGGTCTTCTCCAGGAGATCCTCTTCAGTCAAAGTTTCGTTACAAAACATGAGAAGTGATTGGATTAGACAAACTTCATAATTATATTCATTCACAGACTTGAAGTTTTGGAAGTGCAAATGCTGCCAGTCATGTCTTACTTCAGGCAAGAATATGTCCTTTTGGTGATCAAAACGATCAGCCAAAGTAACCCATAGTGCACGTGGATCCTCCTCAACAAGATACTCAGTTTGCAGAGCGTTATGGATATGTCTTCGGATAAAGATCATAGTAGTGGCTTTTCAGCTTCGCCAATAGGGTTGTCCGTCACTTCTTCAATGGCGGGACGCAAGTTCTTTGCAGTGAGGTGGAGTTTCACATCTTGGACCTACTTGAGGTAGTTCCTTCCAGAGACCTCCAAAGTAGTGAAGTCGAGTTTGTTCAAATTCGACATGTTCCTATCACAAAATAAATGGACAAGATGTGGTTAGTGTAAAGGAGAAAAAAATCAATCCATTCACATAGAAGTAGAACATACAGGTTCAAAAGACATGTATTGGTTTAATTTTGCATGAAAAAACTTCGGGTTCTCATGGGTGATGTTTTAAATGAAAACTTCAGGTTTTCAAACAAGGCATGTTTGTAAGACACTTCAGGTTTCAAAATAATTATGAACTTCAGGTTCATATGTTCCTACAGGCAAACACAAATATATACACAAAAATATGCAAATAGCTCTACAATTATAACTGAATTAAGTATTTGGACTTCGGGCCAAAATTAAATTGTGGGTGAAAAAAATATAAAAACCAAATTATTTAAAAATATTAAATAATCGAAGCTCGGGGCCCAAAAATATAGGCCAAAGCCCATGGGTGGGCAAAGCAATTTTAGTCCGTGTGATCCAGGCCCAAAAATTGGGCTGGGGTGTCTTAGGGTAGGATTGCAGGCCCATGGGGAGAGGGAAAAAAAACATCGAGCCGCTAAAAGAAAACCCCTAAAAAGAATGCACACGGCCCGCTTCAGGCGGGCCCCCGAAAAAGGATGGCCTAGACGGGGAAGCCGGATCAGAAGAAAGAGCCTATAAAAGGGTATGATTTGATGTGGAACAACGTATAGGACACCATAGCCCTCAGGCTGGTGTCACATTTTGGGCCATATTTCAGGTTATGGGCTGCAATCTGGGAGCCCAGATTGTTATATCTCTCTAATGGGCTTCAAAGAAAATGACACCAAAGCCCAAATGGCTAGTATGCTGTCTGAATGCAATTGAGCCCTAAGTGGGCTCGGGTCAGAGCCAAAACATCCCAGTGTTTGCTGGGTGAGGTCGCCGAAGCGCCGCCACTTCTAGTGGCTGTGTTATGGGTGAATATTGATCGGGGGAAGCACGGGTTCGAACTGGAACCCTATATTGAATGGAGAAATTTTGATTTCTCGACATTTGGGTGTGAAAAACCATAGGGATTTCGAATCGAAATCCTTGAAAACCTAATGAAATTCGACGGGAATTTCAATGAATATCATCAGAGACAATGAATTTATCCCATAAATCACAACTTCAGGTTGTGGTTTTCAATGGAAGTCGGCAGTGGTGCCGTGACTCATCTGCGGGTGAGTGGGGTTTTGGGGACGACGTCATTGACGGCGTCGTTTTGATTTTCATGGAGAGAGAGATAGAGATAGAGAGAGAGAGAGAGAGAGAGAGAGAGAGAGTTACTGGCTCTTCTTGGCTTGTGGCTTGGCTCAGCTTAGCCACACAGGCTGCGAGCCTGGGCGAGTCGAGGTCCTGGGTTCAAAGAACCCTAGTGCTGCCTTTTCCGATTTTAATTTATTTTCAATTCAATTCAATGCAGTTCAATATGATATGCATATTTAATTCAAATAATTTTAATGCATGTACATATATTTGATTCAATTAATGGAAAATATCAAATTCACATAATTCAACAATTATGAATATAATGCATACACAATTTATGTAGAATTTAAATGTCGAAAAACGTAAAGTTGGGTCATGCATTATGGTGAATGTTCATGATATCAGGGCTGCAAAAATATCAAGATAAAAATCGTTGTTTTGAAAGAACCTAATTGCGTGATGATATGGATGAACTGGTTTGATGCAGAAAAATTCTTCAACGTCATATTCCTAAGCGCAGCGGTAGGAGCGTGCTGATAACGTGTTGTAACCTATTTTATCTGACAAAGGTGAGAGGGCCGGCGATAAGGAGAAGAGAAATTGAGAGAGAGATGTTTGTAGAATTGTAGGGGAATGTGTGTGTTATCCCTCCTACATTGTACCTTTATTTATAGTAGTAAAATGAGAGAAGATATTCCTTCATCCCCAAGGAATACAAGATGTAATAGGAAAGGATAACTAGAATCCAATCTAATCTAGGATTTACACAATCACACTTAAACTAGGAAAGTTTACAACACTAACCATGTTTTTCCATTGTACACTACATTTCATTATTTTCAAATACTTTCAACAAATCTTTTATTATTATCTGAAATTAAAAATAAATTTATTATTATCTGAAATTAAAAATAAATTTATCTTTTATTATTTTATAAAATAAAAAATATTAATATTTTAATACGAATTGCCTCGGCTATTCAGTTCAGGAGTGGAGATGCACTTGAGCAGTTATTGTTCACTAAAGGTAGTTACTGTTCATTTAAGGGGATTGAGTTGCCTATTGTCCAGGGGGCCTTACTATACTGGAAGTGCTCTTAGGTTCGTTTCTCGTTAAAGATAATTGAACCACATTATTAATAGCTCATTGTGAGGCCACACCCACTCTCTTTCCCTTAGTAAAGATAATATCGTTTGTTCAAAAATAAAAAAAATCTTTCTAGAGGTCAACGCAGTTCGGCGTCTAATCCAAGCCCTTCAAGCGCTTCGAGTTTGTTCGTTCAAGCTCGGGGTTTCCCTTTTTGTGCGATTGGGAAAGTAGGTAAAGGAAATTAAATCAATTTGCCGCGTAATTGGTTTAACTCAAGATTTTAGCATATTTGATTACGGATTGTATGTGATATAGCATTTTTAATTTATATCTAAACTATCTATTGACAAAATTTTCTTTGTCAATTAAAAAGGAGAGGCCAATTTCATTGGTCCTGGCAGTGTCCTCAGAAACTCGTCGAGCGTATGGGTTTCTGGTTTTTGTCTTAATCTTGGTCGATGTGAGATTCTATGTGCTGAAGTTTGGAGTGTTTATATTGGGTTGCAACTTGCATGTTATAATTGTTGGAAAAATTGTGTCTAATTGCTATAATAAATCACATAGAAAATCAAGAAATAATTCATGCGATTATATATCACAATAATGCATGCACATGAGTAACCAATGTTAAATGAACATGATATAACGGATTAGAAAAACCTAGAAAATACGGTCGAGGCAACTGTTGGACACTTTGTCCTTAAGACAAGTTTACGCCCCACTACGGTGCTCATGGTTGATCGGCGCATGTCTCCCAAGGTACAACGACCACGTCCTTGTAATAGTAGCACTCCAAATCACAAGGGTCCATGAACCACGATTGTGTTGAAAACTCTCTTATATGGACTCAATGAGACTCTCTAATATTTAGTACACTCTATGTATGATTATGTAAAACAATGAAAAGCTATTTTGTGATTATAGGGGGCTTCCCTATTTATAGAATGTGAGATACCTCTTTGGAAAACATGTGACCATTCATGAAGAGTCAAAAGTTGCAACTCTTCATTTGAGTAGATACATCTTTCTACCAAAAGGCTCCACTTCTAATTTCCATTCAATTAATAAATTTAATATAATAATATTATTATTAAATTTTCCAACAATAATAGAATTTAAACAATTATGGTAGAATCGGATTATGCTTTTGCGGTTCAATTGATTTCAAATGCAAAAGTGGATAATCATCCTCTAGGAAGTTTAGTACTGAATTGTCGTGCCTGTAAATGTGAGTCATTAAAAATAAGTATGCAAATATATTGTAAATATTAGGAGTCCTTTATTAGGAAGGATTAATTGTTGTGTCCTTTATTGATTATTGTTTCCATATAGAACAAGGATTGTATTTGTACATATTTCAAGGAAGTAATACAATGAAAATTATCCCGTAAAATTCTATTTACTATCAGAGCCAAGGCTGTCGTAACCCTAGTTTTTCAACTATGCTCAGTCGACTGTTTTTTTCTGCAATTCTTCTCGCAAAAATCAGTGTCGCTGTGTGTGTGTGATATTGTTGCGCGTGCAGCAGTGTGGTGGGTCATCAATGTTGGCTTTGCTGTTTTTTTTTTTTTGGGTAAAGCAGAATGGCATCAGAGGAAGGCAGTGGCGTGTTGAAGTTGGAGGGCAATGTTCGTAACCCAACTAATAATCTAGTATTGAATCATGTCCTTATTCAGAGTGATGCATCTGCCATACCAAACACCGTGAAATTAAATGGATCAAATTATCCTCTTTGGTCCAAGGTTTTAGAGATACACATCGCTGGACGCGGTAGGAAGGGCTTTGTGAATAGGAGTACCAAGGAGCCGGCTAAGGATAGTGCTGAGTATGAGACGTGGGAGACAGGGAATGCAATAGTAAAAGGGTGGTTAATTAATTCCATGGAACCTGCAATAGTAAAAGTTTGGGAAGAGGTGGCTTGGACCTATTATGATGGTTCAGATATTTCTCAAATTTATGAATTGAAGGTTAAATCTTTTAGACTCCGTCAAAAGGGCCAGCCAGTTAGTATGTATTATGCTAATCTCAAGTCTGTTTGACAGGAGTTAGATCAAAGGAGACCAATCAAGATGGAGTGTGATGTGGATCTCAAGACCCTTCGAGAATAAATACAAATTTATCGTGTGTATGCTTTTTTGGTGGGTTTGGATTATGGCTTTGATAAAGTACGTAGTGATATTCTACGTACTCAACCTTTACCATCTGTTGATGAGGTGTTTTCTGTTGTTCGGTGTAAAGCACAGCGACATGCCACTATGATGGGTGGAAGTAATAATCAAGGAGGGCTGCCGTCCATGGCCATGATCTCTCGGCCAGCTGGTGTTCCTCGTCCTAATAATCTTTCTAATCAATCTTCAAATTCTCGTCCCTTCAACCGAGAAAATAAAGATGATTTGAAGTGTACTTTCTGTGGACAAACCCATCATACTGAGGATACGTGCTTTGCTAAGCATGGGGTGCCTGATTGATTTCTAGAATTGAAGAAAAAAACTGTATGCAAATGAGTGTGGAAGTGCAGGCAATAATGGAGGTCGTGCATCCCTAACTACTGCTTCACTGAAGGCTAAGGAGACCGAGCCTACTTCTCATGACTCAAGTCAAACCTTGTTTACTCGTTCTACCCATGGTGACTTGTCTTTCACCGCAGGTACTGTAGGGCATGGTCTTTTGGCCTCCGATACTGAGCATCATACAAGTTGGATTCTAGACTCTGATGCAACAGATCATATGACATATGATAAGAATATGTTTCAATGTATGACAACACCTCACAGGGAATATACTGCCACCACCAATGGTACCCGTGCCGATGTTTAATTGTTCCATCTTTATCACATCATTTACTTTCCATACCACATGTTACCGAACAATTGGATTGGGTTATTCTAATGTATCCGTCCTTTTGTCTACTTCAGGATATTCAGACCAAGGAGATAATTAGGCGTGGCACTAAGAGAGAAGGGTTGTACAATGTGGATGATGTCGTTCCTGGCAGAGCTCATGCAGTACGAGTGTTCCCTGATAGTAATCTACAAGAAGTATGGTTATTGCATCGTCGATTAGGGCATGCATCCTTTAGATATTTAAGGTATATGTTGCCTAGTTTATTTAGTGGAATAAATGAATCAGACTTACATTATGAAGTATGTATTCTTGTTAAAAGCCATCGTTCTTCGTTTCCTCCTAGTATGAATAAAAGACCTTTTCCGTTTGATCATGTGCATTCCGATGTTTGGGGGCCTTCTCCAGTTACTACTTCTTTAGAAATTCGGTGGTTTGTTACATTTGTTGATGATTGCACTCGTATGACATGGCTTTATGTGTTGAAAAATAAAAGTGATGTTCGGTCCTTTGCTCAGATGATTCAGACACAATATTCTTCTGTTATCAAGGTTCTCCGTTCTGATAATGGAGGAGAATACATCAATTTTGAGTTGTCAGAGTTTCTACATGATTAAGGGATTTTCCATGAAACCACGTGTCCGCATACTCCACAACAAAATGGGGTTGCAGAGCGTAAAAATTGCCACATTTTGGAAACAGCCTGTGCCTTGGTCCTTGAGGCCTCTGTTCCTCAGCGTTTTTGGCCTGAAGCGGTTACCTATGTCGTGTATGTTATTAATTGTATGCCCTCTCGGGTGGTTCATTTTCAAACACCTCTTCAAGTACTCACACAACATGCTCCAGTGGTGTCAAGTAATACTTTCACCCCTCGAGTCCTTGGTTATGTGGCTTATGTTCATATTCAGAAAATACATCGTAGTAAATTGGATCCGTGTGCACTACGATATGTCTTCCTGGGTTTCTCTTCTCACCAAAAGGTGTATAAGTGTTACCATCATGAAACTCGGCATATGTATGTAACCATGCATGTGACATTCTCTGAAACGAAATATTTCTACACTTCCGTACCTTCCACTTTAAATCACCAGGGGGACAACACTGTTGGTAATCTGAGTTGGTTGGATCTAGGGGAAGATGTGATTATTGAACAGCGTGTAGGACCTGGAATTGTTGGTGCCGAATGTACAGTGGCTACCGAGTGTATTGACAACTTGGATGATGTTGGTGATTTGAGGTTGAATCTGACTGAACCCATAAGAGAGTCTTGACCAGCTACTGCCGAAGAATGTCCTGTTGTTTAGCAGTCCCTTGCCAAGCCCAATACACTCTTTCTCCCTAGTTCCGACATGCCGCCCAATCAAGGTTCTAAAAAACGCTAGGCGTTAGTCGGGCGACAAGCTGGGGCCTAGCGCCTAGGCAGACGCCGAGGCGGCCTAGGCAGATTTACATAAATTTGTAATATATATTATAAAATATGGGTATATGTGTATAATTTGAGGACTTTTTTTTGTTAATTTTGTAATATTTACTTACCCCATATATATTAATCATAGTTGGACTTTGTTTTTAATTGGAAAAACAATTGGACCAGGTTTCCCTCATTAAAAATATATTTATTTTAGTCATAAAAAATCACACATGTGGCAAAGTCAAACAAAAATTCCTCTTCCTACATAAATTTTCACTCTTCCCGTGAGCCCATGACACAAAAACCCAGAACCGCTATCTCTCATGTCTCTCGCTCCTTCTCTTTTTCCAAAAATCTCTAGCAAGCAGCCATAGTTTCCGATGCAGGTGCAGATGCCAAATGCAAGGTGCGAGATGAGATGCAGGTGTTGGAAACTTAGAGTTGCAGATGCTACGAGAGTTCGAGGTGAGAGAGTTGCAGTCTGGCAAAGCCTTCGGTGGTGGCAAGACTTGCAGAGCACCTTGTGCGACGGTAAGAATTTCAGACCGCCTAGAGCACCTCCTAGCGTTGTCTAGGCCGCCTAGAGCGCCTAGCGAGTGACTAGGCAGCCAAAATCGAGGTGTGCCTCCTGATAGGTTTTCTCCTGAAGGGAAGGTGAAGTATCCGATAGCCAATTATGTATCATGTAACAAGCTTGCACCAAAATGTCAGACCTTGGTGAGTAATATGGAGTCTATTCAAGTACTAACTCGAATGGAGGAAGCTCTAAAAAATCCAAAGTGGGCAAAAGCAATGGATGGAGAGATGTTGGCATTACAGAAAAATAATACTTGGGATGTGATGATGATACCCGCAGGAAAGAAGACAGTGGGATGCTGATGGGTATTTATAAGGTTGATGGAATGGTAGACAGATACAAAGCAAGGTTGGTGGCTAAAGGGTATACTCAAACATATGGGTAGATTATCAAAAGACTTTCTCCCCGGTTGCCAAGATGAATACGGTACGTGTTCTTATCTCTTTAGCTGCAAATATGGACTGGCCATTAAAAAAATTCGATGTGAAGAATGCGTTTCTCCATGGAAATTTGGAGGAAGAATTATATATGGATTTTCCTCCTGGATATAGCAATGGTGGGAATATCGGAGTATGTCGGTTGCGTAAGTCACTTTATGGGCTTAAGCAATCGCCTCGTGCATGGTTTGATAGATTTACTCAAGTGATGAAAATGAATGGATATCTTCAGAGTCATTATGATCATACTTTATTGTAAAGTGTAAACAAAATAAAGTAACAGTCTTGATTATTTATGTAGATGACATGATTATAACAGGAGATGACGTTGATGAGATGTCCAAATTGCAAGGAAACCTTGCGGCCGAATTCGAAATGAAGGATTTAGGAGATTTGAAATATTTTCTAGGCGTTGAAGTTGCTCACTCGTCGAAATGTATCTTCTTGTCTCAACGTAAGTATGTACTGGATTTATTAAAAGAGACTGGTATGTTGGGATGTAAGCTAGTAGAAACTCCTATTGTAGAGAAGCATCATTTGTGTTTGAATCCAAGTCAGAAACCGGTTGACAAAGGTAGATATTAGAGGCCTGTAGGGAAACAGATTTATTTGGCTCATACTCGTCTTGATATTGCCTATGTTGTGAGTGTTGTGAGTCAGTTCATGCATTCACCGAATGTGGATCATATGGCTGCTGTAATGCGTATCTTGGCATACTTGAAGTCGGCACCAGGAAAATGAGTATTGTATGGGAAACAATGGCATTTGAGAATTGAAGGGTTTACTGATGCAAATTGGGCAGGTGATGTAACTGATAGACGGTCTACTTCTGGGTACTTTACCTTTGTTAGAGGGAATTTGGTGACATGGCGAAGTAAGAAACAGAAGGTGGTGTCACGGTCTTCAGCTGAGGCCGAATATAGAGGAATGGCTCAAGGAATTTGTGAAATCCTTTGGCTACGAAAACTTCTTTTGGGACTTGGGTTTAAACCAAAGGAGACCATGAAGTTGTATTGTGACAACAAGTTAACAAGAGATATAGCTGATAATCCAGTGCAGCACGATAGAACGAAGCATGTGGAGGTGGATCGGCATTTTATTAAAGAGAAGCTTGAAAAGAAAATTGTATCAATACCGTTTGTGAATTCAGATGAGCAACTTGGGGATGTTCTTACTCATCCAGTGTGTGGTCGAAAGTTCGGTGACTCACTTGTCAAGTTGGGCATGTGTGATATCTATGCACCAACTTAAGGGGGAGTGTAAACGTGAGTCATTAAAAATAAGTATGTAAATATATTGTAAATATTAGGAGTCCTTTATTAGGAAGGATTAATTGTTGTGTCCTTTATTAATTATTGTTTCTATATAGAACAAGGATTGTATTTGTATATATTTCAAGGAAGTAATACAATGAAAATTATCCCGTAAAATTCTATTGTGCCTTTATGCACCAAATTTGGTCTTATAAAATTTGTCATATCTATCATGAAAAGAATTTTGTTGCTAATGATTTGGCTAGTTTGGGTTTGTCATGCAGTTTGGGTCCAGCATTTTTTAGCAAGCTCCTCCTTCTTGTCATTGGTTACCAATTGCAGATATAGTTGGGTCTCTTAGTCTGTGATATTTTTTATGTAATCTTCCTTTTCTTTTGGGCTTATGCCCCATTGTCAACAGAAAAAAAAGGGTGCGAAACCAAATTAACCCTGTCAACAAAACTAAAAGAAAAATAACTAAAATAAAAGTTATGGGCTACATAGTAAATTAAACACAAGAAAGTTTTACTTTTTTTTGTTTCAAAGCCTCACAGCTTGGTAGCCATATTATCTGCTCATGTTTTCTTTTTCATGTTTTTCTCATAATAAACCTTTAATGGAGAAATAGGTATTCAGAAACAGTCGCTAAAAATATGACAGCCTCTTCAGTAACGAAAAATCGTTTGAAAATCGTCACCAAAAACCTTTAGCTACCATTTTATATTTTCTTCCTTTGTAAATCCTATTTTTCAAAATTTAATAGGCATATACATAGCATGTGTACAATTGCTAGTGTATTAGTAATACATGAGAAAGCTAAAAGTACTGAAATGATTTTTATACCCACATTTTATATTAAACACAATGAAGGGAATAATTAAAGTGAATCTAATTCTTATTTTCTGTAAGTATATGTGCCCTCATTAGAATTTATTAATGTTCTTAACTGACACACCCCGACCCAAAAGTGGGGCGTGCTGGCCGTCACGTGAGAGTGACGTAACCATGTGCACAGTGCGGAAGCAATAAATAATAGAATTTACGAATCAATTAAAACCGAAACACTAGCAATACTAGTGTGAAAGAAGTGTGAATTCCACTAATACAGAGCATAAAAGTCTACGTGCAGTCAAGCAGAACTACTAAATAGAAATAACACCCGACGGTGGTCCTACATAAGTGAATTCTGTCAGAACGTTTGATGAGCTCCTCGTATGCCACCAATGAACACTACCTAATACCTGGAGGGGCGAAAAACAAAGTTGAGTGGGTCAGAAACAAATCTTTTCAAAACCTTTCTTTTCTCAAAAGTTATAACCCCTCGCCGTAAAACCTGTATAATTTCCCATAAATAAAGTATATACTCATATATATAATTCTCAAAATCCTACTGGAAAATATGTATGTATGAAAGTATGTATGCCATGCCAAAGTATCATAACTGAATGCCGAAGCATAACTCTGTGAATGTGATTGAATACTAAATAATCAACTCAGCCCTTGGCTGTACATAGCTCATAACAATCTCATCATATCATATAGCTCATACTCATCGCAATCATATCATATATACCCTGCACACACATCAATACCACATCTAGTGGTCTGCACAACATCACTGAATATAAACTAATATGCTCTAGTGCTACGATCACGTGAAGACTGAGCGATAAATTGCGGGTCACCTACGAGTCGAACCCACCTATAGTCGTCTATTCGACAGGACTAAGCACCTAACTTGGATCCAATGCGAGCATACGGTGCGGGAGGTGAACATCACGTGAAGGACTGAGCCCCTATCTCTGGGCGGGAGCACTAATATCAGTGTGCATGTTTATGAGCTCTAATCATGTCACATCACATCACATCAAACTAGCATATAAACTTACCTGCCACTTACCTATGCGTCCTCAGCACCAACATTAATATATGCAATCAATAACGCATAATAAAATAAATAGATACTTTGCATGGCATTTCATATCACATTTCACTTAAACTGATTTTCTGGGAAAAACTCATTTATATAGGTATATACGGAAAACAAATGCCCACTCACTGATAAGTAGACAGGTCGTAACCCCCATGCCTAGCCTGGCTACGCTCGTCCTCCGGATAGGTCTCGCCTATATGAGAAGTAATTGAAATAACGTTAATTAACGCACATAAACGAAACCTTATAAATAACTTCTCATACATTGCTCAAATTGGGTATATGAATATACTACTGTGATCTACACAATCTCAGGATCATCCCCATATTTTTAGAAAAAAATTCCGACCACCCACGAGCCGCCACGCGCCGGCCAAGGCACGGCTAGACGCGCCGACCACACGCGGCCACGTGATCTGCATATTTCGTTAAAACCCAATGGTAATAGTTAAAGATGACTGAAGGCATCAGCATATTCCATCAAGACTTACGGAATATTCCTTGTCTTCTTCGGCGAGTCGTTGGTCGCCGACGACTGTTCACCGATTTCTGGAAAAACTTCCAACTATGGTTTCTCCTTCATTTTTGCACCATTTTCTACGTACTTTATACCAAAATGAACACAACCATACCTGACTCGACCCCTAACTCGCCGGGGATTCGCAGGAAAAAGCCTCGATAATTCCGGCCAAAATGAAACTCTCCGATCTCGCTATTCCGACGTCCAAAATCTTCAAACGAACTACTCTGAGCTTCCTTAGGACCTCCTAAAGCTTCTTATGAACTTGAAATCTTCAAAAACACAAGGTTTTACTTGAGCATGAATAGTGATAAAATCGGAGGTTAAGAGAACTCGGGTTTTCGAAGGCTTTCTTACCTGAAACTTGTACCAATCGACTCGTATCCACCTTAGGAATACAATGGTGTCCTTCACACCCTTGATATGCAAGCTTTTGACGGGTTTTGGTGCTTGTCCATACAAAAGCCGAGAGGAAGAGAGAGAGAGAGTCTAAGAGATAGAGAGAGAGTGAGGGAGTGAGAGAAAGAGAAAACGTGTGAGTGTGTGTGTGTGTGTGTGGTCCAAATACCACCAACCAAACTGCCAAACTTAGATACACACACATACCTTAATTAATGCCTAGGGGCATTTTCATCATTTCATATCCGTCGTACGAAATCTCCGGGATGGGCTGTTACAGTCTACCCACCTTATAAAAATTTCGTCCTCAAAATTTACATAACAAAAACCATCCCCTAGTACTCATAAAACAATCTTGGGTACTTCTCTCTCATCCGATCCTCTATCTCCCACGTCGCTTCTTCCACTTAGTGATTTCTCCATAAGACTTTCACCAAATTCACTGTCTTGTTCCTCAGAACCTTTTCTTTCCAATCAAGTATTGTCACCGGCTCCTCATCATAAGTCAAATCTGAACTGATCTCTAAGGGTTGATGAGGTATCACATGAGAATGATTTGCAACATAGTGTCGAAGCATCGATACATGAAACACATTATGTACACAGCTGTGACGGCAACTTAAGTCCGTAAGCAACTTCACCAACTCGCTCGGTGATCTGATAAGGTCCGATGAATCTAGGACTTAGGTTGCATTTCTTCTCGAATCGTACTACACCTTGCCACGACGATAACTTCAGAAATACCTAATCACCAACCTTGTACACTCGATCAGTGGCATGTCTATCTGCTAAACTCTTTTGGCGATCTTGGGCCGCTTCCATATTAGACTTAATAACCTAAATGTTCTAAATAGTCTCCTCCGCTAACTCAGGGCCCACTAAAACTCGTTCGCCAACCTCTGACCAACATAAAGGTGTACGACAAGGCTTGCCATATAGTGCCTCGAATGGCATCATACCAATACTTGAGTGAAAGCTGTTGTTGTAGGCGAATTCCATCAAATCCAACTGTTTATGCCAAGCGTCACCAAACTGCAACACCGAAGATCTTGGCATATCTTCCAAAGTCTGAATCGTCCTCTCAGATTATCCGTCTGTCTGAGGATGATATGCCGTGCTGTAGAGTAATTTCGAACCCAAAGCTTCCTGGAATGCAATCCAAAACTTAGAAGTAAATCTTGGATCTCGATCTGAAATAAGGAACTCCATGATACTTCACAATCTTCATGATGAACAACTCGGCTAACTTGTTCAAAGAATACTTTTCCCTCGCAGGAATGAAGTGCGATGACTTAGTAAGCCGATCTACAATCACCTAGATTCCATCATAGCCGTTTTGTGTATGAGGTAGCTTGTACACAAAATCCATAGTGATATTTTCCCATTTCTACTGTGGAACGAGAAGTGGCTGTGACAACCCAAATGGCTTCTTTCTTTCGGCTTTAACCTGCTGGCACACGATACACCTACTTACATACTCAGCAATTTCCCTTTTCATACCTGGCCAATAATAAAATGGCCTAATGGTATGATACATTTTTGTTCCTCCTGGATGCATCGCATAAGCTGAAATATGTCCCTCATCAAGAATTGCCTTCTTTACTTCTTCATTATTTGGCACGTACATCCTATTTCCTTGCATAAGCATGCCATCCATCTCTCTAACTCTGAGATCTTTCTTTTTCCCTTGATTCCTCAAATGAATTAACTCTTGAATCTATTCATTATTCATCTGAGTCTCGAGTATACGATCAATCAGAATAGGCCTAACTTGCAAACTAGCAAGTAAGGTTTTTTCTTGCTCTGCCACAGCTTATTCTTCTCGTTCTTCCAATTCCAATCTCACTCCAATAGACCACAAATCTACAAGAAGATGAACACGAGAAGCATACAAAGCATTAACCCGACCTTGAGATTTCCTACTCAAGGCATCAGCCACTACATTAGCACGTCCAGGATGATACTCAATCGTGCAATCGTAGTCACTTAGCAACTCAATCCATCTCCACTGACGAAGATTCAAATCCTTCTATGTGAATAGGTACTGGAGACTCTTGTGATCTGAGAAAATCTTACACTTCTCACCATAGAGATAGTGTCTCCAAATCTTCAAAGCGAAAATAATGGCTGCCAACTCTAAGTCATATGTAGGGTAATTCATCTCGTGAGGCTTTAACTGACGCGAAGCATAAGCAATTACCCTACCATGCTGCATCAACACGCAACCCAAGCCATTCAAAAAAGCATCGCTGTAAACCTCAAAATTACCACCATCATCAGGTAGAGTCAAAACAGGTGCATGAGTGAGATAATACTTCAACTGCTAGAAACTCTATTCACAATTATCATCCCACTCGAATTTAACTTCCTTCCTGGTCAACCTCATTAGTGGTAAAGCCATAACTGAGAAATCCTTAACAAATCGCCGATAATAACCTGCTAAACCAAGGAAACTCTGTACCTCGGTAACGGTTCGCGGCTGTTCCCAATTCTCCACAGCTGCTATCTTCTGAGGGTCTACCTGAATACCCTGAGCTGAAACTACATGCCCCAAGAAGGCAACTTGCTCTAA
Source organism: Heteromeles arbutifolia (assembly GCA_024362995.1). Classification (NCBI taxonomy): domain Eukaryota; kingdom Viridiplantae; phylum Streptophyta; class Magnoliopsida; order Rosales; family Rosaceae; genus Heteromeles; species Heteromeles arbutifolia. The sequence continues at coordinate 36,430,223 of JANCRC010000002.1, read as the reverse complement.
CCAGAATTGGCACTTACTGACCTTAGCATATAATTGATGTTTCCTCAGCTTCTTCAACACCAAAGTAAGATGTCGGACATGGTCTGCCTTCGACTTAGAATACACCAGAATGTCATCAATGAAGACAATGACAAATCTATCCAAATACTATGAAACACCTTATTCATCAAACCCATAAAAGCTGCTGGTGCATTCGTCAATCCAAATGGCATCACCAGAAACTCATAATGACCATAACGAGTCCTAAAAGCAGTTTTAGGAACATCGTCGCTCTTGATCTTCAACTGATAATAACCAGACCTTAGATCAATCTTAGAAAATAAGCAGGCACCTCTGAGTTGATCAAAAAGATCGTCAATACAAGGCACAGGATAACGATTTTTAATCGTCATCCGATTCAATTGCCTGTAATCAATACAAAGCCTCAAGGTACGATCATTCTTCCTTACAAATAAAACTGGAGCTCCCCAAGGTGAAGTATTAGGCTGGATGAAACCTTTATCAACCAACTCTTGTAACTAAATCTTCAATTCTCTTAACTCCGCAAGAGCCATACGATAAGGAGTTTAAGAAATAGGATCAGTACCTGGTAGCAAATCAATAGCGAACTCCACATCTCTGTCAGGCGGCAATCCAGGTAAATTATCAGGGAAAACGTCAGAAAAATGTCTGACCACCTTGACATTCTCCACGCTAACCGGAGCATCATCATTTAGTACCACGTGAGCCAAGTACCCTTGACAACCTTTCTTTAGTAACTTTTTGGCTCTCACAGCTAATATGATTCCATGCCTCAATCCACTAGGCTCACCAAAGAATGTAACCTTAGGCAATCCAAGATGATGAAAGGTCACTGATTTCCCGTAACAATCAATCTTAGCATGATTGCAATGCAACCAATCTGTGCCTAAGATAACGTCAAAATCCACAATGTCTAGTGGAGTGAGGTTAGCAGTCATAACCACGTTTTCCACTACTACGGGACAACCTAGATACACATAATCTACATAACACTTTTCCCCTCTAGGCATAGCAACCTCTGACTCATACCCAAGAGGTGAAGATTGAGGTTGTGTCAATTGAGCAAACGTATGAGAAATTATTGAATAAGTAGCACCACAATCAATCAACACTTTAGCATAATGACCAAGAATATTTAACGTACCCATGATCAAATCCGAATTATTCTGAGCATCCTACAGCGAAAGGTTGATGATACGTCCCTGGGTCTGCTGGCATGAACTCCTCGCCCCTGAGGATTACGCCCCTGTCCTGACTGAAAATACTGTCTCGAAGACCCAACTCCACTGGTAGTAACATTAACCTGTTGAGATTGTCCTCCAGAATGCCACTGGGATCGACCAGCTAAAAACTGCTGCTAAGGCATATATCCTACAGAGTACGGCTGTGGAGGCATATATCCTTTTGAATACTGTCCATAACTGCCCTGCTGATAGGGATCCTGGGCGTTCTAGTACTGTTCTGAAGAATAAGGAACAGAATCCCCCTGATAGTGGTATGCACCATCACGATTCGTCTGGGTATAACCACCATGTCCTGAGAACTGCTGAGTTGGAGCTGGCGGTGGTAAGGGAGGCCGCTGAGGCCTCTGCTGGCCTTGAGGACAAAACTTAGCTAGATGTCCCTCCTGACCACAAGTGTAACATCCACTGCTACCTCTTCGACATTCCCTTGAATGTCGACTACTGCACCTACGGCACCAGGGTGCATTTCCTCTACCAAAATTCCCCTGCCTCTAGGATCTGGAATCTCTGAAGAACCTACCACCTCCTATCTGACCAGTGGTACTGAAACCTCCACTGGAAGAACTAGAACTAGTCCCACTCCACTTAAAGCTCTGAGTCTGACGAGGCCCTTGTAAGAAATGACCTTTACCCTTATCCTTATTTTGATTCCCATTTTTCTCTTCCTCTTCACTGTCGCTAGGCAAATTCTCAGAATCCTCAATCTGCAGTAAAGCTTCATAAAACTCATGATAAGTAGTATAAGGAATCGCAGTCACAATGGTACGCCATTTCTTCTTAGTGCCCAACTTAAGACGACGTAGCATCTCAACCGGATTAGTAGCAACTTCCGAATGATAATGAGATAGATCAATAAATTTCCTGTAGTACTCATTAGTTGACAGCTTCTTCTGCCTCAAACTAGTAAGCTTCTGTTTCTTACGATCAATGTATGCAGGAGGAATAAATCTACTATAGAACAACTGCTTAAATACCTCCCAATCTCTAGATTTTTCCTGGGGTAACTCATCAGCCAACTGTCCCCACCATGAAGCTGGTTCCTTACCCAAAAACCATGAAGTCGTCTTGACCCATCTGTTCGAAGATAGACTCCCCTGACTCTGCATTAATCTAAAAGTCTTCTCAATAAGCATCAACCATTTCTCTGAACCCTCAAGACCTTCATTCCCCACAAAAAATGGTTATTTTTAAATTATGAACCGACTCCAGAGGGGTCCGCTGAGGCGGCCGAATAACTAACTGAATAGCATTCGCTATAGCTTCCCCTAACTGAGCTATATCAGGGAAACTAGGTTCGGCTGAACGACGTGGCTCTCTACGAGGCGGCACAGTTCTGACAGAAACACCAAGATAATTAGAATATTCACAAGATATGCAGGACTACCAAACCTATGCTCTGATACCAAACTGACACACCCCAACCCAAAATTGGGGCGTGCTGGCCACCACGTAAAAGTGACGTAACAATGTGCACAGTGCGGAAGCAATAAATAATAGAATTTACGAATCAATTAAAACCGAAACACTAGCAATACTAGTGTGAAAGAAGTGTGAATTCCACTAATACAAAGCATAAAAGTCTACGTGCAGTTAAGTAGAACTATTAAATAGAAATAACACCCGAATGTGGTCCTACATAAGTGAATTCTGTCAGAACATCTGATGAGCTCCTCGTATGCCACCAACGAACACTACCTAATACCTGGAGGGGCGAAAAACAAAGTTGAGTGGGTCAAAAACAAATCTTTTCAAAACCTTTCTTTTCTCAAAAGTTATAACCCCTCGCCATAAAACCTATATAATTTCCCATAAATAAAGTATATACTCATATATATAATTCTCAAAATCCTGCTGGAAAATATGTATGTATGAAAGTATGTATGCCATGCCCAAGTATCATAACTGAATGCCGAAGCATAACTTTGTGAATGTGACTAAATACTAAATAATCAACTCAGCCCTCGGCTGTATATAGCTCATAACAATCTCATCATATCATATAGCTCATACTCATTGCAATCATATCATATATACCCTGCACACACATCAATACCACCTCTAGTGGTCTGCACAACATCACTGAATATAAACTAATATGCTCTAGTGCTACGATCACATGAAGACTGAGCGATAAATCGCGGGTCACCTACGAGTCGAACCCACCTATAGTGGTCTATTCGACAGGACTGAGCACCTAACTTGGATCCAAGGCGAGCATAGAGTGCGGGAAGTGAACATCACGTGAAGGACTAAACCCCTATCTCTGGGATGGAGCACTAATATCAGTGTGCAGGTTTATGAGCTCTAATTATGTCACATCACATCATTCGTTCACATCAAACTAGTATATAAACTTACCTGCCACTTACCTGTGCGTCCTCAGCACCAACATTAATATAAGCAATCAATAACGTATAATAAAATAAATAGATACTTTGCATGGCATTTCATATCACATTTCACTTAAACTGATTTTCTGGGAAAAACTCATTTATATAGGTATATACAGAAAACAAATGCCCACTCACTGATAAGTAGACGGGTCATAACCCCCGTGCCTAGCCTAGCTATGCTCGTCCTCCAGATAGGTCTCGACTATATGAGAAGTAAATCAAATAACGTTAATTAACGCACATAATCCAAACCTTATAAATAACTTCTCATACATTGCTCAAATTGGGTATATGAATATACCATTATGATCTACACAATCTCATGATCATCCCCATATTTTTAGAAAAATTTTCCGACCACCCACGAGCCGCCACGCGCCGGCCAAGGCACGGCCAGACGCGCCGGCCACGCGCGGCCATGTGATCTACACATTGACGACGTCAGTTAACGCCATCAGGAATATTCCTCGGAATATTCTGTTAAAACCCAACGGTAACAGTTAAAGATGACTGGCGGCATCAGCATATTCCGTCAAGACTGATAGATTATTCCCTGTCATCTCCGGCGACTGTTCGCCGGTTTCTGGAAAAACTTCCAACTATGTTTTCTCCTTCATTTTTGCACCATTTTCTACGTACTTTATACCAAAATGAAGATCTCATAAAGATGAACACAACCATACCTGACTCGACCCCCAACTCGCCGGGGATTCACCGGAAAAAGCCTCGATAATTTCGGCCAAAATGAAACTCTCTGATCTCGCTATTTCGACGTCCAAAATCTTCAAACGAACTACTCCGAGCTTCCTTAGGACCTCCTAAAGCTTCCTATGACCTTGAAATCTCCAAAAACACAAGGTTTTACGTGGGCATGAATAGTGACAAAATCGGAGGTTAAGAGAACTCGGGTTTTCTAAGGCTTTCTTACCTGAAACTTGTACCAATCGACTTGTATCCACCTTAGGAATACAATGGTGTCCTTCACACCCTTGATATGCAAGCTTTCGACGGGTTTTGGTGCTTGTCCGTACAAAAGCCGAGAGGAAGAGAGAGAGAGAGAGAGAGTCTGAGAGATAGAGAGAGAGTGCGGAAGTGAGAGAAAGAAAGAGTGTGAATGTGTGTGTGTGGTCCAAATACCACCAACCAAACTCCCAAACTTAGATACACACACATACCTTAATTAATGCCTAGGGGCATTTTCATCATTTCACATCTGTCGTACGAAATCTCCGGGACGGGCTGTTACATTAACACTCAATTATAAGAGCAATCCTACCAAATTGACCAAATCGATTGATCGGTATAGTGGCTAGTTTCGTTCACAAAAATTGAATTGAACCGTAATGAATTTGTTTGGTTATGGTTTAGAGCTTGGACCACCACTTACATATTGGGGTTTTTGTTTTTTGTGAAAGGGTAAGTTTATTACCAACAAAAACGTTACAAAGAAGAATCGTGACGAAAAAACTCTACAAAGAAGAATCGTCACAAAAAAAATTGAGCAACCATTTTATATTTCTTCTCTTTGTCCTTAGTAGCATTATATTTGATTTGAAATGGCCCATACAGAGGACGTAAGGAGTTCAAAGTATTCGTTAGCAGTTTCAGCCTAAGGAAGGTTAGTCTTTATGTTGCTCGCTTTAGTCATTCACATAAACAGCATGCACAATCTATTTGATCTCTCCCAGGCATTACATAGAGACTTTTCCTCAGTGCTGCTTGCATCCGTAAGAAGATCAAGTATATCAGTTCGCAGTGCTAAATCAAGGTCCAAGACACCAAGGTGAAATTGAACTTGTTCACTCAAATATGAGAAATTTGTTCCACTAAGTGAGGGAGTAGATGAAGCAAGCGAATGAAGAGAAACAGGCACTGACACTGCAATCCAAAAGTGCTCAAAATATTAGGGCATGTTTGGTATCCTACCCAAAAACTTTGGTTGTTCCTAAAAATAATTTTCAAATATCACTTAAAAATAGTATTCTTTTAAGTCTCAAAATTTCAAAAATCTGTTTGGTTGAATTTTTAAAAATAATTTTTTTAGTTTGAATTCAAACTTCCTTGAACAAAAATTGGAGGAGAGAAAGAATTGGGAAAGAGAAAAGAGAGAGGAAATAGTTCGCGAGGAGAGAGAAAGACATGGAGAGGACGACGATGATAGGGAGAGCAAAAAATTACGGTGAGAAGGTGAGAAGGTGGGGAGTGAGAAGAAAGAGAGTGTAATGAGAGAGAAACAAGATAAAGGCTAAGGAGAGAAAAAAGACAAGGTGTGACGTGGGGAGAGAAGAAAGAGAGGGTTGAGAGAGAAAAAAGAGAGGGTTACGAAGAAGCAAAAGAAGATGTTGAGGAGAGAGTATGACAACTCTAAATACTCACTTTTAGTGTTTTTAAGAAATAGCCTATGTTTTTGAGAAATAGCCTATGTTTTTAAGTTAGTTTTGAATCCAATTTTTAAAAAGAGTTCTACCAAACAAGAATTCAAAGTCTTAACTCAAAAACTCAAAAAGTGTTTTTGAGTTAAAAAAGTTGAAATCAAGTAAGATACCAAACAAGCCTTAGTGTTTTGCGTACTAAGAAGCACGTGTAAAAACATTACCTGCATTATCGTATTCTTCTTTGGGCAGGGTAGATACTACAAAAAATACAAATAATCATCGATGCATAATACCATATTGATAACTGTACATCTCTAACTAGACAAGTTTTTTGTCTTAGGATATCCAAACAAATACAAAAAAATGAAAAATATACAATTCTCACCATATTCATATCATTAATCCTATGAGCAATTAAGGCCATCTCCAACCGAAGGAGGGTCAGATGGCTCGTTTTAGCCCTCTGGTCCTCCAAGAAATTAATATTTTAATGAACAGTGCAGGATCATATTTCTTACCATCTCCAACCAAGGGCCAAAGGGCCATATGGCCAAACATAGCCCTGTGACAAAAAACCATCTCCAACCGAGGATCATTGGGCCAAACATAATTTATTATTTAAATTTAAAAACTACAACAACTTAAATTTAAAAACTACAACTTAAATTTAAAAACTACAAATTAAATTTAACAACTACAAATAGGTTAAGAAGGGTTCGTGCAAAAATATATGATGGACCTAATTTGTCCTTGAATCCAAGAACTGGTAATATCTCTTTAAATGAGTACATGAGGCGCTACAGGATGAAACGTTCCCGTGCCCAAACAAGTACCTACAACAGGATCTTGTTGCACATCTTCGGGCCAAAAGAAGCATGGAGTAGGCGTTTAAGTTTTATGTTGTTAAATGTTTTAAAAAATGTTGTTTAAATTTCATGTTGTTAAATGTTTTTTTTTTATGTTGTATAATTTTTATGTTGTTTAATGTTATTTAATGTTGTTTAATATTGTTTAATGTTGTTTCATGTTATCTAATGTTATTTAATGTTGTTTAATGGCTTAGGAAGTTATAGGAAAAAAATAGAATTTTTAAATTTTGTTAAAAATAAATAAATAAACTGTTAAAAAAAATTAATATAACAACTAGCTGACGTCAACTAGCCGTGGCATTCAAATTTCTGGCCCAACCCGAGCCTGGCTGGGTTGGGCTAGCCGGTTGGCCCTTTGGTCCTTTTTTGCTCCATGGGGTCCACGAGCCCTTTGGCCTAGCCCTCAGTTAGAAACGGTTTTGGGCTATTTTCGGCCCTCTGACCCTCTGGACCCTTCGGTTGAAGATGGCCTAATCCACTTTTAGATGACTGTTAAGAACTTACGACTAATGAAAATCATATTACTCATGTACAAACCTTTAAAACATAATAAGGTTTTATTCATTCATATGCATCATCATACCATGAGTAATTGATTAATCATCATTTAATTCAAAACTATGTGATCTTTCTAGTTTGGCCACTTTGGCGACTAACAAACAATTTCATAATACGAATTACAAATTAAATGACCTTATCATAAATTACTGAAAAAAAAATAAAAATTGAAAGCCATCATAAAGATTCCAAATTGCAGTGGCTAAAAATGCCAAATTAATTCATACAAAGAGGCAAACCAAAGATAATGGAATAGAAGAAATTTCGGCTTCAATATAATAAAATCCCACACCCTTGATCATGCAATTTAGGGATAGTTTGGTATTGCTGTGCTTTGAAAAAAAGCTGCTTCTGCTGTGCTGTGAGAATAAGTAGTTGTGAAATAAAGCAGCAAAGTGTTTGGTAAATTTTTTTTGTAAAAGTGCTTTTGAAAAAAAAAATAGAATTATAGTGTTTGGTAAACTTTTATGTAAAACAAATGTGAAAAAAAGCCGGTTTTTCAAAGTTGGGTTTTGCAGCTTCTTGTTTTTGGCTTTTTTCACCCAAAACTGTGAAAAAAAGCTGAAGCTGAATGTTTACCAAACACCAAAAACTCTCCCAGCTTTTTTTCATAGCAGCTTTTTTTAAAATCACCTCAACCCCAAACTGGGGCTTACAATATACAAAAAATTCATTCGCAGTTCATAAGTTCCAGTCATGAATTATACAATTAGGTTATTTCAAAATCGCAAAGCGAATCTGTTTGGACCCGATTTTACACTATCGGCTCATGCAATCAAGGCCGTTAATAAACATTGCTCTCAACCGTTGAATGCACAAGATATTTGGATCGTTGGATAGCTCCTAGGATAAAGATATTTTTAATAAATTTCAAGATAATTGTTCTGATTAAAGATATCAGGAGAATAATTATCTTAGAGTTTATTTTAAATATTTTTACGGCAACAAAGAAATATACCGCTTCTCCAACGTGATTATAGTTGTATTTCTTCTGGTCTACTGCAGTTAGAAGTCTAATTTCACTGATGATAGACTCGATGGAGTTCAATTGGATGAGGCATCTGTAATATTATCACTTGGCCAGTCAAATGGGAATATGCCACGTGAGTTATATCATGCGTGGGATGAGCAGGAGATAAGGATGGCATAGTACAATACCATGGAATTATTGGAATTGTTCCCCGAAGTCCTTATCATGCATGCACGTGGTTTGCATCAAGTATTTGGAAGTTTGAGTCCCACCAATGTGATAAGTATTAGTAAGGGGATTTGCTTATCAAAAATTAAAATGTGGCGGTGATATCGCGTATTGGCACGATGAGGAGGTGGTAGAGTTGCAATTGGAGTCCACAGAATTATCAGGCCGTGTTCAGAGAAATTGATGACTACTATAAATACGAGACGTAGCGCAACGAGAGAGCCTCTCCAACTCAACACACAAATCTACCATGCGCAAACCCTCGCTCTACGCGAAACCTCTCAACAACCTTGAGATTTTTATTTTCTTTTTTGCCAACACATCTTCAATTTGGATAAACAGCACTGTGAAGGCAATCGATGGTATCTTCAGTTTGGATAAACAGCACTATCGTCGTAGAATCAGCCGACCGCAGAGCACCTTCAGTTTGGATAAATAGCAATGCGAAGGGGCCGACTGGTTACCTATCCAAGTCTTGATCAAGAAGGATTTTTGAATCCTTATTGGCAGAGGTCATCTCATCAGCCTTCTCGGCGAAGTGAGGTGTTACCAGGTTACTATATTCGGTACATTGACAGCCAAATTTGATATTGAACTTCGCAAAATTAGCAGCCTTGTCTTTAGGCTTTAGAACCCAAAGGCCGAGATGTGTTCCTTCCTCGGTCGCAGTCGCAAGATCAAGAAGTCAGGAGCGCGACCAACGCAACATCAAGAAATTTTACTCACCAGCCGAGCTCGGCCGTCGAGTTGGCACGCCCCACACACAACCGAATGACGTAGTTAGCTTAGAGATTACTCGGCATGCGTACCACATAGGCTTGGTAGTTTTTAGGGTCAACAGAATCGTAATTTATTTCAAAACAAAAACCCTATTCAAGCTGATTCAATTATCATTCATCAAAACTGATAACATTAGGAAAATCATGAAAAAAAATTACCGTGGCCCTAAAACCACATGTAAAATATAAATTAAATTAAGCCAAGATCATCGAACTTCATGATTTTCACATATGCATTAAATGCGGAAATACAATCAATAACCAAGCGTACTTGGATCCATGATGGCAAATGCTATGAGATTTCAATCGGTTTCAGTCAACGGTTGAGGAAATAGTTGTTCTGTAACAGCCCGTCCCGAGATATTGGAATATTTTATGCTCGAGGATGTGAATTGACGAAAATGCCCTTGAGCGTTGGGTGAGTGTTTGTGTTTTGGGTTAAGAAATTAGGCCAATTATATCAAGTCCTAAATAATTAGACCCAATTAGAACAAAATTTGTCTTAGTCTTGATTGGTGGCCTTTGGACCACACACACAAACCAACACATCATTCTCTCTCTCACTCTCCCGTATTCTTTCTCTCTCACTCTCGGACTCACACTATCTCTCTCTACAATTGTACGGAACACACCCAAAAACCAACCATATCTGAGATCCTTGAAGGTCCACGAATTCATCCATGTCATTTTTGACATTTAAACCATAGAAAAACCCTAGATCCGAGAGGTCCGTCGAGGTACAGTACCATCGAGGTGATTTTCATGGTTTCAAACCATATCAAGACTCCTAAAGGTATCTTCTCTTCCTCCTAAGTGTTTTGGATGAGTTTTGGCTGAGGGTAGACGTACGGAAACCATGGAAATTGAACCTCCTAGGGTGGCACTGTTCACCAACTTTTAAGCCCGTGAGTTTCTTTAATTTACAGGACCGTAGCAAGCTTAAAGACCTTCCCACAATGCTCAGAGTGCATCGTTGGTGAAAATTTGACGTCGAAAAGCTCAAATACGAGGAGTTGCAGAGGTCACTGGAATTTCGAGCTTGCTCCGGCGTGATTTCGGGGAATTTGAAGCTTCAAATAGGTATAACGTGATTCTATGAACCCTAAGCTTCATTTTGGGGGTAATTTCGTAGAAAATGGATGAAAAACGAGTGAGTTATAGAGCTTTGAAAATTACCTAGATTCCGGCGACGGTGACGGTTGCCGGAGTCGAAGGAGGAAGACAGTAGGTTATTCTATTAAGTTTAACGAAATATTCTGACGGCGTTAAGTCACGCCGTTAAGTTTATTTAAGGAACAGACGGAATATTCCTAACGGCGTTAAAGGATTCCGTCCACTGTGCCTGCGGGTAGCCGTGCACTCGCTTGTGTGTGGTGGCGCGTGAAACTTCAGAAAAATATTTTTAAAATATAGGGATGTTCGTGAGGTTGTGTAGATCACAGTGGTATATTCATACACCCAATTTGAGCATTGTATGAGAAGTTATTACCTATTGTTGGTTATGTGCGTTAAATAACGTTTATTCGGTTATTACGCATATAGGTGAGGCCTATCTAAAAGACGAGGGCCATCAATCGAGGTTCGGGGGTTGTGACCCTTCTATATATCAGTGAGTGGGCTTTTGTTTTTCGTATATACCTATATAAATGAGATTTTTCCCAGAAAATCAGGGAGGTCATTATATGTTAGTTTCATGTTTATTCAGAGTGTTCAGTGGTGGTAGAAAATGTAGTTATGGCAACGAATTTTATTCCATGAGATATGGTGGATTTCGATATTATTCTAGGCACATATTGGATGCATTATGATCGTGCCAAGATAGATTGCTACTGGAAATCAGTTACTTTACATCGTCTTGGATTACCGGAGGTTACTTTTGTGGTTGAGCAAATTAGAGTGAAGCATGCCGTTATTTCTGCTATGAGAGCAAAAGAATGGTTATCAAAAGGCTGCCAATGATACTTAGCTCATGTGGTGCTAAATGATGCTACTCTGAGTAGTGTGGAAGATGTAAAGGTGGTTAGACATTTTCCTGTTGTATGTCCGGACGAGTTACCCGGATTGCCGCCAGCAAAGATGTGGAGTTCACTATTCATTTATCTCCAGGTACAGATCTTATATTATAGAATGGCTCATGCTGAGTTAAGGGAATTAAAAATTCAGTTGCAGGAATTGGTTGATAAAGATTTCATTCAACCTAGTACGTTACCTTTTAGAGCCCCAGTTTTGTTTGTGATGAAGAAAGACAAGATCTTAAAGCTATGCATTGATTATAGGCAATTGAATCGGGTAACGATTGAGAACCGTTATCCATTACTGCGCATTGATTATTGTTTGATTAGCTTTGAGGTGCCTGTGTGTTTTCAAAGATTGACTTCAGGTCTGGTTATTATTAGTTGAAGATTAGCAGTGAGGATGTTCCTAAGACTGATTTCAGGACTCGTGATGGTCTTTATGAGTTTTTGGTCATGCCATTCGGATTTACGAATGTGCATGCTGCTTTTATGGGTTTGATGAATGAAGTATTCCAGGAATATCTCGACAGGTTTGTTATTGTTTTCATTGACGATATTCTGGTGTACTCTAAGACGAAAGCAGACCATGTTAGACATCTTAACTTGGTATTAAAGAAATTGAGGGAACATCGGTGGTATGCCAAATTCAGTAAATACCAATGTTCCATGAATCAAGTGGCATTTCTGGGACATGTGATATATGCTCAAGGTATTCAAGTGGATCCTTAAAAGGTAGCAGCGGTGGAGAATTTGGAACAACCGCGAACCGTGATTGAGGTTCGGAGTTTTCTTGGCTTAGCAGGCTATTATAGACGGTTATTTAAGGATATTTTAGTTATTGCTTTGCCATTGACGAGAAAAGAGGTTAAGTTGAGTGGGATGAAATTGTAAGCAAAGTTTTCAGCAGTTGAAGTATTTCCTCACTTTTGCACTTGTTTTAGCACTCCCAGATGATAGCGGTAATTATGTGGTCTACAGTGATGCCTCATTGGTTGGTTTGGGATGTGTGTTGATGTAGCATGGTAGAGTAATTGCTTACGCTTCACATCAGTTAAAGCCTCAAGAGATGAATGACTCTACTCATGATTTGGAATTAACGGCTATTATCTTTGCTTTGAAGATATGGAGACATTATTTTTTATGGTGAGAAATGCAAGATTTTACGGATCATAAGAGTCTCCAATATCTGTTTTTTTTTTTTCAGAGGGATTTTAATCTTAGGCAACGAAGGTGGATTGAGTTGCTTAGTGATTATGATTGTACGACCTGGGTAACCGTACAATGTTGTGATTGATGCACTTAGCAGGAAGACTCCAGTGAGGATTAATGCTTTTATGCTTCTCGTGTTCCTTTTCTTGCGAATTTGAGATTTACTGGAGCGAAGCTTAAGGTGAAAGATCAAAAAGAAGTTTTATTGTCTAATTTTCAAGTTAGGCCAATTTTGGTTGATTGTGTGCTCGAAGCTCAGGTAAATGATGAGGAATCTCAAGAAATAATTCAAGCTGTTGAGCGAGGTAAGAAGAAAGGCCTCAAAATCAAAGAATTTGATGGCATGCTTATGCAAGAGAACAAGACATATGTGCCTAATAATGAAGAATTAAAGAAAGAAATTTTGGATGAAGCATATTGTTCGGCTTATGTAATGCATCTAGGAGGAACTAAGATGTATTATACCGTTCGACCATTTTATTATTGGCCAGGTTTGAAAAGAGGAATTGTCGAGTATGTAAGTAGGTTGCCTTTGTCAGCAAGTTAAAGCGGAAAGAAATAAGCCTTTTTAGATTGACGCAGTCACTTCCCGTTCCGCAGTGGAAATAGAAAAATATTACTATGGATGTTGTATACAAGTTTCCTCGTACACTAAATGGTTGTGATGGAATTTGGGTGAATGTTGATCGACTTACTAAGGCAAGTATGTTATTTCAGCGAGGGAGCAGTAACCTTTCCAGACAAGTGCAATAGTTATATATTTGTTTTATGGAAAATAGATTGAGGCTTACGGATCTGTTGAACTTTTTGGGTATGTTGGTCACGCCAGTTTCCCGAAGGTGACACCATAAGGCCCATGAAAGAGATGTCATGTGTGTTGATTTTTGGAATTATGGGCATGATGAAATTTAAGATACTGAGATAGTAGAGGAGACTACTCAGAATGTTCAAGTGATTAAGTCCAACTTGGAAGCGGCCCAGTATCGACAAAAGAGCTTAGCAGACAGATTTGCCACTGATAGAATGTATTATGTAGGTGATTGAGTATTTTTGAAGTTATCACCTTGGAAAGGTGTGGTTCGGATTGGAACGATAAGGCTTTGAGAAATAAGACAGTGAAATTGGTGAAGTGTTGTCGAGAAACCATTCAGTAGAAGAAGCTACTTGGGAAACAAAGAAATGGATGAGAGAGATATATCTAAGGTTGTTTTATGAGTACTAGTGGATGTTTTTGGTTATGTAAATTTCGAGGACGAAATTTTTATAAGGTGGGTAGATTGTAACAGCCCGTCCCGAGATATTGGAATATTTTATGCTCGAGGATGTGAATTGACGAAAATGCCCTTGAGCGTTGCGTGAGTGTTTGTGTTTTGGGTTAAGAAATTGGGCCAATTATATCAAGTCCTAAATAATTGGACCCAATTAGAACAAAACTTGTCTTAGTCTTGATTGGTGGCCTTTGGACCACACACACAAACCAACACATCATTCTCTCTCACTCTCCCGTATTCTTTCTCTCTCACTCTCGGACTCACACTCTCTCTTTGCAATTGTACGGATCACACCCAAAAACCAACCATTTCTCTCAGATTGAACTTGCAGTGACCATATCTGAGATCCTTAAAGGTCCACGAATCCATCCATGTCATTTTTTACATTTAAACCATAGAAAAACCCTAGATCCGAGAGGTTCGTCGAGGTACAGTACCATCGAGGTGATTTTCATGGTTTCAAACTATATCAAGACTTCTAAAGGTATCCTCTCTTCCTCCTAAGTGTTTTGGATGAGTTTTGGCTAAGGGTAGACGTAAGGAAACCATAGAAATTGAACCTCCGAGGGTGGCACTGTTCACCAACTTTTAAGCCCGTGAGTTTCTTTAATTTTCAGGACCGTAGCAAGCTTAAAGACCTTCCCATAATACTCGGAGTGCATCATTGGTGAAAATTGGACGTCGGAAAGCTCAGATACGAGGAGTTGCAGAGGTCACCGGAATTTCGAGCTTGCTCAGGCGTGATTTTGGGGAATTTGAAGCTTCCAATAGGTATAACGTGATTCTATGAACCCTAAGCTTCATTTTGGTGGCAATTTCGTAGAAAATGGATGAAAAATGAGTAAGTTATAGAGCTTTGAAAATTACCCAGATTTTGGCGACGGCGATGGTCGCCGGAGTCGAAAGAGGAAGACAGTGGGATGTTCCGTTAAGTTTAACGGAATATTCTAACGGCGTTAAGTCACACCGTTAAGTTTATTTAAGGAACAGACGGAATATTCCTAACGGCGTCAAGGGATTCCGTCCACTGTACCTGCGCGTGGCCGCGCGTGTGGCCGTGCACTCGCCGGCGCGTGACGACGCGTGAGATGACAGAAAAATATTTTTAAAATATGGGGATTTTCGTGAGGTTGTGTAGATCACAGTATTATATTCATACACCCAATTTGAGCATTGTATGAGAAGTTATTACCTATTGTTGGTTATGTGCGTTAAATAACATTTATTCGGTTATTACGCATATATGTGAGGCCTATCCAGAAGACGAGCGCCATCAATCGAGGCTTGGGGGTTATGACCCTTCGATATATCAGTGAGTGGGCTTTTGTTTTCTGTATATACCTATATAAATGAGATTTTTCCCAGAAAATCAATTAAGTGAAATGTGATATAAAATGCGATATGATATGCCACGTAAAGTATATATCTATTTTATTAATGCATTAGTAGCTGTATATAATGGTAACTGGTGTTGTGAACGCACAGGTAAGTATCAGGTGAGTATATATTGATAATAGAGAATGATTAATATGAAATGATGATTTTGTGAGATGTATTGAAAGTTCATAAACCTGCACCCCAGTGTTAGTGCTCCCGCCCAGGGCCAGGGCATAGTCTTTCACGTGATGTTCACCTCTCGCACCATACGCTCACCTTGGATCCGAGTTAGGTGCATAGTCCTGTCGTACAGACCACTATAGGTGGTTCCGACTCGTAGGTGACCCGCGATTAGCGCACAGTCTTCACGTGATCGTAGCACTAGAGCGTATTTATTTACACCCAGTCTTGTCGGTCAGACCACGTGAGGTGGTTCCGACTCGTGTGCAGGATATATATATATATATATATATATATATATATATATATATATATGTGATGATGAGATATGATGAGATTGATTATGAGCTATAGTTCAGCCGAGCTGTTCACTCGGTGGACATGTTATCATCTATGATGAGTTTATTTCACCTGATATAGTGATGTGATTTGATGACATATATTTGGCATGGCATATACCTTGCATATCACTACTTTTGACATGATTTTGAGTTATGAGTTGAGATGAGTATATATGTATATATGCTATTTTTCTGGGAAATTATACAGGTTTTACGGCGAGGGGTTAGAACCTTTGAAAAGAGAAAAGGTTTTGAAAAGATTTGTTTTTGCCCACTCACGCGTTTTGTTTTTCGCCTCTCCAGGTTCTAGGTAGCATTGCTTTGGTGGCCACGAGGGATCCAACGGTGTTCTGACAGAATTCAGAAAAGTAGGATTCACCTTCGGGTGTTATATCTTAGTAATTGTCCTTGATTGCAACTAGGCGTTCTTATTGCTCTGAATGTGTATCTATACACTTAGACTCTCACTAGCATGTTATTTGGATAGTACGGGTAGCAGTTGGTTTTTATTTATTCGTATTTCTATTTATCTTATTAGCTTCCGCACTGTACACATGGTTACGTCACTCTCACGTGACGGCCAGCACGCCCTCCTTGGGATGGGGTGTGTCATGTTCTCTCTCTTGCCTCCATTTGCATGTGAAAACCCTAATCGTGTTTTTTCTTCTTCTGTCAAGTGCATATTAGATGGGTATAGGGATGGGCAATACCCATCGGTTATGGGTAACCGCGGTTATCCACACATTTAAATTTCACAGTTACAATTATGGGTAACAGTTTAGATAATTAAATGGTTATGGATATAACTGTTTACCCGTAAAATTTAAATGAGCGGCTATGAATATTAACCGCGGTTATAAATGGATACCCGTTTATTTTAATATACATAAAAAATTTAAAAATAAAAAACAAAAAACCTAAAGCTAACTCACAAAACTCACTTTCTATAGAAATTTCATATTGATTATAACATCCATTTCAATTATGACATCCAGGTGCTTATAACATCCAATGCTGGTGCATATTGATTATAATATCCTCAACCTAAGATAATGAGTGCCTTGAGTTTTTAGAAGCTTTATTTTGTAACCATATGGATGTTATAATTGAAGACTTGCTTGGATATAGAAGAAAAATATGTCGAAAATACATGAATTTTCTTTCCAATATGCTTGCTCAAGTAATGAGAGGTATTTTGTTGGCAACAAATCAATTCTTAGCAAATATATTATATTACCTTGATTGATAACAATTAAAAATATTGTTCATAAATTATTATTTCAATTATTGGAGTGTATACGGTTACGGTTCAAAAAAAAAAACATGTAAATAGGAGAAAAAAGGGGTGAATGGGTTAAAAAAGGGTTTTATCACAAATGGTCCCTGAGATTGATCAAACTCATCATTTTGGTCTCTCACTTTCAAAATCAATCAATGTCGTCCCTGACATTCACTACCACATATCAATTTGGTAATTTCGTTAAGATTCCGTCAACTATTCTATTAGTTTGTATGTGGGACCCACAAATCCAATGAAATTGTGACAAGTGAATTACAAAAAATAAGGGTTTTTATCTCAAATGGTCCCTGACATTGATCCAACTCCTCATTTTGGCCCCTAAGTTTCAAAAATCGATAAATTTGGTCCTTGACTTTCAATACCGTACATCAATTTAATTCTTTCGTTAAAGTTTTGTCAATATTTTTTGTCCCACTAATCCAATCATATGGCACCACGTGAATTAACTATAAGAACTCTTCTTTTTTTTAAGATTTAAAACTAAAAGTAAAATAAGAAACTAAAAATCAAAACTAAAAGAAAAAAAGTCATTGTCATCTTCGTCAGGGTATGCTCACAAAGAAAAAGAAGGCACCATGACACCATTAAGCTACTTGGCCTATTAAACTCACTCCTCATTCTCTCTAGTTGGTTATAATCTTATCAAATTTGAATGGAATTTGGATTCGATTTTATCCAATTTAGATTGAATTTTTTTTCCAATTAGGGTTGTGGGATGCGAGAAAAATATCAACACGGAATACTCGTCCGTTGGTTCACTCTTAAAAAAAATAGTTTCTTATAATTCATCCACATAGAGCAATATGATTGGACTAGTGGGACCACATCAACACACAAACGAAAAATATCGATGAAATTTCAACGGAATGACTAAATTGATGTGCGGTAGTGAAAGTCAAGGACCAAATTTATCAACTTTTGAAACTCAGGGACCAAAATGAGGAGTTGGATCAATGTCAAGGACCATTTATGGTAAAACCCTTATTTTGTGTAATCCACATGTCATTAGTGGGTCCCACATACAAACTAACAGAATAGTTGACGAAATCTTAACCGAATGACCAAATTAATGTGGGGTAGTGAATGTCAAGGACGACATTGATTGATTTTGAAAGTGAGGGACTAAAAATGATGAGTTTGATCAATCTCAAAGGTCATTTGTGATAAAAACTTGTTAAAAATGGATAAACAGGTAAATGGGTAAACGGGTCTACGGTTACAATTAAATTGGTATGCGGTTATAGGTATAGTTAACCGTTAATAAATGGTTATGGGTATAGGGTATAACTGTTTAGTCAATTACCCAACGGGCAAACGGTTATGTGGGTATGAGCATAAACGGTTATGGGTAAATAATCGCGATTACCCACCCGCCATAACCATTGCCCATCCCTAGATGGGTCTATGCAATATATAGAGTGAGGCAGAGAGAGGACCCATTTCCTTTGAAGCCCATAATCAATTACCATTCATCATAGTGATACGATAGGGAACAATTTCTCGAAATTTGACCAATAGGATTGTTTAGAAATAAAAATATCTGTTACATGGATAGTGTCATGTGGACCACTTTAGAATAGTAAAATATTCTTACAACATGTTGTTGTCGTGGACATATTCCATATGTCACTTAGTCATCTTTGATTCACTGCAGTTCAACACTTCCGAAAGAAACGAAGAACTTCACTCAGTGACTCTACGACCGCCCTTTGAACGATCATAATAAGGTAAAACTTGAAGATAAGTTTTTTCGTTACCTCCAATCGACCTATCACTGAGCCCACCCTTTTCTCGTCATTAACAAGTATGCAACTCTACTTTCACGACTTTTCCAATTGTAGATCTCATACCACAACCAATCACATATATCAAATCTCCAATCTCTAAATCTCAAACCACAGCCAAATATAAAGCTCAGATCTTAAATCTCATATATCGAACCACATATATGAAATCTACCTGTTCATCGAAATTTCTGAGTTTGAGTTTCTAAATCGCGGCCAGCTTTTGTAAAACTTTCAAACTCGAAACTACATAGCTATAACCCAGTCTTAAAGACCTAGGATTTTTTTTTTTTTTTTTTAAATCTTGTAAACTCTAGACGTAAGTGTTTTAGCTTTGTTTGTCAATATTGTAAATTGTATCACACATGCTCTAATTAGTTTTTAGGATACGCTATAATTAAGGGTTGATGTTGTTGAAAATGCTTGCTGAAGGGTATGGCTCATCCCTCCAAAGGTTTTTTCATGCATATGCATTTATGTCTAAATTCCTGTAACATTCTGACTAGATTAATTGTCTCGTCAGTTTTGCTTGCTTGTTTCACGCGAGTTTGGCATGCAAATTAAGACTGTCCACATGGGCTGACTGACACCTTTTTGCTAAAAGCCAGCTTCTAGCCCTTGATTTGGTCATATCGTTTTTTGGCTTGACGAGTGTCCTTGTCTTTGCTGGCTGAAAACAAACAACTTCTTTTTGTTTAAAACCCCAACTAGGTTGCATTTTGCATTTGGTTGTCCAAATTATATTGTTGAGAAATAGAGTGCATTCAAAGCTCTTGAGCTTCCTTTCTTCCTTATTTATGAAACCTAGCCACCAAACCGTATTTCATGCATTAAACTTCTAATCATTGAGAAATAGGTTTGCTTTGTTTTCATGGTCTAATTTTAAGTTTCAAATCTTCACTTAGACCTAATTTTGTATTCTCGTTAATTTCTTCCTTCAATCTTTTGACTGAAGAAACTGACTTGTCATTCCACATTACATATCATCTTCATCTACACACCATAATACATTGAACGTGTTGTCTCGGTGCCATAAGAAGATGAGCTCAAAGATTGGAGCTGCCCTCTTGTGAAGACTGAAGATATCTCCATCTGATGCAAAGTAAGGTTACACAACGGTAAAGTTGCTTCATAGATTAGATCTAGGAAATGAGCTTGATGTGGTACCTTGTATGAATATTATTTGCTCTAGTGGATTGGACTCCGTGGAGTCCCGATTTTTTAACCTAGAGGTGGATTTTTCCAGTCAAAACTTCTTGCGTTCTTTTTAGTTAAACTTGTCCGCATATCTAGTTTATTATCATATTTCATGCGTTATATGATCCATTACTTGATATATGTTTGTGCTCAAGTTTGTACTGCATTATCATGAGATAAAAATTGTATTGTTGTTGACTATATTAACTTATAGTGAACTAAGTTTATTTGTTGAACTTATATTTGTTTAACTAACGAATATGTACTATTTGACTAATTTTTTTTACTAGTCAATCCATAATCACTTTTAGTTCATTGCAGAATATTCCACCCGGTACCAATTTCACATCGTAACATTTTTATTATGCACGTGGAAACCACGTGGATTGAACCACCTACTTTATTCTTTGGGTCACTCCCAGCTTCATGTCTATCCGGTTTCTGATGTTTCCAACATCATTAAATTTAAGTTGATTTACCAAACTGGCATTGATGTTCTTTCCAAATTTTCCGGAATATTCTAGCAAAAAAGAAATTAAAAATAAATATAAAAAAAGAAAAAGGAAACCCAAAGTGAGAGAGTGATCAGGCCGAAACATAGCCCAACACTTGAGAATGGGCTTGGAGGTAAAATCACATAAAATCCAGTCGAGCCCCAACCAACAATCCCAAAATCACAATCGAAGCTCTGCGGCTTTCCGTCTACGAATCTCGCTCTCTCTCTCTCTCTCTCTCTCTCTCTCTCCCCGCAAATTTCTTCACTTCGTTGCTGCCACACAAGTCACAGTAGCGCCACCGTCTGTGTAGCTCTTTGGCTCAGGTTCCTTCTTCTTCTTCATTGCACTTTCCCTTGTTTACCATTTCTAGGGTTAGGGCTAATTTCGCTGTGTATGTTTTCGTTGAATTGAATTAATTTAAATTACTTTGGTTAAATGTTTGATTTGAGTTGGATTTTCTTCTGCTGTGAATTTTCTCTCTGATTTTGAATCGCTCTGACCATATATTGTTGATGTTACACGTAATTGTAATTGTGTGAGAGTATCAATTGAATATGCATGCTCGGAAAGAGGGAACTGGTGGAACCAAACAATAGATGATTTGGCCGAGAGCTGGGCTAGGTTATGGAAAATCTCATGAACAATGACCCTAACTAAATTATTTTAGCAAGTATTGGGAACTTGTTTGTGTCGTTTCATTTATTCAGAAGTTTCTAAGTGAGGGCCACCGTAAGTTTGATACAAGGCTGGGAGTATGGAGTTGAAGAAATTCAAACAGTATCTTGGGTTGTAATTTGAAGAAGGTATTTTTTTTTTTTAAATGAAGGCTTTTATGGCTGGAGGATGAGAGCGGTAGTTACAACTTACAAGTAGGTTGAACACGGAACTTTGCTTTTCGAATACCGATAGGTAAAGAAAGATAGCTTAAGTGTGCACTATCATATATTGATTGTATATTTGGGATCAGGCGGATAAGTAATGCTAACGTTATTTTTGTACATACCTATGGTTTATAAAGAAAATTTGTTCTTCCGGGGAGACTCTAAACCCCCAATGCTAAATGTTGTTTTGTTTGAAAGGGGAATTTTTCATAGAACTTTTAAGCTCTCTTGATTTCTACTTGTAATAAAGTCTAGAAGATGGCTTCTGATTAGAAAAGGGTTAGACTAATGGCTGCAGATTTTTTCAGTGGAAATATGTTGCCAGCTTGCTGATTTTCCTTGTGCTTCTCTTCGAAAGGCCTTGAAATTTTCCCAGGCTTATATCATGTGGTTCACTTCTAGTCTTTGAGAGTGTCCTCCCTATACCTACCTGCAGCCGAACATGCTCATATTGTCCAATGAACAGACATGTTTATTGCTTTACTGTGTTACAAGTTCAACTTACTGTCTAATGATCATTCTGTTTAGATGGTTTCAAGAAGTTGGAGTTTAGGGAATGTCTGACTGTTGATGTAGCTTGATGTTTGATGGGAATGCTTGATTGTTAGCTAAGGATGCTTGACTTTCTTTTGAAGGATGTTGTTGAGGAACCGGGTACTTAGTATCTGGGTTCTGAGTGTTTTGGTAAATAATTCTTGTGAGACAGATTGCTTATTGAAAATTTTCTGTACTTTGTTGGGATTTGGTGTTTTCTATTATGAAGGGAAAGTAGTTGGTTTGGTTTTGACTCATGGATACGATCTTAGGTGTGGATGTAATGTGGATGTGGTTGTGATGTGGACAGGGAGGAGGCAACGACTGTTTGGTGTTGGTTGTGGTGGTGTTTATCATTCAATCAGTGGAGCTAGGTCTTAATAAGAATTAATTAACATGAGTTCAGACAGCAGGAGCCGGAGCAGAAGCAGGAGCCCTTCAGATCGGAAGATCCGTTCTGATCGTTTTTCCTACCGCGATGCACCTTACAGGAGAGATGGAGGACATCGGGGTTTCAGGTTTTATGGCTTTTGACTATTTTTCTTTTCTTCTCGTCTTTATAAACTTGGGGTAAGGAGAAAGTAATCTTCCAACGTGTCTTCATTGGAGATGGTCTCGAATGTTACGATTAACCATATTTGTTGAGTGAGACCCCTACTTGAATATGCCTGTGAAGACCTTATAAAGTTGATATATGATAATTTTGCCTCTGGATAATAATTTTCTTTGCTTTGTTGTACATTATTTGGAGCTTTGTAAGTTTTCAAATACAAGTGCCAAATCATATTGATTGATTAATGATACACTTCAGTGTATGTCATTTTGCTTGTAGAGGGACTGCCAGTGGTGCACAAAGGTTGTATACATTGTACTTTTTGTTTTGTCAGATAAATTTAGCTCAGTACATGTGGCAACTCCTTCACTTTTTTGCATTTTGTTGGAAATTTTGAAACCTTCAAAGTGCATACTCTTGTTTTTGAATTTTTTGGTTTTGAATGTTTCTTTCTGTGGTTGTGGCTCTGATTCTTCTTGATGATAAGTCAAAATCATGGAGTTAATTTAATAAGCGACTATCATTTAACTAGTTATGTTTTGAAATTTGGAATGCTGTTATTTTCTGCTGAGAACTAAATGCATCGATATTTTTTGCCAGCCGAGACAATCTGTGCAAGAACTGCAAACGGCCAGGCCATTTTGCTAGAGAATGCCCCAATGTTGCAATTTGTCATAATTGTGGTCTTCCTGGGTATGGAAACTTATTCTGCCTCATAACATCATGATGTTGTTTTATTATTTTTTATCTCCATTGTTCATTACAGTGTTTCTATTTTACTATTAAAGGTAACTGTTTATCAAAATACGGTCTTTGTTTTTTTGGACCTTTGCTTTCTGGGAGAGGGTTTCAAGGTTTTAAGGTTCCAGAATTTCTAGAGTTAAAATCCAATGAGACGTTAGAATTTAGCTAGTTAATACTATAGTCTAGGGATACACTTCCTGAGTATGTATATTTTTCTTTTAATGCATCTACATCCCTCTTCTGTCTCTACCTGAAGTGCATCCCTCTTCTGTCTATACCTGAACTGCATCCCTCCTATACCTGAACTGCTTTGCAGCAAGACAAATGTTACTGCTTCATCTACCGAGCGGTTCATTTCCATCAGAGTTATTCCAATAATTTAAAACTGATGTTTCTATCTCTATTTTTCTGTTAAAATTTTATGTTCACCTTTGTAATAAAAAACAGTTTGTGTTCTTAGTAATAACAGCATCTTCTTCTCTGAGTCTTCAATGATTAAACCACTATTGCCACCATTCAGTACTGCCACTAAACTGATGTTATGACCATTTTGAGATAACCAGAGCGGCCACTTTATACCTCACCAATTTCCCACCATCCCACAGCTATTGTCATCACTGCCTCTTATACGCAGTTGCATCCATGTTTTCCCTTGCACCAACAATTTCATGTCCCTTTTTCTCTTAACCGTGTTTTATGAGTATTGACAAAAAGTATTTAAGAAAATACTTACAATCCCAGAAAAATATGCATGGTCCCCAGCAATAACTCAGTCACCAGTCTCCAGGCTCTTAGGATTGCTTTAGACCTAAAAAGATCATTCAGAATGTTCTGTTTTTTATTTTAAACCAGACTGGCAGCACCTTGCAGTGAAATTGATGGTTCAACTAAACTATTAGTGTCATTGCTTCTATAAGGTTACATAGTTTCTTATTCACAGAATCATGGACCTGCACTCTGCAGATATTTTTTTGTTTGCTGTGTATTTCAAAAATGGAAAATGCGTTTCATTTCTAATTATGTGATTCGAATATTCTACCAGGCACATTGCTTCAGAGTGTACAACAAAGTCACTATGTTGGAACTGCCGGGAACCTGGTCACATGGCCAGTAACTGCCCAAATGAAGGCATCTGCCACACTTGTAGTAAGACTGGACATCGCGCCAGAGACTGCACAGCTCCCCCAATGCCACCTGGGGACTTGAGGTTGTGCAACAACTGCTACAAGCAGGGTCATATTGCAGCTGACTGCACAAATGATAAGGCATGTAACAACTGTAGGAAGACAGGTCACCTGGCACGTGATTGCCCGAATGAACCCATCTGCAACTTATGCAATGTGTCTGGGCATGTGGCGAGACAGTGCCCCAGAGTCAATGTTTTGGGAGAGCGGGGAGGTGGAGGAGGTGGAGGTGGTGGAATGGGTGGACGCGGAGGCAGTTACCGTGATGTTGTATGTAGGAACTGCCAGCAACTTGGCCACATGAGCAGGGATTGCATGGGCCCCTTGATGATCTGTCACAACTGTGGGGGACGAGGACACTTGGCATACGAGTGCCCTTCGGGAAGATTCATGGATCGCTACCCCAGGAGGTACTGAGAGGTGGCAGATCATGTTCCGGCATTTACCTTTCATCTCGAGCAAGCATTTCTTGTTTAGGTTTTAGATTGAAGGTTGAAACTTTAAAGAGTATGAGGAGTTGAATTGAGATTTTATTTTAGAAGATTATTTTTTAATTTTTGGCAATTGCTGCAAATATAACTGTATGTAATTGCGTTTTATGTTGTGATGCCTGCGTATTTTTGTTTACCTCTTGTTAATACAGTAATTTGTTGTTCATTTTCTGGTCAATAAAGGGGTGGGCACGGGCCGTGCCAGCCCCAAATTGGAGTGACTGGACTGGATTAGTTGGAAAATGAAACGGGGTGGGGTTAATCCCGATTGTTTTTTTAGTGCTGTTAAGTTCACCCCTATGTCTTATTTCTACACCTATTATAAAATAATACTCTTATTGACAAATTTATCCAAGTAGAAAATGAAAAGACCTAAAGACCAACCAATCATGTCTTGCCACATAATTATTAGTTATATTGATTCTTTTTAAACAAATTATTAGTTATATTGCTAAAAAAAAACCTAAATATCATAAATAAGAAAAAGAAAAGAAAAATATCATGAACCCCACAAGCTTTCCTGGGGAAGGAAGTTCGGAAATTAAACTTATTAGGAAGAGGGTGAATTCGGACTTGACAAAGCAAAGCCTCGAGACTCGCAATAAAGCGCATGTTGTGGAAGGTGTGATCAAGCTTTATCAGAGAGTAGAGCAAGTTAGTCTTCAAGACTATTATAATGTTGAGATAGATGAGAAGAGAAGCTCATAGTCCAGATTACATTAGGGGACTCACGGATCCGATGCTTGTTGAACTCCGATCGTGTTTGGTGTTTTGGAACAATTTGGATACCTACCATATATTGAATTTGAAGGAATTTGATGTTAGGGAAAGCCAGTGCAGCACCAAACTATGAGTGAAGCTCTTCCAATTTAATCACACTCTCTCTTGTGTGGTCTGAATTCAAATTGGAAATGATAGAAATTGGATACTAGAGCGGTTTTCGAGACGTGGTGGTGCTGCGATGGTTGGCGATAGAGGAGGGGCGCTTGGTGTTGGGGATTTGGGGAGTCGGTAGTGACGGTTCTGCAAATTTTCTGGGGAGAGGGCTGCTGCTGGTGATATTTGGAGTTCTTGGGTATTTTCATTTAGTGATAATTGTTTTTTTTTTTTAATTTGTAATAATTTTTTTAAAGCAAGAAAAAATTGAAAAAGAAATATGTAGGGTTATTTTGGAAATAATGGTGGGTGAGAAAAGAGTTGATGAATTTTTTCACTTTTTATGATAGGTGTAAATATAAGGTGAGTGGAGAAATAAGACATTGGGGTGGGCATATCACCACTTTTTTTTTCTTTTTTCATTTACAGGGCACATAATGACCATACTATTCAAAATATCATCTGATTTTTTTATACAAGCAATATCAGGCTGTCGGAGGTCGAACAGAACTTCAGGTCCAGGATTACAAAACCCTTGCCCCCAAATTATATTATTAACATAAAACTCCTGAAGTTGTAAGCAAATAAGCTCAAAAAATAAATAAAGTTCAGAAAATCTATGCGTATCAACAGTCAAATGGACAAATTGCAAAAAAAGGAAAATACAAGTTTCCAAAAAAAAAGAGAAAAAGGAAAATACAAAGTTTAAGAGTTCAAACAAAATCAAAATAAAATAAAATGAAAAGTAGCAGAAAAACAAGGAAAAACTAAATTCCATTTCATCCATAAACAGAACCGAGAACAACACTAAAAAGGAAAAAACAACTTACCACGATGATGAGCTTTTTTGGATGACGGCGAGCTTCGGCAGAATGGAGTGGTAGGGGCTAGACCTAGCATGCGTGTCATGTTTTTCATGTTTGGTCGTTTTCATGACATAACCGATATCTTAATGAGCCGTGTTTTGTAACATTCGTTAAAATGAACAGGTAAGACGAGTTCAACTGGAAGCTTGAAAATTGTCGTTTGGGACAACTAGGTTTCACCATGGAAGACGACTGCAGGTCGCCTGTGGTGGTCGGTTCACCAGAAAAGGATGAAGAAGGGTTTTTCAACAATAATGGCTCGGCTCGACGGCACGGCTTGGCTGCTTCAGGTTGCGGCTCACACGCGATTTAGGGTTTGAAAATCCCTTTTTTCATTCTTATTCACTTATATTCAAGTCACTACAATTATACATAAATATAATAATATAATTGCAAACAATAATTTAAGTTGAATATGTAATTTTATAAACAAAAACTAGAATTCATGATCAATGGTAAATGTTCATCCAATCAAGACTGAAAATATATCGACATTAGACCGTATCTTAAAAGTTACTTAAACTACGACGATGAATCTTGTATACAAGTTTATAGCAAAATAACCTTCAGTTTCTTAGCATAGCGTCATAAGCTTACTTGATAACGTGTGATGGTCTAGTTTACCGAAGGGAGAAAGAGAGTACAACAGCAGAGAGAAGAGAGAGTTGAGGAATTTTTGTGATGATATTTTTCATTACATGTGCCTTTAAATTATAAATCTTAAAATTTTCACAAACACATAGGCAATTCTTCGTGAGAATTTGAATTACTATCAAAATTGTGGGTTTGTGAGTGAGTCACTTAGTGGATTCCTGATTGCAATTTTTCAAAGGTCACCTTGAAATGATGATTAAAAGATTGAACGATTTTAATTAGGACATGTGTATATAGTATAAGTTCGTTAACCACAAGTAAATGAGCAAAAAGATGCATCACTAAAATGACAGCTAAATTACTTATTAACAAAATTCTTTTTTTTTTAAACTACCTATTAATAAAACCCTCTTTGTCAACCAAAAGAGGGTGAAAAGACCAAATTAACCTTGTCAACAAAACTAAAGTAAAATGACCAAAATAAAAGTTACGGGTAATATAGTAAATTAAACATAAAATATTTTACTGTTTTTTTTTTTTTCAAGCTTCACAGCCATACTACTTCTCCCATTAGAATTAATATTGTTAACATCTTGCAAATTCAATATAAAACTACTATACGTAAGTATCTAGGTATCCAGAATATTGTTTTCTGGAAAGACCAAGTTAATGGAAATGAGTTACTTAAGAGGGTCAAGCAAAAATTAGTTGGTTGGAAAGTGAGCACTCTTTTGAGAGCAGGGAGGCTTACTTTAATTAACTCTTATCTAATGGGTATGTCCAATCATGTTATGTCTTACTTTAAGTGTCCTAGCAAGATTTGTTGATCTGTGCTCCGAAGAAAGTGGGAGGTCTGGAAGTTAGAAGATTGGATCATTTTAATAACGCTTGTCTTGCTAAATTGGGTTGGAAGGTGTTGACTGAGGATGATAATTGGTCGGTGAAGTTAGTCAAGAGTAAGTATCTTAGAAAGGAAAATATTCTGGATAATAAATTAGACAAAATCATTCTTTTGCTTGGAAAGGTATCTCAAAATGTAGGGATGTTATTCTTAAGAGTATGAGATGGAGAATGGGTAATGGTAAGGACATTTTGTTCTAGTCCCACAATTTGG
Source organism: Heteromeles arbutifolia (assembly GCA_024362995.1). NCBI lineage: Eukaryota > Viridiplantae > Streptophyta > Magnoliopsida > Rosales > Rosaceae > Heteromeles > Heteromeles arbutifolia. The sequence continues at coordinate 36,401,778 of JANCRC010000002.1, read as the reverse complement.
TTTTTCCTTACCCTTTGTACTCTTACCCAATATTGACAATCAAAACATTAATTGGGAGTCGAAAGTTAGTGACTTCATTGATAATAATTGTTGGGATAGGGGAAAGCTTTCGCAAGTGGTTAGTAATGAAATTGTGAGAAAAATTTGTAATATTACAACTCCCTTATAGGATTCCAAAGATGTGCTAGTTTGGGGTCCAAATACAAATGGTAAATTCTCTGTTAAATCGGCTACTTGGATTTAGAAAGGGACATTGACTCAATCTACAAAGCATAAGTTAATTAATAAGATGTGTAAACTTAATATTCCTCTTAAAGTTAAGATGTTTGCATGGTTGTTCATTCGTGATAGACTTTAGACTAGAAAAAGATTAAGTCGTATTGTGATTAATAGTGATAAGACGTGTCCTTTTTGTAATTTCGAAGAGGAAGATCAAATGCACTTATTCATTAATTGCGGTGTCACCAAATCGATTTAGGATATTTGTTCAATTAAACCGAGCAATTTCACTAATGCTAACTTTGTCGCGATCGTAAACTGGCTTAATTCTTTAAAGCACGTTGATAAAGAAGTTCATAGTGAATTAAGCTTGTGTTTTGCTCCTTTGTTGGCAAATCTGGAATGACCGTAATAATATGGTGTTCATAAATGTTATGCCTATTTCAGCAAGATTTAAGTTACTGGCTATATCTATGGGTGAGTAATATCTTAAAGCCAATTGTAAAGGTTTAAAAAGAAATACTGATGATATTTCCACGATTATTAAATGGCACCCTCTGAATCAGAGTTATGTTAAGCTAAATTTTGACGGCTAAGTGGCTGGGGACAAGGCGGCAACGACATTTGTCTTAAGGAATCATAATGGGCACCTCATTGGCGGTGGAGCTTTAAATCTTGACGGTGCCACTATTTCTAAAGTGGAGGCTAGGGCTCGGCCTTCTTTTTGCTCGGAGGAAGGGCTATACAAAGATTATGGTAGAAGGAGGCTCAAAGTTGGTCATTTAGTCAGTGTTTGACAGGGGTGCGACACCGTGGAATCTGATTCTTATTGTTAAAGATATCAAGTGGACTACGACCAAATTTGCTTGCATTGATTGGAAACATATTTTTAGAAATGCTAACTCTGTGGCGGATGCCTTCGCTCGCCAAGGCCTTCTTATTACTGATGTCATATTTGGGATCACTATATTCCTTCATTTGCTCTTTATGCTCTTCAGTTTGATTCTGTAAGGAACGATTGTTGTCGGAGGTTTTCCTTTTAATATATTTTCTTGTTATTTAAAATAAAAAAAAAACCATATTAGTTGCCCCCATTTTCTCTTCCACGTTTTCTCCCAAATAAAATAAACTTTTAGCGACGAAATAATTATTCAAAGTCAGTCGCTAAAGATATGAACAACCTCTTTAGCGACTAAAAGTCGTTTCAAGGTTGTCACCAAAAAGAATTAGCAACTATCTTATATTTTCTTTCTTTTTAAATTTTAGTTTCAAAATATTAATAAGCACATGCATAGTATGTATACAATTGCTAGTAAGTATGAAGTATTGTGCTTTGAAACTTTTATATACCAAACAAATTATTATGCAATATTGGTGGTAAAAAAGCCATGAAAAAAAAGGTCATAAGATGAGGACCAAGAAAAAATCAAACAAATGTATAAAAGGCTTATGAGGGCTTTGTAAATAGGGAATAGTGGTTAATAAAGTAAGCTGAAAGGTTTCTAGAAAGTTGGTGATGGGAAATTCTCTGGTGGCAAGCAGGAAGGAAGCTGTTATAGAGTTTCACTTTCCTCTTGGGAAATTTGGTGATAAAGATGCACTTCACTTTCGACTATGCTAATCTAATTTTCTTGGCGATTTTCCCTCTTGCGGCCTATGAGAGATTTCTTGTGTTATGCAGGTTATCTGGAGAACTAGTAAAGGTGCAGGTAACCTCATTTATAATTCATTGTACTGTCCCAGTTAGCTATAAAGCAATACTTAACTGTTGATAAACTCTCGTCTAGAAGAATTTGATTGATGAAGTGGTTTGCATAATTTAGACCTTTCTTGTTTAGTAGAACCTGGAAATAATTTATCTAGAGTCCCTCATAATATCTAAAATGGTTTATTTGATAAAATCTTTTGCATCCCCAACGGTGGGCCAAGCTGGTGGTATTGTCTCTTTTGGAAGTTTGTATAGCTAGACTTAAATGTTTTATTTTCTTATGCTCGTTTTGTTCATTGTCTTGTGTATGAAATTAAGCACGATTTATAATGCTGTAGATCAACATTTTTGAGCATAAGAACTATAAAGCCTTGTAGGTTCACACTCCACACTCCACTATCCATTAACTTAGTGCTAGAACTGAATACATTCACAAAAATCCTTTTGGATAAATTTTTAAGGTACTCATCATTGCACATAAGTCACTTGTCATGTTCAAACCAATATGAAATCTATAAGCAATCACTTTTAAGTAGAAAATACTTGTAGATTTCCTTCAACATGAATAACACAACGCCAATTATTTATCGATTCAAAAAAGTGACAAATAATGATATTAGTATTCAACAGCATTTCTTCAAACAGCAACTGATTGGAGGATTCATTTCATCTTGCTGATGTCGTTAACTATACCTGCTTCAACATGCAGTAATCAAAGCACATATAGATGTATCTATCTCATGTGGTTGGGATATTTTAAATATATACATGCATGTAGCGGAAGCATTATATAGGATCTGATGATTGAAAAATACTCATAACATTTTGTAAACCGAATCTCAAAACTGTTGTGGTGGCTCTGATACCACATGTAAGAAATAAGAATAAGCACAACAGTATATAAGATCACAGTTATATACATGAATGTATAAAATTATAAAGTACTAACCTGATGCAGCAGGCATGATGCAAAGGTTATAGGGTAAGGAGGTTTTCTCCACACACAATCAGAATGTTCTTTACTGATGAATAGGATAAATAGCACTAAAGAAGAACGCGTACTATGTGTGCAGAAACATCCATATTATATCACTAGGGTTTCTTACTAATCTGCCTATCATAGAGTAGTGAGGAATATCCCATAGCTTATGATATCAATTATGTTTCTTAACATGGTATATAAGTCTTACCAAATGAGACCTCCTAATTAGTTGTATGTGATTAAGACTTCAAATCTCATTCATATCAGGACTCCCACATATTTGGCCAAGAATCAACTTGTTACATACCAAGTTGATTGTCGTGTTAGTCAACTGATGGGATTTCATTGATACTCAAATAATCTTACAGTGGATGTTATGGAATTGCAGAGGCCTTGGAAGCCCTAGTTTTGGGGGCTCAGTTTAAATCGTTAAGTGGTTTACATAATTTAGACCTTTCTTGTTTAGTAGAACCTAGAAATAATTTATCTAGAGTCCCTCATAATATCTATAATGGTTTATTTGATAAATCTTTTGCATCCCCAATGGTGGGCCAAGCTAGTGGTATTGTCTATTTTGGAAGTCTGTATCGCTAGAGTTAAATGTTTTACTTTCTTATGCTTGTTTTGTTCATTGTCTTGTGTATAAAATTAAGCACGATTTATCTTGGTATGCCACATTTGTTTATACTAATCCTCAGAAAGAGGACCAATTACAGCTTTGGCAAGAGATTATTGCTTTTAAAAATAATCAGAGTTGGAGATTAAAAATAGTCGGTGGGTGCAAGTAGTGAAACAAAAATATTTGAGAAATGAGCACTTGCTTACCATTAAAGTTCGGCAGTATCATTCTTTGGCCTAAAAAGGAATTCTTTCTTCTAAGAATGTACTCTTTAAGGGATGAGGTGGGTTGTAGGAAATGGACAAAACATTATGTTTTGGACCTATAATTGGGTTTTTTCTTTTCCACTTTTTCATCTTATCCCAGAAGATCAGAGATTAAATATCAACCGAAATCTTAAAGTCAAAACTGCTACTTGGATCCAAATTGAGGAAAGCAAAAGTGTGGAAACTTTCGATTCCACATAAAGTTAAAATTTTCTTAGTTGAATTCTTATTCGTGAAAGACTAGAAACTAGAAAAATATTGAGTAGATTCAATCTAAATATCTCACCTAATTGTCCTTTATGTCATAATTAAGGTTCAATAGAAAGCAAAAATGTGTTTAGAAGGGAAGATTATTAAATGGAAAGCTCCAACAAAAGGCATTTTGAAGATCAACTTTGAAGGCTCAGTGATTAATGGTTCAGCTGATGGAGGATTTGTTATTCAAGATTCTATTGGAAGACCAATTTGTTGTTGGAGCTCACAACCTAAGATCAAATACTATAACTGTTGATGAGGCTCTTGCTCTTAGGGATGCTCTTCTTTTGGCCAAGCAGAGATATATGACGGATGTGGTGGTTCAAGGTGGCTCCAAGATAATTATTGATGGGATTCTTGATCGTTGCAAGATCCCTTGGAGGCTCTGAGCTATTGTTGAGGACATCAAATGGTTGGCGACCTCTTTTGATTATATTAAGTGGCAACGTGTTTTTAGAGAAGCCTACTTCCTTGCAGATGCTATCACTTCTATTGGTCATAATGTTGAAAATATTTGTATACGGGATAAGATGCTTTATAGCGAGGCTCACCAAGCGCTTTTAGTTATTTTTAGCATATATTCCAATATTTTATAATTTTTAGCATACTGTGAAATATTATGGTAAAACACTCACACACACCAACTACTATGTGTTGGTAAATATTAATTAAACAACTATTTGTACCTATTTGGAACAAATTGTCTTTTTTATGTGTATATATTTATCTTTAGAGACAAATATTTTGAATATAACGTGTAAGATTGAGAACCATTTAGCAAAATTCTATATAAGATTTTAGATTAAAATTCTACTTTTATGTTAAAAAAATAAAAATAAAAATAAAAATAGGCCTTTGAATTTAGACAACCATGTCATCTTGTGAACAAAAAGTTGAGTACATGATAAAACATGCGACCTACAATACATGATTATTGCCATAAAATTTCCCAGGCAACTTTTTCATTTCATGGGCCCATGAATAATGGTAGCCCATTCTTACGAAAAAGGTCAAATGTAGCAAGCCCACGAGTAATCGGCCTAATCTTTTTTAGTACATTCTTTATAGGGTAAATTACAAAAAACTACCTCAACTATTAATGTCACGACACTTTCATACCTCATTTTTTAAAATTGACAATGTCATACCTCATCTTATGAATTTGTGCCAATGTCATACCTCCGTTAGTTTTTCTGTTAATTTTTCTGTTAAGTGCTGATGTGACTACATGCGGGTCCCACTCATTAATCCAACTGGATTAAAAAATTATTAAATATGTTTTTAATAATTAAAAATTAAAAAAATTAATTTTTTTTTATAATATTAAATCTCTATCCCTCTCTCCCCCATCTTTCTCGCCTCTCTCTCTTCTCTGCATCCCAAAAACCCCTTCCCACCCATCCCCTTCCCACCCGTCTCCCCCCCATCCCCAAAAACCCAGATACCCGTGTCCCTCCCTCCCCCAAAACCCAGCTCCCCTTCTCCCATCGACCCGTGTTCCACCCCCCCTCGCGCGGCCGCCCTTCTCTTCCTCCATCTCCACCTCCCTCCCATTGGCTCTCCTCCCCCTCCTCCTACACACCCATCACCCTCACCAAATTAATCCCTGTAAATATCCCAACTCCACCCAAACCCTAACCCTCAAATTTGAATTCGCCAATTTCAAAAAAAAAAAAAAAAAAAAAAAAAAAAAAAGAAACGAAAAGCTTCTGCATCTCCCCCACGCGAAGCAAGTTCAAAGCTTGCTGTAATTTTGGGTTGAAGGTTGCAGAGATTAGGAATCGCCGTGGAACACCTCCGGCCACCCGCACGGTTTTACATGATTTTTGGGCTTAAAAATCCCCAAGTTTGGGTGGAAATCGTAGAGGGGAGGTTGTGGAAGAGGTTGTGGGTGTTGGATGGTGGTGATTCGACGGAAAAAATGGCGAAAATCATCGGAGTTGGTTGGGTTGGGTGTGCGGGTGCCAAGTACCGACGGGAAGGAAGGAAAACTTCTTTTTTTTTTCCTTCTCTTCTTCCCCCCCCCCCCCCCCCCCCCCTTGATTCCTGATTGGTCAATGGGAGAAGGGGAGCTGGGTTTTGGGGGAGGGGGGACATAGGTATTTGGGGAGGGTGGTAGAGGAAGGTTGGGGGGGACGGGTAGGAAGGGGTTTTGGGGATGTAGAGAAGAGAGAAAGGCGAGAGAGGTGGGGGGGAGAGAGAGAGAGATTTAATATTATAAAAAAATTAATTTTTTTAATTTTTAATTATTAAAAATTATATTTAATAATTTTTTAATCCAGTTGGATTAGTGAGTGGGTCCCGTATGTAGCCACGTCAGCACTTAATAGAAAAATTAACAGAAAAACTGACGGAGTTATGATATTGGCACAAATTCGTAAGATGAGGTATGACATTGTTACTTTTAAAAAATGAGGTATGAAAATGTCGTGACACCAATAGTTAAGGTAGTTTTTTGTCATTTACCCATCTTTATATCACCCAATTGGAGAAGGATTTCAAAAGAAAAAAAATGGCTAAGTTGGGAATTCAACTTGGAGATGGCCTAAGTTTCCTTTCCATACAGCCCCGGTGATACCACATGAGGTAACAACTTACAATTGGGGGTAGCTTTGTTAGCTTCTTGTATATAATACATACATACATATATATTTATATATATATATATATTGTTAAATTGATCTACCTCTTAACAGGTAACTATTATATGGGTACGTAAAATTGCTAAACTAGCATTACTCTTAACCGGTTGACACAGACACTTGTTGGTTTACTCAAACCGACCCATTAGTTAATAGTCTACTAGCGGGTTCACTCACTATCAATCCAAACTCATTAAGGTTTAACGCAAACACTGAATTTTTCGTGTCGTGTATGATTTTGCCAGGTATCGGGCCATTGAAAGAAGGCCTATAATATGATAGATTTTCTTGTACAACCAATTTATCACGTATAACTTGTCATTCATTGGATGTATACTATACTTTTTGAACACGAACAAATATATATCGGACGATGAAACCACTAAAATGGAAAACTCCATGAATGAGAAAAGAATGATGTAATCCACAAACTTCTTTTTACCTTTTACCTTTTACATACAGTTATCAATTTTCAATCATTAAATTGAATGAATTGAAATTAACAAGGCGTGTGGAGGTTAAAAATAGTGTGGATGGAAAATCCCTCACGTCTATAGCATGTGATGCGTATAGGGCGTCTGGAATAGCTTTGGAGCTTTTAGTAATTTTACCTGAATCAGCCCACGTCCCAAACCCAAACCTACGAGCCACCAAAAAGCCCTTGTTGCTTACGGCATTTCTTCTGTTTGGCTGTCGTGGCAGTTGCCTCCTTCTCCTTCGCTACTACTCCCCTCAGTTAATAAAATCGTTTGTGTTGTGTAACGATTAAACGACGACATATAGCCCTACAGGGGAACCGGAAGCTTAAAACCCTAACCCTAGCTCTTTGGATTTTAGGGTTTTCAATCTCTGATTTCCAATTTCAGTTACTGCCATGGAAGCCGACGAGGAAGATGCTTCCAAGGTGAACGAGGCTTCGATTTCACCCCAAGACGACGCTTTACCGTTGCCTCATACAGGAGAGGAGCTCCGGAACACCCAACCACAATGCGACCCGGAGTCTGCACCTGAGCCCGAGCATGGCGGCCCGGGGCTTGGGGTCGACGGAGAATCTGATTCGGTGGCGGCTTCGGTAGAGAGAGGCGATGGGGATGGAATTGAAGGAGGGTGGAAGGAGGGGGATACGGAAATGGAGGATGTGGCGGAGGCGGTGGTGGTGGCTGCGGAGACAGTTGAAACTGATGCAGTGGAGGATTTGGGGGTGGCGATGGAGAAGTCTGCTGCTGACGCGGGAGAGAAGATGGTGGTGGAAGAGGAGACGAATGTGGTAGAAGGTCACGTGGCCGAGGACAGGGAGGTTGAGGAGGTGATGAATGTGGTTGAAAGTCACGTGAGAGAGGAAACGGGGGTCAAGGAGGAGATGCATTTGGCTGGAGGTCATGTGACAGAGGAAACTGAGGTGGAGGAGGAAATGACTCTGGCCGGTGGTCATGTGACAGAGGACACTGAGGTTGTGAAGGGGATGAATGTGGCTGAAGGTCATAGCACAGAGGAAGCTGAGGTTGGGGATGTGGATGATAAGGTATTGGAGACAGAGGTGAAGGTGTTGCCTGAGGAAGCTGCTGTGGCTAACTCGGACAAGCAGGAGGCTGAGGATTCTAATGTGGCTGAAACGGCTGAGACTGTGCTTTCAGTGAAGGATGAAACAGAGCAAATGACGGGTGAAGCCAAGGGAGGTGAGGTTGAGGCCGAGACAGTGGGAGAGGAGACTGAGACCGAGGTGGTAGGAGAGGAGGATGGGAATGAGGCGGTAGGAGAGGAGGATGGGAATGAGGCGGTGGGAGAGGAGGATGTGAATGAAGCGGTGGGAGTGGAGGCAGAGGAGTCTGAGGCCGAAGCGGAAGGAGAGGAGGCTGAAGCAGGGGGAGATGATGAGGAGAATGCGGCAGACATGTTGGCTGAGACTGACACAGTTGGGGAGTTGGATATGGTTGATGATGTAATGGAGGAGACAACTGAGGCACAGGAGACAGGGGCAGCAGAGGAAGAAGCAGAAGAAATGGAGGTGGAAGAGGAGGAGGAGACAAAAAGGGCCGGCAGTGGCGGGAAGAGGAAGCGTGTGAAGAGTTCTAAGGACACGGGAAAACTCCTCTCAAAGAAGAAAATGGAAGAGGATGTCTGTTTCATTTGCTTTGATGGGGGTGAGCTTGTGCTTTGTGACCGCAGGTCAGTTGAACTTTGCTTACTGTCTGTGCTTCTTTTGACGTTATTTCTGTGATTGGTTGATTGATTAGTTTAATTGGTGGTTTCAGGGGATGTCCCAAAGCATACCATCCTTCATGTGTTAATCGTGATGAGGCCTTCTTTCGAGCCAAGGGTCGATGGAATTGCGGTAAGTTGCTGCGGCTTCAGTCCATAATTTTCTTTTCCTTTTCACCAAGTTTTATTGTTTTATTTAATTCTGATGTAGTACAATGTATATTCAGGATTTTCTAGTATGCTCCGGGGTATTCTATACACTGGGATTTGATGACCGTGATCTACCGACCAACAATCCCAATGTATTGGATACCCCTAAGTATAGTAGAATTTCATGTATATTCATAGTGGACATTCATTACTAAGTTTAAATGCATTTTGAACAAACATCTATTCAGCACATACACCTCATTAAACAATTCATCTAGTGGAATAGGCCTTTAAACTATACCCTTTGTAATCTTGAGGAGGCTTCAGTTTTCTGATCAGTTCCTAGATTTACCTTTGAGAATTTAGGTTTATCTCCTAGCTTCCGCTAAATTGAATTCTCTTTATTTTTATTTATTCCATGTCTTCGTATATTTGTTTCTTTGATGATCATTTATGTGTTTAGCATGCGGTTTCTGTAGCTTCAAACTCTAGCTGCATTAGTGCTTCCTTGGTGCAGTGATGATTGAGTTAGTGTTTTTATGTTGTAAAATTATATTTTTGCTTTTCGTTTTTGTTTTTGATATTTGGTCTAAATTATATGAAATGATATTTTATTAGTTGCTGGCAAGGTCTAAAATACTGTGATACTTTTGAAATATTTGTATTTTTTCAAGTAAGTGAATTTTTTTGCATACTTTCAGTATCCTGAAGTATTGGACAGTTTGTGTCTAGTTAGAGTTGATTTGGAGCTGCATGGTTGTAATTATCGACCTGGAATATTATTATTCGGATGACTATTTGTTAATTGTCCTTGAACAGTTTGTGTGCTTTGAAGATATTAGTTAGTCTCCAAGTGATTATGTATTTGTCTGGAATTATGACTACAAGTACCTGCAAGATGTAGTTCTTTGTTTACTTTACAATTATAAAAATTTGAAATCGTTTACAAATGTACTTTTTAGTTGTCGAGATATGGTTATTACCAAGAGGAGGGCATTGCTTTTTCTGCAGAGAGGGATCAGTTTTTTGATCCTTTGTTTAGATTTTCTTTTATAATGACAAGGGGAGAAACAATTGCTGATGTAATGACCTATGACCGACAAATAATTGTGTTTTGACCTATTACCAAGAGAGTTACAACTGCTTGTATAAGGTTATGTTATAATATAGAATGGGGACTTAAGCAGGTCAAATAAAATTCAAGTTTTGGGAAGAAATATATCAGGCATAAGATCAAGCCCTACTCTGCTAAATTTTGATTTTCATACCTGTTCTGTATCGTGTACAGTTAAGTTACTTTTAAAGTAACGTAACAATTACCAAACTCCTACCAAGTACCTTAGCAAACCATGTTTTAGGCAACACTTTATCAACTTCTTTTCTTTTCTTTTTTCTTTTTTTTTTCTTCCTGTTTTTGGAAGAATTTTAAGGGTTCATGAAAGGCATTCAGCATTTACCTCAGTTCAGACTTCAGACTCTAGCCTTAACCTGGAAGTTATGTGTTTGTCCGCTTCAATTTTTATTATTCATGTACTTTTAGTGAATCTAGTAGCTAGTGTCTTTTTTGAGAGAGATTGCAGGCATTATGGCTATTTGAACTCTTCATCTTATACGCACCAGTTCTTTTACATGTGTCACTGGGTTTCATTACTTAACGATGTTAACATCATTATAAAAATGCTTATTTGAAAATTATTTTAGTTCTTTTGGTTGCTGGGCAGTATCTGATGTATTAATAAATGTATTTTAGGTTGGCACCTTTGTAGCAACTGTGAAAAGAGTGCCCACTACATGTGTTATACATGTACCTTTTCCTTGTGCAAGGCGTGTATCAAAGATGCTGTTATCTTATGTGTTCGAGGAAACAAGGGCTTCTGTGAGACATGCATGAAAACTATCATGATGATTGAAAAGAATGAGCAAGGAAACAAGGACAAGGTATGATGCCCTCTTTCTTCTGTCATTGCCTAATCACCTTTGTATTTTCTTTTTGCTAGCATTGTCACGATTAGGGTCAAGAGTTATATCTTTCTTGGGTGTGTTTTAGTGTGTGAAAGTAGTGTGTCGTGAAGTTCATTTTTGCTACATCCTAATTAAATCAGTCAGCCAAAAGGGAAAAAAGAAATAACAAAGCGTACACATTTGGAGGTTTCGTAAGCCTCTGTATGTAATGAGGTTAGTGACTTCCCTTTCTTCTAATCGAAGGTGAACTGGGAACCAGCAGTATCTTGGTTTCCCTTGTGATTTTTTCCTCGGGTTGTTGATGTCTGGGATTTGTCTTTTCCCTTGTTCTCATCTTGTTTTGTTTGAGTTCCCTTCTGGCGGACCGTAGTTCACTTGATGAACAATGTAGAGTTGCTTGAGTTTGTACAAGTCATATATCTGGGATTATACGTTGAATTATGTCAATAAATTTAAGGGAAGCTAGTTTGATTGAGTATTTTTGTTTTGTAATATTTTTTTTGTTTGTAAGAAATCTTTTATAATATGTTGGAAAATATGGCTTCAAGAATAAAGCATCTAATTGTAATTCCATGTATCAGTTTGAAACCTATGGCATAATAAAGTGTCTGGTTATAATTTTGTGCAAAAACGAACAAAAAAGAAAAGAAGATTAGATGTAATGTGGCTGAAAGCTCATGTGAAATGGTTGAGGTGTTGCGTATACTCACCCTCTTAGAGATTATAGGTCTATCATTTCCTGTGTCGATAGTCCTTTGATACTTACTGCTGCGGCCCAAGTTTTCATGCGACAGAGGAAATGTAGTTTTAATTTGTCATTGTACATATAAGTCAAAGTCAGAGAGTGTTTGTCTCTCCATTTGGTTGGGAATTCTTATCAATGTCCACTTGTATAATTCTAGTGTGTCATGGTTTGAGTGGTATGTCATTAGACATTAGGTCTGGTCAATTTATTAAAATCAAAATTATAACATTAATCTTGTCCTTAACTATGTACTGTTTTCACTTCACACGTTTAAACAACTTGCAGTGGCATTCGTTTTATTCTTTTTTTTTCTTGTGCTTGTGCAGGATGAAGTCGATTTTGATGATAAAAGCAGCTGGGAGTACCTCTTCAAGGATTATTGGATAGACTTAAAAGAGAAGTTATCTCTAACGCTTGATGACCTTGCTCAGGCCAAGAATCCAAGGAAAGGATCAACTGGACGTGCTAATAAACTGGAGTCACGTGATGAACCCTATGATGCTAATGATGGTGGAGGGTCTGATTCTGACAACTCTGAGAATTTGGATTTAGTTAACCCAAAAAAAAGAAAGTCCAAGAAACAAATGAGAACCCGTGCAAAGGGGAGGGATTCATCAAGTGCAGCTACAGCAACTGGCTCTGGAGGTCCATCTGCAGATGACAGTACAGGGTGGGCATCAAAGGAACTTCTGGAGTTTGTAATGCACATGAGAGATGGTGATGAGTCTGCTTTATCTCAGTTTGATGTCCAGGCTCTCTTGCTAGAATATATAAAAAGGAACAAACTTCGTGACCCTCGGCGAAAAAGTCAGATAGTTTGTGATATAAGGCTTCAAAATTTATTTGGGAAACCACGCGTTGGGCATTTTGAAATGTTAAAGCTTCTTGAGTCCCACTTTCTTGTAAAAGAGGATGCTCACACTGATGATCTTCAAGGGAGTGTTGTTGATACCGATGACAATCAGTTGGAGGTTGATGGCAACTCTGATACCCCAGCAAAGGCCAGTAAAGATAAGAGACGTAAAGCACGTAAAAAGGGTGATGGGAAAGGACCCCAATCTAATATTGACGACTTTGCAGCCATTGATATGCATAACATCAATTTAATTTTCTTAAGGCGTAATTTAGTGGAAGATCTACTTGATGATCTGGATAACTTTCAAGACAAGGTTGCTGGCTCCTTCGTCAGAATTAGAATTTCTGGTAGTGGTCAAAAGCAAGATTTGTATAGGCTGGTGCAAGTTATAGGTAATTATTTGATTAATTGTCTTTCATTGTATTTTTGGCCTGAGCAACGAAGGCATTAAACTATCAGAATTGTAAAGTTCATTGTCTAAATGATTTTCTGACCAGGTACATGCAAAGGTGCTGAGCCATATAAAGTTGGTAAAAGGATGACAGACATCTTGCTAGAGATATTAAACTTAAACAAGACAGAGATCATTTCGATTGATATCATCTCAAACCAAGAGTTCACTGAGGTGATTTAGCATATAACTAACTATTTCCTTTCAATTCCAAACTCGGTTTAAAAATAACATTAATGTGGCTCTTAAAGAGACATGATTTGGACATCCTTGCTCTCAGGGGCATGTCCTCCATTAGAAATAACATTAGAAAGACTGATAATGCTTGCTATTGGGCAAGATATGGTACAAGGGAAACGTGAATAATTCTCACATCCAATCGAATGGATAGTGTAGTTTGCTTTTCCCTCTTTATTGGGAGAGATTGCAGCTTTATGCGCATCATAGTGAAGATTGCTGGAAAAGCAATTTTTGTTTGAAATTTTTTTGTTTCTGCTTTCATTTAGAAATCACTTGTTTGATTATCACCTTGTTTCATTGTTTATTTTTAGGACGAATGCAAACGACTGCGTCAGAGCATAAAATGTGGACTTATCAACCGGCTAACTGTGGTATTTCTATTTTCTATTGTTACTTTTGTGTTGATGTTGATTTTTATTTTCTCCTGAGAAAGTGGTCGCTTACAGGGTGATGTTCAAGACAAAGCAATGGCGCTCCAAGCAGTAAGAGTCAAAGATGTAAAACTCTTGCCCTTTCATCCCTTAAAGTTGCTTTCTCACTTGTTAACTTCTTTTCCGTTAATTTTTTATTTGCATCTTGGACATGTTCTATGTACGCTTAGGCTTGCACATGTTTCATGTCGCATCAGATGTTGATTGGTAATTCATCTCAAAATTGAGCTCTATATTACAGCATTGACTTTAGGAATTGGTGTAGATTTGATTTCCAGGATAAAGTTTTAAAGTGTACTTTGGAAAATTTTGTTTCACAGAAAAGGAAAGAAAAGAAAATATGATGATGCAAGGACTATGAAGACGATGAAGAAAATATATACCTCCACTGAGTGTCCACTTAGGGAGAAGATTATAATATACTTTATTCATAAAAAGAACTGAATTCATTAACTAGTCTAAAATATACAAGATTTGTGGACTGCATAAAAAGATACAGAAACCACTGATTAAAGGTAATTAAGCACAGCTTTCCTTCCTCCAAATATATTAGATACAGTAAGTAGCCCTCCAATCTGCAAAAGTGACAAAGAAACATTTTCTTGTAATCCAAATACGTGTGTTGCGTTACTGGCTCATCTTTATAAGAACCAGGGATCTTATGATTCTGTAAATTGGTAAACTATATAATTTGGAAGCATGCAAAGACCAAATAATGCTTGTAGACTTTTAATATTAGTATAGGCTTATGTGGTTGCCAAATTCCAATCCCTTGAATTAGGTATGCTAGAAACTTACGCCACACTTAATAAAGGACTTAGGTAGTGATCTGAGCCAAGGTTTGTTTTATCTATTTTTTTTAGCCCAAGCAGGCTTCTTTCTTCGTGTTTGGTTTTCCAACTTCAGTTATTGGCCTGTAAAGGGAAACCTAGCTTGGCATATTTGCTTACCACAATGGGTTTGATTATAGAGGTTATGGGGTCCTGGTTTCCAAGTTTAATTCTGATTTATTTTTTTTATCTGTACCACCCATAAAGGCACAACAAAGAGGAGTAATTTTGGTGTTATTATGTTTTTCAATTTAGAAGATATTTGGGGTACGGTACACCATCACCATGTAATAAACTTGTCTAAGGTTGAGTACTAACTGCTACTAGCACTATGGTGTAATGGTTTTCCTCTCCATTTGTAAGTGGATCTGAAAGGTTGCATATGAAGCCTAGGTGAAGCAACTTATTTGCTTTTTCCAACTTAACTGGACATCTGAATGCTATTGATGTCGAGCTTCAACAGTTGCATTTCAAGTTGGTCTTGAACAAGTAAAGGCCGACCATTGAACCCCAAAAATCAAGCTTGACGATTTTACTTGCTGAGCTTCGTAACCAATCAAGCTATGGATCCTTATTTAAGCCTGAAGTCTCTTATTCATATATTTTCAAATGAAGTATAACACAGGGTGACATGGCATAAATACCTAATGTTGAGATAGGCAGGTGCTTTATTTTTGTAACCCTATGGTTGGGTTCCAGATCAACTCAAATATAAAACAAGCTCAATCCAATCTTGAACTTGTGAGCAGATCAAGTTCTTTGCAGCCATCCTCTGCCATTTGCTACTGGAGTTTTAATGTTTTCATGAAGAGATCAAAGACCTAACATGTCTGCAACATAGGAATATCGGCAAGAACTAGTTGCTTTTCCCCAATTAATTCCTAATAATCTCAACCAGATTTGTTCTTTAAGAAGGATTGTTTTGTCCTCCTCTTCTTAGATACAATATGGATTCTGGCTCCTTTAGTGTTGACTCAACTCTTATCTTAAATCTTGTAGGTGTAAATTCAATATACATTATGCCCTCTGTTTTTCCTATAACTTGATTTTGATATTATTTTTGTAATAGTTTTCCTTGCTTTTCTTTGATGGATTTGGTTTTATTTGTTTATTCTGATACAGTGGTTAGAAACGGAGATGGTTAGACTCATTCATCTTCGTGATCGAGCTAGTGAAAAAGGGCGCAGGAAGGAATATCCTTTACTTTTCAAGTTTAATACATTTTTATTCACAATTTTTTTTTTTTGTGGGAAAGTGATTTCTGCAGACCCTCCTTTTTTACCTTATAGTTCTACACATTCATTTTAATTTGGTCCTTGATTTGTTCACTCCAATGGCTAGAAAAAAGAGGGGCGTGCAAGAGGTGAAATATGGTGTGCAGAAATCATTTCTCTTTTCTTGATGTGTGATGTTTGAATGTGTTGGAACCTTATGCACTACTCTCTTTCCTGAAGTCTGAGCTATTTGGTGTAATTTTATATTTACTTGCTTTCCGAGGCTGTGGCCTTCGATATAAATTGACCTGTTTCTTATATTAGTGATTTCCAGAAAACTTAAAAACTTTATATTGGTAAAGGCGGAAATTTTACTCTCGCATGTTTTTTCTTCTTCTATGATTAGAAGTAACGAGTGACACATGTGAAGGGATACTTTATACCAGTTGAGGTCTTCTTTTTCTTTATGTTTTGTTTTGGAGGGGAATTGGATGTTGCAATAAGCAGATGCATTTGGCCTTTTTCTCTCTTTGATTTTACAAGAAATTTTAGCACTCATAACTTTACAAGAAATTTTAGCTCCTTAATAGAGCGTCAGATACCTATTTAATAGTTCCGTCTGCCTTTTTCATTAGTTGATGCCCAAAACACGTATTTTCACTGTCAATATAAAAAAATCCTATTAATTTCTTGATTCTTTGGAAAGAAAACCTGAAATTGCTTTTTTATTTATTTATTTTTTTGTATTTTTTAAGAGATACTTTTGTTGTATATGTATATGTATATCCCACTTAGTGGGATAAGGCTTTGTTGTTGTTGTTGCTGCTGCTTTTGTTGTATATGGTACTTCTTTTTTTTTATTTTTTATGGTTAATGTTGTATATGGTACTTTAAGATGACTAGGAATAGGTATGATGTAAAATCCTTAACTTTCTTTTCACGCTTAGAGAGTGTGTAGAGAAGTTGCAGCTTCTAAAGACGCCTGAGGAACGCCAGCGTAGACTAGAGGAAACTCTAGAAATACATGCGGATCCAAATATGGACCCGAGTTATGAATCTGAGGAGGAAGACGAAGGAGATGACAAGAGACAAGGTCCCATTTTTTTTTTTTTTTTTGGAATTTTTATACCTTTAATTGTCTAGTGCTATTTTCTTTTTCATTAATTCAATCATAATTTTTTAACCGAAACAATAGCAATAATCCAGTCATTATTTCAGTCATTAATTACATAGCTTTCAACCCATGCAGATAGTTACATGAGACCTACAGGTTTTTCCTTTGGAAGGAAAGGGAGGGATCCAATTTCTCCACGAAGAGGAGGATCTTCTTTTAATGATTCCTGGAGTGGGACAAAGAATTATTCCAATACGAATCGAGAGTTAAGCAGGAATACGTCAAATAAGGGATTCTACAACAAAGCAGAACATACAACTGGAGCTGGTGAGAGAGTGAATGATTCATGGGGTCAAGGAAGAGACAGAGAAACGCAGCAAAAAAGCCACTGGGAGAAGAAACAAATTATTTCAAGTTTAGAAACAGGTGTTAGGAATACGCAGTCTCTGGTACAATCTGAATCATCTCCTGGTGGTGGCTCAGGAAATTCAGTGCCACATTTCACCACTGGCGCAGCGCAATCTACAGCCACTATCAATGATTCTGAAAAAATATGGCATTACAAGGATCCTTCCGGGAAAATTCAGGGACCATTTTCCATGGCACAGCTACGCAAATGGAATAACACTGGCTATTTTCCTGCCAACTTGAGAGTTTGGAAAAACACTGAGAAGGAAGAAGATTCTATCCTGGTAACTGATGTATTGGCTGGAAAGCTCCAGAAAGACCCTTCACTGGTTGACAGTAGTTTTCTAAAGGCCCAAATGGTGCATGATTCATGTCTCTCACCTGCACCGTCTGGGAAGCCTCAAGGAGGTCTCTTTCAACGGGGTGCAGAAGGCCAAGCTGGAGGAGGAAGTTGGGGATCTGAAAACGAAATTACTTCATCCTCAGCCAGAGGTACTCTATCATCAGTTGAGGTTCCTAAGTATTCTTCAGATGGGTGGGGCACAACAAACTTTCCCTCGCCTACTCCATCCCAAACTCCATTAGGTGGGGCAAGGGGTCAAGCTTATGAAAGTAATTGGTCACCCACCCCTGTTCATCCAACTGGCTCCGTCTTGGGTGGAAATGGAGTGATGCAACCTAGTACAGTAGCTACTCCAGAAAGTGCACTGCGAGTTTCTGGAATTGATTGCTCAAGCTCTCTTTCTGGCATTAATGCAGCACCCAAGTCTGAAACTGCTGTGCTTCTGGGCTCTACAAATACTCTCCAAATGCATGGTCAAGTAAATGCTTCAATGAATCAAGTAACAGATGTGAAAAATCTTGTTTCAAATCTGCAAAATCTGGTACAGACTGTTACTAATCGTACTCCCGGTGGTGATACTCGAGGGTGGGCTTCTGGTTCAGTTCCAAAACAGGAAATGACTGCTCCAGGCCCAGTACCTGGGGGTGAAACTCAACCCTGGGCAGGTGCTCCATCCCAGAGGATAGAACCAATTAATGCTTCTACTATGCCTGCACAACATCCGGCCCATGGTTACTGGGGTAACGCTTCATCTACTAACAATGCTACCCAGTCTATTAATACAGGAAATGCAGCTGGAAATTTGCCTTTATCAGGCTTCTCTGGTGTTCCGCAGTCTGATCCTTGGAGAGCCCAAGTCCCAGCTAATCAATCATACATTCAGCCTCCAGCACCATCGCCCCAGGTGCCTTGGAGCATGGGTGTCCCAGATAACCAAAGTTCTCTGCCAAGAACGGGGCAAGAGAATCAAAACGCAGGTTGGGCGCCAATTGGGGGAAATCCAAACATGGCCTGGAGAGGACAAGTGCCAGGAAATACAAACATGAATTGGGGAGCTCCGGGACAGGGTCCAGGGTGGGCTGGACCTGGTCAAGGTCCAGTACCTGGAAATGCAGCGCCTAATTGGGTCCAACCTGCTGCTCAAGGACCTCCTTCGTTAAGTGGAAATCCCGGTTGGGCTCCATCTGGTCAAGGGCCAGCAGTTGCGAACACCAATCCTGGTTGGGGTGGGCAAACTCAGAATGGAGGAGATAGGTTCTCAAATCAAAGGGATCGCGCTCCGCTTGGCGGAGATTCTGGTTATGGTGGTGGCAAGCCCTGGAATAGGCAGTCGTCCTTTGGTGGTGGCGGCGGGGGAGGAGGGTCTTCGAGGCTGCCTTTCAAAGGGCCCAGAGTGTGCAGGTTCTTTGAGAGTGGTCACTGCAAGAAGGGCGCAGCGTGTGATTACCTGCACCCGGACCAGTAAGATTTTTGGGAACACAGAAGCAGCAGCAGCAGAAGAGCAGTTCATACTGTACAGCAAATTTCCCATGGAAGAGTTTTGACTTTTGTATAAACCCTTTGTTTTGTTAATCTTCTAATTACAATAACTAGATTAGTTTAGTGTATTATGCTTTGTTTGGTCTTTCCTACTTTCTTCCTTAGTGTTTAGATATTCCAATGTGTTACAATCATGGGGGATCTTGATGCATGTAAGATTTCTTGTATTCTAAAGAATGGAAAGAAAATGCAAGTTTTTATAAATAGAGGGAGATTCGAACTCGACTCGCATATCTATCAAGTAGGCAGAAGTTCTGGTGTTAAATTGAAGGGAATTGAACTCTAGACGTATTTCATTATATGACGGAGGCAGATTGTCTGTCCTCTTTTTCCTATGCCCTTCCCATCTCTTTCTATTTGTGCGGTCACGGTTAAGCTACGTCAATATTTTATATTAATTTTTTAATAGAGATAATAAGACAAAAAACAATAGGAATATAAAATGTTGACATGGTTTAACCGTGACCGTACAAATAAAAGAGAATGGGAAGGGCATGAAAAAGGGAGGGCAGGCAATCTGCCTCCTTATATGACATGACATCCGTCCTTGGAAACTCGTGTAAGGCTATTTTTGAGAGAGGTTCTTTTTCGTCTCAAGGAATTTAGGTCAAGTTAATAAGAAATAAATTACAACATGTTAAACATGAAGAGACTAAATTTTATATGTAACTCAAGTGTGTAGGGAAGAAATTATGACATAAACAAACTGTCACAATGACATCCGGAGCCATATAAGTTAATCTCGTGACTCCGGGAGTGGATTAAAAACAACATTTTTGGAGAAGAATAGCAGGAGATCGGGAAATCATTGATCATTCTCAGCTGAGTCATTGATGGATTCACAGATAACTATAATCTCAAGTTATTTGTTAGAGAGAGATGGATGAGGAAGGCAAAGGCGGAGATAGAGAAATCCCAATCCCAATCCAAAGCCCTAATCTTAATTCTAATCTAAGCGGAGGCGGAGGCGGAGGCGGAGGCGGAGCGTCGTCAACCAAGGGAAAGTCGTGCAAGGGTTGCCTCTATTACTCTTCCACCCAGAAATCCAAATCCAAATACCCCACCTGCGTCGGCTTCTCCAAAACCCTCCAACAAGGTTTCTCTCTCTCTCTCTCTCTCTCTCTCTCTCTCTCTCTCTCCCCAAATTGATGAATGACTTTGATGGTCATGTTAATCCAATCACCCAAAAATAAAAGCTTGGTGCTTTCAATTCTGCTGCTACCATTTTTACAGGCACATTTGATGCTTATACTTTTTCATGCTGAAAAGAAAAGGCTGTGCCTTTATGGTGTATTTAATAGTTAATTTGATAGCTATATCTTTTCGGGTTTTTAATTTTATCTGAAACTTTTTATATTTTGTTATGCATCAATAAGATTAAGATAAGTGCTTATTTATGGTTTTATACGGCCAGTGCCGAGCTACATTGTGGGAGAAACCGAATTGGAGGCGTCTAAAGCAGACCGGACGCTTGCCCATTTTAAGTATGCCTGCGTTGGTTATTCGGTCTTCTTAGACAGAAAAGATACTCCTACTGATCCACATAATAAACAAGCAGAATTGCCGTTTTGTGTTGGTCTTGAGGTGTTATATCTTCACTCTTATCTCTTTTTCCTTGTTTCCCTGATTTGCAAAACTCGTGCTATGAAGTATTTGGAATGTATCTGGTGGAATATCTGTATCACTTTTCTGTCCAAATAGGTTTCTTGTCCTTGTGTCCAAATTAAAAGTCTTATTACTAAACACTTCTAATACTCATATTTTTATGCTTAAGATCTTCTCATCAACTCGGTCCATATGTGACATAACTTGCTTGTGTCAGGTATTGTTTGACAAAAAACCTGCAGGCCATACTCATGCTCCAACTCCTGCTCATAAAAGTGAAGGTATGTTAAGTTTTTCTTTTTATGTTTCTTCTTCCTTTGTTAAGGGGAGGTGGTATGCCAATAAGGTCTTGATTCCATGAATGTTGAACAAATACATCTCTCCCATGAGGCACTTAGTTTCTGATACTAAAATGTATCGTGTTCCAAACCTGTCCTGCAAATTAAATGCATACCAAAATTCCTATTAATTAGATTAGTGACGTGACCTTCTCTCTCTCTTCTTTTGATTATGAAGAGTAGAACTTAGAAAAAACATGCAATGTGATTCTATTGCATTCTCGAATGGTATGTTCGGTTACCATCAGAATGAATTCTCTCAGTTTTGTTCTTTATTTTGCTGTATAGTTTCTTGCTTGATGTATAACGTCAGAAAAATGATCCTCACTACATACTTTCTGAGTGGCTCTGTATTCATTTGGCCTTTACATTCCGTTTAATTTTATATAATAGCTATTGGGTCTGCATGCTATATGGAACAGAATGTAGGGCAATTAGAAAACAACATTTTTATGAATTGAGTGACCGAAAAAAGGATGTTGGGAATGATGCATGGGGAAGAAAGGGAACAGTTGAATTCAAAATGATTGAATTCATGAGAAAGTCGAAGTAGCACTCATTGACTGCCTGGAAAAAAAAAAGGAGAAGCTTTTATTGAGTGATCAATGCATTCACTAGATAGGAAGAGTGACTCAACTTAGAGAGTAGTGCTAGGGACAGAAGAAATACGAGTATAATGATGGAATTAGGAATGATGTGATAGTGTATAATCTAGATGATTATATGGCCCAGCTTGGCATCAAATGGAGGATCGTGAGCCCAAATAGTTGGGACGAGGCTCTGTTCTTCCAAATATCTGACTATGAGTAATATGTGCTCTATTTGAAAGTAAAGCCATGCTCAAATGTGTAAATGCCGAAAACCTATTTGAAGAATATATGCCTGCTTTAATACGTCTAAGTTCGACCTTTCTTTTCCGCCTCTATCCAGATTGTGTCTGTTTAAAATGTACAATAACTCTTGCATCACTTCCTAACAGTCGAAGCTTTTGGGATAGTGGTAAATCAGCAAACTATATCATCGTATTAGAGGCACACAGTGTAGGTAACCTTAATAGGAATAAGAACTCCGGAATCCTGATCACCAATAGTGGGACCACATGTCACATGTGCAGTCACCCAAAAGAGGCGATCCACCTGAGGGGAGTGTTGAGCACTGTACCACATTGATTGGGCTATGTATCCAATAGTTCTACATACACATTATGTCTCCATTGAACAGTATTAGTATTTGGGAATGGTAGTAAACTGGCAAACTTTACCAAAGAACGAGATCCTGAGTTTGTATCCCTACACTTGCAACTTCAGTATCGATTGATTTCCACAAGAGAGATCCACATGTGATAGGGAGTCTTAGAAGGATATGAAATAATTGATAGTTCATATGCTAACAGCTTAAGCTTCTCAGGTGTTTCTGGTGAACCAGCAAACTATTTTAATACGTGAATACTAATTGTCAAAGTGATTGAGTTTTCTTATAGCATTCACTGCAATCTTGTTGATAACTTTTTGTCTCCTCTCCAGAAAACGGTCGGCCTATTCGTCAACCTCGAACCTACCAACCAGCAGAGTCAACACGAGATGAATACCTCCACAGGTATGGCAGAAACTCGACTTAGCAGAAGAGAAAATGAGTTGTCAATGACATTTTTCACATGATTTATTATTTTAATTTCAGGTCTTGTTTGTTATCTTTCGACTTATGGTTCAAAAACCTTATATTTATATCTGCAGGTTCAAGAGGAATGCGGCACTAGTAGCATCAGGTGTTGCTCGAAATGTGAATAGTGTGGGAAACTACGTGAAACAGAGTGTGGACGACATTCTATACCCTTACCGAAGAAGGCCTAAGTAACAATTCTTCTATTGCTTCAATAATTTATATCAATAGAAAATCTCAGTGCCTGAATCATGATCCCAGTTGTATAATCAAATTGAAATTTCCCTTTCTCATTTCCCCTCCCTTCATTCCCTCACTTTCTCTGTGCTCGTATTGACAATATAGTCATCCTGGCCAAGGTCGAGTTTTTGCAGTGGAAATTTGTAATAATAGGGGCTGCTTGTTGTAGGTCTGCCATAGGTACACCTTGTTCCAACTTTTGTAATCACGAATACAAGACTAGCATGGTTGGTTGGAGATATGAACCCAGAAAACAGTGGGTTGAAGAGAAGTACCTTAATCACGGAGCGAATCCACCGCTAGCTGAAGGGGTTCAAACATGAAAGGAACTTCTCCTTGTAATCACGAATACAATAATAATGTTGAAGCATTTACAAATTCTAAGTAGTAAGCACCACTCCCTCTTATCAATGAAAGTCACTCTTGACGTCAAATTTATTAAGGATTTAGGGTTTAGGGAAAGTTTTACATTAATTCTACAACATGGTTACAAAGTGATAATGATGAAGCTCACCTAAGAGATTCTTTTGAAGAAAATTTACTACTCGTCGTATTTGCAATAGTAATGAGGAAACTGTCACTTACTTCTTAGGTGTTGGTCTTCTTTCCACTAGTATAAGATGCATTGGGCACATCAAGAAGCTTTCTCGGTTCTTTACAACACGGTAAACCTTTTAGTTTTGCATTTGGCTTTGGAGAAATACAATATAAACTAAAAGAAACGGATGATGCTAAAATGATCATCATTTTAAACCATATTTTATAGATCACATGATATGACAACGGTTGATGACTAGTTTAAACGTTCAAAGAAGGAATCCTCTTAATTCTGACCGTCAAATCGAATAAGTTGTAGAAGATTAATGACAAAAAATTATTAAAAATATGAAAAGTAAAAATGAGTCTACGAATATAGCGAATAGCTATAGGTAAGTTTCCAAGTACAACTGCAAGACTTGACTTGGGCAAAGGCTTGTAACGACCGAGACAGAGTCACAGGAAAGCATAAATATAAACGCAAGCTGTCTGCGTTTCCCCCGATCAACCGCAAAACTACTTTCCCTTTTCATTTTTCCTTCTTCTTAACGTCCTTCGGCCATCCGCGTTTGTTCGCCGTCTCTCTCTTCCTCTCTCCAGTGAACCCCACTTCGATTATCAGCTCTCCCCGAAAGATTTGAAGCAAATCCATGGCGCTCTGCAAGCTGGTGCTTCAAACCGGTGCCGAATCGGCGTTTCGCTTCTCCGGCTTCCGACGAAACTTCTATGCGCCTTCCTCGACGGGCAACAGCGGATACGGACTCATGAGCAGGCAGATTTCGCAGCTGGTCAAACCGAACGGAAACCGCGCGTTTCTTGTCGACACGCTGGCTCTGGTCAGGGGTTTGGAGGCCAAAGGCGTGCCGACGAAGCAGGCGGAGGCCATCACGGCTGCGATCACTGAAGTTCTGAACGATAGCTTGGAGAATGTAGCTCATGCTTTTGTATCTAAGCCCGAAATGCAGCAGGTAAAAACCTGCTCTCCAACCGTTTGTTGGTTTGCCTCAGTGGAGTGTTGGTTTAGAAGTTGTGCGTGTTTTGTTCGATGTTTTTGCTGCTGATCTTGCGGTCTAATTTTGATGCGTTTTTTGTTTTTGGTATTTGAAGGCTGTAATGCTGCAAGAATCAAACCTGTCAAAGTTCAAATCCGAAGTACAGAGTTCACAGGTTCCAACAGATTTGTCCTTCCTTCTTTCATACAACTTAGCACTTGTATAATAATTTATAGCTGTTGGAGCAGTACTGCTACTGTTTCGGTCTAGTGTTCCATGAAAGTTGCTATCATATTACACGCCACCAAATGGAATTCAGCGTTGTTTGTTATGATCAGCTTGGTTTAGTGTTTATCGTTCCATCATAGCTGACGGAATCTTGAAACTAATTTTACATGTATTTTATCATCTAAGCCTAAGTTGGGGGAGAAACTATCTGATTTCTATTTTTGGATGGTTAACGTTGAAACAGTAACAAAATAGATGGTGGTAGAAGTAGAACAATGAATTCACTGACAAAATAGATGGTGGTAGTAATAAAATCGACATGAGTTTGGTGAAGTAGAGTAAAATTTGGTAATTTGCAATTTTTTTATATCAAAATTAGCGGGGGATGGATTTGTTCCCCATCCATCACCTTTCGTTCTTTATCAGAAATTATACCTAGTTCTTTCGAGGGTGTTTAAACCTAATTCGATTTCCACATACATTTAACTTGAAACTTTATGAAGTGGATTAATTACTTGGTGATAAGACAATGAATTCACTGACAGCAACTGACTTGATATGCTTGTATAGCCTTACAACTTGACATTGAATGGTCTTCTTAAAAAAAAAAAAAAAAAGGATTTGCAGAAAAGCTGAAACATCATAAAATTGGCTTTGTGTTCCTTAATGTGTTTATATCTTGTGTTGAAAATCAGTTTTAAGCATGCTATGGCTTTATGATGATGGTAAACTCTTTTTGAGGTAGCATAGCATGATTTTAGATTTATTAGACTATTGAATGGTTTTAGTATTGAATAGTCCTATGTATACAACACAAAAATTATCATTTTCTTATTCTAATTAATCGTTGTTTGGTCGTAGGAGCATCATTTTACAGTGTTGCAACGTGAAACTGAAAAACTTCGTGGTGATATAGAGAAGATGCGCAGTGAATTGAGGTATGTCTTGTGATTATTATGTTTTTGGTTTCTACTGTCAAGGGAATTATTGACTCATAACTTATTATTCCAATACTGTTATTTTTCTTTGTGGTCTTAGTTCAATAGTTTGTTTACTGAAACAGGTACGAGATTGACAAAGTTACAGCGGGGCAGCGTTTGGATTTAAATCTTGAAAGAGGGTAAGTCAGTTTTCTTGTTGTCTACAATTTTATTAGTCCGTTGGTACCATTGTAATAAGATTGTTTTTGTTTACACCCACTTTTCATCTTTGGACACCCATAAATTTTCTTAGTTTAATGACCATTGTATCCCATAATTAAAGTTACTGAAAAATTAATGGAGAAGGGGCGGATGTTCCAGCCACCTCTGAATCCACTCAATTATCTCTCTCTCCCACCCACGGATGCAATCCCACCACCACCCCCTTTATCCTCTCTTTTTGTCTCCCTCTCTTCACATTTTATTATCCTTATCTCTCTCCTTCACCGGACTAATGGTGATCGGTGGCTCCTCCCATCTTCAGATCGGCGGAGTGGCAGACGGCTATGTTCCAGCCACCTGGGCTGGTGAGTTACCTTACAATAGAAGAAGAAGAATAGCCATTGTTTCTCCAATTTCTTTATGCTATGGGGATGGGGATTTGCTGTTGTTGGAGAAGAATAAGGGGAGGTTATTAGGGGTTGAGTTGGATTCACCAATGAAGGTGAGATGGGTGGTTGTGCAATCTTTTTTTCCTTCTATATTTTTTGTGTAGGGTTAATTTTGAAATATTATAAATTGAATGGGGTGTCCCGAGATGAAATTTGGGTGTAAACAGATTACTTTCGTAATAAATTAATAAGTTCTGATGCATGATTGCAGGCGCATACGCGATGAGCTTGCCAACCAAAATGCAGAAACAACGAATCTCACAAATAAACTTGACCGAGTGAGCACGATTACTGCACTGGAAACTATTTGGTTTACATCAGTTGACTTATAACATAGGGTTTTATTAGAAATAATGATCTTCAACATTGTTGACAGGAAATTCATGCATTAAGAGCACAGGTGGAAACTGCAAAATATGAGGTGATCAAATATTGCATAGGTACCTTGGTCTCCATAACTGCTGTTGGACTTGCTGTAGTTCGTATTTTCATATAGGATTGTAGGTACGTTGATCATCGATGAGGCACAGAAACTCGGAGGTCACTATTCTTTTCGTGGCAATGTGATGCCTGTTACAGGGTTATATAGCCGATATAGATGTATGGTCATGGGAATTTGATGTTAGAACGAACAATTCAAAGTACTTTTACATATGATTACGGTTCCAATAGTTATAGCCAATTTAAATTTTAATGGTAGATCTCACCCTTGAGTAGGCGAAAATCTTTGGTGTAACTAGTTATTTATCACATGTTGTAGGGTCGCGTAATGTGGGAGATAGAAATTTGAATAAATAGCAAGTTACAAGGTAAAATTCTTCCGTAAATACTCTTGTAGCCACGGCCGTGATTGAGTCGAGAAGTAAAACTTTACGACACCATAAAAAATTAGATCTACCAATCCTTAGTTACAACACGGTGGTTCCGAATTTTGTCAAAAAGAAACACAAAAGTAAAGAATAGGTAAATTGAACTCAGAATCTCGGCGCACGGTAAATATTGTGTGGCGGCTGGAGTACCGGAATGTTACACGGAACAGCAAAGGCGAGAATTTTTTGAAGCTCATGTGCATCTAGAGCAGCTGCGATCCGGGCGTAACCAGGCCAGGTTTTACGGCCATCTGCTAGCTTAAACAAACACAAGTTCAACATGTCCGCCTCGTCGTTCACATCAACAACTTCCAGATTCATGAGTTCGTCGGCCTTCTCGCCAGCCAACCTCAGTTCTTCTTGTCTCCTCGTCTCCTCCACTAGGGGATGATCAGCCATCTGCTTATGAATAGCGTACTCTCTCAAGGTACGAAGCGAAACTGGTACATCTTGTGCTGCATCCATTCTAGGGTTTAGAAAACAATCAATAACATTTAATCAGTAACCTTAATTTGATCAAATTTTCTGAATTATAAATTAACAAGAAACACCCATACGCTACGCCAAAATCTCCTATTATTAACATTAAGACAGAAAACAAATTGAACATACATACCTCGTATATTGTGGCGCTTAAAAAATTTATTAAGCTTCAAATTTTAGTTCAGTTGTCTAATACGAAGTAAAAATATTAAATTTGTTGATTTCATTCATGGGATAAACTCTTTATATATACATCACAAGCCTTGGCTTCAAGGATTATGATTCCTTGAAAAGTACGAAAAGCTAATTTACATTTAATTACAGTACTTGTAGAACAAGGTTTCCTAGCTAGGGTTTTATTTTATCGGTTGAATAAATCGTGAGACCAAAAAGAGGAAAAATGTTAAAGAAGTAGTGGTTTTTGGTGGAGGCAAACGGACAGAGTGATTAAGGTGGAAGGGCTACGGTTTCCCACATCAGAAATATTTTGCCAAACTTTTTATTTATTTTTATTTTTTCAACGTATAAAACCAAATGGAGGCAAAAAAACGTTGGGGTATTTTTAGGATGATGTCATCCACACACCTGTTTTTACTTTTTATACACTCTTTTTAACTTCTGATCATAAGATCGAATAAGTTAGAAAAGATTAAAAAAACAAAAATTAACAAGAAGTGTTGTGAAAGATAAAATTAAGTATGTAAATTGCACCGCCTTATTTTTACTTTATATTTCGAGTTTGGATTCTCTCCTAATCCACATACCTAAGTTTTAAACATAATCATGTCATGTGTATGATTTTAGTTTTTTTTTTATTTCTTTATAAATAAGGGACATAATCATGTCACGTGTATTGGTAACAACACACTTCCTCTTTCCTTTTAGTCTTATTCAACATCGTGTATAATTTATATTATTTTTTTTTTGCCAAGGTTATCCTTTACAAATTACACTCATATTAATTTTACTATTAATGTAAGTGGTGGATTGCATTAGCAGATATAGTTTTTCTCTTTAACTCACTAGGATGATGTCTTCTTTTTATAATAGTTTAGATTTGTGATATCACTTGTAATAAAAAAAAATCAATATACATACATAATGCAATAGTAATGCTGACTTAGTTGGGGTTGTTTTAGGGCCCGTCAGTTAACATTTTGCAAAACAATTTTTGCATAACTTTTTTGTAAGAGGAGAAGGACAAATAGAATTTTGTGTTTTCATGAATTAAGAATGTTTCTAGTAGTTTAATCCGAGATAATTTTGAGAATGAAAACATTAAAAACGCTGATGATACCTATATCTGAAATGTCAAAATAACATAAGTTTGTGTTTGGTATTAATAGAAGTGGTAAAGATGGTGTCTGAGACGAGAGTTGTGTTAGTAGGCAATGTTGGTAGGAGTGGTGGTAGTAACGAGGGTAATCGTGATTGTTAACGCTCAAATTTGGGAGGTTAACAAAGACTAGTGTGGTTGGCCGTTGGTGGTTCGGGGTAGCAATAATAAAAACTAAATAACAAGATTTAAGTGAACCAAGTACATTGACGTGACCTGCGAGTTGCCATTCCATTCTTTAGTCGACACATGTGACTAAGGTGACACTCATTCAGATCCACTTGCATGTTTTCTGGAGCCAATGCATATCGAGCGCCTTTCAGCCCTAGGGTTGGTGGAAACTCATGCCCGAGTGCTTGATTTGTTAGCCTTTATGTCCCGTCATAGGCTTTTGCTCTCGCTGACGGGCAGCACGTGGCCTATGGTTAATGTCTGAGTAGGCCTGCCCCTAAGACGTCATGCTATAAAGTTGGCAATATGCCAACTTGCTGTTAGTGATCGAAAAGTACTTTATAGGGAGGTGTTTAGCTTTATTGTTGGCAAGAGAACCAGATTGTTGGTCATCCATAGCATTCAGGATTGTCTTTCCCAGTTATGTTGGGCCTTGGTCTTCATTCCTTTGGGCCTTTGTCTTCCTTTCTTCCTTTGGGCTTTTATCTTCCTTTAGGCATGTACTATTTTAGGGATCGAAAAGGATCCGGTGTTAACAGTGATATGTGATGCCACTGAATAAGTGACATTGTTATAATTTGTCGAAAAATGTTGTAACTAATTAGGCAATTAAGTGGGTTTTGTGGCTTTATTGGGTTTAATTCATAATTAGGAAAAGGGTATCTGTTGATCCCACTAAGTTGGATTCCATAGCCAAATGGCCTATTCCTAATTATGTGAAAGCTTTGGGAGGCTTCTTGGGGTTAACTGGGTATTATAGGAAATTTATTCCTCATTTTGGCAAGATCATAAGTCCATTTACTGCACTTACGAAAAAAGACAGCTTCCAGTGGTCTGATGAAGCTACTATAGCTTTTAAAACTCTCAAAAGAGCAATGTTATCTCATCAAGTTTTGGCATTACCGGATTTTACTAAGCCTTTTGTGATTGAAACGGATGTCTTAGGTCATGACATTGGTGTTGTGCTTCAACAAGAACGAAAACCAATTGCTTTCACTAGTAAAGCATTTTGTCCTAGGAATCAAGTGTTATCTGTATATGAGAAAGAGATGTTGGTAATTTTACATGCCATTCACAAGTGGCAATCCTATTTAGTAGGGAATCATTTCATTATTCAAACTGATCACCACAATTTGAAATATTTCCATCAGGGCAGGGCCCATACTCCATTTCAATAGAAATGGGTTACCAAATTACTTGGGTTCGACTATAAAATTCAATTTAAACAGGGTTGTAATAACCGAGCTGCTGATACATTATCAAGATCTCCCTTGAATGTTACCAATCCTACTGATCAATTATTAGCAGATATGGAAGTATTGGTTATTTCTTACCCTTATTCTTAATGGTTGAATGATTTGAGAAGAGATATGGAAAGGGACCCTTGGATACTGTCGAAAGTTCAAAGCCTTATGTCTAAGGATGAGAATGCTATTACAGTGTCTACTTTGAAGTTTCAAGTGGATAATGGTCTTCTTAAATACAAGAATAGGATTGTTCTGAGTCATACTAGTCAATGGAGAGGCAAAGTGTTCACTGAAAACCATGCAACACCCACTGCTGGTCATGAGGGTTTTTTTAAGACTTATAAAGGATTTTCAGGTGCTTTTATTGGGAAGTTATGAAGAAGTTTGTGAATGATATGGTAGTTTGTTGTTCAATATGTCAACAAAACAAATATGAGACTTTGTCTCCCCCTGGATTGTTGCATCATTTGCCTATACCAACCAAGATTTGGACTAACATATCTATGGATTTCATTGTGGGCCTTCCCACATGTAAAGGTAAATCTGTAATTTGGGTTGTTGTTGATAGATTTTCCAAATATGCTTATTTCACTGCCATTGGTCATCCGTATTTTGCATCCATGGTTGCTCAGCTCTTTGTCGATAATATTTTCAAATTACATGGAATGCCCAATTCCATAGTAAGTGACAGAGATCTGGTGTTCTTAAGCAAATTTTGGAAAGAGTTTTTTCATCTTCAAGGTTTCTCCTTATGCTTCAGTTCTGGTTACCAACCTCAAACAGATGGTCAAATTGACGTATTGAACAGATGTCTTGAAACATTTTTGAGATGCTTTTGTAGCTTGCAATCGAAGAAATAGGCTTCATGGCTTCCTTGGGTAGAATGGTATTTTAACACAAGTTTTCATTCTGCAACCAAGATGACTCCATTTGAAATTGTATGTGGTCAAGCTCCACCAACAGTGCAAGCTTATGAGAATGGCATTACTAAGGTTGATTTTGTGGATGGAGCTTTGAAGGACAAGGATCGAATTTTATCTTTACTCAAAAGCAATTTGGAAGCTGCTCAATGTAGGATGAAGGTTCAAGCTGATAAACACAGGTCTGAAATAGTATTTGAGGTGGGAGATTTGGTTTATCTGAGATTTGTGCCATACCAGCATCTGTCCTTAGCTTCTCATCCATTTCATAAACTACAACCAAAATTTTATGGTCCATTTCAAATATTGTCCAAAGTCGGTCCTGCAGCTTATAAGCTCAAATTATCAGATCATTCTAAACTTCATCCTATATTCCATGTGTCTTGTTTAAAGAAACACTTGGTTTTGGATACACAACCTACTGTTCCATTGCCTGTCATCACAGATTCAATTATTCTTCAGGATGTTCTCGTGGCAATCTTGGATAGAATAATGGTGAAAAGAAACAATTCTGCAGTGACTGAAGTTCTGATGTAGTGACATAACCACTCTAAGGATGATGCTACTTGGGAAAAATATCAGGAGCTCAAGTTTAAGTTTCTAGAAATTGTGCAGTTGTGATCAACTCCATCAATGTTGTTCTGTCCTTTCCAAATTCCTTATATTAGTGTTATTGTCAATGTTGTTGATTTTTTTAATTGTATTGTGTTTTAGTTATGTTTTGAGGAAACTTGTGTTCTAAGGGGGGGGTATTGTTAGGATGCTAGGTGGCATCATCTGAGATTGACAAATGTACATTGGATATTAGTTAGTTAAGAGTTAGTTAGAGGTTGTTAGAAGCTAGAGGTCAGTACTAATAGAAGCTTGTAAGGAAAGAAAGGAAGTTAATGAATTGTATTGTTGTTTAGTTATACCTTCTTTCTACGCCACCATTGAAGATGTGGAGCTAGGTTCTAATAAATAGAAAGTTTGTTTACATTCGAATAATTTGAAGTGAGAATCCATATCAAGTCAGGGGGAGGAGATGGTGAAGGTAGTGGTAGTAATGGTGAGGGTAATGGGTGGAGAATGTTTTAATGGTGATGGTGGCGACGATGGTGGAGGGAGTGGTGGTGGTGCCAGTAGCGGTGGGATGGTGGAGGTGGTGATGGTTATGGTGATCGGAGGTGATGATGGTGTCAAAAATGTTTTATTGGGGATTCATTTGCAAGTATTTTAATGATGATTAGTCATGCCATGTGTGATTTGACCTACACAATAATTTTTTTTTAACCTCAATTACGGCTCACCATTCTTTCAAATTGGCGTTTCAAGAATCAAGTTTCTTTTGTTCTTTTCTTTTGGTCAACTAAATTTTTTTAACAAAAACACAAGAAAGATCAAATTTTAAAACAAATTTGTAAATTAAATAATGTGTTATCAATTGAAAATAAACACGTTAATTGACACTTAATTAATAATCTAATCATCAACAGTCATATCATTTGGCTTACAAAATTTTGTTTAAAAATTTGGTCTCCCTAGCATTACCCAATTTCTAATGTTACAAGATTCCACATCCATCAGCCACTTAGTTTACGGTTTAGTAGTATTTCTCTTCACTTGTAAGTGAGAGATTTTAGATTCGATTCTCGCGAAAGGCAAATTTGAACCACATTATTGCTAGTCTATTATGAGGCTAAGCCTAACCCCTTCCCATTGTAAGGCGAAGCCCACCCTCTTCGTTTTAGTGTAGATAATATCATTTGTTAAAAAAATAAAAAAAATAAAGTTTCGAAGATTTCAATGCCTTTGTGAAAGTGAAGTTAAATAAAACAAGTCGGAAGGTTCAAAGCTCCACTCAAACCCTAAATCTACATCCCTCTTTCCCCATTAATTTTAAACCTGCAAAACAAATTGATAATGCCTAATTGGATTCATAGTTTGCATGATAATAGAATAGGCGGCAGATAACTCATGTCCTAAAAAATTAGGATTTAAACACTGTGGTGAGGTCGGTTAGGAATTAAGGCCAACATTGAAAGTTGTCAACTATCAATATTTTACACGTGAGCCTCACGGGTGAGGGAAAATTTGTCTTTTTCATTTCTTTTAAGTTTCAACCCATTATGTGTTATGACCCAAAAGAAAAGAAAAAAAAGCAGCAATAAAAATAAAAACCCATTCAACATAAATCTCATTATGAAATTGAAAACAATGAAATCACGATGCAGGTGTTCAGTGTTTGAAGTTTCGAACTGGAATTCTAAAATGTAGCTACAATCTTGACATCTTTAGGTGATGTTTCTATGGGTTTTCCAGGTGTGGTCTTGTTCTAGAATCAACATCAATCAAAAATCAAAACAAGAAAACTTCGTACCTGTAAACACCTTTCAATACTTTTGTGAGCCTAAAAAATTTCAATTCTCTCACTCAAACTCAAGTTGATTTCTCACAGAACCCTAACAACCAGCTGATCGTGATTTCATGGTTTCATCGCTCCACTCTATGATTTCAATAGATAGTTTCAGTTCGATCCCAGTTCAAATTGGGAGGGACGCTGAATGACTTTTTTCTTTTCTTCCGTTTGGGTCTGAGGATCCCGCACTAGCAATTAACGTAGAATTTGCGAAACTTTTAATACCAAATTTAATTTCTAACAAATTTCATCACAAGGGTTTAAAGACTATTTTTTTTTTTTTATCTTTCGACTACCGTAACACGGAGACCATTAATTGATACTACAAGAAAAAAGTATAGAGCTAAAACCTAAAACCATGGCTAAATTCCAAAAGCTTCCTAAAAGCCTAGTACTACCACCACTGCTGCTACTGCCAACCACCAACAAAAATGTACAACACAATTGGGTCCATCCCATTCAACCCGGTTCAAGTGTACTATTCTCTAACTTTAACCCGTCAAAAACTCCGAATCATCCGGTTCAACCGCGGTTCGGGCTCGCCAACCTCTTTCCTCTTCCTCATCTCCAACACTTTACGGTGACTATTCGAGTGGACATCATCAGAGAAAGTCGGGCTACAAGCCGGCCTGTACTCCGGGAAAAGCCGGCCGGACTTGAACCGAACGCCGCACGCATTACACAACGTTTTAGGACCGAGTGGACCAGTTCTCCATTGTGGAGTCTTCTGTACTTGGCAATGACTACACCTCCGCTGAAACTGTCCCCCAATTGAACCCTCCCCTGTTTGGACCGCCGGTTTTTTCTTTTGTTTCTTAGCCGCCGGTTCACCAACAAATACGTGCATGCTTTGAACCGGGTTGAAGATAAGACAAGGGGTTGAAAATGAAAACCCCGAACCCGAAGAAGAAGAAGGCGACGACGGTGAAGATGAAGAGGACAAGGACCAATCCCGGCTGGCCAGTCTGCAACGTTTGGTTCTAGGTTTGACCGGAACTTCAAAAGGAAACAAAGAAGCTCTTAATTGAGCCGGTTTGGGTTCCGGTTCAGACCGGTTCGCAGGAAAAGCTTCCGGTTTTTGGACACCAACTGTGTGGAATAAAGAGAGGTCCTGGAGAGAGTCGTCCACAAAATAAGAAACCCATTCAAGCTCTGCTAAATCATCGTCCTGTAAATTAGCCCAAAACCCAAAATTTAATTTCAAAAAGTTAGATAATTTAAAAGAGAATTAAACAAAAAATTGTCAATTCAAAAGATTGTTACCGGAACTAAGAGCTGGGTTGCCAGACCGGAGTCGGAGCCAGCCAAGACCGAATTGCTTGAATTGGAAGTTTCATCATCCAAAGAAACTGAGTCTCTTTCTTCTCCTTCTTCTTCAACGGACCCGTCTTCGAATTCGCCATTGGAGAGGTCAAGAAGGTCATCCACTGAAAAATCCTCACAGGGCACACCAGAAATTCCAGTAGCACACCAAAGTTCCTCCAACAGAACATGCTGGGTCGACTTCACGGCCAGTTCTCTGCGCAGACTCGATTTCAAGGCCCTTGCTTCCATGCAGTACTCCATTATTATTATTATTATTATTACAACAAGTATGTGTGTAGTAGTACCTGGTGCGGGTGAGAGAGGAAGAAGAAGAAGGAGAGAAGGACGAAAACTGTGGGGCGGGGTGGTGTGGATGATTGATGGGGTCAGAGACCCAGACTTGGTTGGGTTAAAAGCACTGAAATAAAGGCTGGTTTGTGAGCGAAGCAAGTGCCTGAGTTATTGGTTTCGTGTTTTTATCTCTCTCTCAGTCTCCGTTTCCTATTTATTTTTGAATTTTTGAGTCAATTCAACTGAATGAGTTATAAATTTGATCCTTCCCTTGTAGTGGTGCTTCCACTTTGGACCTCTAAATTTTGTTCGTCTCAAGTTCGTCTCAAATTTATTATTTTTAACTACGCCTCCTGAAGCTCGATTTTAGTTTCACTTTATTCCTCATAAATTAAAAGTCGTCATTTACTTCTTGAAACTCAAAGTTCTCTTTACTTTGCCAGCTAAAACTCGATTTTTTATCTTATTTTGCCTCTGAAACTTGAAAGTCGTCTTTATAAAATTTCAAAATTCGCTTCATATTGTCTTAGGTCTTTTAATTTCTTATGAGGTTTGATTTGGATGTGTCAAGCTAATCAATTACTTTTATATTTTTTTCATCTCTTCAATTTTTTTTAAACTGGATATACTCTGATTGTTGAATGTAAACGCATAATGCATATTGATAATCAAATTTATTGCACATATGACATAGTCTTATTGAGTGTTATGTCCCACACATATTTTAGGAGGTGATCTATAAGTTTCAAGCATAAGAGAAAGTCACGAGTTAAAGGGGAACAAATTCTGAGTTTCAAGGAGTGGTGACTATTGAGCTACAGAGGCAAAATAAGATCAAAATAGAGTTCTAGGGAGTGTAGCTAAAAATAAGTCATTATTTTTAAAGTGCATTTTTGTTCACCACCATAATTATGGTGTATGCTCACCATACACCTAATGATTTGTCACGCGATAGGTGATTACGTATATAGTAAGCATGCACCAAAATTTAGCGTGATGAGTTAAAATGCTTCCCTATGTTTATTTGAAAAGATGTTAGTGTTGGTGATTGGGGTAGCCGCACAAATGAATAATTATAATTTAATATTAAACTTGCCATTCACAATTTAAGATTTCTTATTTATAATTAAAAATGAATACTATAGTTTAACCATTAATAAGATTTGAAATGTGTTAAATGAGAACACTGACAACAGTCTGAAAATTTTGATAGGATTTGTGGTGGGGCAATTAGATGATGCCTTTTGTTTTTTTTATCAAAAAGATTATGCCCTTTTTTAAAATTGGAAAATATTGCACTCAGCACTTACTATTTCATTACAATTACTATTAAACGTGAAAAAAAATGACTTAAGAAACGTGAAAAAAAATACTCATATATTATTTGATCAAGTCAATTACTATTTCATTACAATAAAAAACAGGTGGATTACTACTAAACGTAAAAACTAGTTTTTGACGGTTTAGACACTTTCAATATGAATTATAAACAACTTCAAACTAGACAGGGTCATTTGATTTGGTTTGTTTGGTTGTATTTCACTGTAAATACTTTCATGTGGACTTAAGACGTTTTGTTTTCGAAATACATGGGTTATTTAACTTATTTCATAAAGTGGTCATGTGCCATTATGTCATAGTGTTTACATATGGACGAATTTGGAACGAAAAAAAGATACTAAAGAGAAAAACAAATCAAAAGTTTTAGGGGCAATTCTAAAATAAAAGATTTAAATTAAATATTGGGGAGGGGTTGTGATTTGGTGTGTTTTTGGTTTCTGGGCGTGTGACATATGGCTGTCCGGCTCTGTCCGGCTGACTATTCTAGGTCTCAAAGGGTTGGCATGCTTGGCCTATTCGGACCAAGTCCATGTCCACATTCCTATTTGAGGTTGACCATGACCACCAATGACCGTCATCGCACTGGTTCCATGACATTTCAAATTCTAGGGATCCCTCGGTTCCAACTTTTTAAAGCCCTCCAAATTGAAAATTCGTATTTTAATTTGGAACTGTTTTACCCCGTCATTGTACTGCAATCAAATGACACTTTTAATCAAAAAATATAAAAACTAATATATGCCTACGTGTTATCACTCATTAATTTCACTAAATATCGTTCATGTTTGAAATTTGTTACCATTTTACAATCAAACTATATTTTTCAAAACAAGTAGAATATAAACACACAAAAGTTCGTCCATGTTAAAAGTACTAACTTCATTTTTACATCTGATGTAAATCTTAAAAGTGACTTATAACGATTAGAGCTCTAATGTTCGATATTCTCTCCAAACTATCAAGAATCAAGAAATTCGAATGTTTGAATGAGCGGTGGGTATTGTCTTGATTGGTGGTGACAGTGGGTTATGCTGGGATTTGGGCGCTAGGATCATTCAAACTAAACGAAACCATCCAGGAAACTGCAATCATTTGGTCCTGGACATTCGCCACCGGCATTCAAGTTATTTACGAGATTGGGAAGGAAAAGCATTCGCGTTAATCGCGCCTCTTTTTCTCCGTAATTTCCAACGTCTTTCCCGTTGCTAAAACTTTCAAATTTGAGGCTAATGATAGCATTGATTGATAACTAATCCACCCACGTGCTTCCTAAGAGCAAGTCCACCGTTGGTGGTTGCTCGGGGGACAGGCGAAGGGAAAGGGCCCGAGGGCCGGTGGATTGGGCTCCAGCGTGGGCAGCCCGAGTGAAGGTGGGAGCCCGAGGGCCAGGCTTGTGGAGGATTGCCAGCCCTGCAGCCCGAGGTGGGTGTGACGTTAGGCTGATGCCAGGCCTGGCGTCAGTCCTTTTTTTTTTTTTTTTGTGTCAGGCGCGTGCCCCTCACTCGCGAGTGGGGGCGCGTTAGCCAACAGCATGGGGCCCGCGCGCCAGTTTCAGCAGCTGACCGTTGGGAAGCCACGTGGCTTCCCACGGTCCGTTCGATCTCAACGGCTCTTTAATACAAGCTGTACGATTTACAACGGTAATAAAAAAAAAAGCTGATTTAATATCAACTGTTCGATCTGAGATCAACGATTGATATTAATCTGCTTTATAAATTTAAAAAAAAAAAGAAAAAATAGTTTTAAAATTAAGAAAAGTTACCGTTGTGACACATGGCACAATCTGGAGTGTTGGAATTCAATTTTTTTTTAAATCCAACGGCAGAGATTGAATAAAAATTTAAAAAAAATTCTAAAAAAAATCTGAAAATTTTTTGTAAAAAATTGATTTTACTTTTCTATAAATACCACTTCTTCTCCATCTACCTTACACCACAATTTCATATTTTCTCAACTACTTTCAATCAAATTCCTATCTTTCTCTCAACTACTTTCAACTACTTTCAGAAAGGATTAGCTTGTAGATAGGGCCATGCGGCATGCCATCATTCGTTAAAAATATGATCGAAATCTAT
Source organism: Heteromeles arbutifolia (assembly GCA_024362995.1). Taxonomy (NCBI): domain Eukaryota; kingdom Viridiplantae; phylum Streptophyta; class Magnoliopsida; order Rosales; family Rosaceae; genus Heteromeles; species Heteromeles arbutifolia. Next base: position 36,362,979 of record JANCRC010000002.1, on the reverse strand, counting down.
CCTTAAAGATTCTAAAAAGATAACGACACGTGGCGCAACGAGAACGATTTAAAATCTGATCGAAATCTATCCTCAAAGATTCTGAAAAGATAACGACACGTGGCACGATGACATTGGATAAAAATCTTATCGAAATCCATCACAAAAATAATTGTTTTTTGGATAAAATGACACGTGGCGCAACAAGAAAGATTTAAAAATTCTTATCCGAAATTACAAATAATTTTATTTTGTATTATTTAAACAAACAAAAAAAACTAATATTTTATTGCCTATTGCCAGGGGGAGGGCTTCAAGGGTGGAGATGCAAATGGCAATCACTGTTAATTTAGGGCAGTTACTGTTCACTGGGTGGATTGAATAGTGGATTGCCTGAGGGGAGGGCTCCAAGGGTGGAGTTGCTCTAAAAAGCTAAAGGACCTCGTTTGGCAGCTCAGATTGTACTTACTATTTTAGTCAGATAGAATAAATAATCGTCAAATAGTACTGACTAAATTAGTCAGGCGTTTGATGCAATATCAGACTAATAACTTGTTATTAGTATTTTTTGAATGATAATTCAAATTAAAAAAACAATAGACCAAAAAAATAAAAAATAAAAACTCACAAAAAAAAAAATCAAAACAAAAGTAACCCAGAGAAAAATGAACAGAGAAGACGAAGTGCTCAGAGATTCGAGATCCTTTGAAACCCATACCAAAACGAGAATCACAAAATAAAGGATACAAGAAAGGGAGAGAAAAAGAGAGGAAAATTGCAGGAAGAGGAAGACAAAGAAGATGAAACGAGAAAACACTCATGAGGAAGATGATGCAATAATGGTGTGAGCAGGAGTGGTTTTGCTGATTTAGGTTTGAATCTCCAGCAGCGGACGCGAGATGACGAAGTAGATGCGAAAAGGGTGCAAAGCGTGTTCTTTATTTTTGAGGCCGACTAATTATTCCAAGTTTTTTTAGCGTACTAACTAGCGGGTATGAGGCGTACTAATCAACTTGGACCAGATTCGTTAATCCACTATTTAGTACATAAGTCTCCAAACACCAGCCTTCGTATTATTAATCTTATCTGATGCTTAATAAGTTGTGCCAAACAAGACCTTTAAGAGTTCATTTGTTGCATCGGATTATTTCGGACTTGACTAGCTTCAAAGACTAACCTGAACTGGCTTAGACTAGACTAACCTGGACTGATTTAGTGAAGCGTTTGGTGCAGCATCAAACTAAAAAATAGGATAGTGAAAATAGTACTGTCCACAGTTTGGTGTTTGCAAATTATTGTTCAATTTTAATTTCTTTCAACCACGAACTAATACTGTACGATTAACAAGAATTAAACCAATATTATACAAAAAAAATGAACTCTATTGAAGCAAAAACTTTCAACGACTCAAATTGATAGGCAAATAGAACCAACTTTGCAGTTTAGAAGATGAACGAGCCTTGTATAAGATTTCTTGAACATTGGTTTCACCCTCACCAAACCACATGGTGAGCAGTTTAGGGCCTTTGACACTGATGAACTAAGCTTGACGTTGCCAAAAGAGTTTTCCAGCATCATGTGGCCGTAGAAAAGGATTTCTCTTGAATGGTCTTTTAAGAAAACAAAGCAGAAATTAGAAAGAGTTAGGAGCTTGTTGAATTAGGAAGCCCAGTATGATGTAAAAAAGGTTATCTGGGTTATGGATCAGAAAAAAAGGTGCTTTCTGTATGCTCAGAAGTTTGTTGAAAAGCCATAAAATGGGTATTTTTGAAGTAAGAAAATCGGGGAGTTTTGGATAAAGATTAAACCAAAATATGATAACATCAAATTTCTAGCAAAACGAAAGCAAGGAATGAAGAAAAAAATCACTTCAACTTACAAAAACTTATCAATCAATTCATAAAAGGAAAAATAGCAGATAAATTGAAAACAAATAAACCCAAAAACCAATCAAATCCCAGAAATCAGTCAAACCCACAAATCGATCAAAACCAGAAATCTATCAAAACCTAGTAATAATTTCACGAATCTTCAAAACAAAATCGAAGAAAACTAATAAGAGAAAGTGGCAGAGGAAGCCATGATTTACGAGGACCCGATGGTGGTCCTCGGATGGTCCGGCGAGGTTGTTGAGCAGGATGAGGAGTCGAGCAGTACAAGGAGTCAAGCGGGACAACGCGAGATAAAAGAAGGGTCTTAGCAATCCGGTGGTATTCGGGGGATCTCGCTAAGACTATCTAGCGAGCCCCGTAGTCAAGGTTATTGAAGTTTACTCCCACTAAAGCTAGTCCCTTCCTCTAACAAACATGGGACGAGACTAACACCTTGTCCAGTCTTGTCCAATCCCACTTAGCCCCAGTTTGGGGTTGAGGTGATTTTAAAAAAAGCTGCTATGAAAAAACTCTGGGAGAGTTTTTTGTGTTTGGTAAACGTTCAACTTCAGCTTTTTTTCACAGTTTTGGGTGAAAAAAAAAAGCCAAAAACAAGAAGCTGCAAAACCCAGCTTTGAAAAACCATTTTTTTTTTCACATCTGTTTTACATAAAAGTTTACCAAACACTATAATACTGCTTTTTTTTTTCTTTTCAAAAGCACTTTTACAAAAAAGTTTACCAAACACTCTGCTGCTTTATTTCACAGCTCCTTATTCTCACAGCACAGCAGAAGCAGCTTTTTTTCAAAGCACATCAATACCAAACCAGCCCTTAGTGAGGGCAAACAAACACCCCGTAAGAGTCTATTTGTATCATTTCTCTAATAGAGATGGGGCCAACAATACATGTGGATCCCATCTTTATTAGAGATATAATACAAATGATGGTACATATAAGTGGTAAAAATAACATTTTTATTGGACAGATGAAATAAACTTATGAAAGCCAAGTGCTCCGGCCCATCGTACATGTTAGAGAATCGTGGTGCTCAATGATAGATATTTTAATTTATCTAGTGTAAAAGGTAGTACATCTCATGTTATAATATAAGTGCATAAGTATTGAGAAATATACTCTAAAGTGTGACATATTAACCATTTCATCTACTTATATACATAGTGTAACATTTTATATTTCGGGTACACATAAAATTTTGTAGTTGAACAACATGGACTTCCATGCTTGTAGTTGGCTTTTATTTTATTTCTTTAATAATGATATTTTATACTAGAGTAAATTGTACGAATGGTCCCTCAACTTTAATCAAATTGGAGCAATGGTCCCTCAACTAAAAATCCATTACCATTGGTCCCTCAACTTATCAAAATGTGTAGCTATAGTCATTTTCATAAATTTTGTCAAAATTTTGTCAAAATAAGTTATATTGGATTGACCATTTATACAATTAGGGTCCCTCAACTCATCAAAGTGTATAATTATGGCTCTTTTTGTCAACTATGTCAAAATTTTTGTCAAAACGAGTTACATTGGAAGGACCATTGCTACAATTGGGTTAAAGTTAAGGGACCATTTCTCCAGTTGAATTAAAGTTGAGGGACCAATGGTAATGGATTTTTAGTTGAGGGACCATAGCTGCACGTTTTGATAAGTTGAGGGACCAATGGTAATGGATTTTTAGTTGAGGGACCATTGCTCAAATTGAATTAAAGTTAAGGGACCATAACTACAATTTACTCTTTATACTAATCTACACTAAACAGAAGATTATGCCAAGTATATTTTTTCTACACCAATATTGTCATGTGAGATTGAAGCTACCATACTCACTATCAATAACTGAAAAAATTAATGTTATTTAAATGACTAAGTAGCTACTAGGAGCCTGCGTTTGGTTCTCGAAGAGAAATTCATGGTAATTTAGTAGCTACTATGAGGTTGCGAGAGAGTACGCGAGGAAGCTGTCTTTTTTTTGGTTAGGGGTGTGGTCCCGAGTGATAAAATTACTAAGGGCTGGTTTGGTATTGCTGTGCTTTGAAAAAAAGCTGCTTCTGCTGTGCTGTAAGAATAAGCAACTGTAAAATAAAGCAGCAGAGTGTTTGGTAAACTTTTTTTGTAAAAGTGCTTTTGAAAAAAAAAAGTAGTATTATAGTGTTTGGTGAACTTTTATATAAAACAGATGTGAAAAAAAGCCGGTTTTTCAAAGCTGGGTTTTGCAGCTTCTTGTTTTTGGCTTTTTTTCATCCAAAACTGTGAAAAAAAGCTGAAGCTGAATGTTAACCAAACACCAAAAACTGTCACAGCTTTTTTTCATAGCAGCTTTTTTTAAAATCACCTCAACCCCAAACTGGGGCTAAGTAGTTACTATGAGGCTGCTTTTTCTAGGGTATGGAAAAGCACTTTTTATGGAAATTTAGATCTGGGTCCAGAAAATCAACATAGTTGTTAGGTTAAGTCTAGTATTATCTTTTCTCCACTTTTATTTCTTTTAGAGTAAACTGCCAATTTAGTTGCCGAATTATCACTTTAGTGAAAATTAGGTCCCTAAACAAATTTTTTTTTTCAGAAAAATTAGTCCCTGAATTATAAAAATATGCCAATTACATCCCTAATGTTATATTCGAAGCTAATATATTCAATTTTCCTTCAATTTAAGTCACGTTATTTGCGTGTGATACACATTGAAGGGTAGATTCGTAGTTTTTAATACAGAAATAGTGTATAGAGTTAATTTTGGAGGAGAAATTGGTAGTTTTTCATAAAGAAATAATGTAAGTTAACTTTTGAGGGTAAATTAGACATTAAATTCACAACCTATATGAAATGTTAAGCACTTATAGACGAGAAAATGATGGTATTACACTCTAAAGTGTGTCAAGTGACTTAAGTTGACGAAAAATTGGATAAAATAACTTTGAATATAATAGTAGGGATGAAATTAGCACATTCTAATGAATTTAGGGACTTATTTTACCAAAAAAATAATTTTGGGACCTAATTTTCACTGAGGTGATAGTTCAGAGACTAAATCGGCACTTCACCCTTTCTTTTATACTCATATTACATTTTTTTAAAAGGGTAAATACATTTTACCACTCAATTTTGAGTCACATAACAAACTAATAACTCACCTTTTAAACATTGTAATGTCATACATCAACTTCCGAATTTGTTGCAATATTAGACCTTCGTTAAAAATCTGTTAAGCTAATCATTAAGTGATGGTATGGCAAGAAGGAAAAAAACTCTCTCTCTCTCTCCTATACTCTCCGAATCTTTTTACTTTCTCTCTCTAAAACATCAATTTTTTAACTTTCTCTCTCCCCCAAAAGCTTCAGCCATCACCATCAACGATTGCCTTTGACACCTCTCCGGGCGTGCCTTTCTTTGTACTTGGAGACGGTATTTCACACCCCGAGCTTTGAGGCAGAAAGGAACAGCGACACCATTGCTAGATTCAAAAAGCAGAAGAGGAGGCCTTACAGTGTTGTTTTAGGGACAACCTCCTCTTGGGACGTAGCTTTGGGATTCAAAGTCGTCAACACAACAGCTACCATCGCAGAAACTCAAACTCGCATTCAAATCTCATCCCCCAAAAACAGTATATTTCAAGAAACTCCACTAGTTTTTAAATATTTCAAGGACAGACAAAAACACAAGAGAGCTACTAGACTCATCCCATTGTCTTATTTTCCCACCCACATTATGATCCCACCCACCTTAAAAAGTTAAAAAATTAAAATGCTATTTCCCCACCCACTATTATTCCTAAAAGGGTTTTTATCACAAATGGTCCCTGACATTGATCAAACACATCATTTTGGTCCCTGACATTGAAAATCAACATAAATGGTCCCTGAGATTGATCAAATACATCACAAATGGTCATTCCGTTAAAAACTCTTTGGGCAATTTTCAAAGCTTCGTAACTCAATCGTTTCTTAACCAAATTCGACCCATAATATATCAAAATGAAGATAGGAAAGTGTAGAACAATATTATACATTTGGAAGCCCAATGGTTGCCGAAAATGGCTGGAAAATAGCCTCAAATGTGACTGGTCCGCGGAAAAACTGGAAAACTTGCCGGAAACTGGGTAAAATTTAAACGTTCATAACTTCTTCAATACTCAACGAAATTGAGTGATTCAAAAATGAAAATCATACTTCTCGACGAGAAAAAGAGAATGGTACCTTTATTGACTGCTAATTCACCATGGTTTGGCCGGAAAACAACTCGAAATTGGATAACCATTTTCGAGTTAGCCAATTTCAAGCAGTTTTCCAGCGAAACTACGGTGAGTTAGCCATCAAAAAAGATAACATTCTCTTTCTCTCGTTGATAAGTATGATTTTCGTTTTTGAATCACTCGATTTCGTTAATTATTGAAGAAGTTATGAACGTTTAAAGTTTACCCAGTTTCCGGCGAGTTTTCTAGTTTTTCCGCCGACCAGTCACATTTGAGGCTATTTTTCGGCTATCTCCGGCAACCATTGGGCTTCCAAATGGTATAATCTTGTTCTACACTTTCCGATCTTCATTTTGATATATTATGGGTCAAATTTGGTTAAGAAACGATTGAATTACAAAGCTTTGAAAATTGCCCAAAGGGTTTTTAACGGAAGGACCATTTGTGATGTGTTTGATCAATCTCAGGGACCATTTCTATTGATTTTCAATGTCAGGGACCAAAATAATGTGTTTGATCAATGTCAGGGACCATTTGTGATAAAAACCCTTCCTAAAATAACCTTTAATATATACATACATATGAAATTATAAAATTGTCCCTTAAAAAATATAACAAATCATATGTAAATGAAAACCACTAAGTTCTGCAAATTCATATGGAAATGATAGAGGTATCCAAATTCAAAAGAATTCGACAACGACAAATTCAAAAATACGATGGACAAATTCAAATGAATACACAAATTATTCCTCTACCTTTTCAATGGAAACATAATCTTCTACCTCTTCTATAGAAGTGTCATGTAACAGCCCGTCCCGGAAATTTAGTACGATGGATGTGAAATGACATTTTTGCCCTTGGACGTTAATTAAGGTAAGTGTGTGTTTAAGTTTGGGGGTGTTTGGTTGGTTGTATTTGGACCACACACACACACATTCACATCACCCATTCTCTCTCCTCTCCCGTGTTCTCTCTCTGTCTCTCTCTTTCTTTTCTTTCTCTTGTACGGACACACCCAGAAACCCTTTGAAACTTGATAGATCGAGCTCGTGCTTGGTTCCATTGTGTTCATCTCGTCCATACGAGCTCACTGGTACCCATTTCAGGTAAGGATACCTTCGAAAACCCCGTGAATCCTAACCTTCGATTTGTGCACTGTTCATGCACACGTAAAATGTTGTTTTTAAGGGGATTTTAAGCTCATAAGGAGCTTAAGGAGGTCCTTACGAAGCTCTCCGAGCTTCGTTGGAAGAATTTGGACGTCGGAATCGCGAGATCGGAGAGTTTGATTTTGACCAAAATTATTGAGGCTTTTTCCGATGAATCCCCGAAGAGTTAGGGGTCGAGTCAGGTATGGTTGTGTTCATCTTTGTGAGATCTTCATTTTGGTATAAAGTATGTAGAAAATGGTGCAAAAATGAAGAAGTTATGAAGATTTGAAAATTTTCCAGAAACCGACGAGAATTTGAGTTTCAGACGGCGGCGACCGGCGAGGTTCGCCAGAAAAGAAGAGCGAATATTTCGTCAAGTCTGACGGAATATTCTGACGCCGTTAGGTATCTTTAACGGTTTCTGTTATGTTTTAACGGAATATTCCTAACGGTGTCACTGTTCCGTTACACGTGCCAGGCACGTGGCCGCGCGTGGCCGGCACGTCTGGCCGTGCCTTGGCCGGCGCGTGGAGGCCGGAAAAATTATTTTAAAAATATGGGGATGTTCCTGAGATTGTGTAGATCATTGTGGTATATTCATATACCCAATTTGAGCAATGTATGAGAAGTTATTTCTAAGGTTTCGATATTGGGCGTTAATTAATGTTATTTCAGTTACTTCTCATATAGGCGAGACCTATCCGGTGGACGAGCGTAGCCAGGCTAGGCACGGGGGTTACGACTCGGCTACTTATCAGTGAGTGGGCTTTTGTTTTCTGTATATACCTATATAAATGAGATTTTTCCCAGAAAATCAATTTAAGTGAAATGTGATATGAAATGCCATGCAAAGTATCTATTTATTTTATTTCTGCATTAGTGATTGCATATAATAATGTTCGTGCTGTGGACGCACAGGTAAGTGGCATGTAAGTTTGTATACTGGTTTTAATGAGAATGAATGATGTGATGTGATGTGATGTGATGAGATGTGATTAGAGCTCATAAACCTGTACACTGATATTAGTGCTCCTGCCCAGAGTTAGGGGCATAGTCTTTCACGTGATGTTCACCTCCCGCATCGCATGCTCGCCTTGGATCCAAGTTAGGTGCACAGTCCTGTCGAATAGACCACTATATGTGGGTTCGACTCGTAGGTGACCCGCGATTTATCGCACAATCTTCATGTGATTGTAGTACTAGAGCATATTATTCTATATTCAGTGATGTTGTGCAGACCACTAGAGGTTGTATTGATGTGTGTGCAGGATATATATATATATATATATATATATATATATATATATATATATATATATATATATGATTGAGATGAGTATGAGCTATACGATATGATGAGATTGTTATGAGCTATATACAGCTGAGGGCTGAGTTGATATCTAGTATTCAATCACATTCACAAAGTTATGATTTGGCTTTCAGTTATGATACTTTGGCATGGCATACATACATTCATACATTTATGTTTTCCAGCAGGATTTTGAGAGTTATATATATGAGTATATACTTTATTTCTGGGAAATTATACAGGTTTTATGGCGAGGGGTTATAACTTTTGAGGAAAGAAAGGTTTTGAAAAGATTTGTTTCTGACCCACTCAACTTTGTTTTTCGCCCCTCCAGGTATTAGGTAGTGTTCGTTGGTGGCATACGAGGAGCTCATCGGACGTTCTGATAGAATTCACTTATGTAGGACCACCTTCGGATGTTATCTCTATTTAGTACTTTTTGCTTGACTGCCCATAGACCATTAGAGTGAGAATTAGAGTGAGATATATGTTTTGTCTACATAATACGTTAAGCATATAAAACGGACCAGGAGGAAGATGCTATTATAGTATTTTTCCAGTATATGACCAAGAACCTAAAACCCATAATCAGCCAAAAGAATTTTTTTCCGTATGGGGTTTAGGTTCTTTTCTTGGTCGCCAAGCAACATACTTTGAGGGATGGTGAAAAAGTCAAAACAACAGATTTTGAATGAAGCAAAGTGATACAGAACCATGAATCATTTATTCATAAGGATACAATTATAATTACAATCAGATTAGCTCCAGATTTGGTTTTCAAAATGAATGGCAGTTCATCATGTGTCTGCATAAAAATCATCAAGGACAATTCGAACTATGAGTGGTATCCTAACTACATGCAAACCATCTTCCCAAAACAGATTTCCAAAGGAGAATCTTCCTTGAATTCTTAATAGGGAACGAAAAGTAACCTTAAACTCCAGCTTCTTTACGGTAGAGTTGAATGACAAAATTGATGGCTTAACTCTCACAGACACACCTGCAGGCGTTATAACACGAGCATTGTAGATAGATTTAACTGGACCTACATTTGTGACCGTTCTTGATACTGTTGTGCTCTGCTTCAGCTCATGAATGGTGATAGAAGGAAGATTAAGGTTATTAATGAAGTTGGTTGATTTACGGCATGTGATCTTAGCCCCAGCCACTAAACTGATGGCTGTGTTGTTATAACCCATGGAGCACAGGAAACGGATATAATCTGATGATTCTATGTCATATATGAGACCAGGAGCTATGGCTTTGTTAGGATCAACATGACCACCACCATAGTCAAATGGATCGGCCTGCTTGTGAGGAGCTCCCTCGGCCACAATACTTTGACCATATTCATCTTCTAGAGAAGCTGTAAAGAGGAAGAACAATGAGTTCTCCAAAAAGTTCCTTGAATGCACTAGATGCCATGAAATTTTACTTTCTCACCTGTTGTAACCAGGGCAGACTTTATTGCAGCAGGACTCCATGTTGGATGGATAGATTTAAGAAGAGCAACAATACCGGATATATGGGGACAAGCCATGGAGGTTCCTGATTCAATTTTGAAAATATCCGGATTTGCTTGATTTTGGGACTGAGCAGGAGACCAGGAGGCTAATATATTAACACCAGGAGCAGCAATGTCTGGCTGCATAACACATTCGAATCGTTAATAATATAGTTCTTAAGAAAAGAAAAATTAATGAAACAATATAACACAGTTTATATACCTTAAGTATGGAAGGAGAGAGAGAACTGGGTCCTCGGGAAGAGAAAAATGCCACTTCTGGGGATATCTGTTGTCCCACTAGTGTTTTTGAAGGATTAAACTTGACTACGGGATTTCTGTGGCACATCATTCGATTAGGGCACTGTTATTAGCCTCCTCAAGATAAAGAAGGCAAATGTAATTGTGTCTTCTATGAGGAGCGATATCGACGAGTGACAAGAACTAAAGCATGAAAAGGCTCTTTATTTTTATTTCCATATGGTACACATTCTGCATAAAGACAAGTTACACATACTAGAGAATACCTGGTTGCTCCAATGTATGTTAGCAGATATGTGCCAATTGCAAAGTCAACTTGGACGCAAGGTAGACTACCCGAATATGAAGAAACATCCTTGCTAGGAAACTGAGCAAAAATGAGACCAGTGCCCCTAGCACTCATCACAGTTGTCGTTGCAGGAATAGCTGACCTCTGTGATCGAGATTGGAAACAAAGAATGACCTTTCCACTTGCTAAAGTTTCATTTAGAGTTCCTGGATCACAGCTCCTGTTAAAAGTGGGCACCATTATAATGTGTATTTCTCTACTGTAAGGTACGAGGCTCATGTAGAATTCAAGCTCAAAAATAGAGGAAAAGGTTTAATACCCGGCAGTGTCTTCATCTGAATCAATAGATGCAATGTCTCCTCCATAAACAAGAGGGTAATACTTGTTTCTATCCATCCCTGTATACAAAGCCTGACCCTACATGAGAAAATAAATTTCATTCCTAGGTTTTTGTAGTTTTGCATTTACCAGTACCAACTTAGACGTTTAAATGGAAACTCAGAATCAAGTTGAAGCATTAAGGATATAGTATATACGGACTTCGAACACAGTGCATTATTCATTTAAATCGCATCGCTGTTGAAAATTCTTAAAACTGATTAAAACAAGAAGTTACTTCTATTGGTAGAACATACCCAAATGATTTTGAGAACACTACCAGGATGATTTGCTTTGATTGATATTTCAGAACAAACTTTCTCTTACACAATTAACGACATACCATATTCAAATTGATAACCATGCAACATTTCCAAACAACTCCAGGGGTCTCAGATTCTGAAACTAAATCATATAGAGTAACGTATTGCTGGTCTAGATTATGGAAAAAACATGAATAGTAACAAATTAACGGATCATAAATTTCAAATCAACGATTTCCATTATTGTGCAAGTTTGCTTTAACAATGCTAAGAGCAATGCATTAGTAAAAGAGAATTTCACAAAATGGCCTAATATACATGCTATGCATAGAGTAGCATAATAATGTCCTCTTGTGAGACAATGTGATATGCTTATTTAAAGACTGCTACTCAGAACCACGCATTTAGAACCAAGGGCTTGACCAATAACTGGCAACATATCACAGCAGACTGTCTATCAAGTGAATAACATAACTCGTTGTATACCATAGCGCTAATCATGTCAATAAGAAGCAAACACAAATTTCATGGCTAAAAGAAGGAAGTGATGATATACCACAACAGTTTGATTGTTTCCCAGGGTAATCACAGTAGGGAAAGCCCTATCAATAGTGCTTGCCGCAACAGTGAAAATCCAGGGAGCAGAATTTATGACAGTTTGAGGGTATGGACCAGAATTTCCAGCAGAGCATATAACAGAGATTCCTTTGGCGACAGCATGGAAAGAGCCAATGGCCACAGCATCCTCAACATAAGAAGAAAGTGGAGGTGGAGAACCAAGAGATACTGACAACACATCTACACCATCATAGATTGCATCATCAAATGCGGCAAGCAGGTCTGCTGAGCTGCAGCCGCCAGTTGCCCAACAAACTTTATAGACAGCTAACCGAGCTGACGGAGCACCCCCTCTTGCCAATCCTGCAGCTAATCCCTTATAGCTTGCATTTTCTATTGAATCACCAGCTGCGGTAGATGATGTATGAGTACCATGTCCTGCAGCATCTCGGGGAGATAGATATTCAAACTCATCACTTGTACTTAGATTTCCGAATTCAGCTTCATATCCTTTACTATACCACCGTGCACCAATTATTTTCCTGCTTATCATAGCAAATAGAATAAATAAACCATGTCGTTCTCTGACTATAGTTCAGCTAAGAATACCAATAAATGGTTTCCCTTAAGGGACTTGATGAAGTTAGTCAAACTCCTCTGTTGTTCAAATATTGTTCGCGAGTAAACACCATAAATGCGGATTGAAAAAGGACTACTAAGAGAAAAATTTGGTAATTGTTGAAAATTAAGCACTAAACTGAAATATTTGGTTAGAAGCAGCCCGCACTTGATACTTATAGGTATAGATTCTGGGATCTTGATAATTGAACAATTCTTTACACTAATGTGAAACTGACATGCAACATTTTTCATAGTTTTTTGCAATTTATTATGATGACATGCTTTGTCCCTAACAGAAAAACCTAGTGATAATTTAGCAGTTAGCACAAGGCAGAGCTCTCCAAAGTAGACTGACACGAAAGTCATTGTTGACGTTGAGTCCGAAAGTTAGAAGAACGGGACAATGGGAAGGTTGTGACCATTTCCACCACATGATATATTTAAACTGATTGCTTCAACTGTTATTAGGTTAGTGGTTCAATATAACTACTAATCCAGTTTACCGAAACAACTCCTTTCTAAAACAAGTGAAGGAACAATATATCACCTGGTACAGAACAATTGACTACATCGTCATATGAGGAAATGATGAAAAATATAACCCTATACATGCAAATGAAATAAACTAACCGGTTACAATGGGAGCGATTGAACTTTTCTCCTTCTTGACATATCCCTCTGAATCGGGATGGGGCGTCTCCCATACCCTCATCTCTGAAGCTTTCAGACTCAGGCCAAATTCCTGAGAATCAAAATACAATATAAGTAAAATGTAATCAGATCTAATATACTTTGCAAGATGTATAGAATTTTGAAATCCTGACCAGTGTCCATGATTCCAATAATAGACCCAATGCCCGATTGACTCTTTGAAAGAATTCCATTTCTAATATGAGAGTTTACTTCCAGAAAATTCCAACTTCTAGTCGTATGCAAATTAAGAATTCTGTTTGGAATGACATGAACAACGCCAGGGGAATCTGCATTAAGTTTTCAGCAAAGGAAAATATATATTAAGTTACTTATTAGAAAAGAAAATTCTGACTCAAAAGAAAGAAAACATAGTTTACAGTTCACCAACATTGTAACACCTGCAATAAGCTTTGCTTGACATGGAGTTAGGACAGCAGCGAACCCTGAAAATCCATGCTTGTAGTTGTACAGAATTGATTCCTTTGTGACTTCTTTGCTGAAAATTTTACTCACAACCTGTTACTTTCATATTTTACTGTAATCCTGTCCGGTTAAAATATGCTTTTTCGGATGATTTTTCATGTCCATGCCAATGAGACGCACTCTGTACTTGTGATATTGCAGATAAAGAGGTACCATTGCCCAAACAAGCAAAAACTAGCATGCCATAAAACAGCAGACATTCACACACAAATATGCATGTTTACTGAAGGGAGTTTTCGGTGTATGCTATTGAAGCTGTCATCAGATATCAGTCACAGCTATGAAAACTCCATCCCACTGTGTCATTTCTCAAACCAAACAGCATGTCATTTTATTATGAAGTAAAACAGCAGCAGCATGTTTAACATTTTCTTCTCGAAAAATGTTGAGGAATTTTCAGTACAAAATGCATTGAAACACGTAAGGCCTTACGAATTTTTTTTCTTGCAAAACGATACGAAATTTTTTTAGCACAAAATGCATTGAAAGATGTCAAGGCCGTAGGAAGGTAGTTACAAACAATTATATAGCAATATAGTCCCTTCCCTCAGTTATGAACATAGAGAGCAACCATTTCATTAAAAAAAAAAAACATACAGAAAACCTAGCAATTTGAACAAATTTGTGTTCCTAAATTAGAAATAGAAATCAGTTCATCTTCTTTTGTTGGTTAAGTTTAAATTTAACTTAAATTGAACCGCACATAGTCAAAGATAAAAGTTTGGATAAGTATCAATGACCTTCCAAATACAGATGACAGAGTCTGATGGTGAGACTCAGAAACCAGCTCAGGCTCTCCATGCTGTCTTTCTCCCATATACACAATGTAAACCTGCCAAAACCAAAAACCCACAAAAACAAAGTGATCATATTGTAACATTCAATAACAAAGCACACAGCATATGCGGGTTTAGCCAGTTGTCCAGGCAGCGTGCCTGCCGTATTGCACCCAAGTTTGAAACGTAGTTTGCGTAAGTTAGAGTAGTTTATAATAGAATATCGCCTTTGTCAAAACAAATAAAGAATCAACTATAAAGCACACAAAGAATAGGTTAAGACTCACATTTTTGGAAGCCAAAGAGAGAAGAAACCCAGAATTCTGTAGAGCAAGAAGAAGAAAAAGGGTGCCGATAACCCCACAAGGAGAAGCCATGCGATGTGAACGAGTGACCTGAAAAATGGCAATTCGAAACACACAGAAAGCTCAGAGTGTTTGAGTTAATAAACTTGTGGGTTGTGGAAGGAAGGAGCGAGAGACTGCTGTGTTGTAATTGTTGCTGGTGGGACAAATAAGCAAATCATCTACAACAGTTGGCATTCAGTTCAGAAGGAGACATTTGATGAGATGAACGTGATGTGGAAAAAGCATAATCCAGAAACCAAAGACTCAGAGGGTTGACTGAAATTTTCCACATTTGGTGTGAAGGAGTGTGGTCACTTCCTCAACTACCCCTACATTCTACGGTTTAATGTGGGAATGGAATTAATGGTCAAATCACTCTCGATGGAGGCGCTATAACTTCGGGACTCTATATGAGCTTTTATGTAAAGTTGACTTGTGGGTAATTTATTTTTGGCTTATTTTTAGTTATGTTATTTGGAATTCTATTTGAAATTTATTGATCTTTTTGTAATTTAAAGATCACAACTTTACTCTTTAAAACTTAAAATTCGTTCAACTTTGACCTGTAGAGTCTTCGTTCTCCCTGAAACTTAAAGGCCGCCTCCTGAAATATATGTGGATCCAACACCCAATAACACTATGAGACGTGTGCAATAAATTTGATTATAAATCTCCATTATGGATTCAACAATCAGAGAATAATAGGTCTAAGAGAAATTATAGAGATGAAAAAATAAAAAAGAATTGATTAGCCTGGGGCACTCAAATCAAATCCACATAAGAAATTAACAGATCTAAGGTAATGTGGAGCAAATTTTGAGTTTTATACAGATGACTTTCAAGTTTCAGGAACAAAATGAGATCAAAATCGAGTTTCAGGGGGCAACGTGGAGTGAACTATGAGTTTCAGGGAGTAAAGTGATAACTTATGGGTTACAAGAGCAAAGTGAGATTAAAATCGAATTCTAGATAGCGTAGCTAAAAATAAGTCATTATTTTTCTATTTGTGTTAACTATTTTTGTTACCAATTTTTGAAAATGTCAATCATGGTTGAAGAGTTTATATTTCCTCACATTGGTTGAAGAGTGATGAAAGCAGAAGGAGAGAAATCAAATGTTGTAACACGTTTGAGCAGATAATTTGTACGTGGTCCTTTGTGGATTGGGTGCTGAGTAACTATCAATACGTCATGGTTCAAAACTGATCTGCAAATTAAAGTAATAGTTTCGAACTCTACTCCCTTCCCTAATAATAATAATTTAAAAAAAAAAGTTAAAGCAAATAATAGCTGAATTGAGAAATGTTGGGTAGCTCTATGCACGATTCAGCTCGGTACAGTATGGGAGGGGAACCAAAATCGAAATAAAAAAAAATTCGGTACAATTTGGTTCGCAATCATGGGGTGTATTGAACTTATACCGAACCTTATAGGTTTGGTTCGGTATGAAACTATTCTGGTTCAATTTTGGGCTTAAGTTAAAAGCTCACTCTTTAAGTTTGTTTCATGAAAAAAATAGGCCCAATTTTTAGTTTTGGGCTAAAAAAGGATCTTGTTAGTGAGAGAGAGGACATTAAAATGAGTTGACCCCAAATTTACATTTCATCCATCCATTTCATGCAACTTAAAAATTCAATTAAACATTCACAACCAAGCATTATCAAACGAAATGCCTTATAGCATTAGTACAACCCAAATATAAAACCAAAGTTCAAGTTCAAGTGACTATACTAAAGTTCATGCAAAGTTTAGTTCAAATCAAAATGCCTTCAAACAAAAAATATATATTGTTCAACCGAAAGAGCAATGCAACATAAAAAAGCCGTAAGTTTTTAAGTTTGTACTTTTACTTTTATGGCTCACCCTTTGCGCTTGACATTTTTGCTCATCGAAGATTTAGGAGGCTTTGAAGGAGCTTTTGATTTTGATGAATGAAGTCTTATTGAAGGAGCTTATGAGAAAAAAAGTGTTTTTTTGCCAAAGCATAATAACAGTGCCCATTTAATGAAAATTTCAAATGGTAAGTATACCCGTACATATTTTACAAAATTACAGTCATTGCCTCAATATTATTTTCTTTGACAATTATTATATCACATTAAATACCCTATCCTTTTAGTCATTTAACATAGTCACAACAATTTATATAAAAGTTTACCAAATACGCCGACACAATTTTATTTGTTAAAAGAACTTTTACAAAAAAAAAAAAGTTTACCAAACATTCAACAACTTTATTTTACAGCTGTTTATTCTCACAGCACAGTAGAAACAATTTTTTTCTAAAATCACAGCAATACCAAACTAGCCTTATGACACACCCCGACCGGAGTCAAGGCATGCTGGTCGTCACCCGAAGGTGACGTAACCAAAAAGGGAAGTGAAGCATAAAAATATGGATAAATTTAAACCAAAACTAAAATTTATTTAATCTAAAGTAGCAAGTGCGCAGTAGTGGGAAGAACCCATACAACATCAGTGTTCAGAGCATAGATGACCTTAAAGTGTGCAGTCGAAACTAGATAAAGTACTTAATACACAACCGAGAAAAGTCCCCTACATTTATTTAGGGGTATGTCAGCAACACCGGATATTCCTCGTACGCCACAGAGTAAATCAGCTAACTAGGACCTGGAGGGGAGAACCAAAGGTTTATAAAACACATTTATTTTCTGAACATACTAACCCCTCGCCGTAAAACATGTATAGTTTCCAGAAAATCATACTACGTATAAGTATGAAGTCAAATGTAAATCAACAATAAATCCAGAAATACGCCAATCATAATATCTCAACCGTAGCATAAGTAAAATCAGGTACTCATCAATCTATGCTAACACACGAGTTCATGCAGAGCAAATCTGACATGAACAGGATTGGGTGTAATCATAATATACGCTTTAGTACTACAATCACGTGAAGACTGGTGCCAAGTGCATCACATACGAGTCGGAGTTGCCTAATGCAACATGTACGACATGATTGACACCTACAACGGATCCAAGGTGAGCGTGCAGTGCGATGTGAACATACACGTGAAGCCTGGCCCAGCTGGGGTGAGTACTACACCGATGTAAGCATGCATGATGAGCAAGTAATATGTCTAAGACTATGCCATGATCATATATAAATCTCAACGTCATAATAGCATTTTTTAAAATTTTATATATATAAAATGGATGGCTCGAAAGTCTCGGACCTAGTTTCTACTCCTTGAAACTGTGTTTCGACGTTGGTTCCTTTCCCAACTTAGGTTAGTGGCCACGGGGTGTTTCATAGGTGCTTCCAAAACTCCCAAAACCTTGTAACTCGCACGGAAAAACGTCGGAGAATCCACACCTGAGTCGGAGTTCCGAGTTGCTCCGACTTGGACACACAAAACTCGTCCATTTCGTGATTGGTCCATACGGATGAGTTTGTGGGTTTGAGAGGAACACGATGGTGGGGTTTTAAAGGTCGATCTGTGAAGTTTTGAAGGTGGTCATTGTTGTTGCAGAGAATAGAGAGTGACGGGTGAGGAAAGAAGAAGGAGAAGAAGAAAGAGAGAAAAGTGACAATTTCTGATTGGGCAGAGAGAAGAGATTTCTGATTGGGTGAGGGAAAATGGGAGTGAAATTGATTGGTGAAGGAAAACAAGTCACAGGTCCAGTTTTAGAGAGGAGAAATGATAAGGTTTTGTACAATTTGGAATCAGACGAAATCTAAAGCGCCTTATCAAAAACAGTAGTTTCCAGTACTAAATAATTAGCGCACTAAATAATTAGCGCACATGTGTACAATTATACTCATTGTTAACGCACTTTAATTAAACGTAACTTTTTCGTTACAAAACTGTTTCGAGTCTAACTCACGCTCACGCAATCGTAACAACGAGTACTATTTAATTATGATAATGAAAAAAATAATTTAAAGTCAAATAACTACATCCACATCATGTAACAGCTCGTCCCGGGGTTTTCGTACGGCGGACGTGAAAAGACTAAAATGCCCCTAGGCATTAGTTAAGGTATGTGTGTGTATTTACTTTGAGTGTCGGTTGTATTTGGACCACACACACACGCACACACATTCAAATACATTCGTTTTCACGTAGAAACCTCACCCTCCGATTTGTGCACTGTTCATGCACACAAGAAATGTTGTTTTTCAGGGAATTTGAAGCATATAGGAAGCTTATTGAGGTCCTAAGGAAGCTCGGAGCACTTCGTTTGAAGATTTTGGACGTTGGAATAGCGAGATCGGGGAGTTTCATTTTTGGTAGAAATTATCGAGGCTTTTTCCGGCGAATCCCTAGCGAGTTGGGGGTCGAATCAAGTATGGTTATGTTCATCTTTGTGAGATCTTCATTTTGGTATAAAGTACGTAGAAAATGGTGCAAAAATGGAGAAGATACCATTGTTGGAAATTTTTCCAGAAACCGGCGAACAATCGCCGGCGACCGGTGACTTGACGGAGAAGACGAAGAATATTCCATCAGTTTTGATGGAATATGCTGACGCCGTCAGTTAGTTTGGACGGATTCCGTTAGGTTTTAACCGAATATTCCACAGAATATTCCTAACAGCGTTACTGTACAGTTACACGTGCCAGGCACGTGGCCACGCGTGGTCGGCGCGTCTGGTCGTGCCTTGGCCGGGGCATGGGTGGTCGGAAAATTTTTCTAAAAATATGGGGATAATCCTGAGTTTGTGTAGATCACAGTGGTATATTCATATACCTAATTGAGCATTGTATGAGAAGTTATTTCTAAGGTTTCGTTTATGTGCGTTAATTAATGTTATTTCAGTTACTTCTTATATAGGCGAGACCTATTCGGAGGACGAGCGTAGCCAGGCTAGGCACGGGGGCTACGACCCGTCTACTTATCAGTGAGTGGACATTTGTTTTCCGTATATACCTATATAAATGAATTTTTCCCAGAAAATCAGTTTAAATGAAATGTGATAGGAAATGCGATATGAAATGCCATGCAAAGTATCTATTTATTTATTATGCGTTATTGACTGCTTATATTACTGTTGGTGCTGAGGACGCACAGGTAAGTGCCAGGTAAGTTTATACACTAGTTGTTGTGAACGAATGATGTGATGTGATGTGATATGATTAGAGCTCATAAACCTGCACACTGATATTAGTGCTCCTGCCCAGTGAGGGGCTCAGTCCTTCACGTGTTATTCACCTCCGGCACCGTATGCTCGCCTTGGATCTAAGTTAGGTGCTCAGTCCTGTCGAATAGGCCACTGTAGGTGGGTTCGACTCGTAGGTGACCCGCGATTTATCGCTTAGTTTTCACGTGATCGTAGCACTAGAGCATATTAGTTGTTTATCAGTGATGATGTGCAGACCACTAGAGGTGGTATTGATGTGTGTGCAGGGTATATATATGATGATATGATTGAGATGAGCATGAGCTATATGATATGATGATTGTTATGAGCTATATACAGCCGAGGGCTGAGATGATTATTTAGTATTCAATCACATTTACAGAGTTATGCTTTTGTATTCAGTTATGATACTTTGGCATGGCATATACATACTTTCATACATACATATTGACGGAATATGCTGACGCCGTCAGTTAGTTTGGACGGATTACGTTAGGTTTTAGCGGAATATTCCACGGAATATTCCTAACGGCGTTACTGTACAGTTACACGTGCCAGGCACGCGGCTGTGCGTGGTCGGCGCGTCTGGCCGTGCCTTGGCCGGCGCTTGGGTGATCGAAAAATTTTTCTAAAAATATAGGGATGATCCTGAGTTTGTGTAGATCACAGTGGTATATTCATTTACCTAAATTGAGCATTGTATGAGAAGTTATTTCTAAGGTTTCGTTTATGTGCGTTAATTAACATTATTTCAGTTACTTCTCATAAGACCTATCAGGAGGACGAGCGTAGCCAGGCTAGGCATGGGGGCTACGACCCGTCTACTTATCAGTGAGTGGGCATTTGTTTTCCGTATATACCTATATAAATGAATTTTTCCCAGAAAATCAGTTTAAATGAAATGTGATATCAAATGCGATATGAAATGCCATGCAAAGTATCTATTTATTTATTATGCGTTATTGACTGCTTATATTACTGTTGGTGCTGAGGACGCAAAGATAAGTGCCAGGTAAGTTTATATACTAGTTGTTATGAACGAATGATGTGACGTGATATGATTAGAGCTCATAAACCTGCACACTGATATTAGTGCTCCCGCCTAGTAAGGGGCTCAGTCCTTCACGTGTTGTTCACATCTCGCATCGTATGCTCGCCTTGGATCCAAGTTAGGTGCTCAGTCCTGTCGAATAGGCCACTATAGGTGGGTTCGACTCGTAGGTGACCTGCGATTTATCGCTCAGTCTTCACGTGATCGTAGCACTAGAGCATATTAGTTATTTATCAGTGATGATGTGCAGACCACTAGAGGTGGTATTGATGTGTGTGCAGGGTGTATATATGATGTTATGATTAAGATGAGTATGAGCTATATGATATGATGATTGTTATGAGCTATATACAGCCGAGGGCTGAGATGATTATTTAGTATTCAATCACATTCACAGAGTTATGCTTTGGCATTCAGTTATGATACTTTGGCATGGCATATACATACTTTCATACATACATATTTTCAGCAGGGTTTTGAGAATTATATATATAAGTATATACTTTATTTCTGGGAAATTATACGGGTTTTACGACGAGGGGTTATAATCTTTGAGAAAAGAAAAGTTTTGAAAATATTTGTTTCTGACCCACTCAACTTTGTTTTTCTCCCTTCCAGGTATTAAGTAGTGTTCGTTGGTGGCATACGAGGAGCTTATCGGACGTTCTGACAGAATTCACTTATGTTAGACCACCTTCGGGTGTTATCTCTATTTAGTACTTTTGCTTGACTGCACGTAGACTTTTATGCTTTGTATTAGTGGAATTCACACTTCTTTTACACTAGTATTGCTAGCATTTTGGTTTTAATTGACCCGTAAATTCTATCATTTATTGCTTCCGCACTGTGCACATGGTTACGTCACTCTCACGTGACGGTCACCACGCCACTCTTCCGGGTCGAGGTGTGTCAGATTGGTATCAGAGCATAGGTTTGGCAGTCCTACATATCTTGTGAATATTCTAATTATCTTGGTGTTTCTGTCAGAACTATGCCGCCTCGTAGAGGGCCACGTCGTTCAGATGAACCTAGTTTCCCTGATATAGCTCAGTTAGGGGAAGCTATAACGAATGCTATTCAGTCAGTTATTCGCCCGCCTCAGCGGACTCCTCTGGAGTCAGTTCATAATTTGAAGATATCCACTTTTGTGGGGAATGAAGGTCCCAAGGGTTCAGAGAAATGGTTGATGCATATTGAGAAGACTTTCAGGCTGATGTAGAGTCAGAGGAGTCAATCTCCAGACAGATGGGTCGAGACGACTTCGTGGTTTTTGGGTAAGGAACCAGCTTCATGGTGGAGTCAGTTAGCTGATGAGTTACCCCAGGAGGAGTCTAGAGATTGGGAGGTATTTAAGCAGTTGTTCTATAAGATATTCATTCCTCCTGCATACATTGATCGTAAGAAGTATGAGTTTACTAGTTTGAGGCAGAAGATGCTGTCAGCTAATGAGTGCTACAGGAAATTTACTGATCTATCTCGTTATCATCCGGAAGTTGCTGCTAATTTGGTTGAGATGTTACGTCGTTTTAAATTGGGCACTAAGAAGAAATGGCGTACCATTGCGACTGCGATTCCTTGTACTACTTATCATGAGTTTTATGAGGCTTTACTTCAGATTGAGGATTCTGAGAATTTGCTCAGCGATAGTGAAGAGGAAGAGAATAATGGGAATCAGAATAAGGATAAGGGTAAAGGTCATTTCTTACAAGGGCCTCGCCAGACTCAGAGCTTTAAACGCAGTGAGAATAGTTCTAGTTCTTCGAGTGGAGGTTTCAGTTCCACAGGTCAGAGAGGAGGTGGTAGTTTCTTCAGAGATTCCAAATCCCAAAGGCAGGGGAACTTTGGTAGAGGAAATGCACCCTGGTGCCGTAGGTGTGGTTGTCGACATTTAGGGGAATGTCGAAGAGGTAGCAGTGGTTGTTTTACTTGTGGTCAGGAGGGACATCAAGCTAAGTTTTGTTCTCAAAGCCAACAGAGACCTCAGTAGCCTCATTTACCATCGCCAGCTCCAGCTCAGCAGTTTTCAGGACAGGGTGGTTATACCCAGATGGGTCGTGGTGGTGCATACCATTATTAGGGGGATCTTGTTCCTTATTCTTCAGAACAGTACTAGTATCCCCGAGATCCCTATCAGCAGGGTAGTCATGGACAGTATTCAGGAGGACATATGCCTCCACAGCAGTACTCTGGAGGATATATACCTCAACAGCAATATCTAGCTGGTGGATCACAGTGGTATTCTGGATGACAGTCTCAGCAGGTTGATGCTACTACCAGTGGAGTTGGGTCTTCCAGACTGTATAGTCAGTCAGGACAGGGGTGTAATCCTCAGGGGCGAGGAGTTCATGCCACCAGAGGCAGAGGAAGGTAGCAGAACCTGGGACGTATCAACAACCTTTCGCTGCAGGATACTCAGAACAATCCAGATTTGATCATGAGTACGTTAAATATTCTTGGTCATTATGCTAAAGTGTTGATTGACTGTGGTGCTACTCATTCTGTGATTTCTCATACGTTTGATCAATTGACACAACCTCAATCTTCACCTCTTGGGTATGAGTTGGAGTTTGCTATGCCCAGAGGAGAGAAGTATTATGTAGATTATGTGTACCCAAGTTGTCCCATAGTAGTGGAGAATGTGGTTATGCCTGCTAACCTCACTCAACTAGACATTGTGGATTTTGACGTTATCTTAGGCACAAATTGGTTGCATTGCAATCATGCTAAGATTGACTGTTACGGGAAATCAGTGACCTTTCATCATCTTGGATTACCTAAGGTTACATTCTTTGGTGAGCCTAGTGAATTGAGACATGGTATCATATCAGCTGTAAGAGCCAAAAAGTTGTTAAAGAAAGGTTGTCAAGGATACTTGGCTCACGTGGTACTAAATGATGATGCTCCGGTTAGCGTGGAGAATGTCAAGGTGGTTAGCCATTTTTCTGACGTTTTCCCTGATGATTTACCTGGATTGCCGCCAGATCGCGATGTGGAGTTCGCCATTGATTTACTACCAGGTACTGATCCTATTTCTTTAACTCCTTATCATATGGCTTCTGCGGAGTTAAGAGGATTGAAGATTCAATTACAAGAGTTGGTTGATAAAGGTTTCATTCAGCCTAGTACTTCACCTTGGGGAGCGCCAGTTTTGTTTGTAAGGAAGAAAGATGGTACTTTGAGGCTTTGCATTAATTACAGGCAATTGAATCGGATGACGATTAAAAACTGTTATCATTTGCCTCGTATTGACGATCTTTTTTATCAACTCAGAGGTGCCTGCATATTTTCTAAGATTGATCTAAGGTCTGGTTATTATCAGTTGAAGATCAGGAGCGACGACGTTCCTAAAACTGCTTTCAGGACTCGTTATGGTCATTATGAGTTTCTGGTGATGCCATTTGGATTGACGAATGCACCAGCAGCTTTTTTGGGTTTGATGAATAATGTGTTTCAGCAGTATTTGGATAGATTTGTCATTGCTTTTATTGATGACATTCTGGTGTATTCTAAGTCAAAAGCAGATCATGTCCGACATCTTACTTTGGTGTTGAAGAAGCTGAGGGAACATCAGTTATATACTAAGTTCAGTAAGTGCCAATTCTGGTTAGACCAAGTTGCTTTCTTAGGGCATGTTGTTTCAGCTCAGGGTATTCGGGTAGACCCTCAGAAGATAGCAGCTGTGGAGAATTGGGAGCAGCCACGAACTGTCACCGAGGTACAGAGTTTTCTTGGCTTAGCGGGTTATTGTCGGCGATTTGTTAAGGATTTCTCAGTTATGGCTTTACCACTAACGAGGTTGACCAGGAAGGAAGTTAAATTTGAGTGAGATGATAATTGTGAGCAGAGTTTCCAATAGTTGAAGTATTACCTCACTCATGCGCCTGTTTTGACTCTTCCTGATGATAGTGGAAATTTTGAGGTTTATAGCGATGCTTCTTTGAATGGCTTGGGATGCGTGTTGATGCAGCATGGTAAGGTAATTGATTATGCTTCGCGTCAGTTAAAGCCTCATGAGATGAATTACCCTACATATGATTTAGAGTTGGCATCCATTATTTTCGCTTTGAAGATTTGGAGACACTATCTTTATGGTGAGAAGTGTAGGATTTTCTCATATCACAAGAGTCTCCAGTATCTGTTCACACATAAAGATTTGAATCTTCGTCAGCAGAGATGGATTGAGTTGCTAAGTGACTACGATTGCACGATTGAGTATCATCATGGACGTGCTAATGTGGTGGCTGATACTTTGAGTAGGAAATCTCAAGGTCGGGTTAATGCTTTGTATGCTTCTCGTGTTCATCTTTTTGTAGATTTGAGGTCTACTTGAGTGAAATTGGAATTGGAATAACGAGAAGAAAGAGCCGTGGCAGAGCAAGAAAGAGCCTTACTTGCTAGTTTCCAAGTTAGGCCTATTCTGATTGATCATATACTCGAGACTCAGATGAATAACGAAGAGATTCAAGAGTTAATTCATTTGAAGAATCAAGGGAAAAAGAAAGACCTCAGAGTTAGAGAGACGGATGACATGTTTATGCAAGAGAATAGGATGTACGTGCCAAATAATGAGGAATTAAAGAAGGCAATTCTTGATGAGTCACATATTTCAGCTTATGCGATGCATCCAGGAGGAACTAAAATGTATCATACCATTAGGCCATTTTATTATTGGCCAGGTATGAAAAGGGAAATTGCTAAGTATGTAAGTAGGTGTATTGTGTGCCAGCAGGTTAAAGTCGAAAGAAAGAGGCCGTTTGGTTTGTCACAGCCACTTCTCGTTCCACAGTGGAAATAGGAAAATATCACTATGGATTTTGTGTACAAGCTACCTCGTACACAAAACGGCTATGATGGAATCTAGGTGGTTGTTGATCGGCTTACTAAGTCAGCGCATTTCATTCCTGTGAGGGAAAAGTATTCTTTGAACAAGTTAGCCGAGTTGTTCATCACGAAGATTGTGAAGTATCATGGAGTTCCTGTGAATATTATTTCAGATCGAGATCCGAGATTTACTTCTAAGTTTTGGATAGCATTCCAGGAAGTTTTGGGTTCGAGATTACTATACAGCACGGCATATCATCCTTAGACAGACGGACAATCTGAGAGGACAATTCAGACTTTGGAGGATATGCTAAGATCTTCGGTGTTGCAGTTTGGCGACGCTTGGCATAAGCGGTTGGATTTGATGGAATTCGCCTACAACAACAGCTTTCACTCAAGTATTGGTATGGCGCCATTCGAGGCATTATATGGCAAGCATTATCGTACACCCTTATGTTGGTCAGAGGTTGGTGAACGAGTTTTAGTGGACCCTGAGTTAGTGGAGGAGACTACTCAAAACATTCAGGTTATTAAGTCTAATATGAAAGCGGCCCAAGATCGCCAAAAGAGTTTAGCAGATAGACACGCCACTGATCGAGTGTACAAGGTTGGTGATTGGGTATTTCTGAAGTTATTGCCGTGGTGAGGTGTAGTACGATTCGGGAAGAAAGGCAAGCTAAGTCTTAGATTCATCGAACCTTATCAGATCACCGAGCGAGCTGGTGAAGTTTCTTACAAACTTGAGTTGCCGTCAGAGCTGTCTAAGGTACATAATGTGTTTCATGTATCGATGCTTTGTCACTATGTGGCAGATCCTTCTCATGTGATACCTTATCAACCCTTAGAGATCAATTCATATTTGACTTATGATGAGGAGCCAGTGACTATACTTGATTGGAAAGAAAAGGTTTTGAGGAACAAGACAGTTCATTTAGTTAAAGTTTTGTGGAGGAACCATTCAGTGGAAGAAGCGACGTCGGAGACAGAGGATCGAATGAGAGAGATGTACCCGAGATTGTTTTATGAGAACTAGTGGATGGTTTTGGTTGCCCGTACCGGAGTTTTCGTACGGCGGACGTGAAAAGACTAAAATGCCCCTAGGCATTAGTTAAGGTAAGTGTGTGTATTTACCTTGAAGGTTGGTTGTATTTGGACCACACACACACACACACACACACACACACACACATTCGTACCTTTCCTATCCCTCACTCCCGCACTCTCTCTCTCTACCTCAGACACTCTCTCTCTCCCCCTCTCGGCTTTTGTACGGACAAGCAAAAATCCTCCCTAAACTTAGCTAATCGAAGGAACCAAGGACACCATCGTGTTCCTCGTGGTGTGGTGAGTTCCAAGGTACCATTTTCAGGTTCAAATACGTTCGTTTTCACGTAGAAACCTCACCCTCCGATTTGTGCATTGTTCATGCACACTTGAAATGTTGTTTTTCAGGGAATTTGAAGCTTATAGGAAGCTTATTGAGGTCCTAAGGAAGCTTGGAGTACTTCGTTTGAAGATTTTGGATGTCGGAGTAGCGAGAACGGGGAGTTTCATTTTTGGCCGAAATTATCGAGGCTTTGTCCGGCGAATCCCCGACGAGTTGGGGGTCGAGTCAGGTATGGTTGTGTTCATCTTTGTGAGATCTTCATTTTGGTATAAAGTACGTAGAAAATGGTGCAAAAATAGAGAAGATACCATTGTTGGAGATTTTTCCAAAAACCGGCGAACAGTCGTCGGCGACCGGCGACTCGCCGGTGAAGACGAGGAATATTCCGTCAGTTTTGACAGAATATGTTGACGCCGTCAGTTAGTTTGGACGGATTCTGTTAGGTTTTAATGGAATATTCCTAACGACGTTACTGTACAGTTACACGTGCCAGACACGTGGCCGCGCGTGGCCGGCGCGTGGGTGGTCGAAAATTTTTTCTAAAAATATGGGGATGATCTTGAGTTTGTGTAGATCACAATGGTATATTCATATACCCAAATTGAGCATTGTATGAGAAGTTATTTCTAAGGTTTCGTTTATGTGCGTTAATTAACGTTATTTCAGTTACTTCTCATATAGGCGAAACCTATCCAGAGGACGAGCGTAGCCAGGCTAGGCACGGGGGCTACGACCCGTCTACTTATCAGTGAGTGGGCATTTGTTTTCCGTATATACCTATATAAATGAATTTTTCCCAGAAAATCAGTTTAAATGAAATGTGATATGAAATGCGATATGAAATGCCATGCAAAGTATCTATTTATTTATTATGTGTTATTGACTGCTTATATTATTGTTGGTGCTGAGGACGCATATGTAAGTGCCAGGTAAGTTTATATACTAGTTGTTGTGAACGAATGATGTGATGTGATGTGATATGATTAGAGCTCATAAACCTGTACACTGATATTAGTGCTCCCACTCAGTGAGGGGCTTAGTCCTTCACGTGTTGTTCACCTCCCACATCGTATGCTCGCCTTGGATCCAAGTTAGGTGCTTAGTCCTGTCGAATAGGCCACTATAGGTGGGTTCGACTCGTAGGTGACCCGCGATTTATCGCTCAGTCTTCACATGATCGTAGCACTAGAGCATATTAGTTATTTATCAGTGATGATGTGCAGACCACTAGAGGTGGTATTGATGTGTGTGCAGGGTCTATATATGATGATATGATTGAGATGAGTATGAGCTATATGATATGATGATTGTTATGAGCTATATACAGCCGAGGGCTGAGATGATTATTTAGTTTCAATCACATTTACAGAGTTATGCTTTGGTATTCAGTTATGATACTTTGGCATGGCATATACATACTTTCATACATACATATTTTCAGCAGGGTTTTGAGAATTATATATATAAGTATATACTTTATTTCTGGGAAATTATACAGGTTTTACGGCAAGGGGTTATAATCTTTGAGAAAAGAAATGTTTTGAAAATATTTGTTTCTGACCCACTCAAATTTGTTTTTCGCCCCTCCAGGTATTAAGTAGTGTTCGTTGGTGGCATAAGAGGAGCTTATCGGACGTTTTGACAGAATTCACTTATGTAGGACCACCTTCGGGTGTTATCTCTGTTTAGTACTTTTGCTTGACTGCACGTAGACTTTTATGCTCTGTAATAGTGGAATTCACACTTCTTTTACACTAGTATTGCCAGCATTTCGGTTTTAATTGACCCGTAAATTCTAGCATTTATTGCTTCCGCACTATGCACATGGTTACGTCACTCTCAAGTGACGGCCAGCACGCCTCTCTTCCGGGTCGGTGTGTGTCAGGTCAAGTTACACTTTTGCCCAAAAAGGGCAAAAACATCAATTTACACACTCGGGGAGAAAATTACATAAAAAATTAGGGACGGATCGTCATACCCTAAATCTAATATAATTACTCTAGGTCACAAACAGATAAGAGTAAACTTATCAAATTCCCGCATGCAATCCTAAATCTATTTTGGCGCTTCAAATTCGCGCAACTCATCTCCCTCCCATTCGTCACTCTCGCCATCCCAAAAAAGGTTGAATTAACACAACGTCTGTAAGCGAGAATTCCTATTTAGTCTTGTAACACCTTGACGGGGTCTTTCCCACTCAGAAACAATCTAGACGTTCCTAAATCCTTAAGATTATATATTAGGGTTCTCGCACTCTTCACTGACTCTCATCCACTTCTTTGCCTCTATCATCTCTCTCGCGTCTCTCGATCATCTCCATTCTTTTTCTCTCATCTCTTCAGCTATCTCATATGTCCCCTTGCATGCATCAAGTCCCCAACAAATGGACCAATTGTTTCATACTCTCTCATCTGGTAAGTGTTTTAAGTTGAAGGGTTTTTGTTCATAGCTAGATTGGTTTTGTCGAATTAATTCTAGTTCATAGATTGGTTTTGGAATTAATTGTTTACATGAATTCTGATACTGGTGTGGAAGCTAATATCATTGTATGTATATATTTGTTTCTTACCAATAAACTCTTATACATGAATTCTTATAGTTGCTGATTCTTCTTAATTATCAGGACTACGACGCCCCATAAAATTGCTAAGATCTCTGTAGGTTGTGTTTTATTTTTTAGTTGTAAGTAATGAATGTTCTAGGGCTATGTTGTTTGTAGCAGATTAAAATTTGGCATATCTGTTTTTGGTTTGTTGGATAATGATTTTGACCCAATATAAGGGTTGTGGTATTAAGAATCTGGTTGCTAGCATGATCCATTTCTATGGTTATACAATTTTTCTCATTTGTATTTGATCTTATACACTGATCATTACTATATTTGAAGCTAAACTAATATTTGGCAGGCAGGTTCGCAATTCCCTAAGATTGATACTTTTAGCATTGCTTATGCCGAGAAGAACAAAAACTGGACCAATAAGACTGCCAAGTCCAAATTTGTAAGTCTGAAGTTGATTCTGTTTTAGTGTTGTATAATAAATAGAACTGTAAATTTCGGACGAAGTTCTAATCTATGCCCTTTGTTTTAAGGATGATATGGTTGCTAGGAAATAGGATTATCTTAATGAATTGGCTAAGGATTATCCTGAGGTACTCCATTAGATGACATAGCAGTACCTGATACAGATGTTGGTCTTCATATCCTTAATGACGTACTGGTGTTAAGGCCAATAGGCAAATATGTTGTTTGGGTGATGGCTGAGTGCATGAGCTTGATGGATCGACTTCTTGATTATCACTTAGCGCGTCAATTGGAGGAGGAGTTGGCAGAGGAAAGAGTTGCTCAACAGGTAGCTTATGCACCGAGCTCTCGGTGCATCAAATTCCTCCTCCCAACTGTCAAGCAGCTATTTCCTCTGCAAACTCCTCCAACTCACGAGCTCTAAGTGACGTCCGAGAAGTCGATCCACCAAGCCCACGAACTTGGCCATCACCCAAACCGCGTATCTAACTACTGGGCTTAACACTCAGTGCACAGTTAAGGATATGAAGACAATCTTTATCAAGTACTGCTATGTCATCTAATGGAGTATCCTCGGGATAATCCTTTGTAAATTCATTAAGACAATCCTCTCTCCTAACAAGCGTCTCATCCTTTAAAAGAAAACAAGAAAGGCATAGAGTAGAACTTTGTCCGAAATTTACAACTTAATTATTAAACAACACTAAAACATAATTCCATTTTAGACTTACAAATTTGGACTTGGCAGTGTCTTTGGTCAATTTTTTGTTCTTCAAGGCATAAGCAATCTCAAAAGTACCAATCTCATGAAACTGGGAACGTTCTGCCATTTATTAATTTGGACTTGGCAGTGTCTTTGGTCAATTTTTTGTTCTTCAAGGCATAAGCAATCTCAAAAGTACCAATCTCATGAAACTGGGAACGTTCTGCCATTTATTAGTTTAGCTTCAAAAATAGTAATGATCAATACCTAATAAGATCAAATACAATGCCAGAAATTAGATAGCCATAGAAATGGATCATGCTAGCAACCAGATTGTTAAATACCACAACCCTTATCAGTCGAAATCATTATCCCACAAACCAAAAACAGATATACCAAATTTTAGTTTTCTACAAACAACATAGCACTAAAACATTCATTAATTAACCTGTGTATACTCCTCCGCTATGTAGGCAAGTGGGCGCGAACTAGCGTGACACTCATAGTTATTTTGGGCTCGATTTATCTTGGTGGCTTGACTCCAACGGCTCGGGCTATTGGCCTTTTTTTTTGTTTGTTTTCAATTTCCCAATATCAATTCCCATAATGTGGCAATATTTTGAGTATAATGTATGTACAATGTATGTAGAATTTAAAACTCGTAAAACATAAAGTTGGTTCATGCATTATGGTGAAGGTTTACGTAGCTAAAAAAAATATTGAGATAAACATCATTATTTTGGAAGAAGCTGGATTACGTGATGGTATTGTTGAACTGGTTTGTAGGAGTTCCTCCTTCGAACTTCAAATTTCCATCTTCAAAGCTACACGTTCAACACAAGAAAAATAAATTGAATCAATAAAAGTATATGAATTCAATAAAACAAAAATTAAATCAAATAATAATAATTGAAACATAATACTCTCCTGATTGAAGATGAACAAATTCTCTGTAGCGTAGCATCAAGAGCGTGCTGATAATGTGTTGTGGCTTATAATTAACTGAGGCAAAAAGAGGGTGCGGCAAAGAGAGAAAGAGAGATGGAGAATTGGATTGAGGAATTTTGTGTGTTATTTCTCATTCCTTATACCTTTATTTATAGTAAACCAAGGAGGATTCCTTGCCTTGCAATTAATACAATCCTAAGGGAAAAAGATCTTTACCCTAAATATAATCTACTAATGATTTACACAATACACATGTACTAAATGTATATTCATAACAAGTACTTAATTATTCTCCATAAGGTAAGTATTTATAAGAGAACACGATACAAGGGTTATTCAAAACCGTAAATAAATCAATCGTAATTGTACAAGCAACCACATATTTACATAGACAAGAAAACCTAGATCTTAGGTTGTAGTCACCACTCCCCATCACCTTATCTTGTGATGAGTTGTGATTACCACCTTTTTTTCCTTGAATTATGGCAGCTGATTGTGCCGAGAAGATTGAGGTGTGTTGTCCCGCATTCCATGCCTTCCCTCACTCAATTCCAATCTCATATATATATATATATATATATATATATATATATATATGTCTTGTAATCTTGTAAAGATCTCATGATGAAATATACAAGTTTTATATAAAAAATCAGCATATTCCCACTCAATGCTAACTTCGAAAATAAATACAATCTCATAAAACTACTCAATACCATAATACTTTTCTTTTATAACACAAACACAGATCCACATCCTTGGACAAATTTGTCAAGAGAGACATTCAAATATCATCTGAACATCATTTATTAGCAAGCATAACAAGATGTCGATCACATTGTACAGATTAATTATACTGTTAGTTCCCATGTGTCGTTCTTCTTTAGAGCCTCTATTTCTTCTATCAGTGCTTGGGATGATTTTAGGCGCGGCTTATTCCCTTTGGCTATATAATGGTTTGGTTTCTGAAAATTTAAAAGCCGATTTCCTCCGTATAAGTATTGACAATGGGATACAGTTCATATCCAACATTACAGCTCCCACCTACAACACGTCCACCTCGTTTTGCATCGCAGCAGTTTGGGAGTTCACTTATTGCACTATCAAGACACTTCTTACAATCAACGCCAGAGAGGTCCCTCGTGCATTGAGCAATGCCATAAAGGGTTGTGAAAGTATCAAGTTGTACCTTACCAGTAGCATAAAGCTTTTGATTAGCTTCAGAAGCTTCATTAGATAACCCACTTAACAACTCTTTAACTTTCTCATTGAATAGTGCCCCATTCTCTACTTCTTGGACGTTCCACATATAGAACCTGTTCCTGCTATCAATTTGCCCAAAAAAGCTTACATCTGAGTACTTTAAAAGGCAGTTATCGTACCAAATTATGGCTCCTTTACGATAAGGGCAGCGCTCGCGAAGCTCTTTGATTGCGTCAACCACGCAAGTATTGCAATCTTTGCTTGAGACATCACCGCGGCAAAGGGCCAAGCCATTCACTTGGTTTTCAGCTTGGCCAGTTGAACCAAGGCCAAAGCCAGTAGGAGGAACTTTGGTGTATAAAAGATTGAACAATGAGTTCAAGTTGGCACCATATGGACTACCAGCAGTGTAGTTTTCTGGGCTGAAACAAAAATGGTAAAGTGGGGAGGCACCAATTGCAGAATGGTGTAAAAGGCAAAGCACTAAGAGACCCAGAGGGATTGATTTGAAGAAGAACATGTTGGATTTATGAGATATATCAAAGAACGCACTCGGTATATATACATATATAAGAAGCTTCTAAGATATTGACTGTGACTGGAGTCGAAATTGTTTGACTTTTTTTTTTATTCAACCTTGTCAAAAGTCTCACCAGGCAATATAATAAACTTGACATTACTTATGGGATTTGACCTAGTTCTGGAGAAATTAAACTTCCACGAATGATGTTGAAAGACGAATTCAAGTTAGCCACGAATGTTAGTATTAAAAGTAAAATGTCTCAAGCATCACACATTTTCAAAGCATTATACTGGTCGCTTTTTGGAACTTACATATGGATTGTGAATTGTTCTGTCTGGTGCTACTTTTCAGTGGAAGATTAGTCAAGCTTTGCACTAATAACCTTTGGATCAAGCTCGGCTTAATGCGCTGAGGAGTTCTAGATAAACTACCTCAATATTTTTAGGATAGCACTATTCACACATCCTTTTGTACCTTCAGCACACACTTGTTAATTTTTGTCAATTGATCTTCTTCAATTCATTCGATCCGACGATCGGAAATTGAGAAGAGTGTGGGTAAAAAGTAAAAATGTTTAGATAGCACCACCCTATTCTTACTGTTGTTTTTTTGTTTTTGGACAGTCTATTAGTACTAAAAATTTATTATTATTATTGCCACTTTGTACTACGGTTTAGTGGTATTTCTTTTCACTTAGTGATATTCCTCTTCACTTGTAAGTGAGAGGTATTAAGTTCAATTCTCGCCAAAGACGAAGTTGAACCACATTATTTATTATGGGAAGCTTATTGTAAAGTTTAGCCCACTTCCCCACCCCTTTAATGTGGATACTATTGTGTTAAAAAAAAATTATTATTATTATAAATAGGTAAAGATCAGGAGACACATATTTGGACACACTTTATTCCAGTCAACGTCATAATGTATTTCAACGATCCATCTGTCTATCTTCTAGGTCCTTATGACCCATTATAAATACGAGTAAACTGCTAAATTGGTTCTTGAATTATTACTCGAGTGTCAATTAAGTCCCAGACTAGGTTTTTTTTTTGGATAAACGAATGATTTATTAAAGACTGAAACCTCTAGTACAACCAGTAGCCCTAGTGCCAAATCTAAGGGCGGTCAAAGCCTCAGGGGGCAACAGAAGTTCCAAAAGTGAGGGTTATCAATAGAAAGGCCGACATGCGCATCAGCATCAGCAGCAGCAGCAAAGTTTGCATCTTTAAAAATATGATGCCAGGAAATGTCAACGTATTCAGTTGCAATCCCCATAATGTCACTAATGATCTGGTGGATATGCCAAGGGGGCTTCCACACTCCACGTGCGAGCTGAATGATAAGCAACAAGTCCCCTTCCACCCATAACCTCTGGACACCCTTTCACTCGGCCAACATCAGCACATCTTTTAGAGCAGTAGCCTCAGCCACATTGATAGTGGTTTCACCCAGACTCCAAGCTCCAGCACCAACAGGAGTCCCCTCATGGTTTCGCAGAACAAACGCCACAACACCCCTGCCTGCAGAAACAGAGCCACGAAATTTAACTTAACAAATTATTTCAGAAAAAGTAGTCCTTTTGAACTAATTAAAACCTACCATTTAATTTCATCCGTACTGTAATATTTGAAGCTACTCTATTAAATAATTCCCATTCATTTAAGTCACTTGACTTAACGTGCACACATTAGAGGATAGTAGTATTGTCCTTTTCTCTCCATAAGCCTTTAATGTTGCATAATAGATATAACGAATCTAACTATCAATTTACCATCCAAATTTAAAACCATACATATACATTTTTTTTTAGAATAGAAAAAGGGGTAAATTGTATTTTACCACCTCAGGTTTGGAGTCGGTTTCAATTCCTTATAACATCTTTAAAACATTTCACTTTCATACCTCAAATATCATTTTATTTCAATATAATACATCCGTTACATTTTTCATCCATTAATCTGTTAAGAACTGACGTGGCTGTCAAATGTGTGCCACGTGGTAAAAAAAATAATTTTTTAATTTTTTTTAAAAAAAACCTGAATCTTCTCAAAAAAAAAAAAAAAAAAAAAAACCCAAATTCCCTTCGTCTTCCCCACTACGCACCCCCTTCTCCCAAAAATCCCAAAATCCCCTGAACCCCATCCCCCATCCCCCATCTCTCGCCTACTCATTCATCTCCAACCCCTTCTCTCTTCTCACCCTCGTCTCCCTCACTTGTGTCAGAACCCCCGCCGCCACGGCCTCTTTTTGGCTCTTCTCCGACGCTGAGCACAGCGACAGCAGCGCTCTCGCCGCGTACTCCGTCACACGGTCCGAGATCGTCGCGACCCTCGAGGACTCTGCATGGTAGCTCGATCGTCGCAAGTGCACACTTCGAGCCCTGGGGTCCCGCCGTCGGGATCTGCAATCCGCCTGACGTTTTTGAAATTGAAGGAGGGTTTGGGGGAGGAGTCGAAATCGAGGGTAAAGAGAGTGGAGGAGAGAGAGGTGGTTGGGAGGCTCGGGAGGGAGAAGAGGGGTGGGGAGGGGTTGCGAGGGAGAAGAGGGGTGGGTTCTGCGTTTTTCAGGTTTTTTTTTTTTTTTTGAGAAGATTCAGGTTTCTTTTAAAAAAAATAATTTTTTTTTTTTTTGCTACGTGGCACAAATATGGTAGCCACGACAGCTTTTAATGGATCAATGGATGGAAAATGTAACGGATGTATTATATTGAAATAAAATAGTACTTGAGGTATGAAAGTGAAATGTTTTAAAGATGTTGTAAGGAATTGAAATCGATCCCAAACCTGAGGTGGTAAAGTGTAATTTACCCATAAATTGAGGGTAAATTATAGTTTAGACCATCTCCAATAGTGGGCTAAATGCTAAATTTTCCCATTTATCCCCCCCCAAACACCCTCCAACCCATGCTAAAACATTGGGCTAAAAGCCAAATGCCAAAGCTGGGCCAAATACCCCTCGAATTCCCCCCCCATGTGAATGGACTCGCGGGTAGTTGGGCCAGTCTCGGCCCGATCACTCTCCAACGCGCCCACGCTGTGGGCTTGTAGACGTTGCCTGATAGGGGTGGGCCCCTCTGTCATAAGCCTATCAGCCACCCAAAAAAATCCGAACGGCTCTATTTTTAAACCAAGGGCTGAGATCTAAAGACCGTTGGTTGATCCAACAGTTCAGATTCAAATTTAATTTTTTTAGAATATGTTATTTTAAAATACATTGAATCCAACGGCTGAGATCGGATATAATCAAATCTAACGGTTAAAAAAAAGATCTAAAGGCCCAAATTTAAATCCAACGGCTAAAATAATTAAAAAATTTTATTTAACTCAAAATTCATCCCAAAAACTCTATAAATATCTATGTATTTGTTCAAACATCTCTCTTACAATTCTTCCAATTTATCTTTCTACCATTTCTTTCCATTTCCAAATTGTTCAACATGACAAGAGAGCATAATAGAGGTCGTAATTGGACATTCAATAATTCAACCTCTATTCAATAATTTATCCAACGTACTAGAAAAAATACTTTGCCAAAGAAGATACTTAAATTTATTACTAGAAAATAACAACATAGTACACTTAAAATTATTACATAAATACTTAACCAACATCATCAACGCTCACCATCTCGGCGCCATACATGCTCAACCAAATCCTTGTGTAGTGTGTCATGACATTGAGGAGCTTGAATTCTATTTAAACGTCTCATATACTCACTCAAGGTCCTATCTTGTCGGGTCTCATAAGTGGTTGGAGCGAGATATTCAACATCTCTTGCAATAGCTCTTGCATGTGTTGGTTGGAGCGAGATATTCAACATCTTCGTCCGAATCTTCTTCAATTTTGATGTACTCATATTCCACAACCATATTATGCAAAATTACACACGTCATCATGATTGAATGGAGGTCTTTGGTCTGCCAAAATCGTGCAGGCCCTCTAACAATGGCCCATCGAGCTTGTAGGATCCTGAACGCTCTCTCCACATCCTTCCTGTAAGACTCTTGTCTCTGCGAAAATAATTTCTTCTTTGCACTATCGAGATGAGAAAAACTTTTGACAAAGTTACCATCACTTAGGTAGTAACCTAACTCATACCATCAGTTTGGTGTTGAATGGTTGGTGAAAGTTGAAAGTTTGGTGTTGAATGGTTGATGAAAGTTGAAAGTTTGGTGTTGAACGGTTGGTGAATTGAAAATTTGGTGTTGAATGGTTGGTGAATTGAAAGCTGAAGGCTTGCTTTGTGAAAAATTTAGTGATTTTTCAATATTTATCAGAATTTAAATATTTTTAGATTAAAATATTCATAAAATTAATTTACTATAGTTTACATATTTTTTTTAAAAAATTTAATTTAAGGAAAAAAATAGCCTAAGTTCATTCTTTAATAATCCCAGGCTAAAATTTTAGGCCAGAACAGTTGAAGCAGAAAAACTATTTATGGGCTAAAAGCTAAATTTCCCAGGCTGAAAAATTTGGCTTTTAGCCCAACCATTGGAGATGGTCTTACCACCTCGGGTTTGAGGTCTATTGCCAACTCATACAACATCTTCAAAACATTTCATTTTCATACCTCACGTACTATTTTATTTCAAAATAATACCTCCGTTACATTTTTCATCCATTGATCCGTTAAGAGATGACGTGGCTACCACATTTGTGCCACGTGACTGCCAAATTTGTGGCACGTGGCTAAACACTTAATAATAAAAATTAAAAAGATTAATTAAAAAAAAAAAAAAAAAACAGAACCCAGAAACTCATTCCCCCGACCTCTCTGCAACTCCCACCCTCTCTTCCTCCGTCTCCACCTCCCTCCCATGGCCAATTCACCCCAACCCCACCACTGACCCAAAAGCATATCAACACAAAATTTATACCTTCCCTCCCATTTCCTCCCATTCATCCACCCACCACTGCCATAAACCGCCCAAAAAAACCACCATGTCGATGTCGACATCCATGGATTCCTCCAATTAAGCAACCTGAAGAATTTTTCTTAACCAAAACCCCAGAAGGGCCAACAGATCTCACACCTTCGTCCATCTACATCAACCTCCCGAAACCAAAATACCCTAATTTTTCAAAACCCCGCCCCTAATTTTTCAAAACCCAGCCGAGATCCAGGCCGAGGCAGCAAAGTTCGCGAATTCGGAGATTCCGAGGAGCCACCAGTCGACGTCGGAGTCATAGGCGGAGATTCCACAATCCAAAACCCATTCTTTCTATAAAAACCCATTCTTTTGAATCACAATCCAAAATTGGAACTGATTAATGGAAGCAGAAATGCTGAAAATATGAAAAATCTGCAAATTTATAGTACCAGCAAGGACCAAACGTCTCTTGGGCGGAGGAACGTCACTCGGGCTCTCAGTCGATGAACATCGTGCAGATGGATGGCTTGCTCGATCGAGCCGTGTGCTCTGCTTGTTTTAAGATTTGCTGGAGAATCTGGAAAAAAAGATGTGCCCTTAAAACTTTTACCCAAAAATCCTGTACAGATCGGCAGTTCTTATGTCGGACTGGCGAGTTTGGCATGCATCTGCATTCGTGGGAGTAGGATGGGGTGGGGCGAAGGAGAGAGAGGTGGGGGTGGGGTCGGATGGGGTGGGGTGGAGGAGAGGGAGTGGGTCGAGGGGAATGGTTTCTGGGTTTGATTGGTGTTGTTTTTTTTTAGGATAAATATTATAATATTTTTAATGCATAAAAAAAATTTCCCGTGGCACAAATTTGACAGCCACGTCAGCGTAAATATGGATCATATATTTACCACGTTATCACTTAATGGTTTACTTAACAGATTTTCTAACGGATGTATGAAATTGAAATAAAATGATAACTAAATGTATGAAATTGAAATGTTTTAAAGATGTTGTACGGAATTGAAATCGATCCAAAACTTGAGGAGGTAAAATGTAATTTATCCTTAAAGTTAATAAAAAAGAATAGCTTCGTACTATAATAAAATATGGAACAAAGATAGGACAATTAAAAGAATATATGAATTCATCGCCTATTATATATTTCATTATTTTCCTCCTTTTTGCTCCATAATATGAGTGTCTTTTGAGCGAATTGTTAGGCTATCTCCAACTGATCCGGCCAAAGGGCTAGATGACCGAAAATAGCCTGAAATGACACGAAAATCGTCACCAACCGAGGGCTAGGCCAAATGGCTCGTGAGCCCCACCAGGCCAAAAAAGAAGAAAAGGGCCAACCGGCTGGCCCAAAGCAGCCAGCCCCGAGCCGAGCCGAGCCAAATGTTTGAAACCAACGGCTAGTTACCGATGTCAGCTAGTCGTTATATTTGATTTTTTTTTTTTTTTTGCAGTTTTTTTTTTTTTACAATTTTTTTTTCAAATTTTTTTTTAAATTTTTTAAAAATTCTATTTTTTTTTCCTATAACTTCTTAAGCCATTAAACAACATTAAATAACATTAAGAGCAAGTCCAGCGTTGGACAGTGCTCGGGGGACAGGGGAGAGGAAAGGGCCCGAGGCCCGGTGGACAACCCTCCAGCCTTGGAGAGCCCGAGTGAGGGTGGGGACCCGAGCATAAGAGGGGTGGGGAGTTGACAGGCCTGCAGCCCGAGGGCCAAGCATTTTTTTATTTTTTTTGTGTCAGCCCGAGGGCCTGCAGCCCCATTTCCATGTTTTTTTTTGTTTTTTATTATTTAAGCAAACAAAAAGAACTAATATTTTATTAACTATTGCCAGGGGGAGGTTTCCAAGGGTGGAGATGCAAAAGATAATTACTGTTCATTAATGGTAGTTACTATTCATTAAAGACAGTTACTGTTCAATAGGGTGGATTGAATAGTGGATTGCCAGGGGGGAGGTCTCCAAGGGTGGAGTTGCTCCAAGGGTGGAGTTGCTCCAAGTAACATGAAAAAACAATAAACAATATTAAACAACATTAAATAACATTAAGTAACATTACACAACATAAAAAAAACATTGAACCACATGAAACTTAAACAACATTTTTAAAAATATATAACAACATAAAATTATTGAGATTCCTTATTGACAAGAAATCTGCAAAGTTACTCATACATCAACACGAGGCAATCGAAATTCAAGCATAAATTATTGAGATTCCTTATCGACAATCTGCAAAGTTACTCACACATCGACGCGTGCCACTTGAAATCCGAGACGTAAAATTATTGAGATTCCACCTCGAAAAATTATTGACAATCCATAACGTAAAATTATTGAGGTAATTTAGGGGGTGTATTCAACTAGGATTTTGAGGGATTTTAATTCTTTTAATGAATCTAGGGCTATTTAATTAGGAATTTAAGTGATTCTCTGAAATTCAATGTGTATTCAATCATGATTTTAAGATAGTTTATTTACATCTTTAGAAATCCGGATGTATTCAATTAGAATTTTAAAGAAGTTTATAATATTCCAAGTGTATTCAATTAGAATTTGATTTTAAAGCATTTGAAAAAGTTGAGGAATTAGAGGGAATTAGAGAGATTTTGTAGTATATTTTATGCATCCACAAATCTCACCTCTCCCAAGAGATTTTGAGGGAATTGAATCAAAATTTTACTTGGAATCTCTACAAATCAATTAGACTCCATAAAAATCCATGGATTTATAAATCCATTAAAATCTCTCAAATTCCCAATTGAATACAAGTAACCATATTAATTCAATTAAAATAATAAATTATGTTTGACCTTTTGGCCCCCTCGGTTAGAGATGGTTATAAGGCTATGTTTGGCCTATGACCCTCTAGCCCCTCGGTTGGAGATGGTAAGAAATATTATTTGGCACTGTTAATTAAAATATTAATTTCTTGAATGGCTATAGGACTAAAGAAAGCCCTCTGATCCTCTTTCAATTGGAGATGACCTTAGGCAAGCTTGCAGTATTATGGTTATAATTAATTAAATAAAAGTGGTGGGATGTGTATGGTGGAAAAAGTGACCTCAGGGTATGGCTTCTATTGTTCCAGAAATAGATGACGCGCAAGTTCGGTTTTTTCTTTTTGATTTTTTTTTAAGAAAAGTACGATGTTCATTTAGAAGAAAGAAAACGTACAAAGTAAGGATAATGTGCTGACAAGAGTCTCGATAAAAATCTTGTCAAGAATTTCAACCTGATCGAAGGAAAAAAGAGGGTACCGCACAAATAAACTAAGAGTTAACTATTCTCAATTAATAGGAGGCATCTCCATGTAGTACATTCGCGATTAAATTCGGAGGTTCTTCATGCCACTCCAAATCCTCAACACAACCTATTCCCGCAGGAGCAAGGTATTAAATATCGGTAATATCAGAAATATCGGTAGTCCGAAAACACGGAAATATCGATGGAAATATCGGGATAATATCGATATCGATAAAAATTATATGGAAACCACGGAAATTGTAAGAAAAACTTGGAAATTTTTATTGAAACTTTGCAGGATGTTTATTTAGTCAATTATCTATTAGTTTATCACAAAAAATTGGAAGGAAATGCATTGCATGATGGATTTAACATTATCAAGTTGATTATATAGCGAGCTGACAAACATTGTGAGTGTAGAAAATATGTAGTAATTAATGAAAGAAGTTTAAACACACCATAATCATTTATATATAATGAATTAGTACAATATTTTACACTTTATACATTGCATGGTAAGATACATGAGTGACTTAGTACCACATAGAGTTCCTATGAGGTTCAAATTTTTCACTATCTTCATCATCTCTGTGTGTAGAGTGAGTGTATTGTGA
Source organism: Heteromeles arbutifolia (assembly GCA_024362995.1). NCBI lineage: Eukaryota > Viridiplantae > Streptophyta > Magnoliopsida > Rosales > Rosaceae > Heteromeles > Heteromeles arbutifolia. Next base: position 36,320,781 of record JANCRC010000002.1, on the reverse strand, counting down.
TGAGTAGTTATCAAATGATAAATCCCCAAAATAGTTTTGCATGTAATTGTTAACATGCCACCCATATGGATCCGAGATTGGTTGACGTTGTCCATAAGCAAAATCATTTGAAGATTGAGTCTCGGATTCTTTCCATGAGTCGCTTGATTCCATCCCAACAGGAATGGGATATGAAGGGTAGGGAAATGGTTGGTTATGAGTATAACCATAGTTACTACTTCCCACTCCAACAGAGTCCGAAGTTCTAGATAACGAGTCATCTTCTTGACTTGACAAAATCCCCTTGCCTCTTTCTCTACGAGTATAGTCATTCCCTATGGCACCAATTCCTGGTCCTGCCCGCCTACTGCCATGGTCATCATCCTGTGTTGCATGCGTGAAGTTTGCGTCACTAGTGAAGGGGCTCATAAATCCGGGAGATGGTCCATAATAGTTTCCATATCCACCACCACTACCTCCAGCTCCACTATATCCTTCATCATTCCCACCTCCGGTGGTAGGTGAGTCTCCTGATCTTGTACTAGAGCTATCATTAGTATCAGCACGATGTTGTGGTTGTGTAGTATTGGAAGAAGGTGGAATTCCAGTGTTTCTTGGTGTTGGGCGCAAAAGATCTTCCAAAGAGTCAGCGTTGCTAGATCCCACCTCCTCCTCTAATACTCTTTCTACATTTATCCCTTCATTACGTGCTTCTTCAGCAACTCTGGGAGCTGGGTTGCCTTCATCATCATCTAAATGAAGAGGTCTAATCCACTGATAAAGTTGGTTACCCTCTGTATCATCATCTTCAGCAACAATATCAAACACATCTAGTGGGTCACCACGGTCGACATGATCTATTTCTGCTTCCTTATCTCGAACTTGAAGCTTCATGTTGTAGTAGCAATAAACTAATTTTTCCAACCTACTATGAGCCAACCTATTTCTTTGCTTTGTGTGTATGAGTGCAAATGTGCTCCAATTTCTTTCACAAGCAGATGAGGAAACTGTTTGTGATAATACTTTGATTGCTAACTTTCTCACAGTTGGTGCATCGGTCCCATACATAATCCACCATTCAGCTACAATGAAAAACAATGTTGATAAGCCTAATAACTCCAACAAATTCTATTATAAACTTATAGTGAAATATGTTTACACTCACTAGGAGACATTTTTGTTCGAGCAGCAACCGATGTTGGTTCTCCAAAAGTTCTTCTTGCATCTTTAAACCATGTTAGCTGAATTCAATAAATCGTGTTAGTTTAATCCAACAATGTAATTATTATAATTTAAGTAATTGTGTACCTCATTTCCAAATTGGCCAACTTCTGGTGATGCAGGGTCCAATTTAGAGTATACATTATGTACATCACGTATAAGGGCACCATCATCTCCAACACCGGGTCTGTATTGGTATCGAGGATTCAAATAATATGCTGTTCAAAGACACACATACGCTAATAAGAGAAATAATACTTATGCAACTAAAGAAATGAATTGCAAATTATGACATAATTTATACCTGCTGCATGCAAATCGTGGTATAATGTTTTATACCATCGGTCATCAATTATCTTTATGACCCACCTTGCACCAGGTTTTCTTTCCAATTCCTCCTTCACTACACGCATCAACTCATATATTGCCCCCATAGTAGGATACACTTCTGTGTCAACAATCCGTAAAACTTTGTAAAGAGGTTCAAACACTTGGCACACATATTCTGATTGAGTCCAAAAAGCATGATCAAGCACTATACTTTCCACCATACGACCTGCATTTGAGCGGCTCAAATTGTGGTTGGCCCAATCTTCACTAGTGAATAATTGCTTCAACCCTGCTTTCTTCTTAAGTAGGCTGTCTAATGCAATATAGTTGGTGGCGAATCGAGTGGTAGCTGGACGAATAATTTCTCCTTTGCAAAATTCATGCATCTTTGCCAACAACCAACCGTGGTTGTAAATATAATTTGTGACCGTTCTAGCTCTTTTTACAACATTAGCAATATTCTATCTCTTCCCCATTGCCTCAAACATGAGATCAATACAATGTGCTGCACATGATGTCCAAAACACATTATGATGCTTCATTACCTTTTTTCCAGCTTTGACAAATGCAGAACCGTTGTCGGTCATGACTTGGACAACAGTATGCTCTCCCACCTCCATGATTACATCCCTCAATAACTTGTAAATATACTTGTAGTTCTTTATATGGTCTGAAGCATCAACGGACTTCAAAAAAATTGTCTTTCCCTTGGAGTATACCATGAAGTTTATGATAGACAATCTGGTTGGGCCAGTCCATCCGTCACACATGATTGTGCAACCATTAGTTTCCCACTTTGACCTCAACTTGTTAACATACTCGCCAATGTCTTTATGCTCCATTTCCAAATATTTGTTTCTTACCTCATAGGGAGTGGGAGGTTGTACTCCAACACCGGCCTGTTGACATCCCAATACCATATTTTTGAAATGATGTGATGATGCCTTCTCAGCAGGGACATTTTCATAGATAAAGAACTTGCTAATTAGACGTCCCATTCCCTCCTTCACATTACCTCCCTTGAAATAACTCCAAACACTCTTTTGATGTGCTTTGGATGAGTTATATAAACTTGGGGCTATTGGTGGTGTTGGTTGTGATTCTCTAACACTTGCTCCCCGTCTCATTTGTGCACCACCACTTGTCCCGGAACCTTGTCCTCTATTAGGAATTTTATGAAGGTGTTCTCTTTCCCATGCTGACTGTTTGGAGGCACGTAATACTTGTTTGAAACTGCGCCGTTCTTCAGGTCCCATGTCATCATCACATTCGTCCTCATCGTCATCATCATCACTGTTAACCGCTTGGCCAATGCCTTCTCCTCGTAGCCCAGCTCGAATATTTTCCATTCCATATGTTTTCTTTTCCTTCTGGTGTTTTTTATTTTTTAATAATATGGTGATGAATGTCTTCACTTCTGGGGGGACACTATTGCATCGTTGGACATTATCTCCTGGATCTAATCCACTAAGATGGTGCTTAAGTCGTGTCACTTCGCCACTCTTCATTACATGACCACAATATTTGCAAATTGTGCCATGTTTGTTTCCGTCTATTGGGTCTCCATGTTCCCAAGCTGGATCACGTTTAGACATCTTAAACGTACCTGTATTTATTTTGCATGGAAATTAGGCAATTATTTTTTGGCCAAAAAATATAGTAGTGACGGTTATATAAGAGAACCTAAATAATAAAGTTATTCTACAAAAGAATTAAATAGGAAGTAAAGAAAATGATTGTAAGAATTTAAGTAATTATAAAAATAATATGGAATAATAAAACCTAATATTAATGAATAATAACCAGTTTGATAATAAAATAATAAATAACATTAAACATATTAAAATTATCCTAGGGAATAATTATACAACATTACTTAATTACTTCAAAAAATAAATATATTATTTGGTTCTTAGATCACATGCACGAGTCCACACAAATTTTTTTGCAAAATTAACCTCCTTATATATGTAAATTATCTATATATCCAACTTAACTTGTGTTTGTATTATATATTATTACAAATTGTTAAGAATTAATAAAGTGTTCTAGACAAACTTCTTTCTTTTTTAGTGTTTTAAAACCTTTTTGTTTTTGTTTTTTTTGTTTTTTGAGAAAAGTGTTTTAAAACTTTTTAAAATTGTTTCTTCTTTCCTTTTCTTTTCCTTGCCGTTTCTTTTATATTCTTTGAAAATGGAGACTAAAAGGATTGATTATGGACCCTTTTCGTGGGAGGTATGTAGAAATTGTTTAATCAAAATGGATAATCAGGAGCAAACGAGCTCGAACAAAGCCATAAAGCAAAGTTAGTAAATGTTTTGCCCCTCTTTTGGTGTTGGAAAGTTCATTTACGATAGTGTGAGGATGTGAAAATTAAAGAATCTCATGCATGGGTCCACACAAATTTTTTTGTTGTTGTATAAATTACAATAATATAAATGTAAGTTTGTAAACTTACCTTAAATGTAACAAATCTGGAACTTTCGATGTCGTACGTAGCAGCAGTAAAACCTCGACGATCCTCTGCAGCTTGCCGTCTGTGAATAAATGAGAGAGAAAAGGTTCTGGAAAGGCTCTGAAAGGGCTAAGGGAAGAAGAAGAAACGGAAATGTGTAATAGAGGTTTTTCAATTTTCGAAGGGTCAAAAAATGTGTGATGATCTGATACTCCACCTTTGGGACGCACACGGTTTTGAACTTTTGGTAGTGTTTTTTTTACACACACACATGGGTTTGACAGTGAGAAACCACTCCACCATACATTTTTGTCTTGTCACTGTTTTTTTCACACACATGCATGCTGACACGTGGCATGGGTAGCTGGTGAATCATGTATGTATATTCACATTTCACATGTGATTTGACGGTTTGGTTCAGTTTCAGTGGGTTTTCTTTGGATTTATTTGCAAAATTATTGGCACACACTCACACAAACCTAACATCTGACAGTCACAGGCACATTATTTTCACATCTTTTCACCTCTGGGTGCAAAATTATTTTCACCTCTTTTCACCTCTGCAACACTTTGCAGTCACAGGCACATTATTTTCACATCTTTTCACCTCTGGGTGCAAAATTATTTTCACCTCTTTTCACCTCTGCAACACTCTGCAACACACACACACACACACACGATGCAACACGCACACACGCACATGCAACACGTACACACGCACACGCAACACGCACACACGCACACGCAACAAGCACACACGCACACGCACACACGCATACCCACCCAGAGCCTTTCTGGATCCTTCTCTCTCTCCCTTGGTATCTCCGTCTCCTTCTCGCCCTCGGTCTCTCCGTCTCCTTCACACGCACATGCAACCCTTCTCTGCCTCGGTCTCTCCGTCTCATTCTCTCCTTCGGTCCGGTCTCTCCGTAGTCCGTCCATTATGCTGGGTCACCTCACCTCAGTCTCTCTCGAATCTCGATCTCGATCTGGATCCTTCCCTCAGTCTCTCCATCCTTCTTCTTATCCCTCAGTCTCTCGAACTCGATCCTTCTCCAGTTCTCCCCCCATCTCTTCTCTGCAACTCCGCCGAGCACCATCACCACCTCCCCCCCCATCTCTTCTCTGCAACTCCGCCGAGTTGCTTGGGGCCTTTTTACGGTCTCTCTACACCCTGGGGGACGTGATTTTGCTGTTGTTCAGCTTGTACCCACCACCTGTTGTTTCCTCCTCCCTTTCTCACCTCTCGGCGGCGGCGACGACGACGAATATTAGCGATAATATCGCTAATATCGCGATATTTTAAAGATATTTTAATTTTACTCAAGAAAATATCGGCCGGTCAAAAAAACGATATTATCGGCGAAATATCGCCGATAATATCGATTTTTTAGACATTGCGCAGGAGCAAGTCTACGGGCAACTTGGTTAGCCTCTCTTTTAACATGGTCGAGCTTTATATGAGAAAAACCTTTAGTCAATTCCCGAGCATCATTAATAATAGGGCCAAGCGGAAAGCAATCCTCTTCGTGCCGGTTCATCGCAGCTATGGTGATCACCGAGTCTCCTTCCATCACACATCGTTGTCCACTCAACCCAATCTGCTGAGCAAAAACTACAGCGCTTCTTGCTGCACTCATCTCCACCTCCAGCGCATAAGATGCTGCCAAGCATTGACCTGCGAACGCTGCAACAAAAGCTCCTTCCCAGTTTCTCAAAATCACCCCCATTCCACCGCAGTTTGGTTATTTTGTTCAAACAAATTCACTACATATTACCATCTGTTGCCCAAAAAAATTTCACTATTACCATCCATATATACACTGTAAACGAATGATGCATCAAATAATTCTGCAGAAAATGATTATACAAGAAACATAAAATTTTGAGTTGCTACTATAGATCAGCTCAAGAATTCTGTAAAAAAATTTATATTTCATTAATCTGCAGAAAATGATTATACAAGAAACATAAAATTTTGAGTTGCTCCTATAAATCAGCTCAAGAATTCTGTGAAAAAAAATTATATTTCATAGAATAAGATGGCAAAACAATAAGACAACTAAGAGTCTGAGACAAGGGGTAAAACGTTCGAATAATATATATTGAAAATTTAGCAATTTGATGTATTCTATGTTAGGGTATTTTTAGTATTTTATAGATTAGGATTTGTTGGTAGAATAAGAATGCTTTCTTGTTTGTTAAGGATTGGATCATTATAAACATGTCTTGTAACTCAGTTGATAGGAATAAAGTATAGTAAGATGTAATCTTTTTGAGTTATTTATACTTTTTGATAAATATATAGCGTTCTTATTTCTTTTCATCAATAAAATAATAGTCCAAGTTTGTAATCTATTTTTTTTCTTCTGGTTCCTTAATTTGTTTAACATTCCCCATATTACATTTCAAAGAAAAAAAACATTCTCCATATCAGAACTTCATTTATTTGTAAGGTATTAATACATGAATAAGTTGATTACATTATAAAAATAAATAGAAAAACTTCATATTTATAACAATTATGATCCAAGTACCAACAATGGGATATGGTTCAAAACCAACATTGCAACTCCCACCAACAACACGACGACCTCGTTTTGCACCGCAACAGTTAGGCAGTTCGCTTATTGCACCATCAAGACACCTCTTACAATTAACGCCAGAGAGGTCCCTCGTGGATTGGGCAATACCATACAACGTTGTGACACTATCGAGTTGTAGCTTGCCGGTAGCACAAAGCTTTGGATTAGCATCAGAAGCTTCATTAGATAACTCGCTTAACAACTCCTTAACTTTCTCATTGAATAGTGTTCCATTCTGATCTACTTCTCCGACGTTCGACATAGAGAACCTATTCGCATAATCAATCTGTCCAAAGAAGCTCACATCCGAGTACTTTAAGAGGCAGTGATCGTACCAAATAACGGCTCCTTTGCTATAAGCACACCGTTGACGGAGCTCTTTACCGGCATCAACCATGCAAGTATTGCAGTTTTCTTCTGAGACATTACCACGGCATAGAGCCATGCCGTGGACTTGGTTTTGGCCATGGCCAGTCGAATCAAGGGCAAAGCCAGTAGGAGGAACTTTGGTGTATAAAAGATTGAAGAGTAAGTTCAAGTTAGCACCATAGGGACTATTGGCAGTGTAGTTTTCGGGGCTGAAACAAGAATGGGAAAGTGGGGAAGCACCAATGGCTGAATGGTGGTAAAGACATAGGACTAAGAGACCCAGAGGGATTGATTTGGAGATGAACATGTTAGATTATGAGACTCAATTGCTGGGTTTTAATTGTTCTATCCAAGAACGCACTCCATATACATACATATATATATATATGTATATATATATATATATATAGGGTAAACATCCAATTTAGTCCCTGAATTATTACCTTAGTGAAAATCAGGTCCCTAAACTATTTTTTCAGAAAAATTAGTCCCTGAATTATAAAAATCTGTCAATTACATCCCTAATGTTATATTCGAAGCTACTATATTCAATTTTTTGTCAATTTAAGTCACGTTACTTGCATGTGATACACATTGGAGGATAGATTGGTAGTTTTTCATAAAGAAATAGTGTATGGAGTTAACTTTGGAGGATAAATTGATAGTTTTTCATAAAGAAATAGTGTAAGTTAACTTTTGAGGGTAAATTAGACATTAAATTCCCAACCTATATGAAATGTTAAGGGCTTATAAACGAGAAAATGATGGTATTACACTCTAAAATGTGTCAAGTGACTTAAGTTGACGAAAAATTGGATAAAATAGCTTTGAATATAATAGTAGGGATGAAATTAGCAATTTGTAATGAATTTAGGGACTTATTTTACCGAAAAAATAATTGAAGGACCTAATTTTCACTGAGGTGATAGTTCAGGGACTAAATCGGCACTTTACCCATATATATATATATATATATATATATATATATGTTTAGGCCCAAAATATTAGTTTGGGCCGAATTTAGAATCATTCTCGGCCCAGAAGGTTCTACTTGAAGGCTTGTGGATTATTTAGTTCGTGGGCCGAGATCGGCCAGATCCTGTTAGGGAAAAGAGTAGCAGGCAAAATCCTACGACTAGCATGAATCCTGATGCAGTAAGGGGTCTCGACGAGGATGAGGTTGACGAGATATGGATATGAGTGCGGCATGATAAAAGGCTAGGTTCAAAGTCCTGATTGAAGAAGGATTAGTCGAGATAGTATTGGATCAGAGTAAGGAGTCCTAATCCGAGTATGACTTGAACTTGATTGAAGAGGGATCTGCTACTATAAATAGAGGAGGATGTACAACATTCAAAGCTCTCTCCAACTCAACACACAAATCTGCCCTGCGCAAACCCTCGCTCTACGCGAATCCTCTTAACAACCTTGAGATTTTTTTTTCCTTTTCGCCAACACATCTTCAGTTTGGATAAACAGCACTGTAGCCGTAGAATCATTCGACCGCGGAGCACCTTCAGTTTGGATAAACAGCACTGCGAAGGGGCCGACTGGTTACCTATCCAAGTCTCGGCCGAGAAGGATTTTCAAATCCTTGTTGGCAGAGGTCATCTCATTAGCCTTCTCGGCGAAGTGAGGTGTTACAATTTACTAGGGCTTGGCACATTGAACGTCGAGTTGTTTTATGATTGGATACTCATAAGTGGGCATTAGAGTTCGGCATTCTGACGACCGAACCACATTCACCATCAAGATATACATCCGCTTTGAGTATTTGTGCCCTTACATTTTAGTGTCAATTCGGCGTGAGTTTACTATGACGAATACCATTACTGTGACCGAATCTGACGACAACGATCTGTGAACTTCGCATATTTAGTAGCCTTGTCTTCAGGCTTTAGAATCCAAGAGCCGAGTCGAGTTCCTTCCTCGGCCGCAATCGCAAGACGCAGAAGTCAGCCGCGCGCTCAACGCAACATCAACACATTTTACTCCTCGGCCGACGAGTTGGTACGCCCCGCACACAACCGCTCATAGATTACTCGGCCTGCGCGCCACGTTAGCTTGGTAGTTTTTAGGGTCAACATTTTGGCACGCCCAGTGGGACACAATGCTAAAACTACGAAGTTCATGCCAATTGAGACATGGTCAGTTAAGAAGAAAGCAGTTATGGGAAAATCAACGACTGATTTGTCAGTACCGCAGACACAAAACCCCATTGTTTCCGCCACACCAGAGTCCGCGAACGCAACACGTCGAGAAAAGGAAGCTGGTCTCGGCGGTCAGCCTCGCAATGCAAAGGTCCCTAACAGAACCATATACATTTTCAATGAGGTGGTAGTGGAGGACTGCGATGAAGATGGTGGTGAAGGCCCTGATCCACCAATAAGGTCGTTTCTCCGAAGATGACTGGATGAATAATCTCGGCAAGTTGAATAGGTATTCAGCCGAGGAATAGACAGTCTGCGCGAGGTAATATGCAGTACTAATGAGACACACACCAGATTGCTCGAAATGCTGGTTCATAAAATCTGTGAAGATAGACCCGCCGATCATTCTCGGCAATTGCCACCAAGGAATAATCCTTTACCAATAGTACAGGCCGAGCCAGTGCCCACTCGGCTCAAGCCAATTGACCTGGAAAAGAAAGGAGGATCAAGCAGTAAATCGGATGAATCCGACCAGAAAGTAGAAGTGACATCCATCGATGTGACCAAGATCCAGAGGATGATCGATTCGACCTTGAAAAAAGGGCCAAAATTCCCAAAATTCATCCACCCATACCCTGCCAACGTGGAAAAATTTGAATATCCTAAAGGCTTTAAAATCCTAGATTTCAGTTTGTTTGCTGGATAATCATCTTTATCCTTGTTAGAACATGTGGCTCGGTTCACCGCTCAATGTGGAGATGTTAATAGCGATTTCCATAAACTGCGGCTATTTAACTTCTCATTGACAGGCTCGGCTTTTGCGTGGTACATCAATCTCCCACTAAACTCCATCCAGAGTTGGGAGGAGTTGGTGGAAAAATTTCATGAGCAATTCTATCAACCAGGGATGGAAATGTTGGTCTCATCACTAGCCAGGATGGCTCAAGCATCAGATGAGTCGCCAATGGATTATCTTACCAGGTTTAAGTCGGTGAGAAATTGGTGCCGAGTACCCCTTCCTGAAGTCGAATTTGTTAGACTGGCTTTGAATGTGTTGGACGTGGAGTACAAGAAGAAATTCCTGGGAGCAAACTTCCGAGACATGTACGAACTAGCTCAACATGTTGAGCAATATGACTACCTACTCCGAGAAGAAAAAGTCTCAAAGTTTCCATCCCGGGGAACCATTTACAAAAACCCCACGGTTAGCTATGCCTCGACTGAACCTGAAGAGTATGCTAGTGTTAATGCGGCCGAGATAGTCATCGATAAACCGTATATTTGCAAAGCATTGACTTATGCCAATCCCAAGGATGTCAAAACTCGCTCGGCCACCGAAGAATTTATAACCAAAACATCGAAGGTTTATACTTTCGACATTACTAAGGCCGACGCCATCTTCGACCAACTACTACTTGCCAAGATCATCAAGCTTCGGCCTGGGCATAATATTCCTAAGGCCGAAGAATTGAAGGGAAGAACATATTGCAAGTATCATAACTCGAATAAACATACGACAAACATCTGTGTCGTATTTCGAGATGTCGTCCAAAGCTGGATTGATAACGGCAAACTTAAGTTTCCAGAAAAGAAAATGAGCATTGACACCGACCCATTTCCTACGGCGACGGTTAATATGGTAGATGCCCATCTACCTAAGGACAAAGGGAAAGAGAAGGTCGAGTTTGTTCCATCACAACACATCCCAAAGCAGAATTCTCGGCCACAGCTCAAGATAGAATTATTTTCGAACGAGCCACCCAAAGTTCTTTCAGGACCGGCTATCATTGAGTCTATGACAGACTCCAGGGTCGAAGAAGAAGATAAATCGGCAATTCTATGCAGCCGGGGTACAACAAACATCACCACCAAGCCAAACAAAAGGCTGTTTCAAGCTACGATAAAACAATCACCTTCCATGGCCGCAACACATCAGAAGAAGCTCAGTGCAGGGCAGTGTCAAGGAGTTTTCGACAGACTCGACCCCAAAATGCGACCGACCGAACTACCCCCAGTCAGACGGTGCCTCGACTTCGATACATCATTCTATAACGAGGATTATTATGCACGAAGTTCTAGCAGCTCGAACTCTTTGGCAAAACAGAAAACCTTTAAACCTCCTGAACTGTGCGATCAACGTTGGTACACTTATCATTCCCCTAAAGGTGTATACACTGCACTGTCCAAATCATAGAAGCGTCGACGCCAAAGAGTAGATTGCATGGCTCGACAACAAGCAGCCCAGGAAACTTCAGCCCCCAAGTGGCAGCCGAAGAATAAAACTAACAGTGACGACGAGCGACGACCTCCGACCATCATGACAGAGTTGCTCCTAGAAAGACAAGTGATCAATCCTGGTGTGGAAACCACATTTGAGGAGGCTGACAAGCGAGTCAAACTTCTCCTTCGACCTGGGGAAATGAAGGCGCGCTTTGAACATTTCAAGAAGGAAGCCGAGAGCAAACTTTCCCCGTCACCCATACAGGAGCCTTTGATCAGAGTTAGACGGAACCTACATCCACCGTTCATCGGAGAAGCTTTGGAGTATATGCGAGAGTTCCACAAAAAGCATTTGGCTAACGATTTATACGGTTTTCCGAAAGCATGCCAAGATACGATTGATCTCATTTTGACCTGTCCTGATGCCAAGCGAATTATCCAAAAGAATTCAGACCTAGGGTTGAAAACTAGGTTCCAGCACATATGAGAGGCTCGAGTCCTCGGCTTTGACGTCGACCCATATACCGATATCGAGATGAGCGAGCGTCCCTTCTATCTTGAGGATCTCCAGCACTTACGATACCACTTCGAAGTTTTTTCAGCCGTTTCTCTTTTCGGCCTTACGGCCGATGAAATGATGTGCGTGGCACGCTTAGATGCCTACCTAGATGTCAGGGACACCCGTATTATATATCAAGAGCAGGCTCGTGGCACGACGTAAGCCCCAAACCCTGTTTTGGTTCCCAATGAACTTGAGTCCCTTAACCAACGGAAGAAAATTCTCAACGACGCCTTGCAAGAACATACCCCGACAACGGTCGATGCGGTCGACCCAGATAATATCCATGACAAGAATCCGGAAGGGAAAGGCCTGGCAGACGAATGGCCGACAGAGGTGGGAGATACCGAGCTGATGGGTCCTTGGGTCCTTGACAACATGGAAATCAGTATGGTACACGTTCTGCCTGCAGATTTTCAACCATGCATGTCCCAACAGAACTTCCTCGACGGTGACGTAGTGGCCGATGAGGCTACTCAAGTCGACTTCGTACTCACTACCGAAGTCGAGTCGGCAACAAAAGAAAACAACCTCAAGGCAGCTCTTGCCGAATTAGTTCCTCGTTCTCGATTAGCCAATCTCCATCACCTGAAGCCGTTGTATGTTACGGCTTATATTGAGGGATACCCAGTATCCAAAATTTTTGTTGACAACGGAGCGACGGTCAATATCATGCCTGTGACGATTATGAAGACGTTACGTCGCTCTAACGATGAGCTTATCCCATCAGGGATCACCATGAGCAATTTCGTTGGTGACAAATCCCAAACCAAGGGAGTCATCCCGTTAGAGGTGACGGTCGCAAGTCGCAATCACATGACTGCTTTCTTCATAGTCGACTCTAAAATCGAGTACAATGCGTTGCTTGGACGAGATTGGATTCACCAAACAAGTTGTATCCCTTCATCCCTATATCAAGTTCTCATTTTTTGGGACGACAAGACAGTCGTGGTTCACCTAGCCGATCAACAGCCATTTGAAGCTAACATGATCCACACACGATACTACGACGATCATATCGGCTACATCACTTTGCACGGCCTCAACGAAGAAGGTCAGCTGACTCAGATTTCTGTTCAGAAGGCCATCGAGGTTGGCGCCGAGACTGCTCACCAGGATTCGGCGAGACTCAGGTTGGCCAACTTTCTCACCGATCCTGATGTCTAACACCAGTCAGGCCAAACGCCTAGCCGCAGTTTCATCGACTATGGAACGATTGTTGGCTCATTGGTACGCTATCTCCCAACAGCCGAATTCGAGCATCAACCTCGTGGAGTTCCTCGCCGAAGGTGAAAATGGCTCTGTCTTTTCTCTCGACAAGCTCCAGGCTGCCCCGGCCGAACTCGAGGATAGCCGGCCCCAAGTCAAAAACCCATTGGACGAAATAAATGTGGGGACATCCGATAACCCTCGGCTATTATTCATTAGTGCTTTGTTACCCCAACATACCAAGATTAAACTCTGTAAGTTACTTGGCGAATTTAAAGATTGTTTCGCTTGGAGTTATCATGAGATGTCTGGTCTTGACCGAACCCTCGTCGAGCATGAATTACGCATCAAACCTGGTTGCAAGCCCTTTCGCCAACCTCCTCGTAGGTTCTCAACCAAAGTTCAACTCGGCATAAAAGAAGAACTGGTTCGACTTTTAAACGCCGGGTTTATTCAAACTGCTCTATACATCGAATGGTTGGCGAATATCGTGCCAGTACTGAAGAAAAGCGATGCCTTACGCATTTGTATTGATTTCCGTAATTTGAATCTGGCAACTCCCAAGGATAAATATCCCATGCCGATCTCAGATTTGTTGATTGACGCCGCAGCTACTCATGACATGATGTCTTTCATGGATGGTCATGCCGGTTATAACCAGATCTTTATCGTCGAGGCCGATGTTCATAAAACTGCCTTTCGTTGCCCGGGGGCACTTGGAACATTCGAGTGGGTAGTTATGCCATTCAGCCTTAAAAACGCTGGTGCCACATACCAGCGCGCTATGAACACCATCTTTCATAACCTGATTGGCACAATAGTTGAGGTGTACATTGATGACGTAGTGGTTAAATCAAAAAGCCGCCGAACATATCTAAATGATCTTCGGCAAGCTTTCCTTCGTATGCGACGACATAATCTCAAGATGAACCCGGCTAAATGCGCCTTCGGCGTATCCGCAGGTAACTTCTTAGGATTCCTTGTGCATCATCGAGGAATTGAGGTGGACGAAAACAAGGCACGCGCAATCATCGCTGCCCCACCCCCAACGACAAAGAAACAATTGCAGTCCTTACTAGGCAAGATAAATTTTCTCCACCGTTTTATATCTAATTCGGCGGGAAAAATGAAGGCGTTCTCTACGCTGTTGAAACTAAAGGACTCGGATCGGTTTGCGTGAGGTGAAGAGCATCAAGCGGCGTTTACACAAATCAAGGTTTCCCTTACCACGCCATCGGTCCTCGTACCACCTCGGCGCGGTAAGCCTCTTAAGTTGTATATTTCAGCGGTCGAAGAGTCCATTGGCTGCCTCCTCACGCAAGACAACGGTGCCGGCCGCGAACAAGCTATCTTTTATGTCAGTCGAAGTCTGAATGCACCTGAGATCAATTATTCACCTGTTGAGAAACTTTGCTTAGCTTTGTTTTTCGCCACCACAAAACTTCGCCATTACATGCTTCCATCAGTCAAGCAAGTCATCGCCCAAACCGATGTCATCCGTTACATGCTCAAGCGGCCTATAGTGAAAGGTCGAATCAGGAAATGGACAATGGCATTATCAGAGTTTAGTTTGCAGTACGTGCCTCAGAAAGTCGTTAAGGGCTAAGCTTTGGCCGATTTTTTGGCCCACCACCCCTCCCCATATGTTGTCGGGGGCAATGACGTCGAAATTGGCATGGTTGAAGCACGCAATAACTACTGGATGATGTACTTTGATGGCTCTAGTACCTCAGCCTCGGCTGGTGTTGGCATCGTCGTTCAATCCCCTAGCCACTGTCGTTGGTATTTTTCTCTCCGCCTCGATTTCGATTGTACGAATAATCAGGCTGAATATAAGGCTCTTATCATCGGCTTTCATGTCCCCCATGACTTACGAGCGACCCGTGTCCTCGTCCTTGGTGATTCAGAACTCGTGATTAACCAACTCACCGGTGTTTTTCGTTGCATGAGTTGTACTTTGGCACCTTATCACATGGTCGCCAACTATTTGGCTGAGTCGTTTGAGAGGATTACATTCGAGCACATCTTGCGTGTTCGAAATGTTGATGCAGACTAACTGGCACAAATAGCCACCGGATCACAACTCCTGGGGGGCAAGCTAGGCCGGGAAATACCTGTGTTACGACGACCATACCTGGCATTGGTTAATCAGCAAGTCCTCCGACGCGATAACGTGATACGCACAAGAGTCATGTCCTTACCTTCGTTGTTGGACCAACAAGACCCTATAGATGTTTGCGCAGTCGAGGTAATGCCAGACGACTGGAGGAAGCCCATTATGCGGTATCTTGATAATCCTAATAGCAAACACGATCGTAAGACAAGGGTTCATGCCACGAATTATATCATGTATCAAAATGAATTATACCGAAAAGGCAAAGATGAACTACTGTTGTTATGTCTCGGCCCCCAAGAGGCTGCTCAAGCAATCACAGAAGTTCATGAAGGAATTTATGGATCTTATTAGTCCGGCCGAAAAATGCGATGGTTGCTTCGACGGCATGGTTATTTTTGGCCAAGTATATTAAAAGATTGCATTGAGTTCGCACAGAGATGTGTGCAATGCCAAATTCATAGTCCTATACAAAGAGTACCGGCTGAATCACTACACTCGGTCACTAAACCATGGCCATTTAGAGGATGGGCTATGGACGTAATTGGCAAAATCACACCATCCTCCAGGGCTGCCAAGCATGCATGGATACTTGTGGCGACCGATTACTTCACCAAGTGGGTCGAAGCAAAATCGTATGCTGAATTAACTTCTAAAGAGGTTTGCGACTTTGTGGAGGAACACATCGTGACCGGATTTGGGGTACCAGAAACGATCATAACTGACAATGGCACAATCTTTACAGCCGAGAGGTTTAAAGAGTATACGGCAAATCTAAAAATTCAGCTTGAACAATCCACGCCGTACTATCCATAGGCAAACGGACAGGCCGAGGCAAGTAATAAGGTGATGACCGGTATTCTTGAGAAAATAATAGGGGAAAGGCCTGGCATGTGGCATTTGAAGTTGAATGAGGCTTTATGGGCATATCGAACATCGTTCCGAATGGCAACTGGGACAACCCCGTACGCACTAACCTACAGGCATGACGCAATGCTACCAGTCGAATTGAGCATAAATTTGTTGCGAATAATCGAGCAAAGTAGTTTGTTCAGCGCTGAATATAGTCAGTCTATGAGGCAAGAGTTAGAAGATTTAAAAGAAACGCGACTTGATGCATATAATTTATTGGTAGCGCAGAAAAAGATTGCCGAACGAGCCTATAACCAACGGGTTAGATAGAAAACATTCGGTGAAGGAGATTTAGTTTGGCAAACTGTGTTGCCTATGGGAATTAAAGATTCTAGGTTCGGCAAGTGGTCACCGAATTGGGAAGGACCGTTCATCGTCTATAAAGTCCTCGGCAAGGTTGCATATCACCTTAAAGATCGAACCGGCACGGTTCATAAGTTACCGATCAATGGGAAATTTTTAAAGAAATACTATCCAACTACTTGGGAAATGAGGGAATAAAAAGTCAATCTTATTAAAGATTGTCAGAAAAGTACAACTTGGTCCGGTCAGTCAGTACATATAAGTAAATCTAGGGTGATGGAGGAAGAAGAGTTTCGAGGACGGCCTTCAGCTCCAACCACCTCACTTCGCCCATTGTGACCTCGGCTTGACGAATCCTCTTGTTCATTTTAAGCTGTTCGACCTGCTTCACGCTAGCTGTATAATCGGTTAGGCAGGATTTGCCACCCAACTCAAAATCCTTCGCAAGTTCAGAAGCCACGCTCGATCTCCGATTTTGAAGTTCAACGATCTGACGGTCAAGGTCGGCCAAAATGTCTTTCTTTGCTTTCATGGCTTCAATTTTCGGGTAGAGAGCTTCAAGAACGCCCTACGCAGCCTTCAAGTCATCTTCGGCCCAAAGAGCTTTCTCAAAAATACCGAAAAACTCTCGAGTCTACTCCAAGATCGAAGATGCCCGGGTAATAGCCTCAAGGCTCAACTGGCCATTAACCACGAGGTCGTTGAGACATTCACCGACGGAGTCAAGGCCCTTGCGTTCGAGGATTTGTGAAGCCGAAAGTGACAAGAGTTCTTGCAGCTTGAGGAGAGTGGATGAGTCGGTCGAGGACCCAGTCGTGGCCGCTGAAGGATCAGCAGTTCCCGACGTAGCTCAAAGGAGAGCGTCAAATTCGACCTCCGATGAAGGCTGCACGGAAAAGAATTGTCAGAATGTGTTGAATCATCAGACAATAAGAAAGAGGAAAATGTTAGACCTGCCGAGAAGAGACTTTGGCCATATCTGCTGGATCGTTGTTCGAACCTAGAGAGCTCAATGGCTGAGCCCAGTGTTTTAGACTGCTTCTCAATTCACTCGGCCGATGAAGGTTATCTACATTGGACGGCCACTGAGGTGGCCAAGAGATATAGATAACGCCATTCGGCGCATAAAAATTTCGGTGAAAAGAGAATGCGAGCACCTGACATTTAATATCTTTCTGGTTTAGCATTCTAAGGTAGAAGATTGATTAAAAGAACAGTAAGAATGGTGTTTACATAAGCGGAGGTGGCTTCCTGAGGAGGGATGCCGAGGTCGTGATCTTGCAGGTGGATCGGCGTTTCTGCCATTACTTCAGGCTCGACGACAAGGCCTTTCCCATGAGCGACCGCGGGAGGATTGACCTGACCGACCGCTTTGACTATTGCAGCAGGATCGACCTGACCGGCCGCTTCGACCATCGGATGAGGGTTGTTGGGGGCATTGTCGCTCTCATCATCCTAGAATAGAGGTTTAAATTATTTGAATTTGTTTGAGGAAAAAGGAATTAACAACCGCACCATTATACCTCCATGATGATTGCTGACTGTGTTGAAGTCTTGGAAGGAGTTCTTCTCATCGCTGGAGTTACTTCTTCCAAGACGGGGGCCACGACCGGTTCTGAAGTGGCAGTTCTCTCAATCGGCAGAGAAGCAGCCGGTTCGGCTGGAGCTGGAGGTGTAGTGTCCTCGACTAGCGGGGTAGTTGCTGGCTCGACCGTGACTTGAGGCACGGGTTGAGCCTCAGGTACTTGGCCAGGTTGGGCCCGCCGCACGACCACTGGGGTACCGATGGAGGGAGAGACGTCAGCTGTGGCCGATTCTGTTGTTTGGCTAGAAACAACGTGAATTTCCCATTCCCTTTTCTACGCCAATTTCTTGACACGTTTGGAAGCTTGAGGGGTCACGGCTGCCGTTTCGGTCTCCTGTCGAGGTCGTTTGCTCGACTTAGAGGAGGGAATCGATTTTTTCTTGGCTGCAGCTGCGGCCACCACTTCTACCCTCTTTGGCATTTGGCTGCCTGAAAAAATGAGATCGGGTCAGTAAAACTATAACGATTTCTCTTTCAGAAGTGTTGGGTGCACTCTTCCCACCAGTCATCAAAGGTATCGGTGCTGAGACATTTAGGGACGACCGGTCGAAGGCGAAGCTTCTGGCATCATTCTTGAAACTCCCTCTTCACATCTTTGCATTCCTTTTCCGAGGAACCAGAGAGGCGTCCTCGACTCAAAAGAGTGCGAAATGTGAGAAAGGGGACTGGGCAACCTTGGAGGTAGCCGAGTTGCCGGGCAGTGAAGTTTAGATGGTAGACCTCCCAGCTTGCTCGGCGAGCGTCGCAGTCAAGAGGAAGGTCACGAGCAAGCATGAACGATCCCCAGGATTGACGGAGATCGACGTCTACATCTGTGCTCTACGTTGACGAGGGGAGTATAATCAATGAAGGATATTCCCGACGACGGCAGATCAAAAATTCATCGTCGGAAAGAACATCGAGATTGAAGAAGTATTTGAATACTTCTTCGGCTTTGTGAAAGGGCGATGGTCGAGAAACCAATTGAGGACCAAGTGCCTCAGTAGGCGAGAAGTTGGCGATTTCTGGCCGAAGGATGACGAAGTAAACCTGCAGCCACAGTTGGAAGACCCAGATGGGGCTGTTCTGGTACGGGTCGACCTTGTGGAGGGTCATCTCGGCCAACCAGCGAAGGAGGTGAACGAGGATTGTCGGGCTAAGAGCCAAAGTATGGCCGCTAGCCAAGGCTTCGGCCACTGGCATGTTCTCGTCCAGACACTTGTTTGACTTGGTACAACAGATGTATTTGTTGTACCAATAGAAAAAGAAAGCCTCATGCTCTCCTTCTCGCAGATCCTCTTCTCCTTGGCCGGCGAAATGGAGATAGAGGGTGTTGTAATTGAAGAAGTTCTTGTGAAGTTTCTGAACCTCTTCCTTCGAATGTGTTTAACCTTCGCCGCTCAGTGTCTCGAGGGCCCACTTGTCGAAAAGCGCTTTCAGGTCGAGGTTTGACGGGTACCCTGAGAGGGCGGCATCAATTGGAATGCCGGACGAGGAAGTCCCCAAGAAGGCCGTGACATCGAGAATGGTGGGACCGACGGGGCCGAGAGGGAGGACCATGGTGTTGGTAGCCGAGCACCAGAGGCTTGTGGTGGCTATAAGGAACTCATTGTCTATGGCGATCTTCAGTGATGAGAGGCGAATGACGTCGTAGATGCCGAGCGTTTTCCATTGCTCGTCGAAAATCTTCTCCATTCGCTCGACCCAGGCTACCCAGGTTGCGGTGGTTAAGGGCCAGGAGCCTTGGGGTTTTGCCAAATCCCATTTTGACCACTCGAAGCCTTGTAGCAGGTATTTCAGGCACTCGGTCTTAAAAATTTCAATGATGGGGGATTGCACGGTCGCTTTGAAAAGAGGATCGAGGATCTGATGGGGGGTGTTCATGTCGCATTCAAAGCGAATGGTTTTGATTGCGCATTGATCGACGATCTTCTCGCATTTCTTGCATTCCTTGGAAAGTTGGGAAGTGAAGGAGGCCATTGCGAATATTTGGAAGGTTTTCTGGAAAAGAGGAGAATTTATGGGTTGGGGTTTGAGAACGAAGATCTGGGAGAAAAAAGGATTTCCTGGGATGTTCTGGGAGTAAGAGCAAGAGAGATTTCAGAAAATTGGAAAGCGTAAAGGTGCAAATGAAAGAACTTTGATATTTATAGGCGCCTTGGAGGGAGATCAATCGTTCCAAAATTCAGAATAAAAGGAAAATTAGCCGAAAAGTCTTTAATCATTATGAATATCCAGAGAATCCAGGTGAAGAGACCGAGGTTTTCGTATTTTGAGGATGCACGATGACGTGTGGCAACGAGTTTTATGGGAAAGGACGTTTCGATGCTCGCACGATCGCCAGGTTATTGAAAATTCATGGATCGAGGTGTTATGATTGCGCTTAGTAATAGATTCGACGGTTCAGTGAACCGCACGCTTCAGGCATCATTACTAGGGGCGGTCATGGTAGAAGACGCCACGTAGTGATATGGTTGGCAGAACGAAGATCGTGCAATCGTGCTTTATAAATGCGCCTTGGAAATAGAGGACTCGGATCCTTAAAATATTAAGAGCTAAGATTCGCTTCTTCAAGGTCAAGGCTCGGCTAGAAGTCTTCAGGTTGAAGACCTCAAAAGCGAGGGGGCAATGTTTAGGCCCAAATTATTAGTTCGGGCCGAATTTATAATCCATCTCAGCCCAGAAGGTTCTACTTGAAGGCTTGTGGATTATTTAATTCGTGGGCCGAGATCGGCCAGATCCTGTCAGGGAAAAGAGTAGCAGGCAAAATCCTACGACTAGCATGAATCCTGATGCAGTAAGGGGTCTCAGCGAGGATGAGGTTGACGAGATATGGATATGAGTGCGGCATGATAAAAGGCTAGGTTCAAAGTCCTGATTGAAGAACGATTAGTCGAGATAGTATTGGATCAGAGTAAGGAGTCCTAATCCGAGTATGACTTGAACTCGATTGAAGAAGGATCTGCTACTATAAATAGAAGAGGCTGTACAACATTCAAAGCTCTCTCCAACTCAACACACGAATCTACCCTGCGCAAACCCTCGCTCTACGCGAAACCTCTCAACAACCTTGAGATTTTTATTTTCCTTTTCGCCAACACATCTTCAGTTTGGATAAACAGCACTGTGAAAGCAACCGGTGAACATCTTCAGTTTGGATAAACAGCACTGTAGCCGTAGAATCATTCGACCGTGGAGCACCTTCAGTTTGGATAAACAGCACTGCGAAGGGGCCGACTGGTTACCTATCCAAGTCTCGGCCGAGAAGGATTTTCGAATACTTGTTGGCAGAGGTTATCTTATCAGCCTTCTCGACGAAGTGAGGTGTTACAATTTACTAGGGCTCGGCACATTGAACGTCGAGTTGTTTTATGATTGGATACTCATAAGTGGGCTTTAGAGTTCGGCATTCTGACGACCGAACCACTTTCACCATCAAGACATACATCCGCTTTGAGTATTTGTGCCCTTACACTTTAGTGTCAATTCAGCGTGAGTTTACTCTGACGAATACCATTACTGTGACCGAATCTGACGACAACGATCTGTGAACTTCGCATATTTAGTAGCCTTGTCTTCAGGCTTTAGAATCCAAAAGCCGAGTCGAGTTCCTTCCTCAGTCGCAATCACAAGACGCAGAAGTCAGCCGCGCGCTCAACGCAACATCAACAAATTTTACTCATCGACCGAGCTCGGCCGACGAGTTGGCACGCCCCGCACACAACCGAATGACGTAGTTAGCTCATAGATTACTCGGCCTGCGCGCCACGTAGCTTGGTAGTTTTTAGGGTCAACTATATATATATATATATATATATATATATATATATAAAGTTTATAAATTATACCCCAAGAGTTGAAAGTCTTACCAGCACAATATAATAAGCCTTGAAATTAATCACGTACTTATGGGACTCATTCTTAAGAGAAAGCTTCCACAAATGATTGAAAGATGCATTCAAGGTCCAAGGAAAGAAAAACTAAATTAATGTCTAAAATATCACATTTTCATGCATTCTACTACGTGATCATTGAACGTCGTATATTTCAGTGAAGGGCTAAGTCGCGTTACACGCTACAGAAAAGGAAAATTTATATATACTAAAACCCTAACCGAAAAACACTGTTTTATAACAGTGTTCTTCCATTTTCACCCCTACTTCTTTTTTGTTATTTCAACTTTGCCTTATTTACACGTGTCGTTCATCACTTTTGGGAAGGAGACAGAAAAAGTTCTTTCCATTTGCTTCCCGTATGTTCCATTTGCTTCAGGTACGTTCTTCTTCCCCCTCTCTTTAGTCTCGCTCTTCGCTTTCTCTCTGCAACCTTAAAACTCTTAAACCACAAGCCAACCATAACCAAACCCTCCTCAACTCTTCTTTCTCCCTTCTCTCTCTTTCCTCTCACTTTTATCTCCGTGACTCACTTAATAGAAAGTGTCGAACGGCGACGATTTCGGCAACGGCCGGCCTTGAGCTTGGTCTCAAACGGTTGCTCTTCACATTAGGTAGCTTCTAGACCTATTTCAGGTAAACTTATGCTTCAAATTTCTAGGTTTTTAGTAATTTTTCATGCTTTTGTAAAAAAATTCGTCTAAATTTCTGGGTTTTGGAAATATGTGATTTTTGTACTTTTAATGGATTTTGTTGTGTTTTTTTGAAGTGTCTGAGGAATTGGGTTTGGGGTTTTTGTTGGTGATTTGTAGGTTTATGGAAGTGAAACCAGAGGGGAAGGTGCCTGTGGTGATGTTTGATGACAAGTGGGTGGCGGATTATGATGTCATTGTTGGGATCATTGAGGAAAAGTACCTTGAGCCTTCTCTCAAAACTCCTCCTGAATTTGCTTCTGTGTATGATGTCTCTCTCTCTCTCTCTCTCATATTGTTGTTTGGAGCCCGTTTGGAAAACTATTTCTCTGGGAAACACTTTTGCTAGAAGTGCTTTTATTATGAACAAGTTTATATTTTTATTAAAAACAACCTGAGAAACACTTGGAAGTGCTTCCTGAAGTTCTCCATAACCCAGAAGCACGCTCAAGTTAAAAAATTTCGATTTTTTCATTTGAGCCTTTTCTGTAAGAATATTTTTTTTAATACTGTGAAAGTTGTGTTTTCTTTAGTGTGAAAGTTGAATATGAGGGAATTTTTTAAATAAAAAAAATTATGGTGTCTTTGCTGTGCTAGGTGATGAAATTTGTAAAAGAGTTGTAGTTTTCTGAGAACGTTGCGATTTTTAGTAATATTTTCTCAATTGAAAGACTGGAAAATGATTGAAATAATGTTCTCTTCTTTTTTCTTTTTTTTTTTTTTTTTTCAAACTTCTCTCAAGTTTTTTTTTCTTGGATTTAAAAGTATCTTTTCCCGATTGGTTAGAATGGTTATTCATCTCTCCAATTGATTCTTTTTTATTCTCGCCAACTTTTTTTATCTAATATTATTTTTTTTAATTTTTTTTTTTTTGGTGACTTAATGCAGAAGTTAGAATGAGCTTTTCACATAACATGAATGATGAGTACGACGTTGGGAGATGGTGGTGAAGAAAGTGGGAAAGTATGAGGTTGGGAGGACGATTGGCGAAGGGATGTTCGCCAAGGTGAAGTATAACATTAACAAACATAGTAAAAGCAAGAATGTTTATTAAAACAGTGAAGTTTAGTAGTACTGAAAATTGGAAGATCTGTTTTTTATTAATTGGTTTTGCTTTCTATCTCCGCACCATTGCCCATTTTCCACCCTAATTGCATCTCAAATTCTTCCACTTCCGAACACGACATGTGCGGCGAAGGTCAGTAACTTCATTCATACCCAGTTTACCTAAAGATAATTTTTATAGTGATGGGTTTTTAAATGGAGCTTCATTGTGTTAGGATTTTGTTGAATTCAATCTGATTTAAAGGTCATTTTCGCTGGTTTTGAAGAAACCAAATTAAATGTGCCTTTGGATCTTTCTATGTCATTCTTATGTTCTCCTTTATTGGGTGAGCAATTTAGTGTTTTAAATTGGTTCTATTATCTTATATTTGGCCTTTTTGTTGGTTCGAAAAAAATCAAATGGCATGTGGATTTCTGTCTTTCTATATCATGCTTATGTTCTCCTGGTGGAACTTTTGTAGACTAAAAACCAACTTCATTTTGGTCATAAATGATATTGCTAATGTCTGTGGTTTGTAATCTTGATTCGGCTGGTAATATTAATTCTATTTGTATGTTTTGTTTTATCAGGATGTCAATGTTCTTTGCAGATGCAAATTCTCCTGATCTTATGTGTTTTTTTTGGCCATTCTGTGGTGTGCAGTAGTACTTTTTTGTTTTATTTCATTGCGGTTAATGTTTCGAAGTTGTCTTACGTACAAATCAATGCATGACCTACTGGAATCAGCTTTCTTTTTTCATCTCTATATTTCCTGTATGGTTGTCTGTGACGTACTAGCTGGAATGGAAAAATATTTATGCATGTACAATTTTGGATACAGGTACTG
The DNA here is from genome assembly GCA_024362995.1 of Heteromeles arbutifolia. Classification (NCBI taxonomy): domain Eukaryota; kingdom Viridiplantae; phylum Streptophyta; class Magnoliopsida; order Rosales; family Rosaceae; genus Heteromeles; species Heteromeles arbutifolia. The sequence continues at coordinate 36,296,335 of JANCRC010000002.1, read as the reverse complement.
ATTGAATATTCATGCATGTGTAGTTGTCTGTGACGTACCAGCTGCATTTCCTGTATGGTTGTCGTTTAAAAGATTTTTGTTTGTGATTGATAAGAATTGAAGGGCAATTCAGTTTGCATACTATAGATCAATAATGTCACCACGGGTTCTCTGGATATTACCTTTTGATTTTGTCCCATGATTTTGTCATCGTGCATCATTGGTTCACTGTTTTTATTTTCTTCTGCAGCATGGAGAGCTGTGCAAGGCACTCTCTGCAATTTATTGCAAAATAATGTTAAATTTTCCTTCTTTGGAAACAGCTCGAGCTAGAAGCAAGTCTGGTATCCAAGCTATACATTCATTGCATGTAGTACAGAGACAGAAGCATGTAAGTCATTCCTCTTAGTTTACGATTTTCCAACGACGTTTTTTTGATAGGTTCGATCATGTATATAAGCATTTGATAGTGAATACATGTATGCTTCACAATTGAAAAGAAGTGGAATGGTAGTTTCAAGTAATTGTTGAGATTTTTGGTGATCCCCTTTTGTCATGCTGCCAATTTACGGTTCCTATCATGTAAATTGGTTGACAAAAATGTTAATGTATGCAAAAAGGCTGTTGATGCTGCTGTCCCTTTTTTTTTTTTTTTTTTTTTTTTTTTTCTGTAACCGATTTAAGAGTTGCTAATGTATTCTTAGCATAAACGTCTGACTGCCACATATCTTTGTGTTTTCGGTTTTTAGTATCTTCACATACTTCAGTTTTTAGTTTTCTGTGTATATATATTCTGTTTTGCATTCTTTTATTGGTTTTGAAACTACAAGTGAATATATCAGTAGACTACCAACTTTCTATAAAGTGGTTCCAATAATATAATTTTGTATATAATACTCATACACTATCTTTTACTAACTTTTCTTACACAATCACTGCAGGTCATGCTATTCAAAAAGTGGTTTGAAGAGTTCCAAGAGCTTGATTCACCCAATTTCTCCTCTTCATGTAAAAATTCTTTCAAAAAGCTTAAACATTTTTCGGTCCAAATAACATTAACTTTCTGTAACAATCTTTTATCCCTTTGAATCATAATTTTTCATACAGTTTCTAATCCCGCAGCAATGCGCGGGTACTATTTCTAGTATATGGCTATATATATGATTCTAGACAAAGTTGATTTTAATACTATTATTACTTTTTGTTTACTTTGACCTGTCTACTTGTTAAATCATATTCAGTAAATGGAAAACTAGATTTAGTCCTTAAAAATGATTACTTTTAGATAAATACAATGAGTAAGATTAAAAACTAATTTTAGTTATTTGACTCGTGCCCAAATCATTTATAATCCACGTCATATTTAATTTCTTCAATGTAGCTTTGTTATGTTTTGTCTTCCTATATTATCCCTAAATATTGCTATTAAATGGTTTTTGTTGTGGCTTATTTTATCTGACAATGGAGAGGGAGGCGTGGCAGCAGTGAGAATTAGAGTGAGAATTAGAGTGAGATATATGTTTTGTCTACATAATACGTTAAGCATATAAAACGGACCCGGAGGAAGATGCTATTATAGTATTTTTCCAGTATATGACCAAGAACCAAAACCCATAATCACCCAAAAGAATATTTTTCCGTATGGGGTTTAGGTTCTTTTCTTGGTCGCCAAGCAACATACTTTAAGGGATGGTGAAAAAGTCAAACAACAGATTTTGAATGAATCAAAGCGATACAGAACCATGAATCATTTATTCATAAGGATACCATTATAATTACAATCCGATTACCTCCAGATTTGGTTTTCAAAATGAATGGCAGTTCATCATGTGTCTGCATAAAAATCATCAAGGACAATTCGAACTATGAGCGGTATCCTACCTACATGCAAACCATCTTCCAAAAACAGATATCCGAAGGAGAATCTTCCTTGAGTTCTTAATAGGGAACGAAAAGTAACCTTAAACTCCAGCTTCTTTACAGTAGAGTTGAATGAAAAAATTGATGGCTTAACTCTCACAGACACACCTGCAGGTGTTATAACACGAGCATTGTAGATAGAATTAACTGGACCTCCTACATTTGTGACCGTTCTTGATACAGTTGTGCTCTGCGTCAGCTCATGAATGGTGATAGAAGGAAGATTAAGGTTATTAATGAAGTTGGTTGATTTGCGGCATGTGATCTTAGCCCCAGCCACCAAACTGATGGCTGTGTTGTTATAACCCATGGAGCACAGGAAACGGATATAATCTGATGATTCTATTCATATATGAGACCAGGAGCTATGGCTTTGTTAGGATCAACATGCCCACCACCATAGTCAAATGGATCGGCCTGCTTGTGAGGAGCTCCCTCGGCCACAATACTTTGACCATATCCAATAAAAGACCCAATGCCCGATTGACTCTCTGAAAGATTTCCATTTCTGATATGAGAGTTTACTTCCAGAAAATTCCAACTTCTAGTCGTATGCAAATTAAGAATTCTGTTTGGAACGACATGAACAACGCCAGGGGAATCTGCATTAAGTTTTCAGCAAAGGAAAATATAAATTTACTTATTAGAAAAGAAAATTCTGACTCAAAAGAAAGAAAACATAGTTTAACAGTTCACCAACATTGTAACACCTGCAATAAGCTTTGCTTGACATGGAGTTAGGACAGCAGCGAACCCTGAAAATCCATGAGAAATGATTCCTTTGCGACTTCTTTGCTGAAAATTTTACTCACAAACTGTTACTTTTATATTTTTCTGTAATCCTGTCCGGTCAAAATATGCATTTTTCGGATGATTTTTCATGTCCATGCCTATGAGACGCACCCTGTACTTGTGATATTGCAGAGAAAGAGGTACCATTGGCCAAACAAGCAAAATTAGCATGCCACAAAACAGCAGACATTCACACACAAATATGCATGTTTACTGAAGGGAGTTTTCGGTCTATGCTATTGAAGCTGTAATCATATATCAGTCACAGCTATGAAAACTCCATCCCACTGTGTCATTTCTCAAACCAAACAGCATATCGTTTTATTATGAAGTAAAACAGCAGCAGCATGTTTAACTTTTTCTTCTCGAAAAATGTTGAGGAATTTTTAGTACAAAAATGCATTGAAACACACAAGGCCTTGCGAATTTTTTTCTTGCAAAATGATACGAAATATTTTAGCACAAAATGCATTGAAACATGTCAAGGCCGTAGGAAGGTAGTTACAAACAATTATATAGCAATATTATCCCTTCCCTCAGTTATGAACATAGAGAACAATCATTTCATTAAAAAAAAAAACATACAGAAAAACTTGCAATTTGAACAAATTTGTGTTCCTAAATTAGAAATAGAAATCAGTTCATCTTCTGTTGTTGGTAAAGTTTAAATTTAACTTAAATTGAACCACACATTGTCAAAGATAAAATTTTGGATAAGTATCAATGACCTTCCAAATACAGATGACAGAGTCTGATGGTGAGACTCAGAAACCAGCTCAGGCTCTCCATGCTGTCATTCTCCCATATACACAATGTAAACCTGCCAAAACCAAAAATCCACAAAAACAAAGTGATCATAATGTAACATTCAATAACAAAGCACACAGCATATGCCGGTTTGGCCAGTTGTGCAGGGCAGTGTGCCTGCCGTATTGCACCCAAGTTTGAAACATAGTTTGCGTAAGTTAGAGTAGTTTATAATAGAATATTGCCTTTGTCAAAACAAATAAAGAATAAACTATCAAGCACATAAAGCATAGGTTAAGGCTCACATTTTTGGAAGCCAAAGAGAGAAGAAACCCCAGAATTCTGTAGAGCAAGAAGAAGAAAAAGGGTGCCGATAACCCCACAAGGAGAAGCCATGCGATGTGAACGAGTGGCCTGAAAAATGGCAATTCGAAAACACAGAAAGCTCAGAGTGTTTGAGTTAATAAACTTGGGGGTTGTGGAAGGAAGGAGCGAGAGTGTGCTGTGTTGTAATTGTTGCTGGTGGGACAATAAGCAAAGCGTTTACAACAGTTGGCATTCAGCTCAGAAGGAGACATTTGATGGGATGAATGTGATGTGGAAAAAGCATAATCCAAAAACCAAAGACTCAGAGGGTTGACTGAAATTTTCCACATTTGGTGTGAAGGAGTCTGGTCACTTCCTTAACTACCCTACATTCTACTGTTTAATGTGGGAATGGAATTCATGGTCAAATCACTCTCGAGGAGGCGCTACTTCGGGACTCTATATGAGCTTTTATGTAAAGTTGACTTGGGGGTAATTTATTTTTGGCTTATTTTTAGTTATGTTACTAGGAGTTCTAGTTGAAACTCATTTATTCATTTGTAATTCAAATGTTATCACTTTACTTGCTGAAATTCAAAATTCGTTCCATTTTGACTTGTAGAGTCTCCATTTTCTTTGAAACTTATAGGCCGCCTCCTGAAATATATGTAGACCCAACACACAATAAGACTATATCAGGTGTGCAATAAATTTGATTATAAATCTCCATTGTGGATTAACATTCAACAATCAGAGAATATTAGGTTTAAGAGAAATTGAAGAGATGAAAGAATAAAAAGGAACGGATTAGCCTGGGGCACTCAAATCAAACCAACATAAGAAATGAACAGATCTAAGGTAATGTGAAGCGAATTTTGAGCTTTATAGAGATGACTTTCAAGTTTCAAGGGACAAAATTAGATCAAAATCGAGTTCCAGGGGCAACGTGGAGTGAACTATGAGTTTTAGGGAGTAAAGTGACAACTTTTGAGTTACAAAGAACAAAGTGAGATTAAAATTGAATTCTAGAAAGCGTAGCTAAAAATAAGCCATTATTTTTCTATTTGTGTTAACTATTTTTGTTACCAATTTTTTGAAATGTCAATCTTGGTTGAAGAGTTTATATTATCTCGCATTGGTTGAAGAGTGATGAAAGCAAAAAGAGAGAAATCAAATCTTGTAACACGTTTGAGCAAATAATTTGTACGTGGTCCTTAGTGGATAAGGTGCTGAGTTTCTATCAATGTGTCCTTGTTCAAAACTGATCTACAAATTAAAGTAATAGTTTTGAACTCTACTCCATTCTCTAATAATAATAATTTAAAAAAAAATTAAAGCAAATAATAGTTGAATTGAGAAAATATATAGATGTTGGGTAGCTCTTTGCACGATTTAGCTCGGTACAGTATGGGAGGGGAGATTTGGTTTGGTATGAAAGTATTCTGGTTTGATTTTGGGCTTCAGTTATAAGGCCACTCTTTAATTTTGTTTTGTGATAAAAATAGGCCCAATTTTTTGTTTTGGGCTAAAAAAGGGTCTTGTTAGTGAGAGAGAGGACATTAAAGTGAGTTGGATTCCAAATTTACATTGCATCCATCTATTTCATACAACAATAAAATTCAATTAAACATTCACAACCAAGCATTACCAAACGAAATGCCTTATGGCATTAGTACAACCCAAATAAAAAACCAAAGTTCAAGTTCAAGTGACCATACTAAAGTTCATGCAAAGTTTAGTTCAAATCAAAATGCCTTCAAACCAAAAATATATATTATTCAACTTAAAGAGCAATGCTAAAAATAAAAAAAAAAAAAAAAAAAAAGCCATATGTTTTTAAGTTTGTACTTTTACTTTCAAGGCTTACCCCTTGTGCTTGACATTTTTGCTCATCGAAGATTTAGGAGGCTTTGAAGGAACTTTTGATTTTGATGATTGAAGCCTCATTGAAGGAGCTTTTGGAAAACAAAGTGTTTTTTTTTTGCCAAAGCATAGTAATCAGTGGCCATTTAATGAAATTTTCAAAAGAAAACTAATGAAAATGACTTGAAAACTTTGAGTTTTAACGATAAGGACAAAATAAAGGGTAAAGTGAATAGTACCATAATTGCCTTTTTAGTGTAAAAATGTGGTTTTTCGTTAAAGTGAACAGTACCGCAGGCTTTTCGTTAAAACTCTCAATTTTCAAATGGTAAGTATACCTGAACATAGTTTACAAAATTACAGTTATTGCCCCAACATTATTCTTTTTGACAATTATTATATCATATTAAATACCATATATTTTTAGTCATTTAACATAGTCACAACAATTTATATAAACGTTTACCAAACACTCAGACACAATTTTATTTGTTAAAAGCACTTTCACAAGGAAAAAAAAAGTTTACCAAACACTCAACAACTTTATTTTACAGTTGTTTATTCTTACAACTGTTTATTCTCACAGCATAACAGAAACATTTTTTTTTTTTTTTTTTTTTTTTTAAAAGAGCAGCAACACCAAACTAGCCCTAAATCAAATATAATCACTCTAGGTCACAAACCGACAAGAGTAAACTTACCAAATTCTTGTAGCAATCCTAAATCTATTTTAGCGTTTCAAATTCGTGCAACTCATCTCCCTCCCATTTGTTTAATTATAGTTTAATTATAGTTTGGTTATCAAAACCTTTAGGCTACCATTCATCATTCCTATTTTTTCTTCTTCATTAGGTTAGTTATCTTTCATTTTTTCCGTGACTTAGGGTGCCCTACAAATTGAAGCAAAATTTTTTTGTGTCAATGTATTTTATTTTTATTCTTACCAACAAAACTCCCGTGCATTGCATATATGTATTTGCATTTAACTTGTACTTGTTTTTTTTAGATGCCAATGATTATCAAAACAATTTATATAAAAGTTTACCAAACATTCAGACACAATTTTATTTGTTAAAAGCACTTTCACAAGAAAAAAAAAGTTTACCAAACACTCAACAACTTTATTTTACAGCTGTTTATTTTCATAGTGTTGAAAGTAAGAACTTAGTGAGTAAGAAATGAATCTTGAAGAAAGAGAGAGAGATTAGAGAGAGAGAGAATGTAGAGAGAGAGAGAGAGAATTGTGAAAATGATTTTCATTATTTTAACCATTCTTTGTACATGAGATATTTATACATAAATATCAAATCTAACTATTTTAGTATTCCCCTAACTAACCCACACAGCTTAAAACTAATATGGTGCTTTACACCTTAGTACTCCTAACGTCCCCCCTCAAGCTGAAGGTAGAGGATCGAACTGAAAGCTTGTCAGTCAAGGAGAGAAACCGATCAGCAGGTAGGGACTTAGTAAAAATATCAGCAATCTGTGACACTGTACCAACATGTTGGACATCAATCTGGCCCAAAAGAACTTTCTCACGGATATAGTGATAGTCAATCTCAACATGCTTTGTTCGAGCATGAAAGACTGGATTGAAAGCTAATGCAATAGCACTCTTGTTATCACAGAATATAACAGGTGTACGCAGAAGAGGAAATGAAATATCAGAAAGTATCTTGCAAATCCATGAAATTTCTGCAGCAGTGTTGGCAAGTGACCTGTACTCGGCCTCAGTGGAAGACCGAGCCACTGTGTTCTGTTTCTTAGCACTCCAAGCCACTAAATTGGATCCTAAAAACACACAATAACCGCTTGTAGATCGTCTGTCAACAAAGCAACCAACCCAATCTGCATCAGACCAAGCAGTAAGATGTTGAGCACCCTTTGTGAACCATAGTCCGGAGTCAATAGTGCCTTTGAGATATCGTAAGATACGCTTAACAGCTTGCAAATGGATAGTTCGAGGAGTTTGCATATGTTGACACACTTGATTCACAGCAAAAGCTAGATCAGGACGAGTCCAGGTAAGGTACTGTAATCCACCAACAATGGACCGGTAATAAGTAGGATCTGCAAGTGGTGTGCCTGAGTGATCCAGTTTAGAAGAACTAACTGGAGTATTGCAGGGCTTGACGCCTAACATATCAGTTTTCTTAAGGAGATCCAAGGCATATTTTGACTGATGAAGAAATAGACCTTTGGAATATCGTGTCACTTCAATGCCCAGAAAGTAGTGTATATCACCAAGATCTTTGACAAGAAAAATAGCTTGCAGTTGAGAAATGATAGTTTGACAGACTTGAAAGGAGCTGCCAGTGATGATTATATCATCAACATAGACCAAGATGAAAGTGATAGTTGTGTTTTTCTTGATAAAAAGACTAGTGTCATATGAGGATGCAGAGAAGCCCAAGGACAGAAGAGCCCGATAAAAGGCTTCATACCAGGCGCGAGGCGCTTGTTTAAGACCATATAGAGACCTCTTAAGTTTGCAAACATGGGTAGGCTTAGAAGTATCAACAAAGCCTGGGGGCTGCACCATATAGACATCCTCCTTTAACTGACCATGAAGAAATGCATTGCTAACATCTAATTGGTGAATGAACCAATCATAATGTACTGCAAAGGAAAGCAAAATCCGAATAGTAGGTGGTTTAGTCACGGGACTGAAAGTCTCAGAGAAGTCCAAACCTTCTTGTTGATGAAAACCCTTAGCAACTAGACGTGCTTTATACCTTTCGATAGACCCATCTGCCTTGTGTTTCACTTTGAAGACCCATTTACAACCGACAAGATTGTAAGAATGATGAGGAGGCACCAAATCCCATGTACCAGTGGATTGAAGAGCTTGAAATTCAGCTTGCATTGCTGTCATCCAAGGTGCATGTTTGGAAGCTTGAAGATAAGTGGTTGGTGCAGATGGTATTTGGGTGAGAGGATCAACTGAAGATGGAAAGGGATGCTTAGTAGCAGTGAAAACTTTGGGTTTATGAATACCAGCTTTGGCTCTAGTGATCATAGAATGCGTATTGGGAGGTGCGGCAATAGGTTGAGTGGAACCCGAGGCTATATCAGTGGGATGAGAAACTGGTAAAGGTGAAGGAGAGGATGATGGAATAGATGTAGGATCAGGTATTTGTGGTGTAGAAAAGACATGAGGACTAACAGATGGTTGAGCTGGAGATTCTGCAGGTTGGGAAGTAAATGGCACGGGTATAGTAACTGAGATGGAAGAAGGGATAGGTGTGGAATGAGATAGTACAGAATTTGAAGCTGGTAAAAAATGAGGATTGAGATAAGGAAAAGTACTCTCATCAAACACCACATGTCTTGAAATGTAGAGCTTCTCAGTTATGGGATCATAACACCGATATCCACTGTGATTTAAGCTATAGCCCAGAAAAATGCACAGCTTACTCTTTGGTTCTAACTTGTGTCCAGAGTAAGGTTTCAGCCATGGATAACATGACATCCAAAAGGCTTCAATGTATGATACTTCGGTGGAGCTTGAAATAATTTTTCCCATGGACTCAAGGAAGAAGTCTGTGAAGGCAACCTGTTGATGAGATAAACTGATGTCTGAAAAGATTCAACCCAAAATTTAGGTGGTAAACCACTCTGAGAAAGTAGAGTTCTGCCCATTTTCACAACATGACAATGTTTCCGCTCTGCACATCCATTTTGTTCAGGTGTGTGTGGACAACTCAGCTGATGTGTAATACCTTGAGCATTAAAGAAATCTTGAAGTCTGTTGTTTAAAAACTCACCCCCTGAATCAGTCCTCAAACATTGAACTTTAGAGGCAAACAGTGTTTGAACTTTGAGATTGAAATTGATAAGAACTGAAGCAACATCTGATTTAAGATATAAAGGATATAACCAACTGTATTTGGTAAAATCATCCACTAGTATTAGGTAGTATTTGTAACCAGTACAAGAGAATGAAGGGGAGGGTCCCCATACATCAGCATGAACCAAATGAAAATGCTTTACTGAAGTACAAGGCAACACAGAGAAAGGAAGCTTAGAAGCTTTGCCCATTCGACAAGCAACACAAAATGGCATTTTATGCACTGAACCAGTTACAGGTAAACAATGATTATGTAACACAGATTGTAAGACAGCACTAGAAGGATGTCCAAGCCTCCTATGCCAAAGATGAATGTCAGCCTTCGCCACCATCAAAGCACGAGGAGACACTGTTATTCCAGAAGAGCCATTTGAAGATGTCCAGTAGAAAGGGTAGAGGCCACCTTCACTGGGGCCCTGGAAAAGCGTCTTCCCAGTTTGTAGATCCTTGATATAGAACCCAAACGGATCAAAAGTGAGAGAGCAGAAATTATCATTGACAAATTTGTAGACAGATAGTAGATTATGATAAGCTTGAGGGACAAGTAAGACATCTTTAAGGCGAAAAACTGTATTAGGTGTGCGTATAAAGGCATGACCAATATGTGATATCAACAGACCTTTACCATCACCCACAAATAGTTGGTCACTGCCAGTGTAGGGAATAGCAGAGTTAAAGAAAGAAGGATCTGGAGAAACATGATGAGAAACCCCACTATCTGTTATCCAGTAATGTGGTGGAGCAGATGTTGTTGCAGACATAGCCATAGGTGAATAACCAGAGAACTGAGGAGAACCAGAACCATGAGTAGTACCTGTAATCTTTGAAGCAGTAAATTGTGAAAGACGACCACAATGAAGAGCTTGATGACCATGCTGATTGCAAAGTTAGCATGAAATGGACTTTCCAGAGAGGAAAGGGGCTTGACCAGACTGATAACCGCCAGATCGGGAAGGACCGGCACCAAGAATCCCACCAGTGTGGTGATTGAATCGATTCCCCCCAAAATTACGATTCTGATTGAATTTAGAGCGGTTTTGGTTGCGACCTCGATAATTCCCTCGGGATCCAGAGTGGTAACCAGAATTAGGAGAGGGTTGAGCAGTATATGCATGAAATGGAGTGGATGCCGGTGCTCGATTTTTACGCTTTTGAAGAGAAATTTCCTTACTCAAAAGCAAACCATGAATTTCATCAGAAGTAGCAGATTCAGTTCTAGTTTCAATAGAATCGACAAAAGATTCATAATCCTCAGGAAGACCAGACATAATATAGGCAACCAAATCAGATTCAGAGATCGGTTCACCCGCAACAGCCAATTTATCAGAAATTTCTTTAATTGAATTAAGGTAATCAGTCATCGAAGATTCACCTTTCTGGATCGTCTGAATCTTGGCACGAAGACTGTGAACATGTGAACAAGAAGCTCCAACGAAGCGTTTTTCCAGAGAAAGCCACAGAGATCCGGAATCATCCATACCAACAGTCAAAGGAATGAGATCTTCAGAGAGAGTTGAATTGATCCAAATCATCAAGATCTGATCTCGCTCACACCAAACTTCATACGCAGGATTGAGAACTCGAGTGCCAGTAGAATCACAGACGAACTGAGAAGGACAGATGTCTGTGCCATTGAGAAGCCCTAAAAGCTTGAAACGCTTCAAAACTGGAAGAAAGAGGCTGCGCCAGGTGATGTAATTGTGCCGATTCAACTTAGTCGGAACCATGTCGGCGATGTTCTGAACGGTGACAGAGGTAATCGGAGAATTCAGAGCATCAGTAGGAGGAATCGCGACTGAGGAGGAAGAATTGGTAGAGTTTTCCACAACAGTCATGGCGAATTTGCACAGAAAGGGGAAAAGAGAAGACGAGAAAAATCTGTTTGGCAGGAAAGAAAATTGCAAGAAAGTTAAGAACACGGAAGCGGGAGATCAATGTCGGTGGACTCCGGCGATGATACCATGTTGAAAGTAAGAACTTAGTGAGTAAGAAATGAATCTTGAAGAAAGAGAGATAGATTAGAGAGAGAGAGAATGTAGAGAGAGAGAGAATTGTGAAAATGATTTTCATTATTTTAACCATTCTCTGTACATGAGATATTTATACATAAATATCAAAGCTAACTATTTTAGTATTCCCCTAACTAACCCACACAGCTTAAAACTAATCTGGTGCTTTACACCTTAGTACTCCTAACACACAGCACAACACAAACAGTTTTGTTTTTCTTTTTCAAAAAGCACCGCAACACCAAACTAGCCCTAAATCAAATATAATTACTCTAGGTCACAAACAGATAAGAGTAAACTTATCAAATTCCTGCAGGCAATCCTTAATCTATTTTGGTGCTTTAAATTCGCGCAACTCATCTCCCTCCCATTTGTCACTCTCGCCATCCCAAAACAGGTTGAATTAACACAACGTCTGTAAGCGAGAATTCCTATTTAGTCTTGTAACACCTTGACGGGGTCTTTCCCACTTAGAAACAATCTAGACATTCCTAAAACCCTAAGTTTATATATTAGGGTTCTCGCACTCTTAACTGCCTCTTATGCACTTCTTTGCCTCTATCATCTCTCTCGCGTCTCTCGATCATCTCCATTCTTTTTCTGCCTCTCTCCTCTCTTCAGCTATCTCATATGTCCCCTTGCATGCATCAAGTCCCAACAAATGGACCAATTGTTTCTTACTCTCTCATCTGGTAAGTGGAAGCTAATATCATTGTATGTATATATTTGTTTCTTACCAATAAATTCTTATACATGAATTCTTATAGTTGTTGATTCTTCTTAATTATCAAGACTACGACTGCCCCATAAAAATGCTAAGATCTCTGTAGGTTGTGTTTTATTTTTGGGTTAATCTCAGTTTACTACCTTGAAGTTTCGTGGTTTTCAACATTTGGTACATGAAGTTTTTTTCATCCCAGAATCATACCTCAAGTCTTAATTTTGGGACAGTTTCATACATCCGTTAAGTTTTCCATTAGAACTTCTGTTAACTGATGATGTGGCACCCACGTGGACAATAACTGAGCGCTACGTGTCAATATGAGCCCACTTCGATATTAAAAAAAAATCAAAAACACAAAAAAAAAAAAAAACAAAAAAAACCCCACCCATCTTCTACCTCCACCCAACCCCCGCCCTTCTTTCTTCTCTCTGCAACCCGCACCCTCTCCCCCAACCTTCCTTCACTTTCTTCCCCCATCCCCTTCTCTCTCTCTCTAAAATCCCTACAAGCCTAACCCATAGGGGAAGAAATTGCAGATTGCAGGTTGCCCAGAAAGAGAGGGTGGTGAAGGAAGGTTGGGGGAGAGGGTGCGGGTTGCAGAGGGAATAAGGAAGGGATGGGGTTGGGGGATGTAGTTAACTAATAATGTGGCGTTCACGTGAACAATAACTGAGTGCCACGTGTCAATATGAGCCCACTTCAATATTAAAAAAATACAAAAAACACAACCAAAAAAAAAAAAAAAAAAAACCCCCACCCGTCTTCTACCTCGCCCCAACCCCCTCCTTTCTTTCTTCCCTCTGCAACCCGCACCCTCTCCCCCAACCTTCCTTCACTTTCTTCCCCCATCCCCCCCTCTTTCTCTCTAAAATCCCTATAAGCCTAACCTATGGGGGAAGAAATTGCAGATTGCAGGTTGCCCAGAGAGAGAGGGTGGTGAAGGAAGGTTGGGGAAGAGGGTGTGGGTTGCAAAGGGAAGAAGGAAGGGAGGGGTTCGGGGGATGTAGAAGACGGGTGGTTTTTTTTTTTGTTGTTGTTGTTGTGTGTTTTTGAATTTTTTTTTAAATATTGAAGTGGGCCCATATTGACACGTGGCGCTCAGTTATTGTCCACGTGGGCGACACATTATCAATTAATAGAAGTTCTAACGGAAAACTTAACGGATGTATGAAATTGTCCCAAAATTAAGATTTGAGGTATGACTCTGGGATGAAAAAACTTCATGTACCAAATGTTGAAAACCACTAAACTTCAGGGTAGTAAACTGAGATTAACCCTTTATTTTTTAGTTGGACCAACAACTTGCAGATATGGTGAGGAGATTGGTAATGCTATTCATACCATGTTTTTGTACCACATTTTCATACCACTTTGCGTGACATTTGATGTAGACAGCCACATCATTTGAATTAATCAGATTTTTAAATTTAGTTCATTAATAATTAAACTAGTTAATTAAATGATGATTGTGGTATACGAGAAGTCTTTCTTCTTCATTTTCTTGGGTTTTGCAAATTTTTCAAATGATGTGGTTGTCCACATCAGATGCCACCTCAGGTGGTATAGAAATGTAGTATAAAAACATGGTATGAATAACATTACCCGAGGAGATTATATACTAGTTGTGTACAACGAGACGATATTGTTTAATTATAGTTTCGTTATCAAAACCTTTAGGCTACCATTCATCATTCCTATTTTTTTTCCTTCATTAGGGCATGTGTTAGTTATCTTCTATTTTTTCTGTGACTTATGGTGCCCTACAAATTGAAGCGAAATTTTTTTATATGAATTTTTTTATGTGTCTATGTATTTTATTTTTATTCTTACCAACAAAACTCCTGTGCATTGCATATACGTATTTGCATTTAACTTGTACTTGTTTTTTTTAGATGCCAATGATTATCCAAAAAAAGGAAATGATATGTTGTGTCAACAAGTTCAATCCCGCCTTTGCCAACCCAGTTCGGTCTACAACTGCTATAAGGAAGGACTGCTCCTCCTACATTTTGTCAAGAGAGGAATAGGCCTTGTATTCCGAGGCAGACTTATCATCCCATCCCATGGTTGGTGGGACTGAGAGTACTAAGAGATTTTTCAATGTGATTGGCACACGGGAGTACACCATGTGTCATTATATAAATAGTGGGATGTATGTGTTAAAAAGTTGATAACTTAAAAAATAAAATTTCTCACTACTTACATAAAAGCATGCGGCGTACCATCCGTATTCCCGTCACAATAAAAAATTGGGTAAATTACATTTTCATACCTCAGGTTTGGGGTCTATTTCAATTCCTTACAACATCTTCAAAACATTTCACTTTCATACCTTAAGTACTATTTTATTTCAAAATAATACATCTGTTACATTTTCCATCCATTGATCCTTAAAACGCTGACGTGACTGCCAAATGTGTGCCACGTGGCAAAAAACCAATTTTTTAATTTAAAAAAAAAAACCCTAAATCTTCTAAATATATTAATTTAAAAAATAAAATTAAAAAAATTAAAAAAAAAAAGCTGAAGTTAACCTTCCCGTCATCCCCCCTCCCCAATCCTCGTTGTCCTCTCAAAACCAAAAACCTAGAATAATCCCCCCCCACCCCACCCGCATCCTCCCCCCGCCCCCGCCGCCCGCATCTCCCCCCACCCCAAAACCAGAAACCCAGAAACAATTAACACCCCCTCACCCCCCTCCCCCCCACGACCCTCCCTGCGCACCCCACCCCCAACCCGCGACCCTCCTTCCCTCCGTACCCATCCTCTTCCCTTCTCTACACACCCCCCACTCCTTAAATCCACATCCATTCCACGAACCCGGCGATGGTGAGACGGGAGCTGGGTTTTTTTTTCTTTTTTTTTTTTTTTTTGGGTTGCAAGTAGGGGGTCGAGGGAAGAAGATGAAGAGGGAGAGAAGAGAGGGGAAGAGAGCGGGGGGAAGACGAATTGAAGGGGGTATTTTTTTTTTTTTTTTTTTCTTCTTCTTCTTCTTCTTCTTCTTTCTGGGTTGCAGGGAAGAAGATGAAGATGGTGGAGATGGGTTTGGGGGTTGCAGGGGGAAGACATGTTTCAGATTTTTTATTTTTATTTTTTTTTGAGAAAATTTAGGTTTTTAAAAAAAAATAAAAAATATATATTTTTGCCACGTGGCAGACATTTGGCAGCCACGTGGCATATATGTGGCAGCCACAACAGCACTTAACGGATCAATGGATGGAAAATGTAACGGAGGTATTATTTTGAAATAAAATAGTACTTAAGATATGAAAATGAAATGTTTTGAAGATGTTGTAAGGAATTGAAATAAACCCCAAACCTAAGGTATGAAAATGTAATTTTAGAGACAAGGAATATTGATACTCCAAGACCTTGACAGGAAAACAGTATGCGTTGTCCGCCTTGTACTCATCTTTACCACAAGTGGTGCGAGCGGGACCCCTCTTCCTCGCACTCAATCCCAATCCGTAATTGGCACTAGGAAAACTTCTCATCAACAGAGAGAGGCTACTACACTTGTAGGATCCCAGCTTGATGTTACTCCTAATGATTTGCCTACGCAAGCACCTACTAGAAAGAGAATGTAGTTGGTCACAACCAACGACAGAGCCAGAAATTTCTTCTAGTGGGGGCAACCGAAAACAACTAAGAAAACTTTATTATAGTATGGTTATACGTAATATGATATTAATGATGGTTTCAAATGATGATGTATCACAATTCCAATGTTATAAAAATTTCAATATAGTAGTGGAAAGTGGCAAAGTGATGAGATAAATATGGGTACATGATAGCCAGGAGAGGGTTTTTTCGGTTTGAATGACATAACAAGAGCACTATTGCTCATATAATATTTGATATGGAGTATATGTAGAAGAATTTATGTTGGATATTAGATACATATCTTTTCTTCAAAGATAACCCGGGTATATTATATAATTGTAGTTTGCAACTAAACAAACGAATTACTTGAGCGGGGGCATCTGCCCCCAGTGAGCCTTCATCGACCCTGTCCATGGTCACAACTGGTGTAAGAAATAAAATAAATAAATGTTATACACCACACATAACGTTACACCAATCATCACTGCATATTAATGCCATTTTTGCTTTTGCATTGTAGGTGTTGGTGGTTCTATCCCAAACTTACTTGATGAAACACCAGTACGCGGGGCATGTCGGTTGGTTAAGACCAATCGTATTGTGTGTATTATGCAAGTAAAGATCAAGGTCGTCATAGACTTGTGCATTTTGTTGAAATAAAAATCACAACCTTTGTTTTTAATTATCTTTAGGTGAATTTTGACTTGAACACCAAAATTGAAGAACATTATGATTATGTTGACAGACTTATGTCTAGACGGTACATTGAGTTTTAAGTACGAGTTACATGCATACTTTTTAGAGTGGGCGTCACCTGAGGAGGCGTGGCCAATAGATGAACTCAAGACTTGGGGAACTTGGAGTGAGAGTTTTTATATGAACATTTTCAGTCAGAGAAGTTTATGGTATTCTTTTAGTTGGTTTATACCTGCAAAGCATTTAGTGTTCACTAGCAATTGTGTCCGCGCGATGCCGCGGATTTCAAAATTATGTTAAACATAAAATATATTAAAATTTATTTACATCCATATCAAAATCTAAAATTCATCTAAAGTATATTTGGAGATCTCAAAATATAAATGTTTGAGTAAACGAAGAAAATCTTAAATACTTAGTGGGCACGCATACCATTTAAACAAAAGGGGCATGATTCTTGGTATGTTGTAACTAAAATAATAAGTTCAAATATCATCTAAGTTTTCTGATCTACATCATTAACTGCTTATTGTCCAAAATATTTTAGCAACCTTTATACAACATAGGTTGACCAATCAACTTTTCAAAGATTGGTTTGAGTACAAGGTATGTGATCCCACTCCATGGTTGCTCATTTCTATATATGCGGCAAAAATTGATAGCTATACAACTCCATCATTGCAAGTCCTCACATCATCTTTCATTGCATTTCAAAGCTTCCTTTTTTTCTTCCTTGTGTGCAGGCGTTTTTATTTCTCTGTTACAAATTAAAAAAAAAAATAGAAGTTGATAATATAAGTGATAGTTTTAGTAAAAATGAAAAAAACAAAATATATGTATGGTTTGAACTACAGATACTAACGAATAAGTTCAAACCTTAAATCGCATATGAATCCAGATTATCAAAATCATTCATACGCAAACCAATCAACTCAATCATGTTCAAACCAAATTGGTCTACTACGTAAGGAAAAGTTGTAATCCATATTTCAGTTTTCAGTCGATTTCATTTCATTCTTAATTCGGATCAAAAGTATGAGAGAATTGTTAGGATGAGGGTGAACGAAATCGACTATTTTAAAGTTGAATTTTCAGTCAGGAACAATATAAATTAGAATATAATAGGAGTGTTTTCTCTACAATTAGGAAATCAAAAGCATGCTTACAAATTTTAGCTTACTACAAACTGTGTGTGACTTTGTTTGAGCAATGAAAACAGATCCAATTATATTTGTAAGTTAGAATACTGCATTATTAGTCTTGCTGGCTGAAAATCTATTATATTCTAATTTATATAGTTTTCGTAGGAAAATTCAGCTTTAAAGAGAGTAACTACTATAAAGTGTAAACTGAAGAATGTATAGTTCATAGTACAGACCAAAAATTAGCAATGATGTTTTCGATTCTTGCTCAGAGTTTCATTTTCGGTGTATGGAATGGAATTGAAAAGGTATCTCATGAAATGAAAGTCAATTTAGGAAAAGTGATTGCATGTAATTGGAAGGGAGAGCAAATCATGCTAACCATTTAATCTCATCAGCTAACCTTCTATTGTTTTCAATGTTTATAGATTATCGAGCAGTGTAAAATTCGGATCCTTTCATTAAAGCCAGAGCAGAGTAAACAAACTAATTGTAAAAAGAACACATAAAAAAGAGAGAAAAAAAGATACCTGGGATAGATGGAAACTTGTTTGGCAATTTCCTATGTATATCCATAGCATGATTTTGAATTAATCTGCACCAAAAATAAGTTTTGCAGGACACACGATATCAGGGAAAAAAAAGGTATACAGAGATTATGATAGATTGTGGGATGTTGGGATAGGCTTGTTGTTAATACTATATGTTACATCAGATTCTTTATAAACACCTCTAGGTAACAAAAGTAGGTATTCTTCACTAATTAACTCTCTCAAATAGGCTCAATTTTCAGATTAAATTTGGTCAGCCGTTTGGAGTGCTTAACGTTTTCAGATTCTTCATTTCTTAAATCGACTAAAAAGAGCAAAAATTAAAAAAGTGAACCTGGTGGTCGCCGCCGCCGATGAGGAGATCGAGGGGATTGATTTTAGCTTATCGTTTGAAAAGCTGGCTTTCTTCTTTCTTCTTCCCATTCAGGTTCTATTATGTGTCTTCTTGTTCCTTCAAAACACTACCAGTAGTTCCAACCACATGCCATTGGATCATAATCCAAATAATAACATAAAAGTCTCACGGAGCTGGAAAAAAACAAAGAATTCTATCGCATCAAGTTCAAGCCTCCACTTACCACAAACTATTGTGTGCAGACTGGGCATTCATGTGGCTTCCCTTTCTCCAGCCAAAACCAAACAACATCATGCTCATCCTCTGCAATTAAAATACAACAAAAAGAAAAAAAAAACATCAAAATGATAGGAATAAAAATTTAAAAGATCCATTTTTTCTCAAATACTCAATCGTTTCTAATCAAATCAGCTAACCCTTTTCAAAACCCTACATATAACAGATCAAAGCTATTTACTCGTCGTAGGGTTTATGCAGACCCAAATTCTACCATCAGGGAAAAGGCAGTGGCGATGAAAACACTGGTAGGATTTGAAACGAAATTGGTCCATACCAAAATACTGGTAGGGTTTATTCGTCTTCCTCCGCCTTCGTCCAGGGTAAGATAGAGCTGCTGTTTTTGTCTGCCCTTTGGAGCAGAAAGTTTTGACTGGAACAGAACTCCAACGGGAAGGAAGAAGTGAGGGAGGGAGGAAAAGGAAGTGCGATCCCACGTGTCAATAGAATTGTGGCAGAAAAGTGATAACACAATTTAGCAGGGACAAAATCGGTATCACACTGTTAATGAACAGTGCTATCTCCTGACGACAGTACTTTTCTGCTGGGTTTCAGTAGATGGCAATTTCTTGTCAATCTTGTCAAGTATATGAGTGTCAGGTAACGGAAGAGTGTACACTGGTTAAGTAATGAATGTTTTAGTGCTATGTTGTTTGTAGCAAATTAAAATTTGGCATATCTGTTTTTGGTTTGTTGGATAATGATTCTGACTCAATATAAGGGTTGTGGTATTTAAGAATCTGGTTGCTAGCATGACACATTTCTATGGCTATACAATTTTTCTCATTTGTATTTGATCTTACACACTGATCATTACTATATTTGAAGCTAAACTAATAATCGGCAGGCAGGTTCGCAATTCCCTAAGATTGATACTTTTAACATTGCTTATGCCGAGAAGAACAAAAACTAGACCAATAAGACTGCAAAGTCCAAATTTGTAAGTCTGAAGTTGATTCTGTTTTAGTATTGTATAATAAATAAAGTTGTAAATTCCGAACGAAGTTCTAATCTATCCCCTTTGTTTAAAGGATGATATGGTTGCTCGGAAATAGGATTATCATAATGAATTGGCTAAGGATTATCCTCAGGATACTCTATTAGATGACATAGCAGTATCTGATACAAATGTTGGTCTCCATAGCCTTAATGGTGTTAAGCCCAGTAGGTAGATATGTGGTTTGGGTGATAGTCGAGTTCGTGAGCTTGGTGGATCGACTTCTTGATCGTCACTTAGAGCGTGTCAGTTGGAGGAGGAGTTGGCAGAGGAAAGAGTTGCTCGACAGGTAGCTGATGCACCAAGCTCCCCGGTGCATCAAAATCCTCCTCCAACTGTCGAGCAGCTTTCCTCTGCAAGCTCCTCCTCCAACTCATGGGCTCTAAGTGACGTCTGAGAAGTTGATCTACGAAGCTCACAAACTCAGCCATCACCCAAACCGCATATCTGCCTACTGGGCTTAATAAGGATGACAATTCTAACCGTTAAACCCGATAACCATGGATAACCATCCGAATGGATTGGATTTGGATATGAAAATTCGGGTATGGTTTGGATATGGGGAAAAACCGTTTATATTATTCGGTTTTGGTTTTGGATATGATTATAGAGGTTCCCAAACCGTATCCATAACCGAATCCAATCCGATTAGTAAATAATATAATTTATATATAATATAATAGGATAATATATATATATATATATATTTGTATATCTATTATTCACCAAACCATTACCTTGAGAATACAAAAGTTGCATTTTGTAGGAAAGTAAAGTTTTGAATCAAAATCAATGCAAACTCAATGGTGCTTACAGGACATAACAAAAACAAGCCAACATCATCAGTGTTTTAATTTTTATACTCAACAAGATCCATTCATTGGATCATTTTATACATCAAATGTTGAATGACGAAATTGATATCTACTAACTTATAATTTCTCAATTGAACGAATATATTTTTTGTATTGACGAAGATGGATATACCCGTTAACCGATGGGGAATCCGTTACTCGGTGGGTATGGTTATGGATAATACCCGATGGTTAATTTGCGGTTATGGATATGGTTATTTTTCGTGGTTATGGGGATGGATATAGCATTTCTGTCCTCAAACCGAACCGTTGCCATTCCTAGGGCTTAACACCCAATACACAGTTAAAGGATATGAAGACAAAATCTTTATCAGGTATTGCTATGTCATATAATGGAGTATCCTAGGGATAATCCTTTGTAAATTCATAAAGACAATCCTCTTTCCTAACAAGCGTCTCATCCTTTAAAAGAAAACAAGAAAGGCATAGAGTAGAACTTTGTCTGGAATTTCCAGCTTAATTATTAAACAACACTGAAACATTAATTCCATTTTAGACTTACAAATTTGGACTTGGCAGTCTCATTGGTCCAGTTTTTGTTCTTCAAGGCATAAGCAATCTCAAAAGTATCAATCTCTTGAAACTGGGAACTTTCTGCCATTTATTAGTTTAGCTTCAAAAATAGGAATGATCATAAATAATAAGATCAAATACAATGCCATAAATTAGATAGCCATAGAAATGGATCATGCTTGCAACCAGATTCTTAAATACCACAACCCTTATATTGAGTCAAAATCATTATCCCACAAACCAAAAACAGATGTGCCAAATTTTAATTTGCTACAAACAACATAGCACTAAAACATTCATTACTTAACTTGTGTATACTTCTCCCCTATGTAGGCAAGTGAGCGAACCAGTGTGACACTTATAGTTATTTTGGGCTCGATTTATCTTGGTGGCTTGGCTCCAGCGGCTCAGGTTGTTGTTGGCCAAATTTTTTTTGTTTTCAATTTCCCAATATCAATTCCAAAATGTGGCAATATTTTGAGTATAATGTATGCACAATTTATGTAGAATTTAAAATTCGTATAACATAAAGTTGGTTCATGCATTATGGTGAAGGTTCACGCAGTCAAGGTTGAAAAAATATCGAGATAAACATCGTTATTTTGGAAGAAGCTGGATTATGTGATGGTATCGAGATAAAAAGGTCTTTTAGTATCCAAATATAATCTACTAATGATTTACATAATACACAGGTACTAAAAGTATATTCATAACAAGTAATTAATTATTCTCCATAAGGTAAGTATTTATAAGAGACAAGATACAAGGCTTACTCAAAACCGTAAATAAATCAATCGTAATTGTACAAGCAACCACATATTTACGTAGACAAGAAAACCTAGATCTGAGGTTGTACCGTTGTAGTCACCACTCCCCATCACCTTATCCTGTGATGAGTTGTGATTACCACCTTTTTTCCTTGAATTATGGCAACTGATTGTGCCGAGAAGATTGAGCTGTGTTGTCCCGCATTCGATGGCTTCCCTCACTCAATTCCAATCTCATATATGTGTCTTGTAATCTTGTAAAGATCTCATGATGAAATATACAAGTTTTATATCAAAAATCAGCATATTCCCACTCAATACTAACTTTGAAAATAAATACAATCTCATAAAACTACTCAATACCATAATACTTTTCTTTTATAACACAAACACAATCAGTAAACACAGATCCATATCCTTGGACATATTTGTCAGGAGAGACGTTCAAATATCATCTGAACATCATTTATTAGCAAGCATAACAAGACGTCGATCACATTGTACAGATTAATGATACACTTAAGTATTGACAATGGGATACAGTTCATATCGAACATTACAGCTCCCACCTACAACACGCCCACCTCGTTTTGCATCGCAGCAGTTTGGGAGTTCGTTTATTGCACTGTCAAGACACTTCTTACAATCAACGCCAGAGAGGTCCCTCGTGCATTGAGCAATGCCATAAAGGGTTTTGAATGTATCGAGTTGTACCTCACCAGTAGCATAAAGCTTTTGATTAGCTTCAGAAGCTTCATTAGATAACCCACTTAACAACTCTTTAACTTTCTCATTGAATAGTGTCCCATTCTCTACTTCTTGGACGTTCCACATATAGAACTTGTTCCTGCTATCAATTTGCCCAAAAAATCCCACATCTGAGTACTTTAAAAGGCAGTGATCGTACCAAATTATGGCTCCCTTACGATAAGGGCAGCGCTTGGGAAGCTCTTTGCTTGCGTCAACCACGCAAGTATTGCAATCTTTGCTTGAGACATCACCGCGGCAAAGGGCCAAGCCATTCACTTGGTTTTCAGCTTGGCCAGTTGAACCAAGGCCAAAGCCAGTATAAGGAACTTTGGTGTATAAAAGATTGAACAATGAGTTCAAGTTGGCACCATATGGACTACCAGCAGTGTAGTTTTCTGGGCTGAAACAAAAATGGTAAAGTGGGGAGGCACCAATTGCAGAATGGTGTAAAAGCCAAAGCACTAAGAGACCCAGAGGGATTGATTTGAAGAAGAACATGTTGGATTTATGAGATATATCAAAGAACGCACTCGGTATATATACATATATAAGAAGCTTCTAAGATATTGATTGTGACTGGAGTCGAAATTGTTGACTTTTTTATATTCAACCTTGTCAAAAGTCTCACTAGCCAATATAATAAACTTGACATTACTTATGGGATATTAACCTAGTTCTGGAGAAATTAAACCTCCACGAATGATGTTGAAAGACGAATTCAAACTAGCCACGAATGTTAGTGTTAAAAGTCAAATGTCTAAAGCATCACACATTTTCAAAGCATTATACTGGTCGCTCTTTTTTATTTTTTTTGGCGAACGTACTGGTCGCTCTTTGGAACTTGCATATGGATTGTGAATTGTTCTGTCTGGTGATACTTTTCAGTGGAAGATTAGGTCAAGTTTTGCACTAATGACCTTAGGATCAAGCACGTGATTAGGCTTAATGCGCTGAGGAGTTCTAGATAAACTACCTCAATAATTTTAGGATAATTCACACACCCTTTTGTACCTTCAACACACTCTTGTTAATTTTTGTTCATTGATTTTCTTCAATTCATTTGATTCGACGATCGGAAATTGAGAAGAGTGTGGGTGAGAGGTAAAAATGGGTGTGTAGATAGCACCACCCTATTCTTACAGTTGTTTTTTTGTTTTTGGACAGTCTATTAGTACTTAAAATTTATTATTATTATTATTGACACTTAG
Organism: Heteromeles arbutifolia; assembly: GCA_024362995.1. Taxonomy (NCBI): domain Eukaryota; kingdom Viridiplantae; phylum Streptophyta; class Magnoliopsida; order Rosales; family Rosaceae; genus Heteromeles; species Heteromeles arbutifolia. The sequence goes on along the minus strand of JANCRC010000002.1, from coordinate 36,272,409 downwards.
TACTACGGTCTAGTGGTATTTCTCTTCACTTATTGGTATTCCTCTTCACTTGTAAGTGAGAAGTCGTGCTAAAAAAAAAATTATTATTATTATAAATGGGCAAAGATCGGGAGCCACATATTTGGGCACACTTTATTAGAGTCAACGCCATAATGTATTTCAATGATCCATCTGTCTATCTTCTAGGTCCTTATTCAAAAATCCTCTCTACCAAAAGTCACCCAGATCAGAACCATATGATCGTTGGGTTAAATGGTAGTTCTTTTAGTGTTTATTTATATAACCATATTCGTTTATTTTCAAACACTACAAATGAAGGTCTTAATGATTTTGAAATTGTCTACTTTTTTGCATGGGTGATGAATTGAAATATAGACGGTTTAAATCTTTAAAAAAATTTATAGAATGGGAACCACAAGAAATCGCGTCAAAATGTGTCCCTTGATTATAAAGTAAACTGCTAAATTGGTCATTGAATTATTACTCGAGTGAAAATTAAGTCTCTAGCTATTTTTTTTTTTATTTTTTATTTTTGATAAACGAATGATTTATTAAAGATTGAAACCTCTAGTACAACCAATAGGCTCAGTGTCAAATCTAAGGGTGGTCAAAGCCTCAGGGGGCAAACAGAAGTACCAAAAGTGAGGGTTATCAATAGAAAGGCCGACATGCGCAATAGCATCAACAACAAAGTTTGCTTCTCTAAAACTATGATGCCAGGAAATCTCAACGAATTCAATTGCAATCCCCATAATGTCACTAATGATCTGGTGGATATGCCAAGGGGCTTCCACACTCCACGCGCCCCTTCCACCCATAACCTCTGGACACCCTTTCGCTTGGCCAGCATCAGCCCCTCTTTTAGAGCAGTAGCCTCAACCACATTGATAGTGGTTTCACCCAGACTCAAAGCTCTAGCACCAACAGGAGTCCCCTCATGGTTTCGCAGAACAAAAGCCACAGTACCCATGCCTGCAGAAACAGAGCCATCGAAATTTAACTTAACAAATTCTTTCAAAAAAAGTAGTCCTTTTGAACTAATTAAAACCTACCAATTAATTTCATCCTTACTATAATATTTGAAGCTACTCTATCAAATAATTCCCATTCATCACTTGACTTAACATGACACTTTAGAGGATAGTAGTATTGTCCTTTTCTCTCCATAAGCCCTTAATGTTGCATAGTAGATGTAACCAATCTAACCATCAATTTATCATCCAAAGTTAAAACCATACTTAGTTTTTTTTTTCAACAAAAAAAAGGTCATACATTTTTTTTAGAATAAAAAAAAGGTTATACATTAAACTAAATAGAAAATGTTAAATCTACCCTTTAGAATGTAACACATACAAATCACGTGACTTAATGTGATGGAAAATTGCATATATATATAATCGTTTTGAATCTTATAATAGAGATATATTAGTAGTTCTTAATGATTTAAAGAACTTATTTTTCCGTAAAAATATTTTAGAGACTAAAATTGTGAAGTCCATATATGTTAGCAAATGAAATAAATGTTCTTAGATTTTTTTTCTTTCGTAGGAAGTGAAATCAATTTTTAGTAACAATATCACATGATGTCACAAATGTTTCGTTATATAATATGAGCGTGCAATGACTTATATTTAAAGTTAATAAAAAGGAATAGCTTCGTAGTAGAGTTCTCGTTTTACTATAATAAAATATGGAACAAAGTAGGACAATTGTAAGAATATATGTATTCATCGTATATCATATATTTCATTATTTTCCTCCTTTTTGCTCCAGAATATGAGTGTCTTTTGAGCGAATTGTTAGGCAAGCTTGCAGTATTATGGTCAAAATGAATTAATTAAAAGTGGTGGGATGTGTATGGTGGAATTAGTGGGGTGTATAGTTACCAGAATCAATACCCTTATCTAGTAGTGCAAATCAAACGTGACCTCAGGATGTGGCTCATATTATTCCAGAAATAGATGACGCGCAAGTTTGGTTATTCTATTTATTTTTTTATTTTTTATTTTTTATTTTTGAGAAGAATACAATGTCCATTTAGAAGAAATAAAACGTACAAAGTGAAGATAATGTGCTTACATTGGTCTTGATAAAAATTTTGTCAGAAATTTCAACCTGGTCGAAAGAAAAAAGAACGTACCACCCAAATAAACTAAGAGTTAACTATCCTCAATTAGTAGGAGGCATCTCCATGTAGTACATCTGCGATTAAATTCGGAGGTTCTTCATGCCACACCAAATCCTTAACACAACCTATTCCGGGCCGCACGAGCAAGCCTATGGGCAACTTGGTTAGCCTCTCTTTCAACATGGTAGAGCTTTATATGAGAAAAACCTTTAATCAATTCCCCAGCATCATTAATAATAGGGCCAAGCGGAGAGCAATCCTCTTCGTGCCCGTTCATCGCAGCTACGGTGATCACCGAGTCTCCTTCCATCACACATCGTTGTCCACTCAACCCATCTGCTGAGCAAAAACTACAGCGCTTCTTGCTGCACTCATCTCCACCTCCAGCGCACAAGATGCTGCCAAGCATTGACCAGCGAACGCTGCAACAAAAACTCGTTCCCAATTTCTCACAATCACCCCCATTCCACCGCAGTTTGGTTATTTTGTTCAAACAAATTCAGTATATATTACCATCTGTTACCCAAAAAAATTTCACTATTACCATCCATATATACACTGTAAACGAATGATGCATCAATAATTCTGCAGAAAATGATTATACAAGAAACATAAAATTTTGAGTTGCTACTATAGATCAGCTCAAGAATTCTGTAAAAAAATTTATATTTCATTAATCTGCAGAAAATGATTATACAAGAAACATAAAATTTTGAGTTGCTCCTATAAATCAGCTCAAGAATTCTATAAAAAATATTATATTTCATAGAATAAGATGGCAAAACAATGACTACAGAGAGTCTGAGACAAAGGGTAAATACGTTCGATTAATATATATTGAAAATTTAGCAATTTGATGTATTCTATGTTAGGGTATTTTTAGTATTTTATAGATTAGGATTTGTTGGTAGAATAAGAATGCTTTCTTGTTTGTTAAGGATTGGATCATTATAAACATGCCTTGTAACTCAGTTGATAGGATTAAAGTCTAGTAAGATGTAATCCTTTTGAGTTATGTATACTTCTTGATAAATATATAGTGTTCTTATTTCTTTTCAGTTAATAAAATAATACTCCAAGTTTGTAATCTGTTTTTTTTTTTTTTTTTTTTTTTTTTTTTTTCTGGTTCTTTAATTTGTTTAACATTCCCCATATTACATTTCAAAGAAAAAAAACATCCCCCATATCAGAACTTCATTTATTTGTAAGGTATTAATACATGAATACGTTTATTACATTATAAAAATAAATAGAAAAGACTTCATATTCATAACAATTATGGTCTAAGTACCAACAATGGGATATAGCTCAAAAACAACATTGCAACTCCCACCAACATGATAGATCCCTCGATCGACCTTAACCCAGAGAAGCCATGAGAGAACTCGAAGAGAGAGAATGACAAAAAGAACTTGGATATTATTTCACAAACTGTTTTCTGTTTCTTACAAATTCCAACTATATAGCAACTTTCCCCAATTACTTTTACCTAATTACAACTATACTAACAACTTTATTACAAGTATTACAGCTTCATTACTCAGATGATGACATCTGGCACAATCACAATTGTTTTATGACCCTTATTAGCTACTAGAAATCCCATCAGAATCCTAACATTACTCCTCCCTTTGAAATCAGCCTTGTCCTCAAGGCTTAAAGTCATGAAACTGCAACTGTAGAGTATCCAAGCTTTCCCAAGATGCATCTGCAGCATGGTGATTTTTACAATGCACCAACACTTCTGTGATTGGAGTTGTTCCTGTGTTAACCACTCTGCGGTCTAAAATAGCTTCTGGGACAGGTTCATCAGTCATTAAGCCAGCATCGCGAACTTGTGGTCAAGGAATAATAGTAGTGACTGCAGTTCCCAGCTTCTTTTTTAGACATGAAACATGAAAAACTGGGTGGATCTTGGAATGACTTGGGAGTTTCAACCTATACGCCACAGGTCCAACTCGATCCAGAATCTCAAAGGGACCATAGAATCTAGGATGCAGCTTATGGAAGGGATGCAAGGCTAGTGACTTCTGTTGGTAAGGAACCAATCTGAGATAGACAAAGTCACCAATTGCAAATGATCTCTCAGTTCGATGTTTGTTTGCTTGAGTTGTCATTCGTTCCTGAGCAGCTGCTAAGTTGGTCTTTAACAGAGATAAAATTCGAGTCCTATCTTTCAAGCACTGATCCACAAGATCAATTTTTGTAGTTCCAAGTTCATAGAGTGGAACATGTGGTGGTGGCTGTCCATACACTATTTCATAAGGTGTCATTTTAGCTGCAGAATGGTATGAGGTATTATAGCTCCATTCAGCCCAAGGAAGCCATGTCAACCATTGCTTGGGTTGCAAGCTGCAGAAACACCTCAAATATGTTTCCAAACATCTATTTAGAACTTCAGTTTGTCCATCAGTTTGAGGATGGAAACCTGAACTAAGACAGAGCTTGGATCCTTGAAGTTTAAAAAATTCATTCCAAAATGAGCTGATGAATATTGGGTCTCTATCAGATACAATGGAAGTAGGCATTCCATGCAATTTAAACACTTGATCAATAAAGATTTGTGCCACAGAATGTGCACTATATGGATGAGATAAGGGTAAAAAATGTGCAGCCTTTGAGAATCGGTCAACAATGACAAATATAACTGATTTACCCTTGCAGAGAGGTAATCCAGTGATAAAATCTATAGCTATATCAGACCAAATTCTTTGAGGGATTGGTAATGGATTAAGAAGTCCCGCAGGTGCAAGTGTCTCATACTTATTCTTCTGACAAACATCACATCCAGCAATCAGTTCTTTGATATTGTGCTTCATACCCTCCCAATATAAGGATCTGGATATCCTTTTATAGGTCTTAAGGAACCCTTCATGGCCTGCAGATGGAGTACAATGGTGTTCTTCAAATATTCTTGTCCTCCATGGGCTTGTAGGACTAACAACAATCCTATTCTTATACTTCAAAAATCCATTATCAAGCTGGTACTTAAGCAAATTTAATGGAGTCGAATATGAGGTTTTGTGTAAAACAGCTTGAGACTTCTGTAATATCCAGTCATCTTTTTCGGCATGCCTTCGCAGATCATCGAGCCAAGACATATAAGGATATGATAATGCAAGTAAATCACTGTTAAAGTCTGTGCAGCTTAGTGTGACTGAAGCAATATTGCTGTGATCAGTACCCATAACTAAGCTTGAAGCCATAGCAAGTTCATTACCTAGACCAATAGCTGAAGTATCCTGAGAATTGAACATTCTAGATAAGGCATCAATTGCTTTATTGTCACTACCTTTTCTGTACTGGATTTCATAATCAAATCCCAGTAACTTGGAAACCCACTTTTGCTGGAAAGGAGAATTAGCTTTGTTTTGGAGAAAATATTTGAGGCTGTGATGGTCTGTCTTTATAATGAAATGGTTTCCTAGTAAATAGGACTGCCATTTTTTAACTGCGTGAACCATAGCTAACATTTCTCTTTCATATGCAGATAGTGCCTGATTCTTTGGTCCTAAAAGTTGACTGGTAAATGCAATAGGCCTGCCTTCTTGCTGCAAAACTGCCCCTATCCCAGTGCCTGAAGCATCACTTTCAATAACAAATGGTTTTGAAAAATTCGGTAGTGCTAAGACCTGAGGAGACAACATTGCATTTTTCAGTTCTTGAAATGCATTAGTGGCTGCAGAACTCCATTTAAACCCATCATTCTTGGTAAGTTGAGTCAGAGGTCCACTAATTCTTCCAAATTGAGGAATGAACTTCCTATAATAACCAGTTAAACCTAAAAAACCCCTTAAAGCTTTCACAGAGGTAGGTAAAGGCCAATCTGCAATGGCTTGCAATTTGGAAGGGTCAGCAGCTACTCCAGTCTGAGAGACAATATGGCCAAGATATTCAATTTGTTGTTTCCCAAAAGCACACTTAGACAATTTCACAAACAAGTGGTGAAATTTGAGTACACTGAGGGCAATGCTTACATGCTGCAGGTGTAATTCCGAAAAAGCACTATATATCAGAATATCATCAAAGAAAACTAAGATGAATTGCCTCAAGTAAGGCCGAAAAATCTCATTCATTAAGCTTTGGAAAGATGCAGGGGCATTTGTTAAGCCAAAAGGCATAACAAGGAATTCATAATGTCCCTCATGAGTTCTGAAAGCAGTCTTGGCAATATCTGTGGAGTGCATACGAATTTGATGATAACCGGACCGAAGATCCAGTTTAGAAAAATATTTGGCACCAATCAATGGTATAGGGTATTTGTCTTTGATTGTGAGGAGATTAAGTGCCCTATAATCCATGCACATCCTCCAAGTACCCTCCTTCTTTTTCACCAAGAGCACTGGAGAAGAGAATGGACTATGGCTTGGCCTGATGAAACCTGATTCCAGTAACTCCTTGACACATTTCTCTATTTCAATTTTTTGAAATGGACCATACTTGTAAGGTCGAGCACTAGGTGGTTTGCATCCTTCCAACAAGGGAATTCTGTGATCATGGGATCTGGATGGAGGTAGCCCAGGTGGGCTTTGAAAAATAGATTGATACTTTGCTAATAGAACTTGCAGATCGTTATCTTGGCTAGAAGTCAACTGAGAATGAGTGGATGGAACTGTGTTGTCTGCACTAGCTTGCAAAACAAATAAGGCAGCTCCGAGGCAATGTTCATGGGTGAGTAACTTGTCCATTTGCAAGGAAGAAATGGATTGAGGTTCTTGGGGCTGAGGACTTGATATGGAAAAAGTAGTGGTGACAACTAAAAACTGCATAATCATCGTATCAAAATCCCATAGTACTGGTCCTAAAGTTCTCAACCATTGGATGCCCAAAACAATATCACAACCACCCAAGGGAAGGGCATAGAAATCAAGCACAGTTGCATAATTTTGTATTCGGATGGAAACTTGAGCTAAACATCCAGGGCTAGTAAGGGAACCCCCATTTGCAATCTTCACAGTAAATGGGTGTGTGGTATCTAGATGACCCTTTAATTGTTTGACCAATGAGATATCAATGAAATTATGTGAACTACCTAAATCTACCAGGAAAATAGCAGGATAATTGAGTACTAACCCACTGATTTTCATTGTTCGGATAGACTTTGGAGCAGGCATTCCATAGACTGCACAAACGGTGACCTCAGGCTCGTCATCATCATCAGAGTGATGCTTGATAAGGTCTCCATTTTTGTACACATCTATGAGGAGTACTTGTCGTTTGGGACCAGCACACACATGCTCCCTTGAAAAATTTTCATCACAATTAAAACACAACCTATTCTTCCTTCGAAATTCAATCTCTGCGGCTGTTAAACGCTGAAAATTCTCATTTCGTGAAGAATTATCAGGCTTCGGCGTGTTGGTGATATCAGAAAATGGTGGTGGCCTGAAGTGAGATGCAGATGAAGGGTTTCTTGAAAAAGATCGAACCTTCAATTCTGTCAGTTTGGCATCCACTTGTTGGGAGTAAGCAATGGCTTCATGAACATCAAATGGTCGCAGGATTTTGACATCATGGCGAATTTCTGGTTTCAAACCCCCGATGAAGCAGCTTTTCAAGAGTCCAAGGGTCATTTCCATCGTGCGATTTGCCAACCTCCTGAATTCCATGATATAGTCCCTGAGTAACCCAGATTGGTGAAGTTTCACCAAATTTTCAGTGCAGTCCATAAGTTCAGATGAACCAAATTCCCTACAAAAGATCTTGGTAAAATCTTCCCAGTTGGGGTAGTTCTTGACGCAGTTCACCCATTGAAACCATTGAAGAGCTTCATTTTCCATATGGAATGAAGCCATACGAACTTTCTTGTCTGCTGGGATATGAAAGTAATCAAAGTAATGCTCCGCCTTGTAAATCCATTCGAGAGGATCGTCCCCTTCCTGGAAGTGAGGAAAATCCAATTTTACCAAAGGTGGTCTTGGTTGAAATCCCGAATCATGACGATTGAAGTTCTGGGTTCTTGAATCGTCACGCAGATTGGGGTCGGAGCGAGTTGCATCTGATGAATCTCCTGGATAACCTATTTCACATTTGTCCAAAAAATCGCGATGAAGTTTCTTAAATCGAGCATCCGAAGAATCTTGACGCCCTTTCATGGCGTCGAACCTTTGGAGTAGTGTGTTGAGAGTGTTGTTGATCGCAGCAAGATGATTCTGCGATTCCATAGCTTTCCTTGTTGATGTACGAGTCATACGCCAGCAAAGAAGGGATGAAGAATCAATACTGGCTCGATACCAATGATAGATCCCTCGATCGACCTTAACCCAGAGAAGCCATGAGAGAACTCGAAGAGAGAGAATGACAAAAAGAACTTGGATATTATTTCACAAACTGTTTTCTGTTTTTTACAAATTCCAACTATATAGCAACTTTCCCCAACTACTTTTACCTAATTACAACTATACTAACAACTTTATTACAAGTATTACAGCTTCATTACTCAGATGATGACATCTGGCACAATCACAATTGTTTTATGACCCTTATTAGCTACTAGAAATCCCATCAGAATCCTAACACAACAACACGACCACCTCGTTTTGCACCGCAACAGTTAGGCAGTTCGCTTATTGCACCATCAAGACACCTCTTACAATTAACGCCAGAGAGGTCCCTCGTGCATTGAGCAATACCATACAACGTTGTGACTGTATCAAGTTGTAGCTCGCCGGTAGCATAAAGCTTTGGATTAGCATCAGAAGCTTCATTAGATAACTCGCTTAACAACTCTTTAACTTTCTCATTTAATAGTGTTCCATTCTAATCTACTTCTCAGACATTCGACATAGAGAACCTATTCGCATAATCAATCTGTCCAAAGAAGCTCACATCCGAGTACTTTAAGAAGCAGTGATCGTACCAAATAACGGCTCCTTTACTATAAGCACACCGTTGACGGAGCTCTTTACCGACATCAACCATGCAAGTATTGCAGTTTTCTTCTGAGACATCACCACGGCATAGAGCCATGCCGTGGACTTGGTTTTGGCCATGGCCAGTCGAATCAAGGGCAAAGCCAGTAGGAGGAACTTTGGTGTATAAAAGATTGAAGAGTAAGTTCAAGTCACACTACTATGCTATGATAACCGACAAGAAACATATATTACTGTCTGATTTTAAGCAAAATTCTACAAAAAATGGATGCAGTGGCGGATATAATAAGCGACAGAATTGCCAGCGTCAGGAAATGAATTTTTCGACAGAAAATACTCTAAAACCGATAGAAATTGTGTCGGATATAACCAACAAAGAATATACTAATAATTAATAACTAAGAGCATTTATGTCGGCTAAAACCGACAGAAAATACTAAAACCGACAGAACTTGTGTCGGATATAACCGACAGATAATTTATTAATAAGAATAAATAAAAGCATTTTTGTCGAATAAAACCGACAGAAAATATTTTAATAGTAAAAAAAATATAAACTACTTTTTGCATTTTCCATATTCACTGCATTTTCCATATCCCTTGCATTCACTGCATTTTCCATATTCAACCTATGTTTCAAATCCTTCCTCTCTGATGACAACATGTTTGACAGGGGAAGAATTTGTATGGGCACACCAAAACTGTCACGGTTTCTAGAATTCAAACTAATAGATTTCCTCATCAGAGGGAAGAGAATGAGAAGGAAATGAGGAAACTAACACCTACAAATTTATACACAACAAAAATTTACTAACCATATATTTACATTTTATAAGCATCAGCTCCTGTATAGTTGTTTGGGCCCAAAATATTGGTTTGGGCCGAGTTTAGAATTGTTCTCGGCCCGGAAGCCTTGTTCAAGGGTCCTTGTGAGCCATCCGGTTCGTGGGCCGCCTAGCCAAAGCCGGCCAAGTCATATTGGGAAATGGAGGGTTCTAGATAAAGGTGAAGTGAGTGAGTCCCGTTGCAAGACGGATGGATGGGGTAGTTGAATCCTGATGCAATAAGGAGTCTCAACAGGATGAGGATGCTGAAACCTGGAAATGAATGCGGCCTGACAAAGGGTTGGGTTTAAAGTCCTAATGGAAGTAGGATTGGCCGAGATAAGATTGGATCGGAATAAGGAGTCCTAATCCGGATATAATGTTAACTCGATTGAAAGAAGGTTTGCTGCTATAAATAAAGGGGGGAATGCACCATTCAAACCCCCCTCAATTCAACACACAAACTGCCCTGCGTAAACTCTTGCTCTACGCAAAACCTCTCAACAACCTTGAGATTTTTATTTTCTTTTTCACCAATACATCTTCAGTTTAGATAAACAGCACCGTGAAGGCAACCGGCGAACATCTTCAGTTTGGATAAACAACACCGTTGCCGTAGCATCAGCCGATCGCGGAGCACCTTCAGTTTGGATAAACAGCACTGCGTCGAGGCCAATTGGTTATCTATCCAAGTCTCGGTCAAGAAGGATTTTGGAGTCCTTATTGACAGAGGTCATCTCATTAGCCTTCTCGGCGAAGTGAGGTGTTATAGATTACTGGGCTCGGCACATTGAACGTCGAGTTGTTTATGATTGGATACTCACAAGTTAGCTTTAGAGTTCGGCATTCTGACGGCCGAACCACATTCACCATCATGACATATATCTCTTTTTAGTATTTGTGTCCGTATAGTCTGAAGTCGTTTTGACGTGCTTATACTTTCACAAATATAATCACTGTGACCGAACTCGGCGCTGACGATCCGTGTACTTCACAAGACTAGCAGCCTTGTCTTTAGGATCTAGAACCCGAAGGCTGAGACGTGTTTCTTCCTTGCTTGCAGTCGTAAGATTAAGAAGTCAGCAGCGCGCCCAACGCCACGCAACACATTCTACTGCCCGGTCGTGCTCGGCCGACGAGTTGGCACACCCCGCACATAACCGAATGACGTAGTTAGCTCATTAGTTACTTGGCCTGCATGCCATGTAGGCTTGGTAGTTTTTAGGGTCAACAATAGCCCATCGGTTTAATTTTACTCACATTTCATAAGCATCAGCTCCTGTATAGCCCATCAGCTTCACTAAAGGAACTAACACCTACAAATTTATACACAACAAAAATTTACTAACCATGTAAAATCACCAAGAAATAAACCTTGTATTTACCTCACGATTCACGGCAAAAATTGGGCAGTGTTGACCAATCATATTATGCCATTAGGTTTTCATCTGAAACCACGAAATTGCATAAAACCCATTAAATTTGAACAAAACCCATTAAAATTTGAACAAAACCCATTAAAATTGAGCCGAAATTGAATAAATATTTTAGAGAAAGAGTACGGACAGAGTGATAAAGGCCCATCTTGCTCATGGGGACGATGTCACCTAGCTCGTAAGCGACAGAGATGTAGGGCAGCACGGAGAAATAAATCAACAGAGGGAGCAACAGGAGTGAGAACCTCGACCCCATTCCACTTCCCGCCATCTTGTAATTTCTATCGCTCTGAAACTTTCACTCGATCTTCTGAAGTTGGAGACTGGAGATTGCAGGTGATGCAGTCGACAGGTAGAAATGTGAAGGAATTATTATTTCGGGTTTGGAGTTTGGAGAAAAGGGGGAAGGAAGTGGGGAAGGGAGGACACAGGCGCAAGGAAGAGATGGAGGGGTTTTATTCTGGAAAATTTCATTACTGTCGGTTAAAACCGACATAAACATTTTTTAAAATTTAACCGATAGAAAATTTTCTTTACTGTCGGTTATAACTGACACATCCCGACCGAGATTAAAGCGTGCTAGCCGTCACGTGAGGGTGACATAGCCATGTGCGCATTGTGGAAGCGGAAGGATAAAGAGAAATACAGTAAAGACCAAATCACTAGCAATACGAACTAAGATAATGTGCTAGTGCGAATAAGCATGAATTCACCATTCAAGGCATAAGTAACCTAGTTGCAGTCTAGCAGAACAATTATTAATAATACAAGATGATCCTACATGGAAGGTGAACTGTCAGAACCTCCGTTAAGCCCTCGTAAGCCACTAGCCTACAATTCCTACTTAATACTTGGAGGGGTGAAAAACAGAAAGCGTGAGTGGGAAAAAACAAAGCTTTTCAAATCATTTCATTTCTCAAATATTCTAACCCCTCGTTGTAAAACAAGTATAGTTTCCCAGAAAATAGAATACATATGTATATATCTCAAAATCATGCTCAGAAATATCGAAATTTGCATATAAAAATGCCATCCAAATGCCATGTCCAGTACTTACACCATGTCTGCTATCACAATATCACATAAGTAAGCCAGGTAATATAATTTCAACATAAATCATCTGTCAGCCGTAGTCACCTGACGTGACCCGTACGGTGAAATCTGGAACTCATCATCTAGCCGGAGTCACCTCTTGTGACCTGTACGGCTCAATCTCTATCTTAATCATATATCTCAACATGTATATAGCTGCACACAAGTTGGAACCACCTCACGTGGTCTGTCCGACAAGACTGGGTGTAAATAAATACGCTCTAGTGCTACGATCACGTGAAGACTGTGCGCTAATCGCGGGTCACCTATGAGTCGAACCCACTTAAAGTGGTCTATACGACAAGACTGTGCACCGAACTTGGATCCAAGGCGAGCGTACGGTGCGGGAGGTGAACATCACGTGAAAGACTGTGCCCTACTCTAGGCGGGAGCACTAACACCGGGGTGCAGGTTGATGAGCTCAATATATCTCAACATCATCGTCATCATATCTCATAACCATTACCAACATAATATACTCACCTGTAGCTTACATGGGCCTCTGCAGCAACATGCGACAATATGCATAAATACGATAATGCATACACTAAAATATGAGGCAAGTATGACATGGCATTTAAATCACATTTCTTTTAAATACGTTTTCTGGGAAAAACATCAAGTGTATATATATATATATACTAAAAACAAAAGCCCACTCACAGATATGTCGAAGGGTCGTAGCCCCCGAGCCTCGAATGATTACGCTCGTCCTCCGGATAGGCCTCGTCTATATGAGAAATAACTGAAATAACGTCACTTAATGCACATATACAAAACTGTGCTAATAACTTCTCATATATTGCTCAATTTGGGTATATGAATATACCACTGAGACCTACTCAACCTCAGGAACATCCCCATATTTTTAAAATAATTTTCTGACCTCTCACGCGCTAGCCAAGGCACGGCCAGACGCGCCCCCACGCGCGGCCACGTGCTTGGCACACTAACGGTAACAGTAACAGTAGTTAGGGAATATTCCATCCAAAAATAGAATATTCCGTTAAATCTAACCTAACTTCGTTAACCTCCGCTAGGAATATTCCGTCAAAGTTGACGGAATATTCCGTCGTCCCCTACCTTCGAACTCCGGCGACGGCAACGGTTAAAATTCATGATTCTTTCACCAAAATGACGCTTAAAATGAGGAGAAGAGATTTATACCACTTTTAAGACCCAAAACTCGACGAAGCTTAGTCAGAAAAGCTCGATACTCCGGCCACCTCTGCAACTCCCTATTCCCGGGCTTCCCGACGTCCAATTCACTCTGATTTTCTTCTCCAAGCTTCATGAGAACGTCCACAAGAACGTCCACAAGCTTCCTATAAGCTTAGAATTCACTGAAACGTCCACAATTAAAACCACATGAACAGTGCTCAAATCAGGTTCCTTGGTTCTCACGATCCCGACGTCCAAACTTAGTCAAAACTAACTTAAGTGCTAGGAAGGATTAAAGCTTGCCTCTTTGAGCCTTAAAATGTCTTAAAATCTCCGCGATCATGTCGGAGTTACTGTGCTCCACAATCGGGGTTTCGGGTTTCTCAGGTTTTCGAAGCTTCCAAGTCCTGAAAATGGTATGGTTGAGTTCGTGATGACAAGATGAAGGTGATGGTACTAATCACGAGCTTGATCTGTGCAGAAATGGGTTGGTTTGAGGTTCGTCCGTACAGTTGACGAAAAATAGGTGAAGGTTCAAGAGGGATGAGAGAGATAGTACACGGGAGAGTGAGAGAGTGTGGGTGTGTGATCCAAATGCATCCAACCAATCCCAAACACTAAAAATCTCACATCCTATTGGGTCCAAAATAATAGGAAGTTAAGAATTTGGACTACCATAATATTACAAGTCACACAAGACACAAAACGTCCAAGGGTACTTTCGACATTTCACATCAATGACAAAATACTTCTCGGGACGGGCTGTCACAATAACCGATAGAAAAAAAATGGCGGCAAAATTCCCCCCAAAATTCCCTCCCAAAAATTTTATTTCCCCACCAAAATTTTGTTACGATTTTAAAAAATAAAATAATAATTGTTTGGTTTAATAAATAAATAAATAATATGTATTTAAATAGAATACGGTTTTAAAAATTAAATAAATAATTGTTTGGTTTAATAGATAATAACCCATGTAAAATATGCAATAAAGAAACAAAAAGATAATTGTATAATGAAAATGTCGTCACACAAACTAAATATTGTCTAATCAATACTTGAAAAACATAAATAAAAATTTTGCACAAATGACTTTTCCCACTTAAAAATTTAGGCAAATTTAACGGAGGTATGCATTCTACGAAACTAGTTTCAATGATCTAACCGTCAAACTTGTTTGTAGATACTAAAAGATCGCATACGTAAAAAATCGCAAAAAAAAACACATTAAGAGATTAGGTAACGGAACAAAAGTTTTCGACGGTTATAAACGAAAAATCACAATTTAACGGTTATTTTAGCTCGGATTTTGATGATTTTTTTACAGCTACACTCCTCGACTCTGTAAGAATGCATTGAACGAATTCGATCTTCAATTTAAAATATTTACACTAGTGGATACCACAAAATCTTATTTTATACTTCATGAAGTATAATATTAACTCTAAGTGTTTGTTTAATCTACCGTTTTGACACAATATGCATTCTACAAAACTTTTTTCAACGATCCAACCGTCAAACTTATTTGTACACACTGCGTGATTGCAGACGTAAAAAATCGTAAAAAACAAACATTCAGAGATTACGTAACGGAACAAAAGTTTTCGACGGTTATAAACGAAAAATCACAATTTAACGGTTATTTTAGCTCCGATTTTAATGATTTTTTACAGCTACACTCCTCGACCCTATAAGAATGCAATGAATAAATTTGATCTTCAATTTAAAATATTTACACTAGTGGATACCACAAAATCTTAATTTATACTTAATGGAAGTATAACATTAACTCTGAAGTGTTTATTTAATCTACCGTTTTGACTCGATACACATTCTACGAAAACTTTTTTCAATGATCTAACCGTCAAACTTGTTTGTACACACTCCAAGATCGCATATGTAAAAAATCACAAAAAAGAAACATTCAGATATTAGATAACAGAACAAAAGTTTTCGATGGTTATAACGAAAAATCACAATTTAACGGTTATTTTAGCTCCGATTTTGATGATTTTTTACTTTATTCATGTTGGTTATATCCGATAGGGCCATGAGTGAAAAAAAAAAATTTAAACCATGTGTTTATTTATTTATAATCAATATAACATTTTAAAATAATAAAATAGTCAATTTCTGTCGGTTATAACTGCCAGATGTGTCTGATACCGATTACATGGCATCTAGAGGTGAAAATGTAAAACCTTTTCTCTAAACAGAAAATTTAATTATTTTTTATATTTTTAATTTTTAGGTTATCTGTAATCTTAATCTAGAAGTTAATACTTTAATTTTTTTTTTTATATTTTTTAAATTATGTATTATCTTAATCTAGACCATGAGAGTTGTACAAACTGTAAGTTCTCCGATTTAGTGAGTAATAAAGTAAAATTATACGAAGGATTTACACAGAAAAAGATTTTAGAGACTTGTATACTTTCAGGTTTGGATTACATATTGAAAATGAGATTGAAAAGAAAACAACTTGTGAAAATGCGGTTATTTAAGATAAATTTAAGAAAAATATTTTATACTTTCCATATCAAATTGTGTATGATCTCCAATTCGATAAGTCTCAATGTTGTTTAATTGATATGACGTATGAAAAATATATCAAGATCGGCAACATTGATCTTGAGTTTATGTAGTAGTTTAGGAAATTGGAAGGTTTGGGGATGTAAATGAGAAATGGTCAGGGAGAAGAAGCCAATCAAGAACAAAAAGAAAAAAGCGAAAACTGTGTATGATTATCGTTTGAAGGGAAATGACGGAAAGGACTATAGGTCCTGCAGATTAGTATCCCACAGGTTCATGAGTGAAAAAAATATATTTAAACCATGTGTTTATTTATTTATTTATAATCAATATAATATTTTAAAATAATAAAATAGTCAATTTATGTTGGTTATAACCGTTAGAATACTAAAATAATAGCCGTCAAAAACTAAAATAATAAAATAGTCAATTTCTGTTGGTTATAACCGTCAGAATACTAAAATAATAACCGTTAGAAACTAAAATAATAAAATAGTCAATTTCTGTCGGTTATAACCCCCACCATTAACTTAAAAACCGTCAGAATATGTTAAAAAATTTAAAAAAAAGAATTAAAAAATACTTGCAGTTATAATAATTTTATGGCGGTTGCATCCAACATTAAATATCCGCTAGGAATTTATGTCAGATATAACCGACAGGATTTCATTGTTATCCAACACTAATTGAATGATATGTCAGATATCTTTTATCCGACATAATAGCTTATTAAACCGCCACCATCATTCGACACCTAAAACTAATATTGTAGTAGTGTTAGCACCATAGGGACTATTGGCAGTGTAGTTTTCAGGGCTGAAACAAGAATGGGAAAGTGGGGAAGCACCAATGGTTGAATGGAGGTAAAGACATAGGACTAAGAGACCCAGAGGGATTGATTTGGAGATGAACATGTTGGATTATGAGACTCAATTGCTGGGTTTTAATTGTTCTATCCAAGAACGCACTCCATATAATATATATATATATATATATATATATATATATAGAAAGTTTCTAAATTATACCCCGAGAGTTGAAAGTCTTACCAGCACAATATAATAAGCCTTGAAATTAATCAAGTACTTACGGGACTCGTTCTTTAGAGAAAGCTTCCACAAATGATTGAAAGACGCATTCAAGGTAGCACCAAGGAACGTAAAACTAAATTAATGTCTAAAATCTCACATTTTCATGCATTCTACTAGGTGATCATTGGACGTCATATATTTCAGTGGAGGGCTAGGTCACGTTGCACGTTGCACGCTACAGAAAATGAAAATACATGGCTATATATATGATTATAGACAAAGTTGATTTTAATACTATTATTACTTTTTGTTTACTTTGACCTGTCTACTTGTTAAATCATATTCAGTAAATAGAAAACTAGATTTAGTTTTTAAAAATGATTATTTTTAGATAAATATAGTGAGTAAGATTAAAAACTAATTTTAATCATTTGACTCGTGTCCAAATCACTTATAATCCATGTCATATTTAATTTCTTCAATGTAACTTTACTATGTTTTGTCTTCCTATATTATCCCTTATTATTGTTATTAAATGGTTTATGTTGTGGCTTATTTTATCTGACAAGGGATAGAAGGTGGCACGGCAGCAGACAGAATTAGAGAGAGAGATGTGTTTGTAGGGTTGTGTAGATGATGTGTTATTCTCCATACGCAGTGCCTTTATTTATTGTAATAAGGGAGGGAAGAATCTTTCTCCTCTATGGAATACAAGTCCTAATAGGGAAGAATAACTAGTATCAAATCTAATCTAGGATTTACACAATCACACTTTAATATAATGTTATAACACTCTCCCTTGAATGTGTAAATACTCAAGTAGATTCGGCATCATGTAGAGTTGAGGAAGTTGACTTGTCGGCACTGATTCTGGGAACACACTAGTCTCAAACAAAAATCCAATGGCTATGGTAAAACCCAAGTAGGGACAAAACCCATAGTATAAGGAAAAGTGCGTGAGAAAATGAAACGTCTACGGGACGTCATCAAGGATAGGATTAACCCAAGGTGGGCCCCTCGTCAAAACCTCGTTAGGTAGCAAAAATCCAAAGGGAAAACTACTCCTAATTGTAGGGAAAAAGATGACATTAAGATCAAGCAAGTATACTTCAGGATACTCCCCCTGAGTTTGACATAATTCCAAAGAGCACTAACAATGTTACAACTCAGAAAGTTTACGCATACCTATTCGTTAAACAAGCTTCTGAAACGTCACCTTCAGTGGTGATTTGGTGTTGTGGTTTGCTAGGTTGTCTTGTGAACGGATTTGCGTGACTTCAATCTTTTGATGCTCTTTTTGTTTATGTGAGAAGAAGAATTTCGGCCCAATCTGCTTGGTATTGTCTCATTTGATGTAACCCTTCTTGAGTTATTTGATACATGCTGCGTTATCTTCATAGATCATCGTGGGGATGTCAACGACAGGGTAAAAATCCCAGGAGCTTCGAATATAGCTCAGCCATAAGCATTCCCATGTGGTTTTGTGTAAGGCGAGTATTTCAGCATGGTTTGACGTTGTGGCAACTAAGGTCTATTTAGTTGACCTCCAAGATATTGCGGTGTCTCTAACGGTAAAGACGTAACCCGTTTCAGAACGCGCCTTGTGCGAGTCAGATAAGTAACATGCGTTGGTATAACCAACAAGGCAGGAATCGACTCAAGAACCAAAGAGGGTTGTGGCATTACTGGGGGATCCATAGGGATAGAACATGCCTAGATTCGTAGTACCTTTAAGGTAACGGAAAATGTCTTTAACACCAGTCTAGTGTTTGCGTGTTATGCATTACTGTATCTTGCCAAAAGATTAACAGCGAATGAGATGTCGGGTCTAGTGTATTAAGCTAAGTACAATAAAGCGCCTATTGCACTTAGATAAGGAACTTAGGGTTCCAAAATTTCTTCTTCATCCTCATTCGGACGGAAATGATCTAGTTTTGCATTTAGCGATCGTACGACCATATGAGTGCTCGAAGGCTTCATTTTATCCTCGTTAAAGGGGTGCAACACCTTTTAGGTGTAATTCGATTGATGTAATAAGATTTCATCTGAACGATGCTCTATCTCGAGATCAAGATAGTATTCCTAGATCTTTGATCTCAAATTCTGACTTCAGGTGCGCAACAGTTTTCTCAAGCTCTTCAGGAGTTCCGATAAGATTCATGTCGTCAACATAAACCGCAACAAGCGCAAAACTGGAATGTGACTTCTGAATGAACACACAAAAGCATAATTCGTTGTTCACATATCCCTGACTAGTCAAATACTCAGTCAGACAGTTATATCACATTCTTTATGATTGCTTCAAATTGTATAGTGGACACTTTAGCCGAATTGATAGCGTGTTCTGAGGTTTGAGACTATTTGATCCAGTCAAAGTAAGTCATTCAGGAACTTTCATATAAATTTCCGTATAAGATCCTTATAGAGATACGCAGTTATTATGTCCATAAGTTGCATACTTAGTTTTTCGGAAACTACCAAATTGATAAGGTAGCGAAAGTAATCACATCCATAATGGGTGAATAAGTTTTGTCATAGTCAATCTCGGGGTGTTATGAGAAGCCTTGCACAACAAGACAAGCTTTGTAAAGCATAATTTTGTTCTTCTCATTACGCTTCTGAACGAAAACCCACTTATAGCTAACGGGCTTCACACATGGAGGAGTGGGAACTACGGGTCCAAACACCTTACGATTTGTAAGCGAATTGAGTTCGACTTGGATTGCTTGTTTCCAGTTTAACCAATCAGTTCTACGTTGACATTCATCGATGGAACGGGGTTCAATGTCATTGCACAACCTGATCTCAGTAGCTACTGCATCGTTGATTATCATCTCATTTCTACACCATAAATCATCCAAACTAGTATGATGGTTGAAATCTCGCGATTCTCGAGATGAGGATTCGTCTCTTCAATGATGCTTCTGTAATCTAGTATTTCCTCATAAGTTGGATAGAAAGAGTAGACGATAGTCAAATTCTCAGTTGGCTCAGTGGCATGTGCCGTGGGATTCCTTTTTCGAGGATGTGAATCCTTGAACCAAGAGGTCTGCCACGCTTTTGTGTAGGGACAGAGGATTGGCTAGTCATTAATGTATATGGATCGGCCAAATTGGCGTCTCGAGCCTCCAGAAGGGAAGTCCATCGTACATTTGGTACATTCATCTTTGCAGGCACATTTGTAGCTGGAATATGTGATCTTGTCACTCGCGCTAGATATGTGAGAGGATCTGGCATGCTCTGAGCTATGCTCTGAAGATCTAATATGTGTTGCACTTCAGTTTCAGACTAAGCGTTGCGGAGATCTAAATGAGACAAAGTGGGAGTCATCCATGATAATTCGCGTCGTTCTTTAGGAATTATGACATTCTTATCTCCCCTTAACGATGGGAAGACTGCCACATAGAAGTGACAATCCGCTAAACAAGCGGTAATAAGATTGCATGTCAAAGGTTCTAAGTAACGAATAATTGAAGGAGAATCATATCCGACATAGATTCCCATCCTTCACTGAAGGCCCATTTTTGTACGTAAATGTGGCCAAATTGGCATATATACCGCAAAACCAAAAACGCGCAAATGCGATATGTTGGGTTCGTATCTGATAACCAACTGAAATGCGCTATATGGTTAGGTCACAACAGGCCTCAGATGGACCAACATGGTTGTGTGCAATATTGCATGGCCTTAAGCAGCGATCAGGAGCTTGGTACGTATGACTAACAATCGAGCAATCACTTGTAAACACATAATGAATGCCCTTGCCAAGCCGTTCTGGGTGTGAACATGGGTACATGATGTTCAACTTTAACCTCAGCCGACATGCAATATTCATCAAAAGTTTTAGATATGAATTCTTTAGCATTATTCAATCGAATAGATTTGATCGGATAATCAGGGTGATGAGCCCTAAGCTTGATAACCTGAGCCACCAGTGTGGAGAAAGCAGCGCTTTAGGACAACAAGCACATGTGTGACCAACGTGTGGAAGCATCAACCAATACCATAAAGTATCTAAATGGTCCGCATGAAGGTTGGAATTGTCCACAAATTTCCCCCTGAATCTTTTGTAGAAAAGTATGAGGATTTAAACGAATTTTGTCATAAGAAGGCTTAATGATAAGCTTTCCCATAAAGCATGTTTGACATGTGATTCCCTGAATCGAACATAAGCTTTCCCATGCGGCGCATCGTTGTCGTCCAAGGTGTCCTAAACGATCATGCCAAAGCGAAATTTCGTGTGCAATAAGGTAGGGCCGGCCACATAGTGGCTCTCTATAGGGCGTATGGTTGTAGTATACAAATCACTCGGGATTCGCTCCATCTTCTCTAAAATACGCTTCTAGCCATATTAGTGGAAAGTGATGCACATAAATTCAACTCCGTTACACAGGTTTAAGAGTGGTAGTGATTGTCAAATTATTGTGTTCAATATCTTTAACGCTCAACAACATTCTTCCGAAATGTGGAGAATAAAGTGCCTCTTGAATGGTCAAAATAGTGCCATTGGACAACATTATATGGGCCTTTCTGTATCCTTCAATCAGGTTGGATGGACCTGAGAAGGTTGTCAGAGGTGCATTCTTAGGTACAAAGTTAGTGAAATAGATGTGTTCACCCAAAACAGTGTACGTGGTAGCACTATCTGCCAGACAACTAACTTTCTCATTAGTCATACCTAAAATAAAATTAATTGAACTAGTCACATGCATAAAAGTTCGAAAACTTAAATCCATTTAATTATTTTTTTTCGAGAAAAGTTTATGAACTTCAAGTTCATAGTACTTGCAAACAAATGCATATATATACAAAAATATGCAACAAATATATATAAGTAGGTCTTTGAGGCCTATGATTATAATTGAATAAATTATTTGAACTTCGGGCCAAAAATTAAAGTTTGGGCGAAAAAATTAAAACCCATAAGGCCTAAAAAAATAGGCAATATAATTGGTGGTCCAAAGCATTGGACCAAAGCCTTAATGGGCTTTTAAAAATCGTGAAAAGGAATGGGTCCAAGCCCAGAAAAATTGGGTTAGAATGGACACAGGCCGAAAGGCAGGAAGTAGGCCCAAAATTGGGCAAGATCCAACAGCCCAACATGGCAGCGATCTTGTGCTTCACATGCATGGATGGACCAACACAAAACTAAGATCCAGTGTGGCGCGGTGCAGGAGAGTACCACAGCCACGAGGGGCTATGCTCGTGTGCTTCTCGGTGCACTGAGACTCCATAGCCCTACGGGCTTGTGTCATGCAGGTCGAGCAGCGAAAGACAACGAGCTGCTGCAGGTAGGCTCAAAAACAAAAACAAAAATTTGTTTTGTTGCAGGCCGTAACAAGCAAAGCGCATAAGGGCTTTGGGTCAATTTAAGAACACCTCATTGCATGTTGGGTATGGTCGCCGACGAAGAAAACCCAGCGCAGCCGCTGCTGGAGACTGTGTTCAAGGACATAAATGATTTTTTGAGTCAGGATTTGTCGGAGAAACTAGTCTAGTGACGGAGTGTTGAAGAACTTGACGTCTACAAACCTGTGGAACCTTCAGATTTGAAAATCAATTTTTCAAAATCTGGCGAGGTTCATGTAAATCTCGCCCAAAAATAAAGATTGGGATTACTTTAGGTCGTCGAGGAAGCAGCCACGATGGCTGGGCATGGCTGCAGGCCATGCTTGAGTTGGTTTCGGTGGTGGTGACACCATCGAAGGTGTTGGGGTGGGTTCTGGGTGCAGAAGCCATCATGGCTCCATGGCTTGGATCGCTGGCTGCTGGCCTGGTAGGCTGGCAACTTGGCTGCACAAGGCTAGGCGGCTTGAAATCGTGGCTCGCCTAGGTTTAAAACCCTAATATTTGTTTTTTTTCTTTTCGGATTCAATTATATTCATATATAACAATATATAATTCACAACAATTGAAGAATAAATATATTAATAGTGGTAGCTTCAGGACCCTTGTGTGAAAGTTTAGGGAAACAACCCTAAAAGTACGGAGCTTCAAGTCCAAAAATATTATTTTAATCGGATGAGCTGTCGGCCAGCGAGAAAAATTGGGTTAATAGAACCCAGACCCAAGTATGGGTTAAGAAAGAAAAAGTGAAAACTAAATCCCAATAATAGGGTTTAAGGTTTCATATGGGCTAAAATAAATAGGCCCAGAAAGAAAAATGTTTTCTCACACGTGTGTTGGACTACATGTTCATTGGGAGAAAACAAGTGGGTTGGAAAAAAGACTAAAACGGGTAGGAGAGCCAAACTGGGCTTACTGCTTATTTTCATGTTTTTTTCTTGGGGTCTGTTATCAAGACCTGACCCAAAGAATTAAAGGCCCAAAAGGAATGGGAACCAAGCCCCGGGCCCAAGACGTGGGCTAGGGTTGTTGTGGGCTGAGCACAAACATGGAGGCCCAAGTCCTTGGATCAGGTTGAGGACACCCTAGCGAAGGCTGGGTGTACTGTCATTAACGAAGCAAGGCACACGGTTGCAGGCAGCGGCGATTTTCGAGCATATGTTGTCGGGGTTTCGTCGGGATCGTGTTCCAAATCATTTTGGTAGATTAAAAACTTTAAATTCCAATGAGAATTCAAAGAAATCTCCAAACCTTAATCTCAGGGAGGAGATCAAACGACATCTATTCAGCACTGTTATGACTTCAGGTCATCGGGAAATCATGGGTCTCACTTGGAAACGACTGTAGGCTACGTTGTCGGAGATCATATATCTCGACGGAAAAGACGACGAGGTGGACGAAGAACATGACATGAACGACAAGTCGTTCGAGACCCTTGTGTCTGGCTTAGCGCGAGCTTCGGCTCAGCTGCTCCAGCGTGAGCTGCATGCTCAAGCTAGGGATTTGTAGATCATGCCCAGTCTAAAGTAGACTATGGCATCTAAGCCCACTACGAGTTCTAGGGTTTCAACATCCCTTTTTTTTTTTTTCCCCCTTTATTCACACATATTTAATTCACATAATAGCAATATTATGATTATAATGCATATACAATTTATGTAAAATCTAAAATTCATAAAATGTAAAGTTGGGTCATGCATTATGGTGAAAGTTCATGCAATCAAGGCTGAAAAATATATCTAAACATCGTTGTTTTGGAAGAACCTGGATTGCGTGATGAATATTGTGAATGGGTTATGTCTTCAATTTCGACTTTCCATCTCTAAAGCTTGTATCATGTTCAACACAAAAATAAAAAAATAAAAAAAAATAAGTTGAATCAATTAAAAAATCAAAATTTAATCAATTAAGAATAATTGAAACGTAATACTCATCGGATTGAAGATGAATAATTTCCACGTCAGATTCCTTAAGTGCAGCAATATGAGCGTGTTGATAACGTATTGTGGCTTATTTTATCTGACAAGGGAGAGAGGGAGGCGCGGCAGCAAAGAGAATGAGAGGGAGATATGTGTTTGTGGGGTTGTGTAGAGGATGTGTTATTCTCCCTACGCAATGCCTTTTTTTATAGTAATAAGGGATGGAAGAATCCTTCTCCTCAAAGGAATGCAAGTCCTAATATGGAAGAATAACTAGTATCAAATCTAATCTAGGATTTACACAATCACACTTTAATACGATGTTTATAACAGTTTCACAACAGAATGAAATTTTTTTTTTCAAATTCAAAATTAGCATCCGGCATTTAAAGATGCAACATCAAAGAAAATTAGAGATTAGGCTTCTGCAATTGAAAAAGAGATTAGGCAACCATCCATATATTGGTTGATTTCTTCACATACATCTACCAAGTACAATTTTCCCCTTTTTCCTCATCATTTGCAGTTTAGGTCTCTCTATTTTCTTTCTGATGGTTTTGAATGGCATATGGCTTGTGTATCTGGGTGGATTCCAATGATTTGCAATGAAGAGAATGGGTTCAACTTTAGTAAAATTTTTGTGGCATTGTGCTTGTGATATTTCTTATTTTATTAATTTTTTTTTTTTTGTTATTTTGTGTTGGTTGCTTTTATTATCGGGTTTTGATCATTTTGTTAGTGTATGAATTGTTGAGTTTGGAGTTGGGTTTGATCATTTATGCAATAGATGTATTCAACTAGGTACTACAATGTAGATACATTCTATTAGGTACTATAATGTAGATACATTCGGTTAGGTACTATAATTTAGATTCATTCGATTAGGTACTATGGTTTAGGGGTGTTCAACACGTATTTTGATTAGTGTGTTCAACTAGGCACTATGATTTAGGGTATGGTTTAGGGTGTTCAACAGGTACTAAGATGTAGATGCGTCTAACTAGGTACTATGAATCTATGATTAGGGGTTTTCAACTAGGTACTATAATTTAGGTGTGTTTAACTAGGTACTAATATTTGGATACATGTACTTTAGGGAAATTGACAGAAATTGGCCATTTCCTTAATCTTGGGACCAAATAGGATTTTTAGTATATGCACAAAATATGCATAGGAATGCACAACAATATGATAGAAATAGGGTTTTCCTAAAACTGGAAATGACCTAATTGCCCTCATATATAAATGGGTTATTTCGTTCAACCTAGTCAACATTTACTCCTTGTTCGAAAACCTCTCTCGCGCGACCCCTATCTCTTGAACCTTAAACGCCCCCAAACGGCGTGACCAAAATCCTATCCAATTTCCGACCGACTCCAAGTTTCCAAACTTTTCTATAAGTTAAAAAGGGGGGCCTTTTTTAATTGAATTTTCATTCTTTAAACTTAAGTTTTCACAATTTGGGAATTTAGGGTTTTGACTGTTTTGTATAAATAATTTGAGGGAAATTAATGAATTAGGCTTTAGGGTTGTGTAATTGCATGTATTCTGGAGTTAATTTTGTTCATGATTTGTTCCATATTCATTTGTGCATATTGTGTACTTATTGTGTGCATGTGCTTTTGATAATGGGTAGTGCATACTGTGTACATATTTTGTGCACGAGCTTTTGATATTGGGTTGAGCAAATTCTAGGCAAGTCGAAGGGTCTAGGTTTAATTAATAATATAAATAAGGGTGTGTGTACATTAATGTACCTGCACAACTAACTTATCCTTCCCACAAACTAGCACCATAACTAAACGAAATAATTAAAAAAAACCCAAGCATGCAAGCACACCATCAGTCATGATTGCCCACAAAACCCTAGCATTAGGTTTAGCAAAATTTGGACAACCCAACCGATGCACATTATATGCACGTCATGCACATGTCATGCTCATGATATGTACAATTTCTCCAAAATTTCCTAATTAATTATCTTACTACAAGGCTTTTAAATTGGAGTAAGTAAACTTTTGATACTTTGTTATGTTATTTTTAGCATAAATGAAATCATACAATGGGTGTTTGTGCGTGCATCTGTGGAGTGAGTAGTGTCAAATGGTACTTTTAATAGGTGAACTATGAGTGCCTAGGTGGCAGAAATGGCCAAAAGGACATGAGTGGGAAAAATGTCGACAAAAAGGACATGAATAAAACTATATGCTATGGGCCTAGGGATTCTCTTAAGCAATTACAACCAAAATGACTCCGTACGACTTAGTGATAAGATAAGGTAGATATAGGGTTTTGTGATAAGACAAAGTAGATATAGGCTCTTAATAATTTGATTTGCACACTTGCATACATGGTAATGATGACACCTTGGGTGGCGTCTATTACTACCATTCATTGATGATTTTTTGCAATTATGGCTTGTTTTTTAGGCTCATTCTTTGACAGAGCTAAGAGATTGTGTATGTGTCTGTATATTCATCGTGTATGTGTTTGTGTATTTTAGGAAGAAAGAATGGAAAATAGAAAGGCCATATAATTAGGAAGAAAAAAAGTACATGAGAAAAGTAAAGGAAAAGAACAGGATGTGTTGGAATTTAAACGCTACTACAAGAAAATTAAACGAAAAGAAACAAATTTAGTCTACCCATCTTTACCCCATAATATATCACAAAACATACTTACTTCCTAGTGCCATTTGCAGGAATTACAGCTACTGAATTTTTCATGGTCAAATAAATCCCAATGTGATCAGAGTGTGAAATAACCATGTGCACTTCCACAGTCGATGCATGCTTTCATGATAACATTGTCATCGTGAACTTTTAGGATTCCAGCTCTTACTTCCCTATCCACCCAAAGAGTTGAAAAACATCGTTGAACCATCTTTCGACATTCCATTACGTTCAACCGTCCTGATTTGTGACGGTTGAGAGAATACGGAAGCTTGAGGCCTTCATGCTTCGAATCCTCCCGTAGCACACCAAGATCAGACTGTACACGTACGTTGCTACTTCATGACCCTTTGACATTGTCGTCTTCAGAGATTCAATTTTGGCTTTTATCTTATTGTCTTAGAAGAAGTATCTCATCCTTAGTATGTACATGATCTCGAAATTACCGCATCCCTGTAGCGTTTCAGGAACTTGGAGATATTTTCATATTTGCTCCATAAACTAATCGGTTTAAAGCTTTCAAATTCCTTAATATTGATTTGTTTGAATATGCGATCGTCTTGTGCAATTTGGTTGAACTTCTTGCTCACCATATTTGCTGAAAAAAGGTCCTCAAAAGATTGCAAAGGAACCTTCGTGAGTGTTTGGACAAGAAGGTCGTCTAGAAGAGATTGTATGGACAATGAGGTCATTCTAGCTTTCTTCATCTTTCTCAACCTGTGGTTTTGAAATAAAACACAAACCCTTAAGAAGACAACTTAAATAGATGTTTTATATCTTCAACAATAAGGGAAGGAGATTGTATGGACTCGATGAGGCATTAACACTTCCTTCAAAAGAAGTAGATAGTAAACGCAAATTCATGGATAATATCAAATACATCTAAAGATAGGAGTTGGCCTATTGATTTTAAATCCATGTACAATACATGAACTATAAGGTCACTAATTCGAGAATAATGGCCAATTGTTAGGTATATGCTATTTTACAAATCCATGTACAAATCCATGAATTATAAGGTCACTAATTCTAGAATAATGACCAATTGTTAGTTATATGCTATTGATTACAAACCCATGTACAAATACATGAATTATAAGGTCACTAATTCTATAATAATGACCAATTGTTAGTTACATGCTATTGATTACAAACCCATGTACAAATACATGAATTATAAGGTCACTAATTCTAGAATAATGGCCAATTGTTAGTTATATATCCAAATACATGATATGTACACTATATGCACATGAGATTTCCTTTCAACATAATTAGATCTTCCTCTAAATTGTATAGAACAAAAAGTGAATTGAATTTTATAGGGTAAAACATAAGGCTAGGTTTAGAAAGAAAAAAACAAAAAAGATGCAAAAACCAACAAGTTTCGAACCCATGTCTTGTTGAAAATATCAAACTATACTCACCAACTGACTTAACACTCAATATTGTTTAAACTTGCACATAATTGATATTGGAGACACCAAAATTTTGAGTCACTAAGGGCGTAACGAGACGTTATTTGGGCAGAAAATGGTTAAAGAATTATCTTTAATTAATTTTAATTTAAATTAAATAAATTAATTGACGGAGTCAAATCACGACCAAGCCTCAAATCGAGTCCTGGTTCTTTCATTAATTAATCAAGTCCACAATCAAGGCCAAGTTCAATTTAAATTAAAGGCTCCAAGACAAAAAAGGGTCCAGAACAATCATTCACGCCAAGATGCTGAAACTTTGAAATTTTGAAGCTCTCAAGCACTCAAACCCCAAAACACCCAAACATTCAAGAAGACTCAGAAAACCCTCCGTGTTCTTTGTTAAACCCGCGAAGAATCGTCAAGCACTACTAACCATACCATCACCATGAGCTAAATCCTTGCGGCAGTTGCTCATCCGACATCAAATCATTGCGACACTCGAATCAACAACACACATCTACATATCTTCGGAGTTCAAATCTGAGGAAACTTTGTAAGTAGACATTGTAACCTTAAACCTACATCAATACAAATTTATTACTTTGTACATGTGTTCTTGTTTCATTTGTCACGGGATTTTCATGTTTGCAAATTTGGCATGCCTTGTGGAACTATCTTTACCTCTTATATCTTTCTCCGTTCTACAAACAAACACTTTGAAATCAATGGCTTCCTAGAATGGACAAGCTGTTTTCGACACCATATGAATAAGAGTCAGCACTTTGGTGTAAGCGAGGAATCTGTAGGCGTCACAAATCAGAGCAAGGCAAAGGCGATCGCTATACTTCAACATGCCACATCAAAGTTGGTGCTGCTTAAGGAGGAAGAGGAGAGTCAGAGGCGTGAGCCCATCATTAGCCTGGCCTCACTAAAGAAGACACCCAGAAGCAACGAGCAAGGTTCGTTCACATCAAAAAATTCATGGGAGATCTCATTACTATCGACTTCAGACGTAAACTCGAGTGCGGTTGCCTACCGCAGATTGCTAACTAGTAACCGCTGCACAAAAACTTCGTAAACACCCTCGATGTATGTAGAAGAGTCATATCTTTTGGTTGCACATATTATGTCCACCGACGCCACCTCCATTAAAGAATAGCTAGCTCAAATGAATGAGGCGATCGCAAGGTTGACCAAGACTGTCAAAGAAATGACTTACAGATTGCCACGCTCATGGACAAGTTGAAGGTACAACATGATAAGAAGCCGGTCCCTACCCAAGGAAGAATCAGAACAACTAGGAGTTTGGTGAAAAAGATGAGTGTCAGGTAGATAAGGTCAGAGAAAAACAAAAGCTGGAGACTAAAGCTACATCCATGATCTATCTTTCCATCTAGCAACTCTAGTAAATGTTTATGAACACCATCAGAGCATAGGTGAGAGGTACTTTGCAAGATACATTACTGTATTTGAAGCCATACACCAGGCAAATTAATGGCTTGCAAATGCCGATGAGGTACCAGCCACCTAAGTTCATGCAGTTTGAAGGAAATGGGAACCCAAAGTAGCATGTCACCCATTACGTCAAGACTTGAACAAGTCGGGGACGAAAAAAGACTACCTCGTGAAAAAGTTTATCCGCTCTCTGAAAAGGAATGCATTCGATTGATACACAGACCTAGAGCTCGAGTCCATCAATAAATGGGATCAAAATAAGCAGAATTCTTGAACTGTTTCTACAGTACTTGTCGCACCGTTAGTATGATGGAGCTCACAAGTACAAAGCAGTGGAAAGACGAGCCAGTCATCTACTACATCAATCGATGGTGCACTGTAAGTCTTGATTGCAAAGACAGGGTCTCGAAGACTTTTGTGATAGAAATATGTGTACAAGGCATGCATTAGGGATTGCTCTACATTCTTTAAGCCATCAAGCCAAGAACTTTCGAGAAGTTGGCTATCTGCGCCCATGACATGAAATTGAGCATCACCAACCATGGGAAAAAAGAGCCAATTGCTGACTATAAAAAGGTGGAGAAGACTCTGAGAAAACCCACCAAAGAGGTAATGACGGTCAGCATAGCTCCTGTCAAAATCTCTTCAAGAGACAAAAATAAGGAGGTGAAGTGGAATGAATATTTTTGTTACCAGGAGAGGCATAAACGCACCTCAAAGAAAAGATCTACCCATTCCCCGACTCCGATGTGGCTGCCATGTTGGAAGATTTGCTCGAAAAATAGGTGATCGAGTTGCCCGAGTGTAAATGACTTGAAGAAATGAACCGAGTTAACGATCCAAAATATTATAAGTATCATTGCATCGTCAGTCATCTGATGGGTAAGTTCGTTGTACTAAAGGAGTTGATCATGAAGCTTGCCTAGGAAGGAAGAATTGAGGTAGACCTTGAGGAAGTCGTAATGGTAAATACGACAAACATCGTGTGTTGAGTCCTTTGATCTTGTGCCTCTCAATGCATCGCCAGTTAAGCCTCGACCACGGTCGTCAAAGGTAAATTATGAAATGGTTCATGCAGGAAAAGCAAACACCACAAATGAAGCAAGTAACCTCAATGGCCTGGACCTCCTTAACTTGTCAACCAATGATGATGAAGGATGGACATTGGTGACACAAAGGAATGTACTTAAACTGCGACCACAAGTTGCTCACACGAGGAGTGTAAGGCGAGAAGGAAGCCCTCATCATCACGCTAAGAAGACCCGTCCAAGAGCAACCGTAAAGATGACAAAGTTGTGGCACAGAATGGCATAAGGCCTGGAAGCCGCAAGCTTTAGTGGTCCTGGAAGAGTACTTCCCCAAAGGCTTCTTCAAACGCAGTTCAACCATGGTCGCTTGCTACATGGTTTTATTGCCAACACTTGCCTCCTTGACTCCTTCCTGAGAAAGTTTATTGTCAACCCTTGACTCCTTTACTTCGTTACTAGTTTTTCCCCTTTTAAAAGAAAAAAAAAATTAATAAAAGAAAAAAAGAGAAAGAAAAAAAAGTACATTATACTTCAAAATAATTATAAAACTGCAACTTTATCCTACTACCTTTTTCGACGACCTGCTGATGAGATTTTTCTGCAATGTCGATGGCCAACAAACTTTTCTGGCAACTTAAAATATAATTTCAAAAATGCCTTCGATTGGGTTTGAACCCAACACCTCCATGTGTAAAACAACCACTTGTACCACTATACCAAACCACCATTTGTAATAGGGAAATTTTTTGAAATGTCATATGAACTTTTACGCAATTTTCAATTTGTCATATAAACTAAAATTTCAAGCAATTTGTCATACCAACTTTTTGAAATCATTAATTTGTCATCTCACCCTAACTCCGTTAAGTTTTTCCATCCAATATAAGTCCTGTGCCTCGCACATGAATTGTGATAAGGTTATTTCGGTCATTCTAATACCTTACTTCCCTTTTATTAAGGTGTGTTCAACAAAAAACTGTAGGGTTTCTCAAGCAATGGAACAATATTTTTGATACGATAACAATGAAATGATCATGCAATGCACTCTCTTATGGTTATTCCAAATATGTAATGATACACCAATGGGAGTTTGCATTTTAGCATGTCACAAAGACATAATTTCATACGGGCTCTATAAATGAGAAACAGGTTGACGTTTTGTGCCATAAATGGAGTTGTAGATGCATATGCACTAAAGAAAAGTAAAAAATTTAAGTGTTTGTACTAAAGAAAAGTAAAAAAATACTTATGAAAGATATGTTAAAATGACCTAAATAACCCTAAACACAAGTCGTGTGCGAGTCACATGACTTATATTGGATGGTAAACTTAACGGAGTTAGGGTGAGATGACAAATTAATGATTTTGTAAAGTTGGAATGACAAATTGCCTAAAATTTTAGTTTATATGACAAATTGAAAAATATTAAAACATTTCAAAAAATTTCCTTGTAATATGTATTACATTTTTTAATAATTATTTAGTTTACTCTCATGTCACTGTCCAACAATGACATGCAATGTCCAAAACTCTCCATTTTAATTGTATATATATGTGAAAACTAATGATCAACGATTAGTAATCATAATTTAGACGCTCAATAAAAAAGAAAACACACTTGTGTCAAGCAATTGTAACTTTTAAATTGACATGTATGAGTTGATTTGTTAAAAACATTCTCACTCTCATTTCAATGTGAAACAATGAATTTCAAAAAAATATTATAAACTGAATTTTCTTCTTTTAAAAAATTCTAGAAAATAAATAATTCTCACAACAAATATGACTAAGGAGGAAAAAAAAAATACATTTTAGTGTTATTATTTTGATATCACTGTTGAACTATGACTGTTTATAAAACATAAAGCTGTACAAACAAGTTAATGTAGTTGAGTTGGTAAGTTGTCATTATATTTCTTTCTCCTCTCTTTCTTTCCTCCTCTCTCTCCTCTTTCTCTCTGCCCTCTCACATCTTTCTCTTTGTTGAATTTAAAAGTTTTTATTGTAGTTTAAAAACAATTCTGAATTTCATACCAAACAAGTTTTTGAACTTTAAAGAAAATGGTTCTTAAGAGTTGTAGAATGATAATCATATTGAATGAATAATCTCACAAGGATACAAATATATACAAGTCTGGAGTACAAGTAATCCTAAGCCCATAGGGGTTTACATAACCTAATTCATTAGAATACTAAGTGGATTCTCTTGCACTAACAGCCCTCTCAAACTTGGCAGTCTTGGAGCTACAAGTTTGGAATGAAGAAATGCAAAGCGAGGCTTGGAGAGCCCTTTAGTGAGAACATCCGCAGGATGATCAATAAAAAGGATAAACTGGACTTTGTGATTACCCATCTTCACCAGTTCACGGACAAAGTGATAATCAAGTTTAATATGTTTCGTCTGAGCATGAAAGATCGAGTTGACAACCATGTAAGTAGTACTAAGATTATCACAATATGGATTAAGTTACCGGAAAACAGAGCTCATGAAGAACATAAGATAACCAAATGGATTCAGCACAAGCATGAGCTAAGGCACGATATTTTGATTCTGCACTAGAACAAGAGTCGATTGGTTGTTTAGTGGAACTCCAAGAAATAAAATTTGGGCCATGAAAAATAACAAACCCTGAAGTAGACTGACTAGTGTCCAGACATTCGGCCCAATCAGCATCAGAATCACCATGAAGTAGAGGAGGACTAGAAGAGTGACGGAAGGATATACCTTATTCCATTGAGCCCTTAACATAGCGGATGATGCGTATATCGATAGTGAGATGTGTTTGTGTAAGACGAGACATGACCTGAGAGATGTGATTAATCGCATATGCAATAGCTGGATGAGTCAGAGTAAGATACTGAAGAGAACCCAAGAGATGACGAAATTCAATAGGATCTAAAAGTGGTGTGCCATCCTGATTATACAATTGAGCACATGAAGCAATGAGAGTGTCGTTGGGCTTAAAATCCGTCATATTCGTGCTTTTAAGTAAATCAATAACATACTTGGTTTAAGATAAGTGAAGACCTCCTGAAGTAGGACGGACCTCAAGTCGTAGAAAGTAATGAAGATAACCAAGGTCTTTAATCTCAAACTCATGACCCAAAGGATCCATGAACTGCCAAAGAGCCACAAAATCATTACTAGTGAGCACAATATCATCAACATAAAATAATAAAATAAGATGGGTCGTACCATGATGAAAAATGAACAAGGTGGGATTGGCAAGACTTCGAACGAAGCCCTGACAAATAATGAATATGCTGAATCGCTAGAACCAAGCACGTGGAGCTTATTCGAGGCTATAAAGTGCTTTGTGTAATTTGCAAACATGATGGGGACGCTGAGGATCCACAAAACCTGGCAGTGGGACCATAAACACATCCTCTTGCAAATAGCCATGGAGAAAAGCATTTTTGACATTGAGTTGAGGAATAGACCACCCATGAGTGACTGCTAAACTGAGACCAAGTCGGATAGTGGCAGACTTAACAACCGGATTGAACGTCTCATCATAATCAAACCCATAATGATAATGAAAGCCTTTCGTTTAATGGAACCATTTGCATTACGCTTAATTCGAAAAACCCATTTGCAACCAACTAGATTTTGAGAAGGATGAGACGAAACAAGAGACCATGTACCTAAGTAAAGCATTAAATTCTTCTGTCATTGCCATGCACCATTCAAGAAAACTAGAGGCCTGAGTAAAACATATGGGTTCAATTGGACCAGAGACAGAGACCGTGAGAGCATGAGGTAATGGGTAACCAACGGTACCATCGTAGAATTGCTTGGGTCGAGAGTGACTAGTGTGCAAGTGAGTAGCCATAAGATGAAGAGAAGATTAACCAACTAGGGCAGGTTGTGGTACTGTAAGAAGGACGATCTAAGAAGGCGTGTTGGAAGAATTGGAAGCCTGCAACGGTATTGGGCTATCAGGACTTGAGGCTTACAGAAGTGCTGGACTTGAAAGATGGGCCAACACAAGTTGGTCATGTGAGAATAGGACATGGCAGAGATATCTAGAGACAAGGGAGCGCTAGATAAATCTGACGGGCCATCAGTTTGGGTTGGAGAAGCTGGCTGGATGTCACTAGGTTGCGATGGCAACAATACTGGAACAAGAATGTGGGCTCCACGAGGAAGGGTACTACTGGGCTTTAATGTCAAAAGAACAATATGGGACTAGGCTATAGAGGCAGCAATGCAACCAAGAGGGAAGGTTGTCTCATCAAACATGGCATGATAGGAGATGTAAATCTGATTGGTGACGGGTTCAAGGCAATGATATCCCTTGAATTGCAAGTTGTAACTTACAAAAACACATTCTTTGGAATAGGGTTCCAACTTGTTACTGGTATAAACACCTAACTGCGGGTAACATGCACAACCAAATGTACATAGGGTGGACAAATCAAGTTGGTGACCATAAAGACTAAAGAATGACTAGACCAACCCAAACTCGAGAAATGAAGAAGATTAATAAGAAAAACTGTAGTTAGGGCAACCTCGACCCAGAGAGATGGGTTGACATGGTCAGTGTGAAGAAAAAGATGAATAACAGTGGAGATGTGACGATATTTATGGTCGGGGAGACCATTTTGTTCTGAAGTGTGGGGGCATGACATGCGGTGAACAATCCCAATTTTATGACAGGTTTTAAAGTAGTTATTAAGATATTATGTGCCTTCATCGGTTTGTAAAAATTTGATCGAAACATTAAAAATATTTCAAACCATATTATATAAGGATTCAAAGTGCATAAAAACTTCATATTTGGCTCGTATTAGAAAAATCCAAGAGTAACGGCTATAATCATCTGTAAATAATACATAATAATGAAAACCAGAAATAAACGGAGTTGAGGACATTCAAACATCTGAATGAATAAAAAAAAGGAAATGAAGCAATGACTTTATTAGAATTAAAAATAGTTTGTGCGATTTAGAGAGAGCACAAGGCTTACAAAATGCCTTATTTAATTTAGAGAAAGAACCTAACGACAACTTAGATAAAACTTCAGAAGACGGATAACCAAGGTGAGAGTGCCACATGGAGGAAGACTCGGCATGGAAGGCAAACGGCTAAGATGGAGACACTGGATAAAGATGACCCTCACAGCGGCCCTGAAACAACGGATAACCAGTTTAAAAATCATAAATCACTTGACCAAGATGATGAATTACACACCAACAGAATTATCTTTAGTAAACTGAGAAGCAAACATAAGATTTTTTCTTAAGGGAGGGAACATATAAAACCTTATTTAATTGAAATTTATGGGAACCTAAAGTAATAGGAAAAGACCCAGTGTGAGTAATAGGAAGATAAGCCATGTTACCAACGAGAACATATTCGTTACCATTATAGGGGGTGGGGTCGGGAAAAACAACCTCATTGTTGGTTATGTGATGAATAGCGCCCGTATCAAAATATCAGATGGGATCATGAGCCGTGCCAGAGGAATAAGCATGATAACCCGCAAAAGGTGGAGCAAGGCAGTGAAGGCAAGTAGAGATGTGATGACCAGGTGAGTTGCAAAAATTACACCAAAAACTAGGATGAGCACCAAGAATACCTTGTTGAGGCCGGGTTGGGGGGAGTTAAAACCCAAGTGATTGGGCTGCCAGCCACCACGACCACCATGTCCTCGACCACCGCGGCACTAGCTACTTGGGAGTGGGTTAAAGCCATTGCCTGGATTTCTACCACTCTGCTATTGTGGATGCAGCTAGATAGGATCAACTCCTTGGGCCTGATAGGCAGCAAGTTGTTGCAAGCCAGGAAATGGAGCATGAGCTTACTTTTAAAGTGCCAATAGTTGAAATCGAAGGTTGGCAGCATTAGCAAAAGAAGCCTGAGAAAAGTGGGCATGATGGCACTGCCAAATCGCCTTAGAGAAAGTTTTTCCAATGGTGAAAGAAAAAATAGGTTCAGAGAATGGAAGTCAAATAGTTGACAACCAGTTAATCAGTCTAAAACAACGTAGTGAATGCCAGATTCGGTTTAGCCAACTCTTTGTCAGCAGCAGGAAGAGTAGTAGCAAGGGCCCAAATCGTGCCACCCACATAACCAAATAAATTGACCCAAAAGAAACGGCTTCATCTAACTAAGCCAAAGTAGGTAGTTGGAATCGGTGAGTTTCAGAAAGTGAGCAACGATAGGACCAGAGAGAGAAGATCCAGTGAGAAAAAAGGGATCGCGACATAAAGTGGAAAAATAAACTAAAGGGGACAAAAAAGGAAAAAAAAAATAGTCTTAATAAAACGCTCCTAGTACTATTCACTTTTAATCTTAAGGACATTTTAGTATGAAAAGTCTTTAATAGGCGAATCTTTTTTCTTTATTTACTCTTATGCCATTATATCATTATTATAGTGGGGTCCACAATGATGTTGACATTTTTGTCTAGTTAAAGTACATTATTTTGCATGATGCTATTCAACTTATGTTACTTTCCATCTTTTGTTAATCTGCTGCCAGCTCTTCTGTTCTTCATGCTTCCATCATGTTGTCAATATTGTGCAGCTCCTCTTCTGTCAAATTGTTCCAATATTGTTCATCATCTTCTACTAGCTCTGCATCTCTTTCTCTATCTTTTTTTACCTTGTAATATATATCTGCTGTTTCTCCTTTGAAATTTTAAGGCTTCCAATATGGCTGATGATTGATTTTTGTCTTACTGTAAATATACATTTCTTCTTCTTCTGATACTAATATCATATCATACATAAAATCTTCAAACTTATCTAAGACTAACATTTGGATTCCTCGAAATCTCAAAATATTTTTGTATGAAGGAGTCCACCTGTGTAGGGAGATAGAGGATAATCTAAATTACTCTTATTAATCATGGTTATATGCCTAGCTTTCTCCTTATGCATGTGTACATACCAATTTGGATGACTACTAATAAAACTTATGGAAATTTCTTTCCACTATTCTAGATAATCTTATGCTACTTTTATAAGCTTTTCAGGAAATGATTTTAGTTGGAAAATATGGTTAATGAATATTTTATCAAGATAGTCAAACTCTAATAGTAAGGCTAAGGTGACTTCTACTACATTATACTTTTTCTGATACTCATAACTTAAATGCCATGGTCTAAAATCTCTCTTGTTAATCTTGGTTATAGCTATGTTAACCTCTGGTTTACAAATACAACTATATGTATTATCACAAAGACATGGTGGATACATCTTTGTAATAATATCCATCCCTGGTTTTGGATCAAAGATTGACTTATACAAAGCACATTGTAATTGTAATTGTAACTTTTTCATGGACTGTGATGCTCTGCTCAGGATCTCATTTTGCATATCTAGTGGCATTATTCTTAATTTTGCTATTGAAATTTCTTCTAATAGGATATCATCTATTATTAAGTCTGAAGATAAATTCCTAAGAAAAATTTCATATCTTTCTTGTTTTTCTTTGTCACTCAGATGTTGATGCTGCTTAGTATTTGGTGCTGCTCCATATCAATATCTTCTTCTAAGAGCTCACTCTTAATCTATCTCTCTTCTATGGGCTCATTAGCCTCTTGTTATATAAGTTCAACAACCTTTTTTTCTTTATTCTTATGTTGATCAGTTTCTAAACCTTTTTCAATTCTCTTTTCAGGGTGTTACTTGCCTTCTGCTGCATTCTAAGATATTGGAGTTCTTGGTTCATTTTGGTGAACTTGTTAAGTAATGACTCATGGTCTCTAGAAATGGCTTGAAGGTTACGTTCAAGAGAATGAATATAATCCAGGCTTTGATGGAAATTAAAATTAAAACTATCAAACTCTTGTTCTAAGGCTCTAATTAATTTTTTATGACCTAACCTCATGCTTGGCTGTTTAATTTGAACATTCCAAAAATTATCTAAGATAAATTGTTGCCTATCAGTAAGTCCTGGTACCCTTGGCCTATACCTTAGAGTTGGATTTCTGATTCCTTCAACTGTAGTGCCATTAAAGTTAAAGGTGGGTATTGGTGGTGATGATGGTCTGCTTATGCTATCTTGGAATCCACTAAATGGTGGAGGTCCATGGTGCATCATTATGCTATTGAAAGGTGCTCTCCTACCTTGTGGTCTTGTGCTATTTGAGGATGACGGTCCACGATCTTCTATTCATGTTCAATGAATTAGTCTTGATAAGATATCAGCTAATGTATTATCACTACCTTTAATATGCTCAAAAATTGGTTTAAAACCATTTCATGTAATTAAATCAACAAAATTAACCCATCTTCGGGCTGCCTGTTTATTAGTATGTATCTTATTATAATGAGAAACTATATTTTGACAGTCCGTTCTAATTGTAAATACTTCATTATGCAAAAATAAATAAAATGTTTCAAGTGAGTTAATTATTCCTAAAATTTCTAAATCTATTGATGGTAATCTTGACTATACATCACTAAATTTTCCTCATGAATATCTACAAACTTGTTCATCAGACTTTGATGTCTCCTTATGTTTTTTCTGGTATAGTATTCATGCCCATCCTAATGACGAAACATTTGTTTCAACTATTTTGTTACTATCATCCAATGGTAATGTCAATTGTTTAAGCTTTGTAATTTTTTCTTTTATATTTTGAACTAATTTAATATATTCATTATTAAAATATTTTTGTCCTGTTCTGCTAGTTTTACGATGTAATACTTCTATTTTTCTTCCTAAATCAGAGATAAAATTTCTTGCATAATTTAATAATCCTAAAAATGCTTGTAACTGTTTTTTATCTTCTAACTTATCTGGAAATTCTAAAACTTTCTTGGTTATATGATCTTGTAATTGTATTATACCTAACTTAATATACTTACCTAAAAATTATATATCTTGCTTTTCTAATGCTATTTTATTTTTGCTAATCACAATTTCATTATTGATAAATTCTTTAAAACTATCTCTAAGTGTTTTCTATGTTCATTTCTATTTTTACTATGTACTAAAATATCATTTACATAAACACTACAAAAATTATCATATTTCTTGAAAATTTGATCCATCTTTCTTTGAAAGATCGATTGAGCATTTTTAAGTCCAAATGGCATAACAAGCACTCAAAATGTTCTACTGGACAAGTAAAAGCTGCCTACTCAATTGATTCTTCTGCTAATCGTATTTGCCAAAATTTTAATTTACAATCAAATATTAATATTTACTCTATGAATTTTATTTATAAGCTCATCCTTATTTGGTAACTTATAACTATCTTCATATGTATTATCATTTAATCTCTTGTAATTATAAACTATTCTAGCCTTACCTCTCTTTAGCTCCGAATGTTTTCTCACAATAAATGTTGTTGATCTATGTCTAGATTTAGAGGGTCTGATTACTTTGACATTTAACAACTTTTTTATTTGTTGCTCAAACTCATGTTTATCTAATAAACTACAAGGCATATCATCTGTGTCACATCCCGGCCCGGGGTGGATCACTTCCCGGGCCCGCTCCACTACCGTAGCACGATATTGTCCGCTTTGGGCCCTGACCACGCTCTCACGGTTTTGTTTCTGGGAACTCACGAGCAACTTCCTAGTGTCTCTGGTCCCCTTCTCGCTTAACTTCGGAGTTCCTACGGAACCCAAAGCCAGTGAGCTCCCAAAAGGCCTTGTGCTAGGCAGGGATGGGAATATACATTTAAGGATCACTCCCCTGGGCGATGTGGGATGTCACAATATGTTTTCATAGTTAAATTTGGATTAATAATATCTAATTTTGCTAATATTTTATTTTTACTCCAATATAATTTTGGGTCTTCTCTTATGATTCTAGTTTGTTCTGCTAATTGTAACAATTCTTCTAAATTTTTTGGTCTATCTAACTGTAATATTTCTATACGGGTTCCTTCTTTTAAAATTGGATATTCATGTTCAAATATTTATTCATCAAACTCTTCTATATTATTATGCTCATCATTTTCTTTTGAGTTTTCTAAATAATAACTATCTTGACCACTAGACTCTTCCACACTTATGCTTTTGTATGCTTCTATCGTATTACTTTGATATGTTATTGTAATTCCTTTCTTGAAAAATGTTATGTTAGGATTCATAAATAAAAAACCTTGTAAACTTTTCAAAAAGTTTAAACCTAAAATAAATGGATATGAACCTACTGGTGAAACAAATGTTAATGGTAAATTAAATTGATGTTTTTCTACTATTGCAATGTGTTAAATAAACTGATCTCTCGTCAAATTGTGTTATTCTCACTAGTTTTGCTAATTTTTGTCTATATCTTTCTTGTACTAACTCTTCTCTCATGACACTTTTTTGTGTTTCCTGTATCTATCATAGTTGTTGTTTGTATTTTGTGTTCTTTTGCCATTTCTATTTCACAATTTATGGTTATCAAAGAACTATTTTTTGGCTTCTCTATTCCATGAACAGTATTTCCTAATATTTCAGTATTTTCTTATAATTCTGCTGAATTAACTTTTAATAATCTATTATTATAACACTTTTCACACAATATTGAATATGTATTATAATATTTACTTGCAACTAACTTGCCAAACTTATGACATTTTTCTAGCCAACCTAAATTTATATATTTATACTCTTCTTCTTGTTGTTCTTCTATGAATGCATACATATATTTTTCTAAATTACTATTTGAACTACTTGAATCTTCCGAGTATGAATCTATCATATTTATACTTTCTATACTATAAATACTCTCATTATCACTTAAATCATCTAAACTACATATTGATTGCATATCCTCATCTTCTTCTAACGTAAACAACTCCATCAAATGTATTTTATCTCTCGGTTGTTTACCTAATTTTGGACACTTTTGTCTAATATGTCCAATATCTCCATGTAAATAATATTTACAACTACTCTTATCTTTTGGTGCTTTATATTTTTTTATCCAAGGTCTACCACATATTTTCCTAAATTGCTTTGGAATATATTTTCTCTTCCTATATGTTCTTGAAGGTCTTATGCTGTTTGTATGACTTATATTTCTTTTTGTATATTTTCTTATGCTTATTCTTATGACAACCATACTGTTGTGGTAAATATATATTTTTACAACTCATATAAAATTGTTTCCTAATTTGTCTCGTAACTTTTATTTGGCTACACACTTGTCTAAGTATATCATATACATGTTGAATTCTAGGTCCTACTGCAATATTTTTTTTTTTATGCTTTTGCCATTCATTCCAAATCTTTTCACCTATTGGCCCTTTTATTTTTGTCATATAATAAAGAAATTTAAAGTATACTCAACTATATATTGTAAATCATAAATTTCTAATAGCTCTTATTTGTTCTTGTTCGCTTATATCATCTAACCTATTATAATCTAAAAATTCTTGTTTAATTAAAGTAACAAAACCATCTATATTAAAATGTGTTTTAGCTACCTAATGTTGTTCTGGATTCTGAACTTTCCATGATTGGAAATAATTAAAAACTAAACTATATAAAGTATGCTCAAAATAATCTAACATATTTTGTGAATTACTAAAATCTAACATTAATGCTGCATGTACGGAACCTTTTTCTCATCTCTCAATTGTTCTCTTCCAATGTTGTGGATCTACATTATCTAAATTTAATATATTACATGCTATGTTAATTTGTTCTAATCCTCTCAAATATGGAATCCTATTTTTTCTAGGTGGTTTCATCATACTTTCTTCAATGCAATCTACTCATGCTTGTTCATTGTATTGTTCATTTGTTTGTCTTAAAAATTGTTGATCAGTTCTACCTGTGTATCCTGGATTTTCTACTCCTGATGTACTACTTTCTTCTATTAGATTACATTCTACTTTCAACTCCAATAAATTATTGTGTTCTTTTGATCCTAAAATATGTTCTACTCCTATTTCTAAAATTAATTTTTTCATGTCTTCATCTGAAATCCTATGTAATCCTAAATCATTGTCTTATATTTTTCTAAGTATTCTTCTTCATCTAAATTATCAATATCTTCTATAAGCTTATCTACAATATGATCAAAATTTTGCTCAACTAAATTAATATCTAAATTATCAAAAGTCATAAATACTTTCATTTTCAATTTCACTCTCATCATCTTCTATATTTTCTAATTGCTTATAATTACTAAATCTAATTGTTGATTCACCTGTACTAGTTTCATATATTTGTACTCTATCTGGTTGTCTATTTCTTGCTATTTGTAAATTAGGTAATATCTACTTAGTTCCTTCTAAAAAAACTATTATCTACTGGTTTTGCTTCTATCATATTTACGTGCTTACTACCAAATGTTGGAACTAAATTTTGAAATTCTAAATTAAACTTATGATTATATTTATTAGACACTTTTCCAATATACATTAAACTAATACATAAATTTTTACACTCTCCTTTCATATTATAATTATTTGTTCTTATGCTTACTTTAATATATTTACTAAATTCATTAATTGTCATAACATAATTAGGAATACAACCTATGACTGCTAAATTTGAACTTAAGTCTACTTCAGCTGTTGTTATTGCTGCTTGCTGGTGATTATCTCATCTATCATCATATATGTATACTAAAACTTTTGTGCCTACTTGTGCTATGGTTAATCTTGCTATTCCAATTAAAATTGTTCCTATATGAATTTGCCTAAAATGTGATTTTCGTAAGTGTGTAACTGCTTCTTTACCAAGTAATTAAGTGTAACTTCTTTATCAATACAGCTAACTTCATGTTGACTGATGCTACTTACAATTCTACTTTTATTTTCAAATAAACCTAATTGATACAAACTATATTTATTTTTCTGTGTTCTCTCAAATCATCTTCTAATAAATTCTTTTACTTCTTCTTCGTTTAGATAAATATATTTAGCTCTAACTACTTCTTTTCACTTTCTTCAAGAGTTCCATTTTCTATTATCAAAAGGGTTTATCTTAGGTCTTCTAATATTATTATTTGTACTTAATTTTCTAATTTTTCTAACAAAGATGGTGGATTTCACATCCCGGCCCGGGGCGAACCACTTCCCAGGCCTGCTTCACCACCGTAGCACGATATTGTCCGCTTTGGGCTTACCATTCCCTCACGGTTTTGTTTCTAGGAACTCACGAGCAACTTCCCAGTGGGTCACCCATCATGGGAGTGCTCTGGCCCCCTTCTTGCTTAACTTCGGAATTCCTATGGAACCCGAAGCCAGTGAGCTCCCAAAAGGCCTTGTGCTAGGTAGGGATGAGAATATAATAAAATAGATAGATTATTAGACAAAATAAAATAGATTATTAGTGCAAAAAGATTTGAGTGAAAAAGTAGATAAGTTGCATAATAAAATAGATAGATTATTAGTTGAATACCGATTCTAGAACTAATAGAAAATATATCCAAGCTTTGAAAGAAATTAGTAAGTTAGAAAAAGAACCAATAGGTTTAACAGATTTTTCAACACTAGTAGCTAGTAGTAATATCCTTATTAGACAAAATAATTTCATTATCCAATTAGTTTTAAATTTA
Source organism: Heteromeles arbutifolia (assembly GCA_024362995.1). Lineage (NCBI taxonomy): Eukaryota > Viridiplantae > Streptophyta > Magnoliopsida > Rosales > Rosaceae > Heteromeles > Heteromeles arbutifolia. The sequence continues at coordinate 36,228,021 of JANCRC010000002.1, read as the reverse complement.
GCTGAAAAATTAGATCAAGTTAAAGAACAAATAGTAGAAATAAATCCAGTTTTACATAACACATCTTCATCACTTCCACTGTCACATCCCAGCCCAAAGCGGACAATATCGTGCTATGGTGGTGGAACGGGCCCCGGAAGTGATCCGCCTCGGGCCGGGATGTGACAGTGGAAGTGATGAAGATGTGTTATGTAAAACTGGATTTATTTCTACTATTTGTTCTTTAACTTGATCTAATTTTTCAGCTAAATTTAAAACTAATTGGATAATGAAATTATTTTGTCTAATAGGGATATTACTACTAGCTACCAGTGTTGAAAAATCTGTTAAACCTATTGGTTCTTTTTCTAACTTACTAATTTCTTTCAAAGCTTGGATATATTTTCTATTAGTTCTAGAATCGGTATTCAACTAATAATCTATTTATTTTATTATGCAACTTATCTACTTTTTCACTCAAATCTTTTTGCACTAATTGAATTTTTTGAACTTCTAATTTTAATTGCTCAACTATCTCTAGTGATCTAAGTTCAACCTACTTAGGCTTACTATCTATGAGGTCAATAAGCTCTTTTATCTCTCTTTTGCTCGGAAACCTTTGAATATTATTATTATTATTATCTTCTAACTGAGATGTAATATAATCTAAATTTTGTCTAATTGTTTGTATGGAATTTTTTGAAAATGCTCTAACAACTTGTTTAACAAATTATTATGCTTATTATTTTCTAATTTTATATTTTCTGCTTGACTAATAATAAGATCTATAATACTATTGGCTTGTAGATTTTTTTCACTATGCAAAATATGATTATGTTTTCTCAATGGAAAATAACAAACTAAACTATTTTGATCTAAGGTTATTTTTCTTTTTTGTGGTTCACTAATTTCTTAATTAAGGTAATCTATCATAAACTACAATCTACATTTCTCTAAAGTTACGGCTAATTGATTTCTTAAAAACTCTCTTTCTTCTCTTAAGGTCTCTAAAGTTTGATCTGCTACTCTTTTTGCTTCTAAGACTCTACGCTGCACTTCTGTGTTATTATATTTACTAATAAATGAAGGGTGTTCAAGATAATCAAGATAAAACTTCTGCTTCTTCAAAGTCTTGCTAATTCTTTTGGATATATATACTAATCTTCTCTTTATGCTAGTTTTAGTTGGGTGTCTAGGACAATAAATACCTGGTGGTTGTGGTTGACAAGGTCTACAGCAAGGACAACAATATCTATTGTTCATACAAAATAAGCAAGTGTATGATATCAGTTGTGTTAATGACTTTTGTCCTCAATGTACTTTACTATTATAATTATACTATTAAAATGCTAAACTTGGCTCTGATACCAAATTTGCAAAGCAAAGACCCCGTTAAATAGTCGGATGACCATTAGGCCTTAATGGCTGAACTCAGATGTACGAAGAACTCAAAGGTACCCTAGTTAATGTCTAGTCATTTGTATGTCAAGCATTCAACTATAACAGAGTGCTCAAACAAAGTATGATCGTCGGTTTAGCAAGTTAATAATATAGCTACAATAGTGTTTCTCTATTTTGGACTGGAAATCTAATTAAACAAACACACTAAAGAAAGAAAGAAAACTTACTTAAGACTTGGAGATTGCTTGAATCTGTACACTTGAACTTTATTGAATGTTTACAAAGAGAAGTGTTTACAAAGAATGCTAGGAAGGCTTCAGATGCTTGAGTGTTTGCAGGTTGAAGTATGGTGAGGTGTGGTGTCTCTGCATGAAGGAAAAACTCCCTTATATACAAATCAATTTCCTAAATGATAGAACAACTTTTCAAAAAGCAAATAACTATTTACAACTTTTTGAATAGTGACTTTGCACTGCTATTGAAAAACTGTCGGAGCCACTGTTTCTGAAAGTGTTGGTTCTATCATTTCTAATTGAGGGTCTTTTCCTTCTTTTGGCTGTATTTTCTTTGTCCTCTTGTGTATTGGCTTTGATGAAGAGCATGTGAACTCTACTGAATGTTGGACCACCTTTGCCTTTTTCTGTCTGAATGTATAAAGGGTTGGATTGGTATTTTTAAAAACTTTTGTACTAAAGATTAAACACAAAGCTTTTATGGGCCTTTCATTAGTTTCCCAAAAAAAATATACTAAGGGGACAGCAAAATAGGAGAGACAAAAGAAAGAGGGCTAGGGTTTACCAGGAAGGGGAAACTTAAAAGAGTGATACTATGTAGAATTATAATTGTATTGGATGAATAATCTCGCAAGTCTTTTGACTTGGAGTACAAGTAATCCTAAGCCCATAGGGATTTACATAACCTAGCCCATTAGAATAAGTGGATTTCTCTTACACTAACATATATTCTTAAGAATACCAAGCCTTAAGTCACCACCAATTAAGGTGACGTAAAAAAATTCGGCTTTCTGGGCAAGAATTTCGACGCCTATGCTATGTGGCGTTGACCCATGTGCAACGGGAGCAAAAATGTACATGTATAATTGTTGTAATTGTCTTAGCCCACAAAGTATGGTTAATCGAAATAAAAAAGGTTGGCTTGGTATTTTTCTTTAAAGTTAATATTTTCCTACTTAATCCTAATTCACCTTATTTTAGTGTAATTCTGTTAACACCTTACAATCTTATGGAAGCACCCCACACCTTAATTTTTTCACTTAAATTTCCTCATTGCCGGCAGTAACACCTCATGTAAACAGAGGCAAAAGCCCAACCAGTCGTAATTTCTCATCACGATAGCACAACTCTCTCTCTCTCTCTCTCTCTATTGCATTTGCATCTGATACTCTAGAAGAAATATCTTGCTTTTTTTATGCTTTTTTAGAGTGAGAGACAAAGACGGGCCATGACGGGGTGGCCTGTGCGGGACGACGACTTCGACGACAAAGGTGATAAAGGTAAAGGAGTATCCGGGTTGGTGAGTCGAAGTGTTGGATTGTAACCAAAGAAATGGGAGATTCCAACCGATGTTTATGGGGGTAATCAAATATACTTGGTTGTCGAATTGGGGCTGCCGAGTGTGCTTTTTGTTTTTTAGAGTGGGGAGTGGCTTCAGAAGAATGAGGGACAAAGCTGAAATTTTTGAGAAAGTTTTTTAATGTGGGGTGTGTAGGGGTGGGAAATTTTGCCATAAACCGATTTACCGACCGAACCATACTGGTCGGCTCATAACGGTATGGTATAGTTTTGGCATATTTTCATAATCGGTTGGCATTTTACTGAACCGATAATTAATGGCACGGCTTTGGTAATTGATTTTGTATGTCGGCGGTATGCCATACCTACCAATATATATATATATATATATATATATTTTTTTTTTTTTCTATTTAGATATTTTAGGTATTTTTTACATGTTTGACTTCTCAGTTTTAGGGTTTAGAAAATAAATGACTCCTTAGTTTTAGGGTTTAAAAAGGTTGTTGATGCGACAGCTAAGTTCATTGATATTTGCAACATTTGCAAAGCCCATGTTCCTGCACATCCAAATAAAAATGGTACCTCGTCATGTAGGATCCACCTTAGACAACAATGTAAGAATTCATCGTATTATATGAAAGGTGCTGAGATTGGGTTACCACTCATTTAATCAGAAAAGGTGTGAAGATGTTCTCATTGAATTTGTGATCAGATGTTCTCATTGACTTTGGGTTGACAAATGAGGCAATGGTTGGTTGTGCCATTTACCAACCGAACCAGCCAATAATTTTGGCAGAACCAATTTTTGGCAACCGCAAGAAGACGATTGGCTAGCGGTAACTGATTTTTGGTAATTATGTATATGTGGCTGGCATGTGGCACAAGAGATTTGGCACGGTTTGCCAACCAAACCCAGCCCTAGGGGTGTGTATAAAATAACGCTACATTTTATTCAAATGCCAAAAACTTAATTTCATTTCTACTTTTTCATTTGGATTCCATGATTTCCATCTACGTAACGACACATTCAAAATAAAATATAAAATATAAAATATAAAATAAAGAATAAAAACAAATCTGAGTTCAAATAGGTGAACTTTCTGCACGCACACGACAAAAGTTCAAACAGCTCCTCCAAAGCAAGTCCGTACCATTTTATATGAAAGCTCGAACATCTCTCTCGCTCTCGTACTGTTTCTGTTGGTGGAGACCCCAAACACTCGGCAGATTTGGCCCTTCAGTGTTGAATGGAAGCTATCAGAAAGCAAGCCACCCGGCTTCGCGAACAGGTCGCTAGGCAACAACAGGTGCTCTTACAATCCTAATTCCCGACAGATCCAATTTTATTTCAATCTCTAACTCTCTGTCCTGAATCCATATTTGATGTTTCATTTGTGACCAAATTTTAATTCCTGGTTGATTTGCAAGATTTTTCTTTTTCCCAAGTCCTTTTCTTTTATATTTTCTTGGTGAAATTTGCAATCTTGTTATGCTGGCAATGCTTTTATCTCTGTTGGGTTTGAGATTTTCGATTTGCTTTCAATTGTGTGATACAACACAATGCATTTGCTTTTCGAAGTCCTAAACTTTTATCAATCTTGTTGATTGCGATCTGATGGGAAACCCAAAGTTAGTGTAAAATATGTATTGCACCCATAACATTCTTGGAATTTGATGGTTAATCTTGGGAATTTCATTTGTTGAATTGAGAAATGCGTCTGTGGAGGACTGCAAAAAGAAGATTTGGGTAGACCGTTTTAATACATTTCTTGTTCCGTACCCCTCGAAAAGTTATAGCCTAGAGTGAGTGTTATGGGATGCAGGTCAAGCTTGTTCATCCGATGAAACGTAATGTTGTTCTTATGTTTTACGTAGCAGTGTGCCCTTAAAGAAATCGTGTGGCAAAGTGTTTTGATCATGGGCACATTCCATATGGTCTTGGCAGCACACTGATTACCTTGGTGCCTAAAGTGCAGCTCAATAACAATAACCATTTTAGAAAGCTGTGCTAACGATGTGTTAAGGGATTTCAGTTTCTGTTGTAACTCTGTTTTTCATGTCACGTTTTCTGTCTATGTAGTCATATTCCTACACATGCACTTAAAAAAGTTTATGGTGTATCTTCAACTACAATCTATCAATTTGAAGCTCCCATTTATTTGCATCCCTCTCTGTTACTATGATGTTTTTTAAGTGAATAAAATAACATGGCTAAACTTGATCATATGTTTGCTGTAACAAAGGTTTGCTTACATTTCATTTTTCATTTGAGCGAAACAGACAATCTGATTACTTTGCGCTTTATTTTAGGCTGTCCTCAAGCAGTTTGGAGCTGGAGGATATGGAGGTTCAGATAGTTTAGTAACTGATGAGGCAGAACTCGGGCAGCATCAGAAACTTGAAAAGCTTTACATATCAACACGTGCCGGCAAGGTGGCCTACTTCCTTTCTTGCCCTTCTAATCTCAAATAATGTTTTTCCTTCTACTTATAGAAATTTTTATTCATGTTCTAGCATTATCAAAGGGATATTGTTCGTGGTGTGGAGGGATATATTGTCACCGGGTCCAAACAAGTTGAAATAGGTAAGTTGGTAACTTTTATATCATTTGTCAAGCTCGAACATCATTTCAGGAGGCCTAATGTTTATATTAGAAACCATAACCTTAATTATTGAATAGGAACGAAGTTGTCAGAAGATAGTAGGAAATATGGTGCTGAAAATACGTGTACTAGTGGAAGGACACTATCAAGAGCTTCATTAAGTTATGGGCGTGCTCGTGCTCAAATGGAGAAAGAGCGCGGGAATCTGTTGAAAGCTCTTGGCACACAGGTGTGGCAAAAGTTTCTTCACTTACACACAAAATTCTTTAGATAAGATTTGCATGAGCAGGATATGTTTCTGAAATGGCGGAATGAGTGATACATTTCCATATTGATTTTATAATTTATTTGCGTGATTATTGTAATGCATTTTCCTTTTTGCCTGTAAGGGATTGAACTAAACAGTTGCTCAGAATACTTTAAATTTAATTAACCCAGGTTTAATCTTGGAATCCTTATTCAGATACAAAATTTTGCCTCATCTTCTGCATACAACTTCGTGACAATTGTGAATACAAGCTGTTGCATCAAGAGCTTGCCAAACATTATGCATAAACATACGACCCAAGCACTCAAATTGGCAGTTTTGTTATGTCTACTTTAATTATACTAAAAATGATGAAACAAGTTATCTCTCTTCTGAGATATTTTCTGACTAAATGTGCCAAGGATATTCTTGCAGCAACTAAGATTTCGTATACAGTTTACATGATTCTTTATAGCGGGATAATGTATTGATATATTGTTGCATTCCACCATATACCTGCCATTCACAGTATTTCTGGTACAACTTCATGAGATGCGGTCTCTAGTTTTTTCTTTTAGTTATTGTGGTCCAGTTTCTAAAACCTCAAAGCCATACCTTACTGTGGGTAGAACAAAGGATGTTACTGGCGTTGATATCCTGTTTAGATTCTGGTTCTCCTAGTATAATCTTTACCTCATTTCCGCCCTCCAAATAAACTTTCAGAAAGGCATCAGAAATTTTCTTCTGTTTCATCCGAACTCATTTTGCATGTCAAAGATTTGAAAATCGACTTTAAGCCTACTGTATTATGACATTGATTACATGCTTACAGTACTCTTTGTTTTTCTTGACATTTTATTTCAGTTATCCTTCACGTTGTAAATACCATGATAGGATTTAATTTCAAATAGTTCATTCCTTCTTGTTAAGTTTGTGACACGGTGTTTTAAATTACTAATAGGTGGCAGAGCCATTAAGAGCAATGGTAATGGGGGCTCCATTGGAGGATGCTCGGCATCTTGCTCAACGTTATGATAGAATGCGACAAGAAGCTGAAACTCAGGTATCTTTAATCTGTGTTTACCAGAGACTTTCTAGTATTTCTGAATATTTTATTCCCACAACAATATTTTAGACTGGAATCCATGTGGGTCAACTGATGCACTCAGTATTCATGCAGATTGGTGAAAGCTAATTCATCTGTTGGATTTCTTGTACAAATATGTCATTGTGTGTTCTTTTGAACCTAGACAGGCTATTGAAGTTTCCAAACGCCAAGCAAAGGTGAGGGAAACACCAGGAAATTCAGAGAATGTTATGAAAATGGAAGCTGCAGAGTCAAAGCTGCAAGATCTAAAGTCAAATATGGCAATGTTAGGGAAGGAAGCTGCTGCAGCAATGGCAGCTGTTGAGGCTCAGCAACAGAGGTTGACTCTCCAGCGACTCATTGCCATGGTAGTACAAGTTTTCTCAATATATGCTTTGAGTTAAATTCGTTAAGCCCAAGTAAACGTTTGCCTGTTATATATTGGGAAATTAATGTTTAAACTTTCTTTTGTTCTTATCAAAATGTCTTTCTTCTTGTCAATTTTTTTCTGGATTGAAGGTCGAGGCAGAGCGTACTTATCATCAGAGGGTCCTTCTGATACTTGATCAACTTGAAGGAGAGGTATGGACCCCTGCCCCCTCCCAAAATAGATTAATTTTCTCAACTATGCAAAATCCCATTTTTTATTTCTCTGTCAATTGATTATTTTGGGTAATGCGTTTTCTGATATTGATAGATGGTAACAGAACGACAACGAATTGAAGCGCCTTCTAGCCCTACTGTTGAAAATACCATGCCTCCACCACCACCTTATGAAGAAGTTAATGGCATATATGCTTCTCAAACACATAATGGATCGTCAGACAGCATGAATTACTTCTTAGGGGAGGTTAGTAATTAAAGGAATTTCTGCATTCGTATTGCTTGTATGATGCAACTGCTGCACTTGAAGGCTGTTCATTTATGTTGATATTTGTCAATTTATTGCAGGTTATGTTTACATATCAAGCTGTGTCTGACGTAGAGCTCAGTTTATCAGTTGGTGATTATGTTGTTGTGCGAAAGGTTTACAACATGCTTAGATTTATACTTCACTACCTTAAAATCTGAATTCGGGTTGGCCCAAGGCTTGGGACCAACCTAATAACTAATCTAAATGGAAAAATGAGCACAATCCATCGTTTTAATTGTGATAAGTAATGCATACCAACTGGACCCACTTTAGGTTGAGTTTAGAACAATTTAACCTTGCAACAATAAGGTACGATCCGGTTGGTTTTTGCCAGGCCGAACCTTTATTGGGTTTCAGATTGCCTGTCATCTGAGGGAAGTCAGTGAATCCAGGTTGCAGATTGCAGTATTGTTACCTTATTTGCATGTGTCTGCTGCTTCTGTCGAATAAATAAAACATTCAAACGAAAAAGATCACCCATGCCTAAATTATAATTCATTGTTGTTGCTCCGAATTCCTAGGTTGATTATATTATGTTCTTTCTGCAGGTGACAAACAATGGTTGGGCAGAAGGCGAATGCAAAGGCAAAGCAGGTTGGTTCCCATTTGGATACATCGAAAGAAAGGAACGAGTTCTCGCAAGCAAGGTGGCTGAAGTGTCCTAGCGTTTGTGCATGGGTTATGAGCAGAGTGTTTTTTGTTTCTTTATGCTTCGTTTATATGTGTATTTTTGTTGTTTAAATGTACTCAATGATGGAGAATACGTTGGTTCGAATAGAAGAACATCGTATCCTCCCTTTTGATGTGATGTATGTAGATACTAATATTTTTTTTTATCTATTTGATTGATAGGATTATCATTTATGAAGAAGTTAGTAGCTTTGTATTTACTACTTTTCCTTTCTTTTGTGTGTTACATATTCAACATCAAGATTTCTTATTGCAGATGAGTTTCTAGTTGATATGAACATCTAGATTTCTGAGTTATGAAGTTATATTGATGTGTTCTCTGATTTTGACGTATCTTGTGGTATTATTCTTGGTTTGGGGTTTTACCATGCAGTTTTTATCGAGCAAGATATCAAGCGTGTCCGTGGTCAGATTTTATTGATGCAACCACTTCCATCCGTACCAAAAGTCTACTCAATGGTTATGCAAGAAGAAAAACAACGGGAAGTTGTGGAGCATCGTTTATCTGAGACCTCGCATGCCATGAATGTCGCCTCCACCAAGTCTAATAAATCTGCTTCCGCAAAGACGTCCAATTCTGACAAACAAGGATCTCGAAAACCCCTTCAATGCACTTAACTGTGATGGAACAACACACACTATTGAACGATGTTTTTATCTCAATGGTTTTCCTCCGGGCCATAAATTTCACGGCAAGGTTGTTGACCCGCCAAATCGTGCAAAGAAATCTCATGCCTCAAACCAGACACAGGTGACTCATAACGTGTCGAAACTACTTGACAAGGATGCATTCAAGTTCACAATTGATGAGAGTATAATCAACTCAAGGCTCTTCTTCGAGGTGGTAAACCATGTGCAAATTTTGCAGGTAAAACACAACCTTTTTGTGCCATCTCTTCTTCTCCCAATACAGTTCATTGGGTTCTTGACTGCGGTGCCACTGATCACATTGCCTCACCTCAGTTTGTTTCTGTTATTACGCCATTTAATTCTCATGTTAACTTGCCAGATGGGTCTCATGCCAAAATTAACGGCATTGGTTCAACCACTATAAATTCTAAATTGCACATTGATGGTGTTTTGTGTGTTCCATCCTTTCGTGTTAATTTGCTCTCTGCCAGTAAATTAACTCGCAAATTAAAATGCTCTGCTCACTTGTTCCCCACATTTTGTCTCTTACAGGACCTGGCTTCGAAGAAGAAGATTGGGCTGGGGAAACAAATTAACGGATTGTATTATTTGGTCGTGCAAGAGAACTCTCAACCATCGCCACCAACCAAACTATCAAAAATGGCCATCCATCCAAGGAGCCCTGTCAGTTTCTTTCTAAAATACTCTTCATTTTCTTTTAATTCGCAACATGTTTGTGACGTTTGTCCTTTAGCTAGACAAACTCGATTACCTTTTTCAAATAGTTCAATAAAAACGTCTCATCCTTTTGATCTTATTCATTATGATATCTGGGGACCCCATCGCACTCCCACACACTCGGGTGCACGCTACTTTCTCACTATTGTTGATGACTACTCACGTTTTACATGGATTCATTTTATGCGTTTCAAATCAGAAATAATCTTTCTTTACACATGTGCAAACCCAATTTAATTGTCGTATTAAAAGTGTGCGTTCTGATAATTGGTGCTGAATTTACATCTGTGAAATCCTCTTTTAATGACCTCCTCAGTATCCTTTTCCAACACTCCTGTCCATCCACCCCTCAACAAAATGGAGTGGTTGAACGGAAACATAGACACCTCTTAAACGTTAGCCGTGCCTTGCAATTTCAAGCCAACCTTCCCATCCGATTTTGGGGAGAAAGCATTCTCACCGCTGCCTATCTTATCAGTCGCCTTCCCACACCCATACTTCACAAACGACCACCTTTTGAACTACTATACAACAAACTTCCTGACTACCATAACCTTCGTGTTTTTGGATCTCTTTGTCATGCCACAAACACTCAACCTTCATCTAAATTTTCCCCTCGTGCTCGTCGATGCATTTTCCCCTCGTGCTCCTTTTTCCCATGTGCTTCCTCTTCCGTGCCCTGATCAAACCACACATCCCAACAACACAAAAACCATTCCCATATCTTCTAAACTTCCAGAACCTGATTTGACCACCTTTCTTCAAACCCCTGATAACCAAGTTATCACAGAGAGCAACCTAAACACATCCACAACATCGCCATCGGTCATCCTACCTTTACCGAACAATCATACTGATCATCCCTCACCTATTTCTCCTACAATTTCATCTCCTCCTACTGAAACCAATAATCAGCCACCCACACTTTCTCATGCCCCTCTTCCCATTCAACTTGACACCACAGACACCACAAATATGACAACCAACAATCCTCATCCATCCCAACCTATACGCCAAAGCACTCGCCTTCGCCAACCCTCGGTTCTCTTGCGTGATTTTCATTGCAGCAATGTCACCATTCCCAGGTCCTCATCTTCCAAGAAGTCAGGTACGCGATTCCTTTATCCAAGTACATTTCATACTCCACTTTAAGCCCTTCTCACAGAGCCTTTGTTAGCACCATCTCTAGTGTTGTTGAGCCTACCTCTTATGCTCAAGCTGACCTTGACCCCAAATGGCGTGCTGCTATGGATTCTGAGCTTCATGCTCTTGCCGAGCAGCGCACTTGGTCACTTGTTCCACTCCCTCCAGGTAAACGAGCCATTGGAAGTAAGTGGGTCCATCGCATTAAATATAATTCTGATGGTTCCATTGAAAGGTACAAGGCTCGCCTTGTCGCTAAGGGTTACACTCAACGTGAGGGCCTTGACTACACTGAAACCTTTGCTCCGGTTGCTAAGCTTACTACCATTCAGTGTCTACTTGCCCTTGCTGATATTCGCAACTGGCCTCTTTTTCAAATGGATGTCACTAGTGCCTTCTTGCATGGTGATCTTCATGAGGAAGTGTATATGGTTCCACCTCCTGGACTTTGTATACAGGGGGAAAGTAATCTGGTTTGTCTTCTCCACAAGTCCTTATACGGCTTGAAACAAGCACCCCGAAATTGGTTTCACAAGTTCTCAATTGCTGTTCAGAAAGCGGGTTTCAAACAATCTTATTCCTACTACTCTTTGTTCACAAAGGTATGTGGTTCATCCTTTACGGCTATCTTGATTTATGTGGATGACATGATGATCACAGGAAACGATGCCAAAGCCATTCAAAATCTGAAAAAATTTCTTCAGAAACATTTTCGTATCAAAGATTTGGGCCACTTGAAATATTTCCTTGGAATCGAAGTTGCAAGATCAAGGGCAGGGATTGCTATTTCTCAACGGAAATATACTCTTGATATTCTGGATGATGCGGGACTTTTGGGAGCTCAACCAGTTGATTTTCCTATGGAGCAGAATTTGAAACTTACCGATGATCAAGGTGAAGTTCTCAATAATCCATCTCGGTATAGAAGATTGGTTGGTAGACTTATTTATCTCACAATCACCAGGCCCGATATTACCTATGCCGTTACTATTCTAAGCCAATTTATGCATCAACCAAGAAAACCACATTTGGATGCCGTGCTTCGAGTTCTTCGTTATTTGAAAAAAAAGTCCAGGGAAAGGCTTATTATTTTCCTCACATAGTGAGTTGTGTTTGAAGAGTTTTTTGTGATTCAAATTGGGCTAATTGCCCTATGACTAGAAGATCAACATCGGGATATTGTATATTCCTTGGAAACTCACTCATTTCATGGAAGACAAAGAAACAAAAAAACTGTCTCGGTCATCGGCTAAAGCAGAGTACAGGTCTATGGCTGCTACTACATGTGAACTGATATGGTTACGCTTTCTTTTGAAAGATTTGTAGGTTACTAACATTGGCCCAGCAAAACTATTTTGTGATAATCAAGCTGCATTGCATATTGCTGCCAATCCGGTATACCATGAACGCACAAAGCACATTAAAATAGATTGTCATGTGATACGAGAGAAAATTCAAGCATGTCAAGTTGTCACTTCCTTTGTGCCATCCACGTCTCAAATTGCTGACTTGTTTACCAAAGCTTTGGGTGATACAACCTTTCGTAATTTGGTGCACAAGTTAGGCATGTTAGACATCCATGCTCCAACTTGAGGGGGAGTATTAAGATTTGGTTTAATTGTAATTGAATTAGGAATATTGTATTTTCCTTTATTGTCTCGTTGACTTGGAGTAGTTCCCTAGTCTTGTAAATTGCCTTGTATGGACTCCTATTTCCTGTATAAGTTAGGCTCTGCAGCCCCATCAATCACACAAGAAATTCCAATTTATCATCCACCACTTGCACATTTGCAATGAAGCTTTTTCTAAGACAAAAAGAAAGGAAAGGGCTAGCTATGTGTGTTAATTTTTACTTTAACTTTGTGTTACTTTTTGCTAATGACATAATTTAGTGAACAAATGAATCGAAACTCGGGTAAATTTTTACAGATATATTTTGTTGATACTCAAGTCTAAAAGCCCTATTTAAGTTACGAGAAACAAGTCCAATTAACCTGACCCGCAAGGCAGCCCAAACATTTATGGAGCAGTGCAACTTGGTCACAAAATGTTCTTTTATAGTACACATTTAAGTTATACATTTGAACAAGAGCAGATAGATAGTTTGACCTAATGGAATATAATAACTTTAGTTGAAATATGTTACTTAAATGTGTACTTTTGATGTGCATTGGACAAATTTCACTTGGCCACATATTGAAGTCAAAAGACCTATACAGGTGTTGGTGTTTGAGCTTTTAAATATAGGATTTGGGCCAAGAAAGGATATCTTGGATTGGAAGGCCTTGACTTTCAGGCCAAGGTTAATTTTTCAGGCCAGTTGGCTCCCAGCCTAGAAGAGCATTGATTCGATCAATTCTTATGGAAGTAGGACTGCCAAGGGATTTAGACATGGCTCGATCAAGTCTTGATTGAGTTAAAATTTTCAAGGATTAGGATGAGGTTCTGATAAGATTCGAATTATTTCAATAATCGAAACATGTGGCTGATCATATGAGATTAATTAAGTGCATAAAGTGACTAGGTTTAGAATCCTAGTCCAAGTCAAAGAAGCCGAGACCGCATGGAAATTGAGTTTCGGCTAAAGAGGGGATTTAAAGGGATGAAGTAAGAAGAGGTCCATGTGAGTGCTGAGAGGGTATAGTCCTGTCAAAACTCTACCTCGCAAACGTGCTTTTCACGAAATCCACCCTTATAAATAGAGGAACTTTAACGAAAAACTTCCGGTACTGTTCACTTTAACGAAAAACCATCGTTAAAACTCAAAGTTTTCAAGCCTTTTTCATTAGTTTTCCTTATAAATAGAAGTGGTTTGGTACTGTGAAAAGCCCTTTAACTCAACAAACAACTCAAAACGCTCAATGCGAAAAACTTCGCTCTACGCGAAACCCTTTTCACAACCCTAAGAAAAATACTTAATTATCCTAAACCTCTTGTCAACACATCCTTCTGTTTGGATAAACAATGTCTCTACGTGAAACCCTTCTCACAACCTAAGTAAAATACTAATTATCCTAAACCTCTCGTCAACACATATTCAGTTTGGATAAACACTATTTTGATAACCAACGACATCTTCAGTTTGGACTAGCATCATTGGAAGCATAGAATCAGGCGATTTAGGAGCATCTTTAGTTTGGATTAACAGTTTCTGGTTGGTTGGTTACTTATCCAAGTCTTGGTTGGCGAAGAGTTTCTGATTCTTTCACCTAAAGAGATCACTTCATTAGCTCTCCAATAAAATGAGGTATTATATGATTGGTTATCGGGGGTACACTTTTGAAAGAGTTTCCTAGCATTTATTTTAGACAAAAATATTAAAATCAAGATGCACCATGGAACTTTTGTTTCGAAATTGGGCAAAACGACGTTGTCTGCAGAGCTCTCTCTCTTTACAAGGAGAAATCAATTGAAGGAGGCCGCGCTGCACTCATGCACTCCCTTTTTCATTGTACATGAGTGCACTGCCGATTCTGGGAATTTAGGATTTTAGAAGGCGCTATGCCTGAAAATCTCCACCGTTCCAGAGTGTAGAGGACCATCACGATTTTGCGTGGCCCTCTGGCCAGAGGCCGAGGGTTATCCACGAGCTCATCGTCTTCTTCCGAGAAAATCATTGCGTCCGTGCTCTTCGAGAGGCTGCCTGTTGTTATTCACAAAATCAACCCCGTCGTTTATGCCTATCAGGAGTTCGCGTAAGTTTGCTTCTTAATCTCTATGTTTCTCTGTCTTGTTTATTTTCTGTTTGGTTGTTCAGAAAGTGCGAGAAAATGAACTAGATAAAAAGGGTAGTGCTCAGTTGCACAGAAAGTTGTGGAAAAGAAATGAAAGGAAAGAACTGATAATGTTGATTAATTTTATGTAGAAGTAGAAAATATGTGGTCTTGCTGATTTGAGCTGCGCAGCTTTACGTTTTAATAATATTGGGGACAAAACATTGTTGTGCAAAACCAGATTCAGATGTATGATTTTTGCTCTGAATTGCTCTGTTGGGTGATGTTTACTGTTCTTAGCCGCTGAGCCGATGACGGGTTCTGGCAAGTGACCCAAGTCTTCGATTTTGCTTTTTTTTGGGTGATGAATGTGATAAGGTGATAGATATTGACTAGGGTACCTAAATTTGTGAAAGTTTGGTTTATTCTGTTGGTTATGTAAATTTGTGTTATGAGTGGCTCATGTTGGATTTTTATTCCCTGAGATTATAGGTTCCGGTGGCGACCGCAATATCGGCGCATATATCCAGATGAGCTTTTAGACAAGTCTAATGCTAGGTAAGGTTTGTTTGAAAGGTTAACTACGACATATAGGTTTACGTTGTTATATACTCATTTAATCGCAACTACATTACATGTTTAGAACTTGAAATTGTATTCACCCCTCATTCCTTAATTGAACCAAATTTCCTAATATCAGGTCTGTTTGTTGATTGGAATGTCTTTAGATATTCAACGTGTATTGAAACATAATGAGTTCAGTGTACCTCAAACAATTTATCAATTTCAATGGCTCCAACTCCTCAAAATGCTGTCATTGGTTGAAAATTCTTTGAAATGACGATACATTCTGTAGTGGATTCTGTTTCATGGGTCTCAGAGTTATGAAAAGGGATAATCTTGATATTAGCACGAGGAAAGGTGTTTAGCATCACAGTCCAGTTCATTTATTCTGTTCTAATTTTATGGGTAGAACTCAAAGTATAGTTTATAAGCAACTTTTTGGTTTATTGTGTAAGCCTTGCTCACACTTGATGCCCACAAGACAAATGCAAATACAAGTTTTCACCCTAGGTCTAGCATGACACTTACTTTTGATGAACAGGGGAAAAGGTGACTACCAGATAGATTATGAACCTGCACCGCGGATCACTGAAGCTGACAAAAAGTATGCAGTATAATTTTGATGATTTTTTATAGGAATCTGTTTTTTCTTGCTCGTTTTGAAATTCAGTTTGCTTGAAGTTAAGGAGCACGTAAAAGTTCTTATTGCTTGTAATGTTATGAAATCTTCATATTCTTTGTAAAACCCTTTCTACAACCTTGTTGGGAGTTAGAAGAGAGACAATTGTCCTTTACTGCCAGCCGTTGGACATTTCAGTGTTTTTTATTGGTAGTTATGCCCTGAATGTTAAAAGTTGATTCGTTCTTTAGGTCATTGCAGAGAGCCCTTGACAGAAGACTATATCTTCTTCTCTACAGAAACACTGATGGATCTGCTGGAAAGTCAGTCTGGCATTTTCCAGAAAAAGTTTACAGGTCTGAAGAGACACTGCAGAAGGTGATGGTTGTACGACACCATATACTTATCTTCTTATCCTCCTAAAATCCCATGTAGTTTCTTCGTGTTTTTTTTTTTTTTTTCTCGGTTACATAAATCCAGTTTATTTTTAGTGAGCAGAATCTGCATTAAAATCAGTTTTGGGAGATCTGTCACACACATACTTTGTTGGAAATGCTCCCATGGGCCATATGGAACAGACAGCAGAGAATATTAAGGTATGTTTTTGTATGTTTACCTTCTTACATGGGATTGGCTTCAGCCGATAAATGTTAAAATGCATATTGGTGTTGCCTGTCAATCCTGTATATTAATCACAACCTCATTTTCCCCGATTTTTTCAGCAATTCTTTTACAAGTCTCAAATGATTGCAACGAACAATTTAAACATTGGGAAGTGCGAGGATTATGTCTGGGTGACCAAGGATGAATTGATGGAGTACTTTCCGGAGAAAGCTGAGTTCCTTAACAAGATGATCATTAGCTGAATACCAACACATGTAATTTGTTCTTGCATAAAGTTTTTACGATTCAGTAGAAAAATGAGTATCGACTCTTGGCTGAACTCCAACACAAGTATTTTGTTCTTGCAACAAGTTGGATGTTGGACATTTTATGGTTTTTGAGGCGGAAGCTGGCTCAGCACTTGAATTTTTTGGGTAGTTTCCTGTATGTTATTCTGTTGCATGGGAACTGTTCTTTGTGGCCTTCTCATTTGGATCAGTGCTGTTTCTCAATGTAATTTGGCCACTTTTACTTGCTGTAGTTGGTGCTGTTGAGTTGTGGATTCACAAGAAGTTTTCTTACTATCGTCGTCACAATATATGAAGGAGAGAAACTCATGGAAACCCAAACTCCTCTTCTCAAGCAAATGCACTTCCTCTCAGCAAGGAGGGATGGTCGCTAGCGTCATGGAGCCACCATTGGTGGTGGGTGGTTTGCCGGAAATCAAAAACGGGGATGTGGGGTTGTTGTATTGGTTTTTTGTCCTTTTTTAATCTCAAGAGAAAAGAGGAGAAGCTGGCGGAGGGTGGTGGTTGTTTTATTATCTGGGTTTTGGTTCTGTTTTTTTTTTTTCTATTTCTTTTCTTTGTTTAAATAAAGGGCAAAATTCTAATTTTGATGGACAAAATTGTTAAGTTCGTTTTAGAGATAAAATTACTGGGTTTTTATATAAATTTTTCAGTCACCATATATGCACTTGCTTTCGTTTGGAAATTTAGAGTAAATTGTAGCTATGGTCCCTTAACTTTAACTCAATTGGAGCAATGGTCCCTCAACTAAAAATCCAATACCATTGGTCCCTCAACTTATCAAAACGTGCAGCTATAGTCCCTCAACTAAAAATTCATTACCATTGGTCCCTCAACTTTAATTCAACTGGAGAAATGGTCCCTTAACTTTAACCCAATTGTAGTAATGGTCCTTCCAATATAACTCGTTTTGACAAAAATTTTGACATAGTTGACGAAAAGAACCATAATTATACACTTTGATAAGTTGAGGGATCCTAATTGTATAAATGGTTATTCCAACATAGCTTATTTTGACAAAATTTTGACAAAATTGATGAGGACTATAACTACACATTTTGATAAGTTGAGGGACCAATGATAATGGATTTTTAGTTGATGGACCATTGCTCCAATTTGATTAAAGTTAAAGGACCATTCGTACAATTTACTCGTTAATTTAACTGTGTTTATTATTGTTTAACGCTCAGAACTGGTGAGGTCAACAAAGATTAAAGTAGTCAAGTGTCGGCCCTTGATGAGCTAGGGCTTGTAAATAATAAGAAATAGACAACATGATTAAAGTGGTTCATGCCTCAAAACTCCTTCGCATAACTCCTTCGCAGTCTTGCACAGAGAATAAATGTCGTAGAGATTGTCATCCAAACTATTCAAAATATAGTTCCTACAACAAAACTCAGAATGATTCCAAGCTTCAATTGCCATGACAGTCTCTTTCGTCATTGGATTCTCATTAGACTTCGGTGTCACATCCCGGCCCGAGGCGGATCACTTCCCGGGCCCGCTCCATCACCGTAGCACGATATTGTTCGCTTTGGGCCCCGACTACACCCTCACGGTTTTGTTTCTGGGAACTCACGAGCAACTTCCCAGTGGGTCACCCATCCTGGGAGTGCTCCAGCCCCCTTCTCGTTTAACTTCGAAGTTCCTACAGAACCCGAAGCCAGTGAGCTCCTTAAAGGCCTCGTGCTAGGTAGGGATGTGAATATACATTTAAGGATCACTCCCCTGGACGATGTGGGATGTTACATTCGGAGCTTCTTCCTTGACAACATGAGCGAGATTCATGGTTGTCAGGAAAAACAGCATCTTCTGTTGCCATCTCTTGAAATCCAACCCTTTGAATTTCTCAGGCTTTTCAGAGTATTTCGGTACAGTGCCATTCACAATCAATGATTGTTGATCCATTTTCTGTTTCAAGATTGTTGGATATATGTCAACAATCTGTGATAAAATTATAAATGCTAATAAATAATAAATGCGAATAGAAAAATTAACAGAGTATGAACAAGACAAAAATATAAAAACAGACAACTTGAAGATCAAGGCTTGCGTACCGCAATGTCCTTGAAACAGAAATTTTGTCCCTACTCAGTGCTTGTAGTTCTACAGACGTCTGCTTCACCAGGATTCAACGATCAAGTTAGAATTCCAACATCGGAAAACTTGACTTGTGGCGAATTTCTGTGTGGTTCTCTCAGTAAGAAGGTTTAGGAATGTAGAAGAAGAATTGGATATTTTCTATGTTCAAAATGTCATGCATATGGATGTATATATAGTGGGATTATGCCTATTCGCAACATGTATGAGAATGGTATGTGACTGTTAGGAGACATATCTTCAGAGAGGTGTTGTACTCTCTGCGTTTTTTCATTGACTTCAAACTTTATCTGAAAAGATGAGTTTGTTCATATAAAAAATAATTTAATTAAATTCGAAATTAATTAAAAATAATTAATTAAAGAATTTAATTTTCAGAGCCTAATATATATATATATATATATATATATATATATATATATATATATATATATATATATAAGGGACAAAGCCTATCACTCAAATAACTTTTTATAAGGGACAAAGCCTTATAAAGTGAGGAAGCCTTTTGGGAATGACCAATGTGGGACAATGAAATTTCTACTCAAAATTTCCAACAGTTATCAAGCAGCCCAAGCATTTTCCTTACTAGGAAAGCCGAGCACGCTCGTGCTTAGACCCAGGCCCTCTGGGAAGCACTCAAGATCGATGACCTTGAAACTGATAAACGGCCCGAGGCCAAAGGGCCAAGCCAAGTCCAGCATGATGAAGGTCATGGGACCCATTCTAAAGTTGAAGGTATTGTTGGTAGAGGTGTGATATCCAAACACCCCATTTTACTTTTTACATACCTTTTTAATTTTCGTCCGTCGGATCAAATGAATTGAAGAAGATCAACAGACAGAAATTATCAAGGGGTATGTGAGAAGTAAAATAGTGTGTGTGAATAGCACATCCCTTGTTGGTATTGTCCCAGAACACCATGGCAGCACTGAGCAACACATGTTTTGGGGTGATGACTCCCTTTGACACCATGATGAAACCATGGATGCCATGGGATCTCCACCCAGCTCCATGGATGGATTACAGAACGTCAATCCATTTGCTCCACTCTTCAACGGAGGAAGTAGGGAAACCCTTGGTCACAAGACTCCACCCCTTAGAACACATGCCCTTCTTTGTTTTATAAGGACTGGTTGTGACACAAGTTAGGGAAATCAAGGTTCGCGATGAGGAAGACATGGTTGAAAGTTGTAAGTAGGCAAAAAGAAGCAAAGGTAGGTTTGTTTGAACTCCAAGAAAAACTCAGGAATTCTCAAAAATGCTTAAGGGCAAAAAACACGATGAAGAGTTCCACTTCGCTTATGCCCAATAACCTATATAGAGTGAAGAACTGATATCACACCGTTGAGGCTGCATGGGGTAGTGGAACGGTTCAAAATTATTGACAGGAAAGAGCAATGGTCATTAGTGGCGCAAAATCATGACTTTGACAAGGAAGAGTAAAGGTTAAAACACAATTAAAGCCAGCGTGCTTACGGTTTAATTATGTTTAAAGGGCACACTGTTTGGACCTAAATTGAACTTTAAGCTTGCAATGCGACCCAAATCCACGAAAAAACTTGGGATATTTATTGAGTCTTTGAAATCAGAAGATGTGGGCGGTAGCCCGGCCCATATTTAAATATTAATATGATGTGGCAACTATAGGAGGCAAACCTACAGGAATAATCAGACTATGGGTGTTGCAAAGGGGTTGTTTCAGAAGAGAGAAGCACTCTTCAGGGGCAAATACTTGTAAATTCAAGAGGATCAAGTGTGAATTCACTCATGGCTAGCAGTCACATCAACCACTTGGCAAGAGAATATATGCATCAAGGAGTTACAAGCTTAATTCACCGAGAAGTAAACTTGATAAAAACAGTGGTAGAACAAGATGAAAATGACACTCAGATCAACTCTCTTAGAAAATGCTTCCAAAAACTCTGTCGCTTACATCCATTTTTTATAGTCCAGCCACTTTTCCTTTTATAGTTTTAGCTTTGCTACATTCCTTTTGTAGTTTCGATTTCAATTACTGTTGTACTTTTAAAACTTATACCTTGTAAACTGGAAGAGGCGTGCCCGACAGGCAACAAACGGTGCCCGAAGAGGTTGAAATATACCTGAACCTTTAATATTTGCACTTTGTTACATTAATTTATGGTTTCGAATACTACGCACTTCAATTTCAAGTTATTTTTGGTATTCCCCTTTTCAGTATTTTAGTTTCTTATTATCATTTGATGTCCTTTAAATTTGCTTACTTTTACTTCTTGTCTAATAACCTCAACAAATCAATCTTCTCTTTGTTCCTCATCCTTATTAAGGATGGCATGGCATATAACACTAAGCGAAACTCCTTGATTCCAAGGCAAAAGAAAAGAACTTTATATAGACTTAACCCTTCCATAAACAATCCTTTGATTGAATAAGTCCAGATAACTTGTGATGCAAGTAACTGACGTATTCATGTCTGAATGATTTACATTCTGCTGGTCTTGGCCAGCAGTGGCATGCTTAACATTTTACTTAACTTTGTTAAAAAGCTTGAGAACCTAACAAAGGCATATTTCACACTAACACAAAAATGCACCATGCCCGCGAAGCGCATTCCAGGCCGAACAATTCATGACCGCTATTAAAACTCCTCCTTGGAAAGAGAGATAACCACAACCAAAATTACAAAGGCTCTCATCAGAAAAGGCAAATATAACTTACATATAAGTAAAAAGATGATGGTTTAACTGGAACGGTCTAGAGTGTCATGGTGGATCCGAGTAGCACCGACCCGTTATCTTTCGACCAAAGAGAGCAGGAGGTGATCGTTGCTCTGTGAGGCCAGCCTTACGCAGTGCCCTCCGCTTTAAGAACAGTGAAGCTTGAGCCTTCGCCCAAGCGACACAATCCAACTCCCAGCTTGGAATAGGCGAGCCAGAATAGAGGCACGACGAACCCAACACATTGAAACTGAAACAGTGTTCCAACACTTTATTTGTCCCCATTCGGGTTACAGGCATGCGTTACAATGCTCGACGCTATGTTGCGCTTGTACGTAATATATAAACTGGTGTGTCTAGCTGCTGATTGTCGATCTGAGACAATATGCAATCGTGGTTCTCCCTTGACTTGCTCTTCTCTATTTAGAAGCTCAAAACTATGGCCATATCTTAAATGGATTTGTTGTTGTAAACACGAAATATTCCTGAAACGAACGAGACAAGAACACGTGTACAAAATAATATTTTGTATTAATTTTGGGATTACAATCTCTTTTACAATTTGATCCTCTGATTCTATCTTTGTAAGGTGTAGACTTATGGATTGTGTTGTTGATCCAAGGGCTTTTGAGGCTTGATCTTGGACGAAAAGTTGAACGGATCTTCAAGGGCCTTTTGGGCTTGATCTTGATGAACGAGAAAAGAAAACACTTTCTTCAAGGGCCGTCTGGGCTTGATCTTGAAGGAGGATTTGACGAAAAAAAAAAAGAGAGCTTTCTTGGTACTTCGGGATTTGCTTGAAAGCTTTAGAGTTTCAAAGCTTCAAAGTTTTAGTGTGATGTCCCTTTTTTTGTCTATTTATCCCTTGATGGAGAAGCCTATTTATAGGCTTTGAGAATGAATCACCACCATCCTTTTGTTTTGGTGAAGTAAGTGGAAGTCGTAGGTGAAATGGGTGGAGTTTGTAGGTGAAGTAAGTGTGTGATGTAGGTGAAATGAATAAAGGTTGTAATTTTAATGCATTGGTCAACATTTATTTCATTGAAATTTCGATGTCTATAAATGCCCCCACTTCAAGGCGCATTGTATACATGTGCTTGTCACGTGTAGAAGATGTATTTTGAAGTCCCTTAATGTAGATGTCGATCCAAGGGCCGTCGAGGCTTGATCTTGAATTGGGCTGGGAACTTCCTTAAAGGCCGTCGAGGCTTGATCTTGAATTTGGCTGGAAGATTTTCTGGTTTCCTCTAATTGTTGATTTTGCACAGGCTTAATCTTGAATTGGGTTGGAGGGTTTTCTGGTTTCCTCCAAAGGTCTGAACTTACTTTCCACAAACTCGATCTTGAACTGGGTTTGATTCAAGGGTGGTGGACACTTGATCTTGAATCGGTTTTTGTGATTTCTTCGAGGGCCGTTGGGGCTTGATCTTGAAGGAAATGGGACCACGAGCGATTTCAGGATTTGAACACCTAGCAGGTAAGCACGAGGTGGAGGTGATGGCCTGTTTCTTTGTTCAATCTTTCCAATTGATATTGAAGAGGGTTAGGCAGGCACGAGGTAGAGGTGATGGCCTATTTCTTTGTTCAATCTTTCCAATTCATATTGAAGAAGGTAAGGGGATGAACTAGCACATACAGTTGTTGCGTTTGCTGATGATCCACAAGATTGATGTTTCATTGTCACTCGTCTTATCTGTTCTCCAAGCAGATGTGATATCTTTTCTGGAAGTACATTAACAGTTGAAGATGAGTACTGGGGAGCAACGTTAGGTAAGCAATCAGGGAAGGGGTTCCAGGCAGTCGGTTCCTGATTAGAAGCTTGATTCCAAATGCTGACTGATTACTCTCTTTCTCCTTGTCCTGTAGGTAAGAACAAAGACAAGGAAAAGGACAGAGAGAGAGAGCATGATATGAGATACTCTTGATTTCGACCCTGATGATATGAGATACTTTTGCTTTTGAAGAAGTAGCTTTCCACAGGTTTGATCTCGAACTGGAATTGAAGGTTTTTTTTTTTTTTTTGCTAGACTTCATTCAAAGGTCTGAATTTACTCCTTTTATCTGGAGCTGAATTTGATTCAAGGATGGTGGACACTTGATCTTGAATCGGACTTGTGATTTCTTCAGACTGGAAGGTTGATTCTAAGTGCTGGCTGATAACTCTCTTTCTCCTCGTCCTGTAGGTAAGAACAAGGACAAAGAAAAGGACAGGGAGAAAGCATGATATGAGATATTCTTGCTTTCGAAGAAGTAGTGGCGATTTGACAGCGTTGCATGGCGAGGCTTTGCTCTTCAGCAACGGTGCCAACGAAAGGTTGTTGAAGCTTTTCAAGCTCTTCGTTTAGAGCAACGACGCTGAGCTTGGATTTAACTCCTCCGTCTAGATTATGCAGTTCTGTAGGGAAATGCGTCGTGCTCTAGTGATTTGTTACAGCTCATCACGCTGTATTCTTCTATGCTTGTTTCTTTTGCATAGCAGAAGTGGTGTGCAACCTTTTGTATTTGAATGGTCATTCAGAGCATCATTTCTCAGCAACTCATCCATGCTTGGCAACTTCAGTGCAAAGAGCCAACATCATATCAATTACTCTGCGATGTCGGTGACTTGAGACCCAGCTCCAACAACAGTTGAAGATGGCTACTTGAGAGCAATGCAAGGAAAGCAATCAGGCAAAGGTTCCGAGCAATCAGTTTCAGATCAGGCGTTTGATTTCAGGTTCTGACCGATTGCTTTCTTTCTCCTTGTCTTGCAGGTAAGAGCAAGGGCAAAGGAAAAGACAGGGAAAAAGCATGATATGAGATACCTTTGCTTTCGACCCTGATGATATGAGATACGTTTGCTTTTGAAGAAGCAGCGGATGAATCAGCACATGTATTGGTTACGCTTGTCTCCAAATGCTTTGATGTATCAATTTCACCTGCCTTATCTGTTCTTCAGGCATCTGGTACCTTCTTTGGAAGTACATCAACAGTTGAAGATGAGTACTTGAGAGCAGTGCTAGGTAAGCAATCAGAGAAAGGGGTTCCAAGCAGTCGGTTCCAAATCGGAAGGTTAATTCTAAGTGTCGGCTGATTGTTCTTTTTCTCCTTGTCCTACAGGGAAGAACAAGAACAAAGAAAAGGACAGGGAGAAAGCATGCTATTAGATACTCTTGCTTTCGACCCTAACAATATGAGATACTTTTGCTCTGGTGTGACTTGGTTGAAGAGGCGTTTTCAGGGAGGAAGAAACTGAGTATGTTGAGAGGTTTGGTTGCAGAAGCATTCCTGGCAAGGAAGAAGAGTCAGTCATTTTCGATGTGTCCTTTGCCATAGAGGATGAAGGTCGACCTATATAGAGAAAGGCGAAATAGCAGGTAGTGGTGCGGATGTGGCCTTGTCGCCCACGTTTGTCGGCAAAAGTGTGGTAGTTGGAATAGTGAAACACGTTTTCAACTTTGTCAGAGATTTTTGACAAAGTTGCACGTGTTATCCAACAAGTTGAGATTGCGCTTGAAAAGTGTTGACGGACTTTATGTAGGAAAATCCGACTTTTGAAATTCAGATAGTGGTGTCTCTTCGATTTTTGAATTAGTGGATGTGTTACCTCTCCTTTTATAGAGGTGTCGATCACATCCAACATGCACACTTTGAAGATTACCTGCTCGTGAAAATTATCTCTGGTGTATTTATGAGATTTTACTCCATTCAACCTTTTTCTTTTATCATTTCTGAAAATGGCTTACCCATCTAACATTTGCTTAGATTTGAGTCTCAGGAGCAATACAGGCGCGCCGCGTTAGGATAATATATGGCGCCCATCCTTCTTTTCTTCTAATGGCCCTTTTTTTTTTCTTTTTTTTCCCTTTTTTCATTTTTTTTAATCATACTTTTCCAAGGTGGTGCCGTGCACCATCTTTCCCCTACTTTCTTCTTTTCAATAATTCTATCGCCACCACCTCTTTTCCTTTTCCTTTTTGACTTGCTAACAGTGGCTTGCACCTTCTTTTGGTGTTTGTGCATGCTCTGATGATGAGTATGGTAGATTGACACTGTTGGGTTCCTTGGTGGCCTTCCTTGCTACACTGCGTTCTTCTCGCATGCAGACCAACTTTTCACTTGCACGGTCACCTTATTACATTCTTCACTGCATGCGGATTGCTGTTCGTACAGTCACCGTACCATTATTTGCACAGTCCGTACTTCTTTTGCTTCTACAGGTTCTTATATATATATATATATATATATATATATATATATATATATAATGTACATATATGGGATCGAACCGTCACTGCACCACCATTGCACAGCCACTGCATTGCTTGCTGTCTTGCATCCAGACTGCCTTATCCTGCAATCCTGCGCTGCTTCTGACTGCAATCACGACTGCGTGCACTGTTTCCTCGTTGCACTGCGTTTTCCACGTCTGCTGCTTGGAGCTTGTTGCAGTGTGTTACTTTTTGCCGTGTGATGCTATGCAAAAAATTGTAGCGGGATTTCGCTGTGTAGTGCCTTTTGGTCACAGTTTTCCCTCGGTGGTGATGTTGGAGTGCTGCTCATTTTTTTGTAATAAAGCTTTGTAACCAAATCCTTCATTTAAAGAAACAAAGTATTCTCATTCTTGAATTTGCTCTTTATTCTTCAAAGTGTTTGTGTTTTTGTTGATGATGTGACTGTACTTGAAGTTTTTGAAGTTTCAAGCTGCTTACGTACCCTCGGTTGAGGAGGGATCAAGTCATGACGTAGTTCAAAAGAGTGATGGATTGCTTTTGACGGTTTTAATGGTGATTTTGATGATGATTTTACCATACACAGTTTATGCTCTTGCAGGCCAGGAGCGTGGTGAGTTTGTTTTAGGGGTAGTAGTGCTTCAAGAATCTGTCATTGATGAGGCCGATCTTCAAGCCGTCTTCTGCCATGATTAAGTAGGCGTCATTGGGGTAGACCTCTTGTGTTACGTATGGTCCATCCTACTTTGATGTGAACTTGCTTTTTGTCTTGTGAGTTGTGATGATAGGCCTACACAATGCGAGGACGAGATCTCCAGTTTGGAAAGACCTTGAGCGGACTTTCTTGTTGAATGCCTTGGATAGCCGTGCTTGGTAGCATTCCAAGTGTTGTTGAGCTTTGAGCCTTTTCTCATCCAGTGCTTCCAGCTCTTGAAGGCCCAACTTTGCATTCTCTTCATTAGTCAAGCATTCTTGTATAGTCATCCTTAGTGAGGAGATTTGACTTTCGAGCGGTAGAACAGCTTCCACGCCATATACGAGAGAATAAGGCGTAGCTTGGGTAGGAGTCTTATGTGTCGTCCTATATGCCTAAAGTACTTTGCTTATTCTTTCGTGCCAGTCTCTCTTTGTTCGGCTGATCACCTTCTCCAGGAGGTTGCACAATGTCTTGTTGAATACCTCTGCAAGACCGTTGGCCGGAGCATGATACATGGAAAACTTGTGCTGCTTGAACTTGTATTTCTCGCAGAGCTCGTCCACGAGTCGGTTAGAGAATTATTTTCTGTTGTCAGTGACAATGTAGCGAGGCACACCATATCGGTGGATGATATGTTCCTTGATGAAATGGATGACAGTTTCCTTCTTGACTTCCTTTAGGGGTATGGCTTTAGCCCACTTGGAGAAGTAATATGTTGCAGCTAAGATCTAAGCTTCTCCTGCAGATGATTTTGGCGTAATCGGTCCTACGACTTCCAATCCTTATGCATCGAATGGCCATGAAGTAGTTGTGGGGTGTAATGGCTCAGGTGGTTGATGTATGAAGTTGGCATGAAATTGGCAGGCTTGGCACCTTTTGGCGTGTTCGAGGCTTCACCATGCTTGGCCAGTAGTAACCCATTCTTTTGAGCTGGAAATGTAGCTTTGGTCCAGACTGATGAGCCCCGCATACGCCTGAGTGTGCTTCTTCCATGGCTTGATTGGCTTCTTCCTCACCTAGGCATCTCAGAAGTATTCCTTCAAAAGAGTGTCGGTAGAGCGTTCATTTGTAATATAGAAAACGAGGTGCTCGTCAACGCATTTCAGAGCAGTGTCTAGGATCATCTGGAAGTTTTCCATGCACCAAGTAGTCGATCAGTGGCTATCTCCACTTTTCAACGTCGACTGGAAGTACTGAGATAACATTTGTATCATTCAGTAGCATTTAAGTGATGAGCGGGATCACCCATCTTTGGCAAACTGGCACGTCTGCAGCGTTGTCTTCTCTTAATGTCATGCTCAAGGCTAGGTTGGCTAGAGCGTCTACCATTTGATTTTATTTTCTTGGCACATGTTCTAGTGTCACGGCCTCGAACTTTTGTAGCAGTAGAGTTGCCAACCGGAAGTATGGGACGAGATCATTTTTCCTCACCTCATATTCATTTAAGAGTTGATTGATTATGTTGGAGTCGCCATATACCTCAAGGGCTGTGATTTCCATGTTAATCGCCATTTGGAGCCCGATGATCAGTGCTTGGTACTCAGCGATGTTGTTGGAGCATAATTCGCTTAGTTGGAAGGAATAAGGTAGTATTTGCCTTTGTGGCGACATGAATACTACTATTGCCCCCACTCCGTCTGCTCATGCGGATCCGTCGAAGAACATCGTCCGTGTCGGGAAGATGTCGATGTAGACCACCTCCTCGTCAGGCAAGTCGTCTGAGATTTTCCAATCAGCTGGGATTGGGTGATCGGCAAAGAAGTCTGCTAGCGTTTGTCCCTTGACGGCTTTAGCTGGGACGTAGATGATCTCATACTGATTAAGAAGCAACGCCCATTTAGCGAGTCGCCCTATCAAGACTGGTTTGGATATGACGTATTTGACCTGGTTAGCTTTAGCAACCAAGTGGATAACGTAAGCATGCATGTAATGCTTGAGCTTCTGGATGGTGAATACCAAGGCGAGGCACATCTTTTCTATTGGGGAGTAGTTCAACTCAGCGCCGGTGAGAGTTCGACTGAGGTAATAGAGCGCTCATTCTTTCTGGGATTCATTTTCTTGTGCCAATAGTGCTCCAACTGAACTTTCCTGAGCGGCGATGTACAATATGAGCGACTTCTCGGGCACAAGTGCCCCCAGGACAGGTGGACTTGATAAATACTTTTTTATGCTTTCAAAAGCATTGTGGCATGCTTCGTCCCATATGAACGGAACATCTTTCTTCATGAGTCGACTGAATGGTTGACAACGCCCTACAAGGTTGGAGATGAAGCATCTGATGAAGGCTAGTCGTCTTTGTAGACTTTTCAGCTCGTGCAGGTTTCTTGGCTCAAGCATGTTTTGAATGGCCTTGATCTTTGATTGGTCAACTTCAATGCCACGGTGCTTGACAATGAAACCGAGGAACTTTCCAGAGGTGACGCCAAATGCACATTTCAACGGGTTCATCTTGAGGTTGTATTTTCGCAGCCTTTCGAACACTATTCGTAAATCTTTTAAGTGATCTGATCTTTTCTTTGTCTTGACCACCACATCGTCTACGTAACATTCTACGTTTTTGTGTATCATGTCATTGAAGATTTTCTGCATTGCGTGTTGATATGTAGCTCCAAGGTTCTTTAGACCAAAGGGCATCACCTTGTAGCAGTAGATACCTTTTGGAGTGCGGAAGGCTGTTAGTTCCTCATCTTCGAGAGACATGCGAATTTGATTGTATCCAAAAGAGCTGTCCATGAATGACAGTGCCTCGTGGCCAGTGGTTGCGTCCACCATGATTTCAATTATTAGCAAAAGGAAGTCGTCCTTCGGGCAAGCATCGTTGAGGTCTCGGAAGTCTACTCAAACACGTATTTGTCCAGATTTCTTAAGGATAATGACGATGTTGGAGATCCACTTGGGGTATTGCACCTCTCGAATAAAGCCTACTTCGATCAGCTTGTCAATCTCGACCTCAATCTGTGGAATGAGCTCGGACTGATAACGTCGTTGAGTTTGCTTTATCGGTCACGTTCCAGGCTTGACTGCAAGATGATGCATAGTGATGATAGGGTCAAGGCCAGGCATTTCTTTATAGGTCCAAGCAAAGACTTCTTTGTACTCTAATAGCAGTTGGTAATACTCCTCTATCTCGTCCGCACTTAGTAGTGCACCTACGAAGATAGGCTTCGGTTCCTCGCTTGTGCCTAAGTTGAGTTTCTTGAGATCATCAACCGTGGCTTACCCTCCATCTTCAAGTTGTGGTGGCGCAGCAGTGACATCTTCCTCGAGGATTTCGTCTTCTTTGCCTTCTTAGATCGTGATGTGGAAGACATCTTGGACCTCATCTTCAGTGTTGTCATCTCGAGCTTGTTGGCATGAAGATTGTCCAGTGTGGATGACGGTGCACTTTCTTACTTTCAGTGGTCCATTTGTGTCAACCTCCAAGATTACTTGGGGCCTCATCCTTGAAGGAATCGAGCTTCGAACGTCGTCTTTTTCTGCTAGCTCATCGAGCTTTTCTTCCTTTGGCGTTGTCTCCCTCTTTCTAGAAGGCTTCTTGTTGTCTTCAAGTCTTTCCAACGCTGACCATCACGGAGGAGAGCCAGTCGTGTTGCTTTGTCTCTTACGTTTTGACAACATTTCAAAAACAGAGCTTTGGGATGTTGGAGCGTTAAGCCTCTTGAAAACGAAGTTTCGGTCTTGACCACCAATGCGATTAAGTGCCAAAATTCTGGACCTTGAATGATTCATCCTATTGAAGATTGACATCCGAGATGTGGGTTTAGGCTCCTCTTGATCTTGTTCAATGTTCATGCTGATGTGTTGAGTGCTAGCATTTTTCGCTTTGTTTGAAATCTTTACAGATGCATTTGGTGTAAAGCCAAGTCCAGCCTTGTTGTTGTCAACTCTGTAACCATGCTCTTTTAACTTCTTTTGAGTCTTGGTGAGGTCACGTTCTTTATCGTTGATGGTGTTTGAAACCTTCTTTCCAGGATTCGAAGAAGAAGCGAAGTCGTACCCAGCCTTTGACATGAGTTTGTAGGCGTTTGGATCAAAACCTTCTTCGATCCTCTTGGTTGGAAGAAAGCTTGGTTCCACCCCTTTTGGCAGAGCTTTTATGAAGCCTTATGGTAGTCTTGCAACCTTGGCGTCGCCTAGCTGTGTCAGAGGCAAAACTACATTTGTCTTGAGCAACTTCACATTATCTTTGTGCCGCTGTATGTCGGCTTTGCTTGCTCCAGTTTCGAATGGGGATTGACCATTCTTTCTTCTCAACATCGGGATGTATCGAAAGATGGGTGTGTTCGGTCCTTTTGAAGGTGTCCTACTCCCTTTGGTTGTTGCAGGTTTAGCAAGCTCATCATTGTTTTTGCTTGAAGATGGCATAGCTTCCCCTTCTTGCTTCTTAGGCATGGCTTCCATTTCTTGCTTCTTAGGCATGGCTTACCACTCCTGCTTTTTAGGTGCTGCTTTGCCCTTGGATTTGATCTCTTTTGGAAGAGCCTCGGGCATCATGTCTTCATCCATGTAAAACTTCGCGTCTGCGAAGTGTGATTCAGCTTCGGTGAATGGTTTGGTATCACCATGGATTACCTTCACTCTTTCCCGGTAGAATTTCAAGCATTGGTGGATGGTGGATGGCACTACTCCATTCCTGTGGATCCAAGGCATTCCTAAAAGCAAGCCGTATGAGGTTCTTGCATCAATCACGTGGAATATCGTGCTTGATTTAAGTTCACCAATGGTCATCTCCACTCGGATCATGCCTATCGCTCTTTGTCCTCCTTGGTTAAAACCCTGGATCAGCAGACGGCTTAAGGACAATTCATCCACTTTGATGCCGATTGTGTCATTGTTGACTTTGGCATGATGTTTATGGCTGACCCACCATCCACAAGCATGTGGTTAACTTTATGCTCCCTTACGTACCCCGAGATGAAGAAATGACGGTTGTGAGGCTTCGATCCCAACAGTAAGCACGTACCCTGAGATGAAGAAATAACGGTTGTGAGGCTTCGATCCCAGCAGTAAGCCTTCATCCATGAAGTTGATTGCGTCCTGGGCGGCACAACATGTGGCACATTCATGTGGCCGAAGCTTCAAGCCTTCGTCCTTACTTTCTGCTAGTGCTCTTCACATCTTCTTTGGCAATAGTAACGCTTCCTCGATGCTAAAGTGTGTTAGCAGACCTTCTTTGGGCGTGGGGGTCTTTTCTTCCTCAGTGGCAATATGTTTGCCTTTTGAGGGCTCTTCTATCTCTACTTCAACCATGTGACAGGCGACGGTAGTGCACTTTTGGAAAAAGTCATTCGGGAAATACTCATGCAAAGAGACAGGAATGCGTGGCTCTTGCTCCATAGGTTCCCCACCATATGTTAGCTTAACAGCTCTTATGCTTCCTTTGGGCTTCTTATTGTTGCGGCCGCGGTGCTTTCTCCCTTGCTCTCCAGTTGGCCTTGTGGCTTGCAGTCTTGGCTTCCTCGTCTTTTTGTAGGTCACCAAGGTCCATCCTTCATCATCGTCAGTAGGTGCATCTTGGTTGTTTTTCCTCAGTGATGGTTTTGCCGAATGTGCCGTGTGATTTGAGCATTGATAGGAATGGTCATGTGTCATTTGAAGAGGCACGGGATCAAAAGATCCAAACGCGATTATAGTAGTGTGTGTTGCGGCTGTGTCTTCAAGGTTGAGCTCGATTTGCCTTTGTTGTGCTAGCTTCATGATGAGTTCTTTGAGGACGAAGCACATGCCAATAGGTTGGCTCATGATACAATGGTACTTACAGTACCTAAGATCGTTTACATGATTCATCTTTTCAGGACGCTTGCATTCAGGTAGCTCGATCACCTTCTTTTCCAGCAAGTCGTCTAATATTGCAACCATATCTGAGTCAGGAAAAGGGTACGTCTTTTGCTCCATCTCCCTCAAGGTGTTTTTGTACTTGTCTTGGGTGAGAGGAGGCTCACCTCTCTTTATTTCCTTTGCTTTGGTCTTGGAGGAGATCTTGATAGGTGCGGATGAGGTCTTGATGGGTGCGGTGTTGACGGTAAAAGCTTTCTTGGGGGGTTTCTTCCCAGTCTTGTCTACATTTGGGGAGAACAACTTATCCTTCTTGAAGTCGGTGATCGGCTCTTTCTTCCCGTGATTGGCGATACTCAGCTCCATGTCGTGGGAATGAGTTGCCAGCTCCTCAAATGTTCTTGATTTTATACCTTGGAGGATATAATGTAACCCCTAATGCATGCCTTGAACACATATTTCGATGGCGGAGGTTTCAGAAAGCCAATCTTTGCAATCCAGACTTAATGAACGCCATCTATTGATGTAGTCGACGGCAGGTTCATCCTTCCACTGTTTCGTACTGGTCAGCTCCAGCATGCTTACAGTGCGGCAAGTACTGTAGAAGCGGTTAAGGAATTTCCTTTCTAACTGATCC
The DNA here is from genome assembly GCA_024362995.1 of Heteromeles arbutifolia. NCBI lineage: Eukaryota > Viridiplantae > Streptophyta > Magnoliopsida > Rosales > Rosaceae > Heteromeles > Heteromeles arbutifolia. The sequence continues at coordinate 36,195,129 of JANCRC010000002.1, read as the reverse complement.
CAACTGCTGATAGACTCAGGTTCGAGGTTGATGTACCAGTCAAAGGCGTTGCCTTTCAGCGAGCGCACGAACTGCTTAACGAGGTAGTCTTCCTCTGTTCCAGCATTGTTGCAGGTTTCAATGAAATAGGCGACATGTTGCTTTGGGTTTCCCTTTCCATCGAACTGTATGAACTTTGGCGGCTGATAACCCATCGGCATCTTCAAAGTGTCAATCATTTTAGAGTAGGGCTTTGAGTATAGTACGGAGTCATGTGAGCTTCCTTCGTACTGTGCCTTGATGGTGCTGGCGATCATCTCCTGCAGCTGTTGGATAGATAGAGATCCCATAAGCGCCGCTGCTTGGTCTGGCTCCCGTTTTTCTTCGACTTTCTCCACCGGAGGCTTTTCTTCTTCGTCAGCCTCTTTCTTTAGTGGATCAACCTTTAGGTCAACTTTTACGTCGTGCTATGCCTCCAGTTGGTTGGCGAGTGCAGCGATTTGCAAGTCTTTCTCCTCCACAGTTCGTGTGAGTTTTGCGATCGCTTCATTCATTTGAGCCAGCTGCTCATCGATTGAAGCTGCTCATATGGTCATGACTTGCATGGCTAAGCTGCTGCTTGAGTCAGCATCGAAAAGTAAGGACTCTAAGTACTTCCTTAGGCTTTCCTCTCTTGGCGCCCTTAGTGAGGCCAGAGTGATCACGGGCTCGTGCCTCGGGTGCTTTTGTTCCTCCGGCAGAGTTAATGTAGGGGCGGAAGATACGGCGGAAAGAGCTCTTGCTTTGCTTCGAGTTGTGACGCCCGAAGTGCCACCACTTGTAGCGAGGACCTTCATGTTCTTCGCGTTGGTTGCGGGAGCAACTTGAACATTCCTTGACGCCATTTGTGCTTTTTACGGATTTGAAGATAAAGATGAGAGGTAGAGATAGTCCCACTGGGCGTGGCAAATTTGTAAACACGAAATATTCCTGAAACGAACGAGACAAGAACATGTGTACAAAATAATATTTTGTATTAATTTTGGGGTTACAATCTCTTTTACAATTTGATCTTCTGATTCTATCTTTGTAAGGTGTAGACTTGTGGATTGTGTTGTTGATCCAAGGGCCTTCGAGGTTTGATCTTGGACGAAAAGTTGAACGGATCTTCAAGGGCCTTTTGGGCGTGATCTTGATGAACGAGAAAACACTTTCTTCAAGGGCCGTCGGGGCTTGATCTTGAAGAAGGATTTGACGAAGAACGAAGAGAGCTTTCTTGGTCCTTCGGGATTTGCTTGAAAGCTTTAGAGTTTCAAAGCTTCAAAGTTTTAGTGTGATGTCCCTTTTTTTGTCTATTTATCCCTTGATGGAGAAGCCTATTTATAGGCTTTGAGAATGAATCACCACCATCCTTTTGTTTTAGTGAAGTAAGTGGAAGTTGTAGCTGAAATGGGTGGAGTTTGTAGGTGAAGTAAGTGGAAGTTGTAGGTGAAATGGGTGGAATTTGTAGGTGAAGTACGTGTGTGATGTAGGTGAAATGAATAAAGGTTGTAATTTTAATGCATTGGTCAACATTGATTTCACTGAAATTTCGATGTCTACAGTTGTGTTGAAAAATAAAGTAGAAAATCGAGAGTTTGAAGCTTCTCTCGGTCCATCAAATGATACATAGGGATTAGTTCAACCAAGGACTGAAAGAAATGAGATTGTTCTAAACTCTAGTAAAAAATCACCACTAGAGCTACCTGGTATGATCGACATGGCAACGAAAACAAGTTTGGGGAGAAAAATGCAACTGGCTCGGCAGAAATTATACCCGGTGTTCCGGTAAGAATGCCGGTCAAGATTCCAATTTGCACCGAAAATGAATGTTTTATTCATCGAGAATTTGAACTCCAAACCTCCTCCAACAAAATAAAGATTGGTGTTACTAAACGAAATGGTCAATGACGGGTTGGATGTTTAAGGCTGGGGTTTAGAAGTTAGTGTCATTGACCATTAAATTGTTAGAAATTCTATATAATTGAAGGTGAGAGCACCAAAATAGTAGATAATTATGGATTAATTAAAAAACAAAAAAAAAGGCTAAACTGTCAGACGACAGAATAAATGAAGCGTCTTAGCATTGGGTATGGAATACCAAATAAGCATTGCCATTATTGTAAACAAGAATTAAATTCTACATTACTTTTGGCTGAAAAAGCGACTAAAAGCAAAAGCCCAAGCAAACATACTCAATAATAAATTTGGACCGAAACATCCCAAGTCAATAATAATTCTACATTACTTTCATATAACAAGGTATCTCTTATTTTTCAAGGTGGAACGATGTCTTAGCTTATGAACTCCTCCAAAGAAAAATATAACACTCTCAATTGTTTGGCAACAGTAGCTATGCTAAATGGTGTCGAAAGCTCCGGCATATTTTAGGGCAACTTTATATCGAATATACAACGGCAGTAGCGGCACTTCCATTATTGCATACACAGGAAACTAATGTAATCAATGAGGCAAGTACTTTTGTAACCAGCCATTTTTGTTGAAGAATATTCAGGAAATGCAAAACCTGCACAACAAGAAGAAAATTGGAGTAAGGGACGAGAGGAGGTGGTTTTGATTTCCAAAAGAACTTACGACCATGAGACCAGTTATCGATTGTCCATCACGATGAAACTTACTTTAGATTCTTGGGCTAGCAGAGAGATAAGCGTAAATGATTGCCAATATAATAAACAACGCCACAATCTGCATTCAGAATATAGACTGATCAGTATGTAAATTCGACAATGATGCTAGCTTTTGGGTCAATTTTTTTAATCTAAGATGAAACTTACCAGAGTTGAATTGTAGATTTGTTCGCTGTTGGCGATGTAAGATTTCCTGGTGTGGTCCATAGATAATTGTCAGATAATCAGTAAATATGAATCTTCAATATTCAGGAAGAAACACTTGAAACTATGAAATGCATACCTTTTGCTCAGAGCTCCAGAGTCTCTACATAATTTCTGTACCACTTCCACTCTGCTCAATGTTTTTGTTGCATTAGGATCATTCTTGTCAACCTGCAGCCAATATCAAATTTTTAATGTTTTGAAAAAATCTGATTGGTTTATAAAATCCAAGATAAATCCATACAGGAAAAACTAGACAAATTGGCACATCCAAAAGAGTTTATTCTAAAAGTGCAGGTAGTTGGGTTAGGCGGGTTGGAAGTTACTCATATTTACCCAATTTAACAACCCAATTTTCCAAGGAACCCATGGGACATATCCATGTTTGTTTGCCTAAGATCTTAGGGTATCTTTGGTCATAGAAATTATATGGTATCTTGAATTGGTAGGTTTATAGCGTAAAAGACATGATGAAAAGTGTTTGAACAATAATATTGAATAATCAAAGGATGGTGTTATAGGCGCACCGGATAAAGTCATTGTGCACTCCATACTTTCTTATTTAGAAAGAAAAACACATTTATGAGAAGTGCAGTCACTTTTTTGGAGTGCCAATAACATCTCCCTAATCAAAATATATTTCTTGTAAATAAAACGTTTCCTAGATTGTGCCTCAAGAACTCAACACAAGAATTTTAATAATGTATTCCCTTACCCAAACACAAAAAAGTATTGCATAGCACAACAAATTAAATAAATAAGCCCGAAAGAACATTATGAAAAAAATATAGGGAATTGCTATTGGCACTCCAAAAATCTCATCTTACACTACAAACTTTCTATAACTAGAAAGACAAATACACTTTGTGAGGAGTGTAGAATGAGATTTTTGGAGTGCTAATAACAGTTCCCAAAATATATTCAAAGTATATGTCGATAGGAATATACATATATATATACATATATATATATATATATACACATATATACATATATCTAAACTACAGGTAATGTTCCCCTGCCAGACTTCTGTTGCTAGAGAGAGCTTATATTGTCAGACTCTGATGTGGACCACACATTCAGCCAGCCTGATCAATGTTCCAGATTCGTAGTCTACACAAGCATATTATGTTGCTAGACAGTCTGACAAGAGAACATTTTCCTTTAAAATACATTCATATTATAATTCCTTGGGCTGCTTGGGTTAAAATTCATTATACCGTGTTTGCTTAACTTTTAATTCAAGTTAAAAGTGGGTGCTCATTGGCACTCCAAAAATTTCATTGTGCACTCCCCATACTTGTATTTTTCTTTCTAAATATAGAAATCTTGGAGTGCACAACAAGATTTTGGAGCAGCAATACCAGCACTCTAAAGATACTTGTATATAGATGTTTACTCAACTTATCAAATTCCATACCCAGGTTGCCCAAAACTAGCCAAATCTGGGGTCGGTTGGGTTCATCTAACCCAACTCTCACCCTTGGTTTAGTATGAACGAAGTAAAAGCAATCTTGTTAAGAGATAATACATATCTAGTTTCTTGAAGCATCTTACCTTAAACTTTAGAATGCAAGAAAAATCAAAGAAAGCACCATAGACATCATCCATTGATTTTGTTCTGTCAATAACTTTTGCTGTAAGACCTAGAAAATACAGCGAAGAATTGAATACTTTTCAGTAAAGAATTATGACAGATCACATTATCAAAACTACACAGCGTGATAGGTATTTTATCCAAACCATCGAAAGAATAAGAGATGAATTCATATAATCAACCAGTAGTGCATCAAGGGCTCAGAGGTGAAAGGCATAATTAACCAGTAGTTGCAGTACTTTCATTTTTCTAACAAATAATTTTTATCATGACATGATTTCGTAGATCATTTCCCTAGTAAATATATAAAAGTACTTATAGTTACTAAATGTGGTTGTCTATAGAAGTAGTATGTGCAAGCTTCCCAAAATTTATGATAAAATCTCTAATACTAAGAAAAGAATGTTGCTAGGATTTGTGGAATTCCTATAGCTGCCACTATCTGCCAAATGACCATATAATCACACATGCATAACACCCTTTTTGACAAAGCTATTTCTTTGTAACATACATAATGCAATTGTTTTCGTTTTGATAATATCAAAATGTATCCAGTTATATCTGAAAGGAATACCGTGTTCCTAGATTAAAATATTACCTCGCCTCATTTTTACTATGCCTCTGAAGACCTCAATGTTGTTGTAGCACAATGCTAGGGTGCCAATTGCCATGATCTAGTAGAGGCAGCACAAATCAAATGAGATTACTTAGAGATGATCTTTGTTAAATAATTAAACAGCAGACTGTGAAGTCATAAAATGTTATATTGAATTTTGTTAAAGGGAAAAGATAAACGCCATCTGAAGAGTTCCAATGGGAATTCGAAAGGTTTGAGAATAGAAACAATGTCGATCTTGACCATCAAGAAGGAAACAAAAGCACATCTTCCAATCAAGTTACAAGTCAATAGGATCTCTTATGACTTGTACATAGAACAAGAGTGTCATTTTGGAACCGACTAATCAATCCTGATGGTCCAACAGTGTAACCTTCTCTTATGGCCAACAATGTATATCAAGATTACACCATATGCTACGTTTAAAAATAGTAATAAAATCACTCAACTCATCCTACCAATGTTTTTCCTAGCCAATGTTTGTTTTGTTCTATAAATCCGTAAAATACACAAGTCAGATATGACACACACCACAAAAGAATAACATTTGTGATATAGTTGAGGAATAATCTACCTGAGGGATGGCACAAAATTTAAATATAGCAGGATCTCTTAATGCAGCCATGTACTTCAAGCAATCTTCCATATGTATCAAAGCATTAGTTACCATGTCGTTTAAGCATTGCACTGCCTTCTCTGAGTTTTCCTCATATTTCAAGTCCTGTGTTGCAATATCAAACAAATTATTGACAAAAATTCCAACTGTGCTATGGGTGATGCATAAATCCTTATATCACCCCACTAAACTAGAAATAAAACAAGCGACTAAGAAGGCAAAATGTTAGGAATGGCATAGGAAGCTGTTAGAATTATACAAGTAAAGAAGAAGCACCTCAAGTTTATTGACATATTTACTCCAGATTTGGCGTGGCCAAAACATGCGTGACTTTGGTATCTCATTAATATCCTCCAAATAATCCCGAATGATGTTTGTTTTCTGTTGTTTATCAGATCCAGACATTGTAGAATCAGAATCAAACTATGAAGCAAATTTGATACTGAGAAATATACCATTTCTAGCTTTAATAGTATTGTTATACCTGAAGAAATAAGCCCATTGAATTTGAGAGAGAGTCTGAGGCCAAATCTTCCTTACCAGCAGCATGGAAGAGCTTGGACAAACCTAAACCAACAAGCCCTGCCACATAGTGGCAGTATTCATCATAGTCATCAATGGTTTCTACCTGCAAGATGAGCCAAATACATCCAAATCACATTAGGAAATACACCTCACCTTTGTGCACATAGTGCAAAACGTACACTGATAATAAGACTTGGAATATTGTAAATGGAAATCATGCAATGGAGAATAATTTAAATTTTCTTTATGCTTAACGACTTTGTTGTGGAATCTGAGATCCCATAATGCAAAAACATTAAGTACGCTAATGTACCTGCTTATATGCACAAATTGAGGTCCATAGATGCTTATAAATTGTGGGAACCAGTTGCCTGCAGAAACTTTTTTTTTTTTTCCTATCGTTTTAACTCACTTTTAAATTACTTAAGAAAATCCTAGTTTAAAACAGATGCCAAAAATCTTTCTGCGGTTGATCTACATTTAGTCTTTCTTTTTTCTTTCAATTAGCATTCAAAATATAACTACATGTCCACAAACATCCATAATAGTAACCCATTTACAGAACAAAACAATTATATATTATATATTTTGTCAATATGTTAAAAAAATTGAAATATATTTCACAATTATCATAAATATATGTCAAGAAACAATGCAAACAATGTCAGAAAGGTTTTGAAAGAGGAGTTTATTTTAAATGAAGCATGAGAAACATGAAATATCAGAGCATATACAGTCGTTCTTCCTACAAAATATATGATGCATCACAAACCTCCTTCAAGATAAATTTTGCCATTCCTGCACCCATTCTTTTGGTAATATACTCAATTGCCTCCTGATAACTGCAAGATTACATGCCAGTTGCTTATCAAAATATTGTACAATGAAAACTCCAATCATATATGAATATGTTATAAAGAAAACAAGTGTACGCAGAGTCGTTACAACACAAAGATGAATATTTTATAGAGCTCAATGCCATCTAGCAATAAGTATTTCCAAGTTCAATAAGCCAACCGCAAAGCATACACTCATTAAAAAGAACAAGCATTAACATATTTTTCCTAAGGCAAAACTTCTCCCGGAACCTGGAGTGTCCAACAAGTCAGTTGAGTTGGCACCATTCATTTTAGGTGTTTTAATTTAAAAAAAAAAAAATATTATATGAAGCACAGGAATTACCCAGTTATCAATCATCATGTATCACATGATCGACATAATACAAAAAAACACTGCCCTAAATGGACAGATGTCTCATGCTAAGTAATTTGGTCAAAGTTTTCATACATATCCAAAATGTTGGGGAAATTTTTGTACCATGCACTTTATCTTATAACCATCAAGAACACTAGGATGTATACAAGGATAAGAAATTCCCGTCCAGAAAAGATCTTTCAAATAATTGAGCAATGAAATATACAAGGATAAGAAATTACCCTTTCCCGAGTTCCAAAAAAGCAGTTGAAACATGATGGAACTCGTCCATGAGAACTTTGTAATTATTTGTACCACCTAAAGAAGAGGAAGAAGGTAATTGAGTCAGCAGACAAGTCTCATCAACATAGTAATGTGACAGTATGCATGTACTATACTTACCAAGGACCAACAACAAACATACTCATTCCTTATGTTCTTATGTTCTTATATGTTTCATTTTTTTATAACAAGAAGATGAGAAATTTTTTATAATGCACTGAACATTAACTGGCAACGACGACAACACAGAAAGAATAGCCTTTTGTAAGAGACAAGGAAAGAAATTAGTCTGATCTTTTCTGGTTACAGTTCAAAAAGCTCCTATATTCATTTCTACATATATAATTATAAGCTAATTGACTCTTCTTAGGACCCCATTCTCGGCTGTTACTTATTAGATCAAAATATGGGTATTTTAGTGCATTAAATTGTATTTTATCTACTGTGCATGTTAACCCTCCATATGATCAAATGGCTGAATATCGTCCTTGATTAGATAAAACTCCACATATATGCTATGTTATATATAAATATATACATGTATGTGTGCTGTGTGTGTATAGAACTTTTTAAAACAAGATATTTGCAGCACAGTAAGTTATACATCCTAATCTCAACCACAGGATACAGGAAAACAGCAAACATGAAGAATGTAGTCATGGAATGCTAAATCACTCACATGCAAAATGCCAATCGGGATCATATATGTGCCGATGAAATGCTAACAAGATAGGGACTTTGACATCCGTTGCAATGCTTGTATCATCCTCTGTATAGGTCCACCAGGACAAATTACATCATTAAACACGGTTAGTTAATAAATTAGCATCATAAGTGCCACACTGAAGGAAATCAAAAGTTGAACTACAATGTAGTGTCACTTGTAATAATCATGCAACCGATCCACAGGAACGAGGAGCAACCTGTATAATTAACAGGAAAATATAAATGAAGCAAAAGACTAAAGATTAACAGAAACATACCGACAGTGTCTAGAGCTCGAAGAACCAGGTAAAATAGACAGACCTGCAAACCGTAAAAGTCAACGTTAGAAAATCACAGCAAAAACAAACAAAAGATGAAAATGTAACAAGGGAATTAAAATGTAGTAGTCTGTAAGGTTCTCAAGAACAAGAAATAATCAAAGTAAACAACAGCCTCTTCCGCAAGAGAATTAAGGCCGGAACTGAAAGTTAGTCCATGTCTAGCCTCGGATTCGACTCAAACTCACAGAAAATACAGAGAAAGAAACAAAAGCAGAAAAATATCAATCTACCCACAGAAGTAGATGATCATAATCCAATACCAATCAAAATACCCACAGAAAATACTACCAAACATTTTTTAAAACCACAAAAAATGGGCCTCCCCTTTCTCGTATAAGCAATAAAACTCCGATGTGAACCATTAGCATCATCCATCAGTAAAAAAGAGAATAAAAACACTAATATAATTTTTAATTCTACTAAAACAGTCCATAAAAAATATTAATCCCAAATAAACATATTTAATCAACAGTCAAGTCCATAACCAAGAAAATTCCTCAAAACCCAGAAATCACCACTTGGAAAAAGAAAAAACAAACATAAATCAGATACAGGAACTAACACTTAAATACATACACACAGACACACACACACACACACACACACACACACATATATATATATATATAACTTACAGCGTTGCGGAGCTCTGTACCGAGCTGTTGAATAACGAGAGCGAAACTACGAGAGACCTTCTGGAGCATGGTGTAGCAGAAAGCCCAATGGGGCTCCGCCGGGATCTGCTTTTCAATTTGCCTCGATGCAATTTTGAGCTTCAGAAGCGGGTAAATGTCATCGGGGTGTTTGAGCATGGTCGACAAGGCACCCATTTTTCGATCTGGACAGGAGATCAAAACCCAAATCGCAGAATTTGAAATCCGAGGGCGAGAGGTAGGATTTGGGAGGTGGGAATTTGATCTGATGATATTTTTCGAAGTGGGTTTATGTAGTTGCATAGGTCTGGTGGCAGGAGGCTTGGTCCAAGCTGGCGTCCTGGGACTTTCATAAATTAAAGAATTAGGATTTGGAGCCAAAAAAAGTCGTTGAATATGTGCTGTGTGTTACTGTTTTATTATTTTTCTTGTTTCCACTTGCATTAATTTATTTATTTATTATTTTCTTTATAAACTTGTGCTGTAAAAATAAAGAGACAGTTTTTGACCCATTTAGTTTTGAGATCAAATCATCTGCATCCAAAATATGAGCAGCTTTTTTGTGACCCCAATCATTGTTTGACATTTATTAAACTTATGACAATAAAGCTAAAAAAAATTAAGTTTATAAATACGTATCAAATAGTAATTGGAGTCACAGAGAGATCACCCCAATTTTGAGTGCAAAATATTTCATCTCTTTAGTTTTCCACATGTTTATCTTAGTCTTTAGATAAAATAAATAAAAAATCTATTGAGGGGTAGAAACAAGAAGCGGAGTGTAGGACGAGATAATGAGAGTGTAAAGATTATTATTTTATTGTTCAATAGGGATGAAAATTCAAATTTAGGACCTCCCTCCTTCAACAATAGAAAGAAAAATATCATTAGACTAAGAGCTAGTTGATAATCACATTTCTCAGGAGGAATCTTGCTCTATTATAGCTGGAGTTAGATCCATACCTTAGATCCATACCAAAACAATAGTAACGAATATATCTAAGTTATGAAAAGAGTGCATAAGTTTTTGAATCTGACCTCCCCAAGAAATGAAACTTTTAATTAGTTTTTCAGTATAACTTTGGGTCTAAAGGTTATGAAGTCAGTTCAAGGGTTCTGATGACACAACCCGACCCGGAATATCCATTAGGACTTCGAATCGAGCTGTGCTGGCCGACACCTAGAAGGTGGCGAAGCCATAAAGTGTAATAGAGTGTAAAATGTGAATAAATTTAAACCTAAAAGTGCTTAATTACACGAGTGTGCCGCGAGCGGTTATGGACCTCTTTTCACACGTGACGCAGAGCAAAAGTAAAATATAGTGAGGTAATATAATGATTATACCAACACAAAAGCCACCTATACTAGGAAGTGCCACGAATCCTCGTCGATACGGAAATTTTGCTACTAGAACCTGGAGGGGTGCAAAATAGAAATTGCAAGTGGACGAAAACAAAGCTTTTGAAAACATCATTTCTCTTCTCAAGTAATAATCCCTCACCATGAAACATGTATACATTCCCAGAAAATAGCATGCATAATATCTATATCTCAAAACCATAATCAGCATAGCAAAACCACAATATGCCGTGTCGAATATCTCAACAAAGAATAAGTAATTCAGGTGAAATAAATCCATGAAAAGTAATATGTCAGCCGGATCCACCTATTGTAGCCTATATGACTGAACCTATATCTCATCAATCAATACTAGCACATAAGTTGGAGTCACCTATAGTGACCTATACAACTTATCCATATCTCATCAATCAATGCTAGCATATAAGCCGGAGTCACCCATAGTGACATGTACGACTTATCTATATCTCATCAATCAATGCTAGTACATAAGTCGGAGTCACCTATAATAACCTGTACGACTTATCCATATCTCATCAAATATCCAAGTAATAGGTCAGCCGGATCCATCCATTGTGGCTTGAACGGCTGAACCTATAACTTATCCAATATCCAATATTCCTGTACACGAGTCGGAACCACCTCTAGTGGTCAGTGCGACAGGCTGGGTGTAAATAAATACGCTCAAGTGCTACGATCACGTGAAGGCTGTGCGAAGTATCGCAAGTCACCTACGAGTCGGAACCACCTAATGTGGTATGTACAACAGGCTGGCACCAAATTTGGATCTAAGGTGAGCGTGTGGTGCAGGAGGTGAACGATCACGTGAAGGCTAGGCTATGTCCTCGAGCGAGAGCGCTAACACCGGAGTGCAGGTTGATGAGCTTTAACTGTATCTCAACACAACATGTACAACTCATAGGCAACCAATACGACAGTATCAGAGTTTCCTAGAACATCGCTATAGTTATGCCATAACTCAATCATTTCAACTAATACCACAAACTCACCTTCGCATTTCAAAGTATTCACAATGATTATGAGCAGGTAACACACAAATGGATATGCCAAGATGCTATCTAAAACTCAACCATATTGTAATGCTTTCAACTATATATATATATAGACACACACACACACACACTCACACATATAATATGGCGTAAAATGCACGATCTATAACGCCCTACTCCCGAACTATATACTTTCAGGAATAATTACCAGTGACAAGCTCAACTAAATACTAGTTAACTAACTATCAATACTTATGATTCTTTACTTCAATTTCTCAATTCCTCACACATGCTTTATGACCAACAACCACCAAAACATAAAGTCAAAACTCACATTTTCACCAATTTCATTCACTTTGCTTAATTCCCCAACCAAGGCTTTTGTCTCAATTATTGTATGGCTGCATCTAACGTCTCGCTAGACTGCCTATGTACCCTAAACAGGGATCAAGCCATTCGTAGTTCATAAGTCCAAAGTTCAAACCAAATCCGAATATATTCATTTAATCCAATATATACCACAATCATATTAATATTCAAACCACAGCAATTAGGTCTCCAAAAACATAATTAGAATAACGAAGTTCGCATAAAAACACTGTGTCGGCTCCCTGGCCGTGTGCTGCCGCACCAACCGTCGCGGGTGGCGGTCGACCGCCCCGGCTCGCCGAAAAACTCAACTATTTTAAAAATTTTCAAAAATTACAGAATAAGAGTAGAGCAAACTTTATACCTGCGGCCAAGGCCAATTTGGCTGGAAAACACCTCAAACTGGCCACGAACCGCTGGAAACCCTAGATTTGGGTGACTTCGATCCGTCACCTCCGGTGCTCTGCCGCCTCCAAGGTTGTTTGGGCTTTGTTCCAGGCCTCAAGGGAATTCTATTGGTGGTGGCAATTGGAAGAAATTGCTTCAGAAATGGGAGAATCGACACAAGACCCGCTGGTGTCACCATCGTCAAATGTCACGGATTTGATCTAATTTCCATCGAATCTTGAGAGAAAAATGAAAGAGAAAAGGTATGGTGATGATTGCAGGTGGAAATGGAAAGAAACCAGTTTGGGTGCGGATGTACGGGTCATAGAAAGGGTTCGAGTTGGGTGCTTTGCACCCCTCTCCTGTCTCTCCTTTCTTTTCTTTTTGATTGGCCTCCCCTATTCCCTCATTTCCCTTCTGGTTCTTCTCTCCCATTTGTCACTCTCTCTCTCCATATTTCTGATTGGGCAATGCCCATCTTCTTTCTCTCCATCTTCCTTCGCTGCCATTAGGCAGCCCTTTTTCCTTCACTTCTTTCTTTTCTTTCTTCTTTTCTTTTTATTATTCTCCCCACAACCCTTAACATAATGATGATAATAATAAGAAATGAATAAAATAATAAATGACAAACCTTACCAACGTACTTTTGGAATACGGTAAGGTAATAGTTCATATGCGTCATGAACTAGCGATCAACGAAAATCAATACCCTCGCCTCTAGGGTATTCTCGTAAATTCACATTTTAAAAATATATAAATCGTAAAATTAGGGATGGGCTGTCACATCTGATCTTTGGACTTACCAAGTCTTTAAGGCCATCTACAATCGGGGCGGCCAAAGTGCAAAGAGTTATAGGCCAAAATATGACACTTTTTTACACAAAATTCATCTCCAATGGAAGGCTGGGCCAAAAAAATTTGGGACCCACCAGACCAAAATCCAGCCATATGGCTAGCGGGCTAGGCATTCATAGCTAGCCAGCCAGCCCGAAAAGTTGGGCCCAGTTACTAGCAACCCACTAGCTAGCTGACGTCAGCTAGCCGTTGGATTTGAATTCTGTTTTAAGACGAAATTTAAAAATAAAAAATTCTAATTTTTTTCCTATAAATATCTAAGTCATTTCTCACATCTTTTTCACCATTCTATAGTATCTTACCTCATTTTATTTCAATTCTTCACATTCTTTAAACTCCTATCCGAAAAAAAAATAAAAATAAAAATAAAAAAAAGCAAAACAAACATAGCATTCTGAAAAATTATTAAGAGAAATATGGAGAGTTACTCATTTATAAATATGATAATTTAATTCAATTACCCAATAAAGTTAAAGAACAAACTTAAAAATAATAAATAATTGAGGGGGCTAAAAAATAGCCCCCTTCAGTTCGAGATGGTATATAAATACAGTCTGGCACTGTTCATTAAAAAATAATTTCTTGCAGGGCTATAATATGGACGGGGGCTAAACATAGCCCCTTCGGTTGGAGATGGCCTAATTAAACGAAGGTAAGAGTAAAGCGCCCGGGTCAAAATAAAGTCTTAGATATCAGGTTTTGAGACTAACGTATGACGCATGTTTTGTAGCGTAGAATTTGTGTTTGGGAAATGGCAACAAAATAATGACACAAAAAATGCTCCAAAATCATCTCCCTCTCCTATCCAAACCCTAACTCTGTAAACTCTTAGCCACCGACCCTTTTGTAATACCCTGAAAATTTTAAAATATATAAATATGTGGAAAGAAATTATCGAAAAGTGAAATGACGAAAATGCTTTCATTGATTAAACGTAATTTTACGAGGACGTATTTTATCATTGTATATTTTATCGTATTTCTTGACATATACGGATAGAGTTCTATCCTACGAGCGTGTAGGTGAAAAACAGTTCGTGAAACGGAGTTATAACGAAGAAATTAGAGATGTTTTCGTTGTTGGAAAAAAAAATAAATAAATAAAAAGAAGGAAATGGGGTTGGAAGTTGCCAGGTGGCAGCAAGAGAGAGAGGGGGTTGAAACAAGGTACGAATCATATGGGAAAAAAAGGGGGAAATGAGAGGAGGAAAAATGGGAGAAAAGGGGCGAAATGGGTCTCTGGACCCGTGCAACCCAATCGGAGGAAGCCATGGAATCCGGCGGCCTCCAAGCCAATTTCTGGAGAGTTGAAGCCCCTCACAACCTGGAAAATCATTCTTCATCATTCCCCTCTACCTATTCCACCCCAAATTGGAGAGAAAATGACCCAAAATGGTGAAAACCGCACAGGGTTGCGACAGGTTCAAGGGCGGCGATCAGTCGTTTTCGATAATCGTATGACGTAGGTTGATATGATGAACCTAAATTTCATTCTGATGCAATGCTTGATTAATTTAGGAATCGACGATCCGACCGTTGGATCGTCACCAAACTTTGAGACATTATAGTACATAATATTTGAGGACCTTAGGAACTTACAGATCAGGAATCCAACATACAGATCTTCCCGAATTGGATTTGCAAGTTTATAAAATAAAACGTTGACCGCCACTTGATTTCGTGATTGGCGGAGATCCGACCGTTGGATCGGAATGAAATTTTAGTATGTTGTTCTATAAGTGTAAGGTGAACTATGAATGGCTTGATCCCTTTGTTTAGGGTACGTAGGCAGTCTAACCAAGATGTTAGATGCAGCCATAAATTAAACAAAATGATTATTTTTTTTGTGTGGTTAGTTAGAATTATAATTAACCATTATTTCATTGTGGCCTACTTGTGTGTTTGGCTTCCGGATTAGAAATTTTGGGTCGTTACAATTTGGTATCAGAGCAAATGATCCTACTCTACAATATGCAACATTCTTGAGTTCTCGTTGGTGTGAATTATGATATGCATTGTGGTTGCATTATTTCATAATTCTTGTCATTAAAGTGGCATTCATATGATATATATACATATACATATATATATATATATATATATCTGTCTGTGTGTGAGAAAGATACATACATGATTTGCATTGTGATTGTGGTGCAATTTCCATGCAGATTATGGAATTCCGTTATTGGAAATTATGTTTTGCATTGTGGTTGCAATATTTCATAATTTTTATGACTATGTGAGTTACTTATATGTATTATGGATTACTTATGTGTGATGTTGCGAGCACAGGTTCATGTGGATTGTAAATGCAGGTTCTTTAAATGATATTGATGACCGAAAAGTGAAAGGGACTGTGAGGTTCCCCTAGGTTTCGATCCCCTAAACCTTCAGAGGGTGTTATACGGTCGGACTACTCCTGAGGGATAGTCTATTTGGTATGACCGTTGGAAATTGACATTCCTGGATTGAGAGTTACTAGGAGTGAGGGGCACCGCGCGTTGCCTTGGGTTTCAATCCCTTAAACCTCCGGAGGCCTACATGGCCAGACTTGTACCATATCCTGTGGGGAAGGTACTTGGTTCTGGGGTGTAGGATTAAATGGACACTCTCGTTACCCTACTTCGTGCTGTTGTGGTCAGATTGAAGTGAGGGTAATCGGCCGCGGGACCGATCATCAGATTGGATTATGTTGGCACACGAATTCTGGGAGTGAATCGTGGTGACTGCTGTGTATAGCCAATAATGATAAGTGATTTTACTAGTGATTGTGATTTGAAATTCCAATGATTTGGCTGGAATTTCTTATATTTGAATTGCCAATTTAAATGGTTTGGCTTGAAATTGTGATATTTGCTTAGCCACTGATGATTATGGCTTAAATTGATGATAATTATTTGGCCGATGATGGTTTGGCTGCAATTCATGATATTTGTTTTTCCGAGGATGAAAATGGCAAAAATGTTCTAATGTTGATATCGCTAATGTTTATGACTACAAAATTTGAGGAAGGACCGAGGTAACAGCTGTGTATAGCCAATGATGGTAAGTGGTTTTACCAATGATTATGGTTAAATATGCTAGTATTTATTTAGTCAATGCTAGTTGTGGTTTTATATCTTGATATTTGTTTGCCATTGACGAATTATGGCGTGAAATTCTAATATTTTGTTAGGCCACGATAGTCATGGCCTGACATTTGACAATTGATTTGGCCAATGTTGCTTATGGCAGAATCTCTGATATTGGTGTTACCAAAAATAATGGAATGTTGCTTATGACAGAATCTCTGATATTGGTGTTACCGAAAATAATGGTAAGTGGTATTACCAATAATTATGATTGAAATTCCAATCCGTGTGACTGGAATTTCTGATAATTATTTTTGCCAACGTGTATGGCTAAAATTTTCGATATTTATTCTACCAATGAGGGTGGTAGGAAATCTAAGTATCGATGATTACCTCGTTGAACTATTTATTTTTGGAGCTTGAATAAAATCGTAAAGTGAGGTTATGATTTTATTCACGATAAATGGAATGGTGGAATTAGCATTCATTCCTTTTTCGTATTTCGAGGGTAGAAATCTCAAGGACGAGATTTATTTTAATGGGGGTCGAATGTAATACCCTAAAAATTTTAAAATATATAAATATGTGGAAAGAATTTATCGAAAAGTGAAATGACGAAAATGCTTTCGTTGATTAAACGTAATTTTACGAGGACATATTTTATCCTTGTATATTTTATCATATTTCTTGACATATATTGACACACCCTGTCCCGAAGGAGGGCATGTTGGCCGTCACGTGAGAGTGACGTAACCATTTGCACAGTTCAGAAGCTTTAAAGATACAAATACTGAGATATAACACCCGAAGGTGAATCCTACATTTGTGAATTCTGTCAGAACACCGTTGGATTCCTCGTGGCCACCAAAGCTCTGCTCTATCTCGAACCTGGAGGGGCGCAAAACAAAGTTGAGTGGGTCAGTAAAACAATTCTTTTCAAAACCTTTCCTTTCAAAAGTTATAACCCATCGCCGTAAAACCTGTATAATTTCCTAGAAAATAGCATATAGCATATATATCTCAACATATTCTCAAAACACCATTCTTTATCACTTTTCAGAAAATATGCCATGCCATGCGCCAAAAACATAATATGGAAACATCAATATAAATCAGGTGAAATAATAAATCAACCGAAGACCCTGCAGTGGTCCTGTACGGCTGATTCTAGAGCTCAATATCCAATCCAGCCGGAGTCACCAACTGTGACCTGTACGGCACTACAATGCACATAAGTCGGAACTAATTGTAGTAGTCTGTACGACTAGGATGGTGTAATAATACGCTCTAGTGCTTCTCTCATCAATCATTAGTGCACATAATCTAGGGTCACCTACTAGTCGGAACCACCTCTAGTGGTCTGTACGACTAGCATGTCGGAACCATCTCTAGTGGTCTGTACGACATGCACCAACTTGGATCCAAGGTGAGCGTGTGGTGCGAGGTGAAAACATAAGCACTAACACCAGGGGTGCAGGTTATGAGCTATCAACATAAATCACATCAAACAATTCAATCAACCAAATATAACTCACATGATACTCACCTGTGCGTCCGCAGCACCAATTCGCATATATGCATCATATATCAATTCACATATCTCATATAAATTCTATGCATGGCATTTCAAATCATACTTTCAAATCACATTTCACTTAAATAGATTTTATGGGAAAAACTCATTTATATAAGTATATACGGGAAAATAACTGCCCACTCACCTGGAGTTCGCCCTACAACTCCCTAGCACAACACATCAAGGCGTCATGACGATCGGCGCCTAGAACAATCATCAAATCATGCCTCAGAAATCATATCGATAAAATATATAACTCATATAAAACACGTCACTATGCAGTTCGATCCGGAAGCTCTGCTACTCAGATTTCCAATCCGTAACTTCCAGAGGTCCACAATAAATCTCTAGAACAACATCCTAAAATTTCATTACCATCCAACGGTCAGATCTCCGTCAATTGCCAAAACTAAGTGATTGTTAACATTGTATTTTATGAACTTACAACTCCAATTCCAGAAGATCCGTAAATCGGATTCTTGATCCATAAGTTCCTATAATACTCAAATATTACGTATTACAACGTAACAAAATTTGGTGACGATCCAACGGTCGGATCGTCAATTCATATTTTGGCCTAACCCCGCATCGTAACGAATTTAGGTTCGAATGATCATCACGTCATTCATTCACCAAAACTGAATTCAGAACATGAATTATGGCCTAAAAATAGCATTGGCGGCTCACTGGCCACGCGCCGCCGCAAGAACCGCCGTGGGTGGCGGTCGGCCGCCCCGGCTCGCCGGAAAATTCAACTTTCTCCAAAAATTACCAAAATTTGCAGAATTAAATATCTCAAAGAGAGGAACAACTTTCATACCTGTGACCAAGGCCAATTCGATCAATAAGAGCTCCAATTTCAGCAAAAACCGTACGAACCTTAGAATTTGGTGTGATTTGATTCGACCTCCAAACTTGTTCCAACGCCTTAACCACTGCCTGGGCTTTGTTCTAGGCCTCAAGAGGATGCCATGGGTGGTGGTAATTGGAAGAAATTGCTTCGGGATTGGGTGATTCGAAGCCAAAACCGCCGCACCCCTCCTTGTGGTTTCACCCATTTTCAAGGCCAAATCTCTCCAAATTTGAGATGGAATGGATAGAGGAAGGGTCCTAGAGTGTTTCCCATGAGGTTTCTTGAAGCAATTCGCCAGAAAAACGGGTGAAAATCATCGAAAATAGGCATGGGTGCCGACCGGGTCAAGAACGGGCCAAGGAGATCCGGCCGATCCCCCGCGCCACTCTCTACCTCCTTTCCTCCTTTCTCTGTTCCGATTGGACGGGATTTTCTCTCTTCTATCCATTCGTCCAGCTCTCTCTCCTTTCTCTCCCGGAGCTCCTGCTCTCTTCCTCTGGTTGGGCAGTTCTGCCCAATCTCTTCTTCTTCCTTTCCCTCTTCCACCAGTCACGCGCGCACACACACACATAAACTTATTTCTTTAAATCCCAGCCATCCATTTATTTCTTTATTAAATCTAGGCCGTCCACTTTCATAAAAGAAATTCCAGATTTTACTATTATAATTCCTAAAATGCCCAAACTTCAAACATCAATATCTTCTTCGATATAACTCCAAATCACGAACCGCTTGCGCCCACGCATCCGTAGTGATGAGTAATACGAGGATATGTCAAGAAAACAAATCTTAGATGGCACGACACAACGATTAACCTCGAACAATGCACGTGCCTCAAAGGGCATTTTTGTAAAATCCTTTATTCAAACTTCAAAAACTCTTAAAATCAGGGACAGGCTGTCACATATATGGATAGAGTTCGATCTACGAGCGCGTAGGCGAAAACCATTCGTGAAACGGAGTTATAACGAAGAAATTAGAGATGTTTTCATTGTTGGAAAAAAAATAAAAAAAATAAAAAGAAGGAAATGGGGTTGGAAGCTGCCAGGTGGCAGCAAGAGAGAAAGGGTTGAAACAAGGGACGAATCAGATGGAAAAAAAAGGGGAAAGGAGAGGAGTAAAAAGGGGAGAAAATGGGCGAAACGGGTCTCTGGACCCGTGCAACCCAATCGGAGGAAGCCATGTAATCTGGCGGCCTCTAAGCCAATTTCTGGCGAGTTGAAGCCCCTTACCACATGGAAAATCATTCTTCATCATTCCCTTCTACCTATTCCACCCCAAATTGGAGAGAAAATGACCCAAAATGGTGAAAACCGCACAGGCGTGCGGTGGGTTCAAGGGCGTCGATCGGCCGTTTTTGAAAGCCTCACCATCAACCACCACCACCAATAGGCTCCCCTCAACCTCAGGAACAAAGCCCAAGTAGTGGAGGAGGCGTCGGAGCAAGTATGGAGGTCGAATCGGGAACACCCAAATTTTAGGGTTCCGACGGGTTCATGCCAAAATTGAGGCATTTTCCCGGCCGAATTAGACTTCAGCTCAGGTATGAAATTTTCTCCCTTCGTTGAGATATTCATTCTTGTAAAATTTGAGAATTTTTGGAAATAGTTGAAATTTCCAGCGGTAGGGGCGGCCGACCGCCACCCACGACGGTGAGTGGCCAGAAGGCCGTCGATGCTATTTTTAGGCTAAATTAGATGTCTTGAATTCTGTTTTGATAATTGTATGATGTAGGTTGATTAAATGAACCTAAATTTCATTCCGATGCAGTGCTTGATTAATTTAGGCATCGACGATCCGACCGTTGGATCATCACCAAACTTTGAGACATTATAGTATATAATATTTGAGGACCTTAGGAACTTACCCTAAATGTTGACCGCCACTTGATTTCGTGATTGGCGGAGATCCGATCGTTGGATCGGAATGAAATTTTAGTATGTTGTTCTAGAAACGTAAGGTGAACTACGAATGGCTTGATCCCTTTGTTTAGGGTACGTAGGTTTTTTTTTGTGTGGTTAGTTAGAATTATAATTAACCATTATTTCATTGTGGCCTACCTGTGTGCTTGGCTTCCGGATTAGAAATTTCGGGTCGTTACACCCTTGCTCTGGCTTGGGGTCCGCTGCAGTCCCTCTTTCCTTTTTGCCTTGTTCTTTTGTGTCTTCCCCTAGCTTTCCCTCCACCTATAAGTCGTCTCCTACCTCTTCCCCCCTCGCCCAGTTTTTTTTCTTGTCATTGCTTCTCGTGATCTCTAATGCAGGATCAATTGTGGCTAACAGGGCATTGTACTCTGTGGTTTTTGATCTCCTGTATAGGTTCAGGTCAGTCAATTGGGTTTCATCAAATTCCATATCGTATTCGTAGATTTCTTGGGTTTGCTGCAGCGAGTCGAGATTCGCGGGGGTGGGTCTTCCTCTCATTTTCCTTTCCACTTGCCACTCCAATGCCCTATCACATCTTCTTCGGCCCTATTTCATGGAGGAATTAGTTTCCTCGATTGATTTTGTGGCAGCTACATTTTGGGTTCTATGGCGGATCCACCTTGCTTGGCCTGTGGAAGATGCTTTGAGGCAGTTTTGGGCGCGGTCTTGCTCATGATACTCTATTTGTTAAGTCTCTGTCGGAGGTTGGGATCTTGGTTTATGGCGATTCGGCTACTGGTTGCGTTGGGTTGTTGTTTAGGGTAGTGTTTGGGTCGCTCTCTCGCTTTGTCGAGGAGAGATTTTATGTTGATTTGTCGTTTGGTTTTGGTTTGTTGTGTTTCTTTTGAGTCTTGACGGTTCTGGATGCAGTTTGAAAAGCTTAGGTTTTGTGAGCTTATCTTGTTAGTTAGGTGTGGATCCCTTGTAGATGTTGGACTTGTAAGCTTGAAATTTTATTTCTGATCGTTGATGTTTCTCAATCTGTTTATTAATGAAATTCTCACTTTCAAAAAAAAAAAAAAAAAAAAAAAGGAAATGGCAACAAAAAATGACAAAAGAAATTTTAAATTTTGAAATTAGTTTTCATTTTTTCAACTCAAAACTATTATCATTGTTTATCAAACATACCCTCATATAATTTTGCATTCTGTCCCCTTAGCCCCAACAAAAATTTGAGAGGGTTAGATTTCATAAACAGTGTCATTTTGAGAGGTCAAATGGAGATAGTCTTTAGCCCCTGGCCTTACAACTTTCATTAACTCGTTGTAAGAGCATAAAAATAATATTTAAGTATTTTCTTATTACAATAAGTAAAATGTATGCTGAATTGATTTTTCTTTTCATACATGAAATATTTACATTAAACTATGATAGAAATAAATTGTTATCAAACTTGTTATGTACAAAATTCGAATTTAAGATCTCTCATTCACAAATAAAAAGAAATATCACCATATCCTACTACTAGATGATATAATGAATTGAGTTTTTAATTACAATGAAAAATTGTTACAGTAGTGGAGTAGAACATAATCTAGTTATGTTGAAAGAAATCTAATGGTGGAATTGTCACAGCCCGTCCCAGAATTGTTTTATCGATGATGTGAAATGACGGGATTGCCCTTAAATTTGCTAAGGTATGTGACATTATCTTTGGTTTTATTGTCCTATCCTAAGTTTTGGAAAAATTTATTTGGAAAATAATTGTTTTGGTTTTGTGTGGCTAGGGTTGTAGACCACACACCCAAACTACCCTCACTCACCCTCTCTCTCTCCCTCGTAAGCTCTCTCTCTCTCTCTCTCTCTCTCTCTCTCTCTCTCTCTCTCGGAACACACTCCTCATGCACTGTGCACGTACGGACGGAGTTGGAACTCGTCCATTTCTTCACAGATCGAAGCCCAAAAGGTAAGATTCTTGATCCTTATTAACCCCTGAGTAGTTTGGTACCAAATTTGGAGCTTGTAACCCTCGGATTAGACGTGAAATCCTAACCCCGAAAATGTGCACTGTTCATGCACACGTAAAATCTTGCATTTCAGGGAATTTCAAGCTCACAGTGAGCTTAAGGAGGTCCTCACGAGTCTCGGGGTACTTCGTTGGTAGAGTTTGGACGTCGGAGGACCGAGATCGCAGGTTTTTAAAGTGTGCCGAGCTATCGAGCTTTCTCAGGTAAAATCCCATGATTTTCAAGCCTTGAAACTTGTTTAGATGTGTTCTACATGCTTAGAGCTTTATTTTGGTACCAATTTCATGAAAAATGGATGAAAAATGAGTGAGAAACCATAGTTGGAAAAATACCCAGAATCCGGCGAACCCACCGGCGGCCGGTGAGTCGCCGGAGAAGACGACAGAATATTCCGTCAGTTGGACGGAATATTCCTGACGCCGTCAGTCAAAACTAACGAAAACTGTTAGGAGTTAATGGAATATTCCTGACGGCGTTAACTGACGCCGTCAGTGTGCCTGGCACGTGCCCGCGCGTGGCCGGCACGTCTGGCCGTGCCTTCGCCGGTGCGTGACGGCGCGTGGGTGGTCGGAAAAATATTCTAAAAATATGGGGATGTTCGTGAGGTTGAGTAGGTCTCAGTGGTATATTCATATACCCAATTTGAGCAATATATGAGAAGTTATTAGCGAAAGTTGGTTATGTGCTTAATTAACGTTATTTCGGTTACTTCTCATATAGGCGAGGCTTATGCGGAAGACGAGCACAGTCGAGAAAGGCTAAGGGGTTATGACCCTTCGATATAACTGTGAGTGGGTAGTTGTTTTTGTTATATACCTATATACTTAATGATTTTCCCAGAAATCGAATTTAAATGAAAGTATGTTTAAAAATGCCATGCTTAGATTTATATGAATCATGTGATTTGAAATGCCATGCATAGAATTGATATGAGTTATATGAATTGATATATGATGCATATATGTGAATTGGTGCTGCGGACGCACAGGTGAGTATCAGGTGAGTTACATTTGGTGCATTGAATTGTTTGATGAGATTTATGTTGATAGCTCATAACCTGCACCCCTGGTGTTAGTGCTTATGTTATTCACCCGCATCACACGCTCACCTTGGATCCAAGTAGATGCTAGTCGTACAGACCACTAGAGGTGGTTCCGACATGCTAGTCGTACAGACCACTAGAGGTGGTTCCGACTAGTAGGTGACCCTAGATTATGTGCACAGATGATTGTTGAGAGAAGCACTAGAGCGTATTATTACACCATCCGAGTCGTACAGACTACTACAGGTAGTTCCGACTCATGTGCAGCGTAGTGCCGTACAGGTCGCAGTTGGCGACTCCGGCAGTGCCGTACAAGTCACAGTTGGTGACTCCGGCTGGATTGGATATTGAGCTCTAGAATCAGCCGTACAGGACCACTGCAGGGTCTCCGGTTGATTTATTATTTCACCTGATTTATATTGATGCTTCCATATTATGTTTTTGGCGCATGGCATGGCATATTTTCTGAAAAGTGATAAAGAATGGTGTTTTGAGATTTTTGAAGCTATATATATTTATATATGCTATTTTCTGGGAAAGTATACAGGTTTTACAGTGAGGGGTTAGGACTTTGATAAAGAAAAAATTTGAAAAGACTTGTTTTACTGACCCACTCAATTTTGTTTTGCGCCCCTCCAGGTTCGAGTTAGAGCAGAGCTTTGGTGGCCACGAGGAATCCAACGGTATTTTGACAGAATTCACAATGGTATTTTAAAGCTTCCGAACTGTGTAAATGGTTACGTCACTCTCACGTGACGGCCAGCACGCCCTCCTTCGGGACGGGGTGTGTCAGGAATCCCCTCATTTAGTAAATAAAAAAAGTATCATAAATAAAATATTTGTGAGTGAGAAATGTTAAGATTGAATTCCATGAATAGTAAGTTCAATACTAAGTTATTTTTTCAATACTGAACGTAATCTATTGTTTTAGATAAAAAAATTATTTGTGAATATAAAAGAAAGTGACAAAAATGATAATTTGGAGAGAAATGAAAGGGAGTTAGGGGTGAGTTTTGTCGGTGGCAGTTTAATCTTTTTATATTATCATTGACCATAAAACATTTTATATTGCGAGCCTAGGGCCTGATTTGTTTGACTACAAGAGTGGGTGGGTAGTGGATGCCAAATGCGAGTTACAGCAGAGAAGAAAAGTGCGGACTTCCAAATTTGAACCCTTCTGTTTACATTTTTTCATGTCAACCTTGAGGGCTTGCTATGTTTAGGCATATGCAAAGCGTGAAATTGCATTATTTTGATTCATTCGTCAAGAGCTCGTTTGAATATTCTATGTCTAGGTTTTGACTAATGAGTAACGCTAGGATCTGTGAAGTTTGGAGCAGCTGCATGCACTGTTCTAAAAATTTCCGTTTAGGCGTTAGGCGGTTGGTCACCGTTCCGATTAATGCCTAGGCGTTTGAAAACGACTCACTTAGACATAAAATAGATAACTTTCATTTTGTATTTTATTTTTTCAATAAATTGTAAGAGACTTGTTGAATACTTAAAGGAACATACATTATATACTTGTTCCTCATGTTTTCATTATGTTTTCAATAGCTCATTATATATATATCATTCCATTTTGTAATTTATGATGAACTTATATATATTTTTAGTATAAACAAACACTTACTTACTCAAAATATAATAGATTTAATTAAATCCGTCTAGACCTCGCCTAGCCGCCTAGGCGCTAAGCTCCAGTCCGCTCTCGACTAGCGCCTAACATTTTTTAGAACCTTGGCTGCATATATGTATGTATCTGAGTATCTGTGAAGTTTCACTTGAACTTCTTGGAAGCTACTATGTCGTGGAGACAAAAAAGCATACGCATGGTTGATATATATACACACACACACAACTACCGATGATTTAAGCCACTCTAAGAACATAAGAAACATATATTTGTTTAACTAATTGATTTACTTAAACCCATTAGAGTCTAGTATCTAGTGTATTAGTATTCATGTATGCTTTCTCCCAATCAGAACCAGTACTGGCTGGCACCCTCCCCTCGTCCTCCTGCATGTTTTGTATGGTATGATCACCAACAGCAACATCTTTAATTATATCTTGCCTTGCCTAAAGAGCCCTAATATTAATTAATAATCTACAGTCTTAAATGAAATATGAATGGAAGGCTCGTCCTGTCAAATTATTCCTGCATATTGGTCTGGTCTCCCTTAATCAAATTAAGTCTTAGCTGCCTGTGTATGTTGCCAATTAAATTAAACAATTCCACAATTCCACAATTCCGTACGAATACTGATAGTCGAAACGATTCTTCGTGCTATAGTCCGGATGAGGATTCTCTCCGGTTCTTCACATCCTATCTTCAAAATAATTTCTAACAGTACAATATACAATGAACGGATAAAATGTAAAGACCTTTAAGATCCTCATAAAGAGGATCTGGATGGAATCCAAATCCCTCCTCAAGTTTTCAGATCTAAATATTCAGGCTAATTAAGAACCCCAGCTATATGTAAAAGACCGTACCACTAAGTTTGCCTATATCTATCTACATCAGAGTCATCAAACTCCAGTTCACAAAGTCTTCAACAATAGAATAGCAGAGGGGCAATATTGTAAATACAAAAGTAACTTAAAATAATCATGACATTGCTTATTAATTTTGTCTTCCTATGAAATAAATTAAAACCATTGTCTCGAAACAACCATTGTCTCGAAACAAAATAAAAATCTAAAATAACACCTTGTATGTAATTTCTCTTTTTAAAATAGTCTTCCTAGCATCTTTCTAAAATATTTATTTAAGCATAACCTAAACGTTAATTTCTTTTTATATAATTATTTTGACCTTGTCACTTAGTACTACAGTTTAATAGTATTTCTCTTCACTTGTATGAAGATGTCTTAGGTTTAATTCTAGTCAAAGACGAATTTGAACCACATTATGACTAACCAATTGTGAGGCTAAGTCTATCTCCTCCCCCACCCCATGAGCTTAAACATTACAATTTAGGCATTCTCTACCCCACTAAGATTGAAAACATTAATGTAAACGAACTCAGAGGGCAACAAAATTTTATTACGAAAGCTATATGGAAGGTGTATTGTATATTGATGGACTTTGGTTGAACTCTCAAGTGCAAATGTATTTAATACAGAATTTTAAGAAGCCGACAAAAGTCACCATTTATTGGATAGATACTTTTTATGACTTCAAAAAAGTCTTCAAAAATAATATCATTTGTTCAAAAAAAAAATTCTTTGAGAATCTTGTGTTATTCAATTATGACTTTTTGTAAGTCTACAAAAATTTAGGTGTATTCCAAATTTTTTTTGTTTTAAAGGTTTTTTTTTTTTTTTTTTGAGTAATGCTAAACCAAATTTGCACCAAATGATGTGTCACCAATAGGAAATAAACACGCTAATCAACGCTTAAATAATAATCCAATCATCAACAACCACATCATTTGGTTTGTACATTTGGTTTAAATATTTTGGTCTCCCTAGCATTATCTTTTTTTGTCAGCTATTTTTAAGGTTTATTCCAAATTTTATTTATTGTAAAGGTTTGAAAGTCATGAATTTTGATGGGCTTTTTGTGCTTTTATATAGTAAGTTTTTTGTAATAACAAATTCAACCTCGCAGCTTAAGATTTTGATGGATTTCATTTCTCTCAGTTCTTTGATGATATACTCCACCACCTACTATAATGCAGTGACTATCATTATCATGTCACGCCCCGACCCGCGAATAAGGACTATTCACGAGCTAGGGTGTGAGTTATATTTTAGCTATAGAAATAAATTCTACAACCAAGATATGGTGGAAAATAAAATTATTAAAATGTATTGAATACGCAACGGAATAACTATAGTGCACAAATTAATTCACATTGAATAAGCAGCAGAAATAAAATATTAGTATACAAAATTAATTCATAACAAAAGTACAAACTAAAATAATAATTGAAATGAGTAGCTCTTGCCAATACATAAAATGTATGCGAATGAGATGGATGAATGTACTCACTCCCTTCTAATCCCGTCAACACATACCTAAGGCACCCAAGCTTGCACGTCCCATACCATGCTTATACCACTTGGCTCCGAGTACGTTAGAATATGAGTTAACTCCCGTTCATCCCTTAACCCAATTTTTGTAATTAAACTCTCAATTTCCACTTTATTAAACAGACACTTCCCCCAACGCCCAGTTGTATATTCAAGCCATACACCCTACGCCTGACATATACAAGATTTCATTATTTTAATAATCAACCAATTGTATACTCAAGCCCTGCACCCTACACCTGACATATACAAGGTTCATTATTTTTATATTCAAGGCAAACTTTAGCCCTTGAATATCCTCACAACTCAACACTTTACAAACTCAACACAACTGAACTCTCTTCTTACTTTGCAATGCATATGGATATGACATGATCACATAGATATCAATACTCACAGTCCAGTCCTAGTGGTCAAGAGCGACTCATGCATATTCATCATTGGCAGGTATATAATCATATAACTACATAATGATTCACAAACAGCAAGAAATTACACCTTCCCCTCATGTAAGCTGACTCTCTTGAATGAATACACTCGAATCAAATCCCACCTAGTGTTATATTATATATCACACCCGAAATTCTACCTTTGTATTAAGTTTATAATTATAAACCCCTTCAGTTAATACACCTACAGTATACCCTTCGCTAGTATATAACAAAAACAGTTAAAAAAACAACAGCAATAACAGTTGATGCGAGTTTGCATCTGAGAACAAAAACAATAATGTAGTTGTAGTGGAATTGAATGCAACTAATACAATCTCGTTACGATCTAAATTTGGGGTTTCAACACTAATGTAATCACAGAAAAAGATGCGAATTAAACCAACAAAAGCATACAATTTGGATCTATATCAAATTTTATGTGAACTTCAATGATAATCCAATTCCGCTATATTATTGTTTTTGTCCTCGGATGCAAACCCTAAACCCAAATATTCACACAAAAAGAATATAATCTATGAAAAAAATAGTAAAACGGACCTTTGAGGTCTGGAGAGCCGTGTAAAATAAGGGCGGTGGGTTGAGTGACATCCGAGCCGAAAGAGGCAGCGGCAGCAGCTTTTGGGTGAGCGGGTGATTGGGATTTTTTCTTCTTAGAGATTCCCCCGCCGATGCTACCGTTGCTTTTCCTTTGCCTGTAGAAGCCCTTCATATTCTCTGCTTTT
Organism: Heteromeles arbutifolia; assembly: GCA_024362995.1. Taxonomy (NCBI): domain Eukaryota; kingdom Viridiplantae; phylum Streptophyta; class Magnoliopsida; order Rosales; family Rosaceae; genus Heteromeles; species Heteromeles arbutifolia. The sequence continues at coordinate 36,166,117 of JANCRC010000002.1, read as the reverse complement.
GATCTTGATGCCATCCCCACCCCTCTCTCTCCAAACTCAACACTGCCATACGTTTAAGCTATAGACTTCCCACCTCCACACCCTAATTATTAGCTTATTAATTTCTAACTTCCATCTCACCCTTGGAGAAAAATCTAGCTAACTCTAATAGAAAATTCCCACCTCTTGGAGCTTAACTCTCCAACCCTTTTTACGCTTCACTAACTCAAGATCAAAATGGCTATCAAGGGTAACTTAGTTGCTATTGGCACGAAAAGCGTAAGTAGAAACCCTAACAAATCAAACTAATACATATATACATATGAGCTACACAATTACTGGACAAAATTATGATGAGGATGCCAAACAAAATAGAAACCTCTCTAGTTGGAGAAATTTGAGTATACACACAAAAATAGATTTTATAGTGAAAAAATCCCTACTAACTTATATGTCAAAAATACAAGTTCTTGTACTTATAATATATAAAGGGAAATCATTACATTTGAAATCGATATAAGTACTTACACACACACACACACACACACACACACATATATATATATATAACCATTTTTTTTTATACGGGGTATTACATATCACCACTTCAACCCCCTTAGCATGAGCATCTCCTCCACCCCCATGTCGCCACCACCACCTTACCATGACCATATCTCCTCTACCTCCATGTCGCCACCATCACCTTACCATGACCATCTTGTTCTCCCCACCGCCACTACTGTCACCATAGCCGCCACCACTGTCATTGCCATGAGTATTATTGCCACCCCTACTATGGCAACCACCGACACTACCATCACCATCACTGCCACCCCATCACCACGCCCCAATCCTTACTCCTTCACCACCCGAACACCGCAATCACCACCCCTACTATATATTATCGTCTCCACCAAAAACACCAACTTTACTACCACCATCTTGCCAACTATCACCACGTGACACTTCCATCACCATCGTTGTCACCACAACATAAGACCATTTTGTCATGGTTCAATAATGAAAACTCAAAATAATAATGCTTGTAATAAATCGGTCGTTAAAAAGTACCCGACTATCCACATAATTCTAAAAAGTTATAGCATTGAACTCTTTAAAATTCTGCAAAATTTATCATTTTAACTCTTTTTTTGTCCACATAAGTATATCATTAAAGGATATGACATTTTATAGAGTTTATAATAGTAGCAAAAGTATACTATAAATTCGTAAAAGTCTATCATTCTAAAAACTCAACAAAATCCATGTATCTTATATGTTACACCCTCTTAATATAAAAGAATCAATTCTATTGACCTTGGCATAAACAAGATCTCAATGGCATATCCTATTATTAAGAAATGCTTGTTTTATTTTGTTAGCAAGTACTTACATAGCCACACGCTTACTTTACCCCTAGCCGGAAAACTTGTGAAGTCTAGGTTTGGTTTAATTTTCTAAAACTACATATCAATAAAAATGGACTTAATTCGAATTTCGGGCTTCTTCCATAACTAGCATCATTATGCTCGACAATATGTTCGAAATAGATTAAGGCGAGGTAGGGAGCTAAAGGCAACTAATCAAAATATGATTGTATTTTCGCTCACCATTCTTAAGTGATGGTAATGCTTATTACTACTAGATGAATTTAAATTTTGAGAGTGGTGAGTTAAAAAAATCATGCTAATGTTATTGTCATTGAGAAGTGAAAATTGATATTTTCAGACAAGGATAATACTAAGGAGACCAACTATTTATACTAAATTTTGTAAACCATTTGAAGTGGCTGTTAACAGCTAAAATATTAACTAAGTGTTGATTAACATGCTTATTTCCTATTGATGACACATCATATAATTTGCATGTTTAATTTAAAAATTAATCTACCTAACATTATCCTTCCATACAAATATGAAGAAACTCTTAAACATTTGCTATTAAATACTAACGTATCAATCTGTTGTATTTATCTAAGTTAGCTATGTAGCCTAACGATATTAAATTAGGTTACATAATACCACATTATACATCTACTAAAACTGAGTTACCCTTAGCATTGTTTTTCACTGTTCTCGAACAGTGAAATGGCGGTAATGCCCTCATTTGCTTCCCTGTTCTCCGTTTTTTCCCTCCTTGCACAGTGGATTTACTTATTTGTCCACGCTGCCCACGCGTCGATCATTGTTGATTGCTCCGCTTCCACTACATCTCGAGTTTTCCTTTCGTTTCCACTTCTTTCTCTCACAAAGCTGGGCTTTTCATTTGGTTCCGGTAGTCCTCCATTTGCTACATGAACTCCAGTTCTCTCTCCATTTGCTACATGAACTCCAGTTCTCTCTTCCTTAAGGGGCTTAGATTTCGTGGTAAGTCCTCTATCTCTCTGTAGAATTTTGTTTGGATTGGGTTGTTCATGTTGTTCTCCTCACAACAAAACTAAAATTCCTTGGAATTCGCCTCATCCAAGTCCAATTCCACTGTGCCATACCCAGGAAAGCTTGGCTCCCGTTCTGATTTTAAGAAATTTTAAACCAGAAAGCTTGGTTTCCTGGTGAGTTCTCGGACATATTTGTTTTGGGTTCTCTTTTCTTTGTTCAAATTTTTGTGAATTTAATTTTAAAAATCTGGGGTTTTTTTGTTCAATGGTTTGGTCCATCATATTAGCTTTCTCACTAGAGATCTCTGCCATCACTGTTCCACCAAACTCGAGCGTCCACTCTTTCGAACCATGTACTTCTTTCACTTTCTGTTTGTTTCTGGGAAAATTTAGGGCTCGAAAGTGTGTAGAGTTGTAGAAGTAAAAAAAAAAAAGAAGTCTCAATCTTTAAGTTGTCATGTACACAAAGAATTTGAATTTTTGATTGTGTTTCGGCATACCCATACTGGAATTTTGTGAATTGGAAATTATAGAAGTTAGTACCCAGATAAAATTTCAGATTGGGGTTTTGAACATTGTTCTAGGTTATGGATTAGAGCAAAAAGTCACCTTCTAGAAGAGACGTGAAGTTATGTGGTTTTCAGTGTATAAATTGGCTTTTAAACATTGTTCTGGGTTATGGGTTATTACAAAGATTCACCTTCAAGAAAAATTACATTTGATTTACAAGAGGAGATCTTTGAAAATGAGGTCTCAGCTGGCCATGATTCATCGTTATCTTAGAAGAATGGACGCGCTGGCATATTTCTTAAACAATAATGCGTGACTTTTAAGTGGACAATTTCACTTTTTGTTTTCATGTCAAACCAACTTGCCTCACATATATGGTTCCGTTGTTAACATATTTTCTTCCATTGGTTCTCAACAATGCTTTTATGTTGCACCAGGGAAAATCTATTTGACGATGGGAATCATCTGAATCATTTCTTGGATGATGATCCAACAATATCTCATTCATGGTTTGGATAGTTATTAAGAATATGATGGGATAACCGAGTTGAGTTCATGAATTAAACTAGGTCGGGTTAATTACACTTTAGCAGATGCCTTTTTGACTTAATGTCAATTACTTGACGTTTATCATAGGCTCTATGTCCACTGATGCTTTTTATTTTTTATATTGATGCTTTAGCAGTTCCCTTTGTCTACTCTATTGATGTATAAATTGTATCTATAATTTCAAAATACATGTTTTTCATGACAATGTATGATATTTATAAAATACTTTATGTTATAGTCTAATTATTTTTCCCTTCCCTTCACTGCAGTCCTGGCAAAAGTACTTGGAGACTTGCAGCATATGCAAACTCTGTACATAACTAAAACTGTTTACTATCAGGTCTTTCTTGGTTAGTGTTTCTGGTATAGCTGATTAATGTGAATATCAATAGTGTGTTTTGTGCTCCCGGGTTTGTGCTTAGAGCATTGTATTTTCTATATATAAATTTTTTCCTTCAGTTCTATATGCATGTAGTTTTTCCCTTTTTTGTCTCAAGTATTTGGTTGATTTTATTTAACAATTTTTTCGAATATAGAGAATCTTTGCACCAATATATTATTCTTGGATTTCCTGATGATTTGAAAATGAAATGTTTGCCAACAGTGTCACATGGGTATCCTGGATTGCTTTAAAAAGTCTCAAAGACGTAGAGAGATTTGTTACATAGCTCCGACTATGCGAACTATGAAGCTAGAAAACAATGGTGCAGAAATTGCTGTTTGTTCTTGCTAAGGTTTGTAATCCGATGACTAATAAGTATGTTCCCATATTCGGCACTTCAAATATGTCTAGAAATAATGTTATTTTTACAGAAGTTAGGTTTTCCATTTTTCACTTCTTGCTATGTTTTTTCTTTTTGAGCAAACGACTTTAATCACCCTTCCAAGTTCGGGAATTCTTGAATTGTGCAAATTATACATTAGAGGGCATCCCTTGATATATATTAGTTAGTTCTTACTAAAATTCGTGCAAAATGTTTTCGTTTTGTTGAAGTAAAAATCTTTTTAAGGTTGCAATTAGTTTTTCACGTGTGTAAATAATGTCTATCATGTATATACATCACAACTTTCTACATGTTTTTATACGGTTTAAAAACCCGCAGCAACGCGTGGCTACTAATAACTAGTAAACTACTAAAGCACACTTGTAAATTGTAATTGCATTTTTAAAAGTAATAGTAACTTAAATGAAACGGGTCACGTCTCAATCTAAAAATTATTATATTATAATAATAATGAATATATATCCATGCCTTGAAAATGGACGGATCCCTTTTACCAAGTCCATCAAGGCCACAAATCCGGACCTTTGAAATTTGATACAACGGTTAAAGTTATTATAACTTTTAAAGTGACAGAGATCCTCTCCGGATCCCTTCCACTAAGGCCACAAATCCGGACTTTTGAAATTTGATATAACGGTTAAAGTTATTATTACTTTTAAAGTGGGTTCCTGTTTGTAGCCATTTGATCAAATTTTAAGGATCCGGATTTGTGGCCTTGGTGGACTTGGTGAAAAGGATCCGGAGAGGATCCCTTTCCCAAGACTCCAGTCCACCAACCTCGAGTTGTTTATAAGAATTGGATCCCATCCGGATCCGCTTTGTGGGGATCCTAGAGATCCTCATATCTTAGTCATTCATTGTGTATCGTGCGGTCAGAAATTATATGACTTTTTTTATTTAAAATTAAACACAAATAGTATCTGACAAAAACTAATTGCACAATGTACGATGAACGGTTAAGATGTGAGGATTCTAGATCCGGAGAGAATCCTCTTCCGTTTATAGGCAACTTCACATGTCGATTCAATTTGTGGGGACTGCCTGATTGATATATAATAAGAAACAAAAACGTGTGATCGGAGGTAAAGAACGAGCTGGCCATGGCGTAGTTAAACTATTTTATCTCAAATAAAATTTGGAATTCCACTACAATGGTAGGTATACGAGTTTTATGAAAAACTATCGGTATAAAGATTCTGCTTTACTCCAATGAAACTGCATCGATTTTGTTTTGTTTTTTTTTTTTTTGAGTTGAGCGATAGCGTTAATAAGTTAGATGTTAGATTAGCTATTGACGAGATTCGAACCCACACCGTTGTGCAAAGGTATAACACATTTCCATCACTGTGATAAAAGGTCACTTGTGATGAAACTGAATTGATTGGTTGGTCATAATCTCCTTGGCTCCAAAACCAGCTGGTCAGTTGTCTCACTATTGCACCATTGCGAAGAGCCTAACACAATTAATGAAACGAATCAGACAACGCACCAACAAATCCAACTTCTAACCAAATTAATTAGTGTTAATGCCAATAAAATTCTAGGATAAAAGCCAAAAGTGTATGCATTGGTGTGCTAGGCGTGCCATTGTTGGCTCGTGCCAACACTACATAGTTAAGTATTACCTACACCACAAGTTATCTTGTTTCTAATCGAAAAATGTGACATCAGTGGGGTACTAGAAAGTCTTAATTATTGTATATGCCTTGTACGCTAAAAGATTAGTATATTTCTTAGTGAATTACCAATAATCCAAATATTAATTGAATAAATAAGCTGGTTTCAATCGATTCATCTTGAACTGTTTTGTTTACATACAGAGATTGAAAGAAAGCTACAAATAAACTTTATTAGATCGCTTAAAATTGTAAATAACAAACTAAAACATACAATTAAATGTTGAACAAGGATGAATTAATACCAAAATGACATTAATCGATTTTCAACTTTAAAGACCAAACTGAGATGCGTCAATTTCAAAAATTATTTGTGATAAAAAAAAAATCTTACAATTTTTATTTCTACCGTGTGTAATCTAAGGAGTCTTAACAGAAAAAAAAATATTAAAGAAATGCGGGAAAATAAACCAAACCATGCAAGCTAACTTGCTTCAAAATCTTTCCAGATCATAACAAAAATAATAAAAGAAAGACTTGTATTCATAATCTTTCCACATCTTCCAGATTGATGGGTGCAGCGTTTGAATTGCCGCTGGATGCTCACCTGTCGGGCGTCTCTCTCAATTTTCCATCAACATCTACACACACAGAAATGTCCAACTTCTGCATTATACTTGCACAAAAATGCAGCTGAAGACTATGGCTCTCCACTCCCACAATGTTCAAATCAAAACCCATCACCCGAAACTCTTCTCTCACCCTTCACTCTTCACCTCTCTGCCACTCCAGTATTGGCTACGAATATCAGTCGTCAGACTTTTCGTGTTTTCGCATCGAAGAGCGATCGTCGCAAGAGCTCTATAACAACATGCATTGGCGGGAGTGCCCCAAATAACAGTAATGTGGGTTTGGTTGGGAGAGGAGAAGGACAAATGAAAGTCTGGGGGTGAAGATGAAGAGAGAGGAGTTGGAACAGATCATATGGAAGAAATGAAGGAGAGGTCCCGCCACGGGGTTGTGGATTTCTGGAACGTGATGAGTCTCATATCCACGGCCATCATTGGCCGGGGCAGCTCGACTGAGCTTGCTGCTCTCGGTAAGGATGAGTTCTACTACTACAAATACTGTTTTAAACTAGCTTGTTGAACTATTGATGTTTTAGTATATGAACTTTTTTTTTCAAAGACTGAATTTGAATTTTGGAATATAGAAAAAGGGTTCATCAATTTGATTGTGGTTTTGGATGGGCAGGTCCTGGAACAGTGTTTTGAGATAACACGAATTGTTTGTTCATGATCCTTTCAATTGCAACTTCCAAATATGGTTGCCACCGTGCTCGCCAAAAGGGTTCGTTTCTTCGCTGGTGTTCTTGTTTTTTGTAGTGTGATGTGATCAATTGTTATAAGCATCATTCTGTACTCACTGAGGTATGGAAGGCATCAATTTGATACACATATTTACACGCATATGTACATGTGTTCTTCTGTTTCGTTCAAGTAGTATATGGTGATTCGTGATTCTCTATTGTTACGATACCCACTTTACTGTCTTCGCAATTGCACAGTAACTTGTATTTACTAAAGAAGCATTACAATATCATCAACAACCCTCCTTATTATAGCTGCTGCTATTTATAGTGATTCCTTAGCTTACTCCTTAAGCTAACCCCCTAACAACCTCAACCAACCACCCTTATATAGTAATTCCATTATCACAGCCTTACATTTGTCACAATGATATACTGCCATTTGGCATCCTAACAATCTCAACCAACCACCCTTATCTAGTAATTCCATTATCACAGCCTTACATTTGTCACAATGATATACTGCCATTTGGCATCCTAACAATACCCCCCCTTTAAAACCTACTAAGACAGACAACAGAACAATTACAATTGAATGAAACATATCAAAAATTGACAACGTCTGGAAATTTAGTCTTCAGCTCCGTATAAGGGCCCAAGTAGCATCCTCTTTGGAGTGATTTTGCCACTGCACCAGCACTTCAGTAGCAGCACCATGACCCTTTTTAACCATTCGCCCATTCTAAAATTGCTACTGGAACATCCTGCAGAATTCCAGCTTTAGTGATGACAGGTAAAGGCATCGTTGGATGAACTGTACTACCCAAATGCTTTTTTAAGCAAGATACACGGAAGACTGGATGCAATTTAGAACTGTCAGGCAACTTTAATTTGTATGCTACCACTCCAATTTTTGCCAAAATCTCAAATGGTCCATAAAAGCGAGGTTGCAGCTTGTGGAAAGAGTGAGAAGCTAGAGACTTGTGCAAATAAGGTATTAATGGCAAATAAACCCAATCACCCACTTCAAAACTCCTTTCCTTCCTCTTCTTATCATGTTGTACCTTCATTCGTCATTGAGCTGCTTCTAAGTTGGATTTGAGTAGAGATAGCATCCTGTTCCTTTCCTGCAAACATTGCTCCACCGATTCCACCTTTGTAGTACCAGGTTCATAAGAAGGAATAACAGGAGGGGGTTGACCATACACAATCTCAAAGGGTGTCAACTTGGTAGCAGTATACATGTATTAAAACTCCACTCAGCCCATGATAGCCACATAGCCTATTTATTTGGTTGCAAACTGCAAAAGCACCGGAGATATGTTTACAAACAGCCATTCATCACCTTTGTTTGACCATCTGTTTGAGGATGGTACTCGGAACTATAACATAATGCAGACCCTTGTAATGTGAAAAACTCTTTCCAGAATTTACTCATGAAAATAGGATCTCGATCACTTATTATAGAAGTAGGCATACCATGGAGCTTGAAAATGTTGTCAACAAAGAGTTGAGCAATCATTGAAGCTGTGAAGGGATGAGACAAAGCCAAAAAATGTGCATATTTCGACAATCGATCCACTACTACCCAGATTACTGTTTTGCCATGACAAGGAGGAGGAAGACCAACTATGAAATTCATTGAAATATCTGTCCAAACCTTCGAAGGAATTGGTAATGGTTGTAAAAACCCGGAAGGAGAAAGTGTTTCATATTTATGTTGTTGACAGATTGTACAAGCAGCAACCATATCCTTCACATCATTTTTCATGCTTTCCCAAAAAAATGATCGAGAAATCCTTTTGTAAGTTTTGAGAAAACCTTCATGGCCTGCAGTAGGGGTAGCATGAAGTTCCTCGAACACTTTAGACCTCTAAGCACTGAGAGGACTAAGAACAATTCGATGTTTGTACTTTAAAAAACCATTATCAACTGTGAAGCTGAGATTGCCAATAAGAGTTAACTCGGAAGGAGTGGATAACACCTTTTGAGTCTTCTCTATGATCCACGAATCCTTCTCAATATGTCTCCTCAGATCATCCATCCATGTAGAATAAGGATTGGATATTGCCACACATTCACTCACAGTAGCTTCATCAAACAATAAAGATTTAGTGGTTAATGGACTGCGAGAAAGAGCATCTGCAGCTTGATTATCATAACCTTGCCTATATTGAATTTCATAATCGAACCCTATGAGCTTAGACACCCATTTCTGTTGGAAAGGAGTGTGAGCTCGACCCTGCAGGAAATACTTCAAACTGTGATGGTCTGTCTGAATTATAAAATGATTGCCAACTAGATAAGCTTGCCATTTGTGAATGGCATGGATAATGGCCAACATTTCTCGTTCATAGGCGGAGAGAACTTGATTTCAAGGACATAGAGCTTTGCTTGTGAAAGCAATTGGCCGGCCCTCTTGCTGCAACACTGCCCCAATTCCATGTTCCGAAGCATCAGTTTCCAGTACAAAGGGTTTGCTAAAATCAAGTAAAGCCAAGACTTGCAGAGACAACATAGCTTCCTTGAGGATGTGAAAGGCCTTAGTAACTTCCTCTGACCATAAAAAGCTATCCTTCTTGGTTAATGCAGTGAGAGGACCAATAATCTTGCCAAAATTGGGAATGAATTTCCTATAATAACCAGTCAATCCCAAAAAACCCCTTAAGGCTTTAACAGAGGTAGGAATAGGCCATTTTGATATAGCATCTAGTTTTGTAGGATCTGCAGCAACACCCTCTTTGGACACGATGTGACCTAAGTATTCCACCTTACCTCTTCCAAATGCATACTTCGACTTCTTCACAAAAGAGTGTGGTTGTGTAGAATACTCAAGACAACTTTCAAATGCTGCATATGAGATTCCCAAGAGGAGTTGTAAACCAATATGTCATAAAAAACGAGAATAAACTTCCTTAGGAATGGTTGAAAAATCTCATTCATCAAACACTGAAAAGTGGCTAGAGCATTAGTTAAACCAAATGGCATAACTAGAAACTCATAGTGGCAGTCATGTGTTCTAAAAACGGTTTTCTCGATGTCATCAGGATGCATTCGAATCTGATGGTATCCAGCTCTAAGATCCAATTTTGAAAAATACTGTGCTTCAAACAACACATCTAACAATTCATCAATAAGAGGTATAGGGAATTTGTCTTTGATGGTAATCAAATTTAAACCCCTATAATCCATACACATTCTCCAAGTTCTTTCTTTTTTTCCGAACCAAAATGACTGGAGATGAGTAAGGACTATTACTCACCTTTATGAACCTAGCTTGCAATAATTCATGCACACATTTCTCTATTTCAGACTTTTGAACAAGACCATATCTATAGGGTCGACTATTAGGAGGCTTATTTCCGTCAACTAAGGGAATTCGATGATCATGAATTCGATGTGGAGGCAAAGTATTAGGAGTTGAAAACAGTACCTCATATTCCTCAAGTAATGAATGCAAACTCTGTTGTTGTTGCTTACTAAGATGGTAGAATTGGTTGTCAATTGCAGAATGGCTTATAGAATGCACTTGAACCAACTCTGGTTCCATTTGATACAAGACTGCTCCTACTGTACTCTCTTGCTGGAAAAGCTTCTGCATTTGCATAGTTGTAACATCCTCAATTTGATTCAATGCAGACCCTGGGCTAGTAATACAAAAGGTTTGGGAGCCCTTCGAGAATTGCATATACAATTTATCAAAATCCCAAAGTATTGGACCGAGGGTTCACAACCACTGAACTCCTAACACCACCTCACAGCCACCCAAGGGAATCACATAAAAGTCTGTTGTACAACTATAATCTTGGATCTTAATGGTTGTTTGAGGTAAAGTCCCCTTAGTAGCAACTCGACCACTGTCTGCGATTTTCACATTAAAATGTGACTAGTATCCAACTGCCCTCGCAAACGCTTGACTAATCCCAGATCAACACAATTGTGCGAACTGCCTGAGCTAATAAGAATAGTGACTGAGCAATTCTTAATAAAACCCGTAACCCTTATAGTATTGATTGCAGCAGGTGCATGGGTGCCAAACAACGCACTCGCAGTGATTTCTGGTTCTTCATTTTCCATTCCCTCAATCAACAATTCCTCAAAATCATGTTCTTGTACATCAATGAGAAACAATTGCTTCTTCTCACAAGAATGGCCTCTTACATACTTCTCTTTACAATGAAAGCACAACCCATTCTTCCTACAATGATCTACCTCATCAGGAGTTAACCTTCTAACAACATTAAACTTAGGGCGAGAATCAAACTGTGATTGATTAGTGACATTATTCAAAGCTGGAGATCTGAAAGTAGGTTGAACAAAAGGTGGTTTAGGCAAAGATTTCACCCTAAGATCTAAAATCTTGGCATCTATTTGCTGAGCGAATGAAGAAGCTTAAAGCACATCCTTTGGTTTCATAAGCTTCACATCATGGTGTAATTCTGCCTTAAGACCCCCAATAAAACACAATTTGAGCAGCGTAGGACTAATATCCCTTGTACTATTCGATAGTTTGCGAAACTCCAGAATGTAATCTCGAAGAGTACAAGTCTGTCTCAATTTAACCAAATTTTCAGCAGAATCTTGAAATTTAGAAGGTCCGAATTCTTGACACAATACCTTTGTGAATTCTTCCCAATGTGGGTAATTAGAGAAACACTGAGCCCATTGAAATCATTGAAGGGCTTCACCTTCCATATGGAAGGACGCCATTTTCACCTTCTTCGAGTCGTCGATACCAAAGAAATCAAAGTAGTGTTCGGCCTTGTAAACCCAGCCCAAATGGTTGTCTCATTCCATAAATCTGGGAAATTCCATCTTCATGAATGGCGCTCGAACTTGTTGGGTCGAATGCTGACCAAAATTAGGGTTTGCCCTTTCTTGCCAATTTGGATTACTCGGTGTAGCTTCAGAGGATTCACCACTGCAAGAACCCCTCGGACCTTTGGCCGCCAACGATTGTAGCTACATCAGGATCAATTCTTGGGCTTTCTTGAGATCGTCAATCGAAGTTTCCATGCTCGAAACGTGGGCTTCCATGGCTTTTCTGGTAGCCTGGTGAGTCATACAACGCTGAAGGATCAGGAGGAATCGTCGACTAGCTCGATACTAATGTTACGATACCCACTTTACATCTTCGCAATTGCACAATAAGTAACTTGTATTTACTAAAGAAACATTACAATATCATCAACAACCCTCCTTATTACAGCTGCTGCTAACCCCCTAACAACCTCAACCAACCACCCTTATCTAGTAATTCCATTATCACAGCCTTACATTTGTCACAATGATATACTGCCATTTGGCATCCTAACATCTATGGCTACCCATTGTGTATATGTAAGACATATTCTAAAATCACAACAACAAGACATTAGGATCACGAATAAATCAAATCAATATAAAATAGAGATCGACTAATTATATTAAACTTATCTGTAGAATACGGAAGACATGGTTATGAAGATGAAGCCATTGATCCTTGCAAACAAAGTGAACAAAGTAGAAGTAGTTTTCTACTTCCAGTACCTCTCAATGAACTCTACTATCGAAATAGGCTTGTAGTTTTCGTGAGTTTTTGTTGGTATGGAAACAGGGACTGCTCCTAGGCTATATAGCTAGGGTTTCAATCAATTCCTCCCTATATGTGATTTAATTATTCCATCGTGTCCTATTATTGGAAGGAATATCAAGATAATCACAACCATATCAATATATTATCATGATATCAATCTATGTTTACCGTAATAGGTTTTGCCATAAGTTAGTTGCATTAGGGTTTAAGACTTCACGATTCTTACTTTATTAGGGCTACTACAAGATTACTTGTTAATCAAGTAATCTCAAGAAAATCTCATTGACATTCACAACATGATCTCGCTGATTACTCAACAAGATCTTACATTCTCCCACTTGAATGCCAACAATAACCCTAATAATGAAAGAATACATGGTGATCACAAAGTCTTACAATAGTATGCAACTTTCCTTCGAACAACCTGTCACTTTTAGATTGATTGCAGGACTATAGAAAACCAAGTACATATCTAGCTGCACTTGCACTCTATAATCACATACACAATCAATTTGATAGCACTTTGTTGTTAACATAATCATGGTATCAAGAGCTAATAGTCAAAACATTAGCTCACAATAGTCGAACTGAAAATATATATTTCAGTACAAAAGTAGTTCACAAAAGAACTCAACAATGTTGGTAACAAAATCCAACTTTTCTGTCAATTTAGAATATAATAAGAGAACAAGTAAAATACGACATACTATTTACAAAATCAGAACCTCTTATTAAAACTTATGAACAAAACTTAAACAAAATTTACTCTTAAAATATCAGCCACTAACACTTCAAATTTTTAACACAAAAAGTAATCTCTTACTCCCACTGATTAGTAGAGATAAACAAATTATTACTCCCACTGATTAAGAGAGTAAAAAAAAACTTTATAAATGCCTACAAAATGAAACAGACACCTTTCAAATACTCCCATTAGCAACACATTAGTCATGGGATATAAAACATAAAATTTGTGAGCTCAACATCTTTATTCTAGATATTTGTAGGCAAGTGACTCTTGTGACTGAAAAACTATACAAAAACATTTGGTCAGTTTTGTTTATCTAACATTTGACAGAAATAGAAAACTTTAATTAAATGTTTTCTAATGCATCAAAAGCATATAATTCTAGAATCATTTTTGGACAGAAACTAATTATATTAGATTTGCATAGCTAAAACATAAAATATAAGAGTAAACGTATATAGCTTCAACACTTTTGAGCAGATGAAGTATATACCATCTTGTCAATTCCATGCTTCACTATACATTGATTTATAGTTGTACTGAATAAGAAAACACTTTTGAGCAGATTAATTATCCGTCAATAACATATAAATTACAAGTCCAATTTCTTGAACAACATACAAGAATTAATAAGCAAAACACTTTTGAGCAGAATATACTCATTAACCCTTCTTGAATTTCCTACAAGATTAGTTGCATATATAACAAATAAAATATAAAAAGGTATGATAATGTACGTTTTATCTAACAAAAACTATGACCATTAAAAGCATGCAAAAATGATGAGTGTGAAACCCATAATACATTATTTCTCCCACTTGGGCAAACACTCAAAATTGCAAGATTAAACACTAGAGAAAGTGGTTTTCATATAACAAAATATAGGCTAGTTGAATCAATAAAGATAGTGTACACAATCCATTATATAATATAACATTGCAAATTTTTACAAAGTTTGGAGTTAGAAAAATCTATCAAAATTGTAATCAAATAGGACATGTTGCAAGGTATGCAAAACTCCATCAGTATTTCCCAAGCTCTACCAAACTTTCAGATTTAATAATAAAACCAATTTACAATCTTTAATATGCTCAAAACACGAAAATTTCTTAAATAAATTAAAGGTTCATTTCATTAGATAAATAACCTTTAATATGCCCAAAACATTAAAATTTCTCAAACAAATTTGCTGAGTCACAAAATAGTTGGTTTGGACATAATAAACCAATCTATATGTATCAAAATTAGGCTTATATAAGGAACAATATCTCAACATTATTAATCGATCTAAAAGTGACAAGTGATTAGATAAACCAATGGCTACAAAATTTATTTTAGTGTATGAGAGAAGACTCACATATGTGTTAAAGATTAGGTCATAAATTAAAATGAAACCTAATAAGAGAATCCAAACTCAAAATTTATGTTTTAATTCTAAAACAAAGTAGAATTAAAGTAAACACATAGATATCTCAACAACATCAATTTTCAACAATAATTTTAATCCAATTTAGAACTCACAGAAAATTAAGGCAAAAGATTGGCAAAATTTACCTACTCATTCTCGATTCTGCAAGATTCATCATGGAAGTAGTCGAGTTGTGGAGGATTGAACAAACTCCAAATTGCATGATTGTTACACCTTTGGGCATAAACTAATCATGCAAAGAAAATACATGCATAGTTAGCCAAAAAATAAAATATCCAAAATACATATAGCTTCAACAGCTTTGGCCAGATGAAAATATGTTAGAAGTACTTTATGATTTGCTATAATACTAATTCATAATTGGTGAGTGATTTCTTGAAATTCCCATTGGGACAAAAGTATTCACCATATAAATTAGAATTCTGATTTTTCAAAATAATCCTTTAGAACAGTATTAAATAACCGTTTTGTTGGATATTCAATGATTCTCAAAAGATTCAATCAGACACAAAAGTATGTCGTTATTGACATTGAGCAATAAAGTTCTCGAAAGAGGAAACATGGTTATTCAGTTACTTGATAGGGACCAAAATGATCAATTAGTAAACTGATGCCACTTTCCAATTTTCTCTCAAAAAACAATTAACATCATAATCAGAATTAATGACCAAACAAAACATTGGTTTAAGCAAAACAAACCAATACATCTTTAAATCAAAATTTAATCAGTTTTGTTTAATAAGAGTCATTAGTATTAAGAATTTGCATTAATTAAGGCCATATTGGAACCATAAACTTGTATAATAATCGGTACCAATAGATGTGCACAAATCAGTTAAACAATATCACATAACAAAACTAGTTTTGAAGTATCAAAATTCAGCAGTACTACTTTAGTTTGCAAATTCACTAAAAACTCAATTCTCTTTAGATTGTCATGAAAATTTTTAGGTATGCACTAGACATATATGGCTACTATTTCGCAAAATTTCATGATTTTTAAAATTTTATAAGCGAGTCAAAAATGAATTCGAAAAGAGAGGTGCTGCAGAGACTGCAGAAAATGTTCAGTACAGACCTGAGATTACAAATTCACCAAATATTCATTGTTCATCCGATATGCATTAAAATTTTCAGACATAAAGTAAACATACAAATCTGTTAATTCCCAAAATTTCATAATTTTTTGAGACTTTACAAGTGTACTAAAAGAAAATTAGAAATGGGATGCGCTGCAGAAACGGCAAAAATTACATACCGGAGACTAAATAATTCACCAAAAATTCAAATTTTCTCCAATATGCATGAAAATTTTCAGAAATGATGTAGACATATAAATTTACTGTCAACCAAAGCTTAATAATTTTTTCAATCTTAAAAGTGTGCTAAAAATAAAATCGAAATGGAATGTACTGCAGAAGCTGCGTAATTTCTGCAGTACAGTCCGAGATTAAAAACAAATTCACCAATAATTCATTTTCAGATCAATGCTCGTGAAAAATTCCACATTTAAAATAAACATCTCAATGTATATCATACTAAAATTTCATGAATTTATGAGTTACATAGATATATCAAAATAATATCACAAACAGACTACTCTGCAGAAGTCTGTAGAATTTCAGCAACATGGTATCACACTTAAAAATTTACCACAAATCCATTTCTTGTCCAAAAAACGTGAAAAAATACCAGTTTCTACAATCCATTTGATATTACGACATGACCGAATTTCATAAAATTAGGAGTTTATGAAATCTACAAAAAAAAATAGTATGTCCACTATGCCCAGATTGTTGACATGAATGATTTTCTTATCAAAATTACATCTCTTACATAAAATACTTAAATAATATTCATTCTTTACCATGCCATAACAACAAGAACTATCAATTTAAAAGTAATACCTTCGAAACTAGACATGAGACTTAACCCATTCATCCAATCAAGCAACAGTAAAGAGACCTAATTGCTCAGAAACAACAAGATAGTTTTCAACTTCTCACTTATGATATCACAAAATCAATTCAGTTGAAACCAAAAGCTTAATTTCAATTCAACCAAATTTCAAAGCAAGAAGGATTAATGTATGAAAAGCAATTTCATACCTTCGCAGGAAAACCCTGAAATTTCAAGCTTCAATTCGAGCATTACATTGAAGGAGGCTGGTGTAAGCTGGGCATTGATGAACAGCAATCCTCACACGGGGGAGAAATCCTTTACTGTTCTCATGTTTTAACCCTTTCTCCTTTTTTTTTGTTTTTTTTGTTTTTTGTTTTAATCAAATAGGAACCGGTAATATTTATCAACTAAATTAATAATCAGAAAATTACATAATAAATCAAAATATTACCCAAGATAAGATTAGGTCATCGTTCACCGAAAACAATAGTGACCTTGCATATATATATTTATGAATTATCAATTCATAATTATCAAATAAGAGTCCATAAAGTTGCATACAACAAAAATTGCAAGGAAAAATTGCAGAAAACAGTGATACAAAATTGCGGAAGCATCTTTATGAAGTCTCACAGGATCAATTAGTCAAAATAGCCAACCAAACGATGAACACAAATTATGCTTCACTTGTGTCAATCATCTACAGTTAATCAAATTACCTGTGAATCGAACCCTAAGCTTGTTGTGTGGCTCTGATACCACATGTAAGACATATTCTAAAATCACAACAACAAGACATTAGAATCACGAATAAATCAAATCAATATAAAATAGAGATCGACTAATTATATTAAACTTATCTGTAGAATACGGAAGACATGGTTATGAAGATGAAGCCATTGATCCTTGCAAACAAAGTGAACAAAGTAGAAGTATTCTTCTACTTCTAGTACCTCTCAATGAACTCTACTATCGAAATAGGCTTTTAGTTTTCGTGAGTTTTTGTTGGTATGGAAGCAGGGACTGCTCCTAGGTTATATAGCTAGGGTTTCAATCAATTCCTCCCTATATGTGATTTAATTATTCCATCGTGTCCTATTATTGGAAGGAATATCAATATAATCACAACCATATCAATATATTATCATGATATCAATCTATGTTTACCGTAATAGGTTTTGCCATAAGTTAGTTGCATTAGGGTTTAAGACTTCACGATTCTTACTTTATTAGGGCTACTACAAGATTACTTGTTAATCAAGTAATCTCAAGAAAATCTCGTTGACATTCACAACATGATCTCGCTGATTACTCAATGAGATCTTACAGTATATCCCTTCGTATAGGGCTTTCGAAAAAGCTGCTATGCAAGAGTTACTATGAAACTGTAGTTTATTCTGCATTTTCTACGACTGCAGAATTATTGTATACCACATTGTGCATTTTTAAAACACTACTGCGTATACGCTAGTAATAAGTAGTTTATTGGTGTTAAATTTTTTTATCCTTGTCTTGTGCTTTTGTTTTTGTTGTAACATGAATTTGCAGTTTCTTAGTTCTCTTCTTAATATGTGCTCCTCTCTTTCGGCTTACATTATTTACATGATAGTACTACTGTACCAGTGTAGGATAAAAATGAACTGCAGCATCAGATATCTATCTTGCTCTTTGTGGGGTTGACTTGGGGAACTCTGATGCTTTTGTTCAAACAACTCCTTGGTCCATGGGCACTAACCGGTAATCAAGGCTGGTTCAACTTGTGGTTCTATTTATATGACACAGAGCTGGGCTTGTTAAATTAACTTGTTTGTAGCTTTGTACCATTTTAGAGTTTGCACGAAAAGAAGAGGCCATTAGTGGCTGATGAATTCTCTGATGTTAGTTTATTCAGCTTCTGCCGGACCCAAGAATGCGCATATTACACCAGCAGGAAGCAAATATGTTCAGGTTTGTTTTGTTTTGGACAAATCCTTACTCGGTTAAAATAAATGTTGCTTGTTCCTAATTCCTATGCATAGAAAGTTTGATAGTTCCTAGTTTTGTAAGGTACCATAATGACAGAGTTCATAACCGTTGAATGTTTTCCGTTCTTTAGCTTTGGTTGTGTGGAATCTCACATATAACTTTGAGGGATTATATGAAAAACCTTCGGTGCACTTGTCCAAGCAGCTTGTTATATAGATATTCTGACAGTATATTCGGGGGTTAACTAAGACCACCTGTTCACTCAATTTTTCTGCAGTCTTGTCAACTGAAGATGTACTTTCTGTCAGTAGATTCGGGGGTTAGCATGGCCTGCGATTCTTTTTGGATTGGCTGCTCAAAGTGCAAGGTGTGATGACATTCATCTCTCCTGCATCATCAATCATCTTTGCAAGAAACTACTATATCAATCGCGTTAAGCCTCATATTTACCTCTTTTCCTTTGATAATTATGAAATTGAGGTTCTTATTGCTAAAACTACTTTCATGTTTCCTCTTCTATTCCCAGTCTCAGTATGAAAGATTCACTCGGACCTTTAAAGGCTCTGGTGGTTGCCAGTGCAGTGAACGGCAGTGGTCATTTAGTCCTCTGCAACTTGTTACACTACGGTATTACTGGTGAAGAATGGCCACAAATGGCATCACAATCATGTCGGATAAACATTTCCATATTTAACATATCTGGTTTTGCTTATTTAATACGTTCTTGTCAAGACTTTTATTTTTGACTAAGTCAAGGGTATCCCAAAGGCTTCCTAGGCCCAAGGACTAATCCCTCCGGCGCATGTGAAATGCTCCAACTGTGCATTGCAGCACAGTGCCTGGCCACGTTGACAGCTTCGGGGTTCGAACCTAGGCTGGGGAGCAAACTCATTTTTAACAACTCTGTTTTACACATACGTATTATATAATGCTGCCGCTGATCACCATGTGTTCCAGATTGTTGCTGCTTATACGATGATTGAAGCTCTGAAGAACAAAGGATTTACTGCCTTTTCCATCTCCGTTCCATCCCGTAGTGAATTTCTACAAATATTTGGGATTGCGAGCCAGTGTTTATAACAATGTTCTCAACAGTGATGAGTGTAGGACTCACTGTGAGTCCAGCAAATATCAATGGCTGAGGAAAGCGTCACACGCGATTGATGCTAGCTTTTCCTTATGCATTAACAACTTCTTATATTTCTCTTGACCAATTTGTCAGGTTTTCAATGTAGAATATGAAAATTTAAATATATAAGTGCTTCCTATTAACTGTGTACATAACTTTGGCGTTCAAAGTTGCCATTTGATAGCTAAACATTGCATTAAGATGAGATTTCAGTTTAACACAATGTACTTTTGATTTGAAAAATGATGAATACAGATCCAGAAAAATACATGAACTACACCAGCCCCGAAACAAAACTCGCAGTCAGAATCAAGGGGTTCCAATCCCATTCCCAGTATTTTCGGAATGAGAATGGACCAGCATACAACAATAGCCAAAAGAGACTCGTAACTCAGTCAAGTAAAACTAGACTCTCGTTATACACATCAATGTATCTGCTCAAGCCATAAAAACTCAGTTCGATTCCAGTATCCTTAACCTGTTGTGATTTGGGATCATATAAAACCGACTCTTGGGACTGCGAGTTTTCTTTTCTTGCCGCAAGATGAACTTCATCCTTTGTCGTAATGCCTAGTGGCCACGCTATCTCTCCACTTTGCGGAAGAATAATTGTGCGAATCATTTTCCAAGTATCCCTTCCCAGAACCCATATGTCACAGTACCGATCATTCACATTTTGTCTTAGATGAAACAAAGAGAGATTTCTCGAGTCCTTGAATACTAATTGCATTACTAGTTGTATTGATCATGCTTACTAGTCTTTCAGGAAGCGTCATGGTCTGGAAACTCTCGCTGTGCAGATCAAAAGATAGGATCGAGTAGCAACGCGGAGAGAAATCCTCAACAATCCAATAGACAACTCCATTTTAGCATGCACTGTTATCCTGCAAATAGGCATTATGTGAAACCGTGGGAACAGATGACCTGATTCTTCTCCAAGAATCCAACCTAACGCTGTAAACCTCAGCTTCGCAGATATTCTCCGTGCATCCAGTCCTCACAATTCGCACAACTTTATAATCGTTTTATCCACGATCGAAGCCAAACCCGAGTGTAGTGATAGCGAATTGCGTGCAACAAATGATGCATTTGGGAATGTTAGCATATAAGGAATGGTTAGGATAGTGACAGGTGTCATTATCAGAGTAGAGAAGATTTAGTTAGTTATAAGGAGATTGTATTTATATATAAAGTAGTTGGTGTAAACAGTTGTAAGTGTGTGTGGAAAATACAAAAATATCTTTTACTCTCTCTCTCTACTTTCTCTCTCTATACTCTCTCTGTACTTTTCTCCATTGATGTTGTCATGGTATCAGAGCCGACAAAGGGTAACACCATCGTCGGTTTCTGATTCCTGTGCTTCCGCTCGGTTTTTCTTGGTGGTAGTCGCTCTCGGTGCTTTGAGTTTTTAGTTGGTGCTTTGCAGATCTCAGTTGGTCGCTGAAACCCTAGAACCAAATTTGGGGATTTCTTGTTTTCTGTAAGTCGGTGGTTGTTTTGCTTGTGATTTCTTTGTTAATTGTTGCTCTTCTGTGTTGATTATTGGTTCTGTGTGGTAGCTTTCTCAGTATTTTGTATCGATCATTTGCGATTGTTGCTGAAGTCGAATTGTTGCTCGTCTCTGGTTTGCAGCATATTGTGTTGACTGATCTGTTTTCTTGATGCAATTGCTATTTGCATAAGTATTATATTGCAGATATGTGTTGTTGAATTGTTTTTGAAGAATCGTGTTGGTGAATTGTGGTCATTTGGCTTGAATTGGTTTTTCTTTGTCTTGAAGATCAAATTGATCTGTTGCAACTCTCATCATGGTGACTGTTGCTCAATTAGCCCTTACTCAATCACTAATTTCTTCGTTCATTCCTAGTGTTGGTAATACTGTCACTGTGAAATTGGATGATTCCAATTATGTTACCTGGAACTTTCAAATGGGACTTCTTTTGGAGGACAATGGAATTTTTGGTTTTGTGGATGGATGTATTCCTTGCCCGGACAAATATCATAGTTCCGATTCTGAGGAAGAAACTGTTACCACTCCCCACACTGTTACTGATGATTACAAAGTGTGGAAGATTCATGATAAAGCTCTTATGACACTTATCACTGCTACATTGTCTACTGCTGCCCTATCGTGTGTTATTGGTTGTCGTAGTTCACAGGAAATGTGGAGTAATCTGAGGGAACGGTTCTCTAATATGACTAGAACTAGTATTGTTCAAATGAAGATTGATTTGCAGAACATTAAGAAAGGGTCAAAGTCTATTGATCTATATCTGCAGTGCATCAAGGATTGTCGGGATCAACTTGTTGTTGTTGATGTCCATATATTAGATGAGGATATTGTCATTGTTGCTCTCAAAGGTCTTCCTCCTGAGTTTAATACTATCAAGGCAGTTATAAGGGGTAGAGAGAATCTTGTGTCTTTAAAAGAGCTGAGATCATAATTGAAAGCTGAAGAGGCCATTTTGGAAGAGGTTATTAAACAGGCTTCTATCATGTTTGCCATGTATGCTTCCAATTCCATCTATGATGTTGGAGGATCATCTGGTGGTGCAGCACACAGTGCCTCTCAGAAAGCATTTAGTGGATCATCTAAGCCAATGTTACAATCAATGCCTTTTCAACATCACATGTTTTTTATGCATACTCATCTTGCTTTTGTGTCTTATAGTGGTTCAGGAACTTATAATAATTTCAGGGGGACTAACTTCAAACCAAAGGGGAAAGGAAAGAGGTTTTACACTCATTTTCAGCAACCTCAACAGTCTGGTGCTCCATTTCCACATCAGTCTTCTTCACCTCAGTTTCATGGCTCTTCTTTTCAGTCTTCCAACTCCCATATGGCTACTGAGCAATTGTATCAACCTTTTCAACTCTGTCAAATATGCAATAGGAAAGGTCACAGTGCTCTTAATTGTTTTCAAAAAGGGTGTCAAATATGCAATCGGAAAGGGCATACAGCTACAACTTGTTTTGACAGAAACAGTGGTTATTCTCCACTAATGGCTCCTCCATTTTATTCATCCCCATCAACATTTTCTCCTCAGCAGTTCCCATCTTCTGGTTCTCCTTATTTCAGCTCTCCACAGACTCCATTTTCTTCACAATTTGCATCTGCACCTATGGTTCATCCACCTCTGTTTAATCCTGCAATGATGCACTCTCAAAATCAGTCTCATGTTGCCATGAATGCAAGGTATACTCCTTCTCCATCTGCACCACAGCAAGAATATTGGTTACTTGACTCGAGGGCCACACATCATATGACGTCTGACTTGTCCAACCTCCAAGTGGCTGCTCCCTATTCATCATCTGATACTGTCACTGGGGCTAATGGCGCAAGTCTACAAATTGCTCATATTGGACAGTCTACTCTTTCTCTACCAACTAATCATCTTTGTTTAACATCTGTCTTACATGTTCCTCAATTATCACAACACTTCTTATCTATGCATCAACTATGCAAGGATAATAATTATTGTTGATGAGTTTTCTATGTGCATACAGGACAAAGTCACACAGAAAGTTCTGTATCACGGCTTGAGTAACAGTGCTGTCTATTCCTTACCAGTGTTGAAGTCTTCTTAGGTTTCTCCAGCAGCGTATATTGGACAAAGAATAAGTTCTGCCATCTAGCATTGCAGGTTGGGTCATCCTGCCAATTCGGTACTCAAGGCAGCTCTCAGTAAAGCCGATATTTCTTTTCCTTGTAAAGATTCTTCTCATACTTGTAAAGCTTGTCTATAAGGCAAATTTACCGGTTTACCTTCTCCTTCTTTGGCTTCCAAGTCTGTCATTCCGTTTGAAGTTGTTCACACAGATGTTTGGGGTTCGTCACCTAGTATGTCTATTGAGAACTATAGGTATTATGTGTCCTTTATTGATGAATGTACAAGGTATACATGGATATTTCCTATCATGAATAAAGCTGTTGTTTTTTGTCTGTTTATTCAGTTGATGAATGTACAAGGTACACATGGATATTTCCTATCATGAATAAAGCTGCTGTTTTTGGTCTATTTGTTCAGTTTCAAGCTTTTGTGCACAATTACTATAATGTTTCTATCAGAATCTTGCAAAGTGATGGTGGTGGAGAGTATGTTGGGCTTCAATTTCAGAACTTTCTTAAGAACAAGGGTATTTTACATCATAAGTCGTGCCCTTACACACCGCAATAGAATGGGCTTGCAGAGAGGAAAAATAGGCATATTACAGAAACAACTATTACTCTTCTTCAACAAACTAGTCTTCCTCCTAAGTTTTGGTACCATGCATGTGCCACTGCTGTCTATCTCATTAATCGGATGCCTACTCCAGTTTTATCCATGCAGTCACCTTTTGAAAAGTTATATAATTCTTCACCTAAGCTTGATCACTTGAAGATTTTTGGTTGTGCTTGTTATCCCTCACTGCGGCCTTATCGATCTCATAAGCTTGAACCAAAGACCAGTGAATGCATATTTTTGGGATATGCTGCTCAATACAAAGGGTTTATCTGTTTTAATCCTAAAGACAATAAACTCATTGTCTCTCGGCATGTTTTCTTTGATGAATGTCAGTTTCCTGCAACATTTATGACTCAAAATAAATCTCATGGTACTCAGTCTGTGTCCATACCATCCACAGTCCATCCCAATACTTTTCATCATCCTCCATTGGTACCTGTACCATGTCCTCAAGTGTTCTTTCGGGATTCTAGTTCTCTACCTCATCCTACAGATTGTTCTCTGGTACCCCTTAAGCTTGTTTCTTCTGGTACTACTGTCTCACTACCACTGGATTCTGTGGTAGATGTGGATTCTTCTACTCCAGTCAGCTCCGAGTTATATCCTGACACTTATATGTCTTAAGTGTCTGAGTTGCAGCAAGTCTCTATTGAAGCTGTTAATACTCATCCTATGCAGACTCGATCAAAGTCAGGTATCTCTAAGAAAAAGACGGCATTTTCTGTTGCAGTTCAATTTGGTGATCAAGAACCTCAGTCCTACTCTGCAGCTTGTAAATTGTCTCAATGGCGAGATGCAATGCAAGAAGAAATGACTGCTCTTATTTAGCAGAACACTTGGACCTTAGTTCCTCTTCCTCCAGATAAGAACTTGGTTGGGTGTAAATGGATCTATAAAATAAAAAAAATCCTGATGGTACTATTGCTCGGTACAAAGGCCGATTAGTGGCTAAGAGGTTTTCACAAGAAGCCGGGTTGGATTACTATGAGACATTTAGTCCAGTGGTTAAGCCTACCACAGTGAGACTTCTTCTTTCTTTAGCTGCTTCTAATGGCTGGAAACTCCAACAGTTGGATGTTAAAAATGCCTTTTTACATGGCTTTCTTGAAAATGAGGTTTATATGGCTCAACCTTAGGGTTTTGTTGATCCTATACACCCCCACACATGTTTGTAAACTCCAGCGGTCTCTCTACGGGCTGAAGCAGGCTCCACGGGCCTGGAATGAACGTTTTACAAAATTTCTTCTCACTTTAGGTTTTAAATCCTCTTATGCTGATCCGTCCTTGTTTGTCAAACATACGCATCACTCCATTATTGTTCTTCTGTTGTACGTGGATGACATTATCCTTACAGGCAGTAGTGTTGTTGAGGTTCAAAATGTGATCCATTAGTTGACTACTGAGTTTGACATGAAGCATCTGGGTCTTCTGCATTATTTTCTTGGTTTACAGATTGAGTATCACTCCAGTGGCATGTTTGTTCATCAATCTAAGTATATAACGGATCTGTTACACAAGGCTGACATGTTTAATTGCAAATCGTGCATTACTCATTGCCATCCCAATCACAAACTGTTGAATCATGGCAGTCCCTCATTCTCCGAGCCTTTCAAATATCGAAGTATCGTTGGGGCTCTTCAATATCTCACCTTCACTCGACCAGACATAGCCTATTCTGTGAATCACGTCTGCCAGTTTATGCATGCTCCTCTTGTAGATCATTTTCTTCTGTTAAACGGATTTTGCGTTATCTCCGTGGCACTATGACTTTTGGTATTCGGTTTGGACCTAGATCTCTTGATATTAAAGCTTACACAGATGCGGATTGGGCTGGGGATCCCAATGACAAGCACTCAACAACTGGTTTTGTAGTGTTTTTGGGTGCTAATCCTATTTCTTGGAGTTCCAAGAAACAACATACCGTGAGTAGGTCGTCTACAGAAGCAGAGTATCGTGTTATGGCCACCACTACTGCTGAAATTGTGTGGATTCAACAATTGTTAAGGGATTTGCATATCTCTTGTCCCTCTGTTCCCCTCATTCACTGTGATAACCTTTCAGCCATGGCATTGGCTACTAATCCTATTGTTCATTCTAAAGCTAAACATATCGAGATCGATTGTCATTTTGTTCGAGAAAGAGTTCAACAAGGGACAATCATGCTTCAGTTTGTCTCTACCACAGAACAGTGTGCTGATGTCCTCACCAAATGATTATGTTCATCTCAGTTTAATGTTCATTGTAGCAATCTTATGTTGGGTTCTTCCCTCCATAAAATTGAGGGGGAATGTTAGCATATAAGGAATGGTTAGGATAGTGACATGTGTCATTATCAGAGTAGAGAAGATTTAGTTAGTTATAAGGAGATTGTATTTATATATAAAGTAGTTGGTGTAAACAGTTGTAAGTGTGTGTGGAAAATACAAAAATATCTTTTACTCTCTCTACTTTCTCTCTTTATACTCTCTCTGTACTTTTCTCCATTGATGTTGTCAGGGAAGTGTCTTCATTTTTCTAATTGACGGATTCCATAGATACAACCGTCAAATGCAGCATCAGATATGCAAACCAAACCACTGCACGAACCAAAAACAGAGAAACCGGAACTGATCAAGTCCCAAAGAAGCTCAAAATCCAAACACTTGACATATGTTTGAGCACAAAAGAGTGACAAACACTTTGCATTGCTAGTGCTGATAAGTAGATAACCACCATAACCACCAGCACTTTTCCTGGCATTCCAGTCAAGATGCGCGCTTACAAAACTTGGGCTGCTAATTAAAGCATTCCAAGATTTGCAAACGCATCTTGACTGCAACAAAGATTTCACAGGCAATCTTGCAAAGATTTCGAAAAAGAGTTCAAGGGGTATGCGTTTGAACATGTAAACATGTAAACAAAAATGTATACAAAATTCAAGTCCTTTTACCAAAACAAAAAGTACTTTCTGAAAAAGCATTTCATTTAAGAAAGTAGAAGAAATACCTCATTTATTTGATTTTATGGGAAGAAGAGGCAATGGGGAAAAGAAGAGGCGAGGAAGGATATAAATAGTAGTTGGCAAATGAAGTATCTCCCTCCATGACAAGAAAGCAAAGGAGATCTCAGAGCACATGGCTGCCATGTGGCGGTAGTGGGCTGTTTTTATTTTTTATTCCAAGATAATGGCCACGTGGTCAAGTTGGAGAGCTGTGAATGGATCACTATTCCAAGCATTTGGAGTGTAAGGCCATCTCAAAAGAAATGTTAAATTATAAGAGTCAAATACAATTAATGGCTGATGTGGCAATTTGAAGTCTTATGTCAAGTTTTATATTTCTCCAACCGAATTTTCAAATATTATTTTATTATTTAAATAGAGTTTTAAATGATTGTAATTATTAAAAAAATGTTGAAACACAATTTTTATTGGTTGAAATGTTAGTGGAATAAGGGATCCACTATTAAAATGAATTAAAAATAAATTTGACATTGATGTCAAATTTGACATCAAATCACTAAGCCTTCAAATCCTGTCAGCAAATAACACTTTGGTTGGAGAGACTTTTGATGTCAAATATGCACAGTGGCATTCCATCTAGGATTTTGACATCTCTTTTGGAGATGCTCTAGGACTTTACTTTAATTTATTTTTAAGGCGTAGGATAATAGTCTCAACGTTAACACCACATTGTATTTACCCATACCATGTGGATTTAATTTATTTTAACAAACATGAAACGGTACAAGGAGATATTTCA
This sequence comes from Heteromeles arbutifolia, assembly GCA_024362995.1. Classification (NCBI taxonomy): domain Eukaryota; kingdom Viridiplantae; phylum Streptophyta; class Magnoliopsida; order Rosales; family Rosaceae; genus Heteromeles; species Heteromeles arbutifolia. The sequence continues at coordinate 36,138,278 of JANCRC010000002.1, read as the reverse complement.
TAACGAAGAAGTTACACTCAATTATGCGTTTGGTACGTCGGACAAGACGGAATAGAGTGGGACGAGGCGTTCCGTTCAACGTTTGGTGCGCCTAAAATAGGTGGAACGTGTTGTTTCACGAGATAAGTTTTGGGTGATTTTTCGTTCCGCCTTCCCCCCGAAACGACTTGTTCCACCTTCGTGGAACACAAATTTATAACATTTTAAGACAAAAATACCCCTTGTCTTTTTCAATATTTACACCATCTAAATCATACAACAAACACTAAAACTATCTTCTCTTCTCTGCTGCTGTGAACTTCTTCACCTCTGCATCTCCTCTTTGCAACCTTCCTCCTCATCCTCTTCAGTGTAGCCTCTCTGTGAACTTCAGCTCTGCATCTCCATTCCAGGTTCGATCTGATTGTGATTGTGTAGCCTCTCGGTCTCTCTTTCTTTGTAAAATAAAAAAATCGCTTCCAGGAGGTCCTTTAATTAATTTTGATGTAAATTTGAAGTGGCATTATTATTCTTTTCTGATTTACTTGTTTCGATTTCATTAACTCCCAGTTCCTAATTCTGCTGAATTTCCTTGTATTTTGTAGTGCCTCGATTTCTTTGTATTATTTTCTGCTTTGCTTGTTTCGATTTCTTTGTATTTTGTAGTGCTTGGATCTGCCCAATATTGCATCTGCAACCAAAGATCCGCCTCTGTTTATCTGCTTCCACTCCCCCTATTGAGCAGTACTGCATTCAGAGGTATCTTTATCTGGATTCATTTTTTCAGTGTTCAAGTTTCGATTTTTATGTGCTGAAATCTATAAATCTGATGTCTTGGGATTCTGTTGGATTGGATTGGGTTACATGTTTTGGATTTTCCTCTGTTGGATTGTGTTCTGTGTTATTTTTTTTAAAACCAAATTAAATTGCTTCTATGTTCAAGAACCACTCCCAGCATCCTTTTTATTTCCTCTTCCACTCCCAGCAATTCATTGCTTCTCTATTCAAGAAATACCCAGATGTAAATTGTTCTCTGTAGATTGAACAGCCGTATGAAGAAACACCCAAATGGTATCGATCAAATCGACCCAAAAATAACCAATTCTGAAATAGAGAGAACTAGAAATATCATATTCTTTTCTGATTTACATGGCAGAAGAAAGCTCTTTCAAGCATGAATATCTTGAGGGTTTATTTGTTTGGTAATTTGTTTTATATTTAGTTGTGTTACTCTTGCGTTTCGAATGAACTGGAGATCTGAAGTTCCTGCCGGGGAACGGGGAACCTCACCCTCCATGTGTTTCTTGGAAATTTCTTATAAGTCGCAACGTATAGTTTTGAACTTCATTGCTGCTCAAAATATAGTCATTTTATATCTAGTTTTCTGTACATTGACCTTCTAAATGTTAAACAAAAAACACGGTGACTATTTTAATTGAACACAGAATCGTAGTGCTCCCCTCACCAGTATATATGATTGTTGAGGATAATTGCTTGGCTTAGAAGTTTTTGATTTCTAGGAAGGGGGAAAAAGCTAGAGTTTCATGGGGCTGTTTGGTGTTGGCAGTTTTTTTAAACATTTGGTTTTTGTGTAGTATAAGAATTTTGAGGATTAAAGGGAGTGGGAGTAGATGAACTATAGGGTAGAGTTAGATACTGGGCATCAGTTTCGAATGAGTTCAGGGATTATTCTCTTTCTTGTCTTAGAAATTTCATAGTTACACATTTATTATCATCTTAAATGTCTTCATTGTCTTCTGATTCTATACAGTATTTAGGATATATGGTATGCTGACTATAATACACGGATATCCCGGGAAGGAAATGCCTCACCCTCGCTCTATTTCATATCAGCATCTCAAATGATAATAATTTGACACCTAAAATTAGAAGCTACCGATTTTAGAATTTTCAAGCACATAAATAATTTGACTGAGTCCCATTATTTGGCGTTTCAATATGCAATATATAATTTTGCTTGCAAAAGGAACCGAGCACCATATCTTGAATATGGACACAGACAAATGCATCTTTCGAAAATTCACCTTTTCATTGCAGCATCTCTTTGTTTGCATTAATTTTTAATGACCTTGGTTTTTGCAAGACTGAAGTGCATTTAGGTCATATAGCAAGCCAGACATGGACTCAATGGAGGGATGATCTTGCAAGAGAAATATATGATGAGTGGAGAGGAAGGAGGGCTTGAAAATTGGTTGACATGGTAGTTGTTGTAATTGTCTTTTATTGAGATGTGGACTCAATGTAGTTGTTGTAATTGGCTTGAAAATTCGTAACATCAAGACTATTGAGATGTTTGTTATTGTTTTTTATTTGCTGGAATGAGTTGTTTCTGCATGGTGATTCTTTTGTATGATAAAATTTCCAATGTTTTAGATTATAAGAAGGAATTGCATGATACTCTTCAATGATGCACAACTTTTTCTACTGATCAGTAGTACATTAGAATTCAGCATGAGATATCTTAAACTTGCAATTCGTAACATAGATCGATAGCTTTATACGTTTGTAACTCCTCAAATTATCAACAAGAAGAAAATACTAACAATAAAGTAAAAGACAGAGATATTATTATTAAACTTATATATTTTTCACCTTGCATGACAACCATTGCCATAGACATCCAATTGTCTCACAGCTCAACTTATACTATACATATTGTTTGACACAATTTGCATTTCAATGTGATGACGAAGAGATGAAAGCAGATTGTGTCAAAGATTCCAACATAGCCATTGCATCAACGGTTGTTCTACCACACCAACCTCTTCATATGTAATTCATCACATATACATAACCATATACATATTGTGGGAAAAATCAGAATAAACTTTTAATCAACAAAGATTAGTTAGCTTGATTAAGGTTGGCATGAATGCTCACGCATTTCTACTTGTGGCTACACTGCCATGTGCCAAGCCAATGGCATGCTCTCACCCTATTATTTTTTTAAATCACTTAAAATTAATTGACGTATTATCCCACCAAATTAATTATATGAGCAACTTAAAGTACAAATAGACCTGGCATTCGTGTCGTGTTTCTCGTGTTCTTGTCGTTTTCGTGTCATACTCGACGCTTAACGGGTCGTGTCGTGTAATACCCGTTAAAGTAAACGGGTAATATGACCCAACTCGAAATCAACCTGTTAATATTATCAGGTAATATGACCTGACCCATTACCCGTTAAGAAAAATATATTTTAAATCAATAAAAATGCAAAATGAAAAACATAATTTGACCCCAAAAAATGTAAAACAAAATACTAAATTAGTACATACATACTAAATTTCGGAGTTGACCCCTTCATGAAAGTTGTAAACCTTTTCATTACGAGTGATTATGTCACAGCCCGTCCCGGAATTATTTTATCGAGGACGTGAAAAGACGGGATTGCCCTAAAGGTTGCTAAGGTGTGTGACATTTATATTTGGTTTTTATGTCATATCCCAAAGTTTTTGGAAAAATATTTGGAACCTAATTAATTTTATTTTGTGTGGTTGGGGTAGTAAAGGACCACACACATACCTAACCTACCCTCACTCTCTCTCTCTCGCGGACACTCTCTCTCTCCCCTCTCGGATAATCCTCCCCGTGCACTGTTCATGTACGGATGAGGTGTGAAATCGACTATTTCTTCACAGATCGACGTCCAAAAGGTAAGGTTCTTGATCCTTGCAACCTTATGAGCATTTTGGTACCAATTTTGGAACTTGTAACCCTCGAATTAGTCGTGAAACCCTAACCCTGAAAATGTGCACTGTTCATGCACACGTAAAACCTTGCATTTCAAGGAATTTCAAGCTCACAGTGAGCTTAAGGAGGTCCTCACGAGCCTCGGGGTACTTCGTTGGTAGAGTTTGGACGTCGGAGGACCGAGATCGAAGGTTTTTAAAGTTTGCCGAGCTATCGAGCTTTCTCAGGTAAAATCTAGTGATTTTCAAGCCTTGAAACTTGCTTAGATGTGTTCTACATGCTTAGAGCTTCATTTTGGTACCAATTTCATGAAAAGTGAGTGAGAAACCATAGTTGGAAAAATTACCCAGAAACCGGCAAAGTCACCGGCGGCCGGCGAGTCCCTGGAGAAGAAGACAGAATATTCTGTTAGTTTGGACGGAATATTCCTGACGCCGTTAGTTAAGTTTAACGGCTACCGTTAAAAGTTAACGGAATATTCCTGACGCCGTTTGGTTTTCCGTATGCGTGCCTGGCACGTGACCGCGCGTGGGGGCGCGTAGGTCCGTGCGATTCCCGGCGCGTGGGGGCGCGTGACTGGTCCAAAAATTATTTTAAAAATATGGGGATGTTTGTGAGGTTGTGTAGATCATGTTGGTATATTCAAACACCCCAATTGAGCATCGTATGAGAAGTTGTTTTGGATTGTTGGTTATGTGCTCTAAATAACGTTATTATAGTTGTTTTGCATATAGGTGAGACCTATCCCGAGGACGAGCGCAATCAAAGGCGTCACGGGGGTTACGACCCTTCGACATACTAGTGAGTGGGCAGTTGTTTTCTTTATATACCTATATACTTACTGATTTTCCCAGATATCGAATTTAATTGAAAGTATGTTTTAAAATGCCATGCATAGAATTGATATGAAATATATGATTTGGTATATGATGCATATGTATGAAATGGTGCGGTGGACGCACAGGTAAGTAACAGGTGAGTTATATTGTGTCGATGATGTGATTTATGTTGAGAGCTTATAACCTGCACCACTGGTGTTAGTGCTTATGTTGATATTCACCTCCCGCACCGCACGCTCCCTTGGATCCAAGTAGGTGTAAGTCCTGTCGTATAGACCACTTTTGTGGTTCCGACTCGTAGGTGACCTGCGATACATCGCACAGCTGTTTGATGAGAATTGCACTAGAGCGTATTATTACACCAAGTCCTGTCGTACATACCACTTATGTGGTTCCGAATCGTGTGCAGGCATAGGTATTGAGCTATATGATTAGCCGTACAGGACCACTGCAGGGTCTCCGGCTGATTTATTGTTCTACCTGATATATTTGCGTAGCTTCATTATGTTTTGATGCATATGGCATGGCATACTTTCATATGATTGATTTTGAACTATGATTTGAGAATATGTTGAGATACATATATTATATGCTATTTTCTGGGAAAGTATACAGGTTTTACAGTGAGAGGTTATATATGTTGATAAAGGAAATGTTTTGAAAGCTTTGTTTTACTGACCCACTTAACTTTGTTTTACGCCCCTCCAGGTTATAGTTAGGAGTGCTTGGTGGCTCACGAGGATTCCCACTGCTGTTCTGACAGACTTTACACATGTAGGACTCACCCTCGGGTGTTGTAATTTAGTAATTGTCCTACTTGACTGCATTTAGAATCTTATGCTCTGATTGTGTGTATTGCACACTTAAATTCTCGCTAGCATGTCATTTGGATGGTACTGCTAGTATTCTGTTTTTAATCATTCATAATTCTCTTATCTTATCATTTCTGCATTGCGTTATGGTTACGTCACATTAGTGATGGCCAGCACGCTCTGATTTCCAGGTCGGGGTGTGTCAGTTTGGTATCAGAGCTTAGGTTTGCAGTCCTGTATAAATTGTGAATTTTCTGATTATCTTTGGTGTCTTCTGTCAGAACTATGCCGCCTCGTAGGGATCCACGTTCTTCTTTTGAGCCCAGTTTCCCCAATGTATCTCAGTTAGGGGAAGCCATAGCCCATGCTTTTCAGACTTCATTTCGTTCTCCTCAGAGAACACCCCTGGAGACTGTTTATAATTTGAAATTGGATCATTTCATTGGTAATGAGGGTCATCAAGGGGTAGAAAAGTGGTTAGACCGTATTGAGAAGACCTACCAGGTGATGTAGAGTCAGGGGAATCTTCCTGCTAGTAGATGGGTCGAGACTACTACGTGGTTTCTAGGAAGAGAACTTGCAGGTTGGTGGGAAAATGAGACTAAATTTATGACACCTGAAGTAGCAACTGATTGGGAAACATTTAAAGAGACATTTAAAAGAAGATTCATTCCTCCAGAGTATATTGATCGTAAGAAGCAAGAGTTCACTTAGCTGAAACAAAAGAAAATGTCGGCGAATGAGTACATTATAGGAAGTTTACAAACTTATCTCGCTATGATCCAGAAGTGGCTGTTAATCAGATGGAAATGCTCCGTCGCTTTAAGTTGGGAACAAAGAAGAAATGGCGAACACTTGCCAGTGCTATTCCTTGCACCACTTATCATGAGTTTTCTAAGATTTTGGTTCGGATTGAAGACTCCGAAAACTTGCATAGTGAAAGTGAAGAAGAGGAAGATAAGAATGGTGATAATCAGAGAAGAGATGATAGGGGTAAAAGTAACTTGACTTGGGTACCCCGTAAGACCTAGAATTTCAAGAAAAGTGGAGCGAGCTCGAGTTCTTCTAGTGGAGGATTTAGTGCTACAGGCCCGAGGAGAGGTGGAAGATTTACTGGTGGACCCAGGTTTCAAAGGCAGAGAGATTTTGGTGGTGCTGGTGGTTCAGGCCTTCCATTATGCCGCTGTTGTAATTCCAGACATTATGGGGAGTGCAGGAGAGGTAGCAGTGCTTGCTACACATGTGGAAAGAAAGGACATAGAGCTGCACAGTGTCCCCAGAGTCATTAGAGGGCTCAGCAGTCTGTTATGCCTCATCCAACGCCGATTCAGCAGAATCCCAGAGCAGACAGTTATGGTCAGATGAGTCAGGGTGGTGCTGCTTACCACTACCAGGGTGATGCTGCTCCTTATGCTTCAGAACAGTATCAGTATTCCCAGGATCCTTATTTTCAGAGTGGGTATTCCCAAAATCCTGGAGGTTATACTTCTTATCCTTTTATGCCAGCTAGCGGATCTTAGTGGTATCAGGGAGGTCAGTCCCAGCAGGGAGAGGTTGCTGCTAGCAGTACAGGACTATCTAGGCAGTCTAGCCAGGCAGGACATGGACGTAGTTATCAAGGGCGAGGTAATCAAAGTAATAGAGGTCGTGAAGGACGACAACAAACCCAGGGACGTGTTAACAACATCTCACTACAAGATGCTCAAAACCATCCGGATTTGATTATGGGTACGTTAAACATCCTTGGTCACTTTGCTAGAGTTTTGATTGATTGTGGTGCTACGCACTCTGTGATTTCTCATACTTTTGCTCAAATGACACAACCTCATCCTACACTTCTAGGATTTGATTTAGAGTTTGCTATGCCTAGAGGGGACATATGTCATGTTGATAGTGTTTATCCAGGGTGTTCAGTGATGATAGATGATGTAGCTATGCCAGCTAATCTAAACCCGTTAGATATTGTGGATTTTGATGTGATTTTAGGGGCAGATTGGTTGCATTATAATCGTGCCCATATAGATTGTTACGGGAAATCAGTCACTTTTCATTGTCCTAGACTACCTGAGGTTATGTTTGTGGGTGAAAGAAGTGGGGTGAGGCATGGTGTTATTTCTGCCATGAAGGCAAAGAAGTTGTTATCGAAAGGTTGTCAGGGATACTTAGCACATGTGGTGTTAAATGATGTTACTCCTAGTAGCGTGGAGGAAGTTGGAGTAGTCAGGCATTATCCTGATGTATTTCCTGACGATTTACCTGGATTGCCGCCAGATAGAGATGTGGAGTTTTCTATTGATTTGCTTCCAGGTATGAACCCTATATCTTTGACTCCATATAGAATGGCTCCGACTGAATTGAGAGAGTTGAAAATTCAGTTGCAGGAATTAATTGATAAATGTTTTATTCAACCTAGTACTTTACCTTGGGGAGCCCCAGTATTGTTTGTGAGAAAGAAAGCTGGAACTCTGAGATTATGTATTGATTACAGGCAGCTGAATCGGGTAACGATTAAAAATCGTTATCCATTACCTCGTATTGATGATTTATTTGATCAGCTTAAGGGTGCATGTGTATTTTCTAAGATTGATTTGAGATCGGGCTACTATCAGTTGAAGATTAAAGATGAGGATGTCCCTAAAACGGCTTTTAGGACCCATTATAGACATTATGAGTTTTTGGTGATGCCATTTGGATTGACTAATGCACCAGCAGCTTTTATGAGGTTGATGAATGAAGTATTCCAGCAATATCTTGATAGGTTTGTCATTGTTTTCATTGATGATATTCTGGTATACTTTAAATCGAAAACAGAGCATATTCGACATTTTCATTTGGTGTTAGAGAAATTGAGGGAGCATCGTTTGTATGCCAAGTTTAGTAAATGCCAGTTTTGGTTAAATCAAGTAGCGTTTTTGGGGCATGTTGTATCGGCATAAGGAATTCAAGTAGATCCTCAAAAGATTGCAGCAGTGGAGAATTGGGAGCAACCACGAACCGTCACTGAGGTACGGAGTTTCCTTGGTCTAGCAAGGTACTATCGATGATTTGTCCAAGATTTCTCTATGATTGCTTTACCACTAACAAGGTTAACCAGGAAGGATGTTAAGTTTGAGTGGGATGATAATTGTGAGCAGATTTTCCAGCGGTTGAAGTATTGTCTTACTCATGCACCTGTATTGGTACTTCCTGATGATAGTGGCAATTTTGAGATTTACAGTGATGCTTCATTGAATGGTTTGGGATGTGTTTTGATGCAGCATAATAAAGTGACTGCCTATGCTTCTCGGCAGTTGAAGATTCATGAAAGGAATTATCCTACTCATGACCTTGAGTTGGCAGCTATTGTCTTTGCTTTGAAGATTTGGAGGCATTATGTCTATGGTGATAAATGTAAGATCTTCACAGATCATAAGAGTCTTCAGTACCTTTTTACTCAGCATGATCTTAACCTTCGTCAGCGAAGATGGTTGGAGTTACTAAGTGATTATGACTGCACGATTGAGTACCATCCTAGTCGTGCAAATGTAGTAGCTGATGCACTAAGTAGGAAACCTCAAGGCCGACTTAATACTTTATATGCTTGTCGTGTTCCTCTTCTTGCAGATTTGAGGTCTACTAGAGTAAAGTTGGAAATGGAAGATCGAAGGGAATCATTTCTTGCCAGTTTCCAAGTTAGGCCAATGTTGGTTGATCGTGTACGTGAAGCTCAGGTGAATGATGAGGAATCTTAGGATATAATTGAGGCTGTTGAGAGAGGTAAGAAGAAAGATTTCAGAATCAGGGAATCAAACGGTATGCTTATGCAAGAGAATAGGATGTATGTGCCAGATAAGGAGGAATTAAAGAAAGAAATTTTGGATGAAGCACATTGTTCGGCTTATGCCATGCATCCAGGAGGAACTAAGATGTATCATACCATTCAACCATTTTATTATTGGTCGGGTATGAAAAGGGAGATTGCAGAATATGTAAGTAGGTGTATTGTCTGTCAACAGGTTAAAGCAGAAAGGAAAAAGCCATTTGGGTTAATACAGCCGCTTCCCGTTCCTCAGTGGAAGTGGGAAAATATCACTATGGATTTTGTGTATAAGCTTCCACCTACGCAGAATGGTTTTGATGGTGTTTGGGTGGTCGTAGATCGACTGACCAAGTCAGCGCACTTCATTTCAGTAAGGGAGAAGTCTCATCTGAACAAGTTGGCTAAATTGTTCATTAGGATGATTGTGAAGTATCATGGAGTTCTAGTGAGTATTATTTCTGATCCAGACCCAAGATTTACTTCTAAGTTTTAGGTAGCTTTTCAAGAAGCTCTTGGTACGAGATTGCTTTACAGCACTGCTTATCATCCTCAAACAGATGGTCAATCTGAGAGGACCATTCAGACGTTGGAAGATATGCTAAGATCTTTAGCGTTGCAGTTTAGTGATTCTTGGCATGATCGCTTGGATTTGATGGAATTTGCCTACAATAATAGTTTTCATTCGAGTATTGGTATGTCACCTTTTGAGGCACTTTATGGTAGAGCTTGCCGTACACCTTTGTGTTGGTCAGAGGTAGGTGAACGAGCTTTGGTGGGCCCTGAGATAGTAGAGGAGACTACTCAGAATGTTCAGGTGATTAAGTCTAACTTGAAAGCAGCCCAAGATCGACAAAAGAGTTTGGCGGATAGACATGCCACTGATCGGGTTTATAATGTGGGTGATTTGGTATTTTTGAAATTATCACCTTGGAGAGGTGTGGTACGATTTGGGAAGAAAGGCAAGTTAAGTCCTAGGTACATAGGACCTTATGTGATCACTGAAAAGATTGGTGAAGTTGCCTACAGATTAGAGTTGCCTCCAAAGTTATCCAAGGTGCATAATGTGTTTCATGTCTCGATGCTTCGACATTATGTTTCAGATTCTTCACATGTGATTCCTCCTCAACCTTGGGAGATTAATCCGGATTTGACGTATGATGAGGAACCAGTGACTATCTTGGATTGGAAAGACAAGGTTTTAAGGAATAAGACAATAAGGTTGGTGAAAGTATTGTGGAGGAACCACTCGGTGGAAGAAGCTACTTGGGAGACTGAAGATCGAATAAGAGAGATGTATCTGAGGTTGTTCTATGAGTATTAGTGGTTTGATTGGTTGTGTGAATTTCGAGGATGAAATTCTATAAGGAGGGTAAATTGTCACAGCCCGTCCCGGAATTATTTTATCGAGGACGTGAAAAGACGGGATTGCCCTAAAGGTTGCTAAGGTGTGTGACATTTATATTTGGTTTTTATGTCATATCCCTAAGTTTTTGGAAAAATATTTGGAACCTAATTAATTTTATTTTGTGTTGTTGGGGTAGTAGAGGACCACACACATACCTAACCTACCCTCACTCTCTCTCTTCCGCGGACACTCTCTCTGTCCCTTCTCGGATTATCCTCCCCGTGCACTGTTCATGTACGGACAAGGTGTGAAATCGACCATTTCTTCACAGATTGACGTCCAAAAGGTAAGGTTCTTGATCCTTGCAACCTTCTAAGCATTTTGGTACCAATTTTGGAACTTGTAACCCTCGAATTAGCCGTGAAACCCTAACCCTGAAAATGTGCACTGTTCATGCACACGTAAAACCTTGCATTTCAGGGAATTTCAAGCTCACAGTGAGCTTAAAGAGGTCCTCACGAGCCTCGGGGTACTTCGTTGGTAGAGTTTGGACGTCGGAGGACCGAGATCGAAGGTTTTTAAAGTTTGCCGAGCTATCGAGCTTTCTCAGGTAAAATCTAGTGATTTTCAAGCCTTGAAACTTGTTTAGATGTGTTCTACATGCTTAGAGCTTCATTTTGGTACCAATTTCATGAAAAATGAGTGAGAAACCATAGTTGGAAAAATTACCCAGAAACCGGCGAAGTCACCGACGGCTGGCGAGTCGCCGGAGAAGAAGACGGAATATTCCGTCAGTTTGGACGAAATATTCCTGACGCCGTTAGTTAAGTTTAACGGCTGCCGTTAGAAGTTAACGGAATATTCCTGACGCCGTTTGGTTTTCCGTCCGCGCGCCTGGCACGTGACCGCGCGTGGGGGCGCGTAGGTCCGTGCCATTCCCGGCGCGTGGGGGCGCGTGACTGGTCCAAAAATTATTTTAAAAATATAGGGATGTTTGTGAGGTTGTGTAGATCACGTTAGTATATTCAAACACCCCAATTGAGCATCGTATGAGAAGTTGTTTTGGATTGTTGGTTATGTGCTCTAAATAACGTTATTATAGTTGTTTTGCATATAGGTGAGACCTATCCCGAGGACGAGCGCAATCAAAGGCGTCACGGGGGTTACGACCCTTCGACATACCAGTGAGTGGGCAGTTGTTTTCTTTATATACCTATATACTTACTGATTTTCCCAGAAATCGAATTTAATTGAAATTATATTTTAAAATGCCATGCATAGAATTGATATGAAATATATGATTTGGTATATGATGCATATGTATGAAATGGTGCGGTGGACGCACATGTAAGTATCAGGTGAGTTATATTGTGTCGATGATGTGATTTGTGTTGAGAGCTCATAACCTGCACCACCGGTGTTAGTGCTTATGTTGATATTCACCTCCCGCACCGCACGCTCCCTTGGATCCAAGTAGGTGTAAGTCCTGTCGTACAGACCACTTCTGTGGTTCCGACTCGTAGGTGACCTGCGATACGTCGCACAGCTGTTTGATGAGAATTGCACTAGAGCGTATTATTACACCAAGTCCTGTCATACAGACCACTTCTGTGGTTCCGACTCGTGTGCAGGCATAGGTGTTGAGCTATATGATTAGCTGTACAGGACCACTGCAGGGTCTTCGGCTGATTTATTATTCTACCTGATATATTTGTGTAGCTTCATTATGTTTTGATGCATATGACATGGCATACTTTCATATGATTGATTTTGAACTATGATTTGAGAATATGTTGAGATACATATGTTATATGCTATTTTCTAGGAAAGTATACAGGTTTTACAGTGAGGGGTTATATATGTTGATAAAGGAAATGTTTTGAAAGCTTTGTTTTACTGACCCACTCAACTTTGTTTTACGGCCCTCCAGGTTATAGTTAGGAGTGCTTGGTGGCTCACGAGGATTCCCACTGCTGTTCTGACAGACTTCACACATGTAGGACTCACCCTCGGGTGTTGTAATTTAGTAATTGTCCTACTTGACTGCATTTAGAATATTATGCTCTGATTATGTGTACTGCACACTTAAATTCTCGCTAGCATGTCATTTGGATGGTACTGCTAGTATTCGGCTTTTAATCATTCATAATTCTCTTATCTTATCGCTTCCGCATTGCGTTATGGTTACGTCACGTTAGTGACGGCCAGTACGCCTTGATTTCCAGGTCGGGGTGTGTCAGATTATATTTTTCACACTTCTACAATAATTATTATTAATTTTATTAATTTTGCTCTCAAATAAAAAACACTGTTCATGAGATTTGGAGGGTACTTTAATGAAAAGGGATTGGACTAAGTTTATTTTAACAAAAAAATCATGCTATAAACTTTATTTAATGAAAAAGAATTAAATTTTAATGAAAAACCCTTAAATTTTAATAAAAATTACAAAAAAACTTAATTTTTAATGAAAAGGACACAATTAAAAAAAAAAAAAAAAAAAAAAACTGACGCGCATGCAGTACCTGTACACTGTTTATGAAACTGAACATTGTTTATGAAACTGAACACTATTTATGAAACTGAACGGTACTATACTATTTATTGGTCCAATTTCATAAATAGTGCCTAGTTTTTTGTCCACTTTCATAAAATGGTGTCTAGTTCTTGATCATGTTTCATAAATAATGTCTAGTTATTGGGTTCATTTTCATAAATAATGTATAGTAATTGGTACAGTTTCATTAATAGTCTCTTTGTTGGTCCGGTTTCATAAATAGTATCTAGTTATTGGTCCACTTTCATAAATAGTGCCTAGTTCTTAGTCATAATTCATAAATATTGTCTAGTTCTTACTCCAGTTTCATAAATAGTTTATAGTCCAGTGTTCAAATTATGCTTAATTGTTGTTTTCGTTTCATAAATAGTGTCTACTTATTGGTCCAGTTTCATAAATAGTGTCTACTTATTGGTCCAGTTTCATTAATAGTGTCTACTTATTGGTGAAGTTTTATAAATAGTGTTTAATTCTTGGTTCAGTTTCATAAGGTTTGAAACTTAGACCCTTTTTGGTGCTGTAAAAGCATCCATTGCGTCGAAAATAATGAACCCAGAAGTGACTCTTTAGATCAAAACCTTGAGAAGATTATGTTCTCAGTAATTATATTTAAAAAGCTGCTTTCAATTACCAAATTAAAATTTCCTCACTTTTTTCATATACCTACAATAATAAATGTAACTCTCCATCCAATTTCTTGAGCTTGGGTGTCATCTTGGAGAAATTTTTAACACAAATGGTATACCACGTGTTATTATATAAGTGTGGTGGAAAATTTTATTTTTTATGTTATTAATTTTTTAACACAAGAATCTCACAACTTGTATGGAGTGTACGACGTGTTCTGGGCACATTGAAAAGTTTATCGTCATCATGACTACTATTAGAAAACAACACCACAAAAATAAAACAGGAGAATGTAATTCAATTCGAAGTATTTTTCTTATTCTATGAGAAAAAAAAAAAAAAAAAAAAAAAAACTATTAATGTAGATGACAATGGGACAAAAGGTAGGAGAAAAAAAGTTGGACTTTTTGAAGTTTGGGGGGGGGGGGGGGGGGGGTACGCGCCCCAGCGCAAGTGGGTTTGTTAAGTTTTTTTTTTTTTTTAGTCTTTTGTCCTTATTATTAAAATAAAGTTAGTGGATGATTTTTTATTAAAATGTAAAGATTTGAAGCCATTTTCATTAGTTTTCCTTTTTAAAAATCTAAACGACCATGTAACCATTGTCTAAGCGTTGAGGATGCAATTATGAACGTTTATTATGCTTTCACATCTTTTAGACTTATACATTAATGATTATGAATTTTGTTTATTTTGAACTCCCTTAAAAATACTATTCATGAAAGTTTGTATGGTTTTAAAAATTCAAACAATCATATACCCATCCTCAAAGCGTAGAGGATGCGACTACGAACGTTTGCATATTTTTTTCATATTTTTCGTACATGTAAATTAATTATTATAATTTTTTAATGTATTTGGTATTTTTAAATTACTTGATATTTTTATTTTTAATGTGTTTTATGATTTTTAATCTCAATCTTTGCCTATAATATACTATAAAAATAAATAAATAAATAAAACTTAAATTTTAAAATTTATATAGAATAATAATTAATAAACAATATATAAATGTTCATTATATCTATTGTATTTTATAGTAAGTTTTTTTTAGTAGTTTAAAAAATTAAAATCATTAAAATAACTTTTTTCTTATCGTGTCGAAACAGGTAACCTACGTGTCACTCTCGTGTAAACCTGTTAAGGACCCGTTATTAACGGGTTATTATCGTGTGACCCGATAATGACCCAATTAGTTATCGTGTTGATCCAAAACCCGTTATTTTCGTGTCGTTTACGTGTCGTGTTAACGGGTCGTGTAAGAAATTGCCAGGTCTAAGTACAAATACATGTCTCTTGTTTTCTGTTATACACAGTACAAATATATGAACACATGAAAGTCCAAGTATAGTGTACAAAATATATCATAGGTAAGCAGCAACAAGAAGAAAAAAAAAAATTGTTCCGTCCCGTCCCAAGCCTTACCAAACAACAGATGGAACAGGGTTAAGTTAGTCATTTTAATATTTTTGGTTCCGTTCTCCATCCTGCGCACTAAACATAGAACGGAACAACTCTCCCGTTCTATCCTGCGCACACCAAACATAACATGGAACCACTATTTTGTCCTGTCCCGTCCCGTCCCGTTCCGTTCCTTCCCATCTGCGTACCAATCGCTGGGAGTGGAGGATGGGCTAAGCCTCACAATGAGCTAGCAATAATGTGGTTCAAATTCGCCTTTGGTGAGAATCGAATCTAAGACCTTTCACTTACAAGTGAAGAAGAATACCCTCATATCGAAATACTGAGTGGCACTTAGTAAAAAGGAACATAAATCTTTTTAGGAAGAAAGAAAAATAAGACTCATACTTAGAAAGCCTAGTCGTATATGGACCAATGACAATAATTTTCAGTGAATTTGAACCGCCTTATTATGACTCGTCTATTGTGAGACTGTTTGGGCCCAAAATATTGGTTTGGGCCGAGTTTAGAATTGTCCTCGGCCTAAAAGCTTTGTTCAAGGATCTTTATGGACCATATGTTTCGTGGGCCGTCTAGCCGAGGTCAACTAAGCCCTATTGGGAAGTGGAATGTTCTAGATAAAAGGAAAAATGAGTAAGTCCCATTGCGAGACGGATGGCTGGGGTATTTGAATTCTGATGTGATAAGGAGTCTCGGCAGGATGCGGAGACCTATAGATGAATACGGCTTGATAGAGGGTCAGGTTCAAAGTCCTAATGGAAGTAGGAATGGCCGAGATAAGATTGGATCAGGATAAGGAGTCCTAATCCGAATGTAGTTTTAACTTGATCGAGAGAGGGTTTGCTGCTATAAATAGAGAGGTGAGTGCGCCATTGAAGCCCCTCAAACTCAACACACAAATCTGCCATGCGCAAACCCTCGCTCTACGAGAAACCTCTCAACAACCTTGAGATTTTATTTTATTTTTTCGCCGACACATCTTCAGTTTGGATAAACAACATTGTGAAGGCAACCGGTGATTTCTTCAGTTTGGATAAACAGCACTATCGCCGTAGAATCAGCCGACTGCGGAGCACCTTCAGTTTGGATAAACAGCATTGCGTCAAGGCTGACTGATTATCTATCCAAGTCTTGGTCGAGAAGGATTTTCGAATCCTTATCGGCAGAGGTCATCTCATTAGCCTTCTCGGCGAAGTGAGGTGTTACAGATTACTGGGCTTGGCACATTGAACGCCGAGTTGTTTTATGATTAGATACTCACAAGTAAGCTTTAGAGTTCGACATTCTGACGGTCGAACCACGTTTACCATCAAGACATACATTTCTTTTGAGTACTTGTGTCCATATAGTCTGGTACCAGTTCGGCGTGCTTATACTCTTACGAATATAATCACCGTGACCGAACCCGGTGCCGACGATCCGTGAACTTCACAGAAATAACAGCCTTGTCTTCAGGCTCTAGAATCCAAAGGCCGAGATGTGTTCCTTCCTCAGCCGTAATCGCAAGATCAAGAAGTTAGCAGCGCGCCCGATGCCACGCATCATATTTTACTCCCCGACCGAGCTCGGCATGCCCCGCACATAACCGAAGGACGTAGTTAGCTTATTAATTACTCAGCCTGCGCGCCACATTGGCTTGGTAGTTTTTAGGGTCAACAGAGACTTAGCCCACTCCCTCACTCCCTTAGTGTAGATAATATCGCTTGTTCAAATTCTATAATGTTTGTTTGTTATCCCTGTTGGAATAGTTTAGTAATGACATTCATATCCCAACATGTATAGGTTGAATCAATATGATGTTTGTTGACTGTCTACTGGAATCTAAATTTGCTGAAATCTGTCTGTGTTCGCTTAACGGAAGCTAACTGGCTGAATTTATTTGCCATCTGACATCCGACATCTGAATCTATATTCATCTTCCATATGTTTGATATCTGCCTAACTGCCTGCCTATCCCACTAACAGACGTTGCATCCACATCTGATTGTTGGCAAAATCATGTTGTTGCTGCAATGAGTTTGATGAGAGTGTTGAAAATAATAGTTATTTAGTTTTATTTTTTATTGTTTGCGTTCTCTTATAAGTTTAAAAGTTGGGCGGAACCCTTAGAATTAGGTTTTCTTTTAGATTAGAGTTTAGTTTATTATAAATAAGATGCTTGTTCTTCATATGTGAAGATGTCGATCAAGATATAGTCTCTTAGATTTGTGTAGCCTTTAGTCTCTTAGATTTGTGTAGCCTTTTTGGCAATTATGCATTTCTAATAAAGTTATATTTCGTTAATTCGTTGTGTACTCTCAATTACAACTAAACATATTTAAGTTGGACATACGTAACATCAATGTATAAATTTTATAACCAAGACCGTTCAATTTCTCAATCTTCATTTGAAAATCATCCCTACAAAAAACCATTTGAGTCGGAGATTGTGTAATCATCTGAATGAATCAAATAAATCAACGATTTAAGTACCAAGGAACAAAGGGTGAGAACGAGCTCATTATTGTTCTGGTCCAAATTAGTGTTGGGAGCAAAAATACCCACTTGTATGTTAAATTCCTTGTGGCCTATGTTTAACTGAGGGAAAATAGAGGGGCATAACGCAACATAGAGAGAATGAGATGAAAAATAGGCTTGAGGAATTGTGTGTTATTTCTCAGTTCCTGTGACTTTATTTATAGTAATAAGAAGGAAAGAAACTTGCCTCGAAGTAATACAAAATCTAAAAAGAAAAAATCTTTTAGATCTCGAAATATTCCTAATCTGTCACACACTCGCAATATGTGATTCACACAATCACAATATGTGTTAGAATGTGTGTGACAACGAAATTGACATTATTATCCATATCTTGAACGTGCCATTTTACTTTTCAACTCATGCGTTCCCCTTTCGTTTTCTTTAGAAATTCAGGTGGAGCTCTGATTGACAGATGAAGAAAACCGCCAAAGAAGAACACGAAAAGGCCGCAATCCTTCCACGAGGCACCAACCCACTTCACTTGAACTTGGACCAATACAAACCACTCGCCTTCCATCATCCTCTCCTCTCCTCTCCTCTCCTCTCCTGTCGGACAAGGATATCCTTCTTAGCTTTTTCTTTCATTTTCCCAACTTTCTCTCCTTTATTTTCCCAGAAAGTTCCCCACTTTCCCGGAAGGTGAAAAAAAAAATTCAAAAAAATGCAAACCAAAACCCTGGTAGCTCACTCTCCTCCTCTCCTCCAAAACCCTACTCTTTTCTTCACAAACCCACCACATTTCTATTTCACCCCACGCTTTAACCACACCCCACCTGGCCTCCCCAAACTCCACTTCTCCACCCCATTACGCCACCGTAACCGGTTCGCAACCGCCTGCATTGGCGACGGGGTTCTTATCGGAGACAATGGGAGCCATGCTTCTCCAGTATCTGAAGAAGTTGAAGTTGTGGAGGTTAAGAGAGAAGAATTGGAGAGTAAGAGCACATGGGATCAGATGAAGGAGATTGCAGTGTTTACAGGACCCGCCACTGGTCTTTGGCTGTGTGGCCCACTTATGAGTCTCATTGACACTGTCGTCATTGGTCAGGGAAGCTCTATTGAGCTTGCTGCTTTGGGTACTCTATTATTCTGCTTCACTTTTATTTTTTATTTGGGTTTTATTGATTTATTACTTTCTTTTTTTGAACAATACGATATATATTCTAAACTACTCTAATGTACAGAGAAGAGAATTCGAACTTAGTGATGGGGCGGGCAGATTGTCCTGACCAACTGGCCTAACCCACCTCCGCTTTTTCTGTATTGGTTTAACTTATGGATGCTGAGTGTGTTTACTGCTATTTTTCTAGGACCTGGAACTGTGATGTGTGACAGTCTGAGTTATGTGTTCATGTTCCTTTCTGTTGCAACTTCGAATATGGTTGCTACTGCCCTTGCTAAAGGGGTTAGTTTCTCCTCTTGTCCTGATACTTATGTGACATTGTGGTGAATCAATTTGTATGCTTGTGTTGATTGTGAAAATGAGTTCGACGCTCCTTTTCCATGTTTTTGGGACATTTCTTTTGCCACATTGATTCAGAATATGAATTTTCTTTGGCAATTTGATGCAACTTGCCAGGAAATTAAAAGGATTCTAAGAATCGTATTATGTATTGTACAGAACATGAAGGGATGAAACTTTCTTAAGCTGATAAGAACAGAGGGATTGGTTGCCAGATTAGGAAATTTTGGAATGCCTGCCAATAAATCCATAATGTGTGCTTTTGGATTCTTGTGCTAGATCATGTGCAATATTAATCACCATTTTCTGTTAGCATGATTTTGTTATATTGTCTGACTATCTAGTATTGGTGCAGGATAGAAATGAAGCTCAACATCACATATCTATCTTGCTCTTTATTGGATTGACATGTGGCTTCGCAATGCTTATATTTACAAGATTCTTCGGTTCATGGGCATTAACTGGTAAGAGGGACTGGTACATGTTTTCTATATATTTACATTAAAAGAAATATTGGGTGCTTGATTTTGTTTATTCTTATCTCATTAATGCATTTTAGCAAACAGTAAATAACAAGAGTTTTATGAGTCTGTAAAAGTAGCATAGATGAGTCATGACTAATGCAATTCTGGTTTTTCAGCTTTCAGTGGACCAAAGAACGCGCATCTTATTCCTGCAGCAAATACATATGTTCAGGTCTCTTCCTTTTTCTTATTTAGACCATTTATATGCTCTTTTTTTTGAGTTGGTTACTCCTTTTTCAGAAGATACTTTCCTTTAAATCAATTACCTGGTCGAGAAGTGTTGAATATCAGAGAAATTTTTGTTTTGTTTGTTTGTTTTTGTTAGAACTTGTTTTCTATGAATCATTAGAAGGTCACATATACTTGGAATGATAATAAGCTCTGCATTTTCTTGTCAAGCTATCCTTACCCAAGAGGTTCTTTTTTTGTATTTCTCCTATTGCCATTTTTCCTATTTCTCATTTGTTAGGTCCACATTAATACTTGTGAACTAGGTTCTAAACAACGTATTTGCAACATTAGTTTCTTCATGAAAAAAGCCAGCAATTGCTCAATAATATCTTGTTAGAAAGACTGAATTTTTTCTTAATTGGTTGTTTTGATATTGCACGCATTATCTTCATGGCTGACTGTTAGCTAGTGTCTATCATCTTACGAGAATAGAGTATGGTATAGATCAACCGAAGAGGTATGCATAAAAGTATTTTCCCCAAGGAGGAATCCTAGAATTCCGTATTGACATGTCCTTTGCTCTTTTATGACTGGAAAATAGATTCGTTACCATGTGTCCTATACTCCTGCACATAATTTCTTTTCAATGGCTTTGTAATTGAACATGATATTTTCTGTTGGTAGATACGAAGTTTGGCGTGGCCCGCAGTTCTTATTGGTTTGATTACTCAGAGTGCAAGGTTAGATATTTCTTCTTCTCTTCCCATTCATTATGTACGGCATAGCTGTGCTCTTTGTTCAAAATCATCGAAAACTATACAACAATGAATATTGTTAAGTCCAAACATCTTTTTTTGAGATATTAAATCTATTGGTTGAAAAGAATTAACTGCCAGAGAAAGTAAGGCAATATGTATGCACTAGAAATTCAAATTCCAACAAGTAAACATGACTGATTATATGAACTAGCATATCAAAATTAAGTGTGAACATGCATTATTGTTTATTGCCTAAGTAAATGCTCTCTGGCTTGTCCAAAACAAGTATAAAGCAAGCATTTATATTTGACTCGAAGAATTATTTGTTGCCTAAGGGAAAGTTACCTCTGGCAGGGGATTTTAAATACTGAGGTTAATGAGATTGTAAGCAGCTGTGAGTTCATGTTCGTACTCTGATATTGTCAATATGTTTCCCAGTCTTGGCATGAAAGATTCATGGGGTCCTTTGAAGGCCTTGGCGGTAGCCAGTGCTATAAATGGCATTGGTGATATAGTCCTGTGCAGTTTTTTAGGCTATGGTATTGCGGGTGCAGCATGGGCAACAATGGTTTCACAGGTGTGTGGGACATACATCATAATATGTCATATAACGTTTGAATATTTTATTATATGTTCTTGACACGTTAATTTCCTTTTTTATTGCTATTTACTGGTATGGTTTTAGGTTGTTGCAGGTTATATGATGATTCAAGCTTTGAACAATAAAGGATATAATGCATATGCCTTCTCTGTTCCCTCGCCCAAAGAACTTTTAACAGTATTTGAGCTTGCTGCTCCAGTGGTTCTAACAATGATGTCGAAGGTTTCAGTTTTTCCAATTATATTTCTCTATCTATTGCAATGTTTTAAAAACTCGCCTCGAGGCGCGCCTAGGGCGCCCTTAAGGCTGGGCGCCATGGCTAACGCCTCAGTTTTGCTGGAGTGGGTGAAAGGCTTCGCCGGAGCCGCCTAGGCGCGCCTCAGTGGGTTTTATTTTTTTTTTTTTCTTTACTCCCAAACCCAAATTTTGGGTAGGATTTTAACTGCCTCATACCTCTTCCTTGCACTTTTGTCTCTATGCCTTTTTTCTGATTTTTATCTTTTATATAATGGATGTGTGTGTTGTTTGCGTGCATTGTTATATGTGTGCTCATTGTGATTTTCATCCTCTATTTTATACATATATAATATAATATATGTATATATGTGTGTATATTTATATTTATAATATATGTGTGTGCTCCAACTCCAACAATGGGCTAAAAGCCAAATTACCCCCCCAAACCCTCTCCAATGCAGGCCAAATTTTTGGGCTAAATGCCAAAAGTTATTTCTGGGCCAAATACCCCCCAGGATTCCCCCCCCCCGCGTGACTGGACTCGCTGGCCTTTGGGCCAGTCTCGGCCCGTTCACGCTCCAACGCGCCCTACGCGGAGCGCCTGCAATTCGTTCCCGACAGGGGTGGGCCCCGCTGTCAGCGGTTTGTCGGCCACCAACCGAATTCCAACGGCTACTTTTACAATCGGATGGCTAGTTTTGAAGGACCGTTGGTTGATCCAACGGTCCAGATTCAAATTTGATTTTTTTAAATATGTTATTTTAAAATACATTGAATCCAACGGCTGAGATCAAATATAATCAAATCTAACGGTAAAAAAAAGATCTAACGGCCCAAATTTAAATCCAACGGCTAAAATAATTTAAAAAAATAATTTAACTGAAAATTCACCCAAAAACTCTATAAATACCTATGTATTTGTTCAAACATCCACACAAAACTCAATTTTCTCTTACAATTCTTCCAATTTATCTTTCTACCATTTCTTTCCATTTCCAAATTGTTCAACATGGCAAGAGAGCATGTTAGAGGTCGTAATTGGACCTGTGAGGAAGATGTTGCTATATGCTTGGCATGGGTTTCTGTTAGCGAAGATGGTGCAGTTGGCATAAATCAAAATAAGAAGGTTTTGTGGGATAATATTATTGCAAAGTTTCAAGAAAACTGCAATGGCGGCGGGCGGGATGGTGGTGGTGTTTATGATCGGTGGAAGACTATCAACAAAGCATGCACTTTATGGAAGGGAAGCTTGGAGAGAGCCGTGGTTGGCATGGCTAGTGGAAGAAGCACCACAGAAATTGTGAGTTTTTGTTCTTGATATTTTATTTGTCATGTACATAACATTATGTTGCAACTAATATTTGTCATGACGGCCCTTGAATTGGCCAGCCCAAGCAGTAGGACAATTCTTCCATTCCCAATGCATACAATCGAGACTTCCTATCATGCCAGGGAAGCCTCTTTTGTCTGCCTTGCGTAGAAGCCTCTTCAAGTCTTCACGATTTGGGTTGCGGAGGTATGTGGCTCCATATATGCCTTGAATTGCCTTACAGAAGCGCTTCAGGTTCTCAATAGCAGTACTTTCTGCAAGTCGGCAATACTCGTCAGTTGAGTCTGCAGAGCACCCATTAGCTAGCATGCGAAAAGCAGATGTGAGCTTTTGATGAGGTGATAGACCATGTCGGCTTGCAGCATCTAGCCTCCTTGCAAAGTATTGGTCATGATTGACAACTGCATTCAAGATGCTTTCAAAAAGCTCTCTCCTCATCCGAAATCGCCTCCGAAAATCATGAGCAGGAAATCTCGGACGCTCGATGAAATAATCTTTCATCATTCGGTCATGACACTCTTCTCTATCACGCTGCACATATGAACGCCCCATGACAGAACCACGATGGCTAGATTCGCCATGGTGCACAGATTGCGTAAACGAGTTGATAAGTTCAACTTCGTCGTTGAACAATTCTGCATCCTCAATCTCGATCCTTGCTTGGTATTATGCCATCTCCATTGCCATGCTACGCCTTCTTCTATCACCCATTGATGAGATATTGATGAGATATTGAGGATATTTAGGAAACAAAAACTCTTTGAAAATTGAAAGATTGGTGAATATAGAGGATGATTGAAGGTTGAAAGGTTGTGTGATCAACAAATATTGGACATATGTTTATATAGAGGATGATTGATGGGTTGGTGAAAGTTGAAAGTTTGCTGTTGAACGGTTGGTGAAAGTTGAAAGTTTGGTGTTGAACGGTTGGTGAATTGAAAATTTGGTGTTGAACGGTTGGTGAATTGAAAGTTAGCCCAGGGTTAAAAGATTGGTAAAAGTTGAAGGCTTGCTTTGTGGAAAATTTAGTGATTTTTCAATATTTATCGGAATTTAATTTTTTTTAGATTAAAATGTTCATAAAATTAATTTACGATAGTCTACATATTTTTTTTTTTTAAAAATTAATTTAAGAAAAAAAATAGCCTAAGTTCATTCTTTAATAATCCCGGGCTAAAACTTTAGGCCAGAACCATTGGAGCAGAAAAACTGTTTCTGGGCTAAAAGCTAAATTTTCCGGGCTAAAATATTTGGCTTTTAGCCCAACCATTGGAGATGGTCTCAAGGTGTTTATTGATAAATAATCTTCTTCTTTTTAATATAATATATGTGTACGCTTAGTGTATATACTAAAAAATTTAGGTCCCGTGAGGCTTCGCCTCACGCCTCACGCCTAGGCCGGGCTTCCCCTCGGACGCCTCACCCACGCCTCACGCTTTTAATACATTGATCTATTGTCATGTTTTAACTTCATCGTTCATTTCTTCAATACTCTCACAACTGCCGGGGAGACTCTGGGGAGTGTTGAAAAGTAAATTGCTTACTAATTTCTTGTTAGTAAATGATTTACTTGGTAGCTTTTCTATTTGTCATTTTGTGAAACTGTTTTCTGTTGAGATAACTTGAGCTCATAGGCTAAGTGTAGGACTTAGATCAGTTTTCATTTTCAATGGCTAACATGCCTTGTAATTGCCATGTGTAATCACAATGGCTTATGTATTTGAATGGTGATGATGACTAATGTAAGGAATGAAGGAATATATGAAAGTGAAGCATCATTCTGCAACGGTTAGAATGTTGCAGCTGTAATATTCTCTCTCTCTCTCCCCCCCTCCCTCTAGCTTCTTCCCCTTTCATTTTCTTCTTGCTCCCTTCGAAATCCAAGTAATCAGATTAAGGAAGCTTACTCAAATCTCAACATGGTATTGCGAGCCTAGGTTCTATCTGGAATTGGGCGTTGGATCTTTGAGTGCTGTGCTCGGAAATCCAACGTGAAATTTCCGACTCAGTTCGTCGATTCAGGTCTCAAATGGCTGGGTCAGGTAGTAGTGATCTTCGGGCTCCAATATTCAATGGTGACAACTATGAATTTTGGAAGATCCGAATGAGGACTATCTTCAAATCACATGGAATCTGGGATTTAGTTGAGAAGGGACTTGAAATTCCAGAATCGAAGGGAAAGAAGGTCGAAGTGGAGGGGTCATCGGATTCAGAGAGAGCATCTCTGAACGAAAAGCTAATGAAGGATGCTAAGGCACTGGGTATCATCCAAGGAGCTGTCTCGGATGACATCTTCCCTAGAATTTCAAACGAAGAGACCTCAAAGGGTGCTTGGGACATCCTACACCAGGAATTTCATGGCGATAAGCAAGTGAGATCCATTAAGTTGCAGGGTCTATGCCGTGATTTCGAGTACACAAGGATGAAGGATGAAGGATGATGAAACATTGTCTGTGTATCTCACTCGACTTCTCGAGCTGGTGAATCAAATGAAAGGGTATGGGGAAGATTTACCCAGAGAGCGTTTGGTTCAGAAATTGCTTATAAGCTTGACCAAAGAATTTGACCCTATTTGCTATGTGATCGAGTAAACTAAGGACATTGAAACTATTGAGGTGCAAGAGGTTATTGCTGCATTGAGGGGATTTGCACAGCGCTTTGATAGGCATGCTGAGAGTACCACTGAGAGAGCTTTCAGTAGTATGAGTGTGAATCCAAAAGGAACTCAGTCAAATTCCTTTTCTGGTAACTCTAAACCAAAGAAGAACTTGAAATCGAAGGGAAAGAAATGGGACCCTAAGCCTCAGAACTTTGTCAATCAAGGTGGAAAATATGATCAAGGGGGAAAGCCTGATCAGGCTAAGGGAAAATGCAAACATTGTGATAAGCTACACTATGGTGAGTGTTGGTTTAAAGGAAAGCCAAAGTGCCATGGTTGCAATCGATTTGGTCACTTCATCAAGGACTGTGATCAACCAAACAAGGCTGGAAAGCTTGTAAACTTTGCAAATCAGGTAATAGAACCTGCAACCATGTTTTATGCTGTCATTCTGCTACTATTGGGAGAAATATGAACATATGGTATGTTGACAGTGCATGTAGTAATCATATGACCTCTCATGAATCTTTGCTTATTGATGTTGATAAAAATGTGAAGTGTAGAGTTAAATGGGCACTGGAGATTTAGTGCAGTCAATAGGCAAAGGTACCTTGGTTATAGAAATGAAGGGTGTGACTAGATATATTAAAGAGGTTATGATTGTACCTGGATTGGATGAGAATTTGTTGAGTGTAGGGCAGATGGTAGAACATGGATATTGGCTTGTGTTTGATGATTACATGGTTGATATATATGGAGATAGACACATGGAAGATTTGATTGCAAGTGTTCCAATGAAAGGAAACAGATGCTTTCCCTTAAGTCTGGAATATGTCAATCCTCACATGGCTAATAGAGCAACTGTTGAATAGTCATCTTGGTTGTGGCATAGAAGATATGGACATCTAAACTACATCAGTTTGATGCTCCTGCAAGACAAGGAAATAGTGCAGGGTTTACCTAAATTACAAGTCTCTGAGCATGTTTGCTCTGGATGTGCTACAGGGAAGGGTCACAGGGAACCATTTGACAAGGGAAAGACTTGGAGAGCATCACAACCTCTAGAACTGATTCACTCTGATATCTGTGGTCCAATGCAAATCACTACTCTTGGAGGGAACAAATTCTTCCTTACCTTTATTGATGATCACACTAGAATGTGTTGGGTGTTCTTTCTGCAGCACAAGTCACAAGTTTTCAACATCTTCAAATGGTTCAAATCCATGGTTGAGTTACAGAGTGGCTATCAAATTAAGAAACTCAGGAGTGATAGGGGTGGAGAATACACATCCCTAGAGTTCTCTAAGTTCTATGAAGATATGGGGTTAGAAAGGCAATTAACTGTTGCCTACTCTCCACAACAAAATGGTGTTGCAAAGAGAAAGAACCGTACTGTGGTTGAAATGGCTAGGACAATGATGTTTGAAAAGAAGATTCCCTTGAAGTTTTGGGCTGAAGCTGTGAACACGGTTGTGTATTTGCAAAATCGGTGTCCAACAAGTGCTTTGAACAACATAACTCCATTTGAGGCATTTAGTGGGAGGAAACCAGGTGTCAAACATTTGAAGATATTTGGTTCTCTGTGTTACATTCACATTCCTTCACAGAAAAGACACAAATTGGAGGAAACTGGTGAGAAGGGAGTATTTGTTGGATATGGCAATTGTGAAAAGGGATATAGGGTTTTCAACTTGAGAACCCAGAAAATTGAATTATCAAGGAGTGTGATATTTGATGAGAAAGCAATGTGGGACTGGGAATCTAATGAGGCAGTGCAAGTCTCTATTCCTTGGAGTGATGAAGGAAGTTCAAGGATATTTGAACTTGATTCAGAGTCAAGTGACTCACCTCAGTCTATGCAATCTCCTTTGAGATCACAAACAACTAGAGACCTGCATACATCTCAGGAATCTAGTTCACTTGGTTCTCCAGTTTCATTCTCAGAAACCTATGATCATACTCCACAGAAATGGAAGAGTTTTGAGTGATGTATATGCTCAATACAAGATGAGCATCATTGAACCTGAAGATTTCAGTGAGGCAGTCAAAGATGAAGCTTGGAAAAAGGCTATGACAGAAGAGATGTTGATGATTGAAAAGAATTCCACTTGGGAATTAGTTGACAGACCAAGTAGCAAACCTGTTGTGGGAGTGAAATGGATGTATAAAACAAAGTTGAACCTTGATGGCTCCATTCAAAAGCACAAGGGAAGGCTTGTAGCCAAGGGTTACACACAGAAACCAGGGATTGATTTCAATGAAACCTTTGCTCCATTGCCAAGGTTAGATACTATGAGTACACTCATTGCTCTAGCTGCATATAAAGGTTGGAAACTATGGCATTTGGATGTTAAATCAGCCTTTTTGAATGGTGTTCTCGAAGAGGAGGTATATGTGGATCAACCCGATGGTTTTGTGATTAAAGGGGCTGAAGACAAGGTGTATAGGTTGAGAAAAGCCCTCTATGGTCTACAACAGGCACCAAGGGCCTGGTATGGTGAAATTGACACATATTTGATTCATTGTGGGTTTCAAAGAAGTTCAAGTGAAGCAACTCTTTATGTGAGAACCAAAGAAGGTGTTGGGACTCTAATCGTGTCAATCTATGTAGATGACATAGT
Organism: Heteromeles arbutifolia; assembly: GCA_024362995.1. NCBI lineage: Eukaryota > Viridiplantae > Streptophyta > Magnoliopsida > Rosales > Rosaceae > Heteromeles > Heteromeles arbutifolia. Next base: position 36,110,364 of record JANCRC010000002.1, on the reverse strand, counting down.
GTATACAAGGAGCAGTGATGAAATGATGCAAGAATTCAAGACTGAAATGATGAGCAAGTATGAGATGTTAGATTTGGGTTTACTTCATCATTTTCTTGGAATGGGAGTAACTCAAATTGAAGGGAGTATATTCATACATCAGAAAAAATACGCTTTGACACTCTTGGATAAATTTGAACTCAAAGACTGCAAGCCAGTGAGCACTCCATTGGTTGCAACTGACAAATTGAGAAGTGATGATGATAGTGAACTTGCAGATGAGAGTTTATACAGGAAAATTGTTGGGAGTCTGCTGTATTTGACAGCAACCAGACCAGATAGTATGTTCTCTGCTAGTTTACTTGCATGATTCATGCATAAACCTTCCAAGAAGCACTATGGAGCTGCTAAAAGGGTTCTAAGGTATATCCAGGGGACAATTGACTTTGGGATCGAATGTGTGGTTGGAAAGTCTGCTCTATTGATTGGCTACTGTGATAGTGACTGGAGTGGATCTGAGGAGGACATGAAAAACACCTCAGGGTATGCTTTTTCATTTGGAAGTGGGGCATTTTCATGGGCCTCGGTTAAACAGCACAGTGTGGCACTTTCAACTGCAGAAGCTGAGTATGTCAGCACAGCTGAAGCAACTACACAGACCATTTGGCTTAGGTTTGTGCTCGAGGACTTTGGAGAGGAGCAAGCCATTACAACTCCCTTATTCTGTGATAACACCTCTGCTATAGCCATGTCTAAGAACCATGTGTTTCACCAAAGTACCAAGCACATTGGCAGGAAGTTTCACTTCATTCGAGATGCAATTCAAGAAGGTGTGGTCGATTTGATTTACTGCAAGAGTGAAGAACAGATTGCAGACATCTTTACAAAAGCTCTTCCCAAAGACAGATTCAACTACCTGAGAAGCCTACTTGGTGTGAAATCAGTTAGCAATTTAGAAGGGAGTGTTGAAAAGTAAATTGCTTACTAATTTCTTCTTAGTAAATGATTTACTTGGTAGCTTTTCTATTTGTCATTTTGTGAAACTGTTTTCTGTTGAGATAACTTGAGCTCATATGCCAAGTGTAGGACTTAGATCAGTTTTCATTTCAATGACTCACATGCCTTGTAATTGCCATGTGTCATAATCACAATGGCTTATGTATTTGAATGGTGATGATGACTAATGTAAGGATTGAAGGAATATATGAAAGTGAAGCATCATTCTGCAACGGTTAGAATGTTGCAGCTGTGATATTCTCTCTCCCTCTCTCTCTCTCTAGCTTCTTCCCCTTTCATTTTCTTCTTGCTCCCTTTGAAATCCAAGTAATCAGATTAATGGAAGCTTACTTAAATCTCAACAAGGAGCACTTTTGTTAACCACCCTCAAGTGATTGTGAATATTACCACCACACAAATTGCTGTTGGATGAGCTTGATTAAATCTACGTGCTACACAAATCTCAAAATTCAAATCCAACGGCAATAATATGGTAGTAATGCTCACCACCACTTACGGGTGGTGACCGGAAAATGCTCTCTAGGGTGTAGGTGTTAATGCTCCTGACCACAATGTTGGCGTCACATTCGTAACGACGAGCCTCAACACCTTTTGTTCGAAAAACAAACAATCAAATCAATCTATAGTACATTCTATAAATTTAATAATTGAACACTATGACGGACTTAAACTGTTTTTGTTTTGTAAACAAAACATATATATATATTTTTTTTATGAGCACGATATCAATAACCAAACAAACTTGATCACCAAGTTCAACAAATACATACCATAAATTAAGCAACCAGTAGTCTACTGATCTATTAGGGAGCACCCAAACAAAAGTTACGCAACCAAGAAGCAAGGATGACTATTGGTTAAGAGTATTATTATAATTCTAATGTACAACTGTCTGGAAGAAGGAACCATTTTCTTTCAAGAAGACTAGGTCTTTAGAATTGATTCTCTGATACTATTTAAGAGAAAAGAAGAGAGTTAGATGCTTTAATCATAACTTTGAAAAGGATTTAAATAGAATATACTCCTAACAAGTAATAGGATACTAAGCCATATGTTATAACTTACTTAGAATCCTATCTACAGGTGGCTTTCTACACTCTCATTGTATACTTTGCAACATCAATGGGAACAAACATCATTGCTGCTCATCAGGTTAGTTGTGGTAAACTTGTAATGTTAGTTGATCACTCTATTTGGAGATAAGTGACGGATATTTTCATTGATGAGTGATGACTTACCATTCACTCACCAGGTCATGATTCAAACATTCTTCATCTGCACGGTGTGGGGTGAACCTCTCTCTCAAACTGCACAATCATTTATGCCTGAGTTGATATATGGAGTAAAGCGTAGTTTGCCTAAGGTTTGTCATACTGCAAGTCTATTTGTATGATAACATTTAACTTTTATCTTGGTTGTATTTATTGTGATATGAAGAGTTTTCATGTATATTCTGTTCTTCGTTGTATTGGTGGAGATTTAAAGAATTTTCATGTGTATTTTGATCTTGGTTGAGGGTTGAAAATTTTCTTTTAATTTTTCATGGATACTTCGTCTCGTTAGGGTCTAGAATGGCTTGGATTGGATAATTCACTAGATTTAACGAATGTTGAATGAACAATGGATGCCCACTTGCATATTGTGTCAAAGTGAAGGTAGAAATGAAGCCATGAAAAAATCATTTCCCTCCTTAGCCTACTATTTTTGTGGGAGACATGATTGATAAGCTTTATTCATAGCTAATCCATCTTCTACCTTGACTTGGACAAAAGATGCAAGTGGCGATCCTTTTATTCATTCAACATTCTTTGAATCTAGTGAGGTGTCCAAATTCTAAACAACAAACGAGGCTTTTTGGTACAGAATACTCCGCTTTTGATGAATATAATGGGGGTGATGGCTATTTTGTTTATTTTCTTCTGAAAACTCTATGACATAAAACAGGCTCGAATGCTGCTCAAGTCACTTGTCGTTATTGGAGCTCTACTTGGTTTAGCATTAGGAATTGTGGGAACATCTGTTCCATGGTTGTTTCCTGGTATATTTACACCCGACCAGAAGATCATACAGGAGGTTGGCTCTCTTTTTTATTATTCGAACTCCTTACTGTCTTTCTACTTATGATTTCATCTGTTGACATTACTTCAAAGTGGCCTTGTGGTATCTGGAGCAAGGGAAGATTTAAGTTGGGTTTTGTCTCTACTTTGTAAGTTGTCAATCATTCGATCATACCTACAGCTTTCCACCAAATCACATGGTATAAGTAGACTGAGTTGTGACAACTGCTCCCAACTGATCCCACCATTTATTCTTCAAAGACATTTAAATTTTGAGCTCCAAATATCTGTATGTATGTGTGTGCGCGTGTGTATATTATTTTGATTATTTCCCAGGGCTTCCGTTGATCTTGAAACATTGTAATAACTGAGTGAATACTTTCTGCAAACATTTTTACTATTGATTCTCTATTATATGTTAACGCAGATGCATAAAGTGGTGATACCATTTTTTTTGGCATTGGCCGTGACACCGGCTATTCTCACATTTGAAGGAACATTGCTGGTATGCTTGATTTTATCTTCAATGATGATTTTTCGTATGTTCTTATGGTAACCATGTCGTTGCATATCTTGTGCCTGTCTTGGAACAACGATAGTTGAAAACTGAGTCATGTCTGTGCTGTGTTTCCAATGGAAGTAATATACAGTTAATCCTGTTTACATTGATGGGTTTGCAGTAGATAAGTACCTTGGAATAGACCCGTTCATCTTGTTGATGAAGCTCTCAACGGTTTTAATAAATCTAATAATCATGTTAATTTTTTAGGACAAGGGAAGCAGTTACCCCAGAAGTAGAGATAGTAATAGTTCAGATCTTTTGGGCCTATATTTCATAATCTCGCAAGTCTTTTCTTCTCTTAGCCGTTCTGGAACATTTTTGTACTGCCAGAATTGGAAGTCATGGATTTCGCTTGTTCTTTAAAATTGAGTGTCGCAGCATGAAGGCCAACCTACTTAACAAGATATAGAGTTTTGCAAATCTTGTTTTACTTTCTGATTATCAAATCCCAAATTAAGCTTGCTTTCATGAGACTGTAATTTGTAGTTCAAACTTGCGTTGCTATTTTGTTCTTGGTTTTATGTATTTCCTAGAGTTCTTTTACATAATAGGCAAAATACTTTTTGCTTTATTGTAAATGTACTGTGTTTTTTTTTTTTTCAGGCCGGACGAGATCTAAAATTTATTAGTCTGTCAATGAGTGGATGTTTTAGTTTAGGTGCACTTCTACTGCTGGTGAGTATCTTGTTATTTTCTGGTGTATACTTCAAGAGTGATTAGTTTTTTATAGTTTATACATATAATTTCACCATCCCATTTTTCTTTCACCAGTTTGTTAGTAGTAGAGGATGTGGTTTAGGAGGCTGTTGGTGGGCACTGGTAGGATTTCAATGGGTAAGACCACCATCTTTGTTCTAGCGTCTCGTATTTTCTGTTTCAACTTATCTGAATATCTCACCCAAAAGAAAACTTATCTGAATACAAACTTTCACTTTCAGGCTCGGCTTTTTCTGTCTTTACAGCGCGCTACATCCACCAACGGCATACTTTACTCTGAAGATACGAGCCGGTATCAACAAGAAAAACTCAGAGCTGTTTAGGTCCAGAATCATATAAATGCATGAGATAAACGGTGAAATCTTGGTGAAGGGTCAAAATGCAGTGTTACCATTTTAGGAGTTATACAAAATAGAGGTTGGCTATTGGCACTAGTTTTTTTGTCTGCAACAAGGCTGAAAGCACGAGCAAGTTGCAACCTCATGAACAAATGAGCATATGGAGGCAATGTTTGGCTTCAAGGAAGAATTTATGAGCAGCTATGCTGGTTCTCTGTTTGATCAATGTCGTAAAACTCTGCATTATGAATCTGTCCCAAAAACACGAACTCGTCTTCACTGCAGAAAATTTCAGTGGATACCTGTTGAAAATTTGCATAATCTGGCTGGTAGTTATTGACCCTTTAAAAATTAACAGTTTCGGTATTGTCCTTCTGAAAAACCATTTCAGTACATTCCTGGGGAAAAACTAAAAAACTTTGTTAGAGAGCTCTAGCGAAGGATCTTCACGTTTTTGTTTGTCTTCTACCAAAAACTTGTAAAATGGTAAATTAATACGTATTTTCCCCGACGACATACCTCACTCTGAAGACATATATGAGCCGCTTGAAATTGGAAAAACTAAGAGGTGTTTAGTAAGCATATCATGTTGGCTGTTTTAAATTGATTGAAAGTGTTTATATAAAAAGTGTATTTAAAATCATTTTTAGTAAAAATACAAGTGAATTTTGCAAAAACACTTGAGTGCTTTATACAAGAAGGTTATAACTGGTACTTTTTTCAAAATGCACTTCAAGTGTTTTTGGAACCCAAAAACATTTTCATTAAAAGAGTTTTCAATCATTTTAAAAGCAATTTAAAAATACCTGCGAATTCCTAGCAGCCAAACCTGAGTAAGGTACTCTACTTAAAGATCCAAAGATGAAGAAATGTTTTTTTCTTTTTATCTCCACATATAATTATCGCCATAGATTTTTCTTTAGTTTTAAAAGTTTAATTTGAAAGTGTGTTGAACTTTGTAAGATTTTTTTTAGTGTGAACTTTGTAATTTTTTAATGTTTATATTATTATTTTTTTTTAATTTGGTAATTTTTAGATTTTTATTTTTAATTTTTAGAGTTGAATTAATCCTGACGGTTGAAATTTTCAAATTTTTATAATCTGACACGCCAAGTGGCGCCGCTCCCAAATTTTTTAATTTTTTTTATCATTGAAAATTTAACTACTTTTCTTGCATAAAATTTGAGCAAGTTGGATTTTTGTACTCCTCATAATTAAGTCCCACTTTCAATTTCAAGATGACAAAAAGGTCAAACATAATTAATTTCCCTACATTGATTAAAAAAAAAAATTTAAGTCCCTCACAAAAGTAGTAACCAACAAAAAAAAAAATTTGGTTTTCAAACTGAAATAGTGTGTATCAAATGAGTGATAAATGTAATGCTTCAAAGACTTATTCTATTAACACCCTACAAATGGTTGAATAAACCTCACATACTTAATACATCCCACATTTGCTTTTTCAATTAAAAATTATATTAATACACCCCACATACTTCCCCATAATACCCTCACACCCCACATTCTTAATACACACATTACATTTTCTATATGCACCCCATATTTCTCAAATTTTATAAAACTTTTAATTTGGACAAATAATGCCGACTAAAATTTTGACGAAAGATGCCGCCTATGATTTAAAGCATATATGAGTTGTTTTCAATTCCACCATTAAAACCCATGTCATTTGTTTTTAATATTTGGTGGTAATTTTAGGTGTTTAATTCTTCATGTAATCCCTAAAAGATGAATACGAACATAAAAGCTTGAATAACGCATCAAAAGCAAGATTAAATAATTATCGATGTCGTCAAAATCACTAAAACAATAAATAATATGAGTCTTACCTCATGTGAAGCTTTCGAAACATCAATTTCGTGTTTCATTCGTCAAAAATAATTTTTCTCAATCAACATGTTTGTAACTTCATTGGTTAAGGTTTTGTTCAACAATGAAGGGGGCCAGAGAGATTTTGAATAGTTGAAGAAGATAAATAAAACGTTAAAAGTGATTTGGGGTGTATATAGAATTTTTTTAATTTTTTTTAACCTGCTAAGGTCAAAATTGTCATTGCATAGTAGGATAAATAAGTTATTTAATATTAAATTTTTAATGTGAGGTGCATTCAACATTTTGTGGGATGCTAATATAAAAAGTCTACTTCAAAAATAGGAAAACTAATGAAAAGGGTTTGAAAACTTTGAGTTTTAACGGTAAGGACAAAATAAAGGGTAAAGTGAATAGTACCAAGATTGACTTTTTAGTGTAAAAATGTGGTTTTTCGTTAAAGTGAACAGTACCGAGAGTTTTTTGTTAAAGTTCCCTTAAAAAAATTGTTGGGTATCAAAAAGTTTGTTGAGTAGGAAGAATAAAACTGGGCTACAAATGAAAGCTTTTTTTTTTTTTTGTTTTTTTTTTTTTCTTGTTAGCAAGCAACAAACGAACAAGCTAGGAAAAAAAAAAAACCTAGTCAATCCATAGAAAACCGTGTAATAACAAGAAATGTTTAAAAAATCTATTCGGAGTGTAAACTCGAAATTCTTGCAATAAATAAGACAAGAGCACGTGTACAAAGTAAATGATTGTATTAATTAGAGTTACAATCTCTGTTACAAAGTTTGAATCCTCTGATTCGATCTCTGGGCGATAAAGTGTATAGTGTGTGGTTGTTGATCTGAGGGTCGCAGTAACTTGATCTCGAAAGAACGAATACTTCAAGGATTTGGCTTGTGGCAATGGAGGAATCGACATGTGTAAGGGTGCTTGGTGGTTCTTCACGGGAAAGAATTAAGACTTGATTTGGGCTTGGTTCATGAGGACTTCATCAAATAATCTTTGATTTTTTTTTTTTGAACAAAATAATCTTTGATTTAAATCAAATAAATCAATCACATTTCATGCTAATTGGCCATCCTTGATTTGGCATTTTATGTGACAGCCCATCCCGGAGTTTACGTACGACGGACGTGAAATGACGAAAATGCCCTTAGGCATTTAGTTAAGGTATGTGTGTGTTGTTACTTGGATATGTGGTTGTATTTGGACCACACACACACACACAGAGTCACCCATTTCTCTCTCTCACTCCCGTATCTCTCTCACTCTTAGTTTCACTCTTTCTCTCCTCCAAACTCGTACGAACAAGAGCAAGGGCACCCCAAGCTCCACGGATCAAAGGTTTTGAGTGCACCATTGTGTTCGTGAGGACTCTACGAACACATCCATACCCATTTTAGGTAAGAACTCCAACGTTTTCACGTCGAAATCACAAACACCGAGATTGTCACTGTTCACCAACTTTTAAATGGTTACGTTTTAGGACAATCCAATCTCACAACGAGCTTAAGGAGGTTCCCACGAAGCTCGGAGTGCTTCGTTTGAAGGTTTTGGAAGTCGGGATCACGAGGTTCGAAAGTGGCCGGTTTTGGTAGAAATTTCCCAACGTGATTTGGAAGGTTTTGAGGCTCCAAAGAGGTATAACCTTCTTCCTCTCATGATTTGTGACATTTTGGTGAAAATTTCATGGAAAATGGTGCAAAATCGAGTGAGAAATCGAAGTTAGAACTTTTCCCAGTTTTCCAACCACAGCGACGGTCGCCGGAGTCCCAAGGTTGAAGACGACGGAATATTCCGTCAAGTCTGACGGAATATTCCAATGTCGTCAGTTAGAATTAACGGTAACAGTTAGCAGTTGACGGAATATTCCCGGAATATTCCTGACGGCGTTAACTGACGCCGTCAGTGTGCAGTGCACGTGGTCGCGCGTGGGGGCGCGTCTTCGCCGGCGCGTGACGGCGCGTGGATGGTCGGAAAATTATTTTAAAAATTATGGGGATGATCCTGAGTTTGTGTAGGTCACTGTGGTATATTTATATACCCAAATTGAGCAAAGTATGAGAAGTTATTAGCTAGAATTGTGTATGTGCTTAAAGTAACGTTGTTATAGTTATTTCTCATATAGGCGAGACCTATCCGGAGGACGAGCGTAGCCAGGCTAGACGTGGGGGTTATGACTCGACTACATACCAGTGAGTGGGCAGTTATTTTCAGTATATGTATGTATATGCTTGACGTTTTTCCCAGAAAACGTATTTTAAAGGAATGTGATTTTACATGCCATGTTATGCCTACATTTTTAGCATATGCATTATCATAATTATGCATACTGTTGCATGGTGCTGCGAAGGCCCAGGTAAGCCCAGGTGAGTATATTATGTTGGTAATAAAAATGAATTAGTTGGTGATGTTGTGATGCATATTGAGCTCATTAATCTGCACCCCGGTGTTAGTGCTCCCGCCAGAGTAGGGCATAGCTTCACATGATCGTTCACCTCCTGCACCACACGCTCACCTTGGATCCAAGATAGGTGCATAGCCTGTCGTATATACCACTTTCAGTGGATTCGACTTGTAGGTGACCCGCGATTAGCGCACAGCCTTCATGTGATTGTAGCACTTGAGCGTATTCATTATACACCTAGCCTGTCGGTCAGACCACGTGAGGTGGTACCGACTTGTGTGCAGATATATGTATACAGATGAGATATGAGATTGAGATATGATTGAGATGAGCTCTAGTTTGATTTATGTTGAATTGCATCACCCGGCTTATTATTTGATATATTGTGATTTTGGGCATATCATGCACATGGCATACATTCAAATAAATCTTGATATACTGAGCACGACTTGATTTATATATACGTATCCTATTTTCTGGGAAAGTTATACTTGTTTTACGCCGAGGGGTTAGTATTTTCAAAGGAAAGTAAAGTTTTTATAAGCGTTATTTTACTGACCCACTCAGCTTTGTTTTGCACCCCTCCAGGTATTAGGTAACTTTTGTTGGTGGCTCACGAGGATTCTGGTGGAAGTTCTGACAGTACATCATCCATGTAGGATTATTGGATATTGTTTAATTTAGTAATTTCTATGTTTGACTGCACTTAGACTTAATTATGCTCTGAAGGTGTAGTAGCACTTATTTCCTTTCTAGCCATTCTGGATGTTTGGTTTTATTCGTTTGAAATACTCATATCTTAATGCTTCTGCTTCGTACTTATGGCTTACGTCACGCTCACGTGACGGCCAGCACGCTTTGTTTGGTCGGGGTGTGTCAGTTTGGTATCAGAGCCTAGGTTGCAGTCCTGCATATTTTATGAACTTCTTTAATTAATTTTGATGTCTTCTGTCAGAACTATGCCACCTCGTAGAGAGCCACGTCATGCGGTTGAGCCTAATTTTCCCGATATTACTCAGTTGGGAGAAGCTATTGCTAATGCCTTCAGTCTGTGATTCGCCCTCCTCAGAGAACTCCTTTAGAGTCTGTGTATAATTTGAAGTTGCCTCAGTTTATGGGTAATGAGGGGCCTGAAAGGGCAGAAAAGTGGTTACAAAAGGTTGAGAAGACGTTCATGGTTATGCATAGTCAAGGAAACTTACCCGAGGATAGGTGGGTTGAGACTACTACTTGGTTTTAGGTCCAGAGTCTGCATCTTGGTGGGGCCATGAGACTTATGGACGACCGCCTGCGGAGATTGCTGATTGGCAGAATTTTAAACGGGCATTTTATAAGAGGTTTATTCCTCCAGCATATCTAGATCGGAAGAAGCAGAAGTTTACTAATCTGAAGCAGGGAAAGCTGTCTGCTAATGAGTATTATAGAAAGTTCACAGATTTGTCTCGATATGATCTAGAAGTTGCTGCCAACCCGATTGAGATGCTTCGTCGTTTTAAGCTTGGTACTAAGAAGAAGTGGCGTTCTATGGCTACTATAGCAACCTGTGATACTTATCAGGAGTTCTATGAGATTTTCCTGAGAGTGGAAGACTCAGAAAATTTGCCTAGCGATAGTGAAGAGGAAGAAGGCAATCAGAGGAAAGATGATAAGGGTAAAGGTCAGTATTTTCAAGGACCTCGTAAGACCCAGAATTTTAAGAGAAGTGGTACGAGCTCGAGTTCTTCTAGTGGAGGTTTTAGTACCACGGGCCCGAGGCGAGGAGGTAGATTTTCTGGAAGCCCTAGATTTCAGAGGCCGAGAGACTCGGCTGGTGCTAGTACTCCTTTGTGCCGAAGATGTAATAGTCGACATTTTGGAGAATGTCGTCAAGGTAACAGTGGATGTTATACCCGTGGACAGATGGGGCATTTGGCTAAGTATTGTCCTCAAAATCAGCAGAGACCTCAATAGCCACAGCAGCCTCTTATACCACTGCTAGGACAGACTCAGCGGTTTTCAGGATCAAGTGGTTATGCTCAGACAGGTCGTGGTAGTGCTTACCACTATCAGGGAGATCTCATTCCTTATACCCCAGGACAGTATCAGTATCCCCAGGATCCTTATCAGTCAAGTGGCTATGGTCAGCAATCAGGAGGATATGTACCTTATCAGCAGGGTGATTATAACCAGTTTTCGGCTAGTGGGTCACAGTGGCATTCTGGAGGACAGCCACACTAGATTGATGTTGCTACTAGCAGTGCAAAATTATCTAGACAGCACAGCCAGGCAAGTTAAGGACGCAGTGCCCAGGGCCGAGGTGTTCATGCTAGCAGAGGTAGATAAGGAAGACAGCCAGCTCAGGGACGTGTCAACAACATTTCACTTCAGGATGCTCAGAACAATCCTGATTTGATTATGGGTACATTAAATGTTCTTGGTCATTTTGCTAAAGTGTTAATTGATTGTGGTGCTACCCATTCTGTGATTTCTCATACATTTGCTCAGTTGACTCAACCTTAGTCTACACCCCTTGGATATGAGTTAGAATTTGCCATGCCTAGAGGGGAGAAGTGTTATGTAGATAATGTTTATCCTGGATGTCCCGTTGTAGTAGAGGATGTGTTTATGCCAGCGAATCTTACTCCATTAGACATTGTAGATTTTGATGTGATTTTGGGCACAGATTGGTTGCACTATAATCGTGCCAAAATTGATTGTTATGGGAAAACAATGACTTTCCATCGCCCTGGATTGCCTGAAGTTAAATTTGTTGGGGAAGGTAGTGGAGTAAGACATGGTATCATTTCAGTTGTGAGAGCCAAGAGATTGTTGAATAAAGGTTGTCAAGGTTACTTGGCTCATGTGGTATTAAGTAATGATGATAATCCTTCGAGCATGGAGAACGTTCGGGTAGTCAGGCATTTCTCTGACATTTTCCCTGATGATTTACTTGGATTGCCGCCAGATCGTGATGCAGAGTTTACCATTGATTTACTTCCAGGTACAGATCCTATTTCTTTAGCTCCTTATCGAATGGCTCCTGCAGAGTTAAGAGAATTAAAGATTCAGTTACAAGAATTGGTGGATAAAGGTTTTATTCGACCTAGTACATCGCCATGGGGAGCTCCAGTCTTGTTTGTCCAAAAGAAAGACGGAACTTTAAGGTTGTGTATTGATTATCGGCAATTGAATAGGGTAACGATCAAAAATCGTTATCCATTGCCACGTATAGACGACCTATTTGATCAACTTAAAGGTGCTTGTGTGTTTTCCAAGATTGATTTGAGGTCAGGCTACTACCAGCTAAAGATCAGGAGTGATGACGTCCACAAGACGGCTTTTAGAACTCGTTATGGTCATTACGAGTTTTGTGTGATGCCATTTGGATTGACGAATGCACCAGCAGCTTTTATGGGCTTGATGAATAAGGTATTTCAGCAATACTTGGATAGATTTGTCATTGTCTTTATTGATGACATTCTGGTGTATTCTAAGTCGAAAGCAGATCATACTCGACATCTCACTCTAGTACTAAAGAGATTGAGGGAGCATCAGCTGTATGCTAAGTTTAGCAAATGCCAATTTTGGTTAGATCAAGTGGCATTCTTGGGTCATGTAATTTCAGCTCAGGGTATTCAGGTTGACCCTCAGAAGATAGCAGCTGTGGAGAATTAGGAGCAGCCACGAACCGTTACTGAGGTACGGAGTTTCCTTGGTTTAGCGAGCTATTATCGACGATTTGTTAAGGATTTCTCAGTTATCGCTTTACCACTTACGAGATTGACTAAGAAGGAAGTTAAATTTGAGTGGGATGATAATTGTGATCGGAGTTTTCAGCAGCTTAAGTATTATCTCACTCATACTCCTGTTTTAGCACTTCCTGATAATAGTGGGAACTTCGAGATTTATAGCGATGCTTCTTTGAATGGCTTGGGATGTGTTTTGATGCAGCATGGTAGGGTGATTGCTTACGCTTCGCGTCAGTTAAAGCCTCACGAGATGAATTACCCTACACATGATTTGGAGTTAGCAGCCATTATTTTCGCTTTGAAGATTTGGAGACACTATCTCTATGGTGAGAAGTGTAGGATTTTCACAGATCACAAGAGTCTCCAGTATTTGTTCACGCAGAAAGATTTGAATCTTTGTCAACGGAGATGGATTGAGTTACTAAGTGACTACGATTGCACGATTGAGTACCATCCTGGACGTGCTAATGTAGTGGCAGACGCGTTGAGTAGGAAATCTCAAGGTCGAGTTAATGCCTTGTATGCTTCTCGTGTTCCTCTTCTTATAGATTTGAGAGTCACTGGAGTGAAATTGGGGCTAGAAGAACGAGAAGAAGCAATAGCAGAGCGAGAGGAAGCCTTGCTTGCTAGTTTCCAAGTTAGGCCTATTCTGATTGATCGCATAGTTGAAGCCCAGATGAATGATGAGGAAATTCAAGAATTAATTCATTTGAGAAATCAAGGGAAAAAGAAAAACCTCAGAGTTAGAGAGACGGATGGCATGCTTATGCAAGAGAACAGGATGTACGTGCCAAATAATGAGGAATTGAAGAAGGCAATTCTTGATGAGGCATATATTTCAGCTTATGCGATGCATCCAGGAGGAACTAAAATGTATCATACCATTAGGCCATTTTATTATTGGCCAGGTATGAAAAGGAAAATTGCAGAGTATGTAAGTAGGTGTATCGTGTGCCAGCAGGTTAAAGCTGAAAGAAAGAAGCCGTTTGGTTTATCACAGCCACTTCCCATTCCACAGTGGAAATGGGAAAATATTACTATGGATTTTGTGTACAAGCTACCTCGTACACAAAACGGCTATGATGGAATTTGGGTGATCGTAGACCAGCTTACTAAGTCAGCACATTTCATTCCTGTGAGGGAAAAGTATTCTTTGAACAAGTTAGCCGAGTTGTTCGTCACAAAGTTTGTGAAGTATCATGGGGTTCCTATGAGTATTGTTTCAAATCGAGATCCAAGATTTACTTCTAAGTTTTGGATAGCATTCCAGGAAGCTTTGGGTTCGAGATTACTGTACAGCACTGCATATCATCCTCAGACAGATGGACAATCAGAGATGACGATTCAGACTTTGGAGGATATGCTAAGATCTTCAGTGTTACAGTTTGGCGACACTTGGCATAAGCAGTTGGATTTGATGGAATTTGCCTATAATAACAGCTTTCACTCGAGTATTGGTATGGCTTCATTCGAGGCATTATATGGCAAGGCATGTCAGACTCCGTTATGTTGGTCAGAAGTTGGCGAACGAGTTTTAGTGGGCCCTGAGATAGTAGAGGAAACTACTCAGAATGTTCAAGTGATTAAGTCTAATATGAAAGCAGCCCAAGATCGCCAAAAGAGTTTAGCAGACAGACATGCTACTGATCGAGTGTACAAAGTTGGTGATTGGGTATTTCTGAAGTTATCGCCGTGGCGAGGTATAGTACGATTCGGGAAGAAAGGCAAGTTAAGTCCTAGATTCATCGGACCTTATCAGATCACCGAGCGAGTCGGTGAAGTTGCTTATAGACTTGAGTTGCCGTCAGAGCTGTCTAAGGTACATAATGTGTTTCATGTCTCGATGCTTCGACATTATGTTGCAGATCCTTCACAGGTGATACCTCATCAACCTTTGGAGATTAGTTCGGATTTGACTTACGACGAGGAGCCAGTGACTATACTGGATTGGAAAGAAAAGGTTCTGAGGAATAAGACAGTCCAGTTGGTTAAAGTTTTGTGGAGGAATCATTATGTGGAAGAAGCGACTTGGGAGACAGAGGAGTGGATGAGAGAGATGTACCCAAGGCTATTTTATGAGTACTAGTGGATGGTTTGGTTATGTAAATTTCGGGATGAAATTTTATAAGGTGGGTAGATTGTGACAGCCCATCCCGGAGTTTACGTACGACGGACGTGAAATGATGAAAATGCCCTTAGGCATTTAGTTAAGGTATGTGTGTGTTGTTACTTGGATATGTGGTTGTATTAGGACCACACACACACACACACAGTCACCCATTTCTTTCTCTCTCACTCCCGTATCTCTCTCTCTCAGTTTCACTCTCTCTCTCCTCCAAACTCGTACGGACAAGAGCAAGGGCACCCCAAGCTCCACGGATCAAAGGTTTTGAGTGCACCATTGTGTTCGTGAGGACTCTACGAACACATCCATACTCATTTTAGGTAAGAACTCCAACATTTTCACGTCGAAATCACAAACACCGAGATTATCACTGTTCACCAACTTTTAAATGGTTACGTTTTAGGATAATCCAATCTCACAACGAGCTTAAGGAGGTTCCCACGAAGCTCGGAGTGCTTCGTTTGAAGGTTTTGGAAGTCGGGATCACGAGGTTCGAAAGTGGCCGGTTTTGGTAGAAATTTCCCAACGTGATTTGGAAGGTTTTGAGGCTCCAAAGAGGTATAACCTTCTTCCTCTCATGATTTGTGACATTTTGGTGAAAATTTCATGGAAAATGGTGCAAAATCGAGTGAGAAATCGAAGTTAGAACTTTTCCCAGTTTTCCAACGACGGCGACGGTCGCCGGAGTCCCAAGGTTGAAGACGACGGAATATTCCGTCAAGTCTGACGGAATATTCCAACGTCGTCAGTTAGAATTAACGGTAACAGTTAGAAGTTGACGGAATATTCCCAGAATATTCCTGACGGCGTTAACTGACGCCGTCAGTGTGCAGTGCACGTGGCCGCGCGTGGGGGCGCGTCTGGCCGTGTCTTCGCCGGCGCGTGACGGCGCGTGGATGGTCGAAAAATTATTTTAAAAATTATGGGGATGATCCTGAGTTTGTGTAGGCCACTGTGGTATATTTATATACCCAAATTGAGCAAAGTATGAGAAGTTATTAGCTAGAATTGTGTATGTGCTTAAAGTAACGTTGTTATAGTTATTTCTCATATAGGCGAGACCTATCCGGAGGACGAGCGTAGCCAGGCTAGACGTGGGGGTTATGACCCGACTACATACCAGTGAGTGGGCAGTTATTTTCAGTATATGTATGTATATGCTTGACGTTTTTCCCAGAAAACGTATTTTAAAGGAATGTGATTTTACATGCCATGTTATGCCTACATTTTTAGCATATGCATTATCATAATTATGCATACTGTTGCATGGTGCTGCGAAGGCCCAGGTAAGCCCAGGTGATTATATTATGTTGGTAATAAAAATGAATTAGTTGGTGATGTTGTGATGCATATTGAGCTCATTAATCTGCACCCCGGTGTTAGTGCTCCCGCCAGAGTAGGGCATAGCTTCACATGATCGTTCACCTCCCGCACCACACGCTCACCTTGGATCCAAGATAGGTGCATAGCCTGTCGTATAGACCACTTTCAGTGGATTCGACTTGTAGGTGACCCGCGATAGCGCACAGCTTTCATGTGATTGTAGCACTTGAGCGTATTCATTATACACCTAGCCTGTCAGTCAGACCACGTGAGGTGGTACCGACTTGTGTGCAGATATATGTATACATATGAGATATGAGATTGAGATATGATTGAGATGAGCTCTAGTTTGATTTATGTTGAATTGCATCACCCGGCTTATTATTTGATATATTGTGATTTTGGGCATATCATGCACATGGCATACATTCAAATAAATCTTGATATACTGAGCACGACTTGATTTATATATACGTATCCTATTTTCTGGGAAAGCTATACTTGTTTTACGCCGAGGGGTTAGTATTTTCAAAGGAAAGTAAAGTTTTTATAAGCGTTATTTTACTAACCCACTCAGCTTTGTTTTGCGCCCCTCCAGGTATTAGGTAGCTTTTGTTGGTGGCTCACGAGGATTCTGGTGGAAGTTCTGACAGTACATCATCCATGTAGGATTATTGGATATTGTTTAATTTAGTAATTTCTATGTTTGACTGCACTTAGACTTAATTATTCTCTGAAGGTGTAGTAGCACTTATTTCCTTTCTAGCCATTCTGGATGTTTGGTTTTATTCGTTTGAAATACTCATATCTTAATGCTTCCGCTTCGTACTTATGGCTTACGTCACGCTCACGTGACGGCCAGCATGCCTTGTTTGGTCAGGGTGTGTCATTTTAAATCAATTAATTTGTTTGATTCCAATTAAAATTAATCAAAGAAGTAATAAATATAACTCCTTAATTAATTTTCGCCAAATGTTGACACTTGTCACTCTTGATGACTCGTCCAATTATGATAAGTCATGTGCCATGCGTACGATTTGTAAGACATACGGCGCATGCCATGTAAGCCTCGACATGTCGAAATTTTAATTTTGTTGGTGAACATTTACTTCATCAAAATTTCGATGTGTACAAGAGTATTGAAGGTGTGCTCTAAAAATCAATTTTGTACTATTAGAGATTATGTAACAACTCTATTTTAATTAATTAATAAAAGAGCAAGTTTTATTCATTCATGAGTTTGACTTTATATCATAAAGATAATACTATGAATGGGTCCATGGGACTTAAGGTATGAAAACAATGTCCTAAACGAGGTTAGGGCAGGGAGACTTGTATTCCATAGTCACTTAGTCCTTAAATAAAATTCTTAGCCATTTAGAAAGTCAACTGGACATTGAATGTCACTCTTCGATTTCGTAATACGTCCATGATCGACATGTGACGACAGAAGATACATGTTCATTGATCATGCCTTGATTTTGAATCATATCCAAAAACAACTTAACGGCTCAATAACCTAGTAAACCTTTTTTTTTATTGCATGGCTGCATCTAACCTCTTTGTTAGACTGCCTACATACCCTAAGGCGGGATCAACCCATTCGTAGTTCTTCAACCCAAACTTTCTCCTCGTATTGTCCAATAGAAAAACATAGAGTTCCAAAATCACTAAATGGAACTCGACGAGCATGAATCACTAAATTATGGGTTACTTATTGACCATGAAACAATCAGAATTGTCATTTCATCATTCACGCATATCACAATGTTTTCCAATACAATTCCACAATCACATAAAATAATCGATTAATGACTTAAAGATGCATAATATAACTATGATGATCAACCAATAAGATCAAGTATCAATTCACAAAATAAAGCAAATCTCTCTAATTCCATACCTAAATTCCAAGCAACAACATTGCAAACACAAATGTTTTTCCTCAGTAATTTCTATTCATAAGAATCTAGGGTTCCAGTGACACACCCCGACCCTTAATGTCCGTCTGGATTCCGAATTGAGCTGTGTTGGCCGACAATTGGAAGGTGACAAATTCATAAAGTATAGTGAGGTGGAAAATGTGAATAAATTTAAACCTAAAAGTGCCTAAATGAAAGAGTGCATGTGAGCGGAATTGAACCCGATCTACACGTGATGTCAGAGCATAAGTAAAGTACAGTAAAGGTAGGATAAGAACTATACCATCGAAGGTAACCACCTTTACCAAGATTTGCCAAGAATCCTCATCAACATGAAAGCTCTGTTACTAAAACCTAAAGGGGCGAAAAATAAGGGTGAGTGGGCCTAAAATAAAGCTTTGTAAGAACCTTTTCGAAAACATAATAACCCCTCGCTGTAAAACAAGTATAGTTTCCACATATAACATACTATGTATAGTATGAAAATACTTACCATAGCCAGCAATATCTCAGTAATGTAATATGTCATGACATTTCGTAAATAAACACATAACGTCTGGTAATCACATAATTTCGCATAAACAAACATCATATCAAGTGCTCATCGACATATGCTGACACATGAGTTCATGCAGAGATATTCTAATATGAACAAGACTGGGTGTAATAATGATTTACACTCTAGTACTACAATCATGTGAAGACCGGTGCTATGTGCATTACGTACGAGTCATAATTGCCTATAGCAATCTTGGACATGATAATAATGATTTACACTCTAGTACTACAATCATGTAAAGACCGGCGCTATGTGCATCACATACGAGTCCTAATTACCTCTACCAATCTAGGACATGATTGGAACCTACAATGGATCCAAAGTGAGCGTACAGTGCCATGTGAACATACACGTAAAAGACTGGCCCTGGCCCTGGCCCGGGCGAGTACTAACACTAGTGCAGCACACGATGAGCAGATAACGTAAATATGATCATGCAATGGTAAATCGATAATTCTAGTCAACATAACACTATTCATGGCCACAAATATAATTAAGGCATCCCATAACAGTATGCATACATGTGCATTCCGCAGGATTCAGAATAATTTCATAACTCTCAACATTACGACCTTTCTTGTAAATGTTAATTTAATTATGGCAATCCTGTAGAAAATTCATTATTAAATATATATGTGAAAACTAAACAAATATATATACTATATAAAAGAAAAGACCCACTCACCGATACTTGCGAGGTCGCATCCGTTCAAACTAGGAAAGCCGGAGTCTCCGATAGTAATCACACCCAAGCATAATATTGGGACCCAATAGTAAAACTTAACTAAAACGACTAAATTTGGGAAAAGGGAGTGCGGATTTAAAATCTGGGCGTCGAAATACACTAAGAAGGGTCCCAAACAATTTTCGTAAAAAGTCAATGGTCAACCCTAAAAAGTTAACTGAGACGCCTAGCTGGTAACTACGTTAAAACTTCAAAATTTCACAAAATGGATGTCAAAAACAGACTCGGGACGTCGAAATTAGCCTAAGAAGGTTTTCAAGAAAATTTCGAAATAGTCAACATAAGAAATATTCCAGGAATATTCCAGATCCATTCTGGAATTGGGCCAGGTTGGATCCCGGATTTGGATTCGGATTTAGATTCAGGTTGACCTATTTGGACATGCAGGTCTCACAGCACTCGCCGAACCCAGCAAAGAGAAAGTCGAAACTGGGCTACAAATCCCATAGCTCCAATCAAACTCGAAATACATCCAAACTCAATAATTTATATATGGATTTGAAGCTCAGATAGAGGAGAAGAATTTTATACCAAAAATCAAGTCAAGCCGTGGTCGAGATCAGTCGAAAAAAGCCTGCAAAGCTCAGATGGTTCGCTGGAAAACTGGGGAATATTTCCCCAAGGTATTTATGCACCAAAATGTTGCAAAAACACACATATAATGACTCAATCATCATTAAAATAAGACGAGGAAGGCAAATCGAGTGGTCCCGACACTTACCTTGGTCGAATTCGTCGTGTCCTCACCATAATCCTCTCGGATTTGAATGGAGTTCGGCTTCCTAGCTGTGAGCAAAGAGTGTGAGAGATAAAGACAAACAAAAGGGATAGATGATCCATGTGTTGGTTTGGCGAAGCTCGCTCGAGGAGATGGTGTGTAGTGGCAGTGGTGTTGTCGTTGATGTTGCAGAAGAAAGACTCGGGAGAGGTGAGGGAGAAGAGAAAGAGCGAGTTAACAGAGATGAGAGAGACGGAGAGGGTTCGAGAGTCTAGAGAGATAGGAATGAAGACACGTGGCAAAAGAAGAGTGGAGAGTTTGGTGGATGTGGGCCTTACAGGCCAAAAAAATTATAAAATATTTTAAATATCTAATTAGAAAATATTAAAATAGTAAGATAATAATTACGAAAAATATATAAAATATACAATAGTAATTTTAACAAAAGTATTTTTCAGATTCGTAGCTTTGTAAAATCTTCATCGTAACTTTGTATTCGATTCTGCTTACGCCTACTCGTTCGTACCGTCGAGTTCTTCGAGAATACTATAAAATAATATCTCATGCGCGTCACTAAATAACGGTCAACAAAAGTCAACAATCTCGCCTCAAAGGTCATTTTCGTAATTTCACACTTTTAAATTTATAAAGTTGTAAAATTAGGGACGGGTTGTTACATCTAGACTAACTCAGCGGAACAGAACAAGGGCTGGGATTTTGAACCACTCACGGAATCCAACTAGGAAACAATCACGCATAGCAGATTTTCCAAGCACGACCACTCCGTAAATGCTAGATATAAGGGGTCATTCATCATGGATTTACCAAGCATGTCACCCTTAAAATATGTATGGTCCCTTATCATGAATTAACCAAGCAAGACCCTATCCTATAATACTAGATAGTGATCACCCATCGCGGATATACCAAGCATGATCACTCCTGAAATACGTATGTGTTGGAAATGTTGGCTGGATGTGTTTTATTGTTATATTGTTGTTTGCAAGTTTTGGGAAATGTTTTAATTTTTAGGGGAGGTCCTGCCGAATTTTCAGTAAAATATTAAGTTGGTTTTGACCTTAAATTTTTTTGTTTTGCAATTTGGAAAAATACTAGAGAGCTATTTAGACTACTGAAAACTGCCAAGGTGACACAGACCACGAACGACAAGATCAAGATTACATGGGATCCTCGACCTTATGCAGCTGCTACGAATGAGCAGTATAGCACGTTGACCTTTGACGTTGGGCCATTGTTTGGAGCCATTGCCCTATGCAGTGGGAGTCTTGGAGAGCCGTGCCGGAAGAAACCAAGAAGGACGTGATGCATGAGTTGTCGTTTAGTATTCTCAACCTCTATTACTACTTTTTTAATACAGTATACAAATACTAAAAATAAGGGTGTGCTATCCACACATCCTTTTTTACTTTTCACACACCCCTTGTTAATTTCTATCATTTGATCGTCTTCAATTCATCTAATCCGACGGCCGAAAATTAGAAGGGTGTGTAAAAAGTAAAAAAGGGTGTGGATATCACAACCCTAAAAATATTTACTATTTAAATATTTTTAAAATTCGCAGCATCACTATGATTCTTGAGGACCTCAATGCCGACCAAAAAACCTACATACATGAGATCTTCTCAAGTCGGTACACTCAGTGGAAGAGCAACCTCCACACCATTATCAATTATATTATGATCTGGAGACCGTTCTCGCAGTTGACTGCCCTAGGGAGTTAGTGGGTCTCCCGAAGGATAGGGCGTGGCTGTGTTCACATTTTCAGGACACTAAATATGTCGTAAGTATAATATATATTAATAATATTTTAGCAATATGTTATTAATATTTTATGATATTTTAATATTATTTCAATAATTTTTTTATTAATATACTGTTTGAAATGTGTCCTAAACCCAATCATATGACGATACTTTACGAACATTTCACATGTTAAACTCAACTTGTTTAATATAAGGGCAAAGATTATTTATTTAAAGCCGTTTGATATAAATATTATATGCTTGAACAATAAGTCCAAGGAATATTTAATTAGAAGATGTGATATAAAGAAATTAGATTCATAAGACCATTCTCTTTCTTACACATATCCTAAATGTTCCTGATCATATGATTGCTAATTGGGTATTGACGAACCGTTAAGATTAGTACGTGCTATGTCTTCTCTCAAGGAGAGTGATTGGTCTCGAGTTATTGGTGTGACTGACACCAAGACAAGTATGCAAGTGCTCACTAGAGAATGAGTCTACTGAACGAGATCAACAAGGAGTTCTCATACTTATGTCACATGAGAACTAATGGGTAGGATCAAAGTAGTCATTTGACCTGAGGCATTATAGTTGTCTTATGGTTAGGTCCTTGATCTTTAACTGTGTCAAAGGCACTCCATCAGAGGGTGTCCATGACATAGTTGGGGTTAAGCTACTTAACCGTGGAGGCAGGTGAATGCGCAACAAAGGATCTTTAACCTTCAAATCGTTAAGGGAGAATACTCTCTAATATGATTAAGAATCTATGGCCAGAATATGAATGAGATTTAGTAAGTCGTTCCAAATCACATTCAAGGTAATCATACAGACAAGAGAATCACATTGGATGGTAAACATAAATAAACTATCAAACCAAACAATGTGATCAAAAGTATTGTATTAGATAAAAGACTGTATTGCATTTGTAACCCAAACTGAATAGGTTCCCCAACCTCTTCTGATTAACTTATGTAGTCATGACATACTACTAGGTGTCGCTCATGGTTTATGGAAACTCTAAACGTGATTAATCATTAAAAGGAGAATTGAAAGTTAGTTTCAATTCACAATCGATTTCAAGAGTTCTAATCGCCCACTGCTTCGTTAAAAGGAACCTAATGGATCGCACACCGTATAAGGTAATGGTTGAAGGATTTAAAGGAGATGAGTAAGGACAATAAATATTTTAATTGTTTATGGCAAAGATTAATTAATATGTTAATTAATCAAACGAATAGGTTTGTTTTTAAACCTTGAGTTAGTGTTGGGCCTTAAGGCCAAGTGGGCTTCGAATTGTCAAGCCCATTAACTTAAGCTGTATGACAACTTAACAACCAAAAATTCAAGAAGCCCAATACAGCCCATAAGGCTTGGGAAAACCGACCATAGAGAGAGGAAAGACTTTTTGGTCCAATATGCACACAAAAGTTGAAAGCATAGAAGAGGTATCTTTGCTCCATCCTTATTAGGTGATTCTAAGGATGAAAAGATAGAACAACACTCTCTCTTTTCTCTCTAGACAGCCGGCCCTCCCTAGGAGAAATAGCTAGCAATCTTCTTCTCCTATGGTCACTCACCTTTTCCTTCATTCATCCTTGATGTCGAAAAATTAGAGGTCCCTTACCTTGGGAAATTTTGGAGAACCAATTCTTCCATCCAAATCCATGGAGCCAAGGAGCCAAGAAGCAAATTTCTTCCATCCATATCCATGGAGCCAAGGAGTAAGGAGACAAAGGAAAGAAGGCCCTCACATGGGTGACTAACCTTTGCTAAGCAAAGAGGTGCTTCAAAGGTATAAAGAAATCTCAACTCACTCTTAGATTTTGAGTTGAGTCTTGGTTCACATCTACTAGGCTTTGAAAGTCTTGGTTCAAGTTTTTTTTTTTAGTGCATATGCTTCAGCTACCGCCATTTAATTGTTAAGTGTTATGTATGTTGCTCAAATGAACTTAGTTTTCAAAATATTTTCCTTCATATACACACTAATACGTTTATTTTGAGTTTAACAGAAAAGAGCGAAGGCAAACAAGATAAATAGGTCGAAAAAGAAGCTTCTCCACTGCTCTAATTTGAGGCGCTTCTCCTATAGGTTGGAGGAGCGACGTCAGGTAAAAGTATATTAATTTTAAATTGTAATACATATTAATTTCTATTAGAATTAATAATATATTTGTTAATATTTTTTTTCAAGCGGGTTCTAAGTTCCCAGAGATCAACATGTTTAAGGAAGTTAATGTTCCACCCGGCGATGAGATCACTAAGCAGCTCCAAATGAACTTAGTTATGTAATTCTTAAATTTATAAATAGTATTAATATTAGGGTAAACTGCCAATTTAGTTCCTGAATTATCACCTTAGTGAAAATTAGGTCCCTAAACTATTTTTTCAGAAAAATTAGTCCCTGAGTTATAAAAATCTGCCAATTACATCCCTAATGTTATATTCGAAGATACTATATTCAATTTTCCG
Organism: Heteromeles arbutifolia; assembly: GCA_024362995.1. Taxonomy (NCBI): domain Eukaryota; kingdom Viridiplantae; phylum Streptophyta; class Magnoliopsida; order Rosales; family Rosaceae; genus Heteromeles; species Heteromeles arbutifolia. Next base: position 36,086,093 of record JANCRC010000002.1, on the reverse strand, counting down.
TCAATTTAAGTCACGTTACTTGCATGTGATACACATTGGAGGGTAGATTCGTAGTTTTTCATAAAGAAATAGTGTATAGAGTTAACTTTGGAGGATGAATTGGTAGTTTTTCATAAAGAACTAGTGTAAGTTAACTTTTGAGGGTAAATTAGACATTAAATTTGCAACCTATATGAAATGTTAAGGGCTTATAGACGAGAAAATGATGGTATTACATTCAAAAATGTGTCAAATGGCTTAAGTTGATGAAAAATTGGATAATATAGCTTTGAATATAATAGTAGGGATGAAATTAGCAATTTCTAATGAATTTAGGGACTTATTTTACCGAAAAAATAATTCAGGGACCTAATTTTCACTAAGGTGATAGTTCAGGGACTAAATCGGCACTTCACCCTTAATATTAATTAAAGATTAATATGTTTGTTTTTATTATTACACTACAAAATTAAACGTCATTAGCGAGGGTCAAATGCTGTTGGAAAAGGCGATTTGCCGTTGCAAATACTTATTTTCGAAGGGAAAAAGCCCTCGTTGGGCGTCGAAAATTGCTCCATTGGAAATACATTTTTTTTCCAACTAGCCGTAAAAAAATGCTTCATTTCTGACGCATATGGCTCGTCATTACTAATTATCTTTCCGTCGGAAATGAATTTTTCAAAATACAAAATTATTTTATTTTGAACATGTCAATGTGGTCACAAATACTTATATGGCCGTCGAATATACTTTCTAAACAACAAAATCTTTTTTTGCAATGATTTTCTTACGACCAAAAGTTTGTGTCGAAAAATATTTTTCCAATAATAAAAGGTATCTACAAGAGCGCATAGTCGTCACAATTACCATGACCGACAATTAAGAATTGTCGATAATATGCACAAAACATATATATGAGGGTCAAGAGTCGTCAAAATTATATATTTGCAATGATCATAATTCGTCGGCAAAAATAAAAGGATACAAATACAATTTTAAAAAAAAATTGTATAATATAATTTCAATGGCAATTTTTATTGAAATAATTGTTTTATATTAATGAAACCATATATTCAACTACATATACAAAAACATCAATGTAAAAAATTTAAAGTACTTGTTACAATCCTATGGTATGTCTTATAACACTAGTTCTCCATGTCCACTTTAACCAACTGTTAAGGAGTTCGAATGTAGTGCTACGAACATTGATCCACAATTATTATCTTTATTCTGCCAAAAAGAAAAGACAACTCATATCAAGCACAATATAATCGTCAATTGATAAGAAACCCAAACAATGAAAATAAAAAAATAAACATAAGTTGTAATGAAGAGCCTTGACTAATTTTAGCTCAAGGTGTGAGCATAGCAACCACCAATCTATACCATAAATTTCGATTAGGAATACATTTTCATTTAAAGTATAGTTAGTTAAATTTGATAACATCCATAGTGCAGAACATGAAATACCTTCGATTAAAGGACTAGTTGTTTCAATAGGTTCCAAAAACTTTCTTGTTTCAGCAGGAGCAAGACCTAAAGTTACCAGTTAAGTTACATTACAACAAATCTGAGGAATCATAAATAAAAAGCTTCTTTATCAGAGACCATGAATCATAGAGTCACAAAAAAGAACGAAACAATAAAATTCACCTTTCTACTCCAATAGTTTCATCACAAAAGCCAATACACAAAATGGAAGCATACTTAATGCCTCTCCCCAGAATGCATAACGCTAGCTGAAACTGCATCCCGCCTAAACATTGATCCAAAGCAGAATATCATTACAAGGAGACATCTACCCCAGTGCAAAATCACCATGACATACAAGGATGCTACCAATAGACAAATAAGATAATCATAATGGATGAAAAATTTAATACGCCAAAACAAACTCACCGCTCATATTATCTGCATAACCTAACCACTTGAAAACATCTATACCTAATAACAGAAGCCAAATTTCATTATGTTTTTCCTTCTTTTCTACTTCATTTATTCACGACAGCACCAGTACATCCACCACAGCACACATGCTTAGATCCAATCTTTAGACAACACACAATCCAATTCAAACCCAATTCACAAATCCAACAAAAATCAATCCAATAAATTGAATCGAGACATGTGTTTATTACCTATGTGAGCTATGGCAAGGAAGAGCTTGATGAGCTCATCAGTGGACATGTCGAGAAGAGCAAACCGACTCCCGTGAAGCTGAACTTATTGAATGTTCTCTTCTTTGAGACTTCAGCCGCCGCTTGTTCTCAACGTCAGCCTGAAAATGCCATAAAAGGTAGTGAGGTTTTGGAGAGACAAACTAACAGCGAATGATTCGATTCAGAGACGGGAGAGTGGGTTAGGTATCAGAGATTTACCATGGCGGTGGAGATTCCGGAATTAGAGATGCATGATCTGCTCTATCCTTGCATGACTGAAAAAAAGAGGACCCGGGCTCTGCAATTCGCGCTGGCCTTGGATTTGTGGAAGTGATGAGGGCGGCTAGGGTTTGGTTCTCGGATTTATGCACTGAGAGTCGGAATTGGGCTCGGGATTGCAGAGGAGAGAGCCAAATGGCGCTCTCTTTGAAAAATAGAGTCTAGTTTTTGGGCGCCATGCCAAAATTTTGGAAATGAAAAGCAGAAAATAAAAGGCGCCATGCCAAAATTTTGGCAGCCCTCCAAAACACACGGTCACTTAGGTTAAAAATCTAAGAAAAACTAATGAAAAGGGTTTGAAAATTTTGAGTTTTAACGATAAGGACAAAATAAAAGGTAAAGTGAATAGTACTAGAATTGATTTTGTAGTGTAAAAATATTGATTTTTCGTTAAAATAAACAGTACCAAGAGCTTTTCGTTAAATAAATAATATATATATATATGTGCTCGTAATGATAAGATCTACAATTTTTGTGAAGAAGTCAACTCCAAAATTTACCACTATAATCCCATAAATCATAGATTAATATTTAACTGTTGATTGTTGTTTTAACATGTTACACATTCTACAAAACTAGATTCAACGATCCAACCGTCAAACTTATTTGTATATATCCCGATATCGCATACGTAAAAAATCACAAAAAAGAAAACAGTTAGAGATTAGGTAACAAGACGAAATTTTTCAACGGTTATAAACAAAAAATCACGATTTAATGGCTATTTTAGCTCCGATTTTGATGAGCTTTTTACAGCTACACTCATCAACCCTATAAGAATACAATGATTGAATTCGATCTTCAATTTAAAAAATTTACACTAGTGGATACCACAAAATCTTATATTATACTTAATGAAAGTATAAAATAAACTCTAAGTGTTTGTTGAATCTATTGTTTTGACGGGATACGCATTTTATGAAACTAATTTCAACGATCCAACCGTCAAACTTGTTTGTATATACTGCGAGATCTCATATGTCAAAAATCGCAAAAAAACAAACATCCAAAGATTAGGTAATTGGCGAAATTTCTCGACAGTTATAAATGAAAAATCACGATTTAACTGTTATTTTAGCATCGATTTTGATATTTTTTTACTATACTCCTCAACCATATAAGAATACAATGAACTGATTTAATCTTCAATTTAAAATATTTACACTAGTGGATACCACACAATCTAATATTTACACTAGTAAATGATCTTTTTCGACGACAACTATATGCCCTTCTAAATAAATATCCATTTTTGAGAGCCATTAATTGCCCTTGAAAATAGATAGTTATTTTTTACGATCTCTATTTCCTCTCGCAAATACATAATCACTTCCGACAACAACTAATCATCCTCAAAAATAAAGAAATTATTATCGACGGCCGCTTGTTGCCCTTGGAAATAAAGAATTACTTTCGACAATTTAAACATGTCCTCAAAAAAAATGTAAACATTACCGACGAAAATAATTTTTGTTGTAAATAAATATGGCGCCAAATTTCCCTCCAAAAAATAGTTATTTCCGACAGCGATGAAACCCTTTTCCGAGGGCATTTTGGGTGTCAAAAATAGTTAACCTCTTGTCGATATATTTCCGACGAAGCATAATTTTTGGTCGGAAATAATGGTTTTTCTGAGGATATTTGTAGGTCCTCGAAAAAAGTTGATTGCAAATGACTATTTTTTTGGTAGCGTTACAGGCTACTATGGTGGAGAAGAGTCATGCGATTCTCCAAGAGGTGGCATCACAGCTTCCTCTGGAAACCCCAATCGAGGACGTACTCCGACTGAGGATGCAACTCTTTAGATCCTGATTGACACTCTGGATCAGACCCTCGATCGTAAGCTGGGTAAGGTTGTCTTAGTAACAAATGGTGCCTCCACAAGTTGACATCTGATCTAACCTAGTAGTAAGAAATCCACCAGGGATGGGGAATGTGCGCCATCGTGACACTACTACTTCCTATTCCAAACAGAGCACGGGATAGGTCGCCACGTTGACGCAGGAAGTTGCGGATCTGAAGCAGCAGCTTATAGCCCAGAATGCCCAATTGGTAGTCTAAGACATTAAGATGTGCCAAATCTTACACGCCTTTCAGTTGTCCGACATTCATTCCTCAACCACTAACTGCTCCACCCAGCAGATACACAACCGGCCAATGCAATAGACCTTGACTATTTTATTTTTTGTTTTTCTTTTCAATTCAGATATTATAAATTTTTCCCGACTTGTACGTACATTTTCATATATATATATATATATATATATATATATATATATATTATTAAAAAATAATTTTTATTTGTTTATCAATAATTTTTTTTAATTTAATTATAATAATTTAAATAAATTATGTAATTAAAAATAAATTGTTAAAATATATAAAAAAATAAAAATATTTGTGCGACGAAATAACTTTGTTGCACAAGATTAAAAGTAAGGAAGATCTTTGTCACGCAAGACCATGAATGACAAATAGCTTATAATTTAATAATATTCAAATTACTTGAAAATGAAATATGATAGGCGAAATTTCCTTGCATCAATGTTTGCACAACAAAAGCTCTGGTCGTGCAAAGTCCTGTGTAACAATTTGTTCTTCTCGCGATTTCATCAAGGCGATGACATGTTGTCATGGTTTTAACCCTTGCGCCATGAATGCCTTTGTACCTTCAAATTTAGTGCGACAAAGTGTTCTTTTGTCTCAAAAATGTTCTTGCACGACGCATTTGTATGTCTCTGTTGCGCAAACCCTATCTTCATGAGTTTTGCGCGACTTATTTCGCCGCCCAGTTTGTATAATTTGTGGGTGGACTAGAATCAATGAATCATTAGGTATCAGGGATTCATGAAGCCCTTAAAAATTTGATATTTATATGTGACATCTTTGACACAAAAATTTAGTATTGAATGGAAATTTTAGGTTTGGATTTAAAAATTAGAAAAGAACCATTGCAAAGAGTTGTAGGAATCAGAATCAGGCATTCTCATTGAACTGTTTACTAACTGTCAAGGATGGGAATGAAAATAAAGGTGACTCATGTTACAACTGTTTACTACTGTCAAGGGTCGGAAACAAAACCAGTTTGATTACAAAAAGGCCATTGGACAAATTTTCTTTTCTGTTCAACTACTTCCTCAATTTTTAAAAGATAAAAATTGTGGCATCTATTTATAATTAAGTAATGTTACACTTACTACATATCTATATCATCTTTATAATAGAGATAGGGTCCACAAACACATGTGGATTCTATCTCTATTAAAAAGATTATACAAATATATGGTAAGAGTAACATTTTTGTTTATAATTTCATATGAAAACAATTGGGTTTATATATCCAGGGTTTGTACAAGTTAGCCCTGATATGATTGTTGGCCTCGGTTTACTAACATATGTTTACATAGGCAAACAATATGATATGCTGTTCAGTTTGCATTTGTTGCCCTGTCCCTTAATTTTTCTCGTTAGCCACATCCTATGCCAAAAATTCCTTAATTAAACCGCTGATGCTAGTAAAGGTGGGCATCGGCCGAGTCGTTTCGGGTTGAGCTCTAGAACCGTTGGTCAGTCCAATAACACGCATAACGAAGATTCTAAAAAACGTTAGGCGTTAGTCGAACGGCAGATTGGGGTCTAGCGCCTAGGTGGCTAGGCAGGACCTAGGCGGGGGTTTAAGCGGACTAGACGAATTTAAGTACATTTATTATATGTTGTGAAAATAAGTGTCTATGTATACTTAAAAACACATAATTGTGTATATAAATTACAAAATAAAATGGCATATAGATCATAAAGTACAAGAACATATTGAAAATATGGGGAACAAACATATAATTGTCGATGCAACTTTCCGCCATCTTCAGTCTTAACGAAAATGCACCTGCAAAACAATCAACACCTTTGATCAATGACCTAAGCCTCACACGCCCACGAGGTTGGGGGTTAGGCCAATTGATCTTCGATGCCTAAGTTAGTTTCTCTGAAAAGAGTAAGTCTTTAGGGCTTTTAGGGGTAACAAAAGCTTACCGAAATTTGGTAAAGATGGAGGTATATATAGGGTAGTGGCCAGCCATGGTGTTAGAGTTTTACCCTACCCATAACGGCATCCTATTGCCCAATGTTTATGGAGAGAATATTTTCAAGATATTAAAATAGGAAATAATAACTTGGAAATAATATCTTGAGATAATAGTGTAAATATCCCTAATTGATTTCAATAGAGATTATTTACTTGAATGGAGTCAATCTTCAATTGGAAATGTATTAAATATGAGATTTGGGTAATTAATTATTATCTTAATGCTTTGACTTTTCATTGTCATGGGCAGGTGAGTTGTGGACAGTCGTATTCAGCTACATGGACCTTTAGGGGTGCTGAGTTGCTCGTGAGAGTATCTGAGAAGTCTGCCCATTTAATAAGGGCAAACTTGTTTTCTTGAGCAAAAGTTCACATGTCACCTCTAAAATTTTTTGGATTATTTTAGGCTCCACAATAATGAGTGTCCATCCAAGTATTCAATGAGTCTCTTACATTTTATTGGGAAAAAAATGCAAAACGGAAGTAATCGATTTTATGTCTAAGTCAGAGTCGCGACCAAAGCGGGTTTAGGCGGGTTAGGCGAACGCATAAACGGTCTAGACCTACTTTCTTAATTTTTCAAATGTTTAGGGACTAATCGGAGCAGCCGCTTAGGCGCTAGGAAAGAATTCTTAGAACAATGCCCGTAACCCACCCAAACAAATGCACAAACCGACCCATTATTTGACAGGTCAGTTTTAATGATTAAGAAGCTGGATACATTTCTCTCATTTTTGGCTTAGTAACTTCATTGTTCGCCAAAAACTAGGGCTGGAAAAAATCCCAATCCCAAATCGAAAATTCCTGAACCGATCCCAAATATCCCGAACCGATCCCGAATCATTTGGTATGGGATTCGGGATTGCTCATTCTAAGTTTGGGAAACCCGAAAATCCCGAAAATATATATTATTATTATATATATATATATTTAATTATATTTAGAATAATTGCAAGTTTGCAACCATTGGATTGTTTCAAAACAATCTGGGTCGTCCATTCTTTGTTAGGGGTCTCCAGCCCTACCCACTCTTTGTCTCATTTCATTTCGACAGCCTTCTTCGCTCAAACTCTTTCTGAGTCTCTCCCTCCCACAGTCACCAACACACCCTCCCACAATCTCACTCGAATTCTTCCGACAAACTCTCTCTACTCTGGCCACCACCACACCTCACGACCACATAGTCTCCGACTCTACACCCTCCCTCCACCACACACAGTCACACAGCCAGCCCTTTCTCTCACGATTCTCTGTTGCGATTTTCTCTCTGAGACTATCATTGATTCTCTCTCTGTATGTGGGGTTTCGAGTTAGGGTTAGGATTTTGATTTGGGGGTTCGAATTGGGGCTTCTGCAATGGGGTTTCGAATTAGGTTTCTGTGTATGGGGTTTCAGATTAGGGTTAGGGTTTCAAAATGGGGCTTTGAATTGGGGCTTCTGCAATGGTGTATACGAAGTGAACGGCGGGTTTAGCGTCGGCAGAGCTCCGAGGAGGTATTTACCTTACTTTTTTTTTTCTTTTCAGTTTGCTTTTCTTTTTGTTGTGCACCCTTTCATTTTTTTTTCCCTTAGCTTTTTGAATGGGAACCGAAAGCATGAGACGGATGGGAACCAAAACCAGCCAATGGCCCACTAAATTTGGCCATAATTCATCTGTTATTGCTGGGGTCAAGGAGGAAGGAGATAGGTGGAGTCTGCTTTCTTTGCTCATCTGCTTTTCTGGGTTTACTGGGTTTATACCAATTTTGAATTTTCTACAATTCGTATGAATTTTCTGGGTTTATACAAATCCCTAACACGTCCCGAAATCTCGAAAAAATTTCGGGTATCCCGAAATTTCGGTTCGGTTTTGGGTTGTAAAATACCGTCCCAAAAATTATTGGGTTGGGAATTGGGCTTTGAGTTCCGGTATGGGGTACGGGATCCCGTCCCGAACCAGCCCTACCAAAAACTCATCACCGATATATATGCACAAAAAACGAGGTAAAATCACGTTTCAATACATAGTGAGATCAATTTGAAAAACATATTGACTTCTGAAGATGCATGATGCAGATACAGAAAAGTGGGATCTGAAGGTGAAGAACGGGATTCCGCTCAAATAGGGGAGAATAAAATGATCCAGAAAAGCAAATCTTTCCTATCAAAAATTAAAAAAAATAACAAAAAATAAATCTTGAAGCGGTAGAGCGGTGGAGCTGGAGCAAGCAATCAATAGAAGGGATTTGGTGAAGAATTAAAGAAATAATTCTTTAAGCGGTGGACTCTGGACGGGCAATTATTTGAAAGGATTTGGTGGAACAAATAAATATTGAGCGGGGGAGGCTGGAGCAAGCAATTAATAGAAAGAATTTGATTAAACTTGACAATTTTTTGCACGACTTATTAAGTTGACATGAAACACTATAAAAAAATAACGGATTTCGAGTCAACACATTAACTAATCACATCATTATCGAATCATCTGTTAAAAATCCGTTACAAATTTATTTGCGGGTAAGCCAAAAAAAGAAGCTTAGTAGAATAGCCATAGAACTTAGGGCTGGTTTGGTATTGCTGTGCTTTGAAAAAAAGCTGCTTCTGCTGTGCTGTGAGAATAAGCAGCTGTGAAATAAAGCAGCAGAGTGTTTGGTAAACTTTTTTGTAAAAGTGCTTTTGAAAGAAAAAAAGCAGTATTATAGTGTTTGGTAAACTTTTATGTAAAACATATGTGAAAAAAATCCGGTTTTTCAAAGCTGGGTTTTGCAGCTTCTTGTTTTTGGCTTTTTTTCACCCAAAACTGTGAAAAAAAGTTGAAGCTGAATGTTTACCAAACACCAAAAACTGTCTCAGCTTTTTTTCATAGCAGCTTTTTTTAAAATCACCTCAACCCCAAACTGGGGCTTTGTCTCACATAAGGGAGATCAAATCCTTACTGTTGGTCAACAATGGTGAACGTTCAACACCGGTTAACAACGGTAAACAACGATTGACGGTCCTGAATGGTCAACTTTGATTGCTCATTATGAATTTTTAAATAATTTGATTTTTCTTACAGAATACCAAAACACATTAAAAAAAATCATAATAATGAATTTACAAATGGAAAAAATGAGAAATAATATGCAAACACTTTTGATTGCCTCCTCTACTTTTTGACAATGAGTACATCGTTGTTTGAATTTTTAAGACCCTCTGAACCCTCATGAACGTTGTTTTTAGGGGAGTTCAAAACTTCAAACGACAATGTAACCATTGTTCAAGGGTAGATGATGAAAGTACGAGCGTTTGCATTTTTTTTTTTCACATTTGTACATTATTTGTTATGAATTTTTTTTTTTTTTTGTGAACAAACGATATTATCTACACTAAAGAGGAGGGAGTGGGCTTAGTCTCATAATGGGCTAGCAATAATATGGTTCTAATTCGTCTTTGGCAAGAATCGAACCTAAGACCTCTCACTTACAAATGAAGAGGAATACCACTAGACCGTAATACTAAGTCATATTTTTTTTAGTCCTCTGAATAACATTGTTCACAAGGCTTTTGAGGATTTTAGAAATCTAAATGAGGATGTCAATGTACCGATCGTCAAAGAATAGAAGATGTGATAATCAGCGTTTACAATTTTTTTTTTCATATTTTCATACTTATACATTAATTATTATGAATCTTTTAATGTGCTTTAGTATTTTGTAGTAAAAATCAAAACCGCACCGAACCAAAACGTGACCATCCCTGATCGTAATGTTTAAAACCGCAAATCAACTATTTCTTCAGCGGGCACAAAACAATTTGTTTCTATTAACCGACCCAACCCAATATATTTCGATTAGGTTGGTCGGGTTGGGCAATTGACCCATTAAAATGTCCACCTCTATCCACAACTGGCTATTGTGTGGTCTAAAACATGTTGCTAATATTGGCTCAATGATGCTTTTAAAATAATTGAAATCATTTTTAATGAAAATATTTTTTAAATCAATCTTTAGTAGAAATCTGAGTGGATCTTGAAAAAGCACTTTAAGTGCTTCGTACAAGAAGCACATATCTAGTGCTTATTCCAAGAAATATTTAAAGTGTTTTTGGAACTCAAAATCAATTTCATCAAAAATGATTTCAATCATTTTCAGAGCACTTCAAAACAAGTCTATACCTCTTGAGCTGGATGTACAATATCCTAAAGAGTACAATTTATGGCCAAACAGCACTTTTCTTTATTTTTGCCACTTAGTATTACATTTCAGTGATATTGTTTTTCACTTATAAATAAAAGATTTTAAGTTTAAATTCCATGAACTGCAAGCTCGCAATTAATTTATTTCCTTACGTGTGTGTGTATTTTATTTATTTATTAAAATACACTTATCTTCTGTTTTTTTTTTTTTTTTTTTGGGGAATGTAAACTACAAATCGACGGACCATGGGCCATTGCAATAGATAAAATATTTAATTGATTTAAACCTCAGCTTATTTAAATTTTCTGTTGACGATATAAAAGGGGGTCACTTGGCTTGGCTCTCGTTCATACTTATTAGCTCAAATTCCTGCTAACAGCCCTTTTATGGATGCGTTGCGTTCTTCTTTTCTGTGCACAATTTCTATTCTCAATCCAAACACAAGCAAATCACAACCTCCGAAGAGCACTAGTTCTCCATGCATACTATTACTAGCTATAGCAAGAAAAGCTAATGATAGTGATGATGATATTGCTCCAAGTACGAAGCGATGTGCAATGATGTTGCAATCTCTGGACGACTTCATAAAAAACTCCATAGAGCCACCACTACTCCGACCTTCATTGGACCCGAGGTTTGTGCTCTCCGACAACTATGCTCCTATAACCGAAGAGCTTCCCCCAACCGAGTGCGAGCTGATACAGGGCTCCCTACCACCGTGCCTTGACGGTGCCTACATTCGCAATGGCCCAAACCCACAGTTCCTTCCCCAAGGGCGGCCTTATCACCTCTTCGACGGCGATGGCATGCTTCACTCCATCAGGATCTCCCAAGGCCGAGCGATGCTTTGTAGCCGCTACGTCAAGACCTATAAATACACTGCGGAGCGCGAAGCTGGATATCCTCTCTTTCCCAGCATTTTCTCTAGCTTTAACGGCCTCCTTGCCTCCACGATGCACGTGGCTCTTCTTGCTGCTCGAATCATTGCTGGTCATCTCAATCTTGCTAACGGCTTTGGTGTGGCCAACACCAGTTTAATTCTCTTTGGCAACCGTCTCTACGCGCTTTGCGAGTCTGACCTCCCTTATGCTGTGCGGTTGACATCCAACGGAGATATTCAGACTATGGGGCGGCACCATTTTGATCAGAAGCTCTCCGAGGGCATGACAGCTCATCCGAAGACAGACCCCGAAACAGGCGAGACCTTTGCTTTCCGTTACAGACCAGTGCCTCCATTCCTCACCTATTTTCGCTTCAATGCAGACGGGACAAAGCACCCGGACGTGCCCATATTTTCTATGCGTCGTCCATCTATCATCGACGACCTTGCAATCACCAAGAAGTATGCCGTATTTGTTGACATACAATAAACACTGGACCCCATCAAAATGATCACTACCGGTGGATCTCCAGTCGTTTTCGATCCGTCCAAAATGACTAGGATCGGAGTACTTCCACGGTACGCAGTTGATGAGTCCGAGATGAGGTGGTTTAATGTTCCGGGATTGAACATTTTACACACCATTAACGCATGGGACGATGATCAAGAAGACGATCTCCATAAGGATACTGTCGTGTTGGTTGCACCAAATGTATTGTCTCCACAATACATTTTCGAGAGATGGGATCTCTTCCGCTCGTCAGTCGAGAAAATGAGGATCAATCTTAAGACGGGGATCTTAACGAGGCAACCAATCTCCGTAAGGAATATAGAATTCGGGATAACCAATCGTGCTTACGTGGGGAAGAAGAACAAGTTTGTGTATGGATCTGTCCCTGGAGAAACAATGCTCGCTGATGATCATTCAATACCAAAGTGTCCAGGGGTGGTGAAGTTGGATCTAGATGTGTCCTCCGATGGGGGTGAGCGCACGGTGGCATGCAGGATGTACGGACCAAATTGCTACGTCGGTGAGCCTTTCTTTGTTGCTAGAGAGCCGGAGAATCCAAACGCGGAGGAGGATGATGGATACGTGGTGTCATTTGTGCACGACGAGAAGACAGGAGAATCAAGGTTCTTAGTGATGGATGCTAAGTCGCAACAGCCTGATATTGTGGCGGCTCTCAAGCTGCCCCGCCGGGTCCCGTACGGCTTCCATGGTCTCTTCGTGAAGGAAAGTGACCAACAAAAGTTGTACTAAATATAATTGGTGAATAGGATCTCACTAACAAAATAATATATGAGAGTCACTACTACAAAAGGGACTTATAGTGTCAGTGGGTGGTGTCGGTTTAATATAATGTAGTGGCGCATAAGACAGTTGTGACACTAATTGAACACGACGTCGGATTTACTGTCGCTTATAAGCGTCATAAAATATTTACATCACTTTTAAACCGACGTAAATATTTAATGTCGCTTATAACCAACATATATTTTAATAATTTTAAATATCGGCGTCGCTTTAAACAAAACAGTGTCGCTTTTAAGCTACATAAAGTATTGGTGTCGTTTCTAGGCGACACTAATTATTGTTTTTAAATATTTTAAAGCATGCGTCGGTTCTGAGCGACATAGATTTTAGTTTTTTTAAATATTTTGAAACCTGGTGTCGGTTGCAAGTAGGCCTGGCAATTCCTGACACGACACGACACAAAATTAACAAGTGTTCGGGTCGACATGATAACGAATCGGGTCGTTATCGGGTAACCCGATAAGCACTTGTTAAAATAACGGGTTGGTTCGGGTATACACGTGGGTAACACTATACATGATAAGCAAAATATTAATTTAATAATTTTATAACCCTAAAAAAATACTATAATAATTATATATATATATATATATTAATTTAACAATTTTATACCCTTAAAAACTATAATAATTATATATATATATATATATATTAAATTAAATATTAAAAATTGGTGACCATTGGATCGGCTTAAATATACATATCATTCAATTTCTTAAGTGTTATACGTACAAAATTAATAAATTTAAATCTACTTAATAAATATATATACACACACCATTGAACTTGATGGGATACGAATTCTACAAAATTAATTTCAACGATCCAACCGTCAAACTTGTTTGTATATGCTTCGAGATTGCATCAGTAAAAAATCGGAAAAAACAAACATTCAGAGATCAAGTAACGGGACAAAACTTTTCGACGGTTATTAACAAAAAATCACGATTTAATGGTTATTTTAACTCCGATTTTGATGATTTTTTACAGCTACACTCCTTGACCATATATGAATACAATGAATGAACTCGATCTTCAATTTAAAATATTTACATTAGTGGATACCACAAAATCTTATGTTATATTTAATGAAAATATGAATAAACTCTTAAGTGTTAGTGAATCCGCTGTTTTGATGGGATACGCATTCTACGAAACTAGTTTCAACAATCCAACCGTCAAACATATTTGTATATACTTCAAGATCACATACGCCAAAAATTACAAAAAACAAACATTCAGAGATCAAGTAACGGGACAAAACTTTTCGACGGTTATCAACGAAAAATCATGATTTAACGGTTATATTAACTCAGATTTTGATATTTTTTTACAATTACACTGTGACATCCCGTCCCGAGAAATTATTATCGTTGACGTGAAAGGACGGTTATGCCCTCAAACGATTTGTGGCATTTGAACTTTAAGGTTACATTTAGCAACCTTAATTATTTGATTTATGAGGACTTAGACATTTTTGTTGGTTGGTGTTGTAAAAAATGTGGTTTTGGTGAGGTGTTAGTGTGAGGACCACACACACACACCCAAAAACCATCTCTTTCTCACCCTCCCATGCTCTCTCTCTCTCTTTCATACACTCTCTCTCTTCTCTCCCGTACGGAACAAACTCCTAAAGCCCTTCAACCAGTTACAGATCAAAGTTTTTAAGACCAACATCGTACTCATCATGCCTGTACGAGTCGAGTGCTACCTTTTGTTAGACGTGAGGATGTCGAGATAGTGAGAAACCCGAAACCCAGATTCTATGTATTGTTCAGGCACACGTAAAAGCAAAGGTTTCAATGATTTTGGAGGCCATAGAGAGCTTTAGAAGGTCTTCATGAAGCTCGGGGTATCTCGTTGGGTAGTTTTGGACGTCGAGATCGTGAGTTTCAAGTTTGGCCGGTTTTTCTCGAATTTCTCTGGCGAGATCCCGTGATCTTTAGGGCATTAAATAGGTAAGGAAATGTTCTACAAGTTAAGAGCTTCATTTTGGTACTGGTTTCATGAAATGTGGATGAAAAATGAGTGAGATATCAAGCTTTGAATAATTTTCCAATTTCCGACGACAACGACGGCACCGGAGGAGCGCCGGAGAAGAAAGGGGAATATTCCGTCAAGTTGACAGAATATTCTTAACGGAACCTAACTGTGTCAGGTAACTTTAACAAAATATGCTTGCTTTTAAACGGAATATTACCTAACTGCCGTTATTGTTACTGTCAACGTGCCAGGCACGTGGCCTGCGCGTGGGGGCGCGTCTGGCCGTGCCTTGGCCTGCGCGTGAGGGCACGTGGGTGGTTGGAAAATTTTTCTAAAAATATGGGGATGTTCGTGAGGTTGTGTAGATCACGTTAGTATATTCAAACACCCCATTTGAGCATCGTATGAGAAGTTATTAGCTAGTTTTGTTTATGTGCTCTAAAATGACGTCTATATAGTTGTTTCTCATATAGGCGAGACCTATCCAGAGGATGGGCGTAGCCAGGCTAGGCGAGGGGGTTACGACCTAACTACATACCAGTGAGTGGGCTTTTGTTTTCAGTATATATATATATATATATATATATATATATATATATATATATATATATACATGATGTTTTTCCCAGAAAACATATTTAATTGAAAATGTGATTTAAATGCCATGTCATACTTGCATCATATTTTAGTATACACATTATCATAATTATGCATATTGTTGCATGGTGCTGCGGAGGCCCAAGTAAGCCCAGGTGAGTATATTATGCTGGAAGTGGTAATAAGATAGATGATGATGTTGAGATGTATATTGAGCTCATTAATCTGCACCCCGGTGTTAGTGCTCCCGCCAAGAGTTAGGGGCATAGTCCTTCACGTGATGTTCACCTCCCGCACCACACGCTCGCCTTGGATCCAAGTTAGGTGCATAGTCCTATCGTATAGACCACTTTTAGTGGGTTCGACTCATAGGTGACTCGTGATTATTCGCACAGTCTTCATGTGATCGTAGCACTAGAGCGTATTATTTTACACCTAGTCATGTCGGACAGACCACGTGAGGTGGTTCCGACTCGTGTGAAGATATTTATATACATGATGAGATATGTGATGAGATATGTGACTTATATACATGATGAGATATGTGATTAAGATGAGCTCTAGATCCCACCGTGCAGATCACGTTAGGTGACACTGGCCGGCAGAAGATATTTATTGCATTGCATCACCTGGCTTACATTTGTTATATTGTGATATTGGGCATGGCATAAGCATGGTGTGTGTGTGTGTGTGTATATATATATATTCTATTTTTCTGGGAAATTATACAGGTTTTCGAGCGAGGGGTTAAAGCTTTTGAGATATGAAATGATTTTAGAAAACCTTTGTTTTTGCGCACTCACGTTTTTGTTTTGTGCCCCTCCAGGTATTAGGTAGCGTTTCTTGGTGGCTTACGAGGTTACAGCGGAGGTTCTAACAGACCATCATTCATGTAGGACCACCTTTGGGTGTTGTTATAATTAGTACTTTTATGCTTGACTGCACTTAGGCTAGTTAAGCTCTGATGATGTATTCACACTTATTCGTATTCTATTTATCTTAATCGTTTCCGCACTGTGCACATGGCTACGCCACCCTCACGTGATGGCCAACACGCTTCGATCTCGGTCGGGGTGTGTCATACACTCCTTGACCCTATATGAATACAATGAATGAATTCAATCTTCAATTTAAAATATTTACACTAGTGGATACCACAAAATCTTATGTTATACTTAATGAAAGTATAAATAAACTCTAAGTGTTAGTAAATCTATCGTTTTGATGGGATACACATTCTACAAAACTAATTTCAATGATCCAACCGTCAAACTAATTTCAACGATCAAGTAATGGGACAAAACTTTTCGACGATTATTAACGAGGAATGCTAAGAAAATTATCTTAAAGTGAGCTTCATCATGAAATCTCTGTCATCTTATACTTTAACATCAATTTTTGTATCATCAAGATTATAAAACATTATACAAAAAACATAAGGTGTTAGAGGCCATAAAAATTTTCACTTTTGAATCTTCTACGCATTTCTCTTGTGCAATGGTTATAAGGTTTCCAATTTACTTGGGGATATAAACCAAGTTCACAATAGGTAAGTGTGACAGCCCGTCCCGGAAAATAATTCTCGAAGGTGTGAAAAGGCGAAAATGCCCTCGAACGTTTCAAGAATTGTGAATACTAGGGCTTTGGTAAGTAACCCTAGTTAAATTGGATTATTTTGGGACTTAAACATGTTTTTTTTGGTGGTTGGTATTTGGTGATGTGTTAGTGTGAGGACCACACACACACAACCAAAACCTTCTCTCTCTCTCTCACTCTCCCGTGTACTCTCTTTCTCTCTCACTCTCCCGTGTACTCTCTCTCTCTCTCCTCCCTCTCGATTTTTTGCTATTGTCCGTACAAGTCGTACAGACAATGTTCGAACCCACACTCCCAGTCACGGATCGAGCTTGTGCTTAGCACCATTGCCCTCATCTCATCCTTGCGAGTTCATCCATACCAGTTTTTGGAAGTAAAACCTTCGAAAACCCGAGAACCCGTTGTACCCGAGTTGAGGTACTGTTCATGCACACGTAAATGCGTGATATTTAGAAGATTCTAAAGCCATAGGAAGCTTTAAAACATCCTCACGAAGCTCGGAGAAGAAACACCAAGTGAATTGGACGTCGAGAAGTTGAGATCGGTAAGTTTGAAGTTGGCCGGATTATCGAGGAATTTTCTGGCATGATTTCGTGATTTTTGGAGCTTGAAATTGGTAAGGATGTGTTCTATCTGTCATAAGCTTCATTTAGGTTCAAGTTTCATGAGCTTTGGTTTTAAAATGAAGAAGATATGAAGATTTGAAAATTTTTCCAAAAATCGGCCAAAATTCGAAGTTCAGACGGCTGCGCTGACGGCGACGAACGGCGGCGACCAGCAAAGTCCATCGAAGAAGAAGAGAGAATATTCCGTCAGAGTTGACGGAATATTCCTAACGGCGTCAGGTAACACCGTTAGTTTTAAGGGAATATTCCTAACTGCCGTTACTGTTCCGTTACACGTGCCAGGCAAGTGGCGGCGCGTGGCCGGCGCGTGATACCTCAGAAAAATATTTTAAATTTTTTGGGATGTTTCTGAGGATGAGTAGGTCACGGTGGTATACTCATATACCCAATTTGAACAATATATGAGAAGTTATTAGCTAGAGTTGGTTATGTGCTATTAATTGACGTTTATTTCGTTAATTCTCATATAGGCGAGATCTATCTTGAGGACGAGCGCCATCGATTGAGGCTCGGGGGTTATGACCCTTCGACTTATCTGTGAGTGGGCTTTTGTTTTCCGTATATACCTATATAAATGAGATTTTTCCCAGAAAATCAAATTAAGTGAAATGTGATATGATATGCCATGCAAAGTATATATCTATTTTATTCATGCATTAGTAGCTGCATATAATGGTAATTGGTGTTGTGGACGCACCGGTAAGTATCAGGTGAGTATATATCGATGACAAAGAATGATTAATATGACATGATGATTATGTGAGATGTACTGAAAGCTCATAAACATGTACCCCGGTGTTAGTGCTCCCGCCCAGAGTTAGGGGCATAGTCCTTCATGTGATGTTCACCTTCCGCACCATACGCTCACCTTAGATCCAAGTTAGGTGCACAGTCCTGTCGAATAGACCACTTTCAGTGGGTTCGACTCGTAGGTGACCCGCGATTAGCGCACAGTCTTCACGTGATCGTAGCACTAGAGCGTATTTATTTACACCCAGTCATGTCGAATAGACCACCTTGAGTGGGTTCGACTCGTGTGTAGAATTTGTTTATATATGTGATGATGAGATATGACGAGATTGATTATGAGCTATAGTTCAGCCAAGCTGATCACTCGGTGGACATGTTATCATCTGTGATGAGTTATTTCACCTGATATATTTATGTGATTTGATGAGATATATTTGGTATGGCATATACCTTGCATATCACTACTTTTGACAGGATTTTGAGTTATGAGTTGAGATGAGTATATATCTATATATGCTATTTTTTCTGGGAAATTATACAGGTTTTACGGCGAGGGATTAGAACCTTTGAAAAGAGAAAAGGTTTTGAAAAGATTTGTTTTTGCCCACTCACGCGTTTTGTTTTTCACCCCTCCAGGTTCTAGGTAGCAGTGCTTTGGTGGCCACGAGGGATTCAACGGTGTTCTGACAAAATTCACAAAAGCAGGATTCACCTTTGGGTGTTATATCTTAGTAATTGTCCTTAACTGCAACTAGACGTTCTTGTTGCTCTGAATGTGTATTTATACACTTATACTCTCACTAGCATGTTATTTGGATAGTACGGCTAGTAGTTGGTTTTTATTTAGTCGTATTCTATTGATCTTATTAGCTTCCGCACTGTGCACATGGTTACCTCACTCTTACGTGACGGCCAGCACGCCCTCCTTGGGACGGGGTGTGTAAGTAAGAATCAATTCTTTTATTATTTTTTGTTGTAAAATATTGTATAATTTTAATGAATTTTATCAGATGTCACCCAAATTTTACTGTTTAATATTTCTAATTTTACTATTTGATGTCATCAATCAGTCCCTCATCTCAGCCGTCCGTTGTCAATTTCATTCAGAAAGTATCCACCGTCAAATTCCACTTGAACTCATCGATCCGGCACCAATCCGCTTGATCCAGCTTAACACATCGCAACCGTCAATTTTTAAACGTTCCCAAACCCAATCCACGGCCAAAATCACATTCCAGACAACGATCCTCATCAAACCACTTTAGCCAATAGAATCCAACCGCTCCCATTATATAAAAACACATTCTCCCCACCTTTTAAGTCCATCTCAAAAATATCCAACTCTCACAGTCTTTCAATCTAAATCGAACAATCCCCAAATCCGCGAACTTTTTTGTCACCCAACTCCATCAATGGCGCCCAAAACCGAGAAGAAGCCTGCCGAGAAAAAGCCAGCAGAGGAGAAGAAGTCCACCGAGGCGGAGAGCTAAAGGCCGGAAAGAAGCTCCTGAAGGAGGCCAGAGCCGCCGCCGGAGACAAGAAGAAGAAGAGATCGAAGAAGAGCATGGAGACCTACAAGATCTACATCTTCAAGGTGCTGAAGTAGGTCCACCCTGACATCGGGATCTCTAGCAAGGCTATGAGAATCATGAATAGCTTCATCAATGACATCTTCGAGAAGCTCGGCCAGGAGTCGTCCAGGCTCGTGAGGTACAACAAGAAGCCCACGATCACTTCCCGGGAAATCCATACCGCAGTGAGGCTCGTGCTCCCCGGTGAGCTCGCCAAGCACGCCGTTTCGGAAGGGACCAAGGCTGTGACTAAGTTTACCAGCTCTTGAAGGGTTAGGGTTTGTGGGTTTCAATGTCTGGTACTTGAAATCAAGTCGTATGGGTCTAGGGTTAGGGTAAATGTGTATTTTGCTTTGAATTTTTTTTGTGAATTTACGTTGATTTGGAACTCGATCTTTATCTTGGTAGGAAGTGAAATACGATTGTGGTTCATATAATCCTTGGTGCTTATATATATCTTATGTGGTTTTCAATTGCAACATTATCTTGGGGTTACTTCTCTATTAGAGATTCAGAGCTCATTCTTTTGAAGAAGAAATCAACCTTCGAATTGAGGGTTTTTTGTCATCGAATACTATCAAACTCTAGAAGTATGATTCTCCAATTGTGTTTGTGTTTTGTCAAAACTACATTGCAATGATCACGAACGCCATTCCATATATGTGTTGCTCTCCAACATGCGCAAGTGGGCTTATTTTCATATAATTTGTTGTAATTGTTATTTAATTGTTATTAACTAAAAATGGAGGGAGTTCTGTTAAAGTTAATTATTTTTAATATATGTGATGTCGCTTTATGGACGACAGTAGGGAGATTATTTTATTTATTTAACTGACATGATGTCGGTTTGGACCGACAGTATGTCTGATTATTTAATTGTTTATTTGCTACTTAATGTCGCTTTTAAGCGACATCATGTCAGATTTTCATGTCGACTCTGTTGTTTATTTTTAATTTATATTACTTTACTTCTTAGTGGCGAATTAAGGGGGCTAAGCAACGTCATTACCCTTTTGTGGCAGTAGTATTGGTGTCGGTAACTCTATCCGACATTGCACGATTTAATGTCGGATTTTTACCAAATATCCGACATTAACTGGTGTTTCTTGTCGGTTTTAAAACGCCAGTGATATCCCCTTTTGTAGTAGTGAGTTTACACTTCTAATATTATCAAGATCTGTTGTGATAAAACTCAAAACCTATTAATAGATTTTTAAGTTAGTACAATATCGATGATGTTAGACGGATCATGCTGGTCATATAAAGTTTATCAAATATTACTATCTTAGCTTATCCACAAGTGTGTACCTTCTATGACTGAGATTTGGCTTCCGTGTGTTAGAGATTTTAATAATAAATATATAAATATATAAATTATTATTATTATTATTATTATTATTATTATTATTATATGACTTGGCTGCGCTGTGCAGCATGTTTGTGTGTGCGCAGAAAGGGCAGCAACCTTACAAAAGGTTGTGTTTTATTCAACCTTTTAGGGTTGTATATTTTTTGAATGGTTGCAAGTTTTGGTTAAAAGACATGATGCTTACTCAAATTGTATTAGTAGAATTAAAAGATATAATTAGTCAATATTTATTTTCTGAAAATTCTAAATAGAAGACATGTCTTTTGGATCAACACTTTTAAGAAGAGTTGTATATCTTCATTTAAAATGAAAGGACTCGATGAACGGGTGTCTTAATGCCTATAAATACCTATTGTGGCATAATGTTTCACACACAATTTCAGAAATTTATTTCTACATTCCTTGCTCTCTATTCTCTCCATCACATTCATACAATTTCTTTCTAGTTATTTCTAAGGGAATACAATTCATTTTTGCTAATCGAATATTCCATACTTTGTTGTATCCTGGAAGTGATTTGCCAAGTACCCTTTAGCAAACTCATTCGAGTGGAGGCAAATAACACTTTTAAGGAAACAATTCAAGTCGTACCTCAAAATCATCATTCGAATTATTTTCTAAATTTCTACATTTACACTAACACCATGAACTCTAGAAATGCACTTAATTATTGTTGTAGCAGATCGAATCCGAAATAAACCTGTTGATGCCAAATGTTGGACGAAGTTACCGGATACCGTATATCATACAAAAGTACAAAAACAAAATGATGTATTGTGGTATAAGAAGAAGGGCTTTTTTTTATTAGAAACCCGCATAATATTAAATACATTGCACATTAAAATTTAATATTTAATTACTCATATACCTTAATATGCAATGACAATTTTGCCCTCCTAAAGATTAAAAAAAATTCTACATACACCCAAAATCACTTTTAACATGTATATCCCAAGATTATTTATCTTGTTCGACTCTTAAAACCATGCTCACTCTCCATTGTCGAATAAAACATAAGGAAAACTAATGAAAATAGCTTGAAAACTTTGAGTTTTAACGATAAGGACAAAATAAAGGGTAAAGTGAATAGTACCAACTTTGACTTTTTAGTGTAAAAATGTGATTTTTCGTTAAACTTAACAGTACCGCGGGCTTTTCGTTAAAACTCCCTAAAACATAACCAATAAAACTACAAACAAGTTAATTAAAAGAATTACAAAACTAATTAAAAAACCCCGGCCACCCCCACCATCTTTCTTGACCATGCATCTTTAAAACCCCACTTGATATCTGTGTTGTGCGGAAGCAAACCAACGGGTCCCACACACATGAGTCGGTATTGCTGATTCCCTTTACTTTAGCCACCAGGGAGCAATGGGTATAGGGTTTTACCAAAAGGCCTCGGCCATATGTGTGTGTGGTACCATTGCTTATAAACTACTACATGGCTCTCCTCTTAATTGATGTGGAACAAAGTGTAGCTCTAATCTAAGCCACCAAATTCTAACAATCTCCATCTTGGCGTGATTCTAGCCATCGACAAATTGATGTTTCACTATCCAAATGCAAATGGAGCACCACCTTGACCAAATGCAACCAAATTCCAAATGAGCTCTTCAACTTCAACGATCGTGAGAGTCACCAATCCCAAGCGTTGCCTCGGCTTTGATACTAATTGTTGTGCCAGGATAGCACCAAACCAATTGGAAACCAACTCAAACTAACCCACAGGAAATATAACAAATGAAATGCAAGAACAAAAAAGAAAAACACCAAGATTTAACGAGGTTCCTCAACAGTCAGTGTAACTGGAGTACGTCATCGGAGCAGTAGGAGCTTATCAATAATCCACTATCAACCAAATGGGAATGTTTACAAAGTGTAGGCTTTCTCACAACCCAAAACCCTAATACACCCAATAGCTCTCATTCACCAAAAAAACAAATAGAGAAAGAAATATAATGAATAAGTTCCTCTCCTATATAAAGCTCAAAGATATGACAACAACTACTAATTTGATGGACGGTTGCTAACCAAAGAGAGCAGCATCTTTCTTCTCTTCTTCAACAATGAGGTTGTCGGATCCTTTTGTCTTTCTTATGTCTACTATAAACAAAAGGCAACAGCTACTGCCAATATTAACCCTAGCCATACCCGTGGCTTTCACATTGGCCAAATAAAAATGCCCCTTCAATGGGATGATGGGCTTCACTTGAGGCCCACTGAAATTTGGCCACACATACAACAATCTCCACCTTGGCCAAATTCCTGAAAGTACCATGACAAGCCAAACTAATATAATCAGCAATCACTCAAAAATCACTTTCAAATACTAGCATGAGAAGAACTCATGCTGAACCAAATGCTTCAAAGCTCATACTGCTCAACATCTTCTTTACATAGGCAAAATGTGAGCCAAGTTCAAGCAATGAACAAACTTGGCTACACTAACCACCTTAATTAACATATCAGCGAGGTTGTCCTTAGTTGGAACCTTCTAGAAAATGATCTCCCATTCAACAACAACTTCACGCACAAAGTGATAACGCATATTTATATGCTTAGTCCTCACATGATGAACCTGATACTTAGCCAAATAAATGCCACTTTGACTATCAAAATGCACATCTACCTGCTTTTGATCAACCCCAAATCTCTGTTAAGTCTGTGTATCCAAATGGCCTCCTTTATAGCTTTAACAACTTCCACGTATTCAGCCTTTGTAGTAAACAAGGCAGCAGACCACTACAAAATGGACCTCCAACAAATTGGCCCTTTAGCCATAGTAAACACATAGCCTGTAGTAGACTTCATTTTATCCAAATCACCTGCATAATCTGAATCAACATAACCAACTGCAAAGTTGCCAATGTCATCCTCTTAAAGCATAAACCAACATCTTTAGTAACATGAAGATACCTTAATATCCACTTAGCTGCATGTCAATGCTCTTTACCAGGATTGTGCATATATCAATTCACCATACCAATTGCACGAGCAATATCCGGTCTAGAGCATATCATTGCGTACATCAAACTACCAACCAAATAAGCATATGTATATTTTTCATTTGCACCTTCTCTTTATCGGTTTTAGGACATTTTAGAGAACTCAATTTAAAATGAGGAGCCAAAGGGGTACTAACCGGTTTGGTTGAATCATGAACTCCAAATTTTCAAATCAACTTTTCAAGGTATTGATTTTGATTCAAGCACACTAAACATTTTGTCTATCTCTAGTGATCTCGATGCCAAAGATCTTCTTCGCTTCACCAAGATCCTTTTATCTCAAACTCATTCTTCATTTGCTTCTTCAATATCTCAATCTCTTCAACATTCTTTGAGGCAATCAACATATATCACCAAATAAACAAAAGACCCATCTTGCAACTTCCTCAAGTACACACAATGGTCATATTGACCTCTAGAATACTTTTGGCCTCTCATAAATTTATCAAACCTCAAATACTATTGTCTTGGAGATTGCTTCAAGCCATAAAGTGATTTCTTCAACTTGCAAAACAAATGCTCCTTCCCTTTTACTTTATACCCATCTGGTTGACACATATAAAATCTCTTCATTCACATCCCCATGTAGAAAAGCTGTCCTCACATCAGGTTGCACAAGCTCAAGATCATATTGTGAAACAAGAGCTAACATAATACGAATTGAGAAGTGTTTCACAACTGAAGAAAAGATTTCATTGTAGTCAATGCCCTCCTTTTGTGCATACCCTTTAGCAACTAATCTTGCTTTGAATCTCACATTGATTTTCCCGTCAACACCTTCCTTCTTAGTATACACCCATTTGCAACCAATAACTTTTTTACCCTTAGGCAATTTAGCTAATTTTCCCGTCAACACCTTCATTCTTAGTATACACCCATTTGCAACCAATAACTTTTTTACCCTTAGGCAATTTAGCTAACTCCCAAGTCTTGTTCTTCAAGAGAGAATTCCTCTCATCACCCATGGCATTCCACCATTTCTCCTTTTTTCACTCTCAATTGCTTCCTCAAAATTGGATGGAATCTCATTTGTGATAATAGGAAAAGCAAAAGCAACATACTCACTAAACCAAACTGGCTTGGTAAAATTTCTCTTTCTTTTGTTCTTGGCAATGGACTCTAGAGGTGAAACTTGATATTCATCTTGAATAGAATCTTCAAGTTTCAACTTCTACAACATCCTCTTGGTCTTTCACTTCTTCACTTGTAGTAGCTCCGACATTAGCGGTAATATGATTTGAAGTACTAGAGGCAACTTTCTTAAGCTCCACATGTTGAACATCTTTTAGATTCGTCTAAGAGTCTTTGAACATACTTTCTTCATCAAATGTCACATCTCTACTGATTACAAGTTTCTTCATCTCTGGGCACCACAACCTATAACATTTGACACCACTACTAAAACCAAGAAAGATAGCTTTTTGGCTCTAAGATCAAGTTTATTTTCAGTTACATGAAAATAAGCAAGTGAACTAAAAATACGAATATAATCATAATCAGAAGAAGGTTTTCCAGTCCATACCTCCATTGATGTCTTACCTTGAACAACGTTGAAGGTAAACGGTTGACGACATGACATGCATAAGTAAATTCCTCTGCCCAAAATGACTTGCTCAAATCCGACTAAGATAGCATACATTTAACCTTCTCAAGCAAGGTTTGATTCAATCTTTGTGCAACTCCATTTTATTGTGGAGTTCCCTTGACACTGAAATGCCTCGCAATCCCTTCCTCTCTTAAAAATAAAAGATCATGGAGACAACTTTGACGGTGTTAAATTAGTGGATGTGAACCACTTCAACTTCCATGGATGCAAACCACATCAAATTAATTGGTCAAATTCCCATTAATTACTAAAGTAGTCAAAATGGCACAAAGCTGCTCTAAATCCCAAATAGCATAAAGCCACACTCAAGTTCACAATTTGGGACTGCGTTGGTTTGATCGCACAAAGGGTACGTAGGCAGTCTAGCACAAAATTCTAGATGCAACCGCAACCAAAATCAAACCCATATCCAAGTGCACAAATACTCTTGTTTTCTTCATCAAGCTCATGGAGAGTCAACAAGCATAACAAACAAATGCCGACTTATCCATACCCAAAGCCGAAGATCACTTACCACGTGAAACTCCTAGTGGTCCCGTTTTGTTCAAGACCAAGCATCGACGGCTCTTGAATCAACATCTACAATGAGGGACTTCAAAACACAGTGGTCAAACTACATTCACTATGCGAAGAGACTTCAAAACGCACCTTCTGCACATGACAAGCGCATGTATACGCCGCGCTTTGAAGTGGGGACATTTGTAAACATCAAAATTTCGGTGAAAATAAATGTTCACCAACATATTAAATTTCGACATGCCAGGGCATACGTGGCATGCACCATGTGTCTCACAAATTGTACACATGGCATGTGAGTATGTGACTCATCAAAACCGGACGAGTCATCAAGAGGGACATGTGTCAATGTTTGGCAAAAAGGAATTATTTGATTTTAAGTTAAATTAAATCAAATATTAATTGAAAAAGTCAAATCATGAACCAAGCCACAAATCAAATCTTGGTTCTTTCATCAATTAATCAAGGCCAAATCCATTCGTAGGCAAGCTCACAATCAAGGTCAACTAATCAAGCCCACAATCACACCTTCTAACAACTTGTCCCTAATTTTACGATTTTAGTAATTTTAAAAGAGTGAATTCACGAAAATGCCCTTAGTGGCGAGATTGTTGACTTTCATTGACCGTCATTTTGTGACGAGTATGAGCTATTATTTTACCGTATTCTCGATGTACTCAACGGTACAAACACGTAGGCGCAAGCAGAATCGAAATCGGAGTTACGATGGAGGTTTTACAGAACTACGAATCCGAAAAATACTTCTGTAAAAATTACTATTTTATATTTTATATATTTTTCATAATTATTATACTATTATATTAGTATTTTAATCATTTTGGTGGGTTATTTTTAATATCTTATTAATATTTCTGGCTTTGTGGGGCCCACACCTCACCCAAACACTCGCCACTTGTTCTCCTCCTCTATCTCTCATTCCTCTCTCTTTTAGTTCTCTTTCCTTTGCCTCTCCCGTATCTTTCCCTAGTAACAACAACAACAACGAATACCATCACCGCCATTCTTCCTCCGATGAACCACCGAGACCACCATCCCTCCTCGTCTTCAACCCACTATCAGCACAAAACCACTTCAAACACCTCGTCTGGGCTGCTACCTTAAGAACCCAGCTACTGCCATCGAGCCAAGAAGCTCCCGAGAGGAGCTGTGGTTTCCTGACGAAGATCTCGTCGATTCCAGTGAAGGTAGCGTTCCAAAACCCTTTAAAACCTAGTAGATCGTGTTTTGGTGTACCTTTGGAGTAGTTTTTAGAAGAATGACAATGTTTGAACGCAGAAACCACGCGGGGATGCTTCTTTTTGGTATGAATCTCTTCTCATTCTGAGCTTCATTTCCATAGGTAAAATGTAAATTTTGGTTAAGAATCGAGCTTGAACAGAGCTCGAAATGTATCCCGGACAAACCAGCCAGTTCCGGCTTTCTTCCTTGCAGAAATTGGTGACCATACCCGCGACTGGGAACGGGTTGACCCGACCCAAAAAAAAACATGGATTTGGATCCGACCAGGCCCTTTTCCAAAATGGATTTGGAATATATTCCTTGTGTTGACTTTTTCAAAATTTTCTTGGAAACCTTCCCAGGCTAATTTTGACGTCTCGAGTCTGTTTTTTACATCCATTTAGTAAAATTCCAAAGTTTTAACATAGTTGACCGCCAGGGCGGTTCAGTTGACTTTTTAGGATAGACCATTGACTTTTTGCAAAAATTGTCCGGGACCCTTCTTAGCGTATTTTGATGCCCTGAATCTAAATCCGCACTCCATTTTTTCCAAATGTAATCGTTTTAGTGGAGTTTTACTAATGGGTCTCAATATTATGCTTACGTGTGAATACTATCGGAGACTCCAGCTGCCCTCGTTCTAGCAGCTACGACTTTGCAAGTATCTGTGAGTGGGTCTTTGCTTTTAAATATTATATATTTATTTAGTTTCTATTTATATATTTAATAAAGAATTTTCTACGTTACGCTAGATTAGATTAACATTTATAAGAATTAGTGCATCGACGAAAATTATGAAGTTATTCTACGTCTTAAGGGGCGCACAAGCATGCGTACTATAAGGGGTTGCCTAAATTATATTTATGACCATGAACAGTATTGTTGACTAGAATTATCGATTTTACCGATGCATGAATTTACTTGCGTTATTTGCTCATCGCGTGCTACACTGGTGTTAGTACTTGCCCGGGCAAGGGCCAAGCTTTACATGTATGTTTACATCGCACCGTCACTCACTTTGAATCCATTGTAGGTGCCAGTTCTATCCTAGAGTGCTATAGGCAATTAGGACTCGTATATGACACGCATAGCGCGAGCCTTCATGTGAATGTAGTATCAGAGCGTAAATCATTATTACACCTAGTCATGTTCATGTCTAGATACCTATGCATGAACTTGTGTGTCAGCATATGTCAATGAGCACCCGATATTATATGTTCGTTTACACGAGATAATGTGATTATTGGATATTATACGTTTTGTATGTGAAATATTGTGACTTACCGTATTTCTGAAGTATTATTGTTTACGGTAAGTGTTTTCATGGTATATAGTATATATATTTGGAAACTATACTTGTTTTACGGCGAGGGGTTATACATTTTTGAAAAGGTTTTTACAAAGCTTCATTTTTAGGCTCACTCACCCTTGTTTTTTGCCCCTCTAGGTTTTAGTGGCAGAGCTTTCGTGTCGACGAGGATTTCTGGCAGAACGTTGTTATGGGAATACTTCCGACGGTATAATTCTTCTTTTACTTTACTGTACTTTACTTATGCTCTGACATCACGTGTGAAATAGGTTCATTCATGTTCAAATGCGCACTCTTGCAATTAGGCACTTTTAGGTTTAAATTAACACACATTTTCCACATCACTACACTTTATGGCTTCGTCACCCTCCTGGTGCCACCCAACACAGCTAGATTAGGAGTCCAGGTAGACATTCCTTGTCGGGGTGTGTCACACCCAGACGCTGAAGCTCTCAAGCCCTCTAAACTCTCAAATTCCCAATCAACCAAACATTCAAAAAGACTCAGAAAACTTTTTGCATGCTTCGCCAAACTCGTGAAGAATCATCGAGCACCACTACACATGTTGATTATTCTATCACCATGCTGATTCTTCTATCACCAAAAGTCAAACCCTTGCGGCATTCCTTTCATCCGAGATCAAGTCATCTCGAGCCTTAGATCAACAACCCCCTACACACACACTTTACATTCTGGAGATCGAATTAGAGGATTTAAATTGTAAACAGAGATTGTAACCCTAAACCTACATTAATACAATACATTTATTAGGAAACTTAATTCTAATTCTTGGTAAATATGACTTTTAAACTAAAACCAAAAGTAAGATCAAAATCTAATTTTAGTCCCTTGGTACATTAATCACCTCATTTATTAATTACATTTTGATGTTTTAATTATTTCTCTTTTTCTTCCTAATTTTAATGTATTAGTCATATTTCATTATAATTTTCATTTTCATTTCATTCATCATAATATATGTTGTTGTAAACATTTAGATAAACTAATTCATGTTATACAATATATTTTGGTATGCTTTGTGTTGTTTATTTAGGTACATTAACTTATTTAATTTTTTTTTTTTTTGACAAAAACTTGATATTTTATTGAAATCAAATGCACTACATCAACTCCTGGCTGAGGAGGTCCTAAATGAGATCAGGAGGTCCTCTAACCATACAATTTCATTGCCAATAGAAATGGCAAACTTAGCTAATCTATGGGCAACCCCATTACATGTTCTTGGCACGTGCACAAAATGGACCGAGGAAAGCAACTCCGCCACTTGCCTAACATCCTTTGCTAGCAAACCAAACTCGGACAAATCCCGAAAGTAGTTATTGATAGCAGCAATAACGAGAGCGGAATCACTCTTCACACTAACTCGTCTAACCTGCAACATCCCCGAGAGTAGTATATCTATTTCGGTACACATATTTAGGTACATTAATTCTAACACGTTCTGATCCCGATATCCCCAAATATCAGGATAGGCACGTGTTGGCCGACACCCGAGGGTGACGAAGCCATTTTAAATATGCATACGAATAAAATGTATAATTAGAAAGACATAACCAATGCAGAATCATGTCCAGAGCATACAACTAATCAAGAATGATGTGAAAGATTTATTATAAAAAGGTACGAACCGTGGAATGGGTCTTACACAGAAGAGACTCGAAGATGCCTAAACGGAAGTGCCTTAACGTCAGGATCGTGTGCCTCGAATCTAAATCCTGAGGGGGCGCAAAACAAAAAAGGTGAGTGGACCAAAGTTTATAATAATACTAATACGAAAACCATTTTATTTATGAACATACTAACGCCCTGTTTTGAAAACATATATAATACTATATAATAGGTTTTTTTTAAAATCCCTAGCATGCCATGAAATCATTCGTAAAACAAGTATAACGGTGTTATCACCGAGCGAAGGCAAATCTATAAATCTCCTCAATATTGTACTCTCTCTAGGGGTATCATAGTCGCCCGAAGGCAGTACTTGTCCATCACCCGAATGTGAAGCTGTACGACACTGGGTTACGCCAGTGAAGAAACATGGAAGCCTCATCACCCGAAGGTGAAGCTGTACGACTCTGGGTTACGCCTGAGAAGAAAATATATACATCACACACTGACACTAGCCGTGGCTAGTGAAGTTGTCCGACACTGGTTTCGGCAGTGAAGCTGGGGGTATGGCATAAATATCATTACCTCCTCATCCGCCCAAAGGCAGTACTTGTCCATCACTCGAAGGTGAAGCTGTACGACTCCGAGTTACACCGGAGAATGAACATATACATACATATCCTCAACTGTGTCCTATGGCCATAGACGTCTACATACCTGTGTTGTGTGGATGTGTTGTACGATAACCCGCTAGATACGTACTGAAAACATATCTCAAAATATCATATCAAATCTGAAGCTCAAAAAATCAAAGTCTCATCTCAAGAATCCATAATAAAGCATATCCATAAATCCATCGAATTTGATATACGAAAATCCCTTATTTTGTAACCTTTAATAAAATGTAAATTCAATAAATCATAAATATTTCGTAAAGCAATTTAAATAAATCATAGTATATAAATCCATAAAACATAAATATAGAAATCCGTAAAAACATATTATCAATCATGCTCCATTCGTGAAATATGTCTTGCATGCAAGCCTAATATTTTATAAAAAAAACATGCAAATTTAGAAGGGGTCCACTCACAGATATTTTGTTGCCCGGGAACTGCTCGAGCTAGCAAGGATGGCGTCGCCTCCAACCGATGCACCTAACCAAATTTGAGACCATTTAGTATAACTATACCTAAACGATAGAATTTGGAAAAACGGATGGCGAATTCAGATTCGGCACGTCAAAATACCTAAGGAGGAACCTCGGGTCCCCCCTACGTGCCATCGAAAGAGCCGCAATGAGGCGGTGGCCCAGAAGGCCACTCGACGGCCGGCAGCCCCGATTCATCGGAAAATTCAACAACTCCAAAAATTCCCAAATTTTACAGGAATAAAGATCTCAATGAGAGGAACAACTTTCATACCTGAGCCAAAGTCCAATTTGGTTGGGAAACACCTCAAATCACCCTCGATCCGTCGGAAACCCTTGAAATTGGTGGTTGTTGATTCGTCCTCTCCGATGCTCCGACGCACCAACCAAAGCTTGGGACTTGTTCCTGGTTTCACAAGGAGTCAAACCATGGTGGTGGTCGATGGTGGTGGTTGCAGAGACGATCGATCGCCACCATGGGTGCCCTCGAAATCGTCAACGCGAGATCCACAAATCTAGGCCCAAAATCCATCGATTAATCGATGAAAATGGAAGATAGGAGGTCGTGGAATGTGTTCCAGATGATGGATGGTGGTGAATCG
Source organism: Heteromeles arbutifolia (assembly GCA_024362995.1). Classification (NCBI taxonomy): domain Eukaryota; kingdom Viridiplantae; phylum Streptophyta; class Magnoliopsida; order Rosales; family Rosaceae; genus Heteromeles; species Heteromeles arbutifolia. The sequence goes on along the minus strand of JANCRC010000002.1, from coordinate 36,053,689 downwards.
CTTAAAACGGCATCGAAAAACATGGTGTCAAGTCGAGTCGGGTCGCGCAAGAATCAGGTCGAAGGATCCGGTGCTTTCCTTCTCTCTCCCTTCCCTCCTTTCTTTCTTTTCTCATTGGTCCACTATTTTCCTCCTTTCTCCCGATTAGGCAGTCCCCCCTCCTTTCTCTCATTTGCCCCTTTTCTCTTCCGTCCATCTCTCTCCTTTATCCTCTCATCCTTCGATCCTGGCCACACACGTGGCACCATCTTATTGCTCCAGCAAGATCTGGAGCCTTCCATATTTATGGTCAAATGACCATTTTGCCCTCAACTTCATTCGTTAATAACTCTTCCATTATAACTTCATTCGTTCACGCATTCGTCGCAACGAGTACTACGAGGATATGCCAAGAAAACGAATCTTACATGACATGACAAGGTGGTCAAACAAAGTCAACGCATTTGCCTTGAAGGGCATGTTCGTAATTTCACATTTTAAAATTATAAAAACCGTAATATTTGGGGACTGGTCGTTACAAATTCAATATAATACATTTTGGTGCATGCATTTAAGTATATACATTTTGGTACTAACATTTAGGTACATTAATTCAATATAAGACATTTTGGTACTAACATTTAGGTACATTAATTGAGTCTTTTAAGTTTGAAAAATGTTAAATAAAATTAATAAATTAAAAAAAAAACTTTATTTGGTAAAAAATAATTAAAATGTGTACATTAATATATTTAAATATTTAATAGAAGACATTGAACATCAAGAGACTATAATCAATATGTAAACCTAACACCAAGTTTTTATTAAATTTCAATCTTTTTCATGGATTAAAGTTTTTTAAAAAAAACCCCTACATTTATTTTGTACACGTGTTCTTGTCTCATTTGTCATAGGAAATGCACATTTACATACTCATATGGTAGAAAAGCATCCCTTGAGCATTTACCCATATCAAGTTCTTGTTGATAAGGGTAGATGTCAAAGACTTATGGGGAGATTAATTTATTTATCTCAAACTCGTCCTAATATTGCGTATGTTGTGAGTGTTATAAGCCAATTTATGCACTCACTCAGTGGAGATCACATGGCTACAGTAATGCAAATTTTGGCATATCTTAAGTCTGCACCCAGTAAAGGAATACTTTATGAAAATATGGGCACCTAAAGGTTAAGGTGTTTACAAATGCAGATTGGGTTGACAATGTTACTGACAGACGGTCTGCATCTGGGTATCTTACGTTTGTTAGGGGTAATTTGATTACGTGGAGTAGTAAGAAGTAGAAAGTGGTGTCAAGGTCGTCTGCGGAAGTAAGTATAGAGGTATGGCACATGGAATATGTGAACTTCTTTGGTTACGTAAACTTTTGAGATGTCTTGGTTTCGAACCAAATGAGACTACGAAGTCATATTGTGACAATAAATCTGCACGGGAAATAGTTGATAATCCGGTACAACATGATTGAACAAAGCATGTGGAGATTTTCCAAGACTCAATTATCAAGTTGGGCATGTATGATATCTATGCAACAACTTGAGGGGGAGTGTTGATTTGAGTCTTAATTGTAAATATTATTGGAGTCCTATTTTAGGTAGGATTAGGATTTGTAATTTTTAGGATTTAGTTTCCTTATATTTTGTAATTACTTTCCTTGTAAACAAGCGTGTGTCTATATATTGCAAACCTTAAAGGATGAATAAAATAATGAAGTATTCAATGTATTTCTTCTAAAATTAAGTTTGAAACTTGTTTGGTATTCTACTTGAATCCAACTTTTAAACTCAAAAATACTTTTCAGGTTTTAAGTCTTGAAAACTTATTTGGTAAGACTCTTTTTTAAAACTGAATTCAAGATTAACTTAAAAATTAGCATTGTTTCTTATTTACACCAAAAGTGTGTTTGTAGAGTTTTTAAATTTAAACCCAATTTCTCTCTCCCTTTTCCTCTCACACCGAATCCCGTCTCTTCTATCTCTATCATTTCTCTCTCTCCTTCGTTCCTTTCTCCTCTTTCTCTCTCCCCTCTTTCTCTCTCTCCTCCTCCGATCCTCTTTCATCTTACTCTCTCTTCCAATGCTCTCTCTCTTCTTTGACCCTCTCTCTTTCTCTATGTTGAATTTAAAAGTTCCACTCCATTAGGGTGTTGTCGTAGGATGAGATTGTTTTCTTTAAAAACAATTTTGAATCTCATACCAAACAACCTTTAGGATTTTAAAGAAAATTGTTCTTAAGAGATGTTCTTAACAAATATTTTGAAAAATGATGAAACTTTTGAATAGGATACCAAACAGGCCGAAAATATTCAAATCCAATCATTTCAAATAAAACCTAGTACTAAAGACCTATATATAATTGTAAGTGTAGGTAACGATGGATGAACGAGGCCATGGCAAAGTGAAAGAGGAGTTGATGAGAGAGAAATAATCTAAGCAGCGAAGGAAGAGTGTGAGAAATAAAAAGGGTTATTTATGTCTTTTCACTCTAAAGGGCAAAATTCTAAGAATTCTAAAAGTTGGGATAAAATTCCTTTGAAGCTTTTTTAAAAGGGGCATTTACGACAATTTACCTTGGTCAAGACCAAAAACAAACTTCTTGGCCTTGGGCTACATCCCAAAAATTGACATCCTTCGATCGGGGAATTTAACAGAGACATTACTGTCGAGATTTTAACCGAAAAATTAGACATTCCATGTAGGGCTGGGCACGGGCCGGGCCGGGCCCAATTTTGAAGGCACCGGACCGGACCCGGGTTTAAAGAAAATGGGCCGGGCCGAGGCGGGTCCATCAAATTTTAATATAGGAACCAAACCTTACCCGACCCGTTTGAAACGGGCCAGGTCCACGGGTCCTTTTTTTTTTTCTTTTATGTTCTCTTCTTCTTCTTTAGCTCTCCCGACGAGCTAGTTGGGATGGCGTGTTCTACTACCACCTGCAACCAAATCTGCTACGAGATCGAAATCCTCCGACGACGACAACAAAGTCAACGGCACCGACGACACCATGGGACCTGGAAAAGAGGGGTTGGTCTTTGACGAAGTAATCAACAGCGTCTGGTTTTGGAACTCGTCCTAGAGGCTCTCTAGCTCTTATCTACAATCTAAATCATCGTAAATTCCTAATTGCACGAAGATTCCAGAGAGCTTCAAATGATCAAGGACGATTTCGCTCCTGAGGCTGTCAAGCATGGAGCAAACCTCGCGGCGAAGGGCGTCGTCTCTTGGATCAACGAGCAATTTTGTGGTGTTGCAGGAGCACTGGGTGCGGAAGAAGGAGATAGGCCTCCTCGACATCGTCGTTTAATTGGAGCTCCTTGATGGGGAGGCTATCAAGCAAGGTGGAGAAGTCGAGGGTGAGCTTAAAGAAAATGTTGGCGAGGGATTCTGTCGAGGAGCCACATCCGGCTCCCGTTTGAAGAGTCCTCGATGAAGGTCTGGATCCTCCGGAGTAGGATGTAGAGCTCCTGAAAGCAGAGGAAGGCAGAGAGGGAGAAGATGGTGGTGGAGCTCTTGATGATGTCTTCGAAAATGAATTTAGGGGTGGAAATCGATTCAGGCCGGGGGCCCGTTTCTTCCTGGATTTAGACCCGCCCCGCCCCGCTATTAACCTCGACCCGCCCAGGCCCGCCCCGTGTTGAATTTTAAAATTTTGGACAAACCCCGTACCAGCCCCAAATCGCTTAGACCCGCCCCGATCCGCGAGTCCAGGACCCGTTTGCCCACCCCTAATTCCATGCCCTCAGATGAGTGCTACTAATGTAGTTCTTTGGGCTACGTCAAAAAATAAATTTTGTAGCTACACTTCTATTACATAATAACCTTTAGTTATAAAATTTGGTTGGTCCAAATGCTCGGCCGCTGGCACTTTTTAGCCCTCTTGAGGGCTGATTTGAGAGAACAGGAAGTAAGACCATGCAGATTTCATCCAAACAAGCAAAATACAAGTACAAAAGCATCATCATATTGCAAGCAACTCTCTGTGCTAATCAGCTCATCAACTTTACATCCTAAATTTGTCAACCACGTCGAGTTTTTGTCCTCGATATCATACCGCACGTATCCACTTTAAATTTCTTTCTCTTTGTCTTAGTTCTTTTTCAATTTTGACTTTGCTACAAAAATTCCATAGTATCCAAACATGCATAGCTTTAAAGTTAAACGCAAGGACACTGGACACCTTACCCTAGAACCTTCTTAGACCCTGGTTCTTCCTCAGCTGTCACGCCTATTCATTCTTCGTATTTCTTCTTTTTTCTGGAATTCCATCAATGTGGGTCTCGAATATGTCTTTCGTCACATGAATATCTTCCGCGTCTTCTGCCTTTTCTCCTCTGCTTTCAACTTGGTGGTGCTGGGCCTGTAAAGAATCACTGTTCTACCAATTTGGCCAACAACAACTGAACCAATTGATTCCTCCAATTGTGTAACGACATCCTCTGGCTCACCAGGACATGTCCCGTGAATTTTCACCTGTTCAGAACATTGAACGACAATATGTGTTAGTGTTAGCTAAGCACACCTATATTTCTTTATTTTTAATTGGTAAAAGTAAAATCAAGAGACAAAACAGAATGGCATACAACAAATGAACCGACATTCAAAACCAAGTTGGATGCATGGACAGACATTCAAATCAACTCAACTCAGCAAGCCAGAGATATGTTAAAGAGTTTTCTGAATTTCAGTTCCCTTGGAAGGCTGTTATGGAGTTCTGTATAAGAACATGTGGCAGTTACATGAAACCGACATTCAAAACAAAGTTGGATACTGCTGGTTTAGATTTGTGATGCTGCAACCAACCCCATAGCCCCTAATTTGGACATGGTGATTTATTACCTCTTATACTAGTCTGAGGCTCCCAACAGCTGAAGTAAGGCCTCAAAGTGTATGCTACAAACATTGTACATTTGTAAACTCTGTTTTAACTTCTGATATGAAGTTTAACTCAACTATGATTGTAAGGGAAGCTGCTACTACCTAAGCATGATTGCTCAATTATATCATCTCAACTCAACAAAGCCCTAATCCTTAAATAATTCGATTTCCCAAAATGTAAGATAAATATTAGTCCGAACCTCGCGAACTATTTACGGAGCATAGAATTATGATCTTTCTTAGCAAAATCCCTTGATACTTGTGTTTGGGCCCAAAATATTGATTTGGGCCGAATTTGGATTTTCATCCAGCCTCGCGATATTTCTGGAAGTCTCATCAGATTTTGGGTCATAGGCCGCAAAGTCACGTTGGCCGAGTCCCACTAGGAAATGGAGTCTTTCAGATAAAGATGAGGGAATTGAATCCTGATGCAACTGGGATGCTCGGTAGGATGAGGGCGCTGAAAATTGGGAATGAATGTGGCCGGGTAAGGAGTTGACTTCAAAGTCCTAATTGGTTTAGGATTGGCCGAGTTCTGGTTGGATTAGCTTTAAGAAATCTTATTCCGAGAAGGTATCTAATTTGGCTATGAGGAAGTCTGCCCCTATAAATACAAGACTCAGTGCATCATTCAAAGCTCCTCCAACTCAACACACAAATCTGCCATGCGCAAACCCTCGCTCTATGCGAAACCTCTCAACAACCTTGAGATTTTTATTTTCCTTTTCGCCAACACATCTTCAGTTTGGATAAACAGCACTGTGAAGGCAACCGGTGAACATCTTCAGTTTGGATAAACAGCACTGTAGCAGTAGAACCATTCGACCGCGGAGCATCTTCAGTTTGGCTTTAGAGTTTGGCATTCTGACAGTCGAACCACGTTCACCATCAAGACATATATTTGTTTTGAGTATTTGTGCCTTTATACTTTGGTGTCGATTCGGCGTGCTTATACTCTCACGAATATAATCACAGTGACCGAATCCGGCGCCGATGATTTGTGAACTTCGTAGAACTAGCAGCCTTGTCTTTAGGCTTTAGAACCCAAAGGTCAAGAATTGTTCCTTCCTCAGCCGCAGTCGCCAGATCAAGAAGTCAGCAGCGCGACCAACACAACATCAGCAAATTTTACTCACCGGCCAAGCTCGGCCGTCGAGTTAGCACACCCCGCATACAACCGAATGACGTAGTTAACCCATAGATTACTCAGCCTGCGCGCCACGTAAGCTTGGTAGTTTTTAGGGTCAACATTTTGGCACGCCCAGTGGGACCCAGTGCTAAAACTACGAAGTTCATGTCAATTGAGACAAGACCAGTTAAGAAGAAAGCAATTATGGGAAAATCCACGACTGATTTGTCAATTCAGAACATAGGACAAAATTTAACGCAGACACAAAACCCACTTATTACCGCAACACCGGAGTCCGCGAGTGCAACACGCCGAGAAAATGAAGCTGGTCTCGGCAATCAACCTCGCAATACAGAAGTCCCTAACAGAACCACATGCATTTTCAATTAGGTGGTAGTAGATGACTGTGATGAAGATGGTGGTGAAGGCGCTGATCCACCAACAAGGTCGTTTCTCCGAAGACGACTAGATGAACAATCTCGACAAGTTGAATAGATATTCAGTCGAGGAATAGACAGTCTACGCGAAGTAATATGCAGTACCAATGAGACACACACCAGATTGCTTGAAATGCTGGTTCATAAAATCAGTGAAGATAGACCCTCTGATCATTCTCGGCAATTGCCACCAAGGAATAATCTTTTGCGAATAGTACAGGCCGAGCCAATGCCTGCTCGACTCAAGCCAATTGACTTGGAAAAGAAATGAGGATCAAGCAGTAGATCGGATGGATCCGACCAGAAAGTAGAAATGACATCCATCGACATGACTGAGATCCAGAGAATGATCGATTTGGCCTTGAAAAAGGGGCCAAAATTCCCAAAATTTATCCACCCATACCCTGCTTATGTGGAGAAATTTGAATATCCTAAAGGCTTTAAAATCCCAGATTTCAGTTTGTTTGCTGGAGAATCATCTTTATCCTCGTTAGAACATGTGGCTCGGTTCACTGCGCAATATGGAGATGTTAATAGTGATTTCCATAAACTGCGACTATTTAACTTCTCATTGACAAGCTCGACATTTGTGTGGTACATCAATCTCCCACCGAACTCCATCCAGAGGTAGGAGGAGTTGGCCAAAAAATTTCATAAGCAATTCTATCGGCCGGGGATGGAAATGTCAGTTTCATCACTAGCCAGGATGGCTCAAGCATCAGAAGAGTCACCAATGGATTATCCTACCAGGTTTAAGTCGGCTAGAAATTGGTGCCGAGTACCCCTTCTTGAAGTCGAATTTGTTAGACTCGCTTTGAATGGGCTGGACGTGGAGTACAAAAAGAAATTCCTGGGAGTAAACTTCCAAGACATGTACGAACTAGCTCAACATGTTGAGCAATATGACTACCTACTCCGAGAAGAAAAAGTCTCGAAGTCTCCATTTCGAGGAACCATTTACAAAAACCCCACGGTTAGCTATGCCTCAGCTGAGCGTGAAGAATATGCTAGTGTTGATGCAGCCGAGATAGTAATTGATAAACCGTATATTTGCAAGGCATTGACTTATGCCAATCCCAAGGATGTTAAAACTCGCTCGGCCACCGAAGAATCTATCACCAAAACATCAAAAGTTTACACTTTTGACATTACTAAGGCCGACGCCATCTTCAACCAACTACTACTTGCCAAGATCATCAAACTTCGCCCTGGACATAATATTCCTAAGGCCGAGAATTGAAAGGAAGAACATATTGCAAGTACCACAACTCAAATAAACATACGACAAACAACTGTGTCGTATTTTGAGATGTCATCCAAAGCTGGATTGATAACGGCAAACTCAAGTTTCCAGAAAAGAAGATGAGCGTTGACACCGACCCGTTTCCCACGACGACGGTTAATATGGTAGATGCCCGTCTACCTAGAGAGAGACAAAGGGAAAGGGAAGGCCAAGTTCGTTCCAGTACAACACACCCCAAAGCAGAACTCTCGACCACAGCTCAAGATCGATTTATTTTCGAACGAGCCACTCAAAGTTCTTTCTGGACCGGCTATCATCGAGTCTATGACAGACTCCAGTGTCGAGGAAGCAAATAGATCGACGATTCTATGCAGTCGGTGTAAGATAAACGTCACCACTGAGCCAAACGAAAGGCTGTTTCAAGCTACGATAAAACAATCACCTTCCATCGCCGCAACACATCAGAATACGCTCAGTGCAGGCCAGCGCCAGGGAGTTTTCGACAAACTCAGCTCTAAAATGCGGCCGACCGAACTACCCCCAATCAGACGGTGCCTCGACTTCGATGCACCATTCTATAATGAGGATTATTATGCATGAAGTTCTAGCAGCTCGAACTCTTCTGCAAAGCAGAAAACCTTCAAACCTCCTAAACCGCGCGATCAACGTTGGTACACCTATCATTCCCCTCAAGGTGTGTACACTGCACTGTCCAAATCACAGAAACGTCGGCACCAAAGAATAGATTGCATGGCCCGCCGACAAGTAGCCCAGGAAACTTCAGCCCCCAAGTGGCAGCTGAAGAACAAAACTAGCAGTGACGATGAGCGACAACCTCCGGCCATCATGACAGAGTTGCTCCAAGAAAGACAAGTGATCAATCCTGATGTGGAAACCACATTTGAGGAAGCTGACAAGCGAATCAAACTTCTCCTTCGACCCGGGGAAATGAAGGCGCGCTTTGAACATTTCAAGAAGGAAGCCAAGAGCAAACTTTCCCCTTACCCATACAAGAACCTTTGATTAGAGTTAGACGGAACCTACATCCCCTGTTCCTCAGGGAGGCATTGGAGTATATGCGAGAGTTCCACAAAAAGCATTCGGCTAATGATTTATATGGTTTGCCGAAAGCATGCCAAGATATGATTGATCTCATTCTGGCCTGTCCTGATGCCGAGCTAATTATTCAAAAGAATTCGGACCTAGGGTTGAAAGCTAGGTTCCAACACATACGTGAGGCTCGAGTCCTCGACTTTGACGTCGACCCATATACCGATATCGACACGAACGAGCTTCCATTCTCTCTTGAGGAACTCCAGCACTTACGATACTACTTCGAAGTTTTTTCAGCCATTTCTCTCTTCGGCCTTACGACCGACGAAACGAAGCGTGTTGCACGCTTAAATGCCTACCTAGACATCAAGGACGCCCATATCATATATCAAAACCAGGCTCATAGCACGACGCAAGTCCTAAACCCTGTTCTGGTTCCCGATGAACCTGAGGCCCTTAACCAACGGAAGAAAATTCTCAAAGACGCCTTGCAGGAACATACCCCAGCAACGATCGACACGGTCGACCCAGATACTCTCCAAGACAGGAGTCTGGAAGAGAAATGCCCAGCAAACGAAGGGCCGACAGAGGTGGGAGATACCGAGCCGATGGGTCCTTCGGTCTTTGACAACATGGAAATCAGTATGGTCCACGTTCTGCCTGTAAATTTTCAACCATGCACTTCCTAACCAAATTTCTTAGACGGTGACGTAGTTGCCGAGGAAGCTACCCAAATCGACTTTGTACCTGCTACTGAAATCGAGTCAACAACGAAAGAAGATAATCTCAAAATGGCTCTGGCCGAATTATTTCCTCGCTCATCATTGGCCAATCTCCGTCATCTAAAACCGTTGTATGTTACGGCTTATATCGAAGGATACCCAGTCTCTAAAATTTTCGTCGATTGTGGAGAGACTGTCAATATCATGCATATGACTGTCATGAAAGCATTACATCACTCCAACAACGAACTTATTTCATCCGGAATCACCATGAGCCGTTTCGTCGGTGACAAACCCCAAACAAAAGGGATCCTTCCGCTAGAAGTAAACATCGCAGGTCGCAATCACATAACAGCCTTTTTCATAGTCGATTACAAGACCGAGTACAATGCGTTACTCGGCCAAGATTGGATTCATCAAACAAACTGTATCCCTTCATCATTATATCAAGTTCTCATCTTTTGGGACAGCTAATCGGTTGTGGTTCATCTGGCCAATAATCAGCCATTCGAAGCTAACATGATCCAAGCATCATACTACGACGATCATGTCGGCTACATCACTTTACACTGCCTCAACGAAGAATGACGGCCGACTCAGATTTCTGTTCAGAAGGCCGTCGAGGTTGGCGCTGAAACTGTTCACCAGGATTCGGCGAGACTCGGGTTGGCCAACTTCATTACCGATCCTGATGTCTGACACCAGTCTGGCCAAACGCTGAGCCGCAGTTTCATCGACCATGGAACGATTGCTGGCTCATTGGTATGTTATCTCCCAACAGCCGAATTCGGGCATCAACATCGTGGAGTTCCTCGCCGAAGGCGAAAATGGCCCTGTCCTCTCTCTTGACAAAATCCAAGCTGCCCCGGCCAAGCTTGAAGACAGCCGGCCCCAAGTCAAAGACCCATTAGACGAAATAAATGTAGGGACGGCCGACAACCCTCGGCCATTATTTATTAGTGCTTTGTTACCCCAACATACCAAGACTGAACTCTGTAAGTTACTTAGCGAATTTAAAGATTGTTTCGCTTAGAGTTATCATGAGATGCCCAGTCTTGACCGAGCCCTCGTTGAGCATGAATTACGCATCAAACCTGGTTGCAAGCCCTTTCGCCAGCCTCATTGACCGTTTTCAGCCGAAGTACAACTCGACATAAAAGAAGAATTGGTTCGACTTTTAAACGCCGGGTTTATTCGAACCACTCGATACGTCGAATGGTTGGTGAATATCGTGCCAGTACTGAAGAAAAGCGGTGCCTTACGCATTTGTATTAATTTTTGTAATTTGAATCTGGCAACTCCCAAGGATGAATATCCCATGCCGATCTCAGATTTGTTAATTGACGCCGCAGCTAATCATGACATGATGTCTTTCATGGATGGTCATGCCGATTATAACCAGATCTTTATCGATGAGGCCGATGTTCATAAAATTGCTTTTCGTTGCCCGGGGGCACTTGGAACATTGGAGTGGGTAGTTATGCCATTCGACCTCAAGAACGCTGGTGCCACATACCAAGGCGTCATGAATGCTATCTTTCATGACCTGATTGGCACAATAGTTGAGTTGTATATCGACGACGTGGTGGTTAAATAAAAAAGCCGCCTAACACATCTAGATGATCTTCGGCAAGCTTTCCTTCGTATGCGACGACATAATCTCAAGATGAACCCGGCTAAATGCGCATTCGGCGTATCGGCCGGTAATTTCTTAGGATTCCTTGTGCATCATCGAGGAATCAAAGTGGACGAAAACAAGGCACGCGCGATCATCGCCGCCCCACCCCTGACGACAAAGAAACAGCTACAGTCCTTACTCGGCAAGATAAATTTTCTCCGCCGTTTTACAGCTAATTCGGCGGGAAAAATAAAAGCGTTATCTACGCTTTTGAAACTGAATGACTTGGATAAGTTTGAGTGGGGTGAAGAGCATCAAGCAGCTTTTACACAAATCAAGGTTTCCCTTACCACACCGCCGGTCCTCGTACCACCTCGGCCCGGTAGGTTTCTTAAGTTATATTTCAGCGGTCGAAGAGTCCATTGGCTGCCTTCTCGCGCAAAGCAACGATGTCGGCCGCGAACAAGCTATCTTTTATCTCAGTCAGAATCTGAATTCACAAGAGATCAATTATTCACCTATCGAGAAACTTTGCTTGGCTTTATTTTTCGCCGCCACAAAACTTCGACATTACATGCTCCCATCAGTTACACAAGTCATCGCCTAAACAGATGTCATTTGTTACATGCTTACTCGGCGTATAGTAAAAAGCCAAATATGGAAATGGATAATGGCATTATCAGAGTTCAGTTTGCAATATGTGCCTCAAAAAGCCGTAAAGGGCCAAGCTTCAGCTGCTTTTTTGGCCCAACACACCTCCTTATATGGTGTCGGGGGCAATGATGTACTTTGATGGACAATGTACTTTGATGGATCTAGTACCTCAGCCTCGGCTGGTGTCGACATCGTTGTTCAATCCCCCAACCACTGCCGTTGGTATTTTTCTCTCAGGCTCAATTTCGATTGTACAAATAATCAGGCCGAGCATGAAGCTTTTATCATCGGCCTTCACGTCCTCCATGACTTACGAGCGACCCGTGTCCTCGTCCTTGGTGATTCATAACTTATGATTAACCAACTCAACTGCATTTATTGTTGCATGAGTTGTACTTTGGCACCTTATCACATGGTTGCCAACTATTTGGCCGAGTCGTTTGAGAGGATTACATTCGAGCACATCTTGCGTGTTCGAAACATTGATGCAGACGAACTGGCCCAAATAGCCTCCGGAGCACAACTCCTGGGGGGCAAACTAGGCCAAGCAATACCTGTAGGACAACGGTCTCACCCGGCCTTGGTTAATCAGGAAGTTCTCCAGCGCAATCACATGATACGTACACGGGTAATGTCCTTACCCTCGTTGTTGGAACGAGAGCATCGTGTAGATGTTTGCACCATCGAGGCGCTACCAAATGATTGGAAAGGGGCAATTATGCGATACCTCGATAATCCTAGGGATAAACACAATCGAAAAACAAGAGCCCATGCCACAAACTACGTGTCGTATCAGAATGAGTTATATCGAAGAGGTGAGGACGGTTTATTGCTATTATGCCTCGACCCGAAGGAAGCGGCCCGAGTGTTTACAGAATTACATGAAGGAATTTACGGAGCCCATCAATCGGGACGTAAGATGCTTTGGCTACTTCGCCGACATGGTTACTTCTGGCCGAGCATATTGAAATATTATATTGAGTATGCACGAGGATGTGTACAGTGTCAAATTCATGGGCCTGTACAAAGAGCCCCGGCCAAATTACTTCATTCAGTTACCAAACCTTGGCCGTTCAGAAGATGGGCATTGGATGTGATCAGCAAGATCACACCATCTTCTGGAGCAGCAAAACATGCATGGATACTCGTGGCAATCGATTATTTCACTAAATGGATCGAGGCAAAATCATATGCCGAATTAACATCCAAAGAGGTTTGCGATTTTATGGGAGAACACATTGTAACCAAGTTCGGCGTGCCAGAAACAATCATAACTGATAATGGCATAATTTTTAGAGCCGATAGGTTTAAGGAGTATACGACGGGTTTGAAAATTTGACTCGAACAATCTACACCGTATTATCCATAAGCGAATGGACAAGCCGAGGCAAGTAATAAAGTTTTGATCGGCATTCTCGAAAAGATAGTAAAAGAAAGGCCCGGCATGTGGCATTTAAAGTTGAATGAGGCTTTATGGGCATACTGAACTTCACCCCGATCAGGGACGGGGACCACCCCATATGCGTTAACATATAGGCATGACGCAATGCTACCAGTCGAACTAAGTGTAAATTCTCTATGAGTAATTAAGCAAAGTAGTTTGTCCAGCGCCGAATATAATCAGGCCATGATACAAGAGATAGAAGATTTGGAGGGAGATTGACTTGACGCTTACAATCTTTTAGCACAAAAAAAGATCGCCGAGCGAGCCTATAATCAGCGAGTCAGACAAAAATCTTTCGACGAATGAGAGTTAGTATGGCAAACTGATGTGATTAAAGTTAAGCACACAAATTAAACCCTCTTGTTATCAATTGTAGTATAAACACAAGTAGGGATCGTTCTGAACTGGGGATTAGGAAGGCTTGCTAATCTAACACAAACTGACTCAAATAAGCAAAACAAGACTCAAAAGACTCTAAATAGACTAGTAAGACTCAAAACATGTTCAAAATACTCAAAACTGCTTAAAAACACTAATTGGACAGATTCTAGACACTAGACACAACTTTGGACGAAAATTGAATTAAACTTGACTCAAAACACACAAAAACACAAACTAAGACAGATTCTAACTAATTTGACTCAAACAAGTGAAGGGGGATTGGTTTTAGAGTGAAATTAAGCTAAAACAAACAAAGACTTTAAACTAGGCAGATTTAGATGAAATTGGGTTTTTAGGATGGATGGTGAACTAGCTAGAGGTTTCCTTATCCACACATGACTTATATGCATATAACTTGATTTCCAGTTACGTTTTCATTGAATTACGAATGACAATGCCCCAGATTAACCGTGTCAATCACCAATTAACCCTCAGATTCTCCTAATTCCATTGAATTGGACGGACAACTCATCTACAACCAAATTATTCTCATCAATTTCCCTACATGACATCATAATAGAAACACAATCAGAGATCATTACGCTCAATGAGAATCATAAGCATTGACGAGGCATTCATAACTATGACATCATGTTACTCACACCAAGAATTGTACTTAACACGATTGTTCCAGCAACCTTTACTACTTGTGAACATAAGTTTGTAACGATTATGTGAAACTCACTTATATCCTAGCATCAAATTTATGCATGCCAATTAAGTGTCGACCCTCAATCAACAAACAGAAATAAGTTCTAATTCAAACAGTTAAGCCAATTGCATTCATACTTCAAGAATCTGTAACTGAAATTTATCAAGTCATATCACACACAAAATCATGGTTTCAAAGTAGCCTCTAGCTAAAAACGAGTTTAGCCTCTCATGATCACAGCAAAACAAAGGAAAACTAAATTAATCAACGAAAACATAAGGTAGAAAACACCTAAGAACGCCCAGCACTCCAGATTGGGTGCAACACGCTCCAAAGCTGCTCCTCCTCTCCTTCCTCCTTGCAAGGCTGCGGCACAAGTGGTTTTAGGGTTTGTGAATGGTGTTTGGAATGGCTGAGATGTGTAGAGGGGTGTAGAATTCGTATGGATGGGTGGTGGTGTGCGGCAAGGCTTGGAAATATGTATATATAGCATGGCAAACCCTAGGGAAATCAGTTTAGGACTTGGACTTAGCAGAAAAATAAGATTAGGGCCCTAGGGTGCGGCACAAGGCTCAAATCCAATAGGAAAAAGGATTTTAGCCCAATTAATTTCTGAAAAGAATTTGTAGAACCCAAATCCACAAGGAAATAGGCTAATTAAATCAGAATCCAAGTGAGAAAAGGATAGGGATGCACGGCTGAGAGGATAAGGGCAGGGAATGCCTTGCAAGGCAAGGAAAAAGGATTCTAGAAGGGTTTAGGTGCCAGATTTTTAGGACAAGGGATAGAACTTCTAGAAATCAGGTTTTAAGTCTCCTAAACTGAAATTAAATCTCTTTTGCAGCTGAAAACAAGGTAGGATAAGATTAGGATAAGATAAGATAAGGTTTGGATAAGATAAGGTAGTTTGGATAATGTTTTGGATAATTCCCCTTCTTTATAGCTGATTCCTTATCTTCTTTATCTTTGACTTCTTTCTTCCATCTTCTTAGCTGATTTCAAGCCTTTTTATCTTCAAATTCGTCCATCAACTTGCCTACATGCTTGCACTACCCAATCTTGGCCCAAAAATGCTCTAGAATGCTCCAAATTGCTTCTTTTTGCCATTTTGACACTTAGAACCTACAAACACACGAAAATAGCTTAAAACACTATAATAAGTAGAAACTAACTAAGAAAATGCAAGAAAACATGCTAACTAAGTCGCATAAATATGCTTCTATCACAAACAATGCTACCTGCAGGAATGAAAGACCCTAGGTTCGGCAAATGGTCACCGAATTGGGAAAGACCGTTCATCGTCCATAAAGTCCTCGGCAAGGGGGCATATCACCTCAAGGATCAAACCGACGCAATCCACAAGCTACCAATTAATGGGAAATTTTTAAAGAAATATTATCCGACTACTTGGGAGATGCGAGAGTAAAAGTTAATTTCATTAAAAAGTTTGCAAAAGGTTACATAAGTTGGTCGATCAGTTTACAACCAAATGATTCTATGGTGATGAAGGAATGAGAGATTCAAGAACGACCTTCAATTCCAACCACCTCACCTCGCCCATGGTGATCTCAGCTTGCCGATTCCTCTTGTCCATCTTCAGTTGTTCGACGTGTTTCACGCAAGTCGCATACTTAGTTAAGCAGGACTTGCCACTCGATTCAAACTCCTTTGCAAGCTCGGAGGCAACCGCCAACCTTCAATTCTGAAGTTCGGTAATTTGGCGGTCGAGGTCGGCCAGTGTTTCTTTCCTCACCTTTAACACTTTGATCTTCGGATAAAGGGTCTCCTGAGCAGCCGTTGCGTCTTTCAAGTCATCTAGAGCTCGCTTGAAAACATTGAAGTACTCTCGGGTTCGTTCCAGGGTAGAAGACGCTCAGGCAACACCGTCGTTGCTCAGTTGACCCTCAGCTGCAAGATTGTTCAGATATTTCCCCACAGAGTCGAGACCTTTGCATTCGAGGACTCGTGAGGCTGAGAGAGACAGGAGCTCCTGCAGTTTGACCAGGATATTGGACTCGAACATTGATACAGAGGGCCCGGTGGTAGCTGTCGAATGACCAGTTGTTCCCGAAGTGTTCGAAAGAAGAGCGTTGAATTCGACCTCTCATGAAGGTTGTACATAAAAAAATTTAGGCAAATGAGAGTCAGAAGAAGAATATAGCAGAGGGAATTTGTTAGACCTGCCGAGATGAGACTTCGGCCATATCCCCTGGTTCATTGCTCGAACCTAGAGAACTTAATGGCCGAGCCTAGTGTTTTAGACTGCTTCTCAATTCACGCGACCGATGAAGGTTTTCTACGTTTTGAGGTGGCTAGGAAATATAGATAACACCCTTCGGCGCATAGAATTTTCGGTGAAATGAATATTCAGGCACCTGACATTTAACGTTTTTTGGTTCAGACTCGTTATAACAAAATTTAGCAAGAAAATAATTGAGTCTTACAAAAGTCGAAGTCGCTTCTTGAGGAAGGATGCTGAGGTCTTGGTCTTGCGGATGGATCGGTGTTTCGGCCGTTGCTTCAGGATCGACAGCCAGTCGTCTTCCGCAATCGGCCGCAGGAGGATCGACCTGGTTCATCGCTTCAACCATAGGAGGGTTAGTGGAAGAAAGATTAGTTGGTTGAGGACGACACTCCAACACAATCTCGTCACTTTCATCATCCTGAAATAAAGGTTGTTAGCAATTTTGAATTTATTGGAAGAAGAAAATTACCAACCACACAATTATACCTCTTCCAAGATGATTGCTGACTGTTTTGGATTTTTGGAGGGAGTTTTCTTCGCCGATGGATTCGCATCCTCCAAGACAGGGGCAACGGTTGGCTCAGGAGCTGCCGCTTTCTCGACCAGCGGGGTAATAGCTGGGTTGGCTGGCTTCCGAACGGTCGTCTCCTCAACCAGTAGGGCAGCTGCTGGTTCGACCACGACTTGAGGATTGGGTGGAACTTCGAATGCTTGGCCAGTCGGAGTTGGCTGCACGACCATTGAGGTGTGTATAACCGGGATAGAAGGAGAAACATCAGGGGTGATCGTTCCTGTCGTCTGGCAGGAGATAACATGAATCTCCCGTTCTCCCTTCTTCGCCAATTTCTTGACAAGTTTCGGGGGACGGGGAGATTCACCTGCTGTCTCGAACTCTTGGCAAGGCTGTTTGCTCGGTAGGGCTGGTGCAGCAGTTTTAGTCTTCTTGGAGGATGAGGCCGATTTTTTCTTGGCTGCAACCACTACGATCATGTCTACCTGTTTCGGCACTCGGCCGCCTGAAAGCGAAATCAAGTCAGTAAAGTCGAATAAATGTTTAAAGAATAAAGATGAAGAGAGCCATATACCTTGGGTTGTCTCTTTGGAATGAGAGGCAGGAGCCTTTTTGAGTCGGTCGCCAAAAATTTTGTTGACGACATCTTTGACCGACGTGTCGAATAAGTTCTGGGTATACTCCTCCCACCAATCACCAAAAGTGTCAGTGCTGAACGACTCTGGATCGGTCGGTCGAAGGTGGAGTTTTTGTCATCGTTCTTGAAACTCCTTCTTGGCGTCCGTGCACTCCTTCTCTGAAGAGCCAGATAGACGTCCTCGGCTTAGGAGAGAGCGAGTGGTGAGAAGAGGTATCGGGCAACCCTGGAGGTAGCCGAGTTGACGAGCAGTAAAGTGAGGGTGGTAGACCTCCCAACTTGCTCGGCGAGCGTCACAGTTGAGGGGAAGGTTGCGGGTGAGCACGAACGATCCCCAAGATTGACAGAGATCAGCATCATCATCTACACTCCATGCTGACATGAGGAGCTTGATCGACAAGGGGTATTCTCGACGACGACAGATCAAGAACTCATCGTCGGAAAGAACTTCGAGGTCGAAAAAGTATTTGAACACTTCTTCGGCCTGGTAAGGAGGTACTGAATGAGAAGCCAGCTGAAGGTCGAGCGCTTCAGTAGGTGAGAAGCTGGCGATTTTTTGCCGAAGAGTGACAAAGTAGACTTGCAACCAAAGTTGGAAGACCCAGAGAAGACCATTCTGGTGCGGGTCGATCTTGTGGAGGGTCATCTCGGCCAGGCAGCGCAAGAGGTTGGCGAGAATGGCTAAACTGAGGGCCAGGGTGTAACCACTAGCTAGGGTTTTGGCCACCGGCATGTTTTCAACCAAGCATTTATTGGACTTGGTACAACAAACAAATTTGTTGTACCAATAGAAGATGAATGCTTCATGTTTTCCCCGCAGCAGATTCTCTTCTCCTCGACCGGCAAAGTGGAGGTAAAGGGTGTTGTAGTTAAGAAAGTTCTTTTGAAGTTTTTGAACTTCTTCCTTTGAGGGTTCTTGACCTTCTCTACTTAGCGTTTCGACGGCCCGTTCGTCGAAAAGAGCCTTCAGATCAATGTTCAACGGGTACCCAAAGAGGGCGACGTCGACTGAGATGCCAGAAGGGGAAGTCCCCAGGATTGCGGTAACGTCAAGGATGGTGGGGCCAATATGGCCAAAAGGGAGGACCATGGTGTTGGTGGCCGAGCACCAGAAGCTTGAAGCTGCTATAAGAAGCTCATTGTCCATGACGATTTCCACAGATGAAAGTTTAATGGCATCGTATATTGATGCGATGTAAAACAGCACACAAATTAAACCCTCTTGTTGTCAAATTGTAGTAAAGATGCAAGTAGGGATCGTTCTGGACCGGGGATTAGGAGGGCTTGCTAAAACCTCGAAACTGACTCAAAAACATTAAAAAAAATTTAAAAACATTTGAATAGACTCAAAAGACTCAAGACTCAAAATAAGCTAAAAACACTCAAAACTGCCTAAAAACACTAACTAGGCAGTTTCTGACACTAAACACAATTTTGGACGAAAATAAGGGTTGGGTTTGACTTAAAATACTTAAAAAACACAAACAAAACAAGTTTAAAGCTATTTGAAACAAGAAAGTAAAGGGGGGGTTTTGTTTTGGACGAATTTAAACTAACAAAACAGATTGTAACTTAAAAATTGATTTGAAAACGATTTGGGAAATTAGATAGATGATGGGCTAGCTAGAGGCTCTTTCTCCACACATGACATGTATGCAAACGACTCGATTTCCAGTTACTCCTTCATTGAATTATGAACGACAATGCCCCAAATTAACCGTGACATCACTAGTTAACCCTCAGATTTTCCTTGTATTATTGGATTGGATGACATCATTCGACAACCCAAAGCATTCTTCAAAAGTTCCCTACATGACATCATAATAGAGATACAATCAAAAATCATTACGTTCAATGAAAATCATAAGCATTGACAAAACACTTGCAACTATGACATCATGTCACTTATGCTAGGAATTGAACTTAACGCGATCGTGACTAGCAACCTTCACTACATATGAATATAAGTTTGTAACGATTATGTGAAACTCTCTTATATTCTAGCATCAGATTTATGCATGCCAATTAAGTGTCGACACTCAATCAACAAACACAAATAAGTTATCAATCAAACAGTTAAGCCAATTGCATTCACGATTCAAGAATTCATAACTGGAATTTATCAACTCAAATTGCACACATAATCATGGCTTTGAAATCATCCCTAGCCAAGAGGGATTTAGCCACTCATGTTCACAGCAAAACGAAAGGAAAAGAAATTAAACATTGTAAATATAGAGCGAATTACACCTAGAATGCTCCAACAATCAAGCTCGAACATCCAAGAGTCCTTCCTTCTTTCTCCTTGATGCGGCACAAAGGTGGGTGAAGCGTATGGGATGTGTTTTGGGGTCAGGAATATGTTTTAGGATGAATGGGAGTTGCGGCCAGGGTGTAGAGATGGCTGGGAATTTGTAGATTAGTGTAAGGTTGTGTGAATTGGTGAATGGTGATGGATGTATGCGGCAGAGAGTGGGGGTTGATTTCTGGCGTGAATGGGTGAATGAATGGATACCCTAAGGCTGCAAAAAGGAAGTCTATTTAAGGTTTTCAGAATTAAAACCCTAACTTATTTAGGTAATCAGAAATTAAGTCAAAAGCTTCTAGAAAGAGGAAATAAAATCAAGAAACTAAGGGAAAGAGTCTAAGATATGCGACTGAGATGTTTAACACAAAAGGGGAATGTGTTTTAAGGCAGCAAATAGGAAAGGGACTCTCCCTTGCACGGCAAGGAAGAGTAAAGGGCAAGGGGGGTGTGGCTGGATGATTTAAATGCAAGGAAGGTTCAATTTGTGTCCTAAAATGCATAGGAGGCTTCAATGTTACTGGAACTTAGGGACATTTAGGAAAGGTCAAACCAAAATAGGAAACCTTGGCTTAACTTTCCTACTTCAAGTAGGAATCCTCATTTGAGTAGGAATCCTCATGTGAGTAGGAATCCTCATTCTTCTAGGAATCCTTCTTCAATTAGGAATCCTTCGTTGATTAGGAATCCTAACTTCTTCAAGTCTTCAATTTCGTCCATTCCTTTTGCTCCAAGCATGTAATAACCATTCTAAGCCCAATTTTTCTCCAAAAGGCTCCAAAATGCACCTTCTTGCATACTTTGTCCTTAGAACCTGAAAACACACAAAAATGGCTTAAAAGACTAAAATAACTAAGAAATAACAACGTAAATGCACAAGAACAAGCCAACTAAGTCACCTAAATATGCTCCTATCATATATGCCAAGAGTTTTCCATTGTTCACCAAAGATCCTTTCCATTCGTGTAACCCAGGCTGCCCAAGTTGTAGTGGTCGAGGGCCAGGATCCTTGGGGTTTTGCTAAATCCCACTTCAACCATTCAAACCCTTGCAGCAAGGGTTTTAGGCATTGGTTCTTGAAAAGTTCAGTGACGGATGGAGGTACTACATCCTTGAAAAGAGGGCCGAGGATCTGGTGAGTAGTGCTCATGTTGCTCTCGAAGCGCAGTGTCTTGATTGAGCATAGATCGATAATTTTCTCGCATTTTTCACATTCCTTAGAGAGCTTAGTGATAAAGGAGGCCATTCATGAAGATTCAAAGGTTTTCTGGGTTTAAAAGAAGAAATTCTGGGTTTTGAAGAAGTTTGAGGGCAAAGAACAAGAAATTCCTGAGAGTTTGAAAGCGTAAAATACAAATAGAAAGGATTCAGGTATTTATAGACATTTTGAGAGGGAAGGTTAAACGTTTGATTTTCAAAATTAGGGATAAAATCGATCAGGAATGTCGCTAATCATTGAGGAAATTCAGATAATCCAAGGGAAGAGACCGAGATTTTTAGGGTTTGAGGACGCACGATTGCATGTTGTGGCGATTTTAATGGGGAGTGACATTTCGACGGCTGCACGTTTTCGAGGTCATGATTGAAAGTTGCTAAGGTGTTTTGGGAGTCGACGCGTGGCAAGACGGTTGGAAGAATCAAGAAAGCGAAGTGATATCTCATAAATGAGCATGATGGTTCCCAATGGCGTGCTGGTGATTCCCGAGGAGGTGTAGTTTTTCTGAATACCTGAGAATGGTTTCGCTTCTTCAAGGTCGAGGTTTGACCAGGGATTGTTGGTCGACAGCCTCAGAAGCGAGGGGGCAATGCTTGGGCCCAAAATATTGATTTGGGCCGAATTTGGAGTTTCATCCGACCTAGCGATCTTTCTAAAAGTCTCGTCAGATTTTGGGTCATGGGCTACCAAGTCAGGTTGGCTGAGTCCTACCAGGAAATAGAGTCTTTCAGATAAAGATGAGGGAATTGAATCCTGATGTAATTGGGATGCTCGGTAGGATGAGGGCGCTGAAACTTGGGAATGAATGTGGCCGGGTAAGGAGTTGAATTCAAAGTCCTAATTGGTTTAGGATTGGCCGAGTTCTGGTTGGATTAGCTTTAAGAAATCTTATTCCGAGAAGGATTCTAATTCGGCTATGAGGAAGTCTGCCCCTATAAATACAAGACTCGCTGCATCATTCAAAGCTCCTCCAACTCAACACACAAATCTGCCCTGCACAAACCCTCGCTCTACGCGAAACCTCTCAACAACCTTGAGATTTTTATTTTCCTTTTCACCAACACATCTTCAGTTTGGATAAACAGCACTGTGAAGGCAACCGGTGAACATCTTTAGTTTGGATAAACAGCACTGTAACCGTAAAACCATTCGACCGCGGAGCACCTTCAGTTTGGATAAATAGCATTGCGTTGAGGCCGATTGGTTACCTATCCAAGTCTCGGTCGAGAAGGATTTCTGAATCCTTATTGGCAGAGGTCATCTCATTAGCCTTCTCAGCGAAGTGAAGTGTTACAATTTACTAGGGCTCGGCACATTGAACACCGAGTTGTTTATGATTGGATACTCACAAGTTGGCTTTAAAGTTCGGCATTCTGACGGCCGAACCACGTTCACCATCAAGACATATATTTGTTTTGAGTATCTGTGCCCCTATACTTTGGTGTCGATTCGGCGTGCTTATACTCTCACGAATATAATCACAATGACCGAATCCGGCGCCGACGATTTGTGAACTTCGCAGAACTAGCAGCCTTGTCTTCAGGCTCTAGAACCCGAAGGTCGAGAATTGTTCCTTCCTCGGCCACAGTTGCAAGATCAAGAAATTAGCAGCGTGACCAACGCAACATCAGCAAAATTTTACTCACCGGCCGAGCTCGGCCGTCGAGTTGGCACGCCCCGCATACAACCGAAGGACGTAGTTAGCTCATAGATTACTCGGCCTGCGCGCCACGTAGGCTTGGTAGTTTTTAGGATCAACAACTTGATACTCAAATAGCAGTGAGAAAGCTAATATATATGCATTCTACAACTATCAGAACCAACAATCTCCGAATCTCTCATTTCGAAAATTGAAGACTCGAAAAGTGAACATTTCTATAACAAAAAAGAAAAGGATAAGACTCCAAACAATCTTGAATCCATTCCTATGGCAAATCTGACAATGTGAAACTTGCAAAGCATAAGCTCTCTTTAATAACAGCATACCAATTCCAGACTAGCACAACAAAATCCCTTCAACTTTGGCATAAACCCTTAAACCCCAACTGAGTACTAATTGAACCACCAAAATCTTATTTTCCAAAAATAACACGTAACAAATAAATAAGAAATTACCTTGAGAAGCTCATTGGATTCAAGGTTCTCTATAAAAAAAAACGGCGACGCTGGCTGTCAAGCCGGACTTCCCCACCAACTGGGACTTGAGCTTCTTCCCCAAGCTGTGAGCATAAGACGCAAGCTCCTTCTTTTCTTTCACCGTCAGCGTCGGCAGCTTCACCCCATCTCTCTTCAGAGCAGGTGTAGGATCCGAACTCACTTGGTCATCCTCTTTATTATCCGAGTTCTCAATTTCGATCTCAATTTTTTCACCATTATTATTATCTTCTAGAATTTCTAGTTGTTGGGTTTATGCTTCTTCTTGTAAAGATGCCTTGGGGGAGGAGGAGAGTGGGGAGCGGTGGGAGAGTGGCAGAAGAAGAGAGGGAGAGACGAGAAGGAATGAAATGAATAGGAGATAAGTGTACGGCGTGGGATGTGGAGATGCGTGAATGCAATGGTGGTGGTGGTGGTGGTGGAGGTAACAAGGGGTTTGAGGAAAAGGGCGAAGGAAGAATATGGTGGTAGTGGTGGTGTAGGGAGGTGGAGGTGGAGGAGGAGGTGGAGCCGGTGATAGGTTGGAACTCCTACTACTGCCACCATTTTCTTTTTCTCTGGTTCTTAACAATGCGGGCCTTGGATTTGTTCAGAGTCACTCTAATGGCGCGTTTACGTAAGGGTAATGGGAGTCGAGAAACGGAATTGAATTACGATTACGGATTACACCGGTGTTTACCAACTTAAGCGGAATGAACAGTTCAACAGGCCCTACATAAAATCAGGAATTCAATTCCTACTATTGTCGGAATTGGATTACTTAGAAGAAGTTAGTATTTGGATTCCAGGGAGAAGGCTCTATCCGGAATCAAATTTTCCTTCCCAAAATGCCCTGCACCTTCAGCACTTCGCCATCTTCTCCAGCAGCTCTCTACTGCTCCACCACCTCCTCTCGCTCCACCACCTCAAAATCCTCCATAAAATTCGGCAAATCGTCACAAGAGCATACAAAGGACTCACTATCAATCATAGTGCCTAGATCCATCTCTGCCTCTGCAGGCATTGCAATGTCGAACGGTTTCGATTTAGGGCTTGCCTGCTATTCAACCGAACAAACCCATCGCTCCATGTGCTTCAGATTATTGTATTCCTACAGATTATTGTATTCCTACACAGGCAGCCTTACTTGACTTCCCCATTTATATTCCCATCATCCCCACCATTCAACATACCATCACCGAGATTACATCAAATTTTCTCTCTCAATTGGTTTCATCGACAATTTTCATCACAAAGATATCTAATATGGGAGCTGAGAAGTTGAATTTCGCACAGACATGGAACCTCTTGAGCCAGTTCTTGAAGGATAAGAGAACCCTCCAAGTCGTCCCTCCCATAACCAAGAACTTGCTGACGACCATGGAGGCTGCTGCTTCGAACCTAGTTGATCAGACGGCTCAGACTCCGTCGTCAAAACCCAGCATCGATTTGCTTTCGCAGTTTACCAAAAACCCAGAAGCGGTTTTGGGAGATCAGCAGCCTAGATATGCTGCCCAGATGACCATTTTCTATGGTGGGCAGGTACTGGTTTTCAATGATCTGCAGGCTGAGAATGGGTTTGGCTACAAATGGAAGCTCCAAGATTTTTGCTGGATTTGTGAAGAAATTGGGTTCTGAGAATCAGTCGAATGTTGTTGCTAAAAATAATTCTCAGGAAATTAAGGCGCCCTAGTACAGAAGACCTTCAACATAATAAGGACATTTTAGTAATTATAGTGATTTCTATTCTGATTCAGGTGAATTAGTAAACAACTTATATGAATTTCATGTCATTTTTACTCCGATTCCAGAACATTTAAGTAAACAGCTTCAACAGGAATCTGATTCTGATTCCTCCTCAATCCAATTCCTCCTCAATTCAATTCCTCCTCAATCAAATTCCTCTATTTTGATTACGGTTACGTAAACGTGCCATAATAATAATCCGCCCAAACCCAAGAGCATATCGTACCTAAGGGCTAGTTAGTAAATTCAAACATATGTTTAATACATATTATTTTTTATTATTTTTCACACATTTTTAAATATACATATAATTCACTTTTTTGTTGAAACTAACCATTGAAAGATAATAGAGACAAGGTGCCACAAAGAGAGAAGGACTTAAAGAATTATGTGTGGAATTCTTCATGTTTAGTGTCTTTATTTAAACCATTCATGATGGGTTTTACTTACCCAACAAGTGATACAAGTTGTACAAGGAAAGAATCTTCTAAATCTTATTGAATTCCTACTTCTTTACACAACCACACTTAAAGTAAAACACTACTAACAACACTTCTCTCTTGAATGTGTAGAATTTAAGAAGTAATTGCATCAGGTCTTCATCATTAGCAGATGGGGGTAATTGTCGTCTGTTCTTGTTCGGCATAGGAATTGTATACGCAAGTCTTAAAGTAAGGATGCATGTAAAGGATAAAGTATCACCAAAACCTAGCTACGATAAACCTAGTGGAACAAACTCGTAGTCTAAGGCGAAAAATGTGAGTTAATGCAATGTCGATACTTGACATCTTCAGGATGCATCAAGTAGTAGAAAATGCACACAAGGTATGACCATCCTCATGTGGGTGCCTCATCAAAACCTCATTAGGTTAGCAAAATTCCAATGGGAAAAATGCTCTTGATCTAAAGGAAAAAAGTACATTAAGGTCAAGTTTCAAGATACTCCCCCTAAGTTCGACAAAACTCCCTATAAAAACTACAAGCGTTGCTGCGTTACAAATGAGATAGGTCACGCAATCGAACACCTTGGTAAGATTTTGGAAGATAGACATTGGAAACAACTTCATGAAGAGATCAACGATGTTGTCTTGGGTCGAATCTGCTTGACTTCAATCTTTTGATGCTTTGCTGATGAGTGAAGAAGAACTTCGGTGGCGCAATACTCTTGGTGTTGACTTCTTGGATCGTCTGGTCGATGTAAGGGACATTGTTTTCATGGATTGTTGTTAGAACTCAATGATAAATGAAATCCACAGGTGCTTCAAATATGCTCGACAAGAACTCTCAACCATATTTCTCACGCATGGCGTAGTAAGGTGTGGTGAGCTTAGCACTAATCAAAGATTTTGCAACTAAGGACTATTATGTGGACCTCCAAGATATTATGGTATTCTCTAACGGTAAAGACATTGGGAACGTTCCTTGTGCATGTTTGATAAGGAACCAACGTTAGGCTATCAGCAAACAAACAAGTATTAGTTCCTTTTTTCATGTTTTTAAATCTTGTTTTTCTTACCTATGCATTTGTTCGTGTTCGTTACATACTTTTACGTGTCTATCATCTTGTATGTATTCTCTTTAGGCTTAAATGTCAAAATGGTCCCTGTGTTATAGTCATGTGGCCAATTTAGTCTCCGTGTTTTCGATTTGGCTAATTTAGTCCTCATGTTTGTCTCTGTTAGCCAATTAAGAACATTTCATTCAATCTCTTTGAAAAAATTCATAAGAAAAATCATATGAGAAATAATTATCATTTCTCTTTACAGAAAATGCAAATTAATGAGAAATAACATATATAAGAAATAAAATTTCCAATCTGAAAAATGATTAAGGTTGCGACATAGAAAAGAAACGGGGTAATGTTAGGAGGGTGGTTGAAGAGTTGGGAGAGAATAATTTTTCTTTTAATTTTTAATTTTATTTCATTTATAAATATTTTAAATCAAATAAATTATAATTTTATAAATAAGTTTTTAATAATTTATAAAAAAAAATTTAACAAAAATTAGATGAAAATGTCCTTAATTTGCTGACGGAGATAAACACAATGACCAAATTGGCTAAATTGAAAACACATGGACTAAAATGACCCAATGACTAAAACATAAGGACCATTTTAACATATAAGCCTTCTCTTTATCTTAATGAATATTGTATATTTTTCTAGAAAAAAAAAACTAAGGATGATCAAATGCTTGTTACTTGATATAATGATTAATTTAACCTTGTAATTATGTAATTAAATGTCAAAAAACTATAGGGTTTCAATTCATTATTCTGCTGGATTCTTTATATTTAGCAGAGTAAGTGTTAATTTTTGTGTAATAAAACCAATCAAGGACAAGTTAACACATCTTAATGCTACTAATTTTATTCAAATTCAAATTTCTTAACCAGTGTTTTAGACCAAGAAAAAACCTAATCAGTGTGTTTAATGAACGAACGTAAAGATATTGTAGTGTCATTTACATCAAAATACAATCATATCCATCGAGACAATAAGACGATTTTTTTTTCAAAAAATATGATGCATTTATATGTATTCAAAGTGAAATTTGTTTACAAAATTTAGAGACTGGAGAGAACTTATTTTAGTTCCTTCCATTGTAGCACCCACTGCATTAGTTCCTACTTTTTCCAATTCGTCCTTTAAATTTAAATGTTTTGGCAACTCACCAGCATTACCTTCTAAATCTTTCTTCAAAGCAACACGAGTAGTGACATTGCTTGATGCAATCTTTTATACAGACCCGCTACATTCTTTCCTATTTATCCTTTGAATTCAGTGGTTTTGGCAGCTCACCAAAATTTGGTTTTCCAGATAGCATCTAGAACACCAGATTTTGTCATTCCATCATTTGCATTTAATGGTTTCGGAAGCTCATGAACATTTCCTTCTGAAACTTGCTTCGGTGCAGCCTCAGTAGTGATAGTTTCTTGAACACCAGACTTTGATTTGCTTGATTCGGTCTCTGGAGTAGAGCCCACTGCATTTGTTCCTACTGATGGTTTTGGTAGCTCAACAACATTGCTTTCTGAGACTTGTTTTGACGCCGTATCATTAGTGATAGTTTGATTAACTGCACCAGTTCCTAGTTTTTCAGATCCATCCTTTGAGTTTGACAATTTTGTTAGCTCGCCAACATTACATTTGGAGATTTGCTTCAAAGTAGTGATAGTTTCTTGAACACCGGGTCCTGCTTTGTTTGATACAACCTCCTTTGTAGAACCCGCTGCATTAGTTCCTACTTTTGCAGATCCTTCCTTTGAAATCGATGGTTTTGGAAGCTCACTCCCATTTTCTGATAATTGGTTCACAGAAGTATGAGTAGTGATAGTACCTTGAACACCAGCTTCTGTATTGCTTGATGCAATATCCTTGCCATAACCCACAACATTACTTTCTACTTTTGTCAGTTCATCCTTCAAATTCGATTGTTTTGGCAGCTCGCCAATTTTACCTTCTGAGGCTTGGTTTAAGGAAGTATCAGTAGTGATGGTTTCTTGAACACCAGAATCTGTATTACGTGATGCAGTCTCCTTAGTAGACCCCACTGCATTCGCTCCAACTTTTGTCAATCTATCCTTTGAATCCAATGCTTTTGGTAGCTCACCAACATTACCATCTGAGACTTGTTTCAAAGCATTATCAGTAGTGATAGTTTCCGCAACACTAGATCTTGTATTAGTTGATGAAATCTCCTTGGTATAACCCAATGTATTAGTCTCGACTTTGTCATATCCATCCTTTGAAGTTGATGGTTTTGGCAGCTCACCAACATTACCTTCTGAAACTTGCTTCAAAGCCAAATGAATAGTGATAGGTTCTTCTGCATTGCTTGATGCAAACTCCTTACAAGAACTCGCCACAATGGTTTCTATTTTTATCAGTCCATCCTTTGAATCTGATGCTTTTGGTAGCTCTCCAACATTACCTTTTGGGACTTGCTTCAAATCAGTATGAGTAGTGATAGTTTTGTGATCAGACGATTCTGAATTGGTTGATCCAATTTCCTTGATAGAATCCACTGCATTAATTCCTACTTTTTCGGGTTCATCATTTGAATTTGATGATTTCGATAGCTCACTAGCATTGCCTTCTGAGACTTGCTTCGAACCCATATGAGTAATCATAGTATGTTGAACACTAGATCTTATATTGTTTAATGCTACCTCCTTGGTTGAACCAATTGCATTAGTTCTTACTTTAGCCGACCCATCCTCTGAATCTGACAGTTTTCGAAGCTCACCAACGTTACCTTCTGAGACCTGTTCCAAGGCCGTATGAGCAGTGATAGTTTCTTGAACACCAGATCCTGCATTACTTAATGCATCCTCCTTGGTAGAACCCACTGTATTTGTTCTTACTTCTGCAAATCCATCATTTGAGTTTGATGGTTCTGTAGTAGTACTAACATTCCCTTTTGACACTGGCTTCATAGCAATATCAGTGGTGATAGTTTCTTGGACACCAGATCTTGGATTGTTTAATGAAATCTGCTTGGTAGATTCCCCTGCATTAGCTTCTACTTTTTCTGATCCGTTCTTTAAATCTGGTGACTTTGTCAGTTCATCCACATTACCTTCTGAAATTCGCTTTGATGCACTATCCATAGTGACAGCTTCTTGAACACTAGACCCTGTATAACTTGATGCAATCTTGTTTTTAGAACCCACTGCATCATTCGCATTTGATTGTTTTGGTAGCTCACTAACATTACCTTCAGAGACTGACTTCAAAGTAGATTGAGTAGTAACAGCTTCTTGAACATCAGTGCCTGCATAACTTGATGCAGTCTCGTTTTTAGAACCCAATGCATCATTCAAATTTGGTTGTTTTGGCAGCTCACTAACACTACCTTTCGAGACTGACTTCAAAGTAGATTGAGTAGTGAAATTTTCTTGAGCACTAGATCCCGAATTTCTTGATGCAGTCTCCTTGGTAGAACCCACATCATTAGTTTCTACTTTTGTTGATCCATCCTTCAAATCAGATGGTTTATGAGGCTCGCCAACATTAACTTCAGAGACTTTCTTCGAAGCAGTATGAGTAGTAGTAGGTTCTTGAACACCAGATTCTCTATTGCTTGATGCAGATTTAGAAGTCACTAAAGATAAATTTGTCAAACCAGGGTCTTGAAATTCACCGACTTCCCGTACTTTCACGTCCTGAATTGTGCTTGAATCCTCTTTGGATTCTGACAAGATGGAAGCCGGTTCCTAAAATATCAAAAAAGCCATGATTTAGAATCTTGTATAGTTTTCAGTATAAATTTCCAAAATCGAGTACAGCGACTTCACATGGATGTCAAACTAAATTATTTAACCTAACAAGAAGAATTGGTTGATATAAGAATTGTCAGATACATAAATAGTCAAATATGCTTGCACTAATGTGGATGCAGCAGAAGCAAATACAGCTGAAACACAAGATTTCAAATAAATCTAAAACCGTGGAATTACATAAACATATCATGCAGTTACACTTGCGTGTATCTAGAATCTCTTATTTTCGATAAATCAACAGCACACATTCCATGAGAGCATTACATACTCCGCATGAGAAGTAAATTACTTGGACATGCACATCGATTGAACTGAGAAAAATGGAAGGAAAAAAAAAGGCAACAATCTGCACAGCTTGATATTGCCCTCATGCAAATTTATGTGGTTTGCAGAGACATTTTGACTTTCACTTTGATAGCACTAAAAAGAACAAGGCAGCTTGATGTCAAAGGAAAAAATTAACGTCTAACAACAATAATGGCGTGCTGTAGATAATTCAAAAGGAAGGTCGTCCAATTTAATTATGCCGATTACAGTAAATGAAAAGTGATTAAACCTATTTAAAAACAGTAATGGAGTGCTATAGATAATTCAAAAGGTATATGAGTAAACCATGTAGATAATTCAAACATTCTCTAACGCATAGTGCTTGGGTAACTTACAATAAGTGAATTGTGATCATCAAAACGCGGTTCAACCATGGACTTATCTGACCATGAGAGGTGTTTCTCCTGTTCTGTTGCTGGATTTTCTTTGGAAGAAACATATTGATAACAAGAATTTGAAGAAGCTTCCTTCTCATCCAAATTCTTAGAGAGATCAACATCTGAGTCTAAATTCGATATCAGTTTAGATACCTCTGCTCGCATGTCTGAAGAAATGGAGTCAAAGGAAAAGACCCTTTCAGATGCTGGAGGGCTTGAGTCATAGATTGGCTCCTTATGTTGATTGTCGTCCATCATACTGCTCGTAAAGTGGACTTCTGAATCCTCAAGTGGAGGTTGTGGTGAAACTGCAACCTTCACAACGAGATCACCTCTTGATTTGGAACTTGTTGATCCACCTTTCCTCACATCTAAAATCTTTTCATCCATTTGTGATAATGAGGACAAGCTTGACTCGTCATTTATTTCCATAGGAGTAGCAAACCCTCCTGTACCCGACAAGCTTGGTTCCGAATTTTCCACTTTGCCCAATTTTATCTCTAGCTCATTATGTTGAACATCCTTTTTTCCATCCTGTTCCATTATTTCCATCTCTACATCTTCAAAGGATTGACTTCCATGGCCAACAAGATCAAAAGCTTGGTAAATGTTGGAGATCACTTCTGCTTCTTTAGCAAAGTCTTGCTCACTGAACTTCATGTCATCTATATCTGCTGCAGAACTCACTGATTCAATATCATCACTAGAACTCAACTTCGAATCACTAACATTGCTTGATTGTCTTTGTAATGAGGAATAGCTTGTTCCTTCTGGAGCTAACTGTTCTGGTACAAAAAAAGGTCTCCACTTAAACTCTTGCCCCTCTTGTTTGGCATCCCCTAAGCTCGACGGTCCCAAACTGAAGCTTTCATGCCTACGGAAGAACACTTCCTTGGGTTGAAATGTCATAAAGTGTTGCTGAAAACTGTCTCCCTTGACATGATCAAGTTTATTTTCATTCGACTCACAAGGAAGATGAAACGGGTTTCTTCTTGGCAACAAAATCGATGGAGCAGAACCAGGAATGGGTGGTAACCCCATGCTATCATACGAACTATCATATTGAGGATCAAACGGGTTGTGCCTTGTTGTCGATATTGGTGTAACATTAAAGGGATTTTCAAAACTATCTAAATCAATTAGATTCTTCTCTGCTGATAAACTGAAGCTTTTCGTTGCTCTTCTCCTCGCAATAACAGTCTCTAAGCATTGGTTCCTTTCAAGCTCCAAATTCCCCAAATCCATGAGATTCTTTTGGTCATCCTCAGTCCAATTGATTGCAGATTCATCTTCTTTTCCACCATGTGTTTCTTCTTCATCGCCATCATTATCATCAACGCCGTTCTCTTCTACTTCTCCATCCTTGTTTTGAATATCCTCGTTCGACTCATTACTGCCATCGTTACTTCTATCAAACACAGAATCAGACTCATCATTAGCAGGTTGTGGAGCTTCTAAATCTAAAAGAGGGTGTAGCTCATCAAGGATCGGAAGAATGTCAGCCATTGATGCATCTGGTGATGAACTCTCTGCCCTCTCTGACCCGTAATCTGAATCCTCGTCATCGTCAGCATTATCATCACCACCACTAGGCTCCAAGTAGTGATCACCCTTGTGAGCATCAACCGAATATCGGTTCTCATCTCCTACCTTTTGAACCATAGAATGCTGCTTCTCATCAATTCTCACTTCCCTTGTCATGCCTTCATGCCTCGCTTTCTCCTTTTCAACATTTCGCCGACTGTCCAAGTCCTTACTGTTTAATTCTGTCCCCACATCCCCAGTCAATCTCTTTCCACTCAGAATGTTCTGCAAGCACTCATCAATAAGTGGCACATATCCAACTGAACCTTCATAATCATCAACCTCACTACTCTCTGCAGTGTCCTTAGACTTTCCCGAAAGCCTTTCAGCGGGAAACCTCTTATCTCTCTCAATAACAACAATGTCATCCCTCGAAACCCGAGTTCTAGGAGAAGCAATGGCATGGCTAATCTTCTGTTCCTTCTCGGTTTCAGGTATGTTGGACTGGCCAAAAATCAAAAGGGTCCCAAGAAGAACAACAGAGCAGACAAACACAGGGGATGCATACACCAAAAGAGAAAACACAAAAGGAAATTCTCTGTGCAGAAATAACAAGAAAAGTAGCATTCCCCCAAGAAATGGATGATTGCAAACTGATCTGTAACATGTTTTGATTGAAATGCTCACAGATTTCCGGATGTTAACTCCAATTTTTAACACTAATCCCATTATTGCTTCCTCTGGATTATAATTTTAAGCATCAATCTGTGTGAATACGTATAATTAATCAGACAAACAGTCATATGGGTACCCAATAAATCAAAATTAAAAGCAAAAAAATATGAAAAAATAACAGAACAAAAATCCCACCTCAGATGTTGAATGAAATGAAAATTCCAAGAAAATCAAATGAAGATCAACCCAATACCTGGAAGCAAGAAATGGAAATAAAGGTTGAGACTTTGGGAAAAAAAAAAAGAAAAAAATGGAAAAGAAAAGTGGCTGGAGAGAAAACAAAAGGACTCACCAGAAGAAGAAAACGGCAATGCCAATATCAGAGAAACCTGCATTTTGTTCTTGTCAGCCATGCAAGCATTCTCTGATTATGATTAATCAATTATATTTGAATTAAGAATGTTTGATGGGCAATGTGAGTGGACGGGATGATCACTACGAATCCTGGATGAAGGCAATTCAATATCCTTTTTTTTTTCTTTTTTTTTCTCTTTTTTCTTTTTTTTTGTTGTTTTGGGTTTGGTCGCAAGTTCAAAGTCTCACCACCTCAAACAACGGATGCTGCTTCACGTAAAAAATGCTTTTTTAGACTCCAAATTGATATTGAACCTATGGGCTTTGACCAGGTTTTTGGGTCATTACGATAAACTTCATCAATTTTTTTGTTTATAAAGTTGCATGTGATTCGCACGTGATTTTTTGGAATGAGTGCATATTGGTATTTCAGACGTCACAATACCCTTTAATGCCAACAATGCAACTCCATAAGCAGCCTCCGTTTGAGTTGCACTACTCACCGGCAGACCGAGTACCCTCTCTCTTATCTTCGTTCATTTCTCGTTCCCGGCACCACATCGGGCTGTGAACACTTGATCAACTTGAGTTGCTCCTAGATCCTTAGCCATAAGCTTTTGCCTGTTTCATTTCACAAGTGAAGATTTCAGTGTCATCAGCCTCTGATTTTGTTTATTATGTGTCTCATATTTCCATGGTGTTTGTTGATCAAGCTTAATTAGAGGGAAGGAAATCTCCATACCTCTATACGTGCAATGGAGTCAAGAACCCCATGCAGAAACTTCACCTCACTTTCTGGACGTGGATGTAACCTGCATAGGGAACAAAAACTAATCAACCATCCAAAATACACGAGTTTGTTTGTTTGCGAAGACGCATAGACGTGCATAAATGCAAGTGTGTATGTGTCTTGGTGTACAGTCACAAGTCTTCGCAAGATTATATTTTGAACTGCAAAACTAATCTATTAACTCCCAGAATAATAATCAAGGTTGACAAAGTTGGAAAAGTTGCATTTTTATTTCTTGTCGAAAGTAAAAGATAAAAATACATGAGATGTGTTTTGAGCTACATTGTTTTCTTCAGGCAGATTATGCTTCTATAAAATGTTCATTGTAGTGTTAGATAACCAAGCTGTGGAACATGATCCTATGAATATTGTTAAGCCCGACTATGCTTAAAATGTTAACGCATATACCATGAGCGTGTCAGCAATGTAGTCAGTTTTGTGTGTCCAAATAGCATTTACTCTAAAAATTGAAGTTTGAGAAAACTGATCATCTGCATAATACCATAAAAAGAAGGTGCTCTCCCTTTCCCTCAGCATGAATAGTCCCTCGCTTGTCGATCAGCTTAGCACAAACCTTGCTCCGCAAGTATCAAAGACCATTCCGAGATAAAGCCACTCCTCTCCACCTGAAAACCCCACTTGAGCTTCACCATTTTTGCTTCCAACAGCCATTGGTACTGTTGGACATCTTGGCCGCCATCTGGGTCTTCCTTGCTTGTTCTTCACGCCATTACACAGCCCATTTCTTGAAAAGCTCCGTCCGAGGACCCTGAAGCATCAAACACTTAACAGCTTGAATTTGACGCACAACTACTATAACTACTTGGTGTTGGTGATGAGAGAGAGACCATGTGTATGTGTACGTGTCGGGGATGGCGACCATGGAAACATGAAGGAGGTTGCAGTTGCAGGATTGTAGAGAGAGGCTAGCAGCATACTCTTGCAATTGAGCTACCCTGTGCTTTTAGCTCCGCTGAGATAAGTGATGAGGGGAAGGAAGCAGCAGCCTTTCTAATTTCCATTGCCTTTTCTATTTGGACTAAATCAATTGGGACTCACATGAACGAACTTGGGCCTACTTTTGGTCCCCCTTTTGGGCCTTTGGCTTTTCCTTATAGAAGTCTTTTTTTTTTAACTCTTTCTTGTATGGTTTTGTCATAAGAAAAATAATATAGACACACCATTTTTTAGCATAACGTGAACAGAAACACAAAATATCGTTCCAATGTCAAGAAATGAATTGCAATATATAACTCATTTATTTCAATTTAATTTGAATCAGAAACGATGGATTTTCTGAAGAAAATTTATACTTTCAATCCTCCCAGTTTTAGGAATTTTGAAGGGATAAATATTAGGGAAAATTAGGTTCACATCCTTCTTTTTGTTACTCCATTGATTAAAATCCTATTCATTTTGAATTTTTTATCAAGGTCCTTGGGTATTAATAACATCATTAATTATTTGAATAATAAAATAATTTTATTTTTAAATATATTCCTTTAGTGTTAAAAATGTTACAATTAGTATATTTATATTTATAGCTAAATTTTTTATCATATATTTTTATTTTTAGTTTGTACCTATTTTTAATTTGCAAATATTTTTTAATTTGTACCAATTTTCTTTTCATTTTTAAATTGTACCCATATATTAGTTTATGTTTGTGCCCATATTTTTTAAAGTTTTATTTGTGTTTGTACCCATGTGTATACCGTCACGTGACATTGTATATTTAATCAATGATAGAAAAATTACATATGGTATAATTATGTTTTATGCCTAAACTTTGTATCATATATTTATATTTTTAGTTTGTACCCACTTTTAATTTGCAACATTTTTTTTTTAAATTTGTAGTATTTTCTTTTTAGTTTTATTTCGTACCCATGTATTAATTTCTTTTAGCGCCTATACTTTTAAAAATTCATTTGTACTAATAATTTTTAATCTTTTATCTGTACCCTAATTTATTTATAACGTACCCATTCTTCTTTATTAATGTACCACTTTGTTATATGTGAAATGTACCAATTTTTTTTTGTAAAATGTACCAATTTTTTTAATACTATGGATACATTCTTTTGCCATTTATTATTTCTTATTTTTGCATAGTTTTTATCCATTTATTCAATCAAAATGTTTGAATTTTTTTATTGTAACTGTTTCTAATAGTTTTATAATGAGAGATTTTAAATTTATAGGATTATAAATCTCATAAAATATCAAACAATTAATGTCAAAACTATAAAAATATAAATATTAATAGTAATACAATGAGGTGTACAAAGTTAAGGGACCTTGATCAAACTTTGAATACTATTAAGATTTTAATCAAAGAATGTTACGTATTAGGGACCGCATCCAAAGTATCCCTAAATATTAACTCATCTATCACCTTCAAATTTGACAAAATTTTGAAAATTGACAATCCATTTTCTCCATGTCTTACATAAAATTTAATAAATTATCTATTTCAATTCAATTATTAATGTCAAACGAGGCCAAAAAAATTCCCATGTGACAGATCACACAACAAAAATATTGACCTTGAAGCACTACTTAATTTTTTGTTAAAAAATCTAAAATGAAAAGTCTTGGATTTATTGAGTACAATCATGTTGTTGTGCAGGATTGATGACATGACATAAGGGGATTGGCTGATGGGATCTTCTTGTTTAAGCTTATATTCATCCGATTTAGATTTGATATTTTTATACTGAAAAGTGAAAACAAACAAAAAGGAGAAGAAACTAAATAAATAAATTAAACAATGGAAACTCCTGATGAATGGTGAGGGACATGGATCCTCTTCGGATTCAATTGTCCTAATCGTAGGGATCAATGAATCTGGTCCATTGAAATTTGATCTAAAGGTTAAAGTTATTATAACTTTTAGAGTGGGTCTCTATTTGTAGCCGTTGGAACACATTTCAATTGTCCAGATTCATTGATCCCTAGGATGAGAACAATTGGATCCGAAAAGGATCCATGTCCAATGGGGAGAGCTGTATTTGAATGGGGTGGAACCCACATCCACATGGCAATCGCTGATGACAAAGTGGTCAAAAGGCCCCAATTGCATGTGAGTGTGCGAGCCTTTTAGCTAGCTTCTCTTCATCCAGCTCGCTCCGGTCACTCAATAGGACCACCCGAACACAAGAACAAAAAGGTTTTGGAAATGCATTATTCGCATTGTGCTATTTGTACACTTATTTTTACTTTTTACACATTATTTTAATTTTCGACCGTCGAATCAAATGAATTAAAGATGATCAAATAACATAAATAAACAGAGATTTGTGAAGAAAAAAAAAGTATGGATAGCACCATCCTTATTTGTATACAGATACTAATTGGTTTTGGCAATTTCAAGCCCTTAAAGAAAAAATGAGTACCAAAAAAATTTGTATTCTTTGTTTGTACCGTTTCATCACACAGAATTTATATTTGAGATTTAACCAGAATCAGAACCAAAGAATGAAAGAAGCAGAAGGTCTTATTTTAAAATTGCCTCTTATTTTTTTAAGTACAAGTGATCTTCTATATTACGAGGGGATTAAACCCAGAGTGCAATAGACTGAAGTGAAAGAATCTAATCACCTAGACAATCCACCGCTTACCTCATACGACCATATTTGCTTTAAAAAATAAAAATGCGACTCCACCAAAGGAGAAATGGTAGTTCCACCATTGTTGATCATGTTTTGTAATACTATACTATAAATGCCCATAAGCTACTAACGCTAGCAAAAGGTACTTCAAAATAGTATTCTTGCGTTCTTTATGGCAAAAGAATTGATGGAATGTAGAGTGCAAGATAACTATTTTATGGTGTTAAGTCGTTGTAGTTAGCCCAGTGGTGAAGATGGATAGGATAATGTGTAGGAGTATATTCGGTTTAGGGTTCGAAACCCTTCGATGTAGAAAAACAAAGTCCGAGAAAAAATTAAAACTGTGTTTACCC
Organism: Heteromeles arbutifolia; assembly: GCA_024362995.1. Classification (NCBI taxonomy): domain Eukaryota; kingdom Viridiplantae; phylum Streptophyta; class Magnoliopsida; order Rosales; family Rosaceae; genus Heteromeles; species Heteromeles arbutifolia. The sequence continues at coordinate 36,015,334 of JANCRC010000002.1, read as the reverse complement.
AAGTTTAACATGCTTATATTTCTTCTTAGTTTCTTCTTCTTTTTTATATCAAGGAAAATAAAGGGTGTGCCATGCCAAAAGAATACGGGCGAGTTTGGTTCTGCTCAAAAATATTTTTCATTTCTAAAAATATTTCTTAACATCATTCTTAAGAACAATTTTTTATAAGACCCAAAAATTTGTTTGGTATGAAATTTAAAATTATTTTTAAATCTTAATAATTGAAGAAATAAGAAATAGAGAAAGAGAAAAGAGAGGATCAAAAGAAAGGGGGAGAGAGAGAGAGGAGAGAGAGACTGAGAAAGCTTAGGCCTGAGGGAAAGGATCGGAAGAGAGAGAGAGAGTAGAAAAGAAGAGGATAGAAAAATCAGAACATATAGGAAGACAAAGGAGGGAGATGGAGGAGAGAGAAGGAAATGATTGGAAGAGAGAGAGGATAAAGGAGAGAAAAATCAGAACATAGAGGAGAGGAGCGAGAGACAGAGAAGAGAGGGAAAAAAATAGGAAGAATTAAGATAGAAAGAAAAGAGGAGAGATATGAGTTTAAAAACTTTTAAAAACTAATTTTTTTTGTTTTTCATAAGTAGACTAATTTTTCAAGTTGGTTTTGAGTTCATTTTTTTTTAAATAGTCCTACCAAACCAGGATTATTGACTTGAGACTCAAAAATTATTTTTGAGTTAAAAATAATAATTAAATTCAAGTTGAATACTAAACAGATCTTAAATATTTTATTTAAATTCAATCATAGTCTTTTTGTTTTTATGCCAATAGTTAAATAATAGTCGAGGTTATCCATTATGGAAATAGTGAAGCTACACTGGGCACATTGAGTGCCCAGGACTCCAACAAATCCAATGTAATCCCTCTTGTTACTTAGTCTTGACCCCTATAAGAAGTTCAATAAAAGCAATGTTTAGTTGGTGATTTTTAGCATTTTTTGGCCTGCCTACTCCACTCCAAGCTTTTCCTATCTTAGTTCTCCTTTTTGTAGCACACCACCACATTATTCATGTATTTTCTTCTTCTCTCCTCTATCTCTTTTCCTCTCAAACTTAAATTAAATCTCAATTAAACGCAATACTCGAGCTAAAGAACATACAACTTGCTACACTTTTATTAAGGTCAGTTAAAATCAAGTTCCACAGTTGACAAAAAAATTCCCTCCCTTGTTCTTCTTTATTGTGTGTTAACTCATAGTCTTCTTTTGGCTATATAATATTATGTTGTAAAATTGACGGTGTGTGCAGTAGAATAGATGAAACAAGACACAAAATTTACGAGGTTCCTCTACAGTCAGTGTGACTGGAGTACATCCTCGAAGCAGCAGTGGTGCTTTCATTATAATTTAGAATTACAGGAGTACAAAAATAACTCTCTCTATTATCTCATCTCATCTTCCTTTCTTTCTCTCTTCCTCTTTCGTGAACTTATTTCTTTGATGTTGTGTGGAGTTTGTATTTATATAGAAAATAGGAGTCGTATGAGGCAAGTTTTGGCAAACAGTGGAAGGGCCCATTATTTAATTCTTTGAGTGGACATCCACTGTTTTACAACACTCCCCCTTGGATGGCCACAAGTCTTCGATTGACTCATTAAAATCTTGATCTGTTTTTTGATGCTCCCGTTGATGAGTAGTACCATATATGTAGTGCTTGTTGACTTTCCACAGGCTTGTTCTTTAACTGGGCTAGAGGGCCTTCTGCTAGACTTCCTCCAAAAGTCTAAATTTACTCCTTTTATCTGGAGCTGAATTTGATTCAAGGGTGGTGGACGCTTGATCTTGAATCGGACTTGTGATTTCTTTAATGACCTTGGGACTTGTTCTTGAATGAAATGGGACCACGAGCAGCTCTACATAACAAGTGATCTTTGGCTTTGTCGAGGATGAATCGGCATGTGTATTGTTGTGCTTGTCTCTATATACTTCAATGTATCATTTTCACTTTCCTTATCTGTTTCCCTTGCAGAAGTGGTATTTTCCCTAGTTTTCCCCATGTAGGTGTGATATCTTCTCATGTAGTATTTGTCCCCTGATGCAGGAGTGGAATGCAACCCTTGCATTTGAATGGTCATTCAGAACATCACTTCTCAACGACTCGTCATGCTTGGCAGCTTCAGTGTAAATAGTCAACATCATATCAATAGTTGAAGATGAGCACTCGAGATCAATGCAAGGTAAGCAACTAGGGAAAGGCTCCCAGTTCCAGATCAAAAGCTTGATTCCATGTGGCGACTGATTGCTCTCTTTCTCCTTGTCTTGCAGATAAGAACAAGGATAAAGGAAAGGATATGGAGATTGCATGATATGAGATACTCTTACTCTCGTCCCTAATGATATGAGATACTTTGTTGAAGAGGTATTCTCGGAGAGGAAGAAAACTGAGTATTTCAAGATGCTTTGTTGAAGATGCATTCTAAGAGAGGAGGAAGAGTTAGACATTTTTCAGGTCTGCCTTGCCATGGAGAATGAAGGTCGACATATATAGGGATTTAAGCAAGTAGTGATGATGTTTCTTTACTATTGTCAGCAACTATTGGGTAATTGAAACAGTAAGATTCACGCGTTTTAAGATTTACGCATCTTAACCTCTGTCAGAGATCTTTGACAAAACCGCACGTGTAATCTGAAAAGCTGAGATTGCATGTGAGAAATGTTGACAAACTTTGATCCAAGAAATCCAACTTTTGAAATTCGGAGAGCAGTGCCTCTTTGATCTCTGAACAAATGGCTATGTTGCCTCTTCTTTTTATAGAGGCATCAATTGTGCTCAAAATGTATGCTCGAAAGCTGCTGCATGTAGAATTTTCCCTTTCTTGCACTTTTGAGATTTTATCCGACCTCATTTTTCCTTCATCATTTCTGAAAATGGCTTGCCCATCTAACCTTTGTTTAGATTTGAGTCTCGGAAGGGATATAGACGAGCCGTGTCAAGATAATATATGGCGCCCGTCTTTCTCATCTTCTAATGGCCCTCTTACAGTTGGAAACTCTGTGATGAAGAATAACATAACCGCTACAGTGGTAGCTAGGAATCTTTTCACTCCAAAGGATAACATAATCATTTCAGAATGGTCTGATGAGTTGGCCGTTCAAGACTCATTGGCTCTCAGTGTTCAATGTGCTGGCTCCATTTCCAATATGAGCCAACGCCTACTTGCTCGAACTCGCCAAGTTGAATCATTGATGGCTGAGGTGGCAAGCCTTAAGCAAGAGATCAAAGGGCTCAAGCACGAGAATAGAGTGTTACACATGCTTACAAATAATTACTCAACGAGAATGAAAAGAAAGCTCGACCAGCTGCTGGAATCCGAAAGTCGGACTCAAAGTGACAATCAGAGGTTCGAGGCTTTATTACAAATGCACCTATTACCTTTGTCATCCGGAGTTTTACCAAGTATTGAGGCTCCAAATAATCAACCTCTGGTGACTCCCCTTTCTAGGGTACTTCCGAGTAGTGAGGCGTCACATGAGCAACCTTTGTGAAGGCTCCATCCTGTTTGTTTTAACTCATGTGTATGTACATGTCAATAATTTCTCTGAGATATCAATAGATAAGCTTTATTTCATTCAATGTATTGTGTAAATACAAGAAAGCATATATTTCGCTAAGATGTGGTACTTCTGGACCAAATATCAATTTATCATTACCCTCTTGAAGATAAATGATCATTCTTAGTGTCTACATCATTTGAGTATTCAACTCATAATCTTCAATCCATATGGTTCTCCAATATCATAAACATCATGAATAAAATTCGTGTTAGCATATTGTTCGATCTGCAGTTCGAGACAACATTTCTCTCAACACTTTATAATCTTTCTTCACTCTTCAGGAGTTCCAATCTAATATCATCAACTCTTGCAAGAGATTTTAGTATGTTGCAACAATATCATAATGATAGTACTCACTAATACAATTTATACCATCCATTGGTATTGAGTACATAATTTATGCTTTATCCTTCCGGGCTTTCTTTAAGCAATTTGAATCCTTCAGGGATTTTCTGCACTTTATGACACATTTTCCTTTGGAATTTATACAGAGCAATTTGCTCCCATGTATACTTGAGGGATTTACTTATGCAGATATGATGTGGGTGATTCAAAACCCTTCGTATATGATTCTCTATTCATATGAACTCATTTACGGGAGTATAATTTTAGGTTTCAATTAGTAATCTTGTGTCATATCATGTGAGTATATTTCACTGTATTACAAATGCCCAATGTAGCCTTCTAGGTTCTACATCTTTTGGCTTTTTGTATTGTATTCAAGTATATAGGTCCATTTTTCCACATTCTTACAAAATTGTAATGGAATTGCCTTTCTCCATTTTGGCCAATAATTTTGTTGACGGAAAAAAAAAAGGGGACTTAATATCAACACAGCTCATTGATGAATTTAGTAGCTACTTGTAAAAACCAACATTATCATTGGTTATCATCAATCCGTGATCCCATATTCTCATGTGCCTGCGCATGCATAAAAGCTTTTCATTTCTTTGGATATCCATTGCCTCTTCAAGGGTATTATACTATCTCTTCCAGGATAGTTATAGTTTAGAGAATGCAGATCATAACTTCTTCTTGAGCGTTATAGAGCTTGGATTTTAATCTCCACTTCCGGGAGTTGATTCATTAGAACCTATACGTCTATCATACTTCATGCATGAGACATCAACATTCCCATGTCCACGGATTGTCCTTTCTGGGACGTATATCCATGCGGCGACTGTCATGTTTCTGGCATGCAACAGTTATGCTTCAGGAATGCAATAATTCAGTAGTGTCATATTCTTCTTCCTTCAAATGACTAAACCCTTTGAGTCTGAAGGTCTGCCACGCTTCAGGCATGCAACAGATAACTCATTTACTGCCTCATTATTTTGTCCAACAGGGACATTAATTCTTGTAGACACATTTGCAGCAAGTATATGTACTTTTGTTGTATCATTCAATTATTCTTACTTTATTTTCTCATTGATTGCTTCGTGAATCAAAATAAGACAAATTCTCTTCGTTCTTCTGGAACGGTGTTTTCTTGTCATTCTTTTGGAAGGATGTTATTTTCTCCCCCTAATGGCGAGAAAATTGTCTTATCAAAATGATAGTCTGCAAACCACACGGTAAACATATCCCCAGTCAAGGGTTCTAAATATTGAATGATAAATGGTGTTCAACATCAATGCCCAATATGCGATGATGCCTCATTTCAGTACGTTGTGGCAATACAATAGGCACATAGATAACACAACCAAAAACTCGTAAATGTATAATGTTTGGCTGGTTCCCAAACACAAGTTGTACTAAGAAGTATTGATGGTTGGTAACAAATTTCAACCGAACTAATACTGCATCATGCAAAATAGCGTGTTCCCATGTAAAAACTGGCAATTTTGTTTTCACGAGCAGAGCGCCGGTAATTAATTTCATCCGCTTAATAAATGCTTCTGCTAAACCATTTTGAGTATGGACATAAGGAACTTCTGGTCCTTATTTAATAGTCTATAGACTGAGACTCTTATGGCTTTAATTACAATTAAGTTGAGGCACTGCGGCACTTCAAACTTACGGTACTCATCAAGGAACTTCATGTCCTGATCTTGAGGACCAAGGGACTTCATGCCCGATCTTTTTGCATGATGGAACTTAAAGTCCAATCATTTTTATATGATGAGGATCAAGAAACTACAGGTTCTGATCTGATCAAGGAACTTCAGGTCCTGTATATACTCATCGTAACAAAAGATAAGTACAATAAGTAAATTAAAGCAATAGGCGGTAAATCCAGCCATAGTAAATAAATTGCATTAAGTAAATAAAGCTTGTGACAAGGGCTTTAATTCAGCACCATTCACATAAGTCAAAATTTAAAGCAGTAGGCGGTAAATAGAACTTGTGAAAGGGTTTTAATCCAACACCAATTCACATAAATAACAAGAAGTATTAGACCCCCTTTTATTTATTATTTTTCTTTCTTTTGTCAGTACTTATTCAAACTTTGTTATTATTACTTTTCTTATTTCTGCAGTATAGTGCCATGCACCAACAGAAACCTTTATATTTGTTTTTTATTATTATTATTATTATTATTTTGACCAAATGGTGTCGTGCACCATTCAAATCCCTTTATATGTTATTATTATTATTTTTTCTTAGGGTGCAATCAACACCACACATTTCCAAACTTTTTTTTTTTTTCACATGTGCCTTACCATTCCATCAATCCCCATTTTCTATTATTTTTCTTCCTTCTCTGTCTCTGCCAGTCTCGAAACGCAGGGCCAGCTGGGTTGTTGTGGAGGTTGCCCAAATTCAATTCAATCTAAAAGGCTACTAGAGACTGGCGTTGTTCTTGCATGACCCGGAGAACATGGCATCGCGAAGCAAGAACCTCTATACAGAGACATAAATGACAGCGAGGTTGATGGAGGTACAAGAGAGGGAGGCCTGTGTGGAGTTAGTCATGCCATCACCATCTCAGACAACCGAGTATTCATGGGAGTTCTCGAGATCCGTCGAAAACGACGCGATCTGGGTTTCCAAGTTTGATGAGATTCTTCTGGATCTTTGGAAACCAGTTGTCAAGTACGAGTTTTCTCATCTCGTGACGACTGCAGGTCGTTGTAAATATCAATTCGCACTGGAATTCGGTGGGGCGCTTCTGGCGCGTTGGGAGAAACGGAAGATGGACATACCATTTATTCTGTGAGATTTTAGCTAACGGAGGTGAGAGGTAGATAGTGCTTCACCTGATTTATGGCATTATGTTTTCCACTGACATGTGAGCTTCTCGTGCTGATAAAGTGTTGTAAATTTGACGGTGTGTGCAGTGGAATAAATGAAACAAGACACAAAATTTACAAGGTTTCTCTACAGACAGTGTGACTGAAGTACATCCTCGGAGCAGCAGTGGTGCTTTCATTATAATTTAGAATAATAGAAGTACAAAAATAACTCTCTCTATTATCTCATCTCCTTTTTCCTCTCTTTCTCTCTTCCTCTTTCGTGAACTTATTTCTTTGATGTTGTGTGGAGTTTGTATTTATATAGAAAGTATGAGTCGTATGAGGCAAGTTTCGGCAAACAGTGGAAGGGCCCATTATTTAATTCTTTAAGTGGACATCCACTGTTCTACAACATATTAGTAGTTTTTCCCCATTTGTCTCTTGGTTTAATATGATGTTTCTGAAATATGATAACATATCAATGACAATTTGAATGAAAGTGTGATCAATTTTTTAGAGCTTACATTATAATTCCATTATTTTAAAATCCTAACTCGCCAATGTGTGAAAGCAATAAGTAAATCAGTTGATTGGTGGTAAAATGTTAAAAGGTTCATGTGTTACTTTCACTACAATTTTAAAGCTTATAATTGGTTCACAACTTTTAATAGTTGTTGAGTGTTTGGTAAACTTTTTTTTGTAAAGTGCTTTTAAGAAAAACAGTATTCGAGTGTTTGCTAAACTTTTATATAAATTGATGTGAATATGTTAAATGACTAAAAATGATATAATATTTAATATGATATAATAATTGTCAAAGAGAATATTGTAAGGGCAATGATTGTAATTTTATAAAATATGTGGGGGTATACTTGCCCTTTTGAAAATTTTATTAAATGGACAATAATTACTATGCTTTGAAAAAGAAAAACAATTCTTTTAAAAGAATTGTAGACGCTACTTCTGCTTTTCTATGTTTTTCTACTGTTATTGGCAGCAGTTTTTTAATAAAAGCACCTTTTTTTTGTTTTACCAAACACATTTGATGTTCCAAATTTTTTATTAATTTTTTTTTTTTTTAAAGCACCACAATCCCAAACCGACACTATATTTCATCAAAACTTGGATTTGCAGCATTGTTAGTAAAAGGGGTGAAAGACTTTTCTGGTATTGGCAAACAATATACTATTGATATACTTTTATGTCTAAATATTTAGAGTTTTTCTATTTAAACTCCCCATTCTATCTAAGTTTACCCCAAAATATTTTCTGGCACCTAAATTTCAAAAAGAAAAAAACCTGGAAAAAACCATGCATAACCCCTGGGAGACAATGATTTTCCAAGGCCAGAGTAAGCTGCACAAAATGATCAATGATGCCTCCATCATCCTTGTTCTAGAAAGGTAGGCGAAGTCCACCGACTTCGCCAAGATTGACTATTCTTGTTCTGCAAGACACAGAAAACAAATTACCCTATTTTTCCTCCCACCTTCCTCTCTCTTCCACATTTTTCTCCCACTGGTCTTTCTCTCCTCTCCTAAACTTCCAACTCGTTAAAAACAAATTACTACTCTCACCAAAAAAAAAATGTATGTTTCTCTCACACATTGAATGTGTGGCATTTGCTAGTAAATAACAATAATTACCATATATTTAAGATTAAGTAGCCTATTATTATAGGAGTGCTACTAGACCCACCCTAGTGTCTTATTTTCCCACCTACATGATAATCCCACTCACCATAGAAAATTAAAAAAGTAAAATGTTATTTCCCCACCCACCATTATTCCCAAAATAACCATAAAATATATATTTTTTAATAACTCTAATATATCTTTAAATAATATTATAAATAAATAAATAAATATAGAAAGAAAATGAAAGAAAATGAAAGAAAATGCAAGACCTAAGACCTAGACATTCATCATCTCCTTCATACCTAACGCCGTCCTACAGAGACTCCGGATCCCCAAACCACTCTTCTTCCTCCTTTTTTGTCAAAATCGCAGATCTCACACCCAATTTTTTTTTTCTCCATTGAAGTTTCTCACCTTCATCTAGCACACGCCCATTCCTTCCTCCAACCTTTCTGTCGATTTCAACCCAAATCTTTCCCAACCACTTTCCACCAAAGATATCACACCCAACCCACCATTATTTATTTATTATTTTAAATTATTTTTTGTTTTTTCAAAATTTTAGTACTTAATTAAATAGGGGTTTAAGAGTCTTCTTTTAAAAGGATAAATATGTTATTAACATTTTCATTAAATGGTGGGTGGGGAAATAAGACACCGGGGTGAGAATATCACCACTCTTATTATAGGGGTAGATTTGTCCACCAATAAAATATAAAAATGATTTGTTTTCTTAAATTCTTAAACCTTGATTATTTATAAGGAAAACTAAGGAAAATGGGTTGAAAATTTTGAGTTTTAACGATAAGGACAAAATAAAGGGTAAAGTGAATAGTAGCAGGATTGACTTTTTAATGTAAAAATGTGGTTTTTCCTTAAAGTGAACAGTACTAGGAGCTTTTCGTTAAAATTCTCTTATTTATAACCTAATAAAGGGAAATGATTTTCACACACTCTTGTTTAATTTTAATTATTGATTACTTATTCACTATGATGACCTTAAATAATGAGATGTGTTCGATAAACTAAAAAAATAGTGTGAAAATCACATTTCCAAATAAATAATCGATACGACATAATTTTTGTACTCCAACTACAATTTTTTGTTAGATTTGTCGACTATGATTGGTGTTGGTCGGAGAAAAATGCATCATTGTAGAACAAGTTTGGTTTTTGTTATTTAACTAATTTCATCACTCGGTCGTTTTCTTTAGTGTTGCAGCTTCGGTAGCTGATGCCATGATTTTTGTGGTGGTAACTGTGGCGGACTCTGTTTTCTATGGTTAGAGATGAGGGATTTAGGTTTTCCTTTTTGCTTATTTAATTGGGCTAGGCTTTTATGTATATGGTTCCCCTCAATGTATTTGGGTTATTTTGTCTTCCTCTGTGTTGGCCTGTAACCTTGTTTCGATTTGATGAAGTTTACATTTCAGATCAAAAAAATAATAGTAATAATAATTTAATGCATAAAGAAGAGGAAAATAATAGAGGACGACATTAAAAATCTATTATCTTGTTTTTAAGGCATTTTTGAAAAGCACAAGTATATGCACCGAAACACGTTGGGATGGGATGAGATGAGATGCTCTCGTTCTACCTAAATTCCCCGCAACTAATTTTTTGAACCATTTCTTCGTTATAAGTGAGATGTCTTAGGTTTAATTCCCGTGAAAAACGAATGTGAACCATGTTATTGTTAGCACATTGTGAAGCTGAGCCCACTCTCCCATCCTTTTAGTATAAGTACTATTGTTAAAAAAAAAATCATCACAAATTTTTTTTTTGTTTGTAATTTTACTCTTTTATTTTTGTTTTAAATAATTTTTTTTACAAAATTAGAAGAAGAAAACTGCCCACTACTGCACTACAGGGGTAGTTTATTGGGAACTTTAACGAAAAGTTCTCGGTAATGTTCACTTTAACGAAAAACCACATTTTTACACTAAAAAGTCAATCCTGATACTATTCACTTTACCCTTTATTTTGTCTTTATCGTTAAAACTCAAAGTTTTCAAGCCATTTTCATTAATTTATTCTATTAGTTTGAATTTTTTGAAATTAAACTGCTTTATTATAAAATCCTAATTAGAAAAGGGTATTTTTGGAATTACGTATGATTCACTTTTTTTGCCTTCTAACTTTATATATACTAGCCTTTCTGCATGCGCAGGACATTTTTTTAATCACATTGCGCTACACTTGACTTACACATTTTAGATGTATTTATATGGGAGGGTTGGTTCAATGTATAGAAACATAAAATAACGGCGATTATCATCTCTAATAATACAGGCAAGAATTTAAAGTATTTTATATAGAATATGTAAAAAAAAAGTAATAAATAACAAAGAAGATCCTTATACATAGTTGCAACTAAAAGCTAAATAAAAATTATAAAAACAATCCAAGAACTTCATGTTGCCTCATATATTCATCATCGGTCTGTTTTATTTTATTTTGAAATTTCAACACCTAAATGCAATGACATCACCCAAGTCTATAACTGTAGAAATTAAGAAAACAGCATATTAAGCTACAATCAATTCATAAACTGTAAGTTTCATCAAAAGTCTGGTATCTGGTACCAAGAAACCAAGTGCAATATAATCGAATGTAATAGTAATACTCAGATAAACAAAAGAGAGACCAACGTCCCTCCACCAACCACCCATTACAAAATATGCATAAAATACTTGTTGCTGATCAAAAGTCCAAGCAACAAATGAGAATATTTTCGAGCAGTGCAACCATGTAGATGAAGAAGGGAAAAGACCGTGGTCAATTACTCTGCTGCACCCTTTTTGTGATCCACGTATTTGTGTTTGAATGCTCCACTAATTCACTGCACCAAAGCCTATTTAACCAAAAAGAAATGAGGAGAATGTAGACAGGGAATTGATATTAGTAATGCAAACCACTAAATGAAACGCATATATACCCACTACCGATTAATAGTCCAAGTCTGTAATCCCTATTTAAGCTTGCCAAAATGAAACACAAAATGAATTATGGTAAGGATACATATATGCACGTCCAAGTTTGTAATCCCTATTTAAGCTTGACAGGACCAAAATGATTGAGGTTGAGAATTGGGAATAAAAGATTAAGATTGAGACTTGAAAAGTTGTACCAAGGAAGACTCTGTCTCGATCTGTTTCACCTCTACCTCGCCCTCGTTTTTTTCGCCTTGATTTCTACAGTGAACAGAGAAACAATCCGTTATTAAAAAAAATCTATTCGTGCAAGAAGTTCTCCATAAAAAAGAATGCAAAGAGAATTTTTTCTCAATGACAGACATCTTTTGCTCAGGATTTCTCTTGTCAAACATTTTTTTAGTAGAAAAAGTTTACCAAGCATCATGATGGTTTTTCTCAGGCATTTCATTAAATCATACGCATTAAATAAAATATCAAATATCCAATAAACCAAATATTGGACTTGCCGCTTCCAGTTGCCATGGAAATCAAGTAGTCACTTCCCTTCTCTACGTTTATCTGGATAACTTTCTTTCTGTATAGACCCAGAGTTGCTATCTGATACATGAAAAAGAAAAAGAAAAGAGACAATAAAAACATGAAAATATAGAGCAGGGGATGAAGAGAAAATGTTTTCCCGGAAAAATCTGACCATACCAATTTGATCTCAATTGTACGTGGGTAGTGTGCCAAAGAGAGAAACCAAAACAATGAAACACAGAGGAATTGAATTAAATTCCAATAAACTTCAAAACAATTATATGGCATAGATGAACTTAAATGAAATGAATAAAAAGTGGAGAAAGGAAACCGGCTTCACCCACACAATCCAACATATATCCATCCAGTTGGTTGAGAAGCTCTAGCGTAAGGAGAAGGATGACAGAAAATCATATTAGAATCCTTAAATCTATGCAACTCGAATCATTGAGTGATCCACAATCAAGATTTTTGCGGCATATAAACGTAAAACATGTATTGAAAAGTTCCGGGACACTCCAAAAAGCTATTGTTCCTTTGTTTCTTCTAGATTCCATTCCCAAGAGCACCGGATTTGCACACACGCCTTAGACCATCCAATAATATGAATATATTTCCAAACTCTATGAAGAACAAACCGACCTAAAATATAGCAATAAATTGAGTAATCCAAATGAAAGAAAAACTCGATCAACATAAAAGGATTGTGCTAACATCAACCTACAAATGATTTCAAACGTCTTACTCATCATTCATTTGTACAAACTTCACACAATTTCATAATAATTGACTCTTGAAGCGAACAATCATTAACGGCTATAATAACGACAAACACTTAGCATGTTGTATAAGCTAGCACAATTCCATCTAAAGATACAAAAAATATGTACTTTTTCCACAAGTAATGCAAAGCTAAAAACTTATATAATGACATGAAAGTCGAGAACTCACAAGGTAACAAAAATTTAAAAACTCACAAGTGCATGTAAATTTGCCGTGTGAAATCTCGTCCCCAAAATTTCATTATTTATTTTACGTACTTCGTATCTATTAGATTTTATTAACTACATTTTTGTTAATATTAGAATTTAATTATTGAGTTACAAAGTTTGGTTTTTCATAATTAGTTAAAAAAAAAAGAGAAAAAAAATATAAGAAAGACTAGAATCTGCCATATGGCAATGGGAGAGAGGGAGAGAAAGGAGGGAGAGAGAGGGACCAATCAGAAAGGAGAGAAAGAAGAGAAAGGAGAGAAAGGAGGGGAGGGAGGAACTAGCCAACCTGGACCCCCTTTCGACCCGAGTGATCCGACCCGGTCTTGCCAGAAATTCCTATGCCTTTCACGGCGTTTCTCCAACGAATCACAGGGAACCACCAGCACCAATTAACTCGGTGCCATCCCAACTTCCATTCCCACCCAAACTTGACGGTTTTGGTCGCGATTTCACCACGAACGAACCTCGTCTTCTCCGACACTCACGGCGATGATCCTGTCATTTTGGCTTTTCCCGATGCTCGCTACCACCTCCACTCGTCTCTCCTCGAACTCAGGGAGTCAGGAGCAAGACCCACCCACAGTTCGAGGCATTGGAGTCCAGGTGACGTCGATTTGACAATCACCCAGTCTAGGGTTTTTCGATGAACCGTGTCAGATTTCAGGTATTTCTTAGCCAAATTGGACTTCGGCTCAGGTATGAAAGTTCTTCCCCTTGTTGTGTTCTACAATTCTGTAAAATTTGGTAATTTTTGGAGTTAGTGGGAAAATTGGGTTTCCGTTCGCCGCATAAGGCGGCGCGTACCTAGTGGGTCAACTTTGTCTTTCTAGGCTAAATTCGATATTCTGAATTCAATTTTGACAGTTGTTTGATGTGATTTCGTTGTTTGAGCCTAGTTTCCTAGATTGCCGCCCCTTGATCTTTGTAGTAAACGATGAACCAACTGTTAGATCATCACCAAATCTTAGTAAGAATTTATACGTATTATTTGAGGACCTTAGCAACTTACGGATTGGAAATCCTATGGGCAGATCTTCCTGATTGATTTACTAGGGTTGATTTTGATCAAAATGTTCTTATTCGTTCTTAAATACTAAAATTAGTATTACTAGAGACTATATAGGCTTAGTGGGCCTATATTGGTTAGTGAGTTATCCCATATATTATATACTTCGGTTTACATTATGACAATGTGAGCCTATAATCATATTGGAAGTATTCTGTAGAACTTTTATGCTTGTGTGACATGTTACTAGCCATGAGAAGTTCATAGTGCAAGTGCCTACGTTGTAACTCATAGGGGTTGAGGTAGGGGTAGGTTGTGTGTTGAACTTATGACACCATGTAGCAATGGTACATGGATGGTCTTGCTTGGTATATCCGCAATAGGGGACCATACATATTACAAGGGTGATCATGCTTGGTATATCTGCGATGCGTGATCACCACCTGGACGATTAGACTATGCTTATGGTTCTGCTTGGTATATTCGCAATAGGGGACTATATGCATTCTAGGAGTGATCATGCTTGATATATCCATGATGGGTGATCATTACCTAAAGCTATAGGATACAGTCTTGCTTGGTATATCCGCAATAGGGGACTAGTGGTATATCCGCAATAGGGGACTAGTAGGGGTGATCATGCTTGGTATATTTGCGATGGGTGATCATTGCCTACATTATTAGATTATGCCTATGGTTCTACTTGGTTTATCCGTAGTGGGGAACCATATGCATTCTAGGAGTGATCATACTTGGTATATCCGCGATGGGTGATCACTACCTAGAGTTAGAATGTGGTTCTGCTTGGTATATCCGCGATGGGGGACCATATGTATTTCAGGGGTGATCATGCTTGATATATCCGCGATGGGTGATCATTGCATGCACGCTTATATCATGCCTATGGTTCTGCTTGGTTTATCCTCAATGGGGGACCATACCCATACTAGGGATGATGAGGATTAGTTATACTTGGAACACTTTGGTAAGCGACCATATTTTAGTTCGATTCCATTAAGTGGTCTGGAATCATTACCCTTGCTCATTTTCATAAAGTTAGACTGGAACCCTAGATTCAAATGAATGGGAATTACCCACAGTAGACGTTGTGAGTATAAATTAGATTTACCATGTTATTATTTATATTCCAAGTAAGGAATTGTGTAGAGTTCCTTTATTAAAGTTTGTGAAATGATTTGTGATCTTTTTTATTGATTAACATAGATAAATGTTAATATCGTGCATCTTTGATTCATAGAATTGGTTAATTGAAGTGATTGTGGAATGATGTTGGATATGATTGTTATTAATATGATTAGATTAGGTGATCAATGTGACTAGAGAATAATAATGTGCTTTGTTGATTTTGTAGATATGTTACATGCTATGGATTGCGGTATTATGTTGAAAACATAGTGATATATACGATTGATGGAATGGAAATCTTGAATATCATGTGGGTCCGTTATGTAGCCTGAATCAAATAATTCATGCTTGTCAAGTCCCAATAATTGATTGAGGAATGCTATGCCTTTTTGTTTGAATGTACTGGGATAAATGTCAGAGTGTAGTGAATGGTGAACTACAAAAGGCTTGATCCCTTTTTACGGTACGTAGGCAGTCTAACGCTAAGGTTAGATGCATCCATGAAATAAAAGAAAATGACTGTGTGGCTGAATCACTGAGTTTTGGTTGTTTTAGAGGCAAGACATGATGGATAAATAAGGATGTGGTGATGTCTCGGGTCGATCTTGAACGTATGTCGGGATCGGGGTGTGACATGTCGAGTTGGTCAGGCCAATGTCTATCTCTTTGCACCTGAGTTTAACCTCCATCTCTTAAAATTGTAAGAGCATCTCCAACAGAGAAATGCAAATCTAAGACGTAAAAGTTAATTTACATCTCATTTTATATTTTGGGGAGATGTAAATGTTAATTATACTCTAGATGAAAGAAGATGTAATTTGAGATTCCATTTATTGTTCTCTCTTTGATTGTCAGATCCCACCTCCAAAAAAATGTAAAGAAAAGTGCAAATTTGCATTTTTATTTACATCTATCAGCATAGATGAATATTTTACATTCGGCCACTGTAATGTTTTCCAGCCAACCAAAACTGTAAAATGCCAATTTTACAATATTTTGCATCTTTTATCGGAAATGCTTTAATAGTTTAAGATGGTGCTCCACACACTCATTTTTACCTCTCACACTCCCCCAATTTCCAACTATCAAATCAAATAAATTGAAGAAAATCAATGGACAAAAATAAACAAAAGTATTTTAAAAGTAAAGATGAGTGTGAATAGTACTACTCAAAGTTTATCCATTGCAAACAAAACAAACACACAAAATAATTAACAATAATGAGCTCGTTTGGATGTGCTTTAAAAATGACTGAAAATGCTTTTAGAGAAAATGTTATTGGGTTCCAAAAGCACTTTAAGTGCTTTCTACAATAAACACCAGTTATGTGCTTCTTCCAAGAAACACTTTAAGTGTTTTTCTAGAATTTATTAGCATTTTTACTAAGAATTATTTCCAAAAAGATTTTCACTAAAAAAATTTTCAGTCATTTTAAAAGTACATTCAAACAAGCTCAATACTAATTTTGGCCATCGCAAACAGAGCAAAAAGAATTGACAATAATATTAATTTTGGGCTCTATATAAACTTGTCCTAATCGGCCGGCCACAATAATTCCCGCTCATTCTCAGCGTATTTTATTTTTAAAAGTCCCCTTTTTAATTCACAATACGCGCGGTCGCCCCTCCTCCAAATTAAAATCCCCCGCCACGTCACCACAGTAATTAATTATCTATTCTTTTTCAAATTTTATTTTTTCATCCACTACTGTCGTTCTCACTCGTCCCCCCCCCTCTTCTCTCTCTCTCTCTGCAACTCTCACTTTGCCTTAAAGAAGACGAAACACTCTCTCTATCTCTCTCTCAACACTTTCTCTCGCTACTTTCTCTCTCTACAGTCGCACACATTGAAGAAATATAGTAGCAGAAAGATTTGATTAATTTTAAATAATTATTAAGTAAATAAATTAAAAAAGGGAAAACAATGTTCTTCGCTTTCGGTTCGCGAGCCATGTGACCACTCTGACATATTCTCTTTTCTCTTCTTTTACTTCTTCCATTTTTTTTTGTTTTTTAATCGCTGCATTTTTCCAAATCTGTCACCGAGTCACCGTCCGAGTTGACTCAGCTGGATGGCCTCGTCCTCACGAGCCCGCAGCAGCTCGCCTTTCTCCTACCGGAAGTCATCCAGTCCCTACTCCTCCACCTCCTCGTCTTCCGCGTTGATCAACGGTCGGATGATTCCGCGCTCCTGCTCGACCTCGGCCTCCTCGTTCTACAACTCGGGAGGTGGACTCGGGTCCCGATCCATGACGCCGGGTCGCGGCAGCTCCGATTCAATGCAGTACGGTTCGGGGGGTTACAGTGCTCGCTCGCCGGTCGGGTTCTCGTCCGAGGAGCTTTTGGCGGAGATGCTCGAGGCCCCCAAGGGTGGAGATAGCATATCGGTGACGATTCGGTTTCGGCCGCTGAGGTAAGTGTTGGTAGATCTGAGCGTATTGGATCAGATCTATGAGCTCTGGGATTGGAGGATTTTGAAATGTTGGATTCTAGGGTTTTGGTTTTGAGGCAATGTGATTGAATTGGTTTCGTTTTTTGGGGGTTTTGGTTGCAGCGAGAGGGAGTTTCAGAGAGGGGATGAGGTCACTTGGTACGCAGACGGCGATAAGATTGTGAGGAATGAGTATAATCCAGCTACAGCCTATGCATTTGGTAATATCGTAGTTAGTATTCATTAAATTTGGAAATTTTGGTGTGGGGTTCATTTCGATTTCAGTTTGTTTATGGGAATGAAAAAGAAAATGTGTTGGAATTAATCTGCATTTAACGTAGAAACTTTTTGAAAACTGATTGGATTTGGGGATGATTTTGTTGCGGCAGATAGAGTTTTTGGACAGCATGCCAATTCGCAAGAGGTGTATGAAGTTGCCGCAAAACCTGTTGTCAAAGCTGCCATGGAAGGTGTCAATGGTATGACATACTTCTCTTGTTGATTACAAATGGAGAATTCAATAATTCCTAACAAAAAATGTTGATATTGTTTCTGTAGGAATGTGTAAAATTTTTGTAATGAAAAGTCGATACTGGTCCAAAGTCTATTAGGTTTAGTCGAAAGCGGATAGATTAAGTAAATTATGTTCAATTCTCTTGTTAATTTTCCATTTCTTATGGCTTGACTATTGACAATGCAGGTACTGTTTTTGCTTATGGTGTGACAAGTAGTGGAAAGACACACACTATGCATGTAAGTTCCGCTTTCTTTTCTTGGGATTATGCTACTGAAAGTTAAAGAATATTGAAAAATCATGTTCGCTTGTTTTTTTTAGTAAAGCTCCGTTTGTGAGTTGTGCAGAAAAGGTTATAATGACCAATGTTTACACTCTCTCTTTGATTCCACACTGGGAGACTAGATTTAAGGTTGCCTTCCATGGCCCTGAAAATATTAATGTCTAACGATTAATGAGAAATATGGAAGTTATTACACCATAATGATAGTGGTTGTTTTCAATGTGAATGTTTTATCTGTTTTTTTTCTCCAGTACAAGGATTTTTTGAAGTTGAAATTTGATGGCCATGTGCTCATTTTGCTTGGATTTGCAGTAATCCAACATCTAAACAGACCTAGCACCTATCTCAGATTGATCTAGTTGTTGTTCACAATAAAGGAGTTACATACTTGGAAACCCTTGTATTTGCTTGTAGATTGTTAGTGGGGAGACGCAAGAGAGGTCATGAAAACCTGATAACAAATGGGCCTGTTGTTTGTGCTTTCTAATCTTTATCAACCCTTTACAAAACTATCTTCGTTTAACTCCGGTAAAAATCCTGCACCAGCACTCATATCCCCTCTTCCCCTTTAGATTCAACTCACATTAATACATAATGTAAAAGAACTTTGTTAAAGGCTGAAGGACAGAAATTTAGCATAGATGTATATCTGGTAAACTAAAATGACAAGCCGAACACTCAAAACTCAAAAGCCATCTAAACGATGGAGCCTAAGCTTGATCATGGAGTGTTCCACTCCCTCAGAAGCTCTTCATGTCTCAAGTCACAAGAACCACATAAAACTTAAAGGATCCCTTCTCCAAACAGCTTTATTGTTTTTACATTTCTACCATAAAGTAACCCAAAAACAAGACCTAGGCCTGACATACCCAATTGACTCCAAATCCCCAAAAGCTTCCATGGTACACAATAGATGGACAGAGTATAGGTAGATGACTTAGATTCTTTTCTGCATTCTTACAAATATATAAAGAGATGCACTCTCAGGCATGATTCCATTGATCATCAAATTATCCAGAGTCATTTGGATCTATTTATTTGAGCAAGTCAAAACATCACTGGTAGCACCTAAGTATCAGTATCTAATTTAACTAAGCTATAATGATTTAATGAAGCCATAAACGATTAAAGATTTTTAGGGTGCAGTTGGGTAAGTCCTAGGTTTGGTTTGTGATTAGCCAAAATGTAGATGAACAACTGTTCATGCACTGACATATAGCTATGTTTAACTTGTTTACTTTGGAACATTGTATGTGTCATATGTCCCTAATACCATTCTATCTGGCAAGGTCACTATAGATTCTGCCAGAATATGATCTTTTGAACTTAGTTTGTTCAACCATAATTTTCATCATATGTTTGTGTTGTACCTTACTTTTGTTCTTTATGAAGTTTTTTGCCATACTTCATATTGTTTGTTTGGGTTCACTTACTGTTGTGTTTACTCATTTCTAATCTACACAGGGTGATCAAAACGCTCCAGGTGTCATACCGTTGGCGATAAAGGATGTCTTCAGTATTATTCAAGATGTAAGAGCTCCTAAGAGTTTTGTAGTTCTGAAGTATGACTTTTAAATCTTAGTTTTCCTTTATTCCTCCCCCTTCCTTCAGTTTAACGTTACGCTAGGATATTTCTTGCCATTTTTTTCTTGTACATTTTCAGAAAGTAAAAATTTATTTTTGTACAGCCACTACTCCAATCCCTCCCTTCATTCCCACACTGGTTTCTTAGTATTACCTTGGGAGTTACATATATGTTGCATCTATTTTAATAGTTTGATTTTAAACATACTAGTCCAGATGTGATATGTTTTCTTCAGCAATGTTATTGTGATAATTTACTTCTAAGTGCTTTTATTGCATATCCTGTCTGTCTTTCAGCATCAAGGTGTCTATTTATTGCACTGATGTAGTACTTAACAGACTATACTAGTTTCTGGAACTAATTTAGGTCATATTGTATCTTACCTTGCCAATAGTATACATGCTTTTCCTTGCATACTCATGGAGGCTATATTTTCTGTTTCTGTTGATACAAACACAAGAGACAGACTTGAGTTTCCTGTTTGGTGACTAATTCATAGCTGCATTCACTTTCAGACTCCAGGAAGGGAATTTTTACTGCGCGTCTCATACCTTGAGATCTACAACGAGGTCAGTGGAGCTATATGTATTGGCAATTTGGCAGTCACATTTTAGGGCTTGAGATTATATGGCTCAGTTTTTCCTTGGTATAATGTACCTGTCATTCCTCTGTGTTTTGAAGATATTTCTTAATAATTTAAACTCTGGGATTTCTTCCAACCATCATTTATTTGTATTCATCTTCATGATCTAAGTTCTTACTTGACAGGTGTTTCTTGATATCCTTTTTAGTTTTTGTCTATATCCTTAACCAGAAGCTATTGTTGTCTGAGTGAAAGTTTTTTCTTTTATGTTCAATATTCTTATTTGTATTGATTTAAGGTGCTATTTCTGCATCTGGTATCAGGTGATAAATGACTTGCTTGATCCAACAGGTCAAAATCTGCGTGTTAGAGAAGATTCCCAGGTTTGTAACTCACCTTTTAATGGTTTCCTGATTTAACTGTATCCATTTTGTTTTATTTTTAGGGCCTCTAAAAGATTCCCACTTATATTGTTTTAGGGGAATAATAAATGTATATTTTTATCTTGTATTCATAAGCACATTTAGTTTTTGCTGGCTTTATCATTTCTCTCTGTTTGTATCCTTGAATTTTCAGGGTACTTATGTTGAGGGTATAAAAGAAGAAGTTGTTTTGTCTCCTGGGCATGCACTTTCTTTTATTGCTGCTGGAGAAGGTACTTGCAGGGCAGGGATGACATATTTGGCTTTTCTGTTTCTCCCAGTTTTATTAGATTAAAAATGATTTATTGACTGCATTTTGAACTGATGCATGGCAATGGCAGAGCATCGTCATGTTGGATCAAACAATTTTAATCTGTTCAGCAGTCGAAGTCACACCATATTTACACTGGTAAACCTTCTTCATAACATACTTCCCTGATTTTGTTAGGTTTTTATATACTCAATCTGTATTTAATGTTTTATCTTTAAATAATGTTGAGGGACCAAATTCTGAACACATTGAGACATGCATCAATTAAACATAGCAACAGTTTTAAGTCAATTTTAAAATGCAGAGTTATGTTGTTACTTGTTTGAGCCTTGGATATTCCTTATGGAACGTAGCACAATTTTTTTTCGAGTTCATTTGTCAATACAATATTTGCCTGGGGAGGTACAAGGCTTCCAGATAAATTTGTAAATATTTCGACTGTTGTATTTGTTATTTCCTACTTTTCTCTGTAAAATTTTCTTCGTGTTAGTATTTTTCTGTTTCTTTATATAAGCACATGACATTGTGACTTTTGTGAAACATTTGTGCTATTCATATTTAATTCACTGGATGCATTTGCAGATGATAGAAAGCAGTGCCCATGGTGATGAGTATGACGGAGTGATCTTCTCTCAACTTGTATGGTTCAAATGGATTGTCATCCCAAATATTAGATTTTTAGTTTCATACATGTTTTTTTAATCTTATTATTTGTTTGTTTGTTTTCTTTAGAATTTAATTGATCTAGCTGGATCTGAGAGCTCGAAAACCGAAACAACTGGACTAAGAAGAAAGGAAGGATCATACATAAACAAGAGTCTTCTAACTCTTGGAACTGTAAGTGCCTTACAATTTGATTAAATAACATTAACTGCATAAATTGTGTTATCTATGGTCCTAAGGCTAAGTAAAGCCTTAATGCACTGTTCCAGCCACATGAAAGAATGTATATAGTGACAATTTTTTCTGCAACATGATGCTGATGCACTTTTCACTTTTAGTTGAGGAACTTCATAAATGATCAAGTTTTACTGTTTAGAAAACAAAGTGGCCACTATTTTTATAAATCATGATCAGGTTTCTAATGAACATAAAAGCAATATAATATTTAATTCATAACTTGATGTTATGGTTGCAATGAAGGTAATCGGAAAGCTGAGTGAGGGAAAGGCATCCCATGTACCATATCGAGATTCTAAGCTTACCCGTCTTTTACAATCTTCGTTAAGCGGGCATGGACATGTTTCGGTGAGTTCCAATACTACAATTGTTAGCCCATGTGCTTTGAAATTTGCTTTTCGAATCAATTATTCTGAAAAAATTATGCAGTTAAAAGTTACAACTATCATAACTTTGCTTTTCATATTTATTTATTTATTTTGCTTTTTTTTCCTTGCGCATGTTTCCCAGCTTATTTGCACGGTGACTCCTGCATCAAGTAGCATGGAGGAAACTCATAATACATTGAAATTTGCAAGCAGGGCAAAGCGAGTAGAAATCTATGCATCGCGTAATAAGGTGTGCAACGACTCGTTGCATGAATACAGTTTTAAGTCAATACTCAACATTAAACACTTAAGGCTCACTATTCTGCCCTTTGGCTTTTCTTTGAAATTATTTCTAGCAGATTATTGATGAAAAGTCATTGATTAAGAAGTATCAAAGAGAGATTTCGGTCCTGAAAACAGAACTTGATCAGCTAAGGCAGGGGATGCTTGTTGGCATCAGTCATGAGGAGATTATCAGCTTAAAGCAAAAGGTTTTGTTCCTAAACTGAAATAAGTTCTTTTGGCTTAGTAATGAGTTTATATTAAGACTTACATATGATTGTTTTGGTTTGGAAATAGTTGGAAGAAGGTCAATTTAAAATGCAATCAAGATTAGAGGAAGAAGAGGAAGCGAAGGCTGCTCTTATGAGTAGAATCCAGAGGCTGACGAAGCTCATCCTTGTTTCTTCGAAAAATACAATCCCTGGATTGAGTGATATTCCCAGCCACCAATGCGGTTTTTCTGTTGGTGAGGATGACGTGAGTTCCTTACTCATTTAAGCTGTATATGGTCTGTGCTGTTTTCTTCTCCTTTCTTTGACATTAGTTGTTTGAGCTTGAATGTTGATTATATTTATGCCAAATGTGACAAGTCAGTACGAGGAGAAACTGTGTTGAAAGTTTGAGAATTTATTTTTGTTTTGCAAGTTATGCAGACAAGGATGTTTGTTTCATATTACTATTTGGTTGCTTAGCTTCAGCAAAGAAAAAAAGGATTTCATTTCTGATCACTTAACTTGTAATGTTAATGTTATGTTTTTGTTCCTTTCTAGTTAATATTCTCTTAAAAGGTTTATAGTGTCGTCAAACTTGATCTTTCCTACTTGTTTTCTGGAGTGGAAAGCATCGTACAATGTTTACTTTTTGTGTGGCTTTTGTATGGCAGAAAATGGAAGTAGTGCGAGATGGACCCTTGCTTCTAGAAGGTGAGAACCAAAAGGAGTCACCGTCTTCTGCATCTGCTGTTTTATCAGATATGGCTTATGATTTTAGACACAAGAGATCTTCCAGCAGGTGGAATGAAGAGCTCTTACCAGCTGGCAGTACAATTACAGATTCAACTCAAGCTGGTGAACTTATCAGTGGTTCAAGAGTTCCAATGGTAACTACTTTTCGTATATTTTTGTTCTGTTTCCATTTCAGCATATAAAGCTTGGATGCATTTGTCGAATTATCACAAATACAGTTGATTTCTATTTTAAGTGTTAGTAATAATAATTTGAAATATATATGAGGAAGCACTTTAGTCTTTTGGCTAAGTTAATTTTGCAAAACATTTCTGGGGCCAACTGTCTGAGGAAGAGGGAAGTGGAACTTGCTTGTTTCTTTCCCACATGTTCGCGCTTGCGTGCAACAAACATATATATATGGGCTTATGCACGCTTATACAAGCATATACACTTGTAGGAAATTGCAAATAGGATACATGAGGATATATCTTGTCTAGTTTTCAGAGTTCTTACCATTCTTCCTTCAAATACTTTTCCTGTTCAGAACTCTTACTCATTCAATTATCAAATCAGGATGTGCCATGAAGTTTCTTGTATGTACTATTTGATTTTGCCACATACCACATAATAACTATTATTTCTTATTAACAGACTTATGGTAAGTAATAATTGCCCTTGGGCAAGTTCTATATATAATTTACTTGGACACTTCAGTATGAATTCGTTTGCTGGCTTCAATATTCATTTATTTTAAAGTATTTATTGTTCAATATTATGATGTAATTATGATTGCTTATTTTAATATATTTTAGGGAGGGATGACAATGTCAGATCACATAGACCTGCTGGTTGAGCAAGTTAAGATGCTTGCTGGAGAGATTGCACTGGGCACCAGCTCCTTGAAACGATTGGTGGAGCAGTCTGTAGATGACCCTGAAAGCTCCAAAACTCAAGTATATATTCTATTCTTATTAATCCTATTCTGCATACTTCGAAGTCTTAATTATTGTCTCCGGAATGTTGTGAAAGCTTGGTTAACAAAAAATAAGAGACAGTGGCTTGCACTTGTTAGTTGAATGTTTGGTAGGGCTTATTTAACACAATATTAATTGACAGTTGGAACTAATTGAATATATCTGCGGAGTTTGTCATTTCGATCCATCTTACTGTGGTATTCTGGCTAGTGGCTATAAATGAGGTCATGTTCATTTGAATCTAATCAGTTTTTGCAAGCAATAATGTAAAATTTATGGGCCTGTCTAGTTCATGATCTCCATTTAACACTCAACATCCTAAGTAGTTTAACAGTTTACAGCTTCAGTTGAGCAGCGGCTGAAGTGTGTTTACTTTACTTAAAATGATCCTGATTAAAAATCCATGCTTACAGATTGAGAACTTGGAATATGATATCCATGAAAAGAGAAGGCAAATGAGGGTTTTGGAACAGCGCATTAACGAAAGTGGTGAGGCTTCAATTGCTAATGCATCTATGGTTGAGATGCAGCAGGTAGTTTTGCGTTCTTATCATCTTAGTTATTATTATTCATAAGTAGTACTCCAATTTTGTTTTACTATTGTCAACAAATTGCTGAAATTTTGTTTTAATCTGCAACAGACAGTTAAGAGACTGACAACCCAATGCAATGAGAAGGGATTTGAGTTGGAAGTGAGTGCATGCTTTATATCAGTTTTTGATGTACACAAAATGGGCAATGTTTAATTCTAAATTTTTTCTATCGCTTTAGCTGTTATCTGTGTTTGGGGATATAACCTTCGCTCATTACATTCTAATTGCTGTGGAACTCATCTTTAAGTGTACCTGTCATGCAGATAAAATCAGCGGACAATCGTATTCTCCAGGAGCAATTGCAAAATAAGGTTAGAATGCCTTCCTTAGTTCCTTTTGAGCATTATCTTTTGTTAACTTTTCTTCCATTCAGCTGATCATTTTATGCTTTACTTGTATCAGTGCAGGCTTTTAAATCCTTTAGTATATTGCTGAGCTTTCTGTGTATTTGCAGTGTGCAGAGAACATGGAATTGCAAGAAAAAGTGGATCAGTTAGAGCAGCGTTTGGCTTCAGTATCTGGTGAAAGATCATCTCCGTCTTCCAAGCAGTGTGTATCTGAAGAGTATGTTGAGGAGTTGCAAAAGAAAATTCAGTCTCAGGTGGTTACTGAAACTTTCTGGCTCATCAATTCATGTGTACTTTATGTAGAAGTTATAGTTTCTCTGTCATCATTACTTGGCAGTTGAACTTATATTTATTTATTATTTAGAATGGCGAAATCCATAGCTTTGTTTAGTTATATTTTCTTTGTACTTTCACGTGAATTGGTTAATATTAGGAGTTCTCTTTCTTGTGTGCTTGAATATATTTGTGGCAATGTAAGATGTTGAAGATACGTTGCTTCAACTTTCATGCTATACATCTAACTAATTGATGCTTTTGTTCCTTCTCATAGGAGATTGAGAATGAAAAACTAAAACTGGAGCACGTGCAGTTCTCAGAGGAGAGGAGTGGGTTACATGTGCAGAATCAAAAACTGGCCGAAGAAGCTTCTTATGCAAAGGAACTGGCATCTGCTGCTGCTGTTGAATTGAAGAATTTGGCTGGTGAAGTGACAAAGCTCTCATTGCAGACTGCAAAACTAGAAAAAGAGTTGATGGCTGCCCGGGAGTTAGTCAATTCTAAAAGTTCTTCCATGCAACCTGTTAATGGCATTAATCGGAAGTACAATGATAGACCAAGAGGTGGGAGGAAAGGGAGGCTATCTGGTGGTGCTGATAACTTTGAGGCATGGAATCTTGATTCGGATGATTTAAGGATGGAACTCCAAGCAAGGAAACAGCGAGAGGCAGCTCTTGAGACTGCCCTTGCTGAAAAGGAATTTACAGAAGAGGAGTACAGGAAAAAGTTTGAAGATGCAAAGAAAAGGGAGGACGCTCTAGAAAATGATTTAGCAAACATGTGGGTGTTGGTCGCAAAATTAAAGAAAGAGGGTGGGTCTATCCCTGAGACACACACAGAAGAAAGGCGTAATGATGTGATAGAAAATAGGAATGGTCTAAAACCAACTGTGAATGAGAGTGCCGCCATAGAGAGACAAGTTTTGGATGCTTCAAAATCCGCTGATGATGAAAGTCCTAAGGAAGAACCTCTTGTTCTTCGCCTTAAGGTAACCTGAGAATCTGCATTCTCTTTTGAAATAAATGTTCTAGAATTGTTTCAGTATTCCTCTTATGATTTGGATTGGGGACGTTAAAAGGCTATCGGTTCTGTTTTAAGGTTCCTTTAGTTTTGTAAAACGAACAAGACAAAAGCACAGTTATGTTTGAATGGCGCCGAGGACATGAAAAAGAAGAGTCAATTGGTACTTTAATTTTAGGGCGTTGCTTTCTTAGGTCATAGGTTTGGTTTGGAAACATTTTTGCATAGAGATTGTGTCCACTTAAAAAGCTTGGCTCAATCCAAATGGTTCTGTTTCATATGCTTGGCTGTACTATGTATGTACAGATCTTTCGATGAATTCACGATGTTATCATATGCTTATTAGTGTGAGGGGTCAACCATTTTTTCGTTCTTGTGAAAAGCATGTGGATGCTTAAGTTAAAGACTTAAAGATTAATGAATTACCGTCAAGTAGTGTGGTTTGAAGTAGAGGAGTCCTTTTGTAATCCTAAAAATGTTATAATTGAAAGCCATTTATAATATACCCCACTTTTATGTTTTCAGGCTCGAATGCAAGAGATGAAGGAGAAAGAGCTCAAACACCAGGGAAACGGAGATGCCAATTCCCATTTGTGTAAAGTATGTTTTGAATCACCAACAGCGGCAATTCTTCTCCCTTGCCGGCATTTTTGTTGTAAGTCATTCTGAAGGTTTGTGTAACAAAAGTTTCAATTCAACCCTAGATACTCATCATTTCTAATAGTAACTCTGGTGTACCTTTTGCAGTGTGTAAGTCTTGTTCACTTGCATGTTCTGAGTGCCCAATTTGTCGTACAAAGATTTCAGATAGGCTTTTTGCATTTACTTCGTGACAGTCTATTATTCCCGGAAATGAAGGTAATGCAAGTTACTCATTCTTTGATCAATTCGTTGCTTGGATCGCTTTGATCAATTTGCAGTATTGGATGTGTAATCTATTCATATTTTTGTGAGGGCGATTCTCAGTTTGCGTTCCTACGTTTCTATTTTGCAGGGCTTTTATGAACATTCTTTTTTATGTGAATTAGCGGGTGAGATTCTTTAATTAGTTTGGGTGTATGTAAGTAACTGTGTAAAAGGGTATATCAGTATGTTGCTTTTGTCGCTCTCCATTTGGGTCCTGTGAAATAACAAGGGACAAAGATGGGGAAAAAAGAAATGAGCACATTTGGGAGTTTGAGATGCAGCAGGGATGATGTTGCTTTGTTTTTTTTAAAGTATGCAGCAAAATGTTGTGATTGAGGGGTCCCGTCCTATATAAAACATTTCTTTGCCGTGTATAGAAAACAAAGTATGCTTAAGAAGCATTATTCTTCCACCCGTGCAGATGTTTCCTTCATTATTTCACCATTTATTTTCTTTTGAATTTTGGACATACTACACGAAGTGTAGTACACTTCCTAACATTTCTTTTCCCTTTTGCCGCCATGGTGGTGTTCCAGGCCATTAATACAAGCCCAACTGGAGATAGTTTGACACATGGTCTTGTACTAGTGGTTCGGAATGCCACGGTGCCCGTGAACTTGAGTCCATGTGAGTAAATTTTAGTTGTCCGTAAGAAAGGGCGGCATGGTTGGTGACTGTTGCTAACAAAAGTCGTATTACATTTAATTCTCTAGACACATTGAGTTGGCTTTCGAATGATGTAGTGTGGATGGAAATATCACATAGGTTGAGAACGGAATTGATAATCACATCTTTTTTTCTTCTTTTTTCTCTTACACTCTTAATTTATGGATATCAAAATTGAATAAAATGAACGGAAATAACGGACAATATTTCATAAGAGTGGAGAGGGAGAAAACAAATAGGGGTTCATATAGGGTCTCTTGTGTAATCTGCGCCAATCCCTGTGAAAGCACAAGCATTATTGTTTGATTCAAGAAAGAATAAGCTTTGTATTGCTTATGTAGTGAACGATGCACATGAGGTTAGTGCGAACGGTGATTATCATTTTCCATGGGTTATTATTAGCTGGTGAAGTGTTTTTTAGATATGTAATGGTGGATGTTTTGGTGGACAGGGTCTTCTTCTTCTTCAATCTATTGCATTTTGAGTCGAAATTCTTGTCACTCTCTAATCTAGCCTAATATAGTAACCCCGCTTGCAATTTTTGACAAACGATAACGTTAGTGGATTAAATTCTTAAACAATAGCTTAATATAGTAATATTGCTTGTAATTAAAATTAATTTTTAAATACGCAATCAATTTCTCACACCTCAGAGATGGAGTACTTTCACGCATGATTCTCTCCAGCACATCATTGTTTATGAGTGAGCGTATTTATTGTCTTTTGATGCTTAGGACATCAACGCTCGTACTTTCATAGTTTGGGTACAATATCATGTATAGTACTTTCATGCATGATTCTCTCCAGCACATCATTTTTTATGAGTGAGCGTATTTATTGTCTTTTGATGCTTAGGAGAGCAAAGCTCATACTTTCATAGTTCGGGTATAATATCCCATGCTAATGATACAACATCATGTATAAGTTTCTCTTTATGCGACGTTGATTCATTTACACATAACATAAACGATGCCCCTTGTGTAGTGTGAGTTTCTATTTCTAATTACATAAGTTGATCTCCACTAAATGACATACCAAATGTTGGCGAGATAAATGTTGTGTCTAGCATTAAATCTCTCTCGTCCTGAGAGTCTCTCCCTGCCTAGTTAGGGTTTCCACCAGTTTGTCTGGTTTTCATCCTACTCGTCGTCTTTCGTCCCCAATATAACTGGTTCTCTCCCATCCACTAGTTGTATGAGATATTTTGCCTCTGTCCCAACCTTCCATCCATCACATCTAATGAGTTTTCCCAGTATTAATTCCGGCCACCTATTGCTTTTAATCCCATCTTGTCGTTGCCTCCTCCATCTAATAGTTCAAATCCTCCAAGATCTACCATATATTTTTGTTTCTTTATCTCTCTTCCTTTTGGATCTTTTTCTATGTCTCTACTTCATGTCTAAGTTTAAATATGAAATTCCATGGGATAGTTTTCTCTTTTTGGGGTTTGACCTCCTGTTCCCAACACCACAATCCCTGGAGAATTTAATCCCTTTTATGTCAATGTTTCCTATAGTATCCAGTTTGCAGCCCTAGTCGACGACTTTGCTACCTATGTTAGGGAACATCCCTTTATTCCCACTTCCGGCTCTGTCATTTTCAACATGCTCACATCACAACCTTCCCTAATTAAACCCTACTTCCCTTGTCAGTTTTCTTATTTTTTCAGTTTTCTTATTTTTCAATCCTAAGTTGCAAAAATGGAGGAAAGTCCTACTCAAACCAACAACTTTCTAGTTAATCTAGATAGAACTCCTGAACATCCCATCATGAATACTGGTACCTGCCTGGTAGGCTGCTTGATTGCGGAATGCCCACCTTCTGGAGTACTACTGCGGGTTTAATCAAGAGTTTCTGGGCCCCCTATGAAGACTTCAAAGTTTCTGCTCATACAGATACTACATTCACCATCACGGCTCCCTCATAATCTGCAACAAACAGGATCCTCGATAACGGTCTATGGAATATTGCTGGAGACTGTCTGGCTGTTTATAGGTAGCCGTCTCACCTCACTTTTGAGGAAATCCCTGTTCACTGGATTTACTACTGGGTTTAAATGCATGAGGTGCCTTTAGAAGACTTTTATATTCAAAATGCTTGTACGTATGGGAACCCCTTTGGCGAAGTTATTGCTGTTGACGACCCCTTAGCTTGTTCGGAAGGAGTTTGTAATTTCCTTCGTGTTCGTCTTAAAGTTGATGCTAGAAAACCATGATCTAATAGATTTTGGTTATAGTGCCGTGATAGGGGAAGAATGGTCTTCAAATATGAACGACTATCCAATTTTTGTTTTAGGAGTGGAAAACTAGGCCATTTTGACAAATATTGTGAGCATGATGTGCCAAATGTGTGCAAGATTATCCCTACTCTTCGGCCATGATTGGGGAACAAGTTCGTCCGCCCTGTATTACCCTGGCTTCTTGCTCTAACAATAGTTCTAGTGGAAGGAAGAGATGGAATTCCCCATCCCCTAGGGATTCTCAAAGCCTTCCTTGGGTTCTTGGTACTCCTCTGCCAAAATCGTCGGCGTGGGGAGGGAAGGAGGGGGTGCCTCAGCCATAGTGATCTCTACCAGGATGCACAGAGAAATCTTTAAAGGGGGACCATCTTTGTTGCTTAGCCTACCTCATACGGAGCCACAAGTCTCACCTACTCTGCCTATGTTAGGTATGGTTACCCATATGGAAACCAATTCAAGCCTATCTAGAAAAAGTTCCCTCCACCCACAACCGCTTTTACTGTTAGGTGGCTTGTTGAGTCTTCCCAATCAATCTTGGCCTTTCTGTCACCTTCAAAGTCAACTACCTTCTCCCCTTATACCTCAAACCCCACCACACCCCCAAGCAACCACGTGTTTCCAGGAAAGGGATCTTTTCTCTCCTATCATTATTACTCAAATGGAACCCTATCCACTATATGTAGCTTAATGGGACTTTCCATTAGTAACACCTCTCAGTCTCGATCTCCACATAGGACTCCTAATCATGCTAGCAGCGGCCCCACCATGTCTAGCATTACTCAGAGTCTTTTGTTAGGAAATCTGGGGAAACCTCCCTTGAAACCTATGCCGATTCGAAGTGCTCAGAAGCAGGAAGTTTGCAACTGTGATATTGATGTAGGAAAGAAAAAACAAAAACTCTAATACAGAAGAATCAACTATCTCATTCTTTGGCCCAGAAGACCAAGCATCCCAAGGTTGCTACTGTGGCAACTTATGTGCGTAACTATGGCCGACCCTCTACCCGTTGCAGTAGAACAGGTATTTCCTGTTTGGCAACAACCAAACCAGTCATTTCTATTAAAGATTCCAATGACATGGATACCACCACTTCTCCACACTCATCGGATGAAGTCGACAGTGGTGCTATCAAGGGTGTGGAGAACCCCACAATTCTCCAGGGCATTGGTAGCTGGCCTGACCCAGCCACGGAGGATAAGTGATCTACCTAGCTTGGAACTATCAAGGGATTGGGCAAGACTTGACAGTGGATGCTCTTCGTGAGCAAGTAAGATTAAATAAGCCCTCGGTTGTTTTTTATTTGAAACTAAGTGTAAGAATGATGTCCTTTAAAAGGTTGGCTCACCTCTGGTATTTTTCCAATGCTTTTTCTGTTCCTGCAGTTGGCAAGTCTGGTGGATTATGTCTCTGGTGGAAATATGGTACTGCTGTCCAAATCTTATATGTATATAATTTTGTTATCGACATATGTGTCCAAGTGCAGTCCGAGTCCCCTTCCATTCATGTCTCTTGGTTTTATGGTCCTCTTCACTGTCATAAAAAAAGTTCTTTTTGGGAGAATACTGCATCTCATTCTCTGCCCTTGGTCTCTCATGGCTATGTGTTGGTGACTTTAACGAGCTCTTGTGGCCGCATGAAAAGATAAGAGGTAGAGAATGGGATTACGACCGTACCAGATTCCTAAAGAACTTTATGCATCAGAAAGTTCTCATTGATCTTGGGTACATCGGTCTAGTGTTTACCTGGGAACGTGACTGGAAGAATTGGGGTAAGATTGAGGAATGTTTCAATAGAGCTGTTGCTAATGTGCAATGGATGGATTGCTGGCCTCAGGCGATGATTTATCATGGTCCTTTGATCGGTTCTGATCATCGCCCCTTAATCATTCATTATTCTCCTCCTATTGTTCTTGGCCCAGGCCTTTTTCACTTAAAGCATTTTTGCTCAGGGATCTTGAGTTTCTTAATGTTGTAAAAGAAGCTTGGAATGGTGATATAAATAATTCCTTTGGGTATGCTTTGTCCAATAATTTACTTCATTGTTCTAATGTGTTGTCTTCTTGGAGTAAGAAATTTTCTAACAATAGGATAAAAATCAACAATTTGCTCAAAATCATCAAAGATAATGAATCTCAGCCTAACTCTACTACTAAGCGCGAAGTGCACTTATCAAATACCCAAAAGCTAGCTGAAGTTTGTAGAAATGAGGAACTTTATTGGCTTCACGTATCAATTGGCTTCAGGAGGAAGATAAAAATACTGCATTTTCCCATTAATCTACGGTCATTAGGCAGCAAAGAAGTCGCATTCTAAAATTGAAAAATGAGAATGATATCTGGTTGGAGGAGGAGGGCCAAATTCGCAGCCACATTGAAGACTATTTTAGAAATCTCTTTTCGGCTTCCCAACTAAGAGATTTTCAAGTTGCTTTGTCGGGACTGAAATAGGTGGTTTCTTCACAGATCAATGATGATCTCCTAAAACCCTTTACTCTTGAGGACATCAAAGGTGCGGTGTTCCAAATGGGATGTCTAAAGGTTACGGGTCGTGATGGTTTTCATGGGAACTTTTATCAATCTTGTTGGGAGATTGTCAATAATATTATTTTTGGGGCCATTTCAGAGTTCTCATCTCATAGGTACCTTCATCCTGATATGAATCATACGAACATTATTCTCATTCCAAAAGTGGAGACGCTTGAATCTATCTTTCAATTTCGTCTTATCAGTCTATGTAACTTTGCTTATAAGATCTTTTCAAAGTTGATGGCTAATAAATTGAAGACTTATCTCCTGGGTCTCATTTCTCATCATCAAAGTGCTTTTGTTCCAGGGCATCAGATTTAAGACAATATTTTCGTTGCTCACGAAACCTTTCATTATCTGAAGCATAAAAAAAACTAAACATGACTTCGAGTTGGGCCTGAAAGTGGATATGAATAAGGCTTATTATCGGGTTGAGTGGGATTTTCTGGAAGCTGTTCTCCTCCGGCTGGGCTTTCATTCAAAGTGGGTGGCGATGGTTATGACCTGTATTAAAACAGTATTTTTCTTTGTCACTTTCAACGACAAAAGTAGAGAAATTTTTTCCCTTCTAGGGGTCTTCGCCAGGTAAACCCGTTATCTCCATGCTTGTTCCCTTTCATTACGGAGGCTATTTCTTCCCTAATATGTGAGTACTGTGAGGTGGGTGCTCTTTCTGGTATTTATCTGGCTTCGTCATGCCAGGTGTTATCCCATCTATTCTTTGCCGACGACTCTCTCTTCTTCATCAAGGTGGATCGTGATAACTGTTCAGCCCTCCTAAGATTATTGGATATTTATTATGAGGCGTCTGGCTAAACTATCAATCTGCAGAAGTCCTCCATTTTTTTCTCTGCCAACTCCCCCCAAACTATCATCACTGAAACTTGCAATATTTTCAACATTCCCCAGACCTCGGACCCGAATAAATATCTTGGTCTCCCTACAGTTTAGGTCATTCTAAAAACGAGGCTTTGTCTTTTGTGAAAGATCAGATTTCTTAGAAAATTCAAAGTTGGAAATCGACTTCTTTATCTTTGGCTGGGCATGAAATTTTAATTAAGGCAACTGCGACGGCTATATCTACTTACCCTATGAATTTTTTCCTATTCCCGACTACTTTCTGCCATGACATTGATGGCCTTCTGGCCCGCTTTTGGTGAGGCCAAAGGGATTGGTTGGCGATTTCTGCTTCTAAAAGTGTGGGCTGTCTTGGCTTCAGAAGGCTTTTGGATTATACTATTGCCTTGTTGGCAATGCAATTATGGCGCCTCATTTCCTATCCAACTGCCTTTTGGGCCCGAACTCTCCAAGGTCGATACTTCCCTTCAAGAGACGCTCTCAATGCTTCCAATGGTGGTCGGGCCTCCTGGGCTTGGAGCAGTCTTATTCAAGGTCAGGCCCTTTATTGTGCAAAAGGCCAGATGGTAAATTGGTGAGGGAAAAAATTGCGTGTATTTGGCAAGATAAATGGCTCACTTCCACCCCTGATGGTCTGCTTCATCTAATCATGCCTGTTTCGGATCATGTGGCCAAAACAGCTAGGGATATCATTTCGATTGTTGATTGTAAATGGAATCTGGGGTCGGTATGACATCTTCTCTCCCATCGAAATTTGCTGCAATTGAGGCTACCCTCCTTGGAGATCTTTCCCATCCGGATTGTCTGATTTGGTGTTGGTCTTTGAATGGAGATTATTCAGTTAGCCGGGTTATGCTTTTAGCCATGCTCTGTCTTTGAACAATCACTCGTTGGCTAGCCCGAGTGCAAGCAATTCTGTTTATGTGGATCTAGCCTTCTGGAAGCTAATATGGGGAATGAAGACTCTCCCAAAAATTAAAATTTCTTTTGGAGGATAGCCAACAATTGTCTTCCAATTATAGAGGGTCTCTATTGTCGTCGAGCTCTGAATGACCCTCTTTGTCTTATTTGTAAATCTTCGTTGGAGATTGCTGAGCATGTTCTTTTTCTTTGCTCCTGGACTTCGGTGATTTGGTTTGCATCTGGTTTAAATTACCGTGTTGACTGCCAATCTATTAATACTCTTGACAGATGGTTGTTAGCTTTATCCAAGGTGGTGGAAGGTGGGGATATGTCTTTATCTACTGTGTTATCTTCTGTTTCCTTCCTTTGCTGGGAAATTTGGAAAGCCAAATGCCATGCAAGCTTCAACAATGTTCTTCTTTCTCCTTTCAAAACCATGAAACTTACCTCAGATGCTGTCAAGGATTTCCTCGAGGCTACCCCAACCTCTGCCGAGTTGTTGGTTCCCCTGCCTCCCCAACCCCTGTGGGTCCCTCCCCAACCTAATTTTGTGAAAATCAATTATGATGCTTCGTGGTCTAAAGCTTCCTCTTTTATGGGTTTGGAGTGGTGGCTAGAAATGAGACTGGGGCCCTTATCTCTGGTGTTGGTAGTAACAGTACTGATGCCTTTTCATTGGAGGCCGAGACTAAATGTGCCCTTCTGGCTATGGAATTAGCTGTTCAAAATAATCTTTCCAGAGTTTTTTTTTGAATCGGATTCGGCGGAACTTGTTCAGAGTATAAATGGCTCCAAAAAGCTCTCCTTTTGGGTTATCTTTCCGATCCTGAACCAGATTTGTCATTTAAGTCACAAATTTCAGTTCCTAAAGTGGTCCTGGATTCCTCGCCAAGCGAACTCTGCAGTTGACTGGGTTGCATCGCACTATAAAATAGGGATGTGTCCGAAAGTCTGGGTGACCAGACCCCCATCTGCTCTAGTCCACATTCTATCTATCAACGGTCTCCCCTATCCTTACTAGGCTTAGGGTTGTCATGCTCAGGGAGGGTGACTAAAGCTTCGCTTTAAGTCATGTTCTTATCCTTCCCTAGCCATGGGTTGTTCTTTTTTCTTGTCTTCGCTGGCCTCAGTTGTGTGCTGCCGTGGTTTTTTTTTATTAGTTTTGGAGCTCTGTCTCCTTTTTCAATGAATCTCTTTGACAAAAAAAAAAAAAAAATGTTGTGTTTATTTTTGTCTCTTCCTCGTATTTATTTTTGGACACATCATCCAAGTATTTATTTTTGGCCACACATCACCCAAGTATTTATTTTTGGCCACACATCATCCATGTGAATTAAAAAATACTCTTCTTAAAAAACTTGCATAGACTTGCAAAAGCAAAGCATCAATATTGCCATAACAAGATAAGGAATGCTCTAGAACAACCAACATCATATTACAACTTTAATAACTTTTTTTGTCACTGTGGTTCTATCCAGACTCTATTTTGGTAAATGTATTTTCAATTTGGCCAATATGGTGACTGTGTTGTTGTATGTTTGCAACTTCAGTCACTTAATTACTAAATTAATTATTGACCCATTGAAAATTAACAGAATTAAAATACTTATTTACAAATTCGTATGGTTTTAAATTCTTAGGTATGTATGGAAGAGAGAAGAGAATCTATGACAATCACAAAAATCAAATCAAATGCAAAATGGGGTGCGGCTAGGGATTTGGGTATTTACTTTTTGGTGTGGGAGGTGGGGATGGACGACTGGATCTTAGGGATCCCGTGATCGCGATCATTCATCGTATATCGTGTGGTCAATTTTCGTTAGGTACTATTTACATTTAATTTTAAATTTTAAAATAATTTATGACTGCACGATGTATGATGAATAGTCTCGATCACGGGATTCCTAGGATTCCCAAGAAAAGGATCCGTTCTCGGATCCTTTTCCAGACGACGGGAGAAGGGACTAGGGTGGAGAGGAGAATGTGGTGATGGGAGGCGGGCCTGAGGATTTATTGTTTTATGTTTCTTGATTTTATTGTTTTGCATATTGTGAATGATTAAGGGCGTTTGATAACTATTTCATTTTTAGTTTTTAGTTTTTTCATTCTTTTGAAAACTGAAAAATGAAAGTAGTTACCAAATATGTTTTTAATTTGAAAAAAAAAAAAACTCAAAACTGAAAAATGAAATGATTACCAAACGACCTTAAGTAAATTCATTTGAAAGCCAAGTTTGGTTGCATGAATTTGTAACTAAGTATGACATCAAAGTGATTAGTTGTATGAAGATAATAAGTAAAGTGGGTGAGATATTCATTATCACCTTATATAGAGGCCAAATTAAACAGGCCTTAAGCCCTCAGGTTAGTAGGGAAGACCTCGCCCTCAATATCTAAGGTAGCAAATCACCTTAACAAAGAAAAACCATTTACCAAAATGTTGCCAATAACAAGTGAAACCTTAAGTAACCAGATGCAGTGGCAGAGCCAGGAATTTAAGACAATGGGGTCAAAAAATAGCTTTAAAAAATCGATCATACTTTCATTTATAATTGTCCACGAAGTGTTCTCGTATTTAGGAAACGTCGTATTACAACATCATTATTAATAGAATCATATACCTCTTTCTCAATGTACACAACCAGACTATCATTCAACCATTGATCACCCATCCTATTATGATGTGGATTCTTCACAATTTTCATCACTGAAAAAGCTCTTTCGACTGAAGCAGTCGCAACAGGTAAAATCAATGCTAATTTCACTAGCAAGGATGCTAAGGGATACTGTCTATCCCTCTTTGTCTCCACCAACTTTTGTACAAGGCTATTAATTCCTTTCAACGCAGAAAATTCATTATGCAAACGCATATAAAAAATATAATTCTTTAGTTCATCTTCAAGAAGTGCGAGCTCCATATTAGAAAAATCTTTTGGATAAAATTGAGCAAGTCGAACTAACTTTTCAATGTCAAAAGCTGAGAATGAGTCATCTGGGCTTAAACATGCAACACAAAGAAGCAACTTTGTACTTGTCTCATTAAAACGACTATTCAACTCTTGAAGTTGCTTATCAATAACATCAATAAAGAGATCAACACGGTAGTGATGAAGGTTTGTCAAATTTTCAACTCTACGCCGTGACCTCCCTAGAGCTACAAAGATATCATTCATATCAGGAATATCAATATCATGCTTGCCACAAAAAGAAGAAACTTTATCAAGCCAAACATCCCATCCATTATCCCTCATTGCTTGTAGTTGTTGCTTACATGCTTTGACTAAAGCCATAGCACTCACTATATCGAGATCTTTCTTTAGCAATGCATGTGACAATACATTTGTGATTCCTAATATTTCTTTCATCAGAAAGAGACTAGAGACAAAATCAAAAGATTGCAAAAGATTCAACAAAATATCCGCTTCACCTCTTTGATCAAGACTTACACCATCATCTACAATCATCTCAAGTACCTCAATTACAGAAGAGAACATATTAATCAAGCTTACCAAGGTACTATAGTGTGAGCCCCAACGTGTATCACTTGCACGTTTAAGACTAGTTTCTTGGTTCAAGCCTGCCCCCTTGGAAGCTCATAATTTTGAATAGCTTCCATAACTTTGGCTTCCAGTATACTTTCTATGTTATTTTCATTTGAACTTTTAGGAATATCCGTTGTAGATGGTGAGAGGTTATATTCGGTTGATTTTCTCTTAAAATACCTCTCCATAACTGTTTTAAATAATACCAAAAAAAGTAAACAACATAATATAAATTTGATCAAATTAACAACAATTGAGAAGCAGAGTTCATAGACCAATACAAACCCCACAACCCTTAAGATAAACCCCACAATTTAACTTTCACAGAGCAATACAAACCCCACAATTTTTTTTGCCGACACCCAGGGTACCAGACCTCCTTCCCCAATTCTTTTTGTCGACACCATCCCTCCAGTCTTCATCCCTTCACTGTTAGAATATACCCACTGAATCAAACCCATAAACATGTCTCACTGCAAACCTCATCCCTTCGCTCTACCCAGTTGTCCCTCCCCTTTCCCGTTTGTTTTATTTCTCCTTTGGTTTCAGTGCGCTTCCAACCTGGGAGAAAAAGAACCCCTCTAGAGGTAATGTGCACTTCCAACCTCACAGAAAGCATTGGAATGATCATATGAAAAATCAAGGTCTTCCACATGCCACCCGGGGAGCTTCTCCATCAAATACTCTGATATGCTGCTCATCGAACCCGAACCATTGTCATTGAAACAATAATTCTCTTCTACCTTCTTGTTTGACGAAGATGAGATTGTTTGTTCCAATAACGAAGGAGAAGGATAACTCAAGATTTTGTTGGGCGAAACTGTTCTCTGTCTCTTTGTGGCTGACTTTGAGGCTCTTACATCATTAATTTTTGCGGTCATAACTTTGGGGAAGTTGGAGCAGGCTGATGAAGTTGGATACAAATAAGAAGCCGCAGAAAGCTTAACACCCGGGAGAAGAAACCTGCTGTGTTTCCGTGTGTGTTCGTTCGATTTGTGAATCGAATGGTTACACTCCCTGCATAGAATTGCTCTATCTTCTTGGCAAAAGAGAAATCCTCGCCTTTCCTACAAAACCAAGCACAAAATATTTAGGACTCAATATAATTTGGAATTTGGATAGTGATTTTCAGACTCTTGTTTTCTCCAACTGTGCTCCTCCCGTACTATAGTTCCTGGATTATCTTTGATTTATTCAATCCAAAGACTTATATCAAATTGAAAGGCTAGAAAAATAAGGAGTGCATGGGGAGAAATGGGAGGGTGAAAATCACTTCCCAGTAATTTTATAGAGAAAGAATGCATCTAGTACTAACTAACCTGACAGATATCACAAAGATGGGAGTCTTTGAAAGTTGGGTGGAGAAGAGAGAAGCGCTTGTGTTTGCTGGCAAGTTTGTTTGCATGGTGAATTTGCCCATTGCAGACGTCACAAAGAGCGGCTTCATCGGCAGAGCAGAAGATAGTTGCCTCTTCTTTGTCACACACGTCGCACCGGATCTTCATAATCTCTAAATTAATTTTCTCTGGAAGTGCAGCTGCAGGATATAGCTGAGTGTTTGAGTAGTTGTTGTTTTAACTGAGTTGGTGATGGGGTTG
Source organism: Heteromeles arbutifolia (assembly GCA_024362995.1). Taxonomy (NCBI): domain Eukaryota; kingdom Viridiplantae; phylum Streptophyta; class Magnoliopsida; order Rosales; family Rosaceae; genus Heteromeles; species Heteromeles arbutifolia. The sequence goes on along the minus strand of JANCRC010000002.1, from coordinate 35,975,333 downwards.
GAAAGGAAATGTTATGGGAGACAATGAATGGAGACAAAGAACAAGTATGGGCTTTTGGGCATTTAGGTGATGAGAAAGTGAGATAACAGCTAAGAACTTCTTTCACAAAACTGATGTCTCTTTCTCCCCATTGTATTATTGTGTTTGTATTTGTTTCTCGATTCTTTGAGTAAAGTCTAATGATATTCCATCAAAGAAAAGAAAGAATATTTGGGAGCTTCTGGAGATGGGAGGGGAGGCGTTATACAGTGGCGGAGTCACATGGAGACTAGGGTAGTCCAGGGCCCATCCTGGAATTAAATTTATATCCATTGTGTAGTGATTTTTGCAATAATGTGGATGTAGTGTGTTGATTTGTCAGGTTTTAGAGGTTTCATTAGGTCCTAGGGTCGACGCCTGCTGATGAAAAGCTACTTTTTGGTATTTGTTTTACCAATTACCATATATAACTACCCTTCTGTTAACATTCTGATTTCTTTGAAACCAATTATTTTTTTGTTAGTTCATATAAAACAGAGTATATATATTCGAGAGGAAGATTCAATAATATTAAAAAAAAAAATCGTAATAATAGCTTTTTTTTTTGTTAGTTCATATAAAACAATGTATATATTCGAGAGGAAGATTCAATAATATTAAAAGAAAAATATCGTAATAATAGTTTGAGCTAGTTATAACGTTATTATCAATGTTGCATTAGATGTCAACACATGTTCTATTTACTATGACATCTCTCAATACTAATTTTTTCATACAATTTTAAAGCTCCATCACTCTTGTTTGATTCAAAATTTCCATGATATTACAAATTTTTTTTCTAATTTCTTTTATTAGTTTAAAGGCTCCTCCTAGCATGAATTTCTGGCTCCACCACTGGCTTTATATATATATATATATATATATATATATATATATATATATATTCATCCTAACCTTTCTCTTAATATAGTAGAATGAGAGAGAGAGAGAGAGGTTAATCCCCCCTTTATCCTAAAGAATATATTATATCCAAGAAAAGAGGAGAGGTGATGTGGATGGAGAAATATTGTTAGCCCATGGGAGACCAGATCACAAGTTAATTATCAATTAGTTAGAGGTTTGCTTTTTCATTTGTTATTCGTGCGTTGATGATTGTCAATTTTTGATACATGTAGAGTTTATAGTAGAACTTACATGCAATAACAATTAACTGTATAATCACTATTTTTAGAGCGGGAGTTACAATTTCTTATTCTTGATTATATTTAATATTTTATGAGTGTACTTACTTGTCCACTCACTTGTAATTTGTTTATATGGCTAATTTTCACACACATTTTTGGACCTCTCACGCATCATTTTTTATTTATTTATGGTCATCAAACTAAATAAATTAAACGAAAATAAAAGACATGATTAAGCTTAAATGTGTAGGAGAATAAAAATGATGTGTGTTTATCATTACCATGAACTGCCATGTAATGTAATTTATAAAATATAATCTAAAAGTATGGTCATCTTAGCGTTTTCATTATCATTTTTTCTTATTTATTTTAAAGTATTAATGTCAGGATAAGGCCCTTCATAGTCGTTATCATTGTCTAACAATCAACTTTTTAAAAAAAAATCAATCAAATTAGAAACCATTCAGTCATCATTTGCATTAGTTCACCATAAGGATGAACTGGTTGGAAAAATTTTGAAGTTATTTGCTGCAACTTAATTACTAAATGATTTTCAATTTGATTACTTGTGCATAAAGATAACTTTTTATTTAAGATAGAAATATGAACAATTTTAATTATAACGCATGTACTGTAAAACCCGATGAATCATAATAAGCATATGAACAAGTAGGTCCTGAACACAAGTATTTTTCCATTTAATATTAGCAAAAAGTGCAAAAGGGAGAAGAAACCATAAAGACGCAATACTATACTGGATATAGATATGCACAATCTGGCAAGTGGCATTGAATCAAATTGATGAAAGGCGATTTGGATTAGCCGCATTATGTCATTGTTGGTTCCCACACCATCTGCAATTTTTGGGTTAAAAAATGTTTTTAAATGATTGAAAGTTTTTTTAGAGAAATTGTTTTGAAATTTAATTACAATTTAATTCTAAAAAAGTATTTGAAATATTTTCAGCAAATATATTTTTTAGAAAATGCACTTCAAATACTTTCAAAATTAAAGTTTTTTCTCTAAAGTACTTTCCAAACAAACTTTATATCAGTGAATGAAATAGACTAGAAAACGAAAAGGCATTCCAAACTAGAAGGGAAATGGTATTTTATTCAACACATGAATTAAAAAGGCATAATTTTGAAGCAAAATAAAAGCCTAGTTTTTATTTAATTTTTCTATCAGCATTGGTGTCACATCCCGGCTCGGGACGGATCACTTCTCGGACCCGCTCCACCACCGTAGCACGATATTGTCCGCTTTGGGCTTACCATTCCCTCACGGTTTTGTTTCTGGAAACTCACGAGCAACTTTCCAATGGGTCACCCATCATGGGAGTGCTCTAGCCCCCTTCTCGCTTAACTTCGGAGTTCCTACGGAACCCGAAGCCAGTGAGCTCCCAAAAGGTCTCGTGCTAGGTAGGGATGGGAATATACATTTAAGGATCACTCCCCTGAGCGATGTGGGATGTCACAATAGGGGATGAGACGAGTGAGCCTTTTAAAACTAGAATATGTTAAGAGGTCGATCCCTTGTAATACAATGATAAAAGAAACTTCAACTTTTTTCATTATGAGCATCCGGTATTTTTTGGGCAATTTGTTGTAAGATGAAATCTCAACTTTCTTCATTATGAGCATTTTGTTTAGACAAATGCATTTCTTGAATAGATGTTCGAAAATTTTATATAATTTAGCGTTTAATTATAAGCACTTAAATTGTAATATATACTATAGATAATGTGATTTTGTGAGGAAGTTTCAACTAAAACTTTAGGGATTGAAGACACAAAGAGAAGTGAAATGGTGATGGTTGGCGGTTCTCCCACCACACCCACTCCCACCCCCACCCTATCGTGCATTGACCATACGCACGTTATAGCATGATGGGAAAGCAGAAAACAAAGTTCTGGGAAAGATTTGCAAATAAATAAAGAAATGGGAAAATCAGTAGAGGACAAAATAACACTTTGTCAGGCCTTGATATGGATGATCTTGTCTGAATCATTAAACTTAAAGAACGTGAAAGACATGCAACTTGTAGTCTTGTATTCCTCTTTTATCACCATAAGATTTGCGATTTGTATGTAAGCGTCAAAAGATAACAGAGAGATCAAACATAATCTCCGCATCATATCTTTGGTTATTATAATCATCGTTTTCTTGATTGTTTGATAATAAAATATTTAAATTTTTCAAGGTACGTTTTAATGTGTGACTTAAACAGTTAAGTCATGCATAGAGAGATCTTATGTAACTGTACAACAATTAAATTGTATAGAATTTACATCATTGAGTGAGACATACTGTTATAGCTGAACTATAAAAATTCATTCATTCTTGAATTTAATTTCAAGGTTATATAACAAAAGTGAGTGCACGCACTCATTACTCTCCGCATTTGATCTCAAGTTCATTAGCGAATGACAATATTTCTTGATTTACGAAGACAACATTTCTATATTGTTATTATCATCATTTTGATAATCGAATATTATTATTTTCTGGTTGTAAAGTTCCAATACCTCCTCACATGGATGGCATTTTGGAGCATAAATGTTAAGGAGATACGTTATTTTACAAAATTGTTTAAAGTTCTTTCCCCCACTGAAGAAGAGACTGGGTGAATGACGGAGGCAGATTGTCTGCCCTCCTAGTTGTGGTGCCCTTCCATACCTTCCTATTTGTGCGGTCACGGTTAAGCCACGTCAATATTTTATATTTTTTGTCTTATTATCTCTATTAAAAAATTAATATAAAATGTTGACGTGGCTTAACCGTGACCGCACAAAATAGGAGGGCATGGAAGGGCACCACAACTAGGAAGGCAGACAATCTGCCTCGGTGAATGACAGAATGTGTATGTGTTTTTGGAGTCCGGATTATCGCTGGATCCTCTTTGTGAGGATCTCGAGAATCTGTGAATCGTGTCCGTTTATCGTACATCTTATGGTAAAAAATTATTTTAAATATTTTTATTTAGAAATAAACATAAACAGTACTTGACAAAAACTGACCACACGATGTACTATGAAAGAACGCAATTCACGAATCCCCAGGATCCTCATAAAAAAGATCTGGAGAGGATCCTGTGGGGTGTTTTTTAATGACATACCGTGTGAAAAAGTACTACTTACTCACCACTCAAATGTGTGCTTGTTACAAATGTTTTAATATCTTAATTAGACACTTTTAAAGTTTAGCATTGTAAAACGAAAAATACTATGAAAAATTAATTTTTAAAGATTATGATAGATAACATAATATGTCGGTTGATAATTAGTAAATAAATCAATATTATTCATCGTATCATGTGATTTATAGGATATAATTTAAATAATAATTTCTCTAGTTTAACTCTGCAAAATAATATATTTTGTGAACTTTTTGATCACTTTGGGTGCACTACTTTTGTGACCCCCATAAAGTGTTAAAGTCGAGCAAAAACTTTATGGACCTCCTAAAACAATATACTATGCAAATTGTCTATTTGGGTTGGTGTGCCGCCAGTTTAGGTTTATACTTAAAAACAAGGTATTTTGGTGACGAGGAGAACGGTATACGAATAATCGCGTTCTTAAGTACAAACTTTTCCTTTTATTTTTTTGGTTTTTTCATCATCTTGTAACTTTGTATAATGATTAGATTTACAAATAATTTAACCATTTAGTTACTATTTAAATGTTAACTATGTGAAAAACAGTCTAATCAGAAAGCGTTTAACCATTTGATTACTATTGTCAAAACCTTAGATGACTAACCAATTTTGTATTTGGTTAATTTTTTGCATTGATATATTAGATTATCATGCAACTTTACATGATGAGAACGAAAGCAAGAAAGTTTAAATGAGAGGGTTCTAGCTCAAATACCTTCTAATTATTAGGTATGAACCCCATGATACGTGTAAGAGATTTAGCTTGTAGAGCACCTTAATGAAGTAAATGAAAAAACTATTATCTTAAATTAGTTATTGATCTCGTCATATTATTCCATACAATGTTAGAAGAGACCTCAAATCTGAATTTTTTTTTTTGAATATTAACACATAAATTAGTTAGGTATTTTTGTAGCTGTATACATTCATGGTTGAGCAGGAAGTAAGGGCTCGGAATTGATTTAGTTATTTTGGAACTTGTGTTTTAGTTTCCCTTCTCCATGGAAGAGAGATTTGAATTTATCGGATGACAACAGAGCTCAGAGCTGGACTGCCAACTTATATGCTGATCTGATGGTGATTTCATGTATAGGAGTGACACAAACCATGACAAAGTTGAAAAACTGTGAGTTATCTGATCATCCTAATGACCATGCCTCCATGCCTCCATCACCAATTCGTCCTCAATTAAGTCCTCACATGTTAAGATTTCCATACTATAAAAATTTTAAAGAAAAAAATTCTGAACTAACGACACTATATGTTTTTATTATGTATATTAGTATATGCCCACACACACTGTGTGAAATTTTTTATTCTCTTTTTTTTTTTTTGAAAGAGAAGGAAGAGAGTGAGAGAGAATGCGAGAGTGGGTGAGAGAGAGAGGTTTATTTTTTAATTTTTAAAAATTAGAGATGCTAAAATCACATGTAGGTGAGGTTTAAACCAAAAAAAAAAAAGAAAAAAATTTGTTCTGAGAAATTATGTTACTGCCTTTAACTTTTTTTATTGTGATAGAAGACTAAATAGTCTTTTCACCTTTTTTTGGTTGACAAAGAGGGTTCTAGTAATTGTACCAAGAAGTGGATACATTCTTCAAAACCACAAAAAGAAGATATTAGGCTTAATAACATTATTAACTTTCTTCAATTATACTTTACATGGATACATTCTCAAATCAACGAAATAGAATGTATCCATATAAGTTGAAAAAATAGATTAGAAAAAAATTGAATGAATTTTATACAAAAAAATCAGTACATTGTATATTAAAAAAATGATACATTTTACATATAACAAATAGGTATATCTAAGAATGGGTACATTTAAGACTAAAAAAAATTTATACTTCAATTTTCTGACCAAGTGTATGAGTTTGATTCCCAAATTTTCAAGTCCATTGTAGAAGACCTAACTATATGTTTGCCCCTTGAACTTTAGGTGTTGTTTGATTTGTGATGTAGGCAAGACATGGGTCAATTCTGATGAAAAAAGACAAAGAAAATAAAATATTTGACTGGAAAAGAAGAATAAGTTCGGAAATATTGGATTCAATCAATATGGCGACAGAAAAGGCAGCAAGAAATATTCTGATGTTAGAATTGGATGTATAATATGTCGTTGTCGTTTTGAAGGGAATCGCAATTAGAACAAGACTCATTAATGAGCCTATTGTGTTTAATGCCAAAAACAATCGCTTAGACTTCCAAAACCACAAAATAAAGTTTGTAATAAATTTTGAACTTTTCAATTTCCGTCCGAATGCATGTCTTTTAATTTCCTAAGATCCCTGAGCTTCCACAGAGGTTGTGATTGAGTTTATTTAAGCCGTTTGGCTCCCAAATTAATGCATCATTCAAGAATTATTCAAGGGCTTACCCTAGTATCCCTTCTACGCTCGTGCTGCGTTATTTTGGTTCAATGATGACAACACTAGAGACGACTCTAGCTAATGTGAACTGCCCGGAACTGAGCCGACTGACCTCTCATCAGTTTTCTACTGATGCGAGCTAAGTCGAGCCGCACCTTCTAGACAACGACACCACTGAGCCGATCAGCACAAATTTTTCTTCTTTTGCAGTTCAGCTCTCTTCCTTGCCTACTACTCTAGGTGTTTCAACTTTGACCCATCCAATGGTCACCCGCCTTAGCAATGGAATCTCCAAAACCAAAACTCGCACTAATGGCATTGTGGGGTATCCTCTTTCACATGCTCTTTTAGCATCTATTAATTTTGATGAACCTAGTTCTTATTCTTAGGCCTCTAAACATCACGAAATCATGAATGGCGTTTAGCTATGAACGAGGAAATTAATGCTTTTCTCCTCAAATAAACTTGGTCCCTTATTCCTCCTCGACCTAGGCAAAACATTATTGGTTGCAAATAGGTGTTTCATATTAAACAAAATTTAGATGACTCTATTGACCTCTATAAAGCTCGCTTAGAGGCAAAGGGTTTTCATGAACATCCTGACATTGATTATACAGAGACCTTTAGCCTTGTTGCCAAATTGACCACTATGCAGAATGTCTTAAGCCTTGTCTCGAAATTGGCCTTGGTGTCAGTTAGATGTCAAAAATGCCTTTTTACTTTAGTTTCTCTAGGAAGATGTTACATGGCCTAGCTTCTTGTCTTTGTGGATCATCCTCGCCCCCATTTTTTTTGTCTTCAAAAGTCACTTTATAGTCTTGTTGACCCTAAAAACTACCAAGCCTACGTGGCGCGTAGGTCGAGTAACTAATGAGCTAACTACGTCATTCGGTTATGTGCGGGCTTGCCAACTCGTAGGCCGTGCTCGGCCGGGGAGTAGAATGTGTTGATGTCACGTTGGGCGTGCTGCTGACTTCTCGATCTTGCGACTGCGGCTGAGGAAGGAACACGTCTCGGCGTGGTTCTAAAGCTTGAAGACAAGGCTGCTAGTTCTGCGAAGTTCAATATCAAATTCGGCTTTCAATGTGCCGAATTGACCCTAAAAACTGCCAAGCCTACATGGCGCGCAGGCCGAGTAACTAATGAGCTAACTACGTCATTCGGTTATGTGCGGGGTGTGCCAACTCGACGGCTGAGCTAGGCCGGTGAGTAAAATATGTAGATGTGGCGTTGAGCGCGCTGCTGACTTCTTGATCTTGCGACTGCGGCCGAGGAAGGAACACGCCTCAGCCTTTGCGTTCTAGAGCCTGAAGACAAGGCTACTAGTTCTGCGAAGTTTAATATCAAATTCGGCTTTCAATGTGCCGAATGTAGTAACCTGGAACACCTCACTTCGCCGAGAAGACTAATGAGATGACCTCTGCCAATAAGGATTCAAAAATCCTTCTCGACCAAGACTTGGATAGATAACCAGTCGGCCTCAACGCAGTGCTGTTTATCCAAACTGAAGGTGCTCCGCGGTTGACTGATTCTACGGCAACAGTGCTGTTAATCCAAACTAAAGATGTCACCAGTTGCCTTCACAGTGCTGTTTATCCAAACTGAAGATGTGTTAGCGGAAAAAGAAAATAAAAATCTCAAGGTTGTTGAGAGGTTTCGCTTAGAGCGAGAGTTTGCGCAAAGTAGTTTGTGTGTTGAATTGGATGAGCCTTTTCTTGTTGCCACTGCCTCTGTATTTATAAGGATGTGCTGACTTGATTCGATCAGTATTGCATTTGATCTTTAACACGGTTTGGTGTGGATCAGAACCAACTAAATGCATGGTGTTATCATGCAATTGTCCAACCGATTTAAAATCTCCATCATTATCTCTTTTTAATAGACCACATCTAACCAAACAATGATGGCTTTATCCCATCATCATGTGATCCACGGTCAAGAGATCACCACATCACTATCCTTGTGCAAATTGACTCTTCCCAATGTGTCCATAGGCTGAAGCCTACTCATTTGTTCAGATGTCATCCTAATCACATCACCATCTCATAATTTCACCTTTATCCCATGCATGGATTAATTGCACGAAATTAATCTAGTAGTAACTGTATTGCCGCGTGAATATGTCAACACCAATATGCCGAATATCCCCAATTAATTCTGAATTGTAGATTAGAGATGTTATTTGCACCACGTTTATCTTGTACAAGATAAATAATTATTATGATAAAACAAATCATAATAATTTATCTTCATTTTTTATCCGACGGTGTGGAGCTATGCTTACTTAACGGCTTTGATTGCACAGGCCGATGGTGCAATTTTGGGTCCAAACATAGCCCCCCAGTTTCCTTGAGCTTCGGCTCGTAAGCTGAATGGTTGAGGAAATTAGTGCAGTCAAAGAACCGCCCGTATCGCCGAAAATGAAGTGATTCGGTGAAGCAGAGGACTCTCCTATGCACTTAACGACCGTCAGTTTGAAAAAAAAAACTAAAACTAGTAATCGTACGTTCCCTAACCGTTGAACACCTCCGAATGACACCAAGAAATATATGATCGAGGAAAAATTACCATCCACCGCCGAATAAAAATTCACTCGGCAGAATGTTGTTCTAAATTCATCCCCCATGGTGTATCCACTCCATAACCTGACACGTCTTGAAAGAGACCTTGAATCGTTTTCTGACCATCTAGTTTCACGAGGAACTAAAAAAAACTGAAACAAGCTCTTCCCAACAAGTTGTATATTTCGCACTTCTGATAGGTTTTTAAATACCTGGATGACCCTTTTAAATACCTGGATGACCTCTACCGAACCTCGGCCTTTAAATATTATCAATGGCTTGAACCTACCTTGATGAGTTGGTCGAGCTCGGCCTAAGAAAACTTTTGTCCTCCCCAATGGTATTATGACAACTTAGAAGCAAATCATGATTCCTCATTAGCCTGGTACTTTGAAGCAGATCACGATTCCTCACGTCACAATTTTATTTTTGTTTTAAAATTTTGAGGCTTGGTAACTCATATGCTTTTCTGTCACCGAAGGGTTAAATATGTCAATATGATGTCTTCCAAGCCCTTGAGAAATAATCTCCTGGCATTCCACTTTAAAACTTAGAAGTCAGCCCCCCAATTGATTGCCGAGTCGTGGCCTGGCAAATGATGCCCACGTTTTCCTCTCTGATCCAACCGAATTCTTCTCGACTCTCGGCCTAAACATCATGTCTTCACGGCAGAAAACACACAAGGAAAGACATGTTGCTATACTTCACTGCAGGCCGAATGACCTTATGGTAATCTGTGCCGAACACCAGCTCATGCTAGCCGAGCTCGGCAAACAGTTGGCTATATATATATATATATACACACACACACACACTCGCCCACCAAGCTGCAAACATGCATTGAATGGCTCGGCATGATATATCTTTTGGCCGAGACTCCAATTTGCATGCCATGATACAACTCCTACTTTGACGCCAAACTGTAACACCTCATGCTGGAACAGTTCATGCTATGATCAATTTCTGCATGATATATCTTTTGGCTGAAATTCCAATTTGGTGGGACTTCATTCTGTTGCAAACGTCGTATGCCGAATTAACAAGAAACCAACCTTGCCGAGTGACAGGCAAAGCCAACTAATTGAATCTGTGAGTTTTGGCTTCTCGACAGAATTTGTGTGAAGACTATAAAAGTCAAAGATTCCACCGAGAGTAATACTCTGCAACGCTTTGTAACAACTTCACCGATGGTTATGGCTTGCTTCGACCAAAGAACAACTCATGGTCGAAAATTTTTCCGTCCAAAAGTAGGCGAAATACAAACATCATGAAAGACTCTTACTAAGCGAAAATTCCCTCCATGCACCGACATATTTTTTTTTTTATATGCATGGCGCAAGCAGGGTGGTAGGTTCAAGCTTTTATCACCTTTGAAGCATGTGTCTTTGATTAGGTATCCTCAAGATTTCCATCAGTCAGTAAAAACAAATCTCACCTCATTGAGATTCAAGGCCGTGCAGGCCCACCGAATGAGAAATCCAACTCCACCGAATTTCTTCCTGGTCATTCTCGGCCTTTGAGATCCACCGACCTTGCCTGTTTACTCTCGGCCAAAACGGCCGAAAGTTTCTTCTTTATTTTTTATTTTTAGTTTTGTACGTGGTCAGGATGCTCGGTGCCCCCTATTTTCTTATGCATCATCGGCTCAAACAGCCAGATGGATAAGAAAATAATTTTTTTTTATTTTTTTAAGCAAAAGAAAACGAAAGTGGCCGAACTATTCTAGAATTCTGCTTAGATGTTGGGTTTTTTCTTGGTCGTCAAGATTTTTATATATGATACAATTTGTGATGTATTTTGTTAGTTATTTTCAGGCGAAAGGAGATGAGGATAAGCCAGGGCTTGAGGCTATGTTACAAAAGGTTTCGCAACAATATGCTGCTACTATTCTCTCCAAACGTAGCTATGCAAAGAAAGGTAATTACAACGGCCACATCGCCCTTGCACATGATGTCATTTTCTGGATGCATAAAACCAAATAATATGTGTCATCGATAATGCTCATCTTAGACCTATGCAGATTTTCAGTAGAATAATTTATGTGTCCCTTCCATCCCTATGCACATTGTCCAAACAAAAAGAAAAAGGGGGGAGATAGATGGAGGAGAACCTTGAGGACTTAGAGCTGCAGGGAGGTGGGGAGTGGGGAGTGGGGGGTCGGGGGTGGGGTTAGATAACACTCTTGCATGGGTGGCAAACCTAATTTTGATATACATAGAGCAAAACATTTATATTTTTAATACATTGCATTATGTATTGCGCTTGTTTTATCTCAGAAGTCCGGATTTCTGAATAACCGTGTTCTATTTGCAGGGGATGAAATTCTGAAGGCCGAGAAGCTTCTCGAAACCATAATCAAAGGTGTCTGCCATCATTTGTAAAAGAAAATTTGTCATTATAATCTAAATTATTTTGCAGAGTAAATCGTTGTTGAAAGCTTACTGTTTCTTGAGAAAGAGATTGTTCTCCTAACCTTCAGTGTTTGCTACCAACTAAATATGTTTTCTGCATTAGTAGTTACTTTATCTAGCTTTTTTATTTTATTTTAAAATTCATTATTATCGAGGGGAGGGGGGAGGGGGGAGGGTTTGAAACTATTACAATAATTTAGGAAGGGGGAGAGTTTTGAACCCGGGACGCATGGATGGAAACTCAACATCCTATCCACTAGGATGTTAGACCGCATGCGACGTATTTGTGTTGTCGTTAAAAAGAACATATTTAGGGCCTTGAAACATATTTGTGATTTTTGTCTTGTACGTTGAAGGACTATCCTGAATGTGGGATCGTAATGTTTAAACAAGTGATTGGTTGAATCCCGTGTAATAGAGACATATAGGGCTTGACTATAGGATTCAAGGCCATTGAGGGCACCCAACGTTTGTTTCATGCTAATCATCTTACAAGGGTAATTGGAAGAACTAGCCGTTAGAGTTTTATCTTAGTATTTGTGCTGGAATTTTTTATCAATTATTTATACAATGGATTGTCAGCTTAACTTATATATATGCCTAGAGCTGTGAACATGACTTTCTCTTTGCATTTTTATCATTTGTTAGATGCATTTAGGTTTTTCAGTCGCTAAAACTGTGCACGGGGAGGTTGGTTGACCTTTTTGTTAAATTTCTAAATAGTTAACTCAGAAACTCTACTTATTTCGATCTCGTGTCTGGTGGATCTGTCTCATTCTTGGACATTTCATTTGTTGCAGCTCCTAAGGAAGAATGGAACAACCTTGGTCTTTAAGAAAAAGGTTGAGCGGACTCTGATCCGAACAGTGAGAAACAACCTTGGTCTTTGGTAACCTGTCAACTGTTGTTTCAATTTCTATATTCCAGATGTTGATTGTTTTGCTTTTTGGTTCTTTTCCCTTCGTCAGGAGGGTGGTTCGTACCAGCAGCGTGTTCTTACCGAGTATTTGAACGGAATCCAATCCAGAGCGGAGCAAATTGTCCAAGTACTTCAGGGTAATCTGCAATAGTACATGTTCATGATTTGAAGATACGAACTTGACGTTTGGGGATCACAAGTCATTGGATATGATCTAAAATTTTTATGGGCTGTGTTGCCAAAGCTTCACCCTTTCCCACTCCTCTTAAGCGTTCTGATTGAAATTAGTCTTTTTGGATGCTGTAAAAACATCGAAAACCCACACTCCATTGAGGTCTTAGGACCTGCCGCATTAAATTTCTATACAGCCATGATGCAATGGGCTTCCGGGATAGCTCATATTGCATAATACGCGCACATTCGTGCTTGAGTTCCCGTATAAAAATATCCGGGGATTCCGCTTCGAGCAAGCAATTATATTCTGGCTGAATTGAAGCTTGTTCCAAAGTTTATTTTACTGCAATCCAGTAGTCTCCCTTGTTCTTATCCAGAAGAAAGATGGAATTCTCCTCTTCTAGCTTTTAAATTCGGTTTATTAAAGAGAAGTCCATGCTACGATTGTGGGATATTGCTAGTTGAGAACAGGGGACCCTTCAAGATTGTTGACGGGCTAAGTCCTCACGAGTTTCCAGTATTTTGAATAATTCCACCGGGACTAGGGACTTTATATATGACCGTACCCCCTTCGTATGCGGAGGGAGTTACGGCCCTTCTAAGACCCCTAAAAAAAAGTAAAAAAATCCGAAGAAAAATAAAAGGTGAAGCAATTCAGGAAAAGTTTCTAGGTCACCGCACCTATTTGACCCTGCTCTCCAAATGTTTGACATAATGCCGCAATTGGTTGTTGAGCAATTGTGCACAGCTGCATGTGTTTGAGTTGCTTCATGTTCGTCAATATGGCAACCATGACCAATGACCCCCATCTTTAGTAGTGTAGTTTTAGTTTGATCCATTTTACATAACTAATACGGTGCTTGTACATTGCATATTAGATGGTGTCACTTTTGTACATTGAGCCTGCTCAAATTTGCATTAAAACCTTGGTCAAATTGGATCTTTGGTCATTTAATTAATTCGCGAGTATTGATTCATGAACTTGTTATCACATGGAGCAATGAGTATTTAGGATAACTTCCTTAAAACTTGAACAGCCCACAGGAATAAAACTGCATGTTACAATTTTACAAAGAAACGTAGCTCGACAGGCATCACGAGGAAAACAACAAAAAAGAAAAAAAAACTTGTCGATGAAGGCTGCATGGGAAAAAACTTGTCGACGAAGGCTGCACCAATAAGACGAGATGACTTGTACGTGCGGACACATCATTCTCTACGTGGACCTCAGATTCCCCCGACAGCTCAGCCTTTTGTATATAAAGAGCTCTCAACTCACTGATCCAGTCCCACAATTCATTTCAAATTTCATAACAAAAAAACAGAAACGAAAAAAACAAGAAGGAAATGGATTTGGGAAAACTTTCGAGTGCAAACTCCATGGACGAAGAATTTGAATTCCTGGAAATCAAAGACGGAGAAGAACTCTTGGGTCTCACACACTGGGAATTCATCGACGCCGCCGACGCCGACTCAGAGGAAAACCACCACCACCACCACCGCTCCGACTCCGAACAAACCGATAAAGACGAAGAAGCAAATCGGTTTGATAAGCTTATCATTGGGCCCGCTTCATTTTCCCCTTCGGTCCCTCCGCCGGTGGTCTATCCGATCCCCGCCCACCGTCATCGCCGCCCCCGTCTCGTCCGATTTGTGGATGTGGGTCTCAATCTCAAACTCCATAGCGATTGGGACGACAGCGGCAATGAGGATGAAGGCCATGGTGAGGAGGAGGATGACGATGATGGGTATGGATTAGACGACGAGCTGGTGCCATTGTCGGTGAGCGACAAGTTGGGGCGGCAGAGGATGAGGAAATTGGGGAAGAGGAAGTTACCGAAGATGAACAATTCGAAGCGGGCGCCGTACATGGTTGCGAGGCCTGGCTGCGTTCGCGGGAAGCATGGCCTGGGATTGAAGCATATTTACTGACAAAGATTGGATATTTGGGTATCTTTTTACAACTGGGTTTAGATGTAATTAAAATATAAATTTGTAGTTGGGTGGACCAAGTCTTATGTTAATTAGGTAAACATGGGGGTTCGGTTTTATGTTGATTCTGTGTCTCTGTCTCACTTATGATGTTTCATCATCTTTTAAGAATCTAATATATGTAGTTGATGTCAGTTTATTTGTTCTACATTGCTTCTTTGTCTATTTGCTTTGCCTTCCTTTGTTTTTATCGGAACTGGTTTACTTTTGATCAGTCTGATAGTTGTTGCCTTATTCCTTCGTACTCTGGAGCACTATAGAATTTTCCATCCTCGACTTTACTCTATGATTTGTGATTAAGATCTTGAATTTTGATTCTTTGGTTTTAGAATTGATAAGAAAGGATAGTGCTGCTTGAAGAATATTTGAGATGATATTGGTGAATCTAATGAGTATAGAGGAGGGATTGGCACAACCATTTTCTCGATCAATTGCTCTTTGCAATTTGTTTGCTTTGCTGCTAGGCTACTAGTACTGGTTTTGGAAATACACTGGTTCTACAAACATCTGTAGTTGGGGTACGGTTTCAATGCTACGTAGCACTCTATGACACGGGTTTTTCCGCTTCCATGTCCATATAACAGTATAAGGTGTGGAGGTAAATTTCCGCTTTCTTCTTCTTGGACGAAAATGCACTTGCAAAACAATTAACATCATAGGATTGTTTCATGTTTTGAGGTAGATTCCCTCTTTAATTGGAAATTAGATCCTTCTAGGAAAGGGAAATAAATTACTTCTAAAATCTATTTAAGTCTACCTTAAGTAGATTTTTAAATCAACTTTAGAGAGCAATTTATTCTACCCTACAAGAGAGAGAAAGCTAGAGGATATTTGTTCCCCCTCCCCTAGCAATCTTCTACACTTGCCCGTGCAAAGGATCGTCTTTCGTTGCTTTCTTCGTCTTCATGCCGCTCCAAGGTAAGAAAAAATTAATTTTTCCTTGTCTTCGTAATTTTTGGGAGCCTTGGGGCTTGAAATTTGGCTCGACGGGGGTCGAGGAGGTGTGAAAACCCGGCTGGGTTGCTGCTGTGTGTGGCTCGGCGCGGCGTCGGCTCGGCTCGGGTCGTGGGCTGGCTTGGGTTCAAGCGTTAGGGCGTCATGGTCTGGGCCTGCGCTTAGACCGCTAGGCTTGGGCCCGTGCGATAGAGGTGATAGGAAATGTGGGGGCGTCAACCACCTTTTGGTTGGATTGGGCCGTGAGGCCTTTGGGCCGAGAGGGGAGCCAGTGTGGGCTAGGTTCCTTAGGCTGCTGACCTTGGGCCGTGAGGCCTGATGCCTTTCCTTTTTCTTTTTTTTTGCATGTTGGACTCAGGGCTGTCTATGAGACGCAAGGGAGAGAGAGGCTGAGAGCCCTGTTGGGCCGTGGGGCTTGTTGTGTGTTGCCCTTTTTTTTTTTTTGTGTGTGTGTGCAGCCGTCTAACGAATTTTCCTCGCATCTTTGTAGAATTTCATCAAGCATGTCTTCCTCGAGCCACAAAAATGACAATGGTGTGCCGCCATTGTATCGTTAAGGCAGGTCTTTGAACAAGGTTGGCTATTTCAAGGCTGCTCACTTCAAAATTAGCTCCGATGACTTGTTTAGAGACTTCCTTGAGGCATATACGCACGTTATTCAGTCGGGAGTGCGTGTGAAGCGTGTCAAGGATGGTAACAGCCATGAGCCTTGTAGTGGGGCTCAGAGAGTCATCAAATTTCACCCCTACTACTTTGTGTTGGGATTCTCTGTTCCCATGCCTCGATTCTTCCGAGAAGTGCTTTGCTCCATGAAGTGTGCCCCAGCTCAATGTTCTCCGAACGCGGTCTGTGTGATGGTGGAGTTCTTCAATTTGAGCCAATTTTTTGACTTAGACTTGCCCGTCAATGAATTTTGGTACTTCTTTGACATAGGCCACATTGAGGGAGTTGGGTAGCTGTGATCACGCCATTGGCTATTTGAACATTTGAGCAAGGGAGATCATGACTGGGCCAAAGAGACTTTGGAGATAAGTGGAGAGTGAGAGTCTGATTCTTCCCCCGAGTTACGTGTTATGACGGTTTTCATCTTCGATAAGTAAGATGCTTGATTTCTCGGCTGCTTTGTATTTGTGCTAAGCTGCTTTCTAATTTTCTGATTGTCTCTCGCTGCTCTTGTAGATTTGGAATTCGGCTTGACTTCTAAGACTTCTCCAAATATGAAAAAGGTGCATATTGCCCTAGGTATCCCCTCAGAGTACCGTGAGTGACGTTGGCTGCTTAGTCATCTTCGCTGGGAGAAAGGTGGGCTGCCCCCGATATAGGAGATAAGGCTAATTAAGGCTGAAGCATTGGCTCGTCCGATCACTGTAGTTAAGCCTGCCACGTACGAAGGTGGAAATAAGAGATATTCTTAACCTGCTCAGGAGATGCCAACTGAGAAAAAGCTAAAGACTTCTTCCGCTGCTTGCGAAGGTTCACCGACTGCTCCCAAGCTCATGATTGACTTGACTTCCTCCAAAGGCGAGAAATATGATGTTGCTAAATCTGTGCTAGTGACACCTGCCGTTCCGAAGATGGCTAGCCCGATTGCTGACATGATTGCTTAGCGTAGAAGTTTTGCCATGCCCCCAGTGCCGAAATTTATGTCCAAACGTTCGTCGGGAACTAAGTATGGTACATCTTTGGAGAGACTTGCTACCATGAAGAGAGATAAGGTGGACTCTGCTGCCAAAGTGGCGCTAAAACCCTCTCTCATCGCTGCTGGGACTGATTCGTCTGCTGAGAAGAATGAGGCTGCTCGTGCGGGCAGTTGTGAGAAATCCACCAAGTCTGTTTCCGAGGAAGCTGCTAAGATCTATGTGCTCTTGAGGCCGAATCTGCTCGAGGACATGGAAGTGTGCCAAATTTGTTGATGGTGTCAAAGGGGTTGTTGGTCCAAGTTCCTTTGTGAATTATACGACCGAGTATAGGAGGACTGCTCTGCTGGCTATGATGCAGAAAACGACGATTCTAGCAGCTGAGTCTATGTTCCTTGATCAAGATGATACGACGGTTGCCAAAGAGGTGGCAAAAACTGTGGTAGCCGAAGCTTACTCCTCGGCCGAGAAAGTCAATGGGTTGGAATCTAAGCTTGCTGCTTTGAAGGGGTCTAATATCTATACCCCTACTTCTTTGCAGCTTGAGACTGCTTGCCAAGAGATCGTGGATTTGAAAACTAGGCTTGATGCAATCCAAGTAAAGTATGAAAGTGCGGAGAAGGAGATCGGGTGTTACATACCTCAGATTCAAGATCTTGAGCGTGCCATCTCTAAGTTTCGCTCCATTGCTTACGCGAAGGATGAAGAACTGATCGCTGCTTACAACCAAGTGATCCACTTCAAGAAGGTCGTTGATAGGCTTGAACCTTAAGTATTGGAACTCCAAGGTGCTTTGAAGATCAACGACAGTCTGAAGAAGGAAGTTGAGGAGCTGTAACGGGTCCGTGCTGTTCTGCTCGAGGAGAATGAGCCGTTGAAGGGTGAGAATACCGGGTTCGATGCTTTGCTTACTCAGAGTCAAGTTGATTTCTACAAGCTGGGTTATGTAGACCATCTCTTTAGGAGGCCATCTGACTTTGAGTTTGTTGGTAAAGACTTCGAGACCTTCTCCATTTCTCCGGAAGACTTGCTCGCCTTTACTTTCGAGGCTTCCATTGGTGAAGTAGTCAAAGAAGCTGATGCCCAGGCAGGAGCAGCCGAGGGTGAAGCGTTGGATGGTGCCACTGCTGAGGATGTCGCGGTTGCTGAAGGTGTGGTGACTGAGTAGTTGTGGTGTGCCCAAGCAGTTGAAGAGTAGTATTTAGGATTTTCTTTGTTTTCCTTGTTACTTTTTGCTTTTCTTGAACTCCTTCGGTCTTTGCTAGTAGTTTACCAATTTCGCTAGAAAATTTAATAAACTTGCTTCCTTCGCTTTTCTCCATCTTCGCTTCTTTTGTTTATGCCCAAACCTTTAGACTTTAAAGACCAGCGGCAGGCGTGCTACTTTTCTATAAGCAGACAGGCTCGCGTAGCCTATGCAACTGTATGTGTTGGGGTAGAACTTTGCAAAGTTGTTAACCATAGGGTCAGCAGACGGATGCCTTACTTACAGAAGTAGACGAGTCCGCGTGAGCACTTGGCTGTTAACTTTGGCTTTCTCCAATTTCGTAGGTTGCATAGCATGTATCACAACATTTTAGGACTTGGTGTAGGTTGTTCCGCACTTTGGTAGAAATGAAGCTCATCGACTGTGTAGCATGTCGACAATGGATGAAGCTTTGTACATACGTGCTAACTTGTTTAACCTTCCACATAAATGTGCAGTTGTATAAGTTTAGCTCGACTTTACTGCTCGAAGGGCAAACCGTAGGCAGTCTTTTGGAAACCGTATGCTACCTTAATGCACTCGGTAGCAACTTTAGGGTTTCAGGGCAGCCGTCCGATTCCCTGTGGATTAGGCCAAGAGACCCAAAATCCTTCAGTTAGCTAAGCCTTGAAAAAGACCATTGTGGCTACTTCTATGAATCCTGGAGTAAGCCATCATGCATCTAGTTATACTGGGACAGCCCGGCTCATCCACGTCTGGATATTCGGAGTGTAGAGTTTATCCTCCCGCTTTGGAGAGCAAACCCATGCGGCTATAGGGGAATTGGTTTACCCTCTCGCACTAAAGAGCATGGTTGGTCCTTCGGGGGGTGCAATTCCTGCAATAAGTCTCTAAGAAGGGCGCGGTCTTCTTTTGAAGTGCAGGAGTGATCAATTGTTGTAAACATGTAGTCGAGCCAAGCTATAAATTACATCTGAATTTCTCATTGAAAAACGAGTGAAATGAACGAAAACTTAGCTGTAAAGTAGAGACTGCATAACAACTGGATAATCCTCGACTCGCGAGGTGGTGCTTGTTGAGTTGCTTGAGTTCTTCAAGCTTTGATGTAGTGGGAGGTTACACATGGTACTTCCTCAGATTGTAGGCGTTCCACTGCTTTTCAATCTCTTTGTCGTTCATAGTGGTGAGGGTGTAATTACCCTTGCCGCCTACTTTGCTGATCTTGTACGGACCTTCCCAGATAGGATCCATCTTTTTGGAGCTTTTTCTGCGGGCAATGATGAAGGCTTTTCTTAGGACTAGATCTCCAGGTTAGAACTGCCGGATTTTAGCCCTTTTGTTGTAGCTGGAGAGGAGCTGCTGCTGGTAGGCTGCGATGCGGGTGATGGTTTGCTCGCGCTTCTCCTCTGCCAGATCTAAGTTTATGGCCATCTCTATACTGTTCTACTCAATGCTTGGAAGTATAGTGCTGATACTTGGCATGATGACATTAGGAGGAATGATTGCTTCTGAACCAAATGCCAAAGAGAAAGGAGTCTCACCGGTGGCTCGTTGCTTGGTCATGCGATATACCTATAGACATCCGGGGAGTTCGTCTGACCATTTTCCCTTCTTTTCGGAGATGAATTTCTTGAGGCAGTCGAGAATCGTCTTTTTAGATGCTTCGGCCTACCTATTGCCTTGAGGATATCTCGGCGTGGACATGTGCTGCTTGATGCCATACTTTTGGAAGAACTTCTCCAAATCTTTGCCCACGAATTGCGGGTCGTTGTTGGTGACTATGCATTAAGGGATGCCAAATCGGCAAATGATGTTCCTCCATATGAAGCACTCTATGTTTGCCTGAGTCGTGGTTGTCATGGGCTCTACTTCTACCCATTTGGTAAAGTAATTGGTTGCCACGATCATCATGCCTCTGCCTCCAGTAATAGGCGGTATTGGCCCTATTAAGTCGATTGCCCACTGCACGAATGGCCAAGGACTCGTCTGCAGGTGTAGTTCGCTGACAGGCAGTGTGGGTACCGGCTTGTAGCGTTGGCAGCGGTCACACTTTTGTGCTAATTCCTTAGCATCTTGATGTATGATAGGCCAATAATAGCCCACGTTAAGAGCTTTATATGCTAAGGATCGACATCCGGAGTGATTTCCATAAACGCCTTCGTGGATTGAGCTCAAAACCTTTAGGTCGTCGGGAGGCGCTAGGCAGCGGAGATGTGGTCCAGTGTAGGATCTTTGAACGAGAATGCCATTCCACATGTAGTAGCGAGCCGCCTTTATTTGAAGTTTTCTAGACTCCAATCTTTTCCCGAGGAGTGTGCCCTTGACCAGGTAGTCTATAATAGAACTTTGCCAATTGAGAGTTGTACTAACCTGTGACACTTCGGCTGCCGGCTCTGCCTCTATGCTTGGCTTGTTTAGATACTCCATTGGAATAGAGCGTTTGAGTTGGTGGTCGAGAGTGGAGCCTAGGCGGGTTAGCGCGTCTGCGTGGACATTGTCTGCCCACAGAACTTGAGTGAGAGTGTAAGTCTGAAATGCCTTAAGTTGTTTGCGTACCTTCTCTAGGTATTGCGCCATCCTTGGATGTTTTGCCGTGCACTCCCTAGTAGTTTGGCTGGTGATTAGCTAGGAATCAGAATGAATTGCTAGCTTTTTCACCGCCAAATCTTTCGCCATTCGGAGGCCTGCTAGTAGGGCCTCATAATCCGCTTCATAGTTGGATGTTTTGAAGCCTAGAGTGATCACCTGCTCCAGCATTGAACCATCTGGGGTAACAAGTGAAGGAAAATTTGTGAAAAACATGTTCATTTGAGCAACATCTATGGCATGCAATTAACATTTAAAGGCGGAATCATGCTTGTATGCACTCAAAACAAAACATTACCCATGAAATTCAAAGTCTAGTAGTTATGGTGAACCAAGACTCAACTCAAATCTTAAAGAAAGGAGTTGAGAAACTTTTATACCTTTGAAGCACCTCTTTGCTTAGCAAAGGTTAATCACCCATGTGAGGGCCTTCTTTCCTTTGTCTCCTTGCTCTTTGGCTCCATGGATATGGATGGAAGAATTGATTCTCCAAAAGTCCCCAAGGTAGGAGACCTCTAATTTTCGACACCAATGATGGTGAAGGAAGAAGATGAGTGACCTTGGAGGAGGAAGGATTGCTAGCTAATCCCCTCCAAGGGGGCCAGCCTCCTAGAGAGAAAGGGAGAGACATGTTCTCTCCAATTTTCTCCAAAAGAAACCCTAATGATGAAATGGCTATAAAGTTGCCTTTATACCTCATCACAATGGAGTGGCAAACTTGCAATTAAGCCAAGTTCACTACCCCTCTTTATGTGGCCGGCCACTTAAGGGTTTATTGGGCTTTCAAGCCCTTTGTGTTTTCAAGTTGTCATACATCTTGAGCTAATGGGCTTGACATTCAAATCCCATTGGGCCTTGCGGCCCAAAACTAACCCGAGGTCTATAACGAACTTATTCGTTTGATTAATTAACTTATTAATTAATCCTAGCCATAAATAATTAAACCATTTAATTATCCTTACTCATCTTCGTTATATCCTTCAATCATTACCTTACACGGTGTGCGATCCATTAGGTTCCTTTTAGCGAGGCAGTGGGCAATTAGAACTCTTACTAATCGATTGTGAATTGAAACTTACTTTCAATTCTCCCTTTAGTGATTATACATCTTCAGCGCTTCCACAAGCCATGAGTGACACCTAGCAGTATGTCATGGCTACCCAAGCTAATCAGAAGAGGTTGGAGAACCTATTCAGTTTGGGATTACAATGCAATACGGTCTTTCTCTAATACAATACTCTTGACCACATTGTTTGGTTTAATAGTTTATTCATGTCTACTATCCAATGTGATTCTCTTACTTATATGATTACCTTGAATGTGATTTGGAACAACTTCCTAAATCTCATTCATACTCTGGCCAGAGATTCTAAATCATATCATAGAGTATTCTCCCTCAACGTTTGAAGGTTAGAGATCCCTTGTTGCGCATTCACTTGCCTCCATGGCTAAGTGGCTTAACCCCAACTATGCCCTGGACACCCTCTGATGGAGTGACTTTGACATAGCCAAAGATCAAGGACCTAACCACAAGACAACTATGATGCCTCAGGTCAAAGGACTACTTTGCATTATCCCAACCAGGAGTTCTCATGTGACATGAGTATGAGAACTCCTCATTGATCGCGTTCAGTGGACTCATTCTCTATTGAGCACCTACGTACTTGTTTTGGTGTCAGTCACACCATTGACTCGAGACCAGTCACTCTCCCTAAGAGAAGACATAGGACGTACTGATCTTAACGGACTGTCAATGCCCAATTGGCAATCCTATGATCAGGAACTTTTAGGATATGTATTCGAAAGAGAATGGTCTCATGAATCTAACTTCTTTAGATCACTTTCTCCCTATTACATATTCCTTGGACTTATCGTTTAAGCATATAACATTTATATGAGACGGCTTAAAACAATAATCTTTGCCCTTTATATTAAACTAGATTAGTTTAACATGTGAAATGTCCGTAAAGTATCATCATATGATTGGTTTTAGGGCACATTTCCAACAACAAGGACCACGCCTGCGCCTGAACCTTTGTAGTTGGATGTGCTGTCGACATGCAAATGCTAGAAGTCTCCATCGGGTAGAGGAGGCACGGCTAAGGTGTGCTCGGCTACCTCTGGGGTTTCGTTGGGCCGCTTTGTTGCGTTGCCTAAGCTAGGCGTGATGAAGTCTGCCAAGGTTTGGGCCTTTATTGCCGTGTGGGGTCGGAAAACTAAACCGTATTGGCCAAGTTCCAACACCCATTTCATCACTTGTTGAAAAGCGTCTAGACAATGTAGGATTGATTGTAGAGGATACTGAGTTATGACGATGATTGTGTGAGCTTGAAAGTACGGTCTGAGCTTTCGAGCCTCAATAATTAGCGCCAAAATTAATTTCTCGATCTTTGGATATCTAGTTTCCATATCGAGAAGAGCTTTAGAAGTGTAGAATACTGGCAGTTGGGCCTTCAGCTATTCTTGTATGAGGGCAGAGCTCATTTGCTACTTCTAAGACTACCATGTAGATGTATAAGTCCTCCGCTGCTTCCGGCTCAGATAATAAGGGAAGTGATGTGAGGTACTTCTTCAGGTTTTGGAAAGCTTTTTCCCATTCATCATGCCATTTGTCTTGTTATGCCCTCTTGATGGCCTTGAAAAAGAGCTTGCATCAATCGGTGGACCGTGAGAGAAAGCGATTGAGGGCGGGTACTCGTCCAGTCAAGTTTTGAATCTCCTTCAGGGTGGTTTGAGATTTCATCTTTAGGATCGCTCGGATTTGCTTGGGATGTGCTTCTATTCCTCGTTGGGTTACTAGGTACCTTAAGAATCTGCCTAAAGATGCTGCAAATGTGCATTTGGGGGGGATTGAGCTTTATCTTGTACTTTCTAAGGATGTTGAAAGTTTCCGTCAGGTTGCCGATCTGGTATGACCACTGCTTGCCCTTCACCATGATGTCGTCGAGGTAGACCTCCATGGTTACTCTAATTTGTTTCTTAAACATCATGTGTACTAACCTTTGGTAAGTGGCTCCCACGTTCTTGAGGCCAAAAAGCATAACGTTGTAGCAGTAGGTGCCTCGCTCGATCATGAACGCGTTGTTTTCCTTGTTAGGCTCGTACATGGCTATTTGGTTGTAGCCGGAGTATGCGTCCAAGAAATTGAGCAGCTGGTTCCCAGAAGTTGAATATACTAATAGATCGATTCAGGGAAGTGGATAAAGATCCTTGGGGTATACTTTGTTGAGGTCGGTGTAGTCTACGCAAACCTTCTATTTGCCATTCTTTTTTGTCTTTAGTAGCACGACATTGGCCAGCCATGCTGAGAGTTGAAGTAGGTTGACTGCCCTTCTATTGTCAACCATCATTCTGTCGACTATGACATGGGCTAGTTGGACAGATACCACCAACGTGTCGTCGTGCGAAAAGTCGACGCCTTCGGCATCCTGCTTGGTAAAACCAACGATAGGTCTAGGTTGGGTGTCGATTGCTTGGACTTGCGAGACTAGTAGAGCCTGCTAGATCTTCTGCTTCTTTGAATTGTTGGTGGCCCACAAGTGCTCAGATTCAGCGAAGATGTCGTTAATCTAGATCGACTTGTTGGACGGTTCTTCATCTGCATCCACTTTCCTTTTAGGCTGCAAAGCTGGTTTGTCCAAGTATCTGTCGACCTTGCCTTCCTTCACAACCTTCTCTAGGTAATTCTTTCAGGTGTAGCAGTCGTCAGTTGTGTGACCAGGACCTCGGTGGAGTGCGCAGTACTTGGTGTGATCCAACTTAGAAGTATCTCATTTTGATTGCTTCGGCAGCTTGAACCATCGCTCGCTTTTGATGTCATGGAGGATTTGGTGGAATGGGATCGAGAACTTGGAGTAGTTCTTAGATGCTAAGCTCTCTTTAGTCGTGGGTCAATCTCTACGTTTGTCCTCCTGCCTGCTTTGGTTGTATTGCTTCCCGTCCTCCTTCTTTTGAGCTACTGCGAACTCTTTCTTTGGCTACTCGGGCGCCTTGTCTGCTCGCCGAGCCTCGTCCCAAAGTGCATGCTAGTCTGCCAGGGTTAGATCTTCTTTCATGATCAACTCTCCAAACATTGGGTGGTCTACTGGGAGTCCTTTTTGGAAGGCTACGCTTGCTATCGAATCGTTGCATCCAACTATCTTGGCCTTCTCTGCTTTGAACCTCTTCACGTAGTCATGGAGCGACTCATTTGGGTTCTTCTTCTTCTTCTTCACGTTGAACAAGTGGTCAGACTTTTTCTTGATCGAGCACTAGGATGAGTATTCTTTGGTGAAAACCAAGGAATGATCATCAAAACTCCAGATGGATTGTGGCGGTAAGGTGTTGAACTATTCTTGCGCCTTGCCTTGTAAAATGGTGGTGAATATTTTGCACATAAGAGCATCGTTGTTTCGGTAAAGGACTATTGTGCTTCGATAGTGCTTTAAATGCCTCTCCAGGTCTCCATCTCCTTTGAAAGATGTGAAATATGGCATACTAAACTTGTGTGGAGGCTCTGCCTACTCGATCTCAGCCGTGAAGGGTTACCTGCTCATGTTGGTCATGTCTCGTCATAGCGCTTCGTCGATGACTTCGTTGCGTTGGAAATCACGCAACCACTCATTTAAGAGCCTCTCTATTTCCTCCTGAATTTGCCTTTGTTGGGGTAGCAAAGCTCTCAGCTGCCTCCGGTCTAGGCTATTCTTCCATGTGTTCGGCTCGTTTATGCCGCGGCTGCGGTGCATGTAGTATGTTCCTGGCAAGCGAGCGATTTCCTTATAGACTGCTGGTTAAACTTGAGCCGAATTGAGTGATTGCTTCTCTCTGTCTATCACCCTGCCTACTCCGATGTGAGGTAGAAGATGCTCATTGCGGGCCTAGCTGCAAATAAACACTTCGCCTGGAAGGTTACTCATGTTGATTGTCGGAGTATGGTCCCAACTGTGAGTGTATGCTCATCTGTGGGCCTAATCGAGAGTGCATGCTTCTCCGCGCACTAAGACGGCGATAAATGCTATCTCGGGGGCCCAGTCGGGAGTGTACACTGTCGGAACGCTAGGTTTGTGGTTGGTGAAGTGACTACTTGTCGGGTTGTTGCTGGAGAGGTTCCTTGTCTGCCCTTGTCCTACTTCGGGACACCTCGTCAGGGGCACGTTGCATCTCGGTGCGCTGCAAAAGCTGATTCACCAAGGTCATCTCATGTGTGAGGGCGTTCGTCAACTTTATGACTTGTCGAGACAAGTGTTGTTCTCCATTTGGGTTGGAGGAGCTTCGACGGAATGCATCTCCTTGAGTAGTGGAAGTGTAGTGGACTCTGGGCGTGATATTTGAGTTGGGAAATGTTAAATCTGTGGAGAAATAGGGTGAAAATGCCCCTGGTTCAATCGTTAGCCCAAAAATTTTGAGTCGGGACAGTTGAACCGGCCTTGGACCGATTTGGGCAGCTTGGGACACCACAAGAATAAACTGGATTACATGTGGCATATGGTGGGCCTGGGCTCGGCTCGACATGTCTTGTGTTTGGCTCAGTAGATCCTGGGCTTGGGCTTGTGGAGCTTAGAACGGCATGGGGTGCTGGGTTGGCGCGGCTTAAACTTGTGGGCCTTGGGCCGTACGTTGTGCTCGAAATTGGGTTGCTGGGGTAACAGCTTGGGCTGCCCTTGGCGCTTGGGCTTGCTAGTCCCCGTGAGTTGTGGGCCCTCCAAAGGTGGTTGCCGTGGTGGCCATCGTGGTGGTTGCTACGGTGGTACCCCGTGGGGGTGGTGCCACTCCACTCGTCGTCGTGTTGAGCCTCGTGGATCACCGCGATCCAAATTCTTGAACATTGAAATTTTCATTCGTCGTGGTTTTTGAGTTTCTAGTCATTGTACTTTTCTTTTACATTTTATCGAAGAATTTTTATAAATAAAAATTCCAAGAATAAGAACGTACGAAAAATCTACAAATGAACAAGAGAACGAAAAACCTTGCATGTGAGAGTCTTTTATCGAGCGTTTGAATCAAGGCTCTCAATGAAAGCACCAATTTGTGGATGCAAATTTTCGCCTTCTTCTTTTTGGACGAAAGTGCACCTGCAAAACAATTAACACCTTAGGTCAAGGCCAAGAGCCTCACATGCCCACGATGGATTTTTTTTGGGGGGGGGGGGGGGGGTGGCATTGGCCGAAGAACCTCCGATGCCAAAGTTAGAATTTGAGGGAAAAGTGTTTAGAGAAATTTGGAGAATTTTAGAAGAGAATGGGACTTAGGTTTTTGGGAGAAATGGTGGCTATTTATAGGGATGTGGCCGGCCCCTATTTGGAGAAAAGGGGTCCGGCCACTTATGGTAGTTTTTGGCTCTAATTGCAAGATATTATGTCAAAATAATATCTTGCAATCAATTAGGAAATTAAATAGAAAATTAATCAATTAATTAGGAAAGTAATTAATTAATTTAGGTAATTAATCATAATTTGAAAGAATAATTGAAGGTTACCTTGTGGGAAGGATTTGATGAGGATTGATGAAATAGGTTTTGAATAAATACCATTTTAATCACCTTTGACCTCAATTGAGCCATTATTATCCTCTGCTTGTGTGTGCGAGTCCCGGTGTGCCTCAAGAGTAATTTTATCTTTTTAACCCAAGAATCCACGTGTCGCCTCCATAATTTTCTTGATTATTTTTTGCTCCACATAAGAAAATCCAAGTATTAAAGGAAAGCATAAGCAGTACCTACTTCCCTCGTAAGCCTTATATTGTTGCGCTGATGCCTTGATGAAACTGGAGAGATTTGATCAGCAGTTGAGATACTAACATTATCATATGTATTTGTGTGGTAATAGTTAATAAATCACAACCATTCCACTGCAAAACTGGGGTGTATCCAAATAAGGACTTAAAGAGTATTATGTTCTTCCTCCTCTGCATCGAAGTTCAAATTCTTTATTTCAAATTATAATAGATTACGATGCTACTTTATTTCGTATCAAAATAAATTAAGATATCGCTGGAATCAACACCATCACTAGGATTTTTTTTTCTTTTTTTCCGGTTTATCCTTTTGGAAAATTTTTCTGGCACAATTTTTTTTTTCCATGAAATCCAATTCGGGCTGGTTTGGTATTGCTGTGTTTTGAAAAAAAAACTACTTCTGCTGTGCTATGAGAATAAGCCCCAGTTTGGGGTTGAGGTGATTTTAAAAAAAGCTGCTATGAAAAAAAGCTGTGACAGTTTTTGGTGTTTGGTAAACATTCAGCTTCAGCTTTTTTTCACAGTTTTGGGTGAAAAAAAGCCAAAAACAAGAAGCTGCAAAACCCAGCTTTGAAAAACCGGCTTTTTTTCACATCTGTTTTACATAAAAGTTCACCAAACACTATAATACTAATTTTTTTTTTTCAAAAGCACTTTTACAAAAAGGTTTACCAAACACTCTGCTGCTTTATTTCACAGCTGCTTATTCTTACAGCACAGCAGAAGCAGCTTTTTTTCAAAGCACAGCAATACCAAACCAGCCCTAAGCAGCTGTGAAATAAAGAAGCAAAGTGTTTGGTAAACTTTTTTGTAAAAGTGCTTTTGAAAAAAAAAAGCAGTATTATAGTGTTTGGTAAACTTTTATGCAAAACAGATGTGAAAAAAAACTAGTTTTTCAAAGTTGGATTTTGCAGCTTCTTGTTTTTGGCTTTTTTTCACCCAAAACTGTGAAAAAAAGCTGAAGCTGAATGTTTACCAAACACCAAAAACTCTCACAGTTTTTTTTCATAGCAGCTTTTTTTAAAATCACCTCAACTCTAAACTAGGGCTAATACTTCTTCAAGACGAGTGGAGCTTGTTGGGCTTTCGAAGGATGCTTATTTATGATCAATCCCGGAGGCTATATTGTTGCTCATTCGCTACCCAACCATGCCCTTACATTACATCTAGTTTTCAGGGGATGGGCTTTTGTAGTTGGACAGAAGCAAATTCAAACCGTTGACATCTGCTATAAAGTAAATTACCGTCTCTAAAGCCCCCGATTGATTCTACTATAGAGGCCAATGATAGTCGATAGACAATAACTCCCCCTAACCAACCGATGCATTTCTTTTATTGAAATAAAAGGTCATCTTAATTTGCTTAAAGTCTCACATCAATAAAACACATTATAAATGTTTTATCGTTAATTATCTAGAGACATTTTGAAATAAAACCCTACTAGCAAGTGATTAAGTTGAGGGTGATCATATAAATGTTAGACACTGACAGTCTCTCTAATATTTAACCGGCTTAAACAAATGTTCTCCCTCCTCTTTCTGTATGCTTAGCTTGCTACGTAATCGACTAGTTGTATTCAGTTGTGGCATGTGCTAAATAAGCCATAAACTTGTGTCGTGCTCATGTCTGCCTAACCCATCTTTTGCTCGAGAAATTTTTTATTGTGACGGGAACATAAGTGATACACCACATGTTTTAATAGAAGTGGTGAGAAATTTTATTGTTTAAGTTATTAACTTTTTAGCACACATATCCCATCATTTGTATAGTGACACGTGGTGTACCACTCCATGTACCGGTCACACTGAAAAATCTCTCATTCTGCTCCTACTTTACTATATTTACTTTTATCCGTTTCACATATTTTAGCTTCTACTTTGTGTCACTTTTGAAGGTCGAGCCAACTCAAATTGCATGAAATGACACCATTAGGCGCTGAAAGTTGGCCAATTCTATCATCACATAATTATGTCCTACTGCCACTAAAATATATTTCATCTCTTCAACAAGTTTAGTAATGAGCATAACGGCCCTATTGTTCCGATGGAGAGAAGAACCTACGATTAGCATTTCGGGAAATTTCCAAACGAACAATTTCAATGAAATCTTTCAATTTCTTATTTTACTATGTTCAACTCTATGTATTCCTCTATCCGTAGAGTACATTGAATGTACAGAAATGGCCACTAAAATTTTAATTCATTTTTGTCACTTACTAGAAGCACTGCCATCAGCCATCAATTTGTTTTCAATGGCAAAGCGTTCTTTAGAGCAGTAAATCAACAATCCCAATTTGTTTTGAGTACAGGGGTTCTAGATTTGTATGACCACCCAATAACAAGCTATCAACGTGGGAGCAAATTTCTGCCTCAGATTGAATTGATGAAAGCTTACACAAAAAAAAAAATAGCCAAACAGAGTTAGATTAATATCGGTATGATATCAGCCAAAGGGTCTTCAATGCCTAAGTTAGAAAGATTGTAGGAAATAATAAGAGTGTTAGGAGAGTTTTTTTTTATTTTTTTATTACAGGAATAAAGTGGCTGATCTTGGTTATTTATAGAGAACTAAGGAGTTAACCCCTAGCGTGTGACCTAGTCTGAACCCCTATGGAGGAATATTTCTTTGAGATTCTTGGAATATGGTTTGGAGAGTCTTGTTATGATAAGAGACTGATAGGCAAGCTCATTACATATCAGGGCAATGTGCATAGGTTGCATGATGATTGACTTGGACTTCTGGCGACGAATTGGGCCCTGGGGCCTGTTGATTGTAGCCTTCTAGGACCTTCATAGAGAATGTGGCCCGTTAGCCCGTTAGTGTTTGACTAATGGTGTGCACATTCCTATTGGTCAGGATATTTTATGTTCCCATAATCACATGTTTACAAATGAGAATAATGTGAAGTTGGACGAACCAAAATACAAAGATGTTGTTGTGTGAGAGTAAGTTGAGAATATCGAGTAAGTGGAATCAGACTACCTCACTCAAGTTTTCCTACCTTAGGACATACGGGGTTGTTAACTACATTGGAAAAATTAAAGAGCAGTGAAGAATTGAGAAGATGAAGAGCTAGATAGTCAATAGAGAAGAAATGAAATTATCTTTATTATCAAAAGGCTTGAATGAATTACAATATGATTCATCACTCAGTTATATAGAGTACAAAGCTTAGCTTTAAAACTAACATATATAACAAGCATAACAGCAATAACCAACTCTATCAATCTAACAACCTTTCAACAAACTCTTGATGACATGGCACTCTGATGTGAATATTGCCAACATCCCCCCTCAATCTCAACTGGGATTTCCAGTTTGAGATTGTATGAGTGCTTGAGAAATACAGAACAATGAAATCCTTCTTGTCCATGTACTCCTAGCCCTGCTCCCATCATCAATTAATCAGCCCAGTTTTCAAAACGTCTCTGTCCAGTTGTATTTCTTGTCTTCACCATGTGACTAGAATTGATAGCTTCACTTAACAAAATTATCATCCTGAAGTTTTACAGTCAACATTCCTAACAACCCTTTAATCTTGACACTTGAATCCGCCATTCTATCAATGCTTTAAACATTTCAAATTGAATCTTTGCAAGAACCCTTCAAACATTTCTGGCTATCGGCCTTTCTGAAGCAATAAAATCTCAATCTTTTTCGTAAGTAAATCACAGCAAGAATTCTACACACACCACACACTTCTGGCTATCGGCTTTTCTAAAGTGGGACGTAAAAGGGAAATGGTTATCGGCCTCTCTTGTTGACCCTAAAAACTACCAAACCTACGTGGCGCGCAGGCCGAGTAATCTATAAGCTAACTACGTCATTCGGTTGTGTGAGGGGCATGCCAACTCGACGGCCGCGCTTGGCCGGTGAGTAAAATATGTTGATGTTGCATTGGTCGCGTTGTTGACTTCTTGATCTTGCGATTGCGGTCGAGGAAGGAACAATTCTCGGCCTTCAGGTTCTAGAGCCTGAAGACAAGGCTGCTAGTTCTGCGAAGTTCACAAATCGTCAGCGCCGGATTCTGTCACTGTGATTATATTCGTGAGAGTATAGACACGCTGAATCGACACCAAAGTATAGGGGCACATATACTCAAAACAGATATATGTCTTGATGGTGAATGCAGTTCGGTCATTAGAATGCCGAACTCTAAAGCCAACTTGTGAGTATCCAATCATAAAACAACTCAGCGTTCAATGTGCCGAGCTCAGTAATTCATAACACCTCACTTCGCCGAGAAGGCTAATGAGATGACCTCTGCCAATAAGGATTTGAAAATCCTTCTCGACCGAGACTTGGATAGGTAACCAATCGGCCTTTTCGCAGTGCTGTTTATCCAAACTGAAGGTATCACCGGTTGCCTTCGTAATGCTGTTTATCCAAACTGAAGATGTGTTGGCGAAAAGGAAAATAAAAATCTCAAGGTTGTTGAGAGGTTTCACGTAGAGCGAGGGTTTGCACAGGGCATATTTGTGTGTTGATTTGTTGGGGAGTCCATTATGTTGCGGAATGCCTTGTATTTATAGAAAACTTTCTTGATGTGTCGTATTATCGTATGATCTGACTAGTAGAACCAAAACACTGACCTTCTTCCGCACGTTGCTAACCTGCATGTATTTGAAATTATCCTTGAGATATTTCATATGCGTAGGTGCATTTAATCTTCCACGTGGAAGCCATAGAATGCTCCCATTTAATTTTTGTCTCATCCATTTGCAAATCAATTGCAAACCCTTCTTTGCCATTATCAAAACTGACCATGATCCTGATCACCATCAAATCACCTTTATCCAATGCATGATCCTCATCCTTATGGACTGATCATTCTCTGTCATTTGCAAATCGTTGGCCTCTGCTGCACCATTTCATCTTTATCCAATTCATACATCGGTTTTAAATGAAATTTAATCCAATCATACTTCTATTGGAAATATGATTTTCTTCATCATTTATCTTTTAAACAACCAGTTGGATCTAGCTAATATTAGGCTTAGATAATCTAATATATATTAAGAGATAATATTACGATTAAAACCATAATATTATTCCTTAATAATTGAAAATCATCTCAACCACTTTATCATCCAACGGTCTAGAACTTTACTCATCTAACAGCCTCGATTACACGGGCCGATAGCGTAAATTTGGGTCCAAACACTATCCCAACAAACACCTCATTTATCTGACAATTCTGCTTCCTTGAATCTGTACCCGAACTAGAAAAGATATGAATGAAGATCTTCACTTTCGTTTCGACCACAAATCAACGGAAGTCGGTCACCAAGAATCGACTCGGTGAAGGATTCTGATCGAACTTCCAAAACCTAGTTGGGAATGATCAAAGCTTCATCTATCTGGAACCCGAATTCGATCTTTATGTGGATTAAGTTGTTGATGTCATCGTTTAGGTTGTAATTTCTCTTGATCCGGGCAAATAATTCTTCATTGCTCTGTCACTTGCAATTTGGAGCCGTGTATGATAGTTTGAAGTTGTTGATCTTTCTTCATTCTTCAATCATGACATCTTTCCCCTGCCTTCTAATAGGATCTTCACTGCAAACCAAATAGAAATTTGCACCTTTTGCAGATACAATCTTCCCATCCAAAAAATCCAATATTCCTCTGCCTCTAGCAAGAGCTTCAATCGAAAACAGCCTCTTATAAAGTTGTAACACACCCTCAGGCCGGTTATAACAATTTCTTGCGAGATTACCCTTCGTGGGATTTACCGTCAACAACTTCATTTAACATTGGCATCAGCCTTTAAAACAGAAAATTAACAAACTATAGTGTGGCATCAGCCTTAACTATAGTACCATGGGATTGCCCTTTGTGGATTTTACCAAAAACAACTACTCTTAACAATGGCATCGGCCTTCACAATTTCAACAACAGAAAATCAACATCTATGTAGGATTACCCTTCGTGGGATTTACCTACTCACATCACGGAATTACCCTTCGTGGGATTTACCGTTAACAACTTCTTCTACCCTTCGTGGGATTTACTGTTTACAACTTCTTCAAACTTCATCGTATAATCGGACTTACTGTAGATTCATGCTAACAACTGAGTTGGTTAGACTCGACTTTATAGGCTACGATAAGGGAAAATAGTGAACAATCTTCACGGACATCACACTTCTCATACCCAAGAATCCATATTCATTTCTCCAAACAGATCAAGAGATTGAGCATAATTTTAGTAGCAATCTTGAGCAACAATCTTGAACCCAAATATCAGACACAACTTGAAAAAGCCAGAAAAACTCACAAGAAAGATGACTTCGTGCGACAAACTAATTGAGTTGCACATACACATTCAGTCATCAAATCTTTCAAGAACTTAAGAGAGATAAAGGTTGAGAGAGAAAACCAGAAGTCTCTGTCGATCTGGAAGCCGAAAATACATGAAGATGGTGGTGAAAGATATAGAGAATATGCCAAATAAGATCCTCCAGGAATTTGCCCATGAGGAAAAGCTTAAAGAATAGTGAAGAATTGAGAAGATGAAGAGCTAAAGAGCCAACAGAGAAGAAATGAGATGATCTTTATTATCAAAAGACTTGAATGAATTACAATATGATTCATCACTCAGTTATATAGAGTACAAAGCTTAGCTCCAAAACTAACAGATATAACAAGCAAAACAGCAATAGCCAACTCTATCAATCTAACAACCTTTCAACAAACTCTTGATGACATGGCACTCTGATGTGAATATTGCCAACATGGGTGACAACAATAAACCAAATAAAATCGGGTTGCCAGGAGAGTTTAAGTAGCGGCAGCCAAACCCACATCAATTCCATCTCCTTGATTAGGCTATTTAACCCCAATTCTAACTTGAATGAAATATGGGGTTAGTTAACAATTGGATGAGTTGGGATTACACCTTCTCAATCCGTGTAATTAGTCTACGCCAAATCTATCTTATGTATTAAACGTACCCTTAGAGTATTTTATAATGAATTAATTTGGAGAGTTGTAGATTGACTTATTTGATTGCATAATGCTTGTGAAAAAAAGGAATTAATGCCGTTATATGCTTGAAGCTGTACCATTGGGTTGAGCAGGTTGTGCTTAGCTGCACTCTTATTGGACCTCGTTTTCAGCCCTAATTGGAAGAGACCTCTTACTTAAATATATGCATTACAATTACTTTTTTTTTTTGTGAGATTATATTGTCAAATTATTATGTGAATTTGATTTACGCATTATGTAAAAAACTTAAGTGAATTAATGAAAAAAAATATTACAATGTGACAACTTAAGTATCTCATTGCAATAGGTAAAATATTAAGCGAGAATAAAATACAAAGGTAATGCTAGTGAGATCAAATTTTTAAATCAAATTATGTGTGATCAATAAAAAATAACACGTTACTCGACACTTAGTTAATCATTCAATCATCTACAACCACATCATTTGGTTTGCAAATTTGGTCTCCCTAGCATTACCCAAATACGAAAGAATTATGTTTTGGACCGAATGGTGTGTTAACAGTACTTGGTAGGTTGTTAAGAGTAAGCTATGACACGGTGGAAACTCTTTCTGCTGGTACTTACCGTTCATATAATGCACTGAGCAAAGTCCAGAAACACTTGACACCACTGGCGGAGCCAATGCGGAGGCATTGGGCTCCCTTGACCCCAATAGATGTAACTTATCCCTTTAAAAAAATATTTGACCCCTTTAATAAACTTTTCAATTTTCCAGTTGTGCCCTTTTCCTTTCTTACGCTATCAGAAAAGTGACTTTTCCCATAACCCATTTCTCACGCTACCAGAAAAGTGACTTTTCCCAGAACCCAATCCACACCAGAACCCAACGATCTCTCTTGTTCTCCCTGCATCCTTCCTCTGGTAAGCTTCTCTTGTCTGAAATTTCATTATTTATTTGTTTGGGTTTTTAAATTTGGGGAAGGGAGAATTTGAGTGAAAGAGGGGTGGGAAATTTGAAACCATCATAAGAAAAATTGAATCAATTCATTCACTCATGTTAATTCATGTACTGTAATTCTAAACCAAAATGAATGATAACAATATAAGATTTTAACATATGATGAAGTTGTAGCAGGAAAAAGATAAGGCAATCAAATGGAAAATAAAGGAATAAGACAAATTCAATCACATGTAAAATGAAATCTGAATTGCATAATTGAATGGATTTATAACTGAACCCAAAGGAGAAATAAAACAAACGGGAAAGGGGAGGGACAACTGGGAAGAGCGAAGGGATGAGGACTAGAGGGATGGTGCCGACAAAAAGAATTGGGGAAGGAGGCGTGGGACCCTGGGTGTTGTTAAAAAAAATTGTGGGGTTTGTATTGCTTTGTGAAAGTTAAATTGTGGGGTTTATCTTAAGGTTTGTGGGGTTTGTATTGCTCTGTGAACTCTGCTTCTCAATTGTTGTTAATTTGTTCAAATTTATATTATGTTGTTGACTCTTTTTGGTATTATTTAAAACAGTTATGGAGAGGTATTTTAAGAGAAAATCAACCGAAGATAACCTCTCACCCTCTACAACGGATATTCCTGAAAGTTCAAATGAAAATAACATAGAAAGTATACTGGTAAATCTTCCAGGAGATCCTGGGCTTCGACTCTGAATATCAGAATATGATCCAAATATTAGAGATCAGGTCCGAAGAGCTTATTTACAAAGGGAATTGATACAACCTCAAACCCATCAATTTCCATATACGTCATTTGCAAGAGTACAACGCCGTTTCAATCTGAAATGGTTTGATGACTTTCCTACTTGGTTGGGACATCCAAAAATGATGTTTTTTGTTGAAGTTGTTATCTCTTCAAGCTAGAGATTCCGGACCAAGCAGGTGATGACAATTTTACTAGTAAAGGTTTTCATCATTAGAATAAAAAATGTCGACTTCGATTTCATGTTGGAGGTCCTGATAGTGCTCATAACCAAGCTTTACTTCATTGTGAAGATTTAATGAATCAGAATCAACATATTCAAACAATTGTCCATAAGAAGTCGAATTAAGCACGTATTGATTATCGCACTCGTTTGAATGCATCACTTGATTGCACTCACTTTTTATTGCGACAATGTCTTGCTTTTCGCGATCATCATGAAAGTGAAGATTCAAGCAATAAGGGTAATTTTCTTGAGCTTTTGAAGTTTCTTGCAGATCTTAATGAGGGTATTAAAGATGTGGTGTTAAAAATGCTCCTAAAAATCTCAAGTTAACATCACCTGATATTCAAAAAGATCTTGTGTATGCAGCAGTGTGAAACCACCAATGCTATCATGTTTGATATTGGTGATGATGCTTTCTTTTCTGTTTTGGTTGATGAATTGAGGGATATATCAGTCAGGGAGCAAATGGCAATTGTACTTCGCTATGTGAATATCACCGGACAAGTAGTTGAAAGATTTGCTGGCATAAAGCATATTCCTTATACCATTGCTTTTTCACTTAAAGAGGCAATTGATCAGTTCTTCTCTATAAACATGTTAAGCATATCTAGATTGTGTGGACAAGGTTATGATGGGGCTAACAATATGCAAGGTGAGTTTAATGGCCTTAAGACACTTATTTTGAAAGAAAATGAAAGTGCATTTTATATTCATTGCTTTGCACATCAACTTCAACTTGCTCTTGCAGCCGTGGCGAAAAATCGTATTCAAATTGGCACTTTTTTTTCAGCTTGGTTAATAATGTTGTTACTATTGTCGGAGCATCATGTAAAGGTTGAGACATGGTTAGAGAAAGACAACAAGCCAAAGTTATGGAAGCTATTCAAAATTATGAGCTTCCAAGTGGGCAGGCTTGAACCAAGAAACTATTCTTCAACGTGCAAGTGATACACGTTGGGCTCATACAACACTACTACGAAACCATTTATTAGTGTCGCTATGATAACCGACAAGAAACGTATATTATTGTCAGATTTTAAGCAAAATCCGATAGAAAATGGATGTAGTGGCGGATATAATAATCGACAGAATTGCCAGCGTCAGGAAATGAATTTTCCTACAGAAAATACTCTAAAATCGACAGAAATCGTGTCGGATATAACCGACAAAGAATATATTAATAATGAATAAATAAGAGCATTTATGCCGGCTAAAACCGATAGAAAATACTAAAACTGACAGAACTTGTGTCGAATATAACTGACAAAGAATTTATTAATAAGAATAAATAAAAGTATTCTTGTCGGATAAAACCGACAGAAAATATACTAATAATAAAAAAAATATAAACCACTTTCTGCATTTTCCATATTCACTGCACTTTCTGCATTTTCCATATCCCCTGCATTCACTGTATTTTCCATATTCAACCTATGTTTCAAATTCTTCCTCTCTGATGACAACATGTTTGACAGGGGAAGAATTTGTATGGGCACACCAAAACTATCACGGTTACTAGAATTCAAACTAATAGATTTCCTCGTCGGAGCACTTGAATCCTCTAAGCCAGTAACTTCTATGTCGATTCTTCCTGAGCTACCGAAGCATTCACCAGCTTGCCCAAAAGCACTACCATAGTACCCTCCCATTCTCGGGTTCTTGTTCTTCTTGGCCATGACCAAATATCTCAAAGAATCTCCTAGTACTATTCTTTATACCATAACAGTGATTTTCCAATTAAACAAAAATGGATTAGCTAGGTTGCTTAGGAATGAGCAATAAAATCAAGTTCTCCAATTTAACCGCCAAAATTATTACTTTTCGATACCAAAAAAACACATACAAAGAAGAAACTTAGCAGAGCTTAATTTTAAATTATCTTAAAAAAAAAAAAATGAGAACGAACAATCCGACGAAGAAGAAACATTCATCACAAAGTTTAGAAACAGTAACATATTCTTCAATTCTTCAAGTTGAAGAGGTTGCATACCAAATCAGGGAGCTTTCTGATTTCAGTTGTCGATAAATTGAGGTAGTGCAAGAGCTTCAGCCTCCCAATTGAATCTGGCAGTGTGAAAACTGTGCTTGAACTCATGTTTAGCACACACATATACATAAGTGAATGAATTATTTCACCTTGTCCTTTCCCAAAGGCTCTCAGTTGCAAGTGTTGAACTGGAAGTAAATGAGGAGAGAAGAGAATGAGAACGAAATGAAGAGAGGAGAAAAAGGGGAAAGAAGGGGGAAGGGAGAATGAACCGGCGCAAGGAAGAGACGAAGGGGTTTTATTATGGAAAATTTCATTACTGTCAGTTAAAACCAACAAAAACATTTTTTTAAATATAAACCGATAGAAAATTTTTATTACTGTCGGTTATAACCAACAGAAAAAAAATGGCGGCAAAATTCCCTCCAAAATTTTAAATTCCCTCCCAAAATTTAAATTCCCCCCCCCCCAAAATTTTGTTACGATTTTAAAAAATAAAATAATAATTGTTTGGTTTAATAAATAAATAAATAATATGTATTTAAATAGAATTCGTTTTTAAAAATTAAATAAATAATTGTTTGGTTTAATAGATAATAACCCA
The DNA here is from genome assembly GCA_024362995.1 of Heteromeles arbutifolia. Taxonomy (NCBI): domain Eukaryota; kingdom Viridiplantae; phylum Streptophyta; class Magnoliopsida; order Rosales; family Rosaceae; genus Heteromeles; species Heteromeles arbutifolia. The sequence goes on along the minus strand of JANCRC010000002.1, from coordinate 35,936,005 downwards.
TGTAAAATATGCAATAAAGAAACAAAAAGATAATTGTACAATGAAAATGTCATCACACAAACTAAATATTGTCTAATCAATACTTGAAAAACATAAATAAAAATTTAGCAAAAATTACTTTTCCCACTTAAAAATTTAGGTAAATTTAACAGAGATGTGCATTCTATGAAACTAGTTTCAATGATCTAACCGTCAAACTTGTTTGTAGATACTACAAGATCGCATACGTAAAAAATCACAAAAAAAAAAAACATTCAAAGATTACATAACGAAACAAAAGTTTTCGACGGTTATAAACGAAAAATCACAATTTAACGGTTATTTTAGCTCCAATTTTAATGATTTTCTTACAGCTACACTCCTCAACCCTATAAGAATGCAATGAATAAATTCGATCTTCAATTTAAAATATTTACACTAGTGGATACTGTGACAGCCGTCCCGAGAAATAATTATCGTTGATGTGAAAAGACAAAAATGCCCTGGCGCGTTGGTTGTGTGTGGTGTTTTAGGTTTTGGATTTGGGCCAATCCATTTTCTTCCTAATTATTTGGACCCAATTAGAAGGGAGATTTTCTTGGTTTTTGGTTGGTTGCTTTTGGACCACACACACATACCCACATCACCCTTTCCCGTTGACTTTCTCTCTCCTATCTTTCGGATTTTTCCCATTTTTCGTACAAGTGTACGGATGAACCTCAAACCAACCCTTTTCTGCACAGATCGAGCTCGTGATTAGTATACTCACCTTCATCTCATCATCACGAACTCAACCATACCATTTTTCGGACTTGGAAGCTTCAAAAACCCAAGAACCCAGAGAATACGATTTGAGCTACTGTTTATACACTTTTGATCGTGGAGGTTTTAGCCAGTTTTGAGACCGTAGGGAGCTTCTAGACACTCTCATGAAGCTCGGGGAACAATTTTGAGGCGTTTTGGATGTCGGGTTAGTCGAGTTTCAAGTTGGCCGATTTTCGTGGAAATTCTCCAGCAAGATCCCGTGAGTTTTAGGACCTGAAAGTGGTAAGATCATGTTCTTCTCATTCAGGGCTTCAATTTGGTATAAGATTTGTGAATTTTGGTTGAGAAATGGAAGAGATATTAAGGTTTAAAGTTTTTCCAGAAACCGGCGAGTTGCAGCGGTGCCGGCGACGGTCTCGGGCGAACCAAGGAAGACGAATGAGAATATTTCGTCAAGTCTGACGGAATATTCTAACGACGTCAGGTTAGTTTTAATGGAATCTGTTAGCTTTTAACAAAATATTCCTTAACGCCGTTACTGTTACCGTTAGGCGTGCCAGGCATGTGGCCGCGCATGGCCGGCGCGTGAGGGGTCGGAAAATTATTCTAAAAATATGGGGATGTTTCTGAAGATGAGTAGGTCACTATGGTATATTCATATACCCAATTTGAGCAATATATGAGAAGTTATTACCAAGTTTCGTTTATGTGCTCTGAAGTGACGTTTTTATAGTTGTTTCGCATATAGGTAAGACCTATCCCGAGGATGAGCGTAATCATTCGAGGCTCGAGGGCTATGACCCTTCGACATAACTGTGAGTGGGCTTTTGTTTTCAGTATATATATATATATATATATATATTTGATGTTTTTCCTAGAAAACGTATTTAAATGAAATGTGATTGAAATGTCATGTCATACATGCATGATAATTGAGTATATGCATTAGCATAAATATGCGTATTGTCGCATGTTGCTGCGGAGGCCCAGGTAAGCTACATGGGAGTATATTATGCTAGTAATGGTTATGAGATAGATAATGATGTTGAGATGTATATTTGAGCTCATGAACCTGCACCCCGGTGTTAGTGCTCCTGCTCAGAGTTAGGGGCATAGTCCTTCACGTGATGTTCACCTCCCGCACCGTACGCTCGTCTTGGATCCATGTTAGGTGCACAGTCCTGTCGTATAGACCACTTTAAGTGGGTTCGACTCGTAGGTGACCCACGATTAGCGCATAGTCTTCACGTGATTGTAGCATTAGAGCGTATTCATTTACACCCAGTCCTATCGGACAGACCACGTGAGGTGGTTCCAACTCGTGTGCAGGTATATACATGTTGAAATATATGATTGAGATAAAGATTGAGCTATACGGGTCACAAGAGGTGACTCCCGGCTAGACAGATGAGCTCCAGATTCCTCCGTACAGGTCACGTCAGGTGACTACGGCCGACAGATGATTTATGTTGAATTATATTACTTGGCTTACTTATGTTATATTATGATAATATACATGGTGTAAGTACTAGACATGGCATATGCATGGCATTTTTATATGTGGATTTCGATATTTCTGAGCATGATTTGAGATATATACGTATGTATTCTATTTTCTGGGAAACTATACGGGTTTTACAGTGAAGGGTTAGAATATTTGAGAAATGAAATGATTTTGAAAAGCTTTGTTTTTGCCCACTCACGCTTTCTGTTTTTCGCCCTTCCAGGTTTTAGGTAAGACTGTTCGTTGGTGGCTTACGAGGGCTTGACGGAAGTTCTGATAGTTCACCTTCCATGTAGGATCATCTTTGGATGCTCTATTATTAATAATTGTCCTGCTAGACTGCACTAGGTTACTTATGCTCTGAATTATTAGGATTCACACTTATTCTCGCACTAGCATGCTATCTTAACTAGGATTGCTAGTTGCTCGATTTTAATTGGTTCGTATTTCCCTTATTAATCTTGCTTCCACACTGTGCTTATGGTTACGTCACGCTCATGTGACGGCCAACACACCTCGATCTCGGTCAGGGTGTGTCAGATACCACAAAATCTTATTTTATACTTAATGGAAGTATAACATTAACTCTTAAGTGTTTATTTAATCTACCGTTTTGACGCAATACACATTCTACGAAACTTTTTTCAATGATCTAACTGTTAAACTTGTTTGTACACACTCCGAGATCGCATACGTAAAAAATCACAAAAAACAAACATTCAGAGAATAGGTAACAGAACAAAAGTTTTTTACGGTGATAAACGAAAAATCACAATTTAACGGTTATTTTAGCTCTGATTTTGATGATTTTTTACAGCTACACTCCTCGACCCTATAAGAATGCATTGAACGTATTTGATCTTTAGTTTAAATATTTACACTAGTGGATACCACAAAATCTTATTTTATACTTGATGGGGAAGTATAACATTAACTCTTAGGTGTTTGTTTAATCTACCATTTTGACGCGATAAACATTCTACGAAACTTTTTTCAATGATCTAACTGTCAAACTTGTTTGTACACACTCCAAGATCGCATACGTAAAAAATCACAAAAAATAAACATTCAGAGATTAGGTAACATAAGAAAAGTTTTCGATGGTTCTAAACGAAAAATCACAATTTAACGGTTATTTTAGCTCCGATTTTGATGATTTTTTACAGCTACACTCCTCGACCTTATAAGAATGCATTGAACGAATTCAATCTTCAATTTAAAATATTTACACTAGTGGATACCACAAAATCTTATTTTATACTTGATGGAAGTATAATATTAACTCTAAGTGTTTGTTTAATCTACCGTTTTGACGCGATATGCATTCTACGAAACTTTTTTCAACGATCTAACCGTCAAACTTATTTGTACACAATCCGAGATTGCATACGTAAAAAATCGTAAAAAAAAAAAAACATTAAGAGATTACATAACGGAACAAAAGTTTTCGGTAGTTATAAACGAAAAATCACAATTTAACGGTCATTTTAGCTCCGATTTTAATGATTTTTTACAGCTACCCTCCTCGACCCTATAAGAATGCAATGAATATATTTGATCTTCAATTTAAAATATTTACACTAGTGGATACCACAAAATCTTATTTTATACTTAATGGAAGTATAACATTAACTCTTAAGTGTTTATTTAATCTATCGTTTTTTACGCGATACACATTCTACGAAACTTTTTTCAATGATCTAACTGTCAAACTTGTTTGTACACACTTCGAGATCGCATAAGTAAAAAATCACAAAAAACAAACATTCAGAGATTAGGTAACAGAACAAAAGTTTTTGACGGTTATAAACGAAAAGTCACAATTTAACGACTTTTAGCTCCGATTTTAATGATTTTTTACAGCTGCAATCCTTAACCTTATAAGAATGCATTGAACGAATTCGATCTTCAATTTAAAATATTTACACTAGTGGATACCACAAAATCTTATTTTATACTTGATGGGGAAGTATAACATTAACTATAAGTGTTTGTTTAATCTACTGTTTTGATGCGATACGCATTCTACGAAACATTTTTCAACGATCCAACCGTCAAACTTGTTTGTACACACTCCAAGATCGCATGCGTAAAAAATCGCAAAAAACAAACATTCAGAGATTAGGTAACGGAACAAAAGTTTTCGATGGTTATAAACGAAAAATCACAATTTAACGGTTATTTTAGCTCCGATTTTGATGATTTTTTTACAGCTACACTCCTCGACCCTATAAGAATGCAATGAATAAATTTGATCTTCAATTTAAAATATTTACACTAGTGGATAAATCTTATTTTATACTTAATGGAAGTATAATATAAACTCTTAAGTGTTTGTTAAATCTATCAATTTGATAGGATATGCATTCTGCGAAACTAGTTTCAACGATTCAACCGTCAAATATGTTTGTATATACTCCGAGATAGCATGTGTAAAAAATCAAAAAAAAAAAAAAAAAAAAAAAACATTCAGAGATTAGGTAACGTGACCATAAGTGAAAAAAAAAAAACATTCAGAGATTATTCTGGTGGTGGCCCAAAATTTTGCTTTGTTCGTGTCGGTTATATCTGACAGGGCCATGAGTGAAAAAAAATAATATTTAAACCATGTGTTTATTTATTTATTTTTAATCAATATAACATTTGAAAATAATAAAATAGTCAATTTTTGTCGGTTATAACCGTCAGAATACTAAAATAATAACTGGCAGATGTGTCTGATACCGATTACATCGCATCTAGATGTGAAAATGTAAAACCATATCTTTTTATATTTTTAATTTTTAAGTTATCTGTTAATCTAGAAGCTGATACTTTAATTTGTTTTTTATATTTTTTAAATGATCTATTATCTTAATCTAGACCATGAGAGTTGTACAAACTGTAAGTTCTCCGATTTAGTGAGTAATAAAGTAAAATTATACGAAGGATTTACACAGAAAAAGATTTTGGAGACTTGTATACTTTCATGTTTGGATTACATATTGAAATGGAGATTGAAAAGAAAACAACTTGTGAAAATGTGGTTATTTAAGATAAATTTAAGAAAAATATTTTATACTTTACATATCAAATTGTGTATGATCTCCAATTCGATATGTCTCAATGGTGTTTAAAGAGGTGAAGCGGATATTTTGTTGAATCTTTTGCAATCTTTTGATTTTGTCTCTAGTCTCTTTCTGATCAAAGAAATATTAGGAATCATAAATATGTTGTCACATGCATTGCAAAAGAAAGATCTCGATATAGTGAGTGCTATGACTTTAGTCAAAGCATGTAAGCAACAACTACAAGCAATGAGGGATAATGGATGGGATGCTTGGCTTGATAAAGTTTCTTCTTTTTGTGGCAAGCATGATATTGATATTTTTGATATGAATGATATCTTTGTAGCTTGGGGAAGGTCACGACGTAGAGTTGAAAAATTGACAAACCTTCATCACTACCGTGTTGATCTCTTTATTGATGTTATTGATAAGCAACTTCAAGAGTTGAACAATCGTTTTAATGAGACAAGTACAAAGTTGCTTCTTTGTGTTGCATGCTTAAGCCCATATGACTCATTCTCAGCTTTTGACATTGAAAAGTTAGTTCGACTTGCTCAATTTTATCCAAAAGATTTTTCTGATATGGAGTTCACACTTCTTGAAGATAAAATGAAGAATTATATTTTTGATATGCGTTTGCGTAATGAATTTTCTGCGTTGAAAGGAATTAATAGCCTTGCACAAAAGTTGGTGGAGACAAAGAGGGATAGACAGTATCCCTTGGTGTACTTGCTAGTGAAATTAGCATTGATTTTACCTTTTGTGACTGCTTCAGTTGAAAAAGCTTTTTCGGTGATGAAAATTGTGAAGAATCCACATCGTAATAGGATGGGTGATCAATGGTTGAATGATAGTTTGGTTGTGTACATTGAGAAAGAGGTATATGATTCTATTAATAATGATGTTGTAATACGACGTTTCCAAAATATGAGAACACGTCGTGGATAATTATAAATGAAAGTATGATCGATTTTTGAAAGCTATTTTTTGACCTCATTGTCTTAAATTCCTGGCTCCGCCACTGCCTATCACCCCATGATCATCTACCCGGCCCCTACAACAAATTGGCCATAAGACCACGAGAGGAAGACATGTACGTAAAACAATGAATCATTGCAAACTTTTAGACGAAGATGCAGGATAAATCAAGACAAAACAGAAACGTAAAGAGTTAAAAATATTACTGCAGTTTCTTTTTTCCTAATGAAGTTGAAGAGGAAGAAGAGCCACAAATCACTGCGAGTTTCCGGGCGCAAGGACGAATATACGTAAAAGCTGAAAGACTTGTACGCTGTGTATGGTTGTATATATATAGAACCTTCGATGAATGAGAAATTTTGTGGCTCTAGGCAAGTTAGCTGTAGCAGTATTTACTTTTTAGTACTGTTTATATTAAATTGATTGACATCAGAAACTGCATTCCTTGATGCTTTGGCTAAAAGCAAAAGGTGAAAAGGAAAGAAATATGTGCGTGTGTTATACATGTAGTGCAAGGAATGCCTCCTTATCATACAACCTAGCGACGTAAGCATCCTATGTTTACTGTCAGTGTGGAACTTGATTGGCTTATGGTTGTGAGTTAAAGTTACATATGAATTACAATTAGAAGGAAAAACATGTGTTGGGTTTCTATTCTATATAGCCTTCTTGTATTACATTGCAAGAGCTAATACAATCAATGATTTATATCTACAGTTGACAACTTCACATTATCAAGTCGCTTTTCAACATCAAATATATGATAGAGTTCTAAAGTTCTAAAACGTATGGATCTAAATGGAAGATTAACTCGATATACAAATTTTTAAATTCCATATAATTAGTTAGATATAGACAAATGTTCTAATAAGTAATTGATGTGGTTTTGATTCGTGGTTGTAGTCAAAATTTAGGGTTATAGTTACATTAGAGTTTTGGTTATAGTGGTTTGTATGAGATTGGCTTTGTCTTGCTTGTATGTTGTGACGTGGGTTTTCTTTGATCTCTGTAGAAGTCTTATATGGCAAAGTTTTTCTAATCAAATATCGTTTCTTCTAAAAAAAATCAAAATATTAGCCCTCATTAGAGAAACTCTAGCATGGTCTTCAAGTTCATTGTCGTCATAAACCTCTAACTTCGATAAAACATTGTATCTAAATCGAGAATAATATATTTTTGTTGGACTTACATCGCTAGACAAATACTATCGTTTACGACGAATCTAAACATCACACATTTGTTTACCCAAAAAAAAAAAAAAACATCACACATTTAGGTCAGGATTAACATGATCAATTGTTTGGATCCACAATATGAAAACATAAGAACTCATGTTGTCGGATAAAAGAACATTTCCTTAAGCATATATTAGTTAAAAATTATATAACATTAGTAGTGAACCAAAGGTAGATAAAGCTAAATTTTATAGGGAAAATGGTTCCCCTACATCATTTTACTCCTGATGCACATTTTTGTTATTTTTGACATTTGAATTGAATATAGCAAATGAAAGTAAGAAACAAAACGATGTGAGAATGTGAAGAAAGGTGAGCATAAATTTGTTCTCCTTTGTTAATTTCACAACAAGACAAAGACACACTTCCAAAACAACCATGATTTTTGCATTATCATCAACGTTATCTTTAAAGTTTAAAGAAAACACCCACCTTTTCCACATTTCTTCTCTCTCTCTCTCTCTCTCTCTCCCTCTCTCCCTCCCTCCCTCCCTCCTTCTCCTTCCATCCCCTCCTATTTAAACACTTGTGATTACGTCACGTCTACATCTTGTTTTGAATTTTTTATATAGAGAATAAGACACAAAAAAAAAATGTGAGAGGAGGGGATGGTAATAGGAAGGGGGGGGGGAGAATCCTACTCATTTTATTCTTGTACCTGCCAGGTAAGACTCTGCTGAATCAGTGAAGAGGAAGTGAGAACTAGAGTTTCCTTCAAAGCTAGAATTGATGGCGGCGTCAACTTGCATTACTTTTAATGGTGCAATTCTATTGTTTATTCCAACTATTGAACTCCTTATGAACCACAACAATTCCTACTAATTGTCTACCACTTAACAAGCAAAAAAGCTTCTGGCCTCACACGACCAATCCATAAACACAAATTAAACCCAGAACCCCCAAACACTCCGATTGAAAATCATCATAATTACACATGGAATGATTTTAATATATAATTAAGGGTTACAACTCTTAATTATAAGATAGAGATGAAGAAATTAAGATGGTGAGGCAAGGAAGAGGAGGAAGAGAAGAAGAACTAATGGGTTCCAGATGCCAAGACTGTGGGAATCAAGCAAAGAAGGAGTGTGCGTACTTGAGATGCAGGACTTGCTGTAAGAGCAAAGGGTTTCCCTGCCAAACTCACCTCAAGAGTACTTGGGTTCCTGTCTACAGAAGGCGCCATACTCATCACCAACAGCTTCCTTCTATTGATCCACAGCACCCAGCTCACCTTCATCAAGGGCACAACTACAACCCTAGAAGGCCAGCAGCCGGACACGTCATCACCAATCCCTCTTCATCTGGTACTTACAATTTAATTATATATATATAGATCATGATTTTTCTTGAGGAGGTTGAGGAATGTGATCTATATGTACTAACCCTAACAGTGTTCTTGCCCTTTACTCTTACTAGTACTATACCACTGTTTAGGAATATTGTACTTTCTTCTGAAAAATACATCGATATAATTTTTCCTTGATTCTTTTTAATAAATGAACATCAATTTTAATATAAATATATATGTTTCATTTTGATAACAAGGGTTGTGTATTTTAGGGCAAGATCAACAGGTTAACAATTTTCCAGTAGAAGTGAATTCCATGGCCACTTTTCGGTGTGTTCGAGTGAGCTCCGTGGAGGATACGGTCAATCAGCACGCTTATCAGACAAGTGTGGTAATCGGAGGGCATGTATTCAAAGGTATACTCTATGATCAAGGCCCTAATTACACTACTGCAGCTGGCCAAAGCTCCAGCTCCCAGCATGTAATGAATAAGCAAACCAGCAATTTTATTAGTGCTGCTGCTTCTGCTTCGAATATTACTGCTTCTACTTCATCAGCTGCTGCAGATCATCAAGTGCTACATCAACATCAACTTCCTTCTTCATATCCATTGATTCCCTTTAATGCTTTCATGCCTGGTACGCAATTTTTCCTTAACCCAAAATAATGAGCCTTAACTAGGTTCTATGTACTTGGTTCTTGTAATTAAAAAATAAGGATACATATTAATTATGTAATAATTCTGGTATAATATGTTTTTCATACGATGATTTTAACCATTTTTAATTATACAATAAAATATTTATATAGTCATAATGTTTGAATCAAAACCAATTGTATAAATTTTGGGAGATTATTACTTAATAAAGGTGTACCTAAATGGTATTATTTTTTTACTTAGTTATCGTTAATGAAGATTGTACAGATACAAAGAACTACTAGTCGAGCATGTCAATTTATGAGATGTAACATTGGATAAAGAAAGAGACTCAATCTTTAACCTGGTGCATGTATCTATGTAGTGCTCTCTTTAATGCTTCTATGTAGACAAGCTAGAAACATTATAATTTCACCAAGAACTTGCCCATGTTGACAAGGTATTAGGTACCCGCAAGCTCAAAGGCAAGACATTAACTATAAAAAATAAAACATTGTCTCAAACAATTATATAATTTTTATTAGTTCATTTTAAACTTTATTTGTGACATGACATATTTTTGTATTTATTGATAATTATTACTATATATGGAGGCAAGCTTTCTAATACGAGACCTAAAAAAATTATAAATTATTACTATGTGGAGTTTATTCCTAAACATAATTGACCCAAATTGGGACCAAAAATTTTATGACTATAAAGAGATTATTCATATATAGAGTATTACTATAGAAAGGTTCTACTACATATATGTTCAACCAAATATTGGAGTGTAAATAATGAAAGTGAGTAAAGAACAAATCCCTCCTTTGATTAATAGGTTATTTAATAGCAAGATACATTGTATGTGTCATTGTAAATTTATATATAGCACATTTATATATACCAAAGTAAGAAAGACATGTTAACCAAAAAAAAAGTAAGAAATACATAAATTAAATAAAGAAGAAGCTAGATCAGCTTTAATTAATTAATTATATATACTTATTTTTGTTTCAAAATTCAATGTTTACATTATGTGATAATATTCTGTGTGAAATGTTGTGTATGTCCGCAATCTGCAACTGCATACAGGAACATTTTTAAATTTGTCTTCTTGCTATTTGTTTATGGCTAATTCTCATCTTCAAGGTTAATTATACTTGTGAACTGTAATTGTTTATGAACTTCGAAACCACTTCTCCAGCATTTCCGTTTCTTTGCCGGTTTGAAGCAATGTCTGGACAAATTTACAAAGATTTGAAGCTTGTCTTTGCTTTATAAATATCTCAAGTACTTTGCATGTGCATGAAACTACATATAATTTATACAAAACAAAATATCCAAGAAAATGTACATACAGAGACACGATCTCAGAGGCCTGAAGCATGGCCCATATAGAATAATAGAATTAACGAATTGCTGCTCAAAAACTGGTTTTGCTTATTTTAATAATTCGGATCGATACTACACAAAATGCACATATTGTTTCTTATTAATGCATTAATTAATATTGTTTCTTATTTTTTCTTGAAAAAACATGTCTCTACAAGTTTCAATCTCTATAAAGTGCAGCACTAACATGCATACTTAATGATTATTCAAAGTGGGTATTGTATAATTATGTACTAATTTTTTTCACAGTTAATTAAGGGATTGTTGATCCTTTGAGGGGAATCATAACCCTATACATATAGACCTAGAACCGTGCATAAAGCTAACCCCATAAGGGAGATATTTTATTATTAAAAGTACATAAAAAAGACTCATATAGTTGGAGCATCTTATTATGAACTGGGACTTTAATAAGAAAGCACTAATTAGTTAAACAAACCCCATGCCTAATTTTTTAAATCTTTTATGCTAAAAAGACATTCACACATTAATATATACAGGAAAAGATATATACTTCTCAAAGGCACTAGCTCTGGAATATATCCTTAGTACTTGAAAAAGATAGAGGCAATATTGCAGGTATAAATATTAAAAGTTATTTTTTATCATTGCAGTGGCTCTATATTCATGGTGTAGGAAGGAATCCATACTGGATTGCTTCTCCTTTATAATCAAGGAGGTTCCAAATTACTTGCTAATTGTAGTCGTATGAAATTGAAAAGGTTGGCAAGTTTAGGAGGAAAAATAACAAATAATGCATGAGGTAGGGCAATCTTTCTAGCTTTTGAGTAAAAGGGTTTGTGATTGCTTTTTTTTTTCCCTTCTTCTTTCTTTTTTAGGTTATAATAAACCTTGTCATCCTGAAAGCATATGATACATTGATATGCGTCACGAACTATATGCAAGCCCCAAATTAATTAAACCACCCAAAAGACGCCTGAAAGCATATATATGACATATTGCTCTTATTCTTTAGTTTTGCATACACACGGAGGACAAACTATCATTTCATTTGGTATAAAGGATTGAATTGGAATGGATAATTTTTTAAGTTCAAGGCATATTGAAGGTAGATAAGAATGATTTTTCATTTTTAGAGGAGACATGAAGAAATTTCTCATTTTTAATCCTCCTGGAGGATTGGAATGCGTACGTTTTTTTCTTAAGTAATCAATCTCGTACCTCCAAGTTGATCATAATTCATTTGTTCTTTAAACATACCTTAAATAGTATCTTATTGATCCCAATCTAATTATATATACCAAACAAGGCCTATAAGTGGTGATAAAAGGTCGGATACGGCTTCGCTCTTTCTCCTAACCCATCTAATTAATCTGCTTTTCAATGACTACTGACTAACCTAGCTAGATGACAAGATTAAAAGACGTTATTTTTTAATTTCTTCATGTAAATTGTAGATTTCACAATGAAAAACTGTATATAAATGTGTATATATATTAATCTACTGATTTGTCAATGAAAAACTATATATTAATCACAGAAAGGCTACTTTAATTTGTGCTTCAGTTAGAAGTTTAGAACAATGGTTGACTTTGTTAATTAAACTAACAAGCAGTCCTTCATAAATTATGTTGGAAAACATCAGCATAAAGTTGTAAATCCACAAACTAATTAGCACATCCTTTTACAAGTGACTCATTTATATAAACACAAGATACATGATCGTCATGATATTCTTATCGCCGCTAGTTTCTGCTGTGGAATAAAACCTAATTAATTACAAAACAGAATGTTAAACTTCGCAATTTCAGCGAAAATATGAATATTCTTGTAACCAAAACCTAGAAATGACATATACAAGTTCAATATAAATACAAACCATTCAAGTGCTGGACATGTCTGATGATCGATTTGCATGCAATGTCATGGTGTTTTGCGCTGCCGGCGACAATCGAGCCAACAAAACAGACTCTGTGCTTAATTAGGTTTCACAAGGTCTTGAGTTCATGGGAGAGATTTTTCAGTGTGACCGGTACACATGGTGGTACACTACATGTTATTATACAAATAGTGAGATGTGTGTGCTAAAAAGTTAATAACTTAAAAAATAAAATTTCCCACCACTTCTATTAAACCACGTGGTGTACTATTTGTGTTCCCGTCACAATGAAAAATTTCTCAGTTCATGGATGTAATAATAGACATAACGGGCTGTGCTTGATCCACTTGTCAATTGTATGTTAGTTGCTTAAAGATTAGGCAGTGTAATAGATTAGTAGCTAAGTAAAATTGAAAGCTAGCAAGTGGCCCTTTACCATAGTGATGGAAAGGTGTTTGTGGAGCCTAAAATAATCCCAAAAATTCTAGAAGCAATGTGGACTTTTATTCAAGAAATACAAGATTGCCCTCAATAAATGGGCAAACTTGTCAGATGCTCTCACGCGCAGCTCACATCCCTGGAGGTCTCAATAGCTGAATACGACTACCCACAGCTTACATGCCCTTGGCAAGTAATTAAAGATAAGGATTAATTACCCAAAACATATCTTTAATACATTCCCATTTGAAGATTGACTCCAATCAAGTAAGTAATCCTAATTTAAATAAATTAGGGATAATTACACCATTATCTCAAGATATTGTTTCCTATTTAATATATTGGGAATATTTAGAGAATATCTCTCCATTAAACACTATGGCCGGCCCTATCCCTATAAATACCCCATATTCTACCAAATTTTTAGAGCTTTGGCAACCCTAAAAAGCCTTAAAGACTTCACTTTCTCAGAGAAACTAACTTAGGTATCGGAGATTCGTTGACCTAACCCCCCACCTCGTGGGCGCGTGAGGCTTAGGTCTTTGATCAAAGATGTTGATTGTTTTGCACGTGCATTTTCGTCAAGACTGAAGACGGCGGAAATTTGCATCGACAAATTGGTGCTTTCATTGAAAGCTAATTCAAATACTCAAAGGAGCTTCTTGCATTTGTTTCTTGAATTTTCTATTACGTTGAATTTCTCACACGTCATATCAATTAATTTTTCCTAGAAAAGTTTCTTGATCAACCATTGGAGAAAGGATACAATGGTAAGAAATTTAGAAACTACGACGAACGAAACCTCGTACGTGCAAGGATTTGGACCGGAGAGTAGAGACGAGGACATAACCCCATGACGGAGGTCCTCAAGGCTCAACGTGACGGGCAAGAGGAGCCCTACCGCCGCAGAGCCGAGCCACTACCACCACTACCGTGACCCACCTGGCCACGACACCACTTCCACCTTCGCTACCCCTACAGCACCGCACCCTACCAAACCCTAGGCAAGAGGCCCAGGCCCATTTCCAAACCCATGGGCATGAGGCCCAAAACTTGGTAGCTGCCACAGCAAGCCCAGGGCACGAGGCTTAGCCCACTGTAGCAGCAGGCCTCGCTGCACAACAGGCCTAAACCCGAAACTAGAACACGGCAATTGCTGCCAGCCAGGCAGCTCAACGGGCTAAAGCCCAAGCCACCCAGCTAACAGGCCACGATGTGGCAGCCCAACAGCCAAGAGAGCCCACGGCTATGTAGGCCCAAGGCGAGCAGACGTCGATCCAACGTGCCCCGCGACCCGCTCCGATGACCCAGCCGGCTGCCTAAGCCAATCCAAGGCCACCTCCAGCGATCCAGATTCTGACCACAGGTCCCGTGATTGATTCTGGGTTATTTTCACCCTATTTTTATGTAAGAATGCCGCTTTGGGCTCAAGTTTTGTACCTGTAGTCCATTATACTTCCACCACACATGGAAATGCATATTATCCAGACTCTTCCAATCTAAATGGCGAGCACCACCTGCCCCAGTAAGTCGCCAACTTGACAAGCGCCCTCATGCAGCAGACCACCTTAGTGAACCAGTTCCTCGAGAGCATCGAGGTGTCCCGAAGCAGGACAAAGGGCAGAAGAATGTGACTCATTCCAGAGATGTCCCCATAAATAGCCACTTAGACCGCCACGAATCGTGCGTTCGGGTAGTGTGTACTCTCGTTTGGGCCTTCGAGGAAACGTCTTCTCCCGCGTAGATGCGCAGAGAAACGTTCATTCTCGACTTGGCTCACAAGTTAGTGTGCATTCGAGGTTGGGTCCACATTCCGACGAGCACTCAGAACATTCCAGGATAAGTGTCCATACGAGGCTAGGCCCACAAGAAGATCCTCCTACGAGGCAACAGAGTAGGCAGTTGCATGACGCTCATATGAGAGCACGAGAATAGTCCAGCTCAAGTTCCACTGGCAGCCTTCACCAAGAGCGACGGCAAGCAGCACATGACGAACTACGTGCACCACAATTGCGGCACAAATAAGCAGGATATGCTTAAGACCAACATGGACCGACAGGTCAACACCGGGGACAGCTGGAGGCTCCGCTACCCTACCAGGCACAAATCCGGGATGAAGTACAAAGGCTCGTAGCAGAACAGCTACGTGGATTCCAGAGCATTGACACTAAAGACGATGCCCTCCGTAGAGATGTGGCCAACCTGAGCAGGTCATCATTTACAGACGAGATCGAGCAGACGGAGCCACCGCAGAAGTTCAACCCTCCACATTTTACTTTGTTCAAAGGAGATGAAGATCCGGACAAGCACTTGATGCACTACCAAAGTGCCATGACCCTCTAAGCCAACGATGATGCTTTCATGTGCAAGATTTTTGCCATGACCCTTCACACCCTGCCACCATGTTCAATCCATAACTTCAGCGAATTTTCCTTGGTTTTCACTAAGGAATATTTGTCCTACCGCTCGATCAAAAAGAAGTCTGACCTCCTCTTCAACATGAAGAATGACCCGAAGGAGTCACTCCGCACTTACGTCAAGAGATTCAAGGTGGAGAAGGTGAAGATCGTCGGATGCGAAGACAGCATCGCATACTCAGCTTTCCGAAAAGGGCTCCCAACAGATCACTCACTTTTCGGAGAATTAATCATGGGCGAAAACTTAACCCTGGAAATTTTTTATGCTTTGGCAGAAAAGTACTCCCTCTGGGATAAGGAAAAGTGCTCCCAGAAGCCGTCTGAACAGCCGCGCAAAACGCAAAACTAACTCAGAAAAAGGCGAGTGATAAACCGCTCAATAACAAAAGCAAGCCAGGAGACAGACGAATGGATCGATCCCTGACAAAGGGAAGCACAGCACCCAAGACGTACACCAAGTTCTTAGTCCCGATCAACCAGATCCTTCGCGACCTCAAGGATAAACCGTGGTTCAAGCCGTTGACACCCATGAAGGGGTCCTCCAAGAAGAACCAGACAAAGTACTGTGCATTCCATAGAAGTCCCTGGCACACAACCAATGGCTACACCATGTGGAAAAGGTACCTTGAGCAGCTCGTGAAGGAAGGCAAGTGCGACCAGTATATCGACAAACCAGCTACCCAGCCAAGGCAAGAAACAGATGCCGATGCTGAACCCCCAACCGAGATAATCCGAATCAACGGAATCTTTGCCGTATCCGAGCATCTGGGGGCCACCAATAACTCCAAAAAGAAGAAGATCCAGCAGGCCAAATTAATCTATCAGGTTCAAGTCATAGATGATGTACCTAGACCAATCGTCAGCTTCACCGAGTAGGACGCTGAGGGAGTAGACTTTCTCCACGACGACGCCTTGGTGATTTCTGTACAACTGGCCTACGCCATCGTTGATAGAATTATGGTGGATAAGGTAGCTCAGTCAACATCCTACAATTGTCAATCATCCAAAATATGGGCCTGGAAAGCACGATCCAACGCAAAGTAAAGGTCTTGACTGAATTCAACAGACTCACCTCAACTGTCATTGACACTATCATACTCGAGGTAACCAACCCGCCGATTATCTCATTGCAGACCTTCATGATCGTCAGTGACCCATCTCCCCATAATGGGATATTGGGCCAACCCTGGCTAGTGAAAATTGGAGCTGTGACCTCGATCGAGTACCAGAAAATTTGATTTCGCATCTCGGGATGAGCAGTCAAAGAGATCAAAGGCGACCAGGCCATGTCTAGAAGATGCACTGTACAAGTTCTGAAAGAATCAAAGAAAAGATTTCTCACCCCCAGGAGTAGCAGCTGACGTGCAAAAGGACGACTCTACCTTCGCCAAATAACAATTACAAAATGCAGGTCAAGAAGATGGCGTCAAAGTCGATAATGCCCTAAAAGATGAATCAGGATGGAAACCCAAAGATGACGCCGAAGACATCATTCTTGACCCCTACCAGCCGAAAAAGACGGCTAGATTTGGCTCACGTCTAAGCCTGATGAAAAATGAAGAACTCACGGCTTTTCTTAAGGGAAAATTGCGATGTCTTCGCATGGTCACCCTCTGATATGCCCGATATTGATCCAGCGATAACTTGCCACAAGTTGCACGTCGATCCAGCTGCCAAACATGTGATCCAGAAAATGCGACATTTCGCACCTGAGCGAGTAACAATTATTAAGGCGGAAATCGATAAGTTACTAGAGGCCAGATTCGTTGAGGAAGTGGTGCACTCAGTATTGCTGGTCAATGTCGTGCTAGTGGTGAAAAAAAAGAAGGGCAAATGAAGAGTACACGTGGATTATACTGACCTCAACAAAGCATGCCTTAAAGACAACTACCCGGTTCCCCGAATCGACCTGCTCGTTGACTCAACATCTGGGAACCAGCTGCTCAGCTTCTTGGACGTGTACTCAGGCTACAATCAGATTGCCATGCACAAGCCTGACAAAGAGAAGACCGCATTTATGATCGAACGAGGCCCATACTGCGACAAGGTCATGCCCTTTAGCCTCAAGAATGCAGGAACAACCTACCAACGACTCGTAAACACGATGTTCAAGAAGTAAATCGGAGTCACCATGGAAATCTACGTCGACGACATCATAGTAAAAGGCAAGCAGCGGTCAAACCACATTCGTAACCTAGCAGAAACTTTTGGCATCCTTCGAGAGTACAAAATGAAGCTCAACCTAGCCAAGTGCATCTTTGGCGTCTCCTCAGGCCAATTCTTAGGGTACCTTGTAACCCAACGAGGAATCGAGGCTCATCCAAGGCAGATCAGAGCAATCTTAGGCATGAAATCGCCCACAACTCTGAATAAGATCCAAAGTACCTCGGCTTTGTCCCAACAAAACTTAAACCGTAGACCGTTAGCCAGAACCACTACTTTTAATTAAGTAGGCGAGTCCGCGTAGTTATAGCAGGTGTAAGTCTCAGCTTACGGATTGCCTTGGGCTACTAGTTGTTGGGTCGTCGGCTGGACGTCTTATTTACAGAAGAAGACGACCTGCGTCCCTGGCTCTCGGATACATTTTAGGCGTGAGGTGTAAGCGAAATTGTGCTTTAGAGGCCTCATCCTTCCGAGCTGTAACTTGATTCCGCAGGTTGTTTAACTAGTATTGCAACACTTTAAAACCAAGCCACGTTCATGAAGACCTGCACGTCGAGGACAGACCATCTTGTCACGTGAACTCTTTCATGGGCAAGTGTCCTGCACTTAGCGTCTCTTCCAGTTAGAGACCCAGGATCCCGCGAAATTAAATCCTTCAATTAGCTAAGTCTATTCCAGGGGAAGGACTATCGTGGCCAATTTTGGGAATCGTCCGGCCCAGGTAATCGCTGTATTCAGGGGAAACTGAGCATTCGTACCACCCATCCACATCTGGATATTCTGGATCAGTTTACCCTCTTCGTATTGGAGAGCTTACCCAGATGGGTGTCGGGGAAATTAGTTTACCCTCTCGCGCTGGAGAGCTTACCCAAATGGGTGTTGGGGGAATTAGTTTACCCTCTCGTACTGGAGAGTTTACCCAGATGGGTGAGCTCTCAAATACGGAGGGGGGTAAACTGATCCAGAATATCCAGACGTGGATGGGTGGTACGACTACTCAGTTTCCTCTGAATACAGCGACTACCTAGGCCGGACGATTTCCAGAATTAGGCACGATAGTCCTTCCCCTGGAATAGACTTAGCCAACTGAAGGATTTAATTTCGCGGGATCCCTAGTCTCTAACTAGAAAAGACACTAAGTGCAGGACATCTGCATATGAAAGAGTTCGTGTGACAAGATGGTCTGTCCTTGACGTACAGGTCTTCATGAACGTGGCTTGGTTTTAAAGTGTTACAAC
This sequence comes from Heteromeles arbutifolia, assembly GCA_024362995.1. Taxonomy (NCBI): domain Eukaryota; kingdom Viridiplantae; phylum Streptophyta; class Magnoliopsida; order Rosales; family Rosaceae; genus Heteromeles; species Heteromeles arbutifolia. The sequence continues at coordinate 35,917,078 of JANCRC010000002.1, read as the reverse complement.
ACTAGTTAAGCGACTTGTAGAATCAAGTTACAGCTCGAAAAGATGTGGCCTCTAAAGCGTGATTATGCTTACACCTCACGCCTAAAATGCCTTCGAGCATTTGAAGTGGTTACGTGGGTCATCTGTTTCTGTAAGTAAGATGCCCAGCTGACGACCTAACGGCTAGCAGCCTAAGGTAATCCGTAAGCTGAGACTTACACTTGCTATGACTATGTGGACTTGTCTACTTACTTAAAAGCAACGCTTCTGGCCGAATGTCTATGATTTAAGTTTTGCTGGGACAAAGCCAAGGTATGACTATAGCAGCTACGCAAACCTCCTCTGCTTCTTACGAGAAGCATGAAACCGACCGACAACTCTATAAGCTAAAAACTTCGCACCACGCCTCGGGAGGGCCAAGGCTCAAAAAGCCACTCGAAAGCCGAAATACAACCATAATGGCTACGCAGACTCTTTTGCCTTTTATGAGAAACACATGTCTGGCCGTCAGTCCTATAGGTTAAAAAATTTCACAATACGTCCCGGGAGGGCTAAAGCTCATAAAGTCATCCAAAGTCGATATTCATAACTATAGTAGTTTCACGAACTCGCCTGCTTCCTATGGAGGCAACGAGTTCGGTCGTCAGCTCTACAAGTTAGAAAACTCGCACTTTTTCCTCTTGCATTTAAAGCTCGAGAAGCCCAGAAGACAAAGCTAAGACCTAAGTGACGACGTGGGATCAGCTGCTTCGTTGAGGCATCCTATCTAGTCGACTATCCTAGGATAAAGTTTTGGAGAAAACATGGCTAAACAGAAGGATGAAGCAAAACAAGGAAAGCTGTTTATTAAATTTCTAGCAAATTCATAAACCGGCTCGAAGGCCAACAAAGTTCAAATAAAGTAGAACAAAAAGAAAAAGAGGAAAACTCCTAAGTCTAAGCAAAAAAACTACTCCTTAGCAGCTTGCGCAACCACCAGTTCCTCGACTGCCATGCCTTTAGCAGCCGCACCGCTACCAAAGGCAGCCTCAAACAAGAAATCAAGCAGATCAACTGGAGAAATTGAGAAAGTCTTGAAGTCCTTCTCGGAAAACTCATAATCCAACAGCCTGCCCTAAAGATGGTCTACATAGCCAAGCTTATAGAAATCGGCCTGACAAGAAGCAAGCGCCACTTCGTGACCAACTTTCTCATTCTTCAGCTGCACATTCTCCTCAACAAGCCCAGTGTGAGCACCCTGCAGCTAATCCAGTTCCTTTATCAGGTTTTCGTTAGCAGACAGCGCACCTTGCAGATCCACTTCCTTAGACTTAAGCTTACTGGCAACCTCTTTAAGACTAGACACTTCAGCATGCATGAAGATAAACTCCTCGTCCTTGGCAAAATAAGCAGATCGTAGCTCCGAATTGACAAGTTCAAGGTCCTCGGCCACTAGAGAAACACGACTGACTTATTTCTCTGCAGCTTCCAACATCACTTGAGTCGCACTAAGCTTAGTATTCAAGTCGATGACCTCTTGATGAGTGATCACCAGCTGCACAGAAGTGGGGGCAAAGACATCAAACCCTTTTAAAATGGCGATTTCATATTCGAGCTTCTCGATTTTTTTAGCAGCTGAGCGAAGCTAAGCTACCAACGTCACTTCGACCTCATTAGCACACTTGACAGCATCCTGATCAAAGCACATAGACTCAGCTGCAAGGATCAAAGTCTTATGCATTGTGGTAATCAAGGAGGACCTCATCGAGTAGGTAGTACGCTTCATAAAGAAGTCTGAGCGGAAGGTAATTTTCCCAATACTGTTAACAAACTTAGCCCATGCATCGACGTCCTCAAATAGGTTAGCCTTCAGCAGCCCACAAACTTTAGGAAACTCTCCAGCCTCAAACTCGGTGGATCTCTCACAATTGCCCGTGCGAGAACAGTTGCCCGTGCGAGCAGATTTCCCCTTCTCAGCATATGAGTCAGTCACGGCAGAATGAGGAACAGGCCCAGGCGCCACCTTAGCAGTAGAATCCACCTTCCCACTTTTCATAGCGGTAAGCCTCTCATAAGCTGAACCAAACTTAGCTCTTGATGGACGCTTCGACACAAACTCGAACACCGGGGGCACCACCAAACCTTTCCACTAGGCAAGCCTCTCAACAATAGATGCGGTCACTTTCGGAGCAGCAGGTTTTACAGGCTCAGGCTCAACGGTCTTCTTCACGCCCATGGGGGAAGTTAGATCAATGACAATCTTCTCGGCAGCAGACGAGCTCCCATGAGCAGCGGAAAAGGTATTTGGCTTCTTCTCGGCCGAAGGCTCACAGGCATGTCAGGAAGATCTCTTCTTTCCACCTTCACTGGCAGCACGCTCAACAGCAGTGATCAGGCGAGCCAATGCCTCGTCCTTTATCCCCTTTATCTCTTCCTTTAGAGGCAGACCATATTTCTCCCGACGAAGAGGGTTGAGCAGCCAGCGCTACTCACGGTACTCAGCAGGGATGCCTAAGGCGACATGCACTTTCTTCATATCTGCCGAAGTTCTTGGAGTTGAGCCAAACTACGAATCTGCACAAAGTAAGAAAGACGATCAATAAATTGAAGTCGAAGAGTAGCTCAGCATAAATTTAAGTAAGACAAGAAGGAAGCAGTTCACTCACCACTGATAAAGGTAGTCGGGACATGCAGCGTAGGAGAAGAGTCAGACTCCCACTCTCCGCTCACCTCCAGGGTATCTCTCGCCCACTCATGGTCACATTTGCAAAAAGCATCGAGCAGCCTGTGGCGAGATCTCAACTGCCACACACATTCCTTGTGGCCGATCTCGAAGAAGTACCAGAACTCACTTATGGTCAAGCCAAGATCAAAGAACCTGCTCAAGTTCGAGAACCCCACCATCACATGAATAACATTCGAGGAACATTGAGCAGACGCGCATTTCATGGAACAGATCACCTCCTGGAAAAGACGGGGCATGGGAAAAGTAAATCCTAACACAAAGTAGTACGGATGGAATTTGATGGCCATTTTCCTAGCAGTGGCAACCTCACTGCATGGTTCATAGCCGCTATTATCTTTCACCTGCTTGACGTGAACCCTTGACGGAATCGCATGCTTGTACGCCTCGAGAAAATCTCGAAACTGCTCGACGGAATTAACGTTGACATGTGCAGCCTTGAAGTAGCCCACCTTGCCGGAAGAACCCCTTTAACGATACAAAGGTGGAGGATATTTGTCACTTTTGTGGTCGGAGGAAGACATCTCAAAGTCTCTGCAAAAAAGCACGAAGAAAAATATTTAAAGGCAGGTCGCGAGAATAAAATAAAAAAAATAAAAAAATAAAAAAAAAAACAAAAGGACCGCGAGCCTAGCGCCCCTGCGCCTAGCCCTACAACCCTCACCACTTCACTCGGCCCAGGCCCCACGGCCCAAGACCTGGTCTCTCTCTCTCTATCTTTTTTTTTCTCTCTCTCTCTCTCTCTCTCTCTCTCTCGCAAGCAGCTCGCTCCAGCCCAACATGGGGGGGGGACGTCCACGCTTCTTTCCACTCTTCCTTCCGCGCCCAGCGTCCCCCAACGTAAACGCCAGCAAGAGGCCCGGCCCGAGTCGACCTCTCATTCTCTCCCTCTCGCCATCCACTTGCACGGGCCCCTGCCTAGCAGCCCTCAAGGTCCCGGCCAAGCCAGGCCCCTGCCTAGTAGCACCTCGGCCAAACCGAGCTAACCCTCTTGCTGCATTACCAGCAGCCCCGTGTCATCCCTGCCACGCCACTCACACCTCCTTGGCACCTGCCGAGCCAATTTTTCAAGTCCCAAGACTCCTAAAAAATTCAAGAAGAAGAAAATTCAAATTTTTCTTACCTTGGTGCGGCACAGAGAAGAAGAACAACAACGAAAGTCGACTCTTTGCAAGCAAGAGAAGAAGAACGCCAGGGGAGGGGGAAGAAAAATATCCTCTGGCTTATCTTCCTTGTTGGAATAATTATTGTTCTCCAAATTTATTTAATCCCCTGCTTAAGGCAGAATTAAATAGGTATTGGGGGCAATTGGTTTGCTTTTCCAAGAAGAAGTCTATCTCCAAATCAAGAAAGAAGATCAAGTTCAAATTGGGAAACAATTCTACAAACCCAAGCAACTTGGGATTTCTACACCTACTGCCCTTTTCATGCTTGCAGCACAGTAGGTGTGGGGGCATTTGTGGAGCCTAAAATAATCCCAAAAATTCTAGAAGTGACACGTGAACCTTTCAAGAAAGACAAGATTGCCGTCAATAAATGGGCAGGCTTCTCAGATGCTCCCAGGCGCAGCTCACATCCCTGGAGGTCTCAGCAGATGAATACGACTGCCCACAGCTCACCTGCCCTTGGTAATGAATTAAAGATAAGGATTAATTACCCAAATCATATCTTTAATACATTCCCATTTGAAGATTGACTCCAATCAAGTAAGTAATCCTAATTTAAATAAATTAGGGATAATTACACCATTATCTCAAGATATTGTTTCCTATTTAATATCTTGGGAATATTTAGAGAATATCTCTCCATTAAACACTATGGCCGGCCTTATCCTTATATATACCTCATATTCTACCAAATTTTTAGAGTTTTGGCAACCCTAAAAAGCGCCTTAAACACTTCACTCTCTCAAAGAAACTAACTTAGGCATCGGAGATCCGTTGACCTAACCCCCCCCCCCAACACCCACCTCGTGGGCCCGTGAGGCTTAGGTCTTTGATCAAATGTGTTGATTGTTTTGCAAGTGCATTTTCGTCAAGATTGAAGACGGCGGAAATTTGGATCGACAGTGTTGAGCCCTTGCATGACAACGTGGGTCTAAACTCCGTTGGTGGCTAATCTAACAAAATCTATCATTTGACAAAAAAAAAAAAGTAAAATTGAAAGCTATATAAAGCATCTTTTGTATTCACTTTAGGCGGTTAATGAAGTTAGATCTTTTCTCTTCTTCTTTTCGACTTTTGCTTCCTCTGCATTTGTCAATATTGTTTCATTGTTGCTTCTTCACAAACCCTAGATTACAAGATAGTTATTAGGATGACGCCATTCCTGACAGTTTAATGGGATGAGTTAAATTGAGATTTTTGAGGGATTTTAAAAGAGTTATAAATTCAGGAGTGTTTAACCTTGATTTTATAAAGTTTATGAAAGCACACGGGCATTCTATCATAATTTTAGAGAATTGGGTTTATACTAATTGATCATAAATATCATGATGTATGTATTCAATCATGATTTTAAAAGAGTTTATATACATGTGCTGATTAGTATCTTGCCATGTTTGAACTTTGTCCTAGCAATGCATAACGTACCTTGAAGAAGTGCCCATCGTTGATAAAGTGCGAACATATTTTCATATTGTATTAAATAATCCATTTATTGTAGCCATACTAACAAGTTTGATAGTAGATTTGAATTTTTGGAATAGCAAAAAAGTCACAAGCATGCACCTCACATACTAAGGGCTAATTTGAGATTATTGTGCATTTAAAAAAAAAAAAAAAAAAAAAACTACGTATTATGTTTTCATCACAATCAGCTGTACAATCAAATATTTGTTGAGATCTCTTGCTGTTCAAGATTTGGGTATTAGATAGCTTCTATGGGCTCTTGCAAAATCTTTTGAATTATTTGGCAAGAAAAGCAAATTTATCAAGTACCTGACCAATTTTTTTTAAGTGATTGTGAAGCTAGAATGATCTATGAGCACGAGCACTCAAGAAAGACGATATTCGATGAGGGATATGGTTGTTGGGAATTTTTTTTGTGGGGAAAATAACTATAATAAACATATTTGAGGTTTACATAAATGATCATTTTTCAGTAACAACGATAATTGATCATACATCGACGACGCAACGATGACATAACGACAACACAATGATGATATATCGATGACGTAAGAAACACCAATTATTTCAGTAACAAAATGTCAAAATATGTTTATTGTGGCTAATTGCCCCTTTTTTTCCTTTATTAAATTTTAGATTTTGTTTATATTTTTAAGGCAAAAGTGAACTAAAAATGATAATAAAAAAAAAAATGGGCCTCAAAAGTTTACAGCTTAGTCTGACAATGCACCAAACGCTTCACTATTTTTATATTACTTAGTCCATGACAAGCCAATATAGCTTAGTCTTGAAGTTAGTCTTGTTCGCAACAATATGTCGTAACAAACACAACGTAAAAGTCCGAGTAATCGTACACTTTGATGAAAAGTGAAAAAGTTCTGAAGTTAGTCCAAGTAACCGCACAATATGTCGTAACAAACACAGCGCAAAAGTCTTGAAGTTCGTCTTGTTCGAGACAATATTCTTTTTTTGACTCTCTAGCTATCTTTGTGCTTCTGGAAACCCTAGGTCCAGTCCTGTGCCGTTAACCACTTCTATGGTGGATTCGGCTCCAAATCCTTTATATTTCTCTTCCTTCCGACCTTTGGAAGGTGAAGCTACATGGCAATTGAAGTCTTCTGGTAAGAATTTCAAGCGGGTGCGGAGTACTCAAGACCAGGTATCGTCTGTTTCAGAGGACGCATCCTCATCCATTATCCCTGTGCAAACTGAGCCATCTTTCAAGGATAAGTTATTGGGTATTAGGAAGACAGTGGATGGCTATCCCAACTTGGGTACGGAGGATGACCATTTCAATATTGGGGATGGAGAATTTGAAGTCATTAATACTGAAATGATCCTTGATATTCATTTTGCTGCTAAGGTGAAGGAATAATTGTACAAGTACTGGCATAATTCAGTCATCATTAAATTCGTAGGGAAATGCCATACCTATAATTTTGTGCTTGCTCGTTTAAAACAACAGTGGAACTTGAAGGGACCGATGCAATGTTGACATGGCGAATGATTTCTTTATTGTCCGTTTCTTACTAGAGGAAGATCTCTTCTTTTTTTTTTAACTGGTGGCACATGGATTATTGATGGGTAGTATCTAGCGGTTTAGCAATGGACACCCAACTTTTGTGCAGCGGAAGAGGAGATTTCCCAGCTCATTGTTTGGGTTCGTCTTTCAGGATTGCATATTGATTATTTGAATAAAGATATTGTGCATCATATCGGTAATATGGTAGGTACCACTTATAAGGTGGATGCTCATACTGTTGGCTAGGCAAGGGGTAAGTATGATAGAGTTTGTGTAGAGTTTGATCTAAAGCAACCTTGAGGCCTTGCATCCTTGTTGAAGGAAGGCCAATACGTTTGCAATATGAGAATTTTCCATCTCTCTATTTCAAATGTGGGAGAGTTGGGCATGTTCCAAGAATTTTGCCCTCGTGGGATTATAGATAAGGTCACCCCAATTGTGACACAATCAGATAAAAATGAGGCCCATGATGGGGCTATGAATACGAATAAAATAGTCGAATGAGTGGTGTTGACACATACAGCTCCAAAGATTATTGAGAATGAAATTGATCCATGGAATTGATCCATGGAATTTAGTTCCTGCTCGTAGGCGTGCACGAAAGCTCATTTTTAAAAATGAATCTACTAGTAAGGCTAAATCACATGAGCTTTCTGGTTCTCGTTTTGATGCTTTAAGGAAGAAAGATAAGGTAAATGGAATTGAGAAGGGTGCAGATGGTGCTTAAAAAGCGCAACTGCTATGATGTCATATGAAATCAGTCGCAATTTATTCAAGCAAAAGAATCTGCTATGGTTAATAGCAATCATGTTGGTGGTATTGAGGGAAAAATGAAGGTAGGGAGACCTAGAAAGGCTTCAAGAGAACAAAATAATAAATTATCTTCAACTCCGTCATTTGCCATTGGTTCAGGGACTGTTTCTGCCAAAGTAAAACCAATCTAAGATAAAAAAAAATAACAACCAAACTCTTGCTCCAATTTTGCCTCATGTTTCTTCGATACTCTCATCTGGTGCTTAGGGAGAACATATTGCGAATGGAGATCAAGATAGTGGTCAGGGATTTATGACCATAACTGAGAACCCTCTCATTTTTGGACATCAACCACCTAGCATATCACTTCTAGTTGTTAAAGGTGTACTAAATATGGTGAATAGTCAGGAATCTGACTAGTGTATTTCTTTGGTTCCTGAGAGTCCTATGGAGCAGAAGCAGGGCGCTAGTGTGCCACTAGATACATGTATTGTTGTATCCCACATCGGCCATACAAAAAGAAAAGTAATAGTTTAAATATTCTAACCCTACTCTAACTAACACCGAGGCCTTTTATGATTAAAACCCCACACCTGACGGATTGTGCAGGTGGTAATTACCAAGTTACGTACAATATCGGTGTTGTTGGAAGTGGGCCGTATGGCCTGCCTCTCTGATAATTCTACATGGTATCAGAACCAGGGAGCGGGCCCATACTGTACTGCCACATGATGGGTGGGTTCTCTTGGCCCTGCGCGATGATGGTAGGTCTCTTGGCCCTGCGTGTAAGGTGAGTTTCCTTGGCTCCACGTGATTGCCGATATGTGGATCTCCCAAGCGTGACCCACTAATTAGGTCCCACGTGAGGGGGCGTGTTGAATCCCACATTGGCCATACAAAAAGAAAAGTAATAGTTTAAATATTCTAACCCCACTCTAACTAACACCGAGGCCTTTTGTGATTAAAACCCCACACCTGACGGATTGTAATAGTTTAAATATTCTAACCCCACTCTAACTAACACCGAGGCCTTTTGTGATTAAAACCCCACACCTGACGGATTGTGCAGGTGGTAATTACCAAGTTGGGTACAATATCGGTGTTGTTGGAAGTGGGCCGTATAGCCCGTCTCTCTGATAATTCTACATGTATGTCTGACGCGAATGCACTTGTATGCAATGAAACATCTTCCAGTCAAGATGAGGAGTTGTCGGCCTGATTGTTGATTATTCATAGAACCTCTACAATCCCAATTCCTTATGTTTATGGATAAAATCAAAATATTTGTTTGGAATATTTGTGGAGCTATTAGAAGACGAGCTTGTAATGTAATAAAAAGTTTTGTTTCTTTGCATCGAGTGGATATCTTAGTAATTTTGGAGCCTCAGATTAGTGGGACAAAGGCTATGCAAGTTTGTAAAAAATTTGGATTTTCTCGCTAAGATATTGTGGATGCTATAGGTTTTTCTGGTGGCAAATGGGTCTTGTGGAATGATTGGCATGTGTGTATGGAGCCAATTGCATTAATGGGCCAATCCATTACAATGTGTGTTTCCCCTATTTCTGGTCATAAATGGTTGTTTGCTATTGTATATACTAGTCCTTGTCGACAACACAGAGATAGCCTATGGTCTTTTCTTGATGGTGTAGCTGTTAATAATCCTCTGCCATGGATGTTAGCATGGAATTTTAATGAGTTGCGTTGCAACTGTGAAAAATAAAACGAGGTGCTAGTGGGTACAAATTGGGGGCTTTCGTTCTTGGGTTAATAATCATGGTACGGTGGACTTAGGATATTTGGGAATCAATTTACATGGAATTCAAAAGATCGATTTGGAAGAATTATTAAGGAACAACTTGATAGAGGAAATATGTAGACAACCTTGGAGATGTTTGTTCTCTGACTGTTTTGTTAAACATTTTCCAAGAAAAGTTTCTGATCACTGCCACTTCTCATTTGTTTGGGAAGTAATCAATTGCCGGATCCACATTTGAAGTCTTTCAGATTCGAGGCTATGTGGATGAAACATGCTCAATTTCAAGGTTTTGTTAAGGAAAATTGGACTGTTCACTCCGGGCACATTTACTAAAAGATTTCAGATCTTACTTCTAAGTTATGTAGATGGAACTATGAGGGTTTCGGTCACCTTTTTCAAAAGAAGAAAAACTACTAGCCATAATTAAGGGAATTCAAAGATCTTTTGATCGAAGATCAAACCCTTTTCTTTTCAACCTTGAGAAACAACTTATTGAGGAGTTGAATTGTGTTATTGATCAAGAAGAGATTTTCTAGTTGCAAAAATCTAGGATCCAATGGTTGAAGGAGGGTGATAAAAATAGCCACTTTTTCCACCTTTCTACTGTGATTCGACGATGTAATAAAATTGAAGGCCTGATGAATGAGCAAGGGATTTGGATACAAGACAAGGGTATGTTGAAGGATATTGCGGTAAATCACTTTATTCAATTATTCTCTGATGATATGGCCTTTCCTAGGAATACTCTTTTGCCCATTTTGTTTCCTATGTTATCTCAATATGATATTGAGTACCTTAACAAGGAGGTGTCAGAGTTGGATGTGAAGAACTTTTTTTTTTTTTTTTTTGTCTATTGGGCCTCACAAGGCACCTGGACCTAATGGTTAACCTGCTTCTTTTTACCAAAATTGTTGGAATATTTGTGGTAAAGACATTATAAGCATAGTGCAACATTGTTTTCGCTCTGGTTCTCTCCCTCTTGGTTTAGGCGACATTCTTATTGCACTTGTTCCTAAAGTTGAAGGCTCGCAACTAATCTCTCAGTTTCACCCAAAGTTGTACTCTTTACAAAGTGGTCACAAAGTTGTTGGTTGAACGACTCAGACAATATGTGTTAGCTCAAGAAGTCTTCCACACTTTTCGGAAACAAAGGGGAAGAAGGGATATATGGCTTGGAAGATTGATCTAATTATGCACTGTGTCACCCAAGTTAATTTTCAAATTTTAATGAATGGTGAGTTATCTCAATCTTTCACTCTGCAAACAGGCGTTGATCAAGGTAATCCACTATCTCCTTATTTATTTATCTTATGCATAGAGAAATTGTCTTACCTAATTCTTGAGACAGTTTTGACAAAAAAATAAAAAAATTCTTGAGGTAGTGAATTGCAAATCTTGGAAAGCGATTAAAGTTTCTCGCCATGGACCACCTATTTTAGATTTGATGTTTGCCAATGATGTTATTCCTTTTTTTAGGCTTCTCGAAGGCAGGCTCGAGTGGTTAAGCGTTGTCTCGAGACTTTTTGTCTTTCTTTTGGGCAACAAATCAGTTTTGAAAAGTCAAGATTATATTGTTCTCCAAATACTTCAAATGCTTTGGCGGCGGAGATAAGTGATTTGTGTGGTTCCCCGTTTACTAATGATTTGGGAAAGTACCTTGGGGTTTCTCATATTCACTCTAGGGTCTCTAAAAATACTTATAAGGAGATTGTGGAGAAGATGCAAAAAAGGCTTGCTGCTTGGAAAGCTCATTCTCTCTCTTTGGCTGGTAGAATGACGATGATCTAAGCTGTAACCTTGGCTATCCCTGTTTATGTGATGCAAACTGTTAAGTTGCCAATCACTATTTGTAATCCACTTGATAGGGGCCTAATAAAAATTTTCTAAAAGGCTTCATTCAATCCAAATCCAAATCAAAAATTCCTTTGGTTAAATGGAGTCAGGGGTGTTTGCCTACAAGTACAGGTGGTTTAGGATTGAAGAATATGAAGGCTATGAACTTGGTTCTTATGGCAAAAAATGCTTGGCGAATGTTACAAAATGATGATGGACTTTGGAATCATGTTTTCGAGAATAAGTATCTTGCTAGAGGGAGTAATTATTTACTTGAACATGCTAATTGGCAAGGGGCTTCTAGTACTTGGAGGGGCTTTATTGATGGAGTTGCGTTATTGAAAAAAGGGTCTTGTTTGCCGTATTGGCTCTAGTGAGAACACTATTTTTTGGATGGATTCTTGGTCCAAATATGGTATTCTCCAACATCATGTTTTATTGCCACCATCACAAGAGATGATTAATATTACAATGGTTGACTTTTATTCAAATAGGGGATGGAATATTGACCAACTTCTACAGTGGCTTCCGAAAGAAATTGTGGATCAAATTGTCAACAGTCCTATTAATATTATGGATGATGCTTATGACAAAAGTATTTGGAATGAGACTAGTGATGGAAACTTCATTGTTAAGTCTGCTTATAATCTTACTATTTGAGTGTCTGAATGTTCGAATTAGAGGTGGAAGTCTATCTGACAATGCCATTTACCTCCTAAAGTGAAATATTTCATGTGGCTTTTATTATTGGATAAACTTCTCACTAATAATCAACGATTCAATTAGGGGTTAGTTGTTGATTCTTCGTGCTACAAATGTTTGGGCGTCTGTGAATCTATTGCGCTTATATGCAGAGATTGTCCTATTATTGTTTAGGTATGACAAAGTCTCAATGTTTCAATTTCTTTTTTCGGCCTCGGGGATATCTTTGAATGGCTGCATAATAATTTTTCTTCGAAGGCTCTTTTCCCTTGACCATTTTGATTGGCGTCTTGTGTTTGTCACATGTTGGTTCATTTGGCACTGGAGAAATAAAAGCATTTTTCAAAGTGACTTTGTATTCCCCAATGATCCCAAAATTATTATTCTCACTTATTGTCGCGAATGGCTGCAAGAAAATATTATTACTTTTCAAAAGGCACCCATAGCCTTTACTTTAGGAACCACCGTCAGAAGGGTTGTTTAAACTCAATGTGGATGGTTGTAGAAAATGCCGCCTTAATTTTATTGGACCAAGATGTGTTCTTAGGAACTCTTTTGGAGCTTGGGATGTTGGGTTTTGTGTTAATCTTAGGCGTGGGGACATTCTCAACGCTGAAATTTGAGGAATCTTGTGTAAACTGAAATAGAAAGGAACGAAGTTACCCGAAAAATGTAGAAGTCTTGAGTGGTGAATGATTCTTGGGATGAGTCGCGGACTAAGTTGCTCTCTTTAAGACGTTTCGCGGCTCTGCCCAAAGTGTGCAAGCAATTCACAAACACCACGTCGTCCCCACGATAAAACAGTCCATAACCTTCTTCTTCTGATAAGATTCTTCCTTGCACACACATAGGAAGAACCTTCGAACTAAACCTTTTCGATATGTTGCTTTTTAAATTAATATTTTAAAACTTCTTTTTTCTTCTGTTCCGTCTACCCTCCGTCTCACTAATATATATATATATATATATATATATATATATATATATATATATATATATATATAGATAAAGAAATAGACTTTGGGAGTTGTAAAACCGTAAGAATCAAAAGAATTTATTGGGGGGTGCAAAACGGTCGGTCATTCAAGGGAGTTATTGTGATGCAATGCATGAAGTCTGAAATCAAAATAGTCAAAAGATAAAAACCATAATAGGACAATCAAAACGTAATTCAAATTCAAATAAAAAATAAAATCAAAATGGTTTGATTGCATAACTCCTTAAGCCAAAATCAATTGACTTTCAATATTAGTAATAAAGTAAAACATAAATATATTTAAATATTTAAATAAAAACATATTTGCTCTAACAATCCCCCACTTGTTTTTATTTAAAAAATATATATCAAGCAACATATCATAAAGATATGCATAAGTAAAGATGTTTCTCAACTTAAACCTGTACATAGTGTTAGTGATCCAGATTATACTAGAGTAACCTATAATTTTGAACTCTATCTTTGACAGCACCACACACATAACTTTATTAAGGTGAAGTTCAAAAAGCCAGCACATTACGACCATGTGCTTGTATCCCAGTATAGTGAACGCTTTAGAAACTTGCCCAAAATTTCATAGGAAGCGGCCTCACTTCCACATTCACATAGGTAAGACTATCAAGGATATCCACTCAACATAGAGTATAGACCTTATTAAGAGAAAAAATCTCAACCTAAAATCGCTTCAGGATGTCATGCTTCTTAGGGATGGACATGGAATAATATTCCAAATTAAAATTAGCAAGACTTCACTCATATCACTTGTGACTTGTTATTACCCTTTAAACCTACATAGAGTATAGACCTTATTAAGAGAAAAAATCTCAACCTAAAATCGCTTCAGGATGTCATGCTTCTTAGGGATGGACATGGAATAATATTCCAAATTAAAATTAGCAAGACTTCACTCATATCACTTGTGACTTGTTATTACCCTTTAAACCTATTTCTTAGGATCTCCAGTCTATAGGTTGGGTTGCCATCACAAATGACTCAATTTTCTACGGGCTTTAGTCTCATCCCTTTCGAGGTTTTCCAAACCTTTTCTCATGCTAGTCCTTTCGTCAAAGGATCAGCCAATTTTTCTTCAAACCGTATATGGCTGGAATCGGTTTCTCCTATAAAGGGGTATCTGACAGTAGGTTCATAAATTTTAGAGGAATTAGAACCCCCATTATTTCGAAGATTAAAATGAAATTTATTCTCATTAAAATCAGCATCAAGTGACTCAATTATGACATTTAATTAGCATCAACATTCAATTTAAACATTCCATCAGTAGCATATCTCTTTCCCACAAAAACCCCATTTTTAGTAAGAGTATACATATCTGCTCCAATGGTTTGAGTAAATCCAGCCTTGTTGAGAAGAAAGCCCGAGACCAAATTCTTCCTTATCGCTGGAGCGTGCATTACATCTTTCAGTATCATGGTTTTTCCAGAGGTGAACCTCAACTCCACCTCTCCAGTACCAGCAACATCAATTGAGTGTGAATCACCCAACAAGACCTTTCTTCCCTCAAGCACATAATAGGTCTTGAAAATGGAATGATCATAGCAAACATGGCGAGAAGCACCACTGTCCACCCACCACCCTTCAGATCCATCAACTAGGTTGATTTCTGATATCATTGCAATCAATTGTTCTTCAACAAGATTTGCCTAAGAAGCAAAGTTTTCCTTATAATGCATGGCAGATTGATAACGTCTTAAAATTGTTGTAAACTGAAATAGAAAGGAATGAAGTTACTTGATGTAAAATTAAATTGCACTCAAATTTAAACCCTATCAATGTAGTATGTGTAAGTAGGGATCGTTCTAGGCCGGGGATTAAAAGGGATGCTAATCTACCCAAATTAGACTCTAAACACTTAACTAGACTTAAAAACAGAAAACTAGACTCTAGACAACTCAAAATAGCAAATAGAACTCAAATTAGACAGTTTCTGGACTATAGACACTCAAAATAAGCTAATATGACTCAAAACACACAAACTAAGTTCCTAAGACTCAAAACTAACACTAGGGGATGATTTGGACGAAAATTAAACTAAGTAGACTCAAAATACTAAATGGGGATTGTTTTTGACGAAATTAACTAAAACTAAGCAAATTAAAGAAACAAACTTTAAAAGGTATGAATTTGGGTGAATTAAAGGGTGAATGGCTAGCTAGAGGGTCCTTCTCCACACATGACACATATGCAACACAAGTCGATTTCCAGTTATTCTTTCCATAAACCATGAACCTCAACGCCCCAAGTTAACTGTGACATTTAACTCTCAGATTTTCTAAATTCATTGAATTGGATGGGATACACATCGTCAACCCAAATTATTCTCCAATAGTTCTCTACATGAAAAGCATAATAGAAATACAATCAAAGATTATTAATCTCTGTGAAAATCATAAGCATTGACAAGGCATTCGTGACTATGAAAATCATGACACTCCTGCCAGGAATTTACTTAACGCGATCGTGACTAGCAACCTCCACTACTTGTAAATATAAGTTTGTAACTATTAGGTGAAACTCCCTTATATTTTAGCATCAAATTCATGCATGCAAACTAAGTATGCATCCTCAATCAACACACACAAATAAGTTTTAAATCAAACAGTTAAGCAAATTGCATTCACGATTTATGAAACAATAACTGGATGTAATCAACTCATATCACATATATGTTCATGGCGTTGAATTCTCCCCTAGCTAAAACGAGTTTAGTTCCTCATGTTTGCAAATAAACAAAGACAATTAAATTTAAACGTTAAAAACAAAGATAGAATACACCTGGAAACGCTCCAACAATCCAAGGCTTGAATGGCAGGCATGGCACTAAGTTCTATCCTCTCCTTCCTTGCACAGCTGCGGCACAATGAGTGTGTGGTGGATGGATGTAGGTGAGTTATGGTAGAGGGTGGTGGTTTGAATGGTGCAGCAGATTAGGGTATATATAGAACTAGGGATTACTTGGCCTAGGTTGTCAAGGAAAAGGATTTAGGACACCAATCCAACAAGGAAAAGGCCTTCTAGAAAGGTTGGGGCGCCAGATTTTTAGGGCCTCTAGAAATGAGTGTTGTGGCATGTTTCTAGAAGGAAAAGGCCTTCTAAAAACAGGTTTTAGGTGTCTTAATATGAAAAGGAGTCCCCTTGCAACTGGAATTAAGGTAGGATAAGATTAGGATATGATAAGATAAGATAAGGTAAGATAAGGTTAGTTTAGATAAGATAAGGTTGGATAAGGTTTTAGATAATGTTCCTTCTTTTTAGCTGATTCCTTATCTTCAATGACTTGAATTAATTTCTTCATCTCTTTTGCACATTCCTAGCCTCTCTTGAACTTCAATTTCGTCCATCGACCTTAATCCGTGCATGTGCTATCCATTCCAAGCCCAAAACTGCTCTAAAATGCTCCAAATTGCATCTTTTTGCCAACTTTGTCATTTGAACCTGAAAACACACGAAAATAGCTTAAAACACTCTTATAAGCAATAACTAACTAAATAAATGCAAGAAAACAAGCTAACTAAGTCGCATAAATATGCTCCTATCATTACCCGAAAAATGTAGAAGTCTTGAGTGGTGAATGATTCTTGGGATGAGTCGCGGATTAAGTCGCTCTCTTTAAGACGTTTCGCGGCTCTACCCAAAGTGTGCAAGCAGTTCACAAACACCACGTCGTCTCCATGATAAAACAGCCCAGAACCTTCCTTTTCTGATAAGATTCTTCCTTGCACACACAGGAAGAACCTTCGAACTAAACCTTTTCGATATGTTGCTTTTTAAATTAATATTTTTAAACTTCTTTTTTCTTCTGTTCCGTCTACCCTCCGTCTCACTAATATATATATAAAAAGATATAGACTTTGTGAGTTGTAAAACCGTAAGAATCAAAAGAATTTATTTTTGGGGGGTGGGGGGGGCGCAAAACGGTCGGTCATTCAAGGGAGTTATTGTGGTGCAATGCATGAAGTCTGAAATCAAAACAGTCAAAAGATAAAAACCATAATGGGACAATCAAAACATAATTCAAATTCAAATAAAAAATAAAATCAAAATGGTTTGATTGCATAACTCCTTAAGCCAAAATCAATTGACTTTCAATATTGGTAATAAAGCATAACATAAATATATTTAAATATTTAAATAAAAACATATTTGCTCCAACAAATCTTTTTGGGATTACAACTTGCTTGGGATAAAGGGGTTCAACGCCATTTGGTGGAGTCTGATTCTACAATTGCGGTCCAACTGATATCACATGGTGCCACTGATAATCATCCTATTGGTGAATTATTCAAGCTTGCTGTTTAATGTTACTGTGTGATTGGGAATGTATATTCGTCATATCCATCATGAAATGAGTTTTGTTATTGATGAGATAGCCAACTTGGGCCTCTCTCATCCTTTATGTACGGTCTATTTTACTCCATCTTCTTGTAAGCAGTTATTATTGTCTAATATGACGGGAATCTCTTGACCTCGTGACATTATTTTGCAGTTTCTTTTTTGTCGGGCTATTAGCTCATTTGTTTAACAAACCCCCGCCCCCCCCAAAAAAAAAAAAAAAAAAAAAAAAAAACTTATTTTTATGAACATACCGTTTGGGTGTGAAGGTAGTTTGCGTAAATTACCTTATTACTATAATATAATTTGTCAACTAAAAGGCAAGTGCTTTCAGTAGTGTGTTTTACAAATTATGAGATGAATAAAAAAAGAGGAAGAGAGGCCCCCTATTCTCAGAAAACATCCAATAGTTTCAAAGCTCAAGACTTCAATTTTTAGAATTTGGATTGTACTCACACAGTCAGACTGACCTCAATTTGGCCTTTTGGTTCTTTATTCATTTTTTTTACCTCCTTTATATGTACAATTTTTGTTAATAATATTGTTGCGCTTGTAAGCAGTGGCTCGGCGAGAAATTCAATCCGCAAATAAACCTTCAAGTTACACACATATATAATTCAAATTTGCATTGCATCTAATTTGAAAAATTAAATTAAATTAGAAAGCCTAGTATCTTATGATAGCTTTAGGTTATTCCTTCTTTATTATGTAGTATCTTTGAGATGGCAAAATTGAGTCTAAAAATAATAGAAGATGGTTAAAAGTGGCATAAAAAAGGCATAGTCACATAAATACCCCTTAAAACTAAAACTCATTCTCATTTTGTCTCTTGAAACTTATTTTTTCTCACATACCCATTACCCCTATAAGTATATTACCTCTCACTATGCCCCATAAAAAAATCCGTAAAAAATTCGTTAAACCTTATAATGTGGCACAAATGAGAGTTTATTCCTTTGTTGTCCCTTCCCTTTCTTCCGCCATGGAAGAGCAACCATGACTGCCATCTCCTCCATCACCCAACCCTCATTCTTCTTTCGTCGCCCACCTTCCTCTCAATCCACAATGAGAGAGTTGATGGTTTCACCATCTGGTGGCAACCTATTTCTAAAAAATCCTACTTTTTAAAACCCACTTTACAAGATTCCTCCATTGATGAACCCTTTTTCAAGCTCTCACCTTTTTTGTCATCTCTAATCCAATTATAAGCCATATAAATGGCTTTGTTCTTCACCCACTTTACAAAATTACTCCATTTCTCCCATCTGGAACATTTATACTTCATCACCCAGTTCACGATTTTTTCTATTTGATTGATTGGACGAAAATAGGGCATAGTGAGACATGTACTTCTCTGTAGTTTTCCTCTTCACTTAGTATTACGGTATGTTGGTATCTACACTAAAGGGGTGTGGGAGTTTGCTAAACCTCACAATGGGCTAGCAATAATGTGGTTCAAATTCACCTATAGCGAGTGTTGGGGCCCAAAAATGTCACACTTCAACCCAACCAAGTCTCAAGGCCCAATTGTTATGCAAAGCCTACATTCAAGCCCAAACACATGCCAAGGCGCGAGATCGACGAGGAATATATTTACCAACATGCCATGCCACAGTGTTTAAGCCGAATATTCACGCCAAGCTCATGCTTATTCATCACGCCATGCTTCCTTAGCCACAATTCATGCTAAGCCCAAATCACATATTCGTGGCTTGCCAAGTGGATTGTGGTGTGGATGGTTACGGAAGGTTATCGGGGCCTACGTGGAATCGGGACACGGAAGACTTTGAGTTGCTTGGGAGCCAAAACATCCAAGCCCATATCCTTTGTATTTCACGCAGGCATCATTGGGAAAGAACTAGCCTAGTTTATCCCTTTCCCTAGCAAGCCAACCCCCTTGGTTAGGATTAAACTAGATTCTTGCATTAAATGCATGTTAAGCCTAGCAAGTCAGGCATTTAATACTGACTTTCCCTTCCCAACCTGCACAGAAGTTGTGAAGCGCACCACCAGATTCAGCGCATGCGGAAGGCTGCATTGGGAAAGCCGCGCCTCGGAAGTAGAAATTTGCAGGTCTCAATAGTGCAACTAGTTTACACCAAAATGGAAATAATAGGATAGTTAGGGGGAAAAGAGGGGAAGACCAAGCCACAAAAGGATATTCCTTTGAAACCAAGAGAAGAAACCTTCACTTACATAAGGAGGGAGAGAAGCCATTAGAAGGGGATTCAGATTAACAGAGAGGATGAGATAGAGAAAACGTAGTGAGAGATAACCACCCAGGAATAAGCCCAGAAAGTTATATTTTAGTCTAGAAGCATACTCCAAGTCTCAGGCATCACCATTCATGCAACTTTGGCAATTTCTACAAGCCTTCTATAAAACATTTTAACCATTAGAAGCCTTGCTAACACCCTAGGAAAGCCCAAAACATGTAGCTATGAATGCCATGCAACCATGCCAACCTTCTCTCTCTCTCTCTCTCTCATGTAAATTGATAATTTTCTAGCTTCCACACCACGCTTCACTTGAGCAAGTCATTATCTTGATCTTTCGTACTATCTTCGAGCCGTTGATGTTACCCGGGTATTTCCTAAGACAAGCTAACTCTTTTGAGATATTCCGGGACTTGTTACGAACCCGTACCAAGGGAGACAAGAGGATGTTCTCAAAGCCCAAGTCCACCTCGACCTAAAAGTCCCCCAACAGCGAGAATCAAACATATGACCTCTCACTTACAAGTGAAGAAGAATTCCAATAAACCGTAATACTATGTGGCCCTTCTAGATAGTTAAGTGAGGAAAATGGCCATTTAGTACTATGGTCTAGTGGTATTCTTCTTCACTTGTAAGTGAGAGGTCTTAGGTTCGATTCTCGCCAAAAGAAAACTTGAACCACATTATTATGGCTAGCCCATTGCAAGTCTTAGGCCATCTTCAATGGAGATAATTTCAGCCTAAAATGCTCCAAAACCCAACCCAACCAGGCTAAGTTTCAGCCCTTTGGCCATCAGGTTGGGCATTGTTAGCCAGCCAGCCCATTTGCTGGGCCCAGTCTGTCCACACCCAATAGCTACTTAACATCAACTAACCGTTGCTAGCTGACGTCATGTCGTTGTTGGAATTTTTTTTTTTTAAAATTTTTTAAGGATGAAATTAAAAAAATCTATTTTTTTTCCCTATAAATACGTAAGCCATTTCTACATCATTTCTCACATCCTTTTCATCCTTCCATACTATCTTATCTCATTTTATTTCAATTCTTCACATTCTATTCACCTCAAACACTCTTTTCATCACACCTCTTTCTTACATCTTCCAATAATCTAAATTTAAAATTTTCAATATTTTTTCAAATGGCCACATCTTCAACCAAAGGAAAGGCTTGGACCCGAAAAGAAGATGAAGTTTTTTGCAAGGCTTATAGATGGGTCTCGAAAGATAGTATCAAGGGTATTTCATAAACAAGTGACGACATTTGGACTCGTACGTCCAAAAAGCACTATGAGTTCTACGAAGGCACCACTCAACTGAATCCCATAAGTTCTTCATGATGGAAAAAATAACTTCATCCAAGGTTGAATAAGTGGCATATAATGGCCGAAAGGAGACATGCTAGCGGAGCAAATCTATACGACGAAGTAAGTGTTTTCACAAGTTCTTTTAAATATTTAATTATATTACATTTAATTCCATAAATTTTTTATTTTATTTTTGTAAATATTTTTTCTAGGAATGCCAAGCGGAGCAATGTATATGGATGACATGAAAAAAGCCTTTATTCATCAAGGTTGTTGGGAAATTTTTAAATGGTGGGTGTTATTTCAAGATCCACCTCAAGAAAATTTTGGTTCTATGCCGGTGATTGGAAATGTTTTCGGTAATACAGTTGGGGATGAAGAAGTATCTCCTGTCATTGAAGAAAATCTGTCTCTAGTCAATCTTCCATACCTAGGGTTATGGGATGAAACAAGGCTAGAAAATTGAAGGAAATAAGGAAAAGGAGGAGTTAGCCTTTTGAGAGGAAATGACATCCTCATTACAATTAATAGCGAAGCAAAATGCCATTGTCAGGGAAGAAAGGAAGTGGAGACACAAAGAACGGGCAAAACAAATACAAGAAGAGATGAATGATAAGAACATGGAAAAGGACACCACGAATTATACTCCAATGGGTAAGGCATATTTTGAAAGGAAAAAGAGGGAAATTATGGTCCGACGGGATTTGTTTTCAACATCCGACTATACTTCTACAATGGCAGATGAAGATCATTATTATTAGTAATATTTAATATCTAAGTTGTTGTAGTTTTAATATTTAAGTTGTTGTAGTCTTAATATTTATGTTGTTGTAGTTTTAATATTTAAGATGTTGTAATCTTTAGTATTTAAGTTGTTGTAGTTTTAATATTTAAGATGTTGTATTTCAATTAAGTTTTGATCTTTGAATTAATGTCTAAGTTGTTAACCAATAACCAATAAGTTAGAGAACAAACTTAATTCAATTGTTGAATTAATGTCTAAGTTGTAGTTTTAATATGTAATTTAATTCAATTAACCAATAAGTTAAAGAACAAACTTAAAAATAATAAGTTATATATAGGCTGAAATATAGTCATTTCGGTTGGATATAGTAAATAAATATAGCCTCACATTGTTCATTTAAAAATAATTTTTTGAAGGACTATAATTCTGGACGAGGCTATATTTAGCCTTTTCGGTTGGAGATGACCTTAACTCACTCCACCACTCCTTTAGGGTAAATAATATTGTTTATTAAAAAAAAATGAGAAAAATGAGTTTCAGAGGGTAAATTCATAAGTTCAAAAAAAAAAAAAAAAAAAAAAAAAAAAGAAGGAGTTGGGCATTTAGGTCTATTGGACTCTACGATCCTTGATCCACCAATTGATGTCCCTCAAACCCATCTAAGTTGAGCCCATAAAACAAAGAAAAAGGCCCATCCAAGCCAACTATATTTATGGCGGGAAAATTATCACATCTTCGCGCCAAACAAAGCAAACACTCTTTGCTGCCCAAACTCAACCTTCCAAACCCCAACGCTCTCCCCCTCTCTCTTTCTGGCCATGGCTTCCGATTCTTCTCCGGCGGACTTCAACAATGGTAAGCCCCTTCCTTCTTCTCTATTTCTCTCGAAATTCGGTTGTTTTCATGTGTCCGTAAATCTCAAACTCATTATATATATATATATATATATATATATATATATTTTTTTTTTTTTTTGATGTCAAATTTCAACAGGGCCTTCTTCTCCTGATGACTTCTTATCGAGCCCAATCGGCAACACCTTCTCCTCTCCAGTGGACGCCACCCACCGCAGTCCGCGTCGATCCATTACCCCCTTGGAATTTGACACCCCGCGGGTGCAGCGATCCCGGTTCGCCGCATCCGAAACAACACCAACGGGCACACGCCGCACCAAGGGCCATAGTGCTGGCGCTGCCCCGACCCCCTCCTCCACTGACGGTGATGTCCCACCATCTTCTGAAGGCGGCGATGGGTACGGTGTGGACGAGGACCAACCTACATTTGTCTGGGGCACGAACATCAGCGTGAACGACGTTAAGGTGGCGATTGTTAGGTTTTTAAAGAATTTTCGGGATGAGTCGCAGTGGAATACGGAGAGTGAGTACCTTACAGAAGGGAAGTACATTGAGGCCATCAAGAGAGTTATTGAGATGGAAGATGATTCGCTTGATGTTGATGCGCGCAATGTGTTTGATTATGATTCCGACTTGTATGCAAAGATGGTCAGGTACCCACTTGAGGTTCTTGCGATTTTCGATATTGTTTTGATGGAAATGCTGCCCATCATAAACCCGTTGTTCGAAAAGCACATCCAAACTCGGATTTATAATCTCAAAACATCCACCTCGATGAGAAATCTCAACCCATCTGGTTAGTTTTCAACAACTGCTTGTGTTTGCAATCCAATTTTCTCTTTTTGCTTTTGGGTTTTTGTTTGTTGCTGATCAATGTAATGTGTGTATGGAAATATGGACTGACTTGAGTATATATATTACTAGACATTGAGAGGATGGTTTCGTTGAAGGGAATGATTA
Organism: Heteromeles arbutifolia; assembly: GCA_024362995.1. Classification (NCBI taxonomy): domain Eukaryota; kingdom Viridiplantae; phylum Streptophyta; class Magnoliopsida; order Rosales; family Rosaceae; genus Heteromeles; species Heteromeles arbutifolia. The sequence goes on along the minus strand of JANCRC010000002.1, from coordinate 35,893,754 downwards.
TTCGGTCTAGTTCAATAATACCTGAGATAAGGGAAGCAATATTTAGATGCCTTGTGTGTGGCTACTACTCCGACCCACTTCCCGTAGAGAAGGGTAACCTTGTTCAGATCACATGTTTATTTGCTTAGATTTGATTTAGATTGATTTCTCTATTGTATGCTGAATTTTTTAGTGCTATCAGGGCGAATATTGGAGCCTACAATATGTTTGAAGGAAGAGTGTCAAGCCAGGAATTCCATGACACTGGTTCATAATCAATGCAGGTAATCAAGGGCGACTATCTTTCGTTAAGTTGTTTAAATGTTTGTTCTGTGTAATTTCACCTTTTGCATCTCCAGGTGCCTCCTTTCTTTTTGCAGTTGTTGTTAAACAACCGATGCACTTGAGATATATTTGATTTTATAGTTTTAATGGAACATGGACTCCTATATAAAAATGGGATTTTGAATGCTAACAAATAAAAGATTGACGCTGAAATAAAAATTTCAAGAGACACAATTGTTTTTAAACTGAAGCAAAGTTCTAAAGATTGTGTTAGTCATGATTGTGGCTAAAATGGGCAAAAATCAAATCTAAAGCCTTTGTCCTATAGGTTTAGACTTCGGAACAAGTCAGTTTAGAAAACATTACGACTATATTCTATAAAATACAACTGAAAGGCGAGATAATGTGGAACAATACTTGTGAAATAAACTGATTTGAGAAAGTGACCTTTACAGTTTGAAGTTAGAGTTTTACAAAGAAATCACTTTAATGGGACCTACTTTTTCAATCAGATTTACAGATAAACAGATTGTGAGGCTCCAGGAGACTCCTGATGAGATCCCTGAAGGAGGGACACCACATACAGTGAGCTTGTTGATGCATGACAAACTGGTTGATGCTGGAAAGCCAGGAGACAGAATTGAGGTAAGTCCATATTGTACCCCTTTGTGTGACCCTAAGATACCTATCATATTTCTTTATCTTGAATATGTTCCTTTCCAATAGGTTACTGGGATATACAGGGCAATGACTGTTAGAGTTGGACCAACACAGAGAACTGTAAAATCATTGTTCAAGGCACGTTTCTATCTTTTTTTCTGTGAAATTTCAAGATCTTCATATTAAGGTGGTCTGGACATAAATTTCCTCTTCATTTGATTGCAGACTTACATTGATTGTCTGCATATAAAGAAATCTGATAAGTCAAGAATGCTGGCGGAGGATCAAGTGGAAGTTGACAATTCCTTGGTTGGAAACTCAGAAGAGATTCTTTTTTATGAAAAAAAGGTGATCAATGTATACTTTCACTTGCAGTCACATCAGACTTTGCTTGTATTGGCTGTATGAATCATATCCTTGCTGAAATTTCAGGTGGACCAATTGAAAGAGTTGGCAAAACAGCCAGATATATATGATCGATTAACAAGGTCTTTAGCACCAAACATCTGGGAGTTAGATGACGTTAAAAAAGGCCTTCTTTGCCAGGTGCTTTAAATGCTTAAACTTTTTATTTTATGAGTAGTTTTGTTGGTCATTTAAAAAAAAAAAGTTTTCTGTTTCATTATTTTTCAAAATTGATTCTTATTTTAAATGGCCTAAATGCAGCTTTTTGGTGGGAATGCTTTGAAGCTACCATCTGGTGCTCGCTTCCGTGGTGATATTAATATTCTTCTTGTTGGTGATCCTGGAACCAGCAAGTCCCAGCTGCTCCAGTACATACACAAACTAGCTCCTCGCGGAATATACACTAGTGGAAGAGGGAGTTCCGCTGTTGGATTGACTGCTTATGTTGCGAAAGATCCTGAAACAGGGGAAACTGTATGCTTTTGTTTATAAAAAAAACTTTATCTTATGGTATTTCATGAAAACACATGAAGTTAAGTGGAATCATTTTATGACTCTTCAGGTTTTAGAGAGTGGAGCCTTAGTTTTGAGCGATAGAGGCATTTGTTGCATTGACGAATTTGACAAAATGTCTGATAGTGCGAGGAGCATGCTACATGAAGTTGGTTATTTTTTTTTCACTTTTTTCTCAAATATGTGGGAGGAATGTGCATTTTTTGAAATGCTTTTAAACTTCTCTTTTCATTTAAGTTTGGACATTTTGTCTTCAAAATCATGTCGAGTGATATGTGAAGATCCAGATTATATGCTTTCAAGTTTAATATGAGAGTTTGTAGATTCAAATTATATGCTTTCAAGTTGGACATTTTAATTTCATGTTTTGGCTAATCCGAGACACAAGAACAGTATGTCAGTATGCTAAGTGGCATTAAGTATACTACTCAGTATATTATTAGGGACTGCATTCTAGTATTCCTTTGTGCGCAATGCAACTAATTTCCCATTGATGTGGCTTTATTTCTAAATATACTCATACTCCTCCAGGTGATGGAACAGCAAACTGTTTCAATAGCTAAGGCAGGAATTATTGCTTCCCTTAATGCTAGGACTTCAGTCTTGGCTTGTGCAAATCCAAGTGGTTCACGCTATAACCCTCGCTTATCAGTAATTGACAACATACACCTTCCTCCTACCTTATTATCCAGGTGAGAAGATACACATGACATGCTTCTAGAACATTAAAAGGGTCTAAACTACGGCTTAATGATGGTTTTACCTACATTCGTCTAATTTAAAGACATTGTTTGTGAAGAATGTCAAACTGGTTTTTTCTTGCATATTTGGTGGAAGTTATCTATTGTGGAATATTGTTGTTAACTTTTTGGTGTAAATAATGTCAAACTTCTACTCGACAAAAGAATGTCAAACTTGTTTTCTTGCATAGTTTCTGCAAAGTCTTTATTGTTTATGATTTTGAGTTGCTCCTCTGATCATTAGTTTTTCTCAGGTTCGATCTGATCTACTTACTCCTTGACAAGGCTGATGAGCATACAGACAGGCGCCTTGCAAAGCATATTGTTGCATTACACTTTGAGAATCCTGAGGTCTGGTGAATTATGAATTCTCTCATCCTAGTGCTATAGTTTTTTTGGTAAATATTTAAGGACTAATTTTAGCACATATCTTGTTTACTCCATGTCTCCAATTGCAGAGCGGACAGCAGGATGTCTTAGACATTGCTACGTTGACCGCATATGTGGGTTATGCCCGAAAGCATATTCACCCACATTTATCTGATGAGGCTGCTGAAGAGTTGACTAGAGGTTATGTTGAGTTGAGGACGAGAGGAAATTTTCCAGGCAGTAGCAAAAAGGTAAATTTACATCAATCTTAATACAAGGTACTCTTCATATATATTCTAGGTCCAGAAATTGTAGAAGAATGTTCACATAATATATAGTTATGCACTTTTGTGACAATATTTTCACATGACGTATCATTTTTCCCTATCAAGTGAAGATTCATTTTGAGATTTCTTTAATTCATCTCTTTCTTTGGTGCAAAATGTTTTTTCTCTTTATTTGCAGAATACATTGGTTGGTGCTTTTGACCTAGATCTCCAAATAAATTCGTCAATTGTTGCATCAATCAATGTGGTTTTATTTTCTTTAAATAAAAGGTAAAAAGCTGGGATGTCTATATCATATTCAATTAACTGATTATTTTGACAGGTGATAACAGCAACACCCAGGCAGATTGAGAGTTTGATACGACTTAGTGAAGCTCTAGCTCGCATCCGTTTCTCAGAATCGGTTAGCAAAGATTGCATTGTATCTTAGCAGTTCACATATATTTATCTGGAATAAAATCAATAAAATTATGGCCCGATGCGTGCAGGTTGAGAAGCATGATGTTATTGAGGCATTTCGGCTTCTGGAAGTTGCAATGCAGCAATCGGCAACTGACCACTCCACAGGTATTTACAGCTTTTGTGTCCACTTTTTTCTTAATTCTACTTTTCCTGAAGACAAACACAGCTTAACATCATGTTTTACTTGTGCTTTGTTCTTAAGGAACGATCGACATGGATCTTATCACCACTGGAATTTCAGCAAGTGAAAGAATGAGACGAGAAAGTCTGGTATCATCAGCTCGCAACATAATTATGGAGAAGATGCAACTTGGGGGACCCTCAATGCGCTTGTTAGAGGTGTGCTTTATTTACAAGATGTACAAACTAGACTCAGATAACTATCTTATAAATAACATCTTAATGTGTTTAATATGTCCTGCAGCTGCTGGAGGAGCTGAAGCAGCAGAGCTCTGGCGGTGAACTCCACCTCAACGATGTAAGTATATTCCTCTCTCTCTCTCTCTCTCTCTCTCTCTCTCTCTCTCTCTCTCTCTCTCTCTCATACAAACACAGAATTAGCATGCTGATGGCTATGCATTTGTTGGCATCTCAGCTGAGGACTGCAATTACGACACTAGCAAGTGAGGGATTTGTGGCTTTTGTTCACGGCGACAGTGTCAAAAGAATATGATGAGAGAGGAGACAGAGAAAGAAGAAATGAGTGACACTTGACATTGGTTTTTTTAGTTGCCACGGTTAAGTGAGACCTTAAAACAACTCGAGATGTATCACACCATATTCCAGGGTTCTTTTTGCAGGTGATTATTGTGCGTGTAAATTATTTTGGTAGTCTGTTTTTGTTGGGTGGTCAAGTAGTTTAGTTGAACTAACTACCCTATCAATATAACTCGTTCACAAGTGGTTGATTGTTACAGAATTTGCCTTATCGCCAACTAGCTTGTGGTAGTTGTCCTTCACGTAGTTTGTTAAAAGTCTCGTGTTCACGGGCTGCGACAGTTGCTAGGTTCTTGAGAACAGAAGCGAGAAGAGAAGGATTAGATCGATATTTTGCCGACTCCAAATGGCTTACACGACCACTTGAAGGCTTCACTTTTTAATAACCTGTGAGAAATTTCCTTTCCATGAAGTAGCAGCCAAGCGATGAGGCCAATCTAACATTGGCATCCACGAATGCAATCAGCTGCCAATTTCATTTGGTAGATGAATTCACTAATGAATCCAAAGACCATTTAATGAGCTGTCACTTGGTACTGCGGTCTAGTCATATTCCTTTTTGTTCGTAAGTTAGAGGTCTTGTGTTCGATTCTCGCCGAAGGCGAATTTGAACTACTTTATTCTTATCTCATTGTGAGGCTTAGTCCAATTCCCCAGCTCTTTAATATAGATAATATTGTTTGTTAAAAAAAAAAAAAAACTGCTTAATGAACTAATATGTTGTCTCTAGTTGATTAGTTCCATAAAACATAAAAGTATATATAAAAAATGGTTGTTTTGAATAAGCTCACGTGATTGCTGTCCTTGACTATTATTTATTTTTCTTGGCGTTTCTTAATTAAGATTTTGAATTGAAATTAGGAACAAAAATTGGGAGGCAGGACAATTTTTAATTGTAAGGTACTGGCAGCGGTATCATGTACGTGTTCTTTCCCCATCTCGATGGAATCTTTTCCCATCTCGATGGAATCTCTCTCTGTTAAGTGATTGAGAAGTTTTTACTTCATTAAAAAAAAAAATTACATTGTGAGAGCATATTTTCATCTCAAATGGAATTGACGAAAACTTACAAACACGAAAAGGACAAACGAAGTTAGACTAATACTGATGTGGCGTTAGTTAGTGCCCCCAGCTTTTTGGGATGGATGTAACCCAAAGAGGTGTAGCTTGCAGTTGCCCAAATAATATTGTTCTTCAAAATCAAATATCAAATTGATCTACAAGGTGGAATAGGAAAACAATCTTCAAAGTTGTATGGGAAAGCAATCTTCTTCCTTCATGTCCAAGTTGGCTTGGGAGATTTATTTCCTTTAGGATTCCAACAATGAACGGGATATTGTTGCTTCATTCATTGTAGAAACCAAATATAATAATTAAAATGATGAAAATTATTTATTAATAACTAATAATAGATTTGAAGTTGGTGTTAAATTTGACAGTAACTACTTTTGCTGTCAATCCATATCAAGTCATATAAGAATTGGCATTTTGGTTGAAAAATACTAATGCTACTATTATTGATGAGGTGGACTTTTTTACTCCCTTTGAAGATGCTCTAAGATTATCTCCAACTAAACTAACTCAATCATTTTCCAATGGTTGTGCCTAAAATAAATTTTGGGTTAAAACCTAAAATTTGAACAAATTTAACCCAGAATTCTGGCCAGCGTTAAAAGACTGGCCCACAAGAAAGTTTAGCCCAAATTCAAACCCACATCCCAGAATTAAATCCTACGGCTAAAACAATTAAAAACAAGATTTAAATTAAAATTCATCCAAAAATTCTATAAATACAATTTCATAAGGTCAGTTTAATGAAATTTGCAACTTTTATCAGAATCTAAATATTTTAGATTAAAATGGTTCATAAAAAATTTAGGTTTGGATACGGTCTAAGATGTTAATATAACAAGCCAAATACGTATTGGAAAATGATGCAAGTGACATTTTACCACAGCGACGAAAAAATGTTGAGCACTTGCATGACGCATGACAGTATAAATTCAAACTTCTTCCGTAACTAATCTAATATTTAATCTAACGAAATTTATGGTGTTTAAAAAGTATTGGAAAGCGACAAAAAAGTTGCCAAAGTTAAGAAACTTCCTACAAAACCCTCCCCAACAATAAAAGTTAAAAAGAGGGAGCGGGGACCTGGTGACGTGGGAAATCCTTTTGGTGGCGCAGCGCGAAGGAGAGGGAGAGGGAGGGAGAGGGAGGGAGAGAGAGAGAGAGAGAGAGAGAGAGAGCGAGAGCGAGCAACCAAAGCAATCAGCAAAGTGAATTATTATTTGATCTCCCAACTCTCTCTCTGTTTCCGACCGTCTGCAGTCACACGTTTACACCAACACAGACACAGAACACACCATCGAGAGACAGGAAAGAGAAGAGAGAGAGAGAGAATGGGAGAGTGCTGTCCTCCGATGGATCTGTTCAGGTCGGAGCCTATGCAGCTCGTCCAGATCATCATCCCCGTCGAGTCCGCTCATTTCACCGTCTCTTATCTCGGCGACCTCGGCCTCCTCCAGTTCAAAGACGTACGCCTTTTACTCTCTCTCTCTCTCTGATTCCCATTTTTCTTTCAATTATGGTTTCTTCTTCCTTTTTCGATTGGTTTTTTGCTGCGGAGAACAGTAAAAACCCTAACTTGGCACTGTTTCCGATTGGAATTCTTAATTGGATTGGATTCGATTTGCGGAATTGTTTTTATTTTGTGAATTTGGGGTTTCGTTTTTATGTGTGAGATTGAATTGCCTGGTTAGTTTATGGTGTTTTATTCTTTAGATTTTAAGGAGCTCATTAATCTGCAAATTGAGGTGGTGATCGATTAGTTCATTACCAATTACATAATTTAGTCTCCCGAAAAGAGACATTTGATTATCGGAGCATTTAGCTTCGCGAAAGCCTAATACGCGGTCATGGCACTGTCAGATTTTGGTGTCTTGAAAATTTGTATCCCCATTTAAAATGGACGTGTTGTTTGCTAAAGATAGCTAAAGAACTTCAAATAGCAGACTAACACAAGTCACGAGTCATAAATCAAATAAGAAAAATGTAAGTACCGGGAGCAATACAAAAGCAGTGGGTTGAAACTTTTGGTATTGTTTTGGTCACCAGAGTGGTAGTGTAGTGTATGGGTGGGTGGTGAACCCGGTAGCTTCTGTTGAGGGATTTGATCAGTAAAAATTATGATTATGGTGAGTTAAGATTTTTTTCAGATCTCTCTCGTCTAAGCTGTAGGCAAATTATATGTGTGGAAACAAGATGCAAGTTATTTCATAATTTCTATTCCAGAATGTATAATGTTCTGTTTAAGATTAAAGAACTGAAGTTGAAGGTGAATTGTAAAAAGGTCGATATCATCCTGAAATGAAGAAAAGATTTACGGGTAAATAAATGAGGATCGCACAATAACTCTTACAAAATTGTGGAGAACTAATGTTCAGAATTGGGTGACCTGATGTTCTTGATGCTCCACCACGTGCAATTATCTTGAAGCACTATGCTAGCTCTGTTGTTGGTCATCCTTAATCTAGTCACTGTTGTGCTGCTTTTGTTACTAATGTTTTTATGTTTCACTCTTCCAGCTCAATTCAGACAAAAGCCCGTTTCAGAGGACATATGCTGCTCAGGTGTGTTTATGTTTCTTAGCTTGCTGACCAATGGCATGTTTATTCATTTTGTTTGGTCGTGGATATGATACTTCTCTTAAAAAAAACCGTCTCATCAAAATTGAGTTATAAGGATTAGCAGGAAAAGGAGGGAAATTCTATAGTTTAAATTTCTTTCCAATAGTTTATGTCTTGGAGGTTTTCCAATTTCGACCCATACCTTTAGAGCTGTACTTTATGATTAGTTGTCCTTGTGAACTGTTCTAGGTTGTTGCCAAACAAAGAAGAGTCATGTAATTTTTACTGGCTATCTTGATTGTAAGATGGATACAGAATATCTGATCAATGCTCTTCATAATTGTTTAAGTACGTAAATATTATGTCTTCAAATGAGTATTTGGTTGGTAAATTCACTATTTCATTTTTCTATGAAGATTAAAAGAAGTGCCGAGATGGCACGCAAATTACGTTTCTTTAAGGAGCAAATGTCAAAGGCAGATTTGCCTCCTTCAAAGTCTGCAAGACAAGTTGACGTCAATGTGGATGACCTTGAGGTATAATAAGGCGTTTGGTGCATAGCTAAAGATGTTTAATATTGCATTTTCTAACAAATTCACTTTTGTGTGTATGCTAGGTAAAACTTGGTGAACTTGAGGCGGAGCTGATTGAAATAAATTCGAATGATGAAAAGTTGCAACGTTCATATAATGAACTCTTAGAATATAAGCTTGTTCTGGAAAAGGTAATGACCCTTTTTTGTTTTCGTCCCCAAAAAGGATCTTAGCATCTCTATTACCATGCAGTATGCATTATTAGTTATCAGATCATATACTATCCTCTGATAATACACTAAGCTCGTAAGTCTTATTAATATTTTTCATGGGAATCCATCATGAAGGAAAGGGTAAAAAATAGTATGATGAGCTTTTGTTTTTGGACAAGGAGAAAATGGATGTAATTATCCATATTGTTTTTTGAACCATTGATAGAAATGGATTGTGTAGTTCAAGCTATGAAAAGCATCTTTAGTAATATTGTAACTCCTTGTTGCTTGAAGATTCCAACTTGTTGGAACAATTTTTTGATAGGTAAGAAAAGTTTCCAAGACGGTTCTATCAGTGTACCAAAGCTGTAAGCGCATAATACTGAAAATGCAAAGAAAACAGAAATTGTACATGAAGATTAAAAAGAGGTTTGAGGAGTTCTATTCATTCAGATAGCTACCACACAATCTGAGATCTCCTTATGCAAAGTTTTTCAGTTCGGAACACTGTAATTTTTCTCTACAACCACAAAGACAAAAAAAAAAAATGCTAGTACGTAAGAGCTGTAGTTGACCTTTTTAAAAGCCTGCCATGCCACCCCAAAACAAGGCTTCAGACAGTCTCAGGAAGCAGCTAATATACCCCAAATAAAGACGGTAAAAACTCCAAATTTCTCAAGCCACAGAGCACTTAAAAAAGATATGGGATTCATTTTTGCTTCGTTGCACATACAGAGATAGTCTATTAAACTAGCTCCGTTACCTCTGAAGATTAAATGTTGCATTTTTCATATCTTCTCTAAGTAACTGTTCAATCTAGTAAACAAAAATCGGATATTGATTTATTCGATTTTTTTTTTTTTCAAATAAATATGTAGAAGATAATAAAACAGAAAGGACTTGAAAACTGAAATTCAGCTAACAAGCAGGAGTGACCATCCAAATTACCTTAAATAGGCGTAAGCAAAAGCTCTGGTTAGATTATCAAAATTAAAGGTTCATGCAAGCATCATAAGATTAGACATATAGTCATGCAGGTGATATCATTAAATGAGCTGAAGTGGTAAAATATGTTCGACTACCCTTATGTGACGTATAAACTTAATTTGTTCAGAGAGTTCTGAATCTTGGATTCTCATTGGAAGTTTTCTAATATCACTAACAGAGAAGCAATTATCGATTTGATCTGCCAATGAACTAGAAGTTGGATAGAGTTTACTCTCATTTGGTCTCGTGTCTCTCTTTTGAAGTTTAGTTTACTTTAATAGCCTCTTATGTGACTGAAAAATCTCTTCCTTTCAGGCTGGTGATTTTTTTCACTCAGCTCAAAGCAGTGCTGTGTTGCAGCAGAGAGAAAATGAATCCCGTGATATCGGTGATGAATCCCTGGACATGCCTTTATTATTGGAGCAAGTACAGATTTCAATGTTGGATTTTTACTGTATTTTGATTAACCAGTCTTGATCCTGTTGCTGAACCCAATTATTTTTGTTTGGCTGTTGTGAAGGAAACATCAACCGATCCATCAAAGCAAGTTAAGTTGGGATTTCTCACTGGTCTTGTTCCTAGGGAAAAGTCTTTGGCATTTGAGAGGATTCTATTTCGAGCTACTAGGGGTAACGTTTTTCTGAGGCAGACTACTGTTGAGAATCCCGTGACTGACCCTGTCTCAGGAGAGAAGGTATTGGCACATCATTTCCTGCATTTTTATGTTCTTGGAAGGATGAGAGGAAGTTTGTTTTGCTCTTGTGGTATCTTTTACTCTTTATAATTTAAGGTCACAAAAAAAGATGGACTAGAAGCCCATCAAAACTGATAAGATGAATAACAGAAAACTGGATATCATTAATATGTTTCAACAAAGAAGTCCAATAAATAGGTTAGGTATTTAACAACGTCCACCTCTTCCACTACGTGTTAAAAAGTTATACCTTTTGTTTTCAACTAAACAGTCCATAAGGATCTTGGGGGTGCAGGAATTGGGGGGGAGGGGTTGGCCTGTTTGGATGTTCTTTAAGAATGGCTATAAGAGCTTTCAAATAACCAAAAGCACTTTAACAATGTTCAGCAAAAATGTTAGAAGTACTTATAGGTTGTGAAAGATCTTGGATTTTGTTAAAAATCTCAATGTGCTTCTTCTAGAAGAAGCACTTATGAGCTTAAATGCTATGCAAACCTTGTATGAATACTAGAGAAATGGATCATTTATTTTATAATACGGAACTGTTAATTTGGCCATCTGGTTTTTCATTGTTATTGCACACTTCTGTGACTCTGAATGATGATCTGTATGCAGGTTGAGAAAAATGTTTTTGTGGTATTCTACTCTGGAGAAAGAGCAAAGAGCAAAATTCTTAAAATATGTGATGCCTTTGGAGCTAATCGATACTCTTTCCCTGAGGACCTAGGTAGACAATCTCAAATGATTACTGAGGTATGTATATTTTCTTTGTTTATAGCTTCTGTTTTTTTCTTCTCTATCATTTATTGTGTTTCATGTCCGTAGAAGTAAAAAAGTAAACAAATAAAAGAAACTGTTGCCATTTGCAGTTTTGTCTGTTCATAGTATCTTTTTCTTGGTGCTTTTTTATTTTAGGGTTTTGATCACAAATGGTCTCTGACATTGATCAAACACATCATTTTGGTCCCTGACATTGAAAATCAATAGAAATGGTCCCTGAGATTGATCAAACACATCACAAATGGTCCTTCCGTTAAAAACTCTTTGGGCAATTTTCAAAGCTTCGTAACTCAATCGTTTCTTAACCGAATTCAACCCATAATGTATCAAAATGAAGATAGGGAAGTATAGAACGAGATTATACCTATTTGGAAGCCCAATGGTTGCTAGAGATGGCTGGAAAATAGCCTCAAATGTGACTGGTCAACGGAAAAACTGAAAAACTCGCCGGAAACTGGGTAAACTTTAAAAGTTCATAACTTCTTCAATACTCAACGAAATTGAGTGATTCAAAAATGAAAATCATACTGCTCGACGAGACGAAGAGAATGGTACCTTTATTGACTGCTAATTCACCGTGGTTTGGCCGGAAAACGGCTCGAAATTGGATAACCATTTTCCAGTTAGCCAATTTCGAGCCGTTTTCTGGCCAAACTACGGCTAGTTAGCCATCAAGACAGATACCATTCTCTTCGTCTTGTCGAGAAGTATGATTTTTGTTTTTGAATCACTCGATTTCGTTGATTATTGAAGAAGTTATGAACGTTTAAAGTTTACCTAGTTTCCAGCGAGTTTTCCAGTTTTTCCGCGGACCAGTCACATTTGAGGCTATTTTCCGGCCATCTCCGGCAACCATTGGGCTTCCAAATAGGTATAATCTTGTTCTATACTTTCCTATCTTCATTTTGATATATTATGGGTCGAATTTGGTTAAGAAACGATTGAGTTACGAATCTTTGAAAATTGCCCAAAGAGTTTTTAACGGAAGGACCATTTGTGATGTGTTTGATCAATCTCAGGGACCATTTCTATTGATTTTCAATGTCAGGGACCAAAATGATGTGTTTGATCAATGTCAAGGACCATTTGTGATAAAAACCCTTTATTTTTTTTTTTTTTTCCAGCATGAAGTAATTCCAATGTTAATATCAATCCTACTTAAACTATTTATTTGTATAACCCCTGCTTAAGTGGAAATCCAAGTTTAAGTAGAATGTAGAAATCCAAGTTAGACTTTTGTAGTTGTTAGCAGTCCGTCCATTTTCTAGGGTGCTGATCATCTACATGTTATGAAAGTTACCTGCCGGGCCTTGATTTCCATTGATCCCATTTTGACGATTACCTCACTGTGACAATATTTAATCCTCGACTTCAGGTTTCGGGAAGACTTTCAGAGCTAAAGACTACCATAGATGTTGGAGTGTTGCTTCGGGGACGTTTGTTAGAGACTATTGGCGAGCATTTTGAGCAGTGGAACCTTTTGGTGGGTTTGGAATTATTATATTTAATGAAGTTTACTCATTATATATGTGGAGATATGACTAAGACTAACTTAAAACATATGGTGTTTGAGTGTATTGCCAATGTCAAGCTATGTACAACGTTTCTTTGTACTTGTGAAGGTGAGGAAGGAGAAATCCATATACCACCATCTTAACATGCTTAGCCTTGATGTAACAAAAAAATGTCTTGTGGCTGAAGGGTGGAGTCCTGTTTTTGCATCAAAACAGGTATCCTTTATTTACAGACATTTCCCCATAGTATGATGATTCATTTTATACCCAGTTTGAATTGAAAGGTGTGAACACTGATGTACAACAGTACAAGTCAAATATGTTATCGACTTTCTTTGTTTCAATGTGTCTTTGCAGATCCAGGATGCATTGCAGCGGGCAGCATTTGATTCGAACTCACAAGTTGGAGCTATTTTCCAGGTTTTGCATACTAAGGAGGCACCACCTACCTATTTCCGTACAAACAAATTCACTTCTTCTTTTCAAGAAATTGTTGATGCATACGGGTGAGTTCCACTGCAATATCTTCTCTTCTGTGCTCCTCTATAGATAATTGGAATAGATAAGTACTTTACTAAATTTGTTTTTAATGAAGAAAAGGAACAGAAATTTTGTCAGTTATGTCCTTAACCACTGTCATTTCTGGAATTTCCTTAGTAAGGTGCCTGGGGTAGATACTGAAAGTTTTCACCCACTTTATGTAGTTGATTTCCGTTTTGGTTGTTTTATCTGCCATTTATGGTGCTTGCTTACCATTAACTGGTGAGCTAGATAGTAACTTGTTATGCCAGGTAATATATGGTAAAAATCAACGATTTAATTCTTAATGTAATATCTAATTTAGCCATTAATGAAGGCCAATGTTTGAAATCAATGAAACATTAATAAGTGGTTGTAGTAAGAAATCTAGCTCCCATTATCCATGGTTAATCTTTCTCGTTAAAAATTGAGTCTTAGAATTTGAAATCACAAATTGTGCTGATAATTTATTGTTTCCAACTGAATACACACAAGATTATAAAATGTTTTGTCTTAATGCTACAGGGTGGCTAAGTATCAAGAAGCAAATCCTGCTGTATATACTATAGTGACATTCCCATTTCTTTTTGCTGTCATGTTTGGTGATTGGGGACATGGAATATGTTTGTTACTTGCGACCTTATATCTAATAGGCAGGGAAAAAAAGCTTTCCAGTCAGGTATTGTTTCCAAGCTTTGCAATCACTTCATATGCTGATATACTCGGTCTCAACAATAATCTTGTTGCATTGTAGGTCATTTACTTAATTTTTTGTACCAAAGTATAGGATCAAAGATTGATGTATTCCCTTTACCATATTCATGGTAGTTGGCTGTTCCATATATTAGGTTAATAAAATAATAAAATGTGGATCAATTTGATTCTTTTTCTGTTAGATGTTTATTATGATTATATCTCATCTAAAGAAAATTGTGAAGCATGACCATAGAGACCCCAACTGTATGTTGCTTATTGCCCCAGGTATGTTACCAGTAGTCAAACGATATTTCACCATGCCATTCATTTTTTCCCCCTCGTTTTCTTCCCTCTCCCCCTTTTCCATCCTGTCAGGGAGTTGTGATTGTTTAATAAGTTTCAGGATTGACAGATTGTGTCTTTTACCTCTAGTGTTGTGAGGAGTAAGGAACTATTCTAGGTTATAAGGATTTGATTTATCAACCTTTAAATATCTGATATTGTCTGTTGCACGAGCTTCATAGAAAGTCGTAATTCCCTTAAAACTGCAAATTCTGGGGTTCTGCTTCTTCAAGAGGATACTTCCTCTGTATAATTTATCTTTTGATGGCATGTTTACTTACTTTGTTGGGTATGTGAAGCAATGGATATGGGAATGATACCCATTCCTTGCTTCCTTGCAAGTAAACATCCCCTGAATTCATTTGTTGGGATTACTTTCCTCTTTTCACATTATTACTCAACATTCAAAGGAGATGGAGATCATAGTTTCTGTTAGTAACTTAGTATGTGGATGCTTGGCCTTTTCCAGTCACATTTGGTTATTTGACTTATCTTTGGGAAGCAGTTTTTTTCCTATTTCGTTTTAGTCTTCATCTAAGAATCTAATTATATATTTTTATGGTTTTACAGAAGCTTGGAGACATCATGGAGATGGCCTTTGGTGGTCGTTATGTGATTTTGTTAATGGCAATTTTCTCAATCTACACAGGTTTTATCTATAATGAGTTCTTCTCTGTCCCGTTTGAACTGTTTGGTCCCTCAGCATATGCATGCCGTGATCTTTCTTGCAGGTATATGCTTAGACTTTGAAGGTGTATATCCTTCTCTTCTCCATCCTCATTTTTGATTGTTTGTACTAGTTAATTGAAATACTTCATTTGCAGAGATGCTACTACAGCTGGCTTGATTAAGGTGCGTCCTACTTATCCATTTGGCCTGGATCCTGTATGGCATGGATCCCGCAGTGAGCTCCCATTCCTAAACTCATTGAAGATGAAAATGTCAATTATTATTGGCGTGGTCCAGATGAACCTAGGAATTATGATAAGTTATTTCAATGCCAGGTTCTTTCGAAGTAATTTGAATGTTTGGTAAGTTGTGAATCTTTATTTTGTTATCTTGGTTTTCAGTGGAGGTGTCATTTTTACCACCAAAGGCAGAAAATACATTCACTGTAGATGTGAATAATTCACATGTACTCTGATTTCTTCCATCTACAGCTGCGTCATTAGTTGTTTCTATAATCTGCGTCTCGCCCTGCTTATAGCTTAGTTTTCATTCAGCTGCTTCATTTTCCCAGGTTCCAGTTTGTACCCCAGATGATATTTTTAAACAGTCTATTTGGCTACTTGTCCGTTCTCATTGTTATGAAGTGGTGGACCGGTTCAAAAGCCGATCTCTACCACGTAATGATATACATGTTCCTAAGTCCTACAGACGAGCTAGGTGAAAATCAGCTTTTCAATGGTCAGAAAACAGTTCAGGTACTATCACTGTGGTTTTTTTCTTATTTTAAAATTTTCTGTTAAAATAAAATGTGAGTATTCCTCATGTTTTGTTTGTTCTTTTACCAGCTTGTGCTATTATTGTCGGCTTTTGTTGCTGTACCATGGATGCTGTTTCCAAAGCCTTTTCTTTTGAAGAAGCAACATCAAGATGTATGTTTGACATCTGTTCACCCTCAGCCCTTTTGAGCATCGCTCTGCGCCCTGTTATTCATATAAGTTCATCTTCTGATGGTTATGTTATTTCAGCGGCATCAAGGTCAGTCCTACGCACTACTTGAGGATACTGAAGAGAGCTTGCAAGTGAATTCAAACCATGATGCCCATGGTCATGAGGAGTTTGAGTTCAGTGAAGTTTTCGTACATCAAATGATACACACAATAGAATTTGTACTTGGAGCAGTCTCAAATACAGCTTCGTACCTTCGTCTATGGGCTTTAAGGTAGTTTCTGAGAACTTGAACTGTCATTCTTGGCTCTTGGTTCTGTCTGCACATGCCAGTTCATGTATACATTTGCAGTTGTGCGTGCTTGCACTGATTGATTTCAATGAGTTTTGGCATTCTATGTAGGGAAATCTTGAAATAAAAAAGAACTTTCTGGCTTCATAAAGTTTAAAATTGAAGCAATAATAAATTCTGCATTCAGTAGTAAATTGTTAGCTTTGCATGTTTGTTTGCACAAGTCGATTTTGACATGTCACCGAACTGAACCATGCATGTCATTGTTTTGTAAGAAAAGCTAATAGTTGACAGCTTATTCACTGTTAATGGGGAAAACAATTTTTTTATTCCGCTTGGTGACTGACGTTGGCTGGCAAGATCCCTCATTACATTAATTGGTCAATCTGTTACTTGTTTCTGCAAAAAAGTAGCACGTTTTCTTTCAGCCATGACAGAATAGAATATGGTCAATAAGTTGTATTTGCAGATATTCCTTTTTATCTATTTGTGCAAGAAGTGCTAATGTCGGGCATTTGTCTTTTGGAACTTTGTACAGTCTTGCTCATTCGGAGTTGTCTAGTGTGTTCTATGACAAGGTTCTCCTAATGGCCTGGGGGTATGTTTAACTCATTTGTGATGCTGCTTTTATTTAATACTCCGTCAAAAAGTTGGCCACAATTTCAAATTCTTTGTCGATTCTTGGGATGTGGAGAATAGGCCAATGAGCACCAAATGAATGTTTTAGCAGGAGTTCGTTTCCATTTGTTCCTGTTGCTCATCTGGATTATTACTTACGCCCAAGAAGTTGTGACTGAGGATTTAAATTCTTGAATTTAATTAGGCAGTCTTACTGGACATCTGCAAAGGAAATAAATGAAACATATTCTTTTGTACGTCTCACAGGTTCAACAATTGGATTATACTCATAGTGGGTCTCATCGTCTTTGCGTGCGCCACTGTCGGTGTTTTACTACTGATGGAAACTCTCAGTGCTTTCCTTCATGCTCTTCGACTTCACTGGGTGGAATTCCAGAACAAGTTTTATGAAGGGGATGGTTACAAGTTCTATCCGTACTCGTTTGCATTGCTTGACGACGAGGATGAGTGATGCCGTAAAAAGAAGTCTTCGGCAGTGTATAAGCCATGGAATCGAGTGTGAATAGGTATGAACCCGAGTTGATTCTTTCATTCGAACAGTAGAAAAGAAAGCAAATGTGAGGCAACTTGTATGAGGAGTCATCGGTTGGTTTTCGAATTGAGCATCACGCCTTTGAGCATGTTTATTTATTTGTTCTTGGGAGAAATAAGCAGTGTTATTAGGCCAGCAGTTTAATATATATAATATCAATTGTGGCCGTGTGTTAACTAATGACAATAATTAGTCATATTTCTATTAATATTTATTATTATTAAGGAAAACATAAGTACTATTGTGCTGTTCAAGTAATCCAGAGTACGGTTATGCCACTTAGTTTTGGTGGTATTTTTCTCGTAGATGGAGAATTTTCAATGAACTTGTAAGGGAGGTAAAAAAAATTCTTTTTTTTTGTTTTGTTTCGTAAGTAAAAGATATTTATTTTCAGAAAGAGAAGGTGATTCAGATAAAGTAGTTTGAGGAAGAAAAAAAAGTATAAGAAGTGAACAAACTGAAAAAAGCACATTAGAAACACTAAACACACGGTTGTTCAAGTTGCAAAATAGGATGATGGAGGAAACCAAAAAAATTGCAGCTACTAAGAGATGCCAATCTATTTGGTATTCTTCGGGACTCAACTTTTAAATGGAGACTTCAGATTTAGATGCTTAAGAAGTTAAATTTGTTTAGTCCCTTTCAATTCTTACATACTTCTTTTAAAAGAGCAATCACGTAAGATATTTGGACAGAGATTAATAACTTTCATTTAGATATCGAAGATAAGATATTGGAGAAAACTAAACAAATTAAATACTTCCAGTCAAGAAGTTAAATATGTTTAGTCCCCTTCATTTCTCACATACGACTTATAAAAGAGCAATACGTACGACTTACAGTGAAATAATAAAAACTTTCAATTTAGATGTCGGAGATGAGATATTAGAGAAAACTAAACAAACTAAGGATCTTCGATAGAAAAGTTAAATTCATTTAGTTCCCTCGAATGCTTACGTACGGTTTTTAAAATAGCAAAGAAATGTTGGAGAGATTTGAGAATAGAAGGTGGTAGAAGAGAAGTTGAAGGCAACCGAGTTCAGTATCCTTTCTTTTTAAGTCAGTTTGTGGATTTGTAGAAGGTGTAGAAGAGCAAACATGTATTTATAAACGATGTGTTTGATATCTCAATGAATAGAAGCGTTTTTTTTGGTCAAAGTCATGCAATGGTGCCGGGGAGCAAAATTGGCATGCCACTGACATTTGTACACGTGGACGGTCCAATGTAACCAATTCTTAATCAATAGAATTTATTGGATGATGGTTCTACCGGATCCTCTCTATGAGGATCGTAATAAGGATCTTAGCATTCTATCCGTTCATTGTATATCGTGCAGTCAACATTCGTCAAGTACTATTTGTGTTAATTTTAAATAAAAAATTTCAAAATAATTTATGACCGCACGGTGTACAATAAACAATAGGATGTGAAGATCCGGATGAGATTCAAATCCGAATTTGTTTTGGAGCGTTTTGGTATAGGTGCATAATTTTGAATTTTTTAAATCAAACATCTATCGCTTTTAGATTTTTTTTTTATCAAACATTCTTTTACTAATTACTAACTAGCATATGCCCACAGACACAAAGTGATTAGACAATTTTTTATTTTTGTTTTTAAAATGAGAAGGAAAGAGGGAGAGATCATCGAAATGGGAATGAGTTTTTGTTTTTATTTTTATTTTTTAAATTAGAGATTTGTTAGGATCACATGTAGATTATGCTTTTAAAAAAAAACTACAAAATTTAGTTTATGCAAAATTGTTGTAGCCTATTTTATCTGACTAAGGGGAGAGGGTCGGGGGCAAGGAGAGAGAGAGGAAAGATGTGTTTGTAGAATCGTAGGGGAATATGTGTGTGTTATTCCCTCCTACGCTGTGCCTTTATTTATAGTAATAAGAGGGAGAAGAATTCCTTCATCCCCAAGGAATACAAGTTCATATAGGAAAGAATAACTAGAATCAAATCTAATCTAGGATTTACATAATCACACTTAAACTAGGAAATTTCATAACACTCCCCCTTGAGTATGTAAATACTCAAGGTAGATTTAGCATCATGTAGAAGTTGAGGAAGTTGACTCGTCGGCACTAATTCTGGGAACAACGCTTATTCTCAATAAGGTAGGAACTTGCATAAAGAAGTAAGTCTCACTAAAAAGCTCTAATGCTATGGCAAAAACCCGAGTTGGGACAAAATCCATAGTTTAAGGAAAATGCATGAGAAATGCAAAGTCAAATGAAACGTCTACGGGACATCATCAGGGATATGATCAGCCCAAGGTGGGTGCCTCGTTAAAACCTATTTAGGTAGCAAAAACCCAGTGGGAAAAATGCTCCTAATCGTAGGGAAAAAGAGTACATTAAGATCAAGCAAGTATTCTTCAGGATACTCCCCCTGAGTTTGACACAATTCCAAAGAGAAATAGCAATGTTACAACTCAAAAAGTTTACGCATACCAATTCCTTAAACAAACTTCTGAAACGTTGCCTTCGGTAATGAATTGGTGAAAAGGTCGGCCAGATTGTCTTGTGAACGGATTTGGTGATTTCAATCTTCTGATGCTCTTGTTGTTGATGTGAGAAGAAGAACTTCGGCGCAATGTGCGGTGTTGTCTCCTTTGATATAACCTTTATTGAGCTGTTCAATGCATGCTGCGTTGTCTTCAAAGATCGTCGTCGGGACATCTACAACGGGGTAAAGATCGCAGAAGGTTCGAATATGGCCCACAACTGCTCTCAACCAAAAGCATTCCCGAGTTGCTTCATGTAAGGCGATAATTTTAGCATGGTTAGATGAAGTGGCAACTAAGCTCTGTTTAGTTGACCTCCAAGAGATTGCGGTGCCTCCAACAGTAAAGACATAACCCGTTTGAGAGCGCGCCTTGTACGGATCAGACAAGTATCCTTCGTCGGCATAACCGAAAAGGCGAGAATCGACTCAAGAAGCGGGGGGTGCAACATCACTCGAGGATCCATATGGATAAAACAAGCCCAAATCCGTAGTACCCTTAAGATAGCAGAAGATGTCTTTCACGTCAGTCCAGTGTCTGCGTGTTGGTGCATTACTGTATCTTGCCAAAAGATTAATAGCGAATGAGATGTCGGGTTTAGTGCATTGAGCTAAGTACAATAAAGTGTGTATTACACTTAGATAAGGAACTTCAGGCTCCAAAATCTCTTCATCATCCTCTTTCAGACGGAAGGGATCTTATTTTGCATCTAGCGATCGAACGACCATAAGAGTACTCGAAGGCTTCGCTTTATCGTCGTTAAAGCGACGCAACACCTTCTGGTGTAGTTCGTTTGATGTACTAAGATTCTATCCGAACGGTGCTCTATCTCGAGACCAAGATAGTATCGAGTCTTTCCTAGATCTTTCATCTCAAATTCCAACTTCAAGTGCGCGGCAGTTCTTGCGAGCTCTTCAGGAGTTCCGATAAGGTTCATGTCGTCGACATATATTGGAACTATCACAAAACCGAAATGTGACTTCTTAATGAACACACAAGGGCATAGTTCATTGTTCACATATCCCTGACTAGTCAAATACTCACTCAGACGGTTACACCATATTCTTACGGATTGCTTCAAACTGTAGAGTGAACACCTCAGCCAAATTGAGAGCATGTTTTGGGGTTTGAAAATATTTGATCTAGTCAATGTAAGTCCTTCAGGAACTTTTATATAGATTTCCGTATCAAGATCCCCATAGAGATACATAGTTACTACGTCCATCAGCTGCATACTCAATTTTTTGAAAACTACTAAACTGATAAGGTAGCGAAAAGTAATCACAACCATAACGGGTGAATAAGTTTTGTCATAGTTAATCCCGGAGTGTTGTGAGAAGCCTTGTGCAACAAGACGAGCTTTGTAACGCACAATTTTTTTCTTCTCATTACGCTTCCGAACGAAAACCCACTTGCAGCCAACAGGTTTCACATGTGGAGGAGTAGGAGCTACATGTCCAAACACCTTAAGTTTCGCAAGCGAATCGAGTTTGACTTGCATTGCTTGTTTCTAGTTTGACCAAGCAGTTCTACGTCAACATTCATCAATGGAACGGGGTTCAATGTTATCGCTCAACGTGATCTCAGCAGCTACGACATATGCTAATGTATCGTCGATGATCATCTCATTTCTACACAACACATAGACCGAAATCTCACGATTCTTAGGATGAGGATTCGTCTCTTTAAGGACGCTTCCATAACCTAGAATTTCCTCATGAGTTAGATAGAATGAGTAAGCGACAGTCGGATTCACTGTAGGCTTTTCAAAAGCCTGTGCCGTGGGTTTCCTCTTCTGGGGGTGTGAATCCTTTGAACTAAGAAGTCTGCCATACTTTTGTGTAGAGGCAGATGATTGGCTAACCACTAATGTATATGGATCAGCCAAATTGGAGTCTCAGGCCTCCAGAAGGGAAGTCCGTCATACATTTGGTACATTTATCTTTGCAGGTACATTCGCAGCTAGAATATGTGATCTTTTCACTCACGCTAGATCGATGAAAGCATCTGGCATGCTCTGAGCTATGCTCTGGAGATCTAATATGCGTTGCACTTCAGTTTCAAACTAGATGGTGCGGGAATCTAAATGAGACAAAGTGGGAGTCGTCCACGATAACTCGTGTCATTCTTCAGGAACGTTACCGTTCTTATCTCCCCCTAATGACGAGAAGACTGTCTCATAGAAGTGACAATCTGTGAAATGAGCGGTAAACAGATCGCCTGTCAAAGGTTCTAAGTAACGAATAATCGAAGGAGAATCATATCTGACATAGATTCCCATCCTTCGCTGAGGCCCCATTTTTGTACGTAAGGGGGGTGAAATCGGCACAAAGACCGTACAACCAAAAACGCGCAGATGCGATATATCGGGTTCGTATTTGGTAACCAACTGAAGGGCGCTATATGGTTAGGTAGCAACAGGCCTCAGACGGACCAATATAGCTACGTGCAATATTGCATGGCCCTAAGCAGCAATCGGGAGCTTGGTACGTATGACCAACGATCAAGCAATCGTTTGTAAGCGCTTAATGAATGCCTTTGCCAGGCCATTCTGGGTGTCAACATGGGGTATAGAATGTTCAACTTCAACCCCAACTGACATGCAATAGTCATCAAAAGTTTTAGATGTAATTCTCTAGGATTATCCAATCGAATAGATTTGATCGGATAATCAGGGTCGTGAGCCTTGAGCTTGATAACTTGAGCTAACAGTTTGGAGAATGCAGCATTCCTTATGGACAACAAGCACACGTGTGACCAACGTGTGGAAGCGTCAATCAAAACCATAAAATATCTCAATGGTCCGCATGGAGGGTGAATCGGTCCACAAATGTCCCCCTGAATCCTTTGTAGAAAAATGGGAGGATTCAAACGAATCTTGTCATAAGAAGGCTTAGTAATAAGCTTTCCCATTGAACATGTTTGACATGTGATTCCTTGAATCGAACTTAAACTTTAGGTTAATGGATGCCTGTTTGATGATTTGAGGATATAGCGCATCGCTATTCGTCGAGGATGTCCCAAACGATCATGCCAAAGTGTAATTTCGTGCGAGGTCCCAGAGGTAGGGCCAACCACATAGTGGCTTTCTATAGGGCGTATGGTCGTAGTATAAAGACCACTCGAGATACGCTCCATCTTCTTTAGAATACGCTTTTGGCCATATTCGTAGGAAGTTATGCACATAAATTCAACTCCATTTTCTACGTGGGTTTCAGCGTGGTAATTGTTATCTCTAATGTCCTTAAAACTGAACAACATTCTTCCAGAACGCGGAGAATAAAGTGCCTCGTCAATGGTCAAGATTGTACCATTGGACAACATTATACGTGCCTTACCCTATCATTTGATCAGGTTGGATAGGTCTGAGAGGGTTTCAGAGGTGCATTCTTAGGTATGAAGTTAGTGAAATAGATACGTTCACGCAAAATGGTGTGCGTAGTTGCACTATCTGTCAGACAACTAACTTCCCCATTAGTCATACCTAGAATGAAACCTTAATTTGAATTGGTCACATGCATAAAAGTTCTAAAAACAAATATCCATTCAAAATAATTTTAAGTATTCAAGGACGAAAATTAATTAAAACTTAATATCCAAAAACAAATCACCAACAAATAATCCAAACATAAAGGAAAATTGTTCAAAACAAAAAACAAGGAGAGGGTTCGGCCACTTCTTTGGAATTCGGCCCCAATGTCTTATTTTAACTAAAAAAAAAAGGTTTATGACTAAGATTCTAATCTTCCATAGGTGTGATAGCCTCTTGAAAGTCAAAAACCTCCATCTTCGAACTCTCCAGTTCGTCCACTTACACAAAGCTTGATTCAAACTTCTTACGACAAGAATAATATTCAAGTACAACCTTCTGGGGAGCTTGGCAAACACAAGACCAATGGTCCTTTGAACCACAGCGATAGCACATGTCTGCATCCATGGTTTCAGGTGCTTTGCCCTTATTCTTGAAGTTTGGGGCCTAAGGAGCGAGGTTAGGGTGCTTCTGGGCTTTGTTTCCTCCCTTAGATGGGCCTTGGTTCTGTTGACCTTGACGGGGTGGCTTCTGGCCGCCCCTACTACGGCTCTTTTTGTGTTTTGGGCGTTGGTTCGTGCTATAGTGTGCCTTAGGCACAGCAGTCGCCCAAGTAGGTCGAGCTTGATGATTCTTCATCAACAGCTGATTCTGCTTTTCAGCGAGAAGTGAAGCAAAGAAGGTTGAATAGGTCTTCCCCAAAAGATCCTCTTTGACACGCCCCGATCCCAATGTCCATGGGACATCGGAATGGTCACGTGCTGGCCAACACCTGAGGGTGACGAAAGCCATTTAGAATGCATGAGAACGATAAATAAATAAGACTTATGAATTTAATTCGGTCAAAGTTTCGTTACAAAACTTGAGAAGTGATTGGATGCGACAAATTTAAGAATTATATTCATTCACAAACTTAAAGTCTTGGAAGCGCAAATGCTGCCAGTCATGTCTTGCTTCAGGCAAGATGTCTTTTTGGTGATCAAAACAATCAGCCAAATTCGATCCATAGTGCTAGTGAATCCTCTTCAGCAAGATATTCAGTTTGTAACCTTAGGAGAACATGACTGTAATAAGACTAATTCTAACCCCATAACAAAAATAAATGTATTTAATTATGTCTTCATTTTATTTTGTTTTGTTGAAAATGAGGGATTAGTTAAATTAATTAATACTAAAAGAGAATGTCACGAATTAAAAATTCTAAATTGTAGGCAATTAGTTGCTAGTTAGTTTAATTGAATATATATTAAATAAATAAAAAAGCTGAGTTGACAATTCATCAAAGTATCTAATCAAATTTTAAAAATGAAAAGATGTTTAGTATAAAAAAAAGGTGTAGGGAATTCTAATTTCCTCTTTTATGTTTTTGATAAAAGAAGAAAAATGAATTTCATTAATGATAAACCTTTTTTTTTTTTCCAAATTAGCAATATGATATATTTATACTAAATGTATATAAATTTAGAAGAAATTTATTCTAACTTGGTTCTAGAAAGAAGCATACTGCTCTAATTAACTTGGCGACTCACGTCTACAAAGACTTTGAAAGTTAGTTTTATGGAAAAGCACTTTAAAATGTTTATTTCCTTGTACAAATAACAAATTTAGACAACTTATTTTTATATCTCAACAAATGACCGTATGAGATTTGAGTGCTTAACTACTTCTACTCAAGCACTATGTATAGGCCCGATTTTCGACTGGATTAGATCGAAAACACATGTTTTCATTTCAATCTAAAAAGTTTCAGAAATGAATATCAGTTCCAATTCCACAAATGAAATATTGGAATTTCGTAACTTCATGCTGAATTCAGAACCTTCGAAATCAGATTAATTATAGGAGTTGTATAGCTCCATCTCCATGGACACCATATCTGTTAGGGGTGCAATTCGGGCAGGTTGGACAGGTTGGAAGTTCAATACAATCCTAACTCAACTTTTACAATTCAGGCTCGGGTTCGGGTTGGGTTTTATTTGGGTTCATTTGGGCTCGGGTTTAATTGGGTTAGGGTTTACTTGGGTTGGGTTCGGGTTGCCTAACTTTTTCAAGTTTAATCTTGTGACAACTTAGTTCCAAAAATGCCTAAAAAAATTAAGCCAAGTAGCTTCAAAGCTAGCTAACTTTAATTTCATAAATCAATCTACTATAAAACTTTAGGGTTTAGAGACTACGAATATGAGCTGACTAATAAAAGCTTCTTATTCCCTAAAAGCTTAAGTAATTATAATGGGTAATTTATTAAAAAAAATATTAGAAAGGGCGTTGATTTTTGGACTTGGCTCACTTGGGTGTAGTAAGAGCACTAATTGATATGGGTTACAATCTGGTTAGATGAGTTTGGTTAATCAAGTTGGGTTGGGGATGGACGGGCAAATGATCAATCCAACTCAACCCAATCAATGAACGGATTGAAATTGGGTTGGGTTTGGGCGAGTTATAACTAAAAAAAACCCACTTGTTCAGGTTTAAAGTCTGATTGGACATGGGCGGGTTCAGATTGGCCCAACCCAAATTGCACCCCTAATATCTATTGAATCGATTTCGAGCTGAAAAGTTTCAAAATATTACGTCTGATCCAAAAGTTCCTATCCAAGTTGTACCCCGACTTTCAAAAATCTAAAACATGGGAGATGGAACCTTTTGATGTAGCGGATAAAATTGGATAAACAGACTAAATTAGCATATGCTCAATTTGAGAGGCTGCTCCGAAAGGCCTAATTGGAATTAGAAGATCTCTATCTCTTTTAATTGATTCATTTATCCTGTTGTAGTGTTTAAGAAAATGGACTCATCGAAAAACACCCTAAGATGATCATCTCATGGCTATTGAGAATGAATCAATTCATATGGTTTATTTCCTAATCTTTCTAACGTATTCCTACGAAACCAAGGTAAAAAAAGATTGATAAAAATCAATCATTCACAACCCCTTCTACTGGTGGTGATTGGTTGAAGGCCGAGGACGAGTCAGCAAACCTAATAGTTCCTCCCAACCGTAAGGAAGTTTCAATTTATGCTCCTACCTATAATCTGGATATACCAAGAAAGATGTACGGTCTAATGAGGATATTACGAAGTATTTATTCATGGATGGGGAAAGCTCTTCCATTCTGGTTCAAGGCTTTTCTTGACTATATAATGTTAATGCAGGGTCCTTTTCGCCCCTAAAAACGATGCAAACCCAAGAGAAGGCCCAGGTAACACGCAAAGAGAGAAGAGTAGGTCAAGGCTAAGTGTTAGGCATGTTGTGCTAGGCTTAGTGCTAGGCATATTGTGCTATGCTGAGTGTTAAGCATGTTGTGCTAGGATGGTGCTAGGCGGAAACCGTGACTATGGTGCTAAGCATACGTGATAGGCAAAAGTGCTAGGCAAAGGTGCTAGGCAAAAGTGCTAGGCAAAGGTGCTAGGCATGCAGAGTGCTTCATGGATAACCACTTCCTCGAGCCCCTTACAGACTACCACTACATGAAGGCACGTTGACCAAGACTAGATATTTATTAGAGAGCTTTAATGAAAAGGGCTTGGACTAACTTTAATTTAATCAAAAACCACCCTAAACTATTATTTAACCAAAAGGGCTTAAAATTTAATCCTAAGGACAAACTATTCATATAACAGGCCCTGCAAACATAAAAGCTCACGGGCTGAACTAAAAGCCCAACACAATAAATTTTGTTTTTTTCCAAACATGCCCCTATCGGAAAGCCTGTTACCTTTTTTCCAAACGTGCTGAATTGGCGTCCACCATCCCCTCTTCCATTTTCCTCTGTAGTCCACCATCCCCCTTTCATTATTCCAACTACCATACGTGCCAAACTAATAAACAAAACCAACCGTCCTTGTTTTACTATGGGGATGTAGAAAATTTGATTTTTTAAGTGAGCTTTAGAAGATTTTTGTTTTTTTTTTTAAATTAATAAAATATTGCTATTTTTGTATGTTTTTCTAATTCATAGAATATTGCTATTTTTGTATGTAAAAAGACTTAATATCGCAAGAATTCCTTCAATTAGTATGGAATTTAAACCATGCATCCATTTCTAAAGTAAATCAAGCATGTATGATATTGATGATAGATTGAATTGCAATCATTTTATTGATGGCGACAATGTGTAACATTTTTCGAAAATAAAAATGAGGGGAAAGGTGATGATCGAGTTCTTTGCAAATTTGTGTAACAAATTCCAAGAAAACAAAAGGAGAAGGGCATAATTATGCAGATTCGGAGGAAGAGAGGGTGATGAGAGAATGGGAACCCAGACTCACCTAGAGAGAGAAGGTTAGGTGCTTTGACAGCGAATGGTAGCAAAGCTTGCTGTTTCTTGGTGTGGCACTCTCGTTTAAATTTTTTTTATGAATTAGTGAGACATGACAAATGCACACTTATAATAGAAAATAACGCATTTGTCACGTTTATATGGAGAATATACCCCAAAGTTTTAGAAATAGCATTTATTTTGTTCTATTTTATAAATAATGTGGGTTATTTTGGTTTAGTTTCAGAAATAGTGTGAATTATTTTACTATAGTTCCAGAAATAGTGTGGCTTATTTTGGTTTAGTATCAGAAATAGTTTGGTTATTTTGCTGTAGTTCTAGAAATAATGTTTATTTTGTTCACTTCCAGAAATAGTGTGGGTTATTTTGGTCTAGTTTCAAAAATAGTGTGGGTTATTTTGCTATAGTTTAATAAATAGTGTGGGTTATTTTGGTCTAGTTTCATAAATAGTGTGGGTTATTTTGGTATAGTTTCATAAATAGTGTGGGTTATTTTGCTATAGTTTAATAAAAAGTGTGGGTTATTTTGGTCTAGTTTAATAAATAGTGTGGGTTATTTTGGTCTAGTTTCATAAATAGTGTGGGTTATTTTGCTATAGTTTAATAAATAGTGTGGGTTATTTTGGTCTAGTTTCAAAAATAGTGTGGGTTATTTTGGTCTAATTTCATAAATAGTGTAGGTTATTTTGGTCTAGTTTCATAAATAGTGTGGGTTATTTTGGTTCAATTTCATAAATAGTATAGTTATTTTGTTGTAGTTCTAGAAATAGTGTTTATTTTGTTCCTTCCAAAAATAGTGTAAGTTATTTTGGTTCGGATTCACAATTTTGGTTCAGTTTTCATATCAATTTGTCATAGCCATAGTAGCAGAGGTAGTTCAAGTAGTCAACAGTTTCTGTTTCAAACACTTGAACGAGAAACTACCCAGTAAGCCCCCCAGAAGAAATCCCATCACTCATTCACATAAACAAACAAGGAAAGTATATAAACCATGAAGCTTTCCAGAAAAAGCAAAAACAAGTGAAATTTGTATGCTGTACAGCATATTACCAAAGCTTCGGCATCATCCAGTCCAATTTTAATCTCAGAAAATTTCTGCTTCTTCTGCTCTGCAATTCACATTGATCCAAAAATAATCCATTTAATAAAATGATCAGAACTACCCAAAATCATGCAGATCAAACACATGATGGCATTAAGGTAGCATTTGGTACGCAGACGGGACGGGACGGGATGGAACGGGACGGGACGGGATGGGACAGGACAGGACGAAGGTTCCGTCTATGTTTGGTACGCGCAGGACGGAACGTGTTGGTTGTACCGTTCCGTGTTTGGTACCCGTTGGACGTAACGCAAATGACTGCGGAGCCACAGCCGGAGGTGTAGAGACTGTAGAACGAGTCACATGGAACTGATAAATCCACAAACCAGATAATGAAGCATAATAAACTTAATTGCAAAACCCAATTCAAATTGGATCTTCCTGCATCTGATTCAAGAATCTAAAGTGTCTGCATGTAAATTCAAGAACCCAGTTCATAAATCCTCAAACATTTTCATTAAAAACGAAAACCCCCTAAAACCCACGAATCCACATGCCATTTCAACAAAAACCAACCGATCTTATCGCAAATATTGATCAATAAACAAAACCCAGATTGCTGACTTCGACTTCTCATCCTTCCGATCGCAGCCCCTGATCGGCTAAGTGGGTCCTCTCGATTTCGAAATTTTTTCAGTAAATTGGCGAAGTCGTAGATGCAGTAGTAGTTGGCGAAGTTGATCGGAGAGCTTCTCCTTCTGGTGGTAGAGGAAGGCGTAGGTGCAGAAGTAGTTGGCGTAGGTGCAGAGGAAGGCGTAGGTGCAGAAGTAGTTGGCAAAGTCGATGCCTTTGTCCACCGGGGCGCCGCCAGCGTTGCCATTGTTGGTGCCACTTTGGTCCCCGCCATGGCCGCAGTTTCTGTTAGCTCCCCATGCCCTCGGATGGAAGTGAGGAGGAAGAAGAAGGAGACAGAAAGGTTATAATTTTGTGTTCCACGGATGTGGAACGAGTCGTTCCAAGGGGGAGGCGGAACAAAAAATCATCCAAAACTTGTCCCGTGGAACAGCGCGTTCCACTCGTTTTAGGCACACTAAACGGGGGACGGAACGCCTCGTCCCACTCCGTTCCGTTCCGTACCGCATACCAAACGCGACCTAAAGGACTTGAATTGCACAAAGCACTCACCTTCCCAACACCATCGAGGTACATATCGCATCATTTTATTTTCCACTGTTTTCTCAACAAACAAACAAGTTTTTAAATTAGATAAAAAAATTATGACGGTTTTTTTGTTTGTTGTTTCTGTAGTTTGTTGTGATGTTTTTGGCACTGATTCGGTGCGGCGTACACGGCGGAGGAGTTCGATTCTACCTCTCCAACTAGGAATCAAAGCTCTTGATCATACCGGAAGAACCGATTCATGCGGCCCAAGCGGCTACTTCCAAGCTCAACATCCCTCACGTGACCGCCAACCTGTCTGCTGCCGCCAGCCACGTCACTCTCTCTTCCGCCGCCGAGGGGAATCCCGACTCGGTCTCGCAACTCGTCAACGACCCCTCCGACGTGGCGCTCTTCCTCCACACGTCGGGGCCCAAGGGAGTCCCCTTGACGCAGCTCAATTTGGCCTCCTCGGTCCAGAACATCAAATCGGTCTACAAACTCACTGAGCCGAACTCGACAGTTATCGTCCTCCCTCTGTTTCACGTGCACGGATTAATTGCCGGGTTACTAAGTTCATTTTCCGCAGAAGCCGCCGCGACTCTCCCAGCGCAATCTCTCTTGCTTTGCGGCTCTTGTTGGTGATGAAAGGAGATGAGGGATTTGAGGTTATGGAGGCAGGGAATAGAAGAGAAGAAAGGAACAGAGATGATAAACGGACAAGACTGCCGTCGGGGCAAAATCGGAAATTTGTTGTTTGGGCCATTTTAATTGGACTAGTTTAATATTAGGCTTTGTCCTAACCATTAAGTAAAGTTCTTACACGATTTTTAGTTATCATTCAAAATTTTCAAGCTCTTATCATTAGTTTTCCTTATTTATTAGACTAGA
Organism: Heteromeles arbutifolia; assembly: GCA_024362995.1. Taxonomy (NCBI): domain Eukaryota; kingdom Viridiplantae; phylum Streptophyta; class Magnoliopsida; order Rosales; family Rosaceae; genus Heteromeles; species Heteromeles arbutifolia. The sequence goes on along the minus strand of JANCRC010000002.1, from coordinate 35,862,942 downwards.
TATTTGTTAATCTGGATATTAATTAAGTGGATGGGAAGATGCCATGTCACTTCTGTTTGAGACCAACCATTAGGAAGGTGGGGTTTGCCTATATAAAGAGGCCCTTATGTGAAGAAAGGGTTAACACAAATATTTATGTACAAACTTATGTAAAGAAAGGGGTAACACAAACATTTATGTACAAACTAAAGTGAACGTAGTTTAATTTTAGAAGGTGAACCACATATATCGTGTATCATTTATTTCATAGCTTTGGTCTCAAACCTTTCATGGGTTATTTCTTTAGTTTGTTAATCTTACAATTTTGAGCGTTTAACATATAATTCATGAGATTATTTTTTTTTCATTCGACAATAATGATATAAAAGGATCTCCTTTTTTTTTAATTTCTAGTGATGCTTTTGTTTTCACTAGCATTTATATTTACATTAGGAAATTAAAGTAGTAATTTAATTGATGGTAACCCACGGTTTTATTTTATACATTCTATAGAGTTTCAGAAATTCTGACAAGAACCAAAGTTTCGGACTTGATATGGGACGACTTAGGTTGTTGCTTTAGCAACAACCATACTCCATAATCTATATAATATTTCGAAGAACTTGCACTAGCAAGACATAAAAAAGGACATTTAAGCTGATCTGGCAAACACCGAGAATTATAAGATAAATGGGCTGTTATGTTTGTTTGGTCATTTGTTCTGCAAGCCCGACAGAAGACAGCAAACAATTGGAGTTTGCCCGATAAATATCACCACAACTTGTATATACATTAAACACAACTGCTATTGTAAGTTAGGGTTGAACCCTACTACTCTGAGTTGGTCTTAACCGAAGCTGCAGCAACAGTCGAGACCATGGAGTCCACGCCACAGATGTTTCGGCCCCTGCAGATTTTGTAGAATCCACTCTCTCCCCAGTTCTCTCCCCATGAGTTCTTGATGATCCAGTATGGCTTCTCCTTCAATCTGATGGGAGAATACCCAGCTGCACCATAACCTACGAGTAACACCCCGTGATCCAACCGCTTTGAGCATATGTAGGGGCACGACACTCCCCCAACATATGTTTGCATGAACACCGCATTAATAGCCACTGCATTCGAGCAATGTAAATTTGTTAGCACCAGCCAATCCTAATAACTATTAGAGCTTATACCACATTTGAGAAGAAGCAACGCTCTTAAGTTTCAAAAAGGTCATACGAATAACAAATAATTTTTTAACAGGAACACGGGAAGAATCAAAATCTGAAAATTTTAAAGGTAATTACCAGCAAGAGGGCCATTTTTGACAAGGTTTGCAGCAATTTGGTCTTCATCAAGGGAGATGACGCTGAAATTGGAAACTGATGCTGCAATTTTTCTCTTGTCAAATTTGCAGGTTCCACGATCAGTACCAGTGTATGGATAATCCTCTTCCTTCATTAGTCCACCAGCTTTGAGTGTGTACTCAAAGGCACTGTTCATGAGTCCACCATTGCACCCGGAGTCACATGAACCTGCCTCCTCTGGATCACACTGCACAATGTTCAGAAAGAACGCGTAAGAAACAGCAAATCAAGGGAAAAGCCATTTTGTAGGAGTCATCATAGAATGATTGCAAAAGTTGAGCAGTTCTATTGCTAAAAAAAAACTTGATAACACCATTCGACATGCATTGCTAATGTATTATCAAAGATTAACAATTGAATTGCAACACACGGTAGAATGAAAATGGTGCTTCATGAGTGGCAGCGCAAACATGTCATCGGCGCTCATTAAAAACAAGAACCAATTCTGTTCCAAATCTTTCTACACAAGAAGCAAATAACAATCACCTAACCTTTTATATAAACAGAACCCGACATTAATTCTGATTTACTAATTAACATACGTAACCACACCCTACACAAAACAGCAGAGATAACAATCACAACACACAGACCGTTTCTCCTGGAACTTATAAACCAAGTCCGCGATTTTAGCTAATTCCTTCCAAGTTCAGACCTTTTCCATTTTCCTTTTGACATGTCTGGAGAATTAGGAACATGTAAACAGAGACACCGTGTCAGGGTAATGTTATAAATGCAAGCAAAGTAGAAATTGAGGAAGATAACTATTTATCCTCGTCCAGATTACATGTGCGCATCACCGCATACACACATCATTTAAACAAAACAATTGTAACAAACATTCTGAGACAATTGCCAATCAAATTAAACTAAACAATTCAACCAATCCAAATCCCCAAAATATATAAAAATGAACAAGAACAAGAAAAGGTCAAACCTCATGATCGCAATCGACAAGCTGCTGCTCGCTGAGGCTCACAAGCTCTCCAGTTGCGAGAAAGTGTGCACCTTCCAACGCTCCTGTAGTACTGAAACTCCAGCAAGATCCGCACGAACCCTAATTTCCAAAAAAAAAAACCAAATTTCCCAATCAATAAACAAATACCTTGAAATTAAATTACCAAAAAAATTACTATTTTTGGAAATTAAATCAATAAAATACCTGATTTTTAACGGCGGCGACAGCTCCATGCTCCCTCCAATCAAAATCCTCAGGCAGATTCTCAGTCGGGAGAATTGGAGCCTCGGTTGCGTCGGCGGGCAGCTTCAACCCTCTGAGACCGAGTTGACTTTTCCGGAACTCGGAGGGTGTCATATCGAAGAACCGAGTCACGCCGTGCTGAGCCGATGGATCGAGTCCCTGGTGGCGCGCGGCACGGCGGAGGTTGGCCTTGAACACGTCGAACCTGTAGTCGTGCTCCTCCTTGCTCGCGTACGACTTGCCGTATTTGTGTTTGAAGAGCGAGAAGTGGTGCTCGGCTCCGAGAGCGTGGTTGTGGTCGTGGTGGGACTCATCGCCGCCGTCCACCACTTGCCTGATCAGAGGATCTGCACCGTCCGATTGCGCACGCGAGACGATCAGGAGAGAGAAAGTGACGAGGAGAGAGAGAATGCGTTCCATTGTTGAACAGCAGAGGCCGATTGGTAGCTCTGAACCTGAAGTGTTTGGTTTGCTTTATAAAGTCGACGAAGACCTTGGAGGTGTTTCATCCTGTACGCTTGGGTTTAGGTTCAAATATATCACAGCCTTTAAAAAGTTCATTGCGGTTAAATCGACGGTTTTGATGTGCGGGAATTGATCAATTGTAGGAGTGCGGGGGCGTTTGCTTACGGGAGTGGGTAACGTGCGGGCGAATCGGAAGGAGGCACGTGGCGGGGGTGGAGTGTTGGAGTTGAATGGCGGTTGGATGATGCCATTGCTTGTTTGGTTTTGAAATTTTATTGGGGGATGGATATTGTGTTTGCTTTGTTTTGTTTTCTTGTTGGAGAAAATAACAAGAAACATATTAAGCGAAAGATGTGTAATCAAATTAGAATTTAGGAAGATTTCAAAAGATTCTTTGTAGTGGTAAATTTGATAGGATTTATATAATTTAAATGGACTTTTGATGATGGATTTTATTTTATTTTTGTGAATTTTGATGTATTTCCATAGACTTTTTTGTTATTCATTCAAATAAATTTCTTATGCAAATGACATTTTACCGCAATGGTGGAAATGTATTAAGTTCTTGCATCAAGGTGAGGGTTTAAACCCCGTCGGTGACTAATCTAACAAAATCTACCGTTTGACAAAAAAAATTTCTTATATTTTAAGGACAAACCCGTCTTAAGAATTATTATCTATTTTACAGTTTTGTGAAAACGATTTTCATGGGTGTTTTAGTCATTTTAAATTTAAATGTGGTGTTTGGAGGTGGTTTAGAATAAATAATAGAACTTGATTTTCATGTGCACGTAGGCGGAAATGGCGCTTAATTCGAAATTTTTATTTTATTTTATTTTTTTTGAAAGCTGGAAATCCAATAACCAGGGCAAAAGCCAGAGAATACAAGAAAGCCACAAAGGACTAGCAAACACAAACATAAAGAAAGCAAAGAGGACAAAGAAATACAAGACGCGACCAGACCATGGCAACAACGTCGAGCCCACTGCTTTCGAAGATAACTACAACCCCGTAGGAGGGCAGGGTAGCCCATCCTTATTGAGAATACCCACCAGCGAGGATGGGGGTCTAGCGACCCACACATAGTTGCTCATCCCAGCTAAATAGTGCGAAGCCACAAAGTCGGCCGCTACATTTGCTGATCTTGGAACCCAAGACTAGGTGCACTCTTGGAAAGACCTCGCCAAAGCTAGGAAACGGCTTTAAAAAGGGAGAACTTCCCAAGGAGTGCACACCAAACCAGCCACCAAGGAAGAGATGGCCAGTTTGGAATCCGATTTAACAATTATCCGGTTGAAATGCCTTTGTTGAGCCAATTAACATCCCTCCCAAATGGCGGAAGCCTCTGCCATAAGGGCATTAGAAGCAGTAGTCTCCCTATGGCACACCTCCACACATCGGGTCTGAGCATCACGAATGACCACTCCCACTGAGGCACGATCATGGCCCACCTTCCAACTAGCATCCACATTAACCTTGAGCACACCCCAAGGCAGAGGAAACCAGGGAGGGCAACGGTTTAGCACATGAGATGGTGCAGATGGGGTAGCTGGAAGTACGGTGCAGTTCTTTGCCGCCGAGAAGCACTCATACTCATTTCTGATGACCACAATGGTGGTAATAAGCGACGGCAGAATTTAGAAGTGTTTTTAAGTTGCAAGGCATTTTGGTCTTTTTGACCAATATTTATTATAAATAGAAAGTTTACTTCAAAAATCAGAAAACCTAGCTTTCCAAAAAGGAAACATTTTAGCCATGGTTTTCTCTGATAGGCCGGGATTGGGTAACAAGTCAACCTGTGGGTCACTAACTAGACCCAGCCGTAACTTTCGATTCCTACCACCAACAACAACGAGGCCATTGGTTTTGGATTCATATCATTGATCCCAATTGATCATCTTCACCCTATTACCACTATAGATGACAGGATTTAGCTCGTAAGCACCAGACACCCTAAGACCTTATGTTATGTAATTGTCATTTCCGACAAAGAACATGGTGGCGCACCATTTGTGTTGTGTAGTCCTCGTCCCCTGAGAAAAACCCATCTTTCATATCAGTCATCCAACCTCCAACAACAGAATGACGAGCCTCGGAAGTTTTGGGCATCAAGGCTTTGCCAGCGGTTTTGATCATTTTCCAGCCACTTCTTAAGGTTAACGCATGTATATAAAAATCGCCACACACGGCGATGCGTGGGAAAAATTGAGTTTTCGTTTGGAGTTGGATAGAAAACTGAGTTTTCGTTTGTAAAAAAATACCACGAGTGCGATGTGTGGGAAAAATTCAAATGATCTGGATTTTAGATAGCGAGATATTGTCAATGCCTTGAGCCCATATCCAATATCGGTTTATTGAAACTCAATGTGATGGTTCAATTATTTAATTTTTGAGTTAATTGACCGTCACTCGATTTTTGTAATTAACGACAATCCGAATGTTGGATTTTCGTGAAATTGGAATTGGATGTTCTTGAGGCTTGATGGAGCTTAATTGGCTCATCACCTTGATGTGTCATTCTCGGTTGATGTTTGTCTCATTTACATACAGGTAACATTGTGCCTTATTTTGCGTGTCAATCTTGATAAGATTCAAGTGGAATGTCATGTACAATATTAGGTTTTATTAGAGCATTGTTGGCTCATCACGGACATGTGACGTCTCAGTGACATGCTCATCGTTTTGCATGACAATTCAATTGTGTTGATTCTGGAAGTGCGTATGACTCCAAGTGTGTGATTTTAATATTATGTGATAAACTATTTTGCATATTAAAATTCTTGTGTTATATACTTTGTGGATGTAGCATGGTTTTATAACTATTTTGTTACACAATCATCAATCTACTTTGTGAAATATATATTTATATGCATGTTTGAAAGGCTTGTGAACTGAGAAGGCTAGTAGAGGACCAGTATCCTGAAATACTTTCTCTTTGATTTCATGTGTGGATCTTAAATCTCTAGTGACTTACCTTTCTTTTTTATTCCATGAGTGTGTCTGGCAACCTGCAAATACTCTATGTATGAATGCCATTAAGTGCGTCAAGATCCCAACATTCTATTCGATTCCATTAAGTGCATCTGGAACCGTTCATCACATGGTTCTATAGAGTGTATCTGGAAGCCTATTTCCTATCTTGTGTGCCCTTTCTATCAAACTCCATGAGTACGTCTACAATGTGGAATGTTGTGCCTTATTATACAAAGGATTTGTGAAATATACAAGATAGGAAATAGGATTTGTGAGTGAGGTTACCTTTTATATACAAAGGATTTGTGAAATATTTTATAATTGGATTGACTTTTTAATCATATATGTCATTTTACTGTCACTCAAATAAGCTTTGTAGCTTATCCGGGTTTTTGCTTTGCCCGGTGCACCGTTCCTACGATGTATGTAGGATTGTTTTCTTACAGAGTACTGGTAGTGATTAATGAAAAGGATTTCAAGGGGTGTATCTGGAGTATGCAGTGCACTAAAGGGTGGGGTTTATTACCCTTCTTTTAATTCCATTTCCACTAAATATTTTATGTATATTATGTATGAGTCCCAGTTCACTCTATATATTATTTGACCACTATTTTCTGCTGCCACATGTCGATCTTGAAAGTATCTTAGGGCGTGACACCCAAGCTGCCACCATCCTTGCGTCTATGGAGCTTGAACTCTAGGGAAGCATGAAAGCTTTCGCGGATATAGAGCTCTGCATGGAGAGAAAGGGTAGGGAAGGGAGGAGAATCTAATAAAATCTTTCGGAGAAGGGTGGGATTGTTCGTAGCGGACCAAAATCTACAATTTAATAATGGGGTGTGCTATCCACACACCTCTTTTTACTTCTCTCACACCCTTGTTAATTTCTGTCATTTGATATTCTTCAATTCATCTGATCCGACGGTCGAAAATTAAAAGGGTGTGAGAGAAGTAAAAATGGGTGTACGGATATTACACCCCTTTAATAATAAGGAAAACTAATGAAAAGGGCTTCAAATGTTTACATTTTAATAAAAAAAAATCACCCTCTAACTTTATTTTAATAATAAGGACAAAAGACTTAAAAAAATTTAAATAAAAAAAAACCTAACAAACCCAACTTGCGGTGGGGCGCGTACCCCCCCCTCCCCCCCCCCCCCCCCCCCCAAAACAAAAAAAAAAACCTCCAACACTCTACTTTTTTCTCCTACCTTTTTGTCCCATCGTCAGCTACATTAATATTTATTTAATTTTTTTTTTTTGCTTGGAATAAGAAAAATACTTCGAATTGAATTACATTCTCCTGTTTTATTTTTGTGGTGTTGTTTTCCAATAGTAGTCATGATGACGAGAAACTTTTCAATGTGCCTAGAACACGGGGTGATACACTCTATACAAGTTGTGAGATTCTTGTGTTAAAAAATTAATAACATAAAAAATAAAATTTTTCATCACTTATATAATAACATGTGGTATACCATTTGTGTTATGAGCACAAGGAAAAATTTCTCCAAGATGACACCCAAGCTCAAGAAATTGGATGGAGAGCTACATTTATTATTGTAGGTATATGAAAAAAGTGAGGAAATTTTAATTTGGTAATTGAAAATAGCTTTTTAAATATAATTACTGAGAACATAATCTTCTTAAGGTTATAATGTAAAGAGTCACTTCTGGGTTCATCGTTTTTGGCCCAATGGGTGCTTTTACAAGACCAAAAAGGGTATAAGTTTCAAACCTTATGAAACTGAACCAAGAATTAAACACTATTTATAAAACTTCATCAATAAGTAGACACTATTCATGAAACTGGACCAATAAGTAGACACTATTCATGAAACTGGACCAATAAGTAGACACTATTTATGAAACGAAAACAAGAATTAGGCATTATTTCCAAAACTAAACCAATAGGTGGAAACTATTTATGAAACTGGACTATACACTATTTATGAAACTGAGTAAGAACTAGACAATATTTATGAAACATGACCAATAATTAGGCACTATTTATGAAAGTGGATCAATAACTAGACACTATTTATGAAACTGGACCAAGAAAGAGACACTATTAATAAAACTGTACCAATTACTATACATTATTTATGAAACTAGCCCAATAACTGGCCATTATTTATGAAACATGATAAAAAAAAACTAGACACTATTTATGAAAGTGGACAAAAAAATAGGCACTATTTATGAAATTGGACCAATAAATAGTATAGTATCATTCAGTTTCATAAATAGTGCAGTGTCATCAATAGTTTTAGTTTCATAAATAGTGTTCAGTTTCATAAACAGTGTACAGGTCTAGCACACGTCAAGTTTTTTTATTTTATTTTTTTAATTGTGTCATTTTCATTAAAAATTAATTTTTTTTGTCATTTTTATTAAAATTTATAGCATGGTTTTTTGTTAAATAAAGTTATAGCATGGTTTTTTGTTAAAATAAACTTAGCTCAAGCTCTTTTCATGAAAATTCCCTTAATAATATCCTATCAAATTGTAACTTTCTACTACACCTAGATTTGATACACTTACTTAAAGCCCATTAAAATCTTAAATGACTACGTATGGATTTGCATGAATTTTTAAAATGATTCTTAAAATTCTAATTGACTACTCTAAAATTTAAAATCCTAATCACAAATCTATATAGAAAGCCAACACCACATGGGGACAAAACTTTGGGGTCACCCAATTTGACAAAAAAATTTGAACCAAAATGCCCCCAAAACAAAAAAAAACTTCAAAGGCATCCCAAAATAATGCATCAAATAAGGCAAGGGCATTTTTGTCATTTTATTATTATTTTTTAATAATTAATTTTTTTTTTTGTGGTTTTTTAATTCTTTTTTCATTAGTACCTCACAATGAGTTATGCTAGCAATAATGTGATTCAATTTCTCTATTTTTAAACATGTTCAAAATATCTTAAGAGATGTGTAATGCCGGTTATAAAAAAGACCATTTGCACACGGATAATAATGTGATTAAATTAGTTGTCAAATAATTTTTTTTAACAAACGATATTATTGTGATTAAATAAGTTGTCAAATGTTTTTTTTTTTTTTTAATAAACGATATTTTCTACAGTAGGGAAATGGGGGTGGGCTTAGCCTCACAATGGGTTAGCAATAATGTGATTCAATCAGTTGTTTGTTAAATATTATTTTCTCTATTTTTAAACACGTTCAAAACATCTTAAGAGACGTGTAATGCCGGTTATAAAAAAAAGGTCTTTCGCACGCGGATAATAATGTGATTAAATTAACTACCAAATAATTGTTTTTTTTTACAAACGATATTATATACACTAAGGGAGAGGGGGTGGGCTTAGCCTCACAATAGGCTAGCAATAATATGATTCAATCAATTGTTTATTAAATATTATTTTCTCTATTCTTAATGTAAATTTTATAGAAACCGATTTTATTATGTGAATTCAGCTGCTTTAATTGGTTTATGAGAGGTTTCTTCTAGTATGATCTAAAATTATTCATTTACTACAAATATTTGACTTTCCTTTTGTCAATTTACGCATATAAATACATTTAAAACATGTAGATCAAGCATAGCACATCGTGATTTAAAAAATGCCTTATGCACGCGCGTGAGCGCGTGCATGAAGGTTAGTATTTTTGTAAAGAGGTTTGTTTTTTTATGCCAACAATTGATTATGACAAAAATTGTTTACATCTGTGATTAAATTACGTTTGCGAGACGTACAATAATAAATTTGAACACATCAACGAGGGATGATGAATTGTTTACATAATGTTCTTCTAATTTTTCTTTTTGGTTTGAGTACTTATTTTGAATTTAACCATGTTGAAAGTTATCCCACATCGGTGAGGGATAAGGTTTGCTATGTGCTTATATGGTCTTGGTCTACTCCCTATATTGCTAATTGGTTTTATGATGGAACCACTGACGGATGCATTAAGGGGCAAGGGGGGTCAGCTGACCTCCCAAACTTAAGTGAATGTCCATGGACATCTTAGGTGCTGACCCTCCGAACTTCGGTGCATGTCCATGGATGACTTGGGTGCTGCCCCTTTAAAGGTTAGAGTTGCCCTTCATATATGCCCTTCAACCGCTTGATAAAATGCATTAGAGAGGTGTTGCCCCTTTACAGTCTAGTCCTAATATTATTTACCTCTAGCTTGTTTGTTAGTTGTGATTACAATTGTTGGCAAAAAAAAAACAGAAGAACCAAGTAAAAAACTATCCAAAAATGCAAAGTAAATGAAATGGTGATCTCAAAGAATAACAAAGCATCATCATTCTTGGACAACCATATTAATGGGACGCAATGATATCAAACATTGTTAGTGTGTTCAAGATAAGTGTGTTTCTTTGTTAAGCAATCGTATGGGAGCAGCCTTGGAACATGTTAGTTACCCACGCAAATGAGGCATTAACAGGTGTGCAGCATGCCTTTTCAAATGACTTCAGGCCTATCAAGACTTGATGAAATGACGATATGCATGTTATTTCTGCTATAAAAAAATTTGCGCGCTACGCGCACTATTCTTACTAACCCCCATAATATTATTTCCTGGATCCACCATTGGATGGAACCCCAATTTCATCATGGTATCAGAGCAAGGTTGTCCACGTGTGAAGCCCAACGGCCACACGTGCGGGAGCGTGTTGAGAGTTGTCCCACATCGGTGAGGGACAAGGTTTGCTATGTGCTTATATGGTCTTGGTCTACTCCCCATATAGCCAATTGGTTTTATGGTGGAATCCCAATTTCATCAAACCAAACTATATGGATACAACTAAATTGCAATTTTTTTTTTCGACAAATGATAGAATAACTTATATTATATTCATCTAAACTAAAGGGAGGAGGATTCGAACATGTGACTTCAAGTATATAAGCGAATGTTCTTAGCCAACTGAGCTACAAGCCACCTGCAATTACAATTTTTAAGTTACAAGTACTCAAGTGAAAATTGAACTAAACCATAAAGATCAAAGTTGTAATTTAATCATAATAATTGACATGTGTAGGCGAGCGACTGATGGAAATGGATTGGGAGTTCTATGTGTAGTAAATCTGCATAACATGTTTATTTTGGTCACAGAATCTGCATAACATGCTTAAGCTGTAGTTTTACGACGTTGAATTCTGGAACAGTTAGGCGGGCTTGTTTTCCTTGAGTTATGGTGGGCTATCAAGAATGGCAAAACATAGTCTGTATATTGCTTGCGTTTTCCTTGAGTTATGGTGGGCTATCAAGAATGGCAAAACATAGTCTGTATATTGCTTGCAATCCAACAGGTTTTTGGTGTGCAAGTTACAAATATATTTATTGTTACACAACAAACATTTTCTAGTTGTTATTCTACATTTTTGGACTTGGTTTTATAAAATAAGTTTGGAAGCATTCAAAGAATACTAATTATTTTGGTATCTGGGAAAAGATAATTTTAACTTACCTTTTTAGATCTCGTAACTTGAGGGGAGAGAGAGAACGATAAAAACATTACACCTAGTTATGTCAAGGAGGCCTTACTAGCTGCTCTAAGTTCTTGGCCATATTTTTTGTAGTGCATCGTTCGTTAATTTGTAGGTTTGCTTTGTACTTTCAATTCTTATATGTACGAAAGCTTTGTGGTCATCAAATAAGTCATTGATTTATGCGAAGGACACTCTCATACTTAAGCTTCTGTCGCGTCGCCCCCAAATTAATATGCTATATATATATATATATATATATATATATATAGCTCAAGACTTGTTTTTGCTTTTGCTTGTCCAATGTTTGTTTGTTTTTTTTGTTCAAGTCCAATGTTTGTTTTGGACATGTATAACATGCAAATATATAACAAATCAAAGAAGCTGGTTTATGGGACGAAGTAAAACTTGGCCCTCATTGATGTCAATTTTTGAGCTAAACTTCAATGAGAGGGTAAGTCATACAAACACAAGAACAATTTTTGGAGAGTAAAAATGTCTTAGGATGAGAGGGTGAGCTATAGGGTCATGTATGATTCTCCCTTGCACATTATTTTTTATGAGTGAGCGGTTGAAATTTAACTAAATGTTAGATTTTAACGGTTATTTATCCACTTTTGGGTTTTCTAGATGGGTTAAATGAAGCCCAAATTGTAACACAACATGTAGTAAGGACAAATTTCTAACTCCTCCTAAGAACACTTCTTGCCATGCAAAAGCAAATTACTGTTCAAGACCCATTAGTATGTCATGACTTTGTAAGGCACCCTGGAAAAACATGATAAAACCCTATTTGTTTAATCTTGACTCAATTAAATTAAAATTTCTTTAAATTCTATCAAACTTTAAAGATCCTCGTTCAAACTCATGCAACCCTTTGGAGACGAAATCATCGGAATGGTTGTGGTCCAATCTCCGGATTTAATTGTGGTCCAATCTCCGGATTTAAAATTAAGTCATCCTCTCGAGTCACATTTCACTCCTTGCAATAAACAAGGAGTTGGATCCCATAGATTCGAAAGATATTTTATTAAGCCTGAAACACGGAGTGATACACCAACATATTATTATACATGTGAAGGAATACTTAAAAAATAAAAATTTAACCACTCCAAATAAGGATATGAATTGTTATAGCCCGTCTCGGAGTTTTCGTACGGTGGACGTGAAATGACGAAAATGCCCCTAGGCATAAGATAAGGTATGTGTGTGTTTTTACCTTGAGTGTTTGGTTGTACTTGGACCACACACACACACACACACATTCACCTCACTTCTTTTCCTCCCTCTCACTCCCGCACTCTCTCTCTCCCTATCAGTTTTCGTACGGACAAACACAAATCCTCCCTAAACCTGGAAGATCGAGGACGTGAAGTACCCCATCGTGTTCCTGAGGTCCATACGAACTCGTTGGTACTCGTTGCAGGTAAGAAAGCCTTCAAAAACCCGAGTTCTCATAATCTCCGATTTTGTCACTATTCATGCTCATGTAAAACCTTGTGTTTTTGGAGATTTCAAGTTCATAGGAAGCTTAAGGAGGTCCTTAGGAAGCTCGGAGTGCTTCGTTGGAAGAAATTGGACGTTGGAATAGCGAGATCGAGAAGTTTCACTTTGGCCGGAATTATCGAGGCTTTTTTCCGGCGAGTCCCCTGCGAGTTGGGGGTTGAGTCAGGTATGGATATGCTCATCTTGGTGAGATCTTCATTTTGGTATAAAGTACGTAGAAAATGGTGCAAAACGGCGACCGATGACTCGCCGGAGAAGACGAAGAATATTCCGTCAATTTTGACGGAATATGCTAACGCCGTAAGTTAGAGTTAACAGTTTTCGTTAGTTAATTAACGGAATATTCCATGGAATATTCCTAACGGCATTACTGTTCCATTACACATGCCAGGCACGTGGCCGACGCGTTTGGCCATGCCTTGGCTGGCGCGTGGCGGCTCGTGGGTGGTCGGAAAATTTTTCTAAAAATATGGGGATGATCCAGAGATTGTGTAGGTCACAGTGGTATATTCATATACCCAAATTGAGCAATGTATGAGAAGTTATTGCTAAGGTTTCGTTTATGTGCGTTAATTAACGTTATTTCAGTTACTTCTCATATAGGTGAGACCTATCCGAAGGACGAGCGTAGCCAAGCTAGGCACGGGGGTTACGACTCGTCTACTTATCAGTGAGTGGGCATTTGTTTTCCGTATATACCTATATAAATGAGTTTTTCCCAGAAAATCAATTTAAATGAAATGTGATATGAAATGCGATATGAAATGCCATGCAAAGTATCTATTTATTTATTATGCGTTATTGATTGCTTATATTGATGTTGGTGCTGAGGACGCACAGGTAAGTGGCAGGTAAATTTATTTACTAGTTGTTGAGAACGAATGACGTGATGTGATGTGAAGTGATGTGATACGATTAGAGCTCATAAACCTGCACACTGACATTAGTGTTCCCGCCCAGAGATGGGCTCAGTCCTTCACGTGATGTTCACCTCCCGCACCGTATGCTCGCCTTGGATCCAAGTTAGGTGCTCAGTCCTGTCGAATAGGCCACTATAGGTGGGTTCGACTCGTAGGTGACCCGCGATTTATCACTCAGTCTTTACATGATCGTAGCACTAGAGCATATTAGTTATTTATCAGTGATGTTGTGCAGACCATTAGAGGTGGTATTGATGTGTGTGCATGGTATATATATGATGATATGATTGAGATGAGTATGAGCTATATGATATGATGATTGTTATGAGCTATATATAGCCGAGGGCTGAGATGATTATTTAGTATTCAATCACATTCACAGGGTTATGCTTTGGCATTCAGTTATGATACTTTGGCATGGCATACATACTTTCATACATACATATTTTCAGCAGGATTTTGAGAATTATATATACGAGTATATACTTTATTTCTGGGAAATTATACAGGTTTTACGACGAGGGGTTATAACTTTTGAGAAAAGAAAGGTTTTGAAAAGATTTGTTTATGACCCACTCAACTTTGTTTTTCGCCCCTCCAGATATTAAGTACCGTTCGTTGGTGGCATACGAGGAGCTCATCGGACATTCTGACAAAATTCACTTATGTAGGACCACCTTCGGGTGTTAAATCTATTTAGTACTTCTGCTTGACTGCACGTAGACTTTTATGCTCTGTATTAGTGGAATTCACACTTCTTTTACACTAGTATTGCTAGTGTTTCGGTTTTAATTGACTCGTAAATTCTATCATTTACTAATTCCGCACTGTGCACATGGTTATGTCACTCTCACGTGATGGCCAGCACGCCCCTCTTTCGGGTCGGGGTGTGTCAGATTGGTATCATAGCATAGGTTTGGTAGTCCTGCATATCTTGTGAATATTCTAATTATCTTAGTGTTTCTGTCAGAACTATGTCGCCTCGTAGAGAGCCACGTCGTTCAGATGAACCTAGTTTCCCTGATATAGCTCAGTTAGGGGAAGCTATAGCGGATGCTATTCAGTCAGTTATTCGCCCGCCTCAGCGGACCCCCTTGGAGTGGGTTCATAATTTGAAGATAACCACTTTTGTGGGGAATGAAGGCCCCGAGGGTTCAGAGAAATGGTTGATGCATATTGAGAAGACTTTCAGGCTGATGCAGAGTCAAGGGAGTCTATCTCCAGACAAATGGGTCGAGACGACTTCATGGTTTTTGGGTAATGAACCAGCTTCATAGTGGGGACAGTTGGCTGATGAGTTACCTCAGGAAGAATCTAGAGATTGTGAGGTATTTAAGCAGTTGTTCTATAAGAGATTTATTCATCATGCTTACATTGATCGTAAGAAACATAAGTTTACTAGTTTGAGGCAGAAGAAGCTGTCAGCTAATGAGTACTACAGGAAATTTACTGATCTATCTCGTTATCATCCGGAAGTTGCTGCTAATCTGGTTGAGATGCTATGTTGTTTTAAATTGGGTACTAAGAAGAAATGGCGTACCATTGCGACTGCGATTCCTTGTACTACTTATCATGAGTTTTATGAAGCCTTACTTCAGATTGAGGATTCTGAGAATTTACCCAGCGACAGTGAAGATGAAGAGAAAAATGAGAATCAGAATAAGGATAAGGGTAAAGGTCATTTCTTACAAGGGCCTTGCCAGACTAAGAGCTTTAAGCGCAGTGGGACTAGTTCTAGTTCTTCCAGTGGAGGTTTCAGTTCCACAGGTCAGAGATGAGGTGGTAGGTTCTTCAGAGATTCCAGATCCCAGAGGCAGGGGAACTTTGGTAGAGGAAATGCACCCTGGTGCCGTAGGTGCGGTAGTCGACATTTAGGGGAATGTCAAAGAGGTAGTAGTGGTTGTTTTACTTGTGGTCAAGAGGGATATCAAGCTAAGTTTTGTCCTCAAAGCTAGTAGAGACCTCAGCAGCCTCCTTTACCACCGCCAGCTCTAGCTGAGCAGTTTTCAGGACATGGTGGTTATACCCAGATGGGCCGTGGTGGTGCATACCACTATCATGGGGATTCCGTTCTTTATTCTTCGGGACAGTACCAGTATCCCCACGATCCCTATCAGCAGGGCAGTCATGGACAGTATTCAGGAGGATATATGCCTCCACAACAGTATTCTAGAGGATATATGCCTCATCAGCAGTTTTCAGCTGGTGGATCCCAGTGGCATTCTGGAGAACAGTCTCAGCAGGTTGATGCTACTACCAGTGGAGTTGGGTCTTTGAGACAGTATAGTCAGTCAGGACAAGGGCGAAATCCTCAGGGGCATGGAGTTCATGCCAACAGAGGCAGATGAAGGCAGCATAACCAGGGATGTATCAACAACCTTTCGCTGCAGGATGCTCAAAATAATCCGGATTTGATCATGGGTACGTTAAATATTCTTGGTCATTATGCGAAAGTGTTGATTGATTATGGTGCTACTCATTATGTGATTTCTCATACATTTGCTCAATTGACACAACCTCAATCTTCACCTCTTGGGTATGAGTTAGAGTTTGCTATGCCTAGAGGGGAAAAGCGTTATGTAGGTTATGTTTACCCAGGTTGTCCCGTAGTAGTGGAGAATGTGGTTATGCCTGCTAACCTCACTCCACTAGACATTGTGGATTTTGACGTTATCTTAGGCATAGATTGGTTGCATTGCAATCATGCTAAGATTGACTGTTACGGGAAATCAATGACCTTTCATCGTCTTGGATTACCTGAGGTTACATTCTTTGGTAAACCTAGTGGATTGAGGCATGGAATCATTTCAGCCATGAGAGCCAAAAAGTTACTAAAGAAAGGTTGTCAAGGGTACTTGGCTCACGTGGTACTAAATGATGATGCTCCAGTTAACGTGGAGAATGTCAAAGTGGTTAGACACTTTTCTGGTGTTTTCCCTAATGATTTACCTGGATTGTCGCCAGACAGAGATGTGGAGTTCGCTATTGATTTACTACCAGGTACTGATCCTATTTCTTTAACTCCTTATCGTATGGCTTCTGCCGAGTTAAGAGAATTGAAGATTCAGTGACAAGAGTTGGTTGATAAAGGTTTCATTCAACCTAGTACTTCACCTTGGGGAGCTCCAGTTTTGTTTGTAAGGAAGAAAGACGGTACCTTGAGACTATGCATTGATTACAGGCAATTGAATCAGATGATGATTAAAAACTGTTATCCATTGCCTCGTATTGATGATCTTTTTGATCAACTCAGAGGTGCCTGCGTATTTTCTAAGATTGATCTAAGGTCTGGTTATTATCAATTGAAGATCAGGAGCGACGATGTTCCTAAAATTGCTTTCAAGACTCATTATGGTCATTATGAGTTTCTTGTGATGCCATTCGGATTGACAAATGCACCAGCAGCTTTTATGGGTTTGATGAATAAGGTGTTTCAGCAGTATTTGGATAGATTTGTCATTATCTTCATTGATGACATTCTGGTGTATTCTAAGTCAAAAGTAGATAATGTTCGACATCTTACTTTGGTGTTGAAGAAACTGAGGGAATATCGATTGTATGCTAAGTGCAGTAAGTGCCAATTTTGGTTAGATCAAGTTGCGTTCTTGGGGCATGTTGTTTCAGCTCAGGGTATTCAGGTAGACCCTCAGAAGATAGCAGCTGTGGAGAATAGGGAAAAGCCGCGAACTGTCACCGAGGTACGGAGTTTCCTTGGTTTAGCGGGTTATTATAGGTGATTTGTTAAGGATTTCTCAGTTATGGCTTTACCACTAACGAGGTTGACCAGGAAGGAAGTTAAATTTGAGTGGGATGATAATTATGAGCAGAGTTTCCAGCAGTTGAAGTATTATCTCACTCATGCACCTGTTTTGACTCTTCCTGATGATAATGGTAATTTTGAGGTTTACAACGATGCTTCTTTGAATGGCTTAGGATGCGTGTTGATGCAGCATGGTAGGGTAATTGCTTACGCTTCGTGTCAGTTAAAGCCTCATGAGATGAATTACCCTACACATGACTTAGAGTTGGCAGCCATTATTTTCGCTTTGAAGATTTGGAGACACTATCTCTATGGTGAGAAGTGTAGGATTTTCGCAGATCACAAGAGTTTCCAGTATCTGTTCACACAAAAAGATTTCAATCTTTGTCAGTGGAGATGGATTGAGTTGCTAAGTGACTACGATTACACGATTGAGTATCATCCTGGACGTGCTAATGTAGTGGCTGATGCTTTGAGTAGGAAATCTCAAGGTTGGGTTAATGCTTTGTATGCTTCTCGTGTTTATCTTCTTGTAGATTTGAGGTCTACTGGAGTGAAATTGGAATTAGAAGAACGAGAAGAAGGAGCTGTGGCAAAGCAAGAAAGAGCCTTACTTGCTAGTTTCCAAGTTAGGCCTATTTTGATTGATCGTATACTCGAGACTCAGATGAATAATGAAGAGATTCAAGAGCTAATTCATTTGAGGAAGCAAGGGAAAAAGAAAGACCTCAGAGTTAGAGAGACGGATGACATGCTTATGCAAGGAAATAGGATGTACGTGCCAAATAATGAGGAATTAAAGAAGGCAATTCTTGATGAGGCACATATTTTAGCTTATGCGATGCATCCAGGAGGAACAAAAATGTATCATACCATTAGGCCATTTTATTATTGGCTAGGTATGAAAAGGAAAATTGCTGAGTATGTAAGTAGGTGTATCGTGTGCCAGCAGGTTAAAGCCGAAAGAAAGAAGCCATTTAGGTTGTCACAGCCACTTCCCGTTCCACAGTGGAAATGGGAAAATATTACTATGGATTTTGTGTACAAGTTACCTCGTACACAAAACGGCTATGATGGAATTTGGGTGGTTGTTGATCGGCTTACTAAGTCAGGGCATTTCATTCCTGTGAGGGAAAAGTATTCTTTGAACAAGTTAGCCGAGTTGTTCATCACGAAGATTGTGAAGTATCATGGAGTTCCTGTGAGTATTATTTCTGATCGAGATCCAAGATTTACTTCTAAGTTTTGGATAGCATTTCAGGAAGCTTTGGGTTATAGATTACTGTATAGCACGGCATATCATCCTCAGACAGACGGACAATCTGAGAGGACGATTCAGACTTTGGAGGATATGCTAAGATCTTCGGTGTTGCAGTTTGGCGACGCTTGGTATAAGCGGTTGGATTTGATGGAGTTTGCCTACAACAACAGCTTTCACTCGAATATTGGTATGGCGCCATTCGAGGCATTATATGGCAAGCCTTGTCGTACACCTTTATGTTGGTCAGAGGTTGGCGAACGAGTTTTAGTGGGCCCTGAGTTAGTGGAGGAGACTACTCAGAACATTCAGGTTATTAAGTCTAATATGAAAGTGGCCCAAGATCGCTAAAAAAGTTTAGCAGATAGACACGCCACTGATCGAGTGTACAAGGTTGGTGATTGGGTATTTCTGAAGTTATCGCCATGGCGAGGTGTAGTACGATTCGGGAAGAAAGGCAAGCTAAGTCCTAGATTCATTGGACCTTATCAGAACACCGAGCGAGTTGGTGAAGTTGCTTACAGACTTGAGTTGCCGTCAGAGCTGTCTAAGGTACATAATATGTTTCATGTATCGATGCTTCGTCACTGTGTTGTAGATCTTTCTCATGTGAGACCTCATCAACCCTTAGAGATCAGTTCAGATTTGACTTATGATGAGGAGCCGGTGACGATATTTGATTGGAAAGAAAAGGTTCTGAGGAACAAGACAGTGCATTTGGTTAAAGTCTTGTGGAGGAACCAATTGGTGGAAGAAGCGACGTGGGAGACAGATGACAAGGTGAAAGAGATGTACCTAAGATTGTTTTATGAGTACTAGTGGATGGTTTTGGTTATGTAAATTTCGGGGATGAAATTTTTATAAGAAGGGTAGATTGTAACAGCCCGTCCCGGAGTTTTCGTACGGCGGACGTGAAATGACGAAAATGCCCCTAGGCATAAGATAAGGTATGTGTGTGTTTTTACCTTTAGTGTTTGGTTGTACTTGGACCACATACACACACACATTCACCTCACTTATTTTCCTTCATCTCACTCCCGCACTCTCTCTCTACCTCACAGACTCTCTCTCTCTCGGTTTTCGTACGGACAAACACAAATCCTCCCTAAACCTGGCAGATCGAGGACGTAAAGTACCCTATCGTGTTCCTGAGGTCCATACGAACTCGTTGGTACCCATTGCAGGTAAGAAAGCCTTCAAAAACCCGAGTTCTCATAATCTCCGATTTTGTCATTATTCATGCTCACGTAAAACCTTGTGTTTTTGGAGATTTCAAGTTCATAGGAAGTTTAAGGAGGTCCTTAGGAAGCTCGGAGTGCTCTGTTGGAAGAAATTGGATGTTGGAATAGCGAGATCGAGAAGTTTCATTTTGGCCGAAATTATCGAGGCTTTTTTCGGCGAATCCCCGGCTAGTTAGAGGTTGAGTCAGGTATGGATATGTTCATCTTGGTGAGATCTTCATTTTGGTATAAAGTACATAGAAAATGGTGCAAAAATGAGTGAGAAACCATGTTTGGAAGTTTACCCAGAAACCGGCGAACAGTCGCCGAGGACCGGCGACTCGCCGGAGAAGACGAAGAATATTCTGTCAGTTTTGACGGAATATGCTAACGCCATCAGTTAGAGTTAACAGTTTTCGTTAGTTAATTAACGGAATATTCCTAACGGTGTTATTGTTCAGTTACACGTGCCAGGCATGTGGCCGGCGTGCCTTGGCCGGCGCGTGGGGGGTCGGAAAATTTTTCTAAAAATATGGGGATGATCCTGAGATTGTGTAGGTCACAGTGGTATATTCATATATGAGCAATGTATGAGAAGTTATTGCTAAGGTTTTGTTTATGTGAGTTAATTAACGTTATTTCAGTTACTTCTCATCTAGGCGAGACCTATCCGGAGGACGAGCGTAGCCAGGCTAGGCACGGGGGTTACGACCCGTCTACTTATCTGTGAGTGGGCATTTGTTTTCCGTTTATACCTATATAAATGAGTTTTTCCCAGAAAATCAGTTTAAATGAAATGTGATATGAAATGCGATATGAAATGCCATGCAAAGTATCTATTTATTTATTATGCGTTATTGATTGCTTATATTGATGTTGGTGCTGAGGACGCACAGGTAAGTGGCAGGTAAATTTATTTACTAGTTGTTGAGAACGAATGATGTGATGTGATGTGATATGATTAGAGCTCATAAACCTGCACACTGATATTAGTGCTCCCGCCCAGAGAGGGGCTCAGTCATTCACGTGATGTTCACCTCCCGTACCGTATGCTCGCCTTGGATCTAAGTTAGGTGCTCAGTCCTGTCGAATAGGCCACTATAGGTGGGTTCGACTCGTAGGTGACCCGCGATTTATCGCTCAGTTTTCACGTGATTGTAGCACTAGAGCATATTAGTTATTTATCAGTGATGTTGTGCAGACCACTAGAGGTGGTATTGATGTGTGTGCAGGGTATATATGATGATATGATTGAGATGAGTATGAGCTATATGATATGATGATTGTTATGAGCTATATACAGCCAAGGGCTGAGATGATTATTTAGTATTCAATCATATCACAGAGTTATACTTTGGCATTCAGTTATGATACTTTGGCATGACATACATACTTTCATACATACATATTTTCAGCAGGATTTTGAGAATTATATATACGAGTATATACTTTATTTCTGGAAAATTATACAGGTTTTACGGCGAGGGGTTATAACTTTTGAGAAAAGAAAGGTTTTGAAAAGATTTGTTTCTGACCCACTCAACTTTGTTTTTCGCCCTTTCAGGTATTAAGTAGCGTTCGTTGGTGGCATACGAGGAGCTCATCGGATGTTCTGACAGAATTCACTTATGTAGGACCACCTTCTGGTGTTATTTTTATTTAGTACTTCTGCTTGACTGGACGTAGACTTTTATGCTCTATATTAGTGGAATTCACACTTAGTGTTTCGGTTTTAATTGACCCGTAAATTCTATCATTTATTGCTTCGGCACTGTGCACATGGTTACGTGACTCTCACGTGACGGCTAGCACGTCCCTCTTTCGAGTCGGGGTATGTCATGAATCCTAATAGACATCCACTTGCGTCAGTAAAAAGTCGGAACCTAAATTTCTAACTTGTGTTTTCAATAAACCAAAGATTAATACCAATTTATAAACATAATAGTGATTATGAAGGATTTGTCAATATTCACCTTAATCCAGTTTGGTGGGGGGGGGGGATCCCAAGCTAGATAAGCTTCAACTCGAGCTGGTTTAGAATGCAAGGATGTAGTGGCCAGTCGCCATTCCCTGGCATAGTTCCAAATGCAGATCTGGGGAGGTTGATCCGGGTCAAAAATTTCAAGATTTCTCCACCTCCACAGGAACCAGCAACATAAACCAAAAACTTGACCCCAACACAAATGAAACCTGGTTTTTTGGTTGGAAGATAGATTGACCTTGAGCCATTAAGGAGTACTTTGATCCAGGTATAAAAATTTGAGCGGTTAATGGATTTAGTCCAATTTCTTTATTTTTCAACTTTAATTAATTATTTTTATTTATGCATTTTTACTGAAATTTTTAATTCGAAAATCTAACAACTTTCATGAAAAATAGTTAAAAGGAAATTTATATGTCATCATATATGATATCTATACCATAGGTTGATAAATAACATTTAATATGTGATAGAGTTATCTTCAAAAATAAATAAAAACTAATCTTCCTCTATGAAAAGTTCAAATTTTTTATGTTCCGTACATTTAACAATCCATAGTAGTATATATGATGATATAAATATATAATACAACATATATTAGTTAACATGTGATGGAGGTGGAAGAAAAAGTTGATACAAATTTGTAGAGAACCAATATTTAATTCTAAAATCGAGTAAAAGATAAACCTATAATAAAGGATAACACATTTATCACAATCTAATAAAAGGATAAAAAAATAAGTGTAGATATTCAGTGAATGGATCTGACTCAACAAAGTGGATTGAATCCAATAGTGACTCACAAAATTGAACTTATATCAAGTTTACCCTTATTGTTTTTAACCCAATCACTTCAACCATTAGCTCAATAGTCCTAAACGTACTTTATGTTTTTATATCCATTTTATTAGACAATTTAAGAATACACAATTATGCAAATGGTGGATTGTCATGGTAATTAGTATCTTTCTCTTCAACTCGTTGTGTCCCGGGATTAGATATTTGCTCCCCTTAATGTAATATTAAAAAAAATATCAAATTATGAACTATACAATACAAAATTTGAGCACATCACTACTCTTTTTTCTTGCAAAATATTATTTTCAGGCTTTAATTAATGCTAAAAATTTCCTGAGGAAAAAAAGCCCATGGTAATATTTAATAGATCCGTTTTTTTTTTGTCCCAAATAAATATGACTAGAATTGTTTGCATTACGTTCTAAAACGTAGCACACCTTTGAAGAGGAGACCAAGTTATATTTTGATTACTCTAAGAATAAGATATTAAGATCGATTGTGTTTCTTCACACTGGACTCCCCTGAATGCGATCAACTTTAGAAGAACTCTATTTCCCTAGAAGGATAAGAACACCTGTTGAAAAAGATACATACAACTCCAAACCTTTCAGCATTAAACACGTGATCAATCAGAATAAAACTCTGAATATTCTTTATTTTTGTTAATTAATTAGTTTTTCATGTCTCTATATATAGAGGAGGAGGAGTCTGCCGCTCTCATATGTTTCTGAGTTTGTTTTATATATGTTTGTGAGTTTGGTTTAGAGTTTTGAGGTGCTCTGAATAATATAACGATGTCGAAGATGGCGGTTCTTGTAGTATTTGGTCTGCTATTGAGCTTGGCAATGATGTGTAATGGAGGTATTACAAGTACTTTTGTGAGGAAAACTGAGAGTACTGTCGATATGCCTTATGAAAGTGATACCTTTCAAATTCCTCCAGGCCACAATGCACCTCAACAGGTAAAATTTCCTTCCTTCTCTCTGTTGAACCCTTTTACGAACCTTAATTTTTTTTCTTGGGTACAAGCGATATTCTACACTAATCTACACTAAAATGATGAAGGTTTGAACCCGAGATGCAATGGGTTAAAGAGGAAGGCCGTAACCACAAGGACAATCCACCACACAAACCTTATAATTTTGTTTTTGAAAATTTGTGTCCTTGTTTCATAAATTTGATGAATTGATTAAATAGGTTCACTCTCCATATTTTTAATTTTGTCTAATTGTATGATTTTTGTGTGGTTTTGAATATTTAAGGTTCATATAACACAAGGAGATCGAGAGGGGACGGCAATGATTGTGTCATGGATCACTCCGGATGAACCAGGTTCTAGCGTAGTCCTTTTTTGGAGCGATAAGCATAAGACAAAGAAGGCAGAGGGCAAAGCCAAACAATATAAATACCATGATTATACTTCTGGTTATATTCACCACTGCACCATCAGAAAATTAGAGGTAAATTTTTCACTAACCTGTTATGTATTTTCTTTTATTTTATTTTTCAACCTTGCAGTTAAGTTCTTTTGCACTCAAATTTGAATAAATTTTCTCGTCTTTTTATTTTATTTTCCAAAATATTATTGTTACAAGCAGTCTAAATATTAATTTTATAAAGTTATATTTTCATCTCATTATATTTTCTTTTTGCAGCACAATACCAAATATTACTACAAGATTGGAATTGGCCAAGCTGAGAGGACATTTTGGTTTGTAACTCCTCCTGCAGTTGGGCCAGATGCCCCTTACACATTTGGTCTTCTTGGTAAGTAATGTTTTTTTACCACAACAGATGGTTTACGTTTTTTCTTTGTGATGTAAATTGTGGGACTGACTACAATCACCATCTGCCAAATGTGCAAATTGTTGTTTAATTCTGAAACTCACTAATT
Organism: Heteromeles arbutifolia; assembly: GCA_024362995.1. Classification (NCBI taxonomy): domain Eukaryota; kingdom Viridiplantae; phylum Streptophyta; class Magnoliopsida; order Rosales; family Rosaceae; genus Heteromeles; species Heteromeles arbutifolia. The sequence goes on along the minus strand of JANCRC010000002.1, from coordinate 35,838,162 downwards.
AATTAAAATTGGGTTTAATTTGCAGGGGATTTAGGTCAAACCTTTGATTCAAACAAGACACTTGCTCATTACGAATCAAACCCATTGAAAGGCCAAACAGTTTTGTGTCTTGGTGACCTATCTTATGCTGATAACCATCCAAATCATGACCAAGTTAAGTGGGATACGTTTGGAAGGTTCATTGAGAGAAGTGCTGCTTATCAACCTTGGATTCATACTGCAGGAAATCATGAGATTGATTATGCACCAGAAATTGTAAGCATCTCATATAATTCGCCTTTTCATAATGCACATATTTTTGTTATGATGAATGAATTTAATTGAACGTCTCGTACTTGTACGAGAAATTGCAAGGGTTAGGGAGTGCTCAATTTTTCTGACGGAAGATTGCAATTTTTGTTGCAGGGTGAAACAAAACCTTTCAAGCCTTACAAGCACCGGTATACCACCCCGTTTAAAGGATCGGGGAGTACTGCTCCTTTCTGGTACTCAGTCAAGATAGCTTCAGCACACATCGTAGTCTTGTCTTCATACTCATCATACGGTATGGAATTCTAAATTATTTTTTACATTAGTACTGGTTGCTTGAATTTGCAATGATATCCTTGTTATATTTTTTAGTCAATTATAACTTCGTAGTGAAATCTTCTGAATAATTTCTCTTTATCAATTTAGTTTAACACAAATTATAATTTACTTTTTGTTTTCCTTAAGGTAAGTACACTCCTCAGTATAAATGGCTGCAGCAGGAGCTACCAAAAGTTAACCGGGATGAGACACCGTGGCTGATTGTTTTAGTGCATTCCCCATGGTACAATAGCTACAACTATCACTATATGGAAGGGGAAACCATGAGAGTCCAATTTGAGTCCTGGTTTGTTCAGCACAAGGTCGATGTGGTATTTGCTGGCCATGTCCATGCCTACGAACGATCTGTAAGTTCTCGATACACAGAGTCTGGCGGTGCTATCTACATAAATAAAATTTAAACCACTCGTATTTATCTTGTGTATGTGCTATGTAATGCAGGAGCGTGTATCGAATATTGCAAATAGCCTCGAAAATGGTAAATGCTCCCCGGTGAAAGATCAATCTGCACCTGTCTACATTACAATTGGCGATGGAGGAAACATTGAAGGCTTAGCAACCAAGTAAGTATGCATGCATTTGTAGTCTTTTTAAGATATATTCAACGGCTTCCTATTTGGTTTGCACTATGAACTCCATGTTTTTTTTTTATTGTCGTGCAGTATGAGAGACCCACAACCAGATTACTCAGCTTACAGAGAGGCCAGTTTTGGTCATGCCATTTTTGACATCAAGAACCGAACTCATGCCTACTATAGCTGGCACCGGAATGATGATGGAGCTGCAGTCAAAGCAGATTCTATGTGGTTTTTCAACAGATATCATCATCCTGTTGATGACTCCACAAGTTCCCAATCTTGATCGATCATGCAACGATAGAGAACTTTTAGATAGTCGATGTTGAATAGTTTCAATATTTTCTTCATGTGCTTTTTACCTCATTTCCTCCTTCTCCTTCGGATTTAGGCAGGCTTAAGGTTGATTAATATAAATGTTTATGGTTTTTTCTTTTTTTTGCTTGCCTTACGATTCAGGTTTTGTGTTATGAATTGAATTAATTAGACGTCCGTAAAGCGGTATATGTGCTCTAAACTTGCAATATTGCTACATAAAAAGTTCCTCTTACAATAATAGTGATGCATACAACCTTCCTCCTACCACAATTTCGTGTCAATAAAAAAAAGAGGATATAAAATTTGAGACTTCTTTCAACATTGGTTTGACTGAAGTATGACTCAATCGTTAGTCAACAGATAACTTGAAGCCTACATCTATTCGCTACTACAAAAAACACTTTGCGCAACGAAATAAGTTTGTTGCGCAAAGTACAATTTCGTCGCGCAACCAATTTCGTCGCGCAAAACCTTGCGCGACGAAAGTTTGGTCGCACATGGTTCGTCTCTCAAAGCTTGTGCCGAAGGAGTTTGAGCGACGAAAATTAATCTTCACCTTGCAAAGCTACTTTGCGCGACGAAGATTAACGTTACGCAAAACTTTGCACTACGAAATATTTTAAATTTTAAATTTTTTTAATTAAAATAAACTAATTTAATATTTTGCACGACGAAATATTTTGTCGCACAAGGTTTTTGACTTTTTGTTTTATTATTTCTCTGATATTAATTTAATTATATTAATTGTTTAGGGAACGAAATATTTGGTAGCGCAAGATTTTTCGAATTTTTACTTTTGTAATTTAATTTAATTGTATGATTTTATTTTTTTTAATTACTTTAATTTAAATTGACATATTCAAAATAAAATTACATATGAACAATAGTGATCAAATTATCAAATATTTTCAAAATGTACACATGAATTAACAAAGTACAATAATAAAATCCTAATACAAGTCTATTGTGGTGGTAGTGGTGGGGGATATGTTTCGGTAGCGTCCTAATCCTCAACTTTAGCCATCAAAGTCTCGACAATTCCCTACAAAAAAAAAATATGGTCAAATAACAGAAAAATAAACAAAAATAATAACAAAAAATTGGCATAATCTCCCCTAAAATTGGTATACCCCAAATCCGACCCCAAACTCCACTCCTCATCCTATACACGATCCCAAACCCCGCACCAAACTCAAAACTAACTCCAAATACACATATTAATGAAAAAAAATTAAAATTTGGGGAGAATATACCTTTTGGCAAGATTGAGAGTGAGTGAGAATGAGAGGGAGGAGTGAGTGTGAGAGACTTAGAGAAGATAGTTAGAGAGAGATGAGAGAGTGAGTGAGAGTGAGAGACTTAGAGGAGATAGTGAGAGAGAGATGAGAGAGTGACTGAGAGTGAGAGACAGTGAAGAGAGAGAAGAGAGATTAAGCCCCAGTTTGGGGTTGAGGTGATTTTAAAAAAAGCTGCTATGAAAAAAAGCTGGGAGAGTTTTTGGTGTTTGGTAAACATTCAGCTTCAGCTTTTTTTCACAGTTTTGGGTAAAAAAAAAGCCAAAAACAAGATGCTGCAAAACCTAGCTTTGAAAAACCGGTTTTTTTTCACATCTGTTTTACATAAAAGTTTACCAAACACTATAATACTGCTTTTTTTTTCTTTCAAAAGCACTTTTACAAAAAAAGTTTACCAAACACTCTACTGCTTTATTTCACAGCTGCTTATTCTCACAGCACAGCAGAAGCAGTTTTTTTTCAAAGCACAGTAATACCAAACCAGTGTGTGAGAGAGGGTCAGATTTGGGGAGAGGGAGAAAAGAGAGGTAAGAGTAGAGAAAGACATTGAGAAAATGGTGGAGGAGTTATTTTGGTTTTAAAAGCCATATCACTTTGCGCGATGAAGGATACGAGTTTGTGCGACGAAATATTGGTCGCGCAAAGTCTTAAAAATATTTATAAAATTTTTTTTCTCATGTCTCATTTTTGGTCCCTGCCCAAATTTTTAGAGCTTTGCGCAACAAAGTGTTAGTCGCACAAAGTCTTTAAAAAAAAAAATTCCTGCGTCCCATTTTTTTGTGCCCGCCCAAATTACGTTGTATTACTGGCAAGGCAAGGAATCCTTCTTGGTTTATTATAAATAAAGGCACAAGGACTGGGGAATAACATATATATTCCTCAAGTTGATTCTCCATCTCTCATTATTTCTTGACGTGTCTGGTATCCCTTCTCTGTCTCATTCTCTAAAATAGGTCCTAACACGTTATCAACACGCTCTTGACGCTAAACATGTAAACGGGTCGGGTTTAGCCTAGGGAGGAGGGTTGTGGACCCTTTTAAGGCATCCTTGACTCCTAAAATGGTAGAGGCATTAGTGTGTACTAATGATTGGCTTAGGACGGATGAAGTAAACTTCTACAAGAACCAACGGAAGATACATTTCAATTTTACAAGGAAATGGAAGAAGTGGAAACAAGTAAGACATACTTTAATTCTTTTTTTAGTAAATTTGTTATTAAATGGCATTCAACTTTAATTCTTGTTGCTACTAATATGTTTTCTTTGTTGGTAATGTAGGCTTGACACAAGCTCAACCTCAATCTTCTACAAGTTCAATGCCTCCTCCAAATGCTTCTACATCTCAAGCTTGAAGAATTGATCAATGAATTTTACTTTTGAAGTATAGTTCTATTTTTCATTTGGTTTGAAACTTTAACTTCTATTTGTTTTGGTTCGTAATTTCTATTTAGATTGTAAGCTTAATTTTCATCATGAATCTTGATGCATCATTTTACTTATTATGTGTGTGAACTGTGAATGATGAATGATAGATGAATTTAGGCGACAATGTATGAGATAAACGTACAAAAAATAGTTTTGCCCTTGAGTTGGGTTAAAAAAAAAAAAAAAAAAAAAAAAAACAGATTTGGCCCAAAAAGTGGCCCAAAACAAAGTGGTAATTACCATTGCCATACCATGTCAACCAAACTATTTGGCAATACCGAACTTTGGTATACCAAAAGTTGGTACGATAATAATAATAGATTTCCCAAACCAAAAGTTTGGTATGATAATTGGTACGAGGGTTTTGGTACGGTAACTGTACCGAACCCACCCCTAGAAATAACTAACAAACCACAAGGTGTGCTCTCAATCAAATTAAGGCGATCATTATATGGGATAAAACAATCTAGACGAATATAGGATGAAACATTCAGAGAGATCCATTTTGATCGAAAAAAGATGATGAAATGTTCTTTGGTCTATAAGTACCATATCTAAGTGCAATTAGTTGTGTTTTGTACCATACTTGATCAATCCCGAAACTACCAAGCACGAGTCAATTTCATACCTACAAATACCCACTGACGGGTTCATGCTGAGGCACCCCTGCCAAAGTGCGAGAATTTCCCTCCAACCAGGAAGCCAATCACAGCATGACACACGTCAACGTCAGAATAAAGCTCATAGAGTCCTACATCAATCGCAGATGAAAGCTAGAGACTCTCCTTCATTATAAACGAAGACCATTCTCCTACAATAAATCCCTAATGTCAGTATTGTACTTAAACTAGTCATTAGAACCCACTAATGATGATAATGCTTAAACTTATGTATTTATGTAAACCCTTCACTATTAATGAGAACTCTTCTATTCCGTGGACGTAGCCAGACTTAGGGTGAACCATGTACATCTTATGTTTGCTTCCCTATCTCTATCTCTTTACATATTATCATCACTAGGTGACCGAAGCAATCGAAAGAATGTCACAAACTTGACACTTTACGTTGTTCCAAAGTTTCATTGATTTTGTGCATCAACATCTGGCGCCGTCTGTAGGAAGCGACACTTATTCCTACTCTCTCCAGCTTTATCAAGCTGGTTTCCATCGTTCGTACACTCTCATTTGATCAGGCATCCCTCTCTAACATAGGGAGCAAAGAAAGCCACATCACACAGAACGACACTCTTTTCAAGCCTAGTGTGAGGCAGGGAAGGAAGAAACGAAAGAAGTATGCTCTTCAGGCTAAGGTCGAAGAGCTAAAGGCTCAGACAATAAGATAGCAACGAGGAATGAGATCCTTCAGGAGCAGCACGAGAAGCTCTTCGAGATGCTCCATGAGGCTAGGCAGACTCAATCACACGAGCCCATTGCTCCTATGGACGACAACCATCACATGGGTGCCCTCTTACACATGGGTTACCAGTCTTTAACATGGATATTCCTAATGAGGAGCAAGCTACTCATCAATGTGTTGATTAACGCGAGACTTCTCTCATCCCACCTGTTTCAACCTGAAGCAGGAGAAGTTGAGGGACTTTCTTACGGACGAAGTAGAATGATCTAAGGTTGTTTTTCGCAACTGTCAAGACTTCTTGAGGCAATGTCAAGAGAACCCCATCCACACAAGCTCAAAAATCAATGACCCAAAGGTTTTTGAAAGACTCGGTTCTCTACCACGGCCAGGCCAGCTACCAATCCAAGGAAGAAGCGACAAGTCCTAGAGAAACATGAAGGTATAGGAGACTCGGATGGTTTCCAACATACACGCCCTAGAAGCCAGTGCAGTGAGTACAAGGAAAAACCACATGCTCTTGATCAAACTTCCCTACTTCTAAGAGGTGATGGAAACTTACGAAGGAAGGCTCCAGTAGTGCATGACTCCACTCAGAACCCCTTTGTCATGTAGCTCCTTGAGGAAGTAAACAAGTTGAAGGCCAAATGTCAGGCCGAGATACCTAACTGAAATCAACCAAGGCCCAGCCCTCGTACGAAGATGATCTTTGACACACCTTTCTAAGCAAAGACAAAGCAAAAGTTGGGCTTACAACTATATACCGGTGGGAAGATTCGATTGAACACCTTAACCTTTTTGAGTTCACTATGGCATACCGGATACATACTAATGAAGAAAGATGTCTTCTCTTCCTCTCCACCATATCTAGTAAAGCCTTAAACTGGTATTGTCGCATTCCACCTAAGACGGTAGATTCCTTTTAAGAGCTAAGGAAACTGTTTGTCTCTCAACACATTTGCAGATGACTTGTACACTATTCACCAGATGCTAGACGAGTCACTGCGTGAGTATGACGGTCGTTTTAGCCATGAATATTCTTGTTGCACTGAAGCAGATGATAAGACTGCTATCAAGGCCTTTACGGCAGGCCTACGTGACTATTTCTTCAAGTACATGATTAATGCCAACGTTTGGAAGACTTACTCTGAGGTTATGGTGCAGGCTTACAACCATGCATTCGCCAAAGCAATGGCATATCAAGGGAAACCCCCAATGACTATCCCTTATCAACAAATGGGAAATGGGAATCAGGTCAAACCAAATGAGAATGCCTCAACCTTCCAGACGAATGCTACATCTCTCCCTGCCTTACCTAGCGCTTCGCCATGACAACAAACATATCAGTCTCAGGGCAAGTGGAAGGATTTCCATCCTTAACAATCACATTTTAATAAGACGAGTAAGGGACACTATCGAGATAACCATGGGTATCGCTATGATAACACCCACCTTTACACAATCAACATAGTGGGCCAAACGCAAGTTAAGACAAGCCCTACCCCAAGGTATAAGACATACACACATTTTAATGCCACATGCGCAGCCATCTATCCCAGTATAGCTCACTTGATACCAAAGCCAAAGCCAAGGCAGCCAGATTATAAGTCCATAAAGAACACATACATGTTTTGTTGCTACCATGTGTGGCTATGACAGCGGGAAGTGTATCACCCTTCATGACCATGTCAAAGCTTTGGCACGCGAGGGAAAATTGATCAATTCTTTCTTCACCCTCCAAGGAACAACCAATGCCAGTTGAACGTGACATATTCTATCAGTGGTGGCACACCTATCTCTAAATCTTCCAACATGACCATGAAAAATAGTGAACGAACTTTGAGGTTTAGCCATCAAATGTTTCATGTGGAAGATATTAGGGGAGGCAAATATCAAAAACCTAATTGGGATCTGACATGTTTCTGCCCTGAGGAGGAAAGAGGCATCATCTACCCCTACAACAACCCACTGATTGTGGAGGCTCACATAGCTAACTTTGATGTACGGTGAATCCTTGTAGACACGGGTGCTTCAGTCAATATCATGTTCACTGAAGCTTTCAGGGCACTTAATGTAGCTAAACACTTGCTTGATCCCTCAATCACTTCCTTGATAAGCTTTTCTGGTGATTTCGTGCAACCTTTAGGGAGCATATACTTACCATTCACCATTGGTACAGGCTCTTACACAGCTACTATTACCACTAACTTCTTTATGGTCGACTGCCCGATGATGTACAATGTCATCTTTGGGTGCACAGGCATCAATGATCTCAAGGCCATAGTATACATACATATGTTGATGAAGTTTCCGACAACTTTTGGCAATGGTTATATTAAAGGAAATCAACTTAGTGCACAATCGTTCTACAACACTTCAGTCAAGAAACAACATTTGCATGTACCCAAGGAAACCTTCTTTATACATGGCCAAGTCATAAAAACCAGCCCGAACAAAACCAACTTGGCTTTTCGTGATGGCAACGGTCAACCCGACAATCTGCGATATGACTATTTCACCCAGCAAGCACAACCTACTAAAGAATTAGAGAAGGTCTCTGTCTCAAAAGACTATCCAAATCGCATGGTGAAGATTGGCACCACCTTGTCACCACCCCTTCGGTTGGCACTGATCTCCTTTTTGCAAGAGAACGCAGAAGTTTTCACTTAATCATAATAAGACATGCCATGAATCTCTTCTAATATCATTTATCATCGCTTAAGTCTCGACCCTAAAACCAAGCCGGTGAGACAAAAGTGAAGATTTTATGACGCTAAACAATGCGAGGCAATGACGGCAGAAGTTGAAAAACTCAAAGACATATGCTTCATCCATGAAGTCAACTATCCAACATGGGTAGCAAATGTTGTCATTGTTAAGAAAAATCCGACCAAGGAAAATCTTCTGCTTCAAATGTCTTGTGGAGTGTTGACTACACTAACCTCGACAAAGGGTGCCCAAATGATAGTTTTCCCCTCATTCTCATTGATAGACTTATTGACTTAACGGCAGAATGTGAACTCTTGAGCTTTATGAAAGCTTACTCAGGGTACAACCAGATCCTCATGTACCTTCTAGACGAAGAGCACACAACCTTCATTACTGGTAGGGGGTTATATTAATGTAAAGTCATGCCATTCAGCCTCAAGAATGCAGGCGCGACTTATCAGAGATTAGTCAATTCAATGTTCACTAAACAGATTAGCAAAAGCCTGGAAGTTTATGTTGATGATATGTTAGTCAAGAGCAAGCACGCTGACCAACACGTCATTAACCTGTCTAAAACCTTTAGCATCATGAGGAGGTACTAAATGAGGTTGAACCCAAACAAATGTGCCTTAGGCATAGGCTCTGGAAAATTCTTGGGCTTCATGATTAACCAACGAGGCATTGAAGCTAACCCCGAGAATATCAAAGCAATCCTTGACATGAAAGAGCCAGTAACTTCAAAAGGCATCCAAAGCCTTATTAGTAAAGTGGCAGCCTTGACCAGGTTCATCTCTAAGGCCATAGACATATGTGTTCCTTTTTTCAAAGCACTTAAGGGAAGTAAAAAGTGTATTACATGGACTGATGAATGTGCCGAGGCATTCAAAAACCTAAAAGACCTCAAGGAGTACATGAGTAGAGCCCTCATATTCTCCAAACCTAAAGTTGGTGACATTCTCATTATTTATTTATCTATTTCAGCTTCAGCAGTCAGTTATGTTCTCATCTGAAGGGATGGTAATGTTGAACGACCCGTCTACTATGCTAGCAAGGCCTTACAAAATACAGAGACACAGTACTCTAACATTAAGAAACTAGCTCTAGCGTTAATCATGCCTACTCGAAAACTTCGTCCTTACTTCCAAGCACATTCCATCATCGTGGTTACCAATCACCCACTTTGACAGATACTCTAGAATCTTGACACTTCAGGACTAATGATCAAGTAGGTAATAACATTAGGTGAGTTTGACATCTTTTACCCACCAAAGCCAGTTGAGAAAGGTCAAGCAGCTCCAGATTTCATCGCCGAATTCACATATCACATTGACATTTCTCCTACACCTGAGGCATTGACTTCGCTACCCTCAGATGCTCAGAAACCAGAACCAACCTTACCAATATATACTTTGTATGTTGATGGCCCGTCCAACCAACAGGGTGTGGAGCAAGATTGGCCCTTACTACGCCAAACAAAGTTGCAATGGAGTATGCTCTTCGCTTCAAGTTCAAGGCATCAAACAATGAGGCCGAGTATGAAGCCCTCTTAGCAGGCTTACATTTGGCCAAACACCTTGAAGTTAAACAACTGGATATCTTTAGCGACTCTTAGTTGGTGGTTAACCAAGTCACAAGCAACTTTGATGCTAATGATAGCTCCATAACAACATATCTTGTCCAAGCATAACTTTTGCTCAAGTATTTCCACTACCAGATCACTCAAGTCCCTCGAGCAGCAAATAGTCATGCAGACACCTTGGCTCACCTCCCCTTGCCTCAACAGTGGAAGATAAGATTGGAATGAATATTCATGTCGAGTTGTTAGCAGCACCAAGCACTATGGCCATAGAAGTGTGCAACTTACAACAAAGCGATAGCTGGATCACCCCGATTTATAAATTCGTTACTCAAAGCACATTTTCAGATAATAAAATCCAAGCTAAGAAAATTCGATACAAGTCTACTCGCTACCTGATCATCAATGACCAACTCTACAAACGAGGTTTTACCCTTCCATACTTGAGGTGTCTTACACCTGCTGGGGGGGAAGTCGGCATTCGAGAGATACATGAAGGAGTGTATGGAGATCATGTTGGATCTAGGTCCCTAGCACACAAGGTTTTCCGCCAGTGATATTATCAGCCAACACTTCACTAGGATGCTATCAAAATATCTCGCTCCTATGACAAGTGTCAACATTACACAACCATTCCACACTCCCAGTCTAAGCCTCTAACTTCTATGATCAGCCATTGGCCCTTCGCTCAGTGGAGACTTGATTTAATCGCCCAATGCTTGCGGAGAAGGGCAAAGTTTGTTATGCAATCGTTGCAATTGACTACTTCACAAAGTGGGCCGAAGTAGAACCCTTGGCAACCATTTCTGAGGTAAAGATAGAAGATTTTGTATGGAATAACATCCTTTGCAGATTTGACGTTCCCAATGCAACTGTCACTGACAATGGGCGACAGTTTGACAACAAGAAGTTTAGGACTTTCTACTCTAAGTTCAACATCAACTTATGTTTCGCCTCCCCAGCTCATCCTCAGGTTAACGGACAAGTTAAGGCCACCAACAAGATAATTAAGCACCTTGAAGACCAGCTTGGACAAAGCTAAAGGTTGTTGGCCAGAACTTGTACACCAAGTTCTTTGGTCATACTGAACTTCGTATCAAACTTCAACAGCAGAAACTTCATTCTCACTTACCCTCGGTACAAAGGCAGTTGTCCCAGTTGAGCTTGAGTAAGCAACATACCGGGTTAAAAACTACATGCGAAGTGAAAATGACAAACAACTCACCCTCAACTTAGATCTAGTTAAGGAACATAAGGACTAGGCTCACTTGAGGAACATCGTTTACAAATAGCGTGTCTCCAACTACTATGACTCTAGGGTTAAACCTCGCTCTTTCAAAGTGAGGGACTGGGTATTGAAGAAAATATTACTCTGTGACAGGGTCCCAAGCAAAGGCACACTTAGTCCAAACTTGGATGGACTATTTGAAGTTGTTGGCATCAGTCGCCCTGGCTCCTACAAACTCAAAAGTTTCAAGACCTTTGGCCATTTATGGAACGCTGATGACCTAAAGTACTATTACAAGTAGACTCACGTTTTACAAGTGTTGAACTATAGCCGTTTGACATCTTTTGTAATGAATGCCATTTAGCATAAACTTAATAAAGAGATAATTCAGACAACTTCGTCTAACTCTTTTATATTCCTAGCACTGAAACACTTAGTCTTACCCTGACCTAATAAAATCCTAACTTAAAGCCACAACTTAAATGACACCGCATACTCGAGTTCAAAGCTTCAACATGAATGCTTTCAACATGAAATAAAGTCTAAGTATCTTGTCAACAAGACTAAGTAAATAAACAAACATCTTCAATTGTATTCATTCAACTATACCCAAGTCATAGGATATATCCAAACAAATGATCCATTCAAACATAGCCAAGCATTCGTAAATGATAGTGCAAACACTTAGCACTTAGCATCAAAATAAATGATGCAATGTCGTAAACATTCATAAACAAAAAGCCTTTAGGCACCTAACTTAACACACAACATATATATAACAAACTAGCACTACGAATCATCCTCGTTTGAGGTTGAACTCTCAATACCATTATGTTGCGTCTCACCTCCATCACTATCATCGCCATCCATGGCATCTCCAGGACCATCCTCACCCTGCTGAATCTGCTCATCAGCACTGGCACCATCCTCAGATTCTTCATCACTGCTGGGATCGAGTTCGAGGACGAATGGTTCACCATTTCGTCGATGTTATTCTTCATCACTACTGGGATCGAGTTCGAGGACGAATGGTTCACCATTTCGTCGATGTTCCTCTATCTCCTCATGGTACTTGTCGATGATGCCTCTGCCATGGTATTGCTCGAGAATGGCCATCCATTTTCTTTTCTCAAGCCGAATCTCCCGGGCACAGTGAGGCTTGATGACCTGGCGGAAAGCTTGGGTGCCCAAGTACTCCCGCACGACAGCTTCCTTCTTAGCTCGGAGACTCTTCTTCAACTCAGAAGCCTCAACCACAGCATTATCCCGCTCCCCTCTGACTTTGGAAGTCTCGAGGATAGTCGTCTCCAACTGCTTTTTGAGCCGTAACTTCTCATCATTTCACCTCTTCAACCTCTCTAAGGTTTGGTCCTTGAGCTGGATGGCCTCAGTCCAAGCTTTGCGCCTCTTCCTAACGTCATCCACAAGTTACTTGTTTTCTTCAAACTTCACCTTGTATCGCTCGACCTCTCGTAGTCTATCGTCGTACTCGGTCATGACCTACATGACAAGATGATCAATGTCAAAGGAAAACAAGGAAAAAGTAAGAAAATGACAAACACTTACATAAGCAGATAGCCTCATCATCCTGTCACGATCAGATTCGTTCTCAACTAGTGGCTCATCGGCCTCGTCAATTGTGGCTCGGCGCCCTACAAGGAAATTGTTGACGTACTTGAAGCTATTTGGCTACATGGCAACCTTCAAGTCCTTCCAGGGCCACTTTCCTTTACAGCGTGCCCATAACTGGAGGAAAGAGAAGATCGATGTTAAGAGGAAGATGCAACAGTCGTCTCTTCTCCCTTGCAAATATGGTAGCAACACATCTGATGGTCTCAGCTTCAGCCTTCTTTGAGGTAGAAATCTTGAGGACATCCTCTTCAGACTTAGGCCTAGGGACTGGCTTTACCCTGTGCTTGCGAGCCCCCTTGTGAAACAGAATGTCATCTAAGGGAACTAACATGGTTGTCTTCCCTTTCTTGGTGTTAGTCTCCCCTTTCTTACTCACACTCTCCACTGAACAAGGAAAATTAAAGTAAGGAATACAACTTCGTTTGAAGAAATACAACTTTATCCCAAAAAAAAAGAAAGGCAAACGTAGGATATGACTCACTCGTTTGTCTCTGACACTCGGACAATAAGGGCTGGAAACCGTACTTGTGAAACAAGGGTCGTAGCTTGCTCAAGTGTCTATCCTTTTTTGGCACCCTCAACACTTTCTCTACATCAGCAAGCTCTTATCCAGACAATTTGATAGCCTTCTTCGACACTACATAAGGCAAAGTGTTAGAAGTAAGTAAAGATCACAACAAATAACAAAGTATGCAAATAATGGATGCATTACAACCTACGATCTGGAAGTAGGTAAAAATGCGTCGCTCAGGCGTGGTACTTTTATCATGCTCCCAACCCTTGTAAAGGAAGTAGGTAAAAATGCATCGCTCAGGCGTGGTACTTTTATCATGCTCCCAACCCTTGTAAAGGAAGTAGGTAAAAATGCATCGCTCAGGCGTGGTACTTAAACCACACTTCATCCAGATGATGTAAGTCTCAATCAAAGTTTCTCATAGACCAGGATTAAGTTGCCCAGACGCGTACCTCATGAGGGCAATCATCTTTTGCATCCACGGATGCAACGACAACTTTACTCCCCACTTCTCTAATATTCGGGTATAGAACATGACATGACCCTTAGGCGGATCAGTAGGCAATTCTTCATTGTGCACCAAGCGCATCCCTATGTTGTTAAGTATACAACAAGACTCCTTTAAGGCCTCAAGTTGACGTCTACTATCTAGCAAGTTCTTATCTAAGTGGTTTACCGTAAACTCGGAACGAAAGATGGGTACAGCATCGAGGACACCCTCCCCAACTACTGACATTTGAGAAGTAGATGCAACAATGTCTAAGGCTCTATCCTTAGACCTATACTCCTCACCCGTCTCTTCATCAAATGGAAGGCACACTTGGTGATCATAAGAGTCACCCAACACTTCATCTTCATAAGACTCTAAGGAAGACTTTGACGACTCAGACATCGCGAACTCGAACTTAGAGCCAAAGCTAGGGGACCCCTCATCACTAGAACCTTCAGACCTTGACATTTACAACAAACAGAAACAAATACCTCTATTACTACGTGGAAGATTGAAGTCTAAAATGCTCCTAAGTCATTACGAAAAGTCAACTACTTCATCATTTTCTTAGCCAAATGCATAGAAACTTAAACAGTTCAACAATAATGGATGCATGTAATTTACAGAAAATGGCTACTAATTGGATAATGGTGTCAAGCACTGTCGAAACCCCTCTTAACCAGATAGCACTCTATCTTTCAAAATCACTACATAAGGAGCAAAATGAAAGCAAGGTAAGAAGTGGAAACCCATCCTTCTTATATAGTCCAACATGGGCAAAGAAATTCAAACTCAACCCATGAGAAAGCCTCACTTGTAAAGCTTTAGGACTTCCACACAAGCTAGGAAAATTAAAAATTAAAAATTAAAAATAAATAAATAAAATAACAATAAAATGGCAGGTTAGGAGTGGTTACCCTTCATCAAAATCACACCATCTGTTTAGATTTCGGGAAACTGGTTGGACGCTAAGCGGCGCCACTTCTCTTTTTCTCTGCAGCTGCACCACTACACAACTGGCTCCTCAAGCTCACAGATTTAAAATCCAACCCGAGGTTCACATTCCACAAACTTCAACCCAAAATCATAGTAAGTTTCAAACTTAATGCAACTAGAAGATGGGAACAATAACGGCATTTCCCTAAGTCACACACCAGTCACGACTTCAGCCTACTCCAGAAGCTTCAGGCTCTACGGATCCGTTAATAAACTCTATCGAATCTCAAGTTTGTGGATATGGTCAAGCAATGATATAAACGTTTGGGGAGGGTACTGTAGAGGCGACCACAACACTTATCTCTCTCCTCGGTGCCTGTTTACTTGCCCTGCCACAAAATTGAAGTCCCACATGTTACTCTTTGTCCATACCTCAAAGCTGAGAACCACCACTATCAGCACTACTTGGAGAACTTTTCAAATCCCATGGTGCTTCAAGTCATGAAGCCTCAAATTCTAACTACAATTTCAGGGGTAATGATCGTACTAAAGCAGCAAGCTTCAATTCCACTTACCAATCATCAACCACAAAGCATCAGTCACCCACGGTGACTCCCTTTGCAACCTTCAACCCAAAATCATAGCAAGCCTTGAACTTGCTGCATCTTAACCTTCCCTGCTGTTTTTGCAGCAGCCTTCCCTGCCCCTTCAGGCTAGTATCCTTTGAACCACATCAACACCCTAGCTCTCTCCCATTTTCCCCGCAGCCCAATCACCTCATCCCAACCCTTTACTTTCTCTCTCTTTCTCTATCTGGATTGTTTAACGGAATGAGAGAGAAGACAGTATATTTTTGTGGTGTGAGGATGCAATCGAACGACATGGATAGAATGATGAAGCTAGGGTTAGAATTTAAAAAAAAATATAATAATGAAAGAAAGAGAAATGGGTAATGGGAAAGAAGGGTCTAGCTGCTATGGAAAACACGGGCTAAGGGAAGAAGGGAGTCACGGGCCAAGGGAAAGAATGATGAAATGATAAACAAACAAACAAAAAACAAAACAAAAATGAAAAAAAAGGTGGCGTGAAAGCTAGGCCCAAGAAACAAATATAAAATGAGTGACCAAAGTATGTCCACATTCAATGGACCTGGGCCCAAGTGTTAGGCTACTTATTTTCAAACAACAACAAAGGCGTGTGGGCCTAATAACAAAGGTACTTGGGATGCAATGTACAAGAGAATGAGAAGATAATTTGCGAAATCTTTTATTCAACAACTCGAGAAGATTGAGGCACCTCTTTCGGCAACTCTCCTCGCCCGGAGACTTGGGGGACTCCCACTATATGCTACTACACTTGGGTACTTAGAAATTCCGTGATTACTCAGTGACTTGGATTTTGCAAATCCCTAACCGAGAAGCTTTCCTCACTCGGGAACTTAGGGGAGCACTGTTTGTACCATACTTGACCAATCCCCAACCTACCAAGCACCAGTCAATTTCATACCTACAAGGACGACTAACGGGTTCATGTTAAGGCACCTCGGCCAAAAGGCAAGAGTTTCCCTCCAACCAGGAGGCCAATCACAGCACGACACATGTCAATGTCAAAATAAAGCTCATAGAGTCCCACATCGATCGCGGACAAAAGCTGGAAACTCTCCTCAACTATAAAAAAAAGATCATTCTCCTACAATTAATCCCCTAATGTCATTATTGTACTTAAACTAGTCATTAGAACCCACTAATTATGATTATGCTTAAACATATGTATTTGTGTAAACCCTTCACTATTAATGAGAACTTCTCTACTGTGTGGACGTAGCCAAACTTAAGGTGAACCATGTACATCTTGTGTTTGCTTCTCTATCTCTATCTCTTTATACATTATCATCACTAGGTTGCCGAAGCAATCGAGCGAAGGTCACAAACTTGACACTTTACGTTTTTCCAAAGTCTCATCGATTTTGTGCATCAATAAGTCGTTTATTGTATTTAGCACAATGTATTAGACCAGATATAGTTTTTTCAGTCAACTCGTTAGTAAGATATAACTGTGCTCCAACAATTCAACGGTGGAATGAAATCCAAGATGTTTTACGATATCTTCGTAAAACATAGGCCTACTCTACTCTGAAAAACTCATACACAACAAGACTTTTGTTGGATTTGCAAATCCTAGTTTTCTCTCTGATCCGTATAAAGCCCGCTCACATACTAGTTTTGTTCACTTATGAGAATACTGTAATCTCATGGCCCTGGTGCATTCCAAAAGCTGGTGCACTGAATCAAATTATGCCAACTTAGCAATCAGTTAGATTGAAGATTGTAGAAATCAGGGGGAGATACTCATCAAAATGAGCATCCATGACACATGCGTGTTTTTTTTTCCATCAACTAGGATTTTTCCCACTAGGTTTTTTTTTTAGCAAGATTTTAATAAGGCAACAAAAGCGCACTCAATACTATATCAATAATCCAAGAAAAGTTGTACCTTTTTTCCTTTGCTTCGATTTTCTCACTAGGTTTTTTTTGTAACAAGGTTTTAAAGAGACAACGAATGTTGATATGTGGGCATCTATGGAGGAGTGGTGAATCAGGTGTGAATGCCACATACCATAATGCATAAAGAAGCAAAGAAGCATACAACCATAATTGACTTTGGCAGCATCAATTAGAGCAACTCCACCGTTGCGAAGGCCCCCTAGGGCAAGTCATTATTGAATAGCCTCCAATGAATAGTAACGGCCTTAATTAACAGTAACTGCCTTTTGCACCACCCCTACACCGAATAGCCATGGAAATAGGCAATAAAATATTAGTATTTTTTATTTTATAAAATAATACAAAATAATTTTCTTTGCAATTTCGGATAAGATTTTTAATCGTTCTCGTTGCATCATATGTCATTATCCTAGAAGACAATTTTTTGGTGATAGATTTCGATAAGATATTTATCCAATGTCGTCGTGCCACGTGTTGTTACTTTTTCAGAATCATTGAGGATAGATTTCCGATAAGATTTTTAACCAATCACGTCGTGTCACGTGTCACAATCTAAAGACAATCTTTGAGGATAGATTTCGATCAGATTTTTAACGAATCACGGCATGCCACGTGGTATTATTTACAACCTAATCCTTTCTTTTTCCTCCATATAACCCACCATCCAGAACCAGAAATCACACACCAAAATCTCTATCATTATTCATAGTTTTTGCTTCATTCTTCACCAAAATCAAAATCTCCATCATTATTCATAGTTTCTACTTCCTTCTGAAAATGTCTTCTTCTTCAAGGATGTTGTGGGAAATTGAGGAGCAAGAGAAAGAATTGTTTAAGCAAGGGGAAGAACCGTTCAATCTCTAGGTGGCCCAAAATGAGATGGAAGACGAAGAGGATGAGGAGCGTAGAAGGAGAGATCACGAAGCAAGAAGCCAAAGAGCCTCACATTCCTGTTGAGTCATCCAAGCTGTGGCTCAGATCTGCAAGCCCAGCCATTCCTCAAACCTTGATAGAAGCAGGCAACGACGAGGTACAGATCTCTTGGATGATTATTTTGTCCGTAACAGTGCATTCCCTGATATGTACTTTAGACGTCGTTTTAGAATGGAACTACATTTGTTCAACAAAATCATGATTGCTGTTTGCAACCATGATTCTTACTTTGTGTAAAAGAATGATGCTTTTGGTGTTATGGGTTTCATTCCTGAGCAAAAAATTAATGCTGCCTTACGGATGCTTGCATATGGAGCATCTGCAGACCAAGTGGATGAGATAGCGAGGATGGGGAAATCAATCATTCTTGAGTCCCTAATAAGGTTTTGCTCCGCAATCGAATCTATCTACACCGCATAGTACCTTTGGAGACCTACTGAGATGGACTTGCAAAGGCTTCTAAAGAAGGCTGAGATGCGAGGTTTTCCTAGGATGGTTGGAAGCATCGATTGTATGCACTGGACTTCGAAAAATTTTCCAAGTGCATGGCAATGAGCTTATGGGGACAGAAAAGGAGCAAAAAGTATCATTTTGGAGGCGATGGCATCATTTGATACAAGGATTTGTCACGTTTTTTTCGGTCTTCCGGGGGATCAAAATGACCTCAATGTCCTTGCCCAATCCCCAGTGTTCAATGATGTCCTGCAAGGAAAAGCACCAAGAGTCACGTACTGCGTCAACAGATGTAAGTACCACGGGCCATACTACTTAACAGACGGCATTTACCTAAGGTGGTCACCTTTTGTCAAAACAGTGCCACATTCACGAAGTGCAAAGGAAAAACACTTTACAAGTTGTCAAGAGGGGTGTAGGAAGGATGTGGAGTGTTGTTTTGGTATCCTCCAAGCTTGTTGGGCGATTGTCAGAGGTGCTGCCAGAATGTTTGATTTAGAGTCGCTTCGATCCATCATGATGACGTGCATCATTCTTCACAACATGATTGTGAAAGATAAGTACGATTATGATGCCATGGATAAATATGAACCAGACACGATGAACAATTCTAGAACACAAATATATTGTGCTCATGACATCACCGAAGAACCCGTGCAACAAGAGCCATTACAAAGAGATGGACGTTACAATGAAAGGCTCATTCAATGATATACTGCAATTCAGGACCCATATATGCACAATGAAAGGCAAATTGACTTGATAGAGCACCAATGCGAATTGAAACAAGCTCAAGAAACTTAAGTTCATTTAATGTGTTTGTTTTTATTTGGTGTGTTTTTTAAGTTCAGTTAGTGAGTTTTTTTTTTTTTTTGGTGTGTTTGTAATTTTATTTGGTGTGTTTATGTCCTTTGAATAAAGATTCTCTAAGTTTAAATAAATTACCAAATTAAATAAATATATTCTTAGTTTAAATAAAGTACTAAATTCAATAAATTGGAAACAACATAAAGTACTCTATTCAATAAATAAGAAATTACAACCCAAAGTGATTGGAAAATTATGGGCTCCGATTAAAAACAAATTCCCTAGTCCCTCGTGAATGGAAAATCATCACATAACCAATTTGTGGTGCTAGGATCATCTCCTCTTGTGATGCTAGGACCATCTCATCTTGCTCTCGCTTCCCTTGCACGCCTCCTTCGCACCACGTCCGCTTTCTTCGAATTCCAAAAATATTTAGAATTCGATGACTTCCCCTCTAAAGGCTCCTTCATAATGTCACGATCTTGTTGAGCCCTTCTTTCTTCTTTAATCTCTTCCCTTTCTTGCCTAAGTATCTCTCTTTCTCTCTCATTAGCTTGAAATAATCTCTCAGTAGCTGGAGCTTTTGCTTCCTCTTTAGCCTTATCAGCCTCAAATTTAACCATTTCCCGCGCCTAAGTCAATTCACCTTGGCGAGCAAGTTCTTCCATATATTTTGCATAATCATTCTTGGAAGCACTCTCTTTTCTCTTTGAAGCCTTCTTACCTTGATGCCTAATTGGATAACGGGTCGACCCCGACGCTTGTTCAGGGGGCGTTTCCGGCACTTATTTTGTGTCTCCTTCAACATGCAAGTCATGAACGGGCGTAGAGTGTAGAGGGGTGATGTTCATGACAACTTTTGGACCGACAAGCACAACTCTGAATTTAGGACAATCTTTGACAATATTCCAACATTCCCACTGGGTGAATGATTTGTTTTTGTTTTTGGTTTTGGCATTATACCAAGCTTGTGCTTGAAGTATCTACACACTGCGGGAGAAGAAATAATTATAATCAAAGTAGCTAACAAATAAATAATACAAACAAATAATTACAATGTAAATTTGGGTATAGTACAAACAAATAAATAATATATTGTTACCTGATCCGCTAAATTTTCCCCACTTCAAAGATTAGCACTAGCTTGTGCCAAGGCGTCTCTCCAAAGACTAAACGATTGGCTGAGTATTCTCCAACGACTAGACATCGATTCTTTGGTTCTTTTCCCACCAATTTTCTCAAGATAATTGGTATAATAAGACTCCACATTTCTCGCAACTGCTTCTCATTACCCGTAATCGGATCATAAGTAACTTCAACCCAGTTAGAACACAACGTAACATGTTCAAGAAGCGTCCAATTCGTACCTGCATCATTAGTCATTTTGTTGGAAACCAATTGGATTGAAACTTTGAAAGAAAGATTGGAATATGGTTGACAGTATTTGAGAAAATATGAAATTGTGGTGTAAGGTAGAAGATAATGAGAAGGTATTTAAAAAAATTTGAAATCCAACCCTCCAGATTGTGCCATGTGGCACAACGGTTGGATTTCAGATTTTTTTTACTGTTATTTCTTTCTTTTTTTGTAATTTATAAAGGCGAATAACGTGGATCGTTGATCTCAAATCCAACGGCTGAAATTAATGAAGGTTTGAATTTTTTTTTTACCGTTAGAAATCCAACGGTCCACAAAAAGTAACCATTGAAATCCAACGGACGCGGAGCTGCCACGTGGCCTCCAACGGTAACATTACCAGGCCTGCACCGCGGGCCCTAATGCCTAAAACATATCAGGGACGCGTCCCCACGCACCCGTGTTATGCACGCACCTGACTAAAAAAATATTAAAAAGTGGCTGACGTCAGCGTTGCATCACCCCCACCTGGGGCTCTCAGGCCAGCGATTCTCGCCGGGCATCTCGCTCGGGCCCCCTCCTGCGCAATCGCCGCCATGGGCTGGACATGATTGCTAGGGCTATTGCCCCTTGTTCTGGAGCCAGTCCATAGGGCTACTCCACATGGTGGAGTTGCCCTTAAAGACTTTAGCTAGGATAGTTTTAGTGGAGTAGCCCTTAAAGACTTTAGCTAGGATAGTTTTAGTCGTGGAGTTGCCCTTAAAGACTTTAGCTAGGATAGTTTTAGTGGAGTAGCCCTTAAAGACTTTAGCTGGGATAGTTTTAGTCGTGGAGTAGCCCTTAAAGACTTTAGCTACGATAGTTTTAGTCAACATCCAACGGTGTGGAGTTGCCCTTAAAGACTTTAGCTAGGATAGTTTTAGTGGAGTAGCCCTTAAAGACTTTAGCTAGGATAGTTTTAGTCGTGGAGTTGCCCTTAAAGACTTTAGCTAGGATAGTTTTAGTGGAGTAGCCCTTAAAGACTTTAGCTAGGATAGTTTTAGTCGTGGAGTAGCCCTTAAAGACTTTAGCTACGATAGTTTTAGTCAACATCCAACGGCTGCTATTTCCGTCGTATGAACGGTAGTGTGTACATGACTCTACTTGTCCAGATTCTTTTGTGTACTTGTTACAAAGAACTCGTCCGTGAAGCCAAGCACATAGTATTTTATCTTTGTTTTTTACCTCCCCTCTTTTCTCTCTCCGGAGTCTCCCAAGTCAACATTTTATTTCCCCCAAAAATTGCTTTTCCATAAATTCCCGGAGCAACACGCAATTGCTAAAAGTGAAATCCAGGCAAAACCCAACTTGCCTTAAGCTTTCAACAGTTGACCTCCAATCTCTATTATCCGCATAGAGCTATGGATATTCCCCTCATTTTATGATAATAACTTTTTCTTTATTAGCATATAATTATTGAATTGTAAATATATAGATCAAATGTCGGTCGTATGCTCAAAAGGGTACATGTGGGTTTGTGGGGTTTGAGGGTCCTCTACTAATCCGAGCAAGATGGGTGTGCTGGATTTCGCTTCTTCAAGGGCAGCAGCAGCCATTGTTGTTGTGCTGGGTTTGGTCTTGAGCTTT
Organism: Heteromeles arbutifolia; assembly: GCA_024362995.1. Lineage (NCBI taxonomy): Eukaryota > Viridiplantae > Streptophyta > Magnoliopsida > Rosales > Rosaceae > Heteromeles > Heteromeles arbutifolia. The sequence continues at coordinate 35,815,844 of JANCRC010000002.1, read as the reverse complement.
GGAGTGGTGTGCAATGGAGGCAAAACAAGTAGTTTTGTGAGGAAAGTTGAGAAGACTGTGGACATGCCTCTTGACAGTGATGTCTTCAAAGTCCCTCCTGGCTATAATGCACCTCAACAAGTATGATCTCTCTCTCTCTCTCTCTCTCTCTCTAGAATTATGAGGCTTTTAGTCAATGGTAGCTCAATTTAGAATACCTGCCATGGAAGAGCTTTGTTAAATTTAGTTATTTCTTTATGCCTTTCTTGTTTAATTTGTGTCTTTCATTAATTTATACATTGTTTATGTACTTGGGCTTACCAAACTTCAAGTAGTTGTATGAAATGTGTGCCCTTTTGACTTAAGGTTCATATAACACAAGCAGACCAACTGGGGAAGGCAGTGATCGTTTCATGGGTTACTGTGGATGAACCCGGTTCCAGTAGTGTGCTTTTCTGGAGTGCAAACAGCAAGAAAAAGAAGGCCGAGGGAAAAATTACAACCTATAAATTCTACAATTACACTTCCGGTTACATTCACCACACCACTGTCAGAAATTTAATCGTAAGTTTTGATATGCCCTGAGGTTTCTTTTTACTTCAAATTTTATAGGATGTGGACTCCATGTAAGATATACTCGGGTTTCGGAATTTGCTGATTGAATTGATAAGTATAACTTGCAACTTGTATTATGATCTGATGATATATATTCTTGTGCAGTTCAATACCAAATACTACTATGTGGTCGGAATTGGCCATACCGAGCGACAGTTCTGGTTTGTAACTCCTCCTGAAGTTGGTCCGGACGCCTCTTACACATTTGGACTCATAGGTAAGTGTTTCGTCTCAGAATAGGATGCATCATAAAGTGACGTAGCTACTTAGATTTGGTTCGGATTTTGGAAGTGGGATTGAAAGAAAATTGCATGCTATTGACTAGCTAGGGGTTGTTGCAATGAGCCACCATACATCTCGAAAGATGGGAAACCAAATTATAATTCTTTATCTTATAAAACTTGTACTCCTGTTTATGTGCAACTTCGTAAATTGAAAGAGAGTGCCTTAACTAAGGAACTGAAGAATGACGAGGCTCAACTGTCAGTGTTTCGCGATGTAAATTGCTGGGCTCTGGTCTATTTGCTTATATCTAATATCATTTGCAGGGGATCTGGGGCAGAGCTATGATTCAAATAAGACGCTTACTCATTACGAGTTAAACCCGCAGAAAGGACAAGCAGTATTGTTTGTTGGGGACCTCTCTTATGCAGATAACTACCCAAATCATGACAATGTCAGGTGGGATACTTGGGGAAGATTCGTCGAGAGAAGTGTTGCTTATCAACCTTGGATATGGACTGCAGGAAACCATGAAATCGATTTTGCCCCAGAAATCGTAAGCCTCTCATAACTCGTTAGGTTTCTCTGGAAATTGATTTTATTATTTGTCATTTCTCGCGCTTAGATACGATCATATGTTTTTGCAAGTTTGTTATTTAGTGTATTGATCCTTTGCTGCTCATGTTGTTTATAAATTATACATGTCCCAAAAATAGTCATCGCGTAAAGTAATTTTCTAAAGATGATTGGCACTTTTGTTGCAGGGTGAAACCAAACCTTTTAAGCCTTACAGTCACCGGTATCACGTCCCCTATAAAGCATCCGGGAGTACTTCCCCCTTTTGGTATTCGATCAAGAGAGCTTCGGCATACATCATAGTCTTGTCTTCTTATTCGGCATATGGTAAGAATGGGCATACACACACACGTAGGTTTTTCTCTTAATATATTTAAAAGACAATGCACATATGTAGCAGAAAAATGAAAAGCTTGAAAAGTTAGCTGTATAGTTTTTATAATTGTCGTAATGAGATAAATAGATGAACTCATATGACTCCTCTTTTGCACCATGTTATATGACCCGTAAATCAAAGTTAATTCATCTCTGAAAAGGACACCACGTAAATCGTTTTGAATATCAGTACTGTTGCTCAAATTTGCAAATATAACCTAGTGATAAATTGTGGTGACTCACTGTATTTCAAACGATAGAATTATGCTTCCAAAACCATCCGTTACACTAAGTAGATGATCTCCAGAGAGCTAGTGAGGCCATCTGTACGAAGTTTGTTAAATTGAGTTCTAGAACAATTTCATTTAAGTTAACACATTATTCTCTTATTTTAGGTAAATACACCCCTCAGTACAAATGGCTCGAGGAGGAACTACCGAAGGTTAATAGAAGTGAAACACCATGGTTGATTGTTTTAATGCATTCTCCATGGTATAACAGCTACAACTATCACTATATGGAAGGAGAAACCATGAGAGTGATGTATGAGCCTTGGTTTGTGTTGTACAAAGTCGACGTGGTATTTGCTGGTCATGTCCATGCGTATGAACGATCTGTAAGATCTTGATATACATGTCTGTATTAACGAGTTTAGTTTCTCAATTACTTGACGTGGTGATATCTGCATAGAGCAGGACATTATACCTAAAACATTTGTCACTACTCTATTTTTAGTTTGTACAACGAAGTTTTAAATTCAATGAAACATCAGCTTTATCAAACATTTTAATCTTTCGATAAAATATAGGAAATCCATTTAACGACGAGTATACAGAAATTTCTGTCTCTAATACAACCTTCTACTAACCTCCGTTCACAGTGATGATTCAATATGTCAGTACTTGATAAGTGATTTCTGTACAACACAGGAACGTGTATCCAATGTTGCATACAACATCGTAAATGGCATTTGCAAACCTGTGAAAGATCAATATGCACCAGTGTATATTACGATTGGTGATGGAGGAAATCTTGAAGGCTTAGCGACAAAGTAAGTACATCATTATGCTTGATATATTGGTGTTGCATGAATCATCGTCTTTCTATTTGTTAACACTGCATGCTTCATCTGTGAACTTTTTCTTTTTGTGTTGCAGTATGACAGAACCACAGCCAGATTACTCAGCTTATAGAGAGGCCAGTTTTGGTCATGCTACTTTCGACATCAAGAATCGAACCCATGCCTACTATAGTTGGCACCGTAATCAAGATGGATATGCAGTAAAAGCCGATTCTATGTGGTTTTTCAATAGATTCTATCACCCTGTAGATGATTCCACAAGTGCTGGATAATAACAGAGAAGCAAATAAACATTCTCTTATTGTTCTTTTGAATAAATTCCCAAATGTATTATCAAATAGAAGATTCAATACTTTCTTCAACCTGCTTAAAGTTGAAATTTGAATCTCATAATGCTATGTCATTTTGATAGGCTTATGAATAATAACAGCATACAAATTTTGCTACATTATTAGAAAGAGAAGGTTCTAAACCCATCAGAACAGCAAGACCAAAAGCTAGTGTGATTTACAACCTTAAATGAAAGAGAGTAATTTGGCAAAGGTGAAAAAACAAAGACTACTAAAAACCAAAAACTATTTTACATTCTGTTTTCAATCGTTCTCTTAGTTTAATTCATCCCCTTATTCATTCCACTTTTTCCTCATAGTTTTCTCATATCTCAAACATAAAAACTAAAAACTAAAAATGACATGATTGTTAAACGAACCTAAATATTTCAAACTCAACTTGTAAAACTTTTTCCCTTAAAAAAACGTATTATTCTATTTCAAACCCCTTTTACACCATTTACATATCGGTTGAAAGAGAAATTTTTTTATGTTACAACTTACAAGCCACATAAATACATGATGTTACTAATTTATATATTATACTACATTCTAATTACTCAGATCAGTTTCAAACTATACTCTAATAGCTCTTGCTTGGCGTAGGAAAAGACACTAAATTACTAGCGGCAACAAGCACCCTAAACGTTGAGGCATGGAAGCAGATGTAAGCGACAAAATATAAATGGATTAATAACATCACGTGATGGTGTGATGTTCACACTATATAAGATTACATATGAAAAAAGTTGAGATAAATAAACGAACGAGATCATTCATGTTCATGGAGAAAAAAAGACGACCATAAAAAAAAAAAAAAATATATATATATATATATATATATATTCTTATTCTTTAGATATAGGCCCTTGAACGAGATCATTCATATTCATGGAGAAAAAAAGACGACCATAAAAATAGTTTCCTATATCAAGTATGACAATATTTCTTAGATTTACCAAACTAATATGGGAAACAAAAAAGGTCCGACAATGCCATACCTCTGTCAACATGACGAGCGTCATCCTGGCGAAGGTCATCGAGTACTGCAGGAAGCAACGTGAAGACGAGGGTGTTGCTGCTGATGGAGATCGATGAGTTCATGATGAAGATCGACCAGAACACTCTCTTTGACCTAATATTGGCTGCAAAGTATCTCAACATGAAGGGTCGGCTTGATCTGAGGTGTCAGACGGTGGCGGACATGATCAAGGGGAAGACACCTGAAAAGATCGCAAGACCTCCAACATCAAGAACGATTGCACTCCTGAGGAAGAAGAGGAGGTTCGTAGGGAGGAGAGCCAGTGGGATTTCGAGTTAACTGGAGAATTACAATCAAGGAGTTTTTCACCATGTTTTTTTGTTTCTTTTTAGCATGGTATATAGGAATGTACTTGATAGATATATAGGGTTCTTCATATTATTATTCATCTACTTAATTGAACGTAGGGCTTACTGTTAGTTTTCGATGATTGGTCATACATATACATATATATATATATATATATATATATATATATATATATATGGGACACTTTGGATGCGGTCCCTAACTATCAATATTTTTTTACTGAAACTTTGTTGGTTTTCTATTTTTGATCAAAGTCCCTGAAATTAATGTGATAATGTATTTCTATGTACGTTAATATATGTTTTAAATTAAAAATTGAAATTTATAGTTGTTTGTATTAATGAGATTTTAATTTAAAAAAAAACCTATAATTTGTGGATTAAAATTATTAAATATAAATTATACTGTCCAATATATATTGTGTGTGTATAAACATGGGTACATTCATCAAAATTAACAAAAAAATTACTGTACCAAAATATGGGTACATTTTTCAAAACCACACAAGAAAATATAGATATTAGGCTTAATAACATTGGTAAATTTCTTTGATTAAACTTGACATGGATACATTCTCAAATCAAGAAAAAGAATGTACCCCTATAAGTTTAAACATGGATTAGAAAAAAATTGAATATATTTTATATAAAAAAAAGGTACATTTTACTACAACAAATTGGTATATTTAAGAATAGGTAAAAATTGAAAAATTACATGAATGGGTACATATAAGATTAAAAAATTGGAAACCTTTTTATAAAAAATTAAGGGGTACAAACTTATTCTAATTTTTTATTATTATTTTGGAAATGTTTTGAATTGAAAATTAGTTAGTAGTTTAATAAAGGTGTGAGTATTAAAATCCTAAATCAATTATTAATTTTTATTTTAAAAATTATGTAACTGACATGTAAATTCATTATTGCATTAATGTTAGGAACCTTGATCAAAATCTGAAAACTAATAAGGTTTCAATTAAAGAACATTAGTAACTAAGGACCGGATACTAATTTTTCCTCTATATATATATATATATATATATATGTTGGGTGTATGAAACCGATTACATAAATCTTGATTCATTATTATAAACTCCTCTCAGCTAACGATTACAGAAAAGATAAAATTAGCATCCGACTCCTAATCTCTGCATTAATCTTTACTACTTTGTTCTCTTAGCAGTTGTTGAAAGTTTTCTCCAAATCAACTACAGGGGGAAAGCCAATTCCATTAATATATGCTGCTTTTGAAGGTCGGGACTTTTTTGGGGCTAGCGGGCATCGCACATTCTCTAGTCGCATTAATCTAGCCTCTTTAGCCGTGGGTGTTGTTGAAGTTGATTCTTCCAATTTTTCTTCGCTTTTGGTTTTGATCGGCTTCGCTGAGGTTAAATCCATCTTGATGACAAAAATCAGCTAAAATGTATACTAATATACGAAAAACAAATGCACTCGAAGAAGTCCAACACAAAGTACGTAGCCAAGGAAATTTAAGGTGGTTTTGTTGAGATCAATATTAAGGCCTATATTTATACTAGTGTGTTCATCGGCTAGGTTTTCCTTTCCCAAAACCAAAAAAAGGAATATAGCTGAATCGTATAACAGGAATATAACCAAATCCTAGAGAGAGAGAAGGAGAACAGAAGAAAAAAATGGGTTAAGTCTATGAAAAGTTAATAATATATTACTCTGTTACCCATAAATCTAATTTAACCTTAAAAATGGAAAATCGATTAGGGAGCAATTTTTTGGATTAGGGGGATATTACAAAAAATATATATTTGTAAAAAAGTATATTTACATTAAGAGGAGGGGGGGAATTGGGATCAAGCTCGCCATCTATAATATTCGAACTTAAGACTTCTTACTTACAAGTTAAGTGTAATATCACTAAATTGTTGTTCTAAGCAAAATACTTCTAATTTTATATATAAGTTGTTAGCTTCCTGTTCTTTCATCTTTACTTTGTCGAACCCTTTTCAACTTAATCCGAATTTTAATCTGATCAAGCAGTTAGGTATTAGGTAAATATCCCATAAACTCCAACCGGACCTTGTTAATAATTACCAATATCATCTTACTTTGTTGGGTTGACGTCTTGTCCGCAAACTCAAGCTTGAATTTTAGCCCGAATTTTGCACGTGCCTAGAAATTGATCCTGGGATAACAGTACGCAAAACATTTGACTGCAAATGGGTGATAAATATAATATAAGATCCTATATAAGAAAATAATCTATGAAAATGTTTAAATAATCTATGAAAATGTTTAAGGTAAACTGCCATTCAATATCTTGGTGAGTTGTTTACTTAAATATTTCTCTACCATCTCGAATTTCCTCTGTTCAAATCAGGTTTAGAATTGATGATCAACTTAACCCCAGTGATCCGTAAACATTGAGAAAGATAACCCTATATAAAGCATTGTCAAATTTGTTTAAAGGCATTTATTTGTGTGCTTAAGGTCCGTGGTTAAAAAATGTAAAGCAAACTTTTAATGTTAGATTTTGTTTGTAATTACAAATATAAAGTATTTAGCTTTTTATACAAACAAACGCTCTTAACCATTTGAATTATAATTTGCAATTTATGATTGTGATTCCAGGTCTCAATTTGGACAAAATTTGTAGTGCAACCGAAATTATATCCTCTTGAGCTTATCACTCTTCATGTGACTAAATGGCATATACAAGTATACAACCGATCGTATCTAAGTTTCTCTCCTCAAGTTAAAGCACCTCCTCCCACAATAACAGCAAGTGATGTTTAAGATGGTTTGTGTCTGTAACTTGTACATGCCGCCCTTTCAATTTCTAATGTGAACCTTTATTTCCTCCAGTTACCCTAAACTTTATAAATAATCAATTACTTTCCCAACATATATGTAACAGCCCGTCCCGAGATATTCGTACCAGGGACGTGAAATGATATTTTTACCCATGTATCGGTGATGACGTGTGTATGTATTTCGGGGTTTGTTTTGGAAATTGGGCTTGGTGGTGTGGCCCTAATATTGTACACGTACACACATACACCCATACACCATATCTCTTTCTCTCTCTCTTCCTTTCTCTCTCCTTCTTCTCGAGTTTTCTCCCATTTTCTCTGCAAATTGTACGGACAGCACCATATCTCTTGATCTTGGCACGGATCGAGGTCCTAAATGCCTTCTTCATGTTCCTTGTGATCTTGTGAACCTAACCATACCCTTAGTTTGGTCTGAAACCCTCGAAAACCATTGGAACCCGAGACTAATTTTGGTGGTACTGTTCACATACTTTTAATCACGAGGGATTTAGTGGATTTGGAGATCATAGTGAGTCTTAGAACCTTCTCACAAAGCTCGGAGAACAATTTTGGTGGTTTTTGGACGTCGGGATCGGGAGTTCGAAGCTTGGCCGGATTTCGTGGTTTTTCTCCGACGAGATTCCGTCATGTTTTGAGCTTTATAGAGGTATAAAACTCTTCCCTTTGTCCTAAGCTTCATTTTGATGTTAATTTCCTGAAATTTGGTTGAAAATTGAGTGAGAAATTAGGATTAGAAGGTTTTTCCAGAATCCGGCGACGCAGCGGTCCCCGACGTTGGATTCCGGTGACTGGAGGTAGGGGACAAGAGAATATTCCGTCAAAGTTGACGGAATATTCCTAACAGAATGTAACGGCGTCAGTTAACCTTAACGGAATATTCTGGAGATTTAACAGAATATTCCCTTACGGCGTTAGGGTTTCCGTCAGCATGCACGGCATGTGACCGCGCATGGGCAACGCGTGTTGCCGTGCCTTGGCCAGCGCGTGGGGCTTCAGAAAATTATTCTAAAAATATGGAGGTGTTCGTGGGATTGAGTAGAGCATGTTGGTATATTCAAACACCCCAATTGAGCAATGTATGAGAAGTTATTACCTAAGTTGGTTATGTGGATAATTAACGATTGTATAGTTGTTTCGCATATAGGTGAGATTTATCCCTAGGACAAGCCAGCCACGCGAGGCTTGGGGGCTACGATCCGTCTACTTATCAGTGAGTGGGCTTTTATTTTTAGTATATATATATATATACTTGACTAATTCCCAGAAATACGTTTTGAATGATTTTATGAAATTGAATGCCATGTCGAATGCCATATATATTTATTACTATGTTTATGTGATTATATGTTGTGGCACTGCGGACGCCAGGTAAATCAGGTGAGTATGTGTTTTTGTTATGATGATTATGGTGATATTGATGAGATTAGAATATGGCTCATTTACCTGCACATCGGGGTTTGTGCTCCGCCAAAGTAAGGCTTAGCTTTCACGTGATCGTTCACCTCCAGCACCGTACGCTTACCTTGGATCCAAGGCAGGTGCCAGCCTGTCGTACAGACCACTATAGGTGGTTCCGACTTGTAGGTGACCCGCGATTCGTCAACAGCCTTCACGTGACCGTAGCACAGAGCGTTTTTATATACCCAGCTTGTCGTACAGACCACTACAGGTGGTTCCGACATGGGTGCAGGTTATTGATTGAGAGTTTGGACTGAGGATTTAGTTGAGGAGCCATAGATTCAGCCGTACAGGTCACTATAGGTGACTCCGGCTGATTTATATGCATTGCTAGCATGTTATGCATTGAGATATCACCTAATTGACTTTGATGATATTTGTTGCATGCTTTGATATTGGATATGGTTATTTGGACATGGCAATATTTGAATGTTGGTTTTCAGTATGAGTACGTATATATTTTTCTGGGAAGTATATATATTTTACGGAGAGGGGTTATAACTTTTATATCGAAGTGATTTTGGAAAAGCTTTGTTTTTGCCCACTCACGCTTTAGTTTTGCGTCCCTCCAGGTATTAGATAGCATTGGTGGCAAGCGAGGTTTCAAGGCAAATCTGACAGTACACTATCCATGTAAAATTATGGTTATTCTGTTTTTTTTTTTTTTTTTTTTTTGAACAGCGATATTATCTACACTAAGGAAAAATTGTGGATTACTTTCCCAATATTAGATTACTCAGCATACATCCAAATTTCATTCAAATTAATAGAGTAGTTGTCATGTGGACCCTAATTCCCCCTCATTTGAAGTTAAACACGACGTCTAGCCATATTAAAACTCACTACAGCAAATTCAATTCTCGATCAAACAAATTTAATATATCGACTTCAGTATAATAGCGACTAATCTTAGTGTGGCAGAAAGGCATGTTTGCTATCTTAAAAAAAGGGAACCGGGACTGGAATCGGGAAATATTAACCCTTCGATTCGGTGTAATTCTGTTTAAATTTATTTTTAAAGCTATACGGTTCGGTTCATGACGACTCTTGTTCGGTTCATGTCAGTTCATGGTTCCGAATAATAAATCATTTGAATCTTGCAAAACATGTATTTAGAGCACATAAAAAAGGTAAAGGATTTTTATAGTAAAAGTTAGTAATTGAATCACACAACGACGTGTTAGGTTTTAAACATTCACATATCATGATAAGGATACCTAAACGTGGGTTTAAACCAATTAGGAGTCATGACCATGTCAACAACTGATCTCCTAGAATTAAGGGATTATGGGAACGTTATACATAATCCCATTTGAACGTGCAAGTTAATGGGTATTAACTGATCCCATGATAGATGGGATCACGTTAGGAATATACCCTATAAATATGAACGTCCCTGCTCACCAGATACACGTTCACTCGATCACTAGACTATCACTAGTATTGGACATAAGGGCTGTGTGAGTAGAAGACTTTCTGTTAGTATTCTTTCCAGTGCATTCATACTATTCTTCATGGCTTCATCAGGTATGTAAGTGTGTGTGTATATATATATATACTGATTCAATCAAAGAACTGACATTTATTGTATATCGTAATCTTAGTTTGAGACTAGATGCTTCATCCAACATTTGGTATCAGAGCCATCTAGTCTCGCTGAGATTCAAGCTTTTATTGTATATAAATATCTATCCTTCACAGTGTTCATCAGTGATTGCAGAATAAAGGAGGATCGTGTATGGATTTGTTTTCTTAGTATAATTGATCGTATGAACCACATCAAAATGGGTTCATACTGAAATGTTAAACTAAGAGATCAGAAGCATGGGAATTTTGTAGTTCATTTGATCATAACATGCATATAAGATCTTCTAAAGAAGGCAACGTATGAATGGTTCGATTAATGGATTAGGGCATAGTTTTTGGTGAATGGTTAACTATAGTTCTGATTCTTGTCCAAAGACTTGAGTTCTGAAATATTTTTAACAAATAACTAAATGGCTATGCATGGATTAAGTTTTTTGCAGTAAATGTTCTTCACCCAAAGGTGTTGTATCTTACTGTGTTTTATCTACCTCATTGTTTTCTAACGTCTGTCTTCATGGCTTCATCAGTGAATCCCACTTCAATGAACTTTTCTTCCATTGAGCCTTTAAGTGGAGGAAATTACAAAAAATGGAGACAGGACGTAGAGATCATCCTCGGACTAATGGACTACGATCTTGCGTTGAGGGAAGATGAGCCACAAGCACTGGATGACAATAGCACCGTAGAACAAAGGCTGAAATTTGAAAAATGGGAGAAAGCGAATCGCATGGCACTGTTGGTAATCAAACGATCCATTAGTGAAGCTGTTAGAGGAGGCATTCCTGCAACTGACAAAGCGAGAGATTTTCTGGAGGCAATTGAGGCAAAATTCAAGGTTTCAGAGAAGGGAGAAATGGGAAACCTCATGACTACCTTGACAACTCTGAAATATGATGGGAAAGGCACTGTCAGATAGCACATTCTGAAGCTAGTAGAGGCTGCTGCAAAGCTCACAGACCTGGAGGTCCCCATTGATGATGCTTTTGTTGTTCATATGGCCCTTAATTCCCTCCCAGATGCTTATGAACAACTGAAGACGTCATACAACACACAAAAGGAGAAGTGGAGCCTGAATGATCTCATTTCCATATGTGTCCAAGAGGAGAGCAGGATCAAAAAGGTGTCAAATGAAACAGTAAATTTCATAAAGGCTGAGACTACGAGGAAGACTATCTCGACATCTGGTAAGCCATATAAACCCTTCTCCTATGCTCATGCTGCTGGAAATGTTACTCCATCATCCTCCAAGGGATCTCACGGTTTTAAGGGCAACATTGAAAATATTAAATGCTACTTCTGCAAAGAATTTGGTCACTTGAAGAGGGATTGTGATAAACGAAAGAAATGGGCACCTAAGAAAGGTAATAAAATTGAAAATGTTTTTGTCTGTGTTAATGTTAATCTTGTTGAAGTCCCTCCAGATTCTTGGTGGTTTGACACTGGTTGTTCGGTGCATATTACCAATTCCTTGCAGGGGTTCACAAGAAGGGAAATTTCAAGAAATGAGGTCTATGATGTCCACGTTGGGGATGGGAATAAAGTAGCTGTGGAGGCAGTAGGCACCCTAAAGCTCAAGTTGTCAAGTGGTTTTGTTTTAGAATTGCTAGATGTTCTTTACGTTCCTAGGTTAACTAGAAGTTTAATTTCTGCATCAAAGCTTGTAAAACACGGTTATGCTTTTGTGGGAGATGATGAAAGTGTACGGATTTACAAGAAAAATAATATGAATCTTTTGCTTGGTATTTGTTTTTTAAACAATGATCTTTGGAAGTTGAATTGCCAAGTAATGTTAAATACAAAATGTTTGGCGGTGGAATCAAATTTGTCTTTGAAAAGGTCTCTAATTGATGAAAAGTCTTCAATGCTTTGGCATAGGAGGCTTGGACATATTAACAAGCAAAGATTAGAAATTCTAGTTAAAGAACAAATGCTCCCAACGTTGGATTTTAATGATATGCAAAATTGTATTGACTGTTGGAAAGGGAAATTAACAAACACAAAGAAGACTGGTTCCACAAGAAGTCTTGACCTCTTAGAAGTCGTCCACTCAGATGTTTGTGGACCTTTCCCTACACAAACTATCTGCAAAAATGCCTACTTTGTGTCTTTCATTGATGATTTTTCTCGATATGCATATATATATCTTATATCTGAGAAAAATCAGGTGTTTGATTGCTTTAAAACTTTCAAAAATGAAGTGGAAAAACAACTTGAAAAGACAATTAAAATCTTGAGATCGGACCGTGGAGGGGAGTATTATGGCAGGTACACAGAGAAAGGTCAACAAAAGGGTCCAATGGCTATATTCTTGGAGGAAAATGGGATTCAAGCTCAGTATACTACTCCCGGAACACCACAGCAAAATGGTGTAGCCGAGAGAAAAAATAGGACTTTGATTGAAATGGTGAGATGCATGATGAGTAGGACTGATCTTCCTATGTTTCTATGGGGTGAGGCGCTTAAAATGGCAAATTATATATCGAACAGAGTCCCAAGCAAATCAGTGCAAAAGACTCCATTTGAACTTTGGACTTCAAGAAAGCCTAGTTTGAATCACCTTCACGTATGGGGCTGCAAAGCAGAAGCAAAAATGTACAATCCAGAGGCAAAGAAACTTGACCCTAAGACTGTAAGCTGCAGTTTTATTGGTTTTCCAGAGAGATCAAAAGGGTACAGGTTTTATGCTCCAACCCTACATACGAGAATATTTGAATCAAATAATGCAAGGTTTATTGAAGTGGAAGAATCCAATGGAAATAAGTCTCGTGACTTTGTTTTTGAAGAAGAAGAAGAGGTTGTGACAGCAACTTCCCCAAAGTTGTCAACCAAAATTGATTTTGCAACTCTTGACATACAAAACCGAGTCCACGAAGATTTTTATCAATCAGATTTTGGTGGGGCTACTGATTTCCAGTATGTATCAAGCAGCAACAATACACAGGTCTGCAACATGCAGCATAATAGAGATGAAAATCATGGTACAACTACCATGTAATCAGTGATGGTTCCTGCAATAAGGAGGCAGCCTCAACACACAAGAAAGTCTCCAATTTCTGGAGATTTTCTTGTTTATGTGGGAGAAGCTGAGAAACTAGACAAGACTGGTGATGACTCACTTGAGTTTCACCAAGCTAATGAAGATAAAACTGAACACGAGGAGGGCATAGAGATTGATCCAGTCACCTTCGAGCAGGCAATGGCAAGTGAAAAGGCTGAACAATGGAAGATAGCTATGCAAGAGGAAATCGACTCCATGTATTCGAATGAAGTGTGGGTCTTGACAGAAGCAAATGAGTCCATAAAACCCATTGGGTGCAAATGGGTATACAAAACGAAGAAAGATTTAAAAGGAAAGGTTGAGAGGCATAAGGCAAGACTAGTTGAAAGATTTAAAAGGAAAGGTTGAGAGGCATAAGGCAAGACTAGTTGCCAAAGGGTATACTCAGAGGGAAGGACTGGATTACTCCGATACATTCTCACCAGTTTCTTTAAAGGATTCTCTCAGAATCATCCTTGCTATAGTTGCTCACTACGATCTAGAACTCCACCAAATGGACGTGAAAACTGCGTTCCTTAATGGAGTCTTAGATGAGGAGATTTACATGGTCCAGCCACCTGGATTTGTTGAAATGGGGCAAGAACAAATGGTGTGCAAAGTGAGAAAGTCGATTTATGGGCTGAAACAAGCTTCCAGGCAGTGGTTCTTAAAGTTTGATGAGAAAGTAACCAGTTTTGGATTTATTGAAAACAAAATTGACGATTGTTTGTATCTCAAGGTATGTGGCTCGAGGTTTATTTTTCTAATCCTATATGTTGATGACATTTTATTAGCAAGTAATGATCTTAATCTCTTGCTGGAAACAAAGAAACTGTTGTCACGAACGTTTGAAATGAAAGATATGGGTGAGGCTTCTTTTGTTCTGGGCATAGAAATTATTCGTCACAGACGCAGATGCCTTTTGGGTCTTTCACAAAATACCTACATTGAGAAAATGCTAAAGAGGTACAACATGCAAGATTGTTCAAAGGGTGAAGCACCAATGAGCAAAGGAGATAAGTTAAATAAGTCTCAGTGCCCTAGTAATGAGATTGAAATGCGAGGGATGGCAAACAGGCCATACGCGTCCATTGTCGGCAGTCTAATGTATGCTCAAGTGTGCACCAGACCGGATTTAGCTTTTGCCATAAGCATGCTTGGGAGATTTCAAGCAAATCCAGGAGAAAAGCATTGGACAGCAGCCAAAAAGGTTATGAGGTATCTGCAGAGGACAAAGGATTACATGTTGGTGTATGGGAAAACTGAGAAATTAGAATTGGTTGGCTACTGTGATTCTGATTTCGCAGGTTGTGAGGATGACAGGAGGTCTACAAGTGGGTTTATTTTTCTTTTGGCTGGCGGTGCAATATCTTAGAGAAGTGCAAAACAAAAGACCTTGGCCACTTCAACAATGCAAGCTGAGTACATTTCATGTTTTGAAGCCACACAACAAGCCGGTTTTTTGAGGAATCTCATCACTGGAATGCAGATTGTTGAAAGCGTAAGAAGACCAATTGTCATTTTCTGTGACAATAAGGCAGCGGTGTTCTTCTCCAAAAACAATAAAAAATCCTATGCAACGAGGTTGATGGATGTGAAGTATCAGTCAGTGAAAGAAAAGGTGAAGGCTGGGATAGTTTTCGTTGAGCACATTAATACCTCAGAAATGCTGGCAGATCCTCTCACAAAACCACTTGGAGTTGGAGTGTTTAAAGACCATGTAACATGCACGGGTGTTGTGGAGTCTTTTGATGCTTATGTGATGCGTGAATGAAGGTTAATTTCTCTCATCATTTTTCTGTTTTCATGAAAGCTGAATAAGCATGGATTATTGCATTTATATGTTGGTTTTAAAACAATGAATTCAAGGTGATTGTTTCAATTATTGTGTGTATGTACAAATATATATATATGCAATATTATGAAATGATGAATTACTAATCAAACCAAGGTTTAATGAGCTGGTTATTATAAAAGGCTTATCATTGGAGCCAAATAAAGGCTTGACAATGATGTTTGGTTTGATAAGTGGGAGTGTAAATAGAAGAAATGTTAAACATGTTTGTTTGCTCTATTAATATCATGCATGAACTGTTTTGGGGGATGTGATCTCAGAGTGTTAGTACGAATTATGAAGTACGAATTTTCTGGGGTTCAACTCTTTGAAGCTATTCATGGCAGATATGAGTTGTTGTATGGTTGAAATGATTCAAGTGATCACTTAAGGGATTGGTTTAATGCGTTGGACAAGGAACATGATAAGTGGAAGTTCAAAAGTGGGAGAATGTTAGGTTTTAAACATTCACATATCATGATAAGGATACCTAAACGTGGGTTTAAACCAATTAGGAGTCATGACCATGTCAACAACTGATCTCCTAGAATTAAGGGATTATGGGAACGTTATACATAATCTCATTTGAACGTGCAAGTTAATGGGTATTAACTGATCCCATGATAGCTGGGATCACGTTAGGAATATACCCTATAAATATGAACGTCTCTGCTCACCAGATACACGTTCACTCGATCACTAGACTATCACTAGTATTGGACATAAGGGCTGTGTGAGTAGAAGACTTTCTGTTAGTATTCTTTCCAGTGCATTCATACTATTCTTCATGGCTTCATCATGTATGTAAGTGTGTGTATATATATATATATACTGATTCAATCAAAGAACTGACATTTATTGTATATCGTAATCTTTGTTTGAGACTAGATGCTTCATCCAACACGACGAACATGCATGACCAATCATAAAGAATGATGAACTACAATAGAAGTTTAAAGATTTAATGGCACCAAAACTTTACAAAGTTAATGAATATTATTCATATCAATGATTCACAAAACACAAACACATTACTAACAAACTTAGGTAGGGGTGGGGGCGGTTCGGTTTGGTGCGGTTTTGAGTGAAACGAAAACCAGAATCGCAAGTTTTTGCGGTTTGGTTTGGTGCAGTTTTTGAGGCTAAAACCAAAATGAAACCAAACCATTTGGTTTGGTTTGGTTCAGTTTGGTTTTAAACGGTTTTGATGCGGTTTCATTGTTTGAAAAAGCTATTATGGTTACGTAGTTATATCTCATTTCATTTTCCTTTTATATACACTTTAATTCTCTTCTATGAGCAACATTTAATTTTTGTTTTTCATTTTGCACGTCTTCTAGTATCGTGTTGGTCTAAGGCATGAAGTAGCTGAATCCACGGGACTGGGCTATCCCCGGCCTTTGAGAAAGAAATAGATGGCTCTTCTGCAGCTTGTCTGATGATAGTGTCAAGGGAATCATTTTCCTCCCCTGATTTCATAGCAGACATAGAGTTTGAGGTCGTAGGTTTAGCAATTGACATCTATACACACACAACAAATCCACCAGAGCACCGGGTGTCTCTGCACAAAATATAGGACAAATAAAAACAAGGTAAACTTCTAATGACTAAGTGACATTCAATTGAACTGGATTGAGGCATGAATATGGTTGAGTCCATACTAAATGTATGGACTCAATGAAATAACCAATTAGAATTTAATATTTAATAAATTTATGCGGTTTCGGTTCAGTTTCAGATGGCCGAAACCAAAACCAAACCATTTTTCCTTCATTTGGTTCGGTTTCAAACCAAAACCGTTTTGAAACTGCAAAACCAAACCGTTCGGTGCAGTTTGATTTGGTTCGTGTTTCGATTTCGGTTTTCAGGTTCAAGTGTCCACCCCTAAACTTAGGTTACCAAACTCATTCTGGTTATTAATTTAACAATCTAGAAACAAAAGACAGAAGCGCTCTTATTAAGAAATATGATAAAGCAGTTCAAATTCATGAAAGTTTCAAACCCAATTAATTATTTATATTCACGGTTCCGTCAAAATGTAAACCGGAACTGAAACCAGTATAAACGATACGGTCTGAGTCTTGTGCTTATGTCGACTTTTTTTTGTCAACACGGTTTATTTTATCGATGTTCGATTTGGTAATACGGTTCCACGGATTTTATGTACATCCCTAACAAGTTCATCGTAAATCCCCCAAGTTTTTTAACACAATAAAATAGAATTCAATTTAAAACTCTACGAATTAAATGTTAACTGTGATTAACGAATAAACAAGAACTCAATTGGGTGTCTGTTTCTTTTGTTTTGTGATCCAGCAGCATAAACGCGGTAAGCTAAAAATCTCTCAAAACTCAAACGGTCCCTCCTTCCTCGGTTACCCAACTTCTGATTCCAAACACTAAACCCAGATGGCGGAAAAAAGCGGCGACGGCGACGGCGACGGCAGCGGTGGGGGTGACGGTGCTCCAGCAGAGGAGGAGAAGAAGAAGAATAATCATGCTGATGGTGGTGTTCCACCAGAGAAAGAGAAGAATGGAGATCCAGAACTGCTGATCTGCTTGCTTCAACCTGCTCCCGCCGACTCCGATCCTGACTACCTCGGCATCCGTCGCCTTCTCCTCTCTCGCAAGCCCCAGTCCCCATTTCATCGCCGCCTAGTATTCTTCTCCTCCTCCATCTTCTCTACTCAACAATTTGCATAATTCAGTTGTTCATTTCATTCATTCAATCATACTGTTATTGCTTCTGATTGTTGAAGGATTGGAGATGCAATGGAAAAGGGTACGTCGCGTTTCGAAATTACATCCGTCGGCCAAGGAATTGGGAGAGTACGCAGACTCCGAGCCTCCAGACCACTCCCGGAAACAGGTCGGCGATCAATTCATATCAAAGCTTTTGCTAATGTCTCGAAATGTGATGAAATTGAAAGTTAATTTTCTGATTAGTGAGTGTTTAGTTTGTTTTCTTAAATTCGTAATGTATGCTGACATCAGGGTAATTTACTGCTTCATGCATCAGTGGGCGATGGATTCCACCTCCAAGTCCGCGGTCCCTTTTGTATGATGTCGAAAGCTGGAGTCCTGGCAGGGTATGCAATGCATTTCAAGTCCAATTTCCATTTCGTTATGGGTTTTTGGTAATACTATATAGTATGCATTTGTTGCACATTCTAATCGGTTTCCGTTAATTGAATGTGGACATGTAATTTTTTAGCTTTTAAGCTGTAAAGCCGATGACCCTTGAACACAATGCGAAAATTTGTCATTTGTACGTTCTTTCCTGGATTTTTCCTTTTTGTTTTTTTGTTATAGACTCATACTTTTATATTATTCATTTTATTTTAGGACGTCCAGAGTGGCAGTCAACCTTCACCTCGCAGAAGTTTTGGCTCCAGTATAAGTGATAGTGACCGCCCACATCCTCGGCGGGCAGAACCTGCATACTCGTTCGTAGGAATGCAGTGCGTCTTTGATCAGTGCAAAGCCTCTGGTAACTTGTTTTCCTTCGAGAACTAGACTAGATGGACCCCCTTAATGTGTTATTAAGCTGAGAGCGACTGTGACTTTTAAAAAGGTTGAAGGTTGAAACCTAATTGGTTTTTATGTACAGTCACGGTTTTGAAGTTTGGACACATGAGTTCTGATCTACTTGCATACGGAGCATCAGATGGAACCTTGACAGTATGCACTGTTTCTGATCCACCTTCAATCCTCAAGCATCTGCATGGTCACTCCAAAGATGTTACAGGTTCGATTGACTGGTATTGTTACTGTTGTCTTTTCTTCTGTTTTTGCAATGATATTTTATAGCCACGTTGCCTAAATAATAAGTAAACTCTCACGGTCAAATACTTCGATTTTATTATTCCTTGACATTTAGAAAACAGAAGTGCTAGGTTGCAATTTGCTCCAAGTAAACACTTTTTTTTTTTAAGAGCCAAGTAAACACTTTGGGACCACCAAAATTCCTTTTTTGTTTAGTCAATCAGCTTCCGGTAGTAAATTAGTAGGTTATATTCTTAGTGGTTCTAATGATTAAAATGTAAAAGAAACATGATATGTAACAGATGTGAACATCAAGTCTCTAATTTATACCAGATGCAAATCTCTTTGGCTTCTCTTTCTATGAAGCACTTTTCTGTCTGGAATCATCATGTTTCTGAAATTCTGGTTCATTTTGCAGACTTCGATTTTTCATCAAACAATCAATACATTGCATCCTCATCAATGGATAAAACTGTACGAGTGTGGGAGATTTCAAAAGGCCTTTGCATTCGAATAATATATGGAGTGTCTCCACAACTATGTATTCGTTTCCACCCTGTAAGTGTGCACAGAGATTAAGAAATTTCGGCCCCTCGAAATTGCCGACATCTTTTTTCTTATATTGGTTATCTTACTATAAATGCATGTTTAAAGTGTTTTTTGTCTCATCAGTGCAAGTCATTGATTCAAACAAGTACTAGTTTCAGCATAGGATACCTGTCAGGATTTTTGGTTGCGCTTCTACCAGATTCTCAAAGAAGATTATTTTCATTAGCCTTGAATGACCCTCATTTGTAATAACGTTCCCTTTTAAACCTTCATAGATTAATTTAATATTGCCTTTCCCTTTAGCTATATGTGGATGACTAAAACTGTCAAATGGTCATCCACAGATAGTCAGAGGAAAAGGCATCATTAAATGAGTCTTTTACTGCATTTTGAGCTCTTAATTATTCCCCATAAAAAAATTAAAAAAAACTGTGGATGACTATAGTGCATAGTGAAAATTATTTACCCTTTTTTTTAATACATGATAATATACTGCCATTTAAGGGTTTTTTGTTTTGTTTTTTTTTTCTGTTATCTTCTCTATGCAGGTAAATAACAACTTTCTTTCAGTTGGCAATGCAGACAAAGAAGTCACGGTAATGACTGCATACCTGATGTTCATTATTTTTATTCACTGTTGAAATCCTGAGACACATTCTATAACTCATACATTGATGTAAAGTGCATGAGTTACAGGTATTTGAGTCATATTGTCATATATTATCTATTCATTTAGACTGAATTTTGGCACCATCACATGATACTTGTTCTGTTAATCATCAGTTCATCTGAACGTAAGTAATCAGAAAAGAAGGCCCAACTGCGTGCCTATTTTCTTACTAGTGTATCTTGAGTAAGAAATGGTTGCTGGGGAAGGTGCTGACCATGTGTTCCTTATTTGTCCCGTTGCTTGAAATTTGTTACAGTTTATTCTCAGAGGTTGGGGTGAGATGGATTATTCCAAGAGATTATTCTTCCCTACTTTGTGAAGGATAAAGTATTGGGGACAGCCGTACTGGAAGAAAGCTAAAGTGTCACGAGTTGTATGGTATTCTTATATGTTATGGTGATAGCAGTTATTTGGGTTATTTGGTTGGAGAAAAATGAGAGGATATTCGAAATATAAGGGGGTTGGTGTGGAAGTGCTTCTGGAGCAAGTCAGATTTTGGGAATTAGGATAGAACTTGTGGAATTTTCTTTTTCTGCTATTTATTTAGATTGGAAGGCAGTGTGTGGGTTCATCTGATATAGGATGATTATGATATACATTAAAATTTGTGTATTGTAACAGCATGTGGTCTTCTGGTTCAATGGTCCTGCAGCCATATATATAAATTGTCTTTCTTTTAGCTTAAAAAATACCTTGGATCTCAAATTAATATGAATATGGATTCATACTTTATAACTAAAGATGTTACTGCTCTTGAGAAGATGAACACTGCGCCATTTATCGTATGCATTGCATTACAATCATAATGGAACATCTCATTAGACATCCCCACACAAAGTTTTTATCGCAACTTTGATTTGTGTTCATCTTTTTCCGAAACATGAGGGAGCCAATTCTTTGTATTCCAATAATGTTATAGGGTTGCAAAGATATCATCAATTTAATTGATTGTATTTAATTGGGGGAACATCTACATCTATATTTCAGGTTTTCAATTTCAGCACTGGGAGGATCATTCATAAAATATTCTTTGACAGTGAGGTTACCTCCATGGATTATGCTCACACTGGACAGCTCATTTTCTGTGGTGATGCGGCGGTGTGTAATTGCATATATTCATTTACAGTTCTCTTCCAATGAGCTGCATATCCTTTTACTCAAATTGGATAATTTGTTACAGGGGTGTATATATTCTGTAAGTTTGAATTCTCACACAGGAATGTTGTCTCGCTCTCATCGTCACCGAAGTAGCACAAGGCGAAAATCTCCAGTCACAACTGTGCAGTACCGAAGTTTTTCTCTGTTGGCTCGAGGCCCTGTCTTGCTTACGTGTACTCAAGATGGAAGTTTATCTTTCTTCAGGTTTGGCCACTGAACCTGCCTTGTGCTTTTGTTGTATATTTAAACCACTGATAGTGAGGTTGGTATGTTGTAGTGTTGCTCTGGACATACAGGGTTATTTGACTCTCCGTTGCTCACTGAAACTAAATCCACGAATATACCGCATCCGGGCTTCCTTCTGTCCTCTGCTTTCCCTTGAAAAAGGAGAATATATAGGTTTGCATGCCAATATCAATGTTACCATATACTTCATTACTACTTTTCTCAAAGTGTTTGCTGACAGTCATACTGTTACAATGCCTAGTTTCTGGAAGTGAGGATTCAAATGTCTACTTCTACGATTTAACTCGGCCAAAGCATACTTGTGTAAACAAGCTACAGGTTCGTCTTTATTTTTACCCAAGACTATACTCTTTCCTATGGTATGAAATTGGACCCTAAAGACCAAAATATATCCGACTGCAGGGTCATCGGTTTCCCGTTATTGGTGTTGCTTGGAACCATGGAGAGAATTTGTTAGCATCATCTGATTTCTACGGAACGGTTATTGTATGGAAGAGATCAAAGACAGGTTAAAACAAACATATACAGAGAGATTCAAGTTTCAACCTCACACGCGCGATTCTGGACTTTATTATTCTTCCATTTTCCCCCAAAAATGGTTTAAACGTTATGAAATCTCGTATAATGTATCATTAACTGTATCAATCAGGTAAGGGATAGAGTGGCATTACTTGTACAAGTGTTTGTATCCTTTTTGCCAATTTAATATGAAGCCAGCGAATTGTTTTGAATCAAGAGACCTATGCAAATGACATGTACGTTTGTAGTTGAGAGAATAAAGCTTAGTTTTCTTATAAACAATAAGAAAGTGATTTCTGCACGCTCTTTTCACCATGCAAACTCTTATTTATTTTTTGGCTCTAGATTGAATAAATGAAAGGAGAATTAATTGGCATATATAAATATCGATGTTCGAAAATCATTTTTCTTATGATAAGCTTATGAATGTCCAGTGTGGTTCTTGCAATAGCCCTTTCTGGACTTGAGTCCTCACGGAGGCCGATCCTTAAATGCTTTTTTGATCCAAGTTTTGGCCTCCACAGTATCCATTAGTCCTAAGATGAAGTCCCTTAATTTGTGACAGTGATCCAAAATTTGTGAAGTATATGGGGTTTAATTTCTATTGTAAAAGGAAAAACATGTTTGCACACAGTAACATTTTTCCTTTAAACATTCCAAATATTAGAATATAGCCTCTGTGACTTGCAATAAACAATATTGTAGGCCTATTTTAGTTAGGGAAAATGAAGAAGGTGCGACACATGGAAAAAGAGAGAGAAGATAAAGAGGCACTTAATAGTACATATAGCCGGCTTCCTTACCATACAAGTAATACGAGATTCAATAAGAAAGATCTAGAAAATAATCCTAAACACAATATACTAACTAAATTAGAACTGCAACACTCCCCTTTGAGTATGTAAATACTCAAGTAGAAGGAGCATTAGGTCTTCATGGATGATGTAGAAGTGGTTGATTAAGTAGTATCGTCTAGTCGGCAGAATGAGTAAACGCAAGTCTCAAATAGGGAATGCATATAGGAATAACTCTCACAAAACCTGGCTATGGTAAAACCCAAGGGGTGACAAAACACATAGTCCAAGGAGAAAAGTGAGTTAACACAATATGTCAAACTTAAATGCCTTCAGGATGCAAGTAGGACGTACACTAGCGTTTGACCAGCCCAGAATAGGTGCCTCGTCAAAACCTCGTTAGGCAACAAAAATTCAATAGGACAAAATGATCTTGATCATACGGAAAAGAGTACATTAAGGTCAAACGAGTATAATTCAGGATACTCCCCTTGAGTTTGACAAAACTCCCCCAAAGAACTACAAACATTGTAACTCATACAATGTACGCATACTAATTCCTTAAACAAGCTTCTGAAAGATGGACTTTGGCAGTGACTTCATGAAGAGCTTATCAAGGTTGTCTTAAGAACAAATCTGCCTAACTTCAATCTTTTGATGCTCTTGTTGCTAATGTGAAAAGGAAAACTTCGTCGCAATATGCTTTGTGTTGTCTCCTTTGCTGTAAGGTGGAGCTTCACATCTTGGACCCATTTGAGTTAGTTTCTGCTAGAGACTTGCATAGCAGTAAGGTTGAGTTCTTAAGATTCTACATGTCGCTGCAACGAAGGGAAAAGCATTTTCAGGTTTTCATGGGCATTTTATTTTATGAAAACTTCAGGTTTCAATGACACTTCTTCGATTCGATTTCGACTTTAATGAACTTTCGATTCATTGGGTATCTACAAGCAAATACGATATATACTATACAACAACTATAGTAAATTTCAGTGGGTTCGGATCCTTTGTCTCATTATTTATAGTAAACATCGCAGACTTTCTTACCTTATTGTTTCGTAATCCCAATTTTATCGGGAGAAGCACTTGTTATACTCATAGTCATTTACTAATTTTTATTCCTTGTAAATCTTGTTGTACAAACCAAATCATACATGGATTAGTCCTCTATATATACTTCTTTTAAATACCAGAGTGCTCCCAAATCTTGTATGGCTTGATATCATACAAATTCATGAATTTCATGATAACAACGGATTAATAAAAAGCCCAGATTAAAAGAAACAAAAAAGAGAGAGAGAAAGTAGCACAAGAAGGCGCGAGGGTTTCGGTCTTGATGTTGTTACGAAACATTCAAATTCGCATTCTATACAAATTGTGGCCATGTTTGATCATGCGATCTCTGTGTATTTTGGATTTGAGTTTTTTTTTTTTTTTTCTGCACAGAAGGATAGAGAAGAAGGAGGAGTTTCAGTTCACCTGCAAATTTGAGATTTGGGAGAGGGGAAGGATGAGAGGGTGGGAGAAGGAGAAACAGAAATTTTAGAAGGTTGGGGCTAATTCGATCGTGAATGCAACGTCATTAAAGGTTGCTTCATGGAATTTGTCTACGCCATTTAAAAAAAAAAAAAAAAACACTAAAGAAAATGGTTTGAAAATTTTGAGTTTTAACAATAAGGACAAAATAAAGAGTAAAATGAATAGTACCAAGATTGACTTTTTAGTGTAAAAATATGGTTTTTCGTTAAAGTGAACAGTACCGAAAGTTTTTCGTTAAAGTTCCCTTTAAAAAATTTGACCATGAATGCCACATAGGCACTTACCAGTTCTCCTAACTTGGGATTTAACGGAAATGAAATTACTCTTTTGGAATGTTTGAAAAGAGTAAATTATATTTTCATACCTCAGGTTTGAGCTCTATTTCAATTCCTTACAACATCTTTAAAACATTTCACTTTCATACCTTAAGTACTATTTTATTTCAAAATAATACCTCTGTTACATTTTCCATCAATTGATCCGTTAAATGCTGACGTGGCTGCCACATATATGCCACGTGGCTGCCAAATGTCTGCCAATTGGCAAAAATAATATTTTTTTTTAAAAAAAAAAACCTGAATTTTTACAAAAAAAAAAAAAAAAAATTTGAGAGAACCTAGTCCCGCATCCCAAATCTGCAAAAGAAGAAGAAGAAGTCCTGCACCCCCTCCCCCCGCGAGAACCCAGTCCCGCATCCCCTTCCCCCCTCGAGAACCCAGTCCCGCATCCCCTCCTCCCAACGAAACCCAGTCCCGCGACCCTCCTCCCGTCCCCCCAGCGCCCTCCCGCACCCCTTCCCCCCCGTAAGAACCCAATCCCGCACCCCCTCCTCCCCGTGAAACCTAGTCCCGCGACCCTCCTCCCGTCCCCCCAGCGCCCTCCCGCACCCCCTCCCCCCCATGAGAACCCAGTCCCGCACCCCCTCCTCCCCGTGCAACCCAGTCCCGCGACCCTCCGTTCCCCCAACGCCCTCCGCCCGTCCCCCCCCCCCCGGCCGGAGCCCTCTCCCAGCGCGACCCTCCTCCTTCTCCCTCTTCCTTCTTCTTCTTCTTGCAGATCTGGGTGTTCAAATTTTTTTTTTTTGGTAAAAATTCAAGTTTAAAAATAAAAATATTATTATTATTTTTGCCACGTGGTAGACATTTAGAAGCCACGTGGCATATATGTGGCAGCCACGTCAGCATTTAACAGATCAATGGATGGAAAATGTAACGAATGTATTATTTTGAAATAAAATAGTACTTAAGGTATGAAAGTGAAATGTTTTAAAGATGTTGTAAGAAATTGAAATAGAACCCAAACCTGAGGTATAAAAATGTAATTTACTCGTTTGAAAATGTTGCAAGTAATAGGTACTTAATCGTAGATTCATTTTAAATTTTTTAAATTTTTATTTAGTGTATGTAGCCTTGTGAGTATTTTGTGTCTAGTAACTAGATCTGTATATAAAATATAGCTGCATTTATTTCCAACATCCGTTGTAGTCTAGTTGGTCAGGATACTCGGCTCTCACCCGAGAGACCCGGGTTCAAGTCCCGGCAACGGAATTTCCTTTTTAGCTTTTTAATAATATCTGTTTGTTTGATAGGCCTCGGGTGTTCCCATTCCTTTTTTTTTTTTTTTTTGGATGGTATCAAATTTTCCATAATAAGACTTGGACGATTATCCCTACCCTTGGTAATTTTCCACTCTTTGTTTTAAAAAAATTCGGCAATTTTACATAATTTCGTGTAATCAAGTAATCTTTGAAGGTTGAAATTGAAAAAGTATACAAATGTTTTCTTTCAAACAATCTCACTATTTAATTGGTCTGAAATTTTCTTAGTGCTGCAATATTATAATTTAATTTTAACAAACTCTCCTACTCTCTCTCGTGTAAATAAGGTAATCCTTGAAGGTTGAAATTGAGTAAGTGTACTAATTTCCGGTTCCAAAATCAAAACTAGCTTGGAAACCAAGTTTCAAACTGTTATATATATATATATATATATATATACATATATATATATATATATATATATATATATAAACCCTTGATCCTCATCCACTCTAGCAACTCAACAATCTTGGACGATCCAAAAATAAAAAAGCAAATCAAACCTTGAAAGATGGTTGAATTTCCTCGGCATGTGCTCGAGAAAATAGAAACGGATATTGATGGTCCTCGACAAACTTACCTTGGTGAGATGACGTTTTCTCAAGCCAATATGCTTACGATTGTTTCACGCTGCCGCTACCACTAATCACACTTGTGTGGTGTAGAAATTGGTTGTGATCAAATGGCACTTGTCATGATACCCTATGAGGAGTTTGAGGTAGGTCAAATTGTAAATCCATGGGCCCTTAAAGATGAAAATGAAACCCTTTGGTATGTAACGGATAACTAATTTAAAGATGAAGATGATGGAACTTCGCTCTCCTAAGCATCATCAAAAGACAATAAAAAATAGTTGAAAATGATGCACTTTGGTTGGGTTGGCGAAGGCGAGGAGTGGCGGTCGCCACTCCCCTCGCCGGAAAACAAGACTGGAGCTCTAGGTCAGCCCCTTTCCTAGCCGGAAAACCCACTGGTTCAATGGTTCAGCACTCCCTGCAGTCCGGTGATCTCTAGGTTCTGCTGCGCGCAACAGCAGACTACGTTTTCCTTTATTTATTTTTAAATATCCAGGCCAAAATGACGTCGTTTTGGTCCTGGTAAAAAAATTTAAAAAATAATTGAAACAGCGTCGTTTCGTATGTTTCGAAATAAAAAAATATATATATTGGGGGGGGGGACCGCGTGTCCCCTTTCACTCTCAATCCCTCCCAGACTCTCAGTGTCGTGTCCCTCCCCCTTTTGTTTTTCAACCTTTTTGCCAGAGAGCACAGCAAAGCTGCCCCCCAAAGTCCCAGCAGCAACAGAAGAAATATTTTTTTAATTCGAATTGAATTTTCAACCTTCCAGCCACTCTTCACTTCTCCAGCCGCTAAGCCGCCGGTTTCCAGCCTTCAATGGTAAATTTTTTAATTCCTAAATTTATAATCCCTAAACCTAATTAATTGAATTATTACATAATGTATACAATTATTCATATGATTAGTTGAATTGAATATTTATTTATTGAATAATTTGTATGCTTATTGGTATTGCTTAATTGAATTGTTGGTTGGATTAATTATTATGCATATTAGTATAGTCTACTCTAGGATTAAGAATGTAAGAATATTTTTTCCTCTCCATTTTACAGTTACGTAATGGAACGATACTATAAGAAACAATGCTTAAATCCTCCTTCAAACATTTCGGGTAGTCCTTCTCCTTCAAATATTCCAAGTGGTCATCCTCCTCCTTCAAATATTCCAAGAAGTCCTTCAAATATTCCAAGTAGTTCACAACAAAGTGAGGCCACTGAGTTTGATGAAATATTGGCTAATCTTCCTACAGACCCTGGACATAGATGTCGAATGCTTGATTATCCACCTAATTATCGTGAAGCCATTCGTAGACACTATCTCCAAAATGATCCACATTGAAACATTTGTGATTAAACAAACCAATGAAGCTCGCATTAATTATCGTACTTTATTGAATGCCTCACTTGAGTGCATAAGATGGTTGTTAAGACAAGGTTTGCCTTTTAGTGGCCACGATGAATCGTTCAAATCAAGCAATAGGGGTAATTATTTGGATCTTATGCAATTTCTTTCCAAGCATAATGAGCAAGTTAGGAAGGTTGTGTTTGAGAATGCTCCCAAGAATCTTAAGTATACTTCTTCCGATATTCAAAAAGATCTTGTCCGTGCTTATGCCATTGAAACTCAATCACTAAAGATATGGAAGGTGCATTTTTTTTCTCTTTTGGTTGATGGATCGCATGATTCTTCAACTAAAGAGCAAATGGCGGTGGTATTGCATTATGTGAACAAAAAAAGAGAAGCAATTGAAAAGTTTTTGGGTGTACAACATGTCTCCTCTACAACTAGTAGCTCACTTGAATAGGCTATTAAAAGATTCTTTGCTACAACAAATTTGAGTATGTCCAAGTTACGTGTACAAGGCTATGATGGAGCTAGTAATATGAAAGGTGAGCGAAATGGCCTTAAAACAAAGATTTTGAACAAGTATTCTCAAGCATTTTATGTCCATTGTTTTGCACACCAACTTCAACTAGCTCTTGTAGCCATTGCAAAGGGAATTGAGGGTGTCGCCATTTTCTTCAACAATGCTAGTATTTTGGTCAATACTATTGGATCATCGTGTAAGCGTAGTGATGCATTTAAAGAGAAATAACTAGAATAAATTAAGAAAGCTCTTGATATTGGTGATCTTGAAACGGGTAAAGGGTTAAATCAAGAGAGTAGTCTCATGCGTCCTTGTGATACACATTGGAACTCACATTATGGTACTATAGTTAGTATTATTGTCATGTTTGAAGTCGTGGTGGAGGTGCTTGAATGGATTAAAGATGATACCAACCAAGACAATTTCGGTGAAGCAAGTAAGTTATTCCATGACATACAAACTTTTGACTTTGTGTTCCATCTTTTTTTTATGAGATTCATATTGGGAATTACAAATGAGTTATCACAAGCATTACAAAAGAAATATCAAGATATTGTGAATGCGATGGGGTTAGTGGAAGTATGCAAGCAAAGACTACAATCCTTGAGAGAAGATGATTTTGGGGACTTGCTTGATGATGTACAAAAGTTTTGTGAAAAGCATGATATTGTCGTTCCTAACATGGAGGATTTGCATTTCGTACCCGGAAAATCAAGACGTAAAGCTCCAAGACTCACAAACTTCCATTACTATCATGTGGACCTCTATTTTCAAGTCCTTGATACGCAATTAAAGAAATTGAATGATCGCTTCAATGAGGTAAACACCGAGTTGCTTCTCTGTATGGCATGATTGAGTCCGGTGAATAATTTTGCATCTTTTGACAAAGTAAAAATTATTCGCCTAGCCCAACTTTATCCTCAAGATTTTGATCGTATGAACCTCATGAATCTTCCAATTCAACTTGACAATTACATTCACGATGAAGATACATAGTGAGTTTTCATCATTGAGAGGAATTGGTGATCTTGCAAAGGAGTTGGTGAAGACCGGGAGGTGTGCAAGCTATATGTTAGTGTATAAGCTTCTTACATTGGCTTTGGTGTTACCGGTTGCAACCTCTTCAGTGGAGAGAGTTTTTTCTGCTATAAAGATTGTGAAAACACCATTACGTAACAAAATGAGAGATCAATGGTTAAGTGATAGCATGCTTGTTTACATTGAGAGAGATGTATTTGCTTTTATTGATAATGAGTCTATTATGCGACGTTTTCATGATATGAAACCTCGCCGGCAACAATTGTAATTTGTTTGTATTGATAAATTATGTAAGACATTACTATATAAAAGGATTTTGTTGTTGCTATTTTTTTGAACCTTGCAATCTTTTAACTTCGCCCCATCCCCCGTCAATTCCTGGCTTCGCCACTGTTGGTGTGTGACATTTTTGGACTTCAACAGGTTTTAACCCAAGGATTTGGAGATGGTCTTAGTATATTAACAAAAATCCTAAAAGCCAGGGAGAAAATAGGGAAAAAAAACATACAAATTGTCCGCCATCAACTCTTATCCATAGCCAAGAGGGGTTGGTGGCAATCTCTTTTGGTTTCTTACCTCACTTCTCTCATCTTCTAACCATTTCCATTTATGGGTCATGGTCGCTCTTTCACTGTGTCAAAGAAAACTTTCGTGACTACAGTCTCTCACTAGCTCTGTTGGGGAAAGCCTTTTGCAGTGGATATGACTTACTGCTCATACTCGGAACTTAGAAGTGAATTGTAGTTTAGATTTTGAGATGGTGGTATTTTGTGCTTCTTGTGGTTTGTGTACTTGAAAAAAAAAAGATAGAGAAAGAAGCTCAACGTGTGTTGTAGACTTGGGAAAAGGATCCTCGCCAGATCCTTTTCTTGGGGATCCTAGGAATCCCGTGATCGTGACTGTTCATCGTATATCGTGCGATCAGAAATCATTTCAAAATTTAAAATTTAAAATTAAATATAAATAGTACCTAACGAAAACTGACCGCACGATGTATGATGAACAATCACGATCACTGGATCCTAGGATCCCCAGGAAAAGGATCTGGCGAGGATCCTTTTCCGTAGGCTTGTAGGTAACTTATAATAATGCTTCTTTGCCGGTGACTGCAAGATCATGATAGTGATATGGTCTTTTCCTTGTGGTACCTTTACTGTGGTAATCCGATTGACAAAGTTTAGTTTTCTTTGTGAGTGTTATCTTTCATGTTGGTTGTAAAAGAGCTCCTCCGAAGCTTTGAATCATTTCTCAAATCTTTCTTATCTTGAAGGATGAACAAACTCTTAAGACATGATTATATGTACATTGCTACAGTGGTAAGCGGAAAATACGTTCAGAATATTCACAATTCTACATTACATAACTACATACATACAAACACATCCTCGACCTTCAATAGATAGAGGATCAACTTAATTACATAAAAAGGTTTTCAAGCTAGTTTTCGTATCACAACTTGTGATGCAATATCACCTCCGACGCCGCTTTGTATCCACCTGAAAGACAACATGAAGGAAATTCAAAAACACTTTGTGACCATTGGCTTCAAAGAGATGCTAGAGACCAATAACTATCAATGATAAACACTGCCCTGGTTTTTTTTCCTTGACAAAATCAAGTTTCAAATCAAACCCATTAAATTACCTACATTTCCAAACCATAACAAATTATATGCTTTAAAATTCATATAAAGTCGCACAACTTAATGAGCATATAAGAATATTTGCTTTATTATGCCATTGCCTCGTAACCTCCTGTATCATATTCATTAAGCCTGACTCATGATGCCTACAACCAATAGTCCTGGAAATTTGTAATAAGTTTCTTTCCATTCAATGTATGG
This sequence comes from Heteromeles arbutifolia, assembly GCA_024362995.1. Taxonomy (NCBI): domain Eukaryota; kingdom Viridiplantae; phylum Streptophyta; class Magnoliopsida; order Rosales; family Rosaceae; genus Heteromeles; species Heteromeles arbutifolia. Next base: position 35,784,434 of record JANCRC010000002.1, on the reverse strand, counting down.
TTTCTTTTAACACCCTTTTCTGTTCTTTCTATTCAACTTAAAAATCTGGTCTAAAAGCATCACAAGCCCCTATGTGTATTCGGGTCATTTAATAATAGATGGAATGAGAAGTGAAAAAAAAGACAAATTAATCATTAAAATTGGTAGATAAAGAAATTTGAAACATGTTCAATAACCTGTCAATTTCCAGAGGACATGCAATTCAAATTGAGTCCACAAGCAACCAAGAATAATAATGGTAAACCTAACTTTAAATTTATCCAACACTTACGAAAGAAATGTACCTTTGTATCCGGGTGTCTGGAAGCAGTATGGGAATTCTGCAATTTCTTTTGACCCTCGGAAGAGCAGCCTTCACAGAAGAAGTGATCTAGTCTTTTGGCTTCCTGTATATTCATGTTTATACAAGCAGGATGAAACCTGGATCAAGTGCAGTAAATTGAATATTGCATTCGCATTATAAAAGGATTGACAAGAGGAAGGAAGTACATGTGAAAATAGACAAAAAAAAACATATCGATTAAAAAAAGACATAGGCATCCATGTTTCGAAGCCTTGTATTCACTATTCTCAAGCAAGAGCCCCTCAAGTGTCAACCTCAAAAGCTGCTGAAAGCAGCTCAGCAATATACTGTATACTCAAGGCAGACCAGCATAAGGATATACACTTGTCAATATGCTTTATGCTCATTCCATTAAGCATTTGGGAATTTGGGACAAACATCAGAGATATATGCATACAGAAAAAAGGAAAAAGTGATATATTCAATTTAAAAAATGTTCCTCTAAATGGTAAACTTCTTTAGAAGCTGCAACACTTTAAGACTTCATCAGGTGCACAAATAGACAAAATGCCCAGCTGATTCACATTCAAACAGTTCCTCGTAATTATTTACATGATGGTATGACACCCTGACCATGTATGTTTGGATGCTAATATGGAGTAGCGTACGAACACACTTTCCATGAACTAACCAATTACTTCCCCTAATTTCCCCTCGAGGTATGAATAAAAGTTACTTTAAGATAAGATTTATAATCATATATCCCCTTCAATTTCACAATCTTCCCTTCCAGCATTTATCGGCTACTTGTACCCCAGAAAAAAATATGTTGAAAAATAATAAAAGCAACCAGGTGAAGCGTTTCAAAATCTATTCACTCCAGAATGGTCTGTCATAATCTTCGAGATCTAGTAAAAGGGAACAGTCAAGTTTCAGTGTGCACCTGGTTAACAACTGAATGCATGTGTAAATTAACACATGATAAATAATAATCTACCTAGAGATGAAAGAAATATTCAGAAGAAGGACCAACTTTTCAACTTTATGATAAGAATCTAATCCACCCTCCGTGAGGCAAAAGTGTGGTTAGGTCACAAACAATTGAATAACTTAAACATTTAACTTACCAATCACTACAACCTTCACACTGAACCATGAGGTCATCAGGGTTGTAAGGCATCTCACACTTGCAATACCTGCCACATAACATCAGAAACCCAAAAAGAGGCATTTTGATATCAGTCATTCCAATACCCAATGTTGCAATAACTTGAGCTTGTGCACATAAGATCAAATAGAAAGGCTGACAACTTAACGGCCATCAGCAAAAATAAAAATTATGGGAAACCTATATAACTAATAAAATAACGGACACTTAAGATCAAGGCTCAAATATGTTTCATTATGATTTCATCAAAGTCAAATATCACATACAATACCTATAAAGATAAAGAGTGCAAATGAAATCTAGATCGTCAAGCTCCTTTGATTACCAGAAGGTTAGGAAACTGAGGATTAAAGGTGAAGGACCAAATGCATCTTCATAGAACCAAAATCAATGAAGAAAAGTTTTGAGCTTTTACTTTTAGAGGCGTTTGATAACCATTTCATTTTCAGCTTTCAATTTTTGTTTTTCCTACAGAAAACTTGTATGGTAACTGTTTTCAGTTTTCAAAAATTATGAAAACTGAAAGCTACCTTTTTGAGTATTCAAAATTTGGACTACCATCCATCTTGGCTATTTTGAGCTCATGAACAAGCTCGGGGCTACTTTAAAGTTTATGCTTATTACTAAGGCTTCCAGCACTAATTCCTACACTTAATCGGGTCTCATAGCCCCTGTGACCTTCACTTCACAGCCTGATTAATGCGCTTTAAAAGCGCACTTCTGGCCCTTGATTGAGCAATCAAACAAGTTTCAGTTTTTAGTTAAAATGGTTATCAAACAGGCCCTTAGTTTTACGTATTCTCTAAAAACAATGTACGATGGAAGTAACAATGAAGAGTGAGCAAAAGTTCATTGCTTTTATGTTCAATGCACTCTAAAAACAATAGAAACCAACCAAATCATATCAACTGATGCACGAAATCAATACTAAACACCAAATAACAAGAAAAGTTTCAGAAATGACAACTCAATCTCCATCCCAATTCAACCAATTTGAAGCAAAAGAAGAACAAACGTACACGGCAACGCGGTCGGGATTGAAAGCCCCAGTGGAGGAATTATACTCAAAACGACAGAAGAAGTCGTCGTTTCCAACAGCGTCGAGCTTGGTGTAGCTTTTAAAGGTGTGGACCGTACACTTGGCCTCGATGGTGTCGGCGCTCTGAACATCGTGGTGATCGGAGAGAAAGACCTCTTTGGAGCCGTGAAACTGCCTCCGGCCACCGAGCGACTCCTCCGGCCGATAGTACCATTGGACGTGGACCTTGACGTTGGAGCCGCGGCCGTCGGCTTCGATCCACTCGAGCTTCGCCACGTATGACGGCTTCCCCGGCTCCGACGGGCGCATGAGGACGCAGTCCCCGGCTGCTCCACAAAGAGAGAAATCAAATTTAGAGAGAATTCGAATGGAATTTAGAATATTTGGAATTGGGGAGTTGAATTGTGAGTAGTGAGTAGTGGTAGTGTTGTACCTCTGACGGTTTTGTTGATGGGTTTGACGGTGTAGGAGTCGATCGTTCGCCTCGGAGCTTTGGGTTTGGCCATGGCGGAGATTCTAGAAGCTCATCGCCGAAACCAGACACGCAGAATTTGGAATTTGGAAGAAGAAATGTGGGATTCTTCGTTGTGGGGTTGGATTGTAGAATCATAGGTGGACACATCTACAGAGGACAATAGCTCCTTTATTACGGAGGACTTTTTCTTCTACCTATTGACTGGGGTTTGTTTGTTGACTTTTTTAGCATGAAATTGTTTCGACTCCCGGAATTCTGAGGTTGGACTTGAAATTTTAGTGTAAAAATGTGGTTTTTCGTTAAAGTGAACAGTACTGGAAGTTTTTCGTTAAACTTTCCTTTTTTAATAGTGCTTCGAACTTAGAAGAAGTATCAGATATTTCACAATTTTTTACTATTAGATTTTGTCACTCAGTAATACGGTTTGATCTCTTCATTTGTAAGTAAGAGGCATTAGGTTCAAATCTCGTAGATAACGAATTCAATACCAAATTAGGTTGTCTATTGTATGACTTAGCTGAACTTCCCTTCCTAGAGTAAATATATCGATGTACTAAAAAAATATATATATTAGATTTTTATCAAAAATCAATATATAAAGGTTAAAAAATTTGGAGCATCTGTAGCAAAGGGCGGGAGTCCGGTGATCCTAGACATAGCAAAAAAAAAAAAAAAAAAAAAAAAAAACCTAACAAGCAAAAGCATCAGCAACAAAGTTGGCCTCTCTAAAGATATGATTCCAGCAGATACAATTAAACTGAGCCTCCACCCACTTGATACCTTCAATAATATGCACTAAATTCCAAGGCATCGCCCAACTCCCCAGCACAGCCTGGTGACCAGCTTAGAATCACCCTCAACCAAGGTCTAAAATATCGATGATATCGGAAATATCGGTAGTCCAAAAACACGGAAATTTCGATGGAAATATCGGGAAATTATCGATATCGATAAAAATTGAATAAAAACCACAGAAATTGTAAGAAAAACTTGGAAATTTTTATTGAAACTTTGCAGAATGTTTATTTAGTCAATTATCTATTAGTTTATCACAAAAAAATTGAAGGAAATGCATTGCATGATGGATTTAACTGATTTAAGTTGATTATATAGCAAGCTAGCAAACATTGTAAGTGTAGAAAATATGTAGTAATTAATGAAAAAAGTTTAAACACACCATAATCATTTATATATAATGAATTAGTACAATTTTTTACACTTTATACATTGCATGGTAAGATACATGAGTGACTTAGTACCACATAGAGTTCCTATGAGGTTCAAAATTTTCACTATCTTCATCATCTCTATGTGTAGAGTAAGTGTATTATGAAGAGTAGTCATCAAATGATAAATCCCCAAAATATTTTTGCATGTAATTGTTAACATGCCACCCATATGGATCCAAGATTGGTTGACGTTGTGCATAAGCAAAATCATTTGAAGATTGAGTCTCGGATTCGTTCTATGAGTCGCTCGATTCCATCCTAACAGGAATGGGATATGAAGGGTAGGGAAATGGTTGGTTATGAGTATAACCATAGTTACTACTTCCCACTCTAACAGAGTCCGAAGTTATAGATAACAAGTCATCTTCTTGACTTGACAAAGTCTCATTGCCTCACCAAGTCCTGCCCGCCTACTGCCTGCCTACTGCCATGGTTATAAGTATAGTCCTTCCCTATGGCACCAATTCCTAGGCCTGCCCGCTTACTGCCATGGTCCTCATCCTGTGTTGCATGCGTGAAGTTTGCCTCACCAGTGAAAGGGCTCATAAATCCGGGAGGTGGTCCAACATAGTTTCCATATCCACCACTACCTCCAGCTCCACTATATCCTTCATCATTCCCACCTCTGGTGGTAGGTGAGTCTCATGATCTTGTACTAAAGCTATCATTAGGATCAGCAGGATCTTGTGGTCGTGTAGGATTGGAAGAAGGTAGAATTCCAGTGTTTCTTGGTCTTGGGCGCAAAAGTTCTTCCAAAGAGTCAGCGCTGCTAGATCCCACCTCCTCCTCTAATACTCTTTCTACATTTATCCCTTCATTACATGCTTCTTCAGCAACTCTTAGAGCTGGGTTGCCTTCATCATCATCTAAATGAAGAGGTCTAATCCATTGATAAAGTTGGTTACCCTCTGTATCATCATCTTCAGCAACAATATCAAACACATCTAGTGGGTCACCACGATCGACATGATCTATTTCTGCTTCCTTATCTCGAATTTGAAGCTTCATGTTGTAGTAGCAATAAACTAATTTTTCCAACCTACTATGAGCCAACCTATTTCTTTGCTTTGTGTGTATGAGTGCAAATATACTCCAATTTCTTTCACAAGCAGATGGGGAAGTTGTTTGTGATAATACTTTGATTGCTAACTTTCTCACAGTTGGTGCATCAATCCCATACATGATCCACCATTCAGCTATAATGAAAAACAATGTTAATAAGGCTAATAACTCCAACCAATTCTATTATAAACTGATAGTGAAATATGTTTACACTCACTAGGAGACATTTTTGTTCGAGCAGCAACTGATGTTGGTTCTCCAAAAGTTCTTCTTACATCTTTAAACCATGTTAGCTGAATTCAATAAATCGTGTTGGTTTAATCCAACAATGTAATTATTATAATTTAAGTAATTGTGTACCTCATTTCTAAATTGGCCAACTGCTGGTGATGCAGGGTCTAATTTAGAGTATACATTATGTACAACACGTATAAGGGTACCATTATCTCCAACACCGGGTCTGTATTGGTATCCAGGATTCAAATAATATGTTATTCAAAGAAACACATACTCTAATAAGAGAAATAATACTTATGCAACTAAAGAAATGAATTGCAAATTATGACATAATTTATACCTACTGCATGCAAATCGTGGTATAATGTTTTATACCATCGGTCATCAATTATCTTTATGACCCACCTTGCACCATGTTTTCTTTCCAAGTCCTCCTTCACTACACGCATCAACTCATATATTGCCCCCATAGTATGATACACTTATGTGTCAACGATCTGTAAAACTTTGTAAAGAGGTTCAAACACTTGGCACACATGTTCTGATTGAGTCCAAAAAGCATGATCAAGCACTATACTTTCCACCATATGATCTGCATTTAAGCAGCTGAAATTGTGGTTGGCCCAATCGTCACTAGTGAATAGTTGCTTCAACCCTGCTTTCTTCTTAAGTAGGCTGTCTAATGCAATATAGTTGGTGGCGAATCGAGTGGTAGCTGGACGAATAATTTCTCCTTTGCAAAATTCATGCATCTTTGCCAACAACCAACCGTGTTTGTAAATATAATTTATGATCGTTCTAACTCTTTTTACAACATTAGCAATATTCTCTCTCTTCCCCATTGCCTCAAACATGAGATCAATACAATGTGCTACACATGATGTCCAAAACACATTATGGTGCTTTATCAACTTTTTTCCAGCTTTGACAAATGCAGAACCGTTGTCGGTCACGACTTGGACAATATTATGCTCTCCCACCTCCATGATTACATCCCTCAATAATTTGTAAATATACTTATTGTTCTTTATATGGTCTAAAGCATCAACGGACTTCAAAAAAATTATCTTTCCCTTGGAGTATACCATGAAGTTTATGATAGACAATCTGGTCGGGCCAGTTCATCCATCACACATGATTGTGCAACCATTAGTTTCCCTCTTTGACCTCAACTTATTAACATACTCGCCAATGTCTTTATACTTCATTTCCAAATATTTGTTTCTTACCTCATAGGGATGGGAGGTTGTACTCCAACACCGGCATGTTGACATCCCAATACCATATTCTTGAAATGATGTGATGATGCCTTCTCAGCAGGGACATTTTCATAGATAAAGAACTTGCTAATTAGACGCCCCATTCCCTCCTTCACATTACCTCCAGTGAAATAACTCCAAACACTCATTTGACGTGCTTTGGATGACTTATATAAACTTGGGGCTATTGGTGGTGTTGGTTGTGATTCTCTAACACTTGCTCCCCGTCTCAGTGCACCACCAGTTGTCCCGGAACCTTGTGCTTTATTAGGAATTTTATGAAGGTGTTCTTTTTCCCATGTTGACTGTTTGGAGGCACGTAATGCTTGTTTGAAATTGCGTCGTTCTTCAGGTCCCATGTCATCATCACATTCGTCCTCATCGTCATCATCATCATTGTCAACCGCTTGGCCGATGACTTTTCCTCGTAGCCCAGCTCGAATATTTTCCATTCCATGTGTTTTCTTTTCCTTCTTGTGTTTTTTATTTTTGAATAATGTGGTGATGAATGCCTTCACTTCTGGGGGGACATTATCGCATCGTTGGACATTATTTCCTGGATCTAATCCACTAAGATGGTACTTAAGTCGTGTCACTCCGCCACTCTTCATTACCCGACCACAATATTTGCAAATTGTGCCATGTTTGTTTCCGTCTATTGGGTCTCCATTTTCCCAAGCTGGATCACGTTTAGTAACTCCACTACACATCTTAAACGTACCTATATTTATTTTTCATGGAAATTAGCCAATTATTTTTTGGCCAAAAAATATAGTAGTGACGGTTATATAAGAGAACCTAAATAATAAAGCTATTCTACAAAAGAATTAAATAGGAAGTAAAGAAAATGATTGTAAGAATTTAAGTAATTATAAAAATAATATGGAATAATAAAACCTAATATTAATGAATAATAATCCAATTTGATAATAAAATAATAAATTGTAACATCCCACATCGCCCAGAGGATTGATCCTTAAATGTATATTCTCATCCCTACCTAGCACGAGGCCTTTTGGAAGCTCACTGGCTTCGGGTTCCGTAGGAACTCCGAAGTTAAGTGAGAAGGGGGCCATAGCACTCCCAGGATGGATGACCCACTGGGAAGTTGCTCGTGAGTTCCTAAAAACAAAACCGTGAGGGAATGGTAAGCCCAAAGTGGACAATATCGTGCTACGGTGGTCGAGTAAGCCGGGGAAGTGATCCGTCCCGGGCCAGGATGTGACAATTGGTATCAGAGCCAATCCTTGGCCAGAAGTGTGCCGACGAGGACGTCGGGCCCCTAAGGGGGGTGGATTGTAACATCCCACATCGCCCAGGGGATTGATCCTTAAATGTATATTCTCATCCCTACCTAGCACGAGGCCTTTTGGGAGCTCACTAGCTTCGGGTTCCGTAGGAACTCCGAAGTTAAGCGAGAAAAGGCCAGAGCACTCCCAGGATAGATGACCACTGGGAAGTTGCTCGTGAGTTCCCAAAAACAAAACCGTGAGGGAATGGTAAGCCCAAAGCGGACAATATCGTGCTACGGTGGTGGAGCGAGCCGGGGAAGTGATCCGTGTAACAGCCTATCCCGGAGTTTTCGTACGGCGGACGTGAAATGATGAAAATGCCCCTAGGCATTTATTTTTGGTTAGTGTGTGTTTTTACTTGGGTGTTTGGTTGTACCTGGACAACACACACACACACACACATTCATACCCTTCCTATCCCTCACTCCCGCACTTTCTCTCTCTCTACCTCAGACTCTCTCTCTCTCCCTCTCGTTTTCGTACAGACAAACCCAAATCCTCCCTACGGCGGACGTGAAATGATGAAAATGCCCCTAGGCATTTATTTTTGGTTAGTGTGTGTTTTTACTTGGGTGTTTGGTTGTACCTGGACAACACACACACATACACATTCACACCCTTCCTATCCCTCACTCCTGTACTTTCTCTCTCTCTACCTCAGACTCTCTCTCTCTCCCTCTCGTTTTCGTACAGACAAACCCAAATCCTCCCTAAACCTGGCAGATCGAGACTAAGGTACGTATATTTGTGCTCCTTGTGGTACTAGGAAGCCACTAGTACAAGTTTTAGAACCTGGAACCTGCGAAAACCCCGAGTTCTCACAACCTCCGATTTGTGCACTGTTCATGCACACGTGAAATGTTGTTTTTCAGGGGATTTTAAGCTTGTAGGAAGCCTATTGAGGTCCTAAGGAAGCTCGAAGTAGTTCGTTTGAAGATTTTGGACGTCGGGATAGCGAGATCGGAGAGTTTCCATTTTGGCCAAAATTATCGAGGCTTTTTCCGATGAATCCCCGGCGAGTTGGGGGTCAAGTCAGGTATGGATGTGTTCATCTTCGTGAGATCTTCAATTTGGTATAAAGTACGTAGAAAATGGTGCAAAAATGAAGGAGAAACCATAGTTAGAAAATTTTCCAAAAACCGGCGACTCGCCGGAGAAGAAGGAGAATATTCCGTCAGTTTTGACAGAATATGCTAACGCCGTCAGTTAGAGTTAACTATTCCGTTAGGTTTTAACGGAATATTTCGAGGAATATTCCTGACGGCGTTAACTGATGCCGTCAGTGTGCAAGTCACGTGGCTGCACGTGGGGGCGCGTCTGTTTGTGCCTTGGCCGGCGCGTGGGTGGTCGGAAAATTTTTCTAAAAATATGGGGATGTTCCTAAGTTTGTGTAGATCACAGTGGTATATTCATATACCCAAATTGAGCAATGTATGAGAAGTTATTTCTACGGTTTCGATTATGTGCGTTAATTAACGTTATTTCAGTTACTTCTCATATAGGCGAGACCTATCCGGAGGACAAGCGTAGCCAGGCTAGGCACGGGGGTTACGACCCATCTACATACCAGTGAGTGGGCATTTGTTTTCCGTATATACCTATATAAATGAGTTTTTCCCAGAAAATCAGTTTAAGTGAAATGTGATATGAAATGCGATATGAAATGACATGCAAAGTATCTAATTACTTTATTATGCATTATTGATTGTTTATGTTAATGTCGATGCTGAGGACGCACAGGTAAGTGGCAGGTAAGTTTATATGCTAGTTATTGAGAACGAATGATGTGATGTGATGTGATGTGATGTGATGTGATGTGATATGATTAGAGCTCATAAACCTGCACACTGATATTAGTGTTCCCGCCTAGAGAGGGGCTCAGTCATTCACATGTTGTTCACCTCCCGCACCGTATGCTCGCCTTGGATCCAAGTTAGGTACTCAGTCTTGTCGAATAGGCCACTATAGGTGGGTTCGACTTATAGGTGACACGCGATTTATCGCTCAGTCTTCACGTGATCGTAGCACTAAAGCATATTAGTTATTTATCAGTGATGTTGTGCAGACCACTAGAGGTGGTATTGATGTGTGTGCAGGGTATATATGATATGATGATATGATTGAGATGAGTATGAGCTATATGATATGATGATTGTTATGAGCTATATACAGCCGAGGGCTGAGATGATTATTTAGTATGCAATCACATTCACAGAGATATGCTTTGGCATTCAGTTATGATACTTTGGCATGGCATATACATACTTTCATAAATACATATTTTCCAGCGGGTTTTGAGAAATATATATATATGAGTATATACTTTATTCCTGGGAAATTATACAAGTTTTACGGCGAAGGGTTATAACTTTTGAGAAAAGAAAGGTTTTGAAAAGATTTGTTTCTGACCCACTCAACTTTGTTTTTCGCCCCTCCAGGTATTAAGTAGCGTTCGTTGGTGGCATACGAGGAGCTCATCGGACGTTCTGACAGAATTCACTTATGTAGGACCACCTTCGGGTGTTATTCCCATTTAGTACTTTTGCTTGACTGGACGTAGACTTTTATGCTCTGTATTAGTGGAATTCACACTTCTTTTACACTAGTGTTGCTAGTGTTTCAGTTTTAATTGACTCGTAAATTCTATCTTATGTTGCTTCCGCACTGTGCACATGGTTACGTCACTCTCACGTGACGGCCAGCAAGCCCCTCTTTCGGGTCGGGGTGTGTCAATCCGCCCCGGGCCGGGATGTGACATAAATAACATTAAACATATTAAAATTATCCTAGGGAATAATTATACAACATTACTTAATTACTTCAAAAAATTAACATGCAAGTATTATTTGGTTCTTAGATCACATGCACGGGTCCACGCAAATTTTTTTGTCGTTGTATAAATTACAATAATATAAATATAAGTTTGTAAACTTACCTTAAATATGGAACCCTTTGTGTAAAGGCCAAATAGAATCTGCGTGGACCAACAATAAAATAATAATTACACAAATGTAACAAAATGTGATGAAAACATATAAAGTCTTTAATAATGAATTAAGAGACAATAAACACACATGTAAGTGACCAAATAAAAAATAGAAAAATTAAAAACCACATGTCATTGACTAAGTAATTAATTGACACAATTTAAAATATAATACCACCAAAAATTTGGAATAGATAATAACAAACATGCAAATTAAATAACAATAATGAATGAGAATAACTTACTATAGTTCAGTTTTTTTTTAACTTGGGGGGAAATTGAGGTTGATAGATGTTGAGAATAACATGAGCATTATGTTTTGTTTTGGAGAGATGTTGAGAATAAGGGACGGCATGTGACCATTTGATTTTATTTTTATATATAGAAATAGAACTACCTAACCATATATATAGAAATATGACTACAACTAATTAGTTAGGTGAGTGAACGTGGTGAGTAGTTCAAAAGCAGATACTTGAAAAGAAATTGTCAAAGATTCATTGTCATGTGCAAATTTGTTTCTTGCAAAAAGAATTCAAAACAAAACCATATATATATATATATATATATATATATATTTTAGCATATTTTCACAAAAGCATAAGTGATATGGTGGTCAAGGTGTTGAAGGAGTAAAATGGGAGGGGTTCGAATCCCCTTGGTGTTTTTTTAAATATAGAAATTTATCCTAGATAATAAATCTTAACGACCATATAAATATTACAGGCTAAATATGTAATCACAAACACATCTGTAGCTGACAAAGGGAGGGGTTAAAATCCCTCTATGCGCAAGATTGAGACTTTTTAGCATTTTTTAAGTATTTTTGGGTTTCATCTCGCGATAATATCAAGATATATTGCCCAAATAATGCATTAAAATGCTGAAAATATCGTCTCCGATAGTATCGCGATAATATCGACAAAAATATCGATATATTGACGATAATTAAGTAAATAAGTGTAAAAATATCGCCCTTTAAAAAAAACGATAATATCGATATTTAAATCACTGTCCTCAACCATAATCTTCTTAGCACCCTTCCTCAGTCCCTCCCTGAGACCCTAGCCTCCAACTTAGGTGTAGTAGCGTCATCAAGATTTAAAGTCCCACCACCGAGCCATCAAAATTTAACCCACTGAGGGGTGCGATTTAATAATAGTGGAATCATGACTGGTAGACTTTCTAACAGACTTATTATTGGACTTAAGAAATCTTTCGGCCGTAGAGAGAGCCACGAACTTGGTCCTCAACATAAGAGCAAAAACAAGCTTAACCCACTGAGCCCATACTTGTCCACATACCTTAAAAGTATCCATCCAATCCACAACGTGGGTCAAATTGTTGGTATTAAAATTACCATGCGCAACGGGGACTAAATTCCAAACTAACTGAGTAACAGTGTGCAGTTAACAAATAAATGCACTTGGTTTTCCTCTTCCAAATTACAAAATCTTTTTCTTGTATGCAATCTCTCCCTTAGAAACAACCACGCAAACATTTTCACTTCGGGAGGGATATTCAGCTTACACATCTTATTAATTACTTTATGTCTAGTTGACTGCACCAACGTTCCTTTTTGGATCCAAGTAGCCGACTTAATAAAAAACTTAGAGCATCCCCAATGAGGACTTTATCTTTCTTGAGGCTACTACATTTGTAGCTCTCGTGAAAATTTTCATCCATAAGTAGGACATGCAGCCTTCACGACACTGGGTGCAGTTTGTTGAGTCACTCATCCCTTAACACTGTTGAACTAGGCAGTGGTCCACAGCAAAGTTGTCAAACCCTAGCCGCAGAGCAAATGGCATGATAAAATGAACAGTCGTGTTTTGTTTACTAAAATGTGAGTAAGAGAATCATTTAATTCTTCAACTTTTTTGTGCGTTTAATTACACATAAGAAATATAAAAATAATGTATAAAATTTCCATTAAAATCCGTAGTAAAGTATAGGAGAAATGAGAGTACAAAATGAAAGGGTTTTTCAAACTAAAGGTACAAGAAGGTAAACATCATGCTCAACCAGTATCGTCACAATTCTTCAAACAATCGCAAAATGTATAGCAACTGCATATCCAGCAATTGCTTTTACAGTTTCTCTTTTGAGATATTTATCACCATGGAATTTTACAAGATCAAACGAAAAATTATGATTGGAACCATTTTCTAAGCTTCTTGGAACCTTGCTTTTCACCATCAGTTTGGGCGGAGCTACGTTGTGAGTACTTGGATCTATATTGTTCGATCAGCATGTCGAGTTTATCCACAACGTCCCGCCCTAATGGGTCTTTATTTTGCTTTGGCCTTTTTCTCCTCGTTTCAATCTCTCCCCCCTCTAGCTCTTCCTGCGCTTGCAGCTTCCTCTTTTGAGGTCGTACATTTGCCTTTCCCATAGATTTTGATATTTGTGCACCAATGGCCATGGATTCACGTTCGAATGATCTCCCACGACCAGGCTTCGCGCCATCTTGATGATTGTTTGGTTCATGTTTTGAGCTTTCCGCATTCTCTGTTGAGCCTCCTGATACTTTTGTTGATGAGATCTTCTTTTCCTTTCCGAATGGACCCTTCTTCTGCCTCTTAGAAGCTCTCTCTCGGTCAGTGGCAGTTCCATCACCAACCCTGTTTTCCACTTCATCTTCTTTATTTGGTACTGATTCATCCAGATTTTGCTTGTCACCACTTTGTTTCCGTTTGTTGAACTTCTGGCTTGGATCGGCATCTGGTCTATTTGAGCCATCCCTTTGCTGTACACCTGGATTACGACGAGCTGCATTCTGCTGCCCTTGAATCTTAGCATTTCGTAGTTTCAATTTCTGGACATTATCCAGTGCGAACTCCACAATTGGGCGATGCTCAGGACCAAAAGTTTCTACAAGTTGTGTCACATTAAATTACAACACAATGGATTCAATGCATTCGATATCTATTTCCAAATATTACTGTTATCAGTGTCCTATGTCAACATGGATTATGCAATTCCGTTGAAGAAATAACTTACCGGGATTGTTGTTCAGAACTCTGAGGGCCACAAGTGCATGCTGATGCTCGGTAAACTCAACGAAAGCGGCTCCACGAGAGTGATTCTTTGTGTTAAGCTTTCCTTTCTTCACATCCTCCAAGAACTTTATCTGCATGCTCAATGCCAAAAATAAATAAGGGAAAGTTCTTAAAATATAAACGAAAAAACCATAACAAAGACAAAAGTTAACTACTAATTAACCTGTCGAATAAAAGGTTTTTGTTTTGTAGCTCGTGAGGTGACTGCATCAATACAAAGTCTTTTAAGTTCCTTTTCATTCATGGACTTCGGCAAATTTTTTATAACTATTCTCATCTTGGAAACATGGAAATTTGGAGATTGAAGTTTCGACATCTTGCTTCTTTCTGCCCTGCATAGTTTCAGAAAATCATTAGAACCTGTTGCAAAGGAATGTGAAACACCATGAAGTAGCAGCAGAATAATCAGCATTTGCTGTTATAAACTGAGTCTGATGTTTCTTCTTGACAAATTACCAGATTTTTTAAAGCTTGTAGAAGTTTTACGAGGTTTATAATTCATGTAATATAGTTAATACGATTACGGGCTGAGAACTATAAAACAGGAGAAATCCCATCCAAATGTTTATAAGAAAATAATATATATATATATATATATATATATAGTAACTAAAATGTAAATACATGCTACAAGGACAAAGAATGGAAAATGATTTTACAAAAGATTGTATGTCTGGAGAAAATCAGGTGAGACCCAATTGAACCGTGCTCCAAGCATCCCATGGACAAAGTATGCATATGAAAAATGTAAGAGAACAAAAATATAACCAAAACTTACATTTGGCGTTTCAACATATCACTAGCTGAAACCCCTTTTGCAGCTGGAGTTCCCTCAAGAATAAGACCTTCCTGTTAATATTTGAGGAAAGAAAATGCCAGACATTCAAGACAATCCGTTAAAATAACCACCACACACAAAAAACTGTAAAATCAAAATAAAGAAGGGGGAGGAGGCTTGTTGAAGAAATAACCCTTGCTAGATAGAGATTGCGGTGGTCTAGGTCCTCTTTCTTGGCCACATTTAATTCCTTATCATGAGCCGATTTTTTATCCAAAGCCTGCAACACTGTTAATTGTCTACCTTTCAGAATAATTCCCGAACCAGATTCCGCATTCCCAGCTGAAACGGCAGAACTAGCTCCATCTTTTGTTTTAAACCTGAGAAAGCCAGATCCTTTGGGTCGCCTGCCACAACATGATATCAGACGTAGTTTTGAACATGAAAGAATGCAGTAATCATATCAAACTACAAATAAAACATACTTGGTGACTGGATGAAGGACTGGGACAAAAGAGTCAACTTTCCCAAAGGTGGAAAACCCTTGTTTGACATCTTCATTAGTGATCTCAAAAGGAAGATTGCTTATGAAAATTGTTCTATGCAAATCTTCTCCTTCGTCTGCCTGTTCAAGATTTGGTGCTGCGCTTTTACTTAACTTTCCAGGCTCAGTAACGTCTGATGCTTTTGCAGTCTCAAGAGATGAGTAATTAGGCTCATTAACAGATTCATCAATAAGATTTGATGCCATGGTCTTGCTTTTCTTTCCAGGCTTATCAACCTCTGATGCTTTTGTAGTCTCAGAAGATAATTTCTTAGGCTCGTCAATGGACATATCAATAGATGTCTCCTTGTTCCTTTTCAGCAGTGTGGAACCATCATCAGGAGTTGCTATACCAGAGGGTGTGAAGAAGTTTTTTAGAACTTTCCTTGCAATGTCTGCTTCCTCTTCAAAATTAATTTCAGTAGGGATGTCTGTTTTCTCTATGGTGTTAGAGTCATCTAGAGCATTGTCTGTTCCATCATGGTGCTGGGACTTTATACAGACATCCCCAGCATCGTCCTCAAAATCATCACTGCTACTATCACTTTCCCCATCTCTTTCATCCTCTTGTCCTGTAAAATCAATGCTTTTGCATCATAAAAATGTAGAAACAAGTACTAAAAATGAGGTAAACATTTATCAATAAAATCTTTCAAGATAAAATCAATTTCGAATATCACAAAGTAACTCAAAATGGGGAGTGTAAAGGCATCTTTTAGAAAATTATGAACAATTAAATGCATTTTATTAATCAGGCACTTTGTGAATCATCTTATCATCATCATTCTCTTTCACAAAGAACAAAGCACAAAACATCAGTTGATTACTCAGATACAATTGATTATTAATCCAAGATTCTACATAAAACAGTAAGACAAAAATGTGCTAAATGTGAAAGGAGTTACAGTAATATAACAAGTACCATCTTCTGAAGCAAGGGCATTAATGCCACTACTAAATATCTTCTTTGAAACAGCCCAGTCAACAGCCATGGATCTTTTATGAAGCATTTGTCCATTTAGCTTTTTTATTGCCTAAGAAAGCAAAGGAAACATGTCAGCTCACGCAACTCAGCACAAGAACACACGGGTTAATTATGTACTCCAAAATTTAAGCATGAACCACAATGTACGTTTTCTGCATCCTGTTTGCGTGTGAATTTGACAAATGCAAAACCTTTAGATAACCTGCAAACAAGGAAAATAAACAGGGATGAAGAAATAGATAACATGATATTTCACTGAGAGAGAAACAATACTTGACAATGATAATATACCCTGTCTCAGGATTATGTGGAATAAAAACATCCCAGACAAACCCAGCCGGTGAAAACATGTTATTTATTTCATTCTCTTTGGCCTGCATTTGTGTAAGAAAACTATCAGTTTAAGTTCTTCCTACGAACAAAATGTCATATGAAAATACAGTGAGCAAAAAACCTTGAAAGGAAGATTTCTAACAATGAGCTTCCACTACTGAGTCTTGGAACCCTGAACAAACAAAAAGAATCAAGCTGTTTAGAAGCAATAAAATAGCACCAGCACCAATAACATGAATAACAAAAATAACACCACTAACAACCCATACTGCTAAGTAAATGACTAATTTGAATAACAAAAAAAATAATCCAGACTTTATCTCTTATAGATCAAAATGCTGGTTTGGCCTTGCATGGCATGCAAAGAGCCTATCAACATTACTATAATGTATACTTCTTGTTATTTCTGATCCCTGCAGTTCCCTAACAGACAGTGCTAAAACATATTACATCCTTGCATCATCTTTTTTGTTATCCACTGAACCGTAGCCAAGCTCAAAAAGAACTAAATTTGAACTGGGAACAATCCAAAGCCAAAATTGCATTGAAAAAATGAAGCAATGTAACTCCATGAATTGGTTCATATTCAAACAAGGAATGTATAAGCTAGAGCAATTCAGCTTGAACTTGTAGTAAGTTGTACACGTATAATTTACCTCCCCACCCAGCTGACGTGCCCAAACAATACCGCCTTTTATTTCGTTTTGGTGTAACATAGAAACAGAAGCATGAGCTGATCTGACACTGTTATAAAGTACAGATGAAGCATCCATTTTGCATCCATCTTGCACAAGACCTGAAAGGCCACCACATATAGTGAAGACAAAATTACTTTATGAGTGCACACAATAACTTTTGTCCGTCTAATAACATTTAAGCTTCAAATTTCAATTAGGAAAGCATGTAATCAACTATAATGGCCAAACTAAAAGTATCAAGTGTTTCCCTATAGTAATTTGTTGCAACCGTCATGTGAGTATTGACTATGTAAATTTAAATCAAGTCATCTGAAATGTAAATTCTACTTGACGATAGATACTTAAAATGTTATTTTATCAAAATGTTATTTTATCAAGAGAACTGATCCATTTTTTAAATTAAAATGTCATATTCAAATGAGAGTGAGACAGAAAATTCAGAGACAGAGACTGAAAACAAAGGAGGACAATTTGTAGTACTCTCCAAAATTTACATTATGTTGAGCCTTTTATAAGAGATGAGGAAATAAAAAGGAATCACAGGCAAAGACAAACGAAAAAGGAATCTAGGGCATTGATGAATAGCTTGTTTAAGAGAAGCATGACTGAGGGAGCGAGGACAAGATCAACGCCTCAAATGCATCATTTTCTGCATGAATAACAATGTATTAAAAGGTGAGGGTGTGGCCGAGGCATCCGATGGATAGCCCAACCTAGGTGCGAGGTGTGAGGCAAAGCCTCGTGGAACCTAAAATTTTAATATATATTATATATAACTATATTTATAACATATAATACTTTGTAAAACCAAATATAATTATAACTAAATCAAAGATATTATCATCTTCTTTATTACTAAGTCTAGTTGTACTTGGAAACTATATCATAGTCTTAAAATGTTGTAATTATTTATTTTACTGTAAGCAATTATAGAGAACTTCAAGGAAAATAAGGATGAGTGGTCGCAATTATAGGTAATTTTAAGCGAAATAAAGGCTGAATGTTGCAATTATAAGTAATTCAAAAGGAAATAAAGGAAATAAAGGCTGAGTGGAGTAGTTATAGCCTATAGGGTATTTAAAATGAATAAAGGCTGAGTGGAGCAATTATTATGGGAATTTAAAGGACAATAAAGGGTTGAGTGGAGCAATTATAGGGAACTTAAAATGAAATAAAGGCTGAGTGGAGCAATTATTATGGAAATTTATGAGATTTTGAGAGAGAGAAAGTCTCTCCTTCTTCTTCGTTGAAACTAGAACGGTAGAAAAACATTTCAGAAAACCTAGACTTTGAAAAAAAAAGGCCCAGGTGAACGCCCCAAATGCCCTTAGGCATGCCTCCACCACCCAGACGCGCTCCGGCGATGCCTCCGCCCACTCCCCGAAACTGAGGTGGCAACTCTCACGCCCAGCTTAGAGGCGTGAGAGTTGCCGCCTCAGTTTGGTCCTTCGTCAGTTTGGTCATCAAAAGTTCTTTATCAAGAGAACTGATGAGTTTGATAAATGGTCCTTCATCTGTTTGGTCCTTTATCAATTGCTTTGGTCATCAAAATTGTCCCTGCCGTCTACTTCCGTTAAAAAGTTCGTTAGTGTACTGATGTGGCATTTTGTGTGAGACCACACAACCAATCATGTGATGCCACATTTATTAAATGAAGAGAAAGGGGTGGGTTGGGGAACAGGGAAATCTGGGTGGCTGAGGAATGGGGCGACGTCAGGAAAGCCGGAGAGGGACAGGGAGGGAGAGTGAGAGAGAGGGTCAGGTCAATCTGGCCGACTCTAATATTCTAATAATGAAGGCTTTCACAAATCTCAATACATGGGGTACATTGGTTGGGCAAGGGTATGGGGCGAAATCTGGGTTAGGAATGGTGTGGTAGGTGAGAGAGAGAGAGAGAGAGAGAGAGTGAGTGAGGTGGCTTCCTTTCTTTTTTTTCTTTAATACAGAAAAAACCAAACAAAGCTATATGATTTATGTGTATACATATACATATCACATATGGACAAGCGTTTCTCCAGCAAATGCAAAATCATGGACAACAAATTAGGGGTGGGTTTAAAAAACCGAAAACCCGAAAAAAACTGAACCAAAGCCGAAAAAACCGAACCCAAAAAAAAACCGAACCGAACCGAAATTGGGTGGTTCGGTTTTCAGTTTTGGTGGTCTCAAAACCGAACCGAACCGATATATATATATATATATATATATATATATTATTAATTATTTAATATATATCATCTTCAAGCCAACGTGAACTCAAAGTTTGAACTCAATTGGAGGTCAGACTTGTAGTCTGTCCTATGTTTTCTTTCAAGCAATGAGCCACGGGATGGCACAACCACAAAGTGGAAGATGCCACCAGAATCGAAAGCAAAGGAGAGAAAATAAAGACGCCATAACCAGAGTTGAAAGCAAACAATGTTCTTGCAATGAAGTGGTGCTGATTATTTTGGCCACCAAATGTTATCATTCAGGTCCAAGAAATCGAAGAGCACAAGAATTGTCGGTCTGAAATTGGATAATTCAGGGAAATGCTTCTGAGATTGCTCATTGTTGTTGTAAAACAAAGGGACAATGTGATTGCTGTGAAAGAAAATTTTTAGACCTAAATATGCAGGTTTTTTACATGAACCTATGGACATAAGATTTAATGGATCAGTGTGTCCAGTGTCTATATTGTTTAAAAAAAAAAAAAAAACCGAAACCCAATTGAAACCAGACCCAAAAAAACCGAACCGAACAAAAATTGAACCGAACCGAACCGAAATTTCGGTTTGGTTTCGGTTTTGGGAAAAAACAAAACCATTGAAACCAAACCCACCCCTACACCAAACTAATTACCAGAAAACTATAGATGGTCTCTCTCGCATGCTAGATTGCTAGTATGACCCGGTGTTAAATTACAAAAGATCCAAAACATATGCAGTCTTTTATCAACAGAAGGACAAATCAATAGACCACGGCATTGTGATGAATGAGGGACGGATGTCCATCAGGTTCTTACTCTCAGAAGCACAACATTTTAATTTCTTTTTATAAAAAATAAAAAAAAATTATTTTGGTTTAATCTATGTCTTAAGTTGTTTTGTGGGCCCCATGCAAATGCCACATCAGCACACTAACGGACATTTTATTCTTTAGTCTGCAAGAGTTTTTCTATATTTCTTGTGTTCTACGTTAACTGGGAAATCCTAATTTTTATCCTCCATCTGGTTATGAAGAATTACATTGAGTATGTCACACAAATTACACATACATTGATCAGTAATTGTACAGCATATATATTGATATTTTCCATGTGCTTGTCCATGCTTGCATTCCGATGAATTAAAAGAGTGCCAGTAAAAAGAATCTTGTCTTACAGGTTTGTGTGTGACGTACGTGCTGTTTTACAACTACAAACAATTGTTTACATGACTGCAATGCCAATAAACTGGGAACAGCACAATATATGAGGTAAAAAATTACAGGAATGGCCAGTATTATTCTCCTTTAACAACAATTTCCAGCAACAACAGCTAAAGAAAACACTAAACAGTTTGCAGCTCATTATATTAAACCAACTAACTCACCAGCGACAATGGCTAAAGAAAAAACTGACAAAGAAAAAGAAATTTCAAGTTTCAACTCAAAATATCATACCAACTAACCCCATTTACTTTGAAAGGTAAAGAAACATGCAGGTGGTAGTTGCCGGGGAAGAAACAAAAACGAAATAAAAATTCCCTTACCATGCTGTTCAAGCTCTTCTTTGGGAAGAGGATAAGTGATGGAACATACGTCCCCAATCTCCCTAGCTTTGCGATGAACATCTTCTGCCATACCAGCATTAAGAAGACCACCGAATATGACAGTTCTAGCAACCCTACATAACAAGTGATTAAGTACATCAGGCCACATTTCTGGAAACGGATGCTATCAATCAACTTTCTATCTCAAAGTTACCTACCTCTGCTTTTTTGAACCACCCACTTTTGCCACTTGATCATTACTTAGTGCTACTGCTTTTCTCGTCTTCACAGGTTTCTTTGTATTTTTTTCCAAAGTAACAACTGCAAATAGCTAAGCAAAATGAGTGAAATTTACAATAGCTAATTTTTATTCTTTTTTGGTGATTTCAATAGCAGGATTCAAATGTTAAGATTATTGACCTCTTTCCTGCAATTTTGAAGCATCCTTTTCCCCTTGGGAATTGTCACCGTCTTTGTCATTTTCTGTCTGTACTGTCTCATCCACGTCAGTTCCTAAAACCAAAAGGTAGTAAGGAAACAAACCAAATTTGAAGAAGAAGTAATTGAGACTATTAAGAACCTGTTGGAAACAGAGGAAAGATGCAAAATAGATGAGAAGTGAGGGGTGAAGAAGACAGGGAGGAGAATGCATAAGTAAATTAATTTAAAAGTGTTTTCAGTTTTTATTTACTAAAGTGGTCTATGTATTTTAGTCCTCTCTTCGTCAACTCTATCATCTTTCTTGTCATTTTCTTCTATCATCTTTCTTATCACTTTCTTCTACCTTTTCCTTCTGTATTTTTAATGACAAACAAAAACATTACCAAGCGGACCATAAAGTATTTTCATTTCAAATCAAAAGTAAGATGAGTAATACTAACCTTGATTAGTCTTTGGCCTTCGTTGTTCAAGCGGAGCACGATGCATGGCATGTTTAGCTGCTATTTTTCGACCTCCAATGGACAAACCATTCTTCAGCTCAACAGCACGATTAGCATCTTCTGTTACAGCACTACAAATAGATGCAAAATACAAAAAAAAAAGTGTTCAAAAGTTTGTAACCACAAACCCAATTTCATAGGCTCATATTGCTGCCATATTCCTAAGCTAAAACTCCTGAAGAAACCCTTTAATCCTCAAAAACATGTCAAGAAATTTCAAAACAATTTTTTAATCTTATTCTTCATGATTTTTTTCATGCAACAACATTTTACTCTAAGGGATTGGGGGATTTGTGCTAGGCCGTACAATGCGCCCGTCATAATAACGCGGTATTCTTGACAATAGAAAAAAATAATGTGGTATTGAACTCACCATCTACAGGAGTCAAACCTAAGACCTCCCACCTACAGGTGAAGAGGAATACTACTAGACCGTAATACTAGTGGCCATCATGATTTACCAATAAAAAGTTAAAGAACTATCCTAACTTGGGGAACATAACAATGAAAAAAATGATACATAATAAGGGAAAAACAATGAACTTGACTTACAATTGAACAAAACCAAAACCACGGTGCTCATTTGACCCTGTAAACAATATAATGAGATAGATTAGAAAAGTTTTGACTTAACTGTTAAAAACCAAGTTAAATCCACGAAATAAATAATAAAAAATAAAAAAGCTACTGATAACCAAGATAAGGAAATGAAAATCATATGAGACATGGACTCTCATTTTGAAACAAGTTGTTGATCAAGCTTCTTCTTGGTGCGTTCAATCATTTCCACAATCCCGCATAGCAAATAATTTATAAGACAGACATGTTTCATGTTGTTTTGTTTAAAGCATGCTTGTAACTCATACCCAAAGTGATTTTACTTCACCTGATAATGGCGTTTGAGGAGAGATTTCCAATTTTATCTAGGTAATTTACTGTTATGTTGTTTAGTTCAATATGAGGGAGGAATTGCTCTCTGTGCTCATGTAGGGTTCCCATATTACTGTTGGCCACTCACTGGTGATCCTTAAGTAAAGGCATGGGGTCAAAGCTGATTTGGAGGAAACTTCCCATACAACTGATCGGCTAAGACTCTTCTGTTCCTAAAAAGCATTTGAATATAAACCCCTTCTTAAAGCAAGTATAGTTCTAGCGCTAGGGCATACCTATAAAGTTAACACTCAAATATCACCTCAAGGCTCAAGCTGGAAAAAAGTTATGGCTACAATTGGAGTTGAGAAAGCTAGTGGCCCTGACTACTGAAGCTTTCACTACAAGAATGAGAACCAAGGTGACCTCAAGGAATCCATGGATGGGCAAGTTCTATAACATTTCAAATACAAGAAAAGATTCTACTTGAGGTTTAAGTAGGCAAATCTTTGTAAGATACAAAACGATCAAGGGACCAATCAAGAAAGGAAAGTAATTCTAGGACAAAAACATCCCAGCATAACACCTACACAAAGGGTGTATGTGAAGAGATGTTAATAGATGGCAGACCCTCTAATCTCCCTCTCCAACTTGAAGAAGACTAGGATCAATTTACACTTTACTGAGCAAGGAGATGGGAACCACTATGAATATAGTGAGAGTGACGCTTCCAACGAGTACGATGAGAGATGGTTAAGCCTAACCTGAGCTAGAGAATCTCCCTTCTATTTTTGGGTTTCTTTTCCTTTTAAGTGCTAACAAATACTACACGGGGTTATATAGGGTGGATATGTTGTCAGTTCTAAAACCTTGTTTTAGCAAGGGAGGATTGCTTTCTGAAGATGGTGTTGTGATGATCCAACACAGCAAATTCTAATCGGATTTTGGGGTGTGCTGCTACATTGAGGGTTGGCCAAGTAATCACACTTGAGCTCTGAGCCTTACTGATTGCATTAAAGTATATTCTGCAGGCGATGTGGCTTTGATACAACACAGGCAGATGAGTACCATCCCAACAAAGGCACACAGATCTAATCATGGGATGCAGAAAACTTATCCAAAAACATTGGAACCACCCCGGTACATATGCTGTTAGTTAATTCGGTTTCTTATAGGCCTCTGGCCCCCTCTTTAGAAAATTAAATATTAACAAGACAACAGGAAACAAATAAAAGGTCTCCGGAAAAACACAAGTTGTTAGAAGTACAAATCAAATAGTAAAGGTCCAATTTTTGCAACATTTAAGGATTACCCTTCTTCATAACCAAAAAGCACCTCCTAATCGGTCCAATGTCGCTGAACGTCTCCTCCAGCTGAAATTCAAAAGAAAAACAAACAAATTAAACGGACTTTGCATTACGAAAACAGCACAGAATATTACAATTTAACACCAATTAGAAAATAAATCGCATGAACAGATTGTAATTCAACTATTTAGATAGTTTGAGTGATCCAATTTCAGTAAGGGAAGAAATAAAGACGCAAAATAGGGGTGTGGGGGAAAAGAGAGAGCACTTGAGATTTGGTGAAAGAAAAGGGGAGGTTGGAGACGAAGATGGTGGACGGGGAGTGCTCGCTATCGGTTCTCGGTCGGGCGCCATCGCCATGTTTGCTTTTCTTCTTCCCCATCTCTGTTTTGTTTTGGTTGGAGAGAGGGCACGAATGGAGGAAGCAGCTATATGGATCACTGGACCTTAAACCTCAGGAGGGAAACGGCGGAGGGTTTATGAGGGTTGAGGTTTGAATTTGGGCCTGGCCCATTACAAATATGGTGTTGGACTCGGAAGATATTGAAGTGGGCCTAAAACAAGGGCAGGATTGTAAGCTTCTGGTTGTGCCTTGTGGTATGTGAAAGGATAATACCTCGCTTCTTCTCTTTATGAGTTATTTATGCATACATGTCAGATTGTGGTTGGTTATGATGTTCTTGCTCCCAAAAAAGGTGCCACAGGGATCTTTTTAAAACCGGTGGTGTTATACATGTTGAATTAACACAATTACTCCACTTGTTTTTCATAACAAAAACCAATATTCCATATTCTTTTGTTTTGTAATACTCATTAAGATGACATACTTAAGAGTACGTTTGAGAATGACTTTGGCACTACTAAAATCACTTGTAGGAGTGATGTTTAAGTGATTTTATGAAGAAGCATACGAAAAGGTGCTTCTTATCACAAGTGATCATGTCGCTCTCATAATAAATTAATTACCACTCTAAACAAGTCTTAAACAAGAGTGACCACATTGACAAATATAAAACCGAATATGTGGATTTGAACTTGGATGTAAAAGGAAGAGCACGCTAAAGTTATCTATATCTGAAAATAGGGTTTGAACTTAGATGTAAAAGAAAGAGCACACTGTTTTAACTAATTTGGCTCGGTACAAATATGTTAAAACCAATTAACAATTGAATTAGAGTCAAGCAGTTGATGACCATGATTTTTGTAGTCGAATGATGATCTTTGAAGTACTTGTGATTGATGGACACCATTTTATCCATATAAAATGGAATTCTTCCCTTTTCAAGTATGAGGATTAAATTAGATGGTGTCACGTGCTTTATCCTAAATAGACACTTTGAAACACGTGGTACAAATAAGTAAATAACACAAAACATTGTTGTCCACAAAAATTTCACATGGGAAAACATTGTGATGGTTAGTCCTTCCCTTCTGTCTACCTATTTTCAGGTACATGGTGACTCACGATTAAATGATCATAGGTCCAACATATTTTCATGTAATTCTATTGTTTGAGGATAATATGTGATTATTATTTTTTATTGTTATTGACACGCTAGAGTAAATCATTTTTCCTTCTAAATATATATAATTATAATTGAAAATATCAGTGTTCTAAAAGTTCATGCCTAATTCCGCTTAGGTCCCACCTAAACGTTAGATAATTGATCACTGTCACGATTAATCCCTAAGCATTTAACAAAATAGGAAACGGGAGCTTAGATCTGCCTAGGCACCTGTAACAGCCCGTCCCAGAATTGTCGTACGGCGAACGTGAAATGACGAAAATGCCCTAGGCATTTAATTAAGGTATGTGTGTGTATTTACTTTGGATATTTGGTGGTGTTTGGACCACACACACACACATTCACAACCATTCTCTCTCTTCTCTCACTCCCGTGCACTCTCTCTCTCTCTCTCTCAGACTTCTCTCTCTCGGTTTCTCTCCCTCTCTCTCTCTGCAAGTGTACGAACAAGCCCATTTCTCCCAGATCGAACTTGCAGATGCCATATTTGGGATCCTTAAGGGTCCACGAGCACAACCATGGTGTTTTTGGCCGTGAAACCATAGAAAAACCCTAGCACCAAGAGGTCCGTCGAGGTACAGTACCACCGAGGTGATCGCCAAGGTTTCAAACCATTTCAAGGCTTCTAAAGGTATTCTCTCTCCCTTCTAAGGGTTTTGGTTGAGTTTTGGTTAAGCTGGAACGTAAGGAAACCATGGAAATCGAACCTCCGAGGGTGGCACTGTTCACCAACTTTTAAACCCGTGAGTTTCTTCAATTTTCAGGACCATAGCAAGCTTAAGGACCTTCTCTCGATGCTCGGAGTGCATCGTTGGTAAAAATTGGATGTCGAAAAGCCCAGATACGAGGAGTTGCAGAGGTCGCCGGATTTTCGAGCTTGCTCCAATGTGATTTCGTGAGATTTGAAGCTTCAAATAGGTATAACATCATTCTCCTCACTCTAAGCTTTCGTTTGGTACAAATTTCGAAGAAAATGGTTGAAAAATGAGTGAGATTGGACGGTTAGAAATTTTCCCAGTTTTCCGGCGATGGCGACGGTCGCCGGAGTCCAGAGGTAGACGAAGATGGAATATTCCAACGCCGTTAGTTAGATTTAACGGTAACAATTAGAAGTTGACGGAATATTCCCCAGAATATTCTGACGGCTTTAACTGACGCCGTCAGTGTGCAAGTCACGTGGCCGCACGTGGGGGCGCGTCTGGCCGTGCCTTGGCCGGCGCATGGGTGGTCGGAAAATTTTTCTAAAAATATGGGGATGTTCCTGAGATTGTGTAGATCACAGTGGAATATTCATATACCTAAATTGAGCAATGTATGAGAAGTTATTTCTAAGGTTCCAATTATGTACGTTAATTAACGTTATTTCAGTTACTTCTCATATAGGCGAAACCTATCCGGAGGACGAGCGTAGCCAGGCTAGGCACAGGGGTTACGACCCGTCTACATACCAGTGAGTGGGCATTTGTTTTCCATATATACCTATATAAATGAGTTTTTCCCAGAAAATCAGTTTAAGTGAAATGTGAAATGAAATGCGATATGAAATGCCATGCAAAGTATCTAATTACTTTATTATGCATTATTGATTGTTTATGTTAATGTCGGTGCTGAGGACGCATAGGTAAATGGCAGGTAAGTTTATATGCTAGTTATTGAGAACAAATGATGTGATGTGATATGATTAGAGCTCATAAACCTGCACACTGATATTAGTGCTCCCGCCCAGATAAAGGCTCAGTATTTCACGTGTTGTTCACCTCCCGCACCGTATGCTCGCCTTGGATCCAAGTTAAGTGCTCAATCATATCGAATAGGCCACTATAGGTGGGTTCGACTCGTAGGTGACCCGCGATTTATCGCTCAGTCTTCACGTGATCGTAGCACTAGAGCATATTAATTATTTATCAGTGATGTTATGCAGACCACTAGAGGTGGTGTTGTTGTGTGTGCAGGGTATATATGATATGATTATGATGATGATGAGCTATATGATATGATGATTGTTATGAGCTATATACAGCCGAGGGCTGAGATGATTGTTTAGTATTCAATCACATTCACAGAGATATGTTTTGGCATTCAGTTATGATACTTTGGCATGGCATATACATACTTTCATACATACATATTTTCCAGCGGGATTTGAGAAATATATATATGAGTATATACTTTATTTCTGGGAAATTATACAGGTTTTACGGTGAGGGGTTAGAACTTTTGAGAAAAGAAAAGTTTTAAAAAGATTTGTTTCTGACCCACTCAGTTTTCTGTTTTTTGCCCCTCCAGGTATTAAGTAGTGAGAGTTGGTGACATACGAGGAGCTCATCGGAAGTTCTGACAGAACTCACCTATGTAGGATCACCTTCGGGTGTTATTTCTATTTAGTACTTCTGCTTAATTGCACGTAGACTATTATGCTCTGTATTAGTGGATTTCACACTTCTTTTACACTAGTATTGCTAGTGTTTCGGTTTTAATTGACCCATAAATTCTATCATTTATTGCTTCCACACTGTGCATATGGTTACGTCACTCTCACGTGACGGCCAGCACGCCCCTCTCTCGGGTCGGGGTGTGTCAGTACCGACCTAAGTCACGACTCTCACTAAGACAGAAAATGGATAACTTCAATTTTGCATTTTATTTTTTCAATAAATTGTAAGAGATTTGTTAGATACTTAGATGAACAGTCATTATATGCTCGTTCCCCATGTTTTGAATATGTTCTAATACTTTAATATTTGTATGTCATTCTACTTTGCAATTTATGAGTCCCAATACAATTATGTATTTTTTTAGGTATAACTAGACATTTATTTATATGGTATATAATATATTTAATTAAAATTAAAAAAATTCGCCTAGGCTCCCGCCTAGACAACTAGGCGCTAAACCCCTGCTCACTTAGGCTCCCGCTCAGACAACTAGGTGCTAAACCCCTGCTCGTCACCCGACCAGGACCTAGCGTTTTTTAGAACCTTAAAAAATACATTTATAAGGAGTATACAATGACTTTTTCAAGGTGCTAATAGCAATGCCTTCGGCGTTAGTATTGGCACTCCAAAATGTCAAATCCCACTCGTCACTATATAAATTTTCTCTTGCATTTTTATAAAGTGGGACCTACCCTAACCCTAACATGGGAGAGCAATCAATTAAAATGATGATCGAAAGAATATTACATAATGCTAAGTTTACATCCGACTAACTTAATATTTTCCTTTTTTCTTCCTTATAGGTGAGGTATAGAAGACTAAAAAATGAGCGTTAAAAACTAGCTAAAATCAACAATTGATTAGACCAAGATGTTTGATAAAACTTATTTGTGACCGAAAACATCATATTGTAACTTATTTATATGATCAATCATATTGTTGCCTCTCAAGTTAATAGATGAATGCTCTTATTCACTCTATCTACAAATCGTTTACGCGGATTATTTTTTTTCTTTTAATATGTGCTAGTTCAGCCATCCTTAATTATAGGAAAGGAAAAAAAAAAGGCTTTGATATTTTTGTAGAGTGAAAAGTAAAACGTAGAATGTTAGAACATTAATAAATAAGAGGATGGTCTAAACTGATGATTGGGTAGGTGTTGAAATGAAAAATGGAACTTTACAAATGTCCAAACGGAGCCGGATGCATGAAACGGAAAATGTGCAGAGAGGAAACCTGAGACAAAATAAATGGAACTTTAACGAAAAGCTTCCGGTACTGTTCACTTTAACGAAAAATCACATTTTTATACTAAAAAGTCAATCCTGATACTATTTATTTTACTCTTTATTTTGTTCTTATCGTTAAAACTCAAAATTTTCAAATAATTTTCATTAGTTTTCTTCGAAATAAAAGCCTCCTGGACTTTGCGTCCAATATGGGATCCACAAACCATTATTTGGTGGGTCTTAACCATGTCATAGCTGACGTCATACACATACGGTGTGAACTGTGAAGCCGATCCTCCCTTTTACATGCGCGACACCTCTTCCTATTATTTCCTTTCTTGGTGAGCCACTGAGGCACACAACACAAGCACCATTTTTGTTTTCTTTTAACAAATTATTGATAAGTAAGTTAAACTCTTAATTCTTAGAACTACTTCAACTTTTAGAGTAAAATTTAAATTTTAGATTCTAAATCCACTTCACTTGCTTCAATCCTTGAGCCAAATATGAATTTTAACCCAAAACTTATTTATGGGGCAAATTTAGGCCAGAATTCCCATCTGAATTAGTGGGCTGGCCCATCATATATGTGAATTTTTTTAGTTTTATATTTATAAATTCACTGAATCTAACAGCTAACATCTTATACAATCAAATCCAACAGTGAAAAAAAATCTAACGGCTAAAATAATTATAAAAAAGATTTCATGTGTTTCATATTCTTTCATAGTATTCAATAAGTTTCATAGTGTCAATTTAGTGGTTTTTCAATATTTATCGGAATCTAAATATTTTTAAGTTAAAATGTTCATAAAATTAAATTAGAATAGTCTACATAAATCTTATTTTTAAGAAAGTTACTTCAAGAAAAATTATCCAAAATTCATTATTTAGTAATCTCATAACACACCCCGACCTGGGAAGGTCGAAGCATGATGGCCATCACCGTGAGGTGACATAACCATAGAGGGTAAATGACGTGAGAAAGTGAACAAATTAAAACTAACTAGAACTAAATAAGATTTAACAGTGAAAGAGTGCGCAATTCGTGGGAATAACCCACTACAAATTATTCAGAGCTTAAAGACAGTACGACTACTAAAGGTAGTCAAGGCAACAAAGTACACTTATTACACAACAGTGATAAGATCGTATGTCTAAACCGAAGATAATGTCAGAACTGCCAAAGGTTCCTCAAGTGCCACGAAGAAACAACTATCTAGGTCCTGGAGGGGCGAAAAACAAAGTTGAGTAGGTCGGCAAAACAATGCTTATACGAAAACCTTCATTTTGAATATACTAACCCCTTGCCGTAAAACAAGTATAGTTTCCTCAAATCATACTACGTAAGTATATAAACAATAGTACAATAGCAACATAATCAGAAATATGCCAAGTCATGATATATCGATGCCACAGTAATATAATCATGTGATAATCAAGTATAGCTAAGTGTTCATCCATCTAAGCTGACACACGAGTTCGAACAGATAATTTCTGACATGAATAGGATTGGGTGTAATCAATACACTTTAGTACTACGATCACGTGAAGGCTGGTGCAGAAGCACGTCACATACAAGTCGGATTGCCTAATGCAATCTATCCAACAGGACTGGCACCTAACTTGGATCCAAGGCGAGCGAACGGTGCAATGTGAACATACACGTGAAGGACTGGCCCTAGCCTTGGGGCGAGTACTAACACCGATGCAGCAAGATAAGCATGTACATATATGTATGAATGTCATGACAATAATATCCCAACCATATAGCAGCATTTATCACATTTAATATCACAATAACGATATTTGGCAATATAAGCGTAAAAGTGAAGTAACTACGCAATTATGGAAACTATAAATATGTATAGGTATAAAACAAACTGCCCACTCACAAGTACGTCGTCGGGTCGTAGCCCCCGAGCCTAGCCTGGCCTCATAAATCCTTGGGATACGTGTCCCCTATATGTGAAATAACTAAAATGGAATTAATTAAAGCACATATACGGAAACCTAAATAAAACCCCTATAGTTTGCTCAAACCTAGGGTTTAAATATACCAACGTTACCTACTCGACGTCACGAACATCCCCATATTTTTAGAATTAATTTTGGACCATTTACGCGCCCCCACGCGCAGGCTGCCAGCACGGCCAGACGCACCCCCAAACGCAGGCTGCCGTCAACGTGACTGATGCCGTTAGGAATATTCCGTTAAAAGCTAACAGAGATTAACGACATTACCTGACGCCGTTATGAATATTTCGTCAACTCTGACGAAATATTCCGTCACCTTCTCCGATTTCCTCGCCGGTCGCCGTCGTCTGTAACTCGATTTTCTCCGGATTTCTGGAAAAATTTCAAATCAACATATCTTCTTCATTTCTCATCCATTTTCGACCTACTTTTTATGGATTTGAAGTTCATGAAGTGTAGAATCATGTTATGCCTGTTTGGAGTCCAAAAAGTGGACGGAGGTCGTCGGAAGATGCCTCGAAAGTTTCAGCCAAACTAGAACTCTTCGAAACCCGGTTGTTTTGACGTCGACCTTCTTCCAAAACAAGCCTAGGACCCTTAGAATGTTTTGTAGAAGCCTTCCCAAGCTTCAAAACATCTTAACTCGTTCAAAATCACGTCGATCTAAAACTCGACCGAGTCGGACCTTCCAAGTTCGACGTTGAAAACTCAACCAAAATAGGTTTGAAACGTATGGTTATGTTCGTGGAGGTGAGATGAACACAATGGGCTGGTTTTTAGGTTCGATCTACGAGCTTCGAAGCTCGTTCATGGTGTTGCAGAGAATAGAGAGTATACGGGAGATAGAGAAGGCTTTTGCTTTTTTTGATTGGTTAGAGTGTAGGAGGGAGAGGATGAGATTGGTTGGTTTGAGTGAAATAAGGGAAGTGATTGGTGAGTGGTAATAAAGGGGAATTGGGTGCACGGGTAGACTTAGAGAATCCAAGGATAGGGTTTCGAATTTCCTACTAAAAAAGGGGAAACGAAATCTATCCGAAGTAGATATTTTACAATGATAAAAATCCATGTAGTATCGAATTAATGCGTGAAATTTAATTACGGAGCGAGAAAATAAATAAGAAATAAAATAAGCACATCCACGTCAATTGCCACTAAGGGCATAGTAGTCATTTCACACTTGGGGAGAAATTACATAGGAAAATTAGGGACGGGTCGTCACAATCTACCACCTTATAAAAATTTTGTCCCTGAAATTTAATACTGACTACACATCAAAACCATAGAACAAACATGGGTACATATCTCGCATGCGCTCCTCAGTCTCCCATGTAGCTTCCTCGACTGAGTGGTTCCTCCATAAAACCTTCACCATCCGCACGGTCTTGTTCCTAAGAACCTTATCCTTCCAATCAAGAATACTCACTGGAACCTCGTCATAGGTCAAATCCGGATTGATCTCTAATGGTTGAGGAAGGATCACATGTGATGGATTAGAGACGTATCTCCGTATCATCGATACATGAAACACATTATGCACTCTCGCGAACTCTGGCGATAAAGCAAGTCGATAGGCAACTTCACCAACTCGTTCAACAATCTGGTATGGCCCGATGTACCTAAGGCTGAGCTTCCATTTCTTTCCGAAATGCACAACGCTTTTCCACGGCGATAACTTCAAGAATACCCAATCACCAACCTTATAAACTCTGTCAGTGGAATGTTTGTCGGCAATACTCTTATGTCGATCTTGGGCCGCCTTCAGGTTAGCCTTTATCACCTGAATGTTCTGTGTCGTTTCATCCACTATCTCGGGGCCCACCAAAACTCGTTCACCAACTTCAGACCAACATAGTGGAGTACGACATGGTTTCCCATACAACACCTCAAATGGTGCCATACCAATGCTAGAATGAAAGCTATTGTTGTATGCGAATTCTATCAACAGTAAGCGCTTGTGCCAAGCGTCTCCAAACTGTAGAAATGGGAGTGGATCATCTATGCCTTATATGTACATGCCCACCTTATTTAGCACGAGGCCTTTTGGGAGCTCACTGGCTTCAGGTTCCGTAGGAACTCCGAAGTTAAGCGAGTTCGCGCGAGAGCAATCCCAAGATAGGTGACCCACTCGGAAGTTCTCGTGTGAGTTCCCATAAACAAAATCGTGAGGGCATGGTCGGGGCCCAAAGCGGATAATATCGTGCTATGGTGGAGTCGAGTTGGGGATGTGATGGGGGCCTGGGCTGGGATGTGACAATTCTGAAGCCAGTGAGTAGAGCGCAAAAGCAATCCCATGATGGGTAACCCACTGGGAAGTTCTCGTGTGAGTTCCCAGAAACAAAATCGTGAGGGCGTGGTCGGGGCCCAAATCGGACAATATCGTGCTACGGCGGAGTCGGGCCCGGGATGTGGTGGAGCCCGGGCCGAGATATGACATCTCGGGCTAAAAATTTAACACATAAGGGTTGGAGTAAAAAAAAATGTTTCTAGGTTAAAAGTTTTAGGTTTTAACCAAGGGTTGGAGATGGTCTTAGAGAGAGAAAAATTTGTGATGATCAAACCCGCACCAAAGCGCATATGTATGATTGATCTCCATTGCGTAAAGTGTCATATGCACACCGGTTTTGTTTGTTCAATAAAACACCTTTTTGAATATTGAAACCCAATCTTTAATAAGGTGTCATTATTGACTCTCTGAAAGAAAAAGTTCTCTCTCTAAAATTGTTATTTTGTTTTATATTTTAGTACATTTAGAACGCATAATAATTTTTTCATAGTGTTATTTACATCTTTTTCCAAAATAATAAAAAAAATTTAGGTTTTTTCTTATCAATAGAGATGCTAGAATTTAAACTTGAGAACTCCTTTATATTGAAAAGAGAACCATACCGAATCAATAGTTATTTTTCAGCAGAGTAAGTTGATATCAAAAGCTAAGATGCATCCCACATTCAATACCATTAAAGTTTTATTAATATTGTGGAACCATGATTTTTTAGGGTTAAAGTAAGGCAAATCGGAATACGCATACCTCAGAAGTCGGTCTTGTACTCTACAACTCCGATCAGATTGAGCTGCTCAAACGGACTAGTGATGCCACCACATCTTACTGTACTCCGGAAAGGTAGGCGAATTTTCCTCGACTTCACTAAGATTGACCATTCTTGTTTCGCAAGATACTAAAACTTGATCTGACTAGGGATCAGAAGAGTTTCTCTGAAGTCTAGTTTTATTGTTTGGCTTCCCTAGTCAAATGTTGTAAATTGTACCACACATGCTCTAGTTAGTTTTAGGGTTAAAATACTTCTTTGGGATCATGTTGCTGGAAATATTCATCTCAAGAGCTTAATTTCTCTACATCAAAGGTTTGTTCATTCATATACATTTCATGCCATTATTTCCAGTTCATATGCCTAGTGGTTCTGTCTAGTCAATTCTTCTAGATGCTGTCACGCGAGCTGGGCACACACTTTAAGACAACCCATATGGGCTTTCTGACAGTTTTTCCCCGAGAGTGTTTTTTAACCTTAGATCATTTCTGATTGCTTTTGCACATGAATGTGGCCTTTCCATTCCCTCTTTTTGTCTGAAACAAAGCCCTACTATAAAAGCACAATCTATGGTTTCTTTTTCATTTGGCTAGGAAAGTTTTATTTTCTGTTAAAGGTTGTTTTCAGCTTGAAGCTGCCCTTTGGTACTTACTTGAAAACCCTAGCCACAAAAACACATTCATGCATTAAACACCCACATCATTGCATATTAGGATAGCATTGCTTCTGTGATTTTGATCTTTGTTTTAGGTCAAGCTTCTCTAGTTTCAAATCTTTGAGCTGACCTCTTTTTAGATTCTCGTTAGTTTCATCTTTCAAGTGTTTGACTTGTGAAACTGACTGGACATCGAATCCAAATTTGCATGTGAAACTGACTAGACATCGAATCCAAATTTGCGTCAACTTCATCATAACATGATTTGCATAAGTTGATTGGATTTCGGTGCCACAAGGTGAAGAGCTCAGGAGGAGCTACCACTTCATGAAGACCGAAAGAATCCATCTCGTGAAAGGAAAGGTTGCACAAAGATACAAGTTGCTCCGTAGATTAAGATCTAGGGATTTAGCTTGTGTGGATACTTTGTAAGAATCTTAATTTCACTAGTGGATTGGACTCAGTGGAGAGTCCCGGGTTTTTTAATCCATAGGTGGTTTTTTCAGCCAAAAACATCCCGTGTAATTTATCGCTTTACTAGTTTACTTATCTTCCTTTTGCCTATGATATATGCTCATCATTATCCACAAATAGATAAGTCATTGCAACTAAGCTTGTCAATATTAAAATGTGCACTAAACTGGATCATAGTTAACTAGGAACTTTTTAGTAAACTGAACTTTAATTTGACTTCTTCCGCTGTGAGTAAACTAACATATCTGAGCTTAGTTGATGAGTGTTGTTGACTAGTCAGACAAGCACGTATATAGATTTTAAATTGAATGTTATTCCACTTGGTACCAATTTCAGTTTCCTATATTCTTGGAGATTCCTACAATTTAGGGATTGGCTTGCGTCGCAGGTAATCTCACTCCATAAAAAAAAAAAAAAAAAAACAATATCCAATCATAGATATCATCTTGGATTCTCTCGGTTTAACACGAATTTCATATCCTAAAAGGGTCTTTCCCGACTAGTATAAATACCCTTATCTAGAGCAAATCTTTGGTAACAATTTGGTAATACAATTCACTCGTGCAAACTCTTTGTCTATTCTCTTGCACACTGCTCGAGTCTTAATATTGCTTACTAACTTGACCATTGGAAAGCTTTTGGCCAGTACCCATCGGTACCTACGGTTTGACTTCGGTTATTTGCTTTCTTACACATAGTCGGTGGCACGCGAAAACATTTTGGTAATTTCATGAAAAATCTATCAACATCCTTGTTAAATTGTCATATGAACGACCACATGACCACCATTTTAAGGGTATTTTTTGTCAAACCAACTCCTCCACTTAACGAGAATATTGACAGATTGACCAAAAATGATTTTCGATGGAGAAACACAGAAACCACTTCTATCGATTTTCTTTGTTAGAGACCTGAGTAAAGAGTTATGCTAATTTCAATGATTATTTTGACTAAAAAGACATTTAAATGATCTACTTCTTATTTCCAAATCCATACTAATACTACTAGACTTGCAGCTATAACATTATACCTAGGGGTGTGACACGCCCCGATCCCGGTGTCCGAAGTACAATGGGATGACCACGTGCTGGCCGACACCCGAGGGTGACGCAAGCCATTTTATGAATGCATGAGCACGATAAGAATAAACTAAGAAAATTAGTCACAAGCATTACGTCGAGACGGTCAACGAAAGTCAACATTCATGCCTCAAGGGCAATTTGGTAATTTCATACGTTCGATAATATAAAAATACGACAAATTTAGGATGGGGTATCGCATGATGAGTTCAAAAAACCAAACCGAACTAAGAATACCGAACCGAACCGAAATTGGTTGGTTCGGTTTCGGTTTTGATGGTCCTAAAATCAAACCGAACCAAACCGAACCGATATATATTTATTAATTATTTAATATATATTAATTATGAAAATGAATGAACATGCTAAACCAAGCCATCAACCTGGGAAACTAACTTGACACAAATTCTTCCTTGGCCATTTTCTTTTGCCTTTTCTTTTGGTGTAACCACCTTCAATTGATGATGAATATTTATGTTCCTTTGAGGAACCTCCTCACTTTATCTTTCTTTGATAGTTATTCCTATTAGCCAAAATTTTATCCACCACAAACAGTTAGAAATCTTCAAAGATTTGTTCAAAGTCTAAACATTTAAACTCAAGCATGATTTTCCATATCAAATTAAAAACTCTTAATTTGTATTGGAAAATATTCTTTTCATTAATCTTGAAATAAAAATTACAATCTGTATGTATACAAGTATTTCCACCAATAAGACAAAACCACCATATTCTAACAAACTAAACAACTATAACAAACTATACAATATCTAAGAGATATCTTTTACATCTGCATTTACATGTGTACCCTCAAACTGATTCGAGGTTGTCGAAGAGCAAGTTTGTCCTTGAGAAATAGAAACCGGGACTTAGGCAGAGCTTTATTACAAATGTCAGCCACTTGATCCTGAGAACAAACAAAATGCAGAGAAATCTCTTGTGCAAAAACTTTTTTCACGAATATAGTGGTAGTCTATTTCAACATGCTTAGTCCGAGCATGAAAAATAATATTCTTGGCTAAAGAAATAGCTGAGATATTATCACACCACAACTTTGGATTACAAGGCAATTTAAAACCAATGTCAACAAGAATTTTGCAAATCCATGTTAGTTCTGCAGCAGTGTTAGCCAAGGACCTATACTTAGCTTATGTGGAGGATCTTGCCACTATAGATTGTTTCTTGGCACTCCAACTGATAATGGAGTTGCCCAAAAACACACAGAAACCACCAGTGGACTTTCTATCAAGAGTATAGTCTGCCCAATCAGCATCTGAATAGGCATTTATACTTGGTGATGAAGAACTTTTGGAAAACTAGATACCACAATCAATGGAACCTTTAAGATACCTTAGAATGCGCTTGACTGCTTGAAGATGAGATATTCTAGGACAGTGCATATATTGGCAAACAAGATTCACTGCAAATGAGAGATCTGGCCGAGTCCATGTAAGATATTGTAGAGCTCCAACAAGGGATCGATATTCAGTGGGATTATCCAATAGTGGAGAAGTGTGATCCAGTTTAGATGTGCTAAGTGGAGTAACACATGGCTTTGCACCATCCATTTTAGCCTTATGCAACAGATCCAGAATATATTTTGTTTGAGAAATAAAGATGCCCTTAGAAGACCGTTTAACTTCAATGCCAAGAAAGTAGTGTAAAGAACCAAGATCTTTGATTGGAAAGAGGGCACTCAATTGATCAAGAACTTGCTTGTAGGCTGGGGGAAAAAGACCAGTGACAAGAATATCATCAACATAGACAAGAATGAATACCAATTGAGGATTTTTCTTGACAAATAATGAATGATATGATTGGGAACTCACAAAGCCCAAAGAGAGTAATGCACTATTCAGCTTTTCATACCAAGCTCTAAGAGCTTGTTTAAGTTTATACAAAGACTTAAGTAATATGCAGCCAGAATTAGGTTGTGTAGAGTCCTCACATCCAGGAGGCTGTTGCATAAAGACAGATTCTGAGAGGTTACCATGTAGAAAAGCATTGCTCACATCAAGTTGGTTGAGAAACCAATCATATTGAGCAGCCAAGGTGAGAAAAAGTCAAATTGTTATTGGTTTAGCAACTAGACTAAAGGTTTTAGTGTAGTCTAACCCTGCTTATTGATGGAACCCTTTGGAAACAAG
This sequence comes from Heteromeles arbutifolia, assembly GCA_024362995.1. Lineage (NCBI taxonomy): Eukaryota > Viridiplantae > Streptophyta > Magnoliopsida > Rosales > Rosaceae > Heteromeles > Heteromeles arbutifolia. The sequence goes on along the minus strand of JANCRC010000002.1, from coordinate 35,745,586 downwards.
CCTAGCCTTGTACCTGCCTATGGAACCATCAGGCTTCCTTTTTATGCGAAACACCCACTTGCAGCCTACAAGGTTCTGAGATGGAGAATAATGAACTAAGGACTAGGTACCAGTATTAAGAAGAACATTGAACTCTTCTTGCATTGCTTTTCTCCAGTGAGGATATTTTGATGCTTGACGATAGGTAGATGGAACATAATCAACACTGAGATGAGAAGGGAGTGGATGATTGGTGGCATTGAAGGCTTTAGGCTTGAAGATACTAGATTTTGATCTGGTTTGCATTAGATGATTATTGGTATTTGGGGGTATAGTATGAAGGGTTGAAGAAGTGGTAGTAGGATTGGGTGAATTGGAGATAAGAGATAAGACCTGAGAATGAGATGTTGAATTTGAGATTGGTGGGTGAGGATGAACTGAGGTGAATGTTAGAGTAGAGGGGATAATATGGGATTATGAAGAAGAGAGAATTTTGGAAGGGTTTGAAGGTAATTGAGATGGTTTATGAAAAGCAAAATTGTTCTCATAAAAAATAACATGCCGGGATGTGTAGATTCTATGATAGACAGGATCCAGACACTTATACCTTTTGTGGTTTAAACTGTACCCCAATAAAACACAGTGTTTACTCTTTGGTTCTAACTTGGATGTAGTGTAGGGTTTTAACCAGGGAAATCAACTACAACCAAACACTTTGAGAAAAGTATACTCTGGAGCTTTCTGAAACAATGATTCCTAAGGAGATAGTTTGGTAGCAGTGGGCATTCGATTGATAAGATAAATGGCTGTAGAGAAAGTATGAACCCAATACTGATGTGGAACCTTTGAAACTATCAATAATGTTCTGGCAGTCTCAACAAGGTGTCTGTGTTTACGCTCAGCACATCCATTTTGTTCTGGAGTGTGAGGACAGCTAAGTTGATGTGTAATACCATGAGCTAGTAAAAACTGAGAAAACTTTGAGCTCAAGAATTCACCACCAGAATTTGAGCGTATAGAAATAATCATAGTACCCAACTGATTTTCAATGAGAGCTTTGAATTGAACAAATATAGAGAATACATCTGATTTAAACTGTAATGGATAAAACCAAGAGTACTTGGTATAGTCATTAACAAAGATCACATAGTATCGAAAACCATGGACAGAAGAAATAGGAGCTGGTCGCCAGACATCTGTGTGAAGAAGCTTTAATGGCTTGCTTGTAGTACAAGATACAAATACAAAGGGAAGCTTAGAACTTTTGCTTACAGCATAATCTAAGCAGAAAGCTTTATTACTAGTACTAGACACAGAAATACAGGATTTTGAAACCAACTTATTTAAGATTTTGACAAAGGGATGGCCAAGTCTTTGATGCCAAATATCACTGGAAGCCTTTGTATCAGCAACAAAAGCTTTGTGATTGCCAGAAACAGAAGATGATGCATAAACTGGGTAGAATCCATCACAAACTGGTCCACTAAAAAGCATCTTCCCCGAAGAAATATCATTCACAATGAAGTGAAAAGGATAAAGATGCATAGAACACCAGTTGTCAAGAAGAAATTGATTGGCAGAAAGAAAATTTTGCTTTAAATCAGGTACATGCAGAACATTGTTCAACTTAAAACGATGAGTACTTGTATTTAAGATAGAATAGCCAGAGTGAAATATAGGTAAGCCTTTGCCATCACCAATGTAGACCTGTTCAGGACCATGATAAGCCTCAGGATTTTGAATATTAGTGTAGTTGTTAGTCATGTGTAAGCTAGCTCCAGAATCGACAAGCCAAGTAGGAGCAGAAGATGTAGATCCAGTATTTGCAGCCATAGCAGAATGAGATGATAAACCAGTATAGCTTGGATTCATGTGTTGTGGACATTCAATTGCTTCATGATCATATTGGCGGCATATTTTACAAGTAGTGCGTTTGCCAGAAAAAATTAGAGAAAGAACGACCACCAGGATGAGAACGTTGATTGTTCTGTCAATAGCTGTTGCGCTGGGAATTGCCTCTGAAATTACCCCTACCTTGATAATTTCTAGGGTTGGAAGAATTGCCACGGTAGTGAGAGTAATTCTGAGAACAGCCTTGAGAGAAATTAGATGAAGAGGTATTCTGAACATTATATGCCTGAGAAGACACAGGTGGTGTGGGAAGAAGACCGGCATAAGAGTTATACGTCTGAAAATGAGCAGTAGGAGGCGATTTCTTGCGATTGTTCAAATGAATTTCTTTGCTCAGAAGATGGCCATGTAATTCATCAATTGTAGTCGATCCGATGCGAAATTGAATAGCATCAACAAAAGAATCATACTCAGATGGCAATCCATGAAGTGTTACAAAGATGAGCTCATAATCCTCAATCGAAGCTCCATCACTCACAAGAGCATCTGCGATTTCCTCAATTTGTTGGAGAAATTGAGCTGCTGTGGATTCTCTTTTAGTAATATTACGCAGACGAGATCGAAGATCATGAATGTGAGATTGAGATGTAGCAGCCAGTCTTGATTCCAGTTTCACCCAAAGTTCTCGAGATGAATTTACTCCAACAGTATAAAGAATTAGGGTTTCAGAAAGGGTGGAATTGATCCAGATGAGGATGTTTTGATCATTCTCATACCATGAAACATACTCTGGATTGATGAGAAAGGTGCAATTGCTAGCATTTGTGGCGGTGGAGGTGTCGATCCATCAACTATGCCAGTGAGATTGTATTGACGAAAAATTGGAGCGAACAGAGCACTCCAGGTGAGATAATTGGTAGTTGTGAGCTTGATTGTCACCATCAATCCAATATTCTGAATCATGACAGAGGAAGTCGCCGGAGAGGTGATGGAGACAGAGGAAGTCATCAGAGGAGGTTGATGAGCTTGAGCTGTAGAATCAGAGGAAGGAGAAGCAGATGCCGCCATTGGTATGCAAAGTTAGGGTTTGGAGAAGAAGATGCAGAGATCGCGATCGTGATAGGAGAGAAGAAAGAAGAAAGGGTTTGCAAGCGGTAAAGCGTGTTTGGATTAGGTCGTGAGACAGAAGGCGGTTGATATCATATTGGAAAATATTCTTTTCATTGATCTTGAAATAAAAATTACAATCTGTATATATACAAGTATTTCCACCAATAAGACAAAACCACCATATTCTAACAAACTAAACAGCTATAACAAACTATACAATATCTAAGAGATATCTTTTACATCTGCATTTACATTTGTACCCTTAATAACTTGATCCATACTTGAACAACGCGTTGCAAAATTCGGAATATTATTTCTTCAAAATCATATTATTTCTTTGTAAGAAGTTGACATCTCCATCCCTTTGACGGTATTCAAAGAATAAAACTGAAACCGAACCAAAATCGGACAAAAAAAATCGAACCGAACAACAACCGAAATTTTTTTAACTGAACCGAAAGTTCAATTTGATTTTGATTTTGATTTTGACAAAAAACCGAACCGATTGGAACCGAACCCACTCCTGATTATACCCAAAAGAAAAACACAAATCTTCTTTGTGGTCATCCATCCTAATTCCTAATGCAACGTGTCACCTAGTTCAGAAATATCCAAACAATTTTTGTCAACTGGCCAACCAAATTTCCTTGGCTTTCGATTATTATATAATTATTTTCTGGACTAAGTTATTCAACAATCAGCACTGAACTAATACAAACTAGATCACAGTTGGCACCTTTCTATTATTATATTTCCTAATTTTTAATAATCTGTTGTATAAAAAAGGATAAGGTGACTAATCACAAGTACCAGTTTAGTTTTGTGGATTTCATTTGGTTTATTTGTGCTCGAGACCAACTTGCCGGCCAGAGTTGTATCATGAAATTTAATAATTAGAGTTTGGTGTAATGACTCCACCAACATACGTACAAAATTTGCATGAATAACAACCACATGAAATCTTTATCGAACTTTATAAGGGAAATATAATAAATTAATAAGATTTTTTGTCATAAATAAGATTATTGATTGATATTTGGACACCATCACCATGTCAGGAGGGCAGGAGCAAAAAGAAAGAAAAATAATTATTGACCAAACTCAGGTACTTGGAGTTCTGCCTAGGGTTCATAATGAGTATTAGGGCGATTATTTCCTATTTTAATTTCGTATTTTACTTTTAATTTCATAATGAGTATTTATTAGGATATTATTTTTTATATGTTATTAATTTTTTAGTAGAAACTATACTCTACACTAATTTACACTAAAATGTAAGGGTAGGGTTTGAACCCGAGACTCAGTGGGTTGATTAGAAAAGCTCTAACTACCAGTGAAATCCACCATCAAGTTTATAATTTTGTTATTATGTTTAGTAAATTCAAGGTGTCTTCCCTTTTCTTATCGGAAAAAAATATTCAATGGTGCCCTACAAATTAGGGTTTATATTTTCTATTCAAATAACTAAGATTTGTCTCATCTTATTCATATTATCAAATAAACTTTGAGGCTTCATATTTTTGTTCTAAGGTTTTACTGTTGAATCATCCCAATTTTTTTGTTGATTTCGGCGTTTGTTGGCACTGGGATCACCTTGTTCTGACAACAAAAAGAGATTAACATCACTACCCTCAGCTAACAAAAATCGCTAGATCATGAAGCAAAAATGTGAGCGAATCATATAATTTTACGGATAGCATGGTTGTGGGTGGCTAAGTCAACTTTGACAATCAACCAAAGTGGGAATAGAGTGCCGAAGCATATTCATCTCTCGTACAAGCACAATTCTTTCTTCTTCTTTTTTTTTCCGGTGAGGGCGTCACAGGTGAACGCTGGAAGTTTATGAATAAAAATGTGCAGTAATTTTCTATAACTCATATGCATGTATGAAATTATTTTCATGCAATGTCACATCCTGGTTCGGGACGGACCACTTCCCGGACCCGCTCTAACACCGTAGCACGATATTGTCCGCTTTGGGCCCCGATCACGCCCTCACGGTTTTGTTTTTGAGAACTCACGAGCAACTTCCCAATGGGTCACCCATCCTGGGAGTGCTCTAGCCCCCTTCTCGCTTAACTTCGGAGTTCCTACGGAACCCGAAGCCAGTGAGCTCCCAAAAGGCCTCGTGCTAGGTAGGGATGAGAATATACATTTAAGGATCACTACCCTGGGCGATGTGGGATGTCATAATCCACCCTCCTTAAGGGCCCGACGTCCTCGTCAGCACACACGCGGCCAGGGTTAGGCTCTGATACCAATTGTCACATCCCGGCCCGGGGCGGACCACTTCCCGGGCCCGCTCCACCACCGTAGCACGATATTGTCCGCTTTGGGCGCCGACCACGCCCTCACGGTTTTGTTTTTGGGAACTCACGAGAAACTTCCCAATGGATCACCCATCATGGGAGTGCTCTAGCCCCCTTCTCGCTTAACTTCAGAGTTCCTACGGAACCCAAAGCCAGTGAACTCCCAAAAGGCCTCGTGCTAGGTAGGGATGAGAATATACATTTAAGGATCACTCCCCTGAGCGATGTGGGATGTCACATGCAAAATCTCAATGCTCCTTTTTTTATAGGGTAAATTACACTTTACTACCTTAGGTTTGTGGTCTATTACAATCGCATACAACATATTCAAAACATTTCGCTTTCATACCTCACCTACTATTTTATTTCAATATAGTACCTCCGTTACATTTTTCATCCATAAATCCGTTAAGAGCTGATGTGGTTGCCAAATTTGTGTCACGTGGCAAAAAAATAAATTTTTTATTCATTTAAAAATAATTAATTTAAATTTAAAAAAAAAAAAAAAAGACCCATCTTCTTCCGCCACCCCCCCCCCCCCACCCCACCCAAAACCCATCTTCTTCCCCATGTTTTTGATGATGGGCATGGTAGATTGGCACTGCTGGGTTCCTCGATGGGCTTGAAGAGCGTTGCACGGCAGAGCACCGGTGCTTCAACAATGGAGGGCACAGCAGATGCTATGGCTACTATTGGAGAGGAGCAGAGAGAGAAAACTGCGGTGGGCTCACAGTGGAGAATCCGAGAGTGTAGCGACGTAGCCTTGGACGGAGGAGGTTGCTGCCGCGTTCAGGGGAGAGGGGGTTGCGGGGGAGGTGGGGGTGGGATGGGATGGGAGGTTTAGGTTGCAGGGAGGGGGGTCGAGGAAGAAGATGGGTTCTGGGTTTTTTTTTTATTTTTTTTATAACTTTTCTTTAATTAATTATTTTTAAATGAATAAAAAATTATTTTTTTGCCATGTGGCACAATTTTGGCAGCCACATGGCAAAAATTTGGCAGCCACGATCAATGGATGGAAAATGTAACGGATGTACTATATTGAAATAAAATAGTAGGTGAGGTCTGAAAATGAAATGTTTTGAAGATGTTGTATGCGATTGTAATAGACCCCAAACCTGATGTGGTAAAGTGTAATTTACCCTTTTTTATAAGTACTTTCAGACATTACTATATAAACATCATTCTCATCTGAAACATAATGTACAAGTACAACAACATTGCGTGACAACAATGTGCAACAATAACAACAATGTACAACATGTTTTAACATTGTTATTCGCACTCCAAACTTTTCATGTATGGAACCAAAAATAGTTTTATGAGGAGTGCAAATTAAATTTTTAAAGTGTCAACAATAATTTTCATTTTTTTATTGTACTGTTATATAACTCATCATAAAGGAGAGCACCCTAAGCACTACAAACAATAAAACATGAGGAGCTGATTTCACACACAATTTTCAATTTTTTACACAATCCTCTTTATTCACGACAATTAGATTGAATAAATCTTACGAAAACAATAAAAATGATTAAACAACGGTATGTAAGAGAACAAAATGATACGTTTTTATCATTTAACCGTAAGACATGGAGAGTTAATTTTCACACACAATTTTTAGTTTTTCACACCTCTCTTTATCTTTTTTTTTTTTTTTTTGAACAGACGTTATTATATACATTAATAAGGTAGGGGAGTGAGCTAAGTTTCACAATAGGTTAATAATAATGTGATTCAAATTTACCTTTGATGAAAATTAAACATAAAACCTCTCACTTACAATTGAAAATGAATACCACTAGGCTCTTTATCTTTGACAACAGTAATCAAACAAAATAAGAAGAAAAAAAAATTAATAGAAGTCCTAAGGAGTACAAAAATCTACATTTTATTATTTCCTTAAAATAAGAATTCACATAGCTTGAGAAAACACAAAAGCAAGTAAATGAACTTAACTGAAAGCTTTTTCTAGGTGAAGTCCATGTGATCAAATGATTGACACATTTGATTGAGACTGAAGGAAGGGACGAAGGATGCCGAACTATGGTTGATGAGGGCAAGGGTGGCCCATGATAATGCCACTTTTTAGAATATTAATGCATGATAGATTTCATCACTTGAGTTACATGCATGCATGTCAAAGAGATGGATAACTAAGAATAATATGATGGTGACACATTTATTTAGAACTCTTTCCAAAATTTTATTTATTTTTCTCACATTTTAGATTTTAGAGATTGTTGTAATTTATCAAAATAAAATGAAAACTTCCTCTAATTTCATATTCAACTACTTTATGAGATGTTTCTTTACTTTACTATAAGTATTAAACATATGCATTTGTAGATTGATAATTATATCATTTTCAGTTTTAGTTTTGTTCAAAACAAAAAAAATGCACATGAGAAAGGAGAAACGAAGAAAAGTAGAGGAAAGATGCCGAAAGCACATTTTAGTTGTTCTACTTTCAAGTTTTTGTTTCATACTCTCCTTCCTCTTTTTCCTCTTAAATGCACCTTAATATCTAGCAGAAAAAAACGCACATTAAAACCTACAAATGCAACAGTTAAGATGGGACTTAAAATTTGGAATTTAGTTATTATTAATCTTAATTTTCAAAAATTAATATTAAACTTGTTAGGTTGGAGTGTAAATGTTTTTGTCTAATGGAGTTTTTTTTTTTTGTTGTCATAGCATGGGAAAGAACTAGTATGACAGAATATCATGAAATTAAAAAGAATGAAAAATTGGCTTTGGCCAAGAAATTTTCTTCATCATTCACCTTTTCCTGGAGAAAAGCAAATAATAAATTTAATACCAAAATAAAAAAAAAATTATAAGACATACATGGATAATTTATGTTGCAACTTGCATGTAAATTTAATTTTCTTTTAGGACATGACATAAAAATTGAAAAACAAAGTGGGTCGAAACAGAAATATGGAAAGGTTTAGGACATGACTTACAACTACAAGTACAATGATTACGCATCTGGTTTTCCCATGTCTATTGTCAGAAAAATTACCAAAAAAAAAAACAATTAAATCATATTATACGACCCCTACGTACGTATGACTCTACCCCGAACGACACAGATTCTGGGCGTTTTCTTGACACCTCTCATCCAATCACGTCCATTGTTTATCGAGCCATACATCCTGCCCAGCTTCCCAATCCGAAGGCTGCCCATTGCCATGTCCTGCGCTGCATGCCTGCCTGCCATTGTTGCCAAAAGGCGGAGGCTGTTGAAATTGACACCCAGTGTTTGACCTAACCTCACAAACTTTTCGTAATTGCCAAACTACCCCCTTTTTTTTTATTTTAACAAAAGATATTATTTCCACTGACGAATAGAGGAGTGAGTTAAGACTTACAATGAGTTACAATAATATTGTTCAAATTCGCATTTGAAGATAATCGAATCTAAAATCTTTCACTGAGAAATAAATAAAAATACACTAGATTGTAATACTAAGTGGTACAGAATCAGCCGAAGACGATTTTAAAATCCTTTTTATTTTTAAAATTGAGCTAACATAAATTTTATCGTGCTTCAAGTGTATGTCATATAATGAAGGACTAAACGTGCGGTTAATGATCTAATAACCAAGAGTTTCTGTTGATATCATACTCCAGTGCAAAGTAGAACTCGTGAGATGAGGTTGTTGGATGAACTATTAAGTTAAGTTAGAATTATTGAGTTTCGTTGGGTTTTTTCATCTTGTAAGTCAAACAATGTGGGTTATACTCGCCCTTGTTTAATTTAACAACTTGAAAATTCATTAAGAAGAAATATGGAATTATTATATACCAAAATTAGCAAGTGGGTTCTTGACGTCTGGGCAGTATAATTTTTTGCAGAGGAAATTGAAATTGTACATGGGGCCTAATTTGCAATTTTGCCTTATTAGGGTTTCTTTGGAAAACTATCATATATTATTAAGCACATGTTGAAGTGATTATATAGTAAACATGCTTTACAAGCCAAATTAAAGTGGGACTTGTATTACGATGGGATAAGTAATACAGGATTTTCTACACTAACAATCTAATGGCTGATTTTGCATAGGTCATACTCATAATTTGCCATAATGTCTAATTGTTATGCTAAGGACAATTACTCATGCATGTGAATGTTGATTGTCAAGTTGTGAACTGTTAATGTATTGTGAAATTTATATATATCAACGGCTAACAGTTACTCATACACACATGAACGACTATTACTAGTATTCTATACCGCTTTCTCATAAGTCGTTTTTAACTCCACCTTCCTTTGATTAAAAACACAAGCTAATGTGGTGTTTATAACATGTCTATAGGCAAATGAGCCTTAAGTTTATGATTAAACCCTAAACCATGATAGGCATGCAGAATAAATATGGAAACATTTTCAAAGGCTTTCATTGAGAAACAAAGACTCTGGTGATTAAACTCTTGTGTTGCATTGGGTGGGTTGGTTGGGTTAGACTCCAAATTATTGGTCAATCCAATAGTTTTCAGGTTGACATTGTTTTAACCCATTGCTAGCCAAGAAAATGGGCAAACTAACTCACTCAAACCGTTACTAGGCAGGTTTCACAGGTTGAAATTAATTGCTTTCTTTCTTAATCTTAATATGTGTATGAGTGACAAATAATTAAAAAGGGTTGATTAGATTTAAGACCAATTTCGTAGTCGATCATTAGGTTTAATTTTGAATATTTTGCTTATAAATTTAGGTCCGTTGACTTTAATCCAACTAAGCAGTTTTTCTATTTTATAATGATGAGTCAAGCTATATTTAAGGAGGTGCTTTTACAATATTTTTTCAAAGTCATCTTTTATTCTTTATTTGTTTTGAGGCCTTATATTATATACAAAGCAAGTTTATTGACATTATCATTCATAATTCATATAGACAGATTCATTAACAGGATCTCTGTATCTACTAGCTAATTCACAACATTATCAATACACATTTATTAACAAATTACTCTTTCCATTTTTTCAGTTGCTAAATTATCGTTTTACTGAAGAGCCAAATTTGTTTTGTACGTTGGTGATGTTGTAAGTCTATAAGAAATTTATTTTTAATATTATAGTCTTAAATGTATTCATATTCCTCGTATAACCACGGTTCGTGTAAACATTCTTACCGTTCATACATGTTCTTAGCCCTAAAAGACCTAAACATTGCCAGTCTATCGGCATCAAATGGTCTAACGGCATATGACTCAGATGTACACCATATAAGAATGAGAACATAACTATGAAGCCACATGAAGACATCATCCACAGTTAATTAAAAAAGAAAACTAATTTACGCATCACTTCTCTTAAGTCATGGTTAATAATAGCACTATAAAATTCAGAGAATAGAACGGACTATCTATGACACACCCCGACCCGAGAATCAGGGCGTGCTGGCCGTCACAAACGTGACGTAACCATTACGCAATGCGGAAGCAATAATATAAGAGTATGAATAATTAGAAACTGAATACTAGCAGTACACTCCTAATGACATGCTAGAGAGATAGTTAAAGTATGAAATACACATAATCAGAGCATAAGGTTCAAATGCAGTCAAGTAGGACAACTACTAAGTTACAACACCCGAAGGTGAATCCTACATGAGTGAAGTCCGTCAGAACAGCCGTGGGAATCCTCGAGAGCCACCAAACACTCCTAACTACAACCTGGAGGGGCGCAAAACAAGGTGAGTGGGTCAGTAAAACAAAGCTTTCAAAATCTTTCCTTTAAAAACGTATATATCCCCTCGCTATAAAAACCTATATACTTTCCCAGAAAAATAGAATATATATAATTATATATAGCTTCGGAATCTCAAACACCCTCATTTATCATTTTCAGAGAAATATGCCATAAGCCAAAAGCATAATATGGATGCATCAACAATAATCAGGTGAAATAATAAATCAACCGGAGACCCAGCAGTGGTCCTGTACGGCTGATTCTAAAGCTCATTATCCAATCCAGCCGGAGTCACCAACTGTGACCTGTACGGCCCTGCCGGAGTCGCCAACTGCGACCTGTACGGCCCTGCCGGAGTCGCCAACTGCGACCTGTACGGCACTACGCTGCACATGAGTCGGAACTACCTATAGTAGTCTGTACGACTCGGATGGTGTAATAATACGCTCTAGTGCTTCTCTCATCAATCATCTGTTCACATAATCTAAGGTCACCTACTAGTCGGAACCGTCTCTAATGGTCTGTACGACTAGTATGTTGGAACCACCTCCAGTGGTCTGTACGACTAGCATCTACTTGGATCCAAGGTGAGCGTGTGATGCGGTGAAATACATAAGCACTAACACCAGGGGTGCAGGTTATGAGCTATCAACATAAATCTCATCCAACAATTCAATTCATCAAATGTAACTCACCTGATACTCACCTGTGCGTCCGCAGCACCAAATCAAATATATGCATCATATAATATCCATTCACATATTTCATGCAATTTCTATGTATGGCATTTCAATCACATAATTCATTTTAATTCAATTTCTGGGAAAAGTCATTAAGTATAGGCATATAATGAAAACAAAACTGCCCACTCACTGGTATGTCGCAGGATCGTAACCCCCGTGACGCCTCTGACTGCGCTCGTCCTCGGGGTAGATCTCACCTATATGCGAAACAACTATAAAAACGTTATTTTAAGCACATATCCAACAATTCGAAATAACTTCTCATAAAATGCTCAATTTTGGCATATGAATATACCAACGCGATCTACACAACCTCACGAACATCGCGATATTTTTAAATAAATTTTTCTATGGCCCACGCGCCCTCACGCGCCGGGGAGGCCACGGCCTCACGCGCCCCCCACGCGCATCATCTTCAACCTCCCGACGCCGGAACAGTGCCACCGGCGCCGGATTCTGGGCAACCCTGCAACTGCCCTTTTCTCACTCGTTTTTGCACCATTTTTCATGAAATTTTCACCAAAATGTCACAAATCATGAGAGGAAGAAGGCTATACCTCTTTGGAGCCTCAAAACCTTCCAAATCGCGTCGGGAAAATTTCACCAAAACCGGCCACCTTCGAACCTTATGATCCCGACGTCCCAAACCTTCAAACGAAGCACTCCGAGCTTCGTGGGGACTTCCTTAAGCTCGTGGTAAGCTTGGATTGTCCTAAAATGCAACCATTTAAAAGTTGGTGAATAGTGACAATCACGGGCCTCGTGATTTCAACGTGAAAACGTATGAAACCTTACCTGAAATGGGTACCAATGGGTTCGTATGGTCTCTAGGAGTATGATGGTGGTCTCAACCACGTCGATCTGTGAAGGTTTGACAATCTCTGGGTTGTCCGTACAGTTCGAATGAAAAGGGAGAGAGAGACTGTGCGTGCGGGAGGGAGAGAGAGAGAGAGAGGGTGTGAAAAAAAAATGAAAGTGTATGTGTGTGGTTAACAAGCACCCCAACCACACAAAATAATTCCAAAACAAACTTAGGATAAAACAATAAAACCCAAATGAAATGTCACATACCGTAGAAGATTCAAGGGCAATCCCGTCATTTCACATCCTCGATTAATTAATTCCGGGACGGGCTGTGACAATCTACCCTCCTTATAGAATTTCGTCCTCGAAATTCACATAATCAAACCAATACTAATAACCATAAAACAACCTCGGATACATCTCTCTCAATCGATCTTTAGTCTCCCAAGTAGCTTCTTCTACCGAGTGGTTCCTCCACAATACTTTTACCATGCTCACTGTCTTATTCCTTAGAACCTTGTCCTTCCAGTCCAAAATAGTCACTGGTTCTTCATCATATGTCAAATCCGGATTAATCTCCAAAGGTTGAGGAGGAATCACATGCGAATGATCCGAAACATAATGTCGAAGCATAGAGACATGAAACACATTATGCACCTTGGATAACTCCGGAGGCAACTCCAACCTGTAGGCAACCTCACCAACCTTTTCAACAATCTCATAAGGTCCTACGTACCTAGGACTTAACTTGCCTCTTTTCCCAAATCGAACCACACCTCTCCAAGGTGATAATTTCAAAAATACCAAATCACCCACATTATATACTCGATCAGTGGCATGCCTATCCGCCATACTTTTTTGCCGATCTTGGGCCGCTTTCAAGTTAGACTTAATCACTTGAACATTCTGAGTAGTCTCCTCCACTATCTCTGGGCCCACCAAAGCTCGCTCACCTACCTCTGACCAACATAAAGGCGTTCGACAAGCTCTACCATAAAGTGCCTCAAAAGGTGACATACCAATACTCGAATGAAAACTGTTATTGTAGGCAAATTCCATCAAATCCAAGCGGTCATGCCAAGAATCACCAAACTGTAACACTGAAGACCTTAACATATCTTCCAACGTTTGAATAGTCCTCTCAGATTGACCATCTGTCTGAGGATGATAAGCAGTGCTGTAAAGCAATCTCGTACCAAGAGCTTCCTGAAAAGCCACCCAAAACTTAGAAGTGAATCTTGGGTCTCGATCAGAAATAATACTCACCGGTACCCCATGATATTTCACAATCATTCTAATAAACAATTTAGCCAACTTGTTCAAAGGATACTTCTCCCTCACTGGAATAAAATGCGCTGACTTGGTAAGCCGATCTACGATCACCCAAACACCATCAAAACCATTCTGCGTACGAGGAAGCTTATATACAAAATCCATAGTAATGTTTTCCCACTTCCATAGAGGAACGGGAAGCGGTTGCATCAACCCAAATGGCTTCTTCCTTTCTGCTTTAACTTGTTGACAGACGATGCATTTACTTACATATTCAGCAATTTCCCTTTTCATACCCGGCCAATAATAAAATGGTCGAATGGTATGATACATCTTAGTTCCTCCTGGGTGCATAGCATAAGCCGAACAATGAGCTTCATCCAAAATTCCTTTCTTTAATTCCTCATCATTAGGCACATACATCCGATTCTCTTGCATAAGCATTCCGTCTGATTCCCTGATTCTGAAATCCTTTTTCTTACCTTTCTCAATAGCCTCGATTATTTCCTGAGATTCCTCATTATTCATCTGAGCTTCACGTACCCGATCAACCAACACCGGCCTGACTTGGAAACTAGCAAGAAATGCTTCCATTCGATCTTCCATTTCCAGTTCCACTCCAGTAGACCTCAAATCTGCAAGAAGAGGAACACGACAAGCATACAAGGCATTAAGTCGTCCTTGAGGTTTCCTACTCAGTGCATCAGCTACTACATTTGCACGACCCGGATGATACTCAATCGTGCAGTCATAATCGCTTAGCAATTCCAACCATCTTCGCTGACGAAGATTAAGATCATGCTGAGTAAAAAGATACTGAAGACTCTTATGATCTGTAAAGATCTTACATTTCTCACCATAGAGATAATGCCTCCAAATCTTCAAAGCAAAGACAATAGCTGCCAACTCAAGATCGTGAGTAGGATAATTCCTTTCATGAACTTTCAATTGCCGAGAAGCATAAGCAATCACTCTATTATGCTGCATCAAAACACATCCCAAACCATTCAATGAGGCATCACTGTAAATCTCAAAATTACCACCATCATCAGGAAGTACCAATACTGGCGCATGAGTGAGACAATACTTCAACCGCTGGAAACTTTGCTCACAATTATCATCCCATTCGAACTTAACATCCTTCCTGGTTAACCTCGTTAGTGGCAAAGCAATCATAGAGAAATCTTGCACGAATCGTCGATAGTACCCTGCTAGACCAAGGAAACTCCGTACCTCAGTGACGGTCCGTGGTTGCTCCCAATTCTCCACTGCTGCAATCTTTTGAGGATCTACTTGAATTCCTTGTGCCGATATCACATGCCCCAAAAATGCCACTCGATTCAACCAAAACTGACATTTACTAAACTTAGCATATAATCGATGCTCTCTCAATTTCTCCAAAACCAAATGAAGATGTCGAATATGCTCTGATTTCGATTTAGAATATACCAGAATATCATCAATAAAAACAATGACAAATCTATCAAGATATTGCTGGAATACTTCATTCATCAACCTCATAAAAGCTGCTGGTGCATTAGTCAATCCAAAAGGCATCACCAAAAATTCATAATGTCCATAACGGGTCCTAAAAGCCGTTTTAGGGACATCCTCCTCTTTAATCTTCAACTGATAATAGCCAGATCTCAAATCAATCTTAGAGAATACACGAGCACCCTTAAGCTGATCAAACAAATCATCAATACAAGGCAATGGATAACGGTTTTTAATCGTTACCCGATTCAATTGCCTATAATCAATGCATAATCTCAGCGTTCCATCTTTCTTCCTCACAAACAATACTGGGGCTCCCCAAGGTGAACTACTAGGTTGAATAAAACCTTTATCAATTAATTCCTGCAATTGAGCTTTTAACTCTCTCAATTCAGCTGGAGCCATCCTATATGGAGTCAAAGATATAGGATTCGTACCTGGAAGCAAATCAATAGAAAACTCCACATCTCTGTCTGGTGGCAATCCAGGCAAATCATCGGGAAATACATCAGGATAATGTCTGACCACTCCAACTTCCTTCACGCTACCAGGAGCCACATCATTTAGCACCACATGTGCTAAATATCCCTGACAACCTTTAGATAATAACTTCTTTGCTCTCACGGCAGAAATAACACCATGCCTCACCCCACTTCTCTCGCCCACAAAAGTAACCTCAGGTAGTCCAGGACGATGAAAAGTAACAGATTTCCCGTAACAATCTATATGGGCACGATTATAATGCAACCAATCTGCCCCTAAAATCACATCAAAATCCACAATATCTAACGGGATAAGATTAGCTGGCATAGCTACATTCTCTATCATCACTGGACATCCTGGATAAACACTATCAACATAACATTTATCCCCTCTAGGCATAGCAAACTCTAAATCAAACCCTAGAGGTGTAGGATGAGGTTGTGTCATTTGAGCAAAAGTATGAGAAATCACAGAGTGCGTAGCACCACAATCAATCAAAATTCTAGCAAAGTGACCAAGGATGTTTAACGTACCCATAATCAAATCTGGATGGTTCTGAGCATCCTGCAGTGAGATGTTGTTAACACGTCCCTGGTTTTGCTGTCGTCCTCCACGACCTCTGCTACTCTGATTACCACGTCCCTGAGAACGTCCCTGACCTGTCTGGCTAGACTGCCTAAATAATCCTGCACTGCTAGCAGCAACCTCTCCATGCTGAAACTGACCTCCCTGATACCACTGTGATCCACTAGCCGGCATAGAAGGATAAGGAGTATAACCTCCAAGATTCTGGGAATACCCACTCTGAAAATAAGGATCCTGGGAATACTGATACTGCCCTGAAGCATAGGGAGCGGCATCGCCCTGATAGTGGTAAGCAGCACCACCCTGACTCATCTGCCCAAAACTGCCTGACCTGGGGTTTTGCTGAATCGGCGCTGGAGGAGGCATAACAGATTGCTGAGGCCTCTGCTGACTCTGGGGACACTGTACAGCTCTATGTCCAGTCTGTCCACATGTATAGCAAGCACCACTAACTCTCCTGCACTCCCCAAAATGTCTGGAATTACAACGACGGCAGAATGGAGGGCCTGAACCACCAGCACCACCAAAATCTCTCTGTCTCTGAAACCTGGGTCCACTAGTAAATCTTCCACCTCTCCTCGGACCTGTGACACTAAATCCCCCGCTAGAAGAACTCGAACTCACTCCACTTTTCTTGAAATTCTGGGTCTTACGGGGTCCCGAAGTCAAAGCACCTTTACCCTTATCATCTTTCCTCTGATTATCCCCATTCTTATCTCTCTCTTCTTCACTTTCACTAGGCAAGTTTTCGGAATCCTCAATCCGAACCAAAATCTCAGAAAACTCATGATAAGTGGTGCAAGGAATAGCACTAGCAATTGTTCTCCATCTTTTCTTCGTTCCCAACTTAAAACGACGAAGCATCTCCACTGGATTAGCAGCCACTTCTGGATCATAGCGAGATAAATCAGTAAACTTCCTATAGTACTCATTTGCCGACATTTTCTTTTGCTTCAGCTGAGTGAACTCCTGCTTCTTGCGATCAATATACTCGGGAGGAATAAATCTTCTCCTAAATGTTTCCTTAAATGTTTCCCAATCAACTGCTGCCTCAGGTGACATAAACTTAGTCTCATTGTCCCACCAACTTGCAGGTTCTCTTCCTAAAAACCATGTAGTAGTCTCAACCCATCTACTAGCAGGAAAGTTCCCCTGACTTTGCATCACCTGATAAGTCTTCTCAATACGATCTAACCACTTTTCAGTCCCCTCATGACCTTCATTACCAACGAAATGCTCCAACTTCAGATTATATACAGTCTCCAGGGGTGTTCTCTGAGGAGGACGGAATGAAGTCTGAAAGGCCTGGGCTATAGCTTCCCCTAACTGGGCTACATTAGGGAAACTGGGCTCATAAGAAGAACGTGGATCCCTACGAGGCGGCATAGTTCTGACAGAAGACACCAAAGATAATTAGAAAGCTCACAATTATACAGGACTGCAACCTAAGCTCTGATACCAAACTGACACACCCCGACCCGAGAATCAGGGCGTGCTGGCCGTCACAAACGTGACGTAACCATTACGCAATGCGGAAGCAATAATATAAGAGTATGAATAATTAGAAACTGAATACTAGCAGTACACTCCTAATGACATGCTAGAGAGATAGTTAAAGTATGAAATACACATAATCAGAGCATAAGGTTCAAATGCAGTCAAGTAGGACAACTACTAAGTTACAACACCCGAAGGTGAATCCTACATGAGTGAAGTCCGTCAGAACAGCCGTGGGAATCCTCGAGAGCCACCAAACACTCCTAACTACAACCTGGAGGGGCGCAAAACAAGGTGAGTGGGTCAGTAAAACAAAGCTTTCAAAATCTTTCCTTTAAAAACGTATATATCCCCTCGCTATAAAAACCTATATACTTTCCCAGAAAAATAGAATATATATAATTATATATAGCTTCGGAATCTCAAACACCCTCATTTATCATTTTCAGAGAAATATGCCATAAGCCAAAAGCATAATATGGATGCATCAACAATAATCAGGTGAAATAATAAATCAACCGGAGACCCAGCAGTGGTCCTGTACGGCTGATTCTAAAGCTCATTATCCAATCCAGCCGGAGTCACCAACTGTGACCTGTACGGCCCTGCCGGAGTCGCCAACTGCGACCTGTACGGCCCTGCCGGAGTCGCCAACTGCGACCTGTACGGCACTACGCTGCACATGAGTCGGAACTACCTATAGTAGTCTGTACGACTCGGATGGTGTAATAATACGCTCTAGTGCTTCTCTCATCAATCATCTGTTCACATAATCTAAGGTCACCTACTAGTCGGAACCGTCTCTAATGGTCTGTACGACTAGTATGTTGGAACCACCTCCAGTGGTCTGTACGACTAGCATCTACTTGGATCCAAGGTGAGCGTGTGATGCGGTGAAATACATAAGCACTAACACCAGGGGTGCAGGTTATGAGCTATCAACATAAATCTCATCCAACAATTCAATTCATCAAATGTAACTCACCTGATACTCACCTGTGCGTCCGCAGCACCAAATCAAATATATGCATCATATAATATCCATTCACATATTTCATGCAATTTCTATGTATGGCATTTCAATCACATAATTCATTTTAATTCAATTTCTGGGAAAAGTCATTAAGTATAGGCATATAATGAAAACAAAACTGCCCACTCACTGGTATGTCGCAGGATCGTAACCCCCGTGACGCCTCTGACTGCGCTCGTCCTCGGGGTAGATCTCACCTATATGCGAAACAACTATAAAAACGTTATTTTAAGCACATATCCAACAATTCGAAATAACTTCTCATAAAATGCTCAATTTTGGCATATGAATATACCAACGCGATCTACACAACCTCACGAACATCGCGATATTTTTAAATAAATTTTTCTATGGCCCACGCGCCCTCACGCGCCGGGGAGGCCACGGCCTCACGCGCCCCCCACGCGCATCATCTTCAACCTCCCGACGCCGGAACAGTGCCACCGGCGCCGGATTCTGGGCAACCCTGCAACTGCCCTTTTCTCACTCGTTTTTGCACCATTTTTCATGAAATTTTCACCAAAATGTCACAAATCATGAGAGGAAGAAGGCTATACCTCTTTGGAGCCTCAAAACCTTCCAAATCGCGTCGGGAAAATTTCACCAAAACCGGCCACCTTCGAACCTTATGATCCCGACGTCCCAAACCTTCAAACGAAGCACTCCGAGCTTCGTGGGGACTTCCTTAAGCTCGTGGTAAGCTTGGATTGTCCTAAAATGCAACCATTTAAAAGTTGGTGAATAGTGACAATCACGGGCCTCGTGATTTCAACGTGAAAACGTATGAAACCTTACCTGAAATGGGTACCAATGGGTTCGTATGGTCTCTAGGAGTATGATGGTGGTCTCAACCACGTCGATCTGTGAAGGTTTGACAATCTCTGGGTTGTCCGTACAGTTCGAATGAAAAGGGAGAGAGAGACTGTGCGTGCGGGAGGGAGAGAGAGAGAGAGAGGGTGTGAAAAAAAAATGAAAGTGTATGTGTGTGGTTAACAAGCACCCCAACCACACAAAATAATTCCAAAACAAACTTAGGATAAAACAATAAAACCCAAATGAAATGTCACATACCGTAGAAGATTCAAGGGCAATCCCGTCATTTCACATCCTCGATTAATTAATTCCGGGACGGGCTGTGACAATCTACCTATGACTCTAAGTTACGAAGTATCATTAAAATAATGGTGAAGTGCCGATTTAGTCCTTGAACTATCACTTCAGTGAAAATTAGGTCCATGAATTATTTTTTTCAGTAAAATAAGTCTATAAATTCATTAAAATTTACTAATTTCATTCCTACTATATATTCGAAGTTATTTTATCCAATTTTTTGTCAACTTAAGTCACTTGACACACTTTTGATGTAATATAGTCATTTTCTCGCCTATGAAGCCTTAACATTTCATATATGTTACAAATCTAACGTCTAATTTACCATCCAAAGTTAACTCCATACATTATTTCTTTATGAAAAATTACCAATCAACCCTCCAATATGTATCACATGCAAGTAACGTGACTTAAATTGACGAAAAATTGAAAATAGTAGTTTCAAATATAATATTAGGGATGAAATTGGCAGATTTTCATAATTTAATGACTGATTTTTTTTGAAAAAAATAATAATTTAGGGGCCTAATCTTCACTCAAGTGATAATTCAAGGACCAAATTGACAATTCACTCTTAAAAAAACAGTTCAATTACATTGAGCACTAGAATAATTTTTTTTTTCTCAACTAGTAAAAACATAAGTAATTATTGGCAAACCCAAAAAAAAAACAAAACGTGAGTACATCTTTTTTATCCACGTTAATTTTGTTTTCCACACGTTAATTTTGTTTGGTGACATGACATCAAGTAAATAGTCCCACTTAGTTTTCAAAAGTTTGTACTTTTAATTCCAATGATCTGAAAAGTCCAGTCACTTGACTCACTCCTCCTAATAAAAGAGAAAATAGATGCCTTTTTCATTGTTCCCATCTAAAACATCAAAAAAGAAAGCAAAAGGAGGGGGAATACAAATAAGTAGTGTCACATTTGTTAGTGGGTTAGGCAAGTGCCATCTTACATATGTACAATACAAGCTCCAATGCATAATATCCCCATCATTATTATATCAAATGTTTGTGCCCTAATTTTTTTTACTTTTTGGGTGACAATTATGCAAATGCTTTTTTGCAACATGCAAATTACTTTTAGTTATTATCTTGACATCCAGGAAATTTAACCTTCCAATATTTTTTTTTTTAAACAAACACGTACATAAGGACAAATATGTCATATGGAACAAATAGATCAGACACGCCAATTAAAAGAAACATTAAAATTTCGCAATTACAAACTCATCAGGAATACAAATCAATCCTAGTCACGGAAGACACACATCCAACAAACATGAAAGATATAACACCAACGAGGATTAAACTTTGCAAATTGTAGAACTACAACAAATGCACCACAAGGAAAGAATGCATCGCTCTCGGATGTGTAAGATTCAAGTTTGAGTAGTAAGCCATAACCGCTATAAAATCTCTTCTCGACAAAGCTAGAGAGCGAGCAAACCACAAAGACTCTTGTCGCAAAAACGAAAGGGTGATCACAACCAAGAGATGAAGATAGTTAGAAGATAGGACAAATTGGAAAGGGAAGAGAGGGGAAATATAATATTGCCACCGACTCTAAGGCCCGACCCTATTTTTCTCTCTAGCGGCTAGAGTAAAGTTGTGGTCTTTTATGTTCAAATAGTTAGATTTATTTTCTTTTTGAATTAGAAGGAAAGACGGTAATCCTTCCTTGAATATGAGAGTATTTGAGTTAAAATCCTTCCCACCCAATAATCGAATTCCATACTAATTTTGTGAATAACGAGTTTTATACCAATATATTTTTTCTTTTTAATGTAAATATATAATTATAGATTTCTTAATTTTTATCTCAAAATAGTTTATGCAAATTTGATCAGTAAATCTGACATTTGTCCTTTGATATTTATATAGATATGTACTGGTCTGGAGATCTTTGAAAAGAAATAAAATTTCAACCCCACCGCTTGAACAAAATAATAGCCAAAATTATGCAAAAAGAGAATACGAGGATAGTGACAAATGTGCAATACCACAACAATGTGGGAAACAACTATAAATACATAAAGATGGCAGGACCACCAGTGCAAAAATCACACATTAGTTGGCAGAAAACGACAAATACAGTGATATGGGCACCTAATGCTTACTGGTGCACCTCACACATTTAAGAAGGAAAAATAAAATAAAAAATAGTAAAAATATAGAATAGAAGGTTAGGACAAAATATAGAAATACAAAAAATAAAGAGGAAAAGAATAGAATATGATTATATGGTGGATATTGCAGCAAACCCAGACCTTCCATGCTCAGAGGGATGAGAGAGACACCCATAGAGGTTCAAGTTGGATAGAAATATCATTTGTTCTGTTTGGAGAGAGAGAGAGAGAGAGAGAGAGAGAGATTAGATGGTGGGAGAGGAGGATATGGGGAGGGTTTAAGAGAGGTTTTTAGGTTCACCAACTGGTGGTTAGAGATTGAGCTCCTTAACCAAACACTTGATCTTCACCATCCAAACCAATTAAGCAAAGGCCATTAGCCCTTGAATTCAATTGTTGAATTGAAGAAGAAGCAAGTAGTAAAGCCAATGACTTTTCCCAACTGGGTTTCAAGCAAAAGCACTTATTAGAAAAGCAGAGTTGCCCACCAAAGCCTTAAACAACCCCCCAAACCCCATTTCTGGAAATAGAAAGAAAAGTCATCATTTTTCTTGAGTAGTAGTAGAAGCTGAAAAAACTTGTGTCTCTCTGTGAGTGTGAGTCTGACGTGGGGTTTGAATTTAATTCAGTGATGGATGGAGAATATCTATGATTGCAAAAAAGCAAAAAAAAAAAAGTGAAATTCGTATCTCTCAATTATTTTCCAACACGCTAAAGTTCTTTTTTTTCTGTCTTTTTTGTGTTGTTAAATAAATATACTTGTTGTTGTTGGGATCGGAAAGTTTGGTTCTGAGACGATCGGGTGATGTTCTCTAAGACTTTTCTGTTCCCCACACAACCCACAGCTCTTAAGGGTTTCCAGGTATTTTTTTATCTTCCATTTTTTTTTTTAGTTTAATTATCTTTTAGCTGCTCTCTGTCTGTCTCGCTCATGAATTTCTCCTTTTCTTCGGTTCCGTTGTTCTCTCTCTTTCTTTCTGTTTGTTAAAATGATGATCCATTAATTGCTTTTTTGGAAGTACACAGAGTTAGTAGATTTATTTTTATTGTTCTTATCATCAATTTATCTAAAGATATTGTTCTTATATGTTTAATTTTTCCTTCTGTTGGATTGATTTCTAAATTCTGATTCTGTTTGCATGTATCTATAATATATATATAGAGAGAGAGAGAAATTTTTCCTTCTGTTGGATTGATTTCTAAATTCTGATTCTGTTTGCATGTATCTATAATATATATATATAGAGAGAGAGAGAGAGAGAGAGAGAGAGAGATATATATACATATATATATATATATATATATATATATATGTTCATTCTTTTTAAAAGGTTCTATGTGATTTACAATCATCAAGTAATTGGAAGCTTTCAAACTGAAAAGGTTGTATAAATCCTTTGATTGCCAGGAACCTAAAAAGTTCATATGTCGGCGTCACGTATGTTAAGTTCAGTTCTTGTATACCAAGAATGCTGTTTGGATGCTTAATTCTGCTGTTTGCTGGGCATTAATAATGAGCTTCTGTAAGTTGATAGTAAATTTTGTTTTGGTTTGATTTTCTTCTGTGAGGAATGAGGATTGCCTGGAATTCCAAGTAGAAATTTTTTCTCTACTTGTTCTTAGTAGTTTGCTTTAATGCATTGGCTTATACTGGTGTGAGTGAGTAATAATATACTCACTATTTAATTCCTGAAATTCCTGCAAACTTACTAGTTAGTTTTTCGAATATGGTACGGTTTTGCCAATGATGGAAGTTCTACTCCTTTTTCAGTCTTCGGGATGAGTATGTAGTTGGGCTCATATAACTGGTTCAGGGGTTGAGAGAGCTATGTCAGCTTACTATGCTGGTTCGAATAATCAAAAAGATGCTACGCCAATGCTCTATTTAAGGGAACCACCTTTGCCTAGTTCTTATCCAGAAGCACCTCTTCTTACTGGTAACATGATGATGTATATGAACTCTGGGTCATACTCGGATGCAGTGGCTGGGAGTTCTCAGCAGCAAAACAACTGCATTCAAGTAATCTCCTCAGTGGAGGGTTCAGATTCCAACCAGCAGCAGCACGATGTCCTATCGCATCTTGGTGGAACACGTATTGGAGAGCAGGGATTCAGTCCATGGAGGGTGGGTAGAAATGAGATGCTAGTTACGCACCCCATGGGTAGTTCTTCAGGTATTCTTCATGGTGGACAGAACTTGCAAGGTCAGGGGTTGTCCCTCAGCCTCAGTACACAAATCCCATCAGGAATGCAAATGCCTTCTATCTCATACCAGAATCCCAATATGGGTTTTGCTTCATTCTTAAGTCCTAACCCATCCGTTTCAAGTGAGGGTGACAGCAGGAATGGCTCTTTTAGAGATGAGCAGCCAAGAAATGTTGAATATTTGCCATCTGGTTTTCCGGGAGGCAATCCAGATTCAAGTAAAGGGGATTTGTCTCCATATGGGATGTCAAGTATTGCAAGAACCATTCCCCATAACAAATACCTCAAAGCAGCACAACAACTGCTTGATGAAGTCGTCAATGTCCAGAAAGCACTTAAGCAACATGATAGAGAGAAGAACGAAAGCACACACGATCATCAGAAGAGTTTCAAGGAGGGAGATGATGGATCAAAGAATGATTTGGATAGTGGAGTATCTTTAAACCCTCAAGAGTCGGCCAGTAACTCACCATGTGAGCTTTCACATGCCGAGAAACAAGAGTTGCAAAGCAAGTTGACGAAGCTTCTGTCAATGCTAGATGAGGTATGAGCAATGCATATAGTTTTACGTCTCTTTATGAGTTAATTATATGATCAATCTTGCTTGTCTCGTCAGTTGGTCATAATGTTAAGAGCTTAAAATCAATTTTAGTTGCAAATATGATTGGCAGTATCCTTTCGTCTTCGTTCTTTCTATGCTGTGATGATTGCTTTGTTTGCAGTTTAGATGACTACGTCACCTGCCTTTATCACTTCTCATGTGTGTGATATGTGTGCATGATTAGGCAGGTGATATTATGTAGCATGTTTATTACCAGTGATCGGTATGCTTTTATGTTCATGATATTGTTCTGTTCTTAGGCTCATGGTTACTGGTTTCACGATAATGACCAAAAGGATCAATGCTATGTTTCTTTAATTTTGAAAAATACAAAATACGAAAGGAACAAGATATGCACTAGCAGTCTACTCAAGCAAAACCAAACAAAATGCTAATGATTTTGTTGTTGAGCTCCTGTCAATATCTGATTGTTCCGACTGAAAATGACTGATTAATGATGTAGTCTTACAGTGATGCATTGATAGATAAACCGACATCTGGTAACGATTCCATTTCAGTTTTGTTCTTCGATTCAGACATACTTAAATGAAGATTAAGTTTCAAAAATTTCAAAGAGTTCTGAGTATAACCTTTCATGTCTAAGTGATGTTTTCACTGGTAATTAATTGATCCTCCATCTTTCCAGTTGAAGCACCTGTAGCCTTGCATTGTGTTTGACTGACATGTGAAAAAGTTGGGACTTTTAATCTTTCTCCCAGCGGAATTATCTCCGACTATTCTTAAGGTTTCCTATGTGTCTAAATTGAACGGGATGCAATGGAATGAAGCATAGCACCCTTATGTGAAAATATTGGGGTAATTCTTCCCCTGATTTGCTTGTCAATATGTCTGTTGATTCCCCTGTATGTTTACGGACCCTGATGGAACATCAAGGTAATCCTTCTATGTTGACAGTTGACGGAAGTACCCTGTTCTGCTAAGAATCAGAAACAGTATAAGATGCAGAATCGACCGAAGGTACCATTGTTAACTGTTGATGCAGGAGGAGAAGGACAAAGCCATTATTTGGGGCCAAAATTTCCATGGTCCCTGAGTTGCTCAGGATAATATTCCTAGTGTTCGTGTCTGTTAATTTATGCGATTTACATCAGCAGCAGCTAAATGGTTATGTAAAATATTTATACGATCATTTTTTCTTTGAGGATGTTTTAGGAAGTTTGCGGTTGTGGTTGGTTGTTTCTCGTAAGCCTTTGTCTGATAGATTGGATTGGAGCTCCCATTTGTCCCATTAGGTGTAATGGTGTTTATATCACAATCACAGGTTGACAGACGGTACAAGCAGTATTACCATCAGATGCAGATTGTTGTATCATCATTTGATGTGATAGCGGGAGGTGGCTCAGCTAAACCGTACACAGCAGTAGCCTTGCAGACTATTTCACGCCACTTTCGGTGCTTACGTGATGCAATCACAGGCCAGATACAAGCAACCCGTAAAAGCCTTGGGGAGCAAGGTGCCTCAGGAAGCATGAAAGGAGTTGGAATATCTCGCCTCCGTTATGTGGACCAGCATCTTAGGCAGCAGAGGGCCCTTCAGCAGCTTGGCATGATGCAACAACATGCATGGAGACCACAAAGAGGTTTGCCGGAAAGCTCTGTCTCAATTCTGCGAGCATGGCTGTTTGAGCATTTCCTTCATCCGTAAATCCTGACTTCAACCCTTTTCTCAATTTTTTTTTCCAAAAAGCTTAATTGATCGAAATATATCAGAGTTCCTGATGTAATTTAATGTTGATATCGATATTTTCCAGCTATCCGAAGGATTCTGATAAGATCCTGCTAGCAAGGCAGACAGGCTTGACTAGAAGTCAGGTAATGACGAAGTAATTGTGTTTTACATAGCATTTTTCCTTAGGTACCACATACATACATAACAGAGAGTAAGATCTATTATCTTTCGACTCTAATACGTATGCCATTTTGATCCTTGCTAAATTCTATTGAATTAGGATATGGATAATTGTTTCATTCTGCAGGTTCTTGCAGCAACAAGAATGCTGCATAAACAAACAAATCGCATTTATAACGAAAATCGATCATTGAGAACAATGTTTACAGTTTAATTTGAAATAACCCAATATCTGAAAGTTCGTGTACTCTTTTACTGCGGCACAGGTCTCAAACTGGTTTATAAATGCACGAGTGCGTCTCTGGAAGCCCATGGTTGAGGAGATGTACAAAGAAGAGGCTGGTGATGCCGAGATGGATTCCAACTCTTCACCTGAGAATGCACCTCAAACAAAAGAAGGTGACAACACGAGGACCATGGAAGACGGAGTACAAGATATGCAACCTAGTGCAAGTTCGACAGGCACTGAGAGATGCAGCACTGGACAATTTATGGACTCCAAATCCAACCATTTCCATGACGTGGAAATGGCTGGATCCGCTGGGGCTGCCAGTTTCCAGAATGTGACTAGTCACGAAGCTGAAGCTGAGTACGGGCTCGTGAAGCTTAGAGAGGGGCAAAGGCCTGGTATGGATGACTGTAGTCTCTTTTCTGATGCAAATGTTCAGACTGATAGGAACAATGAGAGGTATATGGCAGCAGCTGCTGCGTACCAGATGCCGGAGCTGGGGAGATTTGGAAGTGGAAGCGGGGTGTCTCTGACATTGGGATTGCAGCATTGTGACGGCGGCAGTAGCCTACCCATCTCTAGTGGGACTCATCACGGTTTTGTTGCCGTGAGAGGGGACGATTTACACAACCCTGCAGCTTCTTCTGTAGGATCTGAGACAGCAGATTTTGAATGCCTTGATTCCGGGAACCAGCAGCAACACAGATTTAGTTCCTCCCATCTATTACGTGATTTCGTAGTGTGAAAGATGCTTCATTGCATATCCACATTGGTTATTTCCAAACTATTTTTGGCGTGGGGGAGAAGAAAACAGACAGTGAGAGGCTTTCGACTGCGTGTTCAGGAACATTCGACTTTGCGTTGCAAATGGCGAAAAGAAACATCGCTTTTCTCCGCACATTGGAAACATACTACTAGTACAGTTGTAATATATGAAGAAATTGATTGAAGGTCTGCATATTTGTAAAAATCAGATACATATTCTTTTGTTTAGTAATGTTGGAAGGGGAAAATGTACAATCAGTGCCAGACTCTGTTAATGGTGTTGATCAAATTAGAATATTATTTCAATGTTGCCAAGTCAAATTTAATTAGAGGCGAGAAGAGGGGTTTCGTTCCCTTCCCTCGGACGAAAGACTTGGGTGTCACCGGGGATATGTGTGAATGAGTGTACTCACACCAGAATATACCTCCGTTGATATGCAAGAATCCGACCTCCTGTTATCAGAACTTGATTCTTGAAAACACTTGACAACATAACTTTCAAAACCTTTCATAAGACGATTAAATTCTTGACAAATTTTCCTGCTTTTGGGTGAACATTCAGCAACACTTTAACTAACAAGATCTAACGCTAACGAGCATCTGAATCAGCTAAAAGCCTAAAAGTATCCAAGTCCACTTGCAGTTGTTACAATTTTGCAGTCTGCAGATTCATATACAGAAGAAAAAGAAGCCGAGCACAGCAGTTTCTTACCTACCATCCGCTTTGTTCAAAATGGACTTGCCTACAGAGCCTACGGTATCCTTGACCAAAGCCTTAAACGATGAGTATGAAGCCTTCGTAGTTACGACATAATGTGTTAGGTTATCTACATTTCCCCAAGGCTTAGCCTCTCTTGATGGTTTACCTGAGAAGAAAAGTTAAAGTCAAATTTATAGCTTCCTGAAAACTAAATTAAAAAAGCATGAGTGTTCATTAAGCGATTTATCAGATCATCAAAACAGAGGATCTTGAAGACCATTCGAAATTCAGAAGAGCTGCACATTACCTTCTCTGTAGAACCTTTACATCGTCCTGCAACAATCGACTTTCCAAGAACATATCACCACATTCATGCACGTCAACAGTCTTCAAATCAAAGGCTTGATGTCCACAGCTCTCGTTCCACTCGAACCACCTCTTCGAAATCAATTTCTTCCTGCAGCAGATTAAGTGACCTTCCCTCTTCAGGCGAATCAGCCGCAACCAATCTATAGACATATACTTTCTTCTTTTGTCCTGGTCGAAATGTCCGGCCTATTGCCTGGCGAGTTACTGAAGGGTTCAATGGAACATCAATAATTAGGATGCGAGAAGCACCCACTAGAGAGATTCCTTCTCCACAGGCTCTAATGGAGCCAAAGAAGACTTTTGCATCAGCTGAATTGTTAAAGCTTTCTACAGACTGTTCCCTACGCGCTGAATTTGAATCGCCTGTAACCACAAAAATTTCCTTGTTTAGACTCCACCCCTTTAGCTTCACTGCTAATCTCTCCATAAATTTCAGCGACAGGATATACTGGCTGAACACCAGCAGCTTCTCACGAGTTGATTCACACAGGCGTAGTAAACTAAGAAAGAAATTAGCTTTAACTCCATCTTTCACATTTATTTTTTCTACAATTGTATCCATCTTGTCGTTACCAATTTCACAGCCTTTTTCGCCAGTCAACGAATATTTCTCTGTAAGAGATTTCAACTCTGGATGCATATAAACTAGGCTACCCACAGAAGCTTTCTTGAAGTAATCCAGTTTCTTCATTTTTTTCACTTCAAGCTCCTGTCTTGAACTAAGGTTGAGTAGTACGGTGAAATCAACAAGACCGGGGAGTTCGTCCAGAGAATCTCCTTCGTAGTAATGCAGGACCTTCCTGGTCATCTCTCGAAGATCTTGTATGACAGCCTCTTTCCTTTTATAATCTTCATCTTTCTGGAGAGTGTATTCTATCAAGTCAAATAGAGCTGAATTTGTACCAGTTTTTAATTGTTTCCTCGCACCTGATATTTGTACTCTGCTCATGATACGCTTAGCCATATCCCGGGAAGTATCCAATTTCAGAAACTTTGGACGAACAAGATTTAAAATATTGAAAACTTCTTTAACATGATTCTGATAAAGGGTTCCTGAGAGGACTACTTTTAGAGGTGTTTGGACTCTTGCAAGGGACTGTAGCAAATTGGTATCGTCATTCCTTGGAGTGTGGCCTTCATCTAAAATCAGAATGCTAGGGACCTTCAACAGCATTTCTCGACAATCAACTGATGTTTTACTGGTCCCATTGTCACACATTATGGTGGAGAACTGTTGATACCCAAGAAAAAGGATGCTCTTCAGCTCTACCCACTTCCTTAAAATAACCAGCTGCTGAGACCGGTTCTCTGCTTTTGAAGTGTATAGATCATGCAACGGAATGTCCACCACTTGCCATTTCTGGAACTCTTGCTTCCATGTAGCCAAAATGCCTTTAGGTAGGACGATCAATGGTCTAGCATGGGGAAATCTAACCAGGAAACTCTGAACAAAACTTATAATCAACAACGTCTTTCCAGAACCAGGGGCATGAGCCAAAATGCAACCCCCTGGATTATCGGCCAGCAAGTTGCTAGCGAGAAAGTTAAAGCCCTCCACTTGATGTCGTTTCATTTTATTTCGGTGCCTTGGATGAGCAGAAATTTCTGTTGCCGTTAGATTGTCCCTAGTAGATTTCAGTCCAACTGAGAAATTCTGAGCTGACTCGGAATAGTTAGCATTCTGTGACTCACACATGTAAGTTCGTCTAGTCCTTTTGGCCTGTTAATAGAGAAACAAGGATGAAGGTTATTTTAATGATTAAACTCATGTTTAAACAAATAGCTGCATAAAATAGTCCAGTACAGAGTACATATACCTTCCCAGCTAACAGGTGGAATGGCTTATTTCTCCCTACTCAAGACTTCGGAGTTTTCCAAACATATCCAGCATCTAATTTCAGGAACTATTATAATGACCTCCCATGACTAGTTCACTAGTTCATTCATACGGTAGTGCTATTTGTTTTTTTTTTTTTGAGAAGACATAGGGTAGTGTTATTCAGACACCACTTTTTACCTCCCACACACCCTTGTTAATTTTTATCCATTGATCTTCTTTAAATGATTCGATTTGATGGCTGGAAATTGAGAGGGGAGTGTGAGAGGTAAAAATGGGTGTGTCAATAGCACCACCCCATTGTATTAAACCTTATCTAATGGAATAACTTGCAGAAAACATGAAAAAAGCACGAGTACCTTGCTATATTGGAACTCAAACATGGTTTCAATTCCTTGTTGGACAACTCCACAGATACGGCAAACTAACCCAAGATCATCCTTCAGGATGCAAATGTGATCACATTCTTTCCCACATTCACCTGATGTTTCATCAGCTGAAGGATCAACAGCAAAATCCTAGGAGAAGCAGGCAACACATATTTAATATAATTTGGAAAAAAACCAGAGACTACAAGGATGGAAAGTTTGGTGCAAAATGAATGATAAGTTTTTTTGTATGCTCAAAGCTATTGAATGCGGTTACCTTGGAACATTCTATTGCCATTGTCATTTCCTTCCATATGTCTGCTAGATCATCTTCCTCTATATCGTTTTTCTGATATTGTTCTTTAAACTGGACGGTGTCATGATTACCTTCCCCAACCACCTTATCACAATCATGTTCTTCATTAACATGCTCACATTTGTCTGTCCCAGCAACCATGTTATCAGCCAGAACTCCTACCTCTGTTCTTGTAGCTATACACTCCATAATTTCTCTAGTCTCTCTGTAATTAATTTTACCATTCCACTCCTCTTTCTCACATGCTTTTTGATTCCCGTTTCCAATCACCACATGGAATGCTACACCAGCATTTATATCTTTGTCTATCCCAGTATCAATTTCGCCGGGCAGAGTTTCCAACTTTTCTGTCCGAGTGCTCGCCACATACTCCTGAAACCAGTAAAATTAAAATATGATGAACAAGACAATCCATATGCATATTAGGATAACTAGGAAATGGTACAATAAGTTGTCGACCAATCACCATATTTTCTACTACATCTTCGGTTATTCCAATCTTGATTTGTCCAGGCAGAGTTCCCAAATCTTCTGCCTGACCTATGCTCTCTTCACAATCGTGAGCCAGTAAAATATATTCATCATGCCATTGCCAGTCATAAGCATACACACGATAACAGTGAAAATGATTTGAAAAATGAGTTACAGGTCAATCACCATATTGTCTTCAGACCCAATGTATACATCTTTATCTATCCAAATATCCACTTTTCCAGGTGGAGTTTTCACCTTTTCTGTCTCATCTTTACTCTCTGAACAATCCTGAAACAGAATATGATGATCATGCCGGTCAATATGGATACACGATAACAATGAAAATGATTTGAAAAATGAATTGGTCAATCACCATATTGTCTTCTAAACCAATATATACATCTTTATCTGTCCAAATATCAACTTTTCCAGGTGGAGTTTTCAACTCTTCTCTCTCTAAACAATCCTGAAAAAGAATATGATGACCATTAGAATCAAAATGGATAACAAGGAAAACAATCTGAATAATGGGTTCTAGACCAATCACCGCATTGTTTGCTGTACCAACATTTGCATCTTTATCCATCCCAAGACAGTTCTTTCCAAGTTGAGTTTCCAACTCTTCACTCTGGTCTGTGCTCTCTAAACAATCCTGAAGCAGAAGATGATGGCCATGAAAATCAATATGCACTTAAAAAAGAAAACAATTTGAATAATGAGTTCTAAACACCAATCACCATATCGTCTGCTGCACCAACATCTACATCTTTATCTATCCAAATGTCGAATTCTCCAAGCTGAGTTTCGAACTCATTACTCTGATCTTTACCCGTTACAGACTCCTGAAACAGAATATGATGGCCATGCCAATCAATACACGTATATAGGATAATATGGAACATATTTTTGAACAATGAGTGGAAAACGTAAAACTTCAAATGAAAACAAATAGTACATGGACAAAATTAAGTTTCAATTATTGAGTAAGATAGACACTTGTTCCAAATACTTTGGCAAGTTAGATGATCTTTCTAATTTGATATAGTAAGTAGTTCAAATGCAAGCCAAACTTGGTGTCTCTTGAGTTGGTAGGTTTTGACTTATGCTACTAAATTCTTTTCACTTTAGTAATAATCCAACAATGTGTCACATTCTAAATTGGCCTTCATCAGACCAACAGTAATGAAACCAATTGTGCTACTCGTACCAGTCAATCATTATAATTTTAGGCAAGCTACTCTAGTATTTCAAATGCAGGGGAAGAACATACTGGCAAGTTCTTCTTCAGAAATCTTCCAACAGGCTCCAGTACAACCTTCTGATGTAGAACTAGCCTCTTACTTCCATCATCTTCGTCATCAGAACTCAGGACAACAACAGGCGGCGCTGTTTCTGTAGCATTGTTACGATTTTCATCATCCATATCCACGACCTGTTGATGACCGTGGGGAGGAGGCTCCAGCTCCAGCACATCCTTCTGATACAAATGAAGTGGCTTTTTCCTATTTCCCTTGTCTTCATCATCCGAACTAAGGGCAATAACAGGCAGTGCTACTACTGTACTGTTTTTTGGAATGTCATCCTCTATATCAATGAAAATTTGATGATGATCCATAGAGGCTGCAAAACAACTTTGTGATATCATCACTCCTCCAGCACTTAATATTAAATAACACACAATCGACTCGATC
The DNA here is from genome assembly GCA_024362995.1 of Heteromeles arbutifolia. NCBI lineage: Eukaryota > Viridiplantae > Streptophyta > Magnoliopsida > Rosales > Rosaceae > Heteromeles > Heteromeles arbutifolia. The sequence goes on along the minus strand of JANCRC010000002.1, from coordinate 35,712,062 downwards.
ATATACTACTAACATAACTTCCAGTGTTATTCAAACAAGTAAAAGCAGCTGGATGGTACCAAGCACATACAATGTGATAAACTACAGACAAATTTGCCCAAATAAAATTGATAGACGCCCAAATAAAATTACACATACAATGTGGTAAAACCAACATTCTATAGATGCAATTTTTTATGGGCAAACACTGAATATTAACAAAAGAGACAAATTCAAATTTCAAAACCCATCAATTTGGAGCCAATTTTGGTACAACCCAGAATCTGGAACTTGCAGAAAGCTACCATGCATCTCCAACTAGCCTTAAATGTTACAAATTTCAGACAAATATATAATAAATAAAAATATATCAAAATTAATCCATTACTAAAGGAAGATTTCTCTTTGAAAACCCAACAAAAAAAAATGACCTTGGTGGTAGAAACACGCTTAAAAACAGTAGCTGGGTCACAATTTTTTTCTATTTTTAAGGAAAAAAGCAAGCACTAAATGCAAAATTCTAAAGGGAAAACACTGAAAGAAAAGGAAAGTAAAAGGGCTGAAACTTTACCTCTGAGACTTCTTCTGGGAAAGAGAAGCAGAGCAGATGGTTGCTGTGATCAAAATCTAGCATGCATTGAATGTATGTAGGAATGGGTTGTAATCAAAATCTGACTGTGTTAGGGAAAGTGAGCAAATGGGAATGGGAATAGGTACCGTACAGTACACACCAAGGTACACATGCTCCACTCTGATTACTCTCCTCTCCGGGGCTTTCTTGGTTGCTCCGAAATATCCTGATTACTCTATGTTTGGACCAAAAAATTTAAAATTACTAAAGAATTTTAAAATAAGAGAAATTGAAATGACGAAATTTATTTTCTAGACTTTATGAATTTTCTTATTTGGCTAACCTAAAAAACAATGGAATTTTAATACGAAATTTGTTATTTTTAAACTAATACTCATAGAAATTTAGAAATGATACATATTTGCACGGAATTTAAACTTGAGAATTAAAGGTCCCAAATTCTAAGTTTTTTTCTAAATTTCTATGTTTATGAATCCAAACAAGAGAATTGGTACGAGTCAATTTATAAGTTCTGGCTTTTGTCAAAATTTCAAATTTATTTTCTTCATCCAAACGTAGTGTCATTTTTTAACTGCTAGATTTTGTTTAAAAATATAAAAATCAAAATCTAAGAGTTAAATGTTTATTTTAGAAAATGAAATTGAGTTAATTCAATTTCTTGAATTCTGGGACATAAACAACTAAAATATTTTTAGACGTATTTTGCACTATGTGCTTATTTGCGCTTTAAATATTTGACGCCAATCTTTAGACTTTTATCTACGACATTATAGAATTGAAATAGGAAAATAGTTGAAAGAAATGATGCAATCAGATAATTTATATGGTCACAAATACATGTGAATGATTCATGAAAGATTTCACTTTGCTGTTCATTGCAAAGTTTCTTTGAGTGCTAGTCATTTTTATTTGCGAGTTTATGTCAAAGTATTGGGAAAAAAAAAGAGAGACTAAAACGGCTCTGAATCCTAGCAAAAGATCATAACCAGAACTTGAGAAAAATATCACAAAATTATTTTGGAATTGTTTGAGTCATCAACAATTATTCACAAAACTGAGTTGGTGATTGGGGAAAGTCCTATTAAACGCCCAAACGTTTAACCTTCCAAACCTAGTAAGATAATGCTTTGAATGTTGTGTCTCATTCTGAGGTATATATAATCATGTACAACCCTAATAGGGAAATAATAATTACAAACAATATCTCCTAAATTAGAAAACCCAAGATTATACGAATCCCGAAATAAAAGGAAATTTATACAAAGTCAACACTTCCTCTCAAGTTGATGCACATATGTCACACATGCCCAACTTGTCCAGAGAATTTTTCACTGGAGCCGACCTTAGTGAGTATGTCTGCCACTTGGTCCTCGGTCCCAATTGGAGGGACTTCAATTACTTTCCCTTCCAGCTTTTTCTTAATGAAGAACCTATCAACCTCCACGTACTTCGTCCTATCATGTTGTACGGAGTATAAATTTTTATTTTTAGAAATATATATTTTTAAGGAGAAATTAGGTTCACATCATTCTTTTTGCTACTCCATTGATTAAAAACCTATTCATTTTCAATTTTTGATCAAGGTCCTTAGGTATTAATAACATCATTAATTATTTGAATAATAAAATATTTTTATTTTTAAATATATTCCTTTAGTGTTAAAAATGTTACAATTAGTATATTTATATTTATGGCTAAATTTTTTATCATATATTTTTGTTTTTAGTTTGTACCTATTTTTAATTTGCAAATATTTTTTAATTTGTACCAATTTTCTTTTCATTTTTAATTTGTACCCATATATTAGCTTCTTTTTATGCCCATATTTTTTAAAGTTTTATTTTGTGTTTGTACCTATGTGTATACCGTCACGTGACATTGTATATTTAATCAATGATAGACAAATTACATATGGTATATTTATGTTTTATGCCTAAACTTTGTATCTTATATTTATATTTTTAGTTTGTACCCACTTTTAATTTGCAACATATTTTTTTTTTAATTTGTAGTATTTTCATTTTAGTTTTATTTTGTACCCATGTATTAATTTCTTTTAGCGCCTATATTTTTTTTAAATTCATTTGTACTCATAATTTTTTAATCTTTTATCTATACCCTAATTTATATATAATGTACACATTCTTCTTTATTAATGTACCACTTTGTTATATGTGAAATTTACCATTTTTTTTGTAAAATGTACTAATTTTTTTAACACTATGGATACATTCTTTTGCCATTTATTATTTCTTATTTTTACATAGTTTTTATCCATTTATTCAATCAAAATGTTTGAATTTTTTTATTGTAACCTTTTCTAATAGTATTATAATGAGGGATTTTAAATTTATAGGATTATAAATCTCATAAAATATCAAACAATTAATGTTAAAACTATAAAAATAAAAATATTAATAGTAATATAATGAGGTGTACAATGTGACAGCCCGTCTCGGAATTTTTTTTCATCGATGGCATGAAATGACGAATTTACCCTTGAGCGGTTGGTTGTGTGTTTGTGTTTTGGGTTAAGAAAAATGGACCAATTATTTCATTTCCTAATTAATTGGACCCAATTAGAACATAAGTTAGTGTTTTGTGGTTAGTGGGGTTGTAAAATCTGGACCACACACTCACATCCACAAATCACTCTCCTGATGACTTTCTCTCTCTCGGATTTTCTTCCATTTACATACAACTCGTACGGTCCCTCTCTCAAACCACTTTGTCACTCACATATCGAGGTTGTGGTTGGTGTTTTTGGACTCCTTGCAAGCTCAGGAGTCTAGCTATAGTTTTGGTTGGACGTAGGGACTTCGAAAACCCAAGAACCAAGAAGCTCCGCTGAGGTGCACAGTAACTCCGACGTGATCGCGGAGGTTTCGTGGAATTTTAAGGTCCTAGGGAGCTTTAGAACTTCTTCACAAAGCTTAGGGAAGGATTTTGGAAGGTTTTAGACGTCGGGAAGCTCGGGTTAGGTGAGTTGCAGAGGTGGTTGGATTATCGTGAGTTTTTCTGGCGAGTTTCCGTTGGATTTAGGACCTTAAAGTGGTAAGGATTTGTTTCTTTCTTCCTAAGCTTCATTTTGGTTCAAATTTCATGAAGTTTGGTGTTAAAATGAGTGAGAAATTAAGATTTGAAATATTCCCAAAATCCGACGATAGCAGCAGTAGCTGGCGCCAGACTCCGGCGAACCAAGGAAGGAAGAGGAGAATATTCTGTCAACTTTGATGGAATATTCTTAACGGCCTCAGGTATATTTAACGGTATATGCTGTTATTTAACGGAATATTCCCTAACGGCGTTAACTATTTCGTCAGTGTGCTAGGCACGTGCCTGCGAGTGGGCGGTGCGTGTGGCTGTGCCTTGGCCGGCGCGTGAGGGAGCGTTGGGAGCTCAGAAAATTTTTCTAAAATTATGGGGATGTTCCTGAGGTTGATATCACAGTGGTATATTCAAATGCCCCATTTGAGCAACGTATGAGAAGTTATTACCTAGTTTTGGTTATGTGCTTATAAATAACGTTTAAATAGTTGTTTCGCATATAGGTGAGACCTATCCTGAGGACGAGCGCAGTCAATCGAGGCTCGGGGGTTACAACCCTTCCACATACCAATGAGTGGGCTTTTGTTTTTAGTATATACGTATATGCTTGGTATTTTCCCAGAAAGTGTGTTTAAATGGTTTATAAATTGAATTGCCATGTCAAATGATCTCTATGTTTGATTATGCATTAGTATGATTATATATATTGTTGTTTGGTGTTGCGGACGCTCAGGTAAGTTTCGGGTGAGTATATGTTGATGGTAGTGATGGTAATGAGTATGATTATGTGAGATGTATTTATAGCTCATTATCCTGCATCCTGGTGTTAGTGCTCTGCCAGAGTTTAGGGCCTAGCCTTTATGTGATCGTTCACCTCCCGCACCACACGTTCACTTTGGATCCAAGGCAGGTGCCAGCCTGTCGTACATACCACATTAGGTGGTTCCGACTTGTAGGTGACTTGCGATACTTTGCATATCCTTCACGTGATCGTAGCACTTGAGCATACATATTTATTTACGCCCAGCCTGTCGTACATACCACTTTAGGTGGTTCTGACTCGTATGCAGGATTTGATTTGATTTGAGTTGGTGGATGAGCTATAGACTCAGCCGTACAGGTCACGTTAGGTGACTCCGGCTGGCATATTATTCTTATGGATTATTTCACCCGACTTGCATATTTTCATGGCTGAGATATTTGACATGGTATACTTGTGGACTTACCATTCTGAGTATGGTTTGAGATATGTATATATATCCTATTTTCTGGGAAATTATATAGGTTTTACGGCGAGGGGTTAGAACTTTTGATAAACGAAATAGTTTTGAAAAGCTTTGTTTTTGCCCACTCACATTTTCTGTTTTACGCACCTCCAGGTTTTAGGTAGAAGTGCTCATTGTTGGCTTACGAGGATTTGACGGAGGTTCTGACAGATTATCACAAATGTAGGATCACCTTTGGGTGTTGTTTAATTAGTATTTGTCCTACTGGACTGCACTTAGGCTACTTATGCTCTAATTGTGAACTCACTTTTATCTAGTTGGTTTGGTTTTAAATTACTTGTATTTTCATATTCTTATCGCTTCCGCACTGTACATATGGTTACGTCACTTCCACGTGATGGCCATCACGCCCTGATTTAGGTCGGGGTGTGTCAGTTTGGTATCAGAGTCTAGGTTTGGCAATCCTGCATATTTTGTGAATTTTCTGATTATTTTGATGTATTCTGTCATAACTATGTCGTGTCGTAGAGAGCCACGTCCTTCAGCGGAGCCTAGTTTGCCTAATGTTGCTCAGTTAGGGGAAGCTATAGCCCATGTTATTCAGTCTTCACTTCGTCCTCCCCAAGGGACACCTCTGGAGACTGTATATAATCTGAAGTTGAATCATTTCATGGGTAATGAAGGACATGAAGGAGCATAGAAATGGCTCAATCATCTCAAGAAGACTTTCCGTGTGATGCAGAGTCAGGGGAGTCTTCATCCTGATAGGTGGGTCGAGACGACTACCTGGTTTTTAGGTGAGCAGTCTGCATCCTGGTGAAGACATAAGACTTATGAGTTATCATGAGAGGAAGCTGCTGATTTGGAAGTTTTTAAGCGATTATTTCAGAAGAGATTTATTCTTCCAGAGTATATTGATCGCATGAAGCAAGAATTCACGCACCTGAAACAGGGAAATATGACAGCTAATGAGTACTACATGAGGTTTACTGATTTGTCTCGCTATGATCCGGAAGTTGCTGCTAATCCGGTAGAGATGCTCTGTCGTTTTAGGCTGGGTACTAAGAAGAAGTGGCGTTCTATGACGACCACTACTCCTTGTGCATCTTATCAGGAGTTTTATGAGATTTTGCTGCGAATTAAGATTCTGAGAACATGCCTAGTGATAGTGAGGAGGAAGAAGAAAAAGAGGGTAATCAGAATAAAGGTGATAAAGGTAAAGGTCAATCATCTTTGGGACCTCACAAGACTCAAAGTTTCAAGAGAAGTGGTGCCAGTTCTAGTTCTTCTAGCGGAGGTATGAGTTCCACTTGGCAGAGAAGATGTGGTAGATTTTCTGGGGGTCCTCGTTTTCAGAGGCAGAGAGATTCTGGTGGTTCTAGTAGTCTATTTTGTCGTCGATGTAACAGTCAACATTTTGGGGAGTGCATGCAGGGTAGTAGATGATGTTTTACTTATGGTCAAGTGGGGCATATGGCTATGAATTGTCCACATAATCAGTAGAGGCCCCAACAGCCTTCTATGCCACTACCAGCGCCGATCCAGCAAGTTCCAAGGTCTGGTAGTTATGGTCAGATGGGTCGAGGTGGTGCTTACCATTATCAGGGCGATGTCGTTCCTTATGCTCCAGGACCATATCAGTATTCGCAGGATCCTTATTACCAGAGTGGGTATCCTCAGTATCCTGAAGGTTATACGCCGTATCCTCTCATTCCAGCTGGTGGATCTCAGTGGTACCAGGGAGGACAGCCCCAGCAAGTAGAGATTGCTTCCAGTAGTGCAGGATCTTCGAGGTAACCTGGTCAGCCAAGTCAGAGTCGTGGTGTGCAGGGGTGAAATAATCAAGCTAATAGAGGTCGTGGTGGACGACAGCAGGCTTAGGGACGTATTCACCACATGACATTACATGATGCTTAGAATAATCCGGACTTGATCATGGGTACGTTAAATATTATTGGTCATTATGCTAGAGTATTAATTGATTGTGGTGCTACGCATTCTGTCATTTCTCATACATTTTGCTCAAGTGACACAACCTCATCCTACACCTCTTGGGTATGAGTTAGAGTTTTCAATGCCTAGATGGGATATATGTTATGTTGATTGTGTATATCCAGAATGTCCAGTGATGGTGGAGGATGTTGTTATGCCAGCTAATCTCATCCTGTTAGATATTGTTGATTTTGATGTGATTTTGGGCACATATTGGTTGCATTACAATCGTGCCAATATAGATCGCTACAGAAAGACAGTTATGTTCCATCGTCCTAGATTGCCTGAAGTTACATTTTTGGGTGAGCATAGTGGGGTGAGGCATGGTGTTATTTCTACCATAAAGGCTAAAAGGTTGTTAACGAAAGGGTGTCAGGGATATTTAGCTCATGTAGTGCTGAATGATAATGTTATTGGCAATGTGGAGGATGTTCGAGTAGTCAGGCATTTTCCTGATGTATTCCCTGATGATTTACCTGGATTGCCGCCAGACCGAAATGTGGAGTTCACTATTGATTTGCTTCCAAGTACAGATCATATATCTTTGACTCTTTGTCGAATGGCTCCTGCTGAATTGAGGGAATTGAAAATTCAGTTGCAGGAATTAGTTGATAAAGGTTTTATTCAGCCTAGTCCTTCACCTTGGGGAGCTCCAATTTTATTTGTGAGAAAGAAAGACGGGACTTTGAGGTTATGTATTGATTATAGGCAATTGAATCGGGCAACGATTAAAAACCGTTATCCGTGGCCGCGTATAGATGATTTATTTGATTAGCTTTGAGGTACCTGCAGGTTTTCTAAGATTGATTTGAGGTCTGGTTACTATCAATTGAAGATTAAAAGTGAGGATGTTCCTAAGACGACTTTTAGGACTCGATATGGTCATTATGAGTTTCTTGTGATGCCATTCGGGTTAACGAATGCACTAGCAACTTTTATGGATTTGATGAACCGAGTATTCCAGCAATATCTAGACAGGTTTGTCATTATTTTTATTGACAATATTTTGGTATACTCAAAGTCTAAATCAGACCATGTTCGACATCTTACTTTGGTGTTGAAAAGATTGAGGCAACATTGATTGTATGCTAAGTTTAGCAAATGCCAATTTTGGTTGGATCAAGTAGCATTTTTTAGGCATGTTATATCTGCTCAAGGTATTCTAGTGGACCCTTAAAAGGTAGCAGCGGTTGAGAATTTGGAGCAACCACGAATCGTCACTGAGGTACAAAGTTTTCTTGGCCTAACAGAGTATTATCGATGGTTTGTTAAGGATTTTTCAGTCATTACTTAACCACTCACGAGATTGACCAGAAAAGAGGTTAAATTTGAGTGGGATGATAATTGTGAGCAAAGTTTCCAGCAGTTGAAGTATTGTTTCACTCATGCACATATTTTGGTGCTTCCAGATGATAGTGGTAATTTTTAGGTCTACAGTGATGCTTTCTTGAATGGTCTAGGTTATGTGTTGATGCAGCATGGTAGAGTGATTGCTTATGCTTCGCGACAATTGAAGCCTCATGGGATGAATTATCCTACTCATGATTTTGAATTAGCGGCCATTATCTTTGCCTTGAAGATTTGGAGGCAATATCTTTATGGAGAAAAATGTAAGATTTATACGGATCAGAAAAGTCTTCAGTATCTTTTCACTCAGAGGGATCTTAATCTTCAACAACGAAGGTGGATTGAATTGCTAAGTGATTATGATTGCATGATTGAGTATCACCCTAGTCGTGCAAATGTAGTGGCTGATGCACTTAGTAGGAAGTCTCAAGTTAGAATTAATGCTCTATATGCTTGTCATGTTCCTTTTCTGGCTGATTTGAGATGTACTGGAGTGAAGTTAGGGGTAGAAGAAAGAGAGGAAGCTTTGCTTACTAGTTTCCAGGTCAGGCCAATTTTAATTGATCGTGTGCTCGAGGCTCAGATGAATGATAAAGAAACCCAAGAATTAATTCATGCAAGGAATCAGGGGAAAAAAAGAAAGATCTGAGAATTAGAGAATCAGATGGTATGTTTATGCAGGAGAACAGAATGTACGTGCCGAATAATGAGGAGTTAAAGAAAGAAATTCTGGATGAAGCACATGTATTGGCTTATGCAATGCATCCTGGAGGTACTAAAATGTATCATACCATTCGACCATTTTATTATTGGCCGGGTATGAAAAGAGAAATTGTTGAATATGTGAGTAGGTGTTCCATTTGTCAACAGGTTAAAGCTGAAAGGAAAAAGCCATTTGGATTGATGCAGTCACTTCCCGTTCCACAGTGAAAATGGGAAAACATTACAATGGATTTTGTGTACAAGTTACCTCGTACACGAAATGGTTATGATGGCATTTGGGTGGTAGTGGATCGACTTACTAAGTCAACACATTTTATTCCAGTGAGGGAGAAATATCCGTTAAGCCGATTAGCTGGATTGTTCATATCCAAGATTGTTAAGTACCACGGGGTTCCAGTTAGTATTATTTCGGATTGAGATCTTAGATTCACTTCTAAGTTCTGGGTAGCGTTCTAGGAGGCTATTGGCTCGAGACTACTCTATAGTACAACATATCATCCTTAGACAGATGGACAATCTGAAAAGACTATTCAGATGTTGGAGGATATGCTAAGATCTTCGGTTTTGCAGTTGGTGATGCTTGGCATGATCGTTTGGAATTAATGGAATTTGCCTACATCAACAGCTTTCATTCAAGTATTGGTAATTCACCATTTGAGGCACTTTATGGTAAATCTCGTCGTACACCTTTATGTTGGTCAGAAGCTGGCGAAAGAGTTTTGGTGGGCCCTGAGATTGTAGAGGAGACTACTCAGAATATTTAGGTAATTAAATCTAACCTGAAGGCGGCCCATGATCAGCAAAAGAGTCTAGCGGACATGCATGCTACTGATAGAGTGTATAAAGTGGGTGATTGGGTATTTTTGAAGTTGTCACCGTGGAGATGTGTTGTACGGTTCGGGAAGAAAGGAAAGTTAAGTCCTAGGTATATCGGACCGTATCAGATCGCCGAGCGAGTCGATGAAGTTGCTTACAGGCTTGAGTTGCCTCCAGAATTATCTAAGGTGCACAATGTTTTTCATGTTTCGATGCTTCGTCATTATGTCTCAGATCCATCGCATGTGATACCTCCTCAACCATTGGAAATTAATCCAGATTTGGCTTATGACGAGGAGCCAGTGACGATTCTGGATTGGAAAGATAAGGTTCTGAGAAATAAGACAGTACGTTTGGCGAAGGTTTTGTGGAGAAATCACTCAGTGGAAGAGGCTACTTGGGAGACAGATGACCGAATGAGAGAAATGTATCCACGCCTGTTTTATGATTATTAGTAGTGAGATGTGATTGTATGAATTTTGGGGACGAAATTTTTATAAGGAGGGTAGGTTGTGACAGCCCATCCCAGAATTTTTTTTCATCGACGACATGAAATGACGAATTTACCCTTGAGTGGTTGCTTGTGTGTTTGTGTTTTGGGTTAAGAAAAATGGACCAATTATTTCATTTCCTAATTAATTGGACCCAATTAGAACATAAGTTAGTGTTTTGTGGTTAGTGGGGCTGTAAAATCTGGACCACACACTCACATCCACACATCACTCTCCCGTTGACTCTCTCTCTCGGATTTTCTTCCATTTCCATACAACATGTACGGTCCCTCTCTCAAACCTCTTCGTCACTCATGGATCGAGGTTGTGGTTGGTGTTTTTGGACTCCTTGCAAGCTCAGGAGTCGAGCTATAATTTTGGTTGGACGTGGGGACTTCGAAAACCCGAGAACCAAGAAGCTCCGTTGAGGTGCATAGTAACTTCGACGTGATCGTGGAGCTTTCGTGGAATTTTAAGGTCCTAGGGAGCTTTAGAACTTCTTCACGGAGCTTAGGGAAGGATTTTGGAAGGTTTTGGACATCGGGAAGATCGGGTTAGGCGAGTTGCAGAAGTGGCCGGATTATCGTGAGTTTTCCGGCGAGTTTCTGTTGGATTTAGGACCTTAAAGTGGTAAGGATTTGTTTCTTTCTTCTTAAGCTTCATTTTGGTTCAAATTTCATGAAGTTTGGTGCTAAAATGAGTGAGAAATTAAGATTTGAAATATTCCCAGAATCCGACGATAACAGCAGTGGTCGGCGCCGGACTCCGGCGAACCAAGAAAGGATGAGGAGCATATTCCGTCAACTTTGACGAAATATTCTTAACGGCATCAGGTATATTTAACGGTATATGCTGCTATTTAACGGAATATTCCCTAATGGCGTTAACTATTCCGTCAGTGTGCCAGGCACGTGCCTGCACGTGGGAGGCGCGTATGGCCATGCCTTAGCCGGCGCGTGGGAGCTCAGAAAATTTTTCTAAAATTATGGGAATGTTCCTAAGGTTGAGTAGGTCACGGTGGTATATTCAAATACCCCATTTGAGCAACGTATGAGAAGTTATTACCTAGTTTTGGCTATGTGCTTATAAATAACGTTTAAATAGTTGTTTCGCATATAGGTGAGACCTATCCTGAGGGTGAGTGCAGTCAATCAAGGCTCGGAGGGTACAACCCTTCCACATACCAGTGAGTGGGCTTTTGTTTTCAGTATATACGTACATGCTTGGTATTTTTCCCAGAAAGTGTGTTTAAATGGTTTATAAATTGAATTGCCATGTCAAATGATCTCTATGTTTGATTATGCATTAGTATGATTATATATATTGTTGTTTGGCGCTGCGGACGCTCAGGTAAGTTTCAGGTGAGTATATGTTGATGGTAGTGATGGTAATGAGTATGATTATGTGAGATGTATTTATAGCTCATTATCCTGCATCTCGGTGTTAGTGCTCTACCAGAGTTTAGGGCCTAGCCTTCACATGATCGTTCACCTCCTGCACCACACGCTCACCTTGGATCCAAGGCAGGTGCCAGCCTGTCGTACAGACCACATTAGGTGGTTCCGACTTGTAAGTGACTTGCGATACTTTGCACAGGCTTCACGTGATCGTGGCACTTGAGCGTACATATTTATTTACACCCAGCCTGTCGTACATACCACTTTAGGTGGTTCCGACTCGTATGCAGGATTTGATTTGATTTGAGTTGGTGGATGAGCTATAGACTCAGCCGTACAGGTCATGTTAGACGACTCCGGCTGACATATTATTCTTATGGATTATTTCACCTAACTTACATATTTTCATGGCTGAGATATTTGACATGGTATACTTGTGGACTTACCATTATGAGTATGATTTGAGATATGTATATATATCCTATTTTCTGGGAAATTATACAGGTTTTACGGCGAGAGGTTAGAACTTTTGATAAACGAAATAGTTTTGAAAAGCTTTGTTTTTGCCCACTCACACTTTCTGTTTTGCACCCCTCCAGGTTTTAAGTAGAAGTGCTCATTGTTGGCTTACGAGGATTTGACGGAGGTTCTGACAGATTATCACAAATGTAGGATCACCTATGGGTGTTGTTTAATTAGTATTTGTCCTACTGGACTGCACTTAGTCTACTTATGCTCTGATTGTGAACTCACTCTTATCCAGTTGGTTTGGTTTTAAATTACTTGTATTTTCATATTCTTATCGCTTCCGCACTGTACATATGGTTACGTCACTTCCACGTGACGGCCATCACGCCCTGATTTAGGTCCGGGTGTGTCATACAAAGTCAAGGGACTTTGATCAAACTTTGAATACCATTAAGATTTTAATCAAAGAATGTTAAGGATTAGGGACCGCATCCAAAGTATCCCTACTTTTAATTTTTAAAACTAAAATTCCATCTTTAAGTTTAACTCCAACAATTTAATTCTATTTTTAACTCCAACAATTAAATATGAATTTTATAAGTTTGTTCTTTAAAAATAAACTTTCAAAGTTCATATTTAATTTCAAATACAAAACAAAACATAACATCACAACCTAATACGATATTAAAAATATTATTCTCAATAGCCTACAACCTAGGGCATCCGATGCTTAGTGCTAGGCATCCAACATATGACTTTGGAGTACGCTTTACAACGTTCTAACATTCGTGTTGTGTGAATGGTTTGTTGTTGTTATAAAGATTGCACCACATTTGTGCTTGTAGTTGCTAAAAAAAAAAAAACTGTGAAATAACATAATAAATTATGATAGTAACATGTTTATTAAATTATTAATAATAAAATGTTATTACCTCGTTGGCAAGATTATTGCCACTTCGATAAATTTGCTTCCGCTTTGTATGGGCTTCTTGCCAAGATTTTAACTCTTTATGTAAATGTTTGTACCTACTCGATAGAGATTGCTTGGTCTAGAATGTGCATTGAATCTGCTCGACAAATTGTGCACGAATCTTCTTCCACATTTGTTGCACTGTCATCTCATTTCTCGTGATCAAGTCATGAGTAACGCACACACAACACTCAAGCAAAGCAACGTATTCCCCGATTGACTGATGTGCCTTGTCATATTTGTAGCATAAGGAAAATGCTTATAGCATTTACCCCAAGACATAGCAACGTAGGCCAAAAAGAGTCAAAACCCTCCAAACCCCAATTAAGGAGGAACTCTCGCACAAACGACGGAACAGTAAGAGAGGGAGGTTTTTTTGGCTGTGAAATTTCCACTTTTTTGCTGTGTTTTTGGCGCCATCAACCCTCAGCAGCCGTCCCTTCACGACCGCAACCCACCAGTCCAAGATCCACCACCACCCCCCACGTCCCCTGTTCGATTCTCCACAAACCCATCTAAACTCTTAAGCCTACCCACCTCTCTCTCCCTCTCTGGTATTTCACAAATTGCTTGCTTGCTCTGCTATTAAGTCCAATCCACTGTTGCGGTCCTCCCCTTTCTCTCTCTAGCTTCTTCTTCTTCTTCCGCAACTCTCATGGCTTCCCGGAAACACTTGGCCGCTGTTAAGGTACTGCTGCAACACCCAACTGTCAAAATTTCTGTTGAAAATCTTTGACCCCATCTGTGAAAGTCTCTCCCTGCTCGAATTCTGAGTGGGTTTTGGGGTTTTTTTGGGTTTAATTTTGAAAAATGTTTCTGGATATTTTGTTTTTTGCAGGGCGCGAAAGTGCTCATGGTTGGGGCAGGTGGTATCGGCTGCGAGCTTCTCAAGACTCTCGCTCTCTCTGGCTTCCAAGATATTCATATCGTGCGCCTCTCTCTCTCTTTTGTTGTTAATTTTAAGGGATGGGTTTCTGCTACTTTCTTATTATATGGTGGTTTACTAGGGTTTTCATTTTGTGTTCCCCATCTTATGCTTGTTGATTGAACTTTATGTGTTGGTTTTAGGGTTTTATTTAGGGAAAAGAGTTCTTTTATTACCAAATTTACTTCATTTTTCTTTAAAAGAATTGACTTCTCTGTACAGGTAATCATGTGTCAATTTAGAGTGAGAAGCGATGAAATGATGAATCAGTATTGGTACTTCTTTCATGATCATCATCGTTGCTGTTTGTTGCTTGTGATTATTGAGGCAGGAATATAAGATTAAGATGTTATCAGAAGAATCTAGGTTCTGCCTAATCAAATTGGCAGAGAATTATTCTAAGGTTTTCAGGAATCAAATTGGTGGCGGCTTGTTACTTAAGGCTTGGACCTTAGGGTTTGTCTTGGATTGCTTGTTTTAGTAACAAGTGAAATATTTGAATTTATGGTAAGGTATTAGTTTTTCTTCAGTGTTAGTCAGGGTGAATCCTGAAGTGCTTCAACCCACACATAAGTATTAATTTTTCTTCAGTGTTACCTGGTTAATTCTTTAGTTTGTGCCTTCGTTGCTGTCCATTTCTTATTGCTTCATATGCTATGTGGTGGAACGACTATCATTTGTGTAAAAGTTTAATAAGCGGAAAGATAGCAATACTGTATATTTTAGCAATATTGATGTGGTATATGATATCTAATTTAGAAAACAGATGAACTATATATTTACCACTACTTTGAATAGATCCCTATATTAATTTTCAATTCATAGTCTCCAGATTGATATAAATAAAACATTATTTTTTTCCAGGTTCCGTGTATATGCAAGAATGAGCCAGTTTACTTTGTTTCTTTGGGTAATTATTCATTTTGCAGTTGGTTATCTTAAATTGCAGATCGACATGGACACTATAGAAGTGAGTAACCTCAACAGACAATTCCTCTTCCGACAATCACATGTTGGCCAATCCAAAGCCAAAGTAAGTATATTTACTATATCATATACTTTCTAATTTGAATAGGTGCTGTGTATGGTCTTTTCATCGATATTTTGACAGGTTGCTCGGGAAGCTGTCGTAAAATTTAGGCCTGAGATAAGCATAACTTCATACCATGCAAATGTTAAGGATTCTGACTTCAATGTGGACTTCTTTAAGCAATTTAATGTGGTTTTGAATGGACTTGACAACTTAGATGCGAGGCGACATGTGAATCGCCTATGCTTGGGAGCTGATGTTCCCTTGATTGAAAGTGGGACGACTGGGTTCCTTGGACAGGTTTGCTTTAGAATTGTCTGACAAGAAACAAATTTTTTTAATTAACTTGGTCTGTCAATTTGTTGTATCTAATAAAATTTTGTCTGCCCATTATGCTTCTGGTTCCTTGTATGTTGTGTGTGTGTGTGTGTGTGTGTAGTTGATCTGAGATCACTTGAGCATTGTAGAATTGTAACTGGTTTATTGAATTGCCAATTTCATATGTCAAAGATGTTTAGGTCTTGAAATTTAATTTCTTTGCTTCTTATGTAGTGGTTTTTGATCTGGATAATGCCCTATAGCAGTTGCAGAAAGGATTTCAAAATGGAATGTCTTTAGCTGAGTTCATGCAGTGAACTATCTTATCTTTGTCTAAGCTTTTACGTGCTTTATTGGTTAACTAGATGAGCTAAGGATCCTATAATATTCTACATTATGTGTTTGTCTATGATAGTTTGTGTCATAGAAATGCTACATTAATCATCATCATCATCATCTTATCATCATTACCCTTGTTCCAATCATACGAGGTCAGCTCTATGAATTTTTGTCTTCCATTATGTGATTCCTGCATAATGTTAAATAGTTTCAAGTATCCTTTTTTTAGTGTGGTTAGATGTAGATTTGGAGAGAGATTTCTAGTACCATGTACTTTGACTTTATAGTTTCTTTTAGAAACACATGGTGGAAATAACCCAGCTTGTATGACCAACATATTCAAACTTCTGCATCATTTTGATTATTTCAATTGTTCTTTTATTTGTTTTACAAAATGCTTCATTGCAGATGGTTCTGTGTGAAGATTCTTTCCTTCCCTTTTTACTTATTTGTTGAATTTTTGAAATCAGGTGACTGTACATGTGAAGGGAAGAACAGAGTGCTATGAGTGTCAACCAAAACCTGCTCCTAAAACTTATCCTGTCTGTACCATTACCAGTACTCCATCAAAGGTATTGTTGATGGATAGTTTTTTTTTTTGGGTGCCGTCTCAGAATAACTGTGTGTCGCTCGTATTAGTAATTCAGAATTTTTTCTTGATAGTTGTTTACTTGTATCCCGTGAATTAAAGCTCTCTAATTCTACCATGGAGAATTGAATAATTTGGAAGAGAAAACAACGCAAGTAATAGAACACAAAGGAATCCATGGGGAACCAAGAAACTGTGGAAACCGTTAATAGTTAATAGATTAGTTTTCTTTTTTCCATATTACTAGTACCGCTGCTGCTACAACTCTATTTACATGAAATTGGTATAAGCTTTCTGGTTTGTGGATGACGTTTCTGCCATAAAAATGTTATTGACAGTTATACAATAGATAACTAAGATGATATGGTTTGGTAGTTTGCTTGGAACAAACTATTAGTTGGATTGGATGATGATCATTTTCCTCCAACTCATTAAAAGGATAAATACATCATTGTTCAAGATAACCCCCTTCTCCGTGGGTCTAGACTTTGACTGTATAATCTGTATTTGCAGTTTGTTCACTGTATCGTATGGGCAAAGGAACTTCTTTTTGCAAAGTTGTTTGGGGACAAGAATCAGACAAATGATTTGAATGTGCGTTCTAGTGATGGTGCTAGCTCATCAGAACAGGCTGAAGATGTATTTGAACATAGAAATGACGAAGACATTGAGCAGTATGGAAGGAGAATATATGATCATGTATTTGGTTATAATATTGAGCAAGCTTTGTCTAATGAGGAGACATGGAAGAACCGCAATAGACCAAAGCCTATGTATATTAGGGATGTCATGCTCAATGAGCTCGGTCAACAGAATGGAAGTATGGAAAATAATGGTGCAGCCAATGATGTATATTCAGTATCTGCCATGGCATCTCTAGGAATGAAAAATCCACAGGATATATGGAGCCTATTGGAAAATTCCAGAGTCTTTCTTGAGGCTGTGAAACTATTTTTCATGAAAAGGCAGAAGGTTAGTTTGAACTCTTGTATTAAGGAAAGTCATTGCACGATCATTTATTTTCCTTATGTCTGGACTGAACTCATAACTTTATTTTGTTCTGAGAACTCTAACTTTCTTAGCGTTTTCATTTGTCTTTATTGTCTTTGTGGGGTTGGGGTACTGGTGGCAGGAAATTGGAAATCTCACTTTTGATAAAGATGATCAGCTAGCTGTGGAGTTTGTTACTGCTGCTGCAAATATACGGGCTGCTTCTTTTGGAATCCCGTTGCATAGCCTTTTTGAAGCTAAAGGGATTGCTGGTAATATTGTACATGCTGTTGCGACAACGAATGCTATTATTGCTGGGTTGATTGTCATTGAGGCAATCAAGGTGCTGCAAAATGATACAAAGAACTATAGGTTTGTGCAATTGCCTTTGTAATAAAAAAAAGTGTCTCGTTTGTTCTCCGTTTCTCTTCCTTTAACTTCTAAAAAATGTTCCACATAGTTTGCTATTCTGAATTTTAGTATTTCAAAATGAAGAGAAAATGTTCTGCTTTTGGTTTTCATTATTATCTTTAATCGACTGATTGTATCTACACACAAACACACTTGTGCTACACATCGGTACACATACATTACTCACACGCAGAAATGCACTTTTAATTAGTTGATGTGCATCGGAGGCTGGAGCCATGATCATATAAGAAAAAGATTCTTGGCCGTTTCTGATGGGAAGAAAACAGGAATTTTTGTACTGGTTGGCTTGCACATAGGGGTAATCAGACGGGTCCTACTTTTAAGTCATTTTCAATTTCCTTTTGTTTGATGGAAGTCATACCAGTTTAACAATTAGGGAAATTGAAATCTGAACAATATATCAGTAACAAAATTGGCTTTACTCTTTTTGCCACTGGTTTGTTCTATATACTAAGTTGTTTTTTTTTTTTGTTTTTTGTTTTTGTTTTTTTGTTTTTTTGTTTTTTTCCGTGTGGTCTGATTCTACCCTGATCTGAATGGCTATGTAGGATGACATATTGTCTAGAACATCCAGCAAGAAAAATGTTGCTCATGCCAGTGGATCCATTTGAGCCTAACAGGTCTTGCTATGTCTGTTCAGAGGTACACTGATTGCTCTTTCTAAAATTCCATCTTTGTGGGATCTTTTAGCTGACAATTAAATAAGAATTGCGATGTGCCCTAATGCAATATGATCGTAAGCAGACACCACTATCACTTGAGATCAATACTCACCGTACAAAGTTGCGGGATGTAGTTGAAAAGATTGTTAGAGCCAAGCTCGGGATGTGCTTGCCACTCATTATGCATGGTTCAGCCCTTCTTTATGAAGTTGGTGATGACTTGGACGAAGACATGGTAGCAAATTATGCAGCAAACCTTGATAAGGTATGAATTCTTTTCCTGTGTTTCGGGAAGACTTGCTAATGTAAGTTCACCTGATACATGTCTTGTGTGTGTGATTTTTTTAAAAATATTTTACATAAAATTGCAGGTGCTGTCTGAGTTTCCTACGCCAGTTACCAGTGGGACCATGCTGACAATTGAGGATTTTCAGCAAGAACTGTCGTGCAAGATCAATATTAAACACAGGTTCTTTATCCAGTTGATCTGCAAGCTCCTATGCATCATTAAATTGCTTCTTAAGATCTAATGTTTTGCAACATGATGGATGACTTCAAGACATGAGCATTTGGAATAGCTACTTTTCCTGTTATGGTTTATAGAAATAAAGCTTCACTAAGCTGTTTAAGTTGAAATTTTTTTTGTAAGATAGTAAGCGAACAGAAGCCGTGTTATTTGAAAGTTAATGTCCATCATCCTGCAATTTATCTCCTCTTCCTTTGTTGGCTCCCCCACCCCCCAAACCTAACCAAGTAAGGCTATTGAGGTTGCATGAAGCATTTTCTGATTCTAGTTGCCGTTTTTTTTTATAGGGGTTGGGTGATGCTATTTTTTCTTTTATATCATGTAATATAAATCTAGGTGATAATTTAGCAAGTTTAATTTCGTGCAGAGAGGAATTTGATAAAGAGAAAGAACCTGATGGAATGGTTCTATCTGGGTGGACTCAAGCTCCTGCAGTGGCACAGGATGACAAGAAGTCTAGTGCAAATGCTGGAAGCTCAGCAAATGCATCATCATCTATGGAGCCTGAAAAGACTGATGATATTGAAACTACTCCTGGAAAGAAAAGAAAACTGTGTGAGGTTTCTGAGTCCGCAAATCCAGATTTATCAAGTGTTGCTGGCAGTAGTACAAGAAATCCCGAGAAATTGGAACTTCTTGATGACGACGATGAGCTTGTCATATTTGATAATTGGGATTCGGTCACCGACAAGAAGATAAAGTTGCAATAGTTATTCCGTGGATAACGTGGAGGCCTCAGTTCAGTTGTAATTTTGTACCATTAGTGAGAAGCACTCATTCTTTTTTGGGAGGTTGGCTCAGTTGTTTGTTAGGTGGAGCCGGTACAAATTAAGCGGTCTATGCTTCCCTTCTTTTTTTGTGGTTCAAAGTGTAATGTGTCGTCGTCTTCCTAACTTAGTAGACAGAATTCTAGCAGTGTAACTTGAAGAGAAAACCATAACCTATAAAATGTACCTGAAATAACTAAACAAGTGACCGTGAGGTTCAAAGTTCCTTTTCATTCCATCATGAATTTAGTTTCCACCATGGGTCAATTCAACGCTCTCTGAATCTTTCATCCCATACACTATTGGTGTGAATTCATCTTCGCAGTATCACCAAAGGCGATTCGACCGCCGCTCAATGTCTCCCAACAAGTTGAGGAAATTGCTGATGCACTTGCAAGCACTGGTGCTCAAATTGATGATTCCAAGTTGATTTCTGTAACTCTTCATGGATTACCTTCTGAATTTGACTTGTTCATTGATGCAATTCAGTTTCAACTTGGATTTACCACGATCAATGAGTTACATGGCCTATTGCTTAGCAAAGAATTACAATTGAACAGTCGCAAGAAACCCTAATCAGCAAGCCTTCAATGCTCAGAATGCATCAAACTCTCAGTTTTCTTAGAATTGTGGTATGTCTCCTATCATGTAATATAGCAAATCAATTAGCTAGTTTGTAGGAGTTGATTGTATAGTCTTACAACTATTTATACTTGTAGTTTGTAGAAAGATTTTTATCAGTTAATGAGAGGAAATATTCACTCAAAGCTTTCCAGAATTTACATGGTACCAGAGCCCCTCCTGGGTTCTTGGGTTTTTTTCCTTCTCATTTTTTTTAAGGCAATGGGGAAGAATTCTACGTCTGAAGACATTTCCAGCGTAGAACAAAAATCAACGATGTCTAAGCTTGAACCCTCTAGTGATCCCGCTAGCCCTTTCTACATTCATCATTCCGATCACCCTGGAATGATGCTTGTTTCCACCAAACTTAGCGGTGACAATTATGGCACTTGGTGCCGCTCTATGTCTATTGCACTCAGTGCGAAGAACAAATTCGGGTTTGTTGACGGAAGTGTTGAACAACCCATCCGCGGAGAAGAAGCCCAAAGAATCTACTCTTTGGTAACGGTGCAACGACATGATCCTTATGTGGATTCACAATGCACTTTCCGGAGACCTTGCCACCAGTGTGGTGTACATGAAGACAGCCACGGCGGTTTGGGATGATCTCCGAGAACGTTTTTCTCAACAAAATATGTCTCGTCTCTTTGAAATTCAGCGTGACCTTGCACGCCTTTTACAAAACCAACAGCCCATCAACGTGTATTTTACTAAGCTTAAAAGTTTGTGGGATGAGATGGATTCCTACAAAACGTTTGAGCCTTGTTCTTGTGGCGCCGCCAAGTCCAACCATGAGTAGGCTGAGAGAACCAAGGTGTTGCAGATTTTGATGGGATTAGACGATTCATATTCAGTGATTCGTGACCAAGTATTGTTGATCCAACCTCTCCCTTCCATAAGGTCTGTTTATTCCATGCTCACGCAGAAGGAGAAACAACGAGGTATGGCTGCTGGGCCAAGTCTCCTCAAACCCGCGGCCATGGTTGTGCAAACTGGATGCGGTAACAACAGCGGGAAAAGCCGATCTTCTGAGAAGAAACCATTGCATTGTTCGTATTGTGATCGTGACCACCACACCATCGAAACGTGCTGGAAACTTCACGGCTATCCACCAGAGCATCATCTTCATGGGAAATTAAATGGTTCTGGAGGTTCTGGAGGACGTGCGAAGAAGGATGGCAGAAAGGCTTCTGTCAACAACGTGACAGGGAACCCGACAGCAGCAAGCTCTTCCTCCACCCCTATTCTCACGGCAGATCAATTTCAACAACTTTTATCCATGATAAGTCAAAAATTGGGAGTTGATACTAAGGCCAATGTTGCAGGTGGGTCTCTTACAAGTTCTCCTCAATGAGTGATAGATAGTGGTGCCACTGACCACGTATCTTGTCTCCCTTTGACTCATGCCATCACAAATCCGCCTTTGCCGCCAGTGGCATTGCCTAATGGGACTCGGGTTCCTATCAATTCTATTGGAACTTATCATTTTGGATCCAAGATACCACTTTACAATGTTCTCGGGATAGCTTCGTTTTTGATCAATTTAATTTCCGTTAGTCGGATAACCCGATCACTACGATGTTCAATAACCTTTTATCTTGATTTTTGTATTTTACAGGACCTGGAGATGTGGACGATGATTGGTTGGGGGCGACAACGTAATGGGCTCTATTATATGGTGGATTCTAAAGGACGCACGTCATCTCCAACTACCTCACAACCCAAGGTCTTCTCAGTTACTTAGCACCGCCGACTTGGCCACCCTTCATCTTTGTGACTACAATTGCTAGCTAAGAGTTTCCCAGAAATTTCTCATTCATCAAATAAACCTTGCGATGTTTGCCCTTTGGCAAAACAAACTCGATTATCTTTTGGATTAAGTCATATTAATACAAAGCATGCTTTTGAACTTATACATTGTGACATTTGCGGACCACATAAAATTTCATCTCGTTCTGGTGCCAGTTATTTCCTTATTATTGTTAATGACTTTACACGTTGTACTTGGGTCTTTCTTATGCATCATAAATCGGTTACCCAAACATTACTTAAGTCCTTTATTGCCTATGCCGAAACACAATTCCATCACCAAATTAAAACAATTCAAAGTGATAATGGGAGTGAGTTTGTTTCCATGCATGCTTTTTTTAGCGATAAGGGTATCATTTTTCAACGTTCTTGTGTTTCCACCCCTCAACAAAATGGGGTTGTAGAACGTAAGCATTGACATATTCTTCAAACTGCACGGGCTTTACATTTTCAGTCTCATATACCTTTGCACTTTTGGGATGAATGTATTCTTACAGCTGTTTACGTTATTAATCGCATTCCTACCCCACTTTTGTCAGGCCTCACGCCTTATGAGAAATTATTTGGACATCGTCCTTCATATAAAAATCTACGTAGTTTTGGGTGTTTAGCTTATGCTACTAATCTTCACCCTACACACAAATTTGATGTTCGGGCTAGAAAATGTGTTTTCATTGGTTATCCTTTTGGACAAAAAGCATATAAATTATATGATCTTAATTCCAAACAAGTTTTTACAAGTCGACACGTCACATTTCATGAGCATATTTTTCCCTATCACCAAAACCAACCTCCATCAGACCCCCCTCCATTAGCTCAAACACCAACCCAACCAAATCATTTTCCTGATTTAGAACCAAAGCCTATATTTGTTCCACCTAGCACCTTTAATAGCCCAGTCCCGCTCTAAATGTCAGCTCTCCCTGCTGCACCTGCTGACCTTTCCATTGACCCTCCTGATCTGTGCCCTACTGCCTCAACTGATCAGTGTTTTGCAGCTGATCTTACTGCTGCCAATGATCATTGCACTGCTGCAAATGATTAGATCACTGCTGTTGATTTTTCTCCAGCACATTTGCACCATTCTAGTCGCATTAGAGTGCCGCCAGCTAAACTACAAGACTACATTTGGTCCAATAATACGTTGCCCCAGACTAGTTCGTCGCCTTCCGGTCCTCGTACAAGGTATCATTTTTCCAATTACTTATCTTCTAAAGGACTCTCCACTCAATATCAATCTTTCATTGCACAACTATCTTCCGCTTTGGAACCTAACAGTTATGCAGAAGCTATTAAACATCCTTAATGGCGACAAGCCATGCATGAGGAAATTCAAGCTCTTGAAGCCAATGACACTTGAACCCTGTCTTCATTGCCTCCCGACAAGGTGCCCATTGGTTGTAAATGGGTATATAAGATCAAACGAAAATCTGATGGTCGTATTGAGTGTTACAAAGCTCGTTTGGTGGCTAAAGGTTACACTCAGTTGGAAGGCATTTACTACCATAACACTTTTTCCCCAACGGCCAAACTTGTTACTTTCCGCTACTTACTTGCTCTTGCTGCTGCTTACTCATGGTCTCTTCATCAACTTGATGTCCATAACGTTTTCCTTCATGGTGATCTCATGGAGGAAATTTATATGCTCCCATCGTCTAGTCTTCGACGACAGGGGGAGAATCTAGTATGTCGCCTCAACAAGTCACTTTATGGATTGAAACAAGCTTCCCGACAATGGTTCTTCAAGTTTTCACAAGCTATCCAGTCCGTCGTGTATGTTCAGTCCAAAGCAGACTACTCGGTTTTTACTAAGCGAAAAAGAAAGTCATTTACTGTGCTTCTTATTTATGTTGATGGCATTTTAATAACAGGAAATGATTTGGCAGCTATTAATGATCTCAAAGATTTTTTAAATACCAAGTTTCATATCAAAGATCTTGGTAATTTAAAATATTTTTTGGGTATTGAAGTGGCACGATCAAAGCAAGGTATTTTCATTTCACAATGAAAATATCTACTGGACATTTTGAATGATGTGGGGTTTTTGGGTTCACGACCTGCAAGTTTTCCCATGGAGCAAAATCTTAAATTTCTTCTAGATGATGGTGATGCACTAGATGATCCAGCCAAGTATCGACGATTGGTTGGTCGTTTGATTTATCTTACCATTGCATGGCCAGATATTACGTATTCTGTTCATTTATTGAGTAGATTCATGCAATCTCCCCGAAAGCCTCACTACGTAGCAGCATTACGTATTTTGAAGTATTTGAAAGGTACATCGGGGCAAGGTATGATGTTTCCATCTCAAAATTCATTAAAATTAAAGTCGTATTGTGATTCAGATTGGGCGGGTTGTCCTACTACACGACGCTCAACAACTGGCTATTGTGTTTTCCTTGGAAATTGTCTTATTTCATGGAAAAGCAAACGTCAGAAGAAGGTATCTTTATCATCTACCGAAGCTGAATATAGATCAATGATAGCAACTTTTGTGAACTCACATGGTTACAAAGTCTGCTTTGTGATTTACATATTCAAGACAAAGGGCCAGCCACCTTGTTTTGCGATAATCAAGCCGCTTTTCATATTGCAGCAAATCCAGCATTTCACGAACGTACAAGACATATTGAGATTGATTGCCATTTTGTTCGTGATAAGATTATGGAAGGAAAGGTTATAACAGGATTTGTTCCATCTATTTCTCAACTAGCCGACTTGTTCACCAAGGCTCTTGGAAAGGAGAGATTCCATTCTTTGCTCGACAAGTTGGGTGTTCACAATATTCACTCACCAACTTGAGGGGGAGTGTTGAGAAAGTCAAAGATTATACTCGTATCAATTAGTATTATAGGAAAAGTATTTTGTATTGATTACTTTCCTATCATGTAATATAGCAAATCAATTAGCTAGTTTGTAGGAGTTGATTGTATAGTCTTACAACTATTTATACTTGTAGTTTGTAGAAAGATTTTTATCAGTTAATGAGAGGAAATATTCACTCAAAGCTTTCCAGAATTTACAAAATTCTCTCCCTCTGCAATGGTTGCCAACATCTATCCTTCCACTCCTGCTTGGCTCGTGGACTTAGGAGCAATGGTGTAGCCACACCAAAGGCTACGGTGGGCTGTAGCCCAGGGAGAGTTTGTGGCATATATATATTTTTAGTGCATAGTCTAATATAATAGACAAAAAAAAAAAAAAAAAAAAAAAAAACTGCAAGAAGAATTATTTTTTAATGAAACTAGCCTGATGAGTATTTAGCACAACTAGAAATATAAAACTTATAATGGAAATTGTGAGGCCATTTTGTTCAAGATTATTCTGCTTTCATTCAGCGGGGTTTTTATTAGTTTCAATCAATTTTTTTTAAGATTGCCTTTACATCTACTTTCATTTTTTTGATTTGTGCTTGTTGTGTGATTGTAATTGAGATGTCAAGTTTGTTATCTTCTTATTGTGCTTGCATCTAAATATATGTAAATTTGATGATTCATTGTAATTTTTGTGGTTTGCAAATGCGAAGCTTGTTGAGTTCATGGCAAGTAAATTTTAAGTATACAAATACAAAAGTTAAACTTAAATTTTTGCATACAATATGTATGTAGCAAAAAAATATATATATATATATATATATATATCATTTGATTTTAGGGTAATTTTTTTAGCTAGCCCACCCATAAAAAAAATTTCTGGCTCCACCATTGCTTAGGAGCTAGTTCTCACATGATGAACTCGTATGCAACACTTCAAAATCCAGAATCTTACATAGGCCTTGAACAAGGGTACATTGGTGATGGCAAAGGTTTGACCGTCCTTCATTTTGGTTCTTCTATACTTCATACACCTCAGCATAATTTCACACTAAAAAAATGTTTTACATGTCCCTGATTTAGAGCATAATTTTCTTTCTGCAAATCAATTCCTTCTTGATAATTAGTGTTCTATGCATCTTTATCCCTATCACTTCGCTATGAAGGACATTACTTCGGGGATGACGCTTTTTAAAGGTCCTGTGCGAGATGGTTTTTATCCATTTCAACCCTACAATTCTGGTGCTGCTAGTCAAAAAGCACTTGTTGCTACTACTAAAGCTTCAAGAGATATATGGCACCAACGGTTGGGGCATCCATCCATTAAAATTGTAAATAAGTTGGTCTCTCTGTCATGTATCTCTGTTAGTAGTCTTTCAAATAAATCTTTTTGTTCATATTGTGTTCTCAGTAAAAACTCTAGACTTCCATCTGTATCTATAACTAGTAATACTAGTAAGCTATTGAATTACTTCATGCTGATGTTTGGGGATGAGCCCTTGTTACTCCAATTCATGGCTTTAGGAACTATGACATATTTGTGGATGACTATTCTAAGTCCTGCTGGTTCTATCCATTGCAATGTAAATCTAATGTCTATCCTACATTTGTTCAAATTAAGAATCTTATTGAGAACATGTTGTGTACCAAGATCATTTCTTTCCGTTCTGATTCTGGTGGTGAATTTTTCAGTACTGCTTTCTCTAATTACTTATATTAGAATGGTATTCAACATCAACTCTCTTATCCACACACTCCTAAGCAAAATGGATGTGATGAAAGGAAACATAGGCACCTGGTGGAAACTGCTAGAACTCTTCAGCAACATCTAAAGTTCCTCACGTATTTTGGGTTCATGCCTTCTCTATTGCCATTTACCAGATCAATAGGTTGCCTATTGCTACTAAGTTGTCTCCTTGGGAATTCTTATTCAAGAAATCACCAACTTACAATACTCTAAAAGTATTTGGATCCAACTGCTTCCTTTGGCTAAAACCCTACACTCCATCCAAATTGGAACCTAAAAGTAAGCTGTGTCTTTTTGGGGTATAACCTTAATCACAAAGGATACAAATACCTAGATCCTGCCACAAATAAGATATACATATAAAGACATGTAATTTTTGATGAATCCAGTTATCCATTTCATCAAAAATCATCTATGTCTCATTCACCAAAACCCAATTCTCAAATACATTCGTCAATTCCATCAACCCTTACCTTTTCCTCTGTCACTACCACACCTGCTAACAATAATTGTGAACCATCTTCAACTACCTAAACTATTACAATCTCCCCTACACAGACACTTTCACCCGTTGCCTCTCATTCATCACCTACACCACAACCACAACCTCAACCTTTACCTTATACTAATTTTCATACCATGCAAACTCGTTCCAAATCTAGAATTTTCAAACCAAAAGCCTTCAATGCTACAAAACATCTCATTCCCTCTCATCTCAGCATTGACTATGCACCTACCACCTATTTGCAAGCCTTCAAACAATCTCATTGGAGCCAAGCAATGCAAGAGGAACTGAATGCCCTGATTGCAACTGACACATGGTCTCTGGTTCCCTCATCTCCTTCTCAAAACCTAGTTGGACGTAAATGGGTTTTTAGAACCAAAAGGAAACCAGATGGCTTAATAGACAAGTATAAGGCACAGTTGGTAGCAAAGGGTTTCTACCAACAAGAAGGTTTGGACTACACTGAAACATTCAGTCCAGTGGAAAGACCTGTCACTATAAGGATTCTTTTCACATTGGCAACTCAATTTGATTGGTTCCTAAATCAGCTTGATGTAAGTAATGCATTCTTAAATGGTCATCTTACTGAATCTGTTTTCATGACACAACCATCTGCGTTTGAAGATCCTACCAAACTAAGCCATGTTTGCAAGTTAAATAAATTCTTATATGGATTGAAACAAGCTCCTAGAGCTTGGTATGAAAAGCTGCACAATTCTGTTAATTTCCTTTGGCTTCATTGGCTCTCAAACTGTCACTCACTATTTGTCAAAAAGGATTCTGCCATGGTGTTCATCCTTATGTATGTGGATGGTATTTTAGTAACTAGTCCATCTATTGCGGCTTGTCAACATGTTATTCAACAACTCAGTGAGTTATTTCCCATCAAGGTCCTTGTTCCCTTACACTGTTTCTTGGGCATTGAAGCTAAAAGATCTTCCTCAGGCATCTTCACATCTCAGACCAAGTATATCTTGGACTTACTCAAAAAGGCTAACATGGATGGTGCAAAACTATGTACACTCCTCTCAGTACATCAAAATTAGACCATGACTTTCCACTTCTTGACAATCCTGTAGAATACAGATTACTGGTAGGAGCATTGCAATATTTAACATGGACGAGACATGATCTATCCTTTACAGTGAACCTTGTGTGTCAATTCATGCACAGTCCCAGGTTGTCTCACTTTCAAGTAGTCAAAAGAATCATGCGCTATCTCAAAGGTTCAATTGACATTGGTTTATGGTTTTGTAAGTCTCCTACTTCTCCATCCATACATGCATACTCAGATGCTGATTGGGTTTCTCTCTTGATCGAAGATCTACATGAGGATTTTGTATTTTCTTAGGCAAGTCCATCATTAGTTGGAGTGGCAAGAAGCAACCAACAATGGCTCGATCATCCACTGCAGCAAAATATCGGTCATTAGCCAATAATGCTGCAGAAATAACTTGGATCTGCAAACTCTTAGTTGATATTGGTTTCAAACTTTCATGTGTTTCACAGTTATGGTGTGATAATCTTTCTGCTATCTCTCTGGCTAAAAACCATCTCTTTCATGCTTGGACTAAGCATGTGAAAATTTATTACCATTATATTAGAGAGAAGGCTTTAGCTAAAGAAGTTTCAGTTCACTTTGTCTGCACACATGACCAAATTGCAGATATTTGCACCAAAGCATTATCCAAGCACATATTTCTCCTTCTTCCTGACAAACCTTCTCTTCGAGTACCTCAGATCAGTTTGAGGGGAGCTATTAAGGCTAATATTGTAAATGTATCTATAAAGGTTAATACTTGGAGTTTGTTAAGTTTGTTGCTAAGTCTGTTAAGCTTTGGTTAGAATAGGTGAGCTGTCATTACAAGTGTGTAAATGACTTGTCTATATATACTCAAAGTGTAATCTTATTTTACTTGAGAAATGAAATGATATTTTCCTAATACCTCTTACAATTACTTCAAAACGAGCCTTTATTTGCTATAGTTATATGCGCAAGTGGCAAGGGTTTGTTGCTCAAAGTGGTTTTGAGCATTCACTCTTGTTGCATACGAGGTTTATGTGTTACAGCCTCCTTCTTAGCGCAGTTGCATATGAAAGTGAAACCTAATAATACTAACAATTTGAGGGGATTATACAACTCATTGTTAAAGCAGCAACATCTTCTACTTGAGGATTTTAAGGAACTAACTTGGTCAGGTGATCCTACTGATGTACCCGTTATAACACGGTTAGACACGACAAGTTTATATTTTATTAATACACACACACGTCATAAATGAATGAACGAACCGTAAGATCATAGTAGAACCGGCATGTTGTATGATAAAGAGGAAAGCAAGAAGAGAAGGTAGCTAGAATTCTCCTTTGTTCATTTGTTTAAGTGGAAAAAGAGAAATTCATATGTGAATTTTTTGGCATGCCACTCAAAGCCCATTTGTTTACAACATTTTAGTCATTTTCTGTTTTTATCATTAAATAAAGTTATTAAAATGCTTTTGGTTAATATTTAAAGTTTTGAAGTTTTTTCATTAGTTTTCCTTTTAGATTTTTGAAACTGTTTGATTTCATCACAAAGATATTACACGAAACCATATTTTAGTACAGAAACAATTACACGAGTCTGTTTTCTGCATCGAAAACAAAAACCGAAATTAAGTAAGAAATATAGGATCTAATACATATATATGTTTAAAGTTATACTTAGATTATTTACACAATGTGGGAGAAAGGGAAAGCTAGCTCTTCGTTTCTGGTTCTCCAGTAGCTAGATCCTCCAAAAACCACACGAATCCTTAGAACGGGATTCGAAAAAGGCACCTCTTAAGATTTTGGAAAGCAGCAAATTATTGCAGAAAAGAATGTTAAGTGCTTTTCCATGTTCGTCTTCAGTTGATTTATATTATTCACACACCAACGCAGGGTGCAGTACATTGGGTGGTGCTAGAAACTCTTCGACATGGATAAGGAGGGTAAGCTGGAACAGGAAAGTTCTTCCTCTCCGAATGTTTCTTCCTCTTTTTTGCATCGGGATTTTCCGGTTTCTTCAGATCTTCTACGCTTCGTACATCGGCCATGCACGTAAATGATCTTGATTTCCCTGAGTAGTACCTTGACAACCCTCTCCTGCTGAGAAACACATATGTGCATATTGCATTCAATTAACCAAGTTTGTGTACATTTGGTGCATTGCATTCGACACTAATACATAATTGATCTGTGCACACACGTACCACATATAATCGATAAAAATGTTCCCTCGAGTAACCGAAACATTGAAAATGCGAAATGAAAATGGAAAATCTAGAAAGAAAAAAACTGATTTGTGTTCTTACTTTTGTGGGAGACCTGTTCTTAGTGCGCCCATGTCGAATGCTCTCATATTTTCGCCTTCCATGGTTTCCAGTACAAGAAGAGAGAAATGAGGTTGAAGAAGAAGTTCAAAATATTATGAGTTTTTTCGTACGTACTGCAATTTGTTTTAAGTGTATATATATGTCGAGAAACAATTAATAATGGGATGTGTATATAAAGGTCAGGTATGTATAAATGGCAGTGGGGATATAGAGGAGCTCACACGTCATGGGGATTAGGGTTGCAAACTTATGTTGTGGGTTCGATAAAAGTGGGTTGTTTTGGAGCCTCTCAAAACTGCTCACACCGTGTCTGGTTTAGGTTAATTGACGCCGACCTCACCACATCCTTATCTACTTTCCCTCTTGTTCGTTGGCCTTGCCTACCCTACGTACCCTTATTTTTTCTCTTTTCCTACTCTTTTGTTGGAAGAAGGAGAATACTATTCATACATACTCTCTAACTTTCTTACAGATGTAATATACATATCTGTAGCTTACATATATAGGAGGAAGAAATCTTGGGGACCCCTCAGCAATTTGGGTCATGTACCGGTGCACCTTTTGCACGCCTCCAATGCTGCCTCTGTTTATTGTCATCTCCGTTTTGAATGGTTACCTCATTTGCTATGAATTTTATAAATTTAGCCACATAAAATCAAACTTATACTATAAAGATCACATTTACATATATATACTTTCAACTATCTCTAGCATCATGAATACTAAAAACTTAGAATCACAAACGGGCCTTTAAGTTGACGGTATAAAATGTGGAAGAACTATTTAACCAGTTCTTTAAGCTTAATACTCATTTTTTTCAATGAAAACATGAAAGTGCAAGATTCTTAATGCGCGAAATTCAACGAATCAATTAAGGTCAATGTTTGGGTGACCTCAAAGTGGTACTAGCTAGTGTGGTGCTAGCCTACATTCTCTGATGGCTACGTTAGATCCTCACTTCAAAGGTAGATAGTGCAAAGGCTTCTAAGTAGGAGAAGTAAGTATATCGAAAGCAAAATGTACATTAATGCCTTTACAGGTCCAGAGGTTCTTTCCTTTCACTTCTCTTCCATGCAGCATAAGCATTGAAGTGTTCATGCACAATCTTGCGAGTAGTCAATTTCTGACGATTGAGGGCCTGTTTGGTGGGCTGGATAAGATCGGGCATTAAGGATAGAATTAGATTGGCATTTGGCAGAGACATGTAAGCGGAGCAACTCGGAAGCTCTGACTCGGTTGAGTTGGCATCATCGTGATCCCGGCCGAGTTACAAGGTTTTAGGACGTGGGGAAGCTTCTACTCAACTCCCTGTGGCCATTAGACTAGGTTTGGAGAAGCGTTGACGTCGAAACAAGCAGGTTTGAGAGGGTGAGATTTAGGCCGAGACTTGCGAGGCTTTTTCAGGCCATTTTCTGTCCATTTTTGGACTTCCAAAAAGTATAGATTTATTCTCCTTGTCACGAGCTTCATTTCCATATAAAGTTTGCTAAAAATGGTTGAGAAATGAGGAAATTATTAAGGTTTGAAAATTTTCCAGAAACCGGCAAAAAATTTCCAGTTTCTGACGAACCAGACGATGGCAGGCGGCGAGGCTCACCGGATAAGACAAGGAATATTCCGTCAAAGTTGACGAAATATTCTAACGGCGTCAGGTAACGCCGTTACTATTTAACGGAATATTCCGTTAGTTCTGACGGAATATTCCTAACGGCTGTTAGGGTTTTGCCGTGCACGTGCCTGCGTGTGGCCGTGGGTTGGACGGCGCGTGAGGGCATGTATGGGCTTCGGCTGGTGAGTGGTTGATACATGTGGGTTCGTGACTACATGTAGAACATTTTCGTATATTCAAACCTTCTGTTTGAGCAAACTATGGGGAGTTATTCCTAGTTTTTAGTGCATGTCCTTATTAACTAATTAGAATTAGTTGTTTCGCATATAGGAGAGACTTACCCTGAGGACGTACGTGGACAAACAAGGCTAGGGGGCTACAATCCTTCGATGTACCAGTGAGTGGGCATTTTGTTTTCATATATATATAAACTTTATAGTTTCCACAAATGCTTTTAAATTGGTTTATACATTTTATGCCACGATTTACTTAATTTTTAAAAAAAATATTGTTTGCGGTTGAGTTTTATATTGTCATGGCATTTCATATGCATTTTACCTGCTCATAAATATTATACTATTGTGAAATGCTAAAGTAATTCTACAGGACGTGTAGGTAAGTTCATGTGAGTTTATTGTGTTGTTTGGAACAATTGAATTGTATGGCATGCTTATATTCATATAATTAGCTCATCATTGTTGCACCCCGATGTTAGTGCTCTCACCCCTGGCCAGGGCCAGTCCTTCACGTGATTGTTCACCTCCCACACTGCACCCTCGCCTTGGATCCAAGTTAGGTGCTAGCCTATCATACAGGTCGCATTAGGTGACTCCGACTCGTGTGCTAGCATAGATTGATGAGCCATAGGTGCAGTCGTACAGGTCACATTAGGTGACTCCGACTTGCGTGCTAGTATGGATTATTGAGCACATGATTATATTTATATTGCTGATGAGATACAGTGTTATGGCATACTTCTGGGTTTACTGTTAGCATGCATTTGATTTCGTACTTATACGTAGTATGATTTTTTGGAAACTATACATATTTTACAGCGATGGGTTAGTATGTTTAGAAAACAAATAGATTTTAGAAATCTTTATTTTTGTGCCCACTCACCCTTCTATTTTTCGCCCCTCTAGGTCTTAGATAGCTGAATTTCTTGGTGGCGTACGAGGAAAAGCTGGTGTTCTGACATACTCTAATTAAAAGTAGGAACTATTCCCGATTGTGTGCTAAACGCTTATTTAGTTTCAACTACACTACTGTTAATATCTATGCTCTGAACATTTGTAGTTTATGGGTTGTACCCACTACTGCGCACTCACTTTACTAGTTTAATTAATTTCTAGTTCGGTTTTAATTTATCCACATTGTTACATCACTCACACTTTTGGTTACGTCACCTTAGGGTGATGTCCAGCACGCCACCACTCCGGTCGGGGTGTGTCAATGAGGGCTTTGGGTCAATTCAAGAACACCCAATGCATGCTGGGTATGGCTGCTGGCGGCTATGTTTGAGGACAGAGACGGCTTTTCGAGTTGGGGTTCATTAGAGAAACTAGGCCAGCGACAAGTGTTGAAGAACTCGACGTCTACAAACCCTAGGGAACCCTCGAATTTGAAAATCAAATTTTCAAAATCCAGTGAGATTCATGTGAGTCTCGGCCAAAAACCAAGATGGGGACGACTTTAGGTTGTCGGGGAGGCAGCCACGATGGCTAGGCATGATTGCAGGCCATGCATGAGTTGGTTTTGATGCTGGTTACGCCATGGAAGGTGTGGAGGTGGGCTCTGGGTGCAGGAGCCATTATAGCTCTGTGGCTTGGCTCGCGGGTTGGCTCAGCTCCAGCGGCTCAGGCTGCTGGCCTGGCAGGCTAGCAGCTTGGCTGCTCAGGGTTAGGCGGCTTGATGCCATAGCTCGTCTGGGTTTAAAACCCTAATTTTTGTTTTTTTGTTTTTGTTTTTTTCCAGATTCAATTATATGCATATATAATATTGATCTGTATATAATTTCATGCAATATCAATTCACATAATTCCACAATTATGGATATAATGCATACACAATTTATATAGAATCTAAAATTCAAAAAACGTAAAGTTTGGTAATGCATTATGGTGAATGTTTATGCTATCAGGGCTGCATAAATATTGAGATAAAAACCGTTGTTTTGGAAGAACCTGATTGTGTGATTATATTGATGAACTGGTTTGATGTAGAAAATTATTTCTTCAATTTCGGCTTTCCATCTCCAAAGCTTGTATCACGTTCAACATAAGAAAAATAAATTGAATCAATAAAAGTATATGAATTCAAGAAAACCAAAATTTAATCAATTAAGAATAATTGAAACGTAATACTCCCCTGATCGAAGAATAACCACGTCATATTCTTTAGCGTAGCGGAGGAGCGAGCTGATAATGTGTTGTGGCCTATATTTAACTGAGGGGTGTGGCATAGAGAGAAAGAGGGTGGAGAATTAGTTTGAGGAATTGTGTGTTAATTACCCAGTCCTTGTGCCTTTTTTTATTTTATTTTATTTATAGTAAAAAGGAGGAGAGCAACTTGCTCTCCAAGTAAAATAAAGTCTATTAGGAAAGATCTTCTAGATCCCAAAGGATTCCTAATCTATCTCTACTTCAGATTTACATAATCACAATATGTATTAAAACATATGTCACAACAATAACTTAAATTTTTAGATTTATATAGAATAATAATACACTAATACATATTTAATATACAATATATACATATACACTATAACTATTGTATTTTATAGTAAGTTTTTCTAGTAGTTTAAAAAATTAAAGCCATCACCTAACTTTTTTCTTAAAGTGTCGAAAGGATTACCCACGTGTCATCTTCGTGTAAACCTGTTAAGGACCCATTATTAACGAGTTCTTATGGTGTGACCCGATAACGACCGGATTAGTTATCGTGTTGACCCGAAATCTGTTATTTTCGTGTCGTTTACGTGCCGTGTTAACGGATTGTGTAAAAAATTGACAAGTGTAGTGCAAAGCCTATCACTGAGCGCTCTAAAATTATTTCCTCACTAGTGCAATAATTTTAGAGACAGGCTCAGAGCAGAACGAAGAATAAAAGTAGGTGGAAAAATAACATTTTAATTTTTAACTTTTATTGGGTGATCGAATCAGGAACTGGATCCCCTCCGGATCCATCAAACTGAGCTCATTAATCAATGAATTCGGGCCGTTAAAATTTGATCCAACGACTACAATTATTATAATTTTTAAGGGGTCCTTTGTTTGTAGCCGTTGGATCAAATTTCAACGATCCAAATTCATTGATTAGCAAACTCAATTTTAAAGGATCCGGTTCCATCGAATCATTTCCAATCTTGCTTTTCTTTTTAAATAGTCTATTCACATACAAATATTCCAGCATATTTAGTTTGACCAAATTGCCAATCCTGTATAGTTTTTAATTAAAATACAAATCTCCCAATCCCTCCACTACTCCACCCTTTTCATGATAACGTAAACGACATGCGAAAAGAGATGGAACCCCATCCCCCATTTTTTAATGCAAACACCTACTACGTTTCTCAAGAAATCTCCCTTATATTTTGGATTATTTAGGGCAGTAGAGACAAAGTGTGGGTAGCTCAACCTAAACTCCTCAAGAGGGATTTTAGTACGTCCGGATCACAAGATAATATATTACGTGTTAATATATAAATGGTAAGATATTTATATTAAAAAAATTAACAACTTATAAAAAAAAACTTCTCGCTACTTATATAATACCACTGGTGTTGCTTACGGTGAAAAATTTCTCCAACCCCTCCCCCATTGATTCGGACATGTCATACGCACCATTACGGTGTGGACATATTACAACCCAACTAAAGTAAAACAATAAGTGGGCCCACCAGCTATAAAAGTTAGCTGTTAGTTGGCTCGTTCGCTGAACCGCAATTACTCACTGTCCATCCGGCCTTCCTATATTTTCACTGGAAAAGCCGCCCGCACTATCAAACTTTCTCTCCACTTTCTATCGGCGTTTCGATTCGCATCCATGACGATGTCGATGGAATCCAATACTCAAAAGACCGCAACGTTATGGACTTCTCTCCCCTGGAGAACGCGGCTGTCGTTGTCCCTTTTCTCAAAAGTAACCGACGCTGCACGCCGCCCTGATGGCACTGTCAATCGCCGTGTCATGAACATACTCGACTTCAAGTCCTCAACCATTCCTGCCGCTCCTGTCAGAGGCGTCACCTCATTCGACGTCACTATGAACCTCGCTCATAAACTCTGGTTCCGCCTCTTCGTCCCCCAAACGACGTCGTCGACTCCGTCCCATCTTCCCGTTGTCGTATTCTTCCACGGCGGCGGATTCACCTTCCTCAGCCCCGCCTTATTCGCGTACGACGTCGTTTGCCGCAAGTTTGCTCGAAAAATTCCCGCCGTCGTCTTATCTGTCGATTACCGCCTCTGCTCCGAACACCGTTACCCTTCCCAATACGACGACGGGTTCAACGTCCTTACCTTCCTCGACCAAAACGATGACGTCCTCCCCAAAAACACAGACAGATCCAGAGTCTTCTTTGTCGGGGACAGCGCCGGAGCCAACCTGGCCCATCACGTGGCTGTTCGCCGCCCGCGAGAAGGATCGATTCCGGGTCGTGAAACCTGTCGGGTTGATATCGATATAGCCATTTTTCAGGGGAGAAGAGTGGGTTGAGTCTGAGATCAGGCTCTACGGAGCTCATCTGGTATCGGTGGCCCAAACGGACTGGTTGTGGAAAGTGTTTTTGCCAGATAGGTCGAACCGGGACCACGAGGCGGTGAACCCAAGTGGGCTGAACGCGGTGGACATTGCGGGTCTGGAGTATCCGAATATGCTTGTATTCACAAGGGGATTGGATCCGCTACAAGACTGGCAGATGAGGTACTGCCAGTGGCTGAAGAAATTGGGGAATGAGGCAAAGCTAATCGAGTATCCAAACATGGTCCACGCGTTTTATGTGTTTCCTAAATTACCTGAGTCTAACCAGCTGATTAACCAAGTCAAAGATTTCATTGCTTCTGTTTGAACTTAGTTACTTGTACTTTGCATCTGTTGAGACAATTGGACGGTGTAAATGTAATAAACATAAATAAGGGGTAATTTAGTTAAAACCGAGTCTTGAGAAACCAAAGAAGTGGCAATGACCATCTTGCTCCCTTCCATATATACATGCCATTCATCCAAAGCGATTCCCACTTTTGCTTCAAAAATGGAGATTAGTTGTGAGATCCATTTTATATTGAGCTTCAACGATCCGAATCGTTTATTTTGTAAATCTCGATTTGTAGATTATCTTGTGAAAATTCAATTCAATCTGAAACTATTTGCCTATTTAATTATCACAATGAAATTTCAATGTTTTTTAGAGAACAAAGTATTCGTCAATTTCTTTCAACTCAATTAGATGCTTCAAATATTTCTGATTTGGCTAACATTTTGCAAGATGATCTATGTGGTGCAACTTGAAAAATAGATGGTTCAGATCGTTAAAGTTCAATGTGGTGTAAGCTCCATAACTAATCCCTGTTTCGTTAAAAGCTTCCTATATATATATACATAACCATTATTTTTCCCAAGCTTTCCCTTCTCTAATTCACACATTGAGTATTACACTATGGTTTCTTATTCTTTATACAAGTTATTATTTCTTGAGGGCGAAGTTGGACACAGAACTTCATTTGCACCGTGTGTTGGAATACGGTGGGAATTGTTATTTGTGAGAGTGCTTAACCATTCAACTTGTCATACTTACGACACAACCGGTTATTTGTGAAAGTTTTTGACCATTCAACTTCTCAAACTATCTTATTTAAATTCTTATGAGCTGTTCGAATTTCTTTGATCATATGTTACATTTTAACGTTTGGATCTTACTTGCATCTTTGCAATAGCATGAGGTTTGTATTTCCTGGTACATAAATCAATGCTAAGCAGCCTACAGTTTTACTTTGTCTTCTGTAATCACACAAATATTCAAAGTCTCATTTGCATCTATGCTACAAATAGATTAAATTACAAAATATTACACTAAAATATGTATATAATTTCCTCAACCAGTACATCATCATATTGTATAAAGTTAGAGTTTTGTTATGATCTTGAAACCCCAATACCCCAAAACAATTAAAGAGATAAAAAGAGGAAGGATCAAATCATTAGGCCACCATAGCTACAAATAGTACTAGATCATCATCTTTCATTTGGTGAACCAAATTTTCTGAACTTACCTACCATTTAGATTGGAGAATTGGGCAAACACTTCAGTTCCTGATTGGTCATTAATGGGGTGAGCATCAGCCGAACCCTCGTCGCCTTCCGGGATAGTAGCCGGGCGGCTAGCGGAAGTGGGGGTAGTAGGAGGAGGAACCACGACAGCCGCACTAGTAGGGGATGTGGCAGCGGCAGCGGCCTCAGTGGAAGGTGGCACACCGCTGCTACTTTCATCCTCAGCCTTTCCTTGAGTGAATGCCTCTTGAAGCTGTAGAGCATATTCCAAGTTCCACAACACATCTCCCATTGTAGGCCTATCCACACCATGTTCTGCCAAACACTTCTCTGCAGCCTCGGCAAACTTCTTCATTGATTCCAGGTTAATGGATCCGGCGAGGAGAGGATCGATGATCTTTTCGAGCAAGCCCTTCCTTTTCCACTGCATTCCCCAGTCAGCCAAGTTCACTTGCTCCCTTGGAAGTGCTGGGTTGATAGCAGGCCTTGCACACAGTGCTTCAAGTAAAACAACGCCAAACGAGTACACATCTGACTTGTCTGTTAATTGTTGCCTCCTGAAGTATTCGGGATCTAAGTACCCGAAGCTTCCCTTCACGGCGGTGCTGACATGGTTCTGTCCCATAGGCGCGTCCTTAGAAAGACCGAAGTCAGCCACCTTGGCAGTGAATTGATCATCAAGTAGAATGTTGGTAGTCTTAACGTCACGGTGAATAATGCCTTGTGATGTCCCTGTGTGAAGGTAGTGAAGCCCGCGAGCTGACCCAATACAGATTTCTAGTCTTTGCTTCCATGACAATGACGGTAAGTTCTTTCCATAGAGATGATCGCGGAAAGGTCCATTGGACATGTACTCATAAACTAAGATCATCTCTGAGTTTTCGTCACAGTAGCCAATCAGTGACACCAAATGCCTATGCCTTAGCTTGGACAACATCTGAATCTCTGTCTGGAACTCTGTAATGCCTTGTTCAGATTGAGGATTTCCTCGCTTAACAGCCACACTAATCCCGTCATCAATTACGCCAAGATACACATTGCCAAATCCACCAACACCAATGATCTTACTTGAGTCAAAGTTGTTGGTGGCTTCCTGCAACTCCTGGAAAGTGAAGTAGCGGCCAAGGCCTAAGGTGGAGTTGTACATGTTGCTCTTATGAGACCCCATTGAGGTCTTGCTAGACATGAAGCTAGTATCGCCGGCGTGGACAGGAAGTAACCAAGAAGAGAAGCTGTTTCTCTTTTGCCAATCTTGAGGTCTCTTTCGCCATTTGTAAACCATTGCTCCGAGCCCCACGAAGGCCCCGAACATTAAACCAAATCCGACTGCAGCCACCGCACCTCTGTGAGGCCCTCCACCGCCTGTTTCCACTTTCTTTCCATCAACCCCGAATTCTCCATCCAAACTGTCCACAGAATTGCTTAGTTTCATCACCTCCAGACCGTTCAAAATGGCATTTGGCGCACCATTGTCCATTCCTGAAGGACCAATCTGGACTGATAATCCGTTGGATACCAAGGAAGCATTTACGATGATGTCCTTGTAGTACGGGATTGCCAAACCGTTGACAGTGTGTGACAAATCCAAATCGCTTATCGCCATGTTCCCGTTAATGTACACATTGAAGTAGAGGTTACCAAGTGACTTGCTTACAATGTCACAGAAATGCAACCGAATTAGGTATGCAAATGCGTTTTCTACCTGGAAATTCCACGTTATGTTGAAATTTTGATTGCTCACAACAGCATCAGCCATTTGCACGGCGGTTGCATAAATAGTTGGTGGCGCAATTTGGGGGGTTAGTCCATCAGGGTATTTGACCATACTAGTCCCAACAGATGTAGCCTTGGCCATGTTTTTTGACTTAATGTATGCATCATCAGGCAACCAAGTACGTCCTAATGTGTCATTTGTGGACGTGACAAGAGGTCCTCCCATGTTAAGCCTGTACATAGATTCGTAACCAAATTTAGACAGCCCCTGAAACTGGCTCGCCGGCTGAAGGTTGTTGGCTGTGTCGGTGATTAAATTATCAGGAGTTGAAACCACCTCAATTGCATTGATGAACGCCGCAGAGTTCTTCATGGGAGAGAACTTGATGGAGAATTGCTGCTCGGTTATGTTTAGAAGGTACTCCTTCATAAAAATTTGGTTTTTGGTGTTGTTGTTCTTGTTCTCGTTGACATTGAAGCTGTGCAGCAAAGTATACTTCTCTGTCATGACATTGAACGTAGCCTTCTGAAGATCGAACACCGAGTTGCTTAGCGGGTATAAATGAAGGCGAATCCAATGCCATCCTGGCCTTGCCATGCGGAACGTGTAAGTGGCATCGCTCTTGAAAATCCTAGCAGTCAAATACAGAGGGGAAGGCACATCTGCCTTGTCAACAGAGACTTTGTTGTCATCGTCTGCCTTCAACTGCTGCGTGGAGTCTGATTCAGTTTTGAAGGTTCTCCCATCGGGTAAGGTGGCCTTGTTAGTGGCGCCACAGTTGATGAGGAAGTTGTCTTGTGGAGTAAAGGGCGGTGATGAGGCAGAGAGGACTAAGGCAGGGGAGACAAGGAGGAAGAAGAGAAGCACCAGGAGGAAAGCCATCGATGTCGAAAATGGTGATGGCAAGGAGGATAGAAAAAGGTTTAGGTTTTGTTTGGTTGGTTTTTTCTCTATCTCCATCCCTCCTGGGCGAGAAGGAGGTTTGAGCACAAAAGAGTTGGCAAATGTACTTGAAAAAGGGGTCTAAAACTAACTGTAATTGGTAATTTTTTTATTACTTTTGTTTTTTTTATTTTTTTCTTTCTTCAAGGGGGTGGTTGGTGTTTTGTTTGGATTATAAGTGGAGGGAAGGAGGTGACAACCCAGATAGGCTGTGAGTTCCCAGGACAGAGGCAATGTTTGTGGACAAGGATTTTGGGATTTGGAAGCTTTCTGTTTTGGTGGCTTTTTTTAGAAGTTGAAAAATAATTAATGGTTGGACTAACACTAACTTTGGATTAACGGTTGGACTCGCTTTGAATTGGTCCAACACCATTTCAACCTCTCCCTCTCTCTCCCTCTCTCTCCCCCCCTATTAATTTGCATCTAATATAGGCCTTAGGTTTTTTAGGAACTTGGAGCTCGAAGATAATGTTGTGCTAGTTTGGCTAACATTTCTCTCCATCTATGAGTAATCAAGTAGAGTAAAAGGACTCTGACTGTCTGACATGGCAAAGTAGGTAACAAGAACTTTTATGGAGTGATGTTTGCACACCCTTTTCCACCTTTTGCATGCACGCCACTCTGCTTTGTGCGGTGATGAGTTTTTCCAACCAAACAACTCTCAATCTGCCATTTCAAAATAAAATTTGATGCTCAGCCGAAGGCCAACCGGCTGCAGCATGATTTATCTTTAAGACACGAGGAAAAGTTTTAGAGAAGTTTGCATTGAAGGGGACCCCAAACTAGTGATCGACCTTTAAAATTACGTCATTCATGAAGATTTTAGGTATATTATTCAAGATATCAAACTAACTGCTCAATGCTTCATCATATTTCTTGGAAACATTTTCTTATAGAGAGGCTAACGTTTTAGCGGATGCTATAACTGATTGAGGCTATGCAGTTGAAGTTGACTTGTGGGATTGATCTTTTGCCTACCGCTGCTAGAAATGCTTTCTTGTTTGATCACATAGGCATGAGTTGTGTGAGCTAGAGTACTATGTTTACTCTAGCTCCTTTATCATTGATTCATTGTTAATTATAAAAACAACAATACATTAAATAGTTAAAATAGTTCTTTTTCACTTATAAATCACTGTCATGCAGCTTTGATTACTGATTTCAATCACATATCTAGTGCCTAAAGTAATGTGTTAGCAGATTTTTGAAGTTGATTATATGCAATTGTCACAGCCTACTTTGATCGGAATCATAATAAGTAAACTTACGACGCATATATAGTACGTAAAAAATACGTACATGTATGATTCGATAGTTTTTGTAAAAGAAAAAAACAACGAGAAATTCAGTCATTTAAAAAAAATTATTATTCTTTTTTTTGCTAGGAAATAAACTAATTAAGAAATGGAGAATCTCAGGGAACATCCGGAACTCATATAGTAGAAGAGTTTACAGATAAGTGACACATTATTTTAATTAGTTATTGATTTATTTCTTTGTATAATTTCAAAATTATTAGTAATCTATTATAATATCAGTCATGTTGCCGTGTTTATGATGAAAAGCAGTGATCTGCTAAAGACAGCCTTGTGATATGAGCATGGACTATATGGTTTGTAAGTCTTATTTTTTCTCCAGATTTCCCTCAATTGGTGGGGTTTCATGGTGAGCTAGTTTTTTGCATCGCTTGTTGACGCTTCTTGTGTGGTACACTTCTGAACCAGATAGCTTAAATTGGAAAACATATGCGTTATAGAGTTAATACACACATGCTTGAGTTGTTTTTATCTCCTTAATAGACTATGTCACTATATTTGTTCCTCACTGTGTAAAGGTTTGCCCCCGTATATTGATTTAGAGAAGACTGGAATAAAGATTACTACACTACATGTGGAAGCAGGTAAAATACATATGACAATAAATCAAGTATGATTTGTGTTGGGGCCCAAAATGTCACACACCAATCCAACCGAGTCTCAATGTCCAATTGTCATGCAAAGCCTACATTCAAGCCTAAACACATGCCAAGGTGCGGGATCGACGAGGAATATATTTACCAACATGCCATGCCACGGTGATTAAGCCGGATATTCACGTCATGCTCATGCCTATTTATCACGCCATGCTTCCTTAGTCACTATTCATGCTAAGCCCAAGTCACGTATTCGGGGCTTGTCAAGTGGATTGCGGTGTGGATGGTTAAGGAAGGTTATCAAGCCTACGTGGAATCGGGGTCATGGAAGACTTTGGGCTGTTTAGGCGCCCAAAGATGTAAGTCCATATCCTTTGTATTTCATGCATGCATCATTGAGAGAGAATTAGCCTAGTTTACCCCTTTCCCTAGGAAGCCAACTCCCTTAGTTAGGATTAAACTAGATTCTTGCATTAAATGCATGTTAAGCCCAGCAAGTCAGGCATTTAATGTTGACTTTCCCTTCCCAGTCTGCATAGACAACCAACGTGCGAAAGCCATGAGGCGCACTACTAGAATTAGCGCCTGCGGAAGGTTGCCCTAGGAAAGGCGCGTCTCGGGAAGAAGCAAACTGCATGTCTCAACAGTGCAACTATCTTACACCAAAAGGGGAATAATAGGAGGCCTAGAGAGAAAGGAAGGGAAGACCAAGCTACAAAGGGAGATTCCCTTGAAGCCTAGAGAAGAACCCATAAGGAGGGAGAAGCCATTACAGAAGAGGGGGAACACGCAGAGTAACACAGAGAGAGAGGAGAAACGTAGGAAGAAAGAACCACCCAGGAAATAAGCCCAGAGAGTTCCAGTCAGCCCATAAACACACTCCAAGCCTCAGGAATCACCATTCATGCAACCTTAGTAATTCCCATAGCCTTCCATCAAACATCTCAACCATTAGAAGCCTTACTATCATCTAGGGAAAGCCCAAATCATGCAACTAAGAATGCCATGCAACTATGCAAACCCTTTCACTCTCATATAAATTGATAATATTCTAGCTTCGACACCACACTTCGCTTGAGTAAGTCATTATCTTGATCATTCATGTTATCTTCGAGCCATTGATGTTACAGGGGTATTTCCTAAAACAAGCTAACTCTTTCGAGATGTCCTGGGACTTGTTACAAATCTGTACCAAGGAAGACAAGAAGACATCCCAAGTCCACCTCAACCTAAAAGTCCCCCAAAAATTTGTTATCTGCCTTATTAAAATTTTAAGGCATCCCAGAACTTGTGGAGATTTTCCTTCACCGTACCTTGTGATTTATAAAAATAAACTGGTTACTGTCTTCAACTCTTCTACTGCAATATAATTAGAAGTTGTGGGGGTTGTCATCACTATTTTGAAACTAATTGTGAGTTTACATTCATTTTTATCGGTGATGTTGATTTATGCTTGATATCACTTTGGTCTGTACGGAACTAATGATATCGTTGGCGAGTCCTTGTAGTACTATAATCAGAGCAACTATAAAGGAGTGGTACAATGTGATGATCCT
Organism: Heteromeles arbutifolia; assembly: GCA_024362995.1. NCBI lineage: Eukaryota > Viridiplantae > Streptophyta > Magnoliopsida > Rosales > Rosaceae > Heteromeles > Heteromeles arbutifolia. The sequence continues at coordinate 35,667,584 of JANCRC010000002.1, read as the reverse complement.
TGTCACAGCTAAAGATCGAGAAGGTTCCAATCCATCGAATAGAGCAGTGCCTTACTGCCACTGCATGTGAGATTTACTTCAGAAACTTTAAATAAGAATGTCGACAACGCTTAAATTCGTCGGGGGGAGGGGGTGCTTTATATATATATATATAGATGTGTGTGTGTGTATGTGTATGTATATGCAGTATGTATACGTATATATTATATATATATCTATACACATATATATGCCTTTTATGCAAAGTGATTCCCTAAAAATGGGGATTTATACATTATATATATAGGCCATTCATGAGTGATTCTCTAAAAATGAGGATTATGTGTGGGGCTCACTTCATATCGAACTTAACAATCTGAACCGTCTATTTTGTAAGTCTCAATTCATAGATTATCTTTGTTAAAATTCAATTCAATCCGAAACCATTTACCTATTTAATTATCAAGATAAAATTTCATTATTTCTTATACAATAAAGTACTCGTTAATTTCTTTGAATCCAATAGATGTCTTAAATATTTTCGATTTGGCTACTATTTTGCAAGGATGATCTATGAGGTGCAACTTGAAAAATAGACAATTCGGATCGTTAAAATTCGATGTGGTGTGGATCCCACAACTAATTCCCATTTTTATAAAAAAAAAATGAGGATCCCTTCCCTTAAAGAGAGAGAGAGAGAGAGAGAGAGAGAGAGAGATATATATATATATATAAAAGAGAAGGGATTCCTATTTTTGTTTTTTTTTTTATAAAAATGGGGATTAGTTGTGGGGTCCACTCCACATGAACTTTAACGATCCGAACCTTCTATTTTTCAAGTTGCACCTCATAGATCATCATTGCAAAGTATTAGCCAAATCGGGAATGTTTAAGACATCTAATTGAGTTCAAAGAAATTAACGAATACTTTGTTACATAAGAAATAATAAAATTTTATCTTGAGAATTAGATAGACAAATGGTTTTGGATTGAATTGAATTTTTGTAAGGATGATCTATGAAACAAGACTTATAAAATAGACGTTCGGATCATTGAAGTTCGATGTGGAGTGGGCCCACACATAATCCCTATTTTTTGAATATATATATACATTTTTCAAAAAAAATGGGGATCATCTCTTGACCGTTAGATTTGGCTTTAATGAAATTCTGTGTTGAGATTTTGTGGCATGTGATTTAATCTCAACCACAGAATTTCATTAAAGTCAAATCTAACGGTCAAGAGGGTATCTCTTTTTTTTTTTGAAAAATGGGGATCCCTCTTGGGAATGGTGTGTGTGTGTGTGTGTGTGTATATATATATATAGTATAATTTAACTTGCAGCCATTCATTGTTAAAACCTGTTATACATTTAACCGATTATCTACGTTAGTGCAAATTTTTTGCAGGTCTTGACGCTGCTATACACTTTATCAGGTAAACTGCAAGTAACAATTTTGTTGTGGGGTTCCTTGCGTTCATTATTTAACTCTAAACGGCAGTCATTATTTTGTTGCTGGCATGCATTGGTTTGAACTAAAGTTTTAACACGAATTTTTTTGTGTGGTGGTTCTGAACATTAACATTTAAGCAGTAGTTTGATACATAAAACTTTGTCTCTCGTTGTCCTCCTTTTAAATGCTTGATTTTTATTTGATTGGTGACTACAATCATTTACTTAGCTATATGACTATTGTCATTACTAATGAATTTTTGCAAGTTAATTTCACAATACCATTCAAATTGTGGGTATGGAGAGCCCTTGTACGGAAAATTCTTCTTACATGTCATAACACCTAAGAAGATACCAAGACAACCACATTATGTAGTTGTTGTGAATTCATATGTGGTGAAACACGTAATTGGAGTACATTCAAAAGTCTAAGAGAGATACTTTTCGTACAAAATATATGAGAGGTGCTCTTTGTTAATGGATAGTGTATGGTGAGTTTTACGTTTCGTGTATGATGATAATATTTATTTTCACCGTGATACTTACCTTGACATATTGAGATGCGATGTCTAGAGCTATCCTAGTTAGACATGCACGTCCACTATGAAATACCAGTTGGTAGTCTTAAAGAGGACTAACATGGGATGGCAAATGTTCTTAAAATCCTTTATATGTAAGAGACTAGTTCTTACTATATTTGTTATTGAGGTATCCCACTATTTGTGGAAGATACCAGTTTATCTGTGATTATATGTGGCACTAACCCAGCTATTAGAGTTTGAGTTGAATATAAATTTATCTTGCATATATGCATCCATATAATATTTTGAAGTCAGAAATGGATCTAGCTAATCCTCTGACAAATCCACTAAGTTAAGTGCTAGTGATGATTATGACATCAAGGGGGATAAGACTTATGCCTATAACATCAATCAAGAGTGATGGTAACCCAACCTATATGAATTGGAGATCGCAGGAAATAGGTTCATATGGGTAAGAACAAGTCACTTGTTGGTCAGCCGTGCACTGTCAATTTATATCAAATGTTATTATTGTTGAGAGTCTATCCTTATGGTATAGATATGCAAGTACTGCAGTGACCAATGTTGAACTTATTTTCTTAATATCAAAGCTTATATATGGGTGGTGTGCTTGACTTGCAATGCACACTTGATGGATTCACCATATGAGTGTGGGAATGAGGACGCTTTCTATGAGAGCTTAGGCAGCTTATCTAGAGTACTCATGAAAACCAGGTGGGTGCATGGCCTATTCGCGTCCACTGGTTCATACAAGCTCGATTATGAGTGTGGAGCAAAAAATAATAGAGAAATATATGGAGGCGACACGTGGATTCTAGGGTAATAAAAAGTCAAAATTACCCTCGAGGCACACCGAAGCTTCTACGCGCAAGCAGCGGACAATCATGGCTCAATCAAGGTCAAAAGTGATCAAAATAGGTATTTATTCAAAACCTATTTCATCCATCCTCATCAAATCTTCCTCACAAGGTAACTCCCAAATTATTTCTTTCAAATTATATTAATTAGCTAATTAATTGATTTATTAATTAGCTAATTGATTGTAATTAACACCAAAAAAATACCACATATGGCAGGTCGCCATTCTCCTAATAGGGTCAGCCACAACCCTATAAATACTACCTCATTTTTCTCAAAAAATCCAAGTTGAATCCTCTTGCAAAATTCTCTAAGTTCTCTAAACACTTTTCCCTCAAAATTCTAACTTTGGCATCGGAGGTTCTTTGGCCAAAGGCCCCCCCATTCATCATGGGCACATGAGGCTCTTGGCCTTGACCTAAGGTGTTAATTGTTTTTGCAGGTGCATTTTCGTCCAAGAACAAGAAAGAAGAAATTTGCATCCACAAATTGGTGCTTTCATTGAGAGTTGAGTCACACACTCGTAGAAGATTCTCGTATCTAAGGTTTTTCGTTTTCTTGTTCATTTGTAGATTTTTCGTACGTTCTTATTCTTGGAATTTTTTTTTCTAAAAATTATTCGATAAAACGTAAAAGAAAAGTACAATGGCAAGGGATTTGGAAACCTCGACGAACGGAAATTAAAACATTCAAGAATTAGGGCCGCGGCGATCTACAAGGCTCAACAGAATGATGAGTGGATTGGCACCACCCTATGGGGCACCACTGTGGCAACCACCACGGTAACCACCCTCGGCAAAACCCACAGCACCAAGGCCACGGCTTAAGCCATGCCACTTCAACCTTCAAGGGCCTAAGCTCTAGCCGAGCCGGCCTGTGCCGCCCAAACCTAACGCGTTGCCAAGCCGAGCCCAAGCCTCGCACCCACGTGCACCACACGTTGAGCAACCCACTCCTGTGGCCTTCCAAGCAGCCCAAATCGGTCCAAGATTAGTTCAACCGTCTCGGCTTTAAATTTCTGGGCCTACGATTGAACCAGGAGCATTTTCACCGCATTTCTCTGCAGATTTAACATTCCCCAATTCGAATCTCGAGCTCGGAGTTTACCACATTTCCACTGCTCAAGGAAAAATATATTGTTTATTGAAATGTAGATTGAAATACTTATATTATTGGTCCTTACATCAATTTGTTCAACTTGTATATCTTTGATTATTTTGTGTATCTTGGTTATGTCTCATCTTCTAACTGCAGGAACCATGTTTTCTTGTCCATTATTGTCTCCACCAGATTGGTGTGAAGACAAATCCAATACTGCATGAAATAAGAACTTTGAATTAGTTTCTTGTGAAATTTATAAGACAGAATTCATGCTTTTAAAACTATAGTTCTTATTTCTTACCAAAATAAGGACAGTGCATCCGCTGCTTGTTGATGATTCTCCTATATTTTTCTTCTTTTTCTTTGATTTGTCAATCATCTTGAACAAGTAGTCTCTCACTCATTTTGCCCAATTATATTTAATGATTTGGTCCAATGCCCCACAAATTGTTATGAAGCTTCATATGATGTATGTTCTGGAGGTTGCAAATAAGAGGGATTGGATGAGATGCAGACATATGATTGAAGCAGTAGCTTTCGCCCCTTCAGGAGTTTCATCTTGGAATATTTTTGGTACGCTTCAAGAATGTCCTTCATTTTCACTATTTTTTGTTCTGCAAAATATGCTTTGACAAAGTTGACCTCCATATTCTTGGTAGATTTGTCTGTGTTTGGTAGTTCCACTCCTTGGTTGTTTAATCCAAAGATTAGAGCAACATCTTCACTTGTTATTCCTCTTGGCTCATCATCTCCGAATTTAAACTTTTGTTGCTTGGAGTCATAGCATTGTATAATCTTGATCAAATCCATAGCAGACCTCTTTTTTCTTTCCGTTGCAATGATGTCATCATCCGTGTATAACTTAATAAGACTCCAAAATGGTGTCTTGCCCAACTGATTGCAGACATCCTGGCATTCTTGAAGCATCAGCTTGTACAATTCCATTGAATTTGCAAATCCAAAAATATTGTACCTGTATTACACATATGAAGTTGGAGGTCTTTTCTTCTTTTTCTTTTCTGGACTCTTTTTAGCGAAAGTCTTCATTCTGGGTTTCTTGCTCCCTCCATCTGTAAGAATAAACATAGTTTAATTATTACAAGTATTTTTGTACCTATATCAAAATATGCCACAATTTTTTTATTATGAAAGTGACTATGAAACCACACTAATTCTGAATTCACATCAAAATAGGTTACACTGTTTACCAAATATAACCAAAATAAAACTACGTTGTTTCTTAAATTAGAACAAAATTACACCATAGTACTTGTGATACTGAACTAAAAAACTAAACTATTTAATGATCTATGTCCAAGGTTCTAAAAGACGCTAAGCGCTAGTCTGATGATGGGTTGGGGCCTAGCGTTTAGGCGGCTAGTGTTCTGGTCTTCTTCTTGGCAGTTTCTTTTCCTTCATCTTCAAATCCTTGCTAGTTGGGGTCTGCATTTGAACATCTTGTTGAACTCCAGAGGTCTCTTTTGCAGTGGCAGTGTCTTCTCCTTCATGTTCTTAATCCTCATTAGCTTGATTCTCCATTTACACATCATTGTGAACAACTTTTTCATTTTCATTTGGATCATCATCAGTTGCATGCTCTTGTACTGGATCCTTCATAGCCATATCATTTTCAGTTGCATTCTCCTAAACTAGATCCTCCTTAGCATCATCCTTCTCATGCGCATGCAGTAAGACTTTTATTGGGCTTACATCTATTTAGGAGTCCTAATTGATTAAGAATACAAGATAGGAAGAAATATTTGGTTATCCCGGATTACTTGGTGGTCAAGTAAACTTATAATGATTGGGAATATCTTTCCTATTAGGTCATGGATTCTAGAGGTGCTAAAGATATGTATTAGGGATTTCTTTATGGGTAAGAAACCTAATATACTCACCTATAAATATAAGGCTTAGGTCCCCACTCTTGTACACATATTCTAGCACAAAATCCTACCCCATATAGAAGTGCATAAGGCATGTACTAGGAGCGGAAGATCTTTGCTTGCTGTTGTGTTTGTGTTTCATCACCAATACTTGAATTCAATGGCTTCTCAAGGTTAGTACATTTAGTATGTATATTAAAGTTAACTTACATGTGGTATCAGAGCTTAGGTTATATGCATCCAAAAGTCTAAAACCAAGATTATATTTATAAAGAAACCGAGAAGCAAGATTGCTGTTCAAATCATGTCTGCCGCATGTAATCCATATTCTGTCTTGGACTTTGTTTATACTATGTGCTATTTACAAGACTTGAAGCATATCAAGGTTGCCGTGGCATTAATTTGATGTAGAATTGATTATCCAAGGCATGAACGTAATTTTATATATATATGTGTGTGTGTATATATATATATATATTTTATTTTTTTTTATTTTTTTTATTTCGAATAGTACTGCTATGGTTCTATGTATATATTACTTCGAATAGCATTACAACATGTTAGATTGCAGCACATAATTGAATCATGAACTCGATTAGGTTTTCTAAAACAACTTAGCTTGTTCTTTCCCTCTTACATAAAACATAAACATGTTAAAATTCCGCTGCAAGTATTAAAAGACCCATAAAGATGTCAAGATTGAAAAGATATCCTATTTTATTGTCTAGCACACAACCATTCAACATAGTAGCCAGCCATCCTTTCAATCCCAGATTATAACGACAATTTTGTATTATAGACACTGCCAGTTAGGGTTTTCAGTCTACAGATGTGAACTTTTAATTGGACGTAATCTATAATAAAACAACGTATTATATTAACTTATATGAATATCAGCTCTTTTCAGTCTACAAATGTGAAGGGTTTTGATAACAGTTTTTTCATGTTAAGTTCATATAGTAGCCTTGTGAAAGTATTAAAGGCATGTTGATAATATTTCCACAGATGTTTATCAATTATGTATAAAGTTTTGGGGTTAAAGATTAATAAAGTTGCATATTCCATGTTTCTCGTTCAGTAGTGAACCCGTCTGCCATCAATTCCATTGAACCCTTGTCTGGTAACAACTTTAAGAAGTGGAAAAGAGATTTAGAGATTGTCCTAGGTCTATTGGACATCAACTTAGCCCTAAAAGAAGAGAAACCAGCTGAACTAACTAACACCAACACCAATGAACAAAAACTCAAATTCGAGAAGTGAGAGAACTCGAATACACTGTGCTTCCTGACCATGGAGAAGACCATCACTGAAGCTATTTTTTTGTGGAATACCAGCCTCTGAGAATGCCAAGGAATTTCTGGAATCTATGAGTGCAAAGTTCATGGAATTCGAGAAAGCCGAGACTGGAAACCTGATGAGTAAGCTTATAACTATGAAATATGATGGAGTTGGAGGTATAAGGGAGTATATTTTAAGTATGGTAGACGTTGCAACCAAGCTGAAGAGTCTTAAAATTCTCATAGTTGATCCGTACTTAGTCCATTTGGTCCTTAACTCCCTTCCTTCCAAATATGATCAACTCAAGATCATCTATAATGCTTTGAAGGACAAATGGAGTGTGAATGAACTGATTTATGCCTGTGTTCAAGAAGAAGAAAGGTTCAAGAAAGAGAAGGAGACTCACTCTATGCATCTCACCATTAATGCTCCCAATAAAGAGGCTGCAAAGCCTAATCCTTCCCCTAAGACACCTGCTCTTGGTGTCAATCAAACCAATAATCATGGCTGTTACTTTTGGAACAAATTAGGTCATATAAAGAGAAATTGCAATAGATATAAGCATTGGGCAGAGAAAGGGCTGCTAAAGGTAATTCTAATATGGCCTTGGTTTGTTTTGAGTCAAATTATGTGTCTATTCCTTCCAATACTTAGATTGTTGACAGTGGATCTTCCATCCACGTTGCTAATTCCTTGCAGGACTTCATAAGCCAAAAAACACCAAATAAAGGCCAACTTCAAGTCGTTGTAAGGAATGGCAAGAGAGTTCGAGTCCATGTAATAGGCACCGTTAGGCTTTATCTAGATTCTGGTTTTTGTTTAGAGTTAAATGACATTGTTTATGTACCTTCCATGAGAAGGAATTTGATTTTTGTTTCTAAACTTGTCAAATCAAAGTTTAAGGTTGATATGCATGGATTTGGTTTTGATTTGTTCTTAAATTCTATTCGTGTTGGGAATGGTTTGTTAGTTGATGAAATGTTTCAATTGACTCATGGAAAAGAAAAAATAGCTCTTAATGTTGAAACCATAGGTCAAAAACATCCTCACATCTGAGATAGTTCATCAAGGTTATGGCACAAACGTCTAGGTCACATATCTAGAGAAAGAATGCAATGCCTAGTCAAGGAGGAAATCCCTCCTCTATTAGACTTTACAGATTATGGTGATTGCATCGAGTGCATTAAAGGAAAGATAACTAACTCAAGGAAATTAGGGTCAACTAGGAGTTCTCATCTCTTAGAAATCATCCACACCGATATATGTGGTCCTTTTCCAATCGAAACTCTAGAGGGTCATAGGTACTTCATCACTTTCATTGATGATTACTCAAGGTTTTGTTATCTCTACCTAATCCCAACTAAAGCTAGTGCATTTGAGGTTTTCAAAGTCTTTAAAACTGAAGTAGAAAACCAACTTGACCTAAAAATTAAAGTGGTTCGATCCGATAAGGGAGGAGAATATTATGGCAAGTATGATGAGCAAGGAAGGCATCATGCACCCTTTGCACGTTATTTGCAAGATTGTGGGATAGTTGCTCAGTACACAAACCCTAGGACCCTAGAACAAAATGGAGTAGCTGAACGAAGAAATAGAACTTTGAAAGATATGGTGAGAAGCATGATTTGTGACACTAATCTTCCAAGATTTCCGTGGGAAGATGCGATTAAGACTGCCAACTACATCCTTAATAAAGTTCCTAGCAAGTTAGTTCCCAAAACACCTTTGGAGTTATGGAATAAAAGAAAACCAAGCCTCAATCACTTGCACATATGGGGATGCAAAGCTGAAGCCCGAGTTTACAATCCAGAGTTAGCTAAATTGGATCCCAAAACAATAAGTTGTTTCTTCATTGGCTATGCAGAAAGATCAAAAGGTTTTCGTTTTTATAGCCCTAATCACACTACCAGAATTGTAGAGACTGGAAAAGCCAAGTTCATTGAGTATGATGATGTTGTTGAATGAGTGAACAAGGACTTTATTTTTTAAGAAGAATGAGAGATTAGGATTGAACCAATTAATCTCACCATTCTTGAACCAATTGTCACAATTCCTTTACTTCGACCTCTACCACAAGCTGAGCATGTTGTTGAGCTAATAAATCAAGAAAATGTACAAGATGAAGCACCACATGTGGATGAGAATGTTGAACTTGGTGGCACGGCACAACATGAGACATAAGAAGTTAGGAGATCTCAGAGAGAAAGAAGGCCAACTACACTACCAGATTTTGTTTACATAAGTGAGATGGACTATAATGTTTCAAAATATGAAGACCCTTTAACATACAAGGAGGCTGTCATTGGCATAGAGTCTGAAAAGTGGATTAAAGCTATGCAAAGTGAGTTAAAGTCCATGGAAAACAACAAAGTGTGGGAGCCAGTTGAACCACAGGAAGGAGTTAAACCTGTTGGATGCAAGTGGGTGTTTAAAACTAAGAAGGATTCTAAAGGCAACATCGAGAGAGACAAGGCAAGATTGGTAGCTAAAGGTTTCACACAACAAGAAGGTGTAAACTACACCGAGACCTTTTCTCCAGTTTCGACAAAAGATGCATTTAGAATCATCATGGCCTTGGTAGCACATTTTGATCTATATTTGCATCAAATGGATGTTGAAACTGCGTTCCTCAATGGTGATTTGGATGAAGAAATATTCATGAAGCAACCTGAGGGTTTTGTGGAGGAAGGAAAAGAACACTTGGTGTGTAAGTTGAAGAGGTCAATATATGGGTTAAAACACGCTTCGAGGCAATGGTATTTGAAATTTGATAAGATTGTCACGTCATATGGTTTCAAGGAAAATAAAATTGATGCATGCATATATGTTAAATTCTGTGGGAGCAAGTTTATTTTTCTTGTTTTATATGTTGATGACATACTACTTGCCAGTAGTGATAAGGATTTGTTGCATGACACCAAAGAGTTCTTGTCTAAGAATTTTGAGATGAACGACCTTGGAGAGGCTTCTTATGTTTTGGGCATTGAAATTCACCGAGATAGAAGTCGTGGTTTGTTAGGTCTTTCACAAAAGGCCTATATTGAGAAGGTATTGAAGAGATTTAACATGTTGACAAGCAACGGTGCTGAAGTTCCAATCTCTAAGGGTGATAAATTGAGTAACAAAGATTGTCTGAGGAATGACATAGAAAGGGGTGAGATGAAGAATAAGCCTTATGCTTCAGTGGTTGGAATCATTATGTATGCTCAAGTATGTACTCGCCCAGACTTAGCATTTTCTGTTAGTGTTCTAGGTAGGTACCAATCTAATCCAGGAATGGCACACTGGAAAGCTGCAAAGAAGGTTTTGCATTATTTACAAAGAACCAAAGATCACATGCTCGTTTTCAAGAAGACTGACAAGTTAGAATTGGTAGCTTATTCCGATTCTGATTTTGCTGGATGTGCTGATGACTTAATGTCAACTTCCAGTTTTGTGTTTATGTTTGGAGGTGGTGCAATAGCCTGGAAAAGTGTCAAATAGAAAACTGTGGCTGTCTCAACAATGTATGCTGAGTTCATGGCATGTTTTGAAGCAACAATGCATGGCATTTGGTTAAGGAACTTTGTGTCAGGTTTGCAAGTTGTCTATAATATATCAAGACCTATTCAGTTGTATTGTGACAACAAGTGAGTTGCTCTCTTTTGCAAAAACAACAAGAGATCTTCAGGACTCAAGCATGTTGACATAAAGTTCTTGAAGGTTAGAGAGAAGGTGCAAGAATGAGTCACTACGGTTGATCATATCAGTACCGTGGACATGATTGCAAACCCATTGAACAAAGCTATCTCTAATGTAGATTTTCTAAAACATGTCACAAGCATGGGAGTTCTATCAAGTTTCGAAGATGTCTTAGAATAGTGGGAGCTCGAGTTGTTCTTCTTTGCTAGTTATCTTTTTAAGTTTTGAAAATTTTCTGTTGGTTGAGATTTCATGGATATGCATTAAAGAATGATATGCTTTTTTTCTACATACTAATTTCATTCCAGTAAGCTAATTTGCTATATATCAAGATTGTTCTTTTGACATAAGGGCTTATTTTAAGCATTAAGGAAGGTCACTTTGTGATCGTAAAGAGGACCATATATATGTCAAGTGTGATATCCACCATTAAGGTCACTGACCATATATATATGTTTGTCCATGACTTGTTGGTACTTTATGTGAATATTGTTGCTTGTATGTGATTATGGAGGTATGTATTTTCTCTACTGAATATCATGGTCTATAGTTCTACAAGCTAATGATATTTGACACTGAGTTTGAAAAGATATTGTTATCAAATGATCTTCCAAAGTTGCGCGCATAAGGAAATTGATTCTTAATCCTAAAGAGAACTTTTGAATAGATGTCTCGCCCAAGTGGGAGAATGTAAGACTTTTATTGGGCTTACATATATTTAGGAGTCCTAATTGATTAATAATGCAAGATAGGAAGAAATATTTGGTTATCCTAGATTACTTGGTGGTCAAGTAAACTTATAATGATTGGGAATATCTTTCCTATTAGTCATGGATTCTAGAGGTGTTAAAGATATGTATTATGGATTTCTTTATGGGCAAGAAACCTAATATACTCACCTACAAATATAAGGCTTAGGTCCCCACTCTTGTACATACATTCTAGCACAAAACCCTACCCCATATAGGAATGCATAAGGCGTGTACTAGGAGCGGAAGATCTTTGCTTGTTGTTGTGTTCGTGTTTCATCACCAATACTTAGATTCAATGGCTTCTCAAGGTTAGTACTTTTAGTTTGTATATTAAAGTTAACATACACATGTTCTTCAACTAGATCATCTTTAGATGGTTCCTTCTTTTCTGGATCCTACTCATTTGGATCCTTGAAATTTTGATCTTCCTCGGTTGGATCTTTGTCAACTGGATTCTTCTCATTTGCAGAAGCATTTTCATTGAACTCTTTTGGGATATCAAGTTCGAAAGCATTTAGATCTGGTACTATGGGTTGCTTTTCTAGTAGCTTCTTCTTCAAACTTCCAATTTCATCTAGAAGTTTATTTACCTTTATAGAAGCTCTGTGTTTTTTAATTGCAATTGTCTCATTTCAATTTTCATTGAACTAATCTTCTGCTTGTCATCATCTCGTTCTTGTAGAAGCCTTTCGATGTTTCTATTGAGTGCTGCAGTTGTTTGATTCTTTATGATTGAATCTGTGTGTAGATTATCAAGTGCATATATCATTTGACTGAGGACTAGATACCTCTTTTGATCTATGCTCGCACATCTTTTAAACTCTTCAAAACCTTCCACACCTAATGTTGTATCAATCCCAATGATGTCTTTTTGATAAATTGCATCAAGTTTCACCAATTCTTCATTGTACAGTTGATCAAACTGGAACTCAGCTTCATTGATGATGATACTGTGATCTTCTTGAGCTTCAGTTCTCTTCCTTTTCCTTTTTGTTGTCTTTTTTTTCTTTTTTCTTGGAAGACTCATTTCTTTGTTCAGGAGAAGGAATGGCATTATCTTCTTATTGGTTTATGTTGGAATGGTCATCTATTGGTTCTTCAAAATGTATAGCAGCAGGAATCTGCTCACTTGGTTCAGCAGAAGGAATACAACCACCAATCTGCACATAGTCACATATTAAATGGCAGTTAATTTGTATAATAATGTCATTATTTTTTGTTGATGAGATATATTCAGATACAAACTGCAAAGGTGAACAATTTTTGGTTTATTAGTATGACACTAGTTCTAAAATTTTTATAAATTAGAGTTGCACTATTTCTGTTTTTTGTAACATGACACTATTGTTGGATTTGTAGTATTAGAGACTATAAAGATGTCACTATTTATAGAAATGCTAAGAGAAATTAGCTTTACAACATCAAATTTAAACTATTCCTAGATCATTATTATGACGTTATTTCTGAAATTGTAAACTATTAGTATTTGTAGTATCACATTATTTTCTGGATTTTATATTATTACATTATCCATAGATCACTATTTATTGAAATGCACTTTTTTTTTAGACTACAAACATGAACTCTTTAAGAAATTTAGAAACGGATTTGACATTATTTCTGTTTTATATAAATGACACTATTGCTGAATTTGTAATATTAGAGACTATGTAGATTTCATGGTTGGTACAAATGCAAAGTTGAACTATTTATTGAATTTCAAATTTGAACTATTTACGTAAGACAATTATTCTGAAACTTTAAGCTGTAAAGATCACTATTTATGAAACTGTAAAGTGCAAAAGTATATTGTTTATTGAAATGTAGACTGAAATACTTTTATTATTGGTTCTTACCTCAATTTGTTCAACTGGTATATCTCTGATTGTTTTGTGTATCTTGGTTATGTCCCATCTTCTAATTGTAGGAACCATGTTTTCTCGTCCACTTATTGTCTCCACCAGATTGGTGTGAAGACAAATTCAATACTACTTGAAATAAGAACTTTGAATCAGTTTCGTGTGAAATTTATAAGACAGAATTCATGCTTTTAAAACTATAGTTCTTATTTCTTACCAAAATAAGGACAATGTATCTGCTTGTTGTTGCTGATTCTCCTCCATTTTTCTTCTTTTTCTTTGATTTGTCAATTATCTTGAACAAGTAGTCTCTCACTCATTTTGCCCATTTATATTTGCTGATTTGGTCCAATACCCCACAAAATTGTTATGAAGCTTCATGAGATATATGTTCCAGTGGTTGCAAATAAGAGGGATTGGATGAGATGCGCACATATAATTAAAGCAGTAGCTTTTGCCCCTTCAGGAGTTTCATCATAGAGTGATTTTTGGTACACTTCAAGAATGTCCTTTTTTCACTATTTTTTGTTCTGCAAATTATGTTTTGACAAATTTGTCCTCCATATTCTTGGTGGATTTGTCTGTGTTTGGTAGTTCCACTCTTTGGTTGTTAATCCAAAGATTTGAGCAATATCTTCACTTATTATTTTTCTTGGCTCATGATCTCCGAATTTGAACTTTTGTTGCTTGGTGTCACAGCATTGTATAATCTTGATCAAATTCATATCAGACTTCATTTTTCTTTCCGTTGCAATGATGTCATCTTCCATGTATAACTTAATAAGACTCCAAAATGGTGTCTTGCCCTACTGATAGCAGACATCCTGCTGTTCTTGAAGCATGGGCTTGTACAATTATATTGAATTTGCAAATCCAAAAATATTGCACCTGTATTACACATATGTAGTTGGAGGTCTTTTTTTTTTCTTATCTGGACTCTTTTTAGCGAAAGTCTTCATTCTAGGTGCAAATCCAAAAATATTGCACCTGTATTACACATATGAAGTTGGAGGTCTTTTTTTTTTCTTATCTGGACTCTTTTTAGCGAAAGTCTTCATTCTAGGTTTCTTGGCTTCCTCCATCTGTAAGAATAAACATAATTTAATTATTACAAGTATTTTTGTACCTATATCAAAATATGCCACAATTTTTTATTATGAAAGTGAACTATGAAACCACACTAATTCCGAATTCACATCAAAATAGGTTACACTGTTTATCAAACAGAACCAAAATAAAACTATGTTGTTTCTTAAATTAAAACAAAATTACACCATAGTACTTGTGATACTGAACTAAAAAACTAAAATATTTAATTATCTATAGCTGAATAGACCACACTATTTATCAAAGTGAACTAGAAAACCACACTTTTTAATCAAAGTGAACTAGAAAACTGAACTATTTATTGATCTATATCTGAATAAATCACAACTAGAAAACCACACTGATTCTGGATCCACAGCAACATGGCCACACTATTTATCAATCAAAATAACTTAGAGTACTTACGAAACTTAACTTAAAAGACTGAAGTATTGATGGATCTACTTCAAAATAGGGCATGCTATTTAAGAAAATGAACTAAAACACCATATTGATTCTGGATTCATACTGTATATCAAACAGAAACAAAAAAACTATACTCTTTATGGAACCACTGGAATAGAATGTTGATTATATTTAAGTTATTTAAGCAAAGTAGCCAACATATGAAGGCAAGAAAAAACTATTTAAAGGTTATAAGAAAACAAGTAGTTATCAAAGTGAAGTAAAAAAAATTCTATTTTGCAGAAAAATTGATCATTCAATGAATTCGAAGCATGCGTACATATTAGTGTAAAATCATCGAGAATATCAGAAATTTTGTGGTACGTACCTCTATTTCTTCTATGTTGCATTTATTTCCCAATTTTTTTTGTGTGTTTTAATCTAGGTGCAAATCAAAATACTGTAAACTGGAAACATAATTCATTTTTTAGAATCTCAAACATACAAATATACATATGTAGTCAATTAAAGTAAGAAATCATTAAGAATATCATAATTTCTAGGTTCGTACCTGTATTTCTCCGATTTTGTTTTTCGAATTTTTTCAGTTTTTCGTCTTCAAATGGAGCTTTTGTTTTGAGAAATTCCAGATTTGATGTGTAGATTATTGGTTGAAAACTTGAATCGAACTTGAAATTGGTTTGAGAACTTGAGGTTTCGAGCAATGAAATGGATTTCTGGTTCGATTTCTTGTTGCGGTTTGAAGGATGTGGTTGGTGTTCTGATATTAATGGCGTTGGAGGGATGAATGAATTTTGTAACCGCTAGTTTGGCTAGCAAGTCTGGGTTAGGCTTTGTTAGGGACATTTTTGGAATATTAATTGTTATGCGTTTTGGCCTTTTTGTTGAGCCCGTGTGTTTTAGTTTTTGTAGGACCTGAAATATAAGTTTTATGTGCTTATGATTAAAACTTAAGCTAAAAGTTAGCCCAATCCATTTTGGGTAAGGCTCCCTTTTTTGATCCTATTCCAAAAGGAGGAGTTTGCTTGAGTGACAATACAGCTGCAAACATAAAGGAATCCAAGAGGTTTGGCAGCTTATCTTCTTCTCCTCCTTCTCAGCGAAACGCCCAATCTCGTTTCTACTCACCTTCCCCACCGCAGAGCGCCTGCGATGACGAATGAGACAGAAGATGCCGTACGACGTCGCACAGCGGTCGCCGACTACCGCAACAGGTTACTCCAGCACAAGGAGCTCGACTCCCGAGTCCGCGCAGGTCAGATTCACTCCCAAACCCTAATCCCCTTTTGCAGTTAACAAACCAAATTGTCCCAATTCGTAAGCTTTAATGTGCTCGCCCTTTTAGGGTTTCCATTCCGATTTTCAATTGAGTGATTCAGTTCTGATTTTGTTATCTAGTTTTTCAAATGTATTCGATTTCGCTTTTTTGGGGCTTTCTGTTATGTTATGGTTATAGTAACTGCGAAATTGAGATGCTTTGAAGAATTTGGTTGGGTCAAGAAATTGAATTTTTGCAATGGGATGGTGTGCAGTGAGAGAGAACTTGCGGGCTGCGAAGAAAGAATTTGGGAAAACTGAAGATGATTTGAAGTCCCTTCAAAGTGTTGGACAGATTATTGGTGAAGTTCTCAGGCCTCTTGATAACGAACGCCGTAAGTAATTTGTTTGCTTAATGCTTGCTTCATGGTCTAAAATTTGATAGTTGGAAACCTTTGAGAGTGTAATTTTTTAGGGCTTATCGGTGTGAGAACTGCTAAAGTAATTGATCTTTGATTTTATTGACTCAGTAATTGTGAAGGCAAGTAGTGGCCCGAGGTACGTCGTTGGGTGTCGCAGTAAAGTTGACAAAGAAAAACTAACAGCTGGAACGCGTGTTGTTTTGGATATGACTACCTTGACTATCATGCGGGCTCTACCCAGAGAAGTAATTATCATCCGATTATTTGTTAAAAGTTCGACACTTTATTCAGCTACTCATGAACATTCTTTGTGAAGGTTGATCCGGTTGTGTATAACATGCTTCATGAAGATCCTGGTAATGTTAGCTACTCAGCCGTCGGAGGACTATCTGATCAAATCCGAGAGCTTAGGGAGTCCATTGAACTGCCTCTAATGAACCCTGAGCTCTTCCTTAGGGTGGGGATCAAACCTCCCAAGGTAATTTTTATATGTTGTTGGTGTTCTTCATATTAACCTGATGCTTTTAGAAACCTAGAAACTTAGAATTTTATGTACAACTTTTCTTCTCTTATTTTATTTAAATTGTTCCAGGGTGTTCTTCTGTATGGACCTCCGGGAACAGGGAAGACATTGCTAGCCAGAGCAATTGCTAGCAACATAGATGCTAACTTTCTTAAGGTTAATTATTCTTTTCTGTAGCAACTTGTATATCACATTATAAGTTTTCTTGCTGCTTATTGTGGTACTCATTTCTTTGAATAAGACTAGAATCCTTTTTAGTTGTTTCCAACTTATCTTTAATATTGGATACTATTATTCCTGGTGTAGGTTGTATCAAGTGCCATTATTGACAAATATATCGGTGAAAGTGCAAGATTGATAAGGGAAATGTTTGGTTATGCCCGTGATCACCAGGTAGGAGCTTGAATATTACTTCTAATTTTAACATTAAATATTCCTATTTAAAAACATACTTATTGTGTTGACTTTGTGTCTAGCCATGTATCATTTTTATGGATGAGATCGATGCTATTGGTGGACGGCGTTTTAGTGAAGGGACTAGTGCAGACCGAGAAATTCAGCGAACACTCATGGAGTTGCTTAATCAGTTAGATGGGTTTGATCAGCTCGGAAAGGTATGTAGGTTTTGGTTGAAATCAAGCTTTATTTTTTTGATTTGGTCATAACAAACAAATGTAAACACATTTATCTAGTTATGCTTGTACAAACTGATAATGCCATAAAAGTAGATCATATCTTGGCATGGATGATGGATGTCATTTGTTTCATTTCACAGGTGAAAATGATCATGGCAACCAATAGACCTGATGTACTGGATCCAGCACTTCTCCGCCCTGGGCGACTAGACCGCAAGATAGAGATCCCATTGCCCAACGAGCAATCAAGAATGGAAATTCTCAAAATCCATGCTGCTGGGATAGCCAAACATGGGGACATTGATTATGAGGCAGTTGTGAAGCTTGCTGAGGTAAGCATGAATATAATTATATTTATAATAAAAACAGGGCGACTCCAAGCCGACAAGGCTCCCCACTTTGCGAGGGTCGTGGGTTTTGTGCGTGTTTACATGACCTCGAACCTGTGACCTTTCGGTTACAAAGGAGCAACCTTTCCATTGCGCCAAGGCTTGCCCTCATTATATTATATTTATATCAAAATATTTTATTAGATGCTTTCCGTGAATGATTTGATGCATTGTCTTCATTTCAGGGTTTTAATGGAGCTGATCTCCGTAATGTGTGCACTGAAGCTGGGATGTCTGCGATCCGTGCTGAGAGGGATTATGTCATCCATGAAGATTTCATGAAGGTATGTGTTAAATAGAGTACTGATGTTATACTCGATTAAAAAATGATGATTAATGAGATGGAAATGTGGCTTGAACTACATGGGTTATGGTCTCAGTAATGTAGCATGAAATCAATAATGGTCATCCTGAAAATTATGGAATCCAAGAATGTCATTGGTGGTGTTTCGTGTTGTCTGTTTCATGTTGTTCTAGGTCACAATCTGTGTAGGAGGTGCCTAACCATGCACCTAAAGAAAGCATCTAGATACACGTTATATGCTTTATTTTGTTTACTGGGGAAAAGTAATTAGTTTAGATTTTACAAGGATTTACGAGCTAATAAATTTCATAAGTACAATGGCTTGGCTTGGCTCGGTTTGTCACCTACTCTCTGAAACGTTGTCGAACCCTAAGACCTCTCAAGTAAGAGAATGATAGTGTGCTACTAAAGTCAAAGTGGTGTCATATATTTGGTTCTGTAGCCTACAGTTTGTTGCTTGGCGATGTTTTGGCACAGGGCATACAAATAACCTTTTTTGGTATCTTGATTCTAAGTGTGATATTTTTATATTTCAGGCTGTACGGAAACTGAATGAGGCCAAGAAACTCGAATCTAGTGCCCACTACAATGCAGATTTTGGGAAAGAATGAAACTGAATTTGAACTTTGAACCTACCCGAAGAGTTAATTAAGAGTAAAAACTGCAACCATGTGCTGGCTGTTGTGCTCTATTTTCTTGATGAGATGTGGGGATGGTGGTACCGCAATATAGCTTCCAGGAATGTGTTTACCACCAGACTCACAGTACGAATTGTATTCTGAATCGAGCCGTTGTTTAGTATTATGATTCTCGAACATGACCACCAGACTCACATTACTGTGGTTTTAAGATGTTTTTCGTGCATATGATTAAATCAAAATTTAATACCTTTATACTAATTATTATTAACAAATAATAACTGCAACATTTTTACCTTGTGCTCGCCAATAACTGGTTTGTGCACTCTCAACTTGTTTTTCCTGATTGCTTCTGTATAATTGTTTGTGTATTTTCAAAATGTTTGAATCAACTTGTGGCCCCTGTACTTGTTATAGTGTAACACCCGTTGGACCTTCCATCGAAAATAAAGGCTTTAAAGCGGCAAATAATGGACGGAAATTCCAACGGAGTTATTCAGAAGAATTATTGCTTCACATTATGACAAATTTATGGATTAATACTCATGAATTTTTAGTTTAGCGAATAAAGCTCCAGTTTGACTAAAGTTGTAAGACTAATGCTTCAATTTTGCCGATCAAAATGAAACTGCCTTTCATATTAATTCTTTCTTGCACTTCACTCGAAGGCCTCGAAAATTCTCTCTAGACCGGAGACGGTTCCAATCCTCAAACTGTTTCAAAGTTACGGTACAAGAAACTTGGCAAGTCCATCACCCTCCAGAGACGATTCTGACTCATCAAGTGCAACAATTTGTAAACTACAAGACTAAAATTGTGAAATTTAAACACACTGACTACAATCAAAGTAGCAAAAACCGTGATCTGATCTGCCTTATCCTGTAATGGAGACGTAATAAAGGGACCATTTTTTGTTTCATATCATTCATCAAACAAATTGCAATATCATATCATTCATTGAACACATTGCAATTACACAAACTCGATTTTGGTACCATTTCACCAGATACGAGAAGCAACAATAAAGTGACAGTCGAGCTGAGCGTTGCCAAGATCTAGCTGAATTAACTGGTCACTTGGATGTTTCAAAACTTTAACACCTCGTTACAAGATAGCATTCCTTTCTTATTGTGCATCTGGAATTCCATTGTGTTCCACTTTTCAGGCAATATGCTCTGCCAAACTAAGAATCTTGACATGCTTTTTCTTCCTCAACTCATGCGGGACAGGTCCAAATACTCTAGTCCCGATCGGCTGCCCTTGCTTGTCCACAAGTACCACAGCATTGTCATCAAACTTGACCTCACTCCCATCACAGCGGCCTCGCTGCATGGCAGCACGAACAACCACACCATACACAACCTTTCCTTTCTTCACTTTTCCATTGGGATGGGCCTCCTTTACTGATGCAACAATGGTGTCTCCCAATCTTGCCCCCTTCTTATTTGCCTTCAAAGCTTGTATACACATCACCTTCTTTGCCCCTGAGTTGTCCACGACTTTGAGAACAGTCCTCATCTGTATGAAGGTCCTTTGCTGCTGCAAAAGTGCACCAAACAAAAAACCAACAACTACAAATCAGTCTCATGTCAACACTAAGCAATAAACGAATCCTCTATTTGAGGTATTTAGCAACAAAATGAAGATAAACACAAGGAACAGTAAGCAGAACTTGGAATTAGTTAACAAATGCCTGTGTGCAACAATTGTCCTCGGCAATTCCACCAAGACTCTCCATTTAAGCCTGTCAAAACTAGATTTTTTCCTATGAATCTTCTAAACGGCTCTATAACTGGTACCAATCCAACTCTACGAGAAACTCTTAATCCTCTACAACCTAAAATAGTCAAGATTTAAAACCTGTACAATGTTATTATTTTCTAAGTATAGGTTATAATCTTCAAACAAATATCAGACAAACACACTGACCTGAGATAAGAAAGTGCTGCCTGCCATCTCATGTGATGCGCTCAATAAGCCAGACAAGTTGTTGCCGAGGCCCCCCAACAATGAACGACCAACTGGATTTGTTTCCAGCAGATTGAATGGATTGCAGTGAGTAAATGGTACGCCAAATAATTGCAGAACATAAACCAAAAACGCTTAAACAGTTGAATATCAGAGTGCGCATACCACAATGAATGAACAAACGGATTACAAAACTAGAAATATTATTGATATCAAACAGAGAATGCCAAAACGGCAACAAAACCCTAAGAGGCTACATCATGAATAGCTTGTTATTCTACGAGCAACAAAGCATCATATATATAGAGAACTAACCTAACCCTAATAAGCAAGAAAACGAAACCCTATTCCTAATGGGCTAAGCCCAAATTCAAACAATAAAATAAATAACTATTTTCCAACACCCCCGTCAAACTCATGGCGGAATACAACATGGGTTTGCAAACAAGCAGATGCGGACTGGCAGGCATGCAAACTTGACTTGACTTGATTCTTGATTCTTGATTGCAAACTGGCAAACTAGTTCTAGTTCAAACAGGCTAGTGTTGAGAGTATGGAAAGAACCCGTCACTAAACAGACGAGATTTCCATATCTCAACTGAAAGCAACGAACGAACAAATACAAACACAAGACACG
This sequence comes from Heteromeles arbutifolia, assembly GCA_024362995.1. NCBI lineage: Eukaryota > Viridiplantae > Streptophyta > Magnoliopsida > Rosales > Rosaceae > Heteromeles > Heteromeles arbutifolia. Next base: position 35,645,910 of record JANCRC010000002.1, on the reverse strand, counting down.
AATAAGCAAGAAAACGAAACCCTAATACTGATGGGCTAAGCCCAAATTCAAACAATAAAATCAATAACTATTTTCCAACATAAACTAAATCCAGGAAAATCAGAAAATTGTGCCGCTGCAATATAGCAATATTCGAAGACACGAATTATACAAGTCACACAATGAAACACAAGACAAGCAAACGAAGGATGAAAGAACCACATCTTGAAAAGTGTGGCATCTTTTCAGATGCACGCTCAACTATTTTACATTTGTTATCATGCAAGGTGAAAGCAGTCAATGGATTTAGAATCTAACAGTTGAACAAGAAACAAATGACGTACCCTGTAAACACTTTGAAGCTAAACCTGCTGCCATTCCTCAACACTCAACTTTTATTCTCAACCAAATTGAAAATCTTCTTTTATGCGCTGTTCAGCTGTGCAGAAAATGTTGTTAGACAAATCCCCTATATAACTGGAAGCTCAATCGGTTAAGGCCCACAAAATAAACGCACCAAATTCAAATTGCTTGAGATTAACAAAAACACATAAACCCAGAAGAAGACGCAACCCAACCATTTCACAGGGAGTGGGAAAGGGGAGTGAGCTGGGTAGTGGCGTTCAAAGAACCCCAAATCTTCCAATTCTACCTTCCCATTGTCCAGTTCAACATTTCAATCTTCCAACAAAAAAAGAATTGTCGAAATAAGCAGAAATAGAGGTTGAGAGAGAAGCAAATTTACCTTTTGTTGGTGAAGAGTGTTCGAACCAGGTGCGAGGGAGAGGAGAGAGCGGCGACAGAAAATGGACACAGTTTATCCCGAACAGCGCTCTTTCGTAAGGTGTAAGCAGCGCTGCTCCTGCTTTTAGCTGTTGTGTGGACTCATAATGTGAAAAGAAAAAAAAAAACACCTTTTATTTTATTGGGTTAATCTCATTTTATTATTTTGAAATTTCTTGGTTTCCAACATTTTGTACATGAAGTTTTCCGTTATAACCTTTGTTAAATGATGATGTGGCGGCGTCCACGTGGACAATGACTGTGCGCCACATGTCAATATAGGCCACACTTGAATATTAAAAAATTTCAATAAAAAAAAAATTTACCCACCCATCTCCTACATCACTCCCCTTCCATCCCTTCTCTCCTCTACAACCCGCACCCTCCCTTCTCTCCTCTGAAACCCCCACCCTCCCTCCCCCCTTCTCTCCTCTGCAACCCACACCTACATCTCCTACCTCACCTCTGTTAGTAACCCAGATGTTGGGTTCGACCTTAACCTGCAAAAAAGGGAGAATATGGAAAGGAAGGGGAAACACAATTGAACTGAGTAAAATATTAATTTTTCATATATGACGGTTGCGCCACTCAAGGGAGAATATAACCAACACTAAAGGCCTCACCGAGTGTGTGAATGCCAACTCAACACAAAATACAAAAGTTCATCAACTAACTTCACTACAATTTCCCTTATTATAAAAAGACCCCTAAATTCCTTTACAATTAACCCATTCATTACAATTTCGTCCCATTACCTGATCAAGGCAATCACAACAATAAGATCATAACAATACGTCCTCCTTCGAAAACCTTGTCCACAAGGTTGATGTGAAATTTATATGACACTCAAATTTAAACCCTATCAATGTAGTATGTGTAAGTAGGGATCGCTCTAGCCGGGGATTAGAAGGGATGCTAATCTACGTAAATCTGACTCAAAAACACAAAACTAAACTTAAAAACACTTAACTAGACTCTAAAGACTCAAAACAACTTAAAACAGCAACAAACAATCAAAAAGACTCAATTCTAGACCTAACAAGTGATTTTGACGAAAATTAAACTAAACTTGACTCAAAAGACTAAAAGAAAACAGATTTTCACTCAACTAACAAGACTTAATGAAAGGGGGTTTGTTTTTGACGAATTTAAAACTTAAAACATAAACTTTGCATAAAACACTTTATAAAAACGAAATTGGTGAATTAAAAAGGGTGAAAGACTAGTTAGAGGGCCCTTCTCCACACATGAACATATGCATATAAATCGATTTCCAGTTATTCTTTCAACAAACCATGAATGACAATGCCCCAAATTAATTGTGTAGAACTAATTAATTCTCAGATTTCCCTACACTCATTGAATTGGATGAAAAGCATACGACAACCCAAATCATTCTTTATTAAGCTCCCTAACTATGAAAAGCATGATAGAGACACGAAACAAAGATCATTAAGCTTTGTGAAAATCATAAGCATTGACAAGGCATTTGTGACTATGAAAAGCATGACACTCCTGCCAGGAATTTACTTAACGCGATCGTGACTAGCAACCTCCACTACTTGTAAATATAAGTTTGTAACTATTAGGTGAAACTCCCTTATATTTTAGCATCAAATTCATGCATGCAAACTAAGTAGGCCTCCTTAATCAACACACAAGAACAAGTTCTCAATAAAACAGATAAGTAAACCACATTCACGATTCATGAAATCATAACTGGAGGAAATCAATTCATATAAAACATATGTCCATGGCTTTGAATTCGCCTCTAACTATAAAGAAATTAGTTCCTCATGTTCGCAATCAAACAAATATAAATAAAATCAAACATTGAAACAAGGATAGAAAACACCTAGAAAACACTCCAGATTCCTTCCTTCCTTGCAAGGCTGCGGCACAAGAGGGTGTATGGCTGATTGTAGTGTAGAGATGTGTGAATAAAAGATGGTGGTGTGACTGAATGGTGCAACAAAATGGTCAATTTATAGGGGGAGGTGCGGCACAAACATTTAGTGTAGGAAAAGGATTGCAAAATGTAGTTTGTTTAGGAAAATAATAACACAATCCTAAGGGGAAAAGGTTATGTAATCCCAACAGGAAATAGGACATCTAGAAGGTCAAAAACCCAAGGGATCAAGGACAAAGGTGCAGCTCCTTTGGAGGAGAGGATAAGGTTCCTAGAAATCAGGTTTTTATGTCTCCTAAACTGAAATTAAAGCCCTTTTGCAGCAGGAATTAAGTTAAGAAAGGATTAGGATAGGATAAGATAAGGTTAGTTTAGATAAGATAAGGTTGGATAAGGTTTTGGATAATTCTCCTTCTTTGTAGCTGATTCCTTATCTTCAATGACTTGAATTTATTTCTTCAACTCTTTTGCACATTCCTAGCCTCTCTTGAACTTCAAATTCGTCCATCCATCATGCTCCATACTTGTGATATCCATTCTAAGCCCAAAACTGCTCTAAAATGCTCCAAATTGTACCTTTTTGCCAACTGTGCTTCTTGGACCTACAAACACACGAAAATGACTTAAGACACCATAATAAGCAACAAATACCTAAGTAAATGAAAGAAAACACACTAACTAAATCGCATAAATATGCTTCTATCAAAGGTTTAAAGAACAAAATCCAGGAATTTGGCATGAAAGTCCTCGAAGTCCTCCTAAGTTACATCAGTTGCTTCTTGTCCAAGCCAATGAACCAAGAGTTTAACACTAGCTGAAGCACCTTTCTTGTAAATTCTCCTAGAGAGCACTTCCTTGGGACTTAGCAGAGACAAACCATCTTCCATTACTTGGGGCAATTTTGAATACAAAATTTCATTGTTGCCCAGTTGCTCCTTGAGACAACTTACATGAAAGACTGGATGGATTTTGCTATTCACATGAAACCTCATTTTATAAGCTACCTCACCCACCTTCTCAATCACTTCATAAGAGCCATAGTATCTTGGCTGCAATTTATGAAAATTGTAGGGTGCCAGGGACTGCAATTGGTATGGAACTAACTTCAAATAAACAGAATCTCCAACTAAAAATTGCTTCCCACTTCTTCTCTTATCAACATGCACCTTCATTCAATTTTGAGCTAGTTTCAAATTAGCCTTAAGCACAACTAGGACTTTATCCCTTTCTACCAAGCTTTGTTCCACAGATTCCACATTACTACTCCCAATCTCATAAGCAGCCATGTGTGGAGGACGGTATCCATACACCAATTCAAAATGAGTGAATTTTTCAGAGATGTGGTAGGAAGTGTTAAAGCACGTTTCAGCCCAAGCTAACCATTTAACCCAACTCCTAGGTTGTCCTCCCGCAAAACACCTTAAATAAGTTTCTAAACAACTGTTCATCACTTCAGTTTGTCCACCACTTTGAGGGTGACATCCATAACTCATACACAATTTAGAGTTTTGTAATTTAAAGAACTCCCTCCAAATGCATTGATAAAAATTGGATCTCTATAACTAACTATGGTCTGGGGCATTCCATAATATGTGATCTATGAACAACTGAGCAACTCCAGAGGCTGTATAAGGGTGCGCTAAGGCTACAAAGTGTGAATACTTAGATAATCTGTCAACTACAACCATTATCACAGATTTCCCTTTGCATAATGGTAACCCTCCTATGAAGTCCATACTTATATCAGTCCAAACTTTGCTAGGAATTGGTAGGGGTTTCAGCAATCCATGAGGTGAAATGGTCTCATACTTCTATTGTTGACAAATCTGACATTCAACAATGAATTACTTGATGTTCTTCTTCATTCCTTGCCAATAAAACATCTTCTTCAACCTATGATAAGTCTTCACAACTCTTTGATGTCCAGCAGCAGGAGTAGAGTGATATTTTTCCATGAGTTTGTCTTTCCACTCAGATTCAGGGCTAAGAGTAATTCTCTTCTTGTAACACAAGAAACCATTCTCAATGGTGAACTTTGCAAGTGTAGAACTAAAGCTACCAGTATTAACCCATTCCATGACTTCCCATTTCTTCTTCGCAATCCACTCATCATGTTCATTATACCTTCTTAGGTCATCTAACCAACCACCATAAGGGCATGAAATGGAGATACACTCAAGTGAATGATTGTTGGCAAGTTCTTGGAGTTAGGAAGCTCATTGTACTCTTGAGAGGGCATCTACAACAACATTTTCATGCCCAGATTTGTATTGAATTTCATAGTCAAAGCCTGGAAGCTTAGAAACCCACTTCTGTTGGAATGGTGTGTTAGCTTTTTGGTTTAAGAAATACTTAAGACTCTTGTGATATGTCTTAATAATGAAATGCCTTCCTTGGAGATAACTCTATCATTTCTTAACTGCATAGACTATGGCAATTAGTTCTCTCTCATAGTTAGACAATGCTTGATTTCTAGGACTTAGTGATTGATTGGTGAAGGCAATGGGTCTCTTGCCTTGTTATAAAACTGCTTTAATCCCACATCTAGAAGCATCACACTCGATTTCAAAAGGCTTAGAGAAATCAGGGAGTGCTAAGACCTGTGGAGAAACCATAATGTCCTTGAGTTTTTCAAATGCTAATGTAGCTTTACTATCCCATTAGAAGCTATCTTTTTTGGTAAGATTGTATAATGGCTGACAAATTCCCTCATAACCAAGAATGAATTTCCTATAGTAGCAGCCCCTTAACAGTTTTAACATTCTTAGGTATAGGCCAGTCCCTAATTGCTTACAACTTAGTTAGATTAGCTTCAACACTTTCTCTAGATACAATGTGGCCTAAGTATTCAACTCTACTTTGGCCCAAACAACATTTTGACTTCTTGAGGTAGAGTTAATGGTGCTGCAATATCTCAAACACCACTCTCAGGTGTTGCAGATGCTCACTCCAATTCTTACTACAAATCAACAAGTCATTAAAGAAAACTAATACAAATTTCCTAAGATAGGGCTTAAAAAGATCGTTCATCAAATTCTAAAGATCATTCATCAAATTTTGGAAGGTTGTTGGAGCACTAGTTAGGCCAAATGGCATAACCAAGAATTCATAATGGCCTTCATGGGTTCTAAAAGCTGTTTTTTCTATATCTATAGGGTGCATCAATATTTGATGATAACCAGACCTCAAATCCAATTTTGAGAAGTAATTGACACTAAATAGCTCATCAAATAGATCATCAATTAAAGGGATATGGTACTTATCCTTGATTGTAAAGGCATTAAGCTCCCTATAGTCAATGCACATGCGCCATGTCTCTTCCATCTTCTTCACTAGTAGCACAGGGAATGAAAAGCGACTGTGACTTGATCTGATAAACCCTGCAACTAGTAAATCTTACACAGCTTTTTCAGTTTTAGTTTTCTGTAATGGCCCATAATGATAAGGCCTAATATTATGCTCCAATTACCAAGGGTATATTATGGTCATGAACCCAAGAAGGAGGCAACTGAGAGAGCACCACAAAGATCTCTTCAAAATCACCAAAGAGGTGTTGAAGTTTTTGGAGCTGATTGGCAGCAAGATCACAAGCCTCAATTTTCTTATCCTTCATAGAATATAAAAAGAATCCTAGATTGGAATTGTATATTTCCTTATCTAGGTGTTGTAGGGAAACCTCTTGAATAAATGGCTCAATATGAGGATTATGGTACAATTTGTACTTCTGTTGGTTTCTGGTAAACACCATAGTGAGCAACTGAAAGTCCCAAAGCACTGGGCTAACTGTGGATAGTCATTGAACTCCGAAGACTACATCACAGCCACTCAAAGGCAATGAATGACAGTTATAATCTCCAAGAGAAAGAGCATCACATTTACAACAACCCAAGCTCGTAACCCTTCCACCATCTATGATCACAACCTCAAAAGCTTAGTGGAATGAGCTTGATGACCCCAGTATCTCAATAGCTTGGAATAAATGAAGTTATAAGATCTGCCAGAGTCTAACAAGATTTTAATTGATTGCCTATTAACAGTACCAATAACCTTCATAGTTCAAGAAGTTTGTCTACCATTAGTGCGATAAAATGCACATTCACTAAGCTCCATATTGAGCAACTCAGGAACTGGTTCAACACAATACTCCTTTACAGGTTCAGCCTCCATCATATCTAACATAAGCAACTGTTTGAGACCACGCTTATAGCCCTTAACTTATTTATCTGAATAAAACCAACATTCTCTCATTTCCCTTTTCTGTTAAATTTCAACTGGAGTTAACTTTTTGATAGACAAGTTGTGGTTGAGGGTACAGTGTGGAAATAGGAAACTGTAGTGTGTGGTTTAGCAGAGATAGGAGGCTTAGTAGTCACATGTTTCAATTCAGAAAGCTTAGTATCCAACTGAATAGCAATTGCAATAGCATCATGAACATTTGTAGGTTTAAGAAGCTTAATATCATATTTTAACTCACGCTTAAGTCCACCAAATAAGTAACTCTTTAGTAAGATTGGGCCCAAATCAGTGGTTCGATTAGCTAACCTCCTGAATTCAGTAATGTAGTCATGTAATGAACCTTTTTGGCGAAGCTTAAACAGTGATTCAGCACTATCATCGAACTCGGATGGCCCAAACTCCCAGCAAAATGCTCTTATGAATTCCGCCCATCATGGAGTGGAATTGAGGCAATCCATCAACTTAAACTAATGAAGAGCTTCACCATCAAGGTGAAAAGAAGCAGTCAAGACTCTCTGATTCTCAAGGGTGTTGTAAAAGGAGAAAAACTAGTCTACCTTGTAAATCCATGCCAATGGATCGTCCCCATCCATGAAATGAGGGAAATCCACCCTGGGTGCCCAAGGTTGATGAGGGGGTTGACCACCACCGGTCCAGTTTGGGCTTCGAGGTAGCTGGATCTGGTCCATATCACGTGGAGGAGGATGATCAACAACATTCGGAGTGAATGAGCTATCATCCTCGCCGCAAAATGCCAGTTCCCGATGAAACTTCTTGAAATACACCGAAAGGCAATTGTCGAGGTGTTAAGGGAGCTGAGCATCAAGGGCAGTGGCAACAACCGAGTTCGCCGATGAGTTCACCATTTCAACAATGAGGGTGGAGAGGTTAGCAAAGGAAGCCTCTAAGGCGGAGACGCAAGTATCCATGGTGGTGGCACGAGTAACAGCGGGACGACAGGGCATGTACGGAAGGGAACTAAGATCGGTAGGTGATACCAATGTAAGTAACCCAGATTCTGGGTTTGACCTTAACTTGCATTAATGGGGGAATATGGAGAGGAATGGGAAGCACAATTGAACTGAGTAAAAATATTAATTTTCCATATATGACCGTTGCTCCACTAAACGGAGAATATAACCAACACTAAAGGCCTCACCGAGTGTGTGAATGCCAACTCAGCACAAAATACAAAAGTTCATTAACTAACTTCACTACAATTTCCCTTATTATAAAAAAGACCCCAAAATTCCCTTACAATAACCCATTCAATACAATTTCGTCTCATTACTTGTGATCAAGGCAATCACAACAATAGGATCATAACAACCTCACCCCCGCTCCCTCCCTTCTTTCCTCTGCGCCCACCCAACCCTCTATACCTGACCCACCTCCACCCTCTTCACCTCCCATCCCCCCTCTTCACCTCCAACCTTTGCAAAAATCCTAATCCCCAAAATCTGAGGAACATAAATTCGAATTTCGATCCAGAGCAGCTATGGTTCGTAAGCCACTTGAGGAGAGAGAAGCACCGAAGCAAGGGAGCCACCACGTGTCGCTGCCGGAGTCTAGTGGGGTGGCGGCAGGGGCTAGGAATGCTCAAGAATCGGTTAGGGTTTGGAGAATTGATCCAAATTAGGGATTTAGGTCAACTGGATTTTTGATAAATTTCATAAATTAGAAGGGTTTCTTGTTGAATTTGAATTCTTTTAGGTGGGATTTTGTTGGGTTGGGTGTACAAGGAGGGTGGGTACGGGTTGCAGAGGAGAGAGGATGGTGGTGCGAGTTGCAAAAGGGATGGAGGAAGGGGGAGGGAGAGGTAGGAGACGGGTGGTTAATTTTTTTTCTTTTTTTCTTTTTTTTGTATTTTTAACTTTTTTAATATTCAAGTGCGGCCACATTGACACGTGGTGCCCAGTCATTGTCCACGTGGGCACCACGTAATCAGTTAACAGAGGTTCTAATGGAAAACTTAACGGATGTTTGAAAGTGTCCCGGAATTATAACTTTGGGTACCAGACTTGGACGAAAAAAACTTAATGTACCAAATGTTGAGAACTAATAAACTTCAGGGTAGTAAACTGAGATTAACCTTATTTTATTTATCAAACATAATATATGCCTCAACTTTTTTAAGAAGTTACTTTTGAAAAAATTTAAGTAATCCCAAACCAGTCCGATATGAGATTTTTATGCGAGGCACAAGGTTGTTTTGTAGCTTGTACTAAGCATAATTTGTTTTATAGCTAATTTCTTGTTATATTTTTCTACTGATATTTTCACCGCGTATCTATATCTCTCCCTTTGGACTAACTGATGCTTTAATCCATGCATCTAACCGATGCTTAAATGACGTAGAATTTGACCGCTTGCTCTCCAACTTGTTTTTTTACAACAAAAGCTTGGAGCCAATTTGTTTTTAATTTAATTAATATTTGTGTGGGTCCCATAATCCACCAATGGGATAAAATCTTGAATCCGAGGAAAAATATTGTGGGCAAAACTATTTTCTGAGGAACTAACAAAAAAGTGAAGGACAAAAATGTGCCTCACCCTATAGAATTCCTTACAAGTTGTTGAAAATCCAAAAGATGAGGTCGTCTCCGGATCTTTTATTTTACAACAGAAGATTTGATTGTGAACAAATACCAGCAAATCTTGAATCTATGGGGGAATTTGCCGTGAACATCACAACAAACTTATATGCAAACGCGCGTAATGCAGCTTATCCGGATTACGCTTTGCGTTTCACTTCTTACCCCGTTGATCAATTCACCAAGCTCCTTGATGTCATATCAGTAGAACGTAAATATTCATTGCCATTGTAGTGAATCTAGAGCTTGCTGGTGAATCTGCTTATCTCCAGCTGCCACTACATTATAACCTAGGGAACACACCAAATACCATTATCCATTCAGCTCTAAGAACATAAAATAAATAAAATGAAGCCGCAGAAATAAGGCGGTCTATATAAATAGAGCTGGTGACGCATTATTACAAGTAAGCATACTTGTTGCCTTTGAATTTGGAGAAGCATCCCAATGAAGCTGATGTCCCTTCCAATCAGTTATGACTCCGCCAGCACCTTCTATCACAGGTATCAGTGAAAGAAAATCGTATGGCTGACAAAATAGTTGAGATTCTTGTTAGGTAAAAGCAATGAAGTATATCTAACACAATAACATCTTTCACGGATGATGAGAAATCTAACAAGACTAATGCACAGTTGCAGATTTTGACAGCTCAATGTAACAAAAAAGGCGTTGAAGTGCAGAAAAGAAAGGTCCAGATATCACAAAGGTTAGATACACATCAGAAGAAACTAACAGTCCCTTCTGCTGTATATTATCACACTAATTCAACCAGAGTTCAATAGAATAGCTACCACTCATGTCATCCACCAGGCATCGCCTTTTCGTGGCCAAGAGTGTATCACTTGATAAATTAGTCATATAAACAGTTTAACAACAAAGAGTTCAGCTTACCTTGAGACCAGACTCAACAACGAGATCCACAAAACCAGAAGCCAGCAGAGCATAAGCATAGCAGTCACAGCCGTATAATGGCACTTTCACCTGCAGACCAGAAATGAAACACTTGAATTATTTTATTTTTCTTTTTTATAAGAAACACAAATTTAAAATATTTAAGATGAAAACACCTGCTGGCAAAAAATGTAAAAATGGATGAGACACCTAGGAGTCAAATTTTCACATTAAATTTCCTCATGTTGAGTTAAATTCTAGGAAATTCGGCTTAAAAATCAACTCCAGTGTAATAATGTGCTCCCAATGTTGCTCGGGATTGAGTGACAATCAAAAACCCTCTCAAATTACCCCACAAAGCATAGTAACACCACAAAAAGTAAAAGATACAGACAAAGAAAGCCCAAAATAAGCACTGTCCAACTTTGCACTCCTCTTTTTTCCCTTTCAGGTAATTTTTATTACCCGAGTCTGATTGCTAACATTTCTTGTATACTTATAAGTGAATCCAACTAATATGTGACAGTATTCTTCCGTCACCTAATTTTAAAACTCTATTTTTTTATGAACAAACCTTATTTCTAACACGAATAAATGCCTCTTCTGCCTCTGCACTGAATAGATGTGGGCTTGTAGTGTACCTAATCATGGGAACACGTAAAGTTATATAAAAAAAATCCCAAAATAAAACTGAAAGAGAAAAGGAAAATTATACATCCCTGGTTCACAGGATTTGGATGCCATAAAGGTCTAGATACCTTTTAGACATGGTTTACTTTTAAAGCAACAATCATTTTGGCTATGCAATGGATGCTCAAAGGAAAAAGGAAGAACCTACAAATAAGCCTGTGCCAGATTTGCACAAGTACGTGTGGACACTACTTGGCCATTCAATGTAGTTTTCCTCCCACTAATCCCAACCCATCTTTCTCTTAAAACAGGCTGATCAATTATGCCAAGAATCTGGAAGAAAAATAAGTATAAGTTCAAATAGAGAGTATATACGTATAATATTAACTTTTAACTTTTAAGTAAAACTAATAGAGAAGTAGCCTGTTCTTATTTCGCATGTTGCAGCAGTTGATTCTTACTGGTTTACCCCGGTGTAGCAGAGCAATGAGAGTACCAAACACAGGTTTTCCTGGGGAAATAAACTGCAGATTTTACCAGAGTAGAATTTGAAAAAAAAAATCATGTCATAAGACTCATAAAAATAATCTTCCTTTAAAAGAAACATACCAGTGATAAAGCTCTTTGTCCCGTCTATTGGATCTAAAACCCATACATAATCTGCAAACTTCTCTTTGCATCTCCACCCATTTTCTTCTCCAAAACTGCCATGAAAACTCCATCATATCTTCTCCGATAGCACAAAATCTAAATATTCGTGGTTGTACATATAAATTTAACATTGAGATAAAACATATCTTTTATATTCCATTGGGTTTAAGGGAAATAGTCAGAGTAGAGTGGTAAAGAATAAAAAAGCTAAATGAGATGCCTAAACTCGTCAAATTAAACAATCATAGCTTGGGCGAAACTTGTAACATTCAATTCTAAAATGAAAACACCAAGCCAAAAAATTGAAAAACCAAAACAATTAGAGATAATATTTCATTTTAGCTTTTTATGGGTAAAATAATGTATCATTTAGAATGTAAATCTAAACACTCCAGAATTTTATGGTCTGGTTCAACTTAAGCACTCCAGTTTCCTCGCGACCAATTGAAATGCAAGGAAAATGATCTAGTTACGTACATAGCATGAGAAGGAAGATTCTCTAATATAATTGAAACCATTGCTTCCTCTGCTGTTTGATCTGCAATTGTCACAGGGCCTGCAGGAAAACAGTCAAGCCGGAAATCAATGGCTAATAAAGTTTCCCATACTCCACACTGCACACCAATCAATTACTCACTCCGGAAGGTCTTCTGCGGACTAGCTCACTCAGCTTCATCACTTCAACGCTATCCCAATTATTTTAGAACCCAAAACTCAATGCTCAAATTGAAATTTGCTTTTCCTACATTTTCTCAGCAACCAAACACAAAATCACAACAAATGAATCCAGCATTCCTAATATTCTCCAAACTCCTCCTATATCGTCAAATTTTCAAATTTAATCTATTCTCGCCACTTAGTACTACGGTGTGAGGTTTTAGTTTCGAATCTAGCGGATGAAGAGTTGGACACGTTAGTGTAAATAGATCATTGTATCGAAAACAGAACAGGTATGGTAATACACACTTATAGAAACTTACTGGAATCTTCTTTATCGAGAATGTCAAATTTCTGCCGGAAATATTTCCGAATAACTTCACTGGAGGCATCGGCAACCTTGTTGGCGACTTGGGCGAAGCGATCAAGCTCGAAATCGGTGGGCGGGAGTGAAACGACGGCGTCAGGGAGGCCGGAGAAGGAGGCCATTGCGAGACGGAGTGGAGGACGGGAGAGAGGGAGACGGAGGAGCGAGAGTGAGGGCTTGGGAGTGGAGAAATGGAGGGCGGGAGTGTTGAGATTGGGAATGGGAATGGGAATCGGAGGGGTTTGGGAGAAGGAGAGGGGTTTGTGAATGTGGGAGAGCATTTGGGGAGACTGATGAGGCGGGAAAGGGAAAGAAGAGACGGCGGTGGAGTGGTGGTGGCCGAAGAAACGAGGGACTCGTGACAGAACTCGAAGAAGTCCAGTTCAATTGGGGGGGGGCGGCTTTTGGATTTGGTGGTTTAGGGAGTGGAGGTTGACGTGTTTTGTGCACCGTTGGATCGTGAAAGGCCAGCTGGATTGTACCAGTCTCAAATGTGGACCCACCACCACAGTCTTTATGTGAATTTCCACAAGGAGGTTTTGCCTCGGAAGATGATCCTCTTCGGATCCACTTTGTCAGGATTTCACTTTGTAGGGATTTTACTTTGTAGGGATTTTAGGGATCCTCCTATCATAACATTTCATCGTACATCGAACGGTCAGTTTTCGTCAGGTACTATTTGTGTTTAATTTTAAATTAAAAAAAGTCAAATAATTTCTGACCACATAATGAATGACTAAAATATGAGGATCCCTAGGATTCCCACAAAGTGGATCCGGATGGAATCCAAATCCCTTTTGTCTATACCTAAATTTTTGGTTAAATTACAAAAAAGTACATCAAGAGTTGGTTGAACCATAATGTCATACTTCATTTTAAAACGTTACAATGTCAATAAGTTAATACATTATTTTACGAATTTGTTGCAATGTCAGACCTCCGTCAGTTCGTCTGTCAATTTCTCCGTTAAATGCTGACGTGACTTGTACTGGATCTCATACCCACCCTAGATACAGTTCCAAGTTATTTTTTTGAAACACGTAGATCATCTCAAAGGATGACACGTGGATCATCATCTCAAAGAATTATTTATTAAAATAAAATAAAATAAAATAAATTTTTTTTCAAAAACTATGCATTTCGATTTGAAACCGGAAGCCTTGCGATTCATTCCAGTTCTCAAATCGAAGAACCCTAACACTAAGTTCCCAAATCACATCACCCGCTCCAAATCGCAATCAATTAGATTAGGAATTCAGCAAAAATCCTAAGTTCATCTCGTTCACCTAGTTTTCCTTTGTTCGTTTGTGTTGGAAGAGGCAATTTCATCCCGGGTTCCACTGGTTTCAAATGATAGAAGAATATTTTGAAGGCTTCAAAATGGGGTGGAATGTACGCGAGGATATCGAGGAAATGACGCCAACCTATTGTAAGTACATTTTCAGTTCATTTTGTGCTTTGTTGTTTCCTGTGATTCCCATTGTTCCGGTTTTGTTGATTCCAAAATCTTTGTTAGTGATGGGTGGGATTTATACTTTGTTTATTCAAAATGTTTACTGATATGTTGGATAATGTGGTCCTTTTAGTAGTTTGTTTATTCTTGTTTATAAATTTTTGGTGCTTTGTTTACTGTGCTTTGGTGCTTTGTTCTAATTTTGGTGCTTTGTTTATTCTAATGTCAGATAATGTGGTCATTTTGGCTCTTTGTTTGTTGAAAATTGCAATTGTTTATGCAAGGTGGCTTGGGTCCTAGGGTTTGTTGAATATGTTAAATTGCACTAACTAGGGTTTTAACTAGGTTGTTTTCTATGAATTTCAGTTTTTCAAGAGCAATTCTACTATGGGGGGAAGTGTTGTTTATTAGATGCTTGTGACAAAGTCTTAAAAATGTCACTGTTAGTGAAGCTTTAGGATATAGTGAAATGTTCATGAACTACTATTATTTGATTTCCAACATGGACATTTCTAATGGCATGGACATTTCTAATGGCATGGAGCCTATTTAAAGTGATACCAATGAATAGACAATGTGCAACTTTGCTTCAAATGTTTGAGTGACAGACATGTACATAGAAGAATTGTCCCCACAAAAAGTCCTCACCCAAGAAAAACAGTTCATTTGGTCTATGGTGTGCACTCGTACAAGTACAATGGTGATAGAGGAATTAAGTGATGAAGAGGATTATGTTAGGTGCTAGTGGTAGATGATATGGTGGAAACTTTAGGATATAGTGAGATGTTTCATGGACCATTACTATTTGATTCCCAACATGGACATTTCTAATGGTATGAAGCCCACTCAAAGTGATACCGAGGTACAAAGAATGCAACTTTGTTCCAAATGTTTGAGTGATAGCCATGTACATAAAAGAATTGTCCCCAGAAGAAGCTCTCACCCAGGAAAAACAGTTTCTTCAGTCTATGGTGTGCACTGGTACAAGTACAGTGGTGATAGAAGAATTAAGTGATGAAGAGGATTATGTTAGGGCAATTACTTTTAAACCAAGAAAAAGAAAAGGTTTGCTAGCCAATGAAGGACCAAATGAGGATGTTCAGGAAAGAAGTGTACAAGCTGTTGAGTTATGAGGCAATCCAAATGCTAAGGTTGGAAGTGTTCAAGAAGGTGCTCAAGAAGATGTGCAAGAAGATGGTTTAATTCCCAACCAATGGAAACATGTGTGACTGAAGAGGAAATGTACAAGTTGCCAAAGATGTTCGAGAAGTTGAAGGAACTTCTCATGTTGAAAAATACAACCAAGAAGGTGTTGATGAAGATGGTGATACCTTCTTTGATGTGTCTACCAATGTTGAAGAAGACAATGAAAAAGCTGCTGAAGAAGATGTTGAAGATGACAATGAATTGTCGAGAGGTAATATGGGAATGATAAAGATAACCCAAGGTTTGTCAAGTTTGAAGGGACTGAGCTGTGAAAGGTGCTTTTCTAAGGTCCCCACTTTGAGGACATGTGAGGTCCTTTATCATATGACCATTCTAATTAATCTTATAGTAGATTAAGCTATCAACTTAAATAATTCTTGTTACATGGAAACAAAAATACTAATTAATAAAACAAAACAAAAAACAAAAAACAAACAAAATAAGAAGAGAAGAATGTTTCACTTGATGTCGAATCTCTTCCATCTGCAAAACCTACTCTCCTCATTAAATATACAAACCTAGCAAAGCCAATTGCATAAAACCCTAATAACTTTACACATCCAATTTCATCTAATCTTTTATCAATAATATTCAAACCAAGTAATTACAAAGCAACCAAGAAATTGAGATTGTGTGGTTTCGACAATCGGGATTCCCTTCTTCTTAAACACGTGAACCATTTTCTCATACAAAATTTTTCAACAGCGGTGAAACTTTTAAAACAGGTCTCTCATTTTTCATACACAAAAAGGAAGAAAACAAAGTGAACAATCAAGAGAGAGAGATGAAGAGAGGAAGGGGATGTGGAGGAGTGAGACGATATAGGAAGAAGACGGAAAGGTTTCATGAGGGATATTTTTTTTCATTTTTTTAAATTTAATCACTTTGCAGAATTATTGTGTTTCACTGTAACAATGATTATTTAAGTTGATAGCTTAATATATCATAAGATTACTCTAAGGACTCATATGAAAAAGGACCTCACAAGTCCTCAAAATGTCAAAATGAGGACTCTAGGAGTGCAGTTTTGCTGAAGTGGTTGCTCATCCTTCTTCTTCATTCTTTCATACTGCATAGCTACAGAGGTCAAGGTCGAATCAGATCTGTGAATTCGTACCGTATCAGATTGAAATCTAAAACAAACTTGAGAATTTCGTGACAGAGGCAAAGAGTGGTGAGAAAACCCAATAGCCAAACCTAAAATGATGGCAAAGATGATCAATGAGATAACCCAACAACCAACCAACGATGATTGTAGAGGCAAGCGATGAGAGTGTTTTTCGCGTGACGTGGCAAGAGTGATGAAAAACAAACAAACGGTTATGCTAAGTATCAGTATGTCACAAAAAACCACATTTTTACACTAAAAAGTCAAACCTGGTACTATTCGCTTTACCCTTTATTTTGTCCTTATCGTTAAAACTCAAAGTTTTCAAGCCCTTTTCATTAGTTTTCCTTTAGAAAGGGTATTAAAGTTTTTTTTTTTTTTTTTTAAATTTTAGAATACCCCAAATATTCGTTTTATACAATTTTTTTTTTCAATATTATTCTTGCCGTATTACAGTCATCCCTCAGTCGTTGAAAAACCGCTCCCCTCAGCAAGCCATTCCCCAGTCACTCCAACCCATCCCCTTCTGTACACCCGCATTTTTTCTGAATCTGCTGCGTTTTCAACTACTCCAGCTCCCGTTACCATTCCAAGAACGCAAAATGGCACTCCGGTGAAGAATTGGGCTTTAGAAGAGATGATGTTGTGGACTGATTATGTGGAAGAGAGTGATGAGCCATTGGTGGGAAATGAGGTGGATACATGTTTTTCGGACCTTTGGAGAAGTTTGAGGAAAACAAGGGAAATTTTAAAATTCTCTCGTGGTGGAAGACTAATGGTAGCAAGTATCCTATATTGGCAAGAGTTGCAAAAGACATACTTGCTATTCAAGTCTCTACCATAGCATCAGTGAGTGTTTTTAGTATCGAAAGGAGAGTAATTTCGGAATTTATGAGCTCTTTAACTCCTAAATCCATGAAGGCATTAATTTGCATGTAAAATTGGTTCAAGGGTGAGGATATAATTACTATAAAGGATGATGCACCTGCAATTTGGTCGGAATGCCACCGGAGGATTGAGTATTGCTTCTTGTGATTGATAGTTGTAAGTTCACCTAGGGCGAATGCCACGTCTTAGGGGTTGCATAGTTTTTCAAAGGGTCTTCACAAAGTGTAATGAGTCATGCATGTTTATATTTGATCTGAATGCCACAGACGGATTGCATGTTTGATATACGTTCTAGCTTGAATGCCACAAGTAGAATATGCATAAGGAAAACCTAACCTTCAAAGTTGCATATGTAATTCATAAGTAATTGGTAAACTACATAAGATTGTAAAGGGGACGGCAGAACTCTATGGTCATTTTATCATTATTTTCTAAGATTGTTCCCTTTCAAATTGGTTTCTTTAATTTTTTTAATTTAAAATTTGTTTTTAATATTCTAGGTCATAAAACCAACATTTTCAAAACTTTGTTTTAAATAGTTAATTAAGAATTAGTTTAAAAACAAATTATTCAATCAATCCCTGTAGAAACGACCTTACTTGAGCCGTTTATACTAAAACTACCTTGTTCTCTTGTAAGTATTTTTAAGTGTTTTTATCCCTACTTTTGTAGGTGGTAAAAATCCATATCATAGATTGTTCTGCAAGTGGCTTGTAATTTGGTGCCGTGCACTCAAGGTCCCCTAGACTTCTTCCCTTTATTACATGTAGATCATCCTAATAAATAGAATTATGTGTATGTTATCTTATCATTTATCAAAAAGAAAATTAGACAACACAGTAAATCGATCAATTTAACTCTATCACCATTTCGTTACAGTATCTACGTGTCGCTTGTAAAACAAAATAAATAATCGTTGTTCTCGACCACATTAGATCAGACAAATTATTATTTTCAGACTCAACAACCACCCCTATTGTACTAAGTAAGGGTGGGCAAACGGGCCCTGGGCCCACGGGTAGGGGCGGGTACGGGGTGGGTCCTGCTTTTTAATAGAGGATACGGGGTGGGGCGGGCCGGGGCAATGACACTTTAGGGTCGGTCCGGTTCCAGATGTATAGATAAACGGGGCCCTGGACCGGCCCGTTTGTAATTGAAATGGACGGCCCATATTGAAAATAAACATACCTTCCAATCATGACCGTTGGTTTTTACCCTAGTATCTCTAAATATGATCAAGTCTTTCTCTCTCGACCCTCGACCTCTCTGCCTCTGACTTCGTCCTCTCCTTCTCTGACCTCGCCCCCTCCCCTACCCTAAGCCCTTCCCTTCCACGGTTCCACCACCCACACTCTGTCATTCCTCATCAGTCATCTCCTTGCCCACCCCCGACATCACCGTCGTTGTGAGTCTGGGCCCTGACGACCACCACGACTGATCTTCTTCTCAATTGTTCTCATCGACGACATCTCACCCCAGACCTAGAGAACCCAGGCACCTGCACCACCCATCTTCTCGATTCTTTTTCTCTCATTCCCGACGACATCACTGCCGTCGCGATCACGAGCACTCTATCGTCGTCGCCAGTTCAAGGAATTCTTTAACCTCTTTTTTTATTTTTTTTATTTTTTATAAGTTCTTTAACCTCTGATGTTTGTAACTTTGTAGTTTGAACTTTGATCTATTGGGATGTATCATGTATGTAATATATGCTCAATCTACTGGGATGTTCGTGTTTGTTCTTGCTGATTTGGTGGATTTTCTGATTTTTTTTAGCTTGTTTATTAGGCGTTTTCAGAGTTAATACTTAATTGAGCTGAATTTTGGTACCTACAGAAGAAGCAGAATTTGTACTGAATTTTTACTTTAAAGGTTCATATTAAGGTTAACAGTGTTTTCATAAATTTTTATTGTCACAATTACGTTCATACAAACTCATGTATTGTTTATGAATTGGCGGGAACTGTGTTCTACTTTAATGATAGTATGGTACCAATTATATATATGCAGATGGTTCTCACTTGGGATCAGCTGTTGTGTAATGGTTGAGTTAATTATCTTTGGATTTTGTTAGTGTCGTATTATAGATGGACCAGTCTTCTCAATTTGCCATATTCTTTAGTTTCAACATCACTGCTATATTTGGATTTTGTTATTGTTATTTGGTTTTGTTCTTTAATTTTGTTTTTCTGGTCTATGCTTAGAAAGTTTAAGGTTTTATGGTTTTGTTCTTTGGTCCTGTCTTTGTGTATGTGTGTGTGATTTGTTTCCTTTTTCAGTCTTGGTGGTTTGTGTGTTCGATCGTTTTTGTCCTGGTTCTGGTATGGATTGCAGGAGTAATGACATTATTTGTGCTTTTTTGAGGTATAGCAACTTAGGAAGGCTCTTCTTTTTTTAATTAATAGCTTCTGCTTTTATATTTTGAGTTGTATTGAACGTTATTTGAAAGTGGTACTTTGCATTTGAAGATAATATGTTTTTCTGGTGAGAACAGTTCCCACACCCAAATATTTGCATAGTTCTGTGTGTCCTGATTCTGTCTTCCGTTGGTTGTTTTCTCTTCTGTCTTCCGTTGGTTGTTTTCTTTTCTGTCTTTCTCTAGTTGGGAGTAATATAAGATTGAGTGGAACTGAAAATGTATGTTGATTTGATTTTTAGATGTTGGACAATGTAATATTGTTATTTTGGATGTATTGTTAATTTATGAACTTGAATGTTGGACTTTGTATTTAGATTGGATGTGAATAATGGTGAATTTGTGCAAAATCTGCATAAATGCAGTCTGTGACTTTGTGCAGTTGCAATCTGTGCAAATCTGTGCAGTTTGCAATCTGTACAAATTTGATTATTATTTTTTTTTTCAAAAAAAAAAAAAGGGACCCATGGACCCGGCCCAAACCTGCCCATTTCAACCGGGCCGGGTAAGGTCCGGTTTCTATATTAGAAAATGCAATCCCCGACCCGGCTTGTTTCCTTTGAACCTAGGTCTGGTCCGGTCCCTCCAAAATTGAGCCCAACCCAGCCCGTGCCCAGCCTTAGTACTAAGTATATTATACCTGTACTAAAACCCAACACAAAAACACTGTTCATTAATAGTGAATTGCCTAAAATGCCCCTCATGTTAGTCTTTGTAGTGTGCTTTTTTTTCCATTTTGTACAGTATTATACTGGATTTGCCCTTTCTATCCACCTTTTTTTATCCTTTTTTGTGCCACAAACAATGTGGCCGGGTTTAACTCCTGACAACTTTAATCATTTCTTTTGTCCTGCAACCTATTTGTTTTATCATTTTTTTTTGTCTAAAAACCAATTTGTTTATCCACACGGTAAAACAATTGGTAATTGTTAAATCTTAGTTTAATATTCTCAAGTTTCGTGGTTTTCAACATTTAGTATATGAAGTTTTTTTCATCACAGAATCATAGTTAATTTTGGAACAGTCTCATACATCTGTTAGTCTGGCTGTTAAGTCTCCTGTTAACTGATAATGTAGCGCCCATATGAACAATAATTAGACGTGACGTGTCATTAAAAAAGCAGGAAAAAAAAACCCAGAACCCTCTTCGTCTTCCCCACTCGACACCCCTCCATCCTTTCCACCCCCTCCACGGCTCCACCCCTTCATCCCCTCCACCCCCTTCGTCTTCTCCACCCGAGCACAAGATTCAACACTTGGCTATCCCTAGAGCTCAGAACTCAGTCTTCAAGTCAATACAAAAGCCACAAGATTCAACATTTTCCTGCCATTTCATCACATATTCTCGGCAGCCAAACGGACTGCCACTGTAAAACAAGCTCAAAGAGTATCCACTCACCTCGACAAGCGCACAACAACAACTAAAACTCCATTAGCTTCAGCCCAACTGCAGAGACGGCTTCAAGGATTTGAGCGCCGGAAAGTGAAGAGAGTACGGCAGCGACGACGGCGGAAGCGGATTTTGGATTCAAAAGTCGGAGTTTTGGTAATTCCTGTTCATTTTTTGGGGTGCTTGGGTGGAGAAGACGAATGGGGTAGAGGGGTGCTCGGGTGGAGGGGATGGAGGGGTGGAAGGAAAAAGCAGAACTATCACGGAAATGGGCACGGCGTCCAGCTGGTGGCGCAGCCGGATATGTTGATTGGGAGATCCGGGAGCCTGAGGCCAGTGATGGAAGGTCCAGATCCGGAAAGAGGGGAACTTGGGGCGAAGCGGGTCGGGTTGGGTTTGGGCCATTGGATGCGAGGGCAGCTGTCGCGGACTCCCTTCGTGAGCTTCGTCGAGCATAATAACAGAAAGAGGTCTGATCTGAGACTGCTGCTTGGAGTCATGGGTGCTCCTCTCGCCCCCTCCACGTTAGTACCTCCGACCCTTTCCCCCATCTCAGCATCAAGGACACTCCCATCGTCAGTCTCTCTCTCTCTAACTTTCTCTCTCTAGCTCTATTCTAAGTTCATCTGGGGCTTTTGTGCCATTTTCTTTGAACTTTTCTGTCTTTGTTTCTGAGATGGCAACTGCAGAATAAC
The DNA here is from genome assembly GCA_024362995.1 of Heteromeles arbutifolia. Taxonomy (NCBI): domain Eukaryota; kingdom Viridiplantae; phylum Streptophyta; class Magnoliopsida; order Rosales; family Rosaceae; genus Heteromeles; species Heteromeles arbutifolia. The sequence continues at coordinate 35,624,057 of JANCRC010000002.1, read as the reverse complement.
AACAGAATAATTGCTTTCATGCATTTTGTTTGTATGCTGCTGGGGACTGCTATTGGTATTTCAAATTTGTATAAATTTTGACTGCGACAAAGATTTTAAGATTTGGTTTTTGGAATGATTTTACAGAAATGGTTGGATTCTTGGAGGGATGGAGGGTAGGGAAGAAGAAGGGGTTCTGGGTTTTTTACTGAGCAGTAAATTGAGGTTTACCTTTTGTTCATTATATATAATTGTTTTTCTCATGAACTCTTTCTCATTGGCTGTTGCAGCTTCTCTCTCTGAAGTTGGTGTTCTTTCCTTTGCAAGTTATTATTTTATTTCTCTCACTGGCTCTTATATCCACCTGTCCATCATCCGTCCTTCTGTCACTCCGAAGTCCAAATATTTAAAGCGTTTTCACTAACAGTAAACTGGCGAAAATGCCTTCCTGATTTGTATTGGGTTTGTTTGTCTTGCTTTGTACAGTAAAAGGACCCCTTGGTCCTCGCTCGGCACGCGTCGGCCATCGATGGTTGTTTCTGTTTCTCTCCTCTGCCTTTTGTTTTTCTATCTTTCCTTTCATTTTCTCTGTGGTCATTTTCTGACCTCTTTTTTTTTTGCTCTCGACTCCACCGTTTGTGTTTTTTGCTCTCGCCCATTGTAAGCGTTGGGTTTTGGTGGCTGAGAAGTGTTGCACTGCTCCAGATTTCTTTTGTTTAAAACCTCTCAGGTCTTACAAGTTCTTGCTGGTTATTTTTCCGTCTTTTTTAGTGTGTTTTTAATTTTAATTTTAATTTTTTAATTTTTTAATTTTTTTAGGTTGTGTCATTTGATTCAGTTCTTTTTTATTTTCAGGAAGCAGTGATTGTCGTCCTGGGCTCTAGCAACCGTAAAGAACAGTTTTAGGTAAACTTACTCTCTGATGTAAATCTCAAGTTTAAGTCTTTATTTATTTTTGAGTGAAGTGTTTTATGGTTTTGTTGATTTGGCTGGTATTAAAATTTAATTTGGGTTATTGGGTATTTCTTGATTTGAATGATTTCGTTGATCTGATGGTGTTATTGATGGTTCACGGCATGCGGTTGCACGTTTCGTTGAGTGGAAAGTGGAGAAAAACGAAAAATGATTGCTATTAGACCATCTTCAATGGTTGGGCTAAACACCAAATATTTTAGCCTGAAAAATTTAGCTTTTAGCCTAGAAACAGTTTTTCTGCTCCAACCGTTCTAGTCTAAAATTTTAGTCCGAGATTATTAAAGAATAAACTTAGGCTATTTTTTTTCTTAAATTAAATTTAAAAAAATAAATAAATATGTAGACTATCGTAAATTAATTTTATGAACATTTTAATAAAAAAAATTTTAAATTCCGATAAATATTTTCACTCGGTTCGGTGGAGCCCACATTGATTTCTAGGCTAAATTCTGTGCCGGGGGGGGGGGGAAGGAATCTGGCCTTGGTTTAGCATTTAGCATTTAGCCCAAATTTTCCCCTTGGGTTGAAGTGAGTTTGGGGGGAAAATTTGGAGGGTAATTTAACTTTTAGTCCACCATTGGAGATTGTCTTAAATTGCGGGTGTGGGTGTGGGAAAATGAAGGGAAATGAAAATTAATTGTTGTTAAATTTTACTCGTGCACGCATTGGTGTGGGTGTGTGTGGACGCTAAAGTTTAACCGAGTGGACTACATAATGGAGGAGGATTGTATGCCCTCCCAGTTTCGTTGCCCTTTCATGCTCTTCTTTTTGTGTGGTTACGGTTAAGCCACGTTAACATTTTATATTACTATTCATTTTTGTCTTATTATTTCTATAAAAAAAATAATATAAAATATTGACGTAGTTTAACCGTGACCACACAAAACAGGAGGACGTGGAAGGACACCGAAACTGAGAGGGCAGACAATCCTCCTCCCTACATAATGTATACGAATTTCAGATGGCCAGTTTCAAAATTACTTTTCCTAATTTTATTCAATTTGAACAGTTGAATGGAAGCTATAATTCCAAGTCCGTTGATCAGTTACAGCCCTATAAAAAAGTGGGAAAAATTAAAGTCCGCATATGTAGGATATGGAGGCTAAGAATTGCATAAACAACTGACAAATTTGCAGGTCTCTGCTTCATCTTAGTTAATGAAAAGGTGGACAATCATTCTTTAATAATTCTAATTAATAAACATTTGATATCATGCGTTCAAAATTTGTTAACTGTTTTAATGTGTATGATAAATTGTTTTTGCTTTGTATGATAAATGTTATTCAAAATCTAGTCCTAATCTTTAGATATAGGTGGATTTGGTATTGTCAAATAGTAATACATTTTCATATTAATTATGTTTCCATAGTGTATACATTTTGTCTTTTTTCTTTTTACAATATTCGTACTGTTCTATTCTTTAGATTAGAAATTTTTATATACACATAGTTATTTTAAACTGTTAATTGCAATGGTAAACTCAATATTATTAATTATTCACATTCTTGCTCAATACTTTCTATGGACATGCATATACATGTTTTTTTTTAAGTGTTAGTTACAAGAATAAACTCATTATTACTGTTTATTGACATTATTGCTCAGCGTTTTCTATGGATATGTATATAGTGTAAATGTGAGATTCACTGTTATTCACTTATTAACAAACAATTTAACAATTATTTTTTCCCGCATTTTTTTGCATACTTAATTCTCAAGCATCAACCTGTTGAAGCATCTTCAGATGACATGGACTATGAAATCATAAGTCCAAAAATTGAAGTTGGTTGTTCTTATTAAATCATGAACTTTCGGTTCAATAGAATATGAGAGGACAATCTAGAGTGGTTCCCCACGATGCCCAAGTGGTTTTTACCACAGAAACCATTTTCATCAAACTAACAAATGTGTTTCCCCCCATTCCTTGCCATCGTTTTTTTTCTTCAAGTCTATAATCGACTGTATCCTCGCTTGGACAAGGTGGACATCCTTATAGGTAATTATATATGGATATGTATAAATATAAAAAAAACATTAGTATTTATTTTATAAAATTTTTTCTCACAATCTAACTACATTTCTTTGTCAAATTGCAAGACGTCGTTGGTCATCTGATTGCAGTACAAGGTATAGAGCCAAAACAAATCAATCAAAGAATTGAGCACAAATGTGACATGGTTGTAGAAAATATCAGGTCATCTCTTCTATATAATTAGTTGCGTTTTAAATTCTTTCAACTATTTATCATATTTGCATTACAAACATATCAAGCATTGTTCGGTCATTATATACCGTTAAACAATTATATAATTGCATTAAAAATTAATTTTCAATTTTTTATTCCGCAGAAAAGAAAAAATTCACAATCACTTTGTGGGCGTTGCTCACAGCTTTTCTTCTCTGTTGTTGGAAGCATTGGCGCAATCAATCATTGTAGTTTTCACAAGTTTGAAAGTGGGAGAGTACCAAGGTATTCAGTTTGATAAAATATTAATTCTCTTTATATATTATTTTGCAAATTATGATATCTAAAATTATCAAGGTTCTAAAAGTCGTTAGGCGCTAGTCGGGCGGCAGGCTGGGGCCTGGTGCCTAGGCGGCTAGGCGAGACCTAGACGGACTAGACGGATTTAAGTAAATCAATCATATTTTGTATAAATAAGTATCTGCTTATACTTGAAATATATATAATTTCGTCATAAACTACAAAATAGAATGCATATATATTATGAAGTATTGGAACATAATGAAAACATGTGAAATAAAGATATAATGTGTGTTCATTTAAGTATGCAACAAGTCTTTTACAATTTATTAGAAAAAAAAAACAAAATGCAAAATAAAAGTTATCTATTTTCTGTCTAAGTGAGTTGCGACCTAGGCGAGTGTTTAGGCGGGAGCCTAGGCGGTCTAGGCGGGAGCCTAGGCGGTCTAGGCAGGTGCCTAGGCAGTCTAGGCGATGCCTCAGTAGGTCTAGGCGTCCCTAGCATTAATCGAGGCGGTGGCCAGCCGCTTAGAACAGTGAAAATTATACGGTTTAGGGTTAACCTCTTTCTACAAGCATTTAGAGCACTTCCATCGTGGGCAATAGCCCGGTGGACTGGTGATGGAACAGGGCCAGATACCCCGGCTGACTTGCTCCAGAGTGTGCCAGCTCGAGGGAGAGGCTCGGCCTGAGCAAGAGGCCTGGCACGAGTTGCCAGCCCGAGAGCCTGAAGGCATCCTGACACAAGGCTGACGAACGTCAACCACTTTTTTTTATTTTCTTCTGTCAGGCGCGTGGGCTTCAAGCGCACGTTGGCGCGTGTCATCCGGCATGATTTCAGAAGCGGGGCCCGTGGCGCAGTTTGAAAATGTTACCGTTGGGAAGCCACGTGGCTTCCCCTCGTCTGTTGGATTTCAACGGCAAGAAATTGTGGATAGTTGGATTTGCAACGGAAAAAAAAATAAAATAACCTTATTTAATATCAGCCGTTGGATCTGAGATCAACGGTCCACGTTATTCGCTTTTATAAATTTAAAAAAAAAAATAGTTTTAAGAATTAGAAATGTTACCGTACAATCTGGAGTGTTGGAATTCAAATTTTTTTAATCCAACGGCAGAGATTAATTAGTTGAATAAAATTTTAAAAAAAATGTAAAAAATGAATAAAATCCGAAAAAAAATTTTGAATTTTTTAAAAAAATTTGATTTCACTTTTCTATAAATACCTTCTCATTATCTTCTACCTTACACCACAATTTCATATTTTCTCAACTACTTTCAACCACATTCTTATCTTTCTCTCAAAGTTTCAATCCAATTTGTTTCCAACAAAATGACTAATGATGCAGGTACGAATTGGACGCTTCTTGAAGATGTTGCGTTGTGTACTAGCTGGGTTGAAGTTACTCATAATTCGCTTACGGGTAATGAGATGTAGTTGCGAGAAATGTGGAGTCTTATTCATACCAATTACCTTGAGAAAATGGGTGGGAAAAGAATCAAAGAATTGATGTCCAGTCGTTGGAAATTACTTAGCCAATTGTTTAGTACGTGGAGAGACGCCTTGGCACAAGCTAGTGGTAATCTTCGAAGTGGGGAAAATTTAGCGGATCAGGTAACAATATATTATTTATTTGTTAGCTACTTTGATTATAATTATTTGTTTGTATTATTTATTTGTTAGCTACTTTGATTATAATTATTTGTTTGTATTATTTATTTGTTACCTACTTTCATTATAATTATTTCTTGTGACATCCCACATCGCCCAGAGGAGTGATCCTTAAATATATATTCCCATCCCTAGCTAGCACGAGGCTTTTTGGGAGCTCACTGGCTTCGGGTTTCGTAGGAACTCCGAAGTTAAGCAAGAAGGGGGCTAAAGCATTCCCATGATGGGTGACCCACTGGGAAGTTGCTCGTGAGTTCCCAGAAACAAAATCGTGAGGGCGTGGTCGGAGCCCAAAGCGGACAATATCGTGTTACGGTGATGGAGCGGGCCCGAGAAGTGATCCACCCCGGGCTGGGATGCGACAAATTTGGTATCAGAGCCTAACCCTGGCCACGTGTTTGCCGACGAAGACGTCGGGCCCCTAAGGGGGCTGGATTGTGACATCCCACATTGTTTAGGGGAGTGATCCTTAAATGTATATTCCCATCCCTACCTAGCAAGAGGCATTTTGGGAGCTCACTGGCTTCGGGTTCAGTAGGAACTCCGAAGTTAAGCGAGAAGGGGGTTAGAGCACTCCCATGATGGGTGACCAACTGGGAAGTTGCTCGTGAGTTCCCAGAAACAAAACCGTGAGGGCGTAGTCGGGGTCTAAAGCGAACAATATCGTGCTACAGTGGTGGAGCGGGCCCGGGAAGTGGTCCGCCTCGGGCTGGGATGTGATATTTCTTCTCCCGCATTGTGTAGGAACTTCAAGCACAAGCTTGGTATAATGTCAAAACCAAAAGCAAAAACAAATCATTCACTCGGTGGGAATGTTGGAATATTGTCCTAAAGCTTGGTATTATTTATTTGTTAGCTACTTTCATTATAATTATTTGTTTGTATTATTTATTTGTTACTTACTTTCATTATAATTATTTCTTCTCCCGCATTGTGTAGGAACTTCAAGCACAAGCTTGGTATAATGCCAATACCAAAAGCAAAAACAAATCATTCACTCGGTAGGAATCAAGGTATTAAATATCGGTAATATCGAAAATATCGGTAGTCCGAAAACAAGGAAATATCGATGGAAATATCGGGATAATATCGATATCGATAAAAATTATATGGAAACCACGGAATTTGTAAGAAAAACTTGGAAATTTTTATTGAAACTTTGCAGAATGTTTATTTAGTCAATTATCTATTAGTTTATCACAAAAAATTGGAAGGAAATGCATTGCATGATGGATTTAACATTATCAAGTTGATTATATAGCGAGCTGACAAATATTGTGAGTGTAGAAAATATGTAGTAATTAATGAAAGAAGTTTAAACACACCATAATCATTTATATACAATGAATTAGTACAATATTTTACACTTTATACATTGCATGGTAAGATACATAGTGACTTAGTACCACATAGAGTTCCTATGAGGTTCAAATTTTTCACTATCTTCATCATCTCTATGTGTAGAGTGAGTATTGTGAAGAGTAGTTATCAAATGATAAATCCCCAAAATAGTTTTGCATGTAATTGTTAACATGCCACCTATATGGATCCGAGATTGGTTGACGTTGTCCATAAGCAAAATCATTTGAAGATTGAGTCTCGGATTCTTTCCATGAGTCGCTCGATTCCATCCCAACAGGAATGAGATATGAAGGGTAGGGAAATGGTTGGTTATGAGTATAACCATAATTACTACCTCCCACTCCAACAGAGTCTGAAGTTCTAGATAACGAGTCATCTTCTTTACTTGACAAAATCCATTTGCCTCTTTCTCTACGAGTATAGTCCTTCCCTATGGCACCAATTCCTGGTCCTGCCCGCCTACTGCCATGGTCATCATCCTGTGTTGCATGCGTGAAGTTTGCCTCACCAGTGAAGGGGCTCATAAATCCGGGAGGTGGTCCATAATAGTTTCCATATCCACCACCACTACCTCCAGCTCCACTATATCCTTCATCATTCCCACCTCCAGTGGTAGGTGAGTCTCCTGATCTTGTACTAGAGCTATCATTAGTATCAGCACGATGTTGTGGTTGTGTAGGATTGGAAGAAGGTGGAATTCCAGTGTTTCTTGGTTTGGGGCGCAAAAGTTCTTCCAAAGAGTCAGCGCTGCTAGATCCCACCTCCTCCTCTAATACTCTTTCTACATTTATCCCTTCATTACGTGCTTCTTCAGCAACTCTGAGAGCTGGCTTGCCTTCATCATCATCTTAATGAAGAGGTCTAATCCACTGATAAAGTTGGTTACCCTCTGTATCATCATCTTCAGCAACAATATCAAACACATCGAGTGGGTCACCACGGTCGACATGATCTATTTCTGCTTCCTTATCTCGAACTTGAAGCTTCATGTTGTAGTAGCAATAAACTAATTTTTCCAACCTACTATGAGCCAACCTATTTCTTTGCTTTGTGTGTATGAGTGCAAATGTGCTCCAATTTCTTTCACAAGCAGATGAGGAAGCTGTTTGTGATAATACTTTGATTGCTAACTTTCTCACAGTTGGTGCATCGGTCCCATACATGATCCACCATTCAGCTACAATGAAAAACAATGTTGATAAGCCTAATAACTCCAACAAATTCTATTATAAACTTATAGTGAAATATGTTTACACGCACTAGGAGACATTTTTGTTCGAGCAGCAACTGATGTTGGTTCTCCAAAAGTTCTTCTTGTATCTTTAAACCATGTTAGCTGAATTCAATAAATCGTGTTAGTTTAATCCAATAAAGTAATTATTATAATTTAAGTAATTGTGTACCTCATTTCCAAATTGGCCAATTGTTGGTGATGCAGGGTCTAATTTAGAGTATACATTATGTACAGCACGTATAAGGGTACCATCATCTCCAACACCGGGTCTGTATTGGTATCGAGGATTCAAATAATATGCTGTTCAAAGAAATACATACTCTAATAAGAGAAATAATACTTATGCAACTAAAGAAATGAATTGCAAATTATGACATAATTTATACCTGCTGCATGCAAATCGTGGTATAATGTTTTATACCATCGATCTTCAATTATCTTTATGACCCACCTTGCACCATGTTTTCTTTCCAATTCATCCTTCACTACACGCATCAACTCATATATTGCCCCCATAGTAGGATACACTTCTGTGTCAACGATCCGTAAAACTTTGTAAAGAGGTTCAAACACTTGGCACACATGTTCTGATTGAGTCCAAAAAGCATGATCAAGCACTATACTTTCCACCATACGACCTGCATTTGAGCGGCTCAAATTATGGTTGGCCCAATCGTCACTAGTGAATAGATGCTTCAACCCTGCTTTCTTCTTAAGTAGGTTGTCTAATGCAATATAGTTGGTGGCGAATCGAGTGGTAGCTGGACGAATAATTTCTCCTTTGCAAAATTCACGCATCTTTGCCAACAACCAACTGTGATTGTAAATATAATTTGTGATCGTTCTAGCTCTTTTTACCACAGTAGCAACATTCTCTCTCTTCCCCATTGCCTCAAACATGAGATCAATACAATGTGCTGCACATGATGTCCAAACACACATTATGATGCTTCATTAACTTTTTTCCAGCTTTGACAAATGCAGAACGGTTGTCGGTCACGACTTGGACAACATTATGCTCTCCAACCTCCATGATTACATCCTTCAATAATTTGTAAATATACTTGTAGTTCTTTATATGGTCTGAAGCATCAACAGACTTCAAAAAAATTGTCTTTCCCTTGGAGTATACCATGAAGTTTATGATAGACAATCTGGTCGGGCCAGTCCATCCGTCACACATGATTGTGCAACCATTAGTTTCCCACTTTGACTTCAACTTGTTAACATACTCGCCAATGTCTTTATATTCCATCTCCAAATATTTGTTTCTTATCTCATAGGGAGTGGGAGGTTGTACTCCAACACCGGCTTGTTGACATCCCACTACCATATTTTTGAAATGATGTGATGATGCTTTCTCAGCAGGTACATTTTCATAGATAAAGAACTTGCTAATTAGACGCCTCATTCCCTCCTTCACATTACCTCCAGTGAAATAACTCCAAACTCTTTTGACGTGCTTTGGATGATTTATATAAACTTGGGGCTATTGGTGGTGTTGGTTGTGATTCTCTAAGACTGCCTCCCCGTCTCATTTGTGCACCACCACTTGTCCCGGAACCTTGTGCTCTATTAGGAATTTTATGAAGGTGTTCTCTTTCCCATGCTGACTGTTTGGAGGCACGTAATGCTTGTTTCAAACTGCGTCGTTCTTCAGGTCCCATGTCATCATCACATTCGTCCTCATCGTCATCATCATCACTGTCAACCGCTTCGCCAATGACTTCTCCTCGTAGCCCAGCTCGAATATTTTCCATTCCATGTGTTATCTTTTCCTTCTGTTGTTTTTTATTTTTTAATAATATGCTGATGAATGCCTTCACTTCTGGGGGGACATTATCGCATCGGTGGACATTTTTTGCTGGATCTAATCCACTAAGATGGTACTTAAGTCGTGTCACTCCGCCACTCTTCATTACTCGATGACAATATTTGCAAATTGTGCCATGTTTGTTTCCGTCTATTGGGTCTCCATGTTCCCAAGCTGGATCACGTTTAGTAACTCCACTCGACATCTTAAACGTACCTATATTTATTTTTCATGAAAATTAGACAATTTTTTTTGGCCAAAAAATATAGTAGTGATGACGGTTATATAAGAGAACCTAAATAATAAAGTTATTCTACAGAAGAATTAAATACGAAGTAAAGAAAATGATTGTAAAAATTTAAGTAATTATAAAAATAATATGGAATAATAAAACCTAATATTAATCAATAATAATCCAATTTGATAAAAAAAATAATCCTAATATAAAACATAGTGATGAATAATAATCCAATTTGATAATAATCCAATTTGATAATAAAAAAACCTAATATTAATGAATAATAATCTAATTTGATAATAAAAACTAATATTAATAAAATAATAAATAACATTAAATATATTAAAATTATCCTAGGGAATAATTATACAACATTACTTAATTACTTACAAAAATTAACATGTAATTGTTAACATTACTTAATTAGTTACAAAAATTAACATGCAAGTATTAATTACTTAATATTTGCAATAATATTTTTGTGTATAAATTAACATACAAAAATTAACATTACTTAATTAGTTACAAAAATTAACATGCAAGTATTAATTACTTAATATTTGCAATAATATTTTTGTTATTGTATAAATTAACATACAAAAATTAACATTACTTAATTAGTTACAAAAATTAACATGCAAGTATTAATTACTTAGTACTTGCAATAATATTTTTGTTGTTGTATAAATTAACATACAAAAATTAACATTACTTAATTAGTTACAAAAATTAACATGCAAGTATTAACAAAAATTAACATACAAAAATTAACATTACTTAATTAATTACAAAAATTAACATGCAAGTATTAATTACTTAGTACTTGCAATAATATTTTTGTTGTTGTATAAATTAACATACAAAAATTAACATTACTTAATTAGTTACAAAAATTAACATGCAAGTATTAACAAAAATTAACATACAAAAATTAACATTACTTAATTAATTACAAAAATTAACATTACTTAATTAATTACAAAAATTAACATGCAAGTATTAACAAAAATTAACATACAAAATTTATTTTTGTTGTTGTGTAAATTACAATAATATAAATATAAGTTTTTAAACTTACCTTAAATATGGAATCCTTTGTGTTCAAGCTCTGAAATATATCTGGAATGGCCTTGAAAGAGGTAAGGGAAGAAGTAGAAACGAAAATACTCTTAATGGTTTTGATACAAATGTGAAATAATATACGTTTGGAATGGCTCTGCCAAACATAGAAATAAGGTATTTGAAAACTGAAACTGGTGATGCAAACTTGTTGATGGCTGCCAATCAGATCAGTCAGATAAAATCGTACGCACACATGCACAAAATTGTACACAAAACCATGTGCCAAAACCATGGTTTCCTACAAAACCTTGTCCCAAAACCGTATGTGGCTGTGTGCCACAGTCAGGCGCAGGACCCCATCTTGTCATGTCCGCTCCCCCCGTTACCCACCCCTTCTCCCCAACTCAGATTCTTCTTCCCCCAGACAAAAAAAATCTTTAGGAAAATCTTCAGAGCTCCATAATGAAGAGCTCTAGAAGGGCCCTCCCCGCGGCGTCCCACCCCTCCCCCTCCCCCTCTCATTCCCGCGTCCCCAGAAAAAGCAGATCCCTCCCGCGTCCCCTGCCTTCCCTCCCCCAACACCCCCCTCCTCTTCAACGAACAAGAAGCAGAGATCCAGAAGGCCCCCCCCCCCGGCGGCGTCCCACCCCTCCCCCCTCCCCATCTCCCTCCCGCGTCCCCAGAAAAAGCAGATCCCTCCCGCGTCCCCTGCCTTCCCTCCCCCAACACCCCCCTCCTCTTCAACGAACAAGAAGCAGAGACCCAGAAGAAGGAGCAGAAGCAGATCCCTCCCCGCACAAAACAGACCCTTCCTTCCTGGGATGCGGCGGATCCTCCCCCCAGATTCTTCCTTCCCTTCCCTTTCCTCTCCCCAGAACGCCTTCATCCAGTGGGACATTTTCAGGACCCCTTTTCGCACCCCCCAAACGCACAGATGGGGTCTCCTACGACCACGAGTTGAGCATGTTCAACCGGTTCGACTCGCCCCCATCCGGGTCGACTCAGCTGTTCGAGAGGCGATATTATCGGTTCATCTCGCGATATTATCGGTAATATCGCGATATTATCGATATTATCGATAATATCGTGATATTTGGACGAAAACTCATTGGATATGTGTTAAAATATCCTTCTTTCCCAAAATCGATATTATCGGCGATATTTCGCCGATAATATCGGCATTTTAGACCATGGTAGGAATGTTGGAATATTGTTAAAGATTGTCCTAAATTCAGAGTTGTGTCTGTCGGTCTAGAAGTTTTCATGAATAGCACCCATCTACACTCTACACACGATAATGCCTCGCATGTTCATGAAGATGACGCAGAAGAAATGCCCGAAACGCCCCCTGAACAAGTGTAGGGGTCGACCCATTATCCAATTAGGCCTCAAGGTAAGAAGGCTTCAAAGAGAAAAGGGAGCGCTGCCAAGAATGATTATGCAAAGTATATGAAAGAACTTGCTCGCCAATATGAAATGACTTTGGTGCGGGAAATGGCGAAATTTGAGGCTGATAAGGCTAGAGAGAAGGCAAAAGCTGCAGCTGTTGAGAGAGCATTTCAAGCTAATGAGAGGGAAAGAGAGCTACTTTGGCAAGAAATGGAACAGGTTAGAGAAGAAAGAATGGCTCAACGAGATCGTGACATTATGAACACTCATTTAGAAGGGAAGTTTCCAAATTCTAAATATTTTTAGAAGTCGGAGAAAGCGGAAGTGGTGCGAAGGAGGCGTGCAAGAGAAGTGAGAGCAAAAGGATATGGTCCTAGAACGACAAGAGAAGATCATCCTAGCACCACAAATTGGTTAAGTGATGATGAATGAATAGAATACTTTTTGTAATTGGAGCCCATAATTTTCTAATCATTTTGGATTGTAATTTATTATTTATTGAATATAGTATTTTATGTTGTTTCCAATTTATTGAATTTAGTACTTTATTTAAAGTGAGTAAATTTATTTAATTTGGTAATTTATTTATACTAAGAGAATCTTTATTCAAATGACATAAACACATCAAATAAAATTACTTATCCGAAATTACAAATAAAATTATTTTTTATTTTTATTTTTTTAAAATTAATATTTTATTACCTATTGTCAGGGCTATTCAAGTGCAACGGTGAAGATGTAAAAAGCAGTTACTGTTCACTGAGTGGATTAAATAATAGTGAATAGCATGAGGGGGTTTCCCACTGTGGAAGTGCTCTTAAATCTCAACGTATTTACAGAGTGAAAATGCTTTATGAAAGCATCACACTGCTTAAAATTATAATATTCATTTATCCTTTAACTGGGGCAATATAGGATTGAGCCATCACATTTTTTATTAATTCTGGACTAAATTTTTCTCCACTAATGTACAGTGAATACTACTTTTTATAATAATGTTGAATTTTTATATATTTGTGTTAGGCATATTTATTTATATAGCTTTGATTAACGTCATTTTATTAAACTTATATTAAAGTATTTACAATGTACATTGATTTTTTTCTTTCCTGTTTTTCTTTGTCAATCATTTTTTTAAATGGACAAAAAATATCATCTTAAATAGCACTGGCTCATCATTTTTCTTCATTGATCCAGACATCACGGAGCTAAATTCATACAAATCAATCTAAGTACATTCAGTATACAAAGCCCCTTCATAGATTCTAATTCTATCACCTTTCCTTATTTCCTTAATTCAAAATTTTAACTGATTTGTGATATTTACCTCCCTATATCATGCATGAAAACAAACATAATTCGCTGCTTTATTACTTATTTAACAACAACATTTTCAACATTGTCAATTCTACCTTAGAAATCTATCAACAGCAATATGTACTTTGTATGCAACATTCAGATTGCCTGGTTTGCAGTGTGAAACAAAGTATTATTACCAAAAGTATAAATTTTTGGATTTGTATTAAAAAAATCTCCAAAGTTCTCAGTTGCAACAGGTAAATGAAGTGTTATTTTCACAAAGCTATTCAATAATGTTATCTCTAAAATTCTGCAGGTTTTCCAAGTTCTGTACAACCTATCAGAATACTGCCCCCCTTCTTCCAAGCAAAGTCAATGATGCTGGAACCTTGCAAACTGCAAAAAAAAAAAAAAAAAAAAGTGACAATTGAGGAGTTGGGTTATTTGGATCCAGATTTGTGTAAGGTATAAATACTGATTACATTTTGTTATCTTGGATTAATGTTATAGTTTAGATTTTTTTTATTAAAAATATATATCTAATCATTACTATGCATCTTTGAAAAAAAAAATACAGGATGATATATTTTTTGTGTAAAGCACCGGTTAGACGCTTTGACACACGTTATGAGTGGTGGTATAGTGCATGCCCCAATTGCGCAAAACAAATGCACAAGGATTCAACTACTGGTCAACTCATTTATCAAAAGCATCCAATTCAAATTCCAACTCCGTGGTAATAACTAACATGTTATAGTTTAATTTTATCACTTACGATTAAAATCAACCTTTAATTTCTGTCGCATCCTATATTCTCTTATTGTCTAAATTATAGTTAAAATGTTATCCATATTAAATAGAGTTAACAACTAAATTATCTCCTCATGCATATTAAAACATGCCTACAGATTTGTATAGCTATGTTATTATTACTTAATTAGTTAACACTAATATTTAACTGTGTACTAGCAATAATGTTATAAATGCAGTTGCTACAAACTTAGTTAGAAAAGTATCCTTAGTTCTTGAAGACGAAACCAGTGAAACCAATGCTCTTATAATCGGGAATCAGGTGAAAAAGTGTTTGGTGCAGCGTGGACGGACTTGGTATTCAATCAACAATCAGTCAATCAACAACAATTGCCAGATGAGTTTCTCAGATTTATAGGACAGAAAAAAAATATTTCACTTGAGCTTTGGAAGTAGGAAAAATATTGTGAATTCAAACGATATCTTGATCTACAATGTTTCTGAACAACCAGCAACTCCACAGTCCTTTGTCAGAGAAATTAGGGTGTCTTCAACCACATTGTCATCTTCCACTTCTCCACCTGAAATGACTGGAGAATCACATAAGAGAAAAAGGGAATCAATCAGAAGACCGCTTTTTACCGGTGCTGAAAAAAAGTTGTCTTCTACCTGTCAAGATCTGTTTATATATCTTAAATTAATTTGAAACTAATCTAAATTTATTTTTTCAACCTTTTCAACATATTTAAAATAGCGAGGCAGAAGAGATTTCAGAGGCAAACCTACAAGAGTTTGGCAAAGTTCCCATCAAATTGTTGTCAAAGGACTCTTCCCCAACCGGTCAAAAAACAGATCCTCTTCCACAAAAGAAAAACTAGGTAACCAAACCTTTGTCACTATCTTTTTTTTCAATATTAATCTATTGATATGCAAATTTAATCCGTGTGTTTAAATATTTTAATTTCTTTTCCATTTATATAGGTTCCTTTCGACTGCCAAGACTGAAACACTTTTGCTGTGCTGCTAAACACCTTTATCATCCTTTATGACTGCAAATGAAACAACCTTTGATGATATTTTTTTGCTATGTAAATAGCCCTATATAACATCAGTTCCCCATTCTTTTTGGCACATAAACATTACAATATTTTGTAATATATTGTATCTGGAACTACTGATCTTGATCAAAGAGTAGAAAGATAGTTCAAGGGGAATGCATCAACCTCATCATTTTTGTGTGGTAATGGTCCAACGTTTTGTAATATTCTATATGTGAACTATATGAATTAAAACTTTTCATGTGTAGAGTATGTGGTTCACATGCTAGACTATACAAGGACAACGTTTTGTCTTCATAAGGACAACGTTTTGTTCCAAGTAAACAAATCATGAAATCAAACTAGACTATATAATGTGTTTCAGATTAATTGCACCTTTTCCTTTTAGCTTAGCTTTAACATATTTTCACTACTTCAGCTTCTGATCCAAGCTCTTCAAATTTCTCCAGCGTTTATATATTTTTGAAATTTAATATACTATAGAATTTTTTTATCCCGCAGCAACGCGCGGATCAATTTTTTAGTGTATCCTATAACATCTCGATTTTGTGCCTGTCCGTCTTCAAGTAAACCATATCTCCTTTTGTCTTTTTTTTTTTAAAGTCTCTACTAAGTCGTCCTTTACACCTTTCATCTCCTGTCCGTTTTCAAGTAAACCATATCTCCTTTTGTCTTTTTTTTAAAGTCTCTTTTGTCTTTTTTTTAAAGTCTCTACCGAGTCGTCCTCTATACCTTTCATCTCCTTTTGTCTTGAGAATTTATCTAATTGCATATTCTAACCATCTTCACAATTGCATATTCTAACCGAAAGATCTGTAAATCTTCAATTCACCGCTTTTTTCTCATAATCTTTAATTGCGGCTGCCCCTCCCTTACCTTGAATATCTTCGTTCTTAATCCCATCCCTTCTTGTATCTCATAACTGCATCTTCATAATTGCAAATTCTAACCAAAACATCTTTAAATCATCAGTTCACCGATTTTTTCTCATCATCCTTAATTGCGGCTGCCCCTCCCTTACCTTGGATATCTTGGTTCTTAATCCCAACCCATCTTGTATGTCCACACACATCCAACTACTAATTTTTGCAACGTGTTGATTTTAACACTCGGATAAATTAATGAAATTGGAAATAAGCACTCTGCAGCTAGAACAGTTGCAACAGTTCTTTATTATACACACAGTACATTAATATTCCAGAATATTACCATCCATGCATAAACTAATTAACGCTTTGAAGAACTAATTTAATTAGTGGTGGCTATGATGACCAGGCAACTTGTCCTTGATCTTCTCCATCATACTTCTCTTCTCAGGTTCGGTTGTGACGGTGGTGGTTCCGATAGCTGTGGTTGCATGTCCATGGCCATGGCCATATGTCTGTGCTTGCTGCTGATCGTCCTTGTGCTTCTCCCCACCGAATTTGTTCTTTATTTTCTCTTTCAGTCCCTTTTTCTTCCTTCTCCCACCTTGCCCATCATCCTCCTCAGACTACAGCCAACAGATATGACAATTACAAGACATCAACCAAATAAATCAAAGATTAAAAAAAAAAACTTATCACTTAGCCACTTGGTAATACGGTCTGATAATATTTCTCTTCATTTGTAAGTGAAAAGTCTTAAGTTCGATTCTCGTCAAAAACAAATTTAAACTACATTATTGTTAGTCTATTGTGAGGCCTAGCCCACTCCCCACTCCCCACTCCCTTAAAGTAGATAATATCGTTTGTTTGGAAAAAAAACAAAAAACCAAAAAACAAAAAACCGTTAATAATCATTTTGTTTTTAGTTTTCTCATAACACTCAAAAGAAATAAGGGTGTGGTAACACTCAAAAGAAACAAGGGTGTGGAAAACAACAAACCGAAAGCGTAGAGAACTTGTGAATAGAGAGAAAAAATAAGATATGTCTTACGCTCGAGCTTGAGCTGCCAGAACGACGCAGTTCACTACCAAGAATGCCATGGGCCTGCTGTTGTCTTTGCTCACCGACACCATACCCATGAGTTTGATCACTTGTTTGTTTGCCACCAAACATGCCATGCCATGCCCTGCTGTGCATACCTTCACCGGTGTCTGTTCCAGTTCCGGTTCCGGTGCCTCCCGTGGTGGCCACGCCTGTGAGGTGAATAGGGTTTCCAAGCTCGTCTGTCAATTTGACAGGGTTTCCATGCTCGTCTGTGAGCTGCACGGGGTTTCCGTACTCGTCCCTAATTTGAGCCATTTGAATGATTGTTTCAATCTATTGATGTTCGAACATGAACGAATTTGAGGAGGGTTGGTCTTTCTTTAAAGGGAAAATGAATGACGGTGGAGAAAGAGTGCGTAGGGTTTTGCATGTCACAGTGCGTTGACATGTGTTTATGACATATGCAGACAACGTACACAAATAGCACCGCCACGTTTGATGAAGGTTCCACGTGTTAGGTGGGGGAGGTGACACGTGCTTATAGATGATTGTGGGTTCTGGATTGGGATTGACATGAATCAGATCTCTTGTGACAGAATAACGATCAGTTATGTTATATATCCGCTTGTATTCATGATTTTCAGTCTTTTTAATTTGGGGTATCTAAATAACTAGAATGCAAGTGGGCATACATTTGTTTAGAGTGATCTTATGCCCCTCCACTATTTCTATTTCCCCATCTATTTTATATAAATTGTTTGTGAGTCGAGACTGATTAGTGATGGAGTGGTTCGGTTTGATTTGACTTGACTTCAAAAATGTAATTGGAACAAAATTAGTATTCAACAATTTAGTTTAGTGGCTTTTATCAAATTAATCAAAATTGATCCAAGCCAAATCGTTGTTAGTTGCTTTTGTTCGGTCAGTTTAAGCCTATTTTAGCTCACCGATAAAAAAAACGTCTAATATATTTGAAGAGTTTTAAGCTTTTAAAGATATATATATATATATATATATATATATATATATATATATATATTACGCTGATAAAAAGTGTTGGGAGACTTTTAAGTCGAGGTGAACTTGGGCTTTGAGAACGTCCTCTTGTCTCCCTTGGTGCAGATTCGTACCAAGTTCCAGGATATCTCGAAAGATATAGCTTGTCTCAGGAAATACCCCGGTAACATCAACTGCTCGAAGACAGCATATTGATCAAGATAATGACTTGCTCAAGTGAAGCATTGTGTGGAAGCTAGAAGATTATCAGTTACATGAGAGAGAAGTGATTTGCATGGTTGCATGACATTCTTGGCTGGATAATCTGGGCTTTTCTAAGGTGATAGCAAGGCTTCTAATGGTTGGGACGTTTGATGGAAGGCTGTGGGGATTACTAAGGTTGCATGAATGGTGATGTTTGAGGCTTGAAGTTGCTTCTGGACTAAATGGAACTTTCTGGGCTTATTTCTTAGGTGGTTCTCTCCCTTGCGTTCTCTCATATCTCTCCCTATATTCTACATGCGTGTTCTAACTCCCATCCTCTGTTTTGTGTTACCTATCTATCCTCTTTATGTAAGTGAAGGGCTCTTTTCTAGGTTCCAAGAGAATCTCCCCTTGTGGCTTGGTTTCCCCCTTCTTTCTCACTAGGTCTCCTATTATTCCTTTTTTGGTGTAAGATAGCTGCACTGTTGAGACATGGAGTTTGCTTCTTCCTGAGACTCGCCTTTCCCAGGGCGGCCTTCCGCAGACGCTAATTCTGGTAACGCACCTCACGGCTTTCGCGCATTGCTTGTCTGTGCAGGCTAGGAAGGGAAAGTTAACATTAAATGTCTAACTTGTTGGGCTTAACATACATTTAATGCAAGAATCTAGTTTAGTTCTAACTAAGGGAGTTGGCTTGCTAGGGAAAGGGGTAAACTAGACTAATTCTCTCTCAATGATGCCTGCGTGAAATATAAAGGGTATGGGCTTGGATCTTGAGTTAAGTGTCTTTGATACATGACCCCTATTCCTGATATATAACCTTCCAAAGAATTACAGCAGCTTTTTCATATACAACAAAGTCCCCCGAAGACGAATTCCATTAAGAGGCATTCATCGCTAGTTTCTCCCGAGGGCCTGGTCTCCCAAGAAAGAATGTATCTCAGCCAATTTAAGGATGGTCGTGGTCGGGGTGAATGAAGAAAACTCCCGAGTAAGGTAGTTTACTTGCTCGACCATAGGGAGAGAGGGGCCCCCAAGCAGCCCAAAGTCTTCCACAACCCCGATTCCACGTAGGCCCGATAACATTCTGTAACAATCCACACCATAATCCACTTGACAAGCCCCGAATATGTGACTTGGGCTTAGCATGGCAATGATTAGCATGAGGAAGCATGGCGTGATGAATAGGTATGAGCATGGGGTGAGTTTATGGCTTAATCACCGTGGCATGGCATGTTTGTAAATATATTCCTCGTCGATCCTGTGCCTTGGCATGTATTTGGGCTTGAATGTAGGCTTTGCATGACAATTGGGCCTTGAGACTTGGTTGGATTGGTGTGTGACATTTTTGGGCCCCAACAAAAAGAAAAAGTCCAATATATTTTAGGAAATACCCAGAAATAGGACAATTCCTTAATTTTAGGATATAAATAGGACATTTCGAATATGCACACGGCATGCACAACAATCGAACAAAAATATGATTTTTCCTACACCTTAAAATGACTTAATTACCCTCGTATATAAATAAGTTATTTCTCTCGTTTTCTTATTTCTCTCGTTTTCTTATTTCTCTCTCTCTGCTCTTTCTCTCCCTCATTCTTTCTTCTCTCACTTTCACCCTCACACACTCTCTTTCCCTTTCTCACTGTGCACACACGGTGCACAATCGTCCCAACCAACACTGTCCAAATCGAAGCCACCACAATTTCATCTTATCCTCATAAGTCTAAAACACCTAGCCTTGTCACGAATCTCATCTCCAATCATTGGGATCAAAACTCAAGCAAGCTGTGAGTTTTTCCTGCCATTTTCTGGCAGCACGGCGAACAATTGAGGCTCGAGACCACCACCATTGGACTCGCATCGATGGTGAGCACAAAGCCCAATCATTAAATGTTGTTTTGTTGGATGAATTTTTTTAGGATTTGCTCACTGTAGTACAAGACATGCACTGATATGGTCATAGATTTGAGCCAACCCAAAAACCCAGAGCTCACAACTCTCTCTTTGAAATAAAAAAAAAAATGACGTCATCACATGTCCATATACACTATATGCACACCATATGCACATCATATGAACATTACATGCATATGATATGCACAGAACTATAAATTGGGCAATGAGTTGCTTTCTCCTTAATAAGAAACTCTAACAACAACCTATTGGTATAGTGGATACAATTAAAAAATAATTGTTATGTATGTAAGGTTATAGTGGTAGTTTGAAAAGTCTTGTTACGTATATCAATCACCGTTTAACCGTGCACACAGAAAACATGATACTCGTTGTCGTTATTTCATGGACATGCATGATCCTTAACGTCATCTAAGCTTTTTCTTAATTTTGTTTTTTCGCCGAACGCAACTAGGTTTTGGTCATACTCACTAAATTCCGAGGCACAACATATGTGCATCATAACTAGTGAACATTTCCGCTTCTCATATTGAGATGTAGCCATGCATACCATATGCACACCACATGCACATCGCGGAAAAATTTTCACAAATTTCTGCAATTGAACACTTGATCCAGAAATTGTTCCATCCTAATTTTGAAGCACGTCAAAACCTGAAATTTATTCCCCAACCCATAGGCCCCAACATGAAACACAAACCCTAATTAATTTAACTTCTAAGTATTTATTCATCTTACAAGCAACCCGTTCATTCCATAAATCATTGGTAAAGGAACGTGGAACTAAACACCCTACCTTACCATGCCTGCCAAAGCTTCAGTCGTGGGAAAAAATGGAACTTTCCAATCAAAATAGAAAATATGGTACAAAACCCAGCTCACTCTTCTCACCTTTCTCTCGCATCCCTTTGTTCGAAATCAGAGGTATGAGGTCAACCCTAAACCCAGCTCAATCTTCTCACCTTTCTTTAGACTTCCCTCTCTTTGAAATCGGAGCTCAAGATCTGAGCTCAACCTAGAAAACCAAAGCTCACAGAGCTCTCTCGACATCTCTCTCTTCCAAATGAGAAAAGTGATGCAATAGGCTTCTGATTTTTAGTATGTATGTGGGTATTTTAGTAATTTCAATTTTGTGCATGGCTTGTGCATGATCGGTTTGTTCTATTTCTATCCTAAGACTAAGAAAATGTCCCATTTTGGGGTATTTCCCTATATTTTAAGAGTTTTGATCTTTTAAAGATTCATATATGTTAACCATTTCAATTTAAAAAAAAAAAAAAAGTAAGTTTTTTGAAGCACAAAATTAACCAAGGCCGGTATTCCACACGCCATGTCCTCCTAAGTTCGATTCTTGAAGCTGGTGAATTACACGATGGTGACTAAGGAGAGGCTGAAATGTCTGTGTGAACCTTCCTGATCCCTGAAAGGGTGGATTGTCATAACGAAGCCACCGACTAGTTTCTTTTCATATTTTAAAAAAATAATAATAATAAAAAATAAACAAAATCTCATGCCAATAAACGATTTAGTATATAAGGGTTTAGGAGAGGCTAAGGAGAGGCTGAAATGTCTGTGTGAACCTTCCCGCCCCTTGGAAGGGTGGATTGCCATAACAAAGCCACCAACTGGTTTCTTTTCAAATTTTTAAAAAATAATAATAATAAAAAATAAACGAAATCTCATGCCAATAAACGATTTAGTATATAATTGATAGAAAAATCATTGCACAACATATCATACAGTTTTGTTGCCTCTTAAGCAAATCCAGGATACAATTGCCATGCATAAGTTTATTTCGATAAATTCGAAGTATGAACTCACACAAAGAAGAAAATCTGTACAGCAGTAAGAATCAGATCACATTTCCTTTCAACATTTCAATTCTGCTCTCTTTTTCTTTCTATAAACAACTGATATAAATTCGTTCTTTCTTTACAGTTTTAACTTCAGAAAGCTAACCCTGTCGAATGTCAAGATGCAGTTCTGAGATGTTTACAATGTCTTGATGAATGCGCTCTTCACAATCCTTCTGTCCAACTGAGATTGCAAAAGAAGAACCAACACCGAAATCTGTATAAAATAACAATACCGAGTCCATAAGAACCCTCAAGAAAATAAAAAAGATAAACATTGCCCGCGTATTTGGAGGCTTTCAAATTTATGGTCCTGGTGCAAGAAAGGTGTAGGACTTGTGTAGGTATGCTAAATGCAGACTAGTTTGTTTCACTGATTTAACGATGCATGCAATATTACACGAGAAACAGATGTCCTCACCTCCCAAACATCTTAGTGTGAGCTCACATCTTGCTGGATTTTGCCCAGAAGAACCCTTTCTTTCTAGTAGAATGATTATCTGATAGCGAAGCACTCTTGGAGCCAAATGAGAAGTGCCGTCTCAAAAATGGCTTTCCCAAGGTGCTTCTCATGCTGGAACTGGATCCTAACTTGGGACCCTTTCCTTGATTTCCAGTGCTTTTCAGGCGACCAAACACAGCAGAATCACCATCAAGATCTAACACCCGGTTCCTCGATTTCTTGTTTCTAGACTTCAAATCCATTTCAGCTTTCAATGCTTTTTCAGACAACTTGTGGATCTGTTTCTCCCCAAAAGTACACACTGGACAAGCTGGGTCATACTTGTTAATTTCAGGTGTCAGATTCTCCAAACACTCGGCATGATAAACATGTCCACAAACTAGCACTGAAACCACAGAAAGCTCATTGGTTGCAATAATCTTTTGGCTGCTCCATGAACAATTCTCAGCCAAAAGCTTTGAGCAAACTCCACACGTCTGCAAATCAACAGAGGGTGAAGCTGAAACTCTGCTACTGGATCTAGTTATTTTCTCACGATTAAAGCCAAAGGACTCACTATCAAAAGACCACCTTTCTCTATTAGATGTGGCCATGAGCTCGGAAAATGCATTCATAGACCAACCATCAGAAGACCCACCACGGGAGCCCCTAGCAGATTCATTGCCCCATGAGGGACGCTTTGCCTTTTCCTCAGAAATTGAGAAGCTGTTTGGTGACTTGATTCCTGGGACTCGGGCATCAGATGCTTCCCTTAATAGCTGATGTCCTGGAGAACAGCGGCGCCACCTCACTGGCGTTGAGCTAGCAGGAGGCAGGTGACTCTGGGATGACAAAGGGGATGCGGGCAAGGATGAAGTAGAAGGCTGCGAAACTGATAATTTTGTCGGGGATGGATATGAAACAGTAGGGGACTCTGCTGGTTCTTTTGTCTACACATATAATGAATAATGAGGGTGTAAAATGTCATATTCATGAGCATATACGAATTAACGGTGCTTAAATCACAACAGAAAGTGCCACCCTGGCATAAGATCTACCTGTTCAAGAGTTGCATCCACGGAAATATTTCTTGAAATGGATCGATCTGCCATAGAAACATACATATATATATATATATATATATCAGATAGAACACATCATGGTAAACAACTAACATAGAAAAGAACAATTAAACTGAAGGGAAATCTTAAGGAGATCATCTATTTAAAAAGATAAGCTACTATACTATTCTATTTTCCTATTAAGCCATTTAGAAAAATGAAAAACATTTAACTCAATGTTAGCATGATCTCTTCATTTTACCATCACAATTGAAAAATTAAGATAACTGTCCCCTTTTAAGCTCTAAAGCTAAATTGCAAGAAACTGAAATAGCCCATTCCAAAGAGCTTCACAAGATAGGCTCTATGATTCTGTAGGGTCAGTTTTCCCACAAATAACATGAAGATTTTAAAGCTATAACATTTAAGTAAAATATTAAATTAAAAATATGCAATGAACCACAGGATTTGACACCAACACCAGATGCATTAATAGACAAGGCAACATGCATAAAGATTCTCACTTCACCTACCCCAATTTTAGGCCAGTTACAGTAATCAAAACACTCAACCAAGGAAAAGGAGATCTTCATGACATGGAAACCAAGAAAAAAGACGGAGTAGACACTTTTGATGAGAAATGTCAATGAGATGTCAATATTGTATTAAGCATGGGAAACACAATAGGCATAGAAACTGATTACGAAAGATGATTTTATCAATTAACCTACATCTCTGGCCCACGGAAAACATAACAGCGCAACAGAAGCACCTGTAGGCGAAACTCATCCATCACCCTTGAACTTCAAGGGAAGGAGGTGCCACTAGACCCAAAGGCCATTCACTGGAAAAGTGAAAACACCTAAAGAATGTAAAGTGCAATCGTGAAATCTTATCAATGTAAGAAAATCATGTAACCAGAACAGCCCCTCTTGGTTGCATGAGAGCACCCAGAACAATTTTCCAGCCTACCATGTAAAGAGACACGGGAAAAAAATGGGACAAGTGATGTATCCCCAATGTGCAGAGCTTTAACTCAGGAATCAACCATGTCCCTCATCTAACCGATCTAATTGATATATGCGGTATAAACCTTCCATGTTTTGATCATGTAGTTCGCATCCACCTTATCCTTAAGACTTCTATTCACCTATATTCTTCATACCTCTGTTACAAGTTATTCAGCCATCATCTTCTACTACATAGCTTTAATAAATAATAGAACCTGGATTATCTCAAGATAAGGGGAAAAAACCAATGTGTTTCTCAATCCATATTTACATACAAGGGTACGTAAAACTAATAATCCAAATCATCAGTGACTTTCTTTCAAATTACTATTCAACTTCCCATCAGTACATATTTGCAACGCATAGCCATCCAAGTCAACCTCAGTTCAGACTTAAGAGCATGGCCTTTGATGGAATATGAGCTCATATAGGCAAGGTAACTACATCGCATTGTCTTTTGAATTACATGCAACTAAAAACATTATAAAGTTGTATATTGTCTTTTCTTATTCACCCATCTAGATACTTTTATTGGATGCAAAAGTCTTGTCTGCATATTTGTCAAAGTCTCGTATATGCATATGACACTAAAGCAAATACGGTACATGCAAAACACATGGCCAACTTGCAAGAACAAATATAAGAGTGCAAAAGGCAAAATTACAATCTAGCAAGACATAATCTTGTAAACAAGAAAGAAGAGAGCAAGCTCTTCAATCCAACCCTTCAATTGTATACCAAAACCTTCAGAAGAGAGTAGAAAATTCTTCAAACTTACCCTCCAAAACTATTGGAATATGAATAAAATGAAAGAGTTTTCATACTAAAAAATACCTGAAGTAGGAGTCCTGACATGCCCGGCAGTTCCCTCAGAAATTGAGGATTTTCGCTCTGTGTGTCTTCGAAAATGTTCCAATGGACTTCCCTCCTCAGATACACATGCCGACTCAAATTTAACTTCCGATCCATCATTTCTGCTAACACCATCAGAAAACCAACTTACAGAGGTCTCTTCAGCTGCTACCCCCACTCGGTTATCCCACCGAAAGCTCCATGTTGGTGAGTACCGAATATTATTATGTACAATTTCGCTACTAGCTCTGTTTGTTATAGTCTTGTCTCTAGTAGCAACACAACAAGCAGAACCCATCCTCAAAATACACAAACCTCTAACTTACAATTGTAACCCCACAATCACAGCTCGCATCCTCAAACTTCAGACTCGACTGTCACAGCAGCCTTGACCCCATAAACAGTTGCTCTTCTGAAATTACAATCAAAGAAACAAACCATCGTCAGTTGTATCGTAACAAAGCAGCACAAAAGGAAGTGAGGGAGTTCAACAAACCCTAATTCTGTTGCACAAAAGCACGAAACATAAACGAACCCAAAACCACAAACCACGAAAAACATCTCAACCGGAAATTAAGACTAAAACCAACCTCCACACAGACACCACAAAAAATGAAAACTAAGCTGGGATAACACAGTGAAACCAAAACATGGCAAAACCCGTACTCAGAATCGAATACATAGACAGTAAAATAAACCTCTGGATTTCAGTATACCCTGAAAAAGTAGACAAACACAGATTCATGTTTCATATTTTTCCACTCCTTTTGTTCTTTCAACACTGTTGGCACCAACCACCACCAAAACAGAGCTCACCGACACACAAACAAGCACAGTGACAGTGTGTGGGAAATATATAGACCTCCAGAAATCAATTCAATCTGCTACCCCTAAGGGCTGTCTAAAATCCCAAAGTTCTGGAAAAATCACAAAAAATGCCCTAAGAATTAGTAAATATTGAGGAGCTACAAGAGTCAGAGGATCCGATATCATGCCCAATATATAGAACTCGTCGTCAAAACTCCAAATATTTCGACAAAAAAATCCAACAATTTAATCCCTAAATTATGAAATTGGAAAACAATTAATAACAATAAAAAAATAATTTTGATTAAAAAAAGAAGCACGCAAAACGCAAGCTCTGCATTATAAGGTACTCACAGAGAGGCGAAGCTGGAGAGAGGAATGAAGACTTCTAGAGAGAGAGAGAATTCTAGAGAGAGGGAGAGGCGGCGGCTGCTGCTTGTTCGTTGCAGAAGAATGGGGGGGCGAGAGAGAGAGAGAGAGAGAGAGGTTTTGGTAACGCCGTTGGTTGCTGTTGAGAGCAACGGCGTCGTTTAGAGGCCTAACGGTGTTTGGTGACGCCATTGCGTGGGAAAGGCGCGCTATGTTTATTTATTCCCCGATCGGTTTGTGGAAGTTAAAAATTAAAAAATAATAAATTGTTTTTTTGGTGGATTTTAGGGAAACCAAGGCGTGCTTTATAGGGTTGTACTACACTGGCACAGTGGTAAACAGTGGTTCCCCAATAAACAAAAAATATGGCAGGTCAGGATTTGAAGTTCCAAATTGATGAGTTTACTTGATTGTGGATACAGGCAAGGTGAATTTCTCATAATTTTTTCGGACCTGAAAATGATGAATAACCGTAAATTACCACTAATTATGTTCTTTCTGTAAAACAAAGAAAAAAAAAAAAACAGTGACTGAGCTATGCTGAACAGTGTTATACTTTAGAGTTTATGGAAAGATTTGGGGTGGCGGTTGTCTTATGGAGTACGCAGAGTGCGTAGTACGCATTCCGTGCTTTTTACGTTCCAGCAAAGTATTCTGTGAATTAATTTTAGAATTGAAAGCAAATCGAAGAAAAAAATAAACATAAACCAAAGAGCTTAATGCTTTTTCTGTTACTTTTTTATTGGGAAATAATTTTGGCATCACCTTTTTTTGAAGGACGAGAGGGAATAGAATCAGAATAAAAAATATCGGGCGTAAAAAGTGAATGATAAAGTTATAGTATTTTCAAATGAGATGTCAATATGTTTAATTCAAATTGGTAATTTTGATCTTTTTTTTTTTAAATTGACAACAACTTTAAAAATTTTTAATTAATTATTAAATTCATTTTATCAATTATTATTTTTGTTTCAAAACATTTTAGTTTAATGTAATAAAATAATAGTTTAATTTCCCATATTGAATAAAAAATAAAACTTTATTTGTAAGCGCGTTTCACAATGAATAGATTATGGTTAACATAATTAATAACATCTTTTGTATAGTGGCTTAACTGTTTTTACGGCTTACACCCTCAAGGTTTTGTGTTCTATTTCTTTCTGTTACACCACGTAAGTTGGATTCGCAACTTGAGTTATATGGTTTACCACTGCAATTCAAGGATAAAGACTTGAATCATATTTTTTTTCTTTTTGAAATTCGTTTTTTTTTTCATAAGCGATATTTTGAGAGAGAATTTGACTTTGAAATGACTTGTCTATTGTATGATGTACTGACTTATCTCAATTTATCCTGCATTAATATGAACATATTGTTGCACTGGAGCAATAAAAATCTATAAAATGTAATGATCCTAGTTGGCTAGTCTGCTCGTCTCGTTTCTCTATTATTATTAAAAGAGTTTAAAGTTTTTAACGTGAAATATTCAAAATTGCTGGTAGATGGTTTTTCATTACTAATGTTATCTTTAATTTTATTTGTTGTAGAATTTTAACCACTGCAGTCTGTAGCCAGCTACCTTTGTTTTTTTTTTTGGTCGACATCAATACATATAAATATAAAAAGATATAAGGCAGGATTAACAAGTCCAACAATTAATTAGGTGTTGAGAGTCGAACGGTGCAAGTGATTTGGACACTCACTCAGTTTTAGACGTAAATTCCAGTTATCTGCTCAATAATAATTAAAAATTCATGTTTGCAGGATCCTCTCTGGATCCATTTCCTAGGGATCCTAGGGATCACACAATCCTGTCCGTTCATCGTATATCGTGTGATCAAAAATTATTTAAAATTTAAGATTTAAAATTCAAATATAAATAGTACCTAACGAAAACTAACCGCACGATATAAAATAAACCGACAAGATTACAGAATCCCTAGATACCCTATAGAAAGATCCGGCGTTGCAGTTGCCTTTTTAACTCTTGCTTTTGCTTCTGCTGTTATATGTCAGAGATTCTTCTTTACCGAAAATGCCCTTGCTGTTTGTGCTCAAATTAACGTGCTAGGGTTTTTTTTTAAATTTTAATGATTTTTTTAATATTAAAGTTTAATAATATTCTTTTGCAAATGTTTTAAGTTCTGTTTCTTTTCGATAACAATTTTGAACTAAATTTTAATTATGTGGCTTGTATCAACTTTATTATTAGTTTAATAATATCGTATGTATTTCAAAAAAAAGTACTAGAAATTTGTTTTTAGGTTGTGGCGAGGTGGCCACTACAAAGTACAAAAATGGAGATTTTGTCAAAAGAGGAGGTGTGTGTGGTTAAAAGACTTGAGAGTCATGCAATTAAGAAATTAAAACATCCACGTCAATGGGGGGAAGGGATGATTAATCACCAAATGGGAAGGCTACAAGGAAAATTCATGAGAGCAACCTTTGCCACTTTGGTTACGAATGTAGGTAACCCACGATTTTGACCCTGGGAATTGTATCATATGCTTTTGCAAGGTGTGTGGGTGGGATCATGGCGTGAGTAATTAATTCGCTTTAATTATTTATTAATTTGAGGTGGATGAGGCAAATTTATGATTTTTCAGGCTCTTAGAATTATTATTATTATTATTATTGTTATTATTATTATTATTATTTTTAGTGCTTTTTTCATGCTCATTTTTACTTCACACATTTCTTTCAATTTTTAACTGTCGTGTCGAATAAATTGAAAAATATCAATGATAAAAAATTAACAAAGATGTGTGGAAATGAAAATGGATGCGTGAATAGTACTTATTATTATTTTTGGGTTGATAACATTCAATTCATTAAAGATGTAAAGGTACAAATTGTAATGGATGGACCTAAGAAACAAGGTTTGAGAGAACTTGATTGTAAATTTTCTAAGGAGAGAGTATAAAGCTAAGTTTCACAAACCTTGCAAATTAGGCTCACCAAAATTTTACAAACTCAATTCTTAGGAATTGAACAGATAAAAGGTAAAAAGACTACTGAAAACAATAACACCAAAAACAGTTGCTCCAAAATTTGAAACAACCGAAAAAACTCTAATCACTGTCAAATAGAAGCAGCCCACCACCACTCGTCTCTTGCCAGCAACTACCGGAGTAGCCGCCATGTAGGAACCAAAATGAAAATGGATTCCAAAAGAGCAAGGCGCAACCAAATCAATCCAAAAATGACAAGCATACCCAAAGCAAAAACAACATTTTACAGTGTCGCAACCAATCGAGACATCTAGATATGTACTGCCATTAGCCACACATGCAAGAAGAGAACCAAACTGGTACATTAATCGAGAGGGCCAATGGGATGTGTAAAACACCCTTACTAGGAAGCAAGTCGTAGAATGCTTCGCTCAAATTTTTTGGCATGCCGGTGGGGCAGTGAGTGGTGGGTAGCAATCTAGATTACAAATGCGGTCCAAGGCTTTAAGATCTGATTTTTAGTTAGAGTAGAGGAAAAGTGGTGGGGAAGAACATGGTTGGAATGGAATTAGATGCATGTCTGTGATGGGAATATGGAGGGACTGAGGTTGAGGAAAATGGGAAGACAAGAAGACAATATAATAGGAAATACGAGTAACATACCTTCAAATCAAGACAAAGTTTTGTTCCACGTGGCTTTCTTTGGGAAGATTTTTTATTGGAGGCCCACATCACAAGTGTATAATGAGAATGAGCATCCTCACTGTCACAGGCCCACATCACAAGTGTACAATGAGAATGAGGATTTTTTTTGTTGAGGTTTTCGCTAATCCTCTAATCACATTCATTTATCATACATCATGTCAGTTTTCGTTAGGTATTGTTTATATTCAATTAAAAATAAAAAAATTTACAATGATTTCTGACCGTACGAACATGCGTGATTTGAGGATCTCCGGAATCCTCACAAAGAGGATCCGGAGATGATCCTTATTCTACAATGACTAGCCATTTATTATTGTTAGGAAAACTAACGAAAAGTCAAAAAAAAAATTGTAGTTTTAATAAATAAAAAAAGGACAAATAAAGGTGTAATGAATAATACCAGGGAAACGTAAAAATGTGGTTTTTTGTTAAAAGTGAACAGTATCGGGAGTGTTTCGTTAAAACTTCCATTATTGTTTTGTTTGGATGACATTGTATTTTATAGATAGGTTGACGGTGTTTGGTTTGTATTTTGTTTTGTTTTTGTCTGTGATAGTTTTTAAGGCAATGTGAATGCGGTTTTTGTTTTTATTTAATAAAATGATATTTTAACATGAAGTACGTGAAATTTGGATTAACATAATGAGCTAGCCATAATACATTAGTCTCGAATTCAACATTTATAAAAGTTAGAACTAAGAGTTCCACTTGTAATGATGAGGGAGAATGGAAAATGATAAACACTCACTCACTGTGGAGCCTAAAATAATCCTAAAAATTCTAGAGACGACCCGTGGACTTTTATCCAAGAAAGACATGATTGCCCTCAATAAATGGGCAGGCTTCTTAGATGCCTCCACGCGCATCTCACACCCCTGAAGGTCTCAGCAGCTGAATACGATTGCCCACAGCTCACCTGCCCTTAGCAAGGAATTAAAGAAAATGATTAATTACCTAAATCCTATCTTTAATACATTCCCAATTAAAGATCGACTCCAATCAAGTAAGTAATCTCAATTTAAATAAATTAGGGATAATTACACCATTATCTCAAGATATTATTTCCTATTTAATATCTTGAGAATATTTATCCATAAACACCTTGGCCAATAAGATGCCGCCATGTGTAGGGTAAAACCCTAACACGATGGCCGGCCCTATCCCTATAAATACCCCATATTCTACCAAATTTCAGAGCTTTTGCTACCCATAAAAAAGCCCTAAACACTTTTGATCAAAGGTGTTGATTGTTTTGCAGGTGCATTTTCGTCAAGACTGAAGACGGCGGAAATTTGCATCGACAAATTGGTGCTTTCATTGAGAGCTGATTCAAATACTTGAACAAGCCTCTTGCATTGGTTTCTTGAATTTTCCGTTACGTTGAATTTCCCACACGTCGTATCAATTAATTTTTCCTAAAAAAATTTATTGATCAATCCTTGGGGAAATGATACAATGGTAGGAAATTCGGAAACCACGATGAACGGAACCCTGTACATACAAGGATTTGGACCGGAGAGTAGAGATGAGGACATAGCCCCACGACAGTAATCTTCAAAGCTCAACGCGAAGGCAGGAGGAGCCCCACCGCCACCATTGCCATGACCCAACAGCCACGGCACCACTTCCACTGCCGTTGCCTTTGCAACGCCGGACCCAACCAAACCCTGGGCAAGAGGCCTAGGTCCACTTCCAAACCCATGGGCAAAAGGCCCAAAACTTAGCGGCTGCCACAGCAGGCCCGGGGCAGAAGGTGCAGCCCACTGTAGCAGCAAGCCCAAACCCGAGCCTAGAATACGGTAGCTGCTACTAGCCAGACAGCACAATGGGCCAAAGCCCAAGCCACCCAGCCAGCAGGCCACGATGTGGCAGCTCAACGGCCAGGAGGGCCCACGACTATACGAGCCCAAGGCCAACATACGCCTTCCAACATGCCCCGCGACCTACTCTGGCAATCCGGCCTACAGCTCAATCCAATCCAAGGCCACCTCTGGCGATCCAGATTCCAACCACCAATTCGCGATCGAGTCAAGGTTATTTTCACCCCACTTGCCTACAGGAATGCCCACTTTGGGCTCAAGTTTTGTACCTGCAGTCCATTATACTTCCACCACACATGGAGATGCCCATTTTCCGAAGTCTTACGATCCAAATGACGAGCACTACTTGCCCTAGTAGGTCACCAATTTGACAAGCGCCCTCGCGCAGCAGACCACCTTGGTGAATCAACTCCTCGAGCACATCGAGATGCAGCGCGTCCCAAACGAGGTGTCCTAAAACAGGACAAGGGCAGAAGAATGTGACTCATCCCAGCAATGTCCCGGCAAAAAGCAGCTCAGCCCGCCATGAACCGTGGGTTCTGGTAGTGTACACTATCGTTTGGGCCCTCAGGAAAACGTCTTGTCCCGCCTAGATGCGCAGAGAAATGTTCATTCCCTACTCGGCTCACGAGCCAGTGTGCATTTGAGGTTGGGTTCACACTCCGACAAAGACTCAGGACATTTCAGGAGAAGCATCAATACGAGGCTAGGCCCACAAGGAGATCCTCATACGAGGCAACCGAGTGGGTAGCCGCTTCATTTCCAGATGAGAGCACCAGAGCAGTCCAGCTCAAGTTTCACTGGTAGTCCCTGCCAAGAGCAACTAAGACAGCAAGTCAGCCGGAGGCTCCGCTGCCCCACCAGGCACAAATCCATAAGGAAGTACAAAGGCTCTAGCAGAGCAGCTGTGCGGATTCCAGCGTATTGATACCACCAACAGCTGCCTGAAATGGAAGCAGTACCTCGATGAGCTAACGAAGGAAGGCTTGTGCGATGAATACCTCAACAAGCCAACTGCTCGGCCTACGCAAGCAACAGAAGCCAACATTGAACCTCCATTAAAGATGATGCGGATTAATGGCATCTTTGCCAAGTTAAAGCACTTTTGGTCCACAATTAGTAATGTGAATGAATGCCTAGAAAAATCCTTCATCACCTCCTAAACCCCATTTAGGCCTATCCAAATAAGTTCGAAGCCTCAAGCAGTTCGACAAACAAGACTTCGCAAGCTGAGGATTATCCCAGTTGTTATGCAGTTTCTACCTTCTAGCATAGTTGATACATTTCTTTATTCTCAATGAAGACCCAAGAAGTTATTCACAAAACCTGGTTCAACTGTTGCCTACAACAACTGCTCAAAGCCTCATCTGGGTTAGCTCTTCAGCGTGAGAGGGTAAACTAATTCCCGACACCCATATGGGTAAGCTCTCCAGCGCGAGAGGGTAAACTAATTTCTCAACCACCCTTGTAACAAGCAGAAGATGCCCTCTGCCCTGCAGACATAGCGTGTGCTTTCCAATAAGGAGAAGGTAAACTAATCCAAAATATCCAGACGTGGATGCGTGGTACGACTACTCAGTTTCCCCTGAATGGAACGACTACTTAAGCCGGACGACGCCCAGAATTGGCCAAGATAGTCCTTCCCCTGGAATAGACTTAGCCGATTGCAGAATCAAGTTGCAACTCGGAAGGATGTGGCATCTGAGGCGCGATTCCGCCTACACCTCATGCCTAAAACACATTCGAGAGCCATTGACAACGCCTAAAGTGGTCATGCGGGTCGTATGCTTCTATAAGTAAGACATCCGGCTGACGACCCAATGGCTGGCAGCCCAAGGCAATCCGTAAGTCGAGACTTACACTTGGTATGACTACGCGGACCCGTCTGTTTACTTAAAAGCAATGCTTCCGGCTGACAGTCTACGATTTGAGTTTTGCTGGGACAAAGTTGAGTGTCACGACTATAGCAGCTACGCAGACCTCCTCTGCTTCCTACGAGAAGCATGAGTTCGGCCGACGGCTCTATAAGTTAAAAATCTCGCAACGTGCCCCGAGAGAGCCAAGGCTCAAGAAACCACTAAAGTCGAGTGTCACGACTATAGCAGCTACGCGGACCTTCTCTGCTTTCTACAAGAAGCATGAGTCCGGCCAACGACTCTATAAGTTAAAAAGTCTCGCAACATGCCTCGGGAGGGCCAAGCTTTATGAAGCCACTAAAGTCGAGTGTCACGACTTTAGTAGCTATGCGGACTTCCTCTGCTTTCTACGAGAAGCATGAGTCCAGCCGACGGCTCTATAAGTTAAAAATCTCGCAACATGCCCTGGGAAGGCCAAAGCTTAAGAAGCCACTAAAGTCGAGTTCACGACTATAGCAGCTATGCAGACCTCATTTGCTTTATACAAGAAGCATGAGTCCGGCCAACGGCTCTATAAGTTAAAAAATCTTGTATTTTTCCTCTTACAGGTAAAGCTCTATTAGCATCAAAGCCAAAACTAAAGCCTAAAGTGACCACGCGGATCAACTGCTCCATCAAAGTAGCTAACTCAACCGCATGTCCTACGACAAAGTTTGCAAGTCACCTTCAGCAGGCAAGACTCCCGAAGCCCAAAAAGCCGAAGCTAAAACTTAAATGACGACGATGGCTCGATTGTTTCACTAAAGCAACCTACCCTACGGCGAGAAGCTTCACAAATAGCATGGTAGAGAAGAATGATGAAGCAAAAACAAGGAAAGCTATTTATTAAATTTCTAGCAAATTGATAAACCGGCTTAAAGGCTAATAAAGTTAAAGCAAAGCAGAACAAAAAGGAAAAGAAGAAAATTCCTAAGTCTAAGCAAGAAGACTACTCATTGGTAGCCTGCAAAACCACCGGTTCTTTGACCGCCACGCCTTCAACAGCCGCATCGCTCCCAGCAGCCAAAGCTTTCATTAGCTCATTCTTAGCCGCCCCTACCTGGACTACCTGACCCTCAGTTGTTTCACCAAAGGCAGCCTCAAACGAGAAATCTAGCAGATCAACTGGAGAAATAGAGAAAATCTCGAAGTCCTTCTCGGAAAACTCATAATCCGATAACCTGCCCTGAAGATGGTCTGCATATCCAAGCTTGTAGAAATCGGCCTGACAAAAAGCAAGCGCCACTTCATGACCAGCTTTCCTATTCTTCAGCTGCATATTCTCCTCAACAAGCCCAGTGTGAGCGCACTGCAGCTCATCCAGTTTCTTTCTCAGGTTCTCGCTAGCAGACAACGTACCTTCCAGATCCACTTCTTTGGACTCAAGCTTACTGGCAACCTCCTTGAGACGAGACACTTTTAAGCATGCATGAAGATAAGCTCCTCGTCCTTGGCAAAATAAGCAAATCGTAGCTCCGAATTGACACGCTCAAGGCCCTCGACCACTGGAGAAAAATGACTGACTTCCTTCTCTACAGCTTACAACATTGCTTGAGTCGCATTAAGCCTAGTATTCAAGTCGACCACCTCTTGATGAGCGATCTCCAGCTGCACAGAAGTGGGGGCAAAGACATCAGACCCCTTCAAAACGGCGAGTTCAGATTCGAGCTTTTTGATATTTTTAGTAGCCGAACAACGCTGAGCCATGAACGCCACTTCGGCATCCTTAGCACACGTGACAGCATCCTGATCAATGCGCATAGACTCAACTGCCAAGATCAAGGTCTTATGCATTGTAGCAATTAGGGATGACCTTCTTGAGTAGGCAGGACGCTTCGCAAAAGAGTTTGAGAGGACGACAACTTTCTCGACACTGTCAATGAACTTAGTGTATGCATCAATGTCCTCAGGCAGGTCAGCCTTTAGCAACGCACAAACCTCGGGAAACTCACCAACCCCAGACTCTATGGATCTATCATAACTACCCGTGCGAGTAGATTTCCCCTTCTCAGCAGACGAGTCAATCATGATAGAAACAGGCCCAAGCGCCACCTTAGCAGCAGAATCCACATTTCTGCTCTTTATAGCGGCGAGCCTTTCAGAAATCGAACCAGACTTACGCAGACCTTATCTGTTTTCTACAAGAAGCATGAGTCCGGCCAACGGCTCTATAAGTTAAAAAATCTCGTATTTTTCCTCTTGCAGGTAAAGCTCTATTAGTATCAAAGCCAAAACTGAAGCCTAAAGTGACTACGCGGATCAACTGCTCTATCAAAGTAGCCAACTCAACCGCCTGTCATACGACAAAGTTTGCAAGTCACATCCAGCAGGCAAGACTCCTGAAGCCCAAAAAATCGAAGCTAAAACTTAAATGACGACGAAGGCTCGATTGCTTCACTAAAACAACCTACCCTACGGCAAGACGATTCACCAATAGCATGGCAGAGAAGAATGATGAAGCAAAAACAAGAAAGCTGTTTATTAAATTTCTAGCAAATTGATAAACCGGCTTAAAGGCCAATTAAGTTAAAGCAAAGTAGAACAAAAAGGAAAAGAAGAAAATTCCTAAGTCTAAGTAAGAAGACTACTCATTGGCAGCCTGTGCAACCGCCGGTTCCTTGACCGCCACTCTTTCAACAGCCGCATCGCTCCCAGCAGCCAAAGCTTTCATTAGCTCATCCTCAGCCGCCCTTACTTGGACTACGTGACCCTCAGCTGCTCCACTAAAGGCAGCTTCAAACGAGAAATCTAGCAGATCAACTGGAGAAATAAAGAAAGTCTCGAAGTCCATCTCGGAAAACTCACAATCCAATGACCTACCCTGAAGATGGTCTATATATCCAAGCTTGTAGAAATCGGCCTGACAAAAAGCAAGTGCCGCTTCGTGACCAGCTTTCTTATTCTTCAGCTGCACATTCTCCTTAACAAGCCCAGTGTGAGCACACTACAGCTCATCCAGTTCCTTTCTTAGGTTCTCGCTAGCAGACAACGCACCTTGCAGATCCATTTCCTTGGACTCAAGCTTACTGGCAACCTCCTTAAGACGAGACACTTTTCGGCATGCATGAAGATAAGCTCATCGTCTTTGGCAAAATAAGCAGATCGTAGCTCCGAATTAACACGCTCAAGGTCCTCGACCACTGGAGAAAAATGACGGATTTCATTCTCTGCAGCTTCCAACATCGCTTGAGTCTCATTAAGCCTAATATTTAAGTTGACGACTTCTTGATGAGCGATCTCCAATTGCACAGAAGTGGGGGCAAATACATCAGACCCCTTTAAAACGGCAAGTTCAGATTCGTGCTTCTCGATCTTTTCAGCAGCCGAACGATGCTGAGCTATCAACGCCACTTCGGCATCCTTAGCACACTTGACAGCATCCTGATCAATACGCATAGACTCAACTGCCAAGATCATGGTCTTATGCATTGTAGCAATTAGGGATGACCTTTTTGAGTAGGCAGGATACTTCGCAAAAGAGTCTGAGCGGACAACAACTTTCTTGACACTGTCAACGAACTTAGCGTATGCATCAATGTCCTTAGGTAGGTCAGCCTTTAGTAGCGCACAAACCTCGGGAAACTCACCAGCCCCAGACTCTGTGGATCTCTCATAACTACCCATGCGAGCAGATTTCCCCTTCTCAGTAGACGAGTCAGTCATGACAAAATGAGGAACAGGCCTAAGCGCCACCTTAGCAGCAGAATCCACATTTCTGCTCTTCATAGCGGCGAGCCTTTCAGAAGTCGAACCAGACTTAGCACTCAATGGACGTTTTGATACAAACCTGGACACTTGGGCTGCTGCCACCGAACCCTTCCGCTAAGCAAGTTTCTCAACAATGGATGTGGTCACTTTCGGAGTAGCAGGTTTTACAGGCTCAGGCTCAAGCTCAATGGACTTTTTCGTCCGCTTTGGATAAATGAAGTCAATGACAAGCTTCTTAGCAGAAGATGAGCTCCCACAAGTAGCAGAAGAAGTCATTGGCTTCTTCTTGGCCGAAGGCTCACAGGCAGGTGAGGAATATCTCTTCTTTCTAGCCTTATTGGCAGCAGGATCTACAGCAGCGATCGGGCAAGCCAACGCCTCGTCTTTTATCTGCTTTATCTTTTCCTTCGGAGGCAGGCCACATTTCTCCAGATGAAGAGGGCTGAGCAGCCAGCGCCACTCATGGTAGTCAGCAGGAATGCCTAAGGCAATGTGCACTTTCTTCATATCTGCCGAAGTCCTTGGAGTTGAGGCAAACTCCAAATCTACACAAAGCGAGAATGACGATCAATAAATTGAAGTCATGGAGCAGCTCAACAAAAATTCAAGCAGGACATGAATAAAGCAATTCACTTACCACTGATAAAGGTAGTTGAGACATGCAGCTCAGGAGAAGAGTTAGACTTCCACTCCCCGCTCACCTCTAAGGTGTCTCTGGCACACTCATGATCACCTTTGCAAGAAACATCGAGCAGCCTATGACGAGACCTCAGCTGCCCTACACCTTCCTTGTGGCCAATCTCGAAGAAGTACCAGAACTCATTTATGGTCAAGCTAAGATTAAAGAACCTGCTCAAGTTCGAGAATCCTACCATCGCACGAACTGTATTTGGGGAGCATTGAGCATGTGAGTATTTCATGTAGCAGATCACCTCCTGAAAAACGCAGTATGGGAAAAGTTAATCCTAACATAAAGTAATACGGATGGAATTTGATGGCCCTCTTCCTAGCAGTTGCACCTTCGCCGCATGGTTCATGGCCGTTGTCATCTTTCACCCGCTTCATGCAAACCCCTGACGGAATCGCATGCTTGTAAGCCTCAAGAAAATCTCGAAACAGCTCGTCGAAATTGATCTTGACATGCACAGCCTTGAAATAGCCCACATTGTCGGAAGAACCACCTTGATGGTACAAGGGTGGATGATATTCGTCACTTTTGCGATCGGAGGAAGACATCTCAAAATATCTGCAAACAGTATGAGGAAAAATATTTAAAAGGCAGTTCATGAGAAGAGAATAAAAAATATAAAATGACTGCGAGCCTAGCTCCCCTACACCAGGCCCCACGGCCCTCACTACTTTTCTCTGCCCTGGCCCCAGCCCCAGCCGCAAGCCAGACCTCATGGCCCAAGACTCAGTCTCTTACTCTCTCTCTCTTGCAAGAAGCTCGGCCCAGTCTGGGGGAGGCCCACGTCTCATCTCCCATTCTTCTTCGCACCCAGCGAGCATCGCAGGGGACCCAAGGCATTTCAGCCCAGCGCACTAGCCAGAGAGATTCGGCCCATGCTGGTCTCTCTCTTTCTCGCCATCCACCTGTATGGGCCCCTGCCCAACAGCCCTGAATGTTCAGCTCAAGTCGATCTTACTGCGCCCCAGCGCTGCCAGCACCTTGGCCAAGCCGAGCCGACCCGTGCCGCACCACCAAGTAGTCCCAAAACTCCCAAAAAATTCAAGAAGAAGAAAATTCAAATTTTTCTTACCTTGGTGCGGCATGGAGAAGAAGAACAACAAGGAGAGACGACTCTTTGCAAGGACAAGAGAAGAAGAACGCAAGGTGAGGGGGAATAAAAAATTCCTCTGGCTTTTCTTCCTTGTTGGAATAATGATTGCTCTCCAAATTTATTTAATCTCTTGCTTAAGGCAGAATTAAATAGGTATTGGGGGCAATTAGTTTCCTTTTCTTAGAAGAAGTCTATCTCCAAAACAAGAAAGGAGATCAAGTTCAAATTGGGAAATAACTCTACAAGCCCAAGCAACTTGGGATTTCTACACCTACTATCCTTTCCTTCGTGCAGTATAGTAGGTGTGTGGGCATTTGTGGAGCCTAAAATAATCCCAAAAATTCTAGAGGTGACACATAGACTTTTATCAAAGAAAGACAATATTGCCCTCAATAAATGAGCAGGCTTCTCAGATGTTCCCATACACAGCTCACACCCATAAAAGTCTCAACAGCTGAATACGACTGCTCACAACTCACTTGCCATTGGCACGGAATTAAAAATAAGGATTAATTACCCAAATCCTATCTTTAATACATTTCTAATTGAAGATTGACTCCAATCAAGTAAGTAATCCCAATTTAAATAAATTAAGAATAATTACACCATTATCTCAAGATATTATTTCCTATTTAATATCTGGAGAATATTTCTCCATAAACACATTGGCCAATAGGATGCCGTCTTGTGTAATAGGGGTGGATTCGATTTGAAACAGTTCGGTTTTTTGCCAAAACCAAAAAGCGAACCAAAATTACAATTCAGTACGGTTCGGTTCGATTTTTGTTGGTTTTTTTTCGGTTCGGTTTCGATGTTTTTTTAAATAAATTTGAAATTCCTAAATTCGAGTCTAAAATTTACCGATTTCCTTGATCCCGGTTTCATTAATATTGCAAGCAAAGAAATTCCAGCTATTCGACTTGCCCACATATAGTACAATACTCGTTAACAAAAACAATTACAATGTCAAGAAGGGAAATCCATTCATATATCTGAAAACAAGTAAAGCACCACAAGAATACTTATAAAACTGCAACTCAAAGCTACCTAATTCTAAAACCCACACAAAAATTCCAATTAACACATACAGATTTTATATTTTCCATCAAATACAAACAATCCAAAAGCTGGGTAGGATTGAGCAGACCAAGAAAGAACAGACTTCAAAGACTACAAGTTAGAGAGAGAGGAACCCCATCGGAGGCGTTCGAACCAAGCCGTTGCTAATTCCTTCAATCATGCAAGACAGATTCTGATTTTGTGGACGGCGTGCATTAAGGAGATCAGATTCTGATCATGAGAGTACTCAAAGGAGAGAGAGAGAGAGAGACAGGCGGCTGGGGATTGAGGAGAGGGAGAAAAAAATGAAAAAGGAAGACATGCGGTTGGGGGGAGGGGAGGAATGAAAGGGAAGCTTCAGAGAGAATAAGGCTAGGGTTTCTAGTCATAAGGCTTTTTAAAATATATTTGGGCTTGAAGTTTGATATTAACCTGTTTTGGGCCTGGAAAGTGAGTTAGGATTGGGCTTGAAATTAAAAACTCAAAATAAATAAATAAATAAAATTAAAATATATTAATTTGGTTCGGTTTCTGAACCAATGAAATCGAAACCGAATCAAAGATTTCGATTCGGTTCGGTTTTTTTTGGTTTCGGTTCGGTTTTTTTTTGGTTTTCGATTTTTTGAACCCACCCCTAATGTGTAAGGTAAAACCCTAACACGATGACCGACCCTATCCCTATAAATACCCCATATTCTACCAAATTTTCAGAGCTTTTGCTACCCCTAAAAAGGCCCTAAACACTTTACTCTCTCAGAGAAACTGACTTAGGCATCAGAGATCCATTGGCCTAACGCCCCCCCACCTCGTGGGCGCGTGAGGCTTAGGCCTTTGATCAAAGGTGTCAATTGTTTTGCAGGTGCATTTTCGTCAAGACAAAAGACGGCGGAAATTTGCATCGACACTTACCTCTCACACACCTATGTTCAATCATAGCCGTAGTTTTCATTAGATTTATCCAATCTAATGATAGAAAATAAGGAGGGATGTGTGAGAAGCTAAAATTGGTGTGAAAATATCTCCCTAAAAAATAAAAGGCAATTAGCTAAAATGGTCCACTTTTGAAATTTTTGTGGAGTAAAAAATAATCAAGAAGAATATGGAGACGACATGTGGATTTTTTGGGTAAATAAGACAAAATTATCCTTGGGGTACACCGGAACTCTCACGCGCAAGCAGCGGACAATCACGACTCAATCAAGGTCAAAAGTGATCAAAATAGGTATTTATTCAAAACCTATTTCATCCATCCTCATCAGATCTTCCCCACAAGGTAACCCTCAAATATTCATTCAAATTAGGATTAATTACCTGAATTAATTGGTTAATTTCCTAATTAATTAATTAATTTTCTAATTAATTTCTTAATTGATTGCAAGATATTATTTTGACATAATATCTTGCAATTACACCCAAAAACCACCATAAGTGGCCGGACCCCTTTTCTCCAAATAGAGGCTGGCCACACCCCTATAAATAGCTCTCATTTCTCCCAAAAACCTAATTTCAACTCTCTTGCAAAATTCTCCAAATTTCTCTAAACACTTTTCCCTCAAATTCTAACTTTGGCATCAGAGGTTCTTCGGCCAAAGCCCCTCTCCATTCATCGTGGGTGCGTGAGGCTCTTGGCCTTGACCTAATGTGTTAATTGTTTTGCAGGCGCAATTTCGTCCAAGAAGAAGAAAGCTGAAATTTGCATCCACAAATTGGTGCTTTCATTGAGAGCTTGAGTCGCATGCTTGTAGAAGACTCTCGCATTCAAGGTTTTTCATTTTCTTGTTCATTTGTAGATTTTTCGTACGTTCTTACTCTTGGAATTTTTATTTATAAAAATTCTTAGATAAAACGTAAAAGAGAAGTACAATGACAAGAGATTCGGAAATCTCGACGAACGAAAATTCCAACGTTCAAGAAATGGGACCACGGTGATCCACGAGCGGCACCACCACCACAAGGGCCCATTGTGGCAGCCACCACAGAAGCAACCGTAGTAGCCACCTTTAGCAAGGCCCACGACGCCAAGGCCTTGGTCCAAGCCGTGCCATTTAAGCCCACACGGGCCCAAGGAAACGCATTTTGTCCAAGCTCCTCTAACCTGAATAAAGAACAAAACTTGTCTCGACAAGTCATAGAGTTAACGAGCGCCCTCGTACAACAGACGACTTTGGTGAATCAGCTCTTGCAGCGCACTAAGATGCAACGTGCCCCAGACGAGGTGTCCTGAAGTAGGACAAAGGCAGATGAAGAACCTTTCCAGCAACGTCCCGGTAAACATCCACTCAACTAGCCACGAACCAAGCTTTCAAACAGTGTACATTCCTGATTGGGCCCTGAGATAGCGTGTACTGCCATCCTAGCGCACGGAGGAGCGTGCACTCTCGACTAGGCCCACAGACGAGCATACATTCACGATTGGGGCCACACTCCGATAATCAACATGAGCAACCTTCCAGGCAAAGCGTTCATTTGCGGTTAGGCCCGCAAGAAGCATCTTCTACCTCACAATGGAGTAGGCAGCGCGACAGACGGAGAGAAACATTCACTCAATCCGGCTCAAGTTCAACTGGCAATCTACGAGAAATTTGCTCGCCTGTTAGAAACATACCATATGCATCGCAGTCGCGGCATAGACGAGCCGAACACATGGAAGAGCAGCCAAGACTAGTAAGTCACGACTGAGAGCAGCCAAAAACTCTACTACCCTAACAATGACAAATTCTGGAAGAAGTAGAGAGGCTTTTAAATGAACGATTACGCGATTTCCAACCCAACAAGGTCAATGACGAGGCACTACGATGGTACATAACCAACATAAGTAGGTCACCCTTCACGGATGAGATCGAGCAGGCAGAGCCTCTACGCAAGTTTAGCATGCTGCATTTCACATCATTCAAAAGGGATGGAGACTCGGAGAAACACCTAAAGCACTACCGAAGCGCAATGATCGTCTATTACAACAACGACGCTCTCATGTGCAAGATATTGGCCACTACTCTACAAGGCGAGGCGCAAGATTGGTTCCACACCCTGCCGCCACAATCCATCCGGAGTTTCGATGAACTTTCTTTGGTTTTCACCAAATAATATTCATCCTATCGCTCGATCAAGAAGAAGTCTGACCACTTGTTAAACGTCAAGAAGAACCCAAAGGAATCGCTTCGTGACTATATGAAGAAGTTCAAGGTCTGACTGGATGAGCAGCCGCATCTGAACCAGCAATAAGCTTTACTCTCATACGAGAAGAGTTGAAGGCCCAACTACCTGCATTCCACAGTTCAAAAGCTCTTCTCGATGAGGAAACCAGTTACCAGAAATTCAAAAGCTAACTTTAGCGATAGTTGTTGCAACACGGAAGCTTAAGTTATACCTTCAGATGCACACGATCATCCTTATGACGCACTATTCCCCCCAATCCAAACGCGCGACGATAAAGGCACAGGCACTGGCAGTGCAAAGTTTTTTTACAAACGCAACAACTCAGCCCAAAAGGCACGCTAAAGGCAGACGAACACTCGTTACCCCAGAAGATTTTGCATAGGAGCAATATGTACCGGCAGTTGAGCACCACTTCCTGCTGCGCGTCATATGGCCCTAACCGACCCTTGCTCCATAATTCAACCTTAGAGCGGCTCGATACCGGCAGTTGAGCATCTCATGTTACGTGTAACATGGCCCCAGCTCCATGGCTCCCTACTGTGCCTTCACGCCTAGCTTAAGCGACGCAACAAAACGACCCAATGACGCTCTGGAGGTAGCCAAGCACTCCCTAGCCACACCTGTTTCACTCGATGAAGATTTCTGGCATTTGCACATCGGCGACGCATCCAACTACAAGGGCTCAGGAGCAGGTGTGGCCCTTGTCACCCCAAACGGTTTGATGCTCGAGCAGGCAATCACTCTAGGCTTCAAAGCATCCAACAATGAAGTAGAGTACTAAGCTCTACTAGCAGACCTTCGAATGACAAAAGACTTGGCGATGAAAAAGCTTGCAATTCATTCCGATTCCTAGCTAATCACCAACTACACTACTGGGGAGTACACGTCAAAACATCTAAGGATGTCAGT
The DNA here is from genome assembly GCA_024362995.1 of Heteromeles arbutifolia. Lineage (NCBI taxonomy): Eukaryota > Viridiplantae > Streptophyta > Magnoliopsida > Rosales > Rosaceae > Heteromeles > Heteromeles arbutifolia. The sequence continues at coordinate 35,579,332 of JANCRC010000002.1, read as the reverse complement.
ACTTAGAGAAAGTACATAAGCAACTTGAGGCATTTCAAACTTACACCCTCACTCAAGTTTCACGGGCAGACAACGCCCACGCAAATGCACTAGCCATCTTAGGTTCCGCCCTCGACCACCAACTCAAACGCTCTATCCCGGTGGAGTATCTAGATAAGCCAAGCATAGAGGTGGAGCCGGCAACCAAAGTATCATAAGTTAGTACACCTCCAAACTGGCAAAGTTCTATTATAGACTACATGGTCAGTGACACACTCTTCAAGGAAAGGTTGAAGTCTAGAAAGCTCCAAATAAAGGAAGCACACTACTACATGTGGAATGACATTCTAGCCCGAAGATCCTACACTGAACCACATCTCCGTTGCATAGCATCTCCCGATGACCTAAAGGTTCTAGCTTAATCCACGAAGGTGTTTGTAGAAATCACTCAGGAGGTCGATCCTTAGCACAGAGGGCTCTTAATGCAGGCTACTACTGGCCTACCATGCATTAAGACGCTAAGGAGTTAGTGCAAAAATGCTACCACTGCCAACACTATAAGCCGGTACCAGCACTGCCTGCCAGTGAGCTACACCCATAGACTAGTACGTGGCCGTTCATGCAATGGGCAATCGACTTGGTAAGGCCAATGCCGCTCGTTACTGGGGGCAAATGCATGATGATCATGGCAACCGATCACTTTACCAAATGGGTAGAAGCAGAGCCTATGACAACCACGACTCAGGCGGACATAGATCGCTTCATATGGAGGAACATTATTTGCCGATTTGGCATCCAAATCCACTGTCACCGACAACGGCCCTTAATTCATGGGCAAAGATTTGGCGAAGTTTTTCCAAAAGTATGGCATCAAACAACACATGTCCATGTCGAGATATCCTCAAGGCAATGGGCAAGCCAAAGCATCCAACAAGACGAGAAGGGAAAGTGGCTAGATGAACTCCCCGGATGTCTATGGGCATATCGCACGACCAAACGACGAGCCACCGGTGAGACTATTTTCTCTTTGGCATTTGGTTCAGAAGCAATCATTCCTCCTAAATGTCATTGTGCCAAGTATCAACACTCTACTACCAAGCATTGAGCAGAACAGTAAGGAGATGGCCATAAGTTTAGATTTGGCAGATGAGAAGTGTGAGCAGACCATTATTCGCATCGCAGCTTACCAACAGCAGCTTATCTCCAGCTATAACAAAAGGGCCAAGATCTGGCAGTTCCAACCCGGAGATCTAGTCTTAAGAAAAGCCTTCATCACTGCCCGTAGAGAAGGCTCCAAAAAGATTGATCCCATCTGGAAAGATCTATACAAGATTAGCAAAATAGGTGGCAAAGGTAGTTACACCCTCGCCATCATGAACGACAAAGAGATTGAAAAGCAGTGGAACGCCTACAATCTGAGAAAGTACCATGTGTGACCTCCCACAACATCAAAACCTAAAGACTTAAGCAGCTCAACGGGCACCACCTCGCAAGCTGATGACTATCCAGTTGTTATGCAGTTCCTACTTTACAGCTAAGTTCTCGTTTGTTTCACTCGTTTCAATGAGGAATTCAGAAATAATCTACAACTTGGCTCGGTTGCATGCTTACAACAACTGATCACTCCTGCACTTCAAAAAAAAATCGCGCCCTTCTTAGGGACTCATCGCATGAATTGCGCCCATCGAGGGATCAACCATGCTCTCTAATGCGAGAGGGTAAACCAATTACCCGATACCCATCTAGGTCTGCTCTCCAGTGCGAGAGGATAAACTAATTGCTCTCCAGTGCGAGAGGGTAAACCAATTCCCCGACACCCACATGGGTCTGCTCTCTAAGGTGGGAGGATAAACTTACACTCCGAATATCCAGATGTGGATGAGTCGGGCTGCCCTGGTATAACTAGGTGCACGATGGCTTGTGCTGAGATTCTTAGAAGTAGCCACGATGGTCTTTTTCAAACCTTAGCTAATTGAAGGATTTTGGGTCTCTTAGCCTAATATGCGGTGAACCGGGCCTTAGAGACGGATGAGGCACATTCATTACGCAGTATGCAGTATGGACGGCTGCCCTGGAACTCTAATGCTGTTATCGAGTGCACTAAGGTAGCCTACTGTTTTTGGAAGACTGCCTACGGTTTACCCTTCGAGCAGTAAAGTCGCGCTAGACTTATACAATAGCACATTCTTATGAAAGGTTAAACAAACTAGCGTGCATATACGAAGCTTTATCCACTGCCAACATGCTACAGAGTGGATAAGCTTCACCTCTGCCAAGCACAGAATGATCGATTAGATCTACACTAATTCATAAAGTGTTGTGATACTTGTTACGCAACCCACGGAATTGGTTACATAAAGAGCAATGAGTTTTCTCGAACCTTTACCTACGAAATTCCATACAACCACGTACTTTTGATACAAAAGGTTAGCGAATTTCATGACCCAAAAATCTTTAGTATGTTGTGATGCAGGCCACACAGCTCAAAGGATTGAAGAAAGCCAAGGTTAACAACCAAGTGGTCACGCAGACTTGTCTGCTTCTGTAAGTAAGGCGTCCAGCTATTGACCCTATGGTTAACAACCTTGCAAAAGTTCTACACGAATACCTATGGCTGCATAGGCTACGCGGGCCTGTCTGTTTATAGAAAAGCAGCACACCTGCCGCTGGTCTAAAAGTCAAAAGTTGGGCGTAAAAAAAAAGAAGCGAAGATGAAGAAAAACGAAGGAAGCAAGTTTATTAAATTTTCTAGCAAAATTGATAAACAAATAGCAAAGGCCGAAGGAGTTCAAGCAAAACAAAAGCAACAAGAAAAACAAAGAAAATCCTAAAGGCTACCTAGAAGATTTCCTTTCAACAACTTGGACATCCCACGACTACTTGGCTGCCACACATTCAACAGCCCCAACGTTCCAAGCAGCGGTATCATCCGGCGCTTCACCCTTAGCTGCTTCAGCTTGGGCATCAACCTCTCCGACTACTTCACCAATAGGGGTCTCAAAAGTAAAGGCAAACAAGTCTTCCGAAGAAATAGAGAAGGTTTCGAAGTCTTTCCCAACAAACTCGAAGTCAGATGGCTTACCAAAGAAATGATCTACATAACCCAGCTTGTAGAAATTGGCCTAACTCTGAATAAGCGAAGCCTCGAACCTAGCCTTTTCACCTTTCAGCTGCACATTCTCCTCAAGCAGACCAGCACGGACACGTTGTAGCTCTTCCACTTTTTTCTTCAAACTTTCGTTGATCTTCAGCGCACCTTGGAGTTCCAACACTTAGGGTTCAAGCTTATCAACGACCTTCTTGAAGTGGATTACTCGGTTATAAGTAGCAATCAACTCTTCATCCTTTGCATAAGCAGTGGAACAAGCTCAGAAACGGCATGCTCAAGATCTTAAATCTGAGGTATGTAACATCCGATCTCCTTCTCTGCACTTTCATACTTAACTTGGATCGCGTCAAGCCTAGTTTTCAAGTCAACGATCTCTTGATGAGCGGTCTCAAGCTACAGGGAAGTGGAGGCAGAGATATTATAACCCTTCAAAACGATGAGCTCAGATTCCAACCTCTTGATCTTCTCGGCAGAAGAATAAGCTTCCGCTGCCTTAACCTTTCCACCTCCTTAGCAACCTTGGTATCATTTTGGTCAAGGAGCATAGATTTGGCTGCCAGAATAGCCATCTTCTACATCATGGCAAGTAGGGTAGTCTTCCTATACTCGGTCGTATACTTCGCAAAGGAACTTGGGCAAACAACCCCTCTAACGTCATCGACAAACTTGGCACAAACATCCATGTCTTCAAGCAGATATAGTTTCAAAAGTGCACAGATCTTAGTAGCCTCCCCAGAAATAGGCTTAGTGGATTTATCACAGCTGCCCAACGCGAGCAGTTTCATTCTTCCCAACAGGCGAATTAGTCTCAGCAGCAAGGGGAATGTGCATTGGCGCCACTTTATCAGCAAAGTCCACCTTATTGCTCTTCATATTAGCAAGCTTCTCCAAAGATGAACCAAACTTAGCTCCCAACGGAAGCTTTAGCACTGGTTTTGGCATTGGGGGCACGACGGACCCTCTACGCTGAGCAATCCTATCGGCAATCGAACTAGCCATCTTTGGCATGGCAGACGTCACTGGCTCAGATCTAGCAGCCCCATCTTTCATCCCCTTGGTAGAAGTCAAGTCAATCACAAGCCTAGGGGCAGCCGGTGAACCTTGGCGAGTAGCGTAAGAAGTCTTTGGTTTTTTCCTAGCCAACACATCTTGAGCGGGCAGGGAATATCACTTTTTCCCACCTTCATTCGCAGCAGGCTCCACTACAGCGATTAGACGAGCCAATACATCCTCCTTGATCCTCTTTATCTTCTCTCTCAGGAGCAGCCCACCTTTCTCCCGGTGAAGAGGATTAAGCAGCCAACACCATTCACGGTACTTAGCAGGGAAGCTCAACACATACTAGCTTTTCCTTCATTTTTTCTCTCGGACCTGCAGACATGAGGCCTGTATGCCCAGCATTCCAGTAGCCCATGAGGCCAGCGACTGCTTCATTTCTCTCAATCGCCGACCTGGCATGCGTCAAGTTTAAGAGCCCAAAGGACATGAGCCATATGGCTTGCCTAGCATTGCGCCCCATCGCCTTAATCCGCGACCCCAACCGCACAGCTGCCCTTGGCTTTAGCCAAACCGAGCAACCCAATCAGTGGTCCCTGCCACAACACCTCATCTGCCCATGCTGAGCCAACTCCTGGCCCCCACTAGTTGACGTGTCACACCACTCCAACAGCTGCCCCGCGGCAACATTATCCAAGAAGAAGACATGGAAAATTAATTTTTTCTTACCTCGGTGCGGCGCGGAGAAGACGAAGAAAGCAACAAAAGACGGTCCTTTGCACGGGCAAGTGTAGAAGATTGCTAGGGAAGGGGGAACAAATATCCTCTAGCTTTCTCTCTCTTGTAGGGTAGAATAAATTGCTCTCTAAAGTAGATAATCTACTTAAGGTAGACTTAAATAGACTTTGAGAGAAATTTATTTCCCTTTCCTAGAAAGACCTAATTTCCAATTAAAGAGGGAATCTACATCAAAATAGGAAGCAATCCTGTGTTTCCTAAAGCAAGAAGATCTGTACACCTGATGCCCATTCCTGCGAGCAGCCCAGCAGGTGTGGGGGTATTTGTGGAGTAAAAAATAATCAAGAAGAATATAGAGACGACACGTGGATTTTTTGGTAAATAAGACAAAATTACCCTTGAGGCACACCAGAACTCCCACGCTCAAGTAGCAGACAATCACGACTTAATCAAGGTCAAAAGTGATCAAAATAGGTATTTATTCAAAACCTATTTCATCCATCCTCATCAGATCTTCCCCACAAGGTAACCCTCAAATATTCATTCAAATTAGGATTAATTACCTAAATTAACTAGTTAATTTTCTAATTTTCTAATTAATTTCCTAATTGATTGCAAGGCGGAAATTTGCATCCACAAAATTTTTATTGTTGAAATGAAGAAAATAAAAAATTGACAATATATCAATCTTACATTAGCAGTATAATGAAAATAAAATGCTAGTTAGACCAAGTTTTTAGACCATGTTTGCAAACCATGTGCATGTGTCTAATAAGAAATAAGCATATTAAATAACACTTAGTAATAATTCAATCATTAAAAGTCATGTCATGTAATTTATAAAATATGATTTAAATTGATGATCTTCTTAACATTACTCATGATAATATAAAGACGAACTACATATTTGTACCATCATAGGTCCCATCCAACGATATGTGAAAAACAGGTCATTCCAACAACCAAATGGTCCGAATGTCAAAACTAGACCATTTCATCCAAAAGACAGGTTGGGAGGTAAAATGGGTGTGTGAGAAAACAACCCCTTTTTGCTTTCTTCTTCTTAATGATATGTGAGCCTCAACAAAGCTGAAGTCTCCAGAAGCTGAAGATGATAAGGTGAGCGAGAGCTGCTGCTTATCCGTCTTAGAAAAGTTCTTCAAAGTTGGTTGTAAGCCCAATGTGATTACTTTCAGCACTCTCATCCACGAGATTCTTGTTGACAATAGAGATTCTGAGGCAGCATGACGTTTAAAAAAATGGTGGGCGGAGGTTGCAAGCCTGATGTGATTACTTTCAACACAGTAAAAGGTTTTTGTACGACGGGTAACAATAATGCAGCTATTCAATTGCTCAGAAAGAAAGATGAAAGAGGTTGTAAGACCTACATCGTTGCTTATAACACAATCATTGACAGTCTATGTCGATGCATTGAAATCTTCTCCAAAATGATCGGTAAGGGTGTTGCCCCAGATGTCATTACGTGTACCTCTGTGATTCATGGAGTTTGTAGATAGGCGAGTGAAATGAAGCTACATTGCTGAACGAAATGGTGTGCAAAATATTTTTCCGGATTTGTTCACATTCAATGTCTTGGTTGATGCATTTTGTGGGGAGGGGATGGTTGTGGAGGCAAGGAGCGTGATTGAAATTATGATACCGAGAGGCATTGTGCCTGATACCGTACGCACAATTCACTCATGGATAGTTATTGTCTACAAGGAGAATGTTGAAACGTCTCACATCGAACGTATCTATGAGAAAAGAAGAGTTTGAATATCCTAATCCCACTTTAACTAACACCGAGATCTTTTGTGATAAAATCCCACACCTGATGGATTGTGCAGGTGGTAATTATCAAGTTAGGGACAATATCGGTGTTATTGGAACCTCTGATAATTCTACATGGTATCAGAGCCAGAGAACGGGACAGTACTATACTTCCATGTGATGGGTGGGTATGATGATCCAGAAAGACATTGTTCCTGATACGGTTATGTACAATTCACTCATGGATGGTATTGTCTGCTAGGAGATTTGAACAGAGCAAAAAAGGTGTTTGATCTAATGATTAGCAATGGCTCTCATAGAAAACGTATAATGGAATATAGTTTTCATTGTATATTTCTCCAACTAGGTTTACACATTTATATAAGAATACAGTAAACAAGATCCTAAACTAAAGCCTAGATGCAAGGATCATCAAGGACGAAACAAGGAAGTAAATAACAACAATATCAATTAACAACATTGACTAATCTGTGGAGATACTTTCCTTAACACTCCCCCTCAAGTTGGAGTGTATGTTAATGACACCCAACTTGCTAAGTAAAACTTCAAACTGTGTTGAACTCAATGGCTTGGTGAATATATCAGCCGGTTGATCACTTGTCCTTACGTAAGCCGTGCGTATCATCCCTTCCTGAATCTTCTCTCGTACTAGGTGACAATCAATCTCTATATGCTTCGTTCGCTCATGAAAAATGGGATTTGAGGCAATGTGTAATGCTGCTTGATTGTCACAAAACAACTTGGCAGGTTGTGAATCACTCACTTTCAAAATATTCTTCAACCATATGATTTCACAACATGTGGTGGCCATGGAATGGTATTCAACCTCTGCACTAGAACGAGATATAGTTGTTTGTTTCTTAGTTTTCCAGGAAATGGGCGCTTGACCAAGCAAAATACAGTAGCCAGTTATCGACCTTCGAGTATCTCTACATCTAGCCCAATCAGCATCACAAAATGCTTGTAATTCCAGTGAGCCTGTGGAATGAAGAAAAATTCCTTGTCCTGGTGCTTGTTTGATGTACTTGAGGACTTTATGTGCTGCCTTAAGATGTGGTTGCCGTGGTTTCTCCATGAATTGACTTAGTATGTGGACGACATATGCTAAATTAGGTCTCGTTATGGTCAAGTAAATTAACCTGGCCACAAGTCGTCTATATGACGAAGGATCTTTTAACTCATTTCCTTCCATTTGTGTGAGAGACAAATTTTGATCCACAGGAAACCTTGAAGGCTTAACTCCTAGAAAACCAACGTCATCCAATATCTCTAGTGCATATTTGCGCTGGCATAGAGTGATTCCACGTTTTGAGTGTGCAACTTCTATTCCCAAAAAATACTTGAGTTGTCCCAAGTCTTTCAGCTTGAACCGTTGAGAGATGAACTGTTTAGTCTCTTCAATTTCATGCAGATTATTCCCTGCCAGTATCACATCGTCAACATAGACTAATAAAGCAACAAAGTTACCATGACGGCTTCGAACGAATAGTGAATAATCAGACCATGATTGATGGAACCCAGCAGCCTTGAGGGCATTGGATAGCTTAATGAACCACTGCCTGGAAGCTTGCTTTAAACCGTATAGAGATTTATTTAACTTACATACTCGATTCTCCCCCTTCCGTCCGAAACCAGGAGGTAAATTCATGTAAACATCTTCGTCGAGATCACCATGTAAGAACGCATTGTTCACGTCTAGTTGATGGAGATGCCAGCCTTGCACAGCCGCAACACTAAGAAGCACGTGAACTGTGGTTAATTTAGCAACGGGAGCAAATGTTTCTCGGTAATCAACACCTTCAATTTGACTGTAGCCCTTGGCAACGAGGTGTGCCTTGTACCGTTCGATTGTGCCATCAGGTTTGAGCTTAATCTTGTAAACCCATTTACAGCCAATGGGACGTTTATGCAACGGCAAAGGCATAAGTGTCCATGTATGATTTGCTTGAAGAGCAGCTATTTCATGTCGCATGGCATCACGCCAGTGTGGATCTCGGACAGCTTGGGAAAAGCTGGTGGGTTCTTTGAGGAGGGTGAGATTGGTAGTGTAAGCTTTATGGTGAGGTGAAAGACGATCATAGGTTAAGTAAGTGGAGAGAGGATGAGAAGTACCTGACGAGGACTGGATGACGTTTAGAGAAGACGTAGGATCAGGCCGAGACGGGAGGGGAACCTCGATATGAAAATCCTGCAAAAAAATGGAAGGTTTAGTAGGACGAGTTCCACGTCGGGGTGGAAGGGTGGGCGGAGCAGTTTGAATGGGAGAAGGTAAAGGATCTGGAGGCGAGGAAGATGGAGGATCTGAAGAGGAGGAAGAGATTGGGGCTGAAGGTGGAGAAGATGAGAGGATAGGGTCGGACGGTGCAGGGTTGGTAGGAGAGTCAGGCGAGGATAATGCAGGTGGTGTAGGGTCAGAGTGTGCGGAAGACATGGTAGGTGTGTCGGGAAAAGAATCCATGTCAAAATGTAAAAGTGAGGGGGATGTGGTGAGTGAGTTGTCATGGGCATTAGAAGTGTCTAAGGGGAAGGGAAACTGATCTTCAAAGAAAATGACATCACGGGAGACAAAAACTTTATGAAGTTGAAGATCAAGTAAACAATAGCCTTTTTGCCCATAGGGATATCCCAGAAAAACATAGCGACGGGCACGGGGATCAAATTTGGAAGGTTTATGTGAATGGGTGGAAGCAAAACACAAACAACCAAATACTCGTAAGTGCGAATAGTTGGGAGTCTTGTTAAACAGCTTTTCATAAGGTGTTTTCCCGTGAAGAACTGGTGTGGGGGTGCGATTGATAAGGTAGGCTGCAGCAAGTATGGCGTCCCCCCAAAAACGTTTCAGCATTTTGGCTTGAAAGAGGAGGGCTCGGGCAACATTTAATAAGTGACGATGCTTACGTTCAGCAACACCATTTTGTTGTGGTGTGTTGACGCAACTCATTTGATGGACGATGCCTTTCTGAGCATAAAAATTGTCAAGACGAAATTCGGGTCCATTATCACTTCTAATCATTTTGACCTTGGTGGTGAATTGTGTTTCAATCAAATGAATAAATTGCATAAGGAGATCCCGTGTATCAGATTTATGTTTCATCAAGTAAATCCATGTGCTTCGAGTGTAGTCATCAACAATGGTGAGAAAGTATCGTGCACTAGAAAGAGAAGGAACGTGATACCCCCCCCCCCCCCCCCCCCCCCAAAATGTCAATATGAATCAGTTCAAAACAGGATTTAGTGGATATAGAACTTAATGAAAATGGTGCTCTGGTTTGTTTGGCTAATGGACAAATAAAGCACTTATTAGAATCACAAGGTTTATTATTCAAGAAGGGAAATAACATGGAAACAGTTTGGGATGGATGGCCTAGACGTTGATGCCAAAGACGAGGGTTGGATGCTTGAATGATATTGCATGTTCTTTTCTGTGGTGGATCGAGGTAGTATAGCCCCTCTCGCTCAATTCCCATCCCAATCATCTTCCCCGAGCGTAGGTCCTGTATAACACAAATTTTTCTGAGAAAAATGGTAATATAGAAAGAATCATGGGCGAGCTTGCTAATGGATATTAAGTTTAACTTGAAAAATGGCACACACAAAACATTATCAAGCACCAAGTTGGGTGAGAAGACGACTTGTCCAACGTGGGTGACCGTGGCGAGAGAACCAGTGGGTAGTTCAACAGTATGGTTAGAAACAGGCCTTGATGATGTGAGAGAATTAGGGCTGCAAACGATGTGGTCCGTTGCACCACTATCCAAGATCCAAACAGTTGTAATACCATTATGCATGCATGAAAAAGCTTTACCTGAAAGTTCTTCATTGTTTGATGAATTACTAACGTGATTCACAAAGGATGACTTGTTCTTGTTTAATATCGCAAGTATCTGCTTGCAATCCTCCTGGGAAAAGGGAAAATTGGGCATCCCGTCTTTCTTGTCATGCACTGCAACATGATTACCCTTAGCAGAAGATGGGCGATTTTGTTCAGGTTCAGCAGCCGCTTTGCGTTTACGACAATATTCGAATGAATGGCCTTTCCATCCGCAAAAAGTGCACTTGAGGTGTGCTTGGCAGTTCTTGGTAGTATGGTTCATCTTGTTACATTTCCCGCAACGAAGATTACCGTCTTCTTGTTCATTTTCTCGGCCACCATTTTTCACGGCAAAGACTGCCGCTTCAGGTTGAGAAGGATGCTTTCCACTTGAGACTTCTGCCTGCCTCTCATGACGAAGAACAAAGGAATAGGCCTTGTTCACTGTTGGTAAAGGCTCAAGGAGGAGAGTATTGCTTCGAACAGTGGAATAGGAATCATTTAAACCCATGAGAAACTTCATGGTTTTCTGGGTTTCAACATAAGAAGTGATCTCCTTCTTCGTGTTGAAACCCAGAAAACCATCATAGAAAACGTATAATGGAATATAGTTTTCATTGTATATTTCTCCAACTAGGTTTACACATTTCTATAAGAATACAGTAAACAAGATCCTAAACTAAAGCCTAGACGCAAGGATCATCAAGGACGAAACAAGGAAGTAAATAACAACAATATCAATTAACAATATTGACTAATCTGTGGAGATACTTTCCTTAACAGGCTCTGTTCCTAGTGTTGTGAGTTATTTCGCACTGATTCACAGATACTATAAGCAAAAAAGGATACATGAGGCTAGCAAGCTATTTCACGAAATGTCTCTGAGGGGACAGCTTCTAAATACCATAACATATACTGTTCTAATAGATGATTTGTGCAAAGAAGAATAGATTGTTCTTGCAATTGGGTGAAACGGCTTTCTTGCGCACAAAAACTTGCTCCAACAGTGAAAAATTGAGAGGGCAATTGGTAGGAGGGCATGTGGCATGGCAACTGCCCCTTCCAATTATTGCAAGGGCAGGCGCCCTCAATTGCACCAGAAAACAACCATGGTCCCACCACGTGAAGAACATATGAGCCAAATGGAGCAACATTCCTGTTATGTTTATTAGTTGGACTTCCAAATGTTAATTTGGTGAACAAAAGAGTATAAATATTATTAAATTTATATATTTTATCCTGCCACTTGCATCTTTATCAACGACCAAGATTATTCTAAACGTAACAAATTACTAAAAAATACCTAAAAACTCCAAAAAAATAAACCCAAACTTTTGTTTACAAATACCCAACCACATATTAAAAACATAAATTAAAAAAATTAAAAAATTAAAAAAATATTTGTGAATAGTAATTGCCCTTACCCTTTCCTCCTTTCCTCCTTTCAAACTACTGGACGCACAAATGCAATTACTGTGTAGAGTGAAAAGTAAGAGTAATTTTATTGCCATTGCCCTCCAATTGTCATTGCCCTCCACCAACGGGTGGAGATGCTCTAAGATGCAATCTTGTGGTCAAATTCTAGTTATGCATACTTGTGGTGTTTGACTGACTGACTGGACTGTCTAAAAACAAACAAGCTGGGATGGCAATGGAACTTTTTAGAGAGATGAAACACAAGAAGTTGGGTATGAGTATTGGAATTTACAATATTGGTATTGAGAGTTTGTGCATAGACCTGACAGTTTCTGACACGACATGAAAACAATACGAAAATAATGGGTTTCGGGTTAACACGATAACTAATCGGGTCATTATCGGGTGACCCGTTAAGAACGGGTATACATGCGGGTAACACGTGGGTAACCCGTTAAGAAAAAAGTTGTTTTGATAATTTTAAAGTTTAATTACTAAAAGATTTATTATAAAATACAATAGCCATATTAATATATACAATATATTCTATATTAAATATATAGTTTTGTATTATTATTCTCTATAAGTTAAAAAAAAAAAAGTTTTAGTCATTATTTATTTTTATTATGAGAGTTCCTTATTGTCATTACTAGGATAAATTTTATTTAACATGTTGTTGTCCAAAATTAAAATAAACTAATATAGTATTTGTATAGGCAAGGACTAAGAAGACATATATACAAGTATGAAAAATGTGAAAGAATGTATAAACACCCGTGATTCATCATTATTCCTCTACGAGTAGATAATGGTTGCACTTACATTATCGTTTAGAATTTTAAAATCCTCCAAACCCTCATGAATAATGTTTTTTATTTGAGGGAAAAATTAATAAAATTAATAATAATTATTGTAGAAGTGTAAAAATGTAAAAAAAATAATATACAATCACTCATAGTGACAAGCTTTACAACTTTCATGAAGGGGTCAGCTTCAAAATCCAACACTATAATTCATAAACCTTAAATTTATATTTAACCGTCGATTGTCATTTATGTTTATTTCTTCTTACTGAATTTCATTTTTAAAATTTTCTTTTTTGAAAACATGATCATCTGGCAGATGTAAGAAGATGAACGGTTCAGATCTTTGATATCACATTTTGATATTTACGGTTAACTGAAATATGAGTCAATATCATATAGTTTGTAGAAACTTTATAAACATCAAGCAATATTTTCACTAACCGTAAAACTCTGAATATAATATCAACGATCCAAACCGTTCATTTTCCTGCATCCTTTAATAGATCATGTTTTCAAAAAAGAAAATATGAAAAAAAACAAAATTTGATGAGAACAATGAAGCGTAAATGTAAACAATAATCAACGAATAAATTTTGATCTATGATTTATATGATTATAGTGGCGAATTTCGAAGTTAAACTCATGAAAGTTGTAAAGCTTGTCATTACGAGTGTTTATATGTTTTTTCTATATTTTTTACACTTCAACATTAATTAAAAAACTATTAAAGACTTTACTTAATTAATTAAGCTATTAATTAATTTATACCCATTTTGTTTCGGAAGCAATGGATGCTAGAGATTCAGTAAACCTTAGTGATGAGGAGTCCGTGGAGATTATAATGGGCACAAAACGAGATCTTGGAAGCGAAAGTATATACAATACAAATATGAGTCTTGCAAAGAAAAAAGTTAGAGCAATCAATTTAGGTAAGCGAAAATATATTGAAAAGAAAAATGCGTTTTTATGTTTTGGATGTGACAATATGGTATGTAACATCCCACATCGCCTAGGGGAGTGATCCTTAAATGTATATTCCCATCCCTACCTAGCACGAGGCCTTTTGAGAGCTCACTGGCTTTGGGTTCCGTAGGAACTCCGAAGTTAAGCGAGAAGGGGGCCAGAACACTCCCAGGATGGGTGACCCACTGGGAAGTTGCTCGTGAGTTCCCAGAAACAAAACCGTGAGGGCGTGGTTGGGGCCCAAAGCGAACATTATCGTGCTATGGTGGTGGAGCGGACCCGGTAAGTGATCCACCCCGGGCCGGGATGTGACAATTGGTATCAGAGCCAATCCTTGGCCGGAAGTGTGCCGACGAGGACGTCGGGCCCCTAAGGGGGGGTGGATTGTAACATCCCACATCACCTAGGGGAGTGATCCTTAAATGTATATTCCCATCCCTACCTAGCACGAGACCTTTTGGGAGCTCACTAGCTTCGGGTTCCGTAGGAACTCCGAAGTTAAGCGAGAAGGGGGCCAGAGCACTCTCAGGATGGGTGACCCACTGGGAATTGCTCGTGAGTTCCTAGAAACAAAACCGTGAGGGCGTGGTCGGGGCCCAAAGCGGACAATATCGTGCTATGGTGGTGGAGCGGACCCGGGAAGTGATCCACCCCGGGCCGGGATGTGACATGGTATGTATATACTTATTTAGTATTATGTTTTTCATTTGATTAAATATTGGTTTAAAATATATTTTCCTTAACGGGTAACGGGTTAGGTCATATTACCTGTTAATATTATCGGGTCGATTTCGGGTCGGGTCATTTTACCCGTTTATTTTAACGGGGGTTACACGACACGACCCTTTAAGATATCGGGTATGACACGAAAACGACACGAACACGGAAAACACGACACGAATGCCAGGTCTATTTGTGCATAGCCCAAAAACATGAATCTGCGATGGATCTCTTTTGTGGTTTACGATCAAAAGTACTTCAACCTAATGTGAGGACGTATAATATGATAATTGTTGGACTCTGTAATGGAGGCATGATAAGAGAAGTAGAAAAAGTGCTTAGAGAAATGAAAGATAAAGGCTATTCTCCAGGTGGTTGGACCTATAACATGGTCATTCGAGGGTTTATTCGTAACAATGAGACATTAAGGGCAATGGAACTTATTCGCGAAATGGTGCAAAAGGATTTCTCCGCAGATGCATCAACCACATAATTGATCGTTGATTTATTGTCCATAGATAAAGTAAATCCCGCTTTGTTGCCATTGATAAAAGAATCGTTAATTATGAGGTTAGTTCCAATCTTTGAAGCAGAGCCTTCTCAGTATTCCAATGACTTTTGAAGCTGCTGGACCTTTGTTAAGTCATGCAGGTATTATGTATATAATTTGTGAGAGAAATCCATCAATTACTTTGTCATTCTTATGGCTGCAAAAGCATGTGGTTAATTCTGTAGATTTGATTTCAAACTTCTGATAGAGCTAAGATTTCATGTCACAGGAAAGTTATTGGTTATCTCCTTTATATTGCATGCTACTCTCTTATTTAAATTACCAAATCCCGCTTGTGGTTGTTGAGAATGAGCCCCACATTGATGGGAGGAGGGACCTTACATAAGCTTATAAGAGATTAGGCTACTCTCCATATTGCCAATTGGTTTTATGGTGGAACCTCAACTTTCTTCATGGTATCGGAGCAGGTTGTCCTACGTGTGAAGCCTAACGGCTACACACGGCCCACGTCAAGGCTGGTCTTTCTCAACGTGGCGTGGTGTATAGCACATAAAACCTTTCGATACAAGAAGGGGCCGTTCACTTGAAAGAAGAGAAGAAAGAAAGGAGGCCCGATGTCCATGTGTTAGGCTTGAAAATTCGTCATATGCGAGGGGGCGTGTTGAGAATGAGTCCCACATTGATGGGAGGAGGGACCTTACACGGGCTTATAAGAGGTTGAGTTACTCCCCATATTTCCAATTGGTTTTATGGTGGAGCCTCAACTTTCTTCGGTGGTTATAGTTTTCTTGCTATGGTTACAGTAATGTTGCAGTAAGAAGTTACTGCACATATGGTTTCTCACTTATTTGGAAGGTAACTGTTTCTTTCTATCAAGTACTTTTCCCAGCATTTCTCTCACTTTCGCGTTCGTTCTTCCTTCATCCGTGCGTTAGGAATATGACATAAATACGGTGGCTGAGGTGTGGAAGAATACCACCAAGGACATTGCAGATTTCCGGTTGGGGAAGTACTTATCTAAGCCTCTGGTATGTCATTTTGGTGTTCTGGACCAATAATAGAATAACATGTATAGTAAAATTTTCACATGACATAGCCACTATGGTATCCCTATGGCATGTGTAAACTTTTGCTTCAAACTAGGGGCCTTTCACTAATTCAAAGCAAATTGCCCAATACTGTCTTTTTATTTATTTCAGGAATTGCCAAATATTGACAAGCACAAGAAATCATCAACATGCTTGTGGGTTGAGAAGAAAATTACATAATGAGGCATGCAACTTTAAAGTTAAGCAATGAAGCAATAAAAAGTGTGTGACAATGTAAACGCCTTAACAACTTAAAAAATGCAATTTCTATGTTGCTTTTAAAAGTTTATTTCATAAAACGGAGGGGAGCCTTTAATGTATTTTTTCAATTCTCGTAATTCTCTCGTTAGTTTTAAAAACTACATTGTTTACCCTCTTGTGTTTCACTCTCTTTGGGGGAAATGACTACCACCATCTTCTACTACCACTGCCCCTGCCTTTATTGCAGCTACCACCACACCACCATCCCACCGCCAATTTCATCACCAACACCCTCACAACCACTGTCGTTGCCTCCGCTACTGCCACTTGGGTATGCAAATTTCCGTCGTCTTTAGTCTTGACGAAAATGCACCTGCAAAACAATCAACACCTTTGATCAGAGACCTAAGCCTCACACGCCCATGAGGTGGGGGGTTAGGTCAATGGATCTCTGATGCCTAAGTTAGTTTCTCTGAGAGAGTAAAGTGTTTAGGGCTTTTTTAGGGTTGCCAAAGCTCTCAAAAATTGGTAGAATATGGGGTATTTATAGGGCTAGGGTTGGCCATATAGGCTTTAATGGAGAAATATTCTCTAAATATTCCCAAGATATTTAATAGGAGACAATATCTTGAGATAATAGGGTAATAATCCTTAATTGATTTAAATTAGGATTACTTACTTGATTGGAGTCAATCCTCAATTAGGAATGTATTAAAGATAGGATTTGGGTAATTAATCCTTATCTTTAATTCCTTGCCATGGGCAGGTGAGCTGTGGGCAGTTGTGTTCAGCTGTTGAGTCCTCTAGGGATGTGAGTTGCGTGTGGGAGCATCTGAGAAGCCTGCCTATTTATTGAGGGCAATCTTGTGTTTCTTGAATAAAAGTCCATGTGTCGCCTCTAGAATTTTTGGGATTATTTTTGGCTCCACAAATGCCCCCACACCTACTGTGCTGCACGCATAAAAAAGGTAGTAGGTGTAGAAATTCCAAGCTGCTTGGGTTTGTAGAATTGTTTCCCAATTTGAACTTGATATTCTTTCTTGATTTGGAGATAGACTTCTTCTAGGAAAAGGAAACCAATTACTCCCAATACTTATTTAATTCTGCCTTAAGCAGGGGATTAAATAAATTTGGAGAGCAATTTTTATTCCAACAAGTAAGAAAAGCCAGATGATATTTTTTTCTTCCCCTTCCCCTAGCGTTCTTCTTTTCTTGCCTTTGCGAAGAGTTGTTTCTCGTTGTTCTTCTTCTTCTCCGTGCCGCACCAAGGTAAGAAAAATTTGAATTTTTTCTTCTGCTTGAATTTTTGGGAACCTTGGGGCTTGAAAAATTGGCTTGGTGGGTGCTAATGATGCATGAACGGCGTGGCAGAGAGGCCATGAGCTGCAGGTGGTGCGGTAAGGGTGTTGGCTGGCGTGGGGAGACCGACTTGGGCCAGGTCTCCATGACTGCTAAGCTAGAGCCTGGGCAGGCGAGAAAAGAAGGAGAGGGACCGGTGTGGCCAGCCCTCCTGCGCGCGAGACCCGGGCCGTGAGGCTTGGGTTTACTTCTTGGGGCGCCTTGTGCGTGGAGTAGAGGAGAGGAAGGAGGCACGGGCCTCCCTTCCTACTAGGCTGCATCCGTGTTGCTTTTTTTCGGCATATATATATATATATATATATATATGCATACATCTTTTTTTTTTGCGAGCTGCTTTCTAAATATTTTTCTTCGTCCTTTTTGCAGAGACTTTGAGATGTCTTCTTCTGATCGCAAAAGTGACGAATATCCTCCACCTTTGTACAATCAAGGTGGTTCTTCTGGCAAGGTAGGCTACTTCAAGGCTGCGCATGTCAAGATTAATTCCGACGAGCTGTTTCGGGATTTTCTTGAGGCGTACAAACATGCGATTCCATAGGGGTTTGCGTCAAGCGGGTGAAAGATAATAGCGGCCGTGAACCATGCAACGATGATGTCTCTGCTAGGAAAAGGGCCATCAAATTCCATCCGTATTACTTTGTGTTAGGATTCACCTTTCCCATGCCGCGTTTTTTCCAGGAGGTGATCTGCTCCATGAAATGCGCGCCTTCTCAGTGTTCCCCAAATGCAGTTCTGGTACTTCTTTGAGATTGGCCACAAGGAAGGTGTGGGGCAGCTGAGGTCTCGCCATAGGCTGCTCAATGCTTATAGTAAAGGCGACCATGAGTGGGCGAGAGACACCTTGGAGGTGAGTAGGGAGTGGGAGTCTAACTCTTCTCTTGAGCTGCGTGTCCCGACTACCTTTATTAGTGGTAAATGAATTGCTTCATTCTTGTCCTGCTCGGGTTTTTGTTGAGTTGCTCCATGACTTCAATTTATTGATCGTCTTTCTTACTTTGTGTAGATTCGGAGTTTGGCTCAACCCTAAGGACTTCGGCATATATGAAGAAAGTGTACGTTGCATTGTGCATTCCTATTGAGTACTGTGAGTGGCGTTGGCTGCTCAGCCCACTTCGACGTGAGAAAAGTGGCTTGCCTCCGAATAAAGAGATAAAACGGATAAAAGATGAGGTGCTGGCTTGCCCGATCGCTGCTGTAGAGCTTGCTGCCAATGAGGGTGGAAATAAGAGATATTCCTCACTTGCTTGTGAGTCTTCGGCTGAAAAGAAGTCAATGACTTCTTCCACTGCTCGTGGAAGCTCATCTGCTGTTGAGAAACTTGTTATTGATCTAACTTCCCCCAAGGGGGAGAAGAAGACCGTTAAGCCCGAGCCTGTGAAACCTGCTGCTCCGAAGGTGACTGCTTCCATTGCTGAGAGATTTGCCCACCAGAAGGGTTTGGTGACGCCTCCGGTGTTCGGATTTGTAACAAAGCATCCGTCGAGAGTTAAATCTGGTTCTGGTTCTGTATGCTCGCTGCTATGAAGAGCGGGAAAGTGGATTCTACTGCTAAGGTAGCACCTGGGCCTGCTCATTCTTTTGCCGTGACTGACTCGTCTGCTGAGAATAGGAAGTCTGCTCGTACGGGTAGTTGTGAGAGATCCATCGAGTTTGAGGTTGGAGAGTTTCCCGAGGTTTGTGAGCTGCTGAAGGCTGACCTGCTTGAGGATGTTGATACATGTGCCAAGTTCGTTGACAGTGTTAGGAAAGTTGTCATCCGCTCAGATTCTTTTACGAAACGTCTTGCCTACTCAAGGAGGTCCTCCTTGATTGCTACAATGTATAAGACTTTGATTCTGGCAGCTGAGTCCATGCGCGTTGACCAGGATGCTGTCATGTGTGCTAAGGAGGCTGAGGTGGCGTTGGTGACTCAACTTCGCTCGGCTGCTGAAAAGATTGAGAAACTCGAATCTGAACTTGCCATTTTGAAGGCCGCCCATTTGAATGCTAGACCTAGTGCGACTCAGGCGATGTTGGAAGCTGCAAAGAAGAAAATTAGTCGTGTTTCTCCGGTGGTCGATGACCTTGAGCGTGTCAATTTGAAACTACGATCTGCTTGTTTTGCCAAGGACGAGGAGCTTATCTTCATACATGCTGAAGTGTCTTGTCTCAATGAGGTTGCCAGTAAGCTTGAGTTCAAGGAAGTGGATCTGCATGGTACGCTGTCTGCTGGCGAAAACCTGAAAAACGAACTGAATGAGCTGCAGGGTGCTCACACTGGGCTTGTTGAAGAGAATGTGCAGCTGAAGAATGAGAAAGCTGGTCACGAAGTGGCACTTGCTTCTTGTCAGGCTGATTTCTACAAGCTTGGCTATGTAGACCATTTTTCAGGCAGGCTGTCGGATTATGAGTTTCTTGAGAAAGACTTCGTGATCTTTTCCATTTCTCCAGTTGATCTGCTTGATTTCTCGTTTGAGGCTGCCTTTGGTGGAGCAGCTGAGGGTCAGGCAGTCTAAGTAGGGGCGGTTGAGGATGAGCTGATGAAAGCTTTAGCTGCTGGGAATGGCACGACTGCTGAAGGTGTGGCAGTCGAGGAACTAATTGTTGCGCAAGCTACTAAGGAGTAGTCTTTTTGCTTAGACTTATGAGTTTTCTTCTTTTCCTTTTTTTGTTCTGCTTTGCTTGAACTTTGTTGGTCTCCGAGCCGGTTTATCAATTTGCTAGAAATTTAATAAACAGATTTCTTTGTTTTTGCTTCATCATTCTATTTTGCCATGTCTTTTGTGAAACTTTACCGTAGGAAGGGCGGCTGGGTGAGCTACTTCAACGAAGCAGTTGATCCCACGTCGTCACATAGGTTTTAATTTCAGCTTCGAGGCTTTGGGAGCCTTGCCTGCTTGAGGCGACTTGCAAAACTTTATCGTAGGACGGGCAATTGAGTTGGCTACTCTGATGGAGTAGTTGACTCATGTGGTCACTTTAGGCTTCAGTCTTGACTTTGGGGCTTCTTGAGCTATACCTGCAAGAGGAAAAAATGTGAGATTTTTAACTTATAGAGCTGTTAACCAAACTCATGCTTCTCGTAGGAAGTAGAGGAGGTCCGCGTAGCTGCTATGAGTCGTGACACTCGACTTTATTGGCTTTTTGAGCTTCGGCCCTCCAGGGCCAGGTTGCGAGATTTTTGACTTATAGAGCCGTCAGCTGGACTTATGATTCTCGTAGAAAGCAGAGGAGGTCCACGTAGCTACTATAGTCGTGACACTCAACTTTAGTGGCTTCTTGAGCCTTGGCCTTCCCGGGGCAGGTTGCGAGATTTTTGACTTATAGAGCCGTCGATCGAACTTATGCTTCTCGTAGAAAGCAGAGGATGTCCGCGTAGCTACTATAGTCGTGACACTCGACTTTAGTGGCTTCTTGAGTCTTGGCTTTCCCGGGGTAAGTTGCGAGATTTTTGACTTATAGAGATGTCGCCCGGACTCGTGCTTCTTGTAGGAAGCAGAGGAGGTCCGTGTAGCTACTATAGTCGTGACACTCGACTTTAGTGGCTTTTTAAGCCTTGGCCCTCCCGGGGCACATTACGAGATTTTTAACTTATAGAGCCGTCGGCCGGACTCGTGCTTCTCGTAGGAAGCAAAGAAGGTCCACTTAGCTACTATAGTCGTGACACTTGACTTTGTCCTAGCAAAACTTAGACCATTGACTGTCGGTCAGAAGCGTTGCTTATAAGTAAGTAGGCGAGTCCGCGTAGTCATGGAAGGCATAAATTTTGGCTTACAGGCTACCTTGGGCTTTTAGCCGTCTAGTCGTCAGCCAGACGTTTTACTTACAAAAGCAGACGACCTGCGTAACCACTTCAGGCGCCATCTCTGACTCTCGAAGGCGTTTTTTTTTTTTTTTTTTTTTTTTTTTTTTTTGCGTGAGATGTAGGCGAAATCACTCATCAGATGCCATATCCTTCTGAGTCGCAACTTTGATCCCTCAAATTGCTTGACTAGTATTGCAACACTTTAAAATCAAGCCACTTCATGAAGATCTGCACGTCGAGGACGGGCCATCTTGTTCATGCGAGATCTTTAATGTGCAGGGGTCTTGCACTTAATTGTCTCTTCTGGTTTGAGACTTGGGTCCTGCGAAATTAAATCCTTCAGTTGGCTAAGTCAATTCCCGTGGAAGGACTATTTTGGCCAATTCTGGGAATCGTCCGACTCAGGTAGTCGCTGACATCAGGAGAATGTGCAGATGGCGTCTTCTGATTGTCACATGGGTAGTTATGCCATGGCTGCAGGGCAGAGAGCATCTTATGCCATGTCTGTAGGGCAGCGGACGTTTTCACGCCATGTTTGCTGGGCAGTGGGCGTTTTACACCATGTCTGTAGGGCAGCGAGTGTCTTGCACTATGTTTGCTGGGCATCGAGTGTCTTCTGCTTATCGTAGGAGATAGTCAGTTTGTTTATGTATTTGGCCCAGGCTTGCGAATAATTTCTTCAATCTTCATTGAAAATAGAGGCTTTTATGAACCTTACTCATAGGTAGTAATGTCATAACAATTGATAATTCTCGCCATGCGAGGTCTCTGTCCGTCGAGCTGCTTAAGTCCTTGAACTTTTTCGTTTTGAACAAGGTCCAAGGAATGGTGGGAGGTCACAAGTAGTACTTTCTTAGGTTGTAGGCATTCCACTGCTTGTCGATTTCTTTGTCGCTCATGGTGGTGAGGGTGTAGCTTCTCTTTTTGCATACTCTGGCTGATTTTGTATGGACCTTCCCAGATGTGAGCCATCTTTTTAGAGCCTTCCCGTTGGGCAGTGATGAAGGCTTTTCTGAGGTATTTTTGCCCTTTTGCCCCTTTTTAGAGACTTCCAGCCTGGCTAAAATTGCCGTATTTTTGCCCTTTTGTTGTAGCTGGAGAAGAGATGTTGCTGATAGGTCGCAATGTGGGTGATAATCTTCTCATGCTCTTCCTCTGCCAGGTCTAAGTTGGTGGCCATCTCATTTTCGTTCTGCTCGAGGTTCGGCAGTACAGTGCTGATGCTTGGTACTACGACGTTGGGAGGAATGATCGACTCAGAACCATACGCTAGGGAGAATGGAGTCTCACCGGCTGCTCACCTTTTGGTGGTACGGTATGCCCATAGAACATTTAGGAGCTCATCTGGCCACTTGCCCTTTTTTTTCGAGAGGGTCTTTTTGTCGCAGTCGATGATGGTCTTGTTGGACGCCTTGGCCTGCCCATTGCCATGTGGATATCGGGGCGTAGACATATGCTGCTTGATGCCATAGTTTTTGAAGAACTTCCTCAAGTTTTTGCCCACGAACTGCAGACCATTATCGCTGACGATGAAGTGTGGGATGTCGAAGCGGCAGATGATGTTCTTTCATATGAAACGCTCTATGTCTGTCTGGGTAGTTGTGGTTATGGGTTCGGCATCGACCCATTTTGTGAAATAGTCGATTGTTACGATCACCATGCCCTTGCCCCTAGTAGCAGGCGACATTGGTCATACCAGGTCAATTGCCCACTGTATGAATGGCCATGGGCTCGCTGGTGGATGAAGTTCATTGACAGGTAATGCGGGCACAAGCTTGAAGCGCTAGCAGCTGTCGCACATTTGTACATACTTCTTGGCGTCTTGATGCATGATTGGCTAATAATAGCCAGCGTTGAGAGCTTTTTACGCTAAGGAACGGCCTCTAGAGTGGTTTCCACATACGCCTTCATGAATCGAGCTAAGAATCTTCAGGTCGTCGGGAGGCAATAGGCAGCGAAGATGTGGTCCTCAAAAAGATTTTCGAACGAGCATGCCATTCCACATGTAGTAGCGTGCTTCCTTCATTTGGAGCTTTCTAGACGCCAATCGGTCTGTGGGGAGTGTTCCATTGACTATGTAGTATATGATGGGATTTTGCCAACTCAGGGTTATGCTGATCTACGCCACCTCAATTGCTTGTTCCACATCTATGCTCGGCCTTTCCAAGTACTCGACTGGGATGGAGTGCCTGAGCTGGTGGTTTAATGCAGAGCCTAAGCTTGCTAGTGCGTCTAAGTGGGCATTTTCTGCTCGTGGAACCTGAGTGAGTGTGTACGCTTGGAACGTCGCTAGCTGCTATCGTACCTTCTTGAGGTATAGGGCCATCCTTGGATGCTTTGCTACGTACTCCCCTGAGGTTTGATTGGTGATTAACTGGGAATTGAAATAGATCGCAAGCTTCTTCACTGCTAAGTTTTTTGCCAAACTGAGACCTGCTAGTAGTGCTTCATTGTTTGATGCTTTGAAACTCTAAGTGATCGCCAGCTCAAGCATCGAGCTATCTGGGGTAGTGAGAACTAGGCCTGCCCCCGATCCTTGATGGTTGGATGATCCATCGACTTGCAAACGCCAAAAATCTCCATCAGGTGAGGCAGGTACAGCTGTGGCGTGCTCAGCTACCTCATGGGTGCTTTCGGGTTATGTTCCTGCATCCTTCAGGCTTGGGGTGAATTTCGCTATGACGTCCGCCAGTGCCTGGGCTTTTATTGCCTTGCGAGGTTAGTATGCTAGGTCGTATTGACTAAGTTCCAACGCCGACTTCATTACTCGTTGAGAAGCGTCTGGACTATGCAAAACTGATCGCAGTGGGTATTGGGTCATGACGATGACCAGATGCCCTTGAAAGTAGGGTCTGAGCTTCCGAGCTGCAACAACTAGTGCGAAAATTAGTTTTTTGATCTTCGGGTATTTGGTTTCCGCATCGATGAGAGCTTTGGATGTGTAGAATACATGCAGTTAGGCCCCCAACTCTTCTCGTATGAGGGTAGAGCTCACTGCTACTTCTGATACCGCCAGATAGATGTATAAGTTCTCCGCTGCTTCCGATTTGGATAGTAGTGGTGGCGATGTCAGGTACTGCTTCAGGTCTTCAAATGCTTTCTTGCACTCATCATCCCATTTGTCATTCTGCAAAGTTTTGATTGCCTTGAAGAAGGGCTTGCATCGGTCGGTAGATCGCGAAAGGAAGCGATTGAGTGTGGCCGCTCGTCCTGTCAAACTTTGGATCTCCTTCAAAGTTGTGGGTGATTTCATGTCCAGGATCGCTTTGATCTGCCTTGGATGAGCCTCGATTCCTCGTTGGGTTACAAGGTACCCTAAGAATCTGCCTAAGGAGACGCCAAAAGTGCACTTGGCTGGGTTGAACTTCATGTTGTATTAGCAGAGAATGGCAAAAGTTTATGCCAGGTTGCGAAAGTGGTCTGACCGCTGTTTGCCTTTCACCATGATGTCGTCGACATAGAATTCCATAGTGACTCCGATCTACTTCTTGAACGTCATGTTTACAAGTCGCTAGTAGGTCGCTCCTGTGTTCTTGAGGCCAAAGGGCATGACCTTGTAGCAGTATCTGCCTCGCTCAATCACGAATGCAGCCCAAGAAGCCTGAGTACGCGTCTAAGAAGCTGAGCAGTTGGTTCCCGGATGTTGAGTATACGAGAAAGTCGATTCGGGGAACCGAGTAGTTGTCTTTAGGGTATACCTTGTTGAGGTCGGTGTAATCCACACATACTCTCCATTTGCCCTTTTTTTTTTTCATCACTAGCACGACGTTGGCCAGCCATACTGAATGTGCCACTTCCTCAATGAATCCGGCCTCCATGCTGAATGTGCCCTTTTTTTGGATCACAAGTTTGGCAGTGGGATCGATGTGCAGCTTATGACAAGCTATTGCTAGATCAATGTCAGGCATGTCAGAGGGTAACCATGCGAAGACGTCGCGATTTTCCCTAAGGAAAGTCGTGAGCTCTTCCTTATCCGCTGGGTTCAATCGTGAGCCTATTCTAGCCGTTTTTTTCGGCTGGTGAGGGTCAAGAATGATGTTTTCGACGTCTTCTTCAGGTTTTCATCTTGATGCATCTTCCAGGGCATTGTCGACCTTAACGCCATCTTCTTGACCTGCCTGCTGTAATTGCTATTTGGCAAAGGTAGAGTCGTCTTTCTACACTTCAGTTACTACTGCTGGGCAGAAAGACTTCTTCTTCGACTCCTTGAGAACTTGTACAGTGCATCGCTTGGACATGGCCTAGTGCCTTTGATCTCTCCGACTGCTCCTCCTGGGATGCGAAATCAGATATTCTGATACTCGATCGAAGTCACAGCTCCAATTTTCACCAGCCAGGGATAGCCCAATATCCTATTATGGGGAGATGGGTTGCTGACGATCATGAAGGTTTACGATGAGACAACCAGTAGGCAAGTTACGTTGAGTGTGATAGTGCCAATGGCAGTTGAGGTGAGTCCGTTGAATCTGGTCAAGACCTCTGCTTTGCATTGGATCGTGCTTTCCAGGCCTATCTTCTGGATGACTGACAATTGTAGGAGGTTGACTGAGCTGCCGTTGTCCACCATGATTCTATCAATGAGGACGTGGGCTAGTTGTACAGAAATCACCAAGGTGTCGTCGTAGGGAAAGTTTACTCCCTCAGTGTCCTGCTCGGTGAAGCCAACGATTGGTCTAGGTACATCATCTATGGATTAAACCTGATTGACTTATCTCGCCTGCTGGATCTTCCTCTTCTTGGAGTTATTGGTGGCCCCCAGATGCTCGAATTCGGTAAAGATTCTGTCGATTCGGATTGTCTTGGTTGGGGGTTCAGCATCGGCATTTGCTTCTTGCCTTGGCCGGGCAGCTGGTTTATCGACATACTGGTTGCACTTGCCTTCTTCCATGAGTTGCTCAAGGTACCTCCACCATGTGGTGCAATCATTGGTTGTGTGCCCAGGACATCTGTGGAATGCACAATATTTGGTCTGGTCCATCTTTGAGGTGTCGCCCTTTAAAGGTGGCAGCGGCTTGAACCATGGCTTGTCCTTGAGGTCTCGAAGGATTTCGCTGATCAGGACTGAGAACTTGGTGTATGTGTTGGGCGCCGGGCCTTCATTCGTTGGGGACAGGTCCCTGCGTTTGTCTCCTAGCTTGCTTTTGATGTTGAGTGGTTTATCGCTCGCCTTCTTCAAAGTAAGTTCTGTGGCTATGCGTGGCTGCTCAGGAGGCTTCTTGGGGCGGTTCTCCTCATCCTAGAGGGAGTGCTTTTTTGCCAAAGCATAAGAGTTCCCCAAGGACAGGTTCTCGTCCATAATCAATTCTCTGAAAAGCGGGTGATCTGCTGTGAGTCATTTTCGGAAAGCTGAGTATGCGATGCTATCATCGTATCCGATGATCTTTGCCTTTTCCTCCTTGAATCTCTTGACATAAGTGCTGAGTGACTCCTTCAGGTCATTATTCATGCTGAAAAGGTGGTCAGATTTCCTCTTGATCGAGCTGTAAGACGAATATTCCTTAGTGAAAACCAAGGAAAGTTTGTCGAAGTTCTAGATTGAACGTGGCGGCATGGTGTGAAACCAGTCTTGCGCCTCCCCTTGTAGTGTCGTGGCAAAGATCTTGCACATGAGAGCGTCATTGTTGGTGTAGAGGGTCATGGCACTTCGGTAGTGCATCAAGTGTCTATCCAAATCCCCATCTCCCCTAAACAAGGTGAAATGTGGCGGGTTGAACATCCGCAGTGGTTTCGTCCGCTCGATCTCGTCTGTAAATGGTGACCTGCTCAGGTTGGCCACGTCTCTACAGAGGGCATTGTCGGTAGTGTCAATGCATTGGAATCCGCACAACTGCTCTGCTACGAGCCTTTGTATTTCCTCCTGGATTTGAGCCTGGTGGGGGTAGCGGAGCCTCTAGCTGCCCCCAATGTTGACATGCAGGTCCATGTTGCTCTTCGGCTCGTCCTGTTCGTTTGTGCCGCGGTTGCGGTGCATGAGGTTTACCTTGTCCTGCTCGTCATCGCTCTGGCGGAGACTGCTAGTGGAACTTGAGCTAAACTGCCCACGTGCTCTTCTCTGGGCGTCATGCGGCTGCCTACTCCATTACCTCGTAGAAGGATCTCCTTGCGGACCTAGCCTCGTGTGGACACTTCTCCCGGAAGGTCTTGAGTGCTCGTGGGAGTGTGGACCCAACCTCGAATGCACACTGACTCATGAGCCGAGTGGAGAATGATCACTTTTCTGCGCATCTAGGTAGGAGAAGACGTTTCCCCGAGGTCCCAAACAAGAGTGTACATTACCCGAATGCTCGGTTTATGGTGGGTAGAGCGGCTCTTTGCCGGGACGTCGCTGGAATGAGTCGCGTTCTTCATCCCTTGTCCTGCTTCGAGGCACCTCATCTGGAGCGCGCTGCATCTCTATGCACTCGAGGAGTTGGTTCACCAAAGTGGTCTGCTGCGCGAGGGCGTTCGTCAAATTGGGGACCTGCTAGGGCAGGTGGTGCTCACCATTTGGATTGGAAAAACTTGGACAATGGGCGTCTCCATGTGTGGTGGAAGTATAGTGGATTGCAAGTACAAAGCTTAAGCCCAGAGCGGGCATGGCTGTGGGCCTTCTTGGCCGTAGGGCTGCCACATCTTAGTCTGCTGGCTAAGTGGCTTGGGCTTGGGCCTACTGAGCTGCTTGGCTGGCAATAGCTGCCGAATTCTGGGCTCGGGTTCCGGCCTGCTATGCAACAAGGCCTGTCGTTGCATTGGGCTGGGCCTCTTGCCCAGTGCTGCCAAGTTCGAGGCCTCCTGCCCAAGGGCTTGGAAGTGGACCTGGGCTTCCTGCCTAAGGTTTGGTGGAAGTGGTGTCGTGGCCTGGTAGCATTGTCGTGGCTACTGGGTCACCATGGTGATGGTGGTGGCGCGGCTTCGCGGCGGTGGGGCTCCTCCTGTCGTCGTGTTGAGCCTTGAGGACCTTCGTTTTGGGGCTATGTCCTCATCTCCACTATCTGGTCCAAATCCTTGCACGTACGGGGTTCCATTCGTTGTAGTTTCTGAATTTCCTACCATTGTATCCTTTCTCCAGGGATTGATCAAGAAACTTTTCTAGGAAAAATTAATTAATACGACATGTGAGAAATTCAACGTAATAGAAAATTCAAGAAACTAATGCGAGAGGCTTTTTGGAGTATTTTGAATCAACTCTCAATGAAAGCACCAATTTGTGGATGCAAATTTCCGTTGTCTTCTATCTTGACGAAAATGCACCTGCAAAACAATCAACACCTTTGATCAGAGACCTAAGCCTCACGCGCCCACGAGGTTGGGGGGGGGGGTTAGGTCAACTGATCTCCGATGCCTAAGTTAGTTTATCTGAGAGAGTAAAGTGTTTAGGGCTTTTTTAGGGTTGCCAAAGCTCTAAACAATTGGTAGAATATGAGGTATTTATAGGGTTAGGGTAGGCCATATAGGGTTTAATGGAGAAATATTCTCTAAATATTCCCAAGATATTTAATAGGAGATAATATCTTGAAATAATATGGTAATAATCCTTAATTGATTTAAATTAGGATTACTTACTTGATTGAAGTCAATCCTCAATTAGGAATGTATTAAAGATAGGATTTGGGTAATTAATCCTTATCTTTAATTCCTTGCCATAGGCAGGTGAGTTGTGGGCAATTGTGTTCAGCTGCTGAGTCCTCCAGGGATGTGAGCTGCGCGTGGGAGCATCTGAGAAGCTTGCCTATTTATTGAGGGCAATCTTGTGTTTCTTAAATAAAAGTCCACGTGTCGCCTCTAGAATTTTTGGGATTAGTTTTGGCTCCACACCACTGCCATAGTTACCTTCACCAACACTCCACACCCCCACACCACCATACCATGATTGGTCTCAATCTATTTTGCACATAAAATTTTGAACATCAAGTACATTTTATTCATCATACACATGTATTACAATTTTATATAAAATTAGGATTAATTACCTAAAACCCTCCTAACCTTTTACTATCATTCTAAATTGGTCTCAATTTTTTTAACATTCCAAACAAGTACCCAACCTATTCAAAATATCACATCCGTCAAGCCCCGGTTAAATTTTTGTTAAATTAACTAGGGCTTATTTGTCTCCAAAATAAATATAGGGTCATGGAAGCATGGCCTCCACCAGCTAACGATCACCTCTACCCCCATCAGACCATCACCTCCAAACCCAACGCACAACCACCAACTCCACCCTACAACTCAAGCCGCCAACATCAAGAAAAAGGAGGTTGCTGAAATTGTTCAAACATTATGACATTGATTTCCTCACTCACAACTGTGTTAAAAATTTAATTTACCAAATATTTAACTTTACTTTATAGCTGATTATTCTAAAAGCACGGAGTGTTAGACTTTATTATTCTACTACTTTTTAAACCTCTAGGGGTTTTCTTCATTTATTTTTGTAAATACAACAAAGTCGTCCATAATGTTCGAACTCAGAACTTTGTTAAACAAAGTAGAGGCTAGATGTCACTCTATGCTAATTAATTACTTACAATTTGCAGGAGTTATATTATGTAATTTTCAAAGCTAATATCTATTATATATCATATTGTACTTTCAACCAAAGAAAAAGTATATATCGTAATGTTTGACCATGATCTGAGTAACTCCAACCTAAAAAAAAGAACTGCAAGAGGAGATAGATGACTTCCCAGAACTACATAGATATAGAATGGACATAATTCAGTTCATGCTATACATACATAGTGAAACAAATACCCCATACACACAAAAGCATCATTCTTCTTAACACTTAATTAAAATACAATATTACAGTTCAAAACTTAATATAAATTGTCTATATATCTCACATAAGTACACTAGGATTTCTTTTAAGACTTTATAGTACTGGATACACACTTCATTTATTTAATTAATACAATTAATTCACTAATCCGACTGCGAACGCGGATGGCAAAAACCATCACTATCATCTCAGTTCGGAATGAGCTTGAAAGGAGGCTTAACAAGAGCTGGTGCTGGATCATATCGCCCATAGTCTTTGGTGTTAGCTCTAAGCAGCCTTTCATGGATTCTGGCTACTTCTTTGTGGTTCAATGGCTTCCCTAACATTTCCTACGGTGTGAAAATCAGATAACGA
Organism: Heteromeles arbutifolia; assembly: GCA_024362995.1. Classification (NCBI taxonomy): domain Eukaryota; kingdom Viridiplantae; phylum Streptophyta; class Magnoliopsida; order Rosales; family Rosaceae; genus Heteromeles; species Heteromeles arbutifolia. The sequence goes on along the minus strand of JANCRC010000002.1, from coordinate 35,548,945 downwards.
GTCAGAGGCAAAACTTAAAATTTCTGTACAAGTAATACTAATTAAGTAGGAGGAGGAGGAAGAAGAAGGAGATCATAAACACCAGAATTTCTGAAGCCTTTCTAATTACAAACCTCTGTAGTTGCATCCATTTCTTTGGCAAACTTGTTGACAAACATCGATTTTCGACCTGCAAATGCAGTTCTCATATCATGCATATTAGTAAAGGTGAAAACTCCTTTTCGTTTGCATAAATTAATATCTTGTTGCACAATATTTCTGGCTAGAGGAATCTATCTATTATGGCTACTCAGACGTAATAAGTGCAAAAGATCAAATCAATGCAAATTAGCTACATTTTCATAAACATCGTAAATAAGGGGCTGCTTGTGCACCTAATTATGCATGAGGGCATAACTACAAGAAATTAGGGTTTTGAGAGGATGCTTTTGGTTACTAAAAATTGCAATTCTTATCGTTAATTGTTTCGTCACTGCAGCTCTTTTTTCTTGTACATATGCGTATCTTTATATACATATGCATATCTTTATATATATATATATATATATATATATATATACAGACATCTCTGACAATGCAAGGATTCATATGACTAATTAAAACCAAAGGCTGCAGCGGAACACGTAACGAAAGACAAACCTGCTGCAAAAGCGGTTGATAAAACTAATGCTGAAAACAGAAGAAAGAGGATGCTGAACTTCTTGAGGAACATGAAAGCCATGTTGTTAAGCAACTTTGTTGTTCTTGTTTATGTCTGAGACGCTTTTTTATCCTTCAAGATGAGAGAATTTTAATTGACCAAATGATATATGCTTCCTATATACCTACCATTTAATGCAAAGGAACATCAAATCGTCTACTTAGAGTGGAATTCCTAGATATAAACAGAAAATTGACAGGTAATTATAAATTAATAAAAGCTGTATGCTTTTTAGCTTTGAATTGTAACGAAAAGGTGACATAGACCACTTTCCTGTTGTTGGGGGCACTAAGTCTAAGAAGTTAGTGGACTTATATAGTTAATTAACAGAATAGTATTTAATGTATGACCCACAGTGGAAATTATCATGAAACCCCTAAATATCTTGGCAAAACTTTGTGTATAACTAGCAATCAAAGTAATTATAAACTTTGACTATACAACAAAGATATTTTTAAAAAAAACAGCAAAAACACCAAGCCCAATAGGGCAATAAAAACGAGCTTAAAACGGGAAAAACTATAGCGAAACCAGATTCAAAAAATCCGACATAAAATTTGGGAGACCCCATCATGAATGACCATTTACGTTTTGCATATTGCTGTACATGTTCAGTTCAGTTATGAGTAAACTCAAAAGGACTGAAATGGAAAATTTGGAAGGCATGTAGGCTGTGCTTGAATTAAAGAGAAACATTAGGTATAAAAATTGCTTTTATGGACTACCATTGCTTTCAATTATCTATAAAGACAAAGGCAATATACCAAATACCACTTAAAGGACACTGAACTGGTGGAGAATAAAGAGAAGCATGTATGCACTGTAATATTTAAATAATCCATCTTTCTTTTCATTTGTTTTCCAAAGAGGTGTTAGGGCAGCCTCTAACTTAAGCAAACCATCCTCACATTTGCCTTCAATAATTGGCCAATCTACTCCTTCCCTAATATCCAGTCAATTGTCGTCTAATTTTGATCTTAGACAATGTTAGAATACCATATGGTTAGTGGGAATGTGGGATGTTATGCACAAATTTGAGAAATTATAATTGAAACTGAGTGTGGGATATTTGTGGTGTTTCCAATCAATCACTAAAATATCTCACTAGGATATTTGAGATGTTTCCCATCAATTACAACTATAGGTTAATTAAGTTCTTAAATCCCCCCCCCCCCCCCAAAAAAAAGTATAACGTCAATTATTAAGTCAACATTATAAAATATTAAGCAAAAAACATGAGGTAGCAGAGAGTCCATTAGAAGTCCCACTTTCAAGGGATATTTGTGGTGTTTCCAATCAATCACTAAAATATCTCACTAGGATATTTGAGATGTTTCCCATCAATTACAACTATAGGTTAATTAAGTTCTTAAATCCCCCCCAAAAAAAAAGTATAACGTCAATTATCAAGTCAACATTATAAAATATTAAGCAAAAAACATGAGGTAGCAGAGAGTCCATTAGAAGTCCCACTTTCAAGAGAGCCTCCTTAGCATTTCACATATATATACATGTGCGTCACCCACTTTAACAACTAGCTGCAACTTTAATGTGAGTTATGTCAGTTGGTTAGAACAGTGTGTCCACATTGTTGACTCAAGCTCGCGCTCTTCCAAGTTTTAATCTCTCTTTCTTTGAATTAGAATAGTTTAAAATATCACTCTGTAAAAAAAAAAAAAAAAAAAAAAACTAACTAATTGCAATTCATAATGCATTATTGGTTTTTGGTAGTAAAGTACTGAGAAGCATATGCAATGTAAATATTTCTCTTCTCTGTCACACTTGTAACCAATTATGTGTGTATCGGATAAGATTGTTTAAGTGCCAAATAATTGCATGGCTCGTTTATGGCTACAACCTTTAGTCCTTAATATTTAATTTTTTTTTCAATTTTTATGTAATATCTCCTGAATCTCATTTCAGAGATTGATTCAAACTTTTATTTATTTATTTACTTTGTTTATGTTTGACCATGCGGACATGAAATCTGAAAGGAAGTAAAAATATATTTTAAAATAAATTATAAATCTTTTAATGTTGATAATATCGTTTGTTTTAAAAATAAATAAAAAAATCTAAATAGCAATCAACAACCATCGACAAAATGAAAGAGCTTGTTAAAACAATTGTATCTAAATTGCAAAATAAATTTAAACAAGCCGAATCACCAATAACAAAATTCATACAATAAAATCAGTACCTTTATTTTGAAGTAAGCTAATATTGGATTCCAATAGCAAATTCAGCAATTCATTAGATTATTCCAATGTACAATAATGAATTATACTATTGTAGGTGAGACTAACTTATATTAGAGAATCTGTCAGGTTTGTGTGTCTAAATAGCATTGCCTATTTTATCAATGACCGATTTAGTTTTAGGAAAATTTTATTTAAACCCATATAACCTCTTTCTACACCTAACTTACTCTCCACACCCATATTATTTTCAATTAAACTATCAATATCTCTTTAAACCCAAATTTACTATCTAAGCTACCCTCACAAACTCAATTCAATATGTGAACTTTACACACATATAGAAAATAAACCCAAAATCAGTTGGAGACAACTCTGTTTCTGAAACTATTTTCATATTTGATTCTTAAATGTGCAAACTTGCTACTCCAATATTTCTCATGAGAAAAGTGCCCATGCATGATGGTGATGCTCTTCTCTTTTTTCTCGCTAGAGTCGAAAATATAGTCATAATGATATACATTGTTCTCATCTGTATAGGACGGATGATATTCATTATCATCAATGTCCCAACCTTCGTCTGTTTTTGTGCCACGGAAAAACCATATTTGCTTAATGCGTCAATAATATGCTATCTCTTGTGTTCTTGTTCATTGGTTTAAATTGGAAATCATTGACAATTATTATTCTTGAATATATATCAAAGCAGAACTCGAGGACTTTATCAAAGCCGTATTTGCTGTATTTTAAGTTGTTACAAGTAAGAACAATTTTGCTAATTATCATTATGTTCGGATTTGATTTCACTTTTCTGGAGATGAATCCTTTCGCATTGGTAGATGGACGACGCTGCTGCTTTCAAGAACTTCAAAAAGTACATTTCTTCACTTCAGTTGTTTTTACCTTCTCTGTTTTTGTTATGTACTTGCCAAGCTATTTACTAGTGTTTTAACTTCATTATTTTTATGTTGCAGTTGGTGGCAGTATTGAATTCCCAATGCCTTTTGGAAGAGTTATGAGTCCTATAGAGAAATTTGCCCACGGGCTAATAAAGACCTTCTTTGCAAGCATTCTACTTTTAAACTCTTAAAAAATTAAAATCAAAAGGAAAAAACCTTACATAATTGGTTTAAATCTTATTACTTGGAGGATTTGAAACTTCAAAATCATCATCCGTCAGTCAGAATGAGCGTATGATAAAGATTGACTGATGATAGAGTTTGATTATGAAGTGTGGATTTATTGATAAATTTAAGTTTTATTTTTAATTTCATCTTGTACTTGATGGTAATTATTCAATATGATAAAAAAGACAATTCACATTTAAAATTTAACTTAGGTGGAGTGAGGTTATATGTGACACACCCTGACCCGAAAGTGGGATGTGCTGGCCGTCACGTGAGCGTGACGTAACCATGTGCACAGTGCGGAAGCAATAAAGAATAGAATTTACGAATCAATTAAAACCGAAACACTAGCAATACTAGTGTAAAAGAAGTGTGAATTCCACTAATACAGGGCATAAAAGTCTACGTGCAGTCAAGCAGAAGTACTAAATAGAAATAACACCCGAAGGTGGTCCTACATAAGTGAATTATGTCAGAACGTCCGATGAGCTCCTCGTATGCCACCAACGAACACTACTTAATACCTGGAGGGGCGAAAAAGAAAGTTGAGTGGGTCAGAAACAAATCTTTTCAAAACCTTTCTTTTCTCAAAAGTTATAATGACACACCCCGACTCTAACATCGGGACGTGCTGGCCGTTATGTGAGCGTGACGTAGCCATGTGCGCAGTGCGGAAACAAGTATAGATAATAAGTACTAGAATAACACAACTAGTGATACAAGAACATAAAAGATTGTGAAGGTTAACAGCATAATTTACAAAATTCGAGCATCCTAGGTGCAGTCCAGAAAGACGTAAACAGAAAAGCCAGAATATTTACATGGATAGTGCACTCTCAGATATGCCTTGAAACCTCGCTTGCCACCAACGTTATCTAAAACCTGGAGGGGCGCAAAACAAAAGTGTGAGTGGGCAAAACAAAGCTTTACCAAAATCACTTCGATACAAAAGTTGTAACCCCTCTCTGTAAAACATGTATGCTTCCCAGAAAATATATATATATATATATATATATATATATATATATATATATATATACACGTACTATCATTGGAAAACCATCATTCAAATATTGCCATGTTCGAATGAACCATATTCAATATCAAGCACGCAACAATTATCATCAAAATCAATCAGGTGATATCTCAATGCATAACATGCCGGCAATGCATATCAATCAGCCGGAGTCACCTCTAGTGACCTGTACGGCTAAATCTATGGCTCCACAACCAAATCCTCAATTCATCTCTCAATCAATAACCTGCACCCATGTCGGAACCACCTATAGTGGTCTGTACGACAAACTGGGTATATATAAAACCCTATGTGCTACAATCACGTGAAGGCTGGCGACGAATTGTGGGTCACCTACGAGTCGGAACCACCTAATGTGGTCTGTACAACAGGCTGGCACCTGCCTTGGATCCAAGGTGTGTGTACGGTGCGGGAGGTGAACGATGCTAAGCCCTACTCTGGCGGCACAAACCCCGATGTACAGGTAAATGAGCCATATTCTAATCTCATCGATATCACCACAATCATCATATCAAAAGTACATACTTACCTGACTTACTTGGCGCCCGTAGTGCGTCAACATATAATCATATAAACATAGCAATAAATATATATGGCATTTGACATGGCATTCAATTTCATAAAATCATTTTAAAACGTATTTCTGGGAATCAATCATGTATATATATATATATATATATATATATATATATATATATATATATATATATATATATATATACTGAAAACAAAAGCCCACTCACTGATAAGTAGACGGGTCGTAGCCCCCGAGCCTCGCGTGGCTGCGCTCGTCCTCAGGATACGTCTCACCTATATGCGAAACAACTATACAATCGTTAATTACCCACATAACCCAATCAGATAATAACTTCTCATACATTGCTCAACTGGGGTGTTTGAATATACCAACATGCTCTACTCAATCCCACGAACACCCCCATATTTTTAAATTAATTTTTGGAAGTCCCACGCGCCCTCACGCGCCGGCCAAGGCACGGCAACACGCGCGGCCACGTGCCGTGCACGCTGACGGAACCTTAACGCCATTAAGGAATATTCCGTTAAATCCCTAGAATATTCCGGTAAAGTTAACTGACGCTGTTACCTTTCGTTAGGAATATTTCGTCAACTTTGACGGAATATTCTGTCACCTTCAACCTCAGTTCGTCGGTGACTGGCGCCGGCGCTGCTGCGTCGCCGGAAACTGGTTAAATCTTCCAAACCTATTTTCTAGCTCAATTCTCAACCAAATTTCACGAAATTTACACCAAAATGAACCTTAGGACAAGGAGAAGAGGTTTATACCTGTTAAAATCCCAAAACTCGGATAAAACTTGCCGGAGCAAAACCAAGAAATCCGGCCAACCCCCACACTTGTGATCCCGACGTCCAAAAGCCTCTAACTTTGTCCTCCGAGCTTCACAAGACCATTCTAAACCTCCCTATGATCTCAAAATAGGCTAAAACATCACGGTTTGCAAGTACATGAACAATACCCTTCTCGGTGCTTCACGGGTTCTGGGGTTTCCGAGGGTTTCAACCTAAATTGAAGGTATGGTTGTGATCACCAGGTCATCAAGGTTACGAATAAGACACTTAAGACTTTGATCCGTGACCAGATCAAGAAGTATGGCATTGTCCGTACAGTTGCAGGGAAAAAGGGAAGAAATTTCGACAAGAGGAAAAAGAGACGGGTGAAATGGGAGGGTGCACACGTGTTGTGTGCGTGTGTGTGTGTATAGTACTCAGCCAATCCCATTCACATAATATCCAAAAATATAGGTACCATTATAACAACATTAATCCAACTCACACATTCACACATTCCCGCAAGGGTAAAAACATCATTTCACATAAAAAGATACTTCATTTCGGAACAGACTGTTGCATATAACCCTTCGCCGTAAAACCTGTATAATTTCCCAGAAATAAAGTATATACTCACACAATATAATTCTCAAAATCCTGCTGAAAATATGTATGTATGAAAGTATGTATGCCATGCCAAAGTATCATAAATGAATGCCAAAGCATAACTCTGTGAATGTGATTGAATACTAAATAATCAACTCAGCCCTCGGCTGTATATAGCTCATAACAATCATCATATCATATAACTCATACTCATCTTAATCATATCATCATATATATACCCTGCACACACATCAATACCACCTTTAGTGGTCTGCACAACATCACTGAATATAAACTAATATGCTCTAGTGCTACGATCACGTGAAGACTGAGCGATAAATCGCGGGTCACCTACGAGTTGAACCTACCTATAGTGGCCTATTCGACAGGACTGAGCACCTAGCTTGGATCCAAGGCGAGCATACGGTGCGGGAGGTGAACATCATGTGAAGGGCTGAGCCCCTCTCTGGGCGGGAGCACTAATATCAGTGTGCAGGTTTATGAGCTCTAATCATATCACGTCACATCACATCACATCATTCATTCGCATCAAACTAGTATATAAATTTACCTGCCACTTACCTGTGCGTCCTAAGCACCAACATCGATATAAGTAATCAATAATGCATAATAAATTAAATAGATACTTTGCATGGCATTTCATATCGCATTTCATATCACATTTCATTTAAACTGATTTTCTGGGAAAAACTCATTTATATAGGTATATACAGAAAACAAATGCCCACTCACTGATAAGTAGACGGTCGTAACCCCCGTGCCTAGCTTGGCTACGCTCATTCTCCGGATAGGTCTCGCCTATATGACAAGTAACTGAAATAACGTTAATTAACGCACATAATCGAAACCTTAGAAATAACTTCTCATACATTGCTCAATTTGGGTATATGAATATACCACTGTGATCTACACAATTTCAGGATCATCCCCATATATTTAGAAAAAATTTCCGACCACCCACGCGCCGGCCAAGGCATGGCTAGACACGCCGGCCATGCGCGGCCACGTGCCTGGCACGTGTAACGGTACAGTAACACAGTTAAGAATATTCCGTTAATTAACTAACGGCTTCAGTTAACGCCGTTAGCATATTCCGTCAAAACTGATGGAATATTCCCTTATCTTCTCTGGCGAGTCGCTGGTCGCCGGCGACTGTTTTTCGGTTTCTGGAAAAACTTCCAACTATGGTTTGTCCTTCATTTTTGCACCATTTTCTACGTACTTTATACCAAAATGAAGATCTCACAAAGATGAACACATCCATACCTGACTCGACCCCCAACTCGCCGGGTATTCGCCGGAAAAAGCCTCGATAATTCCGGCCAAAATGAAAACTCCTCGATATCGCTATTTCGACGTCCAAAATCTTCAAACGAACTACTCCGAGCTTCCTTAGGACCTCATAAAGCTTCCTATAAGCTTCAAATTCCCTGAAAAACAATATTTCACGTGTGCATGAACAGTGCACAAATCGGAGGGTGAGGTTTCTACGTGAAAACGAAAGTATTTGAACCTGAAAATGGTACCTTTGAACTCAACACACCACGAGGAACATGATGGTGTCCTTGGTTTCTTCGATCTGCTAGGTTTGGGGAGGTCTTGGGTTTGTCCGTACAAGAGAGAGAAGAGAGAGAGTGAGTTCGAGTTAGAGAGAGAGTGAGTACGGGAAGTGAGAGAGAGGAAATGTGTGAATGTGTGAGTGTGTGTGTGGTCTAAGTACAAGCAACCAAAATAATTGGACCCACTTCCAAACTTAAACACACACGTACCTTAGTTAAGGTCTAAGGGCATTTTAGTATTTTCACGTCCGTCGTACGAAATTTTCGGGACGGGCTATTACAATCTACCCACCTTATAAAAATTTCGTCCCCGAAATTTACATAACCAAAACCATCCACTAGGACTCATAAAACAATCTCGGGTACATCTCTCTCATCCGATCCTCTATCTCCCACGTCGCTTCTTCCACTGAATGGTTCATCCACAAAACTTTAACCAAATGTACTGTCTTGTTCCTCAGAACCTTTTCTTTCCAATCAAGTATCGTCACTGGCTCCTCATCCTAAGTCAAATCTGAACTGATCTCTAAGGGGTGATGAGGTATCATATAAGAAGGATCTGCAATATAGTGACGAAGCATCGATACATGAAACACATTATGTACCTTAGACAGCTCTGACAGCAACTCAAGTCTGTAAGCAACTTCACCAGCTCGCTCGGTGATCTGATAAGGTCCGGTGAATCTAGGACTTAGCTTGCCTTTCTTTCCGAATTGTACTACACCTTGCCACGGCGATAACTTCAGAAATACCCAATCACCAACCTTGTACACTCGATCAGTGGCGTGTCTATTTGCTAAACTCTTTTGGCAATCTTGGGCCGCTTTCATATTAGACTTAATAACCTGAATGTTCTGAGTAGTCTCCTCCACTAACTCAGGGCCCACTAAAACTTGTTCACCAACCTCTGACCAACATAAGGGTGTACGACAAGGCTTGCCATATAATGCCTCGAATGGCGCCATACCAATACTCGAGTGAAAGCTGTTGTTATAGGCGAATTCCATCAAATCCAACCGCTTATGCTAAGCATCGCCAAACTGTAACACCGAAGATCTTAGCATATCCTCCAAGGTCTGAAGCGTCCTCTCAGATTGTCCGTCTGTCTGAGGATGATATGCCGTGCTGTATAGTAATCTCGAACCCAAAGCTTCCTGCAATGCTATTCAAAACTTAGAAGTAAATCTTGGATCTCGATCAGAAATAATACTCACAGGAACTCTATGATACTTCACAATCTTCGTGATGAACAACTTAGCTAACTTGTTCAAAGAATACTTTTCCCTCATAGGAATGAAGTGAGATGACTTAGTAAGCCGATCAACAACCACTCAAATTCCATCATAGCCGTTTTGTGTACGAGGTAGCTTGTACACAAAATCCAAAGTAATATTTTCCCATTTCCACTGTGGAACGGGAAGTGGCTGTGACAACCTAAAAGGCTTCTTTCTTTCGGCTTTAACCTGTTGGCACACGATGCACCTACCTACATACTCAGCAATTTCCCTTTTGATACCTGGCCAATAATAAAATGGCCTAATGGTATGATACATTTTTGTTCATCTTGGATGCATCGCATAAGCTGAAATATGTGCCTCATCAAGAATTGCCTTCTTTAATTCCTCATTATTTGGCACGTACATCCTATTTCCTTGCATAAACATGTCATCCGTCTCTCGAACTCTGAGATCTTTCTTTTTCCCTTGATTCCTCAAATGAATTAACTCTTGAACCTCTTCGCTATTCATGTGAGTCTCGAGTGTACGATCAATCAGAATAGGCCTAACTTGGAAACTAGCAAGTAAGGCTCTTTCTTGCTTTGCCACAACTCTTTCTTCTCGTTCTTCCAATTCCATTTTCACTCTAGTAGACCTCAAATTTACAAGAAGAGGAACACGAGAAGCATACAAAGCATTAACCTGACCTTGAGATTTCCTACTCAAAGCATCAGCCACCACATTAGCACATCCATGATGATACTCAATCGTGCAATCGTAGTCACTTAGCAACTCAATCCATCTCTGCTGACGAACATTCAAACCTTTCTGTGTGAACAGGTACTAGAGACTCTTGTGATCTGAGAAAATCCTACACTTCTCACCGTAGAGATAGTGTCTCCAAATCTTCCAAGCGAAAATAATGGCTGCCAATTCCAAATCATGTGTAGGGTAATTCATCTCATAGGCTTTAACTGACGAGAAGCGTAAGAAATTACCCTACCATGCTGCATCAACACGTATCCCAAGCCATTCAAAGAAGCATCGTTGTAAACCTCAAAATTACCACTATCATCAAGAAGAGTCAAAACAGGTGCATGAGTGAGATAATACTTCAACTGCTTGAAACTTTGCTCACAATTATCATCCCACTCAAATTTAACTTCCTTCCTGGTCAACCTCGTTAGTGGTAAGGCCATAACTGAGAAATCCTTAACAAATCACCGATAATAACCTGTTAAACCAAGGAAACTCCGAACCTCGGTGACGGTTCGCGGCTGTTCCCAATTCTCCACAGCGGCTATCTTCTGAGGGTCTACCCAAATACCCTGAGCTGAAACAACATGCCCCAAGAAAGCAACTTGATCTAACTATAATTGGCATTTACTGAACTTAGCATGTAACTGATGTTCCCTCAGCTTCTTCAACACCAAATTAAGATGTCGGACATGGTCTGCTTTTGACATAGAATACACCAGAATGTCATCAACGAAGACAATGACGAATCTATCCAAATATTGCTGAAACACCTTATTCATCAAACCCATAAAAGCTGCTGGTGCATTCGTCAATCCGAATGGCATCACAAGAAACTCATAATGACCATAACAAGTCCTGAAAGCAGTTTTAGGAACATCGTCGCTCTTGATCTTCAACTGATAATAACCAGACCTTAGATCAATCTTAGAAAATACACAGGCACCTCTGAGTTGATAAAAAAGATCGTCAATACGAGGCAAAGGATAACGGTTTTTAATCGTCATCCGATTCAATTGCCTGTAATCAATGCAAAGCCTCAAAGTACTGTCTTTCTTCCTTACAAACAAAACTGGAGCTCCCCAAGGTGAAGTACTAGGTTGAATGAAACCTTTATCAACCAACTCTTGTAATTGAATCTTCAATTCTCTTAACTCCGCAGGAGCCATACGATAAGGAGTTAAAGAAATAGGATCAGTACCTGGAAGCAAATCAATAGTGAACTCCATATCTCTGTCTGGCGGCAATCCAGGTAAATCATCAGGGAAAACATCAGAAAAATGTCTAACCACCTTGACATTCTCCACGCTAACTGGAGCATCATCATTTAGTACCACGTGAGCCAAATACCCTTGACAACCTTTCTTTAGTAACTTTTTGGCTCTCACGGATGATATGATTCCATGCCTCAATCCACTAGGTTCACCAAAGAATGTAACCTCAGGTAATCCAGGACGATGAAAGGTCACTGATTTCCCGTAACAATTAATCTTAGCATGATTGCAATGCAACCAATCTGTGCCTAAGATAACGTCAAAATCCACAATGTCTAGCGGAGTGAGGTTAGCAGGCATAACCACATTCTCCACTATTACGGGACAACCTGGGTACACATAATCTACATAACACTTTTCCCCTCTAGGCATAGCAAACTCCAACTCATACCCAAGAGGTGAAGATTGAGGTTGTGTCAATTGAGCAAATGTATGAGAAATCACAAAATGAGTAGCACCATAATCAATTAACACTTTAGCATAATGACCTAGAATATTTAATGTACCCATGATCAAATTTGGATTGTTCTGAGCATCCAGCAGCGAAAGGTTGTTGATACGTCCATGGGTCTGCTGTTTTCCTCTGCCTCTGCTGGCATGAACTCCTCACCCCTGAGGATTACGCCCATGTCCTGACTGACTATATTGTCTGGAAGACCCAACTCTACTGGTAGTAGCGTCAACCTGCTAAGACTGTCCTCCAGAATGCCACTAGGATCCACCAGCTGAAAACTGCTGCTGAGGCATATATCCTCCAGAGTACTGCTGTGGAGGCATATATCCTCCTGAATACTGACCATGACTGCCCTACTGATAGGGATCCTGGGGGTACTGGTACTGTCCCGAAGAATAAGGAACGGAATCCCCCTAATAGTGGTATGCACCACCACGACCCATCTGGGTATAACCACCTTGTCCTGAAAACTGCTGAGCTGGAGCTTGCGGTGGTAAAGGAGGCTGCTGAGGTCCCTACTGGCTTTGAGGACAAAACTTAGCTTGATATCCCTCCTAACCACAAGTAAAACAACCACTGCTACCTCTTCGACATTCCCCTAAATGTCGACTACCGCACCTACGGCACCAAGGTGCATTTCCTCTACCAAAATTCCCTTGCCTCTGGGATCTGAAATCTCTGAAGAACCTACCACCTCCTCTCTGATCTGTGGAACTGAAACCTCCACTGGAAGAACTAGAACTAGTCCCATTACGCTTAAAGCTCTGAGTCTGGCGAGGCCCTTGTAAGAAATGACCTTTACCCTTATCCTTATTCTGATTCCCATTTTTCTCTTCCTCTTCACTGTCGCTGGGTAAATTCTCAGAATCCTCAATCTGAAGTAAAGCCTCATAAAACTCATGATAAGTAGTACAGGGAATCGCAGTCCCAATGGTACGCCATTTTTTCTTAGCGTCCAACTTAAAACGACGTAGCATCTCAACCGGATTAGCAGCAACTTCCGAATGATAACGAGATAGATCGGTAAATTTCCTGTAGTACTCGTTAGCTGGCAGCTTCTTCTGCCTCAAACTAGTGAACTCCTGTTTCTTACGATCAATGTAAGCAGGAGGAATGAATCTCTTATAGAAGACTACTTAAATACCTCCCAATCTCTAGATTCTTCCTGGGGTAACTCATTAGCCAACTGCCTCCACCAAGAAGCTAGTTCCTTACCCAAAAACCATGAAGTCGTCTCGACCCATCTGTCTAAAGATAGACTCATCTGACTCTGCATCAATCTGAAAGTCTTCCCAATATGCATCAACCATTTCTCTGAACCCTCGGGACCTTTATTCCCCACAAAAGTGGTTATCTTCAAATTATGAACCGACTCCAGAGGGGTCCCTGAGGTGGGCGAAAAACTGACTGAATATCATTCGTTATAGCTTTCCCTAACTGAGCTATATCAGGGAAACTAGGTTCATCTGAACGACGTGGCTCTCTACGAGGCGGCATAGTTTTGACAGAAACACCAAGATAATTAGAATATTCACAAGATATGCAGGACTGCCAAACCTGGCTCTGATACCAATCTGACACACCCCGACCCGAAAGTGGGACATGCTGGCCGTCACGTGAGCGTGACGTAACCATGTGCATAGTGCGGAAGCAATAAAGAATAGAATTTACGAATCAATTAAAACTGAAACACTAGTAATACTAGTGTAAAAAAAGTGTGAATTCCACTAATGCAGAGCATAAAAGTCTATGTGCAGTCAAGCAGAAGTACTAAATAGAAATAACACTCGAATGTGGTCCTACATAAGTGAATTCTGTCAGAACGTCCGATGAGCTCCTCGTATGCCACCAACGAACATTACTTAATACCTGGAGGGGCGAAAAACAAAGTTGAGTGGGTCGGAAACAAATCTTTTCAAAACCTTTCTTTTCTCAAAAGTTATAACCCCTCGCTGTAAAACCTGTTTAATTTCCCAGAAATAAAGTATATACTCACATAATATAATTCTCAAAATCCTGCTGAAAATATGTATGTATGAAATTATGTATGCCATGCCAAAGTATCATAACTGAATGCCAAAGCATAACTCTGTGAATGTGATTGAATACTAAATAATCAACTTAGCCCTCGGCTGTATATAGCTCATAACAATCATCATATCATATAGCTCATACTCATCTTAATCATATCATCATATATATACCCTGCACACACATCAATACCACCTCTAGTGGTCTGCACAACATCACTGAATATAAACTAATATGCTCTAGTGCTACGATCACGTGAAGACTGAGCGATAAATCGTGGGTCACCTACGAGTCGAACCCACTTATACTGGCCTATTCGACAGGACTGAGCACCTAACTTGGATCCAAGGTGAGCATACGGTGCGGGAGGTGAACATCACGTGCAGGACTGAGCCCCTCTCTGGGCGGGAGCACTAATATTAGTGTGCAGGTTTATGAGCTCTAATCATATCATATCACATCACATCACATCATTCGTTCACATCAAACTAGTATATAAATTTACCTGCCACTTACCTGTGCGTCCTCAGCACCAACATCAATATGAGTAGTCAATAACGCATAATAAATTAAATAGATACTTTGCATGGCATTTCATATCGCATTTCATTTCACATTTCATTTAAACTGATTTTCTGGGAAAAACTCATTTATATAGGTATATACGGAAAACAAATGCCCACTCACTGATAAGTAGACGGGTCGTAACCCCCGTGCCTAGCCTGGCTATGTTCGTCCTCCGGATAGGTCTCGCCTATATGAGAAGTAACTGAAATAACGTTAATTAACGCACATAATCGAAACCTTAGAAATAACTTCTCATACATTGCTCAATTTCGGTATATGAATATACCACTGTGATCTACACAATCTCATGATCATCCCTATATTTTTAGAAAACTTTTTCGAGCACCCACGCGCTGCCACGGGCTGGTCAAAGCACAGCCCGACGCGCCGGCCACGTGCCTGACACGTGTAACGGTACACTAACGCCGTACGGAATATTTCATGGAATATTCTGTTAATTAACTAATGGCGTCAGTTAACGCCGTTAGCATATTCCGTCAAAACTGACGGAATATTCCCCTATCTTCTCCGGCGAGTCGCCGGTCGTCGGCGACTGTTCGCCGGTTTCTGGAAAAACTTCCAACTATGGTTTCTCCTTCATTTTTGCACCATTTTCTACGTACTTTATACCAAAATGAAGATCTCACAAAGATGAACACATCCATACCTGACTCGACCCCCAACTCGTCGGGGATTCGCCAGAAAAAGCCTCGATAATTCCAGCCAAAACGAAAACTCCCCGATCTCGCTATTCTGACGTCTAAAATCTTCAAACGAACTACTCTGAGCTTCCTTAGGACCTCATAAAGCTTCCTATAACCTTCAAATTCCCTGAAAAACAATATTTCACATGTGCATGAACGGTGCACAAATCGAAGGGTGAGGTTTCTACGGGAAAACGAATGTATTTGAACCTAAAAATGGTACCTTTGAACTCACTACACCATGAGGAACACGATAGTGTCCTTGGTTCCTTTGATCTGCTAGGTTTGGGGAGGTCTTGGGTTTGTTCGTACAAGAGAGAGAAGAGAGAGAGTGAGTTCGAGAGGTTTAGAGAGAGAGAGTGAGTACGGGAGTGAGAGAGAGGAAAGGTGTGAATGTGTGAGTGTGTGTGTGGTCCAAGTACAAGCAACCAAAATAATTGGACCCACTTCCAAACTTAAACACACACACACCTTAGTTAAGGTCTCAGGGTATTTTAGTCTTTTCACGTCCATCGTATGAAATTTCTGGGACGGGCTGTTACAATATGGGTTTAAATAAAATTTCCCTTGAATCAAAGATTATTTTGTTTTGCAAATGTATCAAATAAATTAACCATGTATGTATCAAATAAATCAACAGCCTCCTTACATATCAGCCTAAAAATATAGATACTTTGAAAGGAAAAATTCCCTTTTATCTATAACTATACATACAATAGGAGAAATAAACTCTATTAGTTTTAACATATTGGAATTGTCATGAATTTGTAAAATTTCAATGAAATAAATGAGATGTTGTCTAAGGACTACGTAGCTAGTGCCACTATTGGAAAAAATAAATTGCGAGACGAACAAGAACCATCTCCTAAAACCAACAGTCATCGCTTGAAAATTTACCCGATGGAAGATCGTAGGTCAAAATTTGTCGTGTCAACACAATCGTAAATATATTTTCCCAACGGCAAGACGATTCCGTTGGTTAACTTATATTTACCCGACGACAATCTGGTGGGCAAACTTGCATTGACTGTTCTTTACCCGACGGAATGAAGTTTAATCGATGAAATTTTGGTGGTCGTGTCAACACTGGTTTTAAATTTCAATAGTTTAAAGCGACGAAGCCTGTTGTCGAATAGGTAACACAAAATTATTAATTTATGCTTTGCGTCCAATTTCGTCGGTTTAGTTTAAGTAAACCGACGAAATGATTCGTCGAGTAAAAGTAATAAAATTTAAAAAAAATTAACAAATTAATCGTGTTTGATTAATTAATTTTTTTTTAACTTAACTTATTTAATATTAAAATAGTAAACACAATTATTTAATTAAATTTTAATAACTGTCCTTCGCAAATAAAAATAATAATAACTGTCCTTTGAAAAATACCCACAAAAAAAATATTAAAAATAGTGAAAAAATTCTCATAGCCACGTCCACTGCTCCCTCCGATTCTGAAATTCATTGGGCGGATTGTTTAGAGCTTAATGATGACTTTCTTGATCAGCATAGTAGTCGCGTAGCTTGAATAGGGATGGCAACGGTTTGGTTTGGGGACGAAAATGCTATATTCATCCCTATAATCACGAAAATTAACCATATTCATAACCACAAATTAACCATCGGGTATTATCCATAACCATATCCACCGGTTAACGGATTCCCCATCGGTTAACGGGTATATCCATCTTCGTGAATACAAAAAATATATTCGTTCAATTGAGAAATTATAAGTTAGTAGATATCAATTTCTTCATTAAACATTTGATGTATAAAATGATCCAATGAATGGATCTTATTGAGTATAAAAATTAAAATACTGATGATGTTGGCTTGTTTTTGTTATGTCCTAAAAGCACCATTGAGTTTGCATTGATTTTGATTCAAAACTTTACTTTCCTACAAAATGCAACTTTTGTATTCTCAAGGTAATGGTTTGGTGAATAATAGATATACAAATACATATACATATATATATATATATATTATACTATTATATTATATATAAATTATATTATTTACTAATCGGATCGGATTCGGTTATGGATACGATTTGGGGACCTCTATAACCATATCCAAAACCATAACCGAATAATATAAACGGTTTTTCCCCATATCCAAACCATACCCGAATTTTCATATCCAAATCCAATCCATTCGGGCGGTTATCCGCGGTTATCGTGTTTAACGGTTAGAATTGCCATCCCTGAACTTGAACATCCACTCTTTGAAATGTGTCATCTGCGCAACCCATAAATATAGTCAAACGTTTGCGGTTCACCATAACCAATATCGAACTCGGTCTAAAATAAAAAGAAAAACAAACAAACGTTAGTTATAAAAAACAATAAATTGCTAATTATATATATAATTAAATTTAATAAAAATATTACATGGAAAAATAAAACAATTACCGAGAGTTGTTCCATTAGGTCTTGCTTCACATTCCGGGGGATATACTTCCATTTGTGGAGAGTAATAGGGCACCGGGTACGAATGAGTGCACGTGTGGAGCGAGTCAACATAGCTCGAACTTGAGGACATGTTAGACGCCTATGTCTTTCGTCATACTCAACTTTGACTCGTCCATTGACAAGAACAATGTGCCTAGACATCTATTTAAATAAATAAATAAATTAGACTTTTCAAAACCGCAATTTATAATATAACAAACAAATTAATTAAATATAATAAAAATAAAATTACTATAACAAAACCCATCACACTCCCCAACCCCGTCCCCCTCCCATTCCCCGTGACCCTTCCCACCCACCCTGCCCCCCTCTCCACCCAACTCCTCCCCTTCCCCGTGTCTCCTCACCTTCCCCGTCACCCTTCCCACCCACCCCCCTCCCTCTCTCCACCCAACTCCTCTCCCCAACTTCTCCTTTCCCTATGTCCCCTCACCTTCCCCGTCACCCTTCCCACCCACCCCCTCCCCCTCTCCACCCAACTCCTCCCCTTCCCCGTGTCCCCTCCCATTCCCTGTCTCCCCTTCCTTTCCCATACCCATACCCATACATGACACACCCCAATCCCAATAACATAAGTTACAAGGCTGTAATGTGCTGGCCGACACTAAATTGACCATCTAACCTTATCCGGAGATGACGTCACAAGCCAACTTAATGATAAAGCCATAACAAGATATTTATGATGTGTAAGAATTTGAACCAAAGATGTTCATTTAATAATAAACCCAAAGCTGCTACAAGAAAAATACTTATCATCCTCCCTACTTGGGGACACAAATTATCTTGGGTTTAACCCCGTTATTAGCACATCACCTCAGAGCAGCTAAAAGCTTCACACAACAATAAATACAACAGAGTGCAATGTTATGCATAATCAAAAGTCGAACATGCCAATATTATTACAACTAAGATAAAATTGCAACAAAGGAGCCATCACCCAAAGTTCAGAGGATGAAAGCTTCACTGCCAAGCCCACTCGTCTCCACCAATGTTCTCCTTATTCTCGTTACGTCCTAAAGGGGTCGATAAAACAAAACGTGAGTAGACCAGTTTTATCACAATTATAAAATCATCATTTAAACATAATAACCCATGTTAAACATATATAACGAAAGCTATATAATAATACTACTGCAATAG
The DNA here is from genome assembly GCA_024362995.1 of Heteromeles arbutifolia. NCBI lineage: Eukaryota > Viridiplantae > Streptophyta > Magnoliopsida > Rosales > Rosaceae > Heteromeles > Heteromeles arbutifolia. The sequence goes on along the minus strand of JANCRC010000002.1, from coordinate 35,529,776 downwards.
TAAAATCTCATTCATTAATATCATTGAAAAATAATCAAGTCAAGACCAGAAATCATACATTCCGTCAATCGATCATGCTAGCATCCACTAACATAAGTATAGCAAGCAGAAAATATACTAGCATCAACTAGTTAATCTCAATACCGGTAATAATAATCAACCCTCTAGCGTCTACTAAGACAAATATCACCTGCCAATAAATCTACGACCGAAGATAGCTATATGAAATATCACATGATGACCATGTAGTGAATATATCATCAAAATATATTATCAAATATCATCACAGGTCTCGTCAGAAACTAAAATATTAATATGCATCCGCATATTAGGCATATATATATAACGTACAAATGTTTTAGTTTTTTGAAGGGATCTACTCACAGATAAGCAGAGCGTCCCTTGCAAATAGGCTCATTGTCTGTATCCTTCTGATCCTCTAACAATCATGTGATAATCAATATAAGCTAATACAAGTTTAAAACATCAACATATGGAACATTGTCCAAATCTACCATTTAGGCTTTGAATTTGCACAAACAGAGGGCACCACGTGATTTAGAACACCGAAAAACCTGGGGTTAGGTCTCGGGTCTGTCAAGCACTGCCGTGCTCTGATCACACGCCACCACGCATCGCCTTGGTGCTGTCGTGCTGGAAAACACGAGCTGTCATGGGCCGCCGTCACAGGTGAATGCGCTGTTGTACTAGCCGCCGCGGTTTGGCGAGTAGACGTCACACTCATTGTTGCCAGTGCAACATGCCAGAGCAGTGAGAGTTTAAGACAGTCAACGGAATATACCTTCGCCGTTGGATGATTTCGTTAGAGTTAAAGGAATCCTAAGTTCAGCCGTTAAACTTAATGTAGATCGTCGCGGGCAGCCGTCTGCCACCGGCGCATCGCTGGAAACTGCAAAAGTTGCACCGAGGACATCAATTAAAGGCTCAGGGACTTACTTTGAACAGATTTAAGAGGAATGGGGGTCGAATCCACCTCGGACTCGACGGATTTCCCTTGAAAACCCTCGCCGGATTCTGGAAATAGGAAAAACATTGCATGCATGTCAAACCTTAGCAAATTCGAACTAAAATTAACATGCAAGAAGGTATCTAAATACCTGAGATTGGTTCGAGTTGTTCTCGAGCTCCAGAAATCACAAACTTGCCGGAGTTTGCTCGGAGAAGACGATCGAAAACTGGGCAATTACACCGAGAGACATGCAGAGGTTTATAGCACGAATAAACAGGTTTAAACCTCACCAAATTCAGTCCCAATCGAAAGAGAAATGAAATAAGAACACTGCAGAACCCAAATCAACCTTGAACTCGACGACAATCTTGCTAGAATTCAAAGCCGAGGCTGGGCATGCAGGTTCAGAGTATAATCGAGTTAAAGCACATGTTTTCAAGCTCAAAATTCGAAGAAACAAACAGTTCCAACACATTTATAGAGAGAGAAAGTGAGAGTAAGGATAAGGCTCTCGGCTTAGAGAGAGAGAAAGTGTTCGAGACTTAGAGAGAGAAGGAGTGTTTTCAGAAAATGGGAAGGGAGAGAGAGGCTGGAGTGGTATTAAGTGTTTTCAGAAAATGGGAAGGGAGAGAGATGCCGGAGTGGGTATAACCCCACTTAAATTTTTTCAAGTGAAATTACAAATTTGCCTCTCACTAATTGTAAATTTTACAATTGGGTCCCCTAAGGTCGAGATTCGAGATTCGAGATTCGAGATTCGAGATTCGAGATTCAATATCAACGTACAAAAAATAAGATTACGAAACTTAAGAAAGTACAAGGATATAAATCTCGAGGCTCGATAAATTAATTAAGGCACCCACTCAATAAATTAAGGGGTGTGATATCCACACACCCTATTTTACTTCTCACACCTTTTTAATTTTCGACCATCGGATCGGATGAATTGAAGAACATCAACGGACATAAATTATCAAGGGATGTGTGAGAAGTAAAATGAGATGTGTGGATGGCACACCCCTAAATTAATCAAGGCACCCACTCTAGGGAATAAAATACAATATTTTAAGGTACGGATTGTAACAATACAAGTACGACGACGACGACAACAACAACAACAAAATAATCATAACAACACCAACAACAACAAAAAAAATTATATAACAACAACAAAGAAAACAACAACAATGTAAAAATAAATTTGATATACCTTTTAGAGAGATGGAGAAAGATAGAGAGAAATGGGTGAGAGTGAACTTGAATGAATGACAGAAATGGAGGAGTGTCGGTTTAATATAGGGGATGACCGGCTTTACCCAAAGAAAGTTCGTTGGGTAAACCTACAAGTTTTAAACACTTGTTTAGCCGTTTCAACTTCCCCGACAGAAGTCTGTTGGTTAAGCCTACACATTTTTAACACGTGTTTGGGCGGTTCAGTTTACCCAACGGAAGATCGTCGGTTAGGTCAAGATATTAAAAGCAGCCAACTCAAACGTTTTGTCAGAAGAAAAAAAACGTGGGAGAAAGATCCTAGCTGATAGAATGTTTCAACTTTCGTCGGGTAAATCCAAAATTTGGAGGGACGTTTGATTTTCCTGAGAAAAAAATGGGGGGAATTTTTAAATGTTTACCCAACGAACCAAAGAGTTTGAACGATGAACAATATTAGGACCTTCCATCAAGTAAAAGATTTGAATTAAGATATCCATTATTTTTGTAAATTAAGATAATCAATTTTCAAGATTAGGGGTAATAGAAGTGTTTTTCAACCCTCAAATAGCATAATTTGGAAAAATAACTTAAATCATGAGTAATATAGCCGTTCGATCGTGATGCTAAGTTTGTAACCGTCCAACATTTTCAACCGATCCCTAGTCCATCCAAGTGTATTTGTCATGATTGTTGATGTATACGATGTCGTGCTATGTTCAAATAAGTTTGACGGTTGGATCGTCGAAAACATGTTTGTGGAGTTTGACTCCCAACAATGCAAGTGATTCAACCAACACTTAGTGTTTCCATCCATAACACTATTAGGTGAAACTATGATTGGGCATGTTCACAACACTTAGTGATTCAACCAACACTTAGTGTTTCCATCCATAACACTTAGTGTTTCTAATCCCTATTGTAAGTATTTTTATTTCATGATTAGGCCCGTTCATTGTATTATTCTCGAGTCGGTTATTGTTTTGGTAAAAAATGGGAAAGTTCGGAGATAAAATGACCGCTGAAAATTACATTTAAGTTTGTAACCGTTGAATAATTTTGTCATGTTATCTAACATCGAAATATTTTTTTGTGTAATTTTTGGCATACACGATCTCATAGTTTATATGAATAATATTGACGGTTGGATTGTCAAAATAATTATACAGAGTCCAACAATTGTATATGGATTTGGATATGTGCAATAAGGCCATGAACTTAAAAGACGGAGCCTCCGTAGGGTAAACTTAAAACATGTGCTCGAAAAATACCCTAAACCCTAATTTATGCTTGAAAAAGACCTTAATAAATTACTCGACAAACCGTCTATCGTGTAATATATAGCGAAATGTTACTTAAGGGACGGAGATTCGTCGCATAACAGTGCACATGAATTTCCAATTTTCATTGTATACTTCGATTTTCCCTCGATAAGTAGAGTCTAAAGAGACACATCATCCCCAATCAACTCAACAGTGCCAGCTAGGATCCAAGTCATCAGTACAGTCAACAATTACTTAGTGTAGAAGTTTTGTTTGTTATAACTGCATTGTAACTAATCATAGTTTAAGCTTAATTAGTTACATTAGTTAATATCTAATCTTTATTAGCTGACTTGTATAAATACCATCATGTAAAATCAGTTTTAATCAATGAGAAATATCTTTCCAAATATGGTATCATCCATTTCTGTTTAACCGTATGTCTCTCGATCCTCTTCTCCCTCGCTTCTTACGATTTCTGTACCTTCCGTGCTCACCAATCTCTGCAACCTCTGTGATCTGCGATCTCTGTGATCTATTTTCTCTCTGTAATCTCTGCGATCTCTATGCGATCTTTGATCTCTGCATTTCTCCAATCTGCGATCTGCAATATTCGATTTCTCTTAAATCTTGATCAATCTTCTCCTTTCTGTGATCTACAGTAATGATGACATCGTCGACCTCATCTCCGGCGAATTCTGAATTTTTTGCCCCAAATTCCGCTTTGATGAACCCTAATTTTGCTACGGGTCCTCATTCTCCCTCAATTTCTTTAATTTCAATTCAGAATATAAGCTGTATGGTTCATACGAAGCTCAAACGAGATAATTACCTTGTCTGGAAGACATTATTTGCTCCGATCTTTCGTCGATATAAGCTTACAGGAATTGTTGATGGCTCTAAGGTTTGTCCCTCGCCATTTGTTATTGATGAATATAGTAAAAACACTGGAATTCTAAATCCCGACTTTTATTTGTGGTATGAAAATGATCAAAATATCCTTAATTAGCTGAATTCTACATTTTCGAAATATCTTATCCCTTTCACAATTGGTGTCTAATCATCTCGTGAACTTTGGCTCACTCTTGAGCAACGCTTCGGAGGTGTCTCAACTGCTCACATCCATTAGCTTTGATCTCGCCTTCATTCTGTTCAAAAGGGATATTTACAAATTTCAGAGTATATTCAACTCATCAAGAAAATTTATAATGCACTCATGGCTGCACGAGCTCCAGTTTCTATAAATGATCTGATTGTGATCACACTACAAGGCCTTTCTGATGATTATGAGTCATTCATTGACTCGATTATGCTCCGCATCTCATCCACCTCTTTGGATGAATTACATGGATTGTTAATTAACAAAGAGTTGTTTATGAATTGTAAAAAGAATTTTGTTGCCTCTTCTGTCTCTGAACCCTTTCAGGCTTATGCAGCACAATATTCTCAGCCTCAAACCCCTCTTATTCCTACACCATAGGGTTATGCTCCACACAATTCTTATGGCACTCACTATCGTGGCAAATGTCACTTCAGGGGTAACAACTATCATGGAAACAACTCTCATGGAAACTATCAGGGAAATTACAGAGGCAACTCTAATAACTTCAATCGCATTTCTGGCGGCTATAATTGTAACTTTGGAGGACTTTCATCAGGTAGCAATGTACCTCCTGCAAAACTATTGATTGCTTCGAAATAATGAATTATGCCTTTGCTGGCAATGTACCTCCTGCAAAACTAGCATATATGTGTGCTTAAATCAGTTACAAACCTTCTGCTCCTACTTGGCTCATGGACTCTGGAGCTACATCGCATATTACCGTTGATTTTTCCGCCATTCAATCTCTAGTGCCATACAATGGTCAAGACAAGGTCTATATAGGTGATGGTCAAGGTATGCCAATCCATCACATTGGTACTACCACTCTTAGCACTCCTATTGCTAATTTTCGTTTAAATAATGTTCTTCATGTCCCTACAATGAAGCATAATCTTCTCTCTGCTTATCAATTCTTAAGAGATAATCACTACAAATTAACCCTTGATTCTGATGGATCTAAAATCGAGGATCGTATTTCGGGGATGATGCTTTTTCGGGGGGTAGTTAAGTATGGCTTCTATCCATTTCAAGGCACACCAACTGCATTCAACTCTCTTTCTGCACTTGTTAGTACTAAAGCTCCATTGCAAGTTTGGCACAATAGGCTTGGTCATCCATCATCTCTCATCTTTAGAAAGACTTTAAATAATAGTTCTAGTGCTTATACTGGTAAAAAGTTCAATTCTTTCTTTTGTTCAGATTATGCAATTGGCAATAATCACAAATTGCCATTTACTACTAGTGTTAGTTCAGTGTCTGTTGCTTTAGAACTTTTGCATTGTGATGTCTAGGGACTTGCCCCTACATCTTCTGTCAGTGGTTATCGATACTATGTCTTGTTTATTGATGAGTTTACAAAGTACAGTTGGCTCTTTCCATTGAAACTAAAATCTGAAGTGTATTCCATCTTTGTTCATTTCAAGAGCTATGTAGAAAACTTGATTGGGAATAGAATCAAAGTTCTCAGAACTGATTCAGGGGGTGAATTTACTAGTTCTAATTTCAAATCTTTTTTGCTACAACATGGTATTATGCATCAGTTTTCTTGTTCTCACACATAAGAACAAAATGGTTGTGTAGAAAGGAAACATAGACATCTCACATAAACTGCTCGAACCCTTCTCATTGCATCAAAGGTTCCTCATAAATTCTAGGCTGGTCTTGCAATCTCTCTATGGGAATTGTTATTTCACAAGTCTCCAGATTACTCAAAAGTTAAAGTTTTTGGATGTAGCTGTTGTCCTTGGATTAAACCATATACTACTTCTAAGTTGAATGGCAAAAGTGTTCAGTGTGTTTTTCTGGGCTATAGCTTGCAGCACAAAGGCTATACATGCCTTGATCCTCTCACATCCAGAGTATCTTATTCAATGAAACACACTTTCCTTTTCATGATTTTAAACCTTTCACTGTGCCATCCTTATAGCAACAAAACCCTCATCTACCTACATTCACACTTCCCTTTCCAATACCCTGCCACACACAAACCTCACTATCACACTCAACTCACTCAACTCTAGCTAGCTTTCCAAGTCCTGATTCATTACCACATTCCCCACCTATTCCCACAAACACTCATTCAATGATCACACGATCCAAAGTTAGGATTTTTAAACCAAAAGCCTTGGCAGCTACTAAACATCCCGTTGACCCTTTACACTTTGTTCCCACTACTTACGTTCAAGCCTCCAGACATGATCATTGGAACAAAGCTATGGCAGAGGAATTTAAAGCACTAAAATCTACAAGAACTTGGTCACTTGTTCGTTCCTCTCCAAATCAGAATCTGGCGGGTTGTAAATGGGTCTTCTAAATTAAAAGGAAACCAGATGGCACTGTAGACATGTACAAAGCCCGTTTAGTACCCAAAGGGTTCCATCAACAAGAGGGGTTTGATTTTAAGGAAACTTTCAGTCCAATTGCCAAGCCTATTACTATCAGGATTCTTTTGACTTTAACAGTGCAGTTTGATTGGTTCTTAAACCAATTGGATATTAGTAATGCATTTCTGCATAGAACACTCAAGGATGAGGTCTTTATGCAACAACCTCAGAGGTTTAATGATCAATCCAAAGCATCTTATGTCTGTAAGCTCAACAAATCCCTATATGGACTAAAGCAATCCCCAAAGGCGTAGTATGACAAGTTATTTCAGACTTTGATTTATCTTGGTTTTCATAATTCTACATCAGATTGTTCTCTGTTTTTTACATATCAGCCTGCCCTTGTTATTATTCTTGTATATGTTGATGATATCCTAGTGACTGGACCTAATGCACAAATCTTGTATATCAGCCTGCCCTTGAATATGTTGTATATGTTGATGATATCAGCCTGCCCTTGTTATTATTCTTGTATATGTTGATAAGCTCAGTAAACTATTTCCAGTAAAAGACATAGGCCATTTACACTATTTCTTGGGTTTGGAAGTCCACATAAGCTCAGAAGAAATATTTCTCTCCCAACATAAGTATGCGATTGATCTTCTGCTCAAAACAAAAATGGATGGCAGCAAACCTTGTGCTACACCTCTTGGCACTCAAAAATTGGATCATAGTGGTACACTTCTTTCTAATCCATATGAATACCGATCCATTGTTGGGGCATTTGCAATACTTGACTTGGACTCAGCCTAATCTCTATTTTGCTGTGAATCAACTTTGTCAGTTTTTACATTGTCCAACAGAAACACATTTTTAGGCTGTTAAACGAGTTTTAAGATTTCTCAAAGGTACTGTTGATGAAGGACTTTGGTTCAGGAAAAGTTCCCTGCATCTCACTGCCTTCTCAGATGCTGATTAGGCAGTATGTGTGTTTGATAGGCACTCTACCAGTGGCTACTGTGTTTACATTAGTAGTAATGTCAATAGTTGGAGTGCGAAGAAGCAATACATTGTTTCTCGTTCCTCCACGAAAGTTGAATATCGATCCTTGGCACACACATCTGCCGAGATTACTTGGATATGCAAAATTTTCAAGGACATCACCTTTCCTCTGTCTAAAGTTCCAGTGCTTTGGTGTGACAATGTATCTGCCATCTCTCTAGCATCTAATCTGGTCTTCCATTCTAGAACCAAACACGTGGAAATTGATTATCACTACATTCGGGAACTAGTATTAGCTTTTCTTCTATCAGTTCGATTTGTACCTAGTCACAATCAAATTGCAGATATTCACACCAAATCATTGTCCAAAGCTCGATTTCAGCTTCTCAAATCCAAGCTTTCACTTGGTGCTCCTCTGTTCAGCTTGAGGGTGTGTAAAGAGACACATCATCCCAAGTCAACTCAACAGTGCCAGCTAGGATCCAAGTCATCAGTACAGTCAACAATTACTTGTGTAGAAATTTTATTTGTTATAACTGCATTGTAACTAATCATAGTTTAAGGTTAATTAGTTACATTAGTTAATATCTAATCTTTATTAGCTGACTTGTATAAATACCATCATGTAAAATCAGTTTTAATCAATGAGAAATATCTTTCCAAATAGAGTCGTACCCAACACTTTGTCACATACATTCTTCTCAATATGCATGGGATCTGTAATGTGTCTGATTTTCAATTTTGACCAATATTCTAAGTCAAAGAATATAATTTTTTGGTCCAACTAAGATGTTCCACTGCTCTCAAACCTTCATCAAATTGGAGTGTACTCAACTTAGCAAATATTTCATCTCCAGATAATTCTCGTGGTCTAGTTTGATACTTTGTTTTCCCATCAAAAGCTTATGGCTTTGCATGCCACTCGTGATTCCAGAGAAGCCACCTATGATGATCCAAGTATCATACCTTTCCAGCGTGCCAAAGAACGATGTGTCATCGCCACATGTTGGGCATACCATATACCCTTCAGTAATCAAGCTGGACAACATACCATAAGCAAAGAAATCATTAATTGTCCACATTACTACAACTCTTAAATCGAACATTTCCCTCGTCGACTTGTCATACGTTTGTACACCATTTTTCCATAATTTTATCAACTTATCTATCAACGGCCGCAAATATACATCAATGGAAACACTCAGAGATTTTGGCCCTAGTATTAAAAGACTAATGATCTTAAATTCTTTCTTCATGCATCTCCAAGAGAGCAAATTATAAGAAACAATGACCATTGGCCAACTGTTGTGCTCAGTGGAAAATTTTCCAAACAAAATTGAAACCGTAAAAAACAAGTCCTGGTCTTACATTCCTTGGCTTCACAACAAAATTAGGGTAAATTTTATCAAATTCTTTCCACGCATCACCGCCAGTTGAATGCCGCCACACATCATCGTCAACCCGTCCCTCCTTATGCCACCTCATATCACGTGTAGTATGGTTCAACATGTACATTCTCTGTAATCTTGGAGTGAGGGAAAAATAACGCACCTTATTTGGAATCTTGTTAATTTGATATCTAGGCTTATTTCACTTGGGAATTTGTCTCACTTCTCAAAGATAGTAGAACAATATACAATTGTTCTTCCATGCATGGATCTTGTCATATCCTAAACCGAGATCTTTCAAGATCTTTTTCGACCCAGAATGATTTGAAGGTGCATTTGGTTTTGGAAGCATACGTTTGAGAATACCCATCATTATATCAAAGTTTTGATTGGTCATATTACATTGGACTTTCATGTGCATCAACTCTACAACGGTTACGAGGACAGAAAAATATTCATAACCAGGGTACAATTGTCACTCAGCTTCCTTCAACAATTTATCGTACTTATTAGGGTCAGTGACAACACCTCCTCTTCCATATTCAGTGCAACATTTGGAAAAGCATCATTCAAAATGTCCATCACTTGGTCATCATCAACATGACTAGGTGTAGAAAGTTCATGAAAAATTATCCCACAACCGAGACGCTGGCATTGTAATAAGTGATTCCCCATGATAAATCCAGTTGTTTTAATTGTGTATCATCCCATTCGAATACAAGTGATATTGGGCTTCGTCCACTACGCCGAATACGGTTATGAACACTAACTTGATTCCTTGCAAATTTAATAAAATCGTCAATCCCATTCATATATTGCACAGAACTTTGATTTTGTAAATTAATCCACTCCTTGTCCATCGCTCTTGTATTAAAAAATTAAAGTCATCAAAATAATTTTAAATCTGCTTCCTCGCCCCTTTATGCCTCCGGTTAAGATCCTATCCCATTCAAAATTGTACTTTCTGTGTTACGGTTTGCAAATCACTTTACTATTTTGGAACGCAAAAAACTCGGCAGCATCTCCCCAGGTTCCCCAAGTGTATAACGTGGACATTACAGACAAATATTCACTATGCACTCGAAGAACAACAGGAGGATACAACATAACTTTTCACAACTGAAACTTAGCCAAGTTCATCGCAAACCCTAAAAACATACTAGTGCACTCCCGAACTGTCTAAACTTGACAATTCAAGATTAAGTTAGATCGCGGAGCCGTATACTGCGTCTACATGCGTGTCCAACAAAATCTCAAATGGGTATAAGGTATATTTTGAATTTATTATACAAATTTAATCTACATTATTAACTTCGTATAAATGGAATGAAATTTTAACAATTTTCACACCACGAATTTCTACACTAATAATGCTGCACAAATTAAATTTCCCTAATCTCAGTAATTGATAGGAGCATATTTATGCGACTTAGTTAGCTTGTTTTCTTGCATTTACTTAGTTAGTTTCTAGTTATTAAAGTGTTTTAAGCTATTTTCGTGTGTTTGTAGGTTCAAATGGCAAAAGTGGCAAGAAAGTGCAATTTGGAGCATTTTAAAGCAGTTTTGGGCTTGGAATGGATAGCACATGTATGGAGCAAGGTGGATGGACGTTTTTGAAGTTCAAGAAAGGCTAGGAATATGCAAAACATATGGAGAAATTAATTCAAGACAAAGAAGATAAGGAATCAGCTAAAAAGAAGGAACATTATCCAAAACCTTATCCAACCTTATCTTATCCAAACTAACCTTATCTTACCTTATCTTATCCAAACTAACTGTATCTTACCTTATCTTATCCTATCCAAACTAATCTTATCTTACCTTATCTCCAGCTGCAAGGAGGAATTATTTTCAGATTAGGACACCTAAAACCTGTTTTTAGAAGGCATTTTCCTTCTAGAAACATGCCACAACATTTCTTTCTAGAAGCCCTAAAAATCTGGCGCCTGGACCCTTTCTAGAATGTCTAGAAGCCTGCTGCACCTCTCTCTCCTTTTCCTCTTTGGTTTCTGCCATATACCTGACCTTTGCCTTATGGATTTTAAGTGCTAAAATCCTTTTCCTAAGCTACTTTTGTGCCGCACCTAAGCCTATATATATATGTATATTTTCTGCTGCAAAAACCACCATTCACCACCCTCTACCAACAGATCACTATCCACCCCATCTCAAACCCATCATTCACCACAATTCACCACTCATCCATCATCAAAACCTTTGTGCTGCAGCAAGGAAGGAATGAGAAGAAGAAGCATTGGTGCCGTGACATGCCATTCAAGGCCATTGGAAGGCTGGAGCGTTTCTGGGTTCTTTCTATCCTTAGTTTTAGTTCAATGTTTATTTTAGATTGCTTTTCAACTATGCTAGACATGTGGAACTAATTTCTTTTAAGTTAGAGGTGAATTCAAAGCCATAAACATATATGTGATATGAATTGATTTCCTCCAGTTATTGTTTCATAAATCGTGAATGCAATTTGCTTAACTGTTTGATTGAAAACTTATTCTTGTATGTTGATTAAGGAGGCCTACTTAGTTTGCATGCATGAATTTGATGCTAAAATATAAGGGAGTTTCACTTAATAGTTACAAACTTATATTTATAAGTAGTGGAGGTTGCTAGTTACGATCGCGTTAAGTAAATTCCTGGCAGAAGTGTCATGTTGTTCATAGTCATGAATGCCTTGTCAATGCTTATGATTTTCACAAAGCTTAATGATCTTTGATTGTATTTCTATTATGCTGTTCATGTAGGGAACTATCGAAGAATAATTTGATTGCCGATACGTTGTTCATCCAATTCAATGAATTTAGGAAAATCTGATGGTTAAAAAAGTGTTGTCACGGTTATCTTGGGGCGTCAAGGTTCATGGTTTATCGAAATAATAACTGGAAATCGATTCGTATGCATATGTGTCGTGTGTGGAGAATGACCTTCTATCTAGCCTTTCACCCTTTAATTCACCCAATTCGTACCTTTTAAAGTTTGTTTCTTTAATTTGCTTAGTTTTAGTTAAAGTCATCCAAAACAATCCCCTTTGAGTCCTTTTAGTTTAATCTTCGTCCAAATCACCCTTAAGTTTTATTTTTGAGTCTTAGGAACTTAGTTTTTGTGTTTTGAGTCATATTAGCTTGTTTTGAGTTGTCTAGAGTCTAGTTTTCTGTTTTTAAGTCTAGTTAAGTGTTTAGAGTCTAAATTGTGTAGATTAGCATCCCTTTTAATCCCCGGCCAAGACCGATCCCTACTTACACATACTACATCTATAGGGTTTTAATTTGTGTGTTAGAATATATCACATCAAATTTTGGCGCCGTTGCCGAAGATTAGCAAAATTGCTAATCTCCCTTTGTTTCTGTTCGTGTCTTTTACTTTTGATATTTGATTTAGTTTTCTTTCTTTAATTTTAGATACTAGAGAAGTAAGACATGGTAATTGCTAATCTTCAAGCTCAAATAGCGAATCTTACTTCTCAGTTGTCGCAATATGTCGAAAGGACCACAAGGCAAAGTGTCCCTACATTTGGTGCGTCTTATAGGCAAGAATATCAAGCAAATCAACGTCCACAAAGAGGTTGGGAGAATGTCAATACCTGGGGTTATCAAGATCATAATCAATTAGGGAACAATTTGTTTTCCAACATGTACAATTCAGATTGGAGTGATCATTCAAACTCTATGTGGTGGGAATCTCAACAAATTCAACACGATGGGTATTGGTAGCCATATGAGGAGTTCTATTCAAGACCTACATAGCCACCACAACTTCCTATACAATATGCCCAACCAAACTCAGGTTCATCAATAGATTGTGATCAAATTCTTGATGAATTAATTTCTTTGGCGCATGGCTCACAAAATCAAGCCAATGAGGCTCAACAAGGAGAATATTGGCAGCCATATGAGGAGTTCTATACAATGCCTATACAGCCACCACAGCCTGCCCCGCAACAATTCCAACTGAATTCAGGTTCGTCAATAGATTGTGCTCAAATTCTTGATGTACTAACTTCTTTGACGCAGGAATTACAAAATCAAGCCAAGAAGTTGGGTGAATTGAAGAATCAAATGGGAGAGATCGTAGAATTCATGGGACAAATTCAAGAACAAAGTGAACTCTCCAACTCAACTATTGAAAATTCAGCGGAGGATTTTGAAATCGCTTAAGCTATCACCTTGGAAAGTGGCATGGAGGTTGGAGATCCAAAACATGGATGAATAGCTGCTGCTCGAAGAAGAGGATGATAACAAGGCCACAACAAGGGAAGAACCACCCTTGCCACAGCCCCATATGCCCTCTATGCCGTCCACTACAACCAAGGTAAGCCCAAATTCAATTTGTTCTGACCCCGTTCCATCAAATGTCCCTATTCCTTGCAGGTTCATGAAATCCAAGGAAGAAGATGGTGATGAAGGTATCTTCGAAACCTTTCCAAAGATTCAAGAGAAAGAAGTGGCCGGGGAATGTCAAGAATTAATCAAAGAGGATGTACTTGAGATAACCATTTCGAAAGAAGTTAGATTTTATGACACGGGACAAGTCACAACCCTCAAAGCACCAAATATGGCCGAGTGCAACAATCCTAAATCTTTCTTTGAATGGTGTGGCAAGGATGCAATTTCTGAAACTTTCGAAGTGGTGTTTGTCATTGAGTTCTTGTTGGAGCACACAGGTAATCCACCTCCCCGAATTTCAATTTCGTTTTATACTTACATGTTGTTAATGATTCAGGCACCCACTCTAGAATTTAAACCATTGCCGGATCATTTCAAGTATCACCTTCCATTCAAATATCAATTCCATGCCGTGGGCTACAACGAAGCTTAAAATGAGGTATCATCCAGCTGGAAGACGTTAAAGCAAGCGCTTCTTGGGAAGCAACCCATGAGTTCAAATAAAGAAGACCTAGGACTCTCCGGCTCCACAACCAGATTTGCGTTTCTGAACCCTACTCTTTATTGCTTTTACTTTGCCATAAAAAGAGGTATCATCCGGCTGGAAGACGTTAAAGCAAGCGCTTCTTGAGAGGCAACCCATGAGTTCAAATAAAGAAGACCTAGGACTCTCCGGCTCCACAACCAGATTTGCATTTCTTAACCTTACTCTTTATTGCTTTTACTTTGCCATAATTGTCATGTTTGTTAGATGTGTTGTTTGCTTGCTTGTGTGTGAGTCTATGCTTGAAACATTGAGGACAATGTTTGGTTTTAAGTGTGGGGGGGGGGGGTAAAAAAAGTGTTTTTCATTGATTTTCGTGGGATTTTATCACCTATCACTTCTAAAGTTATTACTCACTGTTTTAAGTCTTTTTAGTGTGTTTTGAAGTGTTTTAATGTGTCCTATAGCAGAAAATCCGAAAATTTGAAAAAAAAAAATCGAAAAAGTTTTGAAGAAAACCCAAAAAGAGTTGTTTAAGAGTCGTTTTTGTTGTGTGTTGTGTCTTAGGGTACCTTCCAACACAATGATGAGGATTTGGTTTTTAATTGCATGACTGTTAAAGAAAGTTACAAACATGGATGGAAGTTTGATATGCTCTTTGGTTTATGCTTAGTTGTAGTTGTCGTTTACGAATTAACATGTAATCACAAAGAAAAAAAATCAGTTTTTGTAACATGCTTTAAGGAAGAAACTCAAACTAACGCTACAACCCTAAGAGACTTGAGCCTAAACTTTGTTTGGTGAGTTATTAATCTATGATTTCTTGTTTTCTAAAGTCGTTGCATGATCTCATTATTTCTTTGTTTGGTTGCTACTTAGAATGCGTTTTCATCTTTTTAGATCCAAATACTAGAACTCATGCCTATTTCATTCAAGGCATAAAATTGATTACATAACAAATATCGAGATGAAGTTGTTAGTTAAACCAGAGCCAAAAAGCCTCACCCTTTGCATATGTATTGTAGGTTTAACCCCTTTGAGCCTTAGTTAGCCTATTTTCTTTCTTAGCCCACTTTATCCTGACCTAGCCTAGTATAGGACTATCCATACCCTTGTTCTTAAAGAATAGTGGAGCATGACTTAGAGGAATTCCTTTTGATCCACAATTTGCAGAAAAACAAGTGTGGGGGAAGGATTTGTTCTTTTGGGGTAGAGTTTGTTTCAAAGAAAGAAGAAAAAGAAAAAAACAACGTGGAAAAAGAAAAAGAAAAGAAAAAGTTGTGAAAAGAAAGAAAAAAGAGTTGAAAAGAAGTAAGATTGAGTTCAAAAGTATTGGTTGTTGGAGAAAGGGTCCAAAAGTTTGAATCTGGCCCTAAGTGATGTATGAATCTTCCCTTTGTGTTTAAAGTTGGTTTCTGCAATCAAAAGTGGCAAAACAAGTGTGGGGGAAGGATTTGTTCTTTTGGGGTAGAGTTTGTTTCAAAGAAAGAAGAAAAAGAAAAAAACAACGTGGAAAAAGAAAAAGAAAAGAAAAAGTTGTGAAAAGAAAGAAAAAAGAGTTGAAAAGAAGTAAGATTGAGTTCAAAAGTATTGGTTGTTGAAGAAAGGGTCCAAAAGTTTGAATCTGGCCCTAAGTGATGTATGAATCTTCCCTTTGTGTTTAAAGTTGGTTTCTGCAATCAAAAGTGAATTCTAAGTGTTGATTTCATTGCTTTGCTTAACTATCGCTTTAAGAACTTTTGTTTATCTTTACCTTTCTTTGTTAGCCAATACCTTAGCCCTATTACAACACTTAGACTTCTATCTTGATTGTTATGTGTTCAATATGTGGAGTTTCAGATTGGTATGAGCATATGGTATCCCTGGTTCTCGCTTCTAAGTAGTGGCATTCCATTCATGAGATCATATACATGTTTATATTAATAACTCAAGAAAGTGCCTTCTTTGCTATAACATATGTGAGTGTTTAGTCTACATGTTTACATCAATCTTTTCAGATATACCTAGTGTAAGGAGTGTAGTCAGAAAATCTATGTGAAAATAGAGAGAATATCTGGTGAGGAATTGAGTGAATTCTCTAAGGCATGTTACTACATTCAAAATGTTGTTTTAATTGATTAAATGCGAGCTAGTGAGTGGCGACCGTGATTAAGTATGAGTTCAAGGGTAAGGATGGCTAAAATCTATGTGAGTAGTGATTTTTAACATGTTATGTTTCATTGGAAATCCCTGAGGCGAACGTTGGAAGGTTTAGGTTATGTTTTGTTTGTTTTGTTTTGCTCGAGGACTAACAAAAGCTAAGTGTGGGGGAGTAATGCTACACAAATTAAATTTCCCTAATCCAAATATATTTCAAAAACAACAACTAAAAATTTCACATCCTACATAATTCAACATATACAAATATCACCACAAGTAAATAAATTCAGGCTTTCTACTAAAAACTAATCATAAATAACACATTCGAAGGAAAAAATAATGACAAACTCAAAACAAACTAACCTTCAAATATTTCGAAGAGGAAGAGATGTAGAAAGATGCAATGGGAGTGAGAGAGAGATAGAGAGAGAGAGGGAGAGAAGAGATGGAGGGAGAAGCATTGGGGGACTACAAAAAGTACAACAACGAAAAAGGATGAAGGGGAAATGGGGGAAGAAGGCAGCAGACTCTAAGCTAAAAGGTTACCTACAATTTACTCGATAGAAGCATTCGTCGCAAGGATTTAAATATCTTGTCAGCAAACCTTAGTTTTTTACACGTCACCAATATTCTTTTCTAGACTAGCAGTATTCTATACACGACGAAATGTCCGTCAGTTAAATTTTATTTACTCGACAAACACGTTGTCCGCCAAATAAAACTATATTAATTGTGCGCCAAATTTTTTCCTTTGCCGCCAAATGTTTGCCTGACAGAATGCAGTTTACCCTACAAAATTGTGCTGTCTCAAAAGACTACTCGGTAAACCTAAAGTGTTGACTGCACTAACGCTATGAACATGTGGTTTCATCGGGACAGAAGAGTTTAACTGACGAAATTTGGCTTGTCCCCTAAAATTTGGTAAGGCAAGCCTTATTTTCTGGTAGTGTGCGTTGTTTCTAGCTAGCATTAATGCAAGAACCAACTTTTCCAAGTGGCGTTTTGTGAAATTTATTAAATTATTGAGCTGGCAGCGAGTAGCTTGGCTTTCGTAGAAAGCAGACGAGTCCACGTGGCTACTATAGTTGCTAACTTCAGCTTCGGTGGCTCCATGAGCCTAGCCCTCCCAGGGTGAACTGCAAAAATTTTAACTTATAAAGCCGGTAGCCAGACGCGTGGCTTACATAAAAAGCAGATGAGTCCACGTAGCTACTATAGTTGTGCAGCTCGGCTTTGATGGCTTCACGAGCCTTGCCCCTATGGGCGAATTGCAAAAGTTTTAACTTATAGAGTAGGCAAGTGGACGCGTGGCTTTCATAGAAAGCAGAAGAGTCCATGTAGCTACTATAGTCGTGCATCTTGGGTTTAGGTCTTGCAAAATTTTCAGCCATAGACTGTTGACCGGATACGTTACTTTTAAATAAGCAGTCGGCTTCACATAGTCTTTGAAGGTGTCAGCCTACTGATTGCCTAGGGCTACTAACCAGTGGGTCGTCGACCAGGTGCTTTATTTACAGAAGCAGACTACCTGCACGACCATTTTAGGCGTTAGTCTTTGTTCTCGGAGGTGTTTGAGGCATAAGTTGTGTGCAAGATCGTGACTCAGTGGCTTAACCTTCCAAGGTGCTGGTTCCCTGATCCTCTAAGTCGCATGCAGCTCGCTACAGATCTTTTGGGCAACAATGTAACTGATTTCGTAGGTTGCGTGACTAGTATTGCAATACTTTAGAGTCGAGATACGTTCATGAAAATTGCACACTGTGGGCAAGTCATTTTGTCATGTGAATCTTTCATTGAAATTGAATCCTTCAGTCGGATAAGGTTTTGAACAAAATACTATTGTTGCCTGAACAAAAGACTCACCAAGCTTTGTGAAAACCCTTTGAAAAACTATGCAACCCTTAAGAGCATAATATTCGTCTTAAGTGAAATTACAATTATGAATCACAAGAAGTCATACTCAATACTCCGGTGATATTCCGACCAAATTGCATCCAGTTACTTATCTAAAAATGGTAGCTATGCATTAAGACATAGAGACAGTTTAAACACAATGATTAATAATTCAAAGTATCCATACATAATATCATAAGCAATTGAATAATATTCATGCTAAGGCTCGTGGTCTCGCCCTAGTACAAAAAATTAGTTGCGCACAATCATAAAGGAAAATATTATTAAGAACATGGATAGAAAACACCTTGTAAATAAACTTGAATTGTCAAAAGTTGTCTAAACTGAGTTCTCCAAAGTAGTGAGTCTTTAACCTAATGGCCAAATAGCCTTATTAATAATACTACTACAAGATAAAATCATACCTAGAAAAGGTCTTAGAATAAAACTAGGAAACATAATAAAATAATAAATTAGCAAATAAAAAGGTTTCCTATTTAAAGTTAAATTCAGACTTCTTGGAAAAACAAAATTTTGACCAACCAAATCAACTCTGATTTGATCCAAAAAGGTCTCTTTGAAAGCTTAAAAGGTCCCCAACAAATCTCCAGAAGAAACTTTCCTCAAATATGCCATCTTGACCCCAAAAACGTTCATAAACGTCAATCTAGGAAAATTGCACGCTGGGCCTTCTTTTCTTCGCCATGGTCAAATGGCTTAGTAGAAAAATCTGAAATTTTGACACAATCATCTTGAAAGACTAACGAATCTACTTAGAATTCTCCAAATTTCCTTCGTTTGATCATTTTATGCCCAAAGTAGATTCACATGTCTTGTAATTGAAATATAGAACAAAGTATCAAATTCAACCAAAAAAACCAATAAATTATAACTAATAGGGTAAAATATATTGTATAATATCGACTCATCAAATACCCCCAAACTTAGCTTTTTGCTTGTCCTCAAGCAAAACAAAACTCAGAAACAAAAATAAAAACTAACAAACTTAGCTACAACAAATTTTCATTTTAAGTTGCAATCCACAGAAAAGTTCAAAAATAAGAACATCTTTCCAAAAGTTCCAACGAAGCCCACCACAGAGTCTAACCCCTACCATTGTCATCTTTATTTAATATTTCACACATTTATATATTTAACTACTATATATTTTTTTTCTTCTTATTTTTTTTTTTAGTAACAGTAGTGGTCATGCAAGGTCAATTCACTTAAGCTTTCGATTCAACCCATGTAACGAGCTTTAGGTCAATGACTCCCAAACTATAAGGGTTTAGGGCACTAGGTGTAGAACACCCCTAAGGACTTACTAACTCGAGCTAAAAGGGCTACAAAACCAACTAACCACCCTGCCACATGCCTAAGACTATCGTTTGACGTGAGAATCACTGCTGATGAGACAGGACTGACCCGGTCTCTGGTGGAACAATTATTACTTTATTCACAACAAAAACTAGACTTCACTTTATTTAGAACAAAAATTAAAAAAAAAATGAACTTAGACGAAAAATAAGTGCTTCAATCTCACTCTCACAAACTATGTTGGTGTGTATGTGCAAATTTTCAAATTATAACTCATGAATTAGTGTCAAAACAACGATAAATAGAAAAAACTCTACTGTGGGATTAATCTTCACCCTGTCCATTTGTTCGAACGTTTAAAATAATATAAGGATATTAACTTAAAAAGAATGAAAATTTTAGCTTACACAAAAATTAAAAATCCTAAAAATCTATTTCCCACCCCCAAACTTAAATCACACATTGTCCTCAAGGTGTGGAAATAAATATAAATAAAAATAAAAAGGCAAATTGGGACGACAAAAATAAAAATAAAAATAAACAATTTATTTATTTATTTTATTTATTTATTTGAGGAAGAAAGAAGATTAAATTAAAGAGAAACCTCGGAGACACCCAAGGCCTCGAGAATCATACAAGAGAGCGTTTTTTGATTGGTTACGAACACACCCAAAACAAATATATAAATTAGTACAACTATGCCCAAGAGAAGTGATGACATCCGCTGTGAAGTTTGCTTCCTTGTAGACATGATTCCATTCTACCAGCTCAAATGAAGAGGCAAGCCATTTAATGTCCTCAACAATGGACCTAATTCTCCATGGTACTGCACACTTTCTAGAAACTGCATTAATGACCACCTTCGAGTCCCCTTCCACCACAATTTTCCTGATTTGACATTGTTTGGCCAAAAGCCAAGCATCTTGGAGAGCCTGAGCTTTTATCATGGCAATAGTGTTTGGTCCAAGATGTCGAGCACTCGCGAGAGAAGGTTGCTCCTGTTGATTTCTGATTATAAAACCGCAGCAGCAAAAGTGCCCTACACTGATCCATCAAAATTGAGCTTATAAATGCCTTCTGCAGGCGTTTTCCAACTAATGGTGTTGCTTGAGATCTTAGTCTTCCTTGGCTTCTGTTTCAAATTAGCATTCAAGAACTCTTTACCAATTGTAGCTGATGCCATCAAATAGCGAGTTGGATGAGGTTTAATCTATTTAAAAATAAAATTATTTCTATCATTCCACATATACAATTTATCTACCATCACATCACTAACTTTCAGATTTAAATTTAAAGAGTTTATTAATTGATCTTGAATGAGAGTGGACAGTAGAAAAGGAAAAACCCAGTCATGGGACCAAAACAATATGTTTTGACCATTTCCAACAATCCATCCCATTCCTTTTTAAAGGATAGGTTTACTAGCCATAACTCCTTTCCAAGCCAAAGACTGATTTTGTTTACACTTCACACTACAAAAGGTTTCATTTCTTAGATATTTTGCCTTCACAATTTTAACCCACCAATTGTCATTATCTGAAATAATTTTCCAAGCAAGCTTTGCAAGGAAGGCAAGATTAAAATCTTTATCTTTTGTAATCCCCAGTCCCCATAAAGACTTGGGCAAACATACATCTTTCCAAGCCATAGGGGAGAAATTAGATTTTTATTCCACAGAAATTTCCTACACTCTATATTGATGGCTTCAGTAACTTTCAGGAGGCATTTAAAGCAAGCCATAGTATGATTGGGCATACCAGCAAGGCTTAATTTAATTAGAGGAAGTATGCCAGCTCTAGATAAAGTATTAGTTTTCCAGCCAGCAAGCTTATTCTGGATTCTCATGATGAGTTCTTTAGCACTAGCAGGGTCTTTCCAAAATATAATATTATGAATGCCTAGATTTTTACCAATAGTTGTCTTATGTTAAATATGCAATATGTTCACAATGTCATTTTTTATTACATTAGAAGTATTTTGAGAAAAGTATTAAGGATGATTTACGTAAATTGATTTTCTGAACTGAACTTCAGCAAAAACGTTAAGGGTTTTCTTGATACCTCTTGCACTCTTGTAGATGCTCTACCAAAAATTAAACAATCGTCTGGAAACATCAAGTTAGACACTATGGTTAAGTCCTTTCAGCAGGAAAGTTAAAGTGTCTGATTAGTGGCTCCATGCAAAGGATAAGAATATAGGGGGACAAGGGGTCAGCTTGTCTAATACCCCTAGTGGGGTTAAAAAAAAAAAAAAAACCCGAGGAGTCCTATTTAAAAGAATCGAGAAATAAGAAGAACTAATACATTCCATCGCTCTCTCGATCCAATAGCATGAAAGCCAAATTGTTTTAAAATGCATTTGACAAATTGCTAGTCCAAGAGATCATAGGCTTTTTCCAAGTCAAGTTTAACAGCGATTTGACCCACCCTGCCCTCTTTCAATTTAAAACTAGTAAAAAGTTCATCAGCAATCAAGATGTTATCATGAATAGATTTTCCAGGCAAAAACTCCTTGGTTTTTTGAGATTCATCGCTTCATTAGAGGCTTGAGTCTAGTTACCATAATCTTTGTTATTATATGATAACTAACATTACCCAGACTAATAGATCTAAAATGATCCACCGTTTCAGGGTGATCAACCTTGGGTATTAGAACAATATTAGTATGATTATTCATTAACAATTCAGGCTGATCCATGTTCAAAAAAGTCTTTGATCATATTAACAACATAATCTTTAACATGACTCCAGCATTCATGATATAATATAGCGTGGAGACCATCAGGACCAGGAGCTTTTAAGCTCTCAATAGCTTTCACAGCCTCAAAAATTTCAGCCTCAGTCACAGGCCTTATGAGGAAATTGTTTTGTTATTCTGAGGTACAAGGATTTACAACACTTATGAAGTCATCCACCTTATCTCTACGACTTTGAATGGTGCTGGTGAACCTTTGTTAAGACTTTTGAATAAATAAATGCTCCATTTCCCACCAGTTACCGTGATCATCTATAATTTTTATGATTTCATTTCTTCTTTTCCTTATAGTGGCTTCGGTATTGAAGTACCTGGTATTTCTATCCCCAAGCTGATGCCAGTTAACCTTGGCTCTTTGAGCCCAGAGAATTTCCTCATCCCTGTACAAAGAAACGAGTGAATCATTTAATTTCCTTTCCTTCTCCAACCAATCATTCCTATTAGGATTTTTCATGCAGTTCTCTTGTGCAATTGCCAATGATATTTTTTTACAGTTCACTTTGGAGCTCTTTTATCTTCTTTGTCACATTACTAAAGATATTTTTGCTCCATGCTTTTGCTTTGAATTTAAAAGAATTAGCACAAGCTCTGAACATATCACTTGGATGACCCTGAAAATTGGTCAACCAACTTTCTTTAACCAAATTGGAAAAATCAGGATGATTAAGCCAAATAGCTTCAAATTTGAAATTCGTTTGGAAGTTAGCAGTCTTGTCCAAAAAAGTTAGTTTAACTGAGCTATGGTCAGAGTCAAAAATAGGAAAGTTATGAACCCTATCCTTAGGGCATTGATACAACCATTGAGAGTTGGCCATAACTCTATCAAGATTTTCAAATATAACAGTATTGTCCTTATGACCAGTAGTCCAGGTAAACGGAACTCCACAAGAATTATGACTTGAGAGGCCTCCCTGATTCTGGAAGTCCACAAATTGTAACATGTAGTTTGTGACTACTCTTTGACCCCCTCCTTTTTCATTTAAACTAGTAATGGCTACCGCATCTGCATGTGCATTTAGAGTAGCATAAATACCTCTTCGGTCAATAAAGGTAGCATATTGTTTGAATAACTCACGTTTTTCACTTGGATCATCACATATAATATCAAAAGCCTCAAGTACTCCCCTTGTTACTTCCGCATCTTCATTAGGGGCCTTTCTAGTTGTACCTCGTAGTGCCATTTGTCTTAGATATTCTCCATCATAGAAACGCGGAGTCAAAGCAAATGCTAGACAATGTAACGGAATGTTCATCTTTTCCCATCTACTAACACAATTTCCTCAACATTAGAAAGATATTCTTCATGCACTCTATCTCTTGTCATTATATCTTTTATTTCACCAAGCATGCTATCCATTTTTTCATAAATTTCACCCATTCTTTGTCCATCACCATCTCAGAATTTTACCAACATATATATGGGCTTTGTAATCTTTATGACAGAATCTACCTCATCCCAAAAACTATTACTTTGCACAAGCTCAACAACTTTGGCCGCTTGGTGCGTGTGTTTACATCTTGATTTTTAACCAATCTTTCCATGCTTTGAGAACAATTGTAGTTGCTAAGGCCTCTATACACATACTAAGTCTCTTCAACAAAATATAATGAGATGCAAACCTAGTTTTCGTAACTTTCAATAACTCCAACTTAGAATGACTCTTGAACATGGTCAAAGCATGAATATGGTTTCAATAGAACTTGACAATTGGCTTTCCTTTTTTGTAAGTGCTCCTAAGCCAATCAAAATTTTCTGCTAGATCTCTAAAAATGAGATTCAATGTATGAACAACACATGGAGACCAAAAGATATGTTTGTGTACCTTTCAAATTTCTTGTCCTGAAGCAACACAATTCTTTGCATTATCGGTTACAACTTGAATGACATTGATTGCCCCCACTTTTTCAATTGCTTTAAGCAAATAATCAGCAATCTCTTTACCACTTTTTGTTACTCCTGAAAAATCATTCGCATACAAGAACATACATCCTCGACTGTTTACTGCAACAACATTAATGAGTGGATTGTGCTTCATGTTTGACCATCCATCTGACAATATGGATACCCCGTGTGTGAGCCATGTCTCTCTAACAGGTTTCAACTCATTTTCAATACCAGTTTTGCATGCATCGAGTAGAGTGGTTCTACCTCTTTCATACCTAGGAGCCTTGTACCCTTTAGGTCCATTGTTTACGGCAATGACCATCTCATGGAATTGTGGATTCCTCAATATATTGAACGACATGCCATTAGTGGAAAACGCTTTAATAACCCTCATGTCAACTGCTTCGCTAGCTATAGTTAGCATCGCTTATTGAATCGGGTTTGTTGTTTCACCTTTACCACCACTTTTGATCTTTTCCTCCTATCGTGCTTTGTTTCTCAAATTTTGAAGTAACTCAAAATTTTTCTGAACTACACCACAACGAGCAATATCTGCACTTTTTCTGACTAGTAGACCTAAAGTTAAAAAAAAAAAATCAAAATTAAAAAATAAACAAAAATAATAATAATTAATGAATCAATAATAATTTTTGTAATATAAGTAGTACCTATGAGATGATAACTGATGTGAGTAGTAGAAGATTTGTATGCCTTCTTGCCGTAATTGCACCTCCATTGTTTTGTCTTACCCGATGTCTCAAAAATGACTTCACTTACTAATAGAGGTGTCACCCTTGTTTTAGCATTTTCGGGCAGTGAAGTTTGTTGCGGAGTCTGCCTGGATGACTGAGGTTGATTTGGTATTTTTCCTGATTGTTCAATTTCTGTGCAATCATCTTCTTCATTCTCTTTGGATGAGAATGAGTTGATATCATGTTGGGGTATTTCTGGTTCCTCTATTCTTCTCGTGCCGAAAACCTTTTCTTTCTTTTTTTTTCAATTTTTTTGAGGATTTGGTGTGGATTTTTTTTTGCAATTTAATAAACAACAATTGTGCATAAATTTATACTCATATTTGTTTATTAGGTTAAATGTATTTTGTAAGACATATACCTAAGGACCTTCGATGCATGTACCATATTTATTTTCGAGAGAAAATGGGAGGAATGGTCCCTTAATTATCCTAGAATTGTAGCTTTAGTCCCTAAATTAAAAAATCATTATATTTGGTCCTTGAACTTGATAAGATGTGGAGTGTTAGTCCTTTATTACCAATTTCGTTAAGTTTTAGTTAAAAGTGTTCACATGTTAGTTTCACCTATATATATATATATATATATATATATATATATATAAAGTGAGAGCCCCTGGAGAAGTATTCATAAATGTCAGGAAAACCCCTTTGTTTTCTTCACAATTGAAATCCAAAAAAAGGAAAAAATGAGGACAAATTGGTAAAAAAAAACTAACTGAATAAAAAAACTGTATTTCAAGAAAAAAAATAATCAAAATAAAAACTAAATTCGCGCTAAAAATGATGTACGAAGAATAAACGCGAACCTGTTGACAGTTTTCTTTTCTCTGCAGGATCCCCACGATCTGGACCGAGTTTAGTGGGAGGTTCAACAATAACTACCCACACCCCACCAATATTTGGAGATGAATAATCGGAAGGAAATCAGTTTTCGTTTTCAGCAGATTAGTGTGTGGTTTCCATTCGTTCCAAACAGAAAAGGATTGACAAAAACAGTCACAGATCTCCTTTTTTGGTTTGCCGTTCTGGGTTTTGTACTCTGCATGCAAGGGGCATTTCAAAATCAGGTACACCCCTTTTTGAATTATGTATTAATTTTGTTTGTTACTACCCACACCCGAAATAGAATTTTGATTCAGACAAAGGGTAAATCGCTAAAATGATTCCTGAGATTTGCATAACTCATGACTTTGGTCTCTGAGATTCCAAATCGATAAAAGTGGTCTCTGAGATTGTCTACCATTCATCATTTTGGTCATTTCCGTTAAAAACTCTGTTAAGTGTCCCGGAGCTCTTGGCCGGAAGTTTGGGCAATTTTCAAAGCTTCGTAACTCAATCGTTTCTTAACCAAATTCGACCCATAATATATCAAAATGAAGATAGGAAAGTGTAGAATAAGATTATACTATTTCGAAGCCCAATGGTTGCCGGCGATGGCCGGAAAATAGCCTCAAAGTTGACTGGTCTGAGTGAAAACTTGAAAACTCGCCGGAAATTGTGTAAACTTTAAACGTTCATAACTTCTTCAATACTGAACGAAATCAAGTGATTCAAAAACGAAAATCATACTTCTCGAAGAGATGAAGAGAATGGTACATTTTTTTATGGATAAATCACCATGGTTTGGCCGGAAAACGGCTCGAAAGTGGCTGTCTTAGTCTCGAGGTAGCCACTTTCGAGCCGTTTTCCGGCCAAAACACGACGATTTAGCCATCAAAAAGGTACCATTCTCTTTGTCTCGTCTAGAAGTATGATTTTCGTTTTGAATCACTTGATTTCGTTGAGTACTGAAGAAGGTATGAACGTTTAAAGTTTACACAATTTCTGGCGAGTTTTCAAGTTTTTACTCGGACCAGTCAACTTTAAGGCTATTTTCCGGCCATCTCTGGCAACCATTGGGCTTCAAAATAAATAATCTTATTCTACACTTTCTTAGCTTCATTTTGATAAATTATGGGTCGAATTTGGTTAAGAAACGATTGAGTTACGAAGCTTTGAAAATTGCCCAAACTTCCGGCCAAAAGCTCCGAGACACTTAATAGAGTTTTTAACGGAATGACCAAAATGATGGATGTTGGACAATCTCATGGACCACTTTTATCGATTTGGAATTTCAAGTACCAAAGTAATGAGTTATGCAAATATTTTGACGATTTAGCCTTCAGACAAATTAGAGCGGAGAAGGAATTTCCACAGGTGAACTTGAGCCCGTCCCCGAATATTGAGCGGTACAGTTCCCGGTTTCTTAAGGTTTCGGATATCCACACAATCTATTGGGAGCAATCTGGAAATCCCCACGGCCATGTGAGTTGCGATTGTCTCTCATAATAAACGACTTAGTTTTTGCATTTTTTGTTCGAATTCAAAGTTTTTTACATACAAATTTGAAGCTTTTCTTCAAGCTTATTCACTATATACTGTAATTCTTTAGTTATTGGAGATTTGGAAATTTTTAAATCCTCTCAAAGTAGTGGGGATTTGGAAATGAACTCTGCTAGAGAAGGCAGCTTGCGTTCAAATTACGATAATAACAGTGTTGGGTTGGGAATTTCTTGCTGGTTTTTATTTAATATATTTTGAATCTTATCCTGCAGCCTGTAGTTTTTCTTCATAGGGTTCAGGAGGAGGAACTTCACCAACCATTCAAAGTAATCAAAGATTCTTCAATCCTGAGTTTTATCGATCATTATGTTTGATCATTGGGTAATTTTCTCGAACAATAATTCTTATCTTTGCCAGAATTTTGAAATGGGTTTTCGCCAGAAATTTTCACTGTCTCTTCAATTCAGATACTCTATGCCTAATTCAATTGTTCGTATATGCTAATGTTTTGATTTATTAACTAATTGCCCACTTCGATTGTTCAACCCTGCAAACGAATTACAAGTGTTAATTGTTCAAATTTCATTATTTTCCAATTAACTTGATTGGGTAGTTATTTCTATCTTGCAGATTTATGAACAAGGATTCGGCTTTGGCGTTTAACTTTAGGTATGCACTGCAAAAATTTTGTCATTCCACTCAAAATGTTCTGAAAAATTCTCTTCAGCTTAAAATTGTTCGTGTGTCTTATAGTTTTTGTGAAATATATTTCAATTACAATGATAAAATTGTTCGTGTGTCTGATATTTCAATTTGTTCGTGTGTCTGATAACTTTTGGTAAAATATTTCGGAGTTGTGTTTCGGAGTTGGTAAAATATTTCAATAAAATCTAAGATATGCTAAATGCCAAAGTATGTAGAAAAAGATCCCAAATTAATTTCGGAGTTGTGTTTGTATCTCTTGGAATTAGCAAGATTTGTGTCTTATAATGTAAATATGCAATTACTGTGAATCATCATACACAACTAGGTTTTTTTTTTTGTAAATATCACATTCTCCATATATAGTACAAGATATTCTCATAGTTGTTGCAGTTTTCTTCCCACTCTGCAGAGTTGCGGTTCCAGTTTCGTAAAACCACTGTAGAAGCAACACTGTCACTTCACTTGCATGCACAGTGATTCTACGATCGTCAGATCACAGAACAAAAGTCAAAAGGAAAACGTTGGAGGCAAGAATCAATCTCAAGGCCCTCTTTCCCTCTTCCCCTCTCTAGATGATTTCATTTATGTACTACTTTCTTTAAAATTCAGTTACATAAGTTGCCCAGTTGCCTTCTTCGATGACAAATTGTTCTTCTTTTACTTTTTCCTCTACAGATGGAGAGGTGGTACTTTGAGAATGGGGTAGATAAACCTCCTCAATTTCTTTGGTTTTGTAATTTTTCCTTTGCTTTCGGTCTTAAAAGCCTTCCTTAACTTATCTTCATCTGTCTCAAAAGCCCTCCTTGCATGCTTCAGCTTTTCAGTACAGCTTTAAACTTTTGGATATTTTTTTGGGATTTACCACGTATTTGGCTTAGTGGAAAATAAGTTAGTAGCCATGTATGAGTTTAGATTCCTTGAAATGGTTGCTTTTTTCTCTGACCAAACAACTGAGGGTAGACACTTCAGGTAAAATATTCGAGCTTACAATCACACATTTGCATTCAGTTCTACTTCTTTAAATTGTGGCAGATCATGATGTGAGGAGTGGGCTTTTTGCTGCTTCAGGAAAAAAAAATGTGCACAGTGCAAAGCTTCTTGTAACGATGTAAGAATCTGGACAAATCGTGAGTGTTCTATCAATTAATGGAATTTTCTTCTACATTTGATTTTGCTTTCAATTCTTCTTTTTATTTTAATGAAATTTCTAATCTTCCCTTAATCATGAGTACCTAATCGATTTCCCTTTCTATTTTTTTATCCGCCATTTTCTCTAATTTTGTTCATCAAGATGTGGTCGGCATTTTCTCTTTTCCAGTGTATTTGAGATTCATTAATTCAACCTCAAATGTTTGTCGTATTCATCTCACAGATATAAGCAATGTGTAGAGCTTCGACTGAAGAGTTTGACAATGACTGCTGTATAGGATAAATACACAGGTCGGTCATGGAATTTCTTCTACTTTTGATTCATTTTGGTTTTTTTCCTAACCACCTTTCATAAGTGGAATTTCTTCTCTTCGTTTTTCTAGTTTTCTTGAATTTATTTTCTGTTCACATATTTCCGTTCGTTCACAAGTTGATGCGTGAAACAATTAATTGGCAGATTGCATCATTTGGTTTCTATTTCTGTTGGGTTCTTAATATGGATGAGTTGGTTGTGCTTATAACATATTAGCCAAAATGTTTAATGTAATATGAAGTTATTGTGGTTTTGGCATTCTTTAATTCCCTCCAAATGGAGTTAATTTCAATTATATTTCACATTTCAGGTTTTTTCTTATTACAACAATGTCTGCTTAATTTTAAAATGGTTTCTTAAATTTTTTGGCAATTGGCATTTGTACGTCACTTTAGGGTCGATCAAGTGCACAGTGACATTAAAGCAAAATTTCAATTGATTTTTTTTTTAGTGTGATTTCTTTTAGCTTCTGTTTTCTCTTGGTTGTTTTTACTGCACATTTGGGTTTTTCAATTGCAGGATCATCCGCTTTTAGCTTCTGTTTTTTTTTTTTTCTTCGGTTAATTGAGTTTAATTCCTCCTCCATAGTTCTCAATTATTAAACTTTTGTATTTTGTTCTCTATCACAGTGCTCCTTATTCATTAATGTTAAGCTTCTCATGCATTTTCACATAATTATTAAATTGAAGTTCTTCTACAAATCAGTCTCTGGAATTTACTAATCATGGAACAAATATACCACGAGGTCTGAAATTTGGTTTCTTTGTAATTGATATTGGCATTCTGTTTTTGGCTTGAGAAGGCTTTGGCAATGGTTAAGTTTTTGTTTTTGTTTTCGGTTTTGTTTGAGGAGGCTTTGACAAATTTGCAGAAGGAAAACCCAAAGGAGCATTGCCTGTTTTGCACCTTAATCCATCCACCTTCCTTACAGGTATGCCACGTTTAATTTCTGAATTTTATCTCTACAATTCAACTCATATTTTCATTTCAAACACTTTTTTTGCAGCTATGGAAACAAGCATTAATGTTGTGGTAAATTTGAATTGACACATCAGTTTCATGTGGAATCGGAAAGTGTGACATATATGTCAAAGAAAAAAGTAGATATTATGCTACGAAGCCATATACCCTATGAACTCATCTTTAGCAACTTTTAATAAGATAAACCATTCAGATAGATTTGATAGAAGTGATTCGGATATGTGGTACTGCAAGGAAAAGATGATGGATATGTATTCTTAGTCTTCAGCTTAATGTCATAGATTAATTGTTTAGTTTGTTCTCTAACACTATTATTTGGTTCTTACTGTATTTCTTCCTTTATTTATTACTAATCAACACATAGCCATAATCACTACAAAATGACACTTAATACTGTGTAGAAAAAGAGAACAAAAATTAGTTGAAAGCTTCATATATTTCTGTCTATTTGCATGTGTCTGAAATGTTGATCACATTAAGCTTCATTATTTTTATACATTTCTATTTATTTGCATGTATGTTATGTGGTAGTCTTTTTAGCCTCTTATTACGGGTATTACACATTTCTAAAAACTTTTTATATTATGTCGAGCCCACTACTGTCATTTATGATAGGGTTTAGGGGTATTACAAAAAATTTAAAATTCTACTCACCCATGTGGCATAAAAATTAAAACTCTATAAACGATGCTAATTTATAAAAGAAAAAAAAAAAACATGAAAGCTAAAATATATCCAAGGCCTAACACCAATCGATAAGTGTATATATGCCCGTCATTTTCTTGCACTGATAATTATTACACTTCAAAAGTATTTTGTAATCATTTTATTTTGTGTTTTGTATTATAGTGTTGTGTAGATAAAAGTTTTTTTCTTCTTCTGTTCGTACGCACCTATGTAGACTTTTTCGTATTTGTGGAATGTCAAAAAATTTGTATTCAATTTAGGTTCGTTATGTTTATTAATTTTATAGATAAATTTTTCCATGGAGCGTGTTCCAAGTCATGCAAGACAATGGCGTCAATCATTGAGTCCTGAAGAACATCAAAGATATCTAGCTCGACGACGTCTAATAGCATGAGAAAAAAGACAACAAATTCCAACTCTGAATGATGATCATACTATGACATCTCCCAGTAACATACAATAAGAAATTCCTGGTATTTATTTCATATTCTTTTTTCTTTAACTCATACTAATGCAAAAAAAAAAAAATATCTAATATCTAATTTTTTTTAACTATGCAACAAGTAGGTCCCAGTAATTAGGTTGGCAATTCTTGAAACGACCCGATAACCCGACACGACACGACACGAAATTAACAGGTGTTCAGGTCGACACCATAACGAATCGGGTTGTTATCGGGTAACCCAATAAGCACCTGTTAAGATAATGGGTTGGTTCGGATATACACGTGAGTAACACGATACACGATAAGCAAAATATTAATTGTATAATTTTATAACCCTAAAAAAATACTATAACAATTATATATATATATATATATATATATATTAAATTAAATTTTAAAAATTGGTGACCATTGGATCGGCTTAAATATACATACCATTTAATTTTTCAAGTGTTATACGTACAAAATAAATAATTTTACATCAACTTAATAAATATATATATATATACACACACACCATTGAACTTGATGGGATACGAATTCTACGAAACTAATTTCAATGATCCAACCATCAAACTTGTTTGTATATACTTCGAGATCGCATATGCCGAAAATCGCAAAAAACAAACATTCAGAGATTAAGTAACGAAACAAAACTTTTCGACAGTTATAAACAAAAAATCATGATTTAACGGTTATTTTAACTCCGATTTTGACGATTTTTTTACAGCTACACTCTTTGACCTTATATGAATACAATGAATGAATTCGATCTTCAATTTAAAATATTTACACAAGTGGATACCACAAAATCTTATGTTATACTTAATGAAAGTATAAATAAACTCCAAGTGTTAGTGAATCTATCGTTTTGATGGAATACGCATTCTACGAAACTAATTTCAACGATCTAACCGTCACACTTGTTTGTATATGGTTCAAGATCGCATACGCCAAAAATCACAAAAAACAAACGTTTAGAGATCAAGTAACGGGACAAAACTTTTCGACATTTATAAACGAAAAATCACAATTTAACGGTTATTTTAACTCTGATTTTGATGATTTTTTTACAGCTACACTCCTTTACCCTATATGAATACAATGAATGACTTCAATCTTCAATTTAAAATATTTACACAAGTGGATACCACAAAATCTTACGTTATAGTTAAAGAAAGTATAAATAAACTCTAAGTGTTAGTGAATCTATCGTTTTGATGAGATACGCATTCTACGAAACTAATTTCAACGATCCAACTATCAAACTTGTTTGTATATGCTTCGAGATCGCATACGCCAAAAATTGAAAAAAAACAAACATTCAAAGATCAAGTAATGGGACAAAACTTTTCGACGGTTATAAACGAAAAATCACGATTTAACAGTTATTTTTACTCCGATTTTGATAATTTTTTACAGCTACACTCCTTGACCCTATATGAATACAATGAATGAATTTGATCTTCAATTTAAAATATCTACACAAGTGGATACCACAAAATCTTATGTTATACTTAATGAAAGTATAAATAAACTCCAAGTGTTAGTGAATCTATCATTATGATGGGATACGCATCCTGTGAAACTAATTTCAACGATCCAACTGTCAAACTTGTTTGTATATGCTTCGAGATCGCATACGCCAAAAATCGCAAAAAACAAACATTCAAAGATCAAGTAACGGGACAAAACTTTTCGACGGTTATAAACAAAAAATCACAATTTAACGGTTATTTTAACTCCGATTTTGATGATTTTTTACAGCTACACTCCTTGACCCTATATGAATACAATGAATGAATTCGATCTTCAATTTAAAATATTTACACAAGTGGATACCACAAAATCTTATGTTATACTTAATGAAAGTATAAATAAACTCTAACTGTTAGTGAATCTATTGTTTTGATGGGATACGCATTCTACGAAACTAATTTCAACGATTCAACCGTCAAACTTATTTGTATATGCTTCGAGATCACATACGCCAAAAATCACAAAAACAAACATTCAGAGATCAAATAACATGACAAAACTTTTCAACGGTTATCAACAAAAATCACAATTTAACGGTTATTTGAACTCCGATTTTGATGATTTTTTACAGCTACACTCCTTGACCCTATATGAATACAATGAATGAACTCGATCTTCAATTTAAAATATTTACACTAGTGGATACCACAAAATCTTATGTTATACTTAATGAAAGGCTTCACAACCTTGAAAACAAAAACTCTTTCATTTTGCATATCCTTGCACATTTAATATTTTGTAATAGACTAGTAGTGTATGAATGTTTTTTTATTAGGCTCTTATTTTCAAGTGCAGATGTAGTACTTAAACGACAAATGTGTTTTAATGTTTTGAAGTAATATTTATGTGGCAATGTGTGGTATGTGCAAATTTAAGAAAAAAAAATATTTTTCTTAACGGGTTGGGTGGGTAAAGTGACCCAACCTGTTAAGATAACATGTGTGACACGACACGACCTGTTAAGATAACAGGTGTTACACTAAAACGACACGAACACGATAGACGCGACCCGTTTGCCAGGCCTACCAGTAATATACAAGAACGAGTTCATTTGGCTAACTATGATGTTGAGGTCGACCCCAGTAATATACAACAACAAATTCCTGGTATTTATTTCAATTTCTTTATTTGTATTTGTTTCCTACTTAAAAAATTAGGTAATTTTTTTGAAACACTATTTCATGAATTGAAATCTCATTTTATTCTTTTGTTCGATACTCTCATATTCATCTCAATGTTGTAGTTATTTTTAGTGATAGTCTTATGAAATATTAGACTCACAACTAAATATATTAAATATCAAACACCATATTTTTAACTAATCATATTATAATGGTATATTTATTAGAACAAATTGAGCATGAAAGCGCGAGTTCAAGGGTTCTGTCAGATATCACAAATCGTGATGACCAAACTTCTGCTAGAATGCGTACTCGTATAGGACAATTAGATCACAAATATCTGATGGGATGCTCTCAATTCCTCCCCACAATGGTGAGCTTAGTATATAATTCTATCTATATATAGACATATTATTAGTTACAAAGAAAATTCTTATACTGAGTGTTGGATATTCATGTAAAAATATCAGAAGAAGAACATGCAAATAGAACCAATCGTCGTGTGCGCCAACGCAGAGGAAAAAGAAACCACAATTGTGCTAGAAATTATAATGAGAATCAGGGTATCCTAGGTTGCCAATTACCTGCTCCAACCACATGTCCGTACTGCTATGCACGATTGTTTACTCGAGAAACTTCGAATATGTGTTGCTTGAAAGGAAGAGTTGGTTTACCCCCAATACAGTCTCTACCAGAAATGGTTGCTCTTTTCTCTAACCAAACAACTGAGGGTAGACACTTCAGGCAAAATATTCGAGTTTACAATCACACATTTGCATTCACTTCAATGGGAGTACACGTGGATGAAAGAATAAATATTGGTGGTTGTGGGATTTACACATTTCGTGCTCAAGGTGCATTATATCATAAGATTGGTGGACTTTTACCAAATGAAGGGAACATACCACAATTTCTACAAGCTTATATATATGACACTGAGCATGAAATTGAAAACCGAATGTGTGAAAGTGAAGTTTTAGATAGATGTGTGGTTGAAAAGATACAACAGATGTTGAACAACCATAATCCTTTTGTTCATACATTGTGAAGCCTCGGACAACGCCAAGATTTGCCGAATTGCAAGTTGATCCTAAAAGAGCAACCAATAAATCGACGTCAGTATAGTATACCATCATCACAAGTTGCAGCAATTATAATAGATGGAGATAATGCCACAATTACAAATGGAAGGCATATCGTGGTAGAGACAATTACTGGAAGACTTTCTCACGTCTGAGACTACGTCGGATTTTATGATCCGTTACAATATCCACTATTGCTACCTTACGGTACATATGGTTGGGATGTTAATAGTCGTGATGATGGTGGAAGAGCAATAACATGTTGCGACTATTATGCTTATATGTTACAGGTTTGTACCGATTACATAATTTACTTTCAGTATATATAGATGAATGATGATTCCCATATTAACAGCAATATATGAAACTGACTTTTGCAGATACACCATAATGGATCCTCACTTTTGCTTCAAGGTGGGCGTCTCTTGCAATAATATGTTGTAGATAACTACATTAAAATTGAATCACAAAAACTTAGATGGTTGCGTTCTAATCAAGCCACAGTTAGAGCTGATCTCTACAAATGACTTGAAGACTTTTTAAATGCAGGTCAACACAATGTAGGTATATATATCGTTTAAGTCATCATTATTTAGGAATATAACTTTGTTCAAAGTGTGTACAATATATATAGCTACTAATTGAAAATAAAAAATTATCAGGTAGCATCGAGCGTAGAATTATTTTACCATCATCGTTTGTCGGAAGCCCACGTGACATGTACCAATGATCTCAAGACGCAATGACTCTGGTTCAAAGATTCGTAAAGCCAGATCTTTTTATTACCATGACATGTAACCCAAGTTGGGAAGAAAACAAAAGCGAATTACTCGCTGAACAAACACCACAAGATCGTCCTGACTTACTCACTAGAGTATTTCGTGCAAAACTTGAGCAACTAAAAGAAGACATCATTGAAAATGGGGTACTGGGCAGTGTTGTTGCTTACGCATACGTTATTGAGTTTCAGAAACGTGGTCTTCCACATGTGCTTATGTTGGTCGTGTTAGATGAAAATGACAAAATCAATAACCCAGATGAGTATGACCGAATTGTTAGAGCTGAAATACCAAACGAAGATGTAGAGGCTCAACTTTACAATGTGGTATTAAAGCATATGATTCATGGCTAGTGTGGGATTCATAATCCTCAATCTCCATGTATGAAAAAAGAGAGTTGTAAGAGAAAGTATCCTAAACCATTTGCACTAGTCACTGTTCAAAGGAATGATTCGTATCCAATATATCAAAGGCGAGGAAATCGATTGCCAGTCTCACTTGATCGACAAGGAAACATAATGGTTGATAATAGTTAGGTCATTCCATATAATCCATAGTTGTTGTTAAGGTATAATTGTCACATCAATGATGAATGATGAAATTTGTGCAAGCATAAAAAGTGTCAAGTACTTATATAAGTATGTTTATAAAGGTCCAGATAGAGTGACAGTCGAACTGCAATCAGACCCTGAATACGCTGAAATAAGGCAATTTCAGGATGCAAGATGGGTTTGCGCACCAGAGGTATTATGGAAGATATTCAAGTTCATTATTAATCGAATTTACCCATTTGTTGAGCGATTGCAAATACATCTTCCTAATATGGACCAAGTTCAGTTTCATGCCAATGAGAGTATAACAAATATTCTGCATGATGAGAGTACAACAAAGACAATGTTGACTGAATTTTTCACACTTAATCATGTGGATGTAGAAGCGCGACGATACTTATACATGGAGATCCCATCACATTACAGATGGATTCAAGCTCAAAGAAAGTGGTCTAAAAGAATGAATCTTAACAAGGTTATTGGGTGAATATATGCAGTTTCACCTGCTGAAGGAGAAAATTTTTACCTTCGAATTCTTCTTAATCATGTTAGAGGACCAACATCGTTCACAAACTTGAGAACAGTTAATGGGGTTTTGCATCCAACATATAAGCATGTAGCAGAACAACGAGGTTTGTTAAAAAAAGATGACAGTATTCAACAATGTTTGCTAGAGGCCTCCACAATTCAGATGTCGTCGCCTTTAAGAAGATTATTTGCCACCATATTGGTATATTGTGCACCAATTGGTGTTCGAGGGTTATGGAATGAGTTGTATCCATTCATGATAAAAGATTATGTTTCCACGACTAACATAACTCCCACACTTGCTACCAACAGACTCTTGCGTGAGTTGAACACACCTTTGGTTCAATTTAATAAGAGCATAAATGAGTTTGATTTGCCCCAAATGACAAGAGGAATTGAATCAAGTTCAGGAATGACAAGATGTATTGAAGATGAAATATTCATAGGTATTCCACAACAAGATCTTGATGCAATCGAGCGCTTAAATGATGACCAAAGAAGTACGTT
Organism: Heteromeles arbutifolia; assembly: GCA_024362995.1. Lineage (NCBI taxonomy): Eukaryota > Viridiplantae > Streptophyta > Magnoliopsida > Rosales > Rosaceae > Heteromeles > Heteromeles arbutifolia. Next base: position 35,492,193 of record JANCRC010000002.1, on the reverse strand, counting down.
TAACACAATAATGGGTGCAGTTCAACGATCGGAGAATGCAATATTTTTTATGGATGGTCCCAATGGAACTGGAAAAACTTACTTATATTGCGCATTGTTAGCAAGCTTAAGAAGGTTGGGGCACATATTATTAGCAACAGCATCATCTGGGATAGTAGTTACGATATTACCTGGTGGGAGAACAACACATTCTAAATTCAAGATACCACTTAGTCTCGATGCATCATCGATGTGTTCAATTAGGAAGCAATTTGATTTAGCAAAGCTAATACAAAAGGCAAAGGCAATTATCTGGGATGAAGCAACAATGACGCATTGTCATGCATTTGAAGCACTTGATCAAACGTTCAGAGACTTAACAGATATTGACTTACCATTTGGGGAGAAGATAATGATATTTGGAGGAGACTTTCGACAAGTTCTTCCTGTTATCCGGAAAGGAACCAACTCCGAACTAATCCAAGCCAATGTCGTTAAAGCATCATTTTGGTCATAGGTAAAGATTTTAAAACTCAAACAAAACATGAGATCCATAAATGATCATGAATTTTCACAATTTTTGCTTCGTGTCGGTGATGGGAATGAAGATGTTATTATGGATTATATGGTAAAACTGCCTGAATGCCTGGTGATACCATGGGAGAATGAGCATTCCATTAATCAATTAATTGCCAAAATCTTCCCTGACTTAGAGGATCATATAAATGATGCAACATACATGGTGGAAAGGGCAATGGTAACTCCTACAAATGAAGACGTTGATATGTTGAATGAAAAGAAAATCAATATGTTTCTAGGTTTAGAAAAGACAATGTATTCATTTGATTCAGTTGAGGATGACACAAGGAATTTGTATCAACCAGAGTTCTTGAATTCAATCTCACTTGGTGGTTGGCCTCCGCACAAGTTAACTTTGAAAAGAGGTGCTCCAATCATGCTTTTAAGAAATATTGATCCAAAATTGGGATTGTGTAATGGTACAAGATTATTGTGTCGTGGTTCTTACTGAAATCTTATTGATGCTGAAATTCTAACTGGACAATTTGCTGGATCCAAAGTTTTCTTACCAAGAATTCTTCTTAAAAGTACTAATATTGCTGGGCTTCCATTTGAACTTACAAGAAAGCAGTTTCCAGTGAAACTAAGTTTCTCTATCACTATAAACAAATCTCAAGGTCACACAATACCACATGTAGGCATTTACCTTCCAGATCACGTCTTCAGTCATGGACAATTATATGTGGCTTTATCGAGGGGGGTCTCAAAATCAACCACAACCGTGTTAATAAAAAAAGGCACCATAGTAGGCCAAGAAGGTGTATTTACACGGAATGTAGTATACAAAGAAGTCTTGCTTCATTCCAGCTAATCATGGTGATTTCTAATAGGTAACAACTTCATTAACTATAACCTTTTAGTATGCATTTCTCACTTATCAGTTAACTCTTTTTATTTGATTTTTAATTTTCTCACTATCGTTTGTAGATTGGCAATGAAAATTTGGAGCCTCAATCATGAACAAAGGGGTGGAAATTGCAACATTGATGTCAATATGTAAACTTTCTTTTCAAAAGAAACAATGACATATAGACTTCCTGGGTATTGTGAATAATGTACATATTGTAATGTAGGTTTTATATTTTGACATTTAAGTTGTTTTGTATTTGCTACGAGTACTTAATGTTTTCATCTACTCTTTTTTTATTTACATCTACTTACTATTGTTCATGGATTTTAGGTAGGAACTTGCATCCAAAATCCCATGTTGTTTAACAATTGCATGAATAACATTTAAATCATTATGTTACGCAAAGTGAAAACGAAAAATATGACAACTTTTTAGGACTTCCATGGTAAAGAAAAAGTTCCTCTTTGCACAATACATTTAAAATATATCTTGACAATTACAATGGAAAAAAATTAACGCAATACACCTTTAGGGGCGCGTAGCACCCGTGATGCACAAATGCCTCTTGCACGCACGTTATTGCGTGCAGAGAGACTAGTATATATAAAATAGAAAAGATGAAAATTACAACATAAATTGCAGGCCTACCTCATCCACCAACACTCGCAGCCCACCCCTTCAACTTCAATCTTTGATACACTCCCCGCCAACCTCCCACTTCCAACCCCCAATCGTTAATCCCCACTCCCCAGCCGACCCCAACGTATAGCCCACGAAGCACAGCCTTCACCCAAACCCCGAACCCACATCCCACAAAATGCTTGAATCTTACTTGTTGAAACAGTGTGGATGGATGTCATTGTGAATTGGTTTACAAGGGGAGACGTGTTCGAAATTTGGATTAGAAACTTTCTTTTGTTTTGGTTGTTTGGAGAGTGCTACAATGGTGTGTGGCTGGGGTTTGGAGGAGGCGAGACAGAAGGGAAGACGGGAGAGAGAGAGTTAACTTCTATATTTTTAGTATTTTTGTTTTTTTCTTTCTCTATGTTTGTATTTGTTTTTATTTAGAATTTTTAAGCCACGTGGCATTTAGTAAACAAAAATATGGTGCCCACAAAGACCACGTCATCAAACTAACGGAAAATCTCACGGTGTTAGTATGGAGGGACCAATGTTCTACATTTTGTTAAGTTCAGGGACCAAATCTAATGAATTTTAAGTTTAAGGACCAAAACTACAATTCGATCATAATTCAAGGACCATTCCTCCAATTTCCTCTTATTTTCGATGCATTTATGCAGTCATATTCTTTGTTTTTATTTCAATGCATGTACAAACCATGTTTGTTTTTATTGCGATCCATGTACCCAACCACGTTCTTTGTTTTTATTTTGAGGCATGTACCAACCATGCTTGTTTTTATTACGATTCATGTATCCAACCATGTTACAAATCATCAATGCTACAAAATAAAAATGATTGCTCATAATAAGTAATACTGTAAAATATAATTATAAAAGTATTATTATCAATATTTTTATACACAAACTAATTTACATTCTTTAACGAATTTAAAAGGAATCGAACTGAAAACCGTGCTGTCTATGTCTACTCTCTGGCGAATGATACCTTAGGTTCTAGTGAATCCCATACCCAAATCAAACTGCGAACTCAAACCGTACTATGTATCTGGTAACTATGATTTAGATCATGGATTATTTATTTATTGATAGCATTCAAACTTTCTAAGATTTCTGTCTCTATTTGGTGGTTTTGTGATTTATGGTTGTATTTCGATTTTTGAATTTTTCTTCTTTCTCTCTTTAATACTTTTCATGACACACCCCGATCTAAATCAAGGCAAGCTGGCCATCACGTGAACGTGACGTAACCATAAGCACATTGCGGAAGCAAGATTAAGAAGGGAAATACGAATAAATTAAAACCAACCAACTAGCAATCCTAACTAAGATAGCGTGCTAGTGTGAGAATAAATGTGAAATACACAACCAGAACTTAACTAGCCTAAGAGCAGTCAAGCAAAAGTACTAATTAAACAACACCCAAAGGTGGTCCTACATGAACGATGGTCTGTCAGAACCTCCGCTGTATCCTCGTAAGCTACCAACCAAACTTTCACCTAATACCTGGAGGAGCGCAAAACAAAAACACGCGAGTGGGCAAAAGCAAGGTTTTCCTAAAATCATTTCATATCTCAAATTCTAACCCCTCGTTGGAAAACCTGTATAATTTCCCAGAAAATAGTATACATACGTATAAGTCTCAAAACCATGCTCAATATATCTGAAACCAGATGTGCATGCCATGCATATACCATGCTCAATGTCACAATATAACATATGTAAGCCAAGTAAAGTAATCTCAATGAAATAACATATTAACCGAAGCTCCTACAGTGGCCTGTACGGTTAATTTATATAGCTCATCGCTCCATCTAGCCGGAGTCACCTAAAGTGACCTGTACAGCAATATATCTGCACATGAGTCGGAACCACCTGTAGTGGTCTGTACGACAAGACTGGGTGTAAATAAATACGCTCTAGTGCTACGATCACGTGAAGACTGTGCGATAAATCGCAGGTCACCTACGAGTCGGAACCACCTATAGTGGTCTGTACGGCAGGACTATGCACCTAACTTGGATCCAAGGTGAGCGTGTGGTGCGGGAGGTGAACATCATGTGAAGGACTATGCCCTGGCCTTGGGCGGGAGCACTAACACCGGGGTGCAGGTTTATGAGCTTTCAATACATCTTAACATAAACATCATTTCATATCACAACCATTTACAGCATAATATACTTACCTGGAGCTTACCTGGGCCTCCGCAGCACCATGTAACAATATACATAATCATGATAATGCATATACTAAAATATGATGCATGTATGACATGGCATTTAAATCACCTTTCCTTTAAAGTACGTTTTCTGGGAAAAACGTCAAGTGTGTGTATATATATATATATATATATATATATATATATATATATATATATATATATATATATATATATATATAAAACAAAAGCCCACTCACTAGTATGTAGACGGGTCGTAACCCCCGTGCCTAGCCTGGCTACGCTCGTCCTCCGGATAGGCCTCGCCTATATGAGAAATAACTGCAATAACGTTAATTAACGCACATAAACAACACAAGCTAATAACTTCTCATATATTGCTCAAATTGGGTATATGAATATACCACTGAGACCTACTCATCCTCAAAAACATCCCCATATTTTTAAAATAATTTTCCGATCACCCACGCCCCCGACGCGCGGCCACGTGCCTGGCACACTGACGGCGTCAGTTAACGCCGTCAGGAATATTCTGTCCAAAAGCAAGCATATACCGTTAAAGTTGACTGACGGCGTTAGCATATTCCATCAACTTTAATGGAATATACTCATGTCTTCTCCGGCGAGACGCCGGTTGCCGGCGACTTCGCCGGTTTCTGGGTAAAATTTCTAATCATCATATCTCACTCATTTTTCATCCAAAATTTATGAAATTTGTATCAAAATGAAGCTCACAACAAGGAGAACACATTCATACCTCTTTGAAGCTCCAAAAATCACGGGATCTCGACGGAGAAATTCAAGAAAACTGGCCAACTTCAAAACTCACTATCCCGACGTCCAATTCCTTCCAACGAAGCACTCCGAGCTTCCTTAGGACCTCCTTAAGCTCCCTATGAGCTTAAATTTTCCTAAAAATCAACATTTTACGTCCATATGAACAGTGCATGAAAATTGGGGTTTCGGTTTCACGAGATTTCGAAGGTATCCTTACCTGGAATGGGTACCAATCAACTCATCTGAGCTTCACGAACACAATGGTGTCCTTTTTGACCACGATCTGTAAAGTTTCGACGGGTTTTGGTGTTTGTCCGTACAAAAGCCGAGAGGGAGAGAAAGAGAGAGAAGTTCTGAGAGGTAGAGAAAGAGTGTGGGAGTGAGAGAGAGAAAGAGTGTGAGTGTGTGTGTGTGTGTGTGTGTGTGTGTGATCCAATTACCACCAACCAAACTCCCAATGTAGATACACACATACCTTAATTAATGCCTAGGGGCATTTTTGTCATTTCACGTCCGTCGTACAAAATCTCTGGAACGGGCTGTTACATTTCATGTATATTCACTTGGGAAAAATACTTAAGTCTTAATGATTTTAATGTTGTAGGATATATTTTCTTCTAGAGTCATAAAATCTGCAACAATTTTCCAAGTATACAAGGAGGTTGCTGGCCTTTCAGGGCTTGACCTTGCTTACAAAGACAACATTGCAGTATACCATACAAAGGTATTTTTTTTCCCTTTTGCCCTTTTTTATATATTGTTACCTTTATTTTTTTGTTCTCTTGACAAGTGCACAGAAAATGCAATATTTAATGAAAAGACGTATGAATATGATACATGTATATAACAAAGGTGGGCATAATGGATTGTACAGTACATTGCATAGCTTTAACATGTGTTTGCATTTTCATGATGTAGTTTAGATTTCTGTTCCATATTAATTTCATATTTCATATTAAAGAATGTGGACTTAATTAAAATAGGAGAAAATCATTTAGAGCTCTAGCGGTTCTGATGATGGTTTTCTGGATGTTCGAGGAGATTTTATTCAAATTTATGGATTTGGATAAGAAACTAAGAACCCCTAATCTTTTATTTCGGTTTTAAGAGCTGAAATTGACATGCCTGTGCTTCTCTTTGTGAGATATAAGAGATTGAGAAGTTTTTTGTTTATTGTTCTGGGGTGGGAGGGTACAGTCAGATACAATGGATTGAGGAATTTTAATCAATTTGATAAATTAAAAATTGAGAGTTGGCAATATACACCAAAAATTGGTAACTAAATTGGCTATTAGGTTTTCAATTCCATGTTACTATTTTCTATGATGACTTTTTTTTTTTTTTTTTTTTTTTTTTGCCTTTTTTGGACACTTTTTTGTTTCTGTGTATGGTCTAAGAAAATTGTGGTTTCTTAGTCGTTTGACATAATTTTGTTTTTATATTTCTTTTTTAGTTTTTCCTGTAGCGAAAGGATTGTTTTGTTGCAAAGAGCAATACTGTGCTCGAGTCTGTTTAGGGCTTGGAGCTTCTTTCAAGTTTGGGTGCTGTGAGTTTTAATTCCAGAAGCAAAAGTACCCTTAATTGGCTACGTTTGGACTCTCAAGCTGTATATTGCACTGTTACTGTTCATGAATATTCGGATAAGCGTTCTAATTTCATAGGGACAGCTGTTAGGCAGCATCTTCAATGTTTATGGTGGAAAATGGAATCTGCAACCGATAAGGCCAAGTATAGACACTGGTACCATGTTTGGTTGGTTTATTCTGCTTTTTTGTTCTTCTGAATTCTTCTCTTCTCTGAACTTATGAAAGAATTCCTGATGATGTAACAATGTTTTACACATCCTTAAACTCGGACTGCCATAAAGACCACCGTACAGCTACTGTCTTGGAGGAGGCACTAAATGGCGTGGTCACTACCCCCACTTCCATTGGGGCAGAAAAAGTTAAGTTATAATTTTTTGGCCTGGTTTATTCCTTTAATTATAGTATTCTATATTCATTTATTTCCTGTCTTTTAAAAGGTTGAAAAGCAATGTGATCACTTCTATACCGTTACAATAACCGAAGCGGAAGCAAGAGCTGAATTTGTCTGCCAAGGGCAATCGCTTGCAAAGGCAAGTTCAATGTTAAATCTTAGCTCTTTTCGTAGTTTAACTGGAAAGTAGTTATTTATATATGTTCTACTCTTTTAACTTATCAAGTTATGTGGACGAAATTGTCTTTTTGCAGCTATTATACTTTGATCAGGAAGAGGTTGGTGGATTGAGCCTTTGCCTACAGATACCATGACTTTTCATCTTTAATTTTGTTTGGTTATGAATTATTAGCGTAGTCAGGCAGTACAATAAGCTTATTCCTATGACTGAACTATAGAATATAGATACAGAGCTGGGTGGTCGACATGACGAATTGAAGAGCGGGACGATTTCTTATCCTATAAGAATATGGTATTTCTTTTAGTTAATGTTTCGTGGTGGTTGTGTTTGATTTGGGTCTAATCCGACATCGAGAAAAGAAGAAATCTTGCATGTGCTTCTAAGTAATTGAGTTATTCCTCATATTGCCAATCATTTTTAGAGGCATTTTGATATAGATGCTTCAAATTTGAATTTTTTTAATCAAACATCTATAACTTTTAAACTTTTGATCAAACATTCTTCTACTAATTTTTAATTAAAAATTATGATTTTTATTGTATTTAATTAACCAACTAGTTCATAAAATAATATCACGAATATCCTAAAATCACCACAAACATCCTATCTTATCTTATCATAATTCGTTCAAAATGAATTTTTCTTATTCAAACAATTTTTTGTTTTAAATTCTAAAAACACATAAACGTCCTATTAACATACAATTATGAAATATAACATGCACATATATGAAATATAACGTACCAAACAGATATATTAAATATTGGTACGTTATTGGTACGTTATATAAATTTAATCTGGGTACGTATTAGTATTTTGGTACGTTATAAAATATTGCTTTTGGTACGTTCTGCAATTCTTTATTTAGTACGTACCAAGTTATTAGTACGTTGTATTATCCTTATTTTGGTACATACAAAACTTATGGTACGTTATGTGTAAGTTGTGTAACCCAAAAAATGATAACTTTTCACTTTAAAACATTGCACTAAAAAATATTTTGTCAACTCTTAATAATTAATTATTGGAATAAGGACTCATTTTAAATAAAAATAAAACTGTGAAAACTCTTAGTTCACGTTTCTACTATAAGTAGTTGTTAAAAAATTCAAATTTATTTTCAGTTGCATGAAATTCGGCAGTCTAGTCTACATCTCAATTTTAATTATAAACGAACTCTTGTTTTTTTTTTATAATCTATATAAAATGTTGAGTTGGAAATTGGAAAAACTATATTTCATCCAATTAATCTTGAACCCCAGTAGATATAATTGAATCCTTAAATTGAGGAAGGGATGAGATTCTGTAAAAATAGCAATAAATTAATGAATATTATTGAGTGCATTTTTTTTTTTACATAGAAATTGATTTAAAAGATTTTATAAAATACTTAAATTAAGAATATACCTGGAATATAAAGTTTAATTAAAAGTAATAGCACTTTAATCAAAAGTTGAAAAGTAACAGATGTTTAATCTAGAAAAATCTAAAATAAGGCATCTAATTCTAATTTGTAGTCAGTTTTATGGTGAAATCTCAATTTTCTTTACTCCACCCTAACTAATCTAATTCCTAGTTTCACAAGTTATTGAACAAAGGATTGTAACGTGAAATGCACATATTTTCTGATTTCATATAAACAATTTAGCTTCATCGCAATCAACTGGTGGAGCTATATAATCGATATCTCATAATACATTACAAGGTTAAAAAGTCAGAAAGTAATACGTATTAAACAGTTTTCCAAAATTATGGTGTGAACATGTCTGCACAAGAACAAAACACATATGAAGGACACAATTTCTTTCCATTTGGTTTTCACCACAACCAGGGTTAGAAAAAGGGATTTGCTAGCCACAATAGCGAGTCGAGTTCACACCTCGCTAACCACGTCTATTTTTTCAAACGATAGCACTAACGCTTCTTGTGGGTCCCCTCATTAACTGATTTTAAAAAAAGAAAGGGACATTTGGATCTGGGTCTAAAATATCAAAATTCTATTAGGTTATGTCTAATATTACCTTTTCTCCATTTTTATTTTTAGTTTTATTTTTTTTTAAATAGGGGTGAACTACCAATTTAGTCCCTAAATTATCACCTCAGTGAAAATTAAGCCCCTAAACTATTTTTTCAAAAAAATCAATCCTTGAATTATAAGAATCTGCCAATTACATTTCTATATTCGAAGCTACTATATTCAATTTTTCGTCAATTTAAATCATGTTACTTGCATGTGACACACATTTAAGGGTAGATTGATAGTTTTTCATAAAGAAATAGTGTATGGAGTTAACTTTGGAGGGTAAATTGGTAGTTTTTCATAAGAAATAGTGTAAGTTAGCTTCGGATGGTAAATTAGACCTTAGATTCGCAACCTATATGAAATGCTAAGGGCTGATAAGCAAGAAAATAATGGTATTACACTCTAAAGTGTGTCAAGTGACTTAAGTTGATGAAAAATTGGATAAAATAGCTTTGAATATAATAGTATGGATGAAATTAACAATTTTTAATGAATTTAAGGACTTATTTTACCGAAAAAATAATTCAAGGACCTAATTTTCACTAAGGTGATAGTTCAGGGACTAAATGTAACAGCCCGTCCCGGAGATTTGGTACGGCGGATGTGAAATGACGAAAATGCCCCTAGGCATTAATTAAGGTATGTGTGTGTTTTTACCTTGAGTGTTGGTTGTATTTGGACCACACCCACACACACACAGTCACTCTACCTCTCTCTCACTCCCGTACTCACTCTCTCTCTCTCCCTCTCGGTTTTTGTATGGACGAGACACAAATCCTCCCTAAACCTGGCAGATCGAGTCTAAGGTACGTATATTTGTGTTCCTTGTGGTACTAGGAAGCCATTAATATAAGTTTTAGAACCTGGAACCTTCAAAAACCCTGTGAAACCTCACCCTCCGATTTGTGCACTGTTCATGCACACGTGAAATGTTGTTTTTCAGGGGATTTTGAGCTCATAGGAAGCTTTATGAGGTCCTAAGGAAGCTCGGAGTAGTTCGTTTGAAGATTTTGGACGTCGGAATAGTGAGATCGAGTAAGATCGGGGAGTTTCATTTTGGCTGGAATTATCGAGGCTTTTTTCGGCGAATCCCCGGCGAGTTGGGGGTTGAGTCAGGTATGGATATGTTCATCTTTGTGAGATCTTCATTTTGGTATAAAGTACGTAGAAAATGGTGCAAAAATAAGTGAGAAACCATGTTTGGAAGTTTACCCAGAAACTGGCGAACAGTCGCCGGCGACCGGCGACTCGCCAGAGAAGACGAAGAATATTCCGTTAGTTTTGACGGAATATGCTGACGCCGTCAGTTATCTATAACTGTTACCGTTAGGTTTTAACGAAATATTTCGAGGAATATTCCTGACGGTGTTAACTGACACCATCAGTGTGCAAGTCACGTGGCCACGCGTGGGGGCATGTCTGGCCGTGCCTTGGCCAGCTCGTGGGCGGTCGAAAATTTTTTCTAAAAATATGGGGATGATCCTGAGTTTGTGTAGATCACAGTGGTATATTCATATACCCAAATTGAGCAATGTATGAGAAGTTATTTCCAAGGTTTTGTTTATGTGCGTTAATTAACGTTATTTCAGTTACTTCTCATATAGGCGAGACCTATCCGGAGGACGAGCATAGCCAGGCTAGACATGGGGGTTACGACCCGTCTACTTATCAGTGAGTGGGCATTTGTTTTCCGTATATACCTATATAAATTAGTTTTTCCCAGAAAATCAGTTTAAATGAAATGTGATATGAAATGCGATATGAAATGCCATGCAAAGTATCTATTTATTTATTATGCGTTATTGATTGCTTATATTGATGTTGCTGAGGACGCACAGGTAAGTGGCAGGTAAATTTACTTACTAGTTGTTGAGAACGAGTGATGTGATGGGATGTGATATGATTAAAGCTCATAAACCTGCACACTGATATTAGTGCTCCCGCCTAGAGAGGGGCTCAGTCCTTCACGTGATGTTCACCTCCCACACCGTATGCTCGCCTTGGATCCAAGTTAGGTGCTCAGTCCTGTCGAATAGGCCATTATAGGTGGGTTCGACTCATAGGTGACCCACGATTTATCGCTCAGTCTTCACGTGTTCGTAGCACTAGAGCATATTAGTTATTTATCAGTGATGTTGTGCAGACCACTATAGGTGGTATTGATGTGTGTGCAGGGTATATATATGATGATATGATTGAAATGAGTGTGAGCTATATGATATGATGATTGTTATGAGCTATATACAGCCGAGGGCTGAGTTGATTATTTAGTATTCAATCACATTCACAGAGTTATGATTTGGCATTCAGTTATGATACCTTAGCATGGCATATACATACTTTCATACATACATATTTTCCATCAGGATTTTGAGAATTATATATATGAGTATATACTTTATTTCTGAGAAATTATACAGGTTTTACGGCGAGGGGTTATAACTTTTGAGAAAAGAAAAGTTTTGAAAAGATTTGTTTCTGACCCACTCAACTTTGTTTTTCGCCCCTACAGTTATTAGGTAGTGTTCGTTGGTGGCATACGAGGAGCTCATCGGACGTTCTGACAGAATTCACTTATGTAGGACCACCTTCAGGTGTTATTTCCATTTAGTACTTCTACTTGACTGCACGTAGACTTTTATGCTCTATATTAGTGGAATTCACACTTCTTTTACACTAGTATTGCTAGTGTTTCGGTTTTAATTGATTCGTAAATTCTATTCTTTATTGCTTCCGCACTGTGCACATGGTTACGTCACTCTCGCGTGACGGCCAGCACGCCCCACCTTCGGGACGGGGTGTGTCACTAAACCGGCACTTCACCCTAAAAATATTATAGATAGATTAAAATCTTCTAATTTCATGCATCTTCTAATTTTAAGAAATATACTTAATTTATTCTAACAAAAAAATAATACACTAAGACAAACTCATATGTAGAATATACGACCAAACTCAAGTAACAAATACATGAATGTACGTTATACCTATAGATATGAAACCTAAATAAAATGTACAAATTAAAACATAATATATCTACAAGTAAAACACATTAATCTGTGATACAAGTTAATCATAAAAAAGAATCTGTGATATATGTAGATAAATTCAATTAACCTGTTGTGGATTATAAAAATTAAAACTAAATTTATGAATGAGGTTTAAAGAAGGAAGAAGAAGAACAAGAAATAACAAAAGGACAAAAAAGTAAGAACAAATAATTAAAGAGATAATGAGAAGAAAAAAATTTATAACAAATTTTATCATTAACTAGAGAATTCTTGATAATAAAATAATCATAAAATGAAGGGATTGAACTAATTTTAATAAATTGAACTATTTCTAATATTAACTTAAAAAATTAAACTTATATCAAGTTTCCTTATATGGTAATATCCACTTGATTTGGGGACTTTATTTTCTCAGAAAGAAACATATGTTATTTATTTACTTGCAAAAAAGATTTATAAGATTCATGTAAAGTTGAAACTTAATGAAACTTAATGATTCATTCAAACAATATCATGAAGGAGCACTCAAGCTGTCTTCAGAAGTTTTTCCAAATCATACTTACAAAAGCAAAATATGAAACAGACAAAAACAAGAACAAAACAACCAGTGGCCACCTTTTTGTTTTCGTAACCTTCGGCCGCTACAGTAACGTTTCTGGGTGTCTACTCTGTCACTTATCACTTAGTCTCCGTGCAGTTACAATAAAGAGATGGTGACATAACCGTGCAGCTAGAAATGGAGAGTGTGTGTGGACTGTGGACTATTAACTGGAAAGGGAAGCAAAATAATACGCAGAGAAAGAGAGATGGGTTTTAAATCTGAGGGCAGAGTAAGGAGAGGAAGCAAAAGCAAGAGTGGTAGGTAATTAGTGGAGAGAAAAATGTCATTGTTGGGGTCAAATACACTCACCCATTTTCTCTTAATTCTACTAGTAGAAAATAATAATGTCTATGTATCATGGTACGGGTCCCACTGATCCCCTTCTTCCTCTAACATTTAACAACTTAACTCACTAACGCTATCATATGTCTCAAAAAAAAAAAAAAAATTTATACTAACAATATATTTACACACTAAAAGGAAGAGAATAAATTGATTATGAACTCATCACACTCAAAATTTGAACCTAAGACTGCTTGTAAGAGAAATATTACTAAACAATATCACTAATAAGTGGCAAACATTTTTTCCTTACCGCCATGTCTTATATTTAAGAAATCAGACCAACATAGTCCACAACTTATGAGGTCTAGAGTGATTATTAGTGGAGGTAAAATTGACATTGTTTGGTACTACTACACTAATTGCACTCACTTTTTCTCCACTACTGCTTCTAGTCCTTTTAAAATACAAAATCATTCTTTTCAGTTTACCCTAAGAGTTATATAATAATTAGATAATTAAATCATCAAACGAGTGTGTGTGTACATATATATATATATATATATATATATATATGTTGAAAAATGGCACATAGTTAAAGTCCACTAACTATCCATTAAATTCATGTTCATGTTTTAATGGAGTTTTTTTTTTTTTTTCTCTGGCCGAACTATTGTAATCCTTGAGGTAGCGGCAAGTGGAAAACTCGTGGCATTTGAGATAAGGTAACACCTTGGAATTATGAGATTGGTTTATGGATTGACTTGTTGACTAGAAGTCTTCCTTGCACATTGTGGAAGAAAGCAGACACTAGTAGGAAAAACACTTTGCGCGACGGAAACTTGCACGACGCAGCCAAATTCGTCGCGCAAAGTATGTTTGTGCGACGCTAAACACAAAACGTCACGCAAACGGCCTTTGCGCGATGAAGACCGACGTCACGCAAAACCATTTTGCGCGACGTATGTCCACCGACGTCATGCAAAACTGTTTTGTGTGACGCCGTTCTTCGTCGCGCAAAGGCTATTTGGGCGACGTTTGGTGCGTCGCGCAAGATTTTGGCACCAAACCAAGATGCCTTTGCCGCTTTTTTTGTTGACTTTGCGTGATGCAGGGCCACCAACGTCACGCAAAGCTGTTTTGTGCGACGCTTGTGAACATGAGTCACGCAAATTATTTTGCGTGACGTAGGTGGCCTTGCATCACGCAAAGTCAACGACTTTTTTTCCCACACTTAATCAGTTTGGGAGGTAGAAACTGCAAACTAGTTGCAGCAGCTACCTCCCCTATCTCTCTTCAAAACCTTCTCCAATTCTCTCCCTTCCTCAATCTTTTTCTATCCGGCAAGCGATTTGATTTTGTATATGTAACTTTGAATTGAGAATTCAAACTAAAACTACTAAATTTGTTTTGTACATGATTTTTGTATACGATTATCATTGAAGAACGAATTTGAAGGTATTTTCTTCATATTGCATATGAGATTTTTGTATATGTACTTTGCCTACTTGCTATGCCTTTTTTTGGTAATGGTGGAGTTTTGTGAGATTGAATTTTGAAGTAATCTTTATTAATTTTACCTATTAGGTACCTTTGCCCACTTGCTATGCCCTTTGGTAATCTTTATTAATTTTGCATATGGGTTAACTTATATATTTACATAGAAGAAATTGTAAGAAATGTTGGTTTCCCCTTGAAATTTCCTTAATTTGTGTTATACGGTTGAATTGAGGGTAAATCCAATGCATCGCATGTAATTAAGAATTATATAGAAAACCTACAAAAGCCATGATCTTCAAAGCTAATCTTATCATCACTGTTAGATTATCAATGCTAAGACAACAGGTTTTAGTTCAATAATGAGCGGGTTGATTTTTGTGAGCATATGCCATACTTATGTAGATAAACAATGGCTACGATTCTCCTATTAAATCCTTGTAGAAAATCTGCGCAAAACTGTTTCTCGGTTTATTATTTATAGTTTAGAATTTAATTACAATATTTATTAAAAATTAAATCAAAAATATTTTTGTCAAAAAATAAAATTTGCGCTACGAAGAAGTTCCATAGGCATAGGTTACGCAAAGCGTCTTTGTGTGACGTAGGTATGTGCGTGGCACAAAGAGACTTTGCGTGACGTTAGGAATGTGTGTCGCGCAATCACACTTTGCGTGACATAGGTACATGAGTCACGCAAAGTGCCTTTGCGTGACGTCATGTGTGTCATGCAAAGTGTTCTTATTACTATAACATAAGATTTTGTGGTATCCACTTATGTAAATACTTTAAATTGACGATCGAATTCATTCATTGTATTCATATAGGATCTAGGAGTGTAGCTGTAAAAAATCATCAAAATCGAAGTTAAAACTACCGTTAAATCGTGATTTTTCATTTATAACCGTCGAAATTTTTTGTCTCGTTACTTGATCTCTGCATGTTTGTTTTTTGCCATTTTTGGCGTATACGATCTTGAAGCATATACAAACAAGTTTGACGGTTGGATCGTTGAAATTAGTTTCGTACAATGCGTTTCCCATCAAAACGATAGATTCACTAACACTTAGAGTTTATTTATACTTTCATTAAGTATAACATAAGATTTTGTGGTATCCACTAGTGTACATATTTTACATTGAAGATCGAATTCATTCATTGTATTCATATAGGGTCAAGGAGTGTATCTGTAAAAAATCATCAAAATCAGAGTTAAAATTACCGTTAAATCGTGATTTTTCGTTTATAATCGTCGAAATTTTTTGTCCTATTACTTGATCTCTGCATGTTTGTTTTTTTCCATTTTTGGCATATGCGATCTCGAATCATATACAAACAAGTTTGACGGTTGGATCGTTGAAATTAGTTTCATACCATGCGTTTCCCATCAAAACGATAGATTCACTAACACTTAGAGTTTATTTATACTTTCATTAAGTATAACATAAGATTTTGTGGTATCCACTACTGTACATAAGTTTTTTTCTACAATAACCACACACATGGGCCATTTTCTTCACACTCAACCTCTCTCTTTCAGACTCTCCAGCTTTCTCAACCCTCACCATCTTCACCTTCAGGTATTGTATTTATTTGATTAATTATTTATTTATTTATTGATTACATTTATGTTTGGATTTTTTTATTTTTGTGTATCGATGTTTTTCTTTAATTATTTTCTAGAATTTGAACTTCTGAGGTAGTTAAATGATTCATTGGTCTATTTTCACCCCATGCTCAAGAGATCATTTCACTGTGTTCCTACCGTTTCAGATGAGATTTATTTTACCATTTTTGCATTGATCGTATATTTCATAATGCAGTAGGAGAATTACCTTATACGGGAGGATCTACAATTAAATACTTTGTTGTTTGATTGAAGGTGCATGTGGAGGAAAGCTTATGGAGAACATACTATTCAGAATATGGTTCCTATGCTCAAATGCTTTGACAACCATGTTCTCTGTGCAGCAAGAATTTTGCAGAAACTCTTTAGAGACTTGGAGTGACAGCTAGATCAATTCCTTATGAAGGGAAGACTCACACAGTTGTTTCTTCAGGTAAGAGACTTGGCGTACGCAATCCCGAAGCATATACATACAAGTTTGACAGTTGGATCGTTGAAACTAGTTTCGTAGAATGCGTATCTCATTAAAACGATAGATTCACTAACACTTAGAGTTTATTTATACTTTCATCAAGTATAACATAAGATTTTGTGGTATCCACTAATGTAAATATTTTAAATTGAGGATCGAATTAGTTCATTGTATTCATATAGGATCAAGGAGTGTACCTCTAAAAAATCATCAAAATCGGGGTTAAAATAATCGTTAAATCCTGATTTTTCGTTTATTGCCATTGAAAAGGTTTGTCCCGTTACTTGATCTCTGAATGTTTGTTTTTTGCGATTTATGGCGTACGCGATCTCGAAGCATATACACACAAGTTTGACGGTTTGATCGTTGAAACTAGTTTCATACAATGCGTATCTCATTAAAACGATACATTCACTAACACTTAGAGTTTATTTATATTTTCATCAAGTATAACATAAAATTTTGTGGTATCCACTAATGTAAATATTTTAAATTGAAGATCGAATTAGTTCGTTGTATTCATATAGGGTCAAGGAGTGTACCTCTAAAAAATCATCAAAATCGAAGTTAAAACTACCGTTAAATCGTGCTTTTTTGTTTATAACCGTTGAAAAGTTTTGTCCCGTTACTTATCTCTGAATGTTTGTTTTTTGCGATTTTTGGCGTACGCGATCTTGAAGCATATACAAACAAGTTTGACGGTTAGATCGTTGAAACTAGTTTCGTACAATGTGTTTCCCATCAAGTTCAATGGTATATATATTTACTAAGTAGATTTTAATTTATTTATTTTGTACTTATAACACTTAAGAAATTGAATGATATATACGTAAAAAAAATTATTGTGGGTTTTTGTTAGAAAAAATATATTATTGTGGGGTTTATGTAAACAAAATTTGAATTTGAAAGGAGTAAAGTCACATTTTTAGTAATTTTTATAATAATTGAAAAAAAAAAAAAACCTTGCGCGACGCCTTAACGTGGTCGTCACGCAAAACCACTTTGCACAACGTCAAATTGTATACCTACGTCGCGCAAGTTATGATAGTTTTGGGTGAAAAATAGGCGCTTTTTTTTCAATTTTCCAAAGTTTGGACCTCATTCCCTCATTCCCTCTTTCCCGTATAGTTCATCTCTCTTCCCTATTTCCCGTATAAACCTTTTTCTTCCCTCTCGCTCATCTCTCTTTCTCTCTTTCCCGTAGACATCTCTCTCCATCTCTTTCGCAAGCTTTCCTCTTCACAATCTCGAATCCAACCACCACCACTACTCTGTTGGTTGTCGCTCTCCCTCTTGTTCTAAACGACGGGCAGCCACGCGAATCAAGTCCCAAAATCAAGGTGAGGGCTTCTGATTTTTGATGGGTTTTTGTTATTTAGGGTTTAGGCTCAAATTGCATGTTGTGTTTTGTGATTCGAATTGATTGCTTTTTTCGTGCAAAATAATGTAATTCACCATGTCAGATGGAGGTGTAATTCATGATATGAAGCAAAAATGGCAATCCTCTTCTCGACATCTCTGCCGTCGTCGACGAAGAATTCTTGACAAAGTAAGCCCCCATATCAGCTTATTTCATTACATTTTCCCATCTTCTCTCACTGTTTGGATGCTCAGAAATTGCAGGAAAACTGATGAATACGATCTGTTGTTTTTAGTTTTCGATTTCCTTTCTACTTATATTTAATGGATTTTTGCGATAGATCTGAAAAACTTAAACTTTGTGATTTATTTAAGAAACCGAGGAAAGTGATAAAGTAAATAGATCTGCAGGTTTTTTTGGGTTCTGGTTTGTTTTCTGGGATTAATCCAATCCCATGGTTCATTAGTCGGATTATATTAGAAACCCAGATGAGCATTGGTTGAGTTTTTGTTGGTGATATCATATGTGACTATTTTAGTTGGATCTGCTTTGATTTAGAAAAGGAAAATATGGTTACTTGCTTAATTTATTGAATTATCTAATTTCATTTCCTATGATTTGGGTTAGGTCTTCATGTTTTAGTGGCTTTAATTTGGTTTATTGCCATCGCTCAGGGTATTGGGCTATTGTCAAATGCAAAACTTTGGTCAAAGCTATCTCCAACTCCGTCTAACTCTCAACAAACTTTCGTCAAAGTCGTCTCCAACTCCAGCTCTCATCATAAGCCGTCTCTAACTCCGTCTAACTCTCATCTGATTGTACAATCTGTGTAAGTTCTCTGGCAAATACAAACTCGCATCTCCAGTTTGGCAGGTTTGCATTTTGCAATGTAAACGTCTGTTTGATATTACAGAAAGATAAAGTTAATGGGTTAATTAATTGGAATCTCTGCATCTAGACAATACATATCAAAGTTTGAATTTTCGTTTCTTATTCTGTTTTAACTTTTATAATAGTTTGATTAGTTTAACCATATCAGTCATTTAAGTTCTACTTTTTAAATGGATTAATGGGTTTCCTACTTTGCTTGATATCAAAGTTCTTAACTACACAACTAGATCACCGAAAATATTAATTGAATTTGAGTCTTCATCCTTCGTACCGAAAAATGACCTAAATTTGAGTCTCCGTTCTCTTTCTCTTCTCCCCTTTTCCTTTTCCCTTTAATTTTCTCGTTTCTCCATTTTCCTTCTCTGCAATAATTAAATACATATTCCAAGCATATATATGTGTGTGTATATATATGTATGTATATGCAAATAATTGGAAGATTAGTTGGTTGGATGATGGATTGCAAAATGTTTGCCACTGCAATTTGGAATGCCCAAATTTGTTTGGAACACGAACACTCCATATTTGCGTAATTGAACTGACCTACATGGGACCTTAAATTGCCTTCGTAAAGCATACATACTGGGATATATATATATATATATATATATATATATATATATATATATATTATGTGTGTGTGTGTGTACAACGTGGTTATGCCCAATGAACATGAGAGATTCTAGAACTTTTCTCGATCCAATTACTGCATTCTTTGTATTCCTTATTTTGTAACATCAGAAAAATGGAGGGGGTAGGATTTCCGGCTATTTGCTTCGCTTGGACTTTATGGCTATGTTTGCTACACCGCATTACCTTGCCATTTAGCAATCTCACTAAGTGGGACAAGTGCCTCACCTCCTTGTTTTGACCTCGTTAAAATAAGGGCTTGAACTAGAACCAACCCAAACGAACATGCACATAAAATAGAGCTTACTGTTTAATTCAATAACTTGAAATGTGAGGTAAGTTATGATTCATTGGCTGCCAATGTAAAAGCAATGTTGTTACGATTTTTATTCATTGGTTAAAGAGAAGAAGATTTGGGTTAGGTCTTCATGTTTTAGTGGCTTTAATTTGGTTTATTGCCATCGCTCAAGGTATTGGGCTATTGTCAAATGCAAAACTTTGGTCAAAGCTATCTCCATCTCCAACTCCGTCCAACTCCGTCTATCTCTGCATCTAGATAATAGATATCAAAGTTTGAATTTCCATTTCTTATTTTGTTTTAATTTTTATAATAGTTTGATTAGTTTAACCATATCAGTAATTTAAGTTCTGCTTTTTAAATGGATTAATGGGTTTCCTACTTTGCTTGATATCAAAGTTCTTAACTACATAACTAGATCACCGAAAATAAGACTTAAATTTCACCTTTTTCTGTTGATTAATGTCATCTGTAATAAGGTAAACTTATGTGCTTTAGCTTTTCGTTCTGATTCTTCATGTTGGTGAAGATATTGTTTCTTCTTTGTCGTCATCCTCTTTTTGTATCACCTTTTTCCTTGAAATAAAATGAAGTATCAACTCTAGGACAAGTAAAAGTTGGTGCTTGCCAGTGATATCTCTGGACAGTAGCTGACAAGAAGTGAATCACCAGATAGTGGCAAACTGCAAATGAATAATATCAGCCATACAACAGTCATACTTATTTTGTGTATCTAATTGTTGATCCACACGCATATACACAAACACATACAATATTTTTTTGTGATCAAGGTTGTTCATAAGGTTGTTGCATATAATTTGTTACTTGCTCAATCTAAATATACATTGTCCGTACTTGTAGCGCCTTATTAAACAAGCTATTTTTGTGTCCATGTCAAGAGAGTCCAACATTTCTGTGTCCATACAGATTACAGACAAGCTCAGATGCTTCCCTGTAATATGTATGGACATAGAAATGTTAAGCTTAGGTATATGTTGATTAATCGAGGGTTAGGGACGTGTTGATTAGTCCGGTGAACCACCATCAGCAACATAAAAGTAGAACACCATGGCATCAAGAGCACCATAACACTATTTTCTGAAAACCTTGATATTTAACATTCGGAAAAAATCATATGGCATCATGTGCATATTTAGTGCAACCATACTATAGAAGATTCACTTAATCAATTGATTACTTAGATGTTTTCTCTTCAATTAATTGCTACGTACCACATATTGTTTGTTTAACAGAAGAAATATGTTGCTAGCAAGATATCACGGGAGTCGAAGACACTTCTCCACCATTCCGGTTCGAAGCCCTTTTCGTATAAGCTTGAGGCACGACGTCAGGTAAAAGTATATTAATTTAGAAATTTTATACAATTTATTTTTTATTATTGATTAATAAAATTTTCTTAATGTTTTTTTTTTCTTCAGGAGGGTTCTAAGTTCCCAGAGATCGACCTGCTCAAGGATGTTGACGTTCGACCTGGCGATGAGACCATTGAGCAGCTTCATGTAAGTATATGTAATTTTTATTATTCTTATATTTATGAATCGTTCAAATATGATTTATATTTTGTTATTAAACATTACATGTTTTTTCTTTATTATTACAGGCTGCTATGGTGGAAAAGGGCGCTGTTGTTCTCCAAGAAGCAACATCGCAGCTTCCCCAAGAGACCTCGATCGAGGACGTCACTGTACCCGAGGATGTAGGTTTTGAGATCGTGACTGAGGTCCTCAATCAGAAGTTCGGTCGTCGTCATGGCAAAGTTGTTCGGGGCATGGGGAATGCGGGTGTTCGTGAAACGGGTGCCTTATCTTCCAGATCGACCACAGGAGAGGTCAGTGCTCTGAAGGAGGAAGTGACAACCCTAAAAGGTCAGCTTGCAATCCAGGACGAGTAGATAAAGGCCCAGAGTGAGCAAATGAGGGCCCAAAGCGAGCAGCTGAGGGTCGAGAACGAGCAGATAAAGGCCAAGGGCGAGCAGATAAAGGCCAATATTAGGACCCAGGGCAACCAAATGAGTATGATTCTACAGGCCTTAGCGACGTCCGATCTTCAAATCGAGCTGCCAACACCTGATCTTGCTCTACCTTCGACCTCCCAGCCACTTCGTCTAGCTGATACCTAGTAGTTTGATGTATCAAACCTAGAAGACTACTTATTGTAGTTTTTTCTTTTTTTGTTTGAACATCTTGTATGTACATTTTCATATAGTTTATAATTAAATACTTTTTATTGGTTTATTATTTATTGTTTAGAATTGAATTACAATATTTATTAAAAATTAAATCAAAAATATTTTTGTCCCAAAAGAAGTTGCATAGGTCACGCAAAGTGTCTTTGCGTGACGTAAGGAAATGTGTCGCCCAAAGTGGGTTTGCATGACGCACAATCCTACGTCGCGCAAAGACACTTTGCGTGACGTAGGATAGTGCGTCACGCAAACCCACTTTGCGCGACGTAGATTATTTCTTCGTTGTTCAAACCCTGCTTTCACAGGCTTGGCGCGACGTTTTTTGGACTTTGCGCGACGAAGGACCTACGTCACGCAATGTATTTTTTGTACTAGTGAGATGACAATGGGTCACATTCGTAGCCCACTAGATTTTGGAATTTGAAAAATAAGAAAAGGAATAAGAGTGCTGCCTGCCAAAGAGAAGCACTTAAATTTGGAATAGAAAATGTCACTATGTATATTATCTAAAATAATAAGATTTTTTTAAAAATGTCATACAAATTTATACACCTTTTTTAAATTTGTCATATGAACTAAAATTTCAAATGATTTGTCATGTTAAGTTTTGAAAATCATTAATTTGTTATCTCACCCTAATTTCGTAAGGTTTTCCATCCAAGGTTACTTTGGATAATTCAAAGTTATTTCGGATATTTCAACTACCCACCCCATCCCCTTCAATATTGTTTTGGACATTTTAAGGTTATTTCTGACATTTGAACGCTTTGTTTTAATGGACATTATTTATTTACACTAGGACGTACAATAAATAATAATTTTGTGTATTTTAATTTTAGGTAAATTTTTTCTTGTGGATTGTGGATTTGCAAATCGTCACCAATTTTTAGATCTGTTTTGAGGTGTTCGATATCATCTCCAAGATTTTGCTGGTAACGATCGTGACCCCATAAATGCCAATGAGTTGTTCAACCTTCGACATGCTTCCTTGAGAAACGTAGTGGAGAGGATATTTGGTGTATTTAAATCTCGATTCACAATTTTAAGTCTGCGCCTTCATTTCCGATTCAAACATAAGCAGAGTTAGTGTTAGCTTGTGCAGGGTTGCACAACTTTCTTTGCAAGGAGTGTCGTTCTGATGAATTTCCAATTGAACAAGAAGATGATGAAACTGAAGATGAAGAAAATGATGATGAACTAGGTAATTAATCAAACTCAAGAGCAACAACGTCAGATTTCTAACGCATGGAGAGCTAGTATAGCTACAAATATATGGACATATGCTGTGAGTGATAGCATTCAAAGATGAGAAATAGAGAATTAATTGTTTTTACGGATTGGAGTATGCAATTTGTGTTTGAAAAACTTTGGTAGCTTGTTTATTTTGTAAGCCTTAACATTCAAGATTTTGGATGCCAATGTTTAATATGTGAACTTGGTATTGCGATTTGATATTAGTAGGATGAAACTGATTTTGGCTTGTAAGGGAAGGAAATTGTTGATCAAATTCTCTGAAATTCTCTAAGCCCATGTAAAGAATTCTCTCACAATTCATGTGAATTCTATGGAAGTTATAATTAATTCACTCAAAATCTCTAGGAATTCGGTTTTTTTTTTTTTTTTTTTTTTTCTCTCTAACTCTTGCAAATTCTATGGATTTAAATTCCCTGAAACTCTCTCAAAATCCTAATTGAATATATCCCCTTCCATGTTAGTGAGATTAATGTACTTCTTAGTGATGTGAAATTTATATGACACTCAAATTAAACCCTATTGATGACAATTGTAGTAGAGATGCAAGTAGGGATCATTCTAGACCGGGGATTAACTAGGGATGCTAATTAACACAAATAAGACTCCAAAACACTAAACTAGAACTAACTTAAAACACTAAAAATAGCAAGAAACAATAAAAAAGACTCAAATCTAGACCTAACAAGTGATTTTGACGAAAATAGAACTTAAAAGACTCAAACAACTAAAAGAAAACAGGTTTTGACTCTAAAAACAAGATTAAATGAAAGGGGGTTTGTTTTTGACGAATTTAAAACTTAAAACTAAAACTTTGCATAAAATACTTTATAAAAACGAATTTTGTGATTTGAAAAAGGGTGAAAGGCTAGTTAGAGGGTCCTTCTCCACACATAAACATATGCATATAAATCGATTTCCAGTTATTCTTTCAACAAACCATGAATGACAATGCCCCAAATTAATTGTGTAGAACTAATTAATTCTCAGATTTCCCTAGACTCATTGAATTGGATGAAAAGCATGCGACAACCCAAATCATTCTTTATTAAGCTCTCTAACTATGAAAAGCATGATAGAGACACAAAACAAAGATCATTAAGCTTTGTGAAAATCATAAGCATTGACAAGACATTCGTGACTATGAAAAGCATGACACTCCTGCCAGGAATTTACTTAACGCTATCGCGACTAGCAACCTCCACTACTTGTAAATATAAGTTTGTAACTATTAGGTGAAACTCCCTTATATTTTAGCATCAAATTCATGCATGCAAACTAAGTAAGCCTCCTTAATCAACACACAAGAACAAGTTCTCAATAACTCAGATAAGTAAACCACATTCACGATTCATGAAATCATAACTAGAGGAAATCAATTCATATAAAACATATGTCCATGGCTTTGAATTCGCCTCTAACTATAAAGAAGTTAGTTCCTCATGTTCGCAATCAAACAAATATAAATAAAATCAAACATTGAAACAAGGATAGAAAACACTCCAGATTCCTTCCTTCCTTGCAAGTTGCGGCACAAGAGGGTGTATGGTTGATTGTAGTTGTGTGAATGATAAATGGTGGTGTGACTGAATGATGCAGCAAAAGGGTATATTTATAGGGGAAGGTGCGGCACAAACTTTTAGTGTAGGAAAAGGATTGCAAAATGTAGTTTGTGTAGGAAAATAATAACACAATCCTAAGGGAAAAAGGTTATGTAATCCTAGCAGAAAATAGGACATCTAGAAGGTCAAAAACCCAAGGGATCAAAGACAAGGTGCGGCACCTTTGTAGGAGAGGATAAGGTTCCTAGAAATCAGGTTTTTATGTCTCCTAAATTGAAATTAGAACCCTTTTGCAGCAGGAATTAAGTTAGGAAAGGATTAGGATAGGATAAGATAAGGTAAGATAAGATAAGGTTAGTTTGGATAAGATAAGGTTGGATAAGGTTTTGGATAATTCTCCTTCTTTGTAGCTGACTCCTTATCTTCAATGACTTGAATTTATTTCTTCAACTCTTTTGCACATTCCTAGCCTCTCTTGAACTTCAAATTCGTCCATCCATCATGCTCCATACTTGTGCCTTCCATTCTAGGCCCAAAACTGCTCTAAAATGCTCCAAATTGCACCTTTTTGCCAACTTTGCTTCTTGGACCTACAAACACACGAAAATGACTTAAGACACCATAATAAGCAACAAATAACTAAGTAAATGCAAGAAAACACACTAACTAAATCACATAAATATGCTCCTATCACTTAGTAGTTAGTTTTTCAAAAGAACATGGCATGTTTTTTTAGGAGCTAAAATTTCTAGGTTCGTACCAAAGAGAAGTTGAAAACTTGTGAGGTCAAAATTTCAGAACCAATTTATTCCAAAGTTGAAGAACATGAAGAGACGAGAAAAGAAGAAGCAGAAGAAAGGAGATAGGAAACCGCATGAATTCTTGAGTAATTTAAATATCTTTCTATAATTAATTATTAATTAATACACATGGCCTAATTAAACAGAAAAAATTATGGTGGGTCAAGGGGCTGGTCAAATTAATGATGGGTGTATGAGGAAATGAAATAAATCATTTTTCAACACATTAATTACGGGACATTTAGAAAATTAGTCAAAAGTTTGGATCATGAATAGACTTTTAACTAATTATTATAACTTCTTATAATTTTAACCAAAACTTGACATGAAAATACTACAATGTCATTTCTTAACTAAAATAATTACAAAACTATATATTCTCCATGGAAATTTATCAATAATAGCAAAAAATTAGCTTTTAATTTCAAAAATGTGATTTTTTATAAAAAAAAAAATTCAATTCTATCTAAAATCTCACTTACATAGTCAGAAATACCCTCAATTTATACGAATAATCAGTTGTTGATTAAAATATTCTTTGTACTATAAGCTGTGATGGACTATACCTGCGTATTCGCATATATATATATATATATATATATATATATATATATATATATATATATATATTACTAGAACAAAAGAAGAATTGAAAAATAAAAAAAAATCTCAAAAAACAAAAAATAAATAAAATGCTACAAAGCAATTTGCAAATAATAATTTGTAGGAGAAGTGGATATTGATTCAATCAGAACTACTACAACTGCTGCATAATTACAAAGGCAATTTGTTTAAAAACTACAGAAGCAATTATGTTAAGCTACATAAGCAAAAGGGATGTGATATTTACTTCTCACACACCTTTTTAATTTTCGGCCGTCGGATTGGATGAATTGAAGAAGATCAACGGACAGAAATTATCAAGGGATGTGTGAGAAGTAAAATGTAGTGTGTGGATAGCACACCCCTAAGCAAAATATTTAATTTAATATTGCACATATTATTTATACAATTAATTGACAATTCCCAAACCAAGATAAGAAGAATAAAAACACACAGAAAGAAAAATTGGCATTTCAAACAGTAGCAGTCACTGATGTTCCAGTTGAATATAGGACCACGCATTATATTGTCCAGATAATACATGTGTCAAAAGGTATATAATGCCCAGATAATACATGTGTCAAAAGGTGATTATGTTGGAACTTTAAATAAATAAGAAATCGATTGTGACAATTTTATCACACTCTAATTTTTCTCTGTTTGCATTTTGTCTTTTGTCTTTGTCTTTTTGTACCTAGACCAATTGCCACAATTACAGAGACAGATACATATGGAACTCCAACTGACCGCAAAGAACCAAAAATCAGTGTAACCACATTTAAGTACTATCTATTTCTCCAGCCTTCCCAAAAATCGCGAAACCAAAGAAGAAGAAAAAAACAGATACCGACTAAAACATGGAAAGAAATTAAAAAGAAGAAAAAACGTAGATGGGGAAAAATAAAAATAAAAAATTAACCATCTACACTTATTGTCGTTTAGGGTTGCACAAGTTTCCACCAGCAGCCGATGCCTTCACTATGTCGCCACCACTTTTTAGGTTTTGATGTTAGAAATTCTTCATCTAATAGGGTTTTGGTTTTTTAGTTTATTTGGTTTTAAAGTTTTAGGGCATTTGTGTCAACTTAAGTGAGATTTTAGATATATTTGAAAGTTTTTGTAAACATTGACATTTTTGAAATTAAGGGCTAATATTTGATTATATTTGATAAATACTTATTCTCCATTGTGCAGTCTTTCTCTCTTGATTTTTCACACTTTGCCCACGAGACCTTGAGTCCCGCGTGTTCCAAGTATGGATACTATTTAAAGAATGTAATCTCTTTTCGATGGTGTGGATTTTTCATTTTCATCCTTGCTAAAATTTCCTTTGTTTTGGGTCTTTGATACTGCCGGCTGCTATGTTCTTGCTCTGCTTGTTCAACGCTTTGCAGGGAAGACTCAAAAGCTGCGACCATAAATTCAAATATCAGTACACAAACAATGCCGACTAAAAAAAATGTAAATAAGTAATTAACTATGAAGGTTGGTCGCTGGTGTTTGCAGTCTCTTACATTGTATTGATTTTGAACCTTTACCTTTTCAGGTGGAAGAGATTCCTACATCATTTCAAATACACCTATCTCAGAAGAACGAGGTATCAAATTCCCCTTTTGCGTCAACAGCTGATCTGTGGCACGGAAGCCGGTCAGTAGTTTGTTAAAAAGAGCCCCACATCACGAGTGAGGTGAGTTTTAAGAGAAAGACAGCAGAGGAATTTTGTGTTAATAAAGGGTATTGTAGTATTTTCATGTCAAATTTTGGTTAAAATTATAAAGAGTTATAATAGTTGGTTAAAATTCTGTTCATAGTCTAAAATTTGGCTAGTTTTCCAAATTTTCTATTAATTACCTAATTTTAAGTGATAATGAAATTCACATGACAAGCAATGAATGGGAAAGGAAAATTGGGGAAGCCATGAGGGGAAGGTAGCTAGCATTCCTCACTTGGAAATAAGATTCATATAATGTTGAAACTTAACAAAACAAGCAGTAGTCATCTTTTTGTTTTCGTAACCTTTGGCCGCTACGAAAATGTTTTGGGTGCCTAATCTGTCACTAAACGCTTTAGTCACCGTGCAGTAAAGAATAAAGGGATGTTGACATAACCTACTTGTCACGATTAATTACATGCGGAAAAATGATTGAGAAATTTTGAAGGAGAAGAAAAGGCCTTGAAAGGCAAAAGCTAGAAATGGAGGGTGTGAGTGGACTGTGGACAAGAACGCAAAAGAATACGCCGAGAGACATAGAGTTTAAATGTGAGGGCAGAGTAAGGAGAAGAAGCAAAAGCAAGATTATAATCAATGGTAATCAGTGGAAAGAAAAATGTCATTGTTGGGGTGAAATGCACTCATATTTTCTCTTAATTTGAGTGGTGGAAAGCAATAATAGATGCGGGTCAATCCCCATTGATCTCCCTTTTTTCTAATATTCAACAATTTAACCTACTAACGTTATCGTTTGTTTTAAAAAAACAAAAAAAAAAAAAAAAAAAAAAAAACTGTACAACAATATATTTACACACTAAAGGAGAGAAAATAAATTGATCGTGAACTCGTCACTTCTGGGATTTGATTGTAAGAGAAATAAATTGGTTTATGAATTGACTTGTTGACTGGAAGTCTTGTCCGTACATTGTGGGAAGAAAGCAGATGACAACGGTCACATTCTCACCCCACTGGATTTGGGAATTTGAAAATAACAAAATGGGAAGGGTGCTGCCTGTCAAAGATAAGCATTTAGGCCCGTTTGCTATTGTTTTTTCAATCCAAAACAGCTCCACTTTAAAGATAAGCAAAAAATAAATGTTTAGTAAAAATAAAATATTCTGCATATTTTCTTTTTAACTAAAGATATTATCTATACTAAGGGGGTAGGGGAGTGAGTTAAACCTTATAATAGGCTAGCAATAATCAGGGCCGCCTCTGAGGGTAGCCGAGGTAGGCAACCGCCTAGGGCCCCCAAGTTCAGGGGGCCCTCAAATTTTTTTATACATCCTGTATATAGAATATAAATAAAGAAAACGTAAGAAACATCACAATTAGTTCGTTGGTGCAGTGGAAAAGGTTCCACTCTATTTTTATTGGGGTGTGTAGTTCGAAACACCTTGTAGGCATTAGTTTTTGCTTTTTTCAAATCTATGAAATTAAAGATAAATTGCTTTTTAAAAATTTTAAAATTACAATAATCAAAAGGTTTTAAAATTACAATAATCAAAAGGAGTTAAAACAATTCAACAAATATTAATTTTGAATGAATTTAAAATTTTTAACTTTAGAAAAAAAATAACAAAACCTCATGTTAGTGGGTGGTTTATGTTTAAATTCTTATTTATTTTCAAAAATATTTTAAATAAAAATTGTATAAATAGAAAAAACTTGAGTTTCTTAAATAAAAAACATACAAAGGTCAATTGTCTAGTGAAATTAATGGCATCAATCTGTCCAAATGCATTTTTTTTTTCTTTAGCTTTTGAAAATAACCTAAAAAAAATAACAAAACCAGAATAATCATAACTTTGTAATCATTTTTCTTTCAACTTCCTAGTCTTTCTATTTCTATTGAATGTTTAAGCAACTATAACTTGGTCCTAAAGATTGTAATTTGAGGTAACCATAACTTTGAATTTAAATTTTCTTTTTCAATAATTTATTGTTAAACTAGGTTATTCTAAAATTTGATTCGCTAGTGTGTGTTGATTTTAGAAAGAACACAAGAGAACTACTTGGCATTGTTGAATTATTATATTCGTCAATCAAGTTTTATTATTTTTTTACTCTCTTGATCATCAAGTTTTATTGCTCCACTCTCAATCTTGACTACAAACACTAAGTACATTTGCGTCTAAAGACATGTGACATGTATATTAAGTAATGTTAGTATATCTTTTTTCTTTTGATATTAATTTTTAATGATATTCGATGAAGAAATAGACTTTTTATGTAATTAGCGAATTCTTTTTACTACATACCAATATACAAAGAGTCGCAGGTTCGAGAACTTTAGGGCCCCAATTTGAAGACTCGCCTAGGGCCCCCAAATTCTCAGGGCCGGCCCTGGCAATAATGTGGTTCAAATTCGCTTTTGGCTAGAACCAAACCTAAGACCTCTCACTTATAAGTGAAGAGGAATGCCACTAGACAGTAGTACTAAGTGACATATTCTGCTTATTTTTAAAGCAATGAATTTCAGGCAATAGCTTTTACAAACAACATGAAAGTTACTTTTAAAAACTGCTTTTGTAAAAAGCAGAGTTGAGACTTCAATGAATATTTTTAATTCATGTAATACCTTCATTAATTTTTTAAAATGAAATTATTTATCATTTTATATACATTTTCTCTCTTGGAGTACAAAGTGACCACCACCACCTACCACTACAATCACTAACCTTACATCACCACTGCCACCACAATCGTCGCCACCACCACCACCTCCATAATTGCCATTACCGCCACCATCATTGCATCATCGTCATCATAATAATCACCACCACCACCACCATTACCACAACCACAACCATAACTGCGACCACTGCAGTCACAACCGCCACCTTCGTTGCCATCGCCTCTACCATCATTGTAAGCTTTGCACCCTAACCACCACACCTCACTATTCACACCACCATTATACCCTTACAATTGTAGTTGCCATCAATATCACCACCGTCACCCCACCACCATTGCCACTGCTACTACCATCATCGTCACCACCACCTACGACTGCAACCAAAAGCCTTTCACCATGTTGCCATCACCACCAATGTTGTTGTCTTCTCCGCCATCAACAAAGCTGCAATTGCCACCATACTGATGCCACCACTACTACTTTACACCCTAACCACCACACTTATTGGAATATTGTTGGCACCACCACACCACCCCCACCATTGTTGCTGCCATCACCACCACTACCACCATTGTAAGCTTTGCACCCCAACCACCACACCTCACTATTCAAACCACCATTATACCATTGCAATTATTGTTGTAATCACCATCACCACCGTCGGCCCCACCGCCACTGCCATTGCTACTACCACCATTGTTACCACCACCTACAGTTGCAACCACCAGCCTTACACCATGTTGCCATCACCAACGTCAACAACGCTCCAAATGCCACCACTGCTACCTCTACACGCCAACCACCACACTTATTGGAATAATATTACTTTTAATTCATGTAATACCCTCACTAATTTTCTAGAGTAACATTACTTATCAGTGACCGCCCCAACCTACCACTATTATCACTAACCTTGCATCACTACCTCCATCCCCACCATCACTACCGCTACCACCGTTTCCACTAGCAACGTTCTCGTCATCGTCATCATAATCATCACCCCCGCGACCACCACCACCACCACCACCACCACCACCATCACCACCATCACCATAACCTCCACCACTGCAGTCACAACTGCCACCTCTGCTGCCATCACCTTTAAACCATTGTAACATGTTCACCCTAACAACACACTCCACTATTCGCACAACCATTATACCTTTACAATTATTGCTGCCACCACCATCACCACCATCGGCCCTACCGCCATTGCTACTACCACCGTTGTTGCCACCACCTATGATTGTAACCACTAGCCCACCATGTTGCCATCACCACCACCATTGTTGTCATCGCCACCATCAACAACGCTGCAATTGCCACCACTACTGAAGCCACCACTGCTATCTCTACACCCCAACCACCACACTTATTGGAATATTATTAGTATCATCATACCACCGCCACCGTTGATGATGCCATCACCACCACTACCCTGCCACTGATATTGTTGTCACCACCTCCACTACTATGTCTTTTTTTGTCATTTTATAAAATTATATAACTTTTACATTAAATTTATCAAACGCTTTTACACTACTTTTCATGCTCACAACATTTATAAAAATAAATCAAACACTCAACTACTTAGTTTTACAGCTAATTATTCTTAAAGCACAACAGAAATTGTTTTTTTTTTTTTTTTTAAGCATAGCAATCTCAGCATGCCCTTACCTATATTTGAGATGTCACTATGTATAATATCTCAAATAAATAATGCACCGCCATTTGATTTTAGTTTGACATTCTGAGGGCATCTCCAACAACCTAGATAAATGAGGGTTTTTTGCTACGTTAACAAGAAAATACAGAAAAATCAAGCTCCAACAGGCTAGCTAAATGACTAGGTATCTTAACTTTATGAACAATAACTAGCTAAATTTAGCTCGGGGGAGAGAGAAAGTTACTTTTTTGCTAAATATTTGTTGCGGGACTTTTAGGTCAAACTAGACTTGGGCCTCGATGGAAACCCATTGCTTCCCCTAGTTCGTTCGAACACCATGTCCTGAGATACCTCAAAAGAATTAGCACATCTTATGAAGTATCTCGAATGGATTATTGCACTAGTAGGAAAAACTATTTGCGCAACAAAACAAAAGCTTCGTCGCAAGAATGGTGCCACTTTGCGCAACGCACATCTTTGTCGCGCAATAGTGTTTGTTTGACGGAAAAAAGATATTTGTCGCTCAAAGTCAATATCTGTCTCTCTGTCACTCTCCCTCTTGCATCCGCCACACTCTGACGCCACACCATCTCCCCGCCACCGCAACATTACTAGGTAAGCACCCAGTATCCCTTAATTCAATTATTTATTAGTGCAATTTTTCATTTTTTTTGTTGAATTGGTATAATTAGAACATTTAGGGATTTAGGGTTCGAATTGGGAATCTTGGGTCAGGGTTTTCGAATTGAGAATATTGGGTTATGGTTTTCGAATTGAGAATATTGGGTTATGGTTTTCGAGTTGAGAATATTGGGTGATGGTTTTGGAATTGGGAATCCGGGGTTTGTATTTTTTTTCCATTTTTTGGTTATAAACAAAACTGGATATCGAATTGGGAATCATCTTTGGTGCTTTATCTGGAAAAATTGTAATCTATCAATGCATATGATGAGTTCATTTTTGCTCAACCGGATTTTAACATTTCAGGACGTTATAAACAGGTCATATTGGCCTTTACTCTCTAATATGTATATCATATTTATCAATCACCTTTGCAGTTACAGTTTTTTTGTATTTTTAGGTGGATTTCTGATTGTGAATTTGCAGTTATAGTTTTTTTGTATTTTTAGGTGGATTTCTGATTGTGAATGGATTTGAACTTATGTTCTTGAATTTGATGTTTAATTTGTCTATAGTTTTTTTTTTCCGATGAGTCAGGAAAAATGGTAAATCTAGTTGCTTTATATGGAAGTAGGTTAAAGGCTGTCCGTTCTGTATTAGGTGGTTTAATCACAAAGTAATGGTTGAGATCCGGACAATTAGTCAAAAACAAGAGGTTAAAGGCTTGAAAATCACAGTTGTAGGTAGTAAATGATGAGGAACATCTCCCATCCCTAAGAAACCCACCCTCCCCTCCCCTCCGTTTTGTTAAAGGCTTGAAAATCACAGTTGTAGTTGGTAAATAATGCAGGTTAAAGGCTTGAAAATCACAGTTGTTTTTAGCTTTTGCATATTATTGAATATTGACCTTGAAAATAAAATAAGGTGATGATAGAAACTCCTGTTTATATGCATAATTAGTACTAATCTAATTATCTTAAGCATGCTTTCCTCTCAAGGCTTCCTTCGACATAAAAAGATCTACATCATCATGCGTGACATCTTTTCTTTCATGTTTGCTGGCTGGCTTAAAACTCACACTCGAGGTCTGCATTTTTGTTGAATAGATTTAAATGTCTTCATTTTATCAAACATAGATTTAATATCTTCTCATTCGATCAATGATTTCTTTTGTTGTATATAGAGTACGTAGATTTATTAGGAGTTCAACAAAATTTGGAATTATTTTTTACGTGTCTTTACCAACTAAACATTGTTCAGGCTTTTTTTACCCATGTTTACTAACTAGCTCTTAGTATATTTCTTTTTCTTTCGAATGTTGGAAGAGATAATAAATTTGATTTATCTTTTTCAATTAAGCAATGATAAAGCTAAATAAATAATAATGGACTACTCAAAGCGAGGAACCGATTCATATAATAATAGAGCCAAGGCTTTGTAAGTGATCAGTGATTATGAACTTAACAAAAACTTAATTACAAAAATCCCAATGGTGCTTTCTCCATTCCTTGATTAAGACTACCAAAATTGACAATAAGAAGGAACCAACAGGGCCATTTACATATTTGCAGCCGGATCCCCGGACAAGAGAGGTGAAACTTGAGTGAAGCCACCTTAGTTATCGGAATCAATATCGCTCTGAGGTTGGCGCATTCTCTCTTTCTCTTAATAATATAATGTTGGACCGCAACTAAGATTACAGCTCCCAATGCAGTTGAGTTCAGCATCTTATTTGAATTTTATTTGAACCATCAACCTTATGTCATCTTTTCTTATAATATAAGCATTTGTGGTTGTTCGTTTCTGCAATGCAAGTGTAACTGCGATTCAATAGTTTTGTCTGCTGCACTTTATCTAGTCCCGACTTTTCTTTATCTCCAAGGCTAAAGAAAACTAGGTGCACTACTGCTGTTCTTGCTATGAGATATAAGATTTTGAGTGATTTGCATGATCAAGTATGTATAGACTACAATCGTATAAAAAATTCATGATTGTTTTTTTTTTTCGAACTTTTTCTACAACTGCTGAACAAAACTTTATTCATATGTGGAGATGTAAGTTGTCCGCCTCTCCCTTTGTCCAAGTCATGAATATGATACATAAGTGTACACATACACACACACACACACATTCATCCTTACCTTCAGCCAAAATAAGTACATGCTTGCCCTCTTCCATCGTTCACCGATTCCCTGCAAGTTGCATTGTCTTGCAAACTGTTTTTCAATACAAGGTTTATTGACTGCATGCTTCCTTGTTCTGGAAGAGCTCATCATTTCAACTGACTGACAAGGCGAACCTTGTCTGAGGTTGAATGTAGTGTTTCCCTGCATCTGCATGTTTTATCCTTTTAACTTTTCTTTTTTCATGTTTATCATAAGGCATGTAAATAGGTTATATATATAGGCATGTGGGATACTATAGATGTTCCTATTGTGCATGAATATATATTTTACGCGTGTATAGGTAATTTGATAATTTGATTCTTTCTTTAATGGTATTAATGAAATTAAAGATATATCTTATTTTGCTTCAAGGTTGGGATATTTTTTAGTATATCCAAACCAGATTAAAGTAGTGGAATGTAACTTTTTTATTAATTGTTTTTGTAGATGTCGAACTTAATTTCAAACCGCCAGGCAGCTAGTAGGGTCAGTTAGATACCTTCTCCAGCAGGTAGTCCTGCTACCACCTCCCCACCTAATATGGGCACGACGGGTGTCCCTCCGATCACGCCTTTGGGGCCAACGGTGTCTACGACTCCTGTGTCATCAACTTCTTCGGTGACGCATCTTGTACTAAGCACCCGGCGAACTCATCGACGGCCCCGGAGTTCTGAGGAGGCTGAGCAGTCTACTGAGGCTTCCTCTGTCCATGGAGAGGGGTCCCAGACAAGTAATGCATCTTTCTCATAGTATAATCGAAATTTTGAACCTTTTTTTGGTTGTTTTGAAAATCGAACTTTTAGATTATTTGGTTTTTCGAGTAGGTTCATAAAAAGTCATTAGTTACAACATAATGTCAAGGAGGATACTGAAACATGAAAAGTTGGTTGATAAATTCTTTTGTTACACCCTTAAAAAGTTATCTTTCTTATTCTTTTATTTTCTCATTAGTGAAAATCTTTAGTACATTTTTCAAGGTATGAATATGGTGTGTTAAAATTTCAAAGAGACGAGACTACTCACATCGATATTGTTCTCAACTTACATAATTACATGTACAATCCAATATGTGTGTAGTTTCTTCACAGATTCACGGCCAATTATGCAATTAGAAGTGAAAACACTTGATACAAGTTGTAAACTTCGTTTCAAAGTCCCCAATTGGTATAAACTGTTTGAATTGTTGGGTGGATGTGTTGTTGTTGTTGTTGTTATATTGTCTGCAGGTTTTGGGAAATGTTATAGTTTTAGGGGAGGTTCTGCTGAATTTTCGATAGAAGATAGAATTCGTCTAATGTTTACTTTGTTTATTTGGTAGTTCAAAAAAAAATAAAAAATAAAAAATAATAAAAAATAAAAAAACCAGGGGCCCATGCAGACTTCTGAAGCGTCACAGACCACTCGCACCACGACCGAGAAGATCACCATTATGTGGGATCCTCAACATCGTGCGGCTGCAACAAAGGATCAACATAGTGTGTTGGCCAGCAACATTGGCTCGGTTATCAAGAATCATTGCCTCCTCATGTGGGAGTCCTAGAAAGTTGTCCCACCTGAAGTCAAGAAAGCCGTTCTTCATGAATTATCGGTAAGTATTTTCAACCTCAAATACTAAAGTTTTATTAAAGTATACAAATTATTATAAATTTTAACTACTATTTATTTGTTGAGTTTTGCAACATCACTATGAGGTCACGAACCTCGATGCCAATCAAAACCAGTACATCAACGACCTTTACGCCAGTAGGTTTACTCAATAGAAGAGCGACCTCCACAAGCATTATGAGAAATTTGACGGTCCACAGGTTGCTCTAGAAGTTAGGTGCCCTATAGAGTTGGTGGACTGCCGGAATGAGTGAGAGTGGCTCTACAGCCATTTTCAAGACGAAAAATACCTCGTAAGTATAATATATATATTTCAATAATATTGAATCAAAATTGTTATATTTTTAAATAATATTTTAATTTTTTCGTTAATTTGTTATAAATATCTAAACTAATACGTTTTTTTAATTCAACAGAAAAAAGTGAAGGCAAACTCGATCAATTAGTTGAAGAATAAACTTCTTCACCGCTCCAGCTCACGACGCTTCTCTTATAGGTTGGAGGAGCGACGTAAGGTAACCGTATATTTATTTTAAGTTTTCATTCTTTTTGCTCTCTATTATACAAATGGTAATTTATGTTAAAAAAAAAAATTAGGGGGGGGTCAAAGTTTCCTAAGATTGACATGTTCAAGGAGGTGTACGTTCGGCCCGGGGATGAGCTGACGGAACAGCTTCATGTAAGTTATTTCAATTTTTTTAATATTCAATTAATATTAATATTAATTACATGTATATTAAAATTTCTTTCTTTCTTTCTTTCTGCTAGTACACCATGGTGGAGAAGGGCCAGACCCCTAGAAACCCTGATCGAGGAGGTGTTTCCCCCATAAGGATGCCGGTTTTCAGATCATGACAGACACACTCAATCAGACCCTCGGTCGTAGGCATAGGAATGTTCACCGGGGGCTTGGGAAAGCCCGCCTTCGAGACCCGTCTGCCTCATCCTCCAGGCAGAGAACAAAAAAGGTCGAATCGCTGACATCTGAAGTGGCGGACCTAAATGAGCAGATTGCCACCCAGCAGTCTCAGCTTACGGCCCAAAGCAGTTTGATGAACCAAATTCGTCTCGCCCTTCAAATCTCTGGCATTCGGTTCCCTGACGTTGAACCACCCCTAGGAACGACCTCCCAGCCCCCCACCATAGTAGCTACGACCTCACAACCCCCCAACGCAGCAGCAACACCACCGACAAGCGATTATGACATGGAAAACTACCTATTTTAGTTTTGTTTTAAATTGTTTTCAAATTTAAAAATATTTTTTCCCTTGTATGTACATTTTTAATAATTTTTTAATTCCATACTTTACATTTTCTGTTTGTAATTTCATTAAATTAATTTATACATAAAACAATATTATCAACATTTAAAAGGAAAAACTAAATAATAAATAAGTAAAATTTATTTTTAAAAAAATTAATTTTAAAATCTTACTACGACGGCCTCAATGTCCGTCGCGCAAGGGTTTGGGGGTCGAACCTCGGTTTCGTCGCGCGGAGTATCACTCGCAACGAACACTACTCGTCGCTCTTTGTTTCACACAACGACCACCAATTCCGTAGAGCAACATTCTTTTCGCACGACGAAGCACTCTATCGCGCAATGTCTGACATCACGAGCTTTGCGCAACAGAATTTGAGCGACGTTGTGTTCGCCACCCAATGTTTTCGGCGACCGTATTTGCCTTTGTGCGACTGTTTTCCCTTCGTCGCCCAAGCAGTTATGCTTACTAGTGTTGGCTCAAAGATTGCATGATTAAGGCAAATTATAGCTTGCTTAAGCAAGGCGTGGTGCGGAAACCAAAAGGTTATCAGTATAACATGAGAGAGACCTTGTGCATGGTTGCATGGTTTTGAAGGATGAATAATCTGGATTTCCCAAGTGTTTAAGGGTACTTATCGTGGCCAAGAAAGCTCAAGGGAAACCAAAGAATAATCCCAAAGACTCCAGGAAGGTGCTTCAAAACCTCCTGCAATTAGAGAAGAACTTCCATCTCTGGTGCAATATAATCCTGAATCCCCTCTCCCTTTCTCCGCTGTCTCCTTTTGCATTGACTTAGTCTTTTCCTTTTATAGGTGTAGGGTCTCTTTCTGACTTTCCTTAGGGAATTCCTTGACTTCGTTGCTTCTTTCCTTCTTTCCCTTGTCAGAATTGTGACCTTCCTTTTTGGCGTAACATTGATGAATGCCATTTCTCCCGTGAAGACTGACTCACGCATATTGAGTCGTCAGGACCCGGTTTCCCCTATTAATGGTAACTAGGGTTTGGCATTTTTGACCGAAAATTCTGAATCAAACTGAATTAAACCAATTGTTTCAAATTTGATAAAATCAATAATCAAACCGAACCAAGCCGAAATGATTCGATTTGGTGTTTGGTATGAGATGTTAAGAATTTTGGTTCAACCGAAACAAACCGACTTCTTAAAATCTTTAAAGAAAACCATTGGTAAGTGGTAACTCATCGGCTTCACCGGGGCAACCTGTGTATTTTATGATTAGTAGTTATGCACCTTCAAGTATAAATATAGAATATAGGCGATTGAACCATCCCACACTTTTCAGCACGAAAAGGCAGACAAAGAGAAGCCCCAAATTGGAATTTCGTCGTAATCACATTATGTTTTGATAGGACTCAAAAACTAAAATAAAAGTGGAAACACAAAAGAGAAAGAAGCCAAAAGCTCAGTGTAATAAGGAAAATACAGAACGGGTATAGTGTGTAAAAAGATATAGACGTGTATACCTTTGCTAAAATGATACTTTGAAAATTGGTCATTTGTTAATTTACTATTTATTTATTCAATAATATGTTAAACAACAGGTGAATTTTATATGTATTATTGAGAAATGTGTAAAAATAACATGTTTTAAACATGAAAAGTACGGTTGGAGTTATAAAAAGTGTACAATTTAATGAATCATTAATACGTGTACGGAAAACGAATTTTTAAAAAATATGTATGTACGTATATATTACACATGTTATACGCGAATTTACTAACCATGAAGTTAAGTGACAATCTAAATACTTTGAGAGTTGTTATTGACACTTCAAAATATATATATATATATATATATATATATATATATATATTCATGAGCTATATTAAGCTCTCACCATCACTCAAGTTTCTGCTTCTCTCTCCTACAATAAGGCATTAATACTCTAAAAATTTCATCCGCACATCTTCAAGTGAAAATATGTTTTATGTTTTCACATATGAATAGTGCAAAATAACTTTTTTAAGAGCATCGTTAACAACAAATACTGAGATGAAAGAAAAAAGTAACTAGCAATGTTGTTACTCATCCACCTTCTCTCTCACACTCCCATCTCACCATTCGCAAATTCAATCAAAGCAGCTACTAGTTATGACTACTTATTGTAGAGCCATTCAACTAAGAACATAAAAAAAAAAAATTCTCCAACAAAAACCACTAATCTCATTAAAATTCTAAAAAGCATCCCACTCTAAGAATTCGAAAGCTTCAATTCATATAAAAGTTTAAAACAAACCACAAAACCAACGAGACAAAATTCAAAGTGATGGTAGGAAAAAGAAAGAAAACTTTAGTGAGTACAGAGTGGAAAATTTATTGATGACTGATCATGTACTCTCTCCTTTGAGCAACATGCTTTATCCTTCTCAAGTCTTCTTAAACTTTGAGGTACGAGTCTCTGATTGCACCCATTATTCCAACAACCACATTCATCAACATCCGCTCCCCTGGTGATATTGCACAACAAGAGAGTCCTATCTGCATCACTGAAACCAAGCATTCCTTTAATTTCTTTGCTTTCATCGGGCCACGATTGTTACGCCTAGATGGAGTTCGTTCTTGTACTACATCATCGTTGACATCACCATCTACTTCTAGGTCGAGGAGAATTGAAAGGTCAACAACGTCCATGACATGGTCAGGCAAAGCCATGACTATGAATTGGTAAATGCTTAGATAGCCTTTGAACATGTCATCGGTAGGTCTTTTTCCTGTGAACATTTCCTGCAACAATATCTCATAGCTGTAAACATCTCACAGCATGGAAACTTGGCCTCATGTGCCGTACTCTGCCAGGACATACATGCAATATGTCATGCAATCGATTATTAGAACATTAAAAAAAATATATATTATTAGAACAATATCTTCTTTAGATTTATATGTTACTTATTTTCCAAGGAAAAAAAAAGGCAGTAATGTATTTTTCATAGAGATTTAGTAATAATTTACTAAGAGCATAAAAAGGAAGTTAGAACAACAGAAACTCATACCTGGAGGAATGTAGTCTATAGAACCCTTTAGCTGAGATGACATGGTTTGACTGAAGGTGGGATCATTTGATGTTTCGAAGAGGAACCTTGTTAAACCAAAATCCCCAACATGGGCTACCATATCTTCATCAAGAAGTAGGTTGCTCAGCTTTAGATCGCAATGAACAATGGCCGTTTCACAATGGTGATGAAGGTAATCTAACGTAGAAGCAACACCAATGGCAATATCCAATCTTTCGATAAAGGTCAATCTCTTACTTAGAGATTGCTCATCTTCCCTTGGATACAACCTTAAGTCAAGACTTCCATTTGTCATGAACTCGAAAACTAGACTTTTGATATCTTTACCCTGATTATCAATGCTTGAGCATGTAGTTATGATCTTGAGAAGATTACGGTGCCTTGTACTCCTTGAAGCTTTGCATTCATCAACGAAACTCTTGGAAGCTCCTTGTTGTTGAAGGTCTAGTACCTTAACAGCAACTATCCTTCCATCAATAGGAATTACCCCTTTAAAAACAGAACCAAAACTTCCCGAACCGATAAGATTATCCTTAGAGAACCCGTTAGTTGATTCAATGAGTTGTGAGTATGATGATTCAACGAGTTGTGAGTAGGAGACACCTGATTTTCAATCCGTATAAGAACGTGAAGTTACAAGTCCATCTCTTGACTTTTTCAGCATTGAACAAGCACTAAAGAAGCATGATAGAGCAATTATGATTGCAAGTGCACAAGCTATAGGGATGACTACTTTTGGGGAAAGTAGTCCTTGAGATGAATGGTGCTTTTTTTTAGAGGGGGATGGAGGTAGATATAATTGTGGGATGCCACCACAGAGCCTATGATTTCCAAAAACAAAGAAACTACTAACATTTGGAAACATACATTCTTTAGGCAACTCACCCTCAAAATCATTATACGAAAGATTGGGATACTTGAAAGCACCAAGCTTGCCTATGAATTCAGGAATCTATCTAGACATGTTGCTTGAAATATCAAGTCTTTCCAAGCCTTTTAAATTTCTAAGAGATTGAGGAATTGTTCCTTCAAACTTATTACCTTGCAAATACAAGCGCTCCAAACTAGTACAACTGCTAAGGGTGCTCAGGATTTCACTTGATAAATTTTTTCTTAGTACACTTCTCCGTGAGATGCACTAAGTCACCCACTTCAAAGGGCAGAAGACCAATCAAATGATTGTCAGATAAGTCTAAAGAAATTGAAAGGGTTGAAAGCTCCATAAGCATTTTAGGTATGGTGCCCCTAAGGTTGTTACTTGAAAGGTTAAGATCTAATGGGTTTCGGCAGTTTCCAAGACTTGGAGGTATACTGCCCTCAAACCTGTTAAACGCCATGTAGAGTTTTAACAACAAAGTCATGTTACCAAGGGAAGACGGGATTGACCCCAAAATTGGTTATCATCCAAATACAGTGGCCCTAACTTCTCTAGCTTC
This sequence comes from Heteromeles arbutifolia, assembly GCA_024362995.1. Taxonomy (NCBI): domain Eukaryota; kingdom Viridiplantae; phylum Streptophyta; class Magnoliopsida; order Rosales; family Rosaceae; genus Heteromeles; species Heteromeles arbutifolia. Next base: position 35,449,776 of record JANCRC010000002.1, on the reverse strand, counting down.
CCAATTTCATGAAGGACTACTGCCCACATGGTTGTAATCTAATGCTAGAATGGTCAAGCTTATAAGATTTCCAATCTCGTTAGGGAGGCTTCCATGTATTACATTTTCCTCAAGAGAAATAAGTTTTAGTTGGGTCGAAAGTTGGTTATGGATCTGGGGATTCCGCCTCCAAAATTATTAGTACCAAGATCCAAAACCTCCAAACTAGTGCAATCAGCCAAGAAACAAAGAAAATTCAAGTCATCAACTTTTCTGTTTCCTAATTGATCGTCGCGAATGTTTAGCCAAACTAAGCTTCACAAGCTTCCTAGTATTTCGCAAGGGACTGTCCCACAAAGGGCATTTTCTGCAAGTTCAAGGTCCTGAAGTCTAGAAGCATTTGACAATGATATAGGAATATTTCCACTGAATTTGTTCACAACGTAGGAAAGTAGTACGAGATTAAGTCGCATAGTGCTGAGATTTGTTGGTAGCTTTCCATGCAACTGATTTTGAAAAACGCTAAAAGTGGATACGAAAGAAATATTATAGATTGTGGAAGGGATCATACCATATATATTATTCTGCTCAACTATGAATGTCTCCAAGCCTGTTATATGCCCCAGCTTATTGGGTGTGCATCCTTGAAAATTGCTTTCGCCAAGATAAAGTATGCTCAACAAAGAAAAGTTTCCTATCCAAGGTGGGATGGTTCCAGTGAGATTGTTTCCATAAAGCCATAGATTTTTTAAATTCAACAATGAATCGAGTTGGTTCAGAATGGACCCCGTAATCTAATTGTAATGTAGATGAGGTAATCTTAGTTGTGTGCATTGCGACAAATTAGTTGGAATTTCCCCACGGAAAGGATTGCAAGACAAGTAGAGGTATTGCAAGCCTCTTAGACGACCCACTTCTTGAGGAATTTCACCACGAAAGGTGTTATTTCACAAGTTGAGTACAGTGATGTAAGTAAGATTTCCAATGGAAGGTGGCAGGGTAGGCTTTTGAGCTTGCAAGTTCAACATCAAGACTCTTTTGTTGGAACAGTGGCAAGAAACCCCAACCTTACTATAGAAATGGATGGAATGATTCCACGAGCTCATGACATCGAAAGGATCTACATTTATTCTTTTCTTGAAGTCTAGTAGAGCCAAGCGATCAGATTCATTTTCAAGCAGAGTAAGGCTACGAAGTGCTGCAGATTCGAGGCATGTGCTTATGCATAAAAGAATGACCCCATGCAAGAATTTGAACAAAACCAGCTTACGATTGGTACGTGAATAATATTAAGTGACTAATGTGATTATGTGACAACCATGCACTTGCCTCACCTCCTAGAAAGATAATCAAAGATGCCAAAAACCGAGAGGCAATGTCACATTCTTTTGCTTGATCTTGAAAATTAGGAATAATGTATTCAAATTGCTACAAAGACATGCAAATGGTATTGAAAGGCTAAAATGGGCATTTTGAGTAATTATATGATGTGGCAGTTGATACGGACTTATGACATCAATTACTATGACTAAATGACGCGTCAATTCCATCATTAAGAAATAAAAAACATAGAGCTAACAAATATGATCAATCATTCTAGCATTCTTACTACGTTATCCAATCTAGTTGACGAAAATACCCAATGTCGTTGAGCAATTAACTAGATTAGCTAACACTTAGGCCTCGTTTGGTAGCCCGTATAACAGATCAGATAGGATAACTAATACGGTTCCAGGTGTTTGGTGCTGTTTTGTACTAAATAATACCCGGACTAATTATATTGACCCCACACCTTTTATACGGTGTAGACCTGGTAAGTTATCCAACCAAAAAGCTCTGTACTATTAGTCGGGTAGTTTCTCACCCTCTCTGTTCCTCTCGTTGCTCGCTCTACTCCTCTCACATCGCTTGCTCTCTCCTCTGAATCCAAGGTTCTTCCTCCTCTTCTAAATCTGAGGTTCTTCTTCCTTCTCTCTATTCCTCCCTCCTCCTATTTTTCTTGCAATTTTTCTTCTTCTCTCTCTGTTCTACCCTCCTATTTTTCTTCCAACTTTTTTTTTTCAATCAGATTGAATCTGATTGCTGTTTTTCACTCTAATTTTGCAATTGATTTTATAAATTTTCAATTGCTAAAGAACCCATCTACCTCCTTTGGGTCATATCCTTCAGAACCATTCTACTTTTGCTGGGTTGATTTGTAGCTAAAAAGAGAGAAGGATTGGGAAAAGAAAAAAAAAACGATGAGAATTTGGAAGGTGGGTTTTGCTGGGTTTCTTGTTACTGCCTTTGTGGTGGGGTTTGGTTCAGGGGAGCAAACGAAGAAGAAGAAGAAGAAGGGAGAGAGAGGGACGGAGGGAGGGAGGGATTTTAGGGGTGCGGCAAAGAGATCTAAGGAACAAAAGAGATGATTTCAGTTTTCTTTTTTTTTCTTTTTTTTATTTTATTTTATTTTAAGTTTGATTCTCCTATCTGGTATAATATCAAACACAGTATAAATAATACGGTCATTAGTTCGATACTGCATCAAACGCCTGATTAATTTAGTCATTACTATCCGGTGGCTATTTATTTTATCCGACAGAAATAATTAGTACTGTCCAAGCTGCCAAATTAGGCCTTAGGATCATATGTTTGCCAATTATCGGGCTAAGTAAATACCAATGCATGAAAATTAATTGACACTCCTTCAACTTGAACACATTGTTCTCTGCTTCCCGGAGCCTACTCAAAGCCTAAACTCTGCTAGCCTCTGCAACTGCGGCCCTACTCCTTGCTGCCTCCATCTCAACCCTCGCCTCTCCCGTTGCCGTGGCCATCTCCGTCACCAAAATAATCTCACCAGTTAGGATTCCCTAATTCAATCTCTCTCTCCCACCGTCAGTTCCCGTGCTTCGCGCCGTCTGGTTTTACTTTCATTCAGAAATTAGAGAACTGAAGGTCAGAGAGAGAACTCACCGACTGAGAAAGGGAGCAAGCAAGCGGAGGTTGCGGGCAACAGAAAAGTCAGTTTGATTTGAGTGATTCGAAGCTGCATTGCTTTCACCTAATCCCCAAATCGCGCTCTCCTCTCTCTCTCTCTCTCTCTCTCTCTCTCTCTCTCTCTTTTTCTCTCCCGAAATCGACCGCTCAATCCCCCTCTTTCTGCCTGAAATCCTCCCCATTTTTCTCCGTGAAATCCTACCCCAGTCCCCAAACCTGCAAATCTGTTTGTGACACCTGACATCATCCCTAACCCAAAACATAGCAGCCCAAGCCTTACCTCCACTCCGGCCCAAATACAGCAGCCCAAGCCGGAAATGCGTAATGGCAAAAGAGTGAATAAGTCAAAATTGAGCCCCATTCCATGGGCACATGAATAGTGCTTGACAAGTCTAATTTTTTTTTTTTAAGACTAAAATAATTGTTTGACATATCTGAGTTTATCTGCAGCATATACTTTAGCATTTTCTGTTAAAGATGATTATTCCACAGGCTTAAATGGGTGCAGTTACTAAGATAGGACATCGTTTACATCCTTATATTATTATACACCTTTTGCTTTAAGTTTTTTTTTTTTTTTTTTTTAACAAACGATATTATCTATATTAAGGAGAGAGGGGCTTAACCTCACAATGAGCTAATAATAATGTGGTTCAAATTCGTCTTTGGCGAGAATCGAACCTACAACCTCTCACTTACACTTGAAAAGAAATACCATTAGACAATATTACTAAGTAGCCTATGTCAGCTGTTTTATTTGAAATATTTTTTTTTTTCTGGTGGACTTGTGATTTTATGAATGCATTTTGGATAATTTGTCCCATGAATTGAACATTTGGCTACTTGCTACAGGTTTGCAGATGTATCTCAGAATTGTGCAGGCATAGAGCACCTAATAGTGATATTAAACAAATGATATTGCTTATGCTCAGGTGATTATTCATCTTTTTCTGAGATAATTGTAATCCTTAATGATGAAACTTGTCCGAGCGATTCCATTGATGTATATTTGCGGGCGTTAATAGATGAGTTGATAAAATTATAGAAAAATGGTGTACAAACGTATGACAAGTCGATGAGGGAAATGTTCACTTTGAGAGTTGCAGTAATGTGGACAATTAATTATTTCTTTGCTTATGGTATGTTGTCCGGCTTGATTATTGAAGGGTATATGGCATGCCCAACATGCGGCAAGGACACATCGTTCTTTTGACATGCTGGAAAGGTTGCTACTTGGATCACCATAGGTGGCTTCCCTGGAATCACGAGTGGCGTTAGAAGCCATAAGCTTTTTATGGGAAAACAGTGTATCGAATTAGACCACGAGAATTATCTGGAGATGAAATATTCGCCAAGTTGAATATGCTCCAATTTGATGAAGGTTCGAGACCATTGGAACATCCCCTATATTCGCCAAGTTGGGTAAAGCCGGTCATCCCCTATATTAAACCGAGACTTCTCTATTTATGTCATTCATTCAAGTTCACACTCACATTTCTCTCTGTCTCTCTCCATCTCTTTGAAATGTATATCAAATTTATTTTTACATTGTTGTTTTCGTTGTTGTTGTTATTGGTGTGGTTATTATATGATTTTTGTTGTTGTTGTTGTTGTTGTCGTCGTCGTCGTCGTTGTACTTGTATTGTTACAACTCGTACCTTAAAATATTGTATTTTATTCTCAAGATATGTGAAATGACTATTTTCCCTCGAATAGGTACCTTAATTAATTTATCGAGCCTCGACTCGAGATTTATATCCTTGTACTTTCTTAAGTTTCAAAATCTTATTTTTCGTACGTTAGTTTAACGTTGAGGGTGAAGTGCTGATTTAGTCCCTGAACTATTATCTCAGTGAAAATTAGGTCTCTGAATTATTTTTTCAGTAAAATAAGTCCCTAAATTCATTAGAAATTGCGAATTTCATCTCTACTATTATATTCAAAGCTATTTTATCCAATTTTTCGTCAACTTAAGTCACTTGACACACTTTAGAGTGTAATACCATCATTTTCTTGTTTATAAGCCCTTAACATTTCATATAGGTTGCTAATTTAATGTCTAATTTACCCTCAAAAGTTAACTTACACTATTTCTTTATGAAAAACTACCAATTTATCCTCCGAAGTTAACTCCATACACTATTTCTTTATGAAAAGTATCAATCTACCCTCCAATGTGTATCACATGCAAGTAATGTGACTTAAATTGGCGGAAAATTGAATATAGTAGCTTCGAATACAACATTAGGGATGTAATTGGCAAATTTTTATAATTCAGGGACTAATTTTTCTGAAAAAATAGTTTAGGGACCTAATTTTCACTAAGGTGATAATTCAGGGACTAAATTGGCAGTTTACCCTAACGTTGATATCGAATCTCGACCTTAGGGACCTAATTGTAAAATTTACAATTAGAGAGGGGCAAATTTGTAATTTCACTTTAAAAAATTTAAGTGGGGTTATACCCACTCCGGCCTCTCTCCCTTCCCATTTTCTGCAAACACTCATTCTCTCTCTCTCTCTCTCTCTCTCTCTCTCTAAGCCGAGGGCCTTATCCGTGCTCTCACCTTCACTCTCTCATCAATCGAACTTGAAAACCATATATTTGGCATCTCTGAGACGAGAGGAACCTGTCTATACCTTCGCATGCATCATCAGAGCGATGGCAGTGAACTGCCATGGAACCCGTGAGCTTCGAGCTCTAGCTCTTGATCTCAGGTGAGATTCTTGCTCTTCCTTCAATTTTTGGGCTTCTAAATGTGTTGGAACTGTTTGTTTCTTCGAATTTTGAGCTTGAAAACTTGTGCTTTAACTCGATTATACTCTGAATCTGCATGCCAAGACTGTCGTCGAGTTCAAGGTTTATTTGGGTTCTGCAGTGTTCTTATTTCATTTCTTTTTCGATTGGGACTGAATTTGGTGAGGTTTAAACCTGTTTATTCGTGCTCTAAACCTCTGCATGTCTCTCGGTGTAATTGCCCAGTTTTCGATCGTCTTCTCCGAGCAAACTCCGGCAAGTTTGTGATTTCTGGAGCTCGGGAACAACTCGAACCAATCTCAGGTATTTAGATACCTTCTTGCATGTTCATTTTAGCTCAAATTTGCTAAGGTTTGACATGTATGCAATGTGTTTCCTATTTCCAGAATCCGGCGAGGGTTTTCGAGGGAAATCCGTCGAGTCCGAGGTGAATTCGACCCCCATTCCTCTCAAATCTGTTCAAAGTAAGTCCCTGAGCCTTTATTTGATGTTTTGTGTGAGTTTTGATGAGAAATTCGTGAGATTTGGGACTGAAATCACTGTCTACAACCCTCGGTGCAACTTTTGCAGTTTCCAGCGAGGCTCCGGTGATGGCAGACGGCTACCCGCAACGATCTACGTTAAGTTTAACGGAAGAACTTAGGATTCCATTAACTCTAACGAAATCATCCAACGGCGAAGGTATATTCTGTTAAGTATCTTAAACCCTCACTGCTCCGGCACATAGCACCAGCGACGATGAGTGTGACGTCTACTCGCCAAACCGCGCGGCGAGTACAACAACGCATTCACCTGCTATGGCGGCCCATGGTGGCGTGTGTTTTCTGGCACGACACCACCGCAACGATGTGTGGTGGCGTGTGATCGAAGCACGTGGCGCGTGACGGACCCGAGACCTAACCCTAGGTTTTTCGGTGTTCTAAATCACGTGATGCCCTTCGTTTGTGCAAATTCACAGCCTAAATGGTAGATTTTCCATAAGTTGATGTTTTAAACCTATATTAGCTTATGTTGATTATCACATGATTGTTAGAGGATCGGAAGGATATAGACAAGGAGCCTATTTGCGAGGGACGCTCTGTTTTATCTGTGAGTGGACCCCTTCGAAAAACTAAAATGTTTTTAACGTTATATATATATATATATATATATATATATATATATATATATATATATATATATATATGCCTAATATGCAGATGCATATTAATATTTTAGTCTCTGATGAGACTTGTGATGATATTTGATAATATCTTTGGATCCTCAATTATCTATTTTCACTACATGGTCATCATGTGATATTTCATATAGCTATCTTCGGCCGTAGATTTATTTGCAAGTGATATTTGTCTTAGTAGACGCTAGATGGTTGATTATTATTACCGGTATTGAGATTAACTAGTTGATGTTAGTATATTTTTTGCTTGCTATATTTATGTTAGTGGATGCTAGCATGATTGATTGACAGAAGGTATGATTTATGGACTTGACTTGATTGTTTTTTGATGATATTAATGAATGAGGTTTTACTATTGCGGTAGTATTATTATATAGCTTTCGCTATATATGTTTTCAAAACAAGGGTTATTATGTTTAAATGATGATTTTATAACTGTGATAAAACTGGTCCACTCATGTTTTGTTTTATCGACCTCTTCAGGACGTAACGAGAATAAAGAGAACATTGGTGGAGACGAGTGGGCTTGGTAGTGAAGCTTTCATCCTCTGAACTTAGGGTGATGGCTCCTTTACTGCAGTTTTATCTTAGTTGTAATAATATTGGCATGATCGACTTTTGATTATGCATAGCATTGCACTCTATTGTATTTACTGATGTGTGAAACTTTTACTTGCTATGATGTGATGTGCTAATAACGGGGTTAAACCCGACATAATTTGTGTCCCCAAGTGGGGAGGATGATAAGTATTTTTCTTGTAGATCTTTGGTTCAAATTATTACACATCATAAATATCTTGTTATGGCTTCGTCATTAAGTTGGCTTGTGACGTCATCTCCGAATGGGGTCATATGGTCAATTTAGTATCGGCCAGCACATTATAGCCTCGTAACTTGTGTTATTGGGGTCGAGGTGTGTCATGTATGGGTATGGGTATGGGAAAGGGAGGGGAGACAGGGGATGGGAGGGGACACGGGGAAGGGGAGGAGTTGGGTGGAGAGGGAGAGGGGGTGGGTGGGAAGGGTGACGGGGAAGGTGAGGGGACACGGGAAAAAGGAGGGTGTCGGGGAAGGGGAGGAGTTGGGTGGAGACGGGGACGGGGTGGGTGGGAAGGGTCACGAGGAATGGGAGGGGGACGGGGGGTTAGGGAGTGGGATGGGTTTTGTTATGGTAATTTTATTTTTATTATATTTTAATTAATATGTTGTTTATACTATAAATTGCGGTTTTGAAAAGTCTAATTTATTTATTTATTTAAATAGATGTCTAGGCACATTGTTCTTGGCAATGGACGAGTCAAAGTTGAGTATGACGAACGACAGAGGCGTCTAACATGTCCTCAAGCGCGAGTTATGTTGACTCGCTTCATACGTGCACTCATTCGTACCCGGTGCCCTATTGCTCTCCACAAATGGAAGTATATCCCCCGCAATGTGAAGGGCGACCTAATGGAACAACTCTCGGTAATTGTTTTATTTTTTTCATATAATATTTTTATTAAATTTAATTATATATATAGTATAACTAACGCTTGTTTGTTTTTCTTTCTATTTTAGACCGAGTTCGATATTGGTTATGGTGAACCGCCAATGGGCTGCAGTTCAAAGAGTGGATGTTCAAGCTACCCGACTACTATGTTGATCAAGAAAGTCATCAACAACATATGAACAATCCGCCCAATGAATTTCAGAATAGGAGGGAGCCGTGGACGTGGCTATGCGAATTTTTTTACTATTTTTAATTTTTTTTTTTTTTTTTTTTTTTTTTTGTGGGTATTTTTCAAAGGACAGTTACTTGTTTTTTTTTATTTGCAAAGGACAATTGCTTTAATTAAATAATTGTGTTTACTATTTTAATATTAAATAAGTTAATTTAAAAAAATAATAATTAATCAAACATTAATAATGTTTGATTAATTAATTTGTTAATTTTTTTTAAATTTTTTTACTTTTGCCGGACGAATCATTCCGTCGGTTTACTTAAACTAAACCGATGAAATTGGACACAAAGCATTAATTAATAATTTTGTGTTACCTACTCGACAGTAGCCTTCGTCGCTTTAAACTATTGAAATTTAAAACCAGTGTTGACACGACCACCAAAATTTCATCGATTAAACTTCATTCCGTCAGGTAAAGAACAGTCAATGCAAGTTTGCCCACCAGATTATCGTCGGGTAAATATAAGTTAACCAACGGAATCGTGTTGCGGTTGGGAAAATATATCTATGATAGTGTTGACACGACAAATTTTGGCCTACGAACTTCTATTGGGTAAATTTTCAAGTGATGACTGTTGATTATAGGAGACGGTTCTTGTTCCTCTCGCAATTTATTTTTTCCAGTAGTGGCACTAGCTACGTAGTCCTTAGCATGGTCCGAAATGCCGATATTATCGGCGATATTTCGCCGATAATATCGGTTTTGTGAGAGAGGGATATTTTAACACTTATCCGTTGAGTTTTCATCAAAATATCGCGATATTATCGATAATATCGATAATATCGCGATATTACCGATAATATCGCGATATTTTGGATCTGTGCGAATCGGAGAAGAACGCCGGAGCTTCTACAGCTCCGGCCGACAATAAAAGAGCACCCTAGACTCCGATCTAAGTATAAAAATGAAATAGAAGACGAGAGGAATGTTTTTATAACTTCCTTTTGCCGTGAAACGGTCGGAGGTGTTCGGAAAGTTCCTCGACACTGACGGCCTCGCTGGATCTGGGTGTGTGCCTTCCCCCGGGTCGATCTCCTTCTAAAACCTTGTTAAAAAAACCAGATAAAACTTAGTATATCTTGATTCTCAACCACATCACACAACATCGAAGATGAATTGAGGGCTTACCTAACCGGAGAAGGATCAAGAGAACTCGCCGGAAAGTTCCTGGGTTCCACTGTCCTAGCTGCACCGAGAGAAAGGGATAGAAAGACGAGGTTTAGATGGTGATGATGATGTTGTTGACGGAGTACTACGAAGGGCGTAGAGGGTGCCGATGAGGGAAGAGGTCACGGGAGATTGAGACGGTGCCGACAAGAGGGAAGACGCGGAAGAGGAGGAAAGCGATGGAGGAGCAGAAGGCCATGTGGGAGAAGGATCGAGAGACTGAGGTCTTTATGCGTGTGTGTGGGAGAAGGGAGAAGGGAGAAGAGAGAAGGATCGAGAAATCTGTGTGTGTGTGTGTGTGGAAGAAAGGAGAGGAAGAAGAGAGAATGATCCAGAGACCATAGTCTGTGTGTGCGTGTGTGATCTGTGTGTGCGTGTGTTATGCGTGTGTGATCTGTGTGTGCGTGTGTTGTGCGTGTGTGATCTGTGTGTGCGTGTATGGTGGCATGTGAGAGGCTGTGAGTGTGTGTATGTGTGTGGGTGGCGTGTGAGAAAAAAAAAGCATCCAAATAATTCAACTTTTACAGGCTTTACAGCCTTTACATTACAGCTTGTACAATTTTTGACAAGACAAAAATAATGGTCTGTATCTGACAAGTTTTATAACTTGTATAGTTTTTAACAAGACAAAAATAATGGTGGTTTTATGCATCAAGATTCAAAACCGTGTGCCACGCGTGATATTCTTTCACATTCTCAGGGGTTCAACTTTTACAGCCTTTACATTACAGCTTGTACAATTTTTGACAAGACAAAAATAATGGTCTGTATCTGGCAAGTTTTATAACTTGTACAGTTTTTGACAAGACAAAAATAATGGTGGTTTCATGCATCAAGATTCAAAACTGTGTGCCACGCGTGATATTATTTCACTTTCTCAGGGGTTCAACTTTTACAGCCTTTACATTACAGCTTGTACAATTTTTGACAATACAAAAATAATGGTCTGTATCTGGCAAGTTTTATAACTTGTACAGTTTTTGACAAGACAAAAATAATGGTGGTTTCATGCATCAAGATTCAAAACCGTGTGCCACGTGTGATATTATTTCACATTCTCAGGGGTGGAGTATCAGATGATCACACAATTTTGGACCCTTCGAAAATTGAAAAACCTCTATTACACCCTTTCGTTTCTTCTTCTTCCCTTAGCCCTTTCAGAGCCATTCTAGATCCATTCTAGAGCCATTTCAGAGCTTCAAACTGAATAAATGGATCTGCAGCTCGCGCCACTCCAAATTAAATGTTAAATACCTTCTTTCTCTCTCATTTATTCACAGACGGCAAGCTGCAGAGGATCGTCGAGGTTTTGCTGCTACGTACGACATCGAAAGTTCCAGATTTGTTACATTTGCGTAATTTTTATTTTATTGTTGCTCCACGCAGATTCTATTTGGCCTTTACACAAAGGGTTCCATATTTAAGGTAAGTTTACGAACTTATATTTATATTATTGTAATTTATACTTGCATGTTAATTTTTTGAAGTAATTAAGTAATGTTGTATAATTATTCCCTAGAATAATTTTAATATGTTTAATGTTATTTATTATTTTATTATCAAATTGGATTATTAATTATTAATATTAGGTTTTATTATTCCATATTATTTTTATAATTACTTAAATTCTTACAATCATTTTCTTTACTTCCTATTTAATTCTTCTGTAGAATAACTTTACTTCCTATTTTCTTTACTTCCTATTTAATATGTTTCCGTCACTAAACTCACTGTCACTACTATTTTTTGTTGGCCAAAAAATAATTGCCTAATTTTCATGAAAAATAAATATAGGTACGTTTAAGATGTCCAGTGGAGCTAAACGTGATCCAGCTTGGGAACATGGAGACCCAATAGACGAAAACAAACATGGCACAATTTGCAAATATTGTGGTCGGGTAATGAAGAGTGGCGGAGTGACACGACTTAAGTACCATCTTAGTGGATTAGATCCAGGAAATAATGTCCAACGATACGATAATGTCCCCCCAGAAGTGAAGGCATTCATCACCACATTACTAAAAAATAAAAAACACCATAACGAAAAGAAAACACATGGAATGGAAAATATTCGAGCTGGGCTCCGAGGAGAAGTCATTGGCCAAGCGGTTGACAGTGATGTGGGTCACCACGGTCGACATGATTTATTTCTGCTTCCTTATCTCGAATTTGAAGCTTCATGTTGTAGTAGCAATAAACTAATTTTTCCAACCTACTATGAGCCAACCTATTTCTTTGCTTTGTGTGTATGAGTCCAAATGTACTCCAATTTCTTTCACAAGCAGATGAGGAAACTGTTTGTGGTAATACTTTGATTGCTAACTTTCTCACAGTTGGTGCATCAGTCCCATACATGATCCACCATTCAGCTACAATGAAAAACAATGTTGATATGCCTAATAACTCCAACAAATTCTATTATAAACTGATAGTGAAATATGTTTACACTTACTAGGAGACATTTTTGTTCGAGCAGCAACTGATGTTGGTTCTCCAAAAGTTCTTCTTGCATCTTTAAACCATGTTAGCTGAATTCAATAAATCGTGTTAGTTTAATCCAACAATGTAATTATTATAATTTAAGTAATTGTGTACCTCATTTCCAAATTGGCCAACTGCTGGTGATGCAGGGTCTAATTTAGAGTATACATTATGTACAACATGTATAAGGGTACCATCATCTCCAACACCGGGTCTGTATTGGTATCGAGGATTCAAATAATATGCTGTTCAAAGAAACACATACTCTAATAAGAGAAATAATACTTATGCAACTAAAGAAATGAATTGCAAATTATGACATAATTTATACCTGCTGCATGCAAATCGTGGTATAATGTTTTATACCATTGGTCATCAATTATCTTTATGACCCACCTTGCACCATATTTTCTTTCCAAGTCATCCTTCACTACACGCATCAACTCATATATTGCCCCCATAGTAGGATACACTTCTGTGTCAACGATCCGTAAAACTTTGTAAAAAGGTTCAAACAGTTGGCACACATGTTCTGATTGAGTCCAAAAAGCATGATCAAGCATTATACTTTCCATTATACGACCTACATTTGAGCGGCTGAAATTATGGTTGGCCCAATCGTCACTGGTGAATAGTTGCTTCAACCCTGCTTTCTTTTTAAGTAGGCTGTCTAATGCAATATAGTTGGTGGCGAATCGAGTGGTAGCTGGGCGAATAATTTCTCGTTTGCAAAATTCACGCATCTTTGCCAACAACCAACCATGATTGTAAATATAATTTGTGATCGTTCTAGCTCTTTTTACGACAGTAGCAATATTTTCTCTCTTCCCCATTGCCTCAAACATGAGATCAATACAATGTGCTGCACATGATGTCCAAAACACATTATGATGCTTCATTAACTTTTTTCCAGCTTTGACAAATGCAGAACCGTTGTCGGTCACGACTTGGACAACATTATGCTCTCCCACCTCTATGATTACATCCCTCAATAATTTGTAAATATACTTGTAGTTCTTTATATGGTCTGAAGCATCAACAGACTTCAAAAAAATTGTCTTTCCCTTGGAGTATACCATGAAGTTTATGACAGACAATCTGGTCGGGCCAGTCCATCCGTCACACATGATTGTGCAACCATTAGTTTCCCACTTTGACCTCAACTTGTTAACATAGTCGCCAATATCTTTATACTCCATTTCCAAATATTTGTTTCTTACCTCATAGGGAGTGGGAGGTTGTGCTCCAACACTTGCTAATTAGACGCCCCATTCCCTCCTTCACATTACCTCCAGTGTAATAACTCCAAACACTCTTTTGACGTGCTTTGGATGACTTATATAAATTGTGGCTATTGGTGGTGTTGGTTGTGATTCTCTAACACTTGCTCCCCGTCTCATTTGTGCACCACCACTTGTCCCGGAACCTTGTGCTCTATTAGGAATTTTATAAAGGTGTTCTTTTTCCCATGCTGACTGTTTGGAGGCACATAATGCTTGTTTGAAACTGCGTCGTTCTTCAGGTCCCAAGTCATCATCACATTCGTCTTCATCGTCATCATCATCACTGTCAACCGCTTGGCCAATGACTTCTCCTCGTAGCCCAGCTTGAATATTTTCCATTCCATGTGTTGTCTTTTCGTTATGGTGTTTTTTATTTTTTAGTAATGTGGTGATGAATGCCTTCACTTCTGGGGGGACATTATCGCATCGTTGGACATTATTTCCTGGATCTAATCCACTAAGATGGTACTTAAGTCGTGTCACTCCGCCACTCTTCATTACCCGACCACAATATTTGCAAATTGTGCCATGTTTGTTTTCGTCTATTGGGTCTCCATGTTCCCAAGCTGGATCACGTTTAGCTCCACTGGACATCTTAAACGTACCTATATTTATTTTTCATGAAAATTAGGCAATTATTTTTTGGCCAACAAAAAATAGTAGTGACAGTGAGTTTAGTGACGGAAACATATTAAATAGGAAGTAAAGAAAATAGGAAGTAAAGTTATTCTACAGAAGAATTAAATAGGAAGTAAAGAAAATGATTGTAAGAATTTAAGTAATTATAAAAATAATATGGAATAATAAAACCTAATATTAATAATTAATAATCCAATTTGATAATAAAATAATAAATAACATTAAACATATTAAAATTATTCTAGGGAATAATTATACAACATTACTTAATTACTTCAAAAAATTAACATGCAAGTATAAATTACAATAATATAAATATAAGTTCGTAAACTTACCTTAAATATGGAACCCTTTGTGTAAAGGCCAAATAGAATCTGCGTGGAGCAACAATAAAATAAAAATTACGCAAATGTAACAAATCTGGAACTTTCGATGTCGTACGTAGCAGCAAAACCTCGACGATCCTCTGCAGCTTGCCGTCTGTGAATAAATGAGAGAGAAAGAAGGTATTTAACATTTAATTTGGAGTGGCGCGAGCTGCAGATCCATTTATTCAGTTTGAAGCTCTGAAATGGCTCTGGAATGGATCTGGAATGACTCTGAAAGGGCTAAGGGAAGAAGAAGAAACGAAAAGGTGTAATAGAGGTTTTTCAATTTTCGAAGGGTCCAAAAATGTGTGATCATCTGATACTCCACCCCTGAGAATGTGAAATAATATCACGCGTGGCACACGGTTTTGAATCTTGATGCATGAAACCACCATTATTTTTGTCCTGTGAAAAACTGTACAAGTTATAAAACTTGCCAGATACAGACCATTATTTTTGTCTTGTCAAAAATTGTACAAGCTGTAATGTAAAGGCTGTAAAAGTTGAACCCCTGAGAATGTGAAAGAATATCACGCGTGGCACACGGTTTTGAATCTTGATGCATGAAACCACCATTATTTTTGTCTTGTAAAAAACTGTGCAAGTTATAAAACTTGCCAGATACAGACCATTATTTTTGTCTTGTCAAAAATTGTACAAGCTGTAATGTAAAGGCTATAAAAGTTGAACCCCTGAGAATGTGAAAGAATATCACGCGTGGCACACGGTTTTGAATCTTGATGCATGAAACCACCATTATTTTTGTCTTGTCATAAACTGTACAAGTTATAAAACTTGCCAGATACAAACCATTATTTTTGTCTTGTCAAAAATTGTACAAGCTGTAATGTAAAGGCTGTAAAGCCTGTAAAAGTTGAATTATTTGGATGCTTTTTTTTTTCTCACACGCCACCCACACACTCACAATCTCTCACACGCCACCACACACGCACACACAGTTCACACACGCACACACAGATCACACACGCACATAGAGACTAAGGTCTATGGATCCATCTCTCTTCTTCCTCTCCCTTCTCCCACACACACACACACAGATCTCTCGATCCTTCTCTCTTCTCCCTTCTCCCTTCTCCCACACACACGCACAGAGACCTCAGTCTCTCAATCCTTCTCCCACATGGCCTTCTGCTCCTCCCTCGCCTTCCTCCTCGTCCGCATCTTCTGCCTCGTCGGCGCCGTCTCAATCTCCCGTGACCTCTACCCCCATCGGCGCCCTCTACGCCCTTCGTAGTACTCCGTCAACGGCATCATCATCACCATCTAAACCTCGTCTCTCTATCCCTTTCTCTCGGTGCAGCTAGGACAGTGGAACCCAAGAACTCTCCGGCGAGTTCTCTTGATCCTTCTCCGGTTAGGTAAGCCCTCAATTCATGTTCGATGTTATGTGATGTGGTTGAGAATCAAGATATACTAAGTTTTATCTGGTTTTTTTAACAAGGTTTTAGAAGGAGATCGACCCGGGGGAAGGCACACACCCAGATCCGGCGAGGCCGTCAGTGTCGAGGAACTTTCCGAACACCTCCGACCGTTTCACGGCAAAATGAAGTTATAAAAACATTCCTCTCGTCTTGTATTTCATTTTTATACTTAGATCGGAGTCTAGGGTGCTCTTTTATAGTCGGCCGGAGCTGTAGAAGCTCCGGTGTTCTTCTCCGATTGGCACAGATCCAAAATATCGCGATATTATCGGTAATATCGCGATATTATCGATATTATCGATAATATCGCGATATTTTGACGAAAACTCAACGGATAAGTGTTAAAATATCCCTCTCTCACAAAACCGATATTATCGGCGAAATATCGCCGATAATATCGGCATTTCGGACGATGATTTTTAGGCTGATATGTACAGAGGCTGTTGATTTATTTGATACATACATGGTTAATTTATTTGATACATTTGCAAAACAAAATAATCTCTGATTCAAAGGAAATTTTATTTGAACCCATATAACCTCACTCTATACCTAACTTAAATTTTAAATGTGAATTGTCTTTTTTATCTTATTGAATAATTATCATCAAGTACAAGATGAAATTAATAATAAAACTTAAATTTATCAATAAATCCACACTCAATAATCAAACTCTATCATCACTCAATCTTTATCATACGTTCATTATGACCGATGGATGATGATTTTGAAGTTTCAAATCCTCCAACTAATAAGATATAAACCAATTATGCAAGGTTTCTTTCTTTTGATTTTAGTTTTTTAAGAGTTTAAAAGTAGAATGCTTGCAAAGAAGGTCTTTATTAGCCCGTGAGTAAATTTCTCTATAGGACTCATAACTCTTCCAAATGGCATTGGGAATTCAATACTGCCACCAACTGCAACATAAAAATAATGAAGTTAAAACACTAGTAAATAGCTTGGCATATACATAACAAAAACAGAGAAGGTAAAAACAACTGAAGTGAAGAAATGTACTTTTTGAAGTTCTTGAAAGCAGCAGTGTCATCCATCAACCAATGCGAAGGGATTCATCTCCAGAAAAGTGAAGTCCAAATCCGGAACATAATGATAATTAGCAAAATTGTTCTTACTTGTAACAACTTGAAATACAGCAAATACGGCTTTGATAAAGTCCTCGAGTTCTGCTTTGATATATATTCAAGAATAATAATTGTCAATGATTTCCAATTTAAACCAATGAACAAGAACACAAGAGATAGCATATTATTGACGCATTAAGCAAATATGGTTTTTCCGTGGTACAAAAACAGACGAAGGTTGGGACATTGATGATAATGAATATCATCCGTCCTATACAGATGAGAACAATGTATATCATTGTGACTATATTTTCGACTCTAGCGAGAAAAAAGAGAAGAGCATCACCATCCTGCATGGGCACTTTTCTCATGAGAAATATTGGAGTAGCAAGTTCGCACATTTAAGAATCAAATATGAAAATAGTTTCATAAATAGAGTTGTCTCCAACTGATTTTGGGTTTATTTTCTATATGGGTGTAAAGTTCACATATTGAATTGAGTTTGTGAGGGTAGCTTAGATAGTAAATTTGGGTTTAAAGAGATATTGATAGTTTAATTGAAAATAATATGGGTGTAGAGAGTAAGTTGGGTGTAGAAAGAGGTTATATAGGTTTAAATCAAATTTCCCCTAGTTTTATTAATAGTTAGGGTTGGATCCACTAAAAGACCAAGGTCAGACCCCCTCCAAATGCTAGAGAAAATGCATGGGACGGTCCTCTTGTGGACCCTCCTATTGCCTAGTACAAACCCTCTGATTACCTGGTACGAAGACCAGGGGGTGCCCACCAAGCGTTCAATGAAATGGCCACTAGACGGAATTTAGAGACAATTGACGCTTTTTGCTCAATTTAACCTATCAAATAGAGCTTTCTTTGATCTCTTTATGCGGGTATTTGCCACATCAACTTGCACTTGACATCACATAGTCTTTATTTATTTATTTTTGGCTAGTAATTTCGACACTCCTCTCGTACTCCACATGCAAGTGCAAAATAAAGAAAAAGAATACCAAAAGCGCTAGCCATATTTTTCTTGGTTTGTAAGCTACTGAGACACCCAAGGGCAAGATGATCACATCACAGTCTAAACTTTTGAGGAAAGGGAGTGAGTAGGCCCTAAGACTATTGTAACCAGCAACCTAATTTTTTGGGGATACAAATGTCACTGGGACCAAACATTCCTTCAACTTTGCCTGAATAATTAGAGAGAGAGAGAGAGAGAGAGAGAGAGAGAGAGAGAGAGAGGACGACTGCTAAGATGTAATAGATGCTTTGCGCAGTCGCTGGCACACCAACGGCGGGAGTCACCCGCTCCAGTGGCTGCTAAGAATCCTCAATTTAGAAATAGTTCAAACAGTTGTCTGACTAGGCATTCATTCGTTACCACCACCTTTGCGGAGTTCATTCATTGAATACAAATGTTTATAAGATAGGCAAAAATGTGGCTAATCCTGCACCACCATTGACCCGATTTTAAGGCTATGGTGCTCAACAAAAAGGTTTCCAGCCTTGAAAACACTATTTGTTATTTATGTAGCTCATTCATGTACATACAAAATAAGTACAACTAAATACAACAGAAACAAGCAAAGGTTGAATCAAGTCAAGGGTGCCAGACTAAACTAACCAAATGAAGCGGAAACAAGCTCTTCAAAGTTCAACTGATGGCTACGATGCTATAAAACCCCATCACCTTACATACGCCCACTTACATCACAGTGACGATGGAATTGCTTTTTGTATATAAGAAGCAATTACGGTGATGAAGCAGAATCTATTTTGGTGTCATTTTCATGGCGGAGACTGTTCTCTCTACTGTAAGCAGCTTTTGCACCCTGAAAAATAATGGAAATTTGAGATTGTAGAACTTTCATTCGTCAATAACAATTACTCAGTTCAAAATTCAGGCAAAAAGAAAAGTCCGGGTCCTGGAATGATATACTTCTACAATTCAAGGAAAATAAACGCTTACTTGGAAGATTGTTCCTAACTTTTTCAATGCTTGAGCCCGAACCCTCAGAACATCCCTGGACACAGTGGGGTCTTTAAGTACCTGAAAGAAAAAAACAGTTCTTAATGATTTCAATTATATTTACCCAATACAGCAAAGTAATAGCTTGCCGGAAGAATTACTATTATTAGGCTTAAGAAAGGAAATACTGGAACTCACTGCTTGGCAGACATGTGACAAGGTTGACTCAATATCAACGACGTTAATCTGCCATAGGGAATTAAGCACTAGATCCTTCTTATCTTCAATGGCTTTCATTAAGGTCTCTTCCTTGTTTTCAACTTGGTTCAACTTCTTTAGATCTTCCTGTATGTAAATTAAAGCTACAGCACCTGCACAGATCAAGATAATCATGAGTTTCCCGGACCATAACAAATTTTTACATTGAAGGATATACCGACCAAACAGAACCCCTTAATAGCAGAAAGTGTACCTGAAGCTGCTGCTACCTGTGACTTTATCTGATGTCCTTTATTTCGCACCCATTCTGCTAAAAATGTTACCTTCATGTATCGTTTGTCCTTTCCAATTTCTCTTGCAGCTTTCCTCGTGTAAATATAACCAATCGTATGCAGCATAGCCTCACCGAAGGCTAATAAAAAAAATCAATTACGGCTTGCAGCAAGCGCGATGCAAAAATGAGGTTTCATTTAGTTAGCATTGAAAAGTTTTGAAGTGTAAATCAAAAATATAATTGGTGAGAATGCAATATTTTTCCAGTTTATTTATTTATTTATGTTTGGAACAAAGCATGCCATTTGGTGAGTTTTGTTAGAAGTGAGAATTAAGCTTCACTTTCCTTGGGCATTTTCTTATCGAAAGTTAAATGCAGCTTTATCTTCAGTAGCTTACAGGAAAATGACCAGGTACAAAGTCATAACTACAGATTTTTAAATCTTTTGGTAATCAAATATAGTCCTTTTGGGGAAGACAAAGAAAGGGGTATACCAGCTGATGAGAGGCGTCGTGCTTCTGAATTTGCCCATTTTACAAAATCATCTGTACAACCATCAACAAATGGTTGAAGGCGATCTTTCAGAATAGTTATGAGCTTTACTTCCCTTTCCTTCTGCAAGGCCTACATAATAAAAAAAAAATAACATAAAAAATAGGCAGAGGATTTAATTATGCATACTGAAAAACCAATATATTGTTAACACCAATGTAAAATACATACCCTCATTTTCTCCGTGACTTTCTGCCTACGGACTTCAGGGTCCTGTGTCTCTTCTTCAATTTCAACAGATGACAAAGAAGCCAAAGCAAGTTGACCTACATAATCTTCAAAGAATTCGCTTCCAAAAAGCATTCCAAACACAGCTGCAGGGTCTAACATGGAATCCCTGGAAAGATAAAACAGAATTGCAGACATAGGTATTTTCCACCATGTTTCCCTTGAACATACTCTCTTACAAAAATCATTTCATCACTATACTTGTAGATACAACTGAAGAAAAAACACCATCTACAATTTAGAAAAACTTCATTTAAGCACAACTTAATATCATGAAGACTAATTGGAGGAAATGTTTAGAAATGCATAACAACTCTTTCCAGGAAATTACAAAATGGCACAATATCTTAAAGGATTGTTTTTCAATGATAAAATATTTAAATGATCCTTATACAAAATTGTTATTGGCACTCCAAAATTATCATTGTGCACTCCAAACTTTCTATATTTAGAAACAAAAATAAACTTGTGAGGAATGCACAATGAGATTTTTGGAGTGCCAATAACAGTCCCCTTATTATATTCCCTAGTTTGTAATAACTTACTGTTGTATGCCTGCCCTTCCATGCTTGTCATATGCTTCACGCTTCTCTGGATCACTTAGAACCTGATAAGCCTCGCCAAGTGCCTTTATGAAAATACAATAACCAGGAAATTAAGACACAATATGACAAGAAGACTTAAATAAAAAGCAACATTTAGATGCGAATGAAACATTTTCCTGTACTTTCCCACGACACTTCAACAAACCAACCAGCCAAATATACAACTGGCCTGGGGAGGAAATGTACATATATGTTCAGGGTGGGGTAGCACATATACAAAGCATAGTTTCCCAATTCAAGTTCCCATCAAATTACAACATACTTCTCTGAGTCCTGAGTATTTGTTTGACAATATTGCATCTTGGGTGTTTCCAATTTGTTTGACAATATTGCATCTTGGGTGTTTCCAAAAAAAAAAAAACACATCGATATTATAAGTTCAACAAGATGAACACAAGTATAGTGATGGTTATCCATATGAAATTTCAATCACAAGATTTGCTTGTCTATAGACAATGAAGTTTAATGGCACAGATTTGTAGTTAGCGTACCTGGAAATTGTCGGCAGCCTTGGGATCTCCAGGATTTTTATCAGGGTGAACACGCCTTGCCTAGAAACAACACATAAACCCCATATTATAATTGAGTAGATGTCTCTAACCTAGACATAAATAAAATCTGGGCATACAAATATAACAAGAAGAAATTCCAAATATTTTAAACATGAGAAAGAAATCAAGAAAACATACAGCAAAGCACAGTGCATAATGATGCGGACCATAACTAATAAACGGATCAATGCAGCGTAAGGATCAGTTTTGTGATGTGCTTAAAGCTTTGGACAAACAGTAATCTTGAGGCTTTCGAAGCCCGATAGTTCCAGGAAATGGCAATATTTCGTAGAGAACAAGAACAAAATAAAAATAGAGTATATGGTCCAAGCCAGATACCTATTAAAGTTGTGTGAAGTGAACCGAACCATGCTACTGAATTCAAACAATGCACTAACTTAAGGGGGCAGCTATAAGTAATAAAAAAGAAGTAGAAACTTTTGAAACTCCTGATTGGGGAAAACAAGATTGTTCTTGTTGACAGTTAAAATTGCTTCCAAAAGTGAAAACAATGAAGAAATTGGGAGAGGTACCTTGAGATAGTAAGCCTTTTTTATCTCAGCATAAGAGGCGTCGACGTTGACACCCAATACTCGATAGTAGGCAGTGTCCTTCACCATAATTCTCAGATCACAACCCTATCAGACCAACATTACAGAAACAAATCAGTCCATAAATTGGAAAAAGAAAAGAAAAATAGTATTAAAAATTATAGAAATAATAGGCTAAATTAGCTTCCAAATTAAAACTCCCAAGAAACCAGAAAAAAGATTGAAAGTGAGTACAGGCAGATCTGATGAGGAGAAAGAAACCCCATTGGAAAGTAAGTAGCAATGCAATTATACAACACCTCAAAATGGAACAAAAAGAAAAACCCCAACAAGGGAACACTTTGAATCCAGCAACTTACGGTTTCAAGAGCTCAGGCAATGAAATTTGGACCATGGCACGAGCAAAGCATAGGCGACACAGAACGAGAGCGCTTTTATTTATTTTTATTTTTTTTTATGTGTTTTTTTTTTTTTAATTTACCGCTGAAAGCTGAAACTCTCGTTTAGTCTCATGTTGCTTCACAAAATTGGTTTCGTCTCGGTCTATATTTTCTGAAATTGGCATTTTTATTACATTTTTATCTCATATTTTCATTCATTTCGTCAAATAGACTTTAAATTAAAGACTAGTATGGATATTTTATTTTTGACACAACTACTTGCCTCCAGCCTGCCTATTCAAATGATCTCAATTCTATTTTTGACAGCTCTAATTCAATCTATGTCCGTCTCTGTTGTAAAATGATGCATAAGTGTAGCTCTAGCGGCAAAAGCAAAAAATGGATTGTATTTCAAAATCTAATCCCAACCACTCACTGAATCGATCAACTATAATTACAGCTTGCACCAATCCGCAAGAGATAAAGTCAAGGTTTGAATTAGAGCTATCAAAAATGGAACTGTGACTGTTTTAATAGGCAAGGCCCTTTTTTTTTTCTTTTTTCTTTTTTGTTGTCAAAGTTTTAATAGGCAAGTTGGAGCCAAATAGTGTGTCAAAAATGAAATGTTCATATTAATCTTTAATATAATGTCTATTTGACGGAATGGACAAAAATGAGGTGAGCTAAGACTAAATGAGACGAAATGACAATTTCAAATGGTAAAGTGAGACAAAACTAATTTCAGTGGATAAAATGAGACCAAATGACAATTCATAGGACAAATCAATTAGTAAATTTTTTTTTCTTTAGCTATGCTCCGCAATTTTTTATTTATTTCTTTGAAAGTGCTTATACATTACATTTTATTCTGTCTTACTTTATTCTTCTACTCACTCTTCAAATTTGGTGTTTCATATTTCCTCATCTTATCAAGAGGGGCTTTGAGATAGGCGCCTTATTTTTGAATTTTTTTTATTAAACATCTGCTTTTTATATGAATTTCATTAGACATTCTTCTTAAATCTTCTAAAATGTAGTAGATAAGTTTTAAAAATCTTAAAACACATCAAACTTGATCTAGTTATGCTTCTAACATACATTGTCTTCCTAACTCCACACCACACAAATAACTAGCGTGCTATCTTCTTAAATTTTTTAATCTATGGTCTACTCTAACAAAGTCTATCGTTTGCTAAAATAAAAAAGATGTTCTAAAATGTAGTAGATAAGTTTTAAAATTAAAAGTCTCAATGGGAAATCTACAAGAAGGGAGCTGCCATGCACGAGTGGAGCAGCATTTCTGATTCTCCCTCAAAGAAATGGAGATCACCACCATGTCTGAAGCCATCCAACTCCACGCCCAAATTCTCAAAACAGGCAGCACCCACCACAACCAGAACCAGAACCTCTCGAAGCTCTTCACCTTCTCTGCTCTCTCCCCCTCCGGCGACCTCGCCTACGCCCGTCTCGTACTAGACTCCTTCCCTACCCCCAACTCTTACCACTACAACACCATGATCCGAGCCTACTCTCAAAGCTCCGACCCCATTCAGGCCCTCCATCTCTTTCCACCCATGGTTGCCGAACCGACCCGCCATGCGCCCCGCCCCGACAAGTTCACCTACCCCTTCCTCCTCAAGTCATGTGCCTGTTTGAGACTGACCCATGAAGGAAAACAGCTTCATGGGTTGATAGTCAAGTCGGGTCTCGGGTTGGATCGGTATATCCAGCACTCGTTGATTCATATGTACTCTTTGAGTGGGGAGTCGGGTCTTGCTTATAAGGTGTTCGAGAGAATGTCTGACAGAGATGTGGTGTCATGGACTTCAATGATTGATGGGTTTGTTGACGATGGGAGGCCCGTGGAGGCGATAAGGTTGTTTGAGAAGATGGTGGATGATGGGGTTGAGGTGAATGATGCAACAGTGGTGTCAGTTTTGAGAGCGTGTGCTGAGACTGGGGCGTTGGGCGTAGGGAGGAGAGTGCATGGGGTTGCTGAGGATAGAGGGATTGCTTTGAAGCCTAATGTTAGTACTGCCCTTATTGATATGTTTGCAAAATGTGGTTGTATACAGAGTGCAAGGCGGGTTTTCGATGACGTTGTGGATAAAGACGTTTTTGCATGGACGGCTATGATATCCGGCCTTGCAAGCCATGGCCATTGTCAAGATGCTATTGAATTGTTCAGTAAAATGCAAGATTTGGGTGTGAAACCTGATGGGAGGACTATGACTGCAGTTTTATCGGCATGTAGGAATGCAGGTCGGGTTGAGGAAGGTTATGCTTACATGACAAGTATGCAGAAGGATTATGGAGTTAGGCCTACAATTCAACACTATGGATGCATGGTAGACCTCCTTGCTAGAGCGGGTCATTTGAAAGACGCTGAAGAGTTCATCAGGAAAATGCCCATGGAACCTGATGCAGTTTTGTGCAGAAACATGATATGGGCATGCAAAGTGCATAACGATACTGATCGAGCGGAACGCTTGATAAAATATCTTCAACAGCTAAAGAAGAATTCAAATGATAGCGGAAGTTTTGTACTTATTGGCAATGTGTATGCATCAGCAGGCAAATGGCACGACAAAGCGAAGGTTAGAGATTTGATGAAGCAAAAAGGACTAGTAAAGCCACCAGGGTTTAGTAGGATTGAGGTTGATGGGGAAATCCACGAATTTGCTGTCGGAGATTCAGGACACCCTGAAGCCGAAACAATTTACAGAAAGTTGGAAGAAATAGAAGATTATTTGAGAAAAGAAGGGTACAGTCCCAAACTTTCAGAGGTTTTGCTTGAAATCGACGATGAGGAGAAAGCTTTTCAATTGAGTCACCACAGTGAGAAGCTTGCTCTTGCCTTTGGTCTGATTAGAACACGTCCAGGGTCTGAAATTCGGATCGTGAAGAACTTACGGTCTTGTGAGAACTGCCATGCTGTTATGAAACTAATTTCAAAGGTGTACCGACGAGAGATAATAATGAGGGATCGAATACAATTCCACCATTTCAAGAACGGAGATTGTTCTTGCAAGGATTACTGGTAAGCGTCCAATATTAATAGAAAGATTCATTTTGAGTGATCAATTCTTTTACATCTTCCATTTGAAAAGCCTGAAGAAAGCTTTGCTTATCATTGGATATATAAACATCAT
Organism: Heteromeles arbutifolia; assembly: GCA_024362995.1. Taxonomy (NCBI): domain Eukaryota; kingdom Viridiplantae; phylum Streptophyta; class Magnoliopsida; order Rosales; family Rosaceae; genus Heteromeles; species Heteromeles arbutifolia. The sequence goes on along the minus strand of JANCRC010000002.1, from coordinate 35,424,215 downwards.
AAGAAAAACAACGTACAACAGATTATAACACATCAGGAGAACCAAACAGCCCCATAAAATCGGGGAAAAAAAAGCCTTAAGAAGTTTCATCTTCTTCCAGTAATCCTTAACACAGGAGAAACTATACCCTGCATCTCTTGGAACGACTGTTGTATCTGAATTTCCTCCTCAATGGACCGTTTAAGGTTTCGAATATGGCCCTCAAGGCATCAGAAACCCTAGTCTCTTCAGCCCTCATCTCAACAACCTCTTTTGTCAACCCCATCAAGAACCCTGAGTAGCTCAGCACGCTCAAAGCGCTTATGCAAGAACATCAGCAGCAATCCCAGCTCCTCCAAATCCAAATTCAACACGCATTTCGGCAGTTTAGTCCGAATAAGTGGTGGTGATGATACCGACATGGCATTCTCGGATTCTTGCTGCGCAAGACACAGACCAGAGCCTCCTTGTGCCTACATTTCTTTAACAGCTTGTCATGCTCAGCCAATTTCACTTATTTTTGGCCTCATTACCAAGTAGTCCCGCTCCGACGGCTTCTCATGTATACTAATTAATATACATGTGGCTTGGCTCGATTAGATTTTCTGTTGAAAAATAAATTTGTAGAGACGCCATCCGAAACTTGTAGAGCATCAAGGACATAAAAAAATGAATTAACACCCAAATAGAAGGGTTCATTGCGTTTTCCCTTTTCCCTTCTCTCTTGTGTTTGGCCAATGTGTATTGTTGTTGATGTGTGCGCTTCCAATCCGCATCAGTCTACCTCCAGTGTATGATCGTTGTTTGGGTGCTTGTGAAATTTGTGTGATTGCCATTTGGGATGTGTAACAATTGAAATTGGATTTTGTTGAAATAACTCACATATTTATGAGAAAAGAAGAGTTTAAACATCCCAACCCCGCTCCAACTAATACCGAGGCCTTTTGTAATAAAACCTCACACATGTTGGACTGTGCAAGTGGCAATTAGTTGGAGACAATATCGGTGTTGTTGCAAGTGGGCCTTTAACCCGTCTCTTTGATAGTTTGATATGGTATTAGAGCCATGGAGCTGGTCTGTATTGCCACGTGATGGGTAGGTCCCATTGGCCCTGTGCAATGATGGTGGGTCCCTTAGCCCTTTGCGTAAGGTGAGTCCCCTTGGCTCCAAATGGTTTCCGATGTATAGATCTTCCACGTGTGACCCACTAATTGAGTCCCACATGAGAGGGCGTGTTGAACTATCCTACATCAACCATATCTCTGAGAAAAAAATAGCATAAATAACTTGACCCTACTCCAACTAACACTGACGCCTTTTGTGATAAAACCTCATACTTGACGAACTATGTAGGAGGTAGGTATCAAGTTGGGCACAATATTGGTGTTGTTAGAAGTGGGCATTTGGCCCGTCTCTCTGATAATTTGACATTGTATCAGAGTCAGGGAGCGGTCTCGTACTGCCACCTGATGGGTGGGTCCCCTTGGCCCCGTGCAATGATGGTGGGGTCTCTTGGCCCCATGTGTAGGGTGAGTCCCCTTGGCTCCACGTAGTTGCCATGTGTAGATCTCCCACGTGTGAACCACTAATTGGATCCCACGTGAGGGGGCGTGTTGAAATATCCCACAAGAGCAATATGAGGGAGAAATAAGAGTTTAAATATTCTAAATCCACTCCAACTAGTACCAAGACCTTTTATGATAAAACTCCACACTTAATAGCTTGTGCATGTGGTAATTATCAAGTTATGAACAATTTCGACGTTGTTAGAAGTAGATATTTGACCTGTCTCTCTAATAATTTGACAAATTTGATAAAGGTCATGACTCATCAACTAATGCGGATGTGGAAGTGCACGCATCAACAACAACCGCATATTGGAAAATCACAGTAGAAAAGGATGAAAAGCAAGGAACCGTCGCTGCTCTATATATTATAGTGCATAATTTCTCTACCTTGCATGATTATAGTTGCTGATTGAAGCATTTCCTCCAGATCAATAGTAAAATAAAACATATTCTCCCCCAAAAAAAGACTACAACAAAAAAAATGTAAATCTATTAAATTTAGTCCCAAAAAGTTGTGTTTCTGCAAGTGCACAAGCACAACCGCCAAGTTCATGCTTGTGCTGCTTTATTCCTACATATATATTCGAGATCATCTTAGAAACTATTAGCATATTTGCTGACCAACATGACATAAGACTGCATCGAATTTCATATGAACTTGTAGTTTGGTTGTGCTTGAGAAAGCAAAAGATATGATACTTGATAACAAATTCAATTGCTAAATAAAGAGTACATGACAACAATATCAGTTAGTTTCTTCTTTCTTTAAATCCAACATCTCCATATATCACAAGACAAGAAGAATTACAAGTTGAGAGTGTTTCTAGAGAAAAACATATATATTCTTAATTTAAGGGCTGTTTTGGAAGTGCTTTTAAAATAACTAAAAACATTTTTGGATCATCAAAAGGGCTTCTGACTATGTTTAGCAGAAAAGTTAGAAGTGTTTTTAGGTTTAAAAAAACGATTGAATTGTTTTATGGAAAAAGCTACTATTGTGTGGTTTTTTGGAGAAATATTTCAAGTGTTTTTTCATGGAGCACTTGCATTTTTATTAAAAATTCCAATACGCTTCTAATAGAAGTGATTCTACTGAAACTGCTTCTAAATTTTTGAAGAAGCAGTTCCAAACGAGTCCTTAAACTTTCTTTGTATATCCTTCTTTATTATTTCACTAATTTATATGGTCGATGAAGACACTTAGTATATTGGTGGCAGTCAATTATGAAGAATAACATCAATATGATTAATAAATCATTAACAAACATCAAAGTCTTAAGTTACAGCCTATCTAACATGATCAGCATAACTTTAATTAATTTAAACTTCCAAATAAACACTAAAATCTGGCACTAAAAAAAGCCAAAGAATTGGGACACCTTTTGGTCCTTTCTTCCCCATTCCATGTGAGCCATTCAAAGAGCATGGCTGGCCTCTGGCTTTCACTATCCATTCAGTAATGCCTTTAAGGACACTTCTTTACCATCATGCAATCAAAATCCAAACATTAGTGAGATTGGCAGGTGGTTGCATCATCCTTGTTCTCTCTTTTAGATGATGGGTCTTATTTGTAATGCATACAAGTAGTACATACTTCATTTTCTTTTGGACTCACGAAAACCTAAATTCACGGGCACGTGGTGAATTGCGTTTGCAGGGTTTTTCTTTTCAACCTACTACGAGTTGAAACCTTCTTCCCTTTCTAGTGTAGCTCAGGGTATGTTTACTTAACGGAATGGAAACGCATATGTTTCACTGGTCTTATGCAATTCCATATGCAAAACCACCGTGAAATTAATAGATCAAACATTAACTGGAATGTATAACTGCAGAACATTAGCTAATTTGACTATAATAAAATGAAAACTGCAATGCATGTTGGAGCAATATTGGAAAATATGAAAATAACACAAGAATTGTGATGATAATAATCATAAAGTAAATAACAACATCAATAGTATATAAGATTAATATAAACAACTAGAGATAAAGTTAGAAAAACTAACAAACTTGGAGATTGAGACTTGCATAAATGCAATGTCCTAAAGATAGAATTTCGCCCCTACTCTTGTGCTTGTAGTTCGATAGGCGTCCATCTTCCAGGATTCAACAATCTATAATCCAAAGTCAAAGCACTTCAATCTTCGGACTCTGGCGAACTTTATATATTTCATACTCTCAAGACACGACTCAGAATTTGACACACGAAACATGAGAGAAATAAAGTGGGGAAACCCTATTTCTCAAGAGTAAAAATTAACTCTAATTTTCTGTATATTAATGCCATGGTTTCATGAGGTTAAATAAAACCAAAGACATTGATTGACGAAGAGATGCATCCATACATCTTTTAGATGGCACCATTTAAAAGGTCCATACTCAATGTGGCGCCCCTTTGTATAAGATGGCACCCACTTAATGACAAATACGGTTTGATACAAACGGTTAAAGTATTTTTCATTCAAATATTGAATTAAATATTATAATAAATAAATTCCAACAATGCAGAGTTTGTATCTGCATAAGTTTCTTTTCCTCCGCTTATTGATATGCTTAAATTCAGCGAGTAACCCCGCCTGATCTGGGTTCACGTTGAAAGCTCCGCCGAAGTGGAGCAGCGAGCGTCTGCAGAACATTAACTGCAGTGCAACGTACGTTTTGACCTTCAAGAAAGTGGTACTTCGAGAAATTATTATGCAGTGCAGGTATAGCAAAGAACCCATTTATTAGCTTGACATTTCAGATACTGAAACACCAAACCAGAAGAACACAAATATCTCTTAATATTCATGAATGCCTTCATTGTTAGAAACTTAGAAGGGCAACCAGCGTATTCCGAAATAAGCATGCACAAAGAACTTGTATGCAATATCATAGAACTGTTGAACTTCAACAACTTTAGGTGACATTAGCATTAGCATCCCCACCTCTCTCTCTCTCTCTCTCTCTCTCTCTCTCTCTCTCTCTCTCTCTCTCTCTCTCTCTCTCTCTCTCTTCATTGCTGGTGTTGACTATTGACAACCTTCACCCCAGTTGTGTACGAGAAATTATTAAGTGGTATTAGAACTAGTACTCACGTGTGTATGATATGGTTGGACGACTGGCTTGTACTACAAGATCTAGCATTAAGAACTTTATACATGTTCTAGCATTAAGAACTTTATACATGTTGCTAGAGGCTTATAGCTCAAGTCTGCATTTGGTTTGAGATCTTGTTTCCATTCTTCCCTCGCTCATATTGAAATTTGTATGTAAAAAAATAAGTTATAACTTGAGTAAATTGATGATACCACGAGACGGTTTTAAGATCTAACCAAAAAATTATTTGTACTGACTGGTATGCAAAGAAGATGGAAGAAAATGGAAGTTCACTTCATTTCTGCTCCCGCCCAAGAACACAGAAGTAATTGAAATTCATTCGTCTAGACAGTGCACTTGAATCAATCACGTGCCGACTGAATTGGCTATTTTGGTATGCCCTACATATTATCGACAGCAAAATACCCTTGCACTTTCAATCGCTTTCAAATTTTGTGCCCACAGCCCGCCCCTTCTTTTTCTTCGCAAGGAAGGCACTGACCACTAAAGCCAAGGTGCAATCCTGAGTCTTTGATAGACTTATCAAAAGCAATTTAATACATTGTACCAGACCAGGAAACAAAGTTTGACGTTTTTACAATACTATGGGAGACTAGTGTTGAGAAAAGGGCAATAATGCTAGCAAGGGAGACCCAACTTTTAAACCGAATTTACAAATTAAACGATGTGTTACCAATAAGAAAAAAGTATATTAATAAATATTTGAGTAATAATCCAATCATCAACAACCACATCATTTGGTTTACAAAATTTAGTTTAAAAATTTGGTCTCCCTAAACATTGCCAGTTGAGAAAACGATGACCATTGCATAATTGATTTTGCTAGCATCAATTGTGTTCACACATATGTTAATAGACAATCATTAATGGTGAACAAGGTGTTTGTCTTCAGCAGTTCGGCTTTTTATCCATTAAATTGGTAAGTAAGAAAACGTTGCCCAAAACCTCATCTCTAACTGATAGTTGAGCTATAATTCTATGGAGCCACCAGACTATTATTTGGCAAAAGGGGCATCAGGCTGGTCAAATGTAACCATCAACTTAGCCTTTTTTGGGGGGCAAGCTCATCAATTGCAATAATTCATTCAAATTCAATAGCTAGATTTGAAAACATCAAATGGTAGTTTAATTAAATTAACCCATAAACTTAAATCTAATAAAATATTGAGGGACTATGTTTAACCCTTTCTGTTGGAGATGGTATATGAATATAGTCTGACACTGTTCATTTAAAAATAATATTTTGCAGAGTTATAATTTTGAATGAGACTATATTTAGCCATTTGGGTTGGAGATGGCCTAAGGTGCCGTTTGATAACCACTTAATTTTCATTTTTCATTTTTTTTTCTTCAAATGAAAATAAATTGTGAAATCTTATTTAGTAACTACTTTTAGATTTAAAAATAAAAAATAAACACAAAAAACTAAAAAGTGAAAATGACCAAATTTTAAAAACTTAAGAAAGTAGTTATTGGTTTTCAGTGTTTTATTTTTTTAAATTGAAAGTGTGAAGCCTAAAACAATTCCAAAAATCCTAAAGGCCATACGTGGACTTTTGCTCAAGAAAGACAAGATTGCCCTCATTAAATGGGCAAGCTTCTCAAATTCTCTCACACACAGCTCAAAACCCCTGAAGGTTTAAGCAGTTGAATATGACTACTCAAGTCAAAGGCATTAAAGATAGGGATTAAATACCAAATCCCATTTTTAATACATTCACAATTAAAGATTGACTCCATCAAGTGAGTAATCCATATTTTAATCAATTAGGGACACTTTCACCATTATCTCAAGATATTATTTCCTATTTAATATCTTGGAATATTCTTCCACGCACCTTGCCCAATAGGATGCCGCCATGTGTAGGGCAAAATCCTAACACCATGGCCGGCCCTCTTCCCTATATATACCTCCATCTTTACCAAATTACGACAAGTTTTTGCTACCCCCAAAAGCCCTAAACACATACTTTTTTCAGAGAAATTAATTTAGGCATCAGAGGTTATATTGGCATAACCCCTCCCCCACCTCGTGGGCATATAAGGCTTAGGCCAAATTGGCGCTTTCATTGAGAACTTGATTCAAATACTCGAAAAAGACTCACAATTGGTTTTTGAAATTTTCTGTTACGTTGAATTTCTCACACGCTCGTATCATTTAATTTTTCCTAGAAAGGATACAATGGTAGGAAATTATGAAACCATGACGAATGGAACCCTATGCATTCAAGGATTTGGCCCGGAGAGTGGAGACGAGGAAGTGGCCCCACGACGACGATGCTCGAGGCTCAACGTGACGGCAAAAGAAACCCACCACTGAGGAGCAACACCACCACCATTGCCATGACCCAGCAACCATGGCAGGGACACTGACCACGACCCAAGCAGTTGTGTTGCAGCCCTTACAATGCACCAACCCTCAAAACCCTAGGTAAGAGACCCAGGTCCATGCAATGGCCCATGGGTAGGAGGACCCAGGTCCTCAAAGCAGCAGACCGAGCCAGGGAGGCCCAGGTCTTCCAAGCAGCAAGCCGAGCCAGGGAGGCCCAAGCTACAACAGCTGGAGCTATCAACTAGACAACCCAAGCCGCAGTGGCCTAGGCCCAACTTGTTGCAAATACAACCTGAGCCGTGCATGAGCAATGTTGGCCCAAAGGCAAGTGGCATACGCGTGAGCCCAACGCACTGCTTAACCAGTCAGGCATGATGCCCTTCCTAGCGACCCAGACCGATCCGAGACCACTTCATGCTATTCAAATTTTGACGACCAGATCGACGATAGATCAGGGATATTTTCACCCTATTTTCTGCAGGTATGCCCATTATGGGCCCGAGTTTTACACTTGTAGCTCATTAATCTTCCACTACAAATTAAGACACCCATCATCTAGACTCTTCCACCCAAATGGTGAATATCACTTATCCTGATAGGTCGTCGACCTAACCAGCCTTCGCGTAGTAGACAACCTTGGTGAATCAGCTTATTGAGCACATCGAGACACAAAGTGCCCTAGACAAGGTGTCCAAAAGTAAGACAATAACAGACGATCGTGACTTTGTCCAGCGTCTTCCCGGCAAACAGCTGCTCAATCCACCACGAACAGAGTTTTCATGCAGTGTACACTCTCGACTTGGCCCTCAGGAAAACATCTTCTCATGTCTCAATGCGTAGAGAAACGTTCATTCTCAACTAGGTACACAAGTCAATGTGCATTCGAGGTTGGGTCCACACTCCGACGAGCACTCCAAACATTCTAGGTGAAGCGTCCACTCAAAGCTAAGCCTGTAAGAAAATCCTCATACGAGGCACTGAAGTAGGCAACAACACGACGGACAAATGGAAGCAAGAGAGCAGTCCGGCTTAAGTCCAACTGGTAGCCCACGCCAAGCACGACGACAAGCAGGTCGCTCACTAGCCAAAAATGAACAACATACACCGCAACCGCGACACAGACAAGCAGGACGAGCGGAAGAGCAGTACAGGCCATTAGTCAGCATCGAGAGCAGCTGGAGGTTCCTTGCCTCAGCAGAGGCAAATCTATGAGAAAGTACAAAGGCTCCTAACAGAGCAGTTGCGCGGATTCTAACGCATTGAAACCATCGATGATGCCCTTTAGAGAGATATGGCCAACATGAGCAAGTCACTATTCACAGACAAGGTTGAGCAGATGAAACCACCGCAGAAGTTTAGTATTTAACCTTTTTCAAGGGAGACGAAAATTTGGACAAGCATATGATGCACTACTGAAGCGTTATGATCCTTTACAGTAATAATAACGATCTAATGTGCAAGAATTTTGCCACAACACTGCAGGGCAAAGCGTAAGATTGGTTTCACACCCTACCACCACGCTGGATTAGGTCACTTTTGAGCCCGAAGAAGAATGAGGAACTCAAAGTTTTCCTTAAGGAAAATTGTGACATTTTCGCATGGTCACTTTCTGACATGCCCAACATTGATCCAACGATAGCTTGCCACAAGCTACACGGTGACCCTGCTGCCAAGCCAATGATCTAGAAAAGATGACATTTTGCGCCCGAACGAGTTACGATCATTGAAGTTAGACATGGCTAGTGATGTGGCTAAAGTTGTGACAATTAAGAAATGCTTAGTGACTACTGAGAGACATGATGTGGCTACTAAGAGATAGAGAACTACTGAGGCAAGAAAGGGAGATGCTTAGAGAAGAAATGATGTGAAATTGGTACCAAGTAGAATAACCTACAATTTAAAATCTATATATGTGCTTGGCTGACTAGTCAGCAACACTCATCAACTAAGCTTAGATATGTTAGTTTACTCACAGTGGAAGAAGTCAAATTAAAGTTCAGTTTACTAAAAAATTCCTAGTTAACTAAGATCCAATTCAGTGCACATTTTAATACTGACAAGCTTAGTTGCAAGGACTTATCTATTTGTGGATAATGATGAGCATATATCACAAGCAAAAGGAAGATAAGAAAACTAGTAAAGTGATAAATTGCAAGGGATGTTTTTGGCCCGAAAAACCCACCTCTGTGTTAAAAAATCGGGGACTCTCCACTGAGTCCAATCCTTTAGTGAAATTAAGATTCTTACAAAGTAACCACACAAGCTCCATTCCTAGATCCTAATCTACAGAGCAGCTTTTACCTTTGTGCAACCTTATTTTTCACGAAGTTGACTCCTTCGGTCTTCACAAAGTGGCAGCTCCTCCTGAGCTTTTCACCGTGGCACCAAAATCCAATCAACTTACGCGAATGACGTTATGATGAAGTTGATGCAAATCTGGATTCGATGTCTAGTCAGTTTCACCAGTCAAATACTTGAAAGATGAAACTGACGCAAACTCAAAATGAGGTCAGCTCAAAGATTTGAAACTAGAGCAGCTTGACATAAAACAGAGATCAAAATCACAAAAACAATGCAGCCCTAATATGTAATGATATGGGTATTTAGTGCATGCGTGTGATTTTGTGGCTAGGATTTTCAAGTAAGAACAAATGAGTAGCTCCCAGCTGAAAACAATCATTCTCAGAAAATTATAAATCTCCTAACCAAGTGAAATGAAACTCTAGATGAAGTTTTTATAATAGGCTTTGTTTAAGACAAGAAAGGGGACAAGAAGAGACAAATGTCATGTGCAAACACAATCAGAAAAAATTTAGGGTTGAAAAACACTCTCAGGGAAAAGGCTGTCAGAAAGCCCATGTGGGTTGTCTTAAAGTGTGTGCCCAGCTCGCATGAAAGCAGCGAGAAGTTTTGACTGGACAGAATCACTAGACAGAATGAACTGGAAATAATGGCATGAAATGTATATGTATGAACAAACCTTTGATGAGAAATTAAGCTCTTGAAGTTATACTTCCAGCAGTATGATTCCAAAAATAGCAATTTAATCATAAATCTAACTAGAGCATGTGTAGAACAATTTACAACATTTAACAAGAAAAACTAAACAATAAAACTAGACTTCACAGAATTATTGAACAAGATCGTGAAATTATGAACAAGATTTGAATGATGAACATAATACTTTCCCATATAAGCCTCAAATGTTTGTCGAATTAATCATTTCTCAATTTTGTGATTATCTTAATTCGGCCTTGGAATATTGTACCCCAACAATAGTAGTTTTTTATTTTAGCTTAAAACACAACCGGTGCAGTTGAATTTCCACTGCACATGGCATGGAAGCCGGTGAAAACAGCAGTAACAGTGCAATTTTCACATTATATTGGAGGAGATGAAGTAGTACTTGCCACGATTGTACGACTTTGTTACCGACATGGTGTTCCGCGTCCATCTATCACATCTGCTCTTTTTTTTTTCTTTTTTTTTTTTTGGAAAACACATGTGCTCTTTTTAAATAACTAAACTTCTTCATTTTTTATAATCAAACATAATTTCACTTTTTTTTTTTGGTCAAATGATAAATTTTATTATATTAAAGATTAGATTAGTCATTTATTGGGTTTGAACCACGTTCTCACTTATTGGGTTTATCAATCTCTATTGATAGATAATTGCATGAATGTAAGCTATATTTCTCTTTGTACTTTTTTTTTTTAATAATCTTTTTCCTACATTATCATTTCATGATTAGAATCGTCAATGTAGTGATCAAATTTACAATAAAAATAAAAAAAATAGCTAAATTCGAATGCATTTAGTCATCTTACTTGTTATTCATTAATAGCTAGATGAATTATGTTTTTCAATTAAACAATAAAATCATGACAGGGTAATTTAAGGGTTTTTTTTATCAAAAATGGTCTCTGACATTGATCAAACACATCATTTTGGTCCCTGACATTGAAAATCAATAGAAATGGTCCATGAGATTGATCAAACACATCACAAATGGTCATTCCGTTAAAAACTCTTTGGGCAATTTTCAAAGCTTCGTAACTCAATCGTTTCTTAACCAAATCCGACCCATAATCTATCAAAATGAAGATAGGAAAGTGTAGAACAAGATTATACCTATTTGGAAGCCCAATGGTTTCCGGAGATGGCCGGAAAATAGCCTAAAATGTGACTCGTCAGCGGAAAAATTGGAAAACTCGCCGGAAACTAGGTAAATTTTAAACGTTCATAACTTCTTTAATAATCAACGAAATCGAGTGATTCCAAAACAAAAATCATACTTCTCAACGAGACAAAGAGAATGGTATCTTTCTTGATGGCTAAATCACCGTATTTTAGCCGGAAAACGACTCGAAATTAGATAACCATTTTCAAGTTAGTCAATTTCAAGCCGTTTTCCGGCCAAACTACGGCGAGTTAGCCATCAAGAAAGATACAATTCTCTTCGTCTCGTCGAGAAGTATGATTTTCATTTTTAAAGCACTCGATTTCGTTGATTATTGAAGAAGTTATGAACGTTTAAAGTTTACCCAGTTTCCGGCGAGTTTTCCAGTTTTTTCGTGGACCAGTAACATTTGAGGCTATTTTCCGGCCATCGCCGGCAACCATTGGGCTTAAAAATAGGTATAATCTTGTTCTACACTTTCCTATCTTCATTTTGATATATTATGGATCGAATTTGGTTAAGAAACGATTGAGTTACGAAACTTTGAAAATTGTCGAAAGAGTTATTAACGGAATGACCATTTGTGATGTGTTTGATCAATCTCAGTGACGATTTCTGTTGATTTTCAATGTCAGAGACCAAAATGATGTGTTTAATCAATGTCAGGGACTATTTGTGATAAAAACCCGTAATTTAATGGTTAGATGATTCCTTATTTTGTTTATTTTTTGCAAAGTTCATATTTATAGAGTAGTCGACAAAATAAACGATTTCGACCATCAAATAACATTGTAAGATCTCAGAAACAATAAAAAGTTCAAAGAGAAAATAGCTATCATTCTTCTCAGTTTATATGGAAAGTAATTTGAAATTTATTTGTAATCAGCTCATAATTCATTCATACTACAACACACCACCACGTTATTTTCACTTAAAAAGAAAAAGAATCTCCAAACTAAATAGGACACAAGTATAAAAGAAAGACTTTACCATAACAAAAACAAACAAGAAGAGATTGTTGGTTCCCAGCTGGAACTGGAGATTCTGGACGGTTGTGGATATGGGGTGAAGTCCATTCTTTCCTCACCATCTTACATGTCCCGTCTCTTTTATATTTACGGGCAATGTTATATAGATTAAATTTTATGAATTAAATAACATAAAAATTGATGATTTAATTATTACTTAAAATTTGATTAACGTGTTTAATTTTTATTGATAACACATTATTTAGTTTGCAAAGTTAGTCTATAAATTTAGTCTACCTAGCATTATACTATATTTAATATTAGGCTAATGCCAGAGAAATTAAATGTGTATGTTAAATTTTGTAAACTAAATGACATGAGAGTTGATCGTTGAATTATTACTTAAGTGTTGGTTAACATGTTTATTTCTTATTGGTGATACATAATTTAGTTTATAAATTTAGTCTTCTTATTAGAACCCTTAATATTACTATCACATTCCAAACTCTTTTTAGAGTAATACTAGAGAGATTAAATTTGTAAACAAAACTTTATAAACTAAATGACATGAAAGTTGATGATTAGAATATTACTTAAGCGTTGATAAACGTGTTCATTTCTATTAGTACCACATCATTTAATTTACAAATTTAGTCTTCCTAGCATTACCCCTCCTTTTAATATTTTCTTTTTCCAATTTTTCTTTTTTTGTTAACCTTTTATCATCAACTATTTGGTTCCTTTTTTCCTATATATTCTATCCCCAAACCCCTCAAAGTCCTCCTCTCTTCCCCCTTTTTCCTTGATCTTCCTCTCCTTCTGATTTTCTTGATCCTGCAATCCATTTCATCCATCTGGGTTTTCATCTCTCTGAGTTTTTTTTCCCATTTGCTATTAATTTGGGATTTTGGGTTCAAAATCCACAAAACCCATCTCCAAAAATACCCAAATTCTCTGAAAGTTTCAAACTTTATGCTTCCCGGGAGCTTCTGAGATTGTTTCAGAAATACCCAAATCGTTGTTCTTTTTAGAAGCTTTTATCTTAAATGCTGAACATTTTGGTCTTGATGTTTGAGATTGATGACTCCAGTTCTGAGTGAAACCCTTCTCTCCGAGTGCATGATAAATTCCACATACCGGCGCAGGACCCATTTAGTTCAATCCTTCTCTGTCGTCTTCCTTTACTGGCTTTATGACGTTTCATGATTTCACCTCCCATCAAACCCTACAATAATAATAGTAATTATCACTAATATTTCTACTAGTTTCTGTAATTTTTGAGTTTTTGGGTCCTGCAATAATCTCTCTCAGTTAATTTCTGTGAAAATCTGCAAAGTTTTTTCTGTGGTTTTTATCAATGGCTTCGTCCAGTGGGACATCTTCAGGCTCCTCCTCCATGATTCATCAAAACTCGGGCTCTGAGGAAGACTTGATGGCTCTGATGGACCAGAGGAAGAGGAAGAGAATGGTTTCGAACCGCGAATCGGCGAGGCGGTCTAGGTTGAGGAAGCGGAAGCAGTTGGATGATCTGACGGGCCAGATCAACCAACTGAAGAAGGAGAACCATCAGATCATCTCCAGCCTCAACATCACAAGCCAGCATTACATGAACATGGAGGCAGAGAACTCTGTTCTCAGAGCCCAAGCTGATGAGCTCAGCAGCAGATTGCAGTCCCTCAATGAAATTGCCAGTTTCTTGAATGCAAACAATGGTGGGCTCCATGCAGCTGCTGCAGATTCAAGCTGCTTCAATGAGCCTAATAACAGTTTCTTCGACCCCTTGAATCTGTCAAATCTTAATCAGCCTATTATGGCCTCTGCAGATATGTTTCACTACTGATCCTGATCGTGGTAGTGTTCGTGTTCAGGTTTATTCATTTATATTTGTGTACTCATACGATGCGTATGAGCTTCTTTGGATTTTGGATCCATTGATAAAAAGTAGAGAGAGAGGTGTGTAGTTTTATTTTACTAAGGAATAATTTTATATGTTAAATGTAAAACAAAGAGCCATGGTGTTGATGTTGGCGTTGGTCTGTAAATGAGGGCTATGGAATTTTCTTATTAGATATTAATGTAGTTGTTTTCCTATTTCTTTTTATTATAATATTGACTAAGTTCTCTTCAATTTCTCTTTCTCTATCATGTATGTGTAGGAAATTTGTGCAACCCAATGGCATCACCTCTTTATGTTTGACACAAACTCGTACCAAGGGTTTAGTCAAATTAAGTACGAGGTTGAGTTAAATTGATTAGAGTAACGTATTTTGTCCGTAGTCAGCATTTAAGTTTAAATTGTTTTATTATAATTTAGATGAATTTAGTATAGGAAATTGTTATTAGCATTTCAAAAATCTCATTTTGCTTTCCAAACTTTCTATAATTAGAAGAAAAAAAAAAATACACTTATGAGAAATGTAGATTAAGATTTTTGGAGTGCTAATAACAGTTCTCTTAGGGTGCGTTTGTTGCATCGGCCTATCTCGGACTGATCTAGCTTAAGGGATTAAACTGGATTGGCTTGGCATGGACTGAGCATGACAAGAATAGTGAAACGTTTGGTGCAGTGTCGGACTAAGTCACGGACTAAATTATTTTTAGAATCTAAATATTTTTTTACTACTTTTTAATTATTTTATTACTCTTGATTCAGATATTTTCATTGACTAAATCTAGAGAGTTCCATAAACTACATGATCTCCAGATTTTCCCAAAAAAAATTCCAGACCACTGATTTTTCGGTTTTTGTCCATCAATGCCTGCAACAAATTGAAGCCTTTTCGTTTTGTTTCTTCTTCCTTTACAATTCTATCCAAAATTGCCAAGGATGCTTGCTTTCCTTGGATCTCGATAGAAACCAATTTCTCAGCTTTCCTACCAACCAAACAAAATTAAACCCCCTCTCCCAAATTTTTTTTATAGGAAATCAAAGAATTAACCTCCAGAAACTCGGAGGAATTGAATCAAGGAGTGCTAGAGTGAGATATTCCTCGGAGGTGAATCGGAGGACTACTAGAGTGGGACGGAAGACGGAGAAAGCGGGATTTTCCTTGTTCGAAATTCTGGGTTCGAGGCAAGAGGGAGAGAGTGGTGTTGGGCTAGCGGTGTATCTCGCTGAAGTTGGGAGTGGTGGTGTGATGGTGGTTGTCGGTGCTCAAGAAAACATAGAGCAGATAGTGGATGAGAGGAGACGAGGACAGACCAAACGAAGGGCTTAGCAGTCCCGTGCTCTTGGGGGGCTCTCGCTAAGATCTCCTAGCGAGGGAGACAGTCGGAGCGAATCCCCTTTAGTCTCATTAACTTTAGTCTGTGCATGCAACAAACACGGGATTTCACTAATAGCTAATCCAATCCAGTCTAGTGAAAGTTAGTGAGGCCAAACAAATACTCTTAGGGTACATATATTATCATTTTAAGAATAAAAAGAAGTGGTCAGAGAGATTAAATATTGACTTGTGAATTTCAAACATTTTTATAATGTCTTGATGCAATTATACATGCAAGCTTTTTTTTTATCAATAATGCACAATTCTGCCTACGCATCTTCAAGAATTTTTCTAAATTTTTGCTAAATTAGCTAATAAATAGTGTCAATAGCCAGAAAACTTAACTCAACTCCAATAACACTCTATTTTAAGATAACATTAATATTTTATTACTTTTTCAAGAGAGCTATAAGAGGAGAGAAAGAATTGAACAGTTGGAGAGTTTTAATTTTTTCTAATTGTTCGATGTTAAATTCTCTCTCTACCTTTATAAGTTTATGGAGTGACTATTCACTTTGTTAGTTTGAAGATTCATTTAAAGAGTCTATTGGAGCAAGATTTGTTGGCTTTTTGCTAAAATAGTTAACAAATGTTGTTTTATGGTCTTTTTAGGGCAACTCAAACACAGCCTTCACAAATATGACTTTTCAAATATAAGTTTGTAACTTACTGACAATTTGAAGAGTAAAATTTGTTACTTCACAATCTTGTTTTCCAACAGACTTTATAAGTTATAATATTGTATTATATCTTCTCAAAAAAAAAATATTGTATTATATACTATCTAAATAAGAAACAAGTTGTCCCACATATTTTGTTATATTGAATTAATTAATGGTGCGTGGGTAATGGAGTTTGGACGAGGAGGGTATGGATAGGTGGCATGGGCTTTGGCAGGGATTTTTAAAGGAGCGGGGGGAGTGGGGAGTTTTTCATGTGAGTCTAGTTTAATGGCAGAGGTAGAAACGGTGCAGGCGGCGTTGTTGGCTTGTGTTGATATGGAATTTGATGTGATTCAGATTGAATCAGATTCTAAGTGTCTTGTGGATATGATTAATAACAAGGTTCAACCAAATGTTGTAACTGAAGCTCTTCTTCTTTATATTCAATATGTGAAGTAGCTACTGGGGTCAGTGGATTTTATTTTTGCTCCTTGTATTTGTAATACGGAGTAGCCTCTTTCGCCTTACGGGAGGGGGCCTTTATGCCTAAGACTATTTTAGGTTAGAGTGGTTGTTTAATACTTTGAGTTTTAAGGTAAACCTTTCAATTCGAATATAATGAAATTCTTACCTTCGAAAAAAAATAAAATAATGGTAATGGTGAGAAAGGAAATTCTATGTTGCTCTACATATTTCTTAAAAATGTGAATTTAGCAATTCTCTTGGAGATACTTTTATGGTTTTATCTCTAAGGTTAGCAAATTGGAACCAATTGTTGGATGGGATTGAAAAGTAGACATTTTTTTTTTTTTTGAAAGACTGGAAATTAGCATTACTAGGGTCCAAGCCAAAGATCTAGGAAGCCCACATAGAGGGGGCAACACAATCAAGATTGGAAGTTTGAAAAGTAGACATTTTCTTTAACAAAATCAAGATATTTATCCTTCCTTTTTCCTTTCAAAATTTAGAAATATCGTCACTTGAATAATGCTCGAACCGGCTTCAATTAATTAAAATTCTTAAAGTCTCACTTGGGCTAAAAGTCTAACAAATTTCAAATTTTAGCATGCGCTTATTGGATAGGGTGATTATTATCATTGTAATCTATAGTTTTTCTTACATAATCCACTTTAGACAAGGTGAAATCAAGAAAAATTAGCACCCCCCCAAGATTCTCAAAGATAAGATCAGTATCAAAATTATCAATCATATTCATATGTGAAAGTTTCCAACCATCTTAGGCAAGAGATGGTGATTGATCTTTCTTGATCACCAACCTAGATCTCCTTCTCTTTTGCAGAACTTGTTATATGGAGCTTTCATAGCCAACCTTTTTTTTCTTTCTTTTTTCTGAGTTGTACCTGCATAGTTTTCATTGGTGAAAAAGATATTTTGCCTTGTGAGGGGTGTAAAGTTTAATGGGTTAGGAAATAACTCTTTGTTGTGCACTTGATTCCATCGCAGCTTTTGGACCACAAAGGTACTCAAATTAGAGTTTTGCATTTTAATTTTGATATTAATTTATTACACACTGAGTTAAAGTAAAGGAAAGTTATACTCTGCTCTAGTGTATGACATGCACCAAATGAATGAAGAGTTAAATGTTTAACCAAGAGTAACAAGAGTCTAATAACCAATAATCCAATGACCAAGAATTTCAGTATATAATATATACACCAGTGCATACTAGAAAAAAGTACCACAACTAATGCTTTTCTCCTCATGGAAGCTCAATTATAGGTCAAGTACTTCATATTATGATAACCCACACATGTCCTATGATGTGAATCTCTCCATGTTCTCTTTTCTAGGACTTTTTTGCAATGTAAATTTGCAAGTGATGAGAATGCATTTGTCGATCTGCAATATATCGTCATTGTTATCTATGTGAGTTAAACGTGAGGCATCTCTAATCAAATGGAGACATATATCATTAAAACAAAACTATTTAAAGTTGTTAGATCGATTAATTCTTCATTCTCTATCGTAGTCTATATTAGTGGCAGTTTGTTGTATTACGTTACAATTTTTTAGCAAAAGAAAGGAGTATGTCAATACAAACAATATGAAGCAAAATATTTAATTTAGGCCATATTTTGCTTATATGTTACTCTCACAAGATTTTAGACTTCATAATTTACTTTTCTTTGCAAGGGTAAAAGTAAAACCAACGATTGTGAATCTAAGAGAAAGGCAAAATGATGAATGAAATATTAAAAAGAATAACGAAAGGGGAATTGTTATTAGCACTCCAAACTTTGGATTATTAGAAAGAAAAATACACTTGTAAGGAGTGTAGAATGAAATTTTTGGAGTGCTAATAACAATTCCCTAACGAAAGGTAAAGGGTAATAAAACCAACTAAGTTAAAGTTAATAGAAACTTAAGATTGAATTATGGTTTAAGTCACCAAGTGTGTAACATCCCACATCGCCCAGGGGAGTGATCCTTAAATGTATATTCCAATCCCTATCTAGCACGAGGCCTTTTGGGAGCTCACTGGCTTCGGGTTCCGTAGGAACTCCGAAGTTAAGCGAGAAGGGGGCGAGAGCACTCCCATGATGGGTGACCCACTGGGAAGTTGCTCGCGGGTTCCCAGAAACAAAACCGTGAGAGAATGGTAAGCCCAAAGCAGACAATATCGTGCTATGGTGGTGGAGAGGGCCCGGGAAGTGATCCGCCCCGGGCCGGGATGTGACCAAGTGGGTGCATGAAAAGCTCTAAAAAATTATAAAGTCACCAAGTGGGTGCAGGGAACCATTTTAGCACTGCAACTTCTGAAAGACATGTACACGATGAACTGAAGGCATCAGAAATAATGAAGTTATGGCTACAATATTAATTAATTTAATTAATTATACGAGATCTACCTGCTAAACCAGCACAATTATCAAAATTAATGATAATCGGACAGTAAGCTTGTGCTTAGATGCTGCTTCTTACGTTACAATTAGCTCTTACGTGCATGTGTTTGTCATATTCATTCAGCATTTTGGAAACAAAACACTAATTAATCACATAATATTTGAGATGAAAAGGAGGCACACTTTCATTAATTTACTCCGATTTAATTAGGAAGAGAAGTTAAAAAAAAATATAAATAAAGTATATTCAATTTTCTTTTTCTTTTTTATACAATAATATTTTACTCTAAGGAGATGGAAGATTGAGCTAGGCCACACAATAAGTCATCTACGAAGTAAGTATCAAACTCAATATACGTCGTTGTTATTCATGTGAGTCAAACCTTAGACGTCTAATTTATAACTAAAGATGAACCTTACTAAATCGCAGGACTAGTTAGTAAGTAGCAGTTGCATTTCTTTAGATAGAATTTTCTCTTAATTCAAAAATAGTGGATTGACTTAGGATTCCACATATCTTGACAGGACACCACACAAACATAAAAAAACAAAAGTGATGTTGTATTTTTTTCAATTACTTAAAGCACGTGTACACACTCAATTTTGATAAGTATTATTTAATTTTTCTTCTAAATATTGGCACATTGTATTAATGGCGCGTTTACGTAATAGTAATGAAAATAAGAGGAATTGAATTGAGGAGTTGGAATGAGGAGAAGTCAGAATCAGATCCTTTTTAAAGCTGTTTACTTAAATATTCTGGAATCGGAATAGAAATGACACTTATTCCATAAAGCTGTTTACTAATTCAGCAAAATCGGAATATAAACCAGTAAGATTACTAAAATACCCTTGTCCCAAATCAAGTATTTTATATACTTTTTTAAATAAAATTTGATATAATATATAATAGTAAGAAAAAAAATTAAATTACCTTTTTATTTCATAGACACACTAAATACTTTTGTTTATTTATTTTTATAAATTTAAGTATTTACTTTAATATTTAAATTTTCTCGCTCAAGTTGTAGTTTCTTCTTTTCGGTATATGCATGAAGTTGTGCATAATGTGAATGAGCATGGAAATAAAATAAAAAAGTAATGAGTTGTGCATAATTTAACTAGGGTTAATGAGTTTATAAATGATAGTCTTGGAAATAAAAAAAAGTAAGTAATGGTATAATAGGAAAAGCAAATGCATTCCCGATTCCTTCACCCTCCTGGAATTCAATTACCACATCCATAGAGGGAGTCCAATTCCTCCAATCCCAGGAATTGAATTTCATCGTGTGGGTCCCATGCACTTTTGATTCCTCCAAATTTTAATAAACATAGGTATAATCCGTAATCGGAATCGGATTCCTTATTCTCATTCTGATTACGGGTTAGTAAACACGTCCTAAGTTTCGAATATCCATCTTTTGTGTTGGTGTAAAAATAAAATAAAATAGAACCACTTTAGATTAGAAGATACATGGGAAAAGAAATAAAAAGAAGAAGAAAAAGGCAAAGGGAGATGCCGATTGGAAAATGGACTCCAATGCTTCCAACTTTATATTTTTTATTGGAATATTTGAAAATAGAGTCTCTCTCGTTTTCTTAAAGAAACAAACAAAAGAAGATAGTTACCTTTTATTCTTTGCTTAAAGTCGAATCACCCAATTTGTCCTTTTTTTCTGTCGAAAAAAAAAAAAGAGAAAAAAAAAGTAGCATTATAACTTCACGAAGCATTTTGTCAAGCACCTAGCGGAACCTGCTAAGTTCTGTCGACAAGTACAACGACCTGTTGAGATTTGTCTGAACCTAACCACAATTACCCTTTACTGCTAGGAAAAGAAATCACAAGCTCTGAAACAATAAAATCCAATCCCACATATTCGGCTCAAAATATACGAAAGGAATATGAACTCAATGTAAAGAGGAACACACAACGGAATTTCAATTAAATATAAAGGCGAACACCGAAGAATTAGTTGTATACCGTCAAAATTATGATTGAACCATTTCGGTCAACACATGGTACATACAACAATTAAGCAACATATTTGTAGACCGTAGAAGATTCAGATCCGAGCAGTCGGATCCCTATACGGGCACCAACTAAAGGCCGTTACCTTTCTTTTCCTCTCAATTGCAATAAAGTCTAATCACCGAGTCTGCGCCGCTAGTGAATAACCATGGCTGCCTTGGATGGAACTTACAGTCCAATACACCTGCATACCAGTCAGGGAAAACAAAGATTTAGCTTTTATATAAAAGTTTGAATGACGCTACGATACTGAGTTGACTATGCATTTGGCCTGCAACTATGCATGTTTTTCTCCTAACCCCTTAGCATTTTATCATATCTGAATTCTTGAGAAGGAACCTTGAACACATAATACATTCTAAAAACATTCAAAGCCCATGGAAATATGTTTACGAAGGTAATCTGATGCCCAGCTTCAATAATCTTTCCGCACATGCACTGGCAGCATTCTATTATCTTTGTTAAACCACCCAACAGGACATAAAATAAAGAAAGCTATAGGTCGCACCTCTCCCATTTGAGCTTGTATGACCTCGGAGTATTTCCAATGGAACAATAAGAGGGTTCTGGTTAAGATCTGAATAAACCATTCCATGAAAAACATATGCAGTGCAGTCATCAGAGCATGTAGCAAACAGCGGGTACGAACGATGGAAAGATACATTGTTGATATCCTTCTGATGCAACCTGATAAGTTTCAAAATGTCAGAAAAATATATGCATCCCCAGTCACAAGGCAAATGCTGTATAAAGTTGGTTTGGTGTTTGTCAAATAGTTAATGACTGGTGTATTAGACCTATCAAACAAATAACATCTTCCAAAAACCTATGCACTCTGCGGGGTATATCAGAGTCTGTAACACTGGAAGTGAAGTCAAGCCAGCAGTTTGCAGGAAAGTATTATCCCCCTTCCTAAAAAATACAAATCATCATAATAGTTTGCATCATCTACAAAATAAATGTGAAACATACTTGAGAGTTTTGTAAGGTTTAGATGAAAGGTCCATGTCGAACCAACATAATTTTCCTTCTCTGCTTCCCACAATTATATGATCACCTGCATTAACAGTAAAATCCAGATATATCAGAGTACAATTCGAGTACAATTGTAAAGAAGACGAGACAAACCAATTGAGTTGTACATAGTGCATAGAAATAGTGAAAATGAATGAATAATTAAAAATCTACCAGAAGGATGAACTGCAATAGAGGAGACTTCACGAAGTCCAGTCTCAAGCTTTTTGACAAGTTTTCCATCCTTCACCAGATCATAAACACGAATAATCTTTTTTGTTGAAATGAAGAAGAAAGACCGTGTTGGATGGAAAACTGAAGTAACTGCAACACCATGCAACTTGAATGAAAGTGTCTGGGTAAACTTCTTAGAGAGCTTGTGTATAAAAATAGCTCTTGATTCACGTAAAGCCAAAGTCAAGAAAACCAAGGAGATGATAACTAATTTGGTATATCTTCATCTTTTTTTGTATAACAATACATTATTAACTTAATTGCAAATGATAATATAAAGAGATAGCATCATGCAAAAAGGATATCCGCTGGCATCACTGTTGAAAGGTAGTCTCCTTTACGATGCCACTCTACTGAAGCCACGGTCTACAGGACCAACAAAGAAAACAGTTAAGAATCTTCACAGAAGACCATCCTTCCAATCTTGACTTACAGCTAAGACACTCATATACTCGAACCACCACAAATAAATTGAAGAAGGAAAGGGCCAATGTACCTTGGAATGCCTTAATCTGATTCCCTCAAGTTTATCATCATGAAGCCAGCTTACACTGGATGCTGTTGTGCGCATATAAGCAATATGTTTTGCAAAGGTTAGATGTCATTCATTAGATAAATGATATTCAAAGCACTAACAGTCTCACACTGACCAGAGTCGTCAGGCATGGGCATCTCAACAGAGAGAAGTTCTTTAGTTCTTTTCTGTACTTCTTCAGTCCCACAACCAGTGTTCAAAAGAAGTACATCTTGTCCCCTAAAAAGATTGCGATAGTCATTTTACACATTCAAGTAACAAGATCCCCAGTGAAATAAATGTAGAGCAAAAATGAAACCAAAATATATTGAATGCATCCTTACGCCGAGACAGCCACTATAGAATGCTCAGGATTAGGATTCCAAGCCACATATTTGACGGCTTCACCAATATAGCAGATTTTGACACATCTACCAGTTTCAACCTGCCAAATACGCAAAGTTCCATCCAATGAACCTGTAAGAACCACAACAGATGATGAGATTTACATCAAATTTCAATTACCTAACTGAAAGTAACAGAGAATTAAGCATGGCATTGATACCTGATGCAATCCACTGCCCTGAAGCTTCTACAGAGACTGATGTAACTGCATCCTCGTGGCCTCTATACTCAAGATAACATGCTACAGGGTAGGGCTTAAGTTCAGTTCGGCTCGGTAGCTTGGGCTTGAGAGATTCAGGGTCTATATTAAGCTGAAACATATAAATGATTCATTGTGAATAAATTTAATCATTGCCCTCATATGACTAGAAGACCAGAATTAGATTGTACATTTTGAAAGATCTTGCAAAACTATCAAAACCTGACCCAATAATCACTAGGGAATCTTTCCCTAAAACAGGACTTTTCACTTACACGTTTCTTTCGGACTCTAGGGCACAAATATAGATCCAAACATCTCTCAAAGCATTCCTTCACAGCATTCTCATATGCAGGGATGCTTCTCATATTTGCAAACCTAACCAATATGATAATGGAGTGCGTGTTAGAAGTTGAACAATCATGGAGAGTAACAAATTAACATTAGTCCAAATTTCAATTCACAATCCATATTACCTTTTAGGTATAAATTTAGGACGGTCTTCTTCATACATTAACTGGTAAGAGTTGACCTCTTCTTGTGTTGGGATGTATTCTAAAGATGGATTGAAGGACTCCTCGTGGCCTAAAAGAAAATTCCAATTTTAAGAGATCCATCAAGTTTCAAGATATTTCACACAACCATAAAGGAATTGCTCTCTATCTGATTTTTTACAATCCTCAGAATTGAAAGAAAACTAATACCAGGCAACTTTGGCTTTGGTGCAGGAATGTAAGTTAGATGGTTATTCTTTTCCGTTGAATTAGAGTCATCTTCCCACAATGGATAAACACTTTCTTCATCTTCTTCTTCCTCTTTAGACTTTTTAGGCTTAATTAAACCCTTGCGAATGGCCAACTTAATCTTATTAACCTGTAGAGTTATCAAAAGAAGTTCAGAGCATGGAACACGAAGCCATCTTAAACTGGCAGAAAAAAGTCTGCTGGACTGAAAATAAAAAAACTAAGGGAAAGGAAAAAGAAAGAAAGCACACAACAGGAGCAATACATTTAACATGCCTTACCAGTTTACTTTCAGATTTTGAAGGAATGAATCGTCTCTTGGGTTCAGGTGCATTTGACAGTGGATGCTTGGAGTCATCCCATTTAAACCAATCAACATATGGCTGCACTTGAAACATGGGGAATTTCACTTCAACTTTAATAAGAAATTCATTTGTATCAATAGAAGTATCATATTAATTAGAACTGGATAATTAGGATTTACAGACCGCATATGGATCAAAGTCACCATGTGGAGCCTTTCCTTCGAGTAGTCTATTAATTGATTTGATATCTTCTTTTGTCAGTTCTACTTCCTCATCATTATATTCATCATAAATTTTGCGCCTGAATAGTAACAAAGCATACCAGAGTCACAAAAAAGAACATTCAAACATTCAAACAAGAAGAAAAGGTAACAGAATAGATAATCAAACAATATACAAGACAGATGATCGAAAAACCATTTACTGTTTTAAACCATCTCTCATGATTTGGAAGGCTGAAGTGCGACCCAAGGTACAAGTCTTAGTCTGGATAACTTCTCATGCGAGTTCAATACTTGTGATTTCATTAAGAGAAGGAGGAACACTAGCTTGCTTGTCTGCATGCCAGTTGTAAATTCAGGCAGAAAGTGCAGAGCACTTTTTCCAGAATCAGTCTATGTTAGAGAAATATAGACTGATCACTGTGTTTTAGTTTGTGGTGAGAATTCAGTATGAGGATGCTGAGAAGGTGGATTTTCTCCGCCATAGAGTATGTTTCTGGGCATGTATATGGGCTTGGGTCTTTATAGAGTTCCAGGGAATTCCATACTTAGTAATAATTTCGGGTTGGAAGGCCGCTGTTACTTAGCATTTTGATGTGATTGTATTATTAACTAATTGGCTGATAAAGAGATGTTCTATATTCGGTGGACATCTTGTTCTCTTTGAAACAATGAAAACTGGTTTCCATACCAAAACAATAACTGAAAAAAGAAATGCAACATAGAAAATGGAGCATGTTACACTATATTCACCAAAATTCTTCACTTAAACTTGCATGGCAATAGTTGATATTTAACATCTATCCTTTAAATAATTGATGGCTATCATGTTAGAGACAAAAACGCACCAGTTCTTTGAATCGTCAGCACTAGCAAGAAAGGATTGCAACTTATCTTCTTTTTCCTTCTTCTTTATCTTCTTCCCTTTAATGTCATAACCAATATGTTTCTCATCCCGATACCACTCCAAGGGAACATCACCAACAGTATTTCGAGGAACCACCTATTAAAAACAGAAAAAAGGATGAAAAAGTCACTCCTTTCAGTGAATTCAGATTGCCATACCATAACAAAATCACATGTAATTGTCAATAGACAACAACAACAGACCTCATCCTCAGATGAATCACTCTCCTCAACTCCCTCACCAAGTTCAGAGCTATCACTTTCATCATCATCGTCACCAGAATCACTGGCCACGCCATCATTGTCGCTTGTGTTGATAACACCCTGCCATGGTTATACTCGACAATATTAACACACACGCACACTCTCAAAACAACAAAGTTGTTGAATCAAACCGGCGTCACTTTTCTACAAAACCATGAAAATTATACAAAACAACAGATGACATGGCATGGAAAATTAAATCCTACATCTTTAAACTCTTCTTTTTCTACGTATTTGCAGTTACCTCATCTCCAGAGGAATCACTCTCTTCGCCTTCTGAGTCCGAGTCTCTGATTGACGGATAATCCTCCGAATCCGATCCTTCACCATCTGACATATCCTTGATTCTCATTGCAAACAAAACCCAGTACTTGAAACAAAACAAAAAATAGAAAAATGTTAGGTTCTGTTGAAAAAATTTCAAAAAACATCCGCAAAAATATTAAAATTTCGACCCCCTCTGCAAAATTTCATGTATTTCAAGAGTTATAATATCTTCATTCGATCTCAGCAAGTATTTAAATAATTGAATTTTCATATGAGAACCTAATGAATTTAAACCCTAAACAACGAAAAAATTCAAGTTTGTAGAAGAAATAAGCAGTGGGAATACATACAAATGTTTCCCAATGGCAGAGGCGGGATTCCAAGACTAGAGGGACTGAGGAAGGCGACGCTCCTGAGGCGCGAGCGGAGTGAAGGAACGCTTATAACTAAAAATTATTATTTTTCCTTGTTCTTTGGGGGTTTTAGGGTTTAGGACGGGCCCGTGTGGCTAGTGTATGTTGTGGGAGGGAGGATAGCAAAAAGTAAAAATTTATCTTTGTACTAAAAAATAAAAATTTGTCGCATAATATTGGTTAGATATATGCGTTTTTATTTACACATTTAAATTTGAATATGTTGTATATGGTATTACGGTTGAGTGTTAATTTTTTACATTTGTAAATTATAAATCTCAAGTTTAAATTTCATAAATAATGAGTTTTATACTAATTTATTGCCCTCACTCATTACATGTAAATATATCACTCTCCTCTTTCAAAATTGGTAGGATCACATGAAAAAACGCTGATAGAAGAATATTAGTGTTACAAATGCTAGACTTATAAACATAAAAAGTAAGGAGTTTTAACGAAAAGCTCGCGGTACTGTTCATTTTAACAGAAAATCATATTTTTACATTAAAACTCAAACTTTTCAAACCATTTTCATTAGATTTCTTAAAAAGTAACGTTAAATAGAAAATACAAACATATCATATATGCAATTAATTAGTTGCTTCCACCACCCGACCTAGCACGTCTTGTTTGCAGTTATTTTGCGTTTAACTGCTTACACATCGACATCAGTTCGCACAATACCCCGCGTCAAACCTGTACCCATCCCGTCCTTCTCTCCTTGTGCGAACAGTCTTGCACCTTTACTCTCCAAATTTTTGGGCCCATCAGGCCATAAACTTGTCTCATCCTCGTCGGCCAGCCTTCAAAATGCAGGCCACTCGTTACCCAGGTGGGCGGATCAAAGTCGGGAAGTCTCACACCACCGCTGGTTTCGAGCCTTTTTCGGCCTTTCCAGCTAATTTCCGACGACGAGCCGAGGTACAAATTTATTGCTTTTTATGGAATTTTTATTACCTGTGGTTTTAGTTAGGGGTGGGCACGGGCCGGGCCGGGCCCAAATTTGTAGGAACCGGACTTGACCCGTTTTAAAATGCAATGGGCCGGGTCGAGCCTTGTATATGAATTTTGAGATTTGGAACCGAACCTAACCCGGCCCGTTTAAAACGGGCCGAGTCCACGGGTCCAAATTACTTTCTTTTTTATTTATTTTTAGAACAGGTTATTTGGATTGTGTATAGAAAATCTGTATCATCTACTTTGTAAATATTTGCCGAGTACAGACTATTACATTAAAAGAGAAATTCCAGGCTAACTTAGCGACCACATAAATCATTTGAACATATAGAATAGCAACCTTCTCCTAGTTCTCATCAAGTTCTAAACAATGAGAAAGGCTCTGCTGTCAGTACAAGGCGTTCGCAGCCTTCTCCCCGTTTTCAGAGGGGTGAAATACATATTTCCCTGCCAATAGTTACAAATAAAAGCTTATAAAGATAAGTTTACATTCAAATTCAATTTGCATGAAATGGTTATAGTTAAAACTTAAAAGGGGATTTTGAATACCTTCTCCTGATCATATTTAGTGTCAACTTGCTGGGCTTGCATACGTGATAGTCTACAGACTGCAAACATATATTGCATCTCAACGTCAAATTGGGGATTTCGAATCGATTAAATTTTAGAACTTGAATCAAGTGGACTTGCATATTATCAGAGATTGTTGGTCCACAATGAAACTAAATGCAGCTGTGTAACTTAATTGACTGGAATTACAAAATTCTCCACTAAATTTTCTCATCAACCAACAATTATCTAATTACATTACTTGGATTTACAGAAACGTTCCACCAATCAACCAAACATAATCTAATTAAAAAAACCAAAATTTGAAACAGAAGATTCAAATACATACAAGTCTGAAACTATCACAGGACACACATATATATTCAAATTCAATTTAATTCAACAGAAGATTCAAATTCAATTCACCAAAAGATTTGAAATTGGAACATAACAGAGGTCAAGATTCAAGAACCCAACAAAATCCCTAAATCTAGTGCACCATCAATATCTCCCGTTCAAGCACAACAATTTTGGTTATGTTAATCAGAGCATTAGTGACACACCCCGACCCAAAAGTGGGGCATGCTGGTCGTCACGTGAGAGTGACGTAACCATGTGCACAGTGCGAAAGCAATACAAGATAGAATTTACGAATCAATTTAAACTGAAACACTAGCAATACTAGTGTAAAAGAAGTGTGAATTCCACTAATACAGAGCATAAAAGTCTACGTGCAGTCAAGCAGAAGTACTAAATGGAAATAACACCCGAAGGTGGTCCTACATAAGTGAATTCTGTTAGAACGTCCGATGAGCTCCTCGTATGCCACCAACGAACACTACCTAATACCTGGAGGGGCAAAAAACAAAGTTGAGTGGGTCAGAAACAAATCTTTTCAAAACCTTTCATTTCTCAAAGATTATAACCCCTCGTCGTAAAACCTGTATAATTTCCCAAAAATAAAGTATATACTCGTATATATAATTCTCAAAACCCTGCTGAAAATATGTATGTATGAAAGTATGTATGCCATGCTAAAGTATCCTAACTGAATGCCAAAGCATAACCCTGTGAATGTGATTGAATACTAAATAATAATCTCAGCCCTCGGCTGTATATAGCTCATAATAATCATCATATCATATAGCTCATACTCAACTCAACCATATCATCATATATACACCCTGCACACACATCAATACCACCTCTAGTGGTCTGCACAACATCACTGATAAATAACTAATATGCTCTAGTGCTACGATCACGTGAAGACTGAGCGATAAATCGCCGGTCACCTACGAGTCGAACCCACCTATAGTGGCCTATTCGACAGGACTGAGCACCTAACTTGGATCCAAGGCAAGCATACGGTGCGGGAGGTGAACATCACGTGAAGGACTGAGCCCCTCTTTGGGCGGGAGCACTAATATCAGTGTGCAGGTTTATGAGCTCTAATCATATCACATCACATCATATCATTTGTTCTCAACAACTAGTAAATAAATTTACCTGCCACTTACTTGTGCATCCTCAGCACCAACATCAATATAAGCAATCAATAACGCATAATAAATAAATAGATACTTTGCATGGCATTTCATATCGCATTTCATATCACATTTCATATAAACTGATTTTTTGGGAAAAACTCATTTATATAGGTATATACGGAAAACAAATGCCCACTCACTAATAAGTAGACAGGTCATAACCCCCGTGCCTAGCCTGGCTACGCTAGTCTTCCGGATAGGTCTCGCCTATATGAGAAGTAACTGAAATAACGTTAACTAACGAACATAAATGAAACCTTGGAAATAACTTCCCATACATTGCTCAAAATTGGGTATATGAATATACCACTATGATCTACACAAACTCAGGATCATCCCTATATTTTTAGAAAAATTTTCCGACCACCCACGTGCTGCCACGCGCTGACCAAGGCACGGCCAGACGCGCCCCCATGCGCGACCACGTGACTTGCACACTGACGGCGTCAGTTAACACCGTCAGGAATATTCCATTAAAACCTAATGGTAACAGTTAAAGACAACTGACGGCGTCAGCATATTCCGTCAAAATTGATGGAATATTCTTCATCTTCTTCGGCGAGTCGCCGGTCGCCGGCGACTGTTCCTCGGTTTCTGGGTAAACTTCCAACTATGGTTTCTCCTTCATTTTTGCACCATTTTCTACGTACTTTATACCAAAATGAAGATCTCACAAAGATGAATACATCCATACCTGACTCGACCCCTAACTCGTCGGGGATTCGCCGAAAAAAGCCTCGATAATTCCAACCAAAATGAAACTCCCCGATCTCGCTATTCCGACGTCCAAAATCTTCAAACGAACTATTCTGAGCTTCCTTAGGACCTCATAAAGCTTCTTATGAACTTAGAATTCCCTGAAAAACAACATTTCACTCGTGCATGAACAGTGCACAAATCGGAGGGTGAGGTTTCACGGGGTTTTCGAAGGTTCCAGGTTCTAAAACTTATACTAATGGCTTCCTAGTACCACAATGAAAACAAATATAGGTACCTTAGACTCGATCTGCCAGGTTTAGGGAAGATTTGTGTCTCGTCCGTACAAAAACCGAGAGGGAGAGAGAGAAAGTCTGTGAGGTAGAGAGAGAGAGTGAGTACGGGAGTGAGAGAGAGGTAGAGTGACTGTGTGTGTGGAGGTGTGGTCCAAATACAACCAACCACTCAAGGTAAAAACACACATATACCTTAATTAATGCCTAGTGGCATTTTCATCTTAGAAGTAAATCTCGGATCTCGATCAGAAATAATACTCACAGGAACTCCATGATACTTCACAATCTTCGTGATGAAAAATTCAGCCAACTTGTTCAAAGAATACTTTTCCCTCACAGGAATGAAATGTGCTGACTTAGTAAGCCGATCAACAACCACCCAAATTCCATCATAGCCGTTTTGTGTACGAGGTAACTTGTACACAAAATCCATAGTAATATTTTCCCATTTCCACTGTGGAACGGGAAGTGGCTGTGACAATCCAAATGGCTTCTTTCTTTCAGCTTTGACCTGCTGACATACGACACACCTGCTTACATACTCAGCAATTTCTCTTTTCATACCTGGCCAATAATAAAATGGCCTAATGGTATGATACATTTTAGTTCCTCCTGGATGCATCGCATAAGCTAAAATATGTGCCTCATCAAGATTTGCTTTCTTTAATTCCTCATTATTTTGCACGTACATCCTATTTCCTTGCATAAGCATGCCATCCGTCTCTTGAACTCTGAGATCTTTCTTCTTCCCTAGATTCCTCAAATGAATTAATTCTTGAATCTTTTCGTTATTCATCTGAGTCTCGAGTATACGATTAATCAGAATAGGCCTAACTTGGAAACTAGCAAGTAAGGCTCTTTCTTGTTCTGCCACAACTCTTTCTTCTTGTTCTTCCAATTCCAATTTCACTCCAGTAGACCTCAAATCTACAAGAAGAGGAACACAAGAAGCATACAAAGCATTAACCCGACCTTGAGATTTCCTACTCAAAGCATCAGCCACCACATTAGCACGTCCGGGATGATACTCAATCGTGCAATCGTAGTCACTTAGCAACTCAATCCATCTTCGCTGACGAAGATTCAAATCTTTATGTGTGAACAAGTACTAGAGACTCTTGTGATCTAAGAAAATCCTACACTTCTCACCATAGAGATAGTGTCTCCAAATCTTCAAAGCGAAAATAATGGCTGCTAATTCCAAATCATGTGTAGGGTAATTCATCTCGTGAGGCTTTAACTGACGCGAAGCGTAAGCAATTACCCTACCATGCTGCAACAACACGCATCCCAAGCCATTCAAAGAAGCATTGCTGTAAACCTCAAAATTACCACTATCATCAGGAAGAGTCAAAACAGGCGCATGAGTGAGATAATACTTCAACTGCTGGAAACTCTACTCACAATTATCATCCCACTCAAATTTAACTTCCTTCCTGGTCAACCTCGTTAGTGGTAAGGCCATAACTGAGAAATCCTTAACAAATCGCCGATAATAATCCGCTAAACCAAGGAAACTCTGAACCTCGGTGACAGTTCGCAGCTGTTCCCAATTCTCCACAGCTGCTATCTTCCGAGGGTCTACTCGAATACCCTGAGCTGAAACAACATGCCCCAAGAAAGCAACTTGATCTAACCAGAATTGGCACTTACTGAACTTAGCATATAACTGATGTTCCCTTAGCTTCTTCAACACCAAAGTAAGATGTCGAACATGGTCTGCTTTTGACTTAAAATACACCAGGATGTCATCAATGAAAACAATGACGAATCTATCCAAATACTGCTGAAACACGCTATTCATCAAACCCATAAAAGCTGCTGGTGTATTTGTCAATCCAAATGGCATCACAAGAAACTTATAATGACCATAACGAGTTCGGAAAACAGTTTTAGGAACATCGTCGCTCCTGATCTTCAACTGATAATAACCAGACCTTAGATCAATCTTAGAAAATACACAGGCACCTCTGAGTTGATAAAAAAGATCGTCAATACGAGGCAAAGGATAACGGTTTTTAATCGTCATCCGATTCAATTGCCTGTAATCAATGCAAAGCCTCAAAGTACCATCTTTCTTCTTTACAAACAAAACTAAAGCTCCCCAAGGTGAAGTACTAGGTTGAATGAAACATTTATCAACCAACTCTTGTAACTGAATCTTCAATTCTCTTAACTCCGCAGAAGCCATACGATAAGGAGTTAAAGAAATAGGATCAGTACCTGGTAGCAAATCAATAGCAAACTCCACATCTCTGTCTGGCGGTAATCCAGGTAAATTATCAGGGAAAACGTCAGAAAAATGTCTAACCACCTTAACATTCTCCACGCTAACCGGAGCATCATCATTTAGTACCACATGAGCCAAGTACCCTTGATAACCTTTCCTTAGTAACTTTTTGGCTCTCACGACTCAAATGATTCCATGCCTCAATCCACTAGGCTCACCAAAGAATGTAACCTCAGGTAATCCAGGACGATGAAAGGTCACTGATTTCCCGTAACAGTCAATCTTAGCATGACTGTATTGCAACCAATCTGTGCCTAAGATAACGTCAAAATCCACAATGTCTAGCGGAGTGAGGTTAGCAGGCATAACCACATTCTCCACTACTACGGGACAACCTGGGTAAACATAATCTACATGACATTTTTCCCCTCTAGGCATAGCAAACTCTAACTCATACCCAAGAGGTGAAGATTGAGGTCGTGTCAATCAACACTTTAGCATAATGACCAAGAATATTTCACGTACCCATGATCAAATTCGGATTATTCTGAGCATCCTGCAGCGAAATGTTGTTGATACGTCCCTGGTTCTGCTGCCTTCCTCTACCTCTGCTGGCATGAACTCCTCGCCCATGAGGATTATGCCCCTATCCTGACTGACTATACTGTCTCGAAGACCCAACTCCACTGGTAGTAGCATCAACCTGCTGAGACTGTCCTCGAGAATGCCACTGGGATCCACCAGCTGAAAACTGCTGCTGAGGCATATATCCTTCAGAGTACTGCTGTGGAGGCATATATCCTCCAGAATACTAACCATGATTGCCCTGCTGATAGGGATCCTAGGGGTACTGGTACTGTCCCGAAGAATAAGGAACGGAATCCCCCTGATAATGGTATGCACCACCATGACCCATCTGGGTATAACCACCCTGTCCTGAAAACTGCTGAGCTAGAGCTGGCGGTGGTAAAGGAGGCTGCTAAGGCCTCTGCTGGTCTTGAGGACAAAACTTAGCTTGATGTCCTTCCTGACCACAAGTAAAAGAACCACGGCTACCTTTTCGACATTCCCCTAAATGTCGACTACCGCACCTACGGCACCAGGGTGCATTACCTCTACCAAAGTTCCCGTACCTCTGGGATCTGGAATCTCTGAAGAACCTACCACCTCCTCTCTGACCTGTGGAACTGAAACCTCCACTGGAAGAACTAGAACTAGTCTCACTGCGCTTAAAACTCTGAGTCTGGCGAGGCCCTTGTAAGAAATGACATTTACCTTTATCCTTATTCTGATTCCCATTTTTTTCTTCCTCTTCACTGTCGTTGGGCAAATTCTCAGAATCCTCAATCTGAAGTAAAGCCTCATAAAACTCATGATAAGTAGTACAGGGAATCGCAGTCGCAATGGTACACCATTTCTTCTTAGTGCCCAACTTAAAACGACGTAGCATTTCAACCGGATTAGCAGCAACTTCCGGACGATAACGAGATAGATCAGTAAATTTCCTGTAGTACTCATTAGCTGACAGCTTCTTCTGCCTCAAACTAGTGAACTTCTGTTTCTTATGATCAATGTAAGCAGGAGGAATGAATCTCTTATAGAACATCTGCTTAAATACCTCTCAATCTTTAGATTCTTCCTGGGGTAACTCATCAGCCAACTGCCCCCACCAAGAAGCTCGTTCCTTACCTAAAAACCATGAAGTCGTCTCGACCCATCTGTCCGGAGATAGACTCACATGACTCTGCATCAGCCTGAAAGTCTTTTCAATATGCATCAACCATTTCTCTGAGCCCTTAGGGCCTTCATTCCCCATAAAAGTGGTTATCTTGAAATTATGAACCGACTCCAGAAGGGTCCGCTGAGGCGGGCGAATAGTTGACTGAATAGCATTCGCTATAGCTTCCCCTAACTGAGCTATATCAGGGAAATTAGGTTCAGCTGAACGATATGGCACTCCACGAGGCGGCATAGTTCTGACAGAAACACCAAGATAATTAGAATATTCACAACATATGCAGGACTGCCAAACCTATGCTCTGATACCAATCTGACACACCCCGACCCAAAAGTGGGGCGTCCTGGCCGTCACATGAGAGTGACGTAACCATGTGCACAGTGCGGAAGCAATAAAGGATAGAATTTACGAATCAATTTAAACCGAAACACTAGCAATACTAGGGTAAAAGAAGTGTGAATTCCACTAATATAGAGCATAAAAGTCTACGTTCAGTCAAGCAGAAGTACTAAATGGAAAAAACACCCGAATGGGGTCCTACATAAGTGAATTCTGTCAGAACGTCCGATGAGCTCCTTGTATGCCACCAACGAACACTACCTAATACCTGGAGGGGCGAAAAACAAAGTTGAGTGGGTCAGAAACAAATCTTTTCAAAACCTTTCTTTTCTCAAAGATTATAACCCCTCGCCGTAAAACCTATATAATTTCCCAGAAATAATGTATATACTCGTATATATAATTCTCAAAACCCTGCTGAAAATATGTATGTATGAAAGTATGTATGCCGTGCCAAAGTATCCTAACTGAATGCCAAAGCATAACTCTGTGAATGTGATTGAATACTAAAAAATCATCTCAGCCCTCGGCTGTATATAGCTCATAATAATCATCATATCATATAGCTCATACTCAACTCAATCATATCATCATATATATACCCTGCACACACATCAATACCACCTCTAGTGGTTTGCACAACATCATTGATAAATAACTAATATGCTCTAGTGCTACGATCACGTGAAGTCTGAGCGATAAATCGCGGGTCACTTACGAGTCGAACCCACCTATAGTGGCTTATTCGACAAGACTGAGCACCTAACTTGGATCCAAGGCGAGCATACGATGCGGGAGGTGAACATCACGTGAAGGATTGAGCCCCTCTTTGGGCGGGAGCACTAATATTAGTGTGCAGGTTTATGAGCTCTAATCATATCACATCACATCACATCATATCATTCGTTCTCAACAACTAGTAAATAAATTTACCTGCCACTTACATGTGCGTCCTCAGCACCAACATCAATATAAGCAATCAATAACGCATAATAAATAAATAGATACTTTGCATGGCATTTCATATCGCGTTTCATATCACATTTCATATAAATTGATTTTATGGGAAAAACTCATTTATATAGGTATATACGGAAAACAAATGCACACTCACTGATAAGTAGACGGGTCGTAACCCCCGTGCCTAGCCTGGCTACGCTCGTCCTCCGGATAGGTCTCGCCTATATAAGAAGTAACTGAAATAACGTTAATTAACGCACATAAAAGAAACCTTAGAAATAACTTCTCGTACATTTCTCAAAATTGGGTATATGAATATACCACTGTGTTCTACACAAACTCAGGATCATCCCCATATTTTTTGAAAAATTTTCCGACCTCCCACGCGCCGGCCAAGGCACGGCCAGACGCGCCCCCACGCTCGGCCACGTGACTTGAACACTGACGGCGTCAGTTAACGCCGTCAGGAATATTCCTCAGAATATTCCGTTAAAACCTAACGGTAACAGTTAAAGATAACTGACAGCGTCAGCATATTCCGTCAAAACTAACGGAATATTCTTCGTCTTCTCCGGCGAGTCGTCGGTCGTCGGTCGCCGGCGACTGTTCGCCGGTTTCTGGGTAAACTTCCAACTATGGTTTCTCCTTCATTTTTGCACCATTTTCTACGTACTTTATACCGAAATGAATATCTCACAAAGATGAATACATCCATACCTTACTCGACCCCCAACTCGCTGAGGATTCGTCGGAAAAAGCCTCGATAATTCCGGCCAAAATGAAACTCTCCGATCTCGCCATTCCGACGTCCAAAATCTTCAAATGAACTACTCCGAGCTTTTTTAGGACCTCATAAAGCTTCCTATGAACTTAGAGTTCCCTGAAAAACAACATTTCACGTGTGCATGAACAGTGCACAAATCGAAGGGTGAGGTTTCACGGGGTTTTCGAAGGTTCCAGGTTCTAAAACTTATACTAATGGCTTCCTAGTACCACAAGGAACACAAATATACGTACCTTAGACTCGATCTGCTAGGTTTAGGGAGGATTTGTGTCTCTTCCATACAAAAACCGAGAGTGAGAGAGAGAGAGAGTCTGTGAGGTAGAGAGAGAGTGAGTACGGGAGTGAGAGAGGGGTAGAGTGACTGTGTGTGTGTGGGTGTGGTCCAAATACAACCAAACACTCAAGGTAAAAACACACACATACCTTAATTAATGCCTAAGGGTATTTTCGTCATTTCACGTCCGCCGTAAGAAAACTCCGGGACGGGCTGTTACAATCAGCATGTTCGGCTTTCATTCGGTAATCCTATGAAGGAAAATTTATGAACCTTCCAATTCATATAAGGCAAATTTATAGATTGGGTTTGGGGTTTTCTTGAAATCCCATATGATTACCGAATACAGAGACTAAGAGATTGCAGAGTGAAAAAGGGCATATATCTTGAAAACCCTAAATCCCTAAATCTAAAAAATTAATTAGAGAGAATCTGAGATTGCAGAATGCAGAGACTCCAAAGAGTAAAGATTTAAGAAATTATACTACCTTAATTTGGGAGGACATAAGATGAAGGTGGTCGATTTCGATTTGCAGGATGATGGTGGTGTTCTAGATGGCGATGATGGGGTAGTCACGATTGGGAGGAGAAGGTGGTGATATGGTTGGTGATGGTGGTCGTACGTCGCAAGTTGCCACAAAGAGAGAGATAGAGACGGAGAATTGGCGATGGCTGCTGTCGAGGAGGAGAGGAAGTTTTCCGTCTGAGATGAGACTCGGTAATGAAAAAAATCCAATCGAATGGTGGAGAAGAGTGGAGGTGTGAATAATCCCACGGTAGAAACGGTTCGGGTTGGGTACCCATTCCTCTTAATATTTGGATCCGCCCCGCCCCATCAATTCCTCCACCCCGCCCCGTCCCGCCCCGTTTCTTCTTCAAAATATTTAGACCCGCCCCGAACCTGTCCCGAACCGTAAGGACCTGCCCCGACCCACGAGTCTAGGACCCGTTTGCCCACCCCTAGTTTTAGTCGTTAGGGTCGAAATTTTAAATACTGCTCTGTTTAGTTGCTCGGAAAGTAGAGGAAAATTCAAAGAAGAAAATGAAATTATGTTGCTTCCTGTAAATCACTTAACCATATAATCAATTTTCGAAATTTAGATTAATGGGATTTAGCATGCTAAATATTACATGATTACTAATTGGATAGCAGAAAATCATGAACAAAGTTTCAGTCAAATTTCATAAACTTGAAAACTGTTATAATTTAGGCTCATGTTAAACTCCTAATTGATAAAATCACCATTATTTTTTGCGATAAAATCAAAGTAATTTGTGTTTCCTTCTCTCTTTTAATTTTTTATATAACTTTGTACTGAAACAGAGCTAGCTTAAATAATTATATTTGATCCATTGAACTGATTTTGTGTTGTTTTTTTTTGGGGATAAAGTTTAAAAATTTAAGCCATAAAATTTTAAGTCATTTCCCATAAACTGTTTTTCTCCTCCAATCCTTAGACCATCTCCAACCCTTGGCCTAAAACCTAAAATTTTTAGCCCAGAAAATTTAGGTTTTAACCACAGCTTTTCTGCTCCAACCCTTATGGCCTAAAATTTTAGCCCCAGATTATTAAAGAATGAATTTAGGCTTTTTTTTTTTTAAATTAACTTAAAAAAAATTATGTAGACTATCATAAATTAATTTTATGAACATTTTAACCTAAAAATATTTAAATTCCGATAAATATTGAAAAATCACTAAATCGATACATGAAACTCATGAAACACTATGGAAGAATATGAAAATCATGATAGAGATGTATAAACACAAAATACATGAAACACACAAGACACACATAACACATATGAAGCATATACAAAACACATGATAGAGATGTATAACACACCAAACATGTGAAACACATGACACACACGAAACACATACCAAATACATACAAAACACATGAAACACAAGCCTACACATATGAAACGCAAACCTTCAATCATCCTCTATATAAGCATATGTTGAATATCTAACCATCACAACATATTCACCAATTTTCCAACTTTCAAAGTGTTTTTGTTTCCTCAAAATCATCAATATTTCATCAATGAGTGACAGAAGAAGGCGTAGCTTGGCAATGCAGATGGCACAATACCAAGCAGGAAATGGTAGAAAGAACAATTGGAAGAATTGTAGGAGAAAAGTGAGCTTTGTGTGGATGTTTGAACAAATACATAGGTATTTATAGAGTTTTTGAATGAATTTTGAGTAAAATAATTTTTTTAATTATTTTAGTCGTTGGATTTAAGTTTGGGCCGTTAGATTTTTTTTTACCGTTAGATTTGATTATATTCGATCTCAGCCGTTGGATTCAATAAATATATAAATATAAAAAAAATTGAATGTAGGTCGTTGGATCAACTAATGGCTTGTTTATCTCAACCGTTGGATTAAAAAGAGCCGTTGGCTCTCTAGCACAAGTGGTCGATAGGCCCACGTGGGTGGGGCCTGTTGAGAATATCGCGTTTAAGAATGGGAAAAATATAACAAACTCCGGAAATTGAAAACAAATAACCAAGATAAATAACACTAAGAATTTACGTGGTTCGGCAATATGTGCCTACGTCCACCGGACATCAACAACAATCTTTCATTATATCAATAATGAGTACAACTAATAATCTTGCCAAATCTCTAGAACTAGGACTTGATGAAAAACTTGAAAGAACAAGAAATACACTATCTCTTTTCTTTTCTCTCGCACACACTTTACAACATTCTCTCACTCTAATCCCTTGAGTGGTATACAATTTATTGTTTTGCTCCCTTCTTAAATTCAAAACTAGTACAATAGCCCCTTTATATAGATGTAAACACGAAAATTCTTGTAACGAATGAAACAAGAATACGTGTACAAAGTAGATTTGTATTGATTTGAATTTATAGGTTACAATCTTTGTTTACAACTTTTCCTTTGATTCAGTCTTCAAATTTGATGTAGATGCCTGATCGTTGATCCAAGGGTCGCGATGACTTGATCTCGGACAAACGATTGAACGGTTGCTTCAAGTTTTGAGCTTGAAACAAACGTGGGGATGGTTTTCACCTTAGGGTGCGGCAAAGATGGTGTGGATGCGGGATTGCGTTGCTACAAGTTTATAAGCTTGCAACGAAGTCTTGAAGGAATCGGCACGAGCGCTTGTTGATTCTTCAAGGAAGTGCTTCGGCTTTGGTCGAGAGAAAGCTTCGGCTTTGGTTGAATGTTCTTTGAAGAGAGATTTGGCAACGTATTAGTCTTCAAAGGTTTGGCATAGGTTTTTCTGTGTAGAGATTTTGTCGACCCTTATGCTTGTAGGAAGACCTTGTATTTATAGGCTTCTCAAGGCTTGCCTTTGGGAGGATTTAGCTTTGATTTGTGTCCTAATTTGTCCATGAGAGAATTTAGGCATGTTTTGTGTATTAATTCCAGCCACTTTCCTTGCTTTAGCTGAATTTAAGAAGCTTGTTGCCTATTTTGTGGGCAATCTTCAATTCTTACTTGTTTTATGAAGATGCTTTAACTTTTTTTCCAGTTTTAGGATCAATTTGGATTCCCTAGCCAAATTTAAGGGGGATTCTCACTTATTGCCGAATTTTGGGGAAGTTTAATACTTCCTTTGCTTGTCTTGTGCCACATGTCATTGATGACTTGTCCATTTGTGATGAATCATATGCCACGTGGAGCTTTGTGATGCATCATTTGTATGCAATGAATTTTACATGTCTACAAATGCCCCAACTTTAAGGCACGTTGTAGGCATGTGCTTGTCACATGTAGGAAACGTGTTTTGAAGTCCTGCAATGTGAATATTCTAACTCAAGGGTCATTGAGACTTGATCTTGAATTAGCTTGCTTCTTCAAGAGTCGTAGAGGCTTGATCTTGAACGAAACATTTCTTCAAGGGCCGTTGAGGCGTATTTCTTGAATTGAGATGATGAATTTCGTCAAGGGCTGTTAACGCGTATTTCTTGGACGAAACATTTCTTCAAGGTCAATGGGGCTTGATCTTGAATGAAATGAATTTTTTCTTCAAGGGTTGTAGAGGCTTGATCTTGAGTGAAATGAAATTTGTTTCTTCAATGGCCGTAGAGGCTTCATCTTGAAAGAAATGAAATTTTTTTCTTCAAGGGCCGTAGAGGCTTGATCTTGAAAGAAGTTTTGAAAATGGATAAATCGGCACGTACTTATTGTGCGTATTTGATTTTCCATAATCTTTAACAAAATACATATGGCGCATTTTGAATTTTTCCTTGTGGTTGTAGGAAAAAAGTTTTCCTTTCTTCAATAGGAATCCTCTTCAATTTTGGTAACGAGGGTGACTTCCTTCAAAGTGTTGGAAAGCTTTGGTGATTTCCTTCAAGGTTTTAGAAAGATTTAATGCTTTTCCTTAGGTGAGTAGGATGTGCATTTTTACTTTCCTTTTTTTTTTCTTTTCCCACGGCAACGGGATTTTTTTTTTTGTTTCTTGTTTTGATTTCCCATGGCATGAAGGAGGGATTTTTTTTTTTCCTTTCTTCCTTTGATTCCACGGCAAGGAAGGAGTTTTTTTTCCTTGTTTTGATTTTCCACAGCAAGGAAGGAGTCTTTCTTCCTTGTTTTGGTTTTCTACAGCAAGGGGGAAGTATTTTTATTCCCCTTTTGATTCCCCATGGCAAGGAGGTATCCTGCTTTCCTTTTTTTTGTTTTAGGAAACATGTCATCTGACCTGCACGTCCAGTTTGAGGTCAATTTCTCTTCTAGAAAATTTTTAAAAATATGGGAAACGTAGCTTTGTCTATTATATTTTTAGGCATATATCGCATGCCACTAGGAAAAATCGGGAAAGCCTTCAACTTTGCATTTTCCTACAGCTGTGCAATCCTAACGGGAAAACGACTTCTGTGAGAATGATTTTGAAAACTGGAACGTTTGGCTTTAGGGAAAATTATGAAATTTGGACACAATGATCCTCAGCCCCTTAGCTTCCTTCTCCAATTGGCCTTGCATCAAAACGCTTTCGAAAAGTTAAATTATCACCAAAAACGTCCTGCTTGGGCAGATTGGCTGAAACTTGCCATTTTTTTCTTGGAATTTGCTTCCTTCTTTTGGTGGGAATGTACTTCCTTGGTTTTTTTTTATTTATTTTCCTTTTTCTATTTGGATATGCATTTCCCTTATAGCATTAGGAAGCAATTGACCCCTATATACAGGACCATTAGGTGTGTATTTTTTTCACACACACAATTGCTTGCCGTGGACTACCTTGAAGCTTTTGCCGTGGGTTTGCTGCTGCTGACGTGCCCAATAAATGCTACTTGGAGCTTGTTGCTGTGCGTCACTTTTACTGTGTGGGGTAGTGCTTTTTGGTCATGACTTTCCTTGGGGGGTGACGTATTTTTGCCTCTTGCCACTGCTTGGAGCTTGTTGTCGTGCGTCACTTTTATCGTGTGTGGTAGTGCCTTTCGGTCACGACTTTCCTTGGGGGGTGATGTAGTCGTGCCTCTTGCTGCTGCTGCCACTGCTGTGCCTTGCAGTTGCTGCTTAGAGCTTGTTGTAGTGCGTCACTTTTACCGCTGATGTGCCTTGCAGCCTTTTGGTCACAACTTTCCTCGGTGGTGACGTTGGCCTTGTAATACCCTGAAAATTTAAATATATGAATTTGATATTCATGATCATGAATATGTGGAGAAAATCGAGAATAAATCGATTTATGATTATGAAAATAGAATTGGGAAATTTTATAGTTTTGTTTCCAAGAATTTTGTTAATTTACGGCGTAAATTAAATCAATAAGTGAAAAAGGGGAAAATGCCCCTAGTAGGCTAAATTGAATTATACGAGGATGTATTCTATTCTCACATATTTTATCGTATTTCTTGGCATATTTGTATAGAGCTCAACTTCACGAACGCGGAGGCGCAAACCGTTCGTGAAACGGAGTTATAACAAAGAAGTTATTAACGATAGAAGTTGAGGGTAAAATAGTCATTTTGATATTAATGAGAAGATTCCAGAAAATCTGGAATAAAATAGGGTGCCACGTGTGTGGCTGTGATTGAAAGGGAAGGAGAGATAAGGGAGAGAGGGAGCCCAATCAGAAGGGGAGGTAAGGAGGGGAAAGGAGGGACCGAAATGGGTCATTTTTGACCCGCAAACCACCATTTTTGAAACGGCCATATCTCCTTCATACGAACTCCGTTTTGGGTGATCTTGGTGTCCATGGAAAGCCCTTGATGAGCCCTACATCCTGGTGGTGTTAT
Organism: Heteromeles arbutifolia; assembly: GCA_024362995.1. Taxonomy (NCBI): domain Eukaryota; kingdom Viridiplantae; phylum Streptophyta; class Magnoliopsida; order Rosales; family Rosaceae; genus Heteromeles; species Heteromeles arbutifolia. Next base: position 35,381,184 of record JANCRC010000002.1, on the reverse strand, counting down.
ATTTCCCCATTTCTTTCCCATTTTTCCAGCTCGAAGCCACAAACCCACGGGTGTTCCGGCGGCTTTATCCCTTTTCCCGGTGGCTCCGGCAGGTTTCACCATCCATGACCACCACCAAAATACTTCCCTCAACGTCAGGAACAAAGCCCAAGCAGTGTTGGAGGCGTCGGAGTTCGATTGGAAGCCGAATCAAAGCACACCCTTTTCTAGGGTTTCGGCGGGTTTGAGTGAAAGTGAGGTGTTTCCCGGCCAAATTGGACTTGGCCACAGGTATAAATTTCACTCTACTCCTTGAGATCTTCATATCTATAAATTTTGGTAATTTTTAAAAATAGTTGAATTTTTCCTGCAAGTCGGGGCGGCCGACCGCCATCCGCGGCGGCGCGTGCGGTGGCGGCCTGGCCAGTGGGCCGACGATGTCCTTTTAAGTTCAAATAGATGCCATGAATTCATAATTGATATCCGTACGATGTGGTTTGATTGTTTGGACATAGTTTCATTACGATACCTTACTTGGTAAAAATATGAATCAACGATCCGACCGTTGGATCGTTACCAAACTTTAATGCATCATAGAATGTAATATTTGAGGATAGCTGGAACTGACGGATTGGGAATCTGACTTACGGATCTTCCTGAATTGGATTTCTAAGTTGTAAAATCAAACGTTGGTTACCACTTGAATTTGTAATTAGCGGAGATCCGACCGTCTGATCATGATAATATTTTAGTAGGTTGTTTTACAAGCATAATGTGAACTACGAAAGGCTTGATCCCGCTCAAGGGTACGTAGGCAGTCTAACAGTGTTAGATGCAGCCTTAACCATTCGAGAAGTAATCTTTCGTTCAGAAATTGATAATTTAATAATAATTTGGGGAACTAAATTGATAATTTAATAAGAATTTGGGGAACTAAATTGATAATTTAATTGTTTGTTTGGTAATTAAAAACATGGATGTTTGACGATTTAGAAGTGAATTGAAAGAATTAGTAGCAAACTAAAAAAGAGTTTAGTTTGGGCCTATCACCCATATTATTATTTCCCGAAATAAAGTAAATATTTCGGGGCAGGATGTGACAAAATGGTATCAGAGCAAATGATCCTACTCTGAAATATGCAATGTTTTCAAGTTCTTGTTGGTGTGGATGATAATATGCATTATGGTTGCATGATTTCACAATTTTTGTGAATAAAGTGGCATTCATGTTTTATATGTGAAATACATATATAAATTGTATTATGACTGTGGTGCAATTTCCTTGGTAATTATGAAAGTTTCGTTAATGGGAATTGTGATTTGCGTTTATAATGCATTATGTCTAAGTTCTTGGAATAATGAGGAAGTTATGTGAAATATATAATATATGTTGAGAATCATCATGAAGTGAAATGAATTGGATTGACATTATGTTATGTATTATGAGATATTATTGAGTACCTCTTCCGGTTGATCTATACCATACTCTATTCTCGTAAGATGATAGACACTAGCTAACAGTCCGCCTGGTGCTACATCATAAGCACATTGGGAACGTAGATAATTGTAACCATATACATATAAAATGACAGCAATCGAATGCCAATCCTCGGGTTTTATTTGTAAAGTTTCTATTCCTTGGTAATCGAAGCCCAAAGATCTATGTTGTGGGTGTGAATTATGAAATGTATTGATATTGCATTATTTCATAAGTTCTATGAGTATGACGGAAATTATGTGAAATGCATATATTGTGAATTATGATGCTTTGAATTGAATTGAATTGAATGGGAGTAGGAAAATTTTAAAATATCGTATTCATGTTATAGCTTTGAAGATGAGCATTTGATTAAAGTTTTGAATTAATCTGGAATTGAGTCGATATTATGCTATGCATTATGAAAATGTTGAATGTTAAGGTGATTGTGAGGTGGTGATACGTAGATGGAGAATTTGTATTATACCTGGCACTTGAGAAATGGAATTGGGCAAAAAGGCCCGTGGATATGTGAATTTGGCACAATGACCCATGGATGTGAATCGGGCACAATGACCCGTGGATGTGGAATTGGGCACAATGACCCGTGAATGTGAAATGGGGCGATAAAGGCCTGTGGATGTGAAAATGGGCGAGAAAGGCCTGTGAATGTGAAATGGGGCGATAAAGGCCCGTGGATGTGAAAATGGGGCGAGAAAGGCCCGTGAATGTGAAATTGGGCGACAAAGGCCCGTGAATGTGAAATTGGGCGGAAAAGGCCCGTGGATGTGGAATTGAAAAAAAAAAAAAAAAAAAAGAGGAAGAAAAGAAAAAGTGTGATGTGTGTGTATTGGCCAGGTATATTACAATCTTTTCCAGCCTACTAGTCACTGATGGAGATAAAAGAAAATGGTGGTGAAATCATTGCTTTGACAATGATAAGTATAGCTAGAAATTTTAAAAATCTGATGGCCATGATAATTTTGGTTGGAAATTTTAATATTTATGGAAGGTATGGTGATTTATCGATTGGGAATGAAATTATAAACTATGGTTTTGGTTTGCTCATTATAATTAGAATGGTGGGTGGACATGAATGAAATTGTGGGTTTTTATATTAGTTTTATATGTCCTTGTAGTAGATTTACATTGTAGAATTCAGGGATCTTATTGTGAAGTCCAACTGAGTTTTCTAGTTATGGAATTCCATTCTAGTTGGGGATTTCCAACTCTAGAGTTGATCTTGTTCCCACTCCCAAGTGATAGGAGGGGCTGAGCAAGTGTTGCCCTTGTTTTACATCTTCATAAATTAGTATTCTTTATAAATTCTTTAGTCCCTTATTGAAACTTACCTCCCCTGTGAATGCATGAAAGCGTTGAAAAAAAAAAAAAAAAAAAAAAAAAAAAAAAAATCAATTCTGAAGGTTGGGTATAGGAATATTGCGTCAAATCTTCTACACTTTCTGATGCTGTGTGTATCTTGAGTCGGTAGTTTTCCATTTCTGTTTGGTGAAGTTAGTGAGGCAATGGTGGACTTATGATTTGTCTTTGGTTAATAAAATATGAATGGTGCACTAGAAGTGCAAGTTGCTAAACTATGTCATTTGTGGTTGCACTTGAAATCAATTGAAAAAAAAAAAAGAAACGATAAAAAGAAAGATTTAAAAGGCTTAAAATTTACTATGAATAACTTAGTTAATTGCGGAACTAAAGAAAAATCATAGAGCGAGATTTTGATGTTGTTTCATGTTAACGGTGTTACGGGTTGGTTTTAAACTTATTTCCAATACCCAGTGAGTGTGATTGGAAATTTCCATGTTTTGGTTGAAATTCTTGATATGTGATTTGTCAATTCGATTTGGTTGATTGAAATTTTGATAATTACTTAGCCAATGACGATTTTGGCTTGAAATTTTGATATTTAAATTGGCTGAAGATGGTTATGGCTGAACTTTATTATATTGTGGTCATTATGCTAGTATATATATATCTAGCCAATGGTTGATGTGTATTAGTTGTGCTATTATTTCTTTACATGATAATGGCACTGTTGTCCTTATGACAAAAGAAGAGCTTTTGAATTATGAGTTTCACTGTGTCGTTATTAAAGCTATTAAAGCTCTGAACTTTGGTTTTCTTATCATATCTGTTGTTGAATGTCCTAGTAGTGGATGTAAATGGTTGATGCGGTTCGATGTTTGGTATTTAAATTAGCCAACGAAAATTATGGTTAAGGTTGATATTATTTTTGCCAATGAATGTGGTTGGGAATCTGAGAGTGTAGGTGAGAATCCTTATTATTACTCGTGGTTGCTTATTTTGGGGGCCTAAATAAAATCGTAGATTGTGATTATGATATTATTCACCATTAAAGGAATGGTGGGGATAAATCTAATTCCTTTAAGTAACTTGATGGTTGAAATCTCGGGGACGAGATTTATTTTAACGGGGGGTGAATGTAATACCCTGAAAATTTAAATATATGAATTTGATATTCATAATTATGAATATGTGGAGAAAATCGAGAATAAATCGATTTATGATTATGAAAATAGAATTGGGAAATTTTATAGTTTTGTTTCCAAGAATTTTGTTAATTTACGGTGTAAATTAAATCAATAAGTGAAAAAGGGGAAAATGCCCCTAGTAGGCTAAATTGAATTATACGAGGATGTATTCTATTCTCACATATTTTATCGTATTTCTTGGCATATTTGTATAGAGCTCAACCTCACGAACGCGGAGGCGCAAACCGTTCGTGAAACGGAGTTATAACAAAGAAGTTATTAACGATAGAAGTTGAGGGTAAAATAGTCATTTTGATATTAATGAGAAGATTCCAGAAAATCTGGAATAAAATAGGGTGCCACGTGTGTGGCTGTGATTGAAAGGGAAGGAGAGATAAGGGAGAGAGGGAGCCCAATCAGAAGGGGAGGTAAGGAGGGGAAAGGAGGGACCGAAATGGGTCATTTTTGACCCGTGAACCACCATTTTTGAAACGGCCATATCTCCTTCATACGAACTCCGTTTTGGGTGATCTTGGTGTCCATGGAAAGCCCTTGATGAGCCCTACATCCTGGTGGTGTTATATTTCCCCATTTCTTTCCCATTTTTCCAGTTCGAAGCCACAAACCCACGGGTGTTCCGGCGGCTTTATCCCTTTTCCCGGTGGCTCCGGCAGGTTTCACCATCCATGACCACCACCAAAATACTTCCCTCAACCTCAGGAACAAAGCCCAAGCAGTGTTGGAGGCGTCGGAGTTCGATTGGAAGCCGAATCAAAGCACACCCTTTTCTAGGGTTTCGGCGGGTTTGAGTGAAAGTGAGGTGTTTCCCGGCCAAATTGGACTTGGCCACAGGTATAAATTTCACTCTACTCCTTGAGATCTTCATTTCTGTAAATTTTGGTAATTTTTAAAAATAGTTGAATTTTTCCGGCAAGTCGGGGCAGCTGACCGCCATCCGCGGCGGCGCGTGCGGTGGCGGCCTGGCCAGTGGGCCGACGATGTCCTTTTAAGTTCAAATAGATGCCCTGAATTCATAATTGATATCCGTACGATGTGGTTTGATTGTTTGGACATAGTTTCATTACGATACCTTACTTGGTAAAAATATGAATCAACGATCCGACCGTTGGATCGTTACCAAACTTTAATGCATCATAGAATGTAATATTTGAGGATAGCCGGAACTGACGGATTGAGAATCTGACGTACGGATCTTCCTGAATTGGATTTCTAAGTTGTAAAATCAAACGTTGGTTACCACTTGAATTTGTAATTAGCGGAGATCCGACCGTCGGATCATGATAATATTTTAGTAGGTTGTTTTACAAGCATAATGTGAACTACGAAAGGCTTGATCCCGCTCAAGGGTACGTAGGCAGTCTAACGGTGTTAGATGCAGCCTTAACCATTCGAGAAGTAATCTTTCGTTCAGAAATTGATAATTTAATAATAATTTGGGGAACTAAATTGATAATTTAATAAGAATTTGGGGAACTAAATTGATAATTTAATTGTTTGTTTGGTAATTAAAAACATGGATGTTTGACGATTTAGAAGTGAATTGAAAGAATTAGTAGCAAACTAAACAAAAGTTTAGTTTTGGCCTATCACCCATATTATTATTTCCCGAAATAAAGTAAATATTTCGGGGCAGGATGTGACAGGCCTGCCCCTTGCCTCTGCTTGAAGCTGCTCACTTTACTGTGCTCGATCAAGCTTTGTGGCTGATTTCTTTCATCACTGCGACTTCATCAACATCATCATTTGATGCTCATGAGGTTAGTCTAACATGTCTTTTGTTTTGGCGAAGCAACATTTTTTTCTTTTCTTTTCTTGCCGTGCCCTACTCTTGCTATGTTGCTTTGTTTGTTTTGTTGCAGCTATGGTATTTTTTAAGTGTTTCAAGAACAATACCATCACCATTCTCGCGAAGGAAGGCAATTCGCGAGATAGGGGGACGATGTTGAAGCTTTGTGCGCCATTGACTGGACCTAAGGCGCTTGTTATTCCTGTAAAAGACAACTCAATGCACATCAAGTGGTGGTCTTCTGAAGTGTCTTGGGAGGTGATGGACTTTGGTCAATCAACTACGAAGAAAAAGGCATGTACGTCGAAGGTTCTGGTTTTGAACACTTCGCATCTTGTTTGTGATAATTTATCGGCTTCGTTTGAGCTTCTTGGTGATCACATCCGTAGCCGAGCTGTGACTTGGAGTAGTGCTTTGTCAACTACTGGGGAAGCTACTTACGTTGAGTTTGACTGGGAGTGGCTTGAAGATGTCTTTATGGATCTGATTTTGGTATTGGGGTTCTATGAAGTACAAGAAACCTTCAAAGAAAGTGGCCGCAACAAGATGATGAAGCCAAATGGAGACTTGGATTCGTCAAGTGTTATTGGTTTAGCTGAGTGCCGTACTTCTACCGATTTGAAAGTGTTTGACGAACTTGGCGTAACGTCAGAGCACATGGAAGAATCTTACTTAGCTGCTTGTTTAGCTTGTTGGCTTTGTAAGTTTGTTCTCCCCAAAGACGACGTCAACTTTATCCGTCCTTCAAGGTGTTCTCATGAGCAGAAAGCTGCATTTTCTTAGCATCAGGAGGAGGTTTTACGCATAGAGCAAGGGAAAGGTACGGCTATGGAAGTGCCCACCTTGTCTCCTACCGATGTAGAGACTTTGAAGACTTTGGAAGGCTTGCTTGAAGATCGTCGCCGTGGTTTTAAGGACATAGCTTTCAAGTAGTGTCTTCCATCTTTTGTACTTTAGGCCTTCTTTGCTTTTGCTCTTTTTGTAATAAGGCTTTGTAGCCAAATTCTTCCTTTAAAGAAATAAAGTATTCACATTTTGAATTTGCTCTTTATTCTTCAAAGTGTTGGTGTTTTTGTTGATGATGTGACTGCACTTAAATTTTTTGAAGTTTCAAGTTGCCTACGTACCCTCGATTGAGGAAGGATCAAGTCATGACGTAGTTCAAGGGAGTGATGGGTTTTGGCAATTTTGATGGTGAATTTTTTTTGTTTTTGTTTTGTTTTGCTTTGCCATACACAGTTTATGCTATTGCGGGCCAGGAGCGTTGGGTGTCGCCTTTTAAGCTCGTGCGAACAATGAGCGTTCTGTGTCATTTGGTGCCGTTTGCAGTTTAGACTCATGCAGGCGAGGAATGTTGTGCCATTTGTAGTTTAGGCTCGTGCAAGCGATGAGCATTTGGTGTCGCCTTTTAAGCTCATGCGAACAAGGAGCGCTGTTGAGTGTTGCCTTTTAAGCTTGTGCGAACAAGGAGCATTGTGCCGTGTGTAGTTTAGGCTCGTGCAAGTGAGGAGCATTATGCCATATAGGGGTGGTTTTGGTACATTACCGTACCAAAACCTCTGTACCAATTACCATACCAAATATTTGGTACGGCAAAATCTATTAACATTACGGCACCAAACTTTCGGTATACCAAATAGTTTGGTTGGTATGGTATGCCAATGGTAATTGCCACTTTGTTTTACGCCACTTAGTTTGCCCAAAATCTAATATTTTTTAATTAATGTAGAAATGTAAAAAATATAGAAAAAATATATAAACGCTTGTAATGACAAGCTTTACAGCTTTCGTGAAGAGCTTAAATTTGAAATTCGCCATTATAATCATATAAATCATAGATCAAAATTTAACCGTTGATTGTTATTTACATTTACGCTTTATTTTTCTCGTCAAATTTTGTTCTTTTTTGAATTTTCTTTTTTGAAAACATGATCTATTAGAGGATGCAGGAAGATGAACGGTTTGGATCGTTGATATTATGTTCAAAGTTTTACGGTTAGTGAAAATATTGCTTGATGTTTATAAAGTTTCTACAAACTATATGACATCGACTCATATTTCATTTAACCGTAAATATCGAAACGTGATATCAAAGATCTGAACCGTTCATCTTCTTACATCCGCTAGATGATCATGTTTTCAAAAAAGAAAATTTTAAAAATGAAATTCAGTAAGAAGAATAAAGCGTAAATGACAATCGACGGTTAAATATAAATTTAAGGTTTATGGATTATAGTGTTGGATTTTGAAGCTGACCCCTTCATGTAAGTTGTAAAGCTTGTCACTATGAGTGATTGTATATTTTTTTTTACATTTTTTACACTTCTACAATAATTATTATTAATTTTATTAATTTTGCCCTCAAATAATTATATGAATAAATACATAATATAATATTAATAATATTGGTAGGTACGATATACCATCGGTATTGGTTTTGGATACCAGTACTGTACCGAAACAGTATGGTACGGTACAAATACCGTACTATTACCAATTGGTACAAATTTTTGGTACAAATTTGGTATGGTATGGTTGGTAGGGCGGTTGGTACGGTAATTTGGTAAAAATTTCCACCCTTAATGCCGTGTGCAGTTTAGGCTCGTGTCGGCGAGGAACGTTGTGTCGTGTGCAGTTTAGGCTCGTGCAGGCTATAAGCATTGTTGTTGGGTGCAGTTTAGGCTCGTGCTAGCGATGAGAGTTATGTTGTGTGCAGTTTAGGCTCGTGCAGGCGAGGAGCGTTGAGTGTCGCCTTTTAAGCTTGTGTGAACAAAGAGCGTTGTTCCGTTTGCAGTTTAGGCTCGTGCAAGCGAGGACCATTGGGTGTCGCCTTTTATGCTCGTGCGAACAAGGAGCATTGTTGCCACGTGCAATTTAGGCTCGTGCAGGCGAGGAGCTTTGTGCTGTATGCAGTTTAGGCTCGTGCAGGAGAGGAGCGTTGAGTGTCACCTTTTAAGCTCATGCGAACAAGGAGATTTGTATTGATTTGAATTTGTAGGTTACAATCTCTGTTTACAACTTTTCCTCAAATTCAGTCGTCAAATTTGATGTAGATGCTTGATCGTTGATCCAAGGGTCGCGATGACTTGATCTCGGATGAACGATTGAACGGTTGCTTTAAGTTTTGAGCTTGATACAAATGTGGGGATGGTTTTCACCTCAAGGTGCGGCAAAGTTGGTGTGGATACGGGATTACGTTGCTTCAAGGGTCTTGGTGACATGATCTTGAAATGAATGTTGCTATAAGTTTATAAGCTTGCAACGAAGTCTTGAAGGAATCGGCACGAGCGCTTGTTGATTCTTCAAGGAAGTGTTTCGGCTTTGGTCGAGAGAAAGTTTCGGCTTTGGTTGAATGTTCTTTGAAGAGAGCTTTGGTAGTGTTTTAGTCTTCGAAGGTTTGGCATAGGTTCTTCTGTGTAGAGATTTTGTCGAGCCTTATACTTGTGGGAAGACCTTGTATTTATAGGGTTCTCAAGGCTTGCCTTTGGGAGGATTTGACTTTGATTTGTGTCCTAATTTGTCCATGAGAGAATTTAGGCATGTTTTGTGTATTAATTTCTGCCACTTTCCTTGCTTTAGCCGAATTTAAGAACCTTGTTGCCTATTTTGTGAGCAATATTCAATTATTACTTGTTTTATGAAGATGCTTTAACTTTTTTTTTCCAGTTTTAGGATCAATTTGGATTCCCTAGCCAAATTTAAGGGGGATTCTCCCTTATTGCCGAATTTTGGGGAAGTTTTATACTTCCTTTGCTTGTCTTATGCCATATGTCATTGATGGCTTGTCCATTTGTGATGAATCATATGCCACGTGGAGCTTTGTGATGCATCATTTGTATGCAACGAAATTTACGTGTCTACAATAGACATCTTCAATAAGGATTATTAATCCTCATTGGAATCTAGTTATGAATCCTACTCCAATTGAGAAACTAACTCCAATTAGGTAAACAACTTCAATTGGGAAAACAACTCCAATTGGGAAAACAACTCCAATTGGAAAAACAATTTAATCCTCTAAGACTATAATTCCATATAGACTTAGGACAACTTATCATGGGCTGGAAAAACCTAACAGGGCCATACCGGTCTCAGCGTTGGCCCGTCGTCCACGTGCGCGCATCTCCTTGGGGCGTCTGGCGCTCAAGCGCCGAGTTTCACTCGCGCTGGTGGGGTCCATACCATTTTCTAGGCTAAATCTGGACCGATTTCTGGCCTTTTTTAGGTTTTAGGTTTTAGGTCCAAATTAGAACTTGGGTTGGAATGGATTGGGGGGAATAGAAGGGAAATTATAGGTTTTAGGCTATGGGTTGGAGTTGGCCTTATGGCTTAAAATTTTAGTCGAGATTATTAAACAATGATTTTAGCCTAACTTTATTTTTTCGGTAACTTTTTTGAAAATAAAATTTATTTAGATTATCCTAATTTATTTTGATGAACATTATAGTCTAAAAATATTTAAATTCTGAGTAAATATTAAAAAATCATACAAATAAATAGGTATTTATAAAGTTTAATTTAAATTTGATTTAAATAATTTTCTTAAATTATTTTAGGCGTTAGATTTAATTTTGGGCCGTAAATTTTTTTTTTTTTTACTATTAGATTTGATATCACTTGATCATAGCCGTTAGACTATAAGTGAAAAACAAAAAAAAGTTTGAAATATGACAATTTGGTGGGTCCAGAATAATTTAAGTCAGGCTAAAATTTTAGGGGAAATCTAGCCCAGAGAGATTTTCTCCCAAAGCTTATTTTAGGCCATGGTTGGAGATGGTTTGGGGGTTTTAAAGCTTATATTTTAAATTTTATCCCATGGGTTGGAGATGGCCTTACCTTGGTTGAAGACAGGGCATCTGCTACACTCAAAATGTCATATTTGGATGATATTTTTCATGAGTCTGCTGGTGTCCCTGGTAAAGCCATGTATCTAGGACTCGAAGAACTTGTCATATTTCCATTTGTAATTGCCTCGAGATGGCCAACTGATTTTCAAGTTCCTTTTTTTGCAGCTCGTGCTGGTGGCCGATTTTGACCCAAGGCAAAGCCACAGCCTAGTAGGGTAGCATCTACCGCAGTCGCCCCTGCTCTTCCGATTGTCATAACAGAAAGACCCATCACATTATCTACCACTGTCTCAGATAGTGTCACATTTGTTGACACTGGAGACGATAAACTAAAAGATCAAATTGGAAGCATGGAGCCATAAAAAAACAATGAAATTCCATTGTCTGGTGGCAAGGACTCCGAACCTTATGAATCAGCTCCAACAGCTGCTCTTCAATCAGACGTTGCAGGTTCTGATAGAAAAGCAGAGGGGGAGATAAGAATAAATACCTATTTCCTGGTTTCATTGTTTTTCGTTTCTAGTTGATAACTTATGATGTTTTCCAGAATGCAGACATATTCTTTGGATTGGAATGTCTTGATGATTCTATAAGCCAAACTGCCAGGAGTACAGTTGACTTTTGCAAAATGAAAACTTTTTCTAAATATAGTAGAAACATTGCATTAGTACTGTCTGTTGACTGTCGTAAGCACTTGTTCTTTCAGTAGACAGTAGAGATTGATGTCAATAAGTCTGGTGATAAGGCTGCTACGAGTACCCAACCAGGTGACAAGTTCTTCCCTTCATATTCTGTTAATCATGATTTAGAAATAGCAACTTTCTCAATCGTAAAACTTTGATGATCCTACACATTCCTCCGCCAAGTCCTCATCGTTCGTGGTGTGTGATGTTGCAGAAGCTTAAACATGTTCTGATTATTGTACAACCCAAGATTCAATGTCCTGCATAGAAGTTTTCGTTTTTAGCAAACAGGGTGAAATGCAGTTAGAAACTGAGGTAAAGGCTGTACTATCACTAAAACAGTAATACTTGTTAGGTTATTGATTTTGATTATTTGGGCATTTTAGTGTCAGGTAGATGGGGCTTTCTCTGACTTTGAAGTTCTGGATATTGTGTCTGATGTCGCCATTTCATCTGGTATGTGCACAATCACTTGACGTTTGTATTTTTGCTACTATATTGTATGTTGGGAATTGAGTCTGGGTTCATTTAGAATGACATGCTGGCATACTTCAACCCAAGCTCAAAGTGAAAAAAGGAAAGGAGAATCTGCACATTCTTTGCTCTGAAGTTGAGCCTACTATGGGTCCACAAACTGCACATTTGGTACATTTCGAAACTGGTGACATGAATGGGAGCTCACTTCCTGCCTTCCCTTCTGGACATGTTGATCATCCGTCTCCCAGGCTTGGTGATTCTAGTACCCTCAATCCAACCTCTGATTCCTAAGTGAATACAGAAAACCTTGCTGAAACTAACCACTTGGGTGGTGTCATTTTAGGGGAGGTGGTGCATTTAGAAGCTGTTATTGGGACACCTGGAAATTTGGTAATTACTTTCAACTATAATATTTGTCCATGCATTTCGTATGGGATTGGAAATAAAGATTAATTGTGTTAAACTACCTGCTTCTCTTTGTTTATTGGAGTGTGCAGGGTCATAAGAGTAGAAATAGAAATGCTTCTACCGCGTCAAATCTTCCTCATAAGTGCAAATCTTCTGCAACCGAGAAAGCTAAAGGTGCGACATCATCCAGGCAGCCGAGGAAGAGGGTACCTCATAAACAAGTTGACGAGCTAGCAGATGAGGCTAACGACGACAGCTTCACTGCTGAACCTTATATTGATTCTAAGGTCAATGAAGATGTGAATAATGATGATGAATATAACGAGCATAATACATCGCAGAGGAAAATAGTCCCGGGGAATCTTGTAGATTAAGGAAGCAAGAAAATTGACAACTCCACAGCCGAATGAAAGGTACTTGAATTCTTATACAGAAGCTACAAGTGCCAATATATTTATGTTGATCATACTTGCTTAAGTTGTGTAATTGCAAAACGAATAGCATAATGTCCCGGGGAATCTTGGTGATGGTTGATTTGAATTTCTTATCTTTGTACACAAACTAGTGCAAATTTTGTATGACAAGATCTTTATGTTGATCACGCTTAATGCACTTGTGTGTGGGATCTCTAATGCGTTACTCTTAAAAATTTACATTGTGTGACAAGGGCTCTAAACATTGAACTCATTTGTCCAGAGATGGTAGTAAGTGAATAGGGTGAAGTGGTTGAAAGATGTTTTATGAAATTATTGTATGTGTCTCTTGTATAAAATCCATACAAGATGTAGTGTTTGAAAGTATTATGAAGTTATTAATACGATGGAAATCATGAAATAGAACGATGTGAATTGGACCTTCTGAGTGAGTATGTTTTCACCGATTGGTAGCTTTTATTTGGGTCCACTTGAGGCTACAACAATGTGACATCACGAATGTTCTTGAATATAATTAAGTTTTCTTTCCAGGACATGAGGGTGGGACCCTGATAAGCATAAGCAAGCTTTAGTTTGAAAAATAGTTGATGATATGCAGAACTTGAAGTAAAACCTGTTATTCATGAAAAACGGCTGCTATTGTTGTTGTGGCTTATCTTTTAGATCACATGCGTACACGGGAGACACAGACTCATACGCATGCACAAATGCACACTCGTGTACACACAAAAAGGTTGACATGTTTGTTGTTTATATCATTGCCGGAGTCGTATATAGTCCGTTAATCCATATTTATGGTATTATTCTTTCCTTTCAGTACTAACAATGATTCTCACAAGGAAGCTTCTCACAACGAAGATGAGTTTTTTCCTTCAGAACATGGCACTGATGAAAACCAAGCAACTTATCATGTTAATTCCTCTATCCTCAATTACCAGACTTACATGGACAAAGCACCTACTGCAAGATGGCCTAAGCAGGACACATAATTGTTCTATGAGGTAATGTCACTACAAATAAGTTCAGTACATCTAGCTGGTTACCAATCGAAAGTAACTTTGACATACCATATTTATTATTAATGGGAAAAATCTCTCATCAGTCTCAGGTTGCTCTATGCCAATAGTTGATCAGCTTAGAACCATGATTATAGGTTAGTAGTATTCACAGACTTACAAGTTAGATGATTCCGTGAATTCACGATCTCCGTGGTGGTATGTATGGATTCTAACGGGAATTCAAATACGTGAATGGTTACCAACAGATGGAATCAATCTCTAAATCTCTGCTAATAATTTTAACTACCATAGGATGTGCCCATGTTTGGAAATGCTTTTTTTTGCTTCCAAAGTTTCCTTAAAACTCAGTTTCATCTCTGATTAAGAAGTTTGTTGTTGGTATTCTTTTCCAAACGAAGAGGTAGCTAATTGTGTAATAGGTCAAACTATATCTGCCTTCACATGTGATTTAGGCTATTCAGCGGTGTGGACCAGATTTCACTATGATTCAAGAACTTTATTTTCCCGGTCAAACATGTCATCAAGTGAAATTAAAATTCAAGAAGGAAGAGCATCAACATTCATTAGGCATTTTTGAAGCCGTACTAAGTCACTCGACTCATTCCAAAGGTCAGTCCTTAATTATTTTATATAAACTTTACTGTTTCACTCTTTGTATGAATGGAGATTGGAGGACAATTTTATATACAATGGTACAATAAAATAATTTTCTCATGCAGATCATTCCCAATTTACTTCATTTATTGAGAAGCTGCAACAAGCTGCTCAGGAAAACAAGGAATCTAATGCAGATGAGTCAGTTGACATGATAGGCAAGGAGGAAGAAGAGCAGACTCTCTTCTAGCCCTTCAATCACCTCTATGAAAGGATCACGCATTTGCAGTCTTGTTTTAGATTTTTAACTGATGATTGGTGCAGTTTGTTTTGTCTATGCATCTCTTTCTAATTTGCTCTTCTTTTCCTTTTATTACTATAAAAATAATTTGCTTGTTATTGCTTACAGGAGGGGAGTGGAGAAACCTGAGCAGGAAAAAGTTCAAGATCAGGAATGCTGAAGTTCAAGATCAAGAAGCTGTTGCTGCTGCTGAAGTGAGCAATCCCTTGGAAGTCCGATGAAATTGACGATGATGATTTAGATGGTCTGACTGATAAGTGAGGAGTTTTACTTCTCTCCCTTGTATTTTTTCTAGCCAGTGATGAGTTACTTTCAACGAGACGACAGTGTCCTAACAAAATTGAGGGAGATCCAAAACTCGTTATTGAGAGTGTAGACTATGCAGCTCAACTGGCAAGAATGGGATATCAGACACTTCAGCCCCCAAAATCTGAGCACAAAAATAGTATCGCAACAAATTTTTTGATCCTATCAGCAAAGGCCCCTACGATTGTAATTTTGTAACATTGTTTTCTTTAGAAAAATAAGTAAAATTAAATATTGATTACTCCCATATCTCCCATATCTAATTTTCCTTTTCTTAAAGATTTTTGTGTATAAGTATTATAATTTGGCCTTTTGACTATGTATTGAATATTTATGCTTACAACTGTCTACAAACTCATACCCAAACCCACAAGAATACTACATTTTAATGTCTCTGTCAAGAAGACTACATTTTCCTAAAGTTCATCCGTTAAATGATTGCATGACAAACATGGGTCTTGTTAATGGCTGGTGGCAGCAACCAACTGTCCCAAAATAGCAGTTTATTTTTCCAGTGTTCACAAGGGACCTGTTTATTTTTGTAGCATGGTAATGTTATGTATATAATTCATGTGGTGGGTAGTTTCTCTTAGATACATTTGTTGGTTTACAAGATAAACCATCAAAACATGAATTGCAAAGAAACTGGACAATGACTTTAAAAACAAGTTAAACGTATTCTACAATAAATGGTGGATTGTCATGGTGGTTAGAGTCTTTCTCTCAAACCAACTCTGTCCCAGGTTCAACCCTCGCTCTCCCCCAGCAATGTAATTTAGAGAAAAAATATCACTTGTATTAAAAAAAAGTTTACACTTATTGTAATTGAAAAAACAAATTGCTCCTACAAATGAGGTTGACGATTTTCTCCGACGACGTTGACGATGCGAAAGACAACAACATAGTTGGATCAATAGGATAAGCAATCTATTGTCACCACCTATGAATCCCTGACTCTTGCGTTGACAAAAGTTTTGAACGATAACCAAAATTGGCACATGAATTTCTGCCCCTAGTGCAATTCAATTAGACCAACTTCAACCCTTGGATCCAAACCCAAATATTTAAGTCTACTAAAAGATAGAATATTAGAGCAATTCATCTAGCAGCCAGGCTCAAAAAGGCTATATATGGAGCACATGGAGACTCTGTGTCACCCGATGCATTTGATCCACATATTTGGCTTATCCGGCTACACATGCATGACATGACGTGTTAATAGTAGTATTTTTCTAGGTATTTAAAACTTTTTATGACATAATATAAAATTCTGAGGTTACCAATATTATTGATTTACCATTGTGTATAATATATTTGTTCAGCAACAAATGTCTTCTTAACTTTAAATTTGTGTCATAAACGTCGTCTTTATAATTTACCTGCAGCAAGCTGCCATAGCTTTCGGGTGACAGTCGTATTTGTTTGTGGTTTATCTTCTTACTGCCTTGTCTAGTTTTTATAAATGGTAAATTGGCTGTTGACTTTCTTTGTTGGTACTGATTCTTTTGGGACACTACAGCATAAAGATATGTGATTCTCTCAACTCAGAAACTACTCTTGGGGCTGACATACAATGTCAAGTGAAGACGGTTAAAACTCTCTCCTTTGCCTAAAGAAGCTTAACCCACTTCCATCTGCATCTAGCAATTGTGACTGAAACACGAGAGCTTCTTATGATAAATCTATTGTTTGTGTTACTTTTACCATCATACTAAATCTTTTGCAACTCCTAAGGAGATGGCCATTTGCGATTTGCAACTTCTTTGTTTTTCCCATATGAACATGAGAAGAGAACTTTATGCCATCATACTAAACTAGTGATATGTGCTTTTTGTTATGCTCCGATAGATACGTCCAAGATCGACACAAGACGTCACTACATACTTGTTCATCTATCATGTCTCGCTTCTGAGACATGACCAAACCACAAATCAAATGTTCAATAGCGCAGTAACTTTGCTTTTTATATCATGGCTGAATCTATCCTCTGTGTTAAACTACCTATGTACCCTAAGACGAAATCAAGTCATTCGTAGTTCATCCTTTTAGTTAAGCTTTGAAATTTCTCAAGGCATTCACAGACAAGAAACATAAAGCCTCAGCATCACTCAATGAAACTCAACGAGCATGGTTTGCTAGATTCTATATTATGAAATTCAACCATTCAACAACCATGGTTTTCATTCATCCTTCATGTATATCTCACTGTTTTTTAACAACAATTCCACAATTAGAACAAATAATCGAATCAATGAATTAAAGATGCATAATATTAACATTTAACTAAGTTATTTAACCATTAAAGTCATATATCATTTCACTAAGTTTAATAAAGCTTACCCGTAAGATTCATCGTATTTCCTTACTTGAAATCCAAAGTAATAGCATTGTAGCCCCAAGTTACAAACATAAGTATAGGCCTTAGATGCTTCTGCATTCTACACCGATTCAAAGGAACTGTCAAGATTTCGAGGGATCTTGTTCTTGACCATCTCAATAGAGTCTGAACCGAACACGATTCCAAACCACCTAGGAGAATTGAGACGAAGTACGGTATCAGAATCACTCAATGGAACCCTAGCAAAACACGGTTCCAGACCACTCAATGGGACCGACCATGACACAATTTTGGACCACTAAACAAAATCGAGATGAAGCAGGGTATCTGGACCACTCAACGGAACCCCACTCTAGAATGCGTATGGTTCCCCAGTACGAATTAACCAGGCGGAACCATAGGCATCTATCCGATAGCGTGATCCCCAAATGCGAATTAACCAAGTAGGACCATCTATTGATCGAATGTGATTAAGTAGGTAATGGCCCCTCAATGTGGATTAACCAGGCGGAACTCTATGCATCCATCTGATAGCGTGATACCCCAATGTGGATTAGCCAGGCAAGACCACCTATGGAACTAATGTGACCAAGTAGACAGTGACCTCACAATGCGAATTAACCAGGCAAAGTCAACCCTCAAATGTGTATGGTCCCCCAATGCGGATCATTCAGGCATGACAATAGGCAATCATCCAATATTGTGGACCCCCAATGCGGATTAACCAGGCAGAGCCACCTATGGAAGTAATGTAACCAACTAGGCAGTGACCCACCAATCCAGATTAACCAAATGGAGTCACTACTAGAGTGTGTATGGTCCCTCAATACAGATTGACCAGGGAGAACCATAAGCATGCCTCCAATAGTGTGGTTCACCAATGCGGATCATTCAGACGGAACCACTTATGGAACTAACGTAACAAGGTAGGCAGTGACCCCTCAATGCGAATTAACTAGGTGGAGTCACCCCTAAAATGCCTATAGTTCTCTAATACGGATTAACAAGGCAGGACTATAGGTATACACATAATATTATGGTCTCCCAATGCAGATTAACCAGACACTTCATCCATGTACCACTCTTAAATGGTACAGTCACATCATCACATATCATACAACATACAACAATTCAACAAGAACATAATTAGCTTGTCGCACAACATATAAGTCCTACACAATATTTCTAATATGGTTCTTGACTCGTCCCCTCTCATATTAACAATTTCCCATTATTAATATTCTCGTTTGGAAGCCCAATGACTACGTAAATCCTAGTCGGGCGTCACTTTCATGCAAACTGAGATGCACTACCCAAGATGACACGCAAACCAAGGTAAGCCCACTAGGCTTATTAGGTCGCTAGTAACGCTAATTCAACATTTAAGAATGATTCAGAACTTGCTGACCCAAGTTAACCCTCAATCAAGCATCCTTACCTAGGTTATTAACCCTAATATTCTGATATGGAAGATCCGGGCATCGGATTTCCAATCCATAATTTCCTAAAATCCTTAAATATTACGTATGACCACATACTATAATTTAATGACGATCCAACGGCCGGATCTTCATCTGTTACAAAGTCAAATGGTAGCCATTTACGAAACTAGGCTCAAACGGTCGAATCTTGTTAAACGGATGTCAAAACTGGATTAAGGGAATCAAAATTAGCCAAAGTTAACAAAGTGCGTTGTCGGCCTAAGCTGGCATCCATGAAGTGGAGAGTAAATTCCATCAAAATGATACCCGAGAAGAGGAGAGTAAATTCTATACCTGTCATAAAGGCTAATTACGCCGGAAAAGCCTGAAACTGGCGAGGGAGCGCTGGACACCCAAAACCCTTGGATAACGATTCGACTTCGCTAGAGCTTCAACGTCCTGAACCTTGGTCAGGATTTGTTGCTGGGGTTGAGGTGAGTCAACTACAAGTGGTGGCAGATGTCGAGCTAGCTAGAGTTGGGAGATCGCCGCTATGGAACTCGGGAAACGATGAGTTTTGGTTCTCCCAAACGGGAGCAACTAGGGGTGATTTTGGTTCGTTAGGGCATAGGGATTCAAATGGTGGCGGCGGCAAGGGTTTTCGTCTTCGAAGACCATCAAAAACATGGTGAAGAAAATCGCCACAGAAAACGGGTCAAGAGGCCAGCGAATAGAGTTAACGAGTCCGGTCGCGAGTCAACGCGTGATTGAGCCTCCTTCCTAGATTATGGGACCTTCCATAAATAGAAAGTCCAAAGGACAAAAATACCTCTGCCTTTGATCGCTGATTTCTCATTCATTGTAATTTCGTTTCATAAACGGTTTTCGCCTACGCGTTCGTGGAAGCAAGCTCTATCCGAAAATGCTAAGAGTGACCCTAAAAAGTCTACAATTTTTAAATGACTAATAACAAGAAATCAACTTGGAGGAGCAGGTCAAATAGTCGAAGAAGGGTATGGGATATTTCCTATTCTCGGATTTTTAAATGAATAGTAACGAGAAATCAACCTTATATTAACTACTTAACCAATAATCTAAAATTTACGAAATATAAAATAAATTCTAACAAAATGCGAATTACAAAAATTGAATAGTGAAACTTGGGTGCGGGATTTCACACCTTTTATCATTTGATGTGCTAATTTGCTTCACGTTTGGTGAGTTTGTAATTACCAAAAAGTGCACTAGGGCCTATGAGTACGAGAACTTTATGCCAATAGTTGAAAAGGCTGTGACACACCCCGTCCCGAAGGAGGGCGTGCTGGCCGTCACGTGAGAGTGACGTAACCATTTGCACAGTTCGGAAGCTTTAAAATACCATTGTGAATTCTGTCAGAATACCGTTGGATTCCTCGTGGCCACCAAAGCTCTGCTCTAACTCGAACCTGGAGGGGCGCAAAACAAGGTGAGTGGGTCAGTAAAATAAGTCTTTCAAAATCTTTCCTTTATCAACATATATATATCCCCTCACTGTAAAATCTGTATACTTTCTCAGAAAATAGCATATATAAATATATATAGCTTCAGAAATCTCAAAACACCATTCTTCATCATTTTTCAGAGAAATATACCATGCCATGTGCCAAAAACATAATATGGATGCATCAACATAAATCAGGTGAAATAATAAATCAACCGGAGACCCTGCAGTGGTCCTGTACGGCTGATTCTAAAGCTCAATATCCAATCCAGCCGGAGTCACCAACTGCGACCTGTACGGCACTGCCGGAGTCGCCAACTGCGACCTGTACGGCACTACGCTGCACATGAGTCGGAACTACCTGTAGTAGTCTGTACGACTCGGATGGTGTAATAATACGCTCTAGTGCTTCTCTCATCAATCATCTGTGCACATAATCTAGGGTCACCTACTAGTCGGAACCATCTCTAATGGTCTGTACGACTAGCATGTCGGAACCACCTCCAGTGGTCTGTACGACTAGCATCTACTTGGATCCAAGGTGAGCGTGTGATGCGGGTGAATAACATAAGCACTAACACCAGGGGTGCAGGTGATGAGCTATCAACATAAATCTCATCAAACAATTCAATACACCATATCTAACTCACCTGATACTCACCTGTGCGTCCGCAGCACCAATTCACATATATGCATCATATAACAATTCACATAATTCATGTAGTTTCTATGCATGGCATTTCAAATCACATATTCATATAAATCTATGCATGGCATTTCAAAATATACTTTCATTCAAAAATCGATTTCTAGGAAAACGTTAAGTATATATATATACTGAAATAAACTGCCCACTCACAGTTATATCGAAGGGTCATAACCCCTTAGCCTTTCTCGACTGTGCTCGTCCTCCGCATAAGCTTCGCCTATATAAGAAGTAACCGAAATAACGTTAATTAAGCACATAACCAACTTTCGCTAATAACTTCTCATATATTGCTCAAATTGGGTATATGAATATACCACTGTGACCTACACAATCTCAGGAACATCCCCATATTTTTAGAAAAATTTTCCGACCACCCACGCGCCGCCACGCGCCGGCGAAGGCACGGTCAGACGCGCCGGCCACGCGCGGGCACGTGCCAGGCACACTGACGGCGTCAGTTAACGCCGTCAGGAATATTCCGTTAACTCCTAACGGTTTCCGTTAATTTTGACTGACGGCGTCAGGAATATTCCGTCCAACTGACGGAATATTCCGTCGTCTTCTCCGGCGACTCGCCGGCCGCCGGTGGGTTCGCCGGATTCTGGGTATTTTTCCAACTATGGTTTCTCACTCATTTTTCATCCATTTTTTATGCAATTGGTACCAAAATGAAGCTCTAAGCATGTAGAACACATCTAAACAAGTTTCAAGGCTTGAAAATCACAGGATTTTACCTGAGAAAGCTCGATAACTCGGCACACTTTAAAAACCTTCGATCTCGGTCCTCCGACGTCCAAACTCTACCAACGAAGTACCCCGAGACTCGTGAGGACCTCCTTAAGCTCACTGTGAGCTTGAAATTCCCTGAAATGCAAGATTTTACGTGTGCATGAACAGTGCACATTTTCGGGGTTAGGATTTCACGCCTAATCCGAGGGTTACAAGCTCCAAATTTGGTACCAAACTACTCAGGGGTTAACAAGGATCAAGAATCTTACCTTTTGGGCTTCGATCTGTGAAGAAATGGACGAGTTCCAACTCCGTCCGTACGTGCACAGTGCACGGGGAGAGTGTTCCGCGAGAGAGAGAGAGAGAGAGCTTACGGGGGAGAGAGAGAGGGAGAGGGGTAGTTAGGTGTGTGGTCAGCAACCCTAGCCACACAAAACCCTAACAATTATTTTCCAAATAAATTTTTCCAAAACTTAGGATAGGACAATAAAACCAAAGATAATGTCACATACCATAGAAATTTAAGGGTAATCCCGTCATTTCACATCATCGATAAAATAATTCTGGGACGGGCTGTTACAATCTACCCACCTTATAAAAATTTCGTCCCCGAAATTTACATAATCAAAATCATCCACTAATACCCATAAAACAACCTCGAGTACATCTCTCTCATTCGATCCTCCGCCTCCCACGTAGCTTCTTCTCCTGAATGGTTCTTCCACAAAACTTTAACCAGCTGTACCGTCTTATTCCTCAGAGCCTTCTCTTCCAATCCAATATAGTCACTGGCTCCTCATCATAAGTCAAATCTGAACCAATCTCCAAAGGTTGATGAGGTATCACATGTGAAGGATCTGAGACATAATGTCGAAGCATCGACACATGAAACACATTATGTACTTTAGACAGCTCTGGCAGTAACTCAAGTCTGTAAGCAACTTCACCGACCCGCTCGGTGATCTGGTACGGCCCGATGTACCTAGGACTCCACTTTCCTTTCTTCCCAAATCGAACAACACCTTCCAAGGCGATAACTTCAAGAATACCCAATAACCGACCTTGTACACTCTATCGGTAGCATGCCTGACTGCTAAGTTCTTTTGTCGATCTTGTGCTGCTTTCAGGTTAGACTTAATCACCTGAATGTTTTGAGTAATCTCTTCCACTAACTCAGGGCCCACTAAAACTCGTTCACCAACCTCTGACAACATAAAGATGTACAACAAGCTTTTTCATAAGATGCCTCAAGTGGTGTCCTACCACTACTCGAATGAAGGTTATCGTTGTAGGCAATTTCCATTAAATTCAACTTTTAATCCAAGCATCACCAAACTACCATACCGAAGATCTTAGTATATCATCCAAATTCTGAATGGTCCTGTCTCTGTCTGAAGATGATATGCTGCACTATAAAGAAATCTTGTATCCGAAGTTTCTTGAAAAGTTACCTAGAACTTAAAAGTGACCAACATACCCAAAAGCTCAACAGATTCGTAAGTCCAAATCTCTTTTCCATAAAACAAATAATTAAAACAATTAATTAACCGTTGCACTTGTCTGGAAAGGTTGCTGCTCTTCACTGGAGTAAAATACGTTACTAAGTACACCGATCAACTATCACCTCAATTTCCATCATACCCATCTCGTGAACGAGGAAGTTTGTACACATAATCCAAAGGCTTCTTTCTTACCGTTTTAACTTACTGACATATGATATATTTACTTACATACCCAAAATTTCTCTTTTCATACCCGGCTAATAGTAAAATGGTTAAATGGTATGATACATCTCAATACTTCCGGGATGCATTGTAGAAGCTGAACAGTGTACTTCATCCAAAAATTGCTTTCTTTAATTCCACATCATTAAGCACATACATCTTGTTCTCTTGTATAAACATGCCGTCTGATTCTCTAACTCTGAGATCTTTCTTTTTCTCGATATTCTTTGCCTAAATAAATTCCTGGTTTCTTCATCAATTCTCTGGGCATCGAGTATACGATTAATTAAAATAAGCTTAACTTGGATACTAGCAAGCAAGGCTTCTTCTCGTTCTTCTATTTCCAACTTTACTCTAGTAGATCTCAAATCCGCAAGAAGAGGAACATAACAAGCATACAAAGCATTTATTCTCACGAGAGTCTTCATACTAAGTACATCAGCCCAAGCATTTGCACGATCACCTGGTCGTGCAATCATAATCACTAAACAACTCAATCCACCTTCGTTATCTAAAATCAAGATCCCTCTGAGAAGACAGATATTGGAAACTCTTACGATCCATACAAAACTTACACTTTTCTTCATAAAGATAATTTCTCCAAATCTTCAAGCCAAGATGATAGCGATTAATTCCAAATCATAGTTAGGGTAATTCATCTCATGAAGTTCAATTGCCACAAAGAATAAGCAATTACCCTATCTTTGTATCAATACACATCTCAAACCACTCAAAGAAGCATCCTTATAGACCTCATAACTTCCGTTATCATCTGGGAGCTAACACAAGTGCATAGGTGAGGAAATACTTCAACTGTTGAAAACTTTATTCACCATTTTCATCCCACTCAAACTTAACCTCTTTTCTCGTCTATCTCGTCAATGGCAGGGTAATGACTGAAAAATCTTTCACAAACCGTCCATAATAGCCTGTTAAGCTAAGAAAACTCCGAATCTTAGTCACGGTTCGCGATTGTTCCAAATTCTCAACTTCTGCTACCTTTAAAGAATTCACTTGAATACTTTAAGTAGGTATAACATGTCCCAGAAATGCCACCTGATTCATCTAACATTGGCATTCACTAAACTTAGAATATATCGACGACCTCTCAAACTTTGTAATACCACTTTAAAATGTCTAGCACGTCCTGCTCTAGTATTAGAGTATACCAGAATATCGTCAATGAAAACAAACACAAACCTGACGAAATATTCTCGAAATATTTCATTCACCAAACTCAGGAAAGCAGCAAGCACATTCGTCAATCCGAATGGCATTACCAAAAACTCATTAGACCATAACGAGTCCTGGAAGTTATCTTAGGGACATCCTCACTAAATCTTCAATTGGTTAATAACCAAACCTTAAATCAATCTTTGAAAATACACAGGCACCTCTAGGCTGATCAAACAATCATTAATACGCGATAATGGACAACGATTCCCAATTGTTACTCGATTCAATTTTCCATAGTCAATGTATAGCCTTAATGTCCACATTTTTCCTCATAAATAAACTGGCTCTCCACGACGACATACTAGGTTGAATGGAACCTTTATCAACCAATTCTTGCAACTGACTTTCAATTCCCTTAACTCATCATGAACCAATCTCTAATATAAGGTCCGTACCTGGAAACAAATTAATAGAGAACTCCACATCTTTGCCTGGTGACAATCCAGGTAAATTCTCAAGGAAAACGTCTAATCACCTTGACCTCTTCCACACTACTCAGAGCAATATCTCTTAGTACCTCATGAACTAAATATCTTAGGTAGCCATTCAATAATAATCTTTTTGCTCTCACAGCAGAACTAACGGCATACCTCACTACACTTTGCATCCCCCAAAAGTAACCTCTGGTCACCCAAGTCGATGGAAGGCAACTGATTTCCCGTAGCAATCTATCTTGGCACAATCATAATGCAACCAATCTGTGCCAAAAATCACATCAAATCCACAATATCCAACTGGATAAGATTCATAGGCATAACAACATCTTTCACCATCACTGGACACTCTGAATAACACCATACTAACGTAGAATGACCTACTTGTTTACTTGCTTAACGAATCCAACAATAAGTTATGGATATTACGGTCTGCAGCCCGCAATAACGATAACTCACTGTTGTCTCGATAAGTAAGCAACAATCCTCAAGAATACAACATTACCATCTTGCCCTTCATTAGAATTACATATGCATGACTCGATCGTGCTCCATCATTACTCTCTTTGGCAACATCATCAATAACAAGGAATATATCAGCCGGAGTCAGCTAGTATGACCTGTGCGACTGAACCTATAGCTCGTCCACCCAGCCGGAGTCATCTAATATGACCTGTGCGGCTGTACTCATAACCCATCGATCCATGCTAGTATATAAGTCGGAGTCACCTCTAGTGACCTGTACGACTCTAATCCTGTACACCACGGCTCATCTAACCAAAATTTCTAGATCCAGGTACCTGCGGAATCAGCGCTAGTGGTGGCAAAGAAGACTATGGAGGCATTTACTGATTCTGGGGACAATTTGCAGCTCTATGTCCCATTTATCCACATATAAAGCATCCACTGCTTTCTTGTCTATACTCTCCAGAGTGTATGCTATTGTACCGACAGCACAAAAGTACATTCCCTCTATCTGAATCGCCTTGTCTCTGAAATCTGGAATCACCAGTGCATCTACCACCATACCTCTAACCAGTGGCACAAAAACCTCAGCTGGAAGAACTAGAACTAGCTTCACTTCTCTTGAAGCTCTGAGTTTTACGAGGTCCTTGAGATGACGGATCTATACCCTTATCTTCTTTCCTCCAATTCCCATTCTTTTCTTATTCCTTTTTACTCTCGCTGAGCATAACCTCAGAGTCCTCAATTCTCAACAACATCTCGTAAAACTCCTGGTAAGAAGCACAATAAATAGTGGTCGTCAAAGAACGCCAATTCCTCTTATTATCCAGCTTAAAACAACATAACACCTCGACCGGATTAACAACATCCGTATGATAACGAGAAAACTCCGCTACTTTCCATAGTACTCATTTGTCGTCATCTTTCCTTGTCTCAAATTGCAAACTCTCACTTCTTACCATCCATTTATATCGGAGGACTAAACCTTTCCTTAAACAATTCTTTAAACAACTCTCAAATAGCTATTTCCTCCGGTGACATCATATAAGACTCTTGTCTCCATCAGGATGCAAATTCAATGCTCAGAAATCAGGTAGTCGTTTTGACCTACCGTCAAAAGAAAGATTCCCTTGACTTTGCATAATCTAAAACACCTTTTCCAACTGATTAAGCCATCGACCTGCTCCCTCAGGTCATCATTTTCCCTAAAGTGATTCAGCATCAACTTATATCCAGTCCTAAGAGAAAAATCCTTTGGATAATAGACTGAGTCACATTAGTACTAGTTTCCCATAACCGAGCTAAATATGGAAAACTAGACTCAACTAAACGACGTGGCTCACTACGAGGCGGTATAGTTCTGACAGAAAACACTAGAGAATTCTCAAGATGTACAGGACTGTAAACTAAGCTCTGATACCAACTGACACACCCCGTCCCGAAGGAGGGCGTGCTGGCCGTCACGTGAGAGTGACGTAACCATTTGCACAGTTCGGAAGCTTTAAAATACCATTGTGAATTCTGTCAGAATACCGTTGGATTCCTCGTGGCCACCAAAGCTCTGCTCTAACTCGAACCTGGAGGGGCGCAAAACAAGGTGAGTGGGTCAGTAAAATAAGTCTTTCAAAATCTTTCCTTTATCAACATATATATATCCCCTCACTGTAAAATCTGTATACTTTCTCAGAAAATAGCATATATAAATATATATAGCTTCAGAAATCTCAAAACACCATTCTTCATCATTTTTCAGAGAAATATACCATGCCATGTGCCAAAAACATAATATGGATGCATCAACATAAATCAGGTGAAATAATAAATCAACCGGAGACCCTGTAGTGGTCCTGTACGGCTGATTCTAAAGCTCAATATCCAATCCAGCCGGAGTCACCAACTGTGACCTG
Source organism: Heteromeles arbutifolia (assembly GCA_024362995.1). Taxonomy (NCBI): domain Eukaryota; kingdom Viridiplantae; phylum Streptophyta; class Magnoliopsida; order Rosales; family Rosaceae; genus Heteromeles; species Heteromeles arbutifolia. The sequence goes on along the minus strand of JANCRC010000002.1, from coordinate 35,353,902 downwards.
TACGGCACTGCCGGAGTCGCCAACTGCGACCTGTACGGCACTACGCTGCACATGAGTCGGAACTACCTGTAGTAGTCTGTACGACTCGGATGGTGTAATAATACGCTCTAGTGCTTCTCTCATCAATCATCTGTGCACATAATCTAGGGTCACCTACTAGTCGGAACCATCTCTAATGGTCTGTACGACTAGCATGTCGGAACCACCTCCAGTGGTCTGTACGACTAGCATCTACTTGGATCCAAGGTGAGCGTGTGATGCGGGTGAATAACATAAGCACTAACACCAGGGGTGCAGGTTATGAGCTATCAACATAAATCTCATCAAACAATTCAATACACCATATCTAACTCACCTGATACTCACCTGTGCGTCCGCAGCACCAATTCACATATATGCATCATATAACAATTCACATAATTCATGTAGTTTCTATGCATGGCATTTCAAATCACATATTCATATAAATCTATGCATGGCATTTCAAAATATACTTTCATTCAAAAATCGATTTCTAGGAAAACGTTAAGTATATATATATACTGAAATAAACTGCCCACTCACAGTTATATCGAAAGGTCATAACCCCTTAGCCTTTCTCGACTGTGCTCGTCCTCCGCATAAGCTTCGCCTATATAAGAAGTAACCGAAATAACGTTAATTAAGCACATAACCAACTTTCGCTAATAACTTCTCATATATTGCTCAAATTGGGTATATGAATATACCACTGTGACCTACACAATCTCAGGAACATCCCCATATTTTTAGAAAAATTTTCCGACCACCCACGCGCCGCCACGCGCCGGCGAAGGCACGGTCAGACGCGCCGGCCACGCGCGGGCACGTGCCAGGCACACTGACGGCGTCAGTTAACGCCGTCAGGAATATTCCGTTAACTCCTAACGGTTTCCGTTAATTTTGACTGACGGCGTCAGGAATATTCCGTCCAACTGACGGAATATTCCGTCGTCTTCTCCGGCGACTCGCCGGCCGCCGGTGGGTTCGCCGGATTCTGGGTATTTTTCCAACTATGGTTTCTCACTCATTTTTCATCCATTTTTTATGCAATTGGTACCAAAATGAAGCTCTAAGCATGTAGAACACATCTAAACAAGTTTCAAGGCTTGAAAATCACAGGATTTTACCTGAGAAAGCTCGATAACTCGGCACACTTTAAAAACCTTCGATCTCGGTCCTCCGACGTCCAAACTCTACCAACGAAGTACCCCGAGACTCGTGAGGACCTCCTTAAGCTCACTGTGAGCTTGAAATTCCCTGAAATGCAAGATTTTACGTGTGCATGAACAGTGCACATTTTCGGGGTTAGGATTTCACGCCTAATCCGAGGGTTACAAGCTCCAAATTTGGTACCAAACTACTCAGGGGTTAACAAGGATCAAGAATCTTACCTTTTGGGCTTCGATCTGTGAAGAAATGGACGAGTTCCAACTCCGTCCGTACGTGCACAGTGCACGGGGAGAGTGTTCCGCGAGAGAGAGAGAGAGAGAGCTTACGGGGGAGAGAGAGAGGGAGAGGGGTAGTTAGGTGTGTGGTCAGCAACCCTAGCCACACAAAACCCTAACAATTATTTTCCAAATAAATTTTTCCAAAACTTAGGATAGGACAATAAAACCAAAGATAATGTCACATACCATAGAAATTTAAGGGTAATCCCGTCATTTCACATCATCGATAAAATAATTCTGGGACGGGCTGTTACAGGCTGTGCATACAAATTTGCCTAAATTAATTAGATATGATTAATTTGGCCAAAATATGGGCATATATATAATCGAATTCTAACAAATGTAATGCTTGTTCTTACAAATGTTGGTACCAAATATATTTGTTTATGTTCCTTGTATTGATCTAGAAGGAATAAGCATCCAATTTGTATCTGGAATCATGGCTTTGGTCATAGGTATCGTCACCAAGATCCGATTGACACGAAATATGTTAAAGAAAATAATTGAGGTTACTTTCTATGGAAGCCCTGTTTACTACAATGAAATGTTGAATCTAGTTTTTGTTAGATCTAGTTCATGTTGTCAGCATTGACTACCTGACCACTATGAAATGCATGTTTGTGTTAGATCTATTCAAGTGTTTTCACTTTTCAAGTTTTTTATTTTTTCTTTCAGATTGTTATGGGAGTAGAGACGGTCCTAAAGTTTTTTGGTGTCTAGGGCGAACTCTTAAAATCTGTCTTTTTCAATACACAACATGTATTAAAAAATTAATTGAAGAAGGATGGAACCTAGTCGAAGCTAGGGGCTAGGCCCTCACTCTCATATTATATTACTTGAAGAAAAAACATACAATGGGTGACATAGTACCTAAACCCTGACAAAATAAAATAAAAAAACAAAATCAAATACAACCACTACAAATAAAACTCATTAAAATTTCAACCTTTAAGAAATTGTCTTCTTACACTTTTTGAAGCAAAATCATCAATTATATCATCATTATCCAAGTCTTCAATCTCATATTTTTCAATGCATAAGATTGCTAATCCATTTAGCCTATCTTAAGTCATAGTTGTTCGCAAGTAAGATGTTAATAATTTCAATTTTGAAAAACTTCTTTCTGCAGATGTCACAATCACAATATAATCAACAATACACGATAAGTAATCAGCACATGTCAACTTCTTTTATAAATATACTATTTTATGGATGTCAAGGGCTATCATATTCAAATGCTTCTTTAGATAGATTATTTGCAAAATTTGTAATTCGGAACATAAGACGGCTTCATCTACATCATTGACATTGCTATGTTTCAAATATGCTTCAAGATTCATACATTCTTTTAGCTCCTGATTATCCAATGAAATTAACTTTGATGCATCAAACAAGAAGCCAAAAATAGATTAAAAAGTCTTTAATTGTTCAAACCTGTGTTTTAGTTGAGAAAGAGTAATATCCACTATAACAATAAAATAATTTGTTCTAAATGATTCTTCAGTTGACTGTTGTTCCTTCTCACTACCATCAATTCCATCATGATGCTTTCTTCTAGGTCAATGACATTTAGTTTGAAAAATAGGTTCAATTCCCAAATCAAGTGCAATTTCTCTAGCATCATCCATTGCATAAGCAAAACCAGTTTCTTTGTAGTGCTTCCAATGCCTTTACAACAACAACATCAAAACACATGTCTTCACATTGTAATTTTGGTGCTCACCATGTTAATCTTCGACAAACTGTCATACCTGTCAAAACTTGAAAGTTCTCTTGATGCTGACGATCTTTCATCCTTATCGGGATTATCAATAATTTCCACTAGTTTAAACAAAGCATCTTTAACTTTGGCAACTTGGGATTTAATTGTTTTGATACTTTCAATATGACTTTCCCATCGAGTAGTTTATATTGATAGATTTAAACCATCAATATATTCAAGCAAAATAGTCCAGCGCTTTGTAGAGTTGGAAAACATAATATATACAAATTGACATGCTCCAAACAAAGATTTTGCTTTTAGACATGAATTTGCCATATCACAAACTATTAGATTAAGACAATGAGAATAACATTTCATGTAAAACGCTCTAGAATTTATGTCTGACAATTCTTTTTGGACACCTTGGGAGAACATGTGTAAAATCCCACATCATCCAGGGGAGTGATCCTTAAATGTATATTCTCATCCCTACCTAGCACGAGGCCTTTTGAGAGCTCATTGGCTTCGGGTTCCGTAGGAACTCCGAAGTTAAGCGAGAAGGGGGCTAGAGCACACCCAGGATGGGTGACCCACTGGGAAGTTGCTCGTGAGTTCCCAGAAACAAAACCGTGAGGGAGTGGTCGGGGCCCAAAGCGGACAATATCGTGCTATGGTGGTGGAGAGGGCCCGGGAAGTGATCCGCCCCGGGCCGGGATGTGACAACATGTCATGTAAAATGCTCTAGAATTTATATCTAAAAATTCTTTTTGGACACCTTGGTGTTTCACTCTTATATTAGATTCATTACCATAACCTTGTACCCTCACATTATCAATAACAAGATCAAGAGATTTTAATACATCTTGCAATTCACTAAAAAGTTATTGTCTTGATATATCTTCCACACTTAAAAACTCCAAGAAATACTCCCATATTTTATTGACTTACTTGACAAGTCAACACATCTTAAAATTAAAGTCATATGTTCCACATGACTTGGATTAGGAGTATAATCAAGGATGACCGGAAAAAAAATTTGGCCTCTTTTATTTTTTTAATGATTGGATTATGCCTTTTCAAGTTAAAGTAGCTATTAACTCATTTTAGATTTTCTGGCCCAGATAGTGATGAGGAATCTCTTTATTGTCAATGAGTAAAAAATGCTCTTGCATTATTGGACCAAACACCACAATCTTTCAAATAAACCTAAGAAGTTGTCATTACAGTCTTCATAAGGTCTTTCATTTGTTCTAGGAAATGTTATGGTAAGACATATCACAACAGCAATAATTCTAATGATGTGTCTCTTTCCTGATTCGCATTTGAAATTCTTTGTCAATTGAAATTTTTTGTAATATATGTTGGAATAATATGTTAGTATTTTTTTGTGATATATGTTGCAATGATATGTTAGTATTTTTGATAATTTGAATTTGTAACACTTGGGAAAAAAAAAAAAAAAAAAAAATATATATATATATATATATATATATTAAAGGAATAAATTGGTTTGGCTTTAAAATATTTAATAAGTAATAAAACAAAAATAAAAAGAAAAACCAGACAAAAGGATGAGTTATACGTGGAAACATCTCAAACATTTGTTCTTCTTCCCATCCATCACAATGGTGAGGAACAAAGAGAATCTGATTTGCTCATAAATTTTGGGGTGAAGTGGGTAGTCTAGGGGATGAGTAAGCATCTCTAAACAGAGATGTAATGATGGGGTTATAAAGTATTTTTAACTCTCACAGAAAAAACTAGAAGGATAGCAGGAGGAATTGCAGATGAATAAGTGAGGGAATCGAAAAAGGGGGCAGAGAGTGGCTGGAGCGTTCTTCAATTGTTAACAAAAGGTTAGATTTGATTTGTTAATTTTCTATTTTCATACAATTGCAACTTTTGCATTTTCTGGGAAACTACAGTCTGTGAGCCTCGCTTTGGCTCTTGTTTTCTCTCAATCCATTACACAGTTTTGAAAGGTTATTTTTTTGTCTTTGAAACTAGACATTACAAGGAACAAAGCCAAATTGATTTCATCGAATTTGGTTAAGATTTTTTTATGAAAAAATGTGATTTGAAAATGTGAAGAAAATCTGAAAATCTGCAGATTTTATGCAAAAAGAAAAAAGAAAAAAAAAGAAAAAGAAAGTCTGCGAACTCAACTTTGGAGCTTGATTACTTTCTCCTCTTAAATCCGTTTTAAGTAACTCTTATTGGATTAGAAACTAGGTATGATAAGCTTTAAAACCCAAGTAATTTCATCATTTTCTATGGAGTTTTGAGGGGTGAAAATGGGGTCTTAAACTTGGTTCATTAAGTGGTTGTGACAGAGAAGTTGGGTATAGTTGGGTAAACTTTCAATAGGCAAAAATTGAATTTTTATTTCAGTTATATACTAACTTTTATTATTAGTTGTATGACTTTTAGGTTTGGGAGTGGCTCCAGACACTTCAGAGGCTTAAACTGGTATTGTAGTTAACTGGACACGAGGTAAGGATCCTAATTCCCGATGATAGGTCTATATCATGTTTAATCTTTGTGATATTAGTCATATTATACCTAATACAGTACTAATGAATTATTTGTCTGAATTTTGAATCATTTGATTTTATCATGGTCGTGTTACAGATTGATATTTTCCTTTCCGTTGTGTTATTACATATAAGTTCTATATTTAGTTATAATGATATGAAAGTTACTATGCTTTGATGCATGGTTGAGTTATGTAAAGATGTTGGTTTGAATATGTTGAGATTTTACGATTGATGTGTGAAATTATAATGAATGCTCAAATTGCATTACATGTTGCGGAGTTAAGAGTTGAATTTTGGGTTGTGTAAAGTTTTGTTTTAAGTGTTGGAAACTTATATATATTCAAGTTTCGGGAAAAAAGCTTGAATGTACAGTTGGGCGTCAGGGAAGGGCCTTCAATAAATGAAACTAAAACTGCTAATCAAAGTGTGGTTGAGGAATAGGAGTTGACTTATATTCCATGATGTTTGGAACTAAGTGGTGTAAGCATGGTATGGGACGTGCGGATTTGTATGCCATAAATATAGGTTAGAGGGATTAGAAGGGAGTGAGTTCACAGGTGCATCTTTTTCATATTATTTGCATTTATCTTATTGTTTGATGCCTAACACTTTGATTAGTCGTGATAATTAAACTTGAGAGATGTAGGGTTTCCTACTAGGCATAAAGTGTTCACACCCTATTAGCTAATGCATGTATCTTTCTCTGCAGTGGCGGAGCCACATGGAGACCAGGGTAGGGCCAGGCCCATCCTGGAATTTTGCTTATATATAGATATATCATTCGCTTTTTATCACAAAGAGCATGTGGTTTATTGGTGATTAGAGTTTCCAAATGGTGATGGGTTTGAAACCTGTTGGACCCAATGACCCTTTTTTTTTCTTTTTTTTTCTTTACCATATAAAATTCAATTCTTGTGTCTAGTCAATTCATATAAAACAAGGTATATACAACTTAGAAGAAGATCCCCATCACATTTGTTTGATTAAAATATTTCATACCAATAATAATTTTTTTTTTAGTTTTTCTCCAAATAATTATATTGCTATATTTTGTCTAATTTCTTTAATATGTTTTAAAGGCCTCTCCTGAGGTGGATTTTTGGCTTTGTCACTGTTTCTTAGGGAACATGATGATGAATTGTTTTAAGATGACTAGCCAAATGACATGTGTGTTGGTTCCTATTTGTACTAAGAATAAAAGTTTCTTAGTATCTTAAGAGTGTTGTAAGAGTTGAGCTCTTTAGACTCAAAATGTATTAAATAAACATATTTTAATGAAATTTTAGATGGCTTTGTTTCCATTATGCTTTTGTTGCAATATTACAATTTATAAGTAAGAAACGATTCTTGCCTATTTTGATTATAATCCTTATTTTCTGATTGGGGAGCAACAAAATTGAAATATTTTGTTATAGGGTAAATTACAAAAAACTACCTCAACTATTGGTGTCACGACACTTTCATACCTCATTTTTTTAAATTGACAATGTCATACCTCATCTTACGAATTTGGTCCAATGTTACCTTCTGTTAGCTTGCCGTGAATTTCTCAGTTAAATGCTGACGTGGCTTGATCCAGGGCCGACTTTTTATTAAAAAATTAATAAAATATTATTAAAAACTAAAAAAAAAAATCATATAATATTTTTTAAATATTAAAATAATAAATAAAAGTTTATAAAAAAAAAAAAAAAAAAAAAACACACAAACCCGTGACCTTCTCTCTCCTCCCCCATCTTCTTCTTCCCCACCTTCTGCAACCCAGAAAAAAAAAGTGGAAAAAAAAAAAAACCAATTTGTCTTCTCCCACCCTCAGTTCGTCTTCCCCACCCCCCCCACCCCCCCACCCTCCGCACCCAACCTCGGCACCCACCTTCGCACCACCCTCTGCACCCAACCTCGCACCCACCCTCTTCCCTCCACACCCATTCCCCCCATTTTCTGCTCGCCCAGGTTCTCCACCCTCGGAATCGGCCTGGCGAAGGTTTCCCGATTCCACCTCAACGGGATCTGGGTTTTTTTTCGGTTTTTTTTTTTTTTTTTTTTTTTGGGTTGCAGGTAGTGGGTGTGAGGTTGCAGATAGTGGGTGCAGAGGGTTTAGGGAAGATGGGATGGGGGAAGAAAGAAAGGGGGGTCAGGGAAAATCGTGAACCTTCTTTTTTTTTTTTTTTTTTTTTCCTTCCTTTTCTGTTTTCTGGGTTGCAGGAGGGGGGAAGAAGAAGATGGGGGAGAAGAGAGAGAAAGGGGAGGGAGAAGGGCACGGGTTTGTGTTGGTTTTTTTTTTTTTTTAAATTTTCTTTATTATTTTAATATTTAAAAATATTAAATGATTTTTTTTTTAGTTTTTAATAATATTTTATTAATTTTTTAATAAAAAGTGGGCCTCGGATCAAGCCACGTCAGCATTTAACTGAGAAATTCACAGCAAGCTAACGGAAGGTATAACATTGGACCAAATTCGTAAGATGAGGTATGACATTGTCAATTTTAAAAAATGAGGTATGAAAGTGTCGTGACACCAATAGTTGAGGTAGTTTTTTGTCATTTACCCTTTGTTATATGACTTGGGTAATTTTTTGAAAAAAAATTGAAACCATGTCTTTTAGAAAACAACTGTCTAGTAATATGAAAAGAAGAAAAGGGCAAAGGATAGAGAAATGGTCGAAAGTTTAAGATCTCGTAATAAATTTTTTTTTTTTTTCCCTAAAAGAATGAGTTGGAAGAAAATTAAGTGATGTTGGTGGAGAGTTACAAGATGTTGGTGATGAGTCTCATGATTAAGAAAATGGTGGTGATGTAGAGGAAGATGTTGGTGATGAGTCTCAACCATGAAAATGTTGGTGATGACCATATTGATGTAGAAGAAAATATTGAACCTCCAGAACCTGGATTGTGTTTAAACATTTATGATCTAAGAGTTTGGTATGACCTTAATGCAGAAATGAGAAACATATTTGTAGAAAATGGGCCAATTAGAGAAACATATCTCACTCATCTTAAGGATAACATTTCCAAAATTTTTTGATCATACTACTATGATCGAAAAGTACCAACTGGTGAAACTTGTGATAGGTACTCAAAAGAGTTGAATAAAATCTTTTGCTTTTGTTGTAAATTGATGAAAACAATGTTTCAAAACGTAAGTTATCAAAATGTGGAATTAGTGATGGAGACATCATGGTGAGAAGCTTGGCCAACATGAAGAAAGCAAAGAGCATCTCACTAACCTAAGAGCTTGGGTTGAGCTGAAAAATTAGATTGACAAAAAATCAAAGAATTTCAAATGCAAATCAAGAAAGAGGCACATCATTGGAAACAAGTGATGCTTAGAATTATTGTTGTTGTGGAATGTCTTGCCATACATAATTTAACGTTTTATGGAACAAATGACAGACCTTATAAAGAATATACTAGAAACTTTTTAGGTTTATTTGAAATGATTGTGGAGTTTGATCAAATAATGCAAAAGCATTTATGACTCATTGACAATAAAGAGATTCATCATTACTATTTGAGCCATAAAATCTAAAATGAGTTCGTAGCTACTTTAGCTTCAAAAGTTAAAACCATCATTAAAACAATAAAAGAGGCCAATTTTTTTTTCTATCATCCTTGATTGTAATCCTAATGCAAGTCATGTGGAACATGTAACTTTAATTTTAAGGTGTGTTGACTTGTCAAGTAGGTCAATAAAATATATGAGAGTTTCTTTGGACTTTTTAAGTGTGGAATGTACATCACGTCAATGACTTTTTAATGAATTGCAAGATGTACTAAAGTCTCTTGATATTGATAATGTGAGGAGATAAGGTTATTGTCACATCCTAGCCCGGGGCGAACCACTTCCTAGGCCTGCTCCACCACCGTAGCACGATATTGTCCGCTTTGGGCCTCGACCACGCCCTCACGGTTTTGTTTTTGGGAACTCACATGAGAACTTCCCAGTGGGTCACTCATCATGGGAGTGCTCTCGCGTGCTACTCGCTTAACTTCGGAGTTTCGATGGAACCCGAAGCCAGTGAGCTCCCAAAAGGCCTCGTGCTAGGTAGGGATGAGAATATACATTTAAGGATCACTCCCCTGGGCGATGTGGGATGTCACAGTTATGATAATGGATCTAATATGAGAAGGAAATAATAAGATGTCAAAATAAGATTGTTAGACATAAATCCTAGAGCCTTTTACATGCCATGTGGTTCTCATTGTCTTAATCTAATAGTTTGCAATATGACAAGTTCATCTAAAAGCAAAATCTTTTGTTTGGAGCATGTCAATATGTATATATTGTGTTTTTCAACTCTACAAAGTGTTGGACTATTTTGCTTAAATATATTGATGGTTTAAATTTGAAATCACCATAAACTACTCGAGGGGAAAGTCAGATTGAAAGTATTAAAGCAATTAAATCCTAAGTTGCTGAAGTTAGAGATGATTTGTTTAAGCTGGTGGAAATTACTGAAAATCTCGAATTGAGTAGAGATGTAGGATCGTTAGCATCATGAGAACTTTCAAGTTTTGACTTTGTATTAAAGTTGGTTATTTGGTATGACATTTTGTTGAAGATTAACATGGTGAGCACAAAATTACAATTGAAGATAGGCGTTTTGATGTTGCTTTAAGGCATTAGAAGCACTTGTTTTGTTTCTGAAAACTACAGAGAAACTGATTTTGGTTTTGTCATGAGTGATGCTAAAGAAGTTGCACTTGATTTGGGAATTGAACTTGTTTTTCAAACTAAACGCCATAAACCAAGAAAAAGACATCACGATGAAATTGATGGTAGTGAGAGAGAACAATAGTCTGTCGAAAAATAATTTAGAATAGATTATTTTCTTCTTGTAATGGATACTGCTTTCTCAATTGAAACACATGTTTGAACAATTGAAAGCTTTTTAATCTATTTTTGGTTTCTTGTTTGATGCGTCAAAATTAATTTCATTGGAAGATGAAGAGTTAAAAGAATAATGTATAGATCTTGAAGCACATTTGACACATGACAATGCCTTGATGTATATGGAGTCATCTTATCTTCTAAATTACAGATTTTGCAAATGATGTTACCTAAATAAACATTTGAATATCCATGGAAATAGCAAAGTTTGTAAAAAAAATTGACATGTATCTAAATCGGCTTATTACTATCGTGTATTATTGACTATACTTGTGATCGTGGCATATGCAAAAAAAAGTTTTTCAAAATCAAAATTATTAAAATTTTACTTGCGGACCACTATGACTCAAAATAGGCTAAATGAATTAGCAATCTTATGCATTAAATAGGATGAGGTTGAAGACTTGAATTATGATTATGTATTTAATGATTTTGCTTCAAAAAATGTAAGAAGCCAACTTCTCAAAGGTTGAAATTTCAAGGAGTTTTGCTTGAAGTAGTTGTACTTGATTTTGCTTTTGATCGTCAGGGTTTAGGTATTATGTCCCCTCTTTGTATGTTTTTTAATGAAGTAATATAATATGGGTGTGAGAGCCTAACCCCCACCATCTTCGACTGGGTTCCAGCCCTCTTTAAATATTTCTTTTTAATATATGTTCTTGTATTGAAGAAAAAAAACGCATTTTGAGCGTTCGCCCTGGGCACCAAATAACTCAAGATCGACCATGTGTGCAAGATAAAATCACCCAAAGGCTATGGTGTTTGAGCAATATTAGAAAATTTGACAATAATAAAAGAATTGAATGATGATAATCATAAAGAATCACAAACCAAATATATCATAATAATAAGTGTGTATACAGTCAAAGTAAATAATAGATAAAGTAAGAATTATTGACAAACTTGGAGATTGAGGCTTGCATAAATGTAATGTCCTAAAGACAGAATTTCGTCCCTACTCTTATGCTTGTAGTTCGGTAGGCGTCCGTCTTCCAGGATTCAACAATTTATAATCCAAAATCGAAGCATTTCAATCTTCGAACTTTATATATTCCGTAGACTCAAAACATGACTTGGAATTTGACAAACGAAGAATGACATAAATAGAGTGGAGAAACCCTATTTCTCTATAGTAAGATTTGACTCACTAATGCCCTTTTTAGTTATTTTTCTACGACCTGAGTGCTTGAGTTTATATAAAACTCAATGCACCTTCTCAGAACTTATGTGTCTATTGGCCTTACACCATATGACATCTGTCACCTATTCAAAACAAACAAATAGTTTTCACTAATTGACATCTAAAAACAACTTTTCATTCAATATTAAAAATTATAATATTATATAATAATATAATTTCCAACATATGGAACTAAGAACTTATTTGGAGGAAATACAATTTGCATAAGATGCAGGTTTTTGTTCGATAATCAAAAGAATCTCTTGACGTCTACCGTGCGATCCACATGCTGAAGGCATAAGAAGGCTCTTGCAACTACAAAGGGGATTGAATTGATTTAACAGTGTAGTCGGAGCAACGGTGATTTCAGTGTGTAAATAGAACATGTAACAAAGTGACTCATCCATTAGCATCTAGGTTTTCTAATTCGTGTTATTTGTGTCAATTGTTCATGTCAATAAAAATAGTCAAGAATTATAAATAAAAAGAAAAAGAATTAAACAAGTTTGTGTCACAAAATCACTATTAAAATGTGTTATGCTATTCATGTTAACAGGTTCTGTCAATTGCATGTTCATATAAAATAAAAAAACCTTAGGTTTGGATGTAATTTCAACCTCATACCACATATTTAAAACATTTCAATCTCATACATTTAGTTATTATTTAATTTCAATATTGTACAACCGTTAGAAAAATATGATAAATTAGCCATGAAATGATGGTAATAGTGGATTCCATATTTATGTTGATGCGGCTGCCAATTTGTGCCATGTGGAGGATGGTAAACACCAACAACAGCAGCGGAGGACGATAATTCTTTTCAAATTGAAAACCCAAATCTCCTTCTAGGTCTTCAATATTCCAACATATCTTCTTCAGATTCGATGTGATAATTGCTTAAAATAAAACAAAATGATATCACATTCCATAAGAAGATAAAAATTAATCTGCAGATTTGTCAGAACTAAAGAAAAAAGTATATACTTTGAGGTGTTACCTTCAAAAATGCTTCAAATGTCTGAGGTATATCACTACGCCTATTCATCTCCCATTGAGAAGCCCTCAATTGGAGTTCTTTATAGTTTGGAGTTTATAGCTAACTACGAATTAATAATTGCATGCATCTGGGTCGGATAGAAATTGGAAGAAAAGATATAACTGCTAAATAATGGGAGAATTTTCTTCCTTGGATGATGCATCGTGCTCTTTTTGTTTTAAAATACTTTTCTTATACATTTAATTGTTTATTGTTAGGGTATCTAATTTGTATATTTATTTATACAAAAATACCCTTACACATTATAGTTATATTTTCACTAGGCCTGGCAATTCCTGACACGACCTGATAATCCGACCTGATAATCCGACCCGACATGACACGACACGAAATTAACAGGTGTTCGGGTCGACACGTTAACGAATCAGGTTGTTATCGAGTAACCCGATAAGCATCTGTTAAGATAACGGGTTGGTTCGGGTATACACGTGGGTAACACGATACACGATAAGCAGAATATTAATTTAATAATTTTATAACCCTAAAAAAATACTATAATAATTATATATATATATATATTAAATTAACTATAATAATTATAATAATTATATATACTATAATAATTATACCCCCAAAATATTAACTATAATAATTATATATATATATATATTAAATTTTAAATTAAATTTTATACCCCTAAAAACTATAATAAGTAATATGCATATGTCCTTTGAAGAAAAAGAGAGAGAAAAAGTTTTCAAAAAAAAAAAAAAAAGGGAGGGAAAAAAGAAAATTATAAGAAAAGGAAACAAAAAAAAGAGGGAAAGATGGGTGTAGTGGTATTTTGCTTGCTACTGGTAGGGCGGGTTTTTCCACCATGGTCTCTCAAGTGTGCACTTGTTAGGATAAGATCCGACAGCTGTGTTCCTGACACGTGTACGTCATTTACCTCTCTCTCTCCTTTTTTTCTTGAGAAATTTTTCATTGTAACTGGAACACAAATAGTACACCATGTGTTTTAATAGAAATGGTGAGAAATTTTATTTTTTAAGTTATTAACTTTTTATCACACATATCCCACTATTTTTATAATGATACGTGATGTACTACTCCGTGTACCGGTCAATTATACGTACAAAATAAATAGATTTAAATCAACTTAATAAATATATATATATATATATATATAGTTATATATCATTGAACTAGATAGGATACGAATTATACGAAACTAATTTCAACGATCCAACTGTCAAACTTGTTTGTATATGCTTCGAGATCACATCAGCAAAAAATCGCAAAAAACAAACATTCAGAGATCAAGTAACGGGACAAAACTTTTCGACGGTTATAAATGAAAATCACGATTTAACGGTTATTTTAACTCCGATTTTGATGATTTTTTTACAGCTATACTCCTTGACCCTATATGAATGCAATGAATGAATTCGATCTTCAATTTAAAATATTTACGTTAGTGGATACCACAAAATCTTATGTTATACTTAATGAAAGTATAAATAAACTTGAAGTGTTAGTGAATCTATCGTTTTGATGGGATACGCATCCTACAAAACTAATTTCAACGATCCAAATCGTCAAACTTATTTGTATAAGCTTCGAGATCGCATACGCCAAAAATCGCAAAAAACAAACATTCAGATATCAAGTAATGGGACAAAACTTTTCAACGGTTATAAACGAAAAATCACGATTTAAAGGTTATTTTAACTCCGATTTTGATGATTTTTTACAGCTACCCTCCTTAAGCCTATATGAATACAATGAATGAATTCGATCTTCAATTTAAAATATTTACACTAGTGGATACCACAAAATCTTATGTTATACTTAATGAAAGTATAAATGAACTCTAAGTGTTAGTGAATCTATCGTTTTGATGGGATACGCATCCTACGAAACTAATTTCAACGATCCAAACTGTCAGACTTGTTTGTATATGCTTCGATCTCGCCTCACACCAAAAATCACAAAAAACAAACATTCAGAGATCATGTAATGGGACAAAACTTTTCGACGGTTATAAACAAAAAATCACGATTTAACGGTTATTTTAACTCTGATTCTGATGATTTTTTTACAGTTACACTCCTTGATCCTATATGTGTAACAGCCCATCCCGAAAATTTCGTACGATGGATGTGAAATGACATTTATGCCCTTGGACGTTAATTAAGGTATGTGTGTGTTTAAGTTTGGGGGTGTTTGGTTGGTTGTATTTGGACCACACACACACACATTCACACACACTCTTCCTCTCTCTCACTCCCGTATCACTTTCTCTCTATCTCTCAGACTCTCTCTCTCTCTCTCTCTCTCTCTCTCTCTCTCTCTCTCTCTCTCATTCTATACGTACGAACACACCCATAACCCATTCCAAAACCATGCAGATCGTGGGTGTTGAGGACACCATTGTGTTCCTGAGGCCCATACGAACACATTCATACCATTTTCAGGTAAGAACTACTTCAAATGCACTATTTATGCAATTTTTCATGCTTGATTTTTAGGGGATTTTAAGCTCACATGGAGCTTAAGGAGGTCCTTACGAAGCTCGGAGTGCTTCGTTGGAAGAATTTGGACGTCTGAATTGCGAGATCGGAGAGTTTGAATTTGACTGGAATTATCGAGGCTTTTTCCGACAAATCCCCGGCGAGTTGGGCGTCAAGTTAAGTATGGTTGTGTTCATCTTTGTGAGATCTTCATTTTGGTATAAAGTACGTAGAAAATGGTGCAAAAATGAAGAAGTTACGAAGATTTGAAAATTTTCCAGAAACCGGCGAAAATTTGAGTTTCAAATGGCGACGTTGACGGCGGCGATTGGCGAGGTTTGCCGGAGAAGAAGAGCGAATATTCCGTCAAGTTTATATACTAGTTATGTTGAGAATGAATGATGTGATGTGATGAGAATGAATGATGTGATGTGATTAGAGCTCATAAACCTACACATTGATATTAGTGCTCCCGCCCAGAGTTAGGGGCATAGTCTTTCACGTAATGTTCACCTCCTGCACCGCATGCTCGCTTTAGATCCAAGTTAGATGCACAGTCATGTTGAATATACCACTATAAGTGGGTTCGACTCGTAGGTGACCCGCGAATCATTCACATAGTCTTCACGTGATTGTAGCACTAGAGTATATTATTCTATATACAGTGATGTTGTGCAGACCACTAGAGGTGGTATTGATGTGTGCGCAGGATATATATGATATGATTGAGTTGATTATGAGATATACGATATGATGAGATTGTTATGAGCTATATACAGCCGAGGGCTGAGTTGAGTATCCAGTATTTCCATCACATTCACAAAGTTATGATTTGGCATTCAGTTATGATACTTTGGCATGGCATACATATATTCATACTTGCATATTTTCCAGCAGGATTTTGAGAATTATATATATGAGTATATACTTTATTTCTAGAAAATTATACAAGTTTTACGACGAGGGGTTATAACTTTTGAGAAAATAAAGGTTTTGAAAAGATTTGTTTCTAACCCACTCAACTTTGTTTTTCGCCCCTCCAGGTATTAGGTAATGTTCGTTGGTGGCACACGAGGAGCTCATCGGACATTCTCACGGAATTCACTTATGTAGGACCACCTTCGGGTGTTATCTCTATTTAGTACTTTCTGCTTGACTGCACGTAGACCATTTATGCTCTGGTTGTGTAAACCATCTTAATTCTTGCACTAGCACACTATCTTGATTTGGGTTGCTAGTTGCATGGTTTTAAATTGTTCGTATCTTCCTGTTTAATCTTGCTTCCGCACTGTGCAAATGGTTACGTCACTCTCACGTGACGGCCAACACGCCCCACTTTCAGGTCGGGGTGTGTTAGTTTGGTATCAGAGCTTAGGTTTGGCAGTCCTGCATATCTTGTGAATATTCTATTTATCTTGGTGTTTTTGTCAAAACTATGCCGCTTCGTAGAGAGCGGGGAAGCTATAGCAAGTGCTATTCAGTCAGTTATTCGCCCGCCTCAGTGGACCCCTATAGAGTCGGTTCATAATTTGAAAATAACCACTTTTGTGGGGAATGAAGGTCCCGAGGGTTCAGAGAAATGGTTGATGCATATTAAGTAGACTTTTAGGCTGATACAGAGTCATGGGAGTTTATCTCCGGACAGATGGGTCGAGACGACTTCATGGTTTTTGGGTAAAGAACCAGCTTCATAGTGGGGGCATTTGGCTGATGAGTTACCCCAGGAAGAATCTAGAGATTGGGAGGTATTTAAGCAGTTATTCTGTAAGAGATTTATTCCTCCTGCATACATTGATCGTAAGAAACATGAGTTTACTAGTTTGAGGCAGAAGAAGCTATCAGCTAACGAGTACTACAGGAAATTTACTGATCTATCTCGTTATCATTTGGAAGTTGCTGCTAATCTGGTTGAGATGCTACGTCGTTTTAAGTTAGACACTAAGAAGAAATGGCGCACCATTGCGACTACGATTCCCTGTTCCACTTATCATGAGTTTTATGAAGCTTTACTTCATATTGAGGATTCTGAGAATTTACCCAGTGATAGTGAAGAAGAAGAGAAAGATCAGAATAAGGATAAGGGTAAATGTCAATTCTCACAGGGACTAGTTCTAGTTCTTCTAGTGGAGGTTTCAGTTCCACAGGTCAGAGAGGAGGTGGTAGGTTTTTTAGAGATTTCAGATCCCAGAGGCAGGGGAATTCTGGTAGAGGAAATGCACCATTGTGCCGTAGGTGCAATAGTCGACATTTCGGGGAGTGTCGAAGAGGTAGTAGTGGTTGTTACACTTGTGGTCAGGAGGAACATCTAGCTAAGTTTTGTCCTCAAGGCCAGCAGAGGACTCTGCAGCCTCTTTTACCACCGCCAGCTGCAGCTCAGCAGTTTTTAAGACATGGTGGTTATACCCAAACGGGTCGTGGTGGTGCATACCACTATCAAGGGGATTTCGTTCCTTATTCTTTGGGACAGTACTAGTACCCCCAGGATCCTTACCAGCAGGGCAGTTATGGACAGTATTCTGAATGATATATGCCTCCATAGCAGTACTCTGGAGGATATATGCCTTAGCAGTAGTATTCAGCTGGTGGATCACAGTGACATTCTGGAGGACAATCTCAGCAGGTTGATGCCGCTTCCAGTGGAGTTAGGTCTTCGAGACAGTATAATCAGTCAGGACAAGGGCGTAATCCTCAGGGGCGAGAAGTTCATGCCAGCAGAGGTAGAGAAAGACAGTAGACTCAGGGACGTATCAACAACCTTTCGCTGCATGATGCTCAGAATAATCCGGACTTGATCATGGGTATGTTAAATATTCTTGGTCATTATGCTAAAGTATTGATTGACTGTGGTGCTACTCATTCGGTAATTTCTCATACGTTTACTCAATTGACACAACCTCAATCTTCACCTCTTGGGTATGAGTTGGAGTTTGCTATGCCCAGAGGGGAGAAGTTCTATGTAGATTATATGTATTCAGGTTGTCCCGTACTAGTGGATAATGTGGTTATGCCTGCTAACCTCACTCCGCTAGACATTGTGGATTTTGACGTTATCTTAGGCACAGATTGGTTGCATTACAATCATGCTAAGATTGATTGTTATGGGAAATCAGTGACCTTCCATTGTTCTGGATTACCTGAGGTTACATTCTTTGGTGAGCCTATTGGATTGAGGCATGGGATTATTTCAGCTGTGAAAGCCAAAAAATTACTAAAGAAAGGTTGTCAAGGGTACTTGGCTCACATGGTACTAAATGATGATGCTTCGGTTAGCATGGAGAATGTCAAGGTGGTTAGACACTTTTCTGACGTTTTCCCTGATGATTTACCTTGATTGCCACCAGACAGAGATGTGGAGTTCGCTATTGATTTGCTTCCAGGTACTGATCTTATTTCTTTAACTCCTTATCGTATGGCTCCTGCCGAGTTAAGAGAATTGAAGATTCAGTTACAGGAATTGGTTGATAAAGGTTTCATTCAGCCTAGTACTTCACCTTGGGGAGCCCCAGTTTTGTTTGTTCGGAAGAAAGACGGTACTTTAAGGCTTTGCATTTATTACAGGCAATTGAATCGGATGATGATTAAAAATCGTTATCCTTTGCCTCGTATTGACGATCTTTTTTATCAACTCAGAGGTGCCTGCATATTTTCTAAGATTGATCTAAGGTCTGGTTATTATCAGTTGAAAATCAGGAGCGACGATGTTCCTAAAACGACTTTCAGGACTCATTATGGTCATTATGAGTTTCTCGTGATGCCATTTGGATTGACGAATGCACCAACAGCTTTCATGGGTTTGATGAATAAGGTGTTTCAGCAGTATTTGGATAGATTCGTCATTGTCTTCATTGATGATATTCTGGTGTATTCTAAGTCAAAGGTAGATCATGTGTGACATCTAACTTTGGTGTTGAAGAAGCTGAGGGAACACAGACTGTATGCTAAGTTCAGTAAGTGCCAATTCTGGTTAGATCAAGTTGCTTTCTTGAGGCATGTTATTTCAGCTCAGGGTATTCAAGTAGACCTTCAGAAGATAGCAGCTGTGGAGAATTGAGAACAGCCACGAACTGTCACCGAGGTACGGTGTTTCCTTGGTTTAGCAGGTTATTATCGACGATTTGTTAAGGATTTCTCAGTTATGGCTTTACCACTAACGAGGTTGACCAGGAAGGAAGGTAAATTCGAGTGGGATGATAATTGTGAACAGAGTTTCCAACAGTTGAAGTATTACCTCACTCATGCTCCTGTTTTGACTCTTCCTGATGATACTGGTAATTTTGAGATTTACAGCGATGCTTCTTTAAATGGCTTGGGATGCGTGTTGATGCAACATGGTAGGGTAATTGCTTACGCTTCGCGTCAGTTAAAGCTTCATAAGATGAATTACCCTACACATGACTTAGAGTTGGCAGCCATTATTTTCGCTTTGAAGATTTGGAGACACTATCTCGATGGTGAGAAGTGTAGGATTTTCTCAGATCACAAGAGTCTCCAGTACCTGTTCACGCAGAAAGATTTGAACCTTCGTCAGCGGAGATAGATTGAGTTGTTAAGTGACTACGATTGCACAATTGAGTATCACCCTAGACGTGCTAATGTGGTAGCTGATGCTTTGAGTAGGAAATCCTAAGGTCGGGTTAATGCCTTGTATGCTTCTCGTGTTCTTCTTCTTGTAGATTTGAGGTCTACTGGAGCGAAATTGGAATTGGAAGAACAAGAAGAAGTTATGGCAGAACAAGAAGAAGCCTTACTTGCTAGTTTCCAAGTTAGGCTTATTTAGATTGATCGTATACTCGAGACTCAGATGAATAATGAAGAGATTCAAGAGTTAATTCATTTGAGGAATCAAGGGAAAAAGAAAGATCTCAGAGTTAGAGAGACGGATGGCATGCTTATGCAAGAAAATAATATGTATGTGCCAAATAATGAGGAATTAAAGAAAGCAATTCTTAATGAGGCACATATCTCAGCTTATGCGATGCATCCAGGAGGAACTAAAATGTATCATACCATTAGGCCATTTTATTATTGGCTAGGTATGAAAAGAGAAATTGATGAGTATGTAAGCAGGTGTGTCGTATGTCAGCAGGTCAAAGCTAAAAGAAAGAAGTTGTTTGGTTTGTCACAACCACTTCCCGTCCCACAGTGGAAATGGGAAAATATCACTATGGATTTTGTGTACAAGCTACCTCGTACACAAAACGGCTATGATGGAATCTGGGTGGTTGTAGATTGGTTCACTAAGTCAGCGCACTTCATTCCTGTGAGGGAAAAGTATTCTTTGAACAAGTTAGCTGAATTGTTCATCACGAAGATTGTGAAGTATCATGGAGTTCCTGTGAGTATTATTTCAGATCGAGATCCGAGATTTACTTCTAAGTTTTGGATAGCATTCCAGGAAGCTTTGGGTTCGAGATTACTATACAGCACGGCATATCATCCTCAGACAGACGAACAATCAGAGATGACGATTCAAACCTTGGAGGATATGCTAAGATCTTCAGTGTTGCAGTTTGGCGACACTTAGCATAAACGGTTGGATTTGATGGAGTTCGCCTACAACAACAACTTTCACTCGAGTATTGGTATGACGTCATTTGAGGCATTATATAGCAAGCCTTGTCGTACACCTTTATGTTGGTCAAAGGTTGGCGAACGAGTTTTAGTGGGCCCTGAGTTAGTGGAGGAGACTACTCAGAACATTCAGGTTATTAAGTCTAATATGAAAGCGGCCCAAGATCGTCAAAAGAGTTTAGCAGATAGACATGCCACTGATAGAGTGTACAAGGTTGGTGATTGGGTATTTCTGAAGTTATCACCGTGGCGAGGTGTAGTACGATTCGAGAAGAAATGCAAGCTAAGTCCTAGGTTCATCGGACCTTATCAGATCACCGAGTGAGTTGGTGAAGTTGCTTATAGGCTTGAGTTGCCGTCAGAACTATCTAAGGTACATAATGTGTTTCATGTTTCGATGCTTCGTCACTATGTCTTAGATCATCGCATGTGATACCTCATCAACCCTTAGAGATCAATTTAGATTTGACTTATGATGAGGAACCAGTGACCATCTTGGATTGGAAAGAAAAGGTTCTGAGAAATAAGACAGTGCAGTTGGTTAAAGTTTTGTGAAGAAACCATTCAGTGGAAGAAGCGACATGGGAGACAGAGGATCGAATGAGAGAGATGTACCCAAGGTTGTTTTATGAGTACTAGTGGATGGTTTTGGTTGTGTAAATTTCGAGGATGAAATTTTTATAAGGAGGGTAGATTGTAACAGCCCGTCTCGGAAATTTCGTACGATGGATGTGAAATGATGTTTATGCCTTTGGACGTTAATTAAGGTATATGTGTGTTTAAGTTTGGGGGTGTTTGGTTGGTTGTATTTGGACCACACACACACACATACACATTCACACACACTCTTCCTCTCTCTCACTCCCGTATCACTCCCGTATCACTCTCTCTCTATCTCTCAGACTCTATCTCTCTCTCATTCTATACGTACGGACACACCCATAACCCATTCCAAAACCTTGCAGATCATGGGTGTTAAGGACACCATTGTGTTCCTGAGGTCCATACGAACACATTCATACCATTTTCATGTAAGAACTACTTCAGATTCACGTAAAAACCTCACACTCCGTGCATGCACTATTCATGCAATTTTTCATGCTTTATTTTTAGGGGATTTTAAGCTCACAGGGAGCTTAAGGAGGTCCTTACGAAGCTTGGAGTGCTTCGTTGGAAGAATTTGGACGTCGAAATCGCGAGATCGGAGAGTTTGAATTTGATCGGAATTATCAAGGCTTTTTCTGGCGAATCCTCAGCGAGTTGGGCGTTGAGTCAGGTATGGTTGTGTTCATCTTTGTGAGATCTTCATTTTGGTATAAAGTACGTAGAAAATGGTGCAAAAATGAAGAAGTTATGAAGATTTGAAAATTTTCCAGAAACCGACGAGAAATTGAGTTTCAGATGGCGACGTTGACGGCAGCGACCAGCGAGGTTTGCCGGAGAAGAAGAGCGAATATTCCGTCAAGTCTGATGGAATATTCTGATGCCGTCAAGTATCTTTAACGGTTTCTGTTACGTTTTAACAGAATATTCCTAACGGTGTCACTGTTCCGTTACACGTGCCATGCATGTGGCTGCGTGTGGTCGGCGCATGGCGGTGCGTGGAGGCCAGAAAAATTATTTTAAAAATGTTGGGATGTTCCTGAGATTGTGTAGATCATGGTGGTATATTCATATACCCAATTTGAGTAATGTATGAGAATTTATTTCTAAGGTTTTGGTTATGTGCGTTAATTAACGTTATTTCAGTTACTTCTCATATAGGCGAGACCTATCCGGAGGACAAGCGTAGCCAGACTAAGCACGGGGGTTACGACCCGGCTACTTATCAGTGAGTGGGCTTTTGTTTTCTGTATATATCTATATACTTGCTTTTCCCAGAAAGTGAATTTAAAGAATAGTATGATTTGAAATGCCATGCAAAGTATCTATTTATTGTATTTATGCATTAGTGATTGCATATAATAATGTTGGTGCTGCGGACGCACAGGTAAGTGACGGGTAAGTTTATATACTAGTTATGATGAGAATGAATGATGTGATGTGATTAGAGCTCATAAACCTGCACATTGATATTAGTGTTCCTGCCCAGAGTTAGGGGCATAGTCTTTCACGCAATGTTCACCTCCCGCACTGCATGCTCACCTTGAATCCAAGTTAGGTGCATAGTCCTGTTGAATAGACCACTATAAGTGGGTTCGACTCGTAGGTGACCCGCGAATCATTCGCACAGTCTTCACGTGATTGTAGTACTAGAGTATATTATTCTATATACAGTGATGTTGTGCAGACCACTAGAGGTAGTATTGATGTGTGTGCAGGATATATATGATATGATTGAGTTGATTATGAGATATACGATATGATGAGATTGTTATGAGCTATATACAGCCGAGGGCTGAGTTGAGTATCTAGTATTTCCATCACATTCACAAAGTTATGATTTGGCATTCAGTTATGATACTTTGGCATGGCATACATATATTCATACATGCATATTTTCCAGCAGGATTTTGAGAATTATATATATGAGTATATACTTTATTTCTGGGAAATTATACAGGTTTTACGGCGAGGGGTTATAACTTTTGAGAAAAGAAAGGTTTTGAAAAGATTTGTTTCTGACCCACTCAACTTTGTTTTTTGCCCCTCCAGGTATTAGGTAGTGTTCGTTGGTGGCACACGAGGAGCTCATCGGACATTCTTACAGAATTCACTTATGTAGGACCACTTTCGGGTGTTATCTCTATTTAGTACTTTCTGCTTGACTGCATGTAGACCATTTATGCTCTGGTTGTGTAAACCATCTTAATTCTCGCACTAGCACACTATCTTGATTTGGGTTGCTAGTTGCATGGTTTTAAATTGTTCGTATCTTCCTGTTTAATCTTGCTTCCGCACTGTGCACATGGTTACGTCACTCTCACGTGACGGCCAGCACGCCCCACTTTCGGGTCAGGGTGTGTCAATATGAATACAGTGAATGAACTTGATCTTCAATTAAAAATATTTACACTAGTGGATACCACAAAATCTTATGTTATATGAAAAGTGTTAGTGAATTTATATATTAAATTAAATTTAAAAAATTGGTGACCATTGGATTGATTGAGATTTAATCTTAGTTGTCGATTGGGCATTAGGTTGGACTTTGGATCCTCTTCTCTTTTAAGACAGACTTCTCGAATCTTTGCTGCTCAGCTCTGCATCTCCCTCGCCTTCGCAAGTCGCAACCTTCATCCTTATCCTCTTCCGTGTAGCGGGTCTCTCTGTGAACTTCAGCTCTGCATCTCCGTTCAAGGTTCGATCTGTATTTTGTAGTGCCTGATTATGATTGTGTGTAGCGGCTGTAGCCTCTTGGTCTCACTCTGTGAACTTCGCAACCTTCCGCCTCACCCTCTTTCAAGCATGAATGTCCTCAGATTTATTGTATGTTAGGATATGCTATAGCAACTTCCATTAATCCAATTAACTTAATTAAAATTAACAATTTAACACCAATCCATCTCTTCTTCATATCAAAAAACGACATGGGAATCATCGTCGTACTATGAACTCACCTTCATCGCCATGGCTGACTCGCTTCCCAGATCAGTTTTTCTGATGAGCTTCCAAAAAAAAAAAAACTAACACAAACACTGTTTATTATGAGGTGTAGGATTGTCGTTTTAATGTTATACATGTGCATAACTCTTGTAGTCATTAGATTTATTGTGGTGAATTTATATTGAATTGAACAAATATTACATGAATTTCTCTTATTGCAGCACATATGCATGAATCAAAGTAGTTAAATGATTACAATTCAGCATGGGGGATTAGGTAGCTAGATTTAACCTGCACCAAGAGCATGTGTATATAATAAATCAACGATGTGAAATTGAAGTTGAAATGGATATGGTATGAGCAAGATTTTACAGTTTTGTTTTTTCTATCTTGAAGGCTTGAAGCAATGGATGCTATAGAGCAAGATTTTACGAACATTAGTGATGGAGGGTCAGTGGAAGTTACAATGGGAATACATCCTGATCATGGAAGTGAAAATACAGAAGATACAAATACAAGTCCGGCAAAGAAAAAGGCTAGAGTGATAGTGTATGGATGTATTTTTTTAGGCTCTTATTTTCGAGTGTAAATGTAGTACTTAAACGACAAATGTATTTTAATGTTTTGAAGTAATATTTATGTGGTAATGTGTGGTATGTGCAAATTTAAGAAAAAAAAAATATTTTTCTTAACGGATGATAACGGGTCGGGTTATTTTACCCGTTGGATAAAGTGACCCGACCTGTTAAGGATCTGTTAAGATAACATGTGTGACACGACACGACACCACCTGTTAAGATAACAGGTGTTACACGAAAACGACACGAACATGACAGACACGACCAGTTTGCCAGGCTTAATTTTCACGTCTATTGCAATTTTTTTGTTTTGTTTCTAGAGCTTAATCATAAATCAAAATTTTCATTTGTTTTCTATTAAAAAGTTGAATATTCTGTTTATGTGTAATGATGTAATTATCAATTATAAACAACATGACGATTTCTTATATGCACCGAAAAACTACTATCCAATAAAGTGAAAATCAAACTTAAACATTATCCAACAATAATGAAAATAATAAACTTACATGACATCCCAACAAGTCAAATGAAAGCATATACATAAATTAGCCAGATAATAATTCTCTTCACCTTAAAAATTATAGAGAAATCGATCCCGAAAACTAAGTAAATAAAAGACAAAAAAACAGTGTCAAAATTGTAGGGTTGTTTTGTTCCTTCCAAGTTTCCAACACAACCACGTGCTAAAATACAGAGAAGAAAACACCATAAATACGAACCCCACCCGATGACCAAATCATTACTTCATCATCTCCCCCCGCCATTTCACTCCTCAACTACCGCCGGCAATTCCGTCTTTAACGCTCCTCCACCCCGCCACGTGTCATCCATCCCACTGGGTCCCACCTCCCTCCGTAGCTCACCAAAGTCCAACTATAAGTACAAATGAAACCCCTCTTTCTCCCTCTTCGCCGTCGCTCACCGGCAATTTTATAATCTTTCGAGAATTTCCGAGAATCCGTTACGGACAAGACGTTCCAGCTGCAGATCGGCTTACAGGAGCTTTCTCTGACTGAACGAGCATTGCTGACCGCTGATCTTCCTCCTGATATCCGGCGATTCGAACCCAAAAAGGTAAAGCATTACTTACGTTTCGCACCTCAATTTTCTCGTTAAGTGCTCCGAAATTCGCGGTTTCTGGAATTTGTGACGGAAATGCGAGGTTTTTCGCAGTGTGCATTGCGTGGATGCGCGTGAGTGATCGGAGTCGAGAATGTCGGGCCCGCTGGATCGGTTCGCCAGGCCTTGTGAGTCCATCTCTCTCTCTCTCTCTCTCTCTAGTTCCTTCTCTCTCTAGATTTTTGTCGGTGCGGCTGTGTGCTTGTTGCTGTTGAATCT
The DNA here is from genome assembly GCA_024362995.1 of Heteromeles arbutifolia. Taxonomy (NCBI): domain Eukaryota; kingdom Viridiplantae; phylum Streptophyta; class Magnoliopsida; order Rosales; family Rosaceae; genus Heteromeles; species Heteromeles arbutifolia. The sequence continues at coordinate 35,327,574 of JANCRC010000002.1, read as the reverse complement.
GGGAGGGCTTTGTGTTTGGTCTTGAGGGACTGTGGTTTTGGATGGGTTTAATTACTTGGCTGAATTTAGGGTTTCTGTTTGGTTGCTGAGAAAATTCAGCAGAAATGAAACGGAAATCTGAGGAAAGTTTAAATTTTGACTTTTTTTTTCCTCTCTCATGGTTTTGTTTTTAGTAAATGGGTCGTCTTTTCTCAGGTCAAGACATCAAATTTTACCAATTTGTTGTATTAAATTTGTTAATGTTTTAGAAAGTTTGAATTTTGACTTTCTTTTTCCTCTCATGGTTGTGTTTTTAGTAAATGGATCGTCTTTTCTCAGGTCAAGACATCAGATTTTACAAATTTGTTGTATTATATTTGTTAATGTTTTCACAAACCCTACTCTTATTCTTGTTCTCAAATGCGGGTTTGTGAATTCGGTTAACTCCGGTGAGTTTTTAATGTCAATCCCGTTGTTGTTGTTGTTGTGGTGCTGCAGGTTTTGAAGGGTTTTATGGTAGTGATGAGAGGAGGGAGAGGAAGTCTGATTTTGAGAATTCCGAGGATGAGCGGAGGACTAGAATTGGGACTCTGAAGAAGAAGGCGCTAAATGCATCTACCAAATTCAAACATTCTCTCAAGAAAAAGGGCGGTAGGAGAAAGAGTGATGGCCGAGTCCGCTCTGTTTCCATTGAAGACGTTCGTGATATTGAAGAGCTGCAGGCTGTTGATGCATTTCGACAAGCACTGATTTTGGATGAATTGCTCCCGGAAAAGCATGACGATTATCATATGATGTTGAGGTGCTCACTTGTTCACCTTGCACAACTGCATATAATCATGCATACAAATACCTCTGGAAGTTCATAATTTGATAGTATATTAAAAAAATTTCGGTAGAAAATTGTGCCTTAGAGTGATGTACTCATTTTTTGTTAAAATTATTTGGTAAGATAATAAATAAACTAGTAATTTCTTGAAATATGGTTGAATAGTTCCTGTGAGATGGGTAATATTGATGAATTTCTGGTAATATTGATTAATACGGTTTCCCATATTTGGACATTAACCTTTAGATGTTACTTTCAGGTTTTTGAAAGCAAGGAAGTTTGATCTTGAAAAAACCAAGCATATGTGGGCTGATATGCTTCAATGGAGGAAGGACTATAGTGCTGACACTATCACGGAGGTAACTACGGCTGATGAAATTTGTTTGATCATGCATACTTTTCATTTCTCATTTTATCTACCATGTTGATGTTTCTATCAGGATTTTGAGTTCAAAGAGTTGAATGAAGTTCTAAAGCACTACCCTCATGGGCATCATGGTGTGGATAAGGAGGGAAGGCCCGTTTACATTGAAAGATTAGGTAAAGTAGATCCCAATAAAGTAATGCAGGTTACGACTATGGATCGGTATGTGAAATACCATGTTCAGGAGTTCGAGAAAAACTTTGCAATAAAGTTTCCAGCTTGCACCATTGCTGCAAAGAGGCACATAGATTCAAGCACTACAATTTTAGATGTCCAAGGCGTGGTATGTTACGTCTTACCTGTAATCAACCATTTCTGTATTTACATTTCATATTAAGTACAACCATAATATCTAATTATTGTGGATTCGTTTGTTTAAATTGTTTCAAAGGGCTTCAAGAATTTTACGAAGTCTGCACGAGATTTAATTACGCGGTTGCAGAACATTGATAATAACAATTACCCTGAGGTATGCAATCACATTTGTTTAGAACTTTGTTTTAGCTACTTTTTATATGGATTGGAAATTCAATATGAACACCTCATTTGGACCTTTGATTTGTTCATAACTGGTGCAGACCCTGTGTCAAATGTTCATCATTAATGCTGGTCCCGGATTTAGGCTGCTGTGGAACACTGTAAAGACTTTTCTTGATCCTAGAACAACATCAAAGATTCATGTATGTAGAGATTACTTTTTTCATGTATCAGAACTATTAATGTTCGGGGGTTCATTGGAAATCTGTCATGAATTTAGTCATTTACCATCCTTCTTTGATTGTATACAACATTTCAGGTTCTTGGAAACAAATATCAGAACAAATTGCTTGAGGTAATCGATGCCAGGTGAGAAGGCGGCAGCGTATCTGTCATCCGTAATGCTATATTTGTTCTATCTTTTTTGAGAAGAAACGAAAGAATTTTATATAAAATAGAGAATTTACATAAGTGGAAAAGAGTTCCACCTAGAACCAGGAGTAAGTAGCAAGGACCTTTAATGTAATTCTCTATTTTATATAAAATAGAGAATTTACATAAGATATTTGTTCTATCTTAACACACATAATAGTTCATTGTGATGTACTTGTTCCAACTATGATGTGAATCAAGATTGTTGATCATGCTGAATCATAGCTGAATGTGTGGTTGTCAATGACAGTCTGGCAATACAACATTGCAACCTCTCTCTGTAGATATACATACATATAATATATGTATGTATATCTATTTTTCTTAGTATTATTTTCTATAATGATTTTTATCTTTCCTATGTTAAATTTATAATTGCACTTAGCTTAATACTTACAAAGATTTCTTCCAAGTATGCAGTGAGTTGCCAGATTTTCTGGGTGGTAACTGTACCTGTGCAGATCAGGGAGGTTGCCTTCGATCTGATAAGGGGCCATGGAAAAACCCTGAGATATTGAAGGTTATATCTTGCTCTCTAGATTTCCTTTCTGCTGCATATTCTTTTTAGTTTTACAAGATTTTGGTGCAGTTTATATTTGTTTGTTACTGAATCGAGCTTGCTTATGCTCTTTGTTACAGATGGTTCTAAATGGTAAAGCACGACGTGCAAGGCAAGTTGTTAAAGTTCTAAACAGTGAAGGGAAGGTTCTTGCTTATGCTAAGCCACAATATCCAATGGTAAAACTTATATAGTTTTCACTACTGCAGAATAAAAAGTGAGATTATTCTTTGCATTAGTTTTTACATTTTATGGGGGGTTATGTATTGAAGCAGGTAAAGGGAAGTGATACATCCACTGCTGAGTCAGGATCTGAAGCAGAAGATATTGCGTCCCCAAAAGCTTTGAAGAATTATTCACATCTTCGATTGACTCCTGTTCGCGAAGAGGTAGGTTTAACCTTTTTATATGTAACTATTGTGATGAATTGATTCATTATTGGAGCCTTAGAAGTTATATTGACCAATAGAGAAAAAGGAACTCATTTTGCACAGGTAATTGATATATCTCTTTAAGAGTTGTTGGAAGTTAGGGGAGCATTCTTGTTTGCTTTGTTTGATAGAACAATCTTCTAGACAGGATAGAAGTAGAAATTGGGCATTGACCTCTTTATGTTTAATTTGATATGGAAGTCTTACTACAGTAGGTTGGTTGATAAGTCATTTCTTCCCTCTTCTTAGCTCTTCTGCCATATCTTAAAAGTAAAAATAACTTCCTAGAGTAAATCATTGCGTGGGTTTTTCTCATGATAGCGTAATACTTGTAATACAATTTAAAGGTGAAACTCTAACGTTTAGTGTGAAATTCGTCTGTGCATATTTTTTTGGTAATGGCTAGTGCAGTGAACATTGACTTTGGTTGTGTTGGCTTGAATTGGTTAGGAAGTTAAGGGCTATTGGATCCCCAAGAGTACTTAAGATGCGTAATATTATGTAATAAACAAGAATAGCCTGGAAAAGTTTTGCTCTCTATTGATGGTTGTATTCATTTGTGGTCAATCATGTATTCTTTAATGTGCTATAATAAAATATGCAGGTTAAGGCCGTTGGCAAGGCAAACAGTGCAGGTAATTTCTCTGGTTATGATGAATATGTTCCTATGGTTGACAAAGCTGTTGATGCTAATTGGAAAAAGCAAGTGGTTCTTCAGAGAACTCATTCTTCCAAAGGTCAGCAAGTCTAACGTCAACTTTCCTGCCAAGATATAACATTTTTTAATTATCATATTGTTATAGGAACGGCTTAAACTAGTACAATATAATAAGACTTCACAGCCTCATAATAGTTGAAATTTCATTACTTTGAGTGTATTTACTTTTATACTGACGTCGGTTTATCTTGTGCCAAATTTTGGAAACAGAGGTATCATGACATTGACATGGACAAATGTTTAATCTTTACAAAATGAAAACGGACAAGGATATTTGTGGAATACACCAAAAATATACATAAATCTCTATATATATTTACAGGCATTACCTTCTTCAGGAAACAGGGCAGTAATTAAAAAATTTTCATTATGTAACAGTTAGTGTCACAACAAATCAGACATCAAGGCTATGTTTGGGTAAGGGCTTTGAAGTCCCAAGGGGTTGAGGCAAAGTTTGTAAGCAATGAATTATAAAATGTTAGATAGGAGGGATTACAAATGCACCACTTGAGCATTGCGAAGCCATGTGAGAGGGATTTGCAAATGACTACTTGGAAGGTGTCATTTACAAATCCCTTTTTACGTTCCTTTGTAATGATTATGTGGTGCATTTCTAAACCCCTCCTATCTAATGCTTTGTAGTATATTTCTTCCTCCCTTGGTCTAAATCCTTTGAGACAAGACCCTTACCCAAACATAGCCCAAAAGTATTAGAAATCACTCTTCAAAATGCTGTGTCTTGACTCTTGACTACCAAAATTTCGTTTTTCTGTTACCAGTAATGGAGATATTCATTTTTGTCAAAATTACCTATTAACCAGTGTGCAAGCTGAGCTACCTACCGGGAAACAATTATCTTGGTCCCTCAACAATATATTATTTATTCTTTGTTCGTTGAAAGATTATAGATTTTTCAAGCTACGAAGGATAATGTTTACTCAGCATATTATTGTTTTGAACTTGGGGCGTACGACTCCTATTTTTCCTTTACCTGCTGTCAAGTCCAGATGGTATAGTATACGGTACTGAACTTAAATAGTAGCAAACAGGCGCCTTGTAATGCTAGATAACCATATTTGATTGAGCTGTTATTAACTTGTTTTTCTTTTAATTGTTTTGGTACTTTACATTATATAAATTAACAGTCAAATTCTTTTTCATTCAGGGACACTTCCAGTACCTGACTCCCCTAAGAATCCAGAAGGAATCCAAGGTCGGATTTTGGTTGCACTTATGGCCTTCTTCCTGACTTTTCTCACTCTCTTCCGCTCAGTGGCTTCCCAAGTAACTAGGAAGCTTCCTGATGCATTGGTTAATCACAATCAAAATATTCCGGAAAGCACTTTTGATGAAGCAAACAAGGAAAAGGGTCGTCCTCCTTCACCAACAACACCAATTACTGGGACTGATCTTCTACCCTCTGTACTGAAAAAGCTGGTGGAGCTTGAGGAGAAGGTTGACATGCTCCAAGCTAAGCCATCTGAGATGCCTTATGATAAAGCGGAATTGCTGAATGCTGCTGTTTGCCGGGTAGATGCCTTGGAAGCAGAGTTAATTGCCACTAAAAAGGTATAGAAGCTTTATTTGATTCTTGTGTAAAATGGGTGCCTTCTACCTGAAATCATATTACTACTGCCTTAAAAAATGTTCAACGTCTGGCTTACTTTGCATTTTATTCTTTCCAGGAAAGACTGCAACTTTGTTATTCTTTGTGTTAGCTAGACCGTAATCAAGTAAAAAAGTAAATAATTATAAAAGTAGCTTCATTATGGTCTTTAGCCTATCTATTTACGATGGAATGGCACACCTGTGCATGATCCCGGTGGCAGCAAATCTTTAAAAGAGTTAATCTAAGCAATGTGAATTATAAAAGGAAAGACATCAGACCTAAAGGATGGCTGCAATCCCAATTCAATTGGCATTGTACTCAACTTATATTTTATTTTTCTTTAAGTTTTTTAAGTTTGCATCTCTCTCCACGACATAGTTTTAGGGACTGCTTGCATGTGTTTTGCATCCCATTGTGCATGTAGGGATATATATGTTAAGGTGCCCATGACGGCATGAGTGCTTCTTGGTTGTCACTGGGCTTAGTTTCGGTATTTCAGAATGATGCATGCATTGACTGTTTCTTATGGATCAGGCTCTGCACGAGGCTTTGATGAGGCAAGAAGAGCTTCTGGCTTATATTGACAGGCAAGAAGACGCCAAGCTCCGGGTACGTTAACCATTCAGTCCATCTAGGGAGATGTGTATTCTTCTTTTTCGTTTCCTTGGTTCTATGGTTCATGAGTTTTAAGACATTTTCTTGCTCCCTGTCATCAGAAAAAGAAGTTTTTTTGCTGGTAGAGGTGGTGGTTGCTGTTGAAGAGAGACTACCGAAGAAAGGGATTTGCTACGCTGTTTCTCAAACACGTAAGATCCCTACATGAGTGTTTGACTAGACAATACCGACCTTTGATCTCATAGACAACCATATCATCTGAAATGATGCCCATTCTGTCTACTGAGAACGATACGGAACTGACCGTGGAGTTTTATTTTCTTGAACTAACCAGAGATTTGATTATAATTATGGCTTATGCGGTTCATTTTATCAACTATAAATTAGATATATAAGGCGTATGACCGAACAATTCTTACTTATCATCGGTTTTATCTAAATTTTCTCTCATTACATACTAGGTCACACGATCAGAGAGAGAGATTACCAATTAGGCCTCGACAATCCGTAAAAATCTGTACATTTTATGTCCACTCGATGGGGAGAGAGACCAAAGGACCCTGGAGGTATTTGCAAAGCTAAAGCGGTATCCATATTTACTCGAAGTATACAGAGACTTTAAAAGAAAGGCACACTGCGCAATAATGTACAAAAGCTTTTTAAGTTACAGTACCAAACTAGCAAACATAGAACCGAATGCATTCCACAGCGGATCCGTGGGGGGCCTTACAATCGAACCATCGCCGCCACCAACCGCTATCCCTGAACATTACCAGAGCATCGAATCCAATAGCCGGAGCTATCACCACCTTACCAAGAGAAAGGGTTCTGCAATCATAGTTCAAAAAACACCTAGGTCAAAACACTTCTCCACATCTGAAATATGTCAAATATTTACGTCAAATTTACTTAAGTGAGGAGTGCTTAAGGCCAAAAGAGGAGTGTTAGAATCTCTGGACTTTACACAAGTATAAATTAGGTCACTTACAAACTTCTTCTTCTTCTCCTTCTTTTTCTCAAGTTGGGCGATAAGCTCATCCTGCCGGACAAGGGTGTCCTCAAGCGCCTACAAAAACCAAAACAGAAACAGAATGTACATGTTCACGTTTAGTTTTCTCTTGATATAGATTTTCCTGTTTCGGTTTCATTTTTCTTTTGGAAACGCCAACATCAACACCCAAAAACATGAATGTCGAGACAATTTACCTTCTTGGTTGATGACAGCTCTTGTTCCAAGGTGTTGACGCGGGTGAGAGCAGCATTCAACATTTCCTCTTTGTCAGGTGGCATGACTGCTGGTTTCGAGCTGAGAGCATTCAGCTTCTCCTCCAGTTCAGCCATGCGCTTCATCGTGTTCATATAGTCGGTGCTGGAGATGGCAGGCACAGGCAACGATTGGCCTTTAACCACCACTCCGTTGTAGTAAACGGGGCTTCCATACAGGGCAGCATCAGTGAGTTTTCTTGGCATGGTTCGCGTAAATCGAACCATGGCGACAATTCCCATGATGAAGGCCATGAGTCCAGACAGTAACTGATTGGTTAGTCCACCAGGAGCCTTGCAAGTATCATGCACAGGGAAGCCTTCTGTAGGAAATTTATCATAATGAACTGACTTGGGCCAATTTGCATCAGCAGTCTTGTCAACCATTGGCGCAAAGTTGTCATACTCATAGGCTTGATTGCCCTTGTCCGCGATCGAAACCTGCAAAACACAAAACAAATGAGAACATCAACAGATCAACGCAGCATGGAACAACACAATCTGCACTGCTTTTGAAAGGGGTAGCAAAAGATGAATAGAGATCAGTATGATAACGAAGCTCTGCTAAGCTTACCTTTTTAAGCGGATGAGAGAGTCTTTGATGCTCCACTGGAAAATGCACGTCAACCTCTGCAACGGTTTTTGATTTGAAAGAATCGTATCTCTTCATGTGGTAGTAGTATAAGAAAAGTAAACAGAAATTTGGCAATTGATCATTAAAAACAAAAGAAGACAGTTTGAAGAGAGGCCATAATTACACCAAAACTGAAAGATTTGAGTACCTTTGAGGATGCATTCTCATCTTCAGAGATAATCTTCTCCTCAATGCCGGATAACGACTTCCTCGGGCATTTGGCCTCGCCATTATGAACCATCTGGATCATCAAAACAACTGATTGTAATCTTTTTGTTCATATTAGGATAGAAGATGCTACAATCAAACCGAAACAAGTAGTAGTAAATCACCTTCATTATGTCTGGATCGTTCCATGGGCCCTTATCCGAGCGCATACAACCACCCTTGTCAGCACAAGTACAAGTGCCACCTAGAAACTCTGGCAGCTCACTGTTACAGATTTTAACGAAAACACATTATGACAGAATATGAAGCTAATACGTTATTACGTTGCCAAACAAATATGTTACAGCACAATGTGAATCAGGAATGCTTACAATGTAGACTAGGAGATGTATGAAAAATTGAACCGACTTGAAGGAAATATATTTTTCCCTGGTGGAAACTTACCTGCCATCAATTATTTCAAGCAGCTTGCTCTGGTATTTGTTTCCGAGAACCTGATGGGTAATCATCAACTCGTTTAGCACCATTACCGTACCAAATCGTAATTCGGAGTAGGTTACTGTAAAGGATGAATGCTTACATTGATTTTTGCAGTGGTCTTTGGATCAAGGAAAGATTTCACAGTGTTCCATAAGAGTCTAAATCCGGAACCAGCATTGATGATGAACATACGGTTGAGGGTCTATGATCAATAAAACTTTCGGTCATAGAAGAACAAAAACTAGTTTTCTTGCTAGGCAAGCAAACCCAGAAAGCTTGTTGCACAAAAATTGAAATGAAATTTACATACCTCAGGATAGTTGCCACCATCGATGTTCTGAAGGGTCTGGATGAGGTCCCTTGCAGATTTGTTGAAATTTTTAAACCCCTTCACATCAATTACATGAACTAATGATTAATTCTTTTGTAACTCAAACGAAGGATAAAGAAAAATCGAAGGATCTAGCTATGTTTACTAACCACTCCTTGGACATCAAGAATAGTGGTGCTCTGATCAATGTGCTTCTTTACTGCAATAGAACATGCTGGGAATTTACTGACAAAGGTCCTCTCAAACTCCCCAACATGGTACTTCACATAACGCTCCATTGTTGTCACTTGCATCAGTTTGTTAGAATCGACTTGACCAAGTCTCTCAATGTAGACAGGTCGTCCATCCTTATCAACTCCGTGATGTCCTTGGGGATAGTACTTCAAAACTTCATCAATTTCCTTGAAATCGAAGTCCTAACAAAATAACCGAAGGAAAATTTTAGGATACAATAGTACTCGATGAAAGCGTACAGAAAGTTCGAAAAAAAGTCTTATAGAATTACCTCCATGATGGTGTCAGCACCAAATTCCTTTCTCCACTGAAGCATGTCAGTCCACATTTGCTTTGCCTTCTCAATGTCAAATTTCCTGGCCCTTAAAAATCTGTACCATCATACAAGAAGATTACATTTTAATCCTAATTGTTTATAGAAACTCGATCATCTATAACCGTTAATGCTGGCCAAAATATGGAATAAGTTCCTTAGCATCATATGATGATCATCGTGTTTTGCAGGCAGTAGTTCTTCCAAAATAAGTGCTTGGCGGAATGCGTCCACTGCCTTTAACTCCTCTGCATCAATGTTATCCTCAATTGGGACGGACATCACCTTGCTGTTTCTTCGTCCCTTCTTAGTAAAGGAATGCCTAAACTTGGTGGAGGCATTGATTGCCTTCTTCTTAAGAGTCCCAAGCCTTGTTTTCCTCTCATCCTCGGAAGTTTCTTCTTGAACTGCAGAGAATAATTGTAGACAAAGATTGAGTTGGAATGCAAACGTAGGCACAAATGTTTAATTGTTAATTATGGCTTACCAGGTTTAAGGTGTCGGTCGACGGATGCGGGCATAGTGTCACACATGGTTGATATCTTGCAAGGTTGCTCTACCGCTTTGAGACAGCCAAAGGATAGGAGAGTCAAGCACTCATATATCACAACTTGCTCAAACTAGAGCCCTCGGAGGATATACCCTACACCTGTAGCCTTATACACCTAAAAATGAAAAAAGAAATTAGAAAACCAACCATGAATTAATGTTGTTAGCATGCATTCAAGGGGTAACTTTTCTTGTTAGTCTTATTTTCCATACAAAATGATTACGTTGTCAGCCTGTGAATTTAGACCACACATTCATGAAATAATCAACATGATCAATGGTTTGGATTCAAAGTCTGTCAACATAAGCATCGAGAGCATTGAAATTATTCGTCAAGAAAATAGAAAAGTGACAATTACCCAAAAGAAAGGTGGCTATGGGGATTGAAAAAGTTGAGCAATCAAAAGCTAGCTAGCATTACGAATGATCGAAAAGAAAAGAGGACAACAAGAGATTGGGTGTATAGATAATGAAAAAGAAGAAGAAGCATAAGCAGAAGAAGCAGAAGAATACCTTTTTGGCAACAAATGTAGGGAGGTAAGAGAGAAAGTGGTGAAGCATATATATGATCCGAGTTAATCTCTGGAACTGGACGGCCAGATAGACAGACAGGACGACATGACTTACTTAGCAAAGAAAGATTGACACCAAAAAAAGGGAGATTTTGTTTTCATATTTTTGTTCCCCATTGACATGGTCGTCTCTGTGCATTGCGTTGCATTGCTTGACCAGTTTTTTGCTGTTTATGGTGGTCTGCAGCTGCGAAATGCAAGCCACTCCGTTCAATATCTTTTGTTTTCCCCGCACAAGTCAACTAACTTTTCCCCAACGGCCATCCTTCTTTTTCCACGCAAAATCCTACTATTTTTGTTTGAAAATACCCTCTCTTTTTTGGTGAATAATGCAATAGTTGCAATGTCAAGATAATTACTTAATTCCATTTGTTTTTTTTAATAAATGATATTATCTACATTAAAAAAATTAAGATGATGTTAACCAAAAATATAAAAAAAGCCTCACAACTAGATCATAATACTAAGTGGGAATTTCATTTATTGGTTTAAATCGAAAGAAAAAAGTCCACATGTGAGCGTAGCTACATTGGCAAAAGTGAGTGGATCTGCTCTACAAAATTTTGATCAATTTGAAGTAAGACGTATAGTTTAATCACAAAAGACTCGGGTGTAATAAAATAATAAAACCAATCACTATATTTTATTTTGTCAATTCTCTGACGTCGAATTTTTGTATTCTTCAATAGAAATAGCATAACTCAAAAATTACTAGAGTCAAAATTGACACCTTGAAATTATAAGTATCTTTGTGGAACCTTAGGAAACGACATGACAACTGAAATTTTGTATTTGTACTCCGGTATATATGAAAGAGTACTTGTTTTGTCTTTGACACTGTCATATTTGAATTGAAGCTACTGTTAGCAATCCATTGACAGTTAACCAAAGGCGATGATGAAATATTTTTATTCATCAATATTAATTTAATTTAATATATAATCGCATTATTTTAAACTACATACATTAATCATATTAATTTAAGCTACATATATTAATAAAACATGAAAACCGAAAATGTTTGCTCTTTTGGAGGTAGTTTAATTTTGTGTAATTTGCTTCTAAGGTTTATTCTATTTGTAGTCATTAGTTGGTTGTTGAAGTTTGGAAGAGAAAGTCAACCACTTTTCTTCTTTCTTGTAAGATTTTGAAGTTGTAGCCGGAAGAAAAAAGAGTCAAGTACATATCTCTAGTTGTCAAGTGTGGTTCTCCACTAAGTTTCCATTGATCGTGGTGGTTTGCAATTGTTTGCCAGCTGCTCAATTCATGTTGACTTGTAGCAATATTTTGGTTACACAGATATAAGGTTAGATGCACGTGGGAGTTAGCCTGTTGGTTAGGATAGTGCACTCGCTTTCTCGCACTTGAGTTTTTATCCCTCGTCATATATTATAGTAGTTTAAATACGATTTTGTTTGACCAAAAAAAAAAAAAAAAAAAAAAAAACACTATTGACAACATAAATATTAGATTTCAACCGCGGTTGAAAAACTGATCATTTAAGCAATTAGAGTTGAAAAATGATCGGTTTTACTAATTTTTCAAAATGAAACGTATTTTATGGATTCACAAGCATCAATGGTAGAAACTTATTAATAAATTTCTAATATGCAAATTATTTAACCTGCATTTCTCTAGATATTGTAAAAATTATATGATTTTTTGATACGAAGGGTTATATATCAAATGGAAAATTCATTTTAATCTTTAAAAAAGATGAGTTTTAAACTATAACCTTGTATAAGATTAAAATTCAATTTTAGTCCTGGTTCATTTAATCATCTCATTTATTATTTATATTTTGATGTTTTCTTTTTCTTTTTCTTTTTTTAAATGTATTAATTACATTTAAATTTAATTTTCATTTCCATTTGTCATAATATATTTTAGAAAAAATTACACTTAGAATATACTTTCAATACTTAATTATATATTGAGACTACACTTTTTAAACATTTCAAGAAAGGACATTTTTTAAACCCGCGTAAGATGACGCCATGTCCTGTTTTTTCGTTAGAAAATGAGTTACGTATTCTGTTAAAACGCGATTGGCGGTGATTCGAATAATTCAAATTATATTTTCGTTTCTCTGTTGTTTTTCTTTCTCTCTAAAGTTTATCTGTTCCGATTTATCTCTCGTCATCTCCCTTGATTATCTCTCGCCATAATTTATGTTCGAATCATTCAAGTTTTCTTCGAAGGTAAGTGTTTCTCTCAAGTTTATCTCTTTGAATTTTATGTGTTCCAATTTAGATTTTTTGAAGTGTTGTGTGTTTTTGAATCCGGTTTAGATTTTGAAAGATTCTCTGATTTTTCAATTTTGTATTGGTCGTCGCATTGAGTTTTTTTGGATTGTTTTTGTTTTTTGCAGTCACGATTTTTTAGTTTTGAAGATTTTGATTCAATTTTTATTTGATTGAACGTTTGGCGAAGGTGATTTTTTGTTGTCCTGCTTTTGTTTTTCATTGAAGTTCCTTTTGGTTTTTGCAGTATAGCTATCATATATATTTGTTAGAATTGGAATGGATTATGAGTTAGTTTAGTATTTGGCGAACGTTATTAATATTTATGCAGCATCAGTTCATATAATCGTGCAGAATCAATTGTCATAAGTTTTTTTTTTTGGGGGGGACATTTAATAATTTTCAACTTAATACTTGTGCAGCATCAATTTTATATAATCAACGTAATACTTGTGCAGCATCAGCTTTATATAAACATTTAATAATTTTCAACGTAATATTTGTGCATCATCAGCTCATAGAATCTTGCAAAATCAGTTGGTATAAGTTTTGAGGTTTTGGGTTGGGGGGGGGGGGTTGGGGGAAACCCCCTATAAGCATTTAATAATTTTCAACGTAATACTTGTGCAACATTAGTTTTATATAATCACAAAGAACCATTTGGGATTGGTTTATTTAAAGGACAATGGATTAAAACCAATTAATGGATTATTTAATTATTTTTGGCATTTTGTGTTGATCTGTGTTACAGATATTTGTGCAGTATCAGTGTTTATACATTTTTTTATTGTCATTTGTGCATCATCAATTTTACATAATATTGTAAGAGTTTCATCATTTTTTGAAAGATTTTTGCGCAGCATCAGTTTTTATTGATTATTAGATTTACATTTTAAAATGTATATATATATATATATATATATATCTAATTATTTATGTGCAGCATCAGTTTAACTTTATGTTTATTTTTTTTGGGTGTAGATCATGTCCGTTGTTATAGTGTTGAAGTGTATATGAAAATTGTGCAGTAGTTGTGCCGCTTTATCAGCATACTAGTGATGAGGATTTGTGTCATCAAGAGGCTTTTTGTTGAAATACTCATTATATGGAGGCAAACCAAACTATTTATTAGAGTGCAATGAAGATATTCAGACCCTTCTATTGGTGAATAACTTGATTTCAAATCCAGTTTTTCATGTTTATGTTCAAGTTAAGAAGGAGATGTCTATTGTTTCTACTAGTAGTGTGTTATCTTGCCTAAGTGATGCTACTAGTATTGGAGATGGGAACCAATTTTTGGGTAAGTATGGCTCTTATGGACCTCACCATTATGCAACAAATGAGTGGCAGAGTTATATTTCTTATGAGAGTCAAAGTTATGAAGATGGGGCAGTTGAGTTTTGTAGAAAACTTACACAATACTCTATTGAGGTTGGTTTTGTTTTCGAGTTCACTAGGAATGATTGGAAGCTTGTTACTGCTGTTTGCTCAAAGAAACTGTTGGAGGGGTGTTAATGGCGTGTTCATGCTGTTGTGCAACAATCTAATGGTTGTTTTATCATTAAAAATTAAATAATATTCATACTTACACTGGATGTATTCGTCAAAAGGAGAATAAAAGGTTTGGCCCTTCTGTTTTGTCCTCTTTATTGGCTGCCAAGGTTCGTTCGAATCTGTCTATTAAGGCAAAGGATGATATGAGAGATGAATAAGAGTTATGGTCTTAATGTTAAATACCATGCAGCTTGACGTGACAAAAAGATTGCATATAATGACGTTAATGGTGATGAGGCTCTCTCCTTTGGATTTTTGCCTTGGTACCTTGATGAGTTTGTGCATGCCAATGATGGATCCTTTTGTGCACTAGAACTTGATAATGATAGTAATTGGTTTGAAATGTTATTCGTATCTTTTGGAGCTTGTGTTAAATGATTCTAATGGTGTAAACCAATGTTGTTCCTTGATGGTACGTTTTTGAAAGGAAGATATACTGGTACTCTTCTTAGTTGTTGTGCTAAAAATGCAAATAATGGTAAGTTTTTTTAATTGTTATAAATTACAGATTTGTGATATTGTTTTGAATTTCAATATTTATATATTTTGGAGAATCAAATTATTCTTTTTGTGTAGATTTGTGTATTAAAGTATAACATCAGTTTAATAATGTGTAGCATCAAGTTATGGGAGGGGTGGTTGCCCCACCCCAATATGCATCTAAGGATTTGAATTTTTTATTAGCATTTGTGCAGCATCAGTTTTTACAAAACTGATTAATGACTTAGTATATTTTTTTCTATGCAGCATTTTTTGCAACATTAGTTTTTACTCTGTTCAGCATCAGTTATTAATGTGCAGCATCAATAATGTTATGTGCAGAACCTGTTTTTTGATATAATTATTAAAAAAATTTCTATACAGAGATTTTCCATGTGTGTTATGGTATTGTTGACATAGAAAATGTAGACAATTAGACGTGGTTTGTTGAACATTTTGCTCAGATATTAAATTATCAAAGAAGGAAGATCACGTTTATTACCGACCGACGACATCATGGGTTTTTTAATGCTATTCGAAAGTACTTCCCTACTGCTTCTCATGGTTTCTGCATTATATATTTGAGAGAAAATTTAGAGAGGCAATGTGCAGATAATAAATTTTTGAAGGATTAGTTGTGTGAATATTTCAAAAATTGTGCATATGCATTTAGTGTTGAAGATGTTGATAGGAATATTGAGAAAATGAGAAGTGTTAACAGAGATATTTCCAATTCATTTTTAGATGATCTTCCAAAAGAGCATTATTCTATTATACATTTTCGAGGAAATCGGTGTGACGAAATGAGTAATGAAACTGCAGAATCATTTAATGCAATGATCTCTGAAGAGCGTAGGATACGTATTCTTGATTTGATTGAATAAATTAGGGAGAGGTTGATGGTCATAATGTCGGACAGGAGGCGTGTTTCAGAAAAGTGGTTTTCTTTGTTATGTCCAAAAAAAGAAGATGATCTTAAAGGTTTTGTTCAAGAAGGTAGTCATTGGATTGTTAGTAGGTCATCTGATGATGTGTTTGAGGTTCGGGGGGATATGAACTCTTTTGTTGTTCTGTTGGATCAACACCAGTGTTCATGTGTTCAATGGAAGCATAAAGGATTTCCTTGTGCTCATGCTTTGCAAGTTATTTTGCATGATCATCGTGATATTGAGGATTTTGTGGATGACTACTGGAAAGTTTCTTCATATAAGCTAAGCTATCAGTTTCCTATTGTCCCAGTTTCTGACTTGAACAAGCCTATTTTTGATCTACTAAATGCTCCTGTTAAGCCTCATCTTACAAAGAGACAAGGTGGTAGGCCACGTATTCATGTATTCATCGTTACAAGTCTAAAAATGAGACAAGAGGTGTAAGATGTAGTCATTGTTATCAGATTTCACACCATAACAAGCACACATGTCAGGCTTTAATTTTATTTTTATTTTTATTTTTTGAGTGTTGGATTTTTTTTGTATTATGGAAGTTTGTTATCAAATAAGTTTTTTGTTATTTCTTGTTCAGAATAAGTTTTTGATTTTATGCAAAATCAGGTTATTCATTTTGTATGCAGCATCAATTTTTTGTATTTTGCAATTTTCCGTTCCCCAATTTATGAAGAATCAATTTTTAGCAATTGAGTTCATGTTTTTATAATAATGAGTTATTGGGAGAAACTTGATGTTCCCAATTTTGCAAATTTTCTATCATGGAGAAAATGAATAAACAGATTGAAACAACTATGTGACATTTGAAATGGATAGATTAAAAAAGAAATGTAACATTCGAAAAACATATGTAATTTTTTTTGCAAAAGTGAGTTATAAAATATAATTTTAAACATCAAAGTTCATAACAATTGAAATGTTAGAAGTCCAGCTTCTTTTTTTTTTGGTTCAAGCTAGTTTTTGTTTGTCCTTGACTTCAGCTACTTCTTTTTTTTCTCCTCAAACTTCATGCTCCAGCTCAATCTATGATGTATTATTTGAGATGTAATATCATGATGCACATAGTTGACTTCCCGCTTGATTAAGGACTTTTTCATCTTTCTGCCTTTTGCTATATTTCGGATGTAATACACCACAAATACACCACAATCATGTATGTAAAATAAGTTTGCATAATTAGCATGCAACATTAGTTAAAGCAGACTGATGCATCATCAGTTATGGAAGAATAGAATTAGCATGCAGCATCAGTTAAAATAGACTAAGTATACAGCTTGAGTTATGGAAAAATATAGCTTCAGTATGCAGCATCAGTTATAGTAGACTCATTCAGTATGCAGAATTACTATTTTATATGGAATCTAATGATTGGTGTACAATCATTTTATCATTAAACATTTATTCATAATCAACAAATTTTAAGGATTCCAACAACATTAATATTTAGTTAGAATCATTTTACTATCTTGTTCATTGCAAAAAATAGTTTAACTTTAAATATGTAACCAAGAATAGTAATTCAATTAAAACAATCAAAATACACAATTATACTTATGAGCCAAGCTGAATTGGACATTGTTTATCCTCATCCATCTCAAAAGTTGAATTTGTAAGGCTAATTCAGATGTAGTCATTTATTGAACTTTCCCTTTCAATTAATGGAAAATGGAATAATCTGTCTCTGTTGTTGTACCATTCTTCTACCATTTTGACCTATATACATATTAAGAGTATATTTGAAAAATGTACTAAGAAATCACTGAAAATATAAGCAATAATGAATTTAGACTTACCACTTTATATGCATTGTCATTGTGGATGTTTGTTTCACCTTCTTGAAGGTTTTTTCTATTAGAGTTGTAAAAATTGAAATGCCTCTCCTCTATGTTGAACACAAGCAATGTGTAGTGTTCGTGATTTAGAAGAGGTATAAAGATTTTTCGCGCAACTCCATTTGTTCGTTTAATTGTTCCCCCAAACTGTGTTTTAATTCTTTCATTTTGGCTTCGTCATTTTCATAGTTGGTGAAGTTTATATGTTTATCTAGAACATAATTAGTATATGGACAATCAGTGTGCAACATCAGTATGAATCATCAGTGTGGACATGTGTATGAAACATGAGTATGCAGTTTCAATGACATTGAATAGATTTTATCTAAATTCAATATTTATAACTTACAAAGAGATTGACCGAGAAGTAGAAGTTTTGATGATCCAAATTGCTTTCTTGGTCCCTGAGAATGTAGTTGTGTACATCAATCACAATATTTGTAACTTTGTCATCTCCAAGGAATCCATCCATATCTTCTTCCATCACACTATTGTCATAGTAGCTGAACTCATTTGCAGTTGATGACCAATATATGTCCATGAAACACAATATACATAGAAATATGTTAATGCAGAATCAGTATTTTGAAGTATAACAGAAATTATAGATTTAGTTGTAAATTTTTCTTACACTGGTATTTTCTCAACTTTTAGAATTTGAAATTTCTCTCTTATTTTTTCCATTTTTTCCTTGTTTATTGCGTTTAGTTCACACTGCTTCTTGTAGGACTTTTCTTGCTGCCATTCAAGGTCATTCTTCTCCTTTAGCAGTCCCTTGTTCTTTTCTTGCAACTCATTATTTTCTTCTTCCTATTTTTTCTTTTGTTGCCCCAATGTAGTGTTCTTCTTCTTGAGTTCACTTTTTTTGTTTTTCCAATTTTTTCTTCTCTTTTTCTAACTTCTTGTTTTGTTTTTGCAAGTCATTGTCATCGTTTTGCAAAGCATCATTCTCTTCAACAATTTTCTCAATAACTGAATTCTTGAAATTGTATGTGTTAATAGCATTATTCAACATCTGAAGCCGAGGTTTTGCTCTTCTTTTCCAGTACTCTGCAGGATCTGTTTGGCTTTGAGAAGAGCTCTTCTTGTGTTAATTCCTCTTTTGAATTTTCACATTCCCATTTTTCTTCACCCGTAAGTGGAGCAAGAAGCCATTCATAAAATGTTTGTTGCTTTCTTGTCTTGATTGTCGACACTTCAGGGTGAACTGGCAGTTGAGGAACATATGCTGCATTTCCTTCTTGTTCCTTAGCTTGAACTGGCAGTGGAAGGACTGATTCTGCATTTGCTTCTTGTCCATGTCGGTGAACTGGGATTTGAGGAACTGAGGTGCTTGGAGCCACTATTTTCATTGCATCTTCTTGCACTACAGGAACTGATTCTTGGATTGAAGTACTTTGAGGCTCTTTTTGCACTGCCACTTCTTGCACTAGAGGAATTGATTCTTCAATTCATGTACTTGGAGCCTCTTTTTGTATTGTCTCTTCTGTTTGGAAATTAACCACATTACTGATCACCCTATCAATTTCAGTCGCATCCATGTCTGTGATGTCCGCATTTCTTTCTTCATTTTCAACAGTTGGATAGGCAGAATCATGTGAAACATTTTGGTCATCTTGGACTTGCTCATTTGGAATTTAGGTGCCAAAGATACTCTGACTATCAATCAGTGTGTCAAAGTGATCTTTATTTTCATTTTGTTCTCCACCCTCTTCCTCCTGATAGTATTCAAAATCAAGAATTAAATGACAAAGATTTAGTATGCAGCATTAGTTATGGATTATAATGACAAAGCTTCAGTTATGGATTATTACTTATACAAAGATTTAGTATGCAGCATCAGTTATGGATTATAATGACAAAGCTTCAGTTTTATAGCAAAATAATTATGCAACATCAGTTATGGATTATAATCACAAAGCTTCATGTTATAGCAGAATAATCATGCAACATCAATTATAGGAGAATCAAGAATATGAATCAAATTTTTTTATTCATTATTTTAGTTATACAAGAATTAGTGTGTAGCATTGCTTTTACATTTTTTTTAGTGTGCATTATTACTTATATAAGTTTTTAGCATGCATTATTACTTATACAAGAATTAGTATCCAGCATCAGTGATAAAAAATTAGTATGTAGGCATCAGTTATACAAACTTAGTACGCAGCATCAGTTATACAGACTTATATAAGTTGTTAGCATACATTATTACTTATACAAGAATTAGTATCCAAGATCAGTGATAAAAAATTAGTATGCAGCATCAGTTACACCAGACTTAGTATACAACATCAGTTATACCAGACTTAGTATGTAGCTTCAGTTATACCAAAATCATTCAGTTGATAGCATTTTAATATTTTTTTATGGCAAACTCATGATTTTATTTAAAATATAAACACAAATTTTAAGTAGAATTAGGTTGTTTTTTTATTTAGCATTTTATCTAATGGGTCATCGTCTTGACTTTTTAGCTTATCTTAGCTTTGTGTTTTTATCTTCCACGCAGCCAGTGTCATTTGAATATCTTCATCATCTGTTTGATCATTGCCTTTTTCCAGCATATCTGAAACAGTTCTTTCATCATCATCCTCTTCTTGCTGTTGAACGTCAATCATCTTATCATCAGCATCACCTTTTAGACGTTTAGGTGCCACTACGGTTTCATCCTTCTTGGTTACTTGCTCAAGTCCCACTACCGTTTCATCTTCTTCAGGATCTTCATGCTGAAGAACTAATTTTTTTGACGTTTTAGCTTTCTTGGCTTTTGGTCCCTTCTTAGCTACTTGCTTTTCCATGTTCCTTTTTTTTTATGCAGGTGGATGATCAACAAAGTCGTCATCATCATCTTCTGAGCGTTGTTCAACTGACTCCTAAATTTATTTTCATTTTCTTTTTCAGATGTTGTTGAAGAATCAATATACATATAAACTAAAAAAGCGAAACTGAAACATCTAAAACACTGAAATTATTTTTTCTCGAACTGGAACACTGAATTTTTTGTAAAATCAAGTGCACAAACACTTGATAATGCATGCAAAACTTTGATAATCCATTCGTTTTTTACAGAGTTCAAAATATAATCATGCAAAAGGATGATTTTGAGTAGTAGGAAAACCTTTGAAACACTGATATTTCTGGAAATCCGGCTGAACTTTGTGAATCACTTACTGAAAATCCGGTTTGAAAATGTCGGAAACTATAGATTTTAGGGTTTTTTTTTTTCTTCTAAGGAAGTATCTTTTGCGTGATACGAATTTGAAATGATAGGTTTGGGGAAGATGAAATTGCGGGTATTGAATAAGGGAAATGGGAAACCGGTTAGTTTTTATGATCTTTTGTCGTGTAGTAGTTAACGTGTCCGTTTATTAACAGTTATAGTCAAAGGGCATTGGCTGTAATTTAGTCGGTCTGTTTCTTTTTGGGTTAGGCTTGGTTTTCTGTTATTGGGTTTTTTGTCCCTTCTTGTAATGTTTTAAAAGGTGTGGAGTTGTGTGAAATATGGTATATATTTGTGTCTCTATAAGTAAGGCTCCCTATATTTTAACGTCTACATTTAGGCAAACTAATTTTGTTTTTATAATATATATTTCGATAACAATTTTGTATGTTCTTCATTTAGGTACATTAATACATTTGATTATTTCGGTATATCCATCGATACAAATATGTAAGTAGATTAATTCAATATAATGTATTTCCGTACGTACAATTTGGTACATACATTTTGGTATTGACATTTAGGTACATTAATTCAATATAATATATTTTGGTACATACATTTAGGTTCATTATGATATTTTTGGAGCTAACATTTAGGTATAAATATATAGGTACAATGACATACCCCGACTCAAACATCGGGACGTGCTGGCTGTCACGTGAGCGTGACGAAGCCATGTGCGCAGTGCGGAAGAATAAATATAGATAAGAAGTACCAGAATAGCACAACTAGTGATACAAGAGCATAAAAGAGTGTGAAAGTTAACAACATAATTTACAAAGTTCGAGCATCCTAGGTGCAGTCCAGAAAGACATAAACAGGAAAGCCAGAATATTTACATGGATAGTGTACTGTCAGATATGCCTTGAAACCTCGCTTGCCACCAACGCTATCTAATACCTAGAGGGGCGCAAAACAAAAGTGTGAGTGGGCAAAAACAAAGCTTTACCAAAACACTTCGATATAAAAGTTGTAACCCCTCTCTGTAAAACATGTATACTTCCCATAAAATATATATACGTACTAATACTGGAAAATCATCATTCAACTAATGCCATGATCGAATGAACAATAATCAGTAATATGCATGTATCAAGTATCATCAAAGCAATCAGGTGATATCCCAACTCAATTCATGCCGGCAATATAAATCAATCAGCTGGAGTCACCTCTAGTGACCTGTACGGCTGAATCTATGGCTCCTCAACCAAATCCTCAATTCATCTCTCAATCAATAACCTGCACCCATGACGGAACCACCTAATGTGGTCTGTACGTCAAGCTAGGTATATATAACGCTCTATGCTACGATCACGTGAAGGCTGGCGACGAATCGCAAGTCACCTACGAGTCGGAACCGCCTAGTGTGGTCTGTACGACAGGCTGGCACCTGCCTTGGATCCAAGGTGAGCGTACGGTGCGGGAGGTGAACGATCACCTGAAAGCTAAGCCCTACTCTGGCGGCACAAACCCCGATGTGCAAGTAAATGAGCCATATTCTAATCTCATCGATATCACCACAATCATCATATCACAATCACATACTTACCTGACTTACCTGGCGCCCGCGGTGCATCAATATATAATCATATAGACATAAAAATATATATGGCATTCGACATGGCATTCAATTTCATAAAAGCATTTTAAAACATATTTCTTGGAATCAATTAAGTATATATATATACTGAAAACAAAAACCCACTCACTGATAAGTAGACGGGTCGTAGTCCCTGAGTCTCACATGGCTGCGCTCGTCCTCAGGATACGTCTCACCTATATGCGAAACAACTATATAACCGTTAATTACGCACATAACCCAAATCAAGTAATAACTTCTCATACATTGCTCAATTAGGGTGTTTAAATATACCAACATGCTCTACTCAATCCCACGAACACCCCCATATTTTTAAAATAATTTTTGGAAGTCCCACGCGCCCTCACGCGCCGACCAAGGAACTGCAACACGCGCCGCCCACGCGCCGTGCACACTGACGGAAACCCTAACGCCGTTAAGGAATATTCCGTTAAAGTTAACTGACGCCGTTAACCTCCGTTAGGAATATTCCGTCAACTTTGACGGAATATTCCGTCATTTTCAACCTCAGTTCGTCGACGACCGGCGCCGGCCCCGCTGTGTCGCCGGAAACTGGGTAATTTTTCAACCTTCAATTTCTAGCTCATTTCTCAACCAAATTTCACGAAATTTACACCAAAATGATCCTTAGGACAAGGAGAAGAAGTTTATACCTGTTAAAAGCTCGAAACACGACGGAATCTCGTTGGAGAAAAACCACAAAATCCGGCCAAACCTCGAACTCCCAATCCCGACGTCCAAAAACCTCCAACTTTGTCCTCCAAGCTTCACAAGACCATTCTAAACCTCTCTATGATCTCAAATTAGGCTGAAACACCATAGATTTCGAGTGCATGAACAGTACCATTCACGGTACTTCACGGTTGTTAAGGTTTTCGACGGTTTAAACCTAAACTAATGGTACGGTTAGGATCGCCAGGTTTCCAGGGTTACGAATAGGTTACTTAGGGCTTTGATCTGTGACTAGATCAAAAAGACCAAGATCGTCCATACATTTGCAGGGGAAAGGATAGAGAATTCGAGAAGAGGAAGAAGAAGGTGACGGGGAGGGGTAGGCTGCACACGTGTTGTGCATGTGTGTGTATAAATTAACCCTCAACCAATCCAAGCCACATAAAATCAATAAATAAAAATATAATAAAATAATCATATAGGTACCCCTACATAAAACATTAATCCAACTTAATCATTCTCACACCCCTGCAAGGGTAAAAACGTCATTTCACAACTAATATATTCCTTAGTTCAGAACGGACTGTTACATACAAACATTTCAGTACAAAGAAGTCAATTATATATATTTCGGTACAATCATTTCTGTACACTTATGTATTACATATTTTTGTATCACCAGTTTCTTTTAATATTTTCTCATTTATAATTAAAGAACTAAATATGTGCATATTAATAAAATTAAAATTTAATGTGGAGAGATTAAATAAAAATACACATTAAATAACAAAAATTGAAGGCTTATTATATTAACACCCCACAAATTGTTGAATAAACCCCACATACTTTATACACCCCAATGCACCTCACTTACTTCCTCATAATATCCTCACACCTCACATTCTCAATATACAGCTTACATTTTTCTACATGCACCCCATATTTTCTATACACCCCACATTTCTCAAATCTTATAAAGCTTTTAATTTGGACAAAAAATGCTGACTGGAATTTTGACAAAAGATGCTGCCTGGGATTTAAAGCATATGTGGGTTGTTTTCAATTCCACCATAAAATTCATGTCGTCCGTTTTTAATATTTGGTGGTAATTTTAAGTGTTTAATTCTTCACGTAATCCATGTGATCCCTAAAAGATGAATACAAACATAGAAGTTTGAATAATGCAGCAAAAACAAGATTAAATAATTATCGATGTCGTCAAAATCATTAAAACAATAAAGAATATGAAGTCTTATCTCATGTGAATCTTCCGAAACATCGATTTCGTGTTTCATTCGTCAAAAATAATTTTTCTCAATCAACATGTTTGTAGTTTCATTGGTTATGGTTTTGTTCAACAATGGAGGGTCGGAGGGATTTTGATAGTTGAAGAAGATAAATAATACGTTAAAAGTGATTTTGGGTGTATTTAGAAATTATTTTTTTTAAACCTAATCAGGTCAAAATTGTCATTGTATGGTATGGTAAATAAATCATTTAATATTAAATTTTAATGTGGGATGCTAATATAAAAAGCCAAATTGAATATAAATTTTAATAAAAGTACACTTCAAGAGATTAAATTGAATATGTAATCTAGCACCAGGTTTTTTTAAAATTTTAATCTTTTGCAAGGACTAATGTTTAAAAACCAAAACTAAGGTAAAAGAACTCTATTGGAGAAAACCAGTGTCAAACAAGCAAAGGAAAGAGAAGCGCACGAGATTTGAAACTGTGAACTTGAGCATAAGTACGTACTATTTTTCTTTATCTCAAAGCTGGAATTCATTTATATGAAGATATTACAATTGTAGAAGCATTACTTGCAATGTACGGAAAGACCGACGGAGAACACTCCTCTCCATCCATAATCGCATACAGGTGAAAACTAAACTAAACTAAAATCCTGTTCCGCAGCTATAGATTTCTTGTGGGTTTTAGTTCTGATTTGGTATCGTCTGGGGTTAGATATACAATTTGTTACTTGCTGGAGCACTGTATGGTGGATGTCTTGGTCACAACTGCTCGTGGTATAGAGGAAGATCTCGTAAAATGCCTCGCAGGCTCTGTTGGTAATTCCAAACATTCCGGTTGGTTCATATGTATAGAGGAAGATCTCGTAAAATGCCTCGCAGCCTCCTTGTTACCTTGTCATTGCAGCACTTGATTATCACCTTCAGAAATGAAATCACAAAACAAAGCATGCTGTCATTAATTTGAACGTATATTTTGGCTATGAATGGTGAAGTTCTGCATGCAACTCCACGAAAGACGGGAATAATCATCCTCGGAACATCACATTTGCAGCGCCAATTGATTTCATGATGGCATGGATTATGCTGTCTTTATCAATACTTAGCGCAAATTCGATGACAGTTATTCTGGAGCTCAGCCTGATGAGGGTGTATCATATGGAAAAATAAAAGCTTCTGCATTAAGCGTTTAAGGTATACTAAATGATTTCCCCTTGCTTGGTTGAACCAGGTACATTCCGATGTTACTTAATTCAAGTTGGATGTATTTTGGGTTAGTACTTCATTACATAGCTTGAGAAAGACGTTTGCAGAATCATTCGCCGTCAACATCGAAGGATTTGCAGCTGGTACAGTGAGCCTCTGAACTTAGACACCCAATTTTGTTCATAGCACTGAGGAAGCTCCAGTGCCAATTCCGGTTCACTTTCTTGGCAACCAAGGAAGCGAGAAGTGTTGAGGGAAGCGAGGAATCAAGAGGGTATGTACAAACAGCATGTCAAACCAAGCAAGCAAGAACAAAAACGCCAGTGTAGAGAAACTAAAAACCGCATCTAATCAAATATTTGGTACAAGTTTTTCCTTTTTTACAAAAGAAGAGTGGAAACTGTGTGCTAGATCCTAATTATTAGTTTTCTTTCATCTCAAAACCGAAATTCTGTTTATACGAAGACATTACAATTGCAGAAGAATTACTTGAAATGTACGGAAAGAGCTACAGAGGACTCACCTTCATCCCTATGTTCTCCATAATCACATACAATTGCAAACCAAATTAAACTAAATCCCGTTCCACAGCCAAATCCTGCGATATCCTCTGCGAATTGTATTGTTTCCCTTCCCAAATAGCCCTGTAGTTCTATAGTTATCTTGTTTGTTGATTGAAAAGTATACCCTTCTAATGGTTTTTCGTTAGCTGCCAACCCCGTGTCCTGTGAATCTCTAATAGTTCTTCCAACTCCTAGGTGCATGTTTTTCCTTTCCTTGATAGCTGCATCTATATACATTGCTCTTATAAAACAACCCAGGAGGAGGCTCTTACTTTTTTCTAGGAGTACTCTGCATATTCCGGAGGATGGTTTTCAGTTGCTAATTTGGAACACCTCAACTAATGACAATGCCTGCTGTTATAAAACCATAGGCAAGGTAGAATTCCCGTCATTCCAAATAGCGAAACACACATAACACGCATTTCTATTTCATCCCTCCTGAGAACCACACAAGCCGGAGCCACTCAATCCACCACACTAGATAAATGCTTTTAGATCGATCACGTCACCAACAGAATAAGCTCTGCAATTACAGTCCAAAACGCAAGATGGTCTAAATATAAACTTGCAATAGATCTGAGATACAAATAAACTTGAACTGGCTAAGCAAGTATTAGGTATTTAGTTACATACAAATTTCTTTTCCTTGTCGACAGAGGCTAGAAGCTCCTCTTGTTTAAGACGGGCTTCCTCCAGTGCCTAAAACAAAAAAAACAAAAAAAAAAAAAACGTATAAGTTTTCCTTTTCTTGCTTCAATTTTAACTGCAATAATAGAATTGAAAAATATCAAGACATTACCTTCTTGGCTTCTGTCAGCTCTTGTTCCAAAGCATTGATGCGGTCAAGAGCAGCCTTTAGCTTTTCTTCTTTCTGCGTCTCAACCTTGAAAACCATTCGCACAAAAAGAAATGGATATGATTACGTATTGTTGCCTTGATTTGGATCTATCTTTTTCTGGTATGCAAACTTCAATAAAAGAATTCAAGAATATCAAGATGATTACTTGCTTGGTTGAAGACAGCTCTTGTTCCAAGGCACTGAGTCGATTGAGAGCAGCGTTCAGCCTTTCTGCCTCTCTCTCAGTTCCCTTGCAAACCATTGAATCAACATCGTCATATCCCATCGGATACATTCTCGGAGTTAAAAGCTGCACAAGATGAAGCAAATGAGCATATCATATAATAAGGCCCAGCAAGTGCCATGTCCAGAATTTTCTCCCTATGGAGGCAAAGTTGAACTATAATAAGACTAAATATTTCAAAAAAGAGACAGTTTGAGAGTTAGTGTTAACTGATTGATAAATATGCAAAAAAGATAAAGGGCCCTGCTTACTTCTTCAGGCAAAGAAGAGAGATGGTCTGAGTGCGTTTCAGCCTCTAAAAACGTATCTGAGCAGAAAGAATCCATTCTCTTCATGTGGTAGCATACCAAGAGAAAATAGCAACAAAATCAACGTCAGGAAACTGAGAATTTTATAAAATCTGAGACAAGAAGGTTTGAAGATAGGCCATAAACACACAAAAATGAAAAGGCAACTTGAGCCAAGGTCTGAGTACGTTTGTGCAAGCCTTCGCGTCTTCGGGGATTAACTTCTCTTCAGAGACTTTTGTCTCCTCTTTAGAGACTTTCGTCTCCTCTTCAGAGACTTTTGTCTCGTCTTCAGATATTTTCTTCTCCTCTTCCAATATTTTCTCCTCCTGTTTCTCCTGTTTCTCCTCCAGATCGCCTGATGAAGTGTTGCTCGCGCATTTGGCCTCATGAATACTCTGAACCATCTGTCTCATTAAAATAACAGATTTGGAGATCATTTTTCACATTACAATACGAATTAGGATAAAAAAAAATTCAATTACTTGCTGATAAAGTCAGTTGGTTTACCACTATCCCCAAAAGGCTAAGCTGTTAAATTGTTGGACAACATTTATTTAATTCCAAAACTCTCCCTCACATATGGCCTCTCTCCAACACTAATATTGAAAGGTTGTAATTGCAGGCGTTCAAACTAAGGCTGTTGATTTTCCATTTTCCTTAAAGCTCAAGTTGTTAACGGGTCAAGAATTATTTCATATTCGAACTGTAGAAAATCACCTTGATTATTTCTATATCGTTCCATGGGCCCTTATCAGAAAGCATGCAACCACCCTTATCAGCACAAGTGCAACTACCACCCAAAAACTCTGGTAGCTCACTGCAGGTTCAACATAAAGAAGAGTATTATAACAGGAAGCTTGGTTAGCTCAGACTGAACAAGATACAGATGAAGAAATGTAAAGCAAGATGAAGAAGTGGATAGAAGAAAAAATAGTTTTCCTAGAACGATACTTACGTGGCCTCAATTATTTCAAGCAACTTGCTCTGATATTGATTTCCCAGAACCTGATGCAAAATATCAACAACTTTAGCACCAGTACTAGATAAAAAAATTCACTAGTTTAGAGTGAAGAAGGGACGAAAGCTTACATTGATTTTCGCATTGGTCTTGGGATCAAGGAAAGATTTGACAGTGTTCCATAAGAGCCTAAATCCAGAACCAGCATTGATGATGAACATACGGTTCAGGGTCTACGTTAAAAAAAAGTTCAATCAGCACCACAAAATATGAAAACTACCTTTCATTATAGGAAAACAATCCAAGAATCTTGTTTCACGCAAAACTTGAAATCATACAGCTTTTTACAGGATACCTCAGGATAATTGTCACCATCAACCTTCTGAAGGCGCTGGATGAGTTCCCTTGCAGATTTATTTAAACTTGTAAGCCCCTGCGGATCAAGTAAACATATAAATATAACCCATCATGTTTGACACCACAATAGTTAGATCTAACAAGAAGATCTCCTTAATAAATGAATTAGAATATCAGTTTCTCTACAGAATAATTGGATATCTCCAATTAACCAATATTAAGAGAGTTTTCACATACCACTCCTTGGACATCAAGAATAGTGGTACTCTGATCGATGTGCTTTTTCGCT
The DNA here is from genome assembly GCA_024362995.1 of Heteromeles arbutifolia. Lineage (NCBI taxonomy): Eukaryota > Viridiplantae > Streptophyta > Magnoliopsida > Rosales > Rosaceae > Heteromeles > Heteromeles arbutifolia. The sequence goes on along the minus strand of JANCRC010000002.1, from coordinate 35,298,408 downwards.
GCAACGGAACAGGCTGGGAATTTACAGATAAAGGTCCTCTCAAACTCCCGTACGTGGTACCTTACATACCGGTCCATTGTTGTTGCCTGCATCAGCTTATTAGAATCAACTTGACCCAATTTCTCAATGTAGACAGGCCGTCCATCCTTATCAACTCCATGATGCCCTTGTGGATAGTATTTCAAGACTTCATCGACTTCCTTGAACTCAAAGTCCTTAGCGAAAAAACAAAAGGAAAAATTTGAGACAAACAATAGCTATTCCAACTAAACCAATCCCCACCATATCCCAAGTTCAACATAAGCGTTGAAAACTACCTCCATAATAGTGTCAGCACCATATTCCTGCCTCCATTGGAGCATGTCAGACCACATTTGCTTTGTTTTCTCAACATCAAATTTCCGGGCCCTTAAAAATCTGCACCATCATACAACAGTATAACAAACAACCTATTCATAACGGGATATAGCAACTCGGGCATAAAATATTGTTATGGCCAATCAAAACAGAGAATAAGTAACCTTAGCAACGTATGAGTATCGTCATGTTTCGAGGGCAGTAGTTCTTCCGAGAGAAGTTTTCGCCGGAATTCCTGAGCTGCCTTGAGCTCCTCGGCATCAATGTCGTCCTCCATAGGGAAAGACATTACTTTACTGTTCCTTCGACCCTTATTGAAGGAGTTTGTAATCATGTTTGCTGCCTTCTTGAAAGACCCAAGCTTTGTTTTCCTCTCGTCCTCAGAGTTCCCATCTGCACACAGAAGTAATCAAAATAAATTGACCCACAAACACAAATGGGTCTTTCTCTCTCTTTTCCATCTTCTGCTAGACAGTTAATCTTCTCGCTATATCGTTCCAATTTTATCGGATTTCCGAACAAAATGCAAACAAAATTCAGAAAACACAAAATTCATATGAATTGGGAGAAACCAAACCAATATGTTCCTCTGGCAAATCAAATCAATCAAACTAAAACTATGAAATTATGAATATAACCCAAAACAATTTCAACAAAAAGAATATCTTTTTTTAGATTCCATTGTACTATCTTTGGCTGTTAAAGAAGGAAATATCAACTTGTAAAGTAAAAGGTATATTCTTGAACAATTTTCTCTATAAATATCTAAAGACAACAGTGACTCTCAGGTTTCAACTCACCCAGCTGCTTTGAGTTTTGATTACGGACATCAAATCTTGATATTCTTCTGTCAAAAATGTATGGGGCTGAAACCAAATATCTGAATCCATGACCTCCAAACATGGTGGTTGATGGATCCCAAAGGGACCTGACTACTTGGTGGAGAAGAACATGCCTGCACTCCTCCCCTCCTCAGCCACAATAAGGAGACGAAGGCATGGAGGAAGGCACATTTTCCTACGTTACAGGTGGTCTGAAGGCCACAAGGTGGCGCGTGGATTTCACAGGCCGCTCCTGGCGCATGGAAACGATTTCAAAGCGGCGTCAGCGCAACCCCACGCGCGCGAAATCTGTTTTTCTTTTGTTTTTTTGCTATGATCTAGTCGTAAGTTATATTCTTCAAATTATTGTATTTTTATTACGTCTTTTGTGATGCATTGTTTCGAATTAGCCAAATTATTACAAGGCTTAAATATCAAAATGGTCATTGTGTTATGATTATATGACTAATTTAGTTTCTGTATTTTTTATTTGGCTAATTTAGTCCATACGTTTATCTTTGTTAGTCAATTAAAGACATTTTATTCAATCTCTCTTAAAAAATTTATAAGAAAAGCTATAAGAGATATAATTATCCTTTTTACTTTACAGAAAAATGTGAATTAATGAGAAATAAAACTTCCCATCTAAAAAATGATTAAGGTTGTGACATAGAAAAGAGAGGAAGTAACGTTAGGGAGGAGGCCGGGCGAGTTGGGAGGAGAATAATTTTTCTTTTAGTTTTTAATTGTATTTCATTTTTAAATATTTTAAATCAAATACATAATTTTATAAATAAGTTTATAGTAATTTATAAAATTTTACAGAAATTAAATGGAAATGTCCTTAATTGGCTAATTGAGATCAACTCAAGGACCAAATTGACCAAATTGAAAACATAGGGACTAAATTGACCTAATGACTAAAACAAATGGACCATTTTAACATTTAAACCTTATTACGATGATGATGTTGTCATGTGATAATTTGAGACTGTTATTCGAATATCTAACAACACTTTTAGATAATTAAATGTGTTACTTATCCAATATGATAGTAAATCTTAAAAATGTTTTAATTTGATAGTAAATCTTAAAAGTGTTTTTGCATCGTAAAGCGCGTTTTGGAAGTACATAAATATTAGGTAACACTTCAAATGTTTTTTTTAAGAAGCACTACGATTTCTACGAAATAAATTATGAGAAAAAGGTACTTCTCATAAAAGCAGTACCAAACAAGCCCTAACAAAATGAGAAATTAAGTTTTGAGCACCAAGATAGTAAAGTAGGACATGTATACCTTCAGTGTTGTGACGAAAATAACATGTAAATTTTTAGTGTGGCATTTCATCGAAGAGCTGGTGGGCCATAATCCTCTGACAAGCTATTGTGGTTATCGACAAATGCCAACAACTTTCGAACGAGTCTGTCAACAGATGTCAACATACTCAAGAAAGTCTATCACTAGATACCGACAGCAGCGCACACAAAGGCGATGCTAAGGCTCTCAGGCATTTTGTCGAACAACTTATGTGAACAAAGTAGTTACCACCCCGATGAACACTGTGGTCAGTCGACAAGCATTTTACTTAACATTTTACTTAACATGAAATGTCTCATCATAGTATATGCTAAGACCAACTTCAAGGGAGAGACGCAAATTCAAATATTTGGGCATAAACCCAAAACATGCAATTCAATGGGGAGACCTAACCCCAAAAGCATTGGCTTTGGACCCAAACTAAAACCCAACAAAATTTTTGGGGCCACACACTTTTTAAAAAAACAAGGTTGATGATGAACTATATTGGCCGATAGATGGGCCCCAACTGGCAAGGGGACCCAGTTGCAAAACGATAACATTTTAGGGGCCTCAATGGACGTTCGATTTCTGGGCAGTTGGTGTTCAACGGTCCAGATTGAAATCCCTTTTTTTTTTGCAATCTATAGATTTTGATCTAACGGTTCATGTTATTTTTTTCAAATCCAACTGTAAAAAAAAAAATCCAACGGTCAAAATAATAAAATAATCTTTTATAGCAGATCCACTTTAAAATAAATTGGTTGAGTGTGCTTTGTTTGGTTTTGAAAAATTTGTCAGAATTTAATTTCTTTTAGGTTAAAACATTCGTAAAATTAAATTAAGATTACATTTCTCAAAGTTACAAATAAAAAATCCTTCCCAAAAAAAAAAATACGATTAAAACCACTATTCTAAAAATTCCCGCGTATCGTCGTTTAGGCCTCACCTAGGCGCTAGGCAGATAGCCGTCGCATCGATTAACCCCTAGGCATTTGAAAATTAAGAAAGGGCGCCTAGGCCTGCTTAGGCGCCCGCTTAGACCGCCTAGGCGCCTACCTAAACCACCTAGACCACCTAGCCACCCTCCTAGCCCGCCTAAACCTGCATAGGTCGCGACTTCACTTATACAAAAATTGATAACTTTCATTTTGCATTTTAATTTTTTCAATAAATTATAAGAGACTTGTTAAATACTGAGGTGAACACGAATTATATGCTTGTTTCTCATGCTTTCATTATGTTTTAATACTTTACAATCTATATGTCATTCAATTTTGCAGTTTAGTACGATACATAATTAATTTACTTAAATCCACCTGGTCCACCTAGGCTCTTGCCTTGACCCCGCCTAGGCGCTAGTCCGAGGGTCTTTTAGAACCTTGGTTAAAACCATTCCACCACAACTAATACATTTTAGGTCCTTAATTTTAGGTCTTGAAGGTTGCGTGACATTCACTGTTCAAAGACCTAAATTGTGTCTTTTTGTGGACCTAAATATTTAGGTTTGGGTTCAAGGGTTGGGGCTAGTCTAAGAAGAGACTAGAAGAGAACTAATCATAGAGAATGTTCACACTTATGAGACACAAGTCAAAAATTAAAATTAATTTCCAAAACAAATTTGTTCATTATTTGGAAATATTAAGACTTACCTTGGAAATTGAAGATTGTCAACGGAGAAAGTAATGGAAAAAAGGAAACAAGAATTGGGATGCGGGGGAGAGAAAGTTTTGGAGTTTGTAGGATAGGAAGTTTTGGAGTTCGGGGAGAAGAAAATGAGGGGGTTTGGGGAAAAAGATGAGGAAGAGATGAATGAGGAGAAAAGAGTGGATCTGGATTTTTTAAGAATCCTGATGAACCCTTTGCGTGACGAAGTATTTGTCGCCTAAAGTTTGCATTTACTTGTTCGCTTAAATGTCTCACTGACCATTTCAAACACTTTGCACAACGAAGACTATTGTTCGTCGTGCAAGAACCACACTGTGACGAAGCTTTCCCTCGCACAAGAAAAGGTTTGTTGCGTGATAAATTGGCGCCAAATCTTCATTTTATTGCATTTTCCCCCCACAGATTGGGCGACGCATTATCCAGTTCGTCGTGCGAGGTCCTCTTGCACAACGAATATCTTGGTCACCTAAAGTTTTCAATTTTTTTTTACCGGGACGATTGCGCATAACAATTGCCTTACTGTATTGTGCAAAGATCACTTGCGCGAAGAAAATTACTTCAACACCTAGAGTTTTGTCACGCAAGTAGTTTTTCTACTAGTGTAGCTTGAAACTTGGGTATTGCACTTGCATATTGGAGTAGAATTCGTATAGCGTATGTTTATACCTCATGCCCTGTGAGATATGGATATATTATTGACCCTAATATTTAACTTAAATTATGCCATCAATATGACTTGATGTCTTTACTTTAGCATGTTTACTGAGAAAAATATATATGTTAAACAAGAGAACTGCAAGATCTTTTGTGACTCATGTAGCTAGTAGCATTTTTATCAACATAACCTGTAATTTATATGTGAGATTATCTCTAAATTTAACTAAAAGGAAGATATTAATTAAGTGGATGAAGAATGAGGAATTGCAGTTTCTTCTCTGGAACCTTCATGCCATTCTAGTGCCGTTTACTAGTTTGGATTCAAACGTAAGCGAGTACGATTTGTGTGTGTATTGACCGGCTCTTACCATGCAAACGAATCTATTCTATATATCCATTTGCAATTGCTCCAGGCAAACTCTAACCTAAACATAAAGATAAACCCTAACCTAAATATGTATTGTATGTACTATTTGAATATTATATTCAAATCCCTAATATATACAAGATGAAACCCTAATTAAAAGAACTCAAAAATTACTGTTTGTAATTCAACATCCAGTAGATCACAGATATACATAACCATCGATCAAAATATATATCCATTTAAGTATACGTGGGGTTTCATAAACCAAAGATTAGATGAAGATCATGCCAAATATTAATTGGATTATCGTAATTACCAGGTTTAAGGTTTTGGTCAACATCAGCTCCAGACATAGTGCCAAACGGGATTGATCAAGTGTTTGAGACCGCCAAGGGGTAGTAGATCCGTCAAGCACTTGTGTATATATATCACAAGGTGCTCAAAACTAGCGCCCCTCGGGGGATATACCTCTACCTATAACGTAATTGTACACCAAAACAAAACACAGATTAAAAAACTACAAAAATCAAAACAATTGTGTCATTAACATGCATTCAAATCATTTAGAATGAAACTAACATGATCGTTACGGAAAGAAAAAAAGGGTAATTAACCATGGAGGTTGAAGATTTTGAGGATTAATCAAAAGCAAGAATTCGAGAATATGAGAGAATTAATACCTTTTGACAAGAATGTAGGGGGTTAAGTGGGGCTAACAACTTCAGTGATGGAGCACTACACCCCCACATTCATGGTCAGAGTTCGACTATCGCCCTTCCCCACCCTTGTTCCTGCTTTAGACCTTCTTTGTATCCAAAAAAAAAAAAAAAAAGGGAAATGTAGAGGGTAAGAGATAAACGTGGTAGGCATATATATGAATCCGGATTAATCTCTGAAGTTGTACGGCCAGAGAAGAGCAATGAGGATAACATGACTGATATAGAAAAGAAAGAGTTAAACAAGAATGGAGGTTTTTTGTTTCATTTTTCCATTGACATGTGGTCTCTTCTGTGTGCCATGCATTTGCATTCACGCTTTGGGTTTCTGTTGGCAAAGAAAGAGAGTATGCGAAATGCAAGCCACCCCATTCAATCTCATTCTTTAGCGTTCCACGCTAGCTAGTTAACCAACTTTTTACAAATGGAAACTGCATCTCCCTATTTCCACGCAAAATTACTATAAGTTCCCTCTAATTTTATCAAAAAAATGTCAATTGTGACTATATTAACTGACTACGTGACATGGAATGTGTTAACTTTTGATCTGCACTTAGTGCTGTAACTGTTTGACCGTAGGAACCTTTCACCTGCTCTCCGGCTCTCCCTTGATCCTCAGAAAAAGAAAAGAAAAGTTTCATTCTTTGAGTATCTTGTACCATATGCCTGTAAATCGATAAAAAGAAAACGCCTTCTTCTCGATAAAAAGAAAACGCCTTCTTCTTCTTCCTTTCCTGTAATAAGAATTTCCAAGAAAAAAATCTTCAACTTTAAGTTTTTAATTTAATTTCGGCCATGGACAACAAAGAAACGAAGAGCACTCATGTTATATCGATCTGCACTCAGAACCAAAAGTTCTGAGCATGTTATTCTTCATATCAATTGCTCACGTCGGAGACTGATACTGTTGATTAAAGTCAGATGGGTGGAGGGGTGGGAGGGGGGAGGGGGTGGAGGGGTGGGAGGGGGGAGGGGGTGGAGGGGTAAAGTGAGGACTTTATGAACCAAAATATTCTTATAATTTAGAGAAGGATAATGCTAGGGAGACTAAAATTTTAAACCAAATTGTGTAAACCAAATTAATGATGTGGTTGTTGATGATTAGATTATTAATTAAGTATCGATTAAAATTTTTATTTCTTATTATTGATACATAATTTATTTTGCAAATCTAATTTAAAAATTTAGTCTCCTATCAATATCCTTTAGAGAAAATAGTTTTACAGTTATCCAATTTTCCTTGGATCTCGAGAAGAATCAAATACAACATTACAACTGAGGGAGGAGAGAGGGAGGAGGAAACGGGAAAGGCTAAAAACCTACAAACTAGGGTTTATGCGTGAAACGTATAAAGATGTTTATAGATGCATATTTTAATTTAATATTTGCTGAAGTTCAGAACCATACTACTGTTAGCTCATTGTGAGACTAAGCACACTTTCTCTCTCTTAGTGTATATAATATCGTTTGTTAAAAAATAAAAAATAAAAAAATTTGCTAAAGTTCAATAAAAATCAATCATTCTATGCTTGCTTATCAATTATTGTTGCTAAGTCTGTATGTATGAATAGTTGCTTTAAGTTTTGACGTGCAAAGTTATATAGAATGAAAGCATTCTACGGTGCCATCTGGGTTGCAATACTAGAGCCAGAAATTTTTCACCAGTGGGCAAGCTTAAAGACTTAAATCTTCATACATAAAGAAACTTGACCTTGTATTTTTCATAGTATCATCTAGTTTAAGAAAATTTCACCAGGGAGCCAAGAATTTTCGTTATTAAATAAATACATGTTAAAATTCAAACGAATCCAAAATTGTACATGTACAAGAAGTGATGACACTAGTAGAAAAAAATTATTTGCGTGACCAAACTTTATGCGATGAAAGGAAACTCGTCGCACAAAACAGGTTAGTGCGACAAATATACAATTTCGTCGCTCAACTTCGTCAGAAATAATTTAATGGGACAAACAACTTGCGTGACGCAATCTTTCATCGTGCAAAACCACTTTGCGCGACAAAAAAAACCCTTCGTCACACAAAGGTTTGCAGAAGAATGCACATATGCTTGTATTTTGGTACCAAAAATAGATACGGCGTGTGTTACTTTGCGAGACCAATATTTCGTCGCGCAAAGGTTCACACATTTACTAGACTGTCAGTTGTTTAGTCAAAGTGATGAATGCGGTATTTACTCCATGTTTTGAGCGACGAAGGTTTCGTCGCGCAAAGAAGCCAGAATTCCTTTAAATTGACAGTTTTGCTCAATCTCAACACAATTCAATCTGAAAACTCATTACCTTCACCGAATTATTATTCCATTTTTTTTTGTTTTTTCGTACGCGATGGCAGACTCTGGTGGTCCTTCGTCAAAGAGAGTTCAAGGTGAAGATTCTGATAAAGGTAATACGTACTAAATTTTGTTGGTTGTGTAAATTAATTAAATATTTAAGTAGACTAATATAAGTTTTTATTTTGTTGGTAGACAAGAAAAAACAGAGAGCTTCAACATGCATTCAATACACTTCTTTTGCTAAGAGCCGCTACTGAATCACTTACACATAATTAGTAGGATATGAGAAGTCGGATATGGTGAACAATTTTAGGGGTGACGTCGAGGTATTGGTGCGTGACAAATGCAGAGTGAATTGGGAGTCTTGGAGAGACGTCCCCGAGGAGATAAAGACGGTCATGATCGATGTGTTAGCAGTACGTGTAAATTATTAATTAGTTAAATAATAATTTAGTTCTTTAGATAAAATATAATAGTGATATGAATAATTTATTTATTTTTGCATATCAACCTGATTGGGACATTGACGAAAGTGACTCAAATCTGATAAAGTGCATTGACGTTGTGTTCAAATATCGTTTCCGGGAGTTGAAGTTTGATGTTGAATGTGACGCAGAGCGACACGGAGTGGCTGGACCAGCAGATGATTAAAATAGTTTTTTTTTATTAGTCTATTTATGGTTTATTAAATAATGACACTGAATTATTATTAATTTGGAAGAATAAATTTATATGGACTGTATTTATTTTGTTTCATCTCCAGAACATATTTCCAAAATAATATAATATTGACATTAGTATTTTGAGAAACTGTTTTCGAGATGAAATAAAATAAATATTTCCGATCGTCGCGCAAGGATTTACGCAACAAAAATATTTGTTGCTAAAACCTTTGAGGGACGAGATTTCGTAGCGCAAAAACACTGTAAAACGGTTGGTTAATGTTTATGTCGTTGTATTTACTAAATATATACCACTTAATTACACGACAAAAGTTTGGTCGCCAGAATGTTGAGGGACGAGACTTTCAGGACTAAAGAGTCATGATTGCCATGTCATTCTACAACACCTACTTCCAGTTGGTATTCGGAACTTGTTGCCCGATGATGTCGTGAAGCCAATCATATTGCTGTTTGTATTTTTTTCCCAATTGACTGCAAGGTTGTTGCAAAAATCAAACATTAATCAGTTGCACCACGACATTGTCGAAGTCATCTGCAAGTTCGAACAAATATTTCCTCCAGCTTTCTTCACAAGTATGATCCACGTTATGGTTCACTTGTCGGATGAGGCATTGCTTGCTGGATCAATTAACTATCGATGGATGTACCCAATAGAAAGGTATAAAATCGTTATTCAAATGTTTATTCATCGTCATACAATGTGTTTATCTAATTTATTTGCCAACGGTGTTTGTATTTTTCCAGGCTTCTGGCGACCAAAAAAAAGTTTACGAAAAAGGGCCAAGCCTGAAGTATCCATTATAGAGGCTTGGGTCATATACGAGTCCCTTACATTTTGTGGAATGTATCTAAAAGATGTTCAGACGGCTTTTAATCGTCTGCAGCGCAATAATGATGAGGGTGTACAAAAAGAGAAATTTTCTGTTTTTGCCCAAGTCGCACGACCCTTTGGCGAGCCTATTCGAGATGAGGCATTTACCAAAAAGGACATGGAGGTTGCGCATTGGTTCATACTAAACAATTGTGACGAGACAATGATTTGCCTGGATGAGCATGAACAAATGATGAAGCAGGATTATCCTTGCGAAGAAGCACCATGAATTCTTTCCTCGGTGGTTTCTCGAATATGAAGTTTTTTGCTTTTGTATTGAACATGTTATAGTAATTTCATCAATATATTCAAAGTGGCTAAAACAAGAAGTTATTTTTGGTATCATGTCAGGTAAATCAGTTAAAAGCATCAAATTAACCCGCTTACACTAAAGATTTATATAACTTGGCATTCAGTCCTACTCGGGTAGAATTGTACTCCAGTTGCCATGTTAACAGCGTCAAGTTTTTGGGGGCTGAGTGTGATGACAAGTTGTGTACACAAAACAACGGTGTCTATGTCCCAGGTGGTGGCGAAAGTACAAACATTGAGTTTTATGATAAACTATCCAGTGTCGTACAAGTGTTGTACAAAGACCGTTACCGAGTTATCATTTTTAAATGTCGATGGTTTGATACAAACCCACATAGGCACGTTAAGAGGGACCATGGCTTACTTTCAGTCAACACTACCAGAACTTGGTACGATGACGACCCTTATATTTTGGCAAGTATGGCAAAACAAGTTTTTTATGTAGATGACCCTAAGGTCGAAAGGGGTTGGAAAGTTGTTCAAAGGATTGAGCATTGGAACGTGTATGCTATACCGGTCCGAGATCCTAGTTCTAATGGGGATGACATCAACGTCTTGAGTCTTCAATAGAAATTGGTGGGGAAACAGTACGAGATAATAATCTTATCCAATAACCATTTCAGATACCGAGCGTTACTGGTATCGAAATACCGATTGACTCAATTTCAATTGACCTCGGTGATCTTCCCTGATACAATCCACCAAAGGCTACGAACGACGACGGTGACGTTAGGGCCGGTCCTGAGTTTTTTGGTGCCCATGGCGATAGGTCAAAATGTGCCCTTTTTCAATAGCGACCACATATTAAAAAAATATTTAGATAGAGCTAGAACCCAGTCAAAGCTGGGAGGGGCTAGGCCCTCACGCCTATATTATATTACTTGAAAAATATACATAGGGGATATAGTACCTAAACCTGACGATCAAAAGCAAAATCATATACAACCACACCAAGCAAAACTCCTTGAAATTTCCACTTTTAAGAAATCATCTTCTTGCATTTTTTGAGGCATAGCTTTAATAATTTTTTCCTTTTCATATTACCGTAAAGTTATTTCCTAAACGATATAGCTTCAATAATTTTCAATTTCAAATTTTCATTCCTACATATGTTATATATTATAAAGATACTAACATATCATTCCAACATATATTATATAAAAAATGAATTGAAATTTCAACATATATTATTAAAGTTACTTAATCGCCACTCGCCACTCGCCACTCGCCACTCGGGATTTGCTACTTTGGCAATTGGCAGTCTTAATACGACACATTTATGTTTTTGGAACCTGATATGAAATTTAAATTGATTAAGTAATTTGTGAACATAAAATTGAAACTGATTTGTAAAAATTAAAATTAAGTTAAAAAAAATTGAATAAAAAAAGGATTGAGCAAATTTGGGTGAACTCAAAATTGGCCCTTTTGTGACTGTGTGAAACAGCTGTGACTGTGTGAAATGATCAAAAATGGTATAATACTAGAAGTGCCATTAATTTAATTTTCTTAACAAATAAAGGTGGATTACTAAATATACTTTATTTTTAAAAGAAAAATATTTATAAACTTTATCTTAAACATATAATCCAACGTTTAACAAGAAATCATAATTCAACGTTTAACAAGAAATCATAATCCAACATTCAACATATAATCCAACATTTATGTTGCTTCACGTTTTCAGCTGTTTTTTCAAAGCTTATTTTTGCTGCTTCATGTTTTCAACTTTTTTCACCCAAAAATGTGAAAATAAGTTGTTTTTAAGTGTTTACCAAACACCTTTTTGAGCTTAGTTTTTTTTATACCACTTTTTATAAAAGCATGACACACCCTGACCCGGAATATCTACTAGGACCCCGAATCAAGCTGTGCTGACCGACACCTGGAAGGTGACGAAGCCATAAAGTGTGATAGAGTATAAAATGTGAATAAATTTAAATCTAAAAGTGCCTAAGTACATGAGTGCCCCGCGAGCAGTTATGGACCCCTTTTCACATGTGATGCAGAGCAAAAGTAAAATATAGTAAGGTAATATAATGATTATACCAACACAAAAGCCACCTATACTAGGAAGTGCCACGAATCCTCGTCGATACGGAAACTTTACTACTAGAACCTGGAGGGGTGCAAAAATAGAAATTGTAAGTGGGCGAAAACAAAGCTTTTGAAAATATCATTTCTCTTCTCAAGTAACAACCCTTCGCCATGGAACATGTATACATTCCTAGAAAATAGCATGCATATATATATATATATATATATATATATATATATATATATATCTCTCTCTCTCTCTCTCAAAGCCATAATCAGCATAGCAAAACCACAATATGCCATGTCAAATATCTCAGCAAAGAATAAGTAATTCAGGTGAAATAAATCCATGAAAAGTAATATGTCAGCCGGATCCACCTATTGTGGCCTGTACGGCTGAACCTATTGCTTATCAACATGCTAGCCGGAGTCACCTAACGTGACCTATATGGCTGAATCAATAGCTCATCAACATACTAGCCGGAGTCACTTAACATGACCTGTACGGCTGAGCCTATAGCTCCTCAAATATCCTTGTACACGAGTCGGAACCACCTCTAGTGGTCTGTAAGACTGAATCCATAGCTCATCACATATCCCTGCGCACGAGTCGGAACCACCTCTAGTGATCTGTACGACAGGCTAGGTGTAAAAATACGCTCAAGTGCTACGATCACGTGAAGGCTATGCGGAGTATCGCAAGTCACCTACGAGTCGGAACCACTTAATGTGGTCTATACGACAGGCTGGCACCTACCTTGGAGTCCAAGGTGAGCGTGTGGTGCGGAAGGTGAACAATCACATGAAGGCTAGGCCCTGTCCTCGGCTGAGAGCACTAACACCGAGGTGCAGGTTTATGAGCTCTAACTGCATCTCTTATGACATTTACGATTCATGGGCAACTTGTACGACAATGTCGGAGTTGCCTAATATTGCAACCTGTACGACAGTGTCAGAGTTGCCTAAAACATCACTATAGTCATGACATAACTCAACCATTTCCATTAACACCATAAACTCACCTGAACTTACCTATGCGTCCTACGTTCCCTTTCGCACTTCAAAGCATCCACAATGATTAAGTTCAAGTAATATACATATGAATATGCCATGATGCAATCTAAAACTCAACCATTTCATAGTATTTCCAAATATATATTATGGCGTACTAACTATTAACTACCAAAACATAAAGTTAAAACGCACATGATTCATGACCAACAATTAACCACTAAGCATAAAAATAAAACTCACCTTTACCACTTTCCTTCACATTGCCCAATTTCCCAAATAAGGCTTTTGTCTCAATTATTGTATGGCTGCATCTAACATCTCGTTAGACTGCCTACGTACCCTAAACAGGGATTAAGCCATTCATAGTTCATATTTCCAAAGTTCAAACCAAATCCGAATATATTCATTTAATCCAATATATACCACAATCATATTAATATTCAAACCACAGCAATTAGGTCTCCAAAAACATAATTAGAATAACGAAGATTGTATAAAAACACTATGCCAGCTCCCTGGCCGTGCATCACCGCACCAGCTGCCACGAGTGGCGGTCGGCCACTCTGGCTCGTCGAAAAACTCAACTATTTTAAAAAATCTCAAAAATTACAGGAATGAAGATCTCAAGGAGTAGAGGAAACTTTATACCTGCGGCCAAGGCCAATTTGGCCGGAAAATAAAACTGACCACCAACCGCCGGAAATCCTAGATTTGGGTGACTTCGATCCGTCATCTCCGGTGCTCCGCCGCCTCCAAGGTTGTTTGGGCTTTGTTCCAGGTCTCAAGGGAAGTCTATTGGTGGTGGTAATTGGAAGAAGTTGCTTCACAAATGGGAGAATCAACACAAGGTATTCCCGCACCCACCGGTGCGGTTTTGACAATTTCCTAGCTAAATTTCTGCAAATTTTGGGTGGTAATGGGTAGAGGGAAGGTCATGGAACATTTCCAAGTGATGTTCCAACATGAATCACCAGAAAAACGACGGAAAAAGGATGGAAAAACCATTGGGTCGCGCGGGTCCGATGGGGAGAAACGGGTCAAGGAGATCCGGCACATCTCCTCTCCCTCCTTTCCCCTCCTTGCTCTTTTCTCTGGTTGGTCCCTCACTTCTCTCTTCTTCCTGATTGGGCAGCAGCCCTTCCCTCATTTTCTTCCCTCATTCTCTCCCCGATTCCTTTTCTTTTTTCCTTTCCCCCCCTCAGCCACACATATCTGCCCTAATAATTTAGTAAGCAATAATATAATATAATTAGAATAGTTATTTCTTCAAAATACTTTTGATTCATAACTCCATAAAACTTTAATCGTAACTCCAAATTCACTTCTGCTTGCGCTTACGCGTTCGGATCGTCGAGTACTTCAGTAATACGATAAAAGAATATTTAGTACGTCTCAATACACGTTGGTCAATGAAAGTCAAAACCTCCGCCTCTAGGGCATTTTCATAAATTCACACTTTTAAAATTAAGAAAAACTGTAAATGCAGGGACGGGTTGTCATAAAGCACCTTAGTACCAAACCAGTACTGAGGTCATGGACTGATTTACAAAGAATCAGAAGTGGAGACGACTGGTAGACTGGAAGCGTGCTGATAGTCGACTAGAAAACTACGTCAGTGTGCAGCCTCCGGCACTACCGGTGTGTGACTGAGAGAGACTGTGAGCCTGTGAGACGAAAAATTTGCAAAGACGAATAGTCAAAGGCAGTTGGGAATTTGGGAAATTGTTTCGAAATTCTAGGTTATGGCCCCTTATAGGTTTTGCAATATACCGTCGTTGCTCATTGAAAGAACCGATTCATGAATCATAATCCCTTTAATTAGTTAAGGCTTGAAACTTGGTCGTTGGAAGTTGGAAAGCGTATCGAAGACTGAAGAATTTAGGAGGTGTTAAAGACGAAATTGACAAACAGAAGGCGTTGAGTCGAAGATGCGGGGCCTGTGTCAATTTTTTTTTTCATACCTATATATAATATACGTGTACAAAATTTGGTGCCCCCTCTCAATTTTGGGCTCTGGACAAAGGCCCTGTTAGCACTGGGCCAGGGCCAACCTTGGGTGACGTACCTATCGACGAGGAGGATTGAAACACTGAAGATTATGATACCGATAATAGTGAAAGTTATTATAGTTCAGATGATGATTAATTAATATAATTTTGAATTGTTTTCTAAATTAAATGCAATTGTATTTATCATAAAATAATTTTAGTGAAATATATGTAAATTTATGTATTTATTTAGATGCCGGGTTTATCAAAAAAAATTCTTTTTTTTTTAAATTCACACACTTGCGTGATGAAATATATAAATTCGTCGCGCAAGGTTTTAATTTTACACGGAGACACCATGTTGGGTACTATAAATTCAATTTTTAAATTATTACACATTCTTGTGTGACGAATACCAAAAATTCGTCACGAGAAGCCTATTTGTGCAACGAACTTTCATGTTCAGCTGCGCAATATCTAATATTTGGCGCGCTGTTAAATTTTGTCTTGAAAAATTTAAATTTCCACGAAAATTCAAAAAAACGCACGACAACCTTAGGTCTGCGCGACGGATGCCTTTGTCGCGTGGAAAACTGAGCGACGTCTGCACGACAAACCATGCGTCACGCAAAGGTGTTTGTTTTAATTATTTCAGACGACCCTCCTCCTCTCCCCTCACTTTCTTCCTTCTCTCCTCACTTTCTTCCTTCTCTCGTCGGATGCACTCCCTCTCTCAGAAGCACCCTTCCTCCCTCCCTCCCAGCCACTGTCCTCCTTTCTCCCACCCACCCTCCCCCTCTCTCACTTGCTCTCTCCCTTAGGGCTAGGTTCGGTTCAAAACGGTTCAGTTTTTTGCAAAAATCGAAACCAAACTGAAATTTCGGTAGGTTCGATTCGGTTCCTTTTTTTTCGGTTTGATTTTTTCCGGTTCGATTTCGATTTTTTTTCTTTTTTATTTATTTATTTATTTTTATAATCTTTTTTCAGTTCACATAGTAAGCAGAATAGCTCTAAACCTGTAACCAAACAACCAATCCCCCCTACATTCCACTCTCATCAGTCTCTCTCTCATCCCCAACCATGACATAGATCTCAAATCCAACCTAAATTTCTCCATTAATTTCTCTTCTCCATCGAACCCAAACCTGCCCACTAATACCCAAACCTCTCGTCAGCCATGGCAACCCCAATGCATCTGCTCATTCACTGGCAAAAGGCAAAAACTAGAAACCATCTCAGGCTAGAAGAAGAAATAAAACAAGAAAACAAAAACATATATGTAAAACAGAGGAAAAAGTCAAACCTGTGTATCCCGAATTCCAGGACCAGCAGCCAAAAGAACCACAAGATGAAAACCTTTCATCAAAAAATTGCGATACCACTTCCTCTGAAACATTAAGTTAACTTGCTCGGTTAAAATATTTTAAGCATAAGAAGAATTAAAATTAAATATAGCTGCAAGCAGGATAAGCAAAACTCAACTGTAGCCAAGGTTTTCCCCTCAAGATGAGCACGAGAACCAAATGCAGCAATGGGGATATCAGATATTCTAAAATTTGAATTACCTGCAGATGAGTCCCTAAACTTATCCTGTTTTGAAACTGCACGAATCTGGAATGAAAAAACATAAGGTAGTGTGTAGAAGCCTTGTTAGAATTTTACCAACAACTGGAAGCAAATGTCGGATGGAAAAAAGATATCTAGGATGCTTCGGTACAAACCAAGATTCCAATTAAATTATAGTTATATAATTAAAATTACATTTAGTTTAATTTTCTAAATTATAGTTATATAATCAAATTAACGTTAGGGATGGTTTTTAGTGGCCGGATTTCTAGGAGAATAGGTTAAGGTTGTAGTGAATTAATTTAAATTTGTACATTCATGTTATATAATGTTATTTTGTAATTACACATTTAGTTTTAAATTTGTTTACCTATAATAGTTAAATTATAAATTATAAATTTAAATTTAAATTTTATTTCTCTTTTAGTTTTGTAGATGTCTCGCCTTATATCTACCTAGAGGGCTGCGAGCAGTGGGTCCCCCGCACCTCTTCCACCACCTCTTACTGCGAGGAGCACTCCAGTGATAGTGGACCATCCCATGGCTGTGTTAGGATGACCCGACGTGGCACAGGCGCCAGCATCATCAACGTCTTCGATGGCGTTTCCGCCTAGTGCACGTCGTACTCACCGATGTGGCCGGACTCCCGACACAGCATTCGACGCCACCCGCCTAGGTAAAATAACAAAATCCATTTAATTTAGCTAATTCAAATGCAATTATTTGCTACTTTAACAAAAAAAATGGAGAAGAATAATCTAAACCTAGCTAAATGACTAGTTAAATATATTTACAAAACTTGATTTTTATCTTAAAAAAGATGCATTTTAGATTTTTCGTCCCTTAAAAAAATTGTTCACAATGTTGCTTGCATGTGTGCTTTATTGTTTATTACGGTTTGTGACACACCCCGACCCGGGATGTCCACTTGGACTCCGAATCGAGCTGTGCTGGCCGACACCATGATGGTGACGAAGCCATAAAGTGTGGTGATGTGGAAAATGTGAATAAATTTAAACCTAAAAGTGCCTAAATGAAAGAGTGCACTTGTGAACAGGAATGAACCCATTTCACACGTGATATCAGAGCATAAGTAAAGTACAGTAAAGTAGGATGAGAATTATACTATCAAAGGTAGCCACCTATACTAAGATTTGCCAAGAATCCACGTCGACACGAAAGTTTAGACTAAAACTTGGAGGGGCAAAAAACAAGGGTGAGTGGGCCTAAAAACAAAGCTTTGTAAAAACCTTTTTAAAAACATAATAACCCCTCGTCGTAAAACAAGTATAGTTTCCAAAATATACATACTACGTATAGTAAGAAATTACTTATCGTAACCAGCAAAATCTCAAGAATTCAATACGACACAAATTTCGTAAGTAAGTACATGACATTTGTAATCACATAATCTCGCATAAGCAAACATATCATAACGAATGCTCATCGACACATACTGACACACGTGTTCATGCAGAGGCATTTTGACATGAACATGACTTGGTGTAATAATGATTTACTCTCTAATACCACAATCACGTGAAGACTGGCCCTATGCGCAGCACGTACTAGTCCCAATTGCCTTAGCAATCTAGGACAGGACTGGCACCTACAATGGATCCAAAGTGAGCGTACGGTGCGATGTGCACATACACTTGAAAGATCGGCCCTGGCCCGGCGAGTACTAACATCGATGTAGCAAACGATGAGCAGATAACATAAATATAATCATACATCGATAAATCAATAATTCACGTCATTGTAATACTATTCATGGCCATAAATATAATTAAGGCATCAATACCTGTGCATCCCGTAGGACGTAGCATAACTTCATAATTTCTATCAATGCGCTAAATCTTATAAACGTCACGCTAATCTAGGCGTATTGTAGAAAACTCTTTATGAAATGTATAAATGGAAACTAACAATTATATATATACTATAAAAAGGAAAAGACCCACTCACAGATACTGGCGAGGACATAGCCATTCGAACCAGGAAAGCCGAAGTCTCCGATAGTAATTGCACCTAAGCATAATATTGGGACCCATTAGTAAAACTCAATTATATAAACTCAATAATTTTCTACCGTTAGATTAATCATATGGTTAATATAAAAGAGGTCCTTACAGGTTCTCAAAAAGAGGACATTAAGAGAGCACTGCTGTTAAAAAATACATGCTTGACTTCTCCCTACTGCTATAAATCAGAATCTGATTGTCCATACTCTGTGCCGCAAGCCAATTGGAATTGGGGTGCGGCGAAATTGATGGCATGGAATGCATGTGAGGCTCACTAATATACTTAATGACCACAGGGATCCCAAACTCCCATACGCGAAGCAACTTGTCATCGCTAGAAGTAACAAACCTACGGTTATTGTCCACAAATGTCATCGTATTCACAGCACCCAAATGCTGATCATACTCTTGCAAACCTACGGTTATTATCCACACTTTCCTTATTTGCAAACCGTCGGTTGTGCCATTTACCAACCGAACCAGCTAATAATTTTGGCTGAACCGATTTTTGGCAACCGCAAGAAGACGGTTGGCTAGCAGTAACTGATTTTCGGTAATTATGTATATGTGGCTGGCAGGTGGCACAAGAAATTTGGCACGGTTTTCCAACCGAACCCAGCCCTATTCAATTGTAGGTATGATTCCCAACTCTAACTGCAAAGTTGTATCAAGCTTCGTTCTACATCTCTTTCACCAAAAGTTAGTTTTAATTTCCTTCATATCTCAAGCACATAAAATAAAAACCAAATGGTTTTCATTTCCTTCCAAACAATTTCAATTTTAGTTTTAGTTTTTATTTTGGTGTTAAGATAGAGGATATAAACATGGGAGAAATGAGGAAAACATAAGAGTGGATTAGGCCCTAGAGAGGATAATGGAGGATGAGAACATAAACCAATTTTAAGTTTTCATTTTCAAGAATTTTATTTTTATTTTTTCTTTCTTGTTTTTTCTTCACCTCCTTCTCTAACCCCCCTTCTTTTATCTATTATTTCTCCCATACAATTTCCCGACATCACAAGCAAAGAAAATACAAACTAAAAATGAAATGATTATCAAATAGATCTTACTAGTAATATGCCCGCGCGATGTTGCGGGACTTGAATGCACCAGCCTTAACTACATGAATAAGACACATTTAACCTGAAAAACATTCAACATAATCATGAACGAACAAACATGATAGATCTAGAAAATTATAAAAAGCATGGTAACTCCAGGAAATTATAAAAATTTATCCAGTCAAGAGACAATATAATAGTTGTGGGAATGTGAGTATGCAACCAAGAATCTAAGATATACTTGACTTGCAATTCCATTATAATTTCACACAAAAAAAAAAAAAAAAAAACCAAATTTTGATTGAAACATCAAACAAAACAATCTCATAGATTGGACCAACTAAATAAAGAATATATCGATATGATTTTCAACCAAACTATAAACGCTTTATAATAGCGCAATCAACATTATTTGAACTCAACTAAAAAAAAAACTGATTGCATGTTATAAATTCCATAGGTAATTTGATTTTGCAGTCTTAGACACCCAACACCTCTCTCCCTCAGATAGCCCTAAATGAAGTGCCTCGTAGCATCGAATCGGCCTGCAACACCCCCGGGCGAGATTGAGACTACTTTTCATATTTTCATTTAATGTACCAGCAAGGAAACGATAGTATATTCCAAAATTAGCAGTTTACAGAGAAATATAAATAGAGTATGAGCCACAATCAACAACCAGTAAGACTGAACCACTGGAACTGAACAAACGAAAACCATAAATGACGACCAAAAGAGTCATCTTTTCAAACACAAAAAT
Source organism: Heteromeles arbutifolia (assembly GCA_024362995.1). Classification (NCBI taxonomy): domain Eukaryota; kingdom Viridiplantae; phylum Streptophyta; class Magnoliopsida; order Rosales; family Rosaceae; genus Heteromeles; species Heteromeles arbutifolia. The sequence goes on along the minus strand of JANCRC010000002.1, from coordinate 35,277,916 downwards.
GATAAACAGAAAAAACTGGAACAGCCTAAGCTGATGCATACCAAAAGCTTGTCTCTTGTGGTATGAAGCCATATGTGAAACCAGCTGGGAATTTGTAGGCACATGAACATAATCCGTTGACCCCAAATCACTGTCAGAGTAACTTGTATGCAGTGAGCTCAATCTGTTGGCAGCCTCAAAGTTCACCAAACTGTCTGAACTTCTGTTATGCGGTGAATCATTAGAACTGCATGTCATTAACGCATGCCATCTACTGGCAACTGTCGCTATACCTTGGGCTCTACTGGAAATTTTAGTAGCTGCGTTTAAGGAAAGAATAATGCTGACAACCTGAACAATTGTGGAGACCTGAAAATTTGGAGAAGAAAGAAGGAGGAAATTTAATGCATTAAATTTTAGTCTGCAATCAATGATGATTAGAGAGTTTTCAGAGAGGTCCAGTGTTAAAAAGGGAATCCACTATGGTTTTGAATTTAAGCCTGTAAGAGTGAGAAGTTAATTAACGGAGAAGTAGATACACAAAAAGCATTGAACTTACTGCAAAATCGCCAATATACATTATCAAATGAACCTAATTGTATTAAAAACAAATCTGCATTAAATTAAGCATATTTTGAAGTAAAGTATCCATCTTTTCATAGTAAAGCAATAAAAGATCATGAGCAAGTAAATCTGGACCACTACGATCAAAGTTCCAGCAATCAATAACCATAATTATAAATTTTGACAAACTTATAGTTTTTACAGTGTTTGACAATGATCATGTAAATGCAGAGGCTTGGCTGAAAGAGAGGCATCGAAGAAATCCAGAAATCCTTCCATGGCAAACTTAGTTGTACAACCATGGCATGTGTGTTGTATGCTAGATGCCCCCTCTCTTTTAACAACACAAAATAGCTTACGCAAATGCAAAGAGACTTCAACATGTTTCATTTAAAATAAGTTCACATTTGGTAGCAAATGCATATGGCGAAATAGTCTATAAGTAATTATACTGGCAACCAAACAGAACAGTTCAAAAACTTCAATGGAAATATAAGTTGCAGAAAAAAAAACTTGAATTTCCAAACCCACAAAATAAAAAAATTCAACCAGATTAAATGGAAGAAGAAATACCAAGAACTGAGAGCTGCAGACAATCAAAATGCTCATGATCTTGGTCGTGCTGATGAAATCCAAATCTGTACTTTCATGCCCTCCTCCTCGGTCAATTCCTTGAGGAGCTTCGATATCGCCAACAATGTCTCCTCTTTGTGGTCGTGGCCATGGTCGTGCCAACTGCAATCTATGAACCATCCATTTCTGCAGTAAAATGTCCTCAACTTAGGACCAGTATAATTTAGCCAACCATATTCAAGTACCACAAAATATAATTTTATCGTACTAAGCTTTTCGATTCACTCCAAATGAAGATATTATATGTTCACATATATATATTCACAACCATCAGAAAGAAGAAAACAACTCTTGGTACAGAGCAAAAATGAAGCACCAACGGATTCCCACACACAGAACAAACAAAAACAAAACCAAATTATATAGTAGCATGCAAGTCACGAAGGAACAAAGAAAAAAGAATACTCATTTGCAAATCCAAAATTAGAAAGAAGTGCATGGACAAAACTGGGAAACTCACCACAAAACACTAGTCGCCAGAGTTTTTTTTTTTTTATTTTTTTTTTGCAACGAAATTGGAAATTCAGAAAAAGCTATGTAACATACAAATACAACCTCTATCTTGAAAATTGAACAAAGGAAAGAGAATCCTGAAACCAAACCTATCCATTAGGAGGGGACAACTAGCCTGGGCTAATTAAAAGTTCAACAAACACAGAACCAAAGACTTACCCATCAATGCATAAGTACAGGATTAACATCAAAACGAAAACGGTGAATCATAAAAAGCAAGACCGCAAGTCACAATTCTAGAAGAGGAAAACAGAATGCTCACAACTCAAGCAACGGTATCAATATTGTTCTACTAAATTACACGTTATATGATGAGCGTTAGTTTGATTGAGATATCTCACATCTCAAAAAAGTTCAGAAATTCCAACGAAGGTAACGACCACATTATATAAAGAAGAAAGCTAGACCTAGTTGAACACGCATAATTCGTGAAAAATCACAGGTTCCATAAGGAAGATTTTGAAATATGCATCTCAGAACAGATACCATCATTCATTGTTTAGCTCAATTATCCTGCTTCACAAACAACGTTGCCGATGAACTTATGCTCTCCCTTATGGTGGATTCGAATGATATAAACTAAGAAAACCACATATTAAAAATCAACAGCCAAGTACTAAACATACCATCTAATTCACGGATTGCATCATTTGCATCTCTACTGTCATCGAAGTCAACAAAAGCATAACCCGGTGGTCTCCGAGCAATCCACACACTGCGAAATTAACAACACAAAACATCAACAACCATCCTCCATAAAAATAACACCACTTTATGAATCTGTGCGTAAATGACTACAAATATTACAAAAGGCGTTGTTCTCTTCGTCAATAAAATGAACAAAAATAAAAAAATAAGCACGCAAGAAAGACCAAAATAATTGTTGAGGGGGAAGACATTGATGAAATATCGAACCTTGAGAACTTGATCTTCTGGGCAGCTAGTCGAAGAGCTGAAGTGGCCTTGAAGGAAGTGAGTTCGACTGGAGTTTAGGGTTTGAGAGCAATGGAAAACATTTTACTCAAACAACGATTTAATTTTGAAAATTTAAAATTAAAGATAACTAAATGCACATATTTGGAAAAAAAAAGGGAATGTTTCCATATGTAAATCTCACCCTCAACAGTTTTAAAACGCAGTCATCCCAGTGTAAATAGAAGGTGGAAAATGTTGTCCCAGCACAAACACAACTTGCAAAGCAAACAAACCAACACAAAAAAAACCAAATGATCAACGATAAAATTTAGAAACCCTACCACACAAAATTGCAAGAACAACATAAAAAATTACCAATAAAAGTTAGCAAAAAACACACACGGTGTGACAATAAACGCCTTAACGCCAATAAACCCAAACAAAATCCCAAATCAATTGAAAAATATAGTGAAAATGAACTAAACCCATTCCTCTATCATATTCTTTTCCTCTGTTTCCCTATCCCTAATCCCAAATCTATCTTCCATGCTTTCTCCGCCGTTTTTCCCTCACCCTCAATCCCATTTTCTTCCAAGTTTATAATCTAAACCACATGCACAAACACACTAGAAATTTGCCAAAACCCAAAACATAGCCTTACTAAAAATCTCAATGATTAAAACTTTCACCCAAAAAAACACACTTGCCCTTCCTCGCGAAAAGTGTAAAATGTAGTAATGTGAGGAAAATGATGTAAGAAAAAGAGATGGTTTGTAAATTGTATTATATAACTTTATATAATTAAACCGAGAAAATTCTGATCAATGACTAAATATAAACGCCCAGGGTAGCCCTTAACGTGGCTCCGCCAGTGTTGGGTTATGCTTAATCTTGCACCCATTTACAACCAGCTGGCTTCTTTCTGGGAGGCAAAGGTTGGAGTGTCCAAGTACCATTGACCTCTAAAGCATCAATCTTCTAGTGCATGGTAAGACGCCATTGTGGATGCTACATGGCCTACGAAGATGAGATTGGTTCGACCTCCGTGGAAATGAAAGTAGTGAAAGCCCGATGTTACGGAGAGAACATATCATAAGAAATCACATCTGCTAAAGGGTAAGGACTACCTGGTGTGTGGACTACTGTCAAGGTAGATGACTGGTGAGAGCGTGAAGGAAGGGGGACTCCAACTTGGTAATCTTGCAGATGGTGAGGTGGTTGTGTGTGACGCACTGACGCGTGAGGCGAGGCGAAGCTGCCTCGAGTACTAGGTGCACCAGCTGTCGTAGTCGGTGTAGAAGGTGTGGCTGGAGTAAACGGTGCTATTGTGGAGTTGTCGTCTGGCACCATTGGCACGACAGTAGTTGTAGGCAAAAGAGAACGGATAACATCATCAAAATAGGTAGAGATCAAATGGTGGAATGGCGTCAAATGGTGGTTTATATGATGAGTAGGGAAATATTTGCTCATGGAATAAAACATCTCTAGAAACAAAAACTTTTATAATATGAAGTTTGTAGAGACGGTATCCCTTTTGTCTATTAGGATAACAAAAAAAAAATGCATTGTGTGGCTCGTGCATCAAATTTGGTGGGTCATTTGTCATCGGTAAAGGCAAAACTTAGGTAGCTAAAGACCTTTAAGTGGTTAGTTATATGTGGACTGTTTGTGGTGGAGAACTTCGTAGAGTGTTTTGCCTTGAAGGAATGGTGTAGGTGTTCGGTTGAGAAGATAGGTGGCTGTTAAAATGGCGTCCCCCCTTCCCAAAATTTTTTAGGAAGTTTTGCTTGGAAAAGAAGTGCATAAGCAGTGTTGAGAAGGTGATGGTGCTTTTTTTTCCGCCACCCCGTTTTGTTGAAGGGTATTGACACAACTGGTGTGGTGTATGATTCCTTTGTTAGAGTAATATTTGGCCATGGTGAATTTGGGACCATTGTCACTACGAACAATTTTTAGTTTGGTAGAGAATTGGGTTTCCACAAGGTTGATAAAGGTTGTTAAAAATTGAGATGTGTTGGATTTGTGGTGCATTAAGTAAACCGAAGTGCACCGTGTGGAGTCATCAACGATGGTTAAGAAACAACGATTGCCATTGTATGTTGCTACATGATAGCCACCCCAAATATCGACATGAATAAGTTCAAAAGGTGATTTGGAGTTGAAGGAACTCGTGGAAAAAGGAGAATGAGCATGTTTAGCCAAAGAATAGGAACAATCATTAATCTCACAAAAATTGACGTCTTTAACGGAATGAGATAACAAACCAAAAACTTTATTTGAAATGTGCCCCAAGGCGTTGATGCCAAAGATGCCCCAACGGACATGCATGCTGCCTTGTCATCTTTGATGGTAAGACAGTAGAGTCCCCTTGTTCAGTTCTCATCCTAATCATCATCCCAAGTTTAGGTCCTACAACACAAACGGGTCTTTAGCAAAGATGGCAATATGATCTAAATGCTTAACCAGCTTGGTGACGGAGATCAAGTTTAATTGGAATGAGGGAACAAATAGCACAATGTAATATTAAATTAGGAGAGAAGAAAATGCTCCTTATGTGTGTCACAGCAGGCTGTTGGGAAGGTTCAAGGTCCGATTTTGCATTGGTAAGCTAGTGGTGAATAGATTCGGGGAGCACACTATGTGCTCCGTCACATCTGACTCCAAAATCCAAGTTGTTTTTCCAAAGAGCAATACCTCAAAGTGATTTCCTTAATAAGTTGTTAATGCTGGAAACGTCACTTATAAGGTTGGCCATAGTTGTGATTTTGTTGTTGCCTAGCGACACCAGGATATTTTGGTATTGCTCGGCAGTTAGGCTGAAGAGACTAGATTGTGAGGATGGTGTTTCCTTGGACTGGACATGATAAGCCTTGGATGTATGCCAATCTTGTGAATCACTCTTCTCCTTGGCCTTCTTGAGCTTCTGACAAACATCAATTGGGTATCATTTCCAACCACAAAAGTCACACTTAAGATGTGATCGACAAGTGTTTGAAGTGTGTCGACCATATCGCATCGGTCACGTTTTAGATGAGGATTCCGTGGCGTGGAGCCTCTCCTGGAGTTATGGTGGCCGTCTTAAATTGCGAAGGCTGCATCATCAGGTTTGGCTGTTGTGGTAGAGGAAACGGTACGCCGTTTCTCATCTTATAGGATAAGCAAATGTGTCTTGATAACTGAAGGTAGAGGGTCCATAAAGTAGAATTTGACTGCAAACAGCAGCATATGATTCATCAAGTCCTATGAGGAATTTCAAAGTCATTTGGTTTTCACGATATTGCATGACTTTCTTCATAGTTCCACACTCGCAGGTAGGAATGGTGCACAGTGCATAACGCTCTTCCTAAATGCCCTTGAGTTTGGTATAGTAAGCACTTATGGTCATGCCTGATTAAGTACAATCATGAACCGCCTGCTCTATGTGAAAAAGGTGAACACTGTTGGTACAAGAATAACAATCTTTCAAGTCATTCCAGATTTCAGCAACCACTTCATTGTAGATCACACTTGCTCGAATGTCCTGTGAGATTGAATTTATCCACGATTTTACGAGGTTATTGCAGCAGCTCCATTGCTGCAATTCATAGGTGGATAATTTGTTTGGTCTACTCATAGAACCATCGATAAAGCCCTCCTTGTTCTTGGCGCTTAGAGCCAAGGTCATGGCACGACTCCTAGTTTGTCACACCCCGACCCATGAATAAAGACTATTCATGAGTTAGAGTGTGAGCCATATCTGAGATATAAAAATAAATTCTACATCCAAGATATGGAGGAAAATAAAATAAAATAATTTGTAACGATTACTCAATACATCGTATAACAAAATTTTACATACATAAAATTTATTGAACATTGGAATAAAATAGTGTACAAATTACTTTACAACAGAAGCTACCAACCAAATAATAATTAAAATGTGACAATTTTTGCAAATACATAAAATATATGCAACCTTCTAACCCCGCTAACACATACCTAAGGCATCCAAGCCTGCATGTCCCATACCATGTTTATACCACTTGGCTCTAAATACCTTAGAATATGAGTTAACTCCCGTTCACCCCTTAAACCCAGTTTTCATAATTAAATTCTTAATTTCCACTTTATTTTATAGGCACTTCCCCTGACGCCCAATTGTATTTTCAAATCCTTCCCCCGACGCCTAACATATACAAGGTTCTTTATTTTATATTCAAGGCATTCTCCAGCCCTTGAATATCTTCACAACTCAAACACTTTACACAAGTGAGCACTTGACACAGCGCACAACCTTTTTTCTTGCTTTGCATGCTTATGTATATGCAAAGTAATATGGATAGGGTTTTTATCACAAATGATCCATGAAATTGACTCACCCCATCAAGATGGTCCTTGGAATTGAAAATCAATCAATGTAGTTCCTGAAAATAGGCGTTGCAAATCAATGTGGTCATTCCGTCACAATTTCGTTAAAATTTTTGTTATGTGCTGATGTGGCACATAACTGGATCCCACAAGTCTAATTAAATATTGCCACATGGATTAAAAATATTTAAATAATAAAAACTAACTGATTTTTGAATTTAAAAAAAAAAAAAAAAAAAAAAGTGATGATCTTGGAACTCTTCCACTTCCAGATGGGAAAAAGAGCCAGCGGCCCGATTCCAATTCCATTGAAAGGTTATCCATGATATTTACTGTCTTTTTTAACATTCTCTTTACTAAACTTACGAACTCTTCACCCTCTATTGTCTTGAGCAGCGGAGATGAAGCTGAGCTGAAATTCATGATCCTCATAGGAGGGTACATAAAGAAACGGAATTTCTTCTGCGACCGATGTGAACGAAGATTGAATAGTTACCAATGAACCAAGAACTGATGGAATTGATGATTTGAGTGCCAAAGAAGAAAGAAAAAGGTAGAAATAGAGTTCCAAAAGGATTTGATTCTTCATAAGGGGTATGAGAACTAAGCTAAGAGAGAGATGATAGGCATAGAGAGGGTCAAAAATACACAGAAAGAGAAAGTGACAAAACCATATGAACCGCCCGTTTCGAGACATGTTGCATTGTTCAACACCAGGACGATTCAGTCGGAAACTGATCGGCAAGTGCAGTAGCAAGGAAATCCCGACGACGGGTCTTGCTCCTCAGTGTGGAGGAAGCCACCCAGCTCGGAGTAGGAGCAACCCTTCTGGACGAAGAGCAACCGCTTTCTCTTCTCCTGGAAATTGTAATTAAAGGAACCCAATTTTGCTGCCATTGTTGTCGAGGCATTCGAGCTCTGTAGAATTCCCAAATCATTTTTTTTAGTTTTTAATTATTCAAAAATAAAATTATTTTTTATTATTTAAATATTTTAATCTACGTGGCAATATTTAATTGAACTTGTGGAACCCAGTTATGTGCCACATCATAACAGAACTTTTAACGGAATTGTGATGGAAGGACCGCAGTGATTTGCAACGCCTATTTTCAGATACTACATTAATTGATTTTCAATTTCAGTGACCATCTTGATGAGGTGAGTCAATTTCAAGAACCATTTGTGATAAAAACCCATATGGATATCAAAAATCGCATGTTCTATAATAATCGTACAATCTGCAACACGAATCAAAATAGTTAGTAGCCAAAATTGTATTATATTATCAATAATAAAGAATTGATAACACACAACAATGTAATTGAGAAATATTACTTTACCATTTTATTCCATCTCTCTCTAGGTGATATATAACCCCATTTGAGTTTCACAGATTTCCAAAGTGGTTCATATAGAGTGGTTCTCATGAGAGCATAGCCACAAGAACATCATCCATCGTCTCATTCGTCATGGCTACCATTGGTGAGAGTGACTGGCCAAGCGTAGCAGTTGTTGCATCGTGGTGGTGGTCAGACACATGTGAAAAGATGGAGAAGGCGGATGTTGGATGCCTGGACTGTTTATGTATAAAGTTGTAGTTCATTTTGAAACTCAATATTGTTCTCTTAATAATGGTTTGTCAGAATTTTTGTTTGGAATTTGAAGTGAAGAATTGTCTTCGGGATTAAGATGAAAGCTTGCAAATATTGTAATAATGAACACAAAGATTTAAGTGGTTCACCAAATCGGCTACGTCCACCAAAGTCACATATGCATTTGTGTTTTCACTATGTAAGAGAGATTACAAAATACAATGAAGATGGCCTAGAACCTTTACATAACGTAAAAGAAAGGGATGGTGGGGAGAGTGGTTTGAGAAGGAGAGATCTTTCTTGTTGCTGCTAGGTTGTTGCTAGTGTGTGTTCTTTCTCCCGTGTTCTTTCCTCCCTATGCCTCTATGGAGAAAGAAATGGAATTCTCAATTAAGCCTTTAAGGACACGTTTCAATTCTTTTGCAACACTTGGACATCAATCATTGGAAACATTAGGAATTGATCATGATTATAATCATTACAATGGATGTGGACAAATACATAAAGGCCACTTCCAAACTTTAAGGGATATAAAATCCCACCTCTTCAAATTTAGGGGATGAATCATCACCAATCATTAACTCCTAAATTCCTAATGATTACAAACTTACCAACTCACCCTTATTTGGTAAAAATATCAAGCCAATCCCATATAATCAAACTAAAAGTATCTCTAATCGTATGAACATGGAATAATACTAGCTAGTTTTTGAAATAATTTTGTAGCAAAAAGGATTTTACGTTGAGACTATTTTATATACAAAAAAGATAGGTTCTTGCACACATAGCGTATAAAAAAAAACTCAATAAAATCATTACATAAAAATAACTTTGCGTGCGCGCGCGCGCACACACACACACATATATATATATATAATCATTTTTTTTAAACCGGGGTATTACATAGTTCCATAATTTTCTTCATTCTGCGATTGCGGGACGAGGATGGCATCGGGCTTATCTGAATGGTGCAGATACATGGGAAGATTTGGATCATCGTATGGGTTTACCTCAAGCTTGGTTGAGGGCTTTTCGGTTTTGGTAGTTCAGCCATAGGAAACGACTAGGGTTTTGAGCGGAAGGTTGATGTAGGTCACCATGGGCGTCGGAGCTTAGATGCCATCTAAAACTGAATGTCGTGTATTGCAATGTATTGGGACAATAGATTATATACAACGCAGGGATCAATTTAGATCCTACAAATTAGCCTATACAAGATATTATTTTACCTAACTCCTACGACCAAGGAAGATGATTAAATATACAAAGTCAGAGGATTATTCCAAATCATTCATTTTTTCTCAACACCTCATATTTTCGTTGGCATTGAGATTAAAGAAATTCACCTGAAGCAGCTGATAAAGAAATTTGAGCTAGCAGAATGGGAATTCACTTCTCTGAAATAAGCATGTTCCTATTGTGATAGCGAATTTCCGTCGTCTTTGATCTTGACGAAGATGTACCAAAGCCTCATGCGCCCACAAGGTTTTTTTTTTTTTTTTGGAGGGGGGGGAGGAGGGTAGGCCAATGAATCTCCGATGCCTAAGTTAGTATCTCTCATAATGGTGAGTGTTTCAGGCTTTTAGGGGTAGCAAAAGCTTACCGAAATTTGGTAGAGAGAGGTATAGAGGAGTGACCGGCCACAGTGTTAGGGTTTTGCCCTACTCGTGAAGGCATCCTATTGGCCAATGTTTGAGGAAAGAATATTCCTAATTAATTGAAATATGGATTACTTACTTGATGAAGTCAATCTTCAATTGTGAATGTATTAAAGATAGGATCTAGTAATTAGTCTCTATCTTTAATACCTTTGACTTTTCCTTGCCACGAGCAAGAGAGCCATGAGCAATTGTATTCAGTTGCTTGAACCTTCAGGGGCGCTGAGCTGCGCGTGGGAGTATTAGAGAGGCCTGCCCATTTAATGAGGGTAATTTTGTCTTTCTTGAGCAAAAGTCCACGTGTCGTCTCTAGAATTTTTGGGATTATTTTAGGTTCCACACCTATCATTCCATATTTGCAACATACTAACAAGGCTTTACTTAGTAGAGATAGTTCAGTTGACTCCAAGTTTAGGAGGTAGTCCAGCCAGTCAGGGTATCCACATTAGTACTTGTGGCTACAGAATTGGGAAGCTCAGGAGCTAAACTTTAAACCTCATTAGCATAATTGCAATTAATAAAAATATGGTTTTGATCCTCCTCTGGCATTCCACAAAAAAGCATATTTATTATCCAATTCTTTGATGTATCTACCAAGACGTTTCCTTGTTTGAAGCCTCTCTTTAATCAGTAACCAGCTGAACATTATCACCTTCTGTGGAAGAGTTAAGCTTCACATTGTATTAAGCAACTTTTGTCTTATTGAACTCTATAGGTTCTTCTTTTACAACCAAGTTGCTTTCTTCATAGTAAACTCCCCATTAACAGACGACCCCAAATCACTCTGTCTTCAGTTTCTTGAAATAGGATAGGAATGTTGCAATAGCAAATGTCTTGTCTTTTATTTTTATTTTCGGAAACTGCAAACTTGCAAAGGTTTTCTCTTTTATTTTTATGTTATTTATTTATAGTATAGCATTGAAGCTCCTTTAAATCCACTAAAATCTTAGCTCAATACGCTGCCGAATTACACAGATTGGTGTCGAAGTTGGCAATAGTAGTGGTATATATGTACTTTCGCAGTTGGACCCAGCCCCAAATTTGGATCGTTTGAGAAGAGAGAGATTGGTTTCCGGTTTTTGGCCTTTTGAATTTAGGGTTAATAACACAAGCATCCCCTGAGGTTTTTTGTGTTTTCACAAAACCCCTCAGGTTTTAACATATATCAAACACCTCTTGATGTTTTAAAATCATTTCATAAGCCTCCCTCCATGACAAAAAAAAAGGGTTTTTATCACAAATGGTCCCTGACATTGATCAAACACATCATTTTGGTCTCTGACATTGAAAATCAATAGAAATGGTCCCTGAGATTGATCAAACACATCACAAATAGTCATTCCGTTAAAAACTCTTTGGGCAGTTTTCAAAACTTCGTAACTCAATCGTTTCTTAATCAAATTCGACCCATAATATATCAAAATGAAGATAGGAAAGTGTAGAACAAGATTATATCATTTGGAAGCCCAATGGTTGCCGAAGATGGCCGAAAAATAGCCTCAAATGTGACTGGTCCGCAGAAAAACTGGAAAACTCGCCAGAAACTGGTTAAACTTTAAACGTTCATAACTTCTTCAATAATCAACGAAATCGAGTAATTCACAAACAAAAATCATACTTCTCAACTAGAAGAAGAGAATGGTATCTTTCTTGATGGCTAACTCGTTGTCCTTTGGCCGGAAAACGGCTCGAAATTGGCTAACTCGAAAATGGTTATCCAATTTCAAGCCGTTTTCTGGCTGAACCACGGTGAATTAGTAGTCAATAAAGGTACCATTCTCTTTGTCTCGTCGAGAAGTATGATTTTCATTTTTGAATCACTCAATTTCGTTGAGTATTGAAGAAGTTATGAACGTTTAAAGTTTACCCAGTTTTCGACGAGTTTTCCAGTTTTTCCGAGGACCAGTCACATTTGAGGCTATTTTCCGGCCATCTCCAGCAACCATTGGGCTTCCAAATGGTATAATCTTGTTCTACACTTTCCTATCTTCATTTTGATATATTATGGGTCGAATTTGGTTAAGAAACGATTGAGTTACGAAGCTTTGAAAATTGCCTAAAGAGTTTTTAATGGAATGACCATTTGTGATGTGTTTGATCAATCTCAGGGACCATTTCTATTGATTTTCAATGTCAAGGACCAAAATGATGTGTTTGATCAATGTCAGGGACCATTTGTGATAAAAAACCAAAAAAAAAAAAAAAAACCCTAACAGTCAGTCATGACAGAAGTTATGAAAATACAAAAATACCTTTACAAAGTTAAACTAGTGTTTGGCTACCAAATCAAATATTGGTGTTCTGCAAGCTATAAAATCAAACGATGATATTAAAAACATGTTTTAGTTATTTGAATTGCACAGAAAGTTTATGGTTGATTTGTATCTTGACATAGTTAGTGAGGAATAAGGATGAGAACGAGGGTGAAGATAATTATAGTAGCAGTGACGAGGGTCGAGTACCTGGAGATGTTGGTAAAGGAGAAAATGAGTTGCTCTCATTGGAACCCAATATAAATGGTGAAGATGTGGTTACTAGTAACGAATATGAAGATTACACATCCAAGGCTAATAATGATTATAGTATTGATGATTATGGACAAGATTTGGACAATGATGATGGGCTTTCTGATCATAATTCGAACTTCAATCACGATAAGATAGTTAGTTCTGACGATGAGGAAGAGGTTGACTATATGAGGGGTTTGAGTAAGAGGTTATACAAGGACCTGACATGAAACCGGATGCTATGAAGAGTAAGCTAAAATGCAATTATAGGGTTAAAGTTCGCTACACACAGTTATGGAGAGCAAGACATAAGACTAAAAAGGTCGTCGAAGGGAAGCATGATGCATGTTATGGTAAGCTAAGAAGATATGGGATGAGGTTCTCAAATCAAATCCAGAGAGCATTGTGAAGATTCAGGTTGATAAAAGCTTGGGGTATCTTAGCTTCAAGCATTTCTTCATTTGCTTTGCATCAATGAGAGATGGTTTGTGAATGGATGCATGCCTTTTATTGGAGTTGATGGGTGCTTCTTGAAAGGGCCTTTTGAAAGTAGTTGAATTAGAGTGCAAAGACAACTGGACATTTTTCATGATTCACTTGGAAACAATGATTGGTAGTCACAACTCAAACAACATTCCATGGACCTTCATGTTAGATAGACAAAAGGTAGCATTATTATTATTTTGTTTTTTAACGTGCTTTGACTAAATGAATTTTGCTGACAAAGTTGTGTTATATTCCAAGTGTGTTATTGACACAGTAGCAAACATATTTTCACCCATCGCAATGAAGCAGGCATGCCTTTGATTGTCGTGTAAAGAATGATCACATTACTAACAATATGTCAGAATCATTTAATTCGACGGTGAACAAGTGGAGAGGAAAACCAATATTAATGTAGCTCATGCAGGTAATGATGAGGCAATATTAATGTAGTTCATTGATACAATTAGGGAAAAAATTGTAACGACCCAAAATTCTTAGTTGGAAGCTAAACCCGGTGATAGGCCAAAATAAAATCATGGTTAATCTCTACGCTATTAACCATAATAAATTTCTTTCCTTAAAGAAATCAAGTACAATATTAAATTTGGGTTGTTTTATGGCCGCATCTAATTGTCTTGTTGGACTGCCTACATACCCTATGAAGGGATCAAGCCATTCATAGTTCACATTATGCTTTCAAAACAATATACTAAAATTTCATCATGATCCAACAATCGGATCTCCGCCAATCAAGAATTCAAGTGGCGATCGACGTTTTATTTTTACAAACTTACAAATTCAATTCGGGAAGATCCATACGTTGGATTCCTGATCCATAAGTTCCCAAGGTCCTCAAATATTACGTTTTATAATGTCTCAAAGTTTGGTGACGATCTAACGGTCAGATCGTCGATTCCTAAATTAATCTCGTACTGTATCGTAGTGAATTTAGGTTCAAACGATCAACCTACATCATACGATTATCAAATCTAAAATCAAGACATCTAGTTTGGCTTAAAAAAAAAACATTAATGGCCTTCTGGCCACGCGCCGCCGCGGGTGGCGGTCGGCCGCCTCGAGTCGCCGAAAAAATTCAACTATTTCTAAAAATTCTCAAATTCCACAGAAATGGAGATCTCAATGAGTAGAGCAAGTTTTATACCTGTGGCCAAGACCAATTTGGCCGGGAACAGCCTCAAATCACCATGAACCCACTGGAACCCTCGATTTGGGTAGTTGTCGATTCGCCACCAAAATGAACTTCGATGCCTCATCCAAGGCTTGGGCCTTGCTCTTGAGGTTGAAATGAGTCTTGGTGGTGGTCATCAATGGTAAAGCTCGCCGGAGCCACCGGAAAAAAGGTAAAGCCGCTGGAACCACCCGTGGGTTTTTGGCTTCGATTTGTAAATTTGGGTTAGAAAATTTGAAATCTAACACCATGGAGACGTTGGGCTCGATGAGAGCTTTCCATAGACACTAGAATCACCTCGAACGGACGTCGGACGGAGGAGTTAGAGCTGGGTCAAGGAACCAGGTCGGGTCGGGTTGCACGGATCCAAAATGATCCGGTGCTCCCTCACCTCCCTCCTAGGGATGGCAATGGATCGGTTTGGGGACGGAAATGCTATATCCATCCGCATAACCACGACAATTAACCATATCCATAACCGCAAATTAACCATCGGGTATTATCCATAACCATACCCACCGGATAATGGATTCCCAATCGACTAACGGTTATATCCATCTTTGTCAATACAAAAAATATATTCGTTCAATTGACGCATGATAATTTAGTAAATATTAATTTCGTCATTAAATATTTGATGTATAAAATGATTTAATTAATGGATCTTGTGGAGCATAAAAATTAAAGCTAAACATTGATAATGTTGGTTGATCTTTGATATCTCCCATAAGTACCATTGAATTCTCATAGATTTTGATTCATATCAAAACTTTTGAACTTTGCCACATAATGCAACTCACACAATGTTATTTTTGTATTCTCAAAGTAAGATTCGGTGAATAATGAATATACATATATTATATAATACTTTAATATTATTTATTATTCGATTTGGGTTGGGGTACGGATATGGATTGGGGATCTCTATAACCATATCCAAAACCATAACCGAATAATATTTACGATTTTTCCCCATACCCAAAATATACCCGAATTTTCATACCCAAATCCAATCCATTCGGGCGGTTATCCACGGTTATCGGGTTTAACGATTAAAATTGTCATCCCTACTCCCTCCTTTCTCTCCCTTCTTCCTCCCCCCCTTGGTCCTATCCCCTCCTCCTTTTCTCTCATGCATCCCTCATTTCCCCTCTCTCTTGTTGCCACCTGGTAGCGTCCAACCCCATTGCTTTTATTTTTATTTTTTTTTCCAAAACAAAAACATCTCTAATTTCTTTGTTATAACTCCGTTTCACGAACGGTTTTCGCCTACGCACTCGTAGGATCGAACTCTATCCAAATATGTCAAGAAACAAGACAAAATATATGAGGATAAAATACATCCTAAAAACTCATGTTTAGTCAACGAGGGCATTTTCGTCATTTCACTTTCCGATAAAATTTTTTTTCCACATAATCATATATTTTAAAATTTTCAGGGTATTACAAAAATGATGAGGTGATATCTAAAGAGGCGTGCTAGAGGGATGACATGGCCTACTAGGCTAACTGAAGACACAAGAAAGAAGTTAAATACAAATGTGCAAGAATATAGGAACATTACAGTAGCTCGTGCAGATGCAGGTAATAATTGTCAAATTGTTTTTGTTTATTTTGTAGTATATTTTTTTCTTTTTTCTTTTTTTTTTTTAAGCACTTAGCATGAACTTTTTTATTGGACTAGGTGAAGACGAGTTTGAAGTGCATGACATTTCCCAAAGGCACATTGTGCGATTGCCTACAAGCTACTGCAGTTGTATGGAATGGAATATTAGAGGGATTCCATGTAAACATATGTGTGCATGCATTATACGGAAGCGAGCCAACTCAGACGACTACTATCATGAATTCTTCACCAAAGAGAAGTATGTGGCATCATACTCATATCATATTCACCTTGTTCCAGATGAGTGATACTGGGCGGACGATCCTTATAATGTCATTCGTTCCCCACCCTTAAGGAAACCCCATGGGAGGCCCACAAAAAATAGGAGAAAAGAGGCAGATGAACATAAGAACATGGCAAAGAGAAAGAGATCTTATGCATTATCATGCAAAATTTGTGGTACATTGGGTCATAATAGAAAAAGGTGCCCAAATGGAAATCTTGAAACGATTCAAAGAGGAGGTGTGAATGTTGCAAGGGGAATGGGAAGAGCGAGTAGAGGAGCCGATGCACCAAGGAAAACTGGTAACATTAGGAAAGTAGGTTAGAATCTATATTTCATATTTACTAGCTACTACAATGTGATATTTTGTTTTTTATTTTCAATTTTTACATATGATTTTGTTCTTCATAATTTTGTTCAATTTTGGTATTTATATTGATAGTTCCAAACGAGGGAATTCAAATTGGTAGCACTCATGCAACAAGCCAAGAAATTGAAAGTCAAGCTCCTGAACCAAGTCAAGAGATTAGAAGCCAAGCCAATGCAACAAACCACGTTGTTGACATTCAACCATTTTGAAGAAGTTGCTACAGTTGGATTATGACTTTTATTTTATATTTTGGGTATAATATGACAATATTATGTTTGGTTGTACATTGTTTTTAAATTTATCATGCTAAGTTTTTTTTTTTTTTTTTTTCAAATGCTAAGTTTGTTTTTTGAATTGTTGCAATCTGTTGAAAATATTGGATTGTTGAATGTTGGATTGTTATTAAATGTGTCATGTTAAGTTTTATTTTGATTGTATGTTGTTTTAATGCTTGAAGCTCACAGTCAGAGAGTTGGCTGCCCTCAGTGAATTGGAATATGAACAAGGTTAATTTTGTCATTTAATTATTTTATTTTTTTGTTAATGTCAGCATAAAACTAATGAAACCCTAACGGAAAGGGTTTTGTGAAATGATTTTAGAACATTAGGGGGTGTTTGTGATATGTTGAGAACATGAGGGGTTTTTAAGAAAACACAAAAAATCTCGGAAGGTGTATGTGTAATTAACCCTTTGAATTTATTAGTTTTTTTCCGAATTATTCTGACCCGTTAGATCAAGTGTGAAAATCTAACCGTCAGAAAATAAACCAAAGCACTGGTTCAAAAGTTTTGCAGACAGTAAAACAGCAGCTCTCGTAGCAGTCAGCATTCGCTCTGCTTCTTCTTCCCCTTGAGCTTTCAATGGCGGCAGCACAGGCACAGCTCCATTTCCATACCCCGTCATCCTTTTCCAAACCCCTGAAAAACCCTTTAACCCGAAACCCATTTTTCCAAAACCCCATTCTACCCCTCCGACCCCGCACCTCCCTAAAACCCCTTGTCCTCCGAGCCGCTGTCGTCTCCCAAAACCCATCCAAATCCCTGTCCCAAACTACGCCGTTCAAGCACTGCTTCTCCAAATCCTCCGATGGGTTTATCTACTGCGAGGGCCTCAAGGTCCAGGACGTCATCGATTCCGTTGAGCGACGCCCTTTCTACCTCTACAGCAAGCCTCAGATCACCCGAAACGTCGAGGCCTACAAGGAGGCGTTGGAGGGGTTGAGCTCCGTCATCGGATACGCCATTAAAGCCAATAACAATTTCAAGATTTTGGAGCATTTGAGGCAATTGGGTTGCGGTGCTGTTCTTGTCAGTGGGAATGAGCTCCGGTTGGCTCTCCGAGCCGGGTTCGACCCCACCAAGTAAAAATTCTGCATAACCCAGTATATGTGTGTGTATATATATATATTATTTATTTATAATTGTTTGTATGAATATCTTGAATTCATGGTTGTACAATTGTGTGAGTGCAGGTGCATTTTTAATGGGAATGGAAAATTGTTGGAGGACTTGGCTTTGGCTGCCCAAGAAGGTGTTTTTATCAATATCGATAGTGAATTCGACTTGGAAAACATTGTTGCCGCTGCGAGGATTGCTGACAAGAGGGTCAATGTTCTACTTCGGATCAATCCTGACGTGGATCCTCAGGTATGCATACTTAAACCACAATATGTCTGTTCATGAATCATGGCAGTGAGGAAATTAGAAATATGAGACGTTTGATATGCTTTTTAGAAAAATTAGGACATAAATCTTTTAACTGAAAGTCATTGTTTGATCATTGTGACACTTGAGCTAAAATTATATCAATGAGAACTTAGGAAGGTTCTTAATGCATAACTCGAGAATCACGTTTCCTGAATATTTCAAGTTATAGAATGTGTTTGATGCGTAATATGGTTCATGGTGAGATAATTTTTTAATAATTAACAATGAATTTGATAAGAATCAGAATTTCTATTGTGTTATATTTGATACCAGTTCATAATAGTTTTTCCATGTTAACTTTATAGAATGATTAATATCATCTGTACTTTAAGTTTTGTTCTTAATTATTTAGCTAGCCGGCGGTGTTCTTGCCATGACTGCATACTTTTAGTTTCATAATGATGCGACAACCATTATGGCAAGTTTTATATTTTCCCTAGTCCCACATAGTTCTGTGGCTGTGAAGAGTGTTTTCCAACTACCAGGGGATCAGTACCCATGCCATGTAGCTTTGGCAATGAAAACTGTTTATGATGTTACACGGACGCTGACATGAAAAACCCTAAAAATTTAGACCATGAGCACCACATATGCACTTCTATTTTTGTAGAAAGTGAATTCAATTTTACCAATGGTAGTGCTTCAGATGCTTGAATGTGATGCCCCTTTATATTTCTTAGAAACAAATGTAGACAGATGCTTGGTATGGGCCATGCTGCACAGATCCGTGCCCAAACCACCATGACTCACCAGTTCCTCCAACTTCAATAGCAGATTAAGGCTAGTGTTTGAATATTATTGTAAAGGCACATCCTTTAAATATTATTGTAAAGTTCTCTGTACTGAGCATTTGAACTTTACATTGATCTTAATTAATTTACGTTCTGTTTTATGTTCTGTTTTAATATGTGTTGTTTTCATAGGTTCATGCCTACGTTGCCACTGGGAACAAGAATTCCAAATTTGGTATTAGAAATGAGAAGCTGCAATGGTTTTTGGATGCTGTGAAGGCACATCCTGATGAGCTAAAACTTGTTGGGGCCCATTGTCATCTCGGATCCACCATTACCAAGGTATGCTGATGAATTGTTCATATGCTTTTATATTATCAATATAATTTTTTCAACTAGGATAAATTTTTCAAACCCATGTTTGTTTCTGGTCATTCTGGAACACATTAAGAAGAAACATAAATCAATTGGTTTATGCTTCATAATAACAGAGTTACAGCTTTAAATAAAGAGCCTTTTTGTGAATAAAGGTTTAATTTGTCCATTTCAAATTGGTAAGTGTTGGTTGGAAGGCATTATAAGCTGCCCTTCTCTTTCGCCTTCTTTTGTTCAGTCTGATTGACTTATGATTCTTCGTTTTTTTTTTTCTGCTACTCTATTTTAGTATTTGTGGATTTCTTGTTAATATTCTGTGACAGACTACACCCACTTCTCAGATTACAAAGTCTAAGTATCTATCCCTCTCCCTCTCTCTCTCTCTCTCTCTCTCTCTCTCTCTCTCTCTCCCCTGCCCTTCTCGCTCTCTCTCTCTCTCTCTCTATCTCTCTCTCTCTTCTCCCCCCCTCCCTTTTGTATTACCAGGTGGATATATTCCGGGATGCTGCTGTTCTTATGGTTAAGTACATTGACGAAATCCGGTCTCAAGGTTTTCAAGTTGATTACTTGAATATCGGCGGTGGACTTGGGATAGATTATTATCATTCTGGTGCCATACTTCCGAAACCCAGAGATCTAATCAACACTGTGAGTTTGATCTCTTATGAATCTTGTTTTCTATCTTAGGTATGCAATTCATGCGTACATGAGTGATGGGATAACACCTTAATGTAGTATTATAAAAAAGGAAGTTATTAACGCTGCAGTACGCACATGCATGTTACGGTGCTTCTTGAAATCTCAAGTGTAGACTACCGGCTTTTTCCCATCCTTTGGACCTCACAGATGTTAAATGTGATGTATTCAGGATGAGTCTTTAGAATGTTAAGTCCATGTATGACCGTTGCATCTACATTTATTACAAGAATGTATAACCTCTTTATGGAGTTGGTTCATGAAGATCATGTAAGTGCTATAAGGGATCAAGTTGCCCATACCATTCTGTGAGCTTTTTGTTCCCAAATAATCAATAAGCATACCATATATGCCAGGTCTAGTATTGACTATTTTTTTTTCGAAACACTTAAAAACATTCTTCAGGGATTTTCCTAGGGCTTGCTCCCTTATGGTTATTGTACTGAAGAGAATCAAAAGTTTTTTTTCTATCTTGATTGATGTGAACTTTCACTAACATTTATTCAACGTTGATGTTGAGGGTGTAGGTTCGTGACGTGGTCCTATCACGAGGTCTAAATCTTATCATTGAACCTGGTAGATCACTTATTGCAAACACCTGCTGCTTGGTCAACCGAGTAACAGGTGTCAAAACAAATGGCACCAAAAACTTTATTGTGATCGATGGAAGCATGGCCGAACTTATTCGTCCCAGTCTCTATGATGCTTATCAAGTAAGTTTTCAAGTGTAGTCAACTGCTAGTCTTGCTTTTGGTGTCAAAGTCATTAATGTTAACTGGAGATGATGAACAATTGAAATCCTTTCGTTGTGCGAGAAGAATTTCAATGTAATCCATGGTGTAGACTCTTGGATCTTATTTTGTGTTTTGTATGTATGCAAGTAATTTTCTTCTAGTGGCTTACCGTGTGCCCTTGTCACTTTGTTATGGAAACTTTTCTCAGCTTCATTCACTAAAAAATTACTGTTATCAGTTTTGTTTCTGTGTGTCTTATTGTGCTTCTGTTATACCATTTGGAATGCATCATTCTTGCTATAATGTTAGACTCAAATCATTGGCTGTCGCATAATAATTAATCATGCCCTTCTATAAGACTTGCCATTTTGTTATTGGCTTGAAATCTCTGTTGACTTGTGGGAGTTTTCTTGCAGCATATAGAACTAGTTGCTCCTACACCACCTGATGCTGAGATTTCGACTTTCGATGTGGTGGGCCCTGTCTGCGAGTCTGCAGATTTTTTAGGGAAGGATAGAGAACTTCCAACTCCACCGAAGGTAATTGTAAACTTTTTATTGGAAGGTCAGAGCTATAATCATTTGTTGTCTTGTATAACTAGGAGATCAAACGACGATGATGTTCTCAGTTATTCTGTTCTGGAGGTTTTCTTTTTGGATTTTGATGCTTGATTGCTGAACTAAAGTTGCCATTTCAGGGAGCTGGTCTGGTGGTTCACGACGCAGGTGCTTACTGCATGAGCATGGCTTCAACTTACAATCTTAAAATGCGTCCTCCAGAATATTGGGTGTGTAATTGTTACTGCAAACAATCCCTACGCCGTAACACCAATATCTATCCACTTTTCCAGTAACTTGTTTCTAAGAGTTTTTACAATGTTTTCAGGTTCGAGAAGATGGGTCAGTGTCCAAGATCCGTCATGCAGAGACATATGAAGACCACATTCGATTCTTTGAGGGTCTTTGATTGCGAGAGATTGGTACTGAGCACCAGCTAAAGAGGCCCGTATCTCCCCTTAATTCATGGTGGTTTGTTGTAACACTGGAACTTTTGTATTTGGATACGAAGTTAGCTCGTTTAATGGGATTTGTACCTCCTTATTTTGTTGTTTACTAGTTCGACTGTAGCTGTCATGAGAGGAAATGGAACAAAAGATTGATAAGCAGTGAAGAGTTTTATGTAACCATTTGCAAACCTTTATCAACTGCACAATCAAATTTATGGCATTTCCAGTTGCAGAGCCATTTGCATTACGGTATCGAAAACACGGATCCCCTGTTTCTTTAACAATTCTGGATCACCTTTTTTTCTTGAACAATTCTAAATTTAGCGTATCATTTTGATGTGCAAGGTCAGGTTACAAGAGAATATCCCCTTGTTTTCAGTCGAAGATTTGATACGTAACACCCAGTGCCATTGTTGTTTAAGTATGATATAGGTATAAATTTTCTTTCGACTACGCTCGAATAAACAACGGAAGCGTTATTGATTTCGAAACAATATTTTCGATAATGTACGGTATTGACGTGTTTTTTTGAAAACATGAGCACGTATGCCCTTTATCTATATAAGTGGAATAACACTTGTAAAAATTTCTCTCGACTTGTATGATAATTTATGGCTTTTTGCCCGAGTTTCGGGCACATAGATAAAATCTTTCCTTGGGTACAGTTGCCTTGTAAATTCTTATAGGGTGGTGTTAAGCCCACCCCACTGTCTTATCACTCCGTCCACTTTAAAATATAAATGTCAATGATAAATTTCTCCTCTTATAAAATGACATTTAAGAACTTAAACAATAACTACTAACATTTTACCACATCATCATTAGTTGAAATAGCAGGAAAAAAAAAGAAAAAAAAAATTTAAAAACCCACACTACTATACAAGCCCAACCAGTCCGCACCCGCACGCCTCCCTAACGGTGGCGTCGATGCCAGCTCCTCCCTCTTCAAATTCCCTTTCTCTCATGACGGATGACAGCCTTAATTTAATTCCTGCAGAATGGAGATTGTGTACAGCGAAGGGGAATATATGGGTGGAGTCGTGCAAGTAGGTGGTTGTGAGGCTATGATCGTGCTGCGAAGGGTGGCATGGGGGAGGGCATAGGTGTTGGCGCGACTGAGATTTTGGGGGTCGTGGTGTTGTTGGGATTTTGGATGTCTGATTTTTTTTTGCAGCGAGTGGCGAGAGTTCTGTCTTTGAAGGTCAATCTGCCTCTTTTTGGTTCCTTTTTCTCTCTCAAATATCTTCAGAACACAACCCTCAATCCAACAAAAAGAATAAGGGAGCGAGCAAAGTAATTCTCACTGCACATGTACCAAAGTGCAGCAATGCATTGACATACTCATATTTCTTGTCCATAGTCTGATATTCAATCTTTAATTGGCACTATGACTTGGTTTTTTATGATGATATATATATATATATATATATATATATATATATATGTATCAGTGCATCTTTTGCCATATCCGTCCCTCTTCGAGCTTGACCTAGAAAAGAGGTGATTGTGGACCTTCCACGTCTGCCTTGATGGATTCTTGTTTGTTGTTTGAATTACTGCTGAATATGTCCCATGGTTCGTTTTTTTTTTCTAGAGATAAATATATTTACATGTATATATACGTATATATATATATATATATATTTATATATACATATTACAGAAAATAAAATTTAAAGAACTTAAAGATATTTAAAAGGTTATAATTGGAATAATGGTGGGTGAGAAAAGAGTGATGTTATTATTTACCTTTTTATAGTGGGTGATAATATAATGTGGGTAGAAGGATAAGACAATGGGATGGGCTTAGTACCACTCTTCTTATATAACAGAATTTAATCCAACGGCTATAAATATGGGTCCACTTTAAAAATTGTAATAATTTTAGCCGTTAGATCAAATTTCAATGGTTCTCATCTCCTGATTTAGTGGATTAGGAGGAAGGGATCATGAGAGGATCCCTTCCCAAAAAGGCAGTTGACGTAGAGTTTTGCCAATGGAGAAATTTTTCATTGTGATCGGAACACGAGTCATACATCACGTATTTTTATAGAAGTGGTGATAAACTTTATTTTTTAAGTTATTAACTTTTTAATATACATATCATATCATTTGTATAGAGACATATGGTACACCATTTCATGTACCGATCACACTAAAAAATCTCTCCTGCCAACAACTCTAGTTTTGAAAGGTGGGTTTGCGTACTTAAATGCCCCTGCTCATAATTCCACTAACATGCCAACTAGGACAATATCATCAGGATAGTGCTATTCTAAAACTCTATTTTTAAGTTTCACATATTTTTATTAATTTTATTAAATTCATTTAATCTTATGCTCGAAAAATAAAAAATGAGAAGGTTTATGAGAACTAAAAAGTTATTTTTCAACGTCACTTTTTTTTTTAGTACATGCAACGTCACTTTAGCTAGGCCAAGAGCAAGTCTAACCCAATTTAATAATTACTAGGCAATTAAATGAATAATAATTGTCTGAAAGCATTTTTCATTAAATAAATTGCCGAGCAATTGATATTAAAAAGTTATTTTTTCAAACAAATTATAATAAAAGATAATTTTAACTTTAACCTTGGTTAAAAATTTTAATTAATTTCGCGTGCTAAGTGTTCTGTTCATGTAAGAATTTGGTGGGCCATTACAATATGGAAATGAATCATCTTCGGATCTCTTCTTTTTAATTCATCAAATTAGAAAATTCGGACCATTAAAATTTGATTAAACCGTTAAAGTGATTATAATTTTTAAAATGAAATCTTATTTGTAAGCGCTGGATCAAATTTAAATGGTCTCTGATTTGGTGGATCAAGGGGAAGGGATCCGCCCTATCCTTGGATTTGGATTATACATGTCACTCAATCGCTGTTATTCTTTTCTTTTCCTCTTTTACTTGCCCCCTCCCCCCACTTTCTCTACATTTCCGCCCTTTTTTCTCAGTCCCAGAGAAAAAAAAAAAAAGAAAGAAGAAAGAAAAGGATTGAAAGCGAAGAAAGCGGTTTCAGCCTTCTCCAATTCCCTCTCTTTCTCCTTCCGCTCTCAAACCCTAGATTGCCGCTGCTCTTGACTGCTCCCCCCACTCCAAGATTTCGCGCTTCGCTTTACGATCGGTCAGTTGCTTCTCGCATTCCATTCCATTTATTTTTTTTAAAATTTTATCTTTATTATATTACTTATTTAATTTAATTGGGTGTGGTTTTGTTGTTTTTTGTATGATCTATTATTTCATACTTCATTTCTATTTTTTTTTGTTGCTTTACTTATTTTTCTGTATTTTTTTTCCATCATAGGGTTTAAACTACTTGAAATTAATGGCATTTGTGTTTTTATTGGACTAATTATTAGGTTGGGCCTGATCAGAATTTCTCCAATTTTTTTTCACATTTGCATGTAAGGTTAACCATCAGATTAATTTGTTAAAATTGCAAATGTTCTTTTTTTTTATTTGTATTTTAATAAATAAATAACTAAATAAATTTATAGTATAGCATTAAAACTCGTTTAAATCCACTAAAACCTTAACTGAATGCGTCGCCAGAGTTGCACTGATTGATGTCGAAGTCGGCGGTAGCAGTGGTAACTGTTTTGTAACACTTACGTCTCTGTTAATGGTTTATATGTTGATTTATAGATAATCGAAATATTGGATTTGGCGGGTTTCAATGTAGATGCCCCAATTGTTTGAAATTCAATTACAACGTATACAACGTACCCAATTCTCTTATGCCATATCCTCGTGTCTGCACATTTGTATTTTGTTTTGTTTGTTATTTGTAACATATTTATCCTACATTGTAGGGTTTACTGCACTTCCGGAGTAATTGGCTGTGCGGCTCTCATTTTAGGCTGTTTCGATCTATGGGTTCAACCATGGCTGGTGAATTGTTGGTGAGTGCCAATGGAAATGGTAACACCCAACCCAATCCACAGAGGACTTACCAAGTTGTTGTGGCTGCGACTCAAGAAATGGGTATTGGAAAGGATGGGAAACTACCTTGGAGACTGCCGTCTGATCTCAAGTTCTTTAAGGATGTCACTGTCACCACCTCAGATCCTGCGAAAAAGAATGCGATTATAATGGGTAGAAAAACATGGGAGAGCATTCCACCTGAGCATCAACCTCTACCTGGCCGCCTTAATGTTGTTCTGACTCGTTCCGGGAGTTTTGATATTGCTACTGCAGAGAATGTTGTGATATGCGGAAGCATGGCATCTGCTTTGGAATTGTTAGCTGCTTCTCCTTACTGTCTGTCAATTGAGAAAGTGTTTCTCATTGGAGGTGGCCAGATATTAAGGTGTGACATTGTTGTTAATTTTGATATTTTAAACCATGTTTCTTCTATTTTTCTTTTCTTTTATTAAAATTTCTGTGTCCAGGGAAGCTCTCAATGCGCCTGGCTGTGAAGCCATTCACATTACAGAAATAGAGACAAACATTGAATGTGACACTTTTATCCCTGCAATTGATTCCTCTGTATTTCAGCCGTGGTATTCATCCTTTCCTAAGGTTGAAAATGGCATTCGTCATTCTTTCACAACTTATGTTCGCGTAAGGAATTCTGCAGTTGAATCCCTTTGTGAAAACAATGATCTGATCTCTAATAGTAATTCAGACTCCGGTAAGTGTGAGGTGAAGAATTTTTCTTTTCTGCCAAAGATAATTTTTGAGAAACATGAGGAGCACATGTATCTAAGGATGGTACGAGAAACACTCTCTGATGGCACTTCTAAGGATGACAGGACAGGGACTGGTACTTTGTCAAAATTCGGTTGCCAGGTAATCTTAAATTAAGATTTTTGAGAAAGTCCCGTTGTCCTTCATTTAACAGTCGATTGATTAAAATGGATAATTGATGTTTGCTCCTTTTATTTGTATCTCTACAGATGCGGTTTAATCTGCGCAGAACTTTTCCCGTCCTGACAACTAAGGCATGCATATTCTCCTTTTTCAGATTTGTGTTTTTCTCTCAACCTAATCTGTGCCACTAAGTTTGTTTTTCCACACAAGTGTTGCTTCAAATTTATTAGATATCATTTTACTCTCTTGGGATGAGGTTAGATTATTAGGTACTTGATTCTTTATCCTTACCAAACTGACATACATTGTGATAATTTGGTCCATAGAAAGTATTTTGGCGAGGGGTTGTTGAAGAACTTCTGTGGTTCATCAGTGGTTCAACAAATGCCAAGGTAGTACGATTTCGTTGAACCTTTTCCTTTTGAATGCTTTGTATATTTTTCCTTGTTTCATTGTCTTTACATCATACGGGACTACAGCTGAGCGAATTGATTTTTCTAGCATATTAAAAATTTGACCGAACGGTCATGGGTTCGAGTCGTGGAAGCAGACTCTTTGGAAAGCAAGGGTAAGGATGCGTACGATAGACGTCCCCCCCAACCCTCGTAAAGCGGGGAGCCTTGGTGGCTTGGGGTCCCCCTTTATTAAAAAGTTGATTTCTGTACAAAGTCAAGCATTTTGAAATTTGTGTTTGTGTTTTCTTGACAGTATATTTAAAACAAAAAGATTGACTTATTCTGAAGCTTTCAGGACTGTGGCTTTGAAAATGTTTATAATTTTATGAATTTACGGCAGTTGAAAGGGACCATTTGAAGCTTCTTGCATTTAAATTATGTTCTCACAAGTTATACAGTTATTTTTGCTTCCACGAGTATGGGACCATGCTCAACTTTCTAGTTTGTAAACAGCAAGATTTTCAACAAAAATGCCATTGATTTCCTCATCCCACAGAGAAGTTTGATGCAAGAAAGCAGGTTCCTCTGGCTTATATAATACTTATATTTGAGTCTTTGACTACTTGGCAGGTCCTTCAGGAGAAAGGCATTCACATATGGGATGGGAATGCATCTAGAGACTACCTTGACAGGCAAGTATTAGACTGCCCAAATGTGTGTGAGGAGTTCTAAGTTTCATGCAGTTTTAAGTGATTTTTGTATCTGCCACTTCAGTGTTGGTTTAACTGACAAGGAAGAGGGCGACTTGGGACCAGTATATGGGTTCCAGTGGCGACACTTTGGTGCCAGGTTGGTAAACTTCTGCATACGTTAAGCTTCTAGATTTTTACTTGATGTAATGAAGTCTAGTTTTAAACTCATTTATTTCTGTTCCATGTTACAGGTATACTGACATGCATGCTGATTATACTGGTCAAGGATTTGATCAGTTGCTAGATGTTATTGACAAGATAAAAAATAATCCGGATGATCGGCGGATTATACTGTCAGCATGGAATCCTTCTGATCTCAAATCGATGGCACTCCCACCTTGTCACATGTTTGCTCAGGTTTGTCTTGAGGCACTAAAACTTTTATTTCATTATCACATCTCTTTTGTTTTACTACATCCTTCTTTCTCCTTGCAGTTCTATGTGGCCAATGGAGAGTTGTCATGTCAAATGTATCAGCGTTCTGCTGACATCGGCCTTGGCGTTCCATTTAACATAGCATCATATGCTCTTCTGACATGCATGATTGCTCATGTTTCTGGTATGCATTCTAAATAGTACTCTTTTAGCTGGCACCTCTTTCTCCGTTGCTACCTGATGGATTTAAGAATTACATCTGATGTTGCATCTTTAGAGTCCTTAATAGACTTTTATTTTGTGCAGATCTTGTTCCTGGTGATTTCATTCATGTCTTAGGGGATGCTCATGTTTACCGCACTCACATCAGGCCTTTGCAGGAGCAGCTTGAAAAACTGCCCAAGCCTTTTCCAGTAAGTTTAATAACGTTACCGAAATGATCTTGTTTTTGGTCTTTGAAAGTGTACTTTACTTAATCTCTCTCTCTCTCTCTCTCTCTCTCTCTCTCTCTCTCTCTCTCTCTCGTATTTCTGCCTGTTAGATACCTTGTTTATTTACAGCTGCCTACCTCTATTTCAATGCAGATTTTGAAGATCAATCCTGAGAAAAAGAATATAGATTCTTTTGCGGCTGCTGATTTCCAACTGATAGGATATGATCCTCATCAGAAGATAGAAATGAAAATGGCCGTATAGGGCTCTCTCAAATTTTCAGTAGAGAGCTCAGAGACTAGTCTTTTTATCTATGCGATGCTGCTGTTAGTTTTGAAGGCAAGTAACATTTTGTTTGTCTGCACTGACGAGTCTTTTGTTCTCTTAACCCTGCCTATACCTCGATATTACCTTGCTAATTCAAATGAGTTTACATAGCATGCAGTTGGGATTGTAAGTTTGAACCAACTTAAGTTGTACAATTTGATTATCTTGTTCCTCAAATTAGACATTATGCGAGACTGAAGCTGTTTTGCGTGTTTCAGGTGCAGGATTTGATGGTTGATGTTGATGTAGAGTTTCAATACAGATGAATAACTGGTAGTAGGATATACTTGAAGCTTTGCATTTGTAGTAATCGGGAATCCTTTAGTTCCACATACACTCGGACTCGGGTGGTTCTAAGGTGATTTAGGATACTTGTGTCTTTTTATTCCTCTGATTTTTGAGCATGCTTCGGTACGTAAGTCACCTGGATGGAGCCTCATCACTCTGCTTTCCTTAATTACTATGTTGTACTTTTATAATTAAATGGAGTTGGATCACATGATTTATCTGCTTGGTATATGTGGTGGATTATGTTCGTCGAGCTTCGGCTTGTATGTTTGATAGGCAAGAAACAGTTATTTTGACTTATTGGCAATGTCCCAGCTCTCTACGTGCTTGGATGGGATTTGCTTGGAAGTCAGCATTCTCTTCATCTGTTTCCAACTTTACAGGAAAACTGAAACCACAAAAACGAACTCTTGACCTACCTTGATCCTAACCATTTTTCCGTCCCGTTGGAACTAAATTCGCGCACATCCATGGGCGGAAGTAAAATCCAGTCGGACTTGCCCATGATCTCCGATGAGGAGGGGGGGGGGGTTGAATCCTAGAAAGGTTGCCTACATATCTTCGGGAAGGAGAATCAAATCACTAGTATAGTTATAAGAAAGAATGGAGTAAACCGTCCTTGACAAATAGCCTATGGCAGGGCGTTGGGAGATGAGTTCTTCATGAACATGTTTACGCGTAGACGGCGGCATAAGGACCTTTGTTAAGCATAGAGAGAATATGTTTGTAGAAGTATGAGAGAGTGATAGATCGAGAGCGATGTGGATGTATATTGTAGTCTTGTAGAGAATAAAGTGGTCGTCCTAGAGAGATGGATTTGAGAAAGAAAGATCAAAGTCATTTGATAATTACCCAGGCTCGTGTATTTATAGGAATCTTGAGAGTTCTTGTAGGGAAAGTAATCTTCATCAAATCGGGAGACCATATAGGAGGAAATCTAGCATATGAAACCCAATCTTCCTAGAATCATGATTATATTGCCTAATCCCTAAGATATCCTAGTTTGACTTTAACTAGGGTTTCCTTTGCTTGGGAGACAAATAATATCTTTAATAAGCCTAAGCCTATCCTACGAGCTATGCTCCGTGGCTTCATACATTTTGATCATTCTCTCCGCGTGTCATGAGCCTAGAAAATCATGATCCCACAATTGCCCGTAACTATGCTTCTGAGAATGAGCTCTGCTTCGAAGATGGATAGTTACCAACTGACCATGAGTAAATCATCCTTAAATAACTTCTCCAGAATGTTCGTCAGAATGACGTTTGAACTTATTGTTGATCTAGAGCCAGCCAAGTATGGCTAGTTCTACTCGCTTATCTCTTAATGGTTTGATCTTTTGGAGTTCTGAATCATATTGTAAACCCCTAGTCAAAGTTCCAGATGCAGAGCTGAAACGCTGGATGCGAACCAGATTGTGCCTATATATTCCTTGAAAGACTTGGAAGTCTTAGGAGTATTCTTCTAAGTTTATTTTACTCAAGTCATTAAGCATGTTAGAGTAAATCACTTGGAACTTTTCATCCTTTACTTCCTAATTGCGGAATATAGTTTAATCCGTCAATCTTTCTGAAGTAAGCTAACTTTGAAGTATGAAGTACTGAGGCGAAACACGAGTAAGTTTGTGGGCTTGAGACAGAGTTCATCAAAATCCCCTCGGTGATGTTGATTTAGAAAAACGTTACCTCCCAAACTTGAGTTTATAAAGATTCCTATTGCGATATTTGGAGTATTATCTTACTTCGGTACCAGGAGTTAAATATTAAACCCATGCAAAAACTTTTGCCCTAGACTTACGGCAATGCATTGATTAGATTAACGATGAAAAAGTGTCGAGACATCCCTGAAAGAGCCCAGATTTTAATGTCAGTCTAACATGTTTGAGCTGTCTTGTTTGTATATTCTGTTTGTTCTTTCACCTTTGCCCTATTCTAGGTCAGAGGATTTTAATAATGCAACCTGTAACCAAGAAGAGACTTCTTTCTCAGTCCGAATTGCTGATTCATCCTTAGTGAATCTTAAACGAAAGTTCGTTAAGGACTTGGTCGCCTACATGTAGGTCGGAAACACTTTTTGAACCTTTTTGTCAGACCCTATGTGTCGAATCTGAGCGTTTTCGATCTGACTACACTTAGCTGGCTTGGCTAAGGCATTTCCGCGTATTGGAGCTCCGTTAGAATAAAATTCCTCTTGAGGATTTCGTAGTCTGGATACCTTATTTGGACTTACTGAACACATGGTGTTGAAAAATGTACTTGCTTAGTACGTTGGTTCGGGATACAAGTAGTCGTACTCAGGGTTGAAGTTTAAAGCCTCCCTCAGATGATTTTCAAATTGCCCTTCAACTATTCCTTGGAACGGCATCGGGCCCATGTTTGAATGTTATAACCCACAACCTTTCTAGTTATATAACCTTTCCCGAGGTCGAATGGTGCACTAAACTTCCGGGTCAGAGGGCCATGTGTCTATGCCCGTAGCTCGCCAATTGTAACCGCGCTTATTACGGCTTGAGCCTTTCAAGTTGCTAACTATACTGACACACCTCGATCCCAGTGTCCGAAAGACAACGGGATGGTCACGTGCTGGCCGACACCCGAGGGTGACGCAAGCCATTTTATGAATGCATATGCTAAGAACATGTAAAACATGCATATAAATTTCGCGCGTAACAGCGCAATGTAGTAATCAAGTACAAACCTGAATAAAATATATATTCAACTGTCAACAATGTAAAAGTGATAATGCATGACATGTTCAAAGCATACAACTAATTAGAAGTACAAGCGGAAGGAATAATAGAAAGTGCTATTACAAGAGATGTCCTACGCAGAGAGGAGGACACAAATTCACTGATATGGGAATGCCCCGTAGCTCGGGTCGTATGCCTCATTCCTAGGTACCGAGGGGGCGCAAAACAAAACATGAGTGGACCAAGTTATTATATATATAATACTAAAGCAGTTATTCTTCAACGTACTAACCCCTAGTTTAGAAAACTCATAGCATAATAAGTAATATATTTTCCGAAAACCCTAGCATCCTATAAAAATTTTCATAAAACATATATCATATAAAGTGTTAGTAGTGGTATCACAATCGCTTGAAGGCCCTACATCACCCGACCGAAGCCAGTACATCGCCCAACCGAAGCCATATATAAATATCATTTGCCGGTAGGCACAATAGTATGGATAAGCACTAAGTAAGCACATAAAATCATGAACATAATCTTTCCAAAATATATCTCATTAGAGCTCAATAGCTCAAACATCATATTATAAATCCATGTTCATAAATATCTCAATAAGCGTAAAATCAATCAAGCATGATATTTCATAAAGTGTAAATCCGATTTACTCATAAACGTTTCATAAAACTTAGTCATAAAATCATGCTTTTCATGTATGCATTTCTAGTAATAAAATCATGCATTCTTGAAAGGGTACACTTACAGATACTCTGTCATCGAAGAGCCGTTCGAACTAGGGAGGGCGGAAATGCCGCTAACAAACATACCTAAGCACATAAAGGGACCAATTAATAAAAAGGAGAACTAACAAAAAGTCCAAAAAAACTTTAGTTTTAATGAAAAAGGACAAATAAGGGTGTAGTGAATAGTACAAGGAAAAAGGTAAAAATGTGGTTTTTCGTTAAAAGTGAACAGTACCAGCAGTATTTCGTTAAAACTCCCTTAACAAAACTCTACTAAAACGATTTAATTTGGGAAAACGGACGTCATAAACGGATTTAAGACTTCGAAAAACCTAAGAAAGGACCTCGGGTTCCCTTACGCATCGCCGCCATGCGCCAAGATTAGTCACTAGAAAAGTCGTTGGCGCCGCCGTGGATTGCGGCGGAGCACAGTACCTCCGGCGAAGGCGCATGTGCTCCACGTGCCGGCCATGGCAGATGCCCACGTGCGGACCATGAAATCTGGGAATTGGTCCAGGTCGGGTTGGATCTAGGTCGGTCTGGGCTTTGGGTTGTTGGGTTGGGCCGAATATTGGATTTGGGGTTGGTAGCTGGGTTTGGGCCGGGTTTTAGGGTTATGGGTTGTGTCGATTTGGTTTTTGGCCGTAGGTCGGTCGGAATCTGGGAAGAGCTTCTAGAGCTCTGTTCGAGCTCATTTCTTCACCATTTTCTACATTTTAGCTATGAAAATGGAGCTTAGGGGTAAGAGGAAGAGGTTCATACCAATTTTGAGACGTGTCGTGGTCGGAGTTGGCCAGAAAATGGCCTAGAAGGCTCAGGTTCTCGTCGGAAAGTGGGGGAAGTTTACTCCGAGCTATATATGCATCCAACAAGTGTATGCAACATAAAATATGCCTTGATCTAACCTAAAAGCACACTCCAAAGGTTTCAAGGAACTTACTCACATAGGAAAAGTCACAAATCCCGTCAGAGTTCGTCAAGGATGATGATGAATAGTGACTCTATCATTGTTGAATTGCCACGATTTTTGGCCTGGGGTTTCAAGGTCTTAACGTTCAGATGGTGGTGGTGATCAGGTGGGGGTCTTGTCGATGTTGTTGTGTGTGTGTGAGTCAAGCTCGAAGGAAGAGAGAGGTTGTAGAGAAGAGTGAATCGGGAAAAGAAGAGAAAGAAAAGTGAAAGGGGAATGGATGAGAGAGAGCTGAGATATTTTGGTAAAAAAGGGAAAGGTGACTCACGGATAAGGAAATGATAAGGGAACAAGAATCCCATGTGGATCCTATTGGCTCACGCTTTAAGATTGCTACAAACGAACACGAAATATTCGAAAACGTTCGACGTTTCATAACGTAAAATCTTCGTTATAACTCACAATTCGAATCCGTTCGCGCCCACGCGTTCGTGGCGATGAGTACATTAAGAATAAACTAAGAAAATTAGTAATACGTGTTTCGACGAGAAGGTCAACGAAAATCAACAACTATGCCTCAAGGGCATTTTGATAATTTCATACGTCCGATACAATAAAACATTACAAATTTAGGACGGGGTATCACAATCCACCCCCTTAAAAGAATTTCGTCCCCAAAATTTACTACCTAAAGTAAATAGGTATGGATACTGACTCTTCATCAGTTCTTCTGTTTCCCACGTTGTCTCCTCGATTGCGTGGTTCCTCCACAACACCTTCACTAACGGAATGACCTTGTTTCTCAGTGTTTTATCCTGTCAGTCAATAATAGCCACTAGCTCCTCAACATAACTCATGTCCTGACTCACCTCCAACGGTTGCGGCTGCAAAACGTGAGACAGATCCGGTGCGTACTTCTGAAGCATGGAGACATGGAATACATTGTGTATTTGCGACAACTTTGATGGTAACTCCAGTCTATAAGCAATTGCGCCAATTCTCTCTGTGATTCTATAGGGGCCAACATATCGAGGACTTAACTTCCCTTGCTTACCAAAATGAACCACACCCTTCCAGGGCGACAACTTTCGAAAGACAAAATCACCAATCTCATACTCACGATCCCTAGAATGTCGGTCAGCGATGCTCTTTTGTCGATCTTGCGCCGTCTTCAAATTCCTCTTTATTAACTGGATGCAGTATTGGTGGTATCGACAATTTCTGGCCCCACTAACACCCACTCATAGACCTCAGTCCAACACAAAAGGTGTCCGGCATGCCTTCCTATACAGTGCCTCAAAAGGTGCGTTCCCGATGCTGGAGTGGTAACTATTATTGTAGGCAAACTCGACCAATGGAAAATAACTATCTCAACTACCCTTCCATTGGAAAACACACACCCTCATCATGTTTTCCAAAGTTTGGATCGTCCTCTCACATTGACCATCAGTTTGTGGGTGATAGGCAGTGCTGTACAAAAGCTGAGTATTCATGGCGTCATGGAAAGCTTTCCACAATCTAGAGGTGAATCTTAGATCTCTGTCTGAAACAATGGTGACGGGTACACCGTGAAGTTTAACAATATTATCAATGAACAATTGTGCTAACTTCTCCAATGTGTAAGTTTGTCGAACTGGTAAGAAATGGGCAGTCTTAGTGAGTTTATCCATAATCACCCAAATTCCATCAAACCTTGACCGCGTGCTCGGCAATCCATACACAAAATCTATGGTGATATCCTTCCATTTCCAAGCTCGTATAGGGAGATTCTGCATTAGTCATTCTGGTCTCCGTCAATTTGCTTTCACCTGCTGACAAATTATACATCTCTTCACATACTCCGCAACATCCCGTTTCATCCCATACCAATAATAGAATGGACGAATAATGTGATACAACTTAGTACTTCCCGGGTGCATGGCATACGCTGAAATGTGAGCTTCATCAATAATTTCCTTTTTCACGACTTCATTGTTCTTAGGCACGAATAATCTATTCCCCATCATCAAGGCTCCATCTCTCCGGATCCTCAAATCTCGCCTCAAACCACTTTGTACCTGTTCTTTTATGTTTGCACACTGTTGATTGTGCTCTTGAGCTTCTCGAACCAGATCCACCAAAACAAGCATAATTTGGAAGTGTGCCAACAATGCTTTCTGTGAATCTGGCATCACCGCAACGACGGTTTCTCTAAGAGACAATAATAGCGGAACATGGATAGCTCGAAGGGAAGTAAGTTGTCCACAAGATTTTCGGCTGAGAGTATCCGCTATGACATTTGCGTGACCAGCATGATACTTAATAGTGCAATAGTAGTCACTAATAAGTTCGATCGACTTTCTCTGTCTCAAGTTCAACTCCTTCTGGGTGAAGATGTACTTCAAGCTCTTGTGATCCGTAAAGATGTATCACTTCTCGCCATACAGGTAATGTTGCCAGATTTTCAAAGCAAAGACTACTTCTCCAAGCTCTAGATCATGAGTGGGGTAATTTTTCTCGTGAGGTTTGAGTTGTCTGGAAGCATAGGCGATGACTTTCCTATGCTGTATCAGAACACAACCCAAGCTTAACAAGGATGCATCACTATAAATTTCAAACTCACTGCCATCGCCCGGAAGAGCAATGACGGGGGCATGAGTAAGACGATGTTTAAGCTCCTGAAAACTCCATTCGTAATTTTCATCTCATTCGAATTTGACTCCCTTCTGGGTCAATTTAGTAAGAGGCAAGTCAATCGCCGAGAAATCT
The DNA here is from genome assembly GCA_024362995.1 of Heteromeles arbutifolia. Classification (NCBI taxonomy): domain Eukaryota; kingdom Viridiplantae; phylum Streptophyta; class Magnoliopsida; order Rosales; family Rosaceae; genus Heteromeles; species Heteromeles arbutifolia. The sequence continues at coordinate 35,241,553 of JANCRC010000002.1, read as the reverse complement.
TGCACAAAGCGTCGGTAGTAACCAGCTAGCGCAAGAAAACTCCTCACTTCAGTGACATTCCTCGGTTGTTCCAATATAGACACTGCAGAAATCTTCTAAGGGTCCATACAAATTCCCTTAGGTGAAACCACATGCCCGGGGAAACTGATCTGGTCCAGCCAAAATTGACACTTACTAAACTTCACATACAGCTAATGCTTCCTTAACTTCTCTAACACTAATTAACTTCAGATGTTTCGTATGCTCGGCATTACCCTTGGAGTAAATCAAGATGTCATTAATAAATACAATCACAAACCGATCAAGATACGGTTTGAAAACTTTATTAATCAAATCTTGAAAGCTACATGTGCATTCGTTAATCCAAAAGGCATGACACGGAACTAATAGTGTACATACCGAGTGCGAAAAGCTATCTTCGGTATATCTTCATCTCAGATTAGCAGCTAATGATAACCCGAACGAAGATCGATCTTATAGAATACCCGAGCACCCCTCAGTTGATTAAACAAGTCATTAATACGAGGTAGAGGATAACAGTTCTTCACTGTCACATGATTAAGTTGCCTATAGTCGATGTAGAGTCTCATTAACGCATCATTCTTCCTCACAAATAGTACAGGAACGCCCTAGGGAGACATGTGGGTTGGATATACCCTTTATCCACAAGCTCCTGAAGTTGAATCTTCAACTCCCTCAATTCAGCTGGTTACCCTGTGTGACCATGTGAGCCAAGAATCCCACACAATGTGCTTGGATAAATGTCACCAATTTCTTTCTACAACCGACATACGCATTATGCTTGGATAGCCAATCCATTCCCATAATGATATTGAACTCCATAGGTTTAAAAGGAATCAAATTGGCCTCCAAAAGTTCTCCCTCGACAATAACTGGGCAATCCCTAAACTACCACTGTGCACAAAATAAATCTCCAGGAGGCAATTGTATAAACATATCAAACAAAAGTGATGTAGGTTGTGGGTTCACTACTCGAGTAAATTGTAGAGACATGAATGAATATGTAGCGCCCGAATCAATCAGAATACTAGCCCAATGACCAAAACAAGAAATGTACCCGTGATAACTCTGGGATCTTGCTTTGCCTCCTATTGAGTCATGGCATTGATACGTCCGTGGGCCTGCCGTCCTGAACCACTATTATGACCTCCACGAGTCCTAGCACCTTAATTATTGCGGCCTACTTGGCTATCTAGAGCACGACTGCCAAAAGCTGCACCAGAATATTGCGGCCAAGGTTCTAAAAGACGCTAGGCGCTAGTCGGACGGCGGGCGCCTAGGCGGACTAGGCGGATTTAATTAAATCTATTATATTTCGTGTAAATAAGTGTCTGTTTATACATAAAATATATATGATTTCATCATAAACTACAAAATGGAATGACATATATATTATGAGCCATTGGAACATAATGAAAACATGGGGAACAAGTATATAATGTGTGTTCTTTTAAGTATTCAACAAGTCTCTTACAATTTATTGAAAAAATAAAATGCAAAATGAAAGTTATCTATTTTTTATCTAAGTGAGTCGCAACCTAGGCAGGTGTCCAGGCGGGTCTGGGCGGGCGCCTCAGTAGGTCTAAGCGCCATTTCTTAATTTTCAAACGCATAGGCATTAATTGAGGCGGTGGCCAACCGCCTAGCGCCTAGGCGGGGCCTAGGCGGCGCTAAGCGGGGATTTTTAGAACAGTGATTGCGGCCTTATCTGAATAGAACTCTGAGTACTCGAACTGCTACCACCTCCATAACTTTGAGTACTCGGATTGTTACTTTCACCATAACCTGAACCAGAAGCATAATTCTCTGCTAGGCACGCAAAAGGGCAATCACAGACAACTGTCCTGTGCCATCACACCTGAAACACAAGCCTGCATCTGCAATGCAATCACCCCGATGACCCTTACCACGACACGCACAAACCGTGACTACTGGATTAAAGTGACTGAAAGACTGTCTCACAATCTCAATGCCAGATCCCGAACCCTGGCCACGACGTTTGAAAGAAAATGAGTGCCTAGGGCCAAAAGAAGAAAAATAAATAGAAAATTCCCTTATACTCTGAGATATGAAACCTCGACCCCACTGATTTTGATTTCGAGGCTGATTCTGGTTAACTCTATTCCAACGCGACTGTTCAACCCTCAAAGCTGCCTCAATCATCTCTTCATATGATGCATAAGTCCGTGGTGCCAAGAGTTCACATAAGTCATCATTCAGAGCAATCTTGAGTTGTACCATCATCTCCTGAGGGTTCCTATAGACTGGGAGGTGGTGTCTCGCCAATCGTCGAAAAGTACTATCCATCTCCGTAAACGTTAAGTTGCCTTGGCAAAAACTAAAAAAATTCCTGTCTTTTTCTCAACTGATACTCGGGGCTCAAAAAGTGTTTACTGAGAAGTCTTCTGAAAGTAGCCCAAGTTATCATTAAGTTACGTGGCCGAGAATCCTTCATTGATTTCCACTAATATCTCGTATTACCTTGAAGAAAGTAACCTATAGTCTTCGCCCACTCAGCTGCTGGGCAGGACATACCCTCAAAAGTGTCCTCAATTTTCTCAAGCCAATCCTCGGCCTCCTCACAAGCACCAACCACATTCAGCATGGTAACACCGTGACTCCAAGTAATCTCCATGTAAGTACGACTCAGCTCATTGTTCCTAGGGAAAACAAGTCGCAGAACGGAGGTCAATTGCTGAATTCCACCCATCAAACCAGAATGAGGTCGACGAGGCACATTCCCACCACAAGTATCCACGATTCCGATAAAAGGCAAACAAGATTTAGAAAGATGAAAGATTGTGGCTGCATGAATGATGAAGACTACCATGTGGAAATAATGAAGTCCCAAGTATGCTCTGATACCAATCTGACACACCCCGATCCCGGTGTCCAAATGACAACAGGATGGCCACTTGCTGGCCAACACTCGAGGGTGACGCAAGACATTTTATGAATGCATATGCCGAGAACATGTACAACATGCATATAAATTTTGCACGTAACAACACAATGTAGTAATCAAGTACAAACCTTAATAAAATATAATATTCAACTGTCAACAATGTAAAAATGATAATGCATGACATGTTTAGAGCATACAACTAATTAGAAGTACAAGCAGAAGGAATAATAGAAAGTGTTATTACAAGATGTCCTACACAGAGAGGAGGACACAAATTCACCGATATGGGAATGCCTTGTAGCTCGGGTCGTATGCCTCTTTCTTAGGTCCTGAGGGGGTGCAAAGCAAAACATGAGTAGACCAAGTTATTATATATATAACACTAAAGTAGTTATTATTCAATGTACTAACCCCCAGTTTAGAAAACTCATAGCCTAATAAGTAATAGGTTTTCCGAACCTTAGCATGCCATAAAACCTTTCATAAAACATATATCATATAAAGTGTGCTTAGTAGTGGTATCACAATCGCCCGAAGGCCCTACATCACCCTACCGAAGCCATATATAAATATCTTCCGACCGAAGCCACTACATCGCCCGACTGAAGCCATATATAAATATCTTCCAATCGAAGCCACTACATCGCCCAACCGAAGCCATATATAAATATCATTCGCCCGTAGGCACAATAGTATGGATAACCACTAAGTAAGCACATAAAATCATGAACATAATCTTTCCAAAATAAATCTCATCGGTGCTTAATAGCTCAAACATCATATCCTATATCCATGTTCATAAATATCTCAGTAAACGTAAAATCAATCAAGTATGATATTTCATAAAGCGTAAATCTGATTTACTCATAAACGTTTCATAAAACGTAGTCATAAAATCATGCTTTTCATGTATACATTTCTAGTAATAAAATCATGCATTTTGGAAGGGGTCCACTCATAGATACTCCGTCGCCGAAGTGCCGTTCGAACTAGGGAGGACAGAAATGCCGCTAACAAACACACTTAAGCATATAAAGGGACCAATTAATAAAACTATACTAAAACGATTTAATTTAGGAAAATGGATATCATAAACGGATTCAGGACGTCGAAAAGCCTAAAGAGGGACCTCAGGATCCCCCACGCGCCGCAACACACGCCGATATTGGTCACCAGAAAAGTTGCCAGAAAAGTCGCTGGTGCCGCCTTGGAGGGCGGTGGAGCACATTACCTCCGGGGGAGGCGTGTATGCTCCACGCACCAGCTATGGCAGACACCCACGCGAAGACCATGTGATCTGGAATTGGTCCGGGTCGGGTCGGTTTGGGCTTTGGGTTGCTGGGCTTGGTTGGATATTGGATTTGGGGCGGGTAGTTGGGTTTGGACTAGGTTTTAAGGTTGTGGGTCGAGTAGACCCTATTTCAGGACATGGGTTAGCTTGAATCTGGGCAGTTTTGGCAGAACTTCTAGAGCTGCGTTTGAGCTCATTTCTTCATCATTTTCGACGTTCTAGCTACGAAAATGAAGCTTAGGATAAGAGGAAGAGGTTCATACCAATTTGGAGACATGTCGTGGCCAGAGTTGGCCAGAAAATGGCCTAGAAGGCTCGGGTTCTCGTCGAAAACTGGGGAAAGCTTACTCCGAGCTATATATGTGTCCAACAAGCATATATAACTTAAAATATGCCTTGATCAAACCTTAAAACACACCCTAAAGGTTTCAAGGAACTTACTCACGTCGGAAAAGTCACAAATCCAGTCGGACTTCATCATGGGAGACGATGAATAATGACTCTGTCACTGTCGAAGTGCCATAGTTTTTGGCTTGGGGTTTCGAGGTCTCAACGTTCATATGGTGGTGGTGATTAGGTGGGGGTCTCGTCGATGTTGTTGCGTGTGTGTGAGTCGAGCTCGAAGGAAGAAAGAGGTTGCAGAGAAGAGTGAATTGGGAAAATGAGAAAAAGAAATGTGAGGGGGGCATGGATGAGAGAGAGCTGAGATATTTTAGTCAAAAAGGGAAAGGTGACTCACGGATAAGGAAAGGATAAGGTGGCAAGAATCCCATGTGGGTCCCATTGGCTCACACTATATGATCGCTATAAACGAACACGAAATATCTGAAAGTGTTCGACGTTTCGTAACGTAAAATCTTCGTTATAACTCCAAATTCGAATCTGTTTGCGCCCACATGTTCATGGAAATGAGTACATTAAGAATAAACTAAGAAAATTAGCAATACGTGTTTTGACAAGATAGTTAACGAAAGTCGACAACTCTGCCTCAAGGGCATTTTGGTAATTTCATACATTAGATACAATAAAATATTACAAATTTAGGATGGGGTATCATACATGCAATACGAGATAGGCTTAACATAGACTCTTCTGACCACTTTGAATTTTTAGACTTGCATTCGTGCGAAGTTTCAAAGTTCTGCATAATTCTAGAATTTAAGGTACTCCATGTACCACAATGAATGGTGTATAAGAAAGAACAAACAATGGTGTGCGAGGATCTAAAAAGATCATTCCCAGTTTTGGGCCTTCTGTCCTAGACATGTATTTAATCGTGTATATAATAAAATGGGTACTTATATCTTGGAGTGATACCATGGTTTGGACTAAGGTTGTTCACTCGTCAGATGGGCCTTCTAGTTGTTTTCCTCGTTTGTCTTTGATGATGCATTTGAGAATTCTAGAGGATATCTAACGATAGATATTCTGTCCTCTTAGAAGTGTGATTACTTGCATGCACACCAATTCCTAGATTGTAGGAACTCCAAGACTTATAGGAAACTTGTTGAATCCTTGCTAGATTAGGTTTCCGTGTCTTGCAGAACAAGCATGGTCATTCTAGCAAAGTCGCTTGGACGTCGCCTACTGCCCCAGAACAGGATGTTGGTGGCATCATTGCTCAGTTTGATCCAGCTCCGCTTGGGGCTATTAAGTCCATGATCAGGCTATGAAGGAACTTCTTTCTCCGATCTGCCTTACTCTGATGGTTTCAGAGTAAGGCAAAGTAATTTAATGTTCAGACTTTTTCAAGTGTGAGAATCTAGATTCATAACTACTATGTGGTGTATGAGTTATTCGGATTCATAAAATTTTTATTCTTACTCCATATGGTATGCCCCCTGTCCTTTTCCATTACACGCTAGTAGTGGACAAGGACAAATGTGGAGTTGTCATGTAATGCTTTGCGGATGGCCTTCGATTTTAGCTCATCGGAGTATACTTGAATTGGTTGGAACCTTTAGGTTAACCGTTGACTTGATCATGACTGTGCATCTTGAATTCATAGGTCGTTGAGGCACGTTGTACATCGTTTGATATGAATTCAGAGGAAGAACTTGAGGAATCTCGCAGAAAATTTCAGCTTACGCTATAAGTGGTAAATGGCAATAACATCTTCCATGTAACTCAGAATTGAGTTTTGCAAAATTGTACAGAAAGTGAACTTCCGTATCTTTGCGATGATGTATGCTACAAAACCCAGTTTGTTTCGAGCATATACAGTTTAATCTAGGAAGTTGTTTGTTTTGCTGCAACTTGTTGCTTGTGTTGGCTTACTGTTCAGCTTCATTATGTGCCCGATTTGAGACCATTCTTTCTCCTGGAAAAATAAGAGTATTGTAGCTCGACTTTTTATCCAGGCATATGTGGCATGTCATGAGGAAAAATAGGGAATGCCTTGAAATCTTTGTTTTTCCATAGCTGCATAGTTCTGATGAGAATACAGCTTTAACTGTCTTTATACGTAAAACCGGAAAATTGGCTTTGTAAACAATTCTAAAACCTTAATACAACGATCATAGGCGTCTTAACTTCTGCCTCCAACTGGCCTTGTGTCGAAATTCATCCGGGAAGTCAATTTTTCCCCAGAGCTTTTGTGAGAGCACTTGCCCAAGTCAGAGTGTTGATAGACTTAAACTAAGTTGCACGTAGACTTCAGAGAGGGATCTACGAGTCAAACTTGCAATGAACTGTTGGTCCACAAGGGGCCAAACCTGCCCTTGCTCCCTTGAGTAGACATGATTATCTCTAAGTCTTTTTGTAATTCTTTGTGTTGTAGCATGATCACTATGTTGCGTTGTAGAACCGTCATGATTCATATTTGAATTGGAACTCTGAAGGAACTTGAGACTTTAGTTTCGAAAACTTTTATACCTTTTCTAGAGGTGACTTGCCCTAGTGCATTTCTCCTCATGTTGAGATCATGTCTTATTCGTCAGAAAGGTTGTGTCGTTGTTGGAATTACTGGCTTCACCGAAATAGTGTTGGACTAAGTTAGTCGAACACCACAAGATCTGATAGGAAGAAGGGATGTGCAATCAGCTCATACCCCCTTCGAAAAAACTATAACAAATAGTTAGGCCGAGCTCTTTGTTTCATGGTAAAGCGATTTAAACTTTTCAAAATAATAAGATATTAGAAACCCTCATTTTTGTGCTTTTCTCAAAAAATCCAGGCCTTGCGACAAAACTCTTCTTCACATCATATGGAGTTGGGGCTCGTGAATCTTCAATCAATCATGAAGTAATTGTGACCGTCGTCCTTGTTTTTGTTGTCACTCACGGATCCAAGAAAAATTATTAGGAAATTTAGGGTTTGCTCAACGAAGTTGAGTTGTGGCCCAACAAATTGTGGTAAGTTAACCCAATGAATACTCAAAATTCATTGGGCAAATTGAAAGAAAAAATATTCCTCAAATTTTGAACATTAAATTCAAATGGTTCAAAAAGTCATCCAATTTGATGAACATGTCAATTTAATATGTGATTTTACTCTTAATTTGGGTCTTGTAAAAAATCATCAAAATTGGAGTTAAAACGACCATTAAATCATGATTTTTCGTTTTTAACCGTTGAAGATTTCATCCCGTTACCTAATCTTGGAACTTTTTTTTGGGTGATTTTTGGTGTATGAGATCTTGAAGTATGTACAAACATGTTTGACTATTGGATCATGGAAACAAGTTTCGTAGAATGCATGTCCCATCAAAATGATGGATTCCAAAACACTTAGAGTTTATGGTACTTCCATTCAGTAGAACGTAAGCTTCCGTTGTATCCACTAGTGTAAATATTTTAAATTGGTGATTGGGTTCGTTCACTGTATTGTTCTAGGATCGAGGATTGTATCTATAAAAAATCATCAAAATCAGAACTAAAACGACCAACAAACCCTCACATTAGCAAAAAGGCAAGTGTACTTTTAAATCTCTCAGCCTTTGCCAAAATCTCTCGCTCTCTATCAGAAGTTTCTAAAGTCCACCCATCTCCACCTTACATGGTGTCTAAAAAATGGTTCAAGAAAAAGGTTTAGCCATAGGGTTTAGAGCTTTGGAACCCATTACTCAAAGAATTGAAAAAAAGAAAAGAAATTTTAAATTTTAGAGAGGGATGAGATTTTTCAGAATAGTGGATTTGAGTGAGCTGAATAATGGAGGAAAAATGGAGGGGTGTTTATAAAGTAAATGTGGAGATTAATCCAACGGTAAGTGTTGGAACCAAATTTGCGCACCGCCACGGATGGTGGAGGCACATATTCACTTAACATGCAAAACAAGAAACAACTGTTAATAAGTCCAAGACCGGAGGAGGGGGTGTGCCAGTCAAAGTCTCTCTGACGGTCATGTTAGTAAACAGTTTTAGGCTCAAGCAGTGGGCAAGAGAATAAGTATGCTAAGAATGCATTATCAGAGATGAATCCTAGATGGATGTATTTATACTGACCGGAAGAGAGACCTTTTTAGGATAGATACCTTGTACTAAGCCGGAAGAATCCTAAAGGATATCTAGGACTAGATATTGCGTCCTCTTAGAAGTGTGATTACTTGCGCCACACGCCAATTCCTCGGTTGTATAACTCCAAGACTTACGAGGAATTGGTAACACAATATTTATACATGTATATTGGCCTTATGTTCTAAGTTTTATGCTACGTTTTCTTGTGAAATTGGTTGTTTGAAATGTCTAGTGTGTATTTTGTAGAGAAGGCGTTATAGTTATTTGGTGATTTTACGGCTAAAAGGATCAAATTTGGAAAGAAATGAAGTCAAGAAGTATTCTAACGATCATTAGATTTTAATTGGATGTTCAATGGGCAATTTAAAGCCTACTGTTTGGAAATTATAACTGCAGCTTGAAGGTGCTGCGCAGAACTGTCATTTTCATTGGGTTGTCAGAAATTCATCAGAATTAACTGGGTGTTGTGCCACATATGTATGGAAAGCTTTGGATGTCTAGTTTTCGTAGATTATGATTCTGATGCTTCTAGAAGAAATTATACGTGTTTTAATGCAAGAAGGTCCGTTCAAGAATTTTATGCAATTCTGAATGAGTGGAGTAAAAGTTAATATATTTGGAAGGTCAAATTGTGGATAATTTTTGGGCAGGTAGGAGGCATCAAACTCGTCTAATATAATTAGAAGACACTTATAATTACTCACATTAATTGGAGTTCAGTTTGAGTAAGGAAACCAAAGTCTAATGGTATTGGGACTTCTACTTGGGCTGGAATTCAACAATGCAGCAAGGGCTGACCTAAACTCTATTTTTCTATGTTTATTTAAAGGAGGAGAAGCAGCAGCGTTTGGGGGGACTCACTTCATCATATTGTTTTTTACGATTGACCTAAGGAGAAAGCCAGACGCCAAGGGTTCTCTAAGGGTTTTTCAATATCTTTTCTAGACTTTGTATTTATGATTTTCATAGCTATGTCATTTTGTAATTGATGGCTATGAGTAGTTAAATTCTTTCCCAGGGATCCGATGTAGCCTTCATGATAATTCTATGTCTTTGTTAACTTTATTCTTTTATCAATTCAAAGGCTTCTAGTTTCATTCATTGTGCTTGAATCATTCTTTGTTCAAAGCTACCTTTAATATTTAGATGTATGAGACAAGGTTATAGTAGAAGCCATATGCTTAGCCTTGATATAGCTTTCTTGAATGAATGAATTGTTGTTGACATAGACGCCGTGCTAAGACACCTTTTGGTTCTCTTTGTTCTTCTTGTACTTAATGGATTTTTTATTATTGGCTTAGACTATACGCCATGGTGAAGTTGATGGTTAAAAGTACTTGGTTAGACCCGGACACCTAATGGACAATCATAATAAACAAAGAACGAACCTTAGCACCTGAATTGAATTTTTCTTTACTAAGTTATCTAATGACATAGAATTGGTTTGATATGGTGAAGTCGAATACCTATTGTTTCAATCATTGTTTTCAAAATTTAATTACACAAACTCTCCTTTTAATTTACTGTACTTTAGATTACTTGATCTTAAATCAACTTCTCTTTAGTTAATTATTTGAATTTCACTGTTGTCCTATATTCATTACTTTTATTCTTGTGGGTACTGCTTAATTAGACTTATTTAGGTAACTTTACAAATCTCTATGGGTACGACACTCGTATTTGTTTGCTATACTATCATATTGATTTGTGCACTTGCGAAAAATAAAATTTGTTCATCAGGAATTTGATTGTGCCCTTATTCGGCTCAGATATCGTGTCTTGCGAAACAAGCATGGTCATCTAGTGAAGTCGCTTCATACCTCGCATACTGCCCCGGAATAAGGTGATGGTAGCATCACTGTTCCGTATGATACAGCTCCGTTCGAAGCCACTAAGTCCATGATCGGACTTCTGAGGTAACGCTATTCCAATCAGCTTTACTACGGCCTTAGAAAATCATGGTCCCACAGTAAGGACTGAAGTAGAGATATTTGGATATAGGATCCCTGAAATGAAGAAAATTGGACTTCGCTTATACTCATCATGGCCCATGCATTAAATGCTATCAGTAAATGCTATGATACTAGAAAAATCTAATTTTGCATTGCCTCATGCATTTGTTGGGGATGTTCCTGATCATGAATGTGGTATCATCTCCATATTCTTCCACATGTAAGACATCCAAGCAACTTGTCGTCATCACCTTCTTCGGCACAGAGAAATTATGTAATATCTCAAAAATTTTAAGTGGTGATTAAGAGTGGATTACTTGTGGCCATTGTTAGCAAAATTGATTTACCTTATTTGAGGTTTGGATCAAGTGGCCTTTGGTGAAATATATATATAACATAACTTCCATTTCGTCTAGTTTCCCAAGTAACAATTTTTTTTTTTTAAAGGATTGTGCCAATGTTTGTCGGATTCGGTAGATGATTTGGTATCCTGAGAATTTAGTGGTGTATCCATAGAAAAAAAAAGGGATGCTTACGTTGGTAAGTAAGGATAAAAGGGAATGGGGTTTCTAGAGAACTCTCTCTTCTTGCTCTTCTCCAGCCGAAGGGGATGAAGTGGTTCATCTCTTTTAGCTCCTAATTTGCCAAAAAGAAAATTTAAGGAAGAGGAATTTAGTTTTCTTTTTCTCTATTTGTGAAGATTAGGACAAGTGAGGATCCTTCCTTTGTCTACATTAGAGGTCTCTATTTCTTACCTTGGAAATCTGTTTGATATTTGGTTTGATAACCCATGAATTAGTTTGGGTGGGAGGAGGAAGCATGAAAGTATCATATTGCATGTTATAGTTTTAGAGATGAGAACCAAGTGCTTGATTAAAGTCCCCAATTAACCTTGAATTAGGGTATGTTGTCTGGTATTTTGTATGAGCAGTCTGTGATGATTTTTCTTACTTATAGATAAGGAAGAGGTGATGATTTTTCTTACTTATAGATAAGGAAGAGAAGGGCAAGGTGACTACGGAACAAGTCGACGAACACCGTGGGAGTTGAACATCAACAAATTTTGTTGAGGTAGGGGAATTTTCAACCATAAAAATTTTTAGATTTTCCATTCTTACTAGATAAAGAATTGTTGGTACTTGAGCGCTATTTCAACCTTACTTTAAATGCTTTCCGTTTTCGATTATGTGAAGGAAGTGAAACAAATGTTTCTCTATTGTTTGATTTCTAATGATTTTAATTTTCTTCCTACAACTTTGGGGGAGTTTGAAATAATTTCAAAGGCTGTCAAGATTTCGTTCTTAACGTGCATACCTTTTATGTTACTCATTATGAGATTCTAAAGCATGTTGAGATGAATGTTTGATTTTGAAAGTAGATGGAAAGTAGTATAATACCTGTGTTGTTGAGAATGTTGAAAAATGTATGAATGGGCACATGTATGAATGGGCACAATGACTCGTGAAGTTGTTTGATTATGGGCACAATGACCCATTGTTCCCTAGGGAAAGCTCCATGTGTGGGTTGCGAGAATGAGCTATCAAAGTGATAAAAGTGTGCTATATATATTGGCCAGGTATATTACGGTTCTTTCCAATCTGGTAGTCAGTTGTTTGGGATAAAAGAAAATCTTTGTGATTAGTTGTGCTATTGTTTCTTTAAATGATAATGGCTCTGTTGTCCTTATGACAAAAGAAGTGTTTTTGAACTGTGTGTTGTACCATGTTGTTATCAAATCTGTTAATGCTCTGAAACTTTGTTTTTCTACCATATGTTACTTCCAAGCATTTCTAGAGCAAAATTCCGTTGTTGGATTAAGTAGTAATGGATATAAATTGTTTCGAATCACTCTTATCATTTTTTGGCATGCACCAGAAATTTTAAATGACTATGGACTTACCGAAAAACCCCTACTGGGCATTTTATGCTCACCTGTTTTCCTAAAAATGTGTTTTCAAGTGGTGTAGGGTTGACTAGCTGAACTTCGAGCTGCAGCTCTAGTGTGGACTAGTAGAAGGGAGTCCAGATGTATATCTTTTGGGTGAGTTGCCAAAGTATTTGTAAAGTTAGTCTTAGTCTGTAAATGATCCTTTCATTGCGTTGTAGACAAAGAATACGTAGGCCTCAATGGGTTAGTGTCTCTATTACCTGGGCAATGAAAACCATGTATTTATGCTCACTTGTGTTTTTGGCTTGTATAAATTATGCTCATGTACATTTTCACCAAATGACTTGAACATGTTTTTCTTGTATGAAACCTTGAAGGTCTTTTGTGAACTCATTATAATTTGTAAGGCTTAATAAATTGCCTTTGGAGAACCACTATGAACTTGGTTATGTTTAAAACTGTGGGTGTTTATCTACTACCTTGGTTGCATTTTGAAAATTTCAGATTTTTACCCTTCGGAACATAATCAGCTTTATTTCCAAAGTTACTTGGTACTGCAGAAATTGTTTTTTTTTTTAAGAAAAACAGCAGCATGCATGCTTTAGATTTAAATTTTCCTATACTTCCCGAACTCGAAAATCCTTGAAATTTTAACACAACGTCGTTTTAGGTGTCTACTTTGAATCTGGAAATTTTCATACCTTTTGGTTAAACGGGTTCTTTTCGATGAATTTTACGGTACAGGTCGTTTCTGCAGTTTGTATTACCACATTAAGTCTTTTAACTTTATTTCTTTGAGTTACCTTTGTAGTTTGGTGTAATGTAATTGTTGAGTTTAAATTTTCATTGACTAAATCTTAAGCTAATATTTGTTTTATACCCTTAAACAACCACTTTGTTCTATTTATTTCTCTTAATCTCACACCTCAAGTTTTGGGGCGTGACAAATTACTCAAGTACTCCACATGACGATCCTTATATCCCTTCCAACTACTAGTTCTTATATTACCATTAGAAATCTTATAGCTGCTGCAAACCCCCACAATTGGCTCAACTGCTTCCTCTTCACGTACGTACTCATCTGACTTTTACCACCAATACTACTCCCTATACCTCCATAATTGAAGGTGCACCTCCTTCCCTTAACTAGCCCTGTGGGCCTAGGCACTGTCATCTTTTGGTTGTGGACTCCACCATAGCCATGGTTTTGTTGCTGCTGTTTTTCATAAGAGACTTAGGGACTTTGTGCAAAGTGGTGAAAGGGTAGGTTTTGGGTAGTGGAAAGGGGTATTGAAGCAAATAGTAGTGGCAATTTGATGGAAGTTTATCAGGAAATGTTGGTTGCCCAAAACCCTAACCCTAAACCATAAAATCTAATTAAGCCCAACACCTGATTAAGGAGAAAAGAAGAAGATGGGAGAAAGAGCAAGGCACATACCTATCTAATGAATAGGGGTTTGCTCAACGAACCATTCCGTTGGGCAACTACAAGGAAATGTTGAGCAAAGGTTTTGTCAGTGAATTTATTTACAAGTCATTGGGGGTCTTTGGCCAACGGCAGTAACACTTAGGCTGACAAACTAGGCTATCGGGCAACATTAATCTAGCCGACGGGGCAAACCTTCAGATGTTATGAGCCATTTTCCCCCTCTTGGCCCCAAAACATTACCAGTTGAATCGTACCTTGCCCTACGACTAAGTTCCGTCGCATAAAGGTTTTGAATAAACCCTAATTGTTGACCATTTTTTTATCAACTAAAAAATATGTTCAGGTAAAGGTCGCATAAAGGTTTTGAGTAAACCCTAAATTTTTACCAGCTTTTTCTTATCAACTAAAAAATCCGTCGAGTAAAGTATCTTTACCCGACGAAAACGTGTTCGTTGGGCAAAATTTTGTAAGGCAAGCCCTAATTTTTGGTAGTGTGCCCTTCAAATTTTTGATTAAGCATTTATTAGACCTCTTCGATATATTTATATATATACATATATATTATATTCGATTGTAAGTGAGAGATCGTAGGTTTGAATCTGGAAGTCCAAAAGGCAAAACAGTACACGAATTTATTCTTAAAAACATATAATGAAGTACAACACATATATGAAAGGCACAACGATAGATAGAGCAATGGAACCTAAATTCTTCTTTACATGTCTTACATATTCTTCTTATTCAACTCTTCTTTGTCAACGAGATAACTAGGTTATTAATGAACTGGCAATTCTCCTTTTCCATGTGATAAAGGACATCTTCTTCAAACCTGCGAAATAAATCATCCATATTTGCTTCTCCGAACTGGTTAGCCAGAATAGGCTCTCCCACAGCCCTTATGTTAGTGGTAAGTACGGCAGCCCTTGTTTTTTTTATCAAGACTACTGTGAAGATAAGAGTCCCATTCATTTCTGAAACCTTCAAGGCTTTGCAAAGTAAAAGATCCTTCTGCCTCGATCACATGTTCAACCTCCTTTGTTGTGGGTGCATAATATGGCATATTGAATGTGTCCAATTTTTCCTTTTCTATCAAACCCTGAAGTTCATCAAACTATATATGTTAGTAATCATTGAAGTAATATTTTATTATTATTACAAGCGATTTTATTATTTTATGCTACATTAGGAAAGAGAGGAGGGTTTGAATTTGGAATGCAGTGAGTTGAAGATGAATGTCGATCTATTTTTTCATAAAAATTAATCTTAGAGAAACAAGCTCCCACAATCATCTTTAACACCACCATCGCCGCCGCCACCACATTCTCCGCAGCAATCACTGTCGTCTCTATGGCCACCACCTCCTCCACGTATCACCATCCTCTAGTGGAGGAGCCACATGCAGACTACATAGTAAATTCTTTCTATTTTCGCCTCCCCCTGCCACCGCCCCCCCCCCCCCCCCCCCCCCCAAAAAAACACAAAAACTATAAATCCTAGCTCTACCCTTGCCATCATTGCCACCACCACCATTGCCAACACTGCTACCACCACATTATTTACCACCATCACCCCTGCCACCATGGCCGCCACCACCTCCTCCGTCTCACCATTGCTACCCCCACCATCACCACCACCACTTCCCACCACCATCACCACATTTTCCACCATGGCCACTACCACCTCCACCATCTCTGTCACCATCATCATCCCCACCACCTCTCAACTCATAATTTCCATAACCATTGTTACCACAACCAGCCTTTGCCACCATCATCATCTCGCCACTACCACCACCACTCCCTCCACCATTGCCGTTGCCTCACCACTTCCACCACCTATATCCCACAACTACTGACACCTTTATTGTCACCACTGCTACCCCCAACCCAACCACCATTGCTACCAATACCACTCTTGTCGCAACCACCATCCTACTATTACCACCACCATGTATATTACAAAATTATTTACTACCAAACACAAATTTATTAGTTTTTTTTTACATTTTAGAAAGTTTTATCAAACACGTTTTGAAAGTTTTCAATCCCAAAAATCATTAGTGAATTAAACTACAGGACAAATTCTCAAATCACAAAAATTCAAAATTCAGTTTTTCGTTTTCGTTTTCGTTTTACAAAGTAGTTCTCCAAAAAATCGTTTTTGTGGACGTTTTTTTATATACGATTAAAATTTATCTAATGATTATAGTTCCTATTAACACTAATAATAATCTGTGCTAGACATTACCTTTAAAACCATATCATTGAGTTTCAGTCCCACAAATTCCCAAATGCTGTCATGGCTCTTTATGCTGCCCATGGTTGTGAGATCCATATTTCCTCCGGGGACTAGCTCTTCTGCACGTGACCTCAAAAAGACTGTGAAGTCCTTTTTGAATTGCTCCAAGTATTCCGCACACACAGCAGATGAACTTGTTTTCGCTATGCATATGTTCTTCTTGTTCAGTCCTTCACCTGCCTCCGTTATCAAACCTTTTGGAGCCTACACATTATCTAACGTTTTTCATGTATGTTTCTCTCTAAACAAATTCTTTAATCGGTCCATTTCATTTGTAACGCAATATGTTTACAATAACAATAATCAAATACAAAAGGATTAACTAAATGTTACACTATCTAGGTTTGAATATTTTTAAAATGTGTCATGGGTATTCAATTTTCACATTTTAGAATTGTATCAATTTATACATTCCATTGGTTTGAATATCTAATCCTCCGTTAAATTAATGAAGTGTCATATGTGCTGGTTCATTTTTGGCTTACATATAAACCGCACTCGTATTTTGGATAAAATTGCGTAATTAGTTATCATTATAAGATACAAAGCATTGATTTAGGAGAATCAGAATCTCTATACTGAAGTTTTTTTTGCCCATATGGTGCAAGTGGGCCTTACATGTACGTTAATCCACAAAGAAATTCTATAGTCGTCATATAATTAGTTTTATGTGAAGTTGGGTACGTATAACAGTCCAAGGGTAGACATTGATATGATCTCAAAATTTTATGATGACATATGAAAATTTTGAAACTTCGTAACCTATTTTGATATTGACTCCAAACATAAATGGTGTAAGTATAGTTAGCGCAAAACAGAAAAACCAAAGAACACATCTGTTAATAAAGCTAAAAAAATAGTTAAACAAAATATTGATTGCTAGGCTGATTTTTCAAAGCATTGCAACTTTTTGTTTTGTTGTGATTAATATAATTATACATATATTATATTATATTATATTATATTATATGCACACACCGTACACGCATGCATGTGGCATTATAATTCTTAGAAACAAATGAAAAAAACTAGCTACTTGCAAATTGATAACACTATTTATTTTTGGTTCAAGAGATGCAAATGAAAAGATTCCAAACCCCTCATCATAGGAGTAAGGGGAAATGGGAAGGATAAGATTTAAACTGGACTACCACTGAAACTATAAGCTCACGAGTCAAAACTACAGTGCAGAACATACACTAATAAACCAAGCAAGATCGATATTAATTAAAAAAAAAATCATTATTAAGAGGCTTTTTAGCCAAAATGGTCCATGGGATTTGAAATCAATATAATTGGTCTATGAGTTTGTCCACAATCAATCACTTTAGTCCTTGGGTGAAAAATTATGTTAAATAAGGATCAAAATGACAAAATTAACTTCAATTTAATAAATAATAGGCCAAAATGATTAGACAAAAATTGAGGATATTTTTGTCATTTTACCCTTATTTTATGGAGATTTTTCATGGAATGACCAAAATGATTGATTAGGGGTGGTTCGGTATAGGATTCCATACCGAAACCCTTGTCCCGATTCCCAAACCGAAATTTTCGGGAATCCCAATTTCAATACTGATCCCAAACCAAATTTTCGGGAATCCCGAAACTCCCATACCGAAACCCTTGTCCCGATTCCCAAACCAAAATTTTCGGGAATCCCAATTTCAATACCGATCCCAAACCAAATTTTTGAGAATCCCGAAATAGTTTCGGGATTTCGGGACAAATCGGGAATCCCTAAATGGTTTTGGGCTTTTGGACTAAAATTTGACATATTATGCTTTTGGGCTAAAATTCAACCTTTTATATTGAAAAATTGACATATAGGCATGCACAATCTATCAATTTGTTTCTACTAATCTGTGCACACAAATCTGCCAATCAAATGGCAAGGCCTAGTTAGTATCTGCCTATTCAAAAGCAATCTGCCAATATGAAACGTTAATATATGTTTGAGTAAACTAGTAAATCTATCTATAATCATGCTAGTCCCCAAAATTACGTCTAAAACGTTAATATATGCTTGAGTAAACTTCTGTACATATATAATATAAATATTATAGATAGATGTAAAGTTTTCTCAAGCAAATTGTAACTTATAATCTATCCATGTATCCATCTATCAATCTCCCATATTTATTCTGCATTTATGTATCCATCTATCAATCTCCTGTGATTTAAAAATTCTGCATATGTTCCACTATCTATCTTAGGGCTCCTTCCTGTATATGTTCCATCATCGATTGTGCTCCTTCAGTATTTCAATTTTCGCTATTGTAGGTAGATGATGTTCCCCTTAAAGATGTGATCCTATATATTTAAAAATTAAATAATATATATATATATTTTTCGGTTTGGTTTGGGAATACCGAAATCCCAAAAACTTGAGACCAATTCCCATACCAAAATTTCGGGATCGGTTCGGTATTGGGTACTGAAATTTTCGGGAATTTTGGTTTGGGATTTTTTCGGTTTGGTTTCGGGATTTTTTCGATTCGGTTTGAGATTTTTGGGATTTTTTTTCCAGCCCTATGATTGATTGTGGACAAACTCATGGACCAATTCTATTGATTTCAAATCTCAAGAATCAAAGTGAGGAGTTATGCAAATCTCAATGACCATTTTGGCTAAAAAGCCTTATTAAGGGCATGAAGGGTAAGAAAAACAGTACCCACCTCAGAGATCCACATAAGGGCATATGAAGAGTGAACAAACTGGAGATAATTGTTGGGAAAGAGCCTGCCATAGAAAGAACCTGGCACTGCAGTAATGAAACATTGCCCTAACTTCCCTTCTTCCTCAAGTTTCTTATAGAATCCTGGCAATGACCTGAACACCGTGTTGAAATCGTTTCCGGGAAGATCATTCAAAAAGGCTTGGAGTGAAGGAGGTGGACGGTTCAGTTTTCGGAAAGTTGCATGGATGTTGTCTACGATATCTGATACCACCAGAAGCGTATTGGGTCCTGAAGCGCATCCCAAGTCTGCTATTTTCAAACACTCTGGGGAGAGTGTGCAGAGAAGCTCCTCTATGCGTGCATCTACTATGGGTTTCACCATTGAAATCACTGCTCTCTTAAAAAAAAATTAAGAAAGCAGAATTTTGTTAAAGTTTTGTAATCAATATATAACTGTTTGCTTTCCTCTTATAAGTACTTTAGAAAATCAACTGGGGAACTAACTTCATAGAGAGCCTATACAACTATGAGAGAGAGAGAGAGAGAGAGAGAGAGAGAGAGAGAGAGAGAGAGTTACTGGAAGTAGAGAGTTGGTTGCATAGCTTGTCTTCCCAACTCCTCCTTTCATGTGAAGCACTTGTTCTACCTCCATATTAGTTTGTGTTCTCAAATATTGATTCTCTAGACTCTTGCTCTAGGACTCCTGTTCTGCTAGAAGGACTTGCAAATTTATAGCAAAATGCTTACCTCATGCAGCTTAGTTAATGAATTTTTTTTTTTTTGGAAAGGGTATAGTCAAATTAAGATTTGGAAGGATTTTAAACGACTTTAGAATAAGGATGTAGTTAATCAAGACTTTAAAAGAAGATTTTAAAAGACTTTGACATCATGTTGTAGCCAAAGTAGGATTTAACAAGATTTAAAGATTACATCCAAATCCAGGTGTATTCATTAAGATTTTAAAAGATTACATACAAATCTATAGGCATTCAAATGTCATAGATTTTAAAGGATTTCATTAAGTAAGAGATTTTATAGGATTTGAGAATGAATTTTATACTTAACAAAAGCTACAGAGAATCCTATATATACCCTCGGATTTCTTTTCAAGCTTCTCCCTCAAGTTGACTTCTCTGTCACCACCTTCACTGGCACACCACCGACGGTAATCTCGAGGACACAAACTTCAGCTTCAACTTCAAGCCAATAATGAAAAAGAAAAAGAAAAAAACAAGGTCTCTTTTTCTTAAACCCTAATCCCTCATTTTTCCCAAGAGTAAATTGTAGCAATGGTCTCTTAACTTTAACTCAATTGGAGCAATGGTCCCTCAACTAAAAGTCCATTAACATTGGTCCCTCAACTCATCAAAACGTACAACTGTGATCATTCAACTAAAAATTCATTATCATTGGTCCCTCAACTTTAATCTAACTAGAGAAATAGTCCATCAACTTTAACCCAATTGGAGTAATAGTCTCTCAACTTTAACCCAATTGTAGCAATGGTCCTTCCAACATAACTCATTTTAACAAAATTTTAACGAAGTTGATGAAAAGGACCATAGTTACGTATTTTGATGAGTTGAGGGACCCCAATTGTTGCAATGATCCTTCTAACATAACTTATTTTTACAAAATTCCGACGAAGTTGACGAAAATGACCATAACTACACATTTTGATGAGTTGAGGGACCAATGGTAATAAACTTTTAGTTGATGGACCATTGCTCCAATTTGATTAAAGTTAAGAGACAATTGCTACAATTTTCTTCTCAATTTCCCTCCTTTTTCTTTCGCTCCTTTTGTTGGGGTTTCTGACTTCGTTGTTGATTGCAATTTGGCTTTCTGCTCCTTTTGTAAGGGCTTCTGATTTCATTGTTGATTGCAAATCGGCGGTGGTAGACGGTGTTAAATCTCAATTCTTGTTTTTGACTCGTCGTTGGTTGCAATTTGTTGCGTAATTGACGATTTTTTAATCTTTTAAAAATTTATAATTCAAGGGGTTATTTAGTGGGATAATTTTAGCAGCCGAATGCTAAGTTTTGGATTTGGAGGATTAAGGTTATTAGCTCTCGGTAAGGTAATTTATTGGAACAATTTGGGGTTTGATAATTGTGTTTGGAAATTGGGGATTGAGCGATGAATTTGAATTTTTTAACAGGATTTTGAAATTGTATTAGAAGAATTTGGTGGCTTCTCGTGGATAATCATGATTTAAACGTGGTAATTGGTAAATATTATCAAATAACAGTTCTATTGTTATCAAGATTATTATTTTGGAGATGAAACCTTTAGAATTTTGCTGCAGTGTTGATGCCCACTCAAACATATTGTCTATAAATCCCAAGAAATCCATGAAAGAAGTCTATATAAAACCATTGAAATCCATAACAGAAATCCATATTTGTAACTCTATTAAAATCCTTTAAAATCTACCACTTAAAAAAAGTTTGTTAAAATCCTCTCAAATCCAAATTTACTACACCCCCATTACTTGTTAGTCCTATACTAATTATTTAAGGGTAATGTCAGGGAGAACAATTTTTTTAAACTAAATTTTCAAACCAAATGATGTGGTTGTAGATGATTGGATTATTAATTAAATGTCTATTAACGTGTGTATTTCTTATTGATGACACATCATTTGGTTTGCCAATTCAGTTTAAAATTTTGGTCTCCTCAGTATTATCTATCATTTAAAGTTCTTAACCATGGCATAGTTCTGATTAGCATAAGGCTTGCATAAGCTTCAGTACGTCACGATAAATGCAATAAAAATTTATAAGCTAGGCGTGGGCATGAATAAAAAAGGTCTTTTAAACTTTTACACGCGTAAGAATACACAGATTAACGGATATGGAGAAAATAGTTAAACATCCAAGTACCAAAAAATACTCATTCTTAGCTACTTTGCTAAAGTATTTAAAAAAATATTTGAAAATCATTTCAAAACTATGTAGCATTGAATGATACAAGAAATAAATTATTGGGATTAAAAATAAAATATCTAAAGAGAAATGCTAAGGTCATCTCCAACCGAATGAGGGCCAGATGACTCGTTTTAACCCTATAACCATCCAAGAAATTAATATTTTAATGAACAATATCATGCCATATTTCTTATAATCTCCAACCGAGGGGTCGGAGGGTCATAGGCCAAACATAGCCCTGTGACAAAAAATCATCTTCAACTGAGGGGGCCAAAGGGCCATAGGGCTAAACATAATTTATTATTTTAATTGAATTAATATGGTTACTTAAATTAAACTACCTCAATAATTTTTTGAGATGGAATGTCAATCTGTGGATAATTATACAACACAACTGTGGACCAAGATTGCTTCAATTAAAGAACCAAATGGAATGAAAAGAAGAGAAACATACCACCAAATCCTCTCCATTCGTCTTTGCTTGAACAAGAGGTGAGCATAATTTATCAGGATTTCCATACTGAAAGTGCAAAGTGTCAAGCAAATAAACATCAATAATTTGATAAACTGAAAACAGAGTGACAAAACTAAGAAAGAAGTAACTTTTACCGCTATAACAGCAGCATCCGCCAGAAAATACATGAAGTCACCATCAATATCAAGCTGCACACAGACTTGGTCAATATGCAAGTGACAAGTGAAAAAAAAAATATCCCACCGATGGGAACTGGACTCATGATTTACAAATGGTGGGTGCAAAGTGTGAAATTCCAGCCTAGCTTGCACCAAACAATGCCCTTATTGCTTTTCCATTAGTTGTAAGACTTTGTTCAACGACACAAGTAGTTTCTTGAAGTGCAGATTTACATTGTGGACCTGCAGACTCACCAATCTGCATTTTGGAGGGGATTGTAGTTAAGCCACTACAAAAAATATGGTCTAAGAACACAATTGATTTGTGCCCATTTCAATTTCATTGAGCACACATATATATTGGTGCTCTTAGATGTCAAATGAACACAAAACTATCACAAATGTGCTTTCGGAACAAAAAGGCACATTAGTTTGTGTCTAAACAAAAGTGTATTTGTGCCTATTAAAATTTGAACACAAAAGTTTGTGTCACTATTTATGGATATCAGTAATACTAATTTTTTTTATTAATTTACAAAAACACAAAAAACATTTTCTTGCCCTCTAATTTAATATATTTAAATCATTTGATTTTATAGGCACAATGTTCATGTCTTCCTTTACCAGTCTGGACACAATCATATTTTAGTATTAGTTTTTATTGATCAAGGTGCCCCACACACACACGTTTCATCATCATCACCTGGCAGATCCACTATTTGGATCAAGCGGATGTTTTCTAAATTTATTTTCTTATTCGATACTTTCTGCTGTCAAATTACAGGGCTTTACCAACTGGATCAGTTCTTGACAAAATTACGGAGTCAAAATTTATTCGAATAAGAGTCTGCAAACCAACAAAAATTTTAGAATTCTTGTTTTTTTTTTTGGCTCCCCGTTGATCAGGAAGAAAAAGAGTGCAGAGGAGAGAGGTGAGGAAGAGAGAATATGTTATTTTACATTTAAATTTTTTTTATTAGTTATGTTAATGATGGGAGCCAGATGAGATTTGATTAAGGGTGAGGAAGTGGAATTCCACGTAGAGTGCATTTTTGCTCACCACTATTTATGTGGTGTATGCTCACCATCCTATTTATCACGGTTAGATGAGTTTGATTTTTGAGATTTGTGCTTATCTACTACATGAATCTCGAAATTCAAACTCATTTAACAGTGATAAATAGGGTGGTGAGCATACACCACACTAAATGGTGGTGAGCAAAAATGCTCCTTTCCACGTAAACGGAGAGTGTGGCCATACTTGCTCTTTGAGCAAGTCTTGCTATGGCATATATATTTCTTTTGTTTTTTTTTTTTTTTTTTGATCAAGAGAGCACAAAATATATATTTGTGCTCATTAACAAATTAAAGTAACCAGTGGTTCCTGTTCTCGCGTTCTCATTCTGCTCCCACTCAAACTCCTTCATTTCTCTCTCATTTATTTCTCCCTCTGTCCCTCATCCTTCTATTCTCTTTCCTGGCTCGCTTCTCCTCGAGCAACACAGCCACCACGTTCTCCGACGACATTGAACACCAAATCACCACCATCCTTGTCCCAACATCACACCAAACACAGAACTAGAACCCAGAGTCTCAGACCTCGGACTCGAACCTCAAATCGGAGAACCAGAGCTCCGTCTCGAATCCGAGAGAGTTCCCACGTGTTCATCGCTTTCCCTACTGAGGTAAGGTCCGTAACTACCTCTGTTTACTTCCTTACGATGTTCTAAGTTGTTTTCTATCCTTGCATATGAAATTTCCTCCACGTTTGTGAGATTGAACGGAGAGCTAACGTTCTTTACTATTCCGGCGAGTTGTAGGTTTCCCGAGATTTTTCGACCAAATTTCGTCGTCTTGGACGAGATTGACACCACAAATGAACTCCCCATAGTCTCAGGGACTAGATTTGAGATTTACATCCTCGAATCTGTCAGGGATTCGTAGAGACCTAAACTGGCCTTTCAGGCCAATTTCCGGCCACCTCTGGCCATCCCTTGGCCTCGATTTTGGTAAAATCAAACTCCTGTTAATCCCATCTTCATTTTGACATATTGTGTGTTACAAATGGTTGAGATTTAATGCTGATCTACTTCTGTTTCGAATCCAAATAAGTATTGATTTTAATTTTTGCTTTCATTTGTGTGTAATTTGAGATGGAATGTGGAAGTGGTTTGAATTTATGGTGTATTTATTTTGGTGTCTAATGACTATACTTAAATTACATGACTCTAGATTTAACATTCTACCTACTGATATCATGAAAACAATTGTTAAGAATGAGCTTTCAAAATTGTCGATGATGTTGTGAACTTATTCAAATCATTTTAGAGAAGTTACATGTACTTTGATATTCATGTATTCTCCTTTCATTTTCGTTCTTCTTGTAAGTTGTGTGGTTTCTTTATCTTTGAGGGTTTTATTCATAACCTTGGCAAGAAGAGGCCCAGATTCTATATGGACCAAATAATTAATTTATTTGTGGATTAAGAAGATGGGATGAATTAAAAAGCTCTTTGGGAAAGATTCAAGTGTCCAGAAATGCTTGTTTTCAATTTATTATTTTTAGTTGAGGATAAAGTATGTAAAATTATAGTTGTGTTAATATATATTTTGGTGGATGGTTTTGAATATCTTTGTAAATTATAATATTCTGGATGCTTGTGGTTGTGGCCCTTGTGGGCTATTTTGATTTTATGAATTTTTTTTTTTTTTGTTTAGTCTCAGTTTCAATTTGTAGGCTATTTTGAGTTTTGATAATATTTTATTTATTTATTTTTTAATATTTAGCTTAGAGGGCACGCTTACTAAAATTGTGTTAACATAGATTGGGAAAGTCATCTGACAAGGTTGTCACAACAAAGGCACAAAAAACCCCTATTTGTGCACGACTCTTTGAGCACAAAATGCCATATGGTGTCCTATGATCAAAAGGCACACTCATAGAGAACACATATAAAATTTTAGTTGTTGAATTTTGGTTATTGGTCTATGGGCACATATATTGGGGTCCTTAAGTATCAAAGGGCACAATGAATTTTTTGTGCACATTGAAAGTAGAGACAAAAACTACAATTTCATTCTCGTCCTAAGGGCAAAGCAAAAAAGGCCAAATTAACAGAGTGATCACACACTAGCCGATCAAATTCAATGAAATCATAAATCGTTTCCACAACTGCAAAACTTGCAAGAAAAACAAGGATTTACACTCATATAATCGTTGGAGATGCCGCCACACGCGGATTCTCTGCAAATTTTGAGGAAAATGGGTCTGTCGGAAGGTCTAAAGTAGTCGAAAAATTTGTAGTATTGATGCGGGAATTTACAGCGATCATACGATGAGAAGTGGTCGAGTGTCTGATCGAACCAAAGCTCATCCTTCGTCAAGTGCTTGCCGCTGCTGCTTCCCGACGAGCTCTCCAGCTAAAGAAGTGTTCAGGGATTCACAAATCTATAAGAGAGCAGTGCCCAGAGCATAATTGTGAAGAAGGAGAATGAGAATGAAAACGACATCTTCATCGGAAGTTGCGTCATCGGAATTGCATGGTTGATACGCCGTCTGTGGTCGGTCTGTCAAAATCTTAACAGAAAAAACAAGTGCAGCAATTGCAAGCAATCCATTATTGTCCTGGATTTTAATTAGATTTTGTTTTGGTTTTATTTAGACCAGGGTCTCATTCGTTATGGTAGTTTTTCTATCTCCCTCTCCCCCTCTCTCTGAATTTGCTAGCTTGGAGCTTGGATTAAATAGAAAAAGGATGACACAGCGAGCAAATGAAGCAGATGAAGCGAAGCAAGAGGGCTAGCTGGCTAGCTGATCTTGGCCAGCCAGCTGGCCTATTTTGAGATTTTTGGCCGGGTGAGGTCCACAAGCCCTTTGGCCTAGCCCTCGGTTGGAGATGGTTTTCATGTCAAAACGGGCTATTTTTAGCCCTATAGCCCTTTGGCCGGGTCGGTTGGAGATGGCCTAAGGAGACCCTCTCAAAAGTGAGACTCTTCATGAACTCTCTACCACCTCATGTTTTTTGCATAATATTTTATAATGTTGGCATATGAATTGACGTTAAACTGTAAGATGGCAAAGAGTCCTACTTTGAGAGAATCTTCTTAGCGTTTCTCATATCTAAATAGTTATGAAAACTAAATCTAACACTCATAGCATTGAATGATACATAGAATTGAAGAAACATCCTAAATTGACAAGAAATTTTTCAGTGTGCTTGAAATATGGGTAAATACCTTATGTTATTATTATACAATTGAGGGACACTTGAAAAAAAAAATTCCACCAATTGTATAATGACATATGGTGTTCCGTCCCATATTCCGAGTACAAAAATCAAGTTGGAAAACCTTACTAGATACTGCATGAGTAAGAACATCAGCCAACTGCTTTCTTGAACTCACAAACGGTATAGACATAACATTCCTTTTAAGATTTTTCTTGACAAAGTGTTGATCTACCTCCACATGCTTTGTTCAATCATGTTGTACCAGATTATCAGTTATCTCCCTTCCAGATTTATTATCACAATATAACTCCATATCCTTATTTGGTTTAAAACCAAGACATCTCAAAAGTTTACATAACCAAAGAAGTTCACATATTTTGTGTGTCATACCTCTATACTCAGCTTTAGCAGACGACCTTGACACCATTTTCTACTTCTTACCACGCCACATAACCAAATTACCTTCAAAAACGTAAACTTCCCATATGTAGACCATCTGTCAGTAACACTGCCAGGCTAATCTACATCTATAAACCACTCAACCTTTAGATGTCCATCTTTTCATAAAATATTCTTTTACCGAGTGCATGCTTTAGATATGCCAAAATTCGCTTTATCGCAGCCAAGCGATCTTCACTTGGTGAGTGCATAAACTGACTTACAACATTCACAACATATGAGACCCACCATCGTTGCGCGAGGCCAATGAAACCCACCCATCACGTGGCAGTATGAGCTTGCTCCCTAGCTCTAATACCAACACCAATATTCTCCCCAACTTGGTATTTACCACCTGCCCAACCCGTCAGGTGTAAGCTTTTAATACAAAAGGCATCCGTATTAGTTAGAGTAGGGTTGAGATATTTAAACTCTTCTTTTCTCAAAGATATGGTTGATGTGGGATATTTTAACATCCAGAAAGTTTATGCAACCTGCAAGGTTGTGGGTTATAACATTCAAACCTGGGCTCTAAACCATTCAAGGGAATAGTCGAAAGGGCGATCCGAAACTCATCTGAAGGTGGCCCTGAAATCAGACCCAGAGTACAACTACTTCTATCCCGACCAAATTTACTAAGTTAAGTAACCTTTGCAACACAAAGTGTTAGCAAGTTCGAATGGGGTATCCAGACTAGGTAATCCCCAAGAGGAATTTCTTCCAACGGAGCTCCGATATGCGAAACTACTTTGGTCAAACCAACCTAGGTAGTCGATTGGAAACGCTTAGATCAGAAGCATAGGGTCCGAAAAAAAAGATTCAAAAAGTGTTTCTGACGCCATGCTGATGATCATGCTCTAAAAAAACTTTCATTTGAGATTCATTAGAAGCTGGCATGCAATCTAGTCTGGGAAAATCACTTCCAGACTACATTGCGCGTATTGAAGATCTCAATTTAGAAATGGGGCAAAATATTGAAAATATTTTCTATCTTATTTCTTGCAGGTTATTTCGAGAACAATGTAGCCGTCTCAAGTACGATAAATGCACGAATGAGCTCGGAGCAAGGGTTTCCTCATGCGTTTAAATGTTTTCCTGGTACCGAAGTAAGTTTGGGAGGTACTATTTCTCTGAATCAATATTACCAATGGGATTTTTTTACTGAAAACTTTGTGCCGGGCCCACAAACTTACTCGCATTCTGCTCTGTTGCTTATTATATTCTTTTAAGTTCATTACTTTGGAAACATTTATCAGATTGGGAATTTCACATGAAGAAGATGTATGAGATGGAACAATCTTTACACAAGCACATATTTATCATCAAAGTCTCAAAGGAGATCAACATAGTACAACATTTTGGGGGAGACAAATCCTCAACCTGGGCGATGGAATATTTGAAAATGACTACATAAGACTTTTGATTAACGTCATTAGGTGTTGTTGCCGGATCAACGATCTGCTATGCGCACCTAGCTGCATATCGCGCACAATACTACATTGAAGGCGAGTATTTTGATGAAGATCTGCCACCGTTGTCGTTCATACGAGGATAAGATGGAGAAACCTGGAGACAAAGAATTCACAAGGACACCCCATCATCTTGAAAAGATCGAACACCAATGATGTTCTGCACAAGGTGTCTGGCGAGAAGAGAATGCGTGATGAGGCATCCCAGTGCGATTCCAAACACTTAAGCCACATGACTGCCACATGGGCGAGTGTTTGACCGAAAGACCACCGTCGTCACAGTCAGCAAGCATCAAATAAGGAAGAAAGCGGACATGAAGGGGCCTTTCATTGGATCTCCACGCTTCGTGAAGATCCAACCCTTCCATAAGACCCACACAGAATCCTTGTGAAAGGATGACTGTTATACGACGAGTTGCAAGAAGCATGGAAAATTATAGAACGAGTTGCAGAAAGAAGGAAAGCATTTTTGGAGATTTATGACAGGCAGTGCTACTTTCTGGGATTAAATCCTTTCTCAGCAAAAGACTCATAAACGAATTAGAGTTAAGCAAGGAAGACACAAGCGTCATGGTAGAAATGAAAAGGGTTTGAAGAAAACTGTGATTTAGTGAGGCTATTAACGGAAGATCATCAAAAATCTCACCGTTGAGAGTTAAAGGTCGAGCATCTCGCAATTGACGTACACAAAAATTGAGGTTAATTAATAAAACGTGTGGAAAAGGTAGCTATGTAAAATGGAGACGTTCGTTCTCATGGACTCACAACCTTCGGGCGGAGCTATATCAGACAGAGCAGGGTGCCACCATCACCTTACTCCAGTGACCATACTTGTTCCACATGACACACGATCTGATCCAAATATAAACATAATCAGATCCTATAAATCTTGGAGTTCCTATAATCTAGAGGTGCGCCGCAAGTAATTCAAACTCATATGAGGACATAATATTTCTCTCTCCAACGATATAAATACACCCATCTAGGGTTCATCTATGGTAACACAATCTATTCACTTGAATTCACTCCCCACTGCTTGAGTCTCAAACCATTCACTAACTTGACATTTGGAGAGTCTTTGGCTGATACACAGCCCCCCCACCCCCCCTACACGGGGGCTTAAGGTTTGCTTACGGTTGTTTCATTATTTTGCAGGTTGCTCAGGATTACACGGATTTGTGCTCAACCATTAGTCAAGGAGGTGCGCAGATTTGGTTCCAACGGTATGGTAACATTGACACTCACTTGCTACAATGTGGATTTAAGAAAAGCACCAGTAAAGCATCTTTGTAAGTTTAACACAGAGAAAATCAAGGAACACTCTTTATATCCATATATGCGGATGGCATTTTCTACACTAGAGTTGTATTAAGATGATTAAAGAATTCAAATGTGACATGATGAGCAAATATGATTTGACTGATTTAGGTTTGTTGCATCATTTCCTTGGAATTGGGGTAATTCAGCAAGAAGGGAGTATCTTTATCCATCAGAAGAAATATGCACTGAGAAGAACTACAAGCCAATGTCAAATCCTTTAGCTCCTACTGATAAGCTAATGTTCTCAGCTTGTATGCTTGCTAGGTTGATGCATGTCGTATAACCAAACACCTTGGCACTACAAAGAGCGTTCAGAGATACATTCAGGGTACAATTGACTAAGGAATTAACTATAAGAAAAGGGATTCTGCAATGTGCATTAGTTTTTGTGATAGTGACTAGAGTGGAGATGAAGATGACATGAAATCCACTTCTGGTTATGCCTTCGCCTATGGCAATGGAGCATTCTCTTGGACTTTAGTAAAGTAGCAAAGTGTGGCACTCTCCATAGCTGAGACTGAGTCATGTGTGCATTTGAGGCCACAACACAAGCCATTTGGCTGAGATTTGCGTTGCAGGACTTTGGTGAAGAGAAAGTTGAGCCTACTACACTAATGTGTGACAACACTGCCGCTATATCTATCTCAAAGAACCATGTGTTTCATCAAAGGTTCAAGCAGATCAAGAGAAAATTTCATTTTATCAGAGATGCCCTTCAAGAAGGGATTATTGATTTGCAGTATTGCAATAGTGAAGAACAATTGGCATACATCTTTACCAAGTCATTAGCAAAGGGCAGGTTTGGTTGCTTCAGAAGCAAGCTAGGAGTGATTTTAGTTAAGACATTTGAAGGGAGTGTCCGTTGTTAAGGTCTAAACTGTGTAATTAAACTTTAATTAGAGCCTTGTTGATGTGGCAAGGGTTTGTTAGAGATTGAGGGTTGGGATTGCTTTATTTTCTCTCAGGTTCAGATGTAAGTGACAAAGTCTTATAGGGCATTGCTTGTAGACCGTTGAATGAGCTCATAGGCTCACTCCTCTCTCTAGCCTAACCGCTATTTTGTACTGTTGTGAGGCATGAAATAAAAATACAGAAAGCATGACTTGTGCTCAGTGATGGTTGGATTTGAAGCATTATCGTTCTCATTCCTTCCTTCTGAGCTCAGCAAAATCATCCTAAAATTCATACACAAATCATCAAATTCTAACAAATAAATGTGTCGGCTTATTATGAGAACACTCGAAAGAAGTTGAAGGCTAGTGTGTGATATGTGTCTTGCATAAGATCAAAACATTTTGTCCAACATTATGTCCGTAACAGCACAACTCTTCGACAAAGAGTGGTGATCAATCAAAGCAGGGCTTACGAACAGGTATTGCACATTTTAAAGAGACACGAGAACCTCTATAAATAGAGGTTGTTTCCTGCATATTTTAACATAACTAAAAAGTTCTGTTTCTCCCCTACGAATCCCGCTGCTCTCTCTTTATAATATTCTTATAAACCTCCATTATTTTCTTGTTATTTTCATACAAAAATCTAGAAACTAATAATCTGCAAAATTAGTTTCTAGAACCCTTGAATCCCTTATAACAAGTTGCTAGGCTTCATTGTATCCTAGTCTCCTAGAGGCTTATTTGCGTAGACCTCTGCACACTTGTAGTGAGGGCAAATTTAGTCTTAAGGAAAATGTAATTATTACGTAACTTGAAACAAAATTCCTTCAAGCCATAGTCGACAAACACTATTTTTTCAACACGCTACTATATATGTTACGATCACAAGTCACTTATCAGAGATTATGGTTCCATTTTTAACAATGACAACCAGTCTGCTCCAGAGCAGATTCAAAAGAACCCACCACCTTGGAAGCTTGAATCTATACATGGTGGAGCAAAGTGGATGATCATATCTCTCAACGTGAGCATCCCTGTGACCTGATTTGAATCATCAACCAAAAAGCTGAAACTACTTTTTCTGCTGCCATGTTTCTCATGGCTTGCTTCAGTGTCTGGATTTTCTTGTTCGTGACCAGTGAGTCCATTCTCGGTGAAAAGCTATTTTTGAGGCGCAGAAAGCCTGCTGAGAGAAGAGCGCCAAGGTCTCGTTCAATTGTTGGATCGGAGCCTGTTTTGTGATCATCAGTCTCCATATGAATGAACTGCTCCACAGTTAGACTACTGCAATTGAATGATAAATATGTAATGTTAAATATGGAAACTTTCCAGGCACTATTATCTTGTGAACATTAGTTAAGATATTCTGTTACGTGTCTGAAGAGTTGCGTATGAAATGATACACTGAAGTGGAATGATCATATGGGAACCTTCTTATTAACTCAAAGTGATGATCGATGTATGTCATTGTCGTTTGGATATATAGATTGTAATATACTACGTACCAGAAACTATGAACTCAACTGAAAGCATATTTCTTTACGGTTTTCTTGTTCAACTGCATAGAGATTAGAGAAGGGGAGAAAGAAGAAGGATGTTATGAATAATTTATTAATTAGTTAGTCCCGTATTGGAAAAATATTAAGAAAGCAGCATATCTCATTGCATCAAAACTTTTGGATAACGTGAAAATATCCGGATTCCACAAAACGGTTAAGTTGGAGACAGCATCCAAAAACAAGGAATTCGAGCCACGTATGTGAAACGTAACAAGCGAACAGGGAGCAGGCACATGGTGGTGATTGAAACATGGATACAACTTAGTTTATATTGCGAGGAAGATTCTCAAGAAGAAGATAGATATTGCTGTTCCTTATGCAACCAATGAGCTTCTTAGTTTTTCTGTCCGTGACAGCAACTGCACCATTTCAGCTTGTCCATAGAACATGAAGAGCTCCTGCTAGGCTTTGGTTTCCATGTACATGCACAACATGCTCTTCATTACCAAACCTTAATGGAAACATGAGCGAAGATGTAATTCCAATAAAAATGAGAATTACGTATTCAATTGTAAACTAATATAGCTTGATTCATTAAAACAAATATAATTGAAAGAACAAAACCATTTTGGTAGTCTGACAAAGGTTTGGCATATATACCGGAAGTCTGATAGCGGTTTGTCAGCAATGCTATCAAACCAGTCCAAACCACTTGATTGAAGCAGCAAATGTAGAACTCTAAAACATGAATTTAAATTATTTTGGTTTTGATAACTTCAAATAATTAAAACCGTCGAAGCTCAACATTTCTTGTACTTATATAGATTCTCAATTTGGCTTTTGCTGAAAAGTAATTGATCAATAACCATATTGGCATCTCACTAGCACCATTTAAGACGCAAAGTAAAACTTAGAGATAGATATACCTGTGAAATAAAACCCATGAACTTAGAATTGGTTCTCTCTATGATAGGCACCACTTGCAGCCGGCGCTTTGAAAGAAGCAGAACATGGAAGAGTGTTTCATCCAAGTGTACTGGGAAATATGAATCCCAGATAAACGACTTAGCTAGCTCGTCAATCTGTTAGAATTAAATAAAAGTGCCCATAAAAGAATGTTAAAACAATGTGTATAGAAGTATCACTTCAAAGTTCTAAACTACTGTTGGAGCAATTTAAGAAAATACAATGTGTATAAAAGTATCACTTCAAAGTTCCAAACTACTGTTGGAGCAATTTAAGAAAATTTGAGAATAATAATCGGATTCCAATGATAATAATCATAAAAAAAAAAAATACAACAATTGGGTATCTAAGATTAATAAAATCTAGGGAGGAAGTGAGAAAAATCAACAAACTTGGAAATTGAGGCTTGTATAAATGCAAGACATGATTTTGCCCCTGCCCTCGTGCTTGCAGTTCGGTACGCGTCTGTCTCTTAGGATTCAACGATCTACAATCGAAGCTAATATTCGGACTTTTGCAAACTTTATTTATTCTGTATTCTCGAGACGTGATTCGATATTTGACAAAATGAAGATTCAGAGAAACAAAGTAGGGAGACCCTATTTATCAAGAGTAAGAATTAACTCTAATTTTCTATGCCTAAATGGCACTGGTTTCATGAGTTTATATAGAACCCAAGTATTATTAAAGAGATGTAACTTTTCATCTATAAATAGACATTATTTGACTAACAGTATACATACAACGGTCCCTTTCCATTGGAAAAGATAGATGTACCTATTGACTTCAAACAACTCACGGTTACAACAATTTTTCAATTAAAATTACAATTTAGTGACCCAACCTTGGCTTGGCCAATGTGAGGATGCTGTTCAAGCATGTCAAAAACACCATACTTGCCAACCGATTCAGCGCCGGTTTCTTTGCTCCGGTTCCCCACTTTTTCGCATTCCTCGAAATTAAATTTTTTGTGAGATCACTAACTATAGAAATGGTCAATTGGGAATGTGGTTTGGATGTTAAAAATTGCGAAATAAAATTCCTTACCTCCAGAAACCAAGGAACCATGCTTGCAAAATCAATGAAACCGATATATGGATCCGAAAAGCTTCCTGAGGTAGTGTCTGCAATTGGTGCACCACACACATTCTTCTCGTACAACAAATGAATTGCATCTCTTACACTATCTCCAGTTTTCAATTCCAAAACTTTGCACACATGTAACACAGAACATCTTAAAATGTGAGGTCAAGCTAAAAAATCTTAAAATGATAGAAGGCAGACATGAGTTATGTAAGTTTGCCAAAAAAATTTGTCATTGCCCATTGCACCCAAGTTTGAGTTCTTGGTTGTTTACGAGCCATATTACTACTTTAAGAAGAATTTGAATATAGGACGCAGTGAGTCAGTTAAAAGGGAAATGTCCTATACACCCAGTGCTTCCATCACTTATCTCGTAAATTATAATGGTTTAGAATTTATTATAAAAAGTAAATTAAAAGGAAAAATGTCATTTTCAAAATGGGTTTTTGAAGAGGACCAAAACAAAAGTATCAAAAAATAAATAAAAAACAAAAGGAATGGAATGGAACATTATATAATGCTTAATTACCAGGTGAGTTTTTTATGCCAGGGATAGAACTGATGGGGATGTGATCAAGAAAGAGTTGTAGGGCAGAGCCAGAATCAATTTCTTGGTTGTTTACTTGCGTTCTGGAGACGAGGCTCTCTTTCTTCTGCGCCACTCCACCTTCTGATTTTTCCATTACATCCTTTATTTGCTGCATCTTCTTCATTTCTTTATCTGTTTTAAGATTTCAACTGTAAATTTGTTTGTTTGCTTGATCTGTTCAGTTCCTGATCCCCAAATGTCTCCCAGTTTCATGCGTTGGACAGATGTCCAAAGTGTAGGGCCTTCTCGTCTTAGTTTCTGTCGTTGAACACAGGAGATTTTTCAGTGCGATCGGAACACGGGGTGATACACTACGTGTCATTATACAAATTGCGGGATATGTATGTTAAAAATTTAATAACTTAAAAAATAAAATTTCTCACCACTTAAATAAATACATGTAGTGTACCATTCGTGCTCCAATTACAATAAAAATTTTCTTGTTGAACACCATGTCATCTCTTGCCATCTGTAAACAAAGACTCGGGTCTTGCGATACAATTTATTTTTTTAATTAAAGCAAACATTACAAGAGTCATTAGCAGTAAGTGAAAGCTTTTAAGTTTGATTGATGACGAGAATGATGTAATTGTTGTGGTGAGCAATTTTTTGTATTGAGTTTGAAATCAAACTACGGTTTATGTATTGTAAGACTTAGTCTAAATTACACATACCTCACACTAACTTAGGGCTGGTTTGGCATTATTGAAACTATTTTAAAAGCAGTTGCACAGCAACCACAAACTAGCCCTTAGAGTAAAATATGGTTATATCAAGAAAAAAAACAGTAAAATTGAGAAATGAATCTGGTCCATTGTAGTATTTTGTGACAGACGCAAGGTTTATCAGGTCTCAAGTTCAACTCTCACGAAAAATGTAAACGAAATTAAGTACATTTCCCCTCATAAATTAAAGGTTGTGTATAAAGTACGGTAGGAAAATAAAAAGCTCTGCAAATGAGGAATGTGTTTGGTGACCAATATTTGGGGGTCTCCTATTGATATGAGTAATTGCTATTTGGTTTATGATGGTGCTTAAAGTTTGTCGTTGCAGAAAGACAAATACATCAACTGAGGAAGGAGTTGATGCCTGTCCTTGGCAGCCTGGTGGTTTTGTGAACCTCGCATTACCCATTAGGTCCAGGGTTCAATAGGCGTATACAGAAAGCAGAAGCATGCAGCATGCAGATAACAATATTATGAGGTATTCTAAAATACCTATGTTTTAATTTTTTTTAACTCTCTTCTCCTCTATTCATGTATACCTTAAATATACAGCAAACTAGTATCGATATATTGAGTGGTTTGGTCTAAAGTGTCTAAACTAATACATTTGTCGAGAATGAATCCCACATCGATAGAGTTGGGCTATTTCCAATTAGTTTTTGCAAAGATAATCATTGCATGTTTTTGTTAATTTCTATTCATATATATATTTGTGTGTGTGTGTGTGTGTGTGTGTGTGTTGAATCATTTCTATACAAAGAAGTGATGGAGGGGGTGAGAATGTTAGTAGACAGCTTCAATAACTTCTTGAGAGCAAAGAGAATCTACATCAAAGACCATGTTCATACATGCACTAGAGCAGAATGACATTGCTAAAAGAAAACATCGTTATATATTGAAAACTGCAAACACCCTTTTGACAACAGCTTCTCTACCTAAAATCTTTGTGGTTCCATGCCTTCTCCACTGCCAACTTCCTCATCAACTCCTTATGCCCATGCAAGGTCTCTTTTCCCATTAATGTAGGATATGAAACTTTTGGTCTATTGTAACGTATGATACATTTGTGATAGACAAGATTGATTAGGTCTCAAGTTCAAATGGCCTGAGAAATTACTAAACAAAATTATTTCCCCCCAATTTAAATTTAGGAAATATAATAAGGAATGAATTGAAGAATTTAGAAATAGGAAAAGTAAGGAAAGGAAATCAGATCAACCAACTTCTTCATTTAATCTGATTTATGATATTTAGGTATTTGATTACAGATTCCTTATGTGTTAGTAAACACATGAAAAAGTTCAGAAGTGAACAGATTTCTAATCCTAAAACTTAGTAAACACAAAGAACTCGAGAATCAAAATGATTTCATTTCACCTTCCTTGTAAGTAAATATGTCCTTTGTTTAATGTAAAATATAGTAGGAGAACAAATAGATCTGTTGATGTGGAATGTGTTCGGATTTTATACTCTACCTGGAGTATTTGATGCTTAAAGTTTCCCGACACAAATAGGTAAATTCATTAATTGAGGGTGTTTTTGTTGCCAGTCCTCTGTGTCCTGGTGGTTTTGTGAACCTCACATTCCACTAGGTCCAGGTTTCGACAGGCATACTGAGAAAAGCAGATACTAATAGTGGCAAGCAAATTGAAAGAAACATGAGGTATTCTAAAATACCTCTGTTTTTTAAACCTCTTTTTTTTCCATCTGGTTCTTGTTGGCTCTCTTTTCCGTTGAAATAGCTGCCTGAGTGGCTTCTCTTCGAACCAACATCATCGGAAACAAACGTCCACCCGCAAGGCTATGCGTGCAGACTGATGGTTTCTTAGACGGAAATAAAACGCCTTTTCTTTTTCTAAGATACAACAATATTTCAAACTCACCGCAATTATTCATACGCATAAATCAATATTGACACAGAAGTTCATAGGTTCTTATGGATATATCAGCTCCACGAAAGATAAAAGCAGCCGGCGATCAGCTCTCTTAGCTTATTTTTGTACATCTCGCGACTCTAATGGTTATAAAGCTTATAAAATCCATTTTCATGAGTTCTGAAGGATTATATATATATATATATATATATATATATATATATATACACACATACATACACTGTAGTTGAGATGGTACTTGTCCATTGTAACGACAAAATTCTGCAGAAGCTGTTTGCTCATGCCAAATGCACATGGCGACCGCAAGAGTCTTTTCTAGTTAACCTTTTTCAACTGTCCTTCGAAAGTAGTTGAGATGTTAAGACCTTTATATAATCATGCCGTCTTGTATTGTTGCCTTCTCCAGAATAATTGTGATCCCCTCACGAATGTAAAATCCTTCTTCTGGCCTATCTGCTTCTTGAACCCCCTACACGACCAGAGAATTTAGATGGACCATAAGATTAAATGTAAAAGTATTATATTTTTCTTCAATGGAAATTTTTCCCATGTAAAATTTTGGTTAAGAGGTAGAAGGAAAAGATAAACATAGCCAAGAAATAAGACTACATCATTGGAAGCTATGCTTACATCTTTGTTCACAATCATAATGTCCATCCCTATCTTTGCATTCTTATCGATTATACAATTCCTTCAAGGAAGAATCATAAGACATGATTAGAGAACTCCGAATGATATATTCGTTCCTCGAATAATGAGTCTAGTTACCTATTCTTTGTATTGCTTCCAATACCAATTGGGACCTCCCCGTCTGCAAGCAGAGATGCGATTTCAGATTCTGATTGGTAATAGTCAGCACCCATCATCATTATGGCATCCTGCAAACAGAGACAACAACTTAGTAAACTAAGTCATCTGGGAAAAGGTAAGCAAATAATAAAGGGAGTTTTAATGAAAAAGGCTTAGACCAAGATTATTTTAATAAAAAACCACTTTATAATTTTCTTTAATCAAAATCCCCTCAAAATTAACCATAAAGACGGAGCCCTCCAATTCTACATGGGCTGAATTACCACTCCATTTCTCTCTCTCTCTCTCTCTCTCTCTCTCTCTCTCTCTCTCTCCCTCCCACCGACCAGAATTGGAGTTAGCGTCGAGAGTGTTTCTGTTGATAGTTTTTTTAAGGTGGTAATGGATGTTGCATATCTAAACTCAGTCCCATTGCAGGATTTGAGATTCTAGCTTTCCCTTGCAATCAGTTCGGGGGCCAAGAACCCGGATCAAATGGGGAAATCAAGCAGTTTGCTTGTACGAGGTCTAAAGCCGAATTCCCAATTTTTGATACGGTGCAAAGTTCAACTGCATGTCTTCCATCCATTACTTTCTTATTGTAATTTTTTTTGTATGGAGATGGGTGTTTCAAGTACTAAAGGTACATTACAGGTTGATGTCAACGGTCCCAGCACAGCTCCGGTTTACCAGTTTCTGAAATCAAGTGCAGGAGGTTTTCTAGGTGACATCATCAGGTGGAATTTTGAGAAGTTTTTGGTGGACAAGAATGGTAAAGTTGTTGAGAGATACCCACCAACGACATCCCCTTTTCAAATTGAGGTATGCATTTTTTCATTTGGTTGTA
This sequence comes from Heteromeles arbutifolia, assembly GCA_024362995.1. Classification (NCBI taxonomy): domain Eukaryota; kingdom Viridiplantae; phylum Streptophyta; class Magnoliopsida; order Rosales; family Rosaceae; genus Heteromeles; species Heteromeles arbutifolia. The sequence goes on along the minus strand of JANCRC010000002.1, from coordinate 35,202,327 downwards.
TAATTAGTAAGTTCATTATTCTATTCCTTAAGTAAATGTTAGGGAACTTGACGGTTTGGTGTAACCTAGCTTTCTACAATTATGTTTCTAGATGTTGACATCATTTTTGAAAAATTAACATTGTCTCTGGAAAAATCTTGGCAACAGGAAGCGGAGTGAGGGAAGAATCTTGGTGTTGTGAGGGCGAGAGAGTTTGTAGTTTTGGTTTTGGAAAAATTAACAGTCTCTGGAAAAACTAACACTGTCTCTGAAAAAATTAACATTGTCTCTGTAAAAACTAACATTGTCTCTAGAAAAAACTAACACTGTCTCTGGAAAAACCTAACACTGTATCTGGAAAACTAACATTGTCTCTGGAAAAAGTAACACTGTCTCTGGAAAAACTAACACTGTCTCTAGAAAAACACTGTTTCTGGAAAAATTAACACTGTCTCTGGAAAAACTAACACTGTCTCTGGAAACAGTGACTTAGATTCCAGAAACAATGTTACTTAAAATCCAGAAACAGTTTATTTTTACCGTCCAAAAACAGTGACTGTTTTAATATGGTTTTTTATTAAAACTAAAACTTATAACATGGTTTTTTATTAAACAAAACTTATAACATGGTCTTTTATTAAAACTAAAACTTTTCAAGTCCTTTTCATTAGTTTTTCTAATAATAAAATGGTCAAATCTTCAAATTTCTGTTCCAAAATTATGATAACTAACCTTGAGTTCGACACCATAATTCAATCGTGAACGTTCACCCACAATTGAATGCTGGACACTACATTCTTGCAAGAAACATCCATGTGATATTACTGCATCGACAACAACTAATGCATGAGAAGAGACACCTCAACTAAATTGCCAATACGAGCCTAAGTCTGTTAGCATACTCGGCACTCGTCAATCTTTGTTGGTGGTAAGGATCGAGGAGAGGTAAAGATTGGTGTCTTTGGGTCATAAAACTCAAACATTGGAATCTGCAAAATAGATAACGCAATTTTCACAGGTGTTAATCACACATCAGGGATAGAAAACGCTTTTGCTCTTGGCTTCAGAATTAAGATTAAGATATTACTTAAGAACTCCACCGTTATAGGGATTCATATCTTCTCCACGTTCACATGTTATATGTGCAATAACAGGGTGCCCGGGAAAACAATGTGGAAAGGCATGTATGCAGTTACTACACAAGCTTAATGAACTCAAGGAATGGAAACCGAAGAGAAAAGGAATAAAAAATGTTGCCCCTGAGGAAACAATGAAATCTACCTCTTCGGTGAGGGCCAAGTTAGCATCATAGAAAGACTTTATAGTTCCAATGTCCTCCCAGTAGTCTCTGAACATATATGCCTGTAAAAGAAAAGGGCAACTTACAGTCACATTTTCTTCGAAACTCAATATCTGAGTATAAACAGATCAATAGTCATGCAGTACATACAGATCAATAGGCATGCAGAAAATACGAAAATCTTGAACTGTTCATGCAAAAGGCGCAAATTTTATGATCTTTCAGTTGAGGCTTCACTCTTTTGTTTTCTTAAATCCTAAAATGGGGGTAGTCATGCCTTGATTGAGATGGGGAAACTCATTCGCAGTCTCACAGATGACGACACATCAACTGTAATTTTTATCTTACCTGGACATTGTGCTCTCTCACTGCTGCAGGAATGATTTCAGATCCGCAGTCATTGGATGTTGGATATCTCCACCTCATAAGACTTGGCAAAATTTCTGTCTTAAATACATAAACTCCCATTGATGCAACATAGGGGGTTTTCAATGCATCTTGTGGCGACAATCCCAGAAGCGTGGTATCTGCTTGCTGCAGAATATCAACCAAGAAGAGTAAAACTTATGTCTAATATAAATTTTCACAAAAATTAAATCTTGTACATCTAAGTACAAAGTAAATATTCGAACACTGGGGGAACCAAAGAAGAATTCGGAAATATAAATATCATGTCATCAGTTCATGATGTTATTCTCATAGCTATATTTAAAGTTTACTTCCAAAACAACTTAATGATATCATTCGAAGGTCATTCCGATGCCCACAATTTGACTTACAAAAAGGATGAAATGGAACAAAGTAGTAAGTATCAGTATAAGAGATTGAATGTTAGTAGTAACTAGCATTATTTTCCTTCCCCCTAATAATACTATAATGAGCACTCGATAACAGGATGCAAAAGTGATTTTCAAAGAGGGTGGAAAACAATTCAAAGGAAAAATATTCTGATAGCAGAAAAACTGCTGGTTCTTGCTCACCATTGCTTTTAGAACAGCTCCCCTTGGTTTTTCAGCAAACTGGATTACTTTACCTGTGCTGGCTATCTTCACCAATCCATAATCAGACGCGCTGCTGCAAAAAATGCATTCAACTTTACTCAGAACTTAAGAGAGAGATTAAGAAATTACAAGAATGAGGATTTAGTCAGAACTCATGATAAATTCTTAGCTTAAGAAAATAGAGTGACTAAAATATTGATGCTCGGATAGTCTTCAATTTGTAATTTGTACCTCTAGGGCTCATTGGTTACATTGTTGGTTACATTGTTTACATAATCCATGATTGTGGTTTAGGACTAGGTGGGAAGAAAATGTGCGCAACAAGAAGAGGGCAGCAGAAAAGTGGAACACATATGTAATCCCAGAGTGGGAGGATTGAATTAAAATTACAATTTAGTGAACTCAACTTTGGTTTGGCCAATGTGAGGATGCTGTTCAAGCATGTCAAAAACACCATACTTGCCAACCAATTCAGCGTCGATTTCTTTGCTCCGGTTCCCCATTTTTTTGCATTTCTCGAAATTAAATTTTTTGTCAGATTCACTAACTATAGGAATGGTCAAATGGGAATGTGGTTTGGATGTTAAAAATTGCGAAATAAAATTCCTTACCTCAAGAAACCAAAAAACCATGCTTGCAAAATCAATGAAACAGATATATGGATCCGAAAAGCTTCCTGAGGTAGTGTCTGCAATTGGTGCACCACACACATTCTTCTCGTACAACAAATGAATTGCGTCTCTTACACTATCCCCAGCTTTCAATTCTAAAACTTTGCGCACATGTAACACAGAACATCTTAAAAAGTGAGGTCAAGCTAAACTGATAGAAGGCAGACACGAGTTAGCTCTTTTTGCCAAAACAATCTGTCATTTCCCATTGCAGTCGAGTTTCATAAATAAAATAAAAAACTTTATTACTAGCCATATTACTACTTTAAGCTGCACAGGAGAATTTGAACATAAGACGCAGTGAGTGGATTAAAAGAGGAATGCTCTGTGCACCCAGCGCAATACTTCTAGTATAAAAAGTAAATTAGTAAGGAAAAATGTCATTTTCAAATTGGGTTTTTAAAGAGGACCAAAACATAAGGATCAAAAAATAAATCAAAAACAAAAGGAATGGAACATTATATAATTGGTGCTTAATTACCAGGTTAGTTTTTTATGCCAGGGATAGAACTGATGGGGATGTGACCAAGAAAGAGTTGTAGGGCAGAGCCTGAATCAATTTCTTGGTTGTTTACTTGCGTTCTGAGGTTGGAGACGAGGCTTTCTTTCTTCTGCGCGACTCCACCTTCTGATTTTTCCATAACATCCTTTATTTGCTGTATCTCTTAATTTTTTATCTGCTTTAAGATTTCAACTGTAAGTTTGTTTGCTTGATCTGTTCAGTTCCTGATCCTCCTACACCAAATGCCTCTCAGTTTCATGCGTTGGACAGACGTCTTAGCTTCTATCGTTGAACACCATGTCATGTCTTGCCATCTCTAGACTGTAACTAAAGACCCGGGCCCAGTGATACAATTTACATTTTTAATTAAAGCAAACATTAGTACATTACAAGAGCCATTAGCAGTAAGGGAAAAGTTTTAAGTTTGATTCATAAGGGCAAAATTAGTATTCAGTCCCTAGTTATTATCGTTTATTGACTAAGACCTTACTAGTTTTTAGATTTTGATCGAAGTCTCTAGCATGTGGATTCATGTGACTTACAAGTGAATTCATTACGATGATCACTCGATGTACTGTGAACGAACACGATTCACGGATCTCTGGAATCCTCACAAAGAGGATCCGGATCCGGTTTGTTCATTCCCATGAAACGTACATCCCAGTGTAATAAAAGTTGGACTCATGAACATATGTAGATTCCATCTCTATTGTTTTTTCTAAATTTTTCGTCAAACGATAGATTTTGTTAGTTTAGATGTTAGATTAGCCGCCTACAAGGGCTCAACACGTTTCCATCACTGTAGTAAAGGACCACTTGCCATAGTTTTACACCTAAACCATCTCTATTAGAGAATCGATATAAATGCGGTATGAAAATTTGATAAAAATAGCATTTGTTTTTAGTGCAACGATATATTTTACACTAAATAGAGAGAGGAGTTTGGCTAAGCCACACAATTAGCAACCTAATTTGGTATTGAAAAAAATTTACTCTAACAAAAAAAAGTAAGAAATTTTTTTACATATGAGAGTGCACTTGAATCAACACCACACGCCACAAAAATTTTGAAGGGGGGTCAACTTTAAATAACTATAAATTAAAAGATAATAAGAAAAACTCATATAAAATTAACAATCCCTATTCTTAATAGGTATTCATAAAACATTCTACTAAAATTACAATTGCCCTCGACAAGTTTTCTTTAGGTTGACAAGGACCATTTTGTAAGTAGGCTCTATGTACCTGATCTCGAACATTAGGAAATTCGTCCACGGGGTCTATGGGGATATGCCAAGTTGATTTCCCCGCAATTACGTTGTGGAGCACCACCAATTGATCTGTCTCTTGCTGTTGAAGATGACAATTGGTCTGTGGCTTTTTTTTTTTTTTAAATATCTCTCCATAGCTTTGTGAATTACAATATTTTGAATTAGGAAAAAAATAATTATCAACAATAAACAACAAAATCACAAGAAAATTGTAACTAAGAGTTAAGAATTACCTAATTGATTTGTTGATTCGGAAAAGAATTCCAAAGATGAACAAGTGAAGACTTGATGTCTGGAGTTGGAGATGCTAGATTCTTTGAATAGGAGAAGTGTAAAAGTTTTTTGTTGATGGAGGAGAAATTTCAAGTTTAAGACTAACTGATTGATTACCTTTTTAGTTTGTGTAATTCCCATAATTTTCTATATATTACAGATGTATAAAATATTAAAAGAAGACAAAAAGGTAATAAACTCTTACCATTTCGAGACTCTTAGATAGGTTAAATTGTTTAGTGACCACAAGGGTCAATCTATAAGAATAATTCAAATCATTAATAAATTATAATATAATATATACTATTTTAATGAGCATTATTAAAGCCTTACAAGGGTCAAATGACCACCCTAATAACAAGGTGGCTCCGCCTGACACACTCTGACCCAGAATGCCCACTTGGGCTCCAAATCGAGCTGTGATGGCCGACACCAGGAGGGTGACGAAGGCATAAAGTGTAGTGATGTGGCAAATGTGAGTAAATTTAAAACTAAAAGTGCCTAAGTATAAGAGTGCGCTAGTGAGCAGGAATGAACCCATTTCACACGTGATGTCAGAGCATAAGTAAAGTACAGTAAAGGTAAAAGAGGAAATATACCATAGGTAGTATTCCCACCACAACCTTTTGCTAGAAATCCTCGTCGACACGAAAGCTCAGTCACTAAAACCTGGAAGGGCGAAAAACAAGGGTGAGTGGGCCTGAAAAATAAAGCTTTATAAAAACCTTTTTGAAAACGTTATAACCCCTTGTCATAAAACAAGTATAGTTTCCAAAATATACATACTACGTATAGTATGAAAATACTTATCGTAGCCAACAATATCTCAATAATGCAATATGTCACGACATTTCGTAAATAAGCACATATCGTCTAGTTATCACAATATCTCACAAAACTAAACATATCACGTCGAGTGCTCATCGACATATGCTGACACACGAGTTCATGCAAATGTATTCTGACATGAACAGGACTGGGTGTAATAATGGTATACGCTCTAGTACTACAATCACGTGAAAACTGGCGCTATATACAGCACATACGAGTCCTAATTGCCTATAGCAATCTAGGATAGGATTGGCACCTACAAAGGATCCAAAGTGAACGTACGGTGCGATGTGCACATACACGTGAAAGACTGGCCTGGCCCGGGCGAGTACTAACATCGGTGCAACAACGATGAGCAGATAACATAAATATAGTCATGCCACAATGATTCGATAATTCTAGTCAACATAATATCATTCATAGCCGAAAATATAATTATGGCATCAATAATAATACGCATACCTGTGCATCCCGTAGGATGTAGTATAACTTCATAATTTCTATCAATGTGCTAAATCTCATAAACGTCACGCTAATCTAGGCATATTGTAGAAAACTCTTTATGAAATGTATAATTGGAAACTAACAATTATATATAATATATAAAAGAAAAGACCCACTCACAGTTACTTGCGATGTCACATCCGTTCAAGCTAAGAAGGCTAGAGTCTCCGATAGTAATCCCACCTAAGCATAATATTGGGACCCGTTAGTAAAACTCCACTTAGACAATTAAATTTGTGAAAACGAAGTGCAGATTTGGAATCAAGGCGTCGAAATACGCTAAGGAGGGTCCCCGACAAATTTTGTAAAAAGTCAACAGAGACGCTCTGGTGGTCAACCATGTTAAAACTTTAGAATTTCACTAAATGGATGTCAAAAATGGACTCGGGACGTCAAAATTAGCCTATGAGGGTTTCCGAGAAAATTTTGAAAAAGTCAACAAAAGTCAAATAATGGTCAACAGTTAACTTTAACGGAATATTCCATTCTTAGATGGAATATTCTGCTAAAGTTAACCCGGAGGTTAACAAAATATTCCAAGGGAATATTCCCTCCAAATGAGAAATGGATTCAAGAGAGTGGAAAGGAGAGGACATAAAGGAGAGCAAACCCACATGGGTGGATCCCACGGACACCGATATCCCATAAAAAATAATAAAATAGTAAGGTCAACATCTGAAATAATGAATTTACTAAAATGCCCTTCTACTTCGTAGTTTCCTAAAATTTTAACCGTAACTTTGATTTCAATTCTGCTTGGGCCTACGCGTTCGTACTGTCGAGTACTACGAGGATATGCTAAAAGAATGTCTCATACATCTCACAATACATTGGTCAACGAATGTCAACATCCCTCCTCTAAGGGCATTTTCATCAATTCACTCTTTTAAAATTAATAAAATCGTAAAATTAGAGATGAGATGTCACACCGCCCCTGCCACACAATGATGAACCTATTTCATGTAAAGTCTTATCCAAATCAAGACCCATCCAAAATCAAAATTTTGACCTTCGAAAACTTAAAAGAAGAATGTAAATAAATACACAATAAAAATTTTAAAATTTAAGAGATGTGAATACAAAGTTAATGTTAGACAGACCATTTCATTAAATTTTATTAGCCTTCATGCATGCGCTCACTCGCTTGCAGAAGGCATTTTTTTGAATCACGACGTGCTACAAGCGACTCACTTTTTAAATGTATTTATATGCATAAATTGACAAAAGGAAAGTCAAATATTTGAAGTAAATGAATAATCTTAGATCATGCTAGAAGAAACCCCACATAAACCAATTAAAGCAGCTAAATTCACATAATAAAATCGGTCTCTATTGAATTTATATTAAGAATAGAGAAAATAATATTTAATAAACAACTAATTGAATCACATTATGGCTACCCCATTGTGAGGCTAAGCCCACCCCCCTCCCCCATAATGTAGATAATATTGTTTGTTCAAAAAAAAAAAAACAATCATTTGACAATTAATTTAATCACATTATTATCCACGTGCAAATGACTTTTTTTATAACCGGCATTACACGCTTCTTAAGATGCTTCGAACGTGTTTAAAAATAGAGAAAATAATATTTAATGGACAACTGATTGAATTACATTATTGCTAGCCTATTGTAAGGTACTAATTATTTTAAAAAAAAACTGTAAAAAAAAATTAATTGTTAAAAAAACACTATTAAAATGATGAAAATACCCATGCCATATTTAATGCATTATTTTGGGTTTCTTTTGAAGTTTTTTGTTTGAGGTGCATTTTTGTCCCCTTCTTTTTGTGAAGCTTGTGACACCAAAAACACTGTTCATTGAGCCCTTGGCTTTATATATAAAGATTTATAAATCTTATGACGTGGTTGTTCATAAATCTGAAGTGTTGAATAGCATGTTTATTTTATATTGATGACACATCACATAATTTACAAATTTGGTCCGCCTACTATGAATCCCGAATTTCAAACCTAAAATTTTCGGGATGGAAATTTGAAGACAATCCTGAACAGAAATTTCGGTATTCATAATTTTCCCAAAATGTTTTTGGTATTTCGCGATGGATCGATACTGAATTTTGGGATTTGGGCTTTTGGGTTTTTGGGCTGAAATTTGAGATTTTTGGATTGTGAGCTAAAATTTGAGCTTTTGATCTGAAATTTTGTTGCCCAATGTCTATCAATTGAAATTTAGGCTTTTTACCTCATACCAATTTGAAATTTCATACCAATTGATATACCAATTCATTCATACCAAGTTAAATTGACATTCCAAAGTTCCAAACTACTTAATTTCATACTTCTATTTCTAATATAGTCTACTATGAACATGCATGCAACCAAAAAAAAAAAAAAATATATATATATATATGTATATATATATATATATATATATATATATTTGGTTCGGTTCGGGATTCCCGAACCATATGTAATCCTGATTCCCTTACTGAAAGGTTCGAGATTGGCTTGGCATGGAGTCTCGAAAATTTTGGAATTATCGTTTTGGAATTTTTCGATATGGGATCTGAATTTTTTTGGTTTGGTTTGGTTTGAAATTTTTGGGAAAATTTTCCAGCCCTAGTTATACTGTGACGACTCGTCCCTAATTTTCCATGTATTTTTCTCCCCGAGTGTGTAAAATGACGTTTATGTCCTTTTTGGCAAAAGTGGAACCTGACATGGACATAGTTATTCGGCTTTAAATTATTTTTCTCGCTATCGTAATTAAATAGTACTCGTTGTTACGAATGCGTAAGCGCGAGTTAGACCTGAATCGGAGTTGTAACAAAAAAGTTATGTTTAGTTAAAGTGTGTTAACAACGGGTAGATTTGTACATGTGCGTGCTAATTATTCAGTGTTGGAAACTACTGTTTTTGATAAAGCGCGTTAGATTACGTGGGATTTCAAATTGTACAAAATCTTATCCCCTTCTCTCTTTAAATCTGTCCCGTGCCCTACTCTACCTCACCACCAATCATTTCATTTCCCACATTTTCTTCCCCAATCAGACCACTATCTCCTCTTTGTGACCAATCAGAAGACTGTCTCTCTCTCTCTCCTCTTCTTCTTCTCCCTCGCACCGTAGCCCTCTCATCTCTGCAACAACCAAGACTCATCATCAAACTTCACAGATTGAACCTAAAATCACCACCATCGTGCTTCTCTCATCCTCACGAGTCCATCCATACGAACCGATCTTAAAGTAATCGAGTGTCCAACTCAAAGTAACTCGAAGCTTCGTCTCGGGTGTACGTTCCTCCACAACTTTTCTGTTCGAGTTGCATGGTTTTGGAAGGTTTGGAGACATTTAGGCAACTCCCTGTGGCCACTAGCCTAGGTTTGAAGTGGAGCAAACATGAGAACACAATGGTTTGAGACGACGAAAATAGGGCCGAGAGTTTCAAGGCTTTTTCAGTCCATTTCCGTCCACTTTTTGGACTTTTGAAAGGTACAAACTTGTTCTCCTCTTCATGAGCTTCATTTCCATATAAAGTACGTCAAAAATGGTTGAGAAATGAAGAAGATATGAAGTTTTAAAAAAAAAATCCAGAATCCAACAAACCAGACGGCTGACAGCGAGCGGCGGACGCCGAAGGACAACCGGAGAAGAAGGAGAATATTCCGTTGAAGTTAACATAATATTATGATGCTGTTAGGTAACGCCGTTAGACTTAACGTAATATTCCGTCAAATCTGATGGAATATTCCCTAGGGTTTCTGTCAGTTTGTCAGGCGCATAGCCTACGCGTGGGCTTGCTTGTGGCCACGACCTGGTGGCGCGTGAGGGCGCGTCCGGCCTCCGGGCAGCGCGTGAGGGCGCGTCCAGCCTCCTGGTGGCGCGTGCTTGATGTGTACAGGTCCATGACATCGAGTAGAATGTTTTGGTATACTTGAACCCTCCGTTTGAGCAAACTATGAGGGATTTTCCTAGCCTTTCAGTGTATGTTCTAATTAATTAATTAGTGAAGTTATTTCACATATAGGTGAGACTTACATCGAGGAGGTACGAGGACAAACAAGGCTAGGAAGCTACGATCCATCGACGTATCAGTGAGTGGGCATTTGTTTTTATATATAATATATAAAGTTTTATAGTTTCCATAAGTGTTTTGATTAATTTTACTCATATCATGCCATGTTTTATTTAATTTAAAAAATACCATATTATTGTTGAGATTTATATTGTCATGGCATATTCATATACATTATACTTGCTCATCATGCATGCTTGCACCGGTGTAGTACTCGCCCAGGCCAGGCCCAGGCTTCACGTGTATGTTCACATTGCATCGCACGCTCACCTTGGATCCATTGTAGGTGCCAGTCCTGTCGTACAGGTTGCAATAGGCAACTCCGACTCGTATGTGATGCGCCTAATGTCAGTCGTCACGTGATTGTTGTACTAGAGCGTATATTACGATTACATCCAGTCATGTTCATGGCAAAACTTATCTGCATGAGCTCGTGTGTTAGCATAGGTTGATGAGCACCTGATTTTACTTATGCTACTATTGAGATATTATGATTGGCGTATTTCTAGATTTATTGTTGATTTACAGTTGATTTCATACTTATATGTAGTATGATTTTCTGGAAACTATACATGTTTTAGCGCGAGGGGTTAGTATGTTCAAAAATAAATGTGTTTTATAAACTCTTTTTTTTGCCCACTCACCCTTCTGTTTTTCACCCCTCCAGGACTTAGATAGCTGAACTCGTTGTGGCATACGAGGAATCTCCAGTGTATTCTGACATTTCCATAGATAAATGTAGGGGTTTTTTCCCAGTTGTGTATTAAGTACTTTAACTGGTTTCGACTACACTACTTTTGTCGTATTGTCATCTATGCTTTGAACATTTGTGTTTTATGGGTTCTTCCCACTACTGCGCACTCTCTACTTTAGATTAAATAAATGTTAGTTTTGGTTTAAATTTATTCATATTTTTATTGCTGCACTTTCCTTTTTGGTTATGTCACCTTTGGGTGTCGACCAGCATGCCTCGACTCGGTCGGGGTGTGTCATATACTCAATAAAAATAAAAATAAATGCCTATGTAATTTTCTTCAAACCTAAATTACATGTATGCTTAACAATTGTTGATATTCGAGTGTATCGGTTTTTATTCAAAAGTTATATGTAAAATGTACCCCTTCTTAAATATATCAATTTGTTATATGTAAAATGCATCATTTTTTTAAGATAAAATGTACCCTTTTATATATAAAATTCATTCAATTTTTTTCTAATCCATTTTTTATACTTATATGGGTACATTCTATTTCGTTGATTTGAAAATGTATCAACGTAAAGTATAAGCGAAGAAATTTAATAACGTTATTAAGCCTAATATCTCTTCTTGTTTTTTCTTTTTCTTTTTTGTGGTTTTAAAAAATGTACCCATGTTTTTGGTACAATAATTTTTTTTGTTAATTTTGATGAATATACCCATGTTTATATATACATACAATATATTGGAGAGTATAATTTATCTTTAATATTTATAAAGGAAAACTAATGAAAATGACTTGAAAACTTTGAGTTTTAATCAAAAGTATAAAAATGTGTTGTAAGTGAATAGTACCAGAAGTGATTTTTTAGAGTAAAAATATCCTTAACGTTAAAAGTGAACAGTACGAGGAGTGTTTCGTTAAGACTCCATATTATTACCTTAATGTCAGGGACTTCGATAAAAAATTAAAAATCAACAAGGTTTCAGTCAAAGAACATTGATATTTAGGGACTGCATCCAAAGTCTCTCGACGCAAGGGTTATTAGGTCTCAAGTTCAACTAACACGAAAAATGAAAACGAAATTAAGTACATTATTTCCCCTAATAAATTAAAGGTTGTGTGTAAAATATGGTAGGACAAAAATAATATCTTTGAGCCACTTAGTACTACGGTATAGTGGTATTCCTCTTCACTTGTAAGTGGGAAGTCTTAGATTGGATTCTCGCCAAAGGCGAATTTGAACCATATTATTACTAGCTCATTGTGAGGCTAAGTCCATCCCTCCTTCCCTTTAGTGTAGATAATATCGTTTGTTCAACAAACAAAAAAAGCTCTGCAAATGAGGAATGTATTTGGTGACCAGTATATGGGGGTCTCCTATTGATATGAGTAATTGCTATTTGGTTTCATGAAGAAGCTTAAAGTTTCTCGTTGCAGACGACAAATATATCAACTGAGGAAGGAGTTGGTGCCTGTCCTTGGTGGCCTGGTGGTTTTGTGAACCTCGCATTACCCACTACGTCCAGGGTTCGATAGGCATACACAGAAAGCAGAAGCATGCAGCATGCAGAGATCATAACAATATTATGAGGTATTCTAAAATACCTCTGTTTTAATTCTTTTTAGCTCTCTTCTCCTCCATTCATGTATACATTAAACATACAGCAATCTAGTATCGATATATTGTGCGGTTGGTCTAAAGTATCTAAACCGTCACATTTGTCAAGAATGAATCTCACATTGATGGAGTTTGGCTATTTCCAATTAATTTTTGCAAAGATAACCATTCCATGTTTTTGTTAATACGTGTGTGTATCATTTATATACAAAGAAGTGATGGAGGGGGTGAGTATGTTAGTATACAGTTTCTTGAGAGCAAAGAGAATCTACATCAAAGATTATGTTCATATACACACCAGAGTAGAATGACATTGCTAAAAGAAAACATCGTCACATATTGGAAACCGCAAATAACCCTCTTGACAATAGCTTCTCTACCTAAAATTTGTGTGGTTCCATGCCTTCTCCATTGCCAATTCCTCATCAACTCCTTATCGGTCTATTGTAGCATATGATATGTTTGTGATAGACATGGGATTTATCGGATCTCAAGTTCAAATGGCCAAATAAATTAATAAACAAAATTAGGTCCAATTTCCCCCATCTAATTTAAATTTAGGAAATAGAATAATGAAAGAATGGAAGAACTTAGAAATAGGAAAACTAAGGAAAGGAAATCAACTAACCTCTCCACTTGATCCGATTCCTTACGTGATTTTTAGGTATTTAGGTATTTCTATCTAAACTCAGGACCGCGGGTAGCAGCTATTGAAACAAAATTCATAGGCTACGCTCTTCCTCGTCTCTGGGTGCCTAGGTATCCACCGCCCTAGCTAAATATATTAAATGAGGATGTAGTTGTTGCCTGCACTCTGTGGCCTGGTGGTTTTGTGAACCTCACATTCCACTATGTCCTGGTTTCGACAGGCAGACTGAGAAAAGCAGACTGTAGTACTAATAATGGCAAGCAAATTGAAACAAAAATGAGGTATTCTAAAATACCTTTGTTTTTTTAAGAAAGTTTTAACGAAACATTTTCAATATTGTTCACTTTTAATGAAAAATGACATTTTTACCTTTTGTGATACTGTTCACTTGCACATTTATTTTTCATATTTCATTGAAACTAAAATTTTTGAGGACTTTTCGTTAGTTTTCTTTTTTTTTTCAAACCTCTTTTTTTCCCCTCTGGTTCTTGTTGGGTCTCTTCTCCATTAAAATAGCTGCCGAGTCGCTTCTCTTCGAACCAACGTCATTGGAAACAAACGTCCACCCGCACGACGACACGTGCAGACGGATAGTTTCTTTCGACAGAAATAAAATGCCTTTTCTTTTTCTAAGATACAACCATATTTCAAACTCACTGCAATTATTCATAGACATAAATCAATATTGATACAGAAGTTCATAGGTTCTTATGGATATATCAGCTCCACGAAAGATAAAAGCAGCCGGCGATCAGCTCTCTTAGCTTATTTTTGTACATCTCGCGACTCTTACAAGCTTATAAAATTCATTTTCACAAGTTCTGAAAGGATTTTCCTAGTTTAAACACAGTAACAAAGGCGGTAATTGTCTATTGTAAAGACAAAAGTCCTGCAGAAGCTGTTTGCTCATGCCAAATGCGCACACGACCGCAAGAGTCTTTTCTCGTTACCCTTTTTCAACTGTCCTCGGAAAGTAGTTGAGATGTTAATACCATTATATAATCATGCCGTCTTCTATTGTTGCCTTCTCCAGAATAATTGTGATCCCCTCGCGAATGTAAAATCCGTCTTCTGGCCTGTCTGCTTCTTGAACCCCCTACACGACCAGAGAACTTAGATGCACCGTAAGATTAAATGTAAATATTATATTTTTCCCATGTAAAATTTTCTTTAAGAGGTAGAAGGAAAAGATAAACGTAGCCCAAGAAATAAGACTAGATCATGGGAAGCTATGCTTACATCTTTGTTCACAATCATAACGTCCTTCCCTATCTTTGCATTCTTATCGATTATACAATTCCTTCAAGGAAGAATCATAAAGACATGATTAGAGAACTCGGAATAATATATTTCATCTAAATTCAATAACCGGTTCTCGAATAATGAGTCTAGTTACCTAATCTTTGTATTGCTTCCAATACCAATTGGGACCTCCCCGTCTGCAAGCAGAGATGCAATTTCAGATTCTGTTTGGTAATAGTCAGCACCCATCATTATGGCATACTGCAAACAGAGATAACAACTTAGTAAACTAAGTCAACTGGGAAAAGGTAAGCAAATAATAATATGGTCAAATCTTCAAATTTTCTGTTCCAAAACTATGATAACTAACCATGAGTTCGACACCATAATTCAATCGTGAACGTTCACCCACAATTGAATGTTGGACACTACATTCTTGCAAGAAACATCCATGTGAGATTATTGCGTCCACAATCTGCCAAAAAAACAAAAAAACAACTAATGCATGAGAAGAGACACCCCATATAAGTTGCCAATACGAGCCTAAGTCTGTTAGCATACCCGGCACTTGTCAACCTTTGTTGGTGGTAAGAATCGAGGAGAGGTAAAGATTGGTGTCTTTGGGTCATAAAACTCAAACTTTGGAATCTGCAAAATAGATAACGCAATTTTCCCAGGTGTTAAGCACAGATCAGGGATAGAAAATGCTTTTGCTCTTGGCTTCACAGAATTAAGATTAACATATTACTTAAGAACTCCACCGTTATAGGGTTTCATATCTTCGCCATGTTCACATGTTATGATTTGCAATAACAGGGTGCCCGGAAAACAATGTGGAAAGGCATGTATGCAGTTACTACACAAGCTTAATGAACTCAAGGAATGGGAACCGAAGAGAGAAGGAATAAAAAATGTTGCCCCTGAGGAAACATTGAAATCTACCTCTTCGGTGAGGGCCAAGTTAGCATCATAGAAAGACTTTATAGTTCCAATGTCCTCCCAGTAGTCTCTGAACATATATGCCTGTAAAAGAAAAGGGCAACTTACAGTCACGCTTTCTTCGAAACTCAATATCTGAGTATAAACGGATCAATAGGCATGCAGTATATACAGATCAATAGGCTTGCAGAAAATATGAAAATCTTGAATTGTTCATGCAAAGGGCACAAATTTTAGGGTTTTTATTACAAATGGTCCCTGAAATTGACGCACCCCATCAAGATGGTCCCTGAAATTGAAAATCAATTAATTGTAGTCCCTGAAATTGGGTGTCGCAAATCAATGTAGTCCTTCCGTCATAATTCCGTTAAAAATTCTGTTATGTGCTGATGTGACAAGTGACGTGGCACACTTTATATTAAAAAACTAAAAAAATATTATTAAAAACTAAAAAAAAATCATTTAATATATTTTTTTTCTTCTTCTCCTTCTTCTTCTTCTCTTCTTCTTTCTGGGTTGCAGCGAACTTGGTTTTTTTTTTTTTTTTTTTCTTCCTCTTCTTCTTCTTTCTTTCTTTGTGGGTTGCAGGTGGTGGGGGGAAGACGAAATTCGGTTTTTTTTTTTTTTCCCTTTCTTCTTCTTCTTCTTTTGGGTTGCAGGGGGTGGGGGAGAAGGGGGCGGGATGACGAACATGGCTTCTTCTTCTTCTTCTTCGGGTTGCAGGGGGTAGGGGAGAAGGGGACGGGGGGTTTGACAAACATGGGTTTTTTTTTTTTTTTTTTAATTTTAAATAATTAATTATTATTTTAACATTTAAAAAATATTAAATGATTTTTTTTTTAGTTTTTAATAATATTTTATTAGTTTTTTAATATAAAGTGTGCGCGTCACTTGCCACATCAGCACATAACAGAATTTTTAACAGAGTTATGACGGAAGGACTACATTGATTTGCGACACCCAATTTCAGGGACTACATTGATTGATTTTCAATTTCAGGACCATCTTGATGGGGTGGGTCAATTCCAGGGACCATTTGTGATAAAAACCCCAAATTTTATGATCTTTCAGTTGAGGCTTCACTCTTTTGTTTTCTTTAAATCCTAAAATGAGGGTAGTCATGCCTTGATTGAGATGGAGAATCTCATTCGCAGTCTCACAGATGACGACACATCAACTGTAATTTTTATCTTACCTGGACATTGTGCTCTCTCACTGCTGCAGGAATGATTTCAGATCCAAAGTCATTGGATGTTGGATATCTCCACCTCAGAAGATTTAACAAAATTTCTGTCTTAAATACATAAACTCCCATTGATGCAACATAGGGGGTTTTCAATGCATCTTGTGGCGACAATCCCAGAAGCGTGGTATCTGATTGCTGCAGAATATCAACCAAGAAGAGTAAAAACTTATGTCTAATATAAATTTTCACAAAAATTAAATTATGTACATCCAAGTACAAAGTAAATATTCAAACACCGGGAAAACCAAAGAATAATTCAGAAATATAAATATCATGTCATCAGTTCATGATGTTATTCTCATAGCTATATTTAAAGTTCACTTCCAAATCAACTTAATGATATCATTCGAAGGCCATTCCGATGCCCTCAATTTGACTTACAAGAAGGATGAAACGGAACAAAGTAGTAACTAGGCGTTATCAGTATAAGGGATTGGATGTTAGTAGTAACTAATCCTATTTTCCTTCCTCCTACTAATACTATAATGAGCACACGAAAACAGGATGCAAAAGTGATTTTCAAAGAGGGTGGAAAACAATTCAAAGAAAAAATATTCTGATAGCAGAAAAACAGCTGGTTCTTGCTCACCATTGCTTTTAGATCAGCTCCCCTTGGTTTTTCAGCAAACTGGATTACTTTACCTCTGCTGTCGATCTTCACCAACCCATAATCAGACGCGCGGCTGGAAAAAATGCATTCAACATTAGTCAGAACTTAAGAGAGAGATTAAGAAATTAGAAGAATGAGGATTTAGTAAGAACTGAAGATAATTTCTTAGCTTAAGAAATTAGAGTGTGTACAAGGAAACTACTAAAATATTGAAGTTCGGATAGTCTTCAATTTGTAATTGTTATAGTATATACAATAAAGTTGGCCAACACCAGCTTAAACTTGTAAACAGTTACAAACCAGGAAAATGTTTTACATGATACAAAGCCAAGATCCTGAGATCAAATCCCAACCCTGTAACCACCCAATTTATGAACTCTACATATGGGATCTTTAGAGGTGGAAAAAGTCCCACACGTGAGAGACGTGTTAGAATATCAAACAACAGTCAACTCACATCCTAGTAGCTTCCTATTAAGACAAAAAGGAGAAAAGAACAGACCTGCCACCCACTGCTGCACAAGAAATTGTAATATTGGAATTTCTATCAACGTGACTCTGCATATCAGAGAAAATGTGTGAGCAAAATTCAACAACAACAAGAAGTCCTTTGTGAAGGGAAATGATTATACCTGCACAAAGTCCATATAATCCATTCGGTAAAGATGATCGCCAGACAAAATCACTATATTCTCAACATTCCTGTTCTTGGCATCCTACAAGAACCAATGAAATGCATTGTACGCGATATTAAGCTATGTGCAAATCAAGATAACAACAGACAGATGCATTACTGCTGCCTATTCCACCCCTCCTCTAATTTTAGAACAATACCATAGACGGAAACTTCTTTACCCACCTCAAATACCCATGTAAATTGCCTCACAGCATCTGCTGTTCCTTGGAACCAATTCATTCCTGCTTCCCCCTGCGTTTGAGTGGCTGCTAGCACCTGCTCTTGAAGTCACCAAAGAATCAAGGAACTTGAAAAAGAAATATTGAGAAGTGCACATTCGATGAATGTACCTTTTTTACAACTCAATCGAATGAGACACAAAATCCATTATTCTTTTCTTTTTATATAATGAGAACCACTTCATTTAACCAGAAAACAATAAGAAGCTTCCCTAATGAACTAATTTGTCAATTTGAAAGTTGATTTTTGCAATCTGTTTACATATAATATAATAATCATCAGCCTACAACAAAATTTATTCTTGAATTATATAGTTTTCAACCACAAATGCCTTTAAGGATTTATTACCTCTACAAATCCATCTCCAAAGTTGATACCATTTCCAAAATAGGTGCGAGCAATGTGACGATTGAGAGAAGCAGAATTAAACTGCGTCAGTACAAATATCTTGTTTATATTGCTGTTGATGCAATTGCTCATTGGAATGTCTATAAGCCGATAGCATCCTCCAACTGGGACCTGCAATCATACCAAATCAAAGCATGGTAAAACATCAAACAAAATAAATTCACAAGCTTGAACAAATTATGACTGTGTTTGGTCAGTCACTAGTTTGAAGGATCATAAACCAAATTTGTCTCATAAATCAGAAAGATTCCAATATATACAAATACATTTTTGATCTTACCGCGGGTGTCGCTGATCTTCTGGTAAGAGGAAAGAGCTGAGTCCCTGCTCCTCCACCTAATATAATTGAAGCTACATTTTTCGGGTCTACTCTCCGTCTAAACTTTGGCATTTGCAGAGTCTGAGACTAAACCCCAGATTAGGACAACATTTTACATAATTCATCAAACAAATAAAGTAAACAAAGTAACAAACTTTACAATTAACATAGGCAAATGGCAGTGATCATACAGATTACACAGCTTAATAATCATTTAAAAAATTATCAAATGGGCAATCGACTGTAATCGAAAGGATTAACTTACGACAGCCTCGGTGTCGTTTGATGTAAGAACAGCGAGAACAGCTCCAGGTTTCACCTTCCTCTTGTCAGTTCTCAACTGATTGACCCAAAGCCTGTGATTAAAACTCCCTCTAACACTCTCCCCCAAAAACCCAGGATCACCATTGCAGAAACCACTTGCGTTTCTCAAATGGGTATTGGGTTTCAAAGCCACACAGCAAGAAGCCATTCCCGTTACCAACTCTGATAGAACTCTAACCGATCAGAAATTGTGGCACTCAAAAGGCACTTAAACCAAAATCCCAGTAAAGAGATGTGATCTAATTACTAAAGTAAAGTAAGGATCACACAAAGATTATAATACTCAAAGCCATTTCTAGAATATTAATATCAAACCATAAAAAACAAAACACAGTTTCTGAATGAAAAAGGTGAATTTGGAAGAAATTGGAAATGGATCTTGAGCAAAGTGAAGATACTCCGATCAAAAACACTGCTGAAAAGTAGAATCTCAAGGAGTGCAACAACCAAATATTTTCACAGTCAAAGAGTGTGAGAGTGAAGATAGGTGGTATTGTGAGCTGTATAATCTGCAAAAAATTAGGGAGAACTTTAGAAGTGATCAGTTGAGTTGACAGAAGTGAAAGTTAGAGTGGAGTGAAATACGTGAATGATTTTGAAAGAAAGTGAATAGCTTTATTGGGTTGGAAGCCCTCACGAGAATACTTGCAAAACCAGTTTATATAGTTACGATTTGGATCCTAGGCATCCTCTTATTCTAAAGTATCCGTTCATTTTACATTGTGCGGTTTGAAATTATTTTAAATTTTTTAATTAAAATTAAAGATAAATGGTATCTAATAAAACCTGACGGCATGATGTACGATAAACAGATAGAATATGAAGATCTTATCTATATAGTTTCACCATGAATTGAGTTTTACGGTTTTTGAACCAATTTCCCAAAAAGAGTTGGAAGGATGAAAGTGAGCAAATTTAAACAGTGGAAGGGGTAAATATGAAATCAACCCCAACTCATGTTTGAAGTCGTAGGTATGTATTTATTTGTTAAGAAAATGATAACAGAAATCAAACAAAAATGTTAATCAAGTGACATTTGTTTTATCATTAGGCATTTTCAACTGATGTGATTAAACTCTCCCAATTGACGGTTCATATTTGCGGCCACTTGATATGCTAATCAAACTGATTAATGAGTGGAATAATTTGTCACAAACAATGTTTGTCCTATTGTACCATATCATTAGAAAAAACCCTTTCCAACTTTCACGATTAGTGCTGCTGGCATATTGCTGGTAAATGTCATTTCTTATGGTAAACAAAATGTATATTGCTCGTCACTTAGTACTACGGTGGTTTAGTTGTATTTATATTCACTTATAAGTAAGAGGTCTTAGGTTCGATTCTCGTCAAATGCAAGTTTGAACTACATTATTGCTAGCCGATTGTGAGGTTAAGCTCATCATTTCTTCATTAGTATAGATAATATTGTTTGCTACAAAAAAATGCAATCATTTTATAAGTACACTTAAAATGCTATCGTTTTCCTTTTTAATAATTAAATTTCCTTTTTCTTTGTTTCTTATGCGAAATCTTAAATCTAGGAGTTTGTTTATCTCATCTAACTTGAGATTCGGTGGACTTACTCAACAATATGATGGAATTTAATCGTGAAATTTCTAGTTTCCCTTCATTCAATATAAGGGAACTATCAATTTAGTCTCTGAATTATCACTTTAGTGAAAATTATATCACTAAACTATTTTTTTTCAGAAAAATCAGTCATTGAATTGTAAAAATCTACCAATTACATCACTTATATTATATTCGAAGCTACAATATTCAATTTTCGTCAATTTAAGTCACGTTACTTGCATGTGATACACATTGGAGGGTAGATTGATAATTTTTCATAAAGAAATAGTGTATGAAGTTAACTTTGGAGGGTAAATTAGACGTTAGATTCGCAACCTATATGAAATGTAAAGGGCTTATAGGCGGGAAAATGACGATATTACACACTAAAGTGTGTCAAGTGACTTCAGTTAACGAAAAATTAGATATAATAGCTTTGAATATAATGATAGGGATGAAATTAGCAATTTTTAATGAATTTAGGGACTTAGTTTACTGAAAAAATAATTCAGAGACCTAATTTTTAACACTAATACCAAAATTAGAACAGAATTATAAATGTAACAGCCCGTCCCAGAATTATTTTATCGATGATGCGAAATGACGGGATTGCCCTTAACTTTGCTATGGTATGTGACATTATCTTTGGTTTTATTGTTCTATCCTAAGTTTTGGAAAATTTATTTGGAAAATAATTGTTATGGTTTTGTGTGGTTAGGGTTGTTAACCACACACCTAACTATCCCTCTCTCTCTCTCTCTCCCCCGTAAGCTCTCTCTCTCTCTCTCTCTCTCTCTCTCTCTCTCTCTCTCTCGGAACACCCTCCCCGTGCACTGTGCACGTACGGACGGAGTTGGAACTCGTCCATTTCTTCACAGATCGAAGCCCAAAAGGTAAGATTCTTGATCCTTGTTAACCCCTGAGTAGTTTGGTACCAAAATTGGAGCTTGTAACCCTCGGATTAGGCGTGAAATCCTAACCCCGAAAATGTGCACTGTTCATGCACACGTAAAATCTTGCATTTCAGGGAATTTCAAGCTCACAGTGAGCTTAAGGAGGTCCTCACGAGTCTCGGGGTACTTCGTTGGTAGAGTTTGGACGTCGGAGGACCGAGATCGAAGGTTTTTAAAGTGTGCCGAGCTATCGAGCTTTCTCAGGTAAAATCCTGTGATTTTCAAGCCTTGAAACTTGTTTAGATGTGTTCTACATGCTTAGAGCTTCATTTTGGTACCAATTTCATGAAAAATGGATGAAAAATGAGTGAGAAACCATTGTTGGAAAAAATACCCAGAATCCGGCGAACCCACCGGCGGCCGGCGAGTCGCCGGAGAATACGACAGAATATTCCGTCAGTTGGACGGAATATTCCTGACGCCGTCAGTCAAAACTAACGGAAACTGTTAGGAGTTAACGGAATATTCCTGGAATATTCCTGACGGCGTTAACTGACGCCGTCAGTGTGCCTGGCACGTGCCCGCGCGTGGCCGGCGCGTCTGGCCGTGCCTTCGCCGGCGCGTGGCGGCGCGTGGGTGGTCGGAAAATTTTTCTAAAAATATGGGAATGTTCCTGAGATTGTGTAGGTCACGGTGGTATATTCATATACCCAATTTGAGCAATATATGAGAAGTTATTAGCGAAAGTTGGTTATGTGCGTAATTAACGTTATTTCGGTTACTTCTCATATAGGCGAGGCTTATGCGGAAGACGAGCACAGTCGAGAAAGGCTAAGGGGTTATGACCCTTCGATATAACTGTGAGTGGGCAGTTTATTTCAGTATATATATATACTTAACGTTTTCCTAGAAATTGATTTTTGAATGAAAGTATATTTTGAAATGCCATGCATAGATTTATATGAATCATGTGATTTGAAATACCATGCATAGAAATTATATGAGATATGTGAATTGATATTTATATGATGCATATATGTGAATTGGTGATGTGGACGCACAGGTGAGTATCAGGTGAGTTACATTTGGTGTATTAAATTGTTGGATGTGATTTATGTTGATAGCTCATAACCTGCACCCCTGGTGTTAGTGCTTATGTTATTCACCGCATCACACGCTCACCTTGGATCCAAGTAGATGCTAGTCGTACAGACCACTGGAGGTGGTTCCGACATGCTAGTCGTACAGACCATTAGAGACGGTTCCGACTAGTAGGTGACCTTAGATTATGTGCACAGATGATTGATGAGAGAAGCACTAGAGCGTATTATTACACCATCCGAGTCGTACAGACTACTATAGGTAGTTCCGACTCATGTGCAGCGTAGTGCCGTACAGGTCGCAGTTGGCGACTCCGGCAGGGCCGTACAGGTCGCAGTTGGCGACTCCGGCAGGGCCGTACAGGTCGCAGTTGGTGACTCCGGCTGGATTGGATATTGAGCTTTAGAATCAGCCGTACAGGACCACTGTAAGGTCTCCGGTTGAATTATTATTTCACCTGATTTATGCTGATGCATCCATATTATGTTTTTGGCACATGGCATGGCATATTTTTCTGAAAAATGATGAAGAATGGTGTTTTGAGATTTCTGAAGCTATATATATTTATATATGGTATTTTCTGAGAAAGTATACAGATTTTACAGTGAGGGGATATATATATGTTGATAAAGGAAAGATTTTGAAAGACTTATTTTACTGACCCACTCACCTTGTTTTGCGCCCCTCCAGGTTCGAGTTAGAGCAGAGCTTTGGTGGCCCCGAGGAATCCAACGGTATTCTGACAGAATTCACAATGGTATTTAAAAGCTTCCGAACTGTGCAAATGGTTACGTCACTCTCACGTGACGGCCAGCACGCCCTCCTTCGGGACGGGGTGTGTCAATAAATATATGTGATGATCTTGTTTTTGGCACACGAATCATGCACAAAAAACTTCTTTATTTTTTACTTTTTAGTCAAAATGTTCCTTAAGATTGGTATAACCCCTTACTTTAGTCTCTAAGATTTCAAATCGATAGAAGTGGTCCTTGAATTTGCCCACTATCAATCATTTTAGTCTTTCCGTGAAAAGTCTTCATTAAATAAGGATAAAACGACAAAAATACCCTCAATTTTTTTCAAATCATTTGGTCCATTGTTTATTAAATTAGGGGTATTTTTGTTATTTGATCTTTATTTAATAGAAGTTTTCACGAAAATGACCAAAATGATTATACTGGACAAACTCAGGGACTACTTTAATTGATTTCAAATCTCATAAATTAAAGTGAAAAATTATGTCAATTTTGAAGATCATTTTGACTAAAAAACTTTCATTTTTTTGGTGAAAGAGGTGCACAAAAACTCGAATGCAATGAGAGCAAGGTATAAAATATCGATGATATCGGAAATATCGGTAGTCCAAAAACACGGAAATATCGATGGAAATATCGGGATATTATCGATATCGATAAAAATAATATGGAAACCACGGAAATTGTAAGAAAAACTTGGAAATTTTTATTGAAACTTTGCAGGATGTTTATTTAGTCAATTATCTATTAGTTTATCACAAAAAATTGGAAGGAAATGCATTGCATGATGGATTTAACTGATTTAAGTTGATTATATAGCGAGTTGGCAAACATTGTGAGTGTAGAAAATATGTAGTAATTAATGAAAGAAGTTTAAACACACCATAATCATTTATATATAATGAATTAGTACAATATTTGACACTTTATACATTGCATGGTAACATACATGAGTGACTTAGTACCACATAGAGTTCTTATGATGATCAAATCTCTATGTGTAGAGTAAATGTATTGTGAAGAGTAGTCATCAAATGATAAATCCCAAAATAATTTTGCATGTAATTGTTAACATGCGTCAGGAATATCTGTCATTTTCTCCTTCTTTTCTTTATTTCTTTTTCCAAAACACAAAAAAAAAAAAAAAGAGAATCCAAAGCAATATCTGATTGAGAAATTAGGAATCCCCATGCTTTCCCAGCTTTGTGTCATTTCCTCCATCTCTTCTCTGCCGAGCAGTCCTGACTTTGCTTTTTCTTCCCCATGCTTTCCCAGCTTTCTGTTATTTCCTTTCTTTTCTCCGCGAACGAAACCAGATCCCTTCTTCCCCACCCCATTTTCCCTCTCAGTTCCCAGAGTCCCTTCTTCCCCCCCCCCCCCACCTTTCTCTTTCGATTCGCGGATTCCCTTCTTCGCCCCCCCCACCTTTCTTTCTCTCGTTCTCGGAGCCCCTTCTTCCCCCCCCCCCCAATAACTTCGAAGCTTATCGGGCCTCCTCTTGTAAGCTAGCTCCAGATTTCCTTTTCGTGCCATATGCGCTTAGACTGTCCATTCTCTTCTCCGCTGACGAAACCAGATCCCTTCTTCCCCACCCGCCAATTCCCTCCCAGTTCCCAGAGTCCCTTCTTCCCCCCACCTTTCTCTCCTGATTCGCAGATTCCCTTCTTCCCCCCTACCTTTCTTTCTCTCGTTCTCGGAGTCCCTTCTTCCCCCCCCCCAACTCTTCTGGTTCCCCAACCTGTCTTCCCCCGATTCCCAGATTCGCTTCTTCCCCCCCCACCTTTCTCTCGTTCTCGGAGCCCCTTCTTCCCCCCCTCTTCTGTCCAGGTTCCCCAACCTGCCTTCGCCTGCTATTCTCTTCCCCCCACTTTTCTGTTTCAGATTCCCACCCCCCCGGCGCTATTCTCGCCGCGACTCTTCTTCCCCCCCCACTCTTCGAATCTCTTTCCTTCTTCCCCCCCCACCCCCACTTTTCTGTTTCAGATTCCCTATCGCCGCGACTCTTCTTCCCAGTTATTTCCGATATCGATATTTCAGTCTAGGGTGCTCTTTTACAGTCGGCCGGAGCTGTAGAAGCTCCGGCGTTCTTCTCCGATTAGCACAGTTCCAAAATATCGCGATAGTTTCGGAAATATCGTGATATTATCGATATTATCAATAATATCGCGATATTTTGACGAAAACCAGTTGGATAGTATTTAAAATATCGGTACCGTGAAAAACCGATAATATCGGCGAAATATCGCCGATATTATCGGCATTTTGTTCCTTGAATGAGAGAGAAAAACTCGCATCCATGTGCGTGGAGTATCCACGATATTTGGAATTGGAACATTTGTTGACCAGCTTCATGTTCTTGTTTGGTTGATCGGCTCAACGCATTCCAATAATTCCCACACAAGTAACATTATCTTACCCAAAAGATGAAGGAACTACCCTGTATTATTGCATCTCTTCCTTCATTTTACTTGGTTGAACTATTTAGCGTTGGGTGGTTGGATCTTTTTTTATTTTTATTTTTTATTTTATAACAAACGATATTGTCTACGTTGAGGGGAAGGGAGTATACCTGGCAATTTCTTGCACGACCCGTTAACACGACATGTAAACGACACGAAAATAACGGATTTCGGATCAACACGATAACTAATCGGGTCATTATCCGGTCACACGATAATAACCCGTTAATAACGGGTCCTTAACAGGTTTACACGAGAGTGACACGCGGGTAATCTGTTTCGACACGATAAGAAAAAAGTTATTTTAATGATTTTAATTTTTTAAACTACTAAAAAAAAACTTACTATAAAATACAATAGATATAATGAATATGTATATATTGTTTATTAATTATTATTCTATGTAAATTTTAAAATTGAAGTTTAATTTACTTATTTATTTTTATAGTATATTATAGGCAAAGATTGAGATTAAAAATCATAAAACACATTAAAAATAAAAATATCAAGTAATTTAAAAATACCAAACACATTAAAAATAATTATAATAATTAATTTACATGTGCGAAAAATGTGAAAAAATATGCAAACGCTCATAGTCG
Source organism: Heteromeles arbutifolia (assembly GCA_024362995.1). NCBI lineage: Eukaryota > Viridiplantae > Streptophyta > Magnoliopsida > Rosales > Rosaceae > Heteromeles > Heteromeles arbutifolia. The sequence goes on along the minus strand of JANCRC010000002.1, from coordinate 35,175,600 downwards.
CATCCTCTATGCTTTGAGGATGGGTATATGATCATGTGCATTTTTAAAACCATACAAACTCTCATGAATAGTATTTTTAAGGGAGTTCAAAATAAACAACATTCATAATCATTAATGTATAAGTCTGAAAGATGTGAAAGCATAATAAACGTTCATAATTGCATCCTCAACACTTAGACGATGGTTACATGGTTGTTTAGATTTTTAAAACCCTCCAAATATCATGAACAATGTTTTTTATTTGAGTGCAAAATTAATAATAATTATTGTAGAAGTGTGAAAAATGTAATCACTCGCAATGAAAAGCTTTACAACTGTCATGAATGGGTCAACTCTAAAATTTAGTATTATGTTTTACATTTTTTTGGGTCAAATTATGTTTTTCATTTTCATTTTCATTGATTTAAAATGTATTTTTCTTAACAGGTAATGGATTGGGTCATATTACCTGATAATATTAACGGGTTGATTTCGGATCGGGTCATATTACCCGTTTACTTTAACGAGTATTATACGACACAACCCGTTAAGCTATTGGGTATGACACGAAAACGACACGAACACGAGAAACATGACACGAATGCCAGGTCTAGAGGGGAGTGGGCTTAGCCTCACAATGGACTAGTAATAATGTGGTTTAAATTCGCCTTTGGCGAGAATCAAACCTAAGATCTTTCACTTACAAATAAAGAGGAATATCACTAGATCGTAATACTAAGTGACTGGGTGGTTGGATCTTTTGAATAAAAAAAAAAGTAAGGAAAATGATTTCTCTACAGACACAAACTGATCACACTCAAGTAATATGCCACGTCGACTACAAGCACAACAGTTTTACCTTTTATGTCGTGAGGAAACCACACATGAAATCGTAATTGGCTAAGCAATGATTGCCCTATAGGTCTTAGGTTGATATCTAGGAGTCTCTTCTCCAGCTTAATGAGGCAGGGGTAGACTTTTTGAACTTACCTTTGATGTCTACTGCTTCGGCGGATCCATTTACCAAAGATCGTGCCTACCACTAGAAAACTACTCAAGTGGTCTGCTCAGCAAGGTATGCACCATCTTAGCAGAACAACAGAGGTATGCCTAGCATCGTTTGCAACCCTATTGTCAGGCTACATATGAAGAGTATCTATTGTAAATAGCCTAGTCAACAAGAGAAATAGGTAATTATATTTTTACCAGTAAAAACTATCTCAGTTCAATTTCTCTTAACCCTTTTTCCAACCTAGGCACTGGAAGCCCTTTGGTGACGCCCCCCCAACCCACATTTTCTTGAGTGTTCGTCAATTTGCGATTTTTGAAAAGAATTCATGTTTCGTAATAATGTTTTTGTAATATAATATGAAAATAGAGACGGCGGCGGTAGTGATTGGATGGTTGTGATTGATATGAGCATGAAATACCTACAAAATAATTAAACCAAAGACAATTTAAATACTCACAAGTGCACAAGATCAATAGTACTACAACAAGAGCAAATACGAGGTAAATCCCATAAAAATTGCTTTAACACTAATTTAACTGATTAACCAAACTAGACTTATTAAAATGATAGATTGATTTTAAGGGTTGATTGAAACTAATATTTAACTGGGAAATTTTAAAAACAAACAATTAAAATTCATGGCAAAAAAAGTTTTAAAAATCATGTGATGAAAACCTAAAGTCGTGAGTTCACCCACGACAATCCTGTTTCCTTTTTGAGAGCTAATTACAATGCCAATGTTAAAAGTTATTTTATCCAAGATATGAATTCATTTGTAGTTAAACATTATATTGAGTACATGATAATTATACTTTAGAGAAATGCTAATGGGACTCTTCATAGACTATTTGTCATCTTATGTTTTTGGCACAATATTTTATAATATTGGCACATAAATAGAGTTAAACTGTGAGGTGGGAGAGAGTCACACTTTTGAGAGAGTTTCCTTAGCATTTCTCTTAAACTCTATTGGTTAAGCATGCGGTTAAACACTTTTAGAGACTCATTAAGCATAGAAGAATCATGCCAACCAAGTATGACTAGCTTGATTGGTCATCCTCACTAGTTTATCTACTCTTCCTGATAGCCGGCCACAAGAATATTTAAGGACAGGTCATATTGATGACCAATGAAACTAGAATTTTGTATACTAACGAAGATTAAGAATTTAAGATGACAAAATAAATCAATCTCTGTACAATTTTACATCCAATTAATCCCAACACACTACCACATGACCATTTAATTTATCAAGCGACTGAGATGTTTCAATGTCACGTATAAATTATTAAATCATCACTACTGATCATACTCTACATGCATAAGTTGATCTATCTATTTTCCTAAAACAAATTTAGGAAAATTGTTGTTTAAAACAATTGAAAGCACTTCCTAAGAAGTAAAAGTATTGCTTTAGGTTTGAAAATTGTTGTTTGGCAAAATTTTCAAAATTGTTACATACTATTTTGTGAATATTTGTAACAAAAGTCACTTTCTGATCTTATTGAATAGATTTTCAAAGTTTAGGAACTAATTTGAGACAAAATAGAGTTGAAGGACTAAAGTGGACAAATTTGAACAGTTTAAGGGCAAATATGAAGTTAAACCCAAATAAGTTTTAAGGTCCTAGATTTTTAATATGTTATTTCATAGGACAGATCACTGGACCCAGAATCCCAAGTTGCATCAAGAGAACCATTATGAGTTGAACACCTGTCCTTTTCAAGCCAAAATGATAATATAAATCAAACAAAAAAATGGTAAAGAAATAATTAAGTGAGATAGCTTCGTTTGTTTTGTCATTAGGCATTTTCAACTCGTGTCCAATTAAACGTTCCCAATTTGACGGTTGATATTTCCGGCCACTTGAACTGATAAATGACTGCACTAACAAGTCACAAACATTGTTTGTCCTCTTGTACAATATCATTAGAAAATAATACACTTATATATTTGGTCGCAACCCGTTCGATTTTCTCGTTTAGTGCCGCTGGCATGTAGCTGGAAAAATGTCATTTCTTTGGTTAGACGGAAGTTACTATCAGCTTGTCAGATGCAATCATCTTATTAGTGAATGCTAGCATTTCCTTTTTCATTTTTTCTTAAGTAAAGGTTTAAATTTCATCTCACTTAAATTCGACCAACTTATTAAACAATATGCTAACATGGGTAGTGATTGTCGAGTTTGTGTACATCCATATAAGTAATGGATGTACATGAGTTTAATTCTATTTGTTGGATTTGGTTCGTTAAATTGAGAACATATCGATACTACATTTGGTTTGGCAAAGGGTTAATGATTGTCTAGTGCATACAATATCATAAATGTCGATATAACAATTAGTGCTGCAATGATAATTATAGTTGTGGCTCGATAGAGTGGCAGCTGTTAGTGTAGAAGAATCCGTTTAGGATTCTGTTGGGCTACGTTTTGTAAATCTCTATGCCTGAAGTCAATTGACTAGTATATATTTTGTAATATTGTGATATCAATGAAATCAAGGAATTACAATTCTACAACAGCAATGATAATGATGACCTGAACAATGGTGATATACTTTGAGATGAAACTCATTTTGAGTTAACTCATTTCGACGAATGTCCCTTTGAAGATGAATTTTAACAAATTTATGTTTTATTCTTAAGAGCGAAGACACTAGACCTACAAATCTACGTCTTTACATCATTTTTTGCGTGCTTACATGAAAAATTGTACAACCTACTTAATCGAAAGGGCATGTGAACTCTGAGCCTAAAGTGACTGCGCCCTTATAACTCAGGTTCTAAAAGACGGTAGGTGCTAGTCGGACGGCGGGCATGGGCCTAACGACTAGTCGGCTAGGCAGACCTAGATTTAAGTAATTTATTATATATTGTGGAAATAAGTGCCTATTTATACTTAGAAAAACACATAATTGTAATGGCATACATAAATTGCAAAATAAAATAACATATATTATAAAGTATTAGAACATATTGAAAACATGGGGAACAATCATATAATGAGTGGTCATCCAAGTATTCAACAAGTCTTTTATATTTTATTGACAAAATAAAATGCAAAAAGAAAGTTAATGATTTTTTGTCTAAATGAGAGTCACAACTTAGGCGGGCTAAGCAGACCCCTAAGCAGGTCTAGGCGCACTTTCTTAATTTTGAAAAGCCTAAAGACTAATTGGGGCAGTGGCCAGCCGTCTAGCATCTAAGCGAGGCCTAGGCGGTGCTAGGCAGAGATTTTTAGAATAGTGCCTAAAACACACCTTTACTTTAGCTAAAACCCTAATTCTTTGTTACATTATTTTGGAATTTAACTCATACAGCATTTGATTTAAAATTGATACATTTTTTTTTTAAACAAATTTTGTAAGGAGAGGGGAAAAGTTCGAAACTTTTACAATAATTTTTAGGAGGAAGGTACCCGGATGCATAGGTAGAAACCCAATATCTTATCTACTAGTATATAAGAAACCTAACATCCTATCTACTAAGATATTACAATGTCCAAACTAATAATAAAACTAAAACCAAACTACAACACTCATTGTTATGGATGTTTTAGTGATCAAATTCAATTTTCATAACTATTAAATCATCTATTTTAAATATCTGACATTATTTTATGATATCACTTGATGTTACTTACTATTTAAGAAAAATGATTTGTTTTTTGGGTAACATTAGGGAGACTAAATTTAGAGATAAAATTTGCAAACTAAATGATGTGATACCAATAGGAATGAACACGTTTATTAACGTTTAAATAATAAACCAATTATCAACTTTCATGTCAGTTTCAAAATTTTGTCTACAAATTAATGAACAAAACTTCAATGTAATGAGGGAGAAAAACTGCCATCCATGATCTATAATGTGGGAGAGGATCGAAGACATTTGGAAGATTTATTGACCCTACTTTTACTTTGTACTTGATGAAATACATTGAAGGGACTTTTTGGATGCTTCGGAGTATCAGGTATTCTAAATATTTTATACGTTAGATCTTCATTTAAAAATACAAAAATTAAAATTTAACCGTTAAAATACTCGGAGTTCCGGATACTCTAAAGCACCTCAGTTTTTTCGATGCATTGAATTGTTAGGCATGCATAGCCCAGATTCGTGTTCATGTTTGGCTGATTGGTTCAACTCATTCCAATTATTTCCCAAACAAGTACCATGATCTTTTACCCAAAAGGGAAAGAAGTGACCCTACTAGGTATGAGAATGCCTTTAAACTCCAAACTGTAAAACAAATAGGCTTTGTAGCCCAACTGATTGCATAAACCATCACCAAATAATTCATCACCAACTTGCACCAAACAAAGAAAGTAGGCAATCCATCGCTATCTCCACAAATAGACAATTTTTTGTTTCTATTTGGTTGTTAGGTTTTACTCTTGTAGATGATGGCGAGTTTGATATTAAAGGTACTATGACTGCCTCACTGGGTGCCTTAACCCAAACTCATCACCTGTTTAATGTAAATATACGGTTAGTATTTCATTCAAATATCATGCATAACTCAAAACACTATCCTCCTTCACTACTAGGCTAACACCAAGAGAAAGGAAAACAATTTTCACAAAAAGAGGTTCACACCAAAAACTGATACAACTAAGCGAAGGAAAAGCCAAGGAAGTAGGAACAACCAAATGAGTCTTATTTTACACCTTCAAACCCCAATAATTGTGGGAAAAAAGTGTGAGAAATAATGTAAAAAGAAAATGAAACCAAGAAATGCTAGGATTATACTCCAACTTGGACCACTTGGCATTCCATCTACATTAACTTTGATTGGTTTTGGGGTTAACCTCATAGCAATTAAATCAAGAAGGACGTGTCTATTTTGGAACACTAGAGTAACATCTTTGACATAGAACACGTAGTTACGCATTTTAACTTTTTCATACAACACTTATTTTTTTGAGACATTATCAGTGAAACCACACCTTCGATGAATTGCGAGAACTTTTGAGATAGTAAATAAATGTAGATAATATGTAACTCTGTGATGCTAACACAAAAATTAAAAATAAAGACACTAGTAAATTGACGTCAAACTAAAAGGTGCGGCTTCAATACTACGTATCATTCAGTGCTATAAGTGTTTTAAGTGTTAGATTTAATTCTCAAACGTTAATCTTTTATTTTTAATAGCATTTATTGTTACTTGCTATTAAAAAAATTGTAACCTAAATCATTAAAATTACCTTCATGTTGCAGTCATATTTAGAATAGGAATGTGATTGTGTAAATCCTAGAGAATATGGGAAAGTATCTTATATTCCTATTAGGAGTAGATTACCTATTAAATATTGTAATCCTAAAGGGAAAGGTATTTACCTATCCTACTACTATAAATAAAGGCACAATGGGCTGAATCAAAGACACCTCACAATTAAATCAATCTCTCTTTTCTCTAACTATAGTTGGCCCCCTCTCTCTCTCCAAACCCTAGATTGTTCGATCAAATAGGCCTACAACACGTTATCAGCACGCTCTTGCCAGAAGCTGAGGAACTTACGCATCGTAGGAGGAGGCTATCATCCACCAAATTCAAAGGCTTATTTGTTTTCTGCTAATCAGGTACGCTTAAAATAAAAGAAGATATTTGAAACGTCCACGAAGAATGAAAACATTCCCCATGATGCATGAACCCCTCTATGTTTATATTTTCCTTATGATATATATATATATATATATATATATATATATTGTGTATATATATATTGTGTATGTTTATATATTTGCCAATATATATATATATATATATATATATTTGTTTCATGCATCGCACAATTAAATTGTAATGTGGAATTTGTGAGTCAAAGTATCAAATTAAATTAGAAGCAAATTTGGGTTTCCTAAACCCTAAGGGATTTCGAAAAAAAGAGAGGAATTTGGACATGGTATGGCACCACCCCTTGCAGCACAAACTGGGCAGCAGCCCTCTGGGCTTTGCTGCACCTACATGGACCTTGATGACAGCTTTGCTGCAAGCACATGCACACCCCAGGCCTTCGACCTAGTTAGGTTGTCTCGGGCCCGTAGCCCCCAATCATCAAGTAAGCATGCAACTTACCTTTTTGGACCTCCCTCTGCTCTCGGCCCATGCCAGCAAGCTATCATGCTTGCTGGGCCCCTGTCCCGCGCGCACCAAGGCTTATAGCCTGCTCTAGTGTCAGCCCATATACATGGGTTTGGTCCCTGCATGACGCTAGCCCATTATGGATGGGCTCCCGTGCATTAATAGGCCATCAAATCTGTTGGGCCTTGTCCCGTACCATCCCCTCGGCCCAACCTTGAAACCCAGCTGCGGCTGGGATTTCTCCCTCACCTCGTGACTTGAAGTTCACACCCGAGGCTTTTTTTGGGCCATGCCTTTTACTCAAGGCACTCAACACGAGCCCAATTATTTTTGGGGCTATATTTTCAATCCAATAATATTATTTAGCTTCTACAATCGACCCTGTATGGCCCAATTTATTAAATTAATTGAAAGTGACCTGCAGTCCATTAATCTGATAATGAATCCAAAATTACTGACCTGAAGATCACTTTTGGACATTAACAATTCAATAATTTATTTTTATACTTTGAACCGTAACATACTTTCGTAGTAACAAAGCTTTCACACTTGAGTTCCGGAAGAACCTTAAATCCACTATATTCAAATTAGTATACTGCATTCTGTGTTTCTTGCTAGAACCTCTCACTATGAACTAATTGTTCATAAAACTAAATTGAACCTGCAGTTTCAAATTTAGTGCCTTTGAAACCCGAAGTTTTCATTCGAAACATACCACATGAAACCTGTAGTTTTCATGCATAAATTAAACCAATACATGTCTATAGAACCTGTATGTTCTACGATATATGTCTATGGCTTACCATATGACTACTCACGTTTTTTCCCTCCGTCTTAGGGACATGTCGAACATGAACAAGCTCGATTTCTTCGCTCTAGATGTCTCTGGAAGAAACTATCTGAAGTGGGTTCTGAATTTCTTTGTATCACTTCATACGAATATGACCAGAAGCATATTCACGAGAAGTTGGAACGTCTACCGAGTGGGTTGTACATCACAACCATTCGCGACATGGAAGCCCACAGTGTAGCCGGCCCTATGCCTGAGTTCCAGGACACTTTATTGCTTTGCCATGATCGTTTGGGACATCTTGGACGTGACATGATGCGCCGTATCCTCAAATATTCTCACGGGCATAAGTTACATCCCTATGTTGGACTCCCGTCATGCAAAGTGTGTTCTTTAAGGAAGTTGAATACTCAACCCTCTCATACGAAGATTATTCAAGACCCCTCTAAATTTCTTCAGAGGATTCAAAGGGACATTTGTGGACCTATCCAACCAACTTGCGGACCATTTAGATACTTGATGGTGTTGGTTGATGCATCGACAAGATGGTCACATGTTTCCTTATTGTCCACACGCAACGCCGCATTTGCTAAACTCCTAGCTCAAATCATTAAGCTAAGGGATCACCACCCTGATTATCCGATTAAGTCGATTTGACTGAATAACGCTGGAGAGTTTACGTCACAGACTTTTGACGATTATTGCATGTCAGTAGGGATTGATGTGGAACATCCCGTACCCTATGTTCACACCCAAAACGGCTTGGCAGAAGCTTTCATAAAACGCCTTCAAATGATAGCTCAGACTTTGGTTATGAGAACCAAACTGCCGGTATCTGCCTAGGGCTATGCAATATTGCACGCAGCTATGTTGGTCCGCCTGAGGCCCATCGCTACTTAACCACATTCACCGTTACAGTTGGTCACTGGATACAAGCCTGGTGTCTTGCATTTACGGGTGTTTGGGTGTGCCATTTATGTGCCAATAGCGCCGTCGCTACGTACCAAAATGGGTTCTCAGAGAAAAATGGGAATCTATGTCGGTTATGATTCGCCAAACCCTTGACATGAGATCTCTTTACCGCACGTTTTGCGGATTGTCACTTCGATGAGATAGTATTCCCGTCGTTAGAGGGAGATAAGCATGCTAACATTCCCGTAGAACGCTGTGAATTGTCGTGGTATGCTCCCATTATGTCTCATTTAGATCCCCGTACTGCTTAGTCTGAAATTGAGGTGCGAAGAATTATAGATCTTCAGAGCATTGCTCAAAGCATGCTAGATGCTTTTAGTGATTTAGCAAAGGTGACAAGATCACATATACCTGCTGCAAACACACCTGCAAGGATAGATGTACCCCGCGTACGTCAACAACCTGACTGGGAAGGCCGAACTATCCCCGAATGCGGGGTGGCCGCACCCTCCACGCACCAAGGTACATTGACAACTAGCCAATCATCTGCTCTGACCTTGAAGCGTGGCAGGCCCATTGGTTCAAAGGATTCACAACCCCGGAAGAAGAAAATGGCACCAACTAGTGACCCTAGTTTGAATCTGACCAACGCTCACTCATCCGTTCCAACGTATGAGGTTATTCTAGATTACGTTGATGCTTCAGACTAAACATGCCGGCTTCCCGAGAATCACGAGATTTTGGTCCACTAAGGAGTATTGGATGAGGTTTGGAATAGGAATGAGATGATCGTCGACGATGTATTCGCGTACTCAGTAGCTACTGACATCATGCTTAGTGATGACATTGAACCATGTTCCATCAATGAATGCTGACGTAGAACCGATTGGTCAAACTGGAAACAAGCAATCCAGAATGAATTTGATTCGCTCGCGAAACGTAAAGTGTTTGGACCTATCGTTCTTACACCACCACGCGTGAAGCTCGTTGGCTACAAGTGGGTTTTCGTGAGGAAGCGTAATGAGAATAATGAAATAGTGCGATACAAAGCACACCTCGTAGTGTAAGGCTTCTCTCAACGCCCTGGAATTGATTACGAGGGGAAGTATTACCCCGTAATGGACGTTATAACATTCCGCTACCTCATTAGTTTGGTAGTTTTCGAAAAACTGAATATGTAGCTTATGGACGTGGTAACCACATATCTCTATGGGGATCTAGATACGGAAATTTTCTAGATACGAAAATTTACATGAAAGTTACCGTCTGAGTGAATATTTGACAAGTCAGGGTTATGTGAACAACAAATTATGCCCATGTGTGCTCATAAAGAAGTCACATTCTGGATTTACAATCGTTGCAGTTTATGTCAATGACATGAACCTCATTGGGACTCTCGCAGAGCTTGAGGAAATTGTTGCACACTTGAAATCAGAATTTGAGATGAAGGATCTTAGGAAAGCTCGATACTGCATCGGCCTGGAAATCGAGCATTGTTTGGATGGAATCCTAGTACATCAATCGAACTACACTCAAAAGGTGTTGCGATGTTTTAACGAGGATAAAGCGAAGCCTTCGAGTACACCCATGGTCGTTCGGACTCTAGATGCCAAACGAGATCCTTTCCGTCCAAAGGAGGATGAGGATGAGATTTTGGAACTCGAAGTTCCTTACCGTGCAGTTGGGGCTTTATTGTACTTGGCTTAATGCACTAAACCCGACATCTCCTTTGCTATGAATATATTGGCTAGATACAGAAATGCGCCCACACTCAGGCACTGGAATGGTGTTAAAGACATTTTCCGCTACCTCAAAGGTATTACGGATTTGGGCTAGTTCTATACCCGTGAATCTTTGAGTGTTGCCGCCCCCTATGGTCCTCAGGTTGATCCTCGCCTTGTTGGTTACGCAGATGCTGAATATTTGTCGGACCCACATAGAGCACGTTCTCAAATGGGCTATGTCTTTACCGTTGGAGACACCGTTATATCTTGGAGGTCTACCAAGCAAACGCTAGTTGCGAATTCGTCTAACCATGCTGAGATTCTCGCCCTGCATAAAGCATCGCGTGAGTGTTTTTGGCTGAGAGAAGTCATGGAACATATTCAAAGCACTAATGGTCTTACATCAGTCGTTGACCTTCCTACGACAATCTTTGAAGACAATGCAGCATGTATCGAGCAGTTGAAGAAGGGATACATCAAGGAAGACAACACCAAGCACATAGCGCCGAAGTTCTTTTACTCACACCAGCAGCAGCAGGGTCAGAACATTTAAGTCAAGAAAATCTGTTCCCAGGACAACCTGGCCAATCTCTTCACCAAGTCGTTGCCAAGTCTACTTTTTAAAAGCTCGTCCAAGGAATCAGTATGCGTAAATTATCTGAGTTGAATCGCTTGTAGTTCTCTTATTTAGAAGTTATGTTTAACTTATGGGGAATATCTAGAAGCATACTCACATGATCTTAATGTACTTTTTTTCCTACGATTATGAGCATTTTTCCCACTGGGTTTTTGCTACCTAACGAGGTTTTAATGAGGCATCCATCCTGGGATGATCATACTTCGTTGAGTTCACTACCTTTGTCCTGTTTGACGTTTGTTTTAGACATTATGCATACTTCTCACGTTTCTCCTTAGTCTATGGGTTTTCCCCATGCCTTGGGTTTTACCATAGCGAGGTTTTGTGAGTTTTACTACAAATGCATACTTCAATTAAATTTGAGACTCGCTATCACTCGTTGTGCTGATGACTTCATCAACTATTCTACCTTATCTGCTGAAGATCTGATGCGATGGTTTGTTGAGTATTTACACACTTAAGGGGGAGTGTTACAATCATATTTAGAATAGGAATGTGATTGTGTAAATCATAGAGAATATGAGAAAGTATCTTATATTCCTATTAGGAGTAGATTACCTATTAAATGTTGTAATCCTAAAGGGAAAAGTATTTACCTATCCTACTACTATAAATAAAGGCACAATGGGGTAAATCAAAGACACCTCACAATTAAATCAATCTATTTTCTCTCTAACTATAGCCGGCCCTCTCTCTCTCTCCAAACCCTAGATTGTTCAATCAAATAAGCCTGCAACACTTCATTCTATTTTGGGATATTTTCTAGAAGATAAGAGTTGTGGGCCCATAAAACCGAGTCTAAACAAAGAGATCTTTCAAGCATGTAGGTACATGATCACCTCTCTCTGTTTTGGACGCATGTCCACCTAACCTTATGGACGGTTCTTATTACATGCAGAATTGGCCCCACAGGTGTACCCTAAATAGGCCCACGTTTCACCATGGTGGGTGGGCTCCACAATCTACTGAACTTTGCCAGGTATAATTCTAGCTCCTTTCAGGTTCAACCCACAAGGTGTATGTATGATGAGCACTCAGTCCATGGATACAACCTATATGGACGGGTTAATTATTCCGGTGAAATGTACGTTTCAGTTTACTAATATAGAGTAATATTATATTTCTTATTCATATTTGTATTATTTTTTTAATAAAAATAAGACCTGTTAACATATGTAGATTCATCTCTATTAGAGAATTGTCACTTAGTGGTATTCCTTTTCACTTGTAAGTGAGAGGTCTTAGGTTTGATTCTCACGAAAGCCGAAGTTGAACCATATTATTATGACTGGCACAATGTGAATTTTAGCCCACTCTCTCACTCCTTAGTGTAAATATTATCGTTTGTTAAAAAAAATCTCTAGTAGAAAAATTAGTATAAATGCAGTATAAAAATCTGATAAGAGTAGTTAGAAAAAAAATTTTACTTTTTAAAGGAAAAAAAAAGGTAAAATTTTGCATATGAGAATGCACTTGAATTGACATCGCTCGATGATGAACCTATTTTATGTAAATTCTTATCCAAGTCATGATCCATCCCAAAATTAAAATTTCGATTTTCAAAAAAAAAATTAAAAGAAGAATGTGAATAAATAAACAATAAAAATATTAAAATTTAAATAAAAGAAATGTGAATAAAAAGTTAATATTAGAGAGAGTATTTATTTAAATTATATTTTATAAACTTTATGACGTGGTTGTTTATAAATGAAACATCCCGACCCAAAATGTCCACCTGGGCTCCGAATTGAGCTGTGCTGACCGACACCCAGAGGGTGACGAACCCATAAAGTGTAGTGATGTGGAAAAATGTGAATAAATTTAAACCTAAAAGTGCCTAGATATAAGAGTGCGCTTGTGAGCAGGAATGAACCCATTTCACACGTGATGTCAGAGCATAAGTAAAGTATAGTAAGGTAGGATGAGAATTATAACATCAAAGGAATTCAAAATACTTACCGTAGCTTGCAATTTCTCAAGAATTCAAAATGGCATAATATTCAGTAAATAAGTACATGATTTCTGTAATCACAGAATCTCGCATAAATAAATATATCATATCGAGTGCTCATCGACATATGCTCACACACGAGTTCATGCAGACATATTTTGACAAGAACATGACTTGGTGTAACCATGATATACGCTCTAGTACTACAATCACGTGAAGACTGGTGCTATGCACAGTACATACGAGTCCTAATTGCCTATATCAATCTAGGACAGGACTGGCACCTACAATGAATCCAAATTGAGCGTACAACGATGTGCACATACACGTGAAAGACTGGCCCTGGCCCGGGCGAGTACTAACACCGGTGTAGCAACGATGAGCATATAACGTAAATACGATCACACAACAGTAAATCGATAATTCACGTTAACATAATAGTAATAAATAAAATATTAATCATGGCCATAATTAAAATCCCATAAAAGTACGCATACCTGTGCATCCTGTAGGATTTATGATAATTTCGTAATTTTCCGTTATTTCGCTAATTCTTGTAAACGTTAGTCTAATCTAGGCATACATAGGAAATTCTTTTTCAAATGTATAATTGGAAACTATCAATCATATATATATATATATATATGTACTATATAAAAGAAAAGACCCACTCATAGCTACTTGCGATGTCATATCCGTTCGAGCTAGGAAGCCGGAGTCTCCGATAATAATTGCATCTAAACATAATATTGGGACCCATTAGTTAAACTCAATTAAAATGCTTGAATTTGGAGAAACGGACGGCGGATTCAGAATCGATGCATTGAAATACGCTAAGAAGGGTTCGGGGTAATTTTCGTAAAAAGTCAACGGTCAACCCTAAAAAGTCAACCAAGACTCCCCGGTGGTCAACTACGTTAAAACTTTGGAATTTCACTAAACAGATGTCAAAAACGGACTCGGGGTGTTGAAATTAGCCTAGAAGGGTTTCCGAAAAAATCAACACATGGAATATGGAATATTCCAAAGAATATTCCAGAAGGTTTGGGCCGGGCTGGGCTGAAACATCAGCCCAAAGGTTTGGGCCGGTTGGGCTAAAGATTTAGGCCAAAGACTTTGGACCGGGTTTTGGGCCTAAGGCCCTTTTTTATTTATTTATTTTTCCTTTCTTCTTCTCCGGCTTGTTGCCGCTGCAACCATCGGGATTATACCCAGTTCCGACCACTCCAAAACTCCACTAAACCTAGCCTTCCAATATATCAAATTGAAGCTCAGAGGACAAGGAATCGAAATATACCTTTGGTTTCCTCAACCGTGGCCAAAGTTGCCAGGAAAACATCTCGAAAGCTGCCAAAAAATCTGGGAAGTTCCTCCCAGACATGGTTCTACACCAAAACCCACATCAAGACCCTTAAAAGAGCTAGAAACATATACTAAAACATGATCCAAGACGTTTTGGGTGGTTTTTCGAACTTACCATCGTTGGAAGTCGAGATCTCGCTGGAGAAAATATAAACAATGATGGTGTCACTATGTAGAGTGAGAAAGAAGGAAAATGAGGTTTCTGCCGGTAGGAGATCGCGGCTGAGGGAGTCTGGGGGTTGCGGTGCTTGCCGGAGACGACATCAAAAGGTGGTGGTCCAGTGTCAGCGTTGTTGCAGAGGTGGAACACTGGACATAGGCAAGGGGGAGAGATGTAGAACGAGAGACAAAGAGGAGGTGGCCTCGTAAAGAAATGGTGGTTCCATGGCCTGAAGGCTCGTCGGGAAGGTGGTGTGTGGCGATGACCATCTCGGTCCTTGCCGAGGAAGAATGGAGAAAGCTGAGAGTTTGAAAGAGTGGGTGAGAGAGAGTGTAATGGTAGAAAGAGAGAGAGAGAGAGAGAGTGAGTGACAAATAGGAAGTGACCCGAGAAGGTAGGAGACATGGAAGAGAGGGAGAAATGGGGTGTGGGCCCTACTGGCTAACAAAACAACACAAACAGAATATCTCCCAACTGAAATTACCAAAATGCCCATCACATTCGTAATTCCATAAAATCTCCATCGTAGCTCCAAATTTGATTCTGCTTGTGTGCATGCGTTCGTATCGTTGTGTACTATGCAAATCTGCTAAAAGAATGAGTCATACATCTCTCAAACGATGGTCAACGAAAGTCTAAATCCTTGTCTCAAGGGGCATTTTCGTCAATTCCCTCATTTAAAATTAATAAAATCGTAAAATTAGGGACGGGTTGTCACAATAAACCTTAAGTGTTCAATAGAATGTTTATTTTATATTAACTAGCAAGGGTCACACACTCCATCCATGAGAAATATTATTTCTCTCAAATATAGTTTTTTTTTTCTTTGGTAGGAGTTATGCAGGCATCAAACAAGAAATAGTGTTGGTAGTTATGGAGAGAGAGAGAGAGAGAGAGAGAGAGAGGGTAGTGATAGGGTGATATGGCTGTGAGGTTTTGAAGAAAAAAAACAAAAAATTGTTTGTTTGAAATTACTTTAATGCCCCCATTTTGTTTCTTTTATGACATTTTATTAATTATATATTAAAGGTTATAATTGTAATTTTATTAGTTTTTGGTTGACAAAGTAAGTTTATTAATATGTAATTTAGAGAAACACCATTTTTATACAAACTTAATTTGCCTACTTTGAATAAAATAGTTGAGCATGGTCGTACATTGATTGATCGCACTGCAGGTTTTACTCGATGCAACAGCCTAGCCAACACGATTCTCTCCTGATCCTTTTGATGAGGATTCTGGAGATCTGTGAATTGTATCCGTTCATCTTACATCGTGCGGTCAGTTTTTGTCAAATATTGTTTGTGTTTAATTTTAAATAAAAATATTGAAAATAATTTTTGACCGCACGATGTACGATGAACGGACACGATTCACAGATTCCCTAAATTCTCACAAAAAGGACCGCACGATGTTGTTTCGATCTATTGTTAAATTTTTCAGTGGCTTTGTGTTGCACATTAATAGTCTCTTTTTAAAAATTAGCTTTATATTTTGAATTCGTGAAAACCTTTTTGGCACCCGACTTGATACATTAAACCCATGCAATTGCAATTCTTTCTGCACTTAAATTGACAACATGCACCTGGACGTACTCTTGACTAGTCACATTGCCCACATTTGATAGTTTCACGCTTATCTGAAGCTTCTTGGATGTTCACCCTAGCACATTAGCATCCCACATAAACTTAACCTATCCACGTGGAACAGCTAGTTTACATAAACTCAACCTTTGAGAATTGTGGACGGGGACAATCCTATTGCTTGCGAGGACAATAGGATTTAAGAATTTAACTGAGGATGATGACAAGATAGTTGGTGGATGATCCCGAGTGCCAAGTACCTCCTTCCAACTCATCAACCGCGTGCTTCTGATGACATACAACAGATCATTCTCTTCAAACAAGTAAACTGATAAGAATCAAGAAACGAACAACGCAATTTTCATTCTCTTCGTTTCATGATACAGGCCTAAGATTTAGCTGTTCCTGTGCTTCAGCTGTTTGTCCAAAATCAAAGAACAAAAACTTGTTCCCAAGACTCAGCTGCCAAGATATCGGCGGTTGCCAGATTAGCCCATAACCCAGCTATCTGTTCACCCTTCGATTCCCTATGAGCTCAACCAATTGTTTCTTCCTTTTCCACACTGAACTTATACACACGCCTAGGTACAAGCACACAGGCTAGACACTCAGCATAGACCCTTGGTATATTTCGGTGATTGCTTCATTTAGATTTACACTTACTTATAACAAAGATGACATGCCATGCCAGACACTTGTCCTAGACGCTCCGCAGTTTTTGCATATTACACCCGAGGGAACCACCAAACATTACTTTACCATAGAAGAATAGAAGCACAAAAACCTATAGAAACTCTATTAACACGGATGTGAATAACTATCATTAGTTAAGCAAACACATTTGGATTGCCTCCGCATATATTCAGTAATTGTTTTTCTGTTGACATTACACTTATTATAGCAAGGGCGACACGCCAGACGCTCGGTAGTTTTAGGCTTTTAGCATTGATATTACACTCAAGGCAAACACAAAACCCCGTTTCATCATAGAACAATACAGCACAAAACCTAAAGAAAATACATTAACATGCATTAGGCTAACTAATCATTAGTTAAGCAAACAACATCTGTGATGAAATTCAGCTTAAAACAAAAACCATTATGTTTCAAGGCTCTACAGTAAATCCTAAACCATAAACCCGTTTACATGAAATCGGGACAATAGCGATAACAAACAAAAACCGAAATCATACAAGTATAAATGTAAGTAGAAACCAATATCATCATAAATTATCTAGCTTGTCATAAGAAAAACTGAAAAATGTAGATTCAAAACGTGAAGGGGCAAGTAAAGACCTAGGTGTTGGTGGCTCTGGTGTAGATCTGCTGGCTGGTGTGGGCCGAGACCATCCGAATCAACCCTCGGGCCATCAACTCCCTAATCGCCCTCCTCGCGAGCAACCCGTTGATCCTGAGGCGGTCGGAGAGAATAGACGGCATGATCAGCTTGTACTTGGGTGCCTCAGTCAGGAGCTTGTCGTAGGTGCCCTGGTCGAAGAGCACCATGTTTTTGACCTTCTCCTTTTGCTTTCCTTTGCTCCACTTCTTCTTCTTCTGCTTGCCTCCTCCGAACTTCATCGGCTTCGACGACTGCGGCGGTGCCTTGTCCTTCTTCGGCACTTGAAATTTAAAAAACTCGAGTTGTCAGATGCATTTACATAAATAGGTGGAGTGCAATCTGGAAGCGAACTTGGTTGTGGAGTCCATATGTACCATTGGATCAGATGACGGCGGGAGAAAGAGGGAGAGGGAGGGAAGCCTCGAGCCCAGCCTTTTCACCCTTCAACTGCTCGTTCTCCTAGAGCATGCCAACGCAGACATGCTGCAACTCATCCACTTCTTTCTTCAGACTTTCATTGATCTTTAAAGTACCTTGGAGTTTCAACACTTGGGGTTCGAGCCTATCAACGATCTTCTTGAAGTGGATCACTTGATTAAGTAGCAATCAACTCTTCATCCTTTGCGTAAGCAGCACAGCGAAGCTCAGAGATGGCACGCTTAAGGTCTTGAATCTGAGGTATGTAACATCCGACCTCATTCTCTGCACTTTCATACTTAATTTGGATCTCGTCAAGCCTAGTCTTCAAATCCACGATCTCTTGGCAAGCGGTCTCAAGCTGCAGAGAAATGGGGGCAGAGATATTAGACCTCTTCAAAGCGGCAAGCTCAGATTCCAACCTCTTGATCTTCTCGATCTAGGAATAGGCTTTGGCTGCCATAGTCTTTGCCACCCCCTTGGCAGCCTTGGTATCCTCTTGGTCAAGGAGTATAGACTCGGCTACCAGGATTGCCGTTTTCTGCATCATAGCAAGCAGAACAGTCCTCCTATACTAGGTCGTATGCTTCGCGAAAAAACTTAGGTAGACAACCCCCTTAATGCCATCAACAAACTTGGTACATACATCTATGTCTTCAAGCGGATTTGGTCTCAAGAACGCACAAATCTCAATAGCTTCCGCGGAAATGGGCTTGGTGGATTTCTCACAACTGTCCACACGAGCAATCTCCTTCTTCTTAGCAGGCGAATCGGTCTCAGCAGCGAGGGGAATGGCTTTTGAAGCCAATTTAGTAGCAGGGTCCACATTATCCCTCTTTGTGGTAGCAAGTCTCTCCAAAGGCAAACCAGACTTAGTCCCCGACAGACGTTTTGGTATAAACCTTGGCACTAGGGGCACGTCAGAACTTCTACACTGATCAATCCTATCAGCAATTGAACTAGTCACCTTTGGAAAGGCAGACGTCACTAGCGCAGGTCTACCAGCCTCATCTTTTTCGCCCTTGGAAGCAGTCAAGTAAATCACAAGCCTGGGGGCAGCCGACGAGCCCTAGCGAGCAGCGAAAGAAGTCTTCTGCTTTTTCTTAGTTGGCATCTCTTGAGCAGGTGAGAAAGATCTATTTTTAGCAGGCTTCAAAATGGCAATCAGACGAGCTAGTGCCTCCGCCTTGATCCGATTTATCTCTTCTTTCGGGGGCAGCCCACTTTTCTTCCGACAAAGTGGACTAAGCAGCCAACGCCACACACGGTACTCAGGAGGAATGCCTAGTGCAATATTTACCTTCTTCATATTTGGAGAAGTCTTAAGAGTCGAGCCAAATTCTAAATCTACAAGAGCAGAGGAAGACAATCAGTAAATCAAATGGCATCTTAGAAAAAGTGCAAAGCAGTCGAGGGACAAAGCAGTCTACTTACCTGAGATGAAAACCACCAAAACACGCAGCACGGGGGAAGAATCAGACTCCCATTCTCCACTTATCTCCAAAGTCTCATTGGCCCAGTCATGGTCTCTCTTGCTCGAGTGGTCAAAGAGTATATGACGAAATCGCAGTTGCCCAACCCTTTCAATGTGGCCCATGTCAAAAAGTACCAAAATTCTTTAACAGTCAAATCCAAGCCAAAGAACTGGCTCAGATTGAGGAACCCCACCATCACACAGACCGCATTCGGAGAACATTGAGCATGGGCATACTTCATAGAGCAAAGTACTTCTTGGAAAAAATGAGGTATGAGGAAAGTGAATCCTAACACAAAGTAGTAAGGGTGAAATTTGATGGCTCTTCGAGCCCTACTACATGTCTCACGGTTGCTACCTTCCTTGACGTGCTTCACACGCAAGCCTGATGGAATGGCATGCCTATATGCCTTAAAGAAGTCTTTAAACGAGTCATCGGAGTTAATCTTAGAGTGAGCAGCCTTAAAGTAGCCCACCTTGCTCAAATACGCACCTTGGCGATACAACGGTAGTACACCATCATCACCTTTGTGGCTTGAAGAAGACATGCTAGAAGAAATTCTACAAAGACGCGAGGAAATTTCGTTAGATGGCTGGACACAAAAATAAAATGAGTGGGCTCAGCATGCCAGGCCTCACGACCCAATAGGCCTCTCGACCAAAGTCAGCAGCAAGGGGGCAGACGCCCCAGTGCTCATCTCAGCCCAGCAGTTTTCGGCCTCTCTCTCTTTTCTCTCCAACACAAGGGCCCGAACCTAGAAATTTTTTTTTAAAAAAAAAAAAAAAAAAAAGGTATCAGGGGTCACAGCCCAAAGATAGCAACCAAGGGAGCCCAGCCCGCGCTAGCTTCTAACTCTCCCTCTTAGCCCGACATGCCAGGGGGCCCAACGCACCAGGAACCCCAGCATGCCAAGCAGCCCAGCGCGCCAGGCGCTGTTCTCGGCCCAATCCAACTGAGGGGGGCTGGTGCCCCTACCTCACTCTCTCTCTCCACGAACAGGCCTGAGCTTAGCAAATAAGGAGGCCCACACCTCCTTGGTCCAGACTATTGCACCAACCTAGCCCGTGCTAGGCTTAACCCCGCGGCCCACGCCGCCACACTAAGCCAACAGCAGCCAGGCATGCCGTGGCCCACTCCAATTTTTCACACCTTCTCAACCCCCGTCGAGTCAAATTTCAAGCCCCGAGGCTCCCAAAAATTACAAAGACAAGGAAAAATCAATTCTTTTCTTACCTTGGTGCAGTGTGAAGACAAAGAAAGCAACGAAAGACCGTCATTTGCATGGTCAAGTGTAAAAGATTGCTAAGGGAGGGGGAACAAATATCCTCTAGCTTTCTCTCTTGTAGGGTAGAATAAATTGCTCTCTAAAGTTGATCTGATAATCCATTTAAGGTAAACTTAAATAGACTTTAGAAGTAATTTATTTCCCTTTCCTAGAAGGATCTAATTTCCAATTAAAAAGGGAATCTACATCAAAATAGGAAACAATCCTATGTTTCCTAGAGCAAGAAGATCTCTACACCTGTTGCCATTTCCTGCGAGCAGCCCAACAAGTGTGGGGGCATTTGTGGAGCCAAAAATAATCAAGAAAAATATGGAGGCGACACGTGGACTTTTGGGTAAAAAGACAAAATTACCCTTGAGGCATACCAAGACTCCCACACGCATGCAACGAACAATAACGGCTCAATTGAGGTCAAAGGTGATAAAAAATGGTATTCTTTTAAACCCTCTCATCACTCCTCACAAATCCTCACCCATAAGGTAACTCCCAATTATCCTTTTCAAATTGGGATTAATTACCAAAATTAATTTATTAAGTTCCTAATTAATTGAGAGAGCTCCTAGACCCACCTCATTGTCTTATTTTCCAACCCACGTTATAATCCCACCCACCTTAAAAAGTTAAAAAATTAAAATGCTATTTTCCCACCCACTATTATTCCCAAAATAACCTTTAATATAGACGTACATATGAAATTATAAAATTGTCTCTTAAAAAATATAACAAATAATATGTAAATGAAACCAATAAGGTCTGCAAATTCAAATGGAAATGACAAAGGTATCCAAATTCAAAAGAATTCAACAATGACAAATTTAAAAATATGATGGACAAATTCAAATGATCTACACACAAATTATTCTTCTACATTTTCAATGGAAACATAATCTTCTACCTCTTCCGTAGAAGTGTCATCTTCTACCTGTTCAATGAAAAAATCATCTTCTAAGTCCATAGCTATTTTTTTACTTTATCTGAATGAAAGGAGATGAAAATATGAGTTAGGGTTTAAGGTAGACAAATTGTCTCCCATGCCCAACCTGTTTTTTTGTTTTTAAATTAAGCAAAGCAAGATAATTAATGTCTTTATCAGTCTTTTTGTAAATGGACAAATTTGTAATTAAAAAATCCATTAAAAGGTGGGTGAGAAGATAAGACATTGGAGTAGGAATAACATCACTCGTAATTGATTAATTTCCTAATTGATTGCAAGATATTATTTGACATAATATCTTGCAATTAATTCATCGTGGGCGCGTGAGGCTCTTGGCCTTGATCTTATGTGTTAATTGTTTTGCAGGTGCATTTTCGTCCAAGAAAACGAAGGCGAAAATTTGCTTCCACAAACTATTGATATATTTTAAGAAATAACTATTAATATATTTAAAACATAAAATATATACATATAATCAGCATGGGTACATTCACAAAAAAATATGGGTACAAATTAAATAAAAAATATGGGTACATATTAAAATTCAAAATTATGGGTACAAATTAAAACTAAAAAGAATATTGTTACAAATTAAAAAATGGTACAAATTAGAAATAGAAACATATGGAAAAAAAAAACACAAAAAGATATATATATATATATATATATAGATATGGAAATGATTAATAAGTTTTTCATTTTTAAAATTGACAAATGATGACTTGTAAATAATTTTAATATTCAAAAAATGACATGGAAATTAGTCAAGGGACCTTGATAAAAAATGAAAAAGAAAAAATGTTTCAATTAATGAGAAGGAAAAATGAAGGATGAGAACTTAATTTATCCTTCTATTAATTTATTGATATTAAATATTAACCTTATATCAACAATGTCTAACAAATATGGATGACATTAACAATCGTTGAATATCGTCGCTTCCACCGATGTCGTTGACACTTCTAGCTCATCCACTGTTATTTCTTCCTTCTGCTTCATCGTGAAGGGTTATTGAGCTCCCACCTTCCTTGTCAAACACACCTTCACCAACATATAACATTGCTTCGTCGGCTTCCTCTCTCATTGTTTGTCGTAGCTACAACTTCGGCGCCTCCTCCCTCGTCATCCACACCTCGCACCGCCTTGGTTTTGCCGTACCGATCATTATTTGTATTCTCAAACTGAACCATACAGTATCCATTTAAATTTTGATTTCGGTTTCTATAGGACTCCCTTCTCGAACCGAACAATACTGTGCCCAAGCTTATGTTTTTGCATTGAACCTGATTATGTTCATTTAAAAATAATCACGTTACGGTCTTCCACAATAATTTATGTGAGTGTGATTTTTATATATAGAAATCAGATAGCTTGAGTTTGATTTCTATAACACTATTATTACAGGTGTGAGTTTTACATATTAATTCTGGGGTCAATTTATTTATTTTGTTTTCTAATTTATTATTGATTGTTCTCTTTTCTCCCTCTCAAAAAATTGAAAATTTAGTATATAGAAATCAACACTCATTTTTCCGACTCACTATAAAAATATGATTCCTATATTATTAGCATCAGACTCAGTTATTCTACTCACTCTTATAGGCCTAAGAGGCCATCGTCTTTAAGTTCTGCATAAACATGAAATGCTCAATGAAGACGAGTGATGAATTTTGTGGCAAATGGTATGGCTAACCTTAGCCTTTCAAATAAAAAATTAAGATTACTTTTTTCTTTTTCAACTAATTTAAATGTTGGAAATGGAATTGTAATTTTGGTCCTGTTTGGACTTGAAATATTGAATTTGGGCTGAAGGTGGATAATTCACAATAGGGATTAATTCTCGCACTGGTGCTATCTCTTTAGGCCAGATGGTACTCAGATATTCAGCCCATGATGAATTTGGCCGAGTCCTAACAAGAGTGTGACTCTTAAAAAGATCAAGTGAAGAGGTGAACAGGCCGAGTCGTAGTTAGTTGAAGTGAAATTGTACAAGATCAGAGTGAGTTTTGATAAGGTTCCAATTATTCTAAGAATCAAAACTCGTTGCTGATAAGATAAAGAATGTATTTAAAGCATTAAAGGACTAGGTTCATATTTCTAGTTCTAATTGAAGTGGCCAAAACTGCGTGCAAATTGGTTTTGGCTAGTGAAATATTACATTGAGAATATCCAGAGAGACGTCGAGGAAGAATAGGTTTAATAGAACTCTACTTCAGCATACGTGGCCGTCAGGAAACTCATCCCTATAAATAGAAGTGAGTCTCATCAAAAGGACTTTCAACTCAACACACAAATGTCTTGCGCAAATCTCACTCTACGTGAACCCCTTTCATACTCTGAGAAACCGCAAACTCTCCTAACTTTGTCACCGCACCTTCAATTTGGATTAATAGCACTGGAGCCATAAAATCAGGCGACCGAGGAGTATCTTCAGTTTGGAGCAACAAAATTACTTCGAATTCGGCTGGTTACCTATCCAAGTCTCTGTCATCGAGAAGTCTTTGGTTTTCTTAATGAAAAAAGGTCATCTCATCAGCTTCGCAGTAAAGTGAAGTTTTATCAAGTTACTTAGTGTTCGACACATTGAAAGACGAACCTTTCCATTATTGGTTATTCCTAGGTGCATTTCAGAGTTCGGCATTCCAATGGCCGATCCACATTTACAGTCAAAACACTTATCTCTTTTGAGTATTTGTGTCCTTACAGTTTGATATCAATTCGGCGCACCTATATTTTCACAAACATAGTTGAAATGACCAAACTTGGTGCAGATCCTAAACTTCGCAATGACTAGCAACCTTGTCTTCAGGTTCTAGAACCCAATGTCGAGACATGTTTCTTCCTCGGCTATGATCACTCGAATATAGAAGTCAGAAGTGCATTCGACACCACCACACCACCACCATATTTATGTTACTTGCCAACCAAGCTCAATGGTGAGTTGGTACGCCTGCATTCAATAAAAGAATGTAGTTAGCTCTTATATACTCGGCATCGCGCCTGGAAGCTTGGTACTTTTTAGGTTCAAAATGTCCATAATTTAAAATTTTCAATTTTTAATTTATTCTAAATGTTCTGTTATTGTCACATCCTGGCCCGGGGCAGATCACTTCTCGGGCCCGCTGCACCACCGTAGCATGATATTGTCCGCTTTGGGCTTACCATTCCCTCACGGTTTTGTTTCTGGGAACTCACAAGCAACTTCCCAGTGGGTCACCCATCATGGGAGTGCTCTAGCCCCCTTCTCGCTTAACTTCGGAGTTCCTACAGAACCCGAAGCCAGTGAGCTCCCAAAAGGCCTCGTGCTAGGTAAGGATGAGAATATACATTTAAGGATCACTCCCCTGGGCGATGTGGGATATTACAGTTATGAGTCATTATGAATTTACTAGTTACTAACCTTGATGCACACGCTAACGCGCGTATAAAATATATTTTTTTAAATCAAGGTGTGTTACGCGCAACTTACATATTTTAAATGTATTTATATACGTGAATTGCTTCAATATGTTTTTTATGACAAAGAGAAAGTCGAATGTTTTGACTAAATGAATAATATTAGACCATGCTAGAAGAAACCCCTCATAAACCAATCGAAGTAGTTGAATCCACATAATAAAATCAGTCTTCCAATTTTCAGCTACATTATATTGAATTTAAATTAAAAATAAAGAAAATAATATTTAATAAACAACTGATTGAATCACATTATTGCTAGCCCAACCCCTCATCTTAATGTAGATAACATCGTTTGTAAAAAAAAAACGATCATATGATAACTAATTGAATCACATTATTATGCGCGTGCGAAAGATTTTTTTTATAACCGGCACTACGCGCCTCTTAAGTGATTAAAAATATGGGTTTTTATCACAAATGGTCCCTCAAATTGACCCACCCCATCAAGATAGTCCCTGAAATTGAAAATCCATCAATGTAGTCCCTAAAATTAGGTGTCACAAATCAATGTAGTCCTTCTGTCATAATTCCGTTAAAAATTCTGTTATGTGCTGATGTGGCAAGTGACGTGGCACATTTTATATTAAAAAACTAATAAAATATTATTAAAAACTACAAAAAATAATTTAATATTTTTTAAATATTAAAAGAAAAGTAAAAAAAAATTATTTGATTTGGTTTTTTTTTTTTTTTTGTGTTCTTCTTCTTCTTCCGGGTGGGGGGCGGCGTTACTGAGGAATTTTTTTTTTTGTTTTTTTCTTCTTTTTCTTCTTCTTCTTCCTCCTTATCCTCCTGTTTCTTCTTCTGGGTTGCAGATTCGAGATTTTCTTTTTTCTTTTTTTTCTTCTTCTTCCTCCTCCTCCTCCTCCTTCTTCTTCTTCTTCTTCTTCTTCTTCTTCTTCTTCTTCTTCTTCTTCTTCTTCTTCTTCGTCTTCCTCCTTCTTCTTCTGGGTTGTAGATTCGGGATTTTTTTCTTCTTCTTCTTCTTCTTCCTCCTCCTCCTTCTTCCTCCTTCTTCTTCTTCTTCTTCTGGGTTGCAGATTCGGATTCGGTTTTTTTTTTCTTTTTCTTCTTCTTCTTCTTCTTCCTCCTTCTTTTTTCTGGGTTGCAGGAAGGGAGCTGGATGGGGGAGAAGAGAGAGAAGAGGGTAAGGTGTTGTTGGGGGGGGGGGGGGGGAGGAAGGGCACGAACAAAAGGTTTTTTATTTTTTTTATTTTTTATATAAATAATTAATTATTATTTTAACATTTAAAAAATATTAAATGATTTTTTTTTAGTTTTTAATAATATTTTTTTAGTTTTTTAATATAAAGTGTGCCACGACACTTGCCACATCAGCACATAACATAATTTTTAATGAAGTTATGACGGAAGGACTACATTGATTTGCGACACCCAATTTCAGGGACTACATTGATTGATTTTCAATTTTAGGGACCATCTTGATGGGGTGCGTCAATTTCAGGGACCATTTGTGATAAAAACCCTAAAAATATAGCAAATAATATTTAATAAACAATTGATTGAATTATATTATTGT
Organism: Heteromeles arbutifolia; assembly: GCA_024362995.1. Classification (NCBI taxonomy): domain Eukaryota; kingdom Viridiplantae; phylum Streptophyta; class Magnoliopsida; order Rosales; family Rosaceae; genus Heteromeles; species Heteromeles arbutifolia. Next base: position 35,148,953 of record JANCRC010000002.1, on the reverse strand, counting down.
GCGCATGCGAATGGTCTTTTTTATCAATAGCGGTACACATCTCTTAAGATGTTTTGAACATGTTTAAAAATAGAGAAAATAATATTGAATAACAACTAATTGAATCACATTATTATGCGCGTGCGAAAGACCTTTTTTATAACCATTGTGAGGCTAAGCTCACCCCCTCACTATTTGTGTAGATAATATCGTTTGTTAAAAAAAAATCATTTAACAACTAATTGAATCACATTATTATGCGCGTGTGAAAGACCTTTTTTATAACTAGCACTACGCGTCTCTTAAGATGTTTTGTGACACACCCCGACCCGGAATGTCCACATGGACTCCGAATCGAGTTGTGATGGCCGACACCAGGAGGGTGAAAAAGCCATAAAGTGTAATGATGTGGAAAATATGAATAAATTTAAACCTAAAAGTGCCTAAATATAAGAGTGCGCTTGTGAGCGGGAATGAACCTATTTCACACATGATGTTAGAGCATAACTAAAGTACAGTAAAGTATGATGAGAATTATTACACCGAAGGTAATCTCCAATACCAAGAATTGCCAAGAATCCTTGCCGATACGAAAGCTCAACTACTAAAACCTAGATGGGCGAAAAACAAGGGTGAGTGGGCCTAGAAATAAAGTTTTATGAAAACCTTTTCGAAAACATAATAACCCCTAGCTGTAAAACAAGTATAGTTTCCAAAATATATATACTACGTATAGTATGAAAATACTTACCAGAGCCAGCAGTATCTCAAGAATGCAATACGTCACAAACTTTCGTAAATAAACACATGACATCCGTAATCACATATTCTTGCATAAGCAAACATATCATATCGAGTGCTCATCGACACATGCTAACACAAGAGTTCACGCAGAGGTATTCTGACATGAACATGACTGGGTGTAACAGTGATATTCGCTCTAGTACTATAATCACGTGAATACTGGTGCTATGCGCATCACATACGAGTCCTAATTGCCTATAGCAATCTAGGACAGGACTGGCACATGAATCCAAAGTGAGCGTACGGTGCGATGTGCACATACACATGAAAGACTGGCCCTGGCCAGGGCAATTACTAACACCGGTGCAGCAAACGATGAGTAGATAACATAAATATAGTCATGTCATTATGATTCAATAATTCTAGTCAACATAATATTATTCATAGTTGTAAATTTAATTAAGGCATCCCGTAAGATTTATAATGATTTCTTAATTCTCATCATTACGTCATTTCCTATAAATGTTAATTTAATTACGGCAATCATATAGAAAATTCATTATTAGACGTATATATGGAAACTAAACAATATATGTATATATCAAAGAAAAGACCCACTCACAGATCATGTCGTCGAGTCGAACCCGTCTCACAGGCATCGAAGATCCTTGCGATGCGTTTCACCTAGAAACGAAACCATTTATGTAAATACGTAACGTACTAACGTATAAACGCGTTTTCGTATAAAGTACGGCTAATAAAAGAACTATTTTAAAACTGTCGAATTTCATAAAACGGAAGGCGAATTCAGGTCCGACACGTTGAGAAACCTAAGGAGGGACCTCAGGTTCCTCCACGAGCCACCACAAGTGGTTGCATAGGCAGCCACACGCCGCACGCGCCGACCAACTTCACGCGTCCACGCGCCGACCACCTTCACGCGTCCACGTGCGCCCACGCGCCTACAAGTACAAACGTACTCGGAGTCTTCTCGAAACACAGGTTCGGCCTAGTTTTTGGGCCAACTTCCAGAGCTAATATCTAGCTCAATTCACCACCAAAATCTATGATACAAAAACCAATTTGAAGCTAGAAATGTGGGGAACACAATTATCCAAAATGGAGTCGAGTTAAAGTCAGTGTTAGCCAGAAAAATGATCTGAATGTGGCCAAATGGTCACGGGTTGCTTTTCAAGAAAACTGGGGAAAGTCTCCCATTTGTCCCTACAGTCTCCAAACCCTATCAAAACAAGTCCAAAACTCTAAGATCTTTCACAAACATCCAAAAGGAAAGGAGAGAGAGTGTTCCCAAGGCCTACCTTGGTCAGAATTGACGAAGATCCGTTGGAGAACACCATGAACAATGACGATGGCCATTGCACAGTGCGAGTTCCAGCTATGGATTTAGTGACGTGGTCTACATTCCTAGTTCTAAGGATAGGCAGAGGTCGGATAATGGGTGTGTCCTGTGTGACTGAGAGGTGGTGAGCGGTGGTGGTGCTCGGATTCGTAGTTCTGTAAAACCTCCATCGTAACTCTGATTTCGGTTCCATTTGCACCTACGCGTTCGTATCGTCATGTACTATGCAATTACGCTAAAAGAATGAGTCATACGTCTCTCTAAATGATGGTCAACAGAAGTCAAAATCCATGCCTCTAGGACTATTTTTGTCAATTCACTCTTTTAAAATTAATAAAATCGTAAAATTAGGGACGGGTTGTCATGTCCTAGATTGCTATAGGCAATTAGGACTCGTATATGCTAGGCATAGTGACACACCCCGACCTGGAATGTCCAATAGAACTCTGAAATCGAGTTGTGCTGGCCGACACCTTGAAGGTGACGAAGCGATAAAATGTAATGATAAGGAAAATAAGAATAAATTTAAACCTAAAAGTGCCTAAATACCAGAGTGTGCTGGAGAGCGGGAGCGAACCCATCTCACACGTGACGTCAGAGCATAAGTAAAGTACAGTAGGGCGGGTAAGAATTATACCCTCAAAAGTAGCCACCAGAACTGAGATTTGCCAAAAATCCTCGTCGAGACGAACAATCAGTAATCAAAACCTGGAGGGGCACAAAACAGAACATGTGAGTAAGCAAACCAAAACTTTGGAAACATTATTCTAAAAAATGCAATAACCCCTTACCAAAATCCGTATAATTCCCAAAAATAACAATGGATATGTATATAAGAATCATGCTAAAGAATGGTAACAACCAAGGTATGCCATGTCGAAATATCTCAGTAACAACTAGGTAAGCAAGATGAAATAAATAAATATAAAATGAATATCAGCTAGAGTCACGTATAGTGACCTGTACGACTCATCCATATCTCATCAATCACTGCTAGCATATATCTCATCAATCAAGGCTAGCACATATCTCATCATATTTCACCAATCAATGCTAGCACATATCTCACCAATCAAGGCTAGCACATATCTCATCAATCAGTGCTAGCACATATCTCATCAATCAATGCTAGCACATATCTCATCATATCTCATCAATCAGTGCTAGCACATAAGTCAGGAGCCACCTATAGTGACCTGTATGACTTATCCATATCTCATCAATCAATGTTAGCAATACGTCAGCCGGATCCACCTCTTGTGGCCTGTACGGCTGAACTCATAGCTCATCAAATATCCCTGCACATGAGTTGGAAACACCTTTAGTGGTCTGTACGACAAGACTGAGTGTAAATAAGTACGCTCAAGTGCTACGATCATGTGAAGACTGTGTAAATAATCGCAGGTCACCTACCAGTTGGAACCACTTATAGTGGTCTGTACGACAGGCCTGTGCACCTACCTTGGATCCAAGGTGAGCGTAAGGTACGGGAGGTGAACATCATGTGAAAGACTGTGCCCTGGCCATGGGCGGGAGCACTAGCACTGGGGTGAAGGTTTATGAGCTCTAAATGCATCTAATACCGCATGTACGACTCATAGGCAACCTGTACGACAGTGTCGGAGTTGCCTATAACATAAATGTAGTCATGCCATAATCCCATCATTTCAACTAATACTATATAGTCACCTGAACTTATCTGTGTGTTCTGCGTTCGCCTTTGCACTTTCGAGCGTTCACAATAATTATGTGCAAGTAATATACATATGGATATACCAGGATGTAAATCTGAAATTCAACCATATCATAATATTCCCAAATATATAAACATATATACAAATGGCATAAAATGCATAAGCTGTAACGCCCCACTCCCGAACTATTTACCTTCAGAAATAATTATCGGTGATAAACCCAACTAAACACTAGTTTAATTAACTATCATTACTAACTATTTTTCACTTCAATGTTACGATTCTTCACACATTGATTTATAACCAACATTTAACCACCAAAACATAAGGTTAAATCTCACATTTTCCACCAATCTCCTTCACATTGCTCAATTCCACAAACAAGGCTATTGTCTCAATTATGTAGTCTCATTTATTGTATGGATGCATCTAACGTCTCGTTAGACTGCCTACGTACCCTAAACAGGGATCAAGCCAATCGTAGTTCACAATAATTATATGTAGGTAATATGCATAAATCAACTTAAAAACGTTAGTGGAATTATCAATCATGTATATATATATATACACACAATAGAAAGGAAAAGACCCACTCACCTGAGGTCCGCGCTACGACTCCCTAGCGCGAATATCGAGACATCACGAACCAACGTCGCCTAAAACAATTATCAAATCATGTCTCAGAGTTCGTACCAATAGAATACATAATTTACATAAAACACATCCCTACGTAATTCAGTCCAGAAGATTTGCATCACGGATTTCCCATCCGTTACTGCATTATGTGTGTGTGTGTGTGTGTGTGTGTGTATTATACACACACACAAAATACACAATAGAAAGGAAAAGACCCACTCACCTGAGGTCCGCGCTACGACTCCCTAGCGCGAATATCGAGACATCACGAACCAACGTCGCCTAAAACAATTATCAAATCACGTCTCAGAGTTTGTACCGATAGAATACATATAATTTACATAAAACACATCCCTACGTAATTCAGTCCAGAAGATCTGCATCATGGATTTCCATCCGTTACTTCCAAAGATCCACATTATGTTCCTAGAACAACGTCCTAATGTTTCATTACGATCCAACGGTCGGATCTCGGCCAATTGCTAAAACCAAGTGGCAGTCAACATTTTATTTTTATGAACTTACAAATCCAATTCGGGAAGATCCGTAAGTCGGATTTCTGATCTGTAAGTTTCTATGGTCCTCAAATATTACGTACTACAATGTATTAAAGTTTGGTGACGATCCAACGGTCGGATCGTCGATTCACACTTTTACCACATAACGTCACATAGAAGATTTAGGTTCCAACCATCAACCTATGTCATACAATTACCAAGACTGAACTCAAGGCATCTAATTTAGCCTAAGAATGACATCGACGGCCCCCTGGCCATGCGCCGCCGTGGGTGTCGGTCGGCCGCCCCGACTTGTCGGAAAATCCAACTATTTCCAAAAATTCCCAAATTTCACAAAAATGAAGATCTCACATAGAGGAACAACTTTCATACCTGCCACGAAATCCAAAAATGGACGGAAGATGGTCAATTTTGCCCACAAAGCCGATAGGTGCCTAAAGCTTCCCGGCGTCGATTTGTCGTCTACGGTGGTCCACCGAGGTCAAGGTTGGTTGGGATTTTCTCCTGGGATGATGGGCTACAAAGCCCAAGTGATGGCATCGGCCATCGCTTTGCCGATTTGTCGAAAAATAAAAAAAGGTGGCCGAAGCACCGTGGGAACCGTCAACTTTCATGGCCTCAAACCGCCACATACAGAGGTTAATCAAGGTGATTCTTGGGTGGATTTTGTAGAGGGGAATGAGAGCTTCAAGATGGTGGTGGTGGCGTCAAAAAACTCCGCCGAAGTTGGCCAGAATCAACCTTGGAAGATGGGTGGTCGCAGTGGTTGTGCACGGGAATGAGAAGCTGGGAGCTTCTCTCCCTTTCTCTAATTGGCTGCTGCTCCCTCTCTTTGATTTGATTTGTCCACGACTCCCTTGTCTGAAATGTCCCCTTAAACTTACTTCAAACTAATTGGGCCTCATTCCCACAAGGTGGGAATTTAATTTATTTAACTAACTTTAAATAACCAACTTCAAATGTTCGTAACTATACCGTTATAATCCAAACTCGCAAACGGTTTTCGCCTATGCGCTCGTAGTGATGAGTACTACGAGGACACACTAAAATAATGAGCTATACGTCTCTCTAACGGATGGTCAACGGAAGTCAAAGTCATTACCTCCATGGCATTTTCGTAAATTCATGCTTTTAAAATTAATAAAAACGTAAAATTTGGGACGGGTTGTCACACATAGCGCCAGTCTTCACATGATTGTAGTACTAGAGCAAATATCATTGTTACAACCAGTCATGTTCTTGTCAAAATACCTCTGCATGAACTCGTGTGTCAGCATGTGTCGATGAGCACTCAATATGATATGTTTGCTTATCGTGACAACAGTGAGTTGTCGATATTGCGGGCTGCAGACTGTAATATCAATAACTAATTCATTGGATTCGTTAAGCAAGCAAATAATTATTGAGGGTGCAATATTACCATATTGCCCTTCATTGGGAAATACACATAAATCATCTGATTAACACCTTGATGGCGCTCACATGCTGCCTTCTAGGGTGACATCATCAATAGCGCGCAATTTTTGCTATGTCGCAATCTCGATCATTCGAATACCTGTTCGTAATCCTCACCTGTCAATTATGTATTATGTATAGAATTTCTGTACTACGTCTCAAATGGTGCCATACCCAAAAATCGAAAGTGTAACCGCAGTTACACGCAACTCAAACAAAGATAAGTGTCTACTACAATCATGCTAAAACTGTAGAGCGGATAAACGCAACATGCCATGAAGGTTCGGATAGTTCGTTCAGACTGACCATTAGTCTGAGGATGAAGTGTGGTATGTGACAAAACTTAATACACATGGCCTTCAAGAAGGTTTCCTAATACTTGGAAATAAAACACGCATCATGGTGAGATACAATAGTGTCAAACATACCATATAGCCAAACAATGTAGTTCACAACGCCTTAGCGAGCAAATTCATTGTGAATTTCCCTTGAATTTAGCGAAGACCATGTCTAGAAGGCTAAAAGAACAATCACGAATTTGAGGGTCAAAACAAGTCCATCAAATTTTGAATGTGTTTAAAAATAGAGAAAATAATATTTAATAAACAACTAATTGAATCACATTGTTGATAGCCTATTATGAAGTACTAATTATACTAAAAAAATATTTTTTAAAAATGTAAAAAAAAAATTAAATATTAAAAAACACTGTTTATATTATGAAAATACTTATGCATTATTTGGTGCATTATTTTGAGCTGCTTTTGAACTTTTTTGTTTGTAGAACATTTTTGTCCAAAACTTTTTGGTGAAGTCTGTGACCCCAAAAGGAGGTGTTGGCTTTATATATAGAGGTGAAAAAATGTGTAGGAGAGGGTTCGGTATGGTTATCGTATCAAAACCCTCGTACCAATTACCGTACCAAACTTTCGATTTGAAAAAATCTATTACCATTACCATACCAAACTTTCAGTATACTGAAGTTCGGTATTGCCAAATAGTTTGGTTGGCATGGTATGACAATGGTAATTGCCACTTTGTTTTGTGACAAAATCTTTTTTTCTTTTTTTTTAACCCAATTCAAGGGCAAAACTTTTTTTTTGTACCTTTTTCTTATACATTGTAGCCTAAATTCATCTATTATTCATCATTCACAATTTACACACATAATAATTCAAATGATGCATCAAGATGCATGATGAAAATTAAGCTTACAATCCAAATAGAAGTTACGAACCAAAACAAATAGAAGTTAACAATCCAAATAGAAGTTAAAGTTTCAAACCAAATGAAAATTGGAACTAAACTTCAAAAAGTAAAATCCATTGATCAATTCTTCAATTTTGAGATGTCGAAGCTTTTGGAGAAGGCATTGAACTTGTAGAAGATTGAGCTTGGGTCAAGCCTACATTACAAACAAAGAAAACATATTAGTAGCAAGAAGAATTAAAGTTGAAAATCATTTAATAACAAATTTACTAAAAAAATAAAGCATATCTTACTTGTTTCCAATTCTTCCATTTCCTTGTAAAATTGAATCATATCTTCATTTGGTTCCTTATAGAAGTTTACTTCATCCGCCCTAAGCCAATCACTAGTACACACTAGTGCCTCTACCATTTTAGGAGTCAATGATGCCCTAAAAGGGTCCACAACTCTCCTCCCTAGGCTAAATGCATTTTCACTAGCAACGGCAGAAGTGGGGATTGCAAAGATATCCTTGGCTATTTGTGAAAGAATTGAGAACTCTTTTGTGTTTCATTTCCACCAACTCAAGATATCAAAGCCACCAACAACAATGCTAATATAAGGAGGGGCGAAGTACTTATCAATTTCATTAGATATCTCCAAAAGACGTTGCTCCCTCCTTTCTTGTATAAGCTCCTTTATCATTTCAATTTTGTTCTCATAACCCCCACAAGCTTGAATTATAAAATTCTCATTTAGTTCCACATCTTCCAATGGAGTCTCAATGGTAGTAGAAGAATCACACCTATAATTATTATACAAATCAAGCAAGCAATGAAATATTATAAACATGTGTTAATATAATTATATAATTTATAAATTATATATTATATTATATTTTTAGTACGGTACGGTATTACCGTGGTAATGGTATCCATTATCAATACTGTACCATAAAATTTCGATATGGTACAATACCGTACCATTATGGATTTACATAAAATCAATATGACACAATGTGTACACATGTGATTGAATTGACAGTTGAATAACATTATATGATAAGACCGCTTCCACAAAAAATTGCCAGTAATCATCGAGTCAACTATTTCATCCCATTAAAAAAATAGCCAAACAGTTCAACTCCAGGGAATCGGATCGCAGATGATTGAGATGATAAAGGAGCATGTAAAAAATTAACAATTTTAAAAATAAGATTTGGTTTTCCATCAACCCTAAGGTACTTAGTTTTCTAACAAGGATTAGTTAAATCGGGTAGCTTTTGTTTGTTGCAACCTTATCACTTCTCCAAAGTCTTTACCGGCAAGAAAAGTGGCATTGCCACTAACAACAAAAGCTTCTAATTGAATCAATAACTGATTCCAACATTATTGTGGCATGGATTGGACATGAGGACCAATTTTTCCAACAGGACTTCTCATTATTTTTAAGATTCTAAAGGCATCTGTTGAGACTATCAATATCACATTTGAGAAAAGATGAATTTTGCATTTGTTTATAAGTAATTCGGCTATTTTTTATATTGCTAATTGATTTTATGGTATAATCTCAACTTTCTTCATTGTATCTGAGCAGGTTGTCCCGCATGTAAAGCCTAACGGACACACGTGCTCCACGTCACCCAATTTGTGTTATATACGAGCTAGGCTGGAAAATCTACCATACGTAAGGGGGCGCATTAAGAGTATCAATCCCACACTGAAAAAAGAAGAAAGATTACATATGCTTATAAGTAATTAAGCTACGCATCTCTCTCAATCTCTTCACACACATTATCTAAAAAAAAACATATAGACAGAGGATTGGATAATGCAACCTAAAAAGAAAATGGAGACCATAGATCTTATAGCTCGTTTGAAGTTAAAACCGCACCCCATAAAGCTCCATCATTGATCAAATTTGTCTGCCAAGTGGTTACACATAATCTATATATTTGAATAATGTATAATTTAATAGAGAATGCAAAAGCAACAATTCACTGTTATTATATTATTGATATTGCGTTTATGATTGATGTTTAGTGTGTTTATATTGATGTTTAGTGGGTTTATATTGATGTCTAGGTAATGGAATTGGAAAGAGAGAAATATGAAACTCCTCAGAGGTGGGTAGAATTTTATTTTCTTATAGATATAATTTTCTAATTAAAGTGGTGTGGTCTTTTCTTCGTGGTGTCTTTAGTTTTTTGCTTTGCAAAGTTTAGTTCTCGTAACTAGAGTTTATGGTTACTGATGAGTTTGTAATTTGTAGTCAGTGTTTTTTTGGGCATGCGTAGCCTCTTGGATTGTTTTAAGGATTATGCTTGGCATGCCTTATATATATATATATATATATATGAGTTAGGATTCAGAGACTCGCTTTTGACACACTTTTTTAATGGGGCTCACTCCATAATTTATTTCAACGATCCAATAATTTCATGAATTTGTTTTAATTTTGTTAAATGTGGATCTTTGGTTAGTTAGTTAAAGCTTGATTTTTCGTAGTTAGCCAATAACATTTCTAGACCATTTGAGGTCACCTTAGAATTTTTTAATAAAGTTTGATCTCATGAGAACGTAGGCGAAAACCGTTCGCGAAACAGAGTTATAACGATGAGATGTAAGCAAGGAAAGGGCAAAATTGTGATTTGGACCTTTTATGTATAGCAGCCCAACCCATTCAAAACCGGAATTTCTAATTTTGGAAAGTCGACCTGTTAACTTGGTTCCCTACAAATTTGACTTGGTTCACTGGGCAAATTTTCAACGTTGTTTCCAGCGATTTCCAACGGCGCCGATCTCGACCACCACTTGGGTTCTACTCCTCTCCCCACCGCGACCAAAACCCACCTAAACTCCTCAACTGTCGTACGTGGCAGATCGAAGTTATGAAGATCTTGAGATTTCACCGTCGGCAATCTCGCCGTTGCCATTGGATTTTTTGTCGACCACCATTATCACTCGACAGATCTTGGTCCCATGAACAAAACCCTAATTTTGGATTAGGCGTTACTGCAGCACCGACGGCGTGACGACGCGGCGAGATTTCCGGGCACTTGGACCCTTTCCGACGAATTTCGCCATCTTCCGACAAAGGTTTGGACTGGCTTCTGAGGCTTCAGTCAGCGTGCTTCCGTGATTGCACTTTCGTTGGACTTGAGTACCAGCTTTCATGTGATAGGTATCACTAAGTACAGGGAATTTCAAGTGTAATTGTGTCTGGGTTGAGCATCTGGAGTGACTGGGTTTCATGCCTTTATTTATCTTTCATTTCAGTACTTCATATAATAGCTTGCTGCCGTTCTATATTAGATTCTTTGTATATGTATGTGGGAGAGACCCATCTGGTATGTATTTTATTGAAGTACTGAATCTAGCTTAATTTTTTAATTGTTGTACAGTTACATCTTGACCTCATGCGGCGATCCTAAACATATCTCGAGATCGGAGCGTAATATTTTATGTCTTACCTCAAAGATCATGTCTATCAAAATTCATCCAAATTCAAAATCATATAACTGTTGGATTAAATTTGGTGTTGTTTTGTAGAACCATATTTGTCCATTTTCTTCATTACAAATGAATATTTTAATAGTTTTGAATTTATCTAATTTTTTGCAAAAATGATTCATAAATGATGTACTAAAATATAGAGGGTTTAAATCTTTGAAATAAATTAAAAAGTAGGCTCTACAAAATAGATATACACACACATTCTTAACTATATTCTTAATAAAATTTCTTTTCATCTAGAAAAAAACTTCAATTTTTTTACTATTTTCTTTATGCTAACAATATTTTACTTAAAACTAAAAATTAGGTGCATAGAGACAATATATTTGTTCTCACCAATGTAGCTACACAACTAAATTTCTTTTAAAGTGAGTTTGACATTAAACTTCCTGATAATATTACTTTTGCCCATAAAATGTGTAACCAAGTTTTTTAAAAGAGTAATGTTAGAGATACCACATTTTTGTGCACATTGATATACCATCTGATGTGCATATGATGAATACAACCATTATCCAATCAAATAATTAGCATAGCATATAAACATTACTTGCCGCATAAAATGGTGCACAACTATGGTATAGTAAAAAAGTTTTGATCTCATTAACATTTTCCTTTTTGATAACTAAGGGCACAACTCATTAAAAGCAGCCCAATGATTAGACCTACTACAACCCTTGAAGTAAAACTCAAATTTTAGGTTCTAAACTTACCCCAAGTTACTCCAACCCTTGGGGCAAATATGAGTTTTAACCCAAAACTCATTTATGGGGCAAATTTAACCCAGGATTCCCCCTAGGTTAATGGGATTGACCCATCATATATGTGTATTTTATTTTAGTTTTATTTTATAAATTCATTAAATCCAACAGCTAAAATCTAATAAGATCAAATCGAATGATAAAAAAAAGAGACTAAATGGTTCAAATTTAAATCCAACGGCTAAATTAATTACAAAAAAAAAAAAATTCTTTTTTGTGTTTCATATTTTTTTCATAGTGTTCCACGAGATTTATGGTGTCGAGTTAGTGATTTTTCAATATTTATCGGAATCTAAATATTTTTTTTGTTAAAATGTTCATAAAATTAAATTAGGATAATCTACATAATTTTTTTCATAAAGTAAATAATTTTTTTTTAAAAGTTACCTTAAGAAAAAAATTATCCTAAATTCATTCTTAAATAATCTCAAGCTAAAAATTTAACCTGTAAGGGTTGGAGGAGAAAAATTGTTTCTAGGTTAAAACCTAAATTTTCAGGGTTAAAAATTTTAGGTTTTAACCCAAGGGTTTGAGATGGTCTTAGTACATGATGATTTGCAAGCGATTGGGTCTTATTAACATGGACTACGTCTTTCTTTTCTTTCTTTTCTTTCTTTTTTTCGAACAAATGGTATTATCTAGACTAAAAGGAAGAGGGGGTGGGCTTAGTCTCACAATGGGCTAACAATAATGTAGTTTAAAATTACCTTTGGCGAGAACGAACCTAAGACCTCTCATTTACAAGTGAAGATAAATACCACTAGACCGTAGTACTAAGTGGCACGTCTTTTTGAAACATAAGAATTTCATTAATAAAATAAATTGAGAAATACTCGACATGGAATACAATTTTATGATTACAAACGCAACATAAAGATAATACAAAACATCACCCACATCTAACCAAATAGAAAGATAACGTTCGTACATCACTTTCTGATGAACTTGCAAAAGGCAACACGCCTTCGCAAAGAAGCCCTACTCTAAGACATCAGGAAAAGGTTTCCATAAGCCTTGGCCACACTAGAATAAACAAACTCCTCAGAAGTACGATCCCTTGGCCACGAGTGACCCATACCTAACCAATATTTTATATAAGCTCACAAGCCCTAAACCTTACCAACCGGATTCAACACCGTCCATGCACACGAGATAAACACGGTACCATCGCCTAAGTATAGTGCAAAGACAAACGACAATTAAACACGACTATAAATTCCCGTAAACCATTGCAACGACACCACAAGAGAAAGACCACACACCCTCTTATTCAAAAACACCCCACCCCCCTCCCACACACGCTGTCCTTAATTGTTAGAGAAAGTTAACGTTTATGGACAAACTAAATTGTTTAATAATATTCTATTCCTTAGCAATTTTTAGCTTTTAAACTTCTGTACTAGTAACAAGTGGTGGATTGTCCTAACTGCTTTACTAGTAACAAGTGATGGATACTAGTAACAAGTGTTTATTATCTCTTTCTTTAACTACTGTTTTACTAGTTCAAACTCTCTCATCTCTCCTTAGTGTATAATATCGTTTGTAATAAAAACGATGTGCTAACAATTATTTATGTTGTTTTCCTTTTAAAACTTTTGAAACGTTGGTCTTTAAACAAAAGTACATTTTATTAATAATTAAATCAGTTTAATCGTAAAGAACATTTACTTGCATTGCTTAATCCATACCAAACTAGATTTATTGGTACCATTAAGTAATGCGAGTTCTCTTTTGCTAAACCCTAATAAAACTCACTTACACTACTTTCTACTTTTGAGTCATGGGTTATGGTCGTTGTCCACCATAATCTCTAATTAGGTATAATTCCGTAACGTTCATCCATGATTTGCACACCTGTGCTGTGAATTTTTAGGGTTTCCTTTTCCTTTGTTTCGTGGCCCAAGATTTTTCTAGTTCTATCTTAAAGAGAATTTTCTAATAAAAATGTCCTAAGTTTTTAAAAAATAATAATTGTAATAGATAGAGTACAACTTGACGGGTTGGAAGATCTAACTCTAATCAATATTTTGCCATAAACGATAACTTCTTTACAAGAGAAAAACTTTATACTAATTTCAAATTTAAAGTAGTTGACACATTCCGACCTGGATATTCAAATAGACACCAAAATCGAGCCTTGTTGGCTGACATCTAGAAGATGACGAAGCATAATACGCAAATAATGTGTAAAAAGTATGAGTGTAAATTAAAACCAAAGTCTAGAACAAAATTAATCTGAGAGTGAGAGTGCGTAATGCGGGAAGAACTCTTATTACAAAAGTATGCAATGTCAGAGCATAGACAACAGTGTAATAAAGGTAAGAATATTCCCATCCTGGGTAGGACGGATATTATACAACTAACAAGAAATAAATTTCCTACATTATTAGAAGTGAATGTCAGAATCTGTCATTCGCCACTGAATCCAGCTCTTTAGTCTTTGAGGTGCACCAAACATAAAATATGAGTGGGCAAAACTAAGAATTTTCTACAAACTTTTGTTTTTTTTTTTTCACAACATAATAAACCTCACTCTAAAAACCCGTTAGTTGAAAACCAACGCGAATAGTATAAAAGTAGTTATGCTAAAGATACGGTAAATCACAAATATCTTAACAATGCAACACAATATGCTCATCAAAATGCAGACACACAAGTCCATGTAGAAAGTTGCTACATGACAAGCTGGGTTTAATAGTCCACGTTCGAATACTACATACAAATGAAGTTAGCGCTAAGCGTGTCAAGTACAAGCCTTAGATGCAAAAACAACTAGTCCACGATGGCACCTACAATGGATCCAATGTGAGCTAAAGGTTAGTTGTGAACATACACGTGACATTGTTCCTGACCTGGACGAGTACTATAGACACTGGTGTAAGTATGCATGATGAGCACATAAAATATATATGATCATGCCATCATAATTTCATAAATCTTAGCATCATAAATAATACTTGTATTTGTAAGTAAAAAGCATGACATGATGTAAATATACTTCGTCGAAGCAGTCATGGAAACTATATATAATATATGCTTGAAAATAAAGCCTACTCACTAATATGTTGTTAGGTCGTTGCTAGCTTGCCTTGCCTGGCCTTTAAATTCCTTGGGATAAGTCTCTCTTATATGGGAAACCACTATACTAATCAACTACTCAAAGCTTGTAAATACTAAGGAAAGTACTCGAAATTCCCTTTGTTTGCTCAAAACGAAGGGTGAAAGTACTTGAAACAAGATCACACACTATCATGCACCCGGCGGCCAAGCATCACTGTATGCGCCATCATCGATAGTGAAATTGCAGCTGTAGTCATTGCCATCAGCAGTGTGAGAAGGGATTGTGTGCCTATATGTCTCAAGGAAGTCTCAAAATAGCTCATTGGAACCAATCTTAACATAAGCGGCCTTGACGTAGCCCACCTTACCAGAAGACCCACCTTGGCTATATAAGGGCGAATGATATTCGTCACCTTTACCGCTAGACAGAGGAATCTTGAAGAATTCCTGCATGGAAAACACAAGGAAAACTACTTAGAAGATTGCTCGACAGAGACAAAAAGAAAAAGAGAATATGTATATAAATAAAGGAGATGCTAGGCTGCAGCCAGCACCCTGCGACCCAATCAGCAAGTGGATGCAAGTGTCATTCCCCTCACGGCCAGGCCACCAGGAGCCCAACCACTTTCCTCTTTCCATTAACAGGTCCACGACCATCTCTTATGTCTCTCAACCTAACCCAAACGGGATGCTCGCGAGCCAGGCCTTTAGGCCCAGCCTCTTTCCTCCAGTAATGTGTCCTGAGCCGATCATTTAGTAACCAGCAAGTTGAGCCCAGCACCCCAGCACCAGGCCCATCCCACTCCAGTCCACAGCGCCCCAACGACCCTCATTCAAAGTAGAAGCCACGTTAAGTCAGACCTTGACCCCAGCCGAGCCTTCCTGTCAAGCCCCGTGGCTCCAAAAAAATAAAAAGAAAGAAGGAAGAAGAAAAATTTAGTTTTTTCTTACCTTGGTGCAGCATGGAGAAAAAGAACAACGACGATCAACTCTTTGCAAGAGCGAGCAAAGAAGAAGACTAGGGGATGGAGTACAATTTCCTCTGGTTGTCTCTCTTTCTTGTTGAGATAAAAGTTGTGCTCCAAATTTATTTAACTCTCTACTTAAGGTAAACTTAAACAAGTTTTGGTGACAATTGGTTTCTCTTTTCTGAAAAACTTTAATTCCAAGTCAAAGTGCAGAATCTACAACAAATCAGGAATCAACTCTATGCTTGCCTACTCAGCTTAGGAGTTTCTACATCTCTTACCCTTTTCTGCCTGCAGCCTAGCAGGTGGGAGGGGGGAGGGGAGCATTTATGGAGCCAAAAATAATTTCAAAATCCTAGAGACGACACGTGAACTTTTTTTTGACGAAGACAAGAATGTCCTCATTAAATAAGCAGGGCCAACAAATATTCCCACGATCAATCCAAAATCTCTGAAGGCTTGAGCAATAGATTACAACATCACCAAGCTCCCCTGCTCGTGGCAAGGAAGAAAAGTAAAAGGCATTAAAGATGGGATTAATTGCAAAATCCTATCCTTAACACTCTCCTACATTGAAGATCAACTCAAACAAGGAATCCTCATCACATCAAATCAAGGATACTTCCATGATCATCCTATGATATTATCTAATAATTAATATCTTGGGATTATTCTTCCCTCATTCATCATTTGGATGACTTACCTCAGCCAATGGGAAGCCACCATGTGTAGGGTGAAATCCTACATCTAGGCCGGCCACCTCCTAATAAATACCTCAACTTCTGTAGCTTTGGCTATGCACTTAAGCCCTAAACTCTCTCTTAAGAAACTAACTTAGACATCAAAGCTCCATTAGTCACCCCCCCCCCCCCCCCTCCCCAAAAAAAACCTCATAGGAAGGTGTTTGTTTGTTTTGTAGGTACAATTTCGTCAAGACTGAAGACTACCAAATTTTACTACCACAATACTAGTCAATAATCCACTTTCGGCGTAGAAACTCAAGGATCGAATTTGGGTTTACCAATAACTCTCCCTTTATTAGTAAACTTAGATGAGAATCCAACATTGAAATGAAGGTCATGTAAAGGTTTATCAACCACATCCTTTAAATGCGTCTAGGTCTTCCCACCTTCTTTTTCCCATTTGCTTGAACAATTTGTGCATCCTTTGTTTTAACATTCTCCCTAGGATCAACCTGTTTTGAAATATTGCTTTATTCACCAATATTTTTAGCCTTGAAATTCACCTGCACATCAACATTCTCCTCTGAACTTTTCTCTAGATCAGTTCTTTCCAAAATCTCAAAACGAGAACCAGATGCATCCGGCGTCACCTTAGTGGTCTCAGTACTAATACTTGTGTTCTTTTAGAAATAAGTGAGGGTATAATGGGGAGGAAAAATCCATTATGATTCCCCAAACAACTCGAAATTCAATTCCCACCTAAATGTAGGGAATTCAATTCCTCCAAATTTTGAAGTTGGATTCCAAAATTCACGTGGATTCCACCAACTTGTTTATTCCCAATATTTGGTAAATACTGAAGTATCCTGTAATCGAAATTTAATTCTGCATTTTGATTCTGATTACTTTTACGTAAACGTGCCATAAGCAATCTATACACCTTATGGAGAAGAACACATTCATTAGAACTTCCTAAATACTCTCAATTTTTGTAATTACATGTACAAATTGTCTGAGTTTCGCTCTAACTTCCTTTTCTTCCTGTCATGATGTCCACACAAATGACTTACGAACATATTACATATCATGTGATTTACAAAGAGGTAATTATTTTAGGTGAATTCCACGAATGATGGGGAAGACGTAAAACAACCAACATTATGATTCATAAGGTGCCACACAGCCTTGTGGTCCACAAATAAAAGAGAGGCGCATTATTTTTGGTGGGTCAACTAAGGCACGGAAGCAACTGAAAGCCAAACTAAAAGAAGAAAAAGGTAATGTCCTAATTAAAAGAAGTTATTTGAAGAAAAAGAAATGAAATAAAGCAAGAGAAAGTTAGGTCTTACTTGGCACATTCTTAGTGAGTAAGAAATTGAGCCTAGAATCTAGATGACAAGGATATGGATTTGTATCTGTGTTTGCCACATGGACTGTGGAAGTCAAGCACCAATAATTTATCTTAATATTTTTTTTTTTTGTTTTTTTTTTTAAAAGACAACCTGTGGCAAGCCACGGTTATTTACCCATTTTGAGCCAGGAAAACCTATAGGGAATTTCATTCTGTCCGTGGCCACAGTCAAGCAAATTCACCAGCTCGGAACACCGAACTCGAGACTTCCCACATTTTTTTGTTTATTTGAGAGCCGCAGTCCGTGCCCTTACTATTGGGTCAGTTGTTGTGACTATTTATCTTAATATGTTCATTTGAAGTATAAATAAAAGATATATGTTAATATGTTGATCCAGATATTTCAAACATATGATGTTGTTGGACTAATATCAAGTAAAATTTTATTTGAAAGTACTTTCGTAGCACTGGACGCATCTAACAGATCATTTCTGCTTTTCTATTGTTTCTTTTATTACTGAAAAAGAAAGAAGGATACGACCATGGAGCATCTTCCGTCATTGGGAAGAAGTATGCCAATACGCAGTTGGTATTTTTCAACTTTTATTTTGACAAACAATATAAGGAAAATGAAGAATCGAACTTATGAGATTTTAGTGTGTAGGTGAATAATTCTTCGCTAATATTATATTCCATGCTCTTTAGTATCCTAATCCTACTCAAGTGTAGTAACATATTCTAGAAAAATAATCATGCAGCAGGATAGCCTTAGTATAATGGAGCCTTGGATAAACCCTCAATTTGCAAATTTAAAATAAGGGACACTTTGGATGCGGTCCCTAACTACCAATGTCCTTTGATTGAAATCTTTGTGGTTTTTAATTTTTTATCGAAGTCTCTGACATTAATATGATAATATATTTCTATATAGGCTATTATATTTTTAACTTAAAAATGAAATTGTAGTTATTTATATTAATGAGATTTAAAATAAAAGCCCATAATTTATGGGATTAAAATATTAAAGATAAATTATACTCTCCAATATATTGTGTGTGTATATATATACACATGGGTACGTTCATAAAAAAATTAACCAAAAAATTATTATACCAAAACATGACATACCCCGACTCGAACATCGAGATGTACTGGCCGTCACGTGAGTGTGACGTAGCCATGTGCGCAGTGCGGAATGATATATATATATATATAATAAGTACTAGAATAACACAACTAGTGATAAAAGATCATAGAAGAGTGTGAAGGTCAGAAACATAATTTACAAAGTTCAAGCATCCTAGGTGCAGTCCAGAAAGATTTAACAGGATAGTCAGAATATTTACATGGATAGTGCACTGTCAGAATTGCCTTGAAACCTCGCTTGCCACCAACTCTATCTAATACCTGGAGGGGCGAAAACAAAAACGTGAGTGGGCAAAAACAAAGCTTTACCAAAATCACTTTGATATAAAAGTTATAACCCCTCTCCGTAAAAACAAATATATACTTCCCAGAAAAATATATACATACGTACTAGTACTGAGAACCATCAATCAAATATTGCCATGTCCGAATGTACCATATTCAAGATCAAACATGCAACAATCATCATCAAAGTCAATCAGGTGATATCTCAATGCATAACATGCCGGCAATGCATATAAGTCAGCCGGAGTCACCTATCGTGACCTGTACGGCTGAATCTATGGCTCCTCAATACATCCTCAATCCAAACTCTCAATCAATAACCTGCACCCATGTCGGAACCACCTGTAGTGGTCTGTACGACAAGCTGGGTATATAAGAACGTTCTGTGCTACGGTCACGTGAAGGCTGGCGACGAATCGTGGATCACCTACAAGTCGGAACCATCTATAGTGGTCTGTACGATAAGCTAGCACCTGCCTTGGATCCAAGGTAAGCGTACGGTGCGGGAGGTGAACGATCACGTGAAAGCTAAGCCCTACTCTGGCGAAGCACAAACCCCGATGTGCAGGTAAATGAGCCATAATCTAATCTCATCGATATCACAATCATCATATCAAAAGTACATACTTACCTGACTTACCTGGCGCCCGCAGTGCCTCAACACATAATCACATAACATAGCAATGAATATATATATATGGCATTCGACATGGCATTCAATTTCATAAAATCATTTAAATCGTATTTCTGGGAATCAGTCAAGTATATATATATACTGAAAACAAAAGCCCACTCACTGATAAGTAGACGGATCGTAGCCCCAGAGCCTCGCGTGGCTGCGCTCGTCCTCAGGATAAATCTCACCTATATGTGAAACAACCATACAACCGTTAATTACGCACATAACCCAATTTAGGTAATCACTTCTCATACATTGCTCATTTGGGGTGTTTGAATATACCAACATGCTCTACTCAATCCCACGAACACCCCCATATTTTTAAAATAATTTTCTGAAGCCCCACGCGCCCTCACGCGCCGGCCAAGGCACAGCAACATGCGCCGCCCACGCGCGGCCACGTGCTATGCATGCTGACGGAAACCCTAACACCGTTAGGGAATATTCCGTTAAATCCCTGGAATATTCCGTTAAGGTTAACTGACACTATTACCTTCCGTTAGGAATATTCCGTCAACTTTGACAGAATATTCTGTCACCTTCTTCACCAGTTCACCAGCGACCGGCACGGGCACCGTTGCGTTGCCGGAAACTGGGTAAAACTTCTAACCCTAGTTTCTAGCTCAATTCTCAACCAAATTTCACAAAATTTACACCAAAATGAACCTTAGAACAAGGAGAAGAGTCCTATACCTTTTAAAATCTCAAAACTCGACTGAAACTCGCCAGAACAAAACCATGAAATCCGGCCAACCTTAGAACTTGTGATCCCGACGTCCAAAAACCTCCAATTTTGTCCTCCGAGCTTCACAAGAACATTCTAAGGCTCCCTATGATCTTGGAATGTTCCAATACGTCCTGGTTTACGAGCACATGAACAGTACCCTCTCAGAGCTTCACGGATTTTGGGGTTTTCGAGGGTTTCACACCTAACTAAGGGTACGGTTGGGTTCACAAGGTTACAAGGAACACGAAGAAGGCAACTAGGACTTCGATCCGTGCCACGATCAAGGGTTGCAGAGTTGTCCGTACAGTTTGCAGGGAAAAGGAAGAAGAGTCGAGAATGAGGAGAGAGAGACGCGTGAAAATGGAAGAATGCACACGTGTGCATGTGACTGTGTGGGTTTTGTTCTCATCCAATCCCACTAATATCAACCACATTCATATTAAATCCAAAAAATTATGGGAACCCTCACAATTGAGCTCATTCTATCTCATACATACCCACAACCACGCAAGGGTAAAAATGTCATTCCACATTATCGATACTTTATTTCGGGACGGCCTGTTACAAAACATGGGTACATTTTTCAAAAAAAAAAAAAAAAGATATTAGGATTAATAACATTATTATATTTCTTCTATTAAACTTGACATAGATACATTCTCAAATCAATGAAATAAAATGTACCCATATAAGTTTAAAAATGGATTAGAGAAAAGATTGAATGAATTTTATATAAAAAAAATGGGTATTAAAAAAAGGGTACATTTGTCATGTGACAAATTGGTATAGTAAAAAAATGGGTACATAACAATTTTTTTTTATAAAAATTTAATAGGTACAAACTTATTCTAATTTTATTTTTTATATTTTAGAAATGTTTGAATTGAAAATTAATTAGGAGTTTAATAAGGGTATGAATATTAAAATTCTAAATCAATTACTAATTTTTATTATAAAAATTATGTAACTTACATGTAATTCATTAATATATTAATGATAGAGACTTTGATCAAAATCTAAAAACTAATAAGGTCTTAATCAATTAATATTAGAAACTAAGAACTGGATACTAGTTTTTCATTAAAATAAAACAAATGAATGGAATATTAAAAAAGAAAGAAAAGCTATTCTCCTAAAATTTCAAAAAGAAAAAGTTATATATTCTCATGGCCTATAAATACAAAGCCTGCACCATGTAAAGGGTTCAACAACACACAAGAACACAAAACATCTCATAATCCAATTTATTTCACTTCATTTCCTCTCTCTCTCTCTCTCTCTCTCTCTCTCTCTCTCTCTCTTCATGCTTCCAATAATCAAAATCCTCACGAAATCTACTACTCTGATAGTAGTACCCCTACTGGCTCTCATCAGAGACATGGTAGGTTACGAATCCTCGATCAAAGCCCGAATCCTTTTCGAGTGAGAAATGCAAAATCTTCGAGACCCTTTTCAGGATTTTCATTGATTTCTTTCACTCAACCCCGTTGTCGAAAAATGGATTCAATCAATTTTTATGACATCAAAGCTGAGAAGGCAAACGCAATCTTGAAATACCGTCAGCTTCGAAAAATCGCAAAACTCTTTCGGTTGATAGAGGTGCTTGCTGTTCTGCTCCTGCTTTCCAGGTTTTCTGTCCAACTCCCTCATGCTGTCAAGAACTCTGCCTCTTACTTCAAAGACTTATCCGGCGTCATGGTAAGTCCTCGCTTCGTGTTTGTTGTTGGAAATGTAATAGTTATCATTCTCTACGCCAAGTCGGGCAGATTTTCAGCTAAAGACTCGAGCACAGACAGCTCGGGTGGTGATCTTTACGAAGAGTTTGTTCAGAACAGCGAAAAGAATCAAAAACTTCGTGGCGATGGGATTGAGTACCAGGCCATAAAAAAAAGGCCCGAGGATAGTATAGTTTCTGAGCAAGCTCCTCATACTTCGGAAGTCAAGAAGTTCACAAGGAGTCAGTCAGAGAATTTAGAACGCGCGGTTTGCAAGAGCTCGCGGCGCTTACTGAAACGATCAGAGACGGAGAAATTCAAGGAAAATGTTCAGTCTGGTGGGAAATCGGCAGGGAGCGTGTACCCTGAAGACGTTATGAGTAACGAGGAGTTTCGAAGCAAGGTTGAGTCCTTCATTGCAAGGCAGCAGAAGTTTCGACTGCAAGAAGAGTTCTCTGTAAACTAGGGTGAAGTGTGGCGAAGTCTCTGTTTGTGTTCCTTTTTTTCTTCTTTTTTTTGGGGATTTTGGGGGCGTTGGGGGGGGGGGGGGGGGAGGGTGTGGAGTTTCGAGGTTGAGTCCTTCATTGTAAGGCAGCAGGAGTTTCGACAAGAAGAGTTGGGGTGGGGTGGTAATATTTCTATATGTATTTGTAATTTTGTACATAGCTATATCAAGAGTGCAATGTAAATTTACTATAGTTTGTTCATATTTCACTATGATTATTCTCCATTCCCTCTCGTGACGTTTCATGGATTGGGATAACTCAATAGATTCATGTATGTTAAAGGATGAAGTGAAAGCCAATTTTTAAATTTTGTTCAATTTGAAGGTAAAAGATGAATTAGTCATGAAGAAAATTTATCATTTCCAATCCTAATAAAATGGTACGATATCAAGCCCTTTTAAGTTATAATTAAATCTATTTAACTCATTTAATTTGGATAAAATTTAGAAGTTGGAAATCAAGCTTCATGCCTTACATCAACATAATTTAAATTTAGTGAATTATCCAATCCAATCTAATATGTGCGTCATAAACGACATTAGACAAGGTAACATGATCATTTAGTCTCACACTCATGACCAGAGTTCAACTCTCGCTTCATTGCTTTACGAACCCTAGGCCTACAATTTTCACCAAAGTTATCCATGTGATAAGACTTTCCAAGCATATACCAATAGGGCAAAAGGAAATTGATAATTAGAGAATTTTCCAGAGGTGTTTGGTAAGGCTCAATTACATGAGCATAATGGCAAAGAATGTATTCCAAATTCTGTTCTAACACATCATAATGCATAAATTCCAAAT
Source organism: Heteromeles arbutifolia (assembly GCA_024362995.1). Classification (NCBI taxonomy): domain Eukaryota; kingdom Viridiplantae; phylum Streptophyta; class Magnoliopsida; order Rosales; family Rosaceae; genus Heteromeles; species Heteromeles arbutifolia. The sequence goes on along the minus strand of JANCRC010000002.1, from coordinate 35,125,179 downwards.
TTTCTTGTTAATTACCATAATGGGATAAGTTAGGAGCATAAAGTCTGACGAGTGTGTTCCTATGAAACTGAAACAAATATAGCAAATTGTGGCTTGTTTGGTGGACTGAATGAGATAGAGCCTTAGGAATATGATTAGATTAATAGAGATGCATTCAGTGGCGGATCCAGGAAATAATATTAGGGGGGTCAGTAAGAATAGCGCGCAAATTTTTTTTAGCAGAAATAGCATGCATATCGTCATTTTATCGGGTCTTGGTAGGCCTGAAGTCATTTGAAAAGGCATATTGCACACCTGTTAATGCCTCATTTGCATGGGTAACTAACATGTTCCAAGGCTGCTCCCATGTGAATACTTAACAAAGAAACACACTTATCTTGAACACACTAACAATGTTTGATATCATTGCATCCCATTAATATATTTGTCCAAGAATGATGATGCTTTGTTATTCTTTGAGATCACCATTTCATTTACTTTGCATTTTTGGATAATTTTTTACTTGGTTCTTTTTTTTTTTGTCAACAATTGTAATCACAACCAACAAACAAGCCAGAGGTAAATAATATTAGGACTAGACTGTAAAGGGGTAACACCTCTTTAATGCATTTTATCAAGCAGTTAAAGGGTATATATGAAGGGCAACTCTAACCTTTAAAGGGGCAGCACCCAAGTCATCTATGGACATTCACCGAAGTTCGAAGGGTCAGCACCTAAGATGTCCATGGACGTTCACTGAAGTTCGGGGGCTATGGACATTCACCGAAGTTCGAATGGTCAGCACCTAAGATGTCCATGGACGTTCACTGAAGTTCGGGGGGTCAGCTGACCCCCCTTGCCCCTTAATGCATCCGCCAGTGGATGCGTTACATAACTCATGTGTGTGATTGGGTTACATAACCCATAATATTTTCCCTTATTTCAAATTTTTAGCCAATCCAATCCGTGTTACAATTTTTCTCACTAAACATTAGCTAGGCTACAAGTCCAATTTAATTAGAAATAACTCATCTCATCCTGCCCACCAAATGGATCTTCCCCCAAAGCAGTTTTGACAGCCAGTTTTTCAGCCATTCCATAATCCATAGACTTGGGTGGACAGATTCATATGGATGAGCATCTTTACAGTTTTATTCTTTACCCCAACAACACAAGACCAAAGTAAGAGGGACATCATCCAACTATACAAAGCACCAGATGTTGGTACACAGTGAACGTCTAATCACTTTTGCTATACCCACTCAACTATAACCTTATTGGATTCTCAATATTTTAAACAAAATTTAGAAAAGAGTTCTTCATATTACTTGTAGTTTATTTAAAGAAATGTGCGTATGAATGTGTGTAAAATAAAAGAATTGGTAGATTTACTGTTACTACTTGGTACAAGCTAGGAGTCAAGAAGCCCTAGTTTGAGAAAAGATCTTCAAGTGCGTTTTTGCTCGTCACCTTAAAATATTTGTGATGCTCATCATCCTGTTAATTACCATTCAATGAGTTTTTCGAAATTTATATAGTAGATAAATCAATTTAAACTCATCCAACGAACAACCAAATGAATGGTGAGCATCACCACTGCTTTGGAATGGTGAGCAAATATATTTCCAAGATCTTCAAGAATGTTCTTGCCATATGGCAGTGTCAAGTAGTAACCCAATTAAAAGGTGGCACGTGTCCAACCAGTTCGGAGTCAAGATACCAATTAGGAGTCAATATGCATGAATAGATTGAGAAAAGCTCTTTAATTAATTGGTTTTCCCTTTGATTAATATAAACTAGTAGATATCCACACTGTGTGAACAATTCATTTTGTTTTGTTTTTTGTTTTTATTATGAAGTGATTAGGTTTTAGAATTAAAAAAAATAAAAATCAGTTATGAAAATTGGAATAATGATGAACATTTTTTTAAATACGGCATGTTATACTAACTTTGCTGTGAGGTTATTGTAAAAAACAGTAAAATTTGTATTACTGTAATTACTAAATTGCCCATATTTTTTATTTTTGTTCAATTTTTGATGAGGAGGTTAAAATAGTAATTTCATATAGTTTTAGTTGACAATCAGAGTTCTATTAATAGACAGTTTAAATTTGTAATTGATTTAAGTAGTAATACTAAATAAAAAAATATTTACCAAACAAAATACTAAATCAAAAAATCAAAAACTGATTTGGGAACGTTACCATTTTCAGTTTTCAGTTTTCATTTTTTAAAAATTAAAAACTTACTTGGTAACAATTTGTAGTTTTTAAAAAATGAACAAAATATTCATTGCAAATATTTTAGAGCTATAAAAGGATCAGCAAAATTTGCCTAATAAAACTGGAAATTCATGGCTCTCTTAAATAAACAACCTATCAACCAAAGAAAATGGAGGAAAACTGATGGCATATGTTTCACAACCTTAAACCAAGAATCAACAAGCACAACAACACAGTAGGATATACAATCAGAAAGCGCAGGAATTGTAAAAGTTGCTCACATTTTCTTTACTAAAACTTGGTAGCCGAGGATCGCTGCTAGTTTCTCCATGTCAGTCTGTGGATGTAGCAGTGTATCAAGACGAGTATCACAGTTCAAGAGAAGCTGAAGATGTAAGTGATTATCTGCACTGTAGGTCCTGAACTCGTCTCTATCAAAACCTCCCTAACACCATCAGCTTAAACAGGATCTCTGGACCATATCATGTACAGATGGCCATAAGTGTAATCCGCATAAATGATACTCTGTCCACTTCAATCATAATCAACTCATTCAGCGAAAGCAAGTCATTGTTCTTTATCCTCGTCAAGAAAGCGCTAACCATCAGTTGGACAATCATCATACCATGCTTTGTATACCATACTCTTCTTTACGGAGTTGCATAACTTACCTATTTAATATCCTTGGTACTCCAAACTACAAACGACCCTTTGTTCGTAAACTCACATGGATGGAAACCACTCATGGCCTTTCCCATGAGTGCCATAGCAGCAATGCTTGGAAATCGCTTCTTCTGAAACTCATCAACGGTTGGCTTCAAACATTGTGATTGAAAAACAACTTTTTCAGACTTCTTTTGGGATGGTACTTTAGACCACCTCTGAATCCAAGGATGAGAAAGCATTATATTTTGACATTTCCTGGCCGAGTCAATGGGAGATGACTCACAATCCCTTAATAGCATTGCAGCTTGATCTGGCACCATCTGTTCTTTACCAAGAAATCTGCCATTTGAGCTTTTTGTACCATAAGCAGGCTGAGTTGCAGTCAACTTGAGCCGTTTAATCCAACTGCTTCTTGTTTCTAGTCCCTGAGATCCTTCTCGACATGCATTGGAGTTTGAATTTGTCGGCTGCTCAGCATGAGAAAGGAGATGTTCCGCATCCAAACTTTGGGTTCTTGAAGTGCTCGTCTCCCTTTCTTCTGCTGAATCAGGAAGCTCTTGATTTATATCAGGTAGTTTTGTGTATGGAAGTCTAGCTCCATTCTCTTCTCCACCTGAAGTGAAGCCTGATCGAGATTTTGGTGACTTCTTGCTACTCTCAACATGCTGCAAAATTCGAAAATTGGAATGGCTTCCCATTTAGTGCTATGCTTAACACGTTATTAAATTAAATCCAACATAGTGTGATCCTTTAAAAGCCAATTTCCTTGGAATGCAGCATATAAGGTGTTTTGGGTGTGAACAAACAGTAGTTCCAAACTATGGATCTTAACCAATTATTCACAAAAAGGGAATTTGTAAAAGTTACCTTATCTGATGCAGATGACGCAACACCTGATTCAACAAGCAAAACCCATTATTAGCCAAAAGGCATGATGAAACAGAACACTGAAAAACTTATTATATGTTTATACTGTATGAACTCAATAATAATTACTTGCTAAAACATATGTTAATCCAAACATGATGCTGCAAAAGCTAAATAGCCTATACATTTAACATGGTATAAATAATGTTCAACTAAGCTAAGATTCCTGAAATATAAGTGTAACTACCAGGAAGAAGGTTATCCTGGAAAGCATCCATGTCCATAAGATCTGTTTCAGATGATGATTCAAGTGCATAAGCCTCAACATCTCTTACATCTTCCTCTCCGTTATTGTCTGTAGGGCTCCTGTAAGGTAGTAGCTTCAATCTAGGCTGAGCAGGGAGACCATAGTCCATGGAAAAACCAAAAAGATCACCGAAAGCTTTTCCTTTCAATTTTTTTGATGCAGTTGACTGTCCAAACATTTGACCTCCTTCAGGCAAGTTAACACCAGTCTTTTTTGTGATCTGAAAATGGTGAGTTGTCTTTGAAAACACGGGAGGACCTCTAGATGATTCTTCCTCAGCGTTGACAGTAGCACATATTCTCATAGTCTCTGTGTGATGCACAGAACGCTGCAGGCTTGGCAGAGATCGGTGAAATACCTTTTCCAATTCGGTCACCTCATGGGGACTGGTGTGGCTTGAAAGCAATCCAATACCAGACTGATTTTGCATTTCCAGGAAATTCCTACCGAAAAAATTTGGTTGCTGCTTACTGCTTGTGGAGGGGTTGTGCTGTAACAAAACCATATCATTCTGCCTTGGCAATGAACCTCCTGATCTTCTAGAGACAAAATTGTTATCGAAGTTTCTCTCGTGAGCCAACAACATGTGATTGTAACTGTTTGTGACATGTTGTGGAGATGCAAAAAGAGAGTTGGATAGATTAATTTCCTCTTCACTACACAGGAAAGATGAGAAAGTACGCCCACCCTTAAGTTGATGTGGCACAATTTTGGAATTTGATCTCGTTGATTCATCCTGAAAAGACTTGGAAACAGCTAGGCTATTGTTATCAAGAAAATTATGATATTTCACCTGTCGCTCTGGAGGCAGTGATGTGGCTTCCAAAGCCCATGCATCAGTAGGAGTCCAGGCAGGCAATGCCAGTGGGCTACACTCAGTAAGTACTCCCCCATGGAAAGTAGAATTTTTCTGATTTGGTTTAGCCACACTAGCCTTTGGAGGAACACTGAACATTGGAAAGGACTGGCCTTCTGATATCGCTTTCCTTGTTTTCTTTGAACTCTCTGCCAGACTGAGACCCCCATCGATCTTTCTTACTCTCTTCGGTTCAGTTACTTCTCCGAACCCTCTAAACAAGGAATGCTTCTTAACACCACGATTGTGTTGTTGCGCCTCCTCATAACGAATTGATACATGGCCACAAGCTTTGGTTGCTGACTTACAACTTGTGCACATCCAATGAGCCATCCAAACAGATTCGTAAGGATGTGAAGCTAGCTCACTTGTTCCTTCACTACCATGATACGATCGTGCAACCCGATCAGACATGATAAACGCACTTATAAACTACCCAATTTCGAAAATACCAAGTTTATCTCAATGGCTCATCGAAAATCACCTAAACACCCAAGACACCAACAAAAATCATCAACCTCCATATTTCCATATGTTACATAAAAAATGAGAAATTCAGCCATGGCAATCCAATACGTATATAAAAGTTCCAAATTTAAACTAAAAAAGATCACATTCTTTTCCCAGATTATAACTGTGGGGAAAAAGAAAAAAAAAAACTCTTCTGGGTATTATTCTTATTGCTAAAGAAACCTACTTTTCAATTTTAATGCAGGCACATAAAATTCCAATATATTTGTACACAGATAATTGCAACCAAGTATATCATTTCAAAAATTAAGTAACAAAAATAGAGCAAAAGAGAGAATTGAAGCCAGTTACCTCCACAGGTGAAGATCCAGAGGAGGAGATGGTAACCAAAGCTGCCAGATAAGAGAGAGAGAGAGAGAGAGAGATGAAACCCAAAAGAGAAAAGCTTTTATTAAAGGGGATGAGAAGCAGAGGAAGAGGTAGAGGAAGTAGGATCTGAAAGCAGAGGCTTGACAGTGTTTGCTCAGCCAGATAGCCACAGCCACAATCTGTGAGCTCCAAGCTTTTGGCCAAATAGGGGAGAAAAGGGCGAGGGGACCCAATTCACCTGCACTTTTCCAAGCTGTTTTTATACTTTTTCTTTTGTTTATTCATTTAAATACTTTATATCAGGCTTCATTTATGCAAAAGAATTCCCATTTTTTTCAAAAAATGGGAGTTAGGCGTGGGGTCGCTTCGCATCGAATTTCAACGATCCGAATCGTTTATTTTATAAGTTTCGATTCATAGATCATTATTGCAAAAATTTAATTCAATTCAAAATCATTTGCCTATTTAATTATCAAGATACAATTTCATTGTTTCTTATATAACAAAGTATTCGTTAATTTCTTTGAACCCAATTAGAAGTCTTAAATATTTCCAATTTTGCTAATATTTTGTAAGGATGATCTATAAGATGCAACTTGAAAAATAAACAATTCGGATTGTTAATGTTCGATATGGTGTCGACCCTACAACTAATCCTCATTTTTATTAAAAAATGAGAATCTCTTTCCTTAAAGGTTTCCTACTTTATATTATTGTGTATATTTGTTCATAAATGTATGTGCATGCATCATTTTATTAGAAAATTAGGACAAAATGGATTTTTTTTTTTTTTAACATGGTATGCATTAAATGGGTTTGTAATGCACAACACATATGAGTATATATGGTTAATTTGGATGTAATATGTGACACACTGTTACATTGCAAAGGCATATGAGTACTTGGCAATTACTTCTCCTTTTGCAATGCTCATTAACAGGAGATTTTTGAAATTTTTTGAAATAAATTGGCGAAATTACGTGAACCTTCATGAAGCATCAATGAGTAATTTAAGAGTTATGAGAAATTATCGGATTTAATAGGTTCTTGCGTTTCGAAAGTTGCAACAGTTCATATTACATCTTGTAGTTTTAAAAAGCTTCGAGAAGTTTTGACTCGTAAAAAAAAAAAGATAAGATATGACATATTCTCATGCACTCAAGTTTTATAGTCTCACAAGAATTTTAGAAGGAAAATTAGGAAATTTTAGAAATTTTATAAAGATGGGTTTTTGTCACAAATGGTCCTTAAAATTGACCCTCACCATCAAGATAGTCCCTGAAATTGAAAACCAATCAATGTAGTCCCTGAAAATAAGTGTCTCAAATCAATATGGTCCTTCCGTCACAATTTTGTTAAAAATTCCGTTAAATGCTGGTGTGGCACATAAATGGGTCTCATAAGTTCTTTTTTCTCACAAATGGTCCTTGAAATTAACCTGCGACATCAAAATGGTCTCTGAAATTGACATGCGACATAAAAAATAGTCTCTGAAATTTAAAATCTATCAATGTAATCCCGCAAATAAGTGTCCCAAATCAATGTAGTCATTCCGTCACAATTCTGTCAAAAATTATATTATGTGCTGATGTGACACATAAATGGATCACACAAGTCTAATTAAATTTAAAAAATTACAAATAGGTTTAATAATTTAATAGTTAATAAAAAGTTATGAACCCAAAAACCCAATCCTGCATTCACCTCCGATCCCAGTCCACATTCTTCTACCTCCTTCGTTGTCTATTTTCTAAAAATTAAAATTAAAATTCCCACGTGTTATAACTTGCAGTAGTTTCACAAAGCTTCAAGAGTTTTAGGAAAATAATATAGACAATACATGCTCAGTTACCGTTGTTGTTTCATGATAAATCTAAACAAAATTTAAACAAATAAACCATATTGTTTTCTCTCTGCTTTCTTTTTACGACATTTTCTCTCTTTTTCTCCACCAAAAAATGTAAATGGAGATGCAAATGTGAATTTAACTCTCATATTTCCGTCTTCCGTTGGGGATATTCTAGATTTCACTTTTCCTTACAACATATTAGGGCAATGTCAAATGTAATGGATATTTATTGTTTACGAAGGAAAGTATGTCATAGAACAAAAATGCGTTGGTTCCAGTGGCACACAAAATATATTTATGCTGGAACTATCGTTTTTTGTTCGTCCCTTATCCTAAGGTGACCGTTACTCCCTCCAAAATAATGACACTTGTCAGATTAACTAGCTATGATTACTTTTATACCATTTATCCCTTTTCTCTTTCCTTGATTTGGAAAAAATAAAATGAACTTTAACGAAAAACTCGAAGTACTATTTAGTTTAACGAAAAATTATATTTTTACATTGAAAAATTAATCTTTGTGCTATTCAATTTATCCATTTATTTTGTCTTTATATTTAAAACTCAAAGTTTTCAAACTATTTTCATTAGTTTTCCAAAAAATAAAACATGATTAAAAATAAGGTAAATTACATTTTACCACCTCAGGTTTGAGTCTATTGCAACCTCATACAACATCTTTAAAAAATTTTACTTTCATACCTCACATATTATTTTATTTTAATATAATACATCCGTTACATTTTTCATCCATTAGTCTGTTAAGAGCTGACGTGGCTGACAAATTTGTGTCACGTGACAAAAAATTAATTTTTTATGCATTTAAAATATTATAATAATTTACCTTATTAAAAAATAAAACCCACACCCAGATCCCCTGCTTCCCCCTCACCTCTCTGCAACCTCCACCCTCTCTTCCTTCACGCCATTGTTACGCTCACTCCTCAACGAGGACTAATTCGCCTTCTTCTCCTCGATTCTCACCCCCTTAGCTCCACCGCCGTCGCCCATTGGAGCCCTCTTCGTCCTTAGATTCCACGGCCTCCTCTCTGGCAGCTCCGGTGTGAGCGATGGCGCGACCAGCTGCATATCCGTTTGATGGCGGAGCTCATTGAGATCGGAGGGAACAGAGGGAAAGGGGGAAGTGTACAAGATGTTAGGTGGAAGGGTAGGTTGAAGGCTGTAATTGAATATCTGTAATTACAGATCTACCTTTGCCTTTTTACATATTTTTCTTTCATTTTCAAAATTTTAATTTGGTTTATTGATTATTTCCAGTATTGAAAACTGGAAACGAGAAAGCTCTACGGTGGTGATGGGGAGAGGGTGGCTGGGTAGGAAGATATGGGTTTTTTTTTTTTTTTTTTTTTTTTTTTTCCTTTTCTTAGTTAATTGTGGTGGGTAGGAAGTTTGTGGTGGGTTTTTTCGGATGGGAGGGGAGGTGAACAACTGGGTTTTTTGGGGTTTTGGGTGGGGTGGGGGGTTGCGGGGGAGGTGGGGGTGGGGTGGGATGGGGGTTTGGGTTGCAGGGAAGGGGTCGGGGAAGGAAGATGGGGTTTTTTTTTTTTTAAATAGGGTAAATTATTATATTTTAAATGCATAAAAAATTATTTTCTTGTCACGTGGTATAAATTTGGCAGCCACGTCAGCACAAATGTGGATCTTATATTTGCCACGTCATCACTTAATGGTTTACTTAACGAATTTTCTAACGGATGTATGAAATTGAAATAAAATGATAAGTAAATGTATGAAATTGAAATTTTTTAAAGATGTTGTAAGAAATTGAAATCGATGAGGTAAAATGTAATTTAGCCTTAAAAATAAAACATAATATCATTATATATTTCGAAAATAAACAAGGCACACTATAATATTATATAATAATATTGTTTCTAGAATCTTGGCATGGCATACCAGGTTATCTTTAATGGTAATAGTAGTATTCATGGCTCAATTCAAAAGGATACAAATATCTTTTCTCAATTGAAAATATCGTGACCAACACTAATACTTAACATTAACAAATATCCAAGGAAACCCGTTCTCCACCCGCATACGATGAATGTGAAAAATCATATATCCTTATGAGTAATGTGGGATGTTGCGTAGCCTATAACAGTGTTTAATAATATTAAGGTTGGGCTCCACTCTATGCCAGTTCATCTAAAGCACGTACATGAAGAGGGAGTTGAACGCTCGATTTAAAAAGTTCGGGCGGAGAATGCCGCTAGGCTGCGAGGTAGTCGGATTGGCCTTTCACCTGACACTGGCACTCGGTGGACAATGTCGGTCAGGATAAGGAACTGCCTCCTTAACTCCTCCAACCATAATGGGATCATAACGCTAGCAATGTGGACGTCACCATAATCCAACCATAAAGGTTTATAGGCACGCCAACCGTGTAGGGGCAAGTCGAGTTCCCATAATCATTCAAATCTAAGATTTGATTAAGGCAGATGACAACCCTCGGAAGTATTGAGCCAATTCTCATAGCCCATCTCTTTTGGGTGACCTTGGTCAGGATTTTGCTCTAGGTTGTTTTCTTGGTAATCCTGCACATGCACATCTTCCTGAGCCGGGGAGTCCTCTAGTTCTATGACCAGAGGTTGCACACTCTATTGATATATGAATGTGCCACCCAGCCCTATTAGCATACCATCTCTGAGCATGTCGACGACATCGGTTATAGCATCAAAATCGATGCTCTCGTTATCTAATGAACACTAGTAGTTCTAGGCCTTTCAACCATCGTTCTTGTAATCTGAAGCAGTTGACATTGTTTGCACACGATATCTACAAGCAGTTCTAGTTTTAGAAAAAGATAGAGAATGAAGAGAGTGAAGATAACCAAAACATGAAACTGTAAAGTTTTAAATGTTAGGGGTAGAGCAAAAGTGCTCGGGAATGTTACAGGCCCGAGCAGCACGTAAGGACCTGGCTACCAGCACAACCAATAGATGAAGGCCCTCGTCGACATTATCTCGTACTGGTGATGATCAACAAAATAGAATTCAGTGGATGTAAAGGTTTATAGGCACGCCAACCGTGTAGGGGCAAGTCGAGTTCCCATAATCATTCAAATCTAAGATTTGATTAAGGCAGATGACAACCCTCGGAAGTATTGAGCCAATTCTCATAGCCCATCTCTTTTGGGTGACCCTGGTCAGGATTTTGCTCTAGGTTGTTTTCTTGGTAATCCTGCACATGCACATCTTCCTGAGCCGGGGAGTCCTCTAGTTCTATGACCAGAGGTTGCACACTCTATTGATATATGAATGTGCCACCCAGCCCTATTAGCATACCATCTCTGAGCATGTCAACGACATCGGTTATAGCATCAAAATCGATGCTCTCGTTATCTAATGAACACTAGTAGTTCTAGGCCTTTCGACCATCGTTCTTGTAATCTGAAGCAGTTGACATCGTTTGCACACGATATCTACAAGCAGCTCTAGTTTTAGAAAAAGATAGAGAATGAAGAGAGTGAAGATAACCAAAACATGAAACTTTAAAGTTCTAAATGTTAGGGGTAGAGCAAAAGTGCTCGGGAATGTTACAGGCCCGAGCAGCACGTAAGGACCTGGCTACCAGCACAACCAATAGATGAAGGCCCTCGTCGACATTATCTCGTACTGGTGATGATCAACAAAACAGAATTCAGTGGATGTATTTTAAAAACACAAAAAGGAGGAATTACATTATAATCAAGTGTTGGGGCAAAAAAAATGTCACCTACAAGCCCAACCATGTCTTAAAGCCCAATCATTGTGGAATTGTCACAAGCCGAGCTTAAATCCATGCACAAAGTACAAAATGAAGAGTATGCAAATTTACGATCATGACATGCCAATAAAAGAATAGTTTATTAGATGCCTATGCAAATCATGCATATTTATAACGCCAAGCATGTGACACGTTTAAATGAGCCTAAGCCATGTAACCTGGCTTGCCAAGTGGTTCGTGGTGTGGATGGTTACGAAAGTTCACTAGGCCTACGTGGAATTAGAATTGTGGAATAGTTTTGGGCTGCTTGGGAGCACTAAAAGTCTAAGCCCATGATTTTGGCTTAACATGGGAAAGCTTAAGAGAGAACATTTTATCCTTACTCTTTCCCTTGCAAACCAACTAAGATACTTAGAAAACAACCAAAGCCTAAAGCCGAGCTAACCAAATCACATGTTTACCTAGATTTGTGCACCCTTTTTATTGTGCAGAAATGAATCTTTCCTTTTTAAGCTCATACAGGAAAAAGATGAGAGAAAGCAGGAAGAAGCGTTAACAAAGATAGAGTCATGTTGTGGGACTTGGTCCAAGAAATGTGCTATGAGACTTGGTCCAGGAAATAAGAAACTTCAGGCAGTAGGCAATGTGCTCAAACAGGCTTGATGGGGCTCCCAGCCTCAGCCGCGTTGTATGTTGTTGCAGTCATATAAAGATGAAGGGAATATGTAACTGATATAGAAGAGGAGAAGAAACCAAGAGATTCCCTAGTTGGATCCTGAAGGGATCTCTACTTCTATAAATACAAGGCATCAGTACACTGTAAAGGAGACACGACCATGGAGAGGGAAAAAGAACGACAAGGGCAAGAATGCACCACACAGAGCAAGCTTTCTCTAATTGCAGGAAGCCTAGTTCATTAGGGATAAGCTTTCCTGAAGCCTTCCAATAAGCTTCCTTAAATTATGTAAAACCACCTAAATTCTGTAAAACCACCAAACCATTAGAACTTTAGATTAGCCAGTTCAACACCATGCAGCCAAGAACAACGTCTCTTTCTCTCAGGCCATACTTGTGGGCTTTTAACTTCGACACCACACATCATTCATGCAAATCATAATTTATTGTGATTACTCAGTTGTTCCAGTGTTTGTTAGTTTAACAAATACTCCCCAAAGCCGCCAAAATCAGCGTAGGAAACCCTCATCAGCGTTTAGGGAACACACTCATCAGCGTTGAGAGAAATATTCTATCAACGCCTAGGGAAACACTCATCAGAGTTGAAGGAAACACTCTATCAGTGCCTAGGAAGCACCAATCAACGCCGAAGAAAACACTTCATTAATGCCTAAAACATCTGACTACGAAAAGAAACACTTCATTGTTACCGGAAGCACTCAACACAACACAACACCACACCAGATCAGACCAAGCACCCAAGAATTGCTGGAAGATCAACAAAGCATTCCCTTGTACTTTCTTTTCCTTCTGGATGCTTTGGGTCTAGTCCTCGCTAACTCAGAAACGGGGGACGTGAGGGTTTTAGCTCGTCTATTTACAAAACAAACCCGTCAAAGCCCTTCAACACAAAAACCCCCCAAGTCCCAGCGTCAAGACAGGTACCAATGTGTGGAACCCATCTGAGGAAGATTAATGGATGATGTTGGTGACTCATGGTGTAGTTTCTTGACCACTGAAGAAACATTGCAGAGAGAATATGGCAAAGTTTTATTTTAAGAGTGAGGAAGAATAGAGGTTTAGAATTTTGGAGATTGGATTATACAACCCCAAGTGGCTAATTGTAGCCGTTGGAAAAAGGCACCAAAATGGCGAGACCGTGATACGTGGCACCTCGGTTGAGTTGGTTTTCGAAACGGAATAGTCGTGAAAAGATGTTGCGGTACGCGAGGCCACGCCTGGTTGCAATGCATTAAATGCAGCGGCACCTCGATTACCATGCCAGTCTACCACTAACAGGCCTCAGATACCCAAACGTCTCCTCATCAAAGCTCTAGGATCTGAACAGACGAGGTGTAGCCGAGCTGATGACGTAATAAGAAATTGGGTACAACCTAGACATTTTCCCGGGCAAGCATCATGAATGTGCAAACTAACCATTATAACTTGGTGCCCAAGAATAAACCCTTAGCCAAAGAGTTGAGGGACTTGTTAATGTTGGGCACTTTTAGGCCCATATGGCAGTATAGGCTATGGAATGAAATACAAAAAGCCCAACATGGATTAAAAGGTTCAAGACTTGGGAAGATATAAGAGAAGGTATACCCGAGCACACAAGCCGACCACCTCGGCGTGTCGCCCCGATTTGGTTAACAAGAGATCTAGCCGAGCATCTAAGAGTAAGTGAGCAGACTAAAACGTTTGTGGTGCCAGTCTCCCAGGACCGGTCAAATCAGGTGTCAATCATAACACATGGCAATTCATAGTCAATGACAAGAGTTCAGATGTGATGTAAATGCGGTTGGATGAATGCTCAAAGAAACAAGGTTAAGTAACCAATGCCGAAATCCCCGCTCGATTCTTGCCACCCTCAAAGGGCGCGCGCATTTCGACTGAACGAATGTCATTTCACTGTCGAATGTCGGGAAGACAAGCAAATGGGTATCAAGATGGTAGTCTACATATGAGGTCTATTAAATGCTAAGTAGGGAAAACCCTGAGAGAATGGCCTCATTAAGGGATTATATAAAGGGGTGAAGGCATTAGCTTTTTGGGGTCGAAGAACTAGAAAATGAAAGAATTTATGTATTAGCAGAGTGCTATTTATTTAATCTTGCAATCAATACAATTAAGAAAATGTGGATGTAGCCCAGTTTTGAGGAATGAACCATTTAAACCTTTGTGTCCATTTAGATTCAGTCCCCCGATTGATTCTACCATAGAGGCCAACGATAGACAATAAATCCCCCCCCAAACACAACTTACAACTTTCATCGTACTATGCTCTCCAAAGAGCAACTAATCTCAAAATCCCAAAAGGAAATGTGTTGAGTTGGAATCTCATTCTAACTAAAAATTCTTGTGGTTTCGGATGATCTAGCTATAAGAGAACCAGGAATGGAGAGCTTTCCCCTCATTTCCACCCGACTCTTGGGTCTTAAGAATGCTGGTTTTAAGAATGAGTGATTACCCTTCTCTGACCCTTACTGCCTAACCTGAAAGCGAACAGTTAATGCGGTCCACTTATTGAACAGGGTTCTATGGTCGGTTTGCGACCCTTAGATGCCGAATGCGTCCTTGGGGTGATCTCGTAGTTCCTACGGGGTGGAGACAATAGGGTCGGTCCATGGATTTTTCTTCCTTTTACCGTATTTCGCTCAAAGGGTTGAAGGGAGATAGTGCATCAAGCTGTTCGCAAAGGCCAACTTAATCCTCTTCCCCATGGATCCCAGATGAGGGAACCCTAGGAGAGTCGCCGACTCTAACTACTGTCCATGTACAATCCATACCAGATCTGACCAACTGCCCATTCTACCTCCTCTATGTTCTTGACAACCTATCTTTGTCTCAGGGGAATCTTTCAATGGCCTGTTTCAGTCCTCTTCCCCATTACTTAGAAAATGATCCTATCCTTTCTTTTTACTATTTTAACTTTTTATTACGACCCATTTTCTTGTTGGACAAAAGGTTCATTTATATACAATAATCGGATTATAGCGAGTATAGTTTAGTGGTAAAAGTGTGATTCATTCTATAATCCTTTATATAGTTAAGGGGTCTTTCGGTTTGATTAATATTTCGTTCCGACCAAAAACTTTATTTCTTAAAAGAATTTAATCATTTACCTCTCAATATAAAATTCGAGGAAGAATATACATTCTCGTGATTTGTATCCAAGAAACAATTAAAATTTGAAAAATTGGATTATGAGATTACGAAACATAATTCTTTATTTTATTAAATCAAGACTTCTAAGCACTAATATATTTTTAACGTCTAATTAGATCGGGTAATCATTCAAAAATTAAGAACAGAAGCTCATTACTTTTTGTTTCCCTATAATTGGAACCGTAGTAGGGCTTTACCCATTTATTCACTCGACTAAATTTTTTTTTTTATTACACAACAAGAATTCAAACAATTTAAATAAGGTTTTGGACCTATTCGGTATGAATGAAATATTATCATAATTATCCATTGATACGACATTCTGTTTTTTCCATTCATTCATTTCAGGATCAGTCGTGGTCTTACAAACTCTACTGGTGGTATGGATGAATCTTTTGCTTCATACAAATGTGTAAAAGATGCTAGCCGCACTTAAAAGCTGAGTACTCTACCGTTGAATTAGCAACCCAAATAAAATAATTAGAATGTGTAGATACAATCGGAATCTTAATAAAAAAAAATTCAATTGCACAACGCTGACACACCCCGACTCGGAATATCCTCTGGCACACAAAGAGGTAGACATGGAGTCTCAGTCAGAGGAGGTACTGATCGAAATGTCAAAATATCCGATAGATTTCAAGACTGGGCAATTTTACTAAGAGGTGTAAGATGTTGTCCATTTGGACCAATAGAAAGCAAATTGACTTGTCAAGTCAATCAATAATCACCGTACATCACCAAAATCTTCACATGTACAAGATACTAGTACTATGAGCGTATGGCGATATTTTCCTATCTCTACTCAGATACAAGAAGTGATTATAACCACTCAAACGATATTTGATCATTTGTAAGTATCGTCAAATCGATACTCGTGAATCCTGACTAGAATGGGATAGGATAAGCTAAAGACGTCCAAGGGTGGGTACATATTTCGTTGCTGTAGCAGCAAAATACGTTTGCACGACCAGGGTAATACACGATAGTGCAATCGTAGACGTTGATTTAGTTCTTCCATCGTCGCTGTCAGAAATCTAATTCTTTTCAAATGGATATGTACTTGCAAGGTCTAAGATTGATAGAGATTTTGGACACGTCTCTCTATAGAGAAGCGTCATCCAACTTTCGAATAAGGATGATGACTGTTGACTCTAGGTCATGTATAGGATGGTTCGTTTTGAACAGTTCTAACTGTTGGAAAATAAAAGAAATACTCTGTCATGCTGTCTTTGCATAGTCGAAACATCCAAAGAACACGTTATCCTGGATTTCGAAATGATCGACGTCATCAAAAGGTGTAAAACAGGGGTAAGGGAAGACAACACTTCAGTTGTCAGAAACTTTACTCAAATTCAACAACCCGACCTAACTTAACTTTCCTCGATAGTAAATGAGAAAAGGCACTGTAGCAAAAAAGATCGCTAACAATTTGTTGATAACTCGACAAGATCAAAGATATTTCAGTTTCGCAACACTTTGCGAGAATTTCGACCCTCTAAATCCTTTTTGGAAAAGAAAATAATATCATTTACTGAAATCACGTCTCCCAAGAAGGTACCAACTTAACAATGGTTACTTGAGGGAATAGTATAAGGCTGAGTGTCGGTGTTCTCAAACACTCGATTTTTTATGCTGAAGTTAAGGAGAGAGTCGTTGGTAAGATTACTTCGAATTTCGTCAGGCTATGAAAGAACTCTTGGGTTCCAAAAGTTAATCGGAAAGACCAACAACTCGAAGTAGGATTGACAGTTTTAGTCGTCAACCGATTGAATTGTTGAAGTCTGGGTACAATTCTAAGGTTTGGCCTTTCGCCTTTGTGGGTAAGTTTAAGATTCCCTAGACAAGGTAATTGGTTGGATAGGCGACAAGGGTCCTCCATAAAAGTTACGTGTTGTCTTCTCTTAAGGACGCATGAGTTGTTTGAAAAGATGCAAGGAAGAACTGGTGTAGTATAGAAAATGAATCGACGATGTACAAATGACACCAAAGGTACACGTCCTCGAATTATACGATACTGCTTCTTTTCTCTACGCCACTCGCTACAAGGTCTTCCTAGGCTTCTCAAAACTCATTCCGCTCCTACAGTGGGAAATTTAATCAAGCTTCAACTGTACTGTCTGTCTGTGAAAGTGATCGAAAAAGTGATTGGTTGAAGAGGTTCCGGTTACCTAAATAGGTAGTGTGGTTAACACGACTACGAGTTTACTGTTCTAATACAAAGTTTGTCCCTAAGTTTCCACAATCTAGTTTTTCGGCTCAAGTAGCCACTGTTAATCAGTCTATTAGTCGCGCCGCTAATTAACGCACTTAAGATATTTTAATATTGTTCATTACCCTAAAACTGTGAACCGTCATTCTGGCATAAAGGTATCACTCCCAAATACTAGTACATGCGTCCGGTATCAGAAATCATACCATCCGAATACTGGTCAATGGTTTCTGGATATTGGACAATATTGTCAATTAGTAACGCCACCGTAGGCTGATTACGAGTTAGAGCCCGTTCAGGTAGATAGCTTTGGGTGATTGGGAAGGAACTGGTCAAGTGAAGTAGTTTATTGATTCTAGGAGGATTTGATTGCTGCTTTTGGGATTTCTGTACTCCCAGGGTATGACAACTTATACCCGTAAGCCTATACTCACACAAAAGACGAGTACAACATCAAAAGGAAAAAAATATAGGAATTAGCGTTGGTTAGAAAGTTCCAAGGCTGGAAAAAGAACTTGCTAATAATCTACTTTGGAAAGAACTTAAACAAAAGTCGATATTCCTCCTGAAAATCCAGAATGATCACTAGTACGTTTAAAGATATTAGTGCTATCAGAGACTAAAAGTAATTGTCATTCAGATGATCTTCCGTCAAGTGCTACCACTTTAGCACCAGGTTGTCGCTCAAGAAATTTCTAGAATCTTGACGAAGTAACCTTCGTAGGAATTTTAAGAGATGGTATACTAATGTATATTGCCAAATAAGCAAAACAATTTCTGGTTTCCTATCTCAAAGGGTTGGTAAAAATTATGGGTGGATAGTGATAAGATCGATCAGTAAGTCCTTGGTGATACTCAACCGTTGATGCATTAGCCCGGCTGCAGGGCTAGCAACTCGTTTTCCAAATTGGAAATTCCTTGGTAGGGAGGTTCGTCATTTAAAGTCTAGGGGCAGTCACTAAAACGACGTTATAGAATGACGATAAGTCGTCTAAAGTACCCAAAACTTAGGGAAAAGTTAATACGTTTTTTGTGCTCAACGACGTGGTAAGATTCGAAAATTAGGTTCAAGAACCAAGAATGTTTACATCACGCGTGTGATGAATGCAATACTGCCCAAACTTATGCTGTGATACCAAACTGACACACCCCGACCCCGAATGTCCACTAGAACTCCGAATCGAGCTGTGCTAGCCTACACCTGGAAGGTGACGAAGCCATAAAGTGTAGTTGTGTGGAAAATGTGAAAAAATTTAAACCTAACAGTGCCTAAATACAAAAGTGCGCTGTGAGCGGGAATGAACCCAATTTACACGTGATGACAGAGCATAAGTACAACACAGTAAAATAGGGTGAGAAATTATACCATCGAAGGTAATCGTCTTCATCAAGATTTGCCAATAATCCTAGTCTATACGAAATCTCAGCTACTAAAACGTGGAGGGCCGAAAAACAGTTTATAAAATCCATTTGTTTTCTGAACATACTAACCCTTCGCTATAAAACAAGTATAGTTTCCTAGAAATCATACTACGTATAAGTATGAAATCCAATGAATGCCACGTTTTAGTTTAAGTGCCACATTTTATAAACCTTTATTTTTATTGATTTTAACCCCCCGCCCCCACCTCCCCCCCCCCCCCCCCCCCCAAAAAAAATATTTGTATCCTCATAACTCAAGTTGAATAACTCTCAAATACCTCAAAAGAAACCTTTTAGGTATTAAATTTATTGAGCGGTCTCTAACCCTTTTTGTCTGTCTCCTTTAGAATCTATTTTGATTATTAAATATGATCTGATTGTTGAGACAATTGAAAATAGTATTTCCTTGTTCCAGGATCTTTATCTTTGCCTTGACTAATTGGGTTTAGACATTACTTCGGTGATCTTTAAATCACTTCAAAATGTCAGCAACATGCCATTTTCAACTCAAGTTGAATAACTCTCAAATAACTCAAAAGAAACATTTTAGGTATTAAATTTATTAAGTGATCTCTAACCCTTTTTGTTTGTCTCCTTTAGAATCTATTTTGATTATTAAATATGATCTGGTTGTTGAGACAATTGAAAACGGTATTTTCTTGTTCCAAGATCTTTATCTTTGCCTTGAATCATTGGGTTTAGACATTACTTCGGTGATCTTTAAATCGCTTCAAAATGGCAGTAACATACCACTTTTTGTGATTTCTTTCTATCAAAGAATCGTATGAATGGTTGATTCCTACATAATACACTTGACTTTTGATTTGATCAAAAGAGTTTTACCAATTCCAACAAAATTAACTTTTAAATTTTATCGAATTTGATCCTTTAGATTTATATATCTAAAATATACTTACGAAGTTGCCCTAATTTACTGATCGATACTAACCTTAGATTCTTGCCCTTGATTACATTTGACTCGAGCTCCATCGTGTACTATTTACATGGCAACACTCTAAAATATAAGGGTTCCAGTGGAACTGTTGACCCTTAAAACTACCAAGCCTACGTGGCGCGTAGGCCGAGTAATTATAAGCTAACTACGTCCTTTGGTTGTGTGCAGCGCCAACTCGTCGGCTAAGCTCAGCCGGGGAGTAAAATGTGTTGATGTGGCCTTAGGCGCGCTGCTGACTTCTTGATCTTGCGACTACGGCCGAGGAAGGAACACGTCTCGACCTTTAGGTTCTAGAGCCTAAAGTCAAGGTTGCTAGTTTCTTCGAAGTTCATAAATCGTCGGCGCCGGGTTCGATCTCGGTAATTATATTCGTGAGAGTATAAGTACGCCGAACTAACACCAAACTGTACGGACACAAATACTCGAAATAGATAAATGTCTTGAGTGTAAAAGTGGTTCGGCTGTCGGAGTGCCGAACTCTAAAATGTACTTGTGAATATCTAATCATAAAACAAAACTCAACTTTCAATGTGCCAAGCCTGGTAACCTGGTAACACCTCACTTCGCCGAGAAGGCTGATGAGATAACCTCTTCCAACAAGGACTCAAAAATCCTTGTCGACCGAGACTTAGATAATAACCAGTCAACCTCGAAGCAGTGCTGTCTATCCAAACTAAAGGTGCTTCTCGATCGGCTGATTTTACGGCTCTAGTGCTGTTTATCCAAACTGAAGATGTCGCTGGTTGCCTTCACAGTGTTGTCTATCCAAACTGAAGATGTGTTGGCAAGAAGAAAGGGGGAGAGGATAAAATCTCAAGGTTGGTGAGAAGCTTTTCGAAGGGCAATTTGTGTTTTGATTTGGAGGAGGCTTTGAATGATGCACTCCCCTCTCTATTTATAGTAGCGAACCCCCTCATGGCCAAACTAGAACTTTACTAGGATTAGAACTCCTCAACCCAATCTGATCACGTCCCGGCCAATCCTAATCTCTATATAACTTGAACCAAGCTCCTTATCGAACCAGATCCATCCGCTAATCCCAAGTATCCTCAACTTTAAGATTCCTTGTTGCACTAGGGTTCAACTACCTCACTTTTATCTAAACTAATCATTTTCGTAATAAGATTCGGCCAACCTCGACTGGACAACCCATGACAAGATTCTAGATGAATGCTATTGGGTCGAGGACGACTCTAAACTCGGCCTAAATTATTATTTTGGGCCCAAACAGGAACAGAACAAATGATGTCGAGCCAAGAGCACTTTTGTTCCTATATAATATAAAAAAAATGGTGGATGTAAGAATCCACAGCTGATCATGTCCTTCAAGTCGCACGTTGCTTTCTACCACATTGTTTTAAACGAAGTTTTACCATAACATTCCTTCAGTTTGGAACCAGTAGGTAATTGATTCAATTATGGAATTGTGAATAATCATTGGTTCGGTCAGTACATAATAATCTACGCTTGTTTCTTCTATATGAAGAATGGATAATGTATGACAAAGTCTCAACAAGAATTCAATCAATTTAACCCCATTGTTTATATTTTTTATTTATTTATAACTAACATAAGATTTTACGATTTATGTCGCCTCTAAAGAAGATACCAATCGTAGGGAAAACATAATTTCCACAATGATTGCAAATCCCTCCGACATCATTTGAAAATACAAATTTTTGTTGTACCCAAAAAAATTGATTTTGGTTAGAATCATTAGTGGAAATAATCAAATGATTCTGTTGATACATTTGACTAATTAAACGTTTTATAATTAGAAAACTATATTTAGTGTCATAAGCTACATTATACAACAAAATCGATCTATTTAAACCATGATCATGAGCAAGTGCATAAATATACTCCCGAAAGATAAGTGGGTATAGGAAGAAAATACCTCGGAACAAGTTTTTGTTGTACCCAAAAAATTGATTTTGGTTAGAATCATTAGCGGAAATAATCAAATGATTTTGTTGATACATTCAACTAATTAAACATTTTATAATTAGTAAACTATATTTAGTGTCATAACCTACATTATCCAACAAAATCGATCTACTTAAACCATGATCATGAGCAAGTGCATAAATATACTCCTGAAAGATAAGGGGGTATAGGAAGTCATATTGCTGATATCTATCTAGTTTTAAATATCCTTAAAATTCTTCCATTTTAAATTTGAACAAGAAAAGAAATAGGTGATTTATTGGGTTATCAAATGATACATAGTACGATACAGTCAAAACAAGGTCTTATAGTAAGAAAATACCTCGGAACAAGTAAGACTCATCAACAGACTCTCTAGCCTCTCTTTTGGGATCACTCCTCATTATCTTCAATAATTTGAACTGTCTAAAGTAAGAAAGCATTGTAATATTGTCTTTGCACAAATTCATATATTAGTGTTTTCATGAAATACCATGTTCATCTATTTTTTTCCACCATAATTTGGTATCTTAGTGATCCTTAGATTTGTCTAACTTCTTGAATACGGTAAATTAAAACAAATAAACCTTAAACATTGACGATTCTAATCATTGCTATACAATGCAAAGTGAACCATACAAGGATCAATTAAACCTCTATGTGTAGAAGAAAATCACAAAACATGATTACCTAGGAAAACATGATATTACATATTTGAGTTTATCCAAGTTGAAAAGAGTAATGTAGTTCTCTTTACATTCGCGTTCAAATATTCGTTCCAGTAATTTAGATACATATCAAGTGTATAAAGAAAAAACACAATTCTTAGGAAATACCAGAGTAACACGTAGGTAAATCAAATACAGCCCTTTGTATTGGTTGGAGTTTATTTTCCACGCGTAAAACATAATAAAGGAAGAAGAAATAAGATGAAGACGTGTGCAAAACGTCGAAATGAAAGAGGGCAGGCCCGGCTGGTTTTTTCAGACATTCGAGAGTTGGGAGCCAAGCCGAAGGCAAGCAGAGATACGGATCAGCAACAAATAAATAAATAAATAACCAAATTAACTGTATCCTAAATAGAATATCCTATAAGTGTTTTATTTGACAAGTTGTTGGGGGGTTACGTTGCCACGAACCTCGTTCACTCACCAAACATCATTAGTTAGGCCACATTTTATCCACGTCATGTCATTGGGAGGTCGATTTGTACTATATTGTCTATTACACACTCGACATCATAAAACACTCTCTCCCTAACCTCCACATATTCATTCAGTGGTTGAAAACGAATTTTAGGTTCGTATTTTATACAGCACGTTCCGAGTTCGATTTTGACGTTGGTGAATCATATGATAGTAGTTAGAAGAGGTTCAAATGCCTATGTGAGTATTCTCAGCTCCAAAAAAATGGACTGTCGTGACGAAACCACTAGTGAATTCCTATTTATTTTTATTTTTATCTTAAAGAAGCACTCTCTCTCCCCTCACTCTTTCAACATGAAATGATTTAATGTTACCTAGCGTTCTGATTTATTAATGTAATATTATATGTAGAACTTTTTTTATATAATATTATATTATTGATTTGAGATATCACAATAAATGCAAATTTATTTTTTGTAAGTGATGTTCGGATTTATTATTCAGATGCCAACATTAATATTATTTTCTTCCTCCTATTTTATACCGCCTATGTCTTAATTATTTGAGGGGTAATTACCAACATTTTCATTCGTCTCACGATTGGGAATTAATGAATCAATGATTGGCTATGAGGGGTACTAACTATCCTATCTTGTTTAAATTTTTTTTAGTCATTTCCTGGATTAACCTAATTTTTGTATCCCACCGTCTTGTATATGAGTTTACAACATTGACAAGAAACTAAATTGAATTGAGCCACAATATTTCCTTGCCTCGTCAAAAAGATGGCCCATAAAAAGAAAATTTTCTCTCAACCTAATGTAAACCATAAGTCACATGTTACATATCTTATTCTAATGTAACAGGTGAGAAAAAGCCTTTAACGTTATACAATTCATATGCGGCCGTCATAATTTTTGCTTGTTTTCAAGAGCGATATCTTTTGCCTCAACTTAATTGTGCACGAAATGAATCCACTAACATGATTGTAAGAAAACTCTAAACAATGCGTGGTCAATAGAAAAATGTTAAGAAGTGTTTTTGAGTTGCAATAATATTTCAAAAGTGTTATTGAGGAGGAATGGTTGACAAATAAATATCGTGCTATTTGAATGTTTTAGTTTTATAAAAAAATTTAAAGAGGTTCAAATAAAGGCATTTAAGAGGATAAATACTTTATAGAGGAAAATTTCCAGTGCTATGTTGGTTAAAGGTCATTTTGGAAGTACTTCTTTGGATATCATTTTTGCTCAGAAGCGTTTTTAGTAACAACACTACTATTAGAAAAGAACAATAAATTTTTTTCATTAAAAATATAAGTGCTTCGTAAAAAACCATTCGAAGTGTTTGCTAAAACCATTGTCCAAAATATCAAAAATATCGGCGAAATATCGCCGATATTATCGTTTTTTTTAGATGACGATATTTTGTGACTTATCTTCTTAATTATCGTTAATATATCGCGATATTATCGATAATATCGCGATATAAAACCCAAAAATACTTGAAAAATTCTAAAAAGTCTCAATCTTGGGCATATAGAGGGATTCGAACCCCTTCAATTTGACTCCTTCAACTAGGGCTGGGCACGGGCCGGGCCGGGCCCAATTTTGAAGGGACCGGACCGGACCTAGGTTCAAATGAAACGGGCCGGGCCGGGCCGGAGATTACATTTTCTAATATAGGAACCGGACATTACCCGGCCCACTTGAAACGGGCCGATTCGGGCCGGGTCCGCGGGTCCCTTTTTTTTTTTTTTTTTTTTTTTGGGTTGTTTGAAAAAAAAAAAAAAAAAAATTGTAGTTGTACAGATTGCAAACTGCACTGCACAGATTGCAATCTGTGCAAACTGCACTGCACAGATTGCAAACTGCACTGCACATATTGCAATCTGTGCAAACTGCACTGCACAGATTGCAAACTGCACTGCACATATTGCAATCTGTGCAAACTGCACTGCACAGATTGCAAACTGCACAGATTTGCACATATTGCAACTGCAGTCACAGACTGCATTTATGCAGATTTTGCACAAATTCACCGTTATTCACATCCAATCTAAATACAAAGTCCAACATCCAAGTTCATAGATTAACAATACATCCAAACCATTCGAAGTGCTTCGTAAAAAATATAAGTGCTTCGTAAAAAACCATTCGAAGTGTTTGCTAAAACCATTGTCCAAAATATCGAAAATATCGGCGAAATATCACCGATATTATCGTTTTTTTTAGATGACGATATTTTGTGACTTATCCTCTTAATTATCGTTAATATATCGCGATATTATCGATAATATCGCGATATAAAACCCAAAAATACTTGAAAAATTCTAAAAAGTCTCAATCTTGGGCATAGAGGGATTCGAACCCCTTCAATTTGACTCCTTCAACGCCTTGACCACCATACCACTTATGTTTTTGTGAAAATATGCTAAAATATTTATATATATGGTTTTGTTTTGAATTCTTTTTGCAAGAAACAAATTTGCACATATTCCAAATTTTTTGTGGTATTATATTTTAAATTGTGTCAATTAATTACTTAGTCAATGACATGTGGTTTTTAATTTTTCTATTTTTTATTTGGTCACTTACATGTAGGGCTGGAAAAAATTCCCGAAAATCCCAAACCAAACCGAAAAAGTCTCAAACCCAAACCGAAAAATCCCAAACCAAAACAATCCCGAAGTTCGGGAATCCCATCCCGAAAAATACCGAAATTTTCGAGATGGGATTGGTTTCCAAATCCCATTTGTTTGGTAATCCCGAACCCTTCATATCTCATTCCTGTTGGGATGGAATCGAGCGACTCATGGAAAAAATCCGGGACTCAATCTTCAAATGATTTTGCTTATGGACAACGTCAACCAATCTCGGATCCATATGGGTGGCATGTTAACAATTACATGCAAAACTATTTTGGGGATTTATCATTTAATGACTACTCTTCACAATACATTTACTCTACGCATAGAGATGATGAAGATAGTGAAAATTTTGAACCTCATAGGAACTCTATGTGGTACTAAGTCACTCATGTATCTTACCATGCAATGTATAAAGTGTAAAATATTGTACTAATTCATTATATATAAATGATTATGGTGTGTTTAAACTTCTTTCATTAATTACTACATATTTTCTACACTTACAATGTTTGCCAGCTCGCTATATAATTAACTTAAATCAGTTAAATCCATCATGCAATGCATTTCCTTCCAATTTTTTGTGATAAACTAATAGATAATTGACTAAATAAACATCCTGCAAAGTTTCAATAAAAATTTCCAAGTTTTTCTTATAATTTCCGTGGTTTTTATTCAATTTTTATCGATATCGATAATATCCCGATATTTCCATCGAAATTTTCGTGTTTTTAGATTACCGATATCATCGATATTTTATATCTTAGCTAAAACCACCTTTTATGTGACTCGTGTCGCAAATCTTAAAGGCCTTCAACTTTCTCGATTAAACAAAAAAGCCTTCTGTTCAGTCATAGGGTTTTACTCTAAGGTCAAGCTCTCATTGCAGAGAAGGGCCCAAGCATAATGACAAATCATGGCAGCCCATAAATGACTGGGGCTTTTTTCAATTTTGTTTGTACTTCATGAGGAATGAAAAAAAATGGAATTCTGTTTCAAATAGAAAAAATGTTACAGAATCTTTGTTAAAGATTAAAGTGGAACACTTAGCACTATGATCTAATGATATTTATTTTTACTTGTAAGTGAGAGGTCTTCAGTTTTTGAATCATATTATTGCTAGCCCATTGTAATGCTTAGCTCACTCTCTTACCTTCTTAGTATAGATGATATTATTTGTTTAAAAAAAATATTAAAGTGAAATAGTAGCGATGAATCACTCTATTTTTTTTATTTTTATATTTGAGTTACATGGGCGTTGAAAAAAGATGCAATAGCTTTGAAGAAAAGTAGTAGTATTACGTATGTTAGTAGGGAGAAGGGTATGTTAGTAGGAAGAAGGCGAGAGTTTCAAACCAATACAATAATTTAGAAGAGATAAATAGAAACCCAACATCATATTCATTTTTCCCCTCCCCAAAAAAAAAAAAAAAAAAAACACCATATTCATTAAAAAATTCAATCAATAGGTTCTGACATGCCAAACGTACTATTTCATTCAATGCATATTGAAAAGTCATGCACCAAAGCAATAATAAAATCACACAAGTTAACTATATTATTCTGTCTTTGAGAAAGAAAAAAAAGCTACATTATTCTATCCATGCTGTTTGACAGTTTTTACTATTCCATTCTCCATCTTCTGCAATATGTGTGTCATCCTCAATCTTACAACACTCCATTATGGATGTTCGCATAACAATGGTCGGTTGCCTCGTTAAAATTTTGTTACAAATATTTACGTAGAAAAAAAATCATAGAGAAGAAAAAAAGTACAATTTTATTATCTTTGAGATAATATTGAATGCGCTCATGTTGTCTAGTTAAAACCTTGCTTAGCAAAACTCAATGAGAAAAAATCATAGTTGAAGGAAATAGAGTCTCTGATTTTTGCAATCTTCAATTTGACTGATTATTAAGTCAGCGTAATCCACCCTGCACTAGCTTCTGAAATGTAAACTTTGGTAGAGATTTAGTGATAGGTCTACTAGATTATTGTTGAAACAGATATGTCTAATTTCGATAACTTTAGTCTTTTAAAGCTTATATATATTAAAAAATGTAGAGATATATTTTTAATCTTGTCGTCTTTGATACATAATTTCTTTATTTAAGCAATATAAACTACATTATCTTCATGAATATTGTCAATTGTAATGATTAATTCTTTTTTTATATTTTATAATCAATTATTCTGTGAAATAATTATTATCGTATACTATTTGATGCACAAATTAATTTGGGCCTAATCGGATACACAGTTTTCGTGATGATGAGGCAGTCGGAAGGTAGTTTTTGTGACAAATAAAAATAGGATTTAAACCATGTTGTGTAGTCCTTTAGTGAATTTAGCCCAAAAAATAATTTTTACGCTAAATGTAGGGATAAAAATATACTTCACGTTTGCTCCTTCTTCCTCATCTGCTCTTACTTCCTCATCTGCTCTCTGTTATTTGTATTTTCACAAAGCCAGAAAACTATGGATATGGTGTGGAAGAACCTTTTGAAAGAAGTGACGGGTGCCAACAAGTCTAATTTGCCTCAGAAGCAGCAGATATTGGGGGGAGATGACTTTGGAGGAGTTTTTGGTAAGAGCTGGGGTTGTGAGAGAAGGTGCGCAAGTGGCTCCAAAGCCTAGTGATGCTGGTTTTCTTTGGTGATTTGTCTCGTTTTGAAAATTCTGGCAGTTTGGGATTCGAGTTTCAGCAACTGAATCGCGGTGTCGATGGGATGGGGAATCGAGTTTCTAAGAACAATAATCATCGGGTTCCAAATCAAGGTTCGAATTCGCCATTGAATGCTAATGTGGTTAGATCAAATCAGCATCAGCAGCAATATCAACAGATGCCACAGCAGCAACACCAAATATTTCCCAAGCATCAACGTATGACTTACAACACTTCGTAGCTACCTATGGGACCAAACGTTCAGTTGGGTAGTCCTGGAATGAGGGTAGGAATATGGGCTCAAAAAACCGAAAACTGAAAAAAATCAAACCGAACTAAAAACAAGTGAACAAAAAGAAAAACACCAAACCGAACCGAATCGAAATTAGTTGGTTCAATTTCAATTTTGGTAGTCCGAAAATCGAACTGAACCAAACTAAACCGATATATATTATTAATTATTTAATATATATTAATTATGAAATCATATACAAATACTTATATATATTACTAATCATTGTCATTGCACATTTTTACTTAAATCGTCAATCCATGCGAATTTTCTTCTGATCAGTTTGTAATAAACCTTGAGTAAATGTGAGCCGTGTTGAGAATTGTGAGTGCTTTGAACATTTGCATTAACAAATGTATGTCGGGTCCATCTGCGTCTGATTACCAAAAGCTACAAATTATCAGAGTTGTAGAAAATATATAGCACACTTTCAGCATTATACCAAGAAACATGCAGGCTGAATTGTCAGAGTCAGAAAAAAAAAAAAACCGACATCAAACTGGAAGCGAACCAATCAAAAGGGAACTGAAATTAGACCGAATCGAGCAAAAATTAAATTTTTTTAAACCAAACCGAACCGAATCGAAAATTCAGTTTGATTTCGGTTGTGGCAAAAGACTGAACCAATAGGAACCAAGCCCACCCCTAGGAGGGATGATGTGAACTGTATGAATGGTGATGTGGGTCTGAGTTCATAGATGGGAATGCTTGGGCCTAGGAGGGAGGCAGATTGTCTGCCCACCTAGTTGTGGTGCCCTTCCATGTCTTCCTATTTGTGCGGTCACGGTTAAGCCACGTCAATATTTTATATTTTTATTGTTTTTTGTCTTATTATCTCTATTAAAAAAATAATATAAAATATTGATGTGGCTTAACCGTGACCGCACAAAATAGGAGGACATGACGGGGCACCACAACTAGGATGGCAGACAATTTGCCTCTGCCTAGGAGTTGTAGGAGCAGAGAGAAGAAAAAGAAAATTACATTTTTACCTTTGCATTTAACGAAAAAAATTACTTTTAGACTAAATTTGCTAATAGTTTAAACTACGAAGATTTAAATATTAATTTATTTTACCACGAGGATTATCTTTCAAATACCTTATCATCACAAGAAACATTAATGACCATTAATTTGACAAGAGTAGCAAACACGTATAATATATTTTATTGCACAATATAGTTTATTTGATTGGAGTAGTCTGAGGTTGAGGCGGTGGCGGCTATAGCTGCGAATAGTATCTGGGACTTCAGTTTAGGGTTTTTCTATTGTTGTTTGTCTTTGCTGCTTTTGGGAAGTTTGTGTGGACCTTCCATTTTATTTATTTTGGGTTGTAGCTCTCTCATATTGCTTGGGGTTTTTTACTCTTTTATTAAGGATTTTGTGTTTTGTTTGGACTTAGTCCAGTTATCTCATTTGTAATTTCCTTTTTTATTTTTAAAAAATTATTATTGACATTCTAAAATTCTTATTTTATATTTTAAATATTTTTATATTTAAAACATGAAAAATAGACTCGGAAATATAAATGAAAATTTTAAAGTTCAAATAACAGTGTAAGTTTGTTTTGTTGAAAAAAAAAAACAGTCATAGACCCAACCGACGCTGCGTTTCGCGTTTTAATTTGGTAAGGTGTATAAAGCCCTAGCAAAACCCTAATCCAATTTCCACCACCTCTCTGCCTCCGCGTCTTGGAACTTTTGAGAAGCCAGCCATGGGGAAGGTGAAGGGCAAGCACCGTTTGGACAAGTACTACAAACTAGCCAAAGAGCATGGCTACCGCTCCCGAGCTTCATGGAAGCTTGCCCAGCTCGACACCAAGCACCAATTCCTCCACTCTGCTCACGCCGTCCTCGACCTCTGCGCCGCCCCCGGTGGTTGGATGCAAGTCGCTGTGCAGCGCGTGCCCGTCGGCAGCCTCGTGGTCGGCGTCGACCTAGTCCCCATAGCCCCGGTCCGCGGCGCCTTTTCCATCCAGCAGGACATCACCAAGCCCGAGTGCACGGCCAGGCTCAGAAAGCTGATAAAGGAGAATGGGTGTTCGGCTTTCGATTTGGTGCTTCATGATGGGTCGCCTAATGTCGGTGGCGCGTGGTCTTCGGAGGCGACGGCTCAGAACGCTTTGGTCGTTGATGCGGTGAAGTTGGCTACTCAGCTTTTGGCTCCCGAAGGAACATTTATTACTAAAGTATGTGTTGAATTTACATATTGGCAATCGGGTTTTTGTGGGTTTGTGTTGGATTTTTTGTATTTTGTGAGAAATGGGTTGGGAGTTGGTTTGCTTGCTGGGTTACTTCAAATGAAAAGTTTAAAGTATGAGTTGTTAAATTTTGAGTTTTATTTGTTTGATTCATTACTGCATTCCTGAATGGGGCAGCGCTTGGAGTTAATTATACCTTATTATGCACGAAATTCCTGTTTTAAATTTGTTTAAAAGCTCAAACTGTTTAATATTTCAAGAATTGAATTGTGGACGTCTTTAAACATTTACGTATTTTGTTTATGTCAGTTGTTTTGGTTTTGTTTTAGAATGTGAGCGCTTATTATTGTTTTGTTGCAGATCTTCAGGTCGCAGGATTATAATGCTGTCTACTATTGTATGAAGGAGGTGATTTTCCAGTTCTTTATTTATTGTAATTCTCTACATTGATATGCCTAGATCCTCGTATATAGGTTGCAAAACATATTTATTCCGACACTCTGGATTTTGATATGCCTGTCTGATCCTGGTAAATAATCTGCAGCTATTTGAGAAGGTTGAACAGGATAAACCAGCAGCTAGTCGTAGCTCATCTGCTGAGACATATCTTTTGGGTTTTAAGTACAAGGCTCCTGCAAAGATTGATCCGCGCCTACTTGACGTGAAGCATCTATTTAAGTCTGTAGAACCTCAGAAGAAGGTAACTCATATTAGATTAAGCAGAATACCTGCTTTATATAAGTACAAAATTCTTGCCTTTTATAAAATTAGTTTTAATATATTTATTCTCTTTACAACTCCTTGATATAGGTGGTAGATGTACTAAGAGGAACAAAGCAAAAAAGACACCGTGATGGGTAAAAGTTCTTTCTAATTTTTAATTTTTTTCTTTATATCTTTACCGGATCACTATTGTATGGGCTGAAGCGTTCTAATTTCCAAACAGGATAATTGTATGTGGTTTTTTGAAGCATGTGTGTGGAAATTCATAAGTAATTGGTAAAATTGCACAGGATTGTAAACGGTGACGGCTGAACCCTAGTATTTCCCATAAGTAATTTTCTTAAAATCTGTTTTATTACTTTCTGTTTTGCTGATTAATTTTATAAAAGCCCAATTTCATTTATTTTAATATTATTGATGGGTCAATGATTTTGCTCTATCCACCATTGACCTTGTTTGTTCAAATTTTTTGAGTTCTTATGATTGCTCTCTCTACCTGGTTCTCTTTATTTTTGTGTTCCTCTGTTTGATATCTCACAAGTGTTGCCTGATTGGGTTCTATATTTAGGTATGAAGACGGAGACACAATTTTGAGAAAAGTGTCTTCTGCTGCTGCTTTCATTTGGTCTGATGTTCCTCTCGATATCCTTGGTTCTACTACATCCATAAGCTTTGACGATGAGGCATCTTTACTCATCAAGGATCTTGCTTTAACAACAGAAGAGGTAGGGTTTTTTCTTTGCATGTTGTGTTCTCTTGATATAGATTTTACTTTTCCCTACTAGGTGAAAAAAATGTGTTTTATTTGCCCCTTTAATACTTTGGAACCCTTGTAGTGTTCCAACCACTTTAACTATTATGGTTTGACAGGTTAAAACTCTCTGTGATGATCTGCGTGTTTTGGGGAAGCAAGATTTCAAGTACCTTTTGAAGTAAGAAATGCTGTTTCTTTTATCTATAAATTGCTCTTTTAGATTTAAAAATTGCATTTTGTGGCTAGACCTTAGATCCCCCCCGCCCCCCCCCCCCCCCCCCCCCCAAAAAAAAAACCCCAACCCCCGCTGCCGCCTTCTTTCTTTTTAATCTGTAATTCACGTCTCTCTGCTGTAACAGCATTTTTCTTTAACTCGTTATCATTACAGTTGTTGAGGGAAGGTATCTCTGCATTCTTTGAGACTTGTCATCTATGATTGTTATTAGTTCGGTTGGGGTTTTGGCTGATCCCTGACCAGTTTGAGCTCTGAATGAGTCTTGGTAGGTCAATTATTATTCAACTTGGCTTGGGTTATTGTTCATGTCATCAAATAACTACCTCTCGTTATTTGGTCATACCTTCCAGTTGATGGGTTGTTTAACTTTTTGCTGAAGAAACATGGGAGGACTCCCACTGTTGTTTTACATCACTTGGATTGTTGGAATAATTTAATAAGTTGAGAAATAATTTCTAGCAATGGACAATTCAGATTGCAGAGTAGTTAATTTGCAATGCATCTACTAGACCTGCAGTCTAGGTTTCTTGTTTCTTCATTCATACTAAGTTGTTATGATTGTATTATCATTTAGGTGGCGGATGCAGATAAAAAAGGCCTTATCTCCATCCCAGAAGACTGTCGCTTCTACTACAGATGTTGAAAAGGGGGAGAATATGGAGGATAAGGATGATGGTGAAGACAGAATACTCAATGAAATGGAGGAGCTGACGTATGCTATGGAGCGCAAGAAGAAACGAACAAAGAAGCTTCTAGCAAAAAGACGAGCTCAAGTTTGTAGCTATTTGTTTCCTTTATATTTATGCACGACTACTCTTCTCAAAAAAAAAAAAAAAAAAAAAAAAAAATTATGCATGACTACCCACTGTTGTTGTTCAGACATGAAACTGGTGAATGGTTAAATGTTCTTGGGGAATATACACCATAGTTTGGAGAGACAATGATAATTAATTAAATGAAGTCTGATAATGTAAAGTTACACTTTCTAACGGGTATTAATTCCATTAAGCAGTGCGATGGCCCTGGAATCGCCACCTCTATTGTATATTTGCATGCGCATTGTAAGCTGGATTTGGTGCCAAAATAGGATTGCAGGGCTTTCCCCTGTTTGACCATACAGTCTTTACAACGTTGCTTGTTGGATTGGTCCTTAGGTCAAGTGATGATATAGTGTAAAAGATAGTTTAACCTTTTCAATCAAGTATGAAGCTGAAAGTTTGACAGCTTCTTGCGTGCTGGCGGCACCTTCATGTTGTTGGTCTCTTTTTATGTACAAAAATAGTTCGCCTTCTCCTTTCCCTTTTTTTTTTGCTCAACAATTTGTCCATATAGAGTTAGATTTAAAGTTGTAATCTTCCAGGATAAGAACTATTGTTTATTTCGCCTTCTCCTTTTCCCTTTTTTTCGTTCAACAATTTATCCATGTAGAGTTAGATTTAAAGTTGTAATCTTCCAGGATAGGAACTATTGTTTATTTCTTTATTATGAATATCAACATATGGCACTTTGTTCCTTTTGATTAAATCTATATATTGCAGGACAAGGTACGGAAAGCGACAGGGATGCAAATAGATGCACTGCAAGATGGTTATACTGACAATGAGTTGTTTTCCCTCGCTTCCATTAAGGTATGTTTTCATTTCACAATACCTTTGCACGTTGATTTTCTCTCGGGAATGAGATTTCTGATTGAGGAGCTTTTTTTCGAATCTCGAGAGTTCATTTTTTATGGGCCTTCTTGGGGAAGTTAGATTATAGTTTCAAGTCCTTGGTACGGTATGAAGGCTTCTATTTCACAACTTTTTTCTTTTCATGAGCCATTGCGAGCTGAGTATACCTGATTTATTTATTTGTTCCAAAACAGAATGGCATGAAGTTATTATTTAAATATATAAAAGGGTTTTACTGTACTTTAGAGTTTGGAAATTACCATATTTTGTCTGTTATAATTTTACAGTAGATGTTTCTTGCAGAATTTGTATGCTACTAACTTACTGTTAGTTGGCTTTTCTTTCTCCCTTTGTCCGTTGACATTTGAAAGGATTTCATTTTTTTTCTCCTCAAAGATCAAAATCTTCCGTTCGCTTTTATGTTCCTTAATTTTTCTTGATGAAGATAGTAGGTTCTGACTTCACCAACTTCATGTATAAATATGAATTCATATCTTGACTGTATTCTCATCCGTCAGGGTAAGAATGATCTGGTAGCCGTTGATTCCACTGAATATGATGGTGAGAATGGTGACCTTGGAGATGGTGAAAATGAGGAAACCCATGAGAAAACCCAAGAAGCATCATCCAGTGATATGGACACTGAAGACGAACACAGAAGGTTATTCTTCTTTTACCTTATATTAGCATTAGATAAACAAATAATTCTATTATCTGTGTATTAAATCATGTTTTACTATTTATGATGTTAGATATGATGCACAAATGGAAGATCTTTTTGATAAGGCTTATGAACAGTACACGTCCAAAAAGGAGGGAAGTGCAAAGCAGCGGAAACGTTTAAAACAAGCACATTCTGAAGACACTCAACTTTTGGAGGTATGAAGTTTTCATTATGCGTGGTGTTGCAAAAAAAAATTCACACTTGATATGGTCTCATGCTGTGGGTCTGTTTGGGAGTAGTGTTACTTAAAATCTCAATATCTTTCTGCAGAACTTTTTTTTTTTGGTAGGCATGAGTGCATGGATGACGAAAGTATTTACATCTACAACAGAATAGTGCTTGTGCTGATATTTATTTATTTATTTGGCCACGCAGGAGGTGGATGGCAGTGATATTGTTCAGTCTGATTATGATTCAGACAAAGACCAGGGTATCCAGGAATCGAATCCTCTATTGGAAGCACTTGACGAGGGGGATGGACCTACTCAAGAGGAAATTACAAATAACTGGTTTAGTCAGGATATCTTTGCCGAAGCTGTAGAGCAGGGGGATTTGGAGAACTCTGGTGGTGAAGATGAAATGCAGGTTGAAAGGCAGGAGAAATTTCCCGTGCTGGAAAAGGCCAATGAAAAGACTGCAATTCAGAATGGCAAGGGAAATAATGCAATTCACAATGCCAAGAATAAGACTGAAAATGATGCTGTAGGGTCCAAAGGCCATAAACTTCAAGCTTCAAAGGCAGATGAAGATTTTGAGATTGTCCCTGCTCCGGGTACAGATTCAAGTGATGATTCGTCATCATATGAATCTGAGGATATGGATATAGATAAAAAAGCCGATATACTGGCGTGTGCAAAGAAAATGCTGAGGAAAAAGCCAAGGGAACAGATGCTTGATGATGCCTATAACAAGTACATGTTTGATGATGATGGCTTGCCCAGATGGTTTTTAGATGAGGAGAAGAGGCACCGTCAACCAATTAAACCAGTGACCAAAGAAGAGATTAATGCCATGAAAGCACAATTCAAAGAGATTGATGCCCGGCCTGCAAAGAAGGTGGCAGAGGCTAAAGCTCGAAAGAAGCGAGTTGCCTTTAGGAAGCTTGAGAAGGTTCGGAAGAAGGCAAACACAATATCCGACCAGCCAGACATCTCTGATCGTTCAAAGAGGAAGCAAATTGAACAAATGTACAAGAAGGCTGCGCCCAAAAGGCCTCAAAAGGAGTATGTGGTTGCAAAGAAAGGAGTTCAAGTCAGGGTTGGCAAGGATAAAGTACGTGTGGATCGAAGGATGAAAAAGGATGCAAGGGGTAGTGGACCAGGTAAAAGGCCCGGAAAAGGCAATTCAAAGAAAGGAAAAACTGCTGCCAAGGGTGAGAGAGGAGGCAAGGGTGCCGGAAAGGGTGACAGAGGCAAGGGGCCGGGGAAAGGAAAGGCTTCAGGAAAGCCAACAGGCAAGAAGGGTAGGAAGTGAGAAATATGGGCAAGCAAGCACGACTGAGCTTCCGTGTGATGGGGTGTTCGTTGCATGATCAATTTTGTTTTTCTTCTGCTATCTCAATTTTTGTTTGTTGGAATAAGTTATAGTTCATTTGTTGTAGCCATCGTTGTTAAAACCTTAATCCTTCAGGAACGTAACAGTTTTTTGTAAAGTTATGAGGGGTTTTACTTGGGTCTCTGTAGTTTATGCAAAAACAGTTAGTTCGTTAGTCCCCATGGTGAAATTGAAGTTTTGGTGTCCCTATAGTTTGAACAATTTCACTTTTGTCTCAGCTTGAACTTGGGAACTTTAGGGCTTGTTTGATAATCATGACTTTTTAGTTTTCAGTTTCTATATTAAGTTTTGACCCCATAAACGCAAAAACACTCAACAACAACAAAACATTCTAGCTAAGTGGGGTCGGCTATATGAATCTTAGAACGCCATTGCGTTCGGTTCTATGTCACGATTTCCGTTAGATCCAAGTACTCTAAGTCTTTTCTTAGAGTCTCTTCCAAAGTCCTAGGTTTTCCTCTACCCTTTCGGCCTTGAATCTCTGTCCCATAATCGCATATTTCAACCGGAGCGTTAGTAGGCTTTCGTTTCACATGTCCAAACCACCGTAACCGATTTTCTCTCATCTTTCCTTCAATTTCGGCTACTCCTACTTTACCTCGGATATCCTAATTCCTAATCTTATCCTTTCTCGTGTGCCCACACATCAAACGAAGCATTCTCATCTCCACTACACCCATTTTATGTATGTGTTGATGCTTCACTGCCCAACATTCCGTGCCATAAAGCATTGCCGGCCTTATTGCCGTCCTATAAAATTTCCTTGAGCTTCAGTGGCATACGACGGTCACACAAGACGCCGGATGCACTCTTCCACTTCATCCATCCAGCTTGTATTCTATGGTTGAGGTCTCCATCCAACTCCCTTTTTTTGCAAGATAGATCTTAGGTAGTGAAAGCGGTTGCTCTTTGGTACTTCTTGAGAAAATGACACTATATAAGCTTTTTAACTTTTTGAGTACTTATTTTTATGGATGTGTTCATTGTCAAAATGAGAAATTATTTTGCGTCATGATCTTTTGACCCAACAAATTCCAAAACACTCTAAAAATAAAATTGTGTACAAAATGACTCAATAAGCTTTTAATCTTTTTGGGTACTCATTTTTAGGAGTTTAGTCAATCTATGTGGATGATGTAATCTACACTGGAAATGATGAAAAGGTATGAGATGACCGACCTAGGCCTATGACATCATTTTCTTGGCATCGGGGTAAGCATCTTTATTCATCATAAAAAGTATGCTCATACCTTACTTGAGAAGTGTTTTTTTTTTTTTTGGAAAGCAACGACATGGTATTTCGTTGAATAAGTGTGCAGCAAACAGCAGCAGTTACAAAGAAGTAGGTGGAAACTCCTGCTACATCAAAGAACTACCGTCCGTCAACAATACATCAATAATAATATTCGGTGGTTCCTCGAACTAAGAGTAGTCGCTTGAGGGGGACAGGGCAAAACGAGCAAGGTGGTGAGCAGCTTCGTTGGCTTGGTGACGCGCATGGGAAGTCGAAGCTCCAGTGACCCCTAGTAAGAGAACCTTCGAGTCCTCAATGATGTGCCTAATATCAAACAAATCAATGACGGATCGCTGTAAAGCTGAAACGATTTGGAGAGAGTTGCATTCAAGAATGATATTTTGTAATCCCCTCTGCGTCGCCAAATGGAGGCCTTCACAAGCCGTAAGGGCTTTGGCTTGAAGAGGCGAAACAATGAACGGAAATGCCTTTGAGCAAGCTGCAACACACATGCCTAACTCATCCCTAATCACAACCCTGACGCCACCACATTTTTCACTTTCTTTCCACGCCCCATCCACATTAATCTTTACATAACCTGGATGGGGTTTTTTCCAAGGCATAGAAAGGATGGGAGGTCTAGAGACAGAGGGATGGGACCGAGCTTTCTGGAAATTTAACCACCAGCTGATTGCCCTTGAGGTGACGATGTCTGGGTGTTCCGACCCACCCTTCCACAATGGGTCATTACGAGCACACCAGATTGCCCAAAAGATCATAAGGCAAATCTCGAAATGTGATTGAGAAAGGTGAGAAGCCAAGAAGAGAACCCAATCCTCAACAGAGTTAATATGATTCCCTGAAGGGGGTTTCCCAATACATGATGCCAACCATGCGCATGAGGCTAAGCAGCAATCACGTAAAATGTGCAGTGCAGATTCCGATGGGCCAGAGCACAGGGTACAAGGCGAGTCAGTGCCCGTCTCCAACCGAGGATCAGGCCAAAGGGCTCGTGGGTCCCACTGGACAAAAAAAGGCCAAAGGGCCAACTGGCTGACCCAAAGGAGCCAGCCATTCGGCCCCGGGCCGGGCTAGAATTCAAATTGCTACGGCTAGCTAGTTGACGTCAGCTAGTCGTTATTTTTGAAATTGTTTTTTTACAAATTTTTTTCCTATAACTTCCTAAGCCATTAAATAACATTAAGTAACATGAAACAACATTAAACAATATTAAACAAGATTAAATAACATTAAACAACATAAAAATTATACAACATAAAAAAAAAACATTTAACAACATGAAACTTAAACAACATTTTTAAAAACATTTAACAACATAAAACTTAAACGCCTACTCCATGCTTCTTTTGGCCCAAAAATGTGCAACAAGATCCTGTTGTAGGTACTTGTTTGTGGGACGGGAACGTATCATCCTATAGCGCCTCATGTACTCATTTAAAGAGATGCTACCAGTTCTTGGATTGAAAGGCAAATTAGGCCCATTATATATTTTTGCACGAGCCCTTCTTGACCTATTTGGATCCTCTTGGTCGTCATCAGACTCTCCATCAATATACCCATCTCGCTCATCCTCCACAATCATGTTGTGTAATATGATGCAAGACATCATGATGGAGTCCAAATTTTCTTAACTCCACCCTCTTGCCGGTTCCTTGATGATATTCCACCATGCTTGTAGAATATTAAAAGCTATCTCAACATCTTTCTGGTATGCCTCTTGGTGTAAGGTAAAACACT
This sequence comes from Heteromeles arbutifolia, assembly GCA_024362995.1. Classification (NCBI taxonomy): domain Eukaryota; kingdom Viridiplantae; phylum Streptophyta; class Magnoliopsida; order Rosales; family Rosaceae; genus Heteromeles; species Heteromeles arbutifolia. The sequence goes on along the minus strand of JANCRC010000002.1, from coordinate 35,085,905 downwards.
TTTCGGCGTCATTCGTAGGGTTTGGAATTGCTTGGACAAGTGTGGCCCACTTTGGGTAGATGCCATCTGCCAAGTAATACCCCATATTGTACTGACGACCGTTGATGTAGTAGTCAAGTTAAGGTGATTTACCTTTCGTCAGGTTATTGAAGAGGGGTGAACGCCCAAGAACTGTAATGTCATTTTGGAATCCAAGGACTCCAAAGAAAGCATGCCAGATCCATGTGTCATACAAGGCAACCGCCTCTAACACAATAGTTGGCTTTCTCGACCTTCTGCTAAAGCCTCATTGCCATCCAGTGGGACAATTCTTCCAATTCCAATGCATGCAGTCTAATGACCCTGTCATGCCTGGAAAGCCACGGTCTTCAGCTTTGCGAATAAGCCGATCCAGATCTTTTTGATTTGGCTCACAGAGGTACTCCTTTTTGTAAAGATGAACAATTGTGTCATAGAATTCAGCAAGAGTATCAAGGCATGTAGACTCAGACATACCGTATGTATTATCCATCGCATCAGCTGGGGAGGCATAGGCCATCATTTGAAGTGCAATAGTAACCTTCTGATGAGGTGAGAAACCATGGCGGCTTGCTTTGTCCAGCTTTTGTCGAAAGTATGGATTGATCTGCTGGACATCATGAAGTAAACGCTCGAACACATGATGCCTCATCCAGAAGTGACGTCTAAAATCCTCTTTTGTGTACACTGAGTTGGGGTTGAAGTAGTTGTTCATCAGATTGTCATGCACCATCGCTCTGTTTTGTGGTTTGTAAGACCGACCAGCAACAGAGCCACCCCATTGAGGTTGTTCCTCAGTTGGCTGACACACCATGGACGCAGCCATGGCTGCCACAGATTGTGTGTTGCGCCATGCTTCATCTTCTTCATCAGACTCCTCATCTTCTCGTCTCATCTGCGCCCATTTTTCTTCCAATTCGGAATTGGATTCAGACCCCCAGTTGGAATTCGAAGAGGATCCAAAGTTGGAATTCATTGCAATCTTGAATTGAAAGAGATTGAATTGAAAGAGTTTGAATTAAAAGAGATTGAATTCAAAGGTGTGTGAATTATAGCCCAATATCCACCCTATTTATAGCAAAAACTCTTTCAATAGGGTTTGGCTCCATGGCCCTTTGGCCTTCGATTGGAGATGGTTTTTTGTGACAGGGCTAAAACGAGCCCTATGGCCATTTGGCCCTCATTTGGAGATGGTAAGAAATATGGCCCTGCACTGTTCATTAAATATTAATTTGTTGGAGGTCTAGAGGGCCAAAACGAGCCATCTGGCCCTTATTCGGTTGGAGATGGCCTTACAAGCCACATGATAGGCATTTTTCACACTGAACCATCCATCCTTATTGAAATGGCAGATAAAGACGTCCGGCGGGCCCTGAAAGCTAAGTGGCATGGAAAGGATAGCCTCGCACTCTTCGTTGGAGAATAGGGATCTAATAATGGGGACATTCCATTGTTTTGTTTGGTGGCAGATAAGATCAGAGACTAAATTAACCTCACGGAGCAAAGGCTTTAGAGTGAAAACACAGAATTGATAGGGATATGGGATCTAGTGGTCCCTCCAAATGTCCACAGCCTCACCCTTTCCAATCTTCTAGCGGGAACCTCTGTCAATGACCGACCAAGCCATGTAAATACTTTTCCAGCCAACTAAGGCTTTGGTTTTAACCTTAGCCCTCAAGAAAGAGATGTTAGGATAATATCTTGCCTTCATAATTTGCGCCACCAAGGAGTTCGGCTCATTTATCAGCCGCCACCCGTGTTTTGCCAATAACCCCAAGTTGAACGCATACATGTTTCGGAAACCCAAGCCACCCTCACCCTTTGGCAAACATAGTTTATGCCATGATAGCTAATGAATTTTCATAGTTTCATTCGTCCCATTCCACCAAAATTCAGCCTCCATCTTGTCCAGGTCATCACAAAAGTATTTTTGGCAATAGGAAGCATTGCATTGTATAGATGGATAGACTGGGCCACAACTTTTACAAGGATCTCACACCCTGTAGAGTTTAGCATCAGCCATTTCCAACCCTTAAGACGCTTCAAAAGTCTTTCCTTGATGTGACTAAAACACATCCCTCTGTTCCTACCCACCAGAGTAGGGAGCCCCAGATACTGTTCATGTCGATCAACCCTGTTTACACCCAAAGGGTTTGCCAATTCCTCTTGAGTCGGATGTTGAATATTCCGGCTGAAGCACACCGTACTCTTTACTAGATTAACAGACTGACCCGATGCTTTCTCATAGGATGGAATGATATCTAAGATTTGGGAACAGTCATCGGTGGATGCCTAGGCGAAGATAAGGTAGTCATCGACAAAAAAAATGTGACTAATAGGGGGGCCCCTCTGCAAATAGCGACTCCTTGCAGCGAGCCATCCAACATTCGTTTTGAAAATAGGGCCGAGAGTCCCTCGGCACAGAGAAGGAAAAGAAATGGGGATAGAGGGTCACTTTGTCTTAGATCACGTCCCGGATGTAAGTACCCACAGAGGGATCCATTAATCAGGAAAGAATAAGACATCGTTGATACACACACCATTAATAAATCTTACCCATCGTGGGGGGAATCCCATTTTCTGTAAGACACCTCTCAAATAACCCCACTCCACCCGATCATAAGCTTTGCTCATATACAATTTCATTGCCATAAAACCTTTCTTACCCATTTTTCGATTGAATAGGAAATGAGCAATTTCCAAAGCTAAGATGGTGTTATCAGAGATAAGTCTTCCCGGCACAAAGGCACTTTGATGTTCAAAAATAAGGCGGGAATGATGAGTTTCAACTGATTAGCCAAAACCTTAGAGGCAATTTTGTACAAAATGTTGTATAGGCTAATAAGACGTAAATGTGTCATCTCAGAGGGCTTCTTTTGTTTCGGGATGAGCGATACATGAGTGAAGTTTATTTTCTTGAGGATCCTTCCAGAGTTCAAAAAAGAAAGGATAACAGATGAGACATCGGGTCCAACGATGCCTCTCTGATCTCAATCACAGAAGTCCCCATTAAGGATCTGCGTCATATCCTCATCCACATGCATATCCAAGGTATCTAGAATAGGCCCAAATTCCAAGTCCTCCACGCTTTGAGATTGGAAGATATTGGAGAAATACCCAAGGACAATAGTCTCGATCCCATTGTCGTCCTCAGACCAATTACTGTGGTTATCCCGTAATCCCATGATTCGATTTTTCAACCTTCTTCCGTTAGCGAATTTGTGAAAGAAGTGATAATTTCTGTCACCCTCCTTAAGGCAAGTAGTACCAGAACCTTGGTTCCAATATGACTCCTCTTGGAAAAGTAGATCATCCAGTTGAGAAAGCAGGTTGGCCTGTTCCGCCAAGGCTGCTGTTGAGATGGGCTGGGCTAGGATGAACCCCTACTTGAGAAGTTTGGATTGAAGGGATGTGAGCTTGTGTCCACTCCTATAGTTGCAAATGAGAAGCTAATGAAGGATGATGGGAGTGAACCTTCTGATTCAAATCTATACATAAGCATTGTTAATAGTCTTTGTATTTAACCGCAACAAGACCAGACCTTATGTTTGCTGCAAGCTTACTCTCAAGATTTATGCAAAATCCTACTAGAATTCACATGGGAACTGATAAGCGGGTGTTAAGACAAGGAACATTAGATTATGGAATCAAATATGAGATGAGAAAGTCAACTATCCTAATTGGGTTTGAAACAGTGACTGGGGAGGCAGTGAAGATGATTGTAGAAGCACATTGTGTATGCTTTACATTTGGCTCAGGTGTATTTTCGTGGGCCTCAGTTAAGCAACAAAGTGTTGCACTATATCTACTGCCGAGACTGAGTATGTGAGTGCCTCATGAGCAACGTTGCAGACTATTTGGTTGAGATTCATACTTAAGGATTTTGGAGAATTGCAGGTTGATACCACACCTCTCACCCGAGGATCAAGAAAAAACTACTTTCACATGCCCCTTTGGTACTTTTGCATATCGTCGCATGCCTTTTGGTTTATGTAATGCACCTGCCACATTTCAAAGATGCATGATGAGCATATTTTCTGATTATGTTGAGAAAATAATTGAAGTTTTCATGGATGATTTTAGCGTTTTTGGTGACTTCTTTGATAGTTGCTTGCATAATCTTAGTTTGATTCTAAAACGTTGCGTTGAAACTAACCTTGTTCTTAATTAAGGAAAAATGTCATTTCATGGTTAAACAAGGCATAGTTCTAGGTCATATCATCTCTGAAAACGGCATTGAGGTTGATAAGCCAAAGATAGATCTTGTACGTCACTTACCCTCTCCGACTTCGGTTAGAGAGGTTCGTTCTTTTCTTGGCCATGCAGGTTTCTATCGTAGGTTTATCAAAGATTTCTCAAAGGTTGCACAACCTCTTTGCCGTCTCCTACAAAAAGAAGTGGCGTTTGAATTCACCAAGGAGTGCACGGCATCATTCAACCAACTCAAGGAGTTGTTGACCACGACACCCATTATTGTTCCACCGGATTGGAGCCTACCTTTCGAGCTTATGTGTGATGCGTCCGATTATGCTTTAGGGGCTGTTTTGGGACAAAGAAAGGACAAGAGGCCGCATGTCATCTACTATGCCTCACGGACGTTGAATGATGCCCAGTTGAACTATTCCACTACAGAAAAAGAACTTCTTGCCGTTGTTTTTGCTTTAGATAAGTTTAGATCATATCTAATTGGTACTAAAGTAATTGTGTTCACTGACCATGCAGCATTGAAGTACTTGCTCACCAAAAAGGAGGCCAAGCCACGGCTAATTCGTTGGATGTTGTTACTTCAAGAGTTCGACATTGAGATTCATGACAAGAAGGGAAGTGAAAACATGGTGGCTGACCACCTAAGCCGAATGGTGCATAACGAGGAGTCTCTACCTATTTTGGAGACATTCCCCGATGAACAATTGCTGTCCATAAAGGTTAGTGAGCCTTGGTATGCTGATTTGGTGAACTTTTTGGTGTCAAAACGAATTCCAAGCACTTTTGCTAGGCACCAACGTGATAAGTTAAGACATGATGCACGGTTTTATGTGTGGGATGATCCATACTTATGGAAATATTGTTCGGATCAAGTTATACGTCGATGTGTGCATAATATGAAGTTTAATTCAATTTTAACTTTCTGTCACACTTATGCATGTGGGGGGCACTTTGGGACACAACGCACTACCCTTAAGGTTTTAGAATGTGGATTTTATTGGCCGACTTTATTTAAAGATGCTAGAACCTTTTGTATGTCTTGTGATCGTTGCCAAAGAATGGGTAACATAGGTGCTAAGGACCAAATGCCGCAAAACATCATACTTCCTGTTGAAATTTTTGATGTTTGGGGCATTGATTTCATGGGCCCATTTCCTTCATCGCATGGTTTCCTTTACATATTACTTGCCGTGGATTATGTATCAAAATGGGTGGAAGCAAAGGCCACCTGGACTAATGATTCTAAAGTGGTTGCAGATTTTATTAGAACTAACATTTTTGCAAGGTTTGGCATGCCACGGGTGATCATTAGTGATGGAGGGTCGCACTTTTGCAATCGAATAATTGAGGCGTTGTTGAGGAAGTACAATGTCAATCATAAGGTTTTTACACCTTACCATCCTCAAACGAATGGCCAAGCCGAGGTTTCTAACCGAGAAATCAAACAAATCATAGATAAAACCGTGGGGCCTACAAGGAAGGATTGGAGCTTGCGCTTGAACGATGCATTGTGGGCCTATCGCACGGCTTACAAAACACCCTTTGGCATGTCCCCATTTCGGCTAATATATGGCAAACCATGTCACTTACCTGTGGAATTAGAGCACAAGGCGCATTGGGCCGTGAAAACATTCAATTTGGAGTTAGATGCGGCTGGAATGCATAGGAAGCTCCAATTGAATGAACTTGAGGAGATAAGGAACGAAGCATATGAGAATGCCCGAATCTACAAAGAGAAGACCAAGGCCTTTCATGACAAGATGATTCGTGGCAAATCATTCTCAATTGGGCAGAAAGTGTTGCTATTCAATTCTCGTCTTTGGTTGTTTCCTGGTAAGTTACGTTCCAAGTGGGTTGGCCCATTTGTTGTTACTAATGTTTTTGTTCATGGTGCAGTGCAAATCAAAAGCTTGAAAAGTGGACAAGAATTCAAGGTGAATGGGCACCGATTGAAGCCATATCATGAGAGCTTTGTGGAGCAAACTGTGGATGACATCTCCTTGGATGCCGTGGGTACCAATCTGGAATGAATGGGCGTTTCGTCCGGCTGTATGACGTTAAAGCAAGCGCTACTTAGGAGGCAACCCATGCATTCAACAAAGGAAGACCTAGGGAGCACTCCAATTCTAGATTTGCGTTCCTAAACCCTTCTTTTTGTTTTTGTTTTCGTTTCTGCCTTGTTTATTGTTTAGTTGCTGTTTTGTTTGTTTGTTGTTTATTTGTGTTAGTCTATGCTTGAAACATTGAGGACAATGTTTGATTTAAGTGTGGGGGGGGGGGGGGGGGTAACCAAAGTGTTTTGATGCAAATTCGTAGGGTTTTATCACCCATAACTTCTAATGTTATTCCTTGCTGTTTTTAAGTGTTTTTAAGCTGTTTTGGTGTGTTTTAGTGTGTTTTGACTCAAAAATCCGAAAATCCCATAAAAATTTGAAAAATTGTTTTAAAAAAAACCCAAAAAAGAGTTGTTTTTGTGTGTTTGTTTGTGTCTTAGGGTACCTTCCAACACAATGATGAGGATTCGGTTTGTAATTGCATGACTGTTAAAGAGAGTTGTAAACATGGATGAAAGTTTGATTTACTCTTTGGTTTATGCTTGGTTGTGGTTATAACTTATGAATTCACATGCAATCATAAAAGAAAAATCAGTTTTTGTAACATGCTTGAAGGAAGGAACTCAAACTAACGCTACAACCTTGTGAGACTTGAGCCTAAACGTTTATTTGGAGAGTTAATAATCTGTGCATTGTTGTTTTCTAAGTCGTTGCATGATCTCATTATTCTTTGCTTGGTTGCTACTTAGAAGGCGTTTCATCATTTAGTTCCAAACACTAGAACTCATGCCCAATTCATTCTAAGCATGTTATTGATTTGCATAACACATATTCAAGATGAAGTTGTGTAGTGACCACCATAGCCAAATTGCCGTATCTCCCTATTTCATTGTGTTTTGTAGGTTTTAACCCCGTTGAGCCTTGTTTAGCCTATGTTCTTTGTTAACCCACATTATCCTCACCTAGCCTAGATTAGGACCATCCATACCTTTGTTCTTGAAACATAGTAACGCATGACTCAATATGAATTCCTTTTGATCATTGTTTGGCAGAAAACAAGTGTGGGGGAAGTGAGTTTTGTTGTGGGTGTGCCAAAGTCTTGAATGAGGCATGGCAAAGAAAAGGAAAAAAAAAAGAAGAAGAAAAATTCGTGGAAAATAGAAAGAAAAAAAGAAAAAGTTGTGAAAAGAATGAAAAAGGAGTTGAAAAGATGTGAAAAAGAGTTCTCAAGTGGTGTTTGTTGAAGGAAGGGTCCAAAACATTGAATCCGGCCCTAATTGTTGCTTGAATCTTCCCTTTGTGTTTAAAAGTTGATTTCTGCATGCTAAAGGAAATTCTAAGTTCGATTTCAGTATTTTGCTTGCTATTGCTTTAAGAACGTTTGTTTTTCCTATCCTTTCATTGTTAGCCAACTCCCCAAGCCCCGTTACAACCCTTGACTTTAATCTTGAGTGTTGTGTGTTTCAATTTGTGGAGTTTGAATTTGGTTTGAGCATATGGTGTCACTGGTTCTCGCATCTAAGTAGTAGCGTTCCATTCATGAGATCATATCTACACATGTTATTAACTCTGGAAATTGCTTTTCTTGTTATACATATATGTGAGCGTTTGTTTTCATTTTTACATCAATCTTCTCACATATAACTAGTGTAGGGTGTGTAGTTAGAAAATCTGAGTGAAGATTGAGTGCATATCTTGTAAGGAATTGAGGGAATTCTCTAAGGCATGTTACTACATTCAAAACATCGTTTTAATTGGTTATTTGTGAACTAGTAAGTAGTGACTATGATTAAGTATGTGCTTAAGCGTAAAGATGGCCAAAATATGTGGGAATGATGATTTTTAACATGTCATGTGCATTGGAAATCCCTGAGACAATTGTTGGAAGGTTTAGATTGTGTTATACTTGTTTTGTTTCGTTTTGTTTACTTTGTTTCATTTTGTTTTGCTCGAGGATTAGCAAAAGCTAAGTGTGGGGGAATTTGATAGGGGCATATTTATGCACCTTAGTTAGCTTGTTCTTGTGCATTTATGTTGTTTTTCCTTAGTTAAAGTAGTCTTTTAAGCTAGTTTGATGTATTTTCAGGTTCTAAGGGCAAAGTATGCAAAAGGATGCATTTTGGAGCCTTTTGGAGCACATTTGAGCTTGGAATGGACATCATATGCTTGGAGCCAAGAGGATGGACGAAATTGAAGATTTGAGGATGGTGATTCCTACTTGAACAAGGTTTCCTAGTTGAAGTAGGAAAGTCCCTAATTGAAGTTGGAATCCTAGGTGAATTAGGATTCCTAGTGAATTGAGATTCCTAGTTGAAATAGGTTTCCTAGTTGAAGTGGGATTCCTAGAAGATTGAAGATTCCTACTCAAACAAGGTTTCCTACTTGAAGTAGGAAAGTTATATCCAAATGGTTTCAAGTTTCAGCAACAAAGAAGTTTTCCAAGTCCAAGAAGGAAAAAGAATCCAAGATGAAGAAGGATTGACAAAGACAAACTTTCCTAATCCTAATGCACAAAGTTTTCAGCTCCAAAGAGGAGTCCTACACACTTTAAGACACCTTATCCTTGTTCTATAGGCATGCTGTGCACCTTTCCTTATTTTGGAGGGTTTCTAGAAGCCTTATCTCCTCCATGCCGCACCTAGCCTTCTAGAAAATCTGATTTCCTTGCCTTGCAAGGCTTTCTAGAAGCCTTATCCCTCCTTATCCAAACCTGCCGCACCTTAGGCCTTTTCCCACTAAAAATCTGATTATTTTAAACCTATTTCCGGATGGATTTGGCTTTCTAGAAGCCCTAATCTGATTTACCTAGGATTTTTGGTGCCTATATATATATATATATATATATATTTCTACACCCTTTGCCGCAGGTACCACCCTCCATATACATCATTCATGCCATCTACACTACACACATCCCTTGCCGCAGCCTTCATCACCACACCACCATATTTCCTAACCTTGCCGCACCATCCATTCCCCCTAAACACTACTACACCACTCCATATCCTTTCACCCATACACCTAAGTCCCTAAACCTGTCCCGAGTCCTTGTTCCGCAGCAAAGAAGAGGAGAAGAAGCCTTGGACGTGCATGCCATTCAAGTTCGAATTGCTGGAAGTTTTAGGTGTTTCCTTTCCTTTGATTTCAATGTTTAAATTCAATACTCTTTGTTTTGTACGTATGAGGAACTAAACCCCCCTTGGCTAGGGGGGGATTCGAAACCATGTTTATGCTTGCTATATGACTTGATTACCTCTAGTTGCGTTTCATAAGTTGTGAATTCAATTTACTTATCTATTTGAATTAAACTGATTTGTGTGTGTTGGTTGAGAGTGCACGCTTAATTGTCATGCATAAATCTAATGCTAGGATATAAGGAAGTTTCACCTAATCGTTACAAACTTATATTCACAAGTAGTAAAGGTTGATGATCTCAATTGTGTTAAGTAAATTCTTGGCATAAGTATCATGCGCTTTCATAGTTACAAGTGCCTCATCAATACTTATGATTTCCATTGAACATAATGATCTTTGATTGTATCTCTAGTATGCGCTTTCATATAGAGAACTCTTGAAGAATAATTTGATTGTGATGCGCATTTTCCGTCCAATTCATTGACATAAGGGAAATCTGAAAGTTAATTTAAGCGGACCTAATTAACTTGGAGTGTTGAGAATTCGTGGTTTATTAAATTGCAATTAGAAATCGTTTTGTATGCAAGTATGACATGTGTGGAGAAGAACCCCTTAGCTAGCCTTCCATCCATTCATTTAAACCAAATTCATTTTAAAATCTGTTTTGTTTTACAAAGTTTATGTTTTGTTTTCAAATTCGTCAAAACCAATTCCCCCTTTATTTTGAAGTGTCAAATTAGTTAGAAAGTGATTTAAGTTTGTGTTTTTAAGTGTCTTGAGTCCAGTTATAACATATTTTCGTCCAAATTCTTCCTTAGTGCTCAAAACTGCCCAGAAAGTGGTTTTAAGGCAATTTTGAGTGTTTGTTTGCTGTTTTGAGTCTTTTGGTTTGTTTTAGTGTTTTAAAGTATAGTTTTGCATTCTTTGAGTCTAATTTAGTGTTTTAACTTTGTTTTAAGTTTTTGAGTCAGTTTTCAAGTGATTTAGCAATCCCTCCTAATCCCCGGCCTAGAACGACCCTACTTACATACTTTGCTACAATTGATAAAAAGAGGGTTTAATTTGTGTGCTTATATATTTCGCATCAAATTCAAAGAGTAATAAATTCCAATCAAATCTTTTATACCAAAAGAGGTCTAAATTTTCAGGAATCATGGGTGAGAAGGAAAGGTGTGAAAGTAGTAGAGTTGGCGCAATGGTGTCATAAGTTTGTACGGGAAACAAGCTAAGTGGTAAAAACTTGGGCTGTAAGACTAAGCTAAGTGGAAAAACATTTCATCTTTCTACTATTACTAACTGTGCAGTGGACAACTTATGAAACATTTAAGACTACAATGTCACACATGAGACGCTGAGACCTCCTCCCGTTGCAAGGTCGGATCCAGGAATTTTCATAAGAATGAACAACAATTTTTAAGGAGCTCGAGAAGTGATCCAACCCAAGAAAAATAGGGTGAAATGTTTAAATGTTCCTACCAAACAACTAGGCACCAACTATATGTTGATCAGTTACCAGTTTCAGATGGTATTGCAATCTTTTGTCCTCAATAAGCATGCAGTATAACAACCAAATATGGAATAAAACAATTGATTCCAAGGCTTAGAAGCAAGGTTCTTCTTGGTTCCCTTCCCGTATTAAATGGAAAGCTCTTGCGCTTGTTCACATTTAAACTAAAAGATTTAAATTTTGACCACCTACGTATACTTTATAGTTGGATCTATATTAATGTAACAATTCGAATTCGAATTAACAATTTTAATAACATAATATGTTAGACGGTAGAATAAGAGGAAGTTTCCTATTTAGGTAGAATTAAACCTTTGTATGCTTGCAAACAAATCAATATGATGCTCCCAGACGATGAGGAAGTGCATATATTAACAAGAAATATAATACACTTGAAGGCAACCATTTTCTTGACGTTAAAGCTCAGAGAGCTTTGTTTGGATTCACATATAGCTCTCTTTGCTTATAAATGTACTTTCCCAAGCACTAAAGTAACAAGATTAATTAAGGTCTTCAGCAACTCAAGTTTTCATAACACCAGAGTCCTAAGTCCCCATCAGTCGTTTGCTTCAAAGCTTCCATATGCAACCTGTACGGCCTCTATCTAATGCTTAATTTTTTTTAGAACTTTGGCCAGCCTTATAAAACCATTAGCCCTTGACCTTCTATCATGTCCGATCCCTACAAAATTTTCCATTGTATACGAACAATCTGGTCTAAAAAAATGGTGAAAACCAACAATTTCTGCTGGGGTTCTGCTCTTCTCTTCTTATGCTTTGTTGGGTTATTTTTAACTCTAGGTGAAGCTGCTTTGAAGAAGTACCAATTCGATGTGAGCAATTCGTAATGGCAGCCTTAACATGCAGACTATAAGTTTATTTATCCATTTATTTACTGATCTATAAGTTCATTTTCAGGTTCAAGTGAAGAATGTGAGCAGGTTGTGCCATTCGAAGCCAATTGTTATAGTAAATGGGAGGTTCCCTGGACCTACAGTTTATGCTAGAGAAGGAGATACACTTCTTATAAATGTTACCAACCATGCAAAATATAACATGTCAATTCATTGGTAAGAACATTTATATTTGAATTTATTTGACTAATTTAGCATGATTAATACGAACATTTGGGTTGTACTGATGAACAATTTGGAGGATTTTTGCAGGCATGGACTGAAGCAATATCGCAATGGGTGGGCAGATGGGCCCGCCTACATCACACAATGCCCTATCAAAACAGGGAACAGCTATACCTACAATATTACTGTAACAGGGCAAAGAGGAACACTTTGGTGGCATGCTCACATCTTTTGGCTAAGAGCTACTGTCTACGGAGCGATTGTCATCATGCCGAAACAAGGGGGTGGATTTCCATTTCCTCAGCCTTACAGTGAAGCTAACATCGTCTTAGGTGGGAGAGTGCGACCACAAGTTTTTGAAATACAAGTAGAAAAATTCAGATTATATGCAGAAAATAATTGTATTGTTTCTTGTCAATGCTGTAGGAGAATGGTGGAACAACGACGTCGAAGAGGTTGTTAAGAAAGGGAACATACTTGGATTGCCACCAGATATGTCAGATGCACACACCATCAATGGGAAGCCAGGTCCTCTGTTTCCATGTTCTGAAAAACGTAAGCCAGCTCCTTCTAAAGAGAGATTCTTAGACACCAGATATTCGAGATGCTTCTTGTAATTTCTGGTTTGTTGCTATCTCAGATACCTATGCATTAGAGGTTGAACAAGGAAAGACGTACCTGCTACGAATCATTAATGCTGCACTAAATGATGAGCTATTCTTCGCCATTGCTGGCCACAATTTGACGGTGGTAGAAATTGATGCGGTCTATACCAAACCATTTACAACCCAAGCAATTCTGATAGCACCGGGCCAGACTGCGAATGTTCTTGTTCAAGCAACTCAAGCGCCCAACAGATATTTCATGGCTGCCAGGCCATTCATGGATGCACCTGTTTCCGTTGATAACAAAACTGCCACTGCTATACTACAATACAAAGGCATTCCAAATTATGTACAGCCAATCCTTCCTCAACTTCCACCACTCAATAACACTGCTTTCGCATTAAGCTACGATGGCAAGCTAACAAGTCTAAACACAGCTCAGTTCCCAGCCAATGTACCTCTCAAAGTTGATCGATATCTCTTTTACACGATTGGTTTAGGAATCAACCCCTGCCCTACTTGCCTGAATGGAACACACCTCACTGCTGCTTTAAACAATATCACTTTTGTGATGCCACAAATTGGGCTGCTTCAAGCTCATTATTTCAACACCACAGGAATATTTACCACAGATTTCCCAGACCACCCTCCAACGCCTTTCAATTACACTGGTGCTCCACTCACAGCCAACCTTGGAACGAAACAAGGCACCAGGCTTAGCAAGATTGCCTTCAATTCAACAGTAGAGTTGGTGCTACAAGACACCAATCTCCTCACAGTGGAGTCTCATCCCTTCCACCTTCATGGTTACAATTTCTTTGTTGTTGGCTCTGGAATTGGGAACTTTGACCCCAAGAACGACCCGGCTAAGTATAATTTGGTGGATCCTCCTGAAAGAAACACAGTCGGAGTTCCCACCGGTGGTTGGACTGCAATAAGGTTCAGGGCGGACAATCCAGGTAAACACATCGACATAACCAAATAGTGTGCTACATGAAACTTCAAATTTACTAATTAAGCAAGTTATTTGTTATTTTTAGATATTTTACTGATTTCTTTTGAACGGCATTTGATCATCGTTAGGTGTGTGGTTCATGCACTGTCATTTGGAGCTGCATACCAGCTGGGGTTTGAAGACTGCATTTGTGGTGGAAAATGGGAAAGACTCTGATCACTCTGTCTTGCCTCCACCTAAAGACCTTCCACCTTGTTAGTTCCATGCACGTACGTACTGGGAGAACTCAAATTTGGGTTTCTCAAAGAAAATGAACTATTATTTATTTTGAGCCTTTTGTCTGACAAATTCTTGCAAACATTACTGCGAAGTGCAGGAGTTCTACAAGCAGAACTCTTGTTCTAAGACCAATAAAAGAATGTAATGTGTATCGGATTGTTTTAAATGTGAATTTAGTGTTGGAGTGACTTGACTTTCGTGTGTAATTAGGGGGATTTGTTCCAGTTTGAGTCCGTATAATTAGGGTAAATATTGTTGCATATTCTTACCTTGTAAATCAAGTTTGTACAATATATATTTGCCTCCTTTGTGAGAAGAATGATATCAAGAATTGAAAGCCCAAATAAGCCCTAAATTAGCATGGTATCAGAGCAGAGATCCTAAGATTTCTGCTCTGCTTGTTCCCTTCAGAAAAATTTCGAGCCTTTATGGAATATCTGCTGCCTCTTCATGGTGAAATCCCCATCACCGATTCCACCCTAACCGATGTTATACCTACTACTACTACCCTAAACACTAATAATCCTGATCCTACCATGAACCCGATGACTCTACCACAAGTTGTAACAAACTTAACGGTGCCAAATGACTCATCCATCACGATTCATCCGCTACATCGATTGGTATCAAACTTAACGGTGCCAATTATGGAGTTTGGTCGTAGATTGTCAAGATGTTTATTGCTGGTAAAGACAAGTTGGAATACTTGTTTGGAAGTAATCCTCAACCCCTACTGATGATCCAACTTTCACTAAGTGGGGCATAGAGAATGCCATTGTGAAAGGTTGGCTAATAATCTCTATGGTACCCAATCTAATTGGGTATTTTCTCTGACTACCAATGGTGAAGGAAGTGTGGGATGCCGTTGCTTACAAGTACTATGATGGCTCCGATATTTCTCAAGTTTATGATCTTGCCTACAAGGCTTCTCGCATGAGGCATGATAGACGACTAGTGGAGGGATACTATAATGACCTTCAATCCCTATGGCAAGAAATCGATTATTGACGACCCAATCCAATGAAGTGCAGCACTGACACTGAAATTTATAATAAAATTGTTCAAACGGATTGTGTTTATACATTGCTTGCAGGATAAGATGACACGTTCGATAAAATTCGTAATGACATTCTATGTACTGAGCCCCTTCCCTCTGTCGAACAAACCTTTGCTTATCTTCGAAAAGAAGCTATGAGACATGCGGTGATGAACAATAGTGCAAGAACTTTGAGTAGTGGGGCTACCATGGTTGCATGCCCAGCAGCGAGAGCCTCTCCTTCTTCAAGTTCCTGTTTCGAGCCCAAGAGAAGCCCATTGGACCAAGCTTAGGACTGCAGCTCTAAGCCAGTGGCTTAAGCCCAACTTAGGGGTCCCTATTTGTTGCCAAATAACCCCACGACCCAGCACATGCCCACTTCTCCCTCGAACCAAGCCATCTGTTCCCATTTGGCTACACCTACTATGGCAGTGAAATACATGGTTGTAACCAATGTTTTCAACTACGTGGCTATCCTGAATGGTGGGAACCCTTAAAGCTTCAAAGACAACGGGAACGAGAGAAGCAAGATACCAAGCAAGGACAAGTGAATCTCGCAACCTTGATGTGTCAATTATCTTTAATATCTCAGGATAATCCTTATATTGTTTCTAGTTCGATCGAGTTTTTTCTGGAGTTATCAAGTAACTGTGGTTGTCCCTTACATGTGAATAGTGATAATATTCAATGTGATTGGATCATAGACTCCGGTGCTACGAACCACATGACTTATGACCTTCATGATCTAGCATGTGATACCACCCTACTACGATATAAAAATCACCAATGCGAGTGGTGTAACCTCTTTCGTTACTGGTACTGCCATTGTGCATCTTACTTCGACTCTCTCTTTTCGTAATATATTACTTGTGCCTCCACTAAAGCATAAATTGATGTCTCCTGGTCAAGGTACTGAGCAAATCAATTATTGTGTATTAATGTATCCGAAGTTTTGTCTTAGCTAGGATATTCTCACGAAGAAGATCATTGGTCATAGTACTAAGAGAGGGATCTCTATTTTGTGGATGATGTTAGTACGGGCCGAGTTAATCTAGTCCAAGGAACAATTGATCACAAAAGACATCAAGTATGGTTGTGGCATCACCGTTTGGGTCATCGGTCTTTCAGTTATTTACAAATATGTTTTCAGATTTGTTCGTTGAATGTTCTAGTTCCGATTTTAAGTGTGGCATTTGTATTCTTGCTAAAAGTCACCGTGTTTCTTATCCGTTGAGTTCTAATAAAAGCGTTATTCCTTTTGGATTAATACACTCTGATGTTTGCGAACCATCTCCAATTACTATTTTTCTGGCATTCGATGGATTGTGATTTTTGTGGATGATTGCACACTAATGACCTAGCTGTATCTTCTTAAGAAAAAAAAGTGATGTGTTTTCGGCCTTCAAAGTGTTTCACACCATGGTTCAGACTCATTTTCATGCTAAAATGCAGATTTTGCACTCTGACAATGGCAGAGAATATGTTAATCATGATTTTGCGCATTATTTGACTAATCGTAGTATCCTCCATAAAACTACTTGTCCTTAAACCCCTCAACAGAATAGGGTGGCAAAGCGAAAAAATAAAGATCTTTTAGAAACTAGTCGGGCCTTGTTAATTGGTGCGAATGTCCCATGTTTCTCTTGGGATGTCGCAATTCAAACTGCTACATATCTTATCAATCGGATGCCGTCCAAAATCTTGGATTTTTAAACACTATTACAAGCCTCTATGTCCCTCTTAATGGTACCACCCCATGTCTTTGGGTGTGTCGGATTTGTTCACCTTCATAAAATTCAACAGACAAAACTTGACCCTTGTGCTCTTTGTTGTATTTTTATGGGGTATGAAGTGCTTCAAAAAGGGTATTGTTGCTATCATCCCCCAATTGACAGATGTATGTCACTAAGGATATAACCCCATCCTTCGTTTTCCTCTAACCTTGCTCTTCAGGGAGAAACAAGGAATGAAAACCAGAACTGGACCAAACTACAAGCATAGACAGCAGTGCCAATGGCACTGCCAAATATGCCAACAGATAACACGACACTGCCAGCCCAGCCAGTAGTGGCTGCAGCACTGCCAACTTGGCTAGCAGCGCTCCTGCCCACACAGAAAGCCACGGGAACAGTGCCAGTGGCAGTCAAACAACCACTAGACACTATTGTAATGGTGCAACCACTTGAGGTTGAGGTTATTGATGATACTAATTACTACTCCTATTGATGTGTCCAATATTTTGAGTTCTCAGTTATCTTGCACGCACAAATGAGGAATACCACTTCCTCGATACTCGCCATACGAGGGAAAATGATACAAATATCTTATTGCCAACTATGTGTCATCACAGAAATTGTCAAAACCCGACAAAGCTTTCGTACAACAAGTATCCATTGATAGTACTTTGAGTTCCTTCAAGGAAGCACTATCCAATGCTTAGTGGACCAAGGCGATGGAGGAAGAAATGAATGCACTTTAAAAGAACCAAACGAGGGATTCTGTTACATTGTTGCAAGGAAAAAGAAGAGTAGGGTATAGGTGGGTGTATACAATCTAGTACAAATTTGATAGGTCCATTGAAAGGTATAAGGCACAACTAGT
Organism: Heteromeles arbutifolia; assembly: GCA_024362995.1. Taxonomy (NCBI): domain Eukaryota; kingdom Viridiplantae; phylum Streptophyta; class Magnoliopsida; order Rosales; family Rosaceae; genus Heteromeles; species Heteromeles arbutifolia. The sequence goes on along the minus strand of JANCRC010000002.1, from coordinate 35,068,431 downwards.
GGTCGAGAGTTACACCCAGACTTATGTTGACTATATAGAAACATTTGCTCTGGTAGCAAAGAATAATACAGTTAGAGTGTTGCTTTCATTGGCAACCAATTTAGATTGGCCATTACAACAATTTGATTTGAAAAATGCTTTTTTACACAGGAATCTTAAGGAAGAGGTGTACATAGATATCCCACCAGGGTATACATTAGTATCATAATTGGGAGTAGTATGTAAATTGAACAAGGCATTGTATGGATTGAAACAATCACGTCAAGCATGGTTTAGGAGGTTTCGGATGGCTATGAGGAAGTACGCGTTTAGGCAGAGCAATTCCAACCGTACACTTTTCCTAAAACGTCAAGTGGGTAAATTAACAACACTCATTATTTATGTGGATGACATGATTGTTACAAGCGATGATAAGGAAGAAACCTCGAAATTAAAATATTACTTGGCAATCGAGTTTAAGATGAAAGATCTTGGTGAGTTTAAGTATTTTTTGGGTATAGAAGTGGCTAGATCGAAACAAGGCATATTTCTATCTCAAAGGAAATATGTTCCAGATTTGTTGACAGAAACCAGAATGCTTGACTATAAACTAGTTGACACTCCTATCATTCAGAATCATCATCTTGCCATGTACCCTGACCAAATCCCAACTAACAAGGACCATCATCAAAGGTTGGTTGGGCGATTAATCTACTTGTCTCACACTAGACCCGACATTGCCTATGTTGTAAGTGTTGTAAGCTAGTTTATGCATTATGCGAGTGAAACCCACATAGGTGCGGTTGAACGAATCATTTGCTACCTGAAGTTTGCACCAGGTAGCGGCCCCATGTTTTTGAAGAATGGACATTTTAGGTGGACGGTTATATTAATGTAGATTGGGTGGGAAATAATACTGATCAACGGTCTACTTCGGGGCATTTTACATTTATGGGAGGCAATTTAGTGACTTGGCGAAGCAAGAAGCAGAAAGTGGTTACTTTGTCAACTGCAGAAGCAAAATACAAAGTGTGGTGAAAGGAGTATGTAAATTAGTATGGCTTCGGCGGTTACTTATGGAAATTGGTTACCCACCGACTTCTGCATCAAATCAGTTTTGTGACAAAAAAATGGCCATTGATATTTCGCGTAATCCAATTCAGCATGATTGGACTAAACATGTGGAAGTGGATATACATTTTATTAAGGAAAAGTTAGATGCAAATATTATTCAATTTCCTTTTGTAAAATCCGAAGATTAGTTGGCAGACATCCTGACAAAAGTCGTTGCAAGTCAGGACTTCTATAACTCACTCGACAAGTTAGGCATCAACGATATTTACGCACCAACTTGAGGGGGAATGCTGGAGTGAGTCGACTTTTGTGTGTAATTATGGGGATTTGTTTCTCGTTTGAGTCTATATAATTATGGCAATATTTTGTTGCATATTCTTACCTTGTAAATCATTGTAATATATATATATATATATATATATATATATATATATATAGATATAGATATATAGATATGAGGAAATTGTAGCAATCGTCCCTTAACTCTAACTCAATTGGAGCGATGGTCCCCCAACTTTATTTTCGTGATCATTAGTCCCTCAACTTGTCAAAATGTGCAACTATGGTCCCTTCCGTTTACTCTGTCAATATTTATGTTAAACTCAATCACATGCATGGCACGTGTAAGGGCAAATAAGGAAACATAATTTCGAGAGGGTTGAAGTTGATGAAAGCAGCAAAGGCAGCTGGGGTTTACGAAGAAAAACATCCCAATGGAAACTTCCTCTGTGCCCAATTGAAACTTCCTTCATCCTCAACCCAATCTCATATTCTTGAAATCGCCTCCATGTACGGCAATAATCCACTGGAAGTTGATATAAAATTTTTCCAAGAGTAGAAGACTGCCAAAAAAAAATAGAATTACATTCCTCCCCATACTCTCCCTACTCATACATTCCTCCCCATACTCGCCCTACTCATATTCCTCCTTATCGGGTTCTTGGTACTACTGGTAACACCTCCATGCCTTCTCCTCATCGGCAGTGGCTTCCAGATCGTTCACGTTGCTCTTGGGTTCAGTGAACCTTCTCCTCCATGCCTTCTCTTATATACTAGTGTAGTAAAGCCTTCTGCTCTTCCACACTACATCGTCCATACCCACTTCGAATCCACTGATATTTTGCAGAAAACTAGTCAGTTTTTGCTGTTGTTTTTCTTCACAAAAAGATGATTATTGTCATACATGGTGGGAATTTGAAGAATATGAGATTAGGCATGGAAGAAGTTTCAGTTGGGGATGAAGTTTCAATTGGGCATGGAGGAAGTTTCCCTTAGGACGTTTTTGTTTGTAACCCCAGCCCCCTTTGCTGCTTTCATCTGCTTCAATCCTCGCAAAATCATGTTTCCTTATTTGCCCTTACACGCGCCACGCACGTGACTGAGTTTAACGGAAATATTGACAGAGTGAACGGAAAGGACCATAGCTGCACATTTTGACGAGTTGAGGGATCGATGGTCACAAAAATAAAGTTGAGGGACCATTGCTACAATTTCCTCTGTGTATATTTGCCTCCTTTGTGAGAAGAATGATATCAAGAATTGAAAGCCCAAATAAGCCCTAAATTAGCATTTAGACCCTATTTCTTGCAACAAATTTATGCGATGACATTGGCAAGCAAAACATGAGTTTAAAAGATTTTAATCTTCGTATGCCTCCATATCTACTAAAAGTAATTTCAAGCTCTCGCTATCCTAATGAACTCATTGAACACCCTCGCTTCAAACCTTACATGTTAGGTTATGAACCCAAAGCTCCAAAAGCTCTCCAAGTCCTGGACCAAGACGACAGATAACTTTCTAACATATTTATAGATACAACATGAAAGGAAACAAACACCAGCTTCAATGAACAATTCTAACAAATTGAATCTCCAATTACAAAATGACATTCAGATCACAAGTAAGAACTACGCCAAGCATATCCAAACTAAAGAACCTCTTTTCCGAAAAATACAAACAGGAAGAAAAAAGACGTGCAAGGATGAAGAAATTTCATCAGACATATTGCAGCGCCCAGAAGAGAAAACTGATCCATGTCATCACGCATTGCATTCTAGATGACAAATGTGAAGCAATGATGCAATCCACCGGCCGAAATTCCATCTACAGTAACAATCAAACCATGGTTGAATATGAACTTTTACCTCCAAAAATTTCAGAAATTAAGCAAAGATGGAAACCAGGCACACAAGCAACATAAACAACACAATAGCGCCAATCCAACAAACCCATTTTCCTGTTCTCTTTTTCATCTTCTTAGCATCAGAAAGCGCATTAGTTCCATCATTAATATAAGCCCCAGCACCAGCCACATTCTGTTCGATGTCATCCAACTGTTCGCCTTGCTTTTCAACCAACACAGCCATGTCAAGGAACACTTGGTGGAGCTCCGTCAAGCTTCTCTGTATGTCCTTCAAGACCTCATGCCTTTCCTGATTCTCCATCACCAGCTCCGCCTTTCCTTCGAAAGTTTTGACCTGCCCATTTTTCGAAATCATCTTATCAATCACTTCATCACTCGCTTCCTCCCCAGTGGCACTGAAATACCTCCTCTTGAGACCGTCTTTGTGCTCCTTGACAATCTGTTCTCTCAAGATCTGAAAATCATTCATAATCTCTCTCAGCTTAATTCTCAAACCATTCGTCACAGAAATCCTCATTCGATCAACAGGGCTTCCTTCCTTGTAGGCCGCAGACACACTTCGATTAGCCACGTTACAACAATCAAGCGACTCCAAACTCGCTTTGATGCTTTTTGCTTTCCTCAGAATAGTAACCATATCAGCATTGATTCTGTCTCTCAACCCTCTGAGCACTTTAGCACTGTGAGTGGACTTGGTTTCTTCATTCAGGTCCTGAAGATCAACAAGGAGGTTTGTGATCTCTTCAATGTCAGCCTTCATTGCGTTCACTTGTTCGAAAAATCCGGCGAGGTTCTGTTCGTCAGCGGCATCAAGCTTCCCCATTTCGAGGTCGGGTTGGGACTCGAGATCTTTCATAGCCTGCTTCTTGAGATCCACGTAATTTAGGAATGACTTGGTCATTAGATCATTCATCTTCGGGGAGATTTTCGAATACTAACCTGGATAAAAAAATTTAGGACTTCAATTCGTTAAAAACCATGTTAGAATAAGAGATTACGCCTTCCAATTGTTTGATTTATGAGAATTTGGAATAAAACAAAAACATAAACAAGAAAGATCATTAAATTAATCGAATCTAATTCAGGAATGTCTCTTTACGTTCTAAATAAAAACATCAAGCGCAAAATTATTCAACAAAAAATTAGAAATAAAAAAAAAAACAAAAAAAGGGGTAAGAAGGAAAACCTTGAAGAAATCGATTCTAGTGCGTATGAGGAAATCAAGTGCTGTAATCTTTCGATCTGGAGAAGGAATTTCGGGGATTGAAAGTTGAGGATCGATGGGAGCGTGTGGGTGCTTCAAGAGTGTTTGAAAGAAGTAGAAAAGCCTTCAGCATTTGTAGGATTTTGGTTTTCCGCTTCTTTTTTTATTTTATTTTTTTCACTCTAAAATTTCAAATTTCAAATTCTAACAGCGCTCCACTTCTTCCACGTAGCCGTTATGTTAATGATGTCGTTTGGTTGGATTTCATGTGTTGCCTTCCCTTTATATTTCCGTTTAGTTTTCTCTTCTTCTTCTTTTTTATAATTTTTTTTTAAATAGTTTAGATGTGGTAGTTTTCCTTCAACCGTTCGAACTATTCAGTAGTACGAAAAATGAAATCATGATTTAATTGATTAATTTTTTTGGGTAAATTACACTTTACCACCTCAGGTTTGAGGTCTATTGCAACTTCATACATCTTCAAAACATTTCACTTCCCTGCAACCCCCCCACCCCTCTTCTTCTTCTCGAGCCTCCCAACCACCTCCCTCTCCTCCACTCTATCCCACCCCACCCCCACCTCCCCCGCAACCACCCCACCCCCACATTCCAGTGCTCGGAGTCGATCTGGGGGGTTTGATTCGTTGCCGTCGTGACCTCCGTCTCATTCTTTCTCTATAATTGGTCCTATCAAGTACGAATACGATCTCTTCTTTTTCTGAGAGAGATAGAGAGAGAGAGAGAGAGAGAGAGAGAGAGAGAGAGAGAGAGAGAGAATTGAGCTCTGTTTGTAGGTGTGTAAGCGTTGGTTGTGTCGCATGGGTTTTGGTTATGGATTTTGATCTGTGTGTGTTGATTTATCTAGGGTTTCGCATATGGCGTCCAAGCGGATCTTGAAGGAACTCAAAGATCTGTAGAAGGATCCTCTTACATCCTGCAGCGCCGGTAATCTCATCTTCCTGTTTTGAATTTTTGAATCCGTGTAGATTTTGGGAAATAAAATTTCAAAATCCATGAAATTTCTAGGGTTTTTTTTTTTTTTTTTTTGGATTGAGAGCGAAAATAGAGAGATTTTTTACGGAGATTTTTTTATTTTATTTATTATAATTTCTTAAAGTATTTAGGTAAAAATTATAAATTAATTGAAATATTTTTTGAATTATCTGAAGAGGATTTTGGGGTTGCTGTGACGTGGTTGTACGTCTAGATTTTTCTGTTCCGATTAAATTTGATAACTCCAAAATTGATTATTGGTTTGGTTTGATAGGTGAGGCAGATAGAGGGAGATAGAGGGAGAGAGGGAAATTGTGGTTTCAACACTCTCGCTTCTGTTCTTGGAACGTACTTCTTTACCATTTAACTCTCATTCAATTTATGTGAATTTACAGTTTTTGGTTGTTTTAATGGAAAATGGTTTATGGGTTCTGTTTGTTTTTTTTTTGGGGGGGGGGGATTTATGGAGAAATTTTTGGTGAAATATGGTCAAGTATAAGGCTTTTGGGTTGTTTTGATTCAACTGGGAGTAGTTGCTGAATTTTTCGTGGCGGGAAAGAGTTCGATTTTTCCGTAAATAGAGTTATTTATTTTGAAATCCCAAATTAAATGAATTTATATATTGTTGTAGCAGTTGCAAAGAAATGAAATGTAATTGGGTGATTAATTTGTTTGTGTTTATGTAGAAATAGAAAATAACTGTTAGATAAGTACTATATGTGGAGAAATTTTTGGTGAAATATGGTCAAGTATAAGGCTTTTTGGGTTGTTTTGATTCAACTGGGAGTAGTTGCTGAATTTTTCGTGGCGAGAAAGAGTTCGATTTTTCCGTAAATAGAGTTATTTATTTTGAAATCCCAAATTAAATGACTTTATATATTGTTGTAGCAGTTGCAAAGAAATGAAATGTAATTGGGTGATTAATTTGTTTGTGTTTATGTAGAAATAGAAAATAACTGTTAGATAAGTACTATGTAATTTTTCTTACAAAAAAGTTCTAACAAAATGACAGGAAGAGTAATGCAGTGAGGCTTGGGAATTGTAGTATTGGTTCATTCCTTATCATTAAGCAAGATATTTTCTTTATTTTTGAAGTAGTTTCTGTAATTTTATACTCTAGAGAGTGAGTTATTTTATAATTTTGATTGAATTGAAGATGCATTTTAATTTAGGAAATCAAGGTCATTATTGTTTTGTAAATTTCATCATAGTAAGCTAAAAACTTGACGTTGTGGGACGATGGAATGGAATCATCTCGAATTAGTTTTGGTTGATAAGGGTTAAGGCTCGGTGTGGATTGGTAAGATTGTTTAACTTAACCTGAACCTGTGTGGGTTTCATTACTCTGCTAGGTTACGTACTTAGTTGCCTGATTATTTGGACTAATTTATTGTGTTTGTGTGTGTATGTTGTGAATGTGTACATTCAGCTCAGGGAGGAAGAACCTGCTCAAGCTGCGCTTCAGAATCTCACTGGGAGGTTCAATGTAGATTTGTTCCACTTCTTTTTCTTATCTTGATATGTTACGAACAACATGATCAATAGTCATAATGGTATGGTTGTTTTATCATCGCTGTACTATGTTTCACCGAAGTCACTTTCCTATCTTTTGATTGATTCGTGATTGGTATATGTATTGTGCTACAGGACAGTTCAGTGTTTATAGTTTGCACATTATTGCCGAACTTCCAACTTAGAGTCGAGCTATTTATGAGAACTGGGTTTATTTCGAATTTTCAATTGATTGAATTTTTAAACATGCTGTCTATCAACGCTGGCCTTGAGAGTATTGGATTTAGGGTGAAAGCAAATCGTGCATTCACACAAGCGCACATAAGAAACTTCTATTTGTATATTGTTAGAAGAGCATACATATGTAATAGATTTTCAATCATTTGAGCGAGTTACTCAAATTTCAATTTGTGATGGTGTTGCATAATTATTTCCTGGCTTGGCATTATCGTAAACACATGCGTTTCAAAATAATAATGGGGCCACAGTTGTTCTATGCATAATTATTTCTTAAACATTTGCTTTTATCTTAAATAATTATTTTCTCTGATTATTTTTATACGTAATTATGCATAGTACTCAGAGAAAATAATTATGCATAGTACTCAGAGAAAATAATTATGCATAGTACTGATTATGTTTTTGGTTAAGGATTAGGGATTTTGGGTGATTAGGTTTTAGTTTCTAGCTTTTGGGTATATTTTGAGAGAGAGATTTTGTTTTTTTTTCTCTCGTAATTTTGGGTAAAATTTATAATTACATCATGTTCTGGGTTCTCATGAGGGATCGGATTGGCTTTGGGGGAGAGGGAGAAGGAGATTTTGTTTATATTTTGGGTAAAGTTTTTAGTTACATCCATCATCCTGCAAAAGATTAGGTAATTTTTGAATTAGGGTTTATTTATTTATTATTATTATGTGAATTTCTGATTTAGGGCTTTAAGGTTTTTGAGTTAGTTTTTGTGAAGATCATTGTTTGATTTTAGGCACACTCTAATCGATTACAAGTTTTCGGATCCTAAACACTTTGAAAGGGTTTCCAGAAAAATATCTTTCCAAAGATGAGTAGTGACATTGTCAAGTTCCTCAACCAATCTTCACTGGAATTTTCTCCGTCATCCTATATATTGCAGCATTAACACATTTGATAAGAAATTTTCAGTCAGGAAAATGGACACAATAAATTATCCATGGTCTTTATCATGCTAGCTGAGAATTGGAAAGTGCCTAAAGTTATTAGTTATTAAAATGTTCCTTTTTGCTTGAAATGCGGGTGTTGTTGGATAAATGGGATAAAAGAAATGGTTGTTGCCCTGTGTTTTACTTTGTTGGCAAGAAGCATGTTCAGCTGTTTCAATTTATTCTTTTACTTTCTATGACAAAGCAATCCTTTGTAGTCCTTTGGTATCAAGGTTGTTTTTTGAATCTGGCACACTACGTGCAATTACATATGTGTGCGAGACTTTTTAAATTAGACGCACTACGCGCTTCTTACGGATTTTATAACGTCAGATTCTCATTCAGTTGTTGTTTTAAATATGGGTTTCCATTTGGTTGAGCATCATTCTCTCCAAAAGGTAACATTGTTTCTAATGTCTGATCAAATTTTGATTTCTTGGGTCATTACAATATATGTAGTTTTGTAAGGAGAAATTGTTTACAAGCACAAACAACTGCCAGATTTTATTTTGAAGTCTGAATATGCCAATGGAACCATATAATTATAATAGTTGGGACAGTTACTGCAAATCTATTTGTGACGTTTTTTTAATGAGTATATTATTCCATTGTTTTCAGGGGATGGACAGAAGTCCCAGGCAACAATCTCTTTGTGATCGTCATCGGGAAAATATCGTGGTCATTTTGAGTTCAGATTCAGCTAGCTTGTGGTAAGCGTTTCTTTTCCGATTACTTTCATTTGTTTATTTGTGAATCAATAACTTTTTTAGGAATAATGAATGTCACAATTGCTGATAAATTGATACTTTGTTTGGAGCTTGAATTGTAGATTTGTGCAAGATATCCATATATGGATAAATGCTATGGACTCTTCTCAACCTATGGACCTCAAATTTCAGTGCGTCTTCCATCATTTATCCTACCTCACTATGTATGGAGCTATTACATTTGCAATCATAGTAATTCCTTGAAAACAATATTTATATTTCTCTGTAAACTGATAAATTTGGAATATACTATCGTTTCCTTGCTGGTACATTAAAATGAAAATATGAAAAGTAGTCTCAATCTCGCCCAGGGGTGTTGCAGGGCGATTCGATGCTACGAGGCACTTCGTTTAGGGCTGTATGAGAGAGATAGGTGTTGGGTGTCTGAGACAAGGGGTTTCAAGGATTAGGTTTGGGTGGGATTTCAAGGATTAGGTTTTGGTGGGATTTGAATGATTAGGTTTGGCTTTTTCTTTGTGCGATTGCCAGATAGATGAGGGGGGTCCAAGACAGGATTATGAGATTTGATTTAGGGTTTGCAGAGTTAGAGATAAGGGGTGTCCAAGAGAGAAGTGGGAGGATTTAGGCGAGGGATTTCAGGGATTTGGTTTAGAGTTTGTTTTCTGCAATTTGCACAGACAAAGAGATGGGACAAGGGTGAGAGAGATATGAGGATTTTTTGCAAGGGTTGAAGGGAACGGGTAAGGGAGGTATGGGTATGGGTTTGTTGTGATGGGGTTTGTAATTTTCAATATTCTTCGACTCTTTTTAATCTGCAAAATCAAATTACCTATGGAATTTATAACATGCAATCAATTTCTTTTTAGTTGAGTTCAAATAATGTTGATTGCGCTGTTATAATGCTCTTTTTCATAGTTAGGTTGAAAATCATATCGATATATTCTTTATTTAGTTGGTCCAATCTGTAACAGATGAGATTGTTTTGTTTGATGTTTCAATCAAAATTTTATCTTCTTTTTTTTTTGTGTGAAATTATAATGGAATTGCAAGTAAAGTATATCTTAGATTCTTGGTTGCATACTCACCTTCCCACAACTATTATATTGTCTCTTTGACTGGATGGATTTTTATAATTTCCTGGATCTACGGTTAGAATGCTTTTTATAATTTCCTAGATCTATCCTTTTTGTTCGTTCATGATTATGTTGAATGTTTGTCAGGTTAAATGTGTTTTATTCATGTAGTTAAGGCTGGTGCATTCAAGTCCCGCAGCATTGAGCGAGCATGTTACTAGTAAGCACTAAAGTTTCCCATGATTCCCAACAAACAATTTAACAAATTTCCGAAAATTTATTCGTATCTCTAGAAGAATCAATGCAGCATAGGGTGATAAGCAAACAAACTGACGATAGAGAGACAAGAGAGAGGAGGAAGAATAATTTACATGACACAAGTACATCAATAATAACATCATGCGTCAATGAAAAAATAACACGTGAACAAAGACTTACACATCTGTATTTTAGTACCACAAGAGTGTAATAGGTTCGAAATATTTTTTTTATTGATAAACAAGGAAATAACAATTTTTAAACAGTAACAATTCATACAAGTAAAAAGGGAAGCAAGCTGAGATTTTTTAAAGTAGAATTTAAGGGCCTGTTTGGTATTCTATCCTAAAATTTTCATCATTTCTCAAAACATTTCTTAAGAACATTTCTTGAAAACATTTTTCTTTAAGACTCAAAAACTTGTTTGATATGAGATTTAAAAATTTTAAATCTTAAAACTTAAATTGAACAAAGAGCTCCAAAGAAAGGGGGTCGCATGAGAGGGAGAAAGAAAAGAGAGGAGGAAAGAAAGTAAGAAATGATTGGAGGAAAGAGCAAGAAGAGAGTAAATGAGGAGATAAAGAGGACGAGAGCGGATTGGACGAGAGACAAAGAAAAAAAGGGTAAATCTTAGTTTACTACCCTCAAGTTTCGTGATTTTTAACATTTGGTACATGAAGGTTTTTTCGTCCCAGAGTCATACCTAAAGTGTTAATTTTAGGACAATCTCATATATCCGTTAGTCTGACTATTAAGTCTCCCGTTAACTGATGACGTAGCACCCATGTGGACAATGACTGTGTGTCACGTGTCATTAAGAGGTTCACGTGGAAATTAAAATTCAAAAAAGAAATTTTTTTTTTGAGACAAAAAAAAATGGTCGTCTTCTACCTTCCCCGACCTTCCCCGACCTTCCCTTCCTCCATGGCCACCACCACCACTCTCCTCCTTCTCCTGGTCCTAACCACCGCCATAACCACCGCTAAAACCCAGAAATTTCTACGAAAGATTCAAATTCTTTTCATTTCTTGAATCCGCTCGTAATTTATGACATTAAATTTCCAGATCTCTGGAAAAAAAAATATAAAAAGAGGAACAATTAAACCCTAAAAGTCAATTTTGTGTAAGCGAAAGAGATTATGTAATTATTCTGTGGAAATTGTTTTGGTGGTGGGAAAATTTGGATTTTTTAGCGATTTATGGTTGCTGGTGGATTTGGGTGGAACAATTTCAAAGAAATCGAGGAAGTTTTAGGAGGTGGTGTGATGGGGAAAGATGATGAAAGTACGAAAGTGGTTGAAGATGTAGAAGAAGGTGAAATTTCGGATTCGACTTCAGTGGAGGAGATCAGTGAGGAAGATTTTGTCAAGCAGGAGAAGCAGCAGGAAGTTAAGGTAGTGGTTCCGCCGCTGCCACCGTCTAAGGATCAGTCTAAATCGAACAGCGGTTGGACGATGCTCAACATCTACAACTACCCGAGATTTCGAGGGTATAGGTTTGGCTAGGTTAACCTCGCTTGGGCTCAGGCCGTACAAAATAAGCCGCTTAATCAGCTTCTGCAAATGAATGACCCCGACGGGAAATTGAAGCGATCGTCGTCGTCGTCGTCGCCGTCGGTGATTTCGTCCGAAAGGAGCAACATGAAAGAAGTTGATGGAGTGGTGATTGTTGATAGTGGTGATGAAATGGATGCTGAGAAGGATGAATGGGAGTTGGAGGAGGGCGAGATTGATTGGGATTCGGAGCTTGCCAATGGCGAACACACAGCCCCAGCTGAGGAGGTTAGAGATAGTGTTTTGGTTTGTGATGATATAGACATTGATAATTCCGAGACTGGTTTGAAGAAGCGAGTGAGTTCGATTCGGGAAGCTTTGGAAAATGTTACTGTAAATGAAGCAGAGAAGTGAGTGAATTGATTGCTGTCGAAATCGGATTGATTGATGAATTGTGGGAGTGAAATGATGATTGCCCAGTTTGAGTAATTTGCTCTGTAGCTGTTAGACAATGTTTTCTTACGGTTTGGTTTATGTTTTGTAGATCATTTGGGCGGCGGTTAGGATCAGGAGAAGGATGAGAGTGGTGGTAGTGGCCATGGGGGAAGTAGAAGACGACCGATTTTTTTTGTCTCCAATTTTTTTTTAAAATTTTTAATTTCCATGTGGACCTCTTAATAACACGTGGCGCCTAGTCATTGTCCACATGGGCATCACGTCATCAGTTAACAGAAGACTTAACAGCCAGACTAACGGATGTATGAGACTGTCCCAAAATTAACACTTTAGGTATGACTCTGGGACGAAAAAAACTTCATGTACCAAATGTTGAAAACTACGAAACTTGAGGGTAGTAAACTGAGATTTACCCAAGAAAAAAAAAAAAGAGGAGGAGAGAGAAAAAAATGAGGGAGAGATCCAGAGTGAGAGGGAGCAGAGAGAAAAGAAAGAAGTGAGCTTTAAGTTTAAAAAATCTAAAAACTCACTTTCTGTGTTTTTAGAGAATAGACTATAATTTTAAGTTACTCTTGAGTTCAGTTTTTTAAAATAGTCATACCAAACAAGTTTTTAAGGCCTAAAATTTGAAAATTGTTTTTGAGTTTAAAAAGTTGGATTCAATTAAAGTACCAAACATGCCCTATATAATTTAGAAATTAAATTCGGTCCATTTTCTCTCTTAACACATCTAGAGGAAACAGAGACCAAAATATCACATAATTTTTTTTTCCGATGAAATAAAAAAGAGATTAAAACTCCGTTTTTAATGTTTAATGCATGAGGTTATCTTCAACCGAAAATGCTAAACATAGCCTCATCCAGTAGCCTTATAACAAATTATATTTTAATAAACAATATTATATCATATTCATATACCATCTCCAACCGAAAGGTCTAAACATATGTTAATTTATTAAACATTAAACTTAAGCCATCTAAAATATTTTTTTTTAATTACCATTCTATCTCATATTGGGGAGAAGATCATTCACACTAGAAATTTCATACGAGAAAGAAATCTGGTAGGAAAGGCGCTGAAGAACTAGCAGCAGTTTAGCATAATCAGACATGGGGTTTAGTTTGGGATTGTCTTGAGTCTTTTTGTTTGTCAAGAGGTTGATCTCATTTTGTTTTAAAAGAAGATTCAGATTCCTTTCAATTGAAGAAGAATCCCCCGATGAAAAGTTAGGGTTTTTGTGTTGATTCCTTTCAAATAGGATTATTTTTTAGTTTCAGATTGTCTTGATTCTTTTTGCCTGTCATGAGATTGATTTCATAGTTACCCATGAAAGAAGGCTGGGTTTTGAGGGAAAAAACAGGAAAGAGTACAGAGAACGAGCGAGAGATATCCGCTCACTCTAAGGTCATTTGGCTTCTATAGATCACCAAAGCCAAAATCAGTATAGATGACATTGGGCAGTATCTTCTTCCGGATGCTCCTTTAGCTTCTCTTGAAACTAACGAACCTACATGTTTCTCACATGCCTCTAAACATCCTCATTGGTGGCAAGCCATGACATATGAAATTAATGCTCTTTTGCGTAATCAAACATAGTCTCTTTTTCCTTTTTGTCTAGGTTAGAACACCGCAGGGTGCAAATGGGTTTTCCGGATTAAGCGTAATCCGGACGATTCTGTTGAAATATAAAAAGCTCATTTTGTGGCAAAAAGTTTTCAACAACCACCAGATATTGACTATGCCAAGATTTTTAGCCTTGTTGTTAAACCTACCACTATTTGCACATTTCTTAGTTCAATTGTTTCTCGAGATTGGCCTTTACGCCAACTGGAAAAAATGCATTTCTTCATGGGTTTTTTCAGGAATATGTCTACATGCCTCAGCCCTTAAGCTTTGTTGACCCCGTCTGTCATCATCATGTCTGCTGCCTACATAAATCTCTCTATGGTCTCAAACAGGCTCTTCGTGCATGGGTCAACCAGATTCATTACTTCCTCTTGTCCATTGGCTTTATTCAAAGTATTGTTGATTCCTCTCATTTTATATTTTGGTGTCTCGCTCACTCTATATTTCTACTAGTTTATGTGGATGATATTGTCGTCATTGGTAGCTCTTCAGATCCCTTAAGCCGGCCTCGACCCCGCTTGCGGCCAATGTTGCTCTCACTGGTACTAATAGCTCTTTGCTTGCTTCTCCCATTTTTTTTCGTGAGTTAGTCGGTTCTCTGCAGTATTGTACTCGTATTATTGCTTAGTATATGAGTTCCCCTCTCACTACTCACTTGATTGTTGTTAAAAGAATTCTTCATTATGGTAAAGGTACTGTGGGACCATGATCTGCACGTTTGGTTCCAACAGTTACCAAAGATTATGGTATTTATTTCCTCCCTTAAACTACTTATGCTGTTTTATCTGCTTATTCGAATGTTAATAGGGATGGTTGTCCAAAGAGCGACCCACTGTTTCCTGCTCGAGTGCTGAGTCTGAGTATTTCTCCCTTGCTCATGGTTCACTTTCTTCTTGGTGAACTTAGTGTTCGCTTGCATACTCATATTTTACTGCATTGTGATAATTTGGGTGCTACCTACCTTGCGGCTAATCTCCCTCACCATGCTTGCATGCTTCATATCGAACTTGATTACCACTTTGTATGTGAAAAGTTTCTATTGGTAGTATTCGTGTTTCTTACATTCCCTCAGTTGGTTAACCGGCCAATCTTCTCATTGAAGCTCTTCATTAGCCTCGTCATGGTCTCCTTTATTTCAAACTTATCTGATTTGGCTCATCTAGACAGGGCAGTGTTTGAATATAATTTGTTAATCTAGAATCTTCTCCGTGATTGTAGCATGTAATATAGAAATGTAGTTTTCCATTGCAATTAGGGTAGGATTCATGTCTCAATAGGGATTAATATAACGATATATATATATATATTGTATTATTTTTCACACAACAATATAAGGAGTCATAGTTCTACATGATTCATACTCTAAATATGCCCCTCACGTATGACGAATATTCAAGCCTAACACATGACTCTCATGTGCCACTTAGAATTACAGTTTAGTTATATTCTGCTTCACTTGTAAGTGAGAGGTCTTAGATTCGAATCTCGGGGATGACAAGTTTGTAATCAATTTAGTCTCCCACCCCCTTAGATGTATATATATCGTTTATAAAACATATATCCCTTGTAAGTGATGTAAATATATCACGTGGCCCTCATGAATGGCGAATTTTCATGTCTCATATGTGTCGCTCACTATTGGGGAATTTCTAAACGTAACACGTAGCCCTTGTGAAATTTTGTCCTTATATTTCACTGTTTAAGATTACGTATTCTGTATTCATAGTTTTGATGTGTTTATATTTACGGCGCATAATTTTTTATGAAATTTATAAATGGACAAAGATACCCATATTGTGTACTAAATGGAATTCTACTTGGACATATTTGATTCTTTCATGTTTTGCCATATTTTTTGGCATATTTGGATAATACGTGTCACTACGAACGCTTATGCGCAAGCGGAATGAAATTCAGAGCTATAACAAACATTCTACGATGCTTGGAATGCCGATGGAATTTTAGTAATTTGTGATTTATTTGGTAGCCAAAGGACCAATTCCAATTTTTCTGGAACTCTCTCCTTCTCTTGACTCATCTCTCTATCTCTTTCCTGAATTCTCTCATCTTTCTCATTTTTTCCCCTCACCGAGAAAGCACAAACCACCAACCCATTTTTGAACGAGCAAATAGACATTAAATCACCACATCCGTGTTCCTCTCGCCCCCACGAACCCAGCCATGGGTTTTAATTTGTGAAAAACGGAACAAAGGCGGAGGTTCTAGAGCTTCAATATGGACCACGAGCTTCCTGACCATTTTTCAGTCGATTTCGGCCAAAGTGAGACCCTTAATCACCATATATGGATTCATCTCATTGAGTAGATGAATTTCCATATATGGATCATTGAATTTGGTTGAGAATTTGGTGAGTTATAAAGCTTTGAAAATTGCTCACAAAACCGGCCTAAATTCCAGAAACCGATGAGTTTTCCGGCGGGTCAGGTTGGCTCTAGCGATCGGGTTGGTCAACCCGTTTCTGAATATGGGTAGAATATTCCAGGGAATGTTCTAGAGAATATTCTGTCAACAAATATTCTGTCCGATGTTCATTTATGGGTTTCGGCTGGGACCTTTCTTAGGCTAATTTCGATGCTCTGAATTCGTTTTTGGCATTCATTTAGCAAAGTTTCAATGTTTTAACATAATTTCGTAGTTGACCACCACTTAATATTGTGATTGGCTGAGATCCGATCGTCAATCACCATAAAATTTTAATATGTTGTTCCAGAAACATATTGAGACTCTTAGGAAGTTACATATCATAAATACGGTGGGCGGATCTTCTAGATGGGATTACTAAGGTTGTTGACCGTTCCTTTAACCACGTTGATCGAGGGTTGACTTTTGGCCAACATGGTAAGAATCATTCATAAATACTAAAATTAGTATTATTAGAGACTCGGTAAAGCCTCGTGGGCCTGTCTTGATTAGCAAGACTTACCAGTTGATGTATATCTCGATTTATGTGCAAGTGGCACCTTAGCAAGATTTTTGTGTTTATTGGGCTTCTTGGTGAGAGTACTGATGATGTGTAATTGATAGTGTGAGGTGATGAGTCGAGGATGATATTTGTGTTATTTAGTAAGGTGTGTACGTTTGTATGAATAAATAATTGTTGTTAGGTATAATATAGTGCATATGTGACGACAATCGTGATCTTTGATGAAATGTTGTATGACGTAGAATGTATGATGCTTAATGTGTAATGATAGGACTGCACCATTTAACAGTGGTACATGGGCGTTCCTACATGGTTAATCTGCATTAGGGGACCATGCGCACCCTAGGGGTGACTCCGCCTGGTTAATCCGCATTGGGGGGTCACTGTCTACTCAGTTACTTACTTCCATAGGTGGTTTTGCCTTGTTAATCCACACTATTGAACGCTTGTCTATGGTTCTACCTGGTTAATCGACACTGGGACCATATGCATTCTAGAGGTGACTCTGCCTGGTTAATTTGCATTAAGGGGTCATTGCCTACCTAGTTACATTATTTCAATACGTAGTTCCGCCTGGTTAATCTGCATTGGGACCACGAGATTGGATGCTTGCCTATGGTTATACCTGGTTAATCTGCATTGAGAAAACATACGCATTTGAGGGGTCACTCTGCCTTGTTAATCTGCATTGGGGGTCACTGCCTTCTTGGTCACATTAGATCCATAGGTGGTACAGTCTGGTTAATGCGCATTGGGGGATCGGATGGGTGTCTATAGTTCTGCCAGGTTAATTCGCATTGGGGATCCATACACATTCTAGTGTGGGATTTCGCTGAGTGGTCCAGATACCCCACTTCATCTCAATTATGTTGAGTGGTCCCTAATCATGTTTTGTTCAGATTCCATTGAGTCAGTCTAGAATGCAGAGACATAGAAGTTTCTAAGGTGTATGTTTGCGTTTGTAACTTAAGGTTACAATGCTATTGCTTTGAATTTTAGGTATGGAAATACAGCGAACCTTATAGAGGTTAGCTTTATTAGACTTAGTGAAGTGATATATGATTTTAACAGTTGATTAACTTAGTTAAATGTTCATATTATGCATCCTTGATTGATGAAATCGTTTATTTGTTGTGATTGTGAAATTGTGTTGGGAAACACTTTGATGTATGTAGATGACGAAATGACAATCCTGGTTGTCATATAGTTTCGTTATTTAGTCTGGAATCTAATGATTTATGCTCATCAAGGTCCATTGAGTGATTATGGAATTCTATGCTTTTTTGTTAGAAAGTACTATGATAAATGTTAGAGTCTAATGAATGGTGAACTGCGAATGACTTGATCCCGTTTGAGGGTACGTAGGCAGTCAAACACAAAAGTTAGATGTAGCCATAAAGTAAATGTAAAGTTACTATGCTATTGGACAATTGCGTTGTGTTTTGTTCATGTCTTAGAGGTGAGACATGATAGGTGAATAACTACGTGGTGACGCCACGTGTCGATCCTAGACGTATCATAAGATCGGGACGTGGTAGCCCTCATTATTGGGATTCAAACACGGGTCGACATGCTATGATACCATGGCCTATCAACTAGCTCTAAAGGCCGAGGAAAGGCTGCTGTGATGCCATGAAGATGATAAAGCGTTTTAAATTTTAACAATCCTTCCGTTTTTAAAACCCTTCCACCAAAATCCTCCTGTTTTAAAATTTATTCCTACTTTTATAAACCCCTATCCGGATGTCCTTCAAATCCTCATTAAATTCCCCTAGAGTTGTAGAAAATTAAAATCCTTCCAAATTCCAATTGAATACACCCAACAATTCATTTTTATTTCATCGCATTATTTCCAAGCTCCGTCAAACATTCTATCTGGTTTGTCTAAACACATCCGGACACCCAATACTCTCAATTTTCAGGTGAATTCATTGAGATTAGATCTGCCAGTGAGTCATGTTTTTACTCAGTTACGTAGATCTCAAGAAACAGGGGCCACGAAACACTTGAATCTGAACCCAAACTCAGAAAAGGAAAATCAAACCTCTCGGCCTCACAATTTTTCAAAGAAGCGACTGCATTCCATTCCAGTTTCCATCCTACACTATTACAATATTAGCTTTAGGTGTCGGACAATCCTGGCGGTTAATAAGCGATTCTGACGAATAAAGATATCCGACACATAATTTATTTACTGTCGGATTAAAGATACTTTCTGTCGGATATACCCGACATAAATTCCTGGCGGATTTAACCGCCATAAAATTAGTATAACTCTCAGTATTTTTTAATTCTTTTTTTTTAATATTTTAAACATATTCTGGCGGTTTTTAAGTGAATGGTGGCGGTTATAAACGACAAAAATTGACTATTTTATTATTTTAGTTTCTGGCGGTTATTATTTTATTATTCTGGCGGTTATAACCGACAAAAATTGACTATTTTATTATTTTAAAATGTTATATTGATTAAAAATAAATAAATAAATAAACCAATGGTTTAAATATTTTTTTTCACTCACGGTCCCGTTACCTAATCTTTGAATGTTTTTTTTTTGCGATTTTTCACACATGCTATCTCGGAGTATATACAAACATATTTGACGGTTGTATCGTTGAAACTAGTTTCGTAGAATGCATATCCTATCAAATTGATGGATTTAACAAACACTTAAGAGTTAATGTTATACTTCCATTAAGTATAAAAATTATCCACTAGTGTAAATATTTTAAATTGAAGATCGAATTTGTTCAATGCATTCTTATAAGGTCAAGGAGTGTAGCTGTAAAAAATCATCAAAATCGGAGCTAAAATAACCGTTAAATTCTGATTTTTCGTTTATAACCGTCGAAAACTTTTGTTCTGTTACCTAATATCTGAATGTTTGTTTTTTGTGATTTTTTAGGTATGCGATCTCGGAGTATACACAAACATATTTGACGGTTGGATCGTTGAAACTAATGTCGTAGAATGCATATCCTATCAAATTGATAGATTTAACAAACACTTAAGAGTTAATGTTATACTTCCATTAAGTATAAAATAAGATTTTGTGGTATCCACTAGTGTAAATATTTTAAATTGAAGATTGAATTCGTTCATTGCATTCTTATAGGGTCGAGGAGTGTAGCTATAAAAAAATCATCAAAACCGGAGCTAAAATAATCGTTAAATTGTGATTTTTCGTTTATAACCGACGAAAAATTTTGTTCCGTTACCTAATGTCTTAGCGTTAATTCGTTCATTGCATTCTTATAGTTTTGTAGAATGTATATCTCCGTTAAATTTGCCTAAATTTTGAAGTGTGAAAAGTAATTTGTGCTAAATTTTTATTTATGTTTTTCAAGTATTGATTAGACAATATTTAGTTTGTGTGATGACATTTTCATTGTACAATTATCCTTTTGTTTCTTTATTCCATATTGTCGGTTTTAACCGACAGTAATGAAAATTTTCTTATACCCACATCCGGCCCCCACTCATCTCCTTCATTTTTTTGAAACCTAACTCTAACTCTCGACACTCTCCCTCTCTCTAAGCTTCGAGAAGGAACCCTCACCATTCCTCTCAATTCTGACCAAATCAACCCTAAAAAATCTGAACCTCGAACCCTTGGGACATGGGGAATCAACATGCAGCATTGCATGTATCATCGATGCATCACCGTGTGCTTTGCCATTAACGCTGAGAGCTTCAGCTCTCTCGAACTCCATCTCAGGTATGAATTATTTTCCCCTCTTGGTTGTGTGGGTTCTAAACTATCTGTGATGAGTATTATGTCGAAAATCTTTGGGGTTTAATCTCTGTTTTGAATCTGTGCATGCATGTCATCACAGCGACAAATTCCAGCGAATGTCATTAAGTTCGAAGCTAGGTGGTGACTATCTTCTTGGGAACCCACTCATCGTCTTCGCTTCAAAGATCTGAGCTTTTCTACATGTCAGTGAAGTACAAATTTCTTCCATAACTCTCGATTCAATCGTCGTTTAATGCATTAATTTCAATCGTCATTTTTCCCTTATTTCTTCTTCCTCTACTTCGTTTTTGCTGTTGCTTCTTCTTCTTCTTCTTCCCCCTTTTGGTTCCTCCCCCTTGCTTCATTTGTTCTGATATTTTCTCTCTCTCTCTCGCTCTCTTCAAAATCCCACAACAGGTTTTCGAGATCGAGCTCCGGCGAGGTTTCGAATGGTGATCGGCAAGCCTTCTTTGTTTTGTTGCAAAACAGTTTGTGGATGTGGACGTTTTTGTTACTCAAACACGATTAATCCACTCTTAACAAAAACATGATTAATCCAACTCGGCTTTGACTGGAAAATGTTATCTCAAAACCACGATACAGGAGAAGAAGAAAAAAAATAAAGGTGACTGACAATTGACAGTGAATGCAGAATTTTTTATTTATTATTAATATATTTTCTGTCGGTTTTAGCCGACAAGAATGATTTTATTTATTTATTATAATATATATCCTGTCGGTTATATCTGACAGGATTTCTGTCGGTTTTAGAGTATTTTATGTTGGAAATTCATTTCGTGACGCATGCAATTCTGTCGCTTATTATATCCGCCACTGCATCCATTTTCTGTCGGATTTTGCTTAAAATACGACAGTAATATACGTTTTTTTGTCGGTTTTTGAACCGCCAGTTATAGATAATTTTGTAGTAGTGCTAGCCTCTTGAAATTTTGGAGATCAAAGTTTTTCTTGAGTTTGACTTTTCTACTGTGTGGAGTTTTGGTCAGTGAATAATGTACAGGAGTTGACTATACTAGTTGATTGATTGAACGATTGTATTCATTACAATTGTCATCTAGGAGGCAATTTTGGTGATTTTCTTTTTGTTTCTTTGTTTCCAAATCATGTTATTCTTGCAATCCCCGTTTTTGGAAACAATGATTTTCTTGTTTTAATGCTTTGAAGCTTGATCTTCATGGTTAAGCCCTACTTATGATCTGAACTAATTTTTTCTTTTGCTGTTACAACTTCAGCTTTCTCGAACTATACTTTCAGGTGACTCGGTCCATAAAATATTATTTCTGTAACGATTTTCTGTGTTTGAGTTTCGAAAGAAATTCCTAAAATATATTTGATGCATGTGTTTTAAGTTCTCAAGATTAAACTTGAAACCTTGGGGTAAATGTCGTCCCGGAAGTTTGTTGAATGAAACATGATTTACATTTAAAAGAATCCGTATACATTGAACAGTTTTTATTGTTCTTAAAACAAGCGTTTTTCTTGCAGATCTCCTGCAGTTTGCAGGAATATTTGCAAGAAGTTGTCAGCCAAAAAGGCTGAAAACTAACTAGTTTGTGCTCTTCAAGAAACTCCACCGTGAGTTCTCCAATATGTAGAACTTGGAACTAACATGAAGGTAGGTCCGCAGGTGGAGGCAAGACAGAGATCAGAGTCTTTCCCATTTTCCACCACAAATGCAGTCTTCAAACCCCAGCTAGTAGCAGCTCCAAATGACTGTGCATGAACCATACACCTAAAGATGATCAAATTACCGTCCGAAAGAATAGTAAAATATATTTAAAAACAATTGCAGTCTTGCTTAATTTAATAAATTTACAGTTTAATGTGTATAACACTGTTTTATTATGTTGATGTCTTTACCTGGATTATCAGCCCTGAACCTTATGGCAGTCCAACCACCAGTGGGAACTCCCACTGTGTTTCTCTCAGGAGGGTCAACCAAGTTAAATGTAGTCGGGTCCTTTTTTGGGTCAAAGTTCCCAATTCCAGATCCAACAGCAAAGAAATTGTAACCATGAAGGTGGAAGGGATGGGACTCCACTGTGAGAAGATTTGTGTCTTGTAGCACCAACTCTACCGTCGAATTGTAGGCAATCTTGCTAAGCTGGGTACCTTGGCAGTGAGCGGTGCACCAGTGTAATTGAAAGGCGTTGGAAGGCGATCTGGGAAATCTGTGGTAAATACTCCCTTGGTGTTGAAAAAATGAGCTTGAAGCAGCCCAATTTTTGGCATCACAAAAGTGATGCTGTTTAAAGAAGCAGTGAGCTGTGTTCCATTCGGACAAGTAGGGCAAGGGTTGATTCCTAAACAAATCGTGTAAGAGAGATGTCGATCAACTTTGAGAGGCACACTGGTTGGGAACTGTGCTGTGTTTAGACTTCTTAGCTTGTCATGGTAGTTTAATGCGAAGGCGGTGTTATTGAGTGCTGGAAGTTGAGGAAGGACTGGCTGTACGGAATTCAGGATGCCTTTATATTGTAGTATTGCGGTGGCAGTTTTGTTGTCAACCGACACGGGTGCATCCATAAATGGCCTGGCAGCCACGTGAAATATCTGCCAGGCGCTTGGGTTGCTTGAACAAGTACGTTTGTAGTCTGGCCTGCTGCTATTAGTATTGCTTGAGTTGTGAATGGTTTGGTATAGACTGCGTCAATTACTACCAGTCATGTTGTGGCCAGCAATTGCGAAGAATAGCTCATCATTGAGTGCAGCATTGATGATTCGTAGTAGGTACGTCTTTCCTTGTTCAACCTCCAATGCATAGGTATCTGAGATAGCATATAAAACTCGAAATTATATACACGAATCACCTCAAAAGTGTAGTGTAAAAAATTTCTCTATCGAAGGCACTAGCTTACGTTTTTCAGAACATGGAAACAGCGGACCTGGTTTCCCATTGATGGTGTGTGCATCCGACATGTTTGGTGGCAATCCCAGTTTGTTTCCTTGTTTAACAAGTTCTTCGACGTCATTATTCCACCATTCTCCTGCACCATTTTCAAGAAACAATACCATTTATTTTCTGCGTAAACTCTGTGCATTTGTTGCACCAGACTAACTCGGACTGGATTAGCTTTAGAGACTAAGCTGGATTGGCTAGGCCTGGACTAAGCAGTACTAAAATTGTGAAGTGTTTGATGTAATGCCGAACTAACCAGGACAAATTTTTTATTTTTTTATATTTAATTATGAAAACTTCCACTTTCTTGTCTAATTTTTTTTTTTTAAGAGATAAAAGATGCTTTATTGAAAATATTATTCATCTCATAAACAAAATGGGGAAAGGATTTTGCTTTATATGAAAGTCTACATATTTTTTTCACCATCAGCTATCAATACATTTACAAGTTGCAACTACTTGTGCTTAAACTTGAGTTCCTTCACATATTCTTCAGTGCCCTTCAACTACTTATGCAGATCTTGAGTGCTTCAATTGCAACTGCACAGGCTATGGGGTGTCCAGAATATGTTAACCCATGAGAAAAAGAACCAAGCTTGCTGCTCTGAGAGTGTATGACATCTGAAACTTCTGGGCTCACAAGAACGGTGATTGGCATATATTCAGAAGAAGAGCCCTTGCGACAGATACAAGGTCTGGTTTAATGTTGTATTTGCCACACCTATACATGTAGCCAAGCCTTTCAAACGCACAGATTACATCGTTCGAAATGCATAGATTACATCATCATAAATAGAATGCAACAATTGTCTCAGGTCCCTCGGTGTGCAATACAAATGGAGCTCGAAGATCAAACTTTTGTGGGCAGTCAGTGTGCAATACAAAGGGAACCATAAAGGGATGCTCATGTAGACTTCTAGATACAAATACCAACTAGAACACATGAGCAATGAACGATAATTTGGTAGATAATATTTTGCGTGTCATTTATGAACACTAAAGTTAAACTAATGCCACCAAGGACAACTCAATTTATGTCAATATTAAAATTTAAATCAATTCTAAGATTCTAAAATACTAAAACAGCAATTGATATCTGCACAGAATTTTAACATAGGGTGGTCCCAATCAGTGTTCTAAAAATCGGCCTAGGCAGCGCCTAGGCGCTAGGTGGTGAAGGCTCGCCCTGATTGGTCTAGAGCTAGGCGGCGCCTAGGTGGGCTAGGCGGTCCTAGGTGGCTCTTAGGTGGAGGGCTAGGCGGCACTTAGGCGGTCCTAGGCGGTTTTTTGGAATGTGAATGGAAAATCCAGATCTTTAGCTCTAAAAGGCTCCATCAATATATATGCTCTTCGGACCTCATCTCGAATATTTGGAGGATAGTCCCTTTTATTTGTCTAAAAAAATAAAAAATGAGTACAACTACATAATGTATCATTCTTGTCGTGAATACAAAACTATCAAAACTCTTGAGATTTACATAGATAAACACTATGTTGATCACTTGAGTGACAAGTCCTCACAACATGCACTAATAAATAAACCAGGCTCCCCAACAAAAACTTGCATAACCCTAATTAGGGTTTTGGAATCAAAATGAAGAATGGAAGACGTTTGCAAACCTAGAGGCTAATCCCTAATGCCAAGACATATACAAACCCAATAGGCAGTAGTAAGCAAGAAGGATAGCGATGAGGAGGGTAAGTTAAAAGTTTATTTTTATTTTTTTACAGAAGTTAAAAGTTTATTACTGGTTGGAAAAGTTGAGGAATCCCACTTAGTTTAATATTTTCCTTTCTATTAAAGTCTCTAAATTGTTTTTTACTTTGGAATGATACAAAAGCCATCACGTGGAGTCTAAAGGATGTCCAATCACAATGAAATGCAGTCGACGGTGCTTTTTAAATTTTTTTTATTGGCTTGGCTCAAAATGGTGCGTTGTGGCCAAGTCATTTCAAGTCATTTTAAAACAAAAAAGTCATCTTCTTTCTCCTCCTGCAACAGAACGAGCAATGCATCGGCAGCCATGGTTGCTGTTCTCCACCACCACAGCCCAGACTTGGGTGGTCCTCGGAGGTTTCAATAGCCCTTTATGTGAGCTTCTAGGTGGTCCTGGGATCACCCAGGTCCCTTAGTAGATCCGCCCCTGCCTGCACCCACCACTGCCACCAATTCAACCATTAAATTAACCCACTTCACATCTACCTACATCATTGGAATTTAAATCAATTCTAAGATTCTAAAATACATACAGAGCATCAATTCTAAGAATCATACACAAGCAATTGTACCTCTCATAGAGCTACAAAACAATGTCCCTGCAAAATTCAGTGATTCATGAGATGCAGGTGATACTAAATGCAATCAAATACATGCAAGACTGACAAGTTCAACCAATTTGCTTAATCCAAAATCTCCAAACACAAAATACCCAATCGATTGAGCAAACACCATGAACAACAACAAAAAACACATGGATAATAATTTCCACTGAAAGATTCTTGCACCATCTTAAAAACCTAGAAATCAAAAGCTTCAGATAATAAAAATTTACCTTCACTTCCTCATGCTTTGAATTGACGAAAACATAGAAACCACCAAGAATCCCTTTAGACTTCCAATGCCAAAACCAATGATTCCAAAACAATTGAAACTCCCATTTTTTTCTCTGCTGCTTCAAGAATCTGCAGACAAAAAAGAAAGAACAATAATTGAATTTTAATATCCAATAAGATTTATCCAAATTAACATAAATTCATCAAACCCCATTAACACAAACCTAATTAACAGGCTGTTGGGGTTGGAGAATCAGTCGGTGAGGGGGGCCTTTGGCAGCGAACGCAGTGCTTATCCGCCCACTCGAGGAGGCCTTTGGTGGCGAACGCAGAGTACGCGGCTAGAAACTGACAAAGGAGCAGAAGACGAGAGGGCAATGGTGCGACGAGGAAGAAGATGAAGGGGCGAAGGTGAGAAGGAGAAGGGAGAGGGCGGGACTAGCAGTCCGCTCGTTCTGGAGGGTTCTCGCTAAGACCTTCTAGTGAAGGTTTTAGTCGATGTGAGTCCCGTTAATTCCATTAAACGTAGTCCGTGTTCTAACAAACATGGGTTTGGACTAACTATTAGTCCAGTCCAGGTTAGTGAGGCTAGTGAGATTTAGTGAAAGCAAACAAACACATAATGTCTTTCAGGAAGCATTCCAAATTCTTATAGTTAAACTAACTCACCTAAGACAATGTTAGCTTCCCTATAGGGCTGAGGGAATGGATATCCAACCCCTTGTTTAGGCATGATGACAATCGCGCCATAGACAGTTGCTCGTAGCCAAAAGATGTGAGCATGCCACCAAAGTGTTCCTCTTTGGCCTGTTATAGTAATATTAAAGGTGTAGTTGTGCCCTGTCTTGATAGGACATTGTGTAATGTAGGCAGGCCGTCCGCCCACCCATTGCGATATTGCTTCAGTCCATGCCTGCAAATTCCATCAAAAATTAATTTCACATTCAGAATACCCAAATTTTCATGTTTATTTCACGCTGGAATAATAATAATATAAATTCAAATATAAATATTGTTCTTACCAATGAATTGACATGTTATATTTTGCATGGTTGGTAACATTTATAAGAAGTGTATCTCCTTCTCTAGCATAAACTGCAGGTCCAGGGAACATCCCATTTACTTTAACAATTGGCTTGGAATGGCACAACCTGCTCACGTTCTTCACCTGAACCTGAAAATAAATGTACGTACAAATGAGTAAATAGATAGTTACTAAACTATAGTATGCATTCTAAGGCTGCCATTATGAATTACTCACATCGAACTGGTACACCTTTATGCATTCGAAGGCTGCCCAAAAATGCATAAGAAAAGAAGTGAAAACCCCCAGCACAAAATGTTGGTTTCTGCCATTTTTCGGGACCGAATTGTTCGCATATAATTAATTGAAAGTTTGTAAGGATGAGACATGATAGATGGTCGTGGTCTAATGTTTTTATAGGGCTGTGCCTAAATTTACAAAATAAAAATATGATCAATTTGGTTGATGGAGGGGTGTTGTCAACAGTAGGTAAAATCTGTAGAGGTTGTATGTGAAAGATTTGAAGCAAAATACTGATATGGACATAAATGCCAACTCGAAGAACTTAAGTATAAGCAAGAGAGCTACGTGAAGACTTAATGGCTCTCTCAGCTTTACAGTCAAGTAAATTTGGTAGGCATCAAGTGCACGTTTTCTGTTAACATATCCACTTCCCCTCTTTTGCCTTTGCAGTATATATTAACCTGTCTCCTCGCTCCTCAAACTGCTTTGTTACCTATTGATGGAACTTCATAGGTATCATTTTCTCTTAAAGACAATCAAAGCATGTTTGCTACGTTGCTAGGGTGTGACAACCCATCCCTAATTTTACGATTTTATAAATTTTAAAAGAGTGATTTGACGAAAATGCCCTAGAGGCAAAGTAGTTGACTTTCGTTGACCATCTTTTCAAGATGTGGACGAGCTACTATTCTACCGTATTATCATAGTACTCATCGCTACAAACGCGTGGGTGCAAGCAGAATCGAATTTGGAGTTACGAAGAAGATTTTACGGACTTACAAAGTTGAAGGGCATTGTGGTAAATTCACAATTCTAGATATTTGACCCTTAGTTATTTATTATTTTCTTATGAACATTTCTGTGTTGTGGGTCCCACACCCACACTCCACTCCACCTATCCCGTGTCCCCTTACTCTCCCGGACCTCCTCTCAAATGTCGCCACCTCATCACACTCTCTCTCTAACTCTCCCCTTCTCTCCTTCAGCTCTCCCACCTGTCTCCCTCTCTGCAAGTGCAGAGATGTTCGACCACTGGCCCTCGTCGCTCCGGCAAGTTTCACCGCCACCAACCACTATCATCATCGACCTGCACCTCGCCTTCCCTTCGTTGAAAACGTCATCATGCTCTCTCTCCCTCTGTGTGCACTGCACACGGACACCGGAGAAAAACCTGGCGATTTCTCCCATTCTCAACTCGGTAAGGACTCACACTTCCCTATTGTTTTAGTTTCCGATCCCTAGCTCGATTTTGAGCTTACACAAGAAGTCTGGTGACAATTAGTGCAGAAAGCATCCTAGAACTCAAACCCAGTTTCCGGTGAGAACCCGATAGTTTTCAAGCCATTTTCCGACGAAATCCGGCCACGGCCGAGGCAACTAATGGTACTATTCAAATCCTTGTTCCTGGATCTTCGTTTTAGTATATTACATGACTAGGTTTAGTGAAGTTTGAGTTTAAACGGAATCGGAGAATTTCCTGGCCAAATTTCGGTGTTCTGCATCCTTTGGGTCCAATGGGTACAACCGAGGAGCCCAATGGGTCGGCCCAACTTGATAAAACAAAAAACAAAAAAAAGGGCCTAAGCCCAAACTTGGCTCCAACCCGACCCAAACAATTGGGCCACTATTTCCAACTCGACCTAGTATGAAATGAGCTTAGAATATTCTAAGAATATTCTTTGGAATATTCTTGGATTATTCTTTGGAATATTCCTTGGATTATTCTTCATGTTGACTTTTTTGAAATTTTCTTGGAAACCCTCCTAGGCTAATTTCGACGCGCCGAGTCTGTTTTTGACATCTATTTAGTGAAATTCTAAAGTTTTAAAGTAGTTGACCGTCGGGGCGTCTTGGTTGACTTTTTAGGGTTGACCATCGACTTTTCACAAAATTTGTCGAGGACCCTCCCTAGCGTATTTCGACGTCCTGATTCCAAATCCACACTCATTTTCCCCAAATTTAATTGTCTTTGTGGAGCTTTACTAATGGTTTTCAATATTATGCTTAGGTGCGATTATTATTGGAGACTTATATATATATATATATATATATATATATATATATATATATATATATATATATGTTAGTTTCCATTCATACATGTCATAAAGAGTTTTCTACAATACGCTTAGATTAGCATGATGCTTATAAGATTTAGCACATTGATAGAAATTATGACATTATGCTACGTCCTATAGGATGCACAGATATGAGTATTATTATTTATGCCATAATTATATTTACAGCTATAAATGATATTATGTTGATTAGAATTATCGAATCACTATGGCATGACTATATTTGTGTTATCTGCTCATCGTTTGCTGCACTGGTGTTAGTACTCGCCCAAGCCAGGGCCAGTCTTTCACGTGTAAGTGCACATCGCACCGTACACTCACTTGGGATCCATTGCAAGTCCCAGTCTTGTCCTAGGTTGCTATAGGAAATTAGGACTCGTATGTGCTGCGCAGAGCGCCAGTCTTCACGTGATTGTAGTACTAAAACGTCTATCATTGTTACACCTAGTCCTGTTCATGTCAGAATACCTCTGCATGAACTCGTGTGTTAGCATGTGTCGATGAGCACTTGATATGATATGTTTGCTTATGTGAGATTATATGATTACTAACGTCATGAACTTATTTACGAATTATTGTGCCGTATTGAATTCTTGAGATTTTGCAGGCTACGGTAAGTATTTTCTTACTATATGTACTATGTATATTTTGGAAACTATACTAGTTTTACGGTGAGGGGTTATAATTTTTTCAGAAAGGTTTTATTAAAACTTTATTTTCAGGCCCACTCACCCTTGTTTTTCGCCCCTCCAGGTTCTAGTGGCTAAGCTTTTGTGTCTATGAGGATTATTGGCAAATCTTGGTATTGGTGGTTACCTTCGATGGTATAACTCTCAAACCACTTTACTATACTTTACTTATGCTCTAAAATCACGTAAGAAATGGGTTCATTCTCACTCACTAGGGCACTCTTATATTTAAGCACTTTTAGGTTAAAATTTATTCACATTTTCCACATCACTACACTTTATGGCTTCGTCACCCTCTGGGTGTCGGCCAACATAGCTCAATTCGGAGTCTAGGTGGACATTCCGAACCGGGGTGTGTCAGTTTGGTATCAGAGCATAAGTTTATGCAGTATTACGTTCATCACACGAGTGATGTAAGCATTCTCGGTTCTTGAACCTAATTGTCGAATCTTGCCACCTCGTCGAGCACGAAAAATGTGTTAACTTTTTCTAAGTTTTGAGTGATGTAGACGACTTATCGACATTTTAGAAGATCATTTTGGCGACTGACTCTAGACCTTAAACAAAGAAATTCCCTGCCAAGGAAAATCCCGATTTGGTGATGAGTTTGCGGCCTTGAAGCAGGGCTAGTATGTCGATAATTGTGTACCAGTGTAAAATTCTCAACCGATCCCATCACCATTACCAACTCTTAGAGATAAAAAAACCATAAATAGTTTGATTCCTTGGCAGTATCCGCTAATATACCATCTATCAAAATTCCTATGAAGTTTACTTTCGTCGAGATTCCAGAAATGTCTTTAAGTGACAACCTGGGGCTAAAGTGGTAGCACTCGATTGAAGAACATCTAGGGATAATCACTTTTGGGCCACGATAGCACTAATCTCTCAAATGTACTAGTGATCGTTCCAGATCTTTAGGAGGAAGATCGACTTCCGTTTATGGTTAGCAATTCCTTTTTTCGGCCTTAGAACATTCTAACCAATACTAGTTTTCTGAATTTCTTTTGGTGATGTACTTGTCATTTTGACGAGCATAGGCTCAGGTGTACGAGTTGTTATACCTACGATCAATAGAAATTCCCGAAGTAGTAAGTATTTTCCTTAGAATTAACGAAACCACCTCACCAGACCAATTCTTTACCAATCGTCCGAAACCATCCACCCGAGCATGGTCTAACCTATAATCAGCCTATGGTGGCGCTACTAATTAATGATATTGTTTGATATCCAGGAACTGTCAACCAGTATTCAGGCGGTATGATTTTTGATACTAGACACATGTACTAGTATCTGGGAGTGATACCTTTATGCCAAAACGCCGGTTCACAGTTTCAGGGTAGCAAAACAATATCAAAATATCATATGTACGTTAATTAGCAGCGCAACTGATAAATCGATTAACAGTGACAACCTGAGCCGAAAGAATTACAATCGTGGAAACATAAGGCAAGTGTTGTAGAAGGACAATAAACTCACAGTTGTTTTGACCGTATCACTTATCTAAGTAAACGAAACCTTTTCAACTAGCCACCTTTTCGGTCATTTCCATAGGTAGACAGTAGAATCGAAGTACGAGTTAATTTCTCACTGTTAGAGTGAATTGAGTATCGAGAAAGCTATGAAGTCCTATTAGCATGTGGCGTAGTGAGAGGAAGTAGTATGGTACGTTTCGAGGACGTATATCTCTGGCACTATTTCCCTAAATTTTACATGGGATATCACCAAATGGAGAAGTGAAGTACACCATCGATCCACTTTCTCGTACTACACCAGGTTCTTTGCGTCTTTTCGAACAACTCCTACATTATTGAGAGAACTTAGCTATGAAAGCTTACCAATTAGGAATTTACCCGACCAAACACTTTATCTAGAGAACCTCAAACCTATCCACGAAGGTGAAAGACTGAACCTTAGGATTGTACCTAGATTTTAGCAACTCAGTCGGGTGGCGATTAAAACCGTTAATTCCCATACTTTGAATTGACGGTCTACCCGACCAACTTTTAGAGCCTGAGTTTTCTTCTGTAACCCAACAAATTTGTAGTAGCCTTGTCGACGACTTTCTCACCTATCCCAGCAACGAGATTAAATTATCTAATCATCGGCAGTCAGCTTTGTACCAATTTCTCCAAATGTTACCTTGTTTAGATGGGTACTTTTCTTGGGGGATGTGATCTTAGTGGGCGATATTCTTTTCTTTTTCCCAAAAGGTTATAGCGGAGGAAAGTTGAAATTCTCACAAAGTGTTATGAAATTCGAGATATCCTTGGTCTTGTCGATTTTATCGACAATTTGTTAGCGATTTTCGGATTTAGTGTTTTTCCTCACTTATCGACCGAGGAAAGTTAGTTTAGTTTGAGGATGTTGGATATAAATAAAGTCTCCGACAACCGAACTGTTGTCTCACCTCACCTCAGTTTTACGCCTTTCGATGACATTGATCATTTCGAAATCCATGATGACGTGTTCTTTGGATGTTTCGGCTATGTGGAGGCAGCATGACGGGTATCGCTTATATTTCCTAACGGTTAGAACCGTTCGAAATGAACCATCATATACATGACCTAGAGTTAACAATTATCCTCTTCATTCGAAAATCGGATGACACTTCTCTGTGGAGAAACGTGCCCAAAATCTTCACCAACCTCACAAACTTCTCAAATACACCTTCTCTTGAAAAGAGCTAAATTTCAGACATTGACGATGAAGATACCAAATCAACTTCTATGCTTGCACTATCGTGTATTACCCTGGTTGTGCAAACGTAATTACTGATACAGCATCAAATGACATATCTACCCTTGAACATCTTTAGTTTGTCTTATCCCATCCCAGTTGGAGTTCAGAAGCATTGATATGACGTTGCCTACAACCCATCAAGAAATTGTTCATGTGGTTATAATCACTTCCTGTATTTGAATAGAAATGGGAAATATCACCATAAGCTCCTTGTACGAGATATCTTGTCCATGTGGAGATTATGATGATGTTTCAGTGATTGTCAATCGACTTGACAAATCAACCCACTTTCCATTGGTCCAGAGGGACAATGTTTCTGACCACTTGTTAAAATTAGTCATTCTTGAATTTATCGAATTTCCTGACGTTTCGATCAGTATTTACTCTTGACTATGATTCTATATCCACCTCTCTAAGCCGTAAGGTATTCCAGTCAACCTTGGGTATGTGTCTACCCTACTGCACTTTGTATTATTTCTGAGGCAGGTAGACTGTCTAAAAGGACCGTTGACATTGAAATTATAATTGTGACCATTAATTTCCCAATCACCCAACAAATACTCTGTTGAACAAATCTTTACAGTTAGTGATTAAATATTCCAGAAGCTACCGTTGTAGCGAGATGTCATGCATTAATTCCAATTACCTTGTGTTCTAGATTTGATGGACTTGTTTTGAGCCTCAAATTCTTAATTGTTCTTTTAACCTTCTCGACATGGTTTTCGCTAAATCTGAGGGAAATTCAACATGTAGTTGCTTGCTAAGGCATTATGAACTACATTGTTTGGCTACTTGGTGTGTATGTCACTACTGTTTGTCCCTGTGACACGCATCCCATTTCCAAGTCTTAGGAAGCCTTTTTGAAGGTTATAAGTACTAAGTTTTTGTCCAATATCACATTTTCACCCTCAGACTAATGGCCAGTCTGAGCGAACTATCCAGACCTTAGTGGACGTGTTGCATTTTGTCCGTTCTACAATTAGCATGGTTGTAACATATAGTTATCTTTATTTTAGTTGCATGTAACTATGGTTACAATTTTTGGTTTTTGGGTATGACACTGTTGAGACGTAGTATGGAGATTTTATGCATAGCACATGTTTGACAAAGGAGTATTACAAACAAGTATTCGAATGATCGAGATTACGATATAGAAAATTTTATAATATTCACGATGTTACCCTAGAGGGTAGTGCGTGAGCATGATCGAGGCTTTGATCAGACGTTGTATTTGTATCTCCAATGGGGGGCATGATGGTAATATTGCACCCTTGGGAATTTGTTGCTTGCTTTTTGAGACAATAGTGAGCTGTTGATATCGCGGGCTACAGACAATAATATCGATAACTTATTCGTTGTGTTCGTTAAGCAAGTGGACAAGTAGGTCCCTTTACGTTAGCTTTTTTAGTTATTTATTTATTGTTTGGGCTTGACTCAAAGACACTACACGCTTATTCTTGGAGTACGTGACTCTACGAGTGCATAGGTGAAATTTCTCTATGTTCAGTTTTAATTTCAGTACATTTACTTTAACTTTACGTTATTATATATATGTATTGTGATAGAATGTTATTATACATATATAAATATTTTCGACTTTATGTTTTTATAAAAGCAGTATATTATAGTATTACTGAAGGAGAATGAAAGTTTGAGTTGGAGGCATGAAAGAGGAATCATTGCAATCCGATCATGATAGAATGGCACTATCTTTTATGCAACCGCTCTAGCTTGATTTCTTCCTTATATATACTTTCTTCCTATCTTTTGGAGTATATTATGTATAGCAAATGATTTCAAATTTCGATGACAAATTTTTTTAAGGTGGGTAGATTGTGACAACCCGTCCTTAATTTTACGATTTTATAAATTTTAAAAGAGTTATTTGACGAAAATGCCCTAAAGGCAAAGTAGTTGACTTTCGTTGACCATCTTTTGGAGACGTGTACGAGCCACTATTCTATCATATTCTCGTAGTACTCATCGCTACGAACGCGTGGGTGCAAGTAGAATCAAATTTGGAGTTACGAAGAAGATTTTACGGACTTACAAAGTTGAAGGGCATTATGGTAAATTCATAATTCTAGATATTTGACCCTTAGTTATTTTATTATTTTCTTATGAATATTTATGTGTTGTGGGTCCCACACCCACACTCCACTCCACTTATCACGTGTCCCCTACTCTCCCGGACCTCCTATTAAATGTCGCCACCTCATCGCACTCTCTCTCTAACTCTCCATTTCTCTCCCTCGGCTCTTTCACCTGTCTCCCTCTCTGCAGTTGCAGAGATGTTCAACCACCGACCCTCGCTGCTCCAACGAGTTTCACCGCCACCAACCACCATCATCATCGACCTGCACCTCTCATTCCCTTTGTCGAAAATGTCATCACGCTCTCTCTCCCTCTGTGCACGCTGCACACGAACACCGAAGAAAAACCTGGCGATTTCTCCCATACTTGACACAGTAAGGACTCACATTTCCCTATTATTTTAGTTTCCGAACCCTATCTCGATTTTGAGCTTACACAAGAAATTTGGTGATCATTAGTGCAGGAAGCATCCTATAACTCAAACCCAGTTTTTATGGTAAGAACCCGATGGTTTCCAAGCCATTTTCCCGAAAAATCCGGCCACGACCGAGGTAACTAATGGTACTATTCAAATCCTTGTTCCTTGATCTTCATTTGAGTATATTACATGACTAGGTTTAGTGAAATTTGAATTTAAACGGAATCGAAGAATTTCCCGGCCAAATTCTGGTGTTCTTCCTCAACAATTGGGCCACTATTTCTAGCTCGACCTAGTCTGAAATGGGCTTAGAATATTCTTGGAATATTCTATGGAATATTCTTTATGTTGACTTTTTCGAAATTTTCTCAGAAACCCTCGTAGGCTAATTTTGATGCCCCGAGTCCGTTTTTGTCATCCATTTAGTGAAATTCTAAAGTTTTAACGTAGTTGACCGCTGGGGCGTCTCGGTTGACTTTTTATGGTTGACCGTTGACTTTTCTGTTGACTTTTTACAAAATTTGTCGCGGACCCCCTTAGCGTATTTCTACGTTCTGATTCCAAATCCGCACTCTGTTTTCCCAAATTTAATTGTCTTAGTGGAGTTTTACTAATGGTTTTCAATACTATGCTTAGGTGCGATTATTATTGGAAACTCCGGGTTTCCTAGTTCGAATGGCTGGGACCTCGCAAGTATCTGTGAGTAGGTCTTTTCTATTATATAGTGTGTGTGTGTGTATATATATAATTGTTAGTTTCCATTCATACATTTCATAAAGAGTTTTCTGCAATATGCCTAGATTAGCATGACGCTTATAAGATTTAGCACATTGATAGAAATTATGAAGTTATGCTACGTCCTACGGGATGCACATGTATGAGTATTATTATTGATGCCATAATTATATTTACTGCTACGAATGATATTATGTGGATTAGAACTATCGAATCACTATGGCATGGCTATATTTGTGTTATCTGCTCATCGTTTGCTGCACCGGTGTTAGTACTCACCCAGGCCAAGGTCAGTCTTTCACGTGTATGTACACATCGCACCGTATGCTCACTTTGGATCCATTGTAGGTTCCAGTCCTATCCTAGATTGCTATAGGCAATTAGGACTCATATGTGATGCGCATAGTGCCAGTCTTCACGTGATTGTGGTACTATAGCGTATATCATTGTTACACCTAGTCATGTCCATGTCAGAATACCTATGCATGAACTCGTATGTCTGCATGTGTTGATGTGCACTTGATATGATATGTTTGCTTATGCGAGATTATACGATGGCTAACGTCATGCACTTATTTACGAATTATTGTACTGTATTGAATTCTTGAGATTTTGCAGGCTACGGTAAGTATTTTCTTACTATACGTAGTATGTATATTTTGGAAACTATACTTGTTTTACGGTGAAGGGTTATAATGTTTTCAGAAAGGTTTTATTAAAACTTTATTTTCAAGCCCACTCACCCTTGTTTTTTGCCCCTCCAGGTTCTAGTGGCTGAGCTTTTGTGTCAACGAGAATTCTTGGCAAATCTTGGTATTGGTGATTACCTTCGATGGTATAACTCCCAAACCACTCTACTGTACTTTACTTATGCTTTGACATCACGTGAGAAATGGGTTCATTCCTGCTCACTAGCGCACCCTTATATTTAGTCACTTTTAGGTTTAAATTTATTCACATTTTCCACATCACTACACTTTATGGCTTCGTCACCCTCATGGTGTCGGCCAACACAACTCGATTCGTAGTCTAGGTGGACATTCCGGGTCGGCGTGTGTCATAGGGTTTTCATTTGGACCATAATCGTATTTAATTACGGATAATGCTAGAGATATCAAAATTTTAAATCAAATTTGCAAACCAAATGATGTGTTACCACTGCGCACGTTAATCAACACTTAAGTAATAATACAATCATCAATATCCACATCATTTGGTTTAGAAATTTGGTCTCCCTAGCTAGCTTTACCCTAATAATTATTTGCATGCTCCTAGCATTTTAGGTAAGTAATAAGGAAATATGATGGCTTTTAGATTATTAATATAATCGTTTTGTTGTCATTAGTACTATAGTTTAATGGTATTCCTTTTCAATTGTCTGTGAAAGGTCTTAGGTTCAACTCATGTGGATGGCAAGTTCAAACCAAATATTATAGCTGACTTGTGAAAAATGTTGAAGTTCCATTGTAAAATTGATTGGTAATGTGAGAAGTGTGTTACCGGAAAAAAAAAAAATTGTAGTGTGAGAAGTAGCTCAAAATCTTACACAAGTCCTTGCAAATTTTGTTCATCACCAATATGACACTTTGTCCATCACATTCTCACACCTCCTCACATGTGACAAATTTTCAAGTCGAACACATTTGGCTGTTCAGCTTCACAAGTGAGCCAGCTCCTTTGATACTAAAAAGAAGTTGAGGTTCCATCACTAACTGACAATATAGGGAATAGCCAACTTCTTATAAACTATTGCAAAATTTGATCCATCACATATCGATGTGAGGCTTTTTCCTTCACGCTTCTCCTAACTCTCTTACTTGTACTATAAAGAAAGAGAGCAATAGCTATCCTATTTAGTAGTTATTTGATAGTTGTTGTTAGGGTGAGAATGGTGTTGCAAATAAACAAAAGGTTACAGAAAGAGCTATTCTTATCAACGTATTCTTTTCTTATTCAGGAGTAATGGAAATAGAAAACAAAGACGTGGAATACAAGCCTAATACCAACCAAATTCTTCCCAGAGGGTAAAGGAACTAAGCTCCAAGTCTTTTGAACATGAAGAGCATATATCCCTTCTGGCATAGCTACTTGCCACTTAGGAAACTTACTAGTAGACTTGTAAGAAGTAGGTTCAATTACATTTAAAGGTGATTGAACAGTTGCAAAGAATACTTTCCTTTTGGAAATTCCACCTTTAGACCTAGTTTGCATGGGATGCAAACTTACTGAAGGTATGTGAAGGACAATAGATAGATTTTCTGGTTGAAAATCTGGATAAATAAGAATTGGAGACTGTGTAAAATCTTGAGATGCTGGCTCATAGGGTAGAATACGATTAGAGAACTCCAAAGACTCTGAGGCACTAGAAATGAGGGAATTGAACAACTCTGTGGCTCTAGTGGTTATGGAATTTGAAGACTCTGAGGCTGTAGGGGATAAAGCAGGTGAATGAGATTGTTGAGGAGGAATGACTGTGTTTTGTGAAGTTACTAATGGTGGTAATGTATGTGGTATATTGACAGATACCATTTTCTAAGATGACATGTTATGAGATGTAGTGGATGAATGTTTAAAGTTTGAATATGGAAAATCAAATTCATCAAACAAGACATGTCTAGAGACCATGATCTTGCCAGAATGAAGATTAAGACACAAATACCCTTTATATTGGCATGCTTATCCTATAAACACACACTGAGTTGTTTTGGGTTGCAACTTAGTGCTATTGTAGGGTTTTATCAATGGATAGCATGCACAACCAAAAATTTTAAGATGAGAAATCTGAGGAGGGTTACCATACAAGCATTTGTATGGCGAGGACATGTGTAAGGTTTGATAGGGCATTCTATTGATAAGGTACACAGAAGTAGCACATGCATGAAACCAATACTTAGAGGGCATGAAAGCATTTTGTAAAAGTGTGATGGCTGTTTCTAAAATGTGTCTATGTTTTCACTCAGGGGTATAGGGGCATTATTTTTTATGAGTCATACCCTTGTCAAGCAAAAATTGTTTAAAATTATGACTAGAGAATTCACCTCCCCCATCACTTTGAAATACTTTGACATATGCATAAAACTGAGTATTCAGAAACTGATAAAAATGAACAAAAACACTGAATACTTCACTTTTATTTATCAATGGGAAAATCCATGTAAATCTGGTACATTCATCCACAAAAGTAACATAGTATTTGTAACCTTCAACTAAAACAGTAAATGAAGGCCCCCAAACATCACTATGTATCTCCTCCAAGGGTTTTACAGTTTTATTTGCAAGAAAAACAAAAGGGAGTTTTGTAAACTTTCCCTCTAAACATGATTTACAAACATAAGACACATGAGAAACAGGCATAGGTATATTGGATTGTTTTAACATTCCAAATGTCACAATGTTAGAAGAGTGTCCTAGCCTATGGTGCCACAAAGTTATTTTGACTTCCTGTCCAAGAAAACATGACTGTTTTGCAGTGAATGCAGATGGTTGTTGTGCTTGATTTATGAGATGTTGTGGATTGTAGAAGGGAATGAGGATTCTCCCTGTGACATTGTCCTGAATCCAATAACAGAACTCATCACATATAAATCTGCATTTGTTATCATGACAAAGTCTATAAATAGGTAATAAATGCTGAGATATGTGGGGAACATGCAGAATTTTCTTCAATTCAAATGCATATTCATGGTTCTAAAAGACATTAGGCGCTGGTTAGGCAGCGTGCTGGGGCCTAGTGCCTAGGCGGCTTTAGGCAAGGAGTTTTAGAACAGTGGAGGAAAGTATGCAAGAAATTGAGAATTCGTGAAAGATTCACAGAATTAGGGTTTCAGAGGAGAAATTTTGCAGAATTACACGAAGAATTCAACTTGTAAATAGATTCGTGAGAAGAAAATTGATATCGATCCAGAAAACCTGTAATCACACAATTGATCGAACACTTGGCGAGCACAATCTTGCAAAAACTTTACAGATCAACTTAACAGAAAAGAGAATTCGCAGTTCTATGGAGAAAGAGATGAGAGCAAAAAATCACACCAAAACACACAGATCATGAATGCGGAAGCAAGAAGCAGCTCAGGATTGAGATAAATCCATCACCGGCGAGGATACCATATCAGAATGTAGAGAAATGATTGTTCTTCATATGAGTTCTTGCTAGAGAGAGAAACAATTGAGAGAGAAAAAAGTTTTAGAAAGAAGAAATTGTAGCTTGTATATTGAATCAATTAATTCTTACAACAGTACAGATATATATATATATATATATATATATATATATATAAGGTTTTCTTAGTCTCTAAGTAAGCTAACTGTCAATAATAAAGTTAATCACATAGGCAACCCAATCTACGCACACTTGTCATCATCTGGAGCTTTACACTTGTCATCATCTAGAACAACTAATACATCTTTACAGAATCGTGAAAACCTCTATAAAAAGTGGCTCCCACACGTACACTCGGTCCATAAACATTTTATAAAAGCTACAAGTTTTGCAGCATAGATTTATAGCTTTCATTTTACTATTTAAATTTAAGGGTAAATATCAGTTTACCGCCATCAATTTTCGTGGTTTTCAACATTTGATACATGAAGTTTTTTTCGTCGCAGAGTCATACCTAAAGTGTTAATTTTGGGACAGTCTCATACATCCGTTAGTCTAGTTGTTAAGTATTCCGTTAACTGATGATGTGGCGCCCACATGGACAATGACTGGGCACCACGTGTCATTAAGGGTCCCACGTGGATATTAAAAATTACAAAATTACCAAAAAAAAAAAAAAAAAGCTGTTCTTCCTCAACCCCGACCATCCCTCCCTTCTCGACCTCCACCCATATGTGCAAATCCAACCCTCTCCCTCCCTCAACCCCCGACCTTAACCCCCAACCCTCTCATTCTCTCAACCCCCGACCTACTCAATTAAAAAAGGAAAAAAAAAGAGTTTTGGGCACCCTACCTCAACCCTTGACCCTCTCCCTCCCTTCTCTCCTCCGCACACCCTAGTCGCCGGTCTAACTCGGGCCAACTCGACCAGCTCGCCCCTTGATCACACCCAGATGCAGGAGAGTGAACCCATCACGATCCAACTCCAAACCCAAATCAGGGTTGACCCGCACCAAATTTTCACCATTTCCACCGACCCTTTTGCCGCTGCCAGGTGAAGAGGCGAAGAGCCGCGGGAGTCGAGCTCGGCGACGAGTTCGGGGTTCCGACTCAGTAACTCTTTGGCAAAGCAGAGTGGCCCAGAAGCTGTGAAGTGAAGATGGTATGCGAAGAGGGTGTGCAGAGGAGGAGAGAGATGAGGGTTAGAGAGAGAAAGTGGAGATGGTGTGCAGAGAGGGTGTGCAGAGGAGGAGAGAGAAGAGGGTTAGAGAGGGAAAATGAAGATGTTGTGCGGAGAGGGTGTGCAGATGAGGAGAGAGAGAGATGAGGGTTAGAGAAGGGAGGGAGAAGAAGAAGATGTTCGAATGAGAAGAACAGCTTTTTTTTTCTTTTCTTTTTTGTAATTTTGTAATTTTTTTTAAATTTTTTATTTTTAATATCCACGTGGGACCCTTATTGACACGTGGCGCCCAGTTATTGTCCACGTGGGCCCCACATCATGAGTTAACGGAAGACTTAACAGCTAGACTAACGGATGTATGAGATTGTCCCAAAATTAACACTTTAGGTGTGATTCTAGGATGAAAAAAACTTCATGTACCAAATGTTGAAAACCATGAAACTTGAGGGTAGTAAACTGATATTTACCCTAAATTTAAAGTTACTTAATATATGGTAAAGCAAGCATCTTGCTTCTAAGCTTTGCGATCAATTTTTTATTCAATATCGGGTTGCTTATACTGCTTATTGAGAACAAATGCTTGCAAGGCCATGAGAAGAAATGCTTATTACTGAAATAATTTTGGAATATTTAAGTAGCTGTATTTTTCTTGAGCCGGGTCAACCATTCCATGAGGTTGTACCACTTTCAGTCTAGTTGACTTGAGTAAATCCACCTTTAGGAACGCCAAGTAAACTCTACTCTTTTTAATTCTTTTACTGTAAGGTGTTTATATATATAATTAAGACACAATACTAATGATGAGTCAATATTATATATTATATCTTACTGAAAATATAACTTTAGCCCCTAAAACTTAATTTCTTCACATAAAATCCGACATAAGTTTTTTACTCGAGTAAAACTCATTTACTAGGTTCCACAACAACAAATTCATTAATTATGACTGACATAACACATTTAAAAAATTTTGGATGCCTAAAATACCCCTATTTGAATGTTTGATGTACAAATTAATGTCATGCGAATTATAAGGGAGAATTAATAATTTTACTAAAAAAACATTTGTTATAAATTCATTGTCTAATATATAATAACAATAAAACATGTCTAATGTATTGACATGCTTAATTAAGTCACAAAAATTATATTTTACATATTAATGTAGGTAAATTATTTCACACACATATCTATAAAAAAAAAGAGACTAATATATGTAAAATTTCCTGCAAAATAATTTACCTAAAAAAATGTTATTTGATTCAACTAGTGCACCTACTATTAAAATTTCAAAATGTTAGATTGCTCAAAATAATTTACCCTATCTATGTAAAATACATGAAAAATAATTTACCTACATACTAAACAAACCCAATATATGAAAAATACATGCAAAATAATTTACCTACATAATAAAGCAATATTATTTTATTTAATACTAATTTACGTACAAAATATTATTAATTTACCTACAAAATCTATTATTTGCTAATCATAAATTTACAAATAGGTAAATTAATTACATATAATAATTTTTTAACATATATGTTAGTACTGCGCATATATATATTTGAACGTATAGTAGTACTATATACATA
The DNA here is from genome assembly GCA_024362995.1 of Heteromeles arbutifolia. NCBI lineage: Eukaryota > Viridiplantae > Streptophyta > Magnoliopsida > Rosales > Rosaceae > Heteromeles > Heteromeles arbutifolia. The sequence goes on along the minus strand of JANCRC010000002.1, from coordinate 35,025,657 downwards.
TAGGTAAATTATATGTATATGGAACTTTTAGTAGGATGATATACTTTTGAATGTATTTATGTATATAAATATATATATATGTGTGCGTATATATATATATATATATATATATATATATATATATATATATATATATATATATATATATATATATAAGGTAATAGTATGTGCAATAATTATTTGTTCATTATAATTAAGGTAAGTAATAATATTTATTGATTTGATTTGAATATTGTGGCACAAGTTGTAAATATTTTGTAATAATAGGTCTATTACTTTTCTATTTCGTAAGCTTTTTTAAATTTGGATTTTATTTGAATGTTTAGAATTAGGTGGGTTTTTATTTAGGAAATAAGAGTTGCAAGGATCTATATCTAAAGAATCCTATATTTTATCCTAATCTTAGTTATAATTTATTGGTTATTTTGGTAGAACTTTGATACTTTGTTATGTATTTTCGATGTAGGACATTCAATTTCCTCTTAAGTAAAAAGTGATCAAACAGATGAATTTTGGAGTAACTTCAATTGGAGGATGTTCGTGAGTGTTTCAAGACGATTGTATCCAAATTCCAGATTTTTCTACCAAGTCATTTGATACAATCATCTTGAAACACTCACGAACATCCTCCAATTGGAATCACTCCAAATTCATCTGTTTGATCACTTTTTGCTTAAGAGGAAGTCGAATGTTCTACATTGAAAATACATAACAAAGTATCAAAGTTCTACCAAAATAACCAATAAATTATAACTAAAATTATGGTAAAATATAAAATATAATATCGACTCATCAACTAAAATGTACTAGATGAGAGAGTTTTGGACCAAAAACGAAAGATGAAAGAGTTAAATTGAAGAAAAAAGGATGCGAGAGTTGAGAAATAAATTATGAAAAGTACGTGAATTAAAACCAAAAACCATTTTGAAGTTTTGAATATGAAGATTGTTGTATTTGTAGAAATTAGAGAGAATAGAGAGAGAGAGAGAGAGAGAGAGAGAGAGAGAGAGAGAGAGAGTTGTATCAATAAGGCATTTCCTTCATTGATTCATACTGATTTACAGAAATTACTTATATAGATGTACAAATCTTGTAGAGTAAGTAAACACTTTTTAACTACCTCCTTATCCCAACTAACTTTATCTCTAACCAACTTTATCTAATCCACCAAATTCTAACAGCTAACTATATGTATAACAACCTATTTAATGTCTTGACAAGTGTCACTGTTTTGACCATTGATATCCGCATCACTTGGATCACAATCTTGCACTTTATTCTTTTTACATCCCCATCAATCTAATGCTCGAGGGCATTGAGCATTAGATTGCCACAATGCTGCTGAAACAATGGAGTGGACAAGCCCTTTGTAAGGATGTCAGCTGATTGATCTGCTGAGGAAACATGTTGAATTTGAAGATCGCCTTGAGTGACTCTCTCATGCACAAAATGATAGTCAATTTCAATGTGTTTGGACTTAGCATGGAACACTGGATTGGTAGAAAGAGCTATTGCCGAAACATTATCACACAACATCATTGGAAAGGAAAATAAAGAAAAATGCATATCGCAAAATAGTTGTCGAATCCAAGCAAGTTCAGCAGCCGTGATGGCCAGTGCTCGATACTCCGCCTCGGTAGAAGATCGAGAAACAGTGTGTTGTTTCTTAGACGCCCAAGAAATAGGATTTGAACCAAGGAACACAACAAAACCCGAAGTGGATCACCTGTCATTAGGGTCACCTGCCAAATCTGCATCACTGTAAGCTTGCAGATGCATTGGTCCTGACTTGAAATGAATGTCATAGGTAGATGTCCCTTTGAGATACCTTATAATCCGATTCACTGCAATAACATGAGAGATCATAGGATTGTGCATGAACTGATAAGCTTGATTCACGGAAAATGCTATGTCAGGCCGTGTAAATGTTAGATACTGAAGTGCCCCAACAATACTCCGATATTGCTCCGGACTGTGATAGGGTTTCCCATCATCCTTGAGTAACCTGTGATAAAGGAGACATGGTGTAGCATACGGTTTGGACTCTTGCAAATCAACTTTATCAACCAATTCAGTGATATACTTTGTCTGTGACACAAATAACCCTTCGGATGTGTAGTTAATCTACAATCCCAGAAATAGTGTAACAACCCCAAATCCTTCATTTCAAATTCTGCAGTAAGGGTTGTGATAACATGGTCGATCAATTGAGAGCTGCTACCTGTGAGAATGACATCATCAACATACAACAATAATAACACCGTCCCATTTGAAGACTGATGTACAAACAAAAAATGATCAGCCTGTGAAGTTTGAAACCCCAAACTTGGTAAAAAACTGGTGAACCGTTCATCCCAGGCTCGATGAGCCTGTTTTAGACCATATAAGGATTTGTGCAATTTGCATACATAGTGGGAAGGATGTGATGCACTCTCAAAACCCGGAGGTTGTGCCATATAAACTTCCTCTTGCAATATGCCATGTAAAAAAGCATTTTTGACATCTAGCTGTCGAAGAGACCACTTGAATTAAGCAGCTAGTGCAAATATCAGCCGTATAGTTGTAGGTTTCACCACAGGGCTAAATGTTTCCAAATAATCCACACCCTCTTCTTGGCTATACCCTTGTGCCACTAGCCGTGCCTTATACCTTGCAACTGACCCATCTGCATTTTTCTTTCTCTTGTAAATCCATTTGCATCCAACCAAATTCTTGCCAAAGGGTAATGGAACTAAAAACCAAGTTTTCTGAGAATGAAGAGCTGTGATGTCCTCTGTCATTGCATCCTGCTATTCTGAAAGTTGTGATGCAGCTTTGAACGTTTTGGGTTCTGAAGTGGCAGTAGCTGAAAAAGCCCTCATTTTGAACACCCCATTCTTAGACCGGGTTTGCATGGGATGAACATTCATTGGTATTGGCAAAACAAAATTTAGATGCTCAGGTTGGAAATCAGGATCCATAGAGATAGGGTGTTGTGTACTTGAACTGATAGGGACTAACTCATGTAAGGAAGAAGCTCGACGTATGAGTGATGTAGGGTTAGCATGTGAAGGGACATAAAGAAACTCTGAAGCACTAGATGCACATGGTTCCAAAGAGTCTGAGGCTCTAGATCCAGTCAAAGATTCTGAGGCACTAGATGAATGCAAATTGAAGGAATCTGTGGTTTGAGATGATAATGAATGTGATGAGGGTGTTAATGCTTGATTTGTTAATGTTATGATTAGAGTCGATTGAGGTGGAGTAACTGGATTATGCAATGAATGTATCTGAGGTGATGCAGAAGACAATGAGGACTGTTTAAGCACACTGAGTTTTGAGTATGGAAAACTAGATTCATCAAATAAGATATGCCTAGACACAAGAAGTTTACCAGTAGCAACATTTAAACACATGAACCCCTTATATTGTCCTGCATATCCCAAAAACACATAAGCTGTAGTTTTAAACTGAAGTTTAAAAGTGTTATATGGTTTTAAAAGAGGAAAACATGCACAACCAAAGACTTTAAGATGTTTAATATCAGGAATTGTGTTATAAAGCATCTGAAAGGGTGACTGCATATGTAAAGAGAGACTTGGCATCCTATTTATAAGATAAGTAGCAGTAGCACATGCATTAAACCAAAACTGAGTAGGCAATTTAACAGTTTGTAGAAGGGTAATAGCTGTTTCTACCAGGCGCCTATGTTTTCTTTCTGCAAAACCATTCTGCTCAGGTGTATATGGACAGGATTTGTGATGTAAGATTCCATGTTGAGATAAAAATTGTTGAAATTTACTACTTGTATATTCACCACCTCTATCACTTTGAAATATTTTGACTGTAGCAGAAAATTGAGTACACAAGTATGCATGAAAATGGACAAAAGTGGCAAAATCTTCTGATTTATTTCTTAATGGAAAAATCCATGTATATCGAGTACAATCATCTATGAAGGTGACATAGTACCTAAATCATTCATAGGATAATAAAGGGGCAGGTCCCCATACATTATTGTGAATTTTCTCTAAAGGTTGTACAGATTTGATGACAGGGAAATCAAATGGTAACTTGGTGAATTTGCCCTCTAAACATGGTGTACAGATGATGAGTATGTGTCCAGTGATGTAGGAACTTGAGACTGATGTAGAATGGCAGAAGTAATTGCATTTGATGTGTGTCCTAGTCGTTTGTGCCATATGCTTGAATGAACTGGTTTTGCAAGGAAACGTGAATGACATGCAGTTGGTGTGGATGACAGCTTCTGTGGAATGTTGAATGGTATAGGATAGTAACCAGCTCTACACAGCCCATTGAGTAGTATTTTCCCTGTGGATTTGTCCTGAACCCAAAAAGAAACATCATCACAAATGAATCGACACCTATTATCCTTGCAGAGTTGATAAATGGATAACAAATGCTGAGAAATCTTTGGAACATGTAACACATCCTTAAGAATAAGAGACTGTTGTGGTATTACCAATTTAGAAGTGCCAATATTATAAATATGCAAACCTGCACCACTGGCAGTGGTAATTGTATCAGATCCTTGGTATGGGAAGTCAGAGGTCATGTGAGATGTAGCCCCAGTATCTACAATCCAAAATTGTTCAGATAGTGCAGAAGGTTGATGATTGGCATGCATAGCAGTAAAATTGACAGCTGGAGGCTTCCCTTGATAAGCAGAATTGCTTCTGTGGTAGCACTGAAGAGCTAAATGTCCAAATTTCCAACAAATTTGACATTGAATAGGAGAATTTGAGGCTGTATTGTTATGTCTTTGAAAACAGTCTACAGCAACATGACCTTTCTTATTGTAGATTTGACAGATTAGAATTTCAGAAGGATGATCTGGGCAGTTCGATTGATATGGTTTTGGAGTGCCAAGAATACCAGGATTGCCATTTGAAAATCTTGGACCAGAATTGTATTGAAATATGCCTCGACCCTTCCCTCTGAAATTGTTATCTTTACAGTTGCCATCGTTGTGATAGCCCCATTGAAACTGTTATGAGACCCATTTCCATGACTAGAATTTGCAGAAGTGGATCCTCCACTAATCGTGAAGGATTGGGCAGAAGCAGATCGTGATTGTTCTGCAGATCGTGATTGTTCTTGATCAAGAACAAGTGTTTTTCCTTTGTCAAATTGCATGCCAGCCACTATGGCAGTGTCAAAAGATAGACCAGAAGAGTTGTCAAATGATTGATCAATAATGGCTTATTCTGCCAAAAGTTGAGACCTGAAATCTTTGAGAGATATGCCATTCTCCCTTCATCTGATCACACACCGAAATGTGTTAAATTCTGTAGGCAGACCTTTTAGTCCAAGGATGATAATGTCATCATCATCAAAACTTACTCCATCTGCAACAAGATGACCCCTTGCATCCTTGATTTTCTGAAGATATACCGAAACCAATTCTGACCTTTTCTTGATATTTTGTAGCTCTGTCCTCATCTGAAAGATTGTGGCTTTTGTTACTGCAGAGAACCTCTCAGTGAGATTTAACCACATCTCAGACGAACTCTTGCTCCCAATGATGCAAGACATGGCAGTCGTGGATAATGTGGCAATGAGCAACTACATCAATGCACGATCATGCATTTTCCAAACCAAGTATGCATCATTTTCAACTCCTTCAGTGTCAGAATCATCGTCAAATTTGGGTGGACACTGTCTTGATCCATCAACAAACCCCATAATACCGTGACTTTCCAGAAGCAATCGAACCTGAAATCTCCAAGTGAGATAGTTGGAATCATCTAATTTGACAGTAATAGAGGTAGACACTGTAGATAGAAGGTTGGTGATAGGTGACTGAACAATTTGCAACTGAGCAGCAGTAACCATTTTGCAGAATTCGTGAAACAATCTTTCGCTGAGGCTTTTGATTGAACAGTTGGTAGGCAGACGAAAAGAACCCAACTTTCAGAGCAATTGGTATATTTTCCAACGCCAATTATCACAGAGAGATACAAACTAGAGGGTAGAGAAGAGAAATAAAAGCCTTAGAGAGTGAGCGGAAGCACTGGATCGCTGACGATGATACCATATGAAGATTGCTGTATTTGCAGAAATTAGAGAGAATAGAGAGAGAGAGAGAGAGAGAGAGAGAGAGAGAGAGTTGTATCAATAAGGTATTTCCTTCATTGATTCATACTGATTTACAGAAATTACTTATATAGATGTACAAATCTTGTAGAGTAAGTAAACACTTGTTAACTACCTCCTTATCCCAACTAACTTTATCTCTAACCAACTTTATCTAATCCACCAGATTCTAACAGCTAACTATATGTATAACAACCTATTTAATCTCTTGACAAGTGTCACTGTTTTGACCATTGATATCCTCATCACTTGGATCACAATCTTGCACTTTATTCTTCTTACATTGAACGCATATCATGATACCATGACCATGAGCCTTTGCATGGCAAATTTCCGTAAAATTTAATTTCTTTTGTTTTTGGTTTGAATAATATAATTTGTTTGGACGTATGAATTATACGTATACTGTCCAAGTTTATAGTAAGAAATTGAGTAAGTATCTTGTTTCAGTAGTCTTTCTCGAAGGGTTTGTGTGGGCGTACGTGAATGAAGCACATGCAATGGCTTTTCGGCCACAGAATCAATATATCCTCTGGCGATCGATGCGTACGCCATGCATTCACTTGTTTAGGTTGTGGGGTTACAGATATAATGATTGAGACAACAAAAATACTTACAGATTTCTGATATTTTCTATCCAAAGAAAATAAATAAATAAAAGAAGAAATAAAATCTCCCCAGAACTTAACTGTACATCATTGACCATTGTTATTGATTTGCACCTTCAAGTTTAAAATTACATTTTTGGCCAATTTCTCCACTAAATCATTGGAAATTGTCAATTTTCTCCGTACCGTCTTATTTAACCACATGTATCCACTACAAAAAAAAAATCGCATTGATTGAATTCTAAAAGCCATGCAGCCACTTAGCCCTGGTTTGGTATTGAGGTGATTTTAAAAAAGATGGGTATCAAAAAATATTGGGAGAGTTTTTGGTATTTGGTAAACACTCCAAACCAGCTTTATTTCAAAGTTTTAGATGAAAAAAAATAAAAACCGGAAGCTGCAAAAAGCAGCTTATTGTGAAAAACATAGAGCTACAATAATTTAATTAATGAATTTTTCAATTTGCCAACATTGCCCTCCTTTCTCTTGCCTTCCTCACACTTTCAAACTCTCTCTCGCACGCCCTCTTCCTCTGTTGCCTGCCGCTACACCTCTTCCTCCTCCTCCTTTTCCTCTCTCTCCGTCGGTCTCAACGCCACAGACACCGTTGTCGCCTTCCCTCCTTCCTCTGGTAAGCTTCTCTTGTCTAAAATTTCGTTATTTATTTGTTTGGATTTTTAAATTTGGGGATGGAGAGAGTGAGTGAAAGAGGGGTGGGAAGAGCGAAGCGATGAGTGTATAGGTGTCGGGAAAAAAAACTGGGGATGGAGGAAACAATTGGGGGGAAAATTAGGGTTTGTGGAGGAAACAAGAAAAATTGAGAGAGAAGTAAGAAATATTGATTACTTCTCCATTCATTTTCCTTGACTGAATCTTGATGCATGTTAAGCGTGAGAAGTGATGATGCATGTTTGTTCCCTGAATCTTGATTTGGATTAAAGAGTTATTTGTGTTTTTGTTGTGCTTGGTTGGATTTGATGTTATAAATTTCCGAATTTCGCACCTTTAGTTTCACCATTTGAAATTCTATGGTGGATTAGGCACCTTTGAAATTTTTTGGTAAAAACATATTCTCACTGTTTGCTGGTAAAAACATGGTTTTCTTCTACACTATTTAACCTGTTATCCAAACTAATAACTGGATGAAGCCGGCAATTTTTTCCCCTCCAATTGTACTCTAATTTGCTTTTGTTATAATTAGAAGAATTAGTTTATGGTCACAAATAGAGACAACACATAATATTGAATGTAATGTGTATGCTCCATGTTATTTCAATCAAATGTCCTTAAAACTTCCATTCGGTCTGTGCAAGTACAATACTAGGCAAAGGTACTCCGCGTTCAAGAAAGAGTGACCGAGTCAATCAAAATGAGCAATTAAACAATCATCTGGATGATGACTTTTCATCTTTGTCCACAGGTTAATCTCTTCTCCAACGGTTCTCATTTGTGTCTGGTTGACAAATGAGAATATTGTAAAAAGATATATTTTAGTTGCTTTGAAGGTTATTCACCATCTGTTTTCTTGCAGGGGTGCAGGGGGGACTCTGACTCTGGTAGTAGTACCTAAAAACATGTTTCTTTTATTCTTCGTTGCATCGGTGTTTCAGAAGCTTCTGTTGATTTCATTTTAAACAAAACATGAGGCATGCATGACGCTGGAACACCATATCTCTGTTGCTGTCTAGTGTCTCGGAAAAAAAAAATGCCTGTTATACAGACACTATACAAAAACATGTTGACAATCAAATTTTAACATTTTTTTATCCTCTTTTTTTTTTTTTTTTTTTTTTTTTTTCATGCAGGTAGAAGAGGCTTAGGCTTAGATGTTGCTGGACTTTCTGTTAAAAAACCCTCTTTTGATGCCCCAAATCCCTCTGAAGTGGAGACACCAACAATTCGTAAACCCTTCTCCCCCATTTCTGTTCCCGTTTCCATTCCATCCGAAAATGTTGCTTTCGGCACTACTCCTCTGAAGCCTAGAACTGTTGCAGACGAAGAGAACAAGACTCCCAAGGTGATGCCAATCTTCATGCCAACAATACCATCAACGGTGTCAGTTCCCATGCAGACAGCTATGACCCCAGCTCCTCCTCCACCAGTTCCTTTCGCTACCAACTTAGTTCAAGAGATTCCTGAGGAGATTGAGTACTCATTTGAGGAACGAGGAGCTGGTTTTGTGCTCCCAAAAACACATGTCAAGTCGATGATACAAGTTTGATAGGTTAATTAGTTACAATTTGGTGAGAACTTGAGTTAAAATTGTTGTTTTAGCATTTCTTTTTCCTTTTGTATTGGATCTTTTCGACTTTCAAGTCAATTGTAATTGGCTTTCCTAGTTTTAATACGCACATAGTCTACGACCAGTGAATATAGACCAAAATTATCAAGTTGAAGGATCACATGAGATAGAAGCATTAAGAAATAGAATAGCGGCAAATTTGATGAATGCATCTAATTAGACTACTTTCAAGTACATTAACAATATTGTACTAATAAATCTTAGTTATTCAGTCTAAAATATTTCAATTGAAATAGTTTGTTATACTAATTAATATTTAAGATAAAGTTTATAAATATTTTTCTTTTAAAAATAAAGTATATTTGGTAATTCACCTTTATTTGTTAAAAAAAATTAAATTAATAGCATATCTAGTATTATATCATTTTTTGTCATTGCACACAGTCACAGCAGTTTTACATAAAAGTTTACCAAACACTATCATACTACTTTTTTTCTTTTCCAAATAGCACTTTTACAAAAAAGTTTACCAAACACTCTTCTGTTTTATTTCACAGCTGCTTAATCTCATAGCACAACAGAAACAGTTTTTGTTCAAAACACATGCCATGGCTTTTCGGCCACAGAATCAATATATCCTCTGGCGAACGATGCTTACGCCATGCATTACTTGTTTAGGTTGTGGGGTTACAGATATAATGATTGAGACAACAAAAACATTTAAAGATTTCTGATTTTTTCTATACAAAGAAAATAAATAAATAAAAGAAGAAATAAAATCTCCACAGAACTTAACTGTACATCATTGACCATTGTTATTGATTTGCACTTTCAAGTTTAAAATTACATTTTTGGCCAATTTCTCCACTAAATCATTGGAAATTGTCAATTTTCTCCATACCGCCTTATTTAACCACATTTATCCACTATAAAAAAAAATCGCATTGATTGAATTCTAAAAGCCACATATACAGCCACTTAGTGTTACGGTCTAGTGATATTTTTATTCACTTGTAACTGAAAGCTTAGGTTCGAACTCTCCAAAAACGAATTTGAACTACATTATTGCTAGCTTATTGTAGGTTTAGCCCACCTCTCCCACCGTCTTAGCGTAGATAATATCGTTTGTTTAAATAAAAAAATTAAAAAAAAAAAAAAAAAAACACACACACATGCCAGTTAGACCTGTAAATAGATTAACAGATTATATTCGCATCATCAAATCTGACTGGTCGACTTAGATCCGATTAGCATCGGATTCGAATCTGATTAGATCCTTATCAAATTTAATATAAGGTAAATTAGGATTAAAAATCAAGCTAGTATTGTACTTCGTAGCTCTTTTGTCAAGAAAATTTTAAAGAAAGTTTTAAAGATTACTGTGTAGGAAAGGCCCAAACCCAAAAAACTTAAGGCATATTGCTCAAATCATTGGTCTAGTACTGGATGTAGCTTGTCCTTTGAGCAAGATGTCAAAAGAGCTGTATTTGCCAGAGGCTTAGTGAAATAGACATGTCTATGAAGATGCGGACCACCAACACCTGAACAGAAAGACCCTATGAAGCTTCATTGTTCCCTGAAATTGGCTTTCGGCCTTTCCTACACAATAGTTCCTTTTGGATATCACCTTGTTTTAGCAGATCTCAATATTAGTGTTTTTTTTTTTTTATGGATTACCATTTCCAGTATTGCTCCAATTGGACTTCTTACGTCGGGATATGGGTCAAAAATAAATATTCCTTTTTAGGTGGTTTACGAGCTGCTGCTCAATCAATTAGTTATGACCACAGACCAAAATATCGAAAATAACGGCGATATTATCGTTTTTTTGAGATGACGATATTTCGTGACTTATCCTCTTAATTATCGATAATATCGCGATATGAAACCTAAAAATACTTAAAAATTCTAAAAAGTCTCAATCTTGGGCATAGAGGGATTCGAACCCCTCCCATTTGACTCCTTCAACGCCTTGACCACCATACCACTTATGTTTTTGTGAAAATATGCTAAAATATTTATATATATGGTTTTGCTTTGAATTCTTTTTGCAAGAAACAAATTTGCACATATTCCAAATTTTTTGTGGTATTATATTTTAAATTGTGTCAATTAATTACTTAGTCAATGACATGTGGTTTTTAATTTTTCTATTTTTTATTTGGTCACTTACAAGTAGGGCTGGAAAAAATTCCCGAAAATCCCAAACCAAACCGAAAAAGTCCCAAACCCAAACTGAAAAATCCCAAACCAAAACCATCCCGAAGTTCCGGAATCCCATCCCGAAAAATACCGAAATTTTCAATATGGGATTGGTTTCCAAATCCCATTTGTTTGGTAATCCCGAACGCTTCATATCTCATTCTTGTTGGGATGGAATCGAGTGACTCATGGAAAAAATCCGAGACTCAATCTTCAAATGATTTTGCTTATGGACAACGTCAACCAATCTCGGATCCATATGGGTGGCATGTTAACAATTATATGCAAAACTATTTTGGGGATTTATCATTTGATGACTACTCTTCATAATACACTTACTCTACACATAGAGATGATGAAGATAATGAAAATTTTGAACCTCATAGGAACTCTATGTGGTACTAAGTCACTCATGTATCTTACCATGCAATGTATAAAGTGTAAATATTGTACTAATTCATTATATATAAATGATTATGATGTGTTTAAACGTCTTTCATTAATTACTACATATTTTCTACACTCACAATGTTTGCCAGCTCGCCATATAATCAACTTAAATCAGTTAAATCCATCATGCAATGCATTTCCTTCCAATTTTTTTGTGATAAACTAATAGATAATTGACTAAATAAACATCATGCAAAGTTTCAATAAAAATTTCCAAGTTTTTCTTACAATTTCCGTGGTTTTTATTCAATTTTTATCGATATTGATAATATCTCGATATTTCCATCGAAATTTCCGTGTTTTTATACTACCGACATTTTTGATATCATCGATATTTTATACCTTGGTTATGACTGAATTGGTCCTAGTTACTCTTCGGAATAGTGGAAGAAGGGAAGAGATTCTCGAATGAGGAAAAGGATCTGATTACTCAAAAGAATTAAACAAGGAGCTGTATAAGGTGAAAATCTCATATACGGTTCTACGATTAATCCAGCATGTGCTACTATTGACCCTAAAAACTACCAAGCCTACGTGGCGCGCATGCCAAATAATTAATAAGCTAACTACATCCTTCGGTTGTGTGCGGGGTGTTCCAACTCGTCGACCAAGCTCGGCCAAGGAGTAAAATATGTTGATGCTGCGTTGAGCGCACGGCTGACTTCTTGATCTTACGACTGCGGCCGAGGAAGGAACACGTCTCGGCCTTCGGGTTCTAGAGCCTGAAGACAAGGCTGCTAATTTTGTGAAGTTCAAATATCAAATTCGGCTTTCAATGTGCCGAATGTCGTAACCTGGTAACACCTCACTTTGCCGAGAAGGCTGATGAGATGACCTCTGCCAATAAGGATTCGAAAATCCTTCTCGACCGAGACTTGGATAGGTAACCAGTCGGCCCCTTCACAGTGTTGTTCATCCAAACTGAAGGTTCTCCGTGGTCGGCTGATTCTACGACGATAGTGCTGTTTATCCAAACTGAATGTATCATCGATTGCCTTCACATTGCTGTTTATCCAAACTGAAGGTGCGTTGGCGAGAAAGGGGAGAAGAATAGAGTTCTCAAGGTTGTTGAGAGGTTTCGCGTAGAGCGAGGGTTTGCGTAGGGCATATTTGTGTGTTGAGTTAGAGCCCCGAAATGTTGCACGGTGTCTTGTATTTATAGGATTGGATATGCATATTCTTTTCATGATGTATTCCTTGCTGACCACAACTGAAGATAATCGCCTCATTCGAATTATCATCATCCTTAAATTTGCCACTGGATTTGATGCTAATCATGACCCTTGTCTGCCACTCATGATAGCCATGTGTCAGATCAATTTGTACGCTACTAAAACTCTTCCCGTAGCATCTTGAAACAACCATGCAATGTTTACACCCTTCTTCACGTCCAAGTACATGCATTACCAAAGCTAAAACACTTTAAGACATGACGTGCTTGTCCCTGGAGTATTGTAATTACTAGCATATATTGATGTGTTAATAACTATCGAATTGAGGATATGCCACTCCATTATCTTTTGGTGATCATTAGATACCACCAATACCGAGATAACCTGCATGCATGGTTCGATTCCGAGCAAATTCGACCCTTATCCATCTTTGCCATCTTTATCTCTATTTCCAACTACTAATTATCTTATGCATGAAACGCATGGAAAATAGTCTCTTAACCCGCCACGTTAGCTTTCAAACCAATCATCATGTAAGTGTAGCAATTTGAACTGGAATTGATCTCATTTGCTTCCAAAAATATATTTCATAAGATAATTACTACTAAAATCCAATAGTAATATCTAGAAAAATATGAAATCCAACGGTCTAGATCCTGCTCATTCAACGGCCTTGATTGCTCGGGCCGATATTGTAAAATCGGGTCCAAACATTGCCCCCTAGTTTCCTTGAACTTCGGCTCATAAGCCGAATGGTTAAGGAAATTAAGTCTTTCCAGCCGATCAGGAGTACAACGACACTGAAATATATTGAATTTGAATCACCACCAAACCATCTTCACTGAATACACCCAGCATGTAAGAATATTTTAATATTCTAAAGTGGTCCACATGACACGGTCCATATGATATGTAGGGTTTAACGAATATTATTATTTGTAAATAATCCTATTGTTCAAATTATGAGAAATGTTTCCTATCGAATTACTGTGATGGGTGGTAATTGATTATGGACTTTAAATGGAAACGGGTCCTCTCTCTGCCTCACTTACATATACTGCATATACCCATCTAATATGCACTTGATAGAAAAACACGATTAGGGTTTTCACGTGCAAATAGAGGCAAGAGAGAGAACACCTATTTTCGCATCTGCTGAAAGAATCCGATTGAGATCTCATAGCATTCGTTGTCATGGATCAAGGTACACTTGATTGTTTAATGTATTTCCGCATTTTATTTGTATGTGAAAGTCATGAAGTTTGATGATCTTGGCTTAATTGATTTATGATTTACATGTGGTATCAGAGCCTAGTTGAGAGCTCTTATGATTTTCCATTTACGATTATGAACTTTAACTAAATCGACTTGATTAGGGTTTTGTTTCGAAATAAATTATGTTCCGCTGTGCTATTTTGAAATAACCTAATCGCTGTTTTGAATTGTGAATGTTCTTTATCTATTGTAAATTGCACTCGGCAAGAGTATTTTAATTATGATGCTGTTGCTTACTGTCAACATATTTTTTAAGGCGTACATGATTAGGGTTCAATGTCTGCTGTAGGAAGATTTGATTATATTTTATTTGTATGTATCGATTATGGGATTAAGAAATTTTAATCTTAGTTTTATTATAATTTTGCCGAATTGCATGTTTGAGTATGGAAGTTATGATGCAATTTGGGCGATTCTTTTAGTTGGAATTAGTTAAAGTAATTTGAATACCTATGATTGATCATTACGATTATAAATGTCATTCATTTAATTTGTAATTTGTCTTACGAAATTATTTGTAAGTCACCAAAGTGGCCAAACTAGAAAGATCACATGGATTCAAATTAAATGATGATTAATCAATTACTCATGGTAGGATGATGCATATGAACGAACAAAACCTTATTATGTTTTAAAGGTTTGTACATGAGTAATGTGTTTTTCATTTGTCATAAGTTCTTAAGGGTCACCTAAAGGTAGACTAATTGCTCATATGATTGATGATATGAATGTGGTGAGAATTGTATATTTAATTTTTTTTTTCTTTGTTCGTATATCCAAAGATAACGAAACCTGTCTTATTAGAGATGTACAATTATCAATAAGCTATTATGCATCGATGATTGTTTGTATTGTTGTAGTATCTACCCAAAGAAGAATATGATAATACACTTATTGTTATTACACGTGTTTTTGTTACTCAAAGCATTAATGTTGTGAGCACTTTTGAATTGCAATGTCAGTGCCTGTTTCTCTTCATTCACTAGCTCCATCTATTCCCTCACTTAATGGAACAAATTTCTCGGATTAGAGTGAGCAAGTTTAGTTTCACCTTGGTGTCCTGGATCTTGATTTAGCACTCCGAACTGACAAACCTGCTGCTCTTACGAATACAAGCAGCACTGTGGAAAAATCTCTCTATAATGCCTGGGAGTGATCGAATAGATTGAGCATAATGTTTATGCGAATGACTACAGTGAGCAACATAAAAACTGGCCTTCCTCAAGTTGAAACTGCTAAGGAATACTTGAAAAATATTAAGACACGTTTCAAGATTGCTGACAAGTCTCTTGCTGGGACATTAATGGCTGAGCTTACCACAAAGAAATTTGATGGTATGCAAAGCATGCATGAGCATGTCCTTGAAATGACTAATATAGTAGCAAAGCTAAAGACTCTTGGAATGAATGTGGATTACTCCTTTCTTGTTCAATTTATTTTGAACTCCTTGCCTCCTCAGTATAGGCCATTTCAAATCAACTATAATGCTATTAAGGACAAATGGAATGTTGATGAATTGGCCACTAAACTCGTTCAAGTGGAGGGAAGGCTTAAGCAGCAAGGAGAACATTCCGTTCTTTTAGTAAGTTAAGGAGCTGAAAGAAAATTTGGAAGAAAGCCTGGAAAGGGCAAGAAAAGAAGATCACCCAAGATGAATGGACCTGCTAATGCTACTCAGGCTCATGATAAGGAACAGAAAAGTGATTTATGTCACTTCTGTAGGAAGCCTGGGCATTATCAAAAGAATTGCCAGAAATTCAAAGAATGGTTTGAAAAGAAAGGTGAGCCTTTGGCTTATGTAAGTTTCAAATCATATTTAACTGAAGTTCCTTATAATACTTGGTGGGTTGATTTTGGTGCTACGACTCATATTTCTAATTCGATGCAGGGATTCCTTACGACCCAAACTTTATATCCAAATGAAAATTTCAAACTCATGGGGAATCGAGTCAAAGCTCCAGCTGAAACTGTTGGAACTTTTCGTTTAATTTTGGATACTGGATATTGTTTGGATTTATTTCAGACACTTTATGTTCCTAGTTGTTCCAGAAATTTGGTTTCAGTTTCGAAGCTTGACCGTAATGGTTTTTTTTTTTATAAAGTTTGGTAATGAATGTTTCAGTTTATATAAGAATACCTTTTTTGTTGGTTCTGGTATTCTAATTGGTGAGCTGTATAATTTAAAGCTCAATAATCGTTTTGCTGAAACACTTTTGACCTTGCATCATAATGTTGGAACTAACCGTAGCCTAAATAATGAAAATTCTTCATTCTTGTGGCATAAATGACTGGGTCATATATCCAGAGAAAGGTTAGAAAGATTAGTACAGAATGAGATTCTTCTGAACCTAGATTTTACTGATCTCAGTGTGTGTGTGGATTGTATTAAGGGCAAACAAACCAAACACACCAAGAAAGAAGCCACAAGAAGTTCAGAGCTTCTTGAAATAATTCATACAGACATATGTGGACCTTTTGATGCTCCATCTTTTGGTGGAGAAAAATATTTTATCACTTTTATAGACGATTTTTCATGTTACGACTATATTTATCTATTGAAAGAAAAGTCTGAAGCAGTGAATGCCCTTCAAGTGTTCATTACTGAAGTTGAAAGACAGTTAGATAAAAAGGTGAAGATTGTTAGGTCGGATAAAGGTGGTGAATTTTATGGAAAATATGATGAGTCAGGACAATGTCCTGGTTTATTTGCAAAACTCCTTGAAAAGCATGGCATATGTGCCCAATACACTATGCCAGGTACGCCTCAGCAGAATGGTGCTGTTGAAAGACGTAGTCGTACTCTTATGGACATGGTTAGGAGTATGTTAAGTAATGCATCTTTGCCTATATCATTGTGGATGTATGCTCTTAGGACTGCTGTATATTTATTAAACCGGGTTCCTAGTAAGGCAGTTCCCAAAACACCATTTAAACTGTGGACATGAAGGAAACCTAGTTTAAGGCACCTGCATGTTTGGGGTTGCCCAGTAGAAATAAGAATTTATAATCCGCATGAAAAGAAGTTGGATTTTAGAACGATTAGTGGTCACTTTATTGGTTACGCAGAAAAATCCAAAGGATATAGGTTTTACTGTCCTAATCATAGTACGAGACTTGTTGAAACCGGTAATGCCAGATTCATTGAAAGTGGTGAAATAAGTGGGAGCGAAAAACCTAAGGAATTGGTTATTAATGAAGTTAGGGTGCAAATTCCTACACCTATAATTTCTAAGCAAGTTGTTGTTCCTACACATGTTGAACCGTTAGACAATGTTGAACAGCAAATTAATGACCATCCGCTCCAGAATGAGATCATCATAAATGAAAATGTAGTGGAAGAACCAGAAGAAATAGCATTAAAGAGATCTCAAAGAGAACGGAAACGTGCTATTTTGGATGATTATGTGGTATATCTACAAGAGTCTGACATTGATGTAGGAATAAATAAAGATCCGGTTTCGTTTTCACAACCCGTTAACTGTATTGGTTCTAGTAAATGGATTGATGCTATGAATGATATGTTAAAATCAATGGACCAAAATGAAGTTTGGGATCTCGTTGAATTGCCTAAAGGTTCTAAGAGAGTTGGGTGTAAGTGGGTTTTTAACACCAAACGCGACTCTAATGGCAATATAGAATGATATAAAGCCAGATTGGTGGCCAAAGGTTTTACTCAGAAAAAAGGTGTTGATTACAAAGAGACTTTCTCACCAGTTTCAAAGAAAGACTCTTTTAGAATCATTATGGCATTAGTAGCTCATTATGAATTAGAGTTACATCAAATGGATGTGAAAACAGCATTCTTGAATGGGAGTTTGGAAGAAGAAGTCTACATGGATCAACCTGAAGGCTTCGCATTAAAGGGAAAGGAACACATGGTTTGTAAACTAAAGAAGTCAATATACTGACTTAAACAAGCTTCACGACAATGGTATCTTAAGTTTGATAATATCATTGTATCCTTTGGTTTAGAGCAAACATCACTGATCGATGTACATATCTGAATGTCTGTTACATGAGACCAAGCAGTTTCTCTTAGAGAACTTTGAAATGAAAGATATGGGTGAGGCGGCCTATGTGATAGGAATTGAAATATTCCGAGATAGATCACGTGGAGTGTTGGGCTTGTCTCAGAAAGCATATATTGAGAGGGTTCTAGAGAGATTCGGTATGGAAAAGTGTTCATCCAGTGTTGCTCCAATTCAGAAAGGGGATAAGTTATTCTTATGCAATGCCCACAAAATGAATTGGAGCATGCACAGATGGAAAGCATTTCTTATGCATCTGTTGTAAGAAGTTTGATGTATGCACAAACTTGTACCAGACCGGTCATCAGTTTTGCAGTTGGGATGTTAGGCAGATACCAAAGTAACCCAGGAATGGATCACTGGAAAGTTGCAAAGAAAGTGATGCGGTATTTGCAAGGAACGAAAGACTATTTGCTCACGTATAGAAAATCTAATAACCTAGAAAGTTATTGGTTATTCAGATTCAGATTTTCCTGGACGTATTGATAGCAGAAGATCAACTCTTGGTTACTTGTTTCTCTTAGCTGGATGAGCAATTTCCTGGAAGAGTGCAAAGCAAGCTGCTATTGCTATATCTACCATAGAAGCTGAGTTTATAGCATGCTTTAAGGCTACAAATCATGGATTATGGTTACGAAATTTTATCTCAAGGCTTGGCGTCATTGATTCCATTGCTAAGCCATTGAGAATTTTTTGTGACAATGCTGCCACTATCTTCTTCTCCAAGAATGACAAGTATTCTAATGGTGTTAATGGTGCTAAACACATGGATATAAAATACTTGACTCTTAAGGACGAGGTTCAGAAACAAAGAGTGTCTATTGAGCACATAAGCACAATGCTTATGATCGCAGATCCCTTGACAAAATGACTGGGGCCGAAGGCATTTAATGATCATGTTGAAAAAATGGGTCTTAGTCGTAGTCTATGATGATTGTCATTTTTATTTTGTTTATGAGAATTTGTTTAATGACAATATTGTGCTTGACACTCTGCGCTCGTTAATTGAACATGTTTCTGGTGTTTCCTGTTTTCCATTATATGTATACACTTATGAGATTGGATGAATGACAGCAGGAATGTCTGTGACAAAGACATTATTGGACCTATATATATATATATATATATATATATATATATATATATATATGTTTCTCACTAACAGAATGTTTTAGGTAATTGCTAGTGTTGTGGTACATAGAAGGGACTATGTCGTTTGTTGACCTACAACCGCCATGACTCGCACTTAGGGCTGGGCACGGGCCGGGCCGGGCCCAAATTAGGAGGAACCGGACCTTACCCGTTTTAAAATGTAGTGGGCCAGGCGGGGCCGGGTAGAGGAATTTTGAATTTGGGAACCGGACCTAACCCGGCTTATTTGAAACGGGCCGGTCCAGAGCGGGTCCACGGGTCTTTTTTTTTTGGGTTATTTGGGCCCACTCGTCGACGCAGCAGCACCGGGTCATCAGGCGGTGCCCACCACCAAGAAAACAACAGCGGCGGGGAGGGGGATGAGGCAGAGGATTAGGATGGTCTGGGTTCGGTGATGTTGTCAAGGAGAGGAATAGGGAAAGATGAGCCGAGTAGGAGTCTGGGAGAGGACACAAATAGCAATATTGAATCCCTAATTCCTAATTCCCTAAATTCGAATTCAGAAAATAAAACTGAAATTGGGTGGCGAGAAAAAGAGACGCATGGGCCTAGGAGGTGGTGAGGGCAGAGGTTCGGTGGAGTACTGAGATTGAAGCAAAAGGAGGATGCGGCGGCGGTGGCTACGGATTCGAGATTGAGATTAGAGAGTGAGGGGAGCTGCTTCATAGATTTCTTAGCAGCAGAGCTCTTGATCGACTTGGGCTGCTTCAAGATGGAGGGTTGAGGAGGGTTAAGGAGCTGCTTCATAGATTTCATAGATTTCTTCCTTCCTGGCTTTTTACCAGACGAGGTCGTTTTGGTCTTCTTCTCTAATTTTGGTTTTGAAACGGCGGCTATTTTGGCTGCGGATTCTTCAGCTGCAGAGCCAGAGTCTTCCTGAAATTCGTCGGCAGCACCGCCTTGTGCTTCTCCTCCATGTGCTTTGCTATGGCGTATGGATTCGATCCGCTCTTCTCGTTCAGAGCCAAAAATGCATTTTTTTTCATCTGGGATTCTGGGTTCGTGAGAAAGATCGTGAAAGTGAGGACTGGGTCAATGAGAACTGAGAAGACCCGTGTGAAATTGTATGTGTGTGTGATACGGTCCGGGCCGGGGGCCCGTATATTCAGAAACTTGGACCCGCCCCGCCCCGCTATTTACTTGGACCTGCCCTACCCCGCCCCATTTTCTCTATAAATTATTTAGACCCGCCCCGACCCGCGGGTCTAGGGCCCATTTGCCCACCCCTACTCGCACTAGTGAATTGCTTAAGATCAATATTTATGTTGACCAATTGATACTAAGGATTATTTCGAACTTTACTGTACGCTTAATGTTTATTTGTTAAACCGAAAAAGGAACATGTGTCACTATGGACCAAGTGGAAGAATGTAAGAATATTTTAATATTCTAAAGTGGTCCACATGACACGGTCCATATGATATGTAGGGTTTAACGAATATTATTATTTGTAAATAATCCTATTGGTCAAATTATGAGAAATGTTTCCTATCGAATTACTGTGATGGGTGGTAATTGATTATGGACTTTAAATGGAAATGGGTCCTCTCTCTGCCTCACTTATATATATATATATATATATATATATATATATATATATATATATATATTGCATATACCCATCTAATATGCACTTGATAGAAAAACACGATTAGGGTTTTCACGTGCAAATAGAGGCAAGAGAGAGAACACCTATTTCCGCATCTGCTGAAAGAATTTGATTGGGATCTCATAGCATTCATTGTCATGGATCAAGGTACTCTTGATTGTTTAATGTATTTCTGCATTTTATTTGTATGTGAAAATCATGAAGTTCGATGATCTTGGCTTAATTGATTTATGATTTACACAGGAAACTCCTCCTTAACTTTTCACCTGGGCCGAAGAAATTTCAAACCACTCCCAGGGCCTGCTTTTCTCGACCAAGAAATATGTCATTGGTCTTGACAAACAAACCTTCGGCCATTGAACTAATATTGAACTCACAACTCTTCACTTTAGCCATAGCGATTGAATAACCGAATTCATACGACCAAATCATTAGAAAATCATATCGTTTTGCGATAAAAGTACGTCGTCTTGACACTTTGTTCCCAGCTTGCTCAAAGCAACAAGACCACAACTGAGAATTTGATACGACCTGCATTCCATCACCACAACTGAAAACTGGAGCCTAAACATATTTTATACTCTTCTGACAAAACTAAGTGGCCGAAAAGAAAGCACCCAATGAAACTGAAATTCGGCCATTAACTAAACTTGTGTCAGACATTACTCGTGGAATCCCATGCTCACAAACATGTTCTTTGACCGAGTCTCCACCTCTCTTTTGCTGCTGTCTTCCACCGAGCAACAAGAGAAAGACCACTTTTTTGATATATAGTTTTGTAAAGTGGGTCGAGTCCGAGGCCGAGGAGAATTGGGTGTATAGCCTACATATATACATATATATCTATATATATATTCGGCCAAACTCTTCGTATTTGGCCAAATTTTCTTTCTTTCAGCCAAAATATTCGGCCAAACTCATCGTATTCGGCCAAATTTTCTTTCATTCAGCCAAAATATTCGGCCAAACTCATCGTATTCGGCCAAATTTTCTTTCATTCGGCCAAAATATTTTATATATATATATATATATATATATATATATATATATATTCGGCCAACTAAAGCTCTCCTCTTTTTTTTATATTCCTCGGCCAACTAATATATATATATTTGGATTGCCGCACCTCAGTCGAGGAATATATATTTCCTCGGCCAACTAATATATATATATATATATATATATTTGGATTGCCGCACTGTTGTTGCCCCTCTTATTTTCTTATGCATCGGCTTAATTAGCTAGATGATTAAGAAAATGATTTATTCTTTTCGTTTTTTTTTTTTTAACGAAGGAAAACAAAAGTGGTCGAACTATAAAGAGGAGGGGGAGGCCAACGATGCTTTATTCCAAGCCGAAATCTTTGTATATCAACACGGCCAATCAAATTTTGCATTGAGCCGAAAAAATGATCTCCAAATATACTTGTCTTGGTGAAAAGGTTTTCATTTTCGGCTGCCGAATGTGTTGAACAATTATTATGCCCCCCAGGCATAATTACTTCGCTAATTTCGGCTTTTAATACAAACAACTTAGCCGAACGAGATTTCTCCATATCGACTTTATCGCCAATAACCATATCGACTATCATGGTTTCTTCGGCTAGGCCCATATCTCGGCCTTGTTTGTCATTAGAGCACTTCTCTTACGAATCATTTAAGTCGATTTTAGGCTCAAAAAATCGAACTTTTTCTTCTAGGCCTACCAAATTTTCAGCCTCGACCGAAAAAATAGGTGGCCTAGGATTTTCTTCGGCCGTCTTGACAATTTTCTCAGGCCAAATTTTGAGTGCGGTCAGAGCCGAAAATTGCTCCCATCTTCTACGCCACTTCTCAAGAAGTTATTCTTGCTCCTTTAATAGGCGACTAATCTTATCCAATGAAGCCTAATCGAGATATATCATGTGAACTTCGTAGTTTTAGCACTGGGTCCCACAGGGCGTGCCAAAATGTTGACCCTAAAAACTACCAAGCTTACGTGGCGCACATGCCGAATAATTAATAAGCTAACTACGTCCTTCGGCTATGTGCGGGGCGTGCCAACTCGTCGGCAGAGCTCGGCCGAGGAGTCAAATATGTTGATGTTGCGTTGAGTGCGCGGCTAACTTCTTGATCTTGCGACTGCGGCCGAGGAAGGAACACATCTCAGCGTTCGGGTTCTAGAGCCTAAAGACAAGGCTGCTAATTTTGCGAAGTTCAAATATCAAATTCGGCTTTCAATATGTCGAATATCGTAACCTGGTAACACCTCACTTCGCCGAGAAGGCTGATGAGATGACCTCTGCCAATAAGGATTCGAAAATCCTTCTCGACCGAGACTTGGATAGGTGACCAGTCGGCCCCTTCGCAGTGCTGTTTATCCAAATTGAAGGTGCTCCGCGGTCGGCTGATTCTATGGCGATAGTGCTGTTTATCCAAACTGAACGTGTGTTGGCGAGAAAGGGGAGAAGAATAGAGTTCTCAAGGTTGTTGAGAGGTTTCACGTAGAGCGAGGGTTTGAGCAGGGCATATTTGTGTGTTAAGTTGGAGCCTTGAAATGTTGCACAGTGTCTTGTATTTATAGGATTGGATATGCATATTCTTTTCATGATGTATTCCTCGCTGACCACAATTGTAGATAATCACCTCATTCGAATTGTCATCATCCTTAAATTAGCCACTGGATTTAATGCTAATCCTGACCCTTGTCTGCCACTCATGAGAGCCATGTGTCAAATCAATTTGTACGCTACTAAAACTCTTCCCGTAGCATCCTGAAACAACCATGCAATGTTTACACCCTTCTTCACGTCCAAGTACATGCATTACCAAAGCTAAAACACTTTAAGCCATGCCGTGCTTGTCCCTGGAGTATTGTAATTACTAGCATATATTTCTATGCTAATAATTATCGAATTGAGAATATGCCACTCCATTATCTTTTGGTGATCATCAGATACCACCAATACCGAGATCACCTGCATGCATGGTTCGGTTCCAAGCAAATTCGACCCTTATCCACCTTTGCCATCTTTATCTCTATTTCCAACTACTAATTATCTTATGCATGAAACGCATGGAAAATCGTCTCTTAACCCGCCACGTTAGCTTTCAAACCAATCATCATGTAAGTGTAGCAATTCGAACTGGAATTGATCTCATTTGCTTTCAAAAATATATTTCATAAGATAATTACTACGAAAATCCAAAAGTAATATCTAGAAAAATATGAAATCCAACGGTCTAGATCCCGCTCATTCAACGGCCTCGATTGCTCGGGCCAATATTGTAAAATCGGGTCCAAACAGCTACATGAGCCCCCAATAATTTACTGGATAAATTGATAAGTTGGGCATTTCCCAGCCCACCAGGCGAAACTGGTGGTTTCTTGGTCGTCACAACTAGCTAAAGCTAAAGTTCCATTAAAGAGCGTTTCCACGTACGACTGTTTTCCAAAAACACAAGTCTCGGCAAAATCATAAGGCCATGTATGGGGGCTGACACCTGCCTAGTTAAATACTGAGATGTCTTTTAGTAATGACTTCTTGCATAATTTTGATTTGGAGTAGAGTATGGAATCACTCTATGTTCTATGTAAGACATAAAACATTAGGACCACCTCCATGAAAATTAACAGAATGTCCAGTAGGATTAGCCATGATGAGATCCTGTCCATTAGTAATCCCAGAAGAATTCTTGGGATTTTGTTGCTCAAAGGTGAAAATTTTGCAGCGTAACTCAGTGAAAAACGAAAGAGCTCTACTGCTGAAGGTGGTAGTGAGCATTCGATAGTCAGGACCAAGACCATGAATAGTGCACATAACAAGATCTTTGTCAGAGACCGGTTTTACCAATTTCGGCAAATTGGTCGGCAATGAATTTTGCCTCTTAAAGATAGGCATCAACAAACTTGACCATTTGGACAATTCTAACAACTGGAAGCGCACGGTGGCTTCATTAGCAACAAATTTTTAATTCGCCAATTATGAGTTGGGCGCTTTAACCATTCAGCCATGGATGCTTAGCGGGTATCCTTGTACATGATGAATAACCAAATTCCAACTAAAATGAAATCTTTAGGATAAATCAATGCAGTTTAGTAGGATTTGATGAAAGGACATCAAATCAGTCTTGATCGTTACAAAGGTTGATTGTACCACGTCGACCCTATTGCTGGAGAAGAAAATAAACTTAATATTGCTTATGTAGCTTACCCCTTAGACCGTTTTGAAGAAGGTTCTGAACAAAGTGTTGAATTGAATCGTACCAATCTCTATTGGGGGTTATTACTCATTTTTGTACTTGTTGTACTTGTTGTTTTACTTTTCAATTATTTTTTTAATTAAAATAAAAACATGTATAGATAGTAGGAATTCTCTTATCCTATTTGGAGATAGTCCTATAAAAAAAATTTAAGTATTACAACCAACAATAAGAGGAAGTAAGGACTCATAGGTCGTACTCATGAGATAGAAGAGATTTTTCTTTTCTTTTTTTTTTTTTTTTTTTTTGGTCAAACGATAGATTTGTAAGATTAGATGTTAGATTAAAGAGCCGATGGGATTTGAATTCACGCCGTGGTGCAAAGGCAACACTCCTTTCCACCACTATAGTAGATGCCATTATCTGACAGAAAAAGATCTAGAAAACCCTAAATAGAAGAAGAGAGGAGGGTCGGCTGGATTGTTTGTGTAGCTTGTTTTTTATTATTATTTATGAAGAATGGCATATTAACCAAGTGGAGCCAAAAATAATCACAAGGCAACACGTGGATTTTTGGGTAAAAGAGGACAAAAATACCCTTGGGGCATACCGGGATTCCTACGCATGAGCAGCAGACAATCATCACTCAACCAAGTCAAAAATACCAAAAATAGTTAAACAATTCAAAACCTATCTCATCCATCCTCATCCAATCCTCTCCACAAGGTAACTCCCCAAATCTTCCCTTTTTGATTATATTGATTAGCTAATCAATTAGGTAATTATTCTATAAATTAGCTAATTGATTAGGTAATTATTCCATAACTCCCAAATTAACACAAATCAAGAACCTAGCCCACAATGGGAGCTAGGTGGCCGGTCCTCTCTCACCCAAGGAGGCTGGCCACTCTCCTATTTAAACCCCATCATTCTCCTCAAAGTTCACTTCCAATGCTCTTGCTAAAATTCTCAAACACTTTCTCTCTAAATTCTAAATTTGGCATCGGTGGTTCTTCGGCCAAAGCCCCCCCATTCATCGTGGGCACGTGAGGCACTTGGCCTTGACCTAAGGTGTTAATTGTTTTGTAGGTGCAATTTTGTCCAAGATCAAGGAGGAAGAAATTTGCATCCACAAACCACATACTTTTTGACATTGCTTTTATAATGGTTAAAAGTGTGAGATAACCACAACAATTTTAGCAACATTTTAAGTTGGTGTAAAATGAAAAAGGTTAACAAATTTGAAAGAGTGTTGTTACTGCACTCTTAGGATGTTATCCTGCACTCCTCCTTTATACAAAAATTTATTTGTGTTTTTTATAAATTTAAAGTACCAATAACAACTTTCATTTGAAAAACAACAAAAGGCTATTCTAAGTACTGCAATGAGTATCTTAATTAATTTATATTTTTGTACAAGCGATACTGGAAAAATGATGAATTGAGTGTAATGGTGAATATTTTTGGTCAACTGAGCCACAAACACTTTGCGGTTTGAATATTGTATTAGTATATACCTCAAAAAGAAGGGACTTGATAGGGTACATAGAAGTATTAAATACAACCACCCACTGTCTGGAAGTGATACTCTATAAAGCGTTTTTACTCACTAGCGTTTTTACTCGATGACACTTTTTCATAGTGCTTCTACTAAAAAAGTAGTGTGTTTTTTGGCAAACAACTAAATATATGCTTCTACATTACAAAAGTGCTTTTGTTACTAAAGGCAATCATTTGATGCAATTAGCATAACCTTATATCTCACTCTTGAGATGGTGATTGTATTAAGTATATGTAAATAGGGTAGCCAAACTAACCTATATCTGACCATTGAGATAGTGATTGCATTAAATACATTGCAAGTATTGTTGCCAAATCATAAGCAAAGACTTAAGACTCACCAACACATATAAGTATGTTATATAACGAAATATCATTAAATAGATATACTTCATTTTTATACAAATAAATGATTTCATTTGTGAAATATCTTATCGACGTATTCGTCGATATACTTGTAAATTGAGTTGTCCATATTTTATAAAAATCGATAAAGATTAATTAGAACATATAGACGCCTTATTGGTAGGGATGACAACGATTCAGTTTGGGGACGGAAATGCTATATCCATCTCCATAACAGGGTTGGCCTTGGCCTAGTGCAACCAGGTGACTGCTTAGGGCCCAAAAAAACAAGGGGACCAAAAAACTTTATATTGGTTCATATATATATATATATAGAATTGTTATTGGCACTCCACAAATCTCATTTTACGCTCCAAACTTTCTATAATTAGAAACAAAAATACACTTGTGAGGAGTATAGAATGATATTTTTAGAGTGCTAATAACAATTTTTTGTATATATATATATATATATATATATATATAAAGTCAGAAGGCCAAATAGGTGAAGCATGCATTTCGAAATGACAAAAAGCCTCTTTGTTTTCTTCACAATCAAACCCAAAAAAAATAGAAAATAAGGACAAACTGGCAAAAAAAAAAAAAACCCAAAACTAACGTGAAAAACTGATTCATCATCCCAAAGGATAGTTTGATAAAAGCAGTTATCAAGTTGAGGTTATAATCTGAAGGCCTAATTGGATATATGGCCCTCGTAGTGATAGAGTATTCGGAAAGGGAGCTCCTGTGGTAAAAAAATTTCGGATTTAAACTCTTGTGGTGAAGTCCGTTAGGATTTAAGCCCAAAAACAAAATTTTCGTTAATTCTCCGTTAACTTCATTAGCCATGGCTCCATACTCAACAACCAAATTTCCTCCACTGCCACTCCAGTTACGAAGCACCCAACCAAAGTTTGAAATCAACTTGATTGTTGCCTCCATGTGTTTGCACTTTTTTTTTTATTTGATTAGCTCCAATTTGTTTATTAACAGAGCAACAAAACATCTGCCCCATTTCACTTCAAAATTTCTTCCAAGTACTTGAAAATGCTCAAGAGTGTGTGTTGAGGTTTCTGTCACAATTTCTCAACTAAAACCTGAAATTTGCACCATAATCCAAGGAAATGGCTTTTACTTTTCCATCCCTGAAATCTAATAATTATAACAAGGCCATCTTGGGGAAGTCACCCGCGTCATCATCGTTCCTATCGTTTCCTTCCAATGGATCATCCAGCCCCAAGCCAGGCTTGTTCTCTCAAAATAGAGCATCAAGGCAGTGGCAAAGCTATGATTTTGACTTAAGAGGGGCCTCTCACAAATATCAGAAGAAAAAAAATTAAACTAATAGTATTTGCAAAACTATTAACCAAAAACATCAGAATATATAAATGAAGTAACCAAAATTCAAAATAACATAGCATCGATAATATTACATATTCCCAATAATCATAATAATTATCCTCGACGAGTTTTCATATTTTGGAACCATTGCATGATAGCCTTGTCCTCTATACTATTGCAAGACGGATTGATAATAAAATGCATACTTTGGGTTGTAGGCTAATAACTAAACTTCAATTTTTTTTTCTTTGTTGGAAGGAATTAATCTTCTAATCTACAAAACAAATACTATTTATTGAATTAATTTACATATATAGATTACAATCTATATAACATTGACAAATTACAAAGAATTAAAGATGAGAACATGTGGAGATTTGGAGTTCATGGTCCACTCTAATTGCTACTCTAGTGAGATAGTGTGAAAGAAAAAAAACAAAAAAACCGAGAGTTATATGATGGGGTGGAGTGAAATCCTTTTGTTTCAAATAAAATATATATTTTATTATTGGGAAGTGGAATGGAGGTGGGATTGTGTAAAAGTCTATATCAATTAAATATTTTAATATTAAAAAGGGGGGCCAATTGAGTAAAAGCGTATATCAATTAATGTTTAAATATTAAAAAGGGAGCTAATCTTAGAAAGTGCATTGGAAATGGTACAAGCAACTGTGCTACAAGTAGGATACAGGTCTAAATTACAAAAGTTGGACAAGGAAGAGGAACGGACGTGTACTAATTTTTTTCTTCTTTTCTTTTTTTCAAGGGCAGAGTAGGCCTAGGACTTCTGTGGTCTTTATGTCCCTCCGCTTCTTATCAGGGTTGCAGAAGTAGGAGGCAGATTCTTTGTTTTTTTTTTTTCATACACTTCTATCCTTGTTCTGTTTATGTAGTGACGGTTAAGCTATGTTTTTTTGTCTTATTATCTTTATAAAAAAATCAATATAAAATGTTGACGTTCCTTAACCGAGGAGCAGAGAATCTACCTCCGTCGAAGTATATGTCGCCACCAACACCAAAGTTATCACCAGTACCTTTCTGATTAAAGTAGCCACAAAAGACCCTCAGGCAAAGGTTCTACACCTGGCTTTGCAGCTAGTAATACTTTCTGACATTCTAGAATTGACAAAACCCCTCAAGCGAATTCCCTCTAATTGAAAAAGAAAAAGGAATTTAACAGAGAAACTAACGGAAATTTTAATTTTGGGCTTAATTTCTAACGGACTTTATCACAAGGATTTAAATCAGAATTTTTCTACTACATGGGCTATCTACCGAATGCTCTATCATCACAATAACCATTTATTCAATTAGGCCTAATATGAAAGTGAAACACACTACAACACGTTCTCACTCTTTCACAACTGCTACAACACGTTCCCACTCTGTTTCAACTGCCCATTCTAGTTTGAATCAAACTCCACTCCTCCCTCTTAACCTTTGGCCAGCGTAAAAATCATTCATTTTCTTCCATACGCTCCACTTCTTCCTCCATTAGTTCTTCAATCATCTCACGTATTCAAATTTTTTTTTTCTTTCCTTTTTTTTTTTTTTTTTTTTTTTTTTTTTTGCAGTTTTAGTTTATTTGAGATTTTTTTTAGTAGTCCACTAGATTCTTCTATTGCTACTCAATTCCGAGATCTGATCGTACTTTTTTGAATTGCAACATAAAGATGTGATGAGGCTCTTGGTTGCAGATTTTGGTTGGAACGCAAAGCAAGCATGCATGGACAATCATCGATAGGTTCTGATTATGATTTAATTCCTTATTTACTTTTGTCTAATTTTGTGTTTTAAACGATTTTTGGCTATTTCTTTCAAGAGATATTATTTCTCTCTATTTTTTATAGCTAATTGTTTACATGTATTCTTTCTCTATGTTTTATGTACTTTTGATATTCATACTCTTCTCAAACACAACATCAGAAAAGAAACGAGCAATTTTGCAAGGAGAAGATGGAATTGAAAGAATTGCAATGGGTAATTCCTACAGATATATCTCAAATTTTCCTCCCGATATTTCTTGAATTTTTCGATTATTGGACAAAAAGAAGCAGGCCAGTCACGGTTAGTCAATAGCGATTTTCCTTTTGGGATCGAGTTGGGAGGGTGATTTTGATGTTTAACTTTTCATTCAAATTGTGGTAAGTCATCTCTCTTTCCAAGTTCTTTAAGTTCTGACTTAAACTTTTTTACGTTCTTTGATGAAGTTAAAAGAATTTCGGTTTTCCAGTGTATGTCTTAATAATTTTCTTTAATTTTCTTGCTAATTCTTTGGTTCAATTTTCATTTGTTGATAACTTTTCACTTAATTCGCAGGACGTACGTGACCTCCTCAAAGTCTCAGTGATAATATCAATCATGCTTTTATTTAAAGGAAAACTAACGAAAATGGTTTGAAAACTTTGAGGTTTAACGATAAGGACAAAATAAGAGGTAAAGTGAATAGTACTATGATTGACTTTTTAGTGTAAAAATGTGGTTTTTCGTTAAAGTGAACAGTACCGCGGACTTTTCATTAAACTCCCTTTATTTAAAGACTTTATAGAATATCTTTTGTTTTGTTCGGTTTTCATTACTTTAAATTTTTTGTTCAATTGTTATTCAAGGATGAATATAAGATGTCATACATATGTGGTATTCATTTCACAACTGCGCTAATGTTCACTGAACTCTATTTCTGTATAGGCTTCATGTTTTTTCAAGAACAAAAGTAAGAAAAGAGGAGAAGAGGTCTGTTGTAACTGTAATTTCTGTGATCGCTTTTCAATGTATTATGCTTTCAGTTTTATTGACTTTGCTGCTCATCTGTATTGTTGTATGTTTTTTTGCCACCTCTGATTCGTGTTACTCGATTTCTCTCCCAAAACATGTAATTATGTATTGTTGTAATACAAAGAACATAGTTATTCTATTACTGTTTTCATAAATATGGTTGTGGATGCAAATTTCCGCCATCTTCTCCTTTGACGAAAATGCACCTACAAAATAATAACACCTAAGATTAAGGCTGTGGATGCAAATATCTTCCTCCTTGATCTTGGACAAAAATGCACCTACAAAACAAATCACACTTTTGGTCAAGGCCAAAAGCCTCATGCGCCCACGATGAATGGGGGGCTTCGGCCGAAAAACCTCTGATGCCAAAGTTAAAATTTTGAGGGAGAAGAGTGTTTGGAGAATTTTGTAGAGTTTTGCAAAAGACTTGGAAGTAATTTTTAGAGAGAATGGAGAGCTATTTATAGGGATATGGCCGGCCCTATTAGGAGAATAGGGACCGGCCATTTGTGGTATTTTTCGGGTGTAATTTGTAGTTAATTAGCCATTAATAGATTAATTAGGTAATAAATCCATTAATTGACCAATTAACATAATTTAAAAGAAATGTTTTGGGGGTTATGGAATAATTACCTTGTGCAGAATATAGGATGAGGGTGGATGAAATAGTTTTGAATTTGTTACCTATTTTGGGCACTTTTGACTTGGTTGAGGGATGATTGCTCGCTTCTCGCGCGTAGGAATCCTGGTATGCCTCAAGGGTATTTTTGTCCTCTTCTATCCAAAAATCCACGTGTCGCCTTGTGATTAATTTTGGCTCCACAAATGCCCCCACACATGTTGGGCTATTCGCAGAAAATGGCAACAGGTGTAGAGATTTTCTTGCTTTAGGAAACTTTGGACAACTTTCTATTTTGATGTAGGTTCCCTCTTTAATAGGAAATTAGATCATTCTAGGAAAGGGAAATAAATTTCTCTCAAAGCCTATTTAAGTCCACCTTAAGTGGGTTATTAAATCAACTTTGAAGAGCAATTTATTCTACCCTACAAGAGAGAGAGAGCTTAGAGGATATTTGTTCCCCCTCCTTTAGCAATCTTCTACATCTTGCCCGTGCAAAGGACCGTCTTTCATTACTTGCTTCGTTTTCTCTGTGCCCCACTGATATAAGAAAAATTTCATTTTTCTTGTCTTCTTCTTGGATAGTGCTGTCGCGGGGCAGCCGTAGGGGTGGTACGGCATGTCGGCTGGCTTGGGCCAGGAGTCGACTCGGCATAGGCTGATGAGGTGTTGTCGCAGAGACCACTACTTTAGGCTGCTCAGCCTGGCTAGAACCAAGGGTAGCTTGTGCGGTTGGGGTCGCGGATTGTGATGCTGGGGCCCAGTGCTAGGCAAGTAGCATGGCTCATGTCCTTTGGGCTCTTAAACCTGACATGGGCCAGGCTAGCGATTGGGAGAAATGAGGAGGTCGCGGGCCTCATGGGCTCCGAAATTTTGGGCATGCAAGCCTCCTGCCTGCTAGTCTGAGAGAAAAAATGAAGGAAAAGCCAGTTTGAGTTGAGCTCCCCTACTGAGTACCGTGAATGGCGTTGGCTACATAGTCATTTTCGCCGGGAGAAATGTGGGCTGCCCCCAAAAGTGGACGTAAATGGGATCAAGGCAGATGCATTGGTTCGTCTGATCACTGTTATGGAGCTTACTATGAATGAAGGTGGAAAGAAGAGATCTTCCTTGCCTGCTTAAGAGATGCTGGTTGAGAAAAAACTGAAGACTTCTTTCGCTGCTCGTGAGGGTCCTCTTGCTGTCGAGAAGCCTGTGATAGACATGACTTCTTCCAATGGGAAGAAAAATGAAGCTGCTAGATCTGAACCTATGGCACTTGCCATGTCGAGAATGGCTAATACAACTACTGATAGGATTGCTCAGCGTAGAGGTCATGTCATGCCCCAATGCCAAAGTCTATATTAAGATGTCTGTTGGGAGATAAGTCTGGTTCACCTTTGGAGAGGTTTGCAACTATGAAGAATGATAAGGTGGACTCTGCTGCTAAAGTGGCGCCAAGGCCCATTCTCCTTGCTGCTGAGACTGATTCGCCTGTTGGGAAAGAGGGGACAGCTCGCGTGGGCAACTATGAGAAATCCACTAAGCCTGCTTCTGGGGAGGCTGCTGAGATTTGTGTGCTTTTGAAACCATATCTGCTTGAAGAAATTGACGTTTATGCCAAGTTTGTCGATGACGTTAGAAAGGTTATTTACCCAAGTTCCTTTGCGAAGCATACCACCCAATATAGAAGGACTGCTCTACCAATGATGCAGATATAGCAAGGCTGCCAAGGTGGTGGCAAAGACTATGGTAGCTGAAGCTTATTCCTCGGTCGATGAGATCAAGAGGTTGGATTCTGAGCTCGTTGCTTTGAAGGGGTCTAATATTTATGCCCCCACTTCTCTGCAGCTTGAGACCGCTGCCCAGAGATTGTTGACTTGAAGGCTAGGCTTGACGCGATCCAAGTTAAGTATGAAAGTGCAGAGAATGAGATTGGATGTTATATACCTCAGATTCAAGATCTTGAGTTTGCAGTTTCTGAGCTTCGTTCTGCTACTTATGCAAAGGATGAAGAGTTAATTGCTGTTTATAACCAAGTGATCCACTTCAAGAAGACACAAAGGTCATTGATAGACTTGAACCCCAAGTCGATGAGCTGCAGCGCATCCATGTTGGTCTGCTTGAGGAGAATGAGCAATTGAAGGGTGAGAAATATGAGCTCGAGGTTTCAAGACCTTCTCTATTTCTCTGGGACTTGCTTGCTTTTTCTTTTGTGGCTTCCGTTGGCGAAGTAGTGGGAAAAGTTGGTGCCCGGCTGGGGCCGCTACTAAGAGCGTCGTAGCTGCTGAAGGTGTAGCGACCGAGTAGTCGTGGGATGTCCAAGCTGCTGTAGTCTTCTAAGTAGCTTTTAGGATTTTCTTTGTTTTTCCTTGTAGCTCTTGAACTCCTTCAGCCTTTGCTAGTTGTTTATAAACATGCTTCCTTCGTTTTTCTTCATCTTCGCTTCTTTTGTTCATGCCCTAACCTTTAGACTTTATACCAGTGGCAGGCGTGCTACTTTTCTATAAGCAGACAGGCCCGAGTAGCTTATGCAGTCGTAGGTATTGGTGTAGAACTTTGCAAAGTTGTTAGCCATAGGGTTGGCAACCGAATGCCTTACTTACAGAAGCAGAATAGTCTGCGTAACCACTAGGCTGTTAACTTTGGCTTTCTCCAATTCCGTAGGTTGCGTAGCAAGTATCACAACACTTTAGGACTTGGTGTAGGTTGTTCCGCGCTTGGCAAAGGTGAAGCTTATCGACTACGTAGCATGTCGGCAGTGGATAAAGCTTCGTATATGGATGCTAGCTTGTTTAACCTTTCACAAGAATGTGCGGTTGTATAAGTCTAATATAGCTTTACCGCTCGAGGGGCAAGCCGTAGGCAGTCTTCTGGAAACCGTAGACTACCTTAGTGCACTCGGTAGCAGCTTTAGGGTCCCAGGGCAGCTGTCCATTGGATGTACTGCGTAATGTGCCCCCTCCGTCTCTAAGGCCCGGTTACCCATGGATTAGGCCAAAATATCCAAATCCTTCAGTTAGCTAAGCCTTGAAAAAGACCATTGTGGCTACTTCTAGGAATCCCTACGCAAGCCATCATGCATCTAGTTACATTAGGGCAGCCTGGCTCATCCACGTCTAGATATTCGAAGTGTAGAGTTCATCCTCCCGCTTTAGAGAGCAGACCCATATGGGTGCTGGGGAATTAGTTTACCCTCTTGCACTGGAGAGCATGGTTGGTCCCTCAGGGGGTGCAATTCCTGCGGTGAGTCCCTAAGAAGGGCGTGATCTTTTTTTGAAGTGCAGAAGAGATCAGTTGTTGTAAGCATACAGCCGAGCCAAGTTGTAAATTACTTCTGAATTCCTCATTGAAAAACGAGTGAAACGAACAAGAACTTAGTTGTAAGGTAGGAACTGCGTAACAACTGGATAGTCTTCGGCTTGTGAGGTGTTGCCCGTCAAGCTACTTGAGTCTTCGGGCTTTAATGTGGCATGAGGTCATTCATAGAACTTCCTCAGATTGTAGGAGTTCCACTACTTTTCAATCTCTTTGTCGTTCATGGTGGGGAAGATGTAATTACCTTTATCGCCTACTCTGCTGATCTTGTATGGATCTTCCCAAATGGGATCCATCTTTTTTTAGCCTTCTCTGCGGTAGTGATGAAGGCTTTTCTTAGGACTAGATCACCGGGTTGAAACTGCCGGATCTTGGCCCTTTTATTGTAGCTGGAAAGGAGCTGCTGCTGGTAAGCTGTGATACGAGTGATGACGTATTCGCGTTTCTCCTTTGCCAAATCTAAGCTTGTGGCCATCTCCTTATTGTTCTGCTCAATGCTTGGTAGGAGAGTGTTAATGCTTGGCACGATGATGTTGGGAGGAATGATTGCTTCTAAACCAAATGCCAAAGAGAAAGGAGTATCACCGGTTGCTTGTCTCTTGGTGGTGCGATACACCCATAAACATCCGGGGAGTTCGTCTGGCCATTTTCCCTTCTTATTAGTGAGGGATTTCTTGAGGCAGTCGAAGATCGTCTTGTTGGATGCTTCGGCCTGCCCATTGCCTTGAGGATATCTCGGCGTGGACATATGCTGCTTGATGCCATACTTTTGGAAGAACTTCGCCAAATCTTTGCCCACAAATTGTGGGCCGTTGTCGATGACGATGGACTGAGGAATGCCAAATCAGCAAATGATGTTCTTTCATATGAAGCGTTTTATGTCCGTTTGAATCGTGGTCATCATGGGCTTTACTTCTATTCATTTGGTGAAGTAGTCGGTTGCCACGATCATCATGCCTCTGCCCCTAGTAGCGGGAGGCATAGGTCCCTCCAGGTCGATTGCCCACTACATGAATGGCCAAGGACTCGTCTATGGGTGTAGTTCGCTGGCAGGCAATGCTGGTACCGCCTTGTAGCGTTGGCAGCGACCGCATTTTTACTAACTCCTTAGCATCTTGGTGCATGGTAGGCCAGTAGTAACCTGTGTTTAGAGTCTTCTGTGCTAAGGATTGGCCTCCTGAGTGATTTCCACAAACGCCTTCATGGATTGAGCTTAGAACCTTTAAGTTATCGGAAGGCGCTAGGCAACGGCGATATGGTCTGGTGTAGGATCTTCGGATGAGAATGCGGTTCCATATGTAGTAGAGTGCTGCCTTTATTTAGAGCTTTTTAGACTTCAACCTTTCCGTGGAAAGTGTTCCATTGACCAGGTAATTTATAATAGAACTTTGCCAGATGGGAGTTATACTAACCTGTGACACTTCGGCTGTCGGCTTCGCCTCTATGCTTGGCTTATCTAAATATTCCACCAGGATAAAGCGTTTGAATTGGTGGTCGAAGGCGGAGCCTAGGTCGGCTAGTGCGTTCGAGGGGGCGTTGTCTACCCACAAAACTTGAGTGAGGGTGTAAGTCTGAAACACCTCAAGTAGTTTGGCTAGTGATTAGCTAGGAATCAAAATGAATTGCAAGCTTCTTCACCGCCAAGTCTTTTGCCATTCGGAGGCCTGCTAGTAGAGCCTCGTACTTTGTTTCGTTGTTGGATGCTTTGAAGCCTAGAGTGATCGCCTGCTCGAGCATTGAACCGTCTGGGGTGACAAGGATCATGCCTGCCCTCGAGCCTTTGTAGTTGGATGCACCATCAACATATAAATGCAAGAAATCTTCATTAAGGAAGCAGGTACAGCTAAGGTGTGCTCTACTACCTCTGGGGCATCGTTGGGCCGCTCTGTTGCTTTGCCTAGGCTAAGTGTGAAGGCGCGGTAAGGAGCCATGAAGCTACACGCAGCAGGAGATGCTCAACTGCCCATATTGGGCCACTCTAAGCTGAATTCTGGAGTTAGGGTCAACTACGGCCATGTGACACGCAGCAGGAGGTGGTGCTCAACTGCCGGTACATGTTGCTCCTATGTAGAATCTTTTAGGGTGACGAGGACAAAACTTGCTTTCGAGTGTCCTTCTAGTGTTTGTTTGCCCTTGGCATGCCTTTTAAGCTGAATTGTTGCGTTTGTCAAAAACTTTGCATCGCCAATGTCTACTCATTTATCGTCGCGCGTGTGGATTGGGCGGAATAGTGAGTCATGAGGATGACTGCATGCATCTGAAGATATAACTTGAGCTTTCAGGTTACAACAACTATCGCCAAAGTTAGCTTTTGAATTTTTGGTAGCATCGAGAAGAGCTTTTGAATTGTGGAATACAGGTAGTCGGGCCCCTATCTCTTCTCGTATGATGGTAGAGCTTATTGCTGCTTTAGATACCATCAAACATGTGAATAGGTCATCCATTACTTCCAGTTTAGATAGTAGGGAGGTGATGTCTGGTACTCCTACCGGTCCTTTAATCTGGACCAGCGAGCTTTGTCCCAAAGTGCATGTTTTTCTGCTAGAGCGAAAGAGTCTACCAGGGTTAGATCTTCTTTCATGATCAATTTTCCAAACAGCGGGTCATCTACTGGAAGTCTTTTTTGGAAGGCTGCTCTAGCTATCGAGTCCTTGCATCCAACTATCTTTGCCTTCTCTGCTTTGAACCTCTTCACATAGTCGCAAAGCGATTTATTTAGGTTCTTCTTGACGTTGAACAAGTGGTCGGACTTCTTCTTGATCAAGCGATATGATGAATATTCTTTGGTGAAAACCAAAGATAGTTCGTCAAAACTCCGGATGGATTGTGGCGGCAGGGTGTAAAACCAATCTTATGCCTCGCCTTGTAGAGTGGTGGCGAATATCTTGCACATGAGATCGTCGTTGTTTCAGGTGCCTCTCCGAGTCTCCATCCCCTTGGAAGGATGTGAAATATGGCATGCTGAACTTGCATGGAGGCTCTGCCTGCTCGATCTCGTCCGTGAAGGGTGACCTGCTTTTGTTGGTCATGTTCCATCGTAGTGCCTCGTCTATATCCTCATTGAGTTGGAAATCGCGCAATCGCTTAGTCATGAGCCTCTCTACTTCTTCCTGAATTTGCCTTTGTTGGGGTAGCGGAACTTTCGGCTGCCCCCAGTCGTGATCTGCTGGTCTAGGCTGCTCTTCTATTTGTTTAGCTCGTCTATGTCGCGACTGCAGTGCATGTGGTGTGTTCCTAGTAGGCGAACGAGTTCTTCGTAGGCTGCTGATTAAACTTGAGGCGGATTGAATGATTACTTATCTCTGTCGTGCTGCCTACTCTGATGTGATGTGGAGGATGCTCTTTGCGGGCTTGGCCGTAAATGAACGCTTCGCCTGGAAGGCTGCTCATGTTGATTATCAGAGTGTTGCCTTAACCGCGAGTGTATGTTTGTCCGTGGGCCTAGTCGAGAGTGCACGCTTCTTCGTGTTCTAAGATGGGAGTATACGCTATCTCGGGGGCCCAATCGGGAGTATACACTGCTCGAACGTTTGGTTCGTGGCTGGTCGAGTGGCTGTTTCCCAGGACACTACTGGAAAGGTTCGCCTACCCTTGTCCTACTTCGGGACACCTCGTCTGGGGCACATTGCATCTCGATTCGCTGCAGGAGCTGGTTTACCAAGGTCGTCTGCTGTGCTAGGGCGCTCATCAACTCTATGACTTGTCGAGACAAGTGTTGTTCGCCATTTGGATTAGAAGAGCTTGGAAATAATGTGCCTCCTTGAGGAGTGGAAGGGTGGTAGACTCCGAGCGCGAGATTTGAGTTGGGAAATGTCAAATTCGAGAAGAAATATGGTAAGAATGCCCCCGGTTCGATCGTAGGCCCAAAAAATTTGAAGTCGGGACGGTTGAACTAATCTTGGACCGATTTGGGCCTCTTAGAAGACTACGAGAGCAGGATGGGCCGCGGGAGGGGGCTGCTCGGGAGGAGCAGGTTGGGCCATGAGAGCAGGTTGCTCGGCGGGAGCAGGCTGGGCCACGAAAGCAGGCTGGGCCGCATGAGTAGGCTAGGCCACGGAAGCAGGCTGCTCGGCGGGAGCAGGCTAGGCCACGAGAGCAGGCTGGGCCACTGGAGTAGGCTGCTGGGCGTTTGGCGCATGTGGGTACGGGGCTAGGGCTCGACTTGGCAACGCATTAGGCTAGCGTTGGATTTGGGGGGCACAGGCTAATTTTCTTTGGGCTCAGAGTGACATGGCTTGGGATGTGGCCTTAGTGGCGTGGGCCTTGGATGGTATGGCTTGGGTCGTGGTGGTGAAGCTATGGACCTCGCCATGGGTCATTGCTGTGGTGACCACCGCGGTGGTTGCCATGGTGGAGCCTTGTGGTGGTGGTGCCGCTCCCACTAAGATCACATTTAGTCTCGTGGATCGCCGCGGTCCCATTTCTTGAATATTGGAATTTTCACTCGTGGAATTTTCTAAATTTCTAGCCATTGTATTTCTCTTTTACGTTTTATCAAAGAATCTTTGCAAACAAAAAATTCTAATAGTAAGAACGTACGAAAAAATGCAAGTAGACTAGAAAATAGAGAAAAAACATTTTTAAGCAAGAGTCTTCTACAAGTGTGGATCTTTTCTCTCAATGAAAGCACCAATTTGTGGATGCAAATTTCTTCCTCCTTGATCTTAGGCAAAAATGCACCTACAAAACAAATCACACTTTTGGTCAAGGCCAAAAGCCTCACGCGAAGAACCTCTGATGCCAAAGTTAAAATTTGGAGGGAAGAGTGTTTGGAGAATTTTGTAGAGTTTTGCAAGAGACTTGGAAGTAGTTTTTGGAGAGAATGGAGAGCTATTTATAGGGATATTGCCGGCCCTGTTAGGAGAATAGAGACCAGCCATTTGTGGTTTTTTTTTGGAGTAATTTGTAGTTAATTAGCCATTAATAGATTAATTAGGTAATAAATCCATTAATTGACTAATTAACATAATTTAAAAGAAATGTTTTGGGGTTATGGAATAATTACCTTGTGGAGAATATAGCATGAGGGTGGATGAAATAGTTTTGAATTTGTTACCTATTTTGGGCACTTTTTGACTTGGTTGAGGGATGATTGCCCGCTGCTCGCGCGTAGGAATCCTGGTATGCCTCAAGGGTATTTTTGTCCTCTTTTATCCAAAATTCCATGTGTCGCCTTGTGATTATTTTTGGCTCCACAAAGGCCAAAAGCCTCATGCTCCCACGATGAATTGATGGGGGGGCTTTGGTCGAAGAATCTCCGATGCCAAAGTTAGAATTAAGAAAAAATGTGTTTAAGAGTTTGTGGGTAGCAAATGACTTAGCTTTTCAATGGGATAATATGGCTATTTATAGAGGAGTTGCCGACCCTATTTGGAGAATAATGGCCGGCCATATATGGTGTAATTGGAGAGTAATTACAAGATATTATGTGAAATAATATCTTGCAATTAATATGGTAATTAATCCCAAATTAAATAGGAAATTTTGGGAGTTACCTTTTGAATAAGGATTTGATGAGAGGGATTTGGATAAATATCATTTTGATCACCTTTGACTCTTCCTTGATTGAGCCGTTATTGTCCATTGCATGAGCGTGGGATCCCGGTGTACCTCAAGGGTAATTTTGTCCTTTTTACTCCACGTGTCACTTCCATAATTTTCTTGATTATTTTTTGCTCCAAAAATGCCCCCACACCTACTAGGCTGCTCGCAGGAAAGGGCAGTAGGTGTAGAGATCTCCAACTTTGATGCAGATTCCCACTTAGACTTGGAATTAGATTCTTCTAGGAAAGGAAATAAATTGCCTCCAAAACCTATTTAAGCCTACCTTAAGTAGGGGATTAAATTAACTTCGGAGGGCAATTATTTATCCCTACAAGAAAGAGAGAAAGCTAGAGGATATTTGTTCCCCCTCCCTTAACATTCTTCTTTGCTTGCCTATGCAAAGAACTGTATTCCGTTGATTTCTTTGTCTTCTCCACGCCGCACCAATGTAAGAAAAACTTAATTTTCTTTATCTTCTTCTTAGGTAAAGCTGTCGCGAGGTAACCGTCGAAGTGGTACGGCACGTCGGCTGGCAGTGGCCAGGAGTCAGTTCGGCATAGGCCGAGGAGGTGGTGTGGCAGGGGCCATAACTTGTGCTGCTAGGCTTAACTGGAACCAAGGGCTAGCTCGGCATGGGTCGAGGAAGTGGCGCGGCATGGGCCACGGTTTGGACTGTTTGCTAAGGAGGAGGAAATTGCTTGAGTTTGATTTCTCAGCTGCTGTAGATGGAGCAATCAAGAGCGAAGCTGCCAAGATGAAGTGTTGGATAGGCAAACTGTTGAGTGTGAAGTGGCTGCTGAGGGCATGATGGCTACTGGATAGCCTAATGTCATCCAAGCTGCTAAATAAGTAGTCTTCTTTGTTTAGCTTGTGTCGGATTTTGACGACCTTCGTATAAGTTTATCAAGTTGCTAATAAATTGCTTTCTTCACTTTACTTTATCTTCGTTTTTCTCGAAACTTTGCTTACTTGAAGCATCTTGCAAAACTTTTAGCCGTACAATTGTTGGTTGGGCACCTACTTTGAAAAAAAGCTGACAATCCCACAAAGTCACTATGGCCGTGAGTTTTGGCTTCTACTCTTTGACTATTTGCTGCTTAGCTGGTCCTCGAGTATTCGATCCTTTGAGTTGTGTGGCCTGCATCACAACATGATAAAGATCTGTGGAATATGAAAATCATTAACTAATCACATCAAAAAGAGTAGTTGTGTGGAAATTCATGGGCAGTTTGCCCTTTTATGTTGAAAAGTATACCCAAATGGGTGTTAGAGAATTAGTTTATCCTTTTGCACTTGAGAGCTTACCCAGATGGGTGTCGGGGGATTGGTGTACCTTCTCGCACTAGAGAGCAATTAGTTTATCCTCTCACACCGGAGAGTAGACTCAGATGGGTGTCGAGGAATTAGTTTACCCTCTCGCACTGGAAAGCAATTAGTTTATCCTCTCGCACTGGAGAGCAGACCTAGATGGGTCTAAGGGAATTAGTTTACCCTCTGGCACTGGAGAGCAATTAGTTTGTCGTCTCGCGCTGGAGAGCAGACCCAAATTTTTGTTGAGGAATTAGTTTACCCTCTTGCACTAGAGAGCAATTAGTTTATCCTATCGCACTAGATAGCAGACCCAAATGGGTGTCGGGGAATTAGTTTACACTCTCGCACTGGAAATCAATTAGTTTATCCCCTCGCACTAGAAAGCAAACCCAAATGGGTGTCGGGAAATTAGTTTACCCTCTTCCACTAGAGAGCAATTACTTTATCCTCTTGCACTGAAGAGCTTACCCAGATGAGTGTCGAGGAATTGGTTTACCCTCTTGCACTAGAAAACAATTAGTTTATCCTCTCGCACTATAAAGTAAACCTATATAGGTGTTGGGGGATTAGTTTACCCTCTCGCACTGAAGAGCATGGAAGTCGTTGTTGTGAGCGCAACTGAGGAAAACTGGGTTGCTAGACAACTGAAATAATCCTCAGGTATGAGGTCTTATTCGGCGATCTGCTTGAGACTTCGAACTACTTATGGAACCCGCGTAAAAGTCTAACGGGGAAGCGCAGTGAGTTGCTCCCGGACTTTCTTCAAGTGTTGCATCATCATTAGATGTTTCATTGTGTGCCCTTCTGAGGCTTGGTTAGTGATCAGTTAAGAATCTAAATGGATTGCTAGCTTTTTCACAGCTAAGTATTTCGTTAGCAGGGGCTGCTAATAAGCCTTATCTTCTGCTCCATCGTTGGATGCTTTGAAGTTTGAGTGTCATGGGCTTGGTCAGTGTGATTAGGAGCCATATGGCAAGATCGGCAAGGCTATGAGCCGTTGTCCAAGATCGGTACTGTTAGGAGCCATGGTGACTGATCAAGGGCTATCGGGAATCGTGGAGCAGGTAGGCACGACTATGAGCGCGAAGCTGGGGCTGGCTTGGGCCAGGTTGCACACAACATGAGGAATTGGACCATTAGGTCCTGGATGCTCGGCTACTGGTGATTTGCTACCCCAATATTAAATCGTCTGGAGTGATGAGAACAAGACATGCCACCAGTTTAGGCTAGTGTGTCCTGCTGGTACTCGTCTGCCCTCATTGCACCATTGGGCTAGGTTGTTGCATTTGTAGGAACATAAGTAGTCTTTGTATCCGCCAGTGTATGCAGGATGGTTCCGTCTGCTTGATCTTGTCAATGAAAGGTGACCTGCTTATGTTGGTCATGTCTCATCGGAGCACCTCGTCAGTAGCTTCATTGGGCTAAAAATCGTAGAATTATTTGGTTAGGAGCCTCTCAACTTCTTCCTAAGTTTTCCTCTACTGGGGCAGTGGAGCTTCCAGCTGGCCCCAGACATGACCAGTTGGTTTAGGCTACTATTCCCTATGCTCGGCTCATCTATGTCACGGTTGCGGGGCACGTGGTACGTTCTTGGCAGGCGAGCGAGTTAC
This sequence comes from Heteromeles arbutifolia, assembly GCA_024362995.1. NCBI lineage: Eukaryota > Viridiplantae > Streptophyta > Magnoliopsida > Rosales > Rosaceae > Heteromeles > Heteromeles arbutifolia. Next base: position 34,982,237 of record JANCRC010000002.1, on the reverse strand, counting down.
TTATAGACTACCGATTGAACTTAAGCCGGATTGAGTGACTGCTTATCTTCGTTCGTTGTGCTGCCTACTATGATGTGAGGTGGAGGATGCATCTTGCGGCCTAACCACGAATGAACACTTCGCTTGGAAGGTTATCCATGTTGATTATTGGAGTGTGGCCCCAACCGCGAATGTATGTTCATCAATGGGCCTAACCGAGAGTGCACGCTCATCCGCATGCTAAGACGAGAGTATACGCTATCTTAGGGGCCCAGCCGGGAGTGTACACTGCCAGAACGCTTGGTTAGTGGTTGGTCAAGAGGCTGCTTGCTAGGACGCTGCTGGTGAGGTTCGTCATCTGCCTTAGTCCTACTTCGAGATACCTCATCTAGGGCATGTTGCATCTTGGTGCACTACAAAACTGATTCACCAAGATCGCATACTGCGCGAGGGTGCTTGTTAACTTTATGACTTGTAGAGACAAGTGTTGTTCGCCATTTAGGATGGAAGAGCTTGGATGATATGGGTCTCCTTGAGTAGTGGAAGTGCAATAGACTCCAGGCACAAGATTTGATTTGCGATATGTCAAATCTGTAGAAAATGGGATGAAAATACCCTCGGTTTAATTGCCGGTCTAAAAATCTGAAGCTAGGATAGTTGAACTTGTCTGGGCAGCTAGGTGAGCCATGAGGTAGGCTGGACGGCGAGTGTGGGTCGGATCACGGGAGCAAGCTAGGCCGCCAGGGTGTGCTGGGGCTAGGCCTTTCCTCTTTTCGCCGTGGCTTGGCTTGGCTACCTCGTGGGCCTGCTGCTCTGCAACTGCTCGCTGGGCTGCTGCTCTGTGGGTTGCAGCTATCGTGGTTTCATGGCCTAGCTGCCATGGAGCTGTCCCATTCTCCAGTGTCATGGCAATTGCCATGGCTGCAATGATGATAGTGCTCCGTGGTGGCAAGGTTACTCCTCTTGTCGTGGTGAGTCTTATGGATCGTCGTGGTGGGGCTACATCGTGTCCTCAATCATTTGATTCGAATCCTTAAACGTATGAAGTTCCGTTCCTTGTGGTTTCCAAATTTCCCACCATTATATTTTTCTCCTACGTCTATTCAAAGAATTAAAAAATTCAAGGAATAAGAACGTATGAGAAATTTACTACCGAACGAAAAATAAGAAACTTTGAATGCGAGAGTCTTCTTCGAGCGTGTGAATCAAACTCTCAATGAAAGCACCAATTTATGGATGCAAATTTCCGCCATCTTCTCCTTTGACGAAAATGCATCTGCAAAATAATAACACCTAAGATTAAGGCCAAAAGCCTCACGCGCCCACGATGAATGGGGGGGATTTGGCCAAAGAATCTCTAATGCCAAAGTTAGAATTTTGAAAAAATGTGTTTAGGAGTTTGTGAGTAGCAAATGACTTAGCATTTTAGTGGGATAATAGGGCTATTTGTAGGGGAGTGACCGGCCCTATTTGGAGAATAGTGGTCGGCCATATATGGTGTAATTGGAGAATAATTGCAAGATATTATGTGAAATAATATCTTGCAATTAACATGGTAATTAATCCAGAAATTAAATAGGAAGTTTTGGGAGTTACCTTTTGAATAAGGATTTGATGAGGAGTGACGAGAGAGATTTGAATAAATACCATTTTGATCACATTTGACTCTTCCTTAATTGAGCCGTTATTGTCCGTTTCATGAGCGTGGGAATCCCGATGTGCCTCAAGGGTAATTTTGTCATTTTCACCCAAAAATCCATGTGTCACCTCCATAATTTTCTTGATTATTTTTTGCTCCACAATGGTTAAGTAGCTGATGCTTTTTTCTGTGCATATTTACGAAGAATGATTGAGGCGGATCACATGAGCCTCTGGAAATATTATACTATTACTTCAATGTATTCCTAAGAAAAGAGTGAATCTCATATTTCATTATTTCCTTTTCAGCATAAATTTATCTTTCCAAACTGTTTAACGCCTAAAATTGTTTATTGTAGCTTGAATTTGTTACAATTAAAATCATGTTTATTCACAAAGCTAAATTCATAATACACTTATACAAGCTTTGCATTATAAAAAAATATTTAACGAGATAACCCCAAGCAAATCTGGGGATAAATTTCATAACTTGTATTATCATTCACCTTCTTTTATTTTGGAAGACATGTTACCTAGAGAAACAAAGAGATTGATAATCAAGAAGTTTAATATGTAGCAGAGTTTATTATCAAGTATCAACTATCGCAACATATTTTTAGGGGCACGTAGCGCCGTGATTAAAAAAAGGCCTTTTGAATGAGAAAAACAAATTTTTTGTTTATTGACCATTTAGGCCATCTCCAACCGAAGGGTCCAGAGGGCCAGAGGGTCGAAAATCGTCTCCAACCGAGGGCCATGCCAGAGGCTTTGTGGGCCCCATGAAATCTGAAAGGGCCAAAAGGCTGGCTGGAATTTTTTTTTAATTGTGTTGGTTTTGCAGTCGGTTATAACCGACACAAATAGCATGGACAATTTTGAATATAACGGCTAGCTGACATCAGCTAGCCGTTATTTTTGAATATTTTTTTTTTACAGTTTATTTATTTATTTTTATTTACAAATTTTTTCCTATAACTTCTATTTTTAACTTCTATTTTTTTTCTATAACTTCCTATGACTTCTATTTTACAAAATTTGTTTCATATTTTTTTTAAGGGAAATTTTATTTAAACCCATGCAACCTCTTTTTACACTCAACTTAAAATTTTGAATGTTAATTGTCTATTTTACATTATTGCATAATTACTATTAAGTACAAAATGAAATTAATAATAAAACTCAAATTTATCAGTAAACCCAAACATTATAATTAAACCCTACGATCATTCTTTGTTTATCCTACGTTCATTCTGGCTAAAACCCTAATAACTCTCATAGAGAAAAATAAGTTTTTCTATTGATGGATGGTGATTTTGAAGTTTTGAATCCTCCAACCAGGATATGACTCAATTTATGAATTTTTTGTTTGTTCGATTTCAATTTTTTAGAGTTGAGAAGATGAGTATTTTGGTTATAATTTTTTTCAATCAATCCTGTATAGTTTGTTTATCTTTCTGCAAAAGTAAATTGATGCAGTTGATTTCCCTGTCCATCTGCACTCCAAAGAACCTTGGATTCCGTTTGGTGCTTCTGTTTTCCACAATCCAATTCGAAAACAATACCTTTCCAGTTTATTTGGTCCGTTTCGCGAGAGAGGAAAGGTTTGGATTCCCTAACGTCATGGCTTTCCAGTTTATTTGGTCCGTTTCCCTGTCCATCTGCACTCCAAAGAGCCTTGGATTCCGTTGTCTGACTACACCCCAAAATCATGGTTGCTTCTTCTTTTTTATATTATTTTTTTTCTTCTCTGTCAGCCGCTTCTTCTTTTTGATACTTTTTTTTTTCTCTGTCAGCCCAAAGCATGGCATTGGTGTTTGTTCATTTTTATATTATTATTTTTTCTTCCCTGTCAGCTCAAAGCATGGCATGGGTGCTTGTTCTCTTGGAGGCAGATTGTCCGCCCTCCTAATTGTGTTGTCCTTCCATATCATTCTATTTGTGCGGTTACGGTTAAGTCACGTTAATATTTTATGTTTTTATCTCTATTAAAAAATTAATATAAAATGTTGACTTGGCTTAACCGTGACTGTACAAAATAGGAAGGCATGGAAGGGCACCACAACTAGGAGGACAGACAATCTGCCTCCTGTTCTCTTTCTGCAAGAACCTCAGCATGTCTTCTTCTTCGATTTCAATTTTCCATCTGTTGAAGCGGCTTCTGATTTAAAATTTTAATGGGTGTAAAAATAAATCTACATAATGAATTGGGTTTATGGGGTTATATTAGGTATTAAATTTGGGTTTAAAAAGATATTAATAATTTAGTTAAAAATCAAATAGATGCAAAGAGTAATTTGGGTGTATAAATAGGTTAAACGAGTTCAAATAAAATTTTCCTTTTTTAATTCAATTTTTTTCTTATAACTTCTATTTTACAGAATTTATTTCATATTTTTTTTAAATTCTATTTTTTCCTATAACTTCCTAAGCCATTATACAACATTAAATTAAATTAACTAACATGAAACAACATGAAACAATATGAAACAACATTAAATAACATTAACCAACATAAAAAAACATTTAACAACATGAAACTTAAACAACATTTTAAAAAACATTTAACAACATAAAACTTACGCATACTCCATGCTTCTTTTGGCCCAAAGATGTGCAATAAGATCCTGTTGTAGGTACTTGTTTGTCAACATGATGTCAGCTACCAATGGCTAGCTGACGTCACTTAGCCGTTAGATTTGAATTTAAGTTGTAGTTTTTAAATAATAAATTATGTTTGGCCTTATGGCCCTTTGGCCCACGGTTGGAGACAGTTTTTTATGACAGGCTTAAAACGAGCCCTCTGGCCCTTTGGCCCTCGGTTGGAAATGGAGGCAAACATGGACATGTACTGTTCATTAAAATATTAATATCTTGGAGAGCCAGAGGGCTAAAACGAGCCATCCGCCAGGCCTCGGTTGGAGATGGCCTTAATTATAGTTATGAGAAAAACAAAAAATATAAAAAAAAATAGGGGCAAAATGGTAAAAACATGGGAAGGATAAAAAATAGGAAGCAAATTACGTGCAGGGTGTTGGAAACTGTATTTGAAACGGTTGTCGTAATAGGTCCCATTCCTCCAACTTCCCCGCTCCAACTTACCCATCCTTGCGCTCCAATTTCTTTCCGTTCCCCTGCGATCCTCCTTCTTCCCGTTCCCCTGCGACCCTCCAGTCTCTCTCCATGGGTCTTACTCCTCCACACAAAAACCGAATCGTTGCCTAAAGTAACGGAGTCCAACCCTTCGTCACCGAATCCCATCGTCTTCTCGAACGAGTAGTTATGTTGCAGAGACCTCGACGTTGTTGCGAAGGCACCGCTATGGGCGCCATCATCCTTTATTTTCAATCTGGTCTCGGTACCGGTAATGGCCAATTAATTTTGTATTTTTTCCTTGATAATTATCAAATTAATTCGAACTTGCCCAGAGAGAGGAAGAAGATGAAGATAGTGACGTACAACGTGAACGGGTTGCCCAGTTCGACTCTCTCCTCAAATTGCTGAATTTATTAGACGCACGGATCATGGGCATTTTGGTACGTTTGCCTTAGATTCACGCTTAAAATTCAATTCTCTGTGATTTCATTTGTTGGATAAAGTTTAAAGATTTGCTTTCTCTGATTTAAATTTCTCTCTTGGCTTCGTTTGCAATCTTTTGTGGATTAATTCTTCATATTCTACCAAGTTTGTATCTGTTGGACGTAGGAATTGTTCTTTTATTTCTATCTTATGTTTTAATTGCTATTATTTCCAATATGTCCTTCCTGGTAGATTCTAACAGATGGTGCTCTTCTCAAGCGTCAAAAGAAAGAAATTGAGGAGCTTCGAGCCAAATTGCAGGTTAATTTTTCTTTTTTATTAATTGTCGACATCCATGTATGATAATAATTATAAAAATAGATCGTCAACGTAAATTAAAGGAATTTAAATATTCGCATGTTTTAGGAATCTCATTCAGAACGTTGGGCAGAGGAAATCCTCAATCTGCAAAAACACGGTATTGCAGGTTTGGAATATACACTTTATTGTAATTAGTTGAATGCAAGTGTATTCTTGGACATGCGTACTTTCTGTGCAGACTAAGTTAGAAAGGGAGCGTATGGCTTTGGAGTTGGAGGAGGAAAAAAAATGCCCAAGCTGAAAGAGAGAAGTTGGTGCAACAGCAAGCTAAGAAAATTGAGAACCTAAGCTCAATGGTGTTGTATTCAAATAGAGACGAGAATCGCGACCGCTTTAAAAAGGTTTGAATGACTAATTAATTTTCATTTCGAACTTCTGTATAATAGTTGATGTTCATATTTATGTTCGATTCCTAATTTTGTTGTTCTGAAAATGAAAAATAACCACTTAAAAGTGTAAAATTCTATTATCTATAAACACAAAATATGTGCTTGATATTATAACGTGTTGTTGCTAATGAGATAAGATTTAGTTAAACACTATGTTGAATCAATAATTTTAGCACATTACATGTTAGAGACGTGGTCGACGACCACCATGCCAACTCAAGAACTCAAGGCCAGCCTCCAATTTTGCCTTCACACGCTTCCTCCTTTTTATTTGGAGCAAGTGGAGATGGCAACCCAAAATAATACCTAGCCAAGGTATATTTCAGCTTGTCATTTGCTGAGAGATAAATTGAGCAGTCATGTCATGTACTATGAGTATCATATTTCTTTGTCTACATTGTAGGCAGTCATGTACTATGAGTATCATATTTCTTTGTCTTCCATTGGAATATTGTTTCTCTGTCTTAGGATTGGCATCATTTCAGTGCAATAACTTTCGAGATAGATAAGTCGAGGAATTTAGCTCTGATTTCCTTTTTTCCTGCTGTTTATAGATATGCCTGTCATTTTATTCATTTTTCATGTTAACTTTGTTCTACAAGCCTCCTGTGGCTTAAGCATTGAAGTTATTATTATTTTTTAAATATATTTAAGTGTTTTTTTTTTTTTTTTTGACAAACGATAGATTTTGTTAGATTAGGTGTTTTGGAAAAGGTATTTTATGTGCATAAAGGCTATTAAGCTTAATTAAATTGTACCCACTTGCTAGCTTCATCAGCTTATGCTTGTGAGGCAAAAAGGAGATGACTTGGTTGTTTAATCAAGCTAATAATTTGATTAACACAATTCATTGTGGCTACTTATTAACTGTTATTTAATTGAATTTGGTTTTCTCAAGATTCAGGGTTATGTTCACTTCGCGGAGAATTGGAGAAGTTTGATCGAATATGAGGCAACTTGGGATTCTATTAAATTTTAGTTAGGACTCTCACTATTGACTGCTTTCTCTTAATTTCTTTTGTTGAACAACATTGTTAATTTTCTTCATATGTTCATATCGATTTCTTTTGCTTTCTGTTACACCATATGTTCAATAACAATGATGTAGCCGGGTTTATTATACAAATACGTATTTTTGTTACACCATATGTTCAAACAGAAGTTTAAGACAAATTACATTTAAATATGACGGTGTAAACATTTATACAATAAAACATGTAAAACTCACATTCAATCAGTTTATCTTTATCCATGTCTGCTTTCTCCTCATAGTAATTCTATTTGTTTCTACTTCGATGAGTTTGTGTGTTGCCTATCCAAAATATGTTGCTTACGTAGTTGCATGTCGATTTCATTCAACGCATGTGAAAAGCATTAAATAAATAAAATGTCCATGAAGTTGTATTAATGTTCTTTTTTTTGGCTATCCTATTCTTATGTGTGTCTTCTGGAAAAATTGATCAAAGGAAAGAATTATTTATATTGAATTCAGTTTTTCTTGATCAGTTGCATATACTCTGTTTATTCAGTTTTCCTTATTTTCTTTTTCTATGAATTTTCTTTCACTCTTTGTATTTAAAAATGGTGAATGACAACCACTTGCCAGTTGCCAAATGCACACAAAATAAAACAAATATTTGTAAAATAAAAAAAAAGAAATAAATGGGGACTCAAAATCGATTTTTATAGAGTACTTAATACCAAATCAAGCTACTCAGTACTATGGTTTGGTGGTATTCCTCTTCACTTGGAGGTGAGAAGTTTTAGGTTCGAATCTAGTGGATGGCGAATTTGATACCAAATTAAGTTGTCCATTATGTGGCTTAGCCGAACTTCCCCTCCCCTTAGTATAAAAATATCGATGTACTAAAAAAAAACCAAATCAAAGGTGTGGTTTTAACATAAATAAAAAATACCTAGGAGCGTACAACTCCTGTGATAATAAAAAGGCTTCTTGCATACACATGAGCGCCAGATTACATTTTAGTTGATCCTTTGGCAATGAGTAATAGATTTCGGGGCAGAAACAATGAGAGTCACCACACGTACTTTATTTGCAATTTAGGAGGAAGAATCTAATCTCCCTTTTTGACACACCCCGTCCCGGAGGAGGACGTGCTGGCCGTCACGTGAGAGTGACGTAACCATTTACACAGTTTGGAAGCTTTAGAGATACAATTACTAAGATATAACACCCGAAGATGTATCAAACATTTGTGATTTCTATCAGAACACCGTTGGATTCCTCGTGGCCACCAAAGCACTGCTACTTAGAACCTGGAGGGGCGCAAAACAAAGTTGAGTGGGTCAGTAAAACAAATCTTTTCCAAAAATCATCTCGTTATCAAAGCGCTAACCCCTCGCCGTAAAACCTATATACTTTCCCAGAAAATAGCATATATACGCATATAATGTCATAAATCTCAAATCATAATTCAAAATCAGTATTCTGAAAGTATGCCATGCCATATGCATAAATATATATATAACAGGTGAAATAACAAATCAACCGGAGACCCTGCAGTGGTCCTGTACGGCTAATCATATAGCTCAATACCTATGCCTGCACACGAGTCGGAACCACAGAAATGGTCTGTACGACAGGACTTGGTGTAATAATACGCTCTAGTGCTACACTCATCAAAACGGCCGTGCGAATAATCGCTAGTCACCTACGAGTCGGAACCACAAAAGTGGTTTGTACGACATGACTTACACCTACTTGGATCCAAGGGAGTGTGCAGTGCGGGAGGTGAATATCAACATAAACACTAACACCGGTGGTGCAGGTTATGAGCTCTCAACACAAATCATATCATCAATAATTCACACAATATAACTCACCTGATACTACCTGTGCGTCCACCGCACCATTTCATACATATGCATCATATATCAAATCATATATTCCATATCAATTATATGCATGGCATTTTAAAACATACTTTCAATTAAATTCGATTTCTGGGAAAATCAGTAAGTATATAGGTATATAATGAAAACAACTGCCCACTCACTGGTATATCGAAGGGTCATAACCCCCGAGCCTCGATTGATGGCGCTCGTCCGGGATAGGCCTCACCTATAAGCGTAATAACCGAATAAACGTTATTTAACGCACATAACCAACAATAGGTAATAACTTCTTATACGTTGCTCAAATGTGGTGTTTGAATATACCAACGTGATCTACACAACACCACGAACATCCCCATATTTTTAGAAAAATTTTCTGACGTCTCACGCGCCGCCACGCGCCGGCCAAGGCACGGCCAGACGCGCCCCCACGCGCGGCCACGTGCCAGGCACACTGACGGCGTCAGTTAACGCCATCAGGAATATTCCGGGAATATTCCGTTAAATTCTAACGGCATCCGTTAGATTTAACTAACGGCGTCAGGAATATTCCGTCCAAACTGACGGAATATTCCGTCTTCTTCTCCGACGACTCGCCGACCGCCAGTGACCTCGCCGGTTTCTGGGTAAATTTTCCAACTATGGTTTCTCACTCATTTTTCATCCATTTTTCATGAAATTGGTACCAAAACGAAGCTCTTAACTTGTAGAACACATTCATACTAATTTAAAGCTCTAAAAGTCACGGGATCTCATCGGAGAATTCCAAGAAAAACCGGCCAAACTTCGTCCTCACGATCCCGACGTCCAAATCCTTCAAACGAAGCACTCCGAGCTTCCTTGGGACTTCACTAAGCTTCCTATAAGCTTCAAATTTCCAAAAACACAACGTTTAACGTAAGCATGAACAGTAGTCAAATCGGGAAAGCTCGGTTCATGAGGTTTTCGAAGGTATCCCTACCTGAAAATGGTGCCTTCCGACTTGTATGGTCCTCATGAACCTAATGGTGTTCTTTACACAGCACGCCCTCCTCCGGGACGGGGTGTGTCACTTTTTTAACTCTCGATTTCAATTACATTTTAAGATTTTGCCTAAATAGTTGGACGAGGCCATCTCTTTTGGCAATGAGATTCTATTTATTTACAGTGATCACTTAGGAACATAATAATATCTAAAGCAACACATCTTTGGGGAGCACAGAGCCTGTGATGCAAAAATGTCTCTCGTATGCACGTGAGCGCGTGCGGAGAGGTTATATATATATATATATATATATATATATATATATATATATATATATATATATATATATATATATATATATATATATATATATATATATATATATATATATATAAAAGGTTTTGTAGATATATAATAAACGTTCATAATAGATAACAATATATTTGAGAAGACAGAGTGGTTTTGTATAATTTTTGCTTCCATTCCCACCCATCTTCAATTCCCGCTATAAAGGGGGTAACTTGCTTTTTTTTTTTTCATGCATACTTAAAATAACAAAGAAACAGTAATTAGGTTATTAAATGTGGCATTTCTGGGGTTTTTTGTTTTCAGTTTGAATTTGTTTGCAAAATCAGGTTATAATTAGGGTTTTTTTTTTTTTTTAATCTATTGATAATCATTTCATGTTTAAGTAATAAAGTTGTTAATCTTTTTTTTTATTGACAAACCAAAAATATTATTTTACCCTTTTTTGTATAATTTTTCCCTTGTGATTTTATATATTTGGAATGAACCGCAACCTTTTCATGAAAGCTCAAAAAAGAAAACAGTAGTTGAATTACTATATGTGGCCTTTGGTAGTGACAATTTTTTGTTCTCATTTATTGCTTACGTATAAAAATTAGAGGTTTTAAATATGAAAAATTCATTTAAGAGGTTTCGTAATGTGCAAGTGGATTGTAGATCAGTTAGTTAAGAGTTTTTAACTTTGCACTTAAGGTCTCGTGTTTGAATTTCCTCACCGTAGTTATGATGAGTTTAGTATAGATTATCCTATCATTTGTCAAAAAGGTCCATAATGTGAAAAAAGTCTATTTTCTTTAATATTTGATGTGCAACATACGAATACTAAGACATAATTATTTTATGTGAAATTATGATAGGGCATATTCGATGTCGCTCTGGGCCTCAAAAAGCTCGGGACCTCCCTTGCTTCATAACCACGAAAATTAGCAATATTCATAACTGCAAATTAACCATCGAGATTATACATAACTATACCCACAAGGTAACGAATTTCTCATCGGTTAATTGTTATATCCATTTTCGTCAATACGAAAAATATATTCCTTCTGTTTACGCATTATAATTTTGTAAAAATTAATTTCGACATCTAATATTGGATGTATAAAATGATTCAATGGACACTTAGTACTACGGTGTAGTGGTATTCATTTTAACTTCTAAGTGAGAGATCTTAGGTTCGATTCTCACCAAATGTGAGTTTGAACCACATTATTGCTAGCCCATTGTGAGGCTTAGCCTACCACCCCACCCTCTCAGTGTAAAAATATCGTTTGTTAAAAAAAAAATGATTTAGATCTTGTGGATTATAAAAATGAGAATTATTATTAGCACTTCAAAAATCTCATTTGGCACTCCATACTTTCTATAATTAGAAAGAAAAATACATTTGTGAGAAGTGTAGAATGAGATTTTTGGAGTGCTAATAACAATTTCCATAAAAATTAAAGCATTGTATTTAAAACATTGATGACATTAGCTGATCTTTGATATCTTCCATAAGTACCATTGAGTTATCATTGATTTGATTCAAAACTTTTGAACTTTCTCATAAAATGCAACTTTTATATTCTCAAGGTAATAGATTCGGTGAATAAAGAAAATATATAAATTATATTATATATTATTTGGGTTGAATTCGGGGACGGATACAGATTGGGAGCCCTATAACCATATCCAAAATCATAACCAAATAATATTCAAGGTTTTTCTCCATTCTCAAATTTTCATACCCACATCTGTTCCATTCAGGCAGTTATCTACTGTTGCCATCCCTGCTTATCGGTGATTTTAAATTTAGTAAGTTCCAAAAGAAACTTCCCCATTAGAGACACCCTTTGAATTAAGGACTGCCAAGAATAATAGATGGGCCTGAACATCAGCCTTTTCGATTAAAAACAATCCTATCTGAGATTTATCATTTGTAGCCCATATCCACCCAATTCTTAGCCCACAAGGGGAAGGCAATGAAGGGCACTGTTCCCGGCTATAAATACTAACACCACGAAGCAAAACCTAGGTCACCAATCTGCTTCTTCGTCTCCTCCCTCCAACCTGTTCATTCACTCTTTCTCAGTTCTAACTTCTCGCCGCCCCAAACTCCATAGCCAAATCCCCTAATCTCTGTTTTCGTTTTATTATTATGGTTTGTAGGAGGCAAGTAGGTGCGATGATGATGAGAAATTTATAATCTCGTTAATCTGATCTTGTATGAGGAAAAACTATCTCATCCATTCATAATCTTTCTGAGCACCTTCTTCCTTCTTATTCTCATTGAACTCAAAGTTTTCCTGCTTTCTGTACTACTGTTTTCATTTTGTTTTAGGTTTTTTTGGGTTTTTCTTGTTCTGGGTTTATTTTACAATGCGTCGAATTTGTGTGGAAAAAGGTCAGAAATCGTGGGGTATTTTTTTTTGGTCAATAAAAATCGTGGATTTTTTTTTGTTGTCAAAAATCGTAAAAAAAGGTCAAAAATTGTTTTCTAATTCATAGAACCCCCTTTTGAAGTTGAAGTTGAGAATCTGAAGCAACAAATTTCATCTTAACGGAAGAAATATTATGCAATAGTTAATTGCCATGAGTCTTTTGAATTGGACTAGTTAGAATCTGGGGTTTTAAACTTTGATCATAACCCCTAAACAAGAATAATGCTGTGTTTGAAAGTGCTTTGTAACGAGGTGCTTCTGGGACAAGTGTTAATTACCATTAGAGTAAATTGTAACAATAGTCCTTCAATTTTAATCAAATTGGAGCAATGGTTCCTAAATGAAAAATTCATTACCATTGGTCCCTTAACTTATTAAAATGTGTAGCTATAGTCATTTTCATCAATTTCGTCAAAATTTTGTCAAAATAAGTTATGTTGGAATAACCATTTATATAATTAGAATCCCTCAACTCATTAAAGTGTGTAATTATGGTCATTTTGGTCAACTATGTCAAAATTTTTGTCAAAACGAGTTATGTTGTAAGGACTATTGCTACAATTGGGTTAGAGTTAAGGGATCATTTCTCCAATTAAATTAAAGTTGAAGGATCAATGGTAATGGTTTTTTAGTTGAGGGACCATTGCTGCACGTTTTGATGAGTTGAAAGACCAATGGTAATGGATTTTTAGTTGAGGGATCATTGCTCCACTTGAGTTAAAATTAAGGGATCATAACTACAATTTACTCTTACCATTATAAGAATATTGATTTTTTATCTGTAGAAATCTCACATTATTTTAAAAAAAAAAAAATCATTTCTAATAAATTAAATAATTTTTCACTAATAAAGAATGGAACTTTATTGCAAAAAGTGCATCAACTTAAGCATCTAATTTTTGAATTGGCAAGTGTTCGATCATCTTCAAGAGTCGGATTAATATGAGTAGCCGAGTGATTTCTTTGATTGCCCTTCTTCATTCCTGTATTCACGCTTTGAGATTTCGACATAAATCGGCCTTATTTTTCAATTTTTATAATTGAGAACTTAAAAATAACTAATTTCGTATTCAATTTTATTATTTTTTTAGGTTAATTAAATAAAAAATTTCACAAATTTTAGAAAATAAAATCATGTCATTTTAATTTTCGTCATTTTAAATTTTTTTAGTAATTTTAAATTTTTTCATCATTCCTCTTTTCAAACTGATGGAACTTGTACAAAGACAATTACCTTTTAGAGTTAAAAATAAAGGCAATTTTATGGTCCTTACCATCCAATTGTCATTACCCTCCACCAACGGGTGGAAATGCTAATGGTGTAGCGCTAAACTTGTTATTTATATGTCCCTCTTGGCATCAATTTTTGAAGCGTTTTCATTATTTATAGAGGTCAATTCGATTTGGATAGATCGAAGATTTGAGAAACCAAATCGCTTTGGTTAGACTGGTTTGGTTTAGTTGGCTCTGTTCACTTGTGCCCTTTTTCTTTTACCTTAATACTCAATAATTTCGCTCACTCTTATTTAATACAAAATTTTCCACTTACGTTAAGTTTGATTCAAATTTCTTGTACTTATTTAAATTTCGATCATTCACTAAATTAGGGATGGGTCATAACATTCATACATTTACTTTCCATATAGACTGTAAACCATTTTGTTTCTTTACAAACGATAATATCTATACTAAATTCATCTAAACTATAAGAAATAAGAAGAGTTTAAAATTAGGATTGTGCTATTCTCACACCCCTTTAACTTTGCACACACCTCTTCTTTTTTTGTCCTTCATTTCACTCGATGTACCACATAATTAAGAAGAATGTATAAAAAGTAAAATGATAAGTGTGGATAGCACCATCCTAAAATCAATACGCACAGAGTTAATGAGAAAACCATATATTTTAAGGAAAACTAACGAAAAGTCTAAAAAAAACTTCTCTTTTAATGAAAATCCCTTTTTAAAGGTATAGTGAATAGTATTAGTTAAAGATAAAAATGTGATTTTTCGTTAAAAGTGAATAGTACCGGAAGTGTTTTGTTAAAACTCCCTATATTTTACCAAGACAATTAAATAAGATTTGTCATCCCACATTCCAAATGTGAAATAAATACTGTAAAGAATCCTACAAACATAACAAAATGGAGGCAACAAAAAGAAAAGTCAGTGAACGTAGACAATCCAAGTACACAGAACAAATTCACTTGGTACTAGTATTTACTAATATTCTTCTTCACTTGTAAATGAGAGGTCTTAGGTTCAATTTTCACTAAAGGCGAATTTAAATCACATTATTACTAGCCCATTGTAAGGCTAAGTTATTATCTCCCATTAGTGTAATATCATTTTTTAGGGAAAAAAAAAAAAATTACGCAAAGCAAAGGAAGGGAATCCACGTACACACCACACCCAAAGTCTCCTGCCTGGCGGTTCTGCGCCAAAACCGTAGCCCATGATTTCCCGAACAAAACATCCCAATGCAAACAAATCGACAACAAAAATCCAAAAGCCATAAGAAACCCACATCATTAAAATCATCCTTAATTCGGTTCTGTTAATCACACGATAATGGCGCTGGAGACGGTGAAGGAGGACGAAGAAGTTTACAGGTGGAGAGAAGTGCATCTGCTTCAAATCGCAGAGCTGGAGAGAGAGAAGCTGGTGAGAAGGCGAGGCCGTGACATTGTCATAGCTGTGGATCATGGGCCCAACAGCAAGCACGCTTTCGATTGGGCTCTCATCCATTTCTGCAGGCTCGCGGATATCATCCATCTTGTTCATGCCGTTTCCAGTTAATTCATTTCTTCATTTGCAAGCTTTCTTGATATTGTTCTGTATTTTTACATTTTTTAATTTTTAATTTTTATGTTAGTATTCAATTTGAATCTGAATTACACACCTCGAGTGTTAAATCTTTTGTATAATTATTGTGGTGAAGAGGTTTTTCCGTGAGACAGGTCCTATGAGACTTTGTTTTAACAATGGGGTGGGAGGCGTGTTCGTGGATCCCACCCCATTGTTACAAGGAGAGTATCGAGAGAGTTCATAGGACGTGTCATATTCAAGATTTGTTTTTTTTTCAACCGTAGATGCATATGAGTCTCATGTTGTATGTTTGTTCCTATCATGCAGCACCTAGACGGTTATCTTGAGCTAACCTCTTATTTTTTTCGTGATTAGATGTGAAAAACGAGATTGTTTAC
The DNA here is from genome assembly GCA_024362995.1 of Heteromeles arbutifolia. NCBI lineage: Eukaryota > Viridiplantae > Streptophyta > Magnoliopsida > Rosales > Rosaceae > Heteromeles > Heteromeles arbutifolia. The sequence continues at coordinate 34,966,579 of JANCRC010000002.1, read as the reverse complement.
AATGCAAGTGAGGGGCTTATGCAGAAGCTTGCTATGGAGGCATTTGAAGTTGCCATGGTGAGTATAATAAGGGTTGTACTTGGCGCAAGCGTAACTTAATGCCCTTTCAATCATGTGTGGAACATTAGCCATGTCTAATTTTATATGTCAACTGTTGATGATCTAATTTGGGGCATCCAAAATTGCACATGAAATTGCACATAAAATTGCACTTAAACAACTTTTGGCCATTGTAATTTCTCAAGTAAAGTTGGCATCATAAGTATGTTAGTGTAAATGTACCTCTGATAATACTAATTCAAAGAAGAAGAAAGGAAAGGAGGAAGCACAGAGTAGAGAAAATGGTTGCTCTCTTTTTTATACCTAAAAATCACAGAGGGGTCTTCATCTCATTAATGCCTCTCTCACACTCGCACACAACGTACAGGGAGGAGTTTTACAGCTAACAAAATTGAGGTGGATCAATTCAACAGAAAAAATTGATCTCAGCCATCCATCTAGCTAATAGCTAGGATTATCACACATGGCACTCATGGCCTTACATCTTTTGACTTTACACTTGGTAGATATGCTCAAGTGAATACACAAATTAGACTCATCTTATTTTCACTAATACTAATCAGCTATAGACTTATAATTCAACACTTCCCTTTAAGTCTTGAGCTGATTTCACTCCAAGCATATTCCTGATAGTTGAATCGATCCTTAGCCAAAGGTTTTGTGAAAATATCTGCTATCTGCTCTTCAGTGGGACAATACACCAAATCAATGATTCCTTCCTGCAGTGCATCTTTAATGAAGTGATACATTCTATCTATGTGTTTGGTCTTTTGGTGAAAGACAGAATTCTTGGTGATTGCTATTGCAGAAGTGTTATCACACTGCAAAGGTGTTGCTTCAGTTTGAAGTTCCCCAAAATCTTCCAAGACAAATCTAAGCCAGATTGCTTGTGCAGTGGCATTGGATGCACTTATGTACTCTGCTTCTGCAGTGGATAATGCCACGCAGCTTTGTTTAACTGAAGCCCAAGAAAAAACTCCACTTCCAAAAGAAAATGCATATCTAGATTTACTTTTGCTATCATTTGGTGATCCACCCCAGTCACTGTCGCAATAGCCAATCAACATTGCCTTCTTTCTTTTTGTATACTCTAAACCATAGTCTAGAGTTCCTTTGATGTATCTGAGGACACGTTTGGCAGTTCCAAAGTGCTTGCTAGTAGGACAATGCATAAATCTAGCAAGTAAACTAGATGCATACATGATGTCTGGCCTAGTAGCTGTGAGATATAGAAGACTTCCCACAATGCTTCTGTATAATTCTTCACTTACTGCTCCACTTCCATCATCTTTGGTTAATTTCTCAGTTGCCACAAGTGGTGTGATCACAGTTTTGCACTCATTTAGACCAAACTTGTTTAACAAAGAACTTGCATATTTCTTCTGGTGAATGAAAATGCTAAAGTTGGTCTGAATTATCCCCATTCCAAGAAAATGATGGAGAAGACCCAAATCTGTCATTTCATATTTTCTTTTCATGTCTTCTTTGAATTCTTCAAGCATATGTCTATCACTACCAGTATAAACTATGTCATCCACATAGATAGAAACAATCAGAATGTCTTACCCCCTTGCTTTGGTGTACAGTGTTGGTTCACTCAAACTTTTCTCAAAACCACACTGAGAGAAGTATGTATCAATTTCTCCATACCAGGCCCTTGGAGCCTGTTTTAACCCGTACAGAGCTTTATACAGTTTGTAGACTTTATCTTCCTTTCCCTTGACTACATATCCTTCGGGCTGATCTACATAAACTTCTTCTTCCAATACACCATTCAGAAAAGCTGATTTTACATCAAGCTAATATAATTTCCAGCTCTTATGTGCTGCCAAGGCTACAAGAGTCCTGATAGTATCCAATCTCGCCACTGGAGCATAAGTTTCATTGTAGTCTAGTCCTGGCTTTTGAGCATAACCCTTTGCAACTAGTCTTGCCTTATTTTTTAAAACTGAACCATCAAGATTCAACTTGGTTTTATAGACCTATTTAACTCCAATAACAGGCTTTTCTGTTGGTCTATCCACAAGCTTCCAGGTGCCATTCTTCTCAATCATAGCTAATTCATCTTCCATTGCCTTTAACCATGATTCATCTTGAGCTGCATCTGTATATCTTTCTGGTTCCAGAATGCATGAGTTGCATTGAGCAAGAACATCATTCAAATTTCTCCATTTCAGAGGTGAGTGATCATAAGTCTCAGAAATCTTTGCAGATTCAGGGGTATAGATTTCTTGTTCTCCTGTATAAGAGGGAGAACTAGAACTGAGGGAGCTTTCTTCAGTTTCACTCAACTCATATGAATTCACACCAACTACATTTTCAGGTTGATCTTGTATGTAGATTGCAGCAACTGAATTTTGTGAATTTTCTTTCCAATTCCAGGTCATAGATTCATCAAAAACTACATCTCTTGACAAGATTAACTTCTTAGTGCGTGGATCAAATATTCTGTATCCTTTCTCACATGTAGCATATCCCACAAACACACATTTGACGCTCTTAGCATTTAGCTTCTGTCTTGTCTCAGTAGGCACATGTACATAGCACAGGGAACCAAAAATCTTGAGATGTGCTATACCTGGTTTTCTACCACTATAAGCTTCAAAAGGGGTTGTATTTCCAAGTGCCTTTGTAAGACACCTAAATACACAGCTGTGTGCACAGCTTCAGCCCAAAAGAAGTATGGCATATCTCTATCATGAAGAATAGCTTTTGCCATTTCAACCACAGTTTGGTTTTTCCTTTCCACTACTCTATTCTGTTGAGGGGTATAAGCCATTGTAAGTTGCCTTTGAATGCCTTCAGTTTCACAGAACTTAGTGAACTCAGATGATAAGAATTCTCCACCTCTGTCACTCTTTAGACATTTAAGTTTGAACCCACTCTGCAGCTCCACCATTGACTTGAATTTTTTGAAATAATTGAATGCATCAGATTTGTATCTGAGGAAATACACCCAAATCATCCTTGTACAATCATCGATGAGTAGCATGAAATATTTGTTTCCAGCCAAGGATGCATTCTGCATAGAACCACACAGATCAACATGAATAAGTTCCAGAGGACAGTTTACTCTCCATGCTTGTTCTTTTGGAAACCAGTCTCTATGTTGTTTTCCAAATTAACATCCTTGACATACATCTTTGTTCCCTTCTAGGTATGGAAGACCATGCACCATATTCTTCTCACTGAGTTGCTGAAGCCCCCTGAAGTTTAAGTGGCCTAGTCTTCTGTGCCAGAACTGAGTAGAGTGATCTATGCTAGCCTTCAGAACCAACTGATTATTTTTCAACAGAGACATAAGATAGCATCTATTTTCTTTCTTCTTAACCTTGATGATAAGATTGTCAAGTGAAGGTCCATCAAATACACTACACATACCTCCTCCAAACAATAAATAATATCCATGCTCATCCATTTGTCCAACGCTCAGTAAGTTCTCTTTTAACCCTGACAGATGCATAACTTCCCTGATATACTTCTTGCCTTTATTAGTGTCTATTTCCAAAGAACCCATTCCAGCAACATTCACTAACACACGAGTAGGCATTTGCACTTTTCTAGCAACATTTGTTTTTATGTCAACAAGAAGATCAGCATTCCTTGTCATGTGGTTACTACAACCACTGTCAATATACCAATTTCCATTGACATTTGTCTCTGAGATTGCACTATTAGCATATAACAAATTCCCTGTCACTTCCACATGATTTGCAGAGTTTGCCTTTTGCACAGTCTTCCCTACAGTGCATTCTCTAGCCCAATGACGAAATTTATCACAGGTGGAGCACTTGAGCTTCCCCTTATACCTACATTCACCAAAATGGAACTTAGAACACACTCTACATTGTGGTTTGATAGTCTCTTGACCCATTGACTGTGACTGGTATGAATTGGATGCAGGACTATAGAAAGGTTTCTGTTGGAATCGAGGTTTTGAATCCCATTTCTTTCCCTTAGAGTTCCAATTCTTCTGGAATTTTGATGAACCAGATTGAACTCCACTTCTATTTTGCCTTTTTGGACTCATCAAGAATGATGCAAATACCTTATCAATGGTATCAACATTATGCAAATCAAACCGTTGTTCTTGACTCTTCAAGATTGCAATGACTTCCTACAATTCTACAGTCTCTAGACACTTTGTATTTTCTATAACCAAATAGATCGAATCATAAGGTTTACTTAGACTAATCAAAACCTTCTGCACAAGTCTCTCATTAGAAAGAGATTCACCAAATGTTTTCATCTGATTAATTAAATCATTCAGCCTTGTGAGATAACTAGATAAGGATTCATCATCTCGCATTCTAGCATACTCAAATTCTCTTCTAAGATTCTGAAGTTTTACAGATCTAACTTGATCACCACCATGGTATTCACCATACAGTAGATCCCATGCCATCTTGGCTGAGTCGGCCTTGGCAATCCGAGGAAAGATTTGATCAGCAACAGCATTTTGTATAATACCCAGAGCCTTTGCATCCCTCATGAGCACAGCAACCATTTCTGCATCACCGTCGTCTTCCGATGACCCTTCAGCTTCCTTCTTCTTCTTCTTCGAATCTGGTGTTGACAATCCCTTTTCTACCAAATTCCATAACCCAAGAGATTTGAAGATTGTTACCATTTTAATTCTCCAGAACTCGTAGTTCTCACCGGAGAAGATTGGAGTTCTCACTTCCGAGCCTCCAGATCCAGACATCTTGCAAACCTTTCGTGAGCTTCGATTGAGCTCAATGACCTCACAGATTTATGCCCAGATTTAAATGACACAACCTGGCTCTGAGGCCATGTTAGTGTAAATGTACCTCTGATAATACTAATTCAAAGAAGAAGAAAGGAAATGAGGAAGCACAGAGTAGAGAAAATGGTTGCTCTCTTTTTTCTACCTAAAAATCACAGAGGGGTCTTCATCTCATTAATGCCTCTCTCACACTCGCACACAACGTGCAGGGAGGAGTTTTACAGCTAACAAAAGTGAGGTGGATCAATTCAACAGAAAAAACTGATCTCAGCCATCCATCTAGCTAATAGCTAGGATTATCACACATGGCACTCATGGCCTTACATGTTTTGACTTCACACTTGGCAGATATGCTCAAGTGAATACACAAATTAGACTCATCTTATTTTCACTAATACTAATTAGCTATAAACTTATAATTCAACAGAGTAGTCATTTGCAGCATCAAATAAATGAGTTCCATTATTTGCCTACACTCGATCTATATTGTTGTGACGAATAACCGTAATCTAGTCGAATTAATTGGATAATGCCAATATAGCATGATAACAGTAATAATGGATACCCCAATGCAGCTTGAACTGTTTTTATCGGCAAATGTTGACTTGCCAAACTGTCTGAGAACATAAAATGTGTGGTTCCTACATACTATGAATCTGAGCTGTCAATTAATGCCTGATTTTTATATTCATATTCTGGTAATATAAACATCTGACGATACAAATTTATCAAGATAACGTATTTACTGTTATTCTATAGGTAAATAATGTGGACAATTATGAGAACAGGTTATTTTCTTGCATTTGGGAATTTCTCACATCCAAAATTTTAAACAATATTTATGGAAGTAGGTAAGGACTAGTGCCCGGATTGTGGAAGGGGATCCTGGTAAGGTAATTTGCAAGGAAGCAGAACGAGTAAAGCCAGCAGCTGTGATCCTAGGTACCAGAGGCAGAGGATTCATTCAAAGGTACCCTTCCTCTCTCTCTCTCTCTCTCTCTCTCTCTCTCTCATAATTCATTTACTCACTTTATTGCTGGGATTTCTTTAGTGTACTACAAGGAAGTGTGAGTGAGTATTGCATGCGCAACTGTAAATCAGCTCCGGTTGTAATCGTTCCAGGAAAAGGTATTATTTTCCATCTTATATGTGAATGGAACCAACTTAAAGTCAATTGCACATAACTTTTTTTTGAAACATAAATATTTGTATCTTGAATTGGCAGAAGCTGGAGATGAGTCGATGATCTAACTAGCGGAGCTCATGGTATGTATAGAATAGTTTGGCCCTTGATTAATGTTGTGCAATTTCTTTTAGTACCTTGCTGGATTATCTGGACGTAGTAGTTGGAACTTGGTATGGTTGTTGTTGGAAAAATTAGGGTCTAATTGCTATAATAAATCACGTAGAAAATCAAGAAATAATTCATGCAATTATATATCACAATAATGCATGCACATGAGTAACCAATGTTAAATGAACATGATATAATGGATTAGAAAAACCTAGAAATTACGGTCGAGGCAAGTGTTGGACACTTTATCCTTAAGACAAGTTTACGCCCTACTACGGTGCTCATGGTTGATCGGCGCGTGTCTCCTAAGATACAACAACCACGTCCTTGTAATAGTAGCACTCCAAATCACAAGGCTCCATGGACCACGATTGTGTTGAAAACTCTCATATGGACTCAATGAGATTCTCTAACATTTAGTGCACTATAGGTTTGATTATGTAAAACAATGAAAAGCTATTTTGTGATTATAGGGGGCTTCCCTATTTATAGAATGTGAGATACCTCTTTGGAAAGCATGTGACTATTCATGAAGAGTCAAAAGTTGCAACTCTTCATTTGAGTAGACATATCTTTTTACCAAAAGGCTCCACTTCTAATTTCCATTCAATTACTAAATTTAATATAATAATATTATTATTAAATTTTCCAACAATCCCCCACATGAATGAAAATTGACTCAATACCATGCAAATGACAATGCAGACACTAGAGAGAGAATTCAGTATGAAAAATACCGCATCAGGATAGGTGGCTTTTGGCTTTGAACCTTCCATAGTGAATTACTATCGGATTTACTTGGCTAATTAGTGAACGCGATGTCTTGAACTGTTCAACCATTTGTGTAAACCAAGACAATAGTAACCACACAATACCCTTCCAGACACCCCGTAGTTGCTCGGTTGTGTTCATTTTGGCCCTGAACAACTCTTGGTTTCTCATGAGTGCTTTTAGAGAACTAAGCCCTTCAAAAAATTCTCACAGGAAATGCCCCATTCCTCACTCAAGATAGGTGACTTCCCATTAAGAGTATCATGCAATACCCCACTTGTTATTTCCAAGTATAGGAATCATTAAAAGCAAAGCTTATCCTAAATACGCTGCAGATAACATTGTTTCATCATAGGACATAGGTAGGAGATTATCTCCACAGTGCTCCCAGTGAATCATCCACAATTCGGTTGTCCCTTTGAACTTAGATCTTGGGATCTCCAGTCAGCTAGGTTGGGTTGCCATTATGGCGATTCTTAAAGACGTAGGCTTTTAACCCATTCCCCCTGGATGATACAACTTACTCTCTAGTCAAACCTTTAAAAAATTGTTACCACTAGGTTGACTACTCATACTATATGGCCATCACAAACTTTATATCCATGCATGAAAATGATTTCCTTTGAGAGAAGTTGTTTTCCAATGTTAAGTCTTCCAAAAATATATGGGGACTTACCAAGTAATTTGCCTATACTTGGGTAAACTCCCCCACATTTAAGGTATTTATCGAAAAGTCTATAACCTTTCAATACCTTAAAATACCATTGCAAGAGATAATCTTTATCTCTTTCTAGAAGCAAATTACTTGTTCATTCTACCTAAGTTGACATATATATAGTCCAAAGATAACGATGTCACTCCCCCACAATTCACTCACATTGTGGTTGCTTTTTAATCCTATCAATTACTCCTTCATCATACTTAAGAAGTAGGAAACAATGAAGATATTTTCTCTTTATCTATCTTCACTTCTAGGCTTTCAAGCCTCACAAGTCCTTTCTATGAGAAGCACTTGTGGCACTTCCGGCACTTCCTGCCTTTTAGCCTTTAAACTTATCTAGATTTCATAGTTAAGACTTCACTCTTTGACTAAAGACAACCACAACTTTCTTTATAACACGTTCACTTTCACCATGACTAACATGGATGAGGATAAGACTCTCTCTAGTGTAAGTGTTTTATTTCACAATAATAGATAGTCATTTCCTTAATGGTAACTGACATGCCTTCAAGAGAAACTGTCATGATCTGCGCCTTGCCCACTTGGCTTCAAGGCATGGGACATACATGAAGGTAGGAAATTGAACAAAGACATGTCCAGTGAAATATCTCTTCATCATAAGTTTCTTCATGAACGAGAATATGCTTCATTCATGTTTTCCAGAAATTTTCCAAGAGACCCATCTTCCTAATTGAAAGATTGTAATCGCTTATATATAGGAGCACAAACATGCATGCCACAAAAACTAATCTCACAGAAAACAAACACAATAATAATGCAAGTCAAGTGTAAAAAATAACGCATCTCAAAATGGTAATAAAAATACCATTCCACGAAATGCCCAGAAACTTCCAACCTATTCATGAGAGCATCTTAATTTCAGCAGTCCAAGACGCACCACCATTTACATCTCCGCTTTTACAGTAAAGAAAAGATATCTGCAATTGCCATGTAGTGGCTTTTCGCATACACAACAAAGCTAACTGATCGATGCCACTCAAACGGCATCATCGATCTCTTCGGTCTGGAAAAAATAAAAGATTATGTTCATAACCACACCATCTCTGTAACCGAATTGTTACAGTCTGATAAGAGACCTTTTAATGACCAGTAAAAGTCATCATACCTTTCCAGCGTTTTTGGAAAGAGGGATGCGTCCTTCACGCATTTGTTCAGATTAAAACAATTTGGGCTTTGACAGAAAGATGCAATTTCCAGCCACTTGTGTTTTGAGTCACAACTCTTCATTAACAGCTACTCAGACTTTGACGTATGCAAGTCTAACAATTGCATCCCCTTAGACAATCTTTGGTCTTTGATTGAAATGCCAAACTCTTTTATCTGGAAAATACGATATTTCCAGATTTTGTAAACCAATTATGTTGTGTCAAAATGGTTCATCCATTCTTGAACCAGAATTTGTTCATCCCTCCACTTCTAATCAAGAGGTCCCGTTATCAAATGGTGAGACTCGTATAGAAGAATGCACTGGATTTTAATACCCAGATTTCCAGTTGATAAGATTCTCATACAGAACAAAAATTTAATCACAATAAAATGATCAAAATTTTAAAGTTTGCATTTTGTAACTCATAATTGGATATACTGAAAATGGAAGGAAACGATCGTGCCACCATGCACCAAGTGAGAAAAGACATGTCCAATTTAATATGAACATATAGATTTAAGTTCAACAAACAAATATAGCAAACACAAGAATTAACACATAATTGTCATGTTCTTCGAAATAATATGTGATTAGAAATTTTTTATTTTTTATATTTATTTTTTATTTTTTTTGTCTACAGCCGAATCATGCACCAATTAATGTAGCAACCAAACCAAATAAATTTGCCATGACTATATGGAAACAAAATCATAGTTTTATGCAAAGATTAGATACTATACCATTCTCTCACAAAATTAAACAAGAAGAAATTATGCCTCTAGGACCAAGCATTATTATATCACGCATCATTTAATTCTCAAACAAACATAGCATTCAAACAGTAAATGACACACCCCGTCCCGAAGGAGGGCGTGCTGGCCGTCACGTGAGAGTGACGTAACCATTTGCACAGTTCGGAAGCTTTAAAATACCATTGTGAATTCTGTCAGAATACTGTTGGATTCCTCGTGGCCACCAAAGCTCCGCTCTAACTCGAACCTGGAGGGGCGCAAAACAAGGTGAGTGGGTCAGTAAAATAAGTCTTTCAAAATCTTTCCTTTATCAACGTATATATATCCCCTCACTGTAAAATCTGTATACTTTCTCAGAAAATAGCATATATAAATATATATAGCTTCAGAAATCTCAAAACACCATTCTTCATCATTTTTCAGAGAAATATACCATGCCATGTGCCAAAAACATAATATGGATGCATCAACATAAATCAGGTGAAATAATAAATCAACCGGAGACCCTGCAGTGGTCCTGTACGGCTGATTCTAAAGCTCAATATCCAATCCAGCCGGAGTCACCAACTGTGACCTGTACGGCACTGCCGGAGTCGCCAACTGCGACCTGTACGGCACTACGCTGCACATGAGTCGGGACTACCTGTAGTAGTCTGTACGACTCGGATGGTGTAATAATACGCTCTAGTGCTTCTCTCATCAATCATCTGTGCACATAATCTAGGGTCACCTACTAGTCGGAACCATCTCTAATGGTCTGTACGACTAGCATCTACTTGGATCCAAGGTGAGCGTGTGATGCGGGTGAATAACATAAGCACTAACACCAGGGGTGCAGGTTATGAGCTATCAACATAAATCTCATCAAACAATTCAATACACCATATCTAACTCACCTGATACTCACCTGTGCGTCCGCAGCACCAATTCACATATATGCATCATATAACAATTCACATAATTCATGTAGTTTCTATGCATGGCATTTCAAATCACATATTCATATAAATCTATGCATGGCATTTCAAAATATACTTTCATTCAAAAATCGATTTCTAGGAAAACGTTAAGTATATATATATACTGAAATAAACTGCCCACTCACAGTTATATCGAAGGGTCATAACCCCTTAGCCTTTCTCGACTGTGCTCGTCCTCCGCATAAGCCTCGCCTATATGAGAAGTAACCGAAATAACGTTAATTAAGCACATAACCAACTTTCGCTAATAACTTCTCATATATTGCTCAAATTGGGTATATGAATATACCACTGTGACCTACACAATCTCAGGAACATCCCCATATTTTTAGAAAAATTTTCCGACCACCCACGCGCCGCCACGCGCCGGCGAAGGCACGGTCAGACGCGCCGGCCACGCGCGGGCACGTGCCAGGCACACTGACGGCGTCAGTTAACGCCGTCAGGAATATTCCAGGAATATTCCGTTAACTCCTAACGGTTTCCGTTAATTTTGACTGACGGCGTCAGGAATATTCCGTCCAACTGACGGAATATTCCGTCGTCTTCTCCGGCGACTCGCCGGCCGCCGGTGGGTTCGCCGGATTCTGGGTATTTTTCCAACTATGGTTTCTCACTCATTTTTCATCCATTTTTTATGCAATTGGTACCAAAATGAAGCTCTAAGCATGTAGAACACATCTAAACAAGTTTCAAGGCTTGAAAATCACAGGATTTTACCTGAGAAAGCTCGATAACTCGGCACACTTTAAAAACCTTCGATCTCGGTCCTCCGACGTCCAAACTCTACCAACGAAGTACCCCGAGACTCGTGAGGACCTCCTTAAGCTCACTGTGAGCTTGAAATTCCCTGAAATGCAAGATTTTACGTGTGCATGAACAGTGCACATTTTCGGGGTTAGGATTTCACGCCTAATCCGAGGGTTACAAGCTCCAAATTTGGTACCAAACTACTCAGGGGTTAACAAGGATCAAGAATCTTACCTTTTGGGCTTCGATCTGTGAAGAAATGGACGAGTTCCAACTCCGTCCGTACGTGCACAGTGCACGGGGAGAGTGTTCCGCGAGAGAGAGAGAGAGAGAGAGAGAGCTTACGGGGGAGAGAGAGATGGAGAGGGGTAGTTAGGTGTGTGGTCAGCAACCCTAGCCACACAAAACCCTAACAATTATTTTCCAAATAAATTTTTCCAAAACTTAGAATAGGACAATAAAACCAAAGATAATGTCACATACCATAGAAATTTAAGGGTAATCCCGTCATTTCACATCATCGATAAAATAATTCTGGGACGGGCTGTTACAATCTACCCACCTTATAAAAATTTCGTCCCCGAAATTTACATAATCAAAATCATCCACTAATACCCATAAAACAACCTCGAGTACATCTCTCTCATTCGATCCTCCGCCTCCCACGTAGCTTCTTCTCCTGAATGGTTCTTCCACAAAACTTTAACCAGCTGTACCGTCTTATTCCTCAGAGCCTTCTCTTCCAATCCAATATAGTCACTGGCTCCTCATCATAAGTCAAATCTGAACCAATCTCCAAAGGTTGATGAGGTATCACATGTGAAGGATCTGAGACATAATGTCGAAGCATCGACACATGAAACACATTATGTACTTTAGACAGCTCTGGCGGTAACTCAAGTCTGTAAGCAACTTCACCGACCCGCTCGGTGATCTGGTACGGCCCGATGTACCTAGGACTCCACTTTCCTTTCTTCCCAAATCGAACAACACCTTCCAAGGCGATAACTTCAAGAATACCCAATAACCGACCTTGTACACTCTATCGGTAGCATGCCTGACTGCTAAGTTCTTTTGTCGATCTTGTGCTGCTTTCAGGTTAGACTTAATCACCTGAATGTTTTGAGTAATCTCTTCCACTAACTCAGGGCCCACTAAAACTCGTTCACCAACCTCTGACAACATAAAGATGTACAACAAGCTTTTTCATAAGATGCCTCAAGTGGTGTCCTACCACTACTCGAATGAAGGTTATCGTTGTAGGCAATTTCCATTAAATTCAACTTTTAATCCAAGCATCACCAAACTACCATACCGAAGATCTTAGTATATCATCCAAATTCTGAATGGTCCTGTCTCTGTCTGAAGATGATATGCTGCACTATAAAGAAATCTTGTATCCGAAGTTTCTTGAAAAGTTACCTAGAACTTAAAAGTGACCAACATACCCAAAAGCTCAACAGATTCGTAAGTCCAAATCTCTTTTCCATAAAACAAATAATTAAAACAATTAATTAACCGTTGCACTTGTCTGGAAAGGTTGCTGCTCTTCACTGGAGTAAAATACGTTACTTAGTACACCGATCAACTATCACCTCAATTTCCATCATACCCATCTCGTGAACGAGGAAGTTTGTACACATAATCCAAAGGCTTCTTTCTTACCGTTTTAACTTACTGACATATGATATATTTACTTACATACCCAAAATTTCTCTTTTCATACCCGGCTAATAGTAAAATGGTTAAATGGTATGATACATCTCAATACTTCCGGGATGCATTGTAGAAGCTGAACAGTGTACTTCATCCAAAAATTGCTTTCTTTAATTCCACATCATTAAGCACATACATCTTGTTCTCTTGTATAAACATGCCGTCTGATTCTCTAACTCTGAGATCTTTCTTTTTCTCGATATTCTTTGCCTAAATAAATTCCTGGTTTCTTCATCAATTCTCTGGGCATCGAGTATACGATTAATTAAAATAAGCTTAACTTGGATACTAGCAAGCAAGGCTTCTTCTCGTTCTTCTATTTCCAACTTTACTCCAGTAGATCTCAAATCCGCAAGAAGAGGAACATAACAAGCATACAAAGCATTTATTCTCACGAGAGTCTTCATACTAAGTACATCAGCCCAAGCATTTGCACGATCACCTGGTCGTGCAATCATAATCACTAAACAACTCAATCCACCTTCGTTATCTAAAATCAAGATCCCTCTGAGAAGACAGATATTGGAAACTCTTACGATCCATACAAAACTTACACTTTTCTTCATAAAGATAATTTCTCCAAATCTTCAAGCCAAGATGATAGCAATTAATTCCAAATCATAGTTAGGGTAATTCATCTCATGAAGTTCAATTGCCGCAAAGAATAAGCAATTACCCTATCTTTGTATCAATACACATCTCAAACCACTGAAAGAAGCATCCTTATAGACCTCATAACTTCCGTTATCATCTGGGAGCTAACACAAGTGCATAGGTGAGGAAATACTTCAACTGTTGAAAACTTTATTCACCATTTTCATCCCACTCAAACTTAACCTCTTTTCTCGTCTATCTCGTCAATGGCAGGGTAATGACTGAAAAATCTTTCACAAACCGTCCATAATAGCCTGTTAAGCTAAGAAAACTCCGAATCTTAGTCACGGTTCGCGATTGTTCCAAATTCTCAACTTCTGCTACCTTTAAAGAATTCACTTGAATACTTTAAGTAGGTATAACATGTCCCAGAAATGCCACCTGATTCATCTAACATTGGCATTCACTAAACTTAGAATATATCGACGACCTCTCAAACTTTGTAATACCACTTTAAAATGTCTAGCACGTCCTGCTCTAGTATTAGAGTATACCAGAATATCGTCAATGAAAACAAACACAAACCTGACGAAATATTCTCGAAATATTTCATTCACCAAACTCAGGAAAGCAGCAAGCACATTCGTCAATCCGAATGGCATTACCAAAAACTCATTAGACCATAACGAGTCCTGGAAGTTATCTTAGGGACATCCTCACTAAATCTTCAATTGGTTAATAACCAAACCTTAAATCAATCTTTGAAAATAACAGGCACCTCTAGGCTGATCAAACAATCATTAATACGCGATAATGGACAACGATTCCCAATTGTTACTCGATTCAATTTTCCATAGTCAATGTATAGCCTTAATGTCCACATTTTTCCTCATAAATAAACTGGCTTTCCACGACGACATACTAGGTTGAATGGAACCTTTATCAACCAATTCTTGCAACTGACTTTCAATTCCCTTAACTCATCATGAACCAATCTCTAATATAAGGTCCGTACCTGGAAACAAATTAATAGAGAACTCCACATCTTTGCCTGATGACAATCCAGGTAAATTCTCAAGGAAAACGTCTAATCACCTTGACCTCTTCCACACTACTCAGAGCAATATCTCTTAGTACCTCATGAACTAAATATCTTAGGTAGCCATTCAATAATAATCTTTTTGCTCTCACAGCAGAACTAACGGCATACCTCACTACACTTTGCATCCCCCAAAAGTAACCTCTGGTCACCCAAGTCGATGGAAAGCAACTGATTTCCCGTAGCAATCTATCTTGGCACAATCATAATGCAACCAATCTGTGCCAAAAATCACATCAAATCCACAATATCTAACTGGATAAGATTCATAGGCATAACAACATCTTTCACCATCACTGTACACTCTGAATAACACCATACTAACGTAGAATGACCTACTTGTTTACTTGCTTAACGAATCCAACAATAAGTTATGGATATTACGGTCTGCAGCCCGCAATAACGATAACTCACTGTTGTCTCGATAAGTAAGCAACAATCCTCAAGAATACAACATTACCATCTTGCCCTTCATTAGAATTACATATGCATGACTCGATCGTGCTCCATCATTACTCTCTTTGGCAACATCATCAATAACAAGGAATATATCAGCCGGAGTCAGCTAGTATGACCTGTGCGACTGAACCTATAGCTCGTCCACCCAGCCGGAGTCATCTAATATGACCTGTGCGGCTGTACTCATAACCCATCGATCCATGCTAGTATATAAGTCGGAGTCACCTCTAGTGACCTGTACGACTCTAATCCTGTACACCACGGCTCATCTAACCAAAATTTCTAGATCCAGGTACCTGCGGAATCAGCGCTAGTGGTGGCAAAGAAGACTATGGAGGCATTTACTGATTCTGGGGACAATTTGCAGCTCTATGTCCCATTTATCCACATATAAAGCATCCACTGCTTTCTTGTCTATACTCTCCAGAGTGTATGCTATTGTACCGACAGCACAAAAGTACATTCCCTCTATCTGAATCGCCTTGTCTCTGAAATCTGGAATCACCAGTGCATCTACCACCATACCTCTAACCAGTGGCACAAAAACCTCAGCTGGAAGAACTAGAACTAGCTTCACTTCTCTTGAAGCTCTGAGTTTTACGAGGTCCTTGAGATGACGGATCTATACCCTTATCTTCTTTCCTCCAATTCCCATTCTTTTCTTATTCCTTTTTACTCTCGCTGAGCATAACCTCAGAGTCCTCAATTCTCAACAACATCTCGTAAAACTCCTGGTAAGAAGCACAATAAATAGTAGTCGTCAAAGAACGCCAATTCCTCTTATTATCCAGCTTAAAACAACATAACACCTCGACCGGATTAACAACATCCGTATGATAACGAGAAAACTCCGCTACTTTCCATAGTACTCATTTGTCGTCATCTTTCCTTGTCTCAAATTGCAAACTCTCACTTCTTACCATCCATTTATATCGGAGGACTAAACCTTTCCTTAAACAATTCTTTAAACAACTCTCAAATAGCTATTTCCTCCGGTGACATCATATAAGACTCCTGTCTCCATCAGGATGCAAATTCAATGCTCAGAAATCAGGTAGTCGTTTTGACCTACCGTCAAAAGAAAGATTCCCTTGACTTTGCATAATCTAAAACACCTTTTCTAACTGATTAAGCCATCGACCTGCTCCCTCAGGTCATCATTTTCCCTAAAGTGATTCAGCATCAACTTATATCCAGTCCTAAGAGAAAAACCTTTGGATAATAGACTGAGTCACATTAGTACTAGTTTCCCATAACCGAGCTAAATATGGAAAACTAGACTCAACTAAACGACGTGGCTCACTACGAGGCGGTATAGTTCTGACAGAAAACACTAGAGAATTCTCAAGATGTACAGGACTGTAAACTAAGCTCTGATACCAACTGACACACCCCATCCCGAAGGAGGGCGTGCTGGCCGTCACGTGAGAGTGATGTAACCATTTGCACAGTTCGGAAGCTTTAAAATACCATTGTGAATTCTGTCAGAATACCGTTAGATTCCTCGTGGCCACTAAAGCTCTGCTCTAACTCGAACCTGGAGGGGCGCAAAACAAGGTGAGTGGGTCAATAAAATAAGTCTTTCAAAATCTTTCCTTTATCAACGTATATATATCCCCTCACTGTAAAATCTGTATACTTTCTCAGAAAATGGCATATATAAATATATATAGCTTCAGAAATCTCAAAACACCATTCTTCATCATTTTTCAGAGAAATATACCATGCCATGTGCCAAAAACATAATATGGATGCATCAACATAAATCAGGTGAAATAATAAATCAACCGGAGACCCTGCAGTGGTCCTGTACGGCTGATTCTAAAGCTCAATATCCAATCCAGCCGGAGTCACCAACTGTGACCTGTACGGCACTGCCGGAGTCGCCAACTGCGACCTGTACGGCACTACGCTGCACATGAGTCGGGACTACCTGTAGTAGTCTGTACGACTCGGATGGTGTAATAATACGCTCTAGTGCTTCTCTCATCAATCATCTGTGCACATAATCTAGGGTCACCTACTAGTCGGAACCATCTCTAATGGTCTGTACGACTAGCATCTACTTGGATCCAAGGTGAGCGTGTGATGCGGGTGAATAACATAAGCACTAACACCAGGGGTGCAGGTTATGAGCTATCAACATAAATCTCATCAAACAATTCAATACACCATATCTAACTCACCTGATACTCACATGTGCGTCCGCAGCACCAATTCACATATATGCATCATATAACAATTCACATAATTCATGTAGTTTCTATGCATGGCATTTCAAATCACATATTCATATAAATCTATGCATGGCATTTCAAAATATACTTTCATTCAAAAATCGATTTCTAGGAAAACATTAAGTATATATATATACTGACATAAACTGCCCACTCACAGTTATATCGAAGGGTCATAACCCCTTAGCCTTTCTCGACTGTGCTCGTCCTCCGCATAAGCCTCGCCTATATGAGAAGTAACCGAAATAACGTTAATTAAGCACATAACCAACTTTCGCTAATAACTTCTCATATATTGCTCAAATTGGGTATATGAATATACCACTGTGACCTACACAATCTTAGGAACATCCCCATATTTTTAGAAAAATTTTCCGACCACCCACGCGCCGCCACGCGCCGGCGAAGGCACGGTCAGACGCGCCGGCCACGCGCGGGCACGTGCCAGGCACACTGACGGCGTCAGTTAACGCCGTCAGGAATATTCCAGGAATATTCCGTTAACTCCTAACGGTTTCCGTTAATTTTGACTGACGGCGTCAGGAATATTCCGTCCAACTGACGGAATATTCCGTCGTCTTCTCCGGCGACTCGCCGGCCGCCGGTGGGTTCGCCGGATTCTGGGTATTTTTCCAACTATGGTTTCTCACTCATTTTTCATCCATTTTTTATGCAATTGGTACCAAAATGAAGCTCTAAGCATGTAGAACACATCTAAACAAGTTTCAAGGCTTGAAAATCACAGGATTTTACCTGAGAAAGCTCGATAACTCGGCACACTTTAAAAACCTTCGATCTCGGTCCTCCGACGTCCAAACTCTACCAACGAAGTACCCCGAAACTCGTGAGGACCTCCTTAAGCTCACTGTGAGCTTGAAATTCCCTGAAATGCAAGATTTTACGTGTGCATGAACAGTGCACATTTTCGGGGTTAGGATTTCACGCCTAATCCGAGGGTTACAAGCTCCAAATTTGGTACCAAACTACTCAGGGGTTAACAAGGATCAAGAATCTTACCTTTTGGGCTTCGATCTGTGAAGAAATGGACGAGTTCCAACTCCGTCCGTACGTGCACAGTGCACGGGGAGAGTGTTCCGCGAGAGAGAGAGAGAGAGAGAGAGAGAGAGAGAGAGCTTACGGGGGAGAGAGAGAGAGGGAGAGGGGTAGTTAGGTGTGTGGTCAGCAACCTTAGCCACACAAAACCCTAACAATTATTTTCCAAATAAATTTTTCCAAAACTTAGAATAGGACAATAAAACCAAAGATAATGTCACATACCATAGAAATTTAAGGGTAATCCCGTCATTTCACATCATCGATAAAATAATTCTGGGACGGGCTGTTACAGTAAACTTGTCTTAAGATTGTTGGAAAAATTAGCGTCTAATTGCTATAATAAATCACATAGAAAATCAAGAAATAATTCATGCAATTATATATCACAATAATGCATGCACATGAGTAACCAATGTTAAATGAACATGATATAATGGATTAGAAAAACCTAGAAAATACGGTCGAGACAAGTGTTGGACACTTTATCCTTAAGACAAGTTTACGCCCCACTACGGTGCTCATGATTGATTGGCGCATGTCTCTCAAGATACAACAACCACGTCCTTGTAATAGTAGTACTCCAAATCACAAGGCTCCATGAACCACGATTGTGTTGAAAACTCTCGCATATGGACTCAATGAAACTCTCTAATATTTAGTGCACTATAGGTTTGATTATGTAAAACAATGAAAAGCTATTTTGGGATTATATGGGGCTTCCCTATTTATAGAATGTGAGATACCTCTTTGGAAAGCATGTGACTATTCATGAAAAGTCAAAAGTTGCAACTCTTTATTTGAGTAGACACATATTTCTACCAAAAGGCTCCACTTCTAATTTCCATTCAATTAATAAATTTAATATAATAATATTATTATTAAATTTTCCAACAGTTGTAAGACTAAGAATCAATTGGCCAAGTCCTACCGTAAATGGTTATTCGGACGAAATGGTCAAAATGTAGAAAAAGATATGTGGGCTGAAAAGTATATATACAATTACATTCCTTGCACAACAAGATATTATCCCTACAAGTTAGGAATACAACTACAATTAGAATTACAATCATATCTAGACTCTAACTATTTTTCTACTTGTCTAACACTCCCCCTCAAGTTGGAGAGTGGATGTCAAAAACTTCCAACTTGCGTAACCTAGTCGAAAACTTTTCCTTCCTGAGAGGCTTGGTGAACAAATCCGCCAATTGGTGTGCCGTACCAACATACTTGGTTTCTATAGTGCCATTTGCAATCTTATCTCGTATAAGGTGACAATCCATCTCAATGTGACGAGTCCGCTCATGAAAAATAGGATTAGCGGCTATATGTAACGCTGCTTGATTATCATAAAATAAAATGGAAGGACAATCTAAAGGAATGTTCAAATCCTTCAACAAAAACCGAAGCCAAATTAACTCACAACAAGCACCTGCCATAGCCCTATATTCTGCCTCAGCTGAAAGAGTGAAACAGTTTTCTGTCGCTTCTATCACGAAATCAAAGAATTTCCCAAGAATACACAATACCAAGTAGTCGAACGGCGAGTGATAGGACAACCTGCCCAATCAGAGTCACAAAATGCAACTAACTTGATTTTTTTTTTTTTTTTGGAAACGTGGTGCTATTTTATTTTATTATGGTTTTTAGTTTCAGTTTTTGGTTTTGTAGTCTGACTGTTATGATGCCCAAATTGAGAATTGTTTTTTGGTTTGTAGTTTCAGTTTAAGGTTTTTTATTTTATTATTGTTTTTTAGTTTCAGTTTTTAGTTTTTCGTTTTTTCGTTTCAGTTTTTGGTAATAATTAAATTGCTTGATTTTTTTTATGAGTGCAGGAAACTATTATTTTTCAAGAAGAGGATATGGAGAAAATGCCAATGCTCCAGCACATGACATTTCACATTGCTGAGCATGCTCATAGGGAGTACAGAAATAAATTAAAAAAAAACATTACACTGATAAACCAGTTGAGGAACACCAAAATACACCTCTTAATGTGGATCCTCAACAGTGGGCTGAGTTGGTGTCCTACTGGAATAAAGAAAAAATGAAGGTAAACTTTTTATTATTTATTTTATTATAGCTTGAAAATTGTTTAATATTTTTTTTTTAATTTTTTCATGAGATTGCTGCAAAAAATAAGCATAATCGGCAGTTGAGTTTTTGTATGTTATGTGAAATTATTTTGATATAATTTTTTGTAATTAATATTCATTAGAAACTGAAGAAGTTTTTTTTTATTTTTTTATTTTTTATATATGTAGTGTCGCTTATAAGCGACGTCAGCTCAAATAAATGTATTATCGAATTTTAGGTGATGTCCGTCGTAACCGACATTAGCTTGACTATTTTATTATGTATTTTTAGTTAATGTCGGTTGGGAGTGACACCAAGTTTGCTAGTTTAATTATTTATTCTTAGTTAATGTTAGTTTGAACTGACATCATGCCACCATTCTATGTCACTTATAAGCGACGTCAGATTCTATGTCAGTTTTAAGCGACGTCAATACCCTTTTTATTTTATATTACTTTGCTTCATGGTGGCAGATTAAGGGGCCCACTACTACAAAATTATCTATAACTGACGGTTCAAAAACCGACAAAAAACGTATATTACTGTCGGATTTTAAGCAAAATCCGACAGAAAATGGATGCAGTGACGGATATAATAAGCGACAGAATTGCTCGCGTCAGGAAATGAATTTTCCGACAGAAAATACTCTAAAACCGACAGAATTTGTGTCGGATATAACCGACAGAGAATAAATTAATAATGAATGAATAATAGCTTTTTCTGTCGGATAAAACCGACAGAAAATATACAAAACCGACAGAACTTGTGTCGGTTATAACCGACAGGGAATATATTGATAATAAATAAGACCATTTTCTGTCGGATAAAACCGACAGAAAATATATAAAACCGACAGAAAATATAAATATATAAAATCGAAAGGGAATATATTAATAATAAATCAGACAATCTCTGTCGAATAAAACCGACCGAAAATAGATTAATAATAAAAAAAAATATAAAAAGGACATGACAGCATTCACTGCACTTTCTACAATTTCTTATTTCGTACCATCCTCCTCCCTCTGCTCTCCCTCTTCCTCTTCCTGCGACTCCGTCGGCTTCATCTCCGAAATCATCCTCTCCCAGCACAACCTTTCTAGGTTTCTTCCATTGCATGCAATCTGCTCGCTTCCATCGTTAAAAAGGCTTTCTTTGGGCTCCAATGGATTGTACGGAAGCCTCACGGATGACCTGAAAAATTGCTCGAGCTTGGAGCAGTTGGATTTGGGTAAAAGTTCGTTCACCGGAAAAGTTCCAGACTTGTCTTCTTTGACAAAATTGACCCTCCTGAGTTTGAATGGCAGTGGATTTTCCGGGAAATTTCCATGGAAATCGTTGTAATTTTGATGTGATTTTGTAGCCAAGAAATGGCCAAATGAACTGAGGAAACAACATCGAAGAAAAGGTTTCATAAAATGGAGGTTAATCACATACACATTTCTCTATATTTTAAATGAAGAAAAAAAAAATCTCACCTCATATTTTTCAGTTTGTTCCTTCCATGTATATGCATCCCAGAGATCAACGCCCATATCTCCCCAGTACATACCCACTTTAAGTCGGCATGCATTTTCACAGCTTCAGCTTGCTTCTAGAATTGTTCATCCATGGTGATTGAAGCGAGAAGGAGAAGGGGAGAAGAGAATGAGAAGGAAATGAGGAAGGGAGAAGACACTGACGCAAGGAAGAGATGGAGGGGTTTTATTTTGGAAAATTTTCATTATTGTCGGTTATAACCGATAGAACCATTTTTTTAAAATAAAAAAAGACAAAAGATTTTCATTACTGTCGGTTATAACCGAAAGAAAAAAATGGCGGCAAAAATCCCCACAAAATTTCCTCCCAAAATTTTAAATTCCCTCCCAAAATTTTAAATTCCCCCCAAAATTTTGTTACAATTTTAAAAAATAAAATAATAATTGTTTGTTTTAATAAATAAATAAATAAATAATATGTATTTAAATAGAATACGTTTTTAAAAATTAAATAAGTAATTGTTTGGTTTAATAGATAATAACCCATGTAAAATATGCAATAAAGAAACAAAATGATAATTGTACAATGAAAATGTCATCACATAAACTAAATATTGTGTAATCAATACTTGAAAATCATAAATAAAAATTTAGCACAAATTACTTTTCCCACTTAAAAATTTAGGCAAATTTAACGGAGATATGCATTCTACGAAACTTTTTTCAACGATCCAACCGTCAAACTTATTTGTACACACTCCGAGATTGCATACGTAAAAAATCGTAAAAAGCAAACATTCAGAGATTATGTAACGGAACAAAAGTTTTCGACGGTTATAAATGAAAAATCACAATTTAATGGTTTATTTTAGCTCCGATTTTAATGATTTTTTACAGCTACACTCCTCGACCATATAAGAATGCAATGAATAAATTTGATCTTCAATTTAAAATATTTACACTATTGGATACCACAAAATCTTATTTTAGACTTAATGGAAGTATAACATTGACTCTTAAGTGTTTATTTAATCTACCGTTTTGACGCGATACACATTCTACGAAACTTTTTTCAATAATCTAACTGTCAAACTTGTTTGTACACACTTCGAGATCTCATACGTAAAAAATCACAAAAAATAAACATTCAGAGATTAGGTAACAGAACAAAAAATTTCGACAGTTATAAACGAAAAATCACAATTTAACGGCTATTTTAGCTCCGATTTTGATGATTTTTTTACAGCTACAGTCCTCGTTCCTATAAGAATGCATTGAACGATCTTCAATTTAAAATATTTAAACTAGTGGGTAATTTTTTATACTTAATGGAAGTATAACATTAACTCTTAAGTGTTTGTTAAATCTATCAATTTGATAGGATATGCATTCCACGAAACTAGTTTCAACGATCCAACCGTCAAATATGTTTGTATATACTCCGAGATAGCATGTGTAAAAAATCGCAAAAAAAAAAACATTAAGAGATTAGGTAACAGGACCATGAGTGAAAAAAAAAATATTTAAACCATTTGTTTATTTCTTTTTAATCAATATAACATTTTAAAATAATAAAATAGTCAATTTCTGTTGGTTATAAACGCCAGAATACTAAAATAATAACCGTCAGAAACTAAAATAATAAAATAGTCAATTTTTGTCGGTTATAACTGCCACCATTAACTTAAAAACCGCCAGAATATGTTAAAAATATTATAAAAAAAAGAATTCAAAAATACTGAGGGTTATATTAATTTTATGGCGGTTAAATCCGCCAGGAAAAATCCGCCAGGAATTCATGTCGGATATATCCGTCAGAAAGTATCTTTAATCCGACAATAAATAAATTATGTGTTGGATATCTTTTATCCATTAGAATGGCTTATTAACCGCCAGGATTGTTCGACACCTAAAGCTAATATTGTAGTAGTGGCCTAAGCGACGTCAATACCCTATTTGTGACGGTAGCATTGGTGTCGCTTTCTCTATCCGACATTACACGATTTAATGTCGGATTTTTACCAATAATTCGACAGTAAGTGATGTTTCTTGTCGTTTTAAGGGTGACAGTAATATGCCCTTTTGTAGTAGTGCTGACGTCGTTGCCTGTAATCACAATATCATTCACATAAAATGAGCAAGGCTGTGAAAGAAGTATCAGACTTTCTGGTGAATAGTGAATAGTGAGCTTTGGATTGTTGAAAACCAGCAGAAAGAATGGCACTAGTGAATTTGGCAAACCATTGGCGAGAAGCCTGCTTGAGACCATAAAGGTACTTGTGAATGCGACACATAAAATTCTCCTTATTTCGCCGAAGACTAGGAGGAGGAGACATATCAATTTCCTCATGCAAGTCACCATGCCAAAAAGTATTATTAACATCGAGCTGATGAAGAGACTAAGACTGACTAGCAGCAAGAGCAAGAAGACAACGCACTGTAATCATCTTAGCAGTAGGAGAAAAAGTGTCATGATAATCAATACCTTCAACTTGTGTGTAACCTTTAGCAACTAAACGAGCTTTATAACGCTCAATGGAACCATTAGAATTATACTTCAGTTTGTACACCCACTTACAATCAATGGGAACTTTGCCAGGGGGCAAGGTAGTCAAAGTCCAAATACCATTGGCATGTAAAGCTTGAAGCTCCTCATTCATGGCGCGATGCCAATTAGGGTCACTGGCAGCCTCGGCAAAGTCGACTAACAGAGTAAATATATGAAAGATGTTTGGGAGAGTAACAGTGGTAAGAAATAAAGTTACAAAGTGGATATCATGTACCTTTTCTAGAACCGAGCTGCGAAGTCGAGGATTGGTGTGGTGGCAGAATCACCTGCAAGCAAATGTAGTCTTTTAAATAGGATGAGGGTTTATGGGTACGGGAAAAAGTGTGTTAGGTGTGGGGAATAGACCCGGCAGTTTCTGACACGACACGAAAACGACACGAAAATAACGGGTTTCGGGTCAACACGATAACTAATCGGGTCATTATCGGGTGACCCATTAAGAACCTGTTAATAACGGGTTCTTAACGGGTATACACGCGGATAACACGTGGGTAACCCGTTTCGAACCGTTAAGAAAAAAATTATTTTGATAATTTTAAAGTTTAATTACTAAAAGATTTATTATAAAATACAGTAGCCATATTAATATATACAATATATTCTATATTAAATATATAGTTTTGTATTATTATTCTATATAAGTTAAAAAAAAAAAAGTTTTGGTCATTATTTGTTTTTATTATGAGAGTTCCTTATTATCATTACTAGGATAATTTTATTTAACATGTTGTTGTCCAAAATTAAAATAAACTAGTATAGTATTTGTATAGGCAAGAACTAAGAAGACATACATACAAGTATGAAAAATGTGAAAGAATATATAAACACTCATGATTCATCATTATTCCTCCACGAGTAGTTAATGGTTACACTTATATTATCGTTTAGATTTTTAAAATCCTCCAAACCCTCATGAATAATGTTTTTTATTTGAGGGAAAAATTAATAAAATTAATAATAATTATTGTTGAAGTGTAAAAAATGTAAAAAAATATGCAATCACTCATAGTGACAAGCTTTACAACTTTCATGTAGGGGTCAGCTTCGAAATCCAACACTATAATCCATAAATCTTAAATTTATATTTAACCGTCGATTGTCATTTACGCTTTATTATTCTTACTGAATTTCATTTTTTAAACTTTCTTTTTTGAAAACATGATCATCTGGTGGATGTAAGAAGATGAACGGTTCAGATCTTTAATATCACGTTTCGATATTTACGGTTAACTGAAATATGAGTTGATGTCATATAGTTTGTAGAAACTTTATAAACATCAAGCAATATTTTCACTAACCGTAAAACTCTGAATATAATATCAACGATCCAAACCGTTCATCTTCTTGCATCCTCTAATAGATCATGTTTTCAAATAAGAAAATCTGAAAAAACAAAATTTGATGAGAACAATGAAGCGTAAATGTAAACAACAATCAATCGTTAAATTTTGATCTATGATTTATATGATTATAGTGGCAAATTTCGAAGTTAAGCTCTTTATGAAAGTTGTAAAGCTTGTCATTACGAGCGTTTATATGTATTTTCTATATTTTTACACTTCTACATTAATTAAAAAACTATTAAAGACTTTACTTAATTAATTAAGCTATTAATTAATTTATACCCATTTTGTTTCAGAAGCAATGGATGCTAGAGATTCAGATTCAATAAACCTTAGTGATGAAGAGTCCGTTGAGATTATAATGGGAACAAAACGAGATCTTGAAAGCGAAAGTATAAACAATACAAATACGAGTCTTGCAAAGAAAAAGGCTAGAGTAATCTATTTAGATAAGCTAAAATATACTTAAAAGAAAATTGCGTTTTTATAATTTGGATGTGACAATATAGTATGTATACACTTATTTAGTATTATGTTTTTTATTTGATTATTTATTGGTTTAAAATATATTTTCCTTAACAGGTAACGGGTCGGGTCATATTACCTGTTAATATTATTGGGTCAATTTCAGGTCGGATCATTTTACCTGTTTATTTTAACGGGTGTTACACGACACGACCCGTTAAGATATCGGGTATGATATGAAAACGACACGAACAAGAAAGACACGACACGAATGCCAGGTCTAGTGGGGAATGTCAGGATGAGGCGTGGGCTGGGAGACGAGGGGTCCGTGGGTAGTTTGGTGGAATCTGAGGCAGTATCGGTGGAGGGAGTAGGTGGGGCCAGGAGTGTAGTGGTGGGATGGTGGACATGTGAGGTGGCAGCATGGGAAATGGGCGTGGAAGTGGAGGTGGGTGAGGTGGCAGTATAGGAAGGTGGCGTGGTGTTAGGAGGTGATTGATAGGAAAGGTCCAGATGAGAGGGAAGAGGCAGTGTAGGCGTGGGGGATGGGGTAGGGGTGGGGTTAACGGCAAAAGAGAAAGAATCTTCATGAAAGATTGCATCCCTACTGGTCAGAGTGCGGTAAGTGTCTAGGTCATATAGTTTCTATGCTTTCTGTCCACGAAGGTAACCAAGGAAGATGCAATGATGGGCCCGAGGAGAAAATTTAGTAGTGGGAATGACAGTGGTGGCATAGGCTAGACAACCAAAGACGCGTAAGTGGTCATAGGTTGGGGTTTTGTTATGGAGAACCTCAAAAGGAGATTTATGGCGTGTTTATCAAACGGGAATGGAATGAAAAGAAACGAAATCGTATTCCTCCCGAAGCATTCCGGCGTTTACTAACATATAGGGAATGAAAAACACATGGGGCCCATCCAAAATCCGGAATCACACTTCGGAAATTCTCGGATTTGGATTCCTAGGAGAGACCTGGTATTTGGATTCCTGGAGAAACTCTTCATTCGGATTCTAACTTTTATACCGAAACGACCCTCATGATTTTTGGCTAATCCGAAAGTACCCCCAACAACTTCACCTTTCCAACCCATCAGAGTCCTGCAATTTCATCTTTATCAACTCGCGGTGAGCTCCAACGGCGATGGCGGTGCAAACAAATACAAAACCACAAACAATGATACAAATCAAAACAATCATGAGAATCAAGTTTCTAACAAAACCCAGAATGAGAGAGAGATATGGGTTCCTTCGCACCTCTGTTTTGAGAACCAAAGAGGACGGAGAACATTTTTTTTTGTTCACTGAGGACGGAGACCGTCCTATTTTGAGAACCAAAGAGGGCTCTGACCTCCTTTCTTCTTACTACTTATTGCAATTTATTTTTCTCTTTAATAAATTACTTTTATGAAATGTTTTTTTTATTCTTAAAATCAAATAGAGATGGATGTGCTTCTACAGGGTAATAAAATGTAAAAAAATTTGTTAAATGTTTGCCTTTTGATCTTAACTGTTATTAAAAATAAATATAGCATAAAATAAAACAAAAAATAATAAGGGCATTTCAGTAATCTTATTGATTTATATTCCGATTCATCTGAATTAGTAAACAACTTATATGAACTAAAGTTCATTCATACTCCGATTCCAGAACATTTAAGTAAACAGCTTCAACAGTAATCCGATTTTGACTCCTCCTCAATTCAATTTCTCATCAATCCAATTCCTCTATTTTGATTACGGTTACGTAAACGCACACTTATTATGGAGAAGACGGGTAGGGAGACGGTTTATTAGATAAGCAGTTGTAAGAACACATTCACCCCAAAATTTTAGAGGAAGATATGATTAGAAGTGAATGGCGCGAGCAGTTTCAAGGAGGTGCCTTTGTTTTCGTTCAACAACGCCATTTTGTTGAGGGGTATAAACACAAGAAGTTTGAAAAAGGATCCTATTGTCTGAGAAAAAATTATGAAGAGTAAAAAATTCGCCTCCATTATCAGTATGAATGCATTGGATTTTAGTATGGAATTGGGTATTGACATAAGCAAAAAAATCCTTGATTAATTGTTGAGTATTTGATTGATGTTTCATGAGAAAGACCCATGTAAAGCGAGAAAAATCATCCACAATGGTTAAAATATAATGAGCTCCAGAAAGGGAAGATTGACGATTCGGGCCCCAAATATCACAATGAATTAGCAAAAGGAAAAGTCGTTGAAATTGAACTTAAACCAAAAGGTTGACGAGTTTGTTTTGCCAAAGGACAAACATCACAAACATGACTAGAATCAAAAGAACAATTAAGAAAACTAGAAGCTAAAGCTTGCAAACGAGTAGATGAAGGGTGACCAAGGTGCCTATGCCATAGGGAGGACGGGATGTTGATGATGTTCCAGAGAGGGTGACGGGTAGGGATAGAGGAGGCAAGGGCCACGTTGCTTACCCACACCAATCATCGTCTTCGAAACCAAGTCCTGCAAAACACACAAAGAAGGAAAGAATGTTACGGAATACGATAATCCATCTGTAAGCTTACCAACCGATAAAAGGTCAACTTTAAAATTAGGGACACATAAAAAATCTTTCAAATTAACCGAGGAATTTAAACGAAGAGTGCCAGTTAAAGTAATTGGAGTGGTAGCACCACTAGGCAAAGAAACAGGTGGCAAATGCGAAGCAGAAGTATTAACTAAACATGAAGTGGAAGAAGTAATATGATCTGTACCTCCACTGTCAAGGATCCATTGACCATGATGAGAAGCAACAGGTAACAAACCTTTGGCAAAGTCATCACTGAAAGCGGCATGGGCCTGAGGAGACGAAGAAGAGTCTGCAGTGTCAGTTAGGGCAGCAAGGACACGGGCATGCTGTTCGGCTGAAAGGTGGGGCATTGCAACCTGTACATCATGCAAAGTGGGCTGGCCTTGCACGTGATGGGCTGAGGGAGTGACAGTAGCATTGCGGGCCTGGGGGCTGTTGTTAGGCCGAGGACTAGCATTGTTGGTGATGCGTGCGGGATTGGCAGCACCATTGCTGCATGAAGAACCAACAGATGTAGTGGGAGATGGTGGCGAGTTCACGGTTGAGTTGGAAGATGCGGGGGGCGTTGCTTTGGGAGAACTGTTCGCGAAGGTCGTCCCATACGGCTTTAGCAGTGGTGGAAAAGAAGACGGACTTGGCAAGATCAGGCTCCAAAGAATGAAGGAGCCAAGAAAGAATCATGTCGTTGCAGCGGCGCCAAGCGGCATGAGTATCAGGATCCTCGGAGGAGGACGGCTCCTCGATATCACCATTAATAAAACCAAGTTTGTTCTTGGCGCTCAAGGAAATCTCCATACCGTTCGCCCAGGTTGTATAATTATCTCCATTCAATTTTTTGGAGACAAGAACAAGGTTAGGGTGATCAGAATGGTGAAGGTAAAATGGGGTACTGCTATCAGAGTCTCCCATGATGGAAGAACAGAAACGGCAGAAGAAGGCTGCCGAAAAAAAATTAAAGAAAAGCTAGGGTTTTGAAACCTGCTATGTATACCATGTAGAAAAAGATATGTGAGCTGAAAAGTATATTTCATTGATACGTGAATAAGAATATATACAATTACATTCCTTGCACAGCAAGGTATTATCCCTACAAGTTAGGAATACAACTACAATTAAGATTACAATCATATCTGGACTCTAACTATGTTTCTACTTGTCTAACAAAATGCATAGCAATGTTTAAGCTACAGGTATTAATCACGATCTTTGATTATTTAGATTTTCCCCCAGTGTTGCCTCATTGCTTGATGTCTTAAACTCATTTTACGGAACAACGTGAACCAGCAGATTCTGCTGGTAAAAATATAGAATAGTAATCATGTTAGTATTAAGATGAGATGGGATTCTCACTAGTCACTCCTTTTATCACTGTGTTCAGAACTTTCACTTGGATCTTTTCTACCCTCAACAAGGAAAGATTCTTACCTACATCTTCGGATAGATCCCCGTTAGTATGCGACTCATCGGACTCATGGGGATATATCCCAATGATACATGAGATTCTCTCATCAATTGTGTGCCCAAACGTAAAATTACCGAGATCACAATTAAACTAGTTTTATTTTGAAATTATACATCATGTTATCGTAGAAGTATTTACACAAAAACTGATATAGGCTCAGTGCTAATCCCATTGGCCGATACACTCTTCACTTATAACTAGGTAAACTCGCGTGATGAATGGAATAGGAACAATGCTGTATAAGATTTAGCCCAATTTGGGTCACTGGTTTTACAATGTAGAAGGCCTCAAGCCTATGAAGATATTATTAGGAAATTATAAAAACCCCCTTCCAAACATTTTTTTCTTCAGTCACCCCTTCAAGTTTTCCATTTAGCTCATAGTCCCTAATTTGAAAGCTGGGCGCGCAATTGTTGATGAATGCTCAAATAAAATATGCAAGTAAAACAGAGAAAGTTTCGGAGAGTAACTTTTGTAACTGGGGAGACCAAAATTTTTGGGCAGAATGGCCGGGAAACTAGCAATTATCGAAGACTTTTAGGTAAACCTAGCATCTGTGTCTTGTTTTTCGTATTCGTGTCGTTTTCGTGACCTACTCAATATCTTAAGGGGTCGTGTTGTGTAACACCCGTTAATATTATCAGGTAATATGACCTGATCTGTTACCCGTAAAGAAAATATATTTAAAATTAATAAATAATGAAAATTTAAAATTGAAATTCGGTGAGTAGAATAAAGAGTAAACAACAATCGACAATTAAATTTAAATATAATATTTATGGATTATGGTGTCGGATTTTGGAGTTGACCCCTTCATGAAAGATGTAAAGTTTGTCATTACAAGTGATTGTATATATTTTTTTACATTTTTTCACACTCCTACAATAATTATTATTATTTTGCACTATAATTAAAAACACTATTCATGAGATTTGGAGGGTTTTTAAAATCTTAAACGACCATGTACCATTGTCTAAGTGTAAAGGATGTAATCACGAGCATTTATATATGCTTTCATATTTTTCAGACTTGTACATTAATGATTATGAATTTTACTTATTTTGAACTCCCTTAAAAATATTATTCAGGAGGGTTTGTATAGTTTTAAAAATTCAAACGACGATGTACCCATCCTCAAAGTGTAGAGGATGTAATCACGGGCGTTTGCATATTTTTGCACTTTTTTCGCTCTTGTAAATTAATTATTATAATTTTTTTAATGTGTTTGGTATTTTTAAATGACTTGATATTTTTATTTTTAATGTGCTTTATGATTTTTTTTTTAATCTCACTCTTTGCTTATAATATACTATAAAATAAATAAATAAATAAAATTATTTTTTTTAAATTTATATAAAAATAATACAATAATACATATTTAATAGACAATATGTATATATACATTATGACTATTGTATTTTATAGTAAGTTTTTTTAATAGTTTAAAAAATTAAAATCATCAAAATAATTTTTTTCCTTAATGTGTCGAAACGGGTTATGTAACATCTCACATCGTCCAGGGGAGTGATCCTTAAATGTATATTCTCATCCTTACCTAGCACGAGGCCTTTTGGGAGCTCACTGGCTTCGGGTTCCGTAGGAACTCTGAAGTTAAGCGAGAAGGGGGCTAGAGCACTCCCAGGATGGGTGACCCACTGGAAAGTTGCTCGTGAGTTCCCAGAAACAAAACCGTGAGGGAATGGTAAGCTCAAAGCAGACAATATCGTGTTACGGTGGCGGAGCAGGCCCGGGAAGTGGTCCGGCCCGGGCCGGGATGTGACAGGTTACCCATGTGTAAACCTGTTAAGGACCAATTATTAATGGGTTCTTGTTGTGTGACCCGATAAAGACACTATTAGTTATTGTGTTGACTCGAAACCCGTTATTTTCGTGTCATTTACGTGTCGTGTAAAAAATTGCCAAGTCTACTTTTAGGGTGTGAATAGAATAGGGGTGTATGATAATAGGGATAAAATCTAAAACTAAAGTTTCTAAGTAGGGGTGGAAAGGAAAGACTCAATGTCCAGAGGTAAACAAAATAGAAAATATGAAAATACTGGTAGATTATTACAACCTGAGGATCTTCTATGAAAATATGAAAATACAGGTAAACAAAATGGATGATGATTCTCTTCGGATTCTCTTTGTGAGAATATCGAGAATCATCCGTTCATCGTATATCGTACGGTTAATTTTCGTAAGGTACTGTTTATATTCAATTTTAAGTAAAATAATTCAAAATAATTTTTGGCCCCAAGATGACAGATAAACGAACACGATGAAGTGATTTCCGAGATTCTTACAAAGAGAATTCGGATAGAATCCTATTCGGTATTTTATGAAATAAAAGAAAGCATCTTTTGGTCAAACATTAGACCTCTACATACAAGCCCAACAATGGACTGGGCTACACCGTATAAAAAATGCTTTGTTGGTAGTGCGAAGTGATTTTCGCACTCAGTCATATGTTTTATTTTGTTCCTTGATTATCTTATTTATTAAATTCAATAGTTAGGGAAAATACAACAGTGTAAGAGGTCAAAAAAAGTGTGCCGAATTCACTCTCCGCGATAATTTGTTCTGAAATACGAGTAAAAATAGGAGTTTTAGAAAGATTTATTCTTCTGGTTAGAAATCAAGTAAAATGTCTTTCACCAGCTTGTTTTTTCAAATGATAAGATAACAAAAGTAAATTCATATAAACTTCGGGGAGAACTGAAACATCTTCCACCAGCTTGTTGAGTGTTCACATTTGTTATCGTTATCCACCTGTCACAGTTCACCATTTCTTGAAGTCCTATACATGGCAAGCATTTTGTATTCCTCTTGTCAAGAAAAAGACAGAAAACTTGGGAGCTCTGATCAGCTCCAAACAAATTTTTTAGAGCTGCACTGATAATTTTTTTTTAAATTCAAGTACGATATTCATTTCATAACGGGAACAACGTACAATCAGAGAAAATGGTGCTAACAGTGAGCATCAATAAAAACCTTCTCGAGAAACAACCCGAATGAAGGGAAAAATAGTGTCCCGCACCAACAAACTTAATAATTAAAACTATCCTCCTAAATAAGATCAGAAATTCTATCAGGAAGGTCCTCAAACCAAGAAATGGGATGCTCCAAAGTTAAACTAAATCTAGCTAACCGATCAGCCATTGTATTGGCATCTATTCGCACAAAGTTAGCTTTCCACAGTTGGAAAGATTGCAGGATCCGTCTTGTGTCATCCATCAAATGCCCAAATGGTTCATGATTAGCCGCCAAATTATTTTGAATTGCAGCTATCACCAATAGTGCATCTCCTTCCAATATCACCTGTTCAGTCTGTTGTTGGTGAGCAAATAAAGCAGCACGAGCAGCTGCAATCTCCGCAAGCATAGGTGATGCAATACCAATCAACTTCAAAGTCGTAGCTGCCATAAAATCCCCAGCCGCATTCCTGATGATCACGCCAACACCTTCCACTGCATCATGTTCATCCCACGCACCATCAAAATTACATTTAATCCATCATTCCTCCGGCTTCCTCCATTTTTGCACATTGGCAGCCTTGTTATTCGGTTGCACCTCATTCCACTTCTTAAACTCCAACAACCAAGTGTGAGCTTGCAGTTGGATTTCCTGTGGTGGTAAAACCAAGCCCTTCCAAAGCATTGCATTACGAGCGTTCCAGATATTCTAAAGCAAAACAGGCGCGAAATCAAAGCTCTCTTTTGAAAGAGAATAAACCAAGTGAGCCAACCATTCTTGTAACCTAACCTCTCGGTGCTGCATAGTTTGTAGTCCCAATGGGCTTGAGAACTATGTCGCCGCCGCTCGAGAGCAATGCAAGAGGGCGTGTTCAATCGTTTCAGGTTCGTTATCACAGAAGAGACAACAATCATCCATAAGTGCCTTTCTCATCTTCAAATTGACTCTAGTCGGCAAAGAGTTCAAACAACCTTTCCAGATACAAATTTTGACTTTACTTGGTACCTTAGTATGCCACAAAGCCTTCCACATAAACTTGATCTCCGTCGTCATCGTTGAACTGATCGATACATTACCACAAATTTCACTGCAAGTTCGAGCAACGAAGTATGCACTCTTAGTCATAAAATTTCCTTTGGGGTTTTTAATCCAAATCAACTCATCAGGTGGACTAAACAAACTCAAAGGAATGCTCATAATAAGGTTGGCCTCTTCTTCAAAGAATATTTGAGATATCAACTGCATATTCCATCAAACACAATCCGAGTCCACCATAAAAGATCTCACAGTAAGCTAGGATGTACTCCTACTAGTAAAGGACTGAGCACTTTTGCATAATTATCTCGCGGTAGCCAGTTGTCACCCCAAATTTTAATATTCAAACAGTCACCCACTCACCATCGCGCTCCACGCTGAATCAAAACTCTAGAGGCCGCCATGCTTTTCCAACAATAAGACGAATTTGTCTTCACCGTAGCTTGCAGAAAATCCATTTCAGGAAAATAACGAGCTTTAAAGACTTGAGCAACAAGATAATGTGGTTGTTGGATAATACACCAACCTTGCTTAGCAAGCAAAGCTAGTTTGAAAGCGTACAAATCTTTGATATATGCGAATTTAGTCTTCTTGGATTTATCAGTGAAAACCGGCAACCTAAGATAATGATCATGGTATTCCACCTGGTTCATACCAAGGCAATCGACAATCAATTGAGCATCCATTTCAGTCACATTCACACTAAACGCCACACAACTTTTGGAAAAATTAACCGCTTGCCCGAAGCCAACTCATAAGATCTCAACAATTCCTTTAGTTCACAACATTCCTGCAAAGTACTTCTAGCAAGAATAAAGCTATCATCTGCAAAGAGGAGATGATGTATACTAGGTGCACCATTACAAACCTTGATCCCTTGTATCTGTCTTTGAGCCTTCCACACATCCAACATGGCCGAAAGACATTCTATACAAATCACAAAGAAGAACGGAGACAACGGATCCCCTTGCCAAATACCCATTTTAGGTTGTAAGAAGCCCACTGGTTCCCTATTAAGCGAACGAATAAGAAACTGAAGTGACACACATCATTATCCAAGTAATC
Source organism: Heteromeles arbutifolia (assembly GCA_024362995.1). Classification (NCBI taxonomy): domain Eukaryota; kingdom Viridiplantae; phylum Streptophyta; class Magnoliopsida; order Rosales; family Rosaceae; genus Heteromeles; species Heteromeles arbutifolia. The sequence continues at coordinate 34,931,171 of JANCRC010000002.1, read as the reverse complement.
CATTCCTCAGCGAACCCCAATATTCTCATCATTTGTTCTAGGAACATCCATTCGATGCGATCATATGCTTTACTAATGTCTAATTTCAACGCCATCACACCATTCCAACCACTATTCTTCTTTTTCATAAAGTGAGCAATTTCCGATGTCACCAACCAATTATCTGAGATTAATCTTCCAGTGAGGATGGCGAAATGATATCTGGTAAAATAAGCTTCAACCTGTTCGTGAGTACTTTGGAACAAATTTTGTATATCACATTACACAAATTGATTGGCCGAAGTTGAGTCATGGAAGTTGGGTCCGCTTTCTTAGGTATAAGAGTTACATGCGTAAAATTAACTTTCCGCATCATACTCCCTGATAAAAGAAGATAGCAAACTCCATCACAGATATCATGACCAACAATTGCCCAATGTTTCTGATAAAACCTAGGAGTCATTCCATCTGGTTCTGGCACCTTGGTAGGGTGCATTTGAAACAAAGCAGATTTTATTTCTTCATCAGAAAACGGTAACAGAAGATTCTGATTCATCTCGGTCGTGACTTTCGGTGCAGCCGGACTTAGAATTGTAAAAGCATGTGCTACACCCGTGGAGTCAAACAATTTTTGAAAATAATCCACTATTATCGAGGCCATACTAGCCTTACTTTCATGCCACTGCCCTGTTTCATCAAACAAACCGTGCAGCCCATTTCATCGTTGTCATTGAAATGCTTTTTGATGAAAATATCTAGTATTTTGATCTCCAAGATGCAGCTAATTCTCTTTGGACTGTTGATGCCAGAACGCCTCTTCTTGTACTAATAGCGAGTGTAATCGAGTATACAATTCATGCCTTTGAGCAATAGTTAAATAAAGCTTGTACTTTATCTTCTGTTGCCACTATTTCACCAGGAATTGAACGTTCAGTGTTCTTCACCCAATTTAACAAATGCATCCTTGTCGCCTTAATCTTCTCCACAACTCGATACATAAGGGATCCAACGCAGTTTGTAGACCATCCCTTTTGTATCGTTGTCTCACAACCATCCTGCACTGGCCATCCATCTTTATATCAGAAACTTTTCTTAAACTTTGCTATTTTCCTGACCTCCCACTCCAATAAGATCGGAATATGGTCCGAAGACGTAGGCTTCATATGGACAACTTTGAAACCCAGAAATAAATCAAACCATTTTTGTGTGGCAAACACTCTATCTAAACGAACCTTAATACCACCACCCTTTGTCGTTACCCAAGTAAACTTATTGCCAACAAAGCCCATGTCTTTCAGTTCACAATCCATCAACGCATTTCGATATCCTTCCACTTGCCTTTCACTTCGTACATCACCACTCTCGTGGTCAACTGCTTGGAGAACTTCATTAACATCCCCAAAACAACAACATGGTAATGGCGAATTTTCTTTGAGACGTCGAAGAAACTCCGATGATTTGTAATGTTCAGATTCAACTAGATAGCCATAAAAGAATGTAAGTCTCCAGTGAAAGGCATCTCTCACTCTGCCCACCTCAAAATCAATATGATTCGAAAAATATAAGCAGAGTGAAAGCTGGGCTTCATCTTTCCACATAGCACACATGCCACTAGACCGACCAGAACTCGGTACAGTAAACACACAATCAAACTATAACTATGATTTTAACTTCCCCATATGTTCTCTGGAGCTTTTAGTTTCGCACAGAAAAATCACTGTGGGATCTTTAAAGAGAATGAGTATCTTAAGTGCTTGAATTGCACGGAGGTTCCCAAGCCCTCAACAATTATAACTTATACAACTCATTGCAATCGGCGAGGCTGAACCCTGTCAGCCTCCACCGTTGTAAAATTCATTGAGCTTGAAGAAGCACGTTTTTTTGTGGCATGGGATCTTCCAATAAAATCCTTTTCCCGATCCATACGTTTCCCTAGTTCAGAGAGAACAAACTTACTACGATGCATCCTCATATTTTCTTTATTACGTCCCAAGCGCTGTTTGAAATTTTTTCCGTCCAAATTCCTAGTTCCAAAAAATGAACGGATCCACATATGGCAAGATTGCCATAATATCATCCTCCCCCATAAGTTTTTCATTAAGATCAGGAATAACCTGGTGTGTCGACCTTCCCTCTACCGCATTCATAACCTGCAAGCTCAATCCCAAACCACCTTCCTCTATACCCCTATTCCACGACTCGTGTATTTTGGAGGTTGGTCCATCCTGATTACCTCCACTAAACCCGTCTTCAGCCCCCACATCTTCCTCTATAATATCATCCATGTCATCCATGATTAGCACTGATATAGTTCAACCACCATCAGGTCCCAACCCAAACCGTTTACCCACAGGCTTTATGTATTCCTTCCCTAGTACATCATCTTGAAACCACTTCCATAAGGTTTAGCATAGTCATCATCCTGTCGTCCGCGATATTTTTCACACTGGTCTTCCACATGATCCATTATGCCGCATAAGAAACAAGTGAGTGGAAATTTTTCGTATCGAATATCAACATTCAAAGTTCGACCTTCTAACTGCAATGCCACGTAATGTCTCAAAGGTTTTCGAATATCCAATCGAACCCTAATTCTGAGAATGCTTCCAAACTGTTCATTCTTTCTACTCTGATCAGTGAGTACATAATCCCCAACGTGGTTGCCTAGAAACTTTCCCATCTAGTGTGTCATATAACAGAACGGTAATCCTTACACTTGAATCCAAAATTCCTGATGAAACAGCAGAACCCTCATTAGATTGGTCATATTATCTGCCTCCGCAAGAACCAAAATGAACTGTTTATTAAATAGCCGGGGCCCCCTTAGGATGGTGGTTTGCTCATAAAGAGAGTTAAATCTGAAAGCAAGGCGATCATCTTCAAGATTGAATATCAGCACATGCGTCTTAGGGCGCCATAAATTCCTCATTGATCGCTTAAAGCTTTCCTTGTTGATTGGTTTAGAAGACAGAACTTTGCCCACCAGAAACACCTTGACGATTTCAAAGATCTCACATCTTGATTCTCAACCATAATGACTTTTTGTTCCTCCTCTGTAATAGCAAACTTCCTTGAGAATTTTGAAACTATTTCTTCCATTGTCATCAGTCCTATTGTAAGCCAAGACCAACCCCACGTACACACTTTGAAACACCTTATTGAGAATTGCAGGACTCTCTCCCACACCATTAGACAATTAGAGCACACCCAGCCCTCATGTTTGCCTCCTCGTCGGAAAGAGCAGTCTGAATCACCGAAAACCAAGCTTTCCCGATATTCTCAGTCGTCGCTCTCCTAGGGTTTGTGAAGAAAATCTAGAGAGCCTTTTTGGATTTTATGCCATGTTAGCTACACTGATATTTGCACTATGAAGAAAGAATCTATGTAGTTTTTGAGCTTTCATTCCTTGAAACGGCACCATGGGAGCGAAAGCTGACCAAAAAGACCTAAAAGATGACTAAAGCAAAATTTTTCCACACCAAGTTTGGAGTGGACCCAAGAAATGGGGAAGGCAAGATCATCTATCACCATCAAGAGGAACAAAGAGAATCAAAGGAGATCATTCATATGGATGAGGTCAGGTCCACGGACCACACCCCTTTCTCACTATTATATTTGGCTTGAAAATGAAGTGAGATGAACCTTTTTCCAATTCGTAACAACAAGGGCAAGAAGTGGTAACGTGTATGCAATCTTTAGTGGTCCAAAAACCCGAACAACAACGGGTGAGACCGATGAGTCCTGACATGTTTGGTGCGATTTAGTCTGGTCTTTACCAGTTGTATATTGGTGGAAACATGAACTAGGTGGTCGGAAAATGTTATTTGTGGGTTTAGTAACATGCTGCATAACCCCAACCGATCAATCATTTCCTTCTAGTTAATCCATTTACTCAATCTTTCTTTGGTAACACTTTCATTTTTGGTTTTCAGTTTCATTTTTCAGTTCAAAAGATGGCGAGGAGATACATAGGGAAAAATAGAGAGAACAGGGGAGGAGAAAGGGGAGAGATGGATTCGGGACATAATAGTACCTAATTAAAAAGAAAAACTAAAAACAATTCCAAATAGTTTTTACTTTCGAGTTTTTATTTCACGCATTATTCTTCATTTCTCCGTTTCTCTCTCTCTCATTCTATTCGAAAACAAAGTGTTGCCAAACAAGCCCAAAGATTCTCCCTATTTATATGTTCATTTTCTGTCTAGGGTTGCTAAGAATTCAGCTGAGAAGTAAAGTCCCCTTCTCTGTTATTGGCACCTAAAAGGGTAGTTGATGTAGATTCATATATATGAACATGTAGAGTCCCCCTTCCATTGAAGGATCCTCAAATAATAATAATTGATCGACACCTTGTAGTACTTATTCTGTAACTTTTCTCAATGATTCGAATTGTCTATACTTTGATACATCATTCATTGATCATTCTTGTAAAAAATTAGACAAATTTAAAATCATTCAGACATCCAATTGTAGTGAAGCAACATAAAATAGACGAATACAATTTTTCGAAGGAACACTAATATGATTACCACTTAATCCAATTGTCAAATGGTTTCAGATTTTGATAATTTTTTTGTAAAGAATCTTTGAGGGAAGACCTAAGAGATTGATGGTTAGATCGTTGGAATACGATGTGGACTGGGGTGTGTGACATTTTTGTGTAGAATTAGCCCGTGTCATGTGCTCTTTTAAATTAGTACGAATAACTTACTGATCTAAAAAGGATAAAAAGTAAACTAAATAAATCGATAAAATCAGATCACGGAATAAATGAATGATTTACTTGACCAACGGATGATTAAGAGATTGTTCAAATGTTCTTGCTTAGCTATTTTAACCCAAAAAACAACTTGGTGAATAGTCACTAAGCTAAATATTAAACTCTCACTGCTCTCTCGTTCTCTCTCTCTCTCTCTCAAAAGTAAAAAAATGTTCATGGTTTGTTAAAGGGCAATTAGCTGGAATGATTTTTTGATATTTGGTTGCAGAAATAATCACTTTTAATAATGATGATATATTTATCATATATCGATGGCACAACGATAAAATAACGACCACACAACGATGACGATATGTAAAAGCTGATCATTTCTACAACTAAATGTCAAAAACTGACCATTTCAGCTAATAGATCTTTGTTAAAATAGCTAGTGTTATTGGTGATCCAAAGATAAACTGGCCAGCCAATACTGCTTTACTTTTCTATTCACTGCTAAATTAACCTAAAAGGCTCTTGAGGAAGATTTTTTTTTATTTTTGAACAAACGATATCATTTACACAAAGGGAATATTTTCTTCCTGTTTAACTACATTATCAAACAACATTTTACCCCAAGACTTTGGCATATGATAATTCAGAAAATGGTAGTAAACTAAAGGAGAAATTACATAAAACTATCTCAATTATGTGTCGAATTACAATCTCATACTTTATGTTTTAAACATTGTAATGTCATACCTCAACTTATGAATTTGTTGCAATGTCAGACCATCGTTAAATTTTCTGTCAATTTGGCTGTTAAATGATGATGTGGTAGAAACCGGGCCCAGTCCTTTGCCAACTGGAATAATAAATAAATAAATTATTGATAATTATTAACTTTTATTTAATAATTAAAATTAATTCATTATTAAATTTTTATTTAATAATTAAAATTAATTTAAAAAAAATCTCTCTCTCTCTTCTCCCCAATTTCCGATCGTCTCCTCCCCTCACTCCTTCCTCCTTCATCACTCCCTCCTCCTCATACCAGCCCATCCCAAACCGAATCCTACTCTGACTCGCAGCCTCCTTCTTCCCCCCACTTCTCGACCCTAAACTCTGATCGCCGACGCCCAGCCTCGACAAATTACTCAAGCCAGTGCTGACCCTTTGTCACCCCTAAACCCAAAGAGGCTCTCATGCGGCCACGGCCCCGATCTCATCTTTATCCTATTCAACCCCAGCGACGACGCCAAAATGGGAGACATCCGCAGACGACTTCTTCGTAATCGCGCCGGTCGAGCTCTCGGAATCTGCCTAGTGAATCCACCGCCACCACCAGAACTGGTACCGAGCGAGTCGTCTTTGGATGTGGATTTGGAATTCTGATTTTGCAGGGAAGGAGGCGCAAGGGGAGGAGACGATTGGAACTCAAGGGAGAAGATGAAGATCGGCATTTTGGGGAGAAGAGAGAGAGAGAGATTATTTTAAGTTAATTTTAATTATTAAAGAAAAAATTAATAATTTATTAATAATTAAATAATTTTCAATTAATTTTAATTAATTAAATAAAAATTAATATTTTTTAATTAATTAATTAATTTTTTATTCCAGTTAGTATAGGAGTGGGCCCCTCCTGCCATGTCATCATTTAATAATCAAATTAACATAAAATTTAACAGAAGTATGACATTCCAACGAATTCATAAGTTGAGGTATGATATTGGAATGTTTAAAACATGAGGTATGAGATTATGGTTCAACCTATAATTGAGATAATTTTGTGAAATTTATCCTAAACGGGTAAACTAAGGGAAATTTCAATGGAGAGGCACCTGACTATCACATGTATAATTATCAGCACTCTTTGTTTTTGCATAATTATCATCAGGGTCTGTCATCAAATATTTATATTATTCCTCTCAAAAGGGGGCTGGGTCGGTCCACGGGTAGGCTCATGGCCACTATCCGTCATCTAGTGCTTGCCTGAACTTGTCTCTCAGCTCCATCCATCGGAAGGACAACTTGCATTCCATCATCAATCTTCAAAGCATGATTAGGCAATTTTTCCTTCCCATGACAACTGGTGGCTATTGACATTTGATATTGCTTGTGTCTTTCACTTCAATTGTGGTGTGGGGGGGGGGGGGGGGTGGTTTGTGGAGGGGGGGAGAGTAATTTAGTTTGTAGAAGAACAAAATACTTACGTGTCACGGAGTTGTATCACTTATGTTCATATTTCTATTCTCATGACCTAGCACGTAAGATATGAAATTAGAGTTTAGGGTTTAGGATTTAGGGTAGGAGGGAAATAAAAACAATGGAAGATATTTGTGTATATAGGAGAATTTATTTTATTCATACTATGTTGCAGGTATACATACAAACATATATATAAATATGTTATGTACTTAAGAGAGTAGAAAAAATAATCTGGATGCATTGAGTGAGTGATGTTTCATTCACATCTCCATCTTTAAATTGCTAGCTTCAATGGAACCTGCAAAAATAACATACATGAGAGTAACTCTTTAGCTAATTTTCCCTTAGTTCGGATTGAAATCTCCGACAAGATTTTTATCGAGTGTCATTGTTAGCACCCTATCTTTAGTTTTGTACGTTTTTCTTCCTTTTCAATAAATATCGGACTTCAACTCAAAAAGATACAACAGACAAAAAATATGATTGACCAATCAAAAGCACCATCATTATTTGATTGAGTGAATTGGAGCCTAAACTTTCTCTTGTGGGGACCATTTCATTTGAGTAAGACTTGATATACACCATCACCATTATAAGTGGATTACAGACTCAAATTGCACCAGACCTTTAACTGCTCACCCTTTCTAAGCCATAATGGTTAGGCAAGATCGTAATCATTCAGAGAAAAGGAAGAAAATCTTTACTTTTGATCGATTTAGGAGCAAAAGCAAGATAACCATTCATTTAGAAAAAATATTCTTTCCGACAAAGCGATATTCCAAGCTATGCTAATATACGCTAATCTGGAAAGTTTTTCTTCGCCCAATTAGAAAGGACCTAAATTCCTAAGCAAAATATTCAGACATTTGTGGGTCTATGTGGTCCATAATCTCTATCACAGGTAGTTAAACCTAATAATTCTTATCTTACAGGAATGGAGTTATGGGCATTGGTATGAGAATGCAGGAGAAAGATTAGCTCTATCTACCTGTAAATGGTTGCGATTGAAAGGATGATCTTCCTTGTTGAAATTCCACATTGAAAATGTTCTGTAAATCAGCATCCCAAATTGCCGTAGGTTGGGCTTGCTGCAAGTGGCATATACCATTTTCGATAAAAATATTGCTAAAATTTTACAGGTTCCCTATAACTGATACAAGAGTTTAAAGACATTACAGTGAAACAGGATGTGTCAAGAAATGGTTCGGGGATCGAACCAGGAGCGCTTATGGTTCTTCGAAGCGCCAAATCAGTGGAATTTAACCCCATATCCAACCCACAAGATGCCAATTGTTGCATTGGATTCAACTGAAGATACGCAGAATTGGTCATTTCTGATGACATACCAATCGTCTGAAAATTGGCCGCGCACGTAGGAAACATCTGCTGATTTGAAGCGAAATGAGAGTATAAGTAATGGAACTTTGGACAGACAATTCTTCATTAGTTCGCCAAAAGAGTAAAAACATTATTCTCTTCAAGAACATTTTTTTTTTCCTGATAAGCCATTTCAAGCAAGTTTGCACATCAAATTTTTGAGAACTACAGAGATGGTAATTGGGATATCTATAAAAACCAAGGTTCTAAAAGACGTTAGACGGTAGTTGGGCAGCGGGTTAGGGCCTAGCGGCTAGGTGACTAGGCGGGGATTAGGCGGACCAGGATGGTTTTAAGTAAATTTATTATATTGTATCAATAAATGCCTATTTATACTTTAAAAAAAAAACACATAATTGTATTGAGATACATACATTGCATAATAAACAGACATATAGATTATGGGGTGTGCTATCCACACACCCCTTTTTACTTTTCACACATCTCTTGTTGATTTCTGTTCCTTGATCTTCTTCAACTCATCCGATCCGATGGCCGAAAATTAAAAGGGTGTGTGAGAAGTAAAAAGGGGTGTGTGAATATCACTCCCCTAGATTATAAAGTATTATTGAAAACATGGGGAACAAGCATAATGAGTGTTCATCCAAGTATTCAACAAACTATTACATTTTATTGAAAAACTAAAATCCAAAATGAAAGTTATTGATTTTCTGTCTAAGTGGGAGCCATGACCTAGGTTGGTGCCTAGGCGACTTTAAGGGGGCTAGGTGGGCGCCTACGAGGGTTAGGCGGACGCTTAAGCGGGTCAAGGCACCCTTTCTTAATTTTCAAATGCCTAGGGACTAATCGTGGCGGTGACCAGCCGCCTAGCTCCTAGGCGGAGATTTTTAGAATAGTGATAAAAACTGATTGGTCTTATAGAACTTTAAAGATTACTGACCTCTTTTGCAAACAAGTCATCGATGTTGAAGTCAAGCCTCGGATTCACAGCAGCTAGTTTCATAGACAGGAACTGTTAATTATGAAGCGGATCCGTTTAAGAATACAGAACAATAAAAAGATTTCCAAGTACTTAAACCAATGATGGGAAAAGATCAAATGTATGTCACCTCTACTTGTCGTTGGAGAGACTGAACATAATTGATGATTTCATCAAGCATGCCGGCCTTGGCAGTTATCTTGTTGCACCCTGGCACTAAATCTTGCAGATACCTCATTCGTTCACTGATTTTTTCCCTCCTAACCTGCAGGATCATGAGACCAACGCAAGGCATAAATAACACGAAATCGAAGAACAAAGTTTGCACGCGGTAAAAGTTATATGTAAATTTGAACCCCATATGTCCTACTCACCCTCTCAGCCAAGCTGTGGCTATCAGTGGCCTGACCTCGCCGCGCGCGGACATGGATGTAATCAGGCTTTTGAACCTCAGAAGCTTTTGAATTGTCCTTTGAAGTATCAGCAGAAGATTCTTTGTCGTTGTTCTTGGTGCTGATTTGCTCTGTGATCTTGGAGTCCCCTTCCTCTGCACAACTTTTCATTCTCTTCTCAGTGCAATCACTTTCTGCAGTTGCAGCCTGGAAATCCCAAAAATAGATATATATATGTAATCAGCCAATTTCTCAAAACATTCAATACTTCTCTCAAGGCCTATTGAAATTTGTAACTTAAATTCCAAAAACTTACTCAATTTAAACAGAGACATCTTATGACAAAAAATCAAGCAATTAAAATAGAAAGTAAATAAAGGAAAAAAAAATCAAGAGACACAACTACAACACAAAAAACGAACAAAGTACAATCCAATGTATATATATACATATACATTTTTGGGATATTGGATGAAACGAGGACTTAATTCCAAATTCTGAAATGAGTAAAATAAGGTAATGCATCTTTTCGATCAAATATTGACGACATAATAGAAAGTTGAACATAGAGGGCACACCTTATTGCTCTGCACCTTATCAGCCTTCCTCTTTTTAAAGCTTTCCTTCCCGGCCGGCAAGCTAAGCTTTTGAGACAAAACGGTGTCGCCTGACTTCCTCTCAGCGGCTACAGTGGGCGAGCAACTAAAAGTCCTGGAAATGTTGTTATTGAGAACATTACCCATCTCTTCGAACCCTGCAGTTCCATTATTAGTCATGACCAAACCACAAGACCCGAAACCCAATTCTGCCCACCGGTTTTCCGAACTCGGGTCGGGTTTCACTGCCGGGTTACCACCCAGAAAACCGTGAAACTCCTGAGCATGAATTGGAAGGGAGAACACCCCACTAAGCTCGCTCCCGCCAAAATTATACTGAATCTGCTGCTGTTGTTGATCATGATGGTCGCTCTGCTGCCACTTCATCCGGTCCCTCTGCCTCTCCGTCACCGTCACGTCGGTACAGTTTCCGGCGATGAAGGTCCCCGGCGCGTTCATACAGTTCAACATCTCCGGTAAAGCTCTGTTCATCACACAGAAAAAAACACACACAGATTTTGGGAACCTCTGAAATCGAGCGATGTGACCAGAAGTCAAAAGGGAAACAATTTATGGGTAGTAATACTTTCTGGGTCTGAATAATGGGTAGTGATTAGTTTTGGAAAATGCGGTGAGATTGGTTAGGATTATTACCTCATGCCCAATACATTTAGGAGTTTTATAGGCAAGGTTTTGATCATAAAGTAGTAGTAGTGTGTAATGGGAGCTGGTGGATGATGGTATTGGAGCAGTTGGAGGGAGAGGGAGAGAGAGATGGAAATGTGAGAGAAAGCTAAAGAGGAGAGGGAGGGGGTTAGGTATATATAAAGACGAAGAAAGGGTTGGCCGGAATCTGACAAAGAAATAGCCGGAATTATTAGAGAGGAGAGAGAGAGATTTAAGATGATGAGAGAGAGAGAGAGAGAGAGGAGGATGAAGCAACTGGGGCAGAGAGCCATCGAATGTATCCACATAACCAGAGGCCGTGGGTTGTGGGCCATGGTTGACATGACCGCCACGTGGTCTTGTCCGGATTAAAACGGAGTGTTAAGCCTGGTTGCTAGGTTTAGGGTTCCGACGGAACGGGGTTTATTTTGTGGTGCTGCATGCTAAATATGATTAGCAGCGTCTGACGACGACTGCCTGATAGTCTAGATCTAAACCTGTAAACGGATCGGGTTTAGCGGGTTTAGGTCGGATTCAACTTGATCCGTTAATTTAATGGATTATTCGAACCTAACCCGTTAAGTTAAAAAGTCATCTGAAACCAACTCGTTAAACTAACGGATCATCTGTTTCATCCGGTAATAGTTTTTTGTTTTTTTTCTTCATCCAAATCAATTATAGCTCTGCTTTATATAGTAAAAAGAAAAATTCTTGAGGGGAAGCAAAGTGTTGTTTATACTCAGTTCCTCCTCCTCTGCAGCAAAAGATGTTGTTTCAGGTGGGAGGCCAAGGGACTCGCCCCACCTTCTTCGATTGATTGTTCCTCTCTGGGTTTTGGTGGGATGCTGCAAAGATTCGATCTTTTAATCTTCTGTTAATTAAATTGAGTTAAATTAATGTCGAAGTAATTTCAACAAACCCACAGGTATTAGCTTTACGAGACCCTTCCTCCACAGGGTTCTCGACTACGAGGATGAGTTCTTCTCCTTGCTCATGCTTGTTCTCGAAACTCATAGCTTACGAACTACGGGCACGTTTTCGGAATTCCGATTCTTCAATCTATCAGTGGTTGTTCTCTTCTGTTGTCCATTTGTTCAAGAATTGATTTTGTTTCCTGGGTTCTGTTTGTTTTTTTTCTGCAGATGCTTCGTTTTCCGAATCACAATAGTGCAATGCCAGACAAAGATACCGAGTGAGGGTTTCATTATTGACTATTGAAATTACACAAAAACCCTCAATAACGGATGGTTAACGGATTTTGCGGGTTCACCTAAAATGATCCGTTATTTAACGGGTGCTTAACGGGTTGACCCGTTAACCACCCGACCCGTTAAACACTCACCCGAATACTCATTTTAACGGGTCGGATCGGGTCAAGTTAATGGGTCGGGTTTGAAATGCCAGGTCTATCTAGATCTACATGTCTTACGGTGACGACTACCTATCACGGTAACGGATAACTCGAATATGACTAATTGACTATGACATGTTATATTTTGATTCTATTTAGTCTAAGTATTATAATAGTATTTAGCATATTAATCATTTAATTATCAATTAGCTCTTTAGTAATTAACACAAACATCCTTGCATTGTTTTTTTTTTAATACAACGATATTTTACTTGAGAGGAGAGGTAGGGTATTGGGCAAGGTCACTAACTAAGTATCGAATTCAACATAAATATAATACGTTATTGTTATCCATGTATGTCGAATTTGACAACTCTCGCTTGTAGATGAGGAGGGATATCAACTGTAGTAATAGTTGGTAACGTCCTTGCATTGTTAGATATTGGGTATCATTGGGTTTTGGATAGTGTATTAAAATACTTGACAAAGTTACCTTTTTTTTTAACAAAAAGTTTAGGGTCAAGACATATCACAAGGCTTTTTGAGGACTTACAAAGGGATCTTAGCCTATTTTTTGGTTTTCATAAATCATCTACCAAAAAGGGTTGTTAGCAGAAGAACTTGAACCTGGGCCTTGATTTAGCAAAGAGAACGATCATTTCCAACTCAACCAACCCTAGTTGGGTACTTTTTTTTTTGACAAGCGACATTAATGGATATTTTATAAACACAAACCAAATTTACAAGAGATCACATGGGTACATATTCTCTAGTGATCAAATTCTTCATCTGGAGAGATTCACGCAATCAACAAATGAGATAAACCCCTACATGGCTACCACACACAAAAATTAGGTTCAAAAGGTATAATCTGTCACAAAGGATGAAGGAGAAGGCGAGGTCTCTCCTTCGTTAGGGGAGGGGAAGGGAGGCGCGAGGTAAGGCCTTCCGGGCCCCCTCCGGGGGGTGGGTTGGGGGGGGGGGGGTGTGGGTAAGAGACGGTGGGAGAGTGGTGGCATGGTGTGTGGGTAATGGTGCGTGTGGTTATATCCCTTACGTATGTTAACACTCATGCCCTATAAGGGATACACGTATAAGGAACCGTTTAAGATTTTGTGTTTAGCCTTTAGGATATGTGTATGGAAAATGGCTTTCGGAAAATGTAAGCGGCACAGATATAGCCATACACAATTTTTCAACACAAAATGGATAAACAAATTATGCATGATGACTTTCTTTAATTTATCGGAAAAAAACAACTCTCTTTGTTAGTCCTATTGAATGTTTTGGCACTCAACATGATATAAGCAATGAACCAATACAAAATCACAGTGAAATACAGTGTCACTTACTAAAGTTGCCACGGCTGATGATGCATACGCACTACTTTTATTGCAACAATCATTTTATTACGTGAAGTTGGCTAGTTGCAAAATAAAAATTTTAAAATAAAATAATAATGACAATATCATTTAATATTCGTGGGACTATGATTTTTCAAGGACAGAGTAAGACTGATCGGAATACAATTACTTCAGAAGTCCGATCATGGACTTTGAGCGGAGCTAGACCAGATGGAGCAGCGGTGCCACCATCACCCCTCTTTCGTGGCAATAGGCAAAGTCCGAGTGACTCTGCTCGAATGACCATGCTCGTTTCGTAAGACATGAGATCTGATTCAGATATGGACTCAAACAGATTCCTTATAAGTCTGGGAGTTCCTACAATCTAGGAATTAGTGTGCGCCCCAAGTAATCATACTCCTAAGAGGATGCAATATCTACTTTTAGATATCCTCTAGGATTCTCCAAGTTTAGTATGAGAATTCTATCCTAATGAGGTCACTCCCACAATGTGGGATTTTATAGTAAGCCCACATTACATTTTTGTCCTTGATTTTCGTTGCTCGTAATTTCTTCGTTATAGTTCCGTTTCGCGAACGGTTTTGCCAACGAGTTCATGGAATCAAACTCTATCTGAAAATGCTAAGATTGACTGCAAAAGGTCTATGAATTTTAAATGACTAACTACGAAACTTCAAACCTTGTAACTAACAAAATTTCTAAATTTTTTATGAAAATGAGATAAATTCGTATAATTACTAAATATGAAAATTTAAATAGTGAAATTTGGGGATAGGATTTCACACCCTAAATAACTAAGTCAAACTAGAATCATAATCAACAAAGATTCACATCCTTATTTGAGGACCCATATTGGTACGTTGCTGTGGAGCAACTTGGTGTAGAAAATGCACACCTAAAACCCGTATACATAATGTCAGGTTTGTACCCAGTAACCAACTATAACGCCCAAATTAGGTTAGGTGGCAATGTGCCTCAAGGCAGACCAACATAGCTGCATATAAGATTGCATAGCCCTAGGCAATAATCGAAAGCTTGGTGCCTTCACCAAGGTCTGGGCGATCATCTTAATTGTGCTCTATGACCACTCTACGAGGGTATTTGTAGTAATATAAATAAGGCTATTTAGCCACAAGGTTCTCTACGCATCAATTTGGAGAACTTGGCTTAGAGAGTTTTTGACAATTCAAGTTATTTTACAAGGTGTTTTCAATCCTTTTCTTAATAATATTTCTTTTGATTTTAATTATGATTATGCATAACTAATTCCTTTTTGTTTTGATACTTTTGTTATATATTTTCAATGTAGGACATTCAACTTCCTTTGGAGCAAAACGTGATCAAATAGATGAATTTTGGAGTGATTCCAATTGGAAGATGTTTGTGAGTGTTTCAAGATAATTTTTTAAAAATTTCAGATTTTTCTACCAAGCCGTTTGACCGTGGCGATGAAAAGAAGGCACAACGCGCAGCTTTCCCAGATTGACGTTTCTGGACGTTTTGGGTATTTTGAAGCTCAATAAGGCATATTTTGAGGAAGATTCTTTCTGAACATTTGTTAGGGACGTCTCAAGATTTAAAAAGAGACCTTTTAGGACCAAATTGGAGTTGATTTGGTTGGTCAAAAGTCTGATTTTATTAGAAGTCCGAATTTCAGTTCAAATAGGAAACCTTTTATTTCCTATTTATCTTATTCTATTATGTGGCCTAATTTTTAGAAGACATTTTCTAGTAAGAATTTTATTTTGTAGTAGTATAAATAAGGCTTATTAGCCATTAGGAGGAGAACGCATCAATTTGGACAACTTAGCTAGTCTTTGATGATTTGTATTTCAAGGTGTTTTCTATCCTTTTTATATTTCAATAAAATTCCTTTTGTTTTATGGTTGTTCTTAACTAATTTCCGTTTGCTAGGGTAATGCCTTGAGCCTTAGCATGAATATTTAGTCTTTATTTAATTGCTTATGATATTATACTTGCATACTTTGAATTATTAATCATTGGGTTTAAGTTGTTTCTGTATCTTAATGCTTAGCTACCATTATGATGTTTAGATAAAAAATCAGATACAATTCGGTCGGAATGCCACCGGAGGATTGAGTACTGCTTCTTGTGATTAGTTGTAAGTTCACCTAGGGCGAATGCCACGTCTTAGGGGTTGCATGGCTTTTCAAAGGGTTTTCACAAAGCATAATGAGTCATACATGTTCATATTTGATTTGAAAGCCACAGACATTGCATGTTTGATATACGTTCTAGCTTGAATGCCACAAGTAGAATATGCATAAGGAAAACCTAACCTTTAAAGTTGCATGTTTAATTCATAAGTAATTGGTAAATCTACATAGGATTGTTAAGGGGACGGCGGAACCCTAGGCTTTTACAATTTGGTTTTCAAAACGTTTTCCTTTGTTTTCTTTACTTTGTTAATTGCTTTAATCATTTTAATTAAATTCGTTTTTATTATTTTTAAATTCAAAATCAACATTTTCCAATCTTTGTTTTCAAATAATTAACTAAGATTTTAGTTTTGCATAAATTGTTTTAAATAATCCATGTGGAAACGACCTTGATTGAGCCGTTTATACCACAACTACCTTGTTCTCTTACAAGTATTTTTAAGTGTTTTTATCCCTACTTTTGCAGGTGGTAAAAATCTCTATCAGTTTTCACAAAGCTTAATGAGTTTTGCATGTTCATATTTGATCTGAACATCACAAACGGTTTGTATGTTAGATATATGTTCTTGCTTAAATATCACGAGGAGAATATGCATAAGGAAGACCCAACCTTCAAAGTTGTCTATGTAATTCATAAGTAATTGGTAAAGCTGCATAGAAATTTTAAGGTGACGGTAGAACCTAGTGCCTTTTTATCATTGTTTTTCAAAAACTTTTTGTTTTCAATTTGGTTTCCTTAAAATTGTTTTCCTACTGATTTCTTTAATTGTTTTTATTATTTTAAATTCTAGAACCAACCTTTTCCAAACATTGTTTTAAATAATTAATTAAGATTTGATTTTTATATAAATTGTTTAAAATATTCCCTATGAAGAACAACCTTACTTGAGCAATTTATACTACAATTACTTAATTGGTTTTCTTGCAAATATTTTTAAATATTTTTATCCCTATTTTTACAAGTGGTAAAAATCTCATCGCTCTTCTATTTCAAGGTAATCATATTTTGCATCTCCGTTTTATCCACATAGACATCGAGTCTATCTCTATACTTTAAACTTATTGAAGGTCTTAAGTTTAAGATTACATTTAGAAAGTGACAGATGGATTAAGAAAACAATATATATATATATATATATATATATATATATATATATATATATATATAAAATTACAAGCAACGCAATATATAAAGTGACATTTATTTGTTCATAAATTATTTAAATATAATGCCTTAGTAGTAATTATTTGTCACCATATTAGGTACTTACTCACCTGAAAAAAACGTAAACATTCTTAACATTAAGCTTCTCTTCACATAAGCTTAATGATGCAACACTTTGGATTGAGACTTTTGGGTTGGAGTCAATTACGCTTTACTTGAAATTTATGCAGCCGTTTGAAGCCTGAAGCAACAGAAGGTAACTAGATTGTACAGAACAATTTTCAATTGTGGGAACTCGTCCAGAGAGGATGAAGGCTACTTCCATTATCAATTCGTGGACCCAAAATTCATCCCCCCCCCCCCCTCTCTCTCTCTCTCTCTCTCTCTCTCTCTCTCTCTCTCTCTGTATAGACACACACATATATATACATTATACTATAATAAGACCTTCTGAGGGGAAATTGGACCTGGCTTTTTCTATCTCATTTCCTCTATCACTTTATCTGTGGTCTTGATGAACAGAAAGCAACTCTTGGCCCCATATTTTTAATGTCTTCCAATTTTGCTCACTCAAGTCTCAAGTGCTTTCCATCTTTACATCTGGTTTGACCAAACTCTACCAAAAGTATGAATCTTTAATAACCTTCCTTTGGCTAAATACTTAGCACCATCAAATAATAATCAGGTCTCCACCACCTAGGAGGGTCGTAGATTTATTTTGGATATGGGGTCCAATTGAGCAAAAATATAAAATAAAATTATGGGATCTAATAATTTTCTGTCATATAAAAGGTACATGTGTTTGTTAAAAAAAAAAAAAAAAAAAAAAAAAAGGTACATGTGCATGCCAAGGTGACCCCTCGATATTTTATTCTATTTTTAGGAAATATGTCGGAAAAAAAAAATTTCTATTACTTAAAACTCTATTTTACAAGTTTTATTACATTTTTGGAACAAGTTTTTTTGTTGATATTTTTAGTTCTCTCTAAAACTTTTCATTTTGTTCCTCATGTATGTCTACTTTACTATTGAAAGCTATTGGTACCCAATGATAGAACGCTGTTTTAATAACGTGATGACATCCATACATAATATAGTTTTCGACAGAGATATTATGGTTTAGATTGTGTCATTTGTCCAAGCGTTAGAGAGTTAGTTAGTTAGTTAGATTGTTGTGCTTTGTGCATATACGGATAGAGACACTTCATTGTTGGCGGAAGCACTCGACACAACACCAGACCAGACCAAGCGCCCAAGAGACACATAGTGAGCTTACACGGACATCCAACACTCTCAAACGGGTTGAAGGTTTTTCCGAATTTGTTATGCAAAGTTAACCAACATAATTAACTTCGTATAAATGGTGCCTATGAAAACTTTAACAAATTTCACACCATGTTTCCTGTACTAATACTGTACAAATTAAATTCACCTAAACTACTTATGTTTATATGTCAAAATTAAATAAACTGGTGTGGCACCATACTACTAATGGGGTATACACGGTGAGATCTGGATATAGGGTGGCCTGGAATCTTATGGAGAATGGTGCCCTAGGGAGGAAAGGAAGGGGCGCACCAAGCGTAGTTTCGGAGCGTAATCAGGCGTGGAATAGGATATGGAGTCTGGAGGTCCCTAATAAAATGAATTTTTTTGTGTGGAGGTACTGTAACAGTGCTTTGGCGGTTCGTAGAAATCTGCAGCGGCGACACATGAGGATTGATAATGTATGTGGGGTGTGTGGCGAGGTTGAAGAGTCGGAAAATCATTTATTTTTCCGATGTGAACTCAGCCATCTATTTTGGTTCTCCTCCCCATTCCAACTTAACTCTCTTGATTTGGTTGGTGGTGACTTCCTGGAAAGCTGGGAGAAGTTTTGTAGTAGAGTCAAGGGTAAGGAGACAGAGGCTGATATTATGCAGGAGTTTGTTTTTGAGTTATGGATAATTAGTGATATAACATAAATATAATTAGAAGGATATTATTGTAATTTGGATTTATGGTTATATAAGGGAATGTAAGCTATCATTTCCTTAAGTTCAGTTGTATACATTTTCTTCAATCAATCAATACAATCTCTCTTTTGTTTCTCTCTATCATCTTCCTCTTTCTCATTACCAATTTTTCATATTTTGTAATGTAGTTAACATGGTATCAGAGCCACTAGGCTCGCGGATTCTTGTGGTTTCTCCTTCGTAGTAGTTTACATTTTTTTTCCTAGTTTAGTTTCTCTTCAATTTCCATTAGTTTTTCAGTGCTTCCGCGATTGTTCTTGGTTGATTTTTCTGCGATTGTTGCGATTGTTCTGGTTGAGTGTTCTTGTTGGTTTGATAGTTCTTGGGGAAGTCGTGTAGCGGCCTTGTTGACGACAGTCTTGTCGTCGAGCCACTCGGTCTTGGCGGTGCAGATAAAGAACTATGATCCGTTGGTTCTGGGACCAACGTTGGCCATGGTTCGTACGCGGCGGAGTTCAACGGGTACTGGGCAGTCGGTGTCGGTGTCTAAGCATAAGGAATATAGAACTAAAGTCGGTGCTTGACACAGAAAGAAGTTGGTGTCTAAATGTGTATGCAATCAGCCTGTTGTTTTCTGAGTATTTCGCATTTGTTGGTTATCTTGGTTGGAGGAAGAAGACGAAGAAGTCACCATTGGAGACAACAAAGATGAAATCTTGAAGAATGGAAGTGGGTTGTTTGGATTTTTGGGAAACAAGGTTTCTGCAGGCTCTGTCCAATTTGTGCAGCGATGTCCGAGCTTCTTAAATGCTGCATTGAAGCTTTGGCGGTTCCCCAACCGGTAAGCATCCATAAGAACCTCGTCGACTTAGAGAAGAACAGCGAGCTTCTGAGATGGGTTATGGTCCTAAACGTGGCAGAGAGAGCTGAAAGTGAAGAACCGATCGAAGTGCAGACATGTTCAGGGAAAATTTGGTGGTCTGCTCAAATCATTTTCTGAATTCTTTGGTGGTGTTTGTTTGTTCAAGATTGCAAATCTTGGGAGCTATTCAGGTTCTGATTTTCTCTCTGTTCTTTGGTATGGAAGAAAGATTAGACATGTGTGCAGTCCAGGTGTTTGTCGAAATGCCCAACTCAAAAGTTTCATGTGAAGGTTATGTTTTCAGTCTTTTTTCTCCTAATTCTTGAACAATTATAATGAATCTTTTCTGGGTTTTCTAGGTTTTCATGTGAAAGTTGGTCACATCCTGAAATGCACACATTTAATGGGTTTGATTTTTTTCTGCAAAAAGGGTTATTCAAATTATGGTCTCTTCTTGGTGTTGTTTGCATATCCGCTCTCTGGGTTCTATATCTGCCACTTTGATCCATGTTCTGTTTTCTGTTGTGGAGAAAATTTCTCAACTTTGTGCAGTCCACATGTTTGAAGAAATGCACAGCTCAAGTTGTTTTGTGAAGTTGGTGAAGACACATGTTTGTGAAGTTGTTTTGTTGTTTTTGGATGAATTGTCTAAGATAAACTATTGTTTCATTCAGTGATTTGGTTGGATTACAAGATTTCAAGAAAGTGTCATTCTTTCTTGATGGTTAAGAAAGTATCATTCTTTCTTTGATTCCATAGAATTTGTCAAGAGTATCATTCTGTTGTTGCCTTAGAATTTGTCAAGAGTGTCATTCTCTTGTTGCTTTAGAATTTGTCAAGAGTGTCATTCTCTTGTTGCCTTAGCATTTGTGTCAAGAGTGTCATTCTCTTGCTGCCTAGAAGAATTTATCTGTTTTGATTTCTGGATTGTATTTGTGTCTTTCATCATGGCTTCACCAACCGCTAAGTTGTAGTCTTGTGCGATTATAATGGAGTGAGCAAAAATGGTTCCTGTCAGCATCAAAAGTGGAACTTGTATCAAAGATGTGGGTCTGAACATTGAATTGTGGATCACTTTATATTTTCGAGATAGCGGGGTTGTCCAGATACAATATAGTTTTCCTGGCACTGAACAGCTCTTATCACAGCTCATTTATGAGATTCGGATTGAAGAGGCAATAATTGATGAGGAAATGGCTTAAATTCAATCAACATGTATCTTCTACCTTCCATTTGTTCCGGTAAACATCCAATCAGGTGGAGCTGCCTTGGCTTCTATTCAGTCAGAGTTCAAGAAGATCAAAAGGGTAATCACAAAAGCTCAACAACTTAGGTTCAAGGCACTTGAGTTGGTGTTGAAGAAGGTACTGAATCAAATTGATGCGGCATAGTTCTTGGTTGCATTCGAGGGAATTCAAGAAGCAATTCACTAGTTTGCAGCAAACCAGAGGTTCCAAAAGGGTCCAGTCACGGTGCCTTAATGTCAACAACTCCAGACTATCATACACTGTTCCAAAATGCAAGAGACAGGGGTTTGGGGTTTCCTGCAGTGTTTAGCTTCATAACAGGAATTGCAGATGTATTTACAAAAGGATTGCACAGTCCAATGGTCTTGAAGCATTGCAGACATCTTAGTCTCGTAGTTCCTGATCAATCTCAAATACCTGGCTAGTTCAAACTTCACTTGGATACTCCAAGTTTAGTTTGAGGGGGGAGTAATAAGTGATATAACAGAAATATAGTTAGAAGAGTATTATTGTAATTGGGATATATGGCTATGTAAGGGATTGTATAGCTATCATTTCCTTAAGTTTAGTTGTATACATTTTCTCCAATCAATCAATATAATCTCTCTTTTGTTTCTCTCTATCATCTTCCTCTTTCTCTACCAATTCTTCATCTTTTGCATTGTAGTTAACAATGGAGACTATGGAAAAATAGGAACGAGTCGGTGTTTAATGGTGTGTGCCGATAGCCTTTAGAGGTGTTGGAGGCTTAGAAGCATAATATCGCTGAATTCAGGGATGCACGGGCACAGGCAGCTGCGGAGAGGAATTCAAAAGGGGGCGGTCAATGTTGGAACAGGTTCGAATGATACTGCAGTGGCAGAAATTGGAGTTTGGAACACTGAAGGTTAATATTGATGCAGCCTAGTGTAAGGACTCGCTGCGGGCAGGGGTGGGCTGGGTTGCTTGGGATTTTGCAGGTCTGTTGCAGGTTGCGGAAGGCTCGTGAGATCGGTTCTGTCACTCTGCTGCAGCGGCTGAAGCTGTTGCAATACGGGATGCGCTAGTTTACTGCAGTGAACATGGTTTCGATAAAGTGATTTTGGAATCTGATGCAAGGGTGATTATCCAGATGCTAAGGAAGGAGTTGAAGTATGATTATAGCCTTGAATGTATTCTTTGTGACATTGAGGTACTGGTGCAAAGGTTGACGTCGGTGCAGTTTGTCTTTGCGCCTAGAGAGTGCAATAATGTTGCACACTCGGTGGCTAAGTTTGTGTTCAAGGAGAGAAAGTAAGTATGGGATTATATTGGTCCGAATTTCCTGTTTAATATCTTGGCATAAGATATTAACCTTTCTATTCGTTTATAATAAATTTATCTTTGGAAAAATAAAAATAAATTAAAACTTGAAAAATTAAATTAAGAGACAAATACTTATCTTGCCTTTAATTTTGTTGTAATCCAATCACAAACCTTGAACAAACAACATTAATTAATCACACAATTAAAAAAAAATATTCAACAAATAACAAAATTAACCGTAGATGAATTGGAAGAGGGAAAGATATGAGAGATATAGATGTGAGTGAGAGACAGAGATTTTTTTTGTTTTTTGTTTTTTGTTTTCTTGTAAAGGCAACAAGAAGCAGCAGTGCGCGGCGAGAGGAAGAAGGAAAGAAAGGAGAAGGCACAAACCTCTTTGATGAATATGCTTTTATCTAACGAACCGTTTTGTCAGAAGAATACAACAAAGCCGTCGAGCAAATAATATTTTCTCGTCATTCAAGCACTACTATACAAGGCAAATGGGACGTGGCCTTATCCATCTCCCATTTCTTCCTCAATTAATGAACAGAAAACTACTCTTGGCTACTTACTGTTTTTTTCTTTTTTAATTGGCGTCTTGTCTCCTTTTGCTTGCTCAAAATGCTTCCAGCTTTACATTAGATTGGTTTGAAAAAAGCCTCAAAGTACTTGAGTATATAGTGAATAATCTCAAAGTAAAGTCCTTTTTCGAAGATTGCACACTATCAAATTCACATGGAATATTTGGATAGGACCAATTTAGACGGGAACCACTAAGATAGCAACTTAATTATGCAAGTGGGGTTTTCCTTACTTTATTTATTTTGTATTCTTTATTTTTATCGATTTTTTTTGTTCAAGTAATTTTTCGAAGATAGCACATGACAAACCCCGTCCCGAAGGAGGGCATGCTGGCCGTCACGTGAGAGTGACGTAACCATTTGCACAGTTCGGAAGCTTTAAAGATACAATTATTAAGATATAATACCCGAAGGTGAATCCTACATTTGTGAATTCTGTCAGAACACCGTTGGATTCTTCGTGGCCACCAAAGCTTTGCTCTATCTCGAACCTCGAGGGGCGCAAAACAAAGTTGAGTGGGTCAGTAAAACAAGTCTTTTCAAAACTTTCCTTTATCAAAGTTTTAACCCCTCGTTGTAAAACCTGTATACTTTCCCAGAAAATAGCATATATAAATATATATAGCTTCAAAAATCTCAAAACACCATTCTTTATCACTTTTCAGAAAATCTGCCATGCCATGTACCAAAAACATAATATGGAAGCATCAATATAAATCAGGTGAAATAATAAATCAACCGGAGACCTTGCAGTGGTCCTGTACGGCCGATTCTAGAGCTCAATATCCAATCCAGCCGGAGTCACCAACTATGACCTGTACGGCACTACACTGCACATAAGTCGGAACTACCTGTAGTAGTCTGTACGACTAGGATGGTGTAATAATACGCTCTAGTGCTTCTCTCATCAATCATCTGTGCACATAATCTAGGGTCACCTACTAGTCGGAACCACCTCTAGTGGTCTGTACGACTAGCATGTCGGAACCACCTCTAATGGTCTGTACGACTAGCATCTACTTGGATCCAAGGTGAGCGTGTGATGCGGGTGAATAACATAAGCACTAACACCAGGGGTGCAGGTTATGAGCTATCAACATAAATCACATCAACAATTCAATGAACCAAATATAACTCACCTGATACTCACCTGTGCGTCCGCAGCACCAATTCACATATATGCATCACATATCAATTCACATATCTCATATAGCTTCTATGCATGGCATTTCAACTCACATGATTCATATAAATCTATGCATGGCATTTTAAACATACTTTTATTTAAATTCGATTTCTGGGAAAATCATTAAGTATATAGGCATATAATGAAAACAACTGCCCACTCACCTGTAGTTCGCCCTACAACTCCCTAGCACAACACATCAAGGCGTCATGACGATCAGCGCCTGTGACCAAGGCCAATTCGGTCAATAAGAGCTCCAATTTTGCCAAAACTGTACGAAACCCTTGAATTTGGTGTGATTCGATTCGACCTCCAAACTTGTTCCAACGCCTCAACCACTACCTGGGCTTTGTTCTAGGCCTCAAGAGGATGCCATGGGTGGTGGTAATTGGAAGAAATTGCTTCACATTTGATGGATTTCCGTCACGAACCCCGTCGCACCCCCTTTGCGGTTTCTTCCATTTTCAAGACCAATTCTCTCCAAATTTGAGATGGAATGGATAGAGGAAGGGTCCTAGAGTGTTTCCCATGAGGTTTCTTGAAGCAATTCACCGGAACAACGGGTGAAAATCATCGAAAATAGGCATGGGTGCCGACCGGGTCAAAAACGGGCCAAGAGGATCCGGCCGATCCCCCGCGCCACTCTCTCCCTCCTTTCCTCCTTTCTCTGTTTCGATTGGCCAGCCCTTTTCTCTCTCTTCTCCCCATTCGTCAGCTCTCTCTCCTTTCTCTCCCGGAGCTCCTGCTCTCTTCCTCCTGGTTGGGCAGTTTTGCCCAATCCTCTTCTTTTTCCTTTCTTCTTCCACCAGCCACACACACACCCACATAATCTCATTCCTTTTAATCCCAGCCATCCATTAATTTCTTTATTAAATCTGGGCCGTCCATTTTCATAAAAGAAATTCCAGATTTTACTATTATAATTCCTAAAATGCCCAAACTTCAAACATCATTATCTTCTTCGATATAACTCCAAATCACGGACCGCTTGCGCCCACGCATCCGTAGTGACGAGTACTAAGAGGATATGTCAAGAAAACAAATCTTAGATGGCACGACACAACGATTAACCTCGAACAATGCGCGTGTCTCAAAGGGCATTTTTGTAAAATCCTTTATTAAAACTTTAAAAACTCTTAAAATTAGGGATGGGCTGTCACAGCACATATAAGATATAAATTCTTGTGTGAGAAATTTTATTTGGACCCAACTTTTCTCTCCACCCAATTAATATTTTCTCTCCACCAAACTTTCAAATTTGTCTTTAAATAAATAAAAATTAAAGTTTTCTTTTTTATCTCTACACCCAAACTCCATGACCACGATTGCACGCCTCCATTATTTCCGGTGAGCCCAACCCAAATGCCATCAACACTAAAATCGACAAATCAAGTGGAGAACAGATGGCTGATGAGTGGCATTGCCGAAATTATTTTAAAAACTGTTTTTTAAAAAGTTAGGGCTAAAATTGTGTTTGGTAAATGAAAAAAAAAAGTTTTTTTTTGTTTTTTTGTTGTTGTTGTCAAAATCATGGATTCAAAATAGCAGAAAGCAGAAGCAGCTCTACCCTTGCTTCTGAAAACATCGTTTATTTATTTATTTATTTTTTTAATAGCACAACAACTCCAAACTAGCCCCTAATATGAAGCTTAAAGCAAACTTAGCCGGCAGAAGCCCTTTTTCTTTCACTTGATGTAAGGAACCTTGGGCTAAGACATAAAGAACCTTTGGGTTCAGAGATCACCTCCACACCTTACGCATAAGCCCTTTTTCATATATTGATTTACGGAAAGGAAAGTGATACTATTATTTTCATGAAAAGTGAGAATGACAAGAAAAGAGATCCCCTCTACACCGGCTCTTTTTTATTTTCCAATTAGTTAGATCCAAAGGGGAGAAGAAAAAAGAGCATCAATGGAATGGGTTCACCGGAAAAAATGGAGGTGCAGTGGTAATGTGAGTTTAGGGTTATTGGGTGTAGAGAGAACAAATTTCAATATTTATTTTCTCATTCTTATTTATTTAAGGGAAAATTTGAAAAATTAGTAGTGAAAATTTAGTAATTGGGTGTATGGATAAAAAAGTTGGGTCCAAATAAAATTTATCTTCTTAGTTTCGTGGTTTTAAAAAAGGCATAAGATCTAAGGAGCGAGAGAGAGGGAGAATCACTATCTCTGACGAATAACACTAGCTAGCTAGAACTAGAATTAATTTTCCCACTTCCGATGATATATACTTTGAACCAAAAGATTGCAGATGTGGTGGTTGAAAATGCTAGAAATGGAAAACCCAAACTATCTTCTCTGTAGAATGAGACAAAGTTATAAGTAACCATATTGTTGCTCATATATACATAGTCAGTGTCTGTGTGGTCCAATAAAAACTTGCATAGATAGATATGATACTTGAATAGTTGAGATACAAATATATAAAAGTTAGTGAAAACTTGATGTACTATTTAATATTTATGGATTGAATAACATATATGTTGAGTGTGTTAAATAATACCCAATAAATTATGTGTTTTGTATACAGTTTATATTTTGCATTATTATTCTTAATATTTTTTTTAGTAGACAAGGAAAAAAAAGAGTTGCGCTCGTGGTCTGATACAGTTTTGGTGGGAGCCGCTACCGGATCAATTTTGAAGAATTAATGGGAATTCAGAAGTTGGATATGCGCACCAAGTTTACGCGCAACGTGCGTAAATTAGTACATGAGAAGTGCGATGTGGATTAGGAGTCTTGGAGAGTCGTTCCCAAGGAGATAAAGACGCACTTGATTGATTAGTTAGAGCCTGATTGGGACATTGACAAGAATGACCCAAATCTGATGAAGTGCATCAACAACATATTCAAATCCTTATTCTGTGAGTGAAAGTTTGATGTTGAACGTGAGGCAGAACTGAACCGAATATCTAAACCACCAGTGGCGGAATAGAATTCTATTTGTCAATTAAATACTAAATTCTGGGTTTTAATTTTTTATTTATGAACGTTATTACTTTTTAATATGCAATTTTAAATTTTTTGTTCAATAAAATATTATTGTAAATAAATGACTATATTAATTAAATATGCATGAATGCTTAATTAATTTAAACATTTGTAGATTTGTTCGGGTGTAATTTAATACTTTGTTTATTAAATATATATGTGATTTAAAATGAATAAATTAACAAATGAAAAAAAGTATTAACAAAAAAAAAAATTTAACTAATATGCGACGGAACCAGTGTCTGTCGCGCAAAACTTAATTGCACGACGAACATTGTCTCATCGCTCAAAGGTTGTAAAAAAACACGGGAATGGTCATGAGTTGGCACTAGAAAGTGGAATGTATATGTTTTACGCGACGATATTTTTGTTGCGCATGGTGGGCCAAAAAACGCGGTAAAGGAAAACAGATTTGGCGCTAAAATTTCGAATGCATAGGTTTTATGCGACGAATGGTTTGTTGCGCAAGAATATGACATTTGAAGTAAGTTTCCTAGATGCAGAGAGGTAGAAACTACAAATTCATTGCAGCTCCGCCTCTCCTCCCTCAGCTCACTGTCTTTCTTCTCCCTTAGCTAGATCACTGGTTCTCGTTCTCCCGCTCTTCATCACCTATATCATTTGGTAAGCGAATTTGTTTTGAATATGTTTTTGGAAATTACACAATAAAACTAGCAAAATTAAATTTGTTGCATGTAGGCGTTTTTTTTAAACGACTATCGGCGAGGAACGAATTAGGAGGTATATTTTCTTCAACTATTTTGTTAACGTTAATTGTAGTTTATTTGTTTGTTTTTTTTAGCATTAATGTGATATCATGTATTTGTATGCAAATATTTTTGTACGGGTTGTACAAAAATTATTTTTTGTTGTACGAAGTTAAGTTAAAACGTTATTTTCATGAAAACTTAATTTCCCGTTTGAGAATTAGTTAGATTTCGCGCATGGATGCGAAAGCATGACTGTGGTCCAATTAATTCTTGAATTGTCCCATTTTTGGACAGTTTGGGAATGCATAGTTATCCGTCGTAGTTTGCAGTACACATATTAGATTTCGATAAGGAGAAATTTGGTAGCATGTATGTGCATTCTTGGAGTGCTACGTATGTATTTAATATATACATGCTATACTTGAAGAACTGCAAGGATATGCTGCCAAATTTTTTCGGTGTCGAAATCTAATCTGATAGAGTCGTAAAATACGACACCTAGCTGTGCATTCCTAAATGGATAAGACCTTTACTGGAGGTATAAGGTGGCATGCTATAATTGAAGTGTTTGTAATCATTGTGATTTTGTTTTGTTTGCAGGCGATATGAACAGACAATGGATACAGAATCCTAATAGATGTGTAGACGAATACTTGGATGGAATAAATCAGTTTATTGATTTCGCAATGGCACACAACTAGGGTTCACCTCTAATTCGGTGTCCGTGTAGGAACTATAATAATTTAATGGTTGAGAATTATGAAAATGTTCGATACCATTTAGTAAGACATGGTATGATGAAGATGTATACCACTTGGAATCATCATGGGGAATGATTAGTAAATGCTTCATCTTCACATGTGAACCCATTAGTTGAGGCAGTTGAAACTTATGTTGATCCAAACGAACAAATTATGGATATCCTAGAAGATGCTTTTCCAAACGCCTCAACCAATTTTGATCAAGAAGGGGGATATGACGTCCCTCGAAGCATGGATAGTGGAGCATTTAAAAGTTATGAAAAACTATTAAAATGTGCCAAACAAGAATTATACCCCGGTTGCGAGGATTTTTCGGTACTGATGGCTATTGTAGAGTTGATGCATGGAAAAATAAAATTTCGTATGTCCAACCAGTGCTTTGATTAATTTTTTGGGTCTTTTCAAGATGATGCTCCAAAGGACAATTGTTTGCCTAAAGATCACAAAAGTGAGAAGAAGGTGTTGAATGGTCTAGGATTGGGTTATGAAAAAAATTGACGCATGCAAAAATAATTGTGTATTGTTCTATAAGGAGAATGAACGGCAGATAAATGTCCTATATGCAAAGAGTCGAGGTTTAAAATGACAGCTCAAAATAGAACGACGAAGATTCCACAAAAAGTTATGCGTTACCTTCCAATAAAGCCTAGGCTTTAGCGTTTGTATATGTCGACGCATACTGCTAGCGATATCAGATGGCATAAGAACATATGAGTGGATGATGATTTGATGAGGCATCCTGCTGATGGTGAGGCACAGAAAGAGTTTGATCGTTTGTACCCTGAATTTACACAAGAGCCGTGGAATGTAAGATTGGGGCTGGACACAGACAGATTTAATCCGTTCGGGGTATTAAACCAAAACTGCATCACTTGGCCATTCTTCGCAATTCCGTACAATTTGCCACCTTGGAAATGCATGAAGAAAGAATATATGATAATGACTATGTTGATAACTGAGGATCTGGGCAAGTCTATCGATGTTTATTTACGGTCATTGGTCGATGAGTTGAAAGATTTGTTAGAAACCAGAATTCTAACATACGATAAATCAACTGGGCATATGTTCACCTTGCGAGCAGCAGTGATGTGGACTATAAATGATTTTCCCGCGTATGCTATGATGTTAGGGTGGAGTACTAAGGGTTATTTGGCATGCCCAGTTTGCAAGGAAGACACAATGTCTTCTTGGCACGTTGGGAAAATTTGTTACCTAGGGCATCGTAGATGGTTGCCGTGGGACCACTAGTGACATCAGAACGAGACAACATTCTTCCACGGAACATAGATTCGGCCAAGACCTAGAGAATGGTCTGGAGAAAATATTTTAGCGCACTTGAATCGTTTGGCAAATTGGTAAATAAGACCAGACCAGACACATATTTAAACTGGACAAACAAAAGTATGTTGTTTAAGTTGCCGTACTGGTTGAAATTGAAATTGCGTCACAATCTTGATGTTATGCATGTTGAGAAGAATGCGTTTGATACAATGATTGGAACTATATTAGACATCGACGGAAAAACGAAAGACACGACCAAAGCTCGCATCGATTTGGAGCAAATGAGAATAAGGCCACGTTTATGGATGATGAGGGAGCGTGAGATAGCCAGAAAGGGCCTAGCATCTTTTTTAGTAAAACTGGAGAAGAGGAAAGAGTTTTTAAAGTTTCTATGCTCCGTAAAATTTCCAGATGGGTATGCTTCAAATAGCGGGCAATGCACAAACGTAGATGGGGGCAAATTTTCTGGGCTTAAGAGCCACGATTGTCATGTCACACTGAAACACTTGCTCCCGGTTGGTATTCAACACCTTTTGCCAGAAGATGTGGTGAAGCTGATTCTATTATTGGCGAGATTTTTTTCACAATTATCTGCTAGGATGTTGCGAAAATCTGATGTACAACAGTTACACACTAAATTGTCGAAGTCCTACACAAGTTTGAACAAATATTTCCTCAGTCCTTCTTCATAAGCATGATACACATGATGATTGACTTGCCAGATGAGGCATTACTTGCCTCACCTGTCAACTATCGTTAGATGTATCAAATTGAAAAGTATAACGTCCTCAGTCATTTATTATTTCGTGAACAATTGATGATTTAACTTATTTTAATCAGAACAATTTTTATTTTGCAGAGTACTGGGTGAGTTAAAGAAGAGTGTAAGGAATAGGACGAAGCCGAATAATCAATTGTGGAGGCTTGGGTGGCGTTTGAGATGAATATGTTTTGTGCTATGTACTTACAAGACGTTGAGACAGCGTTCAATCGACCACAATGTAATAATGACGGTGGTGTGAGAAGGCAAAAACTATCTGTGTTTGCCGAAATCGCACGACCATTTGACGAACCAGTATGAGGTCATTCGTTCACGGAAATGGACATGCAGGTAGCTCATTGGTTCATACTTAACAATTGTGACTAGATAATTGAGTACCTGGATGAGTATGAAGAGTTGATGAAGCGGAAACATCCTTCGCATTTATATGCCGTGAAGCACCATGACTTGTTTCCTCATTGGTTTCGCGAACAAGTAAGTTGTTTAGATTTTTTTGGATGGTTGTTTTCCTAAATTGCATTTTAGTTGTCTTAAATTTTGGTAAAACCAACATGTCAAATTTTTGGTTTAAATTAGGTGAAAATAATGAAGGAAACCAATTCCCCCTCGTATACTGAGGAATTATACAATTTAGCTATTGAACCTCTAAGCACGGAACTGTACTTAGGTTGTCATATGAATGGCATAAAATTCTTGGGAGCTGAACATGATGACAAGCTTTGTACTCAAAACAACAGGGTACATGTCCCAGGAGCAGGAGATACTGCAGACATTGATTTCTATGGCAAACTAACAAGTGTGGTCCAATTGCTTTACAAAGCCCGTTGCCAAGTCATCCTTTTTAAGTGTCGTTGGTTTGATACAGACCTTAGTAAGAGTGGGAGTGCAAAATGGGATGATGGTTTATTGTCGGTGAACATTAACCGATGTTGGTACAGTGAAGACTTGTACATTTTGGCAACTATGGCCAAGCAAATTTTCTACATCGATGACCCAAAGGCAGGGAGGGGATGGAAAGTTGTTCAGAGGATTTATCATAGAGGGGTGTATGATATTCTGAATCGAGATCCTGACGACAACGACGATGATGACAACTTTGCAGACCAACTCCTTGAAACTTCGACACAAATTGGTGCAGAAATAGTTCGGGATACTAATATTGTCCAAGAACCATTTCAGGTAGCTGGAGATCCTCAAATCGAAATTCCTATAGACTCAATTACAATTGATCTCGGAAATCTCCCAAGATACAATCCACCTGAGGGCACAGATGATGTTGTTGATGTACCAACGGATCAGGATGAATGAGAGACTGGAAGTGATCAAAGTGAGGATAGTGATATTTATTGTACCGAGGATGAGGATTAAAGACTTTTGACTTATATGCAATGTAATTAAGTGTATTTAATTTCTTGTATATAAACAAATTTTAAATTATTAAATTTGTAATTGGATAAGGGATTAAAAAATAATGAAGTTAATTTTACGCGACGAACACAAAAAAGTCGTCGCGCATAATGTAAATGTGCGACGAAAATAAGAACATTTGTAGCGCAAGGTAGAAAAATTTAATATGAAATTTAAATGTGAACAAGCACAATAAATTGAGTTTCTAGGGCTATGCGACGAATGCCATTCGTCGCATAATAGACGTTTGCACGACGAAACTAGTTACTTTTGTCGCGCAAGGCCTTCAAAATTTCCCAAAGTCAAAATATGGGCGCCGTTTTTTAATTGTTCATTAAATATTGTGCGACGAATGAGGATAATTCGTCGCGCAATACTTCATTGTGCGACTGGGAATCTTGGAGACTTGTCCCACAGGAGACCAAGGACGTTATTCTTCATGAGCTATCGGTTAGCAAAGTTTGTTTTTCATTATTTGTTAAGTAAATTGTGAAAATTAATAACTGTTAACTTTGATTAATTTTTATCTTATTCGCAGCATCACTATGAGCTCAAGGACCTTGATACCAATCAAACCAAATACATCCACAAAATTTTCACTGGCCGGTTCACTTAGTGGAAGAGTGACCTCCACAATTATTTGTAGAAATTCAACGATTCAGTTGTCGCTCTAGCACATGGGTGCCCTTAGCCAAGGCCAACACAATAAATAGGTCGAAGAAGAAGCTTTTCCACCACTTCGGCTTCCGATGCTTC
Organism: Heteromeles arbutifolia; assembly: GCA_024362995.1. Taxonomy (NCBI): domain Eukaryota; kingdom Viridiplantae; phylum Streptophyta; class Magnoliopsida; order Rosales; family Rosaceae; genus Heteromeles; species Heteromeles arbutifolia. The sequence continues at coordinate 34,898,447 of JANCRC010000002.1, read as the reverse complement.
TCATACAGCATAGAGGAGCGACGTCGGGTAACCACATTTAAAAAAAAAATTGTTACTCTTACCCTAAATTACACAACTAATAACTCGTGTCTTTATTAATTTTTAATACAGATGGGGTCGAAGTTTCCTGAGATTGACACGTTCAAGGAGGTGTACATACGGCCTGGCGATGAGTTGACGGAGGATCTCCATGTAAGTTTTTGTAATTTTTAAATTTATAATTCTTATTCATTTTAAATAAATGTTATATAATATTAATTAACTTGCTTTATAATTATAGGCTACTATGGTCGAGAAGAGTCAGGCTGTCCTCGAGGAAGTGGCTTCCCAGTTTCCCCCTGACACCCCGATGGAGGAGTTGCCTCCCCCCCCCCCAGGATGCGGGTCTCCGTATCATGATGGACATCCTCGACCAGAAACTCAGTCCTAAGCGGGGGAAGGTGTATCGAGGCATGGGAAATGCCTGCCATCGTGAGACAAGAGCCTTATCTTCCACCTCGACCTTAGGACACGTCGCATCATTGACGGAGTAAGTAGCGGAACTCTAGCAGCAGGTGGCAGCCCAAAATCAGCACATTGCGACGCAAACTACCCATATTGCCACCCAACATCCTCATTTTACTAGCCAAGAGTCTAGGATTGCCGTGTTTGCAAGGGGAGACTTCAACATCCCTGCCGCTACACCTTCTCCTACTACACCTTCGACCTCCCAGGCCCCCGACCCAACATAGCTGACTGCCGGAGCTGACTCTGATAACTTTTTATTGTAGTTTTTTTTTTTTAATTAAACATTTGTACTTTTAAAAATTTTCCCGGCTTGTGTGTACATTTTCATATTTATTTTTAATTAATATTCTTCTTTATCAATTACTGTTCCTAATTCAATTTAACCAAACAAAATTATTTTGTTTAAAATTCAGTTTATAAATAATTTAAAAAAAAATAACAATGGTTTGCGCGATGAAATAATTCGTCGTCCTATTAACAAACGCGACGGCAGAGTACAATCTTGCGGTAAGGAGAGCTTTGTCCCATAAAACTATAGGCGACGAAAGACTTATTCGTTGCTCTTTCTTGTGCCATGAACATCTTTGTCCCTTTAAACTTCATGCGACGAGTTCTATTTTGTCGCACCTATAGGTATGTGTGACGATTGGACTTCGTCCCTATACATTTTATGAGACAAAATTAGTTTTTGTTGCACAAACAATTTTGCGTGACGTCGTTTTTTTATTCGTCGCACAATACCTTTCTTTACGAGCCTTGCACGACAAACACAGCGCGACAGAGTTTTCGTCGTTTATCATTATACAATCATTACTACAATATGTGGACTTAGGTTTATATATGGTGTGTACTTATTACAACATGGGTCTATTCGAAACCCTTTGGCATCCATGTCATGGTTTCTCAAACACACACAATTGTTTCTTGATCGAAACATACACACAATAAGTTGACTATATATTACTAGTAATCTATTAGGGTTGGCCAATGAACATGGTAAGAAGCAACAAATAAGCCTCTTTTGGTTGATCGATCATCGAGCCAAGTTTTATATTTTGTCCAAGTATTCATTTATCACCTTCTGTAGCGCTTTCCATTTTGCTTCCAACATTTATACATTATACAACTAGTCATTGATATTGTGATATCTGTTGAAGCTGCTAGTTCTATTATCTTATCTTTAATATATCAAATGAATGCATAGAATAATAGAGGGGAACCGGGAGAGCGAAGGGTGAGGAGGCAATTGAAGATAGCATCAGATCCGATGTTTAGGGGTATCCTAGTTCTCGCAGGCCCTCCCCTCCTTTATTATTTTAGAAGAGCAAAAATGCTACTCTTACTATATATTTATACTACTATTTATAATCTTTTTAATAGAAATGAAATCTTGTTCGACCCTACCTACAAATATATAGTGAGAGTGATGAAGTTAGCTAGGGTTTAACTGGAGACTCTTGTGCATGGCCCCGTTACCCTTGTAGCTATTATATCCAATCATGCATACAGCCAACGGAGATACTATGGGCTTCCTTCCTTTCTTTAATGCCTTACTCACTGAGCACGATCTCTACCCCAGATCCGGCCACCTATTTACAAGTATTACTATATTGAGGCTTTGGGTCAATGTGGTATGATGTACCATGCGTCATCACTTTTTATGTATGGTGACTCCTCGTAAGACACATCAAAATTGCCGGAGAGTTACATTTTCTATTCTTTTATTGGTTTATAAGAAAATACTTCTTCACTCGTTACATTTTTTTAGAGTTAAAAACTTTTTTGTCACTGTGTTTATGTCTAAATCCATTTTTGTCACGGTTTTTTTTTCTTTTCAAACAAACGATACTATCTACACTAAATGAGAAGAGATGAGCTTAGTCTTATAATAGGCTAGCAATAATATGGTTCAAACTCATCTTTGGTGAGAATCGAACCTAAAACCTCTCACTTACAAGTGAAGAAGAATATCAATAGACTATAGTACTAAACGGCTGGTCACGGTATTTTTAATTTAGTATTTTGTCGTTGTGTTTTATAAAGTTTATAATCTTAGTCACTTTTGTTAACTTTATGTTAAAATGATTAATTATTCATGTGTTAATTAAAAATTATTTTCCAGTTGTAAGTTTATTTAATTGAAGAATAATAGAGAGGGAGAGGGAGGGGCGTGGCAAGGAGTAGAGAGAGATTTGATGAATTATGAGGTGTATCTCACCCTTTTTTTCGCTAAACAAGGAAATTTAATTAGATAGCTCTAGTACAACCATGTCCCATACAATAAAAAAGGAAGCATTGTAAGCATTATTAGGTATACAAGCATTCTAAATGTGCAGATTTTCAACTTGATGCCAAAACGTTACTAGTGCATCTGCCACAAAGTTTGCTTCTCGAAAAATATGAGCCCACCTAATCTCGAAGAAGAAATAGGAGAGCCATTTGACATCACCCAGAATCAAGGTTCTAAAAATTGCTAGGCCCTAGTCGGGCGGCGGGCTGGGACTTAGCGCCTAAACAGCTAGGCGGATTTAAGTAAATCAATCATATTTCATGTAAATAAGTGTCTGCTTATACTTGAAAGATATATAATTTCATCATAAACTACAAAATAGAATGCATATATATTATGAAGTATTGGAACATAATGAAAACATGTGAAATAAGGATATAATGTGTGTTCATTTAAGTATGCAACAAGTCTCTTACAATTTATTGGAAAAAAACAAAATGCAAAATGAAAGTTATCTATTTTTTGTCTAAGTGAGTTGCGACCTAGGTGAGTGTTTAGGCAGGTCTAGGCGGTCTAGGCAGGTGCCTAGGCCGTCTAGGCGGTGCCTCAGCAGGTCTAGGTGGCCTTAGCATTAATCGGGACGGTGGACAGCCGCCTAGCGCCTAGGCGGGGCTTAGGCGGCGCTAGACGGGGATTTTTAGAATAGTGCCCAGAATTGACCTTAGGTTCCAAGGAATGTTACATCGGCCTTGAACATCATCAATTATTAACTTTAAATCTCCTCCGATAATGATGTGTTTTAGTTCTTTCCTCTTGGCCCATTTTAAAGTTCTCTAAGCGCCGTTGCCTCCGCCACGGAGATGGTGTTTTCTCCCCAGTTTTGAGGCCCAGCAATGACCTGTCTACCAACGTGATCTCTAATAATGAAACCTGCCGCCGCCAAGCTTTGACAGACAAGCCCATCAAAGTTGATTTTGACAAAATGGTCCTTCGGTTTGGTCCAAGTAATCCTTTCCGTGCTCCTTCCCGCAACATGAGCTCCAACCATATTGTTGGTTGAGAAAAAAGCTTTTCTAATACTGTGGGCAATACTAATCCTGGTTCTTGCCATAGGTTTAGACTTTCTAGAAATAAAATCATTTCTGTCATTCAAAATTTGCCAACAAACTAACAAAGCCTTACTTAAATGGCTCAATTCCATATTATCTAAATTAGGCAGAGTATTTAGCCAATCTATTAAACTCGCACTATTCCTAGCGGTGTTATGACCCCAAACATCCTTCGCATATTGACATTCCAGGAATAAATGATTTTGGTCTTCAAGATTCAGATTACTATAAAGGTAATTAATATCAATGTTCTTGATATACTTATCTTTTTCCTGGTTTGTAATCTATTTCTAATTAGTAGCCAACTGAACGTTTTTAATTTTGGTGGGATAGTTAACTTCCACATTTTGCTCGAAAGCTTCAGACTTGTAATATGTCAACATATCAATTTGTCACCAAGTAGCAGATTTAACAGAGAGCTTACCATTAGCATTCGCTCCCTACACAATACAATCTTCAGCCTCCTGGAGAGCAATAGAGATGCTGCATATTTTCCTCGCAATATTTCATCCGCATACTGGGTCAGCATATTCCAATCCTAGCAATTATTCGCTCTAAATTGGTTTACTTTTATATTTAAATCGAGGACGTCTTTGATTTTCAGGGATGAGATTAAGCAGTGTGTCTGGAAAAATCCAATGGTGAGTCCAAAATAGTATGGTCCTGCCATTGGGCCAGAGCCCATTTCATATCCTTATTAATTATATATCTACGTTCCAAAATTCCTTTCCAAGCTGTAGAGTAATACTGTCTAACCTTACATTACCTAGTTCTCCTTATGAAGGTACTTCCTCCTCACAATTTGAACCAACCAATTATTATGATCTGTTAGAATTTTCCATCCCAATTTTGCTAAATAGGCATCGTTGAAATGTTCCAAGTTTCTAATTGCTAAACCCTCAGACTTTTTAGAAGTACATACATCCTTCCATGCAATGGGGTTCATATTATTCTCATGGCCCCAAGCAAAACTTCCTACATTCTTTGTTCAGTTTAGCAGTTAATTTATTTGGGCATGTAAAACAAGACATTACATGATTAGGCATACTAGTAAGGTTAGATTGGACAAGAGTTAATACACCAACTTTAGAAGGGGTATTAACCTTCTAACCAGTGAGTTTTTATTTGACTCTTCTTACTAGCTCATTACCATTCGTAGCATCTTTCCAAAAAACAATATTGTGAATTCCTAGATATTTCCCAATTGTAGTTTTGTGTTGAATTTGCATAATCTCAACAATCTCATTCCTCTGGTTGTTAGTATTATTATAGAAATAAAAGGATGACTTGTGAAAATTTACCTGTTGCACCAGAGGCGTTGGCAAAGAAGTTCAGGATTCCTAAAATATGTCTCGCAGCCCTTGATGTAGTGATGCGAAATATATAAGCACACAAATTAAACCCTCTTTTTATCAATTGTAGCAAAGTATGTAAGTAGGGATCGTTCTAGGCCAGGGATTAGGAGGGATTGCTAAATCACTTGAAAACTGACTCAAAAACTTAAAACAAAGTTAAAACACTAAATTAGACTCAAAGAATGCAAAACTATACTTTAAAACACTAAAACAAACCAAAAGACTCAAAACAGCAAACAAACACTCAAAACTGCCTTAAAACCACTTTCTGGGCAGTTTTGAGCACTAAGGAAGAATTTGGACGAAAATATGTTATAACTGGACTCAAGACACTTAAAAACACAAACTTAAATCACTTTCTAACTAATTTGACACTTCAAAATAAAGGGGGAATTGGTTTTGACGAATTTGAAAACAAAACATAAACTTTGTAAAACAAAACAGATTTTAAAATGAATTTGGTTTAAATGAATGGATGGAAGGCTAGCTAAGGGGTTCTTCTCCACACATGTCATACTTGCATACAAAACGATTTCTAATTGCAATTCAATAAACCACGAATTCTCAACACTCCAAGTTAATTAGGTCCGTTTAAATTAACTTTCAGATTTCCCTTATGTCAATGAATTGGACGGAAAATGCGCATCACAATCAAATTATTCTTCAAGAGTTCTCTATATGAAAGCGCATACTAGAGATACAATCAAAGATCATTACGTTCAATGGAAATCATAAGTATTGATGAGGCACTTGTAACTATGAAAGCGCATGATACTTATGCCAAGAATTTACTTAACACAATTGAGATCATCAACCTTTACTACTTGTGAATATAAGTTTGTAACGATTAGGTGAAACTTCCTTATATCCTAGCATTAGATTTATGCATGACAATTAAGCGTGCACTCTCAACCAACACACACAAATCAGTTTAATTCAAATAGATAAGTAAATTGAATTCACAACTTATGAAACGCAATTAGAGGTAATCAAGTCATATAGCAAGCATAAACATGGTTTCGAATCCCCCCCTAGCCAAGGGGGGTTTAGTTCCTCATAAGTACAAAACAAAGAGTATTGAATTTAAACATTGAAATCAAAGGAAAGGAAATACCTAAAACTTCCAGCAATTCGAATTTGAATGGCATGCACGTCCAAGGCTTCTTCTCCTCTTCTTTGCTGCGGCACAAGGACTCAGGACAGGTTTGGGGACTTAGGTGTATGGGTGAAAGGATATGGAGTGGTGTAGTAGTGTTTAGGGGGAATGGATGGTGCGGCAAGGTCAGGAAGTATGGTGGTGTGGTGATGAAGGCTGCGGCAAGGGATGTGTGTAGTGTAGATGGCGTGAATGATGTATATGGAGGGTGGTCCCTGCGGCAAAGGGTGTAGGAATATATATATATATATATATATATATATATATAGGCACCAAAAACCCGAGGTAAATCAGATTAGGGCTTCTAGAAAGCCAAATCCATCTGGAAATAGGTTTAAAACAATCAGATTTTTAATGGGAAAAGGCCTAAGGTGCGGCAGGTTTGGATAAGGAGGGATAAGGCTTCTAGAAAGCCTTGCAAGGCAAGGAAATCAGATTTTCTAGAAGGCTAGGTGCGGCATGGAGGAGATAAGGCTTCTAGAAACCCTCCAAACTAAGGGAAAGTGCACGACATGCCTATAGAACAAGGATAAGGTGTTCTAAAGTGTGTAGGACTCATCTTTGGAGCTGAAAACTTTGTGCATTAGGATTAGGAAAGTTTGTCTTTGTCAATCCTTCTTCATCTTGGATTCCTTTTCCTTCTTGGACTTGGAAAACTTCTTTGTTGCTGAAACTTGAAACCATTTGGATATAACTTTCCTACTTCAAGTAGGAAACCTTGTTTGAGTAGGAATCTTCAATCTTCTAGGAATCCCACTTCAACTAGGAAACCTATTTCAACTAGGAATCTCAATTCACTAGGAATCCTAATTCAACTAGGATTCCAACTTCAATTAGGGACTTTCCTACTTCAACTAGGAAACCTTGTTCAAGTAGGAATCATCATCTTCAAATCTTCAATTTCGTCCATCCTCTTGGCTCCAAGCATATGATGTCCATTCCAAGCTCAAATGTGCTCCAAAAGGCTCCAAAATGCATCCTTTTGCATACTTTGCCCTTAGAACCTGAAAATACATCAAACTAGCTTAAAAGACTACTTTAACTAAGGAAAAACAACATAAATGCACAAGAACAAGCTAACTAAGGTGCATAAATATGCCCCTATCATGTAGCTCTTGCAAACTAGAGGCAATCATTTGCAAGTACCAAATTGGAAACTTTGTAGCCAAACGGGGATGTTAGGAGACCACCATGGGACTTTGGGATGCGTTTTAGTTTATTTAAATGTCGAATTCGAGGTTAAATACACAAAATAAATATATATGGTGATCAAGGATCACCTTGTCAGATTCATCTCTTAGAGTAAAAATAGCCTTGTTCAGGCCATTGATCAAAATTGGGAAGGAGGTTGAAGTTATGCATTCCATAATTAAATTACCCATCTTGAATAAAAAACCAAAGTTGATAAGCACATACCTGATCGAATCCCAGTTGAGCATATCATAGACCTTTTCCAGATCCAGTTTGATAGCCATGTTGCATGTTTCTCCTTTCTTCCTTTTAAAGTTTTAGAGAAAATCTCATGAGCAATCAAAATATTATCCTGTATTGATCGTTCTAATGCAAAAGCAGCATGGTTCTTTGATATAAAAAGATCAAAATCGGCTTTAGCCTCTTAATTAAAACATTGTAATAATTTATAACGTACATTACAACTTATAGGTCTATAATTGTTGACAACCTGGGGATTCTCCACTTTAAGGATGAAAACTATAATTATCAACCTTTGACTAACGTTTTTATCAAAGAAGTCTTTCATAAGACAGACCCAGAATCTTTGAAAGTGTCTCAACAATCTTGGTTAAAACTAGCATGTAAACCATCAGGGTTTGGGGCTTTCAGCGCACCAATGCTGTTTACAGCTTCCCACACTTCCTCTTCACTTATTGGCTGCAACAGCTTACTTAACATTATTATGGGACCATGATTTTTAAGAGTAGGAGTAAGGCTGATCAGAATACAGTTACCTCAGAAGTCTGGTCATGGACTCACCAGCTCTGGGTGGAGCTGTATCAGATAGAGCACCGATGTCACCATCACTCTACTCTAGGGCACTAGGTGGAGTCCTAGTGACTCCACTGGATGACAATGCTTGTTCTGCAAGACACACGATGTGATCCGAATACGGGCACAAATAAGATCTTATAAGTCTTAGAGTACTTACAATCTAGGAATTAACATGTGCCACAAGTAATCATAACTCCTAAGAGGGTGCAATATCTATATCTACTTCTAAATATCCTCTAGGATTCTATCCTAAAAAGATCTTTCTCCCCACGATCTAAGGTTCATCTATGGTAACGCAATCTAAACACTTGAATTCCCTTGCCCACTGCTTAAGTCTAAAATTATTCACTAACTTGACTGTCGGAGAGCCTTTGGGCACACCCCCTCCCCCCTCAGGTGTCTTAAGCTTGCTCATGGTTGTTTAGTGTTTTACAGGTTGCTCGAGTTTGTGCTCAACCACCACTCACGGTGGTGCGTTAATTTGGTTTCAACAATTGGTGATTTCATTGAGAGCAAGCTCTTATTCCTCTCGATCAGATCACTTTACTAACCAACATGTCTGCCGAAGAGAGCTCGGTCAACGCCAACGTTAACCCACCAGTGGAGATGACCTGTTTTCTAACACGTCCATTATTTCGAAACGAATAATTCGCCGCCTCATACCACTGTAACCCCCAGGGCAAGTAATAGTCGGCAAGGAGTAATGGCCACACTAAGAAACAGTGGGGACCTAGTCAACAGACTACATCCCTCCATGGACCAAATTTGGGAAGCCTTGCTGAAGTCCAATGTTTTCCTCAAGAGCTGCAAAAGAACCAGACTGCCGCTGAAGAAGAAAGCCATTCCAACTTCGTAGACATGGAAAAACAAATGAAAAACCTCAAGAATTCAGGCAGGACTACCCCTCAAACTCAAATTCCTATTTTCAGATACGAAAACATAAGTATCATAACTTTTGGAGGAGACGCCATAACAACCTTTACTATTCCGATGCAGCCGAACACTATTAATTAGAGAAGGATCCCAACAAGAAATGGACAAGTCATTAACGTGGTTACTGGAAAAGAACCACTAAATCCATAATCCTCCCCAAGGTGTTGCATGAGTACTAAGAATAGACCCACGTTGTTTAAGGTTTGACGAGCCTGAATTTTTCGAAGATTAAGAACGATGACACCTTTTGAATAGAGAAAATCATGTGGGCCTAGACAATCAACCTCGCACCCTAGGTAAGCTGATAGTCTGAGTTAGGACCCCACTTTCAATGGCAATTGAAGATAGACTCCCACTGGTTCAAATCTCAGCAGGTCCAAATCATTCCGCGGTGACACTGATCCCGACTATCACATCATGCATTACCAGAACGCTATGACACTATATATCAACAATCATGCGTGGATGTGTAAAATGTTCCCATCTACTTTAGAGGGACCAGCAAAGCCTGCCAGATCCATCGACTGTTTCGAAACTATGGCCAACATATTCACAAACACCTACTCAGTGTACTGTGATGTGCGCAAAAGTCACGAAGCCATGTTCACAATGGTCCCGCAGTCCAACGAAGAAATCACAAGACCTATCTAAAATGCTTTCTGGCAGAATTAGCGAAAGTGGATAAACTAGATGATAAGTTGGTCACAATGGCATTCAAGTGAGGGTTTTCCATTCCCCCTATTTCTCAAAAGCTGAATAAGAGAAAATATGACTACGCCACTCTAGTAGAGTGCTTTGATATTACGGATGATCTGATGGACTAGGATGAAAATAGCAACTGAATCAAATTATCCCAGAAAAACTGATAAGGGCTAACAAAGATACATCCCATTATTCTCCACGACAAGCTGCAAGAGGAGGACGCCGAGATAAACAGGGACCACCAAAACCAAAACAGTATACTGCTTTGAACACTACCATTAATAATATCTTCCACAATATAAAGGATAAACCGTTCACTTGATGCCCAGAGTCGCTCCTGGAGCACCTGGCAAAGAAAAACCCAAACGAATAGTGCTCTTTCTACAAAAGCACCGGTCATGCTACCAGGGGGTGCCAAATGTTAAGGTATCACATCGAAGAATTGCTAGATTAGGGGCACTGCTAGGAGTTCGTTAGGGATAAGGCAAGAAAGGAAAATTCAGCTGAACCCAGGTACAGAGACCAATCCGATAAGCACAACAATGGCGAGGATAAGCGGCTAACAAAGAAACCAACCCTTAATATAAACCACATCGCGAAGTATGAAAGAGGCCAAGGAACAGGTAGGCGATAAAAGTAGTCACAAGAAATCCGATCCCAATCATTCTAATGTGGACCTTCAATTAGTGCCTTTAGATCAAGTAAAAGCAAAGGTAGCACGAACTACACGCGATTTGATTCATTTCCCAGGATATGTAGGCAGTCCTCTCTGGACTCAATCGCCATGCCGCATGTCCGAAGAGAAGTCCATGGAGAACTCATCTCTTCACGCCTCACCATAGAATTATAGTCTAAAGTGATCCCTGGTGTAATTCTTACATCATATCATCTTTTTTTTTAGAACTACACCAGTGATTTGATTCTCCACCCTGGAGATGTGTAGGCAATCATTTTCGGATTCAATCACACCCTCATGTCGACCAATTCTAATTTAGATCACGAATAAAAAAAATTTATCTATTTTAAATGTCAGTTCTTTCTTTCCTTTTTTGGTGATGCAGGCAGTGGTGAAGCTACATAGGGACTGGGAGGGGCGACTGCCCTTCCCCTTGTTGGAAGTTAAGCCCAGGAGCGTGGTTCCGCCCCTCTGGTCTCGTCAAAATTAATGGATGTACCTGCACTGCATATCGGTTTCTGGGCTTGAGTTTCTGCTGCTGCTGTACAACAGCTTATGTTATTTTTTTTTTCAAATCCTTTAAATGAAACGATGCCGTTTCATTTTGTTTAAAAAAAAAAAAAACCTCCTTAATCAAACGACGCTGTTTTGTTTAATTGATTAAAAAAAAAAATTTATTTAAAAGGGACTACTGTCCCCATGCCTTCCATTATTCAAATGAGCCTTCACTTTTTGAAAGCCAATCCATGTTTTAAAACCAATCAGAAGGCCCGTGTGTGCCGTCCTAAATCCCAGCAGCAGTTTTCAGCACCTTCATCCCTCCGTCCCGTTCCGTTGTCTCTTATTTCCCCTTCAAGCCGAGCCAGCCGCCACGGCCAGTCTCTAGCAGCCAACTGTTGGTTGGTTTTCCACTTCTCTCTCAATTTTAGGTAAATTTTTTAACTTTCTAATTTGTATTATCCCTAACCCTAATTGATTAATTAATACGAAATTTTAGTTAATTAATATATAATCATTTATTGATTATTGATTTTTGCGTATAAATATGAATCCTATGAATGATTATTGATGAATGGAATTATTGTCTAGAGTAAAAATTGAATTCTTGATTCTTGATTAATTGATTATTGATATTAATTTATGGATTGAATTTTTGTGTATTAAATAATTTATATGAATATTGGTATTGATTAATTGAATTGTTGGTTTAATTAGTTAGCACTCATATTGACTATAGTATAGTTTACTCTAAGATTAAGAGTCAAAAGACTTTTTTTTCTTCTTTTCCATATACAGTTACATAATGGAACGATACTATAAGAAACAGTGCTTAAATCCTCCTTCAAATATTCTGGCTAGTCCTTCTTCAAATATTCCGAGTAGTCCTCCTTCGAATATTCCAAATATTCCTTCTTCGAGTATTCCAAATATTCCTTCTTCGAGTATTCCGGGTAGTTCCCAACAAAGTGAGGCCACTGAGTTGGATGAAATACTGGCTAATCTTCCTGTAGATCCTGGACATAGACGTCGAATGCTTGATTATCCACCTAATTATCATGAAGCAATTCGTCGACACGATCTCCAAAATAATCCTTGTCAACCTAAAGACGACATCATGCCCAGAAAAGTTAGCAACAATCGATGTTTTGTCACCCGTTGGTTTGATAATTAAGTGGTTGGAGTATAGTATAGTAAAAGATGCCGCATTTTGCCTTTATTGCTATCTATTCAAGTGTGATTTTGATAAAGAGGGAAATGCCGGAAATGATGTCTTCACTGAGATTGGGTTTACAAATTGGACGAAAGGACTCGAAAATTTTCGAGATCATGAGGGAGGTGTGGGAAGTCTTCATAATAAAGCTTTACAACAAGCTAGAGATTTGATGACACAAAAGCAACATATTGAAACATTTGTGATTAAGCAAACTGATGAAGCTCGCATTAATTATCACACTTTATTGCGTGGCGCACTTGATTACACAAGATGGTTGTTGCAACAAGGTTTGCCTTTTCGTGGCCATGATGAATCGTTCAAATCAAGCAATAGGGCTAATTATTTGGAGCTTAGGCAATTTCTTGCCGATCATAATGATAAAGTTAGGAAGGTTGTGTTTGAGAATGCTCCCAAGAATCTCAAGTATACTTCTTCCAATATTCAAAAAGATCTTGTCCGTGCTTGTGCCATTGAAAGTATTGGTGCAATTACTAAAGATATGGAAGGTACATTTTTTTCTCTTTTGGTTGATGGATCACGTGATTCTTCAAGTAAAGAGCAAATGGCGGTGGTATTGCGTTATGTGAACAAGGAAGGAGAAGTAATTGAAAGGTTTTTAGGTATGCAACATGTCTCCTCTACAACTAGTAGCTCACTTGAAGAGGCCATTGAGAGATTATTTGCTTCAACAAATTTGAGTATGTCCAAGTTACGGGAACAAGGCTATGATGGAGCTAGTAATATGAAAGAAGAACTAAATGGCCTTAAAGCAAAGATTTTGAACAAGTATCGTTAAGCATTTTATGTTCATTGTTTTGCACACCAACTTCAACTAGCTCTTGTAGCCGTTGCAAAGGGAATTGAGGGTGTTGCCATTTTCTTCAACAATGCTAGTATTTTGGTCAATACTATTGGATCATCGTGTAAGTGTCGTGACACATTTAGAGAGAAACAACTAGAACAAATTAAGAAAGCTCTTGATATTGGTGATCTTGAAATGGTAGAAAGTTAAGTCAAGAGATTAGTCTCAGGCGTCCTTGTGATACACGTTGGAACTTACATTATGGTACTATAGTTAGTATTATTGTTATGTTTGAAGCCGTGGTGGAGGTGCTTGAATGGATTAAGGATGTGTTGACCCTAAAAACTACCAAGCCTATGTGGCGCGCAAGCCGAGTAACTAATAAGCTAACTACGTCATTCGGTTGTGTGCGGGGCGTGCCAACTCGTCGGCCGAGCTCGACCGAGGAGTAAAATTTGTTGATGTTGCGTTGGTTGCGCTGCTGACTTCTGCGTCTTGCGATTACGGCCGAGGAAAGAACTTGACTCGGCTCTCGGATTCTAAAACCTGAAGACAAGGCTACTAAATATGCGAAGTTCACAGATCGTTGTCGTCGGATTCGGTCACAGTGATGGTGTTCGTCAGAGTAAACTCACGCCGAATCGACACTAAAGTGTAAGGGCACAAATACTCAAAGCGGATGTACGTCTTGATGGTGAATGTGGTTCGGCCGTCAGAATGCCGAACTCTAAAGCCCACTTGTGAGTATCCAATCATACGACAGCTTGGCGTTCAATGTGCTGAGCCCTAATAAACTGTAACACCTCACTTCGCCGAGAAGGCTGATGAGATGACCTCTGCCAATAAGGATTCGAAAATCCTTCTCGACCGAGACTTGGATTGGTAACCAGTCGGCCACTTCGCAGTGCTGTTTATCCAAACTGAAGGTGCTCCGCGGTCGGCTAATTCTACGGCGATAGTGCTGTTTATCCAAACTGAAGATACCACCGGTTGCCTTCACAGTGCTGTTTATCCAAACTGAAGGTGTGTTGGCGAAAAAGAAAATAAAAATCTCAAGGTTGTTGAGAGGTTTCACGTAGAGCGAGGGTTTGCGCAGGGTAGATTTGTGTGTTGAGTTGGAGAGCTTGAATGGTGCCACTGCCTCTGTATTTATAGGAGTGTCTCTGCAATCAAGTTATACTTGGATTAGGACTCCGTATTCTGATCCAAAACTATCTCGTCCGTATTCTGATCCAAAACTATCTCGATTAATCCTTCTTCAATCAGGACTTTGAACCTAGCCTTTATCATGCCGCACACATCTCTATATCTCGTCAACCTCATCCTTACCGAGACCCCTTAATGAATCAGGATTCCTGTTATCCGTAGAACTCTGCCTGCTTCACCTTTATCCAAACAGCATTTTTCCTAACAGAACCTGGCCGATCTCGGCCCCTGGGCTAAATAAACCACAAGCCTCCAAATAAAACCTTCTGGGCCGAGAAAAATTCCAATTCGGCCCAACCTAATATTTTGGGCCTAAACATTGCCCCCTCGCTTCTGAGGTCTTCGGCCTGGAGATCTACCGGCCGAGCCCTGACCTTGAAGAAGCGAATCTCTTCATCACCCTAATCCTCGATTTCCAAGGAGCATTTATGAAGCACGATTTCACGATCTTCTTTCTGCCAACCGCCTTACTACGTGGCGTCTTCTGCCATAAATGCCCTTAGTAATGACGCCTGAAGCGTGCAGTTCACTAAACCGTCGAATCTCTCACTAAGCCTAATCATTACACCTCGATCCGTGGATTTTTGAATAACCTGGCAATCGTGCAAGCACCAAAATGTCATTTCCCATAAAACTCGCCGCCATACGTAAACGTGCGTCCTCAAAATATGAAAAACTTGGTCTCTTCACCGGGATTCTTCGGATATTCATAATGATTAGAGTCTTTTCGACTAATTTCCCTTTTATTTCGAATTCTGAAACGATTGATCTTCCTCCAAGGACCATATAAATACCAGAAATCTTTCATTTGTACCTTTACGCTTTCCAATTTTCTGAAATCTCTTGTTCTCACTCCCGAAACACGCAAGGAAAGCCTTTTTTCTCCAAGATCCTTGAGACTCCAAACCAGAAACCCCTTTTTCCAGAAACCTCCCAACTATTAGCAATGGCTTCCTTTACCTCCCAGCTCTCCAAAGAATGCAAGAAATGCGAGAAGATGGTCGATCCCTGCGCCATTAAAACCATTCGCTTCGAATGCGACATGAACACCCCCCATTAGATCATTGGTCCTCTTTTCAAAGCGGCCGTGCCATCCCCTATTACTGAAATTTTCAAAGCCGAGAGCCTGAAATTCCTGCTGCAAGGCTTCGAGTGGTCTAAGTGGAGTTCGGCAAAACCTCAAGGCTTCTGGCCCTCGACCACTGCAACCTGGGCGGCCTGGGTCAAGCGAATGGAGAAGGTTTTCGGTGAGCAGTGGAAAACACTCGGCATCTATGACGTCATCCGCCTTTCATCACTGGAGATAACTATGGACAAGGAACTTCTCATAGCCGCCACAAGCCTCTGGTGCTCGGCTACCAACACCATGGTCCTCCCTCTCGGCCCCGTCAGTCCCACCATCCTCGACATCACGGCCCTTCTGGCGACCTCCCCATTTGGCATTCCAATCGATGCAGCCCTCTCTGGGTACCCGTTGAATCTTGACCTGAAAGCACTTTTCGACAAGCGGGCCCTCGAGATATTGAGCGGCGAAGGTCAAACACCCTCGAAGGAAGAGGTTCAAAAACTTCACAAGAACTTCTTCAACTATAGCACCCTTTACCTCCATTTCACCGGCCGAGGGGACGAGGATCTGCGAGAAGGAGAGCACGAGGCCTTCCTCTTCTATTGGTACAACAAATACATCTGTTGTACCAAGTCGAACAAGTGTCTCGTCGAGAACATGCCAGTGGCCGAGGCTCTGGCTAGCGGCCACACTTTGGCTCTTAGCCCAACAATCCTCGCTCATATCTTCCGCTGCTTGGCCGAGATGACCCTTCACAAGGTCGACCCGCACCAGAGCGGCCCTCTCTGGGTCTTCCAGCTCTGGCTGCAGGTTTACTTTGTCCCCCTTCGGCCAGAAACCGCCAACTTCTTGCCTACCAAGGCACTTGGTCCTCAGCTGGCTTCTCGACCAGCGCCCCCGCACAAGGTCGAGGAAGTATTCAAATACCTCTTCACCCTCGATGCCCTCTCTGATGACGAATTTCTGATCTGCCGTCATCGGGAATACCTCTCGTCGGTCATGCTCCCCTCGTCAGCGTGGAGCATGGAGGAAGATACCGACCTCCGTCAATCGTGGGGATCGTTCGTGCTTGCCCGGGATCTTCCCCTTGGCTGCGACGCCCGCCGAGCCAGCTGGGAGGTCTATCATCCAAACTTCACCGCCCGGCAGCTCGGCTACCTTCAAGGCTGCTCGGTCCCCCTTCTCTCCTCTCGCACTCTTTTGAGCTGAGGACGCCTCTCTGGCTCCTCGAAAAATGAATGCAAAGACGCGAAGAAGGAATTTCAAGAACGGTGCCAGAAACGTCGCCTTCGATCGGTCGTCCCTGAATCCCTCAGCACTGACACCTTCGGCGACTGGTGGGAAGAGTGCACTTAACAATTCTTTGGCGCACCGGTCGAAGATATCACAAGCAGGCTCTTCGGCGATCGTCCGAATAAGACCCCGGCTCTCCCGCCTAAAGAAGCGGCCCAAGATATACGTCTATTTTTACTTTGCTTTTGAGAGAAATCATCATAATTTTACTGACTTGCTTTTATCTTTTCTCAGGCAGCCGAGCGCCGAAGAGAGCAGAGGTGGTGGCTGCCGTTGCGACGAAGAAGAAATCAATTCCCTCCTCCAGGCCAAGCAAACGACCTCGACAGGAGACCGAGACAGCAGCCGTGGCCCCTCAACCCTCCAAGCGTGTCAAGAAATTGGCAAAGAAAGGGGAACGGGAGATCCATATCGTTGACAGCCAAACGACAGGATCAGCCGCAGCTGACGTCTCTCCCTCCATCGGCACCGAGGTGGTCGTGCGGCGGGCTCAAACTGGCCAAGCACCCGAGGCTCGATCTGAGCCACAAGTCACGGCTGAGCCGGCAGCTGCCTAGCTAGCCGAGGGTACAGCATCTCCAACCCCGGCCGAACCGGCTGCTTCCCCGCCGGTTGAGAGAACGGCCACTTGATGTGAGAATTACTTGACACTCAAATTAAAACCCTATCGACGTAGTATATGAAAGTAGGGATCGTTTAAGGCCGGGGATTAGAAGGGATGCTAATCTACACAAATTACACTCTAAAACACTAAACTGGACTCTAGACAATGAAAACAAGTACTAGTGATCAATCTGAACGAATTTTAACTCTAGACAGCCTAACTTGACTCAAATAACCTAAAACAAACTTAAAACAACAAATAAAACTCAACTAGGCAGATTCTAGACACTAGAGACTCAAAACAACAAAACTAACTTAAGTAGACTCAAAACAGGTTCTATGAAGTGAATTGGATGACTTTTGGACTAGTTAGACTCAAAACACTAAAAGGGGACAGATTTGGACGAATTTAAACAAACTAAGACTCAATTAAGAACTAAGGGGGTTTTTGGACGAATTAAGCAAAACTAAGCAGATTTAGGCAAACAAAGTAAATTGAAAGAGATAAAGGTGAATTCAGGGGTGAAAACTAGTTAGAGGGTTCTTCTCCACACATGAACATATGCATACGAATTGATTTCCAGTTATTCTTTCGATAAACCATGAATGACAATGCTTCGAATTAATTGTATTGCACTAATTAATTCCCAGATTTCCCTAAGTTCATTGAATTGAATGGATAACGCATCACAACCAAATTATTCTTATCAAGTTCCCTAACTATGGAATACGCATGATAGAGATACATATCAAAGATCATTAAGTTCCATGGAAATCATAAACATTGACAAGGCATTCATAACTATGGAATACGCATGTTACTCTTGCCTAGGATTTACTTAACACAATTGTGACTAGCAATCTTTACTACTTGTGAATATAAGTTCCTAACGATTAGGTGAAATTCCCTTATATCCTAGCATCAAATTCATTCATGTAAACTAAGTAGGCCTCCTTAATCAACACACAAGAACAAGTTCTTCATAAAACAGATAAGTAAATCACATTCACAATTTATAAAACAATAACTGAAGGTAATCAATTCATATCAAACATATGTCCATGGCTTTGAATCCACCTCAAACTAAAATGAAATTAGTTCCACATGTTCAACATAATTGAAAAACAAATTAAATTAAATATAGAAACGAAACAAGAGAAGAAAGAATTCATCCTTCTCCAATGGAAGCCACGGCAAGGCCTTGTCTTCCTTTCTCTGCAGCAAAATATGGATTTCTGGCGTGAATGATGTATATGGGGGTGGGTGAGTTATGAGATGTGTGTGGAGGTGGATGGATGGTGCGGCAATCACTTTAACTTGTTTATATATATATCACAAACCCTAGAGTAATCAGATTAGGGCTTGGACTTAGCAGAAAACATGGATTTAGGACTCTAGGTGCGGCAGAAATTGTGAATCCATTAGGAAAAAGGATTGTGGCCCAATTGATTTCTGAAAAGGATTTGTAGAACCCAAATCCACAAGGAAAAGACTTAATAAGTCAGAATCCAAGAGGGAATGGGAGTGAGAAGGCACGGCACAAAGGGATAAGGCAGGGAACCTTGCAAGGCAAGGAAAAGACCTTCTAGAAATGAGGGAGGCGCCAGATTTTTAGGCTTCTAGAAAGAATGTGTTTCTGGCCAGATTTTGGGGTTTCTAGAAGAGTTTGGGGAGCCACTTTTATAGGAGAATGGATAGGACTTCTAGAAATCAGGTTTTAAGTCCCCTAAACTGAAGGAAACAGGTTAGGATAAGATAAGGTAAGATAAAATAAGGATTGGACAAGATAAGATAAGATTTTGAGCTGATTCCTTATCTTCTTTATCTTTGACTTCTTTCTTCCATCTTCTTAGCTGATTTCAAGCCTTTATATCTTCAATTTCATCCATCAACTTGCCTCCATGCTTGCACTACCCAATCTTGGCCCAAAAATGCTCTAGAATGCTCCAAATTGCTCATTTTTGCCATCTTGACACTTTGAACCTACAAACACACGAAAATAGCTTAAAATACAAAATTAACTAAGAACTAACAACGTAAATGCATGAAAACAAGCTAACTAAGTCGCATAAATATGCTCCTATCACCATTTCTGAACCGGTCGCGGCCCCTGTCTTGGAAGGGGCAACCACAGCAACGAGAAGAACCCCTTCCAAGGCTCCAAGACAGTCGGCAATCATCATGGAGGTATAACGATGCGGTTATTAATTCCTTCTTCCTCGAACAACTTCGAGCAATTTTAACCACCTTTATTTCAGGATGATGAGAGTGACAACCACCCCAACAGTCCTCCTCCGTTGGTCGAGGTAGCAGTCCGGGTCGAGCTTTCTGCAACAGCTGAAGCGGTTGGCCAGGTCGATCCTTCTGCAGTTGCACATGGGAAAGGCCTTGCCGCCGAGCCTGAAGCAACGGCGAAAATGCCGATCCACCCACAAGATCAAGACCTCGGCATCCATTCTCAGGAAGCCACCTCCGCCTATGTAAGCACCCTCCTCACTATTCTTTTATCAATCTTCTGGCTTGGAACGCTAAACCAGAAAATACTAAATGTCAGGTTCCCGCGTTCTCCTTTCATCGAAAATTTTATGCGCCGAAGGGCGTTATCTATATCTCTTGGCCACCTCAGTGGCCATCAAATGTAGATAACCTTCATCGGCCGCGTGAATTGAGAAGTAATCTAAAACATTGGGCTTGGCCATTGAGCTATCTGAGTTCGAGCAACGATCCAGCAGACATGACCGAAGTCTCTTCTCAGTAGGTCTAAAATTTCCTTCTTAATTGATTGTCTGATGATTCGATATGTTCTGACTTTTCTGTTTAGTGTAGCCTTCGTGGGAAGTCGAATTCGATGCTCTCCTCTTAGCAGCATCGGGAACTGCTGGCCCTTCGACGACCACGATTGGGTCCTCGGCCGACTCATCTTCTCTCGTCAAGCTTCAAGAGCTTCTGTCATTTTCGGCCTCCCAGGTTCTCGAATGCAAGGGCCTTGACTCCGTCGGTGAATGCCTCAATGACCTTGCGGTTAATGGTCAGTTGAGCCCTGAAGCTATTACTCGGGCATCTTCGACCTTGGAGCAGACTCGAGAATTCTTCGGCATTTTCGAGAAAGCTCTTCGGGCCGAAGACGACTTGAAGGCCGCGTCGGGCGTTCTCGAAGCTCTACGCCCAAAAGTTGAAGCCATGAAAGCAAAGAAGGACGCTCTGGCCGACCTGGACCGTCAGATCATTGAGCTTCAAAAACGGAGATCGGCCGTGGCTTCTGAACTCGCGAAGGATTTTGAGCTGGGTGGCAAATCCTGCCTGTCCGACTATGCGGCTAGCGTGAAGCGGGTCGAACAGCTCAAAATGGATAAGAGGATCCGTCAAGCCGAGGTCACCATGGGCGAAGTGAGGTGGCTGGAGCTGAAGGCCGTGCTTGAAACTCTTCTTCCCCCGTCACCCTAGACTTACTTATGTACTGACCGACCAGCTCAAATTGTACTTTTTGACAATTTTTTAATAAGAACTTTCATTCTCGCATCTCCCAAGTAGTCGGATAGTATTTCTTTAAAAATTTCCCATTGATTGGTAACTTGTGAACTGCGCCGGCTCGATCTTTAAGGTGATATGCCCCCTTGCCGAGCAATTTATAAATGACGAACTGTCCTTCCCAATTCGGCGACCATTTACCGAATCTAGGATCTTTAATTCCTATAGGCAACACAGTTTGCCAAACTAAATCTCCTTTACCGAATGTTTTCTGTCTAACCCGTTGGTTATAGGCTCGTTCGACAATCTTTTTCTGCGCTACTAATAAATTGTATGCATCAAGCCGCGCTTCTTCCAAATCCTCTAACTCTTGCCTCATAGACTGACTATATTCGGCGCTGAACAAATTACTTTGCTCGATTATTCACAACGAATTTATGCTTAATTCGACTGGTAGCATTGCGTCGTGCCCGTAGGTTAGTGCGTACGGAGTTATCCCAGTCGCTGACCGAAGCGATGTTCGATAAGCCCATAAAGCCTCATTCAACTTCAAATGCCACATGCCAGGCCTTTCCCCTATTATTTTCTCAAGAATACCGATCATCACCTTATTACCCGCTTCGGCCTGTCCGTTTGCCTGTGGATAATACGACGTGGACTGTTCAAGCCGAATTTTTAGATTCGCCGCATACTCTTTAAACCTCTCGGCTGTAAAGATCGTGCCATTGTCAGTTATGATCGTTTTTGGTATCCCGAATCTGGTCACGATGTGTTCCTCCACAAAGTCGCAAACCTCTTTGGACGTTAATTCGACATACGATTTTGCCTCGACCCACTTGGTAAAGTAATCGGTCACCACAAGCACCCATGCATGCTTGGCAGCCCCGGAGGACGGCGTGATTTTGCCAATTACGTCCATAGCCCATCCTCTAAATGGCCATGGTTTAGTGACCGAGTGCAATGATTCGGCCGGGACTCTTTGTATGAGACCATGAATTTGGCATTGTACATATCCCCGTGCGAACTCAATGCAATCTTTTAATATACTTGGCCAAAAATAACCATGCTGTCGAAGCAACCATCACATTTTCCGGCCCGACTGATGAGATCCGCAAATTCCTTCATGAACTTCTGTGATTGCTCGAACAGCTTCTTGAGGGCCGAGACATAACAATAGTAGTTCATCTTTGCCTTTTCGGTATAATTCATTTTGATACATGACGTAATTCGTGGCGTGAACCCTAGTCTTGTGGTCGTGTTTGCTATTAGGATTATCGAGATACCTCATAATGGGCTTCCTCCAATCATCTGGCATTGCCTCAACTGCCCAAACATCTATAGGGTCTTGCCGGTCCAACAACGAAGGTAATGACATGACTCTTGTGCGTATCACGTTATCGCGTCGGAGGACTTGCTGATTAACCAAGGCCGGGTATGGTCGTCATGTCACAGGTATTTCCCGACCTAGCTTGCCCTCCAGGAGTTGTGCTCCGGAAGCGATTTGGGCCAGTTCGTCTGCATCGGTATTATGAACCTGGGAAATGTGCTCAAATGTAATGCCGTCGAAGGACTCGGCCAAATAGCTGGCAATCATGTGATAGGGTGCCAGAGTACAACTCATGCATCGAAAAGATCCATTGAGTTGGTTAATCACAAGTTTAGAATCACCGAGGACGAGGACACGGATCGCTCGTAAGTCATGGAGGACATGAAGGTCGATGATAAGAGCTTCATATTCGGCCTGATTATTCGTACAATCGAAATTCAGCCGAAGAGAAAAAAACCATCGGCAGTGGCTAGGCGATTGAATGACAATGCTAACACCAGCCGAGATTGAGGTACTAGACCCATCAAAGTACATTGTCCAGTAGTTATCGCGTGCTTCAACCATGCCGATTTCGACGTCATTGCCCCCGACATCATATGGGGAGGGATGTTGGGCCAAAAAATCGGCTAAAGCTTGGCCTTTAACGGCTTTCTGAGGCACGTACTGCAAACTGAACTCTGACAACGCCATTGTCCATTTCCCGATTCGGCCTTTTACTATAGGCCGGGTTAGCATGTAACGGATAACATCAGTTTGGGCGATGACTTGTGTGACTGACGGAAGCATGTAATGGCGGAGTTTTGTAGTGGCGAAGAATAAAGCCAAGCAAAGTTTCTCGACAGGCGAATAATTGATCTCAGGTGCATTTAGACCCTGACTGAGATAAAAGATAGCTTGTTCACGGTCGGCCTCGTTGTCTTGAGCGAGGAGGCAGCCAATAGACTCTTCGACCGCTGAAATATACAACTTTAGAGGCTTACCGCGCCGAGGTGGTACGAGAACCGGTGTCGTGGTAAGGGAAACCTTGATCTGTGTAAAAGCCGCTTGATGCTCTTCGCCCGACTCAAAGTGATCCGAGTCCTTCAATTTCAAAAGCGTAGATAACGCCTTCATTTTTCCCGCCGAATTAGATATAAAACGGCGGAGAAAATTTATCTTGCCGAGTAAGGACTGCAATTGCTTCTTTGTCGTTGGGGGCGGGGCAGCAATGATTGCTTGTGCCTTGTTTTCGTCCACCTCAGTTCCTCGATGATGCATAAGGAAACCTAAGAAGTTACCGGCCGATACGCCGAAGGCGCACTTAGCCGGGTTCATCTTCAGATGATGTCGTCGCATGCGAAGGAAAGCTTGCCGAAGATCATCTAGATGTGTTCGGCGGCTTTTCGATTTAACCACCACGTCATCGATGTACACCTCAACTATTGTGCCAATCAAGTCATGGAAGATGGCGTTCATGGCACGCTGGTATGTGGCCCCAGCATTTTTAAGGCGGAATGGCATAACCACCCACTCGAATGTTCCAAGTGCCCCCGGGGAACAAAACGTAGTTTTATGAACATCGGCCTCGGCGATAAAGATTTGGTTATAACCAGCATGGCCATCCATGAAAGACATCATGTCATGAGTGGCTGCGGCGTCAATCAACAAATCTGAGATTGGCATGGGATATTCATCCTTGGGAATTGCCAGATTCAAATTACGAAAATCAATACAAATGCGTAAGGCACTGCTTTTTTTTAGCACCGGCACGATATTTGCCAACCATTCGACATATCGGGCAGTTCGAATAAACCCGGCGTTTAAAAGTCGAACCAGTTCTTCTTTTATGCCGAGTTGAACTTCGGTTGAGAACCGTCGAGGAGGTTGGTGAAAAGGCTTGCAATCAGGTTTGATGTGTAATTCATGCTCAACGAGGGTTCGGTCAAGGCCAGGCATCTCGTGATAACTCCAAGTAAAACAATCCTTAAATTCGCCAAGCAACTTGCAGAGTTCAGTCTTAGTATGCTGGGGTAACAAAGCACTGATGAACAATGGCCGAGGGTTATCGGCCGTTCCCATATTTATTTCGTCCAATGGGTCTTTGACTTGGGGCCGGCTATCCTCGAGTTTGGCCGGGGCAGCCTGGATTTTGTTGAGAGAGAGAACAGGGCCATTGTCGTCTTCGACGAGGAACTCCACGAGGTTGATGCCTGAATCCGGCTGTTGGGAGATAGCGTACCAATGAGCCAGCAATCGTTCCATGGTCGATGAAACTACGGCTCGGCGTGTGGTCTGACTGGCGTCAGACATCAGGGTCGGTGATGAAGTTGGCCAACTCGAGCCTCACCGAATCCTGGTGAACGGTTTCGGCGCTAACCTCGATGGCCTTCTGAACAGAAATTCGCGTTGGCCGACCTTCTTCGTTAAGGTCGTGTAATGTGATGTATCCGACATGATCGTCTGATGCAAAATATATAAGCACACAAATTAAACCCTCTTTTTATCAATTGTAGCAAAGTATGTAAGTAGGGATCGTTCTAGGCCGGGGATTAGGAGGGATTGCTAAATCACTTGAAAACTGACTCAAAAACTTAAAACAAAGTTAAAACACTAAATTAGACTCAGAGAATGCAAAACTATACTCTAAAACACTAAAACAAACCAAAAGACTCAAAACAGCAAATAAACGCTCAAAACTGCCTTAAAACCACTTTCTGGGCAGTTTTGAACACTAAGGAAGAATTTGGACGAAAACAGTTTATAACTTGACTCAAGACACTTTAAAACACAAACTAAATTGATTTCTAACTAATTTGACACTTCAAAATAAAGGGGGAATTGGTTTTGACGAATTTGAAAACAAAACATAAACTTTGTAAAACAAAACAGATTGTAAAACGAAATTGGTTAAAGTGAATGGATGGAAGGCTAGCTAAGGGGTTTTTCTCCACACATGTCATACTTGCATACAAAACGAATTCTAGTTGCTTTTCAATAAACCATGGATTCTCAACGCCCCAGATTAACCGTGAATTGCACTAATTAACCCTCAGATTTTCCTAACGTTATTGAATTGGATGATTGCATACGACAACCCAAAGCATTCCCCACAAGTTCCCTACATGAATTGCATAATAGAGATACAAGCAAGAATCATTAAGTTCTATGAAAACCATAAGCATTGACGAGGCATTCGTTACTATGAATTGCATGAAACTTATGCCAAGAATTTACTTAACACAATTGAGATCATCAACCTTTACTACTTGCGAATATAAGTTTGTAACGATTAGGTGAAACTTCCTTATATCCTAGCATTAGATTTATGCATGACAATTAAGCGTGCACTCTTAACCAACATACACAAATCAGTTTAATTCAAATAGATAAGTAAATTGAATTCACAATTTATGAAACACAACCAGAAGTAATCAAGTCATATAGCAAGCATAAACATGGTTTCGAATCCCCCCTAGCCAAGGGGGGTTTAGGTCCTCAGACTCACAGAACAAAGAGTATTGAATGTAAACATTGAAATCAAAGGAAAGGAAACACCTAAAACTTCCAGCAATTCAAACTTGAATGGCATGCACGTCCAAGGCTTCTTCTCCTCCTCTTTGCTGCGGCACAAGGTCTAGGGACAGATTTTGGGGGTTATGAATGGTGTAGAAGGCTGGGTTAATGGCTAGGATGGATGTATGGTGCAGCAGAGAGTGAATTAGGTCAGAAACTATGGAGAATGGTGAAGGATAGGCGCGGCTAAGGTTGGGGAAGGAATTCTGGCGAGAATGGTTGTGTATGGAGGTGGTGTAACTTGCGGCAACCCTTTAAACTTATATATATAGGCACCACAAACCCTAGGTAAATCAGATTAGGACATCTAGAAAGCCAAATCCATCCAGAAATAGGTTTAAAACAATCAGATTTCTAATGGGAAAAGGCCTAAGGTGCGGCAGGTTTGGATAAGGAGGGATAAGGCTTCTAGAAAGCCTTGCAAAGCAAAGAAATCAGATTCTAGAAGGGAAGGAGGCGCCAGATTTTCAGGGTTCTAGAAGGAATATGTTTTGTGGCAGATTTTGGGGTTTCTAGAAGGATTTGGGGCGCCACTTTTATAGGACAAGGGATAGGACTTCTAGAAATCAGGTTTTAAGTCCCCTAAACTGAAGAAAACAGGTTAGGATAAGATTAGGATAAGATTGGATAAGATAAGGTAAGATAAGGTAAGGATTGGATAAGATAAGATAAGATAAGGTTGTTTTAGATAATGTTTTGGATAATTCTCCTTCTTTTGAGCTGATTCCTTATCTTCTTTATCTTTGACTTGTTTCTTCCATCTTCTTAGCTGATTTCAAGCCTTTATATATTCAATTTCGTCCATCAACTTGCCTCCATGCTTGCACTACCCAATCTTGGCCCAAAAATGCTCTAGAATGCTCCAAATTGCTTCTTTTTGCATACTTGCCCTTAGAACCTGAAAATACATCAAACTAGCTTAAAAGACTACTTTAACTAAGGAAAAACAACATAAATGCACAAGAACAAGCTAACTAAGGTGCATAAATATGCTCCTATCATCGTCGTAGTATCGCGTTTGGATCATGTTAGCTTCGAATGGCTGAGAATCGGCTGGGTGAACGACGACCGTTTTGCCATCCCAAAAGACGAGAACTTGATATAGCGATCCAATCCTGTCCGAGCAATGCATTGTACTCAGTTTTGGAGTCAACTATAAAGAAGGCGGTCATGTGGTTGCGACCTGCGACGGTCACCTCTGACGGGAGGACTCCCTTGGTTTTTGGGATTTGTCACCAACGAAACTACTCATGGTGATCCTTGATAGAAT
The DNA here is from genome assembly GCA_024362995.1 of Heteromeles arbutifolia. Classification (NCBI taxonomy): domain Eukaryota; kingdom Viridiplantae; phylum Streptophyta; class Magnoliopsida; order Rosales; family Rosaceae; genus Heteromeles; species Heteromeles arbutifolia. Next base: position 34,871,470 of record JANCRC010000002.1, on the reverse strand, counting down.
GAGCTCATCGTTAGAACAACGTAATGCCCTCATGATTGTCACAGGCATGATATTGACCGTCGCTCCACAGTCAACGAAAATTTTAGACACTGGGTATCCCTCGATATGAGCCGTAACATACAACGGCTTTAGGTGATGGAGATTAGCCGATGACGAACGAGGAAATAATTCGGCAAGAACTGCCTTGAGGTTATCTTCTTTTGTCGCTAACTCGACTTCGGCAAGGAGCACGAAATCGGCCTGGGTAGCTTTCCCGGCCACTACGTCACCGTCTAGGAAGTTAGGTTGGGACGTGCGTGGTTGAAAATCTGCAGGCAGAACATGGACCATACTGATTTCCATGTTGTCGAGGATCGAAGGACCCATCGGCCCGGTATCTCCCACCTCTGACGGTCCTTTGTTTGCCGGGCTTTTCTCCTCCGGACTCCTATCATGGACAGTATTTGGGTTGACCTCATCGACCGTTGCCAAGGCGTCTTAGAGGATCTCCTTCTGTTGGTCGAGGGGCTCAGACTCATTGAGAACCACAGCAGGGTCCAAGACCTGCGTTGTGCCGCGAGCCTGATCTTGATACATAATGCGATCGTCCCTGATGTCTAGGTAGGCATCTAAATGTTCCACACGCTTCGTTTCATCTGCCGTAAGGCTAAAAAGAGAAACGGCCGAAAAGACTTCGAAATGGTATTGCAAGTGCTGGAGATCTTCCAGAGAAAATGGGAGCTCGCTCGTCTCGATATCAGTATATGGGTCGACGTCAAAGCCGAGGACTCGAGCCTCTCGTATGTGCTAGAACCTAGCTTTCAACCCTAGGTCCGAATTCTTTTGAATAATTCGCTCAGCATCAGGACAAGCCAGAACGAGATCAATCGTATCTTGGCATGCTTTCGGCAAACCGTACAGATTGTTGGCTGAATGTTTTTTGTGAAACTCTCGCATATACTCCAATGCCTTTCCAAGGAACGGTGGATGCAGGTTCCGTCTAACCTTGATCAAAGGCTCCTGTATAAGTAGCGGGGGAAGTTTGCTCTCGGCTTCCTCCTTGAAATGTTCAAGATGCGCCTTCATTTCCCCGGGTCGAAGTAGAAGTTTGATTCGCTTATCAGCCTCCTCAAATATGGTTTCCACATCAGGGTTGATCACTTGTCTTTCTTGGAGCAACTCCATCATAATGGTCGGAGGTTGTCGCTCGTCATCGCTGCTAGTTTGGTTCTTCGGCTGCCACTTGGGGGTCGAAGTTTCCTGAGCTGCTTGTTGGCGGGCCATGCAGTCTATTCTTTGGCGCCGACGCTTCTGTGATTTAGACAATGCAGTATACACACCTTTAGGGGAATGATAGGTGTACCAACGTTGATCACGCGGTTCGGGAGGTTTGAAGGTTTTCTGCTTTGCCGAAGCGTTCGGGCTGCTAGAACTTCGTGCGTAATAATCCTCATTATAGAATGGTGCATCGAAGTCCAGGCCTCGTCTAACTAGGGGTAGCTCGGTCAGCCGCGTTTTGGGGCCGAGTCTGTTGAAAACTCCCTAGCGTTGGCCTGTACTGAGTGTCTTCTGAGGTGTTGGGGCCGTATCTGTCTTAACTTGAAACGGCCTTCTGTTTGGCTCCACGTCGATGTTCGTCTTACACCGACTGCACAGAATTGCTGATTTAGCTTCTTCCTTGGCATTGGAGTCGGTCATAGGTTCGACGATAGCCGGTCCTGAAAGAACTTTGGGCGGCTCGTTCGAAAATAAATTTATGTTGAGCCGTGGCTGAGAACTCATCGTTCGAATGTGTTGTACTGGGACAAACTCAGTCGTCTTTTTCCCTTTGTCCCTAGGTAGACGGGCATCTACTATATTAGCCGTCGCTGTAGGAAACGGGTAGGTATCAACGCTCATTTTCTTGTCTGGAAACTTGAGCCTTCCGTTATCGATCTAGCTTTGAACGGCATCTCGAAATATGACACAGTTGTTTGTCGTGTGTTTATTCGAATTATGGTACTTGCAATATATTCTTCCCTTCAATTCTTCGGCCCTAGGAATATTATGCCCAGGCCGAACCTTGATGATCTTGGCAAGCAGCAGTTGGTCGAAGATGGCGTCAGCCTTAGTGATGTCAAAAGTATAAATCTTTGATGTTTTGACAGTAGATTCTTCGGTGGCCGAACGAGTTTTTACATCCTTGGGATTGGTGTACGTCAATGCTTTGCAAACATACGGCTTATCGATGACCATCTCGGCCGCATCAATATTAGCATACTCTTCAGGTTCAGTCGAGGCATAGCTAACCGTAAGGTTTTTATAGATGGTTCCTCGGGATGGAGACTTTGAGACTTTTTCTTCTCGGAGTAGGTAGTCATATTGCTCAACGTGTTGAGCCAACTCATACATGTCTCGGAAGTTTGCCCCTAGGAATTTCTTCTTGTACTCCACGTCTAGCCCATTCAAGGCTAGTCTAACAAATTCGACTTTAGGAAGGGGTACCCGGCACCAATTTCTTGCCGACTTAAACCTGGTCAGGTAATCCATTGGCGACTCATCTAATGCTTGAGCCATCCCAGCTAATGATGAAACTGACATTTCCATCCCCGGCCGATAGAATTGCTCATGAAAATTTTCGGCCAACTCCTCCCAGCTCTGGATGGAGTTTGGTGGGAGATTGATGTACCACGCAAAGGCCGAGCCTGTTAATGAGAAGTTGAATAGCCGCAATTTATGGAAATTGCTATTAATGTCGCCACATTGAGCGGTGAACCGGGCCACATGTTCTAACGAGGACAAAGACGACTCTCCGACAAACAGACTGAAATCTGGTATTTTAAAACCTTTGGGATATTCAAATTTTTCGACATAGGCAGGGTACGGGTGGATGAATTTTGGGAATTTCAGCCCTTTTTTCAAGGCCGAATCGATCATCCTCGGGATCTTGGTCGCATCGATGGATATCGCCTCTACTTTCTGGTCAGATCCATCCGCTCTACTGCTCGATCCTCTTTTCTTTTCCAAGTCAATTGACTTGAGCCGAGCAAGCACTGGCTCGGCCCGTACTATCGGTAAAAGATCATTTTTTAGTGGCCATTGCCGAAAATGATCAAAGGGTTTATCTTCACAGATCTTATGTACCAGCATTTCAAGGAATCTGGTGTGTGTTTCACTAGTACTGCTTATTACGTCGTGCAGACTATCTATTCCTCGGCTGAATACCTGTTCAACTTGCCGAGATTGTTCATCTAGCCGTCTTCGGAGAAACGACCTTGTTGGTGGATCAACGCCTTCACCACTATCTTCATCGCAGTCCTCTACTACCACCTCATTGAAAATACATGCGGTTTTGCTAGGAGTCTCTGTATTGCGAGGCTGACCGCCGAGACCAGCTTCTTTTTCTCGGCGTGTCGTGCTTGCCGACTTTGGTGTTGCGGTAACAATGGGGTTTTGTGTTTGCGTTACTGATAAATCAGTCGTTGATTTTCCCATAACTGCTTTCTTCTTGACTGATCGTGTCTCAATTGGCATGAACTTCGTAGTTTTAGCACTGTGTCCCACTGGGCGTGCCAAAATGTTGACCCTAAAAACTACCAAGCCTACGTGGCGCGCAGGCCGAGTAACTAATAAGCTAACTACGTCATTCGGTTGTGTGCGGGGCGTGCCAACTCGTCGGCCGAGCTCGGCCGAGGAGTAAAATTTGTTGATGTTGCATTGGTTGCGCTGCTGACTTCTGCGTCTTGCGATTGCGGCTGAGGAAGGAACTTGACTCGGCTCTCGGATTCTAAAGCCTGAAGACAAGGCTACTAAATATGCGAAGTTCACAGATCGTTGTCGTTGGATTCGATCACAGTGATGGTGTTCGTCAGAGTAAACTCACGTCGAATCGACACTAAAGTGTAAGGGCACAAATACTCAAAGTGGATGTACGTCTTGATGGTGAATGTGGTTCGGCCGTCAGAATGCCGAACTCTAAAGCCCACTTGTGAGTATCCAATCAAACGACAACTCGGTGTTCAATGTGCCGAGCCCTAATAAACTGTAACACCTCACTTCGCTGAGAAGGCTGATGAGATGACCTCTGCCAATAAGGATTCGAAAATCCTTCTCGACCGAGACTTGGATAGGTAACCAGTCGTCCCCTTCGCAGTGCTGTTTATCCAAATTGAAGGTGCTCCGCGGTCGGCTGATTCTACGGCGATAGTGTTGTTTATCCAAACTGAAGATACCACTGGTTGCCTTCACAGTGCTGTTTATCCAAACTGAAGGTGTGTTGGCGAAAAGGAAAATAAAAATCTCAAGGTTGTTGAGAGGTTTCGCGTAGAGCGAGGGTTTGCGCAGGGCAGATTTGTGTGTTGAGTTGGAGAGCTTGAATGGTGCCACTGCCTCTGTATTTATAGGAGCATCTCTGCAATCAAGTCATACTTGGATTAGGACTCCGTATTCTGATCCAAAACTATCTCGTCCGTATTCTGATCCAAAACTATCTCGATTAATCCCTTCTTCAATCAAGACTTTGAACCTAGCCTTTATCATGCCGCACACATCTCTATATCTCGTCAACCTCATCCTTGCCGAGACCCCTTAATGAGTCAGGATTCCTGTTATCTGTAGGACTCTGCCTGCTTCACCTTTATCCAAACAGCACTTTTCCTAACAGAACCTGGCCGATCTCGACCCATGGACTAAATAAACCACAAGCCTCCAAATAAAACCTTATGGGCCGAGAACAATTCCAATTCGGCCCAACCTAATATTTTGGGCCTAAACAAGATGATACCAATCAAGACAATTTTGGTGAAGTAAGTAAGTTATTCCATGACATACAAACTTTTGATTTTGTGTTTCACCTTTTTTTTATGAGACTCATATTGGGAATTACAAATGAGTTATCACAAGCATTACAAAAGAAATATCAAGATATTGTGAATGCGATGGCGTTAGTGGAAGTATGCAAGCAAAGACTACAATCCTTGATAGATGATGACTTTGGGGACTTGCTTGATGATGTACAAAAGTTTTGTCAAGAGCATGATATTGTCGTTCCTAACATGGAGGATTTGCGTTTTGTACCCGGAAAATCAAGGCGTAAAGCTCCAAGACTCACAAACTTCCATTACTATCGTGTGGACCTCTATTTTCAAGTCCTTGATATGCAATTAAAGGAATTGAATGATCGCTTCTATGAGGTAAACACCGAATTGCTTCTTTGTATGGCATGTTTAAGTCTGGTGAATAATTTTGCATCTTTTGACAAAGCAAAAATTGTTCGTCTAGCCCAACTTTATTGTCAAGATTTTGATTGTATGGACCTCATGAATCTTCCAATTCAACTTGACAATTACATTCATGATATGAAGATGCATAGTGAGTTTTCATCAGTGAGAGGAATTGGTGATCTTGCAAAGGAGTTGGTGAAGACCGGGAGGTATGCAAGCTATATGTTAGTGTATAACCTTCTTACATTGGCTTTGGTGTTACCAGTTGCAACCGCTTCGGTGGAGAGAGCTTTTTCTGCTATGAAGATTGTGAAAACACTATTGCGTAACAAAATGGGAGATCAATGGTTGAGTGATAGCATGCTTGTTTACATTGAGAGATATGTATTTTCTTTTATTGATCATGAGCCTATTATGCGGCGTTTTCATGATATGAAACCTCGTCGGCAACAATTGTAATTTGTTTGTATTGATAAATTATGGAAGGCATTACTATATAAAGGATTTGGTTGTTGCTATTCTTTTGAACCTTGCACTCTTTTAACTTCGCCCCTCCCCCCGTCAATTCTTGGCTTAGCCACTGGATGCAGGGAGTAACCTACTCATTCCAAATAGGGCCTAAATTTTGAAAACTTTGCGCAAACGCAAGTCTATAAAAATTCAAAGTTACACAGCTAGAGGAACCTCCCTTAGCTCAATCCATCTTGAACGGTTAGTAGCTTAGGAGATTCGAACTGTAATAAGTGCGGTAACGATTGGTGAGCTACGGGCATGGGCACATGGCGCTTTGACCCGAAAGTCCAATGCACCATCCGACCTTCGAAACGTTTACGCAACCAGTGAGGTTGTGGGTTATAACATTCAAACTCGGGCTCTACGCCTGTAGACATCGAAATTTCGATGCAATAAATGTTGGCCAATAATTGAAATTTCAATGTTCATGTGTCACATAAATTTTACACGTAGCATGTGACTCAACGAAAAATTGAAAATCATCGGAAAAGTCATCAAACAGGACATGTGTCAACACCTGGCAGAAATGATTTATTTCATCTGATTATTTAAATCCAAAAATCAAGTTTTGGAATTCTATAAATAAGAAGCCAAGGCATTCATTTTCATTCACCAATTCACATCACACCAAAACCTTGAAGCTTTGAAACTCTAAAAGCTCTCAAACAAATCCCGAAGGATCAAGAAAGCTTTTTTCCTTCTTCGTCAAATCCTCCTTCAAGATTAGGCCCCGACGGCCCTTGAAGAACTTCCACTAATTCAAGATCAAGCCCCATTGGTCCTTGAAGAAAGTGTTATTCGTTCATCATCCGTTCATCCTAAGATCGAGCCCCAACGACCCTTTGGATCAACAACATCAACAAATCCACACATCCAACCGTTCTTCAAGATCAAGCCCAAAAGCCCTTGAAGATCTGTTCGTCACCGTTCTTCAAGATCAAGCCCAAAATCCCTTGAAGATCCGTTCATCCATCAACCTTTAGGATCAAGCCCAAAAGCCCTTAAAGATCCGTTCTTCCTCAACCTCCAAGATCAAGCCTAAAAGCCCTTGAAGAAATCCGCACAACTGTTCTTCAAGATCAAGCCCAAAAGCCCCTTGAAGACCCATTCATCAACCTTCAAGATCAAGCCCAAAAGCCCTTGAAGATCCATTCACCACTGTTCTTCAAGATCAAGCCCAAAAACCCCTTGAAGATCCGTTCATCAACCTTCAAGATCAAGGCCAAAAGCCCTTGAAGAAACTTCCCTCAACCTTCAAGATCAAGCCCCAACGGCCCTTGAAGAAAGTTCTAACCGTTCATCCAAGATAAAGTCTCAACGACCCTTGGATCAATCGCATATCCACAAATTTACATCTTACGGAGATCAAATCAGAGGATCAAATTTGAGAGAGATTATAACCCCAAAATCATTAATACAAAATATTACTTTGTACACGTGTTCTTGTTTCATTCATCACAGGAAAATTCGTGTTTACAAATTTGGCACGCTTGGTGGGACAATCTCTACCTCTTATCTCTTTCTCCGTTCAAGGAATCCAAACACGCCTCAAAATTAATGGGATCAAGCAAGGGACAAGCCGTTCTCGCAACCACCAAGGGAAGGATCCTGAGCACTTCCGTCGGGAACGGACAATCCATTAGCGCCACAATCGCTCATTAACATGCCACTTCAAAGTTAGTGTCGTTAAGGGAACAAGGGGAGCATAAAAGGTGCGACTCCGTCATCAACCTGACTTCACTGGGGGCACTGAAGCATGCTGCTGAGGCGCACAAGATGACACTCTAAAAAGGCCAACGGGGTTCTTTGTCAGCACCCTGGATGTTTGAAGGAAAGCCGCGTTTGTTGGTTGCACAAGTCATGACCATCGGCGTTACCTCTATCGAAGCACAGCTGGCTCAAATGAACGAAGCGATCACAAAACTCACACGGATTGTGGAGGAGAAAGACTTGCAAATCGCCGCACTCGCCAACCAACTAGAGGCGCAGAGCGACGTAAAAGTCGACCTAAAAGGTAATCCACTAAAGAAAGAAGTCAAAAAAGAAGAGGAGTTTCTGGTGGAGAAAGAAGCGGGAGCCAGACCAAGCAGCAGCACTCATAGGATCTCTCTCTATCCAGTAGCTGCAGGAGATGATCACCATCACAATCAAGACGGAGTACGAAGGAAGCTCACATAACTCTGTGCTATACTCAAAGCCTTACTCCAAGAAGATTGACGCTTTGAAGATGCCGATGGGTTATCAGCTACCAAAATTCATGTAGTTCGATGGAAAGTGAAACCCAAAGCAACATGTCACCCATTTCATTGAAACTTGCAACAATGCTGGGACGGAGGGAGACTACCTCGTCAAGCAATTTGTGCGCTCGCTGCAATTCGTGCACTCGCTGTAAGGTAATGCCTTTAATCGGTACACCGACCTCGAGCCTGAGTCTATCAACAGTTGGGATCAGCTAGAAAGGGAATTCCTCAACCACTTCTACAGCACCCGCCGCACCGTAAGCATGCTGGAGCTAACTAGTACGAAATTGTGGAAGGATGAACCTGTTGTCAACTACATCAATAGATGGCGTTCATTAAGTCTGGATTGCAAAGATCGATTTTTTAAAACCTCCGCCATTGAGATGTGCGTTCAAGGCATGCATTGATGGTTACATTACATCCTCCAAGGCATAAAACCAAGAACATTTGAGGAGCTGGGAACTCGTTCCCACGACATGGGGCTGAGTATCGCCAATCGCAGGAGAAATGAGCTGATCACCAACTTCAAGAAGGATAAAGTGTTCGCCCTAAATGTAGACAAGACTGGGAAGAAACCCACCAAGGAAGCTTTTACCGTCAACACTACCTCCATCCCATCAAGACCTCATTTGCGCCCATCAAGATCTCCTCCAAGAACAAAGCGAAGAGACAAAGAGAAATTAGCCTTCTTGAACTCAAGACAGGTACAAAAACACCTTGAGGGAGCTGGAGCAAAAGACGTACCCTTTTCCTGACTCAGATATGGCTGCAATGCTAGACGACTTACTGGAAAATAATGTGATCGAGTTACTGGAATGCAAGCGCCCTGAGGAGATAAATCGCGTTAACGATCCAAGGTACTGCAAGTACCATCGCATCGTGAGCCATCCTGTTGGGAAATGCTTCATCCTCAAAGAGCTCATCATGAAGCTAGCACACCAAGGGCAAATTGAGCTAGACCTTGAAGACACGGCTGCAACACATACTACTACAATTGCGTTTGGATCATTTCATCTTGTGCCTCTCCAAGTGACACCTGACCACTCCCGTCAATGCTCAAGCTACATGGCACCTTTTACACAGCCATCGCTGGGGGCAAATGACCAAGATGTACCTACCGATGATGAAGAAGGATGGACGTTGGTGATCCACAAGAAAACGAGGAAGCCAAGACCACAAGCTGCACAACCAAAGGTGGAACAAGGGAGAAAGCACCGTCGCCTCAACAATAGGAAGCCCAAAGGAAACGTAAGAGCTGCTAAGCCAACATACGCAGGGGAACCTATGGAGCAAGAGCCACGCATTTCTGTCTCCTTACACGAGTACTTCCCGGATGACTTCTTCCAGCAGTGCACTACTGTTGCCTGTCACATGGTTGACGTAGAAATAGAAGATCCCTCAAAAGGCAAAGCTGTCGCCTCCCAAAGAAGGCCTGCCAATATATCTTACCACCAAGGGAAGGAGCCTGAGCACTTCTGCCGCAAACAGATGATGCATTGGCGCCATAAACACTCCTCAACATACCGTTTCAAAGTTGGTGTCGCTAAAGAAACCCGCACCTCGAACTTCCGTCCTCGATAGGTTCAATCGTTCAAAACCCATAATTTCGACACTTGATCGCATCAGTGGTCAAGACTGAACTTCCGTCTTCAAAAGGCTTAACGCGCCAACACCCGGAAGCTCTGTTTTTGAAAGGCTGTCAAAACCTAAGAAACAAAACAACATGGCTAATTCTCCTCCACGACAGTTGGCTTTGGAAAGATGTGAAGAAACTAAGAAGTCTTTTAGAAAGAGGAAGACAACGCCAAATGAAGAAAAGCTCGACAGTCTAGCAGAAAAAGACGACGTTCGAAGCTTGATTCCTTCAAGGATGAAGCACCAAGCAACTTTAGAGGTTGACACAAAAGGACCACTGAAGGTAAGGAGGCGCACCATCGTCCACACCGGCTAATCTTCATGCCAACAAGCCCAAGAAGATGACACTAAAGAAGAAGTCCAAGACGTCTTCCCCATCACGATCCAAAAAGACAAGGAATAAGAAATCCCTGAGGAAGACGTCACTTCTGGCTCTTTCGACTCAAAGTCTTCATCTCGACCATTGGGGGCATGCTCCAAATCAAGCGAAGTTTAAGGATGGACTCATGTCACTCCTAAGAAACTGCACGGGAAGCATACGTATCCTCCACAAGTGCACCAATCAGAAAGGGGGCAAAGCAGCTTTCGCCAACCTCCAAAGCAATGTGAAAGTGTTGAAGATGAGGAAATTTCGACACAAAGATCGTCCATCCCGTTCACGATGCGCGATCTCTTCTTCCTCAAAGACTTATTCAATTACTCGGTCAAGGCTCCTTGCTACGAAGATTACGAGGAACACCTCTTCAAGATCGCTCGACAAATCCACACCAAAGCTCATCGTCCGCACGAGCATAAAAGGTGACAACCAAAGCTCATTGTTCACACGAGCCTAAAAGGCGACACCAAAAGCTCCTTGCCTGCACGAGCTAAAACTGCAACACGGCACCAAATGCTCATTGCCTGGACGAGCTGAAACTGCAAACGGCACCAAAACGCTTCTGGCCCGCGAGAGCATAAACTGTGTATGGCAAAATCATCATCAAAATCATCATTAAAACCGTCAAAAAAACCCATCACTCATTTGAACTACGTTATGACTTGACCTCTTCTTTGGAAGGGTATGTAGGCCGCTCGAACATTCAACTTTGAGTTCAGTCACATCAAAATAAAAATTAAGGTTTTATTAAAGGTTCGACTAATGAAAGTCAATTTCATTACCACAAAAATAAAAAAATAAAAAAAAAACCTGCAAAAAAAAGATGATAATAATAATAATAATAATAATAATAATAATAATAATAAGGGTTTTTATCACAAATGGTCCATAAAATTGACCCACCCCAACAAGATGGTCCCTGAAATTGAAAATCAATCAATGTAGTCCCTGAAATTGAGTGTCGCAAATCAATGTAGTCATTCCGTCATAACTCTGTTAAAAATTCTGTTATGTGCGGATGTAGCATGTGACGTGGCACAATTTATATTAAAAAACTAAAAAAATATTATTAAAAACTAAAAAAAAAATCATTTAATATTTTTAAATGTTAAAATAATAATTAATTATTAAAAAAAAAAAACGCATGTTTGTCAAAGCCCCCGTCCCCTTCTCCCCCACCCTCTGCAACCCGAAGAAGAAGAAGAAGAACCCATGTTCATCATCCCCCGCCCCCTTCTCCCCCACCCCCTGCAACCTAAAAGAAGAAGAGGAAGAAGAAGAAGAAAGGAGAAAACCCCCCCCCCCCCCCCCCCAATTTCGTCCCCCACCCCCTGCAACCCATAAAGAAAGAATAAGAAGAAGAAGAAGAAGAAAAAATAAATAAATAAATAAACCAAGTTCCCTGCAACCCAGAAAGAAGAAGAGAAGAAGAATATAAAGTGTGCCACGTCACTTGCCACATCAGCACATAACAGAATTTTTAACAGAATTATGACGGAATGACTACATTGATTTGCGACACACAATTTCAGGGACTACATTGATTGATTTTCAATTTCAAGGACCATCTTGATGGGGTGTGTCAATTTCTGGGACCATTTGTGATAAAAACCCTAATAATAATAATATTATAGTTTGTAAAAATAAAAAATAAAAAAATAAAAAAATAAAAGAAATTAGTCTCCACTCTCCATTCATCCACTTCTCTCTCTCAACCTGACAACCCATCCCTCCAAAACGAATGAGCCCAGCTACAAATCTAGGCCCAAGCTCCAACTTGTCTTCTTCTCCCAGCCATTCTCGGCCCACAGCGCACAAATCCAGGCCCAGCTCTCTCATCCACATGTGCCTCAATTCCCTCGGTGGTCACGTCACTGCAGGTCTTGCAAATTATGACACGATGCAGTACATTCGATCGCCAATCAATACCATCTGTTTGGGCCGAGCTACGTCTCAGTTTGGGATTGAGGTGATTTTAAAAAAAGCTATTATGAAATAAAGTTGGGAGAGTGTTTGGTATTTGGTAAACATTCATCTTCAGTTTTTTTTCACAGTTTTTTATGAAAAAAAGCCAAAAACAAGAAGCTGCAAAATCTAGTTTTGAAAAACCAGTTTTTTTTCACATCTGTTTTACATAAAAGTTTACTAAACATTATAATACATCAATGGCTTTTCTTCTTTTAGCTGCGGGCACCAAGGGTGAGAGACGGTCTCTTCCAAATGCTACAGTTATGATTCATCAGCCTTCAAGCAGGTACAGCGAATCAAAACTCGCCCCCGTTGACTACGAATTACAATCCCTGATCTTTAGGACACCAAGCTCCTCGCACCCAACTCGCCCATGGATCGGCCCCCGCTTCCCATTGGGTTCCTCAAACAGGCCCCGAATGCCCTAAAGCCAAGCCCACCTTTGCCATTGATGCTGTTCATCACCGACGCCATCTGCTCCATTCTCCTCGTACAATGCTTGGTCAGAATAAAGGGCAACAATTTCCTCTTTTTCTTCGAGACCATCATCCGCTTCCCGCACCAATCCCCAATTCGCCTCTAGAAGGAGCGATCGATGCTGACGGCATGAGATTGGAGCCATAGCTTTGATCTGCGTTTATGGTGATCGAATTCGTTGATCGTACGGAGGAGGATGATTGATAAAGGTACGCAGTTACTGCTCTTCCCGGACGGAGATATAACGACGTCGTCATTTTGCCCCACGTCGTGGAGATCGCCGAAGGAGTGAAACGCCATTTCGTGAGGGGTCTGCTACTGGTGGTGATGAAACGCCATTTTTGCGAGTTGAGTTGTGAGAAAAGAGAGAGAAGAGCTTAAAGCTTTTGGCTTTTCAGTACAACCACTTCACTCAAATTCAACTGCTCCTTGTTTATATGTGAGGTCCTCCTTTGACGCGGGAGGAGGTTATGACGAGGTGAAGAAGATGAGCAGTGCAAGCCCGAGTCCCCGACGGAGGTGGAAGCTTTCTCAGAGGTCGTCTTCTGCAATTCCGTCTCCCCCTTGCTGTGTTCTTTGCGCCACCAGCTCCCATGCTTCGCTCAGTTCGAGGGTCTTGGGTTCGAAGGTTGGTGTGCTTCTGCCGCTCTGCTGCTGCCTTTGAATGTGATTAACAAAAACAAAGTTTGGCCTTCCCTCTCTGCCCAATCCGTCCTCGTTCTCCTCATACTCTCCTTATGACTCACCTCCTGTTCGCGAGCCCAGCGATGCAGCACTCTCCATTTTCTCACCGACAGCATAAAAGAAGGTGGTCACGGACCAAGTCTTCCGCCGTGAGAACAACAACTGCAGTGGCTGCCATACATCCGTAAAAAACCGTGGAGTTTGAAACGATTGCTGAACAAAGCACACGCAGAGCAGCGTCAAAACTTGTTGTCACATCAGCATCACAGCTTGTCTTCACAATAACATCACAACTTGTCGCCAAAGCGGCTCATCCTTAGGCAACGGTGTGTCCTCATCTTCGCAGGCAAACAACAACGGCAGTGCAACAGCCCTCGTACAGTAGCCCTCATGCAGCAGTGAACGGTGGCAAAACAAGGCAACGTCACTACCGTCACTACCGAGGGAAAATTGTGACCAAAAGGCACTGCACATCAAAATCTCGTTGCAGTCTTTTGCACAGCACCACACGGTAGCGCACCATCGAGGAAAAACTGTGACCAAAAGGCACTACACAACGAAACCCTGCTGCAGTCTTTTGCACAGAACCACACGGTAAAAAGTGACACACTTCAGCAAGCAACAAGCTCCCGCCTCCAAGCTCGACTCCAGCTCTCCGTCCGTCTCCGTCCTCTGAAAACTCTCACTCCTTCCCCTATATATACATATATTATGTATACAAAGATAATAATAAAATAATAAAAGAAAAGGTGCGTTGGTGGTGCCTCAGGCACCATGTTAAAAAATATATACAAAAAAGAAAAAAAAAATGTTGAAATCTTGGTGCGTGGGCACTGTTCTGAAACGAAGAAAAAAATAATGGTGGAATCTTGGTGCATCGGCACCATGCAAAAAAGAAGATGCATGCTTACTACTATTTGCAAGTCAACGAAAAAAACAGAGAAGAGGGGTGGTGGTGACAGAATGGAAAAGTAGAAAGTAGGGGGAATATGGTGCCTTAAAAAGAAAAAAAAGAAAAAAGAAAAAAATAGAGAAAGGTTATGTGATGGTGCACAGCATCATTATGAAAAAATAAATAAAAATAAAATGAGAAGTAACACATCTTAGTGAGATATATGCTTTATTTAACACGATACAGTAAATAAAATAAAGCCCGTCTATTGATATCTCTGAGAAATTACAAAAGAAAAAAGAAAAAAAAGAAAAAGAAAAAGAAAAAGAAAAAGAAAAAAAAAGAAAAGAAGAGGGAGCCTTAACAAATGTCACTTATGTGAAGCCTCAGTACTCGGCGGAACCCTAGAAGTGGGAGGCACCGAAGATAGGTTATTCGGAGCCTCAATACTTGGTCGAACTCCAGATGACGAAGGCAAAAAGTGCCTCTGGAATACAGCCACAAACCTCTGATGGTCACTTTGAATCCGACCTTTGGAGTTCTGCAGCTGATCAAGCTTCCTCTTCATGCTCGTTGAATAATTATTTGCGAGCACATGCAACTCTCTATTCTTGCACTTGAGCTGTCTGATCTCTTGTCCAAGGTTTGCCACCTCGGCCGTCAATGATTCGACTTGGCGAGTTCGAGCGAGTAGGCGTTGGCCCATATTAGACATAGAGCCCGCACACTGAACACTGAAAGCCAGGGAGTCTTGGACAGCCAACTCATCCGTCTTGAAAGCAACCTATTATCTCTAGGAGTAAGGAGGTTCCTAGCTACTACCGTAGCCGTTGTTGCATCCCTTATCACGAAGTCTTCAACTGTAAGAGGGCCATTAGAAGATAAGAAGGATGGGCGCCATATATTACCCTGACGCGGCACGCCTGTATTGCTCCTAAGACTCAAATCTAAGCAAATGATAGACGGGTAAGCCATTTTCAGAAATGATAAAAGAAAAGGGTTGGATGGAGTAAAATCTCATAAATACAGCAGAGACAATTTTCACAGGCGGGCAATCCTCAAAGTGTGCATTTTGAATACAATCGATACCTCTATAAAAGGAGAGGCAACACAACCACCCGTTCAAAAATAGAAGAGACACCACTCTTTGAATTTCAAAAGCCGGATTTTCCTACATAAAGTCCGTCAACACTTTTTAGACGCAATCTCATCTTTTCGGATAGCACGTGCAACTTTATCAAAGATCTCTGACAAAGTTGAAAACGCGTGAAGTCCACCATTCCAACTACCACACTTTGCCGACAAGAGTGAGAGACAAGGCCTCGTCCGCACCACTACCTGTTATTGCGCCCTTCCCTATATAGGTCGACCTTCATCCTCCATGGCAAGGCACACATCTAAGATGCCTGACTCTTCTTCCTCGCCAAGAAGGCATCTGCAACCACACATCTCAACATATGTAGTTGTCTTCTTCTCCGAGAAACACCTCTTCAACCAAGTCACACCAGAGCAAAAATATCTCATATCGTCAAGGTTGAAAGCAAGAGTATCTCATAGCATGCTTTCTCTCTGTCATTTTCTTTGTTCTTGTTCTTCCCTGCAGGACAATGAGAAAGAGAGCAACCAGCCGGCACTTGGAATCAACCTTCCGATTTGGAACTAACTGCCTGAAACCCCTTCCCTGATTGCTTACCTAGCACTACTTTCAAGTACTCATCTTCAACTGTTGATGCACTTCCAAAGAAGATACCAGATCCCTGAAGAACAGATAAAGCAGGTGAAATTAATACATCGAAGCATGTGGAGACAAGCGCAACCAATACATGTGCTGATTCATCCGCTGCTTCTTCAAAAGCAAACGTATCTCATATCATCAAGCTCGAAAGCAAAGGTATCTCATATCATGCTTTTTCCCTGTATTTTCCTTTGCCCTTGCTCTTACCTGCAAGACAAGGAGAAAGAAAGCAATCAGTCAGAACCTGAAATCAAACGTCTGATTTGAAACTGATTGCTCGGAACCTTTGCCTGATTGCTTTCCTCGCATTGCTCTTGAGTGGTCATCTTCAACCGTTGTTGAAGCTGGGTCTCAAGTCACGGACATCGCAGAATCATTGGTATAATGTTGGCTCTTTGCACTGAAGCTACAAAGCATGGATGAGTCGCTGAGAAGTGATGCCCTGAATGACCATTTAAATGCAAAAGGTTGCGCACCATGCCAGCCACGCAAAAGAAACAAGCAGAGAATAATGCAATATAGTGAGCTATAACAAATCATTCTAGCACGACACCCTTCTCTGCAGAACTGCACAATCCAGACGGATAAGTCAAATCCAAGCTTAACGTCATTGCTTTAAACGAAAAGCTCAAAAAGCTTCAACAACCTTTCGTTGGCACCGTTGCCGAAGAGCAAAGCCTCGTCGTGCAACGCTGTTAAATCGCCACTACTCCTTCAAAAGCAAGAGTATCTCACATCATGCTTTCTCTCTGTCCTTTTCTTTGCCCTTGTTCTTACCTGCAAGATGAGGAGAAATAGACTTATCAGCCGGTACTTGGAATCAACCTTCCGGTCTGAAGAAATCACAAAGCCGTTTCAAGATCAAGTGTCCACCACCCTTGAATCAAATTCAACTCCAAATAAATGTAGGAAATTCAGGCCTTTGAAGGAAGTCTACCAAGAAAACCTTCCAGTCCAGTTCAAGATCAAACCTGTGCAAAGCTACTTCTTCAAAAGCAAAAGTATCTCATATCATCAGGTCGAAAGTAAGAGTATCTCATATCATGCTTTCTCCCTGTCTTTTTCCTTGTCTTTGTTCTTACTCGCAGTACAATAAGAAGGAGAGCAATCAGTCGGCACTTGGAATCAAGCTTCCAGTCAGGAACCGACTGCCTGGAACCTCTTCCTTGATTGCTTACCTAACATCGCTCTCAAGTACTTATCTTCAGCTGTTGATGTACTTCCAGAGAAGATACCACATCTTCCTGGAAAACAGATAAGATGAGTGACAATGAAACATCAATCTTGTGGATCATCAGCAAATGCAACGACTATACGTGCTGGTTCATCCCCTAGCCCTCTTCAATATGAATTGGAAAGATTGAACAAAAAAACATGCCATCACCTCCACCTCGTGCCTACCTGCCAGGTGTTCAAATCCTGAAACAGCTCGTGGTCCTATCTAAATTCAAGATCAAGCCCCAACGGCCATTGAAGAAATCACAAAACCGATTCAAGATCAAGTGTCCACCACCCTTAAATCAAACCCAGTTTAAGATCGAGTCTGTGGAAAGTAAGTTCAGACCTTTGGAGGAAACCAGAAAACCTTTCAGCCCAGTTCAAGATTAAGCTTGTGGAACATCAACAATTGGAGGAAACTAGAAAATCTTCCAGCCGAATTCAAGATCAAGCCCCGATGGCCCTTAAATAAACTTTCAGCCTAATTCAAGATCAAGCCTTGACGACTTTTGGATCGGCATCTACATTAAGGGACTTCAAAACGCATCTCCTACACGTGACAAGCACATGTATACGACGCGCCTTGAAGTGGGGGCATTTGTAGACATCGAAATTTTGGTGAAATAAATGTTGGCCAATAATTAAAATTTCACTATTCATATGTCACATAAATTTTACACGTAGCATGTGACTCAACAAAAAATCGAAAATCATCGAAAAAGTCATCAAACAGGACATGTGTCAACACCTGGCTGAAATGATTTATTTCATTTGATTATTTAAATCCAAAAATCAAGTTTTGGAATTCTATAAATAGGAAGCCAAGGCATTCATTTTCATTCACCAATTCACATCACACCAAAACCTTGAAGCTTTGAAATCTAAAAGCTTTCAAGCAAATCCCAAAGGATCAAGAAAACTCTCTTCGTTCTTTGTCAAATCCTTCTTCAAGATCAAGCCCCGACGGCCCTTGAAGAACTTCCACCAATTCAAGATCAAGCCCCAACGGCCCTTGAAGAAAGTGTTCTTCGTTAATCATCCGTTCATCCTAAGATCAAGCCCCAACAGCCCTTTGGATCAACAACATCAACAAATCCACACATCCAACCGTTCTTCAAGATCAAGCCCAAAAGCTCTTGAAGATCCGTTCATCCATCAACCTTCAAGATCAAGCCTAAAAGTCCTTGAAGATCCGTTCATCCATCAACCTTCAAGATCAAGCCCAAAAGCCCTTGAAGAAATCCGCACAATTATTCTTCAAGATCAAGCCCAAAAGCCCTTGAAGGAACTTCCCTCAACCTTCAAGATCAAGCTAAAAAGCCTTTGAAGATCCGTTCATCACCGTTCTTCAAGATCAAGCCCAAAAGCCCCTTGAAGACCCGTTCATCAACCTTCAAGATCAAGCCCAAAAGCTCTTGAAGAAACTTCCCTCAACCTTCAAGATCAAGCCCCAACGGCCCTTGAAGAAACTTCTAACCGACGGCCCTTGGATCAATCGCACATCCACAAATTTACATCTTACGGAGATCGAATCAGAGGATCAAATTTGAGAGAGATTGTAACCCCAAAATCAGTAATACAAAATATTACTTTGTACATGTGTTCTTGTTTCATTCATCGCAAGAAAATTCATGTTTACAACGCCATTTGAGGGAATAGTCAATGGCAATTTAGAAATCATCCGAATGTGGCTCTGAACCCTGACCTCGAGTAAAACTACTTTTATCTTGAACCAAAATACTAAACCAAGTATATTCTGCAACATTGTATGTTAGCAGGTTTGAAAAAGACATCCAAACTAGGAAATCCCTAAGAGAAATTTCATTCTAACAAAGCTCTGACACGCGAAAGTGCCTTGGTAAAGCCAACTAGGGTAGCCCGATTGGAAATGCTTAGGTCCAACGCATAGGATCTGACAAAAGGGTTCGAAAAGTTTTTCTAACCGGCATGTAGGCGACCAGGTCTCCAGAGAATTTTCATTTAAGATTCACTGGAGATGGACATGTAACACGAGTTAAAGAAAATATAGTCCTAACATCACATTGCACATTTCGAAGAACCCTTAATAGGGGAGCAAGAAGAATAAATAGAAAGAAGGATAATCCCAACTTCAAAGTTATCGTTCTTTTTGGTACGATAGTAGCAAAAAAGTAAGGACAAAGTAAGAGGTTCTTCATGGGTTTAAATATTTGGTACTAGAGTAAGGTGGTACTCTGGATATTGCGATGGGCACCTCTATGAACACTAAATTTATGAGATGATGCTTCTTCGAATTAGCATCATCAAGGGGTGCTATCAAGCTCTGTCCCGGGCCTACAAGCTTACTTGTGCTCCGTTCTATCGCCTACAATCCCAAAGTTACTTTCCTTTGAATTTTTTTACCAGACCAAGACGCGGCCAGTGTTATAAAATCAGAAAGTGGTCACTTAGAACGACAGACACAATAATGAAGATGTGCATCGACAAGAAAAAACTCCTCAGATGAAGCCAAAAAGATCTAAAACCTAGACAGGGGCAAAAGGTGCAAAAGAAACAAAGAGATGACTACTCAATGCCATCAACATTTGTGGCACCCTCAAAGTTGGCCGGATGAAAACTGACACAGGTAACTGCGGTAATGATGGTACCTTCTTCCTTCTATAGCCTCTCGAAATCAGAAGAAGACGACTCCGCTTTGATAAGGCGAGCATCGACGCATCAACGACGAATGAAGAAGGCACCATTAAACCGACTTCACATATCTCTACCAGTATGCAAGATAGAGTCTCATCCATCATGGTGATCTTAGCCCGTGTAGCCGTCAGGATAT
Source organism: Heteromeles arbutifolia (assembly GCA_024362995.1). Classification (NCBI taxonomy): domain Eukaryota; kingdom Viridiplantae; phylum Streptophyta; class Magnoliopsida; order Rosales; family Rosaceae; genus Heteromeles; species Heteromeles arbutifolia. The sequence continues at coordinate 34,851,743 of JANCRC010000002.1, read as the reverse complement.
TTATGGCTGTTCTTCTGCACAATATCTTCTTGATACAACTGCCGTAATCCCGCGATCTCCTTCTCATTCTGCTGAGAGGACTCTGCTTGGATTTTCTTAATTTAACTTACTTCCTCTCGGGTCGCATCTAAGTCCGGTTGAAGAATAGATTTATTAGTATCCCATGAGCTCTGTTCTAACACCAACAACCTTTCCGCCTCACCGAAGCATACTTTCAAAGTCTCTCTCTCAGTAGTCCAGGACCACTCCACATCCACAAATGCCTTAAGCCTGGTACCTTTTTCCTACGAATCCCGCTCAAACTTGATCATGCCACCTAGTTCGCTCTTGTAAGCAACTTCGAGCTTGGAATTTTTGTCCACTTGGGCATGGATCTGGGCTTCGGTCCAAGCATTTGCCTGAAAAAGATGTACACAGGCGAAAGTAAGAAGAAAACAAGTAAAAAGAAAACAAGCAAGTAGCAAACAATATTGAAGAAAAGTGAGTTGGAAAAACTAATTGTATATCTGCGTTGATAACATTACTCCTGAATGTCTTCTACATATATGACTTCCTTAAAGTCAGTAGAAAAGACAGCGGTACAAAGCAAGGCCTAAGCATGCCTAGCGTCATGGAGACCACTTGCGTCAAAGGGAAGCGACACCGACCTAAAGATGGGCTTGGTCACGAGGCGGGACATTTGACCAAATGCTTGACCATTGGCGCCCGAAGGAACAGATGGCCCTTCTGGTGCATTGCTTGCTAACCCCCTATGAGAATTTGATTACAAGGTGGCACAGTTGTAAATCCAATGATGGGGATAGCGAAGGCTACTGCTCTTTCTTCAAAGACTTTCGCTTCGACGCTGATGTCTCATTAAGGATTGACTTACTTTCTTCTTCGCCAAAGACCACGGGAGTTTGCTGGAGATCTCTTCAGTTGAAGACGTGAGTTTAACGATCTCGGGCACTTCAACCTGACAACCACCAAAGCTGCTCACTAGTCTGACCTTTTTGTTGGAAATCTTGGTAGGAACCTCTTTCATAATAACTTCTTATGGTTATTTTGTTTTCTTCATTTTTGTCAAGCCCAAGCACACATTAGCATGCTTTGGTGGCTTCAGAGCAACCTTAATTGTGACCCACTCGGGATTGGGGATAAGATGGCTAGAACAAAGGTCGATGTTGTCAGCCCTCCCGTGCTCTATCTCCCTTTCCGGCGCACTAAGCCATTTTTTACTCTGGTGTGACGTGATGATGATGTGGAAAGCTCTATAAATAAGATTAGGACGACATGACTTGAGATTCTGAACGTTGATTTTGCAATTAACTTCACTTTTTGGTCTACTGGGAACTCTCGTTCTGGATATATCTCCTCCCAGTTCCCCTCCACAAGAAGAATATCTTTATACTAGTCTTTATCTTGACCAGGTAGTTTAGTGATATAAGTGGACTACCAAAGTGTACATCGAGATTGAAAATGTATCAGGCTTTAGCAATCTTCCGAGGTGTGTAAAGAACGAGGAATTCATGCAAAAACAGTTCATCGTGGTACCACTCATTCAGACATTCAAAACAGAAGATGATATGTACAAATGTTCGAGTAAGATTTCGAAAGCTGAATTGGAAATACATAAGTATTTCTTTCCATAGTTGTGAGAAATGAAATCTTAGCCCCAAATAGAGAGAACAAGAAAGAATTCTGGTACAAGGGCAATTAGGATTTGAGAGGCTGGGGAGATCGTTAGTCACCTTGTCAATGTCTTTCCACCAGACCTAGCACCTATAAAGCAGATAGCTACAACCTACAAGAAAGTCTTCTTCTTCTCCCTTGTTATAGACCCTCACCATGGGAGGTTCAGGATTAGCAAGAGTAGCAGGATGAGCAGAAGAGCTGGCGGCCATGATTTTACCAAAATTTGAGGAAATATGACAATCAAAGAAGAAGACTACATTGTTCTCTGGGCAGAAAAGGATATTTAGAGATTCACTGATGAAGTACGAACAAATGTACGATGGATATTTAGAGAAAAATTTCAAATCATCCCACCGTTGAATATGGATTAGTTCTCCTCCAGATTAGACAGTTGTGTCTGTAGAGCATAATATTAGAGGTAATTCTTCGTGTTTCGTGTGCATGCAACAGACGCATCACATCATCATTATGAAATCTCTAGCACGGAGCTCAAGGTTACTCATCCGGATTCGAAACACCTCTACTTCACAACCAAGAGTTACATCGTTTACAAGAATTTGGAGACCAAATAGTACGTATTCCAGCACACTCCGAAATTCATAGTCCTTGGATAACAATTCATCTTCAAGAGGAATGAGTTGCCTCTCAAATGGATACTTAAGGGCAATTGTGGGACTATGATTTTAAATGGCCGGAGTAAAGCTGATCCGAATATCATTATCTCAGAAGTTCGATCAAATACTTACCAGTTCCAGGCAGAGCTGTATCAAAGGAAGTAGCGGTGCCACCATTACTCTACTCTAGGGCACTAGGCAAAGTCCTAGCTACTCCGCTAGATGACCATGCTTGTTCCGCAAGACAGCGATCTGGTCAGAAAATGGACACAATTAGATCCTATAAGTCTTAGAGTTCCTACAATCTAGGGATTGGCGTGTGCCGCAAGTTATCATAACTCCTAAGAAGATGCAATATCTATTTCAAGATATCTTTTAGGATTCTCTTGGCTTAGAACGAGGATTTTATCATAAAAAGGTCTCTCTCCCCACGATAAGATACACTCATCCAGGGTTCATCTATGGTTATGCAATCTAAACACTTTAATTCTCTTGCCTACTGCTTGAGTCTAAAGTTATTCACTAACTTGACCATTAGAGAGCTTTTGGTCCACACACACCCCCAGGTCTTAGGCTTGCTCACAGTTGTTTACTGTTTTGCAAGTTGCTCGAGTTTATACTCAACCACCACTCACAGTGGTACCTGAAAATTGTTTCCAACAATCATCTCGCACTTCATCAGCTTCTTCTGCCTGGTATCTCACCGATATTGGGGTCGTTTACGACCCAGGACATCGGCAAGTGGTCATCGAAGTTAGTTGCATCATGGGAGCCATCGTCGCACCAAGTGCCTCATAAAAGTCCCTACATGGAAGAAGCTCGCTCCCCAGCTAAAGGAAGCGATGATGTCAGAGCTTTCGATAAGTGTTTTTTTTTTTTTTTTTTTTTTAAATTTATTACTTTTATTTATTTCATTATTAGTGTATTTTTTTAAAACTTACATTTTTTTTTTTTTTTTGCCAACTTAGAGATTAACATAGAAGAGTCGGGTATGTCCGAGTACATAACCTGGCTGTGTACTCATATGTTCAAGGAGCGGATGAACCACCTGCACAACTACTACGTAGGAGATTTGTGCATCTCATGCTGAAGCTCTGACCCATCCAACCCTAGAGTTTGTCGAAAGGATGGACGAGTGACATGGCTCTGCAGTAATTTCAGAGCTTTTAATTTCTGGAGATCGATAAATATTTCAGTTTTAAAAATATTGTACGAATATTTCAATCTTAATATATTTAATTAAATAAAAAAATTTATATTGTGATTTTTTTAGATTAATACAATTAAATGTAATTAAATTATTTATGTTAAATATAATTTAAATTACGGATTTAAAAAAATTAAAAAGTTTGCTGACGAATATTGTCATCGAGCATGTATTATGCATTTTTTTTCTTTAAATTCCTTGCCCGACGACTGTTTCGTCAAGCAAAATAATTTTTTATTTTTATTTTTTGGAAACCCAATGAAATACTATTGTCGAGCAAGTTAGATTTGTCGCCCTTCGCTCGACAAAATTGTTTCGCTGGGCAAATAGAATTTGGTTGACGGAGTTCTACTATACATACGTCAGGCAAAAGTTTCAGCTATGACTTTTGCCTGACAAAATCCTATCGTGCAAAACCTTGAATGACGAAATCCTTATTTAGTCTGATGAAATACTTTCGTCTGAAAAGGGTGTTTTTCTTTTGTAGTGAGCTATTCACTTGGCATAATGGTCACGGAGTTTCAGACCGTAATAATACAGAATTAATTAGTATATTATTTTGAATAACTTTCTTGAAATTACCCGGATATTAATCCACTTTAACAGTCTGATATCATAACTTAAAAACTGTAGCTCATTGCTCGTTGCTCATTGCCCATTGAGCACAATTGAAGGTGATTAATAATATTATCTATTGACATATTTAGGAGGAGGGCAATGTTGCATAAGTTGTAAATATTTCATAAGAACAAGTTATTTATTTACCAACATGGTAGACTATTTGAATTTTTGGTTTTATTTGGATGTTTACTATGAAGTGGTTTTTTTTTTCTTTCTAGACAGTTACAAGGGTCTATATTTAATGAATTCATGTAAATAATACTAAAGTTGATATCCTAACTTCAGCCACCTTATGATAGATGTAATACTGAAAATGATATCCCTGGTTACTGTTTGGGTTAATATTTGAACTTTGGGCCTAAAGAAGGAAAGGAAGAAAGGAAGGCTGATGCGAAATAAGTTAAGCACACAAATTAAACCCTCTCGTTGTCAAATTGTAGTAAAGATGCAAGTAGGGATCGTTCTAGACTGGGGATTAGGAGGGCTTGCTAAAACCTCAAAACTGACTCAAAAACATTAAAACAAAGTTAAAAACGTTTGAAAAGACTCAAAAGACTCAAGACAAGTTCACAAGACTCAAAATAAGCTCAAAACACTCAAAACTGCCTAAAAACACTAACTAGGCAGTTTCTGACACTAAACACAATTTTGGATGAAAATAAGGTTGTGGCTGGACTCAAAACACTTAAAAACAGAAACAAAACAGATTTTCAACACTTTGAAACAAGAAAGTAAAAGGGGGTTTTGTTTTGGACGAATTTAAACTAACAAAACAAATTGTAAAACTAAACAGCTTTGAAAACGAATTTGGGAAATAAGATGGATGATGGGCTAGCTAGAGGCTTTTTCTCCACACATGACATGTATGCAAACGACTCGATTTCCAGTTACTCCTTCATTGAATTATGAACGACAATGCCCCAAATTAACCGTGACATCACTAGTTAACCCTAGGATTTTCCTTGTATTATTGGATTGGATGACATCATTCGACAACCCAAAGCATTCTTCAAAAGTCCCCTACATGACATCATAATAGAGATACAATCAAAGATCACTACGTTCAATGAAAATCATAAGCATTGACAAAGCACTTGCAACTATGACATCATGTCACTCATGCTAGGAATTGAACTTAACGCGATTGTGACTAGCAACCTTCACTACATATGAATATAAGTTTGTAACGATTATGTGAAACTCCCTCATACTCTAGCATCAGATTTATGCATGCCAATTAAGTGTCGACCCTCAATCAACAAACACAAATAAAGTCTTAATCAAACAGTTAAGCCAATTACATTCACAATTCAAGAATTCATAACTGGAATTTATCAACTCAAATTGCACACATAATCATGGCTTTGAAATCACCCCTAGCCAAGAGGGGTTTAGCCACTCATGTTTACAGCAAAACGAAAGGAAAAGAAATTAAACATTGTAAACATAGAACAAATTATACCTAGAATGCTCCAACAATCAAGCTTGAACATCCAAGAGTCATTCCTTCTTTCTCCTTGTTGCAGCACAAAGGTGGGTGAAGTGTATGGGATGTGTTTTGGGTTCAGGAATGTGTTTAAGGTGAATGGAAACTGCGGCAAAGGTGTAGGGATAAATTCTGGCGTGAATGAATAAAGGGGTGAATGAATGGAACCTTTGGTGCGGCACACAGATGTTTTATTTAAAGACTTTAGGGTAATAAAGCTAGGAAACAATTTAGGAAACAGAAATTAAACCAAAACTTTAAGGGAAATAGGAATTAAAGTCAGAATCCTAAGGGAATTGGGCAAGTAGGTGCGGCAAGGATGGAAAGGGTAAGGGAATGCCTTGCAAGGCAAGGAAAAAGGATTTCCTTGCTGATTTAGGTCCAGAAATTAGGCAAGTGAGAGATCCCTTGCACGGCAAGGATGGGAAATAAATGAATGGTGCGGCAAGGACTGATTTGGTGCAAGGAAAGTTCACTTAGTGTCCTAAAATGCATAGGAGGCCTTCAATGTTGCTGGAACTTAGGAATATTTAGGTTTAGGAAAGGTCAAACCAAAATAGGAAACCTAGGCTTAACTTTCCTACTTCAAGTAGGAATCCCTGTTTGAGTAGGAATCCATCTCCAATTAGGAATCCTTCTTCAAGTCTTCAATTTCGTCCATTCCTTTTGCTTCAAGCATGTGATAATCATTCCAAGCCCAATTTTGCTCCAAAAGGCTCCAAAATACACCTTCTTGCATACTTTGCCCTTAGAACCTGAAAACACACGAAAATGGCTTAAAAGACTAAAATAACTAAAGAATAACAACATAAATGCACAAGAACAAGCTAGCTAAGTTGCATAAATATGCTCCTATCAAAGGCCTATAAGGACTAAAGTAGGGAGGCTCACTCGAGGCCCAACGCCCAGCCCAGAACAACTTTCTCAAGACAATGTGGCGGCTTCTCAGTAATGCATAGGCTATGTGCCTATAATCTAAATATGACAAATGATAAGACCAGCCACCTGTCAGCCAAAACGTACTTTTCGGTGGCAATACAAGTAATTAGCTGGTAAGTCATTACCTTCCAGTTGCTTTCGGACGAGAACAAAGCTATAGCAGTCGGGCTAATTCACCTATAAAAGGGGGAAGAGGGCCGAGAGACAAGAACACTCAACCAATCAAACAAACAAACGTACAACTTGTCTCTCAGTCAAGCAAATACCCAGAAAGCTGAACTTTGTCCAGATTCTGCACCCCTTTAGTCTTAGATTTCCCTCAGAAAGACATCTTTTGTCTATGTAAAAGCTCTGGTACCCTTCTTTAAATGCTGTAGTATCGATTCTCTCGTGTAAACCTGTTTGCCATCCATTCCCCTTTAGCTCCTAAACCTTTGTAACTACAAAGAGAAGAAGCTGCACAAGATTCAACCTTGCCTGACAAGGTTATATCTTGCCCGACTCTTTTTTTTTATTGTCTTTCAATTAATAGATCCGGTGTTATAATGTATTCCTCAGTATATATTCAAGTCATTTCCAGTCCTTTAATGATTCAGAGTTCCATCAGCTCTCAGATCTGGTTCACTTAATGATTTTACTATAAAAAGGATTAAAAGTGAACTAAACTGATGACTTAATCAGACCTGGACCTCCATCCTTTAAGCATACAAGATAAATAAAAGTTCATGATCTCAAGGCATAGAAAAAAACTTAATGTAGACTTAAACCATCTACGACAATAATTTGATGACAAGAAGTCAGAATAACTTGGGGCGCAAGTAATCGGCTTAAACACACTTGTTCTACATTTGCCATACTGAGATGGCAGTGGCACGCCTATGAACTTAGTTAGTTTTGATTGTGATCCTCAAGGCCTACACCTAAGGCCTCACAAAGGCACCTTTCAGAACTAACTTTGTCTTCCTCTTGCAGCATCTCGACAAGCAGGAACCCGACAACCAACCAAAGTGCCAACTCCTTGGGGAGCTGTGTGCTTGAGCCAGGGAATGCCCGCCAGCCAGATTTCCTGCCCGAACATAGTTTTGGCACACCCAGTAGAATACATATCATCTATGCCAAGAAGATGAAGGAAAGAACAAACCTTTAGGTGGGGAGCAAAACGGAAACCAGCCCAGCATACACCAAGATCTAGCATGGCAAATCTCCCTGAAGACTTACAAACACTTGTCTTGACGGAAAGCCCAACTCCTTCTGAGAAATGGGATGGGAAGGTAACAAATAAAGATCTGCAGGCTACCATGATGCCTGTCTTGAGAAGCATGGAAAGAAACTGTCAGGAGACAAGAGAAGAAATAAGCAGACTCTATTCCTTAACAGGAAATTTGCAAAGAAGGCTAGATCTGGAATACTCTACCCCAGAAAATGATCATGCTAGAGAGATAACGAGCGAGCCCAGCCCTGTGGAAGAGCCAGTTATTCCTCTGTTTCCTTTACTTAAGGAAAAGAAGAATAAAAGAAAGAACAAGGAATAATCTAGAGCTAGTCAGCTAGTATTGAAAGAAATCAGGAATTCAGAGTTGCTTGACCCGTTGTTACTCTCATTGGATAGGGGGCAATGAGGGCTCGAAATAATGTGGGTACTGCAGGAACCACAAGCTGATATAATGATTGTTACTAATCCTTTTCCACGAGCCCCAGTAAACATGATCAACCTAACATGGGCAAAAAAAGGAAAAGGAAAAGCCCTGTGGGAAGTAAAGGCAGAAATTAGGCCAGTCGACAGACTGACTGAGGGAGCTATCAAGCTGCCCGAGAAGCCTAAAGCCGCCATAATTAAAGGAGTAGTGCTATGCAGCAGATGTCACTGTGAGTGTGAGTTAGAGGTACCAACAGCAGAAGCCATCCTTGATTGAGAGCTGATCAAGAGAAAGGAAAATGAAGAGCATGAAAACCACATGAGCATCATGCGGGCAACTGAAAAGGAAACCTCTCGAAACATCTTCCAGAGGTTAGGAGGGGACTCTCAGCCTAAAAACTTGTCAGAAGTATTAAGGAAATATAAAGCTTCAGAAGAAGTGGAGGACAAGGAGGTCATGATGCCAAGGTGGATGGATGTGAGGCCATCCCAACCGAGTTATACCGACGAAAATGTCAGGATAAAAGGAAGAACAGTAAATCCTGTCACAAAGAAGAACCTCGCTCGACTCGGGTTAAGATGGTACATAGTCGGAAAGGATGGGAAGCCTGTCCAAGAGATGGAAGCCTCCATGATCAGAAGAGTCCAAAGGCAACATAAGGCTCACATAAGCTCGTTGAAAGTTCCCACTAGTCGGAAAGGATATAAAGTTTGAGAATGTTCCTCATGGAGGAAGGAATCAACCCCATTGGAGGAGCAAAAATGAGGTGAAGAAAGCAAATAGTAAAAACGAAGGGGAAGGAGACCATGTGCCACCAAACCCTCATCCTGGGAAATACATAATCTTGAGAAGAGCTCAAGAGGATATGGCGACGATGTCTACCTCGAGATGGAGCCCGGATCCAATCTGTTTTGGAATTGTCTCGCCCGAGAGGGGGTTGCCTGCACCATTGTTAGTAGATGCTATCTGCTAGGTTCCAGAGCAGATGCCAAACTTTGGCATGACCCAGGAAGAGGGGTTGCCTGAACTAATGCTATCTGAAGAAGCACAGGCTTGGATAGATAAGTTTATGAACAACATTGGGGGCAAGGTGAGGGATTTACCTGGACCCAGTAACTTCCATGTAAACATGACATATGTTTTATCAGCCATGTTTCATGCCGAACATGATCAACTTCCTACAATGGAAGATGATTATTTGGCAACGGAACCCATGATGGCACATGTTTGTGTCGAGGAAACGGGACAAGGAGAACCCAGCCAGACAAGTTAACCCAAGCAACCAGGGAAAAAGCCTTAGAGGATATACTCGGACAAAATGGTCTTTGTTCGCCCGAGTTTGACCATGGCCAACTATCTCAAGCCCATATATGTAAATCCTCACCTGGAAGGAATACCTTTTAAGAGGGTCTTGATTGATGAACGTGCTGCCATATAAATAGAGTTTGATTTGGGTTCAAAAATCTTATAGGAGTAAGGGGGATCTTACTCCACAAATCTTACAGTTTCTAGTTTCTCGGGAGCTATCACCAGGACTCATGGGATATTGCCATTAGAGGTTGATTTGGGTTCAAAACAAATCATGATGGCCTTCTTTGTTGTAGACAATACTTCCACTTATGGGGCTTTACTGGGCAGAGATTGGATTCATCAGAGTCTTTCCATGCCATCTACCTTACACCAACAAGTGGATGTCTACCATGAAGAAGGGGAAATATGGCCCGGGTTTTGGACGATGGTAGAGGCCGAATCACCGCCATTCCTCCCTACAGCCAACATCGCAGAAGCCAACTTCTACAATCCCAGTGTTGGGATTCTTCAATGTTCAAGAACTGATAAGAACGGCCGCCCAACTAAGGCGATAGCCCAAAAGTTTTTGGAGCAAGGGTTGTCTCTTACAAGGGAAGAATGGGATCGGCCCTATATCATCCCAACTCCCGAACACCATTAATGTCAAAACAGAAAAGGAAGGACCAAGTAGTTCCAGTCAGGTCCTTGATAAAAAAGACTGTTGGAGCGGAGCGGAGAGGAAAAAAGTGGAGCGGAGAGGCTTCAAGCAGCCAAGTAAATAAGAAAGAATCTTTTGAAGAAGAATTAGAAGTAGCCATCCAAATGGCTGAGTGTATATATGACTTGGATGGGCTAGAACACTTGCTTGACAATCCAGAACTGGTCAAGTTTTTATGTGCAGAACTAGACAAGCCAGCCCTAGAAGTACAAGACCCTTTGGAAACCATTGATTTGGGAACTAAGAAGGATCCAAGACCTATACAGATCATTGGTTTGCTGGAAACCGAGGATCGGGCAAAGATTGTCGACCTTCTGCATGAATTTAAAGATTGTTTTGCTTGGCATTACACCGATATGCCAGGTTTAGATCCAACCTTGGTAGAACACAATATGCCTATTAAGGAGGGATTTAAACCTATCAACTAGGCACCACGGAGGATGTCCAAAGAAATTGAAGAAAAAGTCAAAGAAGAGATCGAAAGGCTGGATTTATTAGGCCTGCCAAATATGTTGAGTGACTGGCCAACATTGTACCTGTTTTAAAAGCTATAACTAAAGTAGTTAGATGTTGTGTTGACTACAGAAACATTAATGGAGCCACGCCTAAAGACGAATATCCCATGCCCATGGCGGACCTATCCATAGATGCAGTTGCTAAACACAAAGTTCTATCCTTTATAGATGGGAATACTGGATACAATCAGATAAAAATGGCTAAAGAAGATATACATAAAATCGCTTTTAGGTGCTAGGGCCATGTTGGGGCATATGAGTATTTAGTAATGCCATTCGGGCTAAAAAATGTCGGTGCAACCTATCAAAGAGCTTTGAATGCCATTTTTCATGACTAAATCGGCCATAACATAGAAGTGTATATTGATGACATCGTGGTGAAATCCAAGACTGAAGAGTAGCATTTGATGGACCTTAGACAAGTCTTAACAAGAATGAGGATCCATAAGCTAAAAATGAATCCAAAGAAGTGTGCTTTCGAAGTAAGATCGGGTAACTTTTTGGGATTCCTCGTTCATCAGAGAGGAGTAGAGGTTGACCGAAACAAAGCTCGGGTAATAATGAAGTTACATTCCCCCACCAATAAGGTGCAACTACAAAGCCTGCTTGGAAAAATCAACTTCTTGAGGAGATTCATTGCTAATTTAGTGGGCAAGATTCAGCCTCTAACTCCTCTGCTAAGACTAAAAAACAAAGAAGAGTTTGAATGGGGCCCACCACACCAAGAAGCTTTCGATAGCATAAAGGCTTACTTAGCCTCTCCACTAGTGCTTATGCCACCTCAAAGGGGAAAGCCGTTAAAGCTTTATATCTCTGCCTCGAAGAGGTCAATTGGAAGCTTGCTGGCCCAAAACAATGAAGGTGGGAAGGAACAAGCCATAAATTAGCTCAGTAGAATCCTTACTAAGGTAGAAATAAGATATACTTAGGTGGAAAAATTATGTTTGGCTTTGTACTTTACTGCTTGCAAGCTAAGGCATTACATGTTACCTTGCCACATCCACATCATTGCCAAGACTGATGTAATCAAATATATGTTGTCAAAGCCAATGCTGATTGGGAGGATCAGGAAATGGATTCTAACACTATCAGAGCTCAGCTTTCAATATGTCCCTCAAATAGCAATCAAGGGGCAAGAAATTGCAGACTTCTTGGCAGAGCACCAAGAGTCTCAAGAAAAAACTACCAACATCCCTGGAACTTTGAAGGTAGCTAACCTCTGGATCCCACCAAGTAAAGCCCTCTCGGGCAGCGAAGAATGGATTCAACAGGAGGTAAAGAGAATATCTAGCCTTTGGATGACTCCATGAAGGCTGTATTTTGACGGATCTTGTACCCAAAAGGCTGTTGGAGCTGGGATTGTCATCATTGATCCTAGGGGTACTCACCATTGCTATTCATTCCTCTTAGATTATCAAGAAACTACCAACAATCAGGCAGAATATAAGGCCTTAATAATTGGCCTGGAGATTCTGATAGAGTTAGAGGCAACTGAAGTTGAGATATTCGGTGATTAAGAGTTGGTGATTAATCAGTTGAATGGAGAATACAAATGCAGACACATCACCATGGCCGGTTATTACTTAGAGACCACTCAATTGTTAAGCTATTGGGACACTGAAATATCAGCCAGCTACATCCCTAAATGTGATTGCCAACAAGATGGCACAATTGGCCTCTAGGGCACAAATCTATAAGAGGAAGTTTGAAGGAGACATAGAGGTCCAAAGAAGAAATCTCCATTCCATCTTGGAAAGCGAATTCAGCCTAGATGTAATGATTCAAGAGGTGGGGACTGAAGATTGGAGAACGTCTGTTCTTCGATATCTAAAATATCCATCCTTCCCCACAAGTAAAAAGAATAGACAGCACGCAACTAAGTACGTTTTGTGGGGAAAAAATCTATTAAGGAAGACTCCAGATGGGCTAATGTTAAAACACTTGGGCCAGGAAGAATCAATGAGGGTGGTGGCCGAAGTACATGAAGGGATCTGTGGAGCACATCAGACGGGAACCAAGATAAGGTGGCTACTCAGAAGATATGGTTATTTCTGGCCCGAGATGGAAAAAGATTGCAAAGCTTATGCCCAAGGGTGTGAAGAATACTAGAGACATAGACCACTCCAACATATGCCCTCAATACCTTTGAACCCCGTGGTCAAGCCTTGGCCCTTCAGAGGGTGGGCAATGGACTTCATCGGGCAAATTCATCCAGCCTCTAGCTAATGACACACATTCATAATTGTGGCTACGGATTAATTCACCAAGTGGGTAGAGGCTTGAGCAGTAAAGACTATCACTTCAACTGCGGCTAAAAAATTCATCGAAACGAAGATCTTGCATAGATTCAGGGTGCCCGAGACAATTGTCACGGACCGCGGGCCATCTTTTATTTCAAGAGAAGTAGAAGAGTTTGCCAGCAAGTTCAAGATAAAGATGGTTCAGTCTAGTCCTTACTACCCCTAGTCAAACGGTCAAGCAGAAGCCAGCAACAAGATCTTGGTAAACATTATCAAAAGAACGGTGGCCGAGAATCCGGAGAAAGGGCATACAGGACTTCCAAAAAGGCAGCAACTGGGACTACTCTTTTTGCTCTAACTTTCAAGCAAGATGTTGTACTCCCTATGAAGATTAATGTGAGTTCGGTCAGAATTCAAAATCAATTCGGACTACACAGTGAATAATACATTCAGGCTATGTGTCAAGAAGTTGAAGACCTTGATTTAGCCCAAATTGAGGCTCTAGACAAAATCCAAGAGGGGAAGAGAGCTGTTGCCCAAGCATACAATAAGAAAATAAAATTGAAAACCTTCACAGAAGGGGAGTTAGTGTGGAAAGCGATTTTGCCTTTAAGAGCTCAGGTTAGAAGCTTTGGGAAATGAAGCCCGACTTGGGAAGGTCCCTTCGTTATCAACCAAATTTTGGATAAAGGAGGATTTTACTTAGCAGATTTGTAAGGAAGGCTGCAAAAAAAACCCGATCAATGCTAACTTTTTTAAAAAGTATCACCCAACTTTGTGGGATGTCAGGGATTGTTACATTGAGAAAGTTTAGACATTATGAATGATCTAAAGTTAGCTTATATGTTCACCATAGTTAAAAATCAAGAGAAATGCAAGTTAAAGGAAATAAAAGAGGCCATTTTCATTTCATTAAATGTTGAAGTTACACAGATTCGGCTCAATAGTTTTACATCCCTAACTAGGGTAGCTATCCTAGAATGATGGGTCTACATTGTGCCCGACTCTTTCTAAACATCGTTACTATTAAACTTCCATTTGCTATCTCGACTCATTCGAGTCTTCCGCGACTTTGCCCATAAACCTGACCAAGTTGTTTAGCCAATAAAGCCATGGTAGTTGATCCCAAAGCATACACCTATGATGATGAAGTAATCAAGAAAGCAGAAGCCATAGGGAAGTCTGGGCTCGTGAATATCAGCCCAAGAGGAATCTACCGGTGCGATAGAGATTACTCAACTAGCTTGCAAGGTTATAGAAGTCCTGAAACAAGAGCTGGGAGCAGAGTACCTAACTGAAAATGTTAAAAGAACTGATTTTTCCTTAGGCATGTTGTCTCCAACAGTAATTGAAACCTGAGAAGTCCATGCAGATCCCAAGGGATGCACTTCTTCCTTTCTGAAGAAGAGTCTAGAGTAAAGGCCTACCCAAGGGCAATGAAGGCCATTGAGAATGCGAGGCATGGTGGAGATCCCTTCACTAGTCCCTTCATAAATCTCGAACGAAAATTGGATTCATGAAGATTTGGGTACCCTTAGATATTTTTGAAAGGAGATAGGGAAAAAAGTTGGAATTGCGAAGAACTGAAGATGAAGAAAAGAATCTGAAACATCTAGAAGCTCTAAGGGATTTCTGGAAAATTTCTGGGGATTCAGATAAAACTCGAATTGGTTGAAGTGTTTAGCCAGAAGATAGAATTGAGCGAAGTTTTATAGCAAGGGATCAAACGATGGTTGGAATTAAAGATCGTGGGTTAGTGCAAAGGTCCAGCTGGCCAATGGTTGCTTTTGAACAGTGCAAGTTCCGAGAGAATGAGTGCGACAGCAGTTAATGAATAACGGCTATTCAGTCATTATTAGCGCCTCAGTTTGCAGGCTTAACAATGATTGAATGGGGGACTGTTTAGGTTAATATTTGAACTTTGGGGCTAAAGAAGGAAAGGAAGAAAGGAAGGCCTAGAAGGACTAAAGTGGGGAGACTCATCCGAGACCTAGCGCCCAGCCCGGACCAACTCTCTCAAGACAATGTGGCGGCTTCTCATTAATGCATAGGCTATGTGCCTATAATCTAAATATGACAAGTGATAAGACCAGCCACCTATCAGCCAAAAAGTATTTTTGGGTGGCAATACAAGTAAAAAGCTGGTGAGTCACTAATCTCCAGTTGCTTTCAGAAGAGAACAAAGTTACAACAGTCGAGCTAATTCGCCTATAAAAGGGGGAAGAGGGCCCAGAGACAAGGACACTCAACCAATCAAACAAACAAACATGCAACTTGTCTCTCAGTCAAGCAAATACCGAGAAAGTTGCGCTTTGTCCAGATTCTGCACCCCTTTAGTCTTAGATTTCCCTTAGAAATACATATTTTGTCTATGTAAAAGCTTTGCTACCCTTCTCTAAATGTTGTAGTATTGATTCTCTCGTGTAAACCTGTTTGCCATCCATTCCCCTTTAGCTCATAAACCTTTGTAACTACAAAGAGAAGAAGCTGCACAAGATTCAACCTTGCCCGACAAGGTTAAATCTTGCCCAACTCTCTTGGTATTGTCTTTCAATTAATAGATCCGGTGTTATAATGTATTCCTCAGTATATATTCAAGTCATTTCCAATCCTTTAATGATTCAAAGTTCCATCAGCTCTCAGATCTTGTTCACTTAATGATTTTACTATAAAAAGGATTAAAAGTGAACTAAACTGAGGACTTAATCAAATCTGGACCTCCACCCTTTAAGCATACAAGATAAATAAAAGTCCTTGATCTCAAGGCATAGAAAAGAACTTAATGTAGACTTAACCCATCTATGACAATCCTTTGATAACAAGAAGTCAGAATAACTTGGGGCGCAAGTAATCAGCTTAAACACACTTGTTCTACATCTGCCATACTGAGATGCCAGTGGCACGCCTATGCACTTAGTTAGTTTTGATTGTGAGCCTCAAGGCCTACACCTAAGGCCCCACAAAGGCACATTTCAGAACTAACTTTATCATCCTCTTGCAGTATCCCGACAAGCAGGAACCCGACAAACAACCAAAGTGCCTACTCCTCAGGGAGCTGTGTGATCGAGCCAGGGAACGCCCGCTAGCCAGATTTCCTGCCCGAACAGTTACTCTTTTGTGACCCAATAAAAAGTTGCATGATTGTCAATCTAAAGTTCTAGTATACTTGGAATTTGATTGGAAAACATTACGTGGATACCGAAGTTCAAGAGATTGGTGCGGATATTGGTCCTTCGAGAATATGCTGGTGCCTGGTTTGGTGCAAGCAAAGTCAATTTGACTTTGAAAGAACCAGTTGTGTAGCTTCGCCACTGGACATTGCCTACTTCAATACAGGTTAACAATGTACGTCATCACCTTCGAATTCATATTCTTGATAAGGGTAATACTTTCCTCATATTCAGTAAAGTGGAAAATTCTCTTTCCCTCCTTAATTGATATCATTCCATTATTCAAAAGTACCATAATTTAAAAACTGTCTATAGAAATTCAATTTGAAAATAATAAATTACCCATCCATATCTAACAACAAAATGATAATTATAATAAGTAGCTAGCATTCTCAAAATAACTGTCAATTTGTTTGATTTACATGGATGACTAAACGATCTCCAATCGAATGAATTTCTCATGAGATGATCTCTAAATAATAATAAAAAGAATGAACTGTCCTGACTATGATGTTTCAACGATGAAATGATGTCCCATTAATGACTAAATGACCTCATTCCTTGAATGATATTAGACATACAAATTGTAAAATGTGAGCCAATATAGGAAAAAAGGAAATGTAAGATATTGTAAATATTAGGAGTCCTTTATTAGGTAGGATATTGCTTGTGTCCTTTATTGTTTCCTTATGGAACAAGGATTGTATATGTATATATTTCAATGATGTAATACAATGAAAATTAAGCCGTAAAATTCTATTTGGCATCTGAGCCTGGTTTGCCGTAACCTTAGAAACTGTAAAACAAGTTCTTTTTCCGCTACTGTGCTGCTCTCGGCCTACCTATTCCTGCGTTTCTTGCATAAATAAGTCAGGGCGTATTCTTAGGGAATTGCAGCAGTGTGGTCTTGCTGCTGTCGTGCAGTTTGTTGTGCCGAATATTGTGATGTTGTGCAGATTGTTACTATAAGTCAAAATGACTAGTGTGGGAGACAACTAGACACTGAAATTGGAGGGTGGTTCCCGTACACCAACCAACAATCCAGTGTTGAATCCTGTTATTATCCAGAATGATGCGTCTTAAGTACCAAACATTGTGAAACGTAATGGATCAAATTATCCCTTTTGGTCCAAGGTATTGGAGATGCACTTCGTTGGATGTGGTAAGAAGGCCTTTAGGGAGTATCAAGGAACCTGCCGAGGACAGTGCTGAGTATGAGACGTGGGAGATAGGGAATGCAATAGTTAAAGGGTGGCTGATCAATTATATGGAACCTGCTGTCATAGGATTTCTCATTCACCTGCGTACAGCTAAAGAAGTTTGGGAAGAGGTGGCTCGAACGTATTATGATGGTTCAGATATTTCTCAAATTTATGAATTAAAAGTAATCGTTCCAACTTCGTCAAGAGGGCCAGGCTGTTGGTGTGTATTATGCTGACCTTAAGTCTGTTTGGCAAGAGTTAGATCAATAGAGACCAATCAAGATGGAGTATGTTACTGATCTCAAGACACTTCGTGAAGAAATCCAAATAGATCATGTTTATGGGTTCTTGGGCGGTTTGGATGATATCTTTGATAAAGTACGTAATGATATTTTACGAACTCAACCCTTACCATCTGTCAATGAGGTGTTTTCTGTTGTTAGGGGTGAAGCACAACGGTATGCAACTATGATGGGTGGAAGTAACATAAATAGCCAAGAGACACCATCGGTGGCTATGGTGTCTCAGCCACCTGCATCCTTTCATCAAGCTAATTCTTCTAGTTAGGAGTGAACACTTTTTTTGCGTGTTAAGGCAAGATAAAACATCGCCCTGAGGGCAAAGACGAGAGTGAACACTGCCAAAATGTCGCCTATTGCGAGAGGGCGTTCATCAAATATGTGACCTATCGGGACAAGTATGGATCGTCATTCATGGTGGAAAAGCTCAATTGGTAGGCATCTCTTTGAGTGGTGGAAGTGTAATAGACAATGAGTGCCAAATTCGAGCCGAGACGGGTTAAATTTGCAGAAAAGGGTGAAAAAAATTTGGTTCAATCACAGGCCCGACTGTCGACCTGGCCGGTTTAATTTGGGATCGATCTGGAAGGCTAAAGTGATTTTGGGCGCAAGGGCATGGACTCGGGTCAAGCGTTAGGGTGTAGGTCTGGGTAGGCCTAGCCCGTTTATCCTTAGGTTGGGACGCGCTGCTCCCGTGGGTTGGTCTTAGCCCCCTTCTGGTGGATGGGCAATGTACTGCTTGCACACGAGATTGGGCCGCCTTGTCTACAAGGCCTAATGTTGTTGTAGGCGTGGTCTATGCCTAGAGGACTTGAGATGTTGTTGCAAAAAGGGTTGACTGCAGTTCGTTCACTGTAGGCCTGCATGGCTACGGGCTGGGTTGCTACGGTGGAAGCCGTGGTGGTCCCGGTGATTTATGCGGTGGAAGTTGTGGGGCCATGTCATGGTTTATGTCCTTTAGTCAAACTCCTTGAACATAGAGCATTCCGCCCCAAAAGCAGCCTACTTGTAAGGGTAGCCATTTTTTAAGGGAGAGAGTGTCAAAATTTTTGTTAAGTTTCAAAATTCAAAAGGTAAAAGAAAAGTGTGAGAAAAGATGTCTAATGAGCGCAAAGTACTAAAGTAAATCACACAAACAAAGACAAACAAATACTAAACAAAACACAGAGTAATTTTGGATTAAAACTCCCAAACCTTTTGTTCTTCCTATGAAGATGATAAATACAACAAGAACAATAAAGAACATTCATGAAAACCGATTAGAACTCCATGAACATTTTTCACCCAAAGAAACCCAAAACTCTCTCAAACAGAAGGGGATAAAGATCTAGGCTTCATAGCGGTTCCTAATATCACTTTAAATCCCATTTAACAAGACAAACAAGAACCCAAAACCCATCCTATAGGTGTTGGCCTAACCCCCGCCCCTCCTCCCCCAATACAAAGGCTCCAAATTTTAGCTCCAATGCTCATGGTCATTTGAACTATATCTACAACTTTGAGATGATTAATTTACATTCAAAGTGGCAAGAACAAAGCTTGTAACTATTACAACCTTCAAATCATAAGCTATGAACCACAAAACCCAAAGGGGTTCACCAACTACTAGACCTAGTCTCTTGATACAACTTGAAAGAAATTTTTTGGGAGAGGGCAAGATGGAGGAGAGGTTGTGAGTGAGAGTTAGAGAGAGAGGGAGGGTTGCAGTAGAGTGCGATGACACGTGGCGGGGTAGAAGAAAAGAAGGCACAGGCCTATTTGATGAGTAGGAGTTTGGTCGACGAACGATACTGTCAGGCAACTACAAGGAAAATGTCGAGCAAAGGTTTAGTCGGTGGATTTTTTTACACTTCATTGTGGGCCCTTATCCATGACAAGAACACATGGGCCGATGAAATGAGTCATCGGGAAAAATTAATGTAGCCGACGAACCTCAGTTACGTCAGGCAAACCTTCAAATACTATGCGCCATTTTTCCCTATTGGCACCAAAATGTTGGCCCGATGAATTTCACCTTGCCTTACGACTCTCTTCTGTCCCGTAAAGGTTTTGAGTAAACCCTAAATGTTGACCAATTTTACATACCAACTGAAAAAATCGTCGGGTAGAATCCCTTGACTTGACGAAATTTCATTCGTCGGACAAAATTTTGTAGGACAAGCCCTAATTTCTGGTATTGAAGTAGTATTACTCGGAACATTATTAATCATTCACTTTGAAAAACTTCGAATATTTCCTAACTCCAACATGCAAGATAGTTTTTTTGTGAATATTGTCACCAGGCCTGTTTACTTTCCGCAAGACATATAGAAGTTCAAATAATTGTGTTGCAACCCGAGATTTCACCTTATCCATCTTTTTCAATGCATAAGGCTTGAGTAAAGCTGAGAGATACAAAGATTCCAAGTCTTTAAAGCAATCACTCTTTCTCCAGAAATGGAAGATAGATATGCTTTTTTTTTTTTTTCTGGTTGAACAATGCAATAGTGTTAGAGCATAGGTATATGCACCCTCTGATAGTTTCCGATTGGTCTTAACTCAAACTAAAACCTTTAGCTTTAGGGCAGATAAAAAACTGTTTTCCATAGACATGCCGCTGATCCATAGAAATACTTCGACTGGGTTTCTAGTTTCTACCACCAAATAAAAGTAAAAATATAAAAAAAAAAGCTGAAATACATGACCAATGATTCACTGCTTAGAATGGAACGTCACCCCTACCAGTCAACTGACTTACCACACCCTCATCCTATCCTATCCAATTAGAATACTGTCTAAGCACCTGTTTTTTTTTTCCAAACTGTCTTAGCACCTGTTGACTCGACTGATAATACAGTTTACATGCACAAACAAACAAACGTATCTTAATACGATCGTGGTACTTGGCTCAGGTAGCCAGCTACAAGTTTTGGAATGTTGTTCAGAAGAAAGATCCGAAAACCCAATTCCAAAGATCTGAAAAATTTAATACAAACAAAACGTATAACATCTCTGCATGAACCCATTTACCCACGTACATCCTCTTTGGTCGTTTGCTTTATCCAAAAGATCCTGTCAGTAATCACCAATGGAGCCCTAACCTGCGATCAAAATTGACAACTTAAACCTTTTTTTTTTTTTTTTTTTTTGACAACTTAAACTTTAGGGTTTGATATTCTTTTTTCTTTTTAAACAAATGAGGCTTTAAGTTCATCCTTTTTTTGGATGAATTTATTCAATTATGCTTGTTCCATTTTTTTATTGAACGACTTTGATTCACAATATATGAATTTAGAACGTCATGCAATAAAATACGGACAGTGAGTACCCAACTTACTGATTACCCTACATGGCCCAATATAGATTTAACACATGTCAAATGAATTTCACCCAAAACTCTTCCTACCTTCGTAACCAAACAAGCACCATCTTCCTCCTCCCTTCTTGCTGTGCAGACAACCCACTCTCTTCTCCGGCGATTTCGCCTCTCTGTTCCCCGGTGAGAACAACACCCTTCTCCGGTGAGACCAACCCTAAAGCCCTCAGTTATCCGGTGAGCCCACCCCAATCCTTCTCTTCTCAGGCGAGCCCACCCTCAAACCCTCTCTTCATCGGCGAGCTCTCCCCAATCACTTCCTTCCCCAGCAACCCCAACTCCACCCATCTCTCCCCCAACGACCTCAACTACCCCAGCCCCTCTGTTCGTCGGCGAGTCCAACGTCAACCGTCTCTTTGACGGCGTCCCTTCTAGTCCTCTTCGACATCGATCCCCCTCCAGTCCTTTTTGATGGGGTTGTTGTTGGGTGCACGGAGAGGGAGATGATTGATGTTTGGTTACAAAGATAACCAATGTTTAGGGCAGTTTTAGAAGGAGATAATTGATGTTTGGTTACAAAGATAACCAATGTTTAGGGCAGTTTTAGATAGGACAGGTGGCCTATTCTCATTGGCCCATATGAAGTTAGTAAATTGAGTGCTCCCCATACTCAAGTATTGTCCATAAAATATTACAACTATCCTATGTTATTAAATCAAATGGTCATTACATGATTTTTTTTTGTTTTATGAAAAAAATGTATATTAATTATCTGCTGACAAATACATTCCATCGTCTATTAAGATGTGGAAGGTTTGAAGTTTTAGTATGATTCAATGTTCAATTAAATTACACACACCCTAACATATATTTGGACTTAACAATTTCTTATGAGAATTGTTATCGTTACTCTAAAAACTATAATTATGGACTTCAAATTTTTTACATTCAGAAAAAAATATACAATATTATAAGGAGTGCACAATTAAATTTTTAAAGGGTCAATAATAATTTGCATTGGTCTACTTTCTTCTTAGTGCGACTTCGTGACCTAAGTGGATTTAAACTTTGAAATTTTAGAAATTCCCTCAGGTTTAGTTGAGATTAAAGTTGCACGCCACGGTCTGACTAACAAGGATCCGTATGTTTTCGTCTTTCAATATCTATTTTATGTCAAGAGTACCTCTTTTACTCTAATGTGTCGGAGTCTTAACTTTGTGAGTTCTTAAGAAAGAGAGGATTCTTTCCAGATCCTTAAATCGTGTCCGTTCATCGTACATCGTACAGTCAGTTTTCATCAGGTATTTTTCATGTTTAATTTTAAATAAAAATATTTAAAATGATTTATGACTACACGATGTACAATGAACGAACATGCTTTGAGAATTCCATGATCCCCACAAAAAGGATCCAGAAAGGATCCTCATTCCTTAAGAACAATGCTATTTCTCCTTTTGACGAGTTAAGACGGTGGTGATAAGCATTAAAGATATAATGGACAGAGCCCATAGGGATTCTGCTGGTTAAAGAAGAGCTCACGGATAGTTTTAGATTTTAAAAAGATCTGTTAGTTGTTCAATAGGGACTAGGGAGCTTTAATTTTTTGAGTTAGCGAATGTTTTTTCATTACGCATTTATTGATATATTCCTTTGTAAATTATGTAAGTAAACACTAATTTTTATTTTACTGTTAATATAAATGATATTGAAGGAGGGATCCAACCTATGATCTTGGGTGTAGAAATAAACGTTTGAAATAACACTTCGCTAGTTGTTGATTGCAAGTTCATTCTTTTCCATAGTACGTACAATTGAGCAAAATTTGACATTTTGCTCCATGGTGCCAGGAAAAGGAAAATAAATTGTATGGTTTTCGATTACAAATAATTCTTTTTGTTTTGTTAACTCATTAGTTTGGTTTTCTAGGTTTCAAACTCATCAATTTTATTTCTCATCTCTTGCTTTAGTTATCAATTTTGTCATTGCCGTCAAACTCTGTTATATTTTCCTTTTAGTGTGTGTATGTAACGCTTATGTTGAGCCCACAAAACCAATTAAGTGATGCTGAGTGGATTATTAAAGGGAACTAAGGTTTCTATATAGAAAATGCTAGGTTAACTTGTAAAAAATAGTTAGAATCTTAAAAGTTTGACAATAGAAAGAAAACAAAATCTAATGTAAATTTATCTCTATCTTTCACTTGGCATCATTTGTCTTGCTCGAATTCATACTTCAAACAATCATCATGTACGATTTATCCTTCTGTTTGCTATTTAATTTCGTTTGTATTCTGTTGTAAATCAATCTAACTTACGATTTTGAATTTGAGTGGCCATCGGAACGCTGGTTCGCTGGGTGGACGGAAGGGCTGCGATTAGGGTTGTAGATTTGGTTGGTTATGGCAGGCTCTGTGGGGAAGACGGTGGGGCAGAACTGAGATCGGAAACGGTGTGGCTGGGGTGGTTTGCAGTTGGGTGATGGGTGAAGTAGGGGGTGACAGAGGGGGAGGCGATAGAGAGGTCTCTTTTTTTTTTTTTTTTTAAATCTTATTTTCTTGTTCTTTGTAATTTATTTTTGTTTTTAACTATTTAAAAAAAAACTAATTTTTCTATTAATCCATATAGCATTATATATTTGGTTTTGTGGGTCCCCCATCGGTGCCACATCAACATATTAATGACATTTGTAACAGAGTTGGACAGTAATGACAAAATTGACGACTAGAGCAAGAGAAAACATGCGAAATTAATAATTTTTTGAACATTAAGAACACGATGAATTGGCAAAACATAAAGTACCATTTGTGATAAAAAAAAAAATCTAAATTGTATAAACATTCAGATACCCTGCTTTCATAACATAATTACTATTCCTCTCTCTTTAGATTCTTCGTTTGTGGCTCCAACAGTAGACGAATCATGCCTCACTTCTCCTTTTGGCTTTATATATTCGCCAACTGGCTTGAAGGTTCACTCCACCACTCTCCACTACGATTTATAGGCAAAGCACCCCAACCATTTCTTGCACATATCATCCTTCTTACTTATCCTCTAGCCAGTTAGCTAGCTACATATACAAGTACTTTTCTTTCTTCCGCTTTTAATATCTGCATGCATTTACAGAGCCTTTGAGATATTCACTATAATCATTACTTAAAATTAGGTCTAATTGAGGTGATTGATTAATTAATGGCATCAAACTCCCTCAGAAAGCACAACTCCAGCTCTTCATGGACACCAAAGCAGAACAAGCTGCTTGAGAAGGCACTGGCCTTGCACGACAAGGAGACCCCGGAGCGGTGGCAAAATGTGCCTAAAGCTGCAGGTGACAATAAAACAGCCGATGAAGTGAAGAAACACTATGATATCCTTCTAGAAGATCACAGGCAAATTGAGTCCGGCCAGGTTCCCATTCCCAACTAGGAGTCCTCCTTTGGAAGCAGCACCAGCAGCATTAACGTTGATGAAGAAGAAAGGTATATTGTGAAGTAGCACAGGACTAGCTAGAGTTAAACTATATAATTTGCTAATTAAATTCTTTGGAGGTAAGAACTAACTTTACAGTCGTTAATCACGGCACCAGGTCTGCTGTCTCCTATTTCGTGTCTCCTTTCTAATTTTTTAACACGTCTCTCTATTTAACTTCATATCTAACACTGTTAAACTTTCAATTAAGTTTAATTAAAAAATATAAAAATTGAAGTTAAACAAAAAAAAACCAAAAACCCAACAACAACCCTTCCCAACCAACATTGTCTCCCAGCCACCAACCACCAATCTCCTCCCCACCATGGTTGTCAGCTGCATTTTCTCACCATGGGCAAGGTTTCCTTTGTGGGGGATGTAGGATCTAATTATAGTCCAAGCATTCTTTCTTTCTATTTATCACTCTTCCTCTCTCTCGTCGGCGAAGCCGAATCGGATCTTAGAGTCAACTTTGCGTCGGTTCAAATGTCAGCGTTTGTTCAATCCTTACATATTTCACCATCTGCTCAGTTTCCTTTCTTTGTATTTATCTCTCTTCCTCCCTCTTGTCGGCGAAGATGAATCGGATCTTAGAGTTGTCTTTCCGTCGGTTTAAATCTCGACCTTCGTCGTCGATTCAATCATTACAGATTTCACAATATTCAATTGATTAGATATCTTCCTTCAATTCCCAAATCCTAATAACTTGACAGAATGTTTGCTAGTTCTATACGTTGGAGAGTTGACCTTTTCTAATTAGTTTAGTTACCTATTTGAGTCCTTGTAATCAGATTGTAATTAGGTTATTTGATGTTTCTTTCCTTGTAAATCACTCTTGTACATTATATATTTTCCTCATTGGTGAGAAGAATGATATCAGGAAATTAAACCCCAAAATAAGCCCTAATTAGCATGGTATCAGAGCAGAGATCCTAGGATGTCCGCTCTGCCCGTTCCTTCAAGCAAACTCGGCCCTCCCATGGAGAACCTACCACCACTCCACAGTGAAAACAACCCCATCCTAACCGATTCTACTCCTACACTAAACACTACAACCCTAAACACTACTACCTTAACCAACCCTACCATGAATCCTACTCTACCTATATCGCAAGTTGTTACACAGATTGTCCATCATGATTCGTCTATTGCTTCGATTGGCATCAAACTCAATGGTGCCAATTATGGGGTTTGGTCTCAGATTGTTGAGATGTTTGTTGCTGGAAAAGACAAGTTGGGCTACTTGTTTGGGAGTAATCCCCAACCACTTATCGAAGATCCGGCCTTCACCAAATGGCGTACGGAGAACGCTATTGTGAAGGGTTGGCTCATCAACTCTATGGAACCCAATTTGATTGGGTACTTTCTTCGACTACCAACGGCAAAGGAAGTGTGGGACGCGGTTGCTCGCACGTATTATGACGACTCCGATATATCTCAAGTCTATGATCTTACCTGCAAGGCCTCTCGCATGAGGCAAGATGGACGACCGGTGGAGACATACTATAGTGATCTTCAATCGTTGTGGCAGGAGATTGATTATCGTCGACCTAATCCGATGAAGTGCGGTATTGATATTGAAATTTTTAATAAAATTGTTCAAACGAATCGTGTGTACACTTTGCTTGTAGGATTGGATGAGATGTTTGATAAAATTCGTAGTGATATTCTACGAACTGAACCCCTTCCTTCCGTCGAACAAACTTTTGCCTATGTTCGCCGGGAGGGAATGCGAAAAGCTGTGATCAATATCAGATGATAGCTGCCAAGTGAGGCAGCAGTGGTGGCTCGGCCTGCCACACATGCCGTGGCTCCACCTCTTCTCCGCCCTCCCGAGAAGTCACCTACACCGAGCCTAGGACTGCAACCCCAGGCTACTGCCCCAAGCCCAGCACAGGGCTCACTCTTTGCTGCTAGGATGGCCTCACGGGTCCCTGTCCTCTTCGTCCTAAACCATCCATCCCGGCTGGTGGTTGTACTTACTGTGGTAGTGAGAAGCATGGCCGTGATAATTGCTTCCAATTGCATGGCTATCCTGATTGGTGGGAACCATTGAAGCTTCAAAAACAACGAGAACGAGACAAGCAAGCCAAGCTTGGGCAAGCCAATCTCGCCACCTCAATGTCCTAATTATCTTTGATATCTCAAGATGATCGTCCTCTTGTTTCAAGTTCTTCCGACATGTCTCCGAAATCCTCAGGTAACTGTGGTTATATTTTTAATATGAATAATGATGCTACTTCATCTGGATGGATCATTGACTCCGGTGCCACAGACCATATGACTTATGATCCCACTGATTTAGCTTGTGATACCGTTCCACTTCGACGTAATATTACTAATGCTAATGGAGTCACCTCACCGGTAACTGGCGCTGGCACCGTGTGCCTCACGCCTACTCTCTCTTTGCCTCATACATTACTTGTACCTTCACTAAAGCATAAATTGATGTCTCATGGCCAAGCTACTGAACAATTGAACTGTTGTGTGCTAATGTATCCAAAGTTTTGTGTTATATAGGATATTCTCACAAATGAGATAATTGGTCGTGGTACTAAGAGGGGGATCTCTATTTTGTGGATGATGTCAGTACATGACGAGTCAATCTCGCCCAAGGAGCCGTTGATCACAAGCGGCGTCAAATATGGTTATGGCATCACCGTTTGGGTCATCCATCTTTCAGTTATTTGCAGCATATATTTTCGGATTTATTTGTTGGTTGTTCAGTTTCAGACTTTAAATGTGACACTTGCATACTTGCCAAGAGTCACCGTGTTTCTTTTCCGCTGAATTCTAATAAAAGTGTTATTCCTTTTGGTCTTGTTCATTCGGATGTTTGGGAACCATCTCCGATTACTACTTCATCTAGTATTCGGTGGTTTGTAACGTTCATAGATGATTGCACACGGATGACATGGTTATATCTTCTTAAGCATAAAAGTGATGTTTTTTCGACTTTTAAGACCTTCCACACCATGGTTCAGACACAGTTTTCTACTAAAATACGGATTTTGAGTTCTGATAATGGTGGTGAATATGTTAATAATGATTTTTCTCATTATTTAACTAATCATGGAATTCTTCACGAAACTACCTGTCCTCAGACTCCTCAACAGAACGGGGTGGCTGAGCGCAAAAATCGTCATCTCTTAGAAACGGCTCGCTCACTCTTAATTGAGGCGTCTGTTCCCCGCTCCTATTGGGATGTCGTTCTTCAGACCGCCATTTATCTTATCAACCGTCTGCCATCCAAAGTCCTGGATTTTCTTACCCCCTTACAAGTCCTTGCTACCTTTGTGCATCTACCGTCGGTTGTGGTACTCCCACCTCGGGTTTTTGGATGTGTTGCATTTGTTCATCTTCATAAAAATCAACGGACGAAACTTGAACCGTGTGTGCTCCGTTGTATTTTTATGAGGTACGAACTCTATCAGAAAGGGTACCGTTGCTACCACCCTTCTTCTCATCGAATGTATGTTACTATGGGTGTCACTTTTTCCAAGTCTGAGATGTATTACCCTTTATATTCTTCTAATCCTCCTCTTCAGGGGGAGACACGGCATGCCAAGAAAGATTGGACCATGAATGATACTGTTGATCTTCCGCTACCACTAGCCGAGCCTATAGTGGCTATGCTGCCTATAGCAGCAGGCACGGCAATGTCGTCATCACCCATGGCAATAGTGTTGCCACTTATTAACTTAGAGACTTCTACTGATACTACTCCCCCTCATCTCCAAATATAGTACCACCAGATGACCATACTCCTAAGAATATTCCTGAGGTAAGCTCTACTATCCATGTTGATGTATCTGTTGTTCCGAATTATCAATTACCTTTCAGGCACAACCAGGGACAGCCACCCAATCAATATTCACCAGACACAACGAAAGGCTCTAAGTACCCCATTGTCAACTATGTGTCATCACAGAAGTTATCAGAACCTGGCAAATCTTTTGTACAACAAATATCCAATGATAGCACACCAAGTTCATTGAAGGAGGCACTATCTAACGATCAATGGACCAAGGCAATGGAGGAAGAAATGGCTGCACTCCAGAAAAATCAAACATGGGATTTAGTTCCACTTCCCCGAGGAAATAAGAGAGTTGGGTGTCGATGGGTGTACACCATCAAGTACAAAGCTGATGGGTCCATTAAATGATACAAAGCACGATTGGTGGCCAAGGGATACACTCAGACGTATGGTGTTGATTATACAGAGACAATTACCCCGGTAGCAAAGATTAATACAGTAAGAGTATTGCTTTCATTAACGGGTAACTTAGATTGGCCATTACAGCAATTTGATGTGAAAAATGCTTTCTTACATGGTAATCTTAAAGAAGAAGTGTATATGGATATTCCACCTGATTATGCATCGGTTTTACAACCCGAAGTAGTGTGCAAGTTGAATAAAGCGTTGTATGGGTTGAAACAATCACCTCGAGCATGGTTTGGTAGGTTCCGGACGGCTATGAGGAAATATGGTTTCAGGCGGAGCAATTCCGATCATACACTTTTCTTGAAATGTCGAATGGGGAAATTGATGGCACTAATCATCTATGTGGACAATATGATTGTTACGGGTGACGACAAAGAGGAAATCTCAAGGCTCAAAGATTACCTAGCAACCGAGTTCAAGATGAAAGATCTTGGTGGTTTGAAATATTTCTTGGGGATAGAAGTAGCTCGATCCAAACAGGGTATATTTCTATCTCAAAGAAAGTATGTCCTAGACTTATTAGCTGAAACCGGAATGCTTGATTGTAAACCAGCTGACACCCCCATAGTCCAAAATCACCATCTTGCCGTGCACCCTGATCAAGTTCCCACTAACAAAGATTGTTATCAAAGGTTAGTTGGGAGGTTAATTTATTTATCTCACACCAAGCCTGATATTGCATACGCAGTAAGTGTTGTTAGTCAATTTATGCATTTTCCAAGAATGATTATTGTCGAATAGAGGGTTACACCGATGCAGATTGGGCAGGCAATGTTACTGATCGTCGGTTCACATCTGGTTACTTTACACTTGTGGGAGGAAACTTAGTGACTTAGCAGAGTAAGAAACAGAAAGTAGTTGCTTTATCAAGTGCAGAGGCGGAATACAGGGGTATGGCAAAAGGAGTATGTGAACTATTATGGCTTCGGAGGTTACTTGGTGAGCTCGGGTATCCTTCAAATTCAGCCTCGGATTTATTTTGTGATAATAAAGCAACTACCGATATCTCACACAACCCAATTCAATATGATCGCACAAAACATGTGGAAGTTGACAGACACTTCATTAAGGAGAAGTTGGATGGGAATATTATTCAATTCCCGTTAGTAAAGTCAAAGGATCAATTGGCGGATATCTTAACTAAAGTTGTTGCAAGTCAAGCGTTCTACAACTTTCTTGTCAAGTTGGGCATGAACGACATTTATGCACCAACTTGAGGGGGAGTGTTGGAAAGTTGACCTTTTGTAATTAGTTTAGTTACCTATTTGAGTCCTTATAATCAGATTGTAATTAGGTTATTTGATGTTTCTTTCCTTGTAAATCACTCTTGTACATTATATGTTTTCCTCCTTGATGAGAAGAATGATATTAGGAAATTAAACCCCAAAATAAGCCCTAATTAGCACTATAGTATGCCAATCGGCGGCAATGGGTTGAAGTGGGTGGAACTCAGGAGTTTATTCTTGGTTTTTGTATTACTTTAATTTTTAATTTTTTTATTTAATTTTATTAAAAGTTAACAGTGTTAAATTTGAATTAAGGTGAGGGAAAGTCTTTTTTTCCCTTCGTTTTGTCAAGTTTATGGATTGCATCTTTTAAACACCAGAATACCTTGTTGCTGCTCTACAACATCGCTGCTTCCTTAGCAAAGTTAAACAACTTTTTTTACTCAGAAAATATCACAAATTATTTATTTTTGGATTGTACATTCTTAACCTACTTTTATTCAGCAAAGCTTAGTTGGACCATTGACCATATTTTGCTAACCAGACATACCCAATTAATATTTAGAAGTACTGCTAAATTAGTAAAGGGACTACAGCTTTGTAGTACATGAACACATCAATTGTGATCAGAATAAGTTGAAATATATATGGTATAAAAATCTCTGCATCCCAATCACAGTACCACTACTCATTATTTATAGCCGCTTGTCGCGGTGCTCGGAAATGGCTCATGCATTTGGGCATTTTTAATTTTAGCAAACTGTTTATTTCTTCAGAGATTTTAGTTTTTGTTAACATCTACAGTACTTTTATAAGCCAAACATTGCTTGCTTGTTTTGCAGGCTTCTCAAGTATCTTAAGCTGCAGTAAACTTCTCATAGAAAGGTTTTACTATATATATTTATATATCCGGGAAAGAGGATGTGCCTCTTTAATTTTTATTTTCAACTGATCTCTCTCTCTCTCTCTCTCTCTGTGTCCAGTGTAATGGATGCCATTGTTGCGGCATGCATCCTTGTGATGAGGAAATCTTATTTTCTTTCTTGCACTGATATTAAACGCAAGTAAATCCTTAACCTCAAAAGTCTCGTGCATCCTTTTTTGAGTTAAAGTCTTAGATTTAATTATGATAAATAGCGAATTTGATATCAAATTATTGTTTGTTTATTTTGACTCTACAGAATCCCCAGTATGGTTGTACCCCGCTCCCACTCGCTGCGGCCAAATCCCCCCTCTCTATTTCAATAATCTCATCAGTGGTGACTATTCATTCAACATTCTTAATTTTCACGCATGGGTAATTACTAATTAGAGAAATTGAAAGTCACATGTCTCAGCTATAGTCAATTGGAGTTTCAAGAATGTGATATAATGATCTTTGTCAAAGATTCGGAAAAACAATGATCTTTGATGCAGATCTGAATCTTAATCCAAGAGATCTTAACACACAGAAATGAAGAGAGAGAAGGAATGCGAAAAGTCACTGAAGAGAGAAGAAGACTTTGTTATTACAGCAATAGCAGTTTCATTACATTGGAAAATGACTTAGCTCACTATATACAGTGACCAAGGTATTAAATATCGATGATATTGGAAATATCGGTAGTCCAAAAACACGGAAATATCGATGGAAATATCGGGATATTATCGATATCGATAAAAATAATATGGAAACCACGGAAATTGTAAGAAAAACTTGGAAATTTTTATTGAAACTTTGCAGGATGTTTA
Source organism: Heteromeles arbutifolia (assembly GCA_024362995.1). NCBI lineage: Eukaryota > Viridiplantae > Streptophyta > Magnoliopsida > Rosales > Rosaceae > Heteromeles > Heteromeles arbutifolia. Next base: position 34,820,190 of record JANCRC010000002.1, on the reverse strand, counting down.
TTTAGTCAATTATCTATTAGTTTATCACAAAAAATTGGAAGGAAATGCATTGCATGATGGATTTAACTGATTTAAGTTGATTATACAGCGAGCTGGCAAACATTGTGAGTGTAGAAAATATGTAGTAATTAATGAAATAAGTTTAAACACACCATAATCATTTATATATAATGAATTAGTATAATATTTTATACTTTATACGAAGGGAGGGGTTCGAATCCCTCTATGCGCAAGATTGAGACTTTTCAGCATTTTTCAAGTATTTTTGGGTTTCATCTCCCGATAATTAAGTGAATAAGTGTGAAAATATCATCCTCTCACAAAAACGAATCGCCGATAATATCGATATTTATTATTACCACAAGGATTTATAAAATAAAATAAAAAATTAAAATTTAACAAAAAAAAGGTGCTTTGCCAGCTGCTGCTTCCACACCTTCCAATTGGGGAACAAGGCCGGTACAAATCCAATGGCCCACATCTCCCCTCCTCCCAACGCAATTATCGCTCCACTACTCCCAAAAATAACACCCCCCTTTCCCCTCGAACCTCAAACCTCTCTCCTCTCCTTCCCCTACCAAAAATCACACAATCCCTTTTAGATCTCCAGATCCAACCCCTCCATCGACATTCGAACCCTAACAACAATGGCGGTAACCACCCCCTCCCCCAGCGAAGAGAACGTCTACATGGCCAAGCTGGCCCAGCAAGCCGAGCGCTACGAGGAGATGGTTGAGTTCGTCGAGAAGGTCTCCGCCTCCGCCGATAAAGAAGAGCTCACTGTCGAGGAGCGCAACCTCCTCTCCGTCGCCTACAAGAACGTCATCGACGCCTGCCGTGCCTCCTGGCGCATCATTTCCTCCATCGAGCAGAATGAGGAGAGTCGCGGCAACGACGACCACGTCGCCACGATCCGTGACTACCGATCCAAGATCAAGACCGAGCTCTCCAACATATGCGACGGCATTCTCAAGCTCCTCGACTCCAGGCTCATCCCCTCCGCCAACGGCGGCGATTCCAAGGTCTTTTATCTCAAGATGAAGGGCGATTACCACCGTTATCTTGCCGAGTTCAAGACCGGCGCCGAGCGCAAGGAGGCCGCCGAGTTCATTTGCCGATAATATCGATATTATAGTCAAAATATCGCGATATTATCGATAATATCACGATATTTTGACGAAAACTAATTGGATACCTATTAAAATATCGTTAACGCGAAAAATCGATAATATCGGCTATATTTCACCGATATTATCGGCATTTAAGACCATGATAGTGACTAGGATACTTAGCCACTAAGGAAACTTGTAACCAACTATAACAACCAAGACTCTAGGATCATTACACATGTCATAGCAGAGATTATGCCACTTGGCATATGGTTAATGCCCCCCCCCTCAATCTCAACTGGGGAATCCCAGCTTGAGATTGCAACAGCGATAAAGAAAGGTTGGACCATGTAATCCCTTTGTCAACAGATCAGCAACCTGATCTTCTGTAGAAATATACTCAACATGCTAGTCTCCTTTTTGAACTCTTTCACGAGCAAAGTGAAAGTCAGTGTCCAAATGTTTAATCCGAGTATGAAAAACTGGATTTGAACATAAGGCCAAGGTGGGTATATTATCACAATATAAGATAGGAGGATCTGGTAGATACACCTTCAAATCTTTCAATATAAGCCTCACCAAAGCAATATCTACAACAGCATTTGCAAGTGCTTTGTATTCAGCTTCTGTTGAGCTACGGGAAACACCTCATTGTTTCTTAGACTGCCACAAAATGGGATGTTATCCTAAAAACACCACATATCCAGTAGTTGATCGCCTTGTGTTAATGTCGGATGCCCAATCTGCATCACTAAATGCAGTGATTTCCATATGATCTGTGCTGGAATACATTAGACCGCATGACATTGTTCCTTGCAAGTATCGAAGTATCCTTTTGACTAAATGAAAATGTTCATCAGTAGGTGTTGCCATAAACTAACATGCATAATTCACAGCAAATGCAATATCAAGACGTGTAAATTTCAAATATTGCAAGGCTCCTACCAAACTTCGAAACAACTTAGGATCTGATAATGGAACACCTTCATCCTTAAGAAGTTGTGTATGTGGTTTGCAAGGAGTTGGACATGGTTTACAAGACTCCATACCTTCCTTCTTTAGCAGATCTTTGACATACTTATTTTGGGAAATAAACAAATCTCCATTCTTTCAATATGTAATCTCCAATCCCAGAAAAAATGTGAGTAGACCCATGTCTTTCATATCAAAGATATCCCCCAATTCTGTGATAACTTGTTGAACCAAATAAGGACTTGAACCAGTGATAATTATGTCATCAACATAGAGCAAAAGTATAACCACATCATGATTGTGAGCCTTAATGAACAAACTTGGATCTGATTATGAAACTTGAAATCCCAAAGTTGGCAAATAAGTTGTAAATTTTGAATTCCAAGCTCGAGGAGCTTGTTTAAGACCATATAGAGATTTCACCAGTTTGCACACATACTCTGGATGCTTGGGGTCTTGAAAACCTTGTGGTTGTTTCATGAATACTTCTTCTTGTAATTCACCATGAAAAAATGCATTCTTCACATCAAGCTGCCTTAAAGACCATTTGTTTGAAGCTGGAAGAGCTAAAATAATTCTAACTGTGCTATGTCTCATAACAGGACTAAATGTTTCTTCATAATCCAGGCCTTGTTCTTGACTGAACCCTTGAGCCACTAAACGAGCTTTATACCTGGACACTTTACCAAACTGATCTCTTTTCACTTTATAAACCCAATTGCTGCCTATTACATTCCTATCTGAAGGTGGAGGAACCAACTCCCAGGTTCCTTGTTTCTGTAAATCTGTGAATTCTTCAACCATGGCATTTCTCCAATTTTCACAAGTAACAGCAGCTTTGTAAGATGTTGGTTCAGATGACTCAATAATGCTTAGAAGAGCGGTATAACCACATAAGGATATATCTTTAGAAGCAGAATCACAATCAATAGCACTTGAGTCATAAGCACAATAAGCATTATAGTCTTGTCTTTGGATAGCACCAGATTTCAATCTAATTTGCATATGATGAATTGAACTTGAATCATTATTTGGATTGAGAGAAGGAATTACCTCTAATTGGGTTGAACTCTAGACAGGCAACAAAGAGTTGTAAGTTGATGTAGAGAGAGGAGTAGTGTGAGGGGAAGCAACCTGTTGCTGAGTACTTATAGTCATTTCTTGATTCTGAGGTGTAGAACAACCCTGTGACGAATTTGAAGCCACTGTAACTGACTGATCTACCATAACACCATCATTAGAACTCATTTGATCCACTGTATGAACTGATTGAGACCTTGTTCTAGATTGTGATGAACTGTTGTCACTAGTTATAGAAGGAAGAACATAAGGAACAAGGATTGGATGTGCACCAGATCTGATCCCAATATCTTTTGAAGACTGAAACTTAATCTCACTGTGATGAAAAGGAAATGTTTGTTCATCATTAATCACATGTCTCGATATCAACAATTTTTTCAGAGCTCTATGATAACAAATGACCTATTTGTATCCAAGTGAATATCCCAAAAATATATTCTGATATGTCTTAGAATCTAACTTTGATGAATTATATGGTCTAAGATAGGGGTAAACCGATGTCCCAAATACTTTTAAAGAAGATAACACTGGTTGAACTCCAAATAACCTAAAAAATAGGGACTGAAATCCTAATGACTTACAAGGCATTCTGTTGATAAGGAAAACAACATGAGCACATGCATGGAACCAAAAATTATGTGGTAATTGAGCTGTGGGTAACATGGTTATAGCAGTTTCTAAAATACATCTATGCTTCCTTTCAGCAATTCCATTTTGCTGGGGAGTATATGGACATGAAACCAAATGCACAACACCTTTTGAATCCAGAAATTTCTTAAAGGCAAAACTCATATATTCACCACTTCCATCTGATTGAAAAAACTTAGGGACAGCTTGAAAATGATTCTGAATAAAAGTACAAAATTTCTCAAACATATCCAGAACTTAAGACTTGTATATTAATGGGAATATCCATGTAAATTTTGTACATTCATCAATAAAGCTCACATAGTACTTGTAACCTTCAACTGATACAACTGAAGATGGACCTCATACATCACTACTTATTCTTTCAAAAAGTTGTACAGATCTCATAGTTCTATATTCAAAAACTTGTCTAGGCATCTTTCCTCTAAGACAGTGACTACATACATGTTTATTTATATCAGGCTTATATGTGATTTGAGAACTGGACAGTATACTGTGGAGTACTTCATTGGTAAGATGCCCTAACCTATGAAGCCATACGGATGCTCTCACAAGTTGACCAAGAAATGCCTTTGGTGAATACTTTATTAGCTGATTATAATTGAAAAAAGAGCTGCTTTGGTATATGGTATAATCCCCCACTACTTCTTCTCATGAGAATTGTTGCCTTGTCCTGCACCCAAAATCCAAATTCATCAAGAATTACATAACAGTTATTATCCTTGCATAAAGTATAAACTGAAATGAGACTAGCAGCTAAATCTGGAACATGTAGCACAATATAAAGATTGAGTTGTTTAGAAAGTGTTTCGATAGAGGAAGAACCAGTGTTTTTGACAGGAAGGCATTCACCATTTCCCACTATGATTTTTTGATCTCCTTCAAATGGTGTCACCATATTTAAATCACCAACATTTCCAGTCATATGATGAGTAGCTCCAGTGTCCATTATCCAAGCTTGATTGTTATTGAACTCCATTGAAGACTGAGCAGTCATAGCATTGAGAGATGGTGGTTAAGTCCCTTGAAAAGCATAATTGCCCCTGTGAAAACAATTCAAGGCAGTGTGACCACGTTTTCCACAGATTTGACATTCAAGAATTGCTTGATTAGTGGCAGGTGATTGCTTATTTCTGTAATAGCAATTGGGTGCAGTATGACCATTGTACCTAGGTCTAGAGTTAAAACCACCACTGCTTCGATTATTGAAGTTCCCAGAATTATGACCATTGTACCTAGGTCTAGAGTTAAACCTAAGACCATTGAAACCATTGTTGTTCCTATGAGCTTGAAACTGTTGAGACAAATTACCCTGAGAAAAATGTCCACCACATGGTCCAGTTCCATTTGACCTTGGAAGTTGACCCACAAAGCCTACACCACCATTAGAAAAATCTCCCTGATAAGTTTGCCTACTTGCACCTGTTGCAGAAGATTCCTCTTGATAAAAGTGACTACCATTTGAGCCATCTCCATTTGAATTGTCACCTTGATAGTACTGTCTAGATGCACCCATAACAGAGGACTCTCCCTGAGATAACATTCCAGTCATAGGAAATTGCAGAGAGGAGTTATATTCTTCAACTGTTCTTTCTGCACTTAACAACTGTGCACGAAAATTCTTTAGTGTAACTACTAACTATCTTGCTACAATCACTATTTTGATCATATTATACTCTGAAGGTAAACCTACCAAAGCTGCAACAATAAGGTCGTTGTCTGAAATTTTCCTGCATCAAGTAATTGGTCTTTCAAGTACTTGAGCCTGAGTAAATACTTCTCAATAGAGTCTGCGCCCTTCTTGATAGTATGCAATTCAATCTTAAGGTGATTGATTCTTGCCCTTTAAATTGTAGCATACCTGTCTGTAAGTTGAGTCCATGCTTCATGAGCAGTTTTACTTCCCACAACATATTCAATAGCCTCATCTCCAAGAGTAGCAATCAGTAGATTGAGTAATGCTTTATCAGCCTTAATCTATTCACGATAAGCTGCAGTAATCTTTGATGTAACCCCATTTTCTAACAAGAAAACATACTTCGGAGGGCAAACATTGATACCATCAAAGTAATTAAACAAGTCGTAACCTTCCAACACAGATTGAAATTGAAATGACCATTTTGCAAAGTTTGTCCTCTTGTAAACGAATTGTAAGCATCCCTAATAGGCCCTCGATCTTGAGTGGAGAACCTCCCATTATCTCACTTCTTGGACAGAAAAACAATTGATAGTAATGAATCACACAAAAATCGTATCAAGAAATCACCAGAACTCTTCAATTTTGACAATTCGACAGCTTCGTGCTCAGACTTCAATAATCTTTTGAAATTCAAATAACAAATGATCTATTTTCATCAAATTTACTGTATATTTGACGCTTTTTTTTATCACAATTTCTTCAATCTTTATCACAATTCTTCTCAAGATTCACAATAAATTTCATAAGATTTACAGATATGTGGCTTCGTGCCTTCAAAATATCAACAATTTCCCAGATTTATGTGGCTTCGTGCCTTCAGAATAACAACAATTTCCAAGATTTATCACAATCAAGCTATCAGGTAGTCAATGATGGCTTCGTGCCTTATCAATTTCATCAACAATTTCAAGAAAAGCATCAAAGAAAATTCTCAGAGACATGCGAATCAAGAGCATTTGATTTTCTATAGCAACTTTCCAAACAGTCACAGCAACATTCCGATCGACTCCGTAAGCAAAGACAACTCGCACAGCTCCTCAGATCCCCAATCGCAACTTTTCGACCAGTCACGGCAACCTTCCGATCAACTCCTTGAACCGTCAGAATCAGCTTCGCAAAGCTCATCAGAACCTCAATCGCCACATAACGTCATTCCCATAAAAAAAATTACGAAACCTTGCTCGATATCATCTTAACACACATAAATGAAGAGAGAGAAGAAATGCGAAAAGTCACTGAAAAGAGAAGAAGACTTTGTTATTACAGCAATAACAGTTTCGTTGCATTGGAAAATGACTTAGCTCACTATAACAACCAAGACTTTAGGATCATTACACATGTCATAGCAGAGATTATGCCACTTGGCATTCTTATGGTTAATAAGAGAGACTGGAGACTTTGGTGGCGGGCCAGCAGGGAGTTAGGGTAAGGGTGGCTAGCTAGTGGGAGCGGGGGCTACCGCTGATGGTGTACGACCATGATTTTCCAGGGTCAGAGTAAAGATGATCCGAATACTGTTACCTCAGAAGTTTGGTCATGGACTCATAAGCTCCAGGCGGAGCTGTATCAGGCAAAGCAAAGTGCCACCATCACTCAACTCCGGTGCATTAGGCGGAGTCCTAGCTACTCCGATGGATGACCATGCTTGTTTTGCAGAACATGCGATCTAATCCAGATATGGACACAATCAGATCCTATAAGTCTTGGAGTCCCTACAATCTAGAGATAGGCATGCGCCGCAAGTAATCACAACTCCTAAAAGGATGCAATATCTACTTACGATAACACAATCTATACACTTGAATTATCTTGCCCACTGCTTGTGTCTCAAATTATTCACTAACTTGATCGTCAGAGAGCCTTTGGCCAACACACTTCCCTCTCCCCCCTTCCCCCTGGCCTGAGGTTTGCTTACGGTTGTCTTACCATTTTGCAGGTTGCTCAGGATTATATGGATTTGTGCTTAACCACTGCCCACGGAGGTGGGCATATTTGCTTTCAACAATTGGTGCTTTCTTTGAGAAAGAACCCATATTCGTCTCCGCCAAATTACTCTACCCTCTAATATGTCAGAATGCTTAGTCAACGACCAAGGCCTAATCGTTTCTCTGGAAGAAGCCCATTAGGGGCACAATGGCGTAACCATCATCGACAGGATGTGGGAAGCTATCATGGATATTTGTTATTCCTAGATGTCGTTCGACACAATCCACTAGCCAAATAGGCTGCCTAGCTTGAGGAGATAAAGACCTAGATCAAAGATCTTCAAGAAGCAATTTCTTTCTTTGAGAAGCTAGTTACTTGAAAGACGAAAGTGCTCGATCAGATGTTTGAAGAGTTATCCCCCACGATCCTTCTTAGAGAAGTGCCACAAGAAATCCATGAGGCTTACAAAGTTTCACCCAGTTCAACGCCCGAAGTTAACAGCGTTTTTTTAGATTAAATGTATATATATGGAGGATAAGAGTACCTGGGAAACACCAGAAAAGAAAAGAAGGCAACTTGCAAGTAACCAAAACTAGTGGCCAACATCAATAAGCCACTGACCATCAATTCCAACATCTTGATGTTTTCTGATCTTGATTTAGAAAATGTCTACTCACCCTAAAATGATGCCCTCGTCGTCAAGGTCTACATCTCGAACGCCTTAGTTAGCCGTGTATTAGTTGACAATGGTTGAAGAGTTAATGTCCTCTTCAAAGATGTTGTTGAAAGGATGGGAATTCTAGATAACATCAACAAAGGAAGGACAACCCTTCGCACCTTTAACGGGGCATCAAAGCGATCTCTAAGAACCGTAAAGTTGGTCGTCTAGGCCAAACCCTACAACCACCTAGTAATCTACCACGTGATAGATTGTCCGATCCCCCATTATGCTATCCTTGGACAAAATTGGTTACACAAGATGAAAGTCATCCCTTATAGTTACCACCAGTTGCTCCGCTATTCGGCACCCGGTAGAGTAAAAGAAATAAGAGAATACCAATCAGCGGCACGCTGTTGCGCTGTTGAAAGTATGAACATGATAAGAAAAGAGGGACGAAGCTCCAACACACGCATAAACGAGTCACCATAGCAATGACAACCGGGGAGTGAACAAACCAACTACAAAGAATTTGACTTGGATCTTGACCCCTAAGTAGACATCACCTCGAAATGCAAGGCAGACGAAGACGTCGTCTACATCAGCCTCAACCCCGACACAACAGAATGAAAAGCCCTCATTAACTCAAAGTTGATCGACCGAGAAAAAAGAACTATTTCCCAGCTTCTTACGAGTTAACAGAGACGTGTTCACATGGTCAGGAGAATACATGCCTAGGATCGATCCTTCTGTAATATGTCACCATCTTGACCTGTACCCAACAGCTAGACCACGGAACCACATAACAGAACACAGCATGATCATAGAGTCATAAATAGGCAAACTCAAAGACACTCAGTCCATCGTTGAAGTACATCATCCAGATTGGCTGGCGAACGTTGTGTTAGTACAAAAAGAAGACGAGAAGTGGAGAGTGTGCGTGGACTTTACAGACTTGAACAAGGCCTGTCTAAAAGATCCATATCCTCTTCCACAAATCAACCTACTGGTGGACTCAACAGCGGGACACTAAACTCCTAAGCTTTATGGATGCCAACTCTAGATACAACCAAATAAAGATGTACGGGCCAGACATGGCGGCAGCATTTTTCGTCATCGATCGAGGTACCTATTGTTACAAGCTTATGCCCTTCGAACTAAAAAACGCAATGATAACATACCAGTGACTCGTCAACCGAATCTTCAAAGACAAAATCGGAGACACAATGAAGGTTTATGTAGATGATATGGTTGTCAAGAGAAAAAAAAATATTGATCATATAACACATCTCTAAGAATCATTTGACCTGCTCCAGAAATATAACATGAAGCTGAATCTGGAAAAATGCACATTCAGAGTAGCGTTAGGAAAATTCCTAGGGTACATGGTAACTAAGAAAGGAATCGAAGCCAACCCAAATCAGATCAAGGCTACCGTAGAGATGAGGTCACCCCGGACCATGAAGGAAATACAAAGTCTGACCAGACGAGCAGCAACCCTCAATAAATTCCTCTCAAGATCCAAACCTCTGTTGTTATCCAAACCTATCGACGGGGATGATTTGTACCTTTATCTAGTTGTATATGACTGCGCAGTAAGTGCAACTCTTTTCTGAGAAGACTTGGGTATGCTAAACTGGTATATTACATATCAAAAGCTCTTCTCGAACCCATCTTAGCACTAGTAATGGTAGCAAGGAAGCTTCGACCATATTTCTAATCATTCAGAGTAGTCTACATAACGAAATATCCGATGAGGTCCATCCTACACAGCCCTGACGCTTCATCAAGAGTTACAAAGTGGGCTATCAAACTGGGGTAACATGAGATAATCTACGGTCCCAGGACATCAATCAAAGCCCAAGCCTTGGCGGACTTTTTAGCGGAGTTCACCCCTAGGCACAAAGTACTAGGGAGGTGATCAGTTCCCAAACCTCCCCCCTAGAAAATCCATATCTTTAGAAGCTTTACATGGACATATCATCTAACATACACGAAGCCAGCGCAGGAATGAGACTGGAACCACCGGATGGCATCATACTTGAACATACCCTTAAGCTGGGATTCAAAGCAAGCAACAACGAGGCTAAGTATGAAGGCATACTAGCAGGCTCTATGTGATTCCAACAACATGTAGAAGAACTTAATACTCGAACAGGTTCATGGCCCTTCATGCAATGGGGCATCGACTTAGTTGGACCCCTTAAGAAAGCTAAAAGAAACATGCAATAGCCGATTGTGGTAACATACTACTTCTCTAAGTGGATAGAACCGGAACCTCTGACGAAAATCACCAATGTGGTAGTGAAAATCTTGGGATCCCTTATACGATAATGACGGACAACAGGTTCCAGTTTACCGTCTCCGAAGTCATAGATTGATACAAAGAACTTAAGACCTGCCACCTCACTTCGACACCCAGATATTCGCAAGGAAACGGACAAGCAGAGACTTCAAACAAAACTATCTTGCAATGTTTAAAGAAAATACTTGAAAAGAAAAGTAAATGGCCAAAGGAATTGCTAAGAGTTTTGTGGGCTTATCGCACGAGAGTTCAAAAAACCACCATGGAAACACTGTTCTCCATGGCTTACGAAACTAAGGTTGTCATTCCAGTTCAGGTGAAAACTATGCCAAACTTACATACTGAAGAAATGACAACCTTGGAGAATACGGGGATCCTGAGGACAGATCTCGATTTCGTGAAAGAATGACGTGCTTAAGTTCGACTAGCAACTTACCAGCAGCAAATCTGATCATATTACAACAAGAGCGTCAAGCCTAGAAGTCTGCAAGCAGGAGAGTTATTCGTGAGGGAAATCTTTAGAAACACCTAAATCCCAGGAGAAGGTAAACTCGGGGCAAACTGGGAAGGTCCATACAAGGTCAGCAGAACACATGGACAGAACCCTGATCATAAAAAGGTGGAACATCACCAAGCTCATAAAGTACTTTCCATAGAAGCACCACATGAACTATACGCACTTTGTGATGTGATATAAAATAGCACACAAACTTAAACCCTATAGATGTAGTATGTGTAAATAGGGATCGTTCTAGGCCAGGGATTAAAATGGATGCTAATCTACACAAATTAGACTCTAAAATACTAAACTAGACTCAAAAACAGAAAACTAGACTTTAAACCACTCAAAACAAGCTAAACATACTCAAACACACACAAACTAAGTTCCTATGACTCAAAGCTAACACTAAGGGGTGATTTAGACGAAAATTAAACTAAGAAGACTTGAAATACTAAATGGGATGAATTTAAAACTTAAACAAACGAACTTGTAAAACAAACTTAAAGGTACCTAGTTATTATTCCTATAAACCATGAATCGGATTTTCCTAAATTCCTATAAAAAGGGGTGAAAGGCTAGCAATTTGTGAATAAAAAGGGGTGAAAGGCTAGCTAGTTATTATTATCCACACATGACACATATGCAACATAAATCGATTTCGAGTTATTATTCCTATAAACCATGAATGACAATGCCCCAAGTTAACCGTGAACAGCACTAATTAACCATCAGATTTTCCTAAATTCATTGAATTGGACATCGCATCGCAACCAAATTATTCTTCTCAAGTTCCCTACATGAACAGCATAATAGAGATACATATCAAAGATCATTAAGTTCTATGAAAATTATAAGCATTGACATGACATTCGTGACTATGAACAGCATGACACTCCTGCCAAGAATTTACTTAACGCGATCGTGACTAGCAGCCTCCACTACTTGTAAATATAAGTTTGTAACTATTAGGTGAAACTCCCTTATATTTTAGCATTAAATTCATGCATGCAAACTAAGTATGCATCCTTAATCAACATACAAGAATAAGTTTTCAATTAAACAGTTAAGCAAATTGCATTCACGATTTATGAAATAACAACTCGATGTAATCAATTCATATCACATATATGTTCATGGCTTTGAATTCACCTCTAGCTAAAACGAGTTTAGTTCCTCATGTTCATCATAACTGAAAACCAAATTAAAACAAACATTGAACTAAAACTAAGGATAGAATGCACCTAGAAATGCTCCAGCAATCCAAATGTCTTGAATGGCAAGCACGGCTCCAAGCTCTCCTCCTTCCTTCCTTGCTGCGACACAATGAGGATTTTCTGAGTTAAGGCTCTTATAACCTGCGACACAACCCCTTTGAAAATTCGCCAGAATTGTGTATATATAGGGTAGGGTTTAACTTACTAAGTCAAGTAAGCTTTGCAACACCAAGTGATAGCAGGTTTGAAGGGGGAATTCAGACTAGGTAATCCCCAAGAGGAATTTCATTTCAACAGAGCTCTGATACGTGGAAATGCTTTGGTTAAGCCAACCAAGGTAATTCGATTGGAAACGCTCAGGTCTGACCTATAGGGTCCGACAAAAAGATTCAAAAAGTGTTTTCGACCCATATGCTGACGATCATGCTCCCAAAGAACTTTCGTTTAAGTTTCACTGGGAATGGAAATGAAATTGAGTTTGGGAAAATCACTCTCGGACTACATTGCACGTATTGAAGATCTTAATTCATAAACAGGGCAAAATATTAAACAATTTTTGCTATCTTATTCTTTGCAGGATATTTTAAGAATAATACAGTCGTCTCAAGTCTGATAAATGCACGAATAAACTCGGAGTAAAGGATTCCTCATGGGTTTAAATGTTTGCATTCCTATTACCGAAGTAAGGTGGTACTCCGGCTATAGCGATGAGAATCTTTTACAGATACTAAGTTTGGGAGGTCATGTTTCTCCAAATCAATATTACCAAGGGGGTTTTTCACTAAAAACTCTATCCCGCAACCACAAACTTACTCGCATTCTACTCTGCTGCTTATTTTATTCTTTAAAGTTTGTTTAATTTAAAAACATTTATCGGATTGGGAATTTCACATGAAGAAGATGTATAAGGTGGGAAAACCTTTACATAAGCACATATCTATTATCAAAGTCTTAAAGGAGATCGACTCAGTACAACAGTTTGGGGGAGACAAGTCTTCACATGTGGCGATGAAATATTTGAAAATGACAGCATAAGACTCTCGATTAACGTCATCAGGTTCTGTTGCTGGATTAACAATCTACTACGCCCACCTTGCTGCATACCGCATATGATACTAATTGAAGGGGAGTATTCTGATGGAGATTCACCACCGTCATCATCCATACGTGGAGGAGATGGAGAAACCTAGAAACGAAGAATTCACAAGAACACCTTATCGTCTTGAAGGAACCGAGCACCAGTACATGTTCTGCACAAGGTGTCTGGCGAGAAGACAATAGGTGATGGGACATTCCAGTGCGATTCCAAACACTCAAGCCATATGAGTGCCACAGGGGCAAGTGTTTCAACGAAGGGCTATCGCCATCACTGTCAGCAAGCATCAGATGAAGAAGAAAGCGAAGATGGAATAGCCCTTCGATGGATCTCAACGTTTTTTGCAGATCCAACTCTTCCATAAGGCCCACATGAAAGCCTTATGAAGGGATGAATGTTATAGGACGAGTTGCAAGAAGCGTGGAAAATTATAGAACGAGTTGCAGGAAGAAGAGAAACATTTCCAAAGATATTTAACGATTTTCGATAGGTAGTATGATTTTTTTTGGGATTGAATTTTTTCTCAGCAAGAAGCTTGGAAAAGAACTAGAGTTAGACAAGGAAAACACATATGTTATGGCAGAAAATGAGAAAGGGTTCAAGAAAACTACGATTTGGTAAGGCTATTTAAAGGTAGATCACCAGAAGACAACATTATTAAAAGTGAAGGGTCGCACATCTTAGGATTGATGCATACGAATATTGAAATTAATTAATGAAATGCGTGGAAAAAGCAACCACGTAAAACGAAGGTGTTCGTCATCATGGCAGTTGATCTTTTTTCACGATTCTAAAATTTATGTGATGGAATCGAAGCGACTCGACTACCCAGATTTAATGACGAGTTGGACCTGTCTGCAAAGATTTTGAAGACTAAAGGGTACGTATTCCAGCTTACTCGAAAGACATGGTCTTTAGATAATAATCCATCCTCAAGGAGAACGGGTTTTTTAGATGGATAGTTAGGGCCAATTATGGAACCATGATTTTCTAGGGCCGGAGTAAGGCTGATCCGAATACTCTTACCTCAGAAGTCCGGTCATGAACTCACCAGCTCTGGATTAAGCTGTATCAAACAAAGCAGAGTGCCACCATTACTCCACTCCAGGGTAATAGGTGAAGTCCTAGCGACTTCGCTGGATGATCATGCTTGTTCCACAAGGCACGCAATCTGATCTGGATATGGACACAATCAGATCCATATAAGTCTTGAAGTCCCTACAATCTACGAATAAGCATGCGCCGCAAGTAATCACAACTGCTAAAAGGATGCAATATCTACTTACTATATATCCTCTAGGATTCGCCCAGCTTAGAATGAGGATTATATCCTAAAAATGTCTCTCTCCCACGGTATAAATACATCCATCTAGGGTTCATCTACGGTAACGCAATTTACACACTTGAATTATGTTGCCCACTGGTTGAGTCTCAAATAATTCACTAACTTGATCGTCGGAGAGCCTTTGGCCGGCACACACCCCCCCTGGGGCCTAAGGTTTGCTTATGGTTGTCTTACTGTTTTGCAATTTGCTCAGGATTGTAGAATTTGTGCTCAACCACCGTCCACGAAGGTGCACAGATTTGGTTCCAACAGATGGCATGCGGATGGCTGTCGAGCTGGGTGAATGGCTGTCGAGCTTGTTTCTTTGTTTCTTTTTCCTTGTATTTAATTTTTAATTTACTAGCGAGGTTAAGTTGTATTTATTTACTAACAGTGTGGGGATGGCTGTCGGGCTGGGTGGATGGCTGCCGGGCTAGATTCTTTTTTTTTTTCTTGTATTTATTTTATAATTTACTAACAAGGTTAAGTTGAAGTTAATTGATACGACACATGTCAAAAAATGAGAGGATAGACACACAAAAAAGACACCAATTCAAGACAACACATCCGTGGACAGAGTGTTCTAGTAACATGCCAAAAAATGATAGAAGAGACATAAAAGAGACACCAGTTCGGGGATAGCAGACCCGTGGACAGAGTGTTCTACAATGTCAGACCATTTGCAAGGTTCTAAAAAGTGGTAGGTGCTAGTCCGACGGCAGGTAAGGGCCTAGGCTGGTTTTTTTAACTTGAATTAAATTTATTATATAACAATAAAAACGTATAAATAAGTGAATACAATTGATTGAATACATAAAAATAAATATGTATTTAGAGTTATTTTATAATAAAAAAAAAAGTCTAAAGTTATTTCATAAGAAAATTAACTTCAAACCCTTAATCTACAAAAATAAAAAAAAATAAAAAATAAAAAATAAAAAACTTAAACCGTCTAGTCTAAAGTTATTGTGTAAGACTTTTATTCTGCTTACATCTATTTATGAATCCTATTTGATTAAGGATACAAGAAAGGGAGTTGTATTTGATTATCCCGATTACATGGGGGTGAAATAAAAAAATAATAATTAACGGTAATGTTTATCCTATCAGGTTTTGAATTATGGAGTCCTTTATGGCCATGAAAGAAATCTAACACCCTCACCTATAAGCATAAGGTTCAGGCCCCAACTCTCATATATAATATTCTAGCTCAAAACCTACACCATATTAGGAATGCCTAAGGAGTGCAAAGAGAGAGGAAGATATTTGCTTGTTCATTGCTCGTTTGTGGTTCAGCTTTGTTTGTGTCAATAGTTTCTCAAGGTTAGAACTTTTTGTATGCATATTATAGATTGACTTACATGTGGTATCAAAGTAGGTTATATGCATCTACAAGTGTAAAATCAAGATAAATTAAACAAAACCGTGAAGTATGTTAGTTAATTAAATTCATGGTATCCGCATGTACCCTGTACCATGTCTATTGATTTTTGTTCCAAGTTTTGATATTGAAAACTCATATTCTTTATTGCTCAATCCAAGAATCTAACGGCACGTGCATATTGAATTTATTTTGACTTCTTGTGCTGCTTGTTTCTCGCTTTATATCCTATGCCATGACTGTTTTGTGTGCTGCTTCTTTGACATTGACTTAAATATTAAAGTTTAAGATAGTTTGTAAAGGACAGCGTCACATATTTGCTTAAAAATAACAAAAAATTGGAATGATGTTGCTTGATTGTTTGCCGTTACATTCCAATAAGTAAAACAAGAAGATACAAGTTTATATATAAACAAGCGGCATGAATGTTTCCAACAACATAGATTTTTCCAGCGGCATGAGTTTTCAAGTTTTCAGTAATCATGTATGTTGAGAAGGGTTGGTGATGAGTTGCTTTTTCTTGAAACAAGAATAATCAATTAAAGGGAAAACCCACGAGTACAACCGTTCCCTACAGAATCAAACTGAAGAGCAAATGAAGGAGTATAATGATTCCAAATATGACAATCAGTAATAATAAAGCCATGGCGAGCGAAGGCATCCGCCATAAAGTTAGCATCTCTATAAATATGTTTCCAGTCAATGCAATCAAAATTGGTTGCCGTCCGCTTGATATCTTCAATAATAGGAACCAGATTCCTTGGAGTCGCACCCCGATCCAACATTGACTAAATGACCAACTTAGAGTCACCTTCAACCATAATCTTTGTATAGCCCTTCCTCTGGGCAAAAAGAAGGCCTTCTCTGAGAGCGCTAGCTTCCACTTCTAAAATAGTGGCACCATCAATATTTAAAGCTCCACCTCCAATAATTTGCATATTATGATTCCTTAAGACAAATCCCACCGCCGCCGTGTCCCCAGCCACTGAACCGTCAAAATTTAATTTAATAAAACTTTTATTCGGCGGATGCCATTTTCCTCTCCAACCTTTACCATTAGCTTTAAGATATCGCTCACCCATAGATATAGCCAACAACTTGGATCTTGTCGGGATGGGCACAACATTTCTAAACACCATGTTATTACGGTCATTCTAAATTTGCCAACAAAGGAGCAAACACAAGCTCAAATCACTACGAACCTTAAAGAATTTAGCCAGTCAACTGCCTAGTCAAAGTTAGCATTAGTGAAATTGCCCGGCTTAATTGAATAAAGGTCCCACATCAATTTAGTGACACCACAATTAAAAAATAAATGCATTTGGTCCTCATCTATAGAATTACAAAAAGGGCACATCTTATCACTATAATTACAAAATGACATAATCTTTTCCTAGTTTGAAGTCTATCACGAATGAACAACTACGCAAACATCTTAACTTTAGGAGGAATATTAAGTCTCCACATCTTATTAATTAACTTATGTTTTGTAGATTGAGTCAACGTTCCTTTCTAGATCCAAGTAGCTGATTTAACAGAGAACTTACCATTTGTATTTGGACCCCAAACTAGCACATCTTTGGAATCCTACAAGGGAATTGTAATATTACAAATTTTCCTCACAATTTCATTACTAGCGAAAGGTTTATCCTATCCCAACAATAATTATCAATAAATTCATTAACTTTTCAAGTCCTAATTAATGTTTTAGTTGTCAATATTGGGTAAGAGATGGAACAATGGGTAAGGAAAAACCCAATTGTGGGACAAGAACAAAATGTCATTACCATTACCCACTCTCCATCTCATACCCTTAAGAATAACATCCCTACTTTTCAGGATACCTTTCCAAGTAAAAGAATGATTTTGTCTAATTTTATTGTCTAGAAAATTTTCTTTCTAAGATACTTAAAATGATCTAGTCTTCTAACTCCCAAACCTCCCATTTTCTTAGGAGCACAGACCAAATCCCAAGCCACTGGGAAGATTTTCTTGTCCCTACCCCAGAAAAAATCCCTACACTCTTTATTAAGCTTATTAACAATCTTGTCAGGACACTTAAAGCAAGACATAACATGATTACACATACCCGTTAGATTAGAGTTAATTAAAGTAAGCCTCCCCGCTTTCAAAAGAGTACTTGCTTTCCAACCTCCAACCTTCTCTGAAAAATCAACAATATTGTTAAAATCTCCAACTAAGCACCAAGGGCTATGAATTGGATCTAACTTGAGGACCTCCTCCCACAGGTCACACTGCATATGTTTTTGGGGAAAGGCATAAGTGAAAGTAACTACTTGCTCTAAATTAGTAACTAAGTCCTTCACAGAACAATGGATATATCTCAAAGAGGAAGAAATTATACTAACAAAGACCTTAGTACTATTCCAACATAAGCAGAGGCCCCCAGATCGGCCAATTGGATCACAGCAAAAAATACTGTCAAAATACTAGGAATAAAAGTTCCTAGGGACCTTATGAATAGCCACCTTAATCTCCATCAAACAAAAAAGGTCCAACTTAGCTAAGCTACATATAAATTAAAATTACTAGGAAAATCCTTCCTCCTAATACCCCTACAAGTCCACGCAAGACACTTCATCAAACTAAATCTTCAAGAAAACTAAACACTTCCTTAATTGCAGTTACCTCTAGGATTTTCTTTCTCAGACTCAGCATCTTAACAGTGGCACGAAGGGCACCACCACTAGGCCCAGCTTTAACAGCACCCTCCTCACAGACTTTTTTCTTTGGACTCATCATTCCTATTTTAGGCCTTGCACGCACAGAGGCAACCTCTGCATTAAGCAAAACAGAAACCATATTTCTAGTGTTCCCCCTAGTTTCAGCCTCCTCACTTTTCACATTTAACAAATCAACAACCAGGTATAAAGCAAGATCATTCATAACATCAAAGAAATCAAAATTAACACTTTTATAATCACAAACAAGATTATTGTCATACGACAATATAAAGAACTCATCATCACCAAACATAGAGTCAATAAAATTAATACTAGAGTTAACTATCCATCTATCCACATATTGTCTATTGATAAAAAGATTAGAGATAGGATTCATAAAATTAAGCCACCACAGATTATTTAAAAGACCACACATAATAAAATAGTCAACATTGGAAGAGCTTACCTCCTGCTCAAACGGACTAGCTCCCAACGCAGCCTGGGATGCCAAACGACACTCACAAGCAAGAGAAACGCAGAGGGAACTCTGAAGGACAAAATTAAAACTCACCTATTTTGTCAGAATCCTACCCCATCTCCGCCAAACCACCAGAATAATCCACTTGACAAGGAAACCAAAGCAATCCAAATCCTGCAATAAAACACAGATATAGAATTCAACAAACCAATTATACAGAGACCAATCAAATTTAGACGTAAGGACCTCCCCAGGTCTAAGCCCTTCAATATCCCCATGAACGAAAACATTAAACCTTGGGACAACCCAAAACCAACCGTGAGGAGAGAGCTTATGTCTAATTAGCTTGCCTAGCCTTGAAAACCCTTCAATTATCCTAGCCCAATCATCCACTCTACAATTTCCTTCTACTCCCCTAATTATCAAAACCTTAATTAGCGACTCCCATCCTTTCACATCCCAAGGAGTAATAAACCTTAGATTCACAAGAAGAAGAACCAGTAGGACCCTTATCCTAATCCAAATTAACCCCACCTTAGTTTGAAGGAAGCTCCTTCGAGAGAGTCGGCGCCGACGCCAGTTTTCTCGCACAAACCCAAGCTCCCCCATTTTTTCCCCTTTAATTGCACAACTTTTTCCCCTACAAAAATTAGCTTTTCCCAAATTACCTTCTATCACATACTCCCCATATCTAATTAACATCAAACCAGGTAATAACCCCACGAATTTGCAAGAGATTGAGCAGCTAAGCTCAAGAATCCTGATTATGATCGAAAATACACCTCTAAAATTAACCAACCATAACTTACCCATCCCTTCAATTTTCCTCTGAACATTATCATTCACTCCCCCACCAGAAGCTAGAAGAAGAATTCTGGCCAGGCCATAAAAAAAAGACCCCAATTTTGCACCGACGGCGCCTCCACCTCCAGAAAGAAAACCCTAGCATTCTCTCAATTCTGATTTTGATTACTCATTTTTATTAATGGTTATTAGATTTTGATGAGTTGCTCCTATCACTTTTTGTCTCATGGTTGCATTGTCATAGTCCATATATATAATAGTATTTTAAAATGATGAGTTGTTTTATTATCCTACAATATATGACATTTTATCTCATAGTTGCATATAGTTCTGTCAATTCATGACAGGATCCGATAACTCGACACAACATAACACGAAATTAACAGGTGTTCGGGTTGACACGATAACGAATCGGGCCGTTATCGGGTAACCCGACAAGCACCTGTTAAGATAACGGGTTAGTTTGGATATACACATAGGTAACACGATACACGATAAGCAAAATATTAATTTAATAATTTTATAACCCTAAAAAAATACTATAATTGACACACCCCGACCCGGAATGTCCACTAGGACTCCGAATCGAGCTGTGCTGGCCATCACTTGGAAGGTGACGAAGCCATAAAGTGATGATATGGAAGAATGCGAATAAATTTAAACCTAAAGATACCTAAATATCAGAATGCGCTGCGAGTGGGTATGGACCCATTTCACACGCGTTGTCAGAGCATAAGTAAGTACAGTAGTGTGGGTAAAGATCATACCCTCAGAAGTAGCCACTTGAACTGGGATATGCCACGAGTCCTTGTCGATAACGAAAATATGCTACTAGAACCTGGAGGGGCGCAAAACCAAAAACCGTGAGTGGGCAAAAACAAAGCTTTACAAAATCATTTTGATATAAAAGTTGTAACCCCTCTCTGTAAAACAAGTATACTTCCCAAAAAATATATATATACGTACTAATACTGAAAACCATTAATCAACCAATCTCATCAACTAAGCAATGCCATGCCCGAATGAACCATAACCATTAATCAACATATACCAAATACCATCAAGTAATCAGGTGATATCTCATCTCAAATCATGCCGGCAATATATATATCAATCAGTCGGAGTCACCTCAAGTGACCTGTACGGCTGAATCTATGGCTCCTCAATCCAATCCTCAATCCAATCATCAATAATCAACAATCAGTAACCTGCACCCATGACGGAACCACCTAATGTGGTCTGTACGTCAAGCTGGGTAAATACGCTATGTGCTACGATCACGTGAAGGCTAACGACGTCTCGCAAGTCACCTACGAGTCGGAACCACCTAATGTGGTTTGTATGACAGGCTGGCACCTGCCTTGGATCCAAGGTGAGCGAACGGTGCGGGAGGTGAACGATCACGTGAAGGCTAAGCCCGCAGGCATGCACAACCCCGATGTGCAGGTAATGAGCCATATAACAGTCTCATCGATATCACCTTAATCATCACATCACACACACACATACTTACCTGACTTACCTGGCGCCCGCGGTGCAGCAATACATATCCACACAATTATATATAAATATAACTATGGCATTCGACATGGCATTCATTTCATAAAAACATTTTAAAACGCATTTCTGGGAAATCAATCAATTATATATATATACTGAAAACCAAAAGCCCACTCACCTGGAGTTCACCCTACAACTCCCTAGTACAACCCATCAAGGCGTCACAACGATCGCCGCCTAGAACAATCATCAAATCATACCTCAGAAATCATATCGATAGAATATATAACTTATATAAAACACGTCACTATATAGTTCGATCCGGAAGATCTGCAACTCAGATTTCCAATCCGTGACTTCTCAAGATTCACATTATGCTTCTAGGACAACATACTAAAATTTCGTTATGATCCAACGGTTGGATC
This sequence comes from Heteromeles arbutifolia, assembly GCA_024362995.1. Taxonomy (NCBI): domain Eukaryota; kingdom Viridiplantae; phylum Streptophyta; class Magnoliopsida; order Rosales; family Rosaceae; genus Heteromeles; species Heteromeles arbutifolia. The sequence goes on along the minus strand of JANCRC010000002.1, from coordinate 34,798,385 downwards.
TCCGCCAATTTCCAAAACCATGTGGCGATTAACCTTTTATTTTATAACTTACAAATCCAATTCGGGAAGATCCATACATTGGATTCCCAATCCGTAAGTTTCCACATTCCTCAAATATTAAGTACTACCATGTATCCAAGTTTTGTGACGATCCAACGGTTGGATCGTCGATTCATATTTTTACCTAATCCCGAATCGTAACGATATTAGGTTCAATAATCAATCTACGTCATTCATTCACCAAAACTGAATTCAAGACATGAATTATGGCCTAAAAATATCATTAGTGGCTCACTGGCCACGCGCCGCCGTGGGTGGCGGTCGGCCGCCCCGGCTCGCCGGAAAATCCAACTTTCTCCAAAAATTACCAAAATTTGCAGAATTGAAGATCTCAAAGAGTAGAACAACTTTCATACCTGTGACCAAGTCCAATTCGGTCAAGAAAGGCTCCAATTTCATCAAAACCGTACGGAAACCCTCGAATTGGTGTGTTCCGATTCGACCTCCAAACTTGTTCCAACGCCTCCAAACTTGTTTGGGCTTTGTTCCAGACCTCAAGAGGATGCCATGGGTGGTATTAGTTGGAAGAGATAGCTTCAAATCGTGACAGAAAGACACCCAACCCGTGCGCCCCCTTTTGCACGGTTTTGTCCAAAATCAAGGCTAAATCTCTTGAAATTTGAGGTGTAATAGGAAGAGGGAAGGTCTAGATGATGTTTGGGAGTGGTGGCTAGGCTCAATTCGTCGGAAAAAGGGTGAAAATCACCGGAATTTGTTCCGGGTCGAGATCGGGTCATACGGGTCGAAGGGGAACCCGGCCGGTTCTTCCTTCTCCCCCTCTCTCCTTTCCCTCCTTTCTTCTCTTTCTGATTGGTCTATCCTTTCTCTCTCTTCTCCTCAATCCTCCATTTATTTCCCCTTCTCATCCTTTCCTTCTAATCTCCACCATCCATCCCATTTTCCTTTAAATCTGGGCCATCCACGTGGCACACCAGATTTAACCCCCAACTTCAAACGTTAATAACTTCTTCGATATAGCTCCAAATCACGAACCGCTTGTGCCCACGCGTCCGTAGCGACGAGTACTACGAGAGTATGCCAAGAAAACAAATCTTAGATGGCACGATATTGAAATTAACCTCAGTCGACTCACGGCCTCGAAGGGCAATTTCGTAAAATCACTTATTAAAATTTTATATAATTGTAAAATCAGGGACGGACTGTCACAATCTTCCCCCCTTAAAAAATTTCGTCCCTGAAATTTAAAATAATTCGCTAAAAGTAAAATACTCTAAAATAAGAAAAGTACCTCTATATAAATACTTACACAAGGAAGAAATTAAGTTAGAGCGGCTGCATAAAAGAGTATGCCATTCCGTCGCGATCGGATTGCAATTATTCCTCTTTCATGCCTCCAAGCTCATACCTTCTTCCTTCCTTGGCAATATAATAATACAATATCCACCCAAACCGCAAGCAAGAACACCAATTACTACGTAATGACATAAGAAAAGTTTACGGATATCGAAAATAGTTATCAGTATAAAAACCTTCAATTCAGATACTTGCATCAAGTTTAAAACCAAGAATGGAAATAAATCCAATAAATAGAATAGTCTCTTAGGAAATGCTTGCACGAAAAATCAAAATCAAAACGAAAATGGTCCTTGCCAAACATTTGGCGTGACACGAACTTCGAGGATAAGTTCGAATTATCTCTAATTAGTAACTACTACCAGAGATAAGTCGTCTTGCCTACTAGCTTAGAGAACCCAACAATTAAATCATCAATGTTACTGTTTACGACCTGAAATGTCGGTAGTTCGTCATTGTCTCAATAAATTAGTAAAAATCATCTTGCTCCTCGAATACCAATATGTCCAGATCATCCGATTCGTGCCTCGATCGCAACGCCATAAACTCTTCAAGCGCATCAATTTAGCTTTTAAGAGTGCTTTGATATCCATGTACTCCCCAAATCATTAAGTCCTCTAATAACGTCCTAAAATGATGCATGTAGAAAAAAAAATATATATATATATATATATATCATCAAATATTTTCTTCGCAACTAATCACCAACATTGCTCACCAAATCAAGAATATAACCTTTGAAATCCAAAATTCGAGAATCCAAATCTTTATCGACAACATTCGAACAACAATTATAATCTCAATCTTATCTGGAAGATGACGCTCAAAATTACCAAGCTTTATACCTTCACCAATACTATGCTGAAATCCATTCAATTCTCAATACTACACGAAATTCATCATTTTTTTTTGGTAAGTCCAATAAACTCACGAGAAGACTGTACTCCAATATTTCTTGTAAGCATCGATATAAAACTGACACACGCATCCACCAAGTCAATGAATCATGAATTACTCATCGATTGAGCGAGAAACCATGCCAAGAAGACTAAAGCACCCTCGAGAATCCGAGAACCAAAACAAGATCATCAACTTCAAAGTTCAAGATATCCATACTGATTGGTGGTCATTACTCTACCAAAAACAACTTCCAAAATGCTCAATCATCAACGATAATGATCTATTCCACTAAGTGATTGACAGATGATTGAGGAATTAACGATCGCAACTAGGTTTCAATATCCAAGCAATTCTTCCCAATAGCTATCTGTCTTTGGAAATAACTCAAGCTGCAAACGAGTAACCATGCACCAACGTTGACCAAAATATATTCTCAGCACACGGAATGAATGTTAGGTCATGATCAGAAAAGATGCTGACCAAAATGTCAGATAACCGATAAATTCAAGAATAGGTAAATTAACCAATGGTCCAACTGAATCTCCCTCGGGATCAATGGAAGAATGAGTTGATTATCAAATCGATCCATAAACATCAAGACATCATCGCAACTCCACATTTACCAAAATACCTCATACCAGAAGCTCATAATAATTATCCCGTTTGCATCTGGATATGGTAAGCGATTATAACCATTCAACTATTCCTTGATGATTCAAAGTAATGTCACAATGATACTCAAAGAGGTCAACTATAATGGAATAAGGAAAACCAAAATATTTAGGGTAGAAACCATCTGTACTACAATGCTCAATAGTTACGTTTGCATAACTGAGATAATACTCGATAGTGCAATCATAAGCGTCAATTTAATCCTTCCAATGATACTGCCAGAAACTTACTATATCCAAAGTTTAATCGCATATAAGATGGTTCATTTTTAATGGTTCCACTACTAGGGACCTTAAGCATTACCCCATCGCGATGCATCCTTATAGACCTCATAATTCACGTTATCATCTGAGAGTGCTAACACAAGTGCATGAGTGAGGAAATACTTCAACTGTTGAAAACTTTGCTCACCATTTTCACCCCACTCAAACTTAACCTCTTTTCTCGTCTACCTCGGCAATGACAAGACAATGACTGAAAAATCTTTCACAAACCGTCCATATAGCCTACTAAGCTAAAAAAAAAACTCTGAATCTTAGTCACGGTTCGCGATTGTTCCAAATTCTCAACCGCTGCTACCTTTTAAGATTCCACTTGAATACTTTAAGTAGATATAACATGTCCCAGTAATGCCACTTGATTCATCCAAAATTGGCATTCACTAAACTTAGAATACATCGACAATCCCTCAAACTTTGTAATACCAAATTAAGATGTCTAGCATGCTCTGCTCTAGTCTTAAGTATACCAGAATATCGTCAATGAAACGATAACAAACCTGTCGAGATATTCCTGGAATACTTCGTTCGTCAAACTCATAAAATTCGTCAATCTGAATGGCATCACCAAAAACTCATAAAGACCATAACGAGTTCTGAAAACCGTCTTAGGGACATCATCACTCTTAATCTTCAATTGGTAATAACCAGACTTCAAATCAATCTTTGAAAATACACAGGCACCTCTAAACTGATCAAACAATCATTAATACGCGGTAATGGATAACGATTCTCAATCGTTACCCGATTCAATTGTCCATAGTCAATGTATAGCCTTAATGTCCACATTCTTCCTCAAAAATAAACTGGGCTCTCTACGACGACATACTAGGTTGAATGGAACCTTTATCAACCAATTCTTGCAACTGACTTTTCAATTCCCTTAACTCATCATGAACCAATCTCTAATATAAGATCTGTACCTGGAAACAAATCAATAGAGAACTCCACATCTTTGCCTGGCGGCAATCCAGATAAATTCTCGGGGAAAACGTCAGGAAAATGTCTAACCACCTTGACCTCTTCCACACTACTCAGAGCAATATCTCTTAGTACCGCATGAACTAAATATCCTTGGCAGCCTTTCGATAACGATCTCTTTGCTCTCCCAGCAGAAATAACGACATACCTCACTCCATTTTACATACCCCCCAAAAGTAACCTCGGGTCATCCAGGTACCTGATTACAATGCCCTTCTGTAAATCACATACTATCTAGCATTCATAATCTTTTAAAGAGACTTCCCAAAGCTCAGAAATAAAACATGCAACACAGTGAGATATAATTATATTCAGCTAGCAATCTGTTCTGATTTCTGCTTGCTTGAACTAGTATAAGAGTCCAAAAATAACTTCCTCATAATGCCATCATCCTCTGGAACAACCAATAAAAAACTGTGGTTGCCCAGGAAGTTAAACTGTATATCCTCAAACATTCTTCTGCTCTAACCAAATGCAGACTCGCCTAAACTAAGAATTTCCTTCAATCATATCAAGTGAAGCCTCGACTTTAATTCCTTTTATATCTCCACACTTGATTAGATCATGAATACAAACTTTTATATCACAAGGTGAGAGAAATTAATAACAACTCACCTTTCTATCTTAGCTAATCCACCAATGCTTTGTCGTCAAAATTTTAGCGCCCACTTAAGGAAAGAAAAACATCGCCAATACTTTAAGCTTTAGGGCTGGAAGAATACAACTTCCCAAGGCTTAAGCAAAGTTCCACCAATTGAAACACCACATGAGCATAGCATAGGTTCAGCACCATAATTACTGATTCTCACATTCTCAACATATACAAAATATTTCGCACTAAGAGTGTACATTATTACTTCCCAAATCCAATCGTACACCGAAAGTGATCTTCCCAAAGTGCTTTTCCGTTAAATACTACCACTTTAGCACCATCGTCACACGAGATTATCCTAAAGTCTTAACAAGGTAGACTTCACAAGAATTCCAATAGGTGATAGCCTAACCGTTACTGACAAGGAATCAAACTACTCAGATATTCCAATCTCAATTTTTAATACTGATGGCTAGAGGATAAGTATCACATCGATTGGTAAAGCATCTGATAACATCCAATAATATGTTAACCCACATTTATGCCATCCACTTGCCTCTGCATCAATCCTTAAAAATTTCACTTTAATTCTAAGAACCTTCACCAAAAGCTCTTCCAAAACATCAGCACATCGACCAAATTACCACAACTTAGAGAAGCTAACATATTTTCTCGAAATCGACAAGGTGGCATAATCCAAATATTAGACACGAAAACCAAGAATGCTCACATCACGCGTGTGATGAATGCAATACTGCCCAACTTATGCTCTGATACCAAACTGACACACCCCGACCCGGAATGTCCACTAGGACTCCGAATCGAACTGTGCTGGCCATCACCTGGAAGGTGACAAAGCCATAAAGTGATGATAAGGAAGAATGCGAATAAATTTAAACCTAAAGATACCTAAATATCAGAATGCGCTGCGAGTGGGTATGGACCCATTTCACACGGGTTGTCAGAGCATAAGTAAGTACAGTAGTGTGGGTAAAGATCATACCCTCAGAAGTGGCCACCTGAACTGGGATATGCCACGAGTCCTTGTCGATAACGAAACTATGCTACTAGAACCTGGAGGGGCGCAAAACCAAAAACCGTGAGTGGGCAAAAACAAAGCTTTACAAAATCATTTTGATATAAAAGTTGTAACCCCTCTCTGTAAAACAAGTATACTTCCCAGAAAATATATATATACGTACTAATACTGAAAACCATTAATCAACCAATCTCATCAACTAAGCAATGCCATGCCCGAATGAACCATAACCATTAATCAACATATACCAAATACCATCAAGTAATCAGGTGATATCTCATCTCAAATCATGCCGGCAATATATATATCAATCAACCGGAGTCACCTCAAGTGACCTGTACGGCTGAATCTATGGCTCCTTAATCCAATCCTCAATCCAATCATCAATAATCAACAATCAGTAACCTGCACCCATGACGGAACCACCTAATGTGGTCTGTACGTCAAGCTGGGTAAATACGCTATGTGCTACGATCACGTGAAGGCTAGCGACGTCTCGCAAGTCACCTACGAGTCGGAACCACCTAATGTGGTCTGTACGACAGGCTGGCACCTGCCTTGGATCCAAGGTGAGCGTACGGTGCGGGAGGTGAACGATCACGTGAAGGCTAAGCCCGCAGGCATGCACAACCCCGATGTGCAGGTAATGAGTCATATAACAGTCTCATCGATATCACCTTAATCATCACATCACACACACACATACTTACCTGACTTACCTGGCACCCGCGGTGCAGCAATACATATCCACACAATTATATATAAATATAACTATGGCATTCGACATGGCATTCATTTCATAAAAACATTTTAAAACGCATTTCTGGGAAATCAATCAATTATATATATATACTGAAAACCAAAAGCCCACTCACCTGGAGTTCACCCTACAACTCCCTAGCACAACCCATCAAGGCGTCACAACGATCACCGCCTAGAACAATCATCAAATCATACCTCAGAAATCATATCGATAGAATATATAACTTATATAAAACACGTCACTATATAGTTCGATCCGGAAGATCTGCAACTCAGATTTCCAATCCGTAACTTCTCAAGATTCACATTATGCTTCTAGGACAACATACTAAAATTTCCTTATGATCCAACGGTTGGATCTCCACCAATTTCCAAAACCATGTGGCGATTAACCTTTTATTTTATAACTTACAAATCCAATTCGGGAAGATCCATGCATCGGATTCCCAATCCGTAAGTTTCCACATTCCTCAAATATTAAGTACTACCATGTATCCAAGTTTTGTGACGATCCAACGGTTGGATCGTCGATTCATATTTTTACCTAATCCCCAATCATAACGATATTAGGTTCAATAATCAATCTACGTCATTCATTCACCAAAACTGAATTTAAGACATGAATTATGGCCTAAAAATATCATTAGTGGCTCACTGGCCACGCGCCGCCGCACGCGCCGCCGTGGGTGGCGGTCGGCCGCCCCGGCTCGCCGGAAAATCCAACTTTCTCCAAAAATTACCAAAATTTGCAGAATTGAAGATCTCAAAGAGTAGAACAACTTTCATACCTGTGACCAAGTCCAATTCGGTCAAGAAAGGCTCCAATTTCATCAAAACCGTACGGAAACCCTCGAATTGGTGTGTTCCGATTCGACCTCCAAACTTGTTCCAACGCCTCCAAACTTGTTTGGGCTTTGTTCCAGACCTCAAGAGGATGCCATGGGTGGTATTAGTTGGAAGAGATAGCTTCAAATCGTGACGGAAAGATACCCAACCCATGCGCCCCCTTTTGCACGGTTTTGTCCAAAATCAAGGCTAAATCTCTTGAAATTTGAGGTGTAATAGGAAGAGGGAAGGTCTAGATGATGTTTGGGAGTGGTGGCTAGGCTCAATTCGTCGGAAAAAGGGTGAAAATCACCGGAATTTGTTCCGGGTCGAGATCGGGTCATACGGGTCGAAGGGGAACCCGGCCGGTTCTTCCTTCTCCCCCTCTCTCCTTTCCCTCCTTTCTTCTCTTTCTGATTGGTCTGTCCTTTCTCTCTCTTCTCCGCAATCCTCCATTTATTTCCCCTTCTCATCCTTTCCTTCTAATCTCCACCATCCATCCCATTTTCCTTTAAATCTGGGCCATCCACGTGGCACACCAGATTTAACTCCAAAAATCTGGGGTTTTCTAGAATTTATTTAATTTACTAAAATACCCCCAACTTCAAACGTTAATAACTTCTTCGATATAGCTCCAAATCACGAACCGCTTGTGCCCACGCGTCTGTAGCGACGAGTACTACGAGAGTATGCCAAGAAAACAAATCTTAGATGGCACGATACTGAAATTAACCTCAGTCGACTCACGGCCTCGAAGGGTAATTTCGTAAAATCACTTATTAAAATTTTATATAATTGTAAAATCAGGGACGGACTGTCACAATAATAATTATTTATATATATATATATATATATTAATTCAACAATTTTATACCCCTAAAAACTATAATAATTATATATATATATATATATTAAATTTTAAAAATTGGTGACATTTAGATCGGCTCAAATGTACATACCATTTAATTTTTCAAGCGTTATTGACACACCCCGACCCGGAATGTCGACTAGGCCTCCGAAACGAGTTGTGCTGGCCGACACCCAACCCAGGGTGTGACAATTATACATACAAAATAAATACATTTAAATCTACTTAATAAATACACACACACACACCATTGAACTTGATGGCTATGAAACTAATTTCAACGATCCAACCGTCAAACTTGTTTGTATATGCTTCGAGATCGCATACGCCAAAAATCGCAAAAAACAAACATTCAGATATCAAATAACGGGACAAAGCTTTTCAACGGTTATAAACAAAAAATCACGATTTAACGGTTATTTTAACCCTAATTTTGATGATTTTTTACAGCTACACTCCTTGACCCTATATGAATATAATGAATAAATTCGATCTTCAATTTAAAATATTTACACAAGTGGATACCACAAAATCTTATGTTATACTTAATGAAAGTATAAATAAACTCTTAAGTGTTAGTGAATCTATCGTTTTGATGGGATACGTATTCTACGAAACTAATTTCAACGATCCAACCGTCAAACTTCTTTGTATATGCTTCGAGATCACATACGCCAAAACTCGCAAAAAACAAACATTCAGAGATCAAGTAACGGGACAAAACTTTTCGACGGTTATAAACGAAAAATCACAATTTAACGGTTATTTTAACTCCAAATTTGATTATTTTTTACAGCTACACTCCTTGACCCTATATGAATACAATGAATGAATTTGATCTTCAATTTAAAATATTTACACAAGTGGATACCACAAAATCTTATGTTATACTTAATGAAAGTATAAATAAATTATAAGTGTTAGTGAATATATCGTTTTGATGGGATACGCATTCTACGAAACTAATTTCAACAATCCAACCGTCAAACTTCTTTGTATATGCTTCGAGATCGCATACGCCAAAAATCGCAAAAAAACAAACATTCAGAGATCAAGTAACGGGACAAAACTTTTCGATGGTTATAAACGAAAATTCACGATTTAACGGTTATTTTACCTCCAATTTTGATGATTTTTTACAGCTACACTCCTTGACCCTATATGAATACAATGAATGAATTCGATCTTCAATTTAAAATATTTACACAAGTGGATACCACAAATCTTATGTTATACTTAATGAAAGTATAAATAAACTCTAAGTGTTAGTGAATCTATTGTTTTGATGGGATACACATCCTACGAAACTAATTTGAACGATCCAACTGTTAAACTTGCTTGTATATACTTCGAGATCGCATCCGCCAAAAATCGCTAAAAACAAACATTTAGAGATCAAGTAAAGGGACAAAACTTTTCGACGGTTATAAACGAAAAATCACGATTTAACGGTTATTTTAACTCCGATTTTGATGATTTTTTACAGCTACACTCCTTGACCCTATATGAATACAATGAATGAATTCGATCTTCAGTTTAAAATATTTACACAAGTGGATACCACAAAATCTTATGTTATACTTAATGAAAGTATAAATAAACTCCAAGTGTTAGTGAATCTATCGTTTTGATGAGATACGCAGTCTACGAAACTAATTTCAACAATCCAATCGTCAAACTTGTTTGTATATGCTTCGAGATCACATAAGACAAAAATTGTAAAACACAAACATTCAGAGATCAAGTAACGAGACAAAACTTTTCGACGGTTATAAACGAAAAATCACAATTTAATGGTTATTTTAACTCCGATTTTGATGATTTTTTTTCAGCTACCCTCCTTGACCCTATATGAATACAATGAATGAATTCGATCTTCAATTTAAAATATTTACACAAGTGGATACCACAAAATCTTATGTTATACTTAATGAAAGTATAAATAAACTCTAAGTGTTAGTGAATCTATTATTTTGATGGGATATGCGTTCTACAAAACTAATTTCAACGATCCAACCGTCAAACTTGTTTGTATATGTTTCGAGATCGCATACGCCAAAAATCGCAAAAAAAAAACATTCAGAGATCAAGTAATGGGACAAAACTTTTCGACGGTTATCAATGAAAAATCACGATTTAACGGTTATTTTAACTTCGATTTTGATGATTTTTACAGCTACACTCCTTGACCCTATATGAATACAATGAATGAACTCGATCTTCAATTTAAAATATTTACACTAGTGGATACCACAAAATCTTACGTTATACTTAATGAAAGGCTTCACAACCTTGAAAACAAAAACTCTTTCATTTTGCATATCCTTGCACATTTAATATTTTGTTATAGACTAGTAGTGTATGAATATTTTTTTATTAGGTTCTTATTTTCGAGTGTAGATGTTGTACTTAAAAAATGTGTTTTAATGTTTTGAAGTAATATTTATGTGGCAATGTGTGGTATGTGCAAATTTAAGAAAAAAAAATATTTTTCTTAACGGGTCGGGTCACTTTTCTCGTTGAGTAAAGTGACCCGACCTGTTAAGATTACAGGTGTGACACGACACGACCCGTTAAGATAACAGGTGTTTCACGAAAACAACACGAACACGACAGACACAATCCGTTTGCCAGGCCTAGTTGCATAGTCATAGTTGATGGATACTACTTGTATTATAAAATACATGTAATAGCATTATGAATGACAAACTCGATTAGGGTTTTTTTCCAAAAACAACTAAGTACAAATATCATATAAGATAAATTTTATTCTGAGTGTAGTTTGCCTTGATAAGATTGCTTTCTATATATTCATGCTTATACAAGGGAGAGTTTGAACTAGAATTCCAAGGCCGCCGATGATCTTTGAATGAGTCAAATATTTGACACACCTCAACCTGGAATGTTCATCTGGACTCCGAATCGAGCTGTGTTGGTCGACACCAGGAAGGTGACGAAGCCATATGGTGTAATGATGTGGAAAATGTGAGTAAACTTAAACCTGAAAGTGCCTAAATGGAAGAGTGCGCATGTGAGCGAGAATGAACCATTTCACAAGTGATGTCAAGATCATAAGTAAAATACAGTAAAATTAGAATAAGAACTATACCATCGGGAGTAGTCCCTGACATCAGCGTTTGCCAGAAATCCTCGTTGACACGAAAACTCTACTACTAAAATCTGGAGGGGTAGAAAACAAGGGTGAGTGGGCCTAAAAATAAAGCTTTGTAAAAACCTTTTCGAAAACATAATAACCCCTCACCGTAAAACAAGTATAGTTTCCAAAATATACATACTACATATAAGTATGAAAATACTTATCGTAGCCTCAATAACTCAAGAATTCAATACGTCACAATATTTCGTAAATAAACACCTAATGTCCTGTAATTACATAATCTTGCATAACAAACATATCATATCTAGTGCTCATCGACATATGTTGACACACGAGTTCATACAGAGGTACTCTGACACGCCCCAACCTCGATATACCCAAATACCAGGATGGGCATGTACTAGCCAACACCCGAGGGTGACGAAGCCATTTTAAACATGCAAACAATAAGATAAGTAATTAGAAAGAAACATGTCGATGTGGAACATGTTCAGAGTATACAACTAATCAAAGAATACATGAAAGAATTACAATAAAATATATGAATAAAGGAGTGGTTCTACGCTGGAAAGACTCGAAGATACCTATGTAAAGATGCCCTGACGCCGGGATCATGTGCCTCGAATCTAAATCTGAATTGCGAGCACGATCCTTAATAGGTACCTCATTCTCTATGTTCTGCCTCATAATGTTTGCACCGAGATTTCAATTTAGGAGGACTTTTGATCAATTAGTCTCGGATTCATCGAGATTTCACCAAGATGGCACCGGTGATGCTTACCCATTTTCAGAACTTAGGATGTGTCCATTTCAGGACCTTAACCCGTTGCAGGATTTCATGGTTCTAAAGCGGAGTTAATCCAGAACTCATCGAAGTTCAACAGCAAGCATTGCCAAAACAATTCTGGGGTCGAATAGGAATCAAATCGGGTTCGTAGAACCTCGAATTCGTCAAGTGTAAGCATGCATCCCGTTGGTCTCTCACATCAGGAAACTAGGAAACGCAACAGAAGGTCACAGAGGTTTATACCTCGAATTCTAACTCAAATCCAATACAGAGCAAGGAAATCCTACTTGAGATTGGAAGGGGTTGAGTCCAAGTTTAATACAAATCCATCTCATCGGGTTGTCCTGATTCTTGCCAGAGAGCTCAAGGGTTTGAGTTCTCAGATTTTGGATTAAATTCGTAGGGGTAGAGATGATGATAATCTGGTGGTGAGACGGTCTGAGATCGAAGGTTTGTATATGGGGTTGTCTCGGTGGAGAAGAGAGTGCAGAGAAAGAGAAGGCTGAAAGTTTTCGAGAGATTTCGAAACTTTTCAGGAAATGGGAAGGAAGGTCACGGAGAAGAAGAGAAATAAAATATAATAAATAATTAGTAATAAAATCATATGTTAAAAATTATAAAACCGTAATTTTAGGAACGGGTCGTTACAATCTTCCCCCCTTAAGAAAAATTTCGTCCCCGAAATTTGAAATAACGTGCTAGAAGTAAAATACTCGAAAATAGGGAGAAAATATGTATATAGACATATACAAGGAAGAAAACAAGTTAGAGCGACTGCATAAAAGAGAATGTCATTCCATTGCGATCGGATTGCAATTATTCCTCTTTCATGCCTCCAAGCTCATGCCTTCTTCCTTCCTCGATAATATGATAGTATAATACTCGTATAAAATATAAATTTGGAAACACAATTTATTTTGTAATAACAAAATACTTGTATTGAGTTTAAAACCAATGTGGAAATAATCCAAAATTTGTAGTGGCGAAAATACATATATAAAATAATGGAGTAGAAAAATATTTGCACGGAAAAATCAAAACCAAAAATGAAAATGAAAATGGGCCTTGACACGCATTCGTCATGTCACATATTCTGAGAATGAGTGCGTGTGTCACGAGTTGAGTCCAAACCATCACAAATTAGCAACTGTTGTGGTAGACGAGCCGACTTGCCCACTTACTTTGCGAACCCAACAAATAAGCCATCGATATTACAGTCTACAGCTTGTAACGCCGATAACTCATTGTTGTCTCGGTAAGCGAGTGAGAATTTTCTGATGATGTCGAAATATCAATTTTGCCCCTTATGTGAGAATGTGTCTGGATCGTTCAATCCTCGCCTTGATCACATTGCTGTACTATCCCAGAACTCACCAATCAAGCTACTAAAAGTGTTTCGACATCTCTGTACACCCGAATCAACAAATTCTGGAGTAAAGTAGCAAAAAGATGTGTAGAGACGAACACATATTGTAAAATATGTCTTTCATAACTGATGCGATGTAAAATAGCACACAAGTTAAACCTTCTTATTGTCAAATTGTAGTAAAGATGCAAGTAGGGATCGTTCTGGACCGGGGATTAGGAAGGCTTGCTAAAACCTCTAAACTGACTTTAAAACATAAAAACAAAGTAAAAAACGTTTGAATAGACTCAAGGGACTCAAAACAGGCTCACAAGACTCAAAACAACTTAAAAACACTCAAAACTGCCTAAAAACACTAATTGGGCAGTTTCTGGCTCAAAACACAACTTTGGACGAATTTAGGGTTTTGGCTTGACTCAAAACACTTTAAAACACAAACAAACAAATTTAAACACTTTGAAACAAGAAAGTAAAAAGGGGTTTTGGTTTGGACGAATTTGAAACAAACAACTTGTAAAACTAAACAGATTGTAAAACGAATTGTAGGAATAAGATGGTTGATTGATTAGCTAGAGGTCCGTTCTTCACACATGACACACTTGTACACGAATCGATTTCCAATTGCTTTTCAATAAATTATGATGCTCAACACCCCAGATTAACCGTGATGCACTAATTAACCCTCAGATTTTTCTTTACTCATTGAATTGGATGAATGCATCCGACAACCCAAATCATTCTCCAAAAGTCCCCTACATGAATGCATAATAGAGATACAATCAGAGATCATTACGTTCCATGAAAATCATAAGTGTTGACGAGACAATTGTAACTATGAATGCATGAAACGCTTGCCAAGAATTCAATTAACGCGATTTTGACTAGCAACCTTCACTATTCATGAATATAAACTTGTAACGATTAGGTGAAACTCATTTATATTCTAGCATCAAACTCAAGCATGAAAACTAAGTATGCATCCTTAATCAACATACAAGAATCAGTTATGAATAAAACAGTTAATTGAATTGCAATCACAACTTATCAAATCACAATTGGAGGAAATCAATTCATACCTCAAGCATGTTCATGGCTTCAAACTTCCCCCTAGCCAAATAGGGGTTTAGCCACTCATGATTACAGCAAAATCAGAAAGTAATAACAGAGTAAACATTGAAAACAAGAACGAAGTACACCTAAAACGCTCCAATCTTCAAGCTTGAAATGCCAAAGGCTCTTCTTGTTCCCCACCTTGCTGCGGCGTAAGAGACTATGGATGTGTATGGATGTGTTTGGATGAAGGGATGAAAGTTTAGGGAATGAATGGTCTGCGACAGAGAGTACTTTATGGCTGGTTGTGTAGAATGGATGAATATGGTGCGGATGGACGAAATTGAATGGATGGATCCCCTAGGGTGCGGCAAGGCAAGTTTTATTTAAAGGCTTTAGGTTATTAAAGCTAGGAAATAATTTAGGTAATAGAAATTAAACCAAAACTTTAAGGGAAATAGGAATTAAAGTTAGAATCCCAATGAAATTGGGCAACAAGGTGCGGCATAGATGTTAAAACAAAAGGGGAATGTGATTTAAGGCAGAAAATAGGAAAGGGCACTCTCCCTTGCACAGCAAGGAAAAGGAAAAGTCAAGGGAGGTGCGGCTAGATGATTTAAGTGCAAGGAAGGTTCAATTTGTGTCCTAAAATGGATAGGAGATCTTCATTGTTGCTGGAAGTTAGGGATATTTAGGATTAGGAAAGGTCAAACCAAAATAGGAAACCTTGGCTTAACTTTTCTACTTCAAGTAGGAATCCTTGTTTAAGTAGGAATCCATCTTCAATTAAGAATCCTTCTTTGATTAGGAATCCTTCATTGATTAGGAATCCTAACATCTTCAAGTTTTCAATTTCGTCCATTCTTTTTGCTCCAAGCATGTGATATCCATTCCAAGCCCAATTTTGCTCCAAAAGGCTCCAAAATGCACTTTCTTGCATACTTTGTCCTTAGAACCTGAAATTGCACGAAAATGATTTTAAACACTAAAATAACTAAGGAATGACAATATAATGCACGAAAACAAGCTAGCTAAGTTGCATAAATATGCTCTTATCAGTAACTAACCGCGATCATCGCTATCCTGGCCGAGAAGTACAAGATTTGAACCTAGATTAGAAGAACAATCACTCTGACTACTTTTTTCGAATAATGATTGCCGCTTCAAACCCTTCACATAAACTAGCCATATGTTCACCATGCTCGGATCCTGTAGTTCTACCTTCACTACTTCCTTATTAATAGATGGCTCAAACCTCAAAGCCTCTTGGAACTCTTCTTGGTAAGTCTAGTTAGCTCGCGATAGATTATGCTCCAAATGTTTCTACTAGCATCGATATGAACTGGGCGCACGCATCCGCCGAATCAATTGATCATGAATTCATCACTGATTGAGCGAGAAACCAAGTCGAGAAGGCTAAAAGAACACTCAAGAGTTTAAGGGTTAAAACAAGTCCATTAAATCTAGAGTACAAGAGATCTGGATTGAAAATACAATTTTGATGTCTGAATGCGTGTAAGTATCTAACTTGAACGATGGCCTAAGGAAAAACTGCTGAACGGAAGCTTAGATTATTCCTTCGACCAAAATTCACAAAAATTCATTACAACAGTAACGCCAGAATATTAAATTACCAATGGTGAATATTCACATGATAGGATGCTGATTGGGTGATTCAAGGACTGATGATCTCAACTAAAAACTTCAACATCTAAGAGGTCCTCCAGGACAGTCAGTCTATTGTAAAAATGACACAGAGAATAAAAGAGTAACCCAAGATCGACTAAGATATCTTTTAATACCAGGAGATGAAACTGAAATTACGAACAAAGCCGATGCAAACCAAAATGTCATAGCGTCTGACAAATTCAAAAATGAAGAATTATGCTGAAGGACTAATCAATTCCTTGTCATCTCAGGCCAAAGGTAGAAAGGTCGAACTTAAAAATTAGCTAGTAAGGTTCCTTGATGATAAAAAAGTAACGTCACAAAAGTCTTCGAGGGTTTCGCCTACGATGGAAATAGAACTGATTGAAGAGCCTCGATGCCTATAAGTTTTTCTACTACGATCGTCCGTAACTACAATTGCACAATCGGGATGGTACGCGATGATGCAATCATAGACATTGGCATATCATATCCGCTACCAGAGATTTAATTCCTTTCAAATAAAGATAACTGAGAAGTGTGCGAGATTGATAGAGATCTAACGCGTTTCTTCACAAAGATGTGTCATCAAATGTTCAAACCAGGATGGTGGCAGATGACTCAAGGTCGTAGGTAGGATGATTCGCATCAGGTGGTCCCAATTGTTGAAAGGTAAAAGGATTCACTAGATCATGCTGCATCCGTGCACGACTACACCTTCAGTAAAACATCACCATCGGATTCGAACTTTATTGGTGTCATCAAAGTGTATATGAACAATAGTAGAGTGAGGTAACATCTCAAACAAAACTGATTTTTTTGTCCTAGCCAAAAGAAAATGGAAATAAGACTATGGTTAAAGAATCGTTGACAATCGTTAATAGAAATCAACAAGACCAATAATATTTCGTAATTCTCGACATTGGAGAAGATTCTCAATTTCTAACTTTCACAACCTTGGATTTGAGAAGAATAGCTTCTGTTATGCTCACGCCTCCTAAGAAAGGTACGAAGTCCCAGCAAGATTGACATTTAAGGAATTTGTATAAAGCTGGTTGTAGCTGTCTAATAACTAACCTCGTGGTCGGAGTAGACAAGGATGTTATCACTAAGACATCATCGAGAAAATTTTCCTGAGGGTCCACACCACTTCCCTAAACAAGTCCTAGGAAACTGATTCGGTCTACCCCACGGATATCTGCTAACTTTGCTTACAAATAGTGTTTCCTTAATATCCTTTACCACTAACTTCGAACGTTTTGAGTAACCTCCCAACAGGTATGTCTTTGCCCGCCATTTCAAAGTAACGCATGTCACAGCATACCAACATAGCCCGGATCTTCAACTGATCCTGACTAAACTTCATCCTACAAAGATTTCCTCTAACTCACGTCATCTCTATGTGGAACTGAATTTTCCCGCCATTCCTAGGGAACACATGTCGCAGAGTATTGGTCTGATGCTGAAAGCCGTTCATCCAGCAATTTCGTCAACTTGAGGCACGATCCCAACACAAATTTCTTATGCTTCTAATAAGATATGACTATTCATGCTGAATGAGGGTTGCACAACCGTGCCAAAGAACACCAATAACCAGAAGCTGTGACATCCAAATGATATCAAGGCTGACACACTACTAGAGTAGGAAAAGATCCTAAGTATGCTTTGAACAAACCTTGCTCTGATACCAAACTGACACACCCCAACCCCGATATACCTAAATACCAGGATGGGCACTTGCTGGCCTACACCCGAGGGTGACGAAGCCATTTTAAACATGCAAACAATAAGATAAGTAATTAGAAAGAAACATGTCGATGTGGAACATGTTCAGAGCATACAACTAATCAAAGAATACATGAAAAAATTACAATAAAATATATGAATAAAGGAGTGGTTCTACGCTGGAAAGACTCGAAGATACCTACGTAACGATGCCCTGACGCCGGGATCATGTGCCTCGAATCTAAATCCAAATTGCAAGCACGATCCTTAATAGGTACCTAATTCTCTATGTTGTGCCTCATAATGTTTGCACCGAGATTTCAATTTAGGAGGATTTTGGATCAATTAGTCTCGGATTCATCGAGATTTCACCAAGATGGCACCGGTGGTGCTTACCCATTTTCAGAACTTAGGATGTGTCCATTTCAGGACCTTAACCTGTTGCAGGATTTCATGGTTCTAAAGCGGAGTTAATCCAGAACTCATCGGAGTTCAACAACAAGCGTTGCCGGAACAATTACGGGGTCGAATAGGAATCAAATCGAGTTCGTAGGACCTCGAATTCGTGAAGTTTAAGCATGCATCTCGTTGGTTTCTCACATCAAGAAACTAGCAAACGCAACAGAAGGTCACAGAGGTTTATAACTCAAATTCTAACTTAAATGCAATACAGAGCAAGGAAATCCTACCTGAGATTGGAAGGGGTTGAGTCCAAGTTTAATACAAAGCCATCCCGTCGGGTTGTCCTGATTCTTGCCGAAGAGCTCAGAGGTTTGAGTTCTCAGATTTTGGGTTAAATTCGTAAGGGTAGAGATGATGATAATCTGGTGGTGAGACGGTCTGAGATCGAAGGTTTGTATGTGGGGTTGTCTCGGTGTAGAAGATAGTGCATAGAGAGAGAAGGCTGAAAGTTTTCGAGAGAGTTTGAAACTTTTCAAGAAATGGGAAGGGAGGTCACGGAGAAGAAGAGAAAAGAGGGAGGAGTGTGGTGTGGGTCCCATGAACCACAAAATAATATTAAATAAAATATAATAATAATATAATAAATAATTAGTAATAAAATTATATGTTAAAAATTATAAAACCGTAATTTGAAGGACAGGTCGTTACATATTCTGACATGAACATGACTAAGTGTAATAATGATTTACGCTATAGTACTACAATCACATGAATACTGGCGTTATACGCATCACATACGAGTCCTAATTGCCTATAGCAATCTAGGATAGGACTGGCACCTACAATGGATTGAAAGTGAGCGTACGTTGCAATGTGAACATACACGTGAAGCTTGGCCTTGCCCCGAGGACATCGTCGGAAACTGGTTTTTTTTTTTTTCGCTGAAAAACTCAACGAAACTAGGTTTATTGGCCAGATTTCTGAAGGATTTTCAACTGGTTATATCTTTGTAATTTCTCAACCAAAATCGACCCATATCAAAACTAAGCTAAAGAAGAGTAAAACAAGATTATACCTGTTTGGAGTTCAAACAGTGGCCGGAGATGGCCTGAAAATGCCTACAAAGGTGTGGAGGTCGCTGAAAACTGGGGAAAATTCAAATGGTTATAACTTCTTCCATACTCAACGAAATTGGGTGATTCAAAAAAGAAAAATCATACCTCTCGATGAGACAAGAGAATGGTACCTTTCTCAAAGACTAACTCATCGTGGATTGGCTAGAAAATGGTCGGAAAGGTCGTGACACGATTGAGATTCAATCCCGACGATCCAGAAAGAATTTCGAGGTGAGATTGGGTGTTCTGAGCTCGTGGTGCTCTTGGTTTGGATGGTGGTGGTCGAAAAATTGGTGCCCTAAATATACACAGTGACAGAGAGAAAGAGAGAGATGAGAGTGAGACCGAGAGAGAGTTCGAGAGTTTCCCAGTGAATGGGGAAGAAGATGCCATGTGGAAGAGAGGGAGAGGAGAGTTAAGTGGGGTGTGGGCTCCATGGCCAGAAAAATTAATAAAATATTAAAAATATTCCACCAAATATTATTAAAAATAATAACATAATAATAAAATATTATTACAATAATTATATAATAATATAATAATGACATAATAATTATAAGAAACATATAAAATAATAAATAGTAATTTTTACAAAAGGATTCTTCAGATTCGTAGTTCCGTAAAACCTTCCACGTAACTTCGATTTCGATTATTCATGCGCCTAAACGTTTGTACCGTCGAGTACTTCGAGAATACAGTAAAATAATGGCTCATACGCGTCACGAAATAATGGTCAACAGAAGTCAATAATCTCGCCTTTAGGGCATGTTCGTCAATTCACACTTTTAAATTTATAAAATCGTAAAATTAGGGACCGGTTGTTACGTATTGGTGAAACTTCCAGTTGTAAGCATTTGGATGAGATTATATTTGATGGTGGGGTTTGCTTATCTTGCCCCCGCATCCTGAGAGGTAGACGATGAATGGAAAGCTTGGAAAGAACAAGATTAAACCTTTTTGTCAATAATCCTTTTATTAGAAAGTCTGCGATCTGATCTTTTGTGTAAAAAAAAAAAAAAAAAAAAAAAAAAAAACCAACTGTAAACTCTTTTAGAGTAACATTTTCACACATGTAGTGATAATCCACCTCGACATGGTGAGTTTGAGAATGAAATACTGGGTTAGGCTTATATACCAAGGAGATTGTTGAAATAATGTCACACCAAATCTGTGGTGGTGAAAATAGGAGTTGAAGATCAAGAAACAATTTTCAAAACAATGATATTGGTGGTAAGACAATGCATATATTAGCAAACTTGATTGACAACAAAAGTAATATCAAGCCTTGTGAATGCGAGATATTGTAGGGCTTCAACCATACTACGAAATTCAGTCACATCAGAGAGAGATTCACCATCATAATGATTAAGACAACTGCCACAAACTGCAGATGTTGAAACAGGTTTATAATCAAACATATTTGTACGTTTGAGCAAATTTGAAACATACTTGCTTGAAGATAGAGACCACTAGCAGAACGTTGTACTTCCATGCCCAAAAGAATAGTTTAGTAATATGAATCGGTTTTGTATACATAGAATTGATTTAAATGGAGCTAAATGAAACGATAATCTAATTCTCATTTAAAGATGGACTATTTTGTCCTCTAACTAATTTGGGACAAACTGCAATAACCTCAACTTTGGGCCATTGTGCAAAAGACATACTTTTGGGGTCACTTTGTAAATACACAAATGTTCACAACTTCATGTTATGAGCTAAAACCTAAAAATTTCAAAAATTAAGAAAACTTTATTAAAGGATCAGTCTAATCACACAAACCAAAACAAACAAACACTGAACAGAACACAAAGTAATTTTGCACCAAAACTCTTAAACTTTTTGTTTTTGCTGTGAACAAGAAGAACAATAAGAACCATGAAGAACCTTCATGAAAAACCATAAGAGCTCCATGAATATTTTTAACCCAAAGAAACTCAAAACTCTCTTCAACAAAAGGGGATTAACATACTAGGGTACTTAGGGGTTCCTAATGTCACTTTAAAACTCTTTTAACAAGCCAAACATGAACCCAAAAATCCACCGCATGGATTTGGCTGAATTTCCCCACAAACATGGCCCCAAATTTTTCTCCAAAATTCAAGCCCTACATCTACAGCTTTTGAGATGGCAAAATTTCAAGCAAAATTTACAATTAAAGAAGCAAGAATAAAGCTTGTAACTATTACAACATTCATATCATAAGCCATGAACAACAAAACCCAAAAGGGTTCACCAACTATTAGACCTAGCATCTAGATACCACTTGGAGGAAACTTTTTGATAAACTAAGTTCATTGAACACCATATTACATGCATTTAATTATGAAATGGCGGAACCATGCTTGTATGCACTCTAAAATAAAACTTAAACCCTGAAATTCAAATCCTACTATATTGGTGAACCTAGAATCAGCTCAAAATAACAAGGGGAGTTGATGTTTTTTTATACCTTGAAGCACCTCTTTTCTTAGCAAAGGTTAATCACCCATGAGAAGGCCTTCAATCCTTTGCATCCTTGCTCCTTGGCTCTATGGGTTTGGATGTAGGAACTTTACTTCTTTGCTCCTTGTCTTCTTAGTTTCGATGGAGGAATGAGTTCTCCAAAAGCCACCAAAGGAGGAGGCCTCTAAGTTTCAACACCAAGGATGAATGGAGGAATGAGATGAGTAACTAAGGAAGAAGAAAATTCTAGCATTCTTCTTCCCTAGTGGCCGGCCTCCCTAGAGAGAAAAGAGAGTGAGAGATGTTCTCTCTTTTGCCTCTTGAAAATCCCTATTCTCGTTAGGCAAGCCTAAAAATTTCTCCCGGATTTTTTCTCAAAAAAGTCAAATTTCCTTCAATTTTAAAGGTTTGCACGACAAAATCTTATGTATTTCGTTGGGTAAAAGTCTTTTCCTCCATTTTTTTTCTCCAAAATTTTCATTTGGCAGATTTATTTTATGAAGGCCTTGCCAAACGAAATAATTCGTTGGACAAACCTTCACTATTACGTGTAAAATTAGAGACCCTTGCCCGACATAATGGTTCGTCAGGCAAAGGCCTGCTGTTTTATATCAGGTCGAGACCTCTTTTTCTTCCTGCAATAGCTTTCATATAATTCTCTCTCTCTCTCTCTCTCTCCAAAATTCCCCCACTGCAAACTTGCCTCTTTCCTTAGCTCTCACACTACCTATCTTTTTCGACCCTCTCTAACTCTCAAAATCTCACAAAGGTATGAAATGCCCACTTATTTCGAATTAAAATTTATATTACAAATTTTTTACATGTTTAAATTTGTGAATTACTTGTGATTTATATGTGTGAATTTTTACGGGGAAGGGGGTTGAAAAAATTGGAGAGGTGAGGGAAGGACGGGTGAGGAGAGTAGGGGGAGGGGGGACGGTACAGGGGAGGACGGAGGGTGAGAGGGACGGGGTGAGGAGGTGGGGGGGGGGGACCAGATATGGACGGTGGTTTCAGGAAATATTATAAATTTTTTAGAAATACATAAAGTTTGTTGGAAATATTAATTTCAATATTTTGATATATTATAAATTCGTCAGAAATATTAGAAACTTTTAGGAAATTAAAATGTTTTTATATGTTAGAAATTTTTACGAAGTATTATAAATTTGTACAAAATATTAGAAATTTTTAGAAATGCTTGGAATTTTTAGAGATTGTTTCCAATTTTTTCCATAGAAGCCGAGATCATGTGATATCCGCATAAGGGATGAAGGAAAAATGAAGGTTGAATACAACCCACAACATATGTGTGCCCAACCCCGAGTTCATGCAATATTGCGCGATAGGAGCCCTCATCCGCATGAGGTGCCCCAGACAGCCCCTAAATGGAAGAATATCTCCCCCGAAGTGAAGCAGGCGCTGATGGCAGAGCTCTCCATAAATTTGTTTTTATTATTTATTTATTTTAATAATTTTGATTACTCGAGATAATTACTTATTTACTTAATGTATTTTTATAACTAACACTTGTTCTTTGTCTATTTCAGAGCAACTTCGAAATTGACTTGAAAGTACCGAGTATGTCCGACTACATAACTAAGCTCTGGAATAATCAGTTCAGTGATTGGAAGTACAAGTTGCACATGCAGTACAAGACTTTAGAAACTTAGGATGAAGCTCTGACCCATCTGCCGTATGGTTTTGGGCATATGATGGATGAATGGCACTGGCTCTACATTTATTTTCAAAATTTCTAATTTTAGGAGATGGACGTCTTCCTGGGTGAAGCAGTTGCCCGATAAATTAAGTTGTCGGGTAAGAATTTACCTTTTTAATTTGTTTTCTTTTTTTTATAAATCTTACCCAATGAAATTTTTGTCTGGTTAAATATATTTTATTATTATTTTTCATAAATTTAAACTTTGTTTGATGAAAGATTTCGGTTGAGCATGTATGGTTCGTCGAGTGAGCATGTATGGTTCGTCGAGCAAAGTTGGTCAATGCAATTTGGTTCAATGAAATGGTCGTGGATTGTCTGTTGGGCAAAGACTTTCGGGCAACAACATTTGCAGGATGATCTCTGCCTGAGGAATGTTTGTCGGGCGAAATCTAAGACGACGAATTGCGAGCTTGAGCGACAAAAATGTTTTTCTTTTTGTAGTGATGTCACCTTTGATTCATCATAAATAATGTAAAGCAAAAGTGTACAGTATTCATTCAGCAAGTTATGGCTCAAATATTTTTATTACAAAGAAAATCTCCACATCCTCTAAAGAAAAATTCGGGAGATGAAAAATAATCCGTTGCCTGATATCATCTCAAAATATCAGGAATTATGAGATTCCATTCTGCAGCTGCGGCGGAGGCGGCAGCAATCCAGGAGGCCCTCGAATTTTGTTTGATGCGGGAATTTGAAAGTGTAATTATAGAATCTGATGCTAAGGCTACTGTCCAAATGATCAGAAAGGAACTAACCCATGATTTTAGGCTTGAATGTTTGCTTGGTGACATTGAGTCTCTAGCACGTAGGATGCAGTCTGTGGCTTTCGTCTTTGTGCCTAGAGAGAGTAACAAAGCTGCTCATTCGGTGGCCAAGTATGTATGTAAGAAAGGAAGGGCTTTTGTCTGAGATTGTATTGGGCCTGAATTTTTGTTTAATATCTTAGCCCAAGATATTAATTTTTCTATGAGAATTTAATATACCCTATCTTTGACAAAAAAAAAAAAATTTGTATTTTTCTTTCCTTGGATAGGCCTTTTGATCAGCCTCAATAACAATTTACAACACGAAATGAACTGATTAGCTTTTGCAAAACAGTTATTTAAATTTCAAACTATTAGAGTTTAAGTGGTTGCAATTTGTAAAGTTTGTTTGCTATTCGTGCACATTTTCTTCTAACAGGGAAGAGAGAAATTTCTTGAGTTCCTTGTTGTATACAAATAGTCCTTCCACTTGAACAAGGTGGCCCGTCTTCTCTATTGACTGTAGAATTGCGTTGTCTCCAAGTTGGCTGTTATATAATCAGAAGACACCAATATAAATGGATTATCATCATATAGTACTGTATCTGAAAGATTTTAATGAATATAACAAATTAAGTGATTCGATCCATTTTAATTAAGGTTTAAATTAAAGTCAAAGTTCTTGAATGAGTAAAATAATGTATATGTCTAAGACAAGTTAGGCAGACAGTTCGAGATTATTGGCAGTTTCCATGTTGAAAATCTTGTCATTCTCTCCCCACAAAAGATGCACACGCTGCAAGAAAACGATCGAGACATTAGTATCAAAGGAAAGTATTGGAGAAAACATTAGATAGATCACTTTCTTTGATTTCTTTAGGACACATTTGATAGCCATTTCAGGTTTCAATTTTCACCAAAATAACTTTCAGTAGCAAACAAATTTTCAATTTTTAGCTTAAAAAAAAGTAAAAAAAAAAACAAAATGGTTATCAAACGGCCCTTAACATTACCGAATTGTCTAACATATTTGGATAACGGCGGACATAAAGATGTAGACTGTCCAAAATGTATAGAAAACCTGTGGGTAATGAGCAGCTGTAAAGTCCTTGTCATCCACAATCAATGCATCCAAAAGTTCCTCACTCTCTTTTCTGTGTTCAAACATAACCTGCAGCCATGCACAACGCTCATATATATGCATTGACTCAAAAGTTTAAGACCTCAAACGATACATGAGTACTCATCCAGATCAATATGCATGGGTAGGTTAGGATAAACAACTATCTAATTAATCCAAATAACATACCTCTAAATAGTGTTTGTAAATCCAATCAGGGATATGTGGAAATTTATAGGCAGCAATTTCAAAAAGGTTTCTCACACCTTTGACTGAGTCGGGAAGCAAGTAATCTGACCAGCAGTTGAACCCAAGTCTATCAAGAGATGCATTAGTAATTGACCTGGTTAAAGCCATAACTGAACAAGTCACCACCATAGACTCAACCAAATTAGGGTACAACTCAGCCATCTTAAACCCAGCCATGCCTCCATAGCTCAGCCCCACCACGGTGCACCTCTCCACCCCAAGTATCCTCAAACCCTTTGCCACACACTCCGCTTGAAACTCGAGTGACCTATCCGGTTTATCCGTAGTGGAGCCTCCAAAGAAGAGAAGGTCCGGAACATAAACCGCGTAGTCTTTAACAAGAGATAGCACTTGAAATTGCCATGTGGTGATGCCATCCATTGCAAACCCATGGATGAATACCACGGAGGGCTTGGATTTCTGCTTTTCTGTAATTTTATTGGGCACCCAGAAGTTCATGATAGTTCCTGGCTCGACTTCCACTGTTTGGGGTCTCATCCCTACTAGCTTCATAACCCCATGCAGAATAAACTTGTAGACTTGAAAAATGTTCCCCATCTCTCTCTCTCTCTCTCTCTCTCTCTCGAACAGAGGCATAAAACAAGCACCCGGCATTTAATATAAAGATAAGTTGGCATGTGGCAGTAGCTAGTATGTTTTTTGCGGATTTAGATTCTCACCGGATCCCTTTCATGGGGGTCCTAGGGATCAACGAACGTGGACCGTTGATCAAAAATTGTACGGTCACAATTAAATGCTTTTTATATTTTTAAAAGTAAAGTAGTCTCGTTTTGCATGCATGATTTTCGCACGTTAGGCACGAGATATAGTAATATAGTAATATACCATATCATTTGATAACAAAAGTAAAAAAGGAAATACCCATATGAATTCAAAGAATATGATATTGAAATATATAGTAATCTGAAACCGTAGCATCTAGAGAAAGTGGAGAACAAAAGTAGTCATAGAGGAAAGAGGAAGGAGGAGAAACACTTACATTTCCTCCTCCCCTTCCGTTCACACCTTGTTTTATTTTTCTAGTCTTTCGTGTTGAATAATAAACATTTTTCTTTTTGTAATTTCATTAAAAATCAACATTACAAAGCGCACACATGAGGACAATAATATGCATTAGTAAGATTTAGGTCAATGACCGCCTGCCATTGTTGTTTCTTCATTTTCATCATTTGCGACCATTCCTGCCACTGCAGTCATTGTAGAAAAGTTAGGTGTGACCACTTGCGACTGCAGTCATTGTAGAAAAGTTAGGTGTGACCATTCCTGCTATTCCTCCAATTCATTGCAGGAAATTACACAAAAATAAAGTGAGATTGATAATCTATCAGTAGTCTACCTCTCTGTAAAGATGGTTGTGGGTGTGTATAGCTGAGTAAAGGTTAGGTTTAGTAACCAAGGTTCTAAAAGATGATAGCTGCTAGTCGGGCGGGGGGCTGCGGCCTAGCGCTTAGGCGGCTAGACGGGGCCTAGGCAGGCATCTAGGAGGACTGGGTATTTAAGTAGATTTATTATATTTCGTGTAAATAAGTGTTTTTTTATACTTAAAATATATATAATTTCATCATAAACTACAAAATAGAATGACATATATATTATGAAATATTAGAATATAAGGAAAAACATGGGGAACAAACATATAATGTGTGTTCATTTAAGTATTCAATAAGTCTCTTACAATTTCTTGAAAAAAATAAAATACAAAATGAAAGTTATCTATTTTCTGTCTAAGTGAGTCGCAACCTAGGCGGGTTTGGACGGGCTAGGCGGGTGCCTAGGCGGTCCAGGAGGGCGTCTCAGCAGGTCTAGGTACCTTTTCTTAATTTTCAAACGCCTAGGCATTAATCGGGGCTGTGGCCAATTGCCTAGCGCCTAGGAGGCGCTAGGCGGAGATTTTTTGGACAGTGTTAGTAGCATGTTTTTCCTTATTTGAAATAAGACAAGTCATGAATCGAGAACAAAGAATGAATGAATGAATGAGACTACCTAGCAGTCTACCCCTCGTTTTTCATAGAGAGCCTAACCTATAAGGACTTGACAACTTGTTAAAACCCCTAATAAGATCGCAAGTTTATAGTTATAACGAATACCCAAAGACATTGGGCAAGTTAACGTCAAGGTGCAATTCGGGCCCAATCAAACATACACAAATCGTGTTATCAAACTCGCATCTTACCACATGCACGTAAGGTGGGAAGGTTTAATCATAAAACTCATCATTATAATTGGAAGTAGAATTGCTCAATATAAGTTATATTTAACTTCTTTTCCATTTTCTGATGTAAGATTCTTGTATTCTTTCAACATGTTTAAAATTCATTAGTTTATATTTAGTTGAGATTTCTAGTCCCCTAGCTGTCTAGACTGGATTGCAGTGTTTCTTTTGTTAACTTGAGCTCATCCAATCCTCATTAGCATTTAATGTTACCACTACTACATTGAACAGTTATCGCAACAAACAAGTATTGGTCATGCAAAGTGTTTTCCCATTGCATAAGAGTCAAAGCGACGAACATTTCGTCGTGCAAAAGTCGTGAAAAAAGACCTTAAGCGACAAATGGTCGCGCAACGGTTTTGGACCTCGTCGCATGAAATACTAAGCTACGAGTGTCCGTCGACACGATATATACCTGGGGATGACTAAGCGTCATCTAAATTTATTCTAAAATGGGCAAAATAATTCAAGAACCCTAACTCTATAAACCCTAATTTAAAATCATGAAATTCTAATTAAGTAAATTAAAAAGGGAAAATAATCTCTTGGAGATGCAGGACCTCGGCTGCAACGGAGAGAGGAAGGATGAGAGACGGAAATGGAGGGTGAGAGATGATGAGAGAGGGTGATAGGCGAAGAGAGAGGGTGAGAGACAGAGACATAGGGTGAGAGACAATGAGAGAGGTTGAGAGAGAGTGAGGGAGGGACTGAGGGTGAGAGAAGGTGCGAGATAGGCGTCGAAGGGCGAGAGAGCAGTCGGAGGAAGAAGAGAGAAGAGTGAGGGGAAAAGGTTGTTTGGAAAGAATTAATACAGAGATTCTTGTGCGATGAAGGCTTCGTCACACAATAAATTCAAAATTCCACGAAAACTAAATTGCCCGTCCAGAAATTCGAGGGCGCCAGAATTACTTGCACTTGCAAGACAAATACCAAGATTCATCCCACGAAGCTCCTTTGCCGATGTAGTTGTAGACATTCGTCGCACAAGTATCTGAAAATAAAAATTACCCGTGTAAAGCACTTGCACGAAGAAAACTGGGTTATTTCTCGCGCAAATGTGTCAAATAAATAGTTAATTTTTTTATTTGATTAAAATTTATTCTAAAAAATAAATAAAAACAATTATGTATAAAACAATTCACAAATAAATTGCATTTACACCACAATTCACAAAGCAATGTACAAAAAAAATCATTTAATGTATTTTACAAAGCAATTCACAAATAAATTTCATTAATCTTCATCCGAACTATAATAATTTTCAATGTCGTCGCTATCACCATTTTCAGGGTCCCATTCCTCCTCCTCGATAAGTATGTCACAGTCGTTGTTTGCGTCCATTGCAATATCGTATCCTGGAAGATTACAGAGGCCAATTGTAATTAACTCAATCGATATTTTGATTGAAGCCACTCCTTGTACCTGAAATGGTTCTTGGATAAGATTTGTATCCCAGAGTGTTTATGCACCAATTTCCATCAAAGATTTTAGACGTTAGTAGGGCCGGTCCTGACTTTTTTGGTTCCAGGGTGAAGGCTAAAAACCGTGCCTTTTTTCAATACACAAACATATATTAAAAAAAATTAAAGTGGGCTACAACGCAGTCAAAGCTTGGGGGGAGGGGGCTAGGCCCTCACGCCCATATTATATTACTTGAAAAATACAACCGGGGGGGGGGGGGGGGGGGCCATAATTCCTAAACCCCGACGATTAAAAGCAAAATCATATACAACCAATCCAAAACTCTTTGAAATTTCAATCTCTAGAAATCGTGTTCTGGCATTTTTTGAAGCAAAATTATCAATTATCATTATACTCCAAGTCTTCAACCTCATCTTTTTATATGCATAAGATTACTAATCCATTAAGCCATAGTGGTCCGCAAGTATGTTTCAATAATTTTAATTTTGAAAAACTTCTTTCTGCAGATGCCACAATCATAGGTACAATCAACAGTACACGACAAGCAATCAATACATTTGGACACATGTCAATTTCTCTTGCAAACTTTGCTATTTCCATGGATGTCCAAGGCCTATTAGAATGAAGTGACTCTTTAGGTAACATCGTTTGCAATATTTGTAATTCAAAATATAAGACGGCTCCATCTACATCAATGGAATTTCCATGTTTCAAATGTGCTTCAAGATTCATGTCACATTCTTTTAGCTCCTGAACGTCCAATGAAATTAACTTTTTTTGCATCGAATAAGAAGACAAAAATAGATTCGAAATCCTTCAATTGTGCAAACTTGTGTTTTAGTTGAAAAAGAGCAATATCCACAATAACAAGAAAATAATTTGTTCTAAATGATTCTTCAGCAGACTGTTGTTCCCTCTCACTACCATCAATTTCATCATGATGTCTTTTTCTAGTTCTATGACGTTTAGTTTGAAAAACAGGGTCAATTTCCGAATCATGTGCAATTTCTTTAGCATTAATCACTGCAGACGCAAAACCAGTGTCTCTATAGTTTTCATAAAATGTAACAAGTGCTTCCAATGCCTTCATAGCAACATCAAGATGCATGTATTCATATTGTAATTTTGTGCTCACCATGTTAATCTTTAACAAAATATCATACCAAATAACCAAACTTAATACAAAATCAAAACTTGAAAGTTCTCTTGATGCTAAGAATCCTGCATCCCTATTCAATTGGGGATTCTCAATAATTTCCGTCAACTTAAACAAAGCATCTCTAATTTCGGACACTTGGGATTTAATTGTTTTAACACTTTCAATGTGACTTTCCCATCGAGTAGTTGACAATGATTTCAAAGTTAAACCATCAATATGTTCAAGCAAAATATTCCAACGCTTTGTAGAGTTGGGAAACACATTATATATACATTGGCATGCTCCAAAAAAAAAAAATTGCTTTAAGACACGAACTTGCCATATCACAAACTACTAGATTAAGACAATGAGAATCACATGACATGTAAAAAGCTCTAGGATTTATGCCTAACAATCTTTTTTGTACACCTTCGTGTTTCCTTCTCATATTAGATCTATTATCATAACCTTGTCCCCTCACATTATCAATATCAAGATCAAGAGACTTTAGTACATCTTGCAACTCATCTTAAAATTAAAGTCATTTGTTCTACATGACTTGCATCAAGAGTACAATCAAGGATGACATAAAAAAATTTGGCCCTTTTTTTTTTTTTTTTTAAATGATTACGGTTTTGACTCTTGAAGCTAAAGTAGCTATCAACTCATTTTGAATTTTAGGGCTCAAATAGTGATGATGAATCTCTTTATTGTCAACGAGTCGGAAACGCTCTTGCATTATTGGATCAAACTCCGCAATCTTTTCAAGTAAACCTAAAAAGTTGCCATTAGAGGCTTCATAAAGTCTTTCATTTGTTCCACGAAATGCTAAATTATGTATGGCAAGACATTTCACAACAACAATAATTCTGAGCATCACGTATTTCTAATGATGTGCCTTTTTCTTGATTCGCATTTGAAATTCTTTGTCAATTGTTTTATTTTTTTGTCAATCTAGTTTTCAGCCCAACCCAAGTTTTCGAATTAGTGATATGTTCTTTACTTTTTTCAGGTTGCTCAAGCTTCTCACCAAGATGTCTCCAATCACTAATTTCATCTTTTGCTAACTCACTTTTTGAGACCATTGTTTTAAACAATTTACAACAAAAGCAAAATACTCTATCCAACTCTATTGAGCACACGAGCCATTTCCTATCAGAAGTTTCACTTGTTGGTAATTTTCGATCATAATAGTATGTGGAAAATTTTGTACAGAGCTTGTCCTTAGGATAAGTGAGATTGGTTTCCCTAATTGGCCCTTTTGTACAAGTATGTCTCTCATTTTTGCATTAAGACCATCCCCAACTCGTGGATCATAAATGTTTAAATGGAATACAGGTTCTTGAGGTTCAATATTTTCCTCAATATCAATTTGGTCATCACCAACATTTCCCTCTACATCACCACCATTTTCATGGTCATGAGACTCATCACTAACAACTTCCTCTACATCGTCACCATCTTCATGATCACGAGACTTCTCACCAACATTTTGTAACTCTTCAACAGCATCATTTTCTACCAAAGTTTCAACCGATTCGTTCTTTTTAGAAGAAAAAAATTTAGTAAGAGATCCTCTTAAACTTTCGGTGATTTCTTTATCCTTTTTTTTTTCTTTTGATATTACCAGAGAGTTGTTTCCTAAAAGAAATAGGTAAGATCACTTCACTTAAAAAAAATTCTCAGTTCATATTATCATTCCAACATATATTATACATTATGAAAATACTAACATATCAGTCTAACATATATTATAAAAAACTAGCAACAGACATCAATCATATCAATTAAAATTTCAACATATATTATAAAAATTACTTACTTGCCAATCGTCACTCGAACTTTGTTGCTTTTGCGGTTCTGATACAAAAGTAACACTAATTTGTAAAAAGCAAACTGATTAGTAAAATTAAAACTTATTTGTAAAAAAGAAAATTAAGTTGAAAAAAATATAAGAAAAACTGGAAGTTAAAGGTACTTCGGTTCGGTTGAGAAATTATTTGAAAATTGCTTCAATCCAAATTCTGGGTTCTGTGAGTTACGATCCTTGAATAAATAAAAAGCTTTAGGATTGGAACTTGGAATTTGAAAACTTGGAATGCATAATATTAAAGATTGCAGAGTTTTCGAAGAGTCAATGATGAACATAGTCTCGAATTCGCGCGGATTCATTCTACCAATTTTTATTTTTTTAATACATGCATACATATATATATATATATATATATATATATATATTATATGCAAAAAAAAAATTGGTGCCCCTTCTAATTTTGGGCCCTATTTGCACTAGGCCAAGGCCCGCCATGGACGTTGGTTAGCGACGTCGTTGTCAATAGGATCTAGCATGCACGTTCCTAGGATCCATCTTTAGAACAACTTTCCAACCCCTCCTGGCTTTAGGGTTATCTAGATACAAAATCTGTTTTTCCATGTTTGCAAAAATGTAAGGGTCGTTATCGTACCAAGTTTTGTTAGTGTTCGTAGATAGTAAGCCATGGTTGGTTTTAACACTTCCTTGCCTATTTGGGTTTGTATCAAACCATGGACACTTAAACAAGATGACTTGGCATCGGTCTTTGTAAATCAATTACACAACACTTGTTGATTTGCCATAGAAATCAATGTCTGTACTTTTGCCTCTACCTGGGACATGGACACCGCTGTTTTGTGTACACAACTTCTTATCTCGTACAACGCACAAGAACTTGACGCCGTTAACATGGCAACTTGAGAACAATTGAACACGAATCGGTCCAAACGCCAAGTTATATAACTCTTAACTGTAAGCGGGGGAATTCGATGCTTTCAATTGATTCACCCAACATTATACAAAAACATACCTTGTTAGTTTGAGAAAATTAATTACTACAATATATATGTCCAATACAAAATACTTAAAACTTACATATTCGAAAAACCACCGCGGAAACAATTCATGATGTTTCTTGGCATACAAATGAGAAGGATGTTCCCACTTCATCATCTCTTCATGCTCATCTAGGTATGCCATTGTCTCGTCATAATTGTTGAGTTCAAACCAATGCGCTACCACCATGCATTTCCAAGGCGGCAAATTATACAGAAATTCAAAGATCAGCAAAGTGTTGTGGTGTTGGTTTAGAACCTTGAACGGATTGAATCCGTTAGTGGCAAGTCCCAATATAACGTTCTGGGGATCAGCAGTAAAATTGGAGAACATTCGTTTTAACTTTTTCCATGCCTCCCCATCTGCAGGATGCCTCATCACATCGTCATCTACCTGTTCTTCCTTATGCCATCTCATGTCGGTGGCAATATGCATCGATATATACAATTGCTGCAACCTAGGCTTCAAAGGCGGATAACACATAACTTTCTATGCGATCTTCATCGTTCTATTTTGAGATGTCATTTTGTATATTATTCTCCTTATAGAATAATATACAATTGTTTTTGCAAGCGTGAATTTTTCATAACCCAAATTGAGACCATTCAACACCTTTTGCGTGTTTTTGTGGTCTTTCAGCAAACTATTGTCCTTTGGAAGCATTCTCTTGAAAACCCCCCAAAAAAAATATCAAAACCACTTGTTTGACATACGATATTGTGCCGTGCATCAATTCCACAATGGACCTGAGAACCGAAAAACCCTCGAACGCCGGGTATAATTCTTGGTTGGCACTTTTTTAATAGTTTTTCATATTGTTCGAATTCTCCACTATCCATTGGTATAGGCACGTCATCTTTCCCTTCCTGATTGGTGTTTGTCAACACATATAGAAAAGCGTCATTTAAAATTTCCATAACTTGTTCGTTAGGATCCACATTAGTTCAACATTCCATTCATTACTAACAAAATTGGATATTTTCAATTGTGTCCCTTAACGTGTAGTTACACCTCCTACATGGACACCAATT
Source organism: Heteromeles arbutifolia (assembly GCA_024362995.1). Taxonomy (NCBI): domain Eukaryota; kingdom Viridiplantae; phylum Streptophyta; class Magnoliopsida; order Rosales; family Rosaceae; genus Heteromeles; species Heteromeles arbutifolia. The sequence continues at coordinate 34,763,911 of JANCRC010000002.1, read as the reverse complement.
CTAGTTGCACATGGGTTGTGTGTACGTGCAAAGTCAATGAATACACCTCCTACATGGACACCAATCCACTTTTTGTACATAATTCCTGCAACCACAATAAAAATACAATGAATACAACAACTTCAATAAGATATTGTCACCTTATGCCTCCGTTAAGGGCCCTATCCCATTAGGGAATGCAAAGTTATGTCTTGTAATTTACGACTACATCAGATTAGATTTCAATGTGGAGAAATTCTGGCAGCATGTCTCTACAGTTCTTCAAGTGCACAATGTAGATATGAAATACCTATTTGGCACCCAAAGAACTTATAGAGATGACACCGAAATCCCCACGACCGAAACCTAATTCTTGAACCGTACACTACATGCCATAACTGTGCATTCCAAAACTATCCAAATAATAGGACAATTCAAGAATCAATTAGACTGCAGTCATGCTTTCACATCCATGAGCAAAATCCAACTAATCCTCAAACGGGAAACTAAGTTCTACTAAAAAACACGTACGAAGTTAATTACAATTAACTTCGTACATCACAAAACATTTTTGTACGTGATGTACAAATTTGTACACATACACTTTACATCACAACATAAAATAAATATAATTTAAATAATCTATATTATTAAAAAACGAGGAAAATACCTCCAAAATCGTTCTCCACCAATCCTTAATTGCACACATTAGCCCTATAGACAACGAATTTCATGGCGTTAATTAGTATGAATTGACAATGATACTTTTAAATACAAAAAAAAAAAAAATCACATACCAAACACACCGGGATAGATCGATGAAAGTAGAGAAGATGGAGGGAGTATTAGAGGATGAAATTGAGAGAAAAAGGGGAGCGACGAATGTCGGATTGATGGAAAACGAAGGGGGAGAAGGTGCAAAGGTGGATGCTGCAGTTTTTCTGCCAATGCAACTAAACAGTATGATTATAAAGATAACTTTTGGATGACTCACTTTGCATGATGAACACCAAATCGTCACGCAAGTTTCATACCTAAAATGTTTGTGCGACGAACATTTGTCGCGCAAGTTTTCAGTTATTTTAAAAAAAATATATTTCATTTTCTTTACAATTAATCCAAATAAAAAAATCTCAAACGAAATTATATTAACAAAATAACTAATAAAACTAAAAAATTAACCCAAATACATACTATAACTTATTTAAATACTAATAATCGTCCAAATAACACAAAATTATTAAGATATTTTAGGGCTCCAACCACACTACAAAATTCAGTCACAGTAAAGAGAGGTTCACCATCATAAAGATTAAGACAATAGCTACTAACTGCAGATGGTGAAACAGGTTTTCAATCCAACATATTTGTTCATTTGAGCAAATCCAAAACATACTTTGCTTAAGAGAGATGGAGATCACTAGCATAACGTTGTACTTCCATGCCCAAAAAAATAATAAGGAATGCAACAATATGAATCGGTTTTTGTATCCATAGAAGTGATTTAAATGTAGCTAAATGAAATGAAAATCTAATTCTCATTTAAAGAGGGAACCTATTTTTCCCTCCAGCTAATTTGGGCTAAAATGCAATAAACTCAACTTTGGGCCATTGTGCAAAAGACAAACTTTTGGGGTCACTTTGTAAATACACAAATGTCACAACTTCATGTTATGACAGCTAAAACCCAAAAATTTTAATAATTACAAAAAACTTCATTAAAGGATCAATCTAATCACACAAACCAAAACAAACAAAGGTTAAACAAAACACAAAGTAATTTTGCACCAAAACTCTTTAACTTTTTGTTTTTACTGTGAACAGGAAGAAAAATAAGAACAATGAAAAACCTTCATGAAAAACCATAAGAGCTCCATGAATATTTTTAACCCAAAGAAACTCAAAACTCTCTTGAACAAAAGGGGATTAACATACTAGGGTATTTAGGGGTTCCAAATGTCACTTTAAAACTCTTTTAACAAGACAAACATGAATCCAAAAGTCCACCGCATGGATTTGGCCAAATTTTCCCACAAACATTCCGAATTTTAGCTCCAAAATTCATGCCCAAATGAACTACATCAACAACTTTTGATATGGGAAATTTCAAGCAAAATTCACATTCAAAGAAGCAAGAGTAAAACTTGTAACTATTATCATAAGCTATGAACAACCAGCGTTCTAAAAATCGGCCTAGGCCCCGCTTAGGCGCTGGGCGGAGGTGTGCCGATGCGATTAGGTCCGAATCGTTAAGAAAAATCAAGGAGCTGTTAGGCGCCCACCTAGGCGCTCTTAGGTGGCCTGGGCAGTCTAGGCAGCTGTATAGGTGGAGTGAAATGGTTTCCTGGGAAGAAATTCCAAACAGAAACCCAAAATCACAAACTCGAATTTAAACTTGAAATTAACATGCAAAGCATGGGTTAAGCTACTTGAGTTTCGAACGGGACTAATTCGAGCTCATGGGACCCTAAGTTCGACGGGTCCCTTGCCGGAGCTTCACGCCAGAAGCTTAATTTTCAAAGGTTGTAGCTCGATTCCATTAGAGCAACTCTCACCGAGAACCCCTGCTTGGATTCTCCTCGTTTCCATCACATAATTTAACATGCAAAGGTACCATAGGGATCCCCTGGTTACGCAGGTCTTGTATTTGGTGGTTTGGGGTCTCGATTTAATTGGAATTTGTGGTGATGGTGCCTGGAGCTCTCTTTGACTATGGTGGTTTAGAAAGAAGGCAGAGAGTTCGAAAGGAGAGAGAGAGAGAGAGAGAACCGGTTTTCAAAACAAAAATGATAGTGATGTGTGAGTGATGATAAGAATTGGTGGTTGAGTGTGTAGGTTTAGAGAGAGAGAGAGAGAGAGAGAGTTACGTGAGGGAGTGGAAAGTGGACGGGAACGTGTGTCAGCGGGAGAGAAAAATGTGAGAGAAAGTCGTGAGAGAGGTGAGAGAGAGATTGGACCGGTTGATATGAAATGGGGAAGGATGCATGCTCTGACTGGTTTTGCTGCTCCAAAGTTCAAAGTGTCACCAACCCAGATAAAATCATAAATAAAGACCCATCCTCTGACCGGTTTTGGCTCGAAAGTTCAAAGTGTGACACCAATAAAATCATAAATAAAAGAGATAGGATTTCGGGGATGACACCAATGGGCGTGGTTTCGTTAAGGGATGACTGGCATGGCTTCCTAGTAGTTTTATTACGAACCATCCAACCCACTACATCAGATTTTTACTTTTATTTTTAAAAAATTAGATATAATCATTCAAAATGACTTAAGTTATATGGCATATATGCTTAATGTGTTTTTAAATTTTAGACTTGTTAGATACTTTTTTTGTATTTTATCATTTTTTTATTATCTTATCCATGGATTTCATACAAGTATAATTTTTTTTATGTGTCAATATGCATTTATTTACAAGATGTACAAGAAATTAACCTAAATCCGCCTAGGCCACCTAGGTGCTAGGCGCTAGCTCGCCACCCGACTAGCACCTAGCGTCTTTTAGAACCTTGTGAACAAAAAAACCCAAAAGGGTTCACCAACTACTAGACCTACACTACTACAAAAGTGGCTTATTGTGTCGGCGGTTGGTGTCGATTTTATATAATATACTGACGAATAAGACATTTCCAACAGCCTTTTTATATGGTGTCGGAATTACTGTCGGTTATAACTGACATAAATTGTCTATGTTGCTTATAACGACATAGACTGCTATTGTCGCTTATAACCTCTTGGGTGCAATTTCAATTTCCTCCCCCTTTCCTCTGAACGAAAATTTCAAACACCACAACTCAAAACTCACTCATATGTCGCCCCTCATTGGCTTGTCGTTCTACTCATCTCCTAGTTGTTCTTTCTCTCTCTCTCTCTCTCTCTTCTATATGTATGAATTGAGTTCTGAAGTGCGTGTGCAGGTGAGCGCGTTCTCTAACCAAGCTTTCAAGGGGAACCCATCAACAGTTTGCTTGCTAGGGGATTACAGAGACTACTAGAATAGGTGAGAACTATATCTACTTGAGCAATCATTCCTTTTAGAATAGTCTAAAAAATTCATCATATATCAATAATGTCTAAGCTTTACGAATTCACATGTAGAAATGAAGCAGATATCATGCCTTGACAATTTGGAAGATGACACCCAAAATTTAGCACATGGGAACGGGTAAAATTTGAAGACCTCAGAAACGGGTGAAATTTGCTTTTGAACTCTTATGAATGTATATTGGCGGACAATTATTAGTTTTGTTTATTTTTATTTAGTCAAAAACTGAAATTGTCATTTTTATATTTTTTTTAATTATTAACATATTTTCTGTCGGTTATGAATGACAAAATGTGTCATTATCTGACAAGAAGAAAGTGTTAGCTTTGTTTATTTTTATTTATTAATGGTTAGTGGTGTCGGTTAGGAGTGACACAAACTTGCTTTATTTGACAGTATGTTTCAGTATTTAATGTTGCCTGTAACTGACACTACTGTCCCTTTTTTTTTATTTTAAAACGCTTTGCGTTTTCTTGGCGATTTAAGGGGACTGACCAACATAAAAAACCTTTTTGTGACGCAAGCAATGACGTCGGTTCTTTTATCTGCCATTACATGATTTTATGTTGCATTTTTGCTAATATCCAACAGTAATAGGCTTTTCATGTCTTTTTTTCAAATGACACTAATGGGTACTTTTGTAATAGTGCTAGGCTCTTGGTACCACTTGGAGGAAATTTTTTGATAAACTAAGTTCATTAAGCAACATATTACATGCACTTAACTATTAAATGGTGGAAGCATATGCTGGTATGCACTCTAAAACAAAACTTAAACTATGAAATTCAAATCCTAGTATATTGGTGAACCTAGATTTAGCTCAAAATAACAAAGGGAATTGATATTTTTTATACCTTTGAAGCACCTTTTTGCTTAGCAAAGGTTAATCACCCATGAGAGGGCCTTCAATCCTTTGCATCCTTGCTTCTTTGCTCCATGGGTATGGATGGAGGAACTTTACTTCTTTTCTCCTTGTCTTCTTGGTTTTGATAGAGGAATGAGTTCTCCAAAAGCCACCAAAGGAGGAGGCCTCTAAGTTTTGACACCAAGGATGAATGGAGGAAAGAGATTAGTGACTAAGGAAGAAGAAAATGCTAGCATTCTTCTTCCCGAGTGGTCGGCCTCCCTAGAGAGAAAAGAGAGTGAAAGATGTTCTCTCTTTTACCCCTTGAAAATCCTTATTCCTGTCAGGCAAGGCGAAACTGTTGATGCTTCAGACCATATAAAGAACTACAAGTATATTTACAAATTATTGAGGGATGTAATCATGGAGGTGGGAGAGCATAATGTTGTTCAAGTCGTGACCGACAACGGTTCTGCATTTGTCAAAGCTGGAAAAAAGTTAATGAATGATCATAATGTATTTTGGACATCATGTGCATCACATTGTATTGATCTCAATGGGGAAGATAGAGAATATTGCTACTGTCGTAAAAAGAGCTAGAACGATCACAAATTATATTTACAATCACGGTTGGTTGTTGGCAAAGATGTGTGAATTTTGCAAAGGAGAAATTATTCGTCCAACTACCACTCGATTTGCCACCAACTATATTGCATTAGACAGCCTACGTAAGAAGAAAGCAGGGTTGAAGCAACTATTCACTAGTGACGATTGGGCCAACCACAATTTCAGCCACTCAAATGCAGGTCATATGGTGGAAAGTATAGTGCTTGATCATGCTTTTTGGACTCAATCAGAACATGTGTGCCAAGTGTTTGAACCTCTTTACAAAGTTTTACGAATCGTTGACATAGAAGTGTATCCTACTATGGGGGCAATATATGAGTTGATGCGTGTAGGTAGTGAAGGAGGACTTGGAAAGAAAACATGGTGCAAGGTGGGTCATAAAGATAATTGATGACCGATGGTATAAAACATTATACCATGATTTTCCTGCAGCAGGTATAAATTATGTCATAATTTGCAATTCATTTCTTTAGTTGCATAAGTATTATTTCTCTTATTTAGAGTATGTGTTTCTTTGAACAGCATATTATTTGAATCCTCGATACCAATACAGACCTGGTGTTGGAGATGATGGTACCCTTATACGTGTTGTACATAATGTATACTCTAAATTAGACCCTGCATCACCAGCAGTTGGCCAATTTGGAAATGAGGTACACAATTACTTAAATTATAATAATTACATTGTTGGATTAAACTAACACGATTTATTGAATTCAGTTAACATGGTTTAAGGATGCAAGAAGAACTTTTGGAGAACCAACATCAGTTGCTGCTTGAACAAAAATGTCTCCTAGTGAGTGTAAACATATTTCACTATCAGTTTATAATAGAATTTGTTGGAGTTATTAGGCTTATCAACATTGTTTTTCATTATAGCTGAATGGTGGATCATGTATGGGACTGATGCATCAACTGTGAGAAAGTTAGCAATCAAAGTATTATCACAAACAACTTCCTCATCTGCTTGTGAAAGAAATTGGAGTACATATGCACTCATACACACAAAGCAAAGAAATAGGTTGGCTCATAGTAGGTTGGAAAAATTAGTTTATTGCTACTACAACATGAAGCTTCAAATTCGAGATAAGGAAGCAGAAATAGATCATGTCGACCGTGGTGACCCACTAGATGTGTTTGATATTGTTGCTGAAGATGATGATACAGAGGGTAACCAACTTTATCAATGGGTTAGATCTCTTGTGTGCCCGCCTTTTTTTTTCCCATTTGGGGATTCAATTTAATTTGGATCGGATCCTTGGTGCCATAAGATTTTGATTAGAAATAAAAAGTAGCGACTCTAGATTTAAAGAGTTGTGAAATTTTTAAATCTCAAAGATGTTTGAAATTTCGCAAAATTTCGGTGCCCTGCCTTTTCTAAATATTTTTCATTATGTGTATGATTATACCACACATTATGTCCGTGGTTGATAACAAAAATGCGCTGTAGAACTAACAATATTGACCACGAGCATTGTCCGTGGTGGCTTAGTATATTTACAACGTGCAACTTTGCGCGTGGTCATTCACTGTTATTTTACAACGGGCTAAGATTTGTCTATGATGAAAAATTATTTTTTATGACGTGCTTATTATGCCTGTGGTAAATTTTTATTTTTACAATGAGCTCATAAAGTCCGTGGTAAAATTGTCGTGATAGATGTGTTGTTTTCTTGTAGTGCTCCCTCCCGCCCTCGTTGCATCTCTCTCCATCTCTTCCTCTTTGAAATATTTGAAGTTGAGTTTATTTTGAGTTTGTCATTATTTTTTCCTTCAAATGTGTTATTTATGATTAGTTTTTAGTAGAAAGCATGATGAAGTTATTTAGTTGTGATATTTGTATATGTTGAATTGTGTAGTATGTGAAAGTTGTAGTTGTTGCTTTTGAAATATATGTGCAGTAGAGAAATCTAATTTGTGCAGCATTATTAGTTAGTGTAGGAATTCGTGGTTTGAAAATTGTTCAAATTTCATTCTGTTTATACAAAGTTAATTATGTTGATTAAATTCGTATAATAAAATCGAAATATACCTTAGACCCATTTTAGATTTTGTTGGACACGCGTGTAGACGCAATATGCGGCTCCGCGATCTAACTTAACCTTGAATTGTCCAGTTCAGACAGTTCGGGAGTGCACTAGTATATGCTCAGAGTTTGCGATGAGCTTGGCTAAGTTTCGGTTGTGGAAATTTCGGTTATATCCTTCTATTGTTCTTCGAGTGCATAGTGGTTATTTCTCTGTAATATCCACGTTGTGCACTTGGGGAACCCTGGGGAGATTCTCTCAATTTTTTTAAGATCGAAAATAGTCGAGTGATTTGCAAACTACAACACAGAACGTGCACTTTTGAATGGGATATGATCTTAACCGAAGGCATAAGGGGGCGATGAAGCAGATTTGAAATTATTTTGGTGACTTCAAATTTTGAATACAGGGGCGATGGACATGAAGCGGATCAATTTACAAAATCGAAGTTTTGTCTAATATACGGATGAGATCGACGATTTTACTAAATTTGCAAGGAATCGTGTTAGTACTAAAAATCGTATTCAGTGTCCATGCATGATGTAATAATTGTGTGTGGATGACAGTGGTCGAAGCTTAATTTCACTTATATTTGAATGAGATGGTACACAGTTACTGCAATTGGACTTATCATAGGGAATAGCCCATTGCAATCTCAATGCCCTCCAGCAATGGGAAAGTTTCTCAAGAACTTTCTACATTTGGTCGTGTTGATGATGACCAAGTAATGTACATTTTGAATGATGTTTTTCCAAATGCTTCACTGAATATGGAAGAGGAGGTGTTCACTAACCCCAATAAGTACGATAAATTGTGGAAGGAAGTTGAGTGAGAATTGTACCCTGGTTGTGAAGATTTTTTCGTCCTCACAGCCGTTGTAGAGTTGATGGACATGAAAGTACAATGTAATATAACTAATCGAAACTTCGATATGATGATGAATATTCTCAAACATATGCTTTAGAAACCAAATTCATTGCCTTCAAATCATTCTGGGTCGAAAAAGATCTTGAAAGATCTCGGTTTAGGATATGACAAGATCCATGCATGCAAGAACAATTATATATTGTTCTACCGTTAGTTTGAGAAGCTAGACAAATGTCCTAAGTGGAATGAGCCTCAATATCGAACTAACAAAATTCTGAATAAGGTGTTGCGTTATTTTCCCCTCACACCAAGATTACCGAGATTGTACATGTCGAACCATATTGCACGTGATATAAGGTGGCATAAGGAGGGAGGGGTGACGATGATGTGTTGTGGCATCCGACTAACAGTGATGCATGGAAAAAATTTGATAAAATCTACCCCGATGTTGCTGCAGAGCTAAGGAATGTAAGACTAAGGCTTGCTTCTGATAGTTTTAATCCATTTGGAAAATCTTCCACTTAGCACAGCAGTTGGCCGGTGGTCATTCCTTATAATTTGCTCCCTTAGAGGTGCATGAGGAAAGAATTTACGATCATGAGTCTTTTAATACCAGGGCCAAAATCTCTGGGCGACTGCATTGATGTATATTTGTGGCCGTTGATAGATGAGTTAATACAATTATGGACAAATGTGTGTATGAACGTATGACAAGTCGACATAGGAAATGTTTACTTTGAGAGCTGCAATAAGGTGGACAATTAACGATTTCCCTGCTTATGGTATGTTATCGGGCTGGAGTATGAAAAGCTATATGGCATGCCCAACATGCAGCGAGGACACATCATCCTTTTGGCACGTCGAAAATGTATGCTACTTGGGTCATTATAGGTGTTGTCCCCGGAATCACAAGTAGCATGAGAAGCTAGAAGCTTTTGATGGGAAAACAAAGTATCGTACCAGACCATGAGAATTATTCGGAGATGAAATATTGGCCAAGTTGAACAAGCTCTAATTTGATGAAGGTTCGAGATCAGTGGAACAACTTAATTGGACCAAAAATAGTATTTTCTTTGACTTCGAATATTGGTCGGAATTGAAAATCAGACACATTGCATATCACATGCATATTGAGAATAGTGTATGTGACAATGTGTTGGGTACGACTCTACCTATCAAGGTAAAATCGTAGGACACAATGAAAACTCATATTGGAATGCAAGAAATAGGGATAAGGCATAACTTGTGGCCTACGTTGGAAAATGGTAAATACAAGAAAAACAATACCAATGTTACTTTCAATCCAGCTGGTAAGAAGAATTTCTTAAACTAGTTGAAAGGTGTAAAATTTCCAGACGGGTACGCAAGCAATATAGGACGACATGTTAAAATGGACATTGGGACAATGTTAAGTCTGAAAAGTCATGATTGTTATATCTTGCTCCAATGGTTACTCTAGATTGGTATTCGGTCTTACTTGGACAACAAGGTTGTTGAGACGCTAACATATTTGTGTCGACTCTTCCAGCAACTATGATGTAAAATGTTGCGCAAGTCTGACATAGTTGATATGGACGAAGATATTGTGTGCATCCTATGTCGGCTAGAGCAAATATATCCAGCGGCATTTTTCACGAGTATGGTTCACGTAATGATACATCTGCCAAATCAGGCGAAGCTTGTTGGCCTAGTGCACCCTCGTTGGATGTATCCAATTGAGAGGTAATCTTGTTAGTACCTTAATTTGTTATTATTAATTATGAAACGCTTCAAATTGAAAATTTTCACACATTTTTTTAATATTTCAGGCTCCATAAAGTGATGGAGAGTTGACCTTTGTAATTAGCTTAGTTACCTGTTTGGCTCCTTGTTAGGATAGATATTATTTGGTGCTTCTTTCCTTGTAAATCAATCTTGTACAATATATATTTCCCTCCTTGGTGAGAAGAATAACATCAGAAAATTAAACCCCTAAATAAGCCCAAATGAGCATGGTATCAAAGCATAGATCTTAGGATTTCTGCTCTACCCGTTCCTTCAAGCAAACTCGGCCCTCCCATGGAGAACCTACCACCACTCTACGGTGGAAACAATTTCATCCTAACCGATCCTACCCTTATACTAAACACTACAACCCTAAACACTACTACCCTAACTAACCCTACCATGAATCCTCCTTTTGTTTTGAGTTCTTCCGACATGCCTCTGGAGTCCTCAGGTAACTGTGGTTATGCTTTTAATATGAATAATTATGATACTCAGTCCGGTTGGATCATTGACTCTGGTGCCACAAACTATATGACCTATGACCCCACTGATTTAGCTTGTGATACTGTTTCGCTTCAACGAAATATTACTAATGCTAATGGTGTCACCTCACTGGTAACTGACGTTGGCACTGTACGCCTCACGCTTACCCTCTCTTTGCCGCATACACTACGTGTACCTTCACTAAAGCATAAATTGATGTCTCCTGGCCAAGCTACTGAGCAAGTGAACTATTGTGTACTATTATATCCGAAGTTTTGTCTTATTCAGGATATTCTGACGAATGAGATAATTGGTCCTGGTACTAAGAGGGGGGATCTCTATTTTGTGGACTATGTCAATACAGGACGGGTCAATCTCGCCTAAGGAGCTGTTGATCACAAACGACGTCAGATATGGTTACGGCATCACTGTTTGGGTCATCCGTCTTTCAGTTATTTACAGCATATGTTTCCGGATTTATTTGTTGGTTGTTCGGTTTCAAACTTTAAATGTGACACTTGCGTACTTGCCAAGAGTCACCGTGTTTTTTATCCGTTGAAGTATAATAAAAGTGATATTCCTTTTGGTCTTGTTCATTCGGATGTTTGGGGACCATCTCCGATTACTGCTTCATCTGGTATTAGGTGGTTTGTAACTTTCATAGATGATTGCACATGGATGACATGGTTATACCTTCTTAAGCATAAAAGTGATGTGTTTACGGCGTTTAAGACATTCCACACCATGGTTCAGACACAGTTTTCTACTAAAATTCGGATTTTGCATTCTGATAATGGTGGTGAATATGTTAATAATGATCTTACACATTATTTAACTAATTAAGGAATCCTCCACGAGACTACTTGTCCTCAGACTCCTCAACAGAATATGGTGGCTGAGCGTAAAAATTGCCATTTATTAGAAACGGCTCGATCGCTATTGATTGAGGCGCATGTTCCCCGCTCCTCTTGGGATGTTGCTCTTCAGACTGCCATTTACCTTATCAACTGCATGCCATCCAAAGTATTGAATTTTCTTACACCTTTGCAAGTTCTTGCTACATTCGTGCCTTTACCGTCCGTTTTGGTGCTCCCACTGTGAGTTTTTGGATGTATTGCCTTTGTTTATCTACATAAAAATTAACGGACAAAACTTGACCTATGTGCTCTCTGTTGCGTTTTCATGGGGTATGGACTATATCAGAAAGGGTACCGTTGCTTCATCCAACCCTCCTCTTTAGGGGGAGACATTGCATGACGAGCAAGTTTGGACCATGGCTACTACCACTGATCTTCTGCTGCCATTATTAGCCGAGCTTGCAGTGGTTGCGCTGCCAGCCCAGCCAACAGAAGCAGCATCGCTGCCCACAGAACCAGCGGCAAGCACGGCAGTGCAGTCCTCACCCACGGCAACAATGTTGCCACTTGCCGAGCTGAAGACTTCTACTGATACTGCTCCCCCTCGTCTCAAAATATAGTACCACCAGATGGCCATACTCCAGAGAATATTCCTAAGGTAAGATCTACTATCCTTTCAGGCACAACCGGGGAAAGCTACCCAATCGATATTCACCGAAAACAATGAAAGGCTCTAAGTATCCCATTGCCAACTATGTGTCATCACATAAATTATCAGAACCTGGCAAAGCTTTTGTATAACAAATATCCAATGATAGCACACCAAGTTCATTGAAGGAGGCACTATCTGATGATCGATGGACCAAGGCAATGGAGGAAGAAATAGATGCACTTCAGAAAAATCAAACATGGGATTTAGTTTCGCTACCTCGAGGAAAGAAGAGAGTGGGATGTCGACGGGTGTACAACATCAAGTACAAAGTTTATGGGTCGATTGAACGATACAAAGCATGATTGGTGGCCAAGGGATACACTCAGACGTATGGTGTTGATTATACAGAAACATTTGCTCCGGTAGCAAAGATTAATACGGTAAGAGTGTTACTTTCGTTGGCGGCTAACTTAGATTGGCCATTACATCAATTTGATGTGAAAAATGCTTTCTTACATGGTAATCTTAAAGAAGAAGTGTATATGGATATTCCACCTGGTTATGCATCGGTTTCACAACCAGGAATGGTGTGTAAGTTGAATAAGGCATTGTATGGATTGAAACAATCACCTCGGGCATGGTTTGGTAGGTTCCGGATGGCTATGAGGAAGTATGGGTTCAGGCAGAGCAATTCTGATCATACACTTTTCTTGAAACGTCGAATGGGTAAATTGACAGCACTTATTATTTATGTGGATGATATGATTGTTACGGGTGATGGTAAAGAGGAAATCTTAAGGCTGAAAGATTACTTAGCAACTGAGTTCGAGATGAAAGATCTTGGTGGATTGAAATATTTCTTGGGTATAGAAGTAGCTCGATCTAAATAGGGTATATTTCTATCTTAAAGAAAATATGTTCTTAACTTGTTAGCCGAAACCAGAATGCTTGATTGTAAACCAGTTGACACCTCTATAGTCCAAAATCACCATCTTGCCGTGCACCCTGATCAAGTTCCCACTAACCAAGATCGTTATCAAAGGTTAGTTGGGATGTTAATTTATTTATCTCATACTAGGCCTGATATTTCATTTGCAGTAAGTGTTGTTAGTCAATTTATGCATTCCCCGAATGATACGCATATGGGTGCGGTTGAACGCATTCTACGATACCTAAAGTCCTCCCCGGGTAGAGGCATCATGTTTTCCAAGAATAGTCATTACCGGATAGAAGGTTATACCGATGCAGATTGGGCAGGGAATATTACTGATCGACGGTCCACATCGGGTTACTTTACATTTGTGGGGGGAATTTAATGACTTGGCGGAGTAAGAAACAGAAAGTGGTTGCTTTATCAAGTGTAGAGGCAGAATACAGGGGTATGGCAAAAGGAGTATGTGAATTATTATGGCTTTGGAGCTTACTCGCAAAACTCGGGTGTCCTTCAATGTTGGCTTTGAATTTATTTTGTGACAATAAAGCAACGATTGATATCTCACACAACCCAATCCAGCATGATTGCACGAAACATGTGGAAGGTGACAGACACTTCATTAAGGAGAAGTTGGATAGGAATATTATTCAATTCCCGTTCGTAAAGTTAGAGGATCAATTAGCAGACATCTTAACTAAAGTTGTTGCCAGTCAAGCGTTCTACAACTCTCTCGTCAAGTTGGACATGGACAACATTTATACACCAACTTGAGCGGGAGTGTTGGAGAGTTGACTTTTGTAATTAGCTTAGTTACCTGTTTGGGTCCTTGTAATCAGGATGTAATTAGGATATATATTATTTGGTGTTTCTTTTCTTGTAAATCAATCTTGTACAATATATATTTCTCTCCTTGGTGAGAACAATAACATCAGAAAATTAAACCCCAAAATAAGCCCAAATTAGCAGAAAGATCCATTACAGAGGTAGTAATTATACAAGAATCCCTAAGATTTTGTTCGAGGTACCTACGAAATGTTGAAACTTTGTATAACAAGCGACTGCGCAATTTTCATGAGGGTGAGCGGGTGGAAAAACTGTGTTTGCACAACCTGCACGCCCGTTCGACTCAGGACATTCATCTGATCCTTTAACTGAATCTGACCTGCAAGTGGGGTGGCTCACTGGTCCATATTAAACAACTGCGATGAAGTCGAGCCATTCATTAAACAACATGAAGTAATTATGAAGACTCGTTATCCGTCAACTTGGGTTGAAATGCATAGATAATTATTTCCTAATTGGTTTGAAGAACTTGTAAGTTTTCATTTTGCTTAAAACTGAAAATGTTTGTCTTGTGGATTAAATTACGTATTAAATCATGCTTGCGTTTTACTAGATGAGATAGTTAAAAACAATCAAGTTGCCTATGTTCGACGAATAATTATTTCAACTCGCTTGTCGTCCTGTTAGAGCCGAAACATACTATGGATGTCAAGTCAACGGAGTTAAAATTTTTTACAATTGCATGAAATTTAGGTCCCATGGGAAGATGAAAAATCTTTTTTTTTTTTTTTTTTTTTTTTGTTTTTTCGGTAAACTATTGAGTGTGGTTAAATTGTCATACACAAACCGTAAGAAAGTCATGTTGTTCAAGTGTCATTGGTATGATACGAACCCAGACAAACCAAACAATGTCATTGAAGCTATGTATTTGTTATTTGTTAACAAAAACACTCGGTGGTTTGAAAGTGATCCCTACATCCTTGGTAATACGGTGAAACTAGTATTCTACTTGGATGACCCAAAGCTCAAGGGTGGTTGGAAAGTAGTCCAATTCTTAATACATAGAAACATTTGGAACTTGCCGGCTCAAGATGACGATGTGGATACCGACAATGACCAAGATGTTCACGATGATGGTTCTTCTTCATTCACCACAAACCTTCCCAAACTACGGAGCAACCACATTGTTCAACCACCATTCTGATAGGAGCATATTTATGTGACTTAGTTAGCTTGTTTTCATGCATTAACGTCCTTAGTTCTTAGTTAATTTTGTATTTTAAGCTATTTTCGTGTGTTTGTAGGTTCTAAGTGTCAAAATGGCAAAAAGAAGCGATTTGGAGCATTCTAGAGCATTTTTGGGCCAAGATTGGGTAGTGCAAGCATGGAGGCAAGTTGATGGACGAATTTGAAGAAAAAAAGGCTTGAAATCAGCTCAAAAGATGGAGGAAATAAGTCAAAGAGAAAGAAGATACGAAGTTAGCAAGAAATATGGAACATTATCCAAATCTTATCTTATCTTATCCAAAACATTATCCTATCTTATCTTGACTTTCCTAATCCAAATACACAAAGGTTTCAGCTACAAAGAAGGAGTCCTAAACACTTTGGGATACTTAATTCCTTACTTTAGGAGGATGCCGCACCTTCCTCATCAATTACCCTTCCTTGCCGCACAAGTAAACACATTCCTTTTTTAATTTGGACCTAAATCAGCAAGGAGAACCTTCCTTGCCATGCAAGGAGCCCTATCCCTGATCAATTACCCTTTGCCGCACCTATTTCCTTAT
Organism: Heteromeles arbutifolia; assembly: GCA_024362995.1. Lineage (NCBI taxonomy): Eukaryota > Viridiplantae > Streptophyta > Magnoliopsida > Rosales > Rosaceae > Heteromeles > Heteromeles arbutifolia. The sequence continues at coordinate 34,748,253 of JANCRC010000002.1, read as the reverse complement.
TCTAGAGGGATTTGGTCCATTTAATTCCCCAAAACTTCAAGGATTCTGATTTCTATAAGGGTTAGGAGTCCAAAACCTACCTAAGCACCTTCCCAGCCATAACCTAGCATTCCCATATATATATATATATATATATATATGATTGTGTTGCACAGATTTGAGACCTCTACACATCCCTTCACATCTAAACCATTCCAAACACCTTCCACCACCCATCCACCACCTATCCACATCATCCACAAACCCTACCAGCCATCTGTGCCGCAGCCTTGCAAGGAGGAAGGAGAGGAGGAGTAGCCTTGAAGCGTGTTGCACCCAATCTGGATTGCTGGGCGGTCTTAGGTGTTTTCTACCTTATGTTTTCGATGTTTAATTTAATTTTCCTTTGTCTTGCTGTAATCATGAGAGGCTAAACTCGTTTTTAGCTAGAGGCTACTTTGAAACCATGATTTTGTGTGTGATATGACTTGATAAATTTCAGTTACAGATTCTTGAAGTATGAATGCAATTGGCTTAACTGTTTGAATTAGAACTTATTTTTGTTTGTTAGTTGAGGGTCAAACTTAATTGGCATGCATAAATTTGATGCTAGGATATAAGTGAGTTTCACATAATCGTTACAAACTTATGTTCACAAGTAGTAAAGGTTGCTGGAACAATCGTGTTAAGTTTAATTCTTGGTGTGAGTAACATGATGTCATAGTTATGAATGCCTCGTCAATGCTTATGATTCTTATTGAGTGTAATGATCTCTGATTGTGTCTCTATTATGATGTCATGTAGGGAAATTGATGAGAATAATTTGGTTGTAGATGAGTTGTCCGTCCAATTCAATGAAATTAGGAGAATCTGAGGGTTAATTAGTGATTGACACGGTTAATCTGGGGCATTGTCATTTGTAATTCAATGAAAACGTAACTGGAAGTCAAGTTTTATGCATATAAGTCATGTGTGGATAAGGAAACCTCTAGCTAGTTCACCATCCATCCTAAAAACCCAATTTCGTCTAAATCTGCTTAGTTTAAAGTCTTTGTTTTTTAACTTAGTTTCACTCTAAAACCAACCCTCATTCACTTGTTTGAGTCAAAATAGTTAGAATCTGTCTTAGTAGAATCTGTCTTAGTTTGTGTCTTTGTGTGTTTTGAGTCAAGTTTAATTCAATTTTCGTCCAAAGTTGTGTCTAGTGTCTAGAATTTGTCCAATTAGTGTTTTTAAGCAGTTTTGAGTGTTTTGAACCTGTTTTGAGTCTTACTAGTCTATTTAGAGTCTTTTGAGTCTTGTGTTGCTTATTTGAGTCAGTTTGTGTTAGATTAGCAAGCCCTCCTAATCCCCGGTCCAGAACGATCTCTACTTGCATTTATACTACAATTGATAACAAGAGGTTTTAATTTGTGTGCTTAACTTTAATCACATCAAATTTTTGGCGCCGTTGCCAGGGATTAGCAACTTTGCTAATCCCCTGTTGTTTATTTTTGTTTATTTTTGTGTGTGTTAGTTTAGATTCTGATTCTAGTTTGTTTTCTTTGTTTTCAGATACTAGTTTATGACTCGTAGTTCTCAAACGGTTCGTGAGCATATCTTGGATTTTGATGACAATTTTGAATGAACCCTGAGAAGGAAAAGGAGGAATCCAGAACCTCACCCACCTAGTTCAAGTTCTGAAGCCGATGTTGAGGAGCAAGAAGAGGTTGACTCTGAAGAGATAGAGACGGCCGAGGATGAAGAGGTTATGGCTGCAGATAATCCAACCATTGAGGAGCTTTCGGCCTTGGGATTGGATAATGTAGTACCTCTATGTATCCAATATCTTAGGGCAGCTCCAGATAAGACCGACAAGTTCGAATTGAAGTTTAGCTTGTTGCATCACATTCATAAATACCATGGGCTGTGCATGGAGGATCCAAACAAGCATTTGAAGGAATTTGAAGTGGTTTGTTCGAGTATGACACCCATTAATGTTGATGGGAATATTTTGAAGATGAAAGCCTTTCCATTCTCGTTGTTGGAAAAGGCTAAAGATTGGTTGTACAAATTGGCGCCCAGAACTGTCACATCTTGGGAAAGTATGAAACGAGCATTCTTGGAGAAGTTTTTCCCAACTTCAAGAGTCATTCTCTTGAAGAAACAGATTAGTGGTATTCAGCAAAATCAAGGAGAGTCTTTCCCTGCATATTATGAGCGTTTTAAGGGCCTAGTTGCATCATGCCCTCAACACTAAATGAAGAAGGAGCTGCTCTTTCAATACTTCTACGAAAGACTCCTCCCTATTGAACACCAAATGCTAGATGCCTCAGCGGGTGGTGCGTTAGTTAACAAGACGCCAGTGGCTGCCAAGACCTTAATTGCGAACCGAGCTTTGAATGCACAACAATATGAAGGTGTTGGACAAAAAGAGGCCCCACGGCAGCAACATGTCAATGAGGTAAGTGCAATTTCTGCAATTCAATCATAATTGGCTAATCTTACTCTCTTTGTATCTCAGGTTGTCGAAGGACCAAAATCACAACCACCACTAATCTGTGGCGTATGCACCATGCAAAGGCACCAATATGAGAAGTGTCCTCAATTGATTGAGAATGGAGGATGGGAAAGTGTTAATGCAATTGGATTCCAAGACCAAAATCAGCCCCGATATGATCCATATGCAAATACCTATAATCCGGGTTGGAGAGATCATCCAAATATGCGTTGGAGGGAACCCCAACAACCTCAACAACAAGGTGGATTTTGGCCACCAACCCCTGGGATGTTTCCAAAGCCATATGCACCCATGCAATCCCAAACACAATCTGCCCAAAACAACTCAGGTTCGTTTCTTGATAATGATCAAGTTATTCGATTACTAACCACTTTGGCACAGGGGCAGCAAAATCAAACCAAAGAGATGCAAAATTATGCCAAAGAGGTGCAAAATCAAGCCCGGGAGGTGACTGAATTGAAGAAACAAATGGGACAAATGGCTGAGTTCATGGGGCAGTTTTGAGAACATGGGAAACTTCCTAGTTCGACGACTGTGAATCCGAATGGAGGATTCAAATCTGTCAAGGTCATTACCTTAAGAAGTGGCAAAGAGGTTGGGATTGATACAAAGACGTCTAAATCTGCCCAAAAGGAGGACGAGACGTTGTTACAAGAGGAGGCAAAACAAGAGAAAGCCACGGCAAAGGTTGCTTCAACCTTGCCGCAGCCTTCCAATGCACTTAAACCCTCCAAAATGTCCAACACAGTTAAGTTGGGTTCAAATTTGATTAGTTCTAACTATATTCCGCCCAATGCACCATTTCCTTGCAGATTCATGTAATCAAAGAATGAGGAAAGTGAAAAGGACATTCTGGACACTCTTAGGAAGGTACAAGTCAACATCCCACTCCTTGATCCAGTTAAGCAAATTCCAAAGTATGCCAAATTCTTAAAGGAGCTGTGCACGAAAAGGAAAAGGATTTCAAATAAGGAGGTGGTACAGGTAAGTGAGAATGTCTAAGCTGTTTTGCAACGAAAACAGCCCCCTAAATGCAAAGATCCGGGTAGTTTTACAATTCCTCGTGTTATAGGAAATACTCGGTTTGAAAATGCCATGTTAGATCTAGGTGCATCAATAAATGTCATGCCTTATTCTATTTATGCATCTATGAACTTAGGTGAACTGAAAAATGATGGAGTGATTATTCAATTAGCCGATCATTCTAATGCCTATCCAAAAGGAGTTTTGGAGGATGTTTTGGTGCAGGTTGACCACTTAATTTTTTCGGCTAATTTCTATGTGCTTGAGATGGAAGAGTCGGCCCATTCTTCCCCAATGCCGATTCTGCTTGGAAGACCTTTCATGAAAACAGCCCAAACCAAGATTGATGTGGCCAAGGGGACGTTAACTATGAAGTTTGGTGGCGATAAGATTAAATTTAATGTTTCTAAGTCTGTTGAGAATCCTAATGTTGTTCATTCTTGTTTTGCCATTGATAAAATAAAAAAGATAGGGTCGGACTATTCAGCACCAAGCACAAAGGATGCATCAAGAACCATACAAGACGAGGGAATTGGAGTAGAGCACAAGGACCATACGGCCACTGCCCTCAAAATGCCCAAATTGGCCGAAAGCACCATGGGGAAAAATGTTCACAGTGCTGCCACTTTATCATAGCACATAGGTAAGCCACCTAATCCAAATCCAATTCCAATTCCCATTAAAATTGATAGGTGGTTCCCTTCTTTGGTCCAGGTACCCAAGCAAATCCCCGATGGTGGGCGAATTTACATGAACCTTAGGGAACACAACGCACCAATCAGCAAACATCACTATCCCCTTCCATTCATTAATCCACTGTATGAGAACTTTGAGGGGCAGGTTGTGGAAGAAGTTCATTTCCTTGCCGTGGGTACCAATGCAACTTAAACCAAGGAATCGTCCGGTTGCAAGACGTTAAAGCAAGCGCTTCTTGGGAGGCAACTCATGCATTCGAATAAAGAAGACCTAGGAACAACCGGCTCAAACCCAGATTTGCGTTCCTAACTCTACTCTTTATTGTATTTACTTTGCCATGTGTGTCATGTTAGTTAGTTGTGTTGTTTGCTATTTGCTTTCTGTGAGTTTATGTTTGAAACATTGAGGACAATGTTTGGTTTAAGTGTTGGGGGAGGGGGGTAAACAAGTTGTTTTTGCATGATTTTCGTGGGATTTTATCACCTATCACTTCGAATGTTGTTTTTCACTGTTTTTAAGTGTTTTAGTGTGTTTTGAAGCATTTTAGTGTGTTTTGAAAAGATAATCCGAAAATTTCATAAAAAAATGAAAAAGTGTTTTGAAAAACCCAAAAAGAGTTGTTTTTGTGTGTTTGTTTGTGTCTTAGGGTACCTTCCAACACAATGATGAGGATTCGGTTTTTAATTGCATGACTATTAAGGAAAGTTATAAACATGGATGGAAGTTTGAATTGCTCTCTGGTTTATGCTTGATTATGGTTATAATTCATGAATTCATGTTTAATCAAAAATGAGAAAACCAGTTTGTGTAACATGCTTGAAGGAAGAAACTCAAACTAACGCTACAACCCTGAGAGACTTGAGCTTAAAACGTTCTTTGGAGAGTTAAACATCTGTGCATTTGTTGTTTTCTAAAGTCGTTGCATGATCTCATCATTCTTTGCTTGGTTGCTACTTAGAAGGCATTTCATCATCTAGTTCCAAATACTCTACTCATACCCGTTTCATCCAAAGCATGATATTGAAGTGCATAACACATAAACAAGATGAAGTTGTGTAGTGAACTAGTGCCAAAAAGCCTTACCTCTATGCATTAAGTTTTGTAGGATTAACCCCCGTTGAGCCTTGTTTAGCCATTTTCTTTGTTTACCCACATGTTCCCTACCTAGCCTAGAATAGGACCATCCTTACCCTTGTTCTTGAGGTGTGGTGAAGCATGACTTAGAGTGAATTCCCTTTGTTCATTATTAGGCAGCAAGCAAGTGTGGGGGAATGGATTTTTGTGTGTGGGTGTGTGCCAAAGTATCAAAAGAGGCACGGGTAGAAAAAAAAAAAGAAAAAGAAAATTCGTGAGAAAAAGAAAAGAAAAAGAAAAGTATGTGAAAAAGTGTGAAAAGTGTTCAAAATAAGTGAGATTAAGCTCACAAGTGTTGGTCGTTGAAGAAAGGGTCCAAAAAGTTGAATTCGGCCCTAAGTATGTGTGATCTTACCTTTATGTATCAAAGTTTGTGGCTGCGTTTCAAAAGGGAGTTCTAAGTGTCATATTCATTGCTTTGCTTGCTATTGCTTTAAGAACGTTTGTTTTCCTTACCTTTCTTTGTTAGCCAATACCCCTAGCCCCGTTACAACCCTATACTTCTATCTTGAGTGTTGCGTGTTTCAATATGTGGAGTTTGGGATTGGTATGAACATATGGTGTCCCTGGTTCTTGCATCTAAGTAGTAGCATTCCAGTCATGAGATCATATCTATACATGCTTAATAACTCCAGAAATTGCTTTCTTTGTTATAAACATATGTGAGTGTTCGTTTTCATGTTTACATCAATCTTCTCACATACACCTAGAATAGGGAGTGTAGTTAGAAAATCACAGTGAAAATAAGAGTGTACCTAGTGAGGAATTGAGTGAATTCTCTAAGGCATGTTACTACATTCAAAACATTGTTTTAATTGGTTAAATGCGAGCTAATGAATGGTGATTGTGATTAAGTATGTACTAGAGGGTGGGGATGACTAAAATCTATGGTTATGATGATCTTGAATATGTCATGTGCGTTGGAAATCTCTGAGGTGAATGTTGGAAGGTCTAGTTTGTTTTTTGTTTGTTTTGTTTCGTTTTGCTTGAGGACTAGCAAAAGCTAAGTGTGGGGGAATTTGATAGGAGCATATTTATGCGACTTAGTTAGCTTGTTTTCATGCATTAACATCCTTAGTTCTTAGTTAATTTTGTATTTTAAGCTATTTTTGTGTGTTTGTAGGTTCTAAGTGTCAAAAGGGCAGAAAGAAGCGATTTGGAGCATTCTAGAGCATTTTTGGGCCAAGATTGGGTAGTGCAAGCATGGAGGCAAGTTGATGGACGAATTTGAAGATAAAAAAGCTTGAAATCAGCTCAAAAGATGGAGGAAAGAAGTCAAAGATAAAGAAGATAAGAAGTTAGCAAGAAATATGGAACATTGTCCAAATCTTATCTCATCTTATCCAAAACATTATCCTATCTTATCTTGACTTTCCTAATCCAAATACAGAAAGGTTTTAGCTACAAAGAAGGAGTCCTAAACACTTTGGGATACTTAATTCCTTGCTCTAGGAGGATGCCGCACCTTCCTCATCAATTACCCTTCCTTGCCATACAAGTAAACACATTCCCTTTTTAATTTGGACCTAAATTAGCAAGGAGAACCTTCCTTGCCGTGCAAGGAGCCCTATCCCTGATCAATTACCCTTTGCCGCACCTATTTCCTTATTTTAGAGGGATTTGGTCCATTTAATTCCCCAAAACTTCAAGGATTCTGATTTCTAGAAGGGTTAGGAGTCCAAAACCTACCTAAACACCTTCCCAGCCGTGACCTAGCCTTCCCATATATATATATATATATATATATATATATATATATATATATATATATATATATATATTATTGTGCCACATAGATTTGAGACCTCTACACATCCCTTCATATCGAAACCATTCCAAACACCTTCCACCACCCATCCACCACCCATCCACATCATCCACAAACCCTACCAGCCACATGTGTCGCAGCCTTGCAAGGAGGAAGGAGAGGAGGAGTAGCCTTGGAGCGTGTTGCACCCAATCTGGATTGTTCGGCGTTCTTTGGTGTTTTTTACCTTATGTTTTCGATGTTTAATTTAATTTTCCTTTGTCTTGATGTAATCATGAGAGGCTAAACTCATTTTTAGCTAGAGGCTACTTTGAAACCATGATTTTGTGTGTGATATGACTTGATAAATTTCAGTTACAGATTCTTGAAGTATGAATGCAATTGGCTTAACTGTTTGAATTAGAACTTATTTTTGTTTGTTGGTTGAGGGTCGACACTTAATTGGCATTCATAAATTTGATGCTAGGATATAAGTGAGTTTCACATAATCGTTACAAACTTATGTTCACAAGTAGTAAAGGTTGCTGGAACAATCGTGTTAAGTTCAATTCTTGGTGTGAGTAACATGATGTCATAGTTATGAATGCCTCGTCAATGCTTATGATTCTCATTGAGTGTAACGATATCTGATTGTGTCTCTATTATGATGTCATGTAGGGAAATTGATGAGAATAATTTGGTTGTAGATGAGTTGTTCGTCCAATTCAATGAAATTAGGAGAATCTGAGGGTTAATTAGTGATTGACACGGTTAATCTGGGGCATTGTCATTTGTAATTCAATGAAAATGTAACTAGAAGTCAAGTTTTATGCATATAAGTCATGTGTGGATAAGGAAACCTCTAGCTAGTTCACCATCCATCCTAAAAACCCAATTTCGTCTAAATCTGCTTAGTTTAAAGTCTTTGTTTGTTTTAGCTTAGTTTCACTTTAAAACCAACCCCCCTTCACTTGTTTGAGTCAAATTAGTTAGAATCTGTCTTAGTTTGTGTCTTTGTGTGTTTTGAGTCAAGTTTAATTCAATTTTCGTCCAAAGTTGTGTCTAGTGTCTAGAATCTGTCCAATTAGTGTTTTTAAGCAGTTTTGAGTGTTTTGAACCTATTTTGAGTCTTACTAGTCTATTTAAAGTCTTTTGAGTGTTGTGTTGCTTATTTGAGTCAATTTGTGTTAGATTAGCAAGCCCTCCTAATCCTTGGTCCAGAACGATCCCTACTTGCATTTATACTACAATTGATAACAAGAGGGTTTAATTTGTGTGCTTAACTTTAATCACATCACATTCCAGCTAAAAGGTGCCCCCGAAATTGAAATAAATGCATTATGTATTGACCTTGGACGCACACCACCAACTCAACATAATTCTTTGTTAAAAGAAAGCAGTGATGACTGAAGCAGTTAAAGCGACATTGAGATGACACGAAAGAAGCATATGAGTATACCGACATTGATTGAGAGTTTATCAATTTACAATTGCTGTAATAAACTATAAGTAATTATCCCTTAAAAAAAATACATGCTCTTATGTGACGGATCTCCGTCCTTTAAGTAACATTACGCTATATTTTACACGATGGATGGTTTGTCGGGCAACTCATTAGGGTATTTGTCGAGCATAAATTATGGTTTAGGGTTTATAGTATTTGTCGGTCACATATTTTAAGTTTGCCCTACGGAGGCTCCGTCCTTTAAGTTCATGGCCTTATTTCACATATCCAACTCCATATACGATTGTTGGACTCTATATAATTATTTACGACAATCCAACGTTCAATATTGTTCATATAAACTATGAGATCGTATACGCCAAAAATCACACAAAAAAAAAATTTCACACTAGGTAACATGACGAAATTATTCAACGGTTACAAGTTAAATGTAATTTTCAACAGTCATTTTATCTACGTACTTTCCCATTTTCTACCAAAACACTAACCACCTCCAGAATAATACAATGAACTGGTCCGATCATGAAATAAAAATACTTACAATAGGGATTAGAACAAAATCACAGACTACACCTAATAGTGTTAAGGATGAAAACACTAGGTGTTGGTTGAATCACTTGCATTGTGGGGAGTCAAACTCCACAAACATTTTTTTGACGATCCAACCGTCAAACTTGTTTGAACATAGAATGAGGTCGTATACGTCAAAAATCATGAAAAGTACACTTGTATGGACTAGGGATTGAGTGAAAGTGCTGGACGGTTACAAACTTAGCATCATGATCGAACTTCGATATTACTCATGTTTTCAGTTATTTTTCCAAATTATGCTATTTGAGGGTTGAAACACATGTCCATTAACTTTTATCTTGAAAATTGATTATTGGTTAACGGTTCCAGTAAATATAAAAATAATGGATATTTTAGTTTAATTTTTTTACCCGACGGAACGTCTTATCGTCGGGCAAACACTATATTGTTCGTCGGTAAACATTTCAAAACTCCCCCCATTTTTTTCTCAGGAAAATCAAACATCCCTCCAAATTTTGGATTTACCTGACGACAGCTGAAATATTCTGTCGGCTAGGATATTTTTCCCACTTTTTCTTTTGTTTTTTTTTTTTTTTTTTGTTCTGACAAAACGTCCCAGTTGTTTGCTTTTAATATCATCACATAACTGACGATCTTCCGTCATGTAAGCTGAACCGCCTAAACACATGTTTAAAACACATATTTAACCAACGAATTTCCGTCGGGATAAGTGGAAACGTCTAAACACGTGTTTAAAACGTTTACCTTTAACCGACGAACTTCCGTCGGGTAAAGCCGTCAATCCCCTATATTAAAGCGAGAGTTCCATTTTTGTCATTTATTGAAGTTTACTCTCACCGAGACTTCCCATTTCTCTCATTCTCTCTCCATCTCTCTGAGAGGCATATCAAATTTATTTTTACTTGTTATAAAATATTGTTGTTGTTGTCTTACTTGTTATATAAGTTGCATTTCCATTTGTTAGATTTGTTCGTTAATTTCTTTTTTTATTTTAGAATTTCAATTGTTTTTTTTTTTTTTTTTTGTCGAAAGATAAAATTTTATTGACTTAAATACGAATCGTTACATGTGCATCTTCTGCTAAAATATTAAAAAGAAACTCAGGTCCTAACTCATCCGAGCCAAATCTCTTGCCATGCTTAACAACGTACGCCGTTATCGAGTGGGCTGCACAATTACAATGACGAGGGGTAAAGCAAAACCTCACCGACTGAAATAAGCTTGCAATTCTCCAAATATCTTGGATATAAATCTCGAGAATCACATCAATTGCAATCTCTTTGTTGATCATCTGTATCAAACCCTTAGAATCTGATTCAACCACCAACCTAGAACTAGTTCCCCCCTCGCTACCAACCACCGCCTCTAATCCCTTACGTATTCCCTCAGCCTCTGCCATAATTACAACCCTAAACCACCCCCTCCTTCCCCTCCCACGAGCTCTGGGATGCCAGCAAAGTCCTGCAGCACCCACCCCACCCCTCCCTATTTCGTGTGCTTCATCCATGCTGCATCACAATTTAATTTGAGCACACCAAACCCCAGTTTCTGCTAGCACCCCTCATCCGCCCTTCCCCCCGTACCTAACTGTTTCCCCTCACCCAATCCCGTGCCCTCCCCAATTCCCATATCCTCCCCACGACTCTCCCCTACACACATCCCCACCCCAGACAACCCAACCCTGATATTATCCCCTCCCTCCCCCACCGTGTCTCCTATGGCATCCCTAAATTCTATCATTTGCCGCTGCCACAAATCAACAGCCACGTGAGGTAAAAGCCGCACCCCTTTAAACATAGCCTCATCCCTACATTTCCAAATACGCCAAAGACCAAACACCACCTGTTGCATCATTACCTCGGCATCCACCTCCTGCTCCATCCGCTGCACGATCCGCTGCCATTCTTCTAAAAACTCGTTGACCCCCATTCCCACCATATTAATTTGTAGAGACGTCCCAAACCAAAAAGCACGATTGAAGTCACAATCAAAGAAGATGGGCCTCTGTTTCATCATTCGCTCCACACAAATCACATTTATTCACCACACAATTGTTATATATGTTTCGAATTTCAATTGTTAGTCTTACTTCGGTGACCTATACAGTTTATCCGTGGTGCAGCCTCCAAAGAAAAGAAGGTCCGGAACATAAACCGCGTAGTCTTTAGCAAGAGATAGCACTTGAAATTGCCATGTTGTGATGCCGTCAAATGCAAACCCATGGATGAATACCACGGCTGGCTTGGATTTTTGGTTTTCAGTAAGTTTTTTGGGTACCCAGAAGTAGGCCTGGCAAACGGGTCGTGTCTGTCGTGTTCGTGTCGTTTTCGTGTAACACCTGTTATCTTAACGGGTCCTTAACAGGTCGGGTCACTTTACCCCGTTAAGAAAAATATTTTTTTTTCTTAAATTTACCACACATCGCCACATAAATATTATTTCAAAACATTAAAACACATTTGTCGTTTAAGTACTACATCAACACTCGAAAATAATAGCCTAATAAAAAAAAATACATACACTACTAATCTATTACAAATTTTAAATGTGCAAGGATATGCAAAATGAAAGTTTTTGTTTTCAAGGTTGTGAAGCCTTTCTCAAAATATTTTAAATTGAAGATCAAATTCATTCATTGTATTCATATAAGGTCAAGGAGTGTAGCTGTAAAAAATCATCAAAATTGGAGTTAAAGTAACCGTTAAATCATGATTTTTCGTTTATAACCATTGAAAAGTTTTGTCCCGTTACTTGATATCTGAATGTTTGTTTTTTGCGATTTTTTGTTGATGTGATCTTGAAGCATATACAAACAAGTTTGATGGTTGGGATCGTTGAAATTAGCTTCGTAGAATTCGTATCCCATCAAAACGATAGATTCACTAACACTTAAAGTTTATTTATACTTTCATTGAGTATAACATAAGATTTTGTGGTATCCACTTGTGTAATATATTTTAAATTGAAGATCGAATTCATTCATTGTATTCATATAGGGTCAAGGAGTGTAGCTGTAAAAAAAATCATCAAAATCAGAGATAAAATAACCGTTAAATCGTGATTTTTCGTTTATAACCATCGAAAAGTTTTTGTCCCATTACTTGATCTCTGAATGTTTGTTTTTTGCGATTTTTTGCTGATGTGATATCGAAGCATATACAAACAAGTTTGACGGTTGGGATCGTTGAAATTAGTTTCGTAGAATTCGTATCTCATCAAAACGATAAATTCACTAACACTTTCAATAATTTAATAAGTGCTGCCTTGTTCTGATTCAATTTTCAATAATTTAAGGAGTGTTTCTATATTATATACCGTAGACTTGGGGTGATATATGAGCGGATTAATTCGCTTTTATTAGTATGGTGAGAAAGGAAAACTCGAATTAGAAAGGTGGTTAACAATGCGATCGGAGAGAAAAAAAATTCATAAATTAAGTTATACCTTGGTTGGAGGATTCAAAACTTCAAAATCACAATCCATCAATAAAAAAACTTATTTTTCTCTATGAGAGTTATTAGGGTTTTAGCCAAAATAAACGTAAGATAAACAAATAGTGATCGTAGGGTTTAATTATAGTGTTTGGGTTTATTGATAAATTTGAGTTTTATTATTAATTTCATTTTGTACTTAATAGTAATTATGCAAGAGGGTAAAATAGACAATTAACATTTAAAATTTAAGTTGGGTGTAAAAAGAGGTTAAATGGGTTTAAATAAAATTTCCCTTATTTAATAGTTAGGACAAAACTCAAAATTGAACAGCCCAAAAAAATTAGCACAACTACCATTAGATTTGGCATTCGTGTCGTGTTTTCTATGTTCTTGTTGTTTTCGTGACATACTCGATATCTTAACGGGTCATGCAATGTAACTCTTGTTAAAGTAAACGGGTAATATGATCCGACCCGAAATTGATCATTTAATATTATCAGGTAATATGACCCAACCCGAAATTGACCCGTTAATACTATCAAGTAATATGACCCAAAAAAATGGAAAACATAATATTAAATTAGTATATGCATACCACATTGTGACATAAATATTACTTCAAAACATTAAAAAAAAAAAAACATTTGCCTTTCACATTTTTCAGACTTGTACATTAATGATTAAGAATTTTATTTATATTGAACTCCCTTAAAAATACTATTCATGAGAGTTTGTATGGTTTTAAACATTCAAACGACGATGTACCATCCTGAAAAGTGTAGAGCATGAGATCACCCATCCTCAAAGTGTAGAAGATGTGATCATGAGTGTTTGCATATTTTTTCACATTTTTCGCAATTGTGAATTAATTATTATAATTTTTTAAGGTGTTTGGTATTTTAAAATTACTTGATATTTTTACTTTTAATGTGTTCTATAATTTTTTTAATCTCACTTTTTGCCTATAGTATAATATAAAAATAAATAAATAAATAAAACTTTAATTTTTTTAAATTTACATAGAATAATATTACAATAATACATATTGAATATACAATATATACATATATAAATTTTCTTAGCAATTTAAAAAATTTAAAATCATCAAAATAACTTTTTTTTAACGTGTCAAAGCGGGTTATCCGCATGTCACCTTTGTGTAAACCTGGTAAGGACCCGTTAATAACGGGTCGTTATTGTGTGACCCGATAACGACCAAATTAGTTATCATGTTGACTTGAAACCTGCTATTTTCATGTCGTTTAAGTGTTGTGTTAACGGATCGTGTAAGAAATTGCTAGGCCTGCCATTATTTTCTCTTTCCTTCTTCCTTTTTCCACCCGCCCCCACTCTCTCTTTCTTCTCCTAACTCCTCCCATCCACCTCTCTCTCTCCCATCTCTCCTCATCTACCCTGCCTAATGGTCGACAAAGCAGGTGGAGGTGGAAGGCGATGCACTCATGGTGATTTCTGCAATCCAAAACAGTGGGACAGCGCATAATGGACCTTTTGGACATCTCTTTGCTGATACACGATATATTCTTTAGAGTTTTGCGCACTGGAAAGTTTCATTTGACTGACGCGAGACAAATAAGGTGGCTCACCGCCTAGCACGATTCAGTTTAACACTTGATCATCTGGTTTCATGGTTCAAAGAGCCTTTTGATGTTATTTTTGATCTTTTATTGGAGAATAGTATCAGTAGTTAAGTTGTTTGTGCGGGACACTCTTTTTCCCTTTGATCGGGTTGAAATCCTCGACAAGGTTTTTATTGAGGCCCATTGTTAGCACCCTATCCTCTATTTTTATACGTTTATTTCTCTATTCAATGAATATCGTACTTCATTTAAAAAAAAAGAAAGTATAGCTCCTTAAATTATTTTTATAAAAATATTGTCACTATCTCTAAAAATAGTGTTACCGTCTACAAATAATGACACTATTTCTAGAATAGCGTTACTATCCAAAAATGGTGACCATTATTTCTATAAATAGTTTTACCGTTTTTAGAAAAAGTGAACATATACCATAAATTTTTACAAAAAAACCTAAATACAATTTTATTAGTAAGAATGTTATTTCTTAAAAATAATACATTTCAAGGAAGACTAATGAAAATTCAACTTTTTTTTTTATTATATTAGTATTTGTTTTTTAGTTTTTCAGAAACAGCGACACCTATTTTTAAAAACAGTGATACTATTTTTAAAGTTGGAGCCACTATTTTTAGAAATGATGACGCTATTTCTGGAATCAATAACGCTATTTCTACAATTGCTATCACTATTTCTAGAAACAGTGACACTATTTATAGGAACGGTGACACTATTTCTTGAAACAACGTTCAACAAAAACATTTTCCAAACCTTCACCTTTCCCCCACCAATTACCAAGGTGGTCCCGAATTCTGGAAATCTCATTCTTTTTCTTTCGAATATTGGTTACAACTTGGAAATACCTAATATTTTTATCTCCAAGTTGGAGCCAGTTAACTCTAGCTTTCTGAGCCCAGAAAATTTCCTCATCTCTAAGGACATGATAAAGTTGCCTCTTGATATCACACTCCTTATTTAACAAAAAAACTAGAAATAGGTAAGCTCATGTTATCCTGTTGAATTTTATTTAACTCGCTCATAAGAGCCTTTTTCTTATCAAATATGTTGCCAAAGGTATCCTTGTTCCATTTATGGACAATGAATTTGAATCCACCTAAGTAACCTCTAACCTTATCACAAGAGTTGCCAAGCATGCCCTCACTCCAAACTCTACTCACTACATTTCTGAAATCAGGATGGGATAACCACATAGCCTGAAATTTAAAATTAGTACCATCTACACCATTAGTGTTGTACATAGTATTAGTATCCAGTAAAATGGGGCTATGATTCGAACCAAATATGGGATAATTATGAAGAGAGGCCTTGGGTTACAAGTTAACCTAATTCGAGTTAGCAATAGCCATGTCTAATCTTTCATAAATAATAGTGTTACTTTATGCCCGTTACACCAGGTGAACAGCACACCTGATGCAGGGATTGAGATTAAATTTCCTTCACTAAGGAACCTATTAAACTCAATCATGTAAGTAGAAATAGTCCTATTACCACCAATTTTCTCGGCAAGGTTAATTATATTGTTAAAAACTCCAACTAGTAGCCAAGGGCTAATTCTAGAGCTAGCAGGCACTAGATCAAGAATATCATTCCATAGTTGAGGTTGTAGGTGTTTTGTGGATAAGCATAAACAAAGGTACAAAAGAAGTAAGTGTTAGTTTGCTTATCTAAGATATCACAATGGATAAAATGAGAATTCTGAGCAATCATATTTAGGATATATTGCGAGCATTCCATTAGAGGAATAGGCTTCTAGCCTGACCATCCCCACTAGCAAACATAATATTAGAGAACCTCTTAGACAATAAAGCTTCAAGCCTTCTATCAAGGCTAAATCTAGGTTCAACAATACAAAAAACATCTAGATAACATAGACAACAAAGGAAATTAAACTGCGAGGCAAAATCAGGCCTACCCCAACCCCTATAGTTCCATAGTGACAACTTCATCAATTGACATCTTCTAAGTTGTAGGTTGGACCCTCTCCACTCTTACCTTTACTTGTAACTCTCTGCCTATTACCTCCAGTTTGAATCTGCTCGAACTCTCCATCCTCTGTTTCCATAAACACCTCATCTGTGTCCAGATCGGTAAATTCCTCCACTCCATTTCCTTTAAGCTTGCTGTTCGTAGCCTTCTCAGACACCACACACCTTTCTCCAGTAGTTCTAGAACTGGAACCCCCTTCAGTATGATGACCCCACCTAGAGACTAGATCAGCCTTAGACACCCAAGTTCTATTAGCACGAACCACATTTTCATAGCTTCTGCCATCCCTACGCCCAGAGCTCCTGCTTCTGCTATCACTTTTGCCCCTTATAACTGGGACAGTGTTCCATCCTTCCTCATCCTCAATCTGCTCATGGACCATAAAAGCATCACCCCCTCATGAAGCTCATTCTTGGTTTCATCACTTATTGGGAAGTTCGCAGGGCACACCAAAGGTTCATCCTTAAAAATTCTATCCACAAGTAGACAACCATCGTTGTCAAAATCAGTAGGGCACTAGTGTTTGTCACTCATTTTCCTGCCACAATAAAAACAAATCTCGAAAAGTTTCTCATAGCTCAGCAAAAAAGGGCATTCTTCATCATCATTCACCACCAGGATTCTCTTCAGGGGTAACCTCAGGTCAACTTCTAGCAAAACCCTAACAAACAAGCTATTAAGCCCCGAGAGAGTGGTTTCATCCTGATAAGCTCATATTTGTATATATTTTACATCAAATTCACTTGTCTTTTGTTAGTTACTTCCTTTTATTTTTGACCTATTTACTTTGTTTTCGTGTTTTGTAGGATTTGCCAAGCAAAGAAAAGAAAAATAGCACAAGTGGGATTTTAAGTAACAAATTCGTCAAAATTACCTGTGCAGGTCAGCTGACTTTGGAAGCAATTTTCGAACAGCTCAAAAGGAATTAGAGAATGAGCCTGATATGCTTGGAAAGCTACAGATGTCTATTTTCTGGAGTATTTTTGCAGATTGTTAATATCATTTTTCTAGAAGAAGTTATGGCCGTTTTAACACTGAAAGGTTTCCAAGAGGCTGAGCAGTTTGTAACTGACAAGAAAGCATTGAAAGCAATAAACCCAATAAATCTAGCAGCCAAAACTGATGCAGCCAAGAACAAGCCAGCTGACACCTATTCAAATATCAGAGGAAATGGAATTAAAGATGAGGATGAAGAGGGAGTAATTGGCATAAAGGCTACCTAAAGAGTTACAATTGTTTTACCATTTTCTCTCACTTATTGTCATCACTAAATTGCTATTAGTGGGGGGAGTTATGGAAAAGAAAATGATGCATCAAGAGTTGGTTTAAAAGCAGTGTTGAGGAAGGAAGGAATGAAGGAGGAAATCTTGGCATTCTCTTCTTTCGGTTTTATCTTCTCAAACTCATGTCTTTCTTTTGGTTTTATTTAAGTATTATGTGTAACAAATTTTTAGAAATTAGGGGCTGTTTTGAAGCCCCGAATATGATTGCAAGTTTGTTATGACATTTCGTCTGAATTACTTTTATGAATGGATGAAAATTGGTTCACTACTTATCTCATTGATGAATTCTTTATGTGTTTTCTACGGATGCATACTTAGTAAGCATATCTAGGATTCTAATGCTATGAATATGTGTGTGCCTGCCCTTGTCAAATGAGGACCTACATATGTTCTAGAGTAGTACTTGTTAATTGCGATTAACACGTGAACCAATTTCTAGGATAAGTAAGACAACGCCAGTACTTACAATGCCTTATGATGACTCAAACTCTTTTCATTCTTAATGATTTCTACTTGTTAAATCTATGAACACGCCATTCTAGATTGCATGCTAGGAACTAAGTTAAGTTGAAAACGCCATTCTCTTAACATACTACATAAGAAAGAGTAATAAGTTGAGTTCTAACATTGAGCCAACTTGAGTATCTTCATCCGGAAATAAAAGGAATTTGAATGAAACATAACATGCTTGTATGATTATTTGGTGGTGGATAGCAATTCCCCTAACTCGTTTTTCTTAATTTGTGAAGTACAATCTATTTTTATTATTTAAAATCTGTTTCTATCCTGTTTTTGTTCGATTTAATTTAAATAGAAAATCAACTCCAAAAATCCCAAAACTTTGTGTGAGTGTAGCTCTGTGTGTCTAGTGTATTCATATAAAATTTCGTAGACTTTAGATAAGTGTAAGTCAGTCGCATAATTATTTTTCGGTGGCTGGTCAGTAGGGACAGCAACCCAGTTTTTGTGACATTTTAAGTAGTTAGATAAAAGATAAAACAATCTTCTGCGGGAAAGACCCTTATTTTCATATGCTACAATTGACAAATCTTAGTGTTAGTAAGGAAAATCAATAGGACATTTGTGTGCTACTTTGTGGTGTTCATTTAATCCTATCACATCCGCACGGACAAAAGTACCCACAGGTTGTGTGATAACCTCCAAGATCTCAGCATCTCGATATTGAACTGGGACTTGAGGAATCCTAATGCAGACCCTCAAATTAGAAATGAAATCCGTTTATCTGAAATGAACATTCCACATCTCCATATGGAAAATTTGACCCCTCACATACCAAGGCCTATTATCTAAAGCAAACTCCAGCTCTTCTTTATCAGTAAACTCAATGGCATACCACATATGCCCAAAGTGGTCCAAGTAGAAAGGATTCTTAACTCTAGAACCCCAACTTCCATTTGATAGTCCTAGCATCAAATTGCTTTCCCAATAACTTACCCATAAGTACCCTACTCTCCATGTACTCAACATTCATATTTGAATAGAGACTAGTGGACACTCTGGTAACTCCATTCTTCATGGTGAAAGTGCCACGGGCACCCTCAACCACAACAGGGGGCTTACCAGGGAGTGGATTAGCAAATGTGTTCGCCCAAGCATGGATTCTAAGGCTAGTGGGAATTCTAGCATGTCTGGACGAGAAGGCCTCAAGTTGAGAAATGACAGTCATCGTTAAGGTACACAAGCTTTGGGATGAAACACTAAGCCTCACTAACCCACACCTATAAATACTAAGTGTCAAGCTTCTGAAAAAGTTCCAGGAAGACGAAACGGGAAAACCCAGTAGCTTAAGGGACACACAACAGCTCTTAGCAATAATTAACACCTCTAATGGTCCTAAAACTAGACCAGATAATGAAGACGGCAAGCAAGAACTCGAAAAACGAAATAACTGAGAACCAAAACAACGAAATAACTGAGAGCCAAAACACTCTAGACCAATAGCTAAGATTTAAACAATCATAATTAAGCCTAGAGATTAAACTCACCATCAAATCAAAGTGACTGTGTAGCTTCCTAGAGGTGTTATAATTAACCCTGCCTAAAAAGAACCAATGATAACTAAACCATACCTTGCATGCTCCGATTAGGCGATTATCAATTGTGTAGCAGCTTATGCTAGCTTGCACCACCACCCAACTCACCCATCTTGGGTACATCCCTAGCCTCTTGATTTTCTCATTGAGCATACTCTCAACACGCACACTTTCCTTAGCATAATGATTATAATTAGCTCCTCGAGACAAAGATTCATCTAAACAAGCGAGCTCAACAACCTTATCAGAATAATTGCACCCTAACTTCTTTTGAAAATCTGCCTTATTTGAATTTTTTCTCTCCTCCTTTATCCAACTAGTTAACCAATTGATTACAATCCAACTAAAATTTGCAGAACACAACCGATTAACCAAGTTGAATAATTGCACCAGAGTAAGCCCTAACCCTAACCCTAGAACTTTCCCCCTTTTCCCCCTCTCGACTTTTTTTTTTTTTTGTTTTCTTTTTCACTCTAATGAAGTCTTTCGGGAAGATGGTAATGTCAAATCTGCATCGGAGTTATGGCTCAAATTGGAAAGCTTCAACATGACCAAATCCCTTGCTAAACATTTATATTTGAAGAAAAGTTTGCATACTCTTCGTATAGGTGAAGGTACGTCAATTCATAAGCATGTTGATAAATTCAATAAACTTATGATGGATTTGAAAACTGTGGACGGCCAAATTAATGATGAGAATTATGCGATAACTTTGTTGTGTTCATTATCTCCATCGTATGAACACTTCGTTAATGCCATGCTATATGGTGGAGAGAGTCTTAGTTTCGAAGATGTCAAAGTTGCTTTGAATTCTAAAGAGCTAAAGAATAAGGTGTCTGACACACAAGATGGAGCTTTGGTAGTTCAAGGAAGGAATAAGGAAAGGGGAAAACTTGGAAAGAACACTTGTAGCTATTGTTATAAGAAGGGTCATTGGAAAGTAGATTGCCCTAAACTCAGAGGCAAAAAGAAGCCGTTTGTTAGCCTTTTGCTAGTGTTGAGGCAAACATTGCACAAGATCGTTGTTCTGAACTCCTCTAAAGGTTATGTGGATAGAGTGCAATTCGCACTTTTGGTTCAATGTTCAAGTTTTTGTTTGGATTTTGTTTCGTATTTGTTAGTTTCCATAATGGAATTTGTTGGAGAAGGCTTTGGAGGAAATTTCAAGTTTTGAAGACTTTTACATTTTTTGAGTCATGATGGAGATAAGTTTTCGAAGGAATTTGGTGATCACTTTTGCGTTTGTATTTTGGTATCCAAATTTGAAGCTTGTATTTGATTTGGAAGTTTGCTAATTTCTAACTAAGGTGGGGATTGTTGGGTTTTACGGCTCAAAATTAGGATGATGCAGAAATTAGGTTTGTGTTACCTATTTTTGCTTGGTGCCCTATTTGGGTTTGGATTTGACTTCTTGGTTGGATTCCTTGCTTGGTGGAGAGATTTCATTAATACCTATTTGATTAGGATTTGGGTTTGCTTCCTATTAGGATTCCTATATGCTCTATAAATAGGACCTTGGGGTTGGTTTATTTTGTGTAATTTTTGTGTGGCTCATTCGTGTGGCAATTTGGTGAGAGTCAATTGTGAGTTAGAGAGCAATTTGGGAGAATCTTCTCTGTTAGTTTTGGGTTCTTTACTTGTTTGGTTTAGGGTTTGTAATTTGTGGGATTTGGATTGTGAGAGTTTAAACACTCTTTACTTGTTTAGTTAAATTCCTCATCGTGCTTCGCCCGTGGACGTAGGCTTTATGCCAAACCACATAAATCTCTTGTGTTCTTTTAAGACAATTTTTGTAGCTTTTACGACGTTGATATTTGGTACTTTGTAAAAATTCGCTTCCGTTTGCGCATGAAGGTACAACAAAAACAATGTGGACGAATGTGGTATAATCATGTCAGTGAGTATATGATCAAGAAAAGATATACTTATAATGTCATTTTCCCTTATGTGTTTATTAAGAAATAAAACTCTGGATTTGCTATAATAGCAATGTATATCGATCACACGAACTTAGTTGGAACTCCTAAAGAGCTCAACAAGACTGTTGAATATGTAAAAAGTTTAATTAAAAATGAAAGACCTTGGGAAAACAAAATATTGTCTCAGCATGCAGATCAAGCATTGTGATATAATGGAATTTTGGTTCATCAATTAGCTTACATTGAAAAAGTCCTAAAGCGATTTGGCCTTATCCACTTAGCACGCCAATGGTCATTCAGTCTCTTGACATTAAGAAAGATCCATTTTGCCCAAAAGAAGTTGATGAGATGGTTCTTGGTCCATAAGTACCATATCTTAGTGCAATAGGTGGTTTATTGTATTTAGCACAATGTATTATACCAGATATAACTTTTTCAGCCAACTTGTTAGCAAGATATAGCTCTCTGCTCCAACAATTTAACGTTGGAAATGAGTTAAAGATGTTTTACGATACCTTCATGGGACAATAGACATGGGCCTCCTCTACTATGAGAAATTCACAAATGACCAGAATCTTGTTAGATATGCAGATGCTGGTTTTCTCTCCAATCTGCATAAAGCCCGCTCACAAATTGGATATGTGTTCACGTATGGAAATACAACAACTTCTTGGCACTCAACAAAGCAAACATTAGTTGCTACATCTTCCAATCACTTGGAAATACTTGCTCTACACGAAGCTAGTCTCGAATGTTCTTGGTTAAGATCAATGATCTGGAATTCATGTGGCCTACCTTCAAACATAGACACTCCAACTATCATTATGAAAATAATGCAACGTTTGTTACCCAAATGAAGGAATGATTCATAGGACGATAACATTAAACACATATCTCCAAAAAATATTAGTACACATGAGCTTTACAAGGCTAAAGTTATTGAAGTCAGACAAATCCATTCCAATGAAATCTAGCAGACTTATTCACCAAATCACTACCAAAGTGTACATTTCAAAAGCTAGAGCATGGTATCGGATTACACCGGCTTATCAATCAGTCAAATTGAAGAATGTGAAATCAGGGGGAGATACAAATCAAGGGGAGCATCCAGGACACATGCATGTTGTCCTCTTTTTCCTTTGACTAGGATTTTTCCTATCAAGGTTTTAATGAGGCAACATAAGCATACTTAACACTATATCAATAATCCAAGCAAAGTTGTACCCTTTTTCCTTTGCTACTTTTTTTTTTTTCACTCGGTTTTTCCAACCAAGGTTTTAATGAGGCAACTGATGTTGATATGTAGGCATCCAAGAGGGAATGTTGTGAAATTTAATGTGAATGCCATGTAATACCCTGGAAAATTTAAATATATGAAATGGTTATTCATAATTATGAATATGTGAAAAGAATTGAGAATTTATATTAATTCATTTGAGCTTAGTTTTAAATTAAACTAATTACGAGGGTTGAAGTTTGGAAATTAATCATTTAAAATCCGTAGAACATTCGAGGTCAAAATTTATATTTTTGAATAGAGCTTGATTTCACGAACGCGTAGGCGCAAACCGTTCGGAAAAAGGGATATTTTAGTAATTTTATTTCATTTTAGAAGGCTCCAGAAAATTGGAGCCAATGTGTTGTGCCACATGTGTGGCTGAGATGAAAAATAAAAGGGAATGAACGGCTGTGATGGAAAGGAAAGGTTAGAAAAGAGGAAAAGGAAGAAGGAATCAGGGGAGAGGGACGAATGGAAGGAGAGAACCAAGAGGGAAAAGGAGAGAAAAGAGACACGGAGGATCGGGACCCGAGTCTTGGTGACCCGACCCGGTCGGCACCCATGCATGTTTCCGACGGGTTTTCACCCCTTTTTCCGGTGAATTGCTTCAAGAAACCACTTGGAAACCCCTCCACGACCTTCCCTTTCCTTATTCCACCCCAAAAATCATAGGATTTGGGAAAAATGCACCGGTGGGTGCGACGGGGTTTGTTCGAAATCCACCAAATCGTGAAATGATTTCATCAAATTACCACCACTATTAGACTCCCCTTGAGGTCTGGAACAAAGCCCATGCATTGTTTGGGCGTCGGAGTTGCTTTGGAGTGGAATCAAGGACACCCAAAAACAAGGGTTTCTGGCGGTTCGTGGCAAATTTGAGGTGTTTTCCGGCCAAATTGGACTTGGCCGTAGGTATGAAACTTGCTCCAATCATTGAGATCTACAACCCTGTAAAATTTGGTAATTTTTGGAAATAATTGATTTTTTCCGGCGATTTATGGCGGCCGACCGTCACTGGCGGTGGCGGGTGCGGCGGCGCACGGCCAGAGAGCCGACGTTGCCATTTTTCATGTAAATTTCAATATTTTGAATTTTTATTGGTAACCATTTGATATGATTTGGATTGTGAGGATTGTGAAGGTTGATGGTGAATATGGTGGTTATTAGAATATGTTTGGAATTTATGAAAATAATGAATGGTGAACTACGAAAGGCTTGATCCCGCGCAAGGGTATGTAGGCAGTCTAATAGTGTTAGATGCAACCTTAACTATTTGTCTAAGAAGAGTAAATGGGTGATTAATTTAGAACATATATCTTATGTTCTAGACAAATGAGATAGGTTATAGATTTTGTGAGAAACTCATAACTCGAAAATCAAGTATTAACTTTTGTTGAGAAGTCGAGTTAATGGAAGAAATTTGGAGATTTAATTAAAAATCTAAGCATATGTTTTGGTAATTAAAATATGATTATAGTAAGGAAATTGAATAAAGCACCATGATTGAGAATTTGGTCAAGTAAAGGGATGTTTAGTTTGGGCCATAAAATTAAACGAGGTTATATAATTGAGAATTGCAGTTGAAGTGAGAATTATTCTTAGATTGTAAAATTGGTCTAAGAGAATTAAGGTTATAGTACTTGCGGAATTAAGGAACTTAATTATATGGTCCTGAATATTAGCGACTAAATAAACAAGAGTTTTTTTTTGGGCCTATCACCAATAACATTTCCCGAAATAAATTAAATATTTCGGGGTCGGGGTGTGACATGCCACACATGTGACTGTATGAGGAAGCAAACCAAAATAGACTTTGGTGGCAACCTTTAAAAGTCTTAGGTGAAAAGTCTTAGGGAGGTAAAAAACTTCTTCATCCATGTAAGGTTGTGTCGGATCAAAACTCTTACATATGGATGTATATCAGTAGCCTCATTACAACACAAAAGTCAAGAGTGAAATTAATAATACCAATATCCCTCCCTTCTCTATACTTGCATCCTTTGTGTGATACAATCACAAAAATAAACAGTGTGATCATTGCACCCGTTCGACGTCTATATGTAGCAAATGTTATCTCTTTCTCACTTTTGCCTATTTATAACAAAGAGATGAAAAACTAAAAAATAAACTGATTAACTTGGCTCACCCAAATTAAATGAACTTAAAAAACTAACAAATCTAAGATAATGTGGAGCAAATTTTGAGTCTTATAGAGATGACTTTCAAGTATCAGAAGGCAAACTGGGATCAAAATCAAGTTCTAAGGGGCAAAATGAACGACTTTTGAGTTTCAGCAAGTAAAGTGACGACTTTTGAATTACAGGCAGTACAGTGAAATCAAAATCGAGTTTCAGAGGGCGTAGCTAAAATAAGTCATAAAATAAATAAAATAAAATAAAATAAAAGAAAGAAAGAAGTACACCATATTAGTTGAAAGAATAATATATTGAAATATACATTAACCCGAAACCCTATCATCTAGAAAATGTCAAGAACAAAAGTAGTCATAGAGGAAAGAGGAAGGAAGAGAAACACTTACTTTTCCTCTTCCTCTCCCTTTCACTCCATGTTCTATTTTTCTAGTCTATTCTATTGGGTTGAATAATAAACTCTTTTTTTCTGTGCAATCGCCATTAAAAGTCAACACCAGAAAGGGGGCACGCATGGGGCATGGGACATGGATAGAGTAAGATTTAGGTCGATGGCCGCCAGCCATTGTTGTTTCTTCATTCGCATCCCATTCCTGCAGTCATTGTAGAAAAGTTCGGTGATCAAATAAATTTAAAATTGGATAATTACACAAAAAGAAAGTGAGACTGATTATCTATCAGTAGTCAGCTAAAGATGTGGTAGGTGTGTATGGATGAGTAAGGGCTATGTTTAGTAACATGATTTTACTTACTTATAATAAGATAATTCATGAATCGATAAGAAAAAGAAACAATGAATGACCTATAAGGACGTGACAACATGCTAAAACCCATAATAAGATCACACGTCTACATTTATAACAAACACCCAAAGACATTGCACAAGCTAACGTAAGGGCGCAATTCGGGCCCAATCAGACCATAGGTTGTGATAGCAAGATTTTAAGAGACACTTCAGTGACTCATTAACTTCACACATTGTTATTTGCATTTTATTACATGCACATGATAGCAAGTGTGAAGGTTTACAAAAATGTTAGTCTTATCATATATTTGTATCGGTTTCTCTAATAGAGATGAGACTCATATGTGTTGATGAGCCCTATCTCTATAGAGAGATGATACAAATGATGATACAAATATATAGTAATTGTAGCATTACTCGAAGGTGTAATCATAAAACTCATCACTATAATTGTAAGTAAAATTGCTCATTATAAGTTATATATAACTTCTTTCCCGTTTTCTGATGTAAGATTTTTGTATTCTATCAACATGTTTAAATTGCCTCTCAGTATTACGGTCTAGTGGTATTCATTTTCACTTGAAAGTGAGAGGTCTTAGGTTCAAATCTCGTGGATGGCAAATTCGATACCAAATTAGATTGCTCATAGTGTGGCTTAGCTGAGCTCTCCCTTCTCTTAATGTAAAAATATCGATGTACTAAAAAAAATTGATTAGTTTATATTTGGTTGAGATATGTAGTCCCCTTGCTGTTTAGACTGGATTGCAGTTTTTGTTTTGTTAACTTTAGTTCATTCTAACTTGGGCCTAAACTTGGTTTTGGGTCTCATTACGAAGCTCCTCCCATTTATGTAATACTTATTTTGTTTTAGAAGTTTCACTTTCATGCTATGAAGCATTCAATGTTATGAGTATTAAATGGTCTGAATTTATGAGACCACAATTAAAACAATAATCCAAACCAATATAGGTCATCTAATGCTCATAACATTTAATGTTATGTAACATGGAAAAATTTTCCTTGTGTTAGACCTTTTGTCCATTGCACTAAAATTTTGAAAAGAAAAAATGGAAAAAAGTTGTAGTGGAGTAGGTTTGGAGGTTGGCCTTCAGCTCCTGTCACGATTTCTTAATTCTTCTGCAAATTATAAGAAAAAAAAGTGTAAGAAATTGAGTTAAACACCAGCAACAAGTTAACATTTGTTAAATGTTTAGGTTGGCAAAAACTCAAATGCAAAACGAAGCAGCCCATGTAAAAAATTAATTTTACCCTAATAAACATTTCATCCCAACCCAAAAACAAGATAGCTGGTGTGGCAGACCATCTTATATTAGGAAAAGAGTGAAAAAATATACATTGCGTTTCGTGCCATATATAACTTAGTTAAATTAGTTAATGTTTTGTTAGCGAATAAAAAGCAATCATGTTGTTTGTGTCACAACATTGAATCGGTGAAAGAATCTGAAGCATGGTTGTCATACGGTGCCATTACAATGTGGCCCTATATATGTGCGATGAGTTTCAATTGAGGTATTTAGTTACAGTGGCGTCATCGTCAAATAAATGTTTGTTATGCGTTGAAAAAGTGAATTATCCATTCAATAAACGATTGACATGCAGTAAATTAGTGACTTTAGAGAATCTCTCCTTAACTTCCTTTATTTGAGGAACATTCTTATAAGGCTCACTCTACATTGTATTTTAACAAACTGAACCATCTAATTTTTAAGTTTTTAATAAAAAAATCATTACAAAAGTCACCTATATGAGACACAATATGATTAATCGTGATTTTAGTAGTTCTCTGAAACACTGCGTTGGTTTATTTTTTCACTACCATAGATTATCTAATCATTTATGGGTACTACATTGTATCCA
Source organism: Heteromeles arbutifolia (assembly GCA_024362995.1). NCBI lineage: Eukaryota > Viridiplantae > Streptophyta > Magnoliopsida > Rosales > Rosaceae > Heteromeles > Heteromeles arbutifolia. The sequence goes on along the minus strand of JANCRC010000002.1, from coordinate 34,720,813 downwards.
TCGGCCATGCATGGTCAAGCATACAACAAAGCATGGCATGAGCATAGTAATACAGTTATAGCATATGGTGCCGACGACCTGCGAACATTCATGCATGCATTGATTCTCTCTAGCTAACCACCAAGCTTTTTCTCTACTGCCAACTACTCTGTTTTCGTTTTTCCATGTTTTTTCTTAAATATTCGTGTCGGCCTAATTTTTATTTTTTTTTTTTACTTTTTTTTTTTAAATGGGACAACTAGTGACAAGCTACAATTATCCATCCATTCCAAGCCCGGAGAAGTTATAGGAAATTTCATCCTGCCAGTGGCCACAGTCAAGCAATCAAAGCATCGATCCCGAGACCTCCCACATTTTTTTGTTTATTAAGGAGTAGTCCGTGTTTTTATCAAAGCATCAAATATTTCATTCTATACTCCTCACATGATATTTTTCTTTGTAATTATAGAAAGTTTGGAATGCAAAGTAAGATTTTTGGAGTGGCAATAACAATTCCCTTGAATTTTATTTTGAAAATTATATGACACCATATGACGTAGTTGTTAAGATTGAATTATTATTCAAGTGTTCATTAACAAACTTATTTTGCATTAGTGCCGCATCACATAATTTTCAAATATAATTTAAAAAATTGATCTATCAGCATTACTTGAATAAATAACGATACAAGTAAAGCAGGCAATGCATTCATAATTGCGAGTCATCCTCACATGTGTGGTGACACACCCCGACGTAAATCGAAGCATGCTGGCCATCACGTGAGCGTGACGTAACCATGTGCACAGTGCGGAAGCAAGATTAATAAGGAAAATACTAACAAATTAAAAACCTAATCGTTAGCAACCTAATGAAGATAGCGCGCTAAGGTGAGAATAAGTGTGAATTACACAACCAAAGCATAAGCAGTCTAAGTACAGTCCGATTGGACAAGTACTAATTATACAACACCCGAAGGTGATCATACATGAATGATGGTCTGTCAGAACCTCCGAGAAATCCTCATATGCCACCAAAGAAACCTTCACCTAAAACCTGGAGGAGTGTAAAACAAAGCGTGAGTGGGCAAAAAACAAAGTTTTTCAAAACCATTTCATTTCTCAAAAATTATATCCCCTCGTCGTAAAACCTATATAGTTTTCCCAGAAAATAGCATATAAATATATATATCTCAAAATCATGCTCAGCAATAGCTATAAACAAATAAATGGCCAACTTTATGCCAATTGTATGCCATGCCAACGCATCTCAATGAATGCATATGTATAAATCCATGAACAAGTAAGAACAGGTATGAACGTTCAATATCAGATCAGCCATCGGCTGGATCTATAGCTCATAATCAACTCAATCATATCAAATATATAACCTGCACATAATCAGCACCACCTCTCGTGGTCTACACAACATCACTAGGTGTATAATAATTATGCTCTAGTGCTACGATCACGTGAAGACTGTGCGAAATAATAGCGGGTCACCTACGAGTCGAACCCACTTATAGTGGTCTATACGACAGGACTGTGCACCTAACTTGGATCAAGACGAGCATACGGTGCAGGAGGTGAACATCACGTGAAGGACTGTGCCCTAACTCTGGGCGGGAGCACTAACACTGATGTACAGGTTTATGAGCTCTCAATACATCATATCGTTATCATACCTCTCATCAACCAATCATACTTACCTAAGCATCCACGGCACCACTTTACATATATGCAATGTATACTAGTTCATAAGATAATTATAAATTCATATGCATGGCATTTAGAACGCGTTTCCATTTAAAACATGGATTTTTGGGAAAATCATCAAGTATATAGGTATCTACGGAAAACCAAAAGCCCACTCATTGATATGTAGAAGGGTCGTAACCCCCGTGCCTAGCCTGGCTACGCTCAACCTCCGGATAGGCCTCGCCTATATGAGAAATAACTGAAATAACGTTAATTAACGCACATAAAAAACACTAGCTAATAACTTCTCATATATTGCTCAATTTAGGTATATAAATATACCATCGAGACCTCCTCATCCTCAAAAACATCCCCATAGTTTTAAAATAATTTTCTGAGGTCTCACGCTCAGCCACGCGCCAGCCAAGGCACGGCCAGACGTGCCCCCACGCGAGGCCACGTGCCTGGCACACTGACGGCGTCAGTTAACGTCGTCAGGAATATTCCATTAGCATATTTTGTCAAAACTAACGGAATATCCTATTGTCTTCTCCGACGAGTCGCCGGACGCCGACAACTGTTCGCCGGTTTTTGGAAAATCTTTAAAACCTTATATCTTCTTCATTTTTGCACCAAAATTCATGAAACTTGAACCGTTTTGAAGATCTCACAAAGACGAACAAAACCATACCTGATTCAAGCCTTGAAACCACCAGAATCCTACTAGAAAATGCCTCGATATTGTGAAAAATCGTAAAACTCGTCAATCTCGATATTCCGACATCCAAATTCTTCCAACGAACCACTCCGAGCCTCGTGAGGATCTCCTAAAGCTTCCTGTGAGCTTGAAATCCCCAAAAACACACGATTTCACATTTGCATGAATAGTGACATAAATCGGGTTACGGTTTTTACGAATTTTCGAAGAAGTTCTTACCTAAAAATGGCACCACTCGACTCGTATGAACCTTAGGAACACAATGGTGCCCTCTGAATCTTCAATCTGCCAGGTTTGCAAGGGGTTTGGGGTTGGTCCGTACGAAGAGAGAATGAGAAAGTGAGTCTGCGAGAGAGAGATAGCACGAGAGAGAAAAAAGAGAAAATGGAGTCAACGGGTACGATGTGGGTGTGTGTGTGTGGTCCAGATTTTGGGTCACCAATCAACACAAACAATTTTCTCACATCTAACTTAACCACACAAAACATCCAAGGGCAATTTTGTCTTTTCCCACCTTCGAGAATAATTTTCCGAGACGGGCTGTCACAATCTATCTTCCTTATAAAAATTGTGTCCCCGAAATTTATACAACCAATACAATCCACTAATAATCATAAAACAATCTGGGATAGATCTCTCTCACCCAATCCTCTGTCTCCCAAGTAGCCTCTTCCACTGAGTGATTTCTCCACAAAACTTTCACCAATTTCACTGTCTTATTTCTTAGTTTCTTATCTTTCCAATCCAAGATAGTCACTGGCTCCTCATCATAAGTCAAATCCGGATTAATTTCCAAAGGTTGAGGAGGTATCACATGTGACAGATCTGAGACATAATGTCGAAGCATGGAAACATGGAACACATCATGCACCTTAGATAACTCTGACGGCAACTCAAGTCCATAAGCAACCTTACCGACTCTCTCGGTGATCTGATAAGGTCCGATGTACCTAGGACTTAGTTTGCTTTTCTTCCCAAACCGTACCACACCTCGCCACGGCGATAGCTTCAAAAATACCCAATCACCAACATTATACACTCGATCAGTGGCACGCCTGTCCGCTAAACTTTTCTGGCGATCCTGGGCCGCTTTCAGGTTAGACTTAATAACCTGAACATTCTGAGTAGTCTCCTCTACTATCTCAGGGCACTAAAACTCTTTTGCCGACTTTTGACCAACATAAAGGTGTACGACAAGACCTGCCATAAAGTTCCTCGAATGGTGACATACCAATACTCGAATGAAAGCTGTTGTGGTAGGCGAACTCCATCAAATCCAACTGCTTATGCCAAGCGTCACCAAACTGCAAAGCCGAAGATCTGAGCATATTCTCCAAGGTCTGAATCGTCCACTCTGATTGACCGTCTGTCTGAGGGTGATATGCCGTACTGTAGAATAATTTCGAACCAAAAGCTTCCTGGAATGCTGTCGAGAACTTAGAAGTGCATCTACTGTCACGATCCGAGATAATACAAACTGGAACGCCATGGTACTTCACGATCTTCAATAAGAACAACTCAGCTAATCGGCTTAAGGAATACTTTTCCCTCATAGGAATGAAATGCGCTGACTTAGTAAGCCGATCAACGATCACCCAAATTCCATCATAGCCATTCTGAGTACGAGGAAGCTTGTACACAAAATCCATAATGACATTTTCCCATTTCCACTGTGGAACGGGAAGTGGCTACATCAATCCAAATGGCTTCTTCATTTCGGCTTTAAATTGCTGACATATGGCACATCTACTCACATACTCGGCAATTTCTCTTTTCATACCCAGCCAATAATAAAATGGTCGAATGATATGATACATCTTAGTACTTCCTGGATGCGTTGTATAAGCTGAACAGTGCGCTTCGTCCAAAATTACTTTCTTCAACTCTGCATTATTCGGCACATACATCTTACCCTCCTGCATAAGCATGTTTTCTGATTCTTTGATTCGAAGATCTTTCTTCTTTCCTTCATTTCTTAACCGAATAAGTTCCTGAGTTTCTTCATCATTAATATAGGCCTCGAGCACTCTATCAATCAAAACTGGCCTGACCTGGAAACTAGCAAGCAAGGCTTCTTCATGATTGTCCCCTCCCAATTCCACTCCAGTGGACCTCAAGTCTGCAAGAAAGGGAACACGGCTCGCGTATAAGGCATTAATTCGGCCTTGGGATTTCCAACTAAGTGCATCCGCCACCACATTTGCACGACCTGGGTGATACTCAATCGTGCAATCATAATCACTTAGTAATTCAATCCACCTTCGCTGCCAAAGATTCAACTCCTTCTTAGTGAAAAGATACTGGAGACTCTTATGATCTGTGAAGATCCTACATTTCTCGCCATAAGGATAATGTCTCCAAATCTTTAAAGAAAAAATAATAGCTGCCAACTCCAAATCATGAGTAGGGTAATTCTTCTCGTGAGGTTTCAATTGTCGCGAAGCATAAGCAATTACCCTATCATGCTGCATCAACACACAACCCAGACTAGTCAAAAAAGCATCACAATAGATCTCAAAGTTGCTGTTATCATCTGGAAGTGCTAAAACAGATACATAAGTGAGACAAGAATTCAACTGCTGAAAACTTTGCTCACATTTATCATCCCACTCAAACTTAACATCTTTCCTCGTCAATCTCGATAATGGTAAAGCAATAATCGAGAAATCCTTAACAAACCATCGATAATATCCCGCTAAACCAAGGAAACTCCGAACCTCGGCGACGGTTCGTGGTTGCTCCCAATTCTCCATCGCTGCTATCTTCTGAGGATCTACAAGAATACCTTGAGCAGATATGCTATGCTCTAGAAATGCCACTTGATCTAACCAGAACTGGCATTTGTTGAACTTAGCATATAACTGATGTTCCCTCAACTTCTTCAACACCAACTTAAGATGTCTAGCATGCTCTACCTCAGACTTAGAGTATACCAGAATATCATCGATGAACACAATGACAAACCTATCAAGATATTGCTGGAATACTCGGTTCATCAAGCCCATGAAAGCTGCTGGTGCATTAGTTAGCCAGAACGACATCACGAGAAACTCATAATGACCATAACGAGTCCTAAAAGCAGTTTTAGGAACATCCTTGCTCTTAATCTTCAGTTGATAATAGCCAGACCTCAAATCAATCTTGGAAAACACACAGGCACCTCGAATTTGATAAAAGAGGTCATCAATACGCGGTAATGGATAATGGTTTTTAATCATCACTCTATTCAATTGCCTGTAGTCAATGCAAAGCCTCAAAGTACCATCTTTCTTTCGAACAAATAAGATTGGGGCTCCCCAAGGTAAGATACTAGGCTAAATAAAACCCTTATCAACCAATTCTTGTAACTGGATCTTCAATTCTTTTAACTCAGCAGGAGCCATCTGATAAGGAGTTAAAGATATAGGAGCTGTACCTAGAAGTAAATTAATAGTGAACTCCACATCGCGATCTGGCGGCAATCCAGGCAAATCCTCAGGAAAGCCGTCAAAAAAATGTCGGACTACCTGAACATTCTCCATGCTAACAAGAGGATCATCATTCAGCACTATGTGAGCTAAATATCCCTGGCAACCTTTTTCGAGTAACTTTTTAGCTCTCATAGCTGAAATAACTCCATGTCTCACCCCACCACGTTCTCCAACAAAAGTAACCTTAGGTAATCCAGGACGATGAAAGGTTATCGTTTTCCTATAGAAGTCAATCTTGGCACGATTTTAATGCAACCAATCCGTGCCTAGAATCACATCGAAATCAACGATATCCAACGGAGTGAGGTTAGCTAGCATAACCACGTCTTCCACTACTACAGGACATCCTGGGTATACGTAATCTACATAACACATTTCCCCTCTAGGCATTGCAAACTCTAATTCATACCCAACGGGTGAAGATTGAGGTTGTGACAACTGAGCAAATGTATGAGAAATTACTGAATGCGTAGCACCACAATCAATCAACACTTTAGCATAATGACCAAGAATATTTAACGTACCCATGATTAGATCAGGATTATTCTGGGCATCCTGTAGCGAAAGGTTATGGATATGTCCCTGAGCCTGATGCCTTTCTCCGCGGCCTCTGCCGGCATGAACTCCTCGTCCTTGGGAAGTACGTCCTTGGCCTGACTGGCTGGCCTGTCTTGACGACCCCGCGCTACTAGCAGCAACATCAACCTGCTAACGTTGTCCTCCGGAATACCACTGTGATCCACCAGCTGAATACTGCTGCTGAGGCATGTATCCTCCTGAATACTGACCGTAGCCACCCTACTGATAAGGATCCTGAGGGTACTGATACTACCCTGATGAATAAGGAGCTAGATCTCCCTGATAATGGTAAGTGCAACCACGACTCGCCTGAGGGTACTGAAAACTGCTGAGTCTGAACTGGCGGCGGCATATGAGGCTGCTGAGGTCTCAACTGGTTCTGAGGATAATTCTTAGCCAGATGTCCCATCTGACCACAGGTATAACATCCATTACTACCGCGTCGACACTCTCCAAAATGTCGGTTATTGCACATGCGGCATAAATGAGCATTACCTCTACCAGAATCCCCCTGTCTCTGGAATCTAGGACCTCATGGGAATCTACCACCTCTCCTCAGACCAGTGGCACTTAAACCCCGGCTAGAAGAACTAGAACTAGCTCCATTCCTCTTAAAATTCTGGGTCTGGCGAGGTCCCTGAGATAGTTGACCTTTACCTTTGTTATCTTTCTTCTGATTTCCATCTTTTTCTTCTTCTTCCTCGCTCTCATTGGGCATATTCTCAGAGTCCTCTATCCTTAACAATATTTCATAGGACTCCTGATAAGTCACACAGGGATAGATAGTCGCCATAGAACGCTACTTCTTCTTTGTACCTTGCTTAAAACGTCGAAGCATCTCAACTGAATTAGCAGCAACTTCTGGATCATAGCGAGACAAATAAGTGAACTTCCTGTAATACTCATTAGCAGTCAATTTCCCTTGTTTCAAACCCGTAAACTCCTGCTTTTTACGGTCTAAATACGCCGGAGGTATGAATCTCTTATAAAATGACCGCTTAAAATTCTCCCAGTCTGCAATCTCCTCGGGCGTCCTCCCGTACGTTTCATGTATCCACCAGGATGCAGGTTCTTTGTCCAAAAACTAAGTAGTGGTCTCTACCCACTTATCATCGGAAAAACTCCCCTGAGTCTGCATCACACGATACGTCTTCTCAATCTGATTAAGCCAACACTCAGACTCTTCATGGCCCTCATTACCCTTAAAAATAGGTAACTTAAGATTATACACTGATTCCAGAGGAGTCCGCTGAGGTGGGCAAATTACAGACTGAATGGCACTAGCAATAGCTTCCCCGAACTGAGCAATGTTAGGGAAATTAGGCTTAGAAGAACGACGTGGCTCTTGACGAGGTAGCATAGTTCTGACAGAAGACACCAAGATAATTAGAATTTCACAAAGATACATAATTACTCAACCTAGTGCTCTGATACCAAACTGACAGACCCCGACCTAAATCGAAGCATGATGGCCATCACGTTAGCATGACGTAACCATGTGCACAGTGCGGAAGCAAGATTAATAAGGAAAATATGAACAAATTAAAAACCTAATTGTTAGCAACCTAATGAAGATAGCGCGCTAAGGTGAGAATAAGTGTGAATTACACAACTAGAGCATAAGTAGTCTAAGTACAGTCCGATTGGATAAGTACTAATTATACAACACCCGAACGTGATCATACATGAATGATGGTTTGTCAGAACCTGCAGGAAATCCTCGTATGCCACCAAAGAAACCCTCACCTAAAACCTAGAGGGGCGTAAAACAAAGCGTGAGTGGGCAAAAAACAAAGTTTTCAAAACCATTTCATTTCTCAAAAGTTATATCCCCTAGCCGTAAAACCTGTATAGTTTTCCCAGAAAATAGCATATAGATATATATATATCTCAAAATCATGCTCAACATAGCTATAAACAAATAAATGGCCAACTATATGCCAACTGTATGCCATGCCAACGCATCTCAACGAATGCATATGTATAAATCCATAAACAAGTAAGAACATGTATGAACGTTCAATATCAAATCAGCCATCGGCTGCATCTATAGCTCATAATAAACTCAATCATATCAAATATATAACGTGCACATAATCAGCACCACCTCTCATGATCTGCACAACATCACTAGCTGTATAATAATTATGCTCTAGTGCTATGATCACGTGAAACGAGTCGAACCCACTTATAGTGGTCTATACGACATGACTGTGCACCTAACTTGGATCAAAGACGAGCATACGGTGCGGGAGGTGAACATCACGTGAAGGACTGTGCATTAACTCTGGGCGGGAGCACTAACACCGATATACAGGTTTATGAACTCTCAATACATCGTATCGCTATCATACCTCTCATCAACCAATCATACTTACCTGATACTTATCTGAGCGTCCACGGCACCACTTTACATATATGCAATGTATACTAGTTCATACGATAATTATAAATTCATATGCATGGCATTTAGAGCGCATTTTCATTTAAAACATGGATTTCTGGGAAAATCATCAAGTATATAGGTATATACGAAAAACCAAAAGCCCACTCACTGATATGTAGACGGGTCGTAACCCCCGTGCCTAGCCTGGTTACGCTCGTCTTCTGGATAGGCCTCGCCTATATGAGAAATAACTGAAATAACGTTAATTAACGCACATAAACAACACTAGCTAATAACGTCTCATATATACCACGTGCCTAGCACACTGACGGCGTCAGTTAACGTCGTTAGGAATATTCCGTTAAAACCCAGCATATTCTGTTAGAAATCTAACGGTGTCACCTAACGTCGTTAGCACATTCCGTCAAAACTGACGAAATATCCTATTGTGTTCTCCGATGAGTCGCCAGACGCCGGCAAAACCATACCTGATTCGAGCCCTGAAACCATCGGAATCCCGCCGGAAAAAGCCTCGATATTCCAGCAAACCATAAAACTCGTCGATCTCGATATTCCGACGTCCAAATTCTTCCAACGAACCACTTCGAGCCTCGTGAGGATCTCCTAAGGCTTCATGTGCGCTTGAAATCCCAAAAAACACACAATTTTACATTTGCATGAAAGGCTTGAGGCCAGCCAACACCTCAAGCGTGCCTCAGCCACCTAGCCTCAAGCTTATTTCTTTCAAAGTTTAATGTGATTTCTCTGGGTTTTGCTACGTTTAGTTGCCCACACGCATACAAGATGACTATGCTCCTTCTTCCTGGTGAAAAATGCGAAAAAAAATCTCTCTCGTTCATATTTGCTCTTGCAAACGCAGTTTCAAACATAATGTCAAATGATCAAATTGTTTTATTACTCTAAACAATGAAAGGCTTGAGAGATAGAGAGATAGAGAGAGAAAGATTTGCGTCCATCCAAGGCAATGACAGGCCCTACTACAATCACCACAATATATTGTCTGAAAACAGTAAATTAACAGATACAACTAGACCTGGCATTCGTGTCATGTTTTCTGTGTTCGTATCATACCTGATATCTTAACGGGTCGTGTCGTGTAACACCTGTTAAAATAAACGGGTAAAATGACCCAACCCGAAATCGACCAGATAATATTAACAGGTAATATGACCCGACCCGTTATCCGTTAAGGAAAATATATTTTAAACCAATAAATAATCAAATGAAAAACATAATACTTAATAAGTATATACATACCATATTGTCACATCCAAAACATAAAAACGCATTTTTCTTTTAAGTATATTTTTGCTTACCTAAATTGATCAAATGGTAAAATTGTAAAATATTGGAATAGAGAAGGGGTTTTTTTCGTCCAAAAAAGTTCTAATAATATAAGTAAAATAGAATCCAACGGTACAGATTTACTCTCATTCATCTGACGATTCTTGTTTAAGTAAAGTCTTTAATAGTTTTTTAATTAATGTAGAAGTGTAAAAAGTATATAAATGCTCGTAATGACAAGCTTTATAACTTTCATGAAGAGCTTAACTTCGAAATTCGCCACTATAATCATATAAATCATAGATCAAAATTTAACAGTTGATTGTTGTTTACATTTACGCTTCATTGTTCTTATCAAATTTTGTTTTTTCAGATTTTCTTTTTTGAAAGCATGATCTATTAGAAGATGCAGAAAGATGAACGGTTTGGATCGTTGATATTATATTCATAGTTTTACAGTTAGTGAAAATATTGCTTGATGTTTATAAAGTTTCAACAAACTATATGACATCGACTCATATTTCAGTTAACCGTAAATATCGAAACGTGATATCAAAGATCTGAACCGTTCATCTTCTTACATCTGCCAGATGATCATGTTTTCAAAAAAAGAAAATTTAAAAAATGAAATTCAGTAAAAAGAATAAAGCGTAAATGACAATCGACGGTTAAATATAAATTTAAGGTTTATGGATTATAGTGTTGGATTTCGAAGCTGACCCCTTCATGAAAGTTGTAAAGCTTGTCACTATGAGTGATTGTATATTTTTTTTTACATTTTTTACACTTCTACAATAATTATTATTAATTTTATTAATTTTGCCCTCAAGTAAAAAACATTATTCATGAGGGTTTGGAGGATTTTAAAAATCTAAACAATAATGTAAGTGTATCCATTATCTACTCGTGGAGGAATAATGATGAATCACGAGTGTTTATATATTCTTTCACATTTTTCATACTTGTATATATGTTTTTTTAGTTCTTGCCTATACAAATACTATACTAGTTTATTTTAATTTTGGACAACAACATGTTAAGTAAAATTTATCCTAGTAATGATAATAAGGAACTCTCATAATAAAAATAAATAATGACTAAAACATTTTTTTTTAACTTATATAGAATAATAATACAAAACTATATATTTAATATAGAATATATTGTATATATTAATATGGCTATTGTATTTTATAATAAATCTTTTAGTAATTAAACTTTAAAATTATCAAAATAATTTTTTTCTTAACGGGTTGAAACGGGTTACGCACGTGTTACCCGCGTGTATACTCGTTAAGAACCCGTTATTAACGGGTCACCCGATAATAACCCGATTAGTTATCGTGTTAACCCGAAATCCGTTATTTTCGTATCGTGTCAAAAACTGCCAAGTCTAGATACAACACAGTTTAACAGATGCGAAGCTTAGTTGGCACTCGCCAAAATATACAACAGATTTGGTGATGAACCCTAATAACAGCAAGAGGAAGTTAGGTAATGAGCAGAAAAACATCACTTTCAAGTTTCGAGCAATCCAAACATAAAACGGAAATGTATCTTCACCTGCATCACTGGAAGATAACCCTTTCTCAAGGGCAAGGAATATTAGACGATAAATTATAGCCGCCTAGCCGGATCTGGTTCACGACAGTATCTCACCAAATTAATTATCCAAGATCATTGGCATTTTTTAATAGGATGAAAATTAATCAGCATCAACAAAGATCACCAGACATGTCTTATATCACAAGAGAGTGCTGAAGGAAATCTGTGTAACTCTATAGTTTCCATGACCCCAATCGTAGGCCGTAAGGAAGTTTTTTTAGAGCATTTATAAGCCATATGGAAATAAAAATCAATAGTATACACAATCATAGATATTTCATAAGCTTATACAGAATAAGATCATGAGACTTAAAATATCTCAATGCTATTATTTCGCACAAGGGAATTTATACACTAAAATTGTTCTAAACAACAGATGTTCATATACATTTTAACTTTTCAATTGCCCTCCAATATTGCTCTGCAGGAAAGCATACTAATCACACTAGATTTGGGAATAAATTAATAATAAAGCATCAAAGCGCAAGATCAAGCCGTGCAACGCGAAGTTCAAGAAAAGAAGCTTAACAACATGAGCAAAGGGAATGAGTACTGATTTGGTAGTGCTTAACTTATTTTAGAAGCAGTTATGAAAAAAAAATTAAAAAATTCGTGTTTGGCAAGTCTGCTTTATTTTTTTTTTTCAAAACACAAGTCATTCAAAGCTGAAAAGTAGGAAAAGCGGAAGCATCAAAATCCTGCTTTTCAAAACCCTTTTTTTCTTTTTTCTTTTTTTTTTTTTTCCAATGGAGGCGGATGAACAGTCCTCTTTAATAAACTTTTCTAAATGGCAATCGTACCCTCTATTTCTTCCTCTGTCTTTCATTTCTCCAAAACGTCGCCGACCTCAACGAAGGACGTCGTCGCCGATTCCGTGAAGAGCTGACTGCTTAAAAGCTAAGAGATTGAATTGAAAACATAAAATCCTATAACCTCATCAATCTTCCAATCGTGTTGTTGGCTAATCCCACCCTCATCTCCTGCAACTTCCCATCCCTTCCACTCGAAAACCCAATTCTCAGAAACTCACTCCTTCAATCCCAGAATTTCACATTCCAAGAAATGCTCAAAAGTTTCAATCTTTCGGCAACCAAATTTTGCAAAACTTATTATCACTACTACAAAAAGGACTTATAGTGTCAGTGGGTGGTGTCGGTTTAATATAATGTAGTGACGAAAAAGACAGTTGCGACACTAATTGAACATGACATCGGATTTACTGTCGCTTATAAGCGTCATAAAATGTCTACGTCGCTTTTAAACCGACGTAAAAATTTAACGTTGCTTATAACCGACATATATTTTAATAATTTTAAATACTGGCGTCGCTTTAAAAAAAACAGTGTCGCTTTTAAGAGACATAAAGTATTGGTGTCGCTTCTAGGCGACACTAATTATTGTTTTTAAAAATTTTAATGCCTGCGTCGGTTCTGAGCAACATAGATTTTAGTTTTTTTAAATATTTTGAAACCCAGTGTCGGTTGTAAGCAGGCCTGGCAATTTTTGACACGACCCGATAACCCGACACGACCCGACACGACACGAAATTAACAGGTGTTCAGGTCGACACGATAACGAATCGGGTCGTTATCAGGTAACCCGATAAGCACCTGTTAAGATAACGGATTAGTTCGGGTATACACGTGGGTAACATGATACACGATAAGCAAAATATTAATTTTATAATTTTATAACCCTAAAAAAATATTATAATAATTATATATATTAATTTAACAATTTTATACCTTTAAAAACTATAATAATTATATATATATATATATTAAATTAAATATTAAAAATTGATGACCATTGGATCGGCTTAAATATACATACTATTCAATTTCTTAAGTGTTATACGTACAAAATAAATAAATTTAAATCTACTTAATAAATATATATATACACACACACACCATTGAACTTGATGGGATACGAATTCTACGAAACTAATTTCAACGATCCAACCGTCAAACTTGTTTGTATATGCTTCGAGATCGCATCAATAAAAAATCGCAAAAAACAAACATTCAGAGAGCAAGTAACGGGACAAAACTTTTCGACGGTTATCAACGAAAAATCACGATTTAACGGTTATTTTAACTCCGATTTTGATGATTTTTTATAGCTACACTCCTTGACCCTATATGAATACAATGAATGAACTCGATCTTCAATTTAAAATATTTACACTAGTGGATACCACAAAATCTTATGTTATATTTAATGAAAGTATGAATAAACTCTTAAGTGTTAGTGAATTTATTATTTTGATGGGATACGCATTCTACGAAACTAGTTTAAACGACCCAACCGTCAAACATATTTGTATATACTTCAAGATCACATACGCCAAAAATTACAAAAAACAAACATTCAGTGATCAGGTAACGGGACAAAACTTTTCGACGGTTATCAACGAAAAATCACGATTTAACGGTTATTTTAACTCCGATTTTGATGATTTTTTACAGCTACACTCCTTGACCCTATATGAATACAATGAATGAATTTGATCTTCAATTTAAAATATTTACACTAGTGGATACCACAAAATCTTATGTTATACTTAATGAAAGTATAAATAAACTCTAAGTGTTAGTGAATCTATTGTTTTGATGGGATACACATTCTACAAAACTAATTTCAACGATCCAACCGTCAAACTTGTTTGTATATGCTTTAAGATCGCATACGCCAAAAATCGCAAAAAACAAACATTTAGAGATCAAGTAATGAGACAAAACTTTTCGACGGTTATTAACGAGAAATGCTAAGAAAATTATCTTAAAGTGAGCTTCATCATGAAATCTCTGTCATCTTATACTTTAACATCAATTTTTGTATCGTCAAGATTATAAAACATTATACAAAAAACATAAGGTGGCAGAGCCCATAAAAAATTTCACTTTAGAATCTTCCACGCATTTCTCTTGTGCAATGGTTTTAAGGTTTCCAATTTACCTGGTGATATAAACCAAGTTCACAGTCGGTAAGAATCAGTTCTTTTATTATTTTTTGTTGTAAAATATTGTATAATTTTAATGAATCTTTCTTTTTAAAATTTTATTAGATGTCACCCAAATTTTACTATTTGATATTTCTAATTTTACTATTTGATGTCATCGATCAGTCCCTCATCTCAGCCATCCGTTGTCAATTTCATTCAGAAAGTATCCACCGTCCAATTCCACTTGAACTCACAGATCCGGCACCAATTCACTTGATCCAGCTTAACACATCGCAACCGTCAATTTTTGAACTTTCCCAAACCCAATCCACGACCAAAATCACATTCCAGACAACGATTCTCGTCAAACCACTTTAGCCAATAGAATTCAACCGCTCCCATTGTATAAAAACACATTCTCCTCACCTTATAAGTCCATCTAAAAAATATCCAACTCTCAGAGTCTTTCAATACAAAACAAACAATCCCCAAATCCGCAAACTTTTATGTCACCCAACTCCATCAATGGTTCCCAATGCCGAGAAGAAGCCGGCTGAGAAGAAGCTAGCAGAGGAGAAAAAGTCTGCCGTGGTGGAGAAAGCCCTCGCCGAGAAGAAGCCCAAGGCCAGAAAGAAGCTTCTAAAGGAGGCTGGAGCCGTCGCCGGAGACAAGAAGAAGAAGAGATTGAAGAAGAGCATAGAGACCTACAAGATCTACATCTTCAAGGTGCTGAAGCAGGTCTACCCTGACATCGAGATCTCTAGCAAGGCTATGGGAATCATGAACATCTTCATCAACGACATCTTCGAGAAGCTCGCCCATGAGTCGTCTAGGCTTGTGAGGTACAACAAGAAGCCCACGATCACTTCCCGGGAAATCCAGACCGCCGTGAGGCTCGTGCTCTCCGGTGAGCTCGCCAAGCACGTCGTTTCGGAAGGGACTAAGGCTGTGACTAAGTTTACCAGCTCTTGAAGGGTTAGGGATTGTGGGTTTCAATGTCTAGTACTTGAAATCAAGTCGTATGGGTCTAGGGTTAGGGTTTTAATTAGTACATGTGTATTTTGCTTTCATTTTTTTTTTGTGAATTTACGTTGATTTGGAACTCGATCTTTATCTTGGTAGGAAGTGAAATACGATTGCGGTTCATATAATCCTTGGTGCTTATATATCTCTTGTGTGGTTTTCAATTGCAACATCATCTTGGGGTTACTTCTCTATCAGAGATTTAGAGCTCGTTCTTTTGAAGAAGAAATAAACCTTCGAATTGAGGGTTTTTAGTCATCGAATAATATCAAACTCTAAGTGTATGATTCTCCAATTGTGTTCGTGTTTTGTCAAAACTACATTGCGATGACCACGAACGCCATTCCATCTCGGTGTTGCTCTCCAACACGCGCAAGTGGGCTTATTTTCATATAATTTGTTGTAATTGTTATTTAATTGTTATTAACTAAAAATGGAGGGAGTTATGTTAAAGTTTATTATTTTTAATATATCTAATGTCGTTTTATGGACGACAGTAGCGAGATTATTTTATTTATTTAACTTACATGATGTTGGTTTGGACCGACAGTACGTCTGATTATTTAATTGTTTATTTGTTACTTAATGTCGCTTTTAAACGCCATCATGTCAGATTTTCATGTCGCTTAAAAGCGACATAAGGGACAATGTCGATTTTAAGCGACGCTGTTGTTTATTTTTAATTTATATTACTTTACTTCTTGGTGGTGGATTAAGGGGGCTAAGCGACGTCATTACCCTTTTGTGACGGTAGTATTAGTGTCTGTAACTTTATCCGACATTGCACGATTTAATGTCGGATTTTTGCCAAATATCCGACATTAACTGGTGTTTCTTGTCGGTTTTAAAACGCCAGTGATATCCCTTTTTGTAGTAGTGTATTATTGTTGTTATTATTGTTGTTGGTGTTGTTATTTTTTATTGTTTTTATTTTTCTCATAAACTCTTCCAATCCCAGAATTTCACATTCCAAGAAATGCTCAAAAGTTTCAATCTTTCTGCAACCCAATTTTGCAAAACTTATTATTATTGTTGTTGTTGTTGTTGTTATTTTTTATTATTTTTATTATTCTCATAAACTCACTCCTCCAATCCCATAATTTCACATTCCAAGAAATGCTCAAAAGTTTCAATCTTTCTGCAACCCAATTTTGCAAAACTTATTATTATTGTTATTACTGTTGTTGTTGTTGTTGTTGTTGTTCTCATAAACTCACTCCTCCAATCCAAGAATTTCACATTCCAAGAAATGCTCAAAAGTTTCAATCTTTCTGCAACTCAATTTTGCAAAACTTATTATTATTTGTATTATTATTATTATTGTTGTTGTTGTTTTTTTATTATTTTTATTATTATTTATTATTTATACTATTATTTATTAAGAGACGAGGATTCAAAACTATTACAATAATTGAGGGGAGGGAGAGTTTCGAACTCGGGATGCATGGATGGAAACCCAACACCCTATCTACTAGGACATGCAAAGAGGAAGGATTTTTGCAAAACTTCAATCTTTACATCCCAGAAGGAAAAGGTGGTCTCTGATTTTTTTAGTGTACCTTGAATGGTCAGAAACCATAACACCCAGTTCAGAGCATCTTAAAGGCTTCAATCGCGTCTGGGGACGGAAAGGCCACTTCCTCACCCTCGTTCAAGCTTTTTCGCGCAAAATCAGCCGTTGGCAAGAGAATCTCCTCCCATGGGGCCCAGCTTCAAAACCCTCTTCAGAGTTCAACCGCCATACAAATCTAATGACTTCGACCCAACGATGCCGAATTTGATTGCATCGAGAAAATTACCCACATCGAGGCTGAACTTGTTGGTGAAGATCATCCCCTTCACCAGCCCCACCATCGTGGAAGCGATGATTGTCTAGTTCACCAGCTTCACGAACTACTCCCTTCTGGCACCGCAATGTAGTTCACCTTACCAATGAGGGAGAATAGATGGTAGCTTTTAGACCCTTTTTTCATCGTCGTTGGCGAGGATTGCAAGAATTTCGTTATGAGGGATGGAGAAACTGAGGGAGAGAAGAGAGTCTGAATGAGGGACGAAGCAACTGAGACAGATTATAAAGAAAAAAAAGTATAAATAAAAAAATTCTTGTAGGCTTAATTTACTGAACTATATAAAGGCTATAGAGAGAGGGAGAGAGTGCAGCATAGAGGGAGAAGAGAAAGATGTGTAATTGTGGGTGTGTTCTATTCCGCCCCATTGTGCCTTTATTTATAGTAGTAGGATAGGTAAAATCCTTACCCTTTTAGGATTACAACTCTTGATAGGTAATCAACTCCTAATAGGAATATAAGAGATATTCCTAGATCTACTAGGATTTACACAATCACATTCCTAATCTAATAGGACAGCAACACTCCCCCTTGAGTGTTTAATACTCAAGTAAACGGCGCATCAGGTCTTCAGTGATGAAGTAAGTACAGTTGATAAAGTCGTTGGCACAATGAGCGAATGCGAGTCTCAGATCAATGGAAGAATGCATAAAATGTAAAACTCACAAAACCTCGCTATGGTAAAACCCAAGGTGGGACAAAACCCATAGACTAAGGAGAAAAATGCGAAGTTGCATCAAGTCAAAACTATACGTCTTTAAGATGCAAGTAGAAGAGCTCACAAGGGTATGATCAGCCTAGGATGGGTGCCTCGTCAAAACCTAGTTAGGTAGCAAAAACCCAGTGGGAAAAATGCTCCTAATCATAGGAAAAAAGAGTACATTAAAATCAAGTAAGTATACTTCTGGATATTCCCCCTGAGTTTGACAGAACTTCCAAATGAGAATTACAAGCGTTGCATATGATAGTTAGACATACCAATTCCTCAGACAAGCTTCTAGAAGGTTGACTTCGTTAGTGACGTCGTGTAGAGGTCGGCATGGTTGTCTGGGATTGGCTTGCATGACTTCAATCTCCTGATGCTTTGCTGATGTAGATGTAGACATAATATGTCTTGGTGTTGACTTCGTTGATGTATCATGTCTTGGTCGGGTTGATACATGTGGCATAGTCTTCATGGATCGTCGTCGGGACTTAACGATGGATGAAAACATAGCAAGTACTTCGAATATGCTCAACAAGAACTCCTAACCATCTCTTATTTGTGGCGTAGTGAAGTGAGGTAAGTCTTGGAACGATTCGAAGATTTCGTAACCAAGGTCATATCATGGACCTTCAAGATATTACGATATCCCTAATGGTAAAGACATAACCATTCGGGGGTTTTACCTTTGGTGGGTTTGATAAGTAACCAGCGTTAGCATAACAACAAGGGAAGCATCACTCTGAGGATCAGAGTGGTCGGATCCGCTTGAGATGCGTTGGGATTTGCCCAAATTCGTAGTACCTTCAGAGTACATCTTTAATACCAATTCAGTGGTTGCGTGTAGGCGCGGTGTTGCATCTTTACCAATAAATCAACAGCAAAGGAAATGTCCTGTATAATGCAATGAGCTAAGTAGCAAAGTTGAACTTAGATATGGAATTTCAGATTCCATAACCTCTTCAAGCGTCTCATTTGCATATAACGTATAAATGATCATAGGTATACTCCAAGATAACACATTCGGGGTGTAGTTCGACTGGTAGACCAAGGTACCGTCAGAACTATGCTTGAACTTCAGGTCAAGGCATAAACGAGTTTTCCCAAAATCCTTCATCTCAAATTCCATCTTCAGGTGCGAGGCAGTTTTCTCAAGCTCTTCTAGAGTTTTAGTGAGATTTGTGTCAAGGACATAAATTGTAACTCTAGAAATTCGAAATAAGACTTCATAGTTTAACACGTAAAGGCATTCATTCATATCCCTGACTGATCAAATAATCACGTAGACGGGTATACCACATCCGTCAAATTTTTCAATCCATAAGTAATGCCCCAAAACGAGTTAAGAGGGTGTTTCGTGGTTTGGAACTATTTGAATCAGTCCATGTAATTCTTCGGTATCTTACATGTAAGTCTTCGTATCTATATCCCCATGGAGAAAACACTAACCACATTTCATAATGCTACTATAAATCAAAGGACGTTTGAGAGAAACCTTGCACCGTAAGGCGTGCATCATATCGCACTATTTCATTCATCTCATAACGTTTCCTTTCCCACTTGTAACACAACGAGGTTACCTTGGGCAGTGTAGGAACGACAGGTCCAAAACACACTTTGGTAAGGAATTTGACATGGATTGTAATTTCAGTTGTCCAATCAGTTCTACGTTGTCACTTAATCAACGAAACACGGTTCGATATCGTCACTTTTCATTTATATCGGTAGCTACCATATAAGTGAAAACATCATCGATGGTAATCTAATTTCAATTCCATTTAGCTTATCTAAACTAGTATACTGTACCAAGAACTTCAAGTCTCAGGAGTAATCCAGATTAATCTCATCAGATGGAAATGATTTGAGATAGCGATCGAGCATAGATTCATTGTTGTGCCGTGTCTTCCTCTTTTAGGGAAGTGAATCCTACGAATCAAGTGATATCTCGTGCTCCAGGCCAAGATAAATTGATTGGTTATCCATCGGTGTACCGGACCGTCCAACAGAGGCGTCCAAACCGTCCAATAGGGGCGGCACACCTTCCAAGGATGTTGACTCGACGTCTATTAGGTACGTCTATGCTTCCAGGCATGTTTGCAGCTGGTGTATGATCTCGTCACTTTAACTAGATTAGAGGAATGTGTTTGGGGCAACATTCTAAAAGCTAGAATTCATCGCACTTGTTTATCACACTTATGCGGTATTGGGATCGAGATAAGACATAGTGGGCAACGTCCATGCAACTTCACGCCGTTCTACAAGAACGTTGACATTCTTATCTCCCACTAACGGCGGGAAAACTGTCTTATTAAAGTGACAACTCGTAAATGAGCGGTAAAGAGATCGCATGCAAGGGCTCTAAGAGAGCTAGTGTGAAGGAGAATCATAATCGACAAAGATTCACATCCTTCTTTGAGGACCCATGTTGGTACGTTGCGGTGACGCAACTTGGCACATGGAATGCACACCTAAATGTGTAATTATGAAAAACGTCAGGTTCGTACCCAATAACCAACTGTAACGTCAAAATGGTTGGGTGGCAATGGGCCTCAAGGCAGACCATCATAGCTGCGTACAAGATTGCATAGCCCTAGGCAGAAACCGAAAACTTGATACGTTCACCAAGGTCTAGGCGATCATTTAAATTGCGCTTTACGATCACTAAGCGAGGTTATTTGGGGTGAACATGGGAATTCGATGTTCAATTATAAACCCAAAATACATGCAATACTTTACCAAAAAGCCGTCGATATAAACTCTCTGGCATTATCCAGTCTCCCAAACTTTAAGGGATAAGTAGGGTGGTGAACCCTTAATCGGCCAAGGGGTTTAGTAGCAATGTGTATAGACAAACATGTGACCAGTTTATCGATTCATCAACCAAAACCATAAGTATTTATATGGTCAACATTTTGGTCCACATATATTCCCTTGAATCCACTGTGAAAACAGAGTCGTTTCGTTTCTTTGCGATGGATGATTTAGAAAATCAATTTCCCTAATGAATAGGCTCGGCAAAGTGTGCTTGTAGGCACAAGATCCTTACTTCGGGTAAAAAGATGCATCGTAGCATCATTGTTCGACCTAAATGTCCCAAAAGGTCGTGCCAAAACAAGTAGACTGCTCGAATCACCCTGCCCGGGCCATCCACATGTAGTGTTCTAGTTGGGAGACAACCCATTGGCCCCAAAGTAAAGCTTTAGGCTTATTTTTTGAGGTGGTACAAAGATATTTCACTCTATTTTCTTCAATGGTTTCATTTATGATCATTGTCATCTCGAATATCCTTAAAACCCCAGAATAGTAAGAATATAAGGTCTCTTAAATGGTAATTCAGTACAATTCATACAACGAGGAGCGTGCCAATGCTCCTAATTAGGTTTGATAGACCTGCAGTCGTTGTTAGAGATGTGATTTAGGTGTAAAGTTAGTGTGCATAGTATCGCATTCATCCAGACAACTAACTTCCCCACATTCCTACCTAATCACGTGTTTAATTGAATTTGGTCACATGTATAGAAGAAACATGATTAAATTAACTCGTGTTCGAGGACAACACCAATAAGATTATCCATAAGTAAAACATACACCAAACTTGAATCCAAGAACATGGAAAAATGTCCATAAAGTAAACCAAAGTTACTAGAGTGGATTCGGCCAACAAGGCCCTTCATGTCAAAATTCTACTATTCCAACGGTGCTTGGTAGAGCAAAATTAGCCTCACATATTGACTACAAGATTGGTACTTCTCAATAACATTGGTAAGGGCACAAACAGGTGCATAACCAATGATCTATTCCATCAAGACAGAAGTAGATTCTTCAGGGTTAAGGTTTGGGAATACTAACCCTTATTCTTGAAGTTTTAGGTCTTAGATGCCAAGGATCACGTTTCGGGCGTGATGCCACACCTTGGCAGGCCCTGATTCTACTATATGATGTAAAAACAAACTTCAAATTGGATCATGAAAGAGACAGACCCGAACTTGGGTTCGGTAGGTTCCAGCGGAAGTTGGAGGTGTCTGTTCGGTAGGTCTTTACCGAAGCAGAGTAGTACCATTCGATGCACCTCTTCCGAAGCTGAGTATGCCCTTCGGTGTATCCTTATCAAAGCAATGCATTACCGTTCAGTAGGCTTTGATTGAACTGGGTCAAGCCATTCAGTAGACTCCAGCCGAAATGTGTCTATACCATTCGATAGACTCCAGCCGAACTAGGTCCATACCTTTCTCTCACGTTTGTGGTAGTAATCAGATCCGAGAATTTGGTAAACTGCCGCTTTCTACACTGCTGCTTCAAAAACGAGTTAGAAACATGGAAGAACAAGAAAATTATTCTTCAGAATTGTACTCATTCATGATGTGCTTCAGGCAATGTCTTTCATGATTAGACGGTCCGTATAAGCAAGCTAAAGAGCTATGGAATCCTCGTTCGGGAGCTATTTCCATGGGTAATGCTTCGGGCATAAGTCTTCGAATGAAGATCATGGTGGAGGCTTATTTAGCTCTTCTATGTCATTGTTGGCTATAATGATTTCTCAGCTTCTTGATAGTCAAGTGGAGATTCACGTCTTGTACCCCACATAAAGTGGTTTCTACTAGAAACATCCAAATCAGGAAAATCAAACTTGTGATGGTTCGACAATCCACTAAATTGGAGGGAACAAGATTGTGATTAGTGCTATGGAAATAAGATATCCATAAGCATCAAACTTATAACATTCGAGTTCTAAGACATGGTTTTCATGAAAAACGTCTGGTTTTCATGGGCGTATTGTTTTATGAAAACATCGGGTTTCAAAGGCACTAAATTAAAAACTATAGATTCAATTTAGTTTATGAACGTTTAGTTCATAAAAGAGAGGTTCCTACAAGAACACAAAATGCAATATGCTGATTAAAGTGTAGTGGATTTGAGTTGCTTCAGGAACTCAAGTGTGAGTGCTTCAGGACCACAAAAGTGAGTCAACGGTTCAAAGAAGAGAAATAAATTATTGAATCGATAATGTCTTCAGGTCAATAATTTTGGATTAATTATCATATTAATGGACTGCATGTCATTTTTAATTAATTCAATAGATCGGGACCATACGGGGTCGATCGTGGAAGCAAAATAATGACAAACGGGTCATATTAGCTTTAGTTGGTGATGAACCAAGTCATAATTAAATTATAGCTTAAGTAGCGTTAACCAAAAACGTCCCAAAATATTTGGCTATGGTTAAGAAGCGGGGGATGCCAAAATATGGTATTGGGTCGAAAAAGGAACACAGCCCAACATGTAATTGCTTACTGTAATAGGTCACGGCCTTTCAGGAACAATTGCAGGCCTTTGGGCTCCATTATATGGCTGCATAGCAGCCCAACTTAACTGCAAGTCAGCGGGCCAGGGAAGGAGGTCAATGCCCAGCAGCGATGGGCTTACTATTTTTGGGCAGTTGCGCGAGAGGAAGCCCAGCTTTCGTTGGCTTCTTGGTTGACGCTATGCAAGCCCAACAAGCAAAGGCTTGTTGGCTAATTGGGCCGAGTGCGCGGACAAGCCCAACATGGGCTGGCTTAGTCTGGCGCAGGCTGGACCAGGAGAAAACCTTAGGCCATGGCTTAGCGCGGGCTGGTATGCTGCTTTATAGGTTTGCAGGCCCAGCAACATTCAGAAGCCCTAGGCCAAAGTAGTTCCCATAAATTTTAAATTCTTTTTCAAAATTTATAGGGTTTGAAAAACCCTAATTGCTTCTAATTTTTTTTGATTCTTTGACTCACATATTCCACATAGCAAAAATTGCGTAATGCATGAAACATATATATATATATATATATATATATATATATATATTGACATATATATTGACAAATATATGAAACATATACAATATATATATCGGAAGGTAAATATAAATGTAGGGGGTTCATGCATCATGGGAAATGTTTTCATGCTTCATGGTCGTTTCAAATATCTTCATTTATTTTAAGCGTACCTGATTGGCAGAAAACAATAAAAGCCTATGAATTTGTGGAAGATCCTTCTCGGAAAGTTGGAATTGCATCTCCAATGCATTGTATCACGTTCAGCACAAAAAAAATTAAATTGAATCAATAGCATGTATATCAATTCAATAAAATAATAACTTAATCATAAAAAGAATGATTAAAACATAATACTCCCCTGATTGAAGAATAATGTAGTGTCCCACATCGCCCAGGGGAGAGGATCCTCTATGCCTTTTATGTACATGCTCACCTCCCATTGCAAGAGCCTTTTTGGGAACTCATTGGCTTCAGATTCTATTGGAACTCCGTAGTTACGCGAGTTTGGGCGAGAGCATTCCTAGGATGGGTGACCCACTGGCAAGTTCTCGTGCTAAAACCCAAAAACAAAACCGTGAAGAAATGGTAAACCCAGAGCGGACAATATCGTGCCACGGCGGAACCGAGCCCACGATGTGACAATTTGGTATCAGGGCCACTCCCTGGCCGGAAGTGTGCCGACGAGGACGTCGGGCCCCTAAGGTGGGTGGATTGTAGTGTCCCACATCGCCCAGGGGAGAGGATCCTCTATGCCATATATGTACATGCTCACCTCCCATTGCAAGACGCGTTTTGGGAACTCACTGCCTCTGGATCCCATAAGAACTCTGAAGTTAAGCGAGTTTGGCCGAGAGCAATCCTAGGATGGGTGACCCCTTGGGAAGTTCTCGTGCCGAAATCTAAGAACAAATAAACTCTCTTTAGCACAGCGTCAAGAGCGTGCTGATAACGTGTTGTAGGTATAATTTACTTAAATGTATAAAGGCCATAGAGAGATGGAGAGAGTGCACCATAGAGAGAGAAGAGGGAGATGTGTAATTGCGGGTGTATTCTATTTCACCCCATTGTGCCTTTTTTTATGGTAGTAGGATAGGTAAAATCCTTACCCTTTTAGGATTACAACTCTTAATAGGTAATTAACTCCTAATAGGAATATAAGAGATATTCCTAGATCTACTAGGATTTACACAATCACATTCCTAATCTAATAGGACTACAACAAAAAAAAAATTATTATATCACATTTAAATATATATAATTCCACTTAGTACTATAGTCTAGTGGTATTTCTCTTCACTGGTAAGTGAGAGGTCTTAGGTTTAATTCTCACCAAAGGCAAATTTGAACCATATTATTGCTAGCCCATTATGAGGCTTAACCCACTCTCCCATCCCGTTAGTGTACCCACTCCCCCACCTCCTTAGTGTAGGTTATATCGTTTGTTCAAAAAAAAAAAAAACTATATATACTCCTTTTAGTCATTAAAGGAAGCAGCCTTAATTTTAAGTATTCCATTAAGTTTATTTCATCCACGGGATGCTTCGATTTGGACAGTGGAAAAGAATGGCATCTTCACAACCAAGAGCGCCTATCATGTGGCGCGTTCGTATAATGATGTTTGTGGGGATATGCCTAGTGGTTCCACATTGAGTGCTAGCATCAACTTTCTGTGGAAAGCATTGTGGTGAGCCCAAGTGCCTCGAAAAATCAAGATTGGTGTGTGGTAGTGTCCTTGGAATGTCATTCCAACTCGGGCAAATTTTGTTGAAGCGTAAAGTCTTGTCGGAGGCAACTTGTATGTTCTGTGCTAACGACTAGGAAATGGTGGAGCATGCTTTACTGCATTGTACGAGGACGAGCGCAAATTGGTTCTCTAGCGGCTTGCGTACTGGCAGGGACTTGCGTGAGGGGTTCATTGATTGGCTCGCTAGGATGGCATCTTCACTGTCAAATGATAGCTTTGAGCTGCTGTTGTTCACGGTGCGAAGTGCAGTTGTGGCCTCGAGTCAGGGGATATCCATTATAGAGTGCAGTTGTGGCTGACAAAATACAAAAAGTGGCATGGCAGAGAACATGTCTGCAAGGTGAAAGAGTCTCAGAGGTGGCATAGACGGTTGGCTGAAAATTAATTTTGACGGGGCATGTGATGAGCGTCGTCAAATGGGTGGTTGTGGAGGGGTGGTAAAAGACACGAGAGGGGAGTTCGTGGCTGCCAAAGTGCAGCGATTTGAGCATATCTGCTCACTGCGGCTGGCCGAGAGTTTGGCTGCTCATGCAGCAGCAGAATTTGCCCAGAAGTGGGGGGATGCACAACTGGAACTGGAAGGAGGTGCCTTAATGGTAGTGGCGAGTATTCAGAGGGAAGCTAGAGCCAATTTTACTCAATTTAGCCATATCATTGATGATACCCGGCGTTTATTGTGGAATGATTCTCAAGGTAAGGTTAGTTTCTGCAAACGGGAGGCTAATAAATGGCTCACCATCTAGCAAGGTTTAGCCTCACCTTCGTTATTGACGTTGCTTGGTTCGAAGACCCTCCAGATATCATTTTAGATGTTTTTTTTAGAAGATAAAATTTAATTTGTGATTATATTGGTGCGCGACGCTTTTTTTCCCTTAGACCGGATTGAACCGGGCAAGTTTTTTATCGAGGCCCATGTTATGCACCCTTCTTTCAGTTTTGTATGTTTTCAATTGCTATCAATGAATATTGTACTTCAATTTCAAAAAAAAACAAAACAAAGTCACAGCTGTTTTACATAAAAATTTTACAAAAACTTTTTTTTTGCTAAAAGCACTTGTACAGCTATAGTTTATAAAACACTTCACTGCTTTAATTTACTGCTGTTTATTCGCACAACACAGGAGAAACAATTTTTTTTTTAAAGCACGTCAATACCACATTAGCCCTAGAAACATCATGACTTCTATTTCAAATACCACAGAACAAGCCCAGTAAATAAAAAATTCGAAAAAAGGACAATGGTGGTAAAGGGAACAGAAAAATAACAAGATAAATTGACCAGTAAATCTATCAATATTTCTTTCCTTTAAATCGAGTCCCTCGCCAATAATTGTCGTTGAGCTCTGCTAGGCAACGGCCTCCACCGGATACCTGTGAATGCAATCTTCCCATGGACCATGAGGAGAAGGTTTGACACTCTGAAGAGCCTCCCACACCGCACTGTTACATTTGAAACCACCACCAAAAGCAATCTGCCAGACACGGTTCCCCTTTTGCATCCTCCCCCTTGCCTCGATATAAGCCAACTCATACCAGATCGAACTAGACGAGGTGTTGCCAAACCTGTGGAGTGTCATCCGAGATGCCTCAACATGAACTGGTAGAAGCTGCAAGTTCTTCTCAAGCTCATCAATCACGGCCCTTCCTCCAGCACGTATGCAGATATGATCAAAAGCGAGCTTGAAATCTGGGATCTAAGGCTCGACTTCAGCGTTGAACAAACTTCTTCGCAACAAAGGTAGCAAAGAAGAGAAGCTGCTCACTTAAAGGAAGGACCAGGGGACTCAATGTTGTGATGTTGGTCTTGAGAGCCCCACCGGCAATTGCCATGAGATCATTTGACAAAGAAACCCCAGTTTTCCCAGCATCATCCTGCTCATGATAAACACACCTAAATGCCTTTTCATCAGCACCGCGATGAGTTCTCACGACATGGACTAACTTATACTTAGCCCAACGCTTATCCATGGACTTATTTGACAGCAAAACCGCTGACCCACCAACACGGAACAAACAGTTGGGTATCAACATGGATTTCTTGTTCCCAAAGTACCAATTCTGAGTAATATTCTCAGTACTAACAACAACTGCGTATGTATTCCTATGAATTTGCAACATATCCTTAGCAAGACCAATAGCTATAACTCCAGCACTACACCCCATACCTCCTAAATTATAACATATAATATTCCCCCTCAATTTGTACTTATTAACAATCATAGCAGACAGTGAAGGAGTTGGATTAAACAAACTACAATTCACAACAAGAATACCAATGTCCTTAGGCTTAACATTTGCATTACCAAACAGATCATCCAATGCACCAAAAATCACCTGCTCTGCCTCCTCGCTAGCTGCCGCCATTGAAGGCCTTGGCGGAATGTAATGCATTGCTTCAGGGACATAAGTCTCCTCTCCGAGGCCAGATCGCTCAAGAATCTTGCGCTGGAACTCAAGCGAGGATTCATCGAAGTCCCCTGTCAGCTTTGAATGCTCAATAAACTGCTGGTATTTCACTTGCAAAGGCGATGGGGGCTTGTAACACGAATAGTCCACAAGGTAAACAGATCTCGGGCGGGTCATAATGTAAACAGTGGATCCAAAAACAACCATAGCAGAGAAAATGATGACACCGATGAGATTGCACTCGAGTTGGAGCCAGAGCTGGTGAATGTCGTCCGGGCTCATCTGGAAGGCTTCGATGACAATGACCGCCATTAGAGGAACTAAACAGAGAGTCGGGAGATGGGTTACCAAGTAATGGTAACCCAATTTCACATACTTCAAGTTCACAGTCTGCAAGAATTCCAGCAGCCGACGGCTCTGAACTCCACCATTGGTGATCGGAGAAATGCAGATGATGTGTTTGTGAAACCGGCACTTGGGTTTGAAATTATGGGGTTCTGCGGAGTGGGTTTTTAGCGGAGAGGATTCAGAGGTATATATCTGGCGAAAAGGAGAACATAAGGAGTTGAAAGTTGATACAACTAAAACATCGAGAGAGAGAGAGAGAGAGAGAGAGAGAGGTTTTAGAGGGTTTGGTGTACTATTTGTGTTTGTTCTGCTACCACTCTACTATTTGTCTCTGTTTGGTCTAAGATTTGTGAGGAAGAGACGAGGGAGTGATGGACGTTTCAAATGGAAACACGGGAGAGGGCTGATAGGGACTTGGGGGCGATTGCTTGTGTCCCTTCGCAAATAGGCAAATGGGGGTTCCTTACCTATTTATTGTATCCAGAATTTTTTAGTTTTTTATTACAAGCAATATTCTATACTAAAGAACATGGAGATAGTTTGACTCCGAGACACATCCAAAATTTAGTTAGTGAAAACTTGTCTCTAATTTATATATTTATTTATTTATTTGGGTAGTTTGATCTATTAAACTAAACATGGTAAGTACCAAAAATATATATGACAATATTTGGAAATTTCTTATACATTCATTAATCTCCAAAGTTGAGTATATATAGAAGTTACAATTGGTATTACATATGTACTTCGTCAATATGGGACAACAAACTACTATTTACACTTTAACTAATATATAACTCGCAACACTCCCCCTCAAGTTGGTGCAAAGATGTCACGCATGCCCAACTTGTTAAGCGAGATGGAAAACACACTATTAGACACGGCCTTAGTAAGTACATCAGCGAGTTGATCTTCAGATCCCACAAACGGAAACATAATAATTCCAGCATCCAATTTTTCCTTGATGAAATGTCGATCAATCTCCACATGTTTTGTTCGATCATGTTGCACTGGATTATGAGCAATTTCAATAGCAGCCTTGTTGTCGCAATGAAGTTTCATAGCACAATTGGATTTAAATCCAAGATCTCTCAACAATTTTTTCAACCACAACAACTCACATACACCATGAGACATACCACGAAACTCAACTTCAGCACTTGACCTAGCCACCACTTTTTGTTTCTTGCTTCTCCAAGTAACTAGATTACCACCCACAAACGTAAAGTATCCAGATGTAGATCGATGATCAGTGATAGAACCTGCCGAATCTGCATCTGTATACTCTTCGACATTCAAATGACCATTCTTGGAGAAAACCAAGCCTCTGCCAGGAGCCATCTTCAAGTACCTCAAAATATGGATTACTGCATCCATAAGAGCTTCACTAGGTGAGTGCATAAACTAACTTACCACACTAACTGCATAAGCAATGTCAGGGCGAGTGTGAGACAAATAAATTAATCTCCCCACGAGCCTCTGATACCGTTCTTTATGAGTAGAAACTTGATCCGGAATTAAGCCCAGACGATGATTCTGCTTAATCGGAGTATCAACAGGTTTGCAATCTAACATACCTGTTTCAACTAACAAATCA
Organism: Heteromeles arbutifolia; assembly: GCA_024362995.1. Taxonomy (NCBI): domain Eukaryota; kingdom Viridiplantae; phylum Streptophyta; class Magnoliopsida; order Rosales; family Rosaceae; genus Heteromeles; species Heteromeles arbutifolia. The sequence goes on along the minus strand of JANCRC010000002.1, from coordinate 34,690,658 downwards.
AGAACATACTTCCGTTGAGACAGAAAAATACCATGCTTGGATCGTGCAACCTTGATTCCAAGAAAATACTTCAATTCACCCAATTCTTTCATCTCAAATTCAGTAGCTAGGTGCTTTTGAAGACGTTGCATCTCATTCTGATCATCACCAGTCACTATCATGTCATCAACATTATTAATAATCAATGCAGTTAGCTTACCATTTTGTCGCTTTAGAAACAATGCATGATTTGAATGATCTGAACATACTCAGACTTCTTCATTGAACTTGTAAACCTCCCAAACCACGCTCTTGGAAATTGTTTCAAACCATACAAAGCCTTTTGGAATCTGCATACAACACCTTTTTCAGGAGATGTTCCGATACCAAGTGGGAGATCCATATAAACTTCCTCATTGAGATCACCATGAAGGAAAACATTCTTAACATCAAACTGCAACAAAGACCAATCCTGGTTTACTGCTAAGGACAAAAGAACACGTACAGTATTAAGTTTGGCAACATGAGCAAAAGTCTCCTAATAGTCCACCCCATAGGTTTGAGTATAACCCTTAGCAACTAATCTAGCTTTATACCGGTCAATAAAACCATCTGCTTTGTGCTTAATAGTGAACACCCATCTACATCTAACAGCTTTCTTCCCATTTAGTAAAGGAACCAAATCCCAACTAAAATTCTTTTCCAATGTTTCCATCTCAACTCTCATGGCATTAACCCACTTAGGGTCAGACAAAGCATCGTGCAATTTTGTTGGAATTGATATACTAGATAGCTGACATATGTAAGATGCATATGGTTTAGACAAACGATGAGTAGACATATAATTGTTGATAGGATATTTGGCTTTGGCATGCATATCAGGCTCATATTGTACTTTAGGTTTTCCACGATTAGCTCGTGGAGGCAACTAATAAGTAGAAGAATCGTCAGAATTTACCTCATGTATGCCACCATCTTGTACCAAATTGTTAGAAGAATCATCACTGGCCGAACCATCATCAGGCAACTTGTTAGACATACCAGCAGCAGGCAACCGGTCATCAAAAGGTAATTCATCAGACATACTAATAGGCAGCTCATTGGGCACATCTGATCTGTCGTCAATAGAAATACTTTCGGGAATGACATGTGACCGATCACTATTTATAGCCAACTGATCAGTATCACACAACATAATAGGTTATGTCCCCAACTCTGCCTGTAACACATCATCCATATCATCTCTTCGAATCTGCACTTCACTCTTCCTCTCCCCTTGAAGTGGAGAGTCAGAAGAAGGCTTCACAAAATACGCAACTTCCTCGTGGAAAGTGACATCCATGGTAATATAAGTTTTCTGAGTCAGAGGATGATAACACTTATAGCCTTTCTGATTGTTAGCATACCCAATCAATACACATCGAAGAGCATATGCATCAAGTTTACTCTGCTGATAAGAGTAAACATGCACATACGCAATACACACAAACACCTTCGGATGAAGTTTTGATACAGAAACAAGAGAAACATGTTTTTGTAGCACATCAAGCGGTGTCTGAAAATCAAGAACCCTACATGGAGCACGATTTATCAAATACACAGCAGCCAAAACAGCATGAGCCTACAAATGATTAGGAACACATTTATCTAACATCAAGGAGCGAGCAACCTCCATTATTTGACGATTCTTCCATTCGAACACACCATTTTGTTGAGGTGTAAACGGAGTAGTCGTCTGATGAATAATACCCTGATCACGAAAAAAAACATGTCAAAGTGTGATTCACATATTCTTTTCCGTTGTCAAACCTGAAGACCTTAACTTTGGTCTAAAACTGAGTAGACACCATAGCACAAAATTCTTGAAGAAGCAAAGGAACATCACTCTTATTCTTCTTCAAGAACATCCAAGTTAATCGAGTACAATCATCAATAAAAGTAACAAACCAACGGAATCCATTAGAAGTAACTTTCGCCGGACCCCACACATCAGAATGTATTAAATCAAATGGAAAAGTAGTTTTAGAATCACTTATGGGAAAGGAAGCATGATGACTCTTAGCCATGACACATGTTTCACACTTGAAATCTGAATCACTACAAGTGCAAAACAAAGAAGGAAATAGATGCTTCATATAATTGAATGATGGATGTCCCAATCGTCGATGCCACAACCAAATTTGATGTTTGTCATCCACTTTAGCACTTAAAGCTTGATGATTATTTGAACGGGAAACAACAGTATCCTCCATAGTCAAGATGTACAAACCCCCTATTCTTTTACCACAACCAATTATCTTCTGAGTTTGAATGTCTTGAAAATAACAATATGTAGGGTAGAAGTGAGCAAAACAATATAAGGTATCAAGAAGTTTTCCCACTGACAAAAGATTGCACTTAACATCAGGAACAAGTAAAGCACGGACCAGTGATAAGGTTGAAGTAAGAGAGATAGTGCCTTCACCCTTCATAGGGGAAGGTGTTCCATTTGCACTAGTAATATACGGATCATGAACATAGTCACTTAACTCATCAAACACTGTAGGGTCACTAGTCACATGATCAGCAGCCCCAGTATCAATTATCCATTTATTTGTTCCACTAAGATGCATAACAACACTATGATTATATTGAGCCATTGAACTAAATCACGAACAATAAAGGCACAAAAGACACACAGTGGAATAAAAACAATTTACCAGAACACTGTAGCAGATCACTGTTCACGAAAACGCACTGTAGCAAGGCGATGTACTGTAGTGCAGCACTATTCACTTTTTTCTCCTTTTTTTTCTTTTTTTTTTCAACGAAGTAAATCACGATAAAGGTGTGCACAAAATTAAAGCACATAGGTCACCAAGAGCGAATTGCTCTGATGCCATATTAAACTAAACATGGTAAGTACCAAAAATATATATGACAATATTTGGAAATTTCTTATATATTCATTAATCTCCAAAGTGGAGTATATAGAGGAGTTACAATTGGTATTACATATGTACTTCGTCAATGTGGGACAACAGACTACTATTTACACTTTAACTAATATATAACTCGCAACATGATCCAGGTCTAAAAATTTGAATTGTTGTTGGATTTAGTCCAGATTTCTTATTGCTTAACTTTAATTAAATTTCTTCATTTATGCATCTTTACTCAAATTTTTAATTTGAATATTTAAATATGAAAATCTAGCTGCTTTCATGAAAAATAGTTAAAGAAAATTTATATGTCATCATATATGATACCTATATCATTGGTTGATAAAATACGTTTAACCTATGATAGAGGTGTCTACAAAATAAATAAAAATTAATCTACCTATCATCCACGAACATAGTTCAAAGAAATTTCATCTTTCATACATTTATAGATCTATGATAGAGGAAGAAGAAAAATTGAGATATGAACTAGGAGCAGGAAAAAGGAGAAACAATTATTTATTCTTATATTTAATACTAAATTGAGTAAAGATAAACCAATAAATAAGGGATGATACTTATCACAATTTAATAAAAAATAGATGTTCATAATAAGTGAATGGACCTAACCCAACAAAGTGGATTATTCCCAAAAAATAACTCACAAAACTGGACTTATATCAACTTTACTCATTTTTTTATAAGGAGAAAAAAAAATTTATGTGTTGTGCCTTTGTTTGGGCCCAAAATATTATTTTGGACCGAGATTAGAGTCATTCTCGGCCTAGTAGCATTCGTTTAGAATCTTGTTATGGGCCGTCCAGTTAAGGTCGGCCGAATTCTGTTGCGAGGAGGATTAGTTTAGATAAAGGTGAAGTAGTCGACTCCTAGTGCAACAAGGAGTCTTAAAGCTAAAGATGCTTATCAGGAGACAAATCTAGTTCGTTATGGAGCTTGGTTCAAAGTCCTATTGGAGCTAGGACTGGCTGAAACTTAATCAGATTGAGTTGAGGAGTTCTAATCCGAGTACATTTCTAGTTCGGCTATGAGGGGGGTTTTGTTGCTATAAATAGAAAATGGGGTGCATCATTCAAGGCCCATTCAAATCAACACACAAATTGCCCTACGCAAAGATGCTCAACAACCTTTGAGATTTTATCCTCTTCCCCTTTCTTCCCACCAACACATCTTCAGTTTGGATAAACAGTATTGGAGCTGTAGAATCAGCCGACTGAGAAGCACCTTCAGTTTGGATAAACAGCACTACTTCGAGATCGACTGATTACTATCCAAGTCTCGGTTTACAAGAATTTCTGAGTCCTTGTTGGTAGAGGTCATCTCATCAGTCTTCTCAGCGAAGTGAGGTGTTACAGGTTACTAGGCTAGGCACATTGAACGCCGAGTTTGTTTTATGATTAGGTATTCACAAGTACATTTTAGGGTTCGGCATTCCGACGACCGAACCACATTTACCATCAGGACATTTATCTCATTTGAGTATTTATGTCTGTATAGTCTGGTGCCAGTTCGGTATGCTTATACTCTTACAAATATAATCACCGTGACTCAACCCAGTGCCGACGATTTGTGAACTTCACAGAACTAGCAGTCTTGTCTTCAGGCTCTAGAACCCAAAGGCTGAGACGTGTTCCTTCCTCGGCCACAGTCGCAAGATCAAGAAGTCAGCAACGCGCTTAACTCAACATTAGCATATTTTACTCCCCGGCCGAACTCGACTGACAAGTTGGCACACCCCGTACACAACTGAATGACGTAGTTAGCTTATTAATTACTCAGTCTGCGCGTCACATAAGCTTGGTAGTTTTTAGGGTCAACATGCTTATTTTCACTGAGGGGTGCAACAAAGAATAGAGAGGACGAGAATTGTGGAATTTCAAGGATGTTGATTTCCCTTGCATGTGCCTTTATTTATAGTAAATCAAATAGAGAAAGAGAGAGAGAGAGAGAGAGAGAGAGAGAGAGAGAGAGAGAGAGAGAGAGAGAGAAAGAGAGGAAAAAAAAAAAAAAAAACTTGTCCTTCAAGTAATACAAACGTAATAGGAAATAATCACCGTCATAAAGAGTAAACCAAATCTACCAAGGATTTACACAACCACACTTATACTAGAATTTATGTCATAATACTCCCCCTTGAGTGTGTAAATAGTCAAGCAGTGTTCGCATCAGATCTTTATGGATGATGTAAAAGCAGTTGATGTGGTCGACGGCTCAGTGAATGAATTTGAATCTCAAAGTAAACCCGGAAGGAATGCATAAAAGGTAAATACTCACAGCCTCGGTGTTACAAACCGTACCTTAAAATCATGTATTTAACCCTAAAGGATATAAAATGACAAAATGCCCCTAATTCGTGTCTTGAATAATTATGGAGCCCTAATTCAGTTTCACATTTTTTTTCCTATTTTATTTAATTATTTTTTCATATTCACGAGTATGTGGGCGAAAGCGAAATCGGGTTTGGAGTTACGAATTTCGGCAAACGAAGGGTAAAATTCGCTTTGGAAAATATTAAGTGGGGCTTAACCTCCATTCTCGGTTACTCTCTTCTCTTTCCTCATTTCTACAACGTGACTCTCTCTTTAACTCTCTATCTCTTTCACTCTCTCCCTGTCACCGATAGAAAACCACCACCACCTTTACCATTTTCCATCAAAATCATAACTAAAAACCACCAAAATAATCATCTAGGCGCTCTCAGGAATTTAGTGGATGGATTGCATGAAGAATTGAATAGATGGATTGCATGCGCAATCCAGTGACAGGAAATAGGATAACTGGGGCTTGAGTTCTCAATGGAATTCTCTGGTGATTTTCCCCGTGAAAACTGACGGAAATGCCTTTTAGTTAGCTCGAACTTTACTCCAATCATCCTTATCAATTCCAGTTTGTGCATGTTGAATTTGAGTTATATGTCAAGTTTTTAACCTCTCTAACGCTCTGTGCAATTTACCAGTTCCCAACGAGTTTTTCCGAATGAATTATGTCGAGTTCGAGACTGGTGGTGCTCGAAACCGACTCCAATCAATCCCAGGTAATCAATCATCTTTCAATTTGCATGTGAGATTTGAGTTGACAAACTCAGGTTTTGACCATGCATGCGCACCGTTCGTGCAAATTCAATGTCTAAATAGTACTTTTTGATGTTAAATTAATGAGATGTTAAAAAATGCTTATAAAAGCTAAGTTGTACATTCATAGTTACAAGTGGGATTAAATTGGACAAAGGCAAGAGATTTAAGGAGGAAGTACGCTCGGATTACATGTGAGTGGATCCCTTTAAAACTTTTGTTTTCGATTACATTGTTTTGATGAATAAATGATTTGTAATTGATTTGATGAAACTTAAGTAGAATTGATATGATGACACTATTGTGACTTTAATAATTTATTTTCACCAAATGGTCATCATGCACCATGTACTAGATAGCTACAGGAGTATGACTATATGTAATTATTGATATTTCTAGTAGAGGCTAGATCTTATGAGTGATTACCGGTAGAAAATTTAGTTAGTAGAGGCTAGCAATACACAAGTGGGTGCTCATTTAACCTGCATGCTATACTTATACTAGAAGGTACTAGTATGATTCAATGATTAATTTCAAGTATGATTTCTAGACTATTAATTTCAAGTATTATGGTAGTCAGTATTATTATGTAGTTTTTCAACTATATATGATTTTCAAAATGAGGGTTATTACGTTCAAAATAATTTTGACTAGATAAATGATTATGATCCACTCACACTTTGTTTCTCAACCCCTCAAGACAAAATGAGAGCAAAGAGGCTTTTGGGGCAGCTTGGTAGTGAAGCTATCTACCTATGGAGTAGAGTGCCTTCCTTTCTGTTAGTTGTAATAGATAGCATGATCGTACTTTTGATTTTGCCTAGCACAACACTTTAAATTTGTGTTAACAAGTGTATGCAATACTAGAAGATATGGATCCTATGTGATAATAAAGAGCCTTTTTGGGAGGTTGTTTAGGACTTGCAGGATAGTTTGAATTAGTTCATAAAGAGCCTTTTTGGTTCAAATTTATCCACATCATTATTTCTTTATTATAACTTTCGTCTCTGGGTTGATGGTCTTTCGTCGTCTACGGATGAGGTTACACTGTCAACTTAGTGTCGGCCAACACATCACAACCTTATGGCTTGTTGGTTATTGGATCGGGGCGTGTCACTTACTAAGGTCAAAACCCAGGATATGATAAAACCAATAGTTTAAGGAGAAAAATGAGAACTTGCATTTAAGTTAATACTAAACGTCGTTTAGATGAAATTAGTACGCACAAGGGTATGATTAGCCTAGGATGGGTGCCACTTTAAAACCTAATCCAGTAGCAAAAAACCAAATGGGAAAATACTCCTAACGTATTGACAAAGAGTACATTAAGGTTAAGGGAGTATACTCCGAGATACTTTCCCTGAGTTTGACAAACTTCCAAATGAAAACCACAACCATTTGAATCACACAATTTATGCATACTGATTCCTTGAACAAGTCGACTAGGCTATCTTAGGAACATATTTGTTTGTCTTCAATCTTCTAATGATGTAGCTGTTGATGTGACAAGAAGACTTTCGGCGCAATGTGCTTGGTGTTGTTTCCTTTGATATATTCTTTCTTAATCTGGTTGATACATGCTGCATTATCTTCATAAATCATTGTAACGATGTTTACAACGCAAGAAAGTCAGCATGTGCTTCAAATATGTGAAGGAAAATTTGTGAAAAACATGTTCATTTGAGCAACATCTATGGCATGCAATTAACATTTAAAGGCGGAATCATGCTTGTATGCACTCAAAACAAAACATTACCCATGAAATTCAAAGCCTAGTACTTATGGTGAACCAAGACTCAACTCAAATCTTAAAGAAAGGAGTTGAGAAACTTTTATACCTTTGAAGCACCTCTTTGCTTAGCAAAGGTTAATCACCCATGTGAGGGCCTTCTTTCCTTTGTCTCCTTGCTCCTTGGCTCCATGGATATGGATGGAAGAATTGATTCTCCAAAAGTTCCCAAGGTATGAGACCTCTAATTTTCGACACCAAGGATGGTGAAGGAAGAAGATGAGTGACCTTGGAGGAGGAAGGATTGCTAGCTAATCCCCTCCAAGGGGGCCGGCCTCCTAGAGAGAAAGGGAGAGACATGTTCTCTCCAATTTTCTCCAAAAGAAACCCTAAATGAATTTTGGCTATAAAGTTCTTTATATAGTCACTTCACTTAAGTGACTAAAAGAACAAAACTCTATTTTTCATCACATGGCCGGCCTACCATAGGCATTGGGCTGTTTGGGCCCTTTTAAATCTCAAGTCATTTAAGTTGTCATACAACTTAAGTTAATGGGCTTGACATTCGAAGCCCATTGGGCCATGAGGCCCAAAGCTAACCCGAGGTCTAAAACGAACTTATTCATTTGATTAATTAACATATTAATTAATCCTAGCCATAAATAATTAAACCATTTAATTATCCTTACTCATCTTCGTTATATCCTTCAATCATTACCTTACACGGTGTGGGATCCATTAGGTTCCTTTTAGCGAGGCAGTGGGCGATTAGAACTCTTACTAATCGATTGTGAATTGAAACTTACTTTCAATTCTCCCTTTAGTGATTATACATCTTCAGGGCTTCCACAAGCCATGAGTGACACCTAGCAGTATGTCATGGCTACCCAAGCTAATAAGAAGAGGTTGGAGAACCTATTCAGTTTGGGATTACAATGCAATACGGTATTTCTCTAATACAATACTCTTGACCACATTGTTTGGTTTAATAGTTTATTCATGTCTACTATCTAATGTGATTCTCTTACTTATATGATTACCTTGAATGTGATTTGGAACAACTTCCTAAATCTCATTCATACTCTGGCCAGAGATTCTAAATCATATCATAAAGTATTCTCCCTCAACGTTTGAAGGTTAGAGATCCCTTGTTGCGCATTCACTTGCCTCCATGGCTAAGTGGCTTAACCCCAACTATGCCGTGGACACCCTCTGATGGAGTGACTTTGACATAGCCAAAGATCAAGGACCTAACCACAAGACAACTATGATGCCTCAGGTCAAATGACTACTTTGCATTATCCCAACCAGGAGTTCTCATGTGACATGAGTATGAGAACTCCTCATTGATCGTGTTCAGTGGACTCATTCTCTATTGAGCACCTACGTACTTGTCTTGGTGTCAGTCACACCATTGACTCGAGAGCAGTCACTCTCCCTAAGAGAAGACATAGGACGTACTGATCTTAACGGACTGTCAATACCCAATTGGCAATCCTATGATCAGGAACTTTTAGGATATGTATTCGAAAGAGAATGGTCTCATGAATCTAACTTCTTTAGATCACATTCTCCCTATTACATATTCCTTGGACTTATCATTTAAGCATATAACATTTATATAAGATGGCTTAAAACAATAATCTGTGCCCTTTATATTAAACTAGATTAGTTTAACATGTGAAATGTCCGTAAAGTTTGATCATATGATTGGTTTTAGGGCACATTTCCAACAATATGTTCAACAACTACTCAAAGCTAGAAGAAGAATTCACTCGTAGCTTCATGTAGGATGAGAATTTCAACATGTTTTGAAGAAATCGCAACTAAGATCTATTTGGTTGACCTCTAAGACATTGCAGTGCCTCTAACGGTAAAGACATAACCCATTTAAGAACGTGCCTTATGCGGGTCATCAGATAAGTAACCTGCATCAGCATAACCAACAGGACATGAATCAACTGAATGACCGAGGGGGTCGGCGGCTCCTCTCGAGGATGCGTAGAGATAAAACAAACCCAAATCCAAAGCAGCCTTGAGGTAACATAATATGTCTTTAACACCAGTCCAGTGTTTGCGTATAGGCACATTGCCTGCGTGTAGGCACATTGTTGTATCTTGAAAATAAATAACAGCAAAGGAGATGTCTGATCTAGTGCATTGAGCTAAGTACAATAAACTACCAATTTCACTAAGGTATGGAACTTCAGGCTTTAAAACCTCATCCTCATCATCTTTAGAACAGAAAGGATCTCGTTTTGCATTTAGCATACGAATAACCCTAGAAGCCTTCTGGTGTTGTTCGATTGATGAACTGGAATACCATCCAAATAATGCTTGATCTCCAAGCCAAGACAGTATCGAGTTTCCCTCAAGTTCTTTCATCTCAAATTCTAAATTCAGGTGCTCAACAGTTTTATTAAGCTATTCAGGAGTCCCAACAAGATTCATATCGTCGACATAAACTGTAAAGATCGCAAATTTGGAATGTGACTTCTTAGTAAACATGCATAGACATAATTCATTGTTCACATATCCTAGACTAATAAAATACCTCACTCAGACAGTTATACCATATGCACCCGTATTGTTTCAATTAGTAGAGTGATCTGTTCAACCTAACCGAGAGGTAGTCTAGAATTATTTGATCCAGTCAATGTAAGTTCATTGGGAACTTTCATGTAGATTTTCGTATCAAGATCCCCATAAAGATACGCGGTTACCACATCCATAAGTTGCATTAAGGTTTTCTGAAACTACCAAAGTGATAAGGTAGCAGAACATTATAACGTCCAATTACGAGAGAATAACTCTCCTTGTAATCAATCCTAAGGCATTGAGAGAAGCCTTGCTCTATGAGGCGTGATTTATATCGCACTATTTCATTCTTGTCCTTATACTTCTTTATGAAAACCCATTTGTAACCAACGGGCTTAACATGTGGAGGTGTAGTATTACGAGTCCAAACACCTTGCGTTTTGCAAGTTAATCACTTAGATTACTTGTTTCCAGTTTGACTAATTTGTTATATGTTGACACTCATCAACGAAACGTGGTTCAATGTATTTGTTCAACATGATATTAATAACTCTTATGTAAGCAAATTCATCGTCGATTATCATCTCAACCCTATTTCAAACCTCCTCCAAGCTAGCATAGTGGAATGAAATCTCACAGTTCTCAGTAGGCAGATTCGTCTATTCCAGAATAGTTCAGTAATCTAAAATAACATCATGCCTTGGAACAGTTGGGTAAGCGATGGTTAGGTTCACACTAGGTTCACTAGTTGGTGTTGCTTTCCTCGCTTGTGGTTGTGGACCTTTTGAACCAACGGGTTTGTCACGCTTTAGGGTAGGAACAGAGAATGCTAGCCGCTAATGTACCGGGTTGGGCAGTAGGTGCGACCAACAATCCTACAATAGTGGCTTGTCTATCAGGGATGATGTTTCGACGTACATTAGGTACATTTATCTTTTAAGGCAAGTTTCCAGTGAGTATATGTGGTCTCCACACTTTGGCTAGATCATTAAAGCATCATGCATACTTTGAGCAACGCTCTGTAGATTTAAAATGCATAACACTTCAATTTCAGACTAGGCAATGTAAGGATCTAGATGAGACAAAGTGGGGTTAATGCACGACACTTTACAGCGTTCTTCACGAACTTTAACGCCCCCTAATGATAGGAAGACTATCTTATCAAAGTGACAATCTACAAAATTTGTGGTACAGAAATAGCTTATCAATGGCTCTAAATAACGAATAATGGATGGTGAATCATAACCATTATAGATTCTCATTCTTCTCCGAATACCCAATTTGGTACGTAGTGGCGGCTCTATTAGTACACAAATTGCACACCCAAATACACGTGAATGTGAGATATCAAGCTCATACTTAATAATCAACCATGACAGTGAATGAGGTTAGGTGGCAATGGGTCTCAAGTGAACCAACATAGTTGCGTGCAAAAATTTCATAGCCCCAAGCAGATTTTGAAAGCTTGGTATGCATGACCAAGATCTAAGTGATCAATTGAAAGTTCTTAATGAACGTTTCTGCTAGGCCATGTCAAGTGTGGAAATGGGGTATAGGATGTTCAATTTCAATCCTAATTGACATGCAATAATTAACAAAAGTTTGGGACATGAACTTTTCGGCGTATCCAATTGAATTAGCTTAATCGGATAATGCAGTGTTGCATATGGACCGTAACCAAAAATGTGATTAGTGTGTCGATGAATCAGCCATCACCATAAAGTATCTAAATGGTCTGCATGGTGGTTGGATAGGTCCATAAACGTCCATTTGAATCCTCTAAAAGAAAGGTTAGAGGCCATCTTCGAACTTTGTCTGAAGATGGATGAGCAATAAACTTATCCAAAGAACAAGCTTTGCAATAAGTGACACTAGGAATGATTTGCTTACTTCTGGTAAAAGAATGCCCATGTGTAGCTTTAAGGATACGACGCATCATCATGGTTTTTGGATGTCCTAAGTGATCAGACCAATGCATTGGTTTCCAATGCAAGTCCACTCATAGGGCTGGCTATATAATGGGCCTTGGGACATGAATGGTTGTGGCATATAACCCATTCGAATGGCGCTTTATCTTCTCATGAATACGTTTCTGCTATATTCATATGAAGTGATCCATAGGACTTCAGTTCCATTTTCTTTAATAATTTCAGCATGACAATTATTATCCCAAATATCTTTAAAGCTCAACAACGTTCTTCCGAGACGAGCAGACTAAAGTGCCTCTTTAATCAGTACCATTGTACTATCTCTTAGACAACTAACTTTTCACAAAAAATGCCAAGAAATAAATTGATTGAATCGGTCACATGTATAAGAAAATTTAAATTTCAAATTCCATTCATTCAATTAATATTCAAGAAATAATATCAATAAACTAATCATCCAAAAATTTAAAACAAAAGGCCAACAATTAATCCAAATACATATAAAATTCAAAAACTTAAAACCAAAATATTAAAAGGGGGTTCGCCACTAGGGGAACTAGCCCACACTTCGGCCATGTCTAAAAGGTTCTAATCTCCCATCTGTGCAGATACCTCTTGAAAATCAAAATTTTCCAAAGTGGTATCTCCGGGGTTATCCACTTGAATAAAGTTACTCTCTATGGCTTTGTGACATGAATAATATTCAACAACAACATAAGATGGAGTTCAATAAACATGGGACCAATGGTTCTTTGAACCACAATTGTAACACATACCCGCTTCTATCATGGCAGAAACTTTGCCTTTGTTCTTGAAGTTAGAGGCCCTAAGAGCGAGGGATTCGCACTTCGGGGTCGAATTTCCTCCCTTGGATGGGCCAAATCCAAAAACTATATAACCGTTGGATTAAATTTAATCCTTCTTTGTAGAACCATATTCGTCCATTTATTCACTAGAAATAAATGTCTAAATGGTCTTGGATTTGTCTAATTTTTAATTTACATGGGTAATCTATGAATAGTACAAATACAAATGGTTCGAATCGTTGAAATACATTACAGAGTGGCACCACAGAAATTGGTGTCAAAATATGTGTAAAAAACGTACATCCTCAGATCCTGACCAATGTATCCCCAAGCACAACTTAATTTCCACAGTTGAAATGAAAATAGACCCATGTATGTAAGATGCTAGCATATTGAACATTTAGCCAACATTCCAAAAAATATATCAATCTATCAAACAAAAAAAGAAAAAAAAGAAACTCAATCATGCATATCATGGCTCATGCCAAGTTTAGTGACAAATTCTTTAACCCAAAAAGGTTCATTAGCTGTGCAAAGACATTTCAAAGTTGAAACCACATCTCACACTCCTTTTCCTCACTTGCAAGCAATGTTTTAAAAGGCAAAGGCGTTGTACGGATAATTTCCGTTAGACAAAAGCCGTAAGGTGTGCGACGAAGCCTCATGTGACCTAAATTTTTTAATTTATATAATATATATATATATATATCACTGTTCTAAAAATCGGCCTAGGCGGCTGCCTAGGCGCTATGTGGTGGTTATCTGCCAGGATTTAGCCCAAATCAGAAGCAAATCAAGGAACAAAACATGCGGGTGCCTAATGGTGCAAGACGGCGACTTGGGTGCCTAGGGGGGCACTGAAAGCCTAGATGCTTATCTTTTTTTTCGTGCTCACCAATCACAATGAGGTGATATAACACACACCTCACAAATACACATCTTTCTCTTCTCACTCTACACTGCTGCCCCCTATCTCCCTATCCCTTATATACTTTAGTAAATTAGGCCTACAACACGTTATTAGCATGATCTTGCCATAAGCTAAGGAACTGAAGGATCATGGATGACGCTCTTCTACGACATCAAAGGCTTAATTGTTTTTTGCCAATCAGGTTCTTTTAAAATAAATTAAGATATTTGAAACGACAGTGAAGCATGAAAACATTCCTCATAATGCATGAAGTCCCTATATATATATATATATATTGAATTTGTGAGTAAAAGAATCGAAATATTTTAGAAGCAATTAGCGTTTTTAACCCTAGAATTCAAAAAATAAAATAAAATTTGGGATTTTTGCGGCTGAGTCGTGGCTTCCCGTCGAGCTGCCGTTGGCACCGACGAACGCCGGCTGGCCTGCAGCCACGCAGTGCCTGGACGACATTGCTCTAATGTCTAGACCCCCTACAGTAGCCTTTTGGGCTTGTTGCATGCATTTGACAGCCATGCCTTTGGCCAGGTTAAGGTTTTGATACAGGTTTGTAGCCTAGCCCACTCTAACAAAGCATCAAGCTCTGTTGGGCTTGCTCCTACGCCCTCGGCCCAACATCAATAAGCATGTTGTTTGCTAGACTCGTCCTCTTCATCTCAGCCCGCTTGCAGCAACTCCCTTGGTTGCTGGACTGGCCATGCCACGACCCACATATAAAGCCAACCTTCAGCTGGGCTTTGTAGCGCACCAACCCAAGCTAGCAATTGTTGAGCTTGCTAGTGCCTTGGCCAGCAACCAAAAAGCCAGCCTAAAGCTAGCCTTGGCTGAGCTTCGTGCGCACACACCCAGGCCAGTCTTGTGTTGGGCCTGTTATCCGTGCCATTTTTTGGCGCAAACCAGCAGCTTCTGTTGCTGGCTTATCCTAGACCCACGACCCATGGCTTGCAGCCATGTTTAGGCTGCTTTGCAGCCCTTTCGTTTAGCCCAACAGGCCTACAGCTACCATGCAAGGCCTTGCCCCGTGCACTGCAGCCAGCCTACAAAGCTGGGCTGCGTCTTTTTCAACCTTGATGCCATATTTTGGTATCCTCACTTCAGAACTATACCCCTATAATTTTTGGACGTTATTGGTTAATTCTTATCAAGCTATAATTTTATTGTCGCTTAGCCTGAAGCCAAAACTCAAGCTAATGTGACCCGAATGTCATTATTTTGCTCATACGATTAACTCTGAATGGTTACAATGTTTTGAATTAATTAAAGTAACCAGCAGTCCACTAATCTAACAAGACATCCAAAATTATTGGCCTGAAGCCCACTTCGTAGTCTCGAAGCACTCACACTTGAATTCATGAAGCAACCAAAATCCACTACACTTAGTTGTATATTGTATTCTGTGTTCTTCCAGGTACCTCTTTTTTATGAACCGAAAGTTCATAACTAAACTCGAGCCTGCAGTTTCGAATTTAGTTTTTTGAAACCCGAAGTTTTCATAAAACAATACACCCATGAAGCCAAGTTCAATTCCACAAGTTCGAATTTAGTGTAGTTTCGAATTTAGTGGATTGTCGAATTGTCACAAGTTCGATTCCACTGATTTGGACATTTCTAACAGAAACCACTTTATGTGGGTATAACACGTCAATATCCACTTGACTATCAAGAAGTTGAGAAACTAGTGAAGCCAACAATGGAATGAAAGAGCTAAATAAGGCTTCACCAAGATCTTCATTCAAAGACTTATGCCCGAAACATTAGAAACGGAAGTATCTCCCGAACGAGGATTCAATGGCTCTTTAGCTTACTCCTACAGACCGTCTAATCATGAAATATATTGCCTGAAGCACACCATGATTATGTCCATGAATGAGTATGATTGTAAAGTTCATAAATCCGATCGAATTTTGACTGGAGAATACTTTTCTCACCTTCCCATGTTTCTAACTCGTTCTTGAAGCAGTAGTGTAGAGACTAGAAGTTTACCAAATTCTCATATCTGATTACTACCATAAATGTGAGAGAACGGTATAGATTCAGCTTCGGTTAGAATCTTTCAAACCCGTAAATCTCTCTCACCCACTTTAGGGTTTGTTTTCACAACATATGGTATAATCAGGGCCTACCAAGGTATGGCATCATGCCCAAAGCGTGATCCTTGTACCTAAGACCTAAAACTTAAACAATAGGGACAGTATTCCAAAACCTCAACCCTAAAAATTCTGTCTTGATGGAAGAGATCATTGGTTACGCACCTGTTCGTGCCCCTACCAATGTCGTTGAGGAGTACCATTCTCGTAGTCAATATGTGAAACTAATTTTGCTCCACCAAACACCATTGGAAGAGCGGAATTTTGACATGGACGGCCTTAGCTGAATCCCCTTATTAACTTTTGTTTAATTTGTGAACATTTTTCTATTTTCTTGGATTCAAGTTTGGTGTTTGTTTAGTTATGGATAATCTTATCGATATTGTCCTCGAATGTGAGTTAATTGAATCATGTTTCTTAAAACATGTGACAAAATTTAACTAAACACGTGATTAGGTACAAATGTAGGAAAGTTAGCTGTCTGAATGAATGTGATACTACGCACACTAACTTTACGACTAAATCACATCTCTAGCAATGACTTCTGGTCTATCCAACCTGAATAAGAGCATTAGCACATTCCTTGTTGTATGAATGGTACTAATTACTATTTCAGAGACCTTATATTCTCCTCTTACCAGAAGAACGTCGTTCAGTTTTAAGGATATTCGAGATGACAATGATCATGAATGAAACCACTGAAGAAAATAGGGTGAAATATCTTTGCACCACCTCAAAAAATGAGCTTGAAGCTTCATTTTAAGGCCAATGGGCTAGCCTGAAGTCGGGCAATTCGAGTAGTTTACTTGCTCTAGCACGACCATTTGGGACACTTAGGTCGAATAATGATGCCACGATGGATCTCTTTACCTAAAGTAAGGATCTTATGCCTATAAGCACATTTTCGCAAGCCTGCTTGTTGGGGAAATTGATTTTCTAAATCATTGCTAGCAAAGATATGAAACGACCCTCTTTTCAAAGTGGATTCAAGGAATATATGTGGACTAATTCAGCCAAAATGCAAACGATATAAATGCTTACGATTTTGGTTGATGAATTGACAAACTAGTCACATGCTTGTCGACACACATTACTGCTAAACCTTCCAGCCGATTTTAAGGGATCACCACTATAATTATCCTATAAAGTTTGGAATACTGGATAATGCTGGAAAGTTTATATCAAAGGTTTTTTATAAGTATTGCATTTCTTTTGGGTTTATGATTGAACATCGAATTCCAATGTTCACCCCAAAGCAGCTTCGCAGAGTGATCATAAAAGTGCAATTTAATTGATCGCCTAAACCTTAGTGAATGCACCAGGCTTTCCATTTTTGCCTAAGGCTATGAATCTTGTACGCAGCTATGTTGGTCCCTTGAGTCCTATTATAACCTAACCTATTCGACGTTATAGTTGGTTACTGGGTACGAACCTGATGTTTCCTACTTATGTGTTTTGGGTATGCATTCCATGTGCCAAGTTGCAATGCCGCAAAGTACCAATATGGGTCCTCAAAGAAGGATGTGAATCTTTGTCGATTATGATTCTCCTTTGCACTAGCTCTTAGAACCCTTGTAAGCGATCTCTTTACCACTCATTTGTGGATTGTCACTTCAATGAGACAGTCTTTCTGCTGTTAAAAAGAGAAAAAAAGGGCGCGGATTTGCATAGACGTTACCCACTATGTCTTATCTCGATCCCCGTATCGCACAAGTGTGATAAGCAAGTGCGATGTATTCTAGCTTTCAAAATGTTGCTCGAGACATATTTCTCTGATCTAGCTAAAGTGACAAGATCGTATACCAGCTGCAATATGCCTACAAGGATATAAATACTTAACAGACACCAAGTCAACATCCCAGCAGGGTGTGCCACCCCTACTGCACAGTTTGGCCACCTTTGTTAGAAGGTCCAATACAGCAACGAATAGCCAATCAATATGTCTTGACCTAAAGCGCGACAGATCACTCGGTTCATAGGATTCACTTCCAAGAGGAAGGTCACAGCACAAAATAAATCTATACTTGATCGCTGACTCAATCATTTCCATCTCATGAGATTAATCCAAATTACTCTCGAGACTTGAAGTTCTTGGTTCAGTATACTAGTTTAGATGAGATATGAAATTGGAATGAGATTATCATCGATGATGTTTTCACTTATATGGTAGCTGCCAACATGAATGAAAAGTGATGATATCGAACTACGTTTTGTTTATTAGTGACAACGTAGAACTGATTGGACAACCAAAATTACAATCCAGGTTAAATTCCTTACCAAAGTGTGTTTGGCTATATCGTTCCTACACTGCCAAAGGTAACCCTGCTGTGTTACAAGTGGGAAAAGAAGTGTAATGAGATGAATGAAATAGTGCAATGTAATGCACGCCTACGGCACAAGGTTTGTCTCAAACAACATGTGATTAATAGCAGCATTATGAAATGTGGTTAGTGTTTCTCCATGGGGATATTAATATGGAGATTTACATGTAAGTTCCCGAAGAATTTCATGGACTGGTTCAAATAGTTCCAAACCACGGAACACCCTCTCAACTCATTTAAGGCGTTCACATACGGATTGAAGCAATCCGGCGGATGTGGTATACCCGTCTAAGTGATTATTTGATCAATCAGGGATGAATTATGCCCTTGTGTAGTAAACTATGAAATCATATTCTGAATTTCTAGAGTTACAGTTTATGTCAATAACATGAATCTCACTAAAACTCTAGAAGAGCTTGACAAAACTACCTTGGTTTGTATAATGGCAAAATAATTTAGGATGCAAGAAAAATATACCAACGATGACATGCTGATTAAGAAACGATGAGGATGAGATTAGGGATTTCGAGTTCACCATTACATAGCCAATTCCATGTTTATAAAGTTAAGCCATATTCAATTACCAACCTGTTTCCAAAGTTCGTTTTACATATATATGATCAATCATATGATGTGTGGTTTGATCAAAATCTTCTAATTTGCAACCTGATTGGGATGTTCAACTTTGATTCCAAATTAAGAGTCTTTAGCGTGCAAGAAAACATTAAAGAACCAAAGAAAGTACATGGCAGAATGTTTGCATAACATTATCTTCATTCATTCACATGTCTACCAAGATTAAGCATGATGTTTACTATAATCTTGACCAAATGATTTGTAAAAAATCCTAATGACGATCAATCATTAAAATTAACTAACAAATTAAAAAAAAAAATTTAGTGAATGAAACAAGAGACAAATTGATGAATTGAATACTTTAACATAAAAACATGGGTCAATTACGCAAGGCTAAGTCAAAATCCCTGGCTATGAATTTAGTTACACATCATGTTCACAGAGACTAAATTTGAAACACACAACATGAGCAAAAAATATCAAAGAGAGAGGAAACCGATGAAGCAATTCTGATGTTGAATTTCTCCAAGAACAGCCCAATGGGATGAGTCTTCGATGATGGTGGAAGTGTATAGAATGGCTTAAGTTTTGAGTGTGGATGAAGTGGTGAAATTCGCTTAGAATGAAAGGTGTATGTAAAAGTGGCTTAAATGCTAGGTTTTATGATGTTAAAGAGGCTGTTACAGATTGCCAATACATCCCAGTAATTGGGCATTTAATTCCCACGTTTTTTGCTATTATTGGTCTTGTAAAGAGCCATATTCATCACCATCTACAATTTACACTTTTAATTCTCTGTCTACATCAACATCCTTTTTCAATTCTCCACTTTTAGCACCATTTTGCCTCATTTGTCCTCAAGTGAGCTCCAAAATATGATTAGCTGCACACTAACACAAATGAGGGTAAAACGTAACACGTTTAACTCAAAAATATCACAAAGAGTATAGGAATGGATGATATAAATGTATGAAATATGTGAGTTATCAAATACCCCCAAACCTAGTTTTTACTAGTCCTCGAGCAAAACTAAAAACAAAAACAAACAAAACAAGGAAAATTCTAACTATACCACTTTTGCTGGCTAAACGATTACACTGAGCATGTGCAACAAGCCTTTAAACCTCTAGTAGAAAGATTTGTGTCTCCTGAGGGTTTACAGTGATGACGCCCATAAACATCTACAGACTTGACAAACAAATTGGTTAAAACTCACTTGAAACAAACTAATAAGAGCTAATGAATGCTTAATCATACCATTAAACGAAATGGTGCCACTTCAAAGAATCATATCATGTGAGTAGTGTAAAAGTATTGCTCCCTGAATCATGACTTCAAAAGCACCATGCTCAAAGACCGAAGATAGAATTCGCCTGAACTCTAATTCTCATAGATTGTCACTCAAATTTTCACTTAGATCCTAAGTTTTAGTTTCTCATCAAAAATATGTAAGTGAAGTTATGTAGAAGGGAATCAAAATTCTCACACATGAAATATGAAATAAAAGCACAATTTCTTAACATATCTCATGAAAGGAATCAAACACTAAGAATATTGATAGCACACATACTTTCTAGCACCCATGAATACATCCTCAAAGATCAACTAGGTCTTTCATAAGGTTGTAATGTAAGGCTTAGGCAAGTCTTATGAAAGAACGGATAGGAAATACTAGAGCCTGGGCCACACCAAAGTGTCTTCCTTATGAAACCAGCAAGCTCTCCTCTTGAATTGGTCATTGTTGTTTGTTCGTAGCGTCCAGGACCCATGTGTGGTAGTGGAAGGATTTGGAAATTGCATCCTTTTTTTTTTTTTTCTTTTATTTTTTTTCTTTTTTATTTTGAAACTTCTTTTATTTTGTAATTCCAGCACATGTTACATCGATACATGCTACATTCTTGATGTAAAGCTCAATCATTGTCATTGTCTTCATCACTTTGGTATTCCCCAAACTATAGGGTATGGCTGTAATGGGTTAAGATGGGTAGAGAAATATAGTGCCAGGAAAAGAAAAACGCTAAAAGTGTTTGGCTGCAACAAGGGTAATGGCACACACATAAAGGTAGGAAATTAGGCCTTTTGGTGGTTTAAACATGCATAGTCCAACATCGTCTCAATGAGTTCATTCATGAGTGATACTAAACACATGGTATCTGCAAAAGAGAATAATTCTTAGCATTCAATCAAACATAAGTAATGAGATCATTTGAAGTGAAATTAAAAGAAAAAGATAGGAGTAGAAACACTTTAAACCCTCTCAAAGATGCAAATAGATTCAAAATAGCTCACTAAGGTAGTCTCTACTATTCTTCTTCTAGAACTTGAGCATGACACTTCAACCTCCATAATTTAAGAGTAATAACTTTGTGAACTACAAAAATTATGATATGGAACTGTTCATGACAGAACTATAGTCAAATTGTATACACAGCCATGATATACATTCACATTAGTAAGCAAAAGAAAACTATAACCAAAATTGAAATCAAAAGAAAATTTTCAATTTCCAGCACCCCCAAACCTCAACTAAGCATTGTCCTCGATGCTGAAAAATGAAGGGAATGCATGTAATGCAAATAGGTAGAGTGTGCATGGAATGAAAATACAAAAAAAAACAAAAAGACACAAATAAAAGGAAATAACACAAACCCAGCTAGGTTGCCTCTTAGCAAGTGTTTTATTTAATGTCTCGACAAGACATGCCAGCACGCTTATGTTGTTGTAAACTCAAGAGCATCCACAACTAGATAGACATGCTTTTGTGTGACATTCTCCAAGTAAGGCTTCAAACGCTGCTCATTGACCTTAAAATGATGTCATTCTTGATGCTTTCTATCTCCACAGCTCCATGGGGAAATATTTTAAGCACTTTGAATGGTCCAACGCATCTAGACTTCAATTTACCTGGAAAGTCGCAAACGTGAGTCATACAAAAGGACTTTCATACCTGATTGAAACTCTTTCTTGAGAATTCCTTTGTCATGGTAGAGCTTGGTTTGTTCTTTGTAGATCCTACCATTCTCAAATGATTCATTTTTGAGCTCTTCCAAGAGCTTCCTCGTTGTACCAGTTTCTTTGACATCAAAATTGAACTTTTTTATAGCCCAATATGCACGATGCTTGAGCTTCATCGGCAAATGACATGCTTTTCCAAACACAAGACGATATGGGCTCATTCTAATTAGAGTATTGTACGTTGTTTGATAAGCCCAATGTGCGTCATTCAACCTTAGTGACCAATCCTTCTGTGTAGGGCTGACAGTCTACATCAAGATGTTCTTTATATCCCTACTGTTGATTTCCAATTGGCCAGAGGTTTGAGGATGGTATGGAGGTGCCACTTTATGTGTGATGTTGTACTTCTTTATCAATGCCTCGAAAGGTTTGTTGTAGAAGTGGCTGCCACCACGCTAATGATAGCTCTTGGAGTTCCAAACCTAGTGAAAATCACATCCTTAAGAAAATTTAGAACAACCTTGTGATCATTAGTTTGTGTAGTTGTTGCTTCAACCCATTTGGATACATAATCTACTGCACTAGTATGTATATGTATCCAAAAGAAGACAGAAATGAGCCCATGAAGTCAATTCCCCACACGTCAAATAGCTCCAGCACCAAATTGTTGCTCAATTGCATTTCATTCCTGCATTTGATATTTCCTATTTTCTTGCACCTATCACACTTAGAGCAAAAATTAAAAGCATCTTTAGATAATGTAGGCCAAAAAAACCATATTGTAAAACCTTTAAAGCTGTCTTTTTGGCACTGAAATGACCACCACACGCCAACTCATGACTGAATCTTAGTATGCTTTGCTGCTTACTCTCCAGAACACATCTTCGAATGATTTGGTCAGGGGAATACTTAAACAAATATAGCTCATCCCAAACATAGTATTTCACCATTGAAAGGAACTTTTTATTCTCCTAAAAAGTGAAATCATTTCTAATTACACCACAGGCAAGATAATTAGCAAAATCAACATAGCATGGCTCTTTTTCTTGAATGATGGAGAGTTATTCATCCGAGAATGATTCCTTGAGGGGCAAAATTTGTCCATCTCCATTGTTTTCATCAACAATGCGTGACAAGTGATCAGCAACAACATTTCACTCTCATTCTTATCTCGAATTTCTAGGTCAAACTCTTGTAACAAGAGTAACCATCGAATCAAGCGTAGTTTAGCATCGTTCTTTGTCAACAAGTACCTAAGAGCTGCATGATTAGAGATGATTAGAGTAAACAATCAATTTAGAGCCAACAAGATGCGAACGAAATTTCTCTAAAGCAAAAACAACAGCAAGCAACTCTTTCTCAATTGTAGAGTAATTGAGTTGAGCATCGTTTAATGTCCGGCTTGCATAGTAAATCATATGTGGGAGCTTATTCACTCTTTGACCTAAAATAGCACCAATAGCATAGTCAGAGGCATCACACATTAATTCAAAAGATAAAGACCAATTTGGTGCCATAATAATAGGAACACAGGTTAGTTCATGTTTCAAGGTGTTAAACGCATTCATACAATCTTTATCAAAGTTAAATACAACATCTTTAGCCAATAGATTGCACAACAGACAAGTGATCTTGGAAAACTCTTTAATGAAATGACAATAAAAACTAGCATATCCTAGAAAGCTTCTAACTCCCTTCACTGAAGTAGGGGCAGCCATATTTGAGATAATGTCAAATTTTTGCTTTGTCAACTTCAATTCTGTTACTGGATATTACATGACCCAAAACAACACCTTGTTTCACCATAAATTGACACTTTTCCCAATTGAGAATCAAATTTGTTTCCTGACATCTTTGAAGCACTAGAGAGAAATGGTTAAGACAATCATTGAAAGAAGAACCAAAAACTGAAAAATCGTCCATGAATACCTCAATAAATCTCTCAACCATATCCGAAAAGATAGCTAACATACATTTTTGGAAAGTTGTTGGGGCATTGCAAAGGCCAAAAGGCATCATTCTATATGCAAAAGTGACAAATGGGCAGGTGAATGTAGTCTTCTCTTAATCTTCTGGAGCTATTGCAATTTGATGATAACTTGAATATCCATCAAGAAAACAATAATGTGAGTAACCATCTAATCACTCAAGCATTTAATCAATAAATGGCATCGGAAAATAATCTTTTCTAGTGTTGGAATTCAACTTCCTGTAATCGACGGAAACACGCCAACTAGCTGCAAGTCTTGTTTAAACAAGCTCTTTGTTCTCATTTTTTACCACCGTGATTCCAATCTTCTTAGGGACTACTTGAACAACGCTTACCCACATCTAACAACTTCAACACTTCAGCTCTCACTACTTCTTTCATGTGTGGATTAAGCCTTCTTTGTGGTTCACGGGTTGAATTCGCTCTTTCCCCTAATAAAATTTAATGCATGCACATGGTAGGGCTTATTCCCTTAATACTTGTAATAGACCAACCAATGGCTGATTTGAGCTTTTTTAACACCCTCATTAGCTTATCTTCTGAGGTCAGATGCTATGATAATTGGGAAAGTTTAAAATTCAGCTAGGTAAGCATATTTTAGATGTGGTGGGTGTGGTTTAAGCTCAAGTTTTGGAGGCTTAACAATGGAAGGGATCATATGTGTGGCAAATGGTTTTTATGGCTCTATAAGAGGTGAAATAGTGAAAGGATATGGTTTTAACGCTTCCAAGGCAACCACCACTTCCATGAGTGTAGATTCTTCGTTCAAAATCATCTTGAGATTGACTCAAAATAGATTGTAACGGATCATTGGATTGTGTCTACACAAACGTAGGGAAAACAAGTGAATCAAACAACAATCAAGTGAACTAGAAGGGTCAGAAAGAGATTCAAACACTTTGAATTGTACAGTTTCTCCAAGCACGGTCATAGTGAAAAGACCATTTTGCACGTCTATGATAGTCTTTGCAGTGGCCATAAAGGGTCTCCCAAGCAAAATTGGTAACTCATGATCATGTATATGAGCCTCTTCCATGTCCAACACTAAAAAATCAGTAGGCAAAATTAGTTTTCAACTTGAACTAAGATATCTTCAACTATACCTCTTGGATATTTCGTGGATCGATATGCTAGTTGCAATGAAATGGTGGTTGCCTTCAAATCCTCAAACCTAGTTAAAGGTACACTGAATAGGGCATTAGATTGATGCTAGCACCCAAATCAAGTATAGCCTTTTCAACTAGCTTGTCTTTAATGGTGACAATGATAGAAAAACTGCCCGGATCTTTAAGTTTTGGTGGGAGCTTTCCTTGGAGAACAGCACTCACATTCTCAAACACCATCACTTTCTCATTAGGTCCATACTTCCTCTTATAGTTGTTAAGCTCTTTGCAAAATTTTCCATAAGCTGGCATATTCCTAATGATATCAAGCACAGGTAAATTAACATTCACTTTACTTAAAATATCAAAAAATTCTTTAAATGACTTATCCTGCTTGCTTTTCACAAGTCTTCCAGGAAATGGGATGGAAGGAATGTAAGGTTTTTCAGCCTTGTGAAGATTCAAATGAAGAAGTGACATTGCTTGGATCGTCATTTGGTTTCTCATTCTGTTCTTGAATCGCACCTGCATTCACATGATCATATTCATTAGTAACTTCATTGCCAACTCCATTATTAATAACCTTACCACTTTTAAGTGCAGTGATCGCTTTGGCTTGCTCTTGGTTCCTTTGAAGTATCATTGGTTAGCTCGGACACTTCCCGGGCTTTCTTTAACTCAAAGCATCGGCAATCTGACCTAATTGTGTCTCCATTTTGGTTAGAGCAGCCCAATTTTGTTGGAGAGTACTATTCGTATGCTGGAATTGAACGGTGCTTTAGGCTAGGATTTTGACTGTATCTTCAAGTGTAGTGACATGCTTTGGTTGGAAATTTTGAAACTAATTGTTATTCTTTCATGAGAGATTAGGATGATTTCTCCAACTAGGGTTATATTTATTAGAGAATAAGTCGTTCCTTGGTCTCTAATTGTATGAATGCATGAGGTTCACTTGCTCTTAAAGGAATTCAGGATAAGCCTCACTACCCGAGCATTGATAAGTAGAATGACCTGGTATGTTGCAAATGGCACACACCTCAGCTATCTAGGGCACTGTATTAAGCATGGAATCAAGCTTCTTTTCCAAACCAACCACCTGCAATGCAAGGTTATTATTAGAGCTCATTTCATACCCTTCAGCTCGTTTACCTCTTGTATCTTTGTGTTGAGCATTAGATCCCAACATCTCATAGATGTTATATGACTCTTGAGCATTCTTTTTCTTCAAAGTTCCACCAATTACATTATCAACAGTAGATTGACATGATTGGGTTAATGCATCACAAAAAAATTGCATTTGTAAGTAAAGAGGTAACCCATGATATAGACATTGTAGCAAAGGACCTTTAAAATGCCCCCAACATTCATTGAAAGGTTCTTCATCATGTTGTGCAAAGTTGAAGATTTGCCTCGAAGTAGCTATCTTTTGAGAAGAGAAAAACTTATCCAAAAATTTCTTAGCTACGGCATCCTAAGTAGTCAGCTAACCAGGTGCTAAAGTCATTACCCAACCCTTAGCTTTATTTTTCAATGTGTAGGGAAAAACTCTCATCCTCAGATTTGCTTCACTCACTCCCTGCAAAGGTAAACCGCACACAACATTATAATATTCCTTAATATGAGCTACTGGATTTTCATTATGTAAACCATAAAAAGAAGGAATCATATGAAAATGTGAAGATTTGAGATCATAGTTTCTAGCTTCAACATGCAACAAGATGCACGAAGGTGAATTTGGTATAACCGGTTGAGCATAATCCTCCAAAGCTCCATTGTCATTGTCATTGTCTGCCATCTCTTCTTCTTGGTTAGAATTAGTGTGCTCAGAATAAGCACCTACACCCGCTGATCTAGAAGATTTATCCTCCTCTTCTTCACGGTTAGTTTGAGCACTAATTGATAGAAAGTTCTCAAAAAGTGTTGCTCTTAATCTGTTCAAGTCTTTGGCCTATCTCAGCAAGTTTATTGGACATATACTACCAGAGAAATAGAGAAAAAAAATGAAATTAAGAATCTAAACTCAAAGCGAAAATAGGTAAGGTTTGAAGAACAAGCAATTATAGGGGACTAAAATCAGTCCTCAGCAATGGCGCCATAATTTTGTTGTGTTCCTTCCAAGTGCAAATATATGGTTTGTATAATGGCACAAGTAAGGGTGTTGAACCACAAGGACTGATTAGACCTCTATAAATTACTAGCCTTTGAAGAACCCTAACTAAACAATGAAAGTAACAAATTGAATGTAGTTTTTATGCTGTAATCGAAAATTACTTGAAATGCAAGAAAAATGTAACAACGAATGATAAGTCGATTGAGAAATGATGAGGATGGGACTAGGGATTTCGAGTTCACCATCACAACATCACTTCGATGTTTATAAAGTTAAGCCATATTCAATTACCAACCTATTTCTAGAGTTCGTTTTACATATATATAATCAGTCATATGATGTGTGGTTTGATCAAATTCCCCTAATCTACAACCTAATTGGGATAGTTAACTTTGGTTCCAAATTAAGAGTCT
Source organism: Heteromeles arbutifolia (assembly GCA_024362995.1). Classification (NCBI taxonomy): domain Eukaryota; kingdom Viridiplantae; phylum Streptophyta; class Magnoliopsida; order Rosales; family Rosaceae; genus Heteromeles; species Heteromeles arbutifolia. The sequence goes on along the minus strand of JANCRC010000002.1, from coordinate 34,663,182 downwards.
TTAGCGTGCAAGAAAACGTTAAAGAACCAAAGAAAATACATGGCATGATGTTTGCATAGCATTATCTTCATTCATTCACATGTCTACCAAGATTAAGCATGATATTTACTATAATCTTGATCAAATGGTCTGTAAGAAACCCTAATGTTGATCAATCGTTAAAATTAACAAACAAATTTAGCAAAAGATTCATTGAATGAAACAAAAGACAGATTGATGAATTGAATACTTTAAAATAAAAACATGGGTCAATTATGCAAGGCTACATCAAAATCCCTGGCTATGAATTTAGTTACACATCATGTTCACAAAGATGAAATTTGAAATACACAACATGAGTGAAAATAAATCAAAGAGAGGAAACCCTTGACACAATTCTGATGTTGAACTTCTCTAAGAACAGCCCGTCGGGGTGAAACTTCGGTGATGGTGGAAGTGTATAGAATGGCTATAGTTTTGAGTATGGATGAAAAGAGAGAAAAACAGTGGCTGGAGTGGTGAAATTTGCTCAGAATGAATGGTGTGTGTAAAAGTGGCTGAAATGCTAGGTTTTATGATGTTAAATAGGCTGTTACTGGTTGCCAATACATCCCAGTAATTAGGCATTTAATTCCCACATTTTTTGTGGTTATTGGTCTTGTAAAGAGCCATATTCATCACCATCTTTAGTTTCCAGTTTTAATTCTCTGTCTACATCAGCATCCTTATTCAATTCTTCACTTTTAGCACCATTTTGCCTCATTTGTCCACAACCAAGCTCCAATATACGATTAGCTGCACACTAACACCAAATAGGGTAAAAATGTAACTAGTTTAGCTCAAAAATATCACAAAGAGACTAGGAATGGATCATATAAATGTATGAAATATGTAAGTTATCATACCTCGCACTTGAAGATGGAATTTGAGATGAAGGATCTTGGGAAAACTCATTAACGCCTTGACCTGAAGTTCAAGCGTTGTTCTAACGGAACTTTGGTCTGCCAGATGAACTACACCTCGAAGGTGTTACCTTTGAATATACTTATGATATTCCGTATAAGCAAATGAGACCCTTAAAGAGGTTATGGAATATTAAGTTCCATATCTGAGTTCAACTTTGCGTTTTGTTGTACTTTGCTCATTGCATTAGACATGACATCCCCTTCATTGTTGATCTATTAATAAAGACGCAGCATCGCGCCTACACTCAGCCACTGAATTAGTATTAAAGACATTTTTCCCTTACCCTGAAGAGTACTACGAATTTGAGCTAATCCCAACGCATCCCAAGCTGATCCGACCCCCTAATCCTTAGAACGATGCTTGCCTTGTTTGTTATGCTGACGCTGGTTACTTATAAAACCCACGCAAGGCACATCCCTAAATGGTTATGTCTTTAACATTAGGGATATCCTAATATCTTGGAGGTCCACGATATGACCTTAGTTGCGAAATCTTCAAAAAGTTCCAAAGATCCACCTCAATTCATTATGCCATATGTGAGACATGGTTGAGAGTTCTTTGTTGAGCGTATTTGAAGTATTTGTTGTTTTCATCCATCATTGAGTCTCGATGATGATCCATAAGACTATGATGCATGTATCTACCCAACCAAGACATGATACATCAACGAAGTCAATACCAAGACATATTGTGTCTACACAACATCAGCAAAGCATCAGGAGATTGAAGTCAAGCAAGTCGATCCCAAACAAGCTTGTCAACCTCTACATGACATCACTGCCGAAGTTAACCTTCTAGAAGCTTGTCTGAAGAATTGGTATACGCGACTATTCATATGCAATTTTTATAGTTCTTATTTGGAAGTCTTGTCAAACTCTGGGGGAATATCCAGAAATATATTCACTTGATCTTAATGTACTCGTTTTCCCTCCGATTAGGAGCATTTTTCTCACTAGTTTTTGCTACCTAACTAGGTTTTGACAAAGCACTCATCATAGGCTAGTCATACCCTTGTGTGAGCTCTTCTACTTGCATCTAGAAGGCGTTTAGTTTTGACTTAATGCAACTTTTCACTTTTCACTTTTCTCATTAGTCTATGGGTTTTTATCCCACCTTGGGTTTTACCATAGCGAGGTTTTGTGAGTTTTACCTCTTATGCATTCTTTTGTTGATTCGAGACTCGCATTCGCTCATTGTGCCGACAGCTTCATTAACTGAATTTCCTTCGTCGCTAAAGACCTGATGCGCCATTTACTTGAGCATTTACATACTCAAGGGTGAGTGATGCAGTTCTATTAGATTAGGAATGTGATTGTGTAAATCCTAGAATATTTGGGATATCTTTAGAAGATTCTCTAGGATTAGATATTATCCTATAGAGTTGTAATCCTATTAGGGTAAGGAATTTACCTTCCCTACTACTATAAATAAAGGCACAATGGGGTGAGATAACACACACCTCACAAATACACATCTCTCTCTTCTTTCTCTATGCCGCCAGCTCGTTAACACGATATGTAAGAAACACAAAAATATTGGGTTTCGGGTCGACACGATAACTAACCGGGTCATTATCGGGTCACATGATAAGAACCGTTAATAACGGGTCCTTACCAGGTTTGCACAAGGGTGACAAATAGGTAACCCGTTTCGACACGTTAATAAATTTATTTTGTTGATTTTAATTTTAATTTTTTAAACTACTAAAAACACTTACCATAAAATACAATAGTCATAGTGTATTTGTATATTTTATAGTAAATATGTATTATTGTATTATTATTCTATATAAATTTAAAAAATTATAAAACACATTAAAAAAAAAAACATCAAGTAATTTAAAAATACCATACATATTAAAAATCTATAACAATTAACAAGTGCGAAAAATGTGAAAAAAATAGGCAAACGCTCGTGATCGCATCCTCTAAGCTTTGAGGATGGGTACATCGCCGTTTGAATTTTTAGAACCATACAAACCCTCATGAATAGTGTTTTTAAGGGAGACTCTCTTCATTTCACATATCCTTGAACATTTAGTATTTTGTAGTAATCTACTAATGTTTTTTCGTTAGGTTCTTTACTTTGGGGTATGTAATACTTGAAAGACAAATGTTTGTTTGTTTGTTTGTCTTTTTTTTCTTTTCTTTTTTTTTTTAATGTTTTGAAGTAATATGTATGTGACAATGTGGTAAAAAATATTTAGTATTATGTTTTCTATTTTTTTGGGTCAAATTATGTTTTTCCTTTTCATTATTTATTGATCAAAAATATATTTTCTTTAACGGGTATGGGTTAGGTCATATTATCTAATAATATTAACAAGTCGAATTTGGGTCAGGTCATATTACCCGTTTACTTTAACGGGTGTTACATGACACAACTTGTTAAGATATCAGGTATGTCATGAAACCGACACAAATGCTAAGTCTACTGTAACGCCCCGACCCGAAAAAAATTATTTCGCAAGATAATTACTAAGATACGCCCAAATTAAACTCTTGTTTAATTTCTACCATTTATCATAATTCTTTTATTTAATTATTAGTTACTCACAAAATCTATAACCCAATTTGTTTACCAAAAACATAAGGTTAATTTTTAAATTAATCATCCAATTCCTTTTCTTAGACAAATTTTCAACAAAATATTAAACTCGGTTATTTTTAAGGCTACATCCAACTCCCGTTAGACTGCCTACGTACCCTTGAACGAGATCAAGCCTTTTGTGGTTCACATTCCATTTTCAATCCATTTCCGATTATATTTAAATAACTGACATAACCAACATTAGCTTTAATAACCGAAACATATCACATGGATACCAAATTCGTATTTAGAATATTAAAATTTGTACAAAATGGCAGCATCGACCTACTGGCCACGTGCCACCACACATGGCAGTTTCCAGTGAACGGAAACCCAATTTTTCGACGAACTCCAAAAATTTCCAAATTTTACAGGGTTGTAGAACACAACGAGGGGAAGAATTTTCATACCTGGGCCGAAGTCCAATTCAGCCGGGAAACACCTCAAATAGCCCTCAAACCGCCGGAAACCCTTGAATTGGGTGTTCTTGATTCGTCGAATTCGAAGCTCCGCCGCCTCCAAACTTGTTTGGGCTTTGTTCCTGGGATCAGAAGGATGCTAAGGGTGGTGGTAATCGAAAGAAATTGTGTCAGAATTGGTGGTTCTTCGACGAGGTACCACCGCACCCACCGGTGCGGGTTTCACCAATTGAAGGCCAATTCTCCTCAATTTTGTATTGAAATTGATAGAGGGAAGGTCGGGTATTTGTTTCCAAGTGATAATCTAGTGCAAATCTCCTGAATTTAGCCAGAGAAGGGATCGGAATCCATTGTTTCCGTCGGGTCGGGTCGTAAAAGAAGAAACGGGTCGAGGGGATAGCCTGGTTGTCTACCCCCTTCCTCCCTCCTTTCTCTCCTTTCTCCCCTCACCTATTCGATCCCTTCTCCTCTCTCCTTCTCTGATTCATCCACCCCCCCTCCTTGTCCCTCGTTTCCTTTTCATCCTAGCCACACACGTGGCATCACATAATTTTGCTCCATAAATCTGGAGACTTCCAGATTAATAATTAAATTACTATTTTACCCCTAACTTCGTTAGTTAATAACTCATTCGTTATAACTCCAAATTACAAACCGTTTACCACCATGCGTTTGTATCGACACGTACTAACCAAATATGTAAACAAATCTGGAAAAAAAAAATTAGGAAAGGATCAAATATGTCCACAAAAATTTCGTTTAATACAATCGGAGCAATTTCGTCATTTTACTTATCGATAAATTTTTTTTTGACGTAAATTATAATAAATCCAGGAAACAAAATTCTAAAATTTCTCAATTCAATTTTCATAACCATAAATCAATTTATTTTCGATTTTCTCCACTAATTCATATATTTAAATTTTCAGGATATTACATCTAGCGCTGGCCCCCTCTCTCCTTGTCCCTAATATACTTCAATAAATTAGGCCTACAACAACAAGATGCTTTTATAGAAATGTCTTATTTTCAATCTTTCGAGAACTATAAAATAATATTTAAAAATAAAAAGTCTATGCTGGGAGAATATGATGGCATAACAACTATCAAAAGTGGGTTAGTTTAAAGGAAAAAAAAACTCGCAACGACACTGCCATCTTCTTCTTCATTGAAGTGTAGCCGGCTCTACAACTGAAAAACATTCAGATTTCAACTAAAAAAATTTCAAATTTCGGGAATTTAAAAAAAAAAAAGGACGACCATTCAACACCTCAGGAGCGCCTCAGCCGCCCCCTAGGCGGCTCAACCACGTCTAAGCGAGTTTAAGCCTAATCCTGTCATGGTGGACAGAAGCATTTTCATGATCGCCCTACCTCCGAAACCGCCTAGGCGCTTCTTAAGGCGCATTTTTTAAACCACTGCTTGCAATGAAAATTTGCAAACATGCTCACACACATGCGAGACAGACATGCTCTTTCTTCCTGGTGACAAACGAGAGATGAGAATTTGCTGCTTTCTCATTCATATTTGCTCTTGCAAACCCAGTTTCAAACATAATGCCAAGGGTGAAGTGCCAATTTAGTCCTTGAACTATCACCTGAAAATTAGGTCCCTGAATTATTGTTTGGATAAAATAAGTCCCTAAATTCATTAAAAATTGCTAATTTTATCCCTACTATTATATTCAAATCTATTTTATCCAATTATTCGTCAACTTAAATTACTTGACACACTTTAGAGTGTAATACCATCATTTTTTCTTGCTAATTTTAAACATAATGCTAACGTCTAATTTACCCTCTAAAGTTAACTCCATACACTATTTCTTTATGTAAAATTACTAATCTACTCTCCAATGTGTGTCACGTGCAAGTAACGTGATTTAAATTGACGGAAAATTGAAAATAGTAGCCTCGAATCTAATATTAGGGATGTAATTGGCAGATTTTTATAATTCAATGACTGATTTTTCTGAAAAAAATAGTTTAGAAACCTAATTTTCACTCAAGTGATAATTTGGGGACTAAATTGACAGTTTACCCTAATGTCAAGTGATCAAATTGATTTATTACTCTGAAAAATAAAAGGCTTAAAGCCAAACCAGAGGATCCTGAAGCATTGAACGAGAGAGAGAGAGAGAGAGAGAGAGAGAGAGAGAGAGAGAGAGAGATTTGCAACCATTCAAGGCAATGACAGGCCCTACTACAATTGAATCACCACAATACATTGTCTGAAAACAGTAAACAGATACAACACATTTTAACAGATGCAACGCTTAGGTGGCACTTGCCAAAATATACCGATGAATATAGATCCTAATCCATAACCCGAAATCAGAAGCAAATGATCGAGCAACAGATTTGGTGATGAACCCTAATAACAGCAAGAGGAAGTTAGGTAATGAGTAGAAAAACGTCACTTTCAAGTTTCGAGCAATCCAAAAATAAAACGGATCAATGTATCTTCACCTGCATCACTGGAAGATAACCCCTTCGCAAGCGCAAGGAATATTAGACGACAAATTATAGCCGCCTAGCTTGGAGCTGCTTCATGGCAGTACCTCACCAAATTAATCATCCAAGATCACTGGCATTTTTTAATACGATGAAATTTAATCAGCATCAGCAAAGATCACTAGACATGTCTTATATCACAAAGGAGTGCTGAAGGAATTCTTTGTAACTCCTAAGTTTCCGCGAACCCAATCGCAGGCCGTAAGGAAGTTTCTAGAGTGCATTTCTAAGCCATATGGAAATAAAAATCAATAGCATACACAATCATATATATCTTCTGATTTTCATAAGCTTATACAGAATAAGATCATGAGACTTAAAATATCCCAATGCTATTATTTCGCACGAGGGAACTTATACACTAAAATTCTTTCAAAAACAGATGTACATGTACATTTGAACTTTCCATTTGCCTCCAATGCTCTGCTGGAAACCATACTAATCACACTACGGTTGGGAAGAAATCAATAATAAAGCATCAAAGCGCAAGATCGAGCCGCGCAACGCCAGCAAGAAATGAGGCTACACAACATGAGCAAAGGGAATGAGTACTGGTTTGGTAGGGCTTAAATTATTTTAGAAGCAGGTATGAAAAAAATATCTCAATAAAAATTTGTGTTTCGTAAGTCTAATTTTTTTTTTTTTTTGGTTTTTCAAAATCACAAGTCATTCAAAATCACTATTCAAAATCACTATATACTACGGTCTAGTGATATTCATATTCACTTATAAGTGAGATATTTTAGATTCAAATCTTATAGATGGAGAATTTGGTACCAAATTAGATTGCCTTATTGTATGGCTTAGCCGAATTCCTTCTTCTTCTATTTGGATAAAAATATATCGTTGTATTCAAAAAAGGAAAGAAAAAAAAAAGTGAAAAGGAGGATGGAAGCAGCAAAATGCTGCTTCTCAAAACCCGCTTTTCTTTCCATTGGAGGCGGATGAACAATCCTCTTTAATAAACGTTTCTAAATGACAATCGTACCTCTCTTTCTCCGTTCGTTTCTCCAGTACGTTGCCGACCTCAATGAAGGACACCGTCGCTGACTCCGTGAAGGGCTGACTGCTTAAAAGCTAACATCAAAATCCTATAACCTGATCAATCTTCCAATCGTGTTGTTGGCTAATCCCACCCTCATCTCCTCCAACTTCCCATCCCTCCCACTCAAAAACCCAATTCTCATAAACTTACTACTCCAATCCCAGAATTTCACATTCCCAGAAAAGCTCAAAAGATTTAATCTTAACCCAATTTTGCAAAACATTTTTTTTAATTATTATTATCAGGGGGTTCGAAATTATTACAATAATTTAAGGGATTGATGCATGGGTGGTAACCCAACACCTCCACTAGGATATTAGACCACATGCACAGAGGAAGGATTTTTGCAAAACTTCAATCTTTACATCCCACAAGGAAAAGGTTGTCTCCAATTTTTCAATGTACCTTGAATGGTCAGAAACCAGAAGACCCAGTTCGGAGCATCTTGAAGGCTTCAATCGCTCTAGGGAATGGATAGCCACTTCCTCGCCCTTGTTCAAGCTTTCGCACAAAATCAGCCTTTGGCGAGAGAATCTCCTCCCAGGGGGCCCGGTTCCAAATCCCTCTTAAAAATTCGACTGACGTATAAATCCAGCGACTTCGACTCAACGACACCAATTTTGATCGCGTCAAGGAAAAGATCCACATCGAGGCTGGACTTGTGGGCGAATATCCTCCCCTCCACCAGCCCCACCATCGTGGAAGGGATGATAGTCGAACAGAGGGGTTTCCATACGGTTTTTTCGTCGCCGCCGACGAGGATTGCGAGAGTTCCATTACGAGGGACGGAGAAATTGAGGGAGAGGAGAGAATGTGAACGAGGGACGGAGAAAATGGGAGAGATTACAAAGAAAAAATGGGAGAAAATTAGAGTAAATTGTGGCAATGGTCTCCCAACTGTAATCAAATTGGAGCAATGGTCCATCAACTAAAAATTCATTACCATTGGTCTCCCAACTTATCAAAATGTGTAGCTATAGTCATTTTCATCAATTTCGTCAAATTTTGTCAAATTAAGTTATGTTGGAATGACTATTTATACAATTAGGGTCCATCAACTCATCAAAGTGTGTAATTATAGTCCTTTTCGTCAACTATGTCAAAAAATTTGTCAAAACGAGTTATGTTGGAAGGACCATTGCTACAATTGGGTTAAAGTTAAGGGACCATTTCTCCAATTGAATTAAAGTTGAGGGACCAATGGTAATGGATTTTTAGTTAATGTACCATAGCAAGACGTTTTGATGAGTTGAGGTACTAATGGTAATGGATTTTTAGTTGAGGGACCATTGCTCCAATTGAGCTAAAGTTAAGGAACCATAGCTACAATTTACTCATAAAATTATTATATCACATTTAATTATATATACCCTTTTTAATCATTGGGAAAGGATCCTCATCAGATCTTTTTCTAGGGATCCTAGAGATCCCGTGATCTCATCCGTTCATTATATATCGTGCGGTCAGAAATCATTTCAAAATTTAAAATTTAAAATTAAATATGAATAGTACCTAATAAAAAATGAACGCACGATATACGATGAACGGATGAGATCACGGGATCCCTAGGAAATGGATCTGGCGAGGATCCTTTTCCTTAATCATTCATACCTATTTTATTTTTATTTTTTTTGGCTAAAAACACTTTTTACAACCATAGTTTACTAAACATTTTAGTGCTTTATTTTACAACTGTTTATTTTCACATCATAGAAAACAATTTTTTTTTTTTTTTTTTTTTTTTTTTTTTTTAAGCACAACAATACAAGACTAGCCCTAAAAAACATTATAACTTCTATGACCAAATACCACAGAACATGCCCAATAAATCCAAAATTCGAAAAGAGGAAAACTAGTGATAAGGGGGCAGAAAAATAACAAGATAAAATGGCCAGTAAAACTATCAATGTTTCCTCCCTTAACTGAGTCCCTGGCCAATAATTGTCGTTGAGCTCTGCTAGGCAGCGGCCTCCATAGGATACCTGTCAATGCAATCTTCCCATGGACTATGAGGAGAAGCTTTTACACTTTGAAGAACCTCCCACACCGCACTGTTACATTTGCTACCACTACCGAAAGCAATCTGCCAGACACGGTTTCCCTTTTGCATCCTCCCCTTTGCCTCGATATAAGCCAACTAATACCAGATCGAACTAGACGAGGTGTTACCAAACCTGTGGAGTGTCATCCGAGATGCCTCAACATGAACTGGTAGAAGCTGCAAGTTCTTCTCAAGCTCATCAATCACGGCCCTTCCCCCAGTATGTATGCAGAAATGATCAAAAGCAAGCTTGAAATCTGGGATATAAGGCTCGACTTTCCCGTTGAACAACTTCTTCGCAACCAAAGTAGCAAAGAAGAGAAGCTGCTCACTTAAAGGCAGGACAAGGGGACCCAATGTTGTGATGTTAGCCTTGAGAGCCCCACCGGCAATTGCCATGAGATCCTTTGACAAAGAAACACCAGTTTTCCCATCATCATCCTGCTCTTGATAAACACACCTAAATACCTTATCATCAGCACCACAATGAGTCCCCACAACGTGGACCAGCTTATACTTAGCCCGACGCCTATCCATGGACTTATTTGAAAGCAAAACTGCTGACCCACCAACACGGAACAAACAGTTGGGTATCAACATGGATTTCTTGTTCCCAAAGTACCAATTCTGAGTAATATTCTCAGTACTAACAACAACCGCGTATGTATTCCTATGAATTTGCAACATATCCTTAGCAAGATCAACATCTATAACTCCAGCACTACACCCCATACCCCCTAAATTAAAACTTCTAATATTCCCCCTCAATTTGTACTTATTAACAACCATGGCAGACAGTGAAGGAGTTGGATTAAACAAACTACAATTCACAACAAGAATACCAATGTCCTTAGGCTTAACATTTGCATTAGCAAACAGACCATCCAATGCACCAAAAATCACCTGCTCTGCCTCCTCGCGAGCCGCCGCCATTGAAATCCTTGGCGGAACGTAATTCATTGCTTCAGGGACATAAGTCTCCTCTCCGAGTCCAGATCGCTCCAGAATCTTGCGCTGGAACTTAAGCGAGGACTCATCAAAGTCCCCTATCAACTTTGAATGCTCCATAAACTGGTGGTACCTCACTTTCAAATGCGACGGGGCCTTGTAACACGAATGGTCCACAAGGTAAACGGATCTCGGACGGGCCATAACATAAACGGTGGATCCAAAAACAACCATAGCAGAGAAAATGATGACAGCGACGAGATTGCACTGGAGTTGGAGCCAGAGCTGGTGAATGTCATCCGGGTTCACCTGGGAGGCTTCAATGACGATGACTGCCATTAGAGGAACTCAACAGAGAGTCAGGAGATGGGTTATCAAGTAATGGTAACCCAATTTCACATACTTCAAGTCCAGTCTGCAAGAAATCCAGCAGCCGACGGCTCTGAACTCCGCCATTGGTGGTCGGAGAAATGCACATGATGGGAGTGATGCAAGAAATGGAGTGATAAAATTTTAGGAGGGGGAGGGGAAAGATGAGGGTTTTTAAATATGGGGGGACGGATGTTTCAAATGGAAACACGGGAGAGGGGAATGCTGATGGGGACTTGGGGGCGATTGCTTGTGTCCCTTCCCAAATAGGCAAATGGTGATTGCTTACCTATATATTGAATCTTAGCTTTAATTAAATTTCTTCATTTACGCATCTTTACTCAAAATTTTAATTTGCATCTTTAGTCCCGGTGTTTTCGATTTTGCTAATTTAGTCCTCGTTTTTTTAGAGAAATTAGATGAAAAATGTTCTTAATTGGCTAACCAAGATAAACACAATGACAAAATTGGTCAAATTGAAAACACATGGCCTAATTTGACCAAATTACTAAAACACAAGGACCAATTTAACATTTATGCCTATATGATACCTATATCATAGGTTGATAAAATATGTTTAACCTGTGATAGAGGTGTCTACAAAATAAATAAAAATTATCTACCTATCATCCATGAACATAGTTCAAAGAAATTTCATTTTTCATACAATTATAGATCTATATTATTATATATGTTGATAATAATATATAACACATATGAAATACTTTAGTTAACACAGTTAATCTATGATAGAGGTAGAAGAAAATTTGAGATACAAACTAGGAGTATGGAAAAGGAGAAACAATTATTTATTCTTATATTTAATACTAAAATTGAGTAATGATGAACGTATAAATAAGGGATGACATTTATCACAATTTAATTAAAATAGATGTTCATAACAAGTGAATGGACCTAACCCAACAAATTGGATTAAACCTGATAATAACTCACAAAACTAGACTTATATCAAATTTGCTCATTTTTTTATAAGAAAAAATGTTTCTATGTTGTGGCTTATTTTCACTGAGGAGTGTGGCAAAGAACAGAGAGAGAGAATTGTGGAATTTCAAGGATGTCAATTTCACTTTGCATGTGCCTTTATTCATAGTAAATCAAAGAAAGAAAGAAACTTGTCCTGCAAGTAATACAAATCCTAATAGGAAATAATCACTGTCATAAAGAGTGAACCAAATCTACCAAGGATTTACAGAATCACACTTATACTAGAATTGATGTCATAATACTCCTCCTTGAGTGTGTAAATACTCAAATAATGTTCGCATCAGATCTTCATGGATGATGTAAAAGCAGTTGATGTGGTCGACGACTCAATGAATGAATTTGAATCTCAAAGTAAACCCGAAAGGAATCCATAAAAGGTAAAACTCACAATCTCGTTGTTACAACCCGTATCTTAAAATTGTGTAGTTTAATCCTGAAGGATATGAAAAGACAAAATGACCCTAGTTGGTGTCTTGAATAATTATGGAGCCCTAAGTCAATTTGTCATATTTTTCTATTTTATTTAATTATTTTTTGTACTCACAAGTACGTCGGCAAAAGCAAAATCGAGTTTGAAGTTACGAAAGTTAAGTTACAAATTTCAATAAACGAAGGGTAAAATTGTAATTTTCACTTGGGAATTTTTGAGTGGGACTGAACCCTCATTCTCGGTTACTCTCATCTTTCCTCATTTCTAGAACATTGACTTTCTCTCTAACTCTCTATCTCTCTCACTCTCTATCACTGAGAGAAAATGTTGCTTTTCTAGTTTAAAGTGTATTGTATTTCAAAAGGAGAATGCATGTACAAAGACATATATGTAGGAAAGAAAGAAAAGGTTACAAGCAGCCCTAGAGACCGGGGAAGCCTAGAACCCATACTCTTCCTTAATTTAAGGTGATTCACACCAAACACAACATGTGACCAATATTTCTTGGGAACATTCATATGGAGCACTAAAGCTCGAGTCTTCTCAAGCAGGTCTCTATTCTTCCTTTATGATACCCCATTTTGTTGGGGTGTCCCTACACAACTGGTTTCGTGAACAATGCCTTGTGAACTCAAGTACTGAACCATGTTATTGGACAAAAACTCAGTGCCATTGTTCGATCTAAGAACCTTAATGTTTGAGTTGTATTGAGTTTGTACAAGTTTATGGAAATCTTTAAATATGCAGAAAACCTCACTTTTTGATTTCATGAGGTACAAAAAAGTGACACGAGTGAAATCGTCAACAAAAATGACAAAATACTTATAACCATCCATTGATTCAATTATAGGTCCCCAAACATCAGTTTGTACCATCTCAAATGGCTTACATGTCAGTATGATCTCCATCTTCATTTTGCGAGTTTGATGCAGCACTTCTATGACCTTTGATTTGCAAGTATGTAGCAAATTCGTTTATAAGTGTCACAGGACTTGCAGTGAAGTCCATGAATCCATATGAAACCTCATAGGTGAAGTTAGCTGCATGTTGACTCTTGAAGTGGCTTGCTTATGCAGATTTTGATGGAATCGATGGAATCACCTTCCCATCTTTGGTGAATTTAGGCTTCAATTCTAGATGAAGAATCCAAAACTTCTCTTCCACGTGACCAACGCCATTACAGTAAGTACACTTGAGGTGAGGTTCTTACTCTTGTATACTTTGTGGTCTGCAACATAGGCTCGAGCTTCAATTGGCCTAGAGCTAGACTCACCATTCATAGCTCTCTTCCTAGTTTCTTCGGGTTGGACAGTGGCAAAAACACTTTTGAAGGTTGGAAGCTTTTGACTTACCAAAATGTGGCTTTTGAGATCCTCATACTCCGAGCTTAAGCTTCCCAAAATTTAGTATATCTTGCCTTCCTCAGCCCTCTTTAGTAGGATACTTGCATCTGTGGTGTGTGGAAGGTACACATCCAGCTCATTCCACATAGTTTTGAGGCTGCCAAGGTGCTGCACAAAAGATTTCCCTTCTTGTTAGATGCATGCAATGTCTTTCTTGAGTTGAAAGACCCTTGCATAATTGTTTTGATTTCCATACATGTCCTTTACAAAGTTCCACAAATCTTGTAAGGACTTTGAGTAACTGAAAATTTTAGCTATATGCTTCTCCATAATATTAAGAAGTAAGGACATGACGAGTTGATCCTTGCAGAGCTAAGCATCCTAAGTTGGTGAGGTGATTCCAAGACCTTCGATGCTTCCATTTACAAAACCACGCTTTCCTTTCCCACTGAGGGCAAGTGAAACTGCACGAGACCAAGGTAGATAGTTGAATTCATTCGACAAAACTGAACACAAAAGCTAATTGGTATTAACCTCAGTGTCTTAGAAGTTTGAAAGGGAAATATGGGAGGTATCACCCTCAATATTTACTAAATCTTCTTTAGCCATGGCTTAAGATTGAAGGTGAGAAGTAGCGGTGATGAATTGGCTAGAGATAGGTTACAAATAAAACTGCTCTGATACCATGTTACTTTTCTAGTTTAAAGTGTATTGTATTTCATAAGGAGAATGCATGTACAAGGACATATATGTAGGAAAGAAAGAAAAGGTTACAAGCAACCCTAGAGACCGGGTAAACCTAGAACCCATACTCTTCCTAAATTTAAGGTGATTCACACCAAGCACAGGACTAAGAAGTAACAACAAGTGAAAGACCTTAAATCACAGAGAAGAGGTAACGCTAGCATTGACAATGAGCAGCCATGATGATTACTTAGAGACTTGTTACATAGGATGATACGCTAGAGTGCTAGGGATTCATTTATGGACCAATGACTTCTATACTTCAACATTTATGGATCAAAGACTTTTAGTCTTCAACATTTATGGACCAAAGACTTTTATACTTCAATGGAAAACCACCACCACCTTTACCATTTTCTGTCAAAATCTTAACTAGAAACCACATAAATAATCACCTGGATAGTATGAGGAATTGAATAGATGCATTGCATACATAATCCAATGCCAGAAATATGATAACTCGAGCTTAAGTTCTCGGTGGAATTCTCCAGCATGTTCCTGGTGAAAACTGACGGAAACACCTTTTATTTAGCTCAAGCTTTACTCCAATCATCCTTAGGTATCAATTCCAAGTTGTGGATGTTGAATTTGAGTTATAAATCGAGGTTTTAATCTCTGTAACGCTCTGTGCAATTTCTCACTTCCCAGCGAGTTTTTCCGGTTGAATTTTGTCAGGTTTTGACCCCGCATGCCCTCCGTTCGTGAAAGTTCAATGTCTAAATAGTTGTTTTTGATGTTGAATTAACGAGATGTTAGAACATGCTTATAAAAGCTAAGTTATACATTCATAGGTACAAATGGGATTAAATTGGACTAAGGCAAGGGACTTAATGAGGAAGTACGCTTGGATTACATGTGAGTGGATCCTTTTAAAAATTTTGTTTTCGATTAAATTGTTTTGATGAATAAATGATTTGAAATCAATTTGATGAAACTTAAGTAGAATTGATATTATGACACTATTGTGAATTTAATAATTTATTTTTACTAAAGGGTCATCATGCACTATGTACTAGCTAGCTAAGGCCGTATGACTATTTGCAGGTATTGATATTTCTAGTAGAGGCTAGATCTTATGAGTGATTACGGGTAGAAAATTTAGCTAGTAGAGGCTAGCAATACACAATGGAGATGGATCTGAGCATCCCTTTAAAGAGGGTGCTAATTGTCAACCCTTGATGAGGAAAGTCATATCCTTATTAGTTACGAGAAGTTGTTTGAAGTCTGTTTTTATTGTGGGCATAGGAGATCAATATACATGCTTGCTTAGAAGAGGACTTAGACGATAGGTACGTTATGATAGACAGAGTGTTCGAGGAAGAACTTTTGGTCTACACTGAAGATACCCATGTTGATGATTATGTGAAGGAATCCCAGTAAAAAGATGTGATGTTATGCTTTCCTTCTGCTGTTAATCATGACGAAGAGAATGTTGACCGTGAGGAGGTTGGAATTAAAGAAGTGGTGGATCCTCAGGAGGAGGAGGGTTGAACCATAGTGGTTCCTAAGTTGAAAATGAAGGTTGACTATAAGAGAAATGGGGAGCTGGTGGTTGATGATGCCATATCAAAGAGTGCTGGGAAAGAGGTAGGAAAAGTTTCTAAGTGTAAGTGGATACCTAGGGCTGATCTTGTGCCGGACTGGAGGAAGACTTGAGGTAACTCTAACAAAGAGCAGAAGGTAAATGATAACTTTAAAGTTTGCTATATATGCATGTCCTCTAAAGTTCTTGTTCACTTAAATGATAATTCTACTCTTGCGGCTACACTTCTGATCATTAAGATGACTCATATAGTTACTATAATTCGTAATAACTGTGTTGTGCATGTTTTGGTCAATGTTTGTTTCTGTTATATGCCATCTGTATTGTCATGATATGGTAGGTAAGAAGGGAACTAGAAGTATTGGGGAGAGTAGCTCTGCTGCTGGGGATGTTGTGGCATCTATTATGGCGGCAGAAGTAGGGATGAGTACTACTAGGCCTAAAGTGGGAGTTTTAAGTCCAAGGAAGCGTCTCCGAGAGTGTTAGTGAATTCAATTTTAAACTAAGAATATTGATGATGAAAATGGAAGAACACTCAGAAAACTTAAGAAGGAAGAAAAAGAGAATTGCAATCAAAATCATAGAGAATATCCCTCTGCAAATTCTTCCATATATTTTGGGGCTCTTTTTCTTACACATAAGCTCATACACTCTAACAATATAACTGTTGGAAGTGAGAGAGAGAGAGAGAGATACAACTTTAAAATTCAATCTCAGCCATCCAAACTATACTGCACTGAGATTAAGACACTTGTCCAATATCAAGCCTTATGAGACTTGACTAACACATTACAATTTTAACACACAAGCTCAGCCTATGAGCTGAAGCTTTTGTCTAAACAAAAATTGTAATCTTCCTTTTATCAGTTCATCAATTTACACTTTAACAATCCCCCTAAATTGTGAACTGATTTCATTCCCAATTGTTCTCTGAGATGACAGAATTGATCTTTAGCAAGAGCCTTTGTGAATATGTCTGCTACCTGATCTTTGGTTGGACAATACACCAAGTCAATGATCCCATTCTGCAAAGCTTCCTTGATAAAGTGATCCCTTATGTTGATGTGTTTGGTCTTCTTATGAAAGATAGGGTTCTTACTTATTGTAATGGCAGAAGTGCTATCACATTTTAGTGGAGTTGCAACAATCTGTGTTTCACTAAAATCCTCCAACACAAACCTTAACCAGGTTGCTTGTGCAATGGCTTCTGTTGCACTAATGTACTCTGCCTCAGCTGTGGATAGTGCAACACAGTGTTACTTGACTGAGCACCAAGAGAATACTCCACTTCCAAAGGTGAATGCATACCCTAAAGTGCTTCTCATATCATCTTTGGATCCACTCCAATCACTGTCACAGAATCCAAACAACATTGCTCCTTGACCTTTCTTGTACTCCAAACCATAGTCCAAAGTTCCTTGTATATATCTCAGCACCTTTTTAGCAGTTCCATAGTGTTTATTAGTTGGACAATGCATGAATCTTGCTAACAGACAATATGCATACATAATATCTGGCCTAGTTGCAGTGAAATACAACAGGCTACCAACTATTTTCCTGAACTGTGCTTCATCGGCAGCTCCACTATCATCATCTTTTCTCAACTTATCATTTGGAACAAGTGGAATACTAACAGGCTTACAATCTTGTAGTCCAAACTTCTTGAGTAGGGAGGTAGCATACTTCTTTTGGTGAATGAATATGTTGGTTTCAATTTGCATAACCCCTATTCCCAGAAAATGATGCAGCAAACCCAAATCTGTCATTTCATACTTATGCATCATATCAACCCTGAATTCTTCCATCATCTCAATACTACTTCGAATATAAATGATATCATCCACATAAATCGACACAATGAGTATTCATGCACCCTCCTTCCCTTTTGTATACAAGGTTGTTTCACTGTCACTCTCCTTGAATCCACATTCTTCAAAATAAGCATCAATTTCACTATACCAAGCCCTTGGAGCTTGTTTCAATCCATAGAGACCTTTGTGCAACTTATACACCTTATCTTCTTCCCTGTTGACAATAAAGCCCTTTGGCTGATCTACGTACATCTAGTTGAAATAGCTGCCAATTATTCTTTGTAGCAAGAGCAATCAATGTTCTTATGGTATCCAACCTTGCAACTGGTGCAAATGTCTCATTATAATCCACACCAGGCTTCTGTCCATACCCATTTGCCACCAACCTTGCTTTGTTTTTCTGCACAGATCCATCTAGGTTCAACTTGGTTTTGTATACCCATTTTCCTCCAATTACTGGCTTGTTATGTGTTCTGTTCACTAATTCCCAAGTCTTGTTATTTTCAATCATGTTGATCTCCTTTTGCATTACAACTTTCCAAGCTTCATCTTGTGCAGCATCATCAAAACACTCAGGTTCAACAATACACATGTTGCAGTGCTCATACACTTCACTCAGACTTCTCCATTTCAAAGGGGTTGAATCGAAAGCTTTAGTATCGACAAGCACCCTTGCACTCTGAGTACTTGATCTTTCACTAGAAGTAGGAGATGGTGACCTGAGAGAACTTCCAGATTCATCTTCTTTAGTTTCTCTAAACTCAGGTAAGATTAGAGGAACACAGACTTCTTTCACTTTGTTTTCTTCCCAATTCCACTTCCTATTTTCATCAAATACTACATCTCTTGACACAGTCACCTTCATTGTGATTGGATTAAGAATTATGTACCCCTTCTCACGGGATCCATGTCCAATGAAAATTCCTTTTGCACTTGATGCCTCCAACTTGTGTCTCAGATCTCCAGGTATTAGTGAATAGCACACAGCACCAAATACCTTAAGATGTTTAATCCTGGGTCTTCTTCCACTATAAGCTTCAAATGGTGTGACCTTGTCCAGTGCACTTGTAGGGTATATATTCAATAAGTAAACTGTTGTGTTGACTGCCTCTCCCCATAACTTGTAGGGTAGCCCCCTTCTGATGCAACATACTATTAGCCATCTTTACTGTTGTCCTATTCTTCCTTTCTGCCACTCTATTTTGTTGTGGAGTGTAGGACACAGTGAGATGTCTTTCCATGCCAATTGATTCACAAAATGCATTAAACTCATCAGAGGTGAACTCTCCACCTTTATCACTTCTCAGTTTCTTCAGTGGATAACTACATTGCAATTCAACCATAGCTCTAAACTTTTTAAATATCCCGAACACCTCCACCCTTATCACTTCTCAGTTTCTTCAGTGGATAACCACGTTGCAATTCAACCATAGCTCTAAACTTCTTAAATATCCCGAACACCTCTAATTTATTCCTCATGAAGTTGATCCAACACATTCTAGAGTAGTCATCAATGAATGTAAGGAAATGTCTGTTTCCACTTATTGTTGGAACCTGCATAGGTCTACAGACATCAGAATGCACCAATTCTAGTGGTTTTTGTGCTCTTCAAGTAGCCTCCTTGCGAAATGACTCCTTGTAATGCTTTCCAAGTACACAACCTTAACACACATCATTACTATCTTGGATTTCAGGCAGCCCTAATACCATTCCTTGACTCTGAAATAGTTTGAGATTATTGAAGTTTAATTGACCACATCTTTGCACATTCTTGCACACTTGTTCTTAGTGTCAACTTCTTGTTTGTACTGAAAATCAAGGGAAATACCTATTTCCTTTCTATTTCACACTGACCACTAAGTTACTTAGAGACCTGTCATCAAACACATCCACTCTATAGTCTCCAAACAGAAAAAAAGTAACCATGCTCTGTCATCTGGCCTACATTAAGTAAATTCTCTGGAAGACCAGGTACAAGCATCACTTCCTTTATGTATCTCCTACCTTTCATTGTCTCAACCCTTTTCCTGCCACTTCAACTAAAACTCCAGTGCCTACTTGGACTTTGGCTTTCACATTTATGTCAATATCTACAAGCAAATCTTCTCTGGATGTTACATGATTACTGCATCCACTACCTATGTACCACACATCATTCATCTTCTTCATTTCACCAGAGTGATTAGCATAGAACAAATTACCAGTTTCTTCCACCTGATCAGAAAAATTTACTTGTTACACAACCTTGTTTGTATTGCAGTACCTTGCAATATGTCCAATTTTATTGCACTTGTGACACTTGACCTTGTTCTTGACCCAACATTCACCATAATGTAGTCTATCACAGAATTTACAGTTGTCTCCAGTGTTATTTGCCTCATTTTTCACAGGAACACCAACCTTGTTACTCCACTGTTTCCCTTTTGACTTAGAGTTCTTTTGGTAGCTTGACCATTAAACCTATTTGGTTTCGATGCAATGTTTAAGCTAGCAAACGCCTTCTATGTGCTACTCTCACCATGTCTATCAAGTCTTTGCTCATAACCTTTTAGAATGGCAACCACATCCTGAGCATCTATGGTCTCTAAATCTTTAGTGTTCTCTATCACTGATGCAATACTATCATAAGACTTAGGCAAACTAATTAATAGTTTCTGCACAATTCTTTGATTGCTCAAATCTTCACCATAACTTCTCATTTGATTAATCAGATCAAACAGTTTAGCAGTATACACATAGAGGAATTCATTATCATTCATACGAGTATACTCAAAATCTCGTCTAAGACCTCGAAGTTTCACAAATCTTACTTGCCTATCACCAAAGAATTATTGTCTTAGAATGTCCCACGTTGCCTTTTCACTTACCTGAGTTGCGATCCTCAGGAAAATTTCATCTGAAACAACACCTTGGATGATTCCAAATTGTCACATCCCGGCCCGAGGCGGATCACTTCCCGGACCCGCTCCACCACCGTAGCACGATATTGTCCTCTTTGGGCCCCTACCACACCCTCACGGTTTTGTTTCTAGGAACTCACGAGCAACTTCCCAATAGGTCACCCATCTTGGGAGTGCTCTAGCCCCCTTCTCGCTTAACTTCAAAGTTCCTACGGAACCCAAAGCCAGTGAGCTCCCAAAAGGCCTCGTGCTAGGTATGGATGGGAATATACATTTAAGGATCACTCCCCTGGGCGATGTGGGATGTCACAATCCACCCCCCCTTAGGGGCCCGACGTCCTCGTCGACACACTTCCGGCCAGGGATAGGCTCTGATACCAAATTGTCATATCCCGGCCCAGGGCGGATCACTTCCTAGGCCCGCTCCACCATCGTAGCACGATATTGTCCGCTTTGGGCCCCGACCACGCCCTCATAGTTTTGTTTCTGGGAACTCACGAGCAACTTTCCAGTAGGTCACCTATCCTGGGAGTGCTCTAGCCTCCTTCTCGCTTAACTTCGGAGTTCCTACGGAACCCGAAGCCAGTGAGCTCCCAAAAGGCCTCGTGCTAGGTAGGGATGGGAATATACATTTAAGGATCACTCCCCTGGGCGATGTGGGATGTCACAATCCCAAGTGCTCTAGCATCCTTGACTACATTCTCTCGCATTAGCCTCTTCTCCGCCTCCATGAGCTCCTATTCCTTCTTCATCGGAGTTTCGTAGCCATTTTCAACCAGATTCCACAGTTTGTGTGAACGAAAAATGATCTTCATTTTGATTTGCCAGAAATCAAAATTCTCGCTGTTGAAGACTGGTGCTCTGAGTTCTCCCCCTCCATATCTAGCCATGTTAGACTCGATCACTGAAATAAACTCGAATCACCGCAATAAGCTTTTGCTGTGAATCCGAGCTTAATCCTTCACAGACACGACGCCCAAAAGCTCCGACCTAACCTGGCTCTGAGGCCATGTTAGTGAATTCGATTTTATACTAAGAATATTGATGATGAATATGGAAGAACACTCAGAAAATTTGAGAAGGAAGAAGAAGAGAATTGCGATCAAAATCACAGAGAATATCCCTCTGCAAATTCTTCCATATATTTCGGGGCACTTTTTCTCACACATAAGAGCTCATACTTTCTATTCCTCTTCGAGATATAAAGGATAAATTTGTCTGGGGTATTTCTAATAATGGTGGTTTCTCAGTCAAGTCTACAACTTGGCGCCAAAATGGCAACAACTAGCCAGGTTGTAAGTTCAATCTTTTAAAGAAAATGTGGAAGCTGTCTATTCTTCCGAAGGTTAAAATGTTTGTTTGACTTATGATAAATAACATGATACAAACTAAATAATATTTAAGTAAAATTGTGAATAATATTAATAAAATGTGCCCGATGTGGAGCCTTAAATAATCCCAAAAATTCTACAGGCCACACATGGACTTTTGCTCAAGAAAGAGATCGAAGATTGCTCTCATTAAATGGGCAGGCTCCTCAGATACACCCGATGCAGCTCAACACCCTTGAAGATCCAAGTAGCTGAATACGGCTGCCCACAACTCACCTATCATGGCAAGGAAAAGTCAAAGTATTAAAGATAAGGATTAATTACACAAATCCTATCTTTAATACATTTTCAATTGAAGATTGATTCCATTCAAGTAAGTAATCCCTATTTAAATAAATTAGGGATATTTACACCATCATTCAAGATATTATTTCCTATTTAATATCTTGAGAATATTCTTTCCATAGACCTTACCTCTCTCCCTATATATATATATCTCCAATTCTACCAAATTTGGGTAAGCTTTTGCTGCCCCTAAAAGCCCTAAACACATACTCTATCCAAAGAAACTAACTTAGGCATCAGAGATCCATTGGCCTAACCCCTTCACCCCCCCCCCCCCCCACCTCGTGGGGGCGTGAAGCTTAGGTCTTTAATCAAATGTGTTGATCATTTTGTGGGTGCATTTTCGCAAAGTAAGAGACGGTGAAAATTTACATCGACACTCGATATGTCAAAATGAGGAGGATCTAAATCATCTGTTTATCAAGAGCCAGATTGCTAAAAAGGTTTAGAATCTTTCTTCTATTGCTCCTCCAAATAGCAATAATATTGTTAGTGATAATATCTTCGATTGGATGGAAACTCTGTAGTCTTGTGAAACTGAAGACATGTCGGAGTTGAGTAAGGTCATGCATATTCTAAATTGTTGAATATGGTCAAAAAGAAGTAATCTGGTCTTCATGAGTGTTGTCTCGACTCCCGCCCGGGGAGTTTCCATCGCAACTAGTTTAGGAAAAGGTTTTCTTGCGAGCTAATGAGAGGCAAGTTTGCAAGGGTACTGCTCGTCCTGATCAGAATATAAAATGACACACCCTAATCAGAATGATATGGTTAAGCTTTTTTATGGGTCGGTTACTAAGGATCGTGCTGCTGCGGCATGTGCTAAAAAATTGTGATGGTCAGGCCATTGGAGCGGGAGCTTTTAATTTGGATGGAGTCACTATTTCCGTGGTTGAAGTGATGGGCTTGAGAAAAGGATTAAGTTTACAACGTTCAAGGGTTTTCAAAAAGTGGTGGTGGAGGGTGATTCGAAGCTTTCATTGAGGCAGTGTAAGGAAAGTGGGAGGTCCCTGGAAGGATTAAATCTGTCATTGAGGATCTTGCTTGCTCTTTCAACCAAGTTGTTTGGAACCATATATACCGGAAGGCAAACTTTGTTACAGATGTCTTGGCTCATTTTGATCTTTCACTTGTGAATCCTCATATGTGGGATTATTGCTTGCCGGCTATTGCTCTCAATGTTTTTAATTTCGAAGGTTTTGTCTTTAATGATATTCTTTCTTGATTAAAAAATAAAAAATAAAAAAATTTCATCGAGCATTATTTTGTATTTTTTTTTCCCCTTGAATTGATTGCCTGACAACTATTTCATCGGGCAAAATATTTTAAATTTTTTATTTCAATATGCCTCACAAAATGTTTTCATTGGGCAAGTTTTATTTGTCAGGCCAAGTTGGTCAACGCAGTTTCCTCGTCTGACAAACATGAAACATATGAGCAACAGTTTTGCGCAACAGTCATTTCTCGACAAAATGTTGTCAGGCAAATAAATAGGCGGCGAAACCTTATTTGGTCCGACAAGATTATTTCGTGTAGAACGAGATTTTTTTTGTAGTGAAAGATCCATATCTTACTACAATTCTGTTAGTTCTCCTCTTCCAGGGTTAAGGATCCAAATCCTTTTTACTTTTTTTTTTTTACATTCTCAGTTGGTTGTTGGTATTGAATGATATGATGTATTTATTTAATAAAAATATGCGTATTGTTGCAGTCATATTTAGAATAGGAATGTGATTGTGTAAATCTGAGTGTATCTAGAGATATGTTTAAATATTCCCTTTAGTAGTTATTATCCTATTAGAGTTGTAATCCTATAAGGGTAAGGATTTAACCTATCTTACTACTATAAATAAAGGCACAATGGGGTGATACAACACACACCTCACAATTAAATCTCTCTCTTCTCTATCTTGCCACTGGCCTTCTCCTTTTCTAGTCCTAAATACAGTTTAATCAAATAGGCCTACACCACGTTATCAGCACGCTCTTGCCAGAAGCTAAGGAATTGATGGATTGTAAGAGGAGGTTTTCTTCTACAAAATTCAAAGGCTTTTATTTGTTTTCTACTAATCAAGTACACTTAAAATAAAGTAAGATATTTGAAACGTCCAGGAAGCATGAAAACATTCCCCATGATGCATGAACTCCTTATATTTATATTTTCCTTCTGATATATATTGTATATGATTCATATATTTGTCAATATATATATATATATATATATATATATAAATTAGAAGCAATTCAGGGTTCTTAAAACCTTAGAAAAGTCAAAAGAAAAAAAAGAAAAAAAATCTGGGAAATATGCGGCATGGCTGCGGCTCGCCGGCTAGGCACCGTCGCCGACCACAGCAATTAGCCTGCAACCCAGCTGCGTGGAACAAATTTGGGAACGGCGTCGTTTGATGTCTTGGACCACATGACAGCAGCCATTTGGGCTTTGCTGCTCATGCCAGACAACCCAGGCCCTAAGCATGATAGGGTAATCACGGGTCTGAAGCCCCCAGCCCAAACCGAGAAGGCATGAAGCTTTCTTGGCCTTGTCCCATGCATCCCTGGCCCAACTCCAGTAGCGCATAGCTGCTAGGCCTTTCATATCCCATGCTCAGGCCTACCCGCAGCAGCCTATTTCTTGTTGGACTTCGGCCTAACTTGCCAGCAGTTTATACTGCTAGGCTTGACTTGCCCCGACCCAAAAACATGGACCCCGCCTCGGCTGGGCCTCCCTGCACCAACCCGCAAGCCAGCTTTAGGCTAGGCTAGCCCCATGCCTTGTTTTTTGCCCAAACCAGCAGCACTTGCTGTTGGGCTTACCCAGACCACACGGCCCAGAGGCCTACAGAAGCTAATATGACCCGTACCTGTAGGGCCTATCCCAGTATCGCCGCCAGCCCTTTTTTTTTTTTTGCTAGGCTGCGTTCTCTTTTTCGACCTAATGCCAATTTCGTTATAACTCATACCCAAATATTGTTTGGGGTACTTTGGGTTACACCAACCGAAGCTAATATGACCCATCTGTCATTATTTTGCTTCCACGATCGACCCCATTTGGTCCCGATCTATTGAATTAATTAAAAGTGATTAGCAATCCATTAATCTGATAACTAATCCAAAATTATTGACCTGAATATCACTTTTGGACATTAACGATTCAATAATTTATTTTTCTACTTTGGACCGTTGAGATCCTTTCGTAGTCCCGAAGCTCTCACACTTGAGCTCCTGAAACAACTTAAATCCACTACACTTAAATAAGCATATTGCATTCTGTGTTCTTGCAGGAACCTCTCCTTCATGAACTAATCGTTCATAAAACTAAATTGAACCTGTAGTTTCATATTTAGTGCCTTTCAAACCTGAAGTTTTCATTCAAAACTTAACGCATGAAACATGTAGCTTTCATGCATAAATTAAACTAATACGGTTCTACAGAACCCGGTTTTACGATGTATGTCTATGTATTACCATATGACTAACTATGTTTTGTTGCACCCTCCGTTTTAGGGACATGTCCAACTTGAACAAGCTCGATTTCACCGCTTTAGAAGTATCTGGAAGAAACTACCTAAAGCGGGTTCAAGATGTGAAGCTTCACTTTACTACAAAGGGTATTACAGCCACCAACAAGGAACCTACCAACCACAACCCCATTGACGAAGCTGAGAAAGCTACTGCAATGATCTTCATTCGAAGACACATCCATGACGCACTACAGACCGAGTACCTCGCTGAGGAGGACCCACGCACCTTCTAGCTTGCTCTGGCTGATCGTTTTAATCACCAGAAAGACATTTACTTGCCTGAAGCAAGACAAAACTGGCAGTATTCACACTTCCAAGACTTTAAGTCCGTGAATGAATATAACTCTGAATTTTGTAGAATCTAATCACTGCTTAAGT
Source organism: Heteromeles arbutifolia (assembly GCA_024362995.1). Taxonomy (NCBI): domain Eukaryota; kingdom Viridiplantae; phylum Streptophyta; class Magnoliopsida; order Rosales; family Rosaceae; genus Heteromeles; species Heteromeles arbutifolia. The sequence continues at coordinate 34,636,965 of JANCRC010000002.1, read as the reverse complement.
TCTGTAAAGTGGACTTAACAGATGCAGATCTCTTAAGGAATACCTATTCGACCTTCCATACCACCAATATTGTCATGCAACAACAATATAGGGCATAGAAGTTCACCAAATTTTTGCATTTTACCTCTGTTTTACTTCTCGTTGAAAAGTAGAACCAGCTTTTAATGAGAAATCATCAAGCTCGACCCACTGGCTCGAACGCTCTGCTTGAATACCATACGACCAATTCTAGTAGCCACAAACAACGAAAAAGTCGTCGTGGCCGTGGTAATAGGCGGCAAGTCGACCCATGGGCACAAGGTAAATAGAGCCAAGGCCCACCCAAAGGGGGAAATTTGACCCAGAAGCACCAACCTCTTGCTCCTGAAGCCCCAAACTTCAAGAACTAGGGAAAAGCTACCATTCAATCGGCTTCCACTGAAATGGACATGTGCTACCGCTATGGATCAAAGAATCATTGGTCACGAGTATGTAGAGCTACCTCCGAGGCTATTGTCAAGTATCATTCCCGTCGTGAGTCCAACTTTGCTAATGTGGAACATCCCGAAGATGATACTACATACATGGAGATATCAGACTTTCATGAGGCATCTGCCCCTATGGACGAATAAGTTTTATTCTTCTAGACATGTTTTTAGTGCATTTTAACCCCTAGTGGCCGAACCCACTAGAAGTGGCCGAACCCCCCCTAATTTTTACGTTTGTGGTTTAATTTTTGGACAATTTTTCTAATTATTTGGAATAATTTGTTTGGTTTTGGTTTGTTTTGAATTATGGATAATTATTTTATGGATATTATTTCTCGATTGATTAATTGAATGAATGGAATTATATTTATGCATGTGACCAATTCAACTAATTTATTTCTAGGTATGACTAGTGGGAAAGTTAGTTATCTGGCTGATAGTGCTACCATGCACACTATCTTGCGTGAGCGACACTATTTTACTAACTTTGTACCTAAGAATGCACCTCTGACAACACTCTCAAGCTCATCCAACCTGATTGAAGGATATGGAAAGGCCCCGTATAATGTTGTCTAATGGTACTGTCTTAACCATTAAAGAGGCGCTCTATTATCCACGTTCCAGAAGAACGTTACTGAGTTTTAGAGACATTCAAGATAATCAATATCATATTGAAACCACTGAAGAGAATGGTTCTGAATTTCTTTGTATCACTTCTTACGAGTATGGCCAGAAGCGTATTCATGAGAAGATGGAACGTCTCTCGAGTGGGTTGTACATCACAACCATTCGTGACATAAAGACCCACCTTGTGGCCGGCCCCGAGCCTGAGTTCCAGAGCACTTTGCTGTTTTGGCATGACCGTATGGGTCATCCCGAACGTGACATGATGCGCTGTATCCTCAAATTATCACATGGGCATCATTTACCTCCCTATGTTGGATTTCCGCCATGCAAAGCTTGTTCTTTGGGGAAGTTGAATACTCAACCCTCAATTACAAAGATTATTCACAACCCTCCTAAGTTTCATCAGAGGATTCGAGGGGATATTTATGGACCTATCCAACCAACATGCGGACCATTTAGATACTTTATGGTGTTGGTTGATGCATCGACACGTTGGTCACATGTCTGTTTATTGTCCACACGCAACGCTACAATTACGGAACTCTTAGCACAAATTGTGAAGTTAAGGGCTCACCATCCTGATTATCCGATCAAGTTGTTTCGATGGGATAATGCTGGAGAGTTTACGTCACAGACCTTTGATGATTATTGGATGTCAGTTAGGATTGAAGTTGAACATCATGTACCCTATGTTCACACCCAAAACGCCCTAGCAAAAGTTTTCATAAAGCGCCTTCAATTGATACCTCGGACTTTGGTCATGCAAACCAAACTTCCAGTAACTGCCTAGGGCTATGCAATACTACACGCAGCTATGTTGGTCCGCTTGTGGCTGACTGCTACCCAACCTCATTCACCATTACAATTGGTTACTGGATACGAGCCTGACGTCTCGCATTTACATGTGTTTGGGCGCACAGTCTATGTGCCAATAGTATCACCACTATGTACCAAAATAGGTCCTCAAAGAAAAATGGGATTTTATGTTGGCTATGATTCACCATCAATTATTCACTACTTAGAGCCCTTGACAGAAATCTATTTACCGCACGTTTTGCAGATTGTCACTTTAATGTGACAGTCTTCCAATCGTTAGGGGGAAATAAGAACGCTAACGTTCCTGTAGAATGCCGCGAATTGTTGTGGTATGCTCCCACTATGTCTCATTTAGATTCCCGCACTGGCCAGTCTGAAACTGAAGTGCGACGTATTCTAGATCTTCAGAGCATTGCTCAAAGCATGCCGAATGCTTTTACTGATCTAGCGAAGGTGACAATATCACATATACCTGCTGCAAACGCACCTGCAAGGATAGACGTACCTCGAGTACCCCGTATTACAGCCTGGGATGGCCAAACCGTCTCCAAGGGTGGGGCGGTCGCACTTTCCACAAGGCCCGGTACACAGGCGGCTACCCAATCATCTGTTCCTACCCTAAAGTGTGGCAGACCCCTTGGTTCAAAGGATTCACAATCTCGGAAGAGAAAAATGGCACAAACTAGTGACCATAGTCTGAATCTGATCATCGCTTGCTCATCTGTTCCAACACATGAGGTTATTCAAGATTATGGTGATGTCTTAGATGAGACAACTCAGTCTCTAGAGAATTGCGAGATTTCGGTCCACTACGCAGTATTGGATAAGGTTTGGAATCAGAATGAGATGATCATCGACAATGTATTTGCGTACATAGTAACTACTGACATCATGCTTAGCGATGACATTGAACCACATTCCGTTGATGAATGTCGAAGTAGAACGGATTGGTCAAACTAGAAACAAGTAATCCAGGTTAAACTCAATTCGTTTGCGAAATGTAAGGTGTTTGGGCATGTTGCTACTACTCTACCACATGTGAAGCCCGTGGGCTACAAGTTGGTTTTCGTGAGGAAGCGTAATGAGAAGAATGAAATAGTGCGATACAAAGCATGCCTCATAGCGCAAGGCTTTTCTCAATACCGTGGGATTGATTACGAGGAAACGTATTTCCCTGTAATGGACGTCATAACGTTCCGCTACCTTATTAGTTTGGTAGTTTTCAAAAAATTGAATATGCAGCTTATGGACGTGGTAACCGAGTATCTTTATGGGGATCTACATACGGAAATCTACATGAAAGTTCCAGAAGGACTTCTATTGACTGGTTCAAATAGTTCTAGACCACGGAACACTCTCTCGATTAGATTGAGATCACTCTACAGATTAAAACAATCCAGACGGATGTGGTATAACCGTCTGAGTGAATATTTGACAAGTCAGGGTTATATGAATAGCGAACTATGCCCATGCGTGTTCATTGAGAAGTTACATTCCGGATTTGCAATCATTGCAGTTTATGTCGACGACATAAACCTCATCGGAACTCCCGTAGAGCTTGAGCAAATTGTTGTTCACTTGAAATCGGAATTTGAGATGAATGATCTTAGAAAAACTCAATATTGTCTCGGCCTAGAGATCGAGCATTGTTCGAATGGAATCTTAGTACATCAATCGAACTACACCCAAAAGGTGTTGAGACACTTTAATGAGGATAAAGCGAAGCCTTCGAGTACTCCTATGGTCGTTCGGACTCTAGATGCTAAATGAGATCCCTTCCATCCCAAGGAGGATGAGGAAGAGATTGTGGAGCTTGAAGTTCTATACCTAAGTGTTATTGGTGCTTTATTGTACTTGGCTCAATGCACTAGACCCGACATCTCCTTCGTTGTTAATCTTTTGGCTAGATACAGCAATGCGCCTACACACAAACACTAGAATGGTGTTAAAGACATTTTCTGCCACCTCAAGGGTATGACGGATTTGGACTTGTTCTACACCCATGAATCCTCGAGAGGAGCCACCACCCCCTCAGTCCTCGAGTTGACTCTCGCCTAATTGGTTACACATATGCTAAATATATGTCTGACCCACATAGGGCACGTTCTCAAATGGGCTATGTCTTTACCATTGGAGACACCGCTATATATTGGAGGTCTACCAAGCAAACGCTAGTTGCGACTTCTGCGAACCATGCTGAGATTCTCAGCTTGCATGAAGCATCACGTGAGTGCTTTTGGTTGAGAGCAGTCATGGAACATATTCGAAGCATTAGTGGTCTTACTACAGTCGTTGACCTTCCTACGATGATCTTTGAAGACAATGCAGCATGTATCGAACAATTAAAGAAGGGATACATCAAGGGAGACAACACTAAGCACATAGCATTGAAGTTAAGCAAATCCGTTCCCAGGACAACCTGGCCGATCTCTTTACCAAGTCATTGCCCAAGTCTACTTTTCAGAAGCTCGTCCAAGGAATTGGTATGCGTAAATTATCTGAGTTGAATTGTTTGTAGTTCTCTTATTTGGAAGTTATGTCTAACTCAGGGGGGTATCCTAAAGCACACTCACTTGATCTTTATGTACTCTTTTTCCTACGATTATGAGCATTTTTCCCACTGGATTTTTGCTACCTAACTAGGTTTTGATGAGGCACCCATCACTAGGATGATCATACTCCGTTAAGTTCACTACTTTCGTCCCGTCTAACGTTTGTTTTAGACATTATGCATACTTCTCACTTTTCTCCTTAGTCTATGGGTTTTATACCTACCTTAGGTTTTACCATAGCGAGGTTTTATGAGTTTTACTACCAATGCATACTTTCTTTAAATTTGAGACTTGCATTGGCCCTTTGTACCGACGACTTCATCAACTGTTCTGCCTTATCTGCTGAAGATCTGATGCGATGTTTTGTTTGAGTAATTCCACACTTAGGATGGAGTGTTGTAGTCATATTTAGAATAGGAATGTGATTGTGTAAATCCTAGTGTATCTAGGGATATCTTTAAATATTCCCTTTAGTAGTTATTATCCTATTAGAGTTGTAATCCTATAAGGGTAAGGATTTAACCTATTCTACTACTATAAACAAAGGCACAATGGGGTGATACAACACACACTTCACAATTAAATCTCTCTCCTCTCTCTCTTGCCGCCGTCCCTCTCCCTCTCTAGTCCTAAATACAGTTCAATCAAATATACAATTCAGTCAAATAGGCTTACAACACGTATATATTTTTTGAAAAGATGGAAAAGACGTATGTATCTTGTCTTCTAATAAAACCTATAATTTTTTTTTAAGTAAATGCAATTTCATATGGGGTGCTTAATGGGGTAATTTAATATGCATTGCAAAACGAGATAAGCTTTTTAGGTTGTTCATGCAATTCGTATGCTCTATTTCTTTTAATAGGTTTCCTCATAACAGCAAACTACGGTTTATAAATTTGCTAGGGTGCTCTGTCTCATAAATTATTTACATTTTTGTTTGGTTTTGAAATTACATTTAGTAGAAAATTTTTCTATGGAGATTCTTTAGCACAACTTTATATGTTTGCCAGGAAGAATACAGAACCACTCTGAGAACATCTTGTAGTTAGAGCACTGTTCAATATAGTTACCGAGTATAAGTGTGAAAAAGAAAATAAAACTTTATAAGTAGCGCAGCTTTATTAAATACATTTTTTTTTGTAGAAAAGCGTGTAGTAAGAAACATTATTATCCATTAGAAAAGCATGATTCAATTCAAATATTTTTTATTCTCGTCAAAAGCGAATTTGAACCACATTATTGTGAAGCTAAATCGACATCTCTCACTCTTACGTAGATAACATGGTTTATTCCAAACAAACAAAAAAATCACAAAACCAGAATCCCAAAGAGAGCCTCTAACCCCGTCCCGTTTGCTTTTCCCATAATTGAGCGTCACGTTTCAAGTCTACAACGGACCCTGCCTGGCCTCCGTTTGCTTGGACACCACTCTAGCTGGAGGCGGTTCCTCCTTCACCAAGCCGGTATAATTTATAAATACCAAACCCCATTTTTCTGTTCCTTCAACAAATAATAAAATCAAAATTATAAAATTTCTTTGCGAATTACCTTAGGACTTGCTTTCTCTTGCGATCAGAGGTATCTGCTGGTTCTGAATCTTTCGCTTTTTATTCAATCTTTTATCACCTGATAATAATTTTACTTGTTGCTCTGACTATTTTCTTTTTCGAATCAAAGACAACGTATAAGCTCTTATACTTCGCCCACCCTGCACAACTTGGTGTACGGTAATGTTTTCCTGTGATAGTTTCAGTGTGGCATTTCGTCGTACCTTGGTGTGCTTGATTTCGAATGGAATTTTATTTTGGCACTGCCCACTTTTAATAAGATCTGAATAAGTTGAAGATTTTCTTTGCTTTTCATGGAAGAGAAGTGCTCCTTTTTCGAAAATTTGGGAAAGACTTTTCCCTGGCTATAGAGGTTGTGGGACATTTGGGATCTAAAACAATAATCAACCTTTGAATCTCATTTAATTAGTGCTACCATAAGAAGATAAAAGGAACTAGCGCCGAAAAAAGGGTTTTCCTTGAGCTTTAATCTACATGGTTCACTAGTGAGACAAACATATAATGGTGGCAGATTGGGTGTGGAGGCCATCTGAAAACTTTCATGGCTCTTTATGTTCTTATGTCGTATTTAATTGAAAGCTGCTTTATCCTAAATTCTTTTGCCCTCACATTTCATCTGTTTACACGAAAAATCAATACATTTTTGCCAATTTGCATATTAACATACCAATATATAGATCCAGCTTCTCTGATGAAAAGGTTTGAATGAGTGTTCTTTATACTAAACTACGTCTATAGTTTCGTTGTTTTTTGTACTTAAGAATTGAAAACCAAGGGGTTTTGCTGGTTGGTTCTACTTCAGTTTTTTTACCCTGCATATGAAGATAGTATTGAATTTCTTGCAGTGACTTGTTGTGGCTAGTCCTTGGATTTAGTTTGAAATGATCAGTTTGCATTATTTTAACTTTGAAGTCCACTGGTCTGTCATCCTTCCAGATCTTCTATAGCGAATCACTTCTGGGTGCTACTCACCATGGAATCACATAAAACTCAACATGAGCCATTACCGGCTGCTGCAACCCCAGCCGCCACTTCATGTCGAAAGAAGAAGAATGAGCAAGCCACTTTCTTGGAGGATTTAAAGGATCACATTGATGATTTTGTCAATGCATCTATGGATGAACACAAAACGTGCTTCAAGAAGGCCATGCAGAAGGTTTATTCCCCCTTCACATTTAAAGCTAATACAGCCTATCCATAAATGTTTTTGATGTTCAATTGGTTTGCTTCTGATTCTGATAGGATAATTTTACATTCGTTTTCAGATGTTTGGAATGTCAAAGAATGTTGCTGAGAGGAGTGTTGACACCAAGGAAGTTGAGAGTACTCTGCCCCTTCAAACCACGGTGGCAAAATAGAACATCTTCTCTTGCGATTTATAGGCAGATATCTTGAAAACCAAACTTTGCTCCCGGCTTTAACCAATTAGATTCTTGTGATAAATAATTTGTTAAAATTGTGGCACTACACTTTCAATTTGACCAATACGAATAAGTTTGTAGGTTAAATGGTGGTTGTTTGAAGTCGATTACATAGTGTCGATGACGGTATGACTTCTTCATATGATTTATTCTGCTTTACTATTATAATCGTTTTTAGTAAGTAGTATGTACCAATTCACTGTCGGATTTGATGGGCGATCAATCATGGAGTAGCAAACTTATTCTCTTAAAAAATGGATCTTCTTGCACAGGCGCGCATTCTTATAGCTAACTATGGCTTATATTGAAAAGCACCGGCTCTTTTACAAAAGACATTTTGTCATGTGAAACTTGCACAGGGCAGGACAGCTACTACTAGACGACATGATTGTGTAGGCCCAACTATGATTTTGGTCCTTGGAGTTCGGATGATTTTGGTCGCATTGCATCAAACACTTAATAAGCACAAAAGAGATCTGTATCAAACATTCGAAAGGTTTTCAAAAGATCTTCACATGTATATTTTCTGGACTTCAGGTGGTCTTGGGACCACCTAAGAAATATGATATATAGAAAAGTATAAATATGAAAAATAAGGAAGAACAGAAAATAAAATTTTATAATTTCCAAACATATTGGATATTTGAATATTATAGAACCCCGTACACCATCCCCATGGGATGGTGAAGGGAGGGCCCCAATTGGTAGAAAAAAACCCGATAGTTCGTATCATTAAATTGATCTCCCAACTAATTTTCTTCCCATATTATATTAGGAAAACTAGTGAACTCATTCGCAAGTGATGTGATGTCCTCCATGATATTCTTCAGCTTTCTAAGTTACCGAATACAATTCCTTAATTTTGCAAGCCTATGAGCTTCACGAGAGCAACTGCCTATGAGACTTGATTGACAAGAGCACCATTTGTCTCTAATTACGAAGCCCACAGCCGCACTATAACCACAGAAAAACCCATCAAAATTAATTTTTGTTCATTTAAGTCGAATGGTTTCTAAGGCCTAGTGAATTTTTTCTTTTTTATACATCGATAGAGGAGGAAGGGGTGAGTTAAATCTTACAATGGGCCTATCAAACTTGTCATTTGAACTGAATTAAATTTAAGATCTCTCACTTACAAGTGGACAATAATACTAGTAGACCTTGGCGGAAAGGGCTAGGAAACTTGCAATGGAGCGAAAACAAACATTTGAGATAGTGTGATGATAATATACGAGGCAAAGGTCACTAGTTTGTTTGTACAAAGCATTATCTCATTGGTTGTAATTTGGGGTCATTTTTTTTTTCTTGAACAATCGATATTATCTACATTAAGGGAATGAGGTTGGGCTTAGCCTCACAATGGGCTAGCAATAATATGATTCAAATTTGCTTTTGTCGAAAATCGAATCTAAAACCTCTCACTTACAAGTGAAGAGGAATACCACTAAACCGTCGTACTATGTGGCAATTGAGGTCAGGTTTTAAGTTTCCCGATTTTTCTAAAATGTCACCCTATATCCAATTACTTTAGTTGATTTTCTGATATAGTGATAACATTTATATTAAGGAGTGAAGGAATAAATTAATATCAAATTTATTATTTATGAAATCTAAACCTAATATCTCTCATTTGCAAATAAAAAGAAATATCACTAAACTGGAATACTAAGTGGGATCATTTCAGTTGATTTTAATTCAACATTTTTTTTTTTTTTTGAACAACCAATATTATCTACACTAAAAGGGCGGGGGTGAGTTTAGCCTCACAATGGGCTAGCAATAATGTGGTTCAAATTCATCTTTGGCGAGAATTGAACATGACCTCTCACTTATAAATAAAGATGAATGTCACTAGATCGTAATAATGCACTATGGGTTTGGATAATTTTGGACTTGCAATGTAATTTCTATGTAATTGTTATGTAATTTCCATATTCTCCAGCCCATTATATTTACATATTTACAGCCCACTTTTCTATTTATCTATAAAATATCTTCCTAGTTATTCGGGGAACAGTAGGATTACAAAGAACAGTTTGACACCCAACCATTAGGGTTTCCCATTGTAATGCTGCGCCTCTGGTGAAGGCTATGAGATGAATATCCAGTTTTGTCTTTAATTTCTTTCTTGTTTTCCTTTTCTCTTCAAACGATCGCACCAAAAACTACGTACAATCTACTCCTAGGACCATGAAACCGTTGTCGATGGGATGTTTTTGTTTTATTTTCTAAGGGAGGGGTAACAAATATTAATAGTAGTGGATATGGTAACTTGGTTGACCTTAAGTCTACAACACAAGTCCAAACAGAAATTATGCACATGCATCTCTCGTATACTGCGAGAGGTTGGTGAACAAACCCTCCCTAACTTAATTTAAATCTTAAAGAAGATTGGTTTAGGTGAATATGCAAAATGCAAACTATATTTCCACTATTATTCTTGGATGTGTTTATGCCATAATTTATGGATCTTAATTTGTATTGTTAGTACTTTAGACCCCGCTCTCACCAAAATCAGTCTTTTTGAGGTACAATATGTAGATATTTTTATTGGTGTGGTTTGATTTTCAAGGTGTAATAGGCATGTGTTATTAGCATTGTGAAAAAGTTATTCTGCATTTTTAATATAATACAAGAGAAGTAGTACACATTGATGAGTCTAGAATGACATTTCGAGGTGTAGGAAAATGTTATTCGCGCTCTAATTAACATAAGTTTTCTTGTACCTGTATCCAATCATATATGTGAGGAGTACAAGCATCTTGTGATTCTTAAGAGTAGTATTACTTATATATAAAAAGGACTCACGGTTTTGATTCTCACTAGTGTGGTAGTAGTTCATCTCGTCATATTCTGATACTTTCAACCTCATTTATTTACACAAATAAGATGTTCAGGTGAATAAGATGTTGCTGCTATATATATACCAATGCTAGCTACAATTTTGTTGAGATATGATAAAATGTTTGGTTATCTTGTCTCAAACTGGTGTCACAGAAATTTTTTTATTCCAAACTTTATATCAAGAAGTGTGATCAATCACGACATTATCTTATTTCATGAATATAAGTACAAGGTTTTGTTTGAGCCTTATTTTAGATTTTCCAACAATGAATATAAGTACAAGGTTTTGTTCGAGCCTTATCTTATTTCACGAGATCATCTTATTGTTAGGCTACATATATACAACAATGAATCTCAAATTTTAGATTTTAACTAATGTGAAGGTATCATCTGTTCTTATTAGAATTCACTTTATGCCTTATTTATTTCTAAGATGCAAACCTCATCGAAGGAAGGGTTTTTATCACAAATAGTCCCTGAAATTTACCCTTATCATCAAGATGGTTCCTGAAATTTTAAATCAACCAATGTAGTCCCTGAACAAATGTGTCACAAATCAATGTAGTCCTTCAGTCACAATTCTGTTAAAAATTATGTTAAGTGCTGATGTGACACATAAATGGGCCCCACAAGATTTACTGATTTTTATCACAAATGGTCCCTGAAATTGACTCACACTATTAAGATGGTCCCTGAAATTGACCCAAATCATCAAGATAGTCCCTACAATTGAAAATCGATGAATATAGTCCTTGAAAATAGGTGTCGCAAATAAATATGATCCTTCTGCCACAATTCTGTAAAAATAATTGTTATGTCCTTATGTGGGTTTAATAATTAATTAAAAAAGTTGTCTAAATACTGTTTTGTACAATAGAATTTTTTTCTTATAGTAGGACCTACTCCAAAGAGAGATCCCTTCCATAAATTCTCAAAGGCACAAAGCTTAACCAAGGCCTAAAAGGGGGTTTGGAAATAGTTTTCAACCAACAATAGATGCACCTCGGTTATAAATTATCTCAAGGCAAACCTCGCCGTTCTTTGAGTCACCAGACCACCAGGAAAGTGTCGAACAAGCTCTCCAAAATTAAGGTTATGAGGATGTTGATCACCTAAATATTAACAGTGATGTCCCAGAAGTCGTTGCCAATCAACCAAGCCGTCACCAAGGGTGATCTTGATCCAGGTTCAATTCAGTGAAGGGTGTTGAAGCATGTAAAGATAGGTGTATCGACATTTTTTTAAAGAATAGAAAGTGAAGGAAATAGAGGAATGTGGACTGGGATCGGAGGTGATTGCAGGACTGGGTTTTTGGGTTCACAACTTTTTAATAACTATTAAATTATTAAACCTATTTGTAATTTATTTTTTTATTTTAATTTAATTAGACTTGTGTGATCCATTTATGTGTCACATTAACACATAACAGAATTTTTGACAGAATTATAACGGAATGACTACATTGATTTGGGACACTTACTTGAGAGATTACATTAATCGATTTTCAATTTTAGCAACCATTTTGATGTCGCAGGTCAATTTCAGGGATTATTTTGATGTCACAAGTCAATTTCAAGGACCATTTGTAAGAAAAAATGACTTATGGGACCCATTTATGTGTCACATCAGTACTTAACGGAATTTTTAACAGAATTGTGATGGAAGTACCACATTGATTTGCAACACCTATTTTTAAGGACTACATTGATTGATTTTCAATTTCAGAGACCATCTTGATGGTGAGGGGATCATTTGTGATAAAAACCCTCACGGAAAACATTAACAAGTTTATTTTGAAACCAAAAAATTTGCCGTGTATTCTTCTTCCTATTATCTGTTTACATGATCTCTCTCTCTCTCTCTCTCTCTCTCTCTCACAACTGTCAAAGTCTCATAAGCTTTCAAGGCAGTTCGAGAAGAAAATTTTAAGGTAATAAAAATTATATTAATTGTTTTGCTTTTTATTTATATTTATTTTAAGTTGTTATAACAGGTAATGTTTTGAATGTTTATAGCTTCAATAACTTCAGCATTTCTTTTTATGGGAACATATAGCTAGCTTTAGCATTTCTTTAGCATTTTAGAATGTATATATAGAAATAAGTACAAACTATAGAAAACATAAAATAAGATTCCACTACTTGAATATTACACACAGAATTACAACGTACATGCATGCCTTAGGTACATACATGCATCCATAAGCTTAGAGTAGCAAGAAACAAATTAAAGAAACCGCAACTAGTACAAAGACATACATATAAGAATCACTGATTGTGATTTCTCAAACTGCTGAACATGAAAATATAACATGGCCACAGCGTCATTGAACATTAAAATGGCGTTTAGCTAGCAATGTAGCGATGAAGATGAAGCGATTGATGACGTCTTTATTTATTAACTATTTGATAAACTGAGTTGTACTGCTTCAGTGAAGCTTGAGGTTTCTCATCCTGCAAAGCATACAAAATTACATGGGTTTAGCTGTAGCTGAAAATCAACACTAGCTTTGATCAACTTGGGTGGATGGTGGTATTGGAAGTCAGTGTACATAGTCTTATTAGAGCATGGAATGAGATGGAAAATAAAACTTGGTGGTGTTAAAAAATAGTTGTGTATTTTGAGCAGAAGTTTCATAGTGCACGAAGTCAGAAAGTAGTAATAAATAATAGTAATTTTTGTTTAGGTGGAGGACTTAGACAATACGTATGTTTTTATACAATATAAGACTACCTCTTTTCCTCATCACTCATGTGGTGGCCATGGCTGTTCCCACCAGTAGTCCTGTAATCTGAGAAGGGCACCTGACCTGACTCAATATGCTTGACATCTTCCACAAGAACCTCATAGTGCCTCTTGACTTCCTCCGGTGTTTTGCCGCCGACCGCTTTGGCCACATTGTACCAGCGGTCAGCAGTGTCCTTGTCGTAGACAGCCAGAGCCTTTTCAAAGGCTTTGTTTTGCTTGGCAGTCCAGGAGGAGCCAGAGCCTCTTGAGGACATTGAGCTTGATGCCATTGAATAATTTCTTAGAGTAAGATGGTTTTCTATAAACACTATAGTGAAAAGCTTGGAAGGAAAATGAAGGAGAGAGAGAAAGGAGAGAAGACCTAAGTGAAGGGAAGTGTGTGATATGAGCTGAGTGCTGGCTATACCTGCTCTTTATAAGGAGGGGGAGTGGGGGTGAGGTGGGGTAGTGCCAGTTGGCAAAGAGATCTTGGAAAAATGAAGTGGAATTTGAATGATTTGTCACCTTAGCTACCACAAAATTATTTCAATGAAGAAATAGTACTAGGACAAGATGGAGTTGAAGTCCTTTTCTTTCTTTTTGTCTGTCATAAGTTATTATTCACAATCCGAAAATGTAACATTGCACTCCTAAACTTGTTTAGTTGATATAAAAACTTTTGATAAAAAAAAAAAGTGCAAGATTTCAACCATAGAAAAAAGGAATGCAAGATGGTTGTTCTGGAAGGGAGATTTTTGCTCATCACCTAAGTACTGGAGCATCACGCCACTTAGTACTACGGTCTAGTGGTGATCGTCTTCATTTGTAAATGAGAGGTCTTAGATTCGATTCTCGCCAAAGGCAAATTTGAACCACATTATTGCTAGTCCATTGTGAGACTAAGCTCACCCCCTTCCCTCTTAGTATAGATAATATCGTTTGTTAAAAAAAAAAAAAAAGTTGGACCATCACTACCATATGAAGGCCTTGTTTAGGATAAATAATTAGGTAAGATTCAAGATAAGACACTATTTTCATGGTATATGTTGGAGGAAGATATGAAAAAAAATGTGACCAACTTAGAGGTAAAAGATGAATTACGCAAGGAGAAAAACTCCCTCTAATTCTCCCTTAAATGGTAGGATTAGAAAGGAGAAGTTTTATTCATGCTTAATACTCTTCCAATCCTCTAAAAATGAAAAACGTTCTCTTCTGCTTTCAACATGTCTTGAATTTAGAGGATTATCAATTTCCATCCAGTCTGCTATAATAAAATGGAATTAGGGATAAGCAGTCAATCCTTTATACTAAACAAGTCTTAAATTTCATTAATTAGATGAAATAAAGTTTTGATATGTATGTGTACTAGACAGAGTAAATCACTCTCACTTAACCACATTTAGTGTAACGGTGATGCTCACTACCACTAAGGTTGGTGTCTTTCTGGAGTGTGAATAACAACTTTGTTTTCTGATAAGAGTCAAGCACAAAAACCTAGAAGTTTTTCTCTTGCTTATTTTCCAAATTAACTTTTAAACCTAGAAATTAGCAAATTGAAGCTATTTGGTCTCCATCATAGAAGTTTGCCTTCTTGATTAGAAAAATGGTAGTTTTGTAAAGTATCTTTAGAAGATAAAGCATACCAATAAGGGAAAAAAACAAAGTAGAAATTCTCATGGTGAGAGTATTGAGATTTCCTTCATATTATAGAGAAATTTTTCAGTGTGCCGCATATACATAGCCGGTACAACAAACTTTATAATATAAATAGTTGAAAATTTTCTTTTTAAAGCATCCAACCACCTATAATCGGGATCAAAATGCAAAATTGGATTTCAATTATGGGAACTACCTTTGTTTACTAAGCTTTGGAGAATAAAAAGAAAAGTGACACCCACACAAAATAAGGAATTCAATTCCTCATTTTGAATGAAGGAATTGGACTCCTTGATTGGAGGTGGTAATCTAATTCTGGGAGTATGGAGGAAAAACAATTTCCTTTTCTTGGGTTGTATTTCTTGAATTTCATGTTTCTTTAATAAACATATAAATTAAAAGAAAACAAATAAATAATGTTTGTAGGGTAATTACTATTAAGATTTTATTATGTTCCAAAAATATCACTAATGATACAATTAATTTGAATAAAAAATTATCCAACTGATTAGCATAGAAATAAGCTATTTAGAACAAAGGTATTTTAGTAATCATATTCATTTCTATTATGTGGATTCGTAAACAATTTATATGAGCCCAGTTTTATTCTTACTCTAATTCCTGAACATTTAAGTAAACAGTTTCAATATGAATTTGATTCTAATTCCTCCTCGTTCCAACTCCTCAATTATATTCCTCCTATTTTAATTACGGTTACCTAAATGAGTCATTAGTGTAGCGGATTGTGTTCCTGGTACATTGAAAAATCTTTCCGGATTACGTCACTTCCTCTCTGTTTTATTCTCTAACTTTGTAGGATTTTAATGTGGGCCCCCATTCTCAAGCCACAGTGAATCAGATTGACCGTACTAAACTTTCACGTGTGCATGACAAGCCATTTTTCTCTCTTTATTTTTTCCCACTTTTTTTTTTCTTGTTTTTGAGGATTTAAGTAAATTGGGAGGCCTGTGTTCTCCGCAGTACAAGTGATCTTGCTAATTAGTGTGCTGTGTCCTGAACAACGTTCCAAGCACTCTAGCTGGCGGCCTGCTTCGTCCGTACAATGATGCAATTGTGTTTTTCTCTGAGAATAGGTCAATATATATAATGTTACCAACTCTTCAGCAGTTCGGGACCCTTTCTGATATAGTTTGGTCATTTGGCACAGAAAACTTACTCATATTATTCACTATGTAGTTAAAAAAGAAGGGGGAAATGTACCAATAAAATTGGCTACAATTTTTATCAAAAAGTAAAATTGAGATAACAATAAGTCGTGTTTATAAATCACGGTTAAGTGTCCTCTGTTTGTTTATGTCCCTCGAATTTTATTTTTTCTAAAAAGAATGTCCAGATAATTGGTTGAATTGAACTTAAACTCTTAAATCATTATGTTATGTTGATTTTACACAAAAAGTTAAGATTGAGTTGCTATTGCTAATTGTCATTTGAATCACAACATCAACGAACAAAACCAAGTTTTTCATGATTAATTGACAATTGCAGTATATAGTAATGTAGAAAACAATTTTTGTAGATATCTAGTTTCTAGGATAGTAAATAGTAATTTTATCTGATCCAAATTTGTCGTTCATGAGAGTTGAACTAGTGACATCAATTATTTTATGATGTTCATGATTTTGACCCTTTCATGTGCCAAACAGGTCTAAAGTTAAATCGAGAAATACAAATTTCAGTACTGACATATATAACAAGCATATCCACATAACGATCTCCTTTGCTTTGTCTTTAGCTGTTGCTGCAGGATGGTGCATTGGAGTCACAAACACTAGTTCATACATCCTGCCACTTGCCCTTCAAATTTTAGCTTATTTTGATCCACAAATCATTGTTCTTTATTTCTATATTTGGTTATTCCTCATATAAAATAAAAAATTGGCTTAATTTTAACCTCTGTCTCTGGGATGAACAAACAGTTTGAAGCTGGGTGGCTGTTACTCTGTTTTTCGGCATCTTTTAATGAACTCATGGGCAACCGATTGCAATAATGTGATAGAATCGTTTACTGGCCACAGTTAAAGTGGCCTAGTTGTGGGCTTTTTTTTTTAAACTTCGCACATTTACATGTATACAACCATGTTCATATCTCTCGCCTTATGTGACTACTAGTCATGTGATGAGAGAGATAAATTTATTTTATACATCGGCTGCACCTAAGACATGGAAAGTGCATGTTTCCATACTTCTTACATCAGATATGTTATAATATTCTATGTTGAGTACCTGTGAAGTTAGCATCACCAACACGCTGGTGATTCCGAAGAAAACGATGTGTTAGACTTAGAACACCATAATGGTGTACTAGCTAGTTGCATATTTTGTTCGGCAGATTATCTATAGTCGGTGAACAAGATATAACTTGCATAACACCACAGGGTTAAGGAGTATCTAATTTAAGAGAGTGACAGCATTAGATAAAGAGAATATCTGCTTAGAACAAAAGGTCAAAGTGTGAGGAATCCGATTTTAGAAGGGAGACAATGTGATACCATGGCTTTAATCTGCAACTTGGTTAATGTAGCCCAACCTATGGGTCTACATTTTGCAAAAATCCTGCAACTAGACCTTAGTTTAGTCAGTTTACAAACTTCTGTGATCCAGAACCAGTTTGTGTATCCAGGGACATAAGATTTAGAGTGGCAGCAAAAAAGGATATTTCAGTATTTGGAAATATTTCTCAGTGACCGAACCTTTTCTTTTTCTTGAATACTTCTCAGTGACTGAACTTAGTTGCTTCTCTAAATCTCAAGAAACGTTTGCAGGGCTTAATGAACTCTACTTTTGGAAATAACAAAAATGGCAGTGACTGTCTTACTATCACATAATGTTACTAATTCATGTATTATATATAGTATGAGCCGACAACAAGGTTTATATTTCTGGTACCTAGGTCATAGTATTAATGAAAACATATCGTATTATATCAACGGTCTATGGATAATATAATACTGTATAGTGGTGTGATAGTTCAGACCCACAAATTTCTCCTACTTGTGGACAACTATACTCAAGTCTTAATTTCTTCTCCAAACATATGGTTTTGTCTTTCAGATTACCTACATTTGATATCAGTTTGTCATCAAACATAATCTCGAAAACCCTATTCCTCTGCACACGCATTTGTGTGTCCTCGTGCTATTCTAATGAAAAGTCCTTTAGTAAATAGATCTCTTATCTTCATATCAAACAATGACTAGGATTTTTTGGCTCATCAAACGCAGAAGGTATATCAATCGAAACATCGAAAGTAAATGTGGCCTCCATTGTCAAGTTGCATCAATCATGGTCGTGGTATACTGACCACATGCTAATGGGGCTATCACTTATCATTAGCTGAAAACTACTTTGACCAACTTTTTATGGATCTATACGAAATTTTAATAAAGTAATGCTTTGAGATCGATACACCCTCTTAACGATATTTGGAATCCTTATCATCCCAGTCTATCTCCAATAGAAAGCAAAATCTCTTAGATTCCTCCTCTCTTTCAGGACTAATTCTTCTGGCGGTTGTGGTCCTTCCTTACAAGTTGGAGAAAGTGGTTAACCTTGGACTCTTTTGGCCCCTCCGTCGCTAGAATTTTGTGCTTATGATTTCCATAGTTGGTTTGGTTAATGATGCATATAGTACTTACCTAAAATATCTCAGACTTTCCTTTGATTAACATGCAAGCGGGCGAGCTAACTCCAAAAACCCGTTCCCAATTTGGATTGTAGGCTGCAACTCTCATGCATGTAGCTGAAATCACTAGTAATCGAGGGTCAACCATAGGGTGGACTTCAAATTTGGGATCTCTTCTTACATTTCAAAGAGAACTATAACTATCATTAAAACAAGGGTTAGTTTTTAATTGTCCTTCTGACTAAGCCCATTATTAATTTGCATTTTTGTTATAAGCTAGTAAATTGGTTGGGAATCCATAACTTCATGGTGCAATAATCCACCACCCGCACCTCTTGCTGGTCCTAACTCCTAAGTTGGCCGCAAAGCATAGAAATAGCCTTTAGGATCGATGGAATCTTTGATTGAAAAGGGAGAGTGTGGAAAATGGAAATATAGTTTTAAATTGGTGATTTATGGGAAGGATATATATTTTATGGAATGAACTACGTGGACGATATGTGCATGGGAAGTTCTGCTTGAGTGAATGATACATGGTCTCAACAAACTTTTCACTTTGGATTCCGCACTTATATCTATGTGGATTACACTAACACACACAAATCCTATCTGTGTGTGAAGGCCATTTGTGTAGTAGTGTACTCTCTTATACGTAGTGCACTTGGAGTAGCAAAAGTTTCGGGCAATCACTGACCCACAAACTTAATCAGTTAGAAATGAGCCAACAGTGAATATCAAACACGCGTAATCTTACTTGTTTCACATACAATTAACTCCATCTTGCTATTTGATAAGGCGGAGACACAATGCAACTTATTCTGCATTTTGCACATCAAGAAAAAACTACTAAATAATCTTTCTAATTAATGATATTTTTTTTTTTAACAAACGATATTATCTACACTAATGAGGAGGGGGGTGAGCTAGCAATAATGTGGTTCAAATTTGCATTTGGCAAGAATCTTAGATTAATGTCATCTTAGATTATAATTAGACCTTGAAAATATAAACTTTAGTATATCATCAATCTAACAAAGGGCAATGATTGACAGGTATATTGATTTTCAGTTTTCAATGTTTAATGTATTAATTATCTGTTGATACTACTATACGTGGACCAAATTCAATATAGTATATTGACTAAATTTTGACCATATTTAAAATATTGTAAGTTGGTATCCGGTACCGAAATAATCTTTTTTCCTATTATTAGAAGATTAAAAAAAAAAAAGGATAAAGAGACCATGCAAATTGAAAGGCTTCATGAATTACAATATTTATGTGGCTTATATATATGTTTTGAACAAGATATGAAGCAACTCATAGGAGATGTGTGATGGTAAGCCGAGCCATGCAGATTTTGAAATAAGGAGTCGCAGAAATAACCAATGCGAGCATATCTGAACACCACGAATCAACAATGCATGCCGACCATTTTCGGTGCACCAAGGAATTGTTATCAAGTCGTTGAACGATCAAGATTATTCAAGGTCACGTAATAGCTAGCTAGCTAGCTAGGGTTACGTAGAGTAGAACGACGTGGCTGGGTTTGAAGCAGCAAATAATTAACATGGTATTTTCGTTCTTATACGGTGATTCTGGGTGTCAAAAGAATATCATAAGGAACAGACAAGATACTGTGGGCGCATGGATTCTATTGTGTCCTCCCACTCATTTTCCTCTTGTCAACTTGTCATTCTTCTCAAAGTGCGTATTGCAAGTCTTGGCTCCACGTTGGTTTTGCCTGCAATAGAATTTAATTTATGAGTAGTGAGTTTATGCCAAAGCGGACCCCTAAGCAAGGCGAACAAAGCATGTGCTTTGGGCATGACTAAGAACTAAGTTTCATATTTTTTTTTTTTTTTACATCCGTGTTTTAAGAGAAGAGTTGCAATACTTACATATATATATATATATATGGATACTTTGGATGCGGTTCATAATCCTTAACATTCTTTAATTAAAACCTTAATAGTATTCAAAGTTTGATCAAGTTCCTTTGACTTTGTACACCTCATTATATTACTATTAATATTTTTATTTTTATACTTTTGACATTAATTGTTTGATATTTTATAAGATTTATAATCCTATAAATTTAAAATCCCTCATTATAATTGTGACATCCCACATCGCCCAGGAGAGTGATCCTTAAATGTATATTTTCATCCTTACCTAGCACGAAGCCTTTTGGGAGCTCACTGGCTTCGGATTCCGTAGGAACTCCGAAGTTAAGTGAGAAGGGGGCTAGAGCACTCCCATGATGGGTGACCCACTGAGAAGTTGCTCGTGGGTTCCCAGAAACAAAACCGTGAGGGAATGGTACGCTCAAAGCGGACAATATCGTGCTACGATGGTGGAGCGAGCCCGGGAAGTGATCCGCCCCGGGTCGGGATGTGACAATTGGTATCAGAGCCAATCCATGGCCGGAAGTGTGCCGACGAGGACGTCGAGCCCCTAAGGGGGATGGATTGTGACATCCCACATCGCCCAGAGGAGTGATCCTTAAATGTCTATTCACATCCCTACCTAGCACGAGGCCTTTTGGGAGTTCACTGGCTTCAGGTTCCGTAGGAACTCCGAAGTTAAGCAAGAAGGGGGCTAGAGCACTCCCATGATGGGTGACCCACTGGGAAGTTGCTCGTGGGTTCCCAGAAACAAAACCGTGAGGCAATGGTAAGCCCAAAGTGAACAATATCGTGCTACGGTGGTGGAGCGGGCCCGGGAAGTGATCCGTCCTGGGCCCGGATGTGACAATAATACTATTAGAAACGGTTACAATAAAAAATTTCAAACATTTTGATTGAATAAATGGATAAAAACTATATAAAAATAATAAATAATAAATGGCAAAAGAATGTATCCATTGTGACAGCCCGTCCCTGATTTTACAATTGTATAAAAATTTTAATAAGTGATTTTACGAAATTGCCCTTTGAGGCTCATGTGTTGACTGAGGTTAATTACGGTGTCGTGTCACCTAAGTTTTGTTTTCTTGGCATATTCTCGTAGTACTCGTCGCTACGGACGCGTGGGCGCAAACGGTTCGTGATTTGGAGCTATACCACAGAAGTTATTGATGTTTGAAGTTTAGGACATTTTAGTAATTTAATTATTTTTAGAGAGTTTCAGATTTTTTGGAGAAATCTGGGGTGCCACATGTGTCGCCCAGATTTAAAGATAAAATAGGATGGATGGTGGAGATGAAAGGAAAGGAAAAGAAAAAAAGAAGAAGAAGAAAAGGGAAGTTGCCTGATGGCAGCGAAGGAGATGGGAGGAAGAGATGGACAAATTAGGGGAGGAGAGAGGAAGCAGGGGAACGAATCAGAAATGGGAAAAGGAGGGAAAGGAGGGAAGGTGACAATGAGGGGAAATCGGGTCTTCTCCTTGACCCGTGCAACCCGGCCAAGCATCAAGGCCAAATTCGTTCATTTTTTGGCCAATTTCCGGTGAATTGCGTTGAACCACTACCTGGAAACACCACCCTAGCCCTCCCTCTTCCATTTCCACCCAAAACTAGAAAGAATTTGGTGGTATTTTGGAGGAAAAACGGACGGTGGTCAGTGTGGGTGTACGGCGGCAATCCGCAAATCTTGAAGCTAACTCAACCAATTACCACCACCTTTAGGCTCCCCTCAACCCCAGGAGCAAAGCCCAAGCAATTGTTGAGGCGTCGGAGTTGCTTTGGAGGTCGAATTGGAGCACACCCAAATTCTAGGGTTCTTACGGTTTTTGATGAAATTGGAGCTCTTATTGACCAAATTGGCCTTGATCACAGGTATGAAAATTGTTCTACTCTTTAAGATCTTTAATTCTGCAAATTTTGAGAATTTTTGGAGAAAGTTGAATTTTCCGGCGAGCCGGGGCGGCCGACCGCCACCCACGGCGGCGCAGGTGGCGGCGCGTGGCCAGTGGGCCATCAATGTTATTTTTAGGCTATGTTTGATATCCTGAATTCAGTTTTGATAGTGGTTTGACGTAAGTGGATCATTGAGCCAGATTCTTTACGATTCGTGGTTAGGTAAAAATGTGAATCGGCAATCCAACCGTCGGATCGTCACCAAAATTTGATACATTGTAGTACTTAATATTTGAAGAATGTGGAAACTTACGGATCGAGAATCCGACATATGGATCTTCCCGAATTGGATTTGTAAGTTCATAAAATAAAAGGTTAATCGCCACTCGATTTTGGAAATTGGCGGAGATCCAACCGTTGGATCATAACGAAACTTTAGTATGTTGTTCTATAAGCATAATTTGAATCATAAGAAGTTACGGATGGGAAATCTGATATGCGGATCTTCCGGTTGAGTTATGTAGGGTTGTGGACCCTATCGTCGATCTTTGATCGACGGTTGACTTATGGTCAATGAGTTTTGAATCACTCTTGAATGCCCTTGAGGATGTGTTTTATGTGAGTTATGTGTTCTATCGACAAGTATTCTAAGATATGATTTAATAATTGTTCTAGGCGCCGATCGTTCGGGACGCTTCGGTACTCGTTCTAGGGAGTTATAGCGTGGACTCCAAGTGAGTGGGCTTTTGTTTTCAGTAGATATATATACTTGGCTGATTCCCATAAATACGTTTTAAAATGATTTTATGAAACTGAATGCCATATATGTTTATTGCTATGTTTATGTGATTATATGTTGATGCACTGCGGGCGCCAGGTAAGTTAGGTAAGTATATACTTTTGATATGATGATTGTGGTGATATCGATGAGATTAGAATATGGCTCATTTACCTGCACATCGGGGTTTGTGCCGCCAGAGTAGGGCTTAGCTTTCATGTGATCGTTCACCTCCCGCACCGTACGTTCACCTTGGATCCAAGGCAGGTGCCAGCCTGTCGTACAGACCACTATAGGTGGTTCCGACTCGTAGGTGACCCGCGATTCGTCGCCAGCCTTCACGTGATCGTAGCACAGAGCGTTTTATATATACCTAGCTTGTCGTACAGACCACTACAGGTGGTTCTGACATGGGTGCAGGTTATTGATTAAGATTTGAATTGAGGATTTGGTTGAGGAGCCATAGATTCAGCCGTACAGGTCACTATAGGTGACTTCGGCTGATTTATATGCATTGCCGACATGATATGCATTGAGACATCACCTGATTGACTTTGATGATATTTGTTGCATGCTTTGATATTGGATATGGTTTATTCAGACATGGCAATATTTGAATGTTGGTTTTCAATATGAGTACGTATATATTTTTCTGGGAAGTGTATATATGTTTTTACAGAGAGGGGTTATAACTTTTATATCAAAGTGATTTTTGAAAAACTTTGTTTTTGCCCACTCACACTTTTGTTTTGCGCCCCTCCAGGTTCTTGTAGCATAGTTTCTTTATCGACAAAGACTCGTGGCATATCTCAGTTCAGGTGGCTACTTCTAAGGGTATGATCTTTACCCACACTACTGTACATTACTTATGCTCTGAATACGCGAGTGAAATGGGTCCATACCCACTGACAACGCACTTTGATAGTTAGACACCTTTAGGTGTAAATTTATTCACATTCTTCCATATCATCACTTTTTGGCTTCGTCACCTTCCAGGTGACGGCTAGCACAGCTTGATTCGGAGTCCTAGTGGACATTCCGGGTCGGGTTGTGTCATCCATAGTGTTAAAAAAATTGGTACATTTTACAAAAAAAATGGTACATTTCACATATAACAAAGTGGTATATTAATAAAGAAGAATGGGTACATTATAAATAAATTAGGGTACAGATAAAAGATTAAAAATTATGAGTACAAATGAATTTTTAAAAATATAGGCGCTAAAAGAAATTAATACATGGGTACAAAATAAAACTAAAAGGAAAATACTACAAATTTAAAAAAAAAAATTGCAAATTAAAAGGGGTACAAACTAAAAATATAAATATATGATACAAAGTTTAGGCATAAAACATAAATATACCATATGTAATTTTTCTATCATTGATTAAATATACAATGTCACGTGACGGTATACACATGGGTACAAACATAAGTAAAACTTTAAAAAATATGGGCACAAAAAGAAACTTATATATGGGTACAAATTAAAAATGAAAAGAAAATTGGTACAAATTAAAAAATATTTGCAAATTAAAAATAGGTACAAACTAAAAATAAAAAAAAATTTAGCCATAAATATAAATATACTAATTGTAACATTTTTAACACTAAGGGAATATATTTAAAAATAAAAATATTTTATTATTCAAATAATTAATGATGTTATTAATACCCAAGGACCTTGATCAAAAATTCAAAATGAATAGGATTTTAATCAATGGAGTAACAAAAAGAAGGATATGAACCTAATTGTCCCATATATATATATGATACAATCACTATTTGACGGTCAGATAACTCATATGAATATATTTATTTAACACAATTATCATCTAACCATCGAGATGATAGTTGTATTAAATACATGTAAGTGTTGTAGTTAAATCCCAACATTCATTTGTTTAATTAATTCAAACACAAGCCTTAGACCTCATGAATGTATGCAACTTTCTGACTTACACTGTATAATATAATGAAAAATTAGTTTTTTTTAATTAATCTGAGATACCAATTGTTGTTTGCTATGCACTTATCAGAGGTGGGTGTATCATACCCGAGGGCTCAAGACGTGCTTAATGCGACCTCGACATGAGATGATAATGAATTTCTCACCCACTTGACTTAGTTCTTCATACAACCAATCACTTTAATGACATATTTGGTTATAAGCCCACGCTACAAAATTCAGCGACAAATTAGTTTTTTTTTTTTTTTTAAAATTAATCTTTATCTCATGAGATGAATAGTATCGATAGAGAAACCTCATTTGACGTGATTTTGTCTTAAGCAAAGCTAGCCAGGCATGCATTTTATGTCGTGATCGAATTAAAATGTAGATGGTAAGATTCCGTTTAGTATTTTTAATCTTGTCGTTAAGCTCACTAATTGAAGTACAGTTTGATATTTATTTACTTGAAGACTTACAGCAATAAGTGAAGAACCAAAAGATAAATGTAGAATTTTACATTCAAAGAATTTTTTTCAGTATTTAAATCTAATTTGCATTTCGATTTACTTGTTAATTAAATAGATTAACGTCTACTGAATCTGTCATTTTGTTTTTGCAATTAGGTTAAGCACATGCAGTTCTGCTTCAGGAATAGCAGCTGCTACGACGTAATGGGAGGGGGTTGGGGAATTTTGAGAATCTGAGTGTCCTTTATGCCTAGGTACGCTTGACCGATTTCTTACGTTTACAAGAATTCTCAATGATTTTATTTTTGTAATCTTGTGCACTATCTATATATTTAATGGGTCTGTAAATATATTTCAATGCTTCTACCAACGAATTGAGCTTCGGAGATGCGTATGCTGTAAATATATTAGAAACGATTTAGTTTGGCAACGCAATTGTTTCTGGTGGATTGATGCTCCTTTTCATTTCTTTCTTTGGTTTAGGGCAATGTTGTAGATAGATAGACACCTACATTCTAGTGAATCTAGAGACACATCACCAAGATGAGTTAATTTTGTTTTTCTAAAATTCAGCGTTATTATTACGAAAGTATAAACTTTTAGTTGTAGATTTTTGTAGCATTATTTTATATACTTAAATAATTGTAGGATGTGCAAGTGGCCCTTTACTACAGTGGTGGAAAAAAGTTGAGCTCTTGCATGACAGCGTGAGTTCGAATCTTGTTGGTGGCTAATCTAACAAAATCTATCGTGTGATAAAAAAAAATATTTGTAGGATGCAATTGTTAGAACAACTTTAAACGTCAAAGACAAACAATTTATGTTGACCTCCTTTCCTTTCAAGCCGATCCTTTCCTAAGCATTTCACGTCTCTCCATCTTTTGATGAAGTCTAAATGGACATGATTTTGACCTTTTGACCTACTAAGAGCACTTCCAGCGTGTTTAAATTCTCCCGGGGATAGCAAGTGGCCCTCTATCATAGTGATAGAGATGAGTGTTGCTCTTGCACCACGACGTGAGTGAGTTCAAACCCCGGCTTCTTAATCTAACATCTAATTTAACAAATTTATCGTTTGACCAAAAGAAAAAAATTCCCCTAGGAGATAGGCTATGAAATCCCCTCCCAAAAAAAAACTCCTCCAGCTCAATTCAATCGATTGTGCTCTAGGGGAGCCTAGTTGGTCACCCAGGCAAAAATTGATAGGCCCATCCTCTAGGGGCAATGAAGCAAGGCTAACGTCATTGTGACATTAGCTTTATTAAAAAAAACTAATTAAAAATACAAAAAAATTATAAAAAATTAATTTTAAAATACAAAAGTAAATAACCTTACACCACATTTCAATATTTTCAAATACTTTTAACCAATCTTTTTATTATCATCCCAAATTAAAAATAAAATTATTTTTTATTATTTTATAATATAAAATTATTTTTTATTATTTTATAAAATAAAAAATACTAATATTTTAATACGAATTGCCTGAGCTAGAGGTGGAGATGCACTTGGGCAGTTAATGTTTTCTACAGGAAGTTACTGGTCACGAAGGGGATTGAGTTGCTTATAGCCCAGAGAAGGCTATCAACGCATGAACTGCTCTAAAGGGTATTTGTAGTCAAAATCTTGGAAACTAAATAACATGAAAATTGATGACTAAATTATTACTCAATTGTTAATTAACGTGTTTATTTATATAGTGACATATCGTTTAATTTGCAAATTTAGTTCACAAACTTAATTTACCTAGCTTTACTCCCTACTAAATTATTTCCAGGCTTAGCAACAACTTCATTTGTCTGATGATCCATGACTGAATCTATTGAAGATGGCATCTGTACTTGCAGATGCAATAAGCCCATCACAAATTAGTTTATTTAAAGACGTTTGATAACTATTTTGTTTCATTTTTTTGTTTCATTTTTTCTTAAATTAAAAACTGAAATTTTGTTTGGTAATTACTTTTAGTTTTAAAAAAAAAATGAAAATGAAAAACTAAAAAGTGAAAACTTAAGGTCAAATTTTAAAAATTGAATAAAGTAGTTTTTAGTTTTCATTTTCTTAAAAATTGAAAACTAAAAATAGTTATCAAATAAAATTTCAGTTTTAAAAAAAAAAATTATCAGATGGCCCTTAATTTGCAAGGGTAAATAGTTAAAATGTTCTAAGAGACTAAAAAAAATTTAAATATTTCAAATATGGGTTGTCCCAATCTTTTTCAATCGAGTTTTCTTAGCCACATGTGAGCTTGAATGACACACATGCATGCATACGCGATTGTGAGCTATTCTAATGTCCGTTCACACATTTTACAAATTATAAAGTAAACTATTTGTACTATGTTTACGGATTGAAAACATTTTTTATGTGAAATCAATTGACACATACACGTGTAAACCACTGTATGCCATTGATATAATATTAGTCCATAATACATGTGTAAGCAAAATTAGGAATTCCCAAAAGAATGGGCTAATCTCAAGTAACAAAAAGAAAGGAAAATACATCACTTAATACTACGGTCTAGTAGTATTCCTCTTCATTTATAAGTTTGGAGTCTTAGGTTCAATTATCGTCAAAGACAAATTTGAACCACATTTACTAATCCATCATGAGGCTTAACCCACTCCCCTACCCTTTAGTATAGATAATATCGTTGTTCCAAAAAAAGAAAAATAATGCAGATCAACGGCCACCAATTTAATAATGGAAGCAACGACACAAACTTGAAAGATAATCAGAAAAGAGGTAATGGGCTTTGTTGTGCTTGAAAATTATTTATATTAGCTTGCTTTGGGCTTATTGATTTAACAAGAGCTGACTAGATCCTTTGGGCCAAAGTCTTGTATTGGACTACAGCCTAGTTCACTTCAGCCCAAACGTAAGTGTTGGTTGCTTGCGCCGCAATTCATTAATCATAAGGGCTGATTACTACAGTGTGACATTGAATACAATCAGTCATTCCGGATCCTCTTCTAACCAAGAACACATACGTCGTTTGCTCAAGCCGAACATTGCTCCTTACGAGCCACAATTTTCAAACTTTAACAAGTTAATGTTTATTAGTGTTGAGTATCGGTGAAAGCATAGAGCAATGGTCGTGGCTCTATGGCTTTTTATGGATGAATTGATTGATTTGGATGGAAGACTCTTTAAAACGGTGTTAACAACTGAGATTAGTTGTTGGAACTAAATACGCACACTACCGTGTGCAGAGATGCACAAACTCGACTATTTGTAAAGAGCAAACGATTATAAGCTCACCTTGGCATTGGTGGGGTACTGGCCAAAGGCATCTCTAACAGTCAAATTAGTAAGAAATTTATGAGACTCAAGTAGTGAGCAAGAAATAGAATATGCAATAAATGAGTTACTCGAGATGAACTCTAAAAGGTGTACATATAATAGTCGAGAGAAAGTCTTTATAGGATATAAAATTCGTATTCAACCAGGAGAATCCATCAAGATATGTAGGAGTAGATGTTGCATCGTCTTAGGAGTGTGATTAGATGTTGCATCATTTTAGGAGTGTGATTACTTGCGGAGCACACCAATCCATAGATTGTAGGAATCTCCAAGAATATAAGAAACTTATTTGATGCCTAATCGCAGCAGGTCTCTGTATCTTGCGAAATAAGAATAGTCAATCTCCACAAAGTCAGCAAACTTCACCTACCTTTCTGAATACAGGATGATGGTGGCCAGTGGCGAAGCCAGGAATTCTCGGGGGGAAGGGCGAAATTTAAAAAATTTAGGGTCCTGAAAAAATGTGAACATTCATTCGAGGTCTAAGTCCAGGATTTGCAAGAAAATTATTTGAACTACCCGTAATATTCAGAGAAGAATTTGCACTAACCGAAATATTCAAAAGAGGATTTGGACTGCTCAAAATAGTCGAAGGAGGGTTTGAACAACAATATTATTTGAAGGATGATTTAGCACCGTTTCTTGTTGTATCGTTCTATTACTTAACTGTATAATTAGCAAAGTTTTAAAAGATGATGGGCATGACTTTACACTTAGGCGAGGACCTAGGCAAATTTGAATAAATTTATTATATACCATATAAATAATTGTCTATTTATTATATAGCTTATAATATCCAAAAAACATTGATTATAAAACATATAATATAGAAAAATATTGACAAATTTTCTTTATTACTTTGTTGAATTTGATGGTAAGAGGAAAAAAAACAAATAATTACGAGTTCGTAATATTTTACAAATTATTTTTTGAAGCTCGTATAAATTTATAGTGAATTTTAAGATAAATAACAGTGTCAAACAAATGGCTTAAAAAATATTGGAAGAGTGATCAAATTAATTGGACAATAATTAAAAAATAAAACAAATTCCAATATAAATCGGTTAAGTGGGGCAATTTGATTGGCCAATATTAAAAAAAAAAACAAATTGTAATTTTGAAAAGTCATGTGAGGTGGGATGGGAGAGAAAGAAAGTCTCTTCCTTTCTCTTCTTCTTCGTTAGAAACAGACCAGAACATTTCCAGTCTCCAGAAGCTGCAAAATGCAGATCTTCCTTCCTCCTTTCTTTGGCCTAGGTTTTTTTTTTTATTTTGGAAAAAAAGAAAGCTCACGATCAGCCTGTGCTGCGATAGAGCAAGGAAACCCAAAAGGCCAAAAAAATAGATCTTCCGACGAGACCGGAGGGGCGGAACCACCGCTCCTGGGCTTGATTTCAAGCGAGGGGAGTGGCGGCCGCCACTCCTCGCCCTCACGTAGCTTCGCCACTGATGGGTCCGGAACTGTTAAGTCCATGACCAGACTTTTGAGGTATATGTATTCTGATCGTCTAACTCTGGCCTTAGAAAATCATGGTCTCACAATTGCAGCTAATTATGTATCTGAAAGTAGGGGTGGGCACGGTTTGGCTCGACTCGGTTCGGTTCCACCCTCAAATCGGAACTGGAACAAGATATATTAACGATTCGGTTCGGAGTGGCTCTGCCTAAATTTATTTCTAAAACCATACAGTTCAGTTCACAACGATTTCTGTTCGGTTCATGCCAATTCACGGTTTCGAAAAATAAATCATTTGAATCTTGCAAACATATATTTAGAGCACATAAAAAAGGCAAAGGATTTTTATAGTAAAAGATATTAATTGGATCACGCACCGAAGAACATACATGACCAGTTATAAAAAATGATGAACTACAATAGAAGAAGATTTAAAAATTTATTGGCACCAAAGACAAACACATAACTCACAAATTTAGCTTACCAAACCCATTATGGTTATTAATTTAACAATCTAGAAATAAAAGACTAAAGCACTCTTATTAAGAAACATGATCAAACAGTTCAAATTTACAAAATTTTCAAAACCCAATTAATTATCTATATTCACGGTTCGGTTCGGTTCTAAGCATTCCGTCAACATGAAAACCAAAACCGGTATGAACGGTTTGGTCCGGTTCTTGAACCTATGTTAACTTTTTTTGTCAACACTGTTTTTTACGGTTTATTTTATCGCTGTTCGATTCGATTTTGCGGTTCCACGATTTTTATGCCCACCCCTATTTGAAAGGGATGTTCTGCTTGAGGATTGATAGTTATTGTTATTAACCATACCTTGAAATATTGTATTTTATTCCTGAGACGTGTGAATTGACTATTTTAGCCCTGAATGGGTGTCCTAAACAATTTATCAAGCCTCGACTTGAAAGTTCAATCCTCCTAATTTTTACAATTAGTGGGGGGCAATTTTGCAATTTCATTTAATGGGTTTAAGTGGGATTACATAAATCTCGGCCTCTGTCTTTCTCCCTCAACTGAAACACAATCACTCTCTCTCTAAGTATCTCTCTCTCTCTCTCTTTCTAGCTCCGATAGCTCTCATCCCCTTTCTTCCCGAATCTGTGATAAATCAAACCAACAAACCATGAAATCTTAATCCATGGGACTCAAGGAACTCAGTTATGGCATTGCATGTGACATTGGTGCAATGTCTTTTGTGACATTGGTGTCCTCCGTTTGTGCAAATTCAATACCTAAATGGTGGTTTTGGACAATATCCCATAAATTGATGATTAAAGCTTGACTTAGCTTTTATTGATTACCACAGGGTTATTAGAGTATAGAAAAGATTTAGGCAATGAGCCTATTTGCGAAGGACACTCTGCTTACCTGTGAGTGAACCCCTTCGAAAACCAAATGTTTTTACGTTGTATGTATGTATGTTTTTATATATACTTTGGTCTCTGATGAGACTTAAGGTCATATTTGATAATATCTTTAGATTGTTGGTGATTTATTTTCACCACATGGTCATCATATGATATTTTATATAGCTATCTTTGGCCGTAGATTTCTTGCAAGTGATATTTTATCCTAGTAGATGCTAGGCTTGTTGATTATTACCAGTATTGAGTTTAGCTAGTTCAGGCTAGTATCCTGCTTGTTATACTTATGCTAGTGGATGCTAGTATGATTGATTGAGTTAAGGTATGATTTTGAACTTGGATTGAATGTTTTCAATTATAGAGATTGTTGAGATTTTATTATTATGGTAGTAAATATTATTACATAGTTTTCTCTATATATGTTTTCAAAACAGGGGTTATTACGTTAAATGATGATTGTATAACTGTGATAAAACTAGTCCATTCACGTTTTGTTTTCCTTCAGGACGTAACGAGAGTAAGGAGAACACTAGTGCTGACGAATAGGCTTGGCAATGAAGCTTTCATCCTCTCTACTTTGGGTGATTGTACTTTTGATTATGTATAGCACTACACTTTTATGTGTTTACTGTGGTTTGAAACTTCTAACTGCTCTGACGTGATGTGATAATAACGGGGTAAAACCAGAGATAATTTGTGTCCCCAAGTGGGAAGGATGATAAGTGATTTGTTGTAGCAGCTTTGGATTTATTAATGAACGATTTTGGTTCAAATTCTTACACATCATAAATATCTTGTTATGGTTTCGTCATTGAATTGGCTTGTGACGTCATCTCCCGATGGGGGTCATATGGTCAATTTAGTGTCAGCCAACACATCACGGCATCGTAACTTCTGTTATTGGGGTCGGGGGGGTGTCAGTTATCCAAAGACCATGTCTTTCGAAATTAATCGGAATACATACAGTTCAAAATTCTTCTCACACATGGCAATCCAACCTCGTTATGTTGCAAGGCAGTTGAGACATTTCAGATTCAGACGTGCGGCCTCCAAAGTTATCAGGTCAACAAGGAAATGATGAAAAAACTTCATTTCTCATGCGCACAAGAAACGAATGGCTGCTCTCCAAGTGACTCCGACTATCAGATACATAGATCTCAAGGCAAAAGCGCTTCGGATTCAACGGTGCTACTCAATAGCATTTTTTTCTTATTCAAACTCCTCTTTTCCATATTTCCGATCAAGACATGGTTTTTCTCAATATTTTTCATGCTTTACCGATAGAACACATCCCTCACTTTGAGCCTTCAATGGTCGGCATACACAGCCAAGACTTGTGATGCTCTCATTCGTTGCTATCATGAGTTGTTGAATGGAATAAGGATGGGCTACAACCCTTCAAAAGTAAATTCCTTCCCTTGTCAAGTTTCCCCTTCTTAGATTCGTACTCTGCTCCTTAGCCAAAAGCGACATCCTCCTCGCAATCTTTGCATATTGGTTCAACTTGAGCATAATGTCGAGATTCTTGAGCAGTCCTTCTTCATCAGACCATCTCAACATCTTG
Organism: Heteromeles arbutifolia; assembly: GCA_024362995.1. NCBI lineage: Eukaryota > Viridiplantae > Streptophyta > Magnoliopsida > Rosales > Rosaceae > Heteromeles > Heteromeles arbutifolia. Next base: position 34,603,934 of record JANCRC010000002.1, on the reverse strand, counting down.
CTAATGTCAGCTAGGCGAGCTGGAACGACAAGCATCTCTGTTACAAAAGAAATAGTCCGCATTCCTTGAGTACTTAGAGAAATTTTGCACTAGGGATGAGGGTTTGTCTCCCCCAAAATTGTACTCATTTTGCCCTATTCATGAGACTTTGATTAAGGCCACACATTTTTGCTAAGTGTTATTTACTCAAATCATTGACCTTGTTAAAGTACTTGTTAAAGTAAAGTACCTAGGACTTTTCATCTTTAGCTTCCTAATTACAGAATGAAATTTTAATCTTACAGTTTTTTCAGAGTAAACAAACTTCGGAATTTAAGTCACGGAGTTAAACACGGATAAGCTTGTAGGCCCGAGACAAAGCTCTAGGCCCTCTCGATAACATTGCAACAAAAAATGATATCTCCTCAGCTCAGTGTTTACAAAAGACACTAAGATTTTCACTAATACCACCCTATTTCAATTTCAGGTCTAAGACCCATGAAAAATCTTTTACTCCATGACTTACTTTTGATGCGTTGATCTTTTACTCTGTAACGTGTCACCAAGAATGAGCTTCCTTCTTAGTCTGAATTACATGTGTGTCATTAGTGAATCTTAAACAAAATTTTGTTAGGAACTTAGTCATTTGCAGTTGGGTCGGAAACACCATTGGAATCCTTTTGTCAAACCCTATATCCGTTGGACCTAAACGTTTCTGATCAGACTACACTTAACTAACTTAGCAAAGGAATTTCGGTGTCTCGTAAATCCACTGGGATAAAATTCCTCTTGGGGATTTCTTAGTCTGGATGCCTCATCAGGACCTGCTTAGGCACGAGATCATCGTAGAGCATACTTGACTTAGTACACTAGTCAAGAAGAGAAGTAATCGTACTCAAGGTCGGAATTCAAAGTCACCACTCAGATGGTTTCCAAATCGCCCTTTCTATTATTCTCTTGAATGGCCAGAGCCCAATTTTGAAGTTTATAACCAACAATCCTTAGGTTGCATAAACTTTCCAGACGCCGGATGATGCACTAGAAACTTCCTGGGGGGTCATGTCCAGTGTACTAAGTGCTTAATATGGCTCGAGCCTCATAAGCTGCTAATCGGGATCCCACAGAATGGGCTATATGAGATTCCTTCAACACTAGTACTTTTGAATTTGTTTTATACTTGCACTTTTGCAAAGTTTCAAAGCTGAGTGATATTTGGGATATTGGGGGATTCCTTATACCACAAAAAAAAAAAAAAAAAAAAAAAATCAAGATCGGATAAACAAAAGTCGCGTGATGATCAAACTAAATTCTTATTTTAAAAGAATGGGGGGTTTATGAAGGTTTGATTGAATCCGGACATCTCTGGGAAGGAGATTCAAATCACTGGTGTAATTCTAATGAAAGATGAAACAACATGTTATACATCGGGGTTCATCTTTGATGAAGGTGCCTTAGCTTAGGCAGGTTTTGGAGATGTTTCTCCAAATTTACAAGTATACGAATAGCATTGCGATTTTTAATAATACCACCGGAGCTTGGCGATACTCCATCTTTTGGTGATCGGAACTCCATTCATGTGTGCAAGGTTGTATGTTCCATAACCTCCTATCCCAATGACTTTGTACAACCTTTCCTAATCTGTCCCAAACTTGCCCTATCTTGGTACCTTGGTGTTCTCAAAGACTTCTCTTAGGACAAGATCTAAAACTTGAAAGCTTTGAGATTTGACCCCTTTGTTGTAGTACAACCTGATCTGATGTGGATAAATGACAAGTCATACTTTGTGCGAAATCCAAAGTATCTTGCCTCATGGTGGACGAGTAGTATCTAGTTGCTAATGCCTTATGCCCGATGGATCTCCCACCAGAGTGATTTTCACATATGGTAGAATAGATGTCACTCATGATTTGTAAGCCATTTCCAAAGTTACACATAGCGCGTGAGGTGCAGAGCAAGACGGCCGGTAGAGTCTCCCGCGCAAAATGATATACCTTGAAGCCTTTTGGACCAATTTTGGCAGTCATCAGGAAGCTTCCCATCTTGGATGTAATCAATGATCTCGTCCATCCAGTTTTATCTTATATCGATAGCAGCAACCATCTTCAGTTCCAGTTCATGGACGCTCACGGTGGCAAGGTATTCAAATGGAAATTTCGTCGAAACGAGTAAGCCATAATAGATGCAATATTCACGAGTGTGTTGGCATGATTGTTTTCGTTTCTGGGAATTTGTTGAGTTTCCTACTTCTCCAATCCCTTGAGTGGTGTCTTGGCCTTGACCAAATAAAGCCCCGTAGTTGGAGGGCTGCATCGTTAACAATTAGATTTGAGTCGCAGTGGATCGTAATTTCTTTCACTTGGAGTTATGATGCTACCCTAAGTCCAGCGAGCAGTACTTCATACTCCACCTCGTTGGTACTTGCTCGAAATTTGAGCTTCAAGGCTTGCTCAAGTACAGATCTTTCTAACGTCATCAAGACCATTCTTGCCCCTGCTTTGTTCACATTTGATGATCCGTCCACATAGATTTTCTAGCAACGAGGATTCTCCAGTGTTTTTTTCGTGGATCTGTGAAGGATGAGACATCTTGTCTAGCTAGAGTAAATTCGGTGACTAAGTCGGCAAGTGCTTGGGCTTTAATTGAAATCTTGCGCCGGTAGATGATTTCGTATTATCCTACTTCGATGACCCACTTAGTCAATCTGGACGATGCGTCTAAGCTATGCAGGATAGATCGAAGCAACTACTATGTCATGTAAATGATTTAGAATGATTGAAAGTACAGCCAGGGCTTTCTAGCTGCTGTTACCAAATTTGCACTGATTGCACATTTTGACACTGCCAAGTGCCAAGTACAAATACAGGTCATCGACAGGTTTGGGCGGGAGTGGCGAATTTTGCAGGTACTCCTTCAGCTTTGTAAAGGCCTATTCGCATTCGTCGGTCCAAAGTAGACCCTCGTTTTTCTTCATCTTGGTGAAGAACGGCTTGCGCTTGTTAATGGACCGTGTGAGAAATCGACTAAATGCGGCTACTCTTTTGGTTAGACTTTGGATTTCTTTCACTGTCCGAGGCGATTTCATTTCCATGATGGCTCTTATCTGGCCCAGATTGGCTTCAATTCCACGCTTTGTGGCCGGATAACTTAAGAATTTCCCTAACGCCACCCTGAAGGTGCACTTTTCTGGATTGAGCTTGATGTTGTATTTTCAAAGTAGGTCGAAGGATTCTTGGAGGTGGGTGAGATGATCCTTCTTTTCTTTGCTCTTAACTAGTATGTCGACAACATACACCTCCTTTGTCTTCCCAATTTCTTCTTTGAAAATACAGTGAACTAGTCCTTGATAGGTTACCCTTGCATTTTTAAGTCTGAAAGGCATACACGGTAACAATAAGTACCTCTATCAATGACGAAAGATGTTTTTTCTTGTTTGGTTCGTACATCTTAATCTGGTTGTAACTGAAGCATGCGTCCAAGAAACTTAGCCGTCCGTGCCCCCGATGTGAATTTTTTTTTTCACTTACAAGTGAAGAGGAATAACACTATAGTATTTAGTAGTAACTCTGGAATTGACTAACAAGTCTATCCAAGGTAGAGAGAATCAGGAGCCTTGGGGCATACTTTGTTCAAGTCTATGAAGTCCACAGACCCTCTACTTGCCATTTTTATTTTGCACAAAGACTACGTTAGCCAACCATTATGGATGATGGAACCATGAAAATAAAGTTAGCGTTCTTGAGTTTGTCGAGCTCAGGTTCGATGAGTTTACTTTGTTCCACTCCATGATTTCACTTCCGCTCAATAACCGGTTTCATGGTTGGGTTTAGACGGAGTCAATTGCAAATCACCGCAGAATCAATACAGTAACAATGTTACCGGCAGATTAACATAAATTGTCCAGTTAATTTAGACCGTCGCGTTACTGTTCTCGTGGGATTTGATTTGTAAAGGTTAATTGCCATATTAATGAGTCGATGAGAACATGCTAAATTACTTTAGGTTGGTTTAATCCCTTTTTACCAATATTTTCACAACTCAAAATTAATTGCTGCAGATTAACGAAAATTAAAGCAAAACAGAGATGCTTCATTTCTCAAACACCATAATTTTTCTTTTGGGAACCGCAAATACATCGTAAAAGTAACATAGAACCGCCTTCATCGATCAAAATTATCGACAACAGAAAGAGACACCGACACCACCACCATCGCAGCCCGACAAACCAACAACCTGATCCAAACCCTAACCCTAACACATAACCAGAGAGAACACACAGTCCAGCGCCCCAAATACCCTATCTTACACCTAATTTAACTCCTCCAGCTGCCGCCTTCAGCTCCACCGCCACCCCTGGAATAACCACCCTCACCACCTCCATATCCACCCTCACGACGACCACCGCCATATCCACCACCGCCACCTCCATATCCACCGCCACCTCCACGGTTGTAGCCACCTCCGCCGCCTTCACGACGACCTCCACCTCCGTACCCGCCACCGCCTCCGTATCCGCCACCGCCTCCTCCGCGGCTGTAGCCTCCTCCGCCACCGCCACCCCCAGATCCGCGAGACTGAGCCTCATTGACGGTGATGTTGCGGCCGTCGAGGTTCTGGCCGTTCATGGCTTCGATCGCATCCCTCATAGCCTGCTCGTTGCCGAAGGTGACGAAGCCGAAGCCCCTGGACCTCCCAGTCTCACGGTCGTTGATGATCTGAAAACAGAGACCGAGGATCGCATCAGATACACACATCCACACGGTAATTACAACAAAAATTAAAAAGCAATAAGAAATAAAAGGAACCGATCGATCTTCAATCTTTGGGAGAGAAAGATTGAGATGAACGTACCCGATCTTGTGAGAGTAATAATAAGAATCATAGACAGTAACAGAGAATCATAGATCAAGTAACACATAGAGAAACAGAATCAGATCAGAGAGAAGAACAGAACGCCAGATGGCCGAGGCCGAATCGGGTCAGATCCGATCTCTCCGTCAAACGGACCTTCGATTCGATGATCTCACCATACTGAGAAAAGGCCCTCTCCAGCGCCTCACTGTCGGTGGCCCACGCGAGCCCTCCGACGAAGCAACGGTACTCGATCTCCGCAGAGGCCATGGTTACCAGAAACCAAAAAACAAAGAACCTGTAATTTTAGGGGAATGGTAGAAGAGAACGAGAGAGCACGAAGGACGGCTACCCCCGAACCCTCATTATATAGGGTCTCGAGAGCCCCCTTGCCCTAGGGTTACGATTTCCCTGCTGTTTGGTTACTCGGATTCGAGGTCCAAGCCCACGGTGTTTGGTTACGCGTTTTACAATTTCCCTATCCCTGAATTTTTTGACACGCCGTCGGTGGGTTTGTTTTGATATTTTTTATCTTTTGTTTGGCGGGGAGGGTTAGCACCGTTACCAAACGGGGAATGGATAGAGGGGTGGCTTTTGGTGCGTTCCGGAACCCTGATTGAAGGGAGTGAGACGGATTGGGTGTGGGTCCGCTCGTCACGGTATTAGTTTAGATATTTTAGTGACGCGAAAAATATCTTGTTAGTGGAAGTACGGCATTGCCCCTCGCCTTTAATGCCTGTACAATATTTTGCTCACATCATTCAGTGTCCTAGCGTAGGAGGAACTACCTTTTTATGCTAATTGATATTTTTGAGAATTTATATATAGTGTCGGCATTCTAACATATAGTGAAGTTTTTAATATACTAAAAATGCTCTTCTTCTTTTTTTAAGATGTATCTCAATTATTGGAGTAAAACTTTAATTTTAGATTTTAAACTCACTTCAACTTAACCCTTATGTCAAATATGAGTTTTAACCAAACTTATTTCTGAGGTAAATTTAATCCAAAATTCCCTTTGGGTTAGTGACGCTATTGAAGAATTCTTGTATGTGTCATAAACCTTCTTATGTTCAACTTATAATTTTGGTAGCAAATTTTCACAATCTTCAGTCTTGACAAAATTGTACCTACAAAATAAATAAACATCTTTGATCTATGACCAAAGTCACACACACCTACAAGGTGGGGGAGGGGGTTGGCTAATGGAACTCTGATACCTAAATCAGTTTCTCTAAAAAGAAATAGTTTATAGCTTAATTGCGTAGCCAAAGCTTATCAGAATTTAGTGGAGAATGACTTATTTATAAAGCTAGGGCCTGCCACAAGTGTAGGGTTTGCCCTGACATATGTCATCATTTGATTGGCCAAGTGAGTCATATGTTGGGTGGGTGGGGAAAGAACTACTGCTAAGTGACGAGAATGCCCTTACTTGATGGAGAATGAGATTATCTTGTAATATCATTGATTAGATATGATTGTGATTCCTTACTTGAAGGAGTTGACCTTTAATTAGATCGGTATACAGATAAGATCTAGTAATTAATCATATCTTTAATACCTTTGACTTTTCTTCTTACCATAGGCAGGAGAGCTTGATGAGGTTGTAGTCAGTTTCTCGGGTATTCAAGAGAGTTGAACTGCGCGTGGAGTAGATGTGGGTCTCGCCAATTTAATGTGGGCATTCTCGTCACTTGTGGATAAAAGTTTATGTGTCAGCTCAAAAAATCTATATTATTTTTTGCTCTACAAATGTCCCCACACTTTATGTGTTGTATGTATGAGGTGCAAGAGGTGTAGAAGTATAAGTTGAGCATGTCCACCAAAAATGGGTTCTTTAGCGGTACTGGATTATGAGCTCTGACTTGTAGTAAAAGTCTTTTGGGATATGGAGTCCAACTGCTTATGGAATTTATGTAACTCTACCTTAAATATGAGATCAAATAAACATAAAGAGCAGTTTTCTTCCAAACAAGGAAGAGAGAAAACCAGAGGAAATTATACCTCATCCCCTAATTTTCTTCTATAGTTCGGTTTGGTTTTTCTTTAACTCCTTTGATTTGGTACATGCTCGGTCGGTTTTTTTTAGTTCGGATCGGTTTCGATTTCGAGTTTTTTAAAAATAAAAATAAAAATAACCTGGAAATTGGCTTTGTCTTATAAAAGGAAAAATCTGAACAAGATCAGGTAATTGGCAGACCTTAAACCCGCCCCTAAAAAAAAACCACTCCAGCCCGTTTCAATCCACTAGGCTATGGGGAAGCCCAGTTGCTCACCCAGTCAATAATCGATTGACCAAGCCCCTAGGGGCAGTGACACAAGTTGACTTCACGATGAAGTCAGTGACACACCCCGACCCGAGAATCAGGGCGTGCTGGCCGTCACAAACGTGACGTAACCATTACGCAATGCGGAAGCAATAATATAAGAGTATGAATAATTAGAAACTGAAATACACATAATCAGAGCATAGGGTTCAAATGCAGTCAAGTAGGACAACTACTAAGTTACAACACCCGAAGGTGAATCCTACATGAGTGAAGTCCGTCAGAACAGCCGTGGGAATCCTCGAGAGCCACCAAACACTCCTAACTACAACCTGGAGGGGCGCAAAACAAGGTGAGTGGGTCAGTAAAACAAAGCTTTCAAAATCTTTCCTTTAAAAACGTATATATCCCCTCTCTGTAAAAACCTATATACTTTCCCAGAAAAATAGAATATATATAATTATATATAGCTTCGGGATCTCAAACACCCTCATTCATCATTTTCAGAGAAATATGTCATGCCATAAGCCAAAAGCATAATATGGATGCATCAACAATAATCAGGTGAAATAATAAATCAACCGGAGACCCAGCAGTGGTCCTGTACGGCTGATTCTAAAGCTCATTATCCAATCCAGCCGGAGTCACCAACTGTGACCTGTACGGCCCTGCCGGAGTCGCCAACTGCGACCTGTACGGCCCTGCCGGAGTCGCCAACTGCGACCTGTACGGCACTACGCTGCACATGAGTCGGAACTACCTATAGTAGTCTGTACGACTCGGATGGTGTAATAATACGCTCTAGTGCTTCTCTCATCAATCATCTGTTCACATAATCTAAGGTCACCTACTAGTCGGAACCGTCTCTAATGGTCTGTACGACTAGCATGTCGGAACCACCTCCAGTGGTCTGTACGACTAGCATCTACTTGGATCCAAGGTGAGCGTGTGATGCGGTGAAATACATAAGCACTAACACCAGGGGTGCAGGTTATGAGCTATCAACATAAATCTCATCCAACAATTCAATTCATCAAATGTAACCCACCTGATACTCACATGTGCGTCCGCAGCACCAAATCAAATATATGCATCATATAATATCCATTCACATATTTCATGCAATTTCTATGCATGGCACTTCAATCACATAATTCATATAAATCTATGCATGGCATTTCAAAACATATTTTCATTTTAATTCAATTTCTGGGAAAAGTCATTAAGTATAGGCATATAATGAAAACAAAACTGCCCACTCACTGGTATGTCGCAGGATCGTAACCCCCGTGACGCCTCTGACTGCGCTCGTCCTCGGGGTAGATCTCACCTATATGCGAAACAACTATAAAAACGTTATTTTAAACACATAACCAACAATTCGAAATAACTTCTCATAAAATGCTCAATTTTGGCATATGAATATACCAACGCGATCTACACAACCTCACAAACATCGCGATATTTTTAAATAAATTTTTCTATGGCCCACGCGCCCTCACGCGCCGGGGAGGCCACGGCCTCACGCGCCCCCCACGCGCATCATCTTCAACCTCCCGACGCCGGAACAGTGTCACCGGCGCCGGATTCTGGGCTAACCTGCAACTGCCCTTTTCTCACTCGTTTTTGCACCATTTTTCATGAAATTTTCACCAAAATGTCACAAATCATGAGAGGAAGAAGGCTATACCTCTTTGGAGCCTCAAAACCTTCCAAATCGCGTCGGGAAAATTTCACCAAAACCGGCCACCTTCGAACCTTATGATCCCGACGTCCCAAACCTTCAAACGAAGCACTCCGAGCTTCGTGGGGACTTCCTTAAGCTCGTGGTAAGCTTGGATTGTCCTAAAATGCAACCATTTAAAAGTTGGTGAATAGTGACAATCACGGGCCTCGTGATTTCAACGTGAAAACGTATGAAACCTTACCTGAAATGGGTACCAATGGGTTCGTATGGTCTCTAGGAGTATGATGGTGGTCTCAACCACGTCGATCCGTGAAGGTTTGACAATCCCTGGATTGTCCGTACCGTTCGAATGAAAAGAGAGAGAGACTGTGTGCGGGAGGGAGAGAGAGAGAGAGTGTGAAAAAAATGAAAGTATACGTGTGTGGTCAACAAGCACCCCAACCACACAAAATAATTCCAAAACAAACTTAGGATAAAACAATAAAACCCAAATGAAATGTCACATACCGTAGTAGATTCAAGGGCAATCCCGTCATTTCACATCCTCGATTAATTAATTCCGGGACGGGCTGTGACAATCTACCCTCCTTATAGAATTTCGTCCTCGAAATTCACATAACCAAACCAATACTAGTAACCATAAAACAACCTCGGATACATCTCTCTCAATCGATCTTCAGTCTCCCAAGTAGCTTCTTCTATCGAGTGGTTCCTCCACAATACTTTCACCATGCTCACTGTCTTATTCCTTAGAACCTTGTCCTTCCAGTCCAAAATAGTCACTGGTTCTTCATCATACGTCAAATCCGGATTAATCTCCAAAGGTTGAGGAGGAATCACATGCGAATGATCCGAAACATAATGTTGAAGCATCGAGACATGAAACACATTATGCACCTTGGATAACTCCGGAGGCAACTCCAACCTGTAGGCAACCTCACCAACCTTTTCAACAATCTCATAAGGTCCTACATACCTAGGACTTAACTTGCCTCTTTTCCCAAATCGAACCACACCTCTCCAAGGTGATAATTTCAAAAATACCAAATCACCCACATTATATACTCGATCAGTGGCATGCCTATCCGCCATACTCTTTTGCCGATCTTGGGCCGCTTTCAAGTTAGACTTAATCACTTGAACATTCTGAGTAGTCTCCTCCACTATCTCTGGGCCCACCAAAGCTCGCTCACCTACCTCTGACCAACATAAAGGCGTTCGACAAGCCTTACCATAAAGTGCCTCAAAAGGTGACATACCAATACTTGAATGAAAACTATTATTGTAGGCAAATTCCATCAAATCCAAGCGATCATGCCAAGAATCACCAAACTGCAACACTGAAGACCTTAACATATCTTCTAACGTCTGAATAGTCCTCTCAGATTGACCATCTGTCTGAGGATGATAAGCAGTGCTGTAAAGCAATCTCGTACCAAGAGCTTCTTGAAAAGCCACCCAAAACTTAGAAGTGAATCTTGGGTCTCGATCAGAAATAATACTCACCGGTACCCCATGATACTTCACAATCATTCTAATAAACAATTTAGCCAACTTGTTCAAAGGATACTTCTCCCTCACTGGAATAAAATGTGCTGACTTGGTAAGCCGATCTACGATCACCCAAACACCATCAAAACCATTCTGCGTACGAGGAAGTTTATACACAAAATCCATAGTAATGTTTTCCCACTTCCATAGAGGAACGGGAAGCGGTTGCATCAACCCAAATGGCTTCTTCCTTTCTGCTTTAACTTGTTGACAGACGATGCATCTACTTACATATTCAGCAATTTCCCTTTTCATACCCGGCCAATAATAAAATGGTCGAATGGTATGATACATCTTAGTTCCTCCTGGGTGCATAGCATAAGCCGAACAATGAGCTTCATCCAAAATTCCTTTCTTTAATTCCTCATCATTAGGCACATACATCCGATTCTCTTGCATCAGCATACCATCTGATTCCCTGATTCTGAAATCCTTTTTCTTACCTTTCTCAATAGCCTCGATTATCTCCTGAGATTCCTCATTATTCATCTGAGCTTCACGTACCCGATCAACCAATACCGGCCTGACTTGGAAACTAGCAAGAAATGCTTCCATTCGATCTTCCATTTCCAGTTCCACTCCAGTAGACCTCAAATCTGCAAGAAGAGGAACACGACAAGCATACAAGGCATTAAGTCGTCCTTGAGGTTTCCTACTCAGTGCATCAGCTACTACATTTGCACGACCCGGATGATACTCAATCGTGCAGTCATAATCGCTTAGCAATTCCAACCATCTTCGCTGACGAAGATTAAGATCATGCTGAGTAAAAAGATACTGAAGACTCTTATGATCTGTAAAGATCTTACATTTCTCACCATAAAGATAATGCCTCCAAATCTTCAAAGCAAAGACAATAGCTGCCAACTCAAGATCGTGAGTAGGATAATTCCTTTCATGAACTTTCAATTGCCGAGAAGCATAAGCAATCACTCTATTATGCTGCATCAAAACACATCCCAAACCATTCAATGAGGCATCACTGTAAATCTCAAAATTACCACCATCATCAGGAAGTACCAATACTGGCGCATGAGTGAGACAATACTTCAACCGTTGGAAACTTTGCTCACAATTATCATCCCATTCAAATTTAACATCCTTCCTGGTTAACCTCGTTAGTGGCAAAGCAATCATAGAGAAATCTTGCACGAATCGTCGATAGTACCCTGCTAGACCAAGGAAACTCCGTACCTCAGTGACGGTTCGTGGTTGCTCCCAATTCTCCACTGCTGCAATCTTTTGAGGATCTACTTGAATTCCTTGTGCCGATATCACATGCCCCAAAAATGCCACTCGATTCAACCAAAACTGACATTTACTAAACTTAGCATATAATCGATGCTCTCTCAATTTCTCCAAAACCAAATGAAGATGTCGAATATGCTCTGATTTCGATTTAGAATATACCAGAATATCATCAATGAAAACAATGACAAATCTATCAAGATATTGCTGGAATACTTCATTCATCAACCTCATAAAAGCTGCTGGTGCATTAGTCAATCCAAAAGGCATCACCAAAAATTCATAATGTCCATAACGGGTCCTAAAAGCCGTTTTAGGGACATCCTCCTCTTTAATCTTCAACTGATAATAGCCAGATCTCAAATCAATCTTAGAGAATACACGAGCACCCTTAAGCTGATCAAACAAATCATCAATACGAGGCAATGGATAACGGTTTTTAATCGTTACCCGATTCAATTGCCTATAATCAATGCATAATCTCAGCGTTCCATCTTTCTTTCTCACAAACAATACTGGGGCTCCCCAAGGTGAACTACTAGGTTGAATAAAACCTTTATCAATTAATTCCTGCAATTGAGCTTTTAACTCTCTCAATTCAGCCGGAGCCATCCTATATGGAGTCAAAGATATAGGATTCGTACCTGGAAGCAAATCAATAGAAAACTCCACATCTCTGTCTGGTGGCAATCCAGGCAAATCATCGGGAAATACATCAGGATAATGTCTGACCACTCCAACTTCCTCCACGCTACTAGGAGCCACATCATTTAGCACCACATGTGCTAAATATCCCTGACAACCTTTAGATAATAACTTCTTTGCTCTCATGGCAGAAATAACACCATGCCTCACCCCACTTCTCTCGCCCACAAAAGTAACCTCAGGTAGTCCAGGACGATGAAAAGTAACAGATTTCCCGTAACAATTTATATGGGCACGATTATAATGCAACCAATCTGCCCCTAAAATCACATCAAAATCCACAATATCTAACGGGATAAGATTAGCTAGCATAGCTACATTCTCTATCATCACTGGACATCCTGGATAAACACTATCAACATAACATTTATCCCCTCTAGGCATAGCAAACTCTAAATCAAACCCTAGAGGTGTAGGATGAGGTTGTGTCATTTGAGCAAAAGTATGAGAAATCACAGAGTGAGTAGCACCACAATCAATCAAAACTCTAGCAAAGTGACCAAGGATGTTTAACGTACCCATAATCAAATCTGGATGGTTCTGAGCATCCTGCAGTGAGATGTTGTTAACACGTCCCTGGTTTTGCTGTCGTCCTCCACGACCTCTGCTACTCTGATTACCACGTCCCTGAGAACGTCCCTGACCTGTCTGGCTAGACTGCCTAGATAATCCTGCACTGCTAGCAGCAACCTCTCCCTGCTGGAACTGACCTCCCTGATACCACTGCGATCCACTAGCCGGCATAGAAGGATAAGGAGTATAACCTCCAAGATTCTGGGAATACCCACTCTGAAAATAAGGATCCTGGGAATACTGATACTGCCCTGAAGCATAGGGAGCGGCATCACCCTGATAGTGGTAAGCAGCACCACCCTGACTCATCTGCCCAAAACTGCCTGCCCTGGGGTTTTGCTGAATCGGCGCTGGAGGAGGCATAACAGATTGCTGAGGCCTCTGCTGACTCTGGGGACACTGTGCAGCTCTATGTCCAGCCTGTCCACATGTATAGCAAGCACCACTAACTCTCCTGCACTCCCCAAAATGTCTGGAATTACAACGACGGCAGAATGGAGGGCCTGAACCACCAGCACCACCAAAATCTCTCTGTCTCTGAAACCTGGGTCCACTAGTAAATCTTCCACCTCTCCTCGGACCTGTGGCACTAAATCCCCCGCTAGAAGAACTCGAGCTCACTCCACTTTTCTTAAAATTCTGGGTCTTACGGGGTCCCGAAGTCAAAGCACCTTTACCCTTATCATCTTTCCTCTGATTATCCCCATTCTTATCTCTCTCTTCTTCACTTTCACTAGGCAAGTTTTCGGAATCCTCAATCCGAACCAAAATCTCAGAAAACTCATGATAAGTGGTGCAAGGAATAGCACTAGCAATTGTCCTCCATCTCTTCTTCGTTCCTAACTTAAAGCGACGAAGCATCTCCACTGGATTAGCAGCCACTTCTGGATCATAGCGAGATAAATCAGTAAACTTCCTATAATACTCATTTGCCGACATTTTCTTTTGCTTCAGCTGAGTGAACTCCTGCTTCTTGCGATCAATATACTCTGGAGGAATAAATCTTCTCCTAAATGTTTCCTTAAATGTTTCCCAATCAACTGCTGCCTCAGGTGACATAAACTTAGTCTCATTCTCCCACCAACTTGCAGGTTCTCTTCCTAAAAACCATGTAGTAGTCTCGACCCATCTACTAGCAGGAAAGTTCCCCTGACTTTGCATCACCTGATAAGTCTTCTCAATACGATCTAACCACTTTTCTGCCCCCTCATGACCTTCATTACCAACGAAATGCTCCAACTTCAGATTATAAACAGTCTCCAGGGGTGTTCTCTGAGGAGGACGGAATGAAGTCTGAAAGGCCTGGGCTATAGCTTCCCCTAACTGGGCTACATTAGGGAAACTGGGCTCAGAAGAAGAACGTGGATCCCTACGAGGCGGCATAGTTCTGACAGAAGACACCACAGATAATTAGAAAGCTCACAATTATACAGGACTGCAACCTAAGCTCTGATACCAAACTGACACACCCCGACCCGAGAATCAGGGCGTGCTGGCCGTCACAAACGTGACGTAACCATTACGCAATGCGGAAGCAATAATATAAGAGTATGAATAATTAGAAACTGAAATACACATAATCAGAGCATAGGGTTCAAATGCAGTCAAGTAGGACAACTACTAAGTTACAACACCCGAAGGTGAATCCTACATGAGTGAAGTCCGTCAGAACAGCCGTGGGAATCCTCGAGAGCCACCAAACACTCCTAACTACAACCTGGAGGGGCGCAAAACAAGGTGAGTGGGTCAGTAAAACAAAGCTTTCAAAATCTTTCCTTTAAAAACGTATATATCCCCTCTCTGTAAAAACCTATATACTTTCCCAGAAAAATAGAATATATATAATTATATATAGCTTCGGGATCTCAAACACCCTCATTCATCATTTTCAGAGAAATATGTCATGCCATAAGCCAAAAGCATAATATGGATGCATCAACAATAATCAGGTGAAATAATAAATCAACCGGAGACCCAGCAGTGGTCCTGTACGGCTGATTCTAAAGCTCATTATCCAATCCAGCCGGAGTCACCAACTGTGACCTGTACGGCCCTGCCGGAGTCGCCAACTGCGACCTGTACGGCCCTGCCGGAGTCGCCAACTGCGACCTGTACGGCACTACGCTGCACATGAGTCGGAACTACCTATAGTAGTCTGTACGACTCGGATGGTGTAATAATACGCTCTAGTGCTTCTCTCATCAATCATCTGTTCACATAATCTAAGGTCACCTACTAGTCGGAACCGTCTCTAATGGTCTGTACGACTAGCATGTCGGAACCACCTCCAGTGGTCTGTACGACTAGCATCTACTTGGATCCAAGGTGAGCGTGTGATGCGGTGAAATACATAAGCACTAACACCAGGGGTGCAGGTTATGAGCTATCAACATAAATCTCATCCAACAATTCAATTCATCAAATGTAACCCACCTGATACTCACATGTGCGTCCGCAGCACCAAATCAAATATATGCATCATATAATATCCATTCACATATTTCATGCAATTTCTATGCATGGCACTTCAATCACATAATTCATATAAATCTATGCATGGCATTTCAAAACATATTTTCATTTTAATTCAATTTCTGGGAAAAGTCATTAAGTATAGGCATATAATGAAAACAAAACTGCCCACTCACTGGTATGTCGCAGGATCGTAACCCCCGTGACGCCTCTGACTGCGCTCGTCCTCGGGGTAGATCTCACCTATATGCGAAACAACTATAAAAACGTTATTTTAAACACATAACCAACAATTCGAAATAACTTCTCATAAAATGCTCAATTTTGGCATATGAATATACCAACGCGATCTACACAACCTCACAAACATCGCGATATTTTTAAATAAATTTTTCTATGGCCCACGCGCCCTCACGCGCCGGGGAGGCCACGGCCTCACGCGCCCCCCACGCGCATCATCTTCAACCTCCCGACGCCGGAACAGTGTCACCGGCGCCGGATTCTGGGCTAACCTGCAACTGCCCTTTTCTCACTCGTTTTTGCACCATTTTTCATGAAATTTTCACCAAAATGTCACAAATCATGAGAGGAAGAAGGCTATACCTCTTTGGAGCCTCAAAACCTTCCAAATCGCGTCGGGAAAATTTCACCAAAACCGGCCACCTTCGAACCTTATGATCCCGACGTCCCAAACCTTCAAACGAAGCACTCCGAGCTTCGTGGGGACTTCCTTAAGCTCGTGGTAAGCTTGGATTGTCCTAAAATGCAACCATTTAAAAGTTGGTGAATAGTGACAATCACGGGCCTCGTGATTTCAACGTGAAAACGTATGAAACCTTACCTGAAATGGGTACCAATGGGTTCGTATGGTCTCTAGGAGTATGATGGTGGTCTCAACCACGTCGATCCGTGAAGGTTTGACAATCCCTGGATTGTCCGTACCGTTCGAATGAAAAGAGAGAGAGACTGCGTGCGGGAGGGAGAGAGAGAGAGAGTGTGAAAAAATGAAAGTATACGTGTGTGGTCAACAAGCACCCCAACCACACAAAATAATTCCAAAACAAACTTAGGATAAAACAATAAAACCCAAATGAAATGTCACATACCGTAGTAGATTCAAGGGCAATCCCGTCATTTCACATCCTCGATTAATTAATTCCGGGACGGGCTGTGACAATCAGCCACTATTTTAAAAAAAATAATAATAATAATTAATCAAAAATACAAAAAATTATAAAAAAAAAATTAATTAGAAATACAAAAAATATATATATATTTTTTATAAATGCCTAACCATATTCTTCCACCTTACACCATATTTCAATATTTTCAAATACTTTCAACCATGGTCTGAAATGCCGATATTATCGACGATATTTCGCCGATAATATCGGTTTTGTGAGAGAGCGATATTTTCACACTTACCCACTGAATTATCGTTAAAATATCGTGATATTATCGATAATATCGCGATATTTTAGACTGGTGCGAATCGGAGAAGAACGCCGGAACTTCTACAGCTCCGGCCAACTGTAAAAGAGCACCCTAGACTCCGATCTAGGTATCAAAATGAAATACAAGGCGAGATGAATGTTTTTATAACTTCCGTTTGCCGTGAAACGGTCGGAGGTGTTTGGAAAGTTCCTCGACACTCACGGCCTCAGGTCGGCGAAATTGTACACAAATATCTTCTGCTCCAAAACGATGATGATACCCTTCAGAGTCGCACGAACCGAACGACGGAGCGAAACGACAGCTCACCAATGCACCTCCCCTGGTGGTCGTCCCAGATCATGACTCTATTAGTCGGGTACTGAGGGTCGGGCCCACCGTTGACAATGGCCAAGATGTTGCAGCGGAATAGCATCTCAACAACGCCGATTCCGCAGCCATCGATTCTGCCGCCATTGTCGAAGTCGCGGCGAAAGAGCTCGCGGAACGGATCGCAGTTGTAGATCTGGAACCCGTGGTCTGTCCCCACGGCGAAGCAAGCGTGGTCTTGGTTGAAGGAAACGTGGAACATAGATGGAGGCGAGCACGGCGCCGACGGGGCAGGCTCCGGGGGGGAGAAGGAGAATGGGTGGTTGTTATGGAGGTTGAGGTTGGGGTTTGGGGGCAATTGGAGGTCGTGGTGGTGGTCGTTGGAATCAACGACAGAGGTGGGGTTGTCGTCGGTGGGATCGGTGAGGAAGGCGGAGGCGGAGTTGGGGTCGAGCCAGGAGGGAGGCAAGAAGGCGGAGAGGGTGGCCATCGAATGAGGGAGGTGAAAAGATGAAGAAGAAGATGGAGCGGAGAGATAAAAGAGAAAAGTTTGAAAAGATGAAGAAGAAGAAAAGTCTGAAAAGATGAAAAGATGTGAACGGGCAGCAAGGAACATGGGAAAGTGAAAAAGTCTTTGCCTTATCACAAAATAAAGGGATAAACAATAATTACCCACTATCCCTTAATAAATAAATTATTTAGATAATATTTTATTATTTGTTTTTTTTAAAACAACACCATATTACACTCTTGCATTATATTATTTTATTATTTTTCTTTTTATGATCAGAATAAGATAATCTTATATTATACTCTTATGTTTAGATATGTATACTTTTTTTAAATAACGTATTTCTCAATATTTAATCATCTACTATAAAATAAATTTAACTAATTTATATAATATATAATATATTTATTCCAAGATATACAAAAATATTTTTTTGTAAATGTTAGTATGCACTTATTTACAAAATATACAAGAAATTTACCTAAATCCGCCTAGGCGCTAGCCCACCGCCCGACTAGTGCCTAGCGTTTTTTAGAACCTTGCCCTCCCTTTGTCAACCACGCACCTGAGCCATATCTAACTCGCTACAGATGTGTTTGTGATTACATATTCAGCCTGTAAATTTTATATGGTCGTTAAGATGTCTACAAGGCTTGCAAGCTAATATTTATTATCTAGGATAAATTTTGTAATTTAAAAAAAACATCAAGGGGATTCGAACCCCTCCCATTTTACTCCTTCAACACCTTGACCACCATATCACTTATGTTTTTGTGAAAATATGCTAAAATATTTACATATATGGTTTTGTTTTGAATTCTTTTTGCAAGAAACAAATTTGCACATGACAATGAATCTTTAACAATTTCTTTTCAAGTATCTACTTTTGAACTACTCACCACGTTCACTCTATGTGGTACTAAGTCAATCATGTATCTTACCATACAATGTATAAAGTGTAAAATATTGTACTAATTCATTATATAGAAATGATTATGGTGTGTTTAAACTTCTTTCATTAATTACTACATATTTTCTACACTCACAATGTTTGCCAGCTCGCTATATAATCAACTTAAATCAGTTAAATCCATCATGCAATGCATTTCCTTCCAATTTTTTGTGATAAACTAATAGATAATTGACTAAATAAACATCCTGCAAAGTTTCAATAAAAATTTCCAAGTTTTTCTTACAATTTCCGTTGTTTTTATTCAATTTTTATCGATATCGATAATATCCCGATATTTCCATCGAAATTTCCGTGTTTTTGGACTACCGATATTTCTGATATCATCGATATTTTATACCTTGCTTTCAACTAATCTTTTATTATTATCCGAAATTAAAAATATTTTTTTTTATAAAATAATAATATTTTAATACGAATTGCGTGAGCTATTATTAGTCTAGGAGTGGAGATGCCCAGGAGTAGTTACTATTCACTTCGGGGGATTGTATTGACTATTGCCCAGAGGTTTTTATTTAAGGGTGGAAGTGCTCTTAAGATCATGGGAGTGATAGGAGCATATTTACATCACTTAGTTAGCTTCTTTCCTTGCATTTAGGTTGTTAGTTCTTAGTTATTTTAGTCTTTTAAGCCATTTTCGTGTGTTTTCAGGTTCTAAGGGCTAAAGGAGCAAGAAAGTGCATTTTGGTGCCTTTTGGAGCAGTTTTGGGCTTGGAATGGATTGCGCATGCTTGGAGCTAAGTGGATGGACGAAATTGAAGATCAAATGAGCTTAGGATTCAATGAAGAATGAAGAGTTCAAAATTGGAAGCCAAAGTTTCTAAAGTTGGAAGTTTCTATTCTTGGAGGTTTCCATTCTTGAAAGTTTCTATTTTTGGCTTAGAAGTTTCCTAATCCTTCTTCACCTATGTTCCAGCCACAAAAGGGTTTCAAAACATGTTAGGTTGCCTCATTACATGTTTCTAGAAGTCCTAGAACCTTTCCCTAACCTTGCCGCATATCTCATTTCCCTTTTCTTCCAAAATCTGCCACATAAGTGCCTTTCCCTTTCTCTCCACAACCTTGCCGCACAAGGGATCCTCTTCTTACCTATTTTCTGACCCAAAATTACATTCCCTTTTGTTTCAATTCTTGCCACACAAGGGGAGAGGATTCTTACCTATTTTGTGCCTCAAAACACATTCCTGAATCTGTCCTACACAATTCTGCCGAATTTCCTTTCCTATTCTCTTTAATTCCTGCACCTTACTTGCCTATTTTCTGCCCAAAAATACTTCCCCTTTCTCTTACAAATCAATGCCACACCTTATTTCCTTTTCTCTCTTAATTTCTGACCTTTAAACACATTCCTTTTCTCTCCTACATATTCTGCCGAATTTCACATTCCTATTTCTCTTTGATTTTCTGATTCTTTCTTACCTATTAAATTGTGGAACCAAAATAACTAAGTATTGAACCTTTCCTATTATTTTCTGATTGCCTTTCAACCCTAGCCCTATAAATAAAGCCATCCGCACCATTTAGTACCTCTCTCTCTGGACAGATTCTCTGCATCCATTCCATCCACCTATCTACCTATCCATCCTCTACCACCCATCACCACCCATTCTATACACCTTAACCCCTTGTGTCGCAGCTTTACAAAGGAAGAAGGAGAGGATTAACTTGAAGCCGTGCCTAGCCATTCAAGACGTTGGATTGCTGGAACGTTTCTAGGTGTAATCTATCTTTGTTTTCAATGTTTAATTTAATTTCTCTTTGTTTTGCTGTGAACATGAAGAACTAAGCCCTTTTGGCTAGGGGGCTATTCAAAACCATGAATATGCTTGCAATATGATTTGATTACATCCAGTTGTGATTCATAAGTTGTGAATTCAATTTACTTATCTGTTGAATTAAAACTAATTTGTGTGTGTTGATTGAGAGTGCACGCTTAATTTTCATGTATAAATCTGATGCTAGGATATAAGGGAGTTTCACCTAATCGTTATGACCTTATATTCATAAGTAGTGAAGGTTGCTAGTCACAATCGTGTTAAGTAAATTCCTGGCATAAGTATCATGCAATTCATAGTTACGAGTGCCTTGTCAATGCTTATGATTTTCAGAGAACTTAATGATCTTTGCTCGTATCTCTATTATGCAATTCATGTAGGGAACTTGTGGAAAATGCTTTGGGTTGTTGTATGCAATCATCCAATTCAATAAAATTAGGAAAATCTGAGGGTTAGTTAGTGCAATTCACGGTTAATCTGGGGCGTTGAGAATTCATGGTTTATGGAAAAGCAACTGGAAATCGTTTTGTTTGCAAGTATATCATATGTTGAGAAGAACCTCCTAGCTAGGCCATCATCCATCCAATTCACTAATTTCGTGCAAATCTGTTTAGTTTTAGTTTCTGTTTTGTTTTACTTTATTTTCGTCCAAAACCCAATCCCCCTTTAATTAAGTGTGTTAGATTAGTTAGAAGTGTGTTTACATCTGTCCAAATTAGTGTTTTGAGTCTTACTAGTCTAGAATTCGTCCAAATCAGTCCCTAGTGTCTGTTTTGAGTCTTTTTAGTTGTTTTAAGTTTGTTTTGAGTCTTGTGAGTCTTGTTAAGTGTTTTTAACTTTGTTTTTATGTTTTTGAGTCAGTTTAGAGGTTTTAGCAAGCCCTCCTAATCCCCGGTTTAGAACGATCCCTACTTGCATCTATACTACAATTGTCAACAAGAGGGTTTAATTTGTGTGCTTATATATTTCGCATCAAATTTTTGACGCCATTGCCGGGGATTAGCAATTTGCTAATCCCTTGGATTTTTCTTTCTGTTTGTTTTTTTTTTTTTTTATAGTTTTGTTTAAGTTTCTGACTTTGTTTTGTTTCTTGTTTTTAGGTACTAGTTTATGACTCAGAGTTCTCAAGCTGTTCATAACAATATCTTGGACTTTGACGATGATTTTGAGAGGACTTTAAGAAGGCAGAGGAATCAACAAGCATCTAATCCATCTAGCCCTGAACCTGAGCTTGAAGAACCAGTGCTAGAAGAGGAAGAAGACCCCACGGCACAGGTTGTGGAAGAGGTACAAGTCATGGCAGCGAATAATCGAACAATCAAAGAGCTCTCTGCTTCGGGATTGGACAATGCCACACCCCTATGCATCCAATACCCTATGGCTGCTCAAGGCAAGACCGAGGAGTTCGAGTTGAAGTCAAGTTTGTTGCACCACATTCCAAAGTACTATAGGCTGTCCATGGAGGATCCAAACAAGCACTTGAAAGAGTTCGAAGTGGTGTGTTCAAGCATGACCCCTGTCAACGTCGACGAAAGCATACTGAAGATGAATGATTTCCCTTTTTCTCTCTTGGAAAAGGCTAAAGATTGGTTGTATGAACTAGGCCCCAGAACTGTCACATCTTGGGAGAGCATGAAACGGGCGTTCTTGGAGAAGTTTTTCCCAACTTCTCGAGTCATTCTTTTACGCAAAAGGATTAGTGGCATTCAGCAAAATGAAGGTGAATTGTTTCCTACTTATTATGAACGTTTTAAAACTCTTGTTGCTTCATGTCCACAGCATCAAATGAAGGAGGAACTTCTTCTTCAATATTTCTACGAATGGCTTCTACCTATTGAACGTCAAATGCTAGATGCATCAGCGGGAGGAGCTTTGGTGGACAAGACACCCATGGCTGCCAAGACCTTGATAGCTAACCGAGCATTGAATGCTCAACAATATGAAGGTGCTGGACAAAGAAGCAACTCACGACAGCAAGTAAATGAGGTAAGTGCCGTTTCTGATTTACAATCTCAAATCACTAACCTTACTTCTATGTTTTCGCAGTTTATGGAAAGATGTAAAACGCAAGGAATGTCCTCCAATGTATGTGGCGTGTGCTCCATTCAAGGCCACCAATATGAGAAGTGTCCTCAATTAATTGAGAATGGTGGATGGGAATCTACCAATGCTGTAGGTTTTGGAGGCCAAAACCAGCCAAGGAACGATCCATACTCTAATACCTACAATCCAGGTTGGAGAGACAACCCAAATTTCAAGTGGAGGGAACCCCAACAATTCCAACAACAAGGAGGCTTTAGGCAGCAACCCCCGGGCTTCTACACTAAGCCATTCGCACCCACACAAGCACCACAACAATCTGCTCCAACTAATTCAAGTACATCCATGGATAATGATCAAATTACTCAATTACTAACATATTTGGTGCAGGGACAGCAAAATCAAACTAAAACAATGCTCAATCAAGCTAAAAAGGTGGATGAGTTGAAGAAACAAATGGGCCAAATGGCAGAATTCATGGGGCAATTCCGAGAACAAGGCAAACTTCCTAGCTCAACTGTTGTGAATCCAAAAGGAGGTTTCGAATCTGCAAAAGCCATATTGTTGAGAAGTGGAAAAGAGGTTGGGGCAGGTACACAACCATCAACATCAGGTCACAAAGAAGATGAAAGACTTCAATTTGAAGAGGAGGAACAAAGCCAACCCACGGCAAGGAAGGGTGCACCTTTGCCGCAGGCCCTAAATGCTCCTAAACCATCAAATTTGTCCAACAAGGGTAAGAATGTGTCAAATTCAATTCCTACTAATGTTTTTCCTTCGAATGTTCCTTTTCCTAGCAGATTCATGCAAACAAAGAAAGAGGAAGCTGAAAAGGACATTCTAGAGACATTTAGGAAAATTCAAGTCAATATACCACTTTTGGATGCAATTAAGCAAGTTCCGAGGTATGCCAAGTTTCTGAAGGAGTTGTGCACAACTAGGAAGAGAGTTTCGAACAAGGAGGTTGTGAAGGTAAGTGAAAATGTTTCAGCCGTATTGCAACGTAAACTGCCCCCTAAATGCAAAGATCCCGGCAGTTTTACGATTCCTTGTGTAATTGGCCATACTCGTTTTGAATCTGCTATGCTTGACTTAGGTGCATCTATAAATGTCATGCCTTATTCTATTTATGCATCTATGAACTTGGGTGAATTGAAAAAGGATGGTGTGATCATACAATTGGCCGATCGTTCTAACGCTTATCCAAAAGGAGTATTGGAGGATGTTTTAGTGCAGGTGAATCATTTAGTCTTCCCGGCTGATTTTTATGTTTTGGACATGGAAGATTCAGCCCATTCCACCTCTTTGCCGATTCTCCTTGGTAGGCCATTCATGAAGACAGCCCGCACCAAGATTAATGTGTTCAAAGGAACGTTGTCAATGAAATTTGATGGGGAAGTGATTGATTTCAATATTTCTGAAGCCATGAGATATCCTAACGATGATCACTCTTGTTTTTCTATTGATATTATTGATTCTTTGGCGCAGGGGTATTTGGAAGATTTGAATGACGATGCACTTGAAAAGGTCATTACAAGAGGGATAGAGCTCAACAACAAGTAGGCAGAACCCATGCTAACCCATGACACACATGAACCAATCCATGTCGTGCTCCCTTGTGAGGAATTCATTGAGATGGTTGCTGCCCTTGAGTCACTACCCATGCATGAGTGTAAGTCTCCTAACTTTGATTCAATTCCCGTTTCGACTAATAAGTTGTTTTCTTCAATGATTCAAGCACCTACCCTTGAACTTAAACCGTTACCAAATCATTTGAAGTATGTTTTCTTGAGGGGAAAAGAGACCTTACCTGCCATTATTTCCTCATCACTCACGGCACAAGAAGAAGAAAAGCTAGTGCGTGTTTTAAGGGAGTTCAAATCTGCCCTAGGTTGGACTTTAGCCGACATCAAGAGGATAAGCCCTACAACTTGTATGCATCACATATTTCTTGAGGAGGGGGCCAAACCAACTAGAGAGGCTCAACGCCGTCTCAACCCTCCTATGATGGAAGTTGTGAAAAAGGAGATAGTCAAGCTACTTGATTGTGGAGTGATCTATCCTATCTCCGATAACGGTTGGGTCTCACCTATCCAAGTTGTTCCCAAGAAATCTGGAGTGACGGTCGTGGAGAACGCTGAGAATGAGCTTGTGCCCACCCAGATCCAAACTGGTTGGCGAGTGTGCATTGACTATAGGAAGATCAACGCCACAACAAGAAATGATCACTTTCCATTGCCATTCCTTGATCAAATGCTTGAGAAGTTAGCGGGTCATTCATTTTATTGTTTTCTTGATGGATACTCTGGTTATAATCAAATTGTCATAGCCCCGGATGACCAAGAAAAGACCACTTTCACTTGTCTATTTGGAACATTTGCATATCGACGCATGCCATTCGGTTTATGCAATGCCCCTGCCACGTTTCAAAGGTGTATGGTTAGTATATTTTCTGATTATGTTGAAAGGATTATTGAGATATTCATGGATGATTTTAGTGTGTTTGGTGATTCATTCGATAATTGCTTGGATAATCTCACTTTAATCTTGAAACGTTGCGTTGAAACAAACCTTGTGTTAAATTGGGAGAAATGTCATTTCATGGTTAAACAAGGTATTGTTTTGGGTCACATAATCTCTGAAAAAGGTATTGAGGTTGATAAGTCTAAAATAGATCTTGTACGCTACTTACCCTTTCCTACTTCGGTTAGAGAGGTTCGGTCTTTTCTTGGTCATGCAGGATTCTATAGACGATTTATCAAGGATTTTTCAAAGATTGCACAGCCCCTATGCCGTCTCCTACAAAAGGAAGTGTCTTTTGAATTCAACGAGGCGTGTGTGAAAGCATTCAACCATCTCAAGGCCTTACTCACCACGGCACCAATCATCACTCCACCAGATTGGAGCATTCCCTTCGAGCTCATATGTGATGCATCGGATTATGCAATTGGAGATGTTTTGGGCCAAAGGAAAAACAAGCAGCCACATGTCATTTATTATGTTTCACGCACCTTAAATGATGCCCAATTGAATTATTCCACAACTGAAAAAGAACTCTTGGCTGTTGTATTTGCATTAGATAAGTTTCGATCTTATTTAATTGGCACTAAAGTCATTGTTTTCACTGATCATGCAGCTCTGAAGTACTTGCTCACCAAAAAGGAAGCTAAACCAAGACTCATTCGCTGGATGCTTTTACTTCAAGAGTTCGATATTGAAATTAGGGACAAGAAATGGTGTGAAAACGTGGTGGCTGACCACCTAAGCCGTATGGTGCATCATGAGGAGTCCTTACCCATTGCTGAAACGTTTCCTGATGAACAATTGTTGTCCATAAAGGTAAGTGAACCTTGGTATGCTGATTTGATTAACTTTTTGGTGTCTAAACAATTTCCAAACACGTTCACTAGACACCAACGTGATAAGCTCAGGAATGATGCACGGTTTTATGTGTGGGATGATCCATACTTATGGAAATTTTGCCCTGATCAAATTGTACGTCGATGTGTGCAAGATTCTGAATTTCATTCAATTTTGAGCTTTTGTCATACATATGCATGTGGTGGTCACTTTGGCACACAAAGAACAGCACTTAAGGTGTTACAATGTGGATTCTATTGGCCTAGTATCTTTAAAGATGCTAGAACTTTTTGTTTAACATGTGATAAATGCCAAAGAACAGGAAATATCAGTGCAAGAGATCAAATGCCACAGGTTTCCATCCTCAATGTTGAAATTTTTGATGTTTGGGGTATTGATTTTATGGGTCCCTTCCCTTCCTCGTTTGGTTTCATGTATATTTTGCTTGCGGTTGATTATGTGTCAAAGTGGGTGGAAGCAAAAGCCACCCGGACTAATGATTCTAAAGTGGTTGCAGATTTCACTAGAATTAACATATTTGCAAGGTTTGGCATGCCACGAGTGATCATAAGTAATGGAGGGTCTCACTTTTGCAACCGGACCATTGAGGCGTTGTTTTGGAAGTACAATGTCAACCATAAGGTTTCTACACCTTATCACCCTCAAACGAATGGCCAAGCCGAGGTTTCTAACCGAGAAATCAAGCAAATACTTGAAAAGACCGTTGGACCGACAAGGAAGGATTGGAGCTCACGTTTAGATGATGCACTGTGGGCATATCGTACGGCATACAAAACACCCATTGGGATGTCCCCATTTCGGCTCATCTATGGCAAGCCCTGCCATTTACTCGTGGAGCTTGAGCACAAGGCACATTGGGCGGTCAAGACCTTCAATATGGATGTGGACACGGCTGGAAATCAAAGAAAGCTTCAATTGAATGAACTTGAAGAGATTAGGCATGACGCTTATGAGAATGCTCGCATTTACAAGGAGAAGACCAAGGCTTTCAATGACAAACTGATTCGTGGCAAAACATTCTCCTTAGGGCGGAAAGTGCTATTGTTCAATTCCCGTCTCCGTTTGTTTCCCGGTAAGTTACGTTCAAAGTGGATTGGATCGTTTGTTATTACTAACATATCTCCTTATGGTGCAATCCAGATTCAAAGCCTAAAAACAGGTCATGAATTCCAAGTAAACGGACAGCGTTTGAAGCCTTACTATAAGCACTTTGAGGAGCATGCCGTGGAGGAGATTTCTCTTCAGGCCGTGGGCTCTAATGGGGAGTGAATGAGTTCTTCGTCCGGCTGCAAGACGTTAAAGCAAGCGCTTCGTGGGAGGCAACCCATGCATTCAACAAAGGAAGACCTGGGAATCACTCCAATTCCAGATTTGCGTTCCTAAACTCTTCTCTTTGTTGTTGTTTCAATTCTGCCATGTTTAGTGTGTTTATTCATTGTTTGTTAGTTTGTTTGTGATTTGTGTGCATTTATGCTTGAAACATTGAGGACAATGTTTGATTTAAGTGTTGGGGGGGGTAACAAAGTGTTTTTGATGCAAATTCGTGGGATTCTACCACCCATTACTTCAAAAGTTGTTTCAAGCTGTTTTTAAGTGTTTTTAAGCTGTTTTGGAGTGTTTTAGTGTGTTTTGGCATAAAAATCCGAAAATCTCATAAAAAATTTGAAAAATTGTTTTGAAAAACCCAAAAAGAGTTGTTTTTGTGTTGTTTTGGTGTGTTTGTGTCTTAGGTATCTTCCAACACAATGATGAGGATTTGGTTTTTAATTGCATGACTGTTAAAGAGAGTTATAAACATGGATGAAAGTTTGATTTACTCTTTGGTTTATGCTTGGTTGTGGTTATAATTTATGAATTCACATGCAATCATAAAGGATAAAATCAGTTTTTGTAACATGCTTGAAGGAAGGAACTCAAATTAACGCTACAACCTTGTGAGACTTGAGCCTTAAACGTTCTTTAGGAGAGTTACAATCTGTGCATTTGTTGTTTTCTAAAGTCGTTGCATGATCTCATTATTCTTTGCTTGGTTGCTACTTAGAAGGCGTTTCATCGTTTAGTTCCAAATACTAGAACTCATACCCGTTCCATTCAAAGCATGACATTGATTTGCATAACACATATCAAGATGAAGTTGTGTAGTGACCACCACAGCCAAAAAGCCGAACCCCTTTGTCATATGTTTTGTAGGTTTAACCCCGTTGAGCCTTGTTTAGCCTATGTTCTTTGTTAACCACATTATCCTTACCTAGCCTAGTTTAGGATTATCCATACCCTTGTTCTTAAAGGATAGTGAAGCATGACTTAGAATGAATTCCTTTTCATCTACATTATGCAGTAAATCAAGTGTGGGGGAAGGATTGGTTGTTTTAAGCTCAGTTCTACATTTTGTGTTTCAAAAGAAAAGAAAATTCGTGGAAAAAGAAAAAAAAAAAAAGAACAGTTGTGAAAAAAATGAAAAAGAGTTGAGAATGATAAGAAAAAGAGTTCTAAAGTGTTGTTTGTTGAAGAAAGAGTCCAAAACATTGAAATATGGCCCTAGAATGTGTGAATCATTCCCTTTGTTTAAAGTTGATTTCTGCATTCCAAAGTGAATTCTAAGTGTTGATTTCATTGTTTTGCTTGCTATTCTTTAAGAACCCTTGTTTTCCATATCCTTTCTTTCTTACCTAACACCCCAAGCCCCGTTACAACCCTTTAACTTCGTTCTTGGGTGTTGTGTGTTTCAATATGTGGAGTTTGGAATTGGTATGAGCATATGGTGTCACTGGTTCTCGCATCTAAGTAGTAGCATTCCATTCATGAGATCATATCTAAATATGCTTATTAACTCCAGAAAGTGCTTTCTTTGTTGCAACATATGTGAGTATTAGTTTTCATGTTTACATCAATCTTCTCACATATACCTAGTGTAGGGTGTGTAGTCAGAAAATTTTTGTGAAAATTGAGTGCATATCTAGTAAGGAATTGAGTGAATTCTCTAAGGCATGTTCCTACATTCAAAACATCGTTTTAATTGGTTAAATGTGAACTAGTGAATGGTGACTGTGATTAAGTATGAATTCAAGGGTAAGGATCGCTAAAATCTGTGCAAATAATGATTTTTAATATGTCATGTGCATTGGAAATCCCTAAGGCAATTGTTGGAAGGTTTAGATTGAGTTTTGTTTCTTTTGTTTCTTTTGTTTTGCTCGAGGACTAGCAAAAGCTAAGTGTGGGGGTATTTGATAGGAGCATATTTACATCATTTAGTTAGCTTGTTTCCTTGCATTTAGGTTGTTAGTTCTTAGTTATTGTAGTCTTTTAAGCCATTTTCGTGTGTTTTCAGGTTCTAAGGGCTAAAGGAGCAAGAAAGTGCATTTTGGTGCGTTTTGGAGCAGTTTTGGGCTTGGAATGGATTGCGCATGCTTGGAGCTAAGTGGATGGACGAAATTGAAGATCAAATGAGCTTAGGATTCAATGAAGAATGAAGAGTTCAAAATTGGAAGCCAAAGTTTCTAAAGTTGGAAGTTTCTATTCTTGGAGGTTTCCATTCTTGAAAGTTTCTATTTTTGGCTTAGAAGTTTCCTAATCCTTCTTCACCTATGTTCCAGCCACAAAAGGGTTTCAAAACATGTTAGGTTGCCTCATTACATGTTTCTAGAAGTCCTAGAACCTTTCCCTAACCTTGCCGCATATCTCATTTCCCTTTTCTTCCAAAATCTGCCACATAAGTGCATTTCCCTTTCTCTCCACAACCTTGCCGCACAAGGGATCCTCTTCTTACCTATTTTCTGACCCAAAATTACATTCCCTTTTGTTTCAATTCTTGCCACACAAGGGGAGAAGATTCTTACCTATTTTGTGCCTCAAAACACATTCCTGAATCTGTCCTACACAATTCTGCCGAATTTCCTTTCCTATTCTCTTTAATTCCTGCACCTTACTTGCCTATTTTCTGCCCAAAAATACATCCCCTTTCTCTTACAAATCAATGCCACACCTTATTTCCCTTTCTCTCTTAATTTCTGACCTTTAAACACATTCCTTTTCTCTCCTACATATTCTGCCGAATTTCACATTCCTATTTCTCTTTGATTTTCTGATTCTTTCTTACCTATTAAATTGTGGAACCAAAATAACTAAGTATTGAACATTTCCTATTATTTCTGATTGCCTTTCAACCCTAGCCCTATAAATAAAGCCATCCGCACCATATAGTACCTCTCTCTCTGGACAGATTCTCTGCATCCATTCCATCCACCTATCTACCTATCCATCCTCTACCACCCATCACCACCCATTCTATACACCTTAACCCCTTGTGTCGCAGCTTTACAAAGGAAGAAGGAGAGGATTAACTTGAAGCCGTGCCTAGCCATTCAAGACGTTGGATTGCTGGAACGTTTCTAGGTGTAATCTATCTTTGTTTTCAATGGTTAATTTAATTTCTCTTTGTTTTGCTGTGAACATGAGGAACTAAGCCCTTTTGGCTAGGGGGCTATTCAAAGCCATGAATATGCTTGCAATATGATTTGATTACATCCAGTTGTGATTCATAAGTTGTGAATTCAATTTACTTATCTGTTGAATTAAAACTGATTTGTGTGTGTTGATTGAGAGTGCACGCTTAATTTTCATGTATAAATCTGATGCTAGGATATAAGGGAGTTTCACCTAATCGTTATGACCTTATATTCATAAGTAGTGAAGGTTGCTAGTCACAATCATGTTAAGTAAATTCCCGGCATAAGTATCATGCAATTCATAGTTACGAGTGACTTGTCAATGCTTATGATTTTCAGAGAACTTAATGATCTTTGCTCGTATCTCTATTATGCAATTCATGTAGGGAACTTGTGGAGAATGCTTTGGGTTGTTGTATGCAATCATCCAATTCAATAAAATTAGGAAAATCTGAGGGTTAATTAGTGCAATTCACGGTTAATCTGGGGCGTTGAGAATTCATGGTTTATGGAAAAGCAACTGGAAATCGTTTTGTTTGCAAGTATATCATGTGTTGAGAAGAACCTCCTAGCTAGCCCATCATCCATCCAATTCACTAATTTCGTGCAAATCTGTTTAGTTTTAGTTTCTGTTTTGTTTTACTTTATTTTCGTCCAAAACCCAATCCCCCTTTAATTAAGTGTGTTAGATTAGTTAGAAGTGTGTTTAAATCTGTCCAAATTAGTGTTTTGAGTCTTACTAGTCTAGAATTCGTCCAAATCAGTCCCTAGTGTCTGTTTTGAGTCTTTTTAGTTGTTTTAAGTTTGTTTTGAGTCTTGTGAGTCTTGTTAAGTGTTTTTAACTTTGTTTTTATGTTTTTGAGTCAGTTTAGAGGTTTTAGCAAGCCCTCCTAATCCCCGGTTTAGAACGATCCCTACTTGCATCTATACTACAATTGTCAACAAGAGGGTTTAATTTGTGTGCTTATATATTTCGCATCAGGGAGGAAGCATGGACGGAGCCAATGAAGATCCACTGGGGGCAGATGCCCCCACTCAAGTAATTTGTTGGTTAAGCTACATACTGCAATTACACACACACATGTTATCTTTGAAGAAAATGTGTCTAATCTCAAGCATACCTTCATACTATTTCTACTCTATATCAAATATAATATAAGCAAAAGTGTTTTTGTTCTATCATTCAAACCGAAAAACTCCTCTTTCACCTCTTATGTATAATGTATTAATATTTTTCTAATCAATTTGCCACTTTCCACTACTACAATAAAAATTTTGTAACATTGGATTGAGATACATCATTGTTTGAAATCATCCCATTGTCGTATTGGTATAAATCATCCTATAACAAGGTTTTCTTAGTTGTTTTTCAAGTTGCCCCCATTAGAAGAAATTTCTAGCTCCGTCCTTGAAGGAAGCAGGCGCCCTTTAAATCGTTAAGAGATAGTTGTAGAGAAAAAAGAGAAATAAGATGGGGTAAAAGGAAAGAGATGGCAAAGGGATAAAAGTGAAGAATAGGAAAGGCTAAGGTTTCCGTTTCCCTAAGAATAAGACATTTAGACTTTTGGGCCTCAAGTTGGGCTTATATAGTCTTGTGTTGACATTAAGATTGGGCTTGGAATATAAATACTCATCCCAAATAAATAAAATAATTTATGTATATTTAATTCGGTTTGGTTCGGTTCAATTTTTGAACCTTTGAAACCGAAACCAAATCAATAGCTTTTGGTTCGGTTTAGTTTCTTTAATTTTAGTTCAGTTTGGGTTCAATTCAATTTTTTTCGTTTCAATTTGGTCAAGGGTTCTGTTTTTTTTTTATATTATTATTATCGATTTTTCAAGCCCACCCTTACTTACCACACCATTTCCCTCCACTTTTCCCCCTTTCTTGTTGAAATTGGCGGCAAAATTTAACAAAAAATGAATTTCTAAAAGCTAAAACACCTTATCTCATTAAAAAAATCTTCCAGCCAATTTAATGATTGTTTGGTAAACTTTTGATGAAAAAAATGAGATCCCATCAACAATATATTACTTTTTTTTAAAATATACCGTTAACACTTTGATAAATATTCAATTGGCACCTATGTTCAAACACATAGCAAATTGGAAAAGGACCTAATTCAAAAGCATGATCCCATTGTTAGTAACATCCCAAGTGTTCAATTGCAAAAACCAAATCTCAGGACTATATTAATCAATTTTGAAAGTTAGGAACCATTTTGATAGCTTCTGTCAATTTTAAGAACCATTCGTGATGAAAAAGAAAACATTTCTTATGAGAGTAGAGTCCACAACTTAATACAATTTAGGACGACCAAATCATGAAGTTTTACTTTATTGCTACATTATGTGATTTATGAATTGTGATTTAAAAATATGATCTAGCTAGCATTTTTTTTCTTCCTACATTTAGAGAGAAAAGAAAATATATTTTGTATTTCACCTCAAATATGTCAAAGTGATTCAGTTGAAAGTTTAATGCTAACCATTTAAGCCCACCTACTTGGGCTGTTGAGTTGGGGGAATGATAGTGAGTTTGGGCCTTTGGGCCAGGTTTGAAAACCAACTATCCTTCTTCAAAACTGACCAATCATCATGGATTTCTCTTACACATGTACCCAGAAAATGATCTGTTTATTTTCTTAATTTTGTTAGACCAACGAACACAGTTACCAAATATAATTCTTTCAGTCTATTTTTGATGAAGGGGAGGGATGAGCCGGATGAGGATTCTCTTTGTCATATTCTATTCGTTTATCATACATTGTGCGACCAATTTTTGTTAGGTACTGTTTTGTTTAGTTTTAAATAAAAAAAATTCATAATGATTTATGACCGCACAATATAAAATGAACAGATAGAATGTGAGGATCCAGATGAAATCTAAATCCAAAGGGGAGAACTCCCCAGTTAATTCTTTCATGTGCACCAACTGGAATTATAGGATGGGGATACTCTCCCCTCCCTTTTTCACTCTCATGGTTTTTTTTTTTTTTTGAAAAGGATCCTCGCCAGATCATTTTCCTAGGGATCCCGTGATCTCATCCGTTCATTGTACATCGTGCGGTCAGTTTTCGTTAGATACTATTCATATTTAATTTTAAATTTTGAAATGATTTATGTTCGCATGATGTACGACGAACGAGTGAAATCACAGGATCCTTAGAATCCCTAGGAAAAGGATCCGGCGAGGATCCTTTTCTGTATTTTTTTTCTCTCTTTATTATTTTTTTTCTTAAAGATGATAGAAGAGAAGTAAAGAGGAAGAAAACAAAAGAGAGAGAATTCTTGTCTGAAATTATGTACCTACTATCCAAGTTTTCAACCACTATCTACACGTTACTTTCAACCCTCCATCATAAATTCTAGAAGGGAAAAGGATCCTCAACGGAACTTTTTTCTGGGAATCTTAGGAATTCCGTGATCGTGATCGTTTATCGTATATCATGCGGTCAGTTTTCGTTAGGTGTTATTTATATTTAATTTTAAATTTTAAAATAATTTTTGACCGTACGATGTATGATAAACGGTTACGATCACGAAATCTCTAGAATTCTAAAAAAAAAAAAAGATCTGACGGAATCCTTTTCTAGAAAGGACTTTGTTTTGTTTTTTTATTCGGAGAATAAAGGGGACAAATAAGGGTTGGGTGCCACATCAGCACTACCCGAAACCCTACAAATAAATAACATATGTTTATGTGCATCTTTTGTCGTTACATATTGACGTTGATTTCTCTTGACAAACACACTAAACTCCAAATTGTTGTAAAACAAGTTTATTTTGTATGTTTACATAGCAAAAGGTGGTGCTGAATAATACTGTGCTCGAAATGGCATGCACAACTTCGATACAGTGACTTGGTAGGCAAACAGAACAGACGTGTGCCCAAATGAATCTTCTGTATCTTAATGACTATGTATACATACATGAATGTTATTGTGACAGCCCGTCCCGAGAAATAATTATTGTAGATGTGAAAGGACAAAATTACCCTTAGATATTTTTGTATGGTTGTGGTTGTGGTTTTGGTGAGGTGTTAGTGTGAGGACCACACACACACCCAAAACCTTCTCTCTCTCCTTCCCCGTGTGCTCTCTCTCTCTCTTCCCTCTCGAATCTTCATCCATTTCGATACAAACAGTACGGACCACCTTCGATCGCCCTCATCCAGCCACATATCGAGTTCGTGGAGACCATATTCAAGTTCCTTGCAACCTTAGGAACCCAGTAGTACCTTTGGTTGGACGTGAAAGCTTTGGAAACCCGAGAACCCGAGATCCCATTTTTGAGGTACTGTTCATGCAGTCGTAAATGCATGATTTTTAGAAGATTCTAAAGTCATATGAAGCTTTAGATCGTCTTCACGAAGCTTGGAGAAGAAAAACCAAGTGATTTGGACGTCGGGAAGTCGAGATCGAAGAGTTTGAATTTTGGCTGGAATTATCGAGGCTTCTCCAGCGAGATCCCGTGGGTTTCAAGGCTTGAAAGTGGTAAGGTTTTGTTCTACTTGTCATGGGCTTCCTTTTGATATAAAATTTGTAAATTTTGGTTGAGAAATGAAGAAGATATGAAGATTTGAAAATTTTTCAGAATCCGGCGAGAAACTGAGTTTCAAACGGCGGTTACCGGCGAGGCCCATCGGGGAAGAAGACGGAATATTCCGTCAAGGTTGACGAAATATTCTGACGCCGTCAGGTATATTTAACGGAATCTGTTAGGTTTTAACGGAATATTCCACAGAATATTCCTAACGGCAGTTAGGATTTCGCCAGGGTAGGCCGCGTGTGGGGGTGCGTTTGGCCGTGCCTTGGCCGGCGTGTGGCGGCGCGTGGAGCCCCAAAAAAATATTTTAAAAATTTGGGGATGTTTCTAAGGTTGAGTAGGTCACTGTGGTATATTCATATACCCAATTTGAGCAATATATGAGAAGTTATTACCAAGTTTCGTTTATGTGCTTTAATTGACGTTTATATAGTCATTTCTCATATAGGCGAGACCTATCCGGAGGACGAGCGTAGCTAGGCTAGACGTGGGGGCTACGACCCTTCGACATACCAGTGAGTGGGCTTTTGTTTTCCGTATATACCTATGTAATGAGTATTTTTCCCATAAATACGTTTTAAGCAATTTTATGAAATGAATTGCCATGCCAAATATGTATATGCTATATGTATGCATTGTGATATATATTTATATACACGTAGGGATTTGATGCCAGCAGCGCTCAGGTAAATTCAGGTAAACTATGTGTTACTTTATAATGATTGTTGAGATGCATTGTTCGCTCATAAACCTGCACCCCGGTGTTAATGCTCCCACCAGAGTTAGGGCCTCACCTTCACGTGATCATTCACCTCTCGCACCACACGCTCATCTTGGATCCAAGTTAGGTGCACAACTTGTCGTATAGACCACTTTTAGTGGGTTCGACTTGTAGGTGACCCACGATCATTCGCACAGCCTTCACGTGATCGTAGCACTTGAGCGTAATTATTTATTATATACCCAGCCTATCGTATATACCACTATAGGTGGGTTCGACTTGTGTGCAGGCATGATCTATGAGCTAGAGTACAGTTGTTGAGATAATTGCAGTTATCATCGCTTTTAGATTACTTACCTGGACAATTGATAATGTGGCATGGCATATTCATGGTTTGAATGCATATTTTGATGATGAATTATGTTGAGATTTAGTATATGTATATACTATTTTATGAGAAAATTATACAGGTTTTACGGCGAGGGGTTAGAAGTTTGATAATGAAATGATTTTGGAAAAACTTTGTTTTTGCCCACTCACGCTTTTGTTTTGCGCCCCTCCAAGTATTAGGTAGCATTTGTGGGTGGCTCACAAGGTTTCCAGCGGAAGTTCTGACAGACCATCACTCACACCTTCGGGTGTTATTTAATTAGTAATTCCTATGCTTGACTGCACTTAGGCTATTAGTGCTCTGATTATGTGTTCACACTTATTCTCACGCTAGTATTTGCCTTAGCTAGTGATTCAGTTTTTATTCATTCGTAATTTCTATATTATATTGCTTCCGCACTGTGCATATGGTTACGTCACTCTCACGTGACGGCCAGCATGCTTCGATTTCGGTCGGGGTATGTCAATTATCTTATCAGATAGTCCGACAATATATATGTGTGTGTATATATATATATATATATATTTTTTTTTTTTTTTTTTTTTGCTTCTACATATTCTGTGAATTCAATTCTGTTTTCAGTATTTCATCTTACAGTTCATCTTGTCTGTTAACCTTCATCTATATTCAGGTTCCATTGGAACTCCGAAGTTAAGCGAGATTGCACGATAGCAATCCCAGGATGGGTGACCCACTGGGAAGTTCTCGTGTGAGTTCCCAGAAACAAAACCGTGAGGGCGTGGTCGGGGCCCAAAGCGGACAATATCGTGCTACGGCGGAGTCGAGCCCGGGATGTGGTGGAGCTCGGATCGAGATGTGACAATTTGGTATCAGAGCCTAACCCTGGCCGCGTGTGTGTCGACGAGGACGTCTGACCCCTAAGGGGGGGTGAATTGTGAGATCCCACATCACCCAGGGGAGTGGATCATGTGAGCCTTATATGTACATGCCCACCTCCATTTAGCACAAGACCTTTTGAGAGCTCACTGGTTTCGGGTTCCATTGGAACTCCGAAGTTAAGCGAGATCATGCCAGAGCAATCCTAAGATGGGTGACCCACTGGGAAGTTCTCGTGTGAGTTCCCAGAAACAAAACCGTGAGGGCGTGGTCGGGGCCCAAAGCGGACAATATCGTGCTATGGCGGAGTCAAGCCTGGGATGTGGTGGAGCCCAGGCCGGGATGTGACAATACATGCAGGTAACCCGTTAAGAAAAAAAATATTTTGATAATTTTAAAGTTTAATTACTAAAAGATTTATTATAAAATACAATAGCCATATTAATATATACAATATATTCTATATTAAATATATAGTTTTGTATTATTATTCTGTAAGTTAAAAAAAAAAAGTTTTAGTCATTATTTATTTTTATTATGAGAGTTTTTTATTATCATTACTAGGATAAATTTTACTTAACATATTGTTGTCCAAAATTAAAATAAATTAGTATAGTAGTTGTATAGGCAAGAACAAAGAAGACATACATACAAGTATGAAAAATGTGAAAGAATATATAAACACTCGTGATTCATCATTATTCCTCCATGAGTAGATAATGGTTACACTTACATTATCGTTTAGATTTTTAAAATCTTCCAAACCCTCATGAATGATGTTTTTTATTTGAGGGAAAAATTAATAAAATTAATAATAATTATTGTTGAAGTGGAAAAAATGTAGAAAAAATATACAATCACTCATAGTGACAAGCTTTACAACTTTCATGAAGGGGTCAGCTTCAAAATCCAACACTATAATCCATAAACCTTAAATTTATATTTAACTGCCGATTGTCATTTACGCTTTATTCTTCTTGCTGAATTTCATTTTTAAAATTTTCTTTTTTAAAAACATGATCATCTGGCAGATGTAAGAAGATGAACAATTCAGATCTTTGATATCACGTTTCGATATTTACGGTTAACTGAAATATGAGTCGATGTCATATAGTTTGTAGAAACTTTATAAACATCAAGCAATATTTTCACTAACCGTAAAACTATGAATATAATATCATGTTTTCAAATAGATCATGTTTTCAAATCATTCATCTTCCTGCATCCTCTAATAGATCATGTTTTCAAAAAAGAAAATATGAAAAAACAAAATTTGATGACAACAATGAAGCGTAAATGTAAACAACAATCAACGGTTAAATTTTGATCTATGATTTATATGATTATAGTGGCGAATTTCGAAGTTAAGCTCTTCATGAAAATTGTAAAGTTTGTCATTACGAGCGTTTATATATTTTTTTTCTATATTTTTTACACTTCTACATTAATTAAAAAACTATTAAAGACTTTACTTAAATAATAACCGTAAGATAAATGAGAGTAAATCTGTACCGTTGGATTCTATTTCACTTATATTATTAGAACTTTTTTGGACGAAAAAAACCCCTTCTCTATTCCAATATTTTCCAATTTTACCATTTGATCAATTTAGGTAAGCAAAAATATATTTAAAAGAAAAATGCGTTTTTATGTTTTGGATGTGACAATATGGTATGTCACATCCCGACTCCGCTGTAGCACGATATTGTCCGCTTTGGGCCATGCCCTCACGGATTTGTTCTTGGGCTTCCACCCAAAACGTGTAATGCTAGGAAGAGAGGGGCATGTACATATAAGGCCAGGGACCAACCCTCACCCCGTCGATGTGGGATACTACATTCCACCTCCCTTAGGGAGACCGACGTCCTCATCGGCACATCCGAACGGACAGTGAGTTTGGCTCTGATACCAAATTGTCAAATCCCGACTCCGCCGTAGCACGATATTGTCCGCTTTAGGCCACGCCCTCACGGATTTGTTCTTGGGCTTCAACCAAAAACGCGTCATGCTAGGAAGAGAGGGGCATGTACATATAAAGCCATGGACCAACCCTCACCCCGCCGATGTGGGATACTACATGGTATGTATATACTTATTTAGTATTATGTTTTTCATTTGATTATTTATTGGTTTAAAATATATTTTCCTTAACGGATAACGGGTCGAGTCATATTACCTGTTAATATTATCGGGTCGATTTCGAGTCGGGTTAATTTACCCATTTATTTTAACGGGTGTTACACGACACGACCCGTTAAGATATCGAATATGACACGAAAACGACACGAACACGGAAAACACGACACGAATGCCAAGTCTAAACATAGGAGTGGGAAGTTTTTTTTTATTTTTTTATTTTATTTATTTTTATAATTAGAGATATGTTAGGATTACATGTAGATGAGGTTTTGAAAAAAAAACACAGCAAAATTTGATTGTGTGAAATTACATTTCTGCCCCATATTTCTTATTCATGTTCTGTTTTAATTAGAGGGTTAAATTGGTAATTTCTTAGAATTTTGGTTGACAATGAGTGTTTTATTAATTAGTAGAGATATGTACATAATTTGGTAGACCATTATCTTGTATTGACTTTTTAAGTTTTTCACCTGCCTTCTTCCTAGCCTAGTGGTTAATTTGGGCTAGGATGATTTTTGCACGTTCTGGGTTCTGAGGCTGGTATTAAAGATGGTGATGATTTTAAAGTATCTAATTTATCTTTAATATTTTAAATCTCACAAATTATGTGTTTTATTTAAAATTTTATAAATATAAGTACCTGCAAATTATAATTGTTAAATTAAAAATAAAATTGGTGACATGAAAATATATTTAATACTGAATGGTCAACTTAGAGTCACCTTCAACCATAATTTTTTTATAGCCATTCCTTTGAGCAAAAAGAAAGCCTTCTTTGAGAGCCCTAGCCTCCACTTTAGAAATACTGGCACTATCGAGATTTAAAGCTCCACCTCCAATAATCTGTCCATTATGATTCCTTAAGACAAATCCTGCCGCCGCCTTGTCCCCAGCCACAAAACCATCAAAATTTAACTTAACAAAACTCTTATCCGGCGGATGCCATTTAACAATTGTGGAAGTGTCATCAGTATTTCTTCTCAAACCTTTACCATTGGCTTTAAGATATCGCTCACCCATAGATATAGCCAATAACTTAGATCTTGCTGGGATGGGCAAAACATTTCTGAACACCATATTATTACGGTCATTCCAAATTTGCCAACAAAGGAGCAAACACAAGCTCAAATCACTATGAACTTCCTTATCAACATGCTTTAAAGAATTTAGCCAGTCTACTACTGAGTCGAAGTTAGCATTAGTGAAATTGCCCGGCTTAACTGAACAAATGTCCCAAATCAATTTAGTGACGCCACAATTAAAAAATAAATGCATTTGGTCATTGTCTATGGAATTACAAAAAGGACACATCTTATCACTATTAATTACAATATGACTTAATCTTTTTCTAGTTTGAAGTCTATCACGAATGAACAACCACGCAAACATCTTAACTTTAGGAGGAATATTAAGTTTCCACATCTTATTAATTAACTTATGCTTTGTAGATTGAGTCAGCGTCCCTTTTTGGATCCAAGTAGCTGATTTAACAAAGAACTTACCATTTGTATTTGGACCCCAAACTAGCACATCTTTGGAATCATGCAAGGGAATTGTAATATTGCAAATTTGCCTCACAATTTCATTACTAACCACTTGCGAAAGCTTTCTCCTATCCCAACAATAATTATCAATAAATTCATTAACTTTCAAGTCCCAATTAATGTTTTGGTTGTCAATATTGGGTAAGAGATGGAACAATGGGTAAGGAAAAACCCAATTGTGGGACCAGAACAATGTCCTTACCATTACCCACTCTCCATCTCATACCCTTAAGAATAACATCCGTACTTTTCAAGATACATTTCCAAACAAAATAATGATTTTGTCTAATTTTATTATCTAGAAAATTTTCCTTTCTAAGGTACTTACTTTTTACTAACTTCACCTACCAGTTATCCTCCTCAGTCATTACCTTCCAACCTAAATTAGCGAGACAAACATTATTAAAATGATCAAGTCTTCTAACTCCCAAACCTCCCATTTTCTTAGGAGCACGGACTGAATCCCAAGCCATTGGAAAGATTTTCTTGTCCCTACCCCAAAAAAAATCCCTACACTCTTTATTAAGCTTATTGACAATCTTGTCAGGACACTTAAAGCAAGACATAACATGATTAGGCATACCCGTTAGATTAGAGTTAATTAAAGTAAGCCTCCCCACTCTCGAAAGAGTGCTTGCTTTCCAACCAACTAATTTTTGCTTAACCCTCTTAAGTAACTCATTACCATTAACTTGGTCTTTCCAAAAAACAATATTATGAATTCCTAGATACTTACCAATAGTAGTTTTATGTTGAATATGTAAAATATTAACAATATCAATTCTAGTTGGAGAAGTGGTATTCTTGGAAAAATACAAGGACGACTTATGAAAGT
Source organism: Heteromeles arbutifolia (assembly GCA_024362995.1). Classification (NCBI taxonomy): domain Eukaryota; kingdom Viridiplantae; phylum Streptophyta; class Magnoliopsida; order Rosales; family Rosaceae; genus Heteromeles; species Heteromeles arbutifolia. Next base: position 34,562,706 of record JANCRC010000002.1, on the reverse strand, counting down.
TTATTTGTTGGCCAGCCGCTTTAGAAAACATATTAAGGATTTGAAGAACATTCCTCGCACCCTTCGGCGTGGCCTTAGCAAACAGGAGACAGTTATCAGCAAACACTAGATTTGAGATTTTAAATCTTCTAGGTGAGGACACAATACCAATATGAGACTTCAGATTATTTGTTAGGGTATTAAGGTGTCTAATTAACGGTTCCATACAAATGATAAAAATATAAGGGGGCAAGGGGTCCCCTTGTCTAATTCCCCGCTTTGAATAAAAATAACCATGAGGTGGCCCATTTATAAGCACAGAGAAGGAAGGAGAAGTAATACATTCCATAACTAATTCAACCCAACGATTATCAAAACCAAATCTAAGAACATACCGAATGTAATCCCAGTTCAAGTAATCATATGCCTTTTCCAGATCCAGCTTGACACCCATAGCTCCAGTTCTTCCTTTCATCCTATTGAAACCAGCAAACATTTCAGGAGCAATAAGAATATTATCCTGAATGGCTCTATCCGGAGCAAAAGCACCTTGATTTTGAAAGATGCAAAGATCCAATATAGGTTTTAGTCTCTTAATGACGATCTTTGTGATAATTTTATAACTAACATTACACAAACTAATAGGCCTATAGTTACTAACAGTTTTCAGATTATCTATTTGAGGAACTAAAGCGATGTTAGTATGATTTATGAGTCTTAAGCTGGAACCATTTTGGAAAAAATCTTTGATCAAATAGGAAACAGAGACCCTAATTTGGTCCCAACAACCATGAAAAAAGGCCGCACTTAAACCCTCAGGACCCGAGGCTTTAAGAGCTCCAATACTACTCACAACATCCCAAATTTCCTCATCTGTAACAAGAGACAACAAACCTTCATTATGATGATTAGAAACACAAGGTTGAATGATATCCGCTAAATTACTTAGGTCAGCACCCGAGGGAGGATTGTCACAGGAAAATCGCTTTTTAAAATCGTGCACAAAAACCTGTTCAAGGCCCTGACCAACAGACCACCAAAAACCATTCTCATCTTCAACTTTTGTAATTTCATTCCTTTTTTAACGAATAATAGCCACAGTTTAAAAGAATTTAGTATTCTTATCCCCAAGTTGCAGCCAATTAGTTTTAGCTCTCTGGGCTCACATAATTTCTTCACAAAGTAACACTTGATTCAATTCATCTCGAAGAGATTTTTCCATCATCAAATCAACAAAGTTGTTACTCATAATTTGCTTTTGAAGCTCATCAATTTCATTTAACAATTCTTTCTTTTTCTCCTTTAAATTGCCAAAAGTGTCCTTGTTCCATTTACAAACTAGAAATTTAACTACCAGCACACACTCTGAATTTATCTTTAGGATTAATAGTTGGGTCACAATGCCAAGAATTTTGCACAAACGTTTTAAACTAAGGATGATTAAGCCACATAGCATCAAATTTAAACGAGAAGTAGTTATTCTTCTCCTCACTAGAGTTTAGAGATAATAAAATAGGAGTATGATCAGAACCAAAAATAGGACAGCTATGCAAATGATAATTAGGGAACATATTTAACCATAAAGGGTTTGCCACCACCCTATCCAATCTCTTGAAAACAACTGTATGATTCGTATGACAATTAGTCCAAGTAAAAGGAACTCCAGACGCATTTAAAGACAAAAGGTTGCCACGCTTAAGAAAATTGATAAAATTGTTCATGTCTGTGGTATGGGTTTGATTACCTCCAACCTTCTCTGAAAGCTCAACAATATTGTTAAAATCTCCAACTAAGCACCAAGAACCATGAATTGGATCTAACTTGAGGACCTCCTCCCATAGGTCACACTGCATATGTTTTTGGGGAAAGGCATAAATGAAAGTAACTAATTGCTCTAAATTAGTAACCAAGTCCTTTACAGAACAATGGATAGATCTCGGAGAGGAAGAAATTATACTAACAAAAACCTTAGTACTATTCCAACATAAGCAGAGGCCCCCAGATCTGCCAATTGGATCACAACAAAAAATATTGTCAAAATACTTGGAATAAAAGTTCCTAGGGACCTTATGAACAACCACCTTAATCTCCATCAAGCAAAAAAGGTCCAATTTAGCTAAACTACATATAAAATTAAAATTACTAGGAAATTCCTTTCTCCTAATACCCCTACAGTTCCACACGAGACACTTCATCAATCTAATTCTTCAAGATAACTAAGCTCTTCTTTAATTGCAATTTCCTCTCGGATTCTCTTTCTCGGATTCAGCATCCTAACAATGGCACAAGGGTCACCACCACTAGGCCCAGCTTTACCAGCATCCTCCTCACAAACTCTTTTCTTTGCACTCGTCATTCCTATTTTGGGCCTTTCATTCACAGAGCCAACCTCCGCTTTAAGAAAAGCAGAAACCATATTTCTAGTGTTCTCCCTAGTTTCAGCCTCCTCACTTTTCACATTTGACATATCAACAACCAGGTATAAAGCAAGATCATTCATAACATCAAAGAAATCAAAATTAACACTTTTATAATCACAAACAAGATTATTGTCACATGGCATGATAAAGAACTCATCATCGCCAAACATAGAGTCAATAAAATTAATACTAGAGATAACTATCCATCTATCCTCATTTTGTCTAAAGATAAAAAGATTAGAGATAGAATTTATAAACCCAGAGGAGTTACAATTCACAGAGCTTACCCCCCTGTCATGTACCAGAATCCCCACCATTACCTTAAGCATCCAATGAAAATTGAATCTTATTTTCACAATGTCAGGTTCCTGCATCAAACCTTCGTCATCGCTCCCAAAGATCTGCACTACTTCAGCGCCCTGCATCTTTACTTGTTCCTCAGATAGCCCGCATAGCACATGAACTCTCACATAGGCTTCTATCTCATGTTCCCAAAATTTATTGAACATCAGATAAGCTACAAACCCCATATATTTGCAAGGGATTGAGCAATTAAGCTTTAGAAACCCGCAACCACGGCTTTGTGAGGCACCATTTAATTGAATCACAGCCAACCCGAATTCTTCCTTGGTACCCAAATCGTTGCGTGCCCAAAAACCCAGTTTTAAACTGGAAGTAAGAAACACATGGGAGCTCTTTAACCTCCAGTAATTGGTTACAACCCTAATGATTTGCCTCTGGGCTCCACTCCCCAAGACCCACCATTGATAATTAGCTAGAGGAAAAATCCTAACTACAACCTAATTAGACACGAAGCTGTAATTTGGATTGTAAATTGCATGAATACCTTCAGCCCACCCACACTTATCATTGAACAAAGCATTTACGCTACGGCAATTAGCTAAATTGCAAAACTGAACTAAATACCAGCAATTATCTGTTCTTCAATTAACTTTCAACCCATTAATTAGCTTATCTACTTTAACTAAAATGCAAATTAGAGCAAGAAACAGGGGCCAGAGCCGAATTCGTACCAGGATACTCGGCCCTATGCGCCGTCGGCGCCTCCACTAGTCTTCAGAGAACCCTAGCATCCTTCCCATCGTTTCTTGGTAGTGTATAAAAGTCAAGAACTTTGATAAAAAACTGAAGGCTAATAATTATTATTATTATTATTTTTTGAAATGATATATTTACACCAAGAGGGTAACGGAGTTAGTTAAGCATCATATTAGGTTAGCCATAATAATGTGATTCATATTCGCTTAAGATCTCTCACTTATCACTAGATCGTAGTACTAAAATGCCTAATAAGATATTTCCAGTCAAAGAAAATTGGTGGCTGAAGGTCGCATTCAAAGTCTCCGTTTATAAAAAATATGGGAATTATTAGAAGACTTTGTTAAGCAAGATTGATCTTAAAATTTGAGTTGTTCAAAGCTACTAAATTTGACCAATCAAGAGATTCAAGATAATGACACCTTAATATAGATTATCCTAATAGTTCAGCCTCCTTTGAAAAAAAAAATGAACAAACATTTTGTGAATATTGTTTTAGTAAAAAAAGGATAACCAATTTCATTGGGGTCAAACATGTATGTGTGTTGGATTTGTATGTTTATAGGAATTGACCTTCTCAATTTTTTTTTTCTTTTTGAATACAATATTCTCAATTTTTAATCATTTCTTAATATTTACGATATGTTTACATTAAGGGAGACTTCATGTCCCAGATTGCTCGGATCTGCCTTGGGTGAGCCTCGATTCCTCGTTGGGTTACAAGGTACCCTAAGAATCGGCCTGAGGAGACGCCAAAAGTGCACTTGGCTGGGCTGAGCTTCATTTTATACTCTCAGAGGATGTCAAAAGTCTCTGCCAAGCAGGTCGATTCGGGGAACCGGGTAATAATCTTTAGGGTACGCCTTATTGAGATTGGTGTAATCCACGCATACTCTCCATTTGCCCTTGTTTTTTTCTTCACTAGCACGACGTTGGCCAGCCATGCTGAGTACACCACTCCCTCAATGAAACCTGCCTCCAATAATTTAGCAATCTCTGCCTCGATAATCGCTACTCGTTCGGGTGTGAAATGTCTCATTTTTTGGATCAAAGGTTTGGCAGTGGAATCACCGTGCAGCTTGTGGCAAGCTATTGCTGGATCAATACCGGGTATGTCAAAGGGTGACCATGTGAAGACGTGAGCCAATCTTAGCCGTCTTGTCCGGCTGATGGGGGTCAAGAATGATATCTTCGACGTCCTCTTCGGGTTTCCATCCTGATTCATCTTCTAGGGCATTGTTGACCTTGACGCCATCTTCTTAACCTGCTAGCTGTAATTGCTATTCAGCAGAGGTAGAATAATCTTTCTGCACTTCAGCTACTACGGTTGAGGTGAAAAACTTTTTCTTCAACTCCTTGAGAACTTGTACAATGCATCTTCGAGACGTGGCCTGGTTACCTTTGATCTCTCCGACTGCTCATCCCAGGATGTGAAATTGGATTTTCTATTACTCGATTGAGGTCACAGCTCTAATCTTCACTAGCCAAGGTCGACCTAATATCTTGTTATGAGGAGATGGGTCGTTGAAGATCATGAAGGTCAGCGATGAGACAATCGGTGGGCTGGTTACGTCGAGTGTGATGGTCCCAATGGCAGTTGAGGTGAGTCTGTTGAATCCGGTCAAGGCCTCTGCTTTACGTCTGAACGTGCTTTCCAAGCCCATCTTCTGGATGACTGACAGTTGAAGGATATTGACTAAGCTGCTGGTGTCCAGCATAATTCAATGAACGATGGCGTGGGCCAATTGGACATAAATCACCAGGGCATCGTCGTGGGGAAAGTCTACTTCCTCAGTGTCCTACTTGGTGAAACCGATGATTGGTCCAGGTACAGCATCTATGGCTTGAACTTGAAAGACCGATCTTGCCTGGTGGATCTTCTTTTTCTTGGAATTATTGGTGGCCCCTAGATGTTCGGACTCGGCAAGATTCCGTTGATTTAGATTGTCTTGGCTGGGGGTACCTCTTCTATGTGGTGCGGTCGTTGGTTGTGTGTCCGGGACCTCTGTGGAATGTGCAGTACTTCGTCAGGTCCATCTTGGAGATGTCTCCCCTCATGGGCAGCAGCGGCTTGTACCACGGCTTATCCTTGAGGTCGCGAAGGATCTGGTTGATTGGGATTGAGAACTTGGTGTACGTCTTAGGCGCCGTGCCTTATTTCATTGGGGATCGGTCCCTATGTCTGATCCCTGGCTTATTTTTTTCATTGAGTGGTTTATCGCTTGCTTTCTTCTGAGTCGGCTTTGCGTCTTTGCACGGCTGCTCAGGCGGCTTCTTGGAGCGCTTGGCCTCATCCCAGAGGGAGTGCTTTTCTGCCAAAGCATAAGAGTCTGCCAGGGTCAAGTTCTCGCCCATGATCAATTCTCCAAAAAGTGGGTGATCTGATGGGAGATTCTTTTAGAAGGCTGAGCATGCAATGTTATCATCACATCCGACGATCTGCGCCTTCTTCACCTTGAACCTCTTGACGTATGTGCGGAGTGTCTTTTTTGGGTCATTCTTCATGTTGAAGAGGTGGTCAGACTTCTTGTTGATTGAGCGGTAGGACGAATATTCCTTAAGTGAAAACCAAGGAAAGTTTGCTGAAGTTCCGAATTGAACGTGGCGGCAAGGTGTGGAACCAGTTTTGCGCCTCACCTTGGAGTGTCGTGGTAAAGTTCTTACACATGAAAGCGTCGTTGTTGGCGTAGAGGGTAATGGCATTTCGGTAGTGCATTAAATGCTTGTCCGGATCTTCATCTCCTTTGAACAAGGTAAAATATGGCGGGCTGAACTTTCGCGGTGGCTTCGTCTACACGACCTCGTTTGTAAACGATGACCTGCTCAGGTTGGCCACATCTCAACGAAGGGCATCGTCGGTAGTGTCAATGTGCTGGAATTCATGCAGCTACTTTGCTATAAGCTTTTGTACTTCCTCTTGGATTTGCGCTTGGTAAAGTAGCAGAGCCTCTAGCTGCCCCTAGTGTTGACCTGCTGGTTCATATTGCTCTTCGGCATATCTTGCTTGTCTGTACCGCGGTTGCGGTGCACGTAGTTCATTCTGTGATGATCGTCGTCATGCTTGGCGAGGGCTGCCAGTGGAACTTGAGTTGGACTGCTCTCGTGCTCTTCTCTGTTCGTCATACAGCTTCTTATTTGGTGCCTCGTAGGAGAATCTCATTGTGGGCCTAGCCTCGTGTGGACGCTTCTCCTGGAATATCCTGAGTGCTCGTCGGAATGTAGACCCAACCTCGAATGCACACTGAGTCGTGAGCCGAGTTGGGAATGAACGTTTCTCTACACATCTAGGCGGGAGAAGACGTTTTCCCGAGGGCCCAAATGAGAATGCACACTACCTTGGCTCAAACGAGAATGAACGTTTCTTGAACGCATGGTTCATGGCAGGCTGAGCGGCTCTTTGCTGAGACGTCGCTGGAATAAGTCATGTTCTTCCTTGTCCTACTTCGGGACACTTCATTTGGGGCGCACTACATCTCGATGAGCTCAAGGAGCTGGTTCACTAAGGCGGTCTGCTGCGCAAGGGCGCTCGTCGAATTGGCGACTTGCTGGGGCAGGTGGTGCACGCCATTTGGATTGGAAGAGTCTGGATGATAGGCGTTTCAATGTGTGGTGGAAGTGTAGTGGATTGTAGGTATAAAGTTTGTGCCCGGATGGAGCATTCCTATAGAAAAGTGGGGTGAAAATAACCCTGAATCGATCGTGGGATAGGTGGTCGAAACCTGGATCATCAGAGATGGCCTTGAATTGGCTTGGGCCGCGGGCCGGGTCCTCAAAGTAGGTCACGGGGTGGGGCAACCTGGCTAGGTGGTCGGCACGTACGTATGGGCACGTTGGGTTTGTGCATGTGGTGGCTGGCCTTAGGCCAACGCTAGCTCTTCGCGGGCATGGGTTTGGTTGGCAGGTGGCTGGGCTTGGCATTGGGCTTAGGCCGTGGTTGCTTGGGCTGCTGGCTGGGCTCCAGCTACTGCGGCTTGGGTTGCCTGGCTGGCGGCTTGAGCTGATGCGGCTTAGGCCTCCTAGGCTCGACATGCGGCTCCGTGAACTTGGGCCTCCTACCCATGGGTTGGTAGATGGACATAGGTTTTTTGCCCAGGCTTTTGGTGGTCCGTGCACTACAAAGGCAGCGATGCATGCCGTGGCCTGGTGGCCTTGCCGTGGCTGCTGGGTCACGGCGGTGGTGGTGACGCAGCTCCGCGGCGGTGGGGCTCCTCCAGCCATCGCGTTAAGCCTTGAGGACCTCCGTCGTGGGGCTACGTTCTTATCTCCACTCTCCAGTCCAAATCCTTGTACGTACGGGTTCCGTTCGTCGTGGTTTCTGAATTTCCTACCATTGTATCATTTCCCCAGGGATTAATCAATAAACTTTTCTAGGAAAAATTAATGGATACGACATGTGGGAAATTCAACGTAACAGAAAATTCAAGAAACCAAATGCAAGAGGCCTTTTCAAGTATTTGAATCAGCTCTTAATGAAAGCACTAATTTGTCGATGCAAATTTCCGCCGTTTTCAGTCTTGACGAAAATGCACTTGCAAAACAATCAAGACCTTTGATCAGAGACCTAAGCCTCACATGCCCACGAAGTGGGGGGGAGGGGGTTAGGCTGATGGATCTCCGATGCCTAAGTCAGTTTCTCTGAGAGAGTAAAGTGTATAGGGCTTTTTAGGGGTAGCAAAAGCTTCCAAAATTTGGTAGAATATGTGGTATGTATAAGGATAGGGCCGACCATAGTGTTAGAGTTTTGCCCTACACATGGCGGCATCCTATTAGCCAATGTTTATGGAGAAATATTCTCAAGATATTAAATAGGAAATAATATCTTGAGATAATGGAGTAATTATCCCTAATTGATTTGAATTGAGATTACTTACTTGATTGAAGTCAATCTTCAATTGGGAATGTATTAAAGATAATATTTGGGTAATTAATCCTTATCTTTAATGCTTTGACTTTTCCTTGCCAAGGGCAGGTAAGTTGTGAGCAGTCGTATTTAGCTGTTGAGACCTTCAGGGATGTAAATTGCGCGTGGGAGTATCTGAGGAGCCTGCCCATTTATTGAGGGCAATCTTGTCTTTCTCGAGCAAAAGTCCACGTGCCGCCTCTAGAATTTTTGGGATTATTTTAGGCTCCACAATTAGCGTTATGCAATATATCTTAGTATGTATTTTGTGAAACTGTGCAACATAAAGTGAAATGCATCTTAACGTATAGATAACTCTGCAAGACCTAAAGAAGATAATTTCATATAGGGAGACGAGGGAGAGAGTGAGAGGCAGAGAGAGCGTCTAGTTCAAATGTTTTTATATTTAATTAATTATATATAAACATAAATATTATATATATATATATATAAACTAATCGATACGGTTCGTACGGTATCTGTTATGGATATCAATACCATACCAATTATGTTTAGTATGGTACAATTACCATAACATAACCGATTAGTACAAAAAATTGGCACAAAATCGGTATGGTATGGTATGGCATGGTTGGTAATATAGTTAGTACGGTAATATGGTAATAAAATCTACCTCTAGATGTTGTGTCATTTTCCTTTTAGCATAGTGCCCTCATGGGTGAGTTGATCAACATAGTGTGGAGCCCAAAATAATCCCAAAAATTCTAAAGGCGACACTTGGACTTTTATTCAAGAAAGACAAGATTGCCCTCAGTAAATGGGCAGGCTTCTCAGATGCTCCAACGTGCAGCTCACATCCTTGGAGGTCCCAGCAGCTAAATGCGACTGTCCACAGCTAACCTGCCCTTGGCAAGGAATTAAACATAATTGGCATTGAACAAAGCCACAACATCAAATGAAGGAAAATCTTTTGAGAGTTATTCTTTTGAGGAAGAGAATTAGTGGCATTGAACAAAGCCAAGGAAAATCTTTTCCAGCATACTATGAACGTTTCAAGACTCTAGTTGCGTCGTGCCCTCAACATCAAATGAAGGAAGAACTTCTAATTCAATATTTTTACGAAGGACTTCTTCCAATTGAGAGACAAATGCTTGATGCTTCAGCGGGAGGTGCTTTGGTTGACAAAACCCCAGTTGCTGCCAAGATCTTAATTGCAAATCAAGTCTTGAGTGCACAACAATACGAGGGAGTTGGACAAAGAGATCCCCCACGGCAACAAGTCAATGAGGTAAGTTCCATGTCCGAAATTCAATCTCAATTAGCTAACCTCACTGTTATTGTGTCATAGATGTAGTATGTGAAATTAAATTGAGGTGAAAACAATCCCCGTTTACTTAGTTTCTTTAATTTGCTTAGTTTTAGTTAATTTCGTCAAAAACAATCCTTGTTTAGTATTTTGAGTCAAGATAGTTTAGAATTTGTTCAAATCATTCTCTAGTACATGTTTTGAGTCTATTTCACTGAGTTGTGCTGTTTTAAGTCAGTTTAGCTTGTTTTAAGTAGCATACTACATCTATAGGGTTTTAATTAGCATCCCTTCTAATACCCGACCGAGTAGCGATTATTGAGGCGAAAATCGACAAGTTACTGGAGGCCGGATTCATTGAGGAAGTGGCGTACTCACCATGGTTGGCCAACGTCATGCTAGTGATGAAAAAAGAGAAGGGCAAATGGAAAGTATACATGGATTACACCGACCTCAACAAGGCATGCCCTAAAGACAACTACCCGGTTCCTCGAATCGACCTATTTGTTGACTCAACATCTGGGAACCAGCTGCTCAGCTTTTTGAACGCGTACTCAAGCTACAATCAGATTGCCATGCCCAAGCTTGACAAAGAAAAAACCGCATCCGTGATCGAGCGAGGCACATTCTACTACAAGGTCATGCCCTTTGGCCTCAAGAACGTAGAAGCAACCTACCAATGACTAGTAAACACGATGTTCAAGAAAGAGATCAGAGTCACCACGGGGGTCTATGTCGACGACATCATGGTAAAGGGCAAGCAGCGGTCAGACCTCATTCCCAACTTGGCAGAAACTTTTGACATCGTTCAAGAGTACAATATGAAGCTCAACCTAGCAAAGTGCAATTTTGGTGTCTCCTCAGGCTGATTCTTAGGGTACCTTGTAACCCAATGAGGAATCGAGGCTCATCCAAGGCGGATTAGATCGATCCTGGACATGAAATCGCCCACGACTTTGAAGGAGATCCAAAGTCCCGCGATTTACTGACTGATGCAAGCCCTTTTTCAAGGCAATCAAAAAGGCGCAGAAGGATAAGTGGGACGATAAGTGCGAGAAAGTATTTCAGGACCTGAAGTAGTACCTGACATCACCTCTACTACTATCCAACCCGAAAGCAGCGGAGAACTTGTACATCTATCTAACGGTATCAGAAGTATCAGTAAGCTCTGCCCTCATATGAGAATAGCTAGGGGCCCAACTGCCTGTATTCTATACATCCAAAGCTCTCCTCGATGTAGAAACTAGATACCCGAAGATTGAAAAGCTAATTTTAGCGCTAGTTGTCATAGCTCGAAAGCTCAGACCCTACTTTCAAGGGCATTCGATCATCGACATGGCCCAATACTTATTGCGCTTTATTTTGCATAATCGAGACGCTTTCTAACGAGTGATGAAGTAAGCGTTGGAACTCGGCCAATACGGCCTAGCGTACCAACCCTGCACATCAATAAAAGCTCAGGTGTTGGCAAACTTCATAGTAGAATTCACCCTAAGCCTGAAGGATGTAGCAACACAGCCCAAAGATGCCCCTGAGGCAGCCGACCACGCCGTAGCCATACCAGCCCCACCTGATGGAGATTTTTGGTGTTTGCACGTGGATGGATCATCCAGCTACCAAGGATCGAGGGCAGGCCTAGTTCTTGCTACCCAGACAACTCGATGCTTGAGCAGGCGATCACTCTGAGCTTCAAGGCATCAAACAATGAAGTAGAGTATAAAGCCCTACTAGTAGGTCTCCGATTGGCAAAAGACTTAGCGGTGAAGAAGCTCGCGATCTATTCTGATTCCTAGTTGATAACCAACCAAACCTCAGGGGGAGTACGCAGCAAAGCGTCCAAAAATGGCCCGATATCTCAAGAAGGTACGAGAGCAGCTAGCGACGTTCTAGGCGTACACACTTACTTAAGTTCCATAAGCAGAAAATACCCACGCAGACGCAGTAGCAAGCCTAGGCTCTGCACTAGACCATCAGGTCAGGCGCTCTATCCTAGTTGAGTACTTGGAAAAGCCAAGCATAGATGAGGAACCAACAGTCGATGTGGCGCAGATCAGCACAACCCCGAGTTGGCAAGATCCCATCATCGACTACATAGTCAATGGAACGCTCCCCGCAGACAGACAAGAGTCTGGGAAGCTCCAGATGAAGGCAGTGCGCTATTACATGTGGAACGGCATGCTCGTTTGAAAATCCCTTTCAGGACCGCATCTCCGCTACCTATCACTTCCCGACGACTTAAAGATTCTTAGCTCAATCCACGAATACGTTTGTGGAAACCACTTTGAAGGCCGCTTCCTGGCGTAAAAAGTTATCAACGTTGGCTATTACTGGCCAACCATGCATCAAGACGCCAATGAGTATGTACAAAGGTACGACAGTTGGCGGTGCTTCAAGCCCGTGCTTGCACTACCTGCTAGCGAACTCCACGAGCAGATGAGTCATTGGCCATTCATGCAGTGGGCGATTGACCTGGTAGGACCAATACCGCCTACTATTGAAGGCAGAGGCATGATGATCGTAGCGATCGACTACTTCAGAAAATGAGTCGAAGTCGACTCCATGACTAGAACTACCTAGATAGACATAGAGCACTTTGTATGGAAGAACATCATTTGCCACTTCGGCATCCCACACTCCATCGTCACCGACAATGGTCTGCAGTTCGTGGGCAAAGACTTGGCGAAGTTTTTCGAAAAATATGGCATCAAGCAACACATGTCCATACCCTGGTATTCGCAGGGCAACGGACAGGCCGAGGCGTCCAATACGACCATCCTCGACTGCCTTAAGAAGAGCCTCTCAAACAAGAATGGCAAGTGGCCAGACGAGCTCCCGGGTGTTCAATGGGCATATCGCACCACCAAGAAACAAGCAATTAGTGAAACTCCATTCTCATTGGCGTATGGTTCTGAGGTGATCATTCCTCGCAACGTCATGGTGCCAAGCATTAGTACTGTACTACCAAATTTAGAGTGGAACGAGAAGAAGATGGCCACCAACTTAGACTTGGCAGAGGAAGAGCGCGAGAAGGTTATTATCCGCATTGCAGCCTATCAGCAGCAGCTCCTCTTCAACTAGAACAAGAGGGTAAAAATCCGACAGTTCTAGCCAGGAGACTTAGTCCTCAAAAAAGCATTCATCATCGCCTGACAGAAAGGCTCCAAAAAGATAGCTCCCATATGGGAAAGTTTGTAAGAAAATCAGCCGAGTAGGCGGAAGAGGTAGCTACACCCTCACCACTATAAGTGACAAAGAAATCGACAAGCAGTGGAATGCCTACAACTTGAGAAAGTACTACGTGTGACCTCCCACCATTCCTTGGACCCTGTTCAAGACAAAAAAGTTCGAAGACTAAAGCAGCTCAACGAACAAGACCTCGCATGCCGAGGATTATCAGTTGTTATGACATTACTGCCTACGAGCAAAGTTAATAAAAGCCTCTATTTTCAATGAAGATTGAAGCAATTATTCATAAGCCTGGGCCAAATACATATACAAACTAACCGACCCTGTGACAAGCAGAAGACGCCCACTAGAGGGTAAACTAATTCCCCCGATACCCATCGGGGTAAGCTCTCCAACGCGAGAGGGTAGACTAATTCTCCGACACCCATCTAGGGTCTGCTCTCAAATGCGAGAGGGTAAACTACTCTGGAATATCCATACATGGATGAGTGGTACGACTGCTCAGTTGCCCCTAAATACAGCGACTACCTGAGCCCAACGATTCCCAGAATTAGCCACGATAGTCTTTTCCCTGGAATAGACTTAGCCAACTGAAGGATTCAATTCCGTGGGATCCCGGGTCTCTGACTGGAAGAGAAACTAAGTGCAAGACACATGCCCATGGAAGAGTTCGCGTAACAAGATGGTCTGTCCTCAATGTGCAACTTTCCATGAGTGTGGCTTGGTTTTAAAGTGTTGCAAACTAATTAAGCGACCTGTAAAATCAAGTTACAGCTTGGAAGGATATGGCCTCTGAGGCGTGATTCCACCTACACATTACTTCGAGAATGCCTCCGAGAGCCAGGGACAACACCTGATATGGTTACACGGGTCGTCTGCTTCTGTAAATAAGACGCCCTGTTGACGACCTAACGGCTAGCAGTCCAAGGCAATCCGTAAGCTGAGACTTACATCTGCTATGACTACCCGGACTCGCCTACTTACTTAAAAGCAACGCTTCCGGCTGACAGTTTACGATTTATGTTTTGCTGGGACAAAGTCGAGGTATGACTATAGTAGCTACGCGAACCTCTTCTGCTTCCAAATAGAAGCATGAGTCTGGCCGACGACTCTATAAGTTAAACACTTAGCAATATGCCCCGGGAGGGCCAAGGCTTCAGAAGCCACTCGAAAGCTGGAATACAACCATAGTGGCCATGTGAACTCATCTGCTTTTTAAGCAAAGCACGCGTTCAACCGCTAGCCCTATAGGTTAAAAATTTTGCAATACGCCCTGGGAAGGCTAAAGTTCATGAAGCCATCCAAAAACGAGATTCACAACTATAGTAGCTACGTGAACTCGCCTACTTCCTCTTGCAGGTAGAGCTCTAGAAGCCCCAAAGACAAAACTAAAACCTAAGTGACGACGTGGGATCAGTTGCTTCATTGAGGCAGCTCACCAAACCAATCGTCCTAGGATAAAATTTTGCGAAAAACATGGCGAAACGGAAGGATGAAGCAAAACAAGGAAAACTGTTTATTAAATTTCTAGCGAATTGATAAACTGGCTTGAAGGCCAACAAGGTTCAAATAAAGCAGAACAAAAAGGAAAAAAAGAAAATTCCTAAGTCTAAGGGAAAAGACTACTCATTGGCAGCCTGTGTAATCACTGGTTCCTCGACTGCCACGCCTTCAGTAGCTACACTGTTCCTAGCAGCCCAAGCTTCCATCAGCTCATCCTCAGTCGCCCCTGCCTGGATTGCCTGACCCTTAGCTGCTTCACCAAAGGCAGCCTTAAACGAGAAATCAAGCACGTCAACTGGAGAAATGGAAAAAGTCTCGAAGTTCTTCTCGGAAAACACATAATCTGACGATCTGCTCTGAAGATGGTCTACATAGCCAAGCTTGAAGATATCGACCTGACAAGAAGCAAGCACCACTTCGTGACCAGCTTTCTCATTCTTCAGCTACACATTCTCCTCAACAAGCCCATTATGAGCACCATGTAGCTCATCCAATTCATTTTTCAGGTTCTCGCAGCAGACAGCGCACCTTGCAGATCCACTTCCTTGGACTCAAGCTTACTGGCAACCTTCTTGAGACGAGACACTTCAGCATGCATGAAGATAAGCTCATCTTCCTTGGCAAAACAAGCAGATCGTAGCTCTGAATTGACACGCTTAAGGTCCTCGACCACCGGAGAAACAAGACTGACTTCCTTCTCTGCAGCTTCCAACATCGCTTGAGTTCCACTAAGCCTAGTATTCAAGTCAACGACCTCTTGATGACCGATCTCCAACTGCACGGAAGTGGGGGCAAATACATCAGACCCTTTCAAAACGACAAGTTCAGATTCGAGCTTTTCAATTTTTTTCAGCAGCCGAGCGAACCTGAGCCACCAACACCACTTCGGCCTTCTTAGCACACTTGACAGCATCCTGATCAACAGGCATAGACTCAGCTGCTAGGATCAAAGTTTTATGCATTGTGGCAATCAGGGAGAACCTTATCGAACATGGCCCATGCATTGACGTCCTCAAGCAGGTCAGCCTTCAGTAGCGCATAAACCTTAGGAAACTCTTCAGCCTTAGACTCATTGGATCTCTCACAACTGCCCATGCGAGTAGATTTCCCCTTCTCAGCAGACGAGTCAGTCACGGCAGAATGAGGAACAGGCCCAGACGCCACCTTAGTAGCAGAATCCACCTTCCCGTTCTTTATAGCGGTGAGCCTCTCAGAAGCCAATCTAGACTTAGCTCTTGATGGACGTTTCAATACAAACTCGGACACCGGAGGCACCACTAAACCCTTCCTCTAGGCAAGTATCTCAACAATGGATAATGTCATCTTTGGAACAGCAGGTTTCACAAGCTCAGGCTCAACGGTCTTTTTCGCCTCATTGGGAGAAGTTAGATCAATGACAAGCTTCTTGGCAGCAGACGAGCTCTCATGAGTAGTGGAAAAAGTCATTGGTTTCTTCTCGACCGAAAGCTCACAAGCACGTGAAGAAGATTTTTTCTTTCCACCCTCATTAGCAGTTGGCCCTACAGCAGCGATTGGACGAGTCAACGCCTCATCCTTTATCCCTTTTATCTTTTCCTTCAGAGGTAGCCCATCTCTTTCCCGACGAAAAAGGCTGAGCAGCCAGCTCCACCCACGGTACTTAGCAGGGATGCCCAAGGCAACGTGCATTTTCTTCATATCTGCCGAAGTCCTTGGAGTTGAGCCAAACTTCGAATTTACACAAAGCAAGAAAGTCGATCAATAAATTGAAGTCATGGAGCAGCTCAACAAAAATTCAAGCAGGACAAGAATGAATCAGTTCACTTACCACTGATAAAGGTAGTCGGGACACGCAACTTAGGGGAAGAAGAGTCAGACTCCCACTCTCTGCTCATCTTCAAGGTATCTTTCGCCCACTCATGATCACCTTTGCTAGAAGCATCGAGCAGCCTATGGCGAGACCTCAGCTGCCCCACACCTTCTTTGTGGCCTATCTCAAAGAAGTACCAGAACTCATATGGTCAAGCCAAGATCAAAGAACCTGCTCAAGTTTGAGAACCCCACCATCGAACAAACTGCATTTGGGGAGCTCTGAGCAGGCGTGCATTTCATGGAACAGATCACCTCCTGGAAAAAACAGGGCATGGGAAAAGTAAATCCCAACAAAAACTAGTACGGATGGAATTTAATGGCCCTCTTCCTAGCAGTGGCCCCCTCGCCGCATGGCTTTTGGCCGCTGTCATCTTTCACTCGCTTGACGTGAACCCCTGACTAAATTGCATGCTTGTACGCCTCAAGAGAATCCTGAAACAGCTAGTCGAAATTAATCTTGACATGTGCAGCCTTGAAGTAGCCCACCTTGCTGGAAGAACCACCTTGACGGTACAAAGGTGGAGGATATTCGTCACTTTTGCGATCGGAGGAAGACATCTCAAAGTCTCTGCAAAAAGCACGAAGAAAAATATTTAGAAGCCAGCTCGCGAGAAGTGAATAAAAAAAATAAAAAAAAGGACCGCAAGCCTAGCACCCCAGAAGAAGAACCACCTTGACGGTACAAAGGTGGAGGATATTCGTCACTTTTGCGATCGGAGGAAGACATCTCAAAGTCTCTGCAAAAAGCACGAAGAAAAATATTTAGAAGCCAGCTCGCGAGAAGTGAATAAAAAAAATAAAAAAAAGGACCGCAAGCCTAGCACCCCAGAAGAAGAACCACCTTGACGGTACAAATGTGGAAGATATTCGTCACTTTTGTGATTGGAGGAAGACATCTCAAAGTCTTTGCAAAAAGCACAAAGAAAAATATTTAGAAGGTAGCTCGCGAGAAGTGTATAAAAAAAAATAAAAAAAAAAAGGATCGCAAGCCCAACGTCCCCACGCTAAGCCTCACGGCCTTCAAGCTTCCTTAACGCGCCAGAAGCTCCAAGCGAGCCCGTATGGCCCTTCCTCTACACCACAGCTTAACCCGAAGGCCTCAGGCCTCAATGCACGCGACCCATACTGCTCAGCCCAGCGAGAGGGGAGGCCCGCGCCTCATTCCTCTCTTCTTCTTTTGCGCCTAGCACGCCCCAAAGTAGGCCCAAGCCTCTTGTCTCAGATTGCATACGCCAACAAGAGGCCTGGCCCAAGCCGGCCTCTTCTTCTCTTCTCCAAGTCCCAGCGGGCCCTAGCCCAGCATCGCCTCTTCCCTGCCCTCGGCCCGTGCCGAGTTGTCACCCGGCCCACGGCAGCCGCGCGCTAAGCCTAGCTCGGGTCGCCAACACCTCAGCCAAGCCGAGCCGACCTTCTTACCGCACCACCTGCAGCCCCGTGGCATCCCTATCATGCCATTCACACATCCTCGACACCCATCGAGCCAATTTTTCAAGTCCCAAGACTCCCAAAAAATTCAAGAAGAAGAAAATTCAAAATTTTCTTACCTTGGTGCGACACGGAGAAAAAGAACAACAATGAGAGAAGACTTTTTGCAAGGGCAAGAAAAGAAGAACGCTAGGGATTCCTACACCTCCTATCCTTTTCCTGCATGCAGCACAGTAGGTGTGGGGGCATTTGTGGAGCCTAAAATAATCCCAAAAATTCTAGAGGCGACACGTGGACTTTTATTCAAGAAAGACAAGATTGCCTTCAACAAATGGGCAGGCTTCTCAGATGCTTCCACGGGCAGCTCACATCCCTGCAGATCCCAGCAGCTGAATACGACTGCCCACAGCTCACCTGCCCTTGGCAAGGAATTAAAGATAAGGATTAATTACCCAAATCCTATCTTTAATACATTCCGATTTGAAGATTGACTCCAATCAAGTAAGTAATCCTAATTTAAATAAATTAGAGATAATTACACCATTATCTCAAGATATTATTTCCTATTTAATATCTTGGGAATATTTAGAGAATATCTCTCCATTAAACACTATGGTCGGCCCTATCCCTATAAATACCCCATATTCTACCAAATTTTCAGGGCTTTTGTAACCCTAAAAAAGCCCTAAACACTTTACTCTCTCAGAGAAACTAACTTAGGCATCGGAGATTCGTTGACCTAACACCCCCCCCACCTCGTGGGCGCATGAGGCTTAGGTCTTTGATCAAAGGTGTTGATTGTTTTGCAGGTGCATTTTCGTCAGGACTGAAGATGGCGGAAATTTGCATCCACAATAAGCATTCTAATTATCGTTTTTCCTCCCACTTAATACTACGGTCTAGTAGTATTCCTCTTCACTTGTAAGTGAGAGGTCTTAGGTTATTCTCGCCAAAGGTGAATTTTGAACCACATTATTGCTAACCCATTGTGTGTCTAAGCCCAACCCATCTCCCTTAGTGTAGCTAATAATGGTTGTTAAATTTTTTTTATTGTTTCTCCTAAACCCTAAACATATTTTAGGGAAACCGTAAATTATTTCCGTTACCAAAAAAGGTTGTAATAAGAAACATTCAATTTTTCATTCTCTTGTTGTAGCCAAGGTTTAAAATATCGATGATATCGGAAATATCGGTAGTCCAAAAACACGGAAATTTCGATGGAAATATCGGGATATTATCGATATCGATAAAAATTGAATAAAAACCACGAAAATTGTAAGAAAAACTTGGAAATTTTTATTGAAACTTTGCAAGATGTTTATTTAGTCAATTATCTATTAGTTTATCATAAAAAATTGGAAGGAAATGCATTGCATGATGGATTTAACTGATTTAAGTTGATTATATAGCGAGCTGGCAAACATTGTGAGTGTATAAAATATATAAATATTTTAGCATATTTTCACAAAAATATAAGTGATATGGTAGTCAAGGTGTTGAAGGAGTAAAATGGGAGGGGTTCGAATTCCCTTGGTGTTTTTTTAAATATAGAAATTTAAAAAATACGGAAATTTCGATGGAAATATCGGTAGTCAAAAAACACGGAAATTTCGATGAAAATATTAGGATATTATGGATATTTTAGACCATGGTTGTAGCTAAGTTAAGTGATCGCTTCAAATAATTCGTCCAGCCCAACTAAAAAATAATTGTACTAATAATGTCATGAAATATGTTTTAGTATACTACTCACTGCACTTAAGCTATAAGTCCGGAGAAATTAATTACGTGAGATAAAATGAGTAGTATAAAGACCGAGTTCCTCATCACCTACCAGGCCACCACAACATTGGCATAAGTGATGCCGCCGGATGAACATATATGATCATACTCAACTCCGCCAAACCTCATAAATTTGGTACGGATAATTGAACCATCTCTCCATCAAGAATCAGATTCATGGCAAGTTATGCTATTTTGTCATTTTGTGGTGAAACATAGCCATGAATATCTGTCGACACATTTTCCCACACTCCTTATAATGCAAGGACATTGTAATCATTGTGATGGGGATATGGTACCTATGTGTGGAATATTGGACATTCCCCTTAGAATATGGGCTAACTATATGTTTATGATTTTAATCATGGCAAATTCAGTAGAGTATTAAATTAGGTATGTTCCTTGATTTTGGATTTGAGTTACAAAGTTGGCAAAAATACTGGTAATTCTCTAGTTGAAATCTTTGGGAGGACATATGCCGTTTGACTGTGGTCAGGAGTGAGCTGAAATACCTTTAGCCTTTTCAGGCCCTACTGAGAATTGGTCCTACCCTTCGGAGTGCAGAATACCTCAAGCTTCAACAAAAAATAAAACAATATATTTTTTATTTTGTTCGTACTAATACTCAGGGTGATTATTGTGGTGTTTAGAAAAAAATTAATAGTCGTTTGAAGCACATCGAAAGTGATGCCCCTTAGAAGTGAAATTTTGAAAACAAAGGAATCACTTAGGGCTTTTTACAAGAATCGCTAAAATGAGATAAACTCACTTCTACATAAACACTACCGAATGAGCCTCAATATATAAAGATGATTTTTGACGTCGTATTCACTTTTTCTATTAGCAAATATTAGAGGAAGTATAAACTTTCACATTCAATGGACTTGTAACTCAAATTAATAATAAAATTTTGTTGCACCGGTCTGATTGTACTCCTTTTCATTTTTTAACTTGGATAATGTTAAGGAGACTAAATTTATGGACAAAATTTGCAAACTAAATGATGTGTCACCAATAGGAATGAATACATTTATCAACGCTTCAGTAATAAATCAATCATCAATTTTCATGTCATTTAGTTTCCAAAATTTTGTCTACAAATTTAGTCTCCCTAACATTACCCTTTCAACTTATATCTCACGGTTAAATTAGATTTTACACAATTTTTCATTCAATGACGTGGTGTGCTTATCATGCGCCATGTGTATAGATTCTCTGATAGGATAGTTCTATTAGGACTCTACCTCGGTAGACCTGGTTATCACGAAATCCACTACTATAAATAGAAGTGGTTCTGGAATGAGAGAAGCCCTTTCAATTCAACAAACAACTCAAAACGCTTAACGTGAAAACCCTCATTCTACGCAAAACCCTTCTCACAACCCTGAGATAAATACTAATTATCCTAACCCTCTCACCAATACAACACTGTTTTGACAATTGGCTACATTTTCAGTTTGGATTAACAACATTGAAGCCGTAGAATCAGGCGATTTAGGAGCTTCTTCAGTTTGGATTAACAACACTGCTTCTGGTTGGTTGGTTATCTATTCAAATCTCGGCCAACGATTTTTCGATTCTTTCGCCTAAAAAGGTCACTTCATAGCCCCCTGGCGAAGTAAGGTGTTCTATAATCAGTTACTCCCAGGTGCACTTCATAGTTTAACATTCCGACGGCCGAACCACATTCACCATAAAGACACTCATTTCCTTTGAGTATCTTTGCACGTATAGCTTAATATCAATTCGCTCACTTATAATCTCACAAATATAGTTGAAGCAGTCAAATCTGGTGCAGAAGATCTTGAACTTCACAGTGAATAATTAAGCAACCTTGTCTTCAGGTTTTAGAACCCTAGATCGAGAGGTGTTCCTTCTTCGATCAGAGTCACTTAAGTGCAGAAGTCAGCAGCCATTCGACACCATTATCACCGCACATGTTCTACTGACCCGACTGAGCTCGGTAGCTAATTGGCACACCCGCATTCACAAGAAAGACGTAGTTGACTTAATAATTACTCGGTCTGCACACCACGTAGTGCGAGAGAGGAGGAAACGCAGGTACACCTCTTTTTTCGTTGCCTGTTTGCTCATGTTTTTTGGTTTGGTTCCCCACTTCAATTGGATGTGACCATGGTGGTGGGTGAAGATTTTATGGAGTGCTGGAAGTGGCTAAGTAAGAAATATGGTGAGGAGAAAGAGGCTACGGATTTAATTCGCTAGGTGGTTTGTGGTTTGTGGAGGATATGGAAGTGTCGAAATACCGTGGTGTTTAACAAAGCCGAGGTTGATCCTAGTGTTGCGGTGTAGCTACTCCGACAACATTGGAGTGAGATAGTGGGGTGTGATGGGAAATTTGGGGCAGCAGCTAACTTGGGGGAATACTGTGAGTAGAATGTGTCATGTAGGCTGGATGAAACCCTCATTCGGTACCTTCAAAGTGAATTGTGATGGTGCTTGGTGTAGCAGTACGAGGGTGGGTGGGTTTAGATGGGTTGTGAGGGATTTTGCAGGGATCTTTCAAGGTGCTGGAGGTGTGGGGAATGTTTGATGTGTATCCAGTGTCATGGCGGAAGCTGAGGCACTAAGAGCGAAGTTGGTGGCTTGTGTGGAAAGAGGATTTGGGGTGGTGCGGGTTAAAACTGATTCTAAGGTCCTAATTGATATGATCAATGAGATCTTGCAACCGGAGGCTGTCATGGAGAGTATTTTATGGGATATTAATCACATTAAGCAACAATTTTATTCTATTCAATTTTTGTATGCTCCTCGTGCCTGTAATGAGGATGCATATCTTGTGGCTTCTTATGTCACGCGTATGGGGGGGTAGTCATTTATGGGATGGGTTAGAACCAGAGTGGTTGTTTAACACTTTGGCTATTGATGTAAACATTTCAATTCGTATTTAATATTATCTTCACTTTGACAAAAAAAAAAAAAAAAAAGTTTGTTAATACATGTGTTATTTATAAGTGGACGTCAAAATTATATTTTAAAACATAATGTTAATTAATATGACATGTATTATTTAACACATGAAGATGCAATTGGCTTCTAAATTAATTGGTTAAGAGCATTCGCCCTTGTATCCGTTGCTTGATTCCCCCTCCTCGTAATTATATATATGTATATTATCCTATCATTTGTAAAAACAAATATAACACATGAAGATAAATAACATAATATACCCATATAATGCAAGAATTATACTGAAAAAAAATCCAGCTAAATATTTTCCTTACAGTGATATTTGGCGCATGCAAATAATGCGTGCCAAGTACTAAGTATCCAAGTGCATACGTATATTAATCACTGTAGCCACATAATCTCTTTGTTTCCAAAGTGATTAATCATATAGTGTACGTGGGGTATCATGCAAGAGAATAAATTAATTAATGCAAACTAACAGACACCCACGTTCTAAAAAAGTTATTAGGTTTTGATTAGTTGTGAAAGTTATCCTAATCATTATTAATTATATTGTGTTGTACATCTGCCAACCAAAACAGCATATCGACCACATATCACATATCGCTACAGTTGTATGAACAACTAGACGGTGAGGGTCCTCAAAGATCAAAGAGTCACTCATTGAATAAATGTCAAGACCACCAGTCGATTGATTTGGGGTTATCTTATTATTGAAGTACGAATTGCTCACCACCCTTATTTGGTGGTGAGCGTTATCATTAAAAAAAGATGATGAGCAAATTCAAACTCTTATTATCCGGAATGAGTTTTTAGTTTACACCTTAAATAAATTGATTTTCTATTAAAATTGAGTGTTATTAGATTAGATTTTTTCAGTTATTTATACACCTACGTACACATGCCACACATAAGGTACTTCCACCAATTTAGCCACTCGTAACATGGTGTGCATTAGATTCTATCGGAAGATGTCGACATTAGGCAAATGACCATTTACCACAATGGTAAAAGGGTGTTGAGCCTTTAAATGACAATATGGGTTCGAATCCCGTCGATAACTATACTAATATAATATACCAAAATCTATCATTTGACAAAAAATAAAAAAAAATCCCAACATTAGTATGTGGTCTAGTAAGATAAGCATCGAAACCCTAAAAATCTTGGACATGTCAAAGAGTTGGAAGCGAAGGTTCGCTTCAATAGCATAAACAGTTTGAGCAAAGTGAAAATGGAGACACTCCCAAACCTTCTGGGCAAAATGTCATAGCCAATGGTGAGGGAAATGATGGATTCGAAAATTGCGCTAGTGATGTAGCTGACGACGAGTTGATCATGTTGGATCTACATAGGGTGATCAGCATTGGGGTTTGAGGAGTAGAGGTGCTTTCTTTTTCTTTGCGTTTGGGGCCAGAGATGGTGGAGGGAGGGATGGGGCAAGAACCGACGAACTGAGGGAAAAATTCTAAAAAGATTACATATATAATTAAGGGAAATATTATTGACATTCCCAAAATCACATTTATACTCCAAACTTTTGATAATTAAAAAAAAAATACACTTATAAAGAGTGCAGAATGAAATTTTTAGAGTGCTAACAACATTTTCCATAATTTTTTATTTTTTTTGGTATTCCTCTTCATTTGTAAGTGAGAGGTTTTAGGTTCGATTCTCACCATAATTAAAGGAAATATTATTGACTCCCAAAATCACATTTATACTCCAAACTTTTGATAATTAAAAAGAAAAGTACACTTATAAAGAGTGCATAATGAAATTTTTGAAGTGCTAACAACATTTTCCGTAATTTTTTTTTTTTTTTGGGTATTACTCTTCACTTGTAAGTGAGAGATCTTAGGTTCGATTCTCAACAAAGACGAATTTGGTCCACATTATTGCTAGTCTATTATGATGCTAAGCACATTCCCTCCTCTTAGTGTAGATAATATCGTTCATTCAAAAAAAAAAAAAATAGTTCCCATAATTAATACAATAAATGTAAACTAAGGAGAAGAATCTATGAGGATTCTACTCTAGCACTTTATAATACAATTTTTTTAATAGCACTTTATAACACAATTGATAGCACCTTTCGAAGTTGATATGTGATTACAAAACATCAAATATAACACTTATATTTAGTCATATTTTCAACCACGCACATTATCTATATAATTTGATCGAATCCAAATTTAATCTAACACTCTAATTTAATTTTAAAAAAAATTACTTCTTTCAAAACCGTAGCCACATAATAAGAGGAAATAATACCAAAGATAGTCGTGAGAAACAAGAAAGGTTTTGGGGATCTTCCCCTGGAATCCCTCTTCACAAGTTCTTATTCTAGTCTTTTGTGTTAGATTTGTGTCCCTACTTTTTGACAAGGCTTGTCTGATTGTTTGCCAGATCTACCTCATTGGTTTCGCTCTATGGTGTTTATGTCTCCCTTGGCTGGGTATACGATTAGGGGCTTCCTTGCCATATCAAATCTGTAATGGGTTTGCTTTTATTTGTGTGAGGTTGCTATCGATCTCTCTAAGAGTGGTGAAGTTGTCGGTGATGTTGGTCAACTTTATGATGTGGAGGTGAATTAGATGGGTGGATTTTGTCCGCTTTCTTAAGTGTTTGTAATGATTATAAAAAACTCAATTAGAGTTGTCTATGCTATGAAATCTCTTTAGGCGAGTTTTTATAGTTTCATTGTATGTGATTTTGTTATTGTGATGTCAATTTAGGGAGTTTCTACACTAGAATAATGGAGGTGTGATGTTTAGTTTGCTGGATCTACTAATAAATGGTGCTTTGGGATCATGAGGTTATTTGTAGCTGCGATATCTGTCCCTACAATGTTCAGATCAGGGTTGGTCTTGAGGCTAGTAGGAGTAGGCGGGCCGCCTAGTGCCTCCACTTTGGAGGGGCCCCCAATTTTTATTATATATATATATATATATATATATGGGTAAACAGCCATTTTAGTCCATGAATTATCACCTTAGTGAAAATTAGGTCCCTAAACTATTTTTTCAGAAAAATTAGTCCCTGAATTATAAAAATATGCCAATTACATCCCTAATGTTATATTCGAAGCTACTATATTCAATTTTTCGTCAATTTAAGTCTTACTTGCATATGATACACATTGGAGGGTAGATTGGTAGTTTTTCATAAAGAAATAGTGTATGGAGTTAACTTTGGAGGATAAATTGATAGTTTTCATAAAAAAAGTGTAAGTTAACTTTTGAGGGTAAATTAGACATTAAATTCGCAACCTATATGAAATGTTAAGGGCTTATAGACAAGAAAATGATGGTATTACACTCTAAAGTGTGTCAAGTGACTTAAGTTGACGAAAAATTGGATAAAATAACTTTGAATATAATAGTAGGGATGAAATTAGCAATTTGTAATGAATTTAGGGACTTATTTTACCGAAAAAATAATTCAGGGACCTAATTTTCACTGAGGTAATAGTTCAGGGACTAAATCGGCACTTCACCCTATATATATTAATATTACAAACTTCATGTCTGTTTAAATAAGAAATTCACAGTCTTTGAGCCCCTAAGTCTTTGCTATATAATTTTTATTAACCATACTAGTTACAGTTGCCTCTGCGGAAAGAAGTTTTTTAAGATTAAAGTTCAAATCTTATCTTCGATCAACTATATCATTAGAAAGATTGAATCAGTTAGCTATTTTATCAATTGAAACAGAATTGGTTGAAAATATTAGATTATGTAAACTTAATTAGTACATTTGTGTCTACATACACGAGACGTGTAATATTTAAATGATGTTTGTACATCTTTATTCTTTTGATATTAATTTTTAATGATATTTGATGTAAAATTAGATTTTTTCATACACTTAGCGAATTCTTTTTTATACATATCAATGTACAAAGGATCGAGGGTCAGAAACTATAGGGCCACACTTCGAAAGCTCGCCTAGGACCTCAAATTCTCAGGACCGGCCTTAGTTTAGATAGAAGCATTGCGTGTATACTATCTCAATATGAAGAGTTTAATCTTTCACATGATCTTCCAACATTTGATGCTAAGTGGTTTCAATGGATCTTTCAGCTCTTTCAACATTTTTTATTATTAATTTTTATTTTTAAATTTTTGCTTGCAAGTACTGTTCTCTTAGTATCATATTCATCTGATTGTAAACTTTTGCCAATTGCCATTCATTCTCTAATGAATGACGTATGCCGCTTATTAATTTTTTTTCTTTAAAAAGCTTTAATCTGTATCTAATTTTATGTTTTTATAATTTGCCACTATATCTTGTAGATCCTCACACAATGTCCTAACCAATAAATTAATTTGCTACATTTTAACTGATAACCAAATATATCTCAATTTGCTATACAAAATTGAGACTAAGAGAGAGAAAATCATTTAATGAGGATAATAATAGTTAGTAATTGTGTTGTTTTACAAGAATAAGTGGACAGATGGAGCTAGCAGTACGTTAATTAAGATTTGTTATGCATTCCTTTCTTTTCTTTACCCTACTTGGGTTTTTTTTTTTTTTTCTTTCCTTTTTTTTGAAAAAAAAAAGAAAGGAAAACTGGTGGCATGCTATAATAATCTATCTTTTTCGGGCCCGCAGAGGCTATAATGAATTTCATCTTACCGGTGACCACAATCAAACAGACTCACCAACTCGAAGCATTGAACCCGTCCTCCTACAATTTTTTGTTTATTGGGGAGTCGCAATCTGTGCCTTTACCATTGAATCACTTACTGTGGTTCCTGCTTGAGCCTTTCATTTGTTTAAATGTGACATGTACATGTGCGTATTTATATTTCTTTTTAAATGGTCGATCGAATACCTTTGATCCTTTATACTCCTAGTCTACTTTTTTATTTCACTTCACGCGTCATTGTAACCATTATATTAATGCACTAAATCTACACATATTACATTATATAGCTGATTAGTTTCTAAATGTGGAATTTGAACAAAAAAAAAGTGGAATTTGAACAAATTATTTGGAAGCAGAAGCGTAAGGCCTTACCTAGACATAGGTTTAGGCGCTAAGCAGTTAGACAACTGTCTTGAAAATTAAGAAATGACGCCTAGACTTGCTTAGGCGCCTGTCTAGATGTGTAGACACCCGCCTAACCCGTCCAAACCTGCCTAGGCACCCGTATAGGTCGCAACTCCCTATTACAGAACATAGATAACTTTTAGTTTGCATGCTAATACTTTGCAATTTAAATGCCATTTTACTTTACAATTTACGTATCTCAATGTATTTAATACAAACATGCAATTATTTATATGATATGTAATAAATTTACTTAAATTTGTCTAGTCTATCTAGATACCCACCTAATTGTGTATGCACTAATATCATCCGATAAGTGCCTATCGTCTTTTAGAATATTGCCTAGACGGTCTGAGATGGCGAGATATATAGCAGCCAAGCCGACATTCAGAAAAAGGGCAAAAGCTAGTGGTCCACGTCAAGGAAAAGGATCCGGATCCTAGAGATTCCGTGATCTCATCCGTTCATCGTATATCGTGCAATCAGTTTTTGTTAGGTACTATTCATATTTAATTTTAAATTTTAAATTTTGAAACAATTTCTAACCGCACGATGTACAATAAAAAGGTGAGATGACGAAATCCCTAAAATCCTTAAAAAAAGAATCATGCGACCGTCATTTTCCCCACGTCAATACACTGCCTCATGAGGAACCAGAAAACTTGGTCGTTGACTGACCGACTAACTCGGACAACTCAGAAAAAATAAAAATATAAAATATAAAAAAAACCTAATGACCAAATTGGCAATGCTGAAGGTTTATCCACATCAGACTATGCGTACAAAACTATATTTACCAATTGTTATTGGTTTTAGAGGTTTTTAGAGCAACACTTTGCACTATTAAAAACAAGAAAAGGCTTATTATATTTGACACACCCCGACCAAAATCGAAGCATACTGGCCGTCACGTGAGAGTGACGTAACCATGTGCACAATGCGGAAGCAATATAATATAGAAATTACGAATGAATAGAAACAAAATCACTAGATAAGGGAAATACTAGCGTGAGAATAAGTGTGAACACATAATCAGAGCACTAATAGCCTAAGTGTAGTCAAGCATATGAATGACTAATTAAATAACATCCAAAGGTAGTCCTACATGAATGATGGTCTGTCAGAACTTCCACTGGAAACCTTGTGAGCCACCCACAAATGCTACCTAATACCTGGAGGGGCGCAAAACAAAAGCGTGAGTGGGCAAAAACAAAGTTTTTCCAAAACCATTTCATTATTAAACTTCTAACCCCTCGCCGTAAAACCTGTATAATTTTCCCATAAAATAGTATATACATATACTAAATCTCAACAGAATTCATCATCAAAATACGCATTCAAATCATGAATATGCTATGCCACATTATCAATTATCCAGGTAAGTAATCTAAAAGTGATGATAACTGCAATTATCTCATCAACTATACTCTAGCTCATAGATCATGCCTGCACACAAGTCGAACCCACCTATAGTGGTCTATACGACAGGCTGGGTGTATAATAAATAATTACGCTCAAGTGCTACGATCACGTGAAGGTTGTGCGAATGATCGCGGGTCACCTACAAGTCGAACCCACTAAAAGTGGTCTATACGACAGGTTGTGCACCTAACTTGGATCCAAGATGAGCGTGTGGGGCGGGAGGTGAACGATCATGTGAAGGCTAGGCCCTAACTCTGGTAGGAGCACTAACACCGGGGTGCAGGTTTATGAGCTAACAATGCATCTCAACAATCATCATAAAGTAACACATAGCTTACCTGAACTTACCTGAGCGCTGCTGGCATCAAATCCCAATACGTGTATATAAATATATATCACAATGCATACATATAGCATAAACATATTTGGCATGGCAATTCATTTCATAAAATTGCTTAAAACGTATTTCTGGGAAAAATACTCATTATATAGGTATATACGGAAAACAAAAGCCCACTCACTAGTATGTCGAAGGGTCATAGCCCCCACGTCTAGCCTGGCTACTCTCATCCTCCGGATACGTCTCACCTATATGAGAAACGACTATATAAACGTCAATTAAAGCACATAAACGAAACTTGGTAATAACTTCTCATATATTGCTCAAATTGGGTATTCATATACCACATTGATCTACTCAACCTTAGAAACGTCCCCAAATTTTAAAAATATTTTTCTGAGGCTCCACGCCTTGCCACGCGCCGGCCAAGGCACGGCCAGACGCGCCGCTCATGCATGGGCACGTGCCAAGCACACTGACGGCGTCAGTTAACACCGTCAGGAATATTCCATTAAAACTAATAGATTCCGTTAAAACTAACTTGACACTGTTAAGAATATTCCGTTTAACGGAATATTCTTCCTCCTTCTCCGATGAGCCTCGCCGATCGCCGTCGCCGCTGTGATCGCCGAAAACTGGAAATTTTTTGAAAACCTTATATCTCGTCCATTTTAACACCAAATTCCATGAAACTTGAACTAAAGTGAAGCTTACAATGAGTAGAACAAAACCTTACCACTTTCAAGCCTTGAAATCCACGGGATCTTGCCGAAGAAATTCCACGAATTCCGGCTATACCTCGAACTCACGATCTCGACGTCCAAAAACCACCACACTTGCTCTCTGAGCTTCGTGATAAGGTTCTAAGACTCGCTGTGATCTTAGAATTCCCTAAAACTCCCTGGTTTACGAGCACATGAAAAGTACCATCAACGGAGTTTCACGGATCCAGGGATTTTCGAAGGTTTACGTCCAAAAACTGGTCTGGATGAACTCGGGAGCTTGCAAGGAACACAAATACACTAACCTTGGCCTCGATCCGTGACTGGAAGTGGCTGGTTCGAAGTTGTCCGTACAATTGTACGGATAATGACAGAAAATCGAGAGAGTGCATATGGGAGAGAGATGATGTGGGAGTGTGTGTGGTCCAAAAGCAACCAACCAAAATAAAAGAAAATCTAAGTCCTAATTGGTTCCAAACAATTAGAACTTAAAATAATTAGTCCACAATCTTAAGTTTGAACCACACCACTCTACAATAAAACCCAATGTCCAAGGGCAATTTCGTCCTTTCACACCATTGAGAAACATTTTTCGGGACGGGCTGTCACAATATTAACCCCCCACAAATTGTTAAATAAACTCCACATATTTAATACACCCCACATTTACTTTTTCAATGAAAAATTATCTTAATACACCCCACATAATTCCCCATAATACCCTCACACCTCACATTCTCAATGTACACCTTACATTTTCTACGTGCACCCTATATTTTCTATACACCCCACATTTCTCAAATCTTATAAAGCTTTTAATTTGGACAAAAAATGCCAATTGGAATTTTGACAAAAGATGGCGTCTGGGATTTATTTTCAATTCCACCATTAAAATCCATGTCGTCTGTTTCTAATATTTGGTGGTAATTTTAGGTGTTCAATTTTTCATGTAATCCCTATGATCCCTAAAAGATGAATACAAACATAGAAGCTTGAATAACACGGCAAAAGCAAGATTAAATAATTATCGATGTCATCAAAATCACTAAAACAATAAAGAATATGAAGTCTTACCTCATGTGAAGCTTCCGAAACATCGATTTCATGTTTTATTCGTCAAAAATAATTTTTCTCAATCAACATGTTTGTAGTTTCATTGGTTAGGGTTTTGTTCAACAATGGAGAGTCGGAGGGATTTTGATAGTTGAAGAAGATAAATAATATGTTAAAAGTGATTTGGGGTGTATTTAGAATTTTTTTTTTAACCTAATAAGGTCAAAATTGCCATTACATAGTAGGGTATAAATCATTTAATATTAAATTTTAATGTGAGGTGCATTCAACATTTTGTGGGGTGCTAATATAAAAAGCAAAAAAAAAAAAAACGTATTTGGTATGAACAGAATCAATACCAGAAACAAAAGATGCCTTGTTTTAAGAGAGAGATTGGCTAGGTTAATTTTTCAAGAGAAATGAAAGGATAATGTTAGGGATGCCAAATTTTTTAAACGAATTTGCTAATCAAATGATGTAGTTGTTGATGATTGAATTATTACTTAAATGTTGATTAATGTGATTATTTTCTATTTGTGACACATAATTTAGTATGCAAATTGGGTTTAAAATTTTGGTCTTCATAACATTACTAGGATGGAAAGTAATCTCTTTCACTGTTTTTGGTTTCTCTTTTGTCATAAGGAATCCATACTTTATACTAAAGCAACTGATCGACTTACTTGGAAAGGGCAAAAGGATCCTTGTCGGATTCTTTTCCTGAGAATCTTAGGGATCTCGTGATCTTGATCGTTCATCGTACATCGTGTGGTCAGAAATCATTTCAAAATTTAAAATTTAAAATTAAATATAAATAGTACCTAACGAAAATTGACTGCACGATATACGATGAACGGTCACGATTACAAGATCCCTAAGATCCCTAGAAAAAGAATCCGGCGAGGATCCTTTTCCCTTGGAGAGGTCTATCTTTTCTTTCGGCCAAAAGTTTTGTTTGAACCCCCATTTAGTTCATTTTGTGAATCCTTCATCCTTTGCTTCTCTTTACGGAAAACCAACTAAATTAAAAATCATTTATACATTAAAATAAATAAATAAAAAACTATTTGAGTGAATATTTTCAATTTGGCTATTTTTTTTTCTTTTGGTTTCTGCATGGGTGAATATTGAAGAACTATAAAAAGAGACCGTTCAGAGCATCTCATCGAGAGATGTAAATTTGAGATGTAAAAATAAATTTACATCTCACTTTACATCTTCAGGAGATGTAAATATGAGTTATATTCCAATAGCAAAGATGCAAATTTGAGCTCTCATTTATTTTTCTCACTTTAACTAGCGGAACAGAAATGCGGATCCATTTAGAGACCCAGATGGTCCGGAGACCAGTGGTGGACCTATTCATGGATCCGGGTGGTCACGTGACCACCTGTGTGAAATTTCGGTCGTGTGAAATCCTGTCCCCGAAATTTCATTATTTAATTACGTATTTCATTATTTAAAGTCGTACTTCGTAATTACGCGATTTTTATTTTTATTTTTATTTCGTTAAATTTAGAATTTTAATTAGGGTTTTTATCACAAATGATCACTGAAATTGACCCACACCATCAAGATGGTCCCTGAAATTAAAAATCAATCAATGTAGTCCTTGAAAATAGGTGTCACAAATCAATGTGGTCCTTCTATCACAATTCTGTTAAAAGTTCCGTTGAGTGATGATGTGACACATAAATGGGCCCCACAAGATTTACGGGTTTTTATCACAAATGGTCCTTGAAATTGACCCACACCATCAATATGGTCCCTTAAATTGAAAATCAATCAATGTAGTCCTTGAAAATAGGTGTCGCAAATCAATATGATCATTCTGCCACAATTATGTAAAAAAATTTGTTATGTGCTGATGTGGGTTTAATAATTAATTAAAAAAATTGTCTAAATACCTTTTGGCACAACGAATTTTTTTTTTCTTAGAGTAGGGCCTACTCCGAAGAGAGATCATTTCCATAAATTCTCAAAGGCACAAGGCTTAACCAAGGCCTAAGAGGGGGTGTGGAAATAGTTTTCAACCAACAATAGATGCACCTTGGTTATAACCTCATTATCTGAAGGCAGCCTTCGCCGTTCTTTGCATCACTAGACCACCAGGGAAGCGCCGAACAAGCTCTTCAAGATTAAGGTTGTGAGGATGTTGTTCACCTAAATGTTAACGGTGATGTCCTAGTTGACACGTTCCGATCCCAGTGTCCGAAGGACAACAGGATGGCCACGTGCTGGCCGACACCCGAGGGTGATGCAAGCCATTTTATGAATGCATATGTCGAGAACATGTGAAACATGCATATAAATTTCGCGCGAACACCACAATGTAATATTCACATACAAACCTTCACAAAATAATATAATAATATTCAGCCGTTAATAAAAACATAGTGATAATTCATGACATGTTCAAAGCATACATCTAATTCAGAATACAAGCGGAAGGTGTAACAGAAAGTGCTATTACAAGTGATGTCAAAGTAGAGATGATGATATGATATCACTGGTTGGGGAATGCCTCATTCCTAGGTTCTGAGGGGGCACAAAACAAAACATGAGTGGACCAAGTTGGTATATGTAATACTAAAACATTTATTCATCAACGTACTAACCCCCAAAGTTTATGAAAACTCAATAGTATAATATGTAATAGGTTTTCCAAAACCCTAGCATGCCATAAAACCTTCGTAAAACATATCATAAATAGTGTGTTATAGTGGTATCAGCATCGCCCGAAGGCATATAGAACTCTTCATTCGCCCGTAGGCTCTTACAGCATCCACTTGAAGGCATATATAAGTATCAATCGCTCGTAGGCTCCTACAGCACCCACCCGACGGTATATGTAAGTATCAATCGCCCGTAGGCTCCTATGGCACCCACCCGAAAGCATATATAGAAGTATCATTTGCCTGTAGGCATATAGTGACCACTAGATAAGCACAAAAAAACATTGAACATAATCTTTACAAAATAAATAAATAAATATATATATATATATATATATATATATCTTAACGGAGCTCAGTAGCTCAAACATCATATCTTAAATCATGTTCATAGTATATAGTCATCAATCATATATACTACGAAGAACGTAAAGTCCATAAAGCATGATAATTCATAAAGCGTGAAACCAATTTATTCATAAACGTTTCATAAAATGTAACCATTAAATCATGTTTTTCATGTATGGATTTCTAATAGTAAAATCATGCATTTTAGAAGGGGTCCACTTACAGATGCTCCGTCGTCGAAGAGCCGTGCGAACTAGGGGGAACGGATATGCCACTGACAAACGCACCTAAGCACATAAAGGGTCCAATTAATAAAACTCTACCATAACGATTGAATTTGAGAAAGCAGACGTCATAAATAGATTCAGGATGTCGAAAAACATAAAGGGGGACATCGGGTACCCTCACGCGCCGCCACATTGTGGTGGCCCAAAATGCCACACGCTGCCAAAGCACATTACCTCCGGTGAAGGCATGTGTGCTCCACGCACCGGCCAAGACAGGCGCCTACTGACGCCTACGAACAGGTCCAGATGCAAACCCACGCGCCGACTGGGTTCTGGGTTTGGGGCCGGTTCAATTTGAGTTTGGGTTTGGGCTTGGTAGCCTGGGCCAAAGGTTTAGGCCAATTTCTAGGATGGGTTTGGATTTGAGTTAAGGGTTATCGAGTCAAGTCAACCCGGTTTCAGGCCGTGGATCAGCCGATTTTTGGGCAGGTTTTCCAAAGCTCATAACTCATCCAATACTTAACCAGCTGAAGAGATTGATACCATGCACGCTGGCTAACTCATCGTGGTTTGGCCGAAAATCGCCTCGAAAGTGGCAGTGCTTCGCCGAAAAATTGGGGAAGCTTTCACCGTGAGGTTCCTATGTCCAAACTTCACTAAAACTTCTCAAAACTACTTTCAAACATACACCAAGAAATGATCTACAACTTTTGGATGAAGTTCGAGGCTTACCATTGCCGAAGAACGTGGAAACTCGTCGAAAAACTAAGTAAACAATACCAGCACTCTGCAGCGAGTTTGGGAAGGTTTGGAGAGTTCTTTTTTTAATCTGAGTTGACTGGAGTGTTGGTGGGGATGTTGATGTTGTTGTTGTGTTGTTTATTTGTGAGAGAAACCCTCGAAGATGGTGGTTTGAGAAAGACCCGAGAGTGTAGAAAGGGAGAAAGATGAGAAAGTTGAGAGAGTGTGTGTGTGTCGTTTCTAGACAAAGAATAAGAAAAGGTGGTCACGGGGAGGAAAAAGGGAGAAGACATGTGGGCCCTAGTGGCTCACATAACAAGGTCGCTAAAGATTAAACACAAAAATATTTGAAAAATGTTTGACGTTCGAAACGTAAGATCTTCGTTATAAATCCGAATTCAAAACCGTTCGCGCCTACGAGTTCATGGCGATGAGTATGACAAGAATAACTTAATTAAATTAAAACTATGTGTTTCGACCAGACGGTCAACGAAAGTGAACAACTATGCCTCAAGGGCATTTTGGTAATTTCATAAGTCTGAAAATACAAAATATGATAAAATCAAGGACGGGGTTTCACAATCTACCCCCCCTTAAAATAATTTCATCCTTGAAATTACAATCTCAAATAAATAATTACGGATGCTGACTCCTCATCAGTTCTTCCGTTTCCCACGTCGCTTCCTCAATTGCATGGTTCCTCTACAACACCTTTACTAATGGAATAACTTTGTTCCTTAGAGTTTTATCTTGTCGGTCGATGATCGCCACTGGTTCCTCAACATAACTCACATCCTAACTCACCCTCTAACGGATCTGGCTGAATAACATGAGAGGGATCCGGTACATACTTCCGAAGCATGGAAACATGAAATACGTTGTGTATCTGCAACAACTCTAGTGGTAGCTCCAATCTATAAGCAACTGCACCAATTCTCTCCATAATCCAATAGGGACCAACATATCGAGGGCTTAACTTCCCTCATTTACCAAATCGCACCACACCCTTCCAGGGCGACAACTTCAGGAAGACAAAATCACCAATCTTATACTCCCGATCTCTGGAATGTCGGTCCGTAATGCTCTTCTGTTGATTTTGTGCCGCCTTCAATTTATCTTAATCAACTGGATATTAGTATTAGTGGTGTCGACAATTTCTGGCCCCTTAACACCCACTCACCGACCTTAGTCCAACACAATGGTGTCTGGCACGCCTTCCCATACAGTGCCTCAAACAATGCTATGCCGATACTGGAGTGGTAACTATTGTTGTAGGCAAACTCGATTAATGGCAAATAGCAATCCCAACTACCCTTCTACTGGAGAACAGACACTCTCAACATGTCCTTCAAAGTCTGAATCGTCTTCTCAGATTGACCATCGGTCTGTGGATGATAAGCAATGCTGTACAACAGCTGAGTATTCATGGCGTCATTGAATGCTCTCCAAAATCTGGAGGTGAATCTTGGATCTTTATCAGAAACAATGATGACGGGTACACCGTAGAGTTTGACAATATTATCGATGAACAACTGTGCCAACTTCTCGAGTGTGTAGGTCTGTCGAATAGGTAAGAAATGAGCAGTCTTGGTGAGTCGATCCACAATCACCCAAATGCCATCAAATCTCGATCGTGTGCTTGGCAAACCATACACGAAATCCATGGTGATGTTTTCCTATTTCCACGCTGGTATATGGAGATTCTGCATTAGCCCGTCAGGTCTCTCCTTGTCCGCCTTCACCTGCTGGCAAATAATACATCTCTTCATATACTCTGCCACAACCCGTTTCATCCCATACCAGTAGTAGAACAAACGAATAGTGTGCTACAATTTGGTACTCCTCGGATGCATAGCATACGCCGATATGTGAACCTCATCAAGAATTTCCTTCTTCACCACTTCATTGTCTTTAGGCACAAACAGCCTATTTCCCATCATCAAGGCTCCATCTTTCTGTATTTTCAAATCTCG
The DNA here is from genome assembly GCA_024362995.1 of Heteromeles arbutifolia. Taxonomy (NCBI): domain Eukaryota; kingdom Viridiplantae; phylum Streptophyta; class Magnoliopsida; order Rosales; family Rosaceae; genus Heteromeles; species Heteromeles arbutifolia. The sequence goes on along the minus strand of JANCRC010000002.1, from coordinate 34,525,843 downwards.
CCTAGAACCATTTCGTACCTGTTCCTTTAGGTCTACACATTGTTGGTAAAGCTCATGAGCTTCCCGAACCAAATCCACCAAAATAGGCCTAATTTGGAAGTGTGCCAACAATGCTCCCTATGAATCTGGTGTCACAACAACGCTAGTTTCTCGAAGAGAAAACAATAGCGGAACATGGATAGCTCGAAGGGAGGCAATCTGTCCATAGGATTTCCGGCTAAGTGCGTTCACTACGACATTTGCATGACCAGGATGGTACTCAATAGTGTAATCGTAGTCACTAATGAGTTCCATCCACCTTCTCTACCTCAAATTCAACTCATTCTGGTTGAAGACATACTTCAGATTCTTATGATCGATAACGATGTGGCACTTCTCGCTGTACAAGTAATGTCGCCAGATTTTTAGAGCAAAGACTACTGCTCCAAGTTCTAGATCATGAGTGGGGTAATTTTTCTCGTGAGTTTTAAGTTGCCTGGAAGCATATGTGATGACTTTTCCATGCTGCATCAGAACACAACCAATCCCGACAAGGATGCGTCACTATAGATCTCAAATTCACCATCATCATCCGGAAGAGCAAGGATGGAGGCATGAGTAAGACGCTGTTTAAACTCCTGAAAACTCCGTTCACAATTCTCATCCTATTCGAATTTGACCCCCTTCTGGGTTAACTTAGTAAGAGGCAGGGCAATCACCGAGAAGTTCTGCACAAAACATCGGTAATAGCCAACAAGTCCCAGAAAACTCCTCACTTTAGTAACATTCTTCGGTTGTTCCCACATCGACACTATAGAAATCTTCTGAGAGTCCACACAAATTCCCTCCGTGAAAACTACATGCCCGAGGAAACTGATCTGGTCTAACCAAAACTGACACTTACGAAACTTCACGTATGGTTGATGCTTCCTCAACCTTTCCAACACCATTTTCAAATGTTTCCTGTGCTCAGCATTACTCTTAGAGTAAATCAAGATGTCATCAATGAACACAATCATAAACCGATCAAGATACGGTTTGAAAACTCTATTCATCAGATCCATGAAAGCTGTCGGTGCATTCGTCAACCCAAAAGGCATGATATGGAACTTATAGTGTCCATACCTAGTGCGGAAAGTAGTCTTCGGTACATCTTTGTTCTGGAGCAACAGCTGGTGGTAACTCGAACAAAGATCAATCTTAGAGAACACCTGAGTATTCCTCAGTTGGTCAAACATATCATCAATCTGAGGCAATGGATAACAATTTTTCACTGTCACCTGATTTAGTTGACTGTAGTCAATGCAAAGTCTCATCGACCCATCATTCTTTCTGACAAACAATACATGAGAGCCCTAGAGTGACATGTTGGGCTAGATATAGCCTTTATCTATGAGCCCTTGAAGTTGAATCTTTAACTCTCTCAACTCAGCTGGTGTCATTCGATATAGTGCTAAGGAAATAAGGTTGGTACTTGGAAATAAATCAATGGTGAATTCGATTTCCTTCGCAGGTGGTAACCCAAAAAAATCCTCAGGAAATACATCAGTGAATTCATTCACCATTGGCATATCTCCAGCACACAGAAAAGGTTCACCATGTGTGACGACGTGAGCTAAGAATCCTACACAACCCTTATGTAATAACTTAGTCGTCCAGATGGCAAAAATAATACTATTTTGAAGGATCCCTCAGTCACCCTGAAACGTGATCGCTGGTCGCCCAGGCCGATCAAATGTCATTAGTTTCTCTCTACATCCGACATAAGCATTTTGCCTAGATAGCCAATCCATTCCCAGAATGACATCGAACTCCACAAGATTGAAGAGAATCAAATTGGCCTCCAAGACTTCATTTTCAACAATAATCGGACAATTCCTAAACTCCCACTGTGCACAAAATAAATCTCCAGAGGGAAATTGAATGAACATGTCAAATTCGACCGATGTAGGTTACGGGTTTACAACCCATGCAAATTGTGGATATATAAATGAATAAGTAGCACCCGAATTAATCAAAACATGAGCCCAATTATCATAAACAAGTAACATACCGGTGATAACTCTAGGATCCTGCTCCGCCTCCTACTGAGTCATGACGTTGATATGGCCATGGGCCTGACGTCCCAAACCACTGCCACGGCCCCCACGAGTTTTAGCACCATGGCTGTTGCGGCCTGCTCGATTCCCTTGAGCACGATTGCCTGAAGCTGCTCACGCGCACTAGCGCAATTACAGGCAATGTGTCCAGTGCCGCCATACCTGTAACACACGTTCGGATCAGTAATGCACTCACCCCGATGACGCTTACCATAATGCACACAAGTCGCGACGGTTGGATTAAAGTGACTAAAAGAATGCCTCGCCGTATCACTGTTTATGCCCTTACTGGATGATCCCGAACCCTGATTACGTCGTTTGAACGACAGAGAGTGTCTAGAGCCGAATGAATTAAAAGAAGTAGAAGGCTCCCTCATGCTCTGGGATTGGAATCCACAACCCCACTAATTCTGGTTCCGTGGCTAGTTCTGGTTTCGAGGTTGACTCTAGTTTTGGTTAAGTCTACTCCACCTCGTCTGTTCGACCCTCAAAGCCGCCTCAATCATCTCCTCGTAGGATGCATACCTCTGTGGTGCCAAAAGCTCGCAGATGTCATCGTTCATCGTAATCCTCAGCTGTACCATCATCTCCTGAGGGTTCACGTAGGTTCCCTCATGATGCATCACCAACCGCAAAAAAATGCTATAAAACTTTGTAATACTCAAGCTGCCCTGGCGAAACTCCACAAATTCATGTCTCTTCCTTAGCTGATACCCATGACTAAGAAAATGTTCACTGAAAAGTCTCCTAAACGTAGCCCAAGTCATTAAAGAATTATGTGGACAAGACTTCGTCATAGACTTCCACCAGTGTCTCGCATTGCCCTGAATGAAGTAACCCGCAGTATTCTCCCACTCAGCTGCTGGGCATCTCATACTCTATAATGTGTAATCCATCTTGTCTAGCCAATCCTCAGCCTCCTCACAAGCTATAACCACATTCAGCTCGGTCACACCATGACTCCGAGCAATCTCCATATAGGTACGACTCGACCAGCTACGACCAGGAAAAACATTCTACAGAGCGGATGTCAACTGCTGAATTCTCCTCATTCAACCCGAAGGAGGTCGTCAAGGTACATTCCCACCAGTAGAATCCATGATTCTGATACGAGGCAAACAAAATTTAGAAGGACGAAAGATTGTGGCGACAAGAAAGATTATGATTACCAAATAGAAGAATGAAGTCTTAAGTATGCTCTCATACCAATCTGACACGCCCCGATCCCGATGTTCGAAGGACAACGAGATGGCCACGTACTGGTCGACACCCGAGGGTGATGCGAGCCATTTTATGAATGCATATGCCGACAACATGTGAAACATGCATATACATTTCGCGCGAACTACACAATGTAATATTCACATACATACCTTCCCAAAATAATATAATAATATTCAGCCGTCAATAAAAACATAGTGATAATGCCTGACATGTTCAAAGCATACATCTAATTTAGAATACAAGCGGAAGGTGTAACAGAAAGTGCTATTACAAGTGATGTCAAAGTAGAGATGATGATATGATATCACTGGTAGGGGAATGCCTTGTTCCTAGGTCCTAAGGGGGCGCAAAACAAAACATGAGTGGACCAAGTTGGTATATGCAATACTAAAACAGTTATTCATCAACGTACTAACGCCCAAACTTTATGAAAACTCAATAGTATAATATGTAATAGGTTTTCCAAAACCCTAGCATGCCATAAAACATTCGTAAAACATATATCATAAACAGTGTGCTAAATAGTGGTATCAGTATCACCCGAAGGCATATAGAACTCTTTATTCAAAACTCTTCATTCACCCGTAGGCTCCTATAGCACCTACCCGAAGACATATATAAGTATCAATCGCCCGTAAGCTCTTACAACACCCACCCAAAGGCATATATAGAAGTATCATTTGCCCGTAGGCATATAGTGACCACTAGATAAGCACAAAAAATCATTGAACATAATCTTTCCAAAATATAAATATATATATATCTCTCTCTCAACGGAGCTCAGTAGCTCAAACATCATATCTTAAATCATGTTCATAGTATATAGTCATCAATCATATATACTACGAAGAATGTAAAGTCGATAAAGCATGATAATTCATAAAGCATGAAACCAATTTATTCATAAACATTGCATAAAACGTAACCATTAAATCATGTTTCATGTATGCATTTCTAATAGTAAAATTATGCATTTTAGAAGAGGTCCACTCATAGATACTCCATTGTCGAAAAGTCGTGCGAACTATGGGGAACGGACAGGCCACTAACAAACGCACCTAAGCACATAAAGGCTCCAATTAATAAAACTCTACCATAATGATTGAATTTCTGAAAGCAAATGTCATAAATGGATTCAGGACGTCGAAAAATATTAAGGGGGACCTTGGGTACCTCACGCACCGCCATGGAGTGGCAGCCCAAAATGCCATGTGCCACCACGCGTTGATTTGGGTCGTCGAAAAGTTGGCCAAAAAAGTCTTCAGCGCCATGGACGGCGGCAAAGCACAGTACCTCCAGTGGAGGCGCATGTACTCCACGCGCAGGCCCATGCGCGGACCCATGCTCCGACTGGGTTCTGGGTTTGGGGTCGGTTTAGTTTGGGTTTAGGTCAGTTCAATTTAAGTTTGGGTTTGGGCTTAGTGGGTTTGGACTTGGTAGCCCAGCCCAAAGGTTTGGGCCGATTTCTAGGATGGGTTTGGATCCAGGTTAAGGGTTATCAGGTCGGGTCGACCCGGTTTTTGGCCGTGCATCGGTCGGTTTCTAGGCAGGTTTTCCAAGGCTCATAACTCATCCAATACTCAACCAAATCAAGTGAAACAAAAATTAAAGTTGTAGTTCTCAACGAGATGAAGAGATTGATACCTTGCACGTTGGCTAACTCATCGTGTTTTGATTGAAAATTACCTCAAAAGTGGCGGTGCTTAGCCGGAAAATTGGGGAAGCTTTCCCCTTGAGTTTTCTACTTCCAAACATCACTAAAACTTCTCAAAACTACTTTCAAACATACACCAAGACACGATTTACAACTTTTGGATGAAGTTCGAGGCTTACCTTCACCGAAGAATGTGGAAACTCGTCGGAAAACTCGGTGAACAGTACAAGCACTTTGCAGCGAGTTTTGGAAGGTTTGGAGAGTTCTCTCCTGAATCTGAGTTTATTGGGGTGTTGGTGGGGATGTTGATGTTGTTGTTATGTTGTTTGTTTGTGAGAGAGACCCTCGGAGATAGTGTGGTTTCCAGACAAAGAAGAAGAAAAGGGGGTCACGGGGAAAGAAAAGAGAAAAAACATGTGGGCCCTAGTGGCTCACATAACAAGGTCACTGAAGACGAAACACGAAAATATCTGAAAAACATCCGACGTTCGAAACGTAAGATCTTCGTTATAAATTCGAACTCGAAATCGTTTGCGCCTACGCGTTCGTGGCGATGAGTACGACAAGAATAACTTAATTAAATTAAACCTACATGTTTCGACGAGACGATCAACGAAAGTCAACAACTATGCCTCAAGTGCATTTTGGTAATTTTATAAGTCCAAAAATACAAAATATGATAAAATCAGGGACATAGTTTCACACTAGTAGTCGTTGCCAATAGGCCAAGTCATCACCAAAGATGATCTCGATCCAGGTTCAATTCGGTGAAGGGTGTCAAAGTGTGTAAAGATGAGTGTATGAAGATTTTTTTTTAAGAACAGAAAGCGAATGAGGTAGAGAAATGTAAACTGGGATCGAAGATGATTGCAAGATTGTGTTTTTGGGTTTTGACAATTTTTTATTAACTATTAAATTATTAAGCCTATTTGTAATTTTTTTTTTAATTTAGTTAGACTTGTGTGACCCATCTCATATCAACACATAACAGAATTTTTGACAGAATTGTCACGGATGGACTACATTGATTTGAGTACTTGTGGGACTACATTGATCAATGTTCAATTTCAGAGACCATTTTGATGTCGCGGGTCAATTTCAGGGACCATTTGGATGTCGCGGGTCAATTTCGGGGACCATTTTGATGTCGTGGGTTAATTTCAAGGACCATTTATGAGGGAAAAAAAAACTTATGAGGCCCCTTTATGTGCCACATCAGCACTTAACAGAATTGTGACGGAATGATCACATTGATTTGACACATCTATTTTCAGGGGCTACATTGACTGATTTTCAATTTTAGAAACCATCATGATGGTGATAGTCAATTTCAGGGACCAATTGTGATAAAAACCTTTTTAATTATTTAGATACAAAGTTTGAACTTTAGTAATTCTGTGAGCTGTTGAAGGTTTAAATTAGAATCCTCCAATTTTTCAGACTCCTTGAAGTACATACGACCTAGATTAGAGTTATAAAACTCCTTGTCTAATTGTTGAAATGAAATTTCCTGCAGTAGATATGGTTTAATAGCACTGTGAGTGTGTTTGAAATCTTTTTGTACCTACTGTATACTCCATAGTGAGCAACTAGAAGTCCCATAATACTGGGCTAACTTATGATAACAATTGCACTTATAAGACCACATCACAGCCCAAAAATGGGAGGGAATATAAGTCCATCTCACATTTATAACCTCCTACCACAAAATGAGCATTTTTACAACAACATTGACTCCTAACTTTGCCCATCAACAATCATGACATGAAATGGCTTGGTGTCCTACAATTGCCACCCTAACTTTTTCACTGACCTGGAGTCAATAAAATTGTAGGTGCTACTTGAATCTAGTATACTTTGCATAGGTTGGTTCCTTACCAAACCATCCAGTTTCATAGTCTGCACTGTTTACTTAGCATTAGTTTCATAAAAAGCACACTCACTGAGCTTCATTTGTTGCACCTCAGCTTGCAATTCATCCTAAAATTGGCAATCTACAACATTGTATACCACATCAAGCATAAATAGTTGATTGTGGTTACATTTATGCCCCGTAATCCACTTTTCATCATAAAACCAACATTCCCCCTTGTCTTTCTTGCGTTGCACTCCTTCATGAGTCAATTTCTTAAATGGTAAAGCACCCTATCAAGATCTTGAAACTGGAACATTAGGTAAGGTCAAAGGTGGAGGTTTGGCAGTTGTTGCTAATTTTGGAGGACCATATTTAAGCTCAAACAGTTTAGTATCGATGCAAGCCTCATGAACATTGAAAGGACGCAATAATTTCACATCGTATTTCAATTCATGCTTAAATCCATACAAGAAACAACTATTAAGCAAAATTGGACCAACATCATGGGTTCAGTTTGCTAATCTGCGAAACTCAGCAATATAATCCTTGAGTGTACTTGTTTGGTGTAATAAGAAAAAGGCCTCTGCATTATCTTTATATTAAGAGAGGGCCAAACTCCTGATAGAAAGCTTTTGTGAAGTATTCCCAGTGAAGAGTAGTTTATAAGCAATCCCTTTATTGGGACAATTACAAGGCATCATTCTCGAGGTGGAAGGGTATTGTGACCACCTTCTGATGCTCCGGTGTGTTATAGTAGGAAAAATAATACTCTGCTCGATCAATCCAGGACAAGGGGTCATCACCGTCAGTGAATTGAGGAAAATCAAGTTGTTGCTGCCACGGTGGACGTAGTGAACTGCCTCTACAATCGTAGGTCAGCCCCCTTGCGTTTGATATGGATTGAATTTGAGATGATCGGCTTCATCGTGACAGGTGGGTTATGAGGTAGAACCTCCCTTGCTGCCTCACGATAGCTCTGGTCTGAATTGCTCGAAAACACCGCGAGCTTGATGTCCAAAGCATCAGAGAAGGTAGCTTGGAGCGCTACTGGCAACGATTCCAAGGAAGCTTCAAGAGCAGCAACACGAGAACCAATGACGGAAAAACGAGTGGTGGTGGTGTGGTGGGAAATACACAAAAGGAGAACTAGGAGCGAATTGGTTGATACCAGTGATAAGGTTTGTTTCGACCGTAACCAATAGCAGAAGCAAATGACATTGGAGGAAGGAAACGATAAGGAAAAAGGAGCAGAGCTCTAGTATTTTTAAATTTAATATTTCTTTAATAAAATGACCATTACAACTTTTCTCCCAATTGTGTTGTTATACAAGGGAGTATGATTCTCTTCCCTCTTTTTTTCCCTCCCCTTTCCTCCCCTCCTATTTGAACTGTCATGGTTAAGCCACGTCAACATCTTATATTAATATTTTATAGAAAGAGAAAGACAAAATAGAGAATGTGAGAGGAGGGGGTGGAAAGGGCTAAAAAGAGGAGATGAGAGAATCCTAGTCCTTATACAACTCCCACATAGCACTTACAACTGGCATTTCTAACAAACTCCCTAAAAACAAGAAATAACCCAATTAACAACTAATTAAACTTTCATTTGTGATCAAGGCAATCATAGTTCGTATCAAAAAGGGAACAAAACACATTCAATCCCAGCAAATCTGTTTCTCTCTTTCTATTGTTTACTATAAATAAAGGAATGACAAAGGGGAATAGAATCACTCAGTTCTCCTTAGCCCCTTTTCTCTCTCTGCCGTACTCTTTCTCTCTCTGCCGCACTCTTTCTCTCCTACTTCAAAATAGGCCACAACAGATAATAGTAAATTTAACAATCGAAGAAAGCCACAACACATAACATGTAGTATTTGACAATTGAAGGAAATTGAATTAATGGGGATCATAACCTAATTGAAATTTGAGGGAACAAATGGAAAGAATGTCATAAGTTGAAGGGTCATTGCTAGATTGTTTCCAAAATAAATATATATAAATTTTTCTTAGGAAAACTGCCCTTGTATGGAAAATTATCTTCCAAGATACTAGTCTCTCATATAGTTTTGTTTTCCCAAGTAATATAGTTTGAGTTGTAAATCCAATTAAAATCTATCCTCTTCATTTGTAGCTAATGAAAACAATAATTCATACCTAATCGACCTCAATTAGCCAAAGTGTAACACAAGAAATTGGAATTGCCACTTCATTGTGTGGCATATTTGATTTGTCCCTATCCTTTTTATGTAAATCAAAGAATGCTAAAATATGATGAAATAGTTATGTGCTTGCCCTAATCATCACATGCATGATATCTTTTAAACCAGGCAAAGTTCATTGTATTGTCAAATGGCTTCGTAATAATTTAATTCACTAGGTTTCTTTCCACCTCACTACTCACTAGTATTTTTCTTCAAATGAGATTTCCAAATTTAGGAATTGAGTAGGTTGGTTGGGTTAGAGTGAGAGAGAGAGAGAGAAACAATCCAACCCTTTGTGTCCATTTAGGTGCAAATTACCATTTAAATTATTTTAAAAAAAAACCTTAATTCTTATGAGCTTATTGAAGAAAAATAATGATCATGTACCACAAAATGTCATTAAAATTCAGGGACACACCATTTTTTTTTTAACAAATGATATTGTTTATACTAAGGGGATAGGCTAAACCTCACAATGGGCTAACAATAATGTTGTTCAAATTCGCTTTTGGCGGGAATCGAATCTAAGACCTATCACTTACAAGTAAAGTGAAATACTACTAGACCGTAGTATTAAGTTGCAGTATATAACATTTTCACACAACCAAAACCTACCATTTTACCCAAATTTTATTCCATACCTCCCTCCCTCCTCCCACAGAGACAGAGAATACAATTTTGTTCATGTCCACATATTCATTTCCAATACTTGACAGCCTAGAAATCAGAAGAATCACATACAAAAGGGTCTCATCTGTACTTCCCTTGGACATTTTCCATAGAAGCGGATAAAATTAGGAAAGCCGAAAAAATGGAACAGTGGATAGGTCTGATTGGCTAGAATGGCCGGGATTACCGGAGGTCAAACTTAACCCTAACCCACTAAGCCGGCGCCGGAACTGGGCTCAGGCCCACCACCGTGTCATACCGTTCCAAACCCCGAGTCAGTCATTGACTCAGCTGCCAACCCCACATTCCAAATACTTCGACTTTTCCATCACTTTCAGTGTCAGCCCTTTTAATCACAGAAGAAACCAAATACATTTAAAAAACAACAGTAAGAGAGAAAATTCAGGTTTTTTTTCTCTTTTTTTTTTGAAAAAAAACTATGGAACAATTAATAACAAATTACGATTATTTATTTTTTTGGATACGGAGAGGTTATGAGAATTTCATCATAATCATAATCAAACAAACTCAATAGCTCAGAACATCGAATCAAGACATCTCACATTATTTTTGTTTATTGGAGAGTCGACCATGGGCCACTTGCTTAGGTTTTCTCTCTCTTTTTTTTTTTAAATTTTTTCATTTTAATTTAAATACTTTAGCAGAGCAGCAATTTGATAGTCCACTGTTGATCTCTGGAGCTTTGACCGGCCACTTTCTGTCCCTCCCTCTCTCTACAAAATTAGAATAATTAATTTAATGGGTTTTTCCATTTCCATTTGCTGTTTCTAAATTTTGTGTCTTTCTTACTTTTGATCTCTTTGGAGGATTTTAGAGAGAGAAAGAAAGGAAAGCAAAGAAAGTGGAGAGAGATTTGTCTGCGTCTCTCTCCTTCTCTCTCCTCCCATCCCTCAACAGTTTGTAGTGGGGGAATTCGAAGCGTGTGAATTTTGAGGTAAGAATCTTCCATTTGCCTTTTCGTGTTTTTTAGAGAGAAAAAGTTGAGATTTTAGAGAGAGAAATGCAATGTTACTGTGTAACGGGCAGGTGTAATTCTGGGCAGTTCCGTGGTAGTCAAACAAGTGTTTGATATATTTCCTCAGAGAGAGAAGAGAGAGCTGAGAGATGGGCATGGTTGGATTTTTGTGAGTCATGGTGGATCAGCGAAGCGTAGTATCGTGTGCCTTCTTATTGGTGGTGGTGGGGTTGCTGTTTGAGCCCACATTTGAGCAGCCGAGCCAGCCGCCAATGCCACTGGTTTCACCGGCTGAGCGGGCGGCGCTGCTGGAACTCAGATCGTCGTTAGGGTTGAGAGGCAGAGACTGGCCGATAAAGGCAGACCCTTGCTTCATCTGGAGAGGTGTGGAATGCCGGAATGGTAGAGTTGTTGGGATGAACATTTCTGGGTTTAGAAGGACTCGACTTGGCAGTCGAAACCCACAATTTTCAGTCAATGCTTTAGCCAATATAACCCTTTTGCAGTCTTTCAATGCTTCCAATTTCCTGCTTCCGGGTTCGATTCCCGACTGGTTTGGACAACAACTCATGTCCCTACAAGTGCTTGATCTCACTGCTTGTTCTGTGATTGGTGCTATTCCATTGAGTCTGGGAAATTCAACCAATCTGACTGCTCTGTATTTGTCTTATAACAACCTTACTGGGACAATTCCTGCTAGTTTGAGCCAGCTGCTAGGCCTTTCGGTTCTTGATCTTTCTCGAAATCGCCTTACTGGATCCATTCCTTCATCCTTTGGCAACCTTGGGAATCTGTCTGTGCTTGACATTTCTGGGAATTACTTATCAGGGTCAATTTCTCCTGGCATTGGGACCCTGTTGAAGCTTCAGTATTTGAATCTTTCAAACAACATGTTGTCTTCTTCAATACCTCCGCAACTTGGGGACCTTGGTAGCTTGGTTGACCTTGATCTAAGTGCCAATCTATTGGCCGGGTCAGTGCCTTCTGATTTGAGGGGGTTAAGGAACTTGCAGAAAATGATAGTTGCAGACAATTTGCTGAGTGGGATTTTGCCGGATAATCTGTTTCCAACACTGACGCAGTTGCAGGTCATAGTTCTGAGAAACAATGGTTTCACGGGTGGTCTTCCTAATGTCCTGTGGTCAATTCCCATATTGAGCCTTCTTGATGTTTCTGGCAATAATTTCACTGGTATGCTGCCCAATTCTAGCTCGAATGCTAATGCCACTGCTGCAGTATTCAATATTTCTCGGAATCTGTTCTATGGAGGTCTAACGCCTTTACTTGGAAGGTTCAGCGATATTGATATTTCGGGAAACTATTTTGAAGGTGGTGTGCCAGGGTATGTGGGCACAAATGCATCACTTGGCAGCAATTGCCTCCAAAATGTGAAGAATCAGAGGACATTGAAAGAATGCTCTTCGTTCTATGCTGACAGGGGTTTGGCTTTTGATAATTTTGGACAGCCAGAGTCTACACAACCACCTCTAGCAAAACCTCCTGGGAAGAGCAATAAAAAGGTGATCATCTTGGCAGCAGTTTTAGGGGGAGTTGGTTTGATTGTTCTTTTAGTGTTGTTTTGCGTGGTGCTACTCCTATGTTTACGCAAGAGGGGAACAACAACTCAAAGAGGAGTTGATGTGGGGCCAGCTACTGCAGGCGGCGGTCCACCACCTCCAGGAGCACCAATTAACTTTTCTAGTGTAGGAGATGCTTTCACATATCAGCAGCTGCTTCAAGCCGCGGGTGAATTCAACAATGCAAACTTGATAAAAAATGGCCACTCAGGGGATCTCTTCAGGGGGATCTTGGAAAATGGGATCCCTGTGGTCATCAAACGGATTGATTTATGCTCGAATAAAAAGGAAGCATACCTACAGGAATTAGATTTCTTTAGTAAGGTGTCACATACAAGATTTGTTCCCCTTCTGGGACACTGTTTAGAGAATGAGAATGAGAAGTTCCTGGTGTACAAATATATGCCAAATGGGGACTTATCAAATTCCTTGTTCAAGAAAACCAGCACAGAGGATGATAGTTTACAGTCGTTGGATTGGATAACGAGATTAAAGATTGCGTTAGGCGCAGCAGAGGGTCTCTCCTATCTGCATCATGAATGCAATCCCCCCTACGTGCACAGGTAACTTGAAAAGTTAAATCTTTTATGTTTAAATCATTCTCTTCTCATACGTTTCTTTTATTCTCCAGCAATCAGGTTCTTGTTATTTTGTATGCTTTATTTGTCATCTATAGCATCTGTTTTATTCATTGTTTGAGATGGATACATACTTATATATGTGTAACATATAACGTTGAATGTATATAGGCACACATACACAAAGTTGATTTTTCGATGGAATTTGTGTAGTGCAATGTTTCCTCAACATTACAATGTTGTGGTCATGATTTTTAAGGGCTTTCTGTGCAACATTAAGCAATTTTGGGAATTCACAAAATTTTACTTTTCACAACTACCCGTTCATCTCGGAGTCTCCATGAAATTGAAACTAACGGTATAATAGATTGACTTTGGCTTTGTAAGAAGATGATCATGGCATTTGTTTACTCTATCCACAAAATTTTATTATTCTGAGTGAGAGGAATTAAAGAAACCCAGAGATGGTCAGGTATATTGGCCAAGATACTCCTGTGAACATCACGGATAAGAATTACGTAATGTGTTTGACATATTTAAGGGGAAGATAATATTTTGTCTTGCTTTATTTCAATTATAAAAATAGCTCAGTACCAATAATATGGTTGTGACCTGTAAGTGGTGATTATAATATCCTTGACGCATGAAGTCAGATGCTTGAATTTGTCAAATGCCAATTTGATTTTAGACTAAATCTTCTCCAGTACAATGAAGTATCAGATGGCAGTTACACTGAATTAGTTAATGGAGTTTTGAATTCAGAAGTGATGCGAAAAACTTTAAGAATATTGTTTCCCTTTAACTTTGTACCGTAATTAAGGGTCATAGACAAAATGTGGAAGTTGCAGATTTGATCAATAAGCTTCCTGGTAATGATTTTATCTGAGGGATGGACCCATGGTACTAGCTTGATATTCGACTTGACCAACTTGCAAAACATGATTGGTTAGACAGCTAGTGAATGGTGATTGTGACATTTAGGTTTGATTAAGAATGTTAATTGAATATAAAAACTGTAAAGAGAAATTTTCACGATTCCTCTCTAGGTAGACACAAAAAATAGAGCAAAATTTTGGAATCTTTACATAAATTATTTGAAGAGTGAAGATTTTTATGCGATGAATCTTTGCACTTCCATCAATGATTAACTTATGTAGGTGACGGAGAGCATCTCTATTAGTTCTGTATTCTTCTTGTCTAAGTAGTGATATAGCTTTCTTTTTGTAGGGATGTTCAAGCAAGTAGTATACTTCTTGATGATAAATTTGAAGTGCGGCTAGGGAGCTTGAGTGATGTCTGTTCTCAAGAAGGGGACACTCATCAAAGCAGGATTACCAGGTTGCTGCGGTTGCCACAGTAAGTGTCCTGTCAATAATTTCATCTAATCACTTGTCTCTTTCCGAACTGTGACTATTCATGGATGTACATTGTCTATGAATATATAAATATTTATTTTGACATATTATTTATTCAGTCTGTTGTTGAGTTACTATGGTAATACATGACATGTTTTAATCTTTTTTGTAAAAAGGCTTGTGCTTTTGCTTTTATATCCATTTCTTGCTGCTGTCCTAGTTAACCTGCTCCGTATATTAGCAATTTTGCATATTTTTGTTATTCTGTGGCTACCTTGTTTATTAACTCCTTGCAATTTATCATCTATATTAAATGAGTTTTTTTTTTTTTTTTTTTTTTTTAATTTTAATTCTCATGATGCCATATGATCAGTTCTATCTTCCCCCATCCACCCCCACCACTTTGGAGTCGAGTCTCTTCTATTCTCTTCTTAGCTGCACTACCCTCCCTCAATCCCTCTAGCAATGCCCAAAGTAAACCTGTGCAGTTTTTAAAGTTAGCATGACACAGATGTTCTTTTGACACAGCGTGAAAATAAGATGAAGGATCGACAAGCGTCAAATCCGATATCATAAACTGAAATCCATCAGTATTCCAGAGTCCACCAGAAAATCGAGAAAACCTCTGAATTTGATTGGTAATAATATGAATAATCTGAACCAAGATAAGCCTTTATATAGGCATCAAACCCAAATTCTAGTAGTAATTGGAAATCTAATGAATAAAGGAAACATAAAAGAAAATCCTAATTAACTAGAGAATATGAAACCTAATCCTTATTGGACAAGGAAAGATAAAATTACCCAAAACTTAAAGTTTCCCAAAACCTATTCAAGCAACCTGAATATTCCAACGGTACGCCTTTCCATATTTTATCACAAAATGTTTTATGGTTGAACGTGAATTTTCTTTCTTGCGTCTTTTCTTGCCAATCGTCCACAATTGTCCTTTCTCTAATTTTAGCCACTTTAATCAACCCTATTTTGTCCTACATCATCTTTTGTCTGCGGGTTTTATTAACCTTAGGTGCATTGTATACCTGTTTCTCGTTTCACTATATGCGGTTTTCATAATTTCAATGTAAAAGACGTTAGACATTCTGTACTAATATCTTTAACCCTTAAACAAAACTAGCGCCTGGGGCAAGGTTACTCATGATGCTGATCCTCTCGAATTGGATCTGTTTACATGCTTGCTGATCTTTGCTGAATTGCGTGTAACCTTGCATTAAGTTCGCTTTTTTTTTTCTTTTTTTTTTTCCGTTTTAATCATCATTTGTAAAATTTGATGCATTTGTGCGTACAAACTTCTCATCAGTTTTCTTTACAATGCAGGTCATCTGAACAAGGTGCTTCTGGTACGTACATATCTCGTTGTAGAACCCCAAATCATTTTAGCTCTTTTTCACTTTTATTGCTCTCCTAGCATTGAACAGACTTGCAGCTCTTTGAGACAGTTATATATGTTAATTTATTTTCGATTTTTTAAAGCGTAATTTGACTTTTCGATCTTTGAGGCATAAAAGAATGACCATCACATGTCCAATAATTCTCTAAGGCTTCATTTTTATTTATAGAAAGTGGTAGCACATAATGATTGGGTCAGATAAATTTCTAATGTATATTTTAAATGAATTGAGAGGGTCCAAAAAAAAAAATTGACACCTTTGAAAGTCTCATACGTTTTCACTCCAGCTTTTCTGCATGTTTACACACACCAGAGTCATAGCATGTAGTTGTACTTCCAAATCTGTTGCTTAGTACTGAATTTTATGTTTATCTGAAATGTACAGGTTCCCCAACAGCAGTGTGTGCCTATGACGTTTACTGTTTTGGGAAGGTGTTGCTTGAACTCGTAACAGGTAAGTTGGGCATAAGTGCTTCCAGTGACACCGACGTGAAGGAATTGTTAGATCAGATACTACCATACATCAGTATATATGATAAAGAACTTGTGACAAAAATTGTGGATCCATCACTGATTGTGGATGAGGACCTATTAGAGGAAGTGTGGGCCATGGCTGTTGTGGCCAGGTCCTGCCTAAATCCGAAGCCCTCAAGGCGTCCCCTAATGAGATATATTCTCAAGGCTTTGGAAAACCCTTTGAAGGTGGTGAGGGAAGATAGCTCCGGTTCTGCAAGGCTCAGAACAGCCTCTTCCAGAGGGTCTTGGAATGCTGCTGTGTTTGGTAGCTGGCGCAGCTCATCTGAGGTAGTGGTCATCCCAGGAGCCTCAACTAAAAAAGGGGAAGGAGCAAGTGGCTTAAAACATTCAGGAACCAGCGGTTCGCAGGGAAGTGGTCCGACGAATGGTGGCGGGGAACATTCATCCTCACGCAGACGGCATTCTAGGGATATATGTCCGGAACCATCTGGTGTACATGATGTAGAAAAACCTGACCAGGACTAGACGATTCACCTTGATTGTTCTTGATTCTTTGTTAATAACACGGCAGGCTTATTTGAGTGCCTGTCTGTTGGTACCCCAGCAAAGCGCTTCTTGGTTTTGGAGTTGGGTGGTGTTTCAAGCCAATTTTTGTAAATGGGTGTGGTTCCATGGTCCACTGATCCTCAAGGAACACTGATTGTGAAGTTGCATCAAAATTTCAATCTTCGGGATTGGTGAATTCAACTTGAGGATGAGAAGGATCGGGGGGTGCCGTTGGCGGATAGGGTTCATATTTGTTGGAAGGGCTACAATTTTATTTGTAATTGATTTGTTCTGTTCCTGTTCGGTTTCTGGTCAGTGTAAATTGTAATTGTCAAGGATTTCTTCATTCAAATCAGATTCTCACATTTGGGTTTAGTAGGAAAACACAACACCAAAAAAGGAATTGGAACAGAAAGTGAGCTTTTATATATACTGGGACTTTTCAGTTGTACATTTTCTACCGGCTACTGCTTTTACCGTTATCCCTGAATCATTTACCCTTCACATTTTCAACAGATGTAGGTAGGTGAGGTCACCTACCAAACCCAAAGTCCAAGTTTCTCTTTTGCTAGCATGTGTTATAACTGTCTCGTTATATGGAGTGCATCCTTGCACCGATCGACCAAGAGAACGGGACTATGTGTCATAATACCAGTACTCTTCTAAAAGATATCAAAAGAGAAGCTTGGCCTTTTGGTGTAGCGCTGGAAAACGGAAAATAAAAATGAGACACCACACAAACCGCCCGGTCATGTTCAATCAATTTTGTCGGATTTTCGGTATGATTGCTCCCCCTTGGACTCAAGCGAAACGATTGCTTTTAACCACTAGAGGAGCTGCCGCTCCCATTAATAATAGCAGTGGAACGGGTTTGTGTTTTAACAGATGTGGATCAGGTCGTTTGACTAAGCCAATGTGTGCCTTGCTCTCGAGTTTGAGTCCGCCCCTCAAAGATTAAAACAGTTTATAATTTTACTTTGTAATAAAATAAAATAAAAAGAACAAGTTTAAGTTTATTTTTCAGCCGTCTGTTTCCTTCGTTGTTTGAATTTGGTGTATACCTATATCTATCTATATCTATATATATCATTTGTAAGAGGCTACTCACTCGAAATTTGCACTCTAGATATTGAACTGGGAAGCATATGACAAGTTATTCTATCCACTATCCACAATTTCATTATTCCTACTAGTCACAGCAATAAAAAATAATTAAAAAGACTAATAAACCCTGTAAACATCAATGGAAGATAGCTTACCATCAATTCAATAATATTGTTATGAGCTGTAAAAGGTAATTATAATATCCCTCTTAATATATACTAAGAGAATATAATTTTTCAGAGCCGAAGTACGAAGGATTGGAATATAGTTACCTCAGAAGTTCGATCATGGGCTCAACAACTTCGAGCGGAACTGGATTGACGAAGCAGTGGTGCCACCATCATCCTGTTCCGGAGTAGTGGGCGAAGTCTGAGCAACTTCGCTGAGAATGACCATGCTTGTTCTGCAAGACACAGGGATCTGATCAGGTATGGAATCAGTCAAATCCTCTATATGTCTTGGAGTTCCTACAATCTGGGAATTGGTGTGCGCTGCAAGTAATCACACCTAAAGAGGATGCAATATCTACTTCTAGATATCCTCTAGGATTCTCTCGACTTAACACAGGATTCTATCATAAAAAGGTCGCTCTCCTGACTGGTATAAATACACCCTTCTAGGTTTATCCTCTGTTGACAAGCTGCAGAAGACTCAAGTGGCCTTTCCGGCTAAGAGCCACTCTAACTTCGTGGACATCGAAAAGCTAACCTTGGAAAACTCAAGTGCGACTACCCCCTTAAACTCAAATCCTCGTTTTCGGCTATGGGAACATAAGTACCATAACCTCGAGGGAAAGCCCATCGTGTCGACTGCTACTCCAACCCCAGTAGACATCGCTGATCCGAGTAGAGGTCGTTCACGTGATGAGTAAGTCACCAACATCGCCTTTGGAAGCAGGCTTCGAATCCCACAAAACTTCTCTCCCCTGAACACCATAGGGGCATTATGGGTGGAAACTCGTCATCTAAGATTCGATGAACCCAAATCTTCTGAAGAGCAAGAATGACGACGCCCCTTGGATAGAGAAAACCCCGTGGACATAACCAAAAATGATCACCCTTGTATCTTAATCAAGCCAAACGTTCGGATCAGAAGCTCTCTCTCTCTCTCTGACGGTTGAATCCATGCCATCACCGAAGAAGTTCTCCCAGCCACAATTCAAATCACTCCGTAGGGACTAATTAGGATTATCACATCATGCACTACCGCAACACCATGGTGATGTACAATAACAATGATGCTTGGATATGCAAGATGTTCCCATCCACACTAGAAGAACCTACAATGAGATGGTTCTCGGAGCTTTCAACTAGATGCATTGATGTATGATTACGTTACCCACAAAACTCTTCTCTCTTAGAAATTGAACAAAAGGAAGTATGATTACACTACCCTGGTGGAATGCTTCAATGTAGCGAATGACCTCACTAACTAGAATGACAAGACTAGGAAGACAATTACCAATCCAGACCATGCCAAAAAAATTGATAAGAGGATGAACGACCGGGACACCCATCCCCCTTCTCCATGTCAGGCAGATAGAAAAGGCGGCCAAGACAGGCAAACTCCTTCCAAGCCAAAGGAATACACTGCTTTGAACACCACGATTAACAACATCCTCCACATCATGAAGGACAAACAATACCTTCGACACCCAAAGCCACTCCATGAACATTTGGAAAAGAACTACTTCAATCTTTGGCCAAAATAATTGTTGATCAAGCTATGTTTGCAAGAGCTACTTCAACATGAGAAGCATTCTGGCGATCATAGACGACTGTATGTGATTTGAGCTAATTCCATATCACATAAAGCTTGATCGGGATATGAGAATAATCGAATTACAATGTAACTAAATCAAGGTTTAGAAGAGTATCATAATTAGTTCATTTATACTTCTCCTCATCCAAGTAGCCATGACATGCTGCTAGGTGCCATTCATGGTTTATGGAATTAAATTAATTAATTAACTCATTTCACTGTCAATTTTAGTTAAAACCTAATAGGTCTCACACATATAATAAGTTCTAATAAATTTATATGTATGATGATTAGATACAATTAATTGTTAATTATATTAGAATAATTATTTGGGCTTATTGCACATGGTTTTAATTAAAAGGTATCGGACTTTATTTAATTAAAAGGGTCCAAGTCACAAACCCAAGGTGGATAAGTGAGTGGGCTTGGTGTGTGGGATAAAACCCAAACCACCAAACCCTAAGTGGTGTGGCAAGGAGTATTTATATACTCCTCGTGTTTCTCTCAATATACAAAATGCAAAAGTTGTTCAGTTTGTCTCTCAAGAAAAGAGAGAAAATCCCTAGGTTATGCAATTCACTAATATGTTTAGGATATTCCGCATCAAGTTTGATATCTTCAATTATATTTGTGATATAGGTGCATCAAATCGGTATCAGACTGTAGGGACAAGGATACTCAAAAGAGATGAATATCTTTGTGGTGACTATTGTTTGGCTGTCTAAATGTTGAACGCTGGATTGCACTTGTGAGTAATTGATCATAAAACACTTCACTTTGTTGGGAAAGCTAATGAAGTGATCTCGTTCCGCCAAAGAATAAAAAAAAAAAAAAATAGAATTAGTGCTATTAATCCAAAATGAAGGTACTTCTCTATCGACTGGTTCTACGACTTCAGTGATGTTAATCCAAACTGAATATGGTGCCAATTATCAACACAATGATGTTACTCCAAGTTGAATGTACATAGGTGAAGGGGTTAGTGGGCAGTTAGTGTTTCTAGGTTTGCATTGAGTTGAAGGTCCTCTCTACGCTACAAAACGATTTCAATTTATAGCGTGAATTTCATGATGACCAAGCCTGCCAAGTGGTAGAATCCTAACAGGACTGTGACTTCTCGGCCTAATCCTGAACATCCTTGACATTATCTTACCAAACCTCTATCTTGCCCAGACTCAGTCTTTATCTAGTCTTGGCCTCTTTGAGTTGAACTTAGTCCTCTTACGCATTCGATTCATTTCTTATTTGATTAGTCATAGGTTTAGATTCTTAATAATGTGAATCTTATCAAAAAATATTCTGATCTTTCAACAGTCCTAACACAACCAAGACTTGACCGAACCACTGTCACAATATGATCCTCTGACACTCCTAAATCTATTAAGACTTGGTCGAACCCCCCGGAGTTCCTTTCCTGGACTGACTACCACCTAGGCTAAATATCCATTATTGGGCTAAGGCACATAACCTTCATTCCTTAGTTTATTTCTTCTCGGGCCAAATCTCTAATTTCAGGCCCAAACAATTGGTATCGACATTGGTAGCATGTGTGATGGATGTTTATGCTGGATTTTGGAGCGTGTGGAGAGGAATTGGGCATATGGTGGTAGTGGTCTACATAAGGCGGCAATGGTGGAGGTGATTTGAGAGGAGTTAGAATATGTTGGTGCGGGTGGGGAGTTGGGGTTGCAGACTCCATTAGTCTAATGAGTGTTTTTTCTGAGAAGAAGAGTAGAACATGAAGATGCACACATATTTCTTCAATTTTTTTATTATTTCAAATAATTAGTATTTTTTATTTTATTTATCATTAGGCGTTTTTATTATATTTGTAAGTAATAAATTACAAGGGCAAATTTGTTCTTAAA
This sequence comes from Heteromeles arbutifolia, assembly GCA_024362995.1. Taxonomy (NCBI): domain Eukaryota; kingdom Viridiplantae; phylum Streptophyta; class Magnoliopsida; order Rosales; family Rosaceae; genus Heteromeles; species Heteromeles arbutifolia. Next base: position 34,504,512 of record JANCRC010000002.1, on the reverse strand, counting down.
AGAGCTTTTAAGTTGATGTCACCATAAACTTGAGCAGTGTTAGTATAATTAACAAGTTGTTAGAGCACTTACACCCTTTTAAATCACCTAGGGGATAGTGAATTAAATCCCCTCCCAAAAAAAAAACTCCTTCAACCCATTCCAATCCACTGGGCTCTGCAGAACCTAGTTGCTCACCCAGGCCAAAATTGATTGGCCGAGCCCTTAGGTCAGAATTAAAAAAATAATAAAAAACTAATAAAAATGAATTACAAAAAATTATAAAATATTAATTAAAAATATATATATAATTCATAATTTTTTTTTATAAATACTTAACTTTGTTCTTTTGTTCTTCTACCTACACCACATTTCAATATTTTCAAATGATTTCAACCAATCTATATGTCACATCCCCGCCTGGGCCCCGACCACAACCCGGGCACGCCTCCACCGTAGCACGATATTGTCCGCTTTGGGCCCCGACCACACCCTCACGGTTTTGTTTCTGGGAACTCACACGAGATCATGGGAGTGCTCTCGCGCGCTACTCGCTTAACTTCGGAGTTCCAATGGAACCCGAAGCCAGTGAGCTCCGAAAAGGCCTTGCGCTAATTGGAGGTGGGAATATACATATAAGGCTCACATGATCCACTCCCCTGGACAATGTGGGATCTCACACTATTAATATTATTCGAAATTAAAAATAAAATTATCTTTATCATTTTATAAAAATATTTTAATATTAATAGCCTAGGCTATTCAGTTTGAGTGGAGATGCATTTGGACAGTTATTGCTCACTAAAAGCACTTACTATTCACTTAAAATATAAGCTTTAAACCCCCCAAATCATCTCCAACCATTAGACTAAAATAAGCCCTAAGAGAAAATATATTTACGGGCTAGATTTCCTTTAGGATTTAAACCGGGCTTAAATTATTCTGGACCCACCAAATTGTCATAGTTCAAAATTATTTTTGTTTTATACTTATAATCTAATGGCTATGATCAAATGAGATCAAATCTAATACTTAAAAAAAATAATATTTGATGATCCAAAATTAAATTTAACGTTTAAAATAATTTAAATTAAATTTCACTTAAAACTTTATAAATACCTATGTATTTTTATGATTTCTAATTACTTATCGGAATTTAAATATTTTTAGATTAAACTGTTCGTAAAAATAAATTAGGATAATCTACATAAATTTTATTTTCAAAAAATTTACCAAAAAAAAGAAAAGAAATTAGGCTAAATCATTATTTAATACTATTGGACTAAAATTTTAATCTATAAAGATTGGAGGAGAAAAGCAATTTCTAAATTATGACTTAAAATTTTCTGACTTAAATTTTTAAGCTTTATCCCAAAAGTTTAGAGATGGTTAGACCATCTCCAATCCTTGAGTTAAAACCTAAAATTTTTAACTCAGAAAATTTAGGTTTTAAGTTAGAAACAATTTTTCTTTTCCAACCATTTTGGGTTAAATTTTTAGCCCGATATTATTAAAGAATAAATTTAGGATAATTTTTCGCTTAAAGTAACTTTTAGAAAGAAAAAAAAATTATGTAGATCATCCTAATTTAATTTTATGAACATTTTAACCTAAAAATATTTAGATTCCGATAAATATTGAAAAATTACTAAACCGGTACCATAAAACTCGTGGAATACTACAAAAGAATATGAAATACATAAAATATTTTTTTTTAATTACTTTAGCCTTTGGATTTAAATTTGAATTGTTAGAGTTTTTTTACCGTTGAATTTGATTAAATTAGATCTTAGCTGTTAAATTCAATAAAAAAATACATATATATGATGGCCAGCCCCACGAACCAAGGAGAATCCTAAGTTAAATTTGCCCCAAAAAAGTTTTAGGTTTTAACTTATATTTTCCCCAAGTTGGAATAAGTTTAGAAGGTAAAATTTGAGTTTTACTCCCGGTTGAAGTAAATGCCTTTCGAAAACTGGGTAGCCCATCAGTCCAGATGCATATCCTATAATCCACATGGAATGCTGTGGAGCAGCAAAAATGGCGGTTTCTTCTCCACTCACTCAACTGACTACTCCACTTCCCTTCCACCATTACCAATCTCACCTCCACCTCCACCTCCACCTCCGCCCCAAAGCTTTCCCCTCCGCCGCCGCCTCCTCACACCCCGACCACAATCATGACCCCCCAGACCTCACTATCCGCAAACACAACTCCAAATCCACCGCCCTCCTCCTTCAACGCCTCTCCCACCTTCCCAACCCTAACCTTAACTCTCACCATCCCCCTCCCCCTCCCCCTCCCGACGACAAATCTAAGCTCCTGGAACGCTCCCTCCTCCGCAAACGTACTCCTCAGTTCCCTGGCTCCATCTCCCTCGACTCATCCTCCCTCGATTCCTTTCGTGACGACGACGACGAGCACCGGATGATAATGCGGGCTCTGGAGATTCGCCGGAAGGTCACGGCCGAGATTTTTAAGGAGGTTATGAGGACCAAGGGCAAATTTGGAATCACCTATGCCACCAATCTGACCGAGACCTTGACCGACTTCCTTGACTACGTCATGGTCGAAGCTGCCGCCATGAAACGCTCGCCGGAGTTCTCAGATTCCACCTTCAATTTTCGCGCCAAAACTGTCATTGAAGACTCCGAAGTTGTGCCCTGCATTAGGTATTATCAAAAGCTTTACTCTTTTCCTTTGGAGGTTTGAATTTCCATGAGCTATTAGTTAGTAAGAAACAAAGAGATTGAAATTTCTGGATTTAAAGGGATATATTTGTCCACAATTTGGTTAATGGAATTGGATTGTATAGGTGGTTGAAACATAACTCACTTTCATATCCCCAAATTGGGAAGCTCATATGCTTGTCAAAGGGAGACATTGGCTCGATTAGAAGTCTTGCGGTGTGGTTGAAGTCCATTCATGTTAAGGGGAGGTTTATTGGGGTTGCGCTTGTGAAAGCGGGAGATCATTTTCTGGAGCGCAGCAATGAAGAGTTGGATGAGATTGTTGAGTATTTGGAGAGCAATGGAGTTAAGAGGGATTGGATGGGTTGTGTCATGAGCCGATGCCCACAACTCTTGTCCTACAGTTTAGAAGAAGTGAAAGCTCGAGCGGGGTTTTACTTTGAAATGGGTATCAATGAAAAGGATTTTGGCACAATGGTCTTTGATTTTCCCAGGGTACTTGGCTACTATACTCTTGTTGAGATGAACCAAAAGGTAGCCGACTCCTTGTGCTGATCATTGATTGAATGAAAATTGAAATCGTATAGTATCATACTATTCCAAAGTATCATGACATGACTGACATGGGCTTTAGGGTTTGAATCAGAAGAATGTGGAGTAAATTGCATACTGGTTTCATGATTTGGGTGTATTGATATATATATATACACAGAAATAAAATAAAATCTGAGCTTACTGATTTGCATATACATGTAGTGAGATGCTGCTCTTGTTTGTCCAGGTTAACTATTTGAAGGAGTTTGGTCTTAGTACTGAGGACGTTGGCAAATTGCTAGCATTTAGGCCACACCTGATGGGTTGTAGCATTGAGGAAAGATGGAAGACTCTAGTTAAGTATTTGTATTACCATGGCATAACCCGTGATGGTATGAGGAGAATGCTTACCATTAAACCAATAATTTTCTGCGTTGATTATGAGAAAACCATTGTGCCAAAGGTATGCCACACTTCTTGCGTTTGAACTTGGTTGTTGATGCCTATATATCCTGAAACTATCTAATCTAGCTGAATTCTTCTTTACATTTCTTTACCTTCCACCGGATCCTGTTTTAGGAATCCATGTTCCTTGACTACTATGTAGTTCTGTCAATTGTTTATGAACTCTATGCATAATAGGTTAATGCTAAATAGTAAATAGGCAAATCACATATTTGATGATCTTGACGTTTATTTTCCTACATGCAGGTAAAGTTTTTTCAGGACATAGGCATTCGAGATGATGCCATAGGCAAAATGCTTGTAAAGTTTCCTCCGTTGCTAACATACAGCCTCTACAAGAAAATTCGTCCAGTGGTTTGTTCTTTTCTTATTCAAGTTCTGTTTCGTTTCCTATCAGTCCCTTAAGTTTATGTGGTAATTTATTTGTATTAACAGCTCTTGAACACACACCATATGTGCACATGCATGCACAAAATAATATTTCTTTTTGTAACAGAAAAATCAATCAGTAGATTTCTTATAGTTTAGCACGGAAACTTGTCCTTCTTGTTGTAGTAAGCTGGTTAAAGTGAGGGTCGGTTCAGGTTCCATTCTATTAGGCGCATGGATTAACTTTGAAGCCATAAAAATAATAAATTAAAATCAGGTCATGGGATTGAATGGATCAACCTAAATTCTGAGTTTAATATATAGGCACAGTAACTGCTTTGCAGCAACAGACTAAATGATATCAAATAACAGAATTCACAGTTATATTAGTTTTGGTTGTCAGAAACTGCAAGTTGTTCAATTGCTTCATTGGCTGTGGTGTACTTGAGAAAAGCTCAGAGATCGTTAGAGATAGTATTCATGAAAGAGTTAGTATCAATAAAACAGATAGCTGTGATGAGGAGTTAAGGCTTCTCATTTTGTTTTTAAAGGTTTTGACAGGACCCATTCAACCGCATTGGTAGGAGAAACTTATAATTATTACTGATATATGCTTGAAAGATGTGTGATTTGAATCTTATTTGGTGTGGTAACTTTTCAAAGTATATCTCAGTGCTCCATTTTGAAACTGATTACACTGGTTGGACTTTTACTTTTATGTGGGTTCATGATAAATATTTATGGCCCATTCGATAGCCTTCATTTTAGTTTTTGCTTTTCATGTTTCTTAAAAGATAGAGGGAAAGTATATGGAGAAAGAGGAACGAAGTAGGGTGGATAAAGGTGGAGGAAGGGAGAAATTAGAAGGTAGGAAACAAAAAAAACTAGAAAAGAAAACCTACAAAAAATGGTTCAGTTTTAGTTTGCAATTTGTGTAAACTTCTATGTACAGTTCACGTCCTTTGCCCCACCCCTCCTCCACCTTTGCTCATCCCTCTTTTCTCTCTTTTATTTCCTCACTAATCCCAACAAAAATATCAACTAAAAAGGCCCTTAATTTTTAATTAAAAGAGTAACATCTAGTATTCACCCTTGTAACATGTTACTGGAATATTATACAGGTCATATTCTTGATGACCAAAGCTGGAGTTAGTGAGAGGGATATTGGAAAGGTTATAGCTTTGGGACCAGAGCTCTTAGGATGCAACATTGTGAAAAAGCTCGAGGTTAATGTGAAATATTTTCGATCACTTGGCATACATCATGGAGTTTTAGGTGAGATGATTGCTGATTTTCCCATGCTGCTGCGATACAATATAGATGTTCTCCGTCCAAAGTACCGTTACTTGAGGAGAACTATGGTTCACCCTTTGAAAGCCCTTATTGAGTTTCCAAGGTGAAAGCATCAAGCTTTTGGAATTCAAATTTAAGCTTTTCTTTTCACTTTGCTATTAACTTTTTGTAATAATTTCTCGTGATCCTTCTCTACTATTGACGTTCACCATAATGAGATTGTGTCCAGGTTTTTCAGCTACTCCCTTGAGGGCCGAATTATTCCGAGGCACAAGGTTCTGACAGAGAATTGTATTAATTTAAAACTACGCTACATGCTGGCCTGCACGGATGAAGATTTTGAGAAGAGGGTCAAGACTATAGTTGAAAGGCGCCAAAGATTTGAATCTGGTGTCTTGAGTGAGGATGTGTATAATTCTGAAATGGGTGATGATGAAGACTCGCCTGTGAAGGGAACTATCCCTGATGACGATGAGAGTGAGGCAGAATTAACTTTGTTTGATGACGGTGAAAGTGAGACGGAATCAAATATGCTCGATGACAGTGATAGTGACGCAGAACTGTAATTTCTACGATATGTCTACTTGTCATAGTAGGCATACCACACCTATGCGCTATGGTACGAGTTCAATCCCCACCTATTTTTCTCCCTCTAACAACTAACTATTAAGGTTATCACGCTAAAATATTAAAAATAGCAGGCTGCCGCTAAAATATTGCTGACGTAAGGGTCAAGCTATTAGAAGACAAGGAAATCCATGGTAGCAAAGTAGGCAGCCTGAAATTGGAGTTCATAGATTTTTTACACTTGTAAATGTTTACGTTGTATATACAGGGTCCTTCTTACCCTCTTTTGTTTAATGTATATGGCACAAACAAGGAATGGAAAGCGACAACCCAGGTGAAGCAGATACATAAGAGTTCAAATAATTTTAAAACTGAGATGTGCTTGGATTTAGCATTAAATCAACATATGCCTAAACTAAAACAAGAATAAAAGAAGGATTGGGATACGCGACATATCACTAAATATGTTTGATGTTTCATAGTTTGGTTGGGATTCAGTTTTAGTATAGGATTTGGTTTCCTATATTCTAGGGACTTTGTGTAAAATCCACGACAAATAAATAGATGGCTGTGGGATAGGGTTTAGAAGAGGAGAGTTTGAGAGACATTAGTTTATATACGAGAGAACACTTTGTGTTTGTGAGTTCTCTTGTATTCGTTGGTAATCAATAAAGTTTCTGTTGTTAGAGAGGTACTCCTATATTGCAGGAACTCTGAAATTGTTTTGTGTTTTGTTTATTGCTTGATTGTTTTTGGTCTAGTTCACAAGAAGTGGTATCTAGAGCTTAGGTTCTTATGTGGATTGTGACTACCAAGCAATGATGAAAACCAGTGATTCCACCAGTGGTGATGATGTTGAATAAAAGTCTGGCACTAGTGGTACCAAGACGACGGTTCTGAGTGCTAGGTTTGAAATTAAGAAATTTGATGGAACGAACAACTTTGCTATGTGACAGTGTGAGGTTCGAGATGTCCTATTACAACAAGGTTTGGTTGTTGTGTTAGGAGATATGTCATTGTTGATGAAGAAAGAAGAATGGGAAAGATTGAATGCTCATGCATGTTCTACAACTCGACAATGCTTGGGAAAGCAACAGAAGTATGGTGTGATGAACATAACTTATGCGAAGGAATTGTAGGCTGCATTGGAGACAAAATATATGAAGAAGAGTGCATAGAATCGACTGTATCTCAAGAGCAAGTTGTGCAGGTTCTAGTACAGGGAGAGCATAAATATGATCAACCGTCTAGAAGAGTTTAACAAGCTTCTAACTGAACTGGCAAATCTTGAAGAGATAATCAAGGATGAAGACAAGGCTTTGATCCTGATGAACTCATTGCGTGAATGTTATGAGCCTTTCGTTACTACTTGGATTTGTGGTAGGGAAACAATTAAGTACGATGAAATCTCAAGTGCTTTTTTGAATCATGAGGTTAGACATCTTAACAAGCAAGAAAGGAATAACTCTGAAGCTTTGATAGTGAGAGGGAGATCAAAAGAAAAGAAAGGCTTGTACAGGAAAAACAATAGGTCTCGTACTAGAGAAGTCTCGAAGAATAGGAATGGACAAGGATGAGTGTGCCATATGAAAGGACACTGGAAGAAAGACCGCCTTAAGATCAATGAAAACACTAAAGGAAAGAAGGATTACTTAGAAGCAAATATGGTTAAAGTCCAGGATGAGGAATTTGTCTATGCCCTAACCGCATCGAGCATTGTGGATTATATGAAAGAGTGGGTGCTCGACACAGGTTGTACTCATCACATGACTTCTCAAAAGCATTGGTTTTCAAGCTTCAAAGTTATGAATGGAACTGTGTACATGTATGTACAACTCAAGGAGTTGGAAGCATCAGGATCAAGCATCGTGACGGTGTAATTCGAGAATTACATGGTGAAAGGTATGTCCTAAATCTGAAGAAATTTTTGATCTCACTAGGCACTATCGAGTCATAAGGCTACAAGTTTTACTCTAATAACAACGTGCTAAAGAAGCACTTGTCATAATGAAAGGGCCTCAGAATGGTTTGCTTTATATGCTACAAGGAAAGACTTTGGAGAATGGAGTGGTTATGGTAGCTGATGAAGTGCAAAGTAATAAAGGTGACTTGTCTGTATTATGGCACATGAGGTTGGGACATGTAGGAGAAAAAACATTGCAAGGATTGATCAAGCAAGGGTGCTTAAAAGGAAAAGACTGGAACGATAGAGTTTTGTGAGCACTATGTTCTTGGCAAACAAACAAAGGTGAAATATGGCTCACCAGTTAATCAAACGAAAGGAATTTCGGACTATGTTCACTCTGATGTATGGGGCCCTGCAAAGAATGCTTCTTTAGGTGGAAAGAAATGGTTTGTATCTTTTATTAATGATTGCTCTCGCAGATTATGGATACATATGATGAAACAAAAGGATGAGGTCTTTGACATCTTCTTGGAATGGAAGAACATGGTGGAGAACAAGACTGGAAAAAAGACTAAGACATTGAGAAGTGACAATGGAGGGAAATATACCTCTGATCCTTTCTTTAAGGTGTGTAAAATTGAAGAGATCACTCGACATTTCATGGTTAGACATATTCCACAGCAGAATGGGATTACAAAGAGACTAAATATGACCTTGCTCGAGAAAGTTCGTTGCATGCCATCTCAAGCTAAGCTGCCAAAGAGAGTTTGGACAAAAGCTTTGAGCTATGCATGTCATGTGCTTAATCGTCTACGATCAACAACATTGGATGGAAGAACACCCATTAAAGTGTGGTCTGGAGAACAAGCTCAGGATTACGACAAGCTACGAGTGTTTGGATGCAATGCTTACTTTCACGTGAAGGAAGACAAACTGGATCCACGAGCCAAGAAAGCTGTCTTTATGGGATTCAATAGTGGTGTGAAAGGTTTTAGACTTTAGTGTCCCACGCTGAACAAGATTATAGTGAGTAGAGATGTGACATTCGATGAAAGTCACATGAAATTAAAGGAAGATGTTCAGATGGTGGAGCTTGGGGAACAAGTAATCGTGAATTCATAGTCAAGTAAGGAAGCTATGGAAGAAGAAAGACATGGTGATCAACTTGAACATGAAGAGAGTGAGCACGAAGAGGAAAACACCACGAGAAGAATTCAAGATACAAGATGATTGCATGAGCCAAAAGGAAGGGAAAAAGAGAAATATCCTTACCTGCGAGATACAAGGATTGCATGGCCTGCATGGTATATGCATTCCCAGTAATTGAGGCTGAAATTCCCACTAGTTTGAAGTAGCAGCAAATAGTGAAGGAGATAGTAAATGTCATGATGCAATAGACAATGAGATGCTCTCCCTTCACACGAATAAGACTTGAGGATTGGTGGAGCTACCTAGAGGAAGGAAAGCAATTGGTTACAAATGGGTTTATGCAAAGAAGAGTGAAGTGGATGACAAGAGCTTAGTAAGGTTTAAAGCTAGGCTAGTGGCTAAATGATATGCTCAAAAGGAGGTAATAGTTTACAATGAGAGCTTTTCTCCTATGGTTAAGCACTCCTCCATTCGAATATTGCTTGCCCTAGTTGCACAATTCAACCTTGAATTGCTACAACTAGACGTGAAGACTGCATTCCTTCATGGTAATTTGGATGAAGAGATTTATATGAGACAACCCAAGGGGTACCAAGAGAAAGGCAAAAAAAGATTGGTTTGTAAGCTTAGAAAATCTTTTTATGGTTTGAAGTAGTCGCCCAGGCAATGGTATTTAAGATTTGAAAAGTTTATGAAGGATCAAGACTATACAAGAAGTCACTCTGATCACTATGTTTATCACAAGAAGTTGAAAGATGGTTCGTTTGTGTACTTGTTAAACTATGTAGACAACATGCTCGTAGCCTCAAGCAATATTTTAAAGCTAGAGAAGTTAAAGGAACAAATGAAAAGGGAGTTCGAAATAAAGGATCTTAGTGAAGCCAAGAAAATATTGGGAATGGAGATTACAAGGGACAGACATAAAGGTTTGGTGTGTTTGTCTCAGAAACAGTATCTTAAGAAGTTGTTACAAAAGTTTAGAGTAACAAAAGACACTAAGTCTGTGGGAACTCCATTGGGTGCTCACTTCAAGTTGAGCAGTCAACAATGTCCCAAAACTAATGAAGAAAAGATGGAGATAGAAGGTGTTCCATATGCTAATTTGGTTGGAAGATCAATGCATGTGATGGTGTGTACTCGTCCTGATATTGCACACGCAAGTGGAATTATTAGTAGGTTCATGCATAATCCTGGAAGAGAGCATTGGAATGCTGCTAAATGGATACTAAGGTATTTACATGGAACGAGGGATAAAGGTATTTGTTTTGAAATGAGTGATGAAGGAATTGATAAGTTCTTAGTTGTATATGTGGACTCAGATTTTGTGGGTGATTTAGACAAGAAAAAATCAACGATAGGGTACATATTTACCATGGCAAAGGGTCCTATATGTTGGAGATCAATACTACAAGACTACAACCAATGATGGCACTATCAATCATAGAAGTAGAATACATGGCGATCGCTGAAGCTATCAAAGAAGCAATCTGGACTCTAGGGTTATTATGAGACTTAGGTGTGGAACAACAGAAGTTGGATGTATATTGTGATAGCCAAAGTGCCATTTACTTGACCAGATATCAAGTACATCATGCTAGGACTAAGCACATTGACGTACGATATCATTTTGTGAGAGAAGTGATATCTGAACATGAGATTCGTCTCAAGAAGGTTGCTATAGAAGATAATCTAGCTGACATGTTGACAAAGTGGTTAATGCAGCAAAGTTTGAGTACTGCTTAGATTTGGTGTCTTTGAAGCGAGTTTGATCTTGCCATATGGTGGAGCAATGAAAAGTGTTGTTGGATGCCTCGTTATGAATTTCATGTCAAGGTGGAGATTGTTGGATTTGACAATAAATCAACATGCCTAAACTAAAACAAGAATCAAAGAAGGATTGTGATATCTTGGACACAAGATATCAGTATATATGTTTCCTAGTTTGGTTGGGATTTGGTTTCCTATATTCTAGGGACTTTGTGTAAAACCCACAACATCTATTAGTATAAATATATGGCTGTGTGATAGGGTTTAGAATATGAGAGTTTGAGAGGCATTAATTTGTATACGAGAGAACACTTTGTGTTTGTGAGTTCTCTTGTATTCATTAGAGAGGTACTCCTATATTGGATGAACTTTGAAGTTGTTTTGTGTTCTGTTTATTGCTTGATTGTTTTTGGTTTAGTTCACAACATGCATTTCTTTGTCTAACCAACTTGGGGAAAGGTTTGAACCCAAAAAGATCTAAAAAGCTTATAAGGATATGAAACTATCTTCAACTAAGCTGTCGCAGTCGCAGTCGCAACGTTTGCATAGACCGGGTGAAGCACGTGATCTTCCTTGGGCACAACATGCACCCACTTGCATCCACTGAGCTTGTGGTGTTCAAACTTAATAGAGCCTTCTTTCAGAGCAAAAAGGTCGTGAAGCTAGAGAGTAGCTGCTAGCTACGCCTGGATTGGCTAAAAGGACCTATTATTTGCATTCTCCTATTAGAGACCTATTATTCTAAAGTACCATAGGAGCTCCTTTTCCCGACAACCGATCAGAGATCTGACTTTCTCAAGTCATACGTCTTTTGTTCAGCCAACAGTCTTCCGCTCTACTTATTATTACTTACTACCCTAGACCAACATAATTTCCAGGATGAAAACGGGTGCCTGTTTGGCGAACAATGATGTTTCCTGGTATCACTCTCTGCAGAGATAAACCAGACTAACAACACTACAGTGATTTCAACGGAAGAATCACACAAGAAAAGTGACAACCACTATGTTTTTTGTACACAATAACAGCATCTCACCTCTCCACCGAATTTCTTCACTCCAATGAATTTAGGATTTGAGTCTCGACCATTCTTGGTAGATCCAGCAGATTACTTTAGTAGCTCAGCGGCCAAAGGTCAAACTCAATCCTTCTGCCGTGACATCTAAAATTAGCACATTAAGCAAAATATCACAACTTAGAAGCAGAAACACAACATAATCATTCTACATTCTAGCACATCCCATTCAGTGATATTTAACTCGTACCGGAAGCACTGCTGCATGTTGATGGTCGCAACCTGCTGCATGTTGATGGTCGCAAAATTCATCGTTTTCTTTTCCGGAATGAAAGATAATCACGACAGAATACTCGAGCTTTGAAAACCAAATGATTTCAGTTTACCGACATCGATGAGAACCCTCAACTAATATTTATTTATACGTAAGGCTTCAGATCGCCTTATAATTCCAACAAAATTACGGAATATTTTCTAGAGTGTAATTGAAACTTCCCCAAACAGAAACCCAGTTACAAACAATAAAGAAATGGAGATCCATATAATCTACCTACCACATAAACACCAGTAATCTCAAGTAATTTAATTAGGTTAGAGTGGAAGTTGTTCATTTAGTAATTTCTTTATACTTGTAAAATAGGAATTGACCACGATGATGGATTCGTGTGTTAATAACTTGGAGCAGTGCTTTGGGATCTATGTAGGAGAATATAGCAGATCTTTTACACAAACTGATTTTATTAAATTTCGTGAAATGCTATAATAATAATGATCTTATTGGTTGATTAATATTGTTTGGTGTTACTTGGATGTATGTAAATCATTGTTTCGCTGGATGTTTACTTATTATTGACTATGAAATTACTCTTGATGAGAATATAATGGTATATTTGAATGATGAAGTTACACTATTTGTGAATCATTCATGATGTGTCATGTGGTTAGAGTTTTCGTGTTGAGAAAGGAATTGTGGAAATGAGGGTAGTTGAAAATGATCTTTGGTGTAGTTGAATTTAACTTTTGGTAGGTACCAGGTCTCAAGTCAACCTAAAGTGCACATGGTTTTTATCAAGTAATTCGGGATTGGCGACAAAGAGTTAAACAAAATGACTAACAAAAGGAAAATTTGGGATGATTGAGTTATGGGGACTAGTTTGTATAATAGGAAAACTAATGAAAATGGCTTGAAAACTTTGACTTTTAACGATAAGGACAAAATAAAGGGTAAAATGAATAGTACCATGATTGACTTTTTAGTGTAAAAATATGGCTTTTCGTTAAAGTGAACAGTACCGGGAGTTTTTCGTTAAAGTTCCCTATAATAATTGCAAATTCGAACCATCAGTGCAATGATAAAATGCACGATATGGGACGTGCAGGTCCATGTGTTTCATTATATGAATTAATGGGTTGGTAAAGGATGTAAAGGCACATTGCATTCATACATTGTTATTAATATTGATTTGATACTTATCGTATGTTGTCATGATACTTAATTTAGGGGTAGTGCTATCCACATATCTATTTTTACCTCTCACACATTCCTTTCAACTTCCGGCCGTCGGATCAAATAAATTGAAGAAGATCAATGGACAAAAAATTAACAAAAGTGTGTGGGATGTAAAAATGAGTATGCGAATAGCACTACCCTTAATTTAATATTGTCAATTAGTTGTTGTAAGGTTCTACTGAGCTGTCAAAGCTCACCCCTCTATTATTATGCAAGTTTACGAACTAGTCAATCAAGATAGTACGCGAGATGAGATTGAATTAGATAAGAAGCGAGAAGTTTTATTTTGTTTATTTATTTTTAGCCTTGTAAGATCCGACGCATGTGCCTGAAGCACAAATATGAGGAGACGTACCTTAAGATCTGAGGCATTTTCATGGACTTGAGTGCACAGTGGCATCAGTGGCTGAAGGCTTAAGTTTATTTTTTTATTTTTTTTGGAACTGTCATTAGCATTTCAAAAATTTCATTCTACACTCCTCGTAAGTGTATTTTTCTTTCTAATTATAGAAAGTTTGGAGTGCCAAATGAGATTTTTAGAGTGCTAATAACAATTCCTTTTTTTTTTTTGAGTTTTTTATCACAAATGGTCCCTGACATTGATCAAACACATCATTTTGGTCCCTGACATTGAAAATCAATAGAAATGGTCCCTGAGATTGATCAAACACATCACAAATGGTCATTCCGTTAAAAACTCTTTGGGCAAATTTCAAAGCTTCGTAACTCAATCGTTTCTTAACCAAATTCGACCCATAATATATCAAAATGAAGATAGGAAAGTGTAGAACACAATTATACCATTTGGAAGTCCAATGGTTGCTATAGATGGCCGGAAAATAGCATCAAATGTGACTGGTTAGTGGAAAAACTGGAAAACTCGCCGGAAGCTGGGTAAACTTTAAACGTTCATAACTTCTTCAATAATCAACGAAATCGAGTGATTCAAAAACAAAAATCATACTTCTCGACGAGACAAAGAGAATAGTATCTTTCTTGATGGCTAACTCACCGTAGTTTGGCCTGAAAACGGCTTGAAATTGGATATCCAATTTCGAGCCGTTTTCCAGTCAAACTAAAGCGAGTTAGCCATCAAGAAAAATACGATTCTCTTCATCTCATTGAGAAGTATGAATTTTGTTTTTGAATCACTCGATTTCGTTGATTATTGAAGAAGTTATGAACGTTTAAAGTTTACCCAGTTTCCTGCGAGTTTTCCAGTTTTTCCACGGAACAATCACATTTGAGGCTATTTTCCAGCCATCTCTGGCAACCATTGGGCTTCCAAATGGTATAATATTGTTCTACACTTCCCTATCTTCATTTTGATATATTATGGGTCGAATTTGGTTAAGAAACGATTGAGTTACGAAGCTTTGAAAATTGCCCAAAGAGTTTTTAACGAAATGACCATTTGTGATGTGTTTGATCAATCTCATGGACCATTTCTATTGATTTTCAATATCAGAGACCAAAATGATGTGTTTGATCAATGTCAGGAACCATTTGTGATAAAAACCTTTTTTTTTTTGTGGACTTTGATGCAACAACTCAAGGACGGTTTTACTTGTAACATATTCTAACATCTCGAAGGACTAAAGTTAAACTTTTTCTTTAGCATAAAGAACTAGCTTTCTTAGTTTACAACCGCAATTAGTAGAGTTGAGGCTCAATTAATTAGGTCGAGGCTCTTTCAACGGAAAAAAAAAAAAAATTTGGTTCCAAAAAGTGGTGAATTTATGCATTTTGATTTTCACTAATACCTACACAATTACTTTTTTTTTGGATAAGTAACATTTTTGTAGTTGGTATGAGCTCCCCATTGGATTCAAATCTCATATCGAAACTCAAATTTGAGTCTCACTTTGCCTCAAAACTCGAATATAAAATTTAACTCTCATGTGTTTCGAAGATATGTTGCTTTGTATTTGGTCTCAAATATAATATTTGAGTCCTCGAATTGGAGATGCTTTTTAGGAGTTGAAACTGAGCCAATAAGCTAGGTGCATATAAATGAGTAGCTAAATTCATATGCATCCTTTTACGTCACCAATGTTAATTTCATTATGAAAAGTTGATATGGTAAACACGTAGCTACTGGTCTACTTGGTACTTTTCTTTCTTAATGATAGAAGAGGTTTTTATTCACTCTGAATGCCAAGAGCGGGTGGGATGATAAGTTAGAATTAAGATAGATTCAGCGTTTGAATTCTTTAATATAATTTATTGAAGTGGAAGATGTTATTAAGAAGGCTTTAATGAAGTTGGAGTTTCACCATAAAATCAGTTGAAAATATGTGGAGTATCTTTGGATAACAAAGTGATCATCACCACCTACAACCTTCCACTACAAACCCTAGCCTCTTACACCACAATTGCTATTACCATCACCATTGTTGCCACCACTACCACACCACAGTCGCGC
Source organism: Heteromeles arbutifolia (assembly GCA_024362995.1). Lineage (NCBI taxonomy): Eukaryota > Viridiplantae > Streptophyta > Magnoliopsida > Rosales > Rosaceae > Heteromeles > Heteromeles arbutifolia. The sequence continues at coordinate 34,488,843 of JANCRC010000002.1, read as the reverse complement.
CACCACCACCACCACAACCATACCCACCACTACCATCATTGCCACCACCGCCACCACCATCAAAAACACAATCGCCACCACTGCCACCACAACCACAACCACCACCATCACTGTTGTCATTGCTCCTACCACCATTGTTACCTCTGCAGCTCAACTACCACACCCCTTTATTGGTACCACCCCAACCACCATCACAACCATTGCCTTCGCCACCGTTGTCGTCGTCATCACCCGCGCTATCATTTCTATTTTTGTCATTTTATACAATTATATCACTTTTACATTAAAATTTACCAAACACTTTTACATTGTTTTTCATGCTTACAACTCTTTTAAAATTACAGTTTATGAATGCTCAACTGCTTTTTATTTTGCAGCTGATTATTCTTAAACCACAGCATAAGTAGTTTTTTTAAAAACACAACAATTCCAAACCGGCACTAAGACTAGCTTTCCATATTTGAATTTTTTTAATCGGAGTTATTTCATAATTTTTCATATATATAAATTTTTGGATATTCTCTAATTTTTTTTCATGTATGGAATTAATACACATAAATCGATTTTTTTATTTTATAAATACACATAAATCGAATTAATTTTGTAGTATATTCATTATTTTAATATATATATATATATATATATATTGCTATATATTGCTATATATATAAATGAATAAAATCTATGCAAAACTAACTATGAACATGATAAAAATATAAAATACATAGGCCAGATGACTATAAATTAATCGAAATATTTCAAAAGTTTTTTAGCGTAATTCTTTTGTTGCATTTCAAAAAAATGATCGGAAACTTTGGAAATTTCAAATTCTCTATATTCCTTCCATTTTTCATCCAAGTTCTTCAGAAATTCTTAAATTATAAACGAAAATTTTAATGACAAAATCCGAAGTTTCAACTCATCTTGCAGTGCAATATACATGTAGTATTTCTTTTGTATATGTTTATAGGTGTAACACGGTGGATCCCACTTCTAATAAAGGGAAAAACTATGTAAAATATTCTTGAATTTTAATCGTATAAAACCTCAAATTCTCGAATGTGGTTAATATTGTAGCTCATAAGTTTTCCTTTACCATTTTAAAACAATGTATGGTTCCCTTCTCCAAAACAAAAAACAAAAAAAAAAATTATATCATATATAATGCCAAAGTTTAATCTCAAATATATGAAATATATAAAACCTCATTTTCTATTTGTAATTTTAGATGCAGTGTCGTCATGCCAATGGTGTGACAGCCTGTACCGGAAAATATTGATTTTATAATTTATTAAGTGATTTTACGAAAATGCCCTTGCGGCACGCGCATTGTTCGAGGTTAATCGTTGTGTCGTGCCATCTAAGATTTGTTTTCTTGACATATCCTCGTAGTACTCGTCACTACGGACACGTGGGCGCAAGTGGTTCGTGATTTGGAGTTATATCGAAAAAGATATTAAAGTTTGAAGTTTGGGCATTTTGGGAATTATAAGAATAAAATATGGAAATTCTTTTATGAAAATGGACGGCCCAGATTTAATGAGGAATAAATGGATGGCTGGGATTAATAGGAAAAATGATATGAGTTTATGTATGAGTTTATGTGTGTGTGTGTTTGTGGCTGGCAGAAGAAGAAGGAGGAAGAAGAGATTGGGCAATCTGCCCAACCAGAGGAGAGCAGAAGCTTCAGGAGAGAAGGGAGAGAGACTGACCAATGGAGAGATGAGAGAGGAAAGGCCCAGCCAATCGGAACAGGGAAAGGAGGAAAGGAGGGAGAAGGTGGCGCGGGGGATCGGCCGGATCCCCTTGACCCGTTTTCGGACCCGGTCGGCACCCGTGTCCATGTTCGTCGATTTCCACTCGTTTTTCCGGCGAATTGATCCAACAAACCTCATGGGAAACACTCTAGGACCCTTCCTCTACCCATTCCACCTCAAATTTGGAGAGATTTGGTTGTAAAAAATGGAAGAAACCGTGCAAAAGGGGGCGCACGGGTTGAGTTCATTTCCGCCACGATGTGAAGCAATTTCTTCCAATCACCACAACCCATGGCATCCTCTTGAGGCCTAGAACAAAGCCCAAGCAGTGGTTGAGGCGTTGGAACAAGTTTGGAGGTCGAATTGGAGCACACCAAACCTAGGGTTCCGACGGGTTTTGTTGGAATTGGAGGCTTTGCCGACCGAATTGGCCTTGGCCACAGGTATGAAAGTTGTTCTACTCATTGAGATCTTGATTTCTGTAAATTTTGGTAATTTTTGGAGATAGTTGGATTTTCCGGCGAGCCGGGGCGACCGACCGCCACCCACGGCGGCGCGTGGCCAGTGGGCCGCCAATGTCATTTTAAAACTATATTGGATGTCCTGAGTTCAGTTTTGATAGTGGCTTAACGTTGGTTGATCATTTGGACTTAAATTCGTTAAGATGCATGGTTAGGCCAAAATATGAATTGACGATCCGACCGTCGGATCGTCACCAAACTTTGGTACGTAGTAGTACGTAATATTTGAAGAATGAAGGAACTTACGGATCGGGAATTCGATGGACGGATCTCCCGGAATTGGAGTTGTAAGTTCATAAAATATAATGTTAACCGTCACTTAGTTCGACAATTGACGAAGATCCGACCGTTGGATGGTCATGAAATTTTAGGATGTTGTTCTAGAGATTTATTGTGGACCTCTGGAAGTTACGGATTGGAAATCTGAGTTGCAGATCTTCCGGATCGAACTACTTAGTGACGTGTTTTATATAAGTGATATATTCTATCGATATGATTCTAAGGCATGATTTGATGGTTGTTCTAGGCGCCGATCGTCATGACGCCTTGATGTGTTGTGCTAGGGAGTTGCAGGGCAAACTCCAGGTGAGTGGGCAGTTTATTTCAGTATATATATATATATATATATATATATATATATATATATATATACACTTAACGTTTTCCCAGAAATCGATTTTTGAATGAAAGTATATTTTGAAATGCCATGCATAGATTTATATGAATATGTGATTTGAAATGCCATGCATAGAAATTACATGAATTATGTGAATTGATATATGATGCATATATGTGAATTGGTGATGCGGACGCGCAGGTGAGTATCAGGTGAGTTATATTTGGTTCATTGAATTGTTTGATGAGATTTATGTTGATAGCTCATAACCTGCACCCCTGGTGTTAGTGCTTATGTTATTCACCCGCATCACACGCTCACCTTGGATCCAAGTAGATGCTAGTCGTACAGACCACTGGAGGTGGTTCCGACATGCTAGTCGTACAGACCATTAGAGACGGTTCCGACTAGTAGGTGACCTTAGATTATGTGCACAGATGATTGATGAGAGAAGCACTAGAGCGTATTATTACACCATCCGAGTCGTACAGACTACTACAGGTAGTTCCGACTCATGTGCAGCGTAGTGCCGTACAGGTCGCAGTTGGCGACTCCGGCAGTGCCGTACAGGTCACAGTTGGTGACTCCGGCTGGATTGGATATTGAGCTTTAGAATCAGCCGTACAGGACCACTGCAGGGTCTCCGGTTGATTTATTATTTCACCTTATTTATGTTGATGCATCCATATTATGTTTTTGGCGCATGGCATGGCATATTTTATGAAAGGTGATAAAGAATGGAGTTTTGAGAATTTTGAAGCTATATATATTTATATATGCTATTTTCTGGGAAAGTATATAGGTTTTACAGTGAGGGGTTAGAACTTTGATAAAGAAAAGTTTTGAAAAGACTTGTTTTACTGACCCACTCAACTTTGTTTTTGCGCCCCTCCAGGTTCGAGTTAGAGCAGAGCTTTGGTGGCCACGAGGAATCCAACGGTGTTCTGACAGAATTCACAATTGTATTTTTTTAAGCTTCCGAACTGTGTAAATGGTTACGTCACTCTCACGTGACGGCCAGCACGCCCTCCTTCGGGACGGGGTGTGTCAAATGGAGCAAGAGATGTATTTTAAACATAAATTCATTTTGGAATTTATAAAACTTCATATTCTCGAACTTTTCGTATATGGAATTTATACACATAAATTAATTTTGTAGTATATTAGTATATTTATTATTTTAATATATTTAAATATGTTGCTATATAAAAAAAATAACAAAATCTATTCAAAACTAACTATGAACATGATAAAAATATAAAATTGGAGTATAAAATACATAGGCTTAGTAGATAATTAATTGAAATATTTCAAAAGTTTTTTAGCTGAATCCTTATATAGCATTTCGAAAACTTTGGAAATTTCGAATTCTCTATATTCCTTCCATTTTCCATCCAAGTTCTTCAGAAATCCTCATATTATAAACGAAAATTTTAATGACAAACTCCGAAGTTTCAACTCATCTTGCAGCGCAATATATATGTAGTATTTCTTTTATATATGTTTATAGGTGTAACACGGTTGGTCCCACTTCTAATAAAGGGAAAAATTATGTAAATTTTTATGTGTGGCATTACATATTTTTAAACTTATTGTCATTTATTACTATGCAGAGGCAAGTCTTCAAGACGGGACCCAGGAAAATTACAACAATATGGATTTATTCTTAGGGCTTTTAGATCTAGGTCCAAAAATATAGATGGTTTTTAGGAGTGAGTCTAGTTATCTAATTACATATTTTTATTTCTTTTATAATCATTTAATATTTTTTTTAAATATTAAAAATCAATTAAAATCTTCTAATAGTATGCATTTTTCAACTCCAAAAAATCTAATTAATATCTTATAACAAAAAAAAAAAAACTACTATACTAACATAAATTATCTACAAAACATTTTACCTTAACTCAAGTAACAAATATATGAATGTATATTATACCTGTAAGTGAGATTTGAAACCTAATTAAAAGGTAGGAAAAAAACATAATATACCTACAAGCAAGACACATTAATATGTGACACGTTGATTATAAAAAAGAATCTGTCATTTTTGCAGGGCAACTTTGTTCAATATTGGCTTGATAAAGCAAGAGAATCAATAAGCAATTCAAATGTTATGGATTCAACTCAAGCTACAATGAAGAAAATCAATTCCATCAAAAGTGACTTTGAATTCCAAGTTAAAGAAAACAAAACTTGTGCACAACAGACACCAACATGTTAAAAAATAAAAAATAAAAAAAGTATTTTAGTTATAGCATATAGTTTGTGTTTACTGCGGTTTCAGAAACAATGTGAAAAATTTGATGCAGTTATAGAAATAGTTTGTTTTCAAAACTACTACTCTGTACCACACTTCATTTCCTTAATACTCATATTCATTATGACTTGCATTTCTTTGTTAATCAGATTAGGTTGCGGCTTATACATGATGAGCTTCATTGACCAACTCTTAACTAACCAAAAGGTTCAAGGACGTATCAAAAATTACCAAGTCATAAAAGCAAGGAAAGATATCCTCGTGGATTTGATGAACCATGATTTCAGTTGGACAAAGGAACAAGAAGCATTTATCGAAATCTCACAAAAACTGACGAGCATTGGACATTAGAATAAAAAATAAAAAATATGCATTTTATGTAATTCTGATGTGGATGTGCTTTTTAAGGTTCTAGTTACTTTTGCTATGGTTTACAAATGTTATTGTCAAACATGTTTGACACAACTCTCTCTCTATATATGTGTGTGTGTGTGTGTGTGTGTGTGTGTTTCATTACTTAATCTAAATTTTAATCTATTTTGATTTGTATGAATGTATGTGTGTGTGTGTGTGTGTGTGTTTCATTACTTAATCTAAATTTTAATCTATTTTGATTTGTATGAATGTATGTGGGAAAACAAAAAGCCCAAATTTATATAGCAAATTAACATTAATAAGATGTTGAAACATCAAAAGCCATAAACATGGCTATTTCAAAAAATGAAGATCGCCATTTATGCATTCATATACAAACTATTGATGGAACTATAGACACTATTACTTTAACAATTGTTTATTAAAATGAAAAATATGTTTCATTTAATCAATAAACAACATATTAAACAAAAATTAAAAATAAAAATCATTGCACATAAGTATCAACTAATTTTAAATGCAACCAAATTGTTGGCCAACCGAAGTTTGATAAAAAGATCGAGTGATGGTTTTCTTTTTCATTTTCTCTTACCTAAAATGGAAGATTAACTAGATCAAGAATGAAAACCAACATAGTTGCCTCCCACAAAAGGCCTTGCATTCACTTTAAACTTCAAATGCAACACACATATACTTGCATAAAACAACCTAGTAAATAGATATTGAAACCACAAAGCCATAAACTTAGCTATGTATTCACTGTTTATCAAACTCAACATACTATTTTGCAAAACTGCAAACACTTAAACATTGAATTCATATATATTACTTGAACATAATTTTAAATCAACAATTACATACTCCCAAACATCTATTGAAACAAAATAAACAATATCCAAAATGAAAATTTGTTACATATCACCAAAAACTCCCATCTCTCAAAACAAAAAACAAAAAATCAACCGTCTTGTGTGATACCCCGTCCTAAATTTGTAGTATTTTATTGTATCGAACGTATGAAATTACCAATTTTCCCTTGAGGCATGAACGTTGACTTTCGTTGACCCTCCCAACGTAACGTGTATGACTAATTTTCTTAGTGTATAATTATTGTATTCATCGCCATGAACGCATGGACGCGAATAGATTTGAATTTGGAATTATAACGAAGATTTTACGTTTCGAAAAGTCGAACGTTTTTCGGATATTCCGTGTTTCGTCTTTAGTGACCTTAATTTGTGAGCCAATGGGACCCACTTTGGATCCTTGTCCCCTTATCCTTTCCCATTACTCCTGAGTCCCTCTTCCCTCTATTATTTCTGAAAAGTTTCTCTCTCTCAAACTCTCTCCCTCACTTCTCGACCCTCTCTCATTTCTCTCTCAAAACCAGCCCTCCTCGAGGGCACCACAAGCAACAACAACCATCACTACACCACCATCTTCCCTTGTAGTCCCTACGAGTTCTTGAACCAGAAAATAGAAGAAAAACCTTTCGAAAACTCACTCCCCGAGCTGCACTGTACAAGGAAATTCTCCAGCGATTTCTCGCCATTTCCAACGAAGGTAAGCCTCAAAATTGGTCCCTATCATTGTAGATCATGTCTAGGTTCACAATTAGTACGTTTTTGGGTGGTTTTGGTGGTGTAGGAACACGGAAAAGCTGAAAGAAAGTCACAGTACAAATCTGGAAATTTCCAAGCCATGGTCATTTGGTCATCTTTCAGGCCATTTTTTGGCCAACTCCGGCCACCACTCGGTCCCAACTTAGTATGAATGTCTTCTCCACATTCTTAACTAAATTTTGGCTTTTGAATCACTCAAGTTGGACTTGTATTGAGCTCGGAATGGGTTCTTGAAGTTGGGGGGAAAATTTGAGATTTTTCCAGAAATTTGAAGTGCATACATGAAAAGCATGATTTTATGACTACATTTTATGAAACGTTTATGAGTTATCAGATTTACGCTTTATGAAATATCATGCTTTATCGAATTTATCTTTACTGAGATATTTATGAATATGATTTATGATATGATGTTTAAGCTATTGAGCTCCGATGAGATATATTTTGGGAAGATTATGTTTATGATTTTATGTGCTTACTTAGTGGATATTCATTTATATATGCCTTTGGGCGGGCAATGTAGGGCTTCGGGCGAATGATATTAATGCCTTCGGGCGGGTGATGTACGATCTTCGGGCGAATGATATTTATATATGCCTTCGGGCAGGTGATGTAGGGCCTACGGGCAGAAGATTTATATAATGCCTTTGGGTAGGCAATGTAGGGCCTTCGGGAGATTGTGATATCACTACTAAGCACAATATATATGATATATGTTTTACGAAGGTTTTATGGCATTTTAGGGTTTTCGGAAAACTTATTACTTATTATGTTATATGAGTTTTCTAAACTGGGGGTTAGTACGTTGAAGAATAATTGTTTTAGTATTACTTATATATAAACTTGGTCCACTCATGTTTTGTTTTGCGCCCCCTCAGGACCTAGGAACGAAGCACACGACCCAAGCTCGAGGCATTCCCATATTAGTGAATTTGTGTCCTCATCTATGCTAAGGACATCTCTTGTAATCTCACTTTCTAATATTCCTTTGGCTTGTATTTCGAATTAGTAGTATGCTCTGAACATGTCATGCATTATCACTTTTAAATTATTGGCAGTTGAATATTATATTTTAAAAGGGTTGTACTTGATTACTATGTTGTGTTGTTACGTACGAAATTTATATGCATGTTTTACATGTTCTCGGCATATGCATTCATGAAATGGCTTGCGTCACCCTTGGGTGTCGGCCAGCACGTGGCCATCTTGTTGTCCTTCAGACACCAGGATCGGGGCGTGTCAGTCATTTTGTATAACAACTTTAATGAAACCTTGTTATGTCCCGAACATCCACACTTGCTACAAGTGATAGTCTTCTTACTCACACTGATTTCACCAGCAGATTTGATCTTACTTTTCTTTGGTCTTCCAGACGGAATCTTTGTAATTAGAGGCCTCACACCATTTATGATAGTATCAACATTCGGCTTATCCAAATTTGCAAATGGATGCATGACAAACTGACATGTTTCCAGATAAAAACTTGATTTCCAATAATCATCAACATAATAAAATACATCACAATTATCATGTTGCAACACCTGCAATGCATGAGAACATGGAAAACAATTATGCTGCCATTGCACACGAGCATGTCCTATCATCCAGACAAACAACAAACTGATTCCACTCTGTCCTAACTTCAAAAACATCCACATCAGAACGACTAATCCTCCAATGCATGCCCTCCTTCAACAGCAACTTCATTTCATTTGCTTTCTTTGGATAGTCTAACCAAATATTCTCTTCTCAACCATACTAACCATCAACCGAACTCTAATGCCTTCAAGAAGATCCTTAAGTGGCATGCAACGACTATTCGACACCATTGTGTTAAAAGATTCTGAAAGTGCATTGCTCATCGATCCTCATCTCTTACCAGGAAAATGGGCAATAGCATAGTTCTCTTTTGGCAAATCACCTAAAAAATTCTTCACATGCCCTTGCCCATTATCCTTGAATTCCACCATGCAATAATCAAAAGATGGAGTACATGCGTACGCACAATTTGCCAAAAGATTCATCATTTTCTTTTTTAGTCCCTCACCAGCAGCCTTTAGAAATAAAATACTGACATTCTGTTTCAAATGAACAATAAAAAATGAATGTGGAGACTCGAGAAAGAATTCACGAATGCTCTTAATATACCAGATAATATTGACAAGAACCATCTTCAATTTGCTATCGTTTCTGAATCAACAATAGCATAAGCAACCTCAAAAATCTCTGCACAACATAAACTAAAATGCACTGTCAAATATCAACTACTTCTGAAACTGTGATTGAACTATTTATTAAACTATGTTTAAACTACTTCTATAACTTTTTTCCTTTATTTGAAAATAAAATCAGATATCTATGCACAACAAAAAGAAACAGATACAGTCAAGTATCAACTACTTATGAGACTGATTGAACTATTTCTATAAATGTCATTGAACTATTTCTTAAACTGTTCTTCAACTATTTTTGGATTTTTTTTTTTTTTTGCACAGTAAGAAAACAGAAACAAATATCGAATATAAAAGTCTGAAATTATTAACTCACCATCGTTGCTATCTTTTGCAAGGCAAGATAGAAGTGTGCCCTTGTATTTGCTTGTGATAAAAGTACCATCAATGAATAGCATCGGCCGACAAAACATGAAACCTTTTATCCATGCATCATAAGCAATAAACAAACGAAGAAATCTATTGCTCTCCAGTACAACTTCAAGCTCAAAAACAGATCCAGGATTGCTTGAACGGGTAGATTCAACATACTAAGGCAAAAACTTGTAAGCATCGACATCATCACCATTTAACTCAAAAATTGTCATCTCTTTGCCAAAGTATGCAGTAGAATAGTCAATATCTAATCCATAAAACTGTTTTAAGTTTGAAATGATCTCCTTCGGTTTAATAAGTGGATTTGATTAAACCTTATCCTTGATGAGAGAAGCAACAAACTGTCATCCAACAACTTTGTTTTTCTTCTTTCAAATCATGCCCTTGCATGTATGCACATTATGCAACATCCGAACAACAAAAAAGTCATTAATATCACACTTGGACGCATACACACTTTAAAGACAACCATCAGATTCCTTCCTATAACACTCAGCACTAATGCGATTCTTATCATTCTTCAAATACTTCAAATCAAAACCACATTCAACAAAAGACTTCTTCAACCTATCTTGGAAATCAACACAACCTCCCCTAAAAACTTGCCCCTCAAATTCTATGTAATTATCTCATTCACATGACATATAATTATGGACACCATGAGAACCATACTTCCCTAAATGATCATCTTCACTAACAACAATCATAGAGTCTGATGTGTGGCAAAAAGAAGATATGCTTTCCATAGGTAACTGAACCATAGAACCATCACATTTATCCATACCCAATATTTCTACAATGGATTTCCCAACAACATCAAGAACCATCAACATATTCATAACATCGGCATCACAATCTAACAGGCAAGTAGGATCTTTATTCAACGCATATCGCAACTCAAAACAACCAACTCTCAAACCCTTAAACCTAGAACAAAAATCAATGCAAATCTGATTGAAGGTAGAAGTTGATGAAACAATTCAAATCAATACACAATCTTTTATGCACATAACAATAAACAACGACAAAATGTAAAAACAACAACTGTTTATTAATCTGTTGCAAAACAAATCAGTACTTATTTTTTAAACCATATATATATATAAAATGAACCAAAAAATGACACTATTTCTAAAACACAACAATCACAAAACAAAAAGTAAACTGAAAATCATTATAATAACCACTGTTTCATAAAAAATAACACTATTTTTAAAAATGTTAAACACATCAAATGTGATGAACACGAATTAATTCATAATAAATTTCTAAAAAATGAAAACAAAAGCCATATGAACAATATACAATATAAACAAAACAAAACAAAAAAAGGCAAAACAAATCAAAACTTACCTGAGATTCTTCAAAATAAAAAACTGCTAACTGAAATTTTCCAAAACTGAATTAATCTGCTAATCTGAGAACAAATCAACAAAAATATATAAGTCAAAAGAAAAGGCTAAGCATATTACATGCCAAAAACAACAAAACAACAAAATTGTATTCAAAACTGCAAAAACAATGCCAATTACCTCCAAACGAAAATCTAATCAAACTATGAAAGACGATCACTCCAGTGAAATGTTCAACCATGACGAACAACACCGATGATAACGATTCGAAAGTAGAATCTCAAAACATGCAACCACTGTGAAACTGCTCTGAAACCAAGGATTGTTTCGAAAAAATCACCCTAACAGAAATGAAGAACAACGGTGATCACGATTTGAAAACGCACTCTCAAAACATTCGTCGGCAAGCAAAATATTCAACCAGATCCGGATAAAAATTGAAATACTCTGCAACTGTTCTGCAAAATAAACCTTCAGTTAGTTAGGTTAGGCTAATTTCAAAATAACTAATCTAACAGAATAATTAAGTTAGGTTAACCAAATCCGTTAGGGGTAAAATTGACAAATCACCGTGTTATTTTGGTTGGGCCATTTCAATTGGGCTGATATAAAAGTGGGCTTTGTACTAACCATTAAATAAACTTACAACATAGTTTTTGGTTAAAAGCTAAAGTTTTCAAGTCTTTTTGGTTAGTTTTCCTTTCATTGTATCTTTGGTGAACATTGAGTAGGAGCACACCTCATAGAGCAGATCACCTCTTGAAAGAAGCGCGACATGGGAAAGGTGAATCCAACACAAAGTAATACGAATGGAACTTAATGGCTCTCTTTCCCACCTTAGCAGCCTCAACACGACTCATGATTGCTTTCTTCTTTCACTCGTTCACATGGACTCCAGACGATATTCCATGCTAGTATGTCTCAATGAAGTCTTAGAATAGCTCTTCGGGACCTATCTTAACATGATCAGCCTTAAAATAGCTGACTTTACCAGACAGACTCGACCTGACAATACTTTGGTTGAGGACATTTGTCACACTTACGGCTGCCGCTGGACAAAGGCTTATTGGAGTAGTGTTTCGCAACAAACACAAGTAAAATACTGAGAAGACTACTTGAATTGAAAGAGATATATGAAAAATAATAATAAAGAAAAGCAGGGTGGCGCGTCAGGAGACTAGGACAGCAGGAACCCAACGCCCAGTCCCGACGGTCATTCTTCCTCTCTCCCTCCAATTGGCCCACGGGTCCATTCGTGCAGAAGCTAGTATTCTGTGCCAGGCTTCCCTTCACTTTTTTCTCGGTTCGACCAAGCGTGGCAAGCCTTACGACCCACCTCCTCCAAGCATCTTGCCCATGCCAGTCGTTAGTGACTCGAGTTGATTCTCTTCCAGCATTGTGGCTTCTAGCCACACCGTCCCACACCTCGACCCCAATCAAGCCATCCCACTGAGCCAAGCACGGCTCCAGGCAAAAAAAAAACAGGGAAAATTTTTATTTTTCTTACCTTTGGTGCAGCACAGAGAAGAAGACAACAACGACCAACTCTTCGCAGGGTAAGCAAAGAAGAAAACTATAGGATGTGGTACAATTTGCTCTGGTTTTCTCTCTTTCTTGTGGGGAAAATAATTGTTCTCTGAGTTTGTTTATTCCTCTACTTAAGGTAGGATTAAATAAGTTCTAGTGACAGCTAGTTTCCCTTTCGAAAAGACTTTAGCTTCAAGTCAAAGCCCAGAATTTAGAGTAAATCAGGAAACAGTTTTCTGCTAGCTGACTCAACTTGGGATTTCTACACCTTCTGCCTTTTCTTGCGCGATGCATAGCAGGTGTGAGGCATTTGTGAAGCCAATAATCTGAAAAATCTGGGAACAAACACATGAACTTTTACTAACGAAAGACGAGAATGCCCTTATTAAATTGGTGAGGCCCACATTTAGTCCACGCGCAGTTTAACATCCCTTAAGGCCTAAGCAACTAACTACAATCTCATCAAGCTCTCCTGCTCATGGCTAGGAGAAAAGTCAAGGGTATTAAAGATAGGATTAATTACTAAATCTTATCTTTATACTCTCGTAAATGAAGATCAACTATATCAAGTAAGGAATCATAATCATATCTAATCAGGGATTCCACAGGATAATTCCAAATAATTATTTAAATATCTTGGAATATTTTTTTCCTCATCCATCCTCCACACGATGACATCTTGGCCAATCGGATGCCGACACATGTCAAAGCTACACATGTGGCCGGCCCTAGCTCTATATATCCACATTCTCCGCCAAATTCTGGTAAGCTGTTGTTACGCAATTAAGCCCTAAACTCTCTCTCTTTTCAGAGAAACTGACTTAGGCATCAGAGATTCATTGGCCAACCCCTTCCCTTCCCCACCTCATGACCTCGCGTGGCTTTGGCTGTTGATCAAAAGTGTTTATTTATTTTATAGGTACAAATTCGTCAAGATTGAAGATGGCGGATTTTTACTATCACAAGTAATATAATTGACATATTGACGAAATACAAAAGTTAAAGAATCAATAGACGGAGTTAACAAAATAGAGTAATGGGTGAAAATCTAGGGAGGGAAAGTGCTTCAGTTGTTAATCTAGGGGATAAAGTAATACTTGGGGTAATGTTCATCAGCCTCTTTACCCCTGCACTGAATTTCTTCACTCGAAGATACTTGGGGTTTGAGTCTTCATTATTCTTTGGGGATCCGTACTATTTCTTAGTAGCCCAACGCTTGAACATCAAACTCAATTCTTCTCCGATGTGAGATTTATGCTCTCAACAATATTAATTCACGTTAATTAACATTGTTTCCTCGATAAATATTAGTTAAAAATTATCCTTGGTAAGATTATAATGTGCTTTCTTGTTTAAGTTGGAGGATAGTCCATCTTGCCCATTCATTGTAATGTACTACGTTGTATTCTTCTTACGTTTTCACTATTTCGGGATTCAAAAACTTGAAACCTCTTCCAAACATTATCGATTCTACAGAATATATAGATAATTCGCATTTTTCCTTTGGGTCGAATGCAAGTGTTTTTTCAAGCTTTCACCCAAAAGCGGGGGGGGGCAAAACAATAACAATTCAGTTGCATAAAAGTGGCAGATGGTGAGTCTTTTATCAAATGAAGATAAGCCTATTTTTTTCCTATCAACAAAAGGTCACGCCTCGACGTAAATTCTCAGTATATTTGTATTTCGAATGAGCAAACTGCAGTACAACAAAAAAATTTGCAACAGCTACAGAGAATACTTATAATCCAAGGCGACAGACTGGGTTTCTCTTGATGAGACCAAGATCGACCTAGAAAATAAGAGAACCAGGTGAAACCCCAATTCGGATGAATGAAAAATTTACGAAAAAGATAGAAGATAAATATGTTAGTCTTACCTTGTGTCCGAAAAGATCTCTGATGTTATCAATCCCGTAGAGAATCATGGTCGGTCTGGTGCAAATTAAAATCCACACAACAAAGCAGTATAGTTTTAGATATTTTTCTAGCAAGAGTTCCCCACCCCGCCAATTGGATTTGTCCAAAGCATAGTTAAGAGTGCTCTTCACCAAATCTTCACTTTTAAAGACAGCGAGGAAAATAGTATCGATAAATAATTTATTCTTACCTTTCAAGGGAGAGGCCCCATGCAATAACACGAACATCTTCCGGGAGTCCCATAGGAAGCAGCATTTCCGGTCTAAACATGCCTGAATTTCCAATTTCTACCCATTTCCCCAAGCCTTCATGATAACTATTTGAACAAAAAGGAAATTGTTTATCATATCAGCTTTCAACTACAAACACGAAACAGCATTTTCACCTTATCGAGAATAAACTCGCACCTGAAAATCTCCATGCTAGGCTCAGTATATGGATTATAAGCTGGCTTGAATCGCAGTTTCGACATGCCTACAAGTATAAAAATAGAAATAAATTAAGGTTCCCATTGTAGTAACCCAATCTCCAAAATCACAAGCACAAAAACCAAGACAGCAGCAAAATGCCAGCCAATATCTTACCCAGACGTGAGAAGAATTCCTTGAGTACTCCTAACAAGTCACCAAGAGCAAGCCCTCGATCACATACCAAACCTAAAACCAGAAGCAGAAATTCAGAGAGGCAACTGATTTACACAAACCAACTTAACCTAGTTTCAATTACATCCATAGCCCAACAACACCAGTGCACGATGGATTTACAAAACTCCAAGTTATACTGAATGTTACCCCTTTCACTCCCGTAGTTAGGGTGTTAAAGAACATCCGCTAGCCTCGACATACATAAATAAACTGAATACTACCTTCTATCTGGTGGAACTCTGAAAGATGTGTTCGATCTACTGCTTCATTTCTGAAAACACGATCTATAGAGTAGTACTTTTTGGGCACAAATGGTTTCTGTGAACAATGCAAAAGAAAGAAAAACAATTACAACTTAAGGACTGCTCGTGTGTGATTGTGTCAGCTTAAGTAGGCGCATGAAAAACGGCAAAACCAAAGGTGAAGCCTACATTAAAGACGTACAACTGCAATAGGTAGACAGAAAATATGTCAAATAATTACTTAATAAATAGTTAGAAACACCTTTGGGGAAAAACTGAAGAAAATTCTTCAAAAACCTTTTAAGAGCTGTAAGCATGCTAATTAGATCTTGACTGTGACAAGATTTCAATTTTTAAATGTGTATAAATACGCGTTGGTAGCAAAGCAAAATGTGATAATAATTCAAGACTGAATAATTTTTGGTTACATTAAAAGAATCATAGTGCAAGAAAAATAGCAACACCAAAAAGGCATTGTAAGCAAATTAAACTTCGCACTAACTCAGCATTAATTGAATACAAAGGTTACAGATTGTGCCATTAAAAAGAAAAGGAGGAAGAAGGGGAAAATAAATGAAAGACGAAGTTTCAGAGATTAGAATTTGAAGCTGAAGTAAAAAGAAATTAGTAATCAATTGAAAGACATGAAGAGCATGTAGACAGTTAAAAGATTCAAAAAATGAACACACCTGGGCTAGTGCGTACAGCATCCTGGAGGAAACAGCGGTTGTGTGAGTTCGCAGAAGATTTTTGTCTGCTTCCTCTCTTTTCCAATCATATCCATATCTGCCAGAAAGAGAACAGAAACATGTAGTTATATCAAAGATAGTGGGGTTAAAACATTACAGGAAGTTCAAATGCCATACCCTCGGGATTGATAACCACCAGACTCATGGATCTGCTTCACCCGCTCAACGTAATCTTCAGGCAGTTCATTGGTGGTTGAAGGAACTAAAAGCAAAAAACCCAGACAATTATTAGTTGGAATAAAGATACAGAAGCGTTCAGGATAAAGCAAAAACGTCAAAGACACCTTGTAGGAAAAATGTATCATGCGAATCACGAGCAGGGTGTTGTTGTGGCTGGAAAAGCGCATCAAAGTTCCAGAAGCTGTAAGTAAAGCAGAAACAAAAAAAATTCAGTACTTCACCATTGGTTATCATAAATAATGAAGCTGTAAGCACTGAAATCCACTAATGAGAGAATTTCAATAAGAAATAAATACTCTACCGATAAAATAAAGAGCGAGAGGAGAGAGAGAGAGAGAGAGAGAGAGCAAGAGAGGTTTCACATTATAGTTACTACTCAAAGCGCTTTCCATCTAGTGAAAAACATTCGTTCAAACATCTACTTTATGGGAGGTTTTTGAAACCAATAGCTCAACAGAACCTGTAAATATCACTAAAATGTATTCTCACTCCAGCTAGATAACAGAAAGCCGCGAGTAACGTAAAATAATCTGTGAATAATCATGCATTTTTTTCTTCCAGGACCGGAAATTAGCTTGAATTTGTTCATCAAAATCTTAGTATATTTTCCTCAGGAACAAATCCCCAGAATAGATTTACTTTTTTTTCATTAAAATGGTACTCAAATTATTCCCATCCATAAAATGACATCTAGATTCCACAATTCCCCATAGATGTTTATCGACTAGACTGGGCTAGAAGTAGTAGTCCTATCATAACCTACAATTGACATTGGGACTATTAAAAGTAAGACAAGTTGGTAAAAGTAAGAAGAAAGACTACCTGCTCTCAACATAATTGTTTGTCGGCATCTCCTCAAACCTGCAGGAAGTACAAAAACCCCATACATAAAGATCAGACTTATACATAAGGAGGTCTACATGTATATGAGTGAACACGTTATCAGCAAATATTAGACACGAAACAGGTCTTACCCCATCTGCCTGAAAATACCCTTCAACTGATGTCGTACCTGAAAATTGGGAAATTCAGTTAGCAATGCTAACAGCTAATTTATACAAAACAGCTTCACACTAAAATCATTTGTAACCTAATCCTCCTCTTAGAAAGATATTTCTATGATGTATGGCACCACTCAAATTGAGCACCCGCAGACTTTGGCGGTATCATTTGAAAGTCTGCTAAAACAAAAAATACCATATCCTTTTGCATCACTGATACTACTAAAATGCTAGCTTGCAGTAAACTACTGTAAGATGTTATTATCTGACTAGTGTTTCTCTTTAAAGGATACAAGTCTAGAAAAATGGTCGCTAATCTTATCTGCTCTAAACTACCAAATCAAAGGGATGTGTTTTTATCTCCTTATTTTCTAGTCACATTTTTTTTAAAATCTTGTAATCCAAGAAATTAGCTTCTGAGGACTTACACAATATACCGGTTTTATGCTACTCAAAAAAACCACTTCTTTTAAAAATATACAATGGAAATCTGTTCTTGCCTTGAGCAGTGGATGAAGATGACCACTTTCAATAGGCAGACCTTTAGCGCTGAAGTTATACTCTTTGAACTCCAGTTCCTTCCAATCACCCCTAATTACAGAAATAATCATTTAAATCTATCAGCAAGATAAACTGCATATAACAGCATTCATTTATGGGTGCATCACATAATCCAACAAAAAAAAAAAAGAGAAAGAAAAGAAACATAAAGGAAGGGTTATTTATGTATAGTCAGTATAACATCCAGGGACAAATAAAGAGTTAACAAATGCTAATTGTAATGCCAATGATATTAAATTATTAATTAAAATATGCACTGGATTTGAAGGCTCTGGACTGAGAGAGTAGGATCTTAGAAGGTGCTGGATTTGAAATCTTTGGGGAAGAGTTCAGTTTTTGTATGCTGTGGGTATCTGTTTCCAGAGTTTAGAGAAATTTCGCTGTCCCAATTTTCGCTAGATTGGAAGGCAGTTAATTTGTAGTTTGTCTTATTTCTTTTTTTTTTTTTTTGGTTCCTGAGCTGTTGTTGTGTTTTGTTTGCTTGGATTGGTCTTCCTCTTTGTATCTTTTCTTAGTTTTGAACGTAATCGTCTCCTTTTCAAAATAAAATAAAATAAATCAAAACACATGCACTATATAGCAAATACAAAAGATTGCTCATTCAGTTAAAGCAATATGACTGAAATGCTGAGCAACCAAGGGCCCACAACCACAATATAACTATCAATAAAAGCCAGAAATTTAAGAGGAAAACTAATGAAAAGGGCTTGAAAATTTTGAGTTTTAACAATAAGGACAAAATAAAGGGTAAAGTGAATAGTACCAGGATTTGACTTTTTAGTGTAAAAATGTGGTTTTTCGTTAAAGTGAACAGTACCAGGAGCTTTTCGTTAAAGTTCCCAAATTTAATCTGACCAAGGAAAAAATAGTCAACAGAAACAGTTCTCATAAGTTTGCAGGTTATGAACTGACAATCAAACTTTTGATTAAGAAAAGGGAAATTACCTAAGACATTCTACCTATTGGGTTTTTTCCAGCCCATGATAAGTTGTCCTAAGTCTATTGGGAATTAATAGTCTTAGAGGATTAAATTGTTTTCCCAATTGGAGTTGTTTTCCCAATTGGAGTTGTTTACCCAATTGGAGTTAGTTTCTCAATTGGAGTAGGATTTATAACTAGATTCCAATTAGGATTAGTATTCCTTATTGAAGAACACCTTTATTATGTCTATATAAAGGGGCTATTGTATTAGTTTTGAATTGAGGGCAAAGTGTGTGCGAGAGAAAAGAAAAGAGATAGTGTATTTCTTGTTCTTGTTCTTTCAGGTTTTTCGTCAAGTCCTAGTTCTAGAGATTTGGCAAGATTATTCGTTGTACTCATTATTGATATAGTGAAAGATTGTTGTTGCTGTCCCGTGGACGTAGGCACATATTGCTGAACCACATAAATTCTTGGTGTTATTTATCTTGGTTATTTGTTTTTCGATTTCCGGAGTTTGTTCTTGTTTTTCCCATTCTTAAACGCGATATTCTCAACACTACCGAGCACAGGTAGTTTGTAACACAAGTTACACAACATGTTCTTTTGCAAGTGTGAAAACTATTGACATATGGACATGATCTAAATTCTAAATTCGATTATCTAACACATCGGTTTTTGTTTTTTTTTCACATGATAGCCTATAGAAGGGCATGCCATTAGGTCTCAGAAAAGAAAGAAAGACCATAACACTAGTTTTCAAGCTATTAACCTCAAATACTCCGAATCCCCACATATACCAAAACATGACTGGTACGTAGGAATATGTAGATACATTTCAAATACCATTGGTAAAATAAATTTCTAGTTTGAACATGCCTGGGATACAAGAGGATGTGCCCCTTTCTTTGACAAGGATACTTCTGAGATATGTTTCTGACTTTGGTGATTCTAAGTTAACTATGCTTCAGAGAACTTTAGCACTATTGTTGCCAAAAATTCTGCTATCAAGAATTATATTCATAGCAATTAGCAAGCACATATGTACCTTTGAAGATTCTCTCGAGTCAAATCTGTAGCTACTTTCTTTCTCTTTGGAGCATAATTGGGGCCCTTTTTCACCGAGTAGCCCTTCCATGTTCTATAGGAGAACAGAAAAAATGATAACATTATGAAAAAAAAATTATCTTCTGCAGTCACAGAAATTTTATTGATACCCCCTCGGCCTCAAAAGAAAACAACAGAACTATATCAGCAAAGGGTAGAAAAATTATATGACGCTTACTGTGGAACAATAAGCTTTCTCGCTTTGAGAGCCTTAATTTCATCTTGGTTGATGGCCTGCAATCACATATAATGAAAAGAAAACCCAAATGAGTTGCCAGTGAAGACATACAAGAAGAAAAGATACGATGTACCTAAGGATAGCAAGTGTGCATCAGATAAGAGGGAATGTGGTATTGAAAAATAAAAATAAAAACAATCTCATTCCATTTCATGCATGATAAAGTATAAAGTGCCCCCAGCTCATTTAAAGTACGAACAGGCCCCACGGCCACTTGAATGTTTCACAAGACAGCCGCTTTCTAGTATGTTAAACCTGATGTGTTTTGATCAGGCCCCAGCCCATAATAAAAGATGAATACACACACACACCCATAAACTATGTACACATCACTGAAGCCTGGAGCTGAACGTATATCCCCAAACATTCTACATATGTGCATGTGTCTATCGAGTTGCTGAGATTATTGGTGTTGAAAAAAATTATCCACCTGCCCGTCTTGTATCTGTAGAAGCAAATTTTTTACTTCGTCCTCTGCATGTTGTATCTGCAGAACGTACAAGAAGATACTTTTGATGAGTATGTATTTGAGTAATAGGCATCATGCACACATAACTGAGGCAAAACTTGGTCATAGTAGCATCAGACATTTGGACAACATTGCGGGAGTCCAGTGCAGGCCTAATTCCAAGTATGTGATTTGGCAAATGTACAGCAAATTTTAAGCAAGACGGAAAAATGTGCAACTTTGCAGGAATAGAAAACACAACTAAATTTGATAACAAAATGTCCATTACATAACACAATACTAGAACCCCACGGAAAAAATCACTCAGAGTGCCAAACTAACGAGAATTGCTCCAAATACAGCCAGAACCGTTAAGGGTTTAGGATGAAGCTTCTGAAAATTTATAAACAACGCATCCACAAAGATAAAAGGTGGAAAATGAATGTTTAAAACAAACACCAATGAACCGCATAATTAAACAGACAATAAAATCAGAGTCCATTTGACACAAAAAATTAAATTTTGAAAAGACTCAAAACATTGAGAAGCGATAGGTACTGATCAATGAAGGGAAGAACTAAAACACATTAAAAAACAAGTTCTTTGGCTGGATGACAACATGAAGGACTCCTGATTCAAGAGAGTGTTCAAAGTGAAAGCTGAAACAACAATCCTAATTCGTGATCCTTGCTTAAGTAAACGATAGACCAGGATTTGTAACTAGTTTTACAAGATAATTATTAGGTCAATGTGAAATTTTCATTTGGAATCGCATAAAAACCTGCCCCTGCATCAAACTTTAAATCAAATAACCACAAGTTTCAGGCTCACAAACCAGGAGGAATTCAAAATGTATGTACAATTGCAAACAAGAAATGTACCAGAAAGAAAATTGTAACATAATAACAGTATCCTTGGTTTCATCAACTGTAACGCCAAAATAAATCAACAGAAGAGCGTACTTATTTAGAGAAAATGCAACAATGTACTGGATGTACTGGATTAAAATCAATTCCAGGAAGCTCATAACCTCTACATAACATAATATTTTTAACAGACATTATTATTTATAGATATATCATTAACAAGGTTTTACCTTTCGGGTTACTAGTTGCTTGCCCATTTCCACCCATTTTCTCTTTGCAGCCTGGGAGCTTCCAATTTTGAAAACTGATGGATCCAGCTTTTTCTGAATAAAACATCAGTTTCAGCTATCAAGGCCACGGGAGATTATAAAACAAAAATCTATCGCAAACACACATTGAATAAAACCAATGGATAATATATCAGATCAGAAATTCCAAATAAAGGCAAGAGCCATAAGAAAGAATCACACCTGCAATTCTTCATTGGGGATACCCTCTGGTGGTATGGCCAGGAACAGCTGCACTTCCGGTGACCCGGTAGCAGTGTATGCCTTTCCTTCATCAGTAAGCATCCACATCTCTCTTTTGATGTCCTGCAGATTCACAATTATCGAAAGGTATTCAACAGATTAACTCACCAAGGCCACCAATTTACATCTATAATTCAGAATTAGTAGTCTTAATTTCAACTAAGTAAAAAATAAAAAAACATGAATTTCAACCTTTCAAACATTCCGCGAATGAGGCATTTTTCTTGTGTGTATTTACATTTCAGTTTTGGGCAAAAACATATTCAGGGTATGAGTAACTTGTAACAATCTATAGTCTACTGAATGGCAGATTATGATAAAGAAAGGAAAACAAGGGGCAAAACTGAGAACCTGTGCGACAACGTATCTGAAACCATGGAGGCTCTTGATAACGTTGACGACCTCGTTGTGATCCAGTCCACGTTCAGCTGCAAACTGACCGGAATCTGATATTTCATCGTTTGACTCCAGGTATCCAAGAATTGCCTCCTCCGCCATCGCTCTCTCTCTCCTCTCTGTCTCTCTCTCTCTCTCTTCAATTGAGCAAGTGGTGTTGCTATAGTTAGAAGCCGGCCGGCGTTAGCTGTCGAAGCAGATGAGTCGAGGGAGGAAGAACTTCAAGAAGGTGAAAGACGAAGACGAAGGCTGGGCTGTGGGCTTAGGGTTTTATTTTTATTTCCTATGAACGCCCATCAAATCAAACCAATACTTGGCGGACGGATTCTCTCCGCCCCTTTTTCCCTCCCCGCCTTCCCCGCCTCTCACATTTTTTTTTTCTCCTCTGCAAACAAGAGGGGAACATAAAAATGAGAAGAGAGAATCCTTGTCCATTTAGATCGTTTGGAAAGTATTTTTAATTTTTTAAAACAACCGATAGCACTTTAAGAAAAATGCTTTTGGCTTCTAAAAATACTTATAAGTGTTTTCTACGAGAAATATTAATATGTATTTTTTGCATAAAACACTTCAAGTGCTTTTACGAAACTCACTTGTATTTTTAGTGTTTTTCTGCTTTTCTCTAATGGATTAATCTTTCCAATTTTTGTGTAGGGGAATCCTTTCCCACTTCTTCTCATGTCACATTTACTCTGCTAGCACTCAAAAACCAAAAACATATTACTTTTAGTTGACAAATTAAAATTTTAATTATACTATCAAGGGAAAAAAATAGTTTAATTTCGACATCGTTAACTTTTGAGTGTTAGTAGAGTACACATAACATGAGGAGATGGTTCTAGAACCCTCCAAAATCGCTTGTTCAGATGTTTTAACAGGAAACCATGTTGAATCCAATGGTTTCTAAATGCTATCGATTCAAGAACAACTTCAATCCCGAATATTTATCAATGTCTTGAACAAAAGAACTAGTAATTCATTTGAAAGAGCTAGAGAGACTGCAGCACAATGCAAATGCTTCTCTGGTGCCTACAACATTTTGTTTCTCAAAAGATTTCGCGTTCGAGCATGTTTCATGTGTTTAAAATCTTAAAGAAAGAAACTACGTCGCATTTGGAATCATTACTTACAATGACTCAATGACAACGGTTAAGATCCATGCCGGGATCTTATTATTTTTCCACATACTCAACAAGTCGAGAAAAAGGGAGTATGGTAACTAGGAAAGAAACCATGGGCAGAAATTCAGCGGTAAAGGCTTTCGGATCTGAGGTTCTCAGCGATCTCGGTCTCCCAACGATCTCCATTCTCAAGCAGCTTTTCCTTGTCGTAAAGAAGCTCCTGCAACAAAGGCAGAAACAAATGCTTGGATCAGTTGTTACCCAAAGTAAGAAAAATAAAGATGAAAACATAGGATTAGTTGCACTAAGTCAACAGAAAGAATGCTCATTAACCTCATGAGTCTCAGTTGAGAATTCAAAGTTTGGTCCTTCGACAATGGCATCAACGGGACATGCCTCTTGACAGAATCCACAGTAGATGCACTTTGTCATGTCAATGTCATATCTGAAAGACTAGAAAATTGTGAGGAGAATACCGAAAGGGAAAGGAACAGGGAGGGGAAGAAGGGAGAATGATGCTTCACCTAGTAGTCCTACGGCTACCATCTTCTCGTTCCTCAGCCTCAATTGTTATTGCTTGTGCAGGACAGATCTGAGAAAGAAAAAAAAAAAACTGCTTTGTAAGTTAAAATGCTACATTCAGCTGCTCCTGCTCAAACCATAGAACATTAACGTAACACCTGAACCTAGCCCATTTAGGATTTGCACAGTGAAATGATTCTGCAAATTCTACGAGAGATTGAATTACATCCAAAGCAAAAGACTAAACACAAGTGCAGAAGCAGACCCTGTATATAGATATAAGTTTGAAAGTAGAATAATCTGATACGTTACATGTGTGCAAAAAAAAAATCAGCAAATTCAGAAAAAACACAACCCGACAATTACAAGTTTTATACAAAACACTTTCAAGAGCTCAATTGGAGAAAAAAAAAAAAAAAAAAACCCTCATCCATCCCCTTGTCATGCTCTAAGAGCAAGTCCAGCCTTGGACAGTGCTCGGGGGACAGGGGAGAGGAAAGGGCCCGAGGCCCGGTGGACAACCCTCCAGCCTTGGAGAGCCCGAGTGAGGGTGGGGGCCCGAGCACAAGGGGGGTGGGGAGTTGACAGGCCTGCAGCCCGAGGGCCAGGCATTTTTTTATTTTTTTTGTGTCAGCCCGATGGCCTGCAGCCCCATTTCCATTTTTTTTTTGTTTTTTATTATTTAAGCAAACAAAAAAAACTAATATTTTATTAACTATTGCCAGAGGGAGGGTTCCAAGGGTGGAGATGCAAAAGGTAATTACTGTTCATTAATGGTAGTTACTATTCATTAAAGGCAGTTACTGTTCAATAGGGTGGATTGAATAGTGGATTGCCAGGGGGGAGGGCTCCAAGGGTGGAGTTGCTCTAATTGATTGTTAGCTGAGAAATCCTTCCTTCATTACCAAGTCAGTTGGGTTTTCTCTAAAGTATTGGGTTTGACGTGTTTATCTCTATAATGTAAACTTATCAAGGGCTTACATGTGAAAAGTCCAAAAAATATATCAAAATCTTAAAGCAATTAGACATAAATGAGGCACAACTGCCAAACAAAGCCAAAAATTCAATATAGTTTTCTAAATGTGACTCGGAGGCATCTTTGTCTGTCTTCTAAGCTCCAGGTATTACCCAAGATGCCAAAAGCAGCTCAAGGAATACATATCACAAAAATAAAAAGCAAAACCGAAACAAGTATACTGATTTTTTAAACAGTTTTAGCAGGCAGGAGCTTTCACAGTCATATCCTAAATTTATAAGTTGTCTTCAATTCATATTTGACAACCTAGAATACCAAAAGAAAGGTTTCAACTCTTACAGCTTCACAAAGCTTGCATGCAATGCAACGCTCTTCTCCCGTAGGATATCGCCGTAGGGCATGTTCACCACGAAAACGAGGACTCAAAGGGCCCTTCTCAAAAGGATAATTGATCTGCAAAATGAAAGATAGTAGTCGTAATTTGGCAGAAAAAGAAGAAAAAACAAACTTGGAAATGTGTGTTGGAAGATACTTACAGTAACTTTTTTCTCAAAAAAGTACTTAAGCGTAAGCATTAGACCTCGAACCATTTCAGTGAGGAACAACGTGTTTATGCTTCGATCAAAAACTGAAGTAATTATCAAAATGAGGCCATTATTTCACATGGCAGAATAATATTGTAACACGAAATTAAGAACAAACATACTGGTATCTTTTTTCTTTGAGGGGAAGGGGGATTACCAGAACTCCAGTCCTTGGAAATCTCCTTTGCGAGTTGCTCTCTTTCCTCATCCTCTGAAGTTGGCATAAATAAGTACAAATGTATTCTCAAAAATAATATCACAACATGATGAATCACCTAACACAAACATGATATAGATAAAAGTTTTATCTTGAATAATCATTATTCCAACACTATGTGACCCCACAGAATAGCGAACCTTTTATAGTTGAGAAGTGTTGTGAACTGGATCGCAGTCCATAGTAGGAAGAACCCTGCAATGTTTGGCCTGGTACAGCCTAAACAGTAACCAAACAATAGACCGGTAAAATCTTGTGTCATCCGATAGCTAAAATAGAATATGAAACAGGTATACATAAACCCAAAAAGTCTGATAACAATTATGCGGAAATGATAAAATATATGAAAGTGTTTCCTAAACAAGGAAGACGTAATTTAGACTCATTAGATTTCATTTGAAAGTTGAGAAAAAGAATGCAGATGAAAGAATTGAAGGAAAGAACCTAAGACAAGGAAATGTTTCTGACTGTTTCCTAAACAATTGACATATCAAAGATACTGATGGGGATAAAGCATAATGATCAGTTCATTTATTTTGGAAGGTGCAGAAACTAGTATATGGAAAACCCAAATTCAAATAGATAACCAGTTTTTTTATTATTATTGAAAATGATACGAGTATATTAAAGAAACAAGGAGCTTAGTCACGAAAACCAACCCGGCCCAACAAAACATAGCAAACAGAAAACAACCACCAACTCAAACAAAACTAAGACATACAACTAGTATTTTTAATCAAATATAATTGAAGTCACCAGTCAGCTACACCTCAACTTGGGTATAGTTCCAACGCCAAGGAACTCCGAAAAAGCATGAGTGTGTTTGACTTCCACAACTGGTGCTGAGGAATGAGGTTATTCTAAGTTTGGTAAATACAAATCAGATAGTGTTTGTTTTCCCAAGATATCAAAAACCCATAAAACAAAAGTTTTGTTAACCAAGGAAGAATTGGGCTTTCCAAACCCATTCTCTGCCGTTGACGTTCAAAAAAATCAAAATGATTACCTTACACATCCGCTTATGAATAGTAAAATACAATCTGTGTCCTAATCACTTTCATTCCCAACATTTCGAAATACTGGAATGAGAATCATTGAATTCCACTAACTCCTAAAAACCCATCTCCTGGAATAAATTCCTAAAAATCCCATTCCAAGAAACAAACATACTCTAAATCTCAATAACCCAGAATTTCCCTGTTCTCCTTTCATTAGCCCCACAATCCCCTCTAATTCTCAGAGCAAATGACATCGCAAGGCATACTCAATTCTTCGATATTTTATGTCCGTTCCCCTACCCGTAATTATACACCTCCCATGCGAAAAAATAAGGTCATAAACCACTCTAAATCATTCCCATGTGAAAACAAATGAGTTTAACAACAACAATCTAAAGCTCACAACACATTTCGCAGTCAGAAAGCAATAATAGTTCCAAAACTATCAATACAACAAATAAAAAAAAATTCAGATTTTCAATCGAAAAATCTAAGAAGAAACCAAAGCAAATAGCTCAGTTCTGCTCAAACAAATAGATTAACAGTACTATGCTCCTGATCCAAGAAATTGGAAGGACTAAAAAAGTTGGGAAATTTAACTTCGATATGTCTCTAAAGGTGAGCATCACGATGGGAGCTTTGGATTTTTAATTTTCTCAGAAACCAAACGGAGGATTAGACAAAGGGAGCTAGGGCAGGGGATAAACTCACGAGCTGTCTGGCGCGGAGAGCCTGGAGAGATTTCCGAGCTAAGATCGCAGCCATGGCCTGTGATGGCTGAGTCGATGGGTCTTCTTCTGCGCGACTCGGGTTCGATTTGGGGACGTTAGGAAGTGTTATGAACTGGTTGTGATTGCCTTAATCACAGGGAGGTTTTAGTTAATAACAGTAAGGACTAAATTGTAAGGTAGTTAAGGGTAAAATTGTAAGGAGATATAAGTATGGGGTTCAATTGTAATGGGTCAATAGTTATTATAAGGTTTTAGAAATTGTTAGTATTGTTGTCCAAGTGGCATTGTTGTATTGGGGGGAATATGCAGCATGTGGAATATACATGCTTCTGAGTCGATTGTAACAGGCAGATTTGAGAATTAATAGAATATTCCTTTTGCTTTCTTCTCTCTATTCTTTCTCGCCATTTCCGTACCCTAGCTACCGGTGTGGTTGATTCTCCTGCACCGGTGTGGTCCTAACATTGGTATCACCTACCGATCCTGGATTTTCCCTTCCGTGTATGCCCCGTCCTAAACCAAACACTCGTTCCAACGCCATGGATGATCGGTTTGCTGCGTTTGAAGATGACTTTCCGGCGATCATCCGTAAGTGGTGAACTCAGCTTTGGATGCTAAACTTATTCCCAGCTCAATTCCAGCCTTCCGGCGTATTTTGAGCAGTTTCTTCGTGAGCTCACCCATGACCTCTCCATTCGCCGTGAGGGTGAAGGTCCCTTTCACCCACATCTTGCCAATCCCCATGGCCCCACGGCGCTCGCCCTGATTTTGCAACCGCTCAATCCTGGCATTCCGAATCCCCGGCCGCCTTGGCAACAACAGCTTGAATTTCCCCGTTTCACGGAGGGCGTGGATATAATTGCTTGGATTTACAGGGCTGAGCAGTTCTTCTCCTTCTTTGGGATCCCCGATGCTCAGCGTGTTCTGACGGCCTCTTTCCATTTTGAAGGTGAGCTCCTTCACTGGTTCCGTTGGATGGATTGTATCAACACCACGCCAACTTGGCCAGAGTTTACTAAAGCCCTCTGTCGTGAATTCGAGGACAGCGCCGAAGCTTTCTTCAAACTTCGTCACATAAGTACTATTCGCGATTACATTGCTGAATTTCGCCGTTTGGCTACTCGATCGCCTGAGGTTGGTCATCTTTTGGTACAAAGTTGCTTTCTAGGGGGGTTTAAAAAAGGAACTCCGCTATCATGTCAAACTGTTGAAGCCAGCTAATGTCCATGAGGTTATTGTCATCGCGATGCAGCTTGATTCTAAGCTCACCGAGCTTAAACCACCACCATCTCGCACTTCTACACCTTCTAAACTCTCCTCAACCACTATCACACCTTCCACCCATATTGTGCCCCTTACTAGAAATCTTGCTATTAAGAAGCTGACTCAGGATAAGATCCAGAGGAAGAGGGAGCGAGAGGAATGTTGATTCTGTACTGATAAGTGGGTGAGTGGACATAAGTGTGGCCTTAAGCAACTTCTGATGATGGATGTGATGGATTCAGAAGTTGTTGAAAGTGACTTTGAGGAGGATCAACCAGCATTGCAGCACATGGAGCTCAGTGGGTGTGATTTCTATGGCATTCATGGAAGCCCTACAACACAAACCATGAAGGTGTTTGGTTAGATTAATGGTCAATCTGTGAAAATCCTCCTGGATTCGGGCAACTCACATAACTTTGTTGATTCCAAATTGCTTAAACAGTGGGGGTGGCAAGCAACAAATACCAAGTCCTTTGAGGTCATGATAGCTGATAGAGGCAAGGTGACAAGTTTTGGTTGTTGCAAAGCTGTGGAATTATCTCTTGCGGGGTATCATTGTCGCACATATTTGTACTCACTGCGGTTGGGTGGTTGTGATGTAGTATTAGGGGTGCAGTGGCTTTCCACCGTGAGCCTTGTGTTATGGGACTTCCAGCTCCTCACAATAGAGTTCACAAAGGACCACCATACTTATAAACTATCTCATCAAATTCCCAATGCTGCAGGAATTCAAGAAGTATCACTGAACCAACTGGATAAAGATTTAGTTAACACTAATTTGGGGTTGTTCTTGTATTCCATGGAAAAAGAAAAGTTAGAACCCTGTGAATTGAATTCAGTCCAGTTGCAAGAACTGCAGCAATTGTTGAATGCATTCAAGACTATCTTTGCCTTGCCTACTAAGCTACCTCCACAGTGAGCCCATGACCATCACATTCCACTTGTGCAAGGGGCCAAACCACCAAGCATTCGACCATACCACTATGGTCCGTTGCAGAAAACAGAAATAGAAAAGGCAGTTCAAGAGTTACTTGAGGCAGGTTTCATAAGGCAAAGCCATAGTCCATTCTCTTTTCCTGTTTTGTTAGTGAAGAAAAAGTAAGGCACTTGGAGAATGTGCATTGACTATAGATAGCTCAATGCCTTTACTATTAACGATAAGTACCTCACACCCCTTATTGATGATCTGTTGGATGAGTTGCATGGATCACTCTATTTCTCTAAGTTGGACTTGCGATCTGGATATCACCAAATATTAATGCAGCCTGGAGACATTGAAAAAACGGCATTTAGGACTCATGAGGGCCATTACGAGTTTCTAGTAATGCCATTTAGGCTTACAAATGCCCCTGCCACATTCCAAATTCTAATGAACGATTTGTTTAAGCCCTACCTGAGGAAATTTGTGTTGGTCTTCTCTGATGACATCCTCATTTATAGTAAGACCTGGGAAGCTCATTTAGCTCACTTGAATGTGGTCTTTGGGATATTGCAGACCAATCAACTTTTTTCTCAAGAAGTCTAAATGTTCATTTGGGCACACGAGAGTGGAGTATTTGGGACATATTGTCTCTTGAGAAGGAGTAGCACCGGACCCTAGAAAGATCCAAGCTATATAAAATTGGCCTGCACCAAAAACTGTTAAGGAGTTGAGAGGATTCTTGGGTTTAACAGGCTACTACAGAAAGTTTATGCCAGGCTTTGACAAAATTTGCCAACCTCTATACCATTTGACAAAGAATGAGGGGTTTCATTGAATGTAGAAGCTTAGCAAGCATTTGACAAGCTTAAGACAGCCATGACCTCTTCACAAGTACTAACACTACTAGATTTCTCTAAGCCATTTAAATTGGAATGTGATGCTTGTGGTTATGGCATTGGAGCTGTGTTGCAACAAAGTGGAAGACCTATTGCTTTTTCCAGCCAGTCACTTGGTCCAAGAAATCAAGCACTCTCTACTTATGAGAGAGAATTAATTGCAGTGGTTTATGCAGTAAGGAAAATGGCAGAATTATTTGCAAATAAGGCATTTCATAATCAAGATAGATCATAACAGTCTTAATTACTTCCTACATCAACGAGCTAACACTGCATTCTAACAAAAATGGGTTTCCAAGTTATTAGGGTATGATTATGAGATATAGTTCAAAAATGGATCCCAAAACGCAGCTGCAGATGCTTTGTCTCGATTACATGGGGTGCCTCAATTACAGGAACCTGTTCCTCAGTTTACTAGGGAATGTAATGTTATTTCTTACCCTTACAATGGCTGGATAGATGACTTAAGGAGAAGTATTGAACAAGATGAGTGGATTGTAGCAAAGAAAAAAGAAGTGGGTGACTCTGCAATGAATGGCACAAGAGGATCTACCGTGGGAAAATACACTGTTGAAAATAGGTTCTTGCTCTACAAGAAAAATGTGGTGTTAAGCCCTCACTCGGAGTGGAGAAGTAAGATTTTAGAGGAGCACCATTGTACTCCCTCGGCTAGTCACCAAGGGGTCTCAAGACATACCACAAAATCAAGAGGAGCTTCTATTGGCAAGGAATGAAGAAGGATATCTAGAACTATGTGGTAGATTGTCAAGTGTGCCAACAGAACAAAGTGGAGACCATTGCCCCACCAGGGTTGCTACAACCTTTACCAATTCCCCAAAGAATTTGGATTGACATCAGCATGGATTTCATAGTAGGGTTGCCTTTATGCAAGGGCAAAACTATGATCTTAGTGGTGGTTGATAGATTATCCAAGAGTGCTCATTTCATAGCTATGGCTCACCCCTACACTGCAATCACAATAGCTCAGGCCTTTGTTGATAATGTCCTAAAACTACATGGCATGCCAAGTTCAGTGGTCAGCGATAGAGATCCCATCTTTATCAGTGCCTTCTAGAGAGAATTGTTCAAACTGTAAGGGTCGAAACTATGTATGAGCTTGGGATACCACCCCCAAAGTGATGGGCAAACTGAAGTGAAGAACAGGTGCCTTGAAACCTATTTGAGGTGTTTCGTTGGAGGTCAACCAAAGATATGGGTTCAATGGCTTCCTTGGGCTGAATGATGCTTCAACACTTCCTACCATTCATCTACCAAGTTCACACCCTTTGAGCTAGTCTATGGCTTCCCACCTCCTCAAATTATACCCTATGAATTTGGTACTGGAAGGGTGGAAACAGTGGAACAAAGCTTTTTGGAAATGGACAAGGTTGTATCTGTCTTAAAACATAACCTAGAGTTGGCTCAGAATCGTATGAAGGTGCAACATGATAAAAAGAGATCTGAGAGGCAATTTGAAGTGGGAGATTCTGTGTACCTTAAGTTGGTTCCTTACCAGTTGCAGGCCTTATCCCCTCACAACTACCATAAGCTTCAACCAATGTACTATGACCCTTATGAGATTTGTGAAAAGATTGGTAAGGTAGCCTATAAAATGAATCTACCACCTAGCACCAAGATTCATCATGTGTTCCATGTGACCCATTTGAAGAAACATTTGGGAAGTAATGTGGAGCCTCAGAATGTCCTACCTCATGTAGTCAAAGATGGGCTAGAAGGGAACATACAAGTGGCAGTGTTGGCGATGATGGTTTATAAGAAAGGCAATGCTACAGGGGTCCAGTTGCTAATGCAGTGGCAAGACCAAGAAGAATCGGAGGCTACTTGGGAAGATTTTGATGAGTTCAAGGCTAAATACCCTTCATTTCCTCTCTGAACAAACCTTGAGGACAAGGTTCTATAAGGGGAAGGTATTGTTATGAACTGGTTGTGATTGCCTTAATCACATGGAGGTTTTAGTTAATAACAATAAGGACTAAATTGTAAGGTAGTTAAGGGTAAAATTGTAAGGAGATATAAGTATGGGGTTCAATTGTAATGGGTCAATAGTTATTAGAAGGTTTCAGAAATTGTTACTATTGTTGTCCAAGTGGCATTGTTGTATTGGGGGGAATATGCAGCATGTGGGATATACATGCTTCTGAGTCGGTTGTAACAGGCAGATTTGAGAATTAATAGAATATTCCTTTTGCTTCTTGTCTTTATTCTCTCTTGCCATTTCCGTACCCTAGCTACCGGTGTGGTTGATTCTCCGGCATCGGTGTGGTCCTAACAGGAAGGAGCAGGCCAGTGCTAACCAGATGGAAATGGGAATTTCATGTCCGGGTTATAGAGTTCAGGCTATTTCGTCGCTTGGCACCAGTCGGTTATGGCCACCTAAACGCTGCGCTTTGTTGGGGAATGACCAAAGTCAAACATTCAAAGGCAGTTTTCATTTTTGTTTTGTTTTGGTTTTTTTTTTTTTTAAAGCAACCAAATAAGTTTTTAGTTTTTAAAAAAATAAAAATAAAAACTGAAAACGAAATGTAGCTATTCTCCCAAAACTAAGGTGAGGAGATTATGATATGTAACCATCATGGTGTGGCCTAATGGTTGGGGACGAATTTCAGACCCGTATTCCACAGGCACATCTTGGGGTCGATTTCTAATGCTGGTGAATCACACGATGGTGGCCAGGGAAGGTTGAAGTGCCTTTGTGAGTCTTCCCGACCCCCAAAAGGGTGGCCCGCACGAAACCATCAGCTGATCTCTTTTTTGAAAAAAACAAAAACAAAATAAAAGAAAATAAAAGAAGGAAGGAAAGAGATTATGAATGTCAAGTTTTTCTGAAATGTACGTGTCTACATTACCTTCCGCATAATGTATCATCAACTCAAGTGATATAAGAGTTTATTTCTATTAGAGCTTAATTAACTCCTAACCCTCATATTTTCTCATTTATTATAACTACTAAGATAACAATGTTTCTCGATGGTGGAGTAGATGCAACCACCTAATCACAATTATATTCAAAATTAGAAATATGATGGTAAGGCTGCTCTAGGTTCTCTGTTTAGAAATTGTTTAAGGACAAACTAACCTTGCAAGTTCTTTTTCTATTGGTATCTCGAACGTCTTATTGGCTGAAGCTTTAGCGTTAAAACAAGCATTTATTCCAAGATTTTAATCTAAATTCTTCAACAAAAAGCACAAGTACCCTGCCGAATTCAATCTATTATCCAAGATATCTGGTATTTACTGAGATAAATTCCCAATATCATATTTCAACATACTTTTAGAGAAGCAAACATGGCAATTGACGCTTTTGCCAACTTATGATATAAATATAATCACTCTTGTATTTGGTTTAATAAGTTTCCTAAGGAAGTCATACTTAAGATCAATTTTGATATGTATAGTTTAAAGACCCGTCAAAGATCTTTGTAATTTTTATGTTTTTCAAAAGAAAAAAAAGTTTCTCAATGGGGATGTTATTGGTTCTCCAAAAATAATATCATACACTCATTCATATACATATTTTTATTGTAGTTTTATAAACTTGAGTATAGTTTTGGAGTGCGACAATAGTCTTTCTTAATGTGATTGCATTTTACTAATTAGTTATTTGTTAAATTTTTATACATGCTGTTCTTGAGAATTTTTTTCTAAGAAACCACATTTTGTAAGCCGCATGTGAATCACCTCTCTAATCCACCTCAATTAGAGAAGTGGTTTGTGGAGACATAAATTATCCACATCCAATAGGAAAAGGATAAGTGGATAATATGCTTAATATAACGGTTTTACCTTTAACGTCGTGAGTAGATCACAAAATTACCTAACAGTTTTACCTTTTTTCATGGTGTTCATTAATTAGGTTAAAGATATTTGTTCTCTTGCAGGTGGAATTCCCTCAAATCAACCGTGTATGAAATTTGCAATCACATAGTTCACACGTAGAGTTGTTGAGTTTTAAGCTTAAATTTGGCTTGTTATGCAAACAAGTCAAGTTAGCTTGATAAATTTAAATCAAGCAAACTGTGTACATCCAAATAATTTTAGCTTCACTCATTCGTGTGCTCACTTTTTTTTTATAAACAAAACGATATTTTAAACTGCTCTAATCTAAAAGAAAAAAAAAATTAAATTCAAATACAAAGAGGCGGAGCCATCACCCACAACATCAACCAACTGTCCAATGACCCAAGGCCCATAATGATTTGACCCGGCCCATCAGGCCTAATTGAAGAAGAAAGAGCGGCGTTTAGTGGAAAGCGAAACCCAGCTCAACGGCCTCGTTTCACAATCAGAAACGAGTAGGGTTAAGCTAACTGCTCTCTCTCTCTCTCTCCTGCCCCGAGCAAGAAATGGCCTCCTTCTGCAGATCAGCTCTAATGGCGGGCTCAAGGTCCATAGCTCGCTCAAGAGCCCTCACCCAAACCTCCCTTAACTCCCTAAACCCCGCAGCCATGGCGTCCCCATTTGCTTCCACGACCAGAACAATTCCTTGCGCTACAAGGTACAGCCTTCTCAATCCCTCCAACTCATCCAATTTTAACAATTTCTGTGACTTCAGAAACCCAATTTTAACAAATTATTGTTGTTGTGATTTGTATAGGTTCGTTTCGGTATTGGGATGCATGGAATCGATGATGCCGCTTCACAGTGCCATTGCTTCTGCTCGGCTCAAGTCCAACATTGCCGTCGATTCCACCTTCTGGAGCTCCCTTTCTCTTGGTAACCTACTTACCCACATTTTCTATTTTTCGTTGAATTTTTTCTTTTTGGTTTTTTTTCCAAACTCGGGTCATTATGGTTCTGGTCTCTTGTTAGACTGAAACCTCTTGTTTGTTTAAATATTTTGATCGAGGTCTTTAGCATCATTTAAGAGATTTAACTCATGCATTTAATATCCCATAAATTCAAATAATATTTTTAAAATATAATAAATACTTAAAAATCAATTTTAGAGTAATATTGTTCTTCACAAAAATTATAGCAAAAAAATAATGTACCGACATAATTATTAACATATTTTTAAAAAATAACTATTGATATATTTTAAAACATAAAATAAATATATATAATTAGCATGGGTACATTTAGCAAATTAAAAATGGGTACAAATACAAATAAAAGCTTAAAAATATGGGCACAAAAAGGAATTAATATGAGTACAAATTAAAACTGAAAATAAAATTGGTACAAATTAAGAAAAGGGTTGCAAATTAAAAATGGGTACAAACAAAAAATAAAAATATATGATACAAAATTTAGCCATAAATATAAATATACCAAATGTCACGTTTCTAACATTAAATGAATATATTTAGAGATAAAAGATATTTTATTATTGACATAATTAATGATGTTTATTAAAATCTAAGGACATTGATCAAAAATTGAAAATGAATAAGGTTTTAATCAATGGAGTAGGAAAAACAGGGATGGGAACCTAATTTTTCCTTTTTTTTTTATCTGTGTTTTTGTGGAGTGGGTGTTTAATTTTGTTAGTTGTACCTATAGCTATATTGGTAACGGGATGCAGGGAGTGTTTGGTAGTCCTTTATTTTGTGTGAAATAAATTGGGATGTCTTGGCCTTTTGGAATGGTTGAGTAAACAAATGAAGAGCTAAATCTCAACAAAGTTAACAAAGCTGTCCCTTTTCTTCAGTAGCCTTCTTTTTGCTCATTAATTTCGAGAATCAAAACTCGGGTCAGTATCAAATTTGGATAATAATTCAAGTTCCCAGTGCACAGATGTGATTGATGCATTCTGTTAATCAACGAATAGCTCTTAAGCTAGTCGTTTCTTGTCTAGTGGCGCACTGATTACCTCTTCTTTCTGCATTGGGTGTCTATTTCTGACTCATTTTTTCTACATCGTGGTATAGGTCTTGCTTCACCGTTGTGACAAAGGCCTGCTGGCCATGTGAGGTAATCAGTGCATAGGGTTTCCCTTCCGAGTCATGTTTTGACATTTTGTACACTGTATTGCGTAGCTTATGCCAGCTCGGTTCATTCAGCTATTTAGTTGCTGCTGTTAAACTTCCGTTAGATTGTTGAGTGGTGCCTTTGAGAATCATTCTTATTCTGCTCTTTTTTTTTTCAAATTACATGAGTAACACATGGAACTGCAGTTTCTTATTGTGGTATAAATGATCCATATGGATGCATTGATTTTTCTTTGCAACTTTCTGTGGTGTTAATATATATTTTTTTCATGGGTGGCTATTGCGTATATTTTGTAATGTGAATGTGAAACGGTTAGATTACTGTACCCATGAAAAAACTATGGGTAAATTACATTTTAATATGTTATCCCCTTAGGTTTGGTTGCAATTGCAACCTCATAAAACATCTTTAAAACATTTCAATCCCATACATTAGTTATTATTTCATTTCAATTTCATACAACCATTAGAAAATTTGTTAAGTTAGCCGTTAAGTGGTTGCGAGCGCGGAGCCTACACACTCTTCTTCAACATGTTATATCCTACTCGCCAGTAATCAATTTGGTTTTTTCTTTGTTGGTAGAATTTCTTCATCTACTGATCTTCCTATTTCTTCATTGATCTTTTTAGAGGCTGCAGTTCCTCGGTGACAAAGACTCCATGCTCTGGTCATTTCAAGCTTTCAACCAAATTGGCTCGCATATTGGTTCCTCCATCCTTTGTTCTTTTCCTTTTCCCATTGCTTTCTGGCAATTGCATTGTGTAAATTACATTAGGCGTTCCTGAAAAATAGTTCCACCGTCTTGAATGTTTACATGCTAGTGTGCACACTGACATTTACTCCAGTACCTTTCTAAGGTAGACGACCTAGGACATTTGCTGTGTTTTTTGGTCAATCACACAGTTTGTGTGTGTAATTGATTTCAGGCTGCTCGAATAACGCAAAATTTGGAATTTTTCCTATCCTTCAATGTAGGACTTAGGGGTAGTTAAAATCAGGAGTTTACAAAAGAATAGTTCTTCATGGGTTTCAAAGTGACCAATGACTGGTAGAGAGAATTGAGATAGTCCCATAGGGATCGCCGTGATGTTTAGGAAGGTTTTCTTCCAGGTGGTTCTAAAAGTTCTATCCACATTAGTGGCTCTTGTACTCTATGACCGTTGCCAGTTATTTACCAAGTACAAAATGTCGACACGATGATGGCTGGAGAAGAACATCTTATTGTACTAACCGTTTCGGATGATGCAAATTTGCTTAATTATCTTATTCATTCTGTTATTACTGCATGATCTAATCACCTGTGATATGTAATAGTCTCCAATAAAACCTAATAATCGGGGTTAAAGCACCTCCGCCTAAACTACTCAAACTTCTGTTACTTAAATTGTGTGTGATAATTTTACCTGTGCTTCTTTAGTAGATAGCAATGGCATGATTTTGTTGAATGAGTTCAAGATCGGCTAATGATAAATTATTCTTGGATAGGGCTTCTCGACCGAAGCTGAACATGAACCAAATTTAACCAAGCAACCTTCCCCCTGTACGACCAAGTTGTACTGTACTGCTCTCCTTCTTCCTTGCTTGCCAATGGCATATAAATTGCTATTTATTATTCGATTTCTGCAATCAATTTGGTTTTTGCTTATACTGTGGTAGACGCTTTGATTGCGATGGCGCCCGATGTAATGCTTGGCCTGAAGAGTTAATGGACTATCAACCTAGAAGAATAGGAATGTTGCATTCAGTTTGTATGGTTACTAGTATAGGGCCTGTACCTGTTAGGTTCAATGTGATACATGTGATGCATGAGCTTATTTGGGTTTGAGGGCCTTCAGACCATGCTCATTAATAAAGGGTAGATTAGTTTTTAGCATTCTGAATTATGTTTTCTTTTCTGTCATTGGAAGTGTTACGGCATACTCCGCTCTCGTTCTGTCTTGTAAAGTCGGAAATAATGGCCTTCTTGCATATATATTAGATTACGGAATTTGTGGCGCATAGAGAAAATGTGTCGATATTATTGTTGCCAACAAAACGTAGTGGCATGTTATCGACGGACAGATTTTTGAGAATATCGATGACAGTCCTTTTTGCGTTTGTCATTGCCACTCCTGTTTACAGAATCTACTAATTGAAAACTTAATTTGAAAATCATATTTCAACCTGGACGTTTTTGAGATACCCCTAATAACCCACGAAACAATAAGTGCTTTGCCTTGTGGATCTATTTCAGTGGGAACTTGATGGGTCGATCCACTTACACATCTTGTTTTTCCTAGTCATTTGGCGATCAAAGATTCATGATCACCCATCCACTATTGAATTTTATATCAAAAAACGAGTGACTACGAATTTCATGATCACCTATCCATCAAGAGAACATTTCTGTGAAAAAAAATGAAGGGAAATACCCAAAAATGGGACAAAAATAAGATTTTTCTTACACCTTGAAATGACCAAATTGTCCTCTCATATAAATGGGTTATTTAGAAATTTCAACCTTCATTTGTCATTTTGTAGAAAGAGAAAAAGAGAGGAGAGAGAGAAAATCTCTCGCCCAATTCCAATTCGAAGGACCTTAACCCACCCATCTTCTTCATCCAAGCTCTCTCTTTCTCTCTCTCTCCTCTCTCTACATTTCAAATATGCACAAGAGCTCTCTAACCCACCCATCTTCTTTGATTTTTATCTTTTCATTTGTAGGTCTTGTGAATAGGGTTTGCTTAATTTTACTTTTTGATTGATGAATTTTTGGAGTTGAAATGATTGGTTTGGTGTTTATTGGAGGAGACCCAAATCCTTCATTTTTTTTTTTAATTTTTTAATTTTTTATCATTTCTCTTATTTATATGGGGGTTTTTATTTCTTCTGTCTTTTCCCGCCCTATGCTCCCTCTCTTGATTCAAATTTACAAGCACTAAAATAGGGTTTGGCTTTTGCTACAATTAAACGAAAAAACGTATTAAAGGTCAGTTGCCTTTTGGAAAAGAGATAAATTTGAGGGAAATGAGAGAAGTCAGAGTGGAAAGAAGGAAGAAAGAAGGATATGGACGAAATTGTTTCACGTACTCATTTGCTCTCTTTGTATTAACCTTGCTTATATACTGTATGTACACGACATGCACACGAGCTCAACCTAAAAGTTTGTGAATTTTGTGAAAATTTTTCCGTAATGTGCATGTGGTGTGCATATGGTTTGCATGGCTACATCTTAATATGAGAAGCAGGAATGTTCACTAGTTATGATGCACGTATGCTGTGCCCCAAAATTTAGCGAGTATGACTAC
This sequence comes from Heteromeles arbutifolia, assembly GCA_024362995.1. Lineage (NCBI taxonomy): Eukaryota > Viridiplantae > Streptophyta > Magnoliopsida > Rosales > Rosaceae > Heteromeles > Heteromeles arbutifolia. The sequence goes on along the minus strand of JANCRC010000002.1, from coordinate 34,448,942 downwards.
AACCTAGTTGGCCTCGGCGAAAAAAAAATATTAAGAAAAAGCTTGGAGGACGTTAAGGATCATGCGTGTCCATGAAATAAGGACAACGAGTATCATGTTTTCCACGTGCACGATTAAGTAGTGATTGATGTACGTAACAAGACTTTTCAAACTGCCACTTTAACCTTATATACGTAACAATTATGTTTTTATTGTATCCACTATAACAATAGGTTGCTGTTAAAGTTTCTTATTAATGCGAAAAGAAGCTCGTTACTCGATCTTCAGTTCTATGCATATCATGTGCATATCATGTGCATGTGGTGTGCATATAGTGTATATGATGGTGATGTCACAGGTGGTGAAGTCATTTTTCTGATTTTGAAAAGAGAACTGTGAGCTCTGAATTTTTTGGTTGGCTCAGATCTGTGAGCATATCATGTGCATGTCATGTACATACAGTGAGCAAATCCTAAAAAAATTCATCCAACAAAACACCGTCATTTAATGACTATGCTTTGTTCCCACACTCGATGCGAGTCTAGTGGTGGTGGTCTCGAGTCTCGGTTGTTTGCTGTGTTGCCGGAAAATGGCCGGGAAACTCGCGGCCTATTTGAGTTTTGATCCCAATGATCGGGGATGAGATTCGTGACAAGGCTAGGTGTTTTGGAATCGTGAGGACGAGATGAAATTGGTGGTGGCTTCAATTTGGATGGTGTTGGTCGGGATGACACTGCACCATGTGTGCACAGTGAGAAGGGGAGAGATTGTGTGAGGGAGAAAGTGAGAGAATAGAGAGTAGAGAGAAAGAAATTAGAAAATTGGATAAAATAGCCCATTTATATGTGGGTATTTTAGTAATTTCGGTTTTGTGCATGATGTGCATGGCTGGTTTGTCCTATTTTTGTCCCAAGATTAAGAAATTGTCCCATTTTGAGGTATTTCCCAAAAATTAAAGATATCAGCATACATGTTACAAAGCAACATGTCATGTAAGCCAAAACTCGACATGCTCAATTGTGCGGTAAAACTTGCTTTTGTAATGTTGGGAGATCATATTATTGTGCCGCATTTTGTACCACCTCTCTATAAATTGAGAATAGCTTATTTGGCGCGGAAATATCGTCATGTGGTGTTTCGTGCTAGTGAAACAAAAACATTTGGGCAAAGACTTAAATGTGTTTTTATTTCATTGACACGAAATACTGTCGTGGCAGCGTTTGAGTAATGTAAGTTATTCTCAGTGAAACTTTGAAAGAAAAAGATGTGGAAATCCAAAGGCCCTATGGTTTGCCGTCATGGGATATTATAGATCCTCCAGTAGATTCACGAATAATAAAATAAAATTTTGGACGTCCCTCTGATTACGTTGGCTTCGTGAACGAACATGCATGCTCTCTCTCTCTCTCTCAATCTTCCAGGAAAATATCTGATGATCATCCGGGGAATATCCAATACAGTGCGACCCCACATGTAATAAACAAAACAAAAAATTCGTATCTTCTCAAATCCCAAATCCTCAATTACAAAAGTGAATAAAAAAAAAGAGAGAGAAACCCTTTTTAGTTTCTCAAATTTGAGAACTTGGGTTGGTCTTATCTCTCTGTTTTCGTCCTGATTCGATGACCTTTTGATTTGCTTTGCCTGCCCACTAATTTCTGTGTATATGTAGGGGAGCATATAATTTTAAGATATTTGTGGTGAGTGGTGAGTTTTCCTGTATTAAATTAGTGTTGGTGATTAGTGGTTACGCAGACCGCTTACTACATGGCGTGGGAAGTATGTCGTTTTGTTGTGATCTGGGAAGTATGGTCGCTAGTTTTGCTTTTGCAAGCTGATTGATCAGTTTTATTGGGTTTACTACTTTTTTTTAGTGAATTTTAGACTTGTATAATTCTGTTCAACATTTTGGAGTCGAAAAAAAGCAGCTTTTAGCTTTATTGCTCTGCTGTAAGTTCTCAAAGTTCAATCCTTTGCCTTTGTCTGCATCTGCATCTCTTTTTATGAATCTCGTTTTGATTTTGATGTGATTTTATCTAACCTGAGATCCAAAGAATTTCTCCATTTTCTCTAATATTTTCAAGACTTGTGGTTTTTTTCTTCTTATTTTCTCCAATATTTTTTCCCCATCTTATCCTTTCTCTTATGATTTTATCCTTTTGTTTTCGGTTTGGTTTGTTTTCTTATTCCTGCTCCTCTTGCTCTGTAATCAATAGCTGCTTGATCCTCAGTTGAGTTGTTGCAGAAAAACTTGCTTTTAGGATGGTTCTGTTCTTATTTTGCTTTGATTTGATTTCATTATACCTTTCTCGGACTTTCGGCTAATTAGATTTCAAGTGTAGTATCTGTTCTTATCGGTTTAATTTGGTTTCATTGATATGCATGCAGGTTCTTTATGCTCAGAGGTTTATTGCATCTATATGGGCTATCTTCATTCATCAGCTCAACTGCGGTAGTGAGGTGGAAGGAGGATTTGATCGAGGAAAATTGAGACATTGAGGATCATGGGTAATCTGTATGAGGCATCAAACGGCCACATAGTCGCGAGACAATCCAAGGTGTCACTACCCTGGCTTGATGTAAGAGTCTTTTATGTTAGAATTAGCAAATGTGAGATCGATGATTCCGCTCCCGAGTTCCTCACAGTAAATCACATTCCATTGGATCCTGATACCCTTCTTGAAGTTAATGGTGTTAGAACTAGCATCTATTCAGATGGGGCCACAACCCTTCTCCGAAGGGATCGCTTAGATAAAGATAAGAAGTCTGAAGAAGCCACTTTTGTGAGCACTGACAGTATAAGGATGACTGGAAGTGTGAAGTTTGAGGTTTTTGACAAGGATGTTGTCGTGCTATCTGGGGTTCTAGAACTATGTGATAGTAATGGTTTTGTTGGGGAAACAGAGCGTCATGGTCAGAGATGGAGCATGAGTTGTGAATCAGATATAGTTGCAAGCACCGGCGTCCTTGAAGGAGGGCAATTCATGGGGCCAGAGTCTACTTCACCTTCGATTGAGGTATACATCGCAGGGTCCTTCTCTGGCACTCCAATAATTTTGACAAAGACTTTGCAGCTCGGTCTTTGGAAGAAGCATGCGAGGAAAGGGTTGTTGGATTCCATACCAGAGTATGCGGCAACTGAAGACCAGAAATACAATCCTCCTCCTAGGTTTGCTTTTCAGGTACCTACTTCCTTCCGATCGAGTGTTTTTCATGCTTTATGTATTTCAAATTTGAGTTTGAGTTGCCTTGCTCTCTGTTATATTAATGTTTCATTAGTCATGGCCATGTCTGAAGCCACTGTTGCTTATTGCTCGGTGAGCCTGCGCTTTACCTGTGAAACTTTCTTATTGCAAAATCACCGAAAAAGTGTATAAATTGTTCCATGTTCCATGTTACATCCGCTGGCTAGAAAATACGATTCTTGTAGTGGCACAGGCTCATGTTGTGAAGCTGCAGGTCAACAGAACAAAACTCATTTTTATCATCTTATATGTTCTTGAGTTGCTTATGGTAGAGATATGTACATATGATACTCCTGCGTTTTTGGCTTTCAGCAGATTATCCGAACCCAAAATTCGCTGGTCAATCAATAAATTGATCAAAAGGGAACCGCTACTATGTTGAGGAAATAAAATGATGCTAATCTGGTACCTCTGAGTAGACTGAAATCATCTCTTGTCTACTTATCTTTCGAGGCCATATTGCACATCATGCGTAACCTTTCTGTGCAGCAGTGTTCATTTGCTATTATAAGGTGCAAATCAACACACCTCCCACATGGAGAGACATCCATGACGCGCTCTCGTTTTAAGGCCTCCTTTGGTGTCTAGGATTCGACTGGAATGGATTACTAAGCCCTGAGGGTATTTGATGATGAGATATTAGCATTTTACCCAACTTCTCGTCGCTTCAATTACTCTCTACTCAGGTTATTTGGTTAGTTGATTAATTTAATTTCGTCTAATTTGGTTTTAGCTGCCAATCTGGATCAAAATTTCTTCGTTTGAGCATATTTCGTTTTGTTTGAGAACTTGGCACGCGTCGGAGTATGAAGATGGAGAGCTTTCATGGTTCAATGCTGGTGTGAGAGTCTCTGTCGGGATCGGCTTCAGCATCTGCGTCGGAGTAGGGATTGGAGTCGGGTTGCTGACCCGAACCTACCAAGGCACCACCCGCAACTTTCGACGCCGGCTTCCTCTAATTCTACTCTAGTATTTCATTTCCCCTGATTGTAAATATACAAGCTACCATGAAGGAAGAAGCAACGAGTATATTTCCGACATATGGCTTCTCCAGGGTAAAAAAACGACTGCAGTAATGGAGGATTGAATACAAAAACATCCACATATACAGAGGAAACAAAACGGTATCGACACACACAGCAACATTGAAGCGTTTTAGGCTTCGTTATGTTGGTTAGTCAGAAAATTCTGAAATCCATAATTCCATGTACACATCAGATTGTAGTAAGTTCATAACAACCAGATTCGGTTCATATGTTTTTTCACGATCCAGATATACATCCACTCGAACTCTCATCACCGTTAATCTATCAAAAGCAGTTATATATACTTAGTGCGAAGTTTTGGCTTACCGGGAAAAGCTAATATGCACAATGCTAGATACAGCTAAACATCCACAAGGGCAAGAGTCCAACGCAGCACTAGTTCATCTATTAACAAAAGACAAACCCCACATGATTCTAACAGAAGATTCTGAGCTTGAGAGGTACTCGTTTCTGCCATGTGATTCTAACAAAGATTCTGAAGTTGAGGGGGATGAGTCGCCCGGCGGAACCAGGTGTTGAATGCCGTGACCAGGTGAGGACAGTCCTCCACATTCCTGGTAGAGAAGCTGAGGCACTGCTGCAGCAACTCCTGTGAATCTGACATGGGCAGTGTCGAGATTATTCTGAGGAATATCTCTTCCAGATCCAAGTACAGTGGTTTGTTACTAGATGTCAGAGGGGAAGTATTGGTATCTTTACAAACAATCAGAACTGGAAGCCAATCTTTGACAAGCTTCTTCCGAACCTGAAAAACACATTATAAATATCAGCCTTAGGTTACCTGATCTGTCCGGGCCATGAGTTTTGTAACAGTAAAGGAAAAATAAATTGTTTTGTCTAATCCCCTGGGCACCTAACAAACAAGAATGAGAGTAAGATCGGTTACATTGTGTTGTTAACCAAGCAGCATTATCCAAGTATTAGGATGTTCAAAAATTGGAAACACGTTTCTATAAAGCATTTGGAAAAGATAAATCAACGGAAAACATAACTGCAGCTCCATTTGGGGATAATCACTTGCGCATGAAAACATAACAGCAAAGTTCTTGCCCACACACACTTCAGTATGAGGCAACTTACAATGTATTTTACGCTAGAAGAGAAAAGAACAAATATGAGAGAAAGCAGATGAGTGTGTTATTCAATTGTTTTTTTTTTTGGCTGGATAGGAACTAGGACATAAATGGAGAGAAAACCTTCAAGACAACTGCTGGCATCTGTGATAAATTTAAAATCGAACAACACATAAAATCTCCTTTACAAGAGAAAAATGACCCAAAATCAAGGCTTTAAGACTCTTCTAAACTCTCCATTTCTCTCTACATTTAACCATCCAAAAGGAAAGGAAAAAATTTCAAGTTTCCCTCCACCTTTCTTCTGCCTTTCTATTTCCCTCGATATGAACATACGATTACAAGTTTACATAACCGTTTATAGACTAGTGTTTGCTGCTGGTTCTGTCAATACTAAAAGATTCACAGTTCAGGTGTTCAGCAGAAATATTCACAGAGCACTGAAATTGCACTCAATAATCCCACATTCCAAATGTTTGAAGAAAACCAACATCAGAGTTTATTAGCTCCCGCCTGTCGTGATAATCTAATTTGGAAACTAGCGCGAAAACATAAACAGAAAAGTTCAAATGAGGAACAGGCCCCATAAAAAATGTGGCCTCCAATACTCTAATCGAGCAATGCACCATATGGACCAATCAATAACCTAATGTAGAACTAACAGAACCACCTCTATATTCCAACAAAGAACTTCAATTACTAGATATGCAGCTACTCTAACAGGAAAGATGACATGGGAACAGTACCTGAGCATCGACCAAAATGGTTCCAGCAGCGACGGCATTTGCAAGCCTCAAAGTGCAGCGAAGCAGGATGCTAGGTAGCCCTGGCACAATATTTCTCCACGCATCATCCCGAAAAGCCCTCTGCAAATCGGCAGCGAAAGCAGGCTGCTCACTCCACTCCCTTACGGCCGAGTCCGCGACTCGGAGCTCGATCATCCTCTCCACGAGCCACACCAGGTGCTTCCCATTGGTCATTGCGGTGTGGAGGTTGAGCCTCTGGATGGCCTCTGTCTCGTCATGGTCGCCGCGGACTCCGGGACTCGTGTACTCCTCCATGGACTCCTTGACGACCTTGAAGGTGGTCTGAAATGCCCGATCCAGAACTCGCTCGACCAGGTCTCTGGACCCAAACTCCCGCAGCAGCTTTGCGACGAAGGCCTTGACGAACGCCATGCTCGGGTTGTGAGTCAATGCCAGGATGAGACCGTACAGCATCTCCTCGCTCGAATCGGGGGTTCCAGAAACCCTAGCGATGAGATCTTTGGCTTCGTCTTCGCTCAGGTGAGGGATTAGGGCGAGCACTCGAGCTTCATCGTCTTGGGTCCAGGGGACGGCCTCCAGGAATCGGAGGCAGAATCGAACGCAATCCTCGAAGATAAGCTCCGAAGCCACCGGAAGGAGGTCGAGCGCCGTCGACACGGTGGTTATGGCGGAGGCGAGATCCGGGGTGTAGAGGAGTTGGAGGAGGGAAATGCGGGCATCCATGGCGCCCGAGGTTGGCGGGACCCGCAGGCTGATGTGGCGGACGGCGTCGTCTTGGGCGTGGGGGTGCTGCCATCGGTCGGATAAGAGGGCGGCGAAGTACTTGCAGCGGCGGAGGGCGTGGGCGTGGAGGTGGAGAACGACGTCGTCCTGAGGCTGGGTGGTGGCGGGGGATAGAGATAACGACGTCGCAGAGGGGTCTGAGGGTGAGGGATCGACGAAGAGGCGGAGAATGACGTCGGCGGACGAAGGGTCGTCGAAGGAGTAGGGGGTGGTGGGGTTGGGTTTCAGAGTCGGGCTCGGGATGGGGTTGGGATCGGGATGGGTGGGTCTTCTGGCATGGGAGTCGATGATGACGGCGACGCAAGGACGGCTGGAGCTGCTGGCGGTGGCGGAGCTGGCGGGGTGTACGGCGCGATGCCGTTTTTTGGAGCCGGTGCCGGTGACCATATCGGGATTTGGGTGATTCGAGAATTGGGAGCGAGCGTCTAGATTTCTCATCATTTGGGCGAAGGAAACGGAGGATAAGGATGGAAGCGGGACACGTGGAATTACGTGAATTTTTTGGGGTACTTAATTTGGATTTTAGAAGATTTTAATGAATTTATTTTACATGACAAATGGTTTTTAAAATCAATTGATTTGTTTTTTTTTAACTTTCATTGCCAAATGTCAATGTACAATTAATAATTTAAATTTTTTTTTTCTAAAAAAAGAGGGACAATTGGTGGCAAGTCACAGGTATCCATTCCTTCTAGGGGCCGAGAATATTCACAGAGCCATTTCAGCCTCCCCTGGCCACAAATCTAGCATATATACAATCTCCAACAAAATTCATCATAAAGGAAATCTATAACAAAATCTTATCACCATACACATCAAACTTTAAAGCAGATCTACAAGGATATTTAGGGGTGGAATTTTTTCCTGAAAATCTCGAACCGTTCGGAAATTTGACCGAAAAATACCGTAACCGAATTTCTCGAAACACTCGGTACCCGAAACCGAACCCGTCCCGAAAGTTTCGATTTGGGATTCAGCCACAAGTTTGAATGCGTTCGGTAATCCCGAACCGAATGTTTTATATATATATTTATTTTTATTTATTTATTTTTAATTTTTAATTAGAAATTACTTGGACCGTTGGATTGGTTAAGATCTAATCCAACCGTCCATTGAGTTAGGCCATTTTGTTATCCTCCTTCCTTCGATCTCTCGAACGCTCACACTCTCACTCAATCTCCCGAACGGCTCTCGTGCTCTCGCCGCTCCGCTCCTTCATCGATTCGAGTCACGGCGTTCCTCCATCGATTCAAGTCACGGCGCTCCTCCCATCCTCCACCCACTTCAACAGCGCTCATCCCGCCCTTGGTCCCCTTCATTCAACGACGCGAATCCGACACCAATCGAGTCCCAAAATCCAGGTAAGGGTTTTTGAATTTCTGAAATCTATGCCTATTGATGCGAGAGTGAGAAGTTAATTAATGGAACGTAATCATCCTTCTTTTTTTTTTTTGCTTGAATCATGTTTTCTCTCTCTTTTGGGATTTGATTTCGAATTAGGGTGGGTGCAGTGCAGTGCAGGACCTGCATACCTTTGGAAGGGTAGGTGCACCAATTTGTGGGTTCATTCAGATTAAGATTAGGGTGAGTGGGTGCACAAATTTGTAGAATAAAATTATAAGGGATAGGGAAATAGGACCTGCACGAATTGCAGGGGGTTTCGGATTAGGGTGGGTGCAGTGCAGGACTGCAGGCCTTTAGGACTTGGGAGGTGGGTCACGGGTGCACGAAATTGTAAGGAATGGTGGAAGTTTATGGGTTTGTGCAGGATCTGTTTGTGTTTGATTATGTTTATGTTTATGTGATTGAATCAGTGAAACTTTGATCTGTCTGTGCATGATTTTTCTGGCTTCAAGGCCCAATCTCGAAGTGTCCCGAAAATCCCAAAACAGTTTCAGGAATCCCGAATTTCGAGAAGTGAATAGTTTCGATTTGGTTTCAGGATATAAAATCTCATCCCGAAATGTTTTGGTTTGAGATTCGGGTTGGGGGTTTCGGTTCGGGATCCCGACCCGAACCAACCCTAAGTATATTGGCGAAACCTCCCCAACCATATTTGCTTGGGAATAGATGTGATGTGAATAATACTGCTATGAGGAATTTGATGAAGAAGTTGCCAAATGTCGTATACAACTAAAGCAGATCTCCAAGGATATGAACTTGTTTCTCATAAATAATAATTGGGTAAATTATCATACCTCAGGTTTGGAGTATATTTCAACTCCTTACACCATCTTCAAAACATTTCACTTTCATACCTTAAGTACTTTTATTTCAAAATAATACATCTTTTACATTTTTCATCCATTGATCCGTTAAATGCTGACGTGGCTGCCACATATATGCCATGTGACTGCCAAATGTCTGCGACGTGGCAAAAAAAAATTAATTTAAAAAAAAATCTGAATTTTCTCAAAAAAAAAAAAGAAACTCATTATCCCTTCCCCCCACCTCTGCGACCCAACCCAGAAGAAGCAGAAGAAGAAGAGGAGGAAAAAAAAAAGAAACCCACTATCCCTTCCCCCCACCCCAATGACCCAACCCACAACCCAAAGAAGAAGAAGAGGGAAAAAAAAAAAAAAAAAAGCCCACTATCCCCTCCCCCTACCTCACCAATCCAACCCAGAACCCGAAGAAGAGGGAAAAAAAAAAGCCCAGAAATCACCCCTCCCAAAAAACCAGCAAGACCTACCCCAAAAATTCCACCTGAGATTAGGTGGATCTACCACAAAACCAGTCCACAAAAATTATCTCAAACTCAAAGGTGGGTCGCGCGCGGGTGGGGGTGAAGGTGGGTCGTGACGGGGGCGGGGGAAGGGCTCTGGGCCTTTTTTTTTTTTTTTTCCTCCCTCTTCTTCTTCTTCTTCTCTTATTCTTGTTACAGGTTTTTGGGTTCTGGGTTGGGTCATTGGGGGTGGGGGGAAGGGATAGTGGGTTTCTTTTTTTTTTCTTTTCTTCTTCTTCATCTTCTCTTATTCTTCTTGCAGGTTTTTGGGTTCTGAGTTGGGTCGCTGGGGGTGAGGGTGGGGGGAAGGGATAATGGGGTTTTTTTTTTTTTTTTTTTTTTTTTTTTTTTGTTGAGAAAATTCAGGTATTTTTAAAAAAAATTAAAAAATTATTATTTTTTACCACGTGGCAGACATTTGGCAGCTACATGGCATATATGTGGCAGCCACGTCAATGGATGGAAAATGTAACGGATGTATTATTTTGAAATAAAATACTACTTAAGGTATGAAAGTAAAATGATTTGAAGATGTTGGAAGGAATTGAAATAGATCCCAAACCTAAGGTATGAAAATGTAATTTACCTATAATAATTTTGGAATCTCCTTTGATATTAACCTTTGAAAAACGCATATGTACCGCCTAATATAACAAATGTTGAAGAGCCATAACTTTAGCCTGCATGACAGAAGAATAACCAAGGGGAAATGATCCAACTATAATAATGTGACCATTTAAATTTCTAACCGAAGCAGCCTCGCCGTTAGTTTTGAAACTACCATCAAAGTTGTATCTCATACATGCTCCCCACCCTTTTTAAATCTTGACACCTGTCATTTACTATAATCATGGTTAAGCTCAACATTTTTTATTGTCCAGTTGCTTTTATGAGGAGAAAAAATCCATCTTTTAACTACTTACTTTCAATTTTGCCATTACTTTTTGCCCATACTTTATATTTTATAGACATCAAAATTTTGGTGAATTAAATGTTTACCAATACATTAAAGTTTCGACATGCTAAGGGCATACATGGCATGCGCTATGTGTCACACAAATCCTACACATGGATGTGACTCATCAAAATCAAATAAGTCATCAAGAAAGACACATGTCAACGCTTGACGGAAATGAGTTATTTGATTTTAATTTAATTTAATCAATATTAATTGATGGAGACAAACCACAAACTGGCCCACAAATCGAGTCCTGATTCTTTCGTCAACCAATTAAGCTCACAATGAAGGCTAAATCCATTTGTAGGCAAAGCTTGGAGAGTCTACGAAGCTCCAAGACAGAGAAAGGGTCCAGAAATCATTTCACATCCAGATGCTGAAGCTTTGAAATTCTGAAGCTCTCAAGCACTCAAACCCCTAAACACTCAAACACTCAAGAAGACTCGGAAAACCCTCAACATTCTTCGTCAAACCTGGGAAGAACCACCAAGCACCCTTACACGTGTCGGTTCCTCCATTGCCAAGAGTCAAAACCTTGCGATATTTGTTCATCCAAGATCAAGTCATCGCGACTCTTGGATCAACAACACATCTACACATTTCGGATATCGAATCAAAGAATTCAAGTTGTAAAAAGATTGTAACTCCAAATTTACATTAATACCAATATTCTTTGTACACGTGTTCTTGTTTCATTTTCTATAGGATTCTTGTGTTTAGAATTTCATGGAAAATTTTCTTTTTGGAATTCAAACAGACTCACCGCACAAGAATTGAAGACTCATTTTTTTTCTAAAGCCTTTGGTGACATTTTCAAACTGAAGAACTTGCAATTTGTCTTCAAGTAGGAAAAGATAAGCAAATCCTCCTTTATTTCTTTGTCGTCTTATGCGTCGGCATGCTGCAATTTGTCTCCAAATAAGACTTATATGATGCTATTGCGTGTTATGAGCTCCTAAAGCCAATCACCAATTATAGCCTACAGTAGAAACAATAGTATTAATTTAAGAAAGTGAGTAAATTGTAGCTATGGTCCCTTAACTTTAACTCAATTGGAGCAATGGTCCCTCAACTAAAAATCCATTACCATTGGTCCCTCAACTTATCAAAACGTGTAGCTATGGTCCCTCAACTAAAAATTCATTACCATTGGTCCCTCAACTTTAATTCAACTGGAGAAATGGTCCCTTAACTTTAACCCAATTGTAGCAATGGTCCTTCTAATATAACTCGTTTTAACAAAAAATTTGGCATAGTTGACAAAAAGAACCATAATTATACACTTTGATGAGTTGAGGGATCCTAATTGTATAAATGGTCATTCCAAAATAGCTTATTTTGACAAAATTTTGACAAAATTGATGAGAAGGACTATAGCTACACATTTTGATAAGTTGAGGGATCAATGGTAATGGATTTTTAGTTGAGGGACCATTCGTACAATTTATTCTAAGAAAGTTTAACGAAAAGCACGCGGTACTGTTCATTTTAACGAAAAATCATATTTTTACAATAAAAAGTCAAACCTAGTACTATTCACTTTACTCTTTATTTTGTCCTTATCGTTAAAACTCAAAATTTTCAAGTTCTTTTTATTAATATTCCTTATAATTAAAGCTTCAATCACATGTAGTTGTATTTTCAAATATATGACGATGAGCTTTTTTTCTTCTTTTTTTCCTCTGTTTTTTCTTTCCTTTTGTTTTGCCTTTTCAATATTTCGTGTATGTGGGTCTATACTTTTCTAGGGTTAAGTATGGTACTTAGGAAAAAAAAAAGAAGCTACAAATTGCATATGCAATGCAAATAGTACTGACAGACTACTTGAGAGTTGAGATTCACTTCAAAAGGCCCTGCTTATTTCCGCAAGCCTTTGTATCTTATATACGTGCTTGTGTTTTGGTATTTTTGTAGTTTCTTTTTAAATGCACTATGGTGTCAGTTTAAATCAATATCAAATAATTCAATGCTTATATAGGTTTTCTCATGGAACGTCAAGAGAATGAGTTTCATACTCCATCTTTCAATGATGATGAAGAACCAGTTGATTGTGTACGTTTAGATTCAGATTCTGAAAACTTTGAAGTCTTTGGATCAAAATGAGGACAAAGTAGAACTTACAAGCAAAGATGGTGAGATTCTAGCCCTTGGAATGACTTTTATAATGATGAAGTATGTCATTATTACAAGTCATAAGCTAGAAATGTTGGATTAGCCTGAAAAAAAAAAGAAAAAGTCAAGACATGCAAGGTGTACTACGGAAAAGACAATTTTGTTGTTCTTGGGAAAGTTTTTATAAAAAAGAAAAAGGGAATCCCCAAAAAAAAAAAAAAAAGAGAGGAAAGAAGATGTGGATGCAAGGCAATGCTTCAATAAGTTGTTACTTGTGGCATTTGAAGCATATTTTTTTCTAACGATATCTTTGCTTTCTTTCTTTTTTTTTTTGCTAAGAAATAAATTTACTAAAAGAAAAAGCTTCTAAAACAACTAGTTCCAATACACTCAATTTTTTTATTAGTTTCATTTAATTTAGCTTTAGATGAATATTCATTTAATTTAGCATTCGACAATTTTCTTTTGATGAGTTTCATCTAAAAGAAAACTTTTTGAACCTCAAAAATATTATAATTTGTTACTCAAAATATGACTATCAATGTTGGGCGGTGATATTGAGGACATAGTTTGATATGATTTGCATATTTATGGGTGTTTTTTTTTCTTTTCTAATTTATGAAATTCTAATGCATTTTGCTTTAAATGATGTCAAATTATTGTGCTCAAATGGTTGTTGCTCAAGAGATTTTTCAGTACGTCTGGAAAACGGGCACTACGCTAAATATATGACACAATTGGAGGGATACTTGAAGAAAAAAAAAATAACTACACTTGTACAATGGTATTTTGCACACACTGTTCTGTATTCCAAGCACATTGAAAAAAAATTTGTTACTCAAAGCTCAAAAATATTATAATTTATTATTAAAAGCTCTTATTTTTGTCCATGTCACTCTGAGGTTTTTAGAAGAAGAAGAAGGATTCTTTAGAACATCGCCAAATGAGATGTCAAAATGTGACAGCCCGTCCCGAATTTTTTTTTTATCGACAGTGTGAAATGTCGAAATTACCCTTGGACGTTGTGTTGTGTTGTGTGGGTTATGCTTTTAGAATTGGACCAATTCCTTTTCTTCCTAATAATTTGGACCCAATTGGAAGGAAGATTTTATTTGTTTTTGGTTGGTGACCCAGCTGGACCACACACACACCCTTTCTCTTTCTCTTACCCATTTTGCAATTTCTACCATTTTCCCTACAAGTGTACGGACGAACTCCAAACTAACCTATTTCTTCACGGATCGAGTTTGCTAATATCATCATCACCTTCCTTGTAACCATACGAACCCATCTATACCCTTGGTTAGCCGTGAAACCATCGGAAAACCCGAGAACCGTAACCCTCAATCATGGTATTGTTCATGCACTCTCAAATGGGGGGTTTTTAGAAGATTTTAAGCTCATAGGGAGCTTTAGGACCTCTCCACGAAGCTCGGAGAAGAAGAATGAGGTGATTTAGACGTCGGGAAGCTCGAGTTGCAGAGTTGGCCGGTTATCGTGAATTTTTCTGGCGAGATCTCGTGAGTTTTAAGTCCTAAAATTGGTAAGGATTTGTTCTACTCATCCTAAGCTTCAATTTCGTTCAAGTTTTGTGAAGTTTGGTTGAAAAATGGACGAGATATTAAGGTTTGAAAATTTCCCAGAATCCGGCAATCGCAGCGGTCATCGGCCCCGGACTTCGACGATCCAAGGAAGAAGACAGAGAATATTCCGTCAAGTTTGACAGAATATTCTAACGGCGTCAGGTTAGTTTTAACGGAATATGCTACTTTTTAACAGAATATTCCTAACGCCGTTAACTGTTACTGTCAGTGTGCCAGGCACGTGCTTGCGCGTGGGGGCGCATCTAGCCGTGCCTTGGCCGGCGTGTGGGACGTTGGAAAATTTTTCTAAAAATATGGGGATATTTCTGAGGTTGAGTAGGTCACGGTGGTATATTCATATACCCAAATTGAGCAATTTATGAGAAGTTATTACCTAGTTTTGGTTATGTGCGTTTAAATGACATTTTTATAGTTGTTTCGCATATAGGTGAGACCTATCCTCAGGACGAGCGCAACCAATCGAGGCTCGGGGGCTACGACACTTCGACATACCAGTGAGTGGGCTTTTGTTTTCCGTATATACCTATATATTGAGTTTTTCCCAGAAAACGAAACTGAATGGTTATATGTTTTGAAATGCCATGCAAAGGATCTACCTATTTTAATTATGCATTAGTAGTTGCATATGATTATGATTGGTGTTGTGGACGCACATGTAAGTGCCATGTAAGTTCATAGATTAAAGTTAAGAGATTTCTTTAATTATGCGAGATATGATGTGATGTTTTGAGCTCATAAACCTGTACCCCGGCGTTAGTGCTCTCGCCCAGAGTTAGGGCACAGTCCTTCACGTGATGTTCACCTCCCGCACCATATGCTCACCTTAGATCCAAGTTAGGTGCACAGTCTTGTCGTACAGACCATTATAGGTGGTTCGGACTAGTAGGTGACCCGCGATTATTCGCACAGTCTTCACGTGATCGTAGCACTAAAGCATATTTATTTTACATCTAGTTATGTTGTGCAGACCACTAGAGGTGGTGCTGAATTGTGTGCGGGATTTGATATGGTTGAGATTGATTATGAGCTATAGATTCAACCGTGGCTAATATGATATCTTGCATTCATATATATTCACTGAGCTACTTATAGCATTTCATTGGGATACTTTGGCATGGTATACTTCTATGGATTTTCATCCTGAGCATGATTTCTGATATGGCATATATTATATTTTATGGGAAATTATACAGGTTTTACGGCGAGGGGTTAGAACTTTTGAGAAATGAAATGATTTTGAAAAGTTTTGTTTTTGCCCACTCACACTTTCTGTTTTGCGCCCCTCCAGGTTTTAGGTAGCAGTGCTTTGGTGGCTTATGAGGTTTCGTCGAAGATTCTGACAGATTACCACAAATGTAGGACCACCTTTGGGTGTTGTCTATTTAGTATTTGTCCATTCGAACTGCACTTAGACTATTTATGCTCTGGTTGTGTATTTCACACTTAATCTTGTGCTAGCACATTTTCTTAGTTAGTACTGCTAGTAGTTTGGTTTTTATTTATTTGTATTCCTCTTCATTAATCTTTGCTTCCGCACTGTGCATATGGTTACGTCACTTCCACGTGACGGCCAGCACACCCTAATCTAGGTCGGGGTGTGTCACAAAAATGCCATAGAGACATATAACAGTAACAAATGACGTAACATTTACTCCAATCGAGATGTCAAAGCTGACATGGAAAAGAAGTCCAGGAGCATCTCCAAAGGAGATGTCAAAATCCTAGGTGGAATGCCACTGTGCATATTTGACATCAAAAGTCTCTCAAACCGAATTTTTATTTGCTAATTAGATTGAAGGCTTTGTGATTTGGAGAAAATTTGGCATCAATGTCAAATTTATTTTTAATTAATTTTAATGGTGGATCCTTTATTCCACTAACATTTCAACCAATAAAAAAATTTGTTTCAACATTTTTTTATAATAACAACCATTTAAAGCTCTATTTAAATAATAAAATAATATATGACAATTCGGTTGGAGAAATACAATATTTGACATAAGAATTCAGATTGCCACATCAGCCATCAATGGTAATTTGAAATTTCGTTTGGAGATGGTCTAAGCTGACATAGACAAAGAGATGTCCAACTTGAAGCTGCCTTCAAATATGATTTTTGCTATTTCCAAAGGCATTCCACTTGCCTTACCTTAAATACTAGCATATTTAAGTATTATTTTATTATTTTTGTTTAAAAAAATATATAAATGAAGCAATAAATTTTGGCATATCAAGTGGAAGGAAAATATTGACAATATGCCAAATTGTCAAGTCAGCCATCAAATTGAAATTTGATGTTTTGAATTTGACGTTGCATTTGGAGATGCTCTTAATGGTTGCGTGGTGGGTCTTCTAAAATTTCAAAAAGAAACTTTTCAATGAAATATAAAAATGGACAAAAAGTACAGGCAAAATTACAAGTGGTAAATAGATAGATTCTTTCTCACCATAAAAGTAGCAGGACAATAAAAAATGTTAAGCTTAACCATGGTTATAGTAGATAACTGGTGTCAAGATTTGAAATGGATGGTGAGCATACACCACATTTGTAGTGATGAGCTCACCCTTAGAAACTATGGTGTATGCTCACTACCACCTTCAAAGCTTGACATTTATCCATTAACATAACCATAGTTAAATGGTTTAGTATTTAACAATTAATGCAATTGTTGGAGAACCACTTAGAGAATTAAAAATAAATAAAAACTTCGAATATCTCTTGGAAAAACCAAAATGCGCATTAACTCTATCTTTTTCTTCGTGATCGATCGCACTTATTCCTCCATCCGCTTCATCGTCCTCACACTTCTAGCTCCAGGTTTAACCAACTAAACTGGACAAACATTTTTACTCTTTATTTTCTATTTGGACCTTAAAAACAGATGTATAGGAATTTTCTCATATGTTTGAAAATTGAGTTCTAAAATCTTTATAATTGATATCTTCAAGATAACACACATAGAACATATGAACGACTGGATTTAGACCCATGGAGAAGAAAAGCTGCAAGACCACATGAATATTGAAATGCATACAAACATAGATTTAGATCTCAACATACTTTTTACTGTTTTTTTTTTTCTTCAATAAATCCACCATTAAAGGTAGATCTGCAGAAGAAATGCTCTCAAATATGGCCGGGTAGCCTCCTCCTGAACATGTATTTTTGCCATCACATGTACCACCTTCGTGCCAGTGACCATGGCGAACAAGGAATACTGATGCAAACCTTTAAACAAAGTGGTGGAGGCGTCATTCATGAACAAGGCGGTGATAAACATACTTGGAAATTAATTAGGTTTCAATACATTGGATGAATAGCATTTTAGTAGAGGTTTGCAAATTCCATATTGGCATCTCAGCCGACTCAGACAAGGTGTTTTTCAACTGCTTCATGATTTTGTATGTTATTAATACCTTACGTGCAAGTAGTTTATTCAAATGATATTTTGAATTTTAAACATTGTCTTGTTTCATGGATGAATCAAGGGTCCAAGTAGATCTCTGCATTCTCCAAGACACACCTAAAGTGCACTTTTTTACTAGTTCTGATAGACCATTGACAATAGTAGTGACAGTCTGCACAATCATCTTCATGAGCATAACTTGAAAGCAAAAATCCGATGAAACCTAGTTCGGTTTTCACTCCAGAGACGAAGGTTATTTTTGCAAGTCACAGTTATAAGAGTAGGCAATTCTAGTTGTCGTCTAAGGCCTACTTTACTTCTCCTCCAACAGCCTAATCCTCTTTGCATGACTACACAAGTTAGAATTTAGCATCAAATATTCTCTAAATTATAAGCTACAATTTCTTTTAGTGAAGAGTTGGGTTGTCATTTGTAATTGAACACCAGGATATACATGCATTGATAGAATATAGAATAAAATTCACCAAATTTTCTAGTTCTTGTTGAGTAGGGAAGTTTCTCAGAAGGCATGTGGCAGTTAAATTCTCCTTCCCATCATTGAAGCTTATGTGTAAAGACAAAAATTTTCGGTATTGATGCAGTTGGGGCAGCTTTCCTGGCAAGACTCCAACAAAGAAATACTAGAGCCATAAAGATGCAGAAAATCGTAGAATGTAAGTATCTTTGTCAAATTCCAATGGCCATAAAAGCTGACTACTCATAGTTAGTATAGTTAGTATGAAACAACAATTTCCATTTCCTTTAGTAAGCAATTTTCAATACGAAGCCTTCAAATACGAGGTAGATGAACAAAAAACTTTAGCAGATTGCTACGACTTCCAGCACTCCGTCTTTGATAATTTACAACACGAACAATCAAAGTTGAAGTCAAACAAATACCAGTGTCGATTAATTCTAAGGTATTAAGATGACTAACATCCTCAAGCACCTTTAAAGTGAAGGTAAGAAATTCAGTGCATCAATCTTCAGATGTGTAAAACCATCACAGTCGACCAGTGCTAACATCCACAGAAGAGGATAGCAAACAATCAAATTCTCAAGCACATCTTGGACCATGGAAACATTCCGCATATAAAGAATCTTCAAATTCCTAAATCCTTTGAATATGGACGGAGGTTCAGCAGACAATTTTGTAACACTAACCAAATCAGATCTTGACAAGAAAACAAACATGAAGGGCGTTGTAGAGATTCCCTCTATATTTGATTAAAAGCTGCAACTCCATGACAGAGTTTCTTGATAAATATAGAATCGATCAATCAATATCTCTATTTGGCCTTGATGTGTTGTAAGAGTTCCTTCAAATGTATATGGGAACAAAGAGTACATGATTAACAACGCCTGCAACAGTTGTATGGTTTTGACTCGAGGTGCACCAACACCAATCATGGCGGATCTAAGAAATAATATTAGATGGGTCAGTAAGAATAGCGCGCCCAGCGCTCAAATTTTTTTTAGCAAAAATAGCATGAATATCGTCATTTTATCGTCAACTTTTTCATCCCTAATAGTAAGGCAAATAACTTTATCATTTTCCCCGATCAGCTCAAGTAGCTGTTTCCAGTTAACCTCATGATATATCGCATTATTTGCCTTTAACACATGAATTTGATTCATCAAGTTTTCTTGAGAATCTAGCAAGTTTTGAACCTAAACTTCAAAATTTATTTACATATTTTAGATGTTCATTCACGGCTAATAGACTTGTACTACTAAGACATGATATGTGTCCTTTATTTTTGCAGTATTTCTAGACAGGCATTATAAATATTTAATGATTGAATAGGCGATTTGTGCTATTGTTGTGCACAGATTTGTGCTATTGTCATTGTGCACACTGCATAGATTGGGCAGATTGGCACACTGCACAGATTGGGCAGGTGTTATGGTTTTATTCGTTGAGAACTCCATGTCATTTCATGTTTTAGC
Organism: Heteromeles arbutifolia; assembly: GCA_024362995.1. NCBI lineage: Eukaryota > Viridiplantae > Streptophyta > Magnoliopsida > Rosales > Rosaceae > Heteromeles > Heteromeles arbutifolia. The sequence continues at coordinate 34,429,293 of JANCRC010000002.1, read as the reverse complement.
TAGTTAGCAAAATTTCTCCTTAAAAAACAAAAACAAAAACAAAGAAAAGATTTGTGTCTGTACAGTTATAGGTTCAACAGATTGGTAGCCCAAAAGCAAACTATGTCAAATTTTAGTTCAAAAGCCAAAAACCATTTTGGGATTTCCGATTTGTCTCGAAATCCCGAAACTATTTCGGGATTCCCGAAAATTTGGTTTGGGATCGGGATTAAAATTGGGATTCCTGAAAATTTTGGTTTGGGAATCGGAACAAGGATTTCGGTATGGGATCCCATACCGAACCACTCCTATATATATATTTAGGTGGTGAGTTACATTAGAAAGTCACGTCCGGCCTCGATCAACCCAGTCAAGACAAATTCGTTCAAGGGAATTAATTAAATTAATTTCTTACAATAGATTATAGAACACGAAATGGGGTTTACTGGTCATGACGTATATAATATATGGTAGATGAAACTTGGAATATTTGGTTTTGGAACATTTGGAATAATTGCTTTGAGGCATCGACCGCATCACCGCGAACAACTGTATAGTTTTTAGCGTTTACATTCTTGGGATGAAGAGCGAAGGCCTTAGAGACGTTGATTTCATTGACGATGTTGAAGAGCCTGCTTGAGATTGGCCAAGATACAACACGAGAGAAGTCTTTGAAGAGGTTAACTGCTCGAATTTTGACGGACTCGAGGTTTAGTTGTTGCTGCACGACGTCGTTTCAGTCTAAATCGGTATGGCTTGCGGTTCTTGTTGGGCCAGAGGAGGTTGGTTCTGGAGAATACCTTCCATGGCTATTTTTATTTTTTCCTTGAGAACTAGATGACGATAATAGAGATGAGGGAAATTCGGATATATTTTTCTTTGATTAAATGAAACATACATGCTTAATGATTGGTTGAGACAACTAATAGGAGTGAAGGACATATTTGCCTTTAAATCATAAGGGAGATTTAACGGATGAATGAAGGAACTTGAAAATTGGATCAGTATTATTAACGGACTTGACCAAAATGTGATGATTAACAATTTTTTCACTACAAGGATCAAATAATGACTTGCGTCTATCCATAGGGATTACGAAAAATAAATATATGAAAACCTTGAGTACTTGTGAATTATTATTATTATTTTAGATCAAAAGTACTTGTGAATATATCCCACAAAAAGAATCGAAGTAGTTGATCCGGTTGTCTTGCAACATGGAAAACAGACCTACCCTAATGTGCAATGTACAGAATACCATGTGCATCTATCGGTACATAAATATCTTTATGCATATATATATATATATATATATATGGAAGTTTACAAGTGATTTTTTGTTTATTTTATACGATGATTAGGTTATATAGCTTTATGCATATGTGTGTGCGAAAGTTTACAAGTGATTTTTTGTTTATTTTATATTATGATTAGGGTGTATAATTAGACCTCATTTGACATATCCTATTAAACATCGTATATGACTATTTAATAGAAATAAGATTTTTTGTGCTACTATGTATTAAATAGCCGGTTAATTTATCAGAGCCCGCCCATTTTATACGGCTCACGCTGTATAACTTATCCGCTCAAAAACCTCTGTATTATTTAGTCGGGTACAATTTCATCGTTCTTTCCCTTTCTCTCGCGATCTGCTTGTGCGGCCATCTTCTTCTCCAACTGAAAGTATTCCTTCTTCTTCAAATTCTCTCTTTGTCGATTGATTTCACAAATTCTTATCACTGCCTTTTGGGTTTTCTTCCTCGCCATCACCAAGAACATGGTCTATTTAACTGCAGACTCCTTCAAAGCTCTGATTTTTGGATTAAAAGGCTTGCTTCATTCATGGGTATTTGAGATTTCTGCCTTTCTGGGTTCTAATTAAAGTGAATCTTCATCTAATTTGATATGGGTTTTCTTTGGTTTTGCCATTTTTAGAGCTTTTAATCTGGTTCTTGGAAGAGTAGTATGACAAATTCAGAGGTAGAGTTTTATTGGATTGAAAGGTTAACCATGCCGGATCAAAGATGCTTATCTGATATGCCTAGCCCAAAATTTCTTCGGTGTATGATTAATTCGTTTTTTTTTCCTTCTGTTTTTCTTTAGTTTTTCCTTTTTCCATTTAACATAGGATATTAAGTGAAAAGTTACTAAATGTTATTAACATTCCTAGTTTAAGTGTGACTGTGTAAATCTTATATTAGATTTGATTAGGATTTATCCTCTCCTATTGTATCTCATATTCCTTCCTTATCTTATTATTATTATAAATAAATGTGTAATGTAGGAGGGAAACACACAATTCCCCTATAATTCTACAAATACAAATCTCTCTCTTTCTCTGCCGCCGGCCTCTCTCCCTTTGTCAGATAAATATAGACCACAACACGTTATCAGCACGTTTCTACCGCTGCGCTTAGGAATCTGACGTTGGAGAAAATTTTTCTGCATCAAACCAGTTCATCTATATCATCACGCAATCAGGTTCTTTCAAAACAACGGTTTTTAACTCGATATTTTGCAGCCCTGATAGCATAAACATTCACCATGATGCATGACCCAATTTTATGTTTAACATATTTTAAATTCTACATAAATTGTGTCTGCCTCATAATCATAATTGTTGAAATTATGTGAATTTGATATTTGTTATGAATTGAATCATACATATGTACATGTATTGAAAGTATTATTTTGCATATGCATCAAAGTAAATCTGTGATTCATTGAATTATATATGCATCTAAAAAAAAAAAAAATTGTTTTCTGGGCTAGCATACAGCGGCTCAGCCCTAAAAAAAAAAAAAAATTTGGGCTCGCCTGAAGCGGCCAGCGAAAAAAAAAAAAAAAGAATTTTTTTTGGGCTGCACACAGAAGCCCATTCCCCTTGCCCATATCTCTCCGTGAGCCCGCAGATCATCCGAGACCCTCCCTAGCCCAAATTATGGGCCTAGGCCACACGGCACCATTTTTTTCAAGCCACCCTTAGGCTTAATTTTTTTTGGGCCCCGAATTTTATTCGTCTAAATTATTTTAGACCTAATGGGTTATATATTTTTTCATCCATACTTTAATTTGGCCCGAAGTCCAAATAAATTAAAATTCAATTATAATTATACACCTAAAAGATATATGTGTGCATATACTTGTTGCATAGTTGTTTGCATATATATTTGTGTTTGCCTGGAGGAATATATGAACCTGAAGTTCATAATTACTTTGAAACCTGAAGTTTCTTATAAACATGCCTTGTTCGAAAACCTGAAGTTTTCACTTAAACATATCACCCATGAAAACCCGAAGTTTTTCATGCAAAATTAAACCAGTACATGTCTATTAGAACATGTATGTTCTACTCCTACGTGAATGGATTGATTCTTTCTCCATTACACCAACCACATCTTGTCCATCCATTTTGTGATAAGAACATGTCAAATTTGAACAAACTTGACTTCATCACTTTGGAGGTATCTGGAAGGAACTACCTCAAGTGGGTTCAAGATGTGAAGCTCCACCTCACTGCAAAGAAATTGCGTCCTGCCATTGAAGAAGCAACAGATGAACCAGTTGGCGAAGCTGAAAAAGCCACTGCTATGATCTTCATCCGAAGACATATCCATGACGCTCTGCAAACTGAATATCTTGCTGAGGAGGATCCACGTGCATTATGGGTCGCTTTGGCTAATCGCTTTGATCACCAAAAGGACATATTCTTGCCTGAAGCAAGACACGACTGGCAGCACTTGCGCTTCCAAGACTTTAAGTCTGTGAATGAATATAATTTTGAAGTTTGTCGAATTTGATCACTTCTCAAGTTTTGCAATGAAACTTTGACCGAAGAGGATCTCTTGGAGAAGACCTATTCGACATTCTCTGCTTCTAATATTGTCCTGCAGCAACAATATAGAGCTCAGAAGTTCACCAAGTTATCGGATTTGATCTCTGTTTTACTTTTTGCTGAAAAGCAGAACCAGCTGTTGATGAAGAATCATCAAGCTCGACCTACTAGGGCTACTGCTGTGCCTGAAGCACATTATAGCAATAACCAACACCCAAAACGCCAAAAGAGGCATGGTAGGGGCGGCCAGAAGCCATCCCACCAAGTTCAACAGAGCCAAGGCCTATCCAAGGGAGGAAACAAAGCCCAGAAGCGTCCAAACCTCGCTCCCAATGCCTTGAACTTCAAGAATAAGGGCAAAGCACCTAAAACCATAGATGGCGATATGTGTTATCGCTGTGGTTCAAAGGACCATTGGTCCCGTGTTTGCCGAGCTCCCAAGAAGGTTGTAGATGAATATCATTCTCGTCGTAGGAAGTTTGAATCAAACTTCATGCAAGTGGACGAACTGGATACTACAAAGATGGAGGTTTCTGACTTTCAGGAGGATACCACTCCTATGGAAGATTAGAATCTTAGACATAGACTTATTTTTTAGTTGAAATAAGACATATGGGGCCGAATTCCACCTAGTGGCCGAACCCCCTTGTTTTTGGTTGATTTTTGAACAATTTTCCTTTATGTTTTGGATTATTAGTTGGTGATTTGTTTTGGATATTAAGTTTTAATCCTTGAATAAATGAAATTATTTTGAATTGATAATTGTTTTTATAAACTTTTATGCATGTGATCGATTCAAATTAATTTTTCATTCTAGGTATGACTAGTGGGAAAGTTAGTTGTTTGGCAGATAGTGCAACCACGCACACTGTTTTGCGTGAACGTATCTATTTCACTAACTTCATACCTAAGAATGCACCTCTAACAACCCTCTCAGGCCTATCCAACCTGATAGAAGGATACAGTAAGGCACATATAATGTTGTCCAATGGTACAATCTTGACCATTGCTGAGGCACTCTATTCTTCACGTTCCGGCATAACGTTACTAAGTTTCAAGGACATTAGAGATAACAATTACCACGCTGAAACCCACGTAGAAAACGGAGTTGAATTTCTGTGCATAACTTCCTATGAATATGGCCAGAATTGTATTCTAGATAAGATGAAGTGTATCCCGAGTGGTCTGTATACTACGACCATACGCCCCACAGAATGCCACTATGTGGCCGGCCCTACTACTGGGACCGCGCACAAAATTACACTTTGGCATGACCGTTTGGGACATCCTGGACGAATAGTGACGCGCCGTATCCTCAAATCTTCACACGAGCATCCACTAACCAGAAGTTTAGGTTCGATCCAAGGAATCGCATGTCAAACATGTTCAATGGGAAAGCTTATTACTAAGCCTTCTTATGACAAGATTCGTTCGAATCATCCCATTTTTCTACAACGGATTCAAGGGGACATTTGTGGACCGATTCAACCTCCCTGCAGACTATTTAGATATTTTATGGTTTTGGTTGACGCTTCCACACGTTGGTCACACGTGTGCTTGTTGTCCACAAGGAATGATGCATGCTCCAAACTGTTGGCTCAGGTTATCAAGCTCAAGGCTCACCACCCTGATTACCCGATCAAATCTATTCGATTGGATAATGCTGAAGAATTCACATCTAAAACTTTTGATGACTATTGCATGTCGGTTGGGGTTGAAGTTGAACATCATGTACCCTATGTTCACACCCAGAACGGCCTGGCAGAGACTTTCATTAAGTGCTTACAAATGATTGCTCGATCGTTGATCATACGTACCAAGCTCCCGATTGCTGCTTGGGGCCGTGCAATATTGCACGCAACAAAGTTGGTCAGCCTGAGGCCTGTTGCGACACAACCATTTAGTGCCCTTCAGTTGGTTACCGGATGCGAACCCGACATATCGCATCTGCGTGTTTTCGGTTGTGCGGTATATGTGCCGATCTCGCCACCCTTACGTACAAAAATAGGGCCTCAGCGAAGGATGAGAATCTATGTCGGATATGATTCTTTTTCGATTATTCATTACTTAGAACCTTTGACATGCGATCTGTTTACCGCTCGTTTTGCGGATTATCACTTCTATGAGACAGTTTTCTGGTTGTTAGGGGGAGATAAGAATGTCAACGTTCCTGAAGAACAACGCGAATTATTGTGGACGACTCCCACTTTGTCTCATTTAGATCCCCGCACCGCTCAGTCTAAAACTGAAGGGCAGCGCATATTAGATCATCAAAGCATAACTTAGAGCATGCCAAATGCTTTCACCGATCTAGTGCGCGTGACAAGATCACACATTCCAACTACGAATACGCCTGCAAAGATAGATGTACTAAATGTACGACGGACTGCCCTCCTGGAAGCCCGGGACGCCAATTCTGGTAATCCACGTACATTAGCGGCTAGCCAATCATCTGCCCCTACGCAAAAGCATGGCAGACTCTTTGGTTCAAAGGATTCACACCCCCGGAAGAGGAAAACCATAGCACAAGGTCTTGAAGAGCCTACTGTGAATCCGACTATCGCTTACTCATTCTACCCAACTCATGAGGAAATTCTAGATTATGGAAACGTCCTTGAAGAGACGAATCCTATTCCCGAGAATCGTGAGATTTCGGTCTATTATGCTAGCTTAAATGATGTGTGTTGTAGAAATGAGATGATTGTCGATGATGCATTAGCATTTGCAGTAGCTACTGAGATCATGTTAAGCGATGACATTGAACCGCGTTCCGTTGATGAATGTCGACGTAGAGCTGATTGGTCAAACTGGAAACAACCAATCCAAGTCGAACTCGATTCGCTTACGAAACGTAAGGTGTTTGGACCTGTAGTTCTTACTCCTCCACATGTGAAGCCCGTTGGCTACAAGTGGGTTTTCGTTTTGAAGCGTAATGAGAAGAACGAAATTGTGCGTTAAAAAGCTCGTCTTGTTGCACAAGGCTTCTCACAACGCCCCGGGATTGACTATGACGAAACTTATTCACCCGTTATGGATGTGATTACTTTTCGCTACCTTATCAGTTTGGTAGTTTCCGAAAAATTGGATATGCAGCTGATGGACGTAGTAACCGCGTATCTCTATGGGGATCTTGATACGGAAATTTATATGAAAGTTCCCGAAAGACTAACATTGACTGGTTCAAATATTTCCGAACCCCGGAACACGCTCTCAATTTGGCTGAGGCGTTCACTCTACGGTTTGAAACAATCCGGAAGAATGTGGTATAACCGTTTGAGTGGGTATTTGACTAGTCAGGGATATGTGAATAACGAATTATGCCCTTGTGTGTTCATTAAGAAGTCACATTCTGGATTTGCGATTGTTGCAGTATATATCGATGACATGAATCTCATTGGAACTCCTAAAGAGCTCGCGAAAACTGCTTCGCACCTGAAGTCGGAATTTGAGATGAAAGATCTAGGTAAGACTCGATACTGTCTCGGTCTCGAGATAGAGCATTGTTCGGATGGAATCCTAGTACATCAATCGAACTACACCCATAAAGTGTTGCGCCGCTTTAACGAGAATAAAGCGAAGTCTTCGAGTACTCTTATGGTCGTTCATACACTAGATGCAAAACGAGATCCCTTCCGTCCGAAGGAGGATGATGAAGAGATTTTGGAGCCGGAAGTTCCTTATCTAAGTGCGATAGACGCTTTATTGTACTTAGCTCAATGCACTAGACCCGACATCTCCTTCGCTGTTAATCTTTTGGCAAGATACAGCAATGCACCAATATGCAGACTCTGGACTGGCGTGAAAGACATCTTCCGTTACCTTAAGGGTACTACGGATTTGGGCTTGTTCTATCCCTACGAATCCTCGAGTAGTGCCGCACCCTGTGCTCCTCAAGTTGATTCTCGCCTTGTTGGTTATGCCGACGCTAGATACTTATCTGATTCGCACAAGGCGCGTTCTCAAACGGGTTATGTCTTTACCGTTGGAGGCACCGCAATATCTTGAAGGTCAACTAAACAGACCTTAGTTGCCACTTCGTCTAACTATGCTGAAATTCTCGCCTTACATGAAGTAACTCGGGAATGCTTTTGGTTGAGAGCAGTAGTGGGCCATATTTGAAGCTTTTGCGATCTTCATCCCACCATTAATGCCCCGACGACGATCTTTGAGGACAATGCAACTTGCATCGAACAGCTCAAGAAGGGTTACATTAAAGGAGACAACACCGAGCACATTGCGCCGAAGTTTTTCTTTTCACATCAACAACAAGAGCATCAGAAGATTGAAGTCACGCAAATCCGTTCACAAGACAATCTGGCCGACCTTTTTACCAAATCACTGTCGAAAACAACGTTTCAGAAGCTTGTTCATGGAATTGGTATGCGTAAACTTTCTGAGTTGTAACTTTGCTATTTCTCTTTGGAATTATGTCAAACTCAGGGGGAGTATCCTGTAGATACTTGCTTGATCTTAATGTACTCTTTTTCCCTACGATTAGGAGCATTTTTCCCACTAGGTTTTTGCTACCTAACTAGGTTTTTGCTACCTAACTAGGTTTTAACGAGGCACCCACCTTGGGCTGGTCATATCCCTGATGACGTCATGTAGACGTTTCTTTTGACTTTGCATTTCTCACGCATTTTTCCTTAGACTATGGATTTTGTCCATACTCGGGTTTTTGCCATAGGCTTAGGGTTTTTTAGTGAGAGTTACTACTTATGCAAGTTCCTACCTTATCGAGAATAAGCGTTGTTCCTTGGAATCAGCACTGACAAGTCGACTTCATCAACTTCTGCATTATGCTAAATCTACCTTGAGTATTTACACACTCAAGGGGGAGTGTTGTAAACATTCCTAGTTTAAGTGTGACTGTGTAAATCCTAGATTAGATTTGATTAGGGTTTATTATCTCCTATTGTATCTCATATTCCTTGGAGAACAAGGAATATCCTTATCTTATTATTATTATAAATAAAGGTGCAATGTAGAAGGGAAACACACAATTCCCCTACAATTCTACAAACACACATCTCTCTCTTCTCTCTTTCTCTGCCGCCGACCTCTCTCCCTTTGTCAGATAAATATAGACCACAACACTAAAATTATTTTGGTTTGAAGCAATTTTTCTCCTTTCTTTTTCATTGATCATCAAAGTTTCAAAAATAATAATAGTTTGAAGAAAATAATAATAGTTTGAATTGTTCCTATTCTCTACAGTGGCAGTATAAATACTACGATTGTTAGTCCGATTTGCACCAAACGCCAGATTAATTTAGTCAGTATTATCCGTTGACTATTTATTTTATCCGACTGAAATAGTCAGTACAGTCCAAGCTAAACAAGACCTAAGGGTATATAATCAGGGTATAAAATTAACTAGATAAAACTAGCTTAACTTACGAAGAGAGATATTCAAAATTGAATGCAAGCAGTTGGACAAATTGCAATAATTTACTTGTCCAACTCATATCTACTCATTTCCCTTTAGGGTAGATAATATCGTTTGTTAAAAAATAAATAAAAAAATAAAAAATAAAAAATAAAAAATAAAAAATAAAAAAAACCTAAAACTCATATCTACCAATTTGATTCAAATTCAGAGCCGTCCAAATGAACAAGTCAAGCTCTCAAGCAAAAACTACTTAAAGCTAACAAACAAAGCCCAAGATTGGTTCTAAACTTTTGTGTTAAGGAATTTTGAAACCAGATCAAGCCAGATTTGATCCCATTAATCCTCATTTAACTTCCAAATTAAAATATTGAAATCTGAACATTCAATTATTGACAATTTTCCCCCATTATTAGTAAGTCATCGATGTAACAATCCGTCCCAAATTTTACATTTTTATTAATTTTAAAAGCATGTATTTACGAAAATGCCTTAGAGGCAAGGACTTTGACTTCTGTTGACCATCAGTTAGAAAGACGTATGACTCATTATTTTAGTGTGTCCTCGTAGTACTTGTCACTACGAGCGCATGGGCGAAAACTGTTCCAAGTCCGGATTATAACGGTATAGTTACGGACGTTTGAAGTTTGTTATTTAAAGTTAGTTAAATAAATTAAATTCCCACCTTGTGGGAAAGAGGCCCAATTAATTTGAAGTAAATTTAAGGGGACCTATCAGACAAGAGAGTGGTGGACAAATCAAATTAAAGGATTAAAGACCAATCAGAAAAGGAGAAGAAAGGGAAGGATGGTGCTACGGGGGAGGAAGCTCCCATCTGATGGGAGGCGAACGAACCAGAGAATGAGGAGGTGAGTGGACCAATGGGAGGAAGAGAAGGAAAGAAATGAGAGAGAAGTGAGAGGCACGGGATCAGGAACCCTTCCCTTTCAACCCGTGCATGACCCAGTTTCGACCCGGTTCCAAATCTGGCAAATTTCTACCATTTTTCTCGTTGATCACCATCATCCATCACTTGAAAATCACTCATGTGGCCTTCCATCCACCATCTCAGCCCAAACACAGAGTTTTGGTTGTAATTTCATGAAGGCCGAAGCACGGCTTCGTGGGTGACTGGGCGGCAATCCAACCATTTCTGAAACACTTACCTTCAATCACCACCACCAAAACACTTCTATGGAGGTCATGAACAGAGCCCAAGCAGTTTTAGGGGTGGTGGTGTTGCAGATTGATCGAGTTAAGAACACCCAATTTTTAGGGTTTCCGGCGGGTTCAAGGCAAATTGGAGCCTTTCCAGGCCAAATTGGACTTGGCCGCAGGCGACGTTTATTCGTGATGTCTCGATATTCATGCTAGGGAGTCGTAGCGCAGATTTCAGGTAAGTGGGTCTTTTCCTTTCTATTGCATATATATATAGACACACACACACACATACATGATTGATAATTCCACAAACGTTTTTAAGTTGATTTATGCATATTACCTACATATAATTACTGTGAACTACGATTGTCTTGATCCCTGTTTAGGGTATGTAGGCAGTCTAACGAAACGTTAGATGCAGTCAACAATAAATGAGATTAGATAATTGAAACCAAAGCCTTGTTTGGGGAATTGAGCAATGTGTGAGGAATTGAGAAATTGAAGTAAAGAATCGTAAGTAATGATAGTTAATTAAACTAATGTTTAGTTAGGCTTATCACCGATAATTATTTCTGAAGGTAAATAGTTCGGGAGTGGGGCGTTACAGCTTATGCATTTTATGCCATTTGTATATATGTTTATATATTTGGAAATATTATGATATGGTTGAATTTCAGATTTACATCCTGGTATATCCATATGTATATTACTTGCACGTAATTATTGTGAACGCTCTTAATTGCAAAGGTGAACGCAGGACACACAGGTAAGTTCAGGTGAGTATATAGTATTAGTTGGAATGATGGGGTTATGACAGGACTACATTTATGTAATAGGCAACTCCGACACTGTCGTACATGTTGCCTATGAGTAGTACATGCGGTATTAGATGCATTTAGAGCTCATAAACCTGCACCCCGGTGTTAGTGCTCCCGCCTGTGGCCAGGGCACAGTCCTTCACGTGATGTTCACCTCCCGCACCTTACGCTCACCTTGGATTCAAGGTAGGTGCACAGGCCTGTCGTACAGACCACTATAGGTGGTTCCGACTCGTAGGTGACCCGTGATTATTCGCACAGTCTTCAAGTGATCGTAGCACTTGAGCGTACTTATTTACACCCTGTCGTACAGACCACTAGAAGTGGTTCCAACTCGTGTGCAGGGATATTTGATGAGCTATGGATAAGTTGTACATGTCACTATAGGTGACTCCCGACTTATATGCTATCATTGATTGATGAGATATTGATAAGTCGTACATGTCACTATAGGTGACTCCCGACTTATATGCTATCATTGATTGATGAGATATTGATAAGTCGTACATGTCACTATAGGTGACTCCCGACTTATATGTTATCCTTGATTGATGAGATATGGATAAGTCGTACAGGTCACTATAAGTGACTCCCGACTTATATGCTAGCATTGATTGACGAGATATGGATAAGTTGTACAGGTTACTATAGATGACTCCCGACTTATATGCTATCCTTGATTGATGAGATATGGATAAGTTGTACAGGTCACTATAGGTGACTCCTGACTTATATGTTATCCTTGATTGATGAGATATGGATAAGTCGTACAGGTCACTATAGGTGACTCCTGACTTATATGCTAGCATTGATTGATTAAGATATGGGTGCAGTTGTATAGGTCACGTGAGGTGACTCCGGCTAGCATGATGATGAGCTATTGATTCAGCTATATAGGCCACTATAGAGGGATCCGACTCACATATCATTTCATATTGATTTATTTCACCATGGTTACTTATTCTTGTTGAGATATTTGACACGGCATAACTGTGAGACTATTATTTTGGCTATGCTTTTGAGTTATAGTCACGCATGTTATTTTCTGGTAAATTATACAGGTGTTACGGCGAGAGGCTACTGCCTTTGGTAGTTGAAATTGATTAGAAAAGTTTTGTTTCACTCACTCACATTTTCTATTTTTGCACCCCTCCAGGTTCTAGTAGCAGAGTTCCGTATCGACGAGGATTCGTGGCACTTCTCAGTACAGATGTCTCCTTATGATGGTATAATTATTATCTTACCTCACTATACTTTACTTATGCTCTGTATCACGTGTGAAATGGGTCCATATCCCCTCACCGCGCACTTGCGTATATAGACATTTTTAGGTTTAAATTTATTCACATTTTACACATTATCACACTTTATGGCTTCGTCACCTTCCAGGTGTCGGCCTGCACAGCTTGATTCGGAGTCCTAGTGCACATTCCGGGTCGGGGTGTGTCAATCGACCTGGCATGTAAGCTTAAGTTTAATTTATATTGAAATCCAGCGTTGCGTTTCAATTTGTAAGCTCAAGCTCAGTTTGTCACACATTTTTTTAAAGTCAAGCTCAAGTAGATAATTGAGTCGACCCAAAACTCATAAGCTTGACCTTGACATATTTAAGTCAAACTAAGCCTAGACATGTACCTTCATACTCAACTTAACTAGCCTTCATGCACGTGCTCACGCGCTTGCAGAAGACATTTTTTGAATCACGACGTGCTACTCGCGACTTATATGTTTTAAATGTATTTATATGCATAAATTGACAAAAGGAAGGTCAAATATTTGAAGTAAATGAATAATTTTAGATCATGCTAGAAGAAATCCCTCATAAACCAAAAAGCAGCTGAATTCACATAATAAAATCGGTCTCTATAGAATTTACATTAAGAATAGAGAAAATAATATTTAATAAACAATTGATTGAATCATATTATTGCTAGCCTATTGTGAGGCTAAGCCCACCCCTCCCTTAATGTAGATAATATCGTTTATTTAAAAAAAAAATCATTTGACAATTAATTTAATCACATTATTATCCATGTGCGAAAGACCTTTTTTTATAACCTGCATTACACGCCTCTTAAGATGTTTTAAACGTGTTTAAAAATAGAGAAAATGATATTTAATAAATAACTAATTGAATCACATTATTGCTAGCCCATTGTGAGGCTAAGCCCACCCCTCCCCCTTAGTGTAGATAATATTGTTTGTTAAAAAAAAAAAACAATCGTTTGATAACTTATTTAATCACATTGTTATCCGCGTGCGAAAAACCTTTTTTATAACCGGCATTACATGCTTCTTAAGATGTTTTGAACGTGTTTAAAAATAAAGGAATTGAATCACGTTATTGTTAGCTTATTGTGATGTACTAATTTTAAAAAAAAAGCAACAAAAAGCAAATTATTAAAGAAATACTGTTAAAATGACGAAAATGCCCCTATCTTATTTGATGTATTATTTTGGAGTGCCTTTGAAGTATTTTGTTTTGAGAGCATTTTTGTCTAAATTTTTTTATTAAAGCATGATGACACCAAATCACTATTTACTTTTTCCATTCTCTTTATATATAATAGATTAGCAGAAAATGAACTTAAGTATTACTTATATTCAAAGGTAGGTTCCACACGTTTAAAATAAACATAAAACACTCTTTTTAGAACTCTCTTTTGTTCTGCACCAGACCTTAAGCACACATCACAACTGTATGTGCTGCCTATATACAGTTTTCCATGGATAGGACGTCTGCATATTATTATTATTATCATCCTCGTTGTCATCGAAATTACCTATGAACAAAACTCTTTTTGTCAATTAAAATGAAGTAAAACAACAATTTGGCTTCTAGCACAAAATAAAATTAAGAGCAAGCACACCAAATATCTCTGATTTGAAAAAAAAAAGAAAATCCACATTTTTTTTCTCTGTCTCACATTTCTTTTAACTTCTCTCTTTTTCATATTATAGTTTTTTTTCTTATGGCTTTTTAGTCAAAATGGTCAATGAGATTTGAAATCAATATAAGTGGTACTAAGATTGTCCATCGTCAATCATTTTGGTCATTCGTGAAAAATTATGTCAAGTAAGGATCAAAATAACAAAAATACCCTCACTTTAATACACAATAAGCCAAAATGATTTGACAAAAATTGAGGGTATGTTTGTCATTTTATCCTTATTTAATGAAGATTTTTCACAGAATGACCAAAATGATTGGTGGTAGACAAACTCAGGGACCAATTCTATCGATTTCAAATCTCAGGAACCAAATTGAGGAGTTATGCAAATCTCAGGAATTATTTTGGCTATAAAGCATTTTGTTATTAAATTTTTATATTTACACACACAGTGTGTGTTTCATCTAGTTATTATAATATAAGGGGAGTTTTAACGAAACACTCATAGTACTGTTCACTTCTAACGAAAAACCACATTTTTACCTTTTCCTGGTATTATTCACTACAACTTTATTTGTCATTTTTCATTAAAACTAAAGTTTTTTTGGACTTTTCGTTAGTTTTCTTTAATATAAGAGGTATCCCATAAAATATTGATGACAAACTAATTCTCTTTCTCATGCAATTCTGGTACCACATAAAGCTATTGTAGTTTTGGCTCTCGAGTCAAATGGTATCCCAAAGTAAAGTTGGTGGTTGCAAGAGAAGCATTCTTGAGAGTTCAAACTATGATTGGGAGTTCCAAACCTTTCTTCGCTTTCCACTAGACCAATCTGGAGTTGATAGGGCATCAAATTTTATTAAAGAACGAATGGTCGATATAACATTTATGTGCTTTGATGTCATTCTTGAACACATCAATAAGAGTGAAAAAAAAAAAATCATATATCAATAACAAAATGTTATTCACACGTCCATTATTTGTCGATACAAATTAAATGGACTTTGAGCAAATAAATGCTTTGTATAAATACATACGAAAAAATTGTACCATGGACAAGAAAGGGTGATATGGACAATTTTGGAATCCTATATAATCAATAATTAACAAACGGGTAATGCTTGTGTTATTTTCGTGTTATACTCGATTCTTAACAATTGTATAGTGTAAAACCTGTTGTCTTAACTACTTCGTAACAGGTGACCAATAGCGACCCGACTTGTTAACGAGTTGACCTGGAACTTGTTATGTTCATGTCGTTTCGTGTTGGGTTAAACAAACAGATTATTTAGACTTGATACATATCTGACTCGTTAACAAGCAGATCTAGAACTTGTTACTATTGTGTCATTTCAAATAGAGTTAATGAGTTATGTAAGAAATTGTCATACTTACTGTGAATGTTTCTTTTTCAGGGATTAACAATTCACAAGGGCTAAAAATATTTTAGTTTGCACCTTAGTTCGATTTCGTATTAAACGTTTTAGTATTCTTATATTGCTTAGCTCATAACAAGTTAATTCAGATTAGTTTTTAAAACTAGTCTAGTTCAAAATATTTCGCTTAACAGACGGGTTAGAGGTCACTGTGATTTGCCTGGATGTTCCATACACTACAGTGGCGGTTCTGTAATAACCTCACATACCAAACCCAAAAATCTAACAACTCCCCCTTCCTCCCTCTCTCTCTCTCTCTCTCTCTCTCTTACCCTTTTTTCCTTCTTTTATTTTCTTTCCTTCCCTTCCCTTCAATTTTTGCCTTTCGCTTTTGTTTCCGTTGAAACCGCACTCTCTCCTCTCTCTCTCTCTCTCTCTGCAAAATCCTCCAACAGTCTAAATTGCTGACTGAACTTTAACTTCAAGATAATTCCCATCAACCCAACAAACACTCCCACCACCTTTATCTCTCTCTCCGGAGAAAATTCACAGCTCAAATTGTCCATCAACCTTACTTGCCGGAAATAATGGCGCTTCCCAGCGAGACAACCGAAACTTCCAACAACTCCCTCTCCCACAAGCTCACCGCCAAAACCCCATTATTCAACCTCAAACTCTACGCCGTCATCGCCATCCTCGTTGTCTGCCTCCTCTCCGCCGCCCTTCTCATCTTCCTCTGCCTCTGCAAAACTCGAGTCTCCAGAAAACGCAAGATGCGCGTGAAGCACAGCTCCGGATCAATCCCCCTCGTCTCCAAGGAGATCGCCGAGATCAAGGACCCTAGTCCACGCGCCGCCGACAATTGCGAGCGGAAAATGGGAAATGAAAAGTTGAAGGAGGCTCCGCAGGAGGTGGCGGAGATTATTGACATCGAAAGAGGGAAAGTGAACCGGAGCGCGCTGGAGAGTGACGGGTCGGGCCCGCATAACATAGGGTGGGGCCGGTGGTATAGCTTGAAGGAGCTGGAGATCGCGACACGTGGATTTTCTCCAGAGAACATGATTGGAGAAGGCGGATACGCCATCGTTTACCGGGGCGCGTTGCAGGACGGCTCCGTCGTAGCCGTCAAGAACCTTCTGAACAACAAGTACGTGAATTTTATTACTTTTAATTTAAAATTTCGTGGAAGGGAGTTGAGTTTTTTAATAATGGCGTGAATTCAAATTTTGTCCATATCTAATTTAACATTTAATTTAATAAATTTGACAAAAAATTTAAAATTTCTATTTTATTTATTTCTTGGAATTATTTTCTGTGCAAAAAATTGAATAAATAGGGGATTAGTTTAGGAAAATGATACACGTATTTGGTTATTTTTGTGTATTAGGATTCAGATCCAATCCAAGTTGCCTTCCACGCTGTGAACTCAATAATGTTCTTAGTGGTCAACGGTTAATACTATTTTTTTTTATGATGTATATTTTTGTATATATTTTAATTTCAATTCTCTAAGCTCAAGTGGCATTAAGGTGCGGTGGTGGTGGATTATAACTTACGTGCAGTGGTACGCGTACATCTTGTTATATGTATGTTTCGTGTTGGTCTTAAAAAAAAATGTTATGCGATGATATTTAGGTTAATTGCGTTCTAACATGCATTTTAAATATTTTTATATTAAAATGTATAAGTGACTTGAACTATAGTCACAGTAACATTCTGTTAACTAAATTTGTTAAAAATAATAAACGAAAACCTTTTTTTTTTTTTTTTTTTGGCTTTTCTTTTTCCTATTATGTGTGTGTTCTGGGTGTGCATAATATTTTTTTTTTAATTATTCTCTAACATTATTTTGGTATAATATACTTTTTGAACTGGTGATTAGTAGACTGATGAGTCTGAGTGACCTGGTTATCGTCTGATTAAAAAGGAAAAGAGACTCCCTTTCCCTTTGTTCCGCTGTACTGTACATGGAATTATGGAAAAATGGAAAAGAAAATGGCTACTTTCTGCTTTTTATCAAATCTTATTCTTCCTTTATTTTTTTATTTTTAATACTTCTATTCCAATGCAAATTATGACTTCTTCCTTTTGCTTTCTAGATTACCACTGTCTCATTGCTATGTCTGATCTTGAAGGAATTTGCTTTCACCTTTCACTTCGTTTTCCCCTTTGATTGACCAAACATTACTTTGTCAGCAACCGGATACGTGAGTTAGGCCAGTTTGTTTAGACAGTGTGTTTGCACTCTTGCATCCGAGTTTGAATCTCCCTCGTCATACATTAGAATAGATGATAATATCGCTTGTCAAAGAGAAAAAAAAATTATGTTGAGATGTTAATAATGTCTATACTAAAGAAAGCTAATAGGAGCAAGAGCAATAACAGTGTCGTGATCCTTATATGCTTTCGGATGTTTCAAGTATTTATTGCCTGTATATAGAGTGAAGTTGCTTGTTCTCCATGATTCAGAGGACCTGCAATGTCTAGTAAGGCATTGTAATTTTCAGAACAATGTGCTAATTCTTTGCCATGAATGCAAATCTTAGTCTGCTGATATGGATCCCGCATTCGTCTTATATTTTCATCAACTCGAAACTCATTGCTGCTTGTCATCTGATGCATAGGGGTCAGGCAGAGAACGAGTTTAAGGTGGAAGTGGAAGCCATTGGGAAAGTAAAGCATAAGAATCTGGTGGGTCTAATTGGTTATTGTGCAGAAGGTGCTCAAAGGTAAAACTCCATTTTCGTATCCTTTAGGTAAACTGAGAGAACCTCTTTTTTCATCTAACATGTCCATGGGGACTTCTATTGATCTGACAGGATGCTTGTGTATGAATACATTGACAATGGCAACTTGGAGCAATGGTTGCATGGCGATGTTGGGCCTGTCAGCCCTCTGACCTGGGATATTCGTATGAAAATCGCCATCGGGACAGCAAAAGGGTGAGATAATTTTGTTACTCCTTGTTCATTTCAACTGTTCTTCCTTTCTTTCTATTCAAAAGTGAATTTAACATGAGGGTTAAGTAACTTAGCAGTCGTACAACGAAAATATGTGTACAAGATTGTGCTGTGTTTGTCATTCTCATGATTTCATAGTACTGCTATGAAAATACTTTTCATCCTTCCGCTTTAGATAAACTTATGTTTCTTGTTTCTCTGGCAGGCTGGCCTATTTGCATGAAGGGTTAGAACCCAAGGTGGTGCACCGTGATATAAAATCCAGCAACATTCTTCTGGATAGAAAGTGGAACCCGAAAGTATCAGATTTTGGTCTGGCCAAGCTCTTAAGATCTGAGGCCAGCTATGTGACTACACGCGTTATGGGGACATTTGGGTTAGTTTATTTTCAAATCCTAACGATAACTTCCATGATGCATTGTCGAGGCTGTGTGTAACTGTGTGATTCTTTATTATAATTTTCTGTAGATATGTAGCTCCAGAATATGCAAGCACAGGCATGCTTAACGAGGGGAGTGACATATATAGTTTCGGAGTTCTACTCATGGAGATAATTACAGGAAGAAGCCCAATTGACTATTCCAGACCAGCCGGAGAGGTAAAACTAAATTCTCCTCTTCTTCGGTTCTTCTTATAGAAGCATTGCATCAATATCATAACTGTTTACAGTTTCTGTATATCAGATGAACCTGGTTGATTGGTTTAAAGGAATGATCCAAAGTCACCGTGGAGAGGATGTTGTTGATCCTCTGATTGCAGTTCAGCCCCCTCCAAGAGCTATGAAGCGAGCATTGCTGGTTTGTCTTCGATGCATAGATTTAGATGTCCATAAGCGACCGAAAATGGGGCAAATTGTTCATATGCTTGAGGCAGATGACTTCCCTTTCCGTTCAGTAAGTCTTTATGTTCAGTACTGTATAGATGCATTGCAGATAACATGTATGATAATTTCGACAAGTTTCTTGCCAGTTTGTTATTTGTTCGATATCAAGACCAAGGGAGCCCTCATCTCCTCAATTAACATTTTCTGCACCTTCAGCTTTCTGAGTATGCCATTCTCTGATCTGCAGGAAAATCGATCACCTCGATAAAAGATCCTCTCCCTTTCCTGTGCAGCTGCCTCCAGTATTGTTCAATACACATCCAAGCATGCCGGGGGACAGAAACGAAGAGAGATGGAGATGGAGATGATGATTTTTAGGCCGATAGGCAACTCCTGAGGCGCCATGCTTACATGATTTTCCGTTAGTATATATAGAAAAGAAATTACAAGTATTGAATGTGCATATATAAATTTCTAAATTCTTTTTCTTGATCTGATAGATTCTGTTGATATGTTCAGCATCGTACATGTAGATGAGCTTGTAAATATATATGTACTGATGTGGTATTTTTATATGTAAGGTCTCTTAAGAATCTTCATTTCTTTATCAGTTTAAATGTAGTTTGAGTCAAGTAGTTTTTGGGACGGACTAACGGGTTTTGAGTCTCTCCATTTAGCATCCTGTGCATCCAGAAGTACAAATGTTTCCAAAAGACTCTAATCGTACCCCCTAGGCCTCATTTGGTGTCTCCAAATTCTGTTCGAGTTGAAAGTTAGAGATGGATTACTAGTGAGTAGTGACTCATGCTGGAATTATAAGGTATGAGTTTCCGTCATGACGAATCCATCTTCTACTTGGACTTAAAAACAAAATTTGGAAGTTGAACCAGTTTCTTATTCAACAAAACATTGACTCTAGTGACTTATATTGTTGCTCGATCCCTGCTGCTGTCTGCTGTCACCAACATTGCAAGGCCATTGTTATTGGTACCCGAAAAGCTTAAGCTGTCAAGGAATAGATCGCGTGCAGATCCATCTTGCACGCGGCGGATGCTGATTAACGTAACAATAATACTATAGTTAGGCCTAAACTGCTAAGCTCCACGACCAAGCCACCCAATATGGATTGGATTTCTTCATTCGGGGGATTCCAAACTTTGAAATGGGCAGACGAAAGCATGCCGTACATTGTAGTGCAGGGAGATTCAAAACTGATTATTAATGCAGTGCCAGGCTTGGGCGAAGCTGCATGGAACTTAAGATTGCTCACCACCATTTAGCATGGTATATGCTTACCATCTTATTTATCACCGTTAGATGAGTTTGAATTTTGAGATTTGTTCACATCCAAATCTCGAAATTCAAACTTATTTAACGATGATAAATAAAGTGGTGAGCATACACTACACTAAATGATAGTGCGTAAAAATACTTTCTTTTTTCAGAAGGTCAATTGGACCCACATGTTCAGAAAACTAACTTTGCTGCGGATGCTTTGACTAGCTATGTTCATAGTGCAGAAAAGGAAATATTTTTGCTCACCACCCTAAGTGAAGGTGATGCTCGCTACCTTATTTATCACCAGTAGATGAGTTTAAATTTCAAAATATGTGTTGTAGATAGACATAAATCTCAAAATTTAAATTTATACAATGATAATAAATAGAGTAGTGAGCATTACCGTGAACCAAAATACACCGGTGTAGAAAATTTATACATTTTGGGACCGGAAAAAGCTTGTAACGCCTTTTTATTCGATTGTTTTGGATCTGGACGTACTGGAATATTTTTATATTTGAATGAAGTTATTTTTAGTAGAAAAAATAATAATTAATTGGATCAAAATGCCATGTCAGCAGTGAAACGTTTCCAACTTAGGTCGCCTCTATAAGGTGTAGGGGGGCCCACCTTACACCGTCCCACAAAAATTGAGTTAAATAATGACAGGTGGCCACAACAACGCACGAACAAACAGCCAAGATTCGCTCCACTCCCGCCACGTGTTCCCACGTCTCACTTCAACTTGAAGCCCCAAAGAAACAAACCGCAAAAACTCACGATTGGTTTGGTATTGCTGTGTTTTGAAAAAAAATTGCTTGTGTACTGTAAGAATAAGTTCATTTTTGTTACTTTATATTTTCAGTTTTTTTCATATAAAACTATGAAAATAAACTATTTTTAAATGTTTACCACACCTGTTTTTTAGTTCACCTTTTTTTTATAGCCATTTTTTATAACAGTACCAAACCAAACCAAACCAGTACTAACACCCGTCAAATCAAAATGCCCTTTTCACCTTTCGGCGTCAGAAAATAAGAAAAAAATCCCAAAAATATAAAAATAAAGAAAGAAAAAAGCAGCAAACGATCTCATTTCTCTACTAATTAACGGCCACACCCACCAGATCTAATTCATCCGTAGAGAGAGAAAGACAGAGTGTGGAAGAGATAGAGTGATTGAGATTTGTGGCTATGGAGGAGAACCTGATAGAGAGGCTGGAATCGGCTGTGTCGCGCTTGGAGGCGCTGTCGCTGACCGGCGGTGGGGGTTCGGCGATGGCCAGGGGTTTCGACGATGCGCCGCTGGATCCGTCGATTTTGGCTTATGAGGATCTGATTGGGCAGTACCTGGGTAGGGTTTCGGCCGCAGCTGAGAAGATTGGGGGGCAGGTGTTGGACATCACTAAGGTTCTCCAGCAAGCTTTTTCTGCTCAGAAGGACCTGCTTATCCAGGTTAAGCAAACTCAGGTCAGTCTCGCGCGTAATGCCTTTGTGCTTTTGGGATTTTCTTTTTCGTTTTTTTTGTTTTTTGGTTTCATTGGGTGTTGAAATTTCGGATTTATAAATGTAAAATGAGATGAGGTTTTAGCTTATAGATTGCGGAATTGAGGATAAGAACAGTGTGTTTGATGCTAAATGTTAATAATGTGATTGATTATGTAAAGGGTAATGGAAGGAATGTGCTATCTTGTTACGTTTGGATCCGATTTGTGCGTGTACATTTTTTCATATCAAATGATAATAACAATTACGAGCTTTTGAAAGATGGAATCGACATTTGGGTGCCTTACCATAGCAAATTACCAATGAAATGTTAGCGGAAAATCAGGAAAAGATAAACCGGTATTAGGATTATATATGGTATTACATCACTCGTGCTTTCACTTTCGCTTTCTCTTTCTTGAAATACTTTTGCAGGACGAAATTTTCTGCTTAGAATCTAGTGTAGCTATGAATAGTTTGAGTGTCGATGGTAACAGGAGTGAGGGAGGTTATTTGCTTTAACTGCACTCTATCTTGTACCTTTGCTATTGAGATGAATATAATGTTAAATGGGTTGTTCCTTGTTGTGCAGAAACCTGACAATGCAGGGTTGGCTGAGTTTCTGAAACCACTGAACGAGGCAATCACAAAGGCAAATTCTTTGACAGAAGGGAGGCGGTCTGATTTTTTTAATCACTTGAAGACTGCTGCTGACAGTCTTTCAGCTTTGGCATGGATTGCATATACAGGGAAAGAATGTGGTAAGAAAATAGACAGTTGCTATTTTGCATTACAAACAAATGAAAATTCATTTATGTTTCCAATGCCTTATTGTGCTTTGTCTCTTTCAAGGTATGAGCATGCCTATTGCACACGTCGAAGAAAGGTGGCAGATGGCTGAATTTTATTGCAACAAGGTACTGTGCACGTCTGTAAGAATCTGGTAATTTACACAAAAGGAACTGCATGTCCTAGAATCACATGCTCTAATTGCACAGGTCCTTTTTCTTGCAGCAGTTATCAATTATCACCAATCGTGTAATGATTGCATCAAAGTAAAGTTTTACAGTGACTAGGTCTGAACTCTGTAATTCATAATTATACAGATTCTTGTGGAGTATAAAACCAAAGACCTGAATCATTTAGAGTGGGCCAAAGCTCTCAAGGAACTGTATTTGCCTGGTGTAAGAGATTATGTTAAGAGTTTCTATCCGTTGGGTCCAGTTTGGAGTTCAACCGGTAAAGCTGCAACTGCTGCTCCTTCAAAACCAAAAGCTCCTGCCCCAGGTACCCCTGCTCCTCCACCTCCTCCATCAGCATCACTCTTTAGCTCTGAAACTTCACAGGCTTCATCATCTCGCCCCAAAGAAGGGATGTCAGCTGTTTTCCAAGAGATTAATTCTGGAAAGCCTGTGACTTCAGGTAATTTTTATTTTTTTAATTAAATTGTCAGTACATGTTGGAGAGATCTGATTTGGTTTTTGTGTCCCCTAGGTCTGAGAAAGGTGACAGATGATATGAAGACAAAGAATCGTGCCGATAGAACTGGCGTTGTTGGTACCCATGAGAAGGAAAGTTGTACGAGTTCACCTGCTGTTGCTAAAGTAGGAACACCAAAGTTCGAGCTCCAAATGGGTCGCAAGTATACATGATCATTCTACTATGTTTAATACTTCATGTGAGGGAGTAAAAACAGTAAATGATTTTTTTTTTTCATTGTATTGCCCTGGCAGGTGGGTTGTTGAGAATCAGATTGCGAAGAAAGATTTGGTTATTAGTGAATGTGATTCAAAACAGTCTGTATATATTTTTGGGTGCAAAGATTCTGTTCTGCAAATTCAAGGTGATTTAACCACGTGAAAAACTTTATTTAAATTGTATAAACATATTAAACGTTAAATTGCCTTCCTTACAAACTTTATGCCGTATTCCATATGTATGTTCTCCAGTATGGTACTTGTACAAAAAGCATGTGAACTTATAATTATTTGCACAATGTGCAGGGAAAGTAAACAACATTACCATTGACAAATGCACTAAAATGGGAGTCCTATTTACGGTTAGTGTGAGTTTAGTAATGAAGCAATACATATTGATGTCTCTGTGCTAATTGTGTGTTCTCTTGTGAACAAAGGATGTTGTGGCTGCTTGTGAGATCGTAAATTGCAACCGTGTTGAGGTGCAATGCCAGGTTAGAATTCTTCTCATAAAATTTTCAGCGATTTAAGTGGATGTCTCCAGTGTTGCCAATCATAATACTATGCAGTGGCTTCATTTATAATGCTATGTAAAACCACTGTATGATCTTAGCTATATGCAATATGATTCTAGGACATGAAAATTGAATTTTGGCATCATTATCATCCCAAATATAACAATTCATTGGTTTCTTATATGATATATAAAATGATCTTGTGGCCTTTGTTATACTCATTCATTGTATGCTATTTTAGGGCTCGGCTCCTACTGTTTCAGTGGACAACACAGCTGGCTGCCAATTTTATTTGAGCAAAGATGCTCTGGGGGCATCTATAACAACTGCTAAGTCCAGTGAGGTCAATGTGTTGGTACCCAGTTCCGGAGCTGATGGTGATTGGGTGTGTTCCATTTTTCTCTTTTATTTTGTATTTGTTTTATTATTTTCAAGACTTGCTTGATTGTTCATCCCTGCAACTTCCAAGTTATCTTGGAATGCAAGCTAGTGGTTTAAATGGTTCTTTCAATTCCTAAATAATTGGCCTACAACACAGTATACTTCTTAGATCTGGGGTGCATACGTACATATGTTATTTGTAGAGATGGTACACGTTTTATGTTTACTAAAAGGTTTGCTGAAGTAGCTTGTAATCTATTACTAGCTATATTCCCCTGGTTATACATGATTCTGCTTGAAATTTAAGTTACCTTTTTAAATTCGATGTAAAAAGTGGAGTATGCAACAGTTGGACAACTGGCCTTTAGTTGCCTGAAAATTTTCTCTCTCGTGTAGATGCTCAATATATGAAGTACAAGTGTTTTTCAAATCCTGTTTAAATATTTCCAGCCACTTCGCCGGTAACTTAGGTGGGAAGGTGGGATTTAGGGTTGGTTCACATGATTAATGCTAGGATTGCTATGTTCTTTTAGTTGGATTATGATATTGGCCTGCGGTGCCTTGTGTATGATATATGGCTACTGGCTTGTATAAAAGAGCCTGGAGACGCAAGCCTTTCTATTGGTACCTAACGAATTCAGGTTCTGTAGGTTAGTTTGTTCACTATGATATTATAACTTACCAATATACCATAAGCTTCTGGGTTCATACAATGTAGTAGGATCATTATCTCTTGCTTGGTCCCGTGAAGCTGATACTTTCTTTCACTCCATTAAATCTATTTTCACTTTCTACCCTCTTTATTTGGAGTATGTATCAGGGGTTGCATGTACTTTCTGACTGTTTGGATACTTACTAAATTCCTGCATTACAAGGGACATGCATCTTTGCTAATCAAAGTAACACTAACTGTTTTGTCGATTTCTTGAGTTTACCAGGGAGAGCTTACGACATATTATCTTGCAGGCGGAGCATGCTTTGCCAGAACAGTTTATTCATGTGTTTAAGGATGGTCGCTTTGAAACTACATCAGTCTCTCACTCGGCAGGAGGGTAATTTGGACTCTTTTTGTACCCCAATTATATCTTACTTGAAAAAAAAAATACTAGGATGGGTTGAGTGGCTTCTTTCTACTTTCTCCTACGTTCAATTGCTTTCATTTTATAAGGGTGACACATTCCCAGCCTTGCTGGTTATGCTCTTATCAATCTCACTGGTCTTTTGTCGGCTTATCAAACCGGGGGATTCTTTTACATGTCTCACGAAAAATGAGATTCTTTTGCATGGTGTTTTTGGAAGTTTGTTTTGTAGATGAGTGTTGTAGCGATGGTTTTTTTCTCGCAATTGCGAGTGAGCTGGAATGAGCGCTTTTGCTCATGTAATATTTACACTATTTCCGTCTTTTTGTTCATGATTATACATTTGTAGTCATCTTTGACATTATTGGCTGGGAATTTGCTGAAGGCAGTTAAATTCTTGGTTTTGACTGTTAAAAGTTTGTACTAGAAAAGTATACGAACGGAGGACCCGAAATATATGTTGGTTGTATGAGTTTATAAATTCCAGATTGGGGGTTTAATCAATGGTGCTAACTTTGAAATGTGTTTGGCTGTAGTTATAAAATTGTTACATTTTGTAAGGCCAAATTGCACTAGTAGACGCTAGTCTTGGATTTTTCTTTTCATCTCAAAAGTTTTGTTACATTTTCGTCCTTGAAATTTCATTTTGATTTCACTTTAGTCCAATTCGTCAGGTAAGTTCACTTTAACCGCGAGAGTTTTCACAAATGGGTCTCTCTGTTTCGAAACTAGACACATGTTGTAACAAAACATGATAGACAATAGGAGGAAGATAAAGGCGGCTGCATCCAAAGTCAGAGGAGACCCCCATTTTGGCCAAGCACTCGGCCACCGGGCCTTACGGTAAGAAGTCTTATTATGGGGGTTGACAATAACTCAACGAGTGAAGAAATTTAGAAAGAAAGAAAAAACTCCTCGATGCAACATGAGGACTTGGGAGGTCACTCATTCTAGTATTATTCTTGCCTAACCTCGGAGTTCAAATGAGTTCCAATTCATTAGAGTTGTTATGTGGTTTGTGTTCAAGTTGAAATCAATTGTGTTTTCATTTCATCCTCGCAAAGTTGTCAAATGATGATCTCAAATCTCATTCGCTTTGTTTTGTTATGATCTTACGTGTCAATGCCAATAATACAAAGAATGTGTTAGCTTTTTTTATAAGGAAAACTAATGAAAAATGCTTGAAAACTTTGAGTTTTAACGGTAAGGACAAAATAAAGGGTAAAGTGAATAGTACCAGGATTGACTTTTTAGTGTAAAAATGTGGTTTTTCGTTAAAGTGAACAGTATCGAGAGCTTTTCGTTAAAGTTCCCTTTTTTATGTGGTGCTTGTGTTATTGGCACAGAATCGTGGGCTTAATATGCTAAGTGTTGGGCACCACGATTCTCCTCAAGTTTTCACGCGGCCTTTTTCATGTCCGTACATTTTACCTATTCCATACGTTTTACCTAGTGTAGACTTATTACAACTAAACCGCAAAGTGCTTCACCAAGTCTTCCTTGAGCAAAGCAAACCCCGCAAGTTTGGGAGATCCACTCGTTTCACGTTACATCCTTTCATTTCATCAACTAATACACAGACACATAAACAGGCAGCTGAATCGATAAATTACATTGTAGAGTTAGTTTACAAAGGATCGCTCAACTAAAAATCATTGTGTGTGTACATGTATAGTGTATAATCATCTAGGTTTGCCTGCTTGCCAGCCCCGCCACTACATAACGTTTCTCTGACATTCTAGTATCTTCCACCTCCATACCACTGTGGACTGGCATTCTAGTACTGACACATGATTCCCTGGTATTGCATAGTGTTTCCAGCATAAGGAACCATACCGTCTAAATATTGGTTGACATGCCCTAGATATTGAACAGTATTGTTCTAGTAGTGGATAGCGCCACCATGGGCGGGCTGCTAAAAAGGGTCTGGTCTCATGAGTAAGTTCGGCTGATAAGGGACAACTAATGTGAGTTGGTTTTGTTTCTTTTGAAGATACTGGTTAGCTCTATGTCATTGCTGACCGCAGGTATAACAACCTGTACTCCTTGCCTACACATGCCATAGTGAGGGTATTGCACCAGATTATGAGCACTAATATTGTTGGAACTACCTTGAGAACGCAAACGAAAATTGTCGCTAGGGCTGTCTCGATAGCGTTTAGCGATAGTCGCTTCGAATTACCCAAAATTAGGAAAAACCAGTGTATTTCGTGCTCGACGAGGTGGCATAGTTCTAATATTAAAGATTAAGCATGACTAGGGCTTGACATCATGTGTGTGATAAGTGCGGGACTACCTAAACCTATGCTCTTGTAACCTTGTACTCTATTTCATACTATTTACAAACCCCGAGCCCACCAAGGGCCGACACACAACTATCCTAGTCTTTATTAACCTCACGAGTTTTGAGAGTTAACAATTTGGCGCTATCTATGGGAATACGCATACAACTTGGTTGCGTTTTTCTACCAAGCAGATCTAAGAACGCCCCATGGCGGATTGTCATACGAGCTCCTAGAGACAAGCATGACGAGCAGGAAAGAGGGCCATGCCATGCAGCCTTGAGGGACCTAGGAGACGGAGAGAACTAGAAGAGAATATCGGGAGGATGGCTAAACATCTGGTGGAACTGCCAGCCCCGCCTGAAGAATCACTAGCACCCAATCCAAAGGATGGCGAAATGCGGGAACATCCTAAGCCCATGGAAGAAATAGAGATCGTTACGTTGTCAGAGGAATGGCCGACAAGAGTAGTAACAAGTTGAGTAAAGATGCCTGCAATGAATTGATAGATTTCCTGAAAGCCCACTCTAGCGTGCTCGCATGGTCATACGCAGATATGTCGGGTATTGACCTGAACATCATCGCCCACCGTCTCAGCATCGACTCACACTGCAGACCCGTTGGGCAAAAATGACGATCTTACGATGTTGAAGCTACGAGGCCATGAAAGTGGAGGTAGACAAACAACTCGACATTGGATTCATTAGGACGGTATATTACTCGAAGAGGTTGGCCAATGTCGTCCTGGTTAAAAAGACACCGGTCGTCGAGCGCCCAATCAAATGGCGCATGTGCACTGACTACACGAACTTCAACGAGGCTTGCCCCAATAATAACTTCATACTGCCCTGCATCGACTGGCCCGTGGATGCCAGGGCAGTTGCGAACTCCCGAGTTTCCTTGATGCGTACTCGAGGTATAACGAGATCCACATGCACCCCGTAGACCAAGACGACATGACCTTCATCATTGATCGTGGGTTGTATTATTGGAAGGTGAAGTCGTTTGGACTCAAGAACACATGGGCTACCTACCAGCATTTAGTTTAACGAATGCTCACCGACCACAGAAGAAAAATGGTGGAAGTCTATGTGGACGACATGCTCATAAAAAGCAAGAGGGAGAACCAACACGTCGCCGAGCTTACCAAGGTATTGAAGATCCTCGATGCCTACAAGATGAAGATGAAGTCCTGCATAATGTGCCCCGCAAAAATTCAAGCACTCATCAACATGGCACCACCACTCACAAAGAAAGAAATTCAAAGCCTCACTGGTAGAGTGGCGGTGCTGAATCATTTTGTCACCTGATCAACGGACCTCTGCCTGCCCTTCTTTAAAGCCCTCCGAGGATCTGCACGCGCTATAGAGTGGACGGCGGAGTGCCAACAAGCATTTGACAACCTCAAAGCCCACATCGGTTGATCACCAATACTCTCCAAGCAACACACGCTCACAAGGGACATAAGATGGCGAAATTTATAGCACAGTTTACCCTTCCAGATGGCAGCAAGAGCATAGTTAGTAGTTCGACTGCCTCTACCAGTGAGACAGTCACCTCGGATGTGCTACCCAAGCAGTGAAGCCTATTCATGGATGGATCGTCCAATAGGAATGGCAGTGGTGTGCTGGTGGTGAACTAGATAAATGACGAGTTTCAATTCTGAGATGGAAACATGGCAGCCTACGCGGAAGCTACAAATGAATTGGTGAATCGTTTCTCCAAGTGTACCATAACCCATATCCTAAGGATAGAGAATGGTCGAGCAGATACCTTAGCGAGGCTAGCATCAGCATCTGAGGGGGAGATCAAGCACTCGATACTAATTGAGCACTTGGACGAGCTTAGTATCGTGCGTCCTAAGAGCACGTGGTGTCACTGCTAGTTCTATGATTGCATTGAGAGGGGGAAAGAGACAAGGTAAGCTGAGGGAGAAAGAAGGGAGTATCGTCAAGCAAGTGGTGTCACCGCTAGTTCCAGATATGGGTTTGAAGTTTTACTTAAATTCCAAATGGAGATTCTCAAGCAGAGCCCGTTGCAAAGTAAATTTGGTCCAAAATGATCAATTTTGTGTAACTAAATAATGAACAAAAAAATTGTTAAAGAAAAACTTGAGTTTAGTGAAATTTAACCATCTCAATGTGGATAGGATCAAACGTATCTCCCTTTAACTATTATATATATATATATATATATATATATATATATATATATATATATATATTGTCAAGCAAGAGAACTTCCATTACATTAAAAACTAGTACAAAGCCCAAAAAGAGCCAGGTAAACAACAATAGGTAAAGTAAAAGGCCCAAACAAAATTGAGAGTTGTAATCCAAGATACAATGGGAGACCCACACAAGCAGGCTCGAAGGCTGCAAAAACAAATAACAAAAAACCCTAATCTCAAGCAGCATAAACCAAATTGTTGTCGCCGTCACATCTTTGGAGGAAGCCAACTCTGAACCAAGAAAGTAGATACCAGATTCAAGTTTCTTTCACGAACCCCTGCAAATATATACAAACAAAGTATTTTTATAGGTAGAAAGTGAGGCTAAAGGGTATGTAAAATGCCCAACACTTGGCCTCGGCGGGGATCCAGCATGCCGGTTGGGGAAGGGAAAGTGAGGGCAAAGGAGATGAGAGAGGAGGAAAATAAAGAAAGAAAGGGAAAAGCACTGTTCTAGAAATTGGCACTAGGCGGCTCGTCACCGCCCCGATTAATGTCTACACGTTTGAAAATTAAGAAAGGGCGCATAGACCTACTAAGATGCCCACCTAGACCACCTAGGCACCCGCCTAGCCCGCCAAGACCCGTCTAGGCACCCGCCTAGGTTGCGACTCACTTAGACAGAAAATAGATAACTTTCATTTTGCATTTTATTTTATTTTTTCAATAAAATAAACATTATATGCTTGTTTCCTATGTTTTCATTATATTCCAATAGCTCATAATATATATGTCATTCTATTTTGTAGTTTATGATGAAATTATATATATTTTAAGTATAAATAGTCACTTATTTACACAAAATATAATAGATTGAATTAAATCTGCCTAGTCAACCTAGGCTTCCGTCTAGACCCTGCCTAGCTGCCTAGACGTTAGGCCCCAGCCCGCCGTCGACTAGCGCCTATTGTCTTTTAGAACCTTGAGGAAAAGGAGAGGGGAGGAAAAAAGTAGCACAATAAAGTAAAAAAAAAAAAATTCTAGGGAAGTCGCATTTTAACCACATTTGTATACCCATCTGATGTGTTTAACTAATGCGTACATTTCATCTCAATTAACATATTTATCTCATTAAATGTTGATTGTATGCATCACTTATCATATGTGATGGTACATCAATGTGATATAAATATGTAGCAAAAATAAAAATAAAAATCTCATGTACTGACCATGTTGTGCACAACTTCACGCCTCTAATACTAAATAATATGCTGGCACTCTAAAATGCCCGACGAGAATTTTCCTACCAAGTGTCCACCGAAGTCATTTCGTGGGGTAAACGTTTGAGCCGACAAAAAAATACTTAGTTGGTCGAGTCATTTTTTTTTGTAGTGAGTTAAACATGCATGCCTCTTATAAAGAAAATTTTCATTTTCCATCCACAATGAAAAGACATGAAAAATTATTTCTCATAAATTCATTTCTACTGACAAACGAAACGATTGCCTTGGAGTTTTTTTTTTTAACAAATGATATTATCTACGCTAAGAGATGAAAGAGTGCGCTAAGCCTCACAATGGGCTAGCAATAATGTGGTTCAAATTTCCATTTGGCGAGAATCAAACCTAAAACTTTTCATTTACAAGTGAAGAGGAATACTACTAGACCGTACTACTAAGTGACAATTGCCTTAGAGTTAACAGTAGCAAATGGAGTGAGTGATTTCTGCATTGTCTTTTCACTTGTTGCATTTCATTTTTTTTTTCTAGCCATTACAAAATTAAATTGAAGAAATGAACAGAGAAAAACTACAAAATTAACTCGCGAACGGTAGAAAGTCAAAACGAAAGTGCGGAAAAAACACTTGCTAGTAAATATTTGGCCGACGTCAAACATGAGAGATTTTAGTGTGCCGGAACACCACTAAATGTCATAGTATAAGTTTTTTTTTATTATCAAATGATAGATTTGTTAGATTAGACATTAGATTAGGGAGTCGACCAAGTTGGAACCCAGACTGTGAACAACACTCATCTCCACCACTGTGACAGAGGATCACTTACTCATAGTATAGGTATTAAAGAAAATTTAACCACTTGCATTATGATACTTAGTTTCAATGCAATAGAAAAAGGATAATACTTGGGTACTCACATGGGAGTACCCAAATTACTGACCAAATGACATGGATCAATAAGAATTTAACACGTGTAATTTTTTTTTTGAGTAAATTACATTTTCATACCTCAGGTTTGAGCTATATTTCAATTCCTTACAACATCTTTAAAACATTTCACTTTCATACCTTAAGTACTATTTTATTTCAAAATAATACATCCGTTACATTTTCCATCAATTGATCCGTTAAATGCTGACGTGGCTGCCACATATATGCCACGTGGCTGCCAAATGTCTGCCATGTGGCAAAAATAATAATTTTTTTTTAATTTTTAAAACCTGAATTTTTACCAAAAACAAAAAATTTGAATACCCAGATTTGCAAGAAGAAGAAAAAGGAAGAGGGAGGAGGGAAGAGGGTCGCGCAAAGAGAGGGCTCCGACGGGGGGGGGGGGGGAACGGGTGGAAGGCGCTGGGGGGACGGGAGGAGGGTCGCGGGACTGGGTTTCACGGGGAGGAGGGGGTGTGGGACTGGGTTCTCACGGGGGGGGGGGGGGGGGGAGGGGGTGCGGGACTGGGTTCTCACCGGGGGGGGGGCGGGGGGCGGGGGAGGGGGTGCAGGGGGTGCGGGAGGGCACTGGGGGGACGAGAGGAGGGTCGCGGGACTGGGTTTCACGGGGAAGAGGGGGTGCGGGACTGGGTTCTCACGGGGGGGGAGAGGGTGCGGGAGGGCGCTGTGGGGACGGGAGGAGGGTCGCGGGATTGGGTTTCGTGGGGAGGAGGGGCTGCAAGACTGGGTTCTGGCGGGGGGGGGGGGGGGGGAGGGGGTGTAGGATATATTCTTCTGATCTGGGGTGCGGGACTGGGTTTTCTCAATTTTTTTTTTTTGTAAAAATTCAGGTTTTAAAAAAAAATTATTATTTTTGCCACGTGGCTGACATTTGGCAGCCACGTGGCATATATGTGGCAGCCACGTCAGCATTTAACAGATCAATGGATGGAAAATGTAACGGAGGTATTATTTTGAAATAAAATAGTACTTAAGGTATGAAAGTGAAATGTTTTAAAGATGTTGTAAGGAATTGAAATAGAACCCAAACTTGAGGTATGAAAATGTAATTTACTCTTTTTTTTTCAAAAAAGAACCAAACATCTTTCACGCTTAGAAGCCCAAAGGTTAACGGCGTCTTCTCCCAATGATGTAAGACTCCATTCGTCATTCTCCCTCTCGCACACACTACCTCTCCTTCTCATTCTCTCTCTCAGACTACATCTTCTTCTGGCTCAGACCACCATTCACCCAGAGCAACGACGACCATCCACTTAGGCACCTATCCAGAGGATCCATTCTCTGCTTGATGGTATGTTTTCAGTTTTCTATAATTTGAATTTGCGTTTGAAATTTTGGATGGTTGTTTTTCTTGACAAAGTTTGTGGCTTTGGGTTTAAAAATTACAATATTTGTATTGAGTGGGCTATGTTTTGTCCCATATTGAGATGCAACAGAATAAAAGCAAATGAATAATGGAGAACAAATTTGAGATGCAACAAAATAAAAGTAAATGAATAATGGAGAACATATTTCATGTCTCTGGTATTAATGTTATGTTGCAGGTTATGGAGGACAAAGAACCTACAAGATTAGATAGTGAGTCATTACCTAGTGATGAAGATGATTTACAAGGTGCAAATTATTCACCTACTTGTCAATCTCAAAGCCATGAGGGTTCTTTGGGACCTCCTCATCTGAATAAAAGCAAAGAAATAATGGGAGATCTAGAACTTGGAATGGAGTTTAGTTCTAAAGAGAGCACATACGATTATTATTGTAACTATGCTAGAGATAAGGGTTTTGACGTGAGGAAGCATCATTGGAAAAAAAAATGTGGGCATTGTAACAATAGTAACTTACACTTGTTCAAGACAAGGTTTTCGAAGAAATTATGAGCCAGTTGAAGGTACAACTTATACTCAACCAGTTTCAAGGGTCGGTTGTCAAGCCCACATGACTTGCCTTCTTAAAAAGAATGGAAAATTTAAGATTGTTTCCTTTGATGCAAATCATATTCATGCTTTGGTTTGAACCCCTATGAAGCACATGTTGAAGATTAATCGTAAGATGTCTCGAGCTCAAATGGCCCATGCCGATGATGCAGATAAGTCAGGAATACCAATAAAAGCAACTGTAGAATTAATGAGCAGATAAGTTGGTGGGTGAGAGAATCTTGCGTTTCTTGATAAAGATTATCGAAATAATATACATCAAAAGCGAAAGAAAAACATGGAAAAAGAAGATGCTGGGGCTATATTGTTATTTTCATAAAATGCAAGTGAAGGACTCGTCTAGTTTTTACTCGGTGCAGATTGATGAAGATGATATGATAACAAATATGTTTTTGGCAGATTCACGTTCAATAAGTGATTATGGTCTCTTTAGAGATGTCATTTGTTTTGACACAACGTATCGGACAAATGAGTATGGTAGACCATTTGCACCAATTCTTGGTGTTAATCATCATAAACAAACTGTAGTTTTCGGTGCAGCTTTGCTATATGAAGAAAGTGTTGATTCTTTTACATGGCTATTCGAGACTTTCTTAGAAGCAATGCCTGAGAAGCAACCAAAGGCCATAGTGATAGATCAACCTGCTGCAATGGCTAAAGCAATATTAGAAGTTTTTAATGAATCTCACCATCGCCTGTGTGTTTGGCATATTTATCAAAATGCTACCAAAAATTTGAGGCATTGGTTAATGGATCAAATCAATTTGCTTTTGATTTTGGTACTTGTGTATATGAGTATGAGGACGAGGAAGAATGGCTTTATGCATGGAATGATATGATTGAGAAATATGAGCTCAAGGGAAATAAGTGGTTGAAGGATTTATTTGCTATGAAGGAAAAATGGGCATTAGTATATGGGAGACACATTTTCACTCCCGACATGATGAGTACCCAACATAGTGAAAGTATGTAAGACTACTGCATGCACCCTGAAATCACAATGTTTTAAAAGAACACTATATGACATCAATGACATATACATATATGTACAATCCATACTTGAATTATCATTACAAATGTCACACCTTTTTTGTTCAGTGTACAAGACTTTTCCATCTCATATAATAGGACTTCGAGTCCATGCCATGTTTCTTGCACCAATCAAACTTATCCAATGTGTTCTTTGGAACAAACATCATTCACATTTAGTGCTTTAATAAGTTTGAGTCTTAAAACAAAATGGCAATTCAACATAAACAGAAAGGAAACAACAAATCATAAAAATGCAGTAACACCTATGTGCAAAATGATTCACTCTCACATTTCTGTAGATTCGAAGCTTTCATGGACTCCCATGCTTGTCACATGTTCTTTGAACACTCTGACTGATAAAGGTTTTGTTAAGGGATTAACCATCATCTTTTTAGTGTCAATGTGTTCCACTAGAACCTCACATTTCTTCACATGGTCCTTCACAGATAAATATTTTACATCCATTAGACGAGTTGCATCAGACTTTTTGTTGTTCTTAGAAAAGAACATTGCCGCCTTATTGTCACAATAAATGGTCAAGGGCTTTCCAATTGTATCTATTAATCTCATGAAAGTGATGAGATTCCTCAACCACATTCCCTTCTTTGTTGCTTCAAACAAAGCAATAAATTCAGCCTCCATGGTTGAAGTTGATAGCGCCTTTTGTTTAGCACTTCTCCATGATATTGCAGCACCTCCTAGAAAAAATATGCAGGCACTTGTGGACTTCCTATCGTCGGTACACCCTGCAAAGTCTGAATCTTTATACCCAATTAAATCCAGGTTCTCAACCTTCTTGTAAACCAACATAAAAGACTTGGTTCGTTGTAAGTATCTAAAGACTTTCTTAGCTGCCACCCAGTGTTGCTCTCCTGGATTTGCTTGGTATCTACC
Organism: Heteromeles arbutifolia; assembly: GCA_024362995.1. Taxonomy (NCBI): domain Eukaryota; kingdom Viridiplantae; phylum Streptophyta; class Magnoliopsida; order Rosales; family Rosaceae; genus Heteromeles; species Heteromeles arbutifolia. The sequence goes on along the minus strand of JANCRC010000002.1, from coordinate 34,393,123 downwards.
AAGCACACTTATTGCATAGGCTAGATCAGGTTTCGTGCAAACTTGTGCGTACATGAGGCTGCCTACTAAAGAGGCATAAGGTTTATTAGACGTGCCTTTTTTTTCAAATTCGTTTCTCGGGCATTAAGATTTATTGAGGCAATCACCTTTCCCTATTGGCACTTCTCCATGTGAACATTGTTGCATATTGAAACGCTGTAGCACACTCTTAATATAAGCCCTTTGAGAGAGCCTCAACATTCCCTTTGATCTATCTCTCACAATTTCAATACCCAAGACAAAATAAGCATCACCCATGTCCTTCATTTCAAAGGTTTTTGACAATAATTATTTTGTTTCCAACAACATATTCATACAATTGCTAGCTAAGAGTATGTCATCCACATATAAGATAAGAAAGACAAATCTTGAACCACATACCTTAAGATATATGCAATCATCAATTTTATTCTTAGTGAACCCCAAGGTAGTCCACCTTTTGTTCAAACTTCATGAACCACTGTCTTGATATTTGCTTCAAACCATATATGGACTTATTTAATTTGCAAACCATATTTTCCTCTCATTCCCTTACAAAACCCGAGGGCTGTTGCATATATATGTCTTCATCCAACTCTCCATTAAGGAAAACCGTTTTGACATCCACTTGATGAAGTTTAAGATTAAAGTGTGCAACCAGTGAAAGAATCACTCTGAGACTATCCTTTGTCGAGACTGGGGAGAACGTCATAGTATAATCTATGACTTCAGTTTAAGTGAAGCCTTTTGCCACGAGTCTCGCCTTATATCTCTCGATTTTTTCACTTGAGTCCCTCTTTGTTTTGAAGACCCACTTGCAACCAATTGTTTGTGCCTCAACCAAAGCCCCCACACTGTTCATTTGCATGGAATTTAACTCATCGAGCATGGTTTCTTTCTAATAATTAGATTCCTCAGATTCCATTGCTTCATTGAACGAGGTTGGATCTTCTTGGATCCTTTCATTTGCTTCAATCTCCTGAAGATATACAAAATAATCACTAGGGATGGTTGACTTTCTAGTTCTATGTGGTTGCACTCCCCTCTTTGTCGTAACTTGTTGCTAAAGCTCATTGTATGCATATGATGATGTTCCCGTCTGCGGATCACCAGTAATGCTCCCAAGAGACTGATTAAAGCTATCAAAGTGAAATTCAATTTGTTGTTGAACTTCATTGACAACTCCTTGACCATTGCTAGCAATCTCAATTCTCTCACTTCCTTGAAAATCACTAAGAGTACTGTCAGGTAAAATTCCCCCAGTTTTTGCAAATTCAAAGCTCGAAGACCCCAACTGAGAATCATATGTTGCTTCACCCTCTTCAATAAATTTTGCAACCCCAGTTTCAAAGATCTTCATGGGAAAGTCTGAAGAGTAAAACCTATATCCCTTTGTTCTTGCTGGAAACCCCACAAAGTGGCACGATATGGTTCTTGAATCAAGTTTATTCTCCTTAGGGTTATATACCCTCGCTTCTGCTCGACATCCCCAAACTCATAAGTGCTTCAAGCTTGGTTTTCATCCAATCCAAATCTCATAGGGAGTTTTACAAATTGACTTCGTGGGAATCCTATTCAGTATGTAATTAGCCATTTGTAAGGCTTCTCCCCAAAGACTTTATGGTAAATTAGTACGACACATCATGTTTCTCACCATCTCTATCAAAGTTTTGTTTCTTCTTCCAACCGCACCATTTTGTTGCGGTGTGCCTGGTGATGTGTATTGTGCTTGGATCCCATATTGCTCCAGATAGACCGCCAAAGGTTCTTTTGCTTAACCAATCTCATTGTACCTGCAATATTCTCCTCCCCTATCGAACCTTAAAACTTTAATAGACATATCCAATTGGTTCTCTACCTCATTTTTAAAGATTTTAAAACAATCAAACACTGAAGATTTATCCTTAATTAAAAAGAGATCAGTGAACCTTGAGAAATCGTGAACAAAATAGACAAAATACATATTTCCACAAAGAGTCTTAACTGGAAAAGGTCCACACACGTCCATGTTTATCAACTCCAAAAGTTTTTTACTCCTAATTGAACTCTTCTTCTTTATTTTTGTTAATTTTCCCTTGCAACAGTCAATACAATCTTTTAAATCATTGAAATCCAAGGTCTGCAAAATTCCTTCTTTTATTAGTCTTTCAATTCTTGCTTTAGATATGTGAGCTAACCTTTTGTGCCATAACATGGACGAAGATTCATTTGTGAGCAATCTCTTGCATGATAAACTTGACTCAACAACCAAACAATTTGAATTTAATAAAACTGAGCACAACAACTGCCATAAATCATTCATTAAGAAACAAATTCCAAGAACATTGTTTGGATTATTTTTCAAGAAAATTTTGATGCTTTCATCGTCACCAATGAAAGCATAACCAGATTTTACAAGTTTAGATGCGGAAATTAAATTCCTTCTTAACGAAGGTACATAGAGTACATCGAATAATTCTAAAACATGACCACTTGACAGCTTCAACTTTAGATTGCCTATAGCTTCCACTGCCACTTTATTTCCATTGCCCACATAGACTTGAAAGACCTCATTTTTTGTTGTTGTGACTCCTCTTGCGAGGAATTGGTGATATGCACTGAACACCCAGTGTCAAACCACTAAGAATTTGGAGGGACTTCAACAAGATTAGTTTCAAAGCAAACAAAGATCTCAACAAAAGAAATACCTTTCTTATTTTTCCAATTCTTGCGTTTATCACAATCCCTCTTCAAATGCCCATATCTTTTGTAAAAATACATTTGACATTGTCCAAATTAGCCCTAAGCATCTTAGGTCCCCTAGAGGAGGCAATTATAGCATTACCATAAGAAGACAACGGCTTAGATGTTTTACCAGACTGGTACTGTAACTCCCCATCCCGAAATATTTATCTTCGGAAAATAATTACGATGATAGGCCCAATTCAAACTCTTGTTTATTTTACTACCATTAAACACTATTCTTTATTTAACTTTCCTAATTACTCAAAAAAAAATCTACAACCGAAATTTACTTACAAAAAACATAAGACTTTATTTCAACTTATGCATCAAATTTCTTTTCTTAAATCAACTTCCCAACGGAAAACAAATCTCGATTATTTCAGGCTGCATCTAACCCTGGTTAGACTGCCTACGTACCCTTGAGCAGGATCAAGCCTTTCGTAGTTCACCCTTCATCCTTTTATTCATTTTCGAAAATACTCTGATAACTGCGATAAGCAACATCATATTTCACAATCGAACCACACCAAATGGGTACCAACTACGGATTTAAAAATATCAAAATCTACATGAGAAGACAGCGTCGGCCCATTGGCCACGCACCACCGCACGCGCCGCCATAGGTGGCGGTTTCCGGCGAACAGAAACCCAATTTTCTGACTAACTCTAAAAATTACCAAATTTTACAGGCAAGTAGAGTTCAATGAGAGGAACAACTTTCATACCTGGGCCGAAACCTAATTCGGCCGGAAATGCCCTCGAACTGTCGAAAACCCTTGATTTTGGGTGTTCTTGATTCGACTCCAAAACAGCTCCGACACCCCAACCAATGCATAGGATTTGTTCCAGGCCTCAAGGGGAGTCCACATTTGGTGGTAATTGAAGGGTTTAGCTTCAAGAATTGGAGGAATCGACACCACGAGCCCCGTCGCACCCACCGTGCGGATTTCACCATTTCAAGGCTAAATTTCACCAAATTTTGGGTGGAATTGGTAGAGGGGAGGTTGAGGAATGTTTTCCAAGTTGTATTTCGGCGTGAATCGCCGGAATTTGGCCAGAGAAAGCACCAGATTCCATGCTTTCCCGCCGGGTCGGGTCTCAAAGGAGAAACGGGTCTAGAGGAACCGGAGTTGTCTACCCCTCTCTCTCCCTCCTTTCCCTCCCGTCTCCTCTCCTGATTGGGCCGCTTTTTCATCTCCCCTTTCTTGGTTTGCCGAGCCCCCCCTTTTTCCTCCATCTCTTCGCTGCCATTAGGCAGCTTCCTCCTCTCTCCTTTTTCTTTTTTATTTTCTTTTCTCCTTTTTCCTCCCCCTCTGATTGGTCCCTGTCTCTCCCCTTCTCTCCTTCCCTTTCCCTCACAGCCACACACGTGGCTTCACAACCCTTGCTCCAGCATATCTGGAGCCTTCCAGATATTAGTCAAATAACCGTTTTGCCCTTGCCTTTGATCATTTATATCTCTTTATTCATAACTCCGTTTTGCGAACGGTTTTCGCCTACGCGCACGTAGGTTTGTCCTCTATCCAATTATATCAAGAAATAAAATAAAATATATGAGGATAAAATACGTCCTTGTACAATCACATTTAATCAACTAGGGACATTTTTGTCTTTTTCACTTATTGATAAATTTTTCGACGTAAATTATATTAATTTCCGGAAACAAAACTTTAAAAGTTCTCAATTCAATTTTTCATAACCATAAATTGATTTATTTTCTCCATATATTCATATATTTAAATTCTCAGGGTATTACAGGTACGCATGCTGCTTACCCTTGTCACTTTGAACAAAGTTGTTATGGTTGACAGTCCCATACATCTTCATCCTTTCTTCCTCCTGAGCACAGATGGATATGAGTTCATCCAAGGTCCATTTCTCCTTTTGTGTGTTATAGGAGATCTTCAACTGATCAAAGCTAGATGGCAGTGAAATGAGTGCCATATGCACCGCAAAAGCGTCATCCACAGGCACCTCCAAGTCCTTGAGTTTTGCAGCAGTCTCGACCAGTTTGAAAATGTGCTCCCTGACACTCTTGTCTCCATTGAACTTGAGATATGTGAGTGTGGTCATTAAGTTCCCCATCTTAGCCTTTTTTGATTCCCTGAACTTTGCCTCGACAACTTCCATGAAGTCCTTTGCTTTGTCACAAGCAGTGATGCCTCCTCTCACAGTCTCACTCATGGTTCTCTTCCTGACTATAAGTGACATCCTATTGGCCTTCTCCCACTTCTCATGCTTCAATCTTTGTGCAGCGGTGGAAATATCAGTGAGAGGTGCAGGTTCATCCTCCCTCAGTGCCAAATCAAGGTTCGTTAAGCCCAGAACTATCTCGATATCTTGCTTCCATTTTTTGTAATTGCCTCCATTTAGTGGTTCAATGGAAGACAAACTCATAGCAGACGTATTCACTGCAGTAGACATTAATAATTATTAGTAAATGACCAATGCATGTTTATACCACACCTTTGAGCAAGAGGTGTAAATTGCCATTGCGAAAGAAATCTTTTCATGCATCTAATTCAAGTCTTTGGACAAGAATGGTGACTGAGCAAAGACACTTTATTTGCGACTTAGAACTTTTGCCTACTCATACATTCTTTCTTTTGAGAAAGAATATGGACGTTGCAGTAGTTTTAACATCACAGTACCTTCATTAGGTTTTAAAGTAAAAGAAACTCAAAAATGGCTATTAAATTATAAAACAAGCCAAACATAACAATTTACTACAGTGAAATCATATAGGATCTAGGGCCTGCTAGATGGCTCTGATACCAAATGTTGGAATGTATTAACATAACTAACAGGAAATCCTAGAACACCATTTTGACAATTACATCTCAGTTTCTAACCTGCAGTAGACATGGTAGTGATTCAAGAGGATTCTTCTACTCACTGGGAGACCAATATACTCTTATGGTGATAGTCCCAAAAGCGAAGAGTGTTTTTCTCTGTGAGTAGGGAATCCAATATATAAAGCAAGGTTTACACAACTTCCATTTATCGTCGGAGTTGGTTACAGACCCCATTGCTTTCAGTTCCAATCGTGGATGAGTGGGATCAAGTACATGCTTCAGTTTGAAACACTATGGATGAAACTCCTCCATTATAGGGAATGGTTTTACACGTATACAAAACTCATACTGATTTATAATTAAAACATGCTAACTGATCTTTATCACAACTAGTTGAGTCCAATAAGGATTCTTACAAGTTTGCCATCATGGCTCTGGGTGGATGGTGGTCCGAGAGAGAGGGAGAGAGGGAGAGAGGGAGAGAGGGAGAAGGACGATTGGAGTCTTACATCATTGGGAGAAGACGCTGTTAATCTTTGGGCTTCTAAGCGTGAACAAGGTTTGGTTCTTTTTTGAAAAAAAAAATTACATATTTTAAGTTCTTATTGATTCATGTCATTTGGTCAGTAATTTGGATACTCTCCGATCCCTGTGAATACGCAAGTATTGTCCCTAGTAAAAATTTATCGCCAATGAGAGGGACAGGTGGGTCCCATCCCACGATAGCATTTCAGTCGACAGTCTCCCAGTTCATCTTGTTTTTTTGGGACCCAAGTCTGATGCTTCCTTCCTTGTATATTCTTGCATCGTCTTCCGCACCCTGTACAAAGCAGCAGAGAGCTTCTCAATAGTATTCGATTCTATCGACACAACACACCATCACCATCACCATCGTCATCAATGGCATCGTCGCTTTCACACTTCCCCATCCTCCTACTCTCCATCTTATTCACTGTTTTCCTTTGTGCAGGTACGTTATCACTCACTCCCTCAATCCCAAAACTTTCCTGGGGAAAAAAGAAAATCGTATTTTAAATAATAGCGCTGCTGAGTGCTGACTGATCTATTCCACCAAACTTTGAGTTACTTAACTCCCCTTCTGTGTCGTCAAAATCCCCACTCAAACGGTCGTTTTCATTGCAGACTCACAGTCCTTTATCGGCGTCAACTACGGCCAGGTCGCCGACAACCTCCCGCCGCCCTCCAACACCGCGAAGCTCCTCCAGTCCACCTCCATCAGGCGCGTCCGTCTCTACGGGGCCGACCCGGCCATCATCAAGGCCCTCGCCGGCTCCGGCATCGCCATCGCCATCGGCGCCGCGAACGGCGACATCCCGGCCCTCGCCTCCGATCCCAACGCGGCGGGGCAGTGGGTGAACTCCAACGTCCTCCCCTTCTACCCCGCCAGCAAAATCGACCTCATCAATGTCGGCAACGAGGTCCTCCTATCCAACGACCAGGGCCTCATCTCCCAGCTCCTCCCCGCCATGCGAAATGTCCAATCTGCCCTCACCGCTGCGTCTCTCGGCGGCAAGGTCCGGGTCTCCACGGTGCACTCCATGGCCGTTTTGGTCCAGTCCGACCCGCCGTCTGCGGGTCTGTTCAACCCGGGATTCCAGGACGTCCTCAAAGGACTTCTCGCCTTCCAGAGGGACAACGGATCGCCGTTTTCGGTCAACCCGTACCCGTTTTTCGCGTACCAGAGCGACCCGAGGCCCGAAACACTGGCGTTTTGCTTGTTCCAGCCTAACGCGGGACGAGTCGACTCGGGGAGTGGGATCAAGTACATGAACATGTTCGATGCTCAGGTGAGCGAGCTTTACGCTTTAGTGGACCGGATTTGGGCTTTTTTTATTAAAACGGGTCTAGGCCCAGTTGAAAATTTGACTTCTGGGTCAACCGTTGGTGCGATCCTATACGATTGGTCGTTGCGTCATACGACGACTCATACGTTGATCTTTAATCCATGAGTCCATTACATTGACGCAAGAGTTTAGAACTAATGGTTTTTTTTGGTAAATCAAACACATAAGCACTTTTGTTAGAAGCTAAATCAATAGAAAGTTTTAGAAAAGTGCTTTTATTATCTAGAACTACGAGGGCCGATTGTGGCCATTTTAATTGCACTTCCAACCAAATCCTTAGTTGCATTCTCTATCTCCTTGCTTTTGTAGTTACTTGAAGGCAAATATGCACCCTGCATGTGTTTAGAGTTACGCTAGATTTGAGAAAATTAGGGTGTGAGGATTAGTTGAAAAGGAAGATGAAAGAAAATATTACTATATCTTTAACCAGTAGGTCTATTATTTGAATACATAGCTTAATAGATAGCAAGATTGTAAGGTTTAGCTGTTTCTATCAATGAAGGGCTCGTTTGGAAATTTTAAAATAACTGAATACGCTTTTGGTGAAGATGCTTTTAAAACTGATCCTTAGTAAAAATCCAAGTGGATCCTCAAGTGCTTTTTGTAAGAAGTAAATATCTCGTGCCTCTTTCAAAAAGCACTTGAAGTGCTTTTGAAACCTAAAATTGATTTCACCAGAAGCTCTTTCAGTTATTTTTACTTTCAAACGAGCCCGAAAAGTTGGTTTTGGGAAACCCTAATTTCAACGGTCATTTAATTAGTGCCACACACATTATTCTTGTATGAATTATTGCCCTTTGCTTTATCAATGAAATGATGGGAGCATTGAAACTTACCTGATGTGACCTTCTGTATGCAATTTGATGCATGGTGACAAGGTCACAGGCTGGCTAGTGGCCGTCACTATAATTTTAGATGAGGCCATATAACCATGATTTCTATTGTCATTGGATTTAGTACAATGTATTTTGTTGTTTCATAGAACCCAAAATTTAATTTGGGACCACCATATAAAGTATAAACCTCTTATCTCTTACTTTAGGAGGAAATGTTAGTGAAACTTTAGCAGCATTGGGTTTTTTCGCAGATCCGTGAGATAGCGTGCATTCGAATCTTTTGCGGTTGGATGATGCTATAAGACCTCATTCTTTTATCAATTTCTCACGATATCATAAGGTCCTACCCATGTGAAAGAATTGGAAAGAAAATTGGAAAACGAAATTGGGTTTTGAAGCATTTATCCTTTTGGTATCATTAGTCGATCTGCAGCACAGTAAATGCATAATTTGTTTGAACTATGTGCACTGTTTGCTTTTCTTGCAATGACAATTTGATAAGGACTAGTTAACTAATTAGAGAGTTCCAATAGTTTAACCCTTACATTTTTGAAGTCGTTGATTGATGCATTAATATAAATGACGAATTTTTACTATCTCTAGGTTGATGCCGTGCGGTCAGCCTTGAATGCAGTTGGATTCAAAGACATAGAAATTTTGATTGCTGAGACTGGATGGCCATACCATGGAGATAACAACGAAATTGGACCTAGTGTGGAGAATGCAAGGGCATATAATGGAAATTTGATTGCACATCTTAGATCCTTGGTTGGGACTCCGTTGATGCCTGGAAAATCTGTGGAGACGTATATCTTCGCAATCTATGATGAGGATTTGAAACCTGGTCCAGCCTCTGAGCGATCCTTTGGTCTGTTCAAGCCTGATCTAACTGCCACATATGACGTTGGTCTCACAAAGAGTAGCCAGGTGACGCATTTAAAACCTTCCAGCGAAACGTTCTCATACCGCACCACTTTGACATGTTATATTGTTGACTGCGAATCTAGATAATTCGTTATATGGATGGTTCAATACGTATGAGAACTTAACATGTCCTTTATCTGGCCAGACCTTATAACGCCTGTTATTTTATGCTTTACCATCTGCATGATTAATTATAACCCTTGGATTTCTACCCTTCAGACTCCATCAACACCAACGGTGTCTCCTTCACCCAAGCCTACTTCAGCACAGTGGTGTGTGCCCAAATCCGGTGTTTCTTATGCTCAATTGCAGGCAAATCTTGACTATGCTTGCGGCCATGGTATTGATTGCAGCGCAATCCAACCAGGAGGCGCCTGTTTTGACCCAAACACTGTCTCATCGCACGCTGCCTATGCCATGAATCTGTATTATCATACTGTTGGCACAGTTCCTCTGAATTGCGATTTCTCACAAACAGCAACTCTCACATCCTCAAATCCCAGTAAGTTTTCTTTAACACGAGCACATATCGAAATGGCCCATGTTTACCATGATGAGGACACACTTTACACAAAAGGGTACTTTCCGGGATTAATAATTCATAAAGTGACCAACTAGAGACGTAAAAGTGTATGATATTTTGACTTTTGTGGTGATAACTGATAACCATTCTCTTTTAATCCAACACCTTTTGTGAATGATTGCACTAAAAATCTGTGGCATTTTTCTTTTCGCGCAGTTTAGACAGGTGTAAAACTGGAGCATCTAATAAACCAGCATTACATGTCTGCTTGATTTGTTTTGGAACTCTTTCTGATTAGATCTGTCAATTGATTGCAGGTTATAATGGTTGCAGTTACCCTGGTGGAAGTACAGGACTACCTGTGGAAGCAGGGAAGGTTAATATTATATCAAATAACGGATTCGTTAAGGTTAGAAATCAATTGGATATAAGGAATAAGGTGTTGGTGTACTTTTTTGTTGTTTTTAATTTATACATGTAGCCCTTTAATTGTAAAGGTTCCTAGTTTTGTTTGGGATATTGTTAGAACGAAATTTCTTACACGGAGAAATATCTCCACAAATTTGTTGTCTGTAATCCGCACGTTTGGCGAATCCCTCATCGAGAAGCGTCCCTGAACATCCTTTCCAAAGCTTCGTTTAAAAGAGGGGAGGGGGTTGTTGTACCTGCAAACAGTACTCCGGTGCTCATGTAAGTCAGATGAATTGGTATTCTCTAGTCAAAGGGTTTCGAGTGCATACCTTGTTCTTTGACTCCTCTCCCCTTTTATAGAGCTTTAATGCTTGAGAAGCAAGTACCACTACCTAGTCCCTCGCTCCCTCTCCCGTAGTGGAGGTAGTTGTTTATCTCCTTCTACCTCTCCTCCGGGCTTTCCACATGAGTTTGACACTCCGTCCTTGTCATGCGCGAGTGACGAGCCACAACACGTAGGTTAAATGCATGTTTCTAACACGTCTTTGGAGCGAGAATGATGATCTTTGTGGGCTTTGCTGGTCAATTATTTGTGTAAATGTCTTTCAAGCAGTACCCAAAACGTCAGTACATCCCCTGGCAGCTGTGTCAGCATGTTAATATTGAGGCATCGGATTTTGGGCTCTTTCTAGTGTTATACAACGACGTGGTAGCCTTGGCTTTGTTGAAGATACTTGTCCCCGTAAAATAGCCGCTTGCTCCTTGTTCAATTTGTTCAATTCCTTGAGAATTCATCAAATAAAAAATAGTAAACGGTAGTGTTTATTGTTACGTGACATTTTGGTATACTAATGTCATATTATGTGGGAAAACTTAATACATAGCTTTATATTAATAAAACGGAATATCATAATAAAAATAATTTTTTTCCATGCAAAATTACTATACTAAAAGGAGTTTTGAGTCCAAAACTTAATTACTCGAACAAAACGCAACAATGAAGATAAAATTATTATATGCAAAGCAACAACAATGAATATAATGTTGTGACATATGTTCTAATACATATCGTGATTGTGTAAATCCTAAGTAGAAATATATTAGGAATCTTTTGGGATCTAGAAGATCTTTCCTAATAGACTTTGTATTACTTGGAGAACAAGTTTCTCTCCTCCTTATTACTATGAATAAAGACACAAGGATTGGGGAATTAACACACGATTTCTCAAGCCTATTCTCCACTCTCTTTCTCTCTATGCCACACCCCTCAATTAAATATAGGCCACAACACGTTATCAGCACGTTCTTCACGCTGTGCTAAAGAGAATTTATTTGTCTTCAATCAGGGGAGTATTACGTTTCAATTATTTTCAGTTAATCAAATTTTGATTTTATTGAATTCATATACTTTTATTAATTCAATTTTGTTTTTCTTGTGTTGAACGTGATACAAGCTTTGGAGATGGAAAGCCGAAATTGAAGAAATAATTTTTTGCATCAAACCAGTTCACCAATATTATCACGCAATCAGGTTCTTCCAAAACAACAGTTTTTATCTCGATATTTTTGTAGCCTTGATCGCATGAACATTCACCATAATGCATGACCTTACTTTACGTTTTTCGAATTTTAGATTCTACATAAATTGTGTATGCATTATAATCATAATCCTATTGAATTATGTGAATTGATATTGCTATAAATTATATTGAATATGCATATAATTGAATTTGAAGAAAAAAAAAACAAAAATTAGGGTTTTAAACCCAGACGAGTCGCAACTTTAAGCCATCTAACCCTGAGTAGCCAAGTTGCTAGCCTGCCAGGCCAGTAGCCGTTAGAGCTGAGCAAAGCAACGAACTAAGCCGGAGCACAGCAGCTCCCTTGGAACCCGAGAAAACGACGCCGTTTTGGTGTCATCCCCAACCCAGAAAACCTGGCCTCACCGGAAATCAAGACTATGGCTTTGCCGTTCTTTCTGGACATCATGACCTGCAGTCGTGCTAGTTTAGGTTTTTCACCATCGTCTACAACGACGCTCTTTGAATTTTCGTTGAAATTCATTGAAATCAAAGATTCCCAAATCGAATCCCCTTGGTTCCATACATATTCAACGTCGAAAACCCTCCTCTATTGTTATGACTGGTTCTTGGATGAACCACCATGCATCGAACTCTCCCCGAGTTTTCCCGACAAAAAACATGGCCGCATGAAGCAGCGGCACTGACTTTCTTCTCTAGCGAGCACACCCACCAGCGGCTGGGATGTTTCTTTGGTCCACACGAGCCCAGTTGGGCCTTCGTTTCTTCTCGACCTGGAAAAAGTTCTTTTTTTTTGTTCCTTTAGGCTCACATGCAGCGGCCCATTTCTTAGGCTTGGCCTACATGATATCAACCCGTGAGGCTATGGTGTATCTGTGCCTGCAAAGCACACGATCGTTACCCTTTTTGGGCTATTGGATCTTGCCCAATTCTGGGCCTGCTTCTTGCACTGCTCGACCCAAACTGACCCCAGCCCAATTTTTTAGGTTTTGGGCTCCCCGGTTCTATTCTTTTAAAATAGCCCATGTGGGCTTTTGGTCCAACTTGGGCCACTAATTATATTGCTTTTTTTTTTAGGCCTTATGGGTTTAAATTTTTTCACCCAACTTTTAATTGTGGCCCAAAGTCCAAATAATTAAATTATAAATTCTAGACATATTTGCATATTTTTGTATATATTGCGTTTGTTTGCATGCATTATTAACTTGAAGTTCATACTTCCGAATCCGAAGTTTCGGAAAAATGCCGTAGAAACCTGAAGTTTCTTAACGCGCAACATTCATGTTGAGACCCAAAGTTCTCCACGTTTAAATCTGTTTAAACCAAACTATGTCTTAGAACCTGAATGTTCTAACATGATTCTTCACAGATAAATATTTTACATCTAGACAAGTTGCATCAAACTTTTTGTTGTTCTTAGAAAAGAACATTGCCGCCTTATTGTCACAATAAATGGTCAAGGGCCTTCCAATTGTATCCATTAATCTTATGAAAGTGACGAGATTCCTCAACCACATTCCCTTCTTTATTGCTTCAAACAAGGCAATAAATTCAGCCTCCATGGTTGAAGTTGCTAGTGCCTTTTGTTTAGCACTTCTCCATGGTATTGCAGCACCTCCTAGAAAAAATATGCAGCCACTTGTCGGTACACCTCACAAAGTCTGAATATGTATACCCAATTAACTCCAGGTTCTCAACCTTCTTGTAAACCAACATAAAAGACTTTGTTCGTTGTAAGTATCTTAAGACTTTCTTAGCTGCCACCTAGTGTTGCTTTCCTGGATTTGCTTGGTATCTACCAAGCACACTTATTGCATAGGCTAGATCAGGTCTCGTGCAAACTTGTGCGAACATGAGGCTACCTACTAAAAAGGCATAAGGTTTAGTAGACATGCTTTTTTTTCAAATTCGTTTCTCGGGCACTAAGATTTATTGAGTCGGTCACCTTTCCCCATTGGCACTTCTAGTGTTATACAATGACGTGGTAGCCTTGGCTTTGTTGAAGATACTTGCCCCCGTAACATAGCCGCTTGCTCCTTGTTCAATTTGTTCAATTCCTTGAGAATTCATCAAATAAAAAATAGTAAACGGTAGTGTTTATTGCTACGTGACATTTTGGTATACTAATGTCATATTATGTGAGAAAACTTAATACATAACTTTATATTATTAAAACGGAATATCATTATAAAAATAATTTTTTTCCATGCAAAATTACTATACTAAAAGGAGTTTTGAGTCCAAAACTTAATTACTCGAACATAACGCAACAATGAAGATAAAATTATTATATGCAAAGCAGCAACAATGAAGATAAAATTATTATATGCAAAGCAGCAACAATGAAGATAATGTTGTGACATATGTTCTAATACATATCGTGATTGTGTAAATCCTAAGTAGAGATAGATTAGGAATCTTTTGGGATCTAGAAGATCTTTCCTAATAGACTTTGTATTAACTGGAGAGCAAGTTTCTCTCTTCCTTATTACTATAAATAAATACAAAATGATTGAGAATTAACACACAATTCCTCAAGCCTATTCTCCACTATCTTTCTCTCTGTGCCACACCCCTCAGTTAAATATAGGCCACAATACGTTATCAGCAAGCTCTTCACGCTATGCTAAAGAGAATTTATTCGTCTTCAATCAGGGGAGTATTACGTTTCAATTATTTTTAATTAATCAAATTTTGATTTTATTGAATTCATATACTTTTATTAATTCAATTTTGTTTTTCTTGTGTTGAACGTGATACAAGCTTTGGAGATGGAAAGCCGAAATTGAAGAAATAATTTTCTGCATCAAACCAGTTCACCAATATCATCACGCAATCAAGTTCTTCCAAAACAACGTTTTATCTCGATATTTTTGCAGCCCTGATAGCATGAACATTCACCATAACGCATGACCCTACTTTACGTTTTCCGAATTTTAGATTCTACATAAATTGTGTATGCATTATAATCATAATCCTATTGAATTATGTGAATTGATATTGCTATAAATTATATTGAATATGCATATAATTGAATCTGAAAAAAAAAAAAAAAAAAAAAAAAAACAAAAATTAGGGTTTTAAACCCAGACGAGCCGCGACTTCAAGCTGTCTAACCTCGAGCAACCAAGCCAATAGCCTGCCAGGTTAACAGCCTGAGCCGTTAGAGTCGAGCCAAGCTGCGAACCAAGGCGGAGCACAATAGCTCCCTTGGAACCTGAGAAAACGACGTCGTTTTGGCGTCATCCACAACCCAGAAAACCTACCCTCGCCGGAAGCTGAGACTATGGCTTTGCCGTTCTTTCTGGACATCATGACCTGTAGTCGTGTTAGTTTGGTTTTTTCATTGTTGTTTACAACGACGTTCTTTGAATTTCTGTTGAAATTCATTGAAATCAAAGATTCCCAAATCGAATCCCCTTGGTTCCACACTTCCCCGATGTTGCGGACCCTTCTCCGTCGTTATGACTAGTTCTTGGATGAACCACCATGCATCGAACTTGCCCCGAGTTTTCCTGACAAAAAATATGGCCGCCTGAAGCGGGGGCGCCGACTTTCTTCTCTGGCGAGCACACCCAGCAGCGGTTGTGATGTTTCCTTGGTCCACTCGAGCCCAGTTGAGCCTTCGTTTCTTCTCGGCCTGAAAAAGTTTATTTTTTTTGTTCCTTTGGGCTCACGTGCAGTGGCCCATTTCTTAGGCTTGGCCTGCGTGACATCAGCCCGTGAAGCTATGATGCATCTGTCCTTATGAAGCACACAATTGCTACCCTTTTTGGGTTGCTGGATCTTGCTCAATTTTGGACCTGCTTCTTGCATTGCTTGACCCGAACTGACCCCAGCCTAATTTTTTAGGTTTTGGGCTCCCCGGTTCTATTCTTTTAAAATAGCCCCCGTGGACTTTTGGTCCATCTTGGGCCACCAATTATATTGCCTTTTTTTTTTAAGCCTTATGGGTTTTAAATTTTTTCGCCTAACTTTTAATTTTGGCCTGAAGTCCAAATAATTAAATTATAAATTCTAGACATATTTGCATATTTTCTTGTTGCATATTTTTGTATATATTCCGTTTGTTTGCAGGTATTATGAACTTGAAGTTCATACTTTCGAATTCGAAGTTTCAGAAAAGTGCCACAGAAACCTGAAGTTTCTTAATGCGCAACATTCATGTTGAGACCCGAAGTTCTCCATGCTTAAATCCGTTTAAACAAACCATGTCTTAGAACCTGAATGTTCTAACTTTGCTGTTTATGGAAATTTTATTTCCTAAAACACCAATCACATTCTTGTTTCCATCATTCAGCGTATTGTCGAACCGTAACAAGTTCGATTTCACTGATTTGGAAGTTTCGAACAAGAAACTACTTTATGTAGATACAAGAAGGGACACCCCGCTTGACTACGACTAGTTGCGAAATCATTGTAGCCAGTTATGATGTGGAAGAGTTGAATAAGCCTCCGCCATGATTTTCATTCGAAGATTTATGCATGAAGCATATCAAATGGAAGTACCTCATTGCCGAGGACTCCATGGCTCTTTGACTCGCTATGGACCATTTCACATCATGCAATGATGAATTCTTGCCCGAAGCAAAACATGATTGAAACCTTTATGTCCATGAATAAGTACAATTCTGAAGTTTATATCCGATCAAATTTTGACTGGAAGAAAATCTTTCTCGTCATTCTATATTTAAATTGCTCTTGAAGTAGCAGTATAGAGAGCATAAGTTTATCAAATTCTCAGATCTGATTACTACCACACCTGTGAGAGAATGGTACCCCAGTAATTCGGATGGGATCTACCGAACGGTATAGACCTAATTTTAGCTGGAGTTTACCGAATGGTTGTGCCCTGCTTCAGCAGGGATACATCGACATGCATGTTGTGCTTCGCCAGAAGCCTACTGAACAGACCTATCTAGTTTCGGCTGGAGCCTACCAGACCTAAGTCTGGGTATGTCCCTCTCTCACAATCTCATTTCGAGTTTGTTTTACAACATATGGTAGAATTTGGGCCTGCCAAGATATGGTATCATGTCCGAAGCATGATCCTTGGCACCTAAGACCGAAAAACTTCTAGAATACAGGATAGTATTCCTGAACCTCAACCCAACAGAATCTAACTCCGTTTTGACGAAATAGATCATTGGTTATGCACTTTTCCGTGCTTTTACGAATGTTGTTGATGAGTACCATTCCCGTAGTCAATCTGCGAGACTAATTTTGCTCCACCTAACACATTTGGAATAGAGAAATTTGACATGGAAGACCGTATTGGCTGAACGCCCTTGTATATTTGGTTTACTTTGTGAATAATTTATTTTGTTCTTGGATTTAAGATTGGTGTTTGGATGTCATTATTATTCTCGAATAAGAGTTAACTAACAACAATTACCACATGTGACTAATACAATTAACTCATGCTTAGGTATGTTTTGTGGGGAAGTTAGTAGTCTGGTTTTATGCTAACTTCATACCCAATCATCCCCTGACAACCTTTCAGGCTTATCCAACCTGATTGTGGGGCATGGCACTGCCCTATATTGTCCAATGGTACTAATTTTACCATAAAGGGAAGCCTTATATTCACTTCGTTCTAGAAGAATGTTGTTGATAGAATGTATATGGGAGACATAGTTTATATACATGGGATGGAAATCTATAATGATAGATTTCAGTATATATAATTTGATTATATCAATCCCTAATGATAGACAAAAGATGCTAGGAAATTTCTCATGTGATGATAAACTTCAATCAGAATGACAATTCTAGTGAGACTAGGAAGTTGCTCTTCTCAAAGAGAACGTACCCTTTGACTCCCAAAGAAATAATGTGTAAATAGAATCCTTTATGTACAAGCAGAAAGGTGATTTATGTATTTCATATTGTATGAAAAACATTGATATGAATTGTACCAAGATCGGTACAAGACGATATCAATGCAAGCTCAGGATCAGAACCATAGCAACTATCAAGTGAGTCCTTATGTATTTAAGAAATACTAAAGGATAGATTCCTCAAGAATGAAGAAGAATTAGAGTAACGCAGTGAAAGCGTAAAAGTATTAGATTATGAATCTAATATCGTATCTATCATTGGATGTCTCTTCATTTTGAATGAAGAGATAATTGGATATCTCTTTATTATGACTAAAGAGATATTTGGGTGGAAACATTAAAAGTAATGACTTTAGTGTCTTCCATCATGAATGCAAAATATATCGCCATATAGAAGTTTACAACAATGTTGTTTGGATGGGAAAGTTCATTTATGAACTCTCCATTCGGTTCCAACCAGAAAGTGTCTCTAGTGTGCAGACACTACGACACTAATGGGGCGATAGCTCAAGCCAGGGAATCAAGGTTTCATCAAGATCCGAACTCAAATGAGAGACCGAATGTTGTTGATCGAGAATCATGTATAATGGTGACGTCGTTATTCTCAAGGTTGCTTTTATGGATAACATATAGATATCCATTGTCTAGGCCTACTACTCAGCCATTTTTGAAATGACTACAGAAGAGGTATCATCACTGATGACCAAGTTGATTGGCTCTAGTGCAAGTGGGAGATTGCTGGAAATGTGCCCTAAAACCAATCATATGATGATACTTTACGGACATTTCACACGTTAAAACTAATATAGTTTAATATAAAGGGCAAAGATTATTGTTTTAAGCCGTCTCATATAAATGTTATATGCTTAAACGATAAGTCCAAGGAATATGTAATAGGGAGAATGTGATCTAAAGAAGTTAGATTCATGAGACCATTCTTTTTCGTATACATATCCTAAATGTTCCTAATCATAGGATTGCCAATTGGGCATTGACAATCCGTTAAGATCAGTACGTCCTATGTCTTCTCTTAGGGAGAGTGACTGGTCTCGAGTCAATGGTATAACTGACACCAAGACAAGTACGTAAGTGCTCAATAGAGAATGAGTCCACTGAACGCGATCAACGAGGAGTTCTCATACTCATGTCACATGAGAACTCATGGTTGGGATAATGCAAAGTAGTCCTTTGACCTGAGGCATCATAGTTGTCTTGTGGTTAGGTCCTTGATCTTTGACTATGTCAAAGTCACTCCGTCAGAAAGTGTCCACGACATAGTTGGGGTTAAGCCACTTAGCCATGGAGGCAAGTGAATGCGCAACAAGGGATCTCTAACCTTTAAACGTTGAGGGAGAATACTCTATGATATAATTAAGAATCTCTGGCCAGAGTATGAATGAGATTTAGGAAGTCGTTCCAAATCACATTCAAGGTAATCATATAAGTAAGAAAATCACATTGGATAGTAGACATGAATAAACTATCAAACCAAACAATGTGGTCAAGAGTATTGTATCAGAGAAAGACCGTATTGCATTGTAATCCCAAATTGAATAGGTTCTCCAACCTCTTCTGATTAGCTTGGGTAGCCATGACATACTGCTAGGTGTCACTCATGGCTTGTGGAAGCCCTGAAGATGTATAATCACTAAAGGGAGAATTGAAAGTAAGTTTCAATTCACAATTGATTAGTAAGAGTTCTAATCGCCCACTGCCTCGCTAAAAGGAACCTAATGGATCGCACACTGTGTAAGGTAATGATTGAAGGATACAACAGAGATTTGTAAGGATAATTAAATGGTTTAATTATTTATGGCTAGGATTAATTAATATGTTAATTAATCAAACGAATATGTTCGTTTTAGACCTAGGGTTAGTTTTGGGCCTCAAGGCCCAATGGGCTTCGAATGTCAAGCCTATTAACTTAAGTTGTATGACAACTTAATGAATAAAGATTCAAGAAGGCCCAAACAGCCCAAAGCCCTAAGATGGCCGTCCATATTGATAAAGGAGTGGGTTTTGGACTTATTACAAGTTTGCCACTCCAATGAAGGTAGGTATAAATTTGACTTTATAGCCTTTTCTTCATTAGGGTTTTCTAAGGATGAAAAGTGAGAATAACTCTCTCCTTTTCTCTCTAGGAGGCCGGCCCCCTTGGAGGCGATTAGCTAGCAATCCTTCTTCCTCCAAGGTCACTCATCTTCTTCATTCACCATCCTTGGTGTCGAAAATTAGAGGTCTCCTACCTTGAGGACTTTTGGAGAATCAATTCTTCCATCCATATCCATGGAGCCAAGGAGCAAGGAGACAAAGGAAAGAAGGCCCTCACATGGGTGATTAACCTTTGCTAAGCAAAGAGGTGCTTCAAAGGTATAAAAGTTTCTCAACTCCTTTCTTTAAGATTTGAGTTGAGTCATGGTTCACCATAACTACTAGGCTTTGAATTTCATGGGTAGTGTTTTGTTTTGAGTGCATACAAGCATGATTCCGCCTTTAATTGTTAATTGCATGCCATAGATGTTGCTCAAATGAACATGTTTTTCACAAATTTTCCTTCATGACGGACCTTCATCCCTAAAAATAGGAACGCCACTACTATGGCCGACCCACGTACATTGGCGGCTAGCCAATCAATTTGTCCTGCGCTGGTAATATGGCATATCACTCGGTTCAAGGATTCACCTCCTCAAAAGTGAAGGAACATGGCACGAACAAATCCGCCCCTCGATCGATGTCTTAATCCTTTTCATCTCATGAGATTAAATCCAGATTACTCCCGAGACCTGAAGTTCTTGGTCTAGTATACTAGTTTGGATGAGATATGGAATTGGAATGAGATTATCATAGATGATGTTTCATTTATATGGTAATTACCGACATAAATGGAAAACGACGATAACGAACTGCGTTCTGTTGATTAGTGTCAACGTAGAACTGATTGGTCAACTAGAATAATCAATTTATGACGAATGAGATGAATGGAATAGTGCGAATGATGCCTTGTGGCATAAGGCTTCTTTCATACTCCATATGATTGATGCAACATTACAAACGTGGTTGTAGTATCTCTGGGATCCTAATACAAAACCTACATGGAGTTTCCAAATGACTTACATGTTCTGATTCAAATAGTTCTAGACCACAAGAACACCCTCTTGGTTCTCAAGAGGCCTTCACTTTGCGGATGTAGAACTATCCGGGCGGATGTGGTATACTCGTGTAAGTGAATATTTGATCAGTTAGGGATACAAAATCTGAAATGGCTAGAGTTGAGAAATTGACTTGCACCTAAATTCGGACTTTAAGATGAATGATCTTGTGAAAAATCGACATTACCTCGACCTAAAATTTCGAGCTAGTTCCGATGGTATTCTGGTCCACCACTCGAACTAGACCCAGAAGGTGTTACGTCCGAGTGTACCCTGATCGTCTGTACGCTAGATGTAAATGAGACCTTTACGGAAGGTATGGAGCATAAGGTTCCATATTGGAACGTGAGGCAACCATATCTAAGTACAATTGGCGTTTGTTGTACTTATCTCAATACACTAGATCATACATCTTATGTGCTGATAATCTTTTGGCATAAAGCAGCACTGCACCTACACGCTACCACCAAATTGGTATTAAAGACGTTTTTTCGTTACTACAGATTTAAGCTTATCTATCCTTATGCATCTCATAATATATCACACCCCATTGATATTTGGAATGATGCTTACTTTGTGGAATTCGCTGAATCAGACTATCTATCTAACCGCACAAGGTACGTTCCCGAATGGTTAAGTCTATACCATTAAGGAACATCACAATATCTTGGAGGTCCGTGATATAGACCTTTTGTTGCAAAACCTTTGAATCGTTCCAAGACTCACTGTATCTCATCATGTGAGAGATATGGTCGAGAACTCTTGTTAAGCATATTTAAAATCCCTTCGTTTTTCATCTGTCGTTAAGTCCTAATAACAATGCATGAAGACAACGCTGTATGTATCGACCATATTATGATACATCCCAACAAGTCAACGCCAAGCATATTGTGTCTACATCAGCATGAGCATCAGAAGATTAAAGTTAAGCAGTCCGATCCCAGACAACCTTGCCGACCTCATTTGCGATGCTTGTAGTTTCATTTGGAAGTTTTGTCAAACTCAGGGGGAGTATCCAAAAGTATATTCATTTGACCTTAATGTACTTTTTTCAGGAGCATTTTTCCCACTGGGTTTTTGCTACCTGACTAGGTTTTGACGAGGCATCCATCCTGGGTTGGTCATACCCTTGTGTACGTCCTCCTTGCGTCCCGAAGATGTATAGTTTTGACTTAATGAAACTTCTCACTTTTCTCCTTTAATTATGAATTTTTGTCCCACCTTGGGTTTTGCCATAGACGACTTCATCAACTACTTCTACATTTGCCTAAAGATCTGATGAGCCATCTACTTAAGTATTTGCACACTCAAGGGGGAATGTTATGACATATGTTCTAATACATATCGTGATTGTCCTAAGTAGAGATAGATTAGGAATCCTATGGGATCTAGAAGAGCTTTCCTTGTAGACTTTGTATTACTTGGAGAATAAGTTTATCTCATCCTTATTACTATAAATAAAGGCATAAGGACTCGGGAATTAACACACAATTCCTCAAGCCTATTCTCCACATTCTTTCTCTCTATGCCACACCCCTCAGTTAAATATAGACCACAAAGGATAAAATTATTATATGCAAAGCAACACATTTGTAGCATGAGAAATGCTTAGAAGAATCTTAAAAGTGGGACTCCACATACTCTTTGCCAGTTTTATATTATTTAGGGTTTTTATCACAAATGGTTCCTGAAATTGACTTATCTCATCATTTAGGTCTCTTAATTTGAAAATCAATCAATAGCTGAAATCGTCTATCGCAAATCCATTTGGTCCCTGCCGTTTAATTCTGTTAGGTTGTCCGTTTGTTTGCTGATGTACCACACTTGTGGCCAATGCAACCAATGATTTAGTGCCATGTAAATGATACCAATCTCATTATTTAGCCCAATAAAATAATTTAAAAAGTAAATAATAAAAAAAAAACTAGTCCAAGAGGCGTCTCTTGCTCACTCATTGTTCGAGCGACATAGTTGCAGAGCCCTTCCGAGAACTCAGTTTGAGAGTGTGTGTGCTGCTGTTAGAGAGTGGATAAAGCAAGAAAGATGGGTACGAGAGAAGCAACGTAGGTGTTGCAGAAAGAAAACGAAATTGCAAGCGGCGTTGTAAGTAGATCGACAGATAGAAGACGTGTCGCATCAGTGCACGGACTACGCTGCTGCATGGTCGAGGGAAGGATGTGTAGAGGGAGAATGGGTGGATGGTCGAGCCAAAATATCAACAGATGGAGTTGGAGAAAAGGGTTGTGACTAATGGTTGGGATTTGGAAGAATGAGTGGTTGTTGGCTAGCGATCTGGTAGAAGTGGCGGCTGGGTTGTGGCTAATAGGTTGGCTTAGAGTTGGATGAGAACTTGGGTGGACAATGATGCTGCCGGTTTCTTCCTTCTTCTTTTTTCTTCTTCTTTTTTAGTTTTAGATATTCAAAATTTTTATGGGTTTTTAAATATTTTTTTTTTATGGTTTTATATGATTTTTCCACATGGCACTACTTAATTGGACATGTGGGCTCTACTTGTACGCCCTGTCAGCAAATCAACAGAAAACTTGACGGAATGAAACGGCAAGGACCAAATTGATTTGCGGTAATCTATTTCAGGGACAACATTGATTGATTTTCAAATTGAGGGATCAACGTAATGAGTTAGGCCAATTTCAAAGACCATTTGTGATAAAAATCCTATTATTTATTTGTACGAAAATTGATGTTAAACTTTGAGTTTATTACATAAAAACTCTCACATAACATGATATGTCTCACATCCAGCACATTCCAATTAAAAATTGCCAAGTGGACCGTCGTGGGACCCGTAGCCGCCAGTGTAAATTACACTTGTGCCCTCACGACTCCAACGGAAAGTCCCACAACGTCTTCACACTCTCTCTCTCTGACAAAATCTCAGAGACTCGTTCAGAGACGAGACCACAAACCAACCACCCTCTTCTCCTTTTCACCTTTCACCGTACTTCCTCGTGAGTTCGAGCTTCCAATTGAAATCCCAGTAGCAGAAATGGAAACCCTAATTTCGCTTTGAATCGGAGGCCTCTTTCGACTTCCTCTCCATGACCGAATCCTGAGCTCGAATTCCGAGCAATGTCAGTCGTGGAGCTCAAAGAGCGCCACGTGGCGGCGAGCGACACCGTCAACTCGCTCAGAGAGCGGTTGAAGCAGAAGCGCGCTTCCTTGCTCGACACAGATGGTATGGCGGTGGTGGGTTTGCTGGTTTGTTAAATTACTATTGAATAATTTTGTAGTGGATGTAATTTTTGGGGTTTTTAGATCTAATTGGTTGTGGTGGTGGAATTGTTGCAGTGGCTGGGTATGCAAGGTCACAGGGGAAGACTCCGGTCACATTTGGCCCCACCGATCTCGTATGCTGCAGAACCTTGCAAGGTCATACAGGAAAGGTATGATTACCCACATGTAATTATATGTTTTTTTGTGCGTGTGTGGTCTGTGGTGCGTTTTGTTTGTAAAAGCGAGCTTCTTTCGGTTCATTCGATTGCTCATTCATATGGGTTTATGGACTTGTTGAGCATTGGTTGTTTGAAGCGTGCTATTCGGATTACAAAGCTAATTTCTTTTTATAGCTTTGAATATGTGAAAATGCAATTGTGGGGTTTGACTAGTTGGGAGAGTGTTTGAGTAATTTTTGAGAGTGAAATCATACCAAACAAAAAAGTGCACGAATGCACTAGTAGGGATATGGAGAAAGTTAGGTATAAAAGAGGTGAAAAGACCTCTACAAAGTACAAACTAGTAAAACAAAAATGGATAGGTTGATTAGGGATATGGAGAAAGTTGAATAATTGGAGTAAGTTAAATGTACTCAAGACAGTGGTCAAAAGTATAATAATAGTACTCAAGGCAGTGGCATTTTAAGTAACAAGCCCAATCAATACTAGGAGATTGACCTATAGTAATTATGAAGAACTAAATTCGACAAATATAAAGGGTAGCTCTATTGACACCAAAAAAGTAGTTCTCTTTCTTAACTGAACATTTGTATCCTCCTACACCCATAGACCCAAAAAAGTAACTAAAATAATAGTTTCTTTTGAGATTGTGGGTGTATAATGGTAAATTGGCCAGTTAAGAAACTTTCAGGTGTAACAGAGCAACTACCTGCAGATAAAATTGCTATAGAGTTTGTGGGAGGTGAGTAGCTAACTAAGTTATTTCATTAATTCTGATTGAAGGTGCAATGGCAAATGAGTGGAGAAAAAGCATATTGGTTTTGAAGTTTATAATAATAAAGTGGATATGCAAAACTATGCAAAATTATAGAGGAACTAGATTAATTGAAAGTTATAGAACAAGATTTGTGTTACTCTTCAGCCTTACAAATAATTAAAATTCATGTCTAGTTACTGTATTTGTGGTACCAGTTCGAATAGGATAAGGTTCAATAAGATTTATGCTCACTGAGACTGCTGCAGGTGTATTCGTTAGATTGGACCTCTGAAAAGAATCGAATTGTCAGTGCATCTCAAGATGGGCGTTTGATAGTGTGGAATGCACTAACAAGCCAGAAGACTCATGCCATAAAACTACCTTGTGCATGGGTCATGACTTGTGCTTTCTCACCGACTGGTCAATCTGTTGCTTGCGGTGGTCTTGATAGTGTTTGCTCTATTTTCAACCTGAATTCCCTGTGTGACAAGGATGGGAATCTACCTGTATCAAGAACACTTAGTGGGCATAAGGGTTATGTTTCCTCCTGTCAATATGTTCCAGATGAGGACACTCACCTGATTAGTGGATCTGGAGATCAAACATGTGTTTTATGGGATATTACTACTGGACTAAGGACTTCAGTTTTTGGAGGTGAATTTCAGTCTGGACACACTGCAGATGTACTGAGGTATATCGGGTGGTTATTAAATGGCTATATGTATAACATTTATTGCATCTGGTTCTTCTAGGTGGCCGTGCTCAATGAGCACCTCATATTTTAATTTTTAGCCTTAGATGAAGCAAAAAGAAAGACAAGAAAAGACTTTAAAAGTTGGTACATGATTTTATATTTAGCTGAACAGTAGTGATTAAACTTACTTGATACCATTGTAAATATAATTCATGAAAATTTGTTCTTTTAATTTGTGTGCTCTGGAATCCTTTGATTTAGCAGTTATAAGCTTCTGTCCATTTTCATGTCCGTGAATTTACAATGTAATGGAATTGTTTGCTCTAATTTATTCAATGCTGTTATAAATGCGTCTACATTGATAACTTTGTCCTGGAAAGTGACGTCTGATTAGTTAATCCTGAGACAAGAATTTCTGTTCTGTATTTGAGTTTAAAGAATCTTTCCTAATCCGTACAGCCTCCTTTAACTTTAGCTTTTCCATCATGAGCACTTTAAATGTCACACAAACGTTAGTGTTTATGAAAGGATATTATTGGTCATGGAATTCTAAGTAAACTGTTTTGTTTTCTTTCAGTGTGTCTATCAATCAAAGCAACTTGAGATTGTTTGTGTCTGGTTCTTGTGATACAACTGCCCGATTGTGGGATACTCGTGTTGCAAGTCGAGCAGTGCGGACGTTTCATGGTCATGAGGGGGATGTTAATGTGGTAAAGTTCTTTCCAGATGGAAATAGATTTGGAACTGGCTCAGATGATGGAACTTGCAGATTGTTTGACATTAGAACTGGGCACCAGCTCCAAGTATACCATCAGCCACATGGTGATAATGATATACCACCTGTGAAAACAATTGCATTCTCAATATCAGGAAGGCTTCTCTTCGCTGGATACACAAATGGGGATTGCAATGTATGGGATACTTTGTTGGCAAAGGTAAAGCCAATTTAATTGACCACAGTCTACCTCTTCACCGAATACCAATATGCTTTTGCGTCATCAGCTGACCCCGCTTTTTTCTTTTAAAATTGCCTTGTACTTTAGATTCTAGTATTGGTCTATAAGCATTTTACTCAGCATGTTTATTGTCAACTTCTTGCATGGGCGTACTTCACATTTACATACATTTGAATTATAAAGTTATATGTTTTTTTGTAATTAAGATAGACCAGAGTTATTTAAGCTAATTTCTATTTCCCATAAATTACTTGTGCATTGTATGGATTCCGGTCAGAAAAGCATGTAAATTTGGAGCTATGCTAGGTTGCCTATGTCTGATTGCATTTTTTCTTTTATGCTAAACACAGCAGAATCTTTTGTTCACGGTGTGAAGTCATCCTACTCAACTAGTTCCGTTTAGTAGTTGATAACTTGAAATTTTGTAGCTTAGATCTTATTTCTCCCTTAATTGTGTTTCTCTTAGTTTCTCGCACTTGAGATAATCTTAATATAAGTCTCACTTGGTTGAAAATACAGTTAACAATATCATTTGTGATAGTTATTCTTAAAACAAGAAAATGCATCTTGGGTTGTCAAGGTTTCTTGGTGGTTTATTGCCACGTGCCCGCCTATACTCTGATCAATCATCATGTCAAAATAACGCCTATAGCCTTGCATGCAATTTGAGAAAGTTAAGTAAACCACCTAGGATGGAGGAAAAGGGAAAAGAGTAGTGGTTGGATTCCAAGTTGGACAGTTATGGTTGTCCATGCTGTGTCATATGAAATGTCATATTTAGAATATTTTATAAACAAAATGTAAAACGTTTAAATGTCTGAGTCATAAATTAATCCTGCCAAATGAGATGTCATGCTGCAAAGGTTTCCTAAATACAATTGTAATAGTTTCAGAATGCGTGGTTATAAACTAGTCCTGTAAATCCTGGTCTTTTTTGTTTTTTGGTTGCATCATTTTATAATATTGGCTTTTGCGTATGGATTTTTATGGCAGTGCTTTAAATGGATGACATTGGCTCTAATTGCTCTTTCATTTTGTGGCAGGTGGTTTTGAACCTGGGATCCCTCCAAAACTCACACGAGGCACAGATTAGCTGTTTGGGTTTGTCAGCTGATGGAAGTGCCTTGTGTACAGGAAGTTGGGATACAAATTTAAAGGTTATTTTCCTTAGCCCTGTATCCCTTATTTCACTTAGGCCATGCTGCATGCAACGTGCATGGGAATCATCATCTTTACTGATAATTGTTAATTTTTATCTCTTAATGCGTTTCTTTCTGCAATCAGAATGCAAATAAAAGTAGAGGAAAAATAAATAAAAAATGAGACGGTGTAGATTTGACGTTTCTGTTGCAAGTCAGTACCCTTCTTGTGTTCATATCACCAATTCACCATGTGTCAGTAGTCAATTGGACGGTTAGTGCACTTTTTGAACACCTGGCAAGCATTTATTGGACGCTGGCACCAGTGGGACTAAATCTTGGTCACATGTCAGTACCCTTCTATTTGTATGCAGGATGTACCTAGGAAGGATGCTTTTGGTCTACAACGGGAGATAGCTATCATTGTTCTAGTTAACCTATAGCTCTGAATCTGATATTCATGGACTTGTGCTGGTTTTCTTTTTTGTATTCTCAATCAATCTACGTGCATCGTTCATTAAAAAAGAGCCATATTGCTTGTTTGAAGTTCATGAAATGTGACTTTGCTTCGTGTTTATCGCAGATATGGGCTTTCGGAGGGCATAGGAAAATAATTTGAGCCAATTACGGAGGCAGATATCTCCATCTTCTGTATCCTGAATTTCATCTTTTCGCAGGCCCGTGGCTCTCAATATCCGTTGATGAAGATACTGGGTTTGAGAAACTAGAATATCCTCTAATGTGCTGCTTGTTGTAAGTTGTAACCCCACATTGGAAAAACTGACGATTTTAATATTGGGAGAAAGAAAAAGATATACATTTGACGAAAACTCCGGCTTGAGAGACTGTCCCATGTGCTTTCAGCCTGAATATATTTCATCTGTAGCTTACCATCTCCATGTACCTTCCATTAGAATGTTGTAAACTTGTAAATGACTCCTCTCTCATCCATGTATGGTGTTTTTTCTTACTCTCTTTGTCCCGTGCATATTTTCAATTTGCTTGTTCTTGGTTTTGGGTATTTGCTATTTGTTGTTTTAAACATTAAGAGACTGACATGTTTACTCACGAGGAATATATTTGTTGTTTTGAATTCTTTTCGCAAAGCGAATACTTTGAGAAATCCACTTTTGTATTTTCTAGTGTAGAGAATCTTCAGTGAAAGAAACGTACATTTTAGATGTGAATTACCAATTTAATCTTGTAGGTTAATAGCGTGTTGTCACATATTGTAGCATAATCAAATTGTCAAGCGGTTTGACGACTAAAAACGTTTATGACAACGTTTGACATAAAATGTTGAAATTGCTATATCATCATAAAACAACTATTTGGAGTTTAAAAAATAAACTCTCAAGAGACACCCCAACATTCACCTACATTTTCTCTCTCTTCAATCCCCTCCCTTGTCTCATCTCTCTTCTTTCTCTCTCATTTTCGTTTTATTTTTTTTATAATGAAGGAATTAAAGAACAAAAAATCCAAATAATTATTAAACAGGTCGTAAATAAATTGTAATCGAATTATATTTTCTCATAAAAAAAACTCGAGTTATGTTCATGAGAAAGTTACTGTCCATCGTATTGTGAAATGTGGGTGCTACCCCTACCAAATAAATTGAAAATGAAATAAGAAAATGAACAAATCTAAATTTATAAATAAGTTTAAATTTTAAGATTTGAAAAATTGAGAGAAAGAAAAGAGGGTAAGAGAAAGTAACTCCCACCAAAGGGTGAAGAGCAACATATTTTCATATTCTTTGGGAAAAAAAAACATTTTTTTTTGTCAAATGACACATTTGTTTTGTTTTTTTAGTTATTTTTTTTGAGGTGGAGGTCTGAGCTAAATTTCATAACGGATTTATAATAATATGGTTTAAATTCGTCTTTGACGAGAATCGAACATAAGAACTCTCATTTACAAGTGAATATGAATACCACTAGACCGTAGTATTAAAGGACTAAACAACATATTTGTTAGAATAAATGTTACAATAGAGATCCGATTAGTTCGAAACCGCGCCGTGATGCAAGAATAACACCCCTCTTACCACTGTGATAGAGAGCCACAGGCCACAAGCCACAAGCCACTTGCTTGTTTTTCATTGTTTTTTGGAGAGAGTAACTATTTTTATTTATGACGTGCCGCGCTACCATTGTTCAGACAACATCTTCACCACCAGATCCTCGGCCGCACCCGAACACAACAACATCTTCGTTCACATCTGAAGCCCTCTGTGCGGTATTTTCGTTTTTGAAAGAAAGCCTCATTTTTCTCTTGTGATTCTCCTCCTTCAGAAGACCTCACTTGCCGAGCTACCAGCGAGCAACAGAGAGAGAGAGGTTTTCTTCGTACAGTTTCTGCAGATCTCAGTGATTCACTTCGTTTTGCGATGGCTCAGCCTCTCGTGAAGAAGGACGACGATCGCGACGATGAAGGTACGTCCCCCTCTCACTCAGAGACTCGTCAATTGTTCTCGCTCTCGAATTCGATCTGGTTTTCTCTCGCAATTTTTGTTCAATTTTCGGCTCTCTGCGGTGCAACTCATGAAAGGGCGATTCGTATTCCCAGATCTCTTTGTATATTGCGGTTTTGCTTCTGCGGTTTGCGTATTGTGAGGCATTTGAATCGGATTTGAGTGAATTACGGTTTAACTATCGTTGATCTGCTTCAATTTACTCTGATCTCGATAATATCTAAGTTTTGTTGCGGTTATGACGCAATGCGGTTAGTTAGCTTGTGGCAAATCTACTCGGTTTGTCTTGATTTAGTGCCAGTTAAATTCGGTTCGGGTTTTTGCGGTATTAGAAATGTTAAGGATGTGATTTTTGTATTATGATGTTGATTTTAGGAGAGTAATGGTGTGAATTTTATAGTAATTGCTATGATGTTGATTTTCAGCAGAGTACTCGCCGTTTCTAGGGATTGAGAAGGGTGCTGTTCTTCAGGAAGCGAGAGTTTTCAATGATCCTCAACTCGATGCTAGAAGATGCTCCCAGGTTATTGCTTTGCACCACTGAATTATCCGTTTTATCTGTCTTCTTATTTGCTCGGCCGAAATTGATTTTGTGTATTTGGCATTGTCGTCAAATTTCAGGTTATCACAAAACTTTTGTACCTACTGAACCAGGGGGAAAGCTTTACAAAGGTCAGGTTCCTTCTGTGCTGAATAGTTCTGTTTCTCCCTTGAGCGTAACCAATATCTTTTGCGTCAATTTTATTGATCTACTTGCAGCATTTTGTTATTGTGTACTTGGCCATCAATTGATTCATGTTATTTTGCATCAAATTAATAGGTTGAAGCTACAGAAGTTTTCTTTTCTGTGACTAAGCTTTTCCAATCAAGAGATATAGGATTGAGGAGAATGGTTTACCTGATCATAAAAGAATTGTCCCCTTCTGCAGATGAGGTGACTTGACTTTCTGTCATTTGATTTCCTTAATACATTTGCATGCACACTAATTGGGACTGACTTCTGATATATTTCCCATAACAAGGTTATTATTGTGACAAGCTCCCTGATGAAAGATATGAATAGTAAAGCCGACATGTATCGGGCAAATGCCATCCGTGTGCTCTGTCGGATTACGGATGGAACCCTTCTTACCCAGATTGAGCGGTATTTGAAACAAGCCATCGTTGATAAGAATCCAGTGGTTGCGAGTGCAGCTCTAGTCAGTGGGATCCATCTGCTCCAGGTACTGTTTCTGCTATACCTAAGTCTCAGGAATTATGTATTTGTTGGCTGTGTACCCTAATGTTTCTCTTTTGACAGACTAACCCAGAGATTGTCAAAAGGTGGAGTAATGAGGTTCAGGAAGCTGTCCAGTCAAGAGCAGCCCTTGTACAATTCCATGCACTGGCTTTACTTCATCAGGTATGTGCCATTGTTGGTTTGGTTTACAGACTTTACATTCAGGATTTTTTCTTTCCCGAAAGATAGAGCAAATTTTTAGTCGAAATCCATTACTTGACTATTTACTATATCATCACTTAACTAATTACTTGCATTTATAGACAAATTTTTGGTTGATGTGAGCGAGTGTAGCAAGCAGGCTAGGTGTACAGTGATTTGTTGTTTTTACAGACATGGTTTAGCATTCATTCCATATAATGTAATTCTTGTAGGTTTACCTTCTTTTTTTAAGTTTTAAAGTGGAATATAAAGAAAGATTCTGCATCTGCCCAACAACTTTTGTTAGAATAATTGTAAATATCATTTGTACAATTGAAAGGTGTTGAGAATCTTTTACTTTTGAAAATTGCAGATACGACAGAACGACCGTCTTGCTGTTAGCAAGTTGGTTACCAGCTTGACAAGGGGGACTGTCCGCTCTCCATTGGCCCAGTGCCTGTTGATTCGTTATACTAGTCAGGTGCTTATTCTTCTGGACCTTTTATTTTAGCTGCGTTGTTTTCATGCTCTATTTTAATAAATTGTTTGCCAAAAGGTTATCCGCGAGTCTGGAAATGTACAAACGGGGGACCGTCCCTTTTACGATTATCTTGAGAGTTGTCTTCGCCACAAAGCAGAGATGGTGATTTTTGAGGCTGCTCGAGCAATTACAGAGCTCCATGGTGTGACCCCCAGAGAACTTACTCCAGCAATCACTGTTCTGCAGCTATTTCTAAGTTCTTCCAAACCAGTTTTAAGATTTGCTGCTGTCCGCACCTTGAATAAGGCATCCCTCTTTTCCTTTTACTCTACTACACAATGTGTTTGGAAATTTATGATAATTAAAGTGACCTGCAGTCCTGAGTTTTACTTTTGTAGTTTTGAGATAAATGAGAGAATCAAGAGATCCTATATGAAATGAGTTTGAGTGTAATCTATGAGGCAATTACTGATAGGTTAGTGCTATTCACACACCCGTTTTTACTTGCTACACACCCTTGTTGATTTGTGGCCATTGATCTTCTTCAATTCATTCGATCCGACGGCTAAAAATTGAGAGGGGTGTGTGAGAAGTAAAAATGGGTGTGGAGATAGCACTACCGTTACTGATACTATGTAGATTTTAGTTCTGTTTCTTTATTCTGCATGTGAAACAAAGCTTGTCAGACTTAATTATTTTGATTGTAGTAATTTTTTATTTCCCGGTGAATGATACTCCTGATAATCACTTTGATCTTTTTTCCAGGTGGCAATGACACATCCAGTGCCTGTCACAAACTGCAACATTGATATGGAGAGTTTGATTTCTGACCAGAACAGAAGCATTGCCACACTTGCAATCACAACACTTCTGAAGACAGGAAATGAATCAAGTGTGGATCGCTTGATGAAGCAGATAACTAATTTCATGTCAGATATTGCTGATGAGTTCAAAATTGTTGTTGTGGAAGCCATAAGATCGTTGTGTTTGAAATTTCCATTGAAGTTCAGAGCTTTGTGAGTGATCTACCACATACTCAAAGTTTTGTTTGAGAATGTTTGGTTTCATATTGTTCATCTTTCAGTGCACATATTCTTATTTGTCTCTATTGTTTTCAAAGTAATGATCCCTGCATCTTGTTTTCTACAGGATGAACTTTTTGAGCAACATTCTCAGAGAAGAAGGTGGATTTGAGTACAAAAAGGCAATTGTTGATTCAATTGTGATTCTCATAAGAGATATTCCTGATGCAAAAGAAAGTGGCTTGCTTCATCTCTGTGAGTTCATTGAAGATTGTGAATTCACCTATCTTTCTACACAGGTGGGATTTTCTCTATCATAATCTTGGTGAACAATCTATTCCTCTTAATGTTCTTTTGGCTGATTGAGATGTTTTATTATTAGATACTCCACTTTTTGGGTATTGAAGGGCCAAAAACATCTGATCCAAGCAAATATATACGGTACATTTATAATCGAGTACATCTTGAGAATGCCACTGTTCGTGCCAGTGCGGTTAGTACATTGGCAAAATTTGGTGCTTTGGTTGATTCATTGAAGGTAACATCTTGTTCAATGAATGATGTCTTATCTGATCCCCCTCCCCCTCTATACAAAGAAGATTTGTTTCTGTCTATGGTTACTGATGACAATGAACTATACTTGTTTTCTTCTATGCTTCAGCCACGAGTGTTTATTCTGCTGCGAAGATGTCTCTTTGACAGTGATGATGAGGTATCCTATATGTACATTCGAGGCCTTACATTTAGGATATGTATAACATGTATGTATGAGCATTCACCCAAAACTAGGTGTCTGGCTCTGTGCAAATCTGCATCTGAGTTTTTATGTTCCTGTGCTACTGCTTTCGTGATTTATTTGTTTTAGCTTCAGTATACTGAACTCTTTGACAGTGATGATGAGGTGTCATATGTACATTTGAGGCCTTACAATTAGGTTATATTAACTTATATATAACATGTATGTATGAGCATTCACCCAAAGCAAGGTGTCTGGCTCTGCAAATCTGCATCTGATTTCTGTGTTTCTGTGTCATTGCTTTCATGATTTATTTGTTTTAGCTTCAGTATATACTGAATTTCTTTTGGCTAAACTCTCAGGTTCGTGATAGGGCAACACTCTATCTAAATACGCTTGGCGGAGATGGTTCAGTTGTTGAGACTGACAATGATGTAAAGGACTTCATCTTTGGGTCTCTAGATGTCCCACTTGTCAATCTGGAGACAAGTTTGAAGAATTACGTGAGTAGCGTAACCTCCATTTGCTTTTATCTTTGTACCCTTAAGGTCCTTATCTCATGTTGACTTTTGAGGGTTGTTTTAATGCGACTATAGGAGGCTTCGGAAGAACCATTTGACATTAAATCTGTACCCAAGGAGGTTAAGTCGCAGCCACTTGCTGAGAAGAAAGCCCAGAGTACAAAACCAACTGGTCTTGGTGCTCCTCCAACTGGCCCTGCATCCACAGTTGATGCTTATGAGACGTTGCTTTCCTCTATTCCGGAGTTTTCAAACTTTGGGAAACTATTCAAGGTTCTGCAATGTGAATATTTTCTTGTACTTTACATGCACGTTACAGCTCATGTTTTTTTTTTTTTCTTTGGAATTAATTGCGTACTATTTTCACATACCAGTCCTCAGCACCTGTGGAGTTAACAGAGCCAGAAACCGAATATGCAGTTAATGTTGTCAAGCACATTTTTGATAGCCATGTTGTGTTCCAGTACAACTGCACCAATACCATTCCCGAGCAATTACTGGAAGATGTAATGCCCTTTTATATTAAAAAAGTACTTTTGTAGTTATGCTTCAGAATTTCCTTTTAACACTCTGCCTGTCAGGTCATTGTCGTGGTGGATGCTTCAGAAGCTGAGGAATTTTCTGAAGTGGCATCCAGGTCTCTCAGGTCTCTTCTGTATGATACACCTGGACAAACCTTTTTGGCATTTGAGAAGCCAGAAGGCGTCCCTGCAGTTGGAAAATTTACAAACTTGTTGAGGTTCATTGTTAAAGAGGTATCAAGTTCTTCCCTTTATTCCTGTTCATAGACTGAGTTCCTTGACAATTAATGGATCATTTGGCACCAGTCATTTGGAGTGCAAC
This sequence comes from Heteromeles arbutifolia, assembly GCA_024362995.1. Lineage (NCBI taxonomy): Eukaryota > Viridiplantae > Streptophyta > Magnoliopsida > Rosales > Rosaceae > Heteromeles > Heteromeles arbutifolia. The sequence continues at coordinate 34,358,039 of JANCRC010000002.1, read as the reverse complement.
TTGCTTTAGCTAATAAAACTATTCAAAGCTATATGTGATTTTTCACGTTCTACATAATGTACAAGTCTTGTCATCTACAACCATCACATCGACAGATATATTGTTTAAAGCTTATATTTGATCTCTGCTTATAATAACCTGCAACTTTAAATCAGATTTTTTGTATGAATATACGCAATGATATACAATATCAAAGCTATAAGAAAATAATAAATTGTACAAATATTAAATAGCCAGCCCTTAGACCATTTGAGCTTTGTCTGAATTTCTCATGAGTTGGGGGTGCCACTAGGTTGATCCAACCACTGGTGAGGCAGAGGAAGATGGTGTGGAAGATGAATACCAGCTGGAAGATCTTGAGGTTGTCGCTGCTGATTACATTTTGAAGGTTCCAGTCTTCAATTTCAAGAATGCTTGGGAAAGCATGGGCGAGGATTTTGAGCGGGTAGATGAATATGGCCTGGGGCCAAGGGAGAACTTGACTGAAGCTGTTAATGCTGTCATCAGCCTCCTTGGAATGCAACCCTGTGAGGTAATTTTGTTTTAAGATTAAACGTCTATGATTTGTCTTTGTACAATACCTGTGTCATCAGTTGATCCGGATGTTAAAAGGTCTGAGGCCTTTTCATCGCATGTTTTTTAACCACGCAGATGCATAACAGATACAATACTTCTCTAGTTCTGCATTGGATAGTTAACAATGCATATGACTTTTGAACTTAAGTTTTTGACCAAGTTATATTGCTGTTCCTGTATTTTCACCTTGAATTCACTTTCTTGACAACGTTGCTAACTGTTTTGAATTAGTCTAAAAAAACAATTCAGTCAGTTTGGTTTTCGGGAAAAACACGAGGCACATAATTCCCTCCATTCCTCATTTTTCTGAGACTGAAAGTCAGACAATTTGTACTTTATCAAATTTTCTGAAATTTGAAATCAGGATAGTAAATATGATAGCTATTTTTTATTTTTGAATGTTTCTGATATGCTTAAAGCATGTTATTATCTCAGGACGGCTCATTAGAAGCTTCACTTTGACATGTGTATTTTATATCATACATTGTGTACATGGTTTCAGGGCACAGAGGTCGTTGCGAGCAACTCAAGGTCACACACTTGTGTATTGTCCGGTGTATACATAGGCAATGTGAAGGTCCTTGTGCGGTTGTTATTTGGAATCGATAGTTCATCAAAGGAGGTTGCAATGAAACTCACTGTGAGATCTGAGGACGGAGCTGTTAGTGATGCGATTCATGAGATTGTAGCCAGCGGCTAGTTGGTTGATGCTGTGGGACTTCATTGATACAAGAGCCTTATCGCTTTTCTCAAATTAGAGCACTGGCGGGAAATACGGCTGCATACGGATGAAAACATTTTGTAGAAAGAATTGCGCATTACTGCATTTGAAGTTGGATTGACTGCTCGTCTATTGAGCGTTTGCCCGTTCGTCTGTTGAATTAGTAATAATTTTGTCGGAAGAATCCCGTCAAGATATCATGGATTGACTTACAAGTTATCCTATTTTTCTTTTTTGATTCAAGATTACATTTGTTGTGCAAATATGTTCAAGATTTGAATTTTGAGGCAGTCTGAATTACAAAGTGAATTGTATTGGTGTTCGGTTATCCTCCTCCTCTTCCTTCCCTTACAATTTTACTTTCGTTGGCATCAATTACCTCTCTCAAGCATTCAAAGCGCTTTCTGAAGATGTGCTTTTCTAGAAAATACCTGTATGACCCAAAAAGCACTTTTTAAGCGCAAAAGGTTGTCAAAACACACATTTGACCCTTCCAGAGAAGCGGTCCCTAATAAGTCACTAACACTAATTGGTTTCGCTTTTGCGTTTATAGGTAAAAGTCACCTCGCTAAAGAAAACTTGTACCTCTGTCGAATGAATTGTACTGAAATTTTCGCTGAACGCCAATAACAACACCCATTACTAAATCCAGATCAACATGAAGTAGGTCGGGAAGATGGATTTGTAGCGAAATGCCGAAACACAAGGGATCATCTCGTCCTTTTATCTACGAAAAATTCTGTTTACCCCCAATTTCCAACTCCGAACACTCATAGCATAGCGTAAAAGGCCATGGTGAATGTCACCCAGTTTGTTTGTGTCCCCACATCGACTGTATCTGTGAGAAAAAAATAGTTTAAATATCCTAATCCCACTCCAACTAATACCGATGCCTTTTGTAATAAAACCAAGTTGGATATCCATCTATTCTCAAATCTCACCAAGTTTTGAACATTAATAATATTAGATAATAAAAATTAGAAAATACAAACAAACACAGAACGTGGTGATCAAACATTCTTCCAAATGCATGTGTTTGTTTTATAACAGTAGCAAATCCAAACACATATAGACTAGGGTTCATCCTTTGTCCAAAAGAACAAAAAAGAACACAGAAAAAAAACAGAAGGAAGAAAAGAAATCACAACTCCTCCCTCCATTGTTGCCCTCGTCTAACGCAACGTCGCAATTATGCTTCTACCGTCATCTTCGACCTACCTGAAATCAATCAGACGTATCTCTGTTAAGCAGCTGCGCTGGTGCACCAAGAACACACGCGCACACACAGAGTCTACCACGTTTTCGACAAGATACATACAAATATACCATCATCATCCATTTTTTCTTAGTTTTTCTTTTTTCAATGTTCATTAATTGATAGTTATTAACACTAAAGGATTTATAACCAGTTCTCATTTTCTTGGTTCCAACGTTCCGGTCCAAGTTTGAGTTACTATCGCTTGCTCAAACTGGACCGTGTGGCCGGTTGATCCCTTTCTTATCCATATGTTGGGAGTTACTACTGCTAGAGGTTGCAGAAGGATTGAGGCCATACTCGGTTGTAGCACCGTACTCGCTGCTTGGATATTCTGTGCTGTCCATCAACGCCGGCTTCCTAAGCCCTTTCATTTTCGCGTTATACGAATCATTATCACTATCGGTGGAAGCCGAGCCAGACGACCCAAAGTGCCCTTTAATCCCCTCGTGCAAGTCTTCCATTGAGACATCGCCTTCCAATGCACGAACAACCTGCGTACGTAAATTTAAAATATTGAGTTATATGTATCAAAAGTTTTATACACAAGCACAAGATCAGCAACAAAATTGTTTTTACCTGGCTCATTTTCGGACGCTTCTTCGCAGAGTGTCGAACACTCGCAGCCGCACACGCCACCATGCGTGCCACCTGTTCCTGGTCGTAATTGTTCTCTAGTCGTGGATCCAACAATTCAGAATAGTCCCCAGTATCTATTGCTTTCATGCAGAGAGGCCTTGCCTGTTGTTGTTCATGCACAATGCAACAAAATTGATTTCTCATCATTAAATTCTCCATGTCATGATGCATAGCAATTATTGAATTTGTTGCAAACAATTGAAATATCTGACTCCAAAAATACGAATTCACCAAATCAATAGTGCATATTGACTGTCTAACAACTTAACATGTGAAACAGTCTAGCAAGAGAACATAATTCATGTGTAATTGCATGTTAATTTATTAGGGAGGGAGAGTTCGAACCCAGTCTACTAAGGTATCTTCCTCACATTCCCCAGACAAGTCCACCGGGGGGCGCCCAGTGATCAGCTCCAGAAGCATAATACCAAAAGAGAAGACGTCAGACTTCTCGGTCAGCTTGCCACTCGATGCATACTCAGGAGCCAAATACCTGCTTCACCAGTTTTATATCAGCTTGTTTCTGTCACACTAACTTCATCTTCTGTGGTTAATTTGTAATGTATATCATGCAATTTAAATTAAGGAGCTGATGAAAAAGTTTCTTACCCAAATGTTCCCATGACACGAGTAGATACATGGGTGACATTTTCCTGGTTTAGCTTTGCTAGTCCAAAATCTGCCACCTGAAAAAGTCATGCATATAAATTAGCAAACAAAAATATTAGTCATCCTTTAATATCATAAGCTTTTCCTAGGTTTCATTCACAAATTTAAGGTAATTAACAGCATATAGTTACATACCTTAGCTTCGAAACTATAGTCAATCAGAATATTTGCAGCTTTAATGTCACGGTGGATAATCTTCGGGTGACCTGAAAGAATCCAAAAACGAAATGAGCACTAACGTATAAGAGGGCAATGGTTCAAAGGAAGATACCTAGTTGTAGTAATTTCACGAACTACTTACAGTCTTCGTGCAAATAAGCAAGCCCTTTAGCCGATCCCACAGCAATTTTGACCCTGTTGGTCCATTCCAAGGGAGGCCGATTCGCACCTGTCAAGTTATGTTTGAACATGAACAAATGAAGTATTGTCAGATCAGTTGAGATCTAGAAAGTCGATACATGATATAGTTAGTATATAAGGTATTTACGACATAGAGTTGGCTAGAATGTATACCCCGAAGGTGGAACTCGAGGTTGTTATTAGCAACATATTCATACACCAACAATTTTTTTTCTCCTGCAAGGCAGTACCCAACAAGCGACACAAGGTGGCGATGATGAACACGGCTGATGATCTCAACCTCGGCTGCAAATTCACGGTCACCTTGTCCGCTACCCGCTTTGAGGCTCTTAACGGCAATTTCCTTTCCATTTGGCAACACCCCCTTGTGCACAAACCCAAAGCCACCTTGGCCTAGTAGCTTGGCTTGGTCAAACCCTGAGGTTGCAGCCGCCAACTCTTCATAGGTGAAGGTGCTCTTGTTGAACCCGAATGCCACATTAGGGTGTGGAGGTGGCAGAGGGGGACCGTGTGGACCGGAGAAGTTGGCGGAGCTCATTTCGCTGCTCATTGTGGGGGGTGCTCCACCGGATGACATAGTCCAACCTCCATTGGGCGCACGGCCAGAAGGAGGCATATTAAGAACGTGCTCGGAGTTTTTAGGTTCACCTTGCCAATACTCACCACTTCCTGCTCATGCACATTACCCATATAATTATTACATAAATATTAGTACCACACACTTATATATACATACATACATACATACACATACATACATACATACATATATATATATATATATATATCTATATATATATTGTTAGGAAAATGCTACCGGGAGACCATGCATGTCGTTATCTAGAATTCAATCAATTTAAAAGTTGTATAAATTTCAATTAAGCCATAAAGCAAAACAAAAGTTGTGTAAGTGCTATGAGAACAAGAAAGACTTTGGAGAGTTTGAGTTAAAGAAATTACCATTTGGACGATATGGTTCAGGGTTCTCCATGAGGTGGGAAGAAGTCTGTCTCTTCTTCCTTCTCTTAGAGCAAGCCAAGAAGAACAAAACCATGACAAGCAAGAACACCCCTGCCGCAGCTACAACTCCTACTATGATAGGCGTTGAGCTCCCTGAGTGCGATGGTGGCGGCGATCCATCATTGTCTGACGATGGTGAGTGATGTGACTTGCTTGATGATCCAAGTGCTGGGGGTGACCAATCATCAGACGACTTCGGTGACCAATTCTCCTTGGATGATTTGGGTGGAGATTTTTGGGAGTTGGAGTTTTGTGGAGGGGACTTCTGGGAATTGGAGTTATTGTCCCCTCCTTTGTTCTGGGAAGAGGGAGATTTTTGGGAGTTGGAGTTTTGTGGGGGTGACTTTTGGGAATTGGAGTTTTTGTCCCCTCCATTGTTCTGAGAAGGAGGAGATTTTTGGGAGTTGGAATTTTGTGGAGGGGACTTTTGGGAATTGGAGTTATTGTTCGAGTTGTTGTCGTTTGAATTATTGTTGTCGTTTGAGTCTGAGTTTCCGTTTGAGTCGCCGTTCGAGTTTCCATTCGAGTTGCCATTTGAATTGCCATTTTTGTTGCCATTTGAGTTCCCGTTTGAGTTGTTGTTGGAATTGTTGGAGTTGTCGTTGGAATTGTTGCTATTGTTGGAAGGCGGCGAGTTTTTCGAGTTGTTGGAAGACGATGAATTATCCGATGAGTTACCTGAGTCTTTTGAGTTGTTGTTGTTTGAATTTGTGGACGAGTTGCTGTCAGAGGGAGGCGATGAGTTGTTCGAAGATGATGAAGAGTCCGACGGTGGAGAATCTGATGACGAATTTTGATCGTCAGAGGAACCCATTTCGGGAGGATTGTCCGACCAAGATTATCGTGGGTCAGTGCCGGAGAAACCCCCGCTCCTTTGTTAGGTGAGTCTGTTGATGACCCCTATTCCTAACATTAGTCAAACATGTAAACAAAATTTAGTCACGAGTTAAAAACAGACCAATCCAATACAAAAAAGTGTGTGTTCGGGTCATGCATGCATGCCATGCAGAGAACAAATAAGAACGTCCAAAATTATTCAATCAAATAAAAAAAAGGTTATTCAATCATGCATGCATGCACGTAAGTATGTTGTTGTTTGCATGGTGTGCATAGTTAGCTACGTGCATCGGGTTGAGAGAGAGAGAGAGAGATTGTACCAAAGGAGAGGGCTTTGCAACAGGGGAGGATTGATGATTCTCAGAAAGAGAGGAAAACAAGTGCTATGGTAATAATTCGGGGAAATAAATCTTCCCACGACAAATGAGGAAGATTTCTCCACCCAACTTCTATTTTTATTCAATATTTCTCCGTTTTGCTATTTTTGATTTGCACTTTTAATTCTTTGGTAAAAAACTGGCTAAAGGGAGTTCAAATTGTTGTTCCTCATTGACCATTCCTCTCTGTCTCTTAATCTATTTTAGTGACACACGTCCACAATAACAGACACTTTTTATCAAAAAATAGTTACTAAAAAAACTGAACATTGTTTCATCCCTCCGAATCGGATGGTCATCTTTCCTTGAAATGTTATGGACCTTGAGTCTCAATCAATAACTGATCACGTGATCAACACATGAGAGTTTGGATGTGAGATTTATTGATTCCACTCCAACCTTGTTTTTGTGGAGGCCAATGCACTTTAAAAAAACACAATACGAAGTCACTAGCTAAGTCTTGCAGGCCAGATCTCTGGATAATTGTGATTCAGCAGTCAAGAAATATGGACCATTTTAGGTTTTGGAATGGTTGTGGCAAGAAGCTTTTGTTGCTGAATTCTTGACTATTCAATCAGTCATTGTATTCATTCATATATATTTACAAAAGTGGACCTAGAGAGTCCCATACACAGAAAGTATATCTATACAATCAAAACAAATTGAATAATTACAAAAAAAAGTAAATCAGCAATTATAAGGAAAGTAAATTAGCCAGATTCTTGTGGGGGTGGACTTTCTTGTGTTTGCATAATTTCAGGAGATGACTTAGCTGATGGCTTTGTCAAAGGCATAAATTTCTCATCACCCCCTCCCCAAGCGAGATGAAACATAGTGGAGCTTGAGCTTGGGAACTAAAGAATGAAACGTTTGCAAGTCAATCCCGTAGTAAAGGTATCAGCAATTTGATGCGCAGATGAGACGTCGCGAGTGCGGAGTATGTGAAATAACTCTAGTATTTCATTTCTTAATGAATAAGGAATTAGCTTAGTAACTAATTAAACCTAGTTAACTCACTAAACTAGACAGTTGTAACAAACTTATAACAATATTACAACTAACTATTATGTGTCTCTTTACACCCCCTGAAGTTGAACGGAGAAGGGCCGAGTGAAAGCTTGGCTGAAGATATTGAAACAGAGCTTTAGAAAGAGACTTGGTATGTATATCAGCAACCTGATGCTTAGTATTAACATATTGCACTCTAAGCAGTTTTGCAAGAACAAGTTCACGAATGTAGTGGTAGTCAATTTCCACGTGCTTTGTGCGAGCATGAAAGACTGGATTGGAGGCCAAGGATATAGCGAAAACATTGTCACACCAAAGTTTGGGAATAGTAGTGAGTTGAAATGCCACATCTCTGAAAATCTTACACACCCAAGTCAGTTCAGCTGTAATGTATGCGAGAGATCTATATTCAGCCTCGGTGGAAGATCAAGCAACAGTATGTTGCTTTTTTGCTCTCCAACTAATCAAATTTCTGCCTAAATAGATGCAACATCCACTGGTGGATCTTTTATCAAACACACAGCCTGCCCAATCTGCATCAGAGAAGGCTGTAACATGCAGGGGACTTTTCTTGAACCACATATCTTGATCAAGTGTACCCTTTAAAAATCTTAAGATTCTTTTGACAACTTGAAAGTGTGAATCCCTTGGACAGTGAAGAAATTGGCAGATCTGATTCACTGCAAAGGAAAGGTCAGGTCTTGTCCAAGTAAGATACTGTAGTGTCCCTACTATGGATCTGTACTCTTTTGGATCAGCCAAAGGAACACCAACATGATCAAGCTTCTGAGTTCCTAAAGGAGTAACACATGGTTTACATCCTTCCATATGTGTCTTGACTAAGAGATCTAAAGCATATTTGTTTTGAGACAGAAAAATACCTTCATTGGATATGTGAACCTCTAAGCCAAGAAAGTAATGTAATGGTCCTAAATCCTTAACTAGAAATAAGGAACTAAGCTGCTGAATAAATTGTTGACACAGAGAAGTATTGGGGCCAGATACCAATATATCATCCACATATACAAGTACTACCACATAGAATGGGTGAAGTTTCACAAATAGAGAGCAATCAGACTGTGAATTTGTAAAACCAAGAAAGACCAAAGTTTGAAAGAGCCTGTCATACCATGCCGAATGGGCTTGCTTCAACCATAAAGAGATTTGTTGGGTTATCAAACATAGGAAGGCTTGGAGGAATCAATGTAACCTAGGGGTTGTTGCATAAAGACCTCTTCTTGTAGATTTCCATGGAGAAAAGCAATGCTGATGTCAAGTTGGTTTAAAAACCAATCATGTTGCACTGCAAGAGTGAGAAGTGCTTGAATAATAATAGGTTTGGCAACATGACTGAATGTCTCCTTGAAATCGATTCCTTCATGTTGATGGAAGCCTTCAGCAACAAGGCAGGTTTTGTATCTGTCAATGGAGCCATCAAGTTTCCTTTTAATCCGAAAAACCCACTTGCAGCCTACCAAGTTTTGATGTTGGGAGGAGGGCACAAGTGCCCAAGTACATGTGGATTTAAGAGTCTGAAACTCTTCAAGCATTTCTTTATTCCAGTGGTCATGTTTGAAGGCTTGCAGATAAGTCGTAGGCACAAATGAACTTGGATCAATAAGATGTTTTGTAGTTACTAAAACTTTAGGCTTGAAACTTCCAACTTTAGACGTGGTTGTCATGGGATGAGTATTTGTAGGAGCTGAAACTAGAACTGAAATAGGAGAAGTGTGATACTCCTGAGATGAAGTAGACTCCTGAGTTTGCTATTGATGTTGTGATTGTTAGAACACTGAGATTGGTGGTGTTGAAGAAGAAGTCTCTTTAGAAGAGCATGAACTTTGTCTCCTAGGTAATTGTGACACTAAAAGTGGCTGTGTTGCAGGTGTGTGTAATTGAGAAAATGGCAATAAGAACTCAGTTGATGTAGTTGGTGTAGGGGTAAAAGAACTCCAGGAGGAACTGCCATGGAGTAAAGGGGGATCATGAAATGGAAAATGATCTTCATTAAAGAGGACATGTCTTGAGATATATACCTTGTTAGAAAGCACATCTAAACACCTATAGCCTTTGTGTTGAAGACTATATCCCAGAAATACACATTGTTTACTTTTACCATCCAACTTAGAGTGCACATAGGGTTTGAGCCAAGGATAGCAACTGCAGGAAAATACTTTCAACTTGGAATAATCAGGAAGCTTAATGAAAAGAATTTCCCATTAAGACTTGTAAGAACCAGAAATGGGCAGCTTATTGATAATGTATAGTGCAATAGAGAATGCTTCTACCCAAAATCTATGTGGAACCTTAGAAGTAACAAGAAGTGTCCTTGCAGTCTCGGTGAGATGCTTGTGCTTGCGTTCAATACACCCATTTTGCTCAGGTGTGTGTGGGCAACTAAACTGATGAGAAACACCATGCTGAAGTAAGAAAGAAGTAAATGGAGAACTTGTAAATTCACCCCCTGAATATGTTATGAAAGTCTTGATTTTATTTCCAAGTAATTTTTCAACATAGGTTTTGAAAATTACAAAGATAGAGAAGACTTCTAACGTTGCTTTTAAGGGAAACATCTAACTGTATTTACTAAACTCATCCACAAAGAGTACATAGTACCTATAGCCACTGACAGATAAAACTGGGCAGGGACCCCATACATCACAATGAACTAAATACAAGCTATGAGAAACAATAGTAGTACTATATGAAAAAGGCAACTTGTGATTTTTGCCAATTGCACAATCTACAAGAAAAACTTAACAGAAACAGAACTAGCATGAACAAGTTTATTAGTATGTAAAATTCTTCTGAGAATGGCAGTTGAAGGGTGACCAAGCCTTTTATGCCATTGTTGTAAAGAAGCTTGAGTGCTGACAAGAGCAGAGTGTGAAGCTTTGAGTGGCTAACCTTGGAAAGGATATAAACCATTCCTAATTAGGCCCTGAAAAAGTATCTTCCCAGTGGAATGGTCCTTGATGACAGAACCATCAGAATCAAGAGTTAAAGAGCAATAATTGTCTCTTAAAAATTGATACGCAGATAGCAAATTGAATTGCAGCATTGGTACATAGAGTACATTATTTAAGTGAAGGGCAACATGTGGTGTTTTAAGAATAGATGAACCTGTGTGGTGAATTGTCATACCTTATCCATCACCAACATAAACCTTGTCTTCACCAGAGTAGGGAATGGGAGAAGAGATTGCTGAGATGTCATTAGTGACATAAGAAGTAGCTCTAGAATCCAGAAGCCATGTAGGCTGAGAAGAAGAGGCAGTATTGGCACATATAGCAGCAAGTTTAGCAGGTGGAATTTTGCCAGCAAAAGCATGGTTCTTCGATCATAACAGTTAATTGCCTCATGATCAAAGGAGTTGCAGATTTGACAAGGAATCTGGCTACCAGAATTATGATTATAACCGCCTGAATTACGTTTGTAGGTGCTAGAATTATTACGAAAATTACCAGAGCCATTGCTATAAGTGTTGTAATTGCCACGATAATTGCCTTTACCTCAATTATTTTTCTGAAAATTACCTCGGCCATGATTATTGCGCTAAAAATTGCTGCGATTATTGTAATTGGAATGTTGAACAACATATGCCTGTGAGAGAGAAGGCGTAGGTAAGAGACCTTGTTGTAGTGGCAGAGCTTAAGCAACAAAGGCTTGGAATGGTTATGTGACAGAAGATGAAGAAGGTTTCTTCTTCTGATGCATGAAGAGCTATTTGTTTAGGAGTAATCCATGGAGTTCATCTAAGGAGGTAGATGAAATTCGAAGCATGATAGAATCAATGAAGGATTCCTAATCATCAAAGAGGCCATTTACAGTGACTGCAATGAGATCATGTTCAGAAATTGAGGCTCATAAGAGTGTCTGAGATGCATTTGATATGCTGCAGATAATCAGAGATAGGTAGATTGCCTTTCTGAATCGCATGAAGATGCGATCAGAGCTGATGGATGTGAGCAGCTGAGACGCCGCCAAATCGTTGTTCAAGATTTTGCCATAATTCTCGAGATGAGGTTACACCGATAGTGAACGAAATTAGGTTTTTAGAAAGAGTTGAATTCAACTAGATGATTATATTTTGATCTTTTTCATACCATATCTCGAATTCAGGGTTAGGTATTCTAGTATTCATACCAGATTGATCAAGAACAAAAGGTGGTGGACATTTCCCCAATCCATCAATGATGCCTGTGAGTTTATGTAGCAAAAAAATTGGAGCGAATAGAGCTTTCCAAGTCATATAATTGTCCATCTTGATCTTTGTAGGAACCATACAGCTGATGTTTTAGATGGAAATCGAAGAAATTAGAGAGAAATTCGAAGAATTAGGGTTTATCGGAGCAGAATTCGATGAGAGAGGGGTGAGATTAGGAGCGAAAACTTCTGGATTCCTAGGCAAAGAAGTAGAAGACGCCATTAACGATCAAGATTTGCAGAGAAAAAGGCAAATTTGATCAGAGAAATCGAAGATTGCAAAGGAATCTAGGATCAGTGCGTGAGTAGAGAAGCGGTTGATACCATATGTGAAATAACTCTAGTATTTCATTTCTTAATGGATAAGGAATTACAATCAGGTTTATATACATTTAGAGAAATAACTTAGTAACTAATTAAACCTAGTTAAGTCACTAAACTAGTATTAGTTACATGGATAGTTGTAACAAACTTATAACAATATTACAACTAACTATTGTGTGTCTCTTTATGGAGAACACCAAAGTTGAGCAACGCCTTAACGAAATGATAGTCAATTTCGACGTGTCTTGTCCTTGTGTGAAAGATAGGGTTCATAGCAATATGAAGAGCAGTCATGTCATAAAAAAAATGTAGGGATGCACAAGCAAGGGGATGCCAAGGTCTCAAAATAAGTAGGAAAACCAACGAATTTCAGCGGCTGTAATGGCAACAACATGGTATTAAGCCTCTATGCTAGACCTTGAGATGGTAGATTGCTTTTTGGCAGTCCATGTAAGATGATTAGGTCCAATAAATATGCACGAACCATTGTAGAGCGACGATCATCAACACTCCCAGCCTAATTCGAGTCCAAGAAACCATAACGAGTGAAATTTGGTGCCTTGTGAAAAGAATACCATGGGAAAGAGTACCCTTAACATAGCGGAGGATACATTTTGCACTTTGAAGGTGTGTTGTGAGTGGAGCATGCATGAATTGACACACTTGGTTGATTGCAAGCTATGTCAGGTTGATAAAGTGTAAATATTGTAAGCCACCAATGCTTCGATAAGTATACGGATCAGTTAAAGGGTCACCATCCAAATAAGATAGTTGAGTAGAGGAACTCAAGGGAGAGGGACTCGGTTTGCATGACTCCATATTAAACTTCTTGAGAAGATCAAGTGCATATCGAGTTTAGTAAAGAGAAATCGTAGTAGAGGTACGATTAATCTTTTCCAAGGAAGCAACTAAGATCACCCACCCGGCGACAATTAAACAGAAGCACAACACATTAATAAATAAAGAGATTTCCATGGCATTATGACCTATGATAATAATATTGTCAACATAGATAAGCACAAAATAGAGGACTGTGAACCATGACGAATAAATATGGAAGCATCGAAGTGGCTATGGAAAAATCCATCAGTGAGTAAAAATGAAGTGAGTCGCTGAAACCAAGCACGAGGGGCTTGTTTAAGGCCATAAGAGCCTTATGGAGTTTGCACACATATTTGGGACAACTGGGATCAACAAGCCTAGGTGATTGCTTCAAATAGACTTCCTTCTTTAATATCCGTTGAGAAAAACATGGCGAACATCCAACTATTTGAGCGTCTAATCTAATGAGATGGTTAAAGAGAGAATTGTGCGAATAATTGCAGGTTCGACAATGGGACTAAAAGTTTCATTGTAGTCCAAAGCTTCTTGTTGATTAAACCCCTTAGCAACTAATCGTGCTTTATGACTTTCGATAGAACCATCATATTTCCCTTTCACTTTGAAGACCCACTTACACCCAATGACATTCAAAGATGGTGAATAGGGCATGAGTGATCAAGTATGATTATGCATGAGAGCATCATATTCAACTTGCATAGCATGTTGCCAATGTGCGTGCTTGGAAGCTTGAGCATAGCTTGAAGGTTCACGAGAAAGAGGATCATCCATAGCGGAAGCCAAGGCATGAGGCAATGGATGTGGAGAAGTGCCATCAATAAGTGAATTGATGTCAAGGACGTTGTCAAAATAGGCAATGATGGTGATGAATTGGTTGTTTGTGGCATTATGTGATGGTTGTGTAGTGCGTGGGGATTGATCAAAAGTTGTTGCCACATTAGGATATGCTTCCATGTGAGGAGATGCTGCCATATTAGAAGCTGCTGCAACATTGAGAGTTGCTGCCATATTAGGATGTGTTGTCATATTAGGATGTGCTTGTTAGAAATGTGTGCCATAAACCTAATCGCTTCTAATATCGTTCCATACTTTTAATTTCTACACATATCAATTAATAAACAAAACTATATTAATTGATGAAACTAAAAAAATATGTATGAACTAACACAATCCAAATAATATTAAAAAAAATCCAAACAAATTAACAATGAATATGTATGAACTAACACAAAAAAAACCTAACAAATAACACTAAATATGTATAAACTAACACTAAAATAGAAAACTTACATAAATTTAGAAATAAGGGAATTAAGTAGTGGTGGAATCGGACAAAAAGACAACAGATTACAATGAAATGAGATAGCCAGCAAACATCCAGTCCCATGGTGGACTTGGTTTGGTCTCGTAAGTGGAGATTCGAAAGGGAGTCTGGTGCAGCTGCTGGTGACCTTCGTGGCTGGATTGGGTGGGTGGGGAATGGTGGATGGCCAATTAGGTATTATAATTTGGTAAAGTGAAGCCACTTAGTACGGTCTAGTGATATTCTTCTTCACTTATAAGTGAGAGGTCTTAGGTTCAATTCTCGCCAAAGGCGAATTTGAACCGCATTATTGCTAGCCCATTGTGAGGCTAAGCCCACCCCCTCATCCTTAATGTAGATAATATCGTTTGTTCAAAAAATAATTTGGTAAAGTGAAGAAGTAAATATGATTGGATTGAAAGTGGCTTGACTACTCAAAAGCCATTTGGCTTTTATTTAATTTTAAATGCTTTGACTTTTCTGTAAAAAAGTGCTCTTTCATGTGAATATGTAAGGTTTCTCACGTGAGCTTTTTAATATTTTTTAACGACTTGGCTCAAAATGACGTCATTTTGACAAAGTCATTTAATTTTTTTTTTTTTTGTCTTTCTTCTTCCTCTTGCTATTTTGCAAAGTGTGCAGCAGCCATGATTGCTTTTCTCCTCCACCATAGCCCATACTTGGGTGGTCATCCGAGGTCCTCATATTCATTTATCCTAGCTTCTGGGTGGTCTTGGAACCACTCTGGTAGCTTAATAGATCCTGCCCTGCTTTAACCGTCGACGATCGAAGATTTGCACAGTAAGTTTCTATTTCTCCAAATAAAGAACAAATTTGTTTGGATTATTAAATTGATTTTTTGAATTTTGAATCGTGTCTCATATTTGTGGGTTTGCAAATATATGAAAATTCTAATTTTGTAGATGTTGTGTTTGTCCGATTCTACTATTACTCCAACTGTTTATCTAGATGACCAGACATCTGAAAATAAAGCATGTGACATGTGAAGGAGAAATCTCGGACAGGTAATACCCAATTTATATGAATTTTACGATTATTTTTTGTTGCAAAAATTTATTGCATAATTAAAATAAAAGTTGATTAATTTACTTAGTTTGTAGTTGTAAATCTTGGTTGGATTGTGAAAAAAAAAAAAAATTGGTTGGATGTGGACAATACATGTATCAAAGTTTTTTGGTTATGGGAAAGTTTTAACTTTTAGAAGAGGTTATGCCAATTTTTCAGTAGAATTTTAAGTTTGGTTTTGTAAAATTTTGTTTTGCGGAGGGAAGAACAAAAAGAGAATGTTTCACAGGGTCAAGCATTTGATGAATGATCAGCGGAGGTACATCAACTGTTATTTCATGTGGCAAACATGAGATGGAGGCACACTCCATTCTTGTGCATGACATAGGATCGTTGGTGCTAACAAATGTCTTAAGGAGTGGTCGTCTGAAAAAAAAGTGCTAGAAGAGATAAAGAATTCTTTGTTGAATGAGCTATCAGTAAGTATCAATTAGTAATTATTATTTTTATATAATAGCTATTATGTATATTAATATTTTAAATTCTTTCTGCACAATAGGCGGACTTTATTATTGATGAAACCAATATTAAGTTGATGAATTATATCTACGACATCTTTAAGAGGCGTTACCGGAAGGCAAAGCATTATGACGATTAAGATGCACAAGCACCACCACCGTAGTAGTTGTTTAGATGGAATAATATAATATATTTTATTAAGCTTTTATGAACGGTTTAAATATTTTCTTAATTGGAAAAATTACATTTAGAATATACTTTTAATACTTATATATTGAGACAACACTTATTAACATTTCAAGGAGATACAAAATTTTAAACAAGTATACTATGACATCATGGGCGTTTTTTTCGTTAAAAGTAAAGTTACGAAATTACCCTTTTGTCTGTTTGAAAGCATGACTGACATGAGAATTGGCTTTAGATTCAGTCGTTCTTGTTCGAAATCCTTCAATTTCCTTTCGTTTTCTCTCTGTTCTTTCTTCCTCCATTCTGTTATTGATGGTTTATGTTTAGATCATGGATTGAGCTTTATTATTTGAAGATAAGTTTTTTTTCCAATTTCATATTCGAATTTTCCTTTCCAAGGTTTGTTCAGATTTCATTTGCGTTGTCCATTTTTGAATTGTGGTATTCACGTTTTGTTCCAATTTAGATTTTTAACGAATTGTGCATTTTGATTGTTTGCATTCAGTTTTTCCTGATCAAATTTTGATTTTACGATTTAATATTTTTGCAGGTACAATTTTATTTTTGACGATTTTGTTTTGTGATTTAGTTTTGTGATCAAGTTTTTTTTATTTTTTTTTATAGATTTGTTTGTGTTTTTATGCTTCTTTGTTTTTTTTCTTCTTCTGGTTTTGATATTGAAAGAGAGAGAGAGCATATATATATATATATATATATATATATATATATATATATATATCATGTAGAAGCAGTTTATATAATTATGCAAAATTAGCATAAACTAACAGAATTTGTTTATTAAAAGGCTAATGGATAATAAATCAGTTTTTTTCCAGGCTTTGATTTATATAAAGTATCAGTTTAATTTATGCAAAATCAGTTTAACATCATTAGATATGTGTATGATTAGTTTTCACATAAAAATATATGCATAATCAGTTTATGTAGAATCATTTTGTTTAAAATATATGTGGAGAATTAGCTTATCTCACCCCCAAAATATTCAATAATTGTCATCAATTTGTTTAAAATATATATGGAGAATCAATTTATCCCGCCTTCAAAATATCCAATTTTCATCATTTGTTAACTTTTATAGTAATTTTTTTTATGTAATGTCAATTTAATTTAATTTTTCTTTTATTGTCTGTATATTATGCCTGTTGTTAAGATGTTGAAATGTTTGTATAGAAATGGTGAAGTAGTTGTGCCACAATATCCACATGCTACTTCTGAAGGTTTGTGTGGGCAATTATGTTCTATGTTTCCTAGTTTGTCATTCGGTAGGTTTTAATTGGAATACTCCTTATATTAGGGCTGGGCACAGGCCGGGTCAGGGACAACATTTTCTAATATAGGAACTGGACCTAACCCGGCCTGGTTAAAACGGGCAAATTGGGGCCGAGTCCACGAGTCCTTTGGACAAATTCACTACCAATGCAGTGTGCATAAAGTTTGCACAAATTCACTCCTTGCACATATTCACATCCAATCCAAACATTACAAAGTCTAACATCCAAGTCCATAGATTAACAATACATCCAAAATAACATTACATCATCCAACATCATTCGATACATTAAATCCGAGACATTCAAAATAACATCCGAGAGACATCTAAAGATCAAATCAACATACAAAATATCCGAGAATCCGAGACATCTAAATTCCGAAGTCCAAAATAACATAAACATGGCATCCACAATAAATTCCAAATTAACATCTGAAACCACATCCAACGTCCAAGTTCCAACAATATTCCTCATTGAATCTGTAAAGAAAAATAGAATATAAACATGACATTTTTAATGTCCAATATCATATTATCCTCATTGAATCATTGAAATTTAAAGTTTATTCATTTGAGTTTAAGATATTACCACAATTCATTTTCCTTTATTTGTTCAAGTTGTTTGAGGAGCTTCAATTTCAGGAACACTTGGTGAGAGGGTTGAACTTGTAGATATAGTATTTGGTTTTCTTCTTTTATATTCTACAACAAAGAACAAAAGAAGCACGTTAATTGTAAATGAATAGAAGACAACAATTAATATAAAGCAAACTATACAAAACAAAATAATTACCTTCTTCACACTCTTGATAAAATTCAAGCTTTGCCAGACTTGCTTCATACTCAATGTTGCTAATTTGTTCACTTCTTAACCAATTTTGAAGGCATATCAATGACTCCACTGTTTGAGGAAGGAGAGATGATCTAAAGGGATCGATTACTTTTTTCATGCACTCTCACTAGCAACTGTTGACACTTGAATTGGCAACATATCTTTTGCTATCAAAGCAAGTGTGGGATATGTGCTCCACCCTTTCAAGATCCACCATTTCAAAATATCAAATGGTTGACCATGTGGTACTTTCTCTAGAGTGTCAAGGAGATACCTATCCACCTCATGTGCAAGCGCAATATCCTCGGTGTCTTCTAATTCCTTCTCCCAATCATCCATCATTTGACTAAATATCATTGGATTTTCTGTTGGTACACTAGAAGATGATTGTTTTACCCTTGAATATGTAGTGTCAACAACTAAACCTTCTTTACTCTTTTGTTGTGTTTGTGAACCGAAAGTTTGTTGAGCATATTCATCACACATCACCTTCAACAATGTCTTCACTTCATTACTTTTCTGTTGAATCTCTTCTTCAGGAAGCTGTAATTGCTTTCTAGAAAAGTGCATGTTGTGCCTTAATTTGAACCTTGGGTCTAAGACAAGGGCAACTACAAATATTTGATTAAGGGACTCAATTGAACCAAAATACGTTTGGTATTTGGCTCTCATGCTCATTGCATATCATGTAGCACCAACTGCATAGTTCCTCCAATTTGTATATATTCAGGTAAAAAAAAGTTTTTCAATCTCATTCTCCACATCAATGACATCATGAACATGTGTATTAGATGTTGGATACTTACTTGCACTAACTTTCAAAGTTACAAGATAGAAGACCTTCAAAAATTTCACAAACATTTATGGACTATCCCAATCTTCCTCCTTAGGTGATCCAAGCTTCCCTTTACTTGCCACTTCTCCTTAATCATTAAGCACATTTTTCCCTGAAATAGGTCGAGTATATATTGGCTTCATCATCTTCGGACATCCTTTCAAATGCTTTTTTAAACTTCAAGCAAGATTCTAGCATCATGTATATGTTATTCCACCTAGTAAACCCTTACTATCCAACTTCTCATTCTCCACACATTTCTTGAAATAACTAAACCTTCGGGGACTTGATTTCACAAACTGCACGGCATTTCTAAGAGCATCCACACTTATATCTAATCTTTTCAACACATCTTTCACTACCAAGTTGATAATATGAGCTAAGCACCTCACATGCATAAACTTGCCATCCCTAATAATTTTACTATTAGGCCATTTCTGCATTTTACAAACAACATACTCAATTGCCACCTTATTAGCCGATGCATTGTCAACTGAGATACACATCACCTTTTCAATCTCCCACTCAACCAAACATTGTTCAATTAGCTTCCTTATTTCTTTGCCTGTATGACTTGAAATCAAACAAAAGTTTAGAATCCTTTTGTGCATATTCCATTCATCATCCACAAAATGAGCGGTTAGCACCATGTAGTTCAAATTTTGCACACTTTTCCATGTATCAGTAGTCAAGCTAACTCTGCTTGTGTATCTTCTTTTTTAACTGATCTTTCATGGTATCATACATATTGAATAACTCCCTCACAACAGTTCTCTGAGATGGAACATGCAATCTAGGCTAGACTTTGCACATCATCCGCCTAAACCCCTCACTCTACCTCGTTGATCACAATATACTCAACAATACCTTCCACACTTTCTTCTTGGCTCCACCCTTTAGCAACAAGCATGTTTTTAACGTCCCCTGAAGGTCCAGAACTGCCTAGAACCTTTTGCAACTCATCAGTTGGTTTATACATCTTGCAATGTTTATTGATATGTTTAATGTAAGTACTAGTTCCACCCCCATTAGTATCACATGAAAAAATGGGCGTTTCAATGGTTACACTTAGCCTTCAATGCTTGTACCTGCACTATCTCTTTCTTTCCATCCTTTTTCTACTTCTTGTAGTTCCGAGATGGTACACTTAGTGACATGATCCCAAACCCAAGATCTCTCAGAAGAAGATTTCTTTAGTGAAGCTAATATAGTTGGTTGTTTTGTCTTTGGAATAGTTGGTGTTTTTCTTTTTCTAGAGGATGAGGGTTTTGGGGGAGGCATTGATGATTTTGACTGTGCGGGTTGTATTGGTTGTGGAGGACATGGTGATGTAGCTGTAGATGATGCTACATTAGTACTAGGGGTACTTTGACTTTGAGACATTACGTAGAAATCTATAAAAATTAAATAATGGAAGTATATTCATTAATCAAACAAAGAGAGAAAAATGCAAATCAATATCCATAAGGAAGCTCAAAACTCAGGATTAGCCCAAATACAGAGGAATTAACTCGTGATACGTAAGGAATGATAGATGCTAGCACCATGATAGAAAAGGTACCTTAGGTAAGTTAACTTTTAGCAAGATAAAATGGCACAACTCATTAGTATAGCATGACAGATTTGGTCTGCATAGTTTATGCATTGAAGCTCAAAACTCAGCATTAACATGCCCAAATGCAGATTT
The DNA here is from genome assembly GCA_024362995.1 of Heteromeles arbutifolia. Classification (NCBI taxonomy): domain Eukaryota; kingdom Viridiplantae; phylum Streptophyta; class Magnoliopsida; order Rosales; family Rosaceae; genus Heteromeles; species Heteromeles arbutifolia. The sequence goes on along the minus strand of JANCRC010000002.1, from coordinate 34,337,525 downwards.
GGTCTGCACAGTTTATGCATTGAAGCTCATAACTAATAATAACAAATAATCAGTAACAGACGAGTTTTGGTTGTTATTACTCGCCACTACACTTTTCTAGTGCCATCCCTATTTTTCAGAGGCAATCGATAGAAAAATATCCACAACTAGAGTTTGGTGTACCATTTTCATGTACAACAAACTGGACGAAGATGACCAAAATGAAGGACAAACGCAATAACAGTGGTAGCAATTTTAAATTGACCAAATACATATATACAGTCTAGTCTAGCAACATAAGTTAAGATACCAATTTTAAAAGACAAAACCGATGTAATCAGCTTCATTCTTCAAAACTCAGTACAATCATAGTAATCATACCTTACTCAAACAACATGACATCATATTGTCATAAAGTACAAAGTTAACTTCCGTCAATAAGTCTGATCTGAAAGGAAAGCCATAACTAATCAATTGTTGACGTGCACAACAGTGGAAATCACCAGCGTTGATCTTAGTTAAGGTTAATCAAGACAACATTAAGTACTTACATTTGTTGGGTTCCAAAGAAGAAGACTAGTACTTTCTTCCAATCAGTAGAGTAGCCCCACTTCTCTGGTTCACTTACCTGCAGCCAGAAAAACCAACTTGATAATCACTCACACTGAACATAAAAGGAGACACAATTTTTTGCATTCACCGTTGGGAATCATGGAAAGCAAGTCTAGTATCGAAAGCATGTGAAGAATAAAAAATCAATGCAGTGGCTGCACTTTCATAGCCACTGTGCACGAGAATCACAGATAAATAAGATTAAGGGAGCTTCAACCCCCTAATAGGAAATAAATAAACTTTTTTCCAATCTAATTGCAGAAAAATGAAGCATCACATCGAACTCCCATTTCCACATGCATCGAAAAGGAATACGAGAATCTTAATTCCAAAATGATAATATAGAAATCTGAGGCACCTATGCATTTCCACTTTCATTTAACACTTCAAAATACCAAGATTAAAGTAAAATAACAAAATCCCAAACAACATAAATTGCAGAGCGAAATATTTATTCAGTGAAATTAACCAAAGAAAGAAATTCAAAATTTCAGATCCAGAAAACCAAACCAACACAATAACAAACTAACTAAGCTTGTAGAAAAGCACAAAAACCCTAATTAGAGCATATTCCTCAACTAGGTAGCTGTCTTCACTCGGCATACAGCCTAAATAAACAGATAACAGTTCAATTTTCAGAGAAGAAGACTTACGATAGCCGGCCAAGTAAAAGAATCTAGGCTGGTAGCAGTGTCCTCGACGGCGATGATGGGGGTGATGGTGGTCGCAATGGCGGTGGTGCTGTCGAATAGGAGATAATCGAGGATCTGGGACCTAGGTTCTCTGGGTCCTGGGATGTTGTCGAGGAGGATGGATGGGTGGGTGGTGGGCTGGGTTCTCTGGGATGTCGTCAGAGTCGAAGGATTTGAGGGAGTGACTGATGGTGGAGAGGTGGGAGTGAGACTAATTCTGGAAACCTGGACTCGAGATGACTAGGGTTGAAACTAACGGTTTAGATTGGATGATATGTTATCATTCAATCTTGATCATTCATTATAATTAGAAATGGGTCGGTCTAGGGCCCCTTTTTTCTACGATTTAGGACTCAGCCTGCCCCGTAAATGACACAGGCCTGCCTCGCCCTGTTTATTTTCTAAAACATTTGGAACCGGCTCGTACCTGCCCTGACCCGCGGTTCCTCTACCCGTTTGCCCACCCTTACCTTATATGGTCGTAAAGTAAATTGTTTATTAGAGTGTAATGAAGATATTTAGACACTTCTATTGATGGATAATGTGATTTCTAACCTAATTATTGAGGTTTATGTTCATGTTAACAATTAGATGTCTATTTTTTCTATTAGTAGTGAGTCTTCCTCTTATTTAAGTGAAACAACTTGTAATGGAGATGAGAATCAGTACTTAGACAAATATGACTCTTATGGACCTCACCATTATGCAACAAATGAGTGGCAAACTTATACTTTTGATCAGGGTCAAAGTTATGAAAATGATGCAATTGAATTTCGTACAAAGCTTCCACAATATTTTATTGAGGTTGGGTTTCTTTTCAAATACACTATGAATGATTGGAAGCGTGTTACTGTTGTTTGCTCAAAGAAATAGTCAGAGGGGTGTCAATGGCGTGTTCATGCTATTGTGCAACAACCTCGTAGGTGTTTTATCATAAAAAAAATTAAATAATATTCATACTGGTACTGGAAATATTCATCAAAAGGAGAATAAAATGTTTGGTCCTTCTATTTTATCCTCTTTGTTGGTTAGCAAGGCTCGTTCAAATCCATCGATTAAGGCAAATGAGGTTATGAGGGGATGAAAGAGAGTTATGGTTTTGATATAAAGTACTATGTAGCTTAGCATGGTAAGCAGATTGCATACAATGGTGATGAAACACTCACTCTCTTGTACGGATTTTTTGCCTAGATATCTTGATGAGTTTGTGCGTGCCAATGATGGGTCATTTTGTTTTCTAGAACTTAATAATGGTACTGATCGGTTTGAAAGGCTAATCATTTCTTTTGGTGTTTGTATTAAAATATTATGATAGTGTAGACCAATATTGTTCCTTGATGGAACATTTTTTAAGGGCAGATACACTGGAACTCTTCTTGGCATGTTGTGCTAAAAATGCAAATGATGGTAACTTGTTTTTTTGTTAGATTACAGATTCAATTTTTTGTTTTCAACATTATTGGCATTTATTCATAATTAGTTAGTACTTACTGCATCCTTAACCCGATTTAGGCCAAAACGTTCACTTAAGGCAGGGAGGGTTTAGGTGGCCGCCTAGGCGCTTTAGGTGCTCTAGGCGACGCTAGGCGGCAATCTAGGCGGTTTGAAACTAGCTGCAACTCTAGCCCATTAGCAACTCCCAATCTCGCTTCGCATTAGTAGAGCCTCGACAAATTTCTACAGCTCGCCTTATATGCGTAGATGAGGGAAGAGACTGTATTAACATTTACCACTTATATTTACCTAAATCCGCCTAGGCCCAACTATCGCATAGCGTCTTTTACCACTTATATTTATATATTAACATTTATTACAGGTACAATTTTCTAGTTTTAGAGTTCTGATATTTTTTTGTAGAATCAATATAATATCTTGTGCTTTTTGTATAATCAGTTTATGATATAGTTATGTTGGATGGGGGAGGTTGGGAGAACCTCCCAAATAACTAAGAATTTCAACAGTATTAACATTTACTTATTATCAGTTAGTACTTACTGCAGAATCAGTTTCTAAACTTTATTTTTATATATTTACATATATTGCAGATTCAGTTTTCTTGTGTTTTTTGTATAATCAGTTTGTGATATAGTTGTGTTGGATGAGAGAGGGTTGGGGGGACACCCTCCAAATATCTAAGAAATTCAAAATTTATTAATAATCAGTTTATTACTTATTGCAGAACCAGTTTTTAATTTGATGTAGATTTTTTTTTCATTTCTTGTATAACCAGTTTTATGATACATTTTTGTGTTTTATACAGAGATTTTTCCTTTATGTTACGGGTTTGTTGATATAGAAAACGAAGACAATTGAATGTGGTTTCTTGAACATTTGGCTTAGGTAATAAAGCATAAAAATAGGAGTGTCACGTTCGTTACAGATTTGACATCATGGCTTTTGAATACTATTCGAAAGTACTTCCCTACTGCTTGACATGATTTTTGTATCATACATTTGAGGGAAAATTTGGAGAGGCGGTGTTCAGGTAATAAGTTTTTAAGGACTAGTTATGTAAGTATTTTAAAATTGTGCATATGCATGTAGTTTTGAAGATTTTGATAGAAATATTGAGAAATTGAGAAGTATGCACAGAGATATTTCTGAGTCAATTTTAGATGATCTTTAGAAAGAGCATTATTCCATTATACATTTAGGGGTAATTGGTAGGGTGAAATGAGTAATGTAACTGCAGAATCGTTTAATTCAATGATTTATGAAGAGCGTCGCATGTCTATCTTGGAATTGATTGAATCATTTAGGTTAAGGTGATGGTTATAATGTCTTATATGAGACGAAATAGGTGGTTTTCACTGTTATGTCCAAAGAAATCTTATAGTTTTGTTCAAGAGAGTAGTCATTAGATTATTGGTAGATTTTCTAATGATGTATTTAAGGTTCCGGGGGGGGGGGGGGGGGGGAACACTTTTGTTGTTATGTTCATTACTGTTTATGTGTTCAATGGAAGCATAAGGATTTCCTTATGTTAATGCTTACTAAGTTGTTTTGCACGATCATCGTGATATTGGGGAATTTGTGATAGTCACTAAAAAAGCTACTTGGTATAAGCTAAGCTATCAGTTTCCTATCGTTCTAGTTTCTGACCTGAACAAACCTACTTTTGATCTAATAAATGCTCATGTGAAACGCCTTCTTACAAGGAGATAAGGAGGAAGACCAATGATTTGTCTTTACAAGTCTAAAAATGAGACAAGAGATGTAACATGCGGTCGTTGCCATTAGACTTCACATCACAACAAGAAGACATGTCAAACTCTTAATCAAATTCATAAATTAACAGAGCGGCCCTACCCCCACCACCACACCCCTTTCTTTCTGCCTTCAAATTTTTCAGAATTGCAACATGTTTAACATTTATGCATAATCAGTTTACTACATATTACATAATCATTTTTCATATAAAAAGATGTATAATGCAGAATCAATTTTCATAAAAAATATTCAAAATCAGTTTGCAAAAGAAAGTCTTACTTATAAAGAAAAAGTTTAACATTACAAAATCATAACAATTTAAAATATAAGAACCTAGGAGTTTTCAACAGTACATGATTTTCAAAAGTAAAACATTTGAATTTTAAATAAAAAAATTCATAATCATAACAATTTCCGAATTGTCAGTCTTTTTTGTTTTGTTTTGTCTTTCCTGCTTTTCCTCGTTTTTTTTTCTTAGATAGACTGTTTCAGATTAATTAATGATATATTATTTCAGATGCCATTTCATTGCGCTCATTGATGATGTCTCTCTTATTGAAGGAATTTTGCATTTTTTGCTCTGTGCTATCATTCTTATGTAGTACAACATTAGAACACCTCAATCATCTTTGCATATGTAGTTTCACATAATTAGTTTACTAATTGCATAATCAGGTTATTACTTTTGAAGAATCAATTTACAAAACACATAGACTTGTTACAAAAAGAGTTTCAGTTTGAGTTTCTTTTTTGCTTTTATTATTGTTTAACCTAAAAAAATATATGATGCATAATCAGTTTACAATCATCATAACATTTTTGGAAACAGATTTTTTCCAATAATCAACAAGTTTTTAGAATTTCAACATTATTAACATTTATTCAGAATCAGTTTACCACTTATTGCACAATAAGTTAAACCATGAATATTCAACCAAGAATATTAAACCAATTAAAACAATCCAAACATACAATTATACTTACGCGCCAGTCTACTGTTGACATTTTTATGTATATCCATTCCAAATGCTGTATTGGTAGGGCTCCTTCAAATGTATTCATTTGTTAAACTTTCCATTTCATTCAATGGCAAATGAAAAATCCATCTTGACCAATATACCATTCTTTGACCCATTTTACTTGTATACACATTAAGTGCCAGTTGAAAATGTATTAGCGAATCAATGAAAATATAAGTAAATGACACTGAATAAGTTTTGCATTCGTCCACAGTAAGGTAATTTTTAACTTAGCATTATATATGCATTTTCGTTGTGGATGTTAGTTTCACGCTCTTAAAGATTTTTCTGTTGGAGTTTTAGAAATGAAAATGCCTTCTTAATATCCAACACAAGTGGTGTATAGTGACCATGACCTAGAAAAGGTATAAATTTTTCTTAGAAACTCTTAGAGCATTTCTAATAGAGATGTCAAATGTTAATTTGATGGCTGACGTGGCAATGTCAGATTTTCTCTTTTTCCAACCGATATGTTTTTTTGTTATAAATGATATTTATAGGACCCATTTTAAAAAGAAATCAATTGAAAAAAATTTCAAAATCTATAATTTGTGCATTAATAGGATCCACACAATAAAATAATTAAAAATTATTTGACATCACATTTTCTCATATGTCAAATTTGACATATGAAAACTCATATGTCAATCCACATAGGATTGACATTTCGGTTGGAGCATGCTTCTACCTTTGAATTTAATTACATGGCATTCGACTTAGGATTTGACATCTCTTTTGGAGATGATCTTATCTGCGTTCTCCTATTCTAGTTTTCAAGTCTTGTATTTTTTCTGGTTCATTCTGATGTTTGTTGAAGTCCATATGTTGGCAATCAATTTGTGCAGAATCAGTTTATACAAAATCAGAATATATAAAAAGGCATGCAGAAATAGTTTATCCCTCAACTAATAGACAACAAATTCACCACTATTAATATTGACGCAAAATTAGTTTATGAATTTACAAAGAGCCAAAGACTTCGAAGTTTTTGTGCTGCAACTTGTTATCTCCTAAAAATCTAGCAAAATCTTCTCTCATGACCCAATTATCATAGTTAGTCAATTCATACTTTGTTGACTGCTAGTATGTGTCCCTGAATTACAACACAGATAGTAATATGTTAATGTAGAATCTATATTAAAAAATTAATAGAAATTATAGACTGAGTTGGGTCATTTTCTTTTAGGGTGAAGTGTCAATTTAATCCCTGAATTAACACCTCAGTGAAAATTAGGTCCCTGAATTATTTTTTTCGGTAAAATAAGTCTCTAAATTCATTAAATTGCTAATTTCATCCCTACTATTATATGCAAAGCTATTTTATCAATTTTTTCGTCAACTTAAGTCACTTAACACACTTTAGAGTGTAATACCGCCATTTTCTCGCCTATAAGCCCTTAGCATTTCATATAGGTTGCGAATCTAACATCTAATTTACCCTCCAAAATTAAATCCATAAACTATTTCTTTATGAAAAATTACCTATCTATGCTCCAATGTGTATCACATGCAAGTAACATGACTTAAATTGACAGAAAATTGAATATAGTAACTTCGAATATAATATTAGGGATGTAATTGGTAGAATTTTATAATTCAAAGACTAATTTTTCTGAAAAAAAATAGTTTAAGGACCTAATTTTTACTCAGGTGATAATTCATGGACTAAATTGGCAATTCAGCTTTTCTTTTATACTGGTGCTTTTTTTCTTCAAAAAAAAGTTGATGCCTTGTTTGTCCACTTTGCTTAGCAAGAACTATGTTGGATGGCCTATCCACTCTCTTCGTTCTTTCATCTTCTGCATGAGAGTGTAATAAAAGAGAATTGTTATTGGCACTCCAAACTTTATATAATTAGAAAGAAAAATACACTTGTGAATAGTGTAGAATGAGATTTTTGGAGTGCTAATAACAGGTCCCTAATAAAAATGCATTTCCTTCTTTGGCTTTCTACTTTTTGTTTTAATATTCCAAACCATCAACCATGTTTGATGTTTAACATGATTTTCAGTCTTGGATAAGAACTTTGGTTAAGGATTAAGGGTGCATTTGTTGCACCGGACTGTCTTGGACTGGACTAACTTCAAGAACTAAGCTGGATTGGCTTAGACTAAACTAAGCTAGACTAAATTAATGAAGCGTTTGGTGCAATGTCGGACTAAGAAGCAGGACAGAGAAAATAGTACTATCACCAGTTTGGTGTTTGCTCGGACTAAGACTAAATTATTGTTCTAGTTTAATTTCTTTTTATTTAAAGATATTATCAAAATTAATAATATTGGATGAGAGTGAGACTTAATAAAAAAATACAAAAACCAAATTTCTTGCCAACGAAAGAAACATACATGATTCAAGAGCAGCATTGTTCCAAACATCGATATAACAAAGATGTTCTCCTAACGATCGAGGGGTTCAAAATGCTTTTCTTAATTATTCACCTTTGGTTTGATTGCATTCAATCCCAAGACCATAATGATGCATAATGCGCAATGCCAGATGGATAGTCGAGCCTTGATCACTACTATATTTGGATTCCAGGCACGTAAATTGGTTTGATCCAACTAGTCTAAAGAAAACCAGTAACAATATGCAAAAGGAAGAGATCATGAACAATTTATACATTTTTGAGCTAGTAATAATAATAATCACTAGAGATTTAGCCCACGCGTTACTGTAGGAATGTCAAATGTTCACATAGCAAGTAAAAACTATAGCAGTAAAGATCTCAAGCAGCATTGATAATCTCATTAACTGGCACAACCTCCTTATTTTGCTTAGCAAGTTCACCAGCAAGGAGGGTATTGCTTGACATAATCCAATCCACATCATACCGTGTTATGTCAAAGTTGGTCACAACATTCAGTCCCCGGAATTTGATCGCAGCTATGTCATAAGCCTTAACAGCGTCTTCTTGAGTGCCTGAAAGGTTATAGATTAAAGATAACCGGAAAAACTTAGGGTTTTATAGAAACTCATAAAAGCATGAGCATCAAATTTCAAAGCTGGGAAAGCATGGGGAGCCTCTGAAGGAACAACGTTAGCAAAAGTTTAGTGGGCAAGTCAAGCTAACCACCAAGAACCATACGGTAGTATCCGCAACCTAGGTTGCACAAACACAGACACAGATACGACGACACTCGACATGGGAGACACATAGATACGACAAATCTCAAAAAACAAGGACACAAACACGGCGATTAAAATATAATAATTTATATATATATATATATATATATATATATATTACATATATATATATATTACATATATTAAAAACCATACTAATTTTCCTCTATTACCTTTATCAAAAAATTAAAATATGCCCAATCCAAATACACAATACCCGATTAAATTTTCAAAAGAAAAACTCAATTTATTTTTGGAAGAAAAAGCAGAGCTTGGTGGGGGCAACATATGTGGTGGAGCGAGAAAGTAGAGGTGGGGCAACAAATGTGGTTAGAAAGTTGAGAGATTTTGGGGATTTGGATCCATCCGGATCCAAATTGTGGGGATTCTAGGGATCCTCACATCTTAGTCATTCATCGTGTGGTCAGAAATTATTTGATTTTTTTATTTAAAATTAAACACAAATAGTACATGACAAAAACTGACCGCACGAAACACGATGAACGATTAGGATGTGGAAATTTCTAGAATCCTCACAAAATGGATCCAGAGAGGATCATCTTCCACATTTTGGAGAGTAAAGGCAGCTATCCTTTAGAAGAGAAAGGAATTTTTTTTTTTTTTTTGATGGCCCAAAGTGCACCGTTTTTTGTCACATCCCGCCCCGAGTGGGACCACTTCACGGGCCCACTCCACCACTGTAGCACAATATTGTCCGCTTTGGGCTTACCATTCCCTCACGGTTTTGTTTTTGGGAACTCACGAGCAACGTCCCAGTGGGTCACCCATCATGGGAGTGCTCTAGCCCCCTTCTCGCTTAACTTCGGAGTTCCTACGGAACCCGAAGCCAGTGAGCTCCCAAAAGACCTTGTGCTAGGAAGAGGTAGGAATATACATATTAAGCTCACAGGATCCACTCCCCTGGGCGATGTGGGATCCGCTTTGGGCCTTCCCTACGCCCTAACGGTTTTGTTTATGGGAACTCACACGAGCAACTTCCCGATGGGTCACCCATCATGAGAGTGCTCTAGCCCCCTTATCGCTTAACTTCGGAGTTCCTACGGAACCCGAAGCCAGTGAGCTCCCAAAAGGCCTTGTGCTAGGTAGGGATGAGAATATACATTCAAGGATCACTCCCCTGGGCGATGTGGGATGTTACACATACATACAGATGCATACACTTATAGACTATATACCTACCAATTATTAGATGAAATTCAACGATGGTACAACAAATATTAGACAAAAATCATATATATATATATATATATATATATATATATATATATATATATATATATATCAAATCCACTCCAGTAAAAGCATTGAGAACTAACAGATGAAATTTATATCAAATTCACTTTATGACAACTATTAGAGATCAAGATGTGTCGATCATATGAAGAAACAATAGTGAGAACGCAGAAATTAGAGATCAGGATGTGTCGATCATATGAAGAAACAACAGTGAGAACGCAGAAAAGTTGAAATTTGAAAACCTCAAATTCTAAACTCAATTTGAACCTGGAAATAATTTTTTTCAATTGCACAGATCAATTATTAAAAAGTTTTCGAACCCAAAACAACGAAGTTGTTCATAACCCAGTAATAATTTACCGGACAAAATCGAAGTCGTTCACAACCAGCAAAACAAAATCGAAGAAGAAAATCGTCAGATTTGAAATTTACCTAACGAGGAGCAGATGAGAGCATGTAGGACACATATGAGGGCGAGCAGGACTAGGGTGAAGGAGTAGGACGTCTCTCTCGCAGGACGGTCTTAGTCATAGCGTGAAATTTGGGGGTCCGCGCTAAGAACTCTTAGGCCTCGTTTGGCAGCTCGGACTATATTGACTATTTCTGTCGGATAGGATAAATAGTCACCGGATAGTACTGACTAAATTAGTCGGGCGTTTGGTGTAGTATCGAACTAATGACCGTATTATTTATTCTGTGTTTAGTACTGAACCGGATAAGAAAGGGGAAGAAGAAAAAATATTTGACAAGTTTCACATCTCAAACACTGATCATACTTCTTATTCAAGTTGTAGAACGCATTAATCTCTATAAAAAAAAACATCTGCCCGAATTCTCACAAACTCTTTTTCCTGCTCGTGAAGATGACGAGTTTCACATCTCAAACACTGATCATACTTCTCATTCAAGTTGCCCTTCTTCCAATGTTGCTCCATTGCAGGGTTTTCTTCCCAATGGATGCCAATCTCATCACCCAAACATGTAGAGTATGTCCTCTTTCTCTTCCACTCGATGGGTTGGGATCGAAATTCTAGAAAAGGGTTTGAAGGTTTTGGATCAGAGAATCGCAGGAATTCAAGAAAAAAGGAAATGGCCTTTGAGAGCTTCAAGTCTTATGTATTCGACCCCAACAACAAACCCTAAATTCGAAAATTCTAATTAAAACACAAAATGACATAATCAATTGCATAATTACAAAGAAAATAATAACTAGATTCAAACAATTGAAAGAAAATTGCAAGAAAAATAGAAGGAGGGGGAAGAACAGAGGGATGGGTGGAACCTGGGAAGAAGAAGAAGAATGAGAAGACAAACCTGGGAGTGGTGCGTCTGGAGAGGACCAGTGCGGCTGGAGAGGAAGGAGAGTGCGAGAGATTTTCTTGTACCGTCTGGAGAGGAAGAGAGAGCGAGAGTGCGTTTTCAAGAGGAAGGAGAGAGCGAGGGTGCGTTCTCAGGAAGCCGACTAAATTGTACCGTGGTTTTAGAAGGGATAAGGAAACGGGTGCTTACCGTATAAAGTAAGTGGGCCCAGATTATTTAATTCGGTGGCTATCTAATACGAACGGACACCAAACATCATACTCTGTATTATTAATCCTATCCGATGTCTTATCCGGTGTACCAAACACGGCCTTAGCGAAGGAGTTTGTTCTAGCGACTTCGACTTTATCCCACTAAACGTAGTCCCTCTGCCTACCAAACATGGGACTCCACTAAAGCTTAGTCCAGTTCCATTTAGTGAGGCCAAACAAATAAGTGATTATGGAATACAAGTCCCCTGCCTTAACATCGATTACTTAAAAAATCAATAAGTTTTCACATTGAACTGAGAAATTTTTCATTGTAACAAGAACATAAATGGTACACCACGTGTTTTAATAGAAGTGGTGGAAAATTTTATTTTTTAAGTTACTAACTTTTTAGCATACATATCCCACCATTTGTATAGTGATACGTGATATATCACTCCGTGTATTGGTCACATTGAAACATACCGCCATTGAACTAAGGTTTAGGTGTGGCAATTGACTTTTTTTATTTTGTTATTATTTTTTATTAAAATATATTTTAAAAATAATGAACTTATGAACCACTCACATTCCCACTATGTATTTTTTTCTGTGATTTTTTTTCTTTTTTGTTGGAAATCCTTAATGGGAGAGGGATCATTTGGATATTAAAAAAAAGAATTATTGTCATTTAGTAGTACAATCTAGTGATATTTTTGTTCACTTATAAATAAAAAATTTTAAATTCAATCCCCGTAAAATACTTATTTAAACCATATTATTACTAACCTTAAAATCCGTTTAAATAATATGGTTTGTTAGAAAAATAAAAATAAAATAACAATTGTAGAGGTCAGCTCAGCTCCAGCTTTGGATGACCAGGGAAGTCTAACAAGACTTGAACGCTCCGACCATCTTCTCTTCTCTTCTCTTCTGTGAGAGAGAAAGACATCCAGAACCCAAAAACTAGCTCTGCTATCGCCTCACACCTCCCAATTCCTTGGATCCTTCCCATTTCTCTACCAAAACGATGCCGTCTCGGAGAAGAACGCTCTTAAAGGTCATCATCCTCGGCGACAGCGGGTCTGTGTCCCTCCGTCTCCTTCTCTTTTCGCTTGAATTATTTGTCCGTTTTAGGTTTTTATGTTTTGAAATTGGGCGGATCTTTCTGGATCCTACTTTACAGACTGTGATCTGAACCCTAATTTTGGTCTCTTATTTCAATTTGGGAATTCAGTATTTTGTTTTTCTAAAAAGGAAAATTGGATGATGGGTAGTGATGAAATTGTTATATACTTGTTAGGATAAAGATGACTTTCTGTTTTTGTGGTAAAATAAAAGGGTTTGTTTGATTTGTGATTTGCAGGGTGGGGAAGACTTCTTTGATGAATCAGTATCCTTTGGAAGCTTGGATGTTGAATTTGACTACTTGGGTCATTTAATTTTGTATGTAATCCTTTGGTTGTTTAGTTGAAGTAATTTTGATTTAGTGGATTTTGGGTTTGCCCTTTAACAAGATTCGCATAGATATGTAAACAAGAAGTTTAGCAATCAGTACAAGGCGACAATCGGAGCTGATTTTTTGACAAAAGAAGTGCAGTTTGAAGACAGGCTCTTCACCTTACAGGTTTTTCTAGTTCTAATGCCTTTTTATTGGATTGGTACTGATTGCACATATAGTGGCCTTTATAGATTCTCAGCTGATGCCTTTTGGAAGTCAATTGAAAATATAACTTGTTAATTTTTGCATGTGCGTGGGCTGGCATTTTTGCCCCTACATTTGTTACTACTTTCTCTACTGTCAGTGTAGAGAAGGATTCACAAAAACTGCTTTGTTTCTGTCCATAAAGAATATAAATCGCATTAATGATTAATCTGCATTCACTATTGAGGAAGCTGAACTTTCACCCCTTTTTTTTAATATAGCAACCTGAACTTTCAGCATGCCTTCATTCTCTCCCCTCTAACCGCTACAGTTGTTAAGATTTTCACACATATTAAACTGTGTAGCCTTCCTGATAATTGTTGACTGCCATACGTTGTTCAATTATTCCTTTTCCTTAAAGTTTTTATGTGTTTAGGCGTCTGGTTTGGTTTTTATCTATCAACCAAATTAAGTTTCTGTATAGACAGGCTAATTGTAAATTGGTACCTCACTCCCTCTTCCCCTCCCTCCCTCCCTTCCGCTTGCTCTCTTCCTCTAGTATATTGATTTTAACAATATGAAAGGGTTTCATGCTGTTCATTTATGGAAATCAAAGTATCAGAGATGAATGGACTGTTAATTGCTTGTTATCTCCATTAATCGTTGTGAAACAAGTCGTCTTGTATGGCTATTGGGTGAAGATTGTAATCTAGGTAAATATGTTTGTTTTTAGCATAACCAAGTGTTGTGATTTGGCTCGTCAAAATACCAAGGCCAAATAGGTAGGTTTCCAATTGGTGTTGGGAAAGGAGAAGAGGAATGTGCACAGGTTATTTCCCATAAGAATTGGGAATTCAGTTTTTCTTTGTGATCCCAATTAGTTTAGGATTAGGAAATAAGTTAGTATTCCCTATTCTAAAAGGATTTAGGAATTCTACACTTGTTAGGCATGTAACCATCGATCTATGACTCTATGTACTATAAGTAGGCTTGTTGGGGGCTGTTTATTCACATGAAAAGCAGAGAGAATACAAGGGTAGAGAGCCAAGAGTGATAGAGAGATCTAAAGCTAGGTTTTGGAGTTTAGCCTAAGGGTTTTCAATAAATTCTTGTAACCGAGTTGTTATTCTTAATAATACAGGTGATTTCTCGAGAGAGATCAAACAAGGAGTAGGCAAAGTTTGTTGTACCTTGCAAAATTCTTTGTGTTTGTGTGTGGCATGTTTACTATATTGTTCATATATTTGTATAGCATCATCTTATAAGTTTGCATAACACCGGAGACTATCGGTAAACAAGATCAACTAAGGGGAATTAAAATCAACACCAAGTAGAGTTCATGAAAAACAATCTAATCATGATTTTAACCCAGGAGTGCTTGTTAAGGCCTAAGGCCTAAACCTCATACGTCATACGTTTTTCAGCGGCTAATTGTGTCCTAACAGTCGGATCTTATTTGATTGTTTTGTCAGATCTGGGATACAGCTGGCCAAGAACGATTCCAAAGCCTTGGTGTAGCTTTTTACCGTGGTGCTGATTGCTGTGTTCTTGTGTATGATGTGAATTCAATGAAGTCATTTGATAACCTTAACAACTGGAGGGAAGAATTTCTCATTCAGGTGTCTTTGGTTTTTTTCCTCTCTTTCTTCCTCAAGAATTGCATTTCTTTCAAACTCTTCTGTTAATGTCATTTTCTTTTTTGGATAACTTCCATTTCCATTTATTAATAAAAATGAGCGGTTGAACTTATGATGACAAAATCTTCTACAGGCAAGTCCTTCAGATCCAGAAAACTTCCCATTTGTCGTTATTGGAAACAAGATTGATGTAGATGGTGGAAATAGTCGAGTGGTATGCATCTCTATTTGGAAAAGAAAATTCATCTTCTCTTTTTCTTACACGCACACACGTAGCTCTCACCCTTTCATGAACATATGATTTGCTATCCCATGTGCTTCAAGTCTACATGTCATTTTTTTGTTTATTCTCCAGGTTTCAGAGAAAAAGGCTCGAGCTTGGTGTGCATCAAAAGGAAATATTCCATACTATGAAACCTCTGCAAAGGAAGGCATTAATGTGGAAGAAGCTTTCCAGTGCATAGCAAAGGACGCTCTGAAGAGTGGGGAAGAGGAAGAAATGTAAGTTGAACCTGGAGCCCTATGCTAATGCACCTGCACATGCTCCCTTGTATTTTGATAATTCATTTCATTTGCTTGCATCACAAGTTGAATCATCTTATACTAAGCAATTATTTTCATTCGGAATTAAACTTTGAGGCAATATACCGGTTAGTTTTTACAGATCACCTGTTCGATTTAGTAATTTTTCTTAGAACTTAGTTCAACATTCTCAAAATATAACAGCTGTCCCACTGACATATAACACTTCTCAAATAATCAAAATTGGTGTTGCATGATGTCCTTTAGTTTCATCTTATGGTTCTTCGTGTGCTTTATTCTAGGAAACTTATGGTTAGTGTATATCATACATTTTACTTCATTTGCTAAATATTGGTATTAGCAAGTGTGACGATAGCTATGCTGATTTTTACTTTTATTTTTTTTAGAGTATTACATAAATTCAACCGTTTGAGAGAATTTTTCCATTGCTCATCTGTTGATATTGTTCTATTTTGTTTTTTTGCTTCATGTAGATACTTGCCGGATACGATTGATGTTGGAAGCAGCAATCAGCCAAGGTCAACTGGATGCGAATGCTAAATATTGTACCCGAATTCTTTGCCAGTAAAAAATAAGTCATCTTTGGAAGTATATTAGTCTCTGTGGGAAACAAATTGCTCCCCATCAATGCTTTTTCAGCTAGGTTGTATGGCGCCTTTCTTTCCAAGTTGTGTTTGATCCGACCAGGTTACATTTGATTTCATCCCATTGATATCCAGTTATTGTTAGTACGGATACGGTATTACTTGTATTTTCAGGAAAATAATGCAGTTTCCATTAGTTGTAATGATTTTTACGGATTGGTAACACGTCTCTGGTTCGACAAGTCATTTCGAGTATTGAACACGGAGAAACTGCCCCAAAGCCAAGTAACTATGGTATCCCCTACTACAAGTTACTTACGGGCAAACTAGTAGGGGAACTGAGGCGCATATTTGGACCATTGGATTTGAACCAACGGCTGAAACTAAGTGGCCGAGGATCCCGTTGGATCAAATCCAAACATGTATTGTGTTGCAATTGAAAGCCCGTAGTAGTCGAGAAGAAAGGCAATCGCGCCTTTATGTACATTCCAATTGCTCCAAAAAGTACCATGAGCAGCAAAATTTCAAGCAGAAATTAACTTACATAGGGTAGATAACAAACTCTGTAAATGCATATTTTGGTCTCCATATTACAATAAACAAGTCAAACGCTGTCAAGCCATAAGATATTAAACAAACTTTGCAACGCATTCACCAAATTGTTAGAAACTCAATTACACAAGGCTCACTGATAGAATTTCAAATTTGGCAGTTTACCTGAATAAAATTTTAGTGCTGTCAGTGGACTCTTTTTTTCTTTCTTTTCTTCGCTTAGCTTGTCACCTCGTAAGGTTTACATGGTTAGAGTTGAAATATCCAAAACAGAACAAAGTGGATTGCTGAAAATTACCCCGAAAGGCCCCGTCTGTTTTGTGAATGGGAGTATCGGCAGCATGGGGAGAGTCTGTTTCAGTGTAGCAGAAGAGCAACCACCAATCCGCCCATCTCTAGCTCGCTCTTGGCACAAAAGATAATTCATGACGGCTGCAGAAGAATAATTAATATCTATTCACAAGTTCTCAGGTGTTTACTTCGACCCAACTGATGAAAGTTTGTCCTTTCTGGGAGGCCATATTGAACTTCCTGCCAATGTTGTGGCTGAAAATTGGTTTGACGGAGTCGGGGCCGCTGCCCCCATCGGTCTTGACATAGGTGGCCTTTGGGAAGTCATGCCTAGCGTGGGCCTTGGAACTGAGTTTGCAATATTCATGGCCATCCTATTGGCAGCAATTGATGACGGCATGCCTCTAGATGAACCTGGTACGCCAAGGCAAGATGCAATTATCTGTGCCCGCTCATGGTAGAGCTTCTGTCTTGACCTGTCCAATTGCTCTCTTACTCTCATTACAACATGTTCCATCTCGTTAAAGAATCCTAATTTGGCGTCCAACTTATGCAACTGCAGTTAAACAGAAACCTTCAAAAAGTTAGACTATAATTAATAGCGAACAAACAATAGGTAGGCAATTTGGCATTTGGGATGACCTCCTTCTCCACCAACATTGCTGCAAGTTGTCGGATTTGATCTTCTTCCTGTTCTGCTAGAAGCTTTGCCTTCACTGCAGCTGCTGACATTGCAGAAACTGCAGCAAGCTTTAGTTTATCAATTTTCTCAACCACTTTTGTCTCCATACTGTCATGTTTTTCTATTTTACCATCTTTAGTTTGATTGTCACCTGGAAAGTACAAACAAACAGGAGATCAGTAAATCACGGGCATTGACCATGAAATTCATGAAACTCATGGACAAACTGTTTCCTTTTTTCAGCTGGTGTTACACAGTATTAATGATCCAACCATACCTGGCAAGCAGAAGAACCATTCCCAGATATCTAAAAAAAATTAAAAATAATTCCAGGATACGAGAGAGAAGAGACAGAGACGTACTTGCTCCCTTTTCAACCACTGAATTTGATGTAACTGGTTGCTGAGGCTCATCCTTTTGTGGGGTCTGAGAATCACACACCATATCCACATCCTTTGGTACCTCTGTAGGTTCAGGCGGTTCTTCTGATTTGGCAGTAACCACTGGTTGAGGCTCTTTTATTTCTGTAGCCAGAGAATTAGATACATCTACATCTTTTGTTGCCTCTTTAGATTGAGGAGGTTCCTCGACTGAATTTGACGTAATTGGCTGTTGACTCTCATTTTTTGTAGAGGGAACTAAATCAGACATATCCACATCAGTTACTGGCTCTGTAGGTTCAGAAGGCTTTCCCGCTCGTCCTGATTCCTTCTCAGAACTCATTTGATGCCCTGTCTCCACTTTTGAATCAGTTGTGTCCTCCACAGTAGTTGGTGATTCAACCTTTGGTAACTCTAACTTGTCCGAGTTCTTCAAATTTTCAGTTCCTACTTCCTCATGAGAAACTACGCCATCGTGTTCTTTTGCAGATTGCGACTTTTCTTCAGAAGAAGATTTTTCAAGTTTCTCGTCACTGTTATCATTTAATGAATCTTTATCTTCCAAACCTGAGGTGGAGTTATCCTCTTTCTGGTTTTTGACTTCATGAACTTTGTCTTCATTGACTTTGTCTTTCTGCGCTTCCACTTCAGCAGAAACACTGCAAAATCATCACTCACATCAGATAGAATATACAAAAACTGGTAGAGGATAAATTCTCCACAACAAATGGCATACCTATCAGGACCAGCACGTTCCTTACTGCCATTTGGTGGATCTTCCAAAATAAAGCAATGCCTTGCAGCCAGCTCAGTACCAGGAGAACTGGCAGATATAGATTTCAAAGAATTATGTGCTGAAGCAATAGCAGCATCAGGTCCCACCAAACGTGCTAGGAATGCTGCCTGTAAAAGAGTGGAACCTATAAGCAGTGACACATTAGCAATACCTGAATGCCAAAGTATTAGTTACATATTTGCTTACTGCAAGGTATTGCTTAAGCCCCAGGATATGAGCAAGTTCAGTAAACCGTAAAAGACATCACCACATGCATGCATACCTCATACATTTACACATACAGTTATCATCCATATGCTTAAACATGCATGAATGAAAATGAATAATACAATAGAAGATCAATTCAAATGCAGAAACAGGAAAAGGTCATAGGTAACAAATTACAGTGAGTCAGTTGTCTCAACGTTTGCCAATACGCAAGAAATTTCTCTGCACCTGATTTGATAGTTTAAAACGTAATACAGAATGCAATTGCAAGAATCACTAGGCACACTAAAGATATAAAATTAGTGTAAGTTGTTGCAATTTTCAAAAGAATGTTCCCTGATTAAGTATTTTTACCAGCAATGCACTGTTAAAGCTAAATTCAATTTGGCTAACCATGTGAAGTGTATGTCACAATGTTGGATCACTTCAGCTTATTTTAAAGTACTTAAACACTAATATGTGAGTTAATAAATAACTTAAGTTACTCTTTTAGCTATTTCTTTCTTTGTGGGACGTGTTCAACAGATTCACTTAGAGTCGTGTAATCGCCTACAGATGCTCCATATACCCACACATAAGCAGTCAGCTTACCAATGCCATGGCAGGGTTTCCCACTTCTGTAAATGAAAGTTGACCTTCAGGTGTTGGAGAATAACCAACAACTTCGAATGCTTCTTTAAGAGCCTTTAGGGCAAAATTCTCATCTGTTTCTTGATCAAATTTCAATTCACCGGTATCTCCCAATTTTGAAGTTTCCTGACCGTCTTTGACATCATTTAAATCTTCTGGCTTTGAAGTATCTTGTCCAACGTTTACTTCAGTCACTTCTTTTGAAGTTTCAATTGGGGAAGTTTGGGGGTCACTCGCATTAACAGCATTCTTATTCTCTGTTGCTTCAGGGGCATCTTTGGGGGCCGATAAATCATTTCCGGTTGAAGTTGGACATGCAGTCTCTTTGGCACTACCATCAAAACCATCGTCATAATCAAGAAAAGTGTCCTCAACTGGCATTTGAACAAAGTGTAGTATACATTGAGCTTTTGTGTTTGTTGCGACATGTTCAGCAATCTCATTCCAGTTTTCTTTATAAAGTTCTAATGCTTCAAGTAGAAGGAGAGTCTCCTGATCAGTCCAGTTCCCACCAGTTACACCCGGAACCTCAGCAGGCTCCATAAGAATGAAATCTGACGAAGACATGCCAGAGTCGAATTTCCCATTATTAAAGCAATCAGTGCATAGATCAAAATCTGCCTGTTAAAATGAAAGTAATCAGCAAAAACAATAAAAGTAAACAGGGAGTGGAAATATGAAAAATAATTTATATAATGATGACATCCATTTCATCAAACAGAAACTTCCATCGACATGACATGGAAACTATTCTAGATAGACTTCTCGTGGTGGAATGCCTTATAAATAACAGAAAGTTACTTTAAAACAATAGCAAAACGTAATCACCAGGGAGTATTAACAATCTAATGTCATTAGGTGATAGTTGCCAACTTCCCCGAGAATAAAATTATTGTGGACCTGACAACTCTGATCTGGAGAGATATAGCTTCATATAAACAATAGTTTGATCACATAATAACCACACACTTCAGGCATAACAAATATGAATCATTGGAAGGTTTGGTAAAATGACTTGTTTTTCTAACTAACAATAATCTTCGTGTTTAGGATCAACAGTCGGATAAAATGAAGGTTAGCAAGGTGTATAACCAAAAGCAAGCACCACTACAAAATTCAATAATAAAATCAGCAATCGTTATTAAAGAACCAACCTGCTTCTGGCAATGGTAGCGCTTGCGTGAGCAATCTGCTGAACAAGAGTTGCAATGGTACTCAACAGCTGGCCCTTCAGGCCTAACCAACTCTTCAGCAATTGCAGAGTCGGGAAACAACCCAGATAGCACTGTTGGGGTCGTTATATTAGTCTTGGGAACAACTGATGAGCGTGATTGTAGTGCTTCAAATTGATACAACTTATCAACCAAAGAATCCTTTTCTGCCACTCCATCACCATCGACGCTGGCCACAGAAGAACCTGTTGGTGGGAATGGGTGGACATTAATCAAACCCCAGTGGTCCAAAAATCCCATTACTTCTTGTCTAGGATCAAATTCTCCCACTTCAAGCTCCAACAAGTCCTTTAATTCCATAAATATGCCCGGATTTGCATGGAATTTCTTCATGATGCAATTACGTATCTCCAAGTATACGTCAGGAGTCCGAGTCTCAGACTTCCCATTAAAGAAAGACGGCAACATTAGCTCCTCAATGGAGTGAACCTTTGTCCAAGAAAACCAACCTGGAAGCCGGAACAATAATCCAATCAAGATGCAAGTTTAAAAACACCAAAAAGGCTTCCGCCCCACATAATCGAAACAATGTTTTTAAGAACACAAAATTTCAACACTAATGTTCTCTTAGCTCCATTTAAATAATGCCTGCAGAACAAATTCATCGTAACGTCTTTTGCCTGATGTATTTTCCCTAAGTACTTTCATTTAAGCAACATTCTTCGTAAAGCTTCTAACAAGTTCAGCAACTGGAAATTTATCTCAGCTTCTCACTTTCACTAAACAAAAACTACATACTACACCAAATCGCAACCAAAACCGACATGAAAGATTCAATTTTCACTCAATTCTAATCCAATTGTGCATAAGAAGCAAGAATTTTCACAATAGCCAAAGAGTCTCACCGCAATGACTAGGAACAACATGAGCATTGGCACTGCGAGATCTAATGGATTCAAACCCAGCCTCCATAGAAGCCTCCAGAGCCTCCAAATCGCTCTCCCGTTTCACCAGCTCAGCCACCGCCTCCCCCACCGGGTCAGGCAGCTTGGCTTGCGCCGCCGGCTTCGCAGCAGCCCCAGCTGATGAAGCCGAAGCGAGGCTGCTAGGGCCCTGACGGGCCCGGGTCAACGGGCCGTTGTGGATCGGAGTGTGAGAAAGCAAAGCCTTCTCGCGAGCGAAACGTTTGGATGGCGTGGATGAAGAGGTTGAGCCGCCGAGGCTGCTTGGCTTTCGCTTTTGGGCTCCGCCACGACGCCGAGTAGAAGACGGCTCGGCGGTTGGAGAGTCGGCATTTGACGGCGGCTGAGTTCCGGCAGCGTCGCGGCGTTTTTCTTCCATGGATTGATTGGGAGGGTTTGGTATGCGAATCTGGGTGTTTTGTTTTCGGACGCAGCACACCCAGATATACGCAGATGTGAAGTACTGCTGTAGAATGATACTGCACTCTAAACTCTTCGTGCTTCCACCTCAGAGAAAAAGCTATTTTACCTTGGGTTCCTCTGCTATTTTACCTGATTTTTTTATTTATAAAAGGCGACATTTTCTTTGAAACAGCCAAACAAGGCTTATGAAGTACATGGCACGGAGAGATCCTCCTCAATTAAATCACAGGTGAAAGAGGAGGTTCGTTAAACCAAATACAATTGTTCCTTAAATGGAGAGCAAACCTAGCAATTTTATGAGCAATGGAATTAGCTTGACGGCCAACATGGGCGAAAGAAACTTCAGCCATCATTCCCGTAAGCGGAGATGATTTGAAGCGAATTACTCTCAAAAGCTAAATTTTGTAAGCCCCTTTCGTTCACCAATTCAAGCCCTGCTCCAACTGCTAGCGCTTCAATCTGCACCGGAGAGAAGACCTCATGAAAAACAAACGAAGCAGCGCCCATAAAGTTGCCATTGCAATCTCGGATAACCAAGCCCGCCTCTCCAATAGACAAAGCTTCGCGTTCCTAGCAGTCCATATAGCCCAAAAAACCATTAAACAACCGTCAAACTCTGATTGACTCAAAATTTGGGAAATGTGGGAAACCCATTCCAGTAGCGAGTCGTGGAAATCAGAGGGTGGACGGACACCCAATGATGAAGAGAGCCAAACACCCTTCGCAAAAGAGCAGTCAAAGAAAAGCTGGGAGTTGGATTCCCCGGCCGCACCATCAAATGCCGATATTGGAGACTGGCTCCTGAAGATATTATGTTGGACAGAATCCTCCAGACCGTCATTTTGACTTTAGGCGGAATGCAGGCTTTCCACCATCAAACCCCACAGTGACCGATATTGGAGATAATTTCATTTGTTCAAAAAAAAAAAAATTCTGATATGGAAATTATTGCTTTAGGGAATCCTATTGATATTTACTCTCAATATAAGATGTAACCACCACTGGTTGTTCAGTGATTGAGAACAAATTTTAAGACCATATTCCACACGAAACATTCTGGGTTTGATTCTTGACGCTCGTAAATCATATGATAATGGCCAGAGAGAGGTTGAAATGCCCATGTCCTTCTCCCGAAATGAGAGACTAACGTGATGAAGCCACTAACTAGTTTCTTTTTGAAAAAAACATATAATGTGTATAACCATTGTCTCAATGTTTTTTAAATACAACAATATAGTGTGAATACCCTTCATTTGTATGAGTGAAAAAGAAATTCAAATTTGAACAAACATTGGAATTTTAAAATGGATTGTGGGAAACCAATTTAATTCAAAGTTCATCATTTTTTCTTAATGTAGATAATACCAATTATTAAAAAATAAATAAATAAATAAAAAACCATTTCTCTCCTCTAAGCTCTAACTCTCGAATTCTCTGTCATTTTCCCTCACCAACACATAGCACCACCATCACAACGTTCACTTTTCCCGGCCTGGTAAGTCATTTTAGTGTTTTGGTAAGTCACCATGAATTCTAATGCGATTCTGGTGAAAGTTTTGAAATGAATTCGAGGTTTCTAACCTCTGTTTGTTATGTGGTGGTTTCTAGAAACCGGCAAAGTGCCACTGGTGAAATCTCGGTGAATCCGAGACTAATCTAATCCAAATCCTCCCAAATCGAAGTTGAGGTAAATTTTAGACCGTTTTGTGTAATTCCTGGCTTGATTTGGGGAAGAAATATGTTGAATTGAACGAATTCAAGCCCTAAATACTTTATGGGTAAAATATGCAGGATCCGGCGAACTCCGGAGGCGGAGCACAGCAGTCACCGTTAATTTTAATGGCGACGACAGCGGATTCCCTTATATCTAAAGGAATGTTCACAAAATCAGGCATATTTTTTTAACACTTCAAACTGAATCCGACGACAGACGTGTGGCCGTCGATGACCGGCGCTTGGCTACCGGTGTCAGCGGCGCGTGCGGTGGCGCGTGGGGATCCAAGACCTACTTTAGGTTTTCCTATGTCCCAAATCGTGTGGCGCACTTTGTTTAGGCAAATTCAAGGCCGTTAATCATGTTTAGGTGATAGAATTTGTGAAACACTAGAAAGTGCTAAATAAAAGTAATATTTTACAGGTGCAAGTGTAAGAGAGCTTCTTGTGGATCAATGTTGCTACCAGGATATGGCCACAACAGTTAGAGACAGTAATAACCAAAATCGACGTCATAAAACTGAAGAAGATCGAGTTATGAGGATATAGGAGAAGTTGGCAAAGACAAAACCAAATATATAGGAGAAGTTGGCAAGACAAAACCAACTATATTTAGAGGTAAACCAAAACCTATGGTAAGGGAAGAATTGCTTTGACAGATTAAGAGAAAAAATAGTCAAAAGGTTCTAGAAGATGTTCAAGTGATTGTTGCTAGTACTTATCTGGATGGACGAGCATACTATTGGTGGGATCCAATTCTATGTATTCCGGAGACTCAAGTGACAACTTGGGAAGAATTTGAGAATATCTTTTTAGAAAAATATGTCGCAAGTACTTTGAAGGCTATGAAAGCAAGATAGTTAGCAAGATAGTTCGCTAACCTTGCAGTATGAGGCTAAATTTGAAGAGCTTATGCGTTTTGCACCCTATATGATTCCAAGGATGCTGCAAAAGCAAATCTGAAGAAGGATTGAGACAACCAAACTTGGAAGATGTGGAAATTCTAAAGTTAAGCAATTATGTTGATGTGAAAGAAAGGGTTTACACAGCAAAACGATCTGGAGTTAAGAGAACATGGGATTATAAGAACTATAGCAATGGACAAATCAATAAGCTGAAAAGATTTAATCCTCTTTCGTATCAACCACGGGAAAGGCAAGAACCTCGTACATGTTAGCATGCAAACAAATCAACATATTAAGAGGAATTATCCACGAGTACAAAGGAATCAAGAACCTCAAATACAATATCGTGCTTCAAAAATACAATTTTATAGCCAACAAACACAATTTCATGCACAACCATCTCAAAATTATGTTCCTTATCAAACTCAAGAAAATTGGCGAATACCATAAGTTGGTCAAACGTCACAACATTCAAGAGGGCAGAAATTGATATATGCCCTAAAAGCAATCAAAGGTCGATAAACTAATTAAGAGTATATAGTGATCAGTCCAAAATTTGGGGCATGATCACTATGTATATGTTACGAATAGTGAGTCCATGGATAGGTTTAAATGCACATGTATGAGGTAGCTAATGTTATAGAGACCTTGTTCATATGTGATTATCCTAAACACAGTTTCTGGTCGTTGGATTATAAAAGTGGATATCTATAATTCGGAAAGACTAACACACGCTCTGTCTGCACAATTGTGGATAAGGAATGCATGGCTCAATCTCAAGCTATCGGCGACGATCCATTGAGACAAATGTGTAGGTGATTAATAGAGATTAAGTTCATTGAACACGATTAACTCATAGTACTTGTGTGGATTTATATACATGTAAAGCAAGTGACTCTTAATTCCAAAACGCAAATGATCCTCTAACCCGAGACATCTTAATTGTCGTATGGATAACGACATGACTTTGTGACATGCATTACACCCTTAACAGGCTATCAAGTGTATGCTTCGAATCATTGAAATATTTATAATGACATATGATGTACAACAAGGGATCTCTAGCTTTCTTTATAAAGAAAGTAGAATACTATACTACATGACAAAGAAATCCTTGGTCAGGGTACTAAGCATGATTGATTATAACTCTCGATAGCTTTAACAGGTTCATGTAGACGTGTACGATCACATTAAGGGTTTGACATTATTAACCATGCCCTGATAATATGATTGAGAGTATTGTATAGAGAAGCATTGTATTTCTCAAAATACATTCTATATCAAGTTGGGGACTATGACATACAACTACGTGTCACTCGTTGAGACCTCTCGAGGTATTTATCCTTACTAAGAGGGTGAACCAAAAGTGTTTTAAGTTCGTTAAACGATTAAAGAAGTCTAAATCGCCCACGACCTCGTCGATTAGACCTAATGGATCGCACACCTATTCTTGTTTGTGGTGAATACAAAAGTGTTCGAATGATTAATCAGATTAATAGGAAGGAGGAAATAAGTAATTAAATAGTTTAATTAATTTTAATGGAGGTTTAAAGTCTATTTTGGGCTTCAAAATAGTTTCGAATTGGGCACATTGGGGCCAAGCCCACTTTGACTAGATTAAGTTCTAAAGTGAACTAAGGTGGAAAAATTGCCTGAAAGGCCCAATCCAAGCCAATAGATGGGTTGGCTAGAGTTGGTGAGTTTTGTTCCTATATTTACAGAATAAAGTGGGAAACAAACTCAAGTGATGGTGTAAGGTGATGTGTAGGTAGGGATGGGCAAATACCCATTGATTATATGTAACCGCGGTTATCTGTCCATTTAAATTAAACGATTACGGTTATAGGTAACTGTTTAGATAAATAAACGGTTATGGGTATAACTATTTACCCGTTATATTTAAATGAGTGGTTATGGGTATTAACCACGGTTATAAGGGTTACCCGTTTACCCGTTTATATTAATAGATATATAAAATTAAAAAAGCAAAAAAACCTAATCTGTAAGACTGCACTGTTCGTTCTCTCCGCCAGGAGGCCGGGACCTCCGTCCGCCGCTTGTCTCTCTCTCCTCGCTGCTCCCTCTCATCTCCGCCGCTCATCTCTCTCCTCGCTTGTCTCTCTCTCCTCGCTGCTCCCTCTCATCCTCATCTCTCTCTCATCGCTGCTCGGCTCTCTCCCCCTCGTTGCTCATCTCAATGCCCCATCTCGATCTCCCCCCACCCACCCTTCAAGGTGCGTTTTACCCTTCAAATTTCTTACTTAACCTGATTAATTACTGATTTGTTTGTTAATTTATTGAAAATCTCTTATTTTTAGGGTTTAGTGATGCAGGGTATTGTTTAATTTTTTGATTGAAAATTAGGGAAGTCATATTACTGATTGAAAATCATATTCCAATTAAAATTAGAGAAGACTGAATATTCTGATTGAAAATATTGTGTAGATTAAAGGCTAATTTTTAGAGATTTTTTTTTTTATTCAGTGATTTTTTTTGTTGCATAAACTGAATAATCAGTAATTTTGATTTTCAATTAAAATTAGGGAAGTCGTGGAAGAAGAAGTCTGAATTCATATTTTTAGATGTTCTAACTATTTCTAACTAATGGGTTTCTTTTCTTTCTCCTGATAGTATTGTCCTGTTTTTTTACATGTTTTGTATACACTTATGTAGTCGTGGAAGTTAGTCCTTTATATCTTAGAAAAGTTTGAATTCATGTTCTGCTTGTAAAACTAGGTTGATACTTGTAAAACTAGTTTGAATTCACAATGGATACAAATGTTCTGCTTGATATTTTAGAATTAAGCATCACATATATCTATATTTTTACAGTTTTAGAACTCTGAAGTCTGAATTCATGTTGTGGGTGCTGCAGATTGCTATAGAAGTATATCTTAGCCAAGCGAAAAAAGGTACTAAAATGAAACTTCAATATTCGTTCACAAGTCACTACTTATATATGATGATAAGTAACTAATTATATGTGATTGAAGAAGTACCTAACTGGGAGGCAATTAATTCTTGAATATGGAGACTCAAAGATGTTGTTTTTTGTGATTTTTGAATATGGAGACTCAAAGTTTTGATGGAGATTAGTAATTTCATTGTAGATTCTAATGTTGTTTTTTGTGATTTTTGTTTCATTTCAACTAGTTCCAATATGGAGACTCAAAGCGAGAGCCAAGATATTGAACCAATTAATCTTGATCAAGATTTGGACCAAGCCGAATCAAGCTTTGATGATAACACTGGTAAGAAGAGGAAAAAAACCTCGTTTGTCTGGCAGCATTTTAAGGAAAAGATGTTTCGTGGGGGTGTGAAAGCTGTATGGAACCGGTTGTGGACCTGTGGTACGAATACGATGTATAATCTGAGGTCACATTCACTAGTTATACCTTACTTAATGTGTTCTCTTCTAGCTGTCCTTTTTTGTCCTTCATACATATTCCCTCCTATATGCTAACACCTCTGGTTAAAAAATTTCTTTTGGGATACTAATTCAATTTATATATTTCTTTTGTGGGCCTCTTTTGGTGACAACGAGTCGATGAGGCTTTGTAATTGAATGTGCTTAAAGCATTAGTATGACTAGAAGGAATCGGACTAGGTATGTTCAAACTTTGATCATTTGTTGGTTATGACTAGAAGGAATTTGGTGGGATTTTCGCTTCCTTCGATGTTCTGATCTCGGGATTGCTATAAGTCAGATTGTAATTAACCTTCTTGTTTGCAGCTCCAAGGGCCGCGGGGAAGTGCAAGAACCGCAACTAACATGAACCGTACCAGCTGGAAATAGCATTCTCCAGAGCATCAAAATGGACTCGAAGTCAGGTGCTTGTTGCAGAGTCCGAAATATGTTTGATAGAATCAGTTTTTGTTAGTAAAAAATCCATTATTAGCAAATATATTATATCACCTTGATTGATTAAAACTATCGTTTGTCTTTATTATTTCAATTATTGGAGTTGTATACGGTTACGGTAAAAAAAAAAAATGTAAATAGGCGCAAAAAGGGGTAGATGGGTTAAAAAATGGATAAACGGGTAAACGGGTAAATGGTTATGGTTAAATGGGTACGTGGTTATGGGTATGGTTAACCGTTTATAAACGGTTATGGATATGGGTGTAACCGTTTAGGCAATTACCCAACGGGTAAACGGTTATGCGGGTATGAGTATAAACGTTTATGGGTAAATAATCGCGGTTACCCGCCCGCCAGAACCATTGCCCATCCCTATGTGTAGGTGAGATGGTGTAAAGTAGTGCTTCTTTTGAAAGACGTTTTTTTTTTTGAACAAATTCTCTTGAAAGTTTTAGTAAGGAGTCTTCATTCTTGTCAGGGTAGGCTCTTAGGAAGTGAGCCAGTGTCTTTCGTAGAGTTCTCTGCTTTGCTTTCATCATCATGGTACGATGAAATATTGGGCCTTGGCTCAAATTCTTCAACCCCAACGAATGGTTTTTTCATGCTTTCATGGCAGTCCTCGGCTTTCCTTTTTGGTGTTGAATCAGGAACTTCAACAAGGAGGCCTCCAATTGCTTGGGGCATAGATTGCTCATTCATGACAGTTTTTCAGTATTCTCCTACACCTCCTCTTGATTCAATAGGTTTAGCAAACTGATCCACAAGTGAGAGAGAGTAAGAAAAACAAAAGAATGTGTGTTCTATCAGTCAAATGACGCCACATATACATATTTAAACAAATATTTACGTGCCAATAGTCCAAATGAATTTGACAATAATAAAGCACAATAAAAGTAAGCAAGATGTTATTATCACTCCAAAAAGTGGATCCCAAAATTTCCAGATATATAGAAATACAAGGGAGAAGAATATTTGGTTCTTTTATTTCAAAATTAACATATATAAAATGCTTATGTTCTCAAATTGTGACCATTGATTAATTTAATTGATTCTTGTTGGAATTTATCGTATGGATTCACAGTTTGATAATATAAGTTGGCAAGAAAACATTACACTATATATATTGTGGAAGAAAATTTTCAACGCAAATGTGAGAGAAGAGTTCAGTCATCTATCAAATTTTTGGCTTAAAAGATTTGGCAGGTAACATATTTTAAGCAACAACATTAAGGATATCACAAATGCTTACCAAAAGAAGAGTGAAGAGAGCTAAGGTAGCACAAAGGGACTTCACGTTTGAATGGTATTCAAAAGGGTTGCTTGTAGTTGTACGTCGAATGATATGAAACTCAGACTACTTATGGATAATTTGGGAGGAGAATAATGTCTTGAAATATGTCAAACCAGTACGCACATGATAATCAAGTTGGGGTTGGGGATGGGGTTGGTGATGACGGATAACGATTATGAATAAAATATAATGGTGGTATTCCCGATCAGGTAAGAGTGGGGTGCGGATATTTGTTTTGATGGTTTTCAGACATGGAAGAAATCAATGGTGGACCTAATTAGGGACCCCAAGGTTTTGGAAGGATTACTTAATAGATATGCTTTTTTATCAAGTAGAGTCTCAGTCACTTATTTTGTGCATGTAATAGACTTTTTCCCGTGGTATGACTCCGACATAAGATTATATATAGATGCATACATACATACCTTTTATCCAAAGGGATGGGTGTGTCTAAGGTGCGGACAAAGCGTGCAGACAATCTGTGCGAACAAGGATCTAACGGCTGAAAATAAACGAGCTCACGAATAGAACCGGATCGTTGTGACCCGGTGCATTTAGAAAATTTTAAATTTTTTTATTTAGTTGGCATGTTTTTGTTTGTCCGAAAAAAACAGGGAGCAAGCGGGAAATAGGGGTTGGCCATTGCATGCGTAGAAGAGGAAAAAAGAGAGGAAGAGAGGCAGACATAGGGAACTGGAATTTTCCCTACAAACAGATTATTGCAATCGGAAATTATTTATGTATTCAAATAATTTTTTGTTATTTTAATTTTATACGTCATAAATAATTATGTTGGACGTACAATAATGAATATTTTATGCAAGGTTCTAAAAAACGCTAGGCGCTAGTTGGGCGGTGGGCTAGTGCCTAGCGCTTAGGCGGCTAGGCGGGGTCTAGGCGGGCACCTAGGCGGATTTAGGTAAATTTCTTGTATATCTTGTAAATAAGTGCATAGTGACACTTACAAAAAATTATGCTTGTATGAAATCTATGGATAAGATAATAAAAGAATGATAAAATGCAAAAAGAGTATCCAACAAGTCCAAAATTTAAAAACACACATATAACTATAGTGAGGAGTATTGTAGGATGACACATGTACAACAAGCTCACAATTTAGAACCACATATTCAACGAATTTAGGTATATTTATTATATATCGTATAAATAAGTGTTTGTTCATATTTAAAATATACATAATTTCATTTAGAATTATAAGATAATCAAATTTAAACATTAAATAATATGTTCTTTTGTTAAGCAAAAGCTTTAGCATTTTAAGTACATAATAAAAATACATATGGTATGATCTTAAAAAATAAAAAATAAAACATTACAACAAAAAAATAAAAAAAGAATGAAAAGTAATACCGGGTTAAGAGTGGAAAAAGAAAAGGCTATAAAAAGTAGTAAAAAAAATGGTGGGGACCATTCAAAGAAAACGTGCAGCTGCAGCTATAGGTCTTTTCCTAGATAAAAGATGGTGGGACCATCTTTATTTAATCGAACAAATTGGAACAGAGTCGTCTTCCTCGCAGAGCCGACTCTGCAACAGAAAAAATTATAGATTCCGGCGTCTTCATGTAAGCCCGATTAGTCTCCACCCAGCTCCTCCTAGCCCCGCCCAGACTTGCATATCCCCGCCTAGTCTTGCCTATTCCCGTCCAGCGCCAGCCTAATGGGCTATCCGATTTTGTAGCCGATTTGGAGTTAAGCGTGGCGGTTGGCTGCCGTCCAGCGCCTAGGCCAATTTTTAGAACATAGACTTTGCATGAAGATGGACAATATCACGTGGTAAATATTCCTTATAATTCACAACGTCCCAGTTCACGATTCAGTGTAGTTGTTTTCTCTCAAACCTTTCCTCCTTCTGCCTTCACCACTTCTTACTCCGGTTTGGGGTCGGCGGTAGCCCGACTCCCCCTCTTTCTAGCCTTTCTTCCCTCTTTTTTTCCTTCTCCACCCTCTGCATCTTCCCTCTTCCCCTTCTTTCCCCCATCATTCCCACCTTTTTCTAGCTCGTCTTCCCCCTTACCCATCCACCTCCACTCTCTGCATCTTCTTTTTTGCCTTTACTTTCCTTCATCCTTCCCCCTTCATTCCTTCCGATCAAAAGCTTTTATTTTTATTTTTATTTTTAAATTTGTGAACTTTTTCTCTTTTGGTCTTTGTTTTAGCTTCCCTTAAGTTTTGTTCTATGAACTCTGTCTCAATTCCCATGAGTTGGTCTCAGATCTGGACCTTCATGGCCTTCTCCTGCTCTGGTGATATTTTTCGTTGTGCGTCATCAATCACCGACCTTTGCTACTCAGCCTGTGTGCTTCTTCTTGGGTGTTGGGTGGTTGTCAAAGTGCTTTTAGCACTATCTAATGGGATTATGGGAGCGCTTACTGCGCGGGTGGCTTGCTCACCCCCATTTTTCGTTGATCCATTTGTTCTATTGGATCGTTCTCTTGGTGGTGGTGGTGTCCTTGCAATGGAGGTGCATTTGGTGGCTGCTGGTTTCGTTCCAGTCTTAGGGTTTTTTTGTTGTTGTTCAGCTGGCCACTTTTGGGCCTATCTACTGTATTTTCTTTTTAGCTATTGGGCTTGTATTTAGGTCACCAAGAAGAGATGTGAAGAGGACATGAGTAACATAGGGTTGAGTGTGGTGCTACCACCATTGAGGTCAGTTGTAATGGACTCAATCGATATTTCAATTTCAGCAACTTCTGGTACCTGAAACGGTTCTTGGGCAAGATTACTATCCCGGAGTGTTTCCGTACTAATTTCTATCGAAGTCTCGAGCTGTTTGTCAATGTAGTTGTTGTCGTCGTTGTCAACATGATATACGTTTAGAGTGACATACATGTTCCTATGATCAATCTTCTGAACAATTTTCTAACCCCCCCTCCCCACCTTTAGGGTCATCTAGATAGAAAATCTGTTTTGCCTTACTTGCCAAAATGTAAGGGTCGTCATTGTACCAACATCTGTCAGTGTTCACTGATAGTAGTCCATGGTCTCGCGTAACTCTAGTACTTCTATGTTGGTTTTTCACCAAACCATCGACATTTAAACATGATCACTTGTCAACAGTCGTAAAGCAATTGTACTACATTTGTTAGTTTTCCATAGGAATCAATGTTTGTACTGTCGCCCCCACTTGATACATGAACCTTAGTATTTTGCATACACAACTTGTCATAATGCTCAGCCCCCAAGAACTTGACGCCGTTAATATAGCAACCTAAGAACATTTCAACGCAAATGAGTTCGAATGCAAAGTTATATAACTCTTCAGTGTAAGAGGGTGAATCCAATGCCTTCAATTCATTCACCAAATATAATACAAAAACTCAAGCTGTTAGTTTTACAAAATTTAAAGACAATGATTAAATTCATACAATATGTTCAATACAAACACATAAAGCTTACATATTTGAGAAACCAACGAGGAAACAATTCACGATGCTTTTAGGCATATAAATGTGATCATCTCTTCATGCTCATCCAGGTATGCCATTATCTCGTCATAACTGTTGAGTACGAACCAATGCGTTTCCTCCATATCCTTTTTGGAAAACGACTCACCCCGTACTAGATCGTCAAATGGTTGATTTGGACAACAATAGAAAGTTTCTCCTGCCTCACACCCCGACCACTATTGTACTGTGGACAATTGAGCTGTCTCAACATCTTGTAGGTACATTCCACAAAATGTAAGCGACTCATATGCGACCCAAACCTCTATAATTGATCCTTCGGGCTTCGCCCTGCTTCATACAAACTTTTTTAAATCACAAGCAGTCTGTAAAAATAAAAAGTTTTCATAAAAAATAATCAAATCGTCCATTGATGAAAAATAAAAAAATTATGGGCGATGATATACCTTTCTATTGGATACATTCATCGATTGTTGACTGGTCCACCAAGCAATGCCTCATCCGGCAAGTGAATAATCATGTAGATCCTACTTGTAAAGAATGTCAGGAAATATCTGTTCATACTTGCATAGGACTTGCACAATGTAGTCACGCAACTGTTTAACGTCTGACTTTGGCAACGAGCTTGCAGTCAATTGCGAAAAAAAAAAACTCGATAACAACATGATAGCTTCACCACATCAAAAGGCAAGAGGTTTCAAGTACCAATCGGAAGTAGGCTTTGCAGAATCACATGACAATCATGACTCTTTAGTCTAGAAAATTTACCGACGTTAACATTCAAGCAATGCGCGATATTTGAAGCATACCGATATGGAAACTTTACAGAAAATAGAAACTTTAAGAACTCTTTCTTCTCTTCCGGTTTAACTGGAAAAAAAAATGAAAGGCTCATTCTCACTTTGTCATTGTCCCTATTCATCCATAACCTGAGTCTTATGCCCATTTGTTCCAAATTGAGGCAAGCTTTGATTGTGTCGTTTATTTTTTCCTCGATGTCTAGAATTGTTTTGACTAATGTATCGAACACATTTAGCTCAACATGCATAACATTGAGGTTGTGTGTTAGTTTTAATTTCGATCAATACGGCTCCATTTTTTTTCTTTCTATCGTTTACTTATTGGCCAAAGAAGGGTGTTCTTGTGGTGGAGCTTTGGACTCATCCTTTTTGTGCAGATAGGTTTAGGGAAAAAACAATCCAATTGGGTTGTTGTATCCTGAACGGGACAAGTCCAGAGATATACTACTGGAACTGTTCGTGAACTTTTGTGAAACCGCACTAGACTTGAATCTCCTTAAAGAAAGTGAAATACTTGTGCCTCAGCCTAATTGTTTATGTGCTTCTTAGAAGAATATTACAATTTTCTTGTATTTTCCCAACATTATGTATCTTATACATATAAAAAGCAGTGCTCTAAAAATCGGCCTAGGCACTGGGCGATAGAGAACGGCCACGATTTAGGCCAAATTGTCCAACAAAATAGGGTAGTAGTTAGGTGCCTGCCTAGGCGCTCTCTAGGCGTTCTAAGAGGTGATTCAAGCGGTGGTTTTTCTTTTGCAATCTCGTTGTCTTTTTTGGTCGCTGATGCATCTCTCGGCTTCGCTTGTTGCCGATATGATGGGAAAGGGAAGGGTGGGAGAGAATAGTGAGGTGGTGAAGCAATGAGAACGATGGATTGTGAAGCAAAGAGAGAAGCATGCAACTTTGTCGATATGCTGTAGGAGGAGTGGGGATTAAGAGAAGGAAGATGACGACTGATATTATGAGAAAACAAATTGAAATGGTAGAGTGACAGATTGATAAAAGAGGAAGTTTTAATGGGAGAGGAAAAGATGGCGCGGAGAAAGGAAAAAAATGAATAAAATATATAGGGATTGATGAAACAAAGGAATTGGATCCCATCAGGATGTACTTGATCCCTACATCTTAGCCATTTATCGTGTATCATGCGGTCATAAATCATTTAATTTTTTATATTTAAAATTAAACACAAATAATATCTGACGAAAACTGGCAGTATGATGTACGATGAACAGCTAGGATGTGGGGATAGGATCCCCACAAAGTGGATCCGGAGACGATCTCTTTCCTGAAACAAAGGCCAAAGCATGGTTTAAGAGTAGAAAAATAAGTAAAATATTGATAAAACCAAGACCAACTTGATAATTTATAATTTTTAATGATAAAACCATGACAACCTCGACAATTTATTCTATCCTCACATCCAGCGATCCAACAAGTTCTTAATAAACCAAGCTCAACTTGACAATTTTATTTATTTATTTTAGTTTTTTTTTTGGGTAAACTATTTATTTTAGTTTTTGGTAATGTTTTATTATTTCTTTTTCTTTTTGAGTTTAACTTATTTATATAATAAAAGTATGAAAAATTTACTTGCAACCGCTTAGTTCACTTAAGCCCCTGCCTAAGCTCCGCCTAGCGCTTACCATGACCACTGCCCGATTAGCGCCTAACGTATTTTAGAACCTTGATAAAGAATAGCTTAAAATATACATATAACATTTGGCCAAATGTTCTTGTCATGTATTATTTTCATTTGAAGTATTATGAGTTTTTCTTGGTCTGAGTACGAGTTTGGTGGTTGTTTTTTTTCTTTTTTTCTTTTTGACCTAGATTGACATATAAACACCAAAACCACTTGTGTATATTACAGTACTCATAAAACATAGAATTAATTCTCTCCGAGCTAATAGCTGTATCTTTCTTAACACATGGAAGCTTTATTACAACTTTATTTGTAGTTTTAGGTGTACAACGGAGGAGGTAATATTAACTCTTTAAATTTCCTTCATTTTCTCGTAGTAATCGTAGATGGAAATATTTGCTTGGCTTGTTTTGCTCTAAATGGCTGCTTGCGAGTGTAAGCCTGATCAGACTTGGGTTGTGGCTCAATGTCCTTGGCATAGTATTCTACTTTGCTTTCATCTTCGCGGCCGTAAGCTGAGATATAGGGCCTGAACTCATCAAAAGGTTTCTTCACATTTTCACGGCAGTAGGCTTTCTCTTCCCGCGTTGAAATAGAGACATCAACAAGGAGGTCCTCCGTGGGTTCCTGTTTCATCATATTTTTCCATTCAATCGACTCTATTCCTCCTATAGTTTTTGGTGCTGAATCGGAAACCTCAACAACTAGGTCCCACCTAGGTTTGCTCTTTCATGATATTTTTCCAATCAACTGACTCAATTTCTTCACCTCTTATTGATCCTATAGTTTTTGGTTTTGAATCAAAAACCTCAACAAAGAAATTTCCCATACGTTCATCTTTCGTGATATCTTGCCAGTCAATTGACTCAATTCCTGCACCCCCCCCATCGTAAAGCTCTTGGAGTTGAATCAGAAACGTCAACATGGGGGTCTTCCTTAGTTTGCCATTCAAATCCGGCACCTCCTCTTGATTCTATAGTTGTAGCAAACTGCTCCACAATACAGAAAAAAACTAAAACATTATAGTAATTTTGAAGGCATTTTAAAGATTGTCACATGCACCAATTAGATGGGCAAGACTATTTAACATTTGTGTTTAACTTCTATATCTGGTTACGACTGACATATTTTGTGGCTTACCATAAATTCACTCTTATCGATTGTTGTATCAGAGAATAAAAATCAAAAGATTGTCTTATGCTTAACCAATTAGCTCTTGAGGTGGTGTTTCTCTTTCCAATGTTGAAAAGAGGTTCCAAATTCGAATCTCCTCCACGGGTATTTAAGATAGTAGATTCTCTTATGCTTCCACCGCAGTGCAAATAGTATTATGTTGTCAGTCTGAATTTAGAGCACATATTGAAACACAAATTCCCTTATAAAGAGTTTGAACCACATATTCAAATAAGTTTCACTCCAAAAGATTTTGAATTGATATTGA
Source organism: Heteromeles arbutifolia (assembly GCA_024362995.1). Lineage (NCBI taxonomy): Eukaryota > Viridiplantae > Streptophyta > Magnoliopsida > Rosales > Rosaceae > Heteromeles > Heteromeles arbutifolia. The sequence goes on along the minus strand of JANCRC010000002.1, from coordinate 34,300,533 downwards.
AAAGTGTAATATATCAATCTGTCTACGGAGAACACTTTCATGCAAATACATGGTATTTTTGCTCTGTTCTTGGACTGAAAAATTGGCGACAGATTAAGCAATAAGAGGGATGAGAATGCAGATGCTTACCAAAAACAAAGAAAACAGAGCTACGAGAAGGGACTTCATGTCTACAACGGTAAGAAGCAAAAGAGTTGCCTGTGATTGTATATATGTCTAGAGATTTGATTAGCTAGTATATATAATTTGCTAGGTGAAAATTGTCTAAAAAGAATTAAGGCAAAACAAAAGAATCCTGTTGGGATTGTCGATGGCAATGATGTTGAATAAAATGTCATGGTAATCCCAGCAAGGTAAAATGGGGATAATACGTTATCATACAGAGAAGAAATCAAGGAAAGAGCCCCAAACTTTTGGAAGGCTTCCAAAAGAAATATGGTTTTTTATTAAGTGCAGACGGGCACCAAAAATTAGATAAAATATGTTCTTAATTTTTTATTATAACAATTGGATTCTACTGATGAATGGGTGGATTGCATATATATATATAAGAAATTTTGGGGTTCTATTATAAAATTAATTGGTATATGGAGAGTAATTCAACTACTTATAAGCACATGCAAGGTCTTTTGTTTCTTCAATGTGGGATTCATACCATGAACACGCCCCCTCACAAGTGGCGAATTTTCAAGCCAAACATATGGACAACACAATTCAGTGATGTGGAGCATGTGTGACTCTTGAGTTTAACATGTGGGACAACTTATTATGATACCATGAAAAAAGTTGGGGTTTCCTAATAAAACCAATTGACAATATGTGGAGTAACTCAACTACTTATATACACATACAAAGTCCCTTATGTGCTCGAGGTGTGATTGGTACTATCAATGCATATACTAGTAGGAAAAACAGCTTGCGCGACGATGAAAATTTAGTTGCTTAAAGCATGTTTGTGGCACGAAATACGGAATCCGTTGCACAAAAACATGTTGCTCAACAATCAAACCCTTCGCCGCCCAAAGTCCCACAAGAAAATGTGGGTATGAATTTTTTTGGCGCCAAAGAAGCACTTGGAGAAGAATTTCCTGCGTAAACTTTGCACAACGTAGGTCTCGTCGCACAAAGGGACTTTGAAAAGGTCAGTGGGCATTGAAGTCACCGTATTTCTGTGTACTTTACGGGACGAAGATTTCGTCGCGCAAGGTTGTGCGATGAAGTTTGTGCGACCAAAGCTTCGTCGCACAAAGTCCCACGGGTTCTTTAAAAGAACTGTTTCACTTTCACATTTTCTCACATTGGTTTTCCCACAACCCTAAATTTCCCCCCGTTTTCTTCTTCCCCAAAGCCCCCTCATATCCCAAGTTCTTGTTTTAATTTTCGAGACGATGGCCGATCCCGCTCTTCTTCCAACTAAAGGATGCGAGGGAGAAGTCTCTCGGAAAGGTTATAGTGACTTTACGTTGGAGGAATGACTTGTATCCTCAGGTAAGTGCTCTTAACCACCAATTTTCTGCTCCTAATTCGTTTCAACATAAAAATCATATGTAGATCCTGTTCAAGCGTTAGGTCAAAAGTTTGATTCATTGTTCAGTCCACTTGTAGAGGAAAACAAAGAAATCAAGAGTCAACTTTTCAAAATTAACTAACTCTATGTCGGTTAATTAAAAAGGAAGATTCTTTGTGAACACTCAAGCTAATCCTAAAGGTGTTAATTCAACTGAGATCGAATTTGAGCATGCTAATAGTCTGTGATTACTCTTAGGAGCGGTAAAATAATTGACACGAGACCTTTACCTAAGGAGGTTGAGAAAACTAAAAGTAATAATAAACTTGACAAGCTCAAAGAATCTGAAAATGACAAGGAATATCATGTGCCTGTATCTTTTCCCAGAGCTTTACCACCCTTAAAGAAAGCTGTAATACTTACCGCTATACTACAACTAAAAAAATACAAATAAATGGAAAGATGTACAGGGTGGAGAAAAAATATGCACTCCTCACCAAATTGCTCCCTTAGCAATGGCGCCAAAAATTGCTTGCTAAACCCAAGTGCAGGTATCACATAATAGTATAAACTCGAAGTCCAAGTCTTGAATTCCTCGGAGTGTTGAAAAAGAGTGTAGAATTTATCTAGACTGAATCAAAGAACAATATCGAATGAGATGTAACTTATAGAAGAAAAATTCGACAATTAAAAAAAACACTAAAGCATTAGGGGTTCCACTCAATACAACTATGCAATTTCACTATTTCGATTCCTTTTTATAACTCAACTGAGATACCAACAAGTACTCTCAACCGGAAAATATAGCAATTAAGTTTTCCTCATATAAAATTACTTGAAAAGTGATTTTCATTGTAGATATCAAAACAAAATGCCCATTCAATTCCTTAGAGAAATAATCCCAAATATAATTTGTATCTACGGCAACAAAATATTGAGAAACTACTCCGTCGAAATTGTACCAATCTACTAATTTATTTAATTCACTATAAGCATGAATGTGAAACAAAACTATAGGAAAAACATGATTAAACCTATGAATCATAACCAACATTCATCAATCCAAAAATAGAATAAATAAGAAATTCCATTGACATCCACAATTAAAATTTGACATTGAAACTCTGAAATAGAATCGAAATAGTAAAACTACATAATCATAATGTAGGTTCCCCCCTAACCTTAGCTAGGGAGATTAGTTCTCCATAAACTAAATAGAATAACAAAACTCTAAAAATTATGAAAGAGCAAACTGATGGAAAACAATCAAATGGAGATTATATTGAGCTGCTGCCGCAGCCAACCTCCTTTCATATCCATTTTGAATAATGGCCATTCATCAACCCATTATTAATATATTAATGCCAAAGCTAATTATGACTCACCGTTTCTTTTTCTTTGCCTTCTCATTGGTGCTTCATTTCTTTTCCGTAACCGACAAAAGCTTAATCACCAATTTATTGTCCTTGTCTCATGGGTTAACTCATTGCAGACAGCCCAATCTTCCCTTCTTCATCTCACCGTTTAACTTCTAAGAAATTCACCACTTAGTACTACGGTCTAGTGATATTCTTATTCTCACCAAAGGCGAATGTGAACCATATTATTGCTAGCCCATTGTAAGGCTAAGCTTACCCCTCCACTTTAGTGTAGATAATATCGTTTGTTCAAAATTGGAAAATTCAAGTCCATTCGTCCTCAAGGAACGTGACGGTTTGCAGTTTCTAAGGTTTAGTTGACAGTGATTGCTAGTTTATTGTGTGCAACGTCGTTTTTGCTTGGGTAGGTGTTGGGATGAAGCGTTTTCTTTGGCTTTTCAAGTCTGGGCTTCAGTTGTCGGAGTCGAAAAATGTGGAGATTTTGATCAGCGATACGGAGACGGAGAGACTTAGGGTTTTGAAGTTTTTCTTGGTGGGCAAGGTTCTCACCCATAAATGCCTAAAGACAAACATCATTATGGGCGTCATCAAGGATCCCTGGTGTCCCAAGGCTATCGTGGAGGCAACAACGATTGGGGATAATCGCATACTTTTCAGTTTTAATTCTGAAGAGAAACGACGACTTGTTCTTAAGGGCAACCCATGGTTGTTTTTTTTTGGGAAATCTCTTCTTTTTTCTAGTAGAGGTAGATGGGTTACAAGTCCCTGCTGATGTTCCATTTCTCTAGCAGTGCTTCTGGGTCCGTATCCATGGTCTTCCCCTGGTGTTTATGACGAGGGAGATGAGGGAGGTTATCGTGGCAGCAATGGGTAGGTGCGTGACAATTGATTGCGAGAATGATTTATGTTTTGGTGAGTTTATGCACATCAGAGTTGCGATTGATGTGTCAAACCATTGCGATGTGGGGTTCAGTTACGACTGCCATCGTCGGAATGAGGTGGTCTCATTGAGGTCTTGGTACAATATGAACAACTCATGACTTACTGCTTTCTTTGTGGAATGCTTGATCACAAGTGCACTCAATGTCATTAGTTCAAAGGGGGCTCATTAGATGACATTTGTGTACCGTGTGGGAAATGGTTATAGGCAGGGCAACCCATCTTGGGGTCGGTGCAAAGTCAGCCAGGAGATACGAGTGCAAATGAAGAGTGGAAGATGGTAGTGTCGTCATTTTCCCGGTGGCTGGTCATGAACCTAGTAATGGATTAGTTGGGGAGGAAGGAACCAATTCTGGATGATACGTGATGGTGGGGTAGAGAGTGTGGAGTTCAGTTCGAATGACAAAACGAGGGGTAACGAAGTAGGGTAGGGGTGGGAGGGGGGGTAGAGAGATATTGGGTTTGGATGTTGGGAATGGGATGCAGCCTATGGTGTCAGATGCATCAATATTGCTAGGGGGTTTATTTCCCATCTTTCCTTAGGGGACAAAATGCGCAAGCAGAAGGTCGTCAGAGTAAGAAATGGGCTTATGGCAGGGTGCGGCAGATTGGTAGGAGGGTTGTTGGCTATTACTTGAGCAGGCCTGTTGGTTCAGAGTTAGAAGGTACTATGGCAATAGGCTTGAAACGCATGAGGGAGGTGGACTTAGCTAGTAGAACTATGGATTCCGCATCTCTGAAGAAATTTTGTTCTAGTTCATTGGTGGGTAGTGCTGGCGTGCACACCCGCTATTTGTAGTGAATGCTTTGTGTTGGAACTGCCAAGGATTTGGGGATTCTTGTGTAGTTTAGGCCATTTTGGAGATAGTCCAACAACATCGTCCCCTGGTTGTTTTCTTATTTGAGTGAAAGTGTAGTGAATTAGTGATCGTACATAAACAAAGAAGTTTGGGGTTTGATACATCATTTTCAGTGTCGAGCAATGGTTGGTCGGGGGGTTTGTCTATCTTATGGAAGAAGGAGGCGGAAATTATTGTTCAATCTTCTTCGGCGAATCATATTGACACGGAATGTCGGTTGGAGGATTTGGTGCAATGGTGGTGGTTAACGGGCTTTTATAGACATCCAACAATGGCTAATATGCACTTATCATGGTCTCTACTTGTTAGTTTGGGACAACAGAGCTCTTTGTCATGGGTTTGCATGGGGGATTTTAATGAAATGCTCAGCGCGGAGGAACAATTGGGTGGTAACCAACGCAAGGAGAGTCAAATTGATGGTTTCAGAGACGCTGTTCATGCTTGTCAATTGATCGATTTGGGCTTTATGAGGAGCTCGTATACTTGGACTGATAATAGGGAGGATAAGGTTCGATGTCAACTTGATCGGGTATTTGCTTCTCACCCATGGCTTAACTTGTTCCCTGCATCAAGGGTCTGTCATCTTAACCTATCTAAGTCTGACCATCTTTCCATTCTAGTGGAGATTCGAAGTTTCAGTTGTTTCTTCAAGTGGGAAGAGACGTAAACGTTTTCATTTTGTAGAGATATAGCTTCGGGAGGAAAGTTGTGAAGGGATCGTTAGTTCCGCGCGAAGCAAACCGATGATAGGGATTCCTCTCTTCCAAGTGTGTGAGAAGATTCGTTTCACCCGTTGTGTTGTACTTGCATGGGAGAAAGAGGTATTTGGTTCTACGAAGGTTAAGATTACTAAGGTCTAAACAAATTGGGTGTGTTGTTTGACCATCCACCTTTGGCTGAGCTACATGAGGCTCGGAAAGAACTGATGGGTCGTCTTGATTCACTTTTTGGTAGGGAAGAAACATATTGGAGGCAACGGCCATGAGTTCAGTGGTTACAAGAGGGGGACCGTAACACGAAGTGATCCATATGCGTGCTTTAAATCCCAAACAAAAAAATCCCATTAAGGGTTTGAGGGATGCAAATGGGCTTTGGCAGGAATCGAGTGACGACATTGAAGGAACAGTGGTGGAGTATTTTCAGAATATTTTTCGCTCTGGGGGGGTCCTTGACCGTGCGGTGTAAGAAGTTATGGGGGCTACTTGACTACGGATTACAACCGAATTGAACGAAGAACTGCTACGACCTTACTCGGAGGAGGAGATTCGATTTGCACATTTCCAAATGAACCCATCTAAAGCCCCGAGACTGGGCGGTATGTCACCTATTTTCTTTCAGAAGTTTTGGCATGTTGTAAAGAATGATGTGGTGGCTGTTATTCGTTCTTTTTTCACCTTCGGAATGATGCTATGAGAGGTTTGTTTCACTCATGTTGTCCTAATTCCCAAGGTGAATTAACCACAGGAGATGTCACAATTGCATCTGATTAGTTTATGTGATGTCATTTATAAAATCAGAGCAAAGGTGATTGCGAATTGTTTGAAGAAGTTCTTGAATTCTATAATCTTACTACATCAAAGTGCTTTTATCCCGGGGCGTTTGATTTCTGATAATACACTAATGGCATCATAAATAGGCCATTATATTCATAATAAATTGTGGCACCAAGAGGGATCATTTGCCCTCAAATTGGATCTTAGTAAGGCTAATGATAGGGTGGAGTGGAGATTGGGTTTTGCTAGACAATGGGTTTCGATGGTGATGATGTGTGTGAAATCAGTTTCCTTCTATGTGGTGTCTACCTGGGGTCTTCGCCAAGGCGATCCCTTATGCCCATATTTATTTCTCCTTTGCATTGAAGGCTTATCTGCACTCATTACATGAAATGAGCAAACTGGGGTTCTAAGTGGGATTCAGATTTATGAGGAAGCACCATGTATCCACCATCTGTTGTTTGCCGATGATAACTTCTTGTTCGGTAAAGCCAACCTAGAAGAATGTGCAGAGGTCCAACATATTTTGGATGTTTTCTCTTAAGCGTCGAGACAAGAAATAAATTTGGGGAAGAGCAGTATTGCTTTCAGCACTAATGTGCAAGTCCAGACGCAACAAAGGCTTGCCAATTTTTTGAGGGTCCAATTGGTGGAACTTCATAAGCAATATTTGGGTTTGCCTACGTTTGTGGGGAAGAACAAACTTCAAACTTTTGCTTATATCAAAGAAAGAGTCCATACGAGGTTGAGTGGTTGGAAAGGGAAGAGCTTAAGTGGGGCAAATCGTGAATTGCTTATGAAGGTGGTGGCCCAGGCACTTCCTACATATACAATGAACTGTTTTCTATTTTTGAAGACTTTATGTGATGAGTTACATCAATTAATGGCCCCTTTTTGGTGGGGGTAGTGATCCGGATTCAAGGGAAATTCATTGGAAGGCATGGGATAAATTATGTATTGCCAAATCGGAAGGTGGTATGAGGTTCCGTAATCTTTATGCTTTTAATTTGGTGATATTGGCAAAACAAGGTTGGAGAATTATTAAACATCTGGAGTCATTATCGGCAAGGCTTTTCAAAGCTAAATATTTTCCCAACACCTCATTTTGGGAACCTTCGGTTCCATTGTCTTCTTCCTATTGTTGGTCTAGCATACTAAAGGCTAGAAGTGTGTTGGAGAATGGTTCGAGATGGATGATTGGTAATGGGGCTTCTGTTTGGGTATGGAAGGATAGATGGGTGCCTCAACCCTCTACCTTTTGTCCCATATCTATGCCGCCACCATCCTCGAAGGATATGCGGGTCCAGGAGCTCATTGATGTGGATCAGAAAGTGTGGCGTGAAGATCTGCTCGTTGAATTCTTTGAGGAGGAGGATAGGGGTCATATTCGTAAGATGCCAATTAGTTCTTAGCTTCCACCAAATAAATTAATTTGGCACTTTAGTGACTGGGATTTTCACAGTGAAGAATGCATATTGGGTTGCATGGAATTCTGTTAAACCATCGTCAGTAAGTTCTTATTCTTCCAATACTAGTGGTAGCCATTTTACTTCATTATGGAAAGCCATACAGAAGGCCAAAATCCCACCAAAAGTACGAAACACGGTGTGGATGACTTGTTAGAATATTCTTCCAATAACATCAAATTTGTCTAGGAAAGGAGTACTGATGGATATGGCGTGTGTTTTTTGTAATGGAGTCCCCGAGATGGGGGTGCATGTTCTTAAAGAGTGCCACTTTGCTAGAGCTACACGATTTGCAACCCTATTCAGTTTCTTGGTTGATTCTGTTCTTGGCCATACAGTCAAAGAGTGGTTTTAATCTTTACTAGAATGTAGACATTCTGTTTTTAACTTTGCTTGTATGGTGGTGTGGCATCTTTGGCAGGAATGGAACAATCAGATTTGGAGTGGGAAGCAAGGGTTTCTAGGGGTAGTGGCGCAACGTGCCGGGGCATGGCTGCAGGATTTCCAAGCTGCTGTAACTCTCATGCCTATTGCACAACAGGGGGAGCTGCTTATTCCGCATGGGGGAGCCAATGGTTTGGTTGTTGAGGCGTTGGTAGAGGATTGGGTGCGTCTTAATCTAGATGAGGCAACAAATTTGCAGGCCAAGGTGGGTGGGGCAGGTGCGGTGCTACGGGATGCATCAGGGACTTTTGTGGTAATAGATGCATGTTTTTTGCCCACGATATCGTCTACACTTCATGCAGAGATGCAAGCGATCATTCATGCGGTCGATTTGGCTTTACAATTGGGATTTCAAAAGGTACGAATTGAGAGTGACTCCTCCTAAGCAGTATCCTTCATCAACACTTGTGTGGATCCACTACAATAGAATTGGTCTTTTGCGATGCACAAAGAGCGCCGAAAACAACAATTATTTACGGCGTGAGTCCCCAAGCAGTAAAAGCCCTTGTCGTAAAAGATGTTTTGTCAAATACGATGTTCTCTAGTAGCCGTGAATAATTTAAGCAAAACACGTCGTAAATGCTCTTTAAGGCGTGCACCTTAATTGGTATTAGATACAGCTTTAATGAAGTGTCGTAATACTGCGAAAACAATTACGACATACCTGTGTGCCGTAATTTATATTTGATATGGTGCTTATTGAGTGTCGTAATACTGAGAAAGCAATTACGGCACACGTTATACTTCATAAATAAAGACTACCATCAACAATTACTACTAATATACTCCAGTGGAGAGGTTGTGCTTAGCTCTCTACTTTACTGTGTGCAAGCTAAGGCATTACATGTTGCCTTGTCACATCCACATCATTGCCAAGACTGACGTGATCAAATATATGATGTCAAAACCAATGTTGGCAGGGAGGATTGGAAAATGGATTTTAGCGTTATCAGAGTTCAGTTTTCAATATATGCTCCAAAGAGCAATCAAGGGGCAAGCGATTGCAGACTTCTTGACAGAGCACTGAAAGTCTCAAGAGGATATCGTCAGCATCCCAGGAACTCTGGAGGTGGTAAAAGTGTGGATCTCGCCAAACATAACCTATTCGGGCAAGGAAGAGTGGGTCCAATAAGAGATAAAAAGAATAACTAGCCTCTGGATTACTCATTGGAAACTATATTTTGATGGTCTTGCAGGGAGCTGGGATTGTCATCATCGATCCCAAAGGCTCTCACCATTGTTATTCATTCCTATTAGAATATCAAGAAACTACTAACAATCGGGCCGAGTATGAAGCACTAATAATTGGCTTGGAGATTTTGATATAGAGTTGGGGGCAACCGAAGTAGAGGTGTTTGGAGATTCAGAATTGGTGATTAATCAGTTAAATGGAGAGTACAAATGTAGGCACATCATCATGGCAGGTTACTATTTGGCATCTACACAATTATTGAGCTACTGGGGCTCGAAAATATCAATCAGCCATATCCCGAGAGAGTTAAATGCAAGAAATGGTGCAATTGGCTTCTGGAGCCTTAATCCAAGAAAGAATTGCCTTAATCCAAGAAAGAATTGGAAACAGAAGATTGAAGGACAGCTATTGTTCAATATTTGAAAGATCTGTCCTTTCCCACAAGTAAGAAAAATAGACGACAGGCAACTAAATATGTTTTGTAGGATGAATCTATGCTAAGGAAGACTCTAGACGGGCTATTATTAAAATGCTTAGGCCAAGAAGAATCAATGAGGGTAATGGTCGAAATGCATGAAGGGATCTGCGGGGCACATCAGGCTGGAACTAAAATGAGATGGCTGCTTAGAAGATATGGCTATTTCTGGCCCGAGATGGAGAAAGACGACAAATCTTATGCCCGAGGATGTGAAGAATGACAAAGATATGGGCCTCTCCAACATGTGCCCTCAATACCTTTGAACCCCGTAGTTAAGCCTTGGCCTTTCAGAGGATGGGCAATGGATTTCATCGGCTAGATTCACCCAGCTTCTAGCAAAGGACATACGTTCATAATTATGGAAACGGATTACTTTACCAAATAGGTAGAAGCTTTAGCTGTAAAGATTATCACCTTGACCGTGGTCAAGAAATTCATCGAAACCAAGATCTTACACAGGTATGGGGTGCCCAAAATAATTGTCACAGATCGTGGGCCATATTTTATTTCAAAGGAAGTAGAAGAATTCGTGAGTAAGTTTAAGATAAAGATGATTCAATCTAGTCTTTACTACCCCCAGTCAAATGGTCAAGCGGAAGCTAGCAACAAGGTCTTCGTAAACATTATCTAGAAAATGGTAGCAGAAAGTCCAGAAAAGTGGCACGAGAAGTTGGGAGATACTTTGTGGGCATACAGAACTTCCAAAAGGGCAGGAATTGGAACTACTCCTTATACCTTAACCTTCGGGCAAGATGTTGTACTCCCCATGGAAATCAATGTGAGTTCTGTTAGGATTCAAAGCCAGTTCAGGCTATATAGTGAAGAGTATGTTCAGGCCATGTATCAAGGGATTGAAGATCTAGATGTGGTTTGAATTGAGGCTCTAGATAAAATCCAAGAGGGGAAGAGAGTTGTTGCTCGAGCATACGACAAGAAGGTGAAATTGAAAACCTTCACGGAAGGGAGTTAGTATGAAAATCAATTTTGCCTTTAGAAGCTCAAGTTACAGGCTTTGGGAAGTGGAGCCCGACTTGGGAAGATCCTTTCATTATCAATCGGATATTGGATAAAGGGGGATTTTACTTGGCAGATTTAGAAGGAAGATTGCAGAAAAACCCACCAAGTTTTTAAAGAAGTATCACCCAACTTTGTGGGATGTTTGGGATTGTTACATCGAGGAAGTATAGACATTATGAATGGTCTAAAATCAGCTTATATATTCACCACAGTTGAAATTTAGGAAAGAAATGCAAGCAAGGATGAATTAAAGAAGCCATTTTCATTTCATTAAATTTTGAAGTTACACAGAAATAAGCTTAATAGTTTTACATCCTTAGTTCGGGCAGCTATTCTAAAAATGGTATTTCCGCATGATAGTGAAGGTGTTGTCCAGCTTTTCCAAACCAGTGTTACTTTTAGCTATCCATGCATCTTCAACTTCAACGATTGTTTCCTCCAACCCCTCAAGTTCAGAAGATGCCCCCATAATCCTTGCCTCTATTATGGAACATTCCTTTACGAGTCCTGCCAGAATCTTCGTCATAGAAGCCGTAGTAGTTGATCCAGAAGCATACACCTATGATGATGAAGTCATTAAGAAAGCAAAAGCTATGGGGAAGTCTACGCGTGTACATATTAGTACGAGTGGAATCTACCGGTGCGATTGAGACCACTCGACTAGTCTTCAAAGCCATAAAGGCCCTAAAACAGAAGCTGTGATTAGCGCTTCTTTCTGAGGATACTGTAGAAACTGACTTTTCCTTAGGCAAGTTGTTTTCAACAACTACAGGGACTTGAAAGGTCTATGTAGAAACCAAGGAATGCATTCTTTCTTCTTCAAAGAAATGAGAAATCTGCGGACATGCTCGAGGACGATGAAGGCCGTTAAGCAACCAGTGCATGGTGGAAATCCCCTCACCAGTTTCGCAGGGAAGTTGGGTTTGAACAACTTTGGGTACCATTGGGAGAGTTTGAGGGAAAGATGAAAAAGTTGAGAATAGAGAGCAGGAATTGAAGAACTTAGAAGGCGAGAGCATTTTGGAGTTTCTAGAAATTCGAAGGCTCGATATGGCTTTGGGGCTTTGAAAGGATTAAGCAGGGATTATATAACAAGTGGCTAACTAATGATTGGAATTCTTGGGTTAGCGCAAAGGTCTCAGCTAGCCAACGGTTGCATTAAATGGCACGTGTTCCTAGTAAAAGCGTGGGTGGCTATTTAATCATTATTTGCGTCTTAGGCCGAAGACTCGACGATGATTAAAGGGGGCATTGTTTGGGTTAACATTTCAACTTTGGGCCTAAAGGAAGGAGGGCTCAAAAGGACCATCCATTTCAAGACGACTTGCCCGAAGCCCAGCACTTGGCCTAGGGGCCAATTGGCGTCTATCCATTAATGCATAGGCCATGTGCCTATGATTCGAATGACAAGTGATAGAGACCAGCCAGCTATCAACCAAATACTACTTTACAGTGGCAATACAAGTAACAAAGACAGCACAGTCGGGTTAATTCGCCTATAAAAAAAAGGAAGATGCCTAGAGACAAGGACACTCAACCAATCAAACAAACAAACAAACATACAACTTGCAAATACCCAAAAAGCTACGCTTTGTCCAGACTCTGCACCCTTTCAGCCATAGATTCCCCCTTAGAAAGACATATTTTGTCTATTGGAATCTTAAGGCATAAAAAAGAACTTAATGCGGACTTAACCCATCCACGACAATCCTTTGGTAACAAGAAGTCATAATAACTTGGGGCGTAAGTAATCGGCTTAAACACACTTGTTTTACATCTACCATACTGAGATGGTAGTGGCATGCCTCTCATTGAGTTAGTTTTGATTATGAGCCCCAAGGCCTACACCTGAGGCCCTACAAAGGCACATTTCAGAACTAACTCTGTTTTCCTCTTGCAGCCTCTTAACCCGTTGGGCCTTGGTGATGATCTGGCTCGCAGATGTAGTTGAGCCCTCTGGGCTTCTACTGTCTCCTCTATGCGCCACATTACAGACGAGCCGTGCCTTTTACATGCCTTTTTTTAATTTGGGCTTGCGCATCCAGTCCAACTACCTTGTGATGCATGGGCCTGGATGCCTTCTTGACCCGAGACCAAACCCAGCCTAAGTTTTTGGGCCTGGGATGCATAACACCCTTTTTATTAAGCCACTCGTGGGCTTAGGCCTTCTTTTGGGCCCTGAGTTTATTTGCCTAATTATTTTAGGCCCAATGGGTTATATATTTTTTCACCCACACTTTAAATTTGGCCCAAAGTCCAAATAATTAATTCAATTATAATTGTAGACCTGAAGTTCTATTTGCATATCCTTATTGCATATTTCTGTATATATATTTGTGTTTGCCTACAGGAACATATGAATATGAAGTTCATAATTATTTTGAAACCTGAAGTTTCTTAAAAACATGCCTTATTTGAAAACCTGAAGTTTTCAGTTAAAAACATCACCCATGAAAACCCGAAGTTTTTTTCACGCAAAATTAAACTAATACATGTCTATTAGAACCTATATATTCTACTCTTATGTGTATGGATTGATTTTTCTCCATTACAATAACCATATCTTGTCCATCTAATTTGTGATAGGAAAATGTCGAATTTGAACAAACTCGACTTCACCGCTTTGGAGGTCTCTAGAAGGAACTACCTCAAGTAGGTCCAAGATGTGATGCTCCACCTCACTGCAAAGAACTTGCGTCCTGCCATTGAAGAAGAGACGAACAACCCTATTGGTGAAGTTGAGAAACCCACTGCTATGATCTTCATTCGCAGACATATCCATGACACCTTGCAAACTGAATATCTTGCTGAGGAGGATCTATGTGCACTATGGGTCGCTTTGGCTGATCGTTTTGATCACCAAAAGGACATATTCTTACCTGAAGCAAGACATGACTGGCAGCATTTGCGCTTCCATGACTTTAAGTCTGTGAACGAATATAATTTTGAAGTTTGTTGAATCCGATCACTTCTCAAGTTTTGTAACGAAACTTTGACTGAAGACAATCTCTTGGAGAAGACCTATTCGACATTCTCTGCTTCTAATATTGTCCTGCAGCAACAATATAGAGGTTAGAAGTTCACTAAGCTATCAGATTTGATTTCTGTTTTACTTTTCGCTGAAAAACAGAACTAGCCGTTGATGAAGAATCATCAAGCTCGACCTAGTGGGGTTACCGATGTGCCTGAAGCACATTATAGCACAAGCCAGCGCCCAAAATGCCACAAGAGGCTTGGTAGGGGTGGCCAGAAGCCATCGAATGGAGGAAACAAAGCTAGAAGGACTCAAACTTCGCTCCCAAGGCCTCGAACTTCAAGAGTAAGGGCAAAGCACGTGAAACCATGGATGCAGATATGTGTTATCGATGTGGTTCAAAGGACCATTGGTTTTGTGTTTGCTGAGCTCCCCAGAAGTTTGTAGGTAAATATCATTCCCGTCGTAAGAAGTTTGAATCAAACTTCATGCAAGTGGACGAACCGGAGACTACAAAGATGGAGGTTTCTGACTTTCAAGAGGATACCACCCCTATGGAAGATTAGAATCTTAGACATAAACAATTTTTTAGTTAAAATTGCACAATGGGGCCGAATTCAACCTAGTGGCCAAACCCCCATTGTTTTTTTTGGTTGATTTTTGAACAATTTTTCTTTATGTTTGGATTATTTGTTGGTGATTCGTTTTTTGGATATTAAGTTTTAATTAATTACCATCCTTGAATAAATGAAATTATTTTAAATTCATATTTGTTTTTAGAACTTTTATGCATGTGACCGATTCAAATTAATTTTTCATTCTAGGTATGACTAGTGGGGAAGTTAGTTGTCTGGTAGATAGTGCAACCACGCACACCGTTTTGCGTGAACGCATCTATTTCACTAACTTCATACCTAAGAATGCACCTATAACAACCCTCTTAGGCCCATCTAACCTGATAGAAGGATACGGTAAGACACATATAATGTTGTCTAATGGTACAATCTTCACCATTGTTGAGACACTCCATTCTCCATGTTGCAGAAGAACGTTGTTGAGTTTCAAGGACATTAGAGATAACAATTACCACGTTGCAACCCACGTAGAAAACGAAGTTGAATTTTTGTGCATAACTTCCTATGAATATGGCCAGAAGCATATTCTAGAGAAGATGGAGTGTATCCCTAGTGGTCTGTTTACTATGACCATACGCCCCATAGAATGCCACTATGTGGTCGACCCTACTACTGGGACCGCGCACAAAATTACACTTAGGCATGATCGTTTGGGACATCCTGGACGAATAGCGATGTGCCGTATCCTCAAATCATCACACATGCATCCACTAACCTGAAGTTTAGGTTCGATCCAAGGAATTGCATGTTAAACATGTTATGTAGGAAAGCTTGTTACTAAGCCTTCTTATGACAAGATTGGTTCGAACCCTCCCACTTTTCTACAATGGATTCAGGGGGATATTTGTGGACCGATTCACCCTCCATGCAGACCATTTAGATATTTTATGATTTTGGTTGACGCTTCCACACGTTGGTCATACGTGTGCTTGTTGTCCACAAGGAACGCTGCATTCTCCAAACTGTTGGCTTAAGTTATCAAGCTCAGGGTTCCCCACCCAGACTATCCGATCATATCTATTCGATTGGATAATGCTGGAGAATTCACATCTAAAAACTTTTGATGACTATTGCATGTTAGTTGAGGTTGAAGTTGAACATCCCGTACCCTACGTTCACACCTAGAACGACCTAGCAGAGGTTTTCATTAAGTGCTTACAAATGATTGCTCAATCGTTGGTCATACGTACCAAGCTCCCGATCGCTGCTTGGGGCCATGCAACACTGCACGCAACAAAGTTGGTCCGCCAGAGGCCTGTTGCGACACAACCATTTAGTGCCCTTCAGTTGGTTACCGGATGCGAACTCGACATATCGCATCTGCGCGTTTTTGATTGTGTGGTATATGTGTCAATTTTGTCACCCTTACGTACAAAAATGGGGCCTCAGCGAAGGATGGGAATCTATGTCGGATATGATTCTCCTTCGATTAATCGTTACTTAGAACCCTTGATAGGTGATCTGTTTACCGGTCATTTCATGGATTGTCAATTCTACGAGACAGTCTTTCCGTCGTTAGGGGGAGATAAGAACGTCAACGTTCCTGAAGAACGACACGAATTATCATGGACGACTCCCACTTTGTCTCATATAGATCCCCGCGCCGCTTAGTCTAAAACTGAAGTGCAACGCATATGAGATCTCCAAAGCATAGCTTAGAGCATGCAAGAT
Organism: Heteromeles arbutifolia; assembly: GCA_024362995.1. NCBI lineage: Eukaryota > Viridiplantae > Streptophyta > Magnoliopsida > Rosales > Rosaceae > Heteromeles > Heteromeles arbutifolia. Next base: position 34,284,478 of record JANCRC010000002.1, on the reverse strand, counting down.
GCTTTCATCGATCTAGCGTTAGTGACAAGATCACATATTCCAGTTGTGAATACTCCTGCAAAGATGGATGTACCAAATGTATGACAGACTTCCCTTCTGGAAGCTCGGGGCGCCAATCTTGGTGATCCACATACATTAGCAGCTAACAAATCATCTGCCTACACAAAAGCGTGGCAGACCTCTTAGTTCAAAGGATTCACACCCCCGGAAAAGGAAATTCATGACACAAGGTCCCGAAGAGCTTACCGTGAATCCGACTATCGCTTGCTCATTCTATCTAATTCATGAGGAAATTCTGGATTATGGAAGCGTCCTTGAAGAGATGAATCCTACTCCTGAGAATCATGAGATTTCGGTCTATTATGTTAGCTTAGATGATGTGTGGCATAGAAATGAGATGATTATCGATGATGCATTAGTCTTTGCAGTAGCTACTGAGATCATGTTGAGCGATGACATTGAACTGCGTTCCATAGATGAATGTCAACGTAGAACTGATTGGTCAAACTAGAAACAAGCAATCCAAGTTGAACTTGATTTGCTTATGAAACATAAGGTTTTTGGACCTGTAGCTCCTACTCCTTCACATGTGAAGCCCGTTGGCTACAAGTGGGTTTTCGTTCGGAGGCGTAATGAGAAGAATGAAATTGTGCGTTACAAAGCTTGTCTTGTTGCGTAAGGCTTCTCACATCGCCCCGGGATTGACTATGAGGAAACGTGTTCACCCGTTATGGATGTGATTACTTTTCGCTACCTTATCAGTTTGGTAGTTTTCGAAAAACTAAGTATGCAACTGATGAATGTAACAATTGCATATCTCTATAGGGATCTTGATAGGGAAATTTATATGAAAGTTCCCGAAGGACTTACATTGACTGGTTCAAATATTTCTAAACCCCGGAACAAGCTCTCAATTTGGCTGAGGCATTCACTCTACGGTTTGAAGCAATCCGGAAGAATGTGGTATAACCGTCTGAGTGAGTATTTGACTAGTCAAGGATATGCGAACAACGAACTATGCCCTTGTGTGTTCATTAAGAAGTCATATTTCAAATTTGTGATTGTTGCAGTATATGTTGATGACATGAACTTTATCGGAACTCCTGAAGAGCTCGCGAGAACTGCCGTGCACTTGAAGTCAGAATTTAAGATGAAAGATCTAGGTAAGACTCAATACTGTCTTGGCCTTGAGATAGAGCATTGTTCGGATGGAATCCTAGTACATCAATCGAACTATACCCAAAAGGTGTTGCGCCACTTTAATGAGGATAAAGTGAAGCCTTCGAGTATTCATATGGTCGTTCGATTGTTAGATGCAAAATGAGATCCCTTCCGTCCGAAGGAGGATGATGAAGAGATTTTGGAGCCTGAAGTTCCTTATCTAAGTGTGATAGGCGCTTTATTGTACTTAGCTCAATGCATTAGACCCGACATATCCTTCACTATTAATCTTTTGGTAAGATACAGTAATACATCAACACGCAGACACTGGACTGGCGTGAAAGACATCTTCCATTACCTTAAGGGTACTATGGATTTGGGCTTGTTTTATCCCTACGGATCCTCGTGTGATGTTGCACCCTCCATTTCTCGAGTCGATTCTCGCCATGTTGGTTATGCCAATGCAGGATACTTGTCTAATCTGCACAAGGCGCGTTCTGAAATGGGTTATGTCTTTACCGTTGGAGGCACCTCAATCTTTTGGAGGTAAACTAAACAGACCTTAGTTTCTACTTCGTCTAACCATGCTGAAATTCCCTCCTTACATGAAGCAACTCCGGAATGCTTTTGGTTGAGAGCAGTAGTGGGCCATATTTGAAGCTCCTGCGATCTTTACCCCGCCGTTGATGTCTTGATCATGATCTTTGAAGACAACGCATGATGCATGAAACAACTCAAGAAGGGTTATATTAAAGGAGACAACACCAAGCACATTACGCTGAAGTTCTTCTTTTCACATCAACAACAAGAGTATCAAAAGATTAAAGTCACCCAAATCCGTTCACAAGATAATCTGGCTGACCTTTTCACCAAATCATTGCCGAAGATGATGTTTTAGAAGCTTGTTCAAGGAATTGGTGTATGTAAACTTTCTGAGTTGTAATATTGCTATTTCTCTTTGGAATTGTGTCAAACTCAGGGGGAGTATCCTGAAGAATACTTGCTTGATCGTAATGTACTCTTTTTCCCAACGATTAGGAGCATTTTCCCACTAGGTTTTTGCTACCTAACTAGGTTTCAATGAGGCACCCACATTGGGCTAGTTATATCCCTGATGACGTCCCGTAGACGTTTCTTTTGACTTTGCATTTCTCACGGTTTTTTCCTTAGACTATGGATTTTGTCCCTCCTCAGGTTTTTGCCATAGCCTTAGGGGTTTTTAGTGAGACTTACTTACTTATGCAAGTTCTTACCTTATTGAGAATAAGCGTTGTTCCTTAGAATCAGTGCCGACGAGTTAACTTCCTCAACTTCTGCATGATGCTAAATCTACCTTGAGTATTTACACACTCAAGGGGGAGTGTTGTAAACTTTCCTAGTTTATATGTGAATGTGTAAATCCTAGATTAGATTTGATTCTAGTTATCCTTTCCTATTAGAACTTGTATTCCTTGGGGATGAAGGAATTTCTTCTCTCATTTTACTATTATAAATAAAGGCACTATGTAGAAGGGATAACACACACATTCCCCTACAATTCTACAAACATATCTATCTCAATCTCTATTCTCCTTGCCGCCGGCCCCCTTCCTCTTGTTAGATAAAATAGGCTACAACAAGAAGGAAAGAATAACTTTTTTTTTTTTTAGAATAAAACAATTATGGGAAAGACTAGGGGTTAGCTGTCACCATTAACAATCACATGCAATTTTACCAATTACTTATGAATTTCCACATACATGCTTTAAATGTTAGGTTTTCTTAATGCATATTTTCCTCATGATGTTTAAGCGAAAACATATATCTAACATGCAATTTGTCTGTGATGTTCGGATCAAATATAAACATGCAAGACTCATTAAGTTATGTGAAAACCTTTTCTAAAACTATGCAACCCTTAAGAGCGTGATGTTTGCCTTAAGTGAAATTATAATTATTAATCGCAAGAAGCCCTCCTCAATTCCAAGTTGATGTTCCAACAGAAATTGCATCAAATTACTTGTCTAATATCCCAGTGGTGGCCAATCATTAAGTCAATTAGATAATTTACTAATTCAAAGCCAGCATCCATCCATCCTTAAGCAAATTAATAAAATCACATATTCATGCTAAGCCTCATGGCCTTGCCCTATCAAAAGGAATTAGTTAGGCATACTCATTATAAAAACCAAAGAAAAAATCACTAAGTAGAAAAATAGTGAAAACACCTTGTAGGTAAAAAGTCTGCAATTCACTAGAGTTTTGCCAAGTTCTCTCAATGTCGCATAGAGAACCCTAATGGCTAGCCCCTTTATTTATATTGCTATAAAATAAAATTCTACCTAGAAGAGGTCTTCTAAAAACTAAGAAGCAAAATAATAAAACGATAACTTAGAATTACAATCCAAATCTAGGTAGCAAATCTGCCCAACATATAATTACCCATGTTTTCAAACCTCCAGGGCTACAAATCATGCCCAAAATGACTTGAATTAAAGTTTAGGATGTCCTCTCCAAGTACCAAGAAGAGCCTAAGTCCAAAAACCATCATCTTCCAACACAAATGTCGCAAACAACTTGTAACTCAATTTGCCAGCACCGCGCACTGGACAGAAATTAATTAGCCAATGTCAGATGCTTCAAATAAAAATTTGAAATTCTGACACAACCTTCTTGATAGACTCACAAACCTGCTTCAATTGGAATCACTCAAAAATTCCACCGTTTGATTACTTTATGCTCAAAATGGATTTGCATGTCTAACATTGAAATACATAACAAAGCATCAAAATCTCACCAAAATAATCATCAAAATATACCAAGAATAAAAGAAAATATATAGTATAAAATTGACTCATCAGTAATCATAAAACATAGACTTTTTTCAGAGCTAATAACTGTATCTTTATTAATACATGGTTGTTATAAACTTTGTATTTAAGTGTGATTTTGTAAATCCTAGATTAGATTTAATTCTAGTTATTCTTCCCTATTAGGACTTGTATTCCTTGGAGGAGAAGGATTTTTCCCTCCCTTATTACTATAAATAAAGGCATTGCGTAAGGGGAATAACATCATCCTCTACACAACTCTACAAGACATCTATCTCTCTATTCTCCCTCTGTGCCGCCGGCCATCTCTCTCCCTGTCAAATAACAACATCCTGAAGAACGACCCGAATTGTCATGGACGATTCCTACTTTGTCTCATTTAGATCCCTGCACCGCTCAGTCTGAAACTGAAGTGCAACATATATTAGATTTCCAGAGCGTAGCTCAAAGCATGCTGTATGCTTCCACGGATCTAGCGCGAGTGACAAGGTCACATATTCCAGATAGGAATGTGCCTTACAAAGATGGATGTACCAAATGTGTGATGGACTTCCTTCCTGGAGGCCCGAGACACCACTCTGGCCGATCCACATAAATTAGGGGCTAACCAATCCTCTGCCCCTACACAAAAGTGTGGCAGACCACTTGGTTGAAAGGATTCATACACCTGGAAGAGGAAACCCACGAAACAGGCTCCTCCTGAGCCTACCGTGAATCCAACTGTCACCTACTCTTTCTATCCAACTCATGAGGAAATTCTAGATTACGGAAGCTTCATTGAAGAGACGAATCCACCTCCCGAGAATCGTGAGATTTCAATCCATGCTAGCTTGGATGATGTTTGGTGTAGAAATGAGATGATCATCGTTGATGCATTAGATTATGCAGTAGCTATTGAGATCATGTTGAGCGATGACATTGAACCCCATTCTGTTGATGAATGTCGACGTAGAACTGATTCGTCAAATTGGAAACAAGCAATCCAAGTCGAACTCGATTCGCTTGTGAAATGTAAGGCCTGTAGCTCCTACTACTCCACATGCGAAACCCTTTGGTTACAAGTGTGTTTTTATTCAGACGCATAATGAGAAGAACAAAATTATGCATTACAAAGCTCATCTTGTTGCGCAAGGTTTTTCACAACGCCTCAAGATTGACGATGAAACTTATTCACCTGTTATGGACGTGATTACTTTTCGCTACTTTATCAGTTTGGTAGTTTCCGAAAAACTGAGTGTGCAGTTGATGGACGTAGTAATCTCGTATCTCTATAGGAATCTTGATACAAAAAAGTTCCCAAATGACTTACATTAACTGGATCAAATAGTTCAAAACCCCAGAACACGCTCTCAATTCGACTGAGGCGTTCACTCTACGATTTGAAGCAATCCGGAAGGATGTGGTATAACCGTTTGAGTGAGTATTTGACTAGTCAGGGATATGTGAACAATGACCTATGCCCTTGCATGTTCATTAAGAAGTCACATTCTGATTTTGCGATTGTTACAGTTTATGTCGATGACATGAACCTCATCGGAACTCCTAAAGATCTTAAGAGAACTGTTAGAATTTAAGATGAAAGATCTAGGAAAGACTCGATATTGTCTTGGTCTCGAGATAGAGCACCTTTCAGATGGAATCTTAATACATTAGTCAAACTACACCCCGAAGGTGTTGCGCCGCTTTAACGAGGTTAAAGCGAAGCCTTTGAGTACTCCTATGGTCGTTCAATCGCTAGATGCAAATCGAGATTCCTTCCGTCTGATGAGGATGATGAAGAAATTTTGGAGCTTGAAATTCCTTATCTAAGTGCGATGGCTGCTGTATTGTACTTAGCTCAATGCACTAGACCCGACATCTCTTTCGATGTTAATCTTTTGGCAAGATACAGTAATGCACCGACACGTAGACACTGGACTAGTGTTAAAGACATCTTCCATTACCTTAAGGGTACTATGGATCTGGGCTTGTTTTATCCTTACGAATCCTCGAGTGATGCCGCACCCCCTTATCTCGAGTCGATTCTCGCCTTGTTGGTTATGCCAACGCAGGATACTTATCTGATTCGGACAAGGCGCATTCTTAAACGGGTTATGTCTTTACCGTTAGAGGCGCCGCAATATCTTAGAGGTCAACTAAATAGACCTTAGTTGCCACTTCATCTAACCATGCTGAAATTCTTGCCTTACACGAAGCAACTCAGGAATGCTTTTAGTTGAAAGCAATTGTAGGCCATATTTGAAGGTCTTGCGATCTTTACCCCGTCGTTAATGTCCCGACGATGATCTATGAAGATAACGCATCATGCATCGAACCTCTCAAGAATGGTTACATCAAAGAAGACAACACCAAGCACATTGCGTCGAAGTTCTTCTTCTCACATCAACAACAAGAGCATCAGAAGATTGAAGTCACACAAATCTGTTCACAAGACAGTCTAGGTGATCTCTTCACTAAATCACTACTGAGGGTGACATTTCAGAAGTTTGTTCAAGGAATAGGTATGCGTAAACTTTCTGAGTTGTAACATTGTTAGTTCTCTTTGGAATTATGTCAAACTCTGGGGGAGTATCCTGAAGTATACTTGCTTGATCTTAATATACTCTTTTTTCCTACGATTAGGAGCATTTTTCTTACTGGATTTTTGCTACCTAACGAGGTTTTGACAAGGCACCCACCTTGGGTTGATCATATCCCCGATGACATCCTGTAGACATTTCGTTTGACTTTGCATTTTCTCACGCAGTTTTCCTTAGACTATGGGTTTTATTCCTACTTGGGCTTTACCATAGCCATTGGGCTTTTTGTGAGACTTAGCTCCATATGCAAGTTCCTACTTTACTTTGAGACTAGCGTGTTCCAGAATCAGTGCCGACGAGTCGACTTCGTCAACTCTACATGATGCCAAATCTACTTGAGTATTTACACACTCAAGGGGGAGTGTTATAAACTTTGTAATTAAGTGTGATTGTGTAAATCCTAGATTAGATTTAATTCTAGTTATTCTTCCCTATTACGACTTGTATTATTCTTCCCTATTAGGACTTGTATTCCTTGGAGAAGGAATTTTCCCTCCCTTATTACTATAAATAAAGGCACTGCGTAGGGGGAATAACATCCTCTACACAACCCTACAAGCACGTCTGTCTCTCTATTCTCTCTTTGTGCCGCCGGCCCTCTCTCTCGCCGGCCCTCTCTCTCCCTGTCAGATAAAATAAGCCACAACAATGGTAGCTTTATTACACACAATGGTAGCTTTATTACACCGTTATTTGTATTTTAAGGTGTACAAGAGGAGGTCATATTTACCCCTTAAATTTTCTTCATTTTCCCGTAGTAATCGTAAACGTAAATATTTGCTTCTCTTGTTTTGCTCTAAATGGCTGCTTGTGAGCGTAAGCCTGATCAGACTTAGGGTGTGAATCAGAGTCTTTGGCATAATATTTCACTTTGCTTTCATCTCCGTGGCTGTAAGCTGAGATATAGGGCATGGTCTCAGGTTTCTTCACATTTTCACGGCAGTCGGCTTTCTCTTCCGGCGTTGAAATAGAGACATCCACAAGGACGTCCTCCATAGGTTCCAGTTTCATCATATTTTGCCAGTCAATTGACTCTATTCCTCCTATAGTTTTTGGTGCTGAATCGGAAACCTCAACAACTAGGTCCCCCATAGGTTGCTCTTTCCTGATATTTTTCCAATCAACGGACTCAATTTCTTCACCTCTTATTGATCTTATAGTTTTTGGTTTTGAATCAAAAACCTCAATAAAGAAATGTCCCATACGTTCATCTTTCATGATATCTTGCCAGTCAATTTACTCAATTCTTGCACCTCCCCATCGTATATCTTTTGGAATTGAATAAAAAACGTCAACATGGGGGTCTTCCTTAGGTTGCTTCTCCAAGTCCAATCCGGCACCTCCTCTTGATTCTATAGTTGTAGCAAACTGCTCCACAATACAGAAAAACAACTAAAACATTATAGTAATTTTGAAGTCATTTTAAAGATTGTGACATGCACCAACTACATGGGCAAGACAATTTAATATTTGTGTTTAACTTAGATATCTGGATATGAATGACATATTTTGTGGCTTACCATAAATTCACTCTTATCGACTATTGTATCAGACAATAAAAATTAAAAGATTGTCTTATGCTTAACCAATTAGCCCTTGATTTAGTGGTCTCTCTTTCCAATGTTGAAAAGAGGTTCCAAATTCGAATCTCCTCCACCGGTATTTAAGATAGTAGATTCTCTTATGCATACACCACAGTGCAAATAGTATTATGTTCTTAGATTCAATTTAGACCACATATTGAAACTCAAATTCCCTTATAAAGAGTTTGAACCACATATTCAAATAAATTTCACTCATAAAGAGTTTGAATTGATATTGAAAAGTTTAATATATCTGTCTACAGAGAACACTTTCATCCAAATACATAGTATTTTTGCTCTGTTCTTGGACTGAAAAATTGGTGACAGATTAAGCAAGAAGAGGATTGAGAGTGAAGATGCTTACCAAAAACAAAAAGAAGAGAGCTATGAGAAAGGACTTCATGTCTACAATGGTAATAAGCATAAGAGTTGCTTGTAGTTGTATATGTCTAGAGATTTGATTAGCTAGTATATATAATTTAGGGTGAATTACATAAAACTACCTTAACTATGGGTCAAACTACAATCTCATACCTCATGTTTTAAAAATGACAATGTCATACCTCATCTTACGAATTTGTTGCAATGTCATACCTCCGTCAGTTTGTCTATTAATTTTTCTGTTAAATGCTGACGTGGCTTGAGGCGGGCCCCCTCCCTAGCCAAGTAGATAAAAATATTAATTAAATATTAATAAAAAATTAAAAAATTAAAGATAAATTATTTTAATATTTTTAATTAAAAACATGTGGGACCCACCCCCTATAATTCTCTCCATTTCTCCCTTTTTTCCTTATCCGTTCCAACTCTCCATTTCTCCCCTTTTTCCTGGTCCGTTCCAACAGGGTCCTCCTCGGCCATCTCCACCTCCCTCCCATAGAGCTCCCCCCCTCCTCCACCAAATCCCTACCGCTGAATCCACCCCCTATAAATCCATCTTCCCCAATCTAAAACCTCAAAACCTCAAAACCTCAAATCCTAAAATCCCTCCCCGCTGACACAAGATCCCAACTTTATCCCCTCATAGTCATCATCCTCGTCGCCTCGCCGACGGCACCTTCTATCTCTACTTCGACCCCTACATCCCAGCCTTCTACCTCTTCTCTTCCAGATCCCCAAATTCGACCTTGTACCCAAGCCCGACGGACCCGCTACAAAAAAAAAAATCTAGGTTTGTTTTGCCCAATTTTTTTTTTTTTTTTGGGGAGAGAGAATGAGTGGTGAAATTTGGAGGATGAAGATGAAATTTTTTTGGAGAAAGAGGAGGAGAGTGGTGAATTTTTTTTCTCTTTACTGATTTGAATGTCTGGGAGGGATTTAAGGTGAAGGTGAAGAATGGAGGAAGAAATCCGGAGGATGTGTGTGAGAGAGAGAGAAGAGAGAGAATGGATGTGAAAGAGATAGGAGAGAGAGGGGAGATCTGATGTGTGAGAGAGATAGGAGAGAGAGATGAGAAAGATCAGATGTGAGAGGGGGAGAGAGAGAAGAGGTGGGTCCTACATGTTTTCGAATAAAAATATTAAAATAATTTGTCTTTAATTTATTAATATTTAATTCATATTTTTATTCACTTGGTGGCTAGGGAGTGGGCCTCGCCTCAAGCCACGTAAGCATTTAACATAAAAATTAGGGTAAATTACAAAAAACTACCTCAACTATTGGTGTCATGACACTTTCATACCTCATCTTTTAAAGTTGACAATGTCATACCTCATCTTATGAATTTGTGCCAATGTTATACCTTCCGTTAATTGACCGTGAGTTTTTCTGTTAAATGCTGACGTGGCTTGATCCGGGACCCATTTTTTATTAAAAAATTATTAAAAATTAAAAAAAATCATTTAATATTTTTTTAAATATTAAAATAATAAAGAAAAGTTATAAAAAAATAAAAAAAACCAACGCTTGTCCCCCTCCCCCCTCCTCGTCTCTCTCTTCTCCCCATCTCCATCTTTCTTTCCCCTACCTGCAACTACAACCCAGAAAATAGAAGAAAGAAAAAAAAAAAAAAAAAACCAATTTGTCTTCCCCCCTCCCCACCCCCTTTTCTCCCCACACCCACTCTCCGCACCCAACTTCCCCACCTTTGCACCCAACCTCGCACCCACTACCTGAAACCCCGCCCTTAAAAAAAAAAAAAAAAAAAAAAAAAACCAGATCCCGTCGAGGTGGAATCGAGAAACCTTCGGCAGGCCGATTCCGAAGGTTGAGAACCCTGGGTGCAGAGAAAATGGGAGGAATGGGTGTGGAGGGAGGGGGAGACGGACGAACAAGGTTTCCTTATTTTTTTTTTTTTTTCTCTCTTCTTCTTCTTCTACAGGCCCCCGGGGGGGGGTCGGACGAACTGGGTGTTCCTTTTTTTTTTTCTTCTCTCTTCTTCTTCTTCTTCTTCTTCTGCCGGTTGGGTGGGTGGGAGTGGGGGTGGGGGTTGGGTGGGGTGGGGCGGACGAACTGGGTGTTTCCTTTTCTTTTTTTTCTTTTTTTCTTTTTCTTTTTCTTCTTTTTCTTCTTCTTCCTCTCTTCCTCCTTCTTCCTTTTTCTTCTTTCTGGGTTGCAGGAAGATTTCTTCTTCTTCTGCAGGTTGGGCAGGTTGGGTGGGTGAGGGTTGGGGTGGGGTGGGGCAGACGAACTGGGTGTTTCCTTTTTTCTTCTTCTTCTTCTTCTTTTTCCTCCTCTTCTTCCTCTCTTCCTCATTCTTCTTCCTTTTTCTTCTTCTTTCTGGGTTGCAAGAAGTGGGGAGAGAGAGGGGGGAGGAACGAACTGGAGGTTTTTTTTTCCCTTTATTATTTTAATATTTAAGAAATATTAAATAATTTTTTTAATAATAATTTTTTAATTTTTTTCTAAAAAATGGGTCCCGAATCAAGCCACGTCAGCATTTAACTGAAAAATTCACGGCCAATTAACAGAAGGTATAACATTGGCACAAATTCGTAAGATGAGGTATGACATTGTCAACTTTAAAAGATGAGGTATGAAAGTGTCGTGAAACCAATAGTTGAAGTAGTTTTTTGTCATTTACCCTAAAAATTAACAGACAAACTGACAGAGGTATGACATTGCAACAAAATTGTAAGATGATGTATGACATTGTCATTTTGAAAATATGAGTTATGAGATTGTAGTTCGACTGATAGTTGTTGTAGTTTTATGTAATTTACCCTATAATTTACTAGGTGAGAATTGCCTAAAAAGAATTGAGGCAAAACAAGAGAATCCTGTTGGGTTGGCGATGGCAATGGTGTTGAATAAAATATCATGGTAATCCTAACCATGTAAAAAGGGGATACTATGTTATCAAACAGAGAAAAATCGAGGAAAGAGCCTTAAACTTTTTGAGGGTTTTTGTCACAAATGGTCCCTGACATTGATCAAACACATCATTTTGGTCTCTAACATTGAAAATCAATAGAAATGGTCCCTGAGATTGATCAAACACATCACAAATGGTCATTCCGTTAAAAATTCTTTGGGCAATTTTCAAAGCTTCGTAACTCAATCGTTTCCTAACCAAATTCGACCCATAATATATCAAAATGAATATAGGAAAATATAGAACAAGATTATACCTATTTGGAAGCCCAATGGTTGCCAGAGATGGCCGGAAAATAGTCTCAAATGTGACTGGTCCGCGGAAAAACTGGAAAACTCGCTGGAAACTGGGTAAACTTTAAACGTTCATAACTTCTTCAATAATCAATGAAATCGAGTGATTCAAAAATGAAAATCATACTTCTCGACGAGATGAAGAGAATGGTATCTTTATTTATGGCTAACTAGTCGTAGTTTGGCCGGAAAACGGCTCGAAATTGGCTAACTTGAAAATGGTTATCCAATTTCGAGCCATTTTCTGGCCAAACCACGGTGAATTAGTAGTCAATAAAGGTACCATTCTCTTTACCTCATCGAACAGTATGATTTTAATTTTTGAATCACTCAATTTCGTTGATTATTGAAGAAGTTATGAACGTTTAAAGTTTACCCAGTTTCCGGCAAGTTTTTCAGTTTTTTCGCTGACCAGTCACACATGAGGCTATTTTCCGGCCATGTCCGGCAACCATTGGGCTTCCAAATAGGTACAATCTCATTCTATACTTTCCTATCTTCATTTTGATATATTATGGGTTGAATTTGGTTAAGAAACGATTGAGTTACGAAGCTTTGAAAATTGCCCAAAGAGTTTTTAACCAAAGGACCATTTGTGATGTATTTGATCAATCTCAGGGACCATTTCTATTGATTTTCAATGTCAGGGACCAAAATGATGTGTTTGATGAATGTTAGGGACCATTTGTGATAAAAACCCAACTTTTTGAAGGCTTCCAAAAGAAATATGTTTTTTTATTTAGAAATGGCCACCAAAAATTAGATAAAATATTTTCTTAATCTTTTTTTTTTTTATAACAATCGGAGTCTACTAATGAATGGGTGGATTGCATATATCTATATATATATATATATGTATATTGAATTTGCTAAAAACCTGATTTCATATCGAATTTTGAAAAAATAACTGCTTGAGAAAGTCTCTTTATTAAATCTCTTTTGTTGGGAATTGGATATCGAATCCATTCCAAAACTTCATTTAAAGGTTTGTAGTTAATAACTAATCTGGGAGTACCACGTTCTAATTCTGCATTTTTCTGAACATAAAAAGCTGGGCATGACCATGGTGATTTGCTCTTTCGGATAATTCCTTTATTAAGAAGTTCTTGGATTTCTGTTTTGCAGAATTCTATGACTTCTTGACTCATTTGAATTGGTCGAGCTTTAGTTGGGATTTTTGATTCATTAAACTCCTTGATATAAAGAAGTTTAACAATGTGTTGTTTCCGTTGCCAAAAGGCGTTGGGGATATCTGAACAGATTTCATTAACAAGTTTCTTTTGGAAATTATTAATGGTTTCTAACAAATTCTTATTTGTTAGTTGTTCTTCGATTCGTATGTGATTAATTTCTTCTTTTAAGAAACTAATATGTCGTGATTTATTTGTAATTAAATTGAGTGATCGCGAAACACTATTTTTTTGAAGATGTCTTAATTTTTTGAGATCTGTTTCTGTGCAGAACTTAAATGTGATCTTTTGTCCTAAGACTTTGGTGGTAATCCTATTATGGTGAACCTTAAAAGGATATAACAGAGCTATGAAAGGGAGACCTAATGACACACCCTGTCCCGAAGGAGGGCGTGCTGGCTGTCACATGAGAGTGACGTATCCATTTACACAGTTCAGAAGCTTAAAAATACAATTGTGAATTCTGTCAGAACACCGTTGGATTCCTCGTGGTCACCAAAGCTCTGCTATCTCGAACCTGGAGGGGCGCAAAACAAAATTGAGTGGGTCAGTAAAACAAAGTTTTTCTCGAAAATCATCTCAATATCAAAGCTCTAACCCCTCGCTGTAAAACCTGTATACTTTCCCAGAAAATAGCATATATAAATATATATAGCTTCAAAAATCTCAAAACACCATTCTTTATCACTTTTCAGAAAATATGCCATGCCATGCGCTAAAAACATAATATGGAAGCATCAATATAAATCAGGTGAAATAATAAATCAACCGGAGACCCTGCAATGGTCCTGTACGGCTGATTCTTGAGCTCAATATCCAATCCAATCGGAGTCACCAACTGTGACCTGTACGACACTACACTGCACATAAGTCGGAACTACTTGTAGTAGTCTGTACGACTAGGATGGTGTAATAATACGCTCTAGTGCTTCTCTCATCAATTATCTGTGCACATAATCTAGGGTCACCTACTAGTCGGAACCACCTCTAGTGGTCTGTACGACATGCACCTACTTGGATCTAAGGTGAGCGTGTGGTGTGAGGTGAAAACATAAGCACTAACACCAGGGGTGCAGGTTATGAGCTATCAACATAAATCACATCAAACAATTCAATGAACCAAATATAACTCACCTGATACTCACCTGTGTGTCCGCAGCACCAATTCACATATATGCATCATATATCAATTCACATATCTCATATAAATTCTATGCATGGCATTTCAAATCATACTTTCAAATCACATTTCACTTAAATAGATTTTCTGGGAAAAACTCATTTATATAGGTATATACGGAAAACAAAACTGCCCACTCACAGTTATATCGAAGGGTCATAACCCTTAGCCTTCCTTGACTGTGTTCGTCTTCCGCATAAGCCTTGCCTATATGAGAAGTAACCGAAATATCGTTAATTAAGCACATAACCAACTTTTGCTAATAACTTCTCATATATTGCTCAAATTGGGTATATGAATATACCACCAAGACCTACTCAACCTCACGAACATCCCTATATTTTTAGAATATTTTTCCGACCACCCACGCGCCGCCACGCGCCGGGGAGGCCACGGCTTCATGCGCCCCCCACGCGCATCATCGTCAACCTTCAGATGCCAGAACAGTGCCACCGACGCCAGATTCTGGGCAGACCTGCAACTGCCATTTTCTCGCTCGTTTTTGCATCATTTTCCATAAAATTTTCACCAAAATGTCACAAATCATGAGAGGAAGAAGGTTATACCTCTTTGGAGCCTCAAAACCTTCCAAATCACGTTGGGAAATTTCTACCAAAACCGGCCACTTTCGAACCTCGTGATCCCAACGTCCAAAACCTTCAAACGAAGCACTCCGAGTTTCGTGGGAACCTCCTTAAGCTCGTTGTGAGCTTGGATTGTCCTAAAATGTAACCATTTAAAAGTTAATGAACAGTGACAATCTCGGTGCTTGTGATTTCGACGTGAAAATGAATGAATCCTTACCTGAAACGGGTACCAATGAGTTCGTGTGGTCTCCAGGAGCACGATGGTGGTCTCAACCACGTCGATCCGTGAAGTTTTGGTGGTCTTTGGGTTCGTCCGTATGGTTTCGAAGGATAAAGAAAGAGAGTGAACTGAGAAAACGTGCAGGAGAAAGAGAGAATCCAGGTTGTGTGTGTGTGGTCCACATTAATCCCTAACCACACAAATAAAAACATCACCTAAGTTCCAATTAAGATTTTCCACAAACTTAGGAAGGATAATATTAATCAAATGAACATGTCACACACCTTAACAACCTTTTAGGGACAAATCCGTCAATTCACATCCTCGGAATTGAAATTCTGGGACAGGCTGTGACACCTAAGATGACAGGGTCTGAAATGTTTTTGATTAAAACAAATGGGGTTTTGAAGCAAACATTGTCTTGATAGACATGGGCTTTGGGAATTTCGTATTTTAATTGCATTGGTGACTGGTTAGCAGCACTAAGTATCTCTGTTGATTTATGGAAATACTTGGTAGGAATTAACCTTTCTCGAATACAATTCAAGTCTGCACCGGAATCAATCAAAGCAATTGTTTCAAAATGAAAGTCTTCGATTATTATCTTTATTTTAGAATACCATTTCTGAATCCTTATTTTGTCTAAAAGACCTAAGATGAGATCGTGTGTCAAATTTTCTTCAACTTGGGGTTCTGGATTATGACCTGAAGAAGAGCTAGTGTCCGAACTAGTGTCTTCATTATTGTTTTGGGTTTGGACTCTACTGAGATATGTGCGAATTTCTTGGTTTTCAGATTTTAAAAACCTAATTTCTTCTTTGATTTTATTGACTTCTCTATTGAGATCTTTGATAGTAATTTCTTTCTTAGTCTTATTGAACCTTTCCAAGGTTGTGCTAAGATAGATTTTTGTTGTTTTTGGTTGGCTAGTGCTAGATTCGTCAGAAGAAACTAATTTCTTTAGTTTCTTGAGATAAAAAACTTTTAATTCTGGGTCATCGACTTTACTGATTAATTCGATAAGAAGATTTTCTTGTTCTTCTTGTTTGTTGAGAACTAAGATTTTCTTACAACAGGCGTCAATACATGCTAATGTAATCTCAGGAGATGAGGAGTCTTTTGAAGAATTTGAAGAAGATGATTGTGATTCATTTTCGGATTGACTATTGTCGGTGTCTTGAAAGATTCCATTTATCCCATAGATCGAGTCATTCAATTTGCTGATAAATTTCCAGATCAGATTACTGATAAAACCCAACTTCAAAGATTCCTTGGATCATTAAATTATGTTTCTGAATTTTATCCTCATCTTCGTCAACAATGCAAACCATTATTTGATCGCCTTAAAGATAGTCCTCCAGCTTGGTCTACCATTCATACAACTATTGTTAAACAGATTAAATTGCATGTTAAGACTTTGCCTTGTCTTGGCATTCCAACTCCCAACTCATTTAAAATAGTTGAAACCGATGCATCTGATATTAATAATGGAGGTATCCTCAAGCAAAGAATTTCTTCCAAATCTCCTGAACAAATTGTTCATTTCCATTCAGGAGTATGGATTCCTGCACAAAGTAATTATAGTACTATTAAGAAAGAGATATTATCTATTGTATTATGCATTAGCAAATTTCAAGATGATTTATTAAATCAAAAATTTCTTGTTAGAGTTGATTGCAAATCTGCAAAACATGTTTTACAAAAAGATGTTCAAAACATTGCATCAAAACAAATTTTTGCACAATGGCAAGCCATATTATCAATCTTTGATTTCGAAATTGAATACATTAAAGGCAGCCAAAATTGCATACCTGATTTTCTAACTAGAGAATTTTTGCAAGGGACGAATGTCAGATCCTAACCAAAGAACTATTCAACACAGGCTTCCTGCAACTTTACCACCACCAAAAAAGGAATCTATTGCCGATTCTTCATCAGCCTTAGCCATCACAAATTGTTTTACTTCCCTAGGATCAACTGTAGGACAATTCCGTCCAAATTACCAAACGGCATTAGTCACCCAATATGATCCTTATTCGGCTATGCCTCGCCCTTCATCATCCCAATCAGCTCCTAGCTACACCAAGACATCACCATATATTGAAAAAACTCCAATGGAGAAACTCTTTGATATCCCTTACCATATCAACCACGAACAACCCCCCCCCCAAAAATAGCAAAAATGGTGTTTCCACCAAACCTCCACTACCAACCTACTGAACCACACAAAACCCTCAAATATTACCAAGCCATATTAATGGAAACATAAACTATCTCCATTAACCCAATTTACAGCATAACCCATACAAACAAGATCCTTTATCATTCCTTCCATATAGAAAAATTCATCACTAAAAAAGAATGGGATTTACCCATTTATCATTTTAAACCTCTTCACTCCCTTCATTTCCTGATTCCCCTCAACAACTTTAGTTATCATGATTATATTCAAGCATGGACTAACATCTTTCTGCACCAAACATATGATTTTAGTCATTCATGGTTTTTAACCTTTGGCAAGAATTTCAGACTTAATTTCCCAACATGGTTTCCTTCATAGTGGACCACTCATGGTCCGACCTCCAACATTCTTCCAGAAGACCTTATGCAGGCTCTTTCAACTGGTTTCCAGAAGAAGTTTGATCGTAGCTGTTTCCATTACAAGATTACACTTCTCCATAATGAAGTGGAATTTTGCAGTTGAAACAGGATAAGTCTATCGACAAAAAGCGGTTAAATGGTGGGATAAATTCAATAAGCAACAAATCATTGACCGTGTCACCGCTGAATTTCCTATCAACCAAGTTCAAATCCCAGCAGTAGTTCATCAACAAAAGAAGGCATTGCCAGAATTCCCAGAAAATACACAATCACTATCAGACATCAGTCCATCATCCTTTCTTAAGAGCAAAAACAAGTCCTCAAGTTCAAAGAAGAAGAAATCTTCAAAATTCAAGGCTTTAGCCAAAATCCTCATGGCAGAATTACAAGAAGAAGAAGAATCAGACAGCTCAGATTCTGAATCATCAGACGCTTCGTCGCATCTTCCAGCCAAACCTCAGGCTGGTCTCTTTCCTCAGACAAATCTCTATGCAGACTTCCCGCCAGACTCTCAAGACTCTTATGAAGTTTAAATTTCAAAAATGTAAAATTTTGTAATCATTTCGGGATTTTTACCCCCATGTAATTCCTTCAAAAACAGCATCAGCAGCAGTAGCAGACAAGTCACTATTCATGAATCAACAACATCTTCAGCTTTTCAGCTTCTTTACACCTCAAGCACATGCATTGCGGGATTCCTGCTTCCATCTTCAATGATCACACCCAAAGCCTCTCGGCTATATCTATAAGCCTCAGCCTCATAAGCAAGGGTCGGTTTTCAGAAACAGGAGAATACTCTGCTCATTTGAAAGAACATAGCTCATATCTCCAAGAAAATAAGTCATACATATTATAAACACTTATAATCAAGGATGCCTGCAAGCTCCATTTCTATCTTGATTTCCAATAATTGTCAATAGACAAAGTACTTGTAAGTCCATTTGATTTTCAATAAATTTACTTTGAATTTATTGCATCATTATTTTTAGATTTATTATGTATAAATCATTTATGTTTCACCTGGTTTTATGCATCTTCATTATCATCTCAATAAAACCAATTGACAATATGTGGAGTAACCCAACTACTTATATGCACATACAAGTCCCTTATTTGCCCCAATGTGTGATTGATACTATGAATGCATACACTAGTTGGAAAAACAGCTTGTGCGACGATGAATTTTTGTGGCACGAAATAAGTAATCTGTCACGCACAAACGTGTTGCCTACCAAAACTGCTGAAATCTTTATGCGACGAAGGATTTTGTGGTGCAAGGGATCTTTGCTCCGCAAAGTCCCACAAGAAAATGCGTGTATGGAGTTTTTTGGCACCAAAGAAGCACTTGGTGATGAATTTCGCGTGATGCGGGTTTCGTCGTACAAAGGGATTCGAAAAAAGGATGGTGGGCTTTGAGTCGTTGTATTTCGGCGTACTTTAAATCTTCGTCGTGCAAGGTTGCACGATGAAGTTTGTGCGATCAAAGCTTCATCGTGCAAAGTCCCACGAGTTCTTTAAAAGCATTGTTTCATTTTCACTTTTTCTCACATTGGTTTTTCCACAACCTTAAATTTCCCCATGTTTTCTTCTTCCCCAAACCCCCTCATATCCCATGTTTTGGAATATTTCTTGGAATATTCTTTGGAATATTCTTTGTGTTGACTTTTTTGAAATTTTCTCGGAAACCCTCCTAAGCTCATTTCAACACCCCGAGTCCGTTTTTGACATCTATTTAGTGAGATTCCAAAATTTTAACGTAGTTGACCACCGGGGCGTCTCAGTTGACTCTTTAGGATTGACCGTTGACTTTTCGTTGACTTTTCGCAAAATTTGTCCGGGACCTCTCTTAGCGTAGTTCGACACGTTGATTTCGAATCTGCCTTTCGTTTTTCCAAATTAAATCATTTTAATTGAGTTTTACTAACGAGATCCAATATTATGCTTTGGTGCAGTTACTATCGAAGACTCCAACTTTCTTAGCTCGAAAGGATGTGACATCGCAAGTACCTATGAGTAGGTCTTTTCGTTTTTACATATATACATGTATATGTGATGTTTCCCAACAACTGCTTTTATATACTATGATGTGACATACCATGTTTAGCTTTACAAATAGACTTTTAGTACACTTTATGTTTTTAATGTTATTTGTGCGCATAAACTTATGGCATGACATCCTTGCGTTTTATCTGCTTATTATTACATATTTGCACGATGTCACTTAGTTATTTGTACTGTCTTGGGCCAAAGACTAGCTTCATGTGTAGTTCACATACACCGTTTACATTCGCTTTGGATCTAGAGTTAGATGCCAACCTGTCCTTTTGTATGATGTGTTGGTCTTGTATGTGATGCGACTAGCGCAGCTTACATGATGTAGTACTAGAATGTAAAACCTACACCCAGCCTGTTCCATTGTCTGAATACCTCATAAATGAATGAGCATTGATTTTTTTATAATAACGGTTTGAGATTTAATGTGGAGATACCTTGTTGTTGTACCCTACATATTTGACTCACTTCTGTTGCAGGGTACCTACTACATATTATTATTATAATATTTTTGGGAAACCATATACTTGTTTTACAGCGAGGGGTTACACTTTTCGAAAAGGTTTTACAAAACATATTTTCAGGCCCACTCACCCTTGTTTTTTGCCCCTCAAGGATTTTAATGGCAGAGGTTTCGTGACGACGAGGATTGATGATAAAAGCTGTTACGTAGGAGACTTCTCCTTTCGGTATAAATGTCTTTACTCTTCTTTTACTGCAATTTATCTATGCTCTGACATCACTTGTGTGATATGGGTTCAATCCCGCTCATATGCGTGTTGGAAATGTGCCCTAAAGCCAATCATATGATGATACTTTATGGACATTTAACATGTTAAACTAATCTAGTTTAATATAAAGGGCAAAGATTATTGTTTAAAGTCGTCTCATATAAATGTTATATGCTTAAACGATAAGTCCAAGGAATATGTAATTGGGAGAATGTGATCTAAAGAAGTTAGAATCATGGCATTCTCTTCCGTATACATATCCTAAACGTTCCTGATCATAGGATTGCCAATTGGGCATTGACAGTCCGTTAAGATCAGCACATGCTCTGTCTTCTCTTAGAGAGAGTGACTAGTCTCGAGTCATTGGTGTGACTGACACCAAGACAAGCATGTAGGTGCTCAATAAAGAATGAGTCAACTGAACACGATCAACAAATAGTTCTCATACTCATGTCACATGAAAACTCAGGGTTGGGATAATGCAAAGTAGTCCTTTGACCTGAGGCATCATAATTGTCTTATGGTTAGGTCCTTGATCTTTGACTATGTCAAAGTGACTCCATCAAAGGGTGTCCACGGCATAATTGGGGTTAAGCCACTTAGCCATGGAGGCAAGTGAATGCACAACAAGGGATCTCTAACCTTCAAACCGTTTGAGGGAGAATAGTCTATGATATGATTATGAATCTCTGGCCAAAGTATGAATGAGCTTTAGGAATTCGTTCCAAATCACATTCAAGGTAATCATATAAGTAAGAGAATCACACTGAATAGTAGACATGAATAAACTATCAAATTAAACAATGTGGTCAAGAGTATTGTATTAAAGAAAGACCATATTGTATTGTAATCCCAAACTGAATAGGTTCTCCACCTCTTCTGATTAGCTTGGTAACCATGACATACTGCTAGGTGTCACTCATGGTTTGTGGAAGCCCTAAAGGTGTATAATCACTAAAGGGAGAATTGAAAAGTAAGTTTCAATTCACAATCGATTTGAAGAGTTTTAATCACCCACTGCCTCGCTAAAAGGAATCTAATGAATCGTACACCGTGTAAAGTAGAGATTGAAGAAACAACGGAGAGATGAGTAAGGATAATTAAATGGTTTAATTATTTATGGCTAGGATTAATTAATAGAGATTGAAGAAACAACGGAGAGATGAGTAAGGATAATTAAATGGTTTAATTATTTATGGCTAGGATTAATTAATATATTAATTAATAAGTTCGTTTTAGACCTCGGGTTGGTTTTGGGCCTCAAGGCCCAATGGGCTTCGAATGTCAAGTCCAATAACTCAAGTTGTATGACAACTTGAAAACACAAAGGGCATGAAAGCCCAATGAACCCACATGAGCGGCCATAGAGAGTGTGAGGGAGAATTGGTTTTAATTTCAATTATGCCACTCAATGTAAGTGGCTATAGAAATGAAATTATAACCCATTCCCTCATAAGGGTTTTCTGGAGAGAAAAGATAAAAACACAAAAAGCTTTATCTTCTCTTAGGAGGCCGGCCACCCTAGGAAGAATGGACTAGCACCCATCTCTTCCTAGGTCACTCATCTCTTCCTCAATGCTCTCCTTGGTGTGGAAACTTAGAGGTTCCCTTTCTTGAGAACTTGGAGAATCCATTCCTTCATCCATATTCAAGAAGTCATGGAGCCAAGAAGCAAAGTTCCTCCATCCACATCCATGGAGCCAAGGAGCAAGGAGACTAAGGAAAGAAGGCCCTTATATTCGGCACGTAAGTGAATCACTGTGATGATTTAACGGGATTTGGCGTGTCGGAGTCGCCCTTATATTCGGCACGAAGCTGTTGAAGTTCATCGATATCATTTACAAGAGGAACTTTGGGGAGTGGAAGTCTGATGTCGAGCGAGATGAAGAATTATTTTGTTTTTCAATAGTTATGGGCAAATAATAATTGTTTTTAAGTAAATGTATATGTGGACGGTACTATTATATCTTTGTTTAATTTGTATTTGGATTAATTTTGAGTTTAATTATTTATTTGGTTAACATAATTTGGTTTAAGTTTTTATTGGGATACATTTTAAAGGAATACGAATTAAATTTAAAAAATAATTAAAAACTTGGGCGATGAATGTTGTAGTCGTCGCACAGGATTTCGAAAGGAAAAACTTTGTGTGACGAATCCTTCGTTGCGTAAAGCTCGCCGTGTTTATAAACAGATTGCTCAGCTGCAGAAGTAGAAATAGCAGAAATTTACAGTAGTCGCCTTTGCACCCTCATCCCCCATCGGCTTCTTTCAATCTGGAGTCCCTTCCTCATTTACTATCAATTTTATCCTCTAACACTCCCTCCATCTCAATCACCATATTCTCTTTGTACATTGCTTTATCCCAATGTATTCGGTAGGGGTGGAAAAAATTTCCAAAATTGCCAAATCAAACAAAAAAAATACCGATCCCAAACCAAAAATGTCCCAAACCGATTTTCCCAAAATTTCGGTATTCCCATAGCGAAAAAATACTGAAATTTCGGTATGGGAATCAGGATTGTCTTCCCAATATTTCAGTATTCCCATACCGAACCGAAAAAATATTTTTTTAATTATTATATATATATATATTTACACAGATAATATATATTATTTTTTTAATTATAGTTAGAGTTAATTTGAACCGTTGGATTGTTTCAAATTAATCTATGCCGTCCATCTATTCTTGTTAGGCTTTCAGCTTTGTCCTCATCGAAGACTCCACTCCAGTTTTGAACTTCCATTTCATTTCAGTTCTCACTCACTCAGACTCAAGTCGCTCAGCTCAATCTCACTCAAATCCAACAAGTCTCTGAGCCACAGCCACAACCAATGAGTTTCCCCGTCGAGGACCCTTCCTTCATGAGACAAATCTACAGCCACCACCGGTCTCTCTCTCGCGATTCTCTCTATCACGACTCTCTTTCGCGATTCTCTCTCTCAAGATTCTCTGACTCTCTCATGCGATTCTCTCTCTCAGATTCAGACACAGGTAAATAAATATGGGAATTAATTTAGGGTTTGTGAAATTTAATTTATGAATTCTAGATTAGGGTTTGTAATTTTAGGGTTTTTGAAATTTAATTTTCGAATTCTAGATTAGGGTTTGTAAATTTAGGGTTTTTTTCGTTTCATAGATCAGATTCTATTTAATTGATCTAATGGTTCAGGTTCTTGGGTTTTTTGCAGATTGGTGAAGGTCCGAAGGAACTGGGCTCTTTTGCTTTGCTATGCTACTGTGGTGGAGTTTTATTTACCAACAGGTAAATTTCTCAGATGAGTTTTATTTAATTGTATGCTCCTTTGATTTAATTGTTGTTGCTTTTAAGAGTGTAATGTGAGACAAATTTGTATTCAAGTCTTGGAAGTATTTAGTCTTTAAGGAATCTAAGCTTTTGGTGCTTGGGTATATTTACATTAGTCATTGGTTGACCTTTGTAATAGGCTGTGGTTTAATATTCTTTTGATGCAAACTGTTTAATACTCTCTCGATTCTAATTTAATAGGCTGTGGTTTATTACTCTCTCAGATTCTGATTTAATACTTTCTCAATGCAAACTGTTTCTTTCTTTTGAAGCCTTCGTTCTTCAACTTAGGGTTTCTGAAGTGAAGTTCATTATTATATCTCACTAAATGCAATTACTGCATGTTTGACTAGTTCAAGGATTGAGTGAATGAGTCCATTCTTCCTTACCTTTTTTTGTTGTGAACTAGATGGTTCTTAGCACATGTGGAGGTTAGTCTCTTCTAGTAGGAAGCCATTATTAATAAAATGGATGTCGCAAAGCAAATTTATTTTAGTCAGTGACTACAGAAATTGTGATATGATATATTCCAAAGGTGAACAACGATCATGGTAATCACTTTGGGATACAACTAAAGCCCAAGATCAGAACCATAGCAACTGATAAAGTATTACCCTTGAGAAAGGAATGTCAGAATGACACTCTAGAAGCGTGCATTCACTTAGGTTATAAACCGAAGTGGCTATAACCCATTTCACATATGGAACTTAATGTTGGATGAGGTACCAATCATATGAATTTATTGTTAATATGGTACTACAACGGTCTCAAGGTTGGAGCAAAGTTTGTATAAAGTATGCAAACGAAATATATGTTGATACATTGAAGTTTTGGAAACTGCTTCAAAAGGTGTTTCGAATAGATGAGGTTCATCTCGAACCAATGCTTGAATCCAAATCATAAGTTCATTAATAGGATACTACAACATAATGGGGTGATAACTCAAGCCATGGGATCAAGGTCTCATCAAAGTATTTGAACACAAGGAAGAGACAACATTAAATGTTTTGGAAACATTTAAAAATACATAACTTGGTTAACCTACGCGGTCAAGTTCACTCGATTAGCATTTATAAGATTCATAAGCGATTGACTTTAGTGCAAATGGGAGATTGTTGGAGATATGCCCTAAAAGTCAATCTTTGGAAGAAACATTTCAGGACAATGTCTGAATGTATGGTTAAGTCTTCAAAAGGGCAAAGTCACTTATTAGGACTATCTTAATGAATGATATACGTCTAAATAGCGAGTCCATGGACAACAGATTGATGGAAGAAATAATCTGAAGGTGTTAGACTAAAGAGACTTTCTTCATGTAACCGTAATGTCCAAAAGGGTCCTCGTCGTATGATTGTCAGAGGGACAATGACAATCCGGATAGACTAGTTATGTATGCTTCAATTGGAAGGATGGAAAGTCTCAAGTCATTCGTGTAAAGACACTGAGACAAATATGTAGGTGCTCGTTAAGGGAATGATTTCATGAACACAATAAAATGAAAGTACTTGCATGGAGGTTTACTCACATATCAAGTAAGTAACTTTACTGGTTGGAATAATGTAAGTAGTCCTTTAACCTAAGACATCATAGTTGTCCAGTGGTTAGGTCCTTGATCTTTGATGGTGTTAAAGGCATTCCATTCGAGAGTGTCTACGACATTGTTGGGGTTAAGCCACCTGATCATGTAGACATGTGAATGTTCAATAAGGAATCTCTAATACTCAGTACGAGATGAAGAATACTCTAAGATATGATTCGGGAATCTTCAGCTAAAGTATTGAGCGTAATGATGGAAGACATTCCTATATGACTAAATTGAATCATATAGCATAGTATAATCACATTAGGGGTTTGACATAAAGCATCTATACCTTAGTAATGTGATTGTGAGTATTGCTTTAGAGAAGGATCGAATTACATTGTAATTCCAATTGAATAGGTTCTCTGACCAAATTTTACATTAGCTTGGGTAGTCATGATATATGGTTAGATGTCACTCATGCTTGTGGGTCCTTCTAGATGATTAAACAAGTAGTCATCAAAGTAGAAGGAGAATTAAAAGTAAGTTTATAGATACCAATCATGTGATAGCCAGTTCCTGATTCTACAATTATATAAAAATTTTAATAAGTGATTTTACGAAATTGCCCTTTGAAGCACGTGTGTTGACTGAGGTTTATTACGGTGTCGTGTCACCTAAGTTTTGTTTTGTTGCCATATTTTCGTAGCACTCGTCGCTACGGACGCGTGCGCGCAAACGGTTCGTGATTTGGAGCTATATCGAAGAAGATATTAACGTTTGAAGTTGGGGGTTAAAATAATAATTTAATTGTTATTTGGAGAATTTTAGAAAATCTGGAGTGCCACGTGGGCGGCCCAGATTAAAGGAAAATAAAATGGATGGCTGTGACGGAAAGATAAGAAGAGAAAAGTGAGAGAAGTGGAGGAATAAGGAAATGAGAGAGAAAGGGGATGACAAATTAGGAAGAGAGAAGGGAGAGAAAAGAGAGAGGAGAAGAAGGAGAGAACCCACCAGGTTCTCCTTGACCCGCCCCCTTTGACCCATTTTCATCATACTTTCCGGTGGTTTTCCACCAGATTTCCCACGAATTAGACCAAGCCACCACTCCCAATCATCATCTAGCCCTTCCCACTTCCTATTACACCTCAAATTTTAAGAGATTTGGGCTTGAAATTGGGAAAATCGCACCGGTGGGTGCGACGGTTCTTGCTCGAGATTTACCAAATTTTGAAATGATTTCTTCCAATTACCACCACCCATAGCATCCTCTTGAGGTCTGGAACAAAGCCCAAATGCATCCTCTTGAGGTCTGGAACAAAGCCCAAACAAGTTTGGAGGCGGCGGAGTTGTTTTGGAGACGGATCGAACACATCCAAATTCAAGGGTTCCGTACGGTTTTTGATGAAATTGGAGCTCTTATTGACCGAATTGGCCTTGGTCACAGGTATGAAAGTTGTTCTACTGTTTGATATCTTCAATTCTACAAATTTTGAGAATTTTTTGAGAAAGTTGAATTTTCCGACGAGCCGGGGCGGCCGACCGCCACCCATGGCGGCGCGTGGCCAGTGGGCCATCAATTTTATTTTTAGACTATGTTTGATATTCTGAATTCAGTTTTGATAGTGGTTTGACGTAAGTGGATCATTGAGCCAGATTCTTTACGATTTGTGGTTAGGTAAAAATGAGAATTGACGATCCGACCGTTGGATCGTCACCAAACTTTGATACGTTGTAGTACTTAATATTTGAAGAATGTGGAAACTTACGGATTGGGAATCTAACATATGGATCTTCTCGAATTGGATTTGTAAGTTCATAAAATAAAAGGTTAATCGCCACACGGTTTTGGAAATTGGCGGAGATCCTACTGTTGGATCATAACGAAATTTTAGTATGTTGTTCTATTAGCATAATGTGAATCATGAGAAGTTACGGATGGGAAATTTGATATACAAATCTTCCGGATTGAGTTATGTAGGGTTGTGGACCCTACCGTCGATCTTTGATCGACGGTTGACTTATGGTCAATGAGTCTTGAATCACTCTTGAATGCCCTTGAGGATGTGTTTTATGTGTTCTACCGACAAGCATTTTGAGATGTGATTTAATAATTGTTCTAGGCGCCGATCGTTCGGGACGCTTCGGTACTCGTTCTAGGAAGTTGTAGCGCGGACTCCAGGTGAGTGGGCTTTTGTTTTCAATATATATATATATATATATATATATATGTATATATGTATATATATATATATATACATATATACATATATATATATACACTTGGTTGATTCCTAGAAATACGTTTTAAAATGATTTTGTGAAATTGAATGCCATATATATATATATATATATATATATATATATATATATATATATATATTCATTGCTATGTTATGTGATTATATGTTGAGGCACTATGGGAGCCAGGTAAGTCCGGTAAGTATATACTTTTGATATGATGATTGTGGTGATATCGATGAGATTAGTATATGGCTCATTTACCTGCACATCGGGGTTTGTGCTCTGCCATAGTAGGACTTAGCTTTCATGTGATCGTTCACCTCCCGCACCGTACGCTCACCTTGGATCCAACGCAGGTGCCAGCCTGTGGTACAGACCACTATAGGTGGTTTCGACTTGTAGGTGACTTGCGATACGTCGCCAGCCTTTATAGGAGCATATTTATGCAACTTAGTTAGCTTGTTTTCATGCATTTACGTTGTTAGTTCTTAGTTAATTTTTTATTTTAAGCTATTTTCGTGTGTTTGTAGGTTCTAAGTGTTAAGATGGCAAAAAGAAGCAATTTGGAGCATTCTAGAGCATTTTTGGGCCAAGATTGGGCAGTGCAAGCATGGAGGCAAGTTGATGGACGAAATTGAAGATACAAAGGCTTGAAATCAGCTAAAATGAGGGAAGAAAGAAGTCAAAGATAAAGAAGATAAGGAATCAGCTATAAAGAAGGAGAATTATCCAAAACATTATCCAAACAACCTTATCTTATCTTATCCTAATCTTATCCTACCTTATTTTCAGCTGCAAAAGGGATTTGATTTCAGTTTAGGAGACTTAAAACCTGATTTCTAGAAGTCTTATCCCTTGTCCTACAAAAGTGGCGCACCATTCCTTCTAGAAACCCCAAAATCTGCCACAAAACACATTCCTTCTAGAACCCTAAAAATCTGGCGCCTCCTTCCTTTCTAGAAGGCCTTTTCCTTGCCTTGCAAGGCATTCCCTGCCTTATCCCTCTTTGCCGTGCATCCCTATCCCTTTCCCTCTTGGATTCTGATTTGTTAGCCTATTTCCTTGTGGATTTGGGTTCTACAAATCCGTTTCAGAAATCAATTGGGCCATAATCCTTTTTCCTGAGGGATTCACACATTCTGCCGCACCTAGGGTCCTAATCCCTTACTTATGCTGAGTCCAAGTCCTAATCTGATTACCCTAGGGTTTGTGGTGCCTATATATACAGAATTAGAGAGTTGCCGCAGGTTACACCACCCCCTATACACTCCATAATTCGTTCTACACCACCACACCTTCAGAAACTCATACTTCGCCGCAGGGGAGAGAAGACAAGGCCTTGTCGTGGCTTCCATTGGAGAGGAAGGGTTGTGCCGCAGCCTACCTGCAACCATTGGAGTTCTTGGAGTTCTTTCTTCTCTTGTTTCTGTCTCCATGTTTAATTTAATTTGCTTTTCAATTATGTTGAACATGTGGAACTAATTTTGTTTTAGTTAGAGGTGGATTCAAAGCCATGGACATATGTTTAGTATGAATTGATTACCTCCAGTTATTGTTTCATAAATTGTGAATGTGGTTTACTTATCTGTTTTATTAAGAACTTGTTCTTGTGTGTTGATTAAGGATGCATACTTAGTTTACATGCATCAATTTGATGCTAGGATATAAGGGAATTTCACCTAATCGATATGAACTTATATTCACAAGTAGTAAAGGTTGCTAGTCACAATCATGTTAAGTAAATCCTAGGCAGAATTAACATGCAGTTCATAGTTATGAATGCCTTGTCAATGTTTATGATTTCCATGGAACTTAATGATCTTTGATATGTGTCTCTATCATGCGTATTCCATAGTTAGGGAACTTGATAAGAATAATTTGGTTGTGATGCGTTATCCATTCAATTCAATGAACTTAGGGAAATCTGAGAATTGATTAGTGCAATACAATTAATTCGGAGCATTGTCATTCATGGTTTATCGAAAGAATAACTGGAAATCAATTCGTATGCATATGTTCATGTGTGGAGAAGAACCCTCTAACTAGTTTTTCACCCCTGAATTCACCTTCACCTCTCTTTAATTTACTTTGTTTGCTGGAATCTTCTTAGTTTTGCTAACTTCGTCTAAAAACCCCCTCAGTTCTTATTTGTGTTTTAGTTTTGTTAAATTCGTCCAAATCTGTCTCCTTTTAGTGTTTTGAGTCTTACTAGTCTAAAATTCATCCAATTCACTTCCTAGTACCTGTTTTGAGTCTGTTTAATTAGTTTTGCTGTTTTGAGTCAATTTGGTCAGTTTTGAGTTGTCTAGAGTCTAGTTTAGTGTTTTAGAGTTTAACTTGTGTAGATTAGCATCCCTTCTAATCCCCGGCCTAAAACGATCCCTACTTTCATATACTACTTCGATAGGGTTTTAATTTGAGTGTCAAGTAATTTTCACATCAAGCCTTCACGTGACCGTAGCACAGAGCGTTTTTATATACTCAGCTTGTTGTACAGACCACTATAGGTGGTTCCGACATGGGTGCAGGTTATTGATTGAGACTTTGGATTGAGGATTTGGTTGAGGAGCCATAGATTTAGCCGTACAGGTCACGAGAGATGACTCTGGCTGATTTATATGCATTGCCGGCATGTTATGCATTGAGATATCACTTGATTGACTTTGAGGATATTTGTTGCATGCTTTGATATTGGTATGGTTTATTCGGACATGGCAATATTTGAATGTTGGTTTTCAGTATGAGTACGTATATATATATTTTCTGGGAATTTTATATGTTTTTATGGAGAGGGGTTATTACTTTCATATCGAAGTGATTTTGTAAAACTTTGTTTTTGCCCACTCACGCTTTTTGTTTTGCGCCCCTCCAGGTTCTAGTAGCATAGTTTCTTTATCGACAAGGACTCGTGGCATATCTCAGTCCAGGTGGCTACTTCTGAGGGTATGATCTCTACCCACACTAGTGTACTTTACTTATGCTCTGACAACGCGTGTGAAATGGGTCTCTACCCACTGTCTGCGCACTCTGATAGTTAGGTACCTTTAGGTTTAAATCTATTCGCATTCTTCCATATCATCACTTTCTGGCTTCGTCACCTTCTTGGTGTGGACCAGCAAAGCTCGATTCGGAGTCTTAGTGGACATTTCGGGTCGGGGTGTGTCAGTTTGGCATCAAAGCATAAGTTGGGCAGTATTGCATTCATCACACGCGTGATGTGAGCATTCTTGGTTTTCGTGTCTAATATTTGGATGTTGCCACCTTGTCGATTACGAGAAAATATGTTAGCTTCTCTAAATTGTGGTAATTTAGTCGACTTGTTGATGTTTTAGAAGAGCACTTGGCGAATGTCCTTAGAATTAAAGTGAAGAATTTCTTTTTTTAAGGATAGATGCAGAGGAAAGTGGGTGGCCTAAATCTGGGTTAACATATTTTTGGATGTTATCAGATGCTTTACTAATCGATTTGATACTTATCCTCTGGCCATCAGTATTAAACGTTGAGATTGGAATCTCAGAGTAGTTTGATTCCTTTTCAGTATCGGTTAGGCTATCACCTATTGGAATTCTTGCGAAGTCTACCTTGTTACGACTCTAGGATAGTCTCATGTGACGATGGTGCTAAAGTGGTAGTATTTAACGGAAAAACACTTTGGGAAGATCACTTTCGGTGTATGATTGGACTTGGGAAGTAATATTGTACACTCTTAGTGCGAAATATTTTGTATATGTTGAGAATGTGAGAATCAATAATTATGGTGTTGAACCTATGCTATGCTCATGTGGTGTTTCAATTGGTGGTAACTTTGCTTAAGTGGGAAGTTGTATTCTTCCAGCCCTAAAGCTTAAAGTATTGGCGATGTTTTCTTTCCTTAAGTGGGCGCTAAAATTTCGACGACAAAGCATCGGTGGATTAGCTAAGATAGAATTGTGAGTTATTAATTTCTCTCACCTTGTGATATAAAAGTTTGTGTTCATGATCTAATCAGGTGTGGAGATATAAAAGGAATTAAAGTCGAGGCTCCACTTGATATGATTGAAGGAAATTCTCAGTTTAGGCGAGTCTGCCTTTGGTTAGAGCAGAAGAATGTTTGAGGATATACAGTTTAACTTCCTGGGCAACCATAGTTTCTTAGTGGTTGTTCCAGAGGATGATGGCATTATGAGAGAGCTATTTTTGGACTCTTATACTAGTTCAAGTAAGCAGAAATCAGAACAGATTACGAGCTGGATATAATTATATTTCACCGTGTTACACGTTTCATTTCCAAGCTTTGGGAAGTTTCTCCAAAAGATTATGAATGCTATATAATATGTGATTTATAGAAGGGCATTGTAATCAGGTATTTGGATGATTGGGATTGTGGAGTAGGAATCTTATGATATTGACGAGGATGCTCGAAAATGTAGTGCGTGAGCACGAACGAGGTTTTGTTCAGACGTTACATTCTAAAGTTTATCGATTAAGGAATTTATTCAACTAAGTCTCATATTTGGAGAATTTTGAACTTTGGGAATTTACCTAGAATTTAGTCACTTCTTTAAGTGACGGTTGGAGCTGTTTTCCTCAGACACCAGTTTTATTTAGATTGGTACTTATTTTGGAAGGTGTGATCTCCACAGACGGTATTCTTTTCTCATTCCAATAAGAGTTTAAGGATGAAGGTCGAAATCCTCACAAAGGGTTGTGAGATCTAAGATATTCTTGGTCTTATTGAGGTTATCGACTATTGATGGGCGATCTTTCGACTATAGTGTTCTTCATCACTGTTGATCGAAAAAGTTGGTTTAGTGTGGGAAGTGAGTGGTGAATAAAGATTTTTGGCAGCTTAAGTGTTGCCCTTTCCTTTAAATATGATTTTACATCCTTAGATAGCATCGAGAATTTCAGAATCTATGGTGATGTTTTCCTCAGAGGTTGGTTGTATGGATGCATCGTGATGGGGTAACACTTATGGTCCCTATTAGTGGAACCATTGAAAATGAACCATCTTATATGTGATCAAACTTTGGTTAGAGTAAATTTCTGGCAGCAGCATTGGAATGATTAAATCGACGCCTATGATTGCACTATCGAGTATTATCCCAGTTGTGCAAACGTAACTACTGAGTATCGTATTACAGATGGGTTCTACCCTAAATATTTTTGGTTTTCCTTATTCCATTATAGTTGACCTCTTTGAGTATCATTATGACGTTACTTTGAATCATCAAGGAATAGTTGAATGGTTATAATCGCTTACCATATCCAGATGCAAACGGGATAATTACTATAAGCTTCTGGTGAGAGGTATTTTGGTAAATGTGGAGTTGTGATGATGTCTTGATGTTTATGGATCGATTTGACAATCAACTAATTTTTCCATTAATCCTGAGGGAGATTCAGTTAGACCATTGGTTAAATTTACCTATTCTTGAATTTATCGATTATCTGGCATTTTGGTCAGCATCCTTTTTGATCATGACCTTATATTCATTCATTGTGCTGAGAATATATTTTGGTCAACTTTGGTGCATGTCTACCCTATTACAGCTCGCGTTATTTCCAAAGTCAGATAGTTATTTGGGAAGAATTGCCGGGATATTGGAACCTAGTTGCGAGTGTTGATTCCTTAATCACCTGTCAATCACTCTGTGGAATAGATCATTATCGTTGGTGATTGAGCATTCTGGAAGTTGTTTTTGGTAAGGTAATGACAACCAATCAGTTTGGATATCTTGAACTTTGGAGTTGATGATCTTGTTTTGGTTCTCGGATTCTCGAGTGTGCTTTAGTCTTCTTGGCATGGTTTCTCGCTCAATCAAGGAGTAATTCGCGATACATTGACTTGGCGGAGGCGTGCGCCAGTTTTATATCAATGCTTACAAGAAATATTGGAGTACAGTCTCCTCGTGAGTTTATTGGACTTACCAAAAATGAATTTCATGTGGTATTGAGAAATGAATGGATTTCAGCATAGTATTGGTGAAGGTATAAAGCTTGGTAATTTTGGACGTCATCTTCCAGATAAGATTGAGATTATAATTGTCATTCGAATGTTGTTGATAAAGATTTGAATTCTCAAATTTTGGATTTCAGAGGTTATATTCTTGATTTGGTGAGCAATGCTAATGAATAGTTACAAAGGAAATATTTGATGATATATATTCTTCTACACGCATCTTTTCAGGACGTTATTCTAGGACTGAATGATTTGGGGAGTACATAGATATCAAAGCACTCTTAACAGCTAGGTTGATGCACTCGAAGATTTTATGGTGTTGCAGTCGAGGCACGAATCAGATGAACTGGACATAATTGTATTCGAGGAGCAAGATGATTCTTATTAACTTATTGAAACAACGATGAACTATCGACATTACAGGCCGTAAACAGTAATATCGATAGCTTAATTGTTGGGTTCTCTAAGTTAGTGGGCAAGACGACTCATCTTTAGTA
Source organism: Heteromeles arbutifolia (assembly GCA_024362995.1). NCBI lineage: Eukaryota > Viridiplantae > Streptophyta > Magnoliopsida > Rosales > Rosaceae > Heteromeles > Heteromeles arbutifolia. Next base: position 34,250,669 of record JANCRC010000002.1, on the reverse strand, counting down.
GTAGTTACTAATTAGATATAATTCAGACTTATCCTCGAAGTTCGTGTCACGACAAATGTTTGGCAAGGACCATTTTCATTTTCATTTTTGATTTTTGTGCAAGCATTTTCTATGAGACTATTCTATTTATTAGAGTTATTTCCATTCTTGGTTTTAAACTTGACGCAAGTATTTGAACTGAAGGTTTCTATCTTGATAGCTGTTTTCGATATCTGTAAACTTTTCTTATGCCATTTCGTAGTACTTGGTGTTCTTGCTTGCGGATTGGGGGGATATTATATCACTCTATTGCCGAGGAAGGAAGAAGGTATGAGCTTGGAGGCATGAAAGAGGAATAATTGCAATCCGATCGCGACGGACTGGCACACTATTTTATGCAGCAGCTCTAACTTAATTTCTTCCTTGTGTAAGTATTTATATTGAGGTACTTTTCTTATTTTCGAGTATTTCACTTTTAGCAAATTATTTTAAATTTCAGGGAAGAAATTTTTTTAAGGGGGGAAGATTGTGACAGCCCGTCCCTGATTCTACAATTATATAAAAATTTTAATAAGTGATTTTACGAAATTACCTTTTGAAGCAAATGTGTTGACTGAGGTTTATTACGGTGTCGTGTCACCTAATTTTGTTTTCTTGCCATATTCTCGTAGTACTCGTCGTTACGGACGCGTGCGCGTAAGCGGTTTGTGATTTGGAGCTATATCGAAGAAGATATTAACGTTTGAAGTTGGGGGTTAAAATGATAATTTAATTGTTGTTTGGAGAATTTTAGAAAATCTAGAGTGCCACGTGGGCGGCCCAGATTAAAGGAAAATAAAATGGATGGCTGTGATGGAAAGATAAGAAGAGAAAAGTGAGAGAAGTGGAGGAATAAGGAAATGAGAGAGAAAGGGGATGACAAATTAGGAAGAGAGAAGGGAGGGAAAGGAGAGATGAGAAGAAGGAGAGAACCCGCCGGGTTCTCCTTGACCCGCCCCCTTTGACCCGTTTTCATCATACTTTCCGATGGTTTTCCACCGGATTTCCCACGAATTGGACCAAGCCACCACTCCCAATCATCATCTAGCCCTTCCCTCTTCCTATTACACCTCAAATTTCAAGAGATTTGGGCTTGAAATTGGGAAAATCGTACCGGTGGGTGCGACGGTTCTTGCTCGAGATTTACCAAATTTTGAAATGATTTCTTCCAATTACCACCACCCATAGCATCCCCTTGAGATCTGGAACAAAGCCCAAACAAGTTTGGAGGCGGCGGGGTGTGCCAAATCACCTCACTGCCTCACTTATTACAACCTAAAATGATTGTACACCGATACACTCGTGTGATGAGATAACTAAAGGATGATAGAATTAATTAATTTTATTAATCAAGTGTTATGATTAATTAGAAAGTTTAAATAAATCATAGAAGTGATGAAATATCGCTTTTGGGCTTAAAGGAAGTTCTGATTCTTTCGGGCCCATTGGCCCAAACCCATTGGTCTTTTAATTTAAGCATAAAGATGACTTAATTTAATAAAATCCCAAAGCCAAACCCACACATAGGGGCTGGTTGTTAGAGTGGTAAACAGAGAATGAACAAATCTCTCTATTTCTCACACAAGGCCGGCCACCAAATGGAGGTTTTAACTAATCATCTAATCTCCTTTTGGTCATCCACTCATCCATCTCACAACAATAGTGAGTGTAGATCTTTAGAGGCCTTCTACACTTGGAGACTTAAGGAGAATCAAGGAGCTCTAAATCCTCAAGGTGGAGGAAGAAAAGAGGGAGGCTAGGCTTAAGGAGTTCAAAGAACAAAGAGCTTGGAGGTGGTCCATCCTTGGTCTAAAGTAGATCAAGAGGTATAAAACTCAACCTTCACTTTGTTCTTCAATATTTTGTTTGATGCATCATATATGAACCTATGCTTCTTGAGGGGATTTGCAAGACTATAGCTTTGATAATATGTGATAACATGCTTCCGTTGCTTATGTATATAAATTTAGAATTGTATATGCATGTTAGTCACTAGAAAACCTATAGAAATCTCAATATTTCCCTTAAAATCCCAAATCTAATTGGAAAGGTAGGAGGGGAGATGCTAGAAATCACTGCAAGGTGAAAATTGCGCTGCATAAGGGAATTGGTCGTGATATATTTGTTGTAACATTTTTCAACGAAAGACACAACCACCTTATGACAAGTATGACACTTATTTAGATCTCATCATCAAGTTTCGGAGGCAAAAAGGGTGATCATTGAACAATGTGCGCATGCAAATATTTCCATAAGTAAACAAGTGGGTTTATTGGAGGTGCAAAGTGGAGGAATTGGAAATATTGGTTGCACCCCCAAGGATATGTGTAATGCCATACAACAATCGTGAGCTCATCTAGTCGGGCATGATGTGGAAATGCTCAAAGAGCATTTTGAAGGTGAGAAAGAGGAAAACAAGTCATTTATTCTTTTCATTTCTTTTCTATCAAAATATTTAGCCCATAGCACTTTGAACTCTCTCTCCTCTTAAAGAATTACTCTACAAGCTCTTCCGATGGTTAGGAGATTTTTTACAAGGCTAGGTAGAAAATATTTATGTTAAAAAAGAAGAAGAAAGGCTCACATGAAGGCTAATGGGGCTAACTAGGGAAAATAATAATAAGGGTTGGCTAGAAAGGCTCAAACGAAAGAAACAAAAAATGCCTATGTCATTTCCAATATTTTACATGAATTGATGAATGTAACGAGAGTTATAAAGCAAGTTCTAGAGATACATGTAAAAATGAGATCATGCGCACAAGAATAAATGAGATTGGTGATTCAATCATAAAATAGGCTCAAAAGCTCACAAGGGTTACACAAGCTCACTAGATTTACATATGAAGCGTTAAATCATGCTTTGGTTTCACACCAACAAGGCTATGTGCATATATATTTTCCAAGTCATAATCATAAATGAATATGGTTAAAACAAAGATAATGTAAAGAACTAATGTCGAACTTAAATTTCTTGAAAGTTACGTAAATAAAGACTGAATCTCGTCACTGAATTGAAAAGTAGCTAACAAGAACAAGACTCGGAGAAAAATAATTTTTTTTTGGAATTTTTGAAAGTTTATAGTTTTACGTATTATTTTTAACTTTTTAGCAATTTATTTTGGGTGGATGCTAAGTCATGACGTTGTTATGGTCATTTTGGTGATGTGATTGTGTTTGACACCACGTTCAACACCAATGTGTACGTGATAATGTTTACTCCTTTGTTAGGAGTTAACAACCATGGTCAAACCACAACATTGGGTTGAGCATTCTTCAAAAATGAAAAGAGAGATTTGAGTGGTTGTTTGAAGAATTCCTTAAGCTATATCGTGATAGCTACCAAAAGTCGTAGTTATGGATCAAGATGGAGCCATAGCAAAGGCGATTTGTAGAAAACTACAAACCACCTTTCATCGGTACTGTATATGGCATATTATAAAAATATTCAATGACAAGGGTCGGGTTGAGGGCAATTTCAAGGATTTGTATGAGTGCATATGGTATATGGAAAGTAAAAAAGAATTTAAGGCAAGGTGGAAGGCGTTGGTAGAACTACATGAATTGGTTAGTAAATCTTAGGTTTAGGACATGTATGGCTTGTACGCAAATTGGGTTCCTCCATTTTGTAAGCACACATTTTCTGTCGGAATGTCGAGTAGTCAACATGCGGGGAGTTCTCATTCATTTTTCAAGCAGTATGTGCATAGGAAGCACTCTTTGATTGAATTCATCATTTGTTTTAATCGAGCCTTTGGATGACAACGTCAGAAAGAGGTGGTTGGTGACCATAATGACGAAAATTATGCCCTTCATATTCAGCTTCGCACCCCAATGGAAGCTCAAATGGCCAAATTGTACACCTGGCTTATGTTTGAAAGGTTTCAAATGGAGGAATTAAACAGTGTGGCTTGTTTCTTGAGGGACAAGTCAACAAATGGGAATGAGGAAGTGTATGAAGTACTTGAGAGGGCTGCAAAGGTGACAAAAGTGAAGTGGTTGGTGGTTGATATGATATTGGACTATGCTAAATGTAGCTGTAAAGAGATGGAGTTTCAAGGAGTTTCTTGTCGACACATATTGGCTTATTTATGAATAAAACAAATAGAGTTGCGACCTTAAGATTACATATTGAAAATGTGGCTTCAAACTGCTAAATCCAGTATTGTTTTGGAAAGTGAAGGTAAAGAAGTCGACAAAGATGTTGACAATTCTACAGTGTCCAAAAGAGCTCAGTTTCAAGAAAAAATTCAGATCTGATTGACAAGGTGGTGATGACGGAGGAAGGTAGCCAACTTCTGTCCCACACTTTGAAATCCTTGGATATGAAGTTGAACTCTTTGGTTTTTGGTAACTGTGGTCGAAAGAGAAAAGAAAGTGAAGAGGGAGGTAGAAGTGCTCAAAGAGAGGTGATTAAAGATCCAATTCAAGTGAATAGAAATGGAGCAACGGAAACAAGTCGAAAAGAGAAGCGAAGTCAATATTACCAAACCTAAGGTACGAACGAAAATAATTATCATTTATGCTTTACCTAACAGCATTTTAGTGTAGTAATATTTAAAACAAGTTTGGGTTGATTTGTAATAGTCTAGGTCTTGTCCTACCGATGCCGAAGAATGAATAGAGACCACACCGAGCGCCGATGCCAGTGTTGTTACCAAGACACCTGAAAATGCTCACCCTATGCGAACTTCGTAGCCACCTCAAGATAGTAACAATGATGTGGCAGCTGGAAGTTCGAGGGTGCTAAACGCTTTTTATGAATATATGTTCGTGAACAATTAAGAAAATCATTGGTGGTGGGTCATTTTTCAGACAATCAGTGTTAACTATTCAGGGGGATGTACCTTTTTTGTTGTTGCCAAAGTGGTTTGTTTTGGAATGTATATTTATGTCACAGCACTGTTAGATTTTGTGGTATAGTAAATTTGACTTGTGATGAATGTACGTGAATTCTTGTGACAACTTATGAAAGTTTATATAAAATAACACTTAAATCATTAAATGAGCCTTGAAATTAGATACTGATTTTATAGAAAAGCATACTTAAAGACATTGCAATTTGAAAACAAGTCTGGAGACTTATGTTATGATATACTTAAAAGTGTGAAACAAATGTAAAATTAACGAGTCCTAAATCACTAAGATGGCAGATTCCACCCTAAGGATCCTGATGGGCCTTGTGAGTAGCCTTTACGTGCTCGTGCTCCTCGTACTCAACACCATCTCTGAGGATGTCATCCACATTTGAGGGCAAAATATAGTCTCAATCATAGCCCTTGCGGTTACCATAGAGATACAACTGAAATTTCTCAAACCTATAATAGAAAGTGAAGTCACAATCTTCTTCAAGCTTTTTCGTCGCCCATAATTTGATTAACCTAGCACGTACAGTTGAATATCAGAGTGCACGAACGAGACTATAAACTAATAGGAATATTATTAAACAAACGAAAATGCCGAAACGGCTATATAACCCTAAGAGGCTACATTGTGACTAACTTGTTATTCTACGAGCTACCAAGCATCATCTATATATAGAGAACTAACCTAACCCTAATAAACAAGAAAACGAAACCCTAATACTAATGGGCTCAGCCCAGAAAACCAAACATTAATATTTTCCAACACCCCCCTCGGTGTCAAACTCATGTCAGTGCATGACATGAGTTTGCCAACAAGCAGATGTGGATGCAAGACTCCAAATTCCAGTGCGAGTGCGAGTGCCAGTGCCAATGCCAATGCCAGTGTCAATGCCAATGCCAATGCCAATGCCAATGCTAATGTCAATGCCAATGCGAACTTCCGAACAAACCTGAACAAACAAGCAAAAAAACCCAACTTTCACAACGTTACTCGAGTAGTCACCAGTCCAAACACTCGAGCAATCTTCACGGAAGGCAACAACAGACAAACCAAACAAACCATATTTCTTTCTTGCCAGTGTGGGCCTAAGCCTCAAACAATCAACCAATTTTTTCTTTTTCCTTTTTCTTGTTTCTTCCTTGTGTTTTTTTTACTCCCCCTTTTTTCATTCCTTTTTTTATTCCATTCTCCTTTTTCTCTTTTTTTCTTTGCAGCAATACAGACTTGTGGGATGCTCCTGCAGGTTGCAGCGTTCAAGGGTGCAGAAGCAGAGTCAGTGTAAGTGGTTTCACCAAATCCAGTGCGGCTGGGGAGGTGCAAACCAGAATGGCAGGGATGCAGGCGATGCAGCATGGTTCACAAATTCGTTCAACAACAGGTCAGATTGCAATGGTAGTATAATGGATTTGGGTGTGAGCAGATGGTGGTGCGGGTATTTTTCAGGCTTTTTCCTTGCAAACAATCAATACCAACTAACAAATCTAACGAATGACGACAAAGACAAACAAATTGATACCAACGAGAATGAATTGAACCCTAAGGAGCGAACCTGCTCTGATACCAAGTTGAATATCAGAGTGCGCAATGAACGAGACTATAAACTAATAGGAATATTATTAAACAAACGAAAATGCCGAAATGGCTACACTACATTGTGACTTGTTATTCTACGAGCTACAAAGCATCATATATTTAGAGAACTAACCTAACCTTAATAAGCAAGAAAAATGAAACCTTAATACTAACGGGCTAAGCCCAAAAAACCAAACATTCAAATAAACAAAAATACTAATATTTTCCAACACGTACAACTTCCTCTTCTTTTAGGACGCGTATGCTTTGGCATTTGTACTTGGCTGATTTGTACTCGTTCAACTTTTGCTTTAACACAACCAATGTAGACTCTTCTTCCATGCACTTTTGATGCCAAATAGATATGACACATGAGTTGGCACAAAATTTGATCTTTGTTTTGGCAATTTGAGTGATCGCATCATCAGAATCATAATCATTCCCCGAACACACACAATATGTGACCTAGACATTAAAAATGTGTTGGGGAATCCACAAATTTTTTAGTTCAATCACATTTAATAGGGTTGAGAATTTACGATGTCTATGAGAACCTATGAAACGTTGGTCTACTCTATTGCAGTCTTGTTAAGTTGTTCTTTCTAGAAGCACACTGCAAATATTGATAGTGAGACAATACACTAATACATACTTATTTCACTCCCACACCCAGTTTCAAAGAATTGTGTGACCATTAAAGAACCGAAATACATGTTCTCATACCACTCTCATATCCAATTTGAAAGACATTATATGACCATTAGAGAACCAAATATGTTGGATCCAAATTCGCGCAACGCTGTGAATGGTGGTTGAGCACAAATTCGAGCAACCTGCAAAACAGTAAACAATAATGAGGAAGCTGAAAACAAGTGGGGGATGGGGTGTGTGCCGGCCAAAAGCCCTCTGACGGTTAGGTTAGTGAATGATTTTAGACTCAAGCAATAGGCAAGAGAGTTCAAGTGTTTAGATTATGTTACCATAGATGAACCCTAGATGGGTGTATTTATACCGTGGGGAGATAGATCTTTTTAGGATAAAATCCTTGTTCTAAGCCGGGAGAATCCTAGAGGATATCTAGAAGTAGATATTGCATCCTCTTAAGAGTTATGATTACTTGCGGCACACACCAATTTCTAAATTGTAGGAACTCCAAGATTTATAAGATCTGATTGTGTCCATATCTGTATCAGATCGCGTGTTTTGCGAAACTCGCAAGGTCATCTAGCAAAGTTGCTAAGACTTCGCCTAGCTCCCCGAAGTAGAGTGATGGTGGCAACGCTACTCCGTCTAATACAGCTCAGCCCAAAGCTGGTGAGTCCATGATCAGACTTTTAAGGTAACTGTATTTGGATCAGCCTTACTCTGGCCCTGGAAAATCAGGGTCCCACAATTTCCCGTAATTGTCCGCTTGAGAAGCAACCCGTTCCCCTTGAGGATGGATTGTTATCGAAAGACCATACGTTTCGGAGTAAGCTGGAATACGTATTGTTTAGTCTTCAAATTCTTGTAAATGACAACTCTTGATTATGAAGTGGAGGCGTTCCAGATCTAGATGATTAACCTTGAACCTCGTGCTTTATACCGCGTGATGATGATGCACTACGTTTGTTGCGTTTGCACGAAAAGCGAGAAACTACCTTCAATATTCCACCTTAATTAAAGACACAATTGTCAGATTCATTAATCCCAAGGCAAACCTAACGGTAGGATGATTTGAAAAGTTTTCTTTAAGTATCTGTCGCACAGCTGCTTCTACTTCTTCACTGAATCCCTTAACTTCCCTTCTTGCACAATGGATCCTATAGTTCTTTTCTTCGATTTTATTTTTGTGTTCTCATTTTTCTTCAATTTCAGTAAAATTATGCCTGCCATCTCCTCTGCTCAACCTATTGCGCCTGCTAATCCTAAACCTCTCATGGTCAGGGTGCATAACAAGGGAGAAGAATAAGCCTTTTTTACGGGTCATAGACAAGTCCTTAACGAGTGTCAGGTGTGGTGGGAAGACATTGATAAAGTGACTGACGATCTCCTCACACCCTCAGGTCGTCATAGCCCTTGTACTAGAATCCATCCATGTTATCTCGATTTAGGGTAAAGATTTCCTTTGTCCTAGCTTTGGAAAGAAATACTCGTGCATTTGACAAATCAGACCTTACTTTAACATTTGTACGCATCATCTCCTATTTTGACTTCTGAACGAGTGGTACCATGCTGGACTAGGTTTGTCTAAAATCCTAGTTCTTTAGACACTTTGGAAAAGTGCTGAAACCAGGTACTTTTTTCAATCTTGGTCTACGCTTTCGTGGTCTACTCAAGGTGCGTTTGTTGCACTGAACTATCTCGAACTGGACTAGCTTCAGGGACTAAGTTAGATTGGCTTAGACTACACTAAGCTGCACTTACTTAGTGAAGTGTTTGGTGTAGTGTCGGACTAGTAAGCAAAATATTTTTTTTTTCTTTTTGTTTGTCCTATTCCTATTCCTTTTTTTTTTCCGTATCACCCTTTCTTTTTTTCAGACCCTCTCTCGACAACCAAAGCTCTCCCTCTTTCTTTATCCTTTTTCCTTTTTCCCCTATCTCTCGAGAACCAAAGTTCTCGCTCTCTCTTTATTCCTTTCCATTTTCCAAAAATCACTCTTGAACGAACGAAAGATCTCCCTCTTTTTTTCCTTTCTTATTCTTGAAAAGATGTGCCGATGGTGCAGAGCTTTGAACGAATTTGGTTTTGCAAAGTCTGGATTTGCATTTCGAGTCTGAGTTTTGCGATTGGAATCTGGGTTTTGTGATTCGAATATGGGTTTTGCAATTCCAGCAATTTGGGCTCCATCTACTGATTTTCAAGTTTGGGCTTTGCAATTCGAATCGGAGTGAATCAGACAACGATAAAAGTAGAGAGAGCAGATAGAGGACACGACGAATTCTGGGTTCTTTGAGATTCGAAATGAGCAGACAATGTGATTTTGGGTTGGTGAGTGTTAACGATGTTGGTGATGCCAGTAGATGAAGTGAGCAAAGAGATGAGGGAGAGGGTGCGATGCAGAGAGAACGCGAAAAGATGAAGACGGAGCAAAAGTCTTAGCAATCCTATGGTTTTTTTAGAGGTCTCACTAAGGCCTTTTAGCGAAAAAGATAGTCCATGTGAGTCTCGTTTTATCCCATTAAACTTAGTCCGTGTACGTAGCAAACACCATACTACCTTAATGTGTAGTCCAGTCCAATGAGAGCTAACAAGCCCAAACAAACGCACCCTTATATCACTGAACTACCTGGTCAGGATGATGACTGGTATATAGAAATTCTTCTGGTGGAGGGGAATTGGACCGAGTTCCTAGAAGGCCAAAACCAAGGTTAGTTGCAAAATCAACGCTTAGAATCTTGGCATGTGTTGTCTTGAGCTTCTTAATAAAGCTTTCTGCATCATCCTTACTCCACATCGGAGTTAGAGGTGGCTCAACGCACTGGAGAGAGAGAGAGAGAGAAAGTGCACAACATGGCTGATATCGTCCACCTCTATTCCAACTATCATATCCCTAACCCCATATGGGTTGCAGCCAAAGATGCTTAAAAGCCACTAAAGTGTACTAAAGATGCATCTAGGGCTGAGAAAAGAAAAAGAAAAAGAAAGAATAAAAAAAATTGGCACAAAGAGAGGTTCTTCCCAAGGTTTCTAAAAAGAAGGCCAGACTATGGAGTAGCTCTAGAGGTGGCTATGATCTAGTGCCTGAGACCTTTGACCTCACTTATTAAGCCAATAAAGGTTTGTAGCAAGCTCCTATAGTCCTGGTGGAGAAAAATGTAAGTCTATCGTCGAAGAGGCATCAATGTCGAAGCAGGAGTCATCGAAGATGCAGCATCAGCCTTCAACATCTTTAGACTTTTACTCTATGGCTACACCTCCCTACAATCAAGTTCCAGCATGGGGTTTGACCGATAATGTGCCAGAAGAGCCATCCACTCTACCTGGTACTAGTGGAAGAGTATCTGGTGGAGGGTCCTGCTTGGTGATCAAGCATGTTGTCAGGTCGGTGCCGCTTCCTTTGGGAGCAAGCGGTCTTCATGATGCGGGGCATGCTCAAACTTTGATTTACTCCGCTATTTATCCTTCAATTTTTTTAGGAGATCATGTATGTGGAAGACCTTCAAAAGAAATGTTACTAGAGCAGATACATGGTTAGCTCTCCCAACTTTCTTATTTCCCATATTGCTTGTTGTTTTCCTGTTTTCTTCTTATTCTTGCCCATGTGCATCTTTCTTCAGGCAAACGCTAGGATTGAAGCCTTGATCTGTGCTCGAGCGTATGAAAATTAGCTTGAAGTTGCTTACAAGAATGAGCAGAGTTGCAGGATCAAGTTTGAGAATGATTAACATGAAAACGTGTCAGGCTTGAGGAGCTTTTGGATGCGGAGCTGGCCTGGAGAGTTGAGAAGGAGATTCTAAATGCACGCTTAGGCAAGGCGAAAGGGTTGTTGGCGTCAGAGCTGAGTTTATGGGGTGCTAACAAATCTATTCTTCGATTAGATTTAGATGCAGCCTGAGAAGAAGTGAGTCAAGCCGAGAAAATCCAAGTAAAGTCTTCCTAGTATAATGAGGAGGATATCGTGCAAGAGTACGATCAGGGTTATCTTGAAGGCAACGTGCCAAGATCACTGCAATGGATGAGACTCTACTCACTTACTGGATGAGGTACAAGAAGATGAATTACTGTTGCCTTCTTTGTTTGCAGTTGATATGTCAATGCTCGCCTTGTTAGCAGAGTGAGTCTTTTCTCGATTCGGGCAGACCATAGAAAGAGAGAGGTACCGTCACTACCAAAGTTGCCCATGTCAGTCATTCTCTGCCCAACTCTTAGGGTGTTACAAATACTGATGGCGTTGAATAGCCATCTCTTATGTTTTGCTGACCCGGAATGAGGGCATGTCCCATTCATAACTTAAACCTTCTGCCCAGGTCCAGGTTTTAAATTTTTTTGCTTTATATGAGATCATTTTTCTTGTTGGCACACACCTTTACTGCTGTATTTGTCTTTCTGGATGATCACGTGCTGGTTTTATTCTTCTGGCCTTGTCTTGGTCTGGTTTATTCTCCAAATAAACTAACTCTAGGATGGTGAGTGACAAAGCAGAGCACGAGTAAGCTTGTGGGGCTGAGAAAGAGCCTAATAGCTCTCCTCAATGATGTTGATTTGAAGAACTTCATATCCTAAACTTAGTGTCCATAGAAGTACCCATTGCGATATACGGTTACCACTTTACACCGGTACCAAGTATTTGAACCTATGGACTTTTGCTTTGCCTTTACCTTTTTGTTGCCATCAGACTGGAGGGGGACGGTATTTTGAAGTTAGGAAAGATCCTCCCATTTATTTATTCTTCTTGCTCCCTTATTGAGGGTTCTTCGAATTTTGCAACGCCACGTTTAGAAGTATATATGCCTTAACTCATATTGCGTGTCCATCTTCAGTGATTTTTAAATGAAAGTTCGTTGGAGACCTAGTTGCATACATGCGAGTCAGAAACGATTTTTCAATTCTTTTGTCAGACCCTACGCGTCGAACCTAAGCGTTTTTTACCAAGCTACCTTGGTTAGATTGACCAAAGCATTTCAACGTATCGGAGCTCTGTTAGAGTAAATTTGCTCTTGGGTATTGCCTAGTCTGTCAGATTGTCCAAAACATCAAAGCATTCCGCCATGGTGGGGTAGTCATAATTTCTCTTGTTTAGTTTTGGGAGAAGGGGAATGGACATACAGCCCTCACTTGAATACCATGGTGGCCAACCTATCATCTGGTTTCTCTACTTCTGGCAGTTCTGCCCGGAAGAGCTTCAAATATGTCTTGAGACTTTCTTCCTTAGACTGCAGGACCATCCTAAACATGGCTTCATGACATATACGCATGTAACGGTACATTGAGTAGGTATTTATGAAGATGTCAGCCAAAGTTTCTAAACAATCGATGGTTTTGGCAGGAAGCTCTGAATGCCATCTCATCGTTGGTATCTCTAGAGTAGATGTGAACATTTTACATATCCATGCATCGTTGTTGCTATATAGCATCATAGCGTTCTTGTTATGCATGATGTGATAGTTAGGATCAAAGTTGTCGCAAACTGATTTGAACCTCGATTGAGAAAACTTCTCTGACGAGGGTATTTCTTCGATTATCATTGAAAGTGGGGTCTTAACCCTGACCGTCGGCCTGCCTGAGGTTCGAGATTGACTGTCTAGGCCGATGTAATTTTTTATGTTCTAGAGGTGTCATAGTTATTGGTCTTCAAAAAATTTAGGTTTGTCGAATCTCAAACGATGTGATTCTGCCCTCAGTACTCATGTTGCACCTTGGGGAAGATTTTGTGGGTTTTGTGGTTCTTCTCCAATAACAACGTTAGTAACCTATCCATTGCTTGTTAGAACCCTTCTTTGATTGACGGTGTTTGTCTGCATCGAGCAGCGGAGGATATTATGGGGTCTCATTTAAGTGTTATGGTACTTTGTTTCTGTATCTGAAAATAGGAATTTGGGTTTGAGGGGTAATCCCGCTTGAATTCTTTAGGTTCTTCATTCACTTTTCCATGTCTATGAAGTTGGAGTGGCTCTACGCTTAAGTGGCATTCTAGTTCTTTTGCAACTTCTCAACGGAAGCATTGATCTTCGTCAAGGTTAATGTTGGAGTTGACTGAGCTCTCTTCAACGAACATGTCAGCTGGTAGGGTGATATGGTCAAGAGGAATATCAGTGTTCTCTCAATGAAAGCACCAATTGTTGGAACCAAATCCTTAACCGATGTGAGTAATGATTAAGCACAAACTCGAGCATTCTGCAAAATAGTAAATAACCGTGAGCAAGCCTAAGACTGGGGGGGTGTGTGTGTGTGCCGATCAAAGGTTATCTGACAGTCAAGTTTGTGAATGATTTTAGACTCAAGTAATAGACAAGAGAATTCAAGTGTTTAGATTTCGTTACTATAGATGAACCCTAGATTGGTGTATTTATACCATAGAGAGAGACATCGTTTTAGGTAGATTCCTTGTTCTAAGCCAAAAGAATCCTAGAGGATATCTAGAAGTAAATATTACTTCCTATTAGAAGTTATGCTTACATCCAGCGCATGCCAATTCTTAGATTGTAGGAACTCAAAGACTTATAGGATCTAATTAGGTTTATATTTGGATCAAATGGCGTGTCTTGCCCAATAAGCATGGGCATCCAGCAGAGTCGTTAGGACTCTGCCTAATGCCCTGGAGTAGAGTGATGATGGCATCGCTACTCCATCTGATACAGCTCTGCATGAAGAATCCTAGAGGATATCTAGAAATAAATATTGCATCCTATTAGAAGTTATGCTTACATGCAGCGCACGCCAATTCTTAGATTGTAGGAACTCAAAGACTTATAGGATCTAATTAGGTCTATATTCGAATCAAATGGCGTCTCTTGCCTAACAAGCATGGTCATCCAGCAGAGTTGCTAGGACTCTGCCTAATGCCCTGGAGTAGAGTGATGATGGCACCGCTACTCCATCTGATACAGCTCTGCCCGAAGCTAGTAAGTCTATGACTTGACTTTTGAGGTAATTGTATTCGGATTAGCCCTACTCCAGCCCTGACAAGTCATGGTCCCATAAAATACATGCACTTATACCATTCTTACACAGTTAATTTAGTGAATCTTTACCAAATGCAAGGACCTCTTATACGGTTACATCATGAATGACTTTATCATTGGGCATAACAAATTGGGCATAGAACTTAAAAGAATTAAACCCTTCATGTACAACAAATTTCTTCTTCAATTTCCCTTCCTCAATGGTGTAGGTGCAGCCCTTAGATTTACTTATTGGTTAACTTTCATTCAAGTATTTCACGTGTTGCACTCGGGCAAGATTCCTTGTTGCCTCAGTTTTAATATATCGGTTAGTCTTTTCTACCGTTGTCAATTCAGAATGAATACGCTCGATTTCTTGAATCAATTGTACATGTCTTTCTTTCTAAACAAAAAAGAGACTGGGTAGAGGTTTGTATACCTGAAAACAAATGCTTTGAATGACAGCTTGCATTATTTCTATCAGACTGTAGTCGCTTGTGGCTAGACTTTGATTCTTTGGCAAGGGGTGTATTCAAGTTCATTGGATAATGACATTTCGAGTTAAGTGTGGTACAGATAGATTTGGTAGTGGTTGTATTAAAGATGACTAAAGTGGTTTTGGGAATTGGGGTATTAAAGAGGATTGAAGGATGAGTCATAGATGTTGATGTATTAAAGAGGGTTGGAGGAGAAGTTTTAGATGGTGGTGCCATGATTGAGAATTTAAAGAGTAATGAAGTTAATGATTCATAATAGATGTACGAATGGTTTGGAAAGAAATAGGGGATTAAAGAGGAGTGAAGTTATTGATTCATAATAGATGTAGAATGGTTGAGCACAAGCTCAAACAACCTGTAAACCAGTAATCAACCATGAGCAAGCCTAAGAATGGGAGGGGGGAAAAGTGTGTGCCAACCAAAGGCTTTCCGACGGTTAAGTTAGTGAGTGATTTTAAACTTAACCAGTGAGTAAGAGAATTCAAGTGTTTTAATTGCATTACCATAGATGAACCCTAGATGGGTTACCATGGGGAGAGAGACCATTTCAGTATAGAAGCTTCTTTCTAAGCCGGAAGAATCCTAAATGATATCTAGAAGTAGCTATTACATCATCTTAGGAGTTATGATTACTTGTGGCACGCGCCAATTCCTAGATTATAGGAACTCTAAGACTTATAGGGTCTGATTATGTTCGTATTCGTATCAGATCGTGTGTTTTGCTAAATAAGCATGGTTATCCAACGAAGTCACTAGGACTCTGCCTAGTGCCCCGAGGTAGAGTGATGGTGGCACCGCTACGCTGTTTGATATAGCTCCGCCCAGAGCTGGTGAGTCCATGACCAAATTTCTAAGGTAATCTGCCTTACTTCGACCTTGGAAAGTCATGGTTCTATGCCCTCAATGATCTGTAAGAGAGGCAACTTGTTCCCCTTAAGGATGGATGGTTATCCAAAAACCATGACTTTCAGAGTAGGCTAGAATACGTACTGTTTAGTCTTCAAATTCTCGTGAAGGAAGTAACCTTTGGTATTAAGGTGGAGGCGTTTCGGAACCAGTCATGTAGCTTGGGGTATCATGTTGAAAAGTTTGCAATGATGAGATCCTGCACTTTGTGGTCTGTGCATGAGAAACAAGAAATTTTCTCTGATATGCTTCATCAATTTCAACAGCCAAATTGAAATATCCGCAAGCGAGTCAGTCTTAATTCAAAGGCTGGATGACTCTATCTTTTGATGCTTATACATCCTCGGATATTTTCTTTTTTACTTTTCCAAAATCCTTCAAATCATCCATTGTAAAAAAGGCTTTAATTCTTTTGTCGTACCGATTTCAAAATCATGTCTTTCCTTGAAGCTCTTCACATGACATCCTCAAGCAAGAAATCCAAATCGGCTAAGGTTTCTCCTTATAACTGAAGCTCTTCACATGACATCCTCAAGCAAGAAATCCAAATCGGCTAAGGTTTCTCCTTATAACCTTCCTTTAACGAGAATTCGTGACCAAGAAGAGGGTAAAGCTTTCACTAAAGACCATCAAGACATTTTGAATGATTGTAACATCTTGTAGGAACCTGGTCATAACATCTATGCTGATTTGTCGGCGTCGTCTGATCCTAGTGTCCGTGCAACAGAATTTACCCGTGGTTTCTTAATTTAGGTCTTCGATTTCCTCTTTCTGTCTTATGAAGGGCATTTTACTATGTTATACCATAGCTATCTACAATCTCTTCCCCGCTGCCTTCAAGCTCATTATTTGCTTTGAGTTGCTAAGTCAATGATATAGGGCTTATTTCAGAATGTTGCACAGCATCAAGATAGGTTTTGACAGCCTTTACTATTTTACGGCTAAACCTAGCTTTTCCTGGAGGATTATCTGACAGAGATTGGTATAATGACATCCTTGTTGTCGATGGAGATTGGGATGTAGACATTAATGGAATTGATTCATCTTGCCCCTTTCATAACCTAGAATTCAAAGGTGAATTGTCCATTATCAGAGTATGTCATCTGGAATTAATTTATCGTGCAATGCAGATCCTCGCCACAGACCGCAATTGAAAATATCTCCTCTGGCCCGAATGTTTCACCAACCATGGGAAATATCTAGCCGCATACCACTGCTTAAGACTCTCTATACTAGAGCAAGATTAGGTCAAGGCCCAAATTGCTCACTAAAAGATATGTTCCTCTAGGTCACATGTTGTTTTATCTTCAGATTCAAAAAAAATAGAAACAACCAAGCAGTTGTTCTTCACAACCATTGGTCGTTCCTCCATAACCTCTACTGCTAATCAGTACGCCACATTGAAAGTCTGGAGAGGAGGAAGATACCCATTTTGGGAGAAAGAGGCAAACCTCTTTTACTGCTGCCCCAATATCTAGTATCTGCCCCCATTATCTTTGGTGAGTAAGCCATCAGCTTCATCTTTTCCGCCCTTAGGATTAATGATGCTTCTGTCATTCTAGCTTAAGCCTAAATTTCCATCTTAGATACTTTTATAGGCTTCTTCTTCTTCATTAAGTGAGGCTACCATTCCTTCTTCTATATCAGCCCCTGCTTTGGTTCTTCCATCGCAGATACACGTGATTGCGCTTCCTTAAACAATGACCCTCTACCAGTTGTTCCAATGTGGCCGAGGGAATGACGCATCCTCATCTCGTGATCCGACCCTTATTAACCATGTTGCCTTTCCTATCGATGCCAATGGATTTCGAAATATTGACTTCAATCGTGCTCTCCTCAGAGCTATAATCGCCCTTGTTGGCTTCAAATAAGTTTATACATCCCTTGAAGATATATTGATGCGATGTTATGGGAATCGTTACAAGGTGACTTTCCTTTCTATATTTCTTGTTTTTTGCTTGCATATGTTGTTGAGGTTGTTTTTCTTCATACTTTATACGTATCAAGCTAACATGTGGATGAAGATGCCTTTATTTCAACAAGCAGGCTGAATCTAGGAAGTCGAATTAACATGTGGTTTAGAAATCAAGGTGAGGCTGCTGGCCAAGTAATGGGTATTGCTCAACTAGAAGAGCTCAAGAAGGTGCAGCCAGAGCAACAGACCTTGAAGAACGCCCATGAAGCGAAGATAACTCTGGTGTATTGATGTTACTAGGTTAGAGGAGTGAAGGCCAAGGGTTATCAAGAAGACCTTCTGCAAGTGAAAGAGGAGTTGAGGTTGGAACGTCAAGCCATAACTGAAGCAGACAGGGCTTTGATTGTTTCAAATGAGGAGTTAAGAGAGTGCATTAGATTCAGAGCGCAACGTTTTGGGAACATAGTGGATGGCTCTTCAATGAAAGGTTAAGTATCTTCGTCAAGAGGTCGATCATAGAGAGAACAAGCCTATAGTGGACCTCTAGCAGCTTTCTAGCAAGCATGTCTCGGAAATGTCGACACTTCGGGATGAGCACGAGAAGTTACTTCATGAAGAACATGATGAAGCATACGATCTTAGATACCTCACTGGTTACGCCTGGTGGGATCATATTAATTATTGGATACTTCACAATATCTATGAAGAGATCGCGCATGTGAACTTTCCTCCTCTGCAACACATGTTCGACGAGATCTCAGACTTGGAGGTGGAGCGAGAAGAATTTGTCCCCAAGAATGATTTGGCTCTTAATGCTCCTGGAGAGTCTTCTGCCATATTTAAGGGGAAAATAGACGCGAAAGAAAATTAGCCTTTTAACCTTTCTGGCTAAGAATGAGGCATGTCCATTTTGTGACTTCAAATTCTTTTTGCTGCAATGTGGACTTCATTTGTCTCTTCCTTTGCTTCATGATGAAATCTTAATCCGATAAACTTCTCTAAAGTAAACAAACTTTATATGAGAAATAAGTTGCAAAGCAGAATACGAGTAAGCTTGTGGGCCCGGGACAGAGCTCAAAAGGCCCTTTCGGCAACGTTGATTCTAGGAAACATTGCATCCCAAACTTAGTATTCATAAAGTATTCTCATCGCGATATCTAGATTACGTTGACTTGTCTTTTCATAGACGACGACGTTGCAATTGGGTTTGGTGAACACAGCCTATATATCTAAGGAAAGGAATGGAACCCCGTGTAGTTCGTGTTGGACCTGTCCTTGTTAAAGCTACTTGGAGAGGCATGCAAGGAGTTTGATTTCCTTTAGCATGGGGCCTGCTTCTCAACGTTGGTTCTTTTGTTTCTCTGGTGTTCAACCTTTTGCTGTTTGTCACTATTCCTAGATATTAGCGTTGGTTCTTTTGCTTCTCTCAATTATTTTCGAAACTCGTCATTTAGCTTTTATGTGTTTCTAAATTATTAGTTTGAAGTGTTTTTCTAAGTATAATTTTATCGAATCTTACGTGTGAAAACAAATAATTTTTTATTTTTATGAAATTGGGGCACATTTTTTTAGCTCGCCCTAGGCCTAAAAAATATCAGGATCAGCCCTGCTCACATCATCAAGAGCTATTCAGTTACGTTTTCCCATTATGTGTCGACATATTGTAAAAAGGGTTGTCCAAACTAGAAATAGGCAAATTCTATTTTGACATCCATTGAAAAACGTGAAATAAGGAAACCTATAATTTATACCCCAAATGATATTCATGGTGTTTGTAATGAAGTGAAATAAACTCACTAGTATGACATAATGCTCCATAGTAGAGACATGAGTATTTGTTTTTGTCATTATATATGCAAACACATTTCTATAAGTACAAGTTACTTTAGACATCAGACTTATAACATGTGGAGACTGGATACTACTCACTTGAGAATTTATCTCTTGAAGCCATTTCCTAAAATATGAAAATGATTTGAAATTTTTTATCATAGATTTCAAATGAAGATTTTAAAACCAAAAGTATGTAGTCATATACCAATATTATATTCTAGATAAACTTCATATATATTTTCTCAACGAGTACTTATGGTAGACGTTTGAGCTTAATTATATTGTTGCAACATACCCTTAAAAGAGTTAAGAGTTGTGGTAAAACTCTTGGAAAGTCCATAAAGATATTTGTGTATATGGCGTACTGTTGAAGTATAATTATTGGAAGATATTGGAGTGATGGGAAGACATGAGAAGATATGCATAAGACACTATGGAGTGACTGATGGACCTAGTTCACATGGATATGGCGCCTGTAATTGCTTCCCTAAATTAAGGATTAGTTGACTTGTTGATATGGTTTTTAGTTGTTTGATGTAATCCCTTGATTTAAGGATGTTGATAGCTTTAGTGTTTACCTAGTTGTTAGAGTTGTTTAGGGAAATGTTGCTTAGAATCGGTTCCCTTTCTTTCTCTTTATATTCTGCCTTGTACTTTCATTCATCAATTTATAAAACATACATTTCAAACCAACTTAAACTTCAACATGGTATCAGAGCAAGTTTTGTAACCTGCCTCTGGCCATTTTTTTCGCTGCATCTCTCCGTCAACCTTAAGCCACGTGATAGGGAGCATATTTATGCGACTTTATTATCTTATTTCTTTGCATTTACTTCATTAATTTCCATTAATTTTGGTAATTTATGTTATTTTCGTATTATTGAAGGTCCAGTTTGTAAAGATGATGATAAATGGCAAAATAGAGCAATTTGGAGCAGTTTTAGACTTGGATTAGATAGCAGGCGTGGATAGCATATGGTATGGGCTGGACGTTTTTGGTGTTTAAATGGTGCTAGACATGTGCTAAAATCTGGAGAAATTAAAGTTGAAGCTTGGAAGGCAAGGAATTAGACAAGAAAGAGGAATCCTAGTTGGAGAGGAACATTATCTTATCTTATCCAACCTTATCTTATTTAATCTTATCTTATCTTATCTTATCTTATCTTAACTCCAGCTGCAAGGAGGAATCCTAATCACATTCAAACACTTTCTACCTGATTCTTGGAGTCCTAAAATAACTCAAAACACCTAATCCCTTCTCTCCTTGGATTCAGCCGTTCCCCCCTATAAATATGAAATTCCTGCACCAATTTAAGGTGTGCCATGCCTACCATTCATCCATTGAAGTTGCTGGTATTTTCAGAGTTCTTTCTATCTTTGTTTTTAAGTTTCAATGTTTATTTTAGATTGCTTTTCAGTTATGATGAACATGCGTAACTAAGTTTCTTTTTAGCCAGAGGTGAATTCAAAGCCATGATCATATGTTTTATATAAATTGATTACATCCAGTTATTGTTTCATAAAACATGAATGTGATCTACTTATCTGCTTTATAGAGAACTTGTTCTTGTATGTTTATTAAGGGCGCACAATTAGTTTGCATGCAGGGATTTGATGCTAGAATATAAGGGAATTTCACCTAATCGTTATGAACTTATATTTGTAAGTAGTAAAAGTCACTAGTCATGATTGAGTTAAGTAAATTCTTGGCAGGAGTATCATGATTTTCATAGTTATGAATGCTTTGTCAATGCTTCTGATTTTCACATAACTTAATGATCTTCAAGATGTATCTGTATCATGCTTTTCATAGTTAGAGAACTTGAGAAGAATAATTTGGTTTCGTCGCTGGGTCCAATTCAATGAACTTAGGAAAGTCTGAGAGTTAATTAGTGTTGTTCACAGTTAATTTGGGGCATTGTCATTCATGGTTTATATGAATAATAACTGGAAATCGATTTGTATGCATATGATTCATGTGTGGAGAAGAATCCTTTAGCTATCCTTTCATCCATATTTCATTCACAACTTAATTTACTTGCTGCCCTTTACTTTTGTTTTAATTAAATTCGTCCAAAATCTCCCCCTCATTGTTTTGATGTTAGTTTAAATTAGTTTTCAGTTTTATAAGTTTAGTTTGTGTTGATTAGCATCCCTTCTAATCCCCGGAATAGAACGATCCCTACTTACTCGTACTACGATTGCATAATTTATAGGGTGTAATTTGTGTGTTAGTTTTTACCACATCACCATGGCTGAAGAGGATTCAGTAAATATTGAGGGTGACATCTCTCATACCTCTCCTTCAAATTTCTCAGACATTGAGGTTAACACAAATCAGCGTTTGTGTTCAGCCTTGTTGAATGAGTTCAACTACCTACCTTGGTCTCGTGCAGTTTCACTTGCCCTAGGAGGGAAAGGAAAGCTTGGCTTTGTAAATGGAAGCATCGAAGCTCCTGAAATCACCTCACTAACTTATGAGGCTTAGCTCTGCAAGGATCAGCTCATCATGTCTTTACTTCTCAATACTATAGAGAAGCATGTCGCAGAAATTTTCAGTTACTCGGAGTCCTCACGAGATTTGTGGAACTTAGTAAAGGACATGTATGGAAATCAAAACAACTATGCAAGAGTGTTTCAACTGAAGAAAGACATTGCAAGCGTTTAACAAGAAGGGAAGTCTTTTGTGCAACATCTTGACAGCCTCAAAACTATGTGGAATGAACTAGATGTGTATCTTCCACACACCACATATGCAAGTATCCTACTAAAGAGAGGTGAGGAAGACAAGATATACCAGCATTTAGGAAGCTTAAGTTCTGAGTGTGAGGATCTCAGAAGCCGCATACTTATGAGCCAAGAATTGCTATGAATGGTGAGACTATCTCAAGGACAGTTGAAGCTCGAGCCTATGTTGCAAACCAAAAAATATTCAAGGGTAAGAATACTCATCTCAAGTGTACCTACTGTGACGATGTTCGTCATGTGGAAGAAAAATGTTGGATTCTTGATCCAGAGTTGAAGCCCAAATTCACTAAAGAAGGGAAGTTGATTCCATCAAAATCTTCATCGGCAAGCCACTTCAATGGTCAACATGCAGTAAACTTCACCTTCAGGGTCTCTCATGGATCCATGGACTTCACTGCAAGTCATGTGACTCTCATAAACGAATTTGCTGCATATTTGCAAACCAAGAGTCATGGGAATGTTGTATCAAACTCTCAAAATGAGGATGGAGAACACACTGCCATGTTAGGGCAGTTTGCAGGATTCCTTGCAAATAACAAATCTGCAACGCATGAAGAAGCCTCAGGTATAGTCAAAGCCTTCTCCACTGCATTACAAACAAGCATTAAATATGATTGTTGGATTGTTGACTCTGGTGCCACTGACCACATGACCAACAAACTTTCAAATTTGCATGATTTTCAAGCATTCAAAAAGCCCTCATTAGTGTTGGTTGCAAATGGAAAAAATGTGTCAGTTTTGGGTAAGGGAAGAGCTAGTATATTCACAAATAGTAATGAGTCATTAGCCCTTTATGTTCCCTCATTTCCTTTCCAATTACTTTCAGTAGGAAAGATTACAAACTCCCTAAAATGCCATGCCATTTTCTCACCAAACAAAGTTAATTTTCAGGATATCAACACCAAGAAGATGATTGGTGAAAGGTTCCTTCTTAATGGTCTCTACTACCTGTGCAAAAAATCAGTCATGCCTAGAGCCTTTCAAGCCCGACCTAAGTATTTTGAACATCAACAACTGTGGCACCAAAGACTTGTTCACCCATCTGAACTTGTTTTGTCAAAGATGCTTCCCATGTTTTGTTAATCACCACTTAAATGTGAAACATGTCATTTTTCAAAGTCAGTTAGACTACCTTTTGGCATTTCTATTTTTAAGACATGTAAACCATTTGAGATGGTACACACTGATGTTTGGGGACTTACAATTGAATCAATGGATGGTTATAAATTTTTTGTCATATTTGCTGATGATTTCACTCGTACCACCTTTCTATACCTTATGAAATCAAAAAGCGAGGTTTTCTGCATATTCAAATATTTCCATAAACTTGTACAAACTCAATACAACTCAAACATTAAGGTACTTAGGTCGGACAATGACACTAAGTTTTTGTCCAATAACATGGTTCAGTACTTGAGTTCACAAGGGATCATTCACCAAACTAGTTGTGTAGGGACACCTTAACAAAATGGGGTATCAGAAAGAAAGAATAGAGACCTACTTGAAAAAACTCGAGCTTTAATGTTGCATATGAGTGTTCCCAAGAAATATTGGTCGCATGATGCTGCCTATATAATCAACAGACTTCCAAGTAGAGTATTAGGGTTCAAAACTCCCTATGAAACCCTACAGATTAAGGCAATCAACTTGGCACATTTTAAAACTTTTGGTCGCAGCTGCTTTGTTCATGTGCAAGCACCTAATCGTGATAAGTTAGAAGCTAGAACAGTGAAGTGTATCTTTGTTAGATACTCACCAACTCAGAAGGGACACAAATGTGTTGATCCTATCACGAAGAAGTGTATTGTGTTCAGGGATGTTCGTTTTGATGAAACAATACCCTACTATAAAAGAAAAGGGACTCAAGTCAATGAAAATGAGACCTTGAGTGATTTGTTTCCCTTACTAAGAGTCACTGATCATGATACACTAAAAGAGGATAAAATCTCAAATTGTCAAAACATTGAAGAAGTTCAAGCTGACTTGATTCCAAGTGTGGGTCAACTACACTCTTAATCCATTAGTGAGCATACACAGTCAACCACACCTTTGATGAAACTATTGGAGCTTCCTAGCCGTTAGGGTTAGGGTTCCTTGTTTTTAGGATTAACTTCTGTCATGTTGAATAATTCCTCCTTAACTTGAGGAACCAGTTTGTTTCTTTTCTGTTCAACGTAGTCATGCCCATGATTATAGGACCTGTGAAGTCGTGGGTAGTTATCTTGTTTCTTATCTTGGTGTAAGGCTATTTAATAGCCACAATTGTTGTTTAGCTGAATAACATTCTCCCAGTTTTCGTGCACTCAAACTCTGCAGAGCTTACTGCCATTCTCTTTAGTTTTAACATCTGGTATCAGAGCCCCGTCACGGGGCCTGATCAAAAGGCTTGTAAGTCCGGTACTAGAGTGAAGAAACAAAGATATGGCATCCGAGAGTAGTTTTGTGCAACCTGCCATTCCAAAGTTTGATGGTCATTATGACCATTGGAGTATGCTGATGGAGAACTTTCTGCGTTCCAAGGAGTATTGGAACTTGGTGGAGACGGGGATCACTGCAGCAGCCGAAGGATCGGATATGAGTGAGACACAGAAGAAGACTTATGAGGATCAGAGGTTGAAAGATCTCAAGGCTAAGAACTACCTGTTCCAAGCCATAGATTGTTCGACACTGGAGACCATGTTAAAGAAAGATACGACGAAAGATATCTGGGATTCCTTGAAGCAGAAGTATCAGGGAACAGCGCGTGTCAAGCGAGCTCAATTACAGGCTCTTCGCAGGGAGTTTGAAGTGCTTCACATGAAGTCTGGTGAGTCTGTTAATGACTATTTTGGCAGAACTCTCACCATAGCCAGTAAGATGAGAATGCATGGGGAGCAAATGCAGGATGTGGTAATTATTGAAAAGATTCTCAGGTCTATGACTACAAAATATGATTATGTTGTTTGCTCCATTGAAGAATCCAATGATCTGGATATGATGTCCATAGACGAGCTACAAAGCAGCCTCTTGGTGCATGAACAACGGATCAGCCAACATGTGGACGAAGAACAAGCACTACAAATCACTCATGGACCCCAGCAAGGAGGAAGAGGTCGAGGTCGAGGTACCTATCGAGGAAGAAGAAGAGGAAGGGGTAGGTTCGACAAATCCATCCTGGAGTGCTACCATTGTCATGAACTAGGGCACTTTCAATGGAAATGCCCTAAGCGAGCCACGGAACAAAAAGCAAATTATGCAGATATAAAGGAGGAGATACTGTTGATGGCTCTTGTGAACCCCAAAGAGGACACGGTGGAGCACGTTTGGTACCTTGACTCTGGGTGTAGCAACCACATGTGTGGGAACAAAGACATGTTTTGTGATCTCGACAGCAGCTTTCGAGAATCAGTGAAGCTTGGGAACAACTCAAGTCTCACTGTACAAGGGAAGGGGAAAATTCGCATGGAGGTTAATGGACTTGTGCATACAATCACAGAAGTCTTCTACATGCCAGACCTGAAAAACAACCTGTTGAGCATCGGTTAGTTGCAAGAAAAGGGGTTGGCAGTGCTGATCAAACATGGGAAATGCAAAATCTTCCATTGTGAGAAAGGTTTAATCATGGAAACTGGGATGACACATAACAGGATGTTTGCAGTACGTGCTCGCTTTGCACCAGAGAAACAACAATGCTTCTCCACACGGACCATGGATCAAGCAGATCTTTGGCACTATCGATACGGACATCTGAACTGGAATGGGCTCAAAGTGCTTCAACAAAAGAACATGGTGACAGGGTTGCCTCGGTTTCAAACTTCTCCAAAAGTGTGTGAAGACTGCCTGGTGGGAAAACAGCACCGTGACCCATTTCCAAATGAGAGCATGTGGAGAGCCTCCAATATTCTTCAGTTGGTGCATGCAGATATTTGTGGACCAATCAACCCAGTTTCAAACAGCAAAAAGAGGTATCTCATCCCTTTCATTGATGATTTCAGTAGAAAAACGTGGGTTTATTTCTTGGCAGAGAAGTCAAAAGCATTTACCATGTTCAAAACCTACAAAGCAAAAGTTGAGAAGGAAACTGGGACATACGTACGGAGCCTGAGAACAGATCGTGGGGGAGAATTCACATCACATGAATTCATCAACTTCTGCAATGAGAATGGAGTTCAAAGACAGTTGACGGCTGCCTATACACCTCAACAAAATGGTGTCGCGGAAAGGAAGAATCGCACTATTATAAATATGGTGCGAAGCATGTTGTTAGCAAAACAAATTCCCAAGACCTTCTGGCCTGAAGCAGTGAATTGGACGGTGCATGTTCTAAATCGGTGTCCAACTCTTGCTGTGAAGAACAAAACGCCTGAGGAGGCATGGATTGGACACAAACCATCTGTGGACCATTTTCGTGTTTTTGGATGTACTTCTCATGTGCATGTACCTGACAACAGACGAGTAAAGCTCGATGCCAAAAGTTTCAAATGCATATTACTTGGGGTAAGTGAGGAATCTAAGGCCTATAGATTATTTGATCCTCTTTCAAATAAGATAATTGTTAGTCGAGATGTGGTATTCGAAGAAGATCAACAATGGAATTGGGATGAAGGTCAAAAGCAAGCTGATCTCGAGTGGGAGACTGAAGGAGAAGCAGAAGTGGCAGAAGAGGAGGATGAAGAAGAGTCTGAAGCCAATGAAGAATCAGGTGGAGAAACTGAGTCTGCCGAAGGCAATACCTCAAATGATGAAACCTCATCTCGAGAAGTGCGTGCTCGAAGACCACCAGTATGGATGAGAGACTATGAAACTGGACAAGGTCTCTCTGATGAAGAAGGTGTGGACTTGGCACATCTAGCCTTGTTCACTGATGGGGATCCTCTCACATTCAAAGAAGCCGTGAAGTCCGATAAATGGAGGACAGCTATGGACCAAGAAATACAAGCTATTGAGAAAAACGACGCATGGGAATTGACAGTGCTGCCATCAGAAGGAAAAACCATAGGAGTTAAGTGGGTCTTCAAGACTAAGTTCAACGAAAACGGAGAAGTAGACAAATACAAGGCTCGGCTAGTTGCTAAGGGATATTGTCAACAGTATGGAATTGACTACGCTGAAGTTTTCGCATCTGTCGCTCGTATGGACACCATTTGAATTGTCTTAGCCCTTGCTACTCAGAAAACTTGGGCAGTCTATCAACTTGACGTTAAGTCGGCCTTTCTGCATGGGGAAATTAATGAAGAAGTCTACGTCGATCAGCCTCCAGGTTATGAATAGAAAGGACATGAATCTAAGGTCTATCGACTCAAGAAGGCCTTGTATGGACTCAAACAGGCTCCCCGAGCCTGGTACAGTCGCATTGAGGCATATTTCATAAGAGAAGGTTTCATCAAATGTCCTTATGAACACACGTTATTCACTAAAACTACTGGTGGAGGTAACATCTTAATTATGTGTTTGTATGTCGATGACCTTATATTTACTGGGAATGATGAATTGATGTTTGAAAAATTTTAAAAATCAATGATGATCGAGTTTGACATGACTGATCTTGGAAGAATGAGGTATTTTCTTAGTATTGAAGTTTTACAAAGGACAGATGGTATTTTTATCAGTCAACGGAAGTACGCTCAAGAGGTTCTGGAAAGGTTTAATATGGATCGGTGCAACTCGGTACATAATCCAGTAGTTCCTGGCTTTAAGCTTACAAAAGATGAAGGGGGAACTGAAGTTGACAGCACGGTATACAAGTAGATGGTGGGAAGTCTCATGTACTTGACTGCCACACGCCCTGATTTGATGTTCATCGTCAGCCTGATCAGTAGGTACATGGAGCGTCCTACTGAGTCTCACTTACTAGCAGCAAAAAGAGTCTTAAGGTATGTGAAGGGCACAGTTAGTTTTGGGATGTTCTACAGGAAGGGAGAAAGTGAAGAACTTGTAGGGTACACAGACAGTGATTATGCTGGCGATCAAAACGACATGAAAAGCACTTCAGGTTATGCTTTTCTACTAAGCTCGGGAGCTGTCTCTTGGTCTTCAAAGAAGCAACCTGTGGTTACTCTCTCTACCACCGAAGCTAAGTTCATAACAGCAGTATCTAGTGCATGCCAGGTCGTGTGGATAAGAAGAATTTTGAAAGTTCTAAATCAAGAGCAAAGCTGTTCAACCGTGGTGTTTTGTGATAACATCTCAGCGGTAAAACTCTCAAGGAACCCTGTGATGCATGGTCGCAGCAAGCACATAGATATAAGATTTCATTTCCTTCGCGATCTTGCCAAAGATGGAATTCTGGAGTTAACTCATTGTTTTACCCAAGAACAAATTGCAGATGTTCTAACAAAGCCTTTAAAGCTTGATTTGTTTCTGAAGATGCGGAGCTTACTGGGTGTGTGTGAATACCCAGGTATAAACTGAATGACAATGGCATCCAGTTTAAGGGAGGATGATGAAACTACTGGAGCTTCCTAGCCGTTAGGGTTAGGGTTCCTTGTTTTTAGGATTAACTTCTGTCATGTTGAATAATTCCTCCTTAACTTGAGGAACCAGTTTGTTTCTTTTTTGTTCAACGTAGTCATGCCCATGATTATAGGACCTGTAAAGTTATGGGTAGTTATCTTGTTTCTTATCTTGGTGTAAGGCTATTTAATAGCCACAATTGTTGTTTAGCTGAATAACATTCTCCCAGCTTTCGTGCACTCAAACTCTGCAGAGCTTACTGCCATTCTCTTTAGTTTTAACAACCTTAAGAGGCCAGGAGTTATCCCGTTCGAACAAGAAAGCCACCAGCTAAGTTGGTGGACTATGTTACTTATGCCTCAAGGCACCCCCTCACTAAGACTCTGAATTACAACTGTTTCTCAAAGTCTCACACTGCGTTTCTCACTGAAGATGCAAATAATGTTGAACCTAGCACATTTCAAGAAGCAAATCAATCATCTCAGTTGAGGAAGGCAATGGCGGAGGAATTACAAGCCTTGAGTGACAACAAAACCTAGAGTCTTGTTCGTTTACCACCTGGCAAGAAAGTTGTTGGCAGCAGGTGGATCTTCAAAGTGAAATTCAAGGCTGATGGCTCGATTGAAAGGCATAAAGCCAGATTCGTTGCATGTGGATTCACTCAGACCTTTGGAGTGGATTACAAAGAAACTTTTGCTCTAGTAGCAAAGATGAACATTGTCAGAGTTCTTTTGTTTATAGCAGTTAATCGTGGATGGTCTTTGTATCAAATGGATGTAAAAAATGCATTTCTCCATGAAGAATTGCAAAAGGAAGTGTACATGCAACCACCACCAGGTTATGGTCAAACTCAAAATGGTATAGTCTGCAAATTTCACACGGTTATTTACAATTTAAAGCAATCTCCAAGAGCTTGGTATGCCAAACCTAACTCAATTTTGGAAAGGGCTGGTTTTCTCAGGAGTAATGTAGATTCATCTCTATTTGTTCGAACTGGCACAAGAGGAAGGTTGATGATTCTTATCTGTGTGGATTATCTTATAATCACAGGTGACAGTGCATCTGAGATTGTAGCCTTGAAGCAATCTCTACACAAGACCTTTGCCATCAAAGACTTGGGAGGCTAAAGTATTTTTTTGGCATAGAAATGGCTACCTCTTCCAAAGGGTTGTTCCTAAATCAAAGGAAATATGTAGCTAATCTTCTCAAGAAGACCAATCTACTTGATTGCAAACCTATAGCCTCTCCAATTGACAGCAAACTCAAGCTTACCATGAATGAGGAAGCTGATAGGAGCATATTTAGGCCACTTAGTTGGCTTGTTCTTGTGCATTTATGTTGTTATTCTTTAGTTATTTTAGTCTTTTAAGCCATTTTCGTGTGTTTTCAGGTTCTAAGGGCAAAGTATGCAAGAAGGTGCATTTTGGAGCCTTTTGGAGCAAAATTGGGCTTGGACTGGATATCACATGCTTGGAGCAAAAGAAATGGACGAAATTGAAGATTTAAAGATGTTAGGATTCCTAATTGACGAAGGATTCCTAATCAACGAAGGATTCCTAATCAACGAAGGATTCCTAATCAATGAACGATTCCTAATTGAAGATGGATTCCTAATTGAAGATGGATTCCTACTCAAACAAGGATTCCTACTTGAAGTAGGAAAGTTAAGCCAAGGTTTCCTATTTTGGTTTGACCTTTCCTAATCCTAATTGTCCCTAAGTTCTAGCAACATTGAAGGCCTCCTATGCATTTTAGGACACAAATTGAACCTTCCCTGCACTAAACCAACCTTTGTCGCACCCCCCTTATTTCCCATCCTTGCCGTGCAAGGGATCTCTCACTTGCCTAATTTCTGGACCTAAATCAGCAAGGAAATCCTTTTTCCTTGCCTTGCAAGGCATTCCCTTACCTTTTCCATCTTACCTTTTCCATCCTTGCCGCACCCACTTGCCCAATTCCCTTAGGATTCTGACTTTAATTCATATTTCCCTTAAAGTTTTCATTTAATTTTTGTTTCCTGAATTGTGTCCTAGCCTTATTACCCTAAAGTCTTTTAAATAAAACTTCCTTAGCCGCACCAAAGGGGGCATTCACTCACCCAATCATCCATTCACGCCAGAATTCATCCCTACACCTTTGCCGCAATACCCATTCACCCTAAACACATTCCTGACCCCAAAACACATCTCATACACTTCACCCACCTTTGTGCCGCAGCAAAGAGGAATGAGGAGAGCCTTTGGACGTGCTTGCCATTCGAGTTAGGATTGCTGGAACGTTTTAGGTGTAATCTTTCTTTTGTTTTCAATGTTTCAATTCAATAATCTTTGTTTTGTGAATATGAGGAACTAAACCCCTCTTAGCTAGGGGGGAATTCAAAACCATGGTTATACTTGCAATATGATTTGATTACATCCAGTTGTGATTCATAAGTTGTGAATTCAATTTACTTATCTGTTGAATTAAAACTGATTTGTGTGTGTTGGTTGAGAGTGCACGCTTAATTTTCATGCATAAATCTGATGCTAGGATATAAGGGAGTTTCACCTAATCGTTACGAACTTATATTCATGAGTAGTGACGGTTGCTAGTCACAATCGCGTTAAGTAAATTCTTGGCATAAGTTTCATGCAATTCATAGTTACAAGTGCCTCGTCAATGCTTATGATTTTCAGAGAACTTAATGATCTTTGCTTATATCTCTATTATGCAATTCACGTAGGGAACTTTTGGAGAATGCTTTGGGTTGTTGTATGCAATCATCCAATTAAATAAAATTAGGAAAATCTGAGGGTTAATTAGTGCAATTCACGGTTAATCTGGGGCGTTGAGAATTCATGGTTTATTGAAAAGCAACTGGAAATCGTTTTGTTTGCAAGTATGTCATGTGTGGAGAAGAACCTCCTAGTTAGCCCATCATCCATAGTTTTACCCAAATTCGTGCAGATTTCATTAGTTCTTTAATTTACTTGTTTTGTTTTCAAATTCGTCAAAACCCAATCCCTATTTACTTTGTTGAGTCATATTAGTTAGAAACTGATTTAGTTTGTGTTTTTAAGTGTTTTGAGTCTAGTCAAAACCTTTTTTCATCCAAATTTACTCTTGGAGGCAGATTTGAGTCTTTTAGCTTATTTTGTGCTATTTTGAGTCTTTTGAGTTGTTTTAGTGTTTTAGAGTTTAGTTTTGCATTCTTTGAGTCTAGTTTAGTGTTTTTAACTTAGTTTTACGTTTTTGAGTCAGTTTCAAGTGTTTTAGCAATCCCTCATAATCCCCGGTCTAGAATGATCCCTACTTGCATCTATACTACAATTGTCAACAAGAGGGTTTAATTTGTGTGTTTATATATTTTGCATCAGAAGCTCTTCATAATGTGAGTTATTATCAAAGACTGGTTTGTAAGCTAATTTACCTCACCATCACTTGTCCTAATATCACCTATGCAGTGGGGATTGTTAGTCAGTTTATGCATTCTCCCACCATTGATCATCTCAACATTGTTAAACGGATTCTTCGTTATCTTAAAGGGTCCATTGGGAGAGGAATTCTCATACAAGATAACCAATCTACAAGCATAAGTGGTTACACTAATGCTGATTAGGCAGGCAATGCCATTGATATAAGGTCCACGACAGGCTATTACATGTTTATGGGAGCCAATATTGTAACCTGGAAAAGCAAGATGCAACAGGTCATTGCTTAATCCAGTACCGAAGCTGAGTATCGTGCAATGGCATGCACTGCATGTAAGATCCCACATTGACCAATGGAGAGGGGGTGATGTGCCTTATATGTACATCCTCCCCTATCTATAGCACGAGGCCTTTTGGGAACTCACTGGCTACGGATCCCATAAGAACTCAGTAGTTAAGCGAGTTTGGGCGAGAGTAATCCTAGGATGGGTGACCCACTGGGAAGTTCTCATGCGGAAACCCAAAAACAAAACCATGAGGGAATGGTAAGCCCAAAGTGGACAATATTATGCTACGGCAGAGACGAGCCTGGGATATGGCAATTTGGTATCAGTGCCACTCTGTCGTTCGGTGTGGATGTGCCGGCGAGGATGCCGGGTTCCCCTTAAGTATGGTGGATTGTAAGATCCTACATCGACCAACGGAGAGGGAGTGATGTGCCTTATATGTACATACTTCCCTCCCTATAGCACGAGGCCTTTTGGGAACTCGCTTAACTACGGATACATCGACCAACGGAGAGGGGGTGATGTGCCTTATATGTACATGCTCCCCTCCCTATAACACGAGGCCTTTTGGGAGCTCATTGGCTACGGATCCCATAAGAACTTCGTAGTTAAATGAGTTCGGGCGAGAGCAATTCTAGGATGGGTGACCCACTGGAAAGTTCTCGTGCCGAAACCCAAAAACAAAACCGTGAGGGAATGGTAAGCCCAAAGCGGACAATATCATGTTACGACGGAGAGGAGCTCGGGATATGGCACTACATGTAAGCTTATTTGGCTCAAAAGACTTCAATCTAATCTAGGGTTTCATTGTTCCAACTCTATCCCTCTTATGTGCAACAATCAACCAGCCATGCACATTGCTGATAACCCTATTTTTCATGAAAGAACGAAGCATATAGAGGTGGATTGTCATTTTGTTTGATCTCAGGTTCAATCTCATGTCATTCACACTGTGTTCACTCCCAGATATGATCAATTGGCTGACCTATTCACTAAAGCACTGCCATCTGCTCAATTTCATCGTCTTTTGGGCAAGCTTAGCTCAATAAATCCCCTCGATCGAGCTTCAAGGGGGGTGTTGAAGTATAATTATTGGAAGATATTGGAGTGATAGGAAGACATGAAAGATATGCATGAGAAACTACGGAGTGACTAATGGACCTAGTTGACATGGGTATGGCTCCCGTAATGGCTCCCCTAAATTAAGGATTAGTTGACTTGTTGATATGGTTTTTAGTTGTTTGATGTAATTCCTTGATTTAAGGATGTTGATAGCTTTAGGGTTTACCTAGTTGTTAGAGTTGTTTAGGGAAAGGTTGCTTAGAACCGGTTCCCTTTCTTTCTCTTTATATTCTGCCTTGTACTTTCATTCATCAATTTATAAAACATACATTTCAAGCCAACTTAAACTTCAATATGTATATTCACCATGAAGTTTAATAGTATGCTTGTATATTTTAAAGTGTGTATTGTTTTGGTATTTCTCAATTCGTTGCAGGAATATAAAAAGACTATATATTGTCATTCAGTTCCAATAACTTCTGTACTTCCTAAAATCAAGTCTAATTATTTCAAACTGGTTAATTAAACTTGTTTTCTGGAGCTCCTTACTTCTGCTCGTTATTGTAACATTTACTTCATTTTCTTGTTTTTTTTTTCAAATTTAATTTAAGCCAAATTAGAAATTTATCTGCAGTTTAAAATTTTCACGTCTTTTTTCTCATCTAATTATTTATGCAGTGTGCACAGGTAATTATGGCAGAAAGATGAGTGAAAAAAATTGAAAACAACACACATAGAATGTTCATGTTAATCCATCATCCCGGATGGATCACATGAATCCTTCGTATGATTTTGTTCACCTTGAAGGACCTAAAGTTTGGCAAAACAATGCCCATCTATAATTCCCAAAAGAAACCCTTCAAATTCTCCCCCTTATCGTCAAAAGAAGAAGCTGATTCATTTTCCTTCTCATCAAAACAACTTCACCACCTTCTTCAAGTGTTCTCCTTCTCTCAAGACTTTCCCCAAGCAAAAGCCATGGAATATACTTTTAGACATTACGAAACTGTACCCAGCAAATGAGGGATCAAGTCATGTGCTACTTCTGTTAAGGACGACAACTCAAATTGATTGGTCAATATTGTAAATTGATAATGTAGTTATTTACTTGTTTAGTCTCTGATTAGCCTTGTTTGTGGGCAATAGTTTAAGGTCATATTGGCAAAGTCATTGTACAAAGATGTAACCCTAGTTGATGAATATACTATGAAAATTATTCTCCTATTTTACGCTTCTTATGATGGTACCATTGATTGATCTAGAAAAATAGAAAGCAAACCACAAACACAAATACAAACCCTAGCAAAACCCAGCCATAGGTGACAATGCAAACAACAAGTCAACCTCTTTAGGCATGACTGCACATATGGAATGGGAAAGCCCTAATCACCCACTATATCTCCACCATTCGGACCAACCTGGTGAATTGCTTTTGTCACAACCATTGGTGGAGGAAAATACAGTACATAGGTTCAATCCATGGCCATGGCCTTAATGGTCAAAAATAAACTAGGGCTTGTTGATGGAATGGTCAAGAAGCCAAGTGAAGATAAACCTGAAGAATTGTAGTAATGCAATTGATGCAACAATCTGGTTATGACGTGGCTTTTAGGATCCATGTCGAAAGAAATCTCAGGGAGTGTCATCAACTGCAAGGATGCTCAGCAAATGTGGCTTAACTTGCAAGAAAGGTTTTCTCATGTGAACATCGTTCAGTTGTTTCACATGGAAAACAAGATCCACGACTGTGTGTAAGGTAACATGACGGTGAGTTCATATTTCACTAAACTAACAAGCCTTCGGGATAAACGATGAAATTTCTCATAGGTTTAAATGATTCATATTCTACTGTTTGTAGTAATACTTTCATTCTTGAACCTTTACCCACAGTGAACAACGCTTACTCTCTTGTTCTTCACCATAAAAAACAGGCAGAAGTCTGAAGTGGAAAAAGTATTGCCCAACTAGAAAAGCCAGCTTTTACAGTGAAGAATGTTGGTCAAGAAGCTGAACCAGAGGCCAGTGGCCTTCGTTGTAAGAAGTATAACAAGACGAACCACAACACCAAGAACTGTCGTGCCCATCTTAAGTGTACTTTTTGCTGGTGGAAAGGTCATTCCTTCAAGTATACTTGTAAGTAGAAAGCAGATGCTGAAATTGAACAAAGCTGCCCATTCACTTCCAATGGGAACCAAGTTGAGTGCACGACAAGAATGAAGGGATGCCAAACTTTCCTTTTTCCCAAGAGAATTACAAACAAATACTCTAGATGTTGAACAAAAACAGATCATCGTTTGTTAGTCAAGTTGGCAATTCATCAAATCATGAAGAACTTTCAGGTAAAGCTTTTTCTTTCATACATAATGGCAAGAAAAATGTTTGGATCTTGGATAGTGGTGCTACAGACCACATTGTTTACAGCCCTGAATATCTCACGTCCTCAAGGCCTATTAAGAATCATACCGTTGAACTATCAAATGGTTCCCTTGCCACGGTCACCCACATTGGACAAGTCGTTTTCTCCCCAAACCTCATGCTTGATAACGTTTTGAGTGTGCTATTTTTTAAGTTAAATTTGATATCCATTAGCAAGCTAGCCTATGATTCTCTCTACATTACCTTTTCCTAAAACAATTTTGTGTCATACAAACCTACGCTTGGGGAATATGATTAGGATGAGAATTGAGGGAAAGACTATATTATCTCGATCCACCCAAGAAATGAATATGCAATACTATTCAAACACCAAACCCTAGCTTTTGGCATCAACGCCTAGGGCATTCATCACCTAAGTTTCCATGTTATTTTCCTTTTTCCAAAATAGCTCTTGTGATTCCAATAAATGTTTAATTTTCCCATTGGCCAAGCAAACGAGATCACCATTTTATTTGAGTTCAATACCCACTAAATCAAGTTTTGAATTGATACATGTTAACATTTGGGGTGGGTACCAAGTTCCTTCTATTTCAGGTGCAAAATACTTTCTCACCATTGTTAATGATCACACTAGGAGCACATGGATTTATTTGATGAAGCATAAATCTGACACAAAACAACTCCTTGTTCAATTTATCCCTATGGTCAAAACATAATTCAACACTAAAGTCAAAATGGTTCAAAGTGATAATGTTCCCGAATTTAAACTTGATACTTTTTATGCCCTACAAGAAATCATCCATCAAACTAGTTGCGTCACCACACCACAACAAAATGGTGTTGTTGAACGTAAACATCAGCATTTACTTAATGTTGCTCGAGCCCTGCTTTTCCAAGCCAAAATGCCAACACTTTTTTTAAAGAATGCAATCCTTGCTTCAGCATATCTCATTAATTGAACAACCCATACCCATTCTTCAAGGGAGAACACCATATGAAAAAGTGTTCCACAAAGCACCCTATTATTCCCACTTACGAGTCTTTGTTGTTTGTGTTTTGCATCCACTCATGCACAAAAACCTTCAAATTTTGATCCCCGTGCACGGCATTGCATTTTTCTTGGCTATCCTTATGGCCAAAAAGGAAATAGGTTATTCAACCTCACATTGAAAAAGTTTTTTGGTCTCAACGGATGTCACCTTCTTTGAAGACCAATTCCTTTACCACAATTTAGAAACTTCCGCTGCACATGATACCCCATCCAAAAACATCACTCCATTGTTACAATTTCATATGGATTCTTTCCTTGAAATATCTACCATGGTTTCCCCATCCAACCCTCTCTCCAATGACCCACCTAACCAACCACCAACTTCCCCCATTATTCCTGCACTAGACATCACACTCTCCCCTTCCACACATTCAACAACCATGCCCATGAACATATTTTCACCATCTCTAGAGAATACATCCCTGATCCTACATTCCCCACCAATGCCCCAACCACATTCTCCTAAACAAGTAGCCACACCTCTTCCAACCTGACATGGAACATAACCCACAAAACCTTCACCCTTTTTGTAAAACTTTCACGTCGAGGCCTTTCCCGTCAAGGCCCGTTCCCACATCTTCAACAAATGTGGTTCAGTCATCGTTAAGTGTTTCTCATCCTCTTTCTACTTATTTATCACATGACTGTCTCTCACCCCCACCATAAAGCCTATACTACTAATCTCACCCTCATCAAAGAAGCCACAAAAATTTTACAGGCTATCCAAGATCCAAAATGTTGAGATGCCATGCACCATAAAATGGTAGCCCTTCAGGCCAATCATGCATGGACACTCATGACTTTGCCACTGTAGAAACATTTCATTAGATGTAAATGGGTCTATAAGGTGAAGCTCAAACCTGATGAAATCATCAAAAGGTACAAGGTGCACCTAGTTGCCCAGGCTTACAGTCAAATCGAAGGTGGTGATTGCAGAGAAACATTTGCTTCGGTGGCTAAATTACGTGCTTTTAAGTGTTGCGGCTTTGCAAGGATGACACCTTCATCAACTTGATGTGAACAATGCATTTTTAAATGGTGACCTAGAAAAGGACATCTACATGACCATGCCTCCTGGTTTCGGACGAGAAGAGGAGACTCGGGTATGCAAGTGGAACAAATCCTTCTATTGTTTAAAACAAGCTTCAAGGCAATGGTTCATCAAATTGTCCAATGTACTCAAGGTTGCTGGGTTTCACCAATCATGGTCCCATTATTCATTGTTCTTCTAAAGTCGTCACGGCACCATCATTGGTTTGTTAGTCTATGTTGATGATGTGACGCTGGCAGGGAATAATCTACATGAAATCGAAGAGACAAAGCAGTTGTTCAAAGTATACCCACAAAGCCACTTATTTGATGTAATAGCTTTTGGAATACTCATTATGTTAAACTATTATATGTTTAATGAAGGGCAAAGCTTATTTTTAATCACTGTTTATTGTATCATGTGTTTAAACAATAAGCAAATCTAAGGAATTATTTGCTCTAGGAGAGAAGTGATCTAAGTAAGTTAGATTAACTTGACCTTTCACTTATGTTCATTCCTAAAACGTTCCTAGCCGTAGGATTGCCAATTGGGCATTGACAATCTACTAAGGTTAGTATGTGTTATGTTGACCCAAGCGTGAGTATGACAAGTCTCAAGTCATTTAGTGTTGGACGCTAAGGAAAACACAAAGGTGCTCGAAAGGGTAATCGAGTCCACTGAACAATGACCAAAAGAGAGTTCGAACGTACATGTTAAGTAAGAGCTCATAAGTTGCAATATGCAAAGTAGTCCTTTGACCTGAGGCAGCATAGTTGTCTGATGGGTAGGTCCTTGATCTTTGACTATGTCAAAGGCATTCCATTGAGAGTGTCTGCGACATTGTTGGGGTCAAACTATCTAGTCATGTAGGCATTTGCATGCACAGCAAGGGATCTCTAACCTTCCATGGTCGAAGGAGAATACTCTGAGATATGATTCGGAAGTCTTTGGTCAAAGCATATGAATATGACTAAGGAAGAATGTTCCAAATCATATGGAATAGAATCATATAGAGAAGTATCACATTGGATAGTAGACATGAAATAAACTATCACTTAAACAATGTGATCATGAGTATTGTATTAGAGAATGACCATATTGCATTGTAGTTGTAACTGCATAGGTTCTCCAATCACTTCTACTTAGCTTGAATAGCCATGACATACTGCTAGGTGTCACTCATGGTTTGTGGAAGCCTTGAAGATTAGCAAACACTAATCTTCATCAAAGGGAGAATTGAAATGTGGTTTCAATTCACAATCGATCGTTAAGAGTAACAATCACCCATTGCCTCTAAATGGAACCTAAT
Source organism: Heteromeles arbutifolia (assembly GCA_024362995.1). Classification (NCBI taxonomy): domain Eukaryota; kingdom Viridiplantae; phylum Streptophyta; class Magnoliopsida; order Rosales; family Rosaceae; genus Heteromeles; species Heteromeles arbutifolia. The sequence continues at coordinate 34,211,776 of JANCRC010000002.1, read as the reverse complement.
GGATCGTACACCAATTAAGGATGAATGTGAAGAAATATAAATGAGATGGATAAGCAATTAAATAGTTTAATTGAGAATGGTCAAGATTAATCAATTAGTTAATTAATTATACGAAAGGTTCGTATTAGGCCTTTTAAGTTAGTTTCGAGCTTCGGGGCCCAAAAGGGTTTTAGTCCACTAGGCCCATTATGTTTAAGTTGTATGACAACTAAAACAAAAATGGGCAAATAGCCCACTCACTTAAGGTGGCCGGCCATAGTGAAAGGAAGCTGTGAGTTTTGCTTAATTGCAAGTTTGCCACTCACCTAAGAAAGAGATATAAAAGCATCTTTATAGCTTTAACCTTTTTAGGGTTTCTTTGACGCAAAGAGTGAAACTTTTTCTCTTTCTCTCTACAAAGAGGCCGGCCTACCTAGGAGGATTCACTAGCATCAAATTCCTTCTAGGTAACCCATTTCATCTTCACACCATCATCCTTGCTGTGGAGACTTAGGGGTACCAAACTTTTGGTACTTTTGGAGTTCCTTTCCTCGCATCCTCAAGGAGCAAAAGAGAATAAAAAAGGAGCAAAATCACAAGGAAGATCCAAGGAGCTAGGAGGTGACTTGAAAGCCTTCCACTTAGGTGAATCCCTTGTGTAAATAAGGATGAGCTTCAAGGGTAATGAATCTCAAAAACCTTTCTTCTCTTTAATGTTGTTAAAGAGTCTTGTGGTTCACCATTCACTAGGCTTTGAAAGTCATGGGTTTTAGAATTATTTTTTAATGCATGCCTACTTTAAAATGTTAATTGTTAGCTTATGTGTTCAAATATTCTCACTTTTTCTTAGCTAGGACAAATTTTTTCCTTCAGCAGTTTCTCTCTTAACTTTTCAAACTAAAAGACTTGGGGCAACCCAAATATTTCTTGGGGATAGAAGTTGCATGATCAAAGCGTGGAATCACTCTGTGTTAACAAAAATATGCACTAGAAATATTAGATGATGTTGGGTTTCTACGAGTAAAGCCTTCATGATTCCCTGGAGATCAAAACTTGTCTCTCACACAAATGGAAGGAAAGTTGCTGAATGATCCCTCCTCATATAGATGGCTGTGGGCAGGCTAATATATTTGACCATAACAAGGCCTTAACTTAGCCTATGTCGTTCATGTGCTAAGTCAGTTCATGGGGAAACCTCGGCAACCATATCCTGAGGCTGCATACAAGGTTTTCAAGTACATCAAACAAGCACCTGGACAAGGAATATTTCTTCCTTCCACGGGTTCATTGCAATTACAAGCATTTTGTGATGCCGATTGAGCTAGATGTAGAGATACCAAAAGGTCAATAACAGGGTATTGTGTTTTACTTGGTCAAGCACCAATTTCTTGGAAAATTAGGAAACAAACTACTATATCTCACTCTAGCACAGAGGCTGAATGCCATTCTAGAGCCACCACCTACTATGAAATCATATGGCTGACGAATATCTTAAAGGATTTGAAAGTGCGTCATCCACAACCAATCACATTGTTTTGTGACAATCAACTAGCCTTGCACATAGCTTCGCATCTTGTTTTTCATGAACGAACAAAGCACATAGAGATCAATTGTCATCTCATGTGAGAGATGGTCCAAGGAGGAATGATACATACAACTTACATACGAATAAATGATCAGCCAGCTGATATATTCCCCAAGTCATTGAGTTCGTCACAGTTCAAAACATTACTCAGCAAGTTGGGTGTCATTAACATACACTCCAACTTGAAAGAGAGTGTTAAGGAAGATATCTCAAATTGATTAGTCAATATTATAAATTAATAATGTAATTATTCTTTCTTGTTTAGTCTCTGATTAGCCTTGTTTGTAGGCAATAGTTTAGGATCATATTGGCAAAGTCATTGTATAAAGATGTAACCCAAGTTGATAATATACTACGGAAATTATTCTCCTATTCTACAACCCTTTCAGTGTTATGGCCACAACCCATCTCACCAATTCAACTACCCTCTTCCAAAACTATACAATTTTGGAAGAGACTAAAGAGATTGTAGCTCCACAGATGGTCGCTTGTCACACCATCCCTTACCCTTATGCAGTTTTCTATAGCCACAGCCAAAAAAGCAAGAACAAGGTTTACAAAGAGTTTTACTGGGGGTGACGATGGAGATAGAGTAGAAGCTATTGATGTTTGCCACATGGACACTTCTCAGTGGAGCCCTAATCATGCTTCATTTCATGTGCTTAAGATTAATCCAGGGTACCCTGTGTGCCATTTACTTCTTGCTGATAATCTTGTGTGGGTTCCAACATCTACTTCAATGTAATATTTAAATTTTAATGCAGGACTCTGTTGGTTTTTCTCAACAAGTTATGCTACAACGTTATGTTATTTGAGTATAGCTTAAGAGCTCATACTTCTTTGGAGTTTGTTGAATTTCCACCAAGTGACATTATTTGCTGATTTCATTCTTCGTAAAAATCACCAGTTTAGCAAAAATTAACACTTTAAGAATCAAAATATGTATAGAGAAGCAAAAAACTATTAATCTACGATAAATAAATAATGTTTTAAGAGTTCTTTTACTGTAAAGAGGGAATTTTCAATATTTGAGGCTGTTGCATGGTAAGCAAATGGAAACCATGCATAATTTTTTCAGCATTTTAGGCTGTGTGCTCGTGAGCAAATGGCAAACATGCAAGAAAGAACTACTTCCCTTCGTCCATTTATTTCAAGTATTATACTATTTTGTGTTCCAAGTACACATAAAAATGAGAGTATTTTTGCTCACCACCATAACTATGGTGTATGCTCACCATACATCTAATCATTTGTCATGTGTCATTTCAATTAACTCTAGTTAACTTTCACATTAAATGTTACCTTTTCAATTTTGAAAAATTAATCAATGTTAAGTGAAATGACACATGGCACATAAGTATGTATATAATGAGCATACACCAAAGTTTAGAGTGATGACTGGGGAGCAAAAATCCTCCCCATAAAAGTTTCTCCATTCTAGTGAATGGTTCAGTGCCTTTGGAACTAAACCCAAGTTTCAATTAATCCCACCACTTTCTCTCAAACCCTTCCAACTTATCTTTGACTTTGTTTCTGAACGGCATCATTCATATTAAGAGTTAGCTTCCATCAAACCCTTCAAGTAATCCCACCCTTACTTTCCTCTCTAACCCTTCATAATCCCACCTTTACTCCCTCCAACCAGCCTTCAACTAATTATTAAGTTTCTAAAAGACGCTAGGCGTTAGTCGAGCGGTAGGGAACTAAGTGATGGTTGTGACCTAGGTGGGTGCCTAGGCAGGTATGGGCACACTAGGCGGGCACCTATGTTGTCTAGGAGGCCGTCAAAGCAGGTATGGGCGCCCTTTCTTAATTTTCAAACGCCTAGGGATTAATCGGGGCGGTGACCAACCACCTAACGCCTAGGCCCTAGGCAGTGATTTTTAGACAAGTGCTAATTATCCTTGACTTTGTTTTTTAAAGGCATCATCACAATTAAGAGTTAGCTTCCATCAACCCTTCAACTTAATCCCACACTTTCCTCTCTAACCCCTTTACTTTCTCAAGCTCTTCAACTTATCCATGTCTTAATTTATTTTTTTTAGTATCATTTAAAAGCTTATTCTCTCTACAAAATCATAATTAGTTTCCGTCAAAAATTTTAAACTCTTGATAACATTAATTTACATCTTAAATCGGAGATATTTGTTGATCACACCTTCCCATCGAAGTGAATTTTATCATAAATTGTTTTAGGGCATTTCACATGTAAACTTTAAACAAAACACTTTATATCTAATAGTTTATAGATTAGAAGCAGAAAACCAACTAATTAGATAACGGCGGAAATATTCACGACTAATAATCAATGAAAGCATGACAAGTGAATTATATGAAATGTTTTGTTTTGTTTTTTTGTTGAGCTCTTGAAGTGTTTTAGTATAAAACTTATAATTATATGAAGTGTTTTTGTATAAAACTTATATGAAGTGTTTTAGTATGAAAGCATGACAAGTGAATGATATGAAGTGTTTTAGTATAAAACTTATAATTATCGAGGTATATTTCTAATCATGCTTATTATATGAAGTCCAGTGATTCTCTAAAATAGTATTTGAGCTACTTATTATACCGTCGGTATCTGTCATAAATGAACAATATTTCAACTGGGAGCACATCATGCTTTGCTGCTAAGTATTTGACTAAAAGAATAGCTTAATTATCTGCCACAAACGGCTAGCCTTCTTGATAAAACAAAGAAAAAGGTCTATAATTGATAGATTCTTGAAATCTCAACCTTCTTGATCTGATATATGGAAAAGCCAAAATTTCCACTAGATGTGACTTCTCCAATCCATAATATTAACAGCCAAAATTACAAGCAGTGGTTTCTACTATTAATTATGCATGCTTCACAAAATTACTGGATGCCTTGGCAAGATGGCTAAAAGCACAGGAACTTAATTTTAACCGGAGAAATTCCAAGCACGACTGATACACAAAAAGTTTTCGAAATTCAACGCTACTGATATATGTATATATAATACAAAGGAGGGAGGGAGAGAGAGAGAGAGAGAGAGAGAGAGATCATCTATTTTTATTTCAAACTTGGTCTAATATTTAGATAACACATGAAAATCATCATCATCCTAAATCTGATTCAGCCATGGTTGACTGTTTGTATGTAAGATGTTTCCTGGAAAAAGGGCTTCTTTTCTCCCGGCTGATCCTGATGATGATGATGAGCGCCATGGTATATTATAACATTAGGCCTCATGTCAAAGTCCCTAACAAAATGGCTCCTTTCTTTCGACGGCACTTGATCTTCTTGTTCGTGATGGACAAACAGGCCTTTAATGGCTTCTGGCATGGGCTGGTCATTCATCACACTCTTCCAGTAGCCTCCAGAGTCTTTTCTTGCATAGCTGTTCTGGGACAACTACATAAGTTCCATGAAAAAATGATTAATTAGTTGATAATTAAATCAACTTTGTAATATTAGTTTAAAAATTGACGAATTTATTCGATTGATATGAAAAATGCTTACCAAGAGAAGGGACGACAGAATTAGCAGAAGGCAAGAGATGGAGAACTTCATGTTTTGGCCAACTCAGAGAACACACACTTGCTATATTTTAAATCCTCAGCTCTTCCTACTCTGAAACTCTCTTCCCACTAGACCCGTTAACCCTTTATAGGCAGCTCACATTAGTCGTTTATATTTTGAGACACAAATGCAATTTAGCAAAAGTTCGGACCCTCCAATGAAAAGACCCTTTCATATACCACTGTTCTCGTGGCCTTTGGACTTTTCAATTATTTTTTGTGGGTCAAAACATTTTCATTAGAAAAAGGTGAAGTTACAATAGGTGATGGATGACCTAAGAAACAAGGTTTGATCGAGATTTTGACCACAAACCATATTGCTGTAGTGCCAACTATTTAAGATTTTAGAATATAACGTTTTTTTATCTACATTCAGTGATCGGATGTTGTCGTTCTTTAATAGTAAAGATTTAAACTCTTTTGACCATATAAAAGTGACAACTTAAACTTAGGCATAGGCTGAGGGACCGACTTACCGACATGTATGACTTGTGAAACAGAAGTCCAGGTGGGTTTATATGGACTATATTCTTGGAGGTGTGTTCGATAATTAATAGTGATAGCACTAATTTCATCATTATCTTATTGCGTCATTCTATCAAATTATGTTCATTGAAGGTCATAGCACGCAACTAATTACCTCCCAAGATTACTGCGAAGATTATATTTAAAATTGTGGGTTGTTAATTGGGTGACATAACAGGTTCTAGATTTTGTATGACAGGGTGTTGGTAGCTAAATGTCTTATGTCAAACGTCCTCACATGTTGTGTCAAAATTAATATAAATAAAAACAATATTAGACTAGGGTTTGCAGTATGCACCACCAATTTGTTTATCCCCAGTGGCCCCTCGCGGATCGTGGCTATCTAACTATCTATGGTGAACCACAGCAAGTGACACAGTGGCAAGGGCGCAGATTCCGGGTCCTAAAGTACAAAAAAATAGGGAGATCTCAGGTTCGAGGCTCTAAGATGGTAAGTCTGCTTGACTGTGGCCAATGGAGAGGTTGAAATGCCTCTGTAAGTCTTCCCGGCCCCTGGAATAGGTGGATAATCATGGCTTGCCACCAGTTGTCCCCTTTTTTCAAAAAGAAAAGAACTATCTATGGTGAATTTTTGTTTTCAAACAAAAATATATATCTAGGGTGAATTTTTGCTCATCATTATAAATTATAATGTATCTTTATTATACACCTCATTATTTACCATGACACACCCCGTCCCAAGGAGGGCGTGCTGGCCGTCACATGAGAGTGACGTAACCATGTGCACAGTGCGGAAGCTAATAAGATAAATATAATACGAATAAATAAAAACCAACTACTAGCCGTACTATCCAAATGACTTGCTAGTGAGAGTCTAAGTGTATAAATACACATTCAAAGCAATAAGAACGTCTAGTTGCAGTCAAGGACAATTATTAAGATATAACACCCGAAGGTAAATCCTACTTTTGTGAATTCTGTCAGAACACCGTTGGATCCCTCGTGGCCACCAAAGCACTGCTACCTAGAACCTGGAGGGGCGAAAAACAAAACGCGTGAGTGGGCAAAAACAAATCTTTTCAAAACCTTTTCTGTTTTCAAAGGTTCTAACCCCTCGCCGTAAAACCTGTATAATTTCCCAGAAAAATAGCATATATACATATATACTCATCTCAACTCATAACTCAAAATCATGCCAAAAGCAGTGATATGCAAGGAATATGCCATGCCAAATATATCTCATCAAGTCACATAAATATATCAGGTGAAATAAACTCATCATAGATGATAACATGTCAACCGAGTGATCAGCTCGGCTGAAACTATAGCTCATAATCAATCTCATCATCACATATGTATCCTGCACACGAGTCAAACCCACTCAAGGTGGTCTATTCGATAGGACTGGGTGTAAATAGTACGCTCTAGTGCTACAATCACGTGAAGACTGTGCGCTAATCGCGAGTCACCTACAAGTCGAACCCACTGAAAGTGGTCTATATGACATGACTGTTCAACTAACCTGGATCCAAGATGAGCGTGTGGTGTGAGAGGTGAACATCCACGTGAAAGACTGTGCCCCTAACTCTGGGCAGGAGCACTAACACCGGGGTGCAGGTTTATGAGCTTTCAATACATCTCACATATTCATCATTTCATATTAATCATTCTATAACTCACCTGATACTTACCTGTGCGTCCACAGCACTAATTACCATTATATGCAACTACTAATGCATGAATAAAATAGATATATACTTTGCATGGCATATCATATCACATTTCACTTAAATTGATTTTCTGGGAAAAATCTCATTTATATAGGTATATACGAAAAACAAAAGCCCACTCACAGATAAGTCGAAGGGTCATAACCCCCGAGCCTCGAATGATGGTGCTCGTCCTCTGGATAGGTATCACCTATATGCGAAATAACTGAATAAACATTATTTAACGCACATAACCAACAATAGGTAATAACTTCTCATACAATGTTCAAATGGGATGTTTGAATATACCAACATGATCTACACAACCTCACAAACATCCCTATATTTTTAAAATAATTTTTTGACCCCTCACACCCCGCCACGCCCCGGCCAAGGCACGGCCAGACGCGCCGACCACGCACGGCCATGTGACTGGCACATTGACGGTAACAGTAACAGCGTTAAGGAATATTCCGTTAAAAGCTAATAGATTCCGTTAAAACTAACCTGACGCCGTTAGAATATTCCATCAGTCTAACGGAATATTCTCCTAAATCTTCCTTGGTTCACCGGAGACCATCGCCGGCGCCACTGCAACTCGCCAGTTTCTAGAAAATCTTTAAACCTTAATATCTCTTCCATTTCTCAACCAAAATTCACAAATCTTATACCAAATTGAAGCCTTGAATGAGAAGAACATGATCTTACCACTATTAGGTCCTAAAACTCACGGGATCTCAGCTGGAGAATTTCCACGAAAACCGGCCAACTTGAAACTCAACCAACCCGATGTCCAAAAGGCCTCAAAATTGTTCCCCGAGCTTCATGAGTGTGTCTAGAAGCTCCCTACAGTCCCAAAACTAGCTAAAACCTCCACGATCAAAAGGGTATGAACAATAGCCAAAATCGGGCTCTCGGGTTCTTGGGGAAAATGGAGGATCTACGTCGAACTACGATTATGGTTGTGATCCTGAGCATCCAAGGAACTCAAATGCAGTCTCCAAAAAGTCGATCTGTGGATGAAAGGCTTGGTTCAAGGTTTGTCCGTACGGTTGTACGAAAATGGATGAAAAACCGAGAGGGAGGAAAGAGAGAAAGGGTCAACGGTTTTGGTGTGTGAATATGTGTGTAGTCCGGATTTGTCCACTCAACCCAAATAAAACAACTTAATTTCCCATTTGGTCCAAACTTTAGGGAATGAAAATAATTGGACCAAATCCTTAACCCACTTACACAATTACACCCAATCGCTCAAGGGTAAATTTGTCATTTCAAGACATCGATAATTATTTCTCGGGACGGGCTGTCACATACCACATGTCCTTTCACATAATTGTGGTTATCTTTCATATGAAATGTTCATTTTTCAATTTCGAAAAAAAAAATTAACCAGGGTTAAGCGAAAGGACATGTGGAAAATTATGAGGTGTATGGTGAGCATACACCATAGTTATGAAGGTGAGCAAAAATGCTCCCGATTATCTACAGAGTGCTCGTCAACCCACCTCATTGTTTTATCTTTGTTCTCATTTTTTAATAAAAACTCGATACCAATTTTACCCGCTTGTAAAAATCATATCTAAGGACCCAAAAAAAAGGAAAATACGATTCTCTTCTTTGTTCACCATCTCTCTTCAACTATCACAATTCCTTCAAGTACCTATTTTCTTCAAAACATTGTACTAATGAAACAATTATTTAAAATTTTAAAATAAAATGGGACCAAAAGAAGGAATTGGGGTTGGAGGGGGTGGGATTGGAATTGGGTTGCCTCGAATTTGAAAATGGCGCATGAGGATGAAATTTTGGAAATGCAGAATGAGGCTTGGTCGTGTGATTTGGAAAAGAGAGAGAGAAGGTAGTTGCATTAGGGGTCTGAATAGAGAAAAGGAAGGAAAGTTGCAAGTGACGAAGATTATAATAGGGTTAAAATTTGATTAAGAAAAGAGAAAGTATATGCACACACTGTCTCACTTATATTCGAGGCAGTATATATCTATGGGATGGATACTAGATTTTTTTTTTTGTTAAAATAATCATAATTTCTTAATTTTAAGGTACACGATGATGAGGTAAATGTGACAAATGCAACAATTTTTGTTTTAGAAACTCATTTGACACTTGCTCGCCTCTCTTAACATATTATCTTTTATTTTATTTTATCAATGAAAGTCAAAATTTATAAATTGACATGCACTAAATCTCATGTTTGGATTCATAAACATAAAATTTAAAATTTCCGCATGAAAAAAACCTTGAAATTTTAGACTTCCAACTCTCAACTTGGAATTTTAGTTGTAATTTCCAAATTTCCTTGAGTGACTTTAAAAACAAAACATAAAATAAAAAAACTCCACCATGAGTGACCATTAATGACACTCCCACCACAGTTGCCACCACTTACCATCATCACCATTGCTACTGCCACCACCATCACCTACCAATCAATATAACCGCCGCTACTACCACCATCCACTATCATCATCACCATCAATACCTCCAACTTCACCCATCATCATCACCAGCGTCGCTACCGCCACCACCTAAAAGCATCATCGTCCATGCCGCCACCACAACCTACAAGCTACCATAATCACCGTCATCGCCGTCACCACCTACAAGCTACTGTCACAACTGTCGCCACTACAACCCACCATCATTATTTATGCCACCTCCACCGTTGCTACAATCATCACCATCCACCATCACTGCTATCACCTATGTGGAGACATAAGTTAACCACATCTAATAGGAAAATGACAAGTGAACTATATGCTCACTACGATGATTTTACCCTTGAGGTCGTAAGCAGACAATATGTTGCCTCAAGGGAATTCACATATGTCTGCACCATGGGTAATAGGCCTTTAGGCTACCAGCCTACCACAGGGGGCTTCAGGCCTATGATATGTCTTGCCATTGGACTATACTTGCCCTAATGGTGGCAAAAAGCCGATGTTTTAAAGTCCCCTCTTAGTTGTCCAGCGTGTCAAACTACTTTTGTGACTTATGCATCAAAGGCCCTTTGACAGACACCTCCCCCTTTTTTAGTGTGCTCGCCAATTAGGCTAACATTGTTTGTTCTCTTGTAGGTGAAATTTTGTCAAAACAGCCGTGTACAAAATTGCATCCACAACCTACACCATGCTTTATCACCGCCACCCACCGTCAGCATTGCTGTCACCACCACCACCTATCATCATCACCACTATCTCTACGATTATACAAATCTCAAGTGATTCTTCAAGAGTGGTTCTTTGTACACTCAAGTTTCGTCTCTAGTCACCCATCAATTTATTTAAAGGAAAAATACTCTTATACCATACATGGCTTAGTGGTTTCTTAAGGAAAACAATTATTTTTTCTCTTCAATACCATCCTTCACCGTCTCCGGCCAACCAAGCCATCTCCGACGACAGCGCTTTTTCCAATCAACAAACAACAACTAAGCAACATAACCCTTCATCAAAACGAGCACCTCCACAATCAAAATTACCCATTTTTTTCACGGCCGACACATAAAACACCATCGCTGCCTCCACCATGAACTTCACTGCCAAAAAACCAATTGATGTTCATAATCTGGATCTTCTAACATCGTCCTACTTTTTGTCTCTTAACTTTCATTTCTTATTTAATTTATTGGTTTTCATATAGTAGATAATTAAGAGACAAATTGAAATCCAAATGCTAAGCCGAGTTTTAAAATTTCAGTTTGATATAGATATAATCATCTTATCTACAATCAATCCATAACCAGTGCTTTCTATTAATATAAGAAAAATAGGTGTTCAAAGAAAATAAAAATTGGGTGTCCAGAGAAAAATGAATTCATAAAAAAATAAAACAATGTTGTGACATATGTTCTAATATATATTGTGATTGTGTAAATCCTAAGTAAAGATAGATTAGGAATCCTTTGGGATCTAGAAGATCTTTCCTAATAGACTTTTTATTACTTGGGAGCAAGTTTCTCTTCTCCTTATTATTATAAATAAACGCACAAAGACTGGGGAATTAACACACAATTCCTCAAGCCTATTCTCTATCTTGCTCTCTTCCCTTTGGCGCACCCCTCAGTTAAATATAGGCCACAACACGTTATCAGCACGCTCTTCACAATGTGCTAAAGAGAATTTATTCGTCTTCAATCAGGAGAGTATTACGTTTCAATTATTTTTAATTGATTAAATTTTGACTTTATTGAATTCATATACTTTTATTGATTCTGACACACCCCGACCTAAATCAGGGCATGCTGGCCATCACGTGGAAGTGACGTAACCATATGTACAGTGCGGAAGCAAAAATTAATCAAGAGGAATACGAATAATTAAGAGAACCAAGCTACTAGCAGTACTAACTAAGATAATGTGCTAGCGCAAGATTAAGTGTGAAATACACAACCAGAGCATAAATAGTCCAAGTGCAGTCAAGGAGAACAAAGTACTAATTAAACAACACCCAAAGGTGATCCTACATTTGGGGAAATCTGTCAGAACTACCCTGAAGCCCTTGCAATGTTACCAACAATAAATCCTACTTAGTACCTGGAAGGCCAAAAAACAGAAAGCGTGAGTGGGCAAAAACAAAGCTTTTCAAATTCATTTCTTTCTAAAAAGTTATAACCCATCGCCGTAAAACCTGTATAGTTTTCCCAGAAAATAGTATATGTAAATACATATCTCAAATCATGCTCAAAAATATCAAAATCCGCATATAAAAAAATTGCCATGCATATGCCATGTCCAGTACTTACGCCATGTCTACTATCACAATATCACATAAGTAAGCCAGGTAATATAATTCAATGCTAATAACCAATCTAGCCGAGAGTCACCTAACGTGACTTGTACGGCAGAATCTAGAGCTCATCTGTCTAGCCGGGAGTCACCTCTTGTGACTTGTACAGCTCAATCTATAACTCAATCATATATCTCAACAAGTATACATCTTATTAACAATATGCCTGCACACGAGTCGAGAACCACCTCTAGTGGTCTGTACGACAAGACTGAGTGTAATAAATACGCTCTAGTGCTACGATCATGTGAAGACTGTGCGAATAATCGCGGGTCACCTACGAGTCGGCAACCACCTATAGTGGTCTGTACGACAGGACTATGCACCTAACTTGGATCCAAGGTGAGCGTATGGTGCTGGAGGTGAACATCACGTGAAGGACTGCGCCCTACTTTGGGTAGGAGCACTAATACCAGGGTGCAGGTTGATGAACTCAATATATCTCAACATCATCATTCTATTTACAACCACTAACATCATAATGTACTCACATGTGGCTTACCTGGGCCTCCGCAGCATCATGCGACAATATGCATATTTATATTAATGCATATGCTCAAATATCATGCATGTATGACATGGCATTTCAATCACATTTCATTAAATATGGTTCTGGAAAAAACATCAAGTATATATATATATATACTAAAAACCAAAAGCCCACTCACTGGTATGTGGAAGGGTCGTAGCCCCCTTGCCTTGAATGATTACGCTCGTCCTCAGGATAAGTCTCACCTATATGCGAAACAACTATATAAACGTCACTTAATGCACATAAACAACTCTAACTAATAACTTCTCATATTTGCTCAATTTGGGTATATGAATATACCCCCAAGGCACGGCCAGATGCACCCCCACGCGCAACCAACCCTGACGGAACCCCTAACCGTCGTTAGGAATATTCCGTTATATACTAACATAAGTTAACGGTGTTACCTAACGCCGTTAGGAATATTCCGTCAACTTTGACGGAATATTCCGTCAACTCTGACGGAATATTCTTCCTTCTCCTCCGATGTACTTCGCCGGCGACCGCCGTCCACCGCCGTCTGCAACTCGCCAGAAAACTGGGAAAATTTTCAATTCTTCGTAACTTCTTCATTTCTTAACCAAAATCCATGAAATATATACCAAAATGAAGCTTATGACAAGTAGAACAAAACCTTACCAAAATTTGGACCTAAAACCCTCGAGAATTTGCCAGAGAAAGCCTCGATAATCCGGCCAAACTTGAAACTCGTCGATCTCGACTTCCCGACGTCCAAATCACCTCATTCTTCTTCTCCGAGCTTCGTGGAGAAGTCCTAAAGCTCCCTATAAGCTTGAAATCCTCTAAAAATCACATATTTACGTGTGAATGAACAGTACCTCAAAATGGGATCTCGAGTTCTTTGGTTTTCTGATGCTTTCACGTCCAACCAAGGGTACTACTAGGTTCCTAAGGTTGCAAGGAACTTGAATATGGTCTCCACGAACTTGATCTCTGAAGCTTTGCACGGTTTTGGAGTTCGTCCGTACGAAATAAAAGAAGAGAGGGAGAGTCTGAGAGAGAGAGAAAGCACGGGAGAGATAGAGAGTTTGTGTTTGTGGTCCAAAAGCAACCAACCAAACACAAACACTAAAAAAATTTCACTTCCTATTGGGTCCAATTATTTAGGGCATAAGATAAATGGCCCAATTTGTTAGCCCAAAACACAAACACACAACCAACACTCAAGGGCATTTTTATCTTTTCACATCAACAATAACTATTTCTCAAGACGGGCTGTCACAGCTTACCCTCGTTATAAAAATTTCGTCCTCAAAATTTACACAACAATACAATCCACTAATACTCATAAAACAACCTTGGATACATCTCTCTCATCCAATCCTCTGTCTCCCAAGTAGCCTCTTCCACTGAGTGGTTTCTCCACAAAACTTTCACCTATTGCACTGTCTTATTTCTCAGAACCTTCTCTTTCCAATCCAAAATCGTCACTGGCTCCTTATCATAAGTCAAATCTGGACTAATTTCCAAAGGTTGAGGAGGAATCACATGTGAAGGATCTAAAACATAATGACAAAGCATCGAAACATGAAAAACATCGTGCACCTTAGACAACTCTGAAGGCAACTCAAGCCTATAAGAAACTTCACCAACTCGTTCGATGATCCGATACGATCCAATGTACCTAGGACTTAGCTTACCTTTCTTACCAAACCGCACAACACCTATCCACGGTGATAGCTTCAAAAATACCCAATCACCTACATTATGCATCCGGTTAGTGGCATATCTGTCTGCTAAGCTCTTCTGTCGATCCTAGGCCGCTTTCAGGTTAGATTTAATCACCTGAATATTTTGAGTAATCTCCTCCACTAACTCAATGCCCACCAAAACTCTTTCGCCAACTTCTGACCAACACAAAAGTGTATGACAAGATTTACCATAAAGTGCCTTAAATGGTGCCATACCAATACTTGAATGAAAACTATTGTTGTAGGCAAATTCCATTAAATCCAACCGCCTATGCCAAGCGTCACCAAACCGCAATACCGAAGATCTCAGCATATCCTCCAACGTCTGAATAGTTCTCTCTAACTGCCCATCTGTTTAAGGATGATATGCTGTACCATAGAGTAGTCTCCAGCCAAGAGCCTCCTGAAACGCTACCCAGAACTTAGAAGTAAATCTAGGATCTCGATCCGAGATAATACTAACTGGAACTCCATGGTACTTCACAATCTTTGATATGAATAATTCAGCTAATCGGCTTAAAGAGTACTTCTCCCTCACAGGAATGAAATGTGCTGACTTAGTAAGCTGATCAACCATCACCCAAATTCCATCATAACCATTCTGTGTACGAGGGAGCTTGTACACAAAATCCATAGTAATATTTTCCCATTTCCATTGTGGAACGGGAAGTGGTTGCATTAACCCAAAAGGCTTCTTTCTTTCAGCTTTAACTTGTTGACAAATGGCACACCTGCTTAGATACTCAGCAATTTCTCTTTTCATACCTGGCCAATAATAAAATGGTCGAATGGTATGATACATTTTAGTATCTCCATGATGCATTGCATAAGCTGAACAGTGCGCTTCATCCAAAATTTCTTTCTTCAACTCTACATTACTCGGCACATACATTCTCTTATCCTGCATAAGCATACCGTCTGATTCTCTAATTTTGAGATCCTTCTTTTTCCCTTGATTTCTTGCCAGAATTAATTTCTGACTTTCCTCATCATTCATTTGTGCCTCAAGTACACGATCAACCAAAATTGGTCTGACTTGGAAACTAGCAAGTAAGGCTTCCTCATGATCTTCCATTCCTAACTTCACTCCAATGGACCTTAAATCAACAAGAAGAGGAACATGGCAAGCATAAATGGCATTAAGTCTGACTGGAGTCTTCCTACTAAGTGCATCAGCCACCACATTTGCACGACCTGGGTGATACTCAATTGTGCAATCATAATCACTTAGCAATTCAATCCATCTTCGTTGCCGAAAATTAAGATCCCTCTTAGTAAAAAGATACTGAAGACTCTTATGATCTGTGAAGATCTTACATTTCTCACCATAAAGATAATGTCTCCAAATCTTCAAAGCAAAGATGATAACCGCTAACTCCAGGTCATAAGTAAGATAATTCATCTCATGAGGTTTCAATTGTCGCAAAGCATAAGCAATCACCCTACCATGCTGCATCAACACACAACCCAGACCATTCAAAGAAGCATCACTATAGATCTCAAAATTACCATTTTCATTTGGAAGGGCCAAAACAGGTGCCTGAGTGAGACAATACTTCAACTGCTGGAAACTTTGCTCACAATTATCATCCCACTCAAACTTAACATCCTTCATGGTCAATCTTGTCAGCGGTATTGCAACAAGTGAAAAATCTTTAACAAACCGTCGATAATAACCAGCCAGGCCAAGAAAACTATGTACCTTGGTGATGGTTCGTGTTTGCTCCCAATTCTCAACAGCTGCTACTTTTTGAGAATCCACTTAAATACCTTGAGCAGATATGACATGTCCCAAAAATGCTACTTGATCAAGCCAAAATTGGCACTTGCTAAACTTAGCATACAATCGGTGTTCCCCCAATTTCTTCAACACTAAAGTGAGATGTCGAACATGATCTGATTTCGATTTAGAATACACCAGAATGTCATCAATAAAAACAATGACAAATCTATCCAAGTATTGTTGAAATACTTTATTCATCAAACCCATAAAACCTGCTGGTGTATTCGTCAATCCAAACGGCATCACAAGAAACTCATAATGACCATAACGAGTTCTAAAAGTCGTTTTATGGACATCGTCACTCCTAATCTTTAACTGATAGTAGCCTGACCTCAAGTCAATTTTAGAAAACACACAAGCACCTCGAAGTTGATCAAACAAATCATCTATACGAGGCAACGGATAACGGTTTTTAATTGTTACCCGATTCAATTGCCTATAATCAATGCATAGCCTCAAAGTCCCATCTTTCTTCTTCATAAATAAAACTGGAGCTCCCCACGGTGAAGTACTAGGCTGAATAAAACCTTTATCGACCAATTCCTGCAACTGGGTTTTCAGTTCCCTCAATTCAGCAGGAGCCATTCTATAAGGAGTCAAAGATATAAAATCCGTACCTGGAAGCAAATCAATAGTGAACTCCACATCTCGGTCTGGCGGCAATCCAGGTAAATCATCAGGGAATACATCAGGAAAATGTCTGACTACTCGCACATCCTCCACACTACTAGGAGAAACATCATTCAGCACCACATGAGCTAAATATCCCTGGAAACCTTTCGTTAACAATCTTTTAGCTCTCACAGCAGAAATAACGCCATGCCTCACCCCACTACGTTCGCCCACAAAAGTAACCTCAGGTAATCCAGGACGATGGAGCGTAACTGCTTTCCCGTAGCAATCTATATTGGCACAATTATAATGCAACCAATCTGTGCCCAAAATCAACAATATCTAACGGGATAAGGTTAGCTGGCATAACTATATCCTCCACCATCACTGGACATCCTGGATATACATAGTCAACAAAACATTTCTCCCATCTAGGCATAGGAAACTCTAAATCATACCCTAGAGGCGTAGGATGAGGTTGCGTCACTTGATCAAATGTATGAGAAATCACATAATGCCTAGCGCCACAATCAATTAAAACTCTAGCAAAGTGACCAAGAATATTTAACGTACCCATAATTCAATCAGGATTGTTCTGGGCATCCTACAATGTCATGTTGTGGATACGTCCCTGATTCTGCTATCGTCAACCACGACCTCTACTAGCTTGATTATTTCTTCCTTGCATTTCATGACTCTGACTTGGCTGACCAGGTTGCCTCGAAGATCCTGCACTACTGGAAGCAATCTCTACTTGCTGGGGCTGTTCTCCCTGGTACCACTAAGATCCACCAGCTAGAATGAGAGGATACGGCGTATAACCTTCAGAATACTGAAGATACCCACTCTGGTAATAAGGATCCTGGGAATACTGATATGGTCCTGAAGCATAAGGAGCGGCATCACCATGATAATGGTAAGCACCGCCTCGACCCATCTGACCATAAGTACTAGACCCTGAAACTTGCTAGATCGGTGCTGGTGGTGTCATAGAAGGATGCTGAGGCCTCTGCTGATTCTGGGGACAATTTATAGCTCTATGTCCCATCTGTCCACAAGTAAAACATTCACTGCTGCCCTACCTACACTCTCCAAAATGCTTATTATTACATCTACAACACAAAGGAACACTTCCTCTATGAAAATCTCCCTGTCTCTAGAATCTAGGACCCCCAGAAAATCTACCACCTATTCTCTGACCAGTGGAACTAAAACCTCCACTAGAAAAGCTGGAACTAGCTCCACTTCACTTAAGCCTCTGACTCTTGCAAGGTCCTTGAGAAGACTGACCTTTATCCTTATCATCCTTCCTCTGATTTCCATCTTTTTCTTATTCCTCACTCTCACTGGGCATATTCTCATAATCCTCAATCCTCAACAAAATCTCATAAAACTCCTGGTAAGTAGCACAGTGAGTAGTGGTCGCTATAGTACGCCATTTCTTTTTGGTACCCAGAACAAAGCGACGTAGCATCTCAACCAGATTAGCAGCAACCTCCGGATGATAACGAGACAAGTCAGTAAATTTCCTGTAATACTCATTTGCTGACATCTTCCCCTGCCTCAAATGAGTAAACTCTTGCTTCTTACTATCAATATAAGCTGGAGGAATAAATCTTTTCATAAATAATTGCTTGAAAACTTCCCAATCAGTAGCTTCCTCTCGAGTTAACTCATGACCCTCCTATTTCCACCAGGATGTAGGTTCCTTACCTAAGAACCAGGTAGTTGTCTCGACCCATTTATCAAAAAGAAGATTCCCCTGACTTTGCATTACACGAAAAGTCTTCACCACATGATTGAACCATTTCTCTGCTCCTTCAGGTCCTTCATTTCCCATAAAATGATTCAACTTCAAATTATATACAGTCTTAAGATGAGTCCTCTGGGGAGGTCAAAACGCAGACTATATAACATTAGCTATAGCTTCCCATAATTGGGCGATATCCGAGAAACTAGGCTCAGTTGAACGACGTGGCTCTCTACGAGGCGGCATAGTTCTAACAGAAAACACCGTAAATAATTAGGGAATTCACAAAATATGCAGGATTACAAACCAAGGCTTTGATACCAAACTGACACACCCCGACCTAAATCAGGGAGTGCTGGCCGTCACGTGAAAGTGACGTAACCATATGCACAGTGCGGAAGCAAAAAACTAATGAAGAGGAATACGAAGAATTAAGAACCAAGCTACTAGCAGTACTAACTAAGATAATGTGCTAACGCAAGATTAAGTGTGAAATACACAACCAGAGCATAAATAGTCTAAGTGCAGTCAACGAGAACAAACTACTAATTAAACAACACCCAAAGGTCATCCGACATTTGGTGAAATCTGTCAGAACTGCCCTGAAGCCCTCGCAATGCCACCAACGATAAATCCTATTTAGTACCTGGAGGGGCGAAAAACAGAAAGCGTGAGTGGGCAAAAACAAAGCTTCTCAAATTCATTTCTTTCTAAAAAGTTATAACCCCTCGCCATAAAAACTGTATAGTTTTCCCAGAAAATAGTATATGTAAATACATATCTCAAATCATGCTCAAAAATATCAAAATCCACATATAAAAAAAAATGCCATGCATATGCCATGTCTAGTACTTACCCCATGTCTACTATCACAATATCACACAAGTAAGCCAGGTAATATAATTCAATGCTAATAACCAATCTAACCGAGAGTCACCTAACGTGACCTGTACGGCAGAATCTAGAGCTCATCTGTCTAGCCGAGAGTCACCTCTTGTGACTTGTATGGCTCAATCTATAACTCAATCATATATCTCAACAAGTATACATCTCATTAACAATATGCCTGCACACGAGTCGGGAACCACCTCTAGTGGTCTGTACGACAAGACTGAGTGTAATAAATACGCTCTAGTGCTACGATCACGTGAAGACTGTGCGAATAATCGCGGGTCACCTACGAGTCGGGAACCACCTATAGTCGTTTGTACGACATGACTGTGTACCTAACTTGGATCCAAGGTGAGCGTATGGTGCGAGAGGTGAACATCACGTGAAAGACTGCGCCCTACTCTGAGCGATAGCACTAACACCGGGGTGCAGGTTGATGAGCTCAATATATCTCAACATCATCATTCTATTTACAACCACTAACATCATAATGTACTCACATGTGGCTTACCTGGGCCTCCGCAGCATCATGCGACAATATGCATATTTATATTAATGCATATGCTCAAATATCATGCATGTATGACATGGCATTTCAATCACATTTCATTAAATATGGTTCTGGGAAAAACATCAAGTGTGTGTATATATATATATATATATATATATATATATATATATATATATATATATATATACATATACATACTAAAAGCCAAAAGCCCACTCACTGGTATGTCTCGAAGGGTCGTAGGCCCCTTGCCTTGAATGACTACGCTCGTCCTCGGGATAGGTCCCACCTATATGCGAAACAACTATATAAACGTCACATAATGCACATAAACAACACCAGCTAATAACTTCTCATATATTGCTCAATTTGGGTATATGAATATACCACTGAGACCTACTCAACCTCACAAACATCCCCATATTTTTAAAATAATTTTCTGAGGTTTCACGCGCCGGCCAAGGCAAGGCCAGACGCGCCCCTACGCGCAGCCAAACACAAACACTAAAAAAAATTTCACTTCCTATTGGGTCCAATTATTTAGGGCATAAGATAATTGGCCCAATTTATTAGCCCAAAACATAAACACACAATCAACGCTCAAGGGCATTTTCATCTTTTCACATCAACAATAATTATTTCTCGGGAAGGGCTATCACAGATTCAATTTACAATTTTTTTTTCTTGAACGTGATACAAGCTTTGGAGATGGAAAGCCGAAATTGAAGAAATAATTTTTTGCATCAAACCCATTCATCAATATCATCACGCAATCAGGTTCTTCCAAAATAACGATTTTTATCTCGATATTTTTGCAGCCCTAATAGCATAGACATTCACCATAATGCATGACCCAACTTTACGTTTTTCGAATTTTATTCTACATAAATTGTGTATGCATTATATCCATAATATTGTGAACATTATGTGAATTGATATTGCATGAAACATTATATATATATATATATATATATATATATATATTAGGGTTTCGTTCGAAACCCTTCCCACTGAGCTAGCCACAGCCACCAAGCCCACCATGCCAGGCTAGCAGCCTAAGCCGCTAGAACCAAGCTAACCCGTGAGCCAAGCCACGGAGCAAACGCTCCAGGCTTGAACCCAAGCCCGACGCCATGAATGGCGTCACCATCACCAAAACCACGGCCAAGTCTAGCCTGCAGCCACAATACCACATTGGGTCAACGTCTCCGATGACCTGAAGATCGTCCCAGTCGGATTTTTGGTTGAGATTCATACAAATCTCATAGGGTTTTTTTTTTAAATCCCAATTTGATTTTTCTAGAGTTCTTGATTTTGAATGTCGACTTCCGTTCACCATTATGGTCGTCATTGAATCATGAATTCACCCCGAGTTGTCCCGACCAAAAACATAGCCTCCTGAAGCAGTGGCATCGAAGCTCTTCTCCAGGGAGCACACCTAACAGCGGCTGCTAGGGTGGGTTGGAAAAATCGAAAAAAACCGAATCAAAAACCAAATCGAGATCGAAAAAAATCGAACCGAAACTGTCAAACCGAATCGAACCGAATCTGGTTGGTTCAGTTTCGGTTTTGGTGGTCCAGAAATTGAACCGGACCGAACCAAATCGAAAAATGAAAATCATATGTAAATACTGAAAACCTGGTGGTGTGAGGATTCGAACCCCTTCCCTCCAGGTTGCAGATAGCTGCTTCAAGCCAACTTGACCGCAAGCTTCGTGTTGCTATAATTGTACAAGTATAATATTTATAGGTATTCTAATCTTTAATGCTTTATAAACTTTCTAAAGCTTACAAACCCTAGTCGTCTGATTTCACCTCTTCAGTTTTCTCAAACACTCTATCTCTCCCCTCCTCTGCGTTCTTCCTCTTTGGTCTATGCTTCCTCAATCTCTCTCTCTTCTTCTCTTCCTCCAAATCACTATCTCTCCACTCTCCAGTCTTCTCCTATCCTCCTGGCGGATTCCTTCTTTCAAACCATGATTTTCCCTTGCCCCTTTCGATTCGGCACCCCTCCAAATTGGAAGATTCTAATCCGGATTTTTCGATCTCCCACAGGTAATTTTCGAATCAAAACGAATATGATTTATATTGTGATTTTGCTAAATTAAAATGGGGTTTTCTTTTAATTATTTTGTTGGGGTTTTGCATATTGTTCATATTTTGGGGTTTTCCATATTGACATCTGATTGGGTTTTGCTGCACCCGTTTTGCTTTTCTTGATTGTGCATAGCTCCCTCTCTAAATGGCAGATCTTGAAGCTGCAGGGTCCATTAAAATCTGAAATTTTATGTACCCAAAATTGCGGTGATGCAAAGTAGAGCAATGCAAGAGTGTTCAGAGCAAAGAAGAATCTAAAAATGTAGAGAAATCCCATTTTTTATCTTGATGTAAAATCCAAAGTTCCCAAATCAGAAATCCCAAACTTTTATAAAATCCAAATCAATGCATGTATGTGACAATGACCTCCGTAAACGGCGTCGTCGTTTCCATCGAAGTCCTCGGCTTTGCTCTTGACGTTGAACCATTTTTTGACCAGTGGCTTTGCTCTCGGTTTTGGTTGGATTGCCCCCAATCCACCATCTTTATTCCCGATGCAAAAGAGGAATCTCGGGAACAAAGCAAGAACATATTTCTTTATAATTATTGTTTGATGATTTGTTGGTAGCAGATTTCCTTCAGATTTTCTTTATAATTATTGTCTGATGATTTGTCTATGAGAAAAGAAAACCAATTGAAATCGATGAAGAACGAAGAGCAAGCTCAGTTCCTTATTGGGATTTCGCTCTCTGACAAACCAAGATGGCAACAATTTCTCCTTTGCTCTTCTGGGTTCTTCTTTGGCTACCTCCAGATTTATTAAAAATTAAAAAATTAAAAAATTAAAAATAAAAAAGAATTCATGGAAACAACCGAACCGGACTGAAACCGAACCGAAAAAATCCAAAATCGAAAAAAACCAAAGAAAAATCGAACCGAACTGAACCAAACAGTAATTTCGGTTTTGGCCAAAAACCGAACCGAACCCACCCCTAGCGGCTGGGATGTTTCCTTGGTCCACTCGCGCCCTAATTGGGGCCCTGGTAACTCAGCTCGCAGCAAACAAGATTTTTTTTCTTTCTTCCTGGGCTCGCTTGCAGCAGCCTAGTGCAGCTGCTTTGCTTGGCCTGCGTGTGTGGTGTTCTCATGTGGCGCACCACACTAGATCGCGCCCCCAATGTAGGCCTTCGTGTTACCCTACACAAGATCAGTGCCCCCAATTTTGAGCCTTATGTTCCACCCGTGCCTTGAGCCTGCCTGCAGCAGCCTAGCAATGCATGGAAGGCCTACTGTCTTTTCCCTTAGCTCGACCTGCCTCTTGTCCAACCTAGATTTAGGAATGGGCCTCAAGGAACATATTTTCTACGCTCCCCGTGGGTTTTGGTCCATTTTAGACCACCAAATTTTAATCGCCTACATTTTTGTTTGGCACTACTGTGATATTTTTCTCCCAATTCTTCTCATTGGCCTGAAGACCAATAATTCATTAAATCACTATATATTCTTGCTATATATTCTTGCCTTGTATATATTGCGCTTGTTTGCAAGTACTATGAACCTGAAGTTCATAAACTCAAATTTTGGAAAAGTGTCATAGAAACCTGAAGTTTCTTAACGCGCAACACTCATGTTGAGACCTGAAGTTCTCCATGCTTAAATCCGTTTGAGCCAAACCATGTCTTAGAACCTAAATGTTCTAACGTTGATGTTTATGGAAATTTTATTTCCTAAAACACCAATCACATTCTTGTTTCCGCCATTCAGTGTATTGTTGAACCGTAACAAGTTTGATTTCACTGATTTGGAAGTTTCGAACAAGAAACTACTTTATGTGGATACAAGACGTGACACCGCGCTTGACTAAGACTAGTTATGAAATCATTGTAGCCAGCTATGGTGTGGAAGAACTGAATAAGTCTCTGTCATGATCTTCATTCGAAGACTTCTGCCTAAAGCATATTAAATGGAAGTACATCACTGCTAAGGACTCCATGGCTCTTTGACTCACTATAGACAGTTCCAAATCATGAAAGATGAATTCTTGCCCGAAGCAAAACATGATTGAAACCTTTATGTCCATGAATAGGTACAATTTTGAAGTTTATATCCGATCGAATTTCGACCGAACGAAAATCTTTCTCGTCCTTCCATATCTCTAAATTGCTCCTGAAGTAGCAATATAGAGAGTGAAAGTTGCCAAATTCTCGGATTTGATTACTACCACACTTGTGAGAGAAAGGTACCCCAACAATTCAGTGTGGGGAAGTACCGAACGGTATAGACCCAGTTTCAGCTAAAGTCTACCGAATGGAGATGCCCTGCTTTGACAATGATGCACCGAAAGGCATGCTCTGCTTCGACAGAGGCCTACCAAATAGACGCCTTCAATTTCGGCCGGAGCCTACCAAACCAAGTTTGGGTATGTCTGTCTCTCTCTCTCTCACAATCTCATTTCGAGTTTGTTTTACAACATATGGTAGAATCAAGGTCTGCCAAGATGTGGTATCACACCCGAAGCATGATCCTTAGCACCTAAGACCTAAAACTTCAAGAATAAGGAATAGTATTCCTGAACCTCAACCCTGCAAAATCTAATTCAATTTTGATGAAATAAATCATTGGTTCTGCACTTGTCTGTGCCTTTACCAATGTTGTTGAGGAGTACCATTCTCGTAGTCAAGCTGTGAGACTAATTTTGCCCCACTTAACACATTTGGCGAGCGAAATTTGACATCGAATGCCATATTGGCCGAACCTCCTAGTACATTTTGGTTTACTTTGCAAACAATTTCTTTTGTTCTTGAATTTAAGATTGGTGTTTGGATGTCACTATTATTTTCGAATAAGAGTTAATTAACAAAAATTATCATATGTGACTAATACAATTAACTCATGCTTAGGTATGTTTTGTGGGGAATTTAGTAGTCTGGTTCTATGCTAACTTCATACCTAATACCTAATCTCCCCGTGGCAACCTTTCAGGCTTATCCAACCTCATTGTGGGGCATGGCACTGCCCTATATTGTCCAATGGGACTAATTTTACCATAAAGGGAAGCCTTATACTCACTTCATTCTGGAAGAACACCTTTTGAGCTTTAAGGATATTCGAGAGCATTATTACCATATTAAAACCAATATAGAAAATGGAGTAAAATTCCTTCGCATATTACCATATTGCACTTCCTACGAATATAGCCAGAAGCGTATTCTAGAGAAGATGGAACGCTTAACGAGTGGATTACACCTATTTAGGCCCACTATGTGGCAAGCCAGAAGCCTGAGATTCCAAAGGAATTTTCGCTATGGATGTACATTTGGGTTATCTAGGATGATCCGTGATGCGCCATTTTGGGCATCCTCTTGCTAAAAGTAAAGACATCATACCTAGAAGCGTACCATGCCTTAGCACCCTCTATCTTTTCTACAAAGGATTCAAGGGGACATTTGTGGACTGATTCAACCACCATGTGGACCATTTAGATACTTTATGGTATTGGTTGATGCTACTACATGTTGGTCACACGTGTAGCTGTTGTCTACAAGCTGCCTTCTCCACACTGGTGGCTTAGATTAACAAGCTCAGGGCTCACCACCCTGATTATCTAATCAAATCTATTTGATTGAATAAGTTAGAGAATTTACATTAAAAACTTTCGATGGATATTGCATGTCGGTTGGGTTTTGAAGTTGAATATCAAGTACCCCATGTTCATACCCAGAATGACCCAGCAGAAGCATTCATTAAACGCATTCAAATGATTACGCGATCGTTGGTCATACCTACCAAGTTCCCAATCTCTACTTGGGGCCATGCAATATTGCAAGCAACTATGTTGGTCTGCCTAAGGCCCGTCACGACCTAACCTTATAAAGCGCATGTCAGTTGGTTACCAGATATGAACCCGACATATCGCATTTGCGCGTCATTTGGTTATGTTGTCTATGTGCCATTTGCGCCGCCCTCAAGTACAAAAAAGAAAAAAAAAGGTCCTCAGGGAAGGATGGAAATCTATGTCGGTTATGATTCTCCTTCTAATATTCGTTACATAGAACCTTTGACATGCAATATCTTTATCATTCGTTTACGGATTGTCATTTCTGAGACAATCTTCCCGTTGTAAGAGGGAGATAAGAACGTCAACGTTCCTATAAGAACGATGCGAATTATCCTGGACGTCCCCACTGTGTCTCATCTCAATCCCAATCTAGATAGTCAGAGTATAACCAAACACTTTATCTGATCTAGCAAAAGCGATGAGATCACATATACCAGCTGCAAATGTGCCTGCAAACATGAATGTACCAAATGTACGATGGACCTTCGTCCTCGAAAGCAAGAACTCCATTACTATGGCAGACCCTCGTACATTGGCGGCTAGCTAATCAATCTGTCATGCACTAGAAGCGTGGCAGATCACTCGGTTTGAGGATTCACTTCCCCAAAAGTGGAGGAACATGGCACAAACAAATCTGCCCCTCGATCGCTGTCTCAATCCTTTCCATCTCTTGAGATTAAATCCGGATTACTCCCAAGACCTGAAGTTCTTGGTCCAGTATACTAGTTTGGATGAGATATGGAATTGGAATGAGATTATCATATATGATGTTTCATTTATATGATAACTACCGACATAAATGAAAAACGATGATAACGAATTGCGTTCTTGATTAGTTTCAACATAGAACTGATTGGTCAACTAGAAGAATCAATCTATGACAAATGAGATGAATGAAATAGTGCGAATAACACCTTTTGGAGCAAGGCTTCTCTCATATGCCATGTGATTAATGCAGCATTATAAACGTGGTTGTCGTATCTCTGGGATCCTGATACGAAACTTACATGGAGTTTCCAAAGGACTTACATGTACTGATTCAAATAGTTCTAGACCACAAAAACACCCTCTCGGTTCTTATGAGGCCTTCACTTTACGGATCCAGAACTATTCGGGCCGATGTGGTATACCTGTTTAAGTGAATATTTGATCAGTTAGGGATATATGCCTCTGTGTGTACAAAATCCGAAATTGCTAGAGTTGAGAAAACTGACTCGCACCTAAAGTCGGACTTTAAGATGAATGATCTTGGGAAAACTCGACATTACCTCAACCTGAAGTTTCGAGCTAGTTCTGATGGTATTCTGGTCCACCATTCGAACTAGACCCAGAAGGTGTTATGTCCGAGTATACCCTGATTGTTTGTATGCTAGATGCAAATGAGACCTTTACAAAGGATATGAAGCATAAGGTTCCATATTGGAACGTGGGGCAACCATATCTGAGTACAATTCGCGTTTGTTGTACTTAACTTAATGCACTAGAATTGGACATCTTATGTGCTGATAATCTTTTGGCATAAAGCAGCACTGCGCCTACACGTCATCACCAAATTGGTGTTAAAGAAGTTTTTCCTTTACTACGGATTTTGGCTTATCGATCCCTATGCATCTTAGAATAGATCACACCCTCTTGATCTTTGGAATGATACCTACCTTGTGGGATTCGTTGAATCAGACCATCTGTCTAACCACACAAGGTACGTTTTCGAATGGTTATGTATTTACCATTAAGAAACACCACAATATCTTGGAGGTCCGTGATATAGACCTTTAGTTGCGAAACCTTTGAATTGTTCCAAGACTCACCGTATCTCATCACGTGAGAGATATGGTTGAGAACTCTTGTTGAGCATATTCGAACTCCCTACGATTTTCATCCATCGTTGAGTTCTAATAACGATCCATGAAGACAACGCCATATGGATCGACCAGATCATGATACATCCAACAAGTCAATGCCAAGCATATTATGTCTACCTCAGCATGAGCATCAGGAGATTGAAGTCAAGCAGTCTGATCCCAAACAACCTTGCTGACTTCTACAAGATGTCACTGCCGAAGTCTACCTTCGAGAAGCTTGTCCGAGGAATTGGTATGCTTAACTTTCTCATTTGCGATGCTTGTAGTTTCATTTGGAAGTTCTGTCAAACTCAGGGGGAGTATCCAGAAGTATACTCACTTGACCTTAATGTACTCTTTTTTCCTACGATTACGAGCATTTTTCCTACTGGGTTTTGCTACCTGTCTAGGTTTTGACGAGGCACCTATCCTAGGTTGGTTATAGCTTTGTGTACATTCTACTTACGTCCCGAAGACGTATAGTTTTGACTTAATGCAACTTATCACTTTTCTCCTTTGACTATGGGCATTTGTCCCACCTTGGGTTTTGCCATAGCAAGGTTTTGTGAGTTATACTACCCATGCATTCTTCCGTTTATTTTGAGACTAGCATTCGCTACTTGTGTCAACTAGACGAAAGGACTTCATCAACTGCTTCTACATTTGCCTAAAAATCTGATGTACCATCTACTTGAGTTGCAGACGGCGGTGGACGGCGGTCGCCGGCGAAGTACATCGGAGGAGAAGGAAGAACAAAACCTTACCAAAATTTGGACCTAAAACCCTCAAGAATTTGCCAGAGAAAGCCTCGATAATCCGGCCAAACTTGAAACTCGTCGATCTCGACTTCCCGACGTCCAAATCACCTCATTCTTCTTCTCCGAGCTTCGTGGAGAAGTCCTAAAGCTCCCTATAAGCTTGAAATCCTCTAAAAATCACATATTTACGTGTGAATGAACAGTACCTCAAAATGGGATCTCGAGTTCTTTGGTTTTCTGATGCTTTCACGTCCAACCAAGGGTACTACTAGGTTCCTAAGGTTGCAAGGAACTTGAATATGGTCTCCACGAACTTGATCTCTGAAGCTTTGCACGGTTTTGGAGTTCGTCCGTACGAAATAAAAGAAGAGAGGGAGAGTCTGAGAGAGAGAGAAAGCACGGGAGAGATAGAGAGTTTGTGTTTGTGGTCCAAAAGCAACCAACCAAACACAAACACTAAAAAAATTTCACTTCCTATTAGGTCCAATTATTTAGGGCATAAGATAAATGGCCCAATTTGTTAGCCCAAAACACAAACACACAACCAACACTCAAGGGCATTTTTATCTTTTCACATCAACAATAACTATTTCTCAAGACGGGCTGTCACAGCTTACCCTCGTTATAAAAATTTCGTCCTCAAAATTTACACAACAATACAATCCACTAATACTCATAAAACAACCTTGGATACATCTCTCTCATCCAATCCTCTGTCTCCCAAGTAGCCTCTTCCACTGAGTGGTTTCTCCACAAAACTTTCACCAATTGCACTGTCTTATTTCTCAGAACCTTCTCTTTCCAATCCAAAATCGTCACTGGCTCCTTATCATAAGTCAAATCTGGACTAATTTCCAAAGGTTGAGGAGGAATCACATGTGAAGGATCTAAAACATAATGACAAAGCATCGAAACATGAAAAACATCGTGCACCTTAGACAACTCTGAAGGCAACTCAAGCCTATAAGAAACTTCACCAACTCGTTCGATGATCCGATACGATCCAATGTACCTAGGACTTAGCTTACCTTTCTTACCAAACCGCACAACACCTATCCACGGTGATAGCTTCAAAAATACCCAATCACCTACATTATGCATCCGGTTAGTGGCATATCTGTCTGCTAAGCTCTTCTATCGATCCTAGGCCGCTTTCAGGTTAGATTTAATCACCTGAATATTTTGAGTAATCTCCTCCACTAACTCAATGCCCACCAAAACTCTTTCGCCAACTTCTGACCAACACAAAAGTGTATGACAAGATCTACCATAAAGTGCCTTAAATGGTGCCATACCAATACTTGAATGAAAACTATTGTTGTAGGCAAATTCCATTAAATCCAACCGCCTATGCCAAGCGTCACCAAACTGCAATACCGAAGATCTCAGCATATCCTCCAACGTCTGAATAGTTCTCTCTAACTGCCCATCTGTTTAAGGATGATATGTTGTACCATAGAGTAGTCTCCAGCCAAGAGCCTCCTGAAACGCTACCCAGAACTTAGAAGTAAATCTAGGATCTCGATCCGAGATAATACTAACTGGAACTCCATGGTACTTCACAATCTTTGATATGAATAATTCAGCTAATCGGCTTAAAGAGTACTTCTCCCTCACAGGAATGAAATGTGCTGACTTAGTAAGCTGATCAACCATCACCCAAATTCCATCATAACTATTCTGTGTACGAGGGAGCTTGTACACAAAATCCATAGTAATATTTTCCCATTTCCATTGTGGAACGGGAAGTGGTTGCATTAACCCAAAAGGCTTCTTTCTTTCAGCTTTAACTTGTTGACAAATGGCACACCTGCTTAGATACTCAGCAATTTCTCTTTTCATACCTGGCCAATAATAAAATGGTCGAATGGTATGATACATTTTAGTATCTCCATGATGCATTGCATAAGCTGAACAGTGCGCTTCATCCAAAATTTCTTTCTTCAACTCTACATTACTCGGCACATACATTCTCTTATCCTGCATAAGCATACCGTCTGATTCTCTAATTTTGAGATCCTTCTTTTTCCCTTGATTTCTTGCCAGAATTAATTTCTGACTTTCCTCATCATTCATTTGTGCCTCAAGTACACGATCAACCAAAATTGGTCTGACTTGGAAACTAGCAAGTAAGGCTTCCTCATGATCTTCCACTCCTAACTTCACTCCAATGGACCTTAAATCAACAAGAAGAGGAACATGGCAAGCATAAATGGCATTAAGTCTAACTGGAGTCTTCCTACTAAGTGCATCAGCCACCACATTTGCACGACCTGGGTGATACTCAATTGTGCAATCATAATCACTTAGCAATTCAATCCATCTTCGTTGCCGAAAATTAAGATCCCTCTTAGTAAAAAGATACTGAAGACTCTTATGATCTGTGAAGATCTTACATTTCTCACCATAAAGATAATGTCTCCAAATCTTCAAAGCAAAGATGATAACCGCTAACTCCAGGTCATAAGTAAGATAATTCATCTCATGAGGTTTCAATTGTCGCAAAGCATAAGCAATCACCCTACCATGCTGCATCAACACACAACCCAGACCATTCAAAGAAGCATCACTATAGATCTCAAAATTACCATTTTCATTTGGAAGGGCCAAAACAGGTGCCTGAGTGAGACAATACTTCAACTGCTGGAAACTTTGCTCACAATTATCATCCCACTCAAACTTAACATCCTTCATGGTCAATCTTGTCAGCGGTATTGCAACAAGTGAAAAATCTTTAACAAACCGTCGATAATAACCAGCCAGGCCAAGAAAACTATGTACCTTGGTGATGGTTCGTGTTTGCTCCCAATTCTCAACAGCTGCTACTTTTTGAGAATCCACTTAAATACCTTGAGCAGATATGACATGTCCCAAAAATGCTACTTGATCAAGCCAAAATTGGCACTTGCTAAACTTAGCATACAATCGGTGTTCCCCCAATTTCTTCAACACTAAAGTGAGATGTCGAACATGATCTGATTTCGATTTAGAATACACCAGAATGTCATCAATAAAAACAATGACAAATCTATCCAAGTATTGTTGAAATACTTTATTCATCAAACCCATAAAACCTGCTGGTGTATTCGTCAATCCAAACGGCATCACAAGAAACTCATAATGACCATAACGAGTTCTAAAAGTCGTTTTATGGACATCGTCACTCCTAATCTTTAACTGATAGTAGCCTGACCTCAAGTCAATTTTAGAAAACACACAAGCACCTCGAAGTTGATCAAACAAATCATCTATACGAGGCAACGGATAACGGTTTTTAATTGTTACCCGATTCAATTGCCTATAATCAATGCATAGCCTCAAAGTCCCATCTTTCTTCTTCATAAATAAAACTGGAGCTCCCCACGGTGAAGTACTAGGCTGAATAAAACCTTTATCGACCAATTCCTGCAACTGGGTTTTCAGTTCCCTCAATTCAGCAGGAGCCATTCTATAAGGAGTCAAAGATATAAAATCCGTACCTGGAAGCAAATCAATAGTGAACTCCACATCTCGGTCTGGCGGCAATCCAGGTAAATCATCAGGGAATACATCAGGAAAATGTCTGACTACTCGCACATCCTCCACACTACTAGGAGAAACATCATTCAGCACCACATGAGCTAAATATCCCTGGAAACCTTTCGTTAACAATCTTTTAGCTCTCACAGCAGAAATAACGCCATGCCTCACCCCACTACGTTCGCCCACAAAAGTAACCTCAGGTAATCCAGGACGATGGAGCGTAACTGCTTTCCCGTAGCAATCTATATTGGCACAATTATAATGCAACCAATCTGTGCCCAAAATCAACAATATCTAACGGGATAAGGTTAGCTGGCATAACTATATCCTCCACCATCACTGGACATCCTGGATATACATAGTCAACAAAACATTTCTCCCATCTAGGCATAGGAAACTCTAAATCATACCCTAGAGGCGTAGGATGAGGTTGTGTCACTTGATCAAATGTATGAGAAATCACATAATGCCTAGCGCCACAATCAATTAAAACTCTAGCAAAGTGACCAAGAATATTTAACGTACCCATAATTCAATCAGGATTGTTCTGGGCATCCTACAATGTCATGTTGTGGATACGTCCCTGATTCTGTTATCGTCAACCACGACCTCTACTAGCTTGATTATTTCTTCCTTGCATTTCATGACTCTGACTTGGCTGACCAGGTTGCCTCGAAGATCCTGCACTACTGGAAGCAATCTCTACTTGCTGGGGCTGTTCTCCCTGGTACCACTAAGATCCACCAGCTAGAATGAGAGGATACAGCGTATAACCTTCAGAATACTGAAGATACCCACTCTGGTAATAAGGATCCTGGGAATACTGATATGGTCCTGAAGCATAAGGAGCGGCATCACCATGATAATGGTAAGCACCGCCTC
Source organism: Heteromeles arbutifolia (assembly GCA_024362995.1). Classification (NCBI taxonomy): domain Eukaryota; kingdom Viridiplantae; phylum Streptophyta; class Magnoliopsida; order Rosales; family Rosaceae; genus Heteromeles; species Heteromeles arbutifolia. The sequence continues at coordinate 34,178,999 of JANCRC010000002.1, read as the reverse complement.
GACCCATCTGACCATAAGTACTAGACCCTGAAACTTGCTAGATCGGTGCTGGTGGTGTCATAGAAGGATGCTGAGGCCTCTGCTGATTCTGGGGACAATTTATAGCTCTATGTCCCATCTGTCCACAAGTAAAACATTCACTGCTGCCCTACCTACACTCTCCAAAATGCTTATTATTACATCTACAACACAAAGGAACACTTCCTCTATGAAAATCTCCCTGTCTCTAGAATCTAGGACCCCCAGAAAATCTACCACCTATTCTCTGACCAGTGGAACTAAAACCTCCACTAGAAAAGCTGGAACTAGCTCCACTTCACTTAAGCCTCTGACTCTTGCAAGGTCCTTGAGAAGACTGACCTTTATCCTTATCATCCTTCCTCTGATTTCCATCTTTTTCTTATTCCTCACTCTCACTGGGCATATTCTCATAATCCTCAATCCTCAACAAAATCTCATAAAACTCCTGGTAAGTAGCACAGTGAGTAGTGGTCGCTATAGTACGCCATTTCTTTTTGGTACCCAGAACAAAGCGACGTAGCATCTCAACCAGATTAGCAGCAACCTCCGGATGATAACGAGACAAGTCAGTAAATTTCCTGTAATACTCATTTGCTGACATCTTCCCCTGCCTCAAATGAGTAAACTCTTGCTTCTTACTATCAATATAAGCTGGAGGAATAAATCTTTTCATAAATAATTGCTAGAAAACTTCCCAATCAGTAGCTTCCTCTCGAGTTAACTCATGACCCTCCTATTTCCACCAGGATGTAGGTTCCTTACCTAAGAACCAGGTAGTTGTCTCGACCCATTTATCAAAAAGAAGATTCCCCTGACTTTGCATTACACGAAAAGTCTTCACCACATGATTGAACCATTTCTCTGCTTCTTCAGGTCCTTCATTTCCCATAAAATGATTCAACTTCAAATTATATACAGTCTCAAGATGAGTCCTCTGGGGAGGTCAAAACGCAGACTATATAACATTAGCTATAGCTTCCCATAATTGGGCGATATCCGAGAAACTAGGCTCAGTTGAACGACGTGGCTCTCTACGAGGCGGCATAGTTCTAACAGAAAACACCGTAAATAATTAGGGAATTCACAAAATATGCAGGATTACAAACCAAGGCTTTGATACCAAACTGACACACCCCGACCTAAATCAGGGAGTGCTGGCCATCACGTGAAAGTGACGTAACCATATGCACAGTGCGGAAGCAAAAAACTAATGAAGAGGAATACGAAGAATTAAGAACCAAGCTACTAGCAGTACTAACTAAGATAATGTGCTAACGCAAGATTAAGTGTGAAATACACAACCAGAGCATAAATAGTCTAAGTGCAGTCAACGAGAACAAACTACTAATTAAACAACACCCAAAGGTCATCCGACATTTGGTGAAATCTGTCAGAACTGCCCTGAAGCCCTCGCAATGCCACCAACGATAAATCCTATTTAGTACCTGGAGGGGCGAAAAACAGAAAGCGTGAGTGGGCAAAAACAAAGCTTCTCAAATTCATTTCTTTCTAAAAAGTTATAACCCCTCGCCATAAAAACTGTATAGTTTTCCCAGAAAATAGTATATGTAAATACATATCTCAAATCATGCTCAAAAATATCAAAATCCACATATAAAAAAAAATGCCATGCATATGCCATGTCTAGTACTTACCCCATGTCTACTATCACAATATCACACAAGTAAGCCAGGTAATATAATTCAATGCTAATAACCAATCTAACCGGGAGTCACCTAACGTGACCTGTACGGCAGAATCTAGAGCTCATCTGTCTAGCCGAGAGTCATCTCTTGTGACTTGTATGGCTCAATCTATAACTCAATCATATATCTCAACAAGTATACATCTCATTAACAATATGCCTGCACACGAGTCGGGAACCACCTCTAGTGGTCTGTACGACAAGACTGAGTGTAATAAATACGCTCTAGTGCTACGATCACGTGAAGACTGTGCGAATAATCGCGGGTCACCTACGAGTCGGGAACCACCTATAGTCGTCTGTACGACATGACTGTGTACCTAACTTGGATCCAAGGTGAGCGTATGGTGCGAGAGGTGAACATCACGTGAAAGACTGCGCCCTACTCTGAGCGATAGCACTAACACCGGGGTGCAGGTTGATGAGCTCAATATATCTCAACATCATCATTCTATTTACAACCACTAACATCATAATGTACTCACCTGTGGCTTACCTGGGCCTCCGCAGCATCATGCGACAATATGCATATTTATATTAATGCATATGCTCAAATATCATGCATGTATGACATGGCATTTCAATCACATTTCATTAAATATGGTTCTGGGAAAAACATCAAGTGTGTGTATATATATATATATATATATATATATATATATATATATATATATATATACATACTAAAAGCCAAAAGCCCACTCACTGGTATGTCTCGAAGGGTCGTAGGCCCCTTGCCTTGAATGACTACGCTCGTCCTCGGGATAGGTCCCACCTATATGCGAAACAACTATATAAACGTCACATAATGCACATAAACAACACCAGCTAATAACTTCTCATATATTGCTCAATTTGGGTATATGAATATACCACTGAGACCTACTCAACCTCACAAACATCCCCATATTTTTAAAATAATTTTCTGATGTTTCACGCGCCGGCCAAGGCAAGGCCAGACGCGCCCCTACGCGCAGCCAACCCTGACGGAATCCCTAACCGCCGTTAGGAATATTCCGTTATATACTAACAGAAGTTAACGACCTTACCTGACGCCGTTAGGAATATTCCGTCAACTCTGACAAAATATTCTTCCTTCTTCTTCAATGTACTTCACTGGCGACCGCCGTCCGCTGCCGTCTGCAACTCGCCGGAAAACTGACAAATTTTTCAAATCTTCATAACTTCTTCATTTCTTAACCAAAATCCATGAAATTTATACCAAAATGAAGCTTATGACAAGTAGAACAAAACCTTACCAAAATTTGGACCTAAAACCCTCGAGAATTTGCCGGAGAAAGCCTCGATAATCTAGCCAAACTTGAAACTCGTCGATCTTGACTTCCTGACGTCCAAATCACCTCATTCTTTTTCTCCGAGCTTTTTGGAGAGGTCCTAAAGCTCCGTATAAGCTTGAAATCCTCCAAAAATCACGTATTTACGTGTGCCTGAACAGTACCTCAAAATGGGATATCGGGTTCTCGGGTTTTCCGATGCTTTCATGTCCAACCAAGGGTACTTTTAGGTTCCTAAGGTTGCAAGGAACTTGAATATGGTCTCCACAAACTCGATCTCTGAAGCTTTGCATGGTTTTGGATTTTGTCCATACGAAATAAAAGAAGAGAGAGAGCACGGGAGAGGGAGAGAGTTTATGTTTGTGGTCCAAAAGCAACTAACCAAACACAAACACTAAAAAAATTTCACTTCCTATTGGGTCCAATTATTTAGGGCATAAGATAATTGGCCCAATTTATTAGCCCAAAACATAAACACACAATCAACGCTCAAGGGCATTTTCATCTTTTCACATCAACAATAATTATTTCTCGGGAAGGGCTATCACAGATTCAATTTACAATTTTTTTTTCTTGAACGTGATACAAGCTTTGGAGATGGAAAGCCGAAATTGAAGAAATAATTTTTTGCATCAAACCAATTCATCAATATCATCACGCAATCAGGTTCTTCCAAAATAACGATTTTTATCTCGATATTTTTGCAGCCCTAATAGCATAGACATTCACCATAATGCATGACCCAACTTTACGTTTTTCGAATTTTATTCTACATAAATTGTGTATGCATTATATCCATAATATTGTGAACATTATGTGAATTGATATTGCATGAAACATTATATATATATATATATATATATATATATATTAGGGTTTCGTTCGAAACCCTTCCCACTGAGCTAGCCACAGCCACCAAGCCCACCATGCCAGGCTAGCAGCCTAAGCCGCTAGAACCAAGCTAACCCGTGAGCCAAGCCACGGAGCAAACGCTCCAGGCTTGAACCCAAGCCCGACGCCATGAATGGCGTCACCATCACCAAAACCACGGCCAAGTCTAGCCTGCAGCCACAATACCACATTGGGTCAACGTCTCCGATGACCTGAAGATCGTCCCAGTCGGATTTTTGGTTGAGATTCATACAAATCTCATAGGGTTTTTTTTTTAAATCCCAATTTGATTTTTCTAGAGTTCTTGATTTTGAATGTCGACTTCCGTTCACCATTATGGTCGTCATTGAATCATGAATTCACCCCGAGTTGTCCCGACCAAAAACATAGCCTCCTGAAGCAGTGGCATCGAAGCTCTTCTCCAGGGAGCACACCTAACAGCGGCTGCTAGGGTGGGTTGGAAAAATCGAAAAAAACCGAATCAAAAACCAAATCGAGATCGAAAAAAATCGAACCGAAACTGTCAAACCGAATCGAACCGAATCTGGTTGGTTCAGTTTCGGTTTTGGTGGTCCAGAAATTGAACCGGACCGAACCAAATCGAAAAATGAAAATCATATGTAAATACTGAAAACCTGGTGGTGTGAGGATTCGAACCCCTTCCCTCCAGGTTGCAGATAGCTGCTTCAAGCCAACTTGACCGCAAGCTTCGTGTTGCTATAATTGTACAAGTATAATATTTATAGGTATTCTAATCTTTAATGCTTTATAAACTTTCTAAAGCTTACAAACCCTAGTCGTCTGATTTCACCTCTTCAGTTTTCTCAAACACTCTATCTCTCCCCTCCTCTGCGTTCTTCCTCTTTGGTCTATGCTTCCTCAATCTCTCTCTCTTCTTCTCTTCCTCCAAATCACTATCTCTCCACTCTCCAGTCTTCTCCTATCCTCCTGGCGGATTCCTTCTTTCAAACCATGATTTTCCCTTGCCCCTTTCGATTCGGCACCCCTCCAAATTGGAAGATTCTAATCCGGATTTTTCGATCTCCCACAGGTAATTTTCGAATCAAAACGAATATGATTTATATTGTGATTTTGCTAAATTAAAATGGGGTTTTCTTTTAATTATTTTGTTGGGGTTTTGCATATTGTTCATATTTTGGGGTTTTCCATATTGACATCTGATTGGGTTTTGCTGCACCCGTTTTGCTTTTCTTGATTGTGCATAGCACCCTCTCTAAATGGCAGATCTTGAAGCTGCAGGGTCCATTAAAATCTGAAATTTTATGTACCCAAAATTGCGGTGATGCAAAGTAGAGCAATGCAAGAGTGTTCAGAGCAAAGAAGAATCTAAAAATGTAGAGAAATCCCATTTTTTATCTTGATGTAAAATCCAAAGTTCCCAAATCAGAAATCCCAAACTTTTATAAAATCCAAATCAATGCATGTATGTGACAATGACCTCCGTAAACGGCGTCGTCGTTTCCATCGAAGTCCTCGGCTTTGCTCTTGACGTTGAACCATTTTTTGACCAGTGGCTTTGCTCTCGGTTTTGGTTGGATTGCCCCCAATCCACCATCTTTATTCCCGATGCAAAAGAGGGATCTCGGGAACAAAGCAAGAACATATTTCTTTATAATTATTGTTTGATGATTTGTTGGTAGCAGATTTCCTTCAGATTTTCTTTATAATTATTGTCTGATGATTTGTCTATGAGAAAAGAAAACCAATTGAAATCGATGAAGAACGAAGAGCAAGCTCAGTTCCTTATTGGGATTTCGCTCTCTGACAAACCAAGATGGCAACAATTTCTCCTTTGCTCTTCTGGGTTCTTCTTTGGCTACCTCCAGATTTATTAAAAATTAAAAAATTAAAAAATTAAAAATAAAAAAGAATTCATGGAAACAACCGAACCGGACTGAAACCGAACCGAAAAAATCCAAAATCGAAAAAAACCAAAGAAAAATCGAACCGAACTGAACCAAACAGTAATTTCGGTTTTGGCCAAAAACCGAACCGAACCCACCCCTAGCGGCTGGGATGTTTCCTTGGTCCACTCGCGCCCTAATTGGGGCCCTGGTAACTCAGCTCGCAGCAAACAAGATTTTTTTTCTTTCTTCCTGGGCTCGCTTGCAGCAGCCTAGTGCAGCTGCTTTGCTTGGCCTGCGTGTGTGGTGTTCTCATGTGGCGCACCACACTAGATCGCGCCCCCAATGTAGGCCTTCGTGTTACCCTACACAAGATCAGTGCCCCCAATTTTGAGCCTTATGTTCCACCCGTGCCTTGAGCCTGCCTGCAGCAGCCTAGCAATGCATGGAAGGCCTACTGTCTTTTCCCTTAGCTCGACCTGCCTCTTGTCCAACCTAGATTTAGGAATGGGCCTCAAGGAACATATTTTCTACGCTCCCCGTGGGTTTTGGTCCATTTTAGACCACCAAATTTTAATCGCCTACATTTTTGTTTGGCACTACTGTGATATTTTTCACCCAATTCTTCTCATTGGCCTGAAGACCAATAATTCATTAAATCACTATATATTCTTGCTATATATTCTTGCCTTGTATATATTGCGCTTGTTTGCAAGTACTATGAACCTGAAGTTCATAAACTCAAATTTTGGAAAAGTGTCATAGAAACCTGAAGTTTCTTAACGCGCAACACTCATGTTGAGACCTGAAGTTCTCCATGCTTAAATCCGTTTGAGCCAAACCATGTCTTAGAACCTAAATGTTCTAACGTTGATGTTTATGGAAATTTTATTTCCTAAAACACCAATCACATTCTTGTTTCCGCCATTCAGTGTATTGTTGAACCGTAACAAGTTTGATTTCACTGATTTGGAAGTTTCGAACAAGAAACTACTTTATGTGGATACAAGACGTGACACCGCGCTTGACTAAGACTAGTTATGAAATCATTGTAGCCAGCTATGGTGTGGAAGAACTGAATAAGTCTCTGTCATGATCTTCATTCGAAGACTTCTGCCTAAAGCATATTAAATGGAAGTACATCACTGCTAAGGACTCCATGGCTCTTTGACTCACTATAGACAGTTCCAAATCATGAAAGATGAATTCTTGCCCGAAGCAAAACATGATTGAAACCTTTATGTCCATGAATAGGTACAATTTTGAAGTTTATATCCGATCGAATTTCGACCGAACGAAAATCTTTCTCGTCCTTCCATATCTCTAAATTGCTCCTGAAGTAGCAATATAGAGAGTGAAAGTTGCCAAATTCTCGGATTTGATTACTACCACACTTGTGAGAGAAAGGTACCCCAACAATTCAGTGTGGGGAAGTACCGAACGGTATAGACCCAGTTTCAGCTAAAGTCTACCGAATGGAGATGCCCTGCTTTGACAATGATGCACCGAAAGGCATGCTCTGCTTCGACAGAGGCCTACCAAATAGACGCCTTCAATTTCGGCCGGAGCCTACCAAACCAAGTTTGGGTATGTCTGTCTCTCTCTCTCTCACAATCTCATTTCGAGTTTGTTTTACAACATATGGTAGAATCAAGGTCTGCCAAGATGTGGTATCACACCCGAAGCATGATCCTTAGCACCTAAGACCTAAAACTTCAAGAATAAGGAATAGTATTCCTGAACCTCAACCCTGCAAAATCTAATTCAATTTTGATGAAATAAATCATTGGTTCTGCACTTGTCTGTGCCTTTACCAATGTTGTTGAGGAGTACCATTCTCGTAGTCAAGCTGTGAGACTAATTTTGCCCCACTTAACACATTTGGCGAGCGAAATTTGACATCGAATGCCATATTGGCCGAACCTCCTAGTACATTTTGGTTTACTTTGCAAACAATTTCTTTTGTTCTTGAATTTAAGATTGGTGTTTGGATGTCACTATTATTTTCGAATAAGAGTTAATTAACAAAAATTATCATATGTGACTAATACAATTAACTCATGCTTAGGTATGTTTTGTGGGGAATTTAGTAGTCTGGTTCTATGCTAACTTCATACCTAATACCTAATCTCCCCGTGGCAACCTTTCAGGCTTATCCAACCTCATTGTGGGGCATGGCACTGCCCTATATTGTCCAATGGGACTAATTTTACCATAAAGGGAAGCCTTATACTCACTTCATTCTGGAAGAACACCTTTTGAGCTTTAAGGATATTCGAGAGCATTATTACCATATTAAAACCAATATAGAAAATGGAGTAAAATTCCTTCGCATATTACCATATTGCACTTCCTACGAATATAGCCAGAAGCGTATTCTAGAGAAGATGGAACGCTTAACGAGTGGATTACACCTATTTAGGCCCACTATGTGGCAAGCCAAAAGCCTGAGATTCCAAAGGAATTTTCGCTATGGATGTACATTTGGGTTATCTAGGATGATCCGTGATGCGCCATTTTGGGCATCCTCTTGCTAAAAGTAAAGACATCATACCTAGAAGCGTACCATGCCTTAGCACCCTCTATCTTTTCTACAAAGGATTCAAGGGGACATTTGTGGACTGATTCAACCACCATGTGGACCATTTAGATACTTTATGGTATTGGTTGATGCTACTACATGTTGGTCACACGTGTAGCTGTTGTCTACAAGCTGCCTTCTCCACACTGGTGGCTTAGATTAACAAGCTCAGGGCTCACCACCCTGATTATCTAATCAAATCTATTTGATTGAATAAGTTAGAGAATTTACATCAAAAACTTTCGATGGATATTGCATGTCGGTTGGGTTTTGAAGTTGAATATCAAGTACCCCATGTTCATACCCAGAATGACCCAGCAGAAGCATTCATTAAACGCATTCAAATGATTACGCGATCGTTGGTCATACCTACCAAGTTCCCAATCTCTACTTGGGGCCATGCAATATTGCAAGCAACTATGTTGGTCTGCCTAAGGCCCGTCACGACCTAACCTTATAAAGCGCATGTCAGTTGGTTACCAGATATGAACCCGACATATCGCATTTGCGCGTCATTTGGTTATGTTGTCTATGTGCCATTTGCGCCGCCCTCAAGTACAAAAAAGAAAAAAAAAGGTCATCAGGGAAGGATGGAAATCTATGTCGGTTATGATTCTCCTTCTAATATTCGTTACATAGAACCTTTGACATGCAATATCTTTATCATTCGTTTACGGATTGTCATTTCTGAGACAATCTTCCCGTTGTAAGAGGGAGATAAGAACGTCAACGTTCCTATAAGAACGATGCGAATTATCCTGGACGTCCCCACTGTGTCTCATCTCAATCCCAATCTAGATAGTCAGAGTATAACCAAACACTTTATCTGATCTAGCAAAAGCGATGAGATCACATATACCAGCTGCAAATGTGCCTGCAAACATGAATGTACCAAATGTACGATGGACCTTCGTCCTCGAAAGCAAGAACTCCATTACTGTGGCAGACCCTCGTACATTGGCGGCTAGCTAATCAATCTGTCATGCACTAGAAGCGTGGCAGATCACTCGGTTTGAGGATTCACTTCCCCAAAAGTGGAGGAACATGGCACAAACAAATCTGCCCCTCGATCGCTGTCTCAATCCTTTCCATCTCTTGAGATTAAATCCGGATTACTCCCAAGACCTGAAGTTCTTGGTCCAGTATACTAGTTTGGATGAGATATGGAATTGGAATGAGATTATCATATATGATGTTTCATTTATATGATAACTACCGACATAAATGAAAAACGATGATAACGAATTGCGTTCTTGATTAGTTTCAACATAGAACTGATTGGTCAACTAGAAGAATCAATCTATGACAAATGAGATGAATGAAATAGTGCGAATAACACCTTTTGGAGCAAGGCTTCTCTCATATGCCATGTGATTAATGCAGCATTATAAACGTGGTTGTCGTATCTCTGGGATCCTGATACGAAACTTACATGGAGTTTCCAAAGGACTTACATGTACTGATTCAAATAGTTCTAGACCACAAAAACACCCTCTCGGTTCTTATGAGGCCTTCACTTTACGGATCCAGAACTATTCGGGCCGATGTGGTATACCTGTTTAAGTGAATATTTGATCAGTTAGGGATATATGCCTCTGTGTGTACAAAATCCGAAATTGCTAGAGTTGAGAAAACTGACTCGCACCTAAAGTCGGACTTTAAGATGAATGATCTTGGGAAAACTCGACATTACCTCAACCTGAAGTTTCGAGCTAGTTCTGATGGTATTCTGGTCCACCATTCGAACAAGACCCAGAAGGTGTTATGTCCGAGTATACCCTGATTGTTTGTATGCTAGATGCAAATGAGACCTTTACAAAGGATATGAAGCATAAGGTTCCATATTGGAACGTGGGGCAACCATATCTGAGTACAATTCGCGTTTGTTGTACTTAACTTAATGCACTAGAATTGGACATCTTATGTGCTGATAATCTTTTGGCATAAAGCAGCACTGCGCCTACACGTCATCACCAAATTGGTGTTAAAGAAGTTTTTCCTTTACTACGGATTTTGGCTTATCGATCCCTATGCATCTTAGAATAGATCACACCCTCTTGATCTTTGGAATGATACCTACCTTGTGGGATTCGCTGAATCAGACCATCTGTCTAACCACACAAGGTACGTTTTCGAATGGTTATGTATTTACCATTAAGAAACACCACAATATCTTGGAGGTCCGTGATATAGACCTTTAGTTGCGAAACCTTTGAATTGTTCCAAGACTCACCGTATCTCATCACGTGAGAGATATGGTTGAGAACTCTTGTTGAGCATATTCGAACTCCCTACGATTTTCATCCATCGTTGAGTTCTAATAACGATCCATGAAGACAACGCCATATGGATCGACCAGATCATGATACATCCAACAAGTCAATGCCAAGCATATTATGTCTACCTCAGCATGAGCATCAGGAGATTGAAGTCAAGCAGTCTGATCCCAAACAACCTTGCCGACTTCTACAAGATGTCACTGCCGAAGTCTACCTTCGAGAAGCTTGTCCGAGGAATTGGTATGCTTAACTTTCTCATTTGCGATGCTTATAGTTTCATTTGGAAGTTCTGTCAAACTCAGGGGGAGTATCCAGAAGTATACTCACTTGACCTTAATGTACTCTTTTTTCCTACGATTAGGAGCATTTTTCCTACTGGGTTTTGCTACCTGTCTAGGTTTTGACGAGGCACCTATCCTAGGTTGGTTATAGCTTTGTGTACATTCTACTTACGTCCCGAAGACGTATAGTTTTGACTTAATGCAACTTATCACTTTTCTCCTTTGACTATGGGCATTTGTCCCACCTTGGGTTTAGCCATAGCAAGGTTTTGTGAGTTTTACTACCCATGCATTCTTCCGTTTATTTTGAGACTAGCATTCGCTACTTGTGTCAACTAGACGAAAGGACTTCATCAACTGCTTCTACATTTGCCTAAAAATCTGATGTACCATCTACTTGAGTATTTGCATACTCAAGGGAGAGTGTTGTGACATATGTTCTAATACATATTGTGATTGTGTAAATCCTAAGTAGAGATAGACCAGGAATCCTGTGGGATCTATAAGATCTTTCCTAATATAATTTGTATTACTTGGAGAGCAAGTTTCTCTCCTCCTTATTACTATAAATAAAGGCACAAGAACTGAGGACTTAACACACAATTCCTCAAGCCTATTTTCCATCTTTCTCTCTTCCCTTTGCCGCACCCCTCAGTTAAATATAGGCCACAACAAACAAGAGTATTCTTGGAAGTTTAGTAAATTATTTTAGTGTCCAAAGAAATGTGTGAGAGTAAATTCGATGTCTACAGGAAAAACTTGGGTGTACACAGAACCACTTTTCTTCAATCAACCAAACTGCGTCTTGGCGCAAACTAATCACTTTTCAGCAAAAACTCTCTCAGTTCTTTAGCTACAGATCCAAGCTTTCTACAAAGCAAACACTTACGCCATGATCTTGAAAATACATCCAAGAAATACTTGTTCACTGATCATGCCTTGCTTACTAGTCATGACCAAAAACAACTCAACGGTTCAGTAACATAGTAACCTTTTTCTTTTTCTTTTTTTTTGGTTGTATCTAACCTCTGTGTTAGACTGCCTACATACTCTAAGATTGGATCAAGTCATTCGTAGTTAACTCTTTTTTAAACTCTGGCATTTCTCATAGTACTTTGTAATAGAAAAACATAGAGTTCCATACTACATAAGAACCATATGCCAACCAAGATTGTCATTTCGTCATTCACATATCACAATGTTTTCCAACACAATTCCACAATCGATCAATGACTCAAAGATGCATAATAGCTACGTTATTCAACCAACAAGATCAAGTATCAATTCACAAAATTTAATAAAGCAAATCTTCGTATTTTCTTACCTGGATTCCAAGAAATGACATTGTAACTCTAACTTACCAACACAATGTCTACCATGAGCAATTTTTATTCACAAGAATCTAGGGTTCTGGACTATCTCAATGGAACCAAACAAGAGATGGGATTCCTGACCACTTAATAGAATCCAACTAGGAAATGGTCGCCCATCGCGGGTTTACCAAGCAAAACCACTCTAGTACAACCCTAGGTAGGCAGTGATCGCCCATCGCATACATACCAAGCATGATCACTCCTAGAATGCGTATGGTCCCCTATCGCGGATATACCAAGCAAAGCCCTAGGCATTGATCTAATCATATAGGCAGTGATCACTTATCGCAGATATACCAAGTATGATCACCCTTGAAATACGCATGGTCTCCCATCATGGATACCAAGCACGACCATATCCTATTTTACTAGGCAATGATCAGGCATCGTAGATATACCAAGCATGATTACCACATACAATTTACCACAAACAAACGTTTCATAAATTCACATGGCAACCAATTATCTAGTCACACATATGTACAAGTTCTACCGATTAATTCTAATATGGTCCCCAACTTCTCTCTGCATATTAGAAGTTGCACATTATCATTACTGACATCTAAAGCTCAATAAACACATAAAATTTGGTAAGGTGTCACTTGTACACAAACCGAAGTACACATCCCAAAGATGGCTCGCTGACCAAGACATGCCCACGAATCTCTATTGGGTCTCTAATAATGCTAATTACAGTACTTAGGAACGATTCAGAACATTTTGACCGAAAGTCAATCCTTGATCAATGTGGTTAACGGTCAGATCAACAACCTTAGGTAGTCTAATCCAGAAGATCCGCACATCAGATTTATGATCTGTAAATTCCTAAGATTCACAAATATTACATATTACCACATAATGTAATTTTGTCACGATATAACGATCGGATCTTTGTTTACTACAAATGTCACATGGCGGACCATTACGAAACTAGGGTAAAACGGTCAAATATCGTCAAACGGATGTCAAAACCATATTCAAGGCGTCAAAATTAGCCTAGGAAAACAAAGTACCACTGCAAGCGGGGGCGACGGGCGAGTTTCGCCGGATTTTTCGACATTCACCAAAATGGCTCAAAATTTACCAGTTTGTAGATCATGAAAAGTAGAGTAAAAGTTATACATGTCCGGAGCTTAAAGATCGCTGAAGGACGGCGAAATTCGTAGAGAAAGTCTCGATGCTCGAAAAAACTCATGGCTTTGCCACGTCGCCACCATCGCGCCGATGGCTGATCTATTCTTAGGTTTTGTAAACCAGACCCAAGAGAGTGTCCTGCTAGTGGGAAGCGACATCAGGATGCACTAGAATGATGAGATCACTAGTCATGAGCTCAAAAAAATGATGAGCATCATTCGTAGGGAAACAGTGATCAAACTAGGTCGAGTTTGGGTGGAAAACGATCTTGGAGTGTTGTTGAGTTGTATTGTGGTGGTGGGTGGCCTCAATTCGCTAGAAAAATGCCTGAAATAAAAAACATTGCAGAAACCGAGTCTGCAACCAGGTCATGCGCGGGTCGAGGGGAGTTCCGAGCAGCTGCCATATGGTCTGCCTGCTCTCGGTTTTCTAGAGCCCTCATCATATATAATCCAAATGACAAAAATGCCCATAATATAAAATCCTGCAAATACGAAACTCGTAAATTATAATAGTGAAATATGAGAATAGGATTTCGCAAACACAGCCTACGATCACCTTTTTGAGACAATGTTTCCTACTCATTCCAGTCCGCCATTCATGATATCAATGGACTCTTCTGGCATTATTCTGCCTTATATGGCATGAATCTTGCTAGAGATTTACTGATTTCTTTAAATTTTCAAGTTCAGTTACGTTTAAAGTCATGTAGACTGGCTCATTAGTCTTGACTCTCTTTTGTAAATTGTTGTAATCTTGATTCCATCATAAAACAATTACATTCAGTTTCTTGTCTTTATTTCTATTTCATTTCAATTATAACTTAGGCAAACACTTATCTCGCACTACATTTCAAGTCCTCGTTTGATCAAAGCATAAAAAAGAACTTAACTCAATCAATGTCCTATTTGGTGTACATTCATTTGGTTAAGAAGACAGAAATACGCACAAGTACAACACAAATCTATACACACTATGTACGTTGACAGCCTCCAACACTAGCACACCTATTCTCTTTCTCTCAAACCATCTCGCAGCACTGAGACGCAAACAATACTCGAGACAAATACATGTTAAATCTAGTAAGACTGTCGAGTTTTGACCCCAACAGATACCACTCATATTCTAGACATAAAATTGCACATGCACAAATGATAAACTAAGATTAAAGACAAATTATCAGCACCGTTAATATATTAAAGATGCGACGTGTTTATTGGTATAGTGCATAAATATCTTTTGTCAAACATGTAGAAGAACCAAAACACTAAACAAACACTAATCCTATAAGACCTAAAGTATTCCAAGTGCGAAAGTTGACCTAGATACAATAACTTAAAAGGAAACCCATATGGTAACGTCAAAGGCTTGCCTATATCAGAGACCTTTATATTTAAAAAGTGCACACATTGAGCAGTTACATAATAAGGTGTGTGTGTGTGTGTCACATGCATATTTTTCAATCATTATCACTCTTCCTTTGTGTCTTTGTTTGATGAACTGATCATGTAGGTGCAGCTAGGGCCGCAAAACAAGCACGAAGCAAGTTTTGTCGACTAAACAAACAAGAATCTATTTGGCCAACTAGAAAGAAGATGCTATGTAAGCGTTTAACTAGAGAAATTAACTTCTTGTTGTCTACGGCCACAATATTATTTGTTAATTTCTGTCTTAAATTTCAATTTGCGTATTCATTTGTCAAGAGGTTTTTCAAAATAAAGCTCTGTCATGATGTTTATATGTTTCTTTTTAAATGTTTTTCAATTTTGTTAAAGTGAGAAACTATTTAGGCTGAACATAATGTACTATCAACATCATCAATATTGTCTCGACTTATCATTTAATTGTTAAATTTTAAGTTTTATCACAAAAAACCTATGTGACATTAGAGGTGAATTTGAAGATTGATCCAGGGTGGGAATTTGAGGATTCTTTTACGTCACAAATTACATGACAATTAACATTCTTTTAAGTTAGTTTATATTTATTCTTTAATCCATCCAATGTTGGGGAAGTTTCAGGTAAATAAGTATTGCGTGATGGAAGATGGAGTCATCCTGACATATCCACCAAAGAGGCTCAAAGATTAATTCAACTTTTGAATTACAAGTTGACCTTTAGTCATATATATATGTATATGTATTATCTAGAAAATGATTTGTTTCTTTGAATATTTATTTCATCATAATAACAAAATACAAATATGTCCACTAACAATAAATGTCAAAAGTCATCTACACACACCGTTGACATTACCATTTTATTTATTACAGTATAATATTAATTTAAGCAGTCCTAATCAAAACTCTGCAAAATATTAATTAATAATCACAGACTGGATCTATTGTTCTATTCCATGCAGGATAATTCCCATGTTGTTCTGTTACAAATTGAGAAAGACGGGACACCCCAAATAGCAAGGGGACAAACTCAAGGGCGGTTCGATTAGATTTTAGTGCATGCCCACCAAAACGCTGGGTTCGCTCTTTTTCTTTTAAAGTCAACTTGTATACTTGTTCTTTTGAGGGTTTTTTTTTTTTTCTTTTGGTCCATCGAGCACATAGCATGCATCTTCTTCTTCTTTTTTCTTTTCTTTTTTCTTTGTCTCCTTTAACAAAAGAGAAGGTATCTGTGGGTTTCCATATGTTTTTTTTCGTGTACCGTTCTTATTCACTTACTTTTACCAAGGTATATTGTCGGTATATAAAGGTGAATTGAAAAAGAAAAAAAAATGAACGACTGTTTACCGGTGATATATCTAAAAAAAAATATATATATATATATATATAAAGGTGCATTGAAAAAGAAAAAAAAATGAACGACTGTTTACCGGTGATATATCTAAAAATATATATATATATATATATATATATATATATATATATATATATGGATGCGTTTTATAAAACAAACTGCCTTCACGGTCGAGAATTTATAAACAATATTATATAATTAAATTTTGCTAGTAGAGTTGAACTTGATCTCTCTTAGTAAACTGTATGTATATGTGTGTGTGGGGTTTTACAGTTAGTAAGTTTAATTTAGATTAGCTGGAAAATTAATTATACCAATAAAAATTTGTATTCCTCCAAAACTAACAGGGGCAACCCCTATCGTCGTGTTAAAGGGGCAACCATTAATTAAACAAAAAAATTTGTGAATACGTAATTAGATATATTCAAAATAAACATAATCAATAATCCAAGTTAATAATGTAGTAGTTCTTCTACATGTTAGTTTACAAAGTCAACTTTAGTTCTAGTTGTACTTTGTGGTTTTCTTCCTGTATATTAATAATATAGGTTATTTTATTAATTAGAGGTCACGTTATATTAAGGTGTATACATACATGTTGCAAAAAGACACATTACCGTTGAAATTCAATTTCACCAATTAATTAAGGGGCACACAGAACACAATGATGTAAACTTGCATTATAACATTAATTATTTTGCATCATAAAACAAAATAATTAAAATTAGGAGTGTAATCAATAAAGTAAAATAGGTGTTTTGGAAGGTCCTTGCCTATATTGTTTTCTACGTTCAAGTTCTGGTAAAAGGGTGGCTTATAATGTAGTCTAAGATATGCATGTAATCTTACAATTGGTTGGAATGGTCTGACCAATCTAATCTATCTGATGCTAATGTTTATCACTTTCTCAGGAATTTCTAATCCGTTGAAAGGTTTATTTTTGCCACGATGACCAATTTGATGTGAATATTGTCGGGGTGAGGATAGTGACTTTGTATAGTGGTGGCAGACTTTCAATGAGCATTGACATATTTCCAAACTAATTTTTGGAGATGCCTATAAGATTTTTTGAGTGAATTTTTGTTTTTGTCAAGTTCTGTGTGTGAATTGAACCGCATAATTCTTTCATGCACTTTGGAGATTTCACGTGCTTATCTCAGTAGATTTGGTAGATATTTAGTTGGTGTTTGAAACTGACAGAAAACGGGTATATAAATATAGCTGAAGTTGTTCAGTGTTCGTACAATGAACTAGGACGCATCTCCATCAAAACAAAAACAAACAAAAAAACAAAACTAGGACACATCTAGGGTTTACTTATATGTTCTTTTTCCAAAGCAAAAATTACATAATTATTGAAATTTTATGTACAAAAGTCTTTTTTTTTAAATTGCATGACAACAATCGTGAATGCGACTTGAGTTTAGAAATCTAATAAGATGAGGATTAGATACCATTAGACCAAATTATCAAAAGCCTTTTTCTACAAATCCACAAAAATGAAAGGCAAGAGAGAAAAAAAACCTAAATGAAATAAGTATCTTCGCTTCAGATAATAGTTTATTTTACAAATAATATCAAAATAGATTGTTGGTAAAGTGAAGTAATATCAGCAAGCAAGTAATTAAGCAACTATATAGTTGAAAAGGCCTCATTCTGAGAGATAATTACTGCGTTCTTTTTAATTGACAATATGATGACAATCACATGTTAAAGAGTAAATATGTAATGAATTTTTCTATGGACTAAATTATGGAATCAATCAATCAAAGGAGTGGGTTCGTTATGGTACTGTGGTAAGTATTTTCCCACGTTTTGACTTCATCTTCCATCTCCCTCCAGAAGCTGACTAAACTTAGTGGGAGTGAAAAAGTATAAGATCATGGAAGAAACTTGTGAAGGACAGTGCGAGAACTGAATTCTTAACGCAACCAAAGTTCATCAAGTAGCACTGTTTCACCAAAATTCTAAAGATTTTGCTGATCGTGGAACATTTCAAAGTCTAAAGGAGGCAGAACCCCTGATGATATAAAGTAGCCACTCAAATTTCTTTTCGATCTGACACTCACCATCCTTGCTTGGTTTATTGACATTTAGCTAGTCTCCATTTGGAGGGAGAGTTCCATCCGACCGGGTCACCGCGATTGTGGCACCCCAATGATCCCATGCCACTAATTTATATAACTGGTCCGGAATGCCATGTTTGTGATAAGGAACCCATTCCATCTGAGTTCTAGTCCTTCATTTAGCTGGAGAATGTTCGAATTCAAGTCTTATAAACGGCATGATTATTTATACAAGGATGGTGCTATCTACACATCTATTTTTACCTCCCACACACTCTTTGTTAATTTTTGTCATTTGATCTTCTTCAATTCATTTGATCTGACGATCAAAAATTAAAAAGGGTGTGTGGACAACACCACCCTTTAAACAATGACGATCCAAAGAAAAAGAAAATATGAGTTAAAGTTTTGATTTGCATATATTTTGATTATATTCATTCTATTATATATACAATCATACAAGTGATATTCTACAGAATTTACACTAATTTATAAAAGGATATAATCAATATTTTACTTCTCCATTTGTTTAAAATTTAAAAAAAAATACTTATAATTTTCTTTTTCATACAATAATATTATATTTTAGGAATATAGGCTAATGAGTCAGTCATAATTAAGTATCAGGGTCGCCATTCATATTAATCAAACATGAGACTTTCTAGTTTCAAGCAAAGATAAATATTATTAAGACAGTAATGCTAAAAACAATGAATGAAGTACAATAATAAAAGGTGACACGAAATAAAAAATTACAATTAAAGAGGAAAAAAAAAAAAAAAACTCATCTTCTCCTTTGTACCAAATAGAAAAATTATGCATACGTACTGCATTATACTAATTTAATAAGATGATTTAAAGATTTCCACTTGCATTAATCTAATTCGTTCATACAAGTATTGCTCCCTTACTTGCAATGCAGATATATCAGAAAGAAAGAAAAAAATATCAAGACAATTGAAGTAGAAATGCGTCTTTCATTTGTTTCTTGGAGCCTCGTCTCATACGCACTACTTGTTTTATTGGTAAGTTTTTTTGTGTTCATTTCACCAATTCATCAAAGTTTCTTGAATTTTCTTATATTCATCGACACAGATATAAAGAAATTCTCTTTTCTAACATAAATATTTTGTTATATTTGTGTTCTTTTTATTTATTTTTTGAGTAAATTGTACGAATGGTCCCTCAACTTTAATCAAATTGGAGCAATGATCCCTCAACTAAAAATCCATTACCATTGGTCCCTCAACTTATCAAAATGTGTAGCTATAGTCCTTCTCATCAATTTTGTCAAAATTTTGTCAAAATAAGCTATCTTGGAATGACCATTTATACAATTAGGATCCCTCAACTCATCAAAGTATATAATTATGGTTCTTTTCGTCAGCTATGTCAAAATTTTTGTCAAAACAAGTTATATTGGAAGGACCATTGCTACAATTGGGTTAAAGTTAAGGGACCATTTCTCCAGTTGAATTAAAGTTGAGGGACCAATGGTAATGGATTTTTAGTTGAGGGACCATAGCTGCACGTTTTGAAAAGTTAAGGGATCAATGGTAATGGATTTTTAGTTGAGGGACCATTGCTCCAATTGAGTTAAAGTTAAGGGACCATAGCTACAATTTACTCTTATTTTTTTGGTTAGTTTTTGAAATTTTTGTTAGGAGTTGGAATATATATACATATTCTGAATGATTTAAGTTTGAATATAATCTCCAGAATGCACAAGGAAGCAGTGGCAGGAAGATTATTACTCTTGGAAATGGGAAAGACATCAAAAAAGAAGACTCCATTGATTTACATCAAGGCGGTGATGATGGTCGTTCATCATCTCACATGGATCACATGGACCCTGCCCTAGATGTTTTCTTCACCCCAAAAGATCTCAAAAACGAGGCAAAAAAATGCCCATATACTTCTCAAAAAATAGCTCTTCCACATCTCCAAGACTTTTAGCCAGAGAAGAAGCTGATTTCATTCCTTTCTCAATCTCAAACCTCCCATACCTTCTTCAACTCTTCTCTTTCCCCCAAGACTCTACCCAAGCCAAAGCCGTCGAATACACACTAACCCAATGTGACCTTCAACCCATCAAAGGAGAGGCCAAATTTTGTGCTACCTCATTAGAATCCATGCTTGATTTTGTAGCTGCCCTCTTTGGACAAAATACCCAATTCAAAGTCTTAACCACTACTCAGCTCAAGAACTCAACTACCATTTTGCAAAATTACACCTTTACGGAAGCTCCCAAAGAGATCTGGGCTCCTAAAATGATTGCTTGCCAAACCATGCCTTACCCTTATGCAGTTTTCTACTGCCATAGCCAGGAGAGTGAGAACAGGTTGTATCAGGTTTTGCTTGCTGGGGAGAATGGAGAGAAAGTTGAAGCTGCTGCCGTTTATCACTTTGATACTTCTCAGTGGGATCCTGATCATGCGGCGTTCAGTGTGCTTGGTACTCAACCTGGAAGCTCCCCGGTCTGCCATTTCTTTCCTTCTGATAATCTAGTTTGGGTGCCATTGCCAGCTCAATAGTAGAAATATTGCCGTCAATTTGTAAATGCATATGCATGGAAACACAGTTTTATGCTTAGAGTGATTTGACTGGTATCGAGTACCAATCTACATTATATTTTGATGTTACCAAATATCGACTAAATGTCTGAAAACTTTATCATATCGAAAATCTATTAGGTACTATAGATTGGTACTTGAAACCAAACAATATTTTATATTTGCCTAGCTAGTGAGTTGCTTAAGCTTAATTTGTATCAATGCTTTAATTACTTTGTAATAGTGATTGTGTATGTGTGTTTTCTTTTTCGGTTTTACATGACAATTCTAATGGAGTAGTCAATGGTATATAAGCTCTAGATAATGTAAAAGGATCATTGGTGACATTGGCTATGTTTGTTTATACAATTTGTGAGTAAATATATACAATATTGTTGATGTTGTGTTGCAGATAGGCCTGGCAAACGGGTCGTGTCTGTCATGTTCATGTCGTTTTCGTGTAACACCTATTTTTTTTTTCCTTAAATTTGCACATACCACACATTGCCACATAAATATTACTTCAAAACATTAAAACACATTTGTCGTTTAAGTACTACATCTACACTCGAAAATAAGAGCCTAATAAAAAAAACATCCATACACTACTAGTCTATTACAAAATATTAAATGTGTAAGGATATGCAAAGTGAAAGAGTTTTTGTTTTCAAGGTTGTGAAGCCCTTCTCAAAAGTTTAAACCTTGCCTATGGAACTCAAAGTTTGGATGTTATTCCTTTTACAAAATCCTCAATTTTCATTGATCATCATGAGGAAATTGTATTGGAACTTTGGCTTGATCTATTGCCTTCAAGAGTTATGTTGATGATGTTTTCAGTAAGGTTTTCCACGTCACAATCCAATTCAAATTTATACTTTCAAATTCACAATTCAATAAAAAATACCTTGCACTTGCAGGTTGCAGCCTTGCTTAATTGCTTTGCTTGTTCCAAATCTCCAAATCTGGAAAACAAATATAGACCCCACTTATTAACTTCAAGTAAATAGACCCCAAATGAAACATAGATGCAAATGAACTCGCGGCGTTCACAATAAAAAAAGGACCTGCCTGCCAATTACCAATACTTGGGACAAATAATTAAGACATTGCATCTACTACGACAAAACAAAAATAGGTGGGGCGCCACTACTCTGTCGTTGTCTGCCTCACAGGTCACCTGAATTCTAACCTCCCCAGTCCCCTGATAACATATCCCCATTATATATAATATATAACCTCCCCAGTCCCCTGATAACATATCCCCAATGTCATATATACATATATATATATATATGACATTAAGTAATGAATCTCACCTTACGGCTTACAATATGACTAAATGGCATGACATAATAAAGTTAATTTACATAACTACATCTATACTCCCAAATTCCAATGCTTGATTCTATTTATGCCTCGTCCTTTTGTGATTTTCAAGCTTGCGAAGCCAACGCGAAGCACGCTTGCTCGATCGCTGGGTTTTTTTAATGTTTGCAAACATGCCTCAACCCAGAAACTCTAGAATCTCCAAAATCTATTAACCCCAGAAAATCCCCAGCCATTAGTTTTAATTTCACGAAAACACCAAATCACTAGTTTTTTAAAAAAACACAGAATACCCAAAAATACAAAATTCATACGTTTAGCGTGGGCTTGCCTGTATGTGGTTTTCTTGTGGCTGCCGGAGTCGAGTTGAAGGAAGTGAACGGAGGAGGATGAGAGAGAGATGCGGATTAAGGAGACGGCACGGGAGTAAGTTTGGACTGGAGAGATCAGAGTGAATGAGAGAGAAGAGAAGGATAGCCTCCAACCTAATGCACAATGGACGGCTGAGATTAAATCTCAGCCGATCCAATGGTCACCAATTTTTTAAATTTAATTTTATATATATATATATATATATATATATAATTATTATAGTTTTTAGGGGTATGAAATTGTTAAATTAATATATATATATATATATATATATAATTATTATAGTATTTTTTTAGGGTTATAAAATTATAAAATTAATATTTTTCTTATCGAGTATCATGTTACCCACGTGTATACCCGAACCAACCTGTTGTCTTCAAAGGTGCTTATCGGGTTACCTGATTCGTTATCGTGTCGATCTGAACACCTGTTAATTTTGTATCGTGTCGTGTCGGGTTATCGGGTCGTGTCAAGAATTGCTAGGCCTAGTTGCAGATGATATCTTTAGATTTAACTATATATTTATCTATTTTATTTGATGTTCGTTCAGAACAGAGAACCACTCTAATGAACATAAATAGAGGATAGCTTTTTAACTTTTAATTAGCATGCATAAGCTTTTCTTGGTTGAACTTTTGAAAGCACTCTAAATGCGAACCAAGACGGCTTATCTTTTTTATGTGTAATATGTAGTTAAGGACATTGGGTCATTAAAGCCCACAAGCCGATATGTAATTGCTAGTCCAGAAATATTCTGTATCAAAAAATTAGAAGAGAATGAAGGTTGGATTTTCATCCTTTGTTGAACAAGGAGTGGTAAAAAAAGTTTAGTACAGTAAAATCTCTATAAAATAACACTCTATAAAGAAAAAAACCTCCTTCAAAATGTCATAAAAAAAATTTGTCCCAACTTAGGACCAATTATGTATAAGAATAAACTCCACATTACAATAAGTTATAATTTTTCTTAGTCCCATCTTAGAGCAGTTCCAGTGTTGCTAGGCCCCCTGGGCTATGGGCAACTCAATCCCGTTAAATGAACAATAACTGCATGTAGTGAACAATAGCTGTCAAAGCACTCTCCACCCAAAAACTGAATAGCCCAGGCAATTCGTATTAAAATATTAGTACTTTTTATTTTGTAAAATAAAAAAAATAATTTTAATTTTAATTTCAGATAATAATAAAAAATTGGTTTATAGTATTTGAAAATATTAAAATGTGGCGTAAGCTGGAAGAACATGGTTAGGTATTTATAGAAAAAAATCACGATTTTTTTATAATTTTTATTATACACATTTTTTGTATTTTTAATTAATTTTTTTTATAATTTTTTATTAGTGGCTGACCTCATCATGACGTCAACCTTGCATCACTGCCCCTAGGGGCTTGTGGATTTCCGCCTAGTAACTGCCCATGACACACCCCGTCCCGGAGGAGGGCGTGCTGGCCATCACGTGAGAATGACGTAACCATTTACACAGTTTGGAAGCTTTAGAGATACAATTACTAAGATATAACACCTGAAGATGTATCCTACATTTGTGATTTCTGTCAGAACACCGTTGGATTCCTCGTGGCCACCAAAGCACTGCTACTTAGAACCTAGAGGGGCGCAAAACAAAGTTGAGTGGGTCAGTAAAACAAATCTTTTCCAAAAATCATCTCGTTATCAAAGCGCTAACCCCTCGCCGTAAAACCTGTATACTTTCCCAGAAAATAGCATATATACGCATATAATGTCATAAATCTCAAATCATAATTCAAAATCAGTATTCTGAAAGTATGCCATGCCAAATGCATAAATATATATATAACAGGTGAAATAACAAATCAACCGGAGACCTTGCAGTGGTCCTGTACGGCTAATCATATAGCTCAATACCTATGCATGCACACGAGTCGGAATCACAGAAGTGGTATGTACGATAGGACTTGGTGTAATAATACGCTTTAGTGCTACACTCATCAAAACGGCCGTGCGAATAATCGCAAGTCACCTACGAGTCGGAACCACCTATAGTGGTCTGTACGACAGGACTTACACTTACTTGGATCGAAGGGAGCGTGCGGTGCAGGAGGTGAATATCAACATAAGCACTAACACCGGTGGTGCAGGTTATGAGCTCTCATCACAAATCACATCATCAAATCACAAATCACATCATCAACACAATATAACTCACCTGATACTTACCTATGCGTCCACCGCACCATTTCATACATATGCATCATATATCAAATCATATATTCCGTATCAATTCTATGCATGACATTTTAAAACATACTTTCAATTAAATCCGATTTCTGGGAAAATCAGTAAGTATATAGGTATATAATGAAAACAACTGCCCACTCACTAGTATATCGAAGGGTCTTAACCCCCGAGCCTCGATTGATGGCGCTCGTCCTCGGGATAGGCCTCACCTATAAGCGTAATAACCGAATGAACGTTATTTAACGCACATAACCAACAATAGGTAATAACTTCTCATACGTTGCTCAAATTGGGTGTTTGAATATACCAACGTGATCTACACAACACCACAAACATCCCCATATTTTTAGAAAAATTTTCCGACGTCTCACGTGCCGCCACGCGCCGGCCAAGGCACGGCCAGGCACACTGACGGCGTCAGTTAACGCCGTCAGGAATATTCCGGGAATATTCCGTTAACTTCTAAACGGCATCCGTTAGATTTAACTAACGGCGTCAGGAATATTCCGTCCAAACTAACGAAATATTCTGTCTTCTTCTCCGGCGACTCACTGACCGCCGGTGACCTTGCCGGTTTCTGGGTAAATTTTCCAACTATGGTTTCTCACTCATTTTTCATCCATTTTTCATGAAATTGGTACCAAAATGAAGCTCTTAACTTGTAGAACACATTCATACTAATTTAAAGCTCTAAAAGTCACGGGATCTCACCGGAGAATTCCAAGAAAAACCGGCCAAACTTCGTCCTCACGATCCCGACGTCCAAATCCTTCAAACGAAACACTCCTAGCTTCCTTGGGACCTCACTAAGCTTGCTATAAGCTTCAAATTTCCAAAAACACAACGTTTAACGTAAGCATGAACAGTACTCAAATCGGGAAAGCTTGGTTCACGAGGTTTTCGAAGGTATCCCTACCTTAAAATGGTGCCTTCCAACTTGTATGGTCCTCACGAACCTAATGGTGTTCTTTACACCCTCGATCTACAATATTTGAGAGGGGGGGGGGGGGTTTTGATGTTGACCGTACAAGGAAGGAAGAGATGGAGAGTGTTTCTGAGAGAAAGTCAACGGGAGAGAAGAGAGAGAAATGGTATGGGTGTGTGTGTGGTCCAAAAGCCACCACTCAAGAACTAAGAAAAACTTAGTTCTAATTGGGTCACTACTCTAAAATAATTAACCCAAAAATATCTCACACACATTATTTAACGTCCAAGGGTATTATCGTCTTTTCACACCACCGATAAAAAAATTTCGGGACGGGTTGTCACAGCCCAAGTGCATTTCCACGCCTAAACTGAATAGTCTAGCCAATTCGTATTAAAATATTAGTATTTTCATATTATAAAATAATAAAAAAATAATTTCAGATAATAATATAAAATTGGTTGAAAGTATTTGAAAATATTGAAATGTGGTGTAAGGTGGAAGAACATGGTTAGGTACTTATAGAAGAAAAAAAATCATAATTTTTTTTATTTCTTTTTCTATTTTTAATTAATTTTTTATGATCTTTATCATTTTTTGTATTTTTAACTATTTTTTTATATTTTTTATTATAAAACAATCTTTGCATTTTTAATTAATTTTTTTATGATTCTTCGTATTTTTAATTAATTTTTTATTATTATTTATAAAAAAAAAATTAGTGGTTGACATCACCATGACATAAGTCTTGCGTCACTGACCCTGGGGACTAGGCCCGTGGATTTCTGCCTAGTGGACAGCTCGAGCTTGCTTGGAGCCCAACCCATTGGAGTGGGCTGAAGTGAATTGCTAGGCGGGGAAAGGGAATTGCAAAGCCTATCCCCAAGGGATAGGGCAACGATGGAGTTGCTCTTAAGGAAACACGCATTCTCATAGTAATAATTGTCAATGAGTACAAAAAAATGCAATATCACAAATAAAAGTTTAAAATGAACTAAACAATTTCTCTAAAGTTGTTCAGGACAATACTTCAATTTTTAGAGTTTATGCCCAAGAATCCTATTTAGAAAATGCAATTCATAAAGGATAAATAAGTCCATAAATAATATTTTTTAACTACACCTCTATTAACTAATAACCTTCATAAAATTATAAAAATAGTTTGGTCCCAACTTTATGACTTTATAAAATTTTTACTGTATTGGTTTTTTTTTTTTTTCATTTGGTGAATTTGTTGCAAGCATTTTCTTTTCATAAGTAGGGTTACAAAACGACTCAAATGCCCTCATATAGGGGTGGACACAGTTCGGATTTATTGGTTTCACCTCTAAACCATAACCAAACCAATTACAATATAATGGTTTGATTGATTCGATATGGTCTTGACAAGGGTTCCTAAGGAAAACGAACCGAACCAAACTAGTGTTGAACTATTTGGTTTGGTTTGATTTTGTTGGTTTGGGCCTAAACCCAATAATTTTATCTTTTTCATTTTTTCAACTTTTTGGCCCAATCGCATTTACAAAAACTCAGTAATTTGCTACATATTTTTCTTCTAGTGCACCAAACCATCCTAAAATTCAATATAACATGAACCTTCAGAGTTTAATAATAAATATAGTTACAATTCAATGATCTCTAATGTTCAATCAACCTTCAAATTCAACATTCATACTTAGTTGTTAACTAACAAAAAGACTACACTTGTAACCTAAGTTCATTTAAGTACTAATATGTAAGTACTCGGTCCGGTTAAGTTTAAGTCAATTTTCAAAAACTCAAAATTGCAACCAAACCAATTCATTATCCTTTGGTTCTATTTTTAGACCATTCGAACTTTTCTTTGGTCAAACCAAACTAAATTGGCCACTACAGTTTGGCCGGTTCGGTCAGATATTCACTCCTACTGCTGCATGCTATAAAAAAGTTGACAACTAGTAGGAATACCTGGGAAAGTTGCCCCCTTTTTTGGCCTCTAAATCAGAAATACGCATAAACTTCCCTTTTTGTTTGGTTAATCCGACCTTACTTATGTTAACGTGACAACAGTTTATTGGTTTTGCTCTACACACCGACCACATAACACCCCTACTGAAAATTGTCACGAGATTAAACTCTGTCCTTTGGGCTCCATTTGCCTTTACTATTGCAAATTAATGGGATAAGGGAAGGTTTATCAGAATATAACCAAACTTTATCTTCAGCACTCTCAAACTGTTCATTGTAATGAAAAATAGTGGGAACCAAATAAGGACGAAAGGAATATTTTGAGAACAATGAGCAATTATCTTAGTAGGCAGATTATATCGCAAGTACAAATGCCGTCCCAGTACAAGGGGAAGGCCCAAGGCCCAAGGCCAAGATTGCCTATGAGGCCTATTTTCTTCCTTAATTAAAGATGGCCGGAACTTAATTTCTCTTCCACTAATGTTGGCACTTGGCAATGAAAATTGGGTGTAGAAGAAATTAAGTTCAAGCTTGTAGTCATTTTGCACAAGTCATTCTTTCATGTTAACTAAAAACATGAAAAAAATTTAAAAATTTGGTTAGAAGTTAGAACTCTAGTAAGGTAAGTCATGACAAGCACAGTGTGCAGCGACCATTAGAGTCAAATAAAGTGAGGTATCACACTCGCCATCTACAGATGAAAGAGGCATACCTTTCCACCCCTTAGTGCTAAGGATACAAGTTTTATATAAAATAATATATTTTATATTAAAATTAATAATATTTCTCAAAAAGACAAATATATTTTGTTTCAAAGCTCAACACGCCAAACTTTTTTTTTCTTTTTACTTTAATACAATAATATTATATACACTAATAAGTTATATATTTTGGGAATTGTTATTCGCACTCAAAATTCTTTATTCTACAATGCAAAATTTCTATATTTAGAAAGAAAAATACACTTGTGAGGAGCGTAGAATGAGATTTTTGAAGTGCGAATAACATTTTCCTATATTTTATATAAAACTAATAATATTTCTCAAAAGACAAATATATTTTGTTTCAAAGCCCAACACGCCAAACTTTTTTTTATTTTTTACTTTAATACAATAATATTATTTACACTAATAAGTTATGATTTTTGTTTTAGGAACTTTAATGAAAATGACTTGAGCTAACTTTAATTTAACTAAAAACCACCCTAAACTATTATTTAACCAAAAGAGCTTAAAATTTAATCATAAGGGCACAACTTACTGACTGAATTAAAAGCCCAACCAACAGTAAATATTTTTTCCAAACTTGCCCCGGACGGAACCTAACCGAGCCGTTAGACTCTGAAATTTTTGTTAAGGGTTTGGACGGCAATGTGACGTGGTAGATTATAGTGGAGTGTTGTGTTGTGTTGGGCGAGACGTACCAAAATCTTCCTCCATTTCTCTCTTCTTTCTGTCTACATGTTATGGACAGAGATGGGTTGTGTGTGTGGCACGTGCATTGGAGAACACACACACGCAGAAAAGTACCAAGAGACGTGCTAGCTGTGGTTGGAGAAGACCAAAAAGACATAACACTAGAAATATTTGTGTTTTCCTATTTTAACCCTATCACAGTTGATAAGGCATTAATGTCTACCATGGTTTTTACGCCCTTTCTCACATTTTCTGGGTTTTCTTCTCTAACCCTTTCTTTTCCACCATGAAGCTGCCTATTTTGCCACCAATTTATTTAGGGGTGTGCTATCCACACACCCCAAATTACTTCTCACACACCCCTTGTTAATTTATGTCCGTTGATCTTCTTCAATTCATCCGATCCGACGGTTGAAAATTAGAAAAGTGTGTGAGAAGTAAAATGGGTTATGTGGATATCACATTCCTTTATTTATTTATTTTTTTGAAAATTGTTACACATATTTGGAGCATTTTAGTTTTTATGCGCAACAATCTAGAGATTATACACAAGGCTTGTCATGTTGCTGGTGGTTTTTTTATATATAGAATTTGAAGCATGGAATCTCGGTTAGTTTTTATAGGAGTTTTTATTTTATTTTTTGGTAAATTTGACAAAGCAACCAAATTCTTCTAGGTTTATCATGTAACTCATGTTGCTGCTGCAGATTTTAAGATGCTTCAAATTTTAACAAAACTAATCAAAATTTCCATTTGTTATGTTAGACGGAAAAGAGGAGTAAAAGAAAAAGAGAGAAGGAAGACAACGCAGGAACATATAAGAAAGGATGAGGGAGGGAGAAGATGAAAAGGTTGGAAATTAATGTTCTTCTTATAATTCACCCTAAAATCCTCTTTATATAAAATACAACAAAAAATTATAAAACAAAATTACAAAATCGATAATATAATTCACTTTTAAATCAGGATAATTCACACAAATAAAGCTACAAAATGAATGATAGATTTCACTGTGAAACTTGATGTGCTCTCTTTATAATAGAATGCAACATTATACGTTTTATTGCCAAGAAAAGCATAATTGCACATCAAGTAGTAGTGTGGGTTATTTTGTTAGAGTTTTAGAAATAGTGTGGGTTATTTTGGTTTGATTTTCAGAAATAATGTATAATTTTGCTGTAGTTCCAGAAATAGTAGGTTATTGACACATCCCGACCCGAAAGAGTGGCGTGCTGGCCATCACGTGAGAGTGATGTAACCATGTGCACAGTGCGGAAGCAATAAATGATAGAATTTACGGGTCAATTAAAACCGAAAACACTAGCAATACTAGTGTAAAAGAAGTGTGAATTCCACTAATACAGAGCATAAAAGTCTACGTGCAGTCAAGCAGAAGTACTAAATAGAAATAACACCCGAAGGTGGTCCTACATAAGTGAAATGAGCTCCTCGTATGCCACCAACGAACGCTACTTAATACCTAGAGGGGCGAAAAACAAAGTTGAGTGGGTCAGAAACAAAACTTTTCAAAACCTTTCTTTTCTCAAAAGTTATAACCCCTCGCCGTAAAACCTGTATAATTTCCCAGAAATAAAGTATATACTTATATATATAATTCTCAAAATCCTGCTGAAAATATGTATGTATGAAAGTATGTATGCCATGCCAAAGTATCATAACTGAGTGCCAAAGCATAACTCTGTGAATGTGATTGAATACTAAATAATCATCTCAGCCCTCGGCTATATATAGTTCATAACAATCATCATATCATATAGCTCATACTCATCTCAATCATATCATCATATATATACCCTGCACACACATCAATACCACCTCTAGTGGTCTGCACAGCATCACTGATAAATAACTAATATGCTCTAGTGCTACAATCACGTGAAGACTGAGCGATAAATCGCGGGTCACCTACGAGTCGAACCCACCGATAGTGGCTTATTCGACAAGACTGAGCACCTAACTGGGATACAAGGTGAGCATACGGTGCGAGAGGTGAACAACACGTGAAAGACTGAGCCCCTCTCTAGGCGGGAGCACTAATATCAGTGTGCAGCTTTATGAGCTCTAATCATATCACATCACATCACATCATTCGTTCACATCAACTAGAATATAAACTTACCTGCCACTTACCTGTGCGTCCTCAGCACCAACATCAATATAAGCAATCAATAATGTATAATAAATAGATAGATACTTTACATGGCATTTCATATCGCATTTCATATCACATTTCATTTAAACTGATTTTCTGGGAAAAACTCATTTATATAGGTATATACGGAAAACAAATGCCCACTCACTGATAAGTAGATGGGTCGTAACCCCCATGCTTAGCCAGGCTACGCTCGTCCTCCGAATCGGTCTCGCCTATATGAGAAGTAACTGAAATAACGTTAATTAACGCACATAAACGAAACCTTAGAAATAACTTCTCATACATTACTCAATTTGGGTATATGAATATACCATTGTGATCTACACAAACTCAGGATCATCCCCATATTTTTAGAAAAATTTTCCGACCATCTACGCGCCGCCACGCGCCGGCCAAGGCACAACCAAACTCGCCGGCCACGCGCAGCCACGTGCCTGGCACGTGTAACGGAATAGTAACGCCGTTAGGAATATTCCGTTAATTAACTAACGAAAACTATTAACTCTAACTGACGACGTCAGCATATTCCGTTAAAACTGACCAAATATTCTTCGTCTTCTCCAGCGAGTCACCGGTTTCTGGGTAAACTTCCAAACATGGTTTCTCACTCATTTTTGCACCATTTTCTACCTACTTTATACCAAAATGAAGATCTCACAAAGATGAACACATCCATACCTGACTCGACCCCTAACTCGCCGGGGATTCGCCGAAAAAAGCCTCGATAATTGTGGCCAAAATGAAACTTCCCGATCTCGCTATTCCGACGTCCAATTTCTTCCAACGAAGCACTCCGAGCTTCCTAAGGACCTCCTTAAGCTTCCTATGAACTTGAAATCTCCAACAACACAAGGTTTTACGTGAGCATGAATAGTGATAAAAATCGGAGATTGTGGGAACTCGAGTTTTTTAAGGCTTTCTTACCTGCAACGGGTACCAACGAGTTCGTATGGACCTCAGGAACACGATGGGGTACTTCACGTCCTCGATCTGCCTGGTTTAGGGAGGATTTGTGTTTGTCCGTACGAAAACGAGAGGGAGAGAGAGAGAGTATCTGTGAGGTAGAGAGAGAGAGTGCGGGAGTGAGAGGGAGGAAAAGAAGTGAGGTGAATGTGTGTGTGTGTGTGGTCCAAGTACAACCAAACACTTAAGGCAAAAACATGCACATACCTTAATTTATGCCTAGGGGCATTTTCGTCATTTCACATTCGTTGTACGAAAACTCCGGGACGGGCTGTTACAATCTACTATCCTTATGAAAATTTCATCCTCGAAATTTACACAACCAAAACCATCCACTAGTACTCATAAAACAATCTCGGGTACATCTCTCTCATCCGATCATCTGTCTCCCACGTCGCTTCTACCACTGAATGGTTCATCCACAAAACTTTAACCAAATGCACTGTCTTGTTCCTCAGAACCTTTTCTTTCCAATCAAGTATCGTCACTGGCTCCTCATCATAAGTCAAATCTGAACTGATCTCTAAGGGTTGATGAGGTATCATATGAGAATGATCTGCAACATAATGACGAAGCATCGATACATGAAACACATTATGTACCTTAGACAGCTCTGACGGCAACTCAAGTCTGTAAGCAACTTCACCAACTCGCTCGGTGATCTGATAAGGTCCGATGAATCTAGGACTTAGCTTGCCTTTCTTCCCGAATCGTACTACACCTCACCACGGCGATAACTTCAGAAATACCCAATCACCAACCTTGTACACTGGATCAGTGGCGTGTCTATCTGCTAAACTGTTTTGGCGATCTTGGGCCGCTTTCATATTAGACTTAATAACCTGAATGTTCTGAGTAGTATCCTCCACTAACTCAGGGCCCACTAAAACTCCTTCACCAACCTCTGACCAACATAAAGGTGTACAACAAGGCTTGCCATATAGTGCCTCAAATGGCGCCATACCAATACTCGAGTGAAAGCTGTTGTTGTAAGCGAATTCCATCAAATCCAACCGCTTATGCCAAGCGTCGCCGAACTGCAACACCGAAGATCTTAGCATATCTTCCAAGGTTTGAATCGTCCTCTCAGATTGTCCGTCTGTTTGAGGATGATATGCCGTGCTGTACAGTAATCTCGAACCCAAGGCTTCCTAGGATGCTATCCAAAACTTAGAAGTAAATCTTGGATCTCGATCTGAAATAATACTCAAAGGAACTCCATGATACTTCACAATCTTCGTGATGAACAACTCAGCTAACTTGTTCAAAGAATACTTTTCCCTCACAGGAATGAAATGCGCTGACTTAGTAAGCCGATCAACAACCACCCAGATTCCATCATAGCCATTTTGTGTACGATGTAACTTGTACACAAAATCCATAGTAATATTTTCTCATTTCCACTGTGGAACGGGAAGTGGCTGTGACAACCCAAATGGCTTCTTTCTTTCAGCTTTAACCTGCTGTCACACGATACACCTACTTACATACTCAGCAATTTCCCTTTTCATACCTGGCTAATAATAAAATGGCCTAATGGTATGATACATTTTAATTTCTTCTGGATGCATCGCATAAGCTGTAATATGTGCCTCATCAAGAATTGCCTTTTATAATTCCTCATTATTTGGCACGTACATCCTATTTCCTTGCATAAGCATGCCATCTGACTATCTAACTCTGAGATCTTTCTTCTTCCCTAGATTCCTCAAATGAATTAACTCTTGAATCTCTTCGTTATTCATCTGAGTCTCGAGTATACGATCAATCAAAATAGGCCTAACTTGGAAACTAGCAAGTAAGGCTCTTTCTTGTTCTGCCACAACTTCTTCTTCTCGTTCTTCCAATTCTAATTTCACTCCAGTAGACCTCAAATCTACAAGAAGATGAACATGAGAAGCATACAAAGCATTAACCCGACCTTGAGATTTCCTACTCAAGGCATCAGCCACCACATTAGCACGTCCAGGATGATACTCAATCATGCAATCATAGTCACTTAGCAACTCAATCCATCTCCGCTGACGAAGATTCAAATCTTTCTGCGTGAACAGGTACTGGAGACTCTTATGATCTGAGAAAATCCTACACTTCTCTCTCTCCATCGTCTCCAAGACTTGTGCACACCACCAGTTTGCAACCAATCCAACTTCATGAATCAGTGTCCAAGTCCTCCTTGACATCTTGTCCTCCTTCTCAAGCCATGAAGCCTACCTCAAGCCATAAGCCCATCCAATTACATTGCACATAAAGGAAAGCTCTACTGCAAACACAACAACATCCAACTATTCAAAGAGAAAGGAAATTACAGCCAGCTCGAAAACAAATGCATACAATGATTGAGCAAGTGAGTTATATGGTACATTTTTTAGTTCTTGTTTTGTAAATTGATAAGCGAAGAAAATTAAGTATGGTGTAGAAAGCTAAGAAATTGAAGAGATTAAGAGAAAATTCAATTCTCTAGTAAGCAGGAGGTGCAGAGGCAATGCCGACCAAGAAGCTGTGATGGTTGTTGGGTTGAGATTGATTTTTATATGAATTACAAAGCTCTGCAGCTTTGTAGCAAGGGTTGAGTTTGATTTGGGTATCTCATGAACAGAAATTGGAAAAGAAGGGAGGAACGACTGGGTATCTCATGAAGAATGCCATGGGCATCACCACCATCATCACTATCTTGAAGGTGGTTGTTGCTCAGAGGATGCAACGAAACTGGAGAAGGCACTATTTCTAAAACTGAACAAAAAAATTGGATCAAGAAAGAGACACTATTTATGAAGCTAGACCAATAAAAGAGACACTATTTATGAAACTGGGTCAAAAAAGAAACATTATTTATGAAGTTGTACCAATTACTATACACTATGTATGAAAGTGGACCAAGAACTAGACACTATTTATGAAATGTGACCAAGAACTAGGTACTATATAAGAAAGTGGATCAAGAACTAGGCAATATTTATGAAACTGGACCAAGAACGAATCACTATTTATGAAACTGTACCAATTACTATACACTATTTATGAAATAAGACCCAATAACTAGGCACTATTTATGAAAGTGAACCAAGAGGTAGTGTGACAGTCCATCCCTGATTTTACAATTGTATAAATTTTTAATAAGTGATTTTACGAAATTGCCCTTCGAGGCTCGTGCGTTGACTGAGGTTAATTACAGTATCGTGTCACCTAAGTTTTGTTTTCTTGGCATATTCTCGTAGTACACGTCGCTACGGACGCGTGGGCGCAAGCGGTTCGTGATTTGGAGCTATATCGAGGAAGTTATTAACGTTTAAAGTTGGGGGTATTTTAGTAAAT
This sequence comes from Heteromeles arbutifolia, assembly GCA_024362995.1. Taxonomy (NCBI): domain Eukaryota; kingdom Viridiplantae; phylum Streptophyta; class Magnoliopsida; order Rosales; family Rosaceae; genus Heteromeles; species Heteromeles arbutifolia. The sequence goes on along the minus strand of JANCRC010000002.1, from coordinate 34,143,545 downwards.
TAATTAATTTCTAGAAAGCCCCAGATTTTTGGAGCTAAATCTGGAATGCCACATGGGCGGCCCAGATTTAATGATAAAATGGAATGGATGGTGGAGATTAGAAGGAAAGAAGAGAAAGGGGAAATAAATGGAGGAATGAAGAGAAGAGAAAGAAGGGGCTGACCAATCAGAAACAGAAGAAAGGAGGGAAGTGAGGAGGAACGGGGGAAAAAAAAGGGGAGAAACGGGTTCCCCTTGACCCGCACCAAATGACCCGTTTTCACCATAATTTCCAGTGGTTTTCCACCAGATTTACCACGAATTGGACCAAGCCACCACTCCCAATCATCATCTAGCCCTTCCCTCTTCCTATTACACCTCAAATTTGGAGAGATTTAGCCTTGATTTTGGACAAAACCGTTCAAAGGGGGCGCACGGGTTGGGTGTCTTTCCATGATGATTTGAAGCTATCTCTTCCAATTAATACCACCCATGGCATCCTCTTGAGGTCTGGAACAAAGCCCAAACAAGTTTGGAGGCGTTGGAACAAGTTTGGAGGTCGAATCGAATCACACCAAATTCAAGGGTTTCGTATGGTTTTGGTGAAATTGGAGCCTCTCTTGACCGAATTGGCCTTCGTCACAGGTATGAAAGTTGTTCTACTCTTTGAGATCTTCAATTCTGCAAATTTTGATAATTTTTGGAGAAAGTTAGATTTTCCGGCGAGCCGGGGCGGCCGACCTCCACCCACAGCGGCGCGTGCGGCGGCGCGTGGCCAGTGAGCCGCCAATGCTATTTTTAGGCCATAATTCATGTTCTGAATTCAGTTTTAGTGAATGAATGACGTTGATGATCATTTGAACCTAATTTCATTACGATTCGGGGTTAGGTAAAAATATGAATCAACAATTCGACCGTTGGATCGTCACCAAACTTTGATATGTTGTAGTACTTAATATTTGAAGAATGTGGAAACTTATGGATTGGGAATCCGACGTATGGATCTTCCCGAATTGGATTTGTAAGTTATAAAATAAAAGGTTAATCGCCACTCGGTTTTAGAAATTGGCGGAGATCCAACCGTTGGATCATAACGAAACTTTAGTATGTTGTTCTATAAGCATAATGTGAATCATGAGAAGTTACGGATTGGAAATCTGAGTTGCAGATCTTCCGGGTCGAACTACATAGTGACGTGTTTTATATAAGTTATATATTCTATCGATATGATTTCTGAGGCATGATTTGATGATTGTTCTAGGCGTCGATCGTCATGACGCCTTGAGGGGTTGTGCTAGGGAGTTGTAGGGCGAACTCCAGGTGAGTGGGCTTTTGGTTTTCAGTATATATATAAAATTGATTGATTTCCCAGAAATGCGTTTTAAAATGCTTTTATGAAATGAATGCCATAGATATATATATATATATATATATATATATATTTGTGTAATTATATATTGTTGCGTCGCAGGCGCCAGGTAAGTCAGGTAAGTGTGTGTGTGTGTGTGTGTGTGTGTGTGTGTGTGTGTGTGTGTGTGTGTGATGTGATGATTGAGGTGATATCGATGAGATTGTTATATGGTTCATTACCTGCACATCGGGGTTGTGCATGCCTGAGGGCTTAGCTTTCACGTGATCGTTCACCTCCCGCACCGTACGCTCACCTTGGATCCAAGGCAGGTGCCAGCCTGTCGTACAGACCACATTAGGTGGTTCCGACTCGTAGGTGACTTGCGATTCGTCGCCAGCCTTCACGTGATCGTAGTACAGAGCGTATTTACCCAGCTTGACGTACAGACCACATTAGGTGGTTCCGTCATGGGTGCAGGTTACTGATTAGTGATTATTGATGATTGATTGAGAGATGGATTGAGGATTTGATTAAGGAGCCATAGATTCAGCCGTACAGGTCACTAGAGGTGACTCCAGCTGATCATATACATTATTGCTGGCATGATTTGAGTTGAGATATCACCTGATTATTTGATGGTATTTGGTATATGTTGATTATTGGTTATGGTTCATTCGGGCATGGCATTGCTTATTTGATGAGATTGATTGATTAATGGTTTTCTGTTTTAGTACGTATATATATATTTTCTGGGAAGTATACTTGTTTTACAGAGAGGGGTTACAACTTTCATATCGAAATGGTTTTGATAAAGCTTTGTTTTTGCCCACTCACGCTTTTTGTTTTGCACCCCTTCAGGTTCTAGTAGCATAGTTTCTTTATCGACAATGACTCGTGGCATATCTCAGTTCAGGTGGCTACTTCTGAGGGTATGATCTTTACCCACACTACTGTACTTTACTTATGCTCTGACAACGCGTGTGAAATGGGTCCATACTCACTGACAGGGCACTCTGATAGTTAGGTATCTTTAGGTTTAAATTTATTCGCATTCTTCCATATCATCACTTTATAGCTTCGTCACCTTCCAGGTGATGGCCAGCACAGCTCGATTCGGAGTCCTAGTGGACATTCCGGGTCGGGGTGTGTCAGGTAGGCACTATTTATGAATCTTGACAAATGAATAGTGTAGTACCGTTCAATTTCATAAATAGTATAGTACCGTTCAGTTTCATAAATAGTGTGGTACCACTCAATTTTATAAATAGTGTTCAGTTTCATAAATAGTATAATACCATTCAGTTTCATAGATAGTGTAGTACTGTTAAGTTTCATAAACAGCGTAGTATTGTTTAGTTTCATAAACAGTTTCTGTGATGGACGAGCAAATCCTGCACGTCAAGTTTTTATATATTAAAATTGTGTCATTTTCATTAAAATTTAAGTTATTTTGTTCTTTTTATTAAAATTTAAGGGTTTTTCATTAAAAATTAAGTTTTTTCATTAAATAAAGTTATAGCACGATTTTTTGTTAAAATAAACTTAGTCTAAGCCCTTTTCATGAAAGCCCTCATATTTTCATGTGGTTCCGTAAATAGTGTGAGTTATTTTGGTTCCGTAAATAGTGTGGGTTTTTTTTGTTATATTTGAGATATAGTGTGAACTATTTTGCTATATTTCCAGAAATGGTGTTTATTTTGTTCTATTCCATAAATATTGTGAGTTATTTTGGTTCTGTTTTAAGAAATATTGTGTAATTTTGTTGTAGTTCCAGAAATAGTGGGTTATTTTAGTTTACTTTCAGAAATAGTGTGGATTATTTTTGTTCAATTTTCAGAAGTAATGTGTAATTTTGTTGTAGTTCCAAAAATATTGTGATATGCATAAAACAAAAACATAATTTCAGGGCATCCACAAATGCAACATATGGATTTTCATTCACAAATCCATGACTTTGTAATTTATCAGATCCAAGAAAAAAAGTCCTACATCAAAAATAACCAACCAGAAGTAATGACTTTTGGATCAACCTAATATAATGCTATAAAGCTCTAAAGCAAATGCACATATATGATACATGGTTTCCTCTCACAATAATTATCTACGTAACTAGTTTGATAGACGATTAGAATGTGATGATTCAATTCGAAATTAATTGAACGAAACACTAAACTAGAGAGTTACGTTACCTGTTGTGTGTTTTAATTGCACAAAACACTAACCTCACCACAAAACATATATGTCTTGAGCAAAATATTATGACTTCACGTTAGAAAATGAGTATCCAACCGACAATCAAAACTAATGGTAAAAAACCAACTAATCAAAACACAAAATCTTGGATCAATCACATAACATATCAATCATCTACATGACAAAACTTTTGAACTTTTTTGGATGGCATTAACCATTATTTGAGAGCATCTCCAATGGAATCCTTAAATAGGGACAATCACCGTATAAAATGAATATAAAACAAATATCGGAACAAAATGAATCTCCAATGGATCGGAAAGCGAGTTCCTAAAATATAGGGACTCATCGAATACTTAATGTATATACCCACATATAGCAACTGTATACGGATTGAAATGGTGGAGCCCAATAACAATTTGGGTTGAAAGATTGGCCCACCAATTTAAATGCTGCTGTGCCGCAAGCACTCTACTTGCGGAGTACGCGCGGGTTGTTTTGGTCTCGGCCGACAATGGCATCAATTTGAATGCAGCTGTGCAGCAAGCAGTCTACTTGCCCAGCCCACGTGTTCTTTTTTGGCCTTTTCAAATGAACGGTTAGGATTCATTATGGCTTTCAAATTCTTTTTCACCATTGAGGATCAACGGTTCAAGAATAATAAAACATCGCCAGCGCGGCTGCTCTAATTTTGGCTTTGAAATGAAAGGTCAAGATTCATTCTAGTTATCGTTTTGTGAAGAAAAAATTTGATATTAAAATTTGAAATTTTTTTGGGTGAAATGTTCACAAAATTATTATACGACAACATAATGTGAAAATAATTATAAAAAAATTAACACAAAGTACATAATTAAATTATCACATAAAATCGTAAAAACCTTCAATTTAAAGATTCTACTATAAAGACTTATCCATTAAAAGTAATATTCCTATAGAGACACAAAGATTCTCCTTTAATCCCTAAATAAGTTCTTATATGTGATGGTTAGAGTCCCTAAATAATGACACCAATTGAAGATGCTCTAATAAATAAACTCCACATGGTACACCAATGCCGGCATCCAACACCCAAAACTCCCAAATGAAAACAGAGTCTCTCTTTCTCTTCTTGCTCTTTCCTCGTTTTGACCAAAACCTTAAACCCATTTTCCTCTTCCAATATATGTGACCTTCAAAACCCATAAGAGCAGTTCCACCCCTAACACAAATGTGCCAGCACTCAACACATTTATCCACTCAATGAACAGTGATAGATCCAAATGAATAGTAATAGGCCAAATGCATTTCCACCCCTAAAAAAATGTGCTGACACAAAGTCTAAAAATGCGCTGGCACAAACGATCTCCACCCCTACAAAATGCGCTGGCACCTAGCCCATTTAAAATATTTTAAATTTTTTTATAAAAGAATAAATACATAAAATAGTTTTAATTTCGAATAGGATTTTTAACCAATCTCGTCACGCCACGTGTTATTATCCGAAACTACTATTTTGTGAATAGATTTCCGCTAAGATTTGCAACCAATCCTGACGCGCCACGTGTCACTATTTGTTTACAACAATTTAGCCAAGATTACGATAAGATTTTCAACCAATCTTATTACGCCACGTGTCATTATCCGAACGTACTATTATGTGGATAGATTTTCGATAAGATTTTCAATGAATTACGTAGTGCCACATGGCATTGTGCAGAACCTCATCCTTTCTTTTTTTTGTCCATATAAACCCTACATCTTTTCATCCATCCTCACACCAAACTCAATCCTTCTTTTTTAGCTCAGAATCATTCTTCATTGTTTTCAAATCTTGAGTTTTTTTTACAATGTCTTCTTCAAGGAGAGTGCATAAACAATTTGAGGAGCAACAGAAAAGATTGTTGGCACAACAGGAAGAATTGATCAATCTCGAGGAAGGTGGAGGTGGAGATGAGGCTTTTGCAATGGAGGAAGATGAGGATGATGACCATAAAAGGTAGAGGGCCTCACATTTCCGCAGCGTCATGGAAGCTGTGGGTCAGATAGTCAAACTCAGATGCTGCAAACTTCGATAGAAAAAGGGAAAAACGAGGTAAAGATCTCTTGGAAGATTATTTTATTCCCAACAACATATTCCCTGATCATGTTTTTAGATGTTGTTTTAGAATGCAACGACGTTTGTTCGACAAAATCATGGGTGCTATTTGCAACCATGATCCATACTTTGTGCAAAAAGATGATGTTTTTCATGTTCTAGGTCTGCTTCTGGAGGAAAAAATTACGGCTGCCTTACGAATGCTTGCATATGGAGCATCTGCATATCAAGTGGATGAGATCGCAAGGATAGGAAAAACAATTGTTCTGGAGTCCCTGATGCGGTTTTGCTTTGCAATTGAAGCCCTGTCCACCAATGAGTACCTTCGGACACCCACGCCAAGGGACATGCGAAGGCTTCTGAGGAAGGGTGAGATGCGAGGCTTCCCTGGCATGATTGGAAGCATCGACTGCATGCATTGGACTTGGAAAAATTGTCCAAGTGCATGGCAAAGAGCTTATGGCGACAGAAAACGAGCCAAATGTATCATTTTGGAAGCGGTGGCTTCATTTGATACATGGATTTGGCATGCTTTTTTTGGTGTTCCAGGAGCTCAGAATGACCTAAATGTCTTTGCCCAATCTCTAGTGTTCGACGAACTGTTGCAAGGAAAATCGCTGAGATGCACATATTGGGTTAATGGCCATAAATACGAGGGACCATACTACCTTGCAGACGACATTTACCCAAGGTGGTCAAAGTTTGTCAAAAGAGTGCCACATCCACAGAGTGAAAAAGAAAAACACTTCGCAAAATGTCAAGAGGGGTGTAGGAAAGATGTGGAGCGTTGTTTTGGTATCCTGCAAGCTTGTTGGGCAATTGTCAGGGCTGCTACTAGAATGTTTGATGTCGAGGCTCTTCGATCCATCATGATGACGTGTATTATTCTCCACAACATGATTCTGGAAGATAAGTATGATTATGATGTCGTCAATGAATACGAGCAGGATCCGATGAACAACTCAAGAACACGTATCTATTGTGCTCATGACCAGACCGAAGATCCCGTGCAACACGAGCTGTTGGAACAGGATAGACGTTACAATGAATCGATCGTTCCGCGGTACATGGATGTGCAAGAGCCATACTGGCATGTAACCTGCCAGAATGACTTGATTAAGCACCAGTGAGGATTGCAAGAAGGTGAAGATAATTAAAATGAGCTTGTGGTTGAAGAATAAAGTGTATTTTTTTAAGTTTATGTAAATTTATTTGGTGTGTTTTTTTTTTTTTTTTTTTAAGTTTATTTGGTGAGGTTATGTAATCTTATTTGATGTGTTTAAATAAAGTACAAAAAATAAATTTGAAATTGCGTAAAGTTCTAAAAATAAATAAGAAATTACACAAAGTACTAATAATAAATAAGAAATTACATAAAGTACTAAGAATAAATAAGAAATTACACAAAGTACTAATAATAAATAATAAATTACATCTATAAATAAAAATAAATAAGAAATTACATAAAGTACTAAAAATAAAGACGAAATTACATAAAAATTACATAAGAAATTAAATAAAGTACTACAAATAAATACGAAATTATACAAAGTCTCTGGAGCTAGGATATGGGGTGCTAGGATCTTCGTTGCTAGGATTTTGTAGCTATAACCCCCTTGACTTGTTTCTGCATCTCTTGCATGCCTCCTTCACACAACGTCTCTTTTTTCCGATGTCCAAAAATATTTTGAATTCGGAGACAGACCTACTAGAGACTTGTTCATAATGTCACGATTTGCTTGAGCTATCCTTTCTTCTCTTTGCATCTCATTTTCTCGATTAAGTGCTTCTCTAATCATCTCGTTCTCTCGATTAACTATTTATCTTTGTCTCTCAGCTGCAGCATCACGTCTCTCAATAGTTGCTAATATTGCTGCCATAGCAGCAGCTTTTTCCTCATCTCTAGCCACTTCCCACGCCATGTTCAGTTCACCTTGGCAAGCAAGTTCCTCCATATATTTAGTGTAGTCATTTTTGGAATAACTACCTTTTTTCTTTGATGCCTTTTTACCTTGAGGCCTCAGGGACTGATGAGTCGGTTGGGTCTCCAGCACTTCTTCAGTTGTCCCTTCCGTGTCTTCAAATGTGTCGCCTTCTGGTTCGGTCGTGTTTGCTTCTGACGAATTGTGTAGGCCCATGCCGTGCATGACAACTTTTGGACCGGTTGCCACAATTTTGTATCCGGGGCAATCTTTGACAATTTCCCAACATTCCCATTTGTTGAATGATTTGTTGTGGTTCTTCGCATTGTGAAAGCTTGTGCTTGTAGTGTCTATAAATGTGGGATAAGATAGTATTATAAAATGTGGGTGTAACACAAATAAATAAATAAAAATATTGATGCGGGTGGAATACATATAAATAAATAAAAATATTGTCATCTATTCCGCTAAACTTGTCCCACTACGCAGATTACCGGAAGAATGAGAGATGACGTTTTTCCAACAAGTAAATGATGCGTTGAGTTTTTTCCAACGACCTTGAAGACCTTGACTAGTTCTGGCGTCTTTTCCATGTACATCGCAAAACGCTTTCGTAATTTTACTCCACATTTCTCGTGTATCCATCTCATTACCCGTAATCAGGTCATGAGTTGTGTGAACCCAACATTCACACAACATAACATCTTCAATGAGCTTCCACGAAGACATTTTTTTCTCTCAAAGTGTAGAAAGTGTAGAAAATATTGAAATGTGGTGTAAGGTGAAAGATGAGGGTTAGGTATTTATAGAAAAAAAAATATTTTAAAATATTTATGTATTTTTAAAAAAAAATTCAGTATTTTTTCATAATTTTTAATAAATTTTAATTTAGTTAATTAATCTGGACCGTTGGATTTGAAAAATATTCAAATCCAATAGCCTATAAGGTGCCACGTGGCCAACGGTCATAATTCTGACCGTTGGGCCTTTTTTTTTTTTTAATTTTAATTGTTGGGGGAAAAATGTGGACCGTTGATTTGTGATCGGATGGTCCAGATCAAAACTGAAATTCAATTTTTTTTTTACCGTTGGAAATCCAACGGCGCAACCCGGGCCACGTGGCCTCCCCGGCTGAGGTTTGAGTGCGCTGCGCATGCGGGCCCCTGTCTGCAAACGTGTCCCCCACTTGTGTCCACACGTGCTTGTATTGCACGCGCCTGGCGCAAAAAAAAAATTGAATGGCCCTCCGACTCAGTCGCCATGCTGGCGTCAGATGGGCCAGTCCCAAGATCTATCAAATTTGGGCTGGCCTGGAGACCAGCTTCGGCTGGGTGCTAGGCAAAATTCTGGGCTGGATTAACTTCCCTAGGTGCCGGGCCATTTTTTTGGCTGTGTGCCGGCCTAACCCACCCCCGGTGGGATTGCTCTAAAGTTCTTTTAAAAATCTGCACAGTATGCAACTTTTGGATATGGTAAAATACTAGCCTGCATTCTCATAGGGATAAATTCTTTTGTTACCGTGAGAATACACTCAGCCAAAATTGAAAAATTAAAAGATTTGCACTGCATTATTCAATTATTCGTTCATAGTTGTGGATGTTAAAGGTCTAAAAGCAAATTTCGCTACGATAGCATGCAATCCTCTATAGTTTGGTTTCCAAAAATAACACTGCAGAATCAGATACCTATTCGTTACTCTCGTCGTACGAGTCCTCTCCACCTTGTAGCATCTGCGCTCTGCATTTCTTCATCGCAGCAACTAAGACTTGGCAAAATCTTGAGAGTGGGTTGCCATTTCGCTTGAAGTGCCTGTACCTAGCAGTCCTACCACTGCTGCAAATGCTGATGCTACGGATGCCTGGAACCCAGTAGCCCAAATTCCTTCACCCTCAAAGACTCCTAATATGGTGATTCAGAAAAAAATGATGGAGTTCGAATGGAATTGAAAATGAAAACAGAGATTAGGTGGAGAGATTGGGAGAGAGGTAGAGAGATCAATTCGATTACAAAAGTGGAGGAATTGTTTCTGTACAAAGGAGAGGTCGAGATCAGGCAGAGCGATTGAGAAATAGGGATTAGGTGGAGAGATCGGAGAAACGAAGAGAGGTTTAAGCGGGAAAGGGTGACCGGACTAAACCTTTATATTAGTTGAGAGAATTTATTTAGTTTTTAATATAAAACAAATTGTTATAACCATATATACTCTCCAGCTAGTTTACGAGGGAGGTCAAATAAATTGACGATTATTCATTGAAGAATTACATGTTACAGAAGCTGAAAATGCTACTAATGATTCTGCTTCCCAAAATGATGTCAGATCCAAGTGTTTTGAATAATCTGCTTGGTACGGGTAGCTATGATGATTTTTTGTTTTGTTTTGTATATGAGCGCTGCCAGTCGCATTTGAAAGCAGAGGAGGATGAAGTAGGAATTGATTAAAAGTTTTCCAGGAAATTAAGCAGAAAAATTGCAGCTAAGGCTGTGAGTCTTGTGACTTTCAATAGTAAACAATCTACGACAACTATTTTGCCAACAAGAGAAACAACAGTGAGAAACGAATCTGCAAGGTTACCGCTTCTATAGTAGGCCAGACAAGACGAGTGTGATACTAATATATTGAACTTATATATGAATCACATTCTTACAGTGAGCCAAAAAAACTTAGTGTCATACCTATATTTTGAACTCATAAGTGTGATATTAAAATATACTAAACTCACATTAACGTAACAGTAATGTTAGAGGTATCAAACTCAAGTTACATGATTCCTATATATATGTTACACTCGCTCAAATAACTGAGGAAGTGTAGCAAACGACCAAAAAAAATTACTGTGGAAGGCCTTAATTAATCCAAAACAATTTCTAAATAAAAAAACTTACGCATTACCCTTAAGGATAATCCAACAAATTAATTTGGATATGTATGGTTTAAAGGTGAATAGATGATTTTCATTGATAAATTTAGTATGCACATTTAGTCTAAGCCTGTTACAAAGGGAAAAAGGGAACAAGTAGGACTAGGCCCGTCCTCACTTTATTTTTAGCCTACTTTGTTCTCTACTGCAGCCTTTCAAATTCCACCTCCCAAGTCCCAACAAATCCCGTTTCACATCCCAATTTTTACACTAATATTTGTATTTTACTCTCTCATCTCTCTTGCAAATTATTGGTTTAAACTATGATTTTGTTTTTGTTAAATTGATCCATTGCAATTTTTTTAAATTGATTATCAAAATTGTTTTGGGTTTGTAAACTTGAGCGAGTATTTTTGCTATATTGTGAAGAGCAACCTATACAATCGAATAGGTGACTTGTGGATGGACAATTGCTGGGTTGCTTACATTGATATAGATATTTTAAATAGTATAGATGACGAGTCTATTGTGAAATTTGTGATACAGTTTCAAAATATGAAATTTCGTTAAGTACAATTTTGATTGTTGTGAATTGGTAATGTTATCAATGCATTTGTTATTTTGGACTTGTATCAAATTATATTTGGTTTTTGTTTATACTTTTGTAGATACTATCTATTTAGATTTATTTTTTAAACATTTGGGGTAATGTTATTCATATTTTTTTTTTTACCTCCCACGCACTCTTATTAAATTGCTAAAAATTTAAAGATGTGTTATAAAAGATAAAAATAAATGTATGAATAACATCACATTAACATTTGTAAACATCACATTAACATTTGTAAGAGGCTCCTCATATAAAATTCTAACTCCACTGTACCAAACATTAGTTGTTTTGTAAAGTACGGCACTGCGCTCGATGCATGAGTAGTTGAAGGCGCACGTAACCTACTGTAGCATTAGGTCTACGCACGTTGTGTGCCATTTTTTATGCACTCTGATGCACTCATATAATGACGTTTTACCTCTAGGCAACTAAGTTGAATATACTTAAGATACTAAAATATTCCAATCTCTCGAAGTAATAAACTAATGGCGCGTTTATCTCTCGAAGGAATAAACTAATGGCGCGTTTACGTAACCGTAATCAAAATAGAGGAATTGGATTGATGAGAAATTGAATTGAGGAGGAATTGGATTGAGGAGGAGTCAGAATCGGATTCCTGTCAAAGCTGTTTACTTAAATGTTCTAGAATCGAAGTAAAAATGAAACGAAATTCATATAAGTTGTTTACCAGTTCACCTGAATCGGAATGAAAATTAATATGATTACTAAAATACCCTTAATCTAAATAATAGAAAAATTCATAAGTTTTTGATACAATTTCACACACACACACACACACATGTTTAGTTTTATTAAAATATTAACCATTCCTGTTGGAAAATATTGGTTGGCTGACACCAGCTTTCTAGAACCCACGGGTTCACTACATCATCAATTTTTTTTTTCTATTTTTTTCAGTCCCTTTTCACTTCGTTCTCTCCGTCCGTTCAACAGTCTCGCTCTCTCTAGCTCTCTCTCTCTCAGTCTCTCTAGCTATTTCTCATTCTCTCCGTCTAAGCAGCAAACCTTCCATAAACGCAGCAGCATACCCAGAAGCATACCCAGTTTCCTGCAGTTCGAAAGATTTGAGGGGCGGAATCCAAACTTTCAATGGCAATTTCAGATGAGCCGAGGGCTTGTCCTTCTGTGGGTGATAGGTCTTGGTAGTCTGGGAGGTGGTGCTGTGGTCTGCGTTGGTTAAGGGTGGGATGGGTGTGTGCTTTGGGTGGTTGATTCGTGGGAGACAGATGGGAGGGGTAGGGCAATTTCGGTAGAGAAGTTTGATAACAGATGCTGGCTTTTTTTTCCGGAATTCAATTACCACCTTCAAGTCAGTATTTGGATTCCAGGGATATCAGGAATCCGATTACTGATTTTGGGTGGAGCCCACTAATTTTTTCATCACAAAAATTTGGTAAACGCTAGAATCACTTAGAGAGGAATTCAATTCCCTTTCTTCTACCTCTATTCCGGTTTGGTAAACACGCCATAAACATTAATCTTAGCGCATAAAAAGGTTTAGGAAACTAGATATTAATCTTTGAAAAATATTATCTTTAGACTAAAACCTTAACCAAAATAAAAAACTAATTATAGTCCCTTGACTTATGTCCAAGTCAGCATTTATATTTAATGCCAGACTTAACTCCTTTTATGTAATTTTTTTCTTCTTATATTATTCTTGAGTGAATTATAATGTCTCATATTTAATTTAAGGAAAGTGTTATTAGCATTCTAAAAATCTCATTCTACACTCCTCACAAGTGCATTTTTGTTTCAAAATATAGAAAGTTTGGAGTGTAGAATGAGAATTTTGGAATGCTAATAACAATTCATAATTTATTTATAACTTTTTATTTTATTGCTAAGATAAATGATTCCACTTAAAAATGAAACTTTTTGTCCAACCCAAAAAATTATCTTCAACTGTGACAACTCGTCCCTAGTTCTACGATTTTATAAATTTTAAAAATGTGAATTTACGAAAATGCCTTAGAGGCGAGGGCATTGACTTTCGTTGACCAACGTATAGTGAGACGTATGAAATATTCTTTTAGTGTTTTCTTGAGGTACTCAACGATACGAATACGTAGGCGCAAGCAGAATCAAATTAGGAGCTACGGTTAAAATTTTACCGAACTACAAATTTAAAAAGTACTTTTGTAAGAATTACTATTTATTATTTTATATATCTCTCATAGTTATTATATTATTATTTGATATTAGTTAGAGAAATGAAAAAGAAAAAAGAAAAAGAAGAAGAAAAGGGGGGGTTGCTGCCCAATCGGAGGAAAGATTGAGAGGAAATGAGGGGAGGTGGTGGCGAATCGGGAGAGGAGAGAGGAAAAGGCGGACCAATGGGAGGAGAGAGCCGGGAGGGGATGGGAGAGAAGAGGGAAACACCGGATCACCCTAGACCCGATGACTCGACCCGGTTAGCCGGCTCCCGTGATAGTTTTTGATGGTTTTCTGTCTGATTCGCGCGAGTTTCTTCGAGCTACCACCTGGTAACATCTCAAAATCGTCCCACCTTCCTTTCTTATTCAAAAAATGGGGTTGTTTGGGCTCAGATTTGGAAGAACCGAAGCCGTCGGCTGCAAGGACACCCGACGACAATTCGCCGTTTTGTGCAACCATTCCCGTCGATCTCCACCATCAAACAAATTACCTTGAGCTCAGGGACAATGCCTAATCATTGGTTGAAGCGTCGGAGTTGATTTGAGGACGAATAAAAAAACCAATTCTAGGGTTCCGGCGGATCAAGGCTGATTTCAGGCGTTTCCCGGCCAAATTGGACTTGGCCACAGGTATCAAACTTGCTCTATTTGTTGAGATCTTCAGTCCTGTAAAATTTGGGAATTTTTGGAATTGTTTGATTTTTCGGTGAGTCGGGGTGGCCGACTGCCACGTCCAGCGGCGCGTGGTCAGTGGGCTGACATTGCCTTTTTGAGTTAAATTTGATGTTCTGATACCAAACTGACACATCCCGACCTGAAATGCCCACTTGGACTCCGAATCGAGCTGTGTTGGCCGACACTTGGAAGGTGACGAAGCCGTAAAGTATAGTGTAGTGGAAAATGTGGATAAATTTAAACCTAAAAGTGCCTAAATATAAGAGTGTGCTATGAGCAAGAATGAACCCATTTCACACGTGATGTCAGAGCATAAGTAAAGTACAGTAGAGTGGAAAGAGAATCATATCATCGAAGGTAATCTCCAATACCAAGATTTGCCACGAATCCTCGTCGATAAGAACGCTTAGCTATTAAAACCTAGAAGGGTGAAAAACAAGGCTGAGTGGGCCTGAAAATAAAGTTTTATAAAAACCTTTCTGAAAATATTGTAACTCCTCGCCATAAAATAAGTATAGTTTCCAAAATATACTTACTACGTATAGTATAAAAATACTTACTGTAGCCTGCAAAGTCTTAAGAATTCATTACGACACAATATCTCGTAACTAAGGGGAGGAGATCCAAAATCACAAAATGTCAACAGTAATATAAGTAAAATCAGGTGCTCAACAACCTATGCTAACACACAAGTCGGAGTCGCCTAATGCGACCTATACGATTGAACTGATGCTCATCAATCTATGCTAGCACACGAGTCAAAGTTGCCTATTGTAACATGTACGACAGGACTGGGTGTAATCATAATATACGCTCTAGTACTACAATCTCGTGAAGACTAGCGTTATTCGCAGTCACCTACGAGTCAGAGTTACCTAATGCAACCTGTACAACAGGACTGGCACCTACTTGGATCTAAGGCAAGCATGCGGTGTGGAGGTGAACATACACGTGAAAGACTGGCTCTAGCCTTGGGCGAGCACTAACACCGGGGCGCAGCAATGACGAGCAGACTACATAAATATAAGCATGCCATAACGATTCAATAATTCTAGTCAACATACTAACATTCATAGTCGTAGATATAATTATGGCATCAAAGATTATAAGCATACCTGTGCATCCCATAGGATGTATCATATTTCATAAATTCCGTCATTTCGCTAATTCTTATAAACTTTAGTCTAATTCAGGCGTACGTAAGAAATTGTTTTTCAAATGCATAAATGGAAACTATCAATTGTGTGTGTCTATATATATATATATATATATATATATATATATATTATAAAAAGGAAAAGACCCATTCACCTGGAGTTTGCGCTACAACTCCCTAGCACGAATATCGAGGCGTCAAGAACAATCGTCGCCTAGAATAAATATCAAATCACGTCTCAGTATTCTTATCGATAGAATACGTAACTTACACAAAACACATCCCCAAGGCATTCTAGAATGATTTGTAACCCATTGACCAAAAGTCAACCGCCGGTCAAAGGTCGACGGTAAGGTCCACAACACTACATAACTCGATTTGGAAGATCCGCACCTCGGATTTCCAATCCATAATTTCTCAAAGTTTCAATAAGCTTCGAGAACAACATCCTAAAGTTTCGAAATGATCCAACGGTCGGATCTCCGTCAATCGCTAAAATTAAGTGACGATCGACGTTTAGATTTACAAACTTAGAATTCCTACAAAGTTTTAGCTTTTGTCGAAATTTCCAGAAATGTCCCGAATGAAGATGTGGTGCCAAAGGGGTAGCACTCGATAGAAGAACATATGAGGGACAACCATTTTTGGTCCCTGATAACACTAATTTTTCCAAACGCGCTAGTGATCTTTCCGGATCTTTAGGAGGAAGATCGACTTTCGTTTAAGTCAATTCTAAAGTAGAATGTTAACATATTCCTTTTTTCGGCTTTAGGATATTCCAATCAATACTAGTTTTCGAATTTCTTTTGGTAATGTACTCGTCATTTCGATGAGTATAAGCATGAGAGTACGAGTTGTTATACCTACGGTCAGTAGAAATCCCCGAAGTAGTAAGTATTTTTCCTTAGAATGAATGAAAACCACCTTATAAGACCAATTCCTTACCTTTCATCTGAAACCATCTACCCGAGCTGGCTCTAACCTATAATCAGCCTATGGTGGCATTACTAATTGATGATATTGTTCGATATCTAGAAGTTATCAACCAGTATTTAGCTGGTATGATTTCTAATATCGAACATGAGTGCTAGTATCTGGGAGTGATATCTTTATGCCAGAAAGCCAGTTCAGAGTTTCAAGGTAATGAACAATATCAAAATATTTTAAATGTGTTAATTAGCGGCGCGACTGATAGACTGATTAATAGTGACTACCTAAGCCAAAGAAACTAAATCATGGGAACTTTGGAGCAAGTTTTGTATTAGGATGGTAAACTCATAGTTGTTTTTACATTATCACCTATCTAGATAAACAGAACCTTTCTGACTAGCCACCTCTTGGATCACTTCCGCAGGTAGATAGTAGAATCAAAGTATGAGTTAGTTTCTCACTGTTAGAGTGAATTAAGTGTCGAGAAAGCTGTGAAGATCTTTTAGCATGCGGCGTAGTGACAGGAAGTAGTATGGTACGTTTCGAGGACGTACATCTCTGGAATCATTTCTCCAAATTTTACCTGGGATATCACCAAATGGTGGAGTGAAGTACACCATTGATCCACTTTCTCGTACAACACTAGTTTTTCCTTGCATCCTTTCAAACAAGTCCTACATCATTGAGAGAACTTAGTTACTAAAGCTTATCTATTAGGAAATTACCCAACTCTCAAACTGACATACCCCGACCCTGAATGCCCACTTGGACTCCAAATCAAGCTGTGCTAGCCGACACCTGGAAGGTGACGAAGCCATAAAGTGTAGAGTAGTGGAAAATGTGGATAAATTTAAACCTAAAAGTGCTTAAATATAAAAGTACGATGTGAGCGGGAATGAACCCATTTCACACGTGATGTCAGAGCATAAGTAAAGTATAGTAGAGTGGATTGAGAATCATACCATCGAAGGTAATCTCCAATATTAAGATTGGTATGATTCTCAATCCACTCTATTGTACTTTACTTATGCTCTGACATCACGTGTGAAATGGGTTCATTCTCGCTCACAGCGCACTCTTATATTTAGGCATTTTTAGGTTTAAATTTATCCACATTTTCTACCACACTACACTTTATGGCTTCGTCACCTTCCAGGTATCGGCCATCACAACTCGATTCGGATTCCAAGTGAACATTCCGGGTCTGGGTGTGTCAGTTTGGTATCAGAGCATAAGTTTGGGCAGTTTGGTATCAGAGCATAAGTTTGGGCAGTATTGCATTCATCACACGCGTGATGTAAGCATTCTCGATTCTTGAGCCTAAATGTTGAATTTTGCCACCTCGTCAACTACGAAAAATGTGTTAGGTTTTCCTAAGTTTTGGGAGGATTAGGCGACTTATTGACATTCGAGAAAATCATTTTGGCTACCACCCCTATACTATAAACGATGAACCTCTTTGGCACGGAAAATTTCATCTTGGAAATGAATTGTTAGCCTTGTAGCCAGGCTAATGTATCGATGGTTGTGTATGACCGGAGAATTACTAATCAATCCATCATTATTTTCCAGCCATCATTACCAAAACTTTTGGATGGGAGACCCTAATTAGTTTCGATTCTTGGGCAGTACCTGTTAGTATATCACCTATTGGAAATCCCAACAAAAGTTTTTGTTTTTGTTGAATTTCCAGAAATGTCTCATGTGACAATGTGGTGCTAAAGTGGTAGCACTCGATGGAAGAACATCTTGGGACAATAATTTTTGGTCCCTGATAGCACTAATCTTTTCAAACACATTAGTGATCATTCCGGATCTTCAGAAGGAAGATCAACTTCCGTTTAAGTTCGTTCTACAGTAGATTATTAGCAATTCATTTTTTCGGCCTTAGAACGTTCCATCCAATACTAGCTTTCCGAATTTCTTTTGGTGATGTACTCGTCATTTCGATGAGTATAGGCATCGAAGTACGAGTTGTTATACTTAAGTTTAGTAGAAATCCTTGAAGTAGTAAGTATTTTCCCTAGAATTAATGAAACCACCTCACAGGACGAGTTCCTTACCAGTCATCTGAAACCATTTACCCGAGCAGGCTCTAATATGTAATCAGCCTACGGTGGCGCTACTAATTGATGATATTATTTGATATCTTGGAACTGTCAACTAGTATTCAGGCGGTATGATTTCTAATACCAAACACATGCTAGTATTTGGGAATGATACTCTTATGCCAAAACGCTGGTTTACAATTTCAGGGTAACGAACAATATCAAGATATCTTAATTATGTTAATTAAGGGCGCGACTGATAGATTGATTAACAGTGACTACCTGAGCCAAAGAAACTTAGGAGCAAGCTTTGTATTAGGACGGTAAACTCATAGTTGTTTTTACCTTATTACCTATCTAGGTAAACATAGCCTCTTCGCCTAGCCACATTTTCGATCACTTCCACATGCAAACAGTATAATTGAAGTGCAAGTTAATTTTCCACTATCAGAGTGAGTTGAGTATCGTGAAAATTGTGAAGGCCTTTTGGTCTGCGTCATAGTGAAAAGAAGTAGTATTGTATGTTTCGAGAACGTATATCTTTGGCATCATTTCTCCAAATTTTTCCTGGGATATCACCAAATGGCAAAGTGAAGTACGCCATCGATCCACTTTCTCGTACTACACCAATTTTCCTTGTGTCTTTTTGAACAACTCTTACAATCGAGAGAATTTAGTTATGGAAGCTTACCAATTGGAGATTTATCCAACCAAACACCTTATATAGAGAACCTCAAACCTATTTGTGAAGGCGAAAGGCCGAACCTTAGGTCGTACCTAGATTTTAGCAACCCAATCCGGTAGCAATTAAAACTTTTAATACCTATACTTCGAATTGATGGTCGACCCGACCAACCTTTGAAACTCGAGTCTCTTTCATAGCTTGACGAATTTGTAGTAGTCCTACATACGACTTTCTCAACTATTTCAGCAACGAGATTAAATTCTCTAAACACCGGCAGTCAGCTTTATACCAAATTCCACAAATGTTAGCTTTGTTTAAATGGGTACGTTTCTTGGGAGATGTACTCTCAGTGGATGATATTCTTTTCTCTTCCCAAAAAGGTTCTGGGGGAAGGAAATTGAAATTCTCACAAAGTGTTGTGAAATTTGAGATATCCTTGGTCGTGTTGATTTCATCAATAATTTGTTAGCGATTTTTTTCGGCTACAGTGTTTATCCTCACTTTACAACTAGGGAAAGTTAGTTTAGTTAGGATGTTGAGTATGAGTAAAGTTTCTGACAACTGAACAGTTGTCTCACCTTACCTTTGTTTCACACTTTTTGATGACATTGATCATTTTGGAAATCCATGATGACGTGTTATGTGGATGTTTCGACTGTGCTGAGGCAGCATGACGGAGAATCGCTTATATTTTCTAACCTTTAGAACCGTTTTAAATGAATCATTGTATTCATGACCTAGAGTCAACAGTGTCACCTTCATTTGAAAATCGGATGACACTTTTCTACGGGGAAACGTGTCCCTCTCAAATACATCTTCATTTGAAAGGAACTAAATTTTTGATAGCGATGATGGGAGAACCAAATCAACATCTATGATTGCACCATTGTGTATCATCCCGGTTGTGCAAAAAGACATTAATTACCCTGGAAATACTTTCAGCCTATCCTATTCCATTTTAGTTGGAATCCACGAGCATTGGTTTGACGTTACTTACAAATCATCAAGAAATCATTCAAGTGATATAATCACTTCCTGTATATGAATAGAGTTGGGAAAGATCATCATAAACTCCCGGTACGGGGTATCTTGTACATTTGGAGATTATGATGATGTCTCAATGTTTATAGATCGACTTGACAAGTCAACTCACTTTTCGTTGGTTCAGATGGACAACATTTTAGACCACTTGGTAAAATTACTCATTCTTGAATTTATTAGGTTTTTTGATGTTTTGATCAGCATCTACTTTGACTGTGATTTCATGTTCACCTTATTGTGCTGGAAAGCATTTCAGTCGACCATGGGTATGTGTCTACCCTACTATGCTTTGAATTATTCTTGAAATAGAGAAACCGTCTAAAAGAGTTGCTCGGACGTTGAAATCTAGTTGTGATCATTAATTCTTCAATCACTGTTACAGTTGGTGATTGAGTATTTCGGAAACTACATTTGTAGTAAGACATTATGCATTTAATCCAATTATCTTGTACTTTAGATTTGATAGATTTGTTTTGACCCTCAGATTCTTGATTATTCTTTTAGCCTTCTCGACACATTTTTTCGCTAAATTCGAGAGGAATTCAATATGAATATGGTCACTATGGCACTGTGAATTAAGTTGTTCGACTATCTGGTGTGGGTGTGTGTGTCACTACTGTATCTCACCGTGACACATGTTTTACTTCTAAGTCTTTGGCAGTCTTCTTGAAGGCCATGTGTACTAAGTTTATGCTAGTATCACATTTTCACCTTTAGGCTAACAATCAGTCTGAAACAAGCTACTCAGGTCTTAGTGGACATGTTGCATTTTGTTCGTACTACAATTAGCATGGTTGCATCATACAATTATCTTTATTTGTAGTTGCATGTAACTGGAGTTACATTTCTGGTTATAAGTATGGCATCATTTGAGTTGTGGTAATATTTAATGTGCAGTATGTGATTTACAAACTAGTATTACAAACAAGTATTTGAATGATTACGATTACAATTTAGAAAATTGTGTACTATTTGCGTTGTGGCCCGAGAGGGTAGTACGTGAGCGCGATTGAGGTGCTAATCAGACAAATTATACATATCTCCCAATGAGGGGCAAGATGGTAATATTGCATCCTCGGAAATTTGTTACTTGCTTATCATGACAACAGTGAGTGATCAGTATTATGGGTTGCAGACCGTAATATCGATAACTTATTTGTTGAACTTGTTAAGCAAGTGGATATTTAGGTCCGTCTACTTTAGTATTTTTTATTTATTTATACATCTAGTTATTTATTTAACGTTGGGGCTTAATGCAGTGATACTACACGCTTATTCTCGGAGTACATTACGCTACGAGTGTGTAGGTCAAACCCTTCTATGTTCGGTTTTTTATTTCAGTACAATTATTTTAACTTTACTTCACGACATATGTATTTTGACGTTATGTTTTTATATATCTATTTTTTACCTTATATTTTTATAAAAGTATTATATTTTGGTATTGTATTGAAGGAGAAGGAAAGTATGAGTTTTGGGGCATGAAAGAGGAATCACTACACTCCGATCGCAACGGAAGGGCATTCTCTTTTATGCAACCGCTCTAACTTGATATCTTCTCTACATATTTATTTTTCTGCTGTCTTTTCACTATTTTTGAATTACAGATGATTTCAAATTTCGGGGAAGAAATTTTTTCTAAGGTGGGTAGATTGTGACAGCTCGTTCCTAGTTCTACGATTTAAAAAAAAATTTAAATGTGAATTTACGAAAATGCCCTAGAGGCGAGGGTATTTACTTTCATTGAAAAAATTATAGTGAGATGTATGAAATATTCTTTTAGCGTATTCTTGAAGTACTCAACGATAGGAATGCGTAGGCACAAGGGGAATCGATTTAGGAGCTACGGTTAAAATTTTACGGAACTACAAATCCAAAAAGTACTTTTGTAAGAATTACTATTTATTATTTTATATATCTCTAGTAGTTATTATATTATTATTTGATATTAGTTAAGAGAAATGAAAAAAAAAAAGAAAAAAAGAAAAAAAGGGATTGCTGCCCAATCGGAGGAAAAAATGAGAGAAAATAAGGGGAGGTGGTGGCGAATCGGGAGAGAAGAGAGGAAGAGGCAGACCAATGGGAGAAGAGAGCCGAGAGGGGACGGGAGAGAATAGGGAAACATCGGATCACCCTGGACCCGATGACTCGACCCAGTTAGTCGTCTCCCGTGATGGTTTTCGACATTTTTTTGTCCCATTCTCAACGAGTTTCTTCGAGCTACCACCTCGAAACATCTCACCATCACCCCACCTTCATTCCTTATTAAAAAATGGGGTTGTTTGGGCTCAAATTTTGAAGAACCGAAGCAGTCGGCTTCGAGGACACCCGGCAACAATTTGCTATTTTCTGCAACCCTTCCTGTTGATCTCCACCATCAAACAACTTCCCTTGAGCTTAGGGACAATGCCCAATCATTGGTTGAAGCGTCGGAGTTGATTTGAGGACAAATCAAGAAATACCCAATTCTAGGGTTCCGGCGGATCAAGGCTCAGGCGTTTCCCGGTCAAATTGGACTTGGCCACATGTATAAAACTTGCTCTACTCGTTAGGATCTTCATTCCTATAAAATTTGGGAATTTTTGGAATTGTTCGATTTTCCGACGAGTCAGGGCGGTCGACTGCCACGTGTGGTGGTGCGTGGCCAGTGGGCCGACGCTGCCTTTTTGAGTTAAATTTGATGCTCTCATGTCAATTCGATAACAGTTTGCTATAGTTCAATAGTTTGAACCTTGTACGGAATACTACGCCACTTGACCATTTTATGATTCGATGATCCAACCATTGGATAGTTAGCAAACCTTAATATGTTATAGTACAGAATATTTAAGAATATTAGGAACTGACAGATCGGGAATTTGACGTACGAATCTTCCCGGATGAGTTTTCTAAGTTTGTAAATCTAAACTTCGGCCACCACTTAATTTTAGCAATTGGCGGAGATCTGACCGTAGGATCGTTCTGAAACTTTAGGATGTTGTTCTAGAAGCTTATTAAAATTCTTGAGAAGTTACGGATTGGAAATCTGATGTGCGGATCTTCCAGATCGAGTTACTTAGGTTTGTGGACACCTTTGACCGACAGTTGACTTTTGGTCAATGGGTTACAAATCATTCTAGAACGTCATTTGAGACGTGATTTGATATTTGTTCTAGACGACGATCGTTCGTGATGCCTCGATATTTATGCTAGGGAGTTGTAGTGCGGACTCCAGGTGAGTGGGTATTTTCCTTTTTATAGTGTGTGTGTATATATATATATATATATATGATTGATAGTTTCCATTTATGCATTTGAAAAAGAATTTCTTACGTACACCTGGTTTAGACTAGAGTTTATAAGAATTAGCGAAATGATGGAATTTATGAAATATGATACATCCTACGGATGCACAGGTATGCTTATAATCTTTGATGCCATAATTATATCTACCACTATGAATGTTAGTATGTTGACTAGAATTATTGAATTGTTATGGCATGCTTATATTTATGTAGTTTGCTCATCATTGCTGCACCCCGGTGTTAGTGCTCGCCCAGAGCCAAGGCCAGTTTTTCAAGTGTACGTTCACCTCCGCACTACGCACTCGCCTTGGATCCAAGTAGGTGCCAGTTCTATCATACAGGTTGCATTAGACAACTCTGACTAGTAGGTGACCGCGAATAGCGTCAATCTTCACGTGATTGTAGCACTAGAGCGTATATTATGATTATACCCAGTCTCGTCATACAGGTTGCATTAGGCAACTCTGACTTGTGTGCTAGTATAGATTGATGAGTATCAGTTCACTCGTACATGTCGCATTAGGCGACTCCGACTTGTGTGCTAGCATAGGTTATTAAGCACCTGATTTTACTTATATTACTGTTGAGATTTTGTAATTTTGGATCTCCTACCTTTAGTTACAAGATATTGTGTCGTAATGAATTCTTGAGACTTTGCAGGCTATGGTAAGTATTTTTATACTATACGTAGTAAGTATATTTTGGAAACTATACTTGTTTTACAACGAGGGGTTACAATGTTTTCAGAAAGTTTCAGGCCCACTCACCCTTGTTTTTCGCCCCTCCAGGTTTTAATAGCTGAGCGTTCTTATCGACGAGGATTCGTGGAAAATCTTGGTGTTGGAGATTACCTTCAATGGTATGATTCTCAATCCACTCTACTGTACTTTACTTAAGCTCTGACATCACGTGTGAAATGGGTTCATTCCCGCTCACAGTGCACTCTTATATTTAGACACTTTTAGGTTTAAATTTATCCATATTTTTCACTACACTACACTTTATAGCTTCATCACCTTCCAGGTGTCGGCCAGTACAGCTTGATTCGGAGGCATTACATGTCAAGGTGTGTCATCAATCGTGTAAGAAGAACAGGCTAGGGCCTCCGTCCACATCTAATATTTCTGCTTCTTATACATCTAATAGTGCATGATTTAATTTTTCCATTTTTTCTAGTGTTGATGATTTATTTTTACCTTTTCATATATCGAATCCATCGATTTTTTCTTTTGATGTTAATGTATCAATACTTCCGTACCTATATGTACGTATGGACCGCCACTTCCGCACCGATACTTCCGTACCAATGCTAAAATATCAATACTTTCGTACCTATATGTATGTATATACCTATGTGTACGTATGTACCGGCACTTCCATACCTATACTTCCGTACGTATGTGCACGTATGTACCTACACATATGTACTGACACTTATCCAATTCCTATATATAGATAATAAGGAGTTGTTACACTATTTTTTGTGTGATATATATATATATATATATATATATATATATATATATATATATATTAGGGGGTTATTATTTAATTTTTTAACCTATTGTTTTTGTAGTTGATTTTTCTATCTTTGACTGCTTAAGGTGACTGACCTAAAATCACTATAGACTTAATTTGTTTGTCAGCAAGTATAAATTAGTATAATTTAGGCTTATTATATTAACACCCCACAAATTGTTGAATAAACCCCACATACTTAATACACCCCACATTTGCTTTTTCAATGAAAAATTATCTTAAGACACCCCACATACTTTGTGAGATCCCACATCGCCCAGGGGAGTGGATCCTCTATGCCTGATATGTACATTCCCACCTCCAATTAGCATGAGGCCTTTTGAGAGCCTCACTGGCTTCGGATTCCATCGGAACTCCGAAGTTAAGTAAGTTCGCGCGAGAGCATTCCCATGATGGGTGACCCACTGGGAAGTTCTCGTGTGAGTTCCCAAAAACAAAACTGTGAGGGCGTGATCGAGGCCCAAAGCAAACAATATCATGCTACGGCAGAGACGGGACCCGGGTCGGGATGTGACATACTTCCCCATAATACCCTCACACCTCACATTCTCAATATACACCTTACATTTTCTACATGCACCCCATATTTTTTATATACCCCATATTTCTCAAATCTTATAAAGCTTTTAATTTGGACAAAAAATGCCGACTGGAATTTTGACAAAAGATGCCGCCTTGGATTTAAAGCATATATGGGTTGTTTTCAATTCCACCATTAAAACCCATGTCGTCTGTTTTTAATATTTGTTGGTAATTTTAGTTGTTTAATTCTTCATGTAATCCATGTGATCCCTAAAAGATGAATACGAACATAGAAGCTTGAATAACGCAGCAAAAGCAAGATTAAATAATTATCGATGTCATCAAAATCACTAAAACAATAAAAAAAATATGAAATCTTACCTCATGTGAAGCTTCCGAAACATCGATTTCGTGTTTCATTTGTCAAAAATAATTTTTCTCAATCAACATGTTTGTAGTTTCATTGGTTAGGGTTTTGTTCAACAATGGAGGGTCGGAGGGATTTTGATAGTTGAAGAAGATAAATAATACATTAAAAGTGATTTGGAGTGTATTTAGAATTTTTTTTGTTTTAACCTAATAAGGTCAAAATTGCCTTTGTGTAACAGCCCGTCCCTGGAAATTTGTACAGTTGATGTGAAAAGACGGAAATACCCTCGGACGTTGAATGATGTGTGTGTGTGTGATATGTTTTGGTATAATTATTTGGGATTGGTGACCCAATTAGAACTAAGATTTTCTTAGTTTTGGTTGGTGGCTTTGGACCACACACCACTCATTCTCTCTCCTCTCCCGTGTTCTTTCTCTGTCTCTCTCGAACTCACTCACTCTTTCTTCTCTCTCTTGTACGGACGACCCCCAAAACCATTTGAAACTTCACAGATCGAGGACGTGAAGACCACCATTGTGTTCATCTCGTCCCTACGAACACATTCGTACCATTTTCAGGTAAGGAAACCTTCGTTTTCACGTGAAATACCCTAGCTCCGATTTGGTCATTGTTCATGCAAACGTTAAATCTTGTGTTTTTGGAAATTTCAAGCTCACAGGGAGCTTAAGGAGGTCCTAAGGAAGCTCGGAGTGTGTCATTTAGTAGTTTTGGACGTCGGGATCGTGAATTTCAAGCTTGGTCGAATTTCGTGGAATTTCTCCGGTGAGATCCCGTGACTTTTAGAGCTTCAAATTAGTGTGAATGTGTTCTACAAGTTGAGAGCTTCATTTTGATATAAATTGCATGAAATTTGGTTGAAAAACGAGTGAGAAATCGAAGTTTTAAAAATCTCCAATTTTCCGGTGACGGCGACGGTCGCCGGATTTGAAGGAAGAAGATGAGAGAATATTCCGTTAAACTTAACGGAATATTCTAACGGCGTCAGTAACGCCGTTAAATTTTTATTAAGGACTTAACAGAATATTCGACGGAATATTCCTAACGTCTGTTAGGAATCCATCAGGGTTGGCCGCGTGTGGGGGCGCGTGGAGGTCAGAAAAATTATTTTAAAAATATGGGGATGTTTATGAGGATGAGTAGGTCACTGTGGTATATTCATATACGCAATTTGAGCATTGTATGAGAAGTTATTACCTATTGTTGGTTATGTGCGTTAAATAACGTTTATTCGGTTATTACGCATATATGCGATACCTATCCTGAGGATGAGTGCCATCAATCAAGGCTCGGGGGTTGTGACCCTTCGACTTATCTGTGAGTGGGCTTTTGTTTTCCGTATATACCTATATAAATGAGATTTTTCCCAGAAAATAATTTAAGTGAAATGTGATATGATATGCCATGCAAAGTATATACCTATTTTATTCATGCATTAGTAGCTGTATATGATGGTAATTGGTGTTGTGGACGCACAGGTAAGTATCAGGTGAGTATATATATCGATGGTAGAGAAGGATTAATATGAAATGATGTTTATGTTGAGATGTGTTGAAAGCTCATAAACCTGCACCCCAGTGTTAGTGCTTCCGCCCAGGGCCAGGGCTCAGTCCTTCACGTGATGTTCACCTCTCGCACTGCACGCTCACCTTGGATCCAAGTTAGGTGCTCAGTCCTGTCGAATAGACCACTATAGGTGGGTTCGACTCGTAGGTGACCCGCGATTAGCGCTCGGTCTTCACATGATCATAGCACTAGAGCGTAATTATTTACACCCAGTCTTGTCGGTGAGACCACGTGAGGTGGTTCCGACTCGTGTGCAGGATATATATATATATATATATATATATATATATATATATATATATATGTGTGTGTGTGTGTGTGTGTGTGTGTGATGATGATGAGATATGATGAGATTGATTATGAGCTATAGTTCAGCCGAGCTGATAACTCGGTGAACATGTTATTATCTATGATGAGTTTTCACCTGATACAGTTATGTGATTTGATGAGATATATTTGGCATGGCATATACCTTGCATATCACTACTTTTGGCAGGATTTTGAGTTATGGGTTGAGATTATAACTTTTGAGAAAAGAAAAGGTTTTGAAAAGGATTTGTTTCTGATCCACTCAACTTTGTTTTTCGCCCCTCCAGGTTCTAAGTAGCAGTACTTTGGTGGCCACGAGGGACCCAATGGTGTTCTGATAGAATTCACAAAAGTAGGATTCACCTTCGGGTGTTATATCTTAGTAATTGTCCTTGACTGCAACTAGACGTTCCTATTGCTTTGAATGTGTATTTATATTTATCTTATTAGCTTCTGCATTGTGCATATGATTACGTCACTCTCACATGATGGCCAGCACGCCCTCCTTGGGACGGGGTGTGTCATTTGCATAATAGGGTAAATAAATAATTTAATATTAAATTTTAATGTGGGGTGCATTCAATATTTTGTGGGGTGCTAATATAAAAAACCATAATTTAACTTAGTTGGATTTATCTTATTGACTTTCGTATCAAAATTTAAATGTTTTTGAATTTTGAATGGTTTATTAACGGAATATATTTAAGCCTTAATTATAGAATAGGTTGACAATTTAAATGGCAAAGTTTGTAAATATGGTAGGTAATAGAGGTATCTTATAATATGATGTGGCGGTGAATATTAAATTAGAAACTTAAATAAGATTTCGAAACCCATTCAGGTTATAATCTAAAAATTATCTTATATAGGCCCTAAAATCTAAATGTAGGCCCTAAAATCTAAATGCCCCAAAAAGGTTTCTTTGTTCAGTGGACGCTTTGTTAATTAGGTAGAGGCTCTTATAAGTTATGAGTCCCGTCCTCTTAGATCTCAACAATCTAACAAAATCGTGATCATTTACCGTCTAATCTTAATATAACAGTGAAGGAGAGAATACAACAAAAAGTTAAATCACTACAATGTCCTCAAATATTAAGGTTTAAGAGAACAAGTCTGTATAAGTTATAACTAATTTTTTTCTTTAAGTTGTTTATTTGCTTGTAAAAAATGTCATATTAATGAAGAGTTGAAATTGAGCCAAGAAACTGGGATGTTGTTTTCTGCGCATATGAGCCTATAGCTAAAAGCACACGCCATCCTTTCTTCGTCACTCATAATTTAATTAACAAAGACTACTAACTATAACAGTACCACTAGACGATGATCTAGCGTTTTTTTTTTTATATATAAATGCTAGAAATTTTATGTTCAATTTTTTCTTCCTACATTGACACTTGAGTTTAGTCAAATTGGTTAAAGTATTTTAAGTGTTATTATCCCTTCTTTTGGTTGTGGTAAAAATTCTATTAATGTACCAGGACAATTTATTTTCGAATTGAACATACCAATGCTAAATTAAAATGTATTCATACCTAATTAAAATGTATGCTTACTAAATTGAAATGTACTCATGCCAACCTAAAAATGTACTCATATTGGCTTGAAACATACTGATAGATTTTAGGGTTACACATAAATTGCCGTTAGCTTTTTACATACCAAAATTATGATAATATAAATGTACCAGTGTACATATCTAAATAAAGAATAAATAACATATCAAAAACTAATTTGTACACAAATTTGGATTGCATAACGTACCAATAATGTATCAAATTATTGTTTAGATACATACTAAAGTATAACATTTTCATCAAATAACAATAACGTACCAATAATGCACCAAAAAGTCACTACTAAAGTATAATATTTTCATCAAATAAATTGATTAAATTTATAAAACACGAATTGTATTGTTATAAATGAATCGACACCATTATTATGATACGAACACAATTATTACAACGTGAACCCGGTTGTTTTATAATGTCTTAGGATTTGATTATGGTGTTGTGTGACTTGTGTCTGAAGTTGATAACTCGTATTTTGTAAGGTAAGGCACTGAGCTCGATGCATAGTGGTTGAAGGCGGACGTATCGTGACTTAGATCCAAGGCATTTTCTTGAACTTGAATCTAATGTGGCATGCTAGCAGAACCAGTGACCCATATGTTAAGTTACACTTAGCTACGCACATTGTGTGCCATTTTTTATGCACTCTGACGCAAACATATAATGACGTTTTACCTCTGGGCAACTAAGTTGAATATACTTAAGATACTAAAATACTCCAACCTCTCCAAGGAATAAACTAAACCTTTAAAATGGTTTATTTGTTCAGTGGACGCTCAGTTAATTAGGTAGAGGCTCTTATAAGTTATGAGTCCCGTTCTCTTAGATCTCGAAGTTTAAGAAAATCGTTGTTGTTCACCATTCCACCTTAGGTAAAAGCAAGGTTCTAAAAGATACTAGGCGCTAGTCGGGCGGCGAGCTGGGGTCTAACGTCTAGACGGCTAGAGCGCCTAGGCGGACTAGACGGATTTAAGTAAATCTATTGTATTTAGTGTAAATAAGTGTCTGTTTATACTTAAAATATATATAATTTCATCATAAACTGGAAAATAGAATGACATATATATTATGAAGTATTGGAACATAATGAAAACATGGGAAGCAAACATATAATGTTTGTTTATTTAAGTGTTTAATAAGTCTCTTAGAATTTATTGGAAATAATAAAATGCAAAAGGAAAGTTATCTATTTTCTATCTAAGTGAGTTGCAACCTAGGTAGTTGTCTAAGCGGATCTGGGCGGGCTAGGCTGGTGTCTAGGCGGTCTAGGTGGGCGCCTCGGCAAGTCTAAGCATCATTTCTTAATTTTCAAACGCCTAGACATTAATCGGGACGGTAGCTAGCCGCCTAACGTCTATGTGAGAATTTTTAGAACAGTGAGTAAAAAGAAAAATACAACAAAAAATTAAATGAATACTTACCTCTGAATTAAGATCTAATGACGGATGACCACAATTTTCTTGAAAGCTAAGTCCAAGAATAAGTCTGTATAAGTTATAACTAATTTTTTTCTTTCTTTAAGTTGTTTATTTGCTTGTTAAAAAATGTCATCATTGAAGAGTTGACATCGGGCGAAGAAGCTGGGACGTTGTTTTCTGCGCATATGAGCCTATAGCTAAAAGCTGAATAATCGTCATCAGTGTTTACAATTGACAAGATAGAAAGAAATAAAAAAAAGGTTTTAGTATTTACAGAGGTGAGAAAATTAATCCACGATATTTAGGTATATTAGAGAATCTTTATCGAGAGATGTAAAACGTTCATTTACATCTTATTTCCTCTTTTCGAAAATTGTAAATACGAGTCTTACTTGAATAAGTCCAAATCTTCTGCATTCAAAAACTCATGTGGTTTTTCTGTACCTTTGATTTTATTGAGCATGTCAACAGTCACACCCAATTAAATCAAGCTTCAAATTCCGAGTCCTAAGACATGCTCAATAAAATCAAAGACACAGACAGACCACATAAGTTTTTTGGTGCAAAAAACTTTCTCTCTACTTGAATGGACATGTAGATATAGGATCGCACTTATTTTTCTCTCTTTAACTAGCGAGGTCTACATTTTAAGGATGTAAAATAAAGTATGCAAATTTATATTTTTTTCAGCCAAAATAGATATTTTATAACATGTCCATTAAAGAATTTTTTTACCAATACAAAATATAAAATACTCATTCGAAGACACTGTACATTTCTCATCTTATGGTTCTCAAAGTATGGTCTTTTTTTTAATCTCTGTGAATGATGAATTGCCATCATTATTCACTTACAAAATACGATCACCGAATAAAGGGAAAATGTCTCGTCTTTTTTTTTTATAATTTTTTTAACAATCGATATTATCTACACTAAAAGGAATTAGGACGAGCTTAGCCTTATAATGGGCTAGCAATAATGTGCTTTAAATTCGCCTTTGACGAAAATTGAACCTAAGACTTTTCACTTACAAGTGAAGATGAATATCAATAGACTGTAGTACTAAGTAGCATAGTTGTAGTCATTTCAGATAAGAATGATTATCAATTAAATAATTATAAATGAATACCAATGAAACCTCTCAGTGCTTATAAAAGCCCTTAAACACCCTTACTAAGAGTACGAGCTACAGAGAAAAGTCTCAAGTAGAGAAATATGACCTCTCGATTCATCATCTTTTGTCTTCTGTTTTTTTTTTTTTTTTTTGGTCAACTCTTTTATCTTCTGTTTGTTTTGGTAATACCTTTATCACCTTTCAACCTTTGGTAATATTAAAGAGTGCAAATATATTTTTGATACTAAAGAGTGCAAAGATAATTATTTTAAGGAGCTTAGTGAACTATAGAAAATGATTTTGGTAAACAACAATGTGGACCTTGAAGAGGAAGTTAAGATTAGAGATGAGTTGTCTCAGGTTTTAACTTTTAAGAAAGGAGGGAGTAATGTGGATTAAAAACTCTTCCGTCTTCAATCTTGACGAGTTTGTACTTATAAAACAATTAAACACATTTGATCAAAAGCCAAAGCCATGCGCTCAAAGAGAGAGGGGTTTGGTCAATGAATCTCCGATTCCTAAGTCAATTTCTTTGAAAAGAGAAAGAGTTTTAGAGCTTAATTGCGTAGCAAAGCTTACCAAAATTTGGTGGAGAATTGAATATTTATAGTAGTAAGAGCCAGCAATGGAGGAGAGAGATCTCGCGCCATGTGTCTGCCATTAGTTGGCCAATGTGGGTCATTCGTTGGATGAATTATGAAAGAATTATTCCAGAGATAATATTGAATAAATAATATCTTGGTATATATATATTGTGGATCCCTTATCGGATTTAATTGTGGTTCTTTGCTTGATTGAGTTGGTCTTCAATTAGGAAAGTATAGAGATAGGATTTGGTTATTAATCTGATCTTTAATACATTTGACTTTTCTCCTTTCCATGGTCAAGAGAGCTTGGTGAAGTCACAACCAACAACCATGTATTCTTGAGGGTTGAATTGCGCATGGAGTGGATGTGGGCTGATAGGAGCATATTTATGCACCTTAGTTAGCTTGTTCTTGTGCATTAATGTTGTTTTTCCTTTGTTAAAGTAGTCTTTTAAGCTAGTTTGATGTATTTTCAGGTTTTAAGGGCAAAGTATGCAAAAGGATGCATTTTGGAGCCTTTTGGAGCACATTTGAGCTTGGAATGGATATCATATGCTTGGAGCCAAGAGGATGGACGAATTTGGAGTCCAAATGGAGTTAGGAATATGTTTCAAGGTTGGAGAAATAAATTCAAGTCAAAGAAGATAAGGAATCAGCTACAAAGAAGGAGAATTATCCAAAGCATTATCCAAAATTACCTTATCTTATCTTAACATTATCCAATCCTTATCTTATCTTACCTTATCTTATCCAATCTTATCCTAATCTTATCCTAACCTGTTTTTTTCAGTTTAGGGGACTTAAAACCTAATTTCTAGAAGTCCTATCCCTTGTCCTATAAAAGTGGCGCCCCAAATCCTTCTAGAAACCTAAAAATCTGCCACAAAACACATTCCTTCTAGAACCCTGAAAATCTGGCGTCTCCTTCCCTTCTAGAATCTGATTTCCTTGCCTTGCAAGGCTTTCTAGAAGCCTTATCCCTCCTTATCCAAACCTGCCGCACCTTAGGCCTTTTCCCATTAGAAATTTGATTGTTTTAAACCTATTTCTGGATGGATTTGGCTTTCTAGAAGTCCTAATCTGATTTACCTAGGGTTTGTGGTGCCTATATATATAAGTTTAAAGGGTTGCCGCAGGTTACACCACCCTCCATATACATCATTCACGCCAGAAATCATCCACCACTCTCTGCCGCACCCTTCCTTCACCATTCTCCATAGTTTCTGACCTAATCCACTCCCTGCCGCACCATACATCCATCCTAGCCATTAACCCAGCCTTCTACACCATTCATAACCCCCAAAATCTGTCCCTAGACCTTGTGCCGCAGCAAAGAGGAGGAGAATGAGCCCTGGGACGTGCATGCCATTCAAGTTTGAATTGCTGGAAGTTTTAGGTGTTTTCTTTCCTTTGATTTCAATGTTTAAATTCAATACTCTTTGTTTTGTACGTATGAGGAACTAAACCCCCTCTGGCTAGGGGGGGGGGATTCGAAACCATGTTTATGCTTGCTATATGACTTGATTACCTCTAGTTGTGATTCATAAATTGTGATTTCAATTTACTTATCTATTTGAACTAAAACTGATTTGTGTATGTTGGTTGAGAGTGCACGCTTAATTTTCATGCATAAATCTGATGCTAGGATATAAGGGAGTTTCACCTAATCGTTATGAACTTATATTCACAAGTAGTGAAGGTTGCTGGTCACAATCGTGTTAAGTAAATTCCTGGCATAAGTATCATGCAATTCATAGTTACGAGTGCCTTGTCAATGCTTATGATTTTCAAAGAACTTAATGATCTTTGCTTGTATCTCTATTATGCAATTCATGTAGGGAACTTGTGGGGAATGTTTTGAGTTGTCGTATGCAATCATCCAATTCAATAAAATTAGGGAAATCTGAGGGTTAATTAGTGCAATTCACGGTTAATCTGGGGCGTTGAGAATTCATAGTTTATTGAAAAGCAACTAGAAATCGTTTTGTATGCAAGTGTGTCATGTGTGGAGAAGAACCTCCTAGCTATCCCATCATCCATAGTTTTCACCCAATTTCGTGTAGATTTCATTAGTACTTTAAGTTTCTTGTTTTGTTTTCAATTTCGTCAAAACCAATTGCCCCTTTATTTTGAAGTGTCAAATTAGTTAGAAATCAATTTAGTTTGTGTTTTTAAGTGTCTTGAGTCAAGTTATAAACTGTTTTCGTCCAAATTCTTCCTTAGTGTTCAAAACTGCCCAGAAAGTGGTTTTAAGGCAGTTTTGAGTGTTTGTTTGCAGTTTTGAGTCTTTTGGTTTGTTTTAGTGTTTTAAAGTATAGTTTTGCATTCTTTGAGTCTAGTTTAGTGCTTTAACTTTGTTTTTACGTTTTTGAGTCAGTTTTCAAGTGATTTAGCAATCCCTCCTAATCCCCGGCCTAGAACGATCCCTACTTACATACTTTGCTACAATTGATAAAAAGAGGGTTTACTTTGTGTGCTTATTTATTTTGCATCAAATTTTTGGCGCCGTTGCCGGGGATTAGCAAATTTGCTAATCCCCCGTGTTTCTGTTTGTGTTTTTGTCTTTACATTTTAGTTTTTGATTTTGTTTTGTTCTGTTTTCTTTGTTTCAGGTACTAAACATGGCAATTGCAAACATTCAAGCTCAATTGGCAAATCTTACTTCTCAATTGTCCTAGATTGCCGAAAGAACCACAATGCACACTGCCCCTACATTTAATGTACCCTATGGGCAAGGACATCAAACTCATCAATTCACTGCGAATGGAGGTGCTTGGGGTTATCAAGGCCATAACCAATCAAGGGACAACCTGTTTTCCAACCCTTACAATTCTGATTGGAGAGATTATTCAGATTATAGGTGGGGGGAACCTCAACAATTTCAACAAGGTGGATATTGGCAGCAAGATGAGGAGTTCTATTCAAGACCTATGCAGCCACCACAGCCTTCCCCACAACAATTCCAATCGAATTCCAGTATGTCCATGACTTATGATGAAATTCTTGATGTACTATCTTCTTTCACGCAGGGCTCACACCAAGAAGGATATTGGCAGCCATCTGAGGAGTTCTATACAACGCCATATGAACCACCACAGCCTCAACCATATTCGGCCCAACCAAGTTCAGGTTCGTCAATGGATAATGATAAAATTCTTGAGTTACTCACTTCTTTATCTCAGGGACAAGAAAACCAAAACAAAAAGGTGGACCATTTGGAAAAGCAAATTGGGCAGATTGCAGAGTTCATGGTACAAATTCAAGAACAACGTGAACTCTCCAACTCAACTACTGTCAATTCGATGGGAGACTTTGAAATTACTGAAGCTATCACTTTGGAAAGTGCTATGGAGGTTGGAGCTGACCTAAAAACGTCCAAACATAGCCTAGAAGTGGATGTGGAGCTGCTGATTGAGGAGGAGGAAGAAGACACACCCACAGCAAGGGAAGAACAACCATTACCGCAGCCCCCTAAGCCCTCCCAACCACCCACCACAAGTAAGGACGTCCCAAATTCATTTAATTCTAATGATATTCCTCCAAATGTCCCTTTTCCTCGCAGGTTTTTGATTCCCAAGAAAGAAGAGAGTGAAAATGACATCATGCAAACCCTTCCAAAGGTTCAAAGTGATATCCCAATTCTTGGCACTCCAAATCAAGTTCCAGATTGTGTTACAGTGTTCAAAGAACCTTGTACATCGAGAAGAATGATTCAAGAGCAAGATGTGGCTGGAGCATATGAAGAATGCATCAAGGAGGATGTTCAGGAGACAACAAATGCCAAAGAAGTTCAATTTTATGACACGGGACAAGTCACAACCATCACATTCAATCTGGCCAAGTGCAAAGTTCCTGAAACTTTCAACAATGTGGTGTTTGTAATTGAGTTTGTGCCGGAGCAAACAAGTAAGCCATCTTCTCCAATTTCAATTTTGTTTTCTACTAACTGGCTGATTTTCATGATTCAGGCACCCACACTAGAATTTAAACCATTGTCGGATCATTTCAAGTATCACCGCCCATTCGAAGATCTCCTTGGATGCCGTGGGCTCCAATCTGGAGTGATTGCGTTTCGTCCGGCTGTACGACGTAAAAAACAAGCGCTACTTGGGAGGCAACCCATGCATTCAACAAAGGAAGACCTAGGGAGCACTCCAATTCCAGATTTGCGTTCCTAAACCCTTCTCTTTGTTGTTGTTTTCGTTTCTGCCTTGTTTATTGTTGAGTTGCTGTTTTGTTTGTTTGTTGTTTATTTGTGTTAGTTTATGGTTGAAACATTGAGGACAATGTTTGATTTAAGTGTGGGGGGGTAACCAACATGTTTTGATGCAAATTTGTAGGGTTTTATCACTCATAACTTCTAATGTTGTTCCTTGCTGTTTTTAAGTGTTTTTAAGCTGTTTTGGTGTGTTTTGACTCAAAAATCCGAAAATCCCATAAAAATTTGAAAATTTGTTTTAAAAACCCAAAAAAGAGTTGTTTTTGTGTGTTTGTTTGTGTCTTAGGGTACCTTCCAACACAATGATGAGGATTCAGTTTGTAATTGCATGACTGTTAAAGAGAGTTGTAAACATGGATGAAAGTTTGATTTACTCTTTGGTTTATGCTTGGTTGTGGTTATAACTTATGAATTCACATGCAATCATAAAAGAAAAATCAGTTTTTGTAACATGCTTGAAGGAAGGAACTCAAACTAACGCTACAACCTTGTGAGACTTGAGCCTAAACGTTTTATTTGGAGAGTTAATAATCTGTGCATTGTTGTTTTCTAAAGTCGTTGCATGATCTCATTATTCTTTGCTTGGTTGCTACTTATAAGGCATTTCATCATTTAGTTCCAAACACTAGAACTCATGCCCAATTCATTCTAAGCATGTTATTGATTTGCATAACAGATATTCAAGATGAAGTTGTGTAGTGACCACCATAGCCAAATTGCCATATCTCCCTATTTCATTGTGTTTTGTAGGTTTTAACCCTGTTGAGCCTTGTTTAGCCTATGTTCTTTGTTAACCCACATTATCCTCACCTAGCCTAGATTAGGACCATCCATACCTCTGTTCTTGAAGCATAGTAATGCATGACTCAATATGAATTCCTTTTGATCATTGTTTGGCAGAAAACAAGTGTGGGGGAAGTGAGTTTTGTTGTGGGTGTGCCAAAGTCTTGAATGAGGCACGGCAAAGAAAAGAAAAGAAAAAAGAAAAAAAAAAAGAGAAGAAGAAAAATTCGTGGAAAATAGAAAGAAAAAAAGAAAAAGTTGTGAAAAGAATGAAAAAGGAGTTGAAAAGATGTGAAAAAGAGTTCACAAGTGTTGGTTGTTGAAGGAAGGGTCCAAAACATTGAATCCGGCCCTAATTGTTGCTTGAATCTTCCCTTTGTGTTTAAAAGTTGATTTCTGCATGCTAAAGGGAATTCTAAGTTCAATTTCATTATTTTGCTTGCTATTGCTTTAAGAACGTTTGTTTTTCCTATCCTTTCGTTGTTAGCCAATACCCCCAAGCCCGTTACAACCCTTGACTTCTATCTTGATTGTTATGTGTTTCAATATGTGGAGTTTGAGATTGGTATGAGCATATGGTATCCCTGGTTCTCGCGTCTAAGTAGTGGCATTCCATTCATGAGATCATATAATTATCCATGCTTAATAACTCCAGAAAGTGCCTTCTTTGTTAATACATATGTGAGTATTAGTTTTCATGTTTACATCAATCTTCTCACATATAACTAGTGTAGGGTGTGTAGTTAGAAAATCTGAGTGAAGATTGAGTGCATATCTTGTAAGGAATTGAGGGAATTCTCTAAGGCATGTTACTACATTCAAAACATCGTTTTAATTGGTTATTTGTGAACTAGTAAGTAGTGACTATGATTAAGTATGTGCTTAAGCGTAAAGATGGCCAAAATCTGTGGGAATGATGATTTTCAACATGTCATGTGCATTGGAAATC
Source organism: Heteromeles arbutifolia (assembly GCA_024362995.1). Classification (NCBI taxonomy): domain Eukaryota; kingdom Viridiplantae; phylum Streptophyta; class Magnoliopsida; order Rosales; family Rosaceae; genus Heteromeles; species Heteromeles arbutifolia. Next base: position 34,105,594 of record JANCRC010000002.1, on the reverse strand, counting down.
CCTGAGACAATTGTTGGAAGGTTTAGGTTGTGTTATACTTGTTTTGTTTCGTTTTGTTTACTTTGTTTCATTTTGTTTTGCTCGAGGACTAGCAAAAGCTAAGTGTGGGGGAATTTGATAGGAGCATATTTATGCACCTTAGTTAGCTTGTTCTTGTGCATTTATGTTGTTTTTCCTTTGTTAAAGTAGTCTTTTAAGCTAGTTTGATGTATTTTCAGGTTTTAAGGGCAAAGTATGCAAAAGGATGCATTTTGGAGCCTTTTGGAGCACATTTGAGCTTGGAATGGATATCATATGCTTGGAGCCAAGAGGATGGACGAATTTGGAGTCCAAATGGAGTTAGGAATATGTTTCAAGGTTGGAGAAATAAATTCAAGTCAAAGAAGATAAGGAATCAGCTACAAAGAAGGAGAATTATCCAAAGCATTATCCAAAATTACCTTATCTTATCTTAACATTATCCAATCCTTATCTTATCTTACCTTATCTTATCCAATCTTATCCTAATCTTATCCTAACCTGTTTTCTTCAGTTTAGGGGACTTAAAACCTAATTTCTAGAAGTCCTATCCCTTGTCCTATAAAAGTGGCGCCCCAAATCCTTCTAGAAACCTAAAAATCTGCCACAAAACACATTCCTTCTAGAACCCTGAAAATCTGGCGTCTCCTTCCCTTCTAGAATCTGATTTCCTTGCCTTACAAGGCTTTCTAGAAGCCTTATCCTTATCCAAACCTGCCGCACCTTAGGCCTTTTCCCATTAGAAATCTAATTGTTTTAAACCTATTTCTGGATGGATTTGGCTTTCTAGAAGTCCTAATCTGATTTACCTAGGGTTTGTGATGCCTATATATATAAGTTTAAAGGGTTGCCGCAGGTTACACCACCCTCCATATACATCATTCACGCCAGAAATCATCCACCACTCTCTGCCGCACCCTTCCTTCACCATTCTCCATAGTTTTTGACCTAATCCACTCCCTGCCGCACCATACATCCATCCTAGCCATTAACCCAGCCTTCTACACCATTCATAACCCCCAAAATCTGTCCCTAGACCTTGTGCCGCAGCAAAGAGGAGGAGAATGAGTCCTGGGACGTGCATGCCATTCAAGTTTGAATTGCTGGAAGTTTTAGGTGTTTTCTTTCCTTTGATTTCAATGTTTAAATTCAATACTCTTTGTTTTGTACGTATGAGGAACTAAACCCCCTCTGGCTAGGGGGGGGGGATTCGAAACCATGTTTATGCTTGCTATATGACTTGATTACCTCTAGTTGTGATTCATAAATTGTGATTTCAATTTACTTATCTATTTGAACTAAAACTGATTTGTGTATGTTGGTTGAGAGTGCACGCTTAATTTTCATGCATAAATCTGATGCTAGGATATAAGGGAGTTTCACCTAATCGTTATGAACTTATATTCACAAGTAGTGAAGGTTGCTGGTCACAATCGTGTTAAGTAAATTCCTGGCATAAGTATCATGCAATTCATAGTTACGAGTGCCTTGTCAATGCTTATGATTTTCAAAGAACTTAATGATCTTTGCTTGTATCTCTATTATGCAATTCATGTAGGGAACTTGTGGGGAATGTTTTGAGTTGTCGTATGCAATCATCCAATTCAATAAAATTAGGGAAATCTGAGGGTTAATTAGTGCAATTCACGGTTAATCTGGGGCGTTGAGAATTATAGTTTATTGAAAACCAACTGGAAATCGTTTTGTATGCAAGTGTGTCATGTGTGGAGAAGAACCTCCTAGCTATCCCATCATCCATAGTTTTCACCCAATTTCGTGCAGATTTCATTAGTACTTTAAGTTTCTTGTTTTGTTTTCAATTTCGTCAAAACCAATTCCCCCTTTATTTTAAAGTGTCAAATTAGTTAGAAATCAATTTAGTTTGTGTTTTTAAGTGTCTTGAGTCAAGTTATAAACTGTTTTCGTCCAAATTCTTCCTTAGTGTTCAAAACTGCCCAGAAAGTGGTTTTAAGGCAGTTTTGAGTGTTTGTTTGCAGTTTTGAGTCTTTTGGTTTGTTTTAGTGTTTTAAAGTATAGTTTTGCATTCTTTGAGTCTAGTTTAGTGCTTTAACTTTGTTTTTACGTTTTTGAGTCAGTTTTCAAGTGATTTAGCAATCCCTCCTAATCCCCGGCCTAGAACGATCCCTACTTACATACTTTGCTACAATTGATAAAAAGAGGGTTTAATTTGTGTGCTTATATATTTTGCATCATGGGCCTCGCCAATTTAATGAGGGCATTCTCATCACTCTGGGTCAACGTCCACATGTCAACTCTATGATTTTTTATATTAATTTTTGCTCCTAAACCTAGTAGTGAATTGCAAAACTTTGTCTCCGATGCCTAAGTCAGCATCTCTGGTAAGAGAGTGTTTAGGGCTTGTGTGCATAGCAAAAGCTTACCAGCAATTTGGTGGAGATGAAGCATTTATTGGGAGGAGTGGCTAGACATTGGGTTAAGATTTTTCCCTACATATGACTGTTTTCCATTGGTCAAGGTGTGTCATATGTTGGGTTAAGAAATTTGGTGGAGATGAAGCATTTATTGGGAGGTGTGGCTAGACATTAGGTTAAGATTTTTCCCTACATATGACTGTTTTCCATTGGTCAAGGTGTGTCATATGTTGGATGAATGAGTAAATAATATTCACAAGATATTAATTAGGAGATAATTTATTTGGAGATGATGGAAGCATCCATGATTGATTGTGATAGGGATTCCTTATTTGATAAAGTTGATCTTCAATTGTGAATGTATTAAAGATAGATTTAGTAATTAATCCTAACTTTAATGCCTTTGACTTTTTCATGACATGAGCAAGGGAGCTTTAAGCAATCGTAGTCAACTCCTTGGACCTCTACAAATGTAGAGCTGCACGTGGGAATATTGGTGCGTCGTGCCTATTTAATGAGAGCTTTCTTGTCTTGTTTGAGAAAAAATCCATGTGTCTTCTTCTTGATTTTTAGGATTATTTTTTGGTCTACAATGGTCATTCACCGTTCAATCTTAATATAACGATGAAGAACAAAATACAATAAATATTAAATGACTACTTACCTTTGGATTAAGATCGAACGTTAGATGACCATAATTTCCTTGAACGCTAAGGTCTAAGAGAACAAGTCTGTATAAGTTATAACTATTTTTTTTTCTTTAAGTTGTTTATTTGCTTGTAAAAAATATCATTATTGAAGAGTTGACGTTGAGCCAACAAGATGGGATGTTGTTTTTTTGCGCATATGAATATGTAGCTAAAAGCACACGCCATCCTTTCTTCGTCACTCATGGAATCTTAATTTCATTAACAAAGACTATTAACTATCATAGTAACCAACTAGCCGATTATATAGCGCTTTATATATATATATATATATATATATATATATATATATATATATTGTTCATTTTTTCTTTTCCTTATTTGAGTTTAATCAAATTGGTTAAAGTATTGTGGTTCACTCTTTGCACTTAAATTCAAATCATCTAACAATAATTTAGATGAATTTGGTATGTTTGGTAACAAAAATATAACACTATGTTAAATTTTTTGTTGTTGATGTTAGTAGTTAATTTAGAATTTTAATACTTTCACCTTTATTAGACTCCTAATTAATTTTCAATTCAAAACATTTCCAAAATAGAAAAATAAAATAAAATTAGAATAAGTTTGTACCTATTAGTGAGCTTTGCATATAGAGACAAAAACTTTCACTATATTTTAAGGAATTCCACCAGTTTTTAAACATGTTAGGGAGAGACAAAAACATAAAAATAACTAAAACCCAGCCCAAAAACATGGAAACAATGTTTTAAAATACCAGTAATACCCCTAAGGCTTTAGGACTGTTAATAGAACCTAACCCTCACAACTCCAACAAAATTAATATGCGCCATAAGTTTAACTAATCCTCGACTATTTTGCAAAATTAGTTTTGAAACCATATGTAGAATCAATTTGTTTATTTATTTATTACTAGAACAGTTCAACCCATTCTTGACCATTTTTGCAGAATCAGTTCAATCAGTCGTCGACCATTCTTGCAGGAATCAGTTCAACCCGTCCTCGACCATTTTTGCAGAATCAGTTCAACCTGTCCTCGACCATTTTTGCAAAATTAGTTCAACTCGTCTTCAGTCAATTTTGCAGAATCAGTTCGATCAGTCATCGACCATTTTTACAGAATCAATTCAATCAGCCATCTACCATTTTTGCAAAATCAGTTTAATCAGTCATGGACTATTTTTGCATAATCAAATTCATCCCATTCTTGACCATTTTTGCAGAATCAGTTCAATCCATCTTCGACCATTTTTGTAGAATCGTTTCAATCAATCATCGACCATTTTTGCAAAATTAGTTCAACCCGTCTTTGACTATTTTTGCAGAATAAGTTTCAAATACATGTAGAATCAGTTTTGTATACTTTTTAGTAGAATCAGTTTATAACAACATAATACCGACATGATTTGGAGAGGGAACAATATCAAGGGGAGGGTTCATTGCTTCCCGTTGTGATTCTATCAAACCTAAGGTACATTGGATCTTTTTTCTTGAAAGTAACTATAAACTCACGTGAATGGTGTCATTGTACCCTGTTATTAGAGCAAGTGGTTTAAAGATTTTTTTTTTCTACTAAGGCTTTTTAACTACTTAAGGTGCTTTAAAAAGAGGGAAATAGCTTCAATTTGTGTATGCATATATCAATTCCTTCCACATAAAGGATATCGGTTTCTCTATTACGGAATAAAGATTGAAGAATCGGTTATAAATTCAAATCGTGGTGTTCCCATTAAATAAATTTTCGATATATTATTTTTTTCGTTAGCAGAAGTTGAAATAAAATAGCAAAATTTCGGAGGAGAAAAGCAAGGAAAAGGTCTTTTGAATTAGAATTTGTTTGATTTGAAATTCATCTTAATTTGGAATTCAATGAAAGGTTATATGTGATGAATTGTATTTTATTTAAATATCATATACTTTAGTATAAAGCAGCAAGAACAACCTTCGATCCAATTTCAAGGCACATTGAACCTGAAAGGGGGAAAAAGAAGGGAATTATAAAATAATGACAACAATAGTTTACAAACTAGCAATTAGTTTGTTCTTGTTGCTACTATGATTCATCCTTAAGTCAATTTTACCCTATCGCCTCTTACCTTGTAGTTGTAACAGTAGGCCTTTGGCATTTTCGAAGGTGCAAAATTCCGGAGAGACAATTCAAATCATACTAATACAAATTTCTGAAAAATATGAATTTCACGGGTTTCCAAAGTTTTAGAGTTTCACCACCAAATTAGCATTACACAGAGCGATCACGAAACTAAACTTTTGTATATATCATAACAAGGCAGAGAAAACTAACAGAGATGAACATGGGAACTACCCTCTACGATTTACAAACTAAATTAAGAGAAACGAATCTTCACAGCTTTAATTGCTTTAGACTACCTACTATTCCATATCCTATACAATATGATGGACAACGACATGGACGGGCAAATAATAGAAATAGTTAGATGAAATTTGGGGGGAAAATTGATTTGTCTTGCCAAGGTATAAATTTTTGAAAAATATTTGCTGGCGTTAAACTGTAGAAATAGCTTAGCAGGTGAGTAGAGAGAAGGAGAGAGAAGCAAAAATCGGGTCAATAGTTTTTGAAGAGAGAAACAGAGAGAAGAAAGCAACAAAAGAAGGAGATAGAAGTGTGAAAAGACTTTTATCACTACAAAGGGTATTTTCGTAACATACACTGTAGAGAAAAAAAAAGCTAATGATGTTATATTCCACATGTATTAAACTTTGTCTCTTCTTGAAATGTTTAAAAAATGTTATCTTAATATAAAATTAAGTATTAAAAGTATAATCTATGTGTAATTTTTCCTACCTATTAGTTTTCTATAAAAAAAGATTTCAATTTAATCTTAAATGTATCCGCTTATATAATTTTCAATTTTTTTAATCTTACGTGTACCCATTCTTAAATATACCAATTTATTATATGCAAAATGTATCCTTTTTTTTTTTTGATATAAAATGTACTCATTTTTTTGATATAAAATCCATTCAATATTTTTTAATCCATTTTATATAGTTATAATCTTTTTCGTTGATTTGATAATGTATTCATGTCAAGTTTAATCGACAAAATTTTATTAATGTTATTAAGCTTAATATCTATATATTTTTTTGTGTGGTTTTGAAGAATGAATGACACACCCCGACCCAAGGAGGGCGTGCTAGCCGTCACGTGAAAGTAACGTAACCATGTGCACAGTGCGGAAGCTAATAAGATAAATAGAAATGCGAATAAATAAAAACCAACTACTAGCCGTACTATCCAAATAACATGCTAGTGAGAGTCTAAGGGTATAAATACACATTCAGAGCAATAAGAACGTCTAGTTGCAGTTAAGGACAATGACTAAGATATAACACTCGAAGGTGAATCCTACTTTTGTGAATTCTGTCAGAACGCCGTTGGATCCCTCGTGGCCACCAAATCACTGCTACCTAGAACCTGGAGGGGCGAAAAACAAAACGCGTGAGTGGGCAAAAACAAATCTTTTCAAAACCTTTTCTCTTTTCAAAGGTTCTAACCCCTCACCGTAAAACCTGTATAATTTCCCAGAAAAATAGCATATATACATATATACTCATCTCAACTCATAAACTCAAAATCATGCCAAAAGTAGTGATATGTGAGGTATATGCCATGCCAAATATATCTCATCAAATCACATAAATATATCAGGTGAAATAAACTTATCATAGATGATAACATGTCAACCGAGTGATCAGCTCGGCTAAAACTATAGCTCATAATCAATCTCATCATATCTCATCATCATCATCATCATCATCATATATATATATATATATATATATATCCTTCACACGAGTCGAACCCACTCAAGGTGGTTCATACGACAGGACTGGGTGTAAATAGTACGCTCTAGTGCTACAATCACGTGAAGACTGTGCGCTAATCGCGGGTCACCTACGAGTCGAACCCACTGAAAGTGGTATATACGACAGGACTGTGCACCTAACCTGGATCCAAGATAAACGTGTGGTGCGAGAGGTGAACATCCACGTTAAAGACTGTGCCCCTAACTCTGGGCGGGAGCACTAACATCGGGGTGCAGGTTTATGAGCTTTCAATACATCTCACATAATCATCATTTCATATTAATCATTCCATAACTCACCTGATACTTACATGTGCGTCCACAACACCAATTACCATTATATGCAACTACTAATGCATGAATAAAATAGATATATACTTTGCATGACATATCATATCACATTTCACTTAAATTGATTTTCTGGGAAAAATCTCATTTATATAGGTATATACGGAAAACAAAAGCCCACTCACAGATAAGTCGAAGGGTCGTAACCCCCGAGCCTCGATTGATGACATTTGTCCTCTGGATATGTATCACCTATATGAGAAATAACTGAATAAACGTTATTTAACACACATAACCAACAATAGGTAATAACTTCTCATACAATGCTCAAATGGGGTGTTTGAATATACCAACGTGATCTACACAACACCACGAACATCCCCAAATTTTTAGAATAATTTTCCAACCACCCACGCACCCTCACGCGCTGGCCAAGGCATGGCCAGACGTGCCTCCAGGCGCGGCCACGTGCCATGCACACTGACAGCGTCAGTTAACACCGTCAGGTATATACCGAGAATATTCATTCTATTCCTAATGGTAACCGTTAAAGTTAGCTAACGGCGTTAGCATATTCCGTCAACTTTGACAGAACATGCCGTCATCTTCTACCTTGGAACTCCGGCGACCGTCGCCGGCGTCGGAATCTGGGAAACTTTTAAACCACTATAACTCGGTCGATTTTCATCCATTCTTCACGTAATTTATATCAAAATGAAGCCCACGAAGAATAGAACAAGATCATACCAATTAAAAGCTCACAGAACCATTGGATCTCGCCTGGAAATTCACGAACTTCCGGCCAAAACTTCAAACTCGTCGATCTCCACTTTCCGATGTCCAAATCACTTGGTTTTTCTTCTCCGACCTTCGTAGGAACTTCCTAAAGCTTCCTATAAGCTTAAAATCTCCTCAAACATCCATAATTGTGACCACATGAACAGTGACCTTCGACGGGATTTCTAAAACTCACGATCCCGACATTAACACTACTCCAAAACCACTTCAAAATGACAAGGAAGTTAAAACAATACCTTTTAGAGTCTTAAAACACCTTAAAACTTCCACAAACACCACTGTGGTACTGTGCACCTTGTCGGAGTTTATGGGATCTCAAGGTTCCGACGTCTTTTCTTCGACCCAAAGGTATGGTTGAGTTCGTGACCTCACAAGGAACTCAAAAATAGTCTTCAACAACTCGATCTGCGACGTTCAATGGGTTTTGTGGGTGTCGTTCCTACAAGAGAGAAGATAGAGAGAGTGATTCTAAGAGAGAGAGAGAAAGAGTACGGGACTGAGATAGAGAAGTGATGTGGGTGTGGTCCAAATGTAACCAATTACAAACTAAGGAAATCTTAGTTATAATTGATTCCAATTATTTAGGGCATACAATAATTGGCCTAAAACTAAAACAATACACAAACACACACCCATCACTCAAGGGTATTTACGTCATTTCACGTCATCGAGAATATAATTTAGGGACGGGTTGTCACAATGAACCCATGTTTTGGTAAAATAATTTTTTGGGAACTTTAACGAAAGACTCTCGGTAGTGTTCACTTTAAAGAAAAACCACATTTTTACTCTAAAAAGTCAATCATGATACTATTCACTTACAACACCTTTTTGTCATTTTCGTTAAAACTCAAAGTTTTCAAGTCATTTTCATTAGTTTTCCTTAATTTTTTTGTTAATTTTGATAAATGTACATTACACATGGAGTATACTTTTAATACTTAATTTCATAATTATGCAGCACTTTTTAAATATTTCAAGAAGAGACAAAAATTAATATATGTGGAAGATAACATCATTTACTTTTTTTCATCTGAAGTGTAAGTTACAAAAATGCCATTTATCTTTAGCATCTTTTCACACTTCTCCCTCTTGCACCATTCTCTCTCTCTCTCTCTCTCTCTCTCTCTCTCTCTCTCTCTCTATGTTTGTCTTTTTCTCTCTTCATTCCCTTTCCCCATTTCATACAATAAGCAAACAGACAATACCAGCATAACATGAAAATGATAAAGAAATTTAATTTCACCAAAAACAAAAAAATTGAAATCTCTCTCTCTCTCTCTCTCTCTCTCTCTCTCTCTCTCTCTCTCTCTATGTTTGTCTTTTTCTCTCTTCATTCCCTTTCCCCATTTCATACAATAAGCAAACAGACAATACCAGCATAACATGAAAATGATAAAGAAATTTAATTTCACCAAAAACAAAAAATTGAGTTTTTCAATTAAGCAAAAATAAACAATTGAGGTACCAAATTTTCGCAAAAAAAAAAAAAAAAAGGTTAAAAAACACATCTAAGGTAGGAGAGAGAGAGAGAGCGTGGTGAGCATTGAGAGCAATATAGAATTTGTCGTCTTTCAATGAAATGGTACAATTGAAAACGCCACCACAACCACCGCAATTTCTTCTAACAATAATAATAATAATTTATTGCCCACCACTTCTACCCCAACTGAGGATTCCCCAAAATCTATTCTTTCCAAATGTCTAGTTTGACGACTTCTTTCCCCATATAAGAAAATTCAATAAAACACGCACATGCACATATGATTTACAATACTACTCCTACGATTCATATAAAGAACAAAAAAATAAATTAAATAAATAAATTAAATAATTATTAATTTAACTTTTTAGGTTCTCTTTTGGAATGTAATTACGAAAGTAACAAATTGAAGATAAGAAGCAGCTGATGGTGCATGGCGAGATTGATGTTACTAAGCTTATGATTGAAGATAAGAAGCAGTTGATGAACAACATGTTAAACATTGTTGAAGAAGATAATGAGAAATTCCTCAAAAGGCTTAGAGATAAAACTGACACGTTCGTGTCTGTCTACTAGTTTTTGAACCATTGTGTTTTAAGTAATGAGGAAATAAAGAAAACATAGGAAAGTATATGTATTTCTATTAGAACGGTGATGTGATTTAATCTAAACTAATTATGGGGAGGAGTATTTGACGGGTTGGACTGATGACATGTATGTAGTTTTGTTGAAAATATACAAATTGATTCTACTAAATATACAAACTATTTCTACTAAAAAAAGTATACAAAACTAATTCTACATGTATTTGAAATTGATTATGGAAAAATGGTCAAACACATGTTGAACTGATTCAGCAAAAATGGCTTAGGACGGGTTAAACTGATTCTGCAAAAATGCTCGAGGACTGATTGAACTGATTCTGCAAAAATGCCAAAGACGAGTTGAACTGATTATGTAAAAATAGTGTAGGACGGGTTGAACTGATTTTGCAAAAAAAGTTGAAGGCAGGTTGAACTGATTATGCAAAAATGGTTGAAGACGAGTTGAACTGATTATACAAAAATAGTTGAGGACTGATTAAACTGATTCTACAAAAATGGTCGAGGACTGCTTGAACTGATTTTGCAAAAAATAGTCGAAGACGGGTTGAACTAATTCTGCAAAAATGGTTGAGGACATGTTGAATTGATTCTGTAAAACTAGCCGAGGAAATAATAGAACTGATTCTGTAAAAATAGTCGAGGACAAGTTGAACTGATTCTAGTAATAAAAGATACAAACTGATTCTATATATGTTTCAAAACTGATTCTGCAGAAATAGTTGAGGATGGGTTGAGCTTATGACATATATTAATAGGGTTCAGGGTTAAATGAAAAAAAAAACAATTGAGGTACCAAATTTTCAAAATAAAAGAAAAATGAGTTAAAAAACACATTTGGAGTAGAAGAGAGAGCATGGTCAACATTGAGAGCAATACAAAATTTGTCATCTTTCAAGAAATGTTACAATTGAAAGCATAACCACAGCCACCACCGTTTCTTCTAACAATATTAATAATAATTTATTGCCCACCACTTCTACCCCAAATGAGAATTCCCCTAAATCTGTTCGTTTTAAATGCCCAGTTACTATCACGACTTCTTTCCCCATATAAGAAAATTCAACAAAAACACGCACATACACATATGTTTTACATTATTACTATTATGATCCATATAAAGAACAATAAAATAAATTAAATAAATAAATAAAAGAATTATTAATTTTAACTTTTTAGGTTTTCTTTTGGAATGTAAGTACGAAAGTTACAAATTGAAGATAAGAAGCAGCTGATGGCATGGTGGTACATGGCGAGGTTGATGTTAAGCTTATGATTGAAGATAAGGAGCAGTTAATGAACAACATATAAAACATTGTTGAAGAAGATAATGAAAAATTCCTCAAAAGGCTTAAAGATAAAACTGACACGTTTTCGTGTCTCTTCTCTTGTCTACTATTTTTTGAACCCTTGTGTTTGAAGTAGTGAGAAAATGAAAGAAAACATAGGGAAGTGTGTATATATATATATATTTTTTCTTTTTTCTTTTTTTCTATTAGAACGGTGATTTGATTTAATATAAACGAAATTATTGGGAGGAGGATTCAACAGGTTGGATTGATAACATGTATATTGTTTTGTTGAAAATATACAAACTGGTTCTACTAAAAAAAAGTATACAAAACTAATTCTACATGTGTTTGAAATTGATTCTGCAAAAATGGTCGAACACGTGTTGAATTAATTCCACAAAAGTGCTCGATAATTGATTGAACTGATTCAGCAAAAATGTTGAAGACGGTTGAACTGATTCAGCAAAAATTGTCGAGGACGGGTTGAACTGATTATGCAAAAATGGTTGAAGAGTGGTTCAAATGATTCTGCAAAAATGTCATAAGCTCAACCCATCATCGACTATTTCTGCGGAATCCATTTTGAAACATATGTAGAATCAGTTTGTATCATTTATTACTAGAATCAGTTCAACCTGTCCACGACCATTTTTGCAGAATCAGTTCAATTAGTCCTCGACCATTTTTGCAGAATCAGCTCAACCCATCTTCGACCATTTTTGCATAATCAATTTAACATGTCCTCGACCATTTTTGCAGAATCAGCTTAATCTGTCATCGACCATTTTTGCAAAAATCAGCCCATCTTCTATCATTTTTGCAGAATTAGTTCAACCCTTCTTTGACATTTTTGCAGAATAAGTTCAATCTGTCATCAAGCATTTTCATAGAATCAGTTTAACCAGTTCTCGACCATTTTTGCAGAATCAGCTTCAAATACATGTAGAATAAGATTTGTATACTTTTTTAGCATAGTCAATTTGTATACTTCCCGTCGAATCCTCCTCCCCATAATTTTGTTTAGATTAAATCAAATCACCGTTCTAATAGAAAAAAATAATATACTTCCCTATGTTTTCTTTCATTTCCTCACTACTTTAAACACAAGGGTTCAAAAAATAGTAGACAAGAGAAGAGACACAATGTGTCAGTTTTATCTCTAAGCATTTTGAGGAATTTCTCATTATCTTCTTCAACAATGTTTAATATGTTGTCCATCCACTGCTTCTTATCTTCAATCATAAGCTTAGTAATATCAACCTCGCCATGCACCATCATGCCATTAGCTGCTTCTTGTCTTCAATTTGTAATTTCGTAGTAGCATGTAAAACATATGTGCTGTGCGTGTTTTTGTTAAATTTTCTTATATGGGGAAAGAAGTCGTGAAAGTACCTGGGCATTTGGAAAGAACAGATTTTGGAGAATCTTCATTTGGGGTAGAAGTGATGGGTAATAAATTATTATTAATATTGTTACAAGAAATGGTGGTGGCTGTGGTGGTGCTTTCAATTCTACAATTTCGTTGAAAGATGACAAATTCTCTGTTGCTCTCAATGCTCACCACGCTCTCTCCCCTACCCATATGTGTTTTTTTAACTCTTTTTTTTATTTTATTTTGAAAATTTAGTACCTCAATTGCGTATTTTTGCTGAATTGAAAAACTCAATTGTTTGTTTTTGGTGAAATTAAATTTATCCTTTTCATGCTATGCCGATATTGGCTGTTTGTTTACTGCATGAAATGGTGAAATGGGAAATAGAAAGGGAGAGAGAGAGACAAATAGAAAAAGAGAGACAATAGAGCAAGAAAGAGAAGTGTGAAAAGATGCTAAAGATAAATGGTCTTTTTATAACTTACACTTTAGAGGGAAAAAAGTAGATGATGCTGTCTTCCATGTATATTAATTTTTGTCTCTCCTTAAAATCTTTAAAAAGTGTTGTTTCAATATGAAATTAAGTATTAAAATTATACTCCATGTGTAATTTTTCCATTTTTTTTATCATGTCCATTAAAGAATTTATTTTACTAATAAAGAATACTCATTCCAAGACACTTTACATTTCTCATCATATAGTTCCCAAAGTAATGGTCTTTTTTAATCTCTGTGAGTGTGATTAGTTGCCATCATTATTTACTTATAAAATACGACCACCGAATAAGGGGGAAAATGTCAAGTCATGCGTATGGTTGCATTATATTTATCCTTTCAGATAAGAATGATTATCAATTAAATTAATATAAATTAATACCAGTGAAACCTCTCAGTGCTTATAAAAAGCCCTTAAACACCTTCTTAGTTGAACACCCTCACTAGGAGTAAGAGGAGAAAAGTCTCAAAGTAGAGAAATATGGCCTCTCGATTCATCATCTTTTGTCTTCTGTTTGTTTTGGTAATTCCTTTATCACCTCACCAAAGCGTCCTACTGTTGTATCTTAATTAATTTCATGCAGATGGCACATTATCACAGTAGCAGAAAGTAATCATGTCTATGCATTATTGTGTGGGTTCAATCCCCACCTCCTATTTCCTTATCTCTTAACAACTAACCATTTAACCCACTAACATCATGGTTTGTAAAGAAAATTAATTTCATACTCTAGGACCCTAGGAGGTTACGTTTCTGTATTTCAATATTTATACATGCCAAGTTATATTAATGTTTTACGAACATATCACCTCCTATTTCCTTATCCCTTAACAACTAACCATTTAACCCAACCATTTAACCCACTAACATCATGGTTTGTAAAGAAAATTAATTTCATACTCTAGGACCCTAGGAGGTTACGTTTCTGTATTTCAATATTTATACATGCCAAGTTATATTAATGTTTTACGAACATATCACTTCTTGTGTTTTATGCTATCGTTACAAAATTTGTTCTACTAGCATTACTCTACCAAGTATATATATTTACAAGTAAAATTTTTAATATGAACAAGAAAGATATTAAATTATTATCTGCTTTAGTATTCGTGGTGCCAACTTTCACTTAATTATAACTCACAAATTTCTGGTTTTATTAACAGAAATTTTTGTTAACTGTTGTAGGCAACTGTTAATTAGTTTGTTGTATTCATTTTTACGTTAAATATATTTCTCTTACAAAATTTTGTAATCTTATTATAATGTAGGTAGGTACGTTACAACTGTACTAAATCTAAAAAACAACTTAGATTATCTCAAAAAAAAAAAAAAAAAAAAAAAGAGAGATTTTTAATTCAGGTTTTCCAACTAGCGTTCAGTAATTCAGTTTCTATTTATAAATATTTCATGAAATATATTTTCTAATATTTATAATTTTTATTTGTCTCAAATTTTCCATTGAAAATTTATTTGCAAATAATAAAAATGAAAACGGATAAAGCCTATCGTCTTGATTGATAGAACGGATAATTCCAAAATAACCTTCATATTTAAGCCCTATAGCCATATACAACAAAAAAGAAAAAGGAGTGATCAGCAGCAACATTAGGTCTTAATTTTTTCCTCTTTTCGTTTTAACAGGATTCACTGAGTCAGAAACTTTATTTCTCGAGTTTCTGGAATATGTGAATATGTACTTGTTTATTAACCATTTTATAGACAGTACTCTAAGAGCATAGTGAATTTTAACCATGTATATCACTCAGGTTTACTCTCATCTCAATTATAAACATAAGTTACCAACTAACTTTTCATCTATTAGTAATTGTATGCACATATTTTATGTGAGTTTATCAACCTGTTGTTAAATGTATTTTTATAAATATTGTATCGTTTGTTAAAATGAATCTCGAGGCTCGAGATATATAGAAAAAATAAATGGATATATAGAAAAAAAAAATCATATTTCTTGTTATTCTAAAACAGTGTCGTTATGCCACCGGAGCAAGGGATGTAGTTAAACAACAATACAAAATTGGGTATGGAGCTACAAAAAGCATGAAAGAAGTGGAGGTAAGTGATTACACAACGAACTTTATACATTACTAAGATTATGATCACATGATCCTTACATAACTAACTTTTAACTACAGGACCTTCCTAATTACATAACAAATTATGGAAACAAACAAGGCAGAAAAGGAAATGGAGCTACAAAAAGCATGAAAGAAGTGGAGGTAAGTGATTACACATCTAAATTTATACATTACTAAGATTAATCACATGACCCTTAACTAACTTTTAACTACAGGACCTTCCCAATTACATAACAAATTATGGAAACAAACAAGGTCGAAAAGGAATTGGAGCTACAAAAAGCATGAAAGAAGTGGAGGTAAGTGATTACACAACTAAATTTATACATTACTAAGATTAATCACATGACCCTTAACTAACTTTTAACTACAGGACCTTCCCAATTACATAACAAATTATGGAAACAAACAAGGTCGAAAAGGAATTGGAGCTACAAAAAGCATGAAAGAAGTGGAGGTAAGTGAAGACAACTAATTTTATACATTACTAAGATTAATCATATGATCCTTACATAACTAAGTTTTAACTACAGGACATTCCCAATTACATAACAAATTATGGAGGCAGAAAAGGAGCTGAGACTCCTTACACAATGAGTTATGCAACCAAAGAAGAAGTTGAGACTCCTTATACAATGAGTTATGCAGCCAAAGAAGAAGTCCAGACTCCGTACACAATGAGTTATGCAACTAAAGAAAGCAAAAAGGAAGTTAAAACTCCTTACACAATGAGTTATGCAGCCAAAGAAGAAGTCGAGACTCCTTACACAATGAGTTATGCAACTAAGGAAGGCAAAAAGGAAGTTGAGACTCCTTACGCAATGAGTTATGCAACCACAGAAGAAGTCAAGACTCCTTACACAATGAGTTATGCAACTAAGGAAGGCAAAAAGGAAGTTGAGACTCCTTACGCAATGAGTTATGGAATCAAAGGAAGCAAAAAGGAAGTTGAGACTCCTTACGCAATGAATTATGCAACCAAAGAAAGGAAAGAGGAAGTTGAGACTCCTTACACAATGAGTTACGCAACCAAAGAAGCAGAGACTCCTTACACAATGAGTTATGCAACAAAAGAAGGAAAAAAGGAAGTTGAGACTCCTTACAAAATGAGTTATGGAACAGAAGAAGTTGAGCCTTCTCATAAGCATGTTCATATTCATATGCATCCACAATCTCAACCTCACATGGATCACAATGAAGCATCCAAGCAAGGATTTTTCACGTTCGATGATTTACACTGCGGTATGAGAATGCCTCTCCACTTTCCCAACCAAGAACATTCTCGTTTCCTGCCTAAAGAAATAGCTGATTCCATCCCATTCTCAACACCACATATCCCACAAATTCGTCAACTCTTCTCAATCCCACAAGGTTCTCAAGAAGCGAAGAATGTCGCATATGCACTTGAACAATGTGAGATGAAACCCATCAAGGGTGAGACGAAGTTTTGTGCCACTTCTCTGGAGTCCATGACAAATTTTGTTACCAAGATCATCGGTTCAGGTGTTCGCTTCAACATTCTCTCAACCGAGCACCCCACAACATCAACATCCATCACACAAAGCTACACTATCTTAGAAGAGCCTAAACAAGTGTTGGCTTCCAAAATGGTTTTTTGCCATCCATTGGCCTATCCTTATGCAGTGTTCTTCTGCCACCATTTTGAGAAAGACACCAAGTTCTTCAAGGTTAAACTTGGAGGTGAGAATGGTGATAAGGTTCAAGCTATAGCTGTTTGCCACATGGACACTTCTGATTGGGACCCTGCCCACTACTTGTTTGCCCTTCTTGGAATTAAAGCTAGCGCTTCATCTCCAGTTTGCCATTTCTTGCCCGAAAATCATCTAGTTTGGATCCCATCACCTGCAACGTCTGCTATCTGAGTACGTAGCGATTCTGTTGGATCTTGGTTGTGTGTATCACACCGTATCGTGAGTGTAAAATAACGATCCATCACCAAGTTCTGGTAGTACGGTTGAGCATTCATGCTAGTGTTTTCGTATTATCAATCTACTTTGTACTTTGCTGTTTGTATCAATAAGTTGAATGTCTTTAAACATTAGACCAAGAAATGTTTGGTTTGAACTTGAGATCATTTTCCACTCATCGTAAAACTACGATCTACTTAAATATATCAATATTTGACCAACTTAGAAAAGAAAGTACAACATAAAGGGATCATTTTCTTATCATGGTGGGTGTTATTTGCTGGGAGATATGGAAGGAAAGGTGCAATGCTTTTTTTCAGGAAGGACCCTGATACCACAGCTACGCTGAAGGGATCATCTCCCGCTCTATAACGAAGAGGCTTGAGCATCATTGCAGAGAGACGAGAGCTTCTGCCACCACAAGAGGAAATGCCATTTGGACCCTTCCCACACCCGCTTTTGTTAAAATAAATGTAGATGGTGAATGGAGATCATCTTGCAAGGCTGGCCTGGGCGTTGTCATACGAGATTGGGAGGGATCCTTTGGGGAGGCAAACACTGCCATCTCCTCGGATCTTCTGTTGAGGAAACTGAGGCAGAGGAAGCACTTTCAAGGCAGGTATTAGCTAAAGACATGGATTTGCAGAACATCATGTTGAAAGTGATTCCAAAGTTAGTCTTGAAGAAGTCAGTTAAAAGCATATGCAAAATTTACCCTACCACGGAGGAGATTTGGAGGTTATCTTCATCTTTAGCTCCAGTTCAATGGAATTGGATTCATAAAGAAGCGAACAAAGCAGCACATAAAGCTGCTTGTCTGGGTATCGAGAGAGTGCCGTCACATGTGCCTTTGTGGCTTGCTTGGTGATGCTTCGGTGTTGCGTGACTCGTCACCGGTGCCCCTGTGCCTAGCTTAGTGATGCTTCGGTGTTGCAGGACTCGTGATTAAGCTTGCTGCGTAACATTGCATTTTCTCTTGCCCTATCTGAGGCTTTAATGAAAATCTGAGTTGACCAAAGAGAAGAAAGTACAACACTAGGAATGATATTTAAAGAGTAGTGCACTTTTTTTTTTTTGACAAACTAGTGGAGTAGGAGTGAGAGATCGGTGAGAATTGAGCCCGCACCAAAGTGCATAGGCATTATTGTTCACTGCAACTGCAGTAAAGCACCGTCTGCAACTTCCCTAATTCGTTTGCATCTTTAAAACCTTGAAGCAACAGAGTTTGAACTCCATTAATAAAATAATAACTACAAACTGTATTTTTACAAACCTCACGAGGATCTCCATCCATAGAATACAATGATTTCGATTTCATGCCTTTCCAAGAGTCCTCTCAACACTATAAAGTGGAGATTCCTCCGTAAAAAAATTGCAGCTATACGACGACGAAAATTACTATAACACTACAGGCATATCATGTACATTTCCAACACAAGCTCCAAACATCTCCTTTTTACTTCTCGATGCCCTGCTGCAGATACTGTATCAAGTCATACCCAGCGGTCGTCCATTTGTTGTAGGCATCTGTGCACACATGGATCATAAAATTGGCCGCCTCACGCTCACTCATCTCTGGATGAAATCTCTTACGAAGATTTCCAATAGGGTCACCGCGGCTGAAGCAAGGCAACCCACTGTCTAGCATTAACGACACTGTGTTGATGATCCCATCCATGTATCGGCGGGCGGCAAGGTACCCTTTAACGCACAAGCTGTGGATGGATTACATAGAACATAACACACGTTTAAACTTCTAGCCAAAAAGAATCACCATAAAAATATTATCCAGAAACATCGTGAGGAAAAAGAAACCAAAAAGGACAAACCCCTTCCTACCTCACAAATTGGTTCCATGTATCGCTCTTCATAACCCCAGAAGGGTCTAATAATTGTGTCATCTCATGGCTGAGCTTAAAGTGTGCACTTTCAAAGCGCATGTTTCCACCCGGTGAAGTTTCCAAGATGAAACCAAAATCAATATGAACAAGCCTTCCCACGCTGCATTGGCAGGCATGTCGACAGCAGTTTCAGATCAATCCTTACTTTCACAAATTGTATATCTTACATGTTTCAAGTATAGCATTTGGCAGTGGCTAATAATACATATGAGTGGTTTGAAGGTCAGTTTTTGAGTTTGCTATGCTTGTACCATATGTGCCGGGTGCCTACGTAGAAGTCTCAGTCCTTCCAAACACAAATTTGACAAAAAAGAACAAATAAGAAAACAAGAAAGTAAAGGGCTGGTTCGAAGATCGTACTTGTCAAACAAAAGATTCCCATTGTGTCGATCCTTTGGTTGAAGTAAAAGGCTGGCAACTGCATAACCAGCACTACTAATGATGAAGTTTTCGCGGGCAGCTTCAAAGCTGGCAGACCCAACAGGTCCATAATCCTGTTGAAAAATCTCAAACAAACCACCATCCGTAGTTTCACCCATCTGACTTCTGCTCCGTGCATTAGGTACAACCTGCAATAAAAAAATATATTAAGAAAGAAACCAATGTGCCCGTACTACTCTGATCAGCCATTTAGCTCAAAGGAAGAAGCTTGGGGAGATCATATCACCCAACATAAGACATCCCTTGGAATGGCAATTACAACGTCAGATTACTCTTTTGAATCTCTGATACTACTCAATGCAATTGCATTCATAATTCACACAGTAGAGCTGAAGATATGAATGTCTAGTAAATCAAAATTCAATATTAATTGGCTAAGTGATACAATCGATGTTGGGAGTTTCTACTTTTGGTTGGCTTGAGCCTTAAAATGTCTATAACTTGTGCTCTTCCAGCATAAACACATAAAACCTTGATGAAAGTAGTTGTAGGCAATCAATCTAAAACCCATGCTTAAAATATCCAGATTTGACCCCTACTTCAGAAAATTTTGTACCAAAGCACAAAAACCAAGAGACTTTCCACCAGTAGATTACCAAAAAGACAAGAAAAATATTGCAGCCTTTCAAATCCCTCAAACAACCATTGGGCCTAGCCTTGTGGCAGGAAAAGACTTGATCCCCGATTTCTCTTCTGACAGCAAAAATGTTTTAGTTTACAAACTAGTAGTTGGAGGATAATATAATATACAAAAAGCGGCTCCACAATTTTCTTCCTTTTATGTTCATGGGGCAGATAAAAACAAAAATACTATCCGGATCAGATTCTTAGAAACCATTGCTGATACATTAGGCAACAGCTAGCTTCAAGGAAAGAGACATTTTTCTACAAATACTGTAGTATTTAACTATATGCCAAAGCCAAATCATTACAAGAAATAAGTCAAATGTAGCCAGAACCATGTTAGATGTGAATAACCGTGTTCATTCAGGGGACACTTTATCCACCACATTGTATCTCTTTTATCAATAAAACCTGTGTTTCTCGTATAAAAAAAGTAGTCTGAACATTGCCTAGCACACCCAAATAATGAAACTGGAAAATGAACTGGACTGTAAAATCTAAAGCTTCACATGGAATCATGTAAATTAAAGAATAAGATCTCTCAGCAAAATAGCACGCATGCAGGACCCCCCTAAAAAGTAGTTGACAAAGATCCAAACCTCAATAATGCCTCTCTCTGGGCCAGTTGGGAGCACACCATACGGAAACAAATAAAGATTAATTCCAACTGCTTCAAATATGTCTCTCAACAGGGAAATCACTTGAAGAGCAAGAACATCCTGGCGGCAATCATCTCCAACCTTCAAGAAAGGGAGCTCCGTTAAGCCATGAAATAAGAAAAACTTGAACATTTCTAATATTTCAAATTTTCATAGGAATAAATAAGAGGTCACGAGTTTAAAAATCCTGAGACTAATTGTCTGCATCATATAACTTCTTTATCCATCATATCCCATAGTACAAACTAAACAACATAAGCAGCCCTTCAACCATACATGGGTCTAATCAATTTGAGATGTAAGTGGATAAGCTTACCTTGAAAATACAAGCTTGTGGTTTTACATCACTGCGGTCCCCAACCCGATCGACAACATTAAATGTTATCATTATAGGAACTTTTGCTGCAGATTGCAAGGGTATTCCACTATCTACCTGAATGCCCCTTACAAGCTTGGTAGGAGCAGTTGGCAAATAGAGATCCTCTCCCTCAACTTCAATTTTCTCCAACTCTCTGTTTAAGCAGATTGCATATTAGCATCAACAGCATACACAGACACGCACATATATGCACACATGTGCTTATGTGTGTGTATATTTATAAATTATGAGCTCAAGCATCCAAAGACCATTTTTATAGAAAAAATTGCACACATTACAAGTATACCTCCGGATACCAGCTCGGCGTTCTTCCTTCGGAAGCGGAAAGAGTACACCAGAAATAGATGTAACCTTGTCAAAGAAATCAAATTCTCTTTGAAAAATATCAAGTGCCTTGGGACTGAAACCATCAATGATATGCTGTCTAACAAGAGGCAACAACTCTTGAAACGAACTATTCTGAAATGGAAGCATCAATAAATACAAGTTATTCAACAACAAAAGATGAAGAAACCCAGACCATTTGAACTCATGTGAATATTCAATTTACTTAAGACCTTTTAAAAAAGTTTGTACGGTTGATACAAAATGATGCAAACATATCTTAGCTTGTACTGTTCTATACACACGAAGATCAGATATACATGCTGAACGGAATTACAATTTTTTCTGGTGACGCAATGGTTTTTGATAATGGACTCTGCAGTTCTGGATTTTTATTTTTAAAATAAAAAATGATAACACATCAAACTGGTATACAAACTTCTTGTTCCACGACTACGCATATTGAACCGAATTAAAATTAACTAGAGATGCTTCCAACTAGATTATAAGTCCAAAGCAAAAGTTTAATCCAAGTAATGTCCTACACAAAATGCAAGAAATTGGTTCTTGAAAATTCATACTGACCGTCCCTTCAGTGATTCAGAATGCAGGGATGGCCTAAAATATAATAATGCACTATCTATCACCAATCACCATAAATTCACTTATTAACTCATGAACCGCATTTGACCCATGGTCACCAACAGTTACTGCCTCTGAGAACAATAGAAAAATTACAGAAAATGATGCAAACCTTTTTACTGAAGATATTCCATTCCTATAAGACAAAGTATCATTGTAAATATTTGGTAAAACTCCTAGGCAGATACTAGTATATGACAGCATACTGTGTAGCGGATACCCCGTTTCTATGCATATCTTAATCAACGTTCTAAAAGACGCTAGGCCGGGCGGCGAGCTGGGGCCTAGCGCCTAGGCGCCTAGGCGGGGTCTGGGCGGGCGCCTAGGCGGATTTAACTAAATCCATTATATTTCATGTAATTAAGTGTATGTTTATACTTAAAATATATATAATTTCATCATAAACTACAAAATAGAATGACACATATATTATGAAGTATTGGAACATAATGAAAACATGGGGAACAAGCATATAATGTGTGCTTATTTAAGTATTCAACAAGTCTCTTACAATTTATTGAAAAAAATAAAATGCAAAATGAAAGTCATCTATTTTCTGTGTGAGTCGCAACCTAGGCGGGTGCCTAGGCGGTCTAGGCAGGCGCCTCAGCAGGTCTAGGCGCCCTTTCTTAATTTTCAAACGCCTAGACATTAATCGGGGCGATGGCCAGCCGCCTAGCGCCTAGGCATTAGGGAAAATGACAAGTCACCCATTTCAGTTACTGTTAAATAGTTTGTTATCTCTAAATGTAATTAGCTGTGCTAATGTTTGTGATTAGTTAGAACTGTTATAAGGTTAGGTAGTTAAGGGTATCTTTGTAAATAGCCAAGGGCTATATATATGTCTTCACAGTGTACAAATCAATTAATTAAGAAATATAATTGGAAAGCTTACAGAGGGAGTTTCCAGTTTCTATATGGTATCACGCCATTTCTGCTTCACAGCATCGATCCTTCCACTCACCCGCCTTGATCGATCGATCGATTTTTCTGTTCTTCTCCTCTGATTCTTCAATTTCTCTTCTCCGATCTTTCTTGCATCATCATCTCTGCAAGATATGGCGGCGCAATCATCTTCACCACCGCCTAAATCGTCTTCTCCGTCGATTCAAAACCCTAATTCCTCTGTAAATCCAAGTCCTCTGAGTTCCTACACCTCCCTCACAATCCACAACATCGGCAGCATGGTACCGATCAAGCTGAAAAGATCGAACTATCTGCCATGGCGTGCGCTGTTTGGCCCAATCCTCCGGCGCTACAAGCTGCTTGGACTTGTTGATGGTATTGAAGCATGTCCATCGCATTCCTACCTGATCGCAGCATTAATCCTTCCTTTGAGGAATGGTACGAAAAAGATCAAAATCTTTTGATCTGGTTCAATTCCACACTTTCTGAGGAAATCATCCATTTCACAGTTGGGGTTTCTTCATCTCGCGAACTCTGGTTGAAGCTTGAACAGAGGTTTGGTGGAATTTCAGAGGCTCATATTCATCAATTGAGGTCGCGTCTCCAATCTGTTCAGAAAGGATCTCGTTCCATCTTTGAGTATCTTCAAGAAATTAAGGAAATCTCAGACTCCTTACAAGCTGCTGGTGCCTCCGTCTCTGATCGCGACTTAATTGCAGCCACACTTCATGGCTTGCCTGATGATTTTGAGTCCTTCATTGACTCAATCATGCTTCGATTGTCCTCTACATCTCTTGATGAACTCCATAGTCTTCTTCTCACTAAAGAATTGCCCATGGCTCGACACAAAACTATTAGTTCCTCCTCAGCAGCTGAACCTTTTCAAGCCTTCTCGATGCACTCTCAGCCTCCTCTACTACCCACTCCTTCTGTGTTTGCTGCTCAGCACCAACTTCAATCTTGGCACCAACCAAAATCTGCCAATCATGGAAAGAATAACAGAGGCCATTCCTTCTCTCACAGAGGCAATCGAAGTTTCCAAACCAACCGTGGTAATTACTCCAACATTCGTGGAAATCGTCACTATCAAGGACCTCGTCATGCTCAAGGCTCTTCCAATTTAAAAGTTCCCTGTCAAATTTGTGGATCTACCAGTCATGAGGCTCTTGACTGTTTTGATCGCATGAATCCTAACATCTGTGGTCGGATTCCTCCAGCTAAACTAGCTGCTATGTATGTCAATCAATCTGCCAAACCATCTCAGCCTTGGTTGATTGACTCGGGTGCCACTTCTCACATTACTAATGATGTTGCAAACATCTCTTCTCCGACTCCTTATACTGGTGAAGATAGAGTGTATATTGGTGATGGTAAAGGTCTTTCTATTCATCTTTTAAGCTACAGAATGTTTTACATGTTCCTTACATGAAACATAATCTCTTGTCTGCTTATCAGTTTCTTAAGGATAATAATTGTTCATTGACTCTTGACCCTTATGGATCCACTGTCAAGGATCGTATTTCGGGGAAGATGCTTTTGTGGGGACCCGTTAGAGATGGATTCTACCCTCTTCAAAGTTCCAGCAATTCTTCACTTTCATCTCCTTCAGCTCTGCTCAGTGTCAAAGCTCCTGTCAAAGTTTGGCACCGACGCTTGGGTCATCCATCCTCCTCTATTTTCAAACGAGTAATTTCTACTAATAAATTGGCATTACAAAGCAAGTCCACTATTGATTTCTTCTGCTCAGATTGTGCACTTGCCAAGAATCATAAACTTCCTTTTGGAGTCTCTTCTTCAACAAGTCACAGTCTTCAACTTCTGCACTGTGATCTGTGGGGTCCAACATCTGTTATCTCCAACAGTGGTTTCAAGTACTATTTGCTTATTGTTGATGACTTTAGCAAATATAGTTGGTTCTTTCCTTTGAAGTCCAAGTCAGATGTATTTTCTACATTTGTTGTCTTCAAATCTTATGTAGAAAATTTACTTGGAAATAAAATCAAAGTTCTGCATTCAGATTCAGGGGGTGAATTTACCAGTACCTCTTTTGCTTCATTTCTCAGTAAACATGACATTTTTCACCAATTTAGTTGTCCACATACTCCTGAACAGAATAGTTGTGCTGAGAGAAAGCACAAGCATCTTGTTGAGACAGCTCATACCTTGCTAGTTGCTTCTCATGTTCCTCATATATTTTGGGTTGAAGCTCTCTCCACTGCCATCTATCTCATTAATCGGCTTCCCATCTCTGGTAATTCCACATCACCATGGGAATTATTATTCAAGCAACCCCCAAATTACTCTAAACTCAAAGTGTTTGGTTGCCAATGCTTCCCTTGGCTCAAACCCTATGTTCACAGCAAATTGGATGCCAAGAGCAAAAGTTGCACATTTCTCGGATATAGCCTTCAACACAAAGGCTATAGGTGTCTTGGTCCACTTACAAACAGAATTTACATCTCCAGACATGTTGTCTTTGATGAAAGTACTTATCCATTTCAGTTACTGCAGCCTCCCTGTTTCAATCCCAATATATCATCCCCAGACAGCTCTTCATCTATGAATCTTTATTTTGATAAATATATTCCCCATCTCTCCACTAGCAGTGCAACATCCATTCCAAATGCTTCTGCTTCTGCCTCTGATTCTCCAAATCCTTCTTCTTCTCAACCCATTTCAGTCCCTGCTTCTTCCAGTTCTGATTTTGTTTCAGAATCCTCCACCTTGCCCTTAAGTCAGTCAAATCATCCTCTTATTCCTAATAATTCTCATCCAATGATCACAAGATCCAAGGCTGGCATTTATAAATCTACACCTCAGGCTTATGCAGCAACTAAGCATCCTCTTCCCGTTGACATTGATTATGTTCCCAGTACATACCTGCAAGCTTCTAAGCATGCTCACTGGCGAGCTGCAATGCAAGATGAGTATAATGCATTGATCTCTACTGGTACTTGGTCCATTGTCCCCTCTCATCCTTCCCAAAATGTAGTTGGATGTAAATGGGTGTTTCGAGTTAAGAAAAAGGCTGATGGCACCATTGACAGATATAAAGCCCGTCTAGTGGCAAAGGGCTTTCATCAACAAGAAGGCATTGACTTCCAAGAGACTTTTAGTCCAGTTGCCAAGCCAGTTACAATTCGGATCTTACTCACTCTTGCTGTCCAATACAATTGGTTTCTCAATCAATTGGATATAAGCAATGCCTTTCTTCATGGTGACTTAAAGGAGGATGTCTACATGCAACAACCTCCCGGGTTTGTTGATCCAAATTCTCCTAATTCTGTTTGCAAGTTGAAGAAATCCCTATATGGACTAAAACAAGCTCCTCGAGCTTGGTTTGATAAACTATTTCAAGTCCTTCATTCTCTTGGGTTCCAACAATCTTCATCTGATGCCTCCTTGTTTGTTCTCAATGGTCCTCATTTGGTGATTGTTCTTGTGTATGTTGATGACATTCTAGTAACCGGTCCTATCTCTCAACTCTGTCAACAATTTATCACACAACTCAATTCTCAATTTCCAGTAAAGGATCTTGGTCCTTTACACTACTTCTTGGGCTTAGAAGTACACAGATCCTCACAAGGAATTTTTGTTCATCAAACCAAGTACCTACTTGATCTTCTTAAGAAAACAAACATGGAGGGTGCCAAACCGTGCGGCACACCACTTAGTTCCAAGAAATTAGATAACAGTGGGCCTCTCTTGTCCAACCCCACTGAATATCGTTCTATTTTTGGAGGGTTACAATATCTAACTTGGACTAGACCAGATCTTGCTTTTGCTGTCAACCAGATCTGCCAATTCATGCATGCTCCCAGGGAACAACATCTTCAGGCAGCTAAAAGAGTTCTCCGATTTCTTAAAGGTTCTCTTTCCCACGGTTTGTGGTTCACAAAAGGTCCAATCCATCTCTCAGCATACTCTGATGCTGACTGGGCTGGCTGCACTTTTGATAGAAGATCTACAAGTGGCTATTGTGTGTTCTTAGGCTCCAATCTCATTAGCTGGAGTGCTAAGAAACAAAGTACTGTTGCACGGTCATCTACAGAAGCTGAGTATCGTTCCTTAGCTCATACAGCTGCAGAACTTACTTGGGTTGCAAAATCCTCAGAGATCTTCACTTCCCTATCCCTGCACTACCTACACTTTGGTGTGACAACATCTCAGCAATCTCCCTAGCATCTAATCCTGTCTTTCATGCTCGTACAAAGCATGTTGAGATCGATTACCACTATATTCGGGAATTGGTTCTAGCTAATCTGCTCAAAGTACAGTATGTTTGCGGTGAAGACCAATTAGCTGATCTTCACACCAAGTCCCTATCCAAAAGTCGATTTCAGTTCCTGTGCTCCAAGCTTCCAATTGGAATCCGTTCTAATTCCCCTTGTAGCTTGAGGGGGTGTATTAGGGAAAATGACAAGTCACCCATTTCAGTTACTGTTCAATAGTTTGTTATCTCTAAATGTAATTAGCTGTGCTAATGTTTGATTAGTTAGAACTGTTATAAGGTTAGGTAGTTAAGGGTATCTTTGTAAATAGCCATAGGCTATATATATGTCTTCAGAGTGTACAAATCAATTAATTAAGAAATATAATTGGAAAGCTTACAGAGGAAGTTTCCAGTTTCTATACTAGGCGGTGCTAGGCGGGGATTTTTAGAACAGTGATCTTAATTTATACTCAAATATGACTTTATGATATCATTTCTCATGTATTCTCTGGATTTAACAGTGCAATGCTGACTGTCTTCAGCACAATTCCAACCAAAAGACTCAAAACTTTAAATATTAGTTATCAACTTTCCAACATAGAATCAAATTCCGTGGTATCACAAACAAAACTTTAAATATGCCCAAAATTTTGGTTGCCAATTGACAGCATGTAATGAAAACGCAAGGCCATTCTCAGATTGTAGGCATACCTTCACAGGGACGTCATCTTTTCTTTCTGATTCTGGAACAGATGTCTCACCCTGTCATTAATAAACACAATCAAATTTTCTTAAAAAGATATGCATGTGGACTTTCGTGTGTGTGTGCATCTCTGTGTGTGTGAGAGAGACGGAGGAAGGAAGGAAGTAGATTAGTTTCGCAGAATCAGGCTTAACCTGTAAGTGCCAGATTAAAATATGGGCAAAGATATCACTTCTTTGAGCTGCTCTAAGCAGATAGCCTTCTACTAACCTCTGCAAAACAAATTAAGTAGAGATCAGATATATAAAGAAAGACTTGCAAACAGCGACAAGGAATACGTGGAACAATGGTCTATGATGATTGCACCTCCAGAACGTGTGGTCAAATTAAGGATCCTCAACCTTAGTCCTACTGACCAATTACCCAATCAACTTTTATAAAAAATAATAGAGGCAAATCGCATTATAAAATAATTAAAAATATATAAACACAAAGAAATTAGCTGTAAAATTTAAATAAAAATTATAGCAGTAATAATAAATAACAACTGGGAAAGTTGAATTAAATTGGTGGTTGATCAGGAATCCCTTCTATCGTTGATCAGAGATTTCTCAATGAACAATATGATTCGGAGTTTGGAAGGAGTCATCGACCAGCAGTGGATAGAAGAGGATTTATTCAATCACATAGTTTGGGCTCCTAGAATATGGCGCCTTGGGGCTTTCGATTGATTGCATCCAAAGGCCCAATGAATTGGGATTTCCCTATTGGGTCAGGTCATTTCGGAGCAAGCGGATCATTTATGACGAATTGACAAACAAACTTATGATCTTAAGGATCTTGTCTTGACTGGACAGTATTCATTTCACTCATTAGAAACTCCTCAAAGTTGTATTACTATTATTATTATTATAAAGGACAGAAGTCTACATATAAAACAAGAAAACACAGTTTTATTGGTTTTCTGACACATGCAATAACCACATTAAATGTTTCAGAACTGTGATATTTTTAGTTGTGCACTTAAAATCGCCCAAAGGTAAATAGCAAAAGGCACAATTTTTTAGTAAGGACCGCTGAAGTTCACCCCAATATGAATAGAAAAACCATACATCTTATCTTCAGGTCAATAAAAAAGAATCCTACACTTGCTGTTTTATTAGGAGTATATGGTATGAGACTAAGAAGTCAAGGATTCCAAAAACTTGATTGGGCATTTGATAAGATTGAAGAATGATATACAATAAAGTAAAACTGAGTTTTAGCTATGCAAATAAACTTTCCAATTGCATCCCTAATACAAAACTAAATGAAAACAACTGTAGCTAAAGGAATAAATTCAAAACTTCTATTAACTCACCTCATCATCATATCGCAGAGCCTGCACTAGCTGTGGCATGAAGAAAGTTACTTGGTCTGGAGGATAAGACTCCAGAACCCTAAGAACGTATGCCATGACACGAGGATGGCCCTTATATGCAGGAGTAAGGAACTCAAGAGCTTGTGTAATTGAGCAAGCAGCCCAATGTGGCAATTGTTGCAAAAGTGCCGAATTTTCATCAACTGCTTTTGGGGTTACAAAATACGGCAATGCTTCAGGAATGGAGCGGATATCCAAGATATGTGACTGCAAAAAACCCCAGTTTAATCAAGATGTAATAATGTGCAACATCCCAGGGGCAACAAATGGGAATATGATTGGCATCAAATATCAATAAAGAAATTATAACAAAAGCAAATTTATTGTAACTGAGTATTCCCACCTCCTAATTGTATTCAAAAGGACAGATTTTTTGGACTCAGATAATAATGTTTTCAACTAAAAGGGTGCCTTGGCTCATTTTTAAGAAGCCTGAACAACATGATGGGGACATGCAGACATCCCTGCCTAAGAGGCAATTTGTATACTATAGTGTGTGCAGGCTTGCATGCGTGCGTATGTACACATGAATGTATATGAGTTACATGTATTCATCATATCAATGTTTTAAAAGGCTCGCCTCAGGGCGCGCCTAGGCACCCTATGAAGCTGGGCTTGAGGGTTGCCACCTCTGTTTTGAGGGAGTGGGCCGAAGTCGGCGGAAGGCGACGCCGGAGCCGCCTAGGCGCGCCTCAGGGGATTTTTTTTTTTTTTTACTCCCAAACCCAAATTTTGGGTAGGGTTTTAACTGCCTCATACCTCTTTCTTGCACTATCGTCTCTCTGCCTTTTTTTTCTGTTATATAATGGATGTGTGTGCTGTCTGCATGCACTGTTATATGTGTGCTCATTGTGCTTTTCATCCTCTATTATATATATATAATATATGTGTGCGCTCAAGGTGATTATTGATTAATAATCTTCTTCTTTTTAATATAATATATGTGTACGCTCAGTGTATATATTAAAAAACTTAGGTCCCGTGAGGCTTTGCCTCACGCCTCATGCCTAGGCCTGGCTTCCCCTTGGACGCATCGCCCACGCCTCACACTTTTAATACACTGCATCATATACATATATAAGGCAACAGACAAATACGGGAATGTTATTAGGAATAATGACAAGTCATCCAATATAGTTACTGATAAATAGTTGCTAAAGCTAAATGTAATTGTTTCTGTTAGTAACTGTAATTAGTTTAGGTAGTTGAGGGTATTTTTGTAATTGGCCTAAGACAGCTAAGGCTATATATATATTCACATCTGTGTAATTGAATTATTCATTCAATACAATCAAGAAAACTCACTGTTGCAGTTTTCTGTTTCTATATGGTATCACGCCATTCTGCTTTTCAGCACCGACCTTCTCTTCCGCTCGTCATCTCGATCGTTTCTTGCTCGATCGTTTCTTGATCGATTCTTCATTTTTTGTTCTCGATCTCTCTTGAATCTTGTTTTCTGCAAGATATGGCGGCTCAATCTACATCGCAACCGACTGGATCGTCTTCTCCGGTCATCTCTCCTTCGGTCCAAAACCCTAATTACTCTTCCAATCCGTGTCCTCTGAATTCGTATACCTCTCTGACGATTCACAACATTGGCAGTATGGTGCCGATCAAGCTGAAAAGTTCCAACTATCTGCCATGGCGAGCACTGTTTGCTCCAATTTTCAGGCGATACAAGCTTCTTGGTATTATTGATGGCACTGAGGTTTGTCCTTCGCCATTCTTGCCTGATCGATCGATGAACCCTGCCTTCGAGGATTGGTATGAAAAAGACCAAAATCTTTTGATTTGGCTCAACTCTACCCTATCAGAAGAGATCATTCCGTTCACGGTTGGGGTTTCTTCTTCTCACGAGCTCTGGGTGAAGCTTGAACAGCGTTTTGGTGGAGTTTCGGAGGCTCACATTCATCAATTAAGGTCGAGACTTCAATCAATTCAGAAAGGTTCTGAGTCAATTTCTGCGTATCTTCAACAAATCAAGGAAATTGCTGATTCCTTGCAAGCTGCTGGTGCTTCAGTCTCTGATCGTGACCTAATTGCTGCCACTCTACATGGTTTACCTGATGAATTCGAGTCCTTTATTGACTCCATCATGCTGCGACTATCTTCTACATCCCTTGATGAACTCCATGGTCTCTTACTCACCAAAGAGTTGTCTATGGCCCGTCGCAAGGCTGTTCTTTCAGCATCTGAGCCCTTTCAAGCATTCTCAGTGCAATCTCAGCCTCCCCTGCTTCCTACTCCATCTGCTTTTGCTGCTCAACACCAATCATTTCATTCTGCTTCTCGATTTAACTCCAATCGTGGTAAGCCATCTAGAGGTAATTTCTCCTCAAATCGCAGCAATCGCACCTTTCAGAATAATAATAGGGGTCATTTCATCAACAATCGTGGCAATCGCAATTATCAAAGCTCTCGCAATTATCAAGGTCCTTCCAATTTTAAAGTCCCTTGTCAGATTTGTGGATCTACCAGTCATGAGGCACTTGATTGTTTTGATCGTATGAATCCGGATATCTGTGGTAGAATTCCTCCTGCCAAACTTGCTGCTATGTGTGTGCATCCTTCAGCAAAACCCTCTCAGCCTTGGTTGATTGACTCTGGAGCTACTTCACACATCACTAATGATGTAGCTAACATCTCTTCTCCTACTCCTTACACTGGAGAGGACAAAGTATACATTGGAGATGGTAAAGGACTATCTATTCAGCATGTTGGTTCTTCGTCTCTGCACACTCCTTATACTTCCTTTAAGCTGAGAAATGTTTTACATGTTCCTTTCATGAAACATAATCTCTTATCTGCTTATCAGTTTCTTAAAGATAATAACTGCTCATTGACTCTTGACCCTTATGGATCCACTGTCAAGGATCGCATTTCGGGGAAGATGCTTTTGTAAGGACCTGTTAAGGATGGTTTCTATCCTCTTCACAGTTCCACCAGTTCTCCCACCTCACCTTCAGCATTTCTCAGCATTAAAGCACCTATCCCTGTATGGCACAAGCGCCTCGGCCATCCTTCCTCCTCAATTTTCAGAAGAGTTATATCCACTAATAATCTTCCAATGCAAGGCAAGAAGACTCTTGATTTTTTCTGCTCAGATTGTGCGCTTGCTAAAAATCACAAGCTTCCTTTTGAAGTGTCTTCTTCATCAACAACTCACAGTCTCCAGCTTCTGCATTGTGATCTGTGGGGACCTACTGTTACATCTAATAGTGGTTTCAAGTATTACCTACTGTTTGTTGATGATTTTAGCAAATACAGTTGGTTTTTTCCATTGAAGTCTAAATCTGATGTATTTTCTACCTTTGTTACTTTCAAAACCTATATAGAAAACTTCACTGGAAATACAATCAAGATTCTGCGTTCAGATTCAGGGGGTGAATTTACTAGTCATTCTCTTGCTTCATTTCTTCGTACACATGGTATATTACATCAGTTCAGTTGTCCCCATACGCCTGAACAAAATGGCTGTGCAGAGAGAAAGCACAGACATCTTGTTGAGACAGCTCGCACATTACTTGTTGCTTCTCATGTTCCTCAGATTTTTTGGGTTGAAGCCTTCTCCACTGCAATATACCTTATCAACAGACTTCCTATTTCTGGTCTCACAAAGTCCCCTTGGGAACTTCTCTTCAAGCAACATCCAGATTACTCTAAACTGAAAGTCTTTGGTTGTCAATGTTATCCATGGCTTAAGCCTTACACTCCCAGCAAATTGGATGCTAAAAGCAGAAGTTGTGTGTTTTTAGGCTATAGTCTTCAACATAAAGGCTATAGATGCCTTGATCCTCTCACCACTCGGATCTACATATCAAGACATGTTGTCTTTGATGAAACAACTTATCCTTTTAAGTCACTTCATCTTCATTTCACTTCAAAGACTTTATCTTCTGATTCTTCACCATCCTTGGATCTTCATTTCAGCAAACATTTTTCCAGTTCTCCTCCAGCCAATACCTCTTCAGAGTCACAGTGTCCTTCTGTACCTCAACCTATTCCTCAGATCCCATCTTCCACAAAACTTTCTTCCTGTACTCAATCCGTAGAACATTCACAAAGTTCTTCCAGTTCTGCCTCTCTCAATGAATCCTCTCTTGTACCACTACAGTCCAGTCATCCACCTATTTCTGGGAATACACATCCTATGATTACAAGATCTAAGGCTGGTATACACAAGCCTAGAGCTTATGCAGCAACCAAACACCCACTTCCAGTTGATCTTGATTTTGTTCCTAGTACTTACTTGCAAGCATCAAAGCATTCTCACTGGAGAGCAGCAATGCAGAATGAATATAATGCCTTAATACACACAGGCACTTGGTCTCTTGTTCCATCTCATCCTTCTCAGAACGTTGTTGGTTGTAAATGGGTGTTTCGGATCAAGAAAAATCCTGATGGAACTATTGACAAATACAAAGCCCGCTTGGTGGCAAAGGGCTTTCACCAGCAA
Source organism: Heteromeles arbutifolia (assembly GCA_024362995.1). Classification (NCBI taxonomy): domain Eukaryota; kingdom Viridiplantae; phylum Streptophyta; class Magnoliopsida; order Rosales; family Rosaceae; genus Heteromeles; species Heteromeles arbutifolia. The sequence goes on along the minus strand of JANCRC010000002.1, from coordinate 34,071,644 downwards.
GAAGGAATTGATTTCCAAGAAACCTTCAGTCCTGTTGCTAAGCCTGTAACCATTCGGATTCTTCTTACACTTGCTGTCCAAGATAATTGGTTTTTAAACCAATTGGATATAAGCAATGCGTTCCTTCATGGTGATTTAAAGGAGGATGTTTATATGCAACAACCTCCTGGTTTTATTGCTCCTAACTCTCCACACTTTGTTTGCAAGCTGAAGAAATCATTATATGGTCTAAAACAAGCCCCTCGAGCTTGGTTTGACAAATTGTTTCAAGCTCTTCGAACACTTGGCTTTCATCAATCTCAATCTGATGCTTCCTTGTTTGTCCTTAATGGACCTCAGTTGGTCATTGTCCTAGTTTATGTGGATGACATATTAGTCACTGGACCCAACTCTCAGCTTTGTCAACAGTTTATCCAACAACTTAGTACTCAGTTTCCAGTGAAGGATCTTGGTCCTTTACACTATTTCTTGGGGTTGGAAGTCCACAGATCCAACAAAGGCATCTTTCTACATCAGACCAAGTACTTACTTGATCTTCTCAAGAAATCAAATATGGAGGGTGCAAAACCGTGTTGCACTCCTCTTGGTTCTCACAAGCTGGATCATAGCGGGCCTCTCTTATCCAATCCTACTGAATACCGCTCTATAGTTGGTGGTTTACAATATCTGACTTGGACTCGTCCAGATCTTGCATTTGCTGTTAATCAGATATGCCAATTTATGCATGCTCCCAGAGAACAACACCTTCAAGCAGCAAAACGAGTTCTCAGATTTCTTAAAGGTTCCATCTCTCATGGTTTATGGTTCACCAAAGGTCCTATTAATCTTTCAGCATTCTCTGATGCTGATTGGGCTGGCTGCACATTTGATAGGCGGTCTACTAGTGGATATTGTGTATTTCTTGGTTCTAATCTCCTCAGTTGGAGTGCAAAGAAACAACGCACTGTTGCTCGTTCCTCTACAGAAGCTGAATATCGTTCCTTAGCACATACTGCTGCAGAAATAACTTGGGTCTGCAAAATCCTCAAAGATCTTAAGATCTCTCTCCCTACACTGCCTCACCTATGGTGTGATAATATTTCAGCAATCTCTTTGGCATCTAATCCTATTTTTCATGCTCGAACCAAGCATGTTGAGATTGATTACCATTACATCCGGGAGTTGGTCCTCGCACAGCTTATCAAAGTCAGCTATGTTAGCAGTGAAGACCAAGGGCTGATATTCACACCAAATCCTTGTCTAAAAGCAGATTCTCTTATTTGTGTTCCAAGCTTCCAATAGGAATCCTATCTGATTCCTCCTTTAGCTTGAGGGGGTGTATTAGGGATAATGACAAGTCATCCAATATAGTTACTGATAAATAGTTGCTAAAGCTAAATGTAATTGTTTCTGTTAGTAACTGTAATTAGTTTAGGTAGTTGAGGGTATTTTTGTAATTGGCCTAAGACAGCTAAGGCTATATATATATTCACATCTGTGTAATTGAATTATTCATTCAATACAATCAAGAAAACTCACTGTTGCAGTTTTCTGTTTCTATAAATGTTTCTCAAAATTACCGTAGTAGCCCTTCCTCTTACCACTTAAGAAAACATTACACCAATAGCAACAGATTAGCGATGCTTAAGACACATAAGATGTGACTAACAGTTGTGATAATACCCAGCAAGAATGTAGTTAGGTCAGTCAGAATTTAAACCATAAACAACAAATTGTTCTGTTAATAAGCAGTCTCTTCTTGACCACTTATGGCCTCTGGAAATCTGAACAGATGCATGCATAATGTGCAACATCCCAAATTTACCATTCCTACTCTCCTGACTACTAACAAACATACCTGAACCAACTGGGTAACTTCAGCCTTCAAAAATGTGTTTGTTGGGAACCTTGAGGCCAAGGATAAAGCAATTCGAGGATCTACAGCAAAAGCGGTCCTAGCATGCTCAACCCATTTATCCGAACTAATTTTTTGCCGTGAAGAGGCACTCTCCCTGAGAATAACAGGAAATTCAAAAGCAGTATGTTAGCTTTTACATGGAACCATGGGTATTAAGAAAAGGTTCCAAGTCCTTTACGAAGTGATGAATAATGTGCCAACAAAATTTTACTTTGTATTAGTTGGTTGCGACCAAACTTCAAGCCTGTCAGCCTCATGCTGGCATAGCATCAAAAGTAGCTGCTTCCGTTTTTCTCTTCCCACAGCATAGTTCTCCATTTGACCCCAGACAGGATGATATTGATCGTTCTGCAAGTATTAAGTGACTTTACAGATATATTGCAGAAAAACCTTATGGAACCCAGTAGTAGGGAAAATAAAATAAGAATGCATTAGACATCCTGTTCATGAAGAAGAATCATTAAATCCAAACTCTACTGGCAGAAACCTTGCGCTGAAAACATAGCCATCTTACCGCATCAAACAAAGTGGTCCCATTTTCTCGTCCACTCCCTTTTGAACCAGAATAGACTGTTGCATCTACTCGCTCATTTGAAAGGTAGTGGACAAATAAGGAGATGGATTGAGCTTCACTCTGAGAAAAATTCATATAGCTAGTATCATACCATTCAGGCTCATAGGCAAACCAACCCAAAGAGGTCCTGTAACATGTATCAAGAGAAAGTTTCAACCAAATGGGAAAATGTGAACATAATCAAGTTGAACAAGAATTCATTAAAAGCACACCTACTGACTTGGACAAGTATGCATACACGGTACATACGGTGTCAACCTATTATTGTATGAAGCAGACAACCTTAATATGACAAATTTGGTATCAATATTGGCAACAGAAAATATGCCAAAATGCTAAAGTATTTCTTGCAACCAAATTCCTGTTTCTTTTTTATCCGTTTTTTTTTTTTGGAGAAAGGGACAACGTTATTGCTAACAACACATAAAACTACAATGAGTACCCAACTTCCTACTTAAGACCATCAACAATATAATTGGCCGAAGTTGCAGTCATGTACCACTGCAATGGAGTGGGTACGGATCAACAAGCAAATAAACAAAACCAGCTCCTACATAAACCTTCTAAATAATTTGGCATATTTGGCAGCCAATCCAGATAAATGGGTAAACAGCACCTTCATTCATGAAGAAACCAAATAATTTCCAAGACACCACCACTATACAACGATCCACTCTGTTAGTTGCATGACAATGTGTTAGGTTGAACTAAGGATACTAGTATTTGATCTACCGTATCTCAGCTTGTTTAACAGAAAACTCCGCCATACAGCCACTGTTTGCCATTATTTCCCATGATTTGTGGAAAAAAATACTTTCCAACTCCATCCTGTAGAGTTTCCCCTCCTAAGATCCAAGATAGAATACTGACTTAATAAATAATCATTATTTGTATACTCTTCCATAGATTATGTCAATTCCTGTAATTTTCAGATAATTACATACTCGGGAAAATTAAGACAAGTTGAACCAATAGAGTAGCATAAACAAAGCATTTTATGGGAAACAAATTTTATGTAGAAAACATTAAATATAACAGTGGACAAGAAGGCCGCAACTTGGAAAGAAAAAGTGAAAGAAAAAGGGAACTTTAACGAAAAGCTCCCGTTACTGTTCACTTTAACAAAAAACCATATTTTTACACTAAAAAGTCAATCCTGGTACTATTCACTTTACCCTTTATTTTGTCCTTATCGTTAAAACTCAAAGTTTTCAAGCCCTTTTCATTAGTTTTCCTAAAATCATAGAACCAAGTGTGCTGAAACACTAAACTTAAACACAGAACACACATCCTCGTGTATAACAGCAGAATGCATTAATGCATATACAGTTGAGTTATTGATTTGTATTGAATCCAATTGATGGTACATATGGTTGCCTTGAACTCTAGTGAGAGAGAGAGAGAGAGAGTTGTATACATAAACGTCAATAGGCCATATGAATATCAATGAATAAGCGTTCATGTACATGAAGGCAAGAAATTGTGCTACAGGTACATACTACCAAGAAAAATGATTTCCACATCCCTGTTATCCCCATGTACTCCCCTGTTTATTTCTGGCCTTTGGATTGAACAAATCAAATGATAACCAAGCGCAGAAATAAGCAGGAGTGTATAAAAGGAGATAAGGGTTGTGCGTAAATCATTTCCTTACTACTACATGCAAGTAAAGGTGCCCTCATATGATCAATAGTGTGTAAATAAATATAATAATTATGAATAAAATTCAAAGCGAAAGACTAAAATGCAGTAACCTATATATCCAGTCTTCCAGCAACTGAAGCCCTGTTTTAAAGTTCTGCAAATTTCGCTGGGATTGGCATGAGCAGAACTTCAGTCCAAGAAGCATGACAGTAAAAAATGTACCAGTAGCAGCAGGATGGCGCGAAAAATTCCAGGGAATCTTTGTTATCCCTTGCAACATTCGTCCAAGAAGTAAGAGCTGCTCAACACTGTTGTGTCGAACTACCTATACAGCCAATCAAAAAGAAAATACATAGGTGAGAACACATAAACCAGGTCAAGTGACACACGACAGTATATAACTAAATGAGAACCATCTTTTAAGCGGTTATTTTTTCCATTGAGAATAAATTCCCCAACTGGAACACCATACATAAAAATAAAAATTAAAAACAAAATGATGCAGAACAAGATAGGGGTTATAGTGGCTACAATTAGAGAAAAGAAAATGGTAGACACTAGGCAAGAGACGATGCAAGAAAGAAAATTCAAGTCCAACCATCAATTATTTTATGATAAAATAAGGAGGCATAACGTTGGGATTTTCAGGTTGGATAAATAAGTTTCAGGAAAGTTTAAAGTTTTGGGTAAGTTTGTCTTTCCTTGTCCCATAAAAAACCAACGAAAATGACAACAATTACATATACACCAATAGTTAGAAATAGTCATCTTGTAAGGCTTTTAGAACCGTTGAAGTTATCAGAAAACAGAAAATTATGATTCCCATATTCAAGTTCAAGCACATTATCAAATTACTAGGCAAATCTTTACTGCATGGTAGTTAATATTTATTCGTGCATGAAATCAGTACAATCCTCACCTCAAAGCGATCCATGAAAAATCCAAGCCATAATCTATGAGCCATTATTTGCTCAACAGGATCAATTTCGGGCTGCAGTTCTGGCTCTCCAGGAGAAAGGTGAGGCCTTAATTTTGCTGCAGGGCCAGAATAATTCACATCAGATGCAAAGATACCACGTTTTGTATCAATGGTCCACAACCATGCATCAACAAGCTCCGCAAGGACTAGAGATCCCAGTTCAGGCGCAGCAGAAACTAACCAAGTCCACACAAAAACGCCAGTTTCCATTGCATAGGGCGTGGAAATGTAAGCTGGACACCAACAGAGAAGACGGAGCAGTTGTGAGAAGCCCTCTACATTTGATTTTGAATTAGAGCCCTGGAATAGAAAAAGAAAAAACAAAATCAGATAATGAAACATAAAGGCTTAAGAATTGAGCAAGCAACGATAAAAAAAAGATAGGACATGCTTACCAGATTTGACAGTAGTAATGCAGTTGCCTGAGAACAAATCTGGCGAAACTGAGACTTGTCCACTTCCACACCTTTTTCTGCAGAATTCACAAATTGCTGTAGTAAACGCACAAACTTTGAGAGCAAGATCCCATTAAATGAATCATCCTCAGCTTGTGTCTGTTGACGAGGTCCTGAAATCAACCTTTGAAGGCCTGCACCAATACCAAATCCAGTCGGTGTCGTACCAGATTGAAATCCACCAATGCTGTTATACAAGCTTCTCATGCCAGCAATTTCTCCAGCATGGTTGCACTTAACTGTTGCACTAACTATGCCGGTACTGAGCACCTCCAAATTGAAGGCTTCTAATAGTTTCAAGTTTGCTCCTGATGCTGCAGCTGCAGCGGCCATGACTGCAGGAATATTTGCTGTTTGTAGGCCATTCCAGCAATCAATTTTACCTGTACCAATCCGTATTTCTGATAAAAGAGATACAACATCAGTTGTATGCTGAGATCTTTGCCATGTGTTTGCTTTACAAAGCTTTTCCTGCAGTTGCAAATAAAAGAAAAGAACAATGAAACAAAAAAAAAGACATAAAAATGAGGCTAAGAAGATGTTTGATAAGCCCAAATAACGTGCAGGAATTAAAACACTCAACATATATACATCCACTCGAGAAGTTTTTAGTGTTCAGCATTCAATTCTAAGCAATGTTTTAAAAGGCTCGCCTCAGGGCGCGCCTAGGCGTCCTCTGAGGCTGGGCGTGAGGGTTGCCGCCTCTGAGGGAGTGGGCGGAAGGCGTCGCCGGAGCCGCCTAGGCGCGACAAGTCACCCATTTCAGTTACTGTTAAATAGTTTGTTATCTCAATGTAATTAGCTGTGCTAATGTTTGTGATTAGTTAGAACTGTTATAAGGTTAGGTAGTTAAGGGTATCTTTGTAAATAGCCAAAGGCTATATATATGTCTTCACAGTGTACAAATCAATTAATTAAGAAATATAATTGGAAAGCTTACAGAGGAATTAGGGTTTTGAATCGACGGAGAAGACGATTCAGGCGGTGGTGAAGATGATTGCGCCGCCATATCTTGCAGAGATGATGATGCAAGAAAGATCGGAGAAGAGAAACTAAAGAATCAGAGGAGAAGAACAGAAAAATCGATCAAGAATCGATCGATCGATCGAGTCGGGTGAGCGGAAGGATCGATGCTGTGAAGCAGAAATGGCGTGATACCATATAGAAACTGGAAACTTCCTCTGTAAGCTTTCCAATTATATTTCTTAATTAATTGATTTGTACACTGTGAAGACATATATATAGCCTTTGGCTATTTACAAAGATACCCTTAACTACCTAACCTTATAACAGTTCTAACTAATCACAAACATTAGCACAGCTAATTACATTTAGAGATAACAAACTATTTAACAGTAACTGAAATGGGTGACTTGTCATTTTCCCTAATAGGCGCGCCTCAGGGCTTTTTTTTTTTAAACTCCCAAACCCAAATTTTGGGTAGGTTTTAACTGCCTCATACCTCTTCCTTGCACTATCATCTCTCTGCCTTTTTTTCTGATTTTTTTATTTTATATAATGGATGTGTGCAGTCTGTGTGCATTGTTATATGTGTGCTAATTGTACTTTTCATCCTCTATTATATATATATATATATATAAAAAATATATATATATATAAAATATATAATATAATATATATGTATATATGTGTGTATATATTTATAATATATGTGTGTACTCAGGTGATTATTGATTAATAATCTTTTTTTTAATATAATATATGTGTACGCTCAGTGTATATATTAAAAATTGAGGTCCCATGAGGCTTCGCCTCATGCCTAGGCTGGGCTATCCCTTAGACACCTCGCCCACGCCTTACGCTTTTAATACATTGATTCTAAGCGGCTCAAAGACAAATTAATACACTTGAAGGACTCGTATTATTGCACTTGCAAATTCTTAAAAAGATAATTCTTCATGCCCAAAACATTGCTCATGTGACAAAGAGACTCAAAGAAAACAAACAGTAACGGACTGAAAATACGTGTAAATTGCACTAATAGAAAATGGAAGACTCAACCAAGCAGTGCTTCATACTTAGATAGTCTTATATATCATAATTTGAACTTTGCTCCAACATCACAAATACTCCAAACTTTGCTATGCGAGGCAGTATATATGGAGAAGGCCCTGATACACCCAAGATCAGCCTCGACTTGTGTTGATTACTCCAGATTCTTATCCAGTTAACTTTACGGCAAGTTTGACATTTGGATACGACATAAATACAGCACATGGTGCCACAAATACACATTAGGATATGAGAAGTAGTGTCGTAAAATTCTTTTATATTAAAAAAAGGCCTGAGAGTATAATAATTAACAGGGCTATACAATTTGGAGATATCTTGGTTGTTCAATTCTTTTACAAAATATTATAATTTACAACTTCTATATGATAATGATAGATTAGAATTTCTTAACTGTTATATCTGGATCTTACATTTTGGAGATATCTCATCACACGGTGTCGTATCATCGTCGTACATATTCATGAAACATGACCCTCAACCACCACTAACACCGGTCAGATTATATTTCTAGATTCAATTACATTATAATTTAACTAAAAGAAATTCATGTTGCTCAGCTACCATCCTCAGTGTACCTATCATATCACCTCACCACCTAAACGTTGACCAATTAAACTTCTTGGGTTGGATTTAGTTTGTTATTTGTTCACCAAAATATATTTGGTTTCATTTCTTAAAATGTATATTGAAATAAAAATGAAATAAGACTTCAAATGTTTAATCATCACTCATCAAACAGGTTGAATATGCTTTTTTCAGAATAAAAACAACGGAAGTACAATGCAGTGGACTAGAAGTCCAACACTAAAGTTTCAGGTTGAGCATATTCACCACTTGTTTTGCAGTTGTTTTGCAGTTATAAGACGTCAGTATGTATAATTCAATGATACGGTTTCAGTACTTCATTTTATTTTCAAAAAACAGCACCTAAAAATGTGCATATACATTAACTGAACTTACAACTAAAACATGTACAAGTTGTATATTAAAAAGACAATTAAAAAAGGTATAATATCTTAAAAGCAGAATACTCTGAAGTGTCTAAGATCTCTTGTAATAAGCACGAGTATAAGGTCATGGATAACTCATATGGGAACCAACAAATAAGAATATTACACCGAACTATCATATTTAAAAGATCCATTTGATGTCAGTGTATGTCAGAAGAGAAAAAAAAAATGACTGCCCAAATGTCCATAACCTAAGAAAAACAATTGTAGTTAAGAGGAGGTTCTAACTGTCTAAAATTATATTATTTACCACTATAGGACTGGAATACCACATGAATGCTCAGAGATTTGATAACAACAATAAACTTATACCGACTTCATAAATAGAAAGTATAGTGACCAACCTGAAGAAGACCCTGGCTAGAGCAAGGAGCATGTGAAAGTGATTTAACAATCCACTCCCGAACAATCTTTTGGTACAAAGAACGAACTGTCACCACCCAAGCAGGATCATTGACAATAGTAGAAGGCGAATCATTATGAATTGAAAATAGCAGGGAATCAACACAAGATGAATTCCACAAGACCTGCATTCATATAGTTATGTTTCAACTTTACTGGGCAAGATTGATGACAATGAGAACTGGGAAATAATTGATATTAGAGTAACTTTACTGATATAATCTTACCTGTGGACACCTATCTTTAAGCTGACTCAGCAAGTTCACAGCAACCTCCCGAATGTGTTCCTCTCTCTGTGACATGCTTTTGATGAGAAAGCAAGCATGGGTAGAAAGAGCAGATTCCCTAACCTCAGCTTCATTGCCTGTTTCAGATATTCGATCTTCCTGAACAGCAATAAGAACAGCAGACGTGAGCACAGATGCACACACGAAAGAAGAGCACAGATTAAGTCAAGCCGATAAAAAAGGATAACCTATTATTTCAGAAGCTTTATGAAAGAAAAAAACCATACCAGCCACGACACTGCCGTTTCAAAAGCCCTATGCACAGTTGCCATCAAGCATTGGAAGACAGCAGGCACAAGATTTGGAGTTTTTAGGTATTCAAAAACACAACTGAATGCACTTCTATAAGCAGCTGAACTAGTGCCACCATTGAGGATGCCACCATTGCTGCTGAATCGTATGATTTCCAAGAATGCTACCGCAAGAAGATAGGTAGCTTTCACACCTGCAAAGCATTCAAAAGTAATACTTTAATATTTGTGAGAAGAGTAACTATTAACAAAATCCAGGGATCCTATTTTTTGTAATATGAAAATCAAAATTGTACACAGCTAATGAATACAGAGAATGTATATTTATGTCAGCAGTAAATAAGCACTAAGGAGTAAGAAATTTAATAACCTGATATAGTGTTCATTGCTGCAACATCAACTCGCCCTCCTAGAGCAGTAGAAAGAGCAGCTCTTTGGGCTAGAGCAGCTTTCTCATTCCCACTCCCTCGACGACTACCGGGATTGTAGAGAGCATTGAGTTCCAATTCATCTTCAAGCCATTTCACTGAGCTAACAACCTGAAATAGAGACATTATCATGTAAAATTTCACAAACAATCAGTTACAATCACATAAATATTTGCACTCATCCTGAGTCGGACAGAAGTTGAGTTCAATAAATCAGTGCAAAGGAAACTAGTAGAGACTGGGGGTAATCAGTCCCAGCAGACAGATTCACATGGAACTATAACTGTCTAAACATCCTAAAGTACTTTTAACAGCAGACATGAGAGAGAAACAAAAAGTAAGTAATTATTTGGGTTTAGGTGAATTCCCAGATATATTGAAGAGAATGTGTTGATTAAGAGTTAAAATACTGTATATAGGTTTAGAGATAAAGAGATGTCGATAAAGAGATAGATATATAGTGTGTGTTTGCATATGTCCCATTAATCAAAACTTCCTTCAAAGCTTTTATTGCAAAAATCATCCTTGCGAAGATCATCCCTGTAGGAACGATCTAGTTTTTAGTTTTAGATCTTCGTGCAAAGATCATCCTCGGAAAAAATCATAAAAATCCAAAACCATTTAAACTCAATTAAATGTTTTCATTTTAGTGTTTTCTTCAATACCGTGTTCGTCTATTTTTTTCGCAGGAAGATCATGTTTAATGATTTCCAATGTGTGTAACTTTTTGCAAGGATGATCTTTGAACAATGAAATATAAGAAAACAGTTCGGATAATTGAAATAAACACGGAGCGGTTCCCACAAGGTGTCCCTCAAATAAAGTTATTTGAGAAAGTTATTGGAGAGACTCTCAATAGAAGGGGAATATATTTGCCTCGGTTGGGTTGTGTGTAGTTGGAAACATTTAAAATAGTGGTTATACATCTGGTCTGAGAGCATTAGACATAAAACACCATGAAGAGAAGAGATTCACTATTTTACATTATGTAGCATACTTCTTGGGTTTTTAACTCCAGAATAGTAATTTGAAAAAGAAAAATTAAAATTTGGGAACATAACCTCGCAAAACACCAAATCAAAGCAAGAAGAGGGAAAAAAATTGAAGCAACTATGTTGCCTCACAAACCAGAAAGCATTCCCCCATACTAACTTTCCATGTTAAGGAGACAACAGAAGAATATTCAATTTTAAATACATACACAGTGCAAGCATCATCAACAAATGATTTCCTGTTTACGACAGAACCAGAGCAATTCACAGGCAATGCATAGTGTGTGTGTGTGTGTGTGTATCAGAGAACGAGAGATTACTTTGGCACTACCATCCCAACAATAGAAAAAATAAATAAATCTTACAAGTGAAAGCACAGATAGCAAGTCCACAGTCACTTTTACAGCACATCATCAAGAGAAAGCAAAAATACTTCATTAAAATCTTACAAGTGGAGGTGTTCCTTGAGCAATTCGCTGAACAGCAGAAGACCACTGTGCACTCCACATGTATGGGCCACCCACAGCTTGTAGTGGAATAGTACCCATGCTTCCTACACTATTGAGTGAAGTGGAAAGTGGCTTTGCAGGTTGCTGAGCATTCTGTATGGGAGGTGCTAAGCCAAAAAGAGCAACATAGAACCACAGGTTGCGAAATAACTTTAAAAGTGAAGGCTCCACATCTCCTGTAGGATCAAAATCAGAACATATCTCAGCTACAGCGGGAAGTAGTGGTCCCAAAAAATCTCCTCCACTCCTGCAAGAGTTAGATATCAGATAAAAATTTGAAACACAACAGCAATGAGAAAAGGAAATATCTTGAAAAAGTATCCAACAAAAAAAAAAAACTGCGAGTGCGGAAGTTGTAAATTAATTAAATTAGAATTATATGAAAAACTCTCTAGAGCATGCAATCAGCAGATATATTATTTGAAAGATTTCTACCTTCCACTTTTGGATTCAGCAGCGAGGCCTACATCTGAGCATAAAGACAGTAGACGGTGACGATAGTCTGAACGTAATTTAGCATTTGCAAGACCACTAGCAATCAGAAGAAATCCTGCAGGAAGAGTCTAGAATGTGATTGAACCAGTGAGAATCCGTTTTATATCAAGTCAAGCAATCAACAGTATCATGTGTAGTTTTGCTTAAGTATACAGACCTCAAGGCGCTCTGTTGTGGCTTCTGGTGGCACAGTTTTGCTTTCAGCAGATCCTAAACTTGAAAGTTTACTTAAGTAACTCCTTGTCATTAGAACAACAGTCTCCCGGTAGGACTTCTCAAAACCTAAACTTGCCATGCGTGACACAGCATCAAGGAGCTGTTGTACAGTACAATAAATAATTAAGAAACCATATAATTAAGCATTTTTTGCTGGATAATATTAATCAAAGTTACCTGTTAAAGATGTTTAAAGAAAAACCTATATAATAAAATTTATGCCATAAAGACAGATATCATACCCGGAGTCGCAATAAACTAGGACTCGAAGCATCGCCCTCTTCTAAGCTTTCAATAAATAGAGGTAATATCATGTCCATGACTTCAGACTTCTTAACAGCAACATTCAGATCGGCTAGCAAGCGTATAACATTAAGCTGCACAACAGGAAGTGCCTCTTTATCTTTATCAACCTGATATTAGCAAGATTTATAAGAATTAGATTAAGTCAAGATAGATAGACAGAAAAAATTGAAGAAATTCATTACTTATATGGCACCACGGTTTGACATGCTAAGAAAAGGCACAGTGTGCCACTCTTTCGGGTATAATTTTTGTATTAAGAAAAACTCTTCCTCGCAAGTACATACAAGAAAGGGAGAAACAATAATTTTGTTGAAAAGTATATGGTCAAACATAAAAGCATGTTTACATCTAGCATGTAGAGACATAAATTAAAATAAAGACAAAACAATACACTGTCAGATCCAAGTAAATGTTCATATGCGCATTATACATGTAACTCTGTTAATTAGAATCTTGTATACAACAACCAACCTGTTCCTCATAGTCATTTTGTTGACGAATACTTGTAGCTAATCCCATTATGAATGTGTCAACTGGAGCACGCTCCTTGGTCCAACAAGATTCAATTATCTCACAACTTGTCTTCATCACACTCTCAAACATTGCTCCCTGGCTGGTTGCCCAAGTATCAGCCTGTAAAATCACATAGTAGAAAAGCAAAAGTAAATACAGTGAAATTCCCTTTCACACTTCAGAATGATATTAAAAATTTAGCACAACTGAAAATATGCACCTGTGCGCATACAGTTATCACAACAGGTTTTAGGCGGATGAGCAAAATGCGTAGTGCCTGGCCTCCACGCTTCACAGCAATTTGTGCAAGCCCAGATAGCAAAGAAGCAAAGAGCTCTTCACAAACTTTCATTTTCCGCCACACAGAGAGCAAACAGGCTTCAGAAGCATCCATCAACAATGCCAGAGTCTCATGTGCCAACTTCTTGGCTGATTTCACATCCGTATCATAGCAAGACAGGCAACTAAGAGTCAACTTGGCAGCAGCTTGATAAACTGACAGTTTCGTATTAATTCTTGCTTTTAAAAGTGCCCCATGTTCAGTCCAATCCCGCTTTCTAATCTGCTCACATGTAACAAATGACAAAAACAATCTCTTTTTTTACATTTCCTTTTGCTCGTATAAACTCAATTCTAGTTTTTCACATTGACAGCACTGTAAAGCAGTAACTTCTCATTGCAAAAACAATATAGTCAAAACTGTAACATTAAAACCTTACCTTCAGAAACACTGACATAGACTGTAGCTGCCTCTTTGCAATAAATCTGACCTGCTCCAAAAGCCCAGAATAAATGCGGACTTTATCCAAAATATGTGCTACCAATTTGAAAGCAATATCTTGCTTCTCCAAATTCTCAACAGATTCTTCCTCAAATGAAGAAACTTGCTGCCTAAGCATCACAGCTCCGCCTCCATCACCGACACCGAAATTCACACCTAATTGATCAACACCACTCTTCCACACAATGCTGCTCCCATTCATCATCACCGACCCCCTTGACGACATACTACCCGAGGAACCTGACACATTACTCGCCTCATTTCTGGGGCTGGAACCCTCATTCGCTTGGTAATGGTTTCCGTTCATTGGGGAGCTCTGTGCAGATGAGGTCTCCGAGTTCGCCCCAATTCGCCTCGGTGTCACCGGGGACTGAACCACTGGTCCCGAAACCGCAAAATGATCAATAAGCATTGTAATCAACTTCTCAGCATCCGAAGGCAAAATTGGCGGGAAATGTTCCGACAGTGCCATGAGAAAAGCCCGAGAAGTCCCTAAATCTTCGCCACCATTGCTAATTGCCAAAACTATGACCTCACCAGTGAACCCAGCAATCTCTGTAGCAAAATCGGGAGACAATTCGGTGGCTTTAGAAACGTACCCCAAAAAATCGGAGAAGAAAGAAGCGATCGAGTCGTTTCCAAACGATTGGGGCCAAAACGACCGATTGAACGACGCGGGAACCGAGCGCAGGAACTCGAGAACCACCGATTTCGGGCGGAGATCGGCGGAATCGGGGCACTTGGAGATGAAGCGAGCGATGGCGAGCACGGCATTGAGCTGAATCCGCGAAACCCTCGGCGATCCGCCGAGAAGAAACTCTGGAGGCGGACAGCGGCCGCAAATCCACGAAAGCTTCTCGGTGAATTGCGCCGGGTGCTCCGCAATCAGGTCGCACAGCTCCATCAACGCCTCCATTGCGATCGAATCCGGGAACAAAAACCAAAATCCGAAGAAACTCAAATTCCGTGACGAATTCGATCCAGCTTGAACAATGCTTGAAGCTCCTCAGGATTTCCGCCTCGGAGCTGGACTGGAAGGTTCCATGGCCGTACAATGCAGGAGAGAGATTTTATTTCTGTTTTTGGGCAATTGTGCCTCCTCCGATTTTGCTTTCTGTTTTTTCGGCGAATTCAATTTTTTTTTTTTTTTAATTTCTTTGTTTGTGGTTTTTTTTTGGGGGGACTCTTTTCTCTCGGCTCTCTCCATAAATTTCATTTTGCTATTTTTTTTCTTTATTAGATAATTCATTTTATACTTTTTTAGATTAAATATTTTTAAATTAAGGATGGTTTTGTATAAAATCAATTAAAAGTTATGATATTAATAATAGATCAATCAAGTTTATTGGAATTATAAATAGGTCAATGAGATTTTAACATACATTAAAACACCTCAATCAAATTAAAATTACAAATGATGTCATTACTATTTAAAACACCAAGCATTTTCATCTCCTTCATTGTAAATCGTACATCCCACCACCTTTAGACTTCAACCTCCCCGCCTCCCACCACCTTTAGACTTCCTGTTATGTGATTGTACATTCAAATTCAATTGTTTATGGATTCAGACACTTCGTTGCAGTGTCTGTTTCCTATTCTGTGATTATGCATTTGGATTCAAATATGTTTGTGGATTCAGACACTTCGTTGCAGTGTCTAATTCATGTTATGCGATTGTGCATTGAGATTCAAATAGGTTTGTGGATTCAGACACTGCAATGTAGTGTCTATTTCTTGTTCTTTAAATTCAGACACTTCGTTGCAGTGGCTGTTTCATGTTCTGTGATTGTGCATTGAGATTCAAATAGGTTTGTGGATTCAAACACTGCAATGCAATGTCTGTTTCTTGTTCTGTGAATTCATATAGAAAACCGATTCAGACACTGCAATGCAGTGTCTATTTCTTGTTCTTTGAATTCAAACATTTCGTTGCAGTGTCTGTTTCATGTTCTATGCTTGTGCATTGAGATTCAAATAGGTTTGTGGATTTAGACACTGCAACGCAATGTCTGTTTCTTGTTCTTTGTATTCATATAGAAAACCAACGAAGAAGAAGACCGGAATTGCAGGAGAGGCGGCCGGAAAACTTCAAATAGCCATAACGGGTTCATTTCTCAACCAAATTCAAAGATACAAAAGCCAAAATAAAGCTCAAGAGGTAATGAATAGAAATATACCTAATTGAGGCTAAGCCGTGGCCAGAGTTGGCCGGAAAATACCTGTAACCTCGCTAGTCCTTCACCAAAAACTGGGAAAAATTTCTCTGAGTTGATTTTCGTTTAACCTTCACCAAATCAAAGGGATTTTCACATTTAAACTGTGGCATAAGATTAGAACCATAAAAACGAAGAAGTTCATGAGTTCCCAACCCTTACCTAGTCGGAAAATCACAAAGCCCCGCAAAAAAATATGGAGTTAGAAGTCTGAGTTCGAATTCGTAACCTGGGGTCTCAGTTTTAGTACTGGGATATTGGTGGACTTTGTTGAGGTCGAGGATGCCATGTTGCATTCATAGAGAGAAAGAAAGAAGGATAAAAGAGTCAAATTTTAACTACATATAATGACTTAAAGTTTATGTGGCATTCATCATTGACCTATGCCTAATTAATAAAAATATGTCATTGATTAAGTTCAAAACAAAAACATGTCATTGATATATGACTAAATAGTAAAGTTTTTATTGACCTTAAGCTAAATTGCCTTTAAATTAAAGCGTTTTTACATTTTTTGTCTAAAAATTGAGGCAACTGGTGGGAAGTCAGTCAAGCAGACTCACCAGTTCGGAGACCTCCCATATTTTTTATTTATTGAGGAGTCGTAGTCTATGTCACTTCCTGTTGTTAAAGTTTTTATTAAACTTTTTATTTTGAGTAGTCTTAATCTAAATGTTTTTTAAATTCATTTTTATGTCAAAAATGTACTCAATAATATTAATTAATTTATTGCTATTTCTATAAAATTCGATCCCTTCCTCAATTTATTAAATTTAATAATCAATATTGTAACGACCTGTCCCGACATTTACGTCACTAGGGACGTGAAAGGACGAAAATACCCTCGCGGGGATTATTGACATGTGTGTATGTATGTGTGTGAAAATTGGTCCAATGGTGCACTACCCTAATTAATTGGAACCAATCAAATTATTGGTCCTTGAATTTGAATGGTGACTAAGAGCACACCTCACGTCACACTCTCTCCTTCTACCCGTCACACTCTCTCTCTCAAACTCGAATTTCTCTCTCTCTCTCTTCCCTCACGTACGAACCACGCCCAAGGACACCAAAATCTTCACGGATCGAAGCAGAAAATGACTCCATTGTATTCCTGAGGTCCATACGAACCCATCGACACCAGTTTTAGGTAAGAACTCGTACGTTTTCACGTCGAAAACCCGAGGTCCGATTTGGGTACTATTCATCAACTTTTTATTGGCTTTGATTTAGGACAATCCAAGCTCACAGGGAGCTTTGTGAGACCCTCACGAACCTCGGAGTGTATCGTTGGCTCGAGTTGGATGTCGGGAAACCCTAGTTCGAAAGTGGCCAATTTTTGAGATTTTGCTCCGTCGTGATTCGAAGCTTTTTCGAGGTTTTTGAAGGTATAGCCCTCTTCCTCTCTTAATTTAGAGCACATAGGAAGAAAAATGAGTTGAAATGGTGAAGAAATGGTCGAGATATGGCGAGTTGCAGGTTTCCGGCGACCGATGACCGGCGCCGGCGACCCAAGGTTGAAGACGACACGCGCCGGCGCGTGCCATGCGCGTGGGGGCGCGTTTCACAGTTCATTGTCAGGCGCGTTGGTGCGCGTGTAAAATTATTTTAAAAATATCACAACGCTCGTGACGTCGTGTAGGTCTCATTGGTATATTCATATGCCAAAATTGAGCTACGTATGAGAAGTTATTAGTAATTGTCGTTTATATGCGTTAATTAACGTTATTTCAGTTACTTCTCATATAGGCGAGACCTATCCAGAGGACGAGCGTAGCCAGGCTAGGCACGGAGGTTACGACCCGTCTACATACCAGTGAGTGGGCAGTTATTTTCCGTATATACCTATATAAATGAGTTTTGCCCAGAAAATCAGTTTAAATGAAAAATGATATGAAATGCGATATGAAATGCCATGCAAAGTATTCATTTGTTTAATTATGCATTATTGATTATTTATATTAATGTCGGTGCTGAGGACGCACAGGTAAGTGGCAGGTAAGCTTATATGCTAGTTATTGTGAACGAATGATGAAATGTGATGAAATGTGATGTAATGTGATATGATTAGAGCTCATAAACCTGCACACTGATATTAGTGCTCACGCCCAGAGAGGGGCTTAGTCTTTCACGTGTTGTTCACCTCCCGCACCGCATGCTCGCCTTGGATCCAAGTTAGGTGCTCAGTCCTGTCGAATAGGCCACTATAGGTGGGTTCGACTCGTAGGTGACCCGCGATTTATCGCTCAGTCTTCACGTGATTGTAGAACTAGAGCATATTAGTTTATTATCAGTGATATGGTGCAGACCACTAGAGGTGGTATTGATGTGTGTGCAGGGTATATATATGATTTGATTATGATGATTATGAGTTATATGATTTGTTGAGTATGATATGAGCTATATACAGCCGAGGGCCGAGATGATATTTGAGTATTCAATCACATTCACAGAGATGCTTTGGCATTCAGTTGATACTTTGGCATGGCATATGCATACTTTTATACATGCGTATTTTCCAGCGAGTTTTGAGAAATATATATATGAGTATATACTTTATTTATGGGAAATTATACAGGTTTTACAGCGAAGGGTTATAACTTTTGAAAGGAAAGGTTTTGAAAAGAATTGTTGCTGACCCACTCAATTTTGTTTTGGCCAAGGAGTATATACTTTATTTATGGGAAATTATACAGGTTTTACAGCGAGGGGTTATAACTTTTGAAAGGAAAGGTTTTGAAAAGAATTGTTGCTGACCCACTCAATTTTGTTTTGGCTCCTCCAGGTTCGAGATAGCAGAGTTTTGGTGGCCACGAGGAATCCAACGGTGTTCTGACAGAATTCACAATTGTATTTTTAAGCTTCCGAACTGTGTAAATGGTTACGTCACTCTCGCGTGACGGCCAGCACACCCTCCTTCGGGACAGGGTGTGTCAAATATACATCTAAAATATTTAAGAAATTTCAAAATATTTAAATTAAAATTGTTGAAAATTAGTTTGATCAAATCTCTAAAAGTCTGTTTAAGAAATCCAAAAACCAAGCATCTAGATCAAAATGCCCAAAGAAATTATTACGCTGGATTTGTATAAATTACTATAAAAAAAAATTACTCAAACTTTGGTATAAAATGGAGCACACTATTGTTTGATATGTCAAATATTGGTTTAAAAAAAAAAAAAAAAAAAAAAAAAAAAAAAAAAAAAACTAGGGTTGGGCATTTAGACCGAGGGCTGGCCCTGATATTTTGTAGGCCCAAGGCAAGACACTGAAAAAAGACCTTTAGGTTATTAAGGACTCTAACACGGTGTATATTCATATAGGTTGTGTTTTGAATACATAATCACTTATTTATTATTATGTCATGTCTTATAACTTAGATACTTCAAGAACGCAAATAGCAATAAACACCAAACAAACATTTAATAAAATATACATTTGATAATTGGTTTGTTTTAGTGTTTTAAAGTATAGTTTTGCATTCTTTGAGTCTAATTTAGTGTTTTAACTTTGTTTTAAGTTTTTGAGTCAGTTTTCAAGTGATTTAGCAATCCCTCCTAATCCCCGGCCTAGAACGATCCCTACTTACATACTTGCTACAATTGATAAAAAGAGGGTTTAATTTGCGTGCTTATATATTTTGCATCAAATTTTGGCGCCGTTGCCGGGGATTAGCAACTTTGCTAATCCCTTGGATTTGTTATTTTCATTTGTTTTAATTAGATCAGATTCTGACCTTGTTTTTGTTTCTTGTTTTAAGTGCTAGTTTATGACTCGGAGTTCTCATCCGATTCGCGAACATATCTTGGATTTTGACGACGATTTCGAGCGAGACTTGAGACGAAAGAGGAAGAATCCAGAACCTAGTGAATCAAGTGCAAGTTCAGAATCCGAATCTGAATTTGAAGAGGAGGAACCCACGGCAAGAGTGGGTGAAGTAGTTCAAGACATGGCAGCGGACAACCGAACAATCAAGGAGCTTTCCGCTTTGGGATTGGACAATGCCGCACCCCTATGTATTCAATATCCCGCGGCTGCCCAAGGAAAGACCGAGGAATTCGAGTTGAAGTCAAGTTTGCTACACCACATTCCGAAGTACCATGGGTTGTCCATGGAGGATCCTAACAAGCATTTGAAAGAATTCGAGGTGGTATGTTCAAGCATGACCCCCATCAACGTCGATGGGAGCATATTGAAGATGAAGGTCTTTCTCTTTTCTCTCTTGGAAAAGGCGAAAGATTGGTTGTATGAATTGGCTCCCGGAACTGTCACATCTTGGGAGAGTATGAAACGGGCCTTCTTAGAGAAGTTTTTCCCAACTTCTCGAGTCATCCTCCTACGAAAAAGGATAAGTGGAATTCAACAAGAAGAAGGTGAATCTTTTCCTACTTATTATGAACATTTTAAATCTCTTGTTGCTTCATGTCCACAACATCAAATGAAGGAGGAACTTCTCCTACAATATTTCTACGAGGGACTTCTACCAATCGAACGTCAAATGTTAGATGCCTCAGCAGGAGGAGCCTTGGTGGACAAGACCCCCACGGCAGCCAAGACATTGATAGCCAATCAAGCGTTGAACGCTCAACAATACGAAGGTGTTGGGCAAATGAGCACCCCACAGCAACACCAAGTCAATGAGGTAAGTGCCATAACCGAACTTCAAAATCAAATGGCTAACCTTACTACTTTGCTTTCTCAGGTGGTGGAAGGTCCAAAAGTACAAAACGTAGCTGCTTGTGGCGTGTGCTCCATGCAAGGACATCCCACAGATAAGTGCCCACAATTGATAGAGAATGGAGGGTGGGAGACACTCAATGCCGTGGGTTTTGGCAATCAATACCAACCACGTGGTGATCCTTTTTCCAATACTTACAATCCCGGTTGGCGTGATCATCCAAATTTCAAATGGCGAGAACCCCAACAAGGCCAACAACAAAGCGGATTTAGGCAACAACCCCTGGGTTTCTATCAAAAGCCGTTGGCACCAACACAAGCCCAAGCACAACCTGCCCAAAACAAATCAGGTCTTTCAATTGATAATGATCAGATTTTTCAATTACTAACTTCTATGGCACAGGGTATGCAAACTAGGGACAAGAAGGTGGACGAGTTGGAGAAGCAAGTAGGATAGATTGCCGAGTTCATGGGGCAATTTCGAGAGCAATGCAAGTTGCCTAGCTCAACCGTGGTCAATCCGAAAGGTGGATTCGAATCTGCAAAAGCTATGAGTTTGCGAAGTGGAAAGCAAGTAGGATCTGACCCTAGACCATCCAAATCACGTTCCAACGAGGATGAAGAGTTAAGAATTGAAGGGGAGGAACAAAGCCCACTCATGGAAAAGGTGGAAACACCTTTGCCGCAAGCCCTAAGTGATCCTAAACCGTCCAATTTGTCCAACAAAGGTAAGAACGTGTCAAATTCAGTTCCTACTAATGTTTTTCCTTCAAATGTTCCTTTTCCAAATAGGTTCAAGCAAACAAAGATAGAAGAAGTTGAAAAGGACATTCTAGAGACATTTAGGAAAGTTCAAGTCAACATACCCCTTTTGGATGCAATCAAGCAAGTCCCGAGGTACGCTAAGTTCTTGAAGGAACTTTGCACTAATAGGAGGAGGATTTCGACCAAGGAGGTTGTAAAAGTGGGTGAAACTGTCTCAGCCATCTTGCAACGCAAACTGCCCCTAAATGCAAAGATCCGGGTAGTTTTACAATTTTGTGTGTTATTGGTAATTCTAGGTTTGAATCTGCCATGTTAGACTTAGGTGCATCTATAAATGTCATGCCATATTCAATTTATGCATCTATGAACCTAGGAGCGTTGAAAAACGATGGTGTTATCATACAATTGGCCGATAGATCTAATGCATATCCAAAGGGAGTTTTGGAGGATGTTTTGGTGCAGGTTAATCACTTAATATTCCCGGCGGACTTCTACATGCTTGAAATGGATGAATCGGACCATTCCCCGTCATTGCCCATCCTCCTTGGAAGGCCATTCATGAAAACTTCTCGTACGAAGATTGATGTGTTTAATGGCACTTTGACGATGGAATTTGATAGGGAAGTTATTAATTTCAATCTTTCTGATTCTATGAAGTACCCTAGTGAGAATCATTCATGTTTTGCTATTGATATAATTGACTCTTTAGCGCAGGACCATTTGGACAATTTGAAGGACGATGCACTTGAATTGGCCATTGCACACGGAAGGGACATGCAAAGCATTGAAACAGCCACCAAGGAAACCCACAGCATGCATGAAGCATCCTTTGCCGTGCCCCCTAGTGAGGATGTCATTGAGATGGTGGTTGCCCTTGAGTCATTGCCATCACAATCTAGTAAGTTTTTGGACCCAATTTTAAGTTCAGTTTCGGCTAATAAGATGCTTCCCTCAGTTGTGCAGCCACCTACACTTGAACTTAAGCCTTTGCCGAGTCACTTGAAGTACGTTTTCTTGGGAGAGGATGAGACGTTGCCCGTCATCATCTCATCCTCACTCACGGCACAAGAGGAAAACAAATTGGTGAGGGTGCTAAAAGAGTACAAAACGGCAATTGGATGGACTTTGGCCGACATAAAGAGAATTAGCCCTACTACGTGCATGCATCGCATACTTCTAGAGGAGGGGTCCAAAATATCTCGAGAGGCTCAACGCCGTCTCAACCCTCCAGTGATGGAAGTTGTGAAGAAGGAGATAATCAAGCTTTTGGATTGTGGAGTGATCTATCCAATCTCGGATAGTAGGTGGGTTTCACCCGTTCAATGTGTGCCAAAGAAATCTGGCGTGATAGTGGTAGCCAATGCCGAGAATGAACTTGTTCCTACGCGCATTCAAACCGTTGGAGGGTGTGCATCGACTATAGGAAGCTAAATGCCACCACGAGGAAGGATCACTTCCCATTGCCATTTATTGACCAAATGCTTGATAGGTTAGCAGGTTATGCTTTCTATTGTTTTCTTGATGGTTATTCTGGTTATAATCAAATTGTCATAGCACCCGAGGATCAAGAAAAAACTACTTTCACATGCCCCTTTGGTACTTTTGCATATCGTCGCATGCCTTTTGGTTTATGTAATGCACCTGCCACATTTCAAAGATGCATGATGAGCATATTTTCTGATTATGTTGAGAAGATCATTGAAGTTTTTATGGATGATTTTAGTGTTTTTGGTGATTCTTTTGATAGTTGCTTGCATAATCTCAGTTTGATCTTAAAACGTTGCGTTGAAACTAACCTCGTTCTTAATTGGGAAAAGTGTCATTTCATGGTTAAACAAGGCATAGTTTTAGGTCATATAATCTTTGAAAACGGTATTGAGGTTGATAAGTCAAAGATAGATCTTGTACGTCACTTACCCTCTCCGACTTCGGTTAAAGAGGTTCGTTCTTTTCTTGGCCATGCAGGTTTCTATCGTAGGTTTATCAAAGATTTCTCAAAGGTTGCACAACCTCTTTGCCGTCTCCTAGAAAAAGAAGTGGCGTTTGAATTCACCAAGGAGTGCACGACATCATTCAACCAACTCAAGGAGTTATTGACCACGGCACCCATTATTGTTCCCTCGGATTGGAGCCTACCTTTCGAGCTTATGTGTGATGCGTCTGATTACGCTTTAGGGGCTGTTTTGGGACAAAGAAAGGACAAGAGGCCGCGTGTCATCTACTATGCCTCACAGACGTTGAATGATGCACAATTAAACTATTCCACTACGGAAAAAGAACTTCTTGCCGTTGTTTTTGCTTTAGATAAGTTTAGATCATATCTAATTGGTACTAAAGTAATTGTTTTCACTGACCATGCAGCGTTGAAGTATTTGCTCACCAAAAAAGAGGCAAAGCCTCGGCTAATTCGTTGGATGTTGCTACTTCAAGAGTTCGACATCGAGATTCGTGACAAGAAGGGAAGTGAAAACGTGGTGGCTGACCACCTAAGCCGAATGGTGCATAATGAGGAGTCCCTACCCATTGCTGAGACATTCCTCGATGAACAATTGCTGTCCATAAAGGTTAGTGAGCCTTGGTATGCCGATTTGGTTAACTTTTTGGTGTCAAAACGAATTCCAAGCACTTTCACTAGGCACCAACGTGATAAACTTAGACATGATGCACGGTTTTATATGTGGGATGATCCATATTTATGGAAATTTTGCCCCGATCAAATTGTACGTCGATGTGTGCACGATTCTGAATTTTATTCAATTCTGAGTTTTTGTCATACATATGCATGTGGAGGGCACTTTAGCACACAAAGAACAGCCCTCAAAGTGTTACAATGTGGATTCTATTGGCCTAGTATTTTTAAAGATGCTAGAACTTTTTGTTTAACATGTGATAAATGCCGAAGAATGGGTAATATTAGTGCAAAGGACCAAATGCCGCAGGTTTCTATCCTAAATGTTGAAATTTTTGATGTTTGGGGTATTGATTTTATGGGTCCCTTTCCGTCATCGTATGGTTTCATGTATATTTTGCTTGCGGTTGATTATGTGTCGAAATGGGTGGAAGCAAAAGCCACCCAGACTAATGATTCTAAAGTGGTTGCAGATTTTATTAGAACTAACATATTTGCAAGGTTTGGTATGCCATGAGTGATCATTAGTGATGGAGGGTCACACTTTTGCAACCGGACCATTGAGGCGTTATTGAGGAAATACAACGTGAACCATAAGGTTTCTACACCTTACCATCCTCAAACAAATGGCCAAGCCGAGGTTTCCAACCGAGAGATCAAGCAAATACTAGAGAAGACTGTTGGGCCAATAAGGAAGGATTGGAGTTTACGGCTAGATGATGCACTTTGGGCGTATCGTACGGCATACAAAATCCCTATTGGGATGTCCCCCTTTCGGCTTGTCTATGGCAAGCCGTGCCATCTCCCCGTTGAGTTGGAGTACAAAGCTCATTGGGCCGTCAAGAAGTTTAACATGAACCTAGATGAAGCGGGCAGTCATAGGAAATTCCAATTGAATGAGCTTGATGAGATACGGCATGAGGCATACGAGAATGCGAGCATTTACAAGCAAAAGACCAAAGCTTTCCATGATAACATGATTCGTGGGAAATCATTCTCAATTGGGCAGAAAGTGCTATTGTTCAATTCCCGTTTACGATTGTTTCCCGGTAAGTTACGTTCTAAGTGGATTGGACCGTTTGTTATTACTAATGTTTTTGTTCATGGTGCAGTCCAAATCCAAAGCTTGAAAACGGGGCATGAATTCAAGGTGAACGGGCATCGTTTGAAGCCCTATTATAAGAACTTTGTTGAGCAAACCGTGGATGACATCTCCTTGGATGCTGTGGGCTCCAATCTGGAGTGATTGGGTTCTTTGTCCGGCTGTATGACTTTAAAGTAAGCGCTACTTGGGAGGCAACCCATGCATTCAACAAAGGAAGACCTAGGGAGCACTCCAATTCCATATTTGCGTTCCTAAACCCTTCTCTTTGTTGTTGTTTTCGTTTCTGCCTTGTTTATTGTTTAGTTGCTGTTTTGTTGTTTGTTGTTTATTTGTGTTAGTTTATGCTTGAAACATTGAGGACAATGTTTGATTTAAGTGTTGGGGGGGGGGGGGTAACCAAAGTGTTTTGACGCAAATTCGTAGGGTTTTATCACCCATAACTTCTAATGTTGTTCCTTGCTGTTTTAAAGTGTTTTTAAGCTGTTTTGGTGTGTTTTAGTGTGTTTTGACTCAAAAATCCGAAAAAAAAAACAGATTGTAAAACGAAATTGGTTGAAATGAATGGATGGAAAGCTAGCTAAGGGGTTCTTCTCCACACATGTCACACTTGCATACAAAACGATTTCTAGTTGCTTTTCAATAAACCATGGATTCTCAACACCCTAGATTAACCGTGAATTGCACTAATTAACCCTCAGATTTCCCTAACGTTATTGAATTGGATGATTGCATACGACAACCCAAAGCATCCCCCACAAGTTCCTTACATGAATTGCATAATAGAGATACAAGCAAGAATCATTAAGTTCTATGAAAACCGTAAGCATTGACGAGGCATTCGTTACTATGAATTGCATGAAACTTATGCCAAGAATTTACTTAACGTGATTGTGATCAACAACCTTTACTACTTGCAAATATAAGTTCCTAACAATTAGGTGAAATTCCCTTATATCCTAGCATTCAATTTATGCATGCAAACTAAGCGGGCCCTCTTAACCAACATACACAAATCAGTTTTAGTTCAAACGGATGAGTAAATTGAAATCACAATTTATGAATCACAACTAGAGCAATCAAATCATATAAGTAGCAATTTAGTGAAATACTATTCGTCTTGTGTTTTTAGTCACATAAGTAGCAATTTAGTCTTGCGTTTCTACTAAATTCACAACCCAACAAACTACAATTAGTAATCAACGATAAGATAAAATTTTCAAAAGAGTAAGAAACAATAGAACTTAATTGACGAATATAATAAAATTAATAGTCAATTTATCTTTTTATTTCTTCCTAAAATTAACATCAAAATTACAAAATATTAGAAAAGCATCCGGTAGTAAAATCATAAATTACTAAAGTTCATAGGTTTTGTTTGATTACCTCAAATTGTAAATCTATTGACCTTGTGTGAGTTCATTTGCACTTCTAAATACGTGTTTTTACCTAATGGAATAAAGTAATTTAAAATTTGAAGAAAGAGAGAATTACAAGGAGGTCCATATGTTGGAGAGAAAAGCAAGTTATCAAATACGTGCTTTTATTCCTGGTTTGTGTGGGAGCCAAAAGTACTCTCCAAGTAATCAAGTTAATAACGCAAAAACATGAGAGAAAATGGGTACTATAATCAAGGAACCTAATGCTCACTCCATGAAACATGGAGGGAGTGGTGAGAAAATGGACGTGGAGTCTAAGATTTCAATGCCTATGTGTGATGTGAAATTAAATCGCACTCAAACTTAAACTCTATCGACGTAGTATATGAAAGTAGAGATCGTTCTAGGCTGGGGATTAAAAGGGATGCTAATCTACACAAACTAGACTTTAAAACACTAAACTAGACTCAATTAACTCAAAACAGCAAATAGAACTCAAATTAGACAGTTTCTGGACTCAAGACACTCAAAATGAGCTAATTAGACGCAAAACACACAAAACAGGTTCTTTAGTCTCAAAACTAACACCTAAGAGTGAATTGGACGAAATTAAGACTTAACTTGACTCAAAAGACTAAAGGACTCAAGATTTGACGAATTTAAACTCTATTAACACAAACTAAGAGCAAGGCATTGGTTTTGAACGAATTTAAACTTAAACAAACAGAATTGTAAAGTAGACTTAAGTATGCACGAAATTGGTGATTTAAATGGGTGAATGGCTAGCTAGAGGGTCCTTCTCCACACATGACACATATGCAACACAAGTCAATTTCCAGTTATTCTTTCTATAAACCATGAACCTCAACGCCCCAAGTTAACTGTGACAGCACTGCTTTAACTCTCAAATTTTCCTAAATTCATTGAATTGGATGGGATATGCATCGTCAACCCAAATTATTCTCCAATAGTTCTCTCCATGAAAAGCATAATAGAAATACAATTACAGATCATTAAGCTCTGTGAAAATCATAAGCATTGACAAGGCATTTGTAACTATGAATAGCATGATACTCCTACCAGGAATTTACTTAACGCGATCGTGACTAGCAACCTCCACTACTTGTAAATGATAGGAGCACATTTATGCGACTTTGTTAGCTTGTTTCCTTGCATTTTCTTAGTTAGTTTCTACTTATTATAGTGATTTAAGCTATTTTCGTGTGTTTTCAGGTCCAATTGGCAAAATTGGCAAAAAGATGCAATTTGGAGCATTTTAGAGCAGTTTTGGGCTTAGAATGGATATCACAAGTATGGAGCAAGATGGATGGACGAATTTGAAGTTCAAGAGAGGCTAGGAATGTGCAAAAGAGTTGAAGAAATAAATCCAAGTCAAAGAAGATAAGGAATCAGCTACAAAGAAGGAGAATTATCCAAAACATTATCCAAACTACCTTATCTTATCCTTATCTTATCTTATCTTACCATGCCTTATCTTATCCTATCCTAATCCTTTCCTAACTTAATTCCTGCTGCAAAAGGGATTCAATTTTAGTTTAGGAGACTTAAAAACCTGATTTCCAGGAACCTTATCCCCTCCTACATTGGTGCTGCACCTATCCCTTCTAGAAGTGCCAAAATCAGCCAAATAACACCCTTTCTAGAAATCCCTAAAAAAGTGGTGCCCCAAACCTTCTAGATTCCTTTGATGTTTGACCTTCTAGATGTCCTACTTCCTGCTAGGATTACTTAACCTTTTCCCCTTAGGATTGTGTTTTTATTTTCCTACACAAACTATGTTTTGCAATCCTTTTCCTACACCAATTTTTGTGCCGCACCTCCTCCTATAAATATACCCTTTTGCTGCACCATTCAATTCACCACCCTCTACCATAACTCACCTACATCCATCCACCACACACTCATTGTGCCGCAGCCTTGCAAGGAAGGAAAGAATCTGGAGCGTTTTCTAGGTGTATTCTATCCTTTGTTTTCAATGTTTAATTTTATTTATATTTGTTTAATTGCGAACATGAGGAACTAATTTCTTTATAGTTAGAGGCGAATTCAAAGCCATGGACATATGTTTTATATGAATTGATTTCCTCCAGTTATGATTTCATGAATCATGAATGTGGTTTACTTATCTGTTTTATTAAGAACTTGTTCTTGTGTGTTGATTAAGGAGGCCTACTTAGTTTGCATGCATGAATTTGATGCTAAAATATAAGGGAGTTTCACATAATCGTTACAAACTTATATTTACAAGTAGTGGAGGTTGCTAGTCACGATCGCGTTAAGTAAATTCCTGGCAGGAGTGTCATGCTTTTCATAGTCACGAATGTCATGTCAATGCTTATGATTTTCACAAAGCTTAATGATCTTTGTTTCATGTCTCTATCATGCTTTTCATAGTTAGGGAGCTTAATAAAGAATGATTTGGGTTGTCGTATGCTTTTCATCCAATTCAATGAGTCTAGGGAAATCTGAGAATTAATTAGTTCTACACAATTAATTTGGGGCATTGTCATTCATGGTTTGTTGAAAGAATAACTGGAAATCGATTTATATGCATATGTTCATGTGTCGAGAATGGCCCTCTAACTAGCCTTTCACCATTTTCAAATCACAAAATTCGTTTTTTTATAAAGTGTTTTATGCAAAGTTTCTGTTTTAGTTTTAAATTCGTCAAAAACAATCCCCCTTTCATTTAAACTTGTTTTTAGAGTCAAAACCTGTTTTCTCTTAGTTGTTTGAGTCTTTTAAGTTTTATTTTCGTCAAAATCACTTGTTAGGTCTAGATTTGAGTCTTTTTTATTGTTTCTTTCTGTTTTTAGTGTTTGAAGTTAGTTTTGAGTCATTAGAGTCTAGTTTAGTGTTTTTGAGTCTTATTTGTGTTGATTAGCATCCCTAGTTAATCCCCGGTTTAGAACGATCCCTACTTGCATCTTTACTACAATTGTCATCAATAGGGTTTAATTTGTGTGTCAAGTTAATTTTCACATCAGTAAACATAAGTTTGTAATTATTAGGTGAAACTCCGTTATATTTTAGCATCAAATTCATGCATGCGAACTAAGTATGCATCCTTAATCAACATACAAGAATAAGTTTTCAATCAAACAGTGAAGCAAATTGCAGTCACAATTTATGAAATAATAACTGGATGTAATCAACTCATGTCACATATATGTTCATGGCTTTGAATTCACCCCTAGCTAAAACGAAATTAGTTCCTCATGATTGCAAATAAACAAAGAAAACTGAATTTAAACATTGAAAACAAAGATAGAATACACCTAGAAACGCTCCAGCGATCCAACGTCTTGAATGGCATGCACGACTCTAGATGGCTCATTCTTCTCCCTTCCTTGCAAAGCTGTGGCACAAGAGGTTGTGTGGATGGTGTGGTGATCTGATGGTAGAGGATCAGAGAGTGATATAAGGGGTGGTTACTGAAATATGCGGCAGAATGAGTTTATTTATAGGCTCCAAACCCACGGCATAAATCAGCAAAGGAAAATGACTTAGTGTTGGAGAGGATTTCACAATCCAAATCCACCAGGAAAGGGTCATCTAGAAGGCTAAATCCACAAGGAATAGGGAGAGAACATGCGGTTGGATTTCAAGGTTCTAGAAGGTACATTAAAAGGGACCAGGCGCCACTTTTGTAGGGAAAAGGATAAGGCCTCCAGAAACTTAAGGGAAATGTCTTTCTAGAAGGATAGGGGCGGCACCAAGGTAGGAGAGGATAAGGATCTTCTAGAACATGTTTTTATGTCTCCTAAACTGAAAATAAATCCCTTTTCCAGCTGGAATTAAGTTAGGATAGGATTAAGATAAGATAAGACAAGATAAGGTTTGGATAAGATAAGGCAGTTTGGATAATGTTTTAGATAATTCTCCTTCTTCTGAGCTGATTCCTTATCTCCAATGACTTGAATTAATTTCTCTAGATCTTTTGCACATTCCTAGCTCCTCTTGAACTTCAAATTCGTCCATCCACTTGCACATTGCTTGTGCTATCCATTCCAAGCCCAGATTTGCTCCAAAATGCTCAATTTTGCACTTTCTTGTCAACTTTGCTTCTTGGACCTACAAACACATGAAAATGACTTAAAACACTTAAATAAGCAATAACTAACTAAATAAATGCAACAAAACACACTAACTAGTCGCATAAATATACTCCTATCAATGTGAAACTACAAGATATAGACGACGGTCTCTGCCACGAAAGTCAATCAATTTGTTTCAAATCTGTTCAATTTCAACTCAAATCATTTCGATTTGTTGTGAGATATGTTTGCCTCCACCACTGATGCTATATCACATTCTGGTGTTGGCTTCACAAATTGGTTGGAAGACCTAGGTTTGTCTCCTCAATTTCAAGTCCAAGAAATTGAATGGTGTTTGTGCATCCACTACACAAGAGGAAGGTGATGATGAGGTCATCGAGCTTGTGGCTGGGGAGACCTTTGGGAAAGGCAAAGAGCGGAATCAAGCTTTTAGGGAATTTTAAGTGGATTTTATGTCATTATATATACTTCCAATAGGGGAATTTTCTGATTTTGTTTTATCTTGTTCATGTGTGACCATGTTTGATGGATTCTCCTTGTGATAGCAATAGTTCTAGTTTACCATTGAAAAAAAGGAAACAAAAAATTGTGGGATAAGTGGGAAAGGCCACATGAATGGTATAATAAATGAGTAAGACAATTTTTCTGAAGCATATCCGAGCTAGATGGTAAGCCAAATTGGTAGTTCAATAGTGGAAGCAAAGCCTTTGACTGGGTTTGAGGAGTTCAAGTGGCAAAGTGTAGGAACTATAAACTGCAATTTCTGTTTTACAATGCAAACTGCAATGCAAAGTCTGAATTGACTACGACATTGTGATTGACATGATTCCTTCCAGACCATCAACGACCTCCACAAGATCATGAAATGGATGATGGAGATAAGGTTTGGGGAGGAGTGGTTGCACGTGTACATCAACTGGTAAAGAATTAGGAAACAGACATTACGACGCAACGCCCAAATCCAAATGTAAATTGTAAAACCAGGAAACGGACAACATAAAAAATAAAATTAGTAAACGGACACTATACCACAACGTTTAAATTCAAATGTAAAAAACATAACCATGAAATGGACACTTTGGAATCCAAACGTAAAAAAACAGAATTAGGAAAAAGGACATTGTACCGCATCGTTTGAATTCAAATGTAAAAAACAGAACTAGGAAAAGGACATTGTGTTGCAGTGTCTGAAGCCTTATTGACCTATTCTAAAATATAAAAACTATGAGAAAAGAGGTGTCAGCTGTAGTGGGTACCAACTGTTGCGATAGATTTTGTAACATTTGTTTTAAATGCATTTAAGAATCATAATACATGATTGACTTATTTATGATTAACATAAATATTGTCAACATATTGTTCATATTGTAACTTTTTATTGATTTAATACAAAATCACCCTTATATTAAACATTGACTAACTTGAGTTAGGGTGTTTTCTTGCGGTGCCCCCTCACTCTCTCATTAATGGCAAACGAAGATGTTGTCATGGGTTTTTCAACATGATTACGAGATTTACTAGTTGGAGGATTGGAGAATCTGAATTTTTTCCCTCCAACAGTTAGTTCCGTCTTTGAAAATCCTATAAAAAGCCCAAATGAGAAGCTATTGACACTTTTACAACAACGACGTGAACAAGGGATTTAAAAGAAATAGGGAAGAATTTTTTATTCCTCCGATCCTTGTTAAATTTTAGAGGGTTATATTCTATTGAGATTCTGAAGGTTTTTACAAGATTTATAAATATGTGAAGTTTAATGGAGTTCTAGTGGAGTTTCATAGATTCCATGTGAATTCATTCTCTTTCAGGAAAAAACCTGATTCCCTAAAGCATAAAATAAACTATGAAATCCATCAAAATCCTTGATTTTAAAAAATACATTAAACTCAATTCTTAATTGAATACACATGGAGTATTATAGACTTGTTGGGGCTTGAAATCCAGGATTTGGGCCAAGAAGGAAGGCTATGTCTCAACGCAAAAGTGGAACGCTAGTTGTTCGACCGAGTCCTAGTAGAATTAGGATTGCTAAAGGATCAAAGATTTAGATGATGGTTCGTTCTAGTCCTGGATGAATTAGGATTTTTAATGATTATGATGAGTTTTGATAAGATTCAAATTATTTTAAGGATCAAAATTTGTGGCTGATCAAATAAGAAATGAATTGAACGCATAAAGGGGCTACGTTTATCTTTTTCAGGTCGAAGACTTGATACAGATTAAGTTTCGGCAAAAGAGAGGTCTCTTGAGCTAATGTCAAAGGATATCCAGGTACATGTCGAGGAGCCACAATCCTAGTAAGATTCTACCACCTGACAGACTCGACCATCACAAAATTCACTGTAGTAAATATAAGTGGCTTTGTCAGGTACAAGAAGTGTTTTAAAAGACTCGCCTCGAGGCACGCTTAAGCTGCCTCTGAGGCTAGGCGGAAGGGTTACCGCCTCTATTTTCCTTTTTTTGTTTTGTTTTTGTTTTAAACTCCTAAACCCAAAATGACGCCATTTAGGTAGGGTATTAACTTTTCCCTCCCTCATCTTTCTTCCTTCTATCATGGTTTCTCTACCTTATTCGATTCTTCTCCTGGGCGACCTTTGATAGAGCATAACTGCCTGCTTCGAGCAGCAATCGCCACCATCTTTCGAGCAGTACCGCCGTCACCCCACCATAAAACCAGCAACAACACCGCTGTCAGCACGCCACTAATCCATAACTTTTAATGTTAGGGTTTCTTAAATTGTGATTTTGAATTTTTTTTTTATACTATGTTTGTGTGTGCTCTACTGCTGTGCGTCTATTCCTATAATTAAAATGGTTAGGGTTTTTAAATTTTTTTTATATAATGCAATGGTTGATCCCGTGAGCCTACTAAAAAATAAAACAGTGCTGATGTTACTCATGATCCACATATTGTTTAGGCATTGAAGAATATGCATTGAATGTTTATTTTTTATTCAAAAATTGATTAACTATATGCATTAAATGTTTATTGTTTAGGCATTGAAGAATTTGACATCTACTAAGAAAGATTTTACTTGGCAATGAACAAAATATTTGGATCCTATCATTAAATACTTCTATTGTGGTTATTGGAATCACAAATGCACGGGTTCAATTTCTAGATCCAAACATCACTTAGGTGGTGTAAGTTTGGGAGGAATGATTAGTTGTAAAAAAGTCCCACCCAATGTGAAGGCACAATGTTTTGCTAATGTTCAAGAAACTAAAGAAAAGAAGAAAGCTAACCATGAGTTGTCTCGTGGTGGTGGAGAAGAAAGTGAAAGTGTGGATATAGACTCAAGGACATATTATGTAAGTAGTGTGAGTGTCACACCTTCATAATAAATCGGTTCTTTTCTACCACCTAGGTCAAGGGGACTAATCGGTTCTTTCCTTATACTTCAAAGCTTACAAAAGCAAAAGGAAAATCTTGTTGCTTTGTTTTCCTCTCAAGAATGGTTGGAAAGTACATATGCAAAATCCTACGAAACAAAGTTTGCTAAGCATCATGTGCTACATGATAGTGAGTTTTAGGGTAGAGTTTCCTTTTGCATTAAGGGTGTTCTTCCTCTGGTTTGTGTCTTGAGAGAGGTTAACTTGGAGGAGAGACCCTCCATGGGTTGTATATATGAGTTGATGGATGCTGCAAAAGAGACAATTGCAAACAATCTTAACAAAGTGGAGAAAAATTTATGCCTATTTTGAGAAAGATAGATCGTAGATGGGACGATCAACTTTATCAACCACTACATGCGGTATTACTTGAATCCACAATTTCGGTATAAGAATAATTTCTCAAATAGTTGCGAAATGTGAAATGGGTTGTTTGCTTGCATGGATATGATGCTTGGGAATGGCAAAGAACGTGAAGATGTAGATATCCAATTGGATTCATATGATAAAAGGCTTGGTAAATTTGCAGATCCTATGGCTATGCAAACTAGGAAAAGGTGAACTCCAAGTAAGATTTAATTAGTCAATTGTTAATATATTTTTATCATTAACCTTTAAATTATTTACCTTTGTTTTTTAGCGGCTTGGTGGGTGCGTTTTGGGACTAAAACATCCGAGTTAATGAAGTTTGCTATTCGAGTTCTTAGCTTTACTTGTAGTGCGTCAGGATGTGACAAGAATTGGAGCACATTTTAAATTGTAAGTAAATATATTATTAGTATTTGTTGGGGGACTTTTAGGTCGAGGTGAACTTGAGCTTTGAGAACGTCATTTTGTCTCCCTTGGTACAGGTTCGTAACAAGTTCTGGGATATCTCGAAAGAGTTAGCTTGTCTTAGGAAATACCCTGGTAACACCAACGGCTCGAAGATAACATGAAAGATCAAGATAATGACTTGCTTAAGTGAAGCGTGGTGGGGAAGCTAGAAGATTATCAGTTTACTTGAGAGAGAAAGTTGGCATGGTTGTATGGCATTCTTAGCTGCATGTTTTGGGCTTTCCTAGGTGTTAGCAAGGCTTCTAATGGTTGAGATGTTTGATAGAAAGCTTGTGGAAATTGCCAAGGTTGCATGAATGATGATGTCTGAGACTTGAAGTATGCTTCTACACTAAAATGGAACTTTCTGGGCTTCTTCCTAGGTGGTTCTCTCTCAGTACGTTTTCTCTATCTCCCCCTCTCTGTTAATGTAAATCCCCTTCTAATGGCTTCTCTCCCTCTTTATGTAAATAAAGGCTTTTTTCTCTAGGTTTCAAAGGAATATCCTTTTGTGGCTTAGTATTCCCCTCATTTCTCCCTAACTATCCTATTATTTTCATTTTGGTGTGAACTAGCTGCATTGTTGAGACCTGCAGATTGCTACTTCCTAAGACCCAGCTTTCCCAATGCAGCCTTCCACATGTGCTAAATCAGGTAGCGCGCTTTATGGCTTTTGCACGTTGGCTATTTGTGCAGGCTGGGATGGGAAAGTCAGCATTAAATCCCTGACTTGATGGGCTTAACATGCATTTAATGCAAGAATCTAGTTTAATCCTAACCAAGGGGGTTGGCTTGCTAAGGAAAAAGATAAACTAAGCTAGTTCTCTCTCAATGATGCCTACGTGAAATACAAAGGCTATGGGCTTGGATCTTTTGGCTCCCAAGCAGCCCAAAGTCTTCCATGACCCCGATTCCACGTAGGCCCGATAACATTTCATAACCATCGACACCACAATCCACTTGGCAAGCCTCGAATATGTGACTTAGGCTTAGCATGAATTGTGGCTAAGAAAGCATGGCGTGATGAATAAACATGAGCATGGCGTGAATATCTGGTTGAAACACTGTGGCATGGCATGTTGGTAAAATATATTCCTCGTCGATCCCATGCCTTGGCATGTGTTTAGGCTTGAATGTAGGATTTGCATAACAATTAGGCCTTGAGACTTGGTTGGGTTGGAATGTGACATTTTTTAGCCCTAATAGTATTTTATGTGTCATTTTTACTTAAGATGATTAGACTTAAACAATAGAATTAATTTTTACATTTATTTGTAGATTCATACAAAAAGGAGGAATATGCTAAACACAAAAATCTTAATGCTTTAGCCTATGTGAAGTACAATTTGGCTTTGCAAGAAGAAGTCTTAGAAGTAAGAAGAAGTGTGATCCCATTGTTGTGGAAAAAATTACCTCTGATGGTGAATGCATAACGGAGATAGTAGATCCCGTTCTTCCCGAAGATCCTAGATGACTTGAGGATGAGTTATTGTACAATGTTGAGGCCATAATCAATGTGCCACTCACGGTTTATGAAGGTGGCCTATACATTCGAGAGCCTAGAAAGTCTTATCCTCTTTCTCGCGAGCCTACTCAACCCTGAGGTCCCATTACTTAAAAAAGAAAACGGGTTAATGAAGAAACCTCAAGTCGAAGAAATTTGAGTTTGATTCGGAAGATTTGTTTAATGAATTGATGGCATACCCTACAAGTTCATCTAGACTTGGCAATGAGGAGGATGATGTTACCTTTGATTTAGATGAGGAAGACTTGGATGAATGATTTCTTTGTTTGTATTACCTTTTGAATGATGAATTTGGATGATATTACCTTTGAATGATTATTTAGATGATATTATCTTTTGAATGATAAATTGATGATGGATGTTTGCTTAACAAAATATTATTTTTTATACAATTGAATGATAAACTCTCAATAATACAAACCCACTTACATTTTTCAGATTGTCATAACATGTCGTGTCGTATAAGAAGTCATTGGTGAAGGAATTACAAGATTGATTTTATATTTCCTAATTGAAACAATTGATGGATTTTCTATGATAGTGTATTTAAATTTTATTCCTTGTTAGGTTGAAAATAGCCAAATAGGAAGGGAAAATGTTTTAGTCATAAAAAAGGAGTCGATGAGCTGTCGCTCGTTCCTCAGCCACTGTCAAGAACGATTTAACGAGGATCGATGCACTTTCTTGTTTTACCGATGTTTATGCCGAAATCCCAATGCTCAAAATAATATTTATTAAAGTCAGAATGAGTTAGCGGGTGCAACACCTTGGACCGTTAACTCCAAGTCATAAATGGAATAAGGTTATGTCGCATTGCTTTGCTTGGTAGGGCAAGGGCTAGACGTGTAGAGAATACAAAATGAAAGCCAAGCGACTAAGTTGTTCAGATTATACATATATAGTAATGAGAGCAGGGATCTCTATGTCTACAGATTTTAAACTTTAAAACTACAAGTATTTTATTGTTCTTTATTTTCTTTTTCTTTGCCAATATGTATCAGTGACGCCGGTTTTCGTCACTTAATAACTTTACATGTGACAGAATAGGTGTCACAAAACATAAAATTCAATGACCTATACATTCGTCACATATTAGATGTATAAATGAGGAATTTAGCATCACCCAAACATGATCCTACAATGCTATGGCTAAGGATAAGTGAGAATTTCTTTTGACATGTGGCGCAACTGGTGCCACACATGTCAAAACCATATACCTATTAGGAACGATATGTGACGAAACAATTACCACATATTCCGTGTTTTGTCATATGGAATTAGAATATATAACAATATGAGGTAATACTTTGGTCATTCATATTTTCATTGATCAATAATTTAGGTAATATTCAGTACATACACAAACTGTACATCCCAAAAGCTAACATAAACATCATAGCACCTCTAGACATATTGAGATGCTAATAAGAGTCTAAGACATTGAGTTAGTAACAAAAAAGGTACATGTGCATGTTTGAAACCAACAACAAAAGACAATATATGTCATCATCCATATCATGGTCTTCCAGTTTGGCATACAAGTTGTAGTCATCTGAAAGATCACCATCACTACCTCAAGTGCTTCTTGAATACCTTCTTCTTTAACTTCATCATTCTTTCTCTTCATCTTATCCTTGGATAATAAAAGAGAAGATAATAAATATTGATGCATGTTTGTCTCAACAATAGCAGGTACACTGGTGCATTGGGAATTTGAATAACATCAATAAAAGAGAAGAAAATAAGAATTGAAGAAATAGTTACAGTAAGAACAAAACATAACAGACGAGCCTATCTAAATTAGGGGTGTAAATTTTTACCAAATTACCATGCCAACGCCTTACCAACCGTACCATACCAAATATTTGCCAAAAAATTGTACCAATTGGTAATGGTACGGTATTTGTACTGTACCAATTGGTAATGGTACGGTATTTGTACTGTACCATACATTTTCGGTATGGTAGTGGTATCCAAAACCATTACCAATATTATTAATATTATATTATATATTTATTCATTTATATATATTTATGTATTATGTAATTTTTATTAATATTATTATATCCTAGTCATTTATCCAAAGAGTTCCAAACTACTCTTACTCTCTACCCGATAGAAACCTACGCCTTTTCCGCCGTCGCAGCTTATAGTTTCTCTCAATACTATCGACTCATCTCCGTTTCTCTTGTTTTTGGCGACTTTTTCTTTCTTTGCAGTCTATCTCATCATCTCCTTCATCAACTTGGGTTGTCCTTCTCTGGGGTTCTGTTTATC
Organism: Heteromeles arbutifolia; assembly: GCA_024362995.1. Taxonomy (NCBI): domain Eukaryota; kingdom Viridiplantae; phylum Streptophyta; class Magnoliopsida; order Rosales; family Rosaceae; genus Heteromeles; species Heteromeles arbutifolia. The sequence goes on along the minus strand of JANCRC010000002.1, from coordinate 34,033,013 downwards.
AAGGTAATTTATATACAATTTTGAAGAATATAGAGATGGAGTTTAGGAATCTCTTTCATTGTACTCTTTTCTCAGTTTTTCCATCGTACTCTGTCATCAATTTTGAAGAATGGGTTATCCTTCTCTGTAATTAGATAAAAACTTTCAGAAATCCTAAATTGAGAAAATTGGGGATTTATTAATTGGTTTGCTTTTATATCACCTATTTTGCTTGTTACCTGCTTTTTTTACATCGCATACTAATGCATAAAATTAGGAATTGGTGCCTTATTCGCTTGTTGCAAGATAAAATTGGGGATTGTTGTCTTTCAAAACTTTATTCAATTGGGTATTACTTTGCATACTAATATGATAAAATAGCAGAGTTATATGACTTATTCACTTACTGCCTAATCAAATTGGAGATTGGTGTTCTATTGGTGTGCATGTTTTTTTTACCTATTTTTTGCTTCAAGCGTGATTTTATCTTTTAAATGTATGAATTATTGCAGAGTTATATGGCTTATTTATATAACTATGCATACAATTTATATGAATGAGTTACAAGGCTAGCTACTATATTTTAATATAACATTGCGTCTTATTTTGGTTAATAGGTCAAGATGGAGTCTAGGAATAGCCATGGCTCTACAAGTACACCTTCCACCACTCAATCCCAACCCCAACCTCAACCTCAACTCCAAACACTTGAAACACAACCTCAACAACAAAATCAAGAAGAAGTGGATGAAAGTGTGGGAAGTGGTAAGAGAGGTGACAGTGATATTAGTGGGGGGAGATCGGTGGTGTGGTCACATGCTAAGAAAGTGGTAAGAAAAGGGAATAAAAGTAAAAAAATTCACCTTGTAATTTGCTCACATTGCAAGAAAGAGTGTCCGACCGATCTCGATAAAAATGGGACATCTAGCATAGGATATCACCTTAGAAAAGTGTGTAAAGATTCGCCTCTTTATATCAAAGGTGATAAAAATAAACCAGTCTTAACAAATGAGTCCATGGGTAGTGGATTGGTCCCCCACACCTTTAACCAAAAGAGACTTGAGTTAAAGGGTGTGATGTTTGTCATCAAGGATGAACAACCATTTAAGGTGGTTAAAGGTGGTGGATATATTGATATGATGAAAGAAGCTCAACCTCAGTTCAAGATTCCAAATAAGAGAAAGATTGCGGCCGGTGTGTGGGATTTGTTTGTATTAAAGAAGTCTAAACTATTTGAAGCTATGCATAATCAAAGGGTAAATATCACAATCGATACTTGGACATCGATTCAAAACATCAACTATATGATAGTTGGGGATGCAAATTTCCTCTTCTTCTCCTTTGACGAAAATGCACCTACAAAATAATAACACCTAAGAACAAAGCCAAGAGCCTCACGCGCCCCCGAAAAATCTCCGATGCCAAAGTTAGAATTTGAGAGAGAAAGTGTTTAGAGAATTTTAGGGAGAGAATCAACTTAGCTTTTTGGTGGAGAAATAGGACTATATATAAGGGTGTGGCCAGCTCTATTTGAAGAAAATAGGGACCGGCCATTTATGGTGGTATTTTGAATATAATTGCAAAATATTATGTCAAATAATATCTTGCAATTAATTTGGTAATTAATCTCAATTTGAAAAGAATAATTGGGAGTTACCTTGTGGGTGAGGATTTGATGAGGAGTGACGAGAGGGTTTTGATTAAGTACCATTTTGATCACCCTTGACCTCGATTGAGCCGTTATTGTCCGTTGCATGCGCATGGGAATCCCGGTGTGCCTCAAGGGTAATTTTGTCTTTTTACCCAAAAGTCCACATGCTGCCTCCATAATTTTCTTGATTATTTTTTGCTCCACAAATGCCCTCACACCTGCTGGGCTGCTTGTAGGAAAGGGCAGCAGATGTAGAAATCTCCAACTTTGATTCAGATTCCCACTTGGACTTGGAATTAGATTCTTCTAAGAAAGGGAAATAAATCGCCTCCAAAGCCTATTTAAGTCTACCTTAAGTAGGGGATTAAATCAACTTCGGAGGTCAATTATTTATCCCTACAAAAAAAAGAGAAAACTAGAAGATATTTGTTCCCTCTTCCCTAGCACTCTTCTTTGTTTGCCTGTGCAAAGAACCGTCTTCCGTTGATTTCTTTGTCTTTTCCGCGCCGTACCGATGTAAGAAAAACTTACTTTTCTTTGTCTACTTCTTAGGTGGTGCTGCCATGGGGCAGCTGTCGGGTTGGTGCGACACGTCGACTGGTAAGGGCCAGGAGTCGGCTTGGCATGGGCCGAGAAGGTGGTGTGGCTGGGGCCACAGCTTGTGCTGTTCGACTTGACTGAAGCCAAGGGCTGGCTAGGCATGGGCCGAGGAAGTGGCGTGGCATGGGCCACAATTTGGGCTATTTGCCAGAAATGAGGAAACTGATTGAGTTTCATTTCTCAGATGTCGTACATAGAGCTACCAAGATCGGAGTTGCTAAAGATGATGTGTCAGATGAGCGAACTATTGAGTGCAAAGTGGCTGCTGTCGCCTGACCATTTTTTGCTTAGCTGGTCTTCAAGTATTTGATCTTTTGAGCTGTGTGTCCTTTTCGCACTGAAGAGCTTACCCAGATGGGTGTTGAGGAATTAGTTTACCATCTCGCACTGGAGAGTTTACCCATATGGATGTTGGGGAATTGGTTTACCTTCTTGTACTGGAAAGTAATTAGTTTAACCTCTCACATTGAAGAGCAATTAGTTTAACCTATTGCATTAGAGCGCAATTAGTTTAACTTCTTGCACTGAAGAGCGGACCCATATGAGGGTTTGAGCAGTTGTTATAGATAGCAGTTAAGCCTGGCTTATGAATAACTTCTTGAATATTCATTGAGAATAAAGAAATTGATCAACTGTGCTGAAAGGTCGAAACTGCATAACAAACTGGATAATCCTTGACTTGGGAGGTCTTGTTCGTCGAGCTGCTTGTGACTTCAAACTTATTTGGAAAAGCCCTAACGGGGTTTAGGGGGTGATGGAGATTTCCCATGCTTGTGTAGGCCGTGTCGTTGACCTGTCAAGATACTCGTTGCACCGGCCCTCATTTGTCAGCTTCTCAAGGTACAGCTTCCACTTTAGACAGCCATTGGTAGTGTGGCCTGGTCCTTGATGGAATGCACAATACTTTGTCTAATTTAGCCTGGTAAGATTGCCCTTAATGGGTGGTGGCAGTTCGAACCAAGGTTCGTTCTTAAGCTTGTAGAGAATTTCGCCGATTGGAACTATGAACTTGGTGAATGTTTTGGGCGTTGAGTCTTTTCTGGTCGGGGAACATTCCGGATGGACTGAGGCGGTAGGGTGTGAAACAAGTCTTGCACCTCGCCTTGTAGAGTTGTGGCAAAACTTTTGCACATAAGCGTGTTATTGTTCCTGTAAAAGATCATGGTACTGCGGTAGTGATTGAGATGTCGATCCGGATCTTCGTCTCCCTTGTACGGAATGAAGTGAGGCATAGTGAACCCGCGAGGTGGATCTGTCCGCTCGATCTCTTCCGTGAATGGTGACTTGCTTATGTTGGTCATGTCTCGTCGAAGTGCATTGTCAATAGCCTCGTTGCGCTAGAAATTACGCAATCGTTTAGTCAGAAGCCTCTGACTGCTTATATCCGTCTGTCACGTTGCCTACTTCGATGTGAGGTGGAGAATGTTCTTTGTGAGCCTAGTTGTGAATAAACACTTCGCTTAAAAGGTTGTCCATGTTGACAATCAAAATGTGGCCTTAACCGTGAACGTATGTTCGTCTATGGGCTTGATTGGGAGTGCAAGCTCCTCCACGCGCTAAAACAAGAGTATACGCTATCCCAAAGACCTAGGTGGGAGCGTAAATTTCCAGAACGCTCGGATCGTGGTTGGTTGAAGGGTTGCTTGCCAGGATACTGTTGAAGAGGTTTGTCGTCTGTCCTTGTTCTGCTTTGGGATACCTCGTCTGTGGCACGCTGCATCTCGGTACGCTGCAAAAGTTAATTCACCAAGGTCATCTGTTGCGCGAGAGCGCTTGTCAACTCTATGACTTGTCAGGACAAGTGTTATTCACCATGCGGGATGAAAATGCTTAGATGATAGGTTTCTCCATAGGTGGTAGAAGTGTAGTGGACTCCAGGTGCAAAATTTGAGCCGGGATAAGTCAAATCGGCAGAAACTTGGGGTGAAAATGCCCCTGGTTCAATCGTCGTTCCAGAAATATGAAGTTGGGATGGTTGAACCGGTCTTGGATTGGTCGAGATCATTAAGTGGGCCACGGGAGAGGGTTGGGCCTCGGAAGTGGGCCGTGCCACGTGCGGGGCTCGTATGCCTGGTGCAACACTATGAGTGCGTTGGATGTCGGCTGAGGGGATGGTCGATGCAATTTGAGCTTGCAATGCGTCTTGGGCAGCGGTTTAGGCCTACTCGCGTTGGGTTTGGCTCAACTGCCCTGCGGCATGGGCTGCAGATTGGATCGCATGCTGGGCTAAGCGTGGGCTTGGTCCTGGGCTTCGGCTGCTGTAATGGTAGCACATAAGGCCATGGTCTGCTGCCATGGAGCTGGCCCACTCCCCACTGCCACAGTGGTCCCTATGGCTCCCATGGTGATGGTGCTCTGTGGTGGTAAAGTTGCTCATCTTGCCGTCGCGTTGAGCCCTATGGATCGTCGTGGTAGGGCTACATCGCAATCTCCATCATTTGATCCGGATCTTTAAACGTAGGAAGTTTCATTCGTTGTGGTTTCCAAATTTCTGGCCATTGTATTTTTCTCCTACGTCTATTCAAAGAATTAAAAAATTCTAGAAATAAGAAAGTATGAAAAATTTACGAACGAACGAGAAATGAGAAACTTTGAATGCAAGAGTCTTCTTCGAGCGTGTGAATCAAACTTTCAATTAAAGCACTAATTTGTGGATGCAAATTTCCGCCTTCTTCTCATTTGACGAAAATGCACCTGCAAAATAATAACACCTAAGATCAAGGCCAAGAGCCTCACGCGCCCACGATGAATGGGGACTTTGGCGGAAGAATCTCTGATGCCAAAGTTAGAATTTGAGAGAGAAAGTATTTAGAGAATTTTATGGAGAGAATCAACTTAGTTTTTTGGTGGAGAAATGGGACTATATATAGGGGTGTGGTCGGCCTTATTTCAAGAAAATAGGGACCGGCCACTTGTGGTGGTGTTTTGAATATAATTGCAAGATATTATGTCAAATAATATCTTGCAATTAATTTGTTAATTAATCAATTAATTTGGTAATTAATCCCAATTTGAAAAGAATAATTGGGAGTTACCTAGTGGGTGAGGATTTGATGAGGAGTGATGAGAGGGTTTTGAATAAGTACCATTTGGATCACCATTGACCTCGATTGAGCCATTATTGTCCGTTGCATGCACGTGGGAATCCTGATGTGCCTTAAGGGTAATTTTGTCTTTTTACCCAAAAGTCCCCGTGTCGCCTCCATAATTTTCTTGATTATTTTTTGCTCCATAGTAGTTACCGCCCACTTCATGGATAGTGAATGGAAGTTGCACAAACGGATCATAAACTTCAAAAAAATCACGGGCCATAAAGGAGATGACATTGGGAAGGTTCTAGAGGTGTGTTTGAACCAATAGGGTATAGAGAAGATCTTTAGCATCACGGTTGATAATGCTTCCGCCAATGATATTATGGTTAACTATATGAAAAAAAGGCTACGGGAAATGAATTCTCTCTTGGTTGATGGGAAGTACTTGCATATGAGGTGTGCTTGTCACATCTTAAATTTAGTTGTCAATAGTGGGTTAAAAGAGCTTACTATTGAGGGGATTCAAAATTGTGTCAAGTATATTCATTCTTCACCGGCTAGGTTGAATAAGTTTAGGGATTTTGCTATCTTATTCAAGATGGATAAAATGTCGAATGTGTCTACGAGGTGGAATGCAACATATAAAATGCTTGACGTTGCATAGAAGTTTAGGAAGGTGTTTCTTAGGATGGCGGAGGAGAATGTGCAATTTTGTGATTACTTTGAAGAGATGTAAATGGATTCAAAGAAGAATTTGATAAAGAGAGTGGGGTCTCTAAAAGAGGAGGATTGGGAGAAGGCACTAGCCTTTACGCACTTTCTTAAGAGGTTTCATGATTCTACTTTGAACCTTAGTGCAACTACAAATGTTACATCAACTTTGCTATGGGATAAAGTGGTTGCTTTACAAATAGAGATTGAAAGAAAAAAAGAAAGATGCTACCAAACCTACATTGCAAAGCGTGGCTATGCGGAAATTTAACAAGCATTGGGGGAATTTTAAGAATGTGAATCCGCTTATTTTTCTTGGCCGAGTTGTAGACCCTTGTTATAAACTTCAAATGATTAGCATCAACCTCAAAGCACTTGGATGGAATGATAGGAAGGTAGATTGGATGCTTAAAGAGATTAAAAAATGCTTGCTTGATTTGTATAATGAGTATAGAAAGGGTTCTTCTACTACCGTTGGGGCTCCATTGGAAGATGTGGAACTAAATGAAGAGTTCATAATTCAAGCTTGTGGGGGTGATGAGAACAAAATTGAAATGATGAAGGAGCTTATACAAGAAAGGAGGAAGCAACATCGTTTGGAGATATCCAATGAAGTGGATAAGTACTTCGCCGCTCCTTATATTAACTTTGTTGTTGGTGGCTTTGATCTTTTGAGTGAAGGAAAATTTGTGAAAAACATGTTCATTTGAGCAACATCTATGGCATGCAATTAACATTTAAAGGCGGAATCATGCTTGTATGCACTCAAAACAAAACATTACCCATGAAATTCAAAGCCTAGTAGTTATGGTGAACCATGACTCAACTCAAATCTTAAAGAAAGAAGTTGAGAAACTTTTATGCCTTTGAAGCACCTCTTTGCTTAGCAAAGGTTAATCACCCATATGAGGGCCTTCTTTCCTTTGTCTCCTTGCTCCTTGGCTCCATGGATATGGATGGAAGAATTGATTCTCCAAAAGTCCCCAAGGTAGGAGACCTCTAATTTTCGACACCAAGGATGGTGAAGGAAGAAGATGAGTGACCTTGGAGGAGGAAGGATTGCTAGCTAATCCCCTCCAAGGGGGCCGGCCTCCTAGAGAGAATGGGAGAGACATGTTCTCTCCAATTTTCTCCAAAAAGAAACCCTAAATGAATTTTGGCTATAAAGTTCTTTATATAGTCACTTCACTTAAGTGACTAAAAGAACAAAACCCTATTTTTCATCACATGGCCGGCCTACCATAGGCGTTGGGCTGTTTGGGCCCTTTTAAATCTCAAGTCATAAAAGTTGTCATACAACTTAAGTTAATGGGCTTGACATTCGAAGCCCATTGGGCCATGAGGCCCAAAACTAACCCGAGGTCTAAAACGAACTTATTCATTTGATTAATTAACATATTAATTAATCCTAGCCATAAATAATTAAACCATTTAATTATCCTTACTCATCTTCGTTATATCCTTCAATCATTACCTTACACGGTGTGCGATCCATTAGGTTCCTTTTAGCGAGGCAGTGGGCGATTAGAACTCTTACTAATCGATTGTGAATTGAAACTTACTTTCAATTATCCCTTTAGTGATTATACATCTTCAGGGCTTCCACAAGCCATGAGTGACACCTAGCAGTATGTCATGGCTACCCAAGCTAATCAGAAGAGGTTGGAGAACCTATTCAGTTTGGGATTACAATGCAATACGGTCTTTCTCTTATACAATACTCTTGACCACATTGTTTGGTTTAATAGTTTATTCATGTCTACTATCCAATGTGATTCTCTTAATTATATGATTACCTTGAATGTGATTTGGAACGACTTCATAAATCTCATTCATACTCTGGCCAGAGATTCTTAATCATATCATAGAGTATTCTCCCTCAACGTTTGAAGGTTAGAGATCCCTTGTTGCGCATTCATTTGCCTTCATGGCTAAGTGGCTTAACCCCAACTATGCCGTGGACACCCTCTGACGGAGTGACTTTGACATAGTCAAAGATCAATGACCTAACCCCAAGACAACTATGATGCCTCAGGTCAAAGGACTACTTTGCATTATCCCAACCATAAGTTCTCATGTGACATGAGTATGAGAACTTCTCGTTGATCGCGTTCAGTGGACTCATTCTCTATTGAGCACCTACGTACTTGTCTTGGTGTCAGTCACACCATTGACTCAAGACCAGCCACTCTCCCTTAGAGAAGACATAGGACGTACTGATCTTAACGGACTGTCAATGCCCAATTGGCAATCCTATGATCAGGAACTTTTAGGATATGTATTCGAAAGAGAATGGTCTCATGAATCTAACTTCTTTAGATCACATTCTCCCTATTACATATTCCTTGGACTTATCGTTTAAGCATATAACATTTATATGAGACGGCTTAAAACAATAATCTTTGCCCTTTATATTAAACTAGATTAGTTTAACATGTGAAATGTTCGTAAAGTATCATCATATGATTGGTTTTAGGGCACATTTCCAACATTGAGGTGGAAATCAAATACAAAAGAGTTTCCAATCCTTTCACAAATAGCCAATGATATCTTTACAATCCTTACTTCTACGGTTGCCAGTGAAAATGCATTTAGTCTCGGGAAGAGGGTTGTGGACCCTTTTAGTGCATCATTGACTCCTAAAATGGTAGAGGTACTATTGTATACTAGTGATTGGCTTAGGGCGGATAAAGTCAATTTCTACAAAGAACCAACAGAATATATGCTTCAATTTTACAAGGAAATGGAAGAAGTGGAAACAAGTAAAACATACTTTAATTTATTTAGTGAATTTGTTATTAAATATTCAACTTTAATTCTTGTTCTAAATCTTATTAATATATATATATACACACACTTTGTAATGTGTAGGCTTGACACAAGCTCAACCTCAATCTTCTACAAGTTCAACTCCTACAAATGCATCTATATCTCACGCTTGAAGAATTGATCAATGAATTTTTACTTTTTAAAGTTTTAAGTTGATTTAGTTTGAAATAACTTCTATTCGGATTTCCAATTTTCATTTAGTTTGTAAACTTAACTTCTATTTGATTTGGCTTGTAACTTCTATTTGGATTGCAACCTTAATTTCCAATGTAAATCTTGATGCATTTAAATTATTATATAAAGAAAATCATGTTACATTACTTGTATACAGGTCAACAAATGAGGCTGGTTGAAGGGCAAAAGTTTTGTGTTAAATCTCACTTGAAACTGTAAAACTTGCTTACCATATTTATGTTTTTGTGGTTTTCATTGACTTTTAAAGACCAATACATTAACTGTGTAAATTTTTTAGGCCTTGAATTTGGTTAGAAAAATATTAGATTTTGGCCAAACTAAGTGGCCTAAAACAAAGTGGCAATTACCATTGCCATACCATATCAACCGAACTATTTGGTATACCGAAAGTTTGGTACGGTAATGGTAATAGATTTTGCCATACCAAATATTTGGTATGGTAATCGGTACGGTAATCGTACCAAAACCACCCCTAATCTAAATTACATAATGAGTTTTATATTACTTTAATTTCATTACTTTGTGAGCCTTCCTAACATGTTGTATGATTTTGCCCATCCATTGTGGTGATACTTTTGTTTCCTACAATTATTTGAGTTTTACTTGAAAATATCCTACATTAAAGTGCCATTAATTTACAAGAAAAACATGTCTACTTTCATAGATAAACTACTTATTCACTGTCATTTAAAATCATCTTTTATGAAGATCAAATTGATATCACCACTAATGAGACCAAATTTATATGACTACCTCTAGAGATGTTGTTGGTCTACATTGCCTTGCAAACCTTCAGTTGTGTTATCACATCTGCATTCTCCTTTTGCGTATCTAGTTTCATTATCATTTATCATAGCCTAGTAAGTTTTCAAGAATCCAAATGTCAGAACTAGGTAGTCTACTAATAAAAGATAAAATATAAAAAAAAAAACTACTTAAATTCTAATTAAACATCTAAACTAATCTATGATTGCAAGAAGATGAACATAAATAAGAACTCCATTTTTCTATAAAACTTTGTAGTAACATGGATAAATAAAATCATAGGTTTACTCATCATTATATATAAAGCCATAGCTCTATCACCCATGTTATAGTAGGAAAAATGACAACAAAAATGAGGGATTAATAGCTCCTTGGCATAGAATTAAAATCACATATGGAAAAAAAATGTACTGCTCTGTGCCTATTCAACTATAACTAAACTAACTCTTAAAAAAATCGTTGTAAGTTACCAACTGCTTTACATGATGAAACCATCAGAACTTGAAACTTGGCAAAGTTTGAAACAATTTAGTTATTGCTAAAATTCCCAAAACCTCGGTTAATGATTAAACAACTCAGATAGCATTAAAAACACTTGAGGCAACTCTTGTAACAAATAAAAGATAAATGGTCACCACCACAAACAACTAAGAGTTATTAACAACAATCACAGAGCAATTCCTAAATGGGTGTATTTATACCCTAGGGAAGGAGACGAATATCTAGAAGTAGATATTGCACCCTCTTAGGAGTTGTGATTACTTGTGGCGTACACCAATTCCTAGATTGTTTCCTAGATTGTAGGAACTTCAAGACTTATAAGGATCTGATTGTGTCCATATCCAAATTAGATCGAGTGACTTGTGAAACAAGCATGGTCATTCCAGCGAAGTCACTCAGACTTCACCTATTGCCTCAGCCCTAGAAAATCATGGTCCTACAATTGCCCCTAACATGCATTTGAAAGGCAACCTGTTACCCTTGAGGATGAATAATTATCCAAAGATCAGGCTTTCAAAGTAAGCTGGACTATGTAATGTTTAATCTTCTTTCTTTGTGTGGTGATCCGACTCCTTATGGTGTAGTGGAGACATTTTGGATTTAGACGTGTGATCTCGGGTGTCGTGCCATAAAATTTGTAATGATGACGGGTACTGCAAGCGACAACCATTCATATCTTCGAGCGACTTCCATCCTCGTATACACAAATCTTAAAGTAGGTAACATTTTGCATTCAACGACTGGATCTCCAAGTGCTTTGTTTTTAGATAGTCCCTTTATAGCGAGGCTCCTCCATACCTATTTTCCTCTGTCCAAACCATGAAGCTTCTTCCTTCACTACATAATCTTCTTTTTAGCTCAGTTCTCCCCTTGAATCTTCGATACTTAGGATCTTGAAATCAAAAAACCATGTTTTTTTTTTCTACCAACCTTTACCAAACAAGTTAAGCCATAATCCCTTAATAGTATCTGTTACTTCTCATGACTTGTTCCATAATATTTATCCTTATGCCACATCCTCCTTGCAGCCTTTGCATATGGGTTTAACCTCAACAAAGTGTGAGATTCTTGAGAGGGTTCTTTGTCACAACTTTCTTCCTTACGTTTAGAAGTGAATGACAGTGACGACTAAACTTCATCAGAGTTGGTGATCTCAACCAAGTTTTGCTTCATAGTCTTCTAGGAAACTTTTCATGTCAAGGGTGAGAGCTTGTCTCACCCAAATAGTTGCACATTTTTGTGCCCTTTTCTTGAAACTTTGATAATAAACATGTATTTATATAAATCCTCCATTTCCCACATCATGTGCTTCCTTATTCACGAAAAATAAGTAACAGAGTAGAGTACGAGTAAGTTTGTGGGTCAGAGACAGAGCTCAAAAGCCCCTTTTGATAATGTTGATTCGGGAAAACATTACCTCCCAAACTTGGCATTCATAAAGCTTCTTATTACGATATCTGGAATACCACCTTACTCCAGTATTAGGAATTAAATATTAAACCCATAAAGAATCTTTTGCTTTGTACTTGTCAAAACGTATTTATGGGACTAAGGATGAGAGAATTTTGAATTGCACCCAAAACGAGTTCTTTGAGGACTTGGACGTCAACATATAGGTCAAAAACACTTTTTGAATCCTTTTGTCAGACCATATACATCGAACTTGAAAGTTTCCAATCGAACTACCTTGACTATCTTGGTCAAAGCATTTCCGCATATCGGAGCTCCATTGGAATAAAATTTATCTTGGGGATTACCTAGTCTGGATGCCTATCAGACCATATGCATCAGACCTAAGCATTTCTGATCGGACTATCTTAACTGTCTTGGTCAAAGCATTTCCGTGTATCGAAGCTCTATTGGAATAAAATTCCTCTTGGGGATTGCCTAGTCTAGATGCCCCATTCGAACCTGCTATCATTTTATGTTGTAGAACATACTTAACTTAGTATGTTGGTCTGGGATAGAAGTAATCATACTCAGAGTCAGAGTTCAGAGCCACCCTCAGAAGATTTCCAGATTGCCTTTTCAACTATTCCCTCGAATGGCTTAGAGCCAAGGTTTAAATGTTATAACCCACAACCTTACTAGTTGTATAAACTTAGGCCAAATGATGCATTGGACTTCCATGTTAGGATGTTATGTGCCCGTGCCCGTAGCCCACCAATTGTGATCGTGCTTATTACGGTTCAAGTCCAAGCTGCTAATCGACTAATACAGGATGGGCTAAGAGAGACTCCTTTAACAATGTTACTTTGAATTTGTAGACTTACAATAGTGCGAAGTTGTCAAAGTTCATGCTTTGTTCAAATGACTGAGGTATTCCCTGCATCACTGAAAAAAGAAAAGAAAGAAACAAATATTGTACATAAGAAAATAGGATTGCTTGACAAGGGCATGTGATTGAATCCGGAATGATTGCCTACATATCTCTAGGAATGAGAATCATATCACTGGTGTAGTTCTAAAAAAGGATGATATAATGTAAGAACTACATCAGTGATCACTTTTGACTATGGTGGGGCGTTAGAAGATGAGGTCTCCATGGACTTGTCTTCGCGTAGATAACAACATTGCGATTGAGTTCTGATTAGACGACCTATATATCCCGAGAAGGAAATCAAACTGCATGTCGTTTGGATGGTGCATTTAAAGGTAGTATCACTTAAGTTTAGTGATGTTCCACTTCTTGGTCATCGAGGTCCCATCCATGTATTTTAGATGATAGGTTCATTTGCCTCCTACTCCAGGGATCTTATACAGTCATTCCCAATTTGCCCTGAGCTTGCCTTCTCCTAGGATTTTGGTATGTTCAAAGACATCTCTTAAAACCAGATCCCCAACTTATAGACTCTTAGGTTTGACACCATTATTGGAGTATGATTGGATGTGTTACTGGTAAGCAGCTAGTCGGACTTAAGCACATTATCGGCTCTTCAGCAAAGTCGAGGTCGGACTTAAGGATTCTCGCGTTCTCTAAGGTGGTCTATTATTCGGTATGCATATTTGGCATAGTCGTGACTTGGACTAGGATGACGGCCTTTGTTTCGTAAACCATGGAGAATGGTGTTCCCTCATAGCTTTTCAAATCGTTGTACGATATGCATATAAGACTCTGGGCAGTTCTTTTGACCATTTATTTTTCTTTTCAAGTTTCTTCTTTAAACATTGCAGGATAGTCTTGTTTGAGGCTTCTGTCTGCCCATTGCCGTGTGGGTATCTTGGAGTGGAAGTGAGGTGACGGATTCCAAGTTCTTTGTACCAATTTGTGACCTCAGAACTGCTGAACTGTATCCCATTATCTATAAGTATTGTATGTGGGATTCCAAATTAGCAGATGTTCTTCCAGACGAATGACTTGATAGAAGTGCCGATGATTCTTGTCAAGGGCACTGCTTCTATCCATTTCGAGAAGTAGTATGTTACCACTATTAGGCACTCCATGTTTCCTTGAGCCTTCTTAAAGGGCCAACCAAGTTGATGCCCCATTGCATATTTTAGGTCTCAAAAGTTTGAAAGTAAAAGCTCAATCGGGCATTTTTTTGCTGTTTCTAAAGCATGTTTGAATTCAGATGCTGATGTTGTTCTAAGAATGTTGTATCCGGAAGAACCAAATTCTTCCATTACACATGATTATAAGAATCCTAGGTTGTTCAATGTTAAGATTGGTTATTTGTTCTTGAATTTTAACATTTGTCTAATTCTTTACGCATGATATTGCTATCAGTAGTTTGGAATAAGGTGTTCAATGTTTCAACTTCATTTAACAAAGAAAAAGTTTATGTCTATGCTTGTTTGGTGGTTGGATTGTCAAGTCTCAAAGCCATTCAGACCAAGTTGCAGTTGGTAAGGAATAGATTTCAGATGTGCATTTTTGCTAACCAGCCTTAAGTAGTGGTGATACTCACCATCTTATTGAGTATCATTCGATGAGTTTGATTTAATTTATCTACTACATAAATCTTAAAAGTTAAACTCATTTAACGTCATTAAAATAAATCTGACCAAAAATGCCACGTAAGTACTTAACAATTCTTCTAACTTGGGACTTAATGAAAGTTATATTTCCTATATGTCAAGTACTCATTTGAAATGTTTGAAAAAAAAATTGAGAATAATTCGAAATCACACAAAAAGATTAGGGGCACCCAAACAATTGAGAATATAACTTTCAAGAACTCATTTGAAATGTTTGAAATGTTTGAAAAAAAAATTGAGAATAAATCATGTATTTTGTCAAGTACTCATTCGATTAGTGTCATTAAAATAAATCATGTTTGAAATGTTTGAAAAAAAAATTGAAATGTTTGAAATGTTTCAAGCACTCATTCGATTAGTGTTATTAAAATAAATCATGTATTTTGTCAAGTACTCATTTGAAATGTTTGAAAAAAAAATTGAGAATAATTCGAAATCACACAAAAAGATTAGGTGCTTAACAATTCTTCTAACTTGGGACTTAATGAAAGTTATATTTTTAAAAATACATGATTATATTTTTATCTTTTTTTTTGGATAAATAAAGTGGTTAAGCACCCAAACAAAACTAAGAAATAGCATCAGAACAAACAAAACGAGTCTTGGAGATCCCTAAACAATCATCCATCAACACATCCCAATATACATAAGAGGATTTGAAAATTGCAAACCCCATATCCATATTATAACTCCAACTAGCTAATGATCAACAACAACAACAACAAAAATCTCTGAAAATATGAATCAACTAATAACGCTCAAACTGACCTGTCATATTTCTGCAGTTGCTTAAAATTGTATAGTGAAGATAAAAATCATCTGCTATATATTGCTTAATCAAGTTGATAGCACCCACTGAATCCATTTCAATAATAAGTCTAGAGACACCTTTGTCCAAAACAAGCTTAAGGTCAAAATACAACTCTAAATCTCTATCTCAATAGCCTATCCCTACCCTAAATAACAGAAAATTCCCCTACCCAATCACCACAACAATTTCTAAGAACTCCACCAGTTCTAATTTGCCAGAAGTCATTCTTCTTGAACCATCAACTTTAAACTTGCATCATCCAATATCAAGAGGCTCTTAAGCAAGAAAGATCTGAATTCTAGTTAGCTTCACAGAAGCTTTCAAGAAAGCATTCACCCATTTAGAAGAAGCCATTTACTATAATAGCTTTATAATCCCTTCACATAAAAATTAGTATAAAAATTTGTTGATTTCTCCATTTTCAAATATGCCAAGTAAAGAGGAATAAAATACACCAAGGCCTCTAATTGACCACCTTATTATGAACTTTAAGATTAGCAAGAAACTGAGCTTGAATGTTGAAGTAAAAGAGTTTATCATATGGCAAAACACACCAAGAAGCTCCCAAATACATTTAGCCTTCTGACAATCCCTGAGAATGAAAAGAATAAAGTAAACAGGGCAAGAACAAAAACTGCATGAAGAATTAGAGATTAAGCACCTCCTAGTCCGCTATTCATTAGAGAGCAACTTACCTTTACTGATAAACGAAAAGAAACTTTTCAATTTACCCATTAAATAAGTCACCATTAGTAGACTTGATAGAGAACACACTATTTGAAGTACATTTCCAAATAAGTTTGTCTTTTCCCGCACCAAGGCTACCACCAGGGCAACTAATGATTTTATGCACCATATACTTAGATAGCACACTTCTAAGCTTTGACAGATCCCACCAACCATCTTGAGAAAATTCAGAAACTGTGCAATTAGAATTTTAAAACAACACCATAATGAATAGTATCAATCAATGGAATATCCATGACCCAAGCATCCTTCTAACATTTTACAGACTCTCCATTATCAATTCTTCACTTCATCCCTTTATTCAAAAGATTAGTACCATATAAAACTCATTTCCAAGTATAAGAACGGTTAACCTCTCATGGAGTTTTGGGTCCAAAACATAAGTTCATTTGAGATAGTTTGCCTTCAAACCCAAAGGCCTTAATCTTAAGCATGAATTTTCCAACCAGTCTTTGCTAATAAAACTTGATTCTTCTCAGAAGTCATCAATAATGTGCTATTGGCACAAATAATGTCACCATTCCTATTCGATTTCTCAAGATCTTCACATATACTTGTAGGTAATTTAGTGGTCTACATAGCATAGAAAGATATGACAGATATGACAAATGTAACGACTTGAATTAAAGTGGCCCTTCCAACCACAAACATAATCTTACTCTTTCAGGAAGCTAATTTCTTATAAACATTTTTAACCATGCATGCAGCCTGTGAATGTAGGCTTTGTAACTCGACGTTGAATTAGAGGCATTCCCAAGTAATTTCTAATGTTACTTGAAAGGAGAGAACCACAAATAGTACTAATGCTATTAATCACATCTATAGAACTATTAGGAGAACAATGCAATACTGATTTTTCAAAATTAACAGCTTGCCCTAAAACTTTCAAGGCAGTTATTCATCAATCTAACATGCTTTGGAGTTGCATAAAAAAAACAGCATAAGATCATCTGCAAAAAACAGATATGAAATACCAAACCCAGATTGAGAAGCCTTAACTGGTTTCTACCTTCCCTTATTAACAACATCAATAAAATATGAGACAACTTCTCAATACATAAAACATAAAGATAAGGCGATAACAGATCCCTGGCCTAATACCATTTTTAAGAGAAAACTCTCCAGTCAACTCAGCATTAAAACAAATTTGATATTGG
Source organism: Heteromeles arbutifolia (assembly GCA_024362995.1). NCBI lineage: Eukaryota > Viridiplantae > Streptophyta > Magnoliopsida > Rosales > Rosaceae > Heteromeles > Heteromeles arbutifolia. The sequence goes on along the minus strand of JANCRC010000002.1, from coordinate 34,016,057 downwards.
ACTATAGAAAAACACTCAATTATAAGTTAAACCAAACTCATAGGCAAACCAATCTCCACAAAAAACATATTCAATAAAATCTTAATTAAGCAATCATAAGCTTTTGAGAGATTGATTTTCCAAGCTAAGAACCCTTTTTTGTCTTTGGAATTCTTGAATTGGTAGAGAATCTCCTGAGCACAAGAATATTGTCAGTAATATGTCTTCTGGGGACAATACTGCGATTAGGGATAACTAAATTAGGCAAAAGTTGTCCAAGACGAGCCATAATGACTTTTGAGATAACTTTATAAAGGGTGCAACAAAGACTAATTCTTAGAGTTCTCATTTTTTGGAATCAAAGTAATCAATATATTGTTCAGTCCTTGAGACAACTTCATAAATCGAAAAGCATTGACCACCATTTAAAAAAATATCATCACAACACTGAGCCTACTTATTTTGGTAAAAGCAAGCCGGAAAGCCATCCATACTTGGAGCTTTGAGGCCTCCAATGTTGAACAGGCTACTCTTCATTTCTTCCACAAATATTCTACAAAGGTTTTCGTTCATAAAAATGTCCATGCTAGGAAACGAGTTAGGAAGAGCAAACATTTGACTAGAATTTTTTGCATGTGGAAACAAATTCTGGAAATAGCCTACAACAATCCTTTAAAGCTCAGCAAAATCCACAACCCACACACCTTGATCATTCATTAGCCCCTTAACTCTATTTCTAGTTGAAAATAAACGGACGAACAAACAATATATAACTATGAACATTTTATTAAATGAGATTTGCCCCGAAGTGGCTATAACCAAGTGACTACATCTTGACTAACACATACTCGATTGAATAACAAGCACTCTATTTATAATAAACTAGCCCTAACCTTAAAAGGTAAGAAACCAAAACCCTAATGCTAACGGGCTAAGCCCAAAAAACCAAACATTAAAGTAAACTTAAATACTAATATTTTCCAACACCCTTCGTCAAACTCATGGCAGTATACAACATGGGTTTGCAAACAAGCAGATGCGGACTGGCTCCATTAGGCGGACAGACAAACAGGTAGGCTCCGCAACATGGACAGACAGACAGGCAAGCTCTGCAACGCCGACAGACAGACATGCAAGCTCCACAACGCGGACAGGCAGACATATAGCAGATGGATATAGATTCAGATGGCAGACGACAGATAGATTCAGGCAGACAGATTTCGTTTGAGCATGGACGTTGTCACTAAATGGACGAGATTCCTATAACCCAACTGCAACAAACAAGCAGACGGAAACTTCGACAATAATCACTCGAGTAGTTAACAATCCAAGCACTCAAGTGATTGCTAAGCAGACAACATCATACTTCAAACAAATCACATACTTCAGACAAAAATCCAACAGCCCAATATATGTAACTTTATCTTCTTAGCCCATTTTATAGATCCAATCCAATAAAGTAGCCCAACAGACAAACAATGGCCTAACTACGACAACTTCATCATTTTCCTTCTTTATTTTTATTTTATTTTTCATACTCAATTCGCGCAGAACAATCATACATGCAGATACGGGCTGCAATCGAATATGGGCACACGAGTGCAGGCTAGTTCGACGAAGGTGTGGCTTCAGTGCTTCTAGCAACGGGAAGTAGGTCGTGTTGTCTGGGCTTGCGGAAGTGGTACATGAGCGAGTGATCGGGTCTATGCAGGCGTGCAGAGGGTACGGGTCAGATCAGAGGGTGCAGATGCAATGCAGGAAACGGTGTGGTGATGTGGCTTGTGTTGGATGGTGGTGGATTCTCAAATTCGGATTCTTCATATTGCGGGTGGCAGTGGTGCGAGATAGAGGTGTAGCAGTGCTGTGGTAGATCGGTCAGATCGACAAGTCAAATTGGGGTTGCAGGCAGCAGTAGCGTGAGCTGGGATCTGGGTTGCAGGTTCAAGTGGCAGCAATGGTGGATGGTTCACGCAACAAGTGTGAAACAATGATCTCAGTCAAGCAAAGACTGATCAGCGTGCAGCAGCAGGTTCAAATGGGTCTAGGCGGTGGCTGGTAAGGTAGGATCGTAGGAGAGTGGGTTGTGCAACATCAAATCAGATTTGTGGTGACTTTAGATTACGATTCTGGCGATATCTTCTACATAATTTTAGTAGACTAAAAGTGACCTAAACCCAAATAAAAAACACAAGTTCCTACGGACCTAAACTGGAAAACGGTGAAGCGGAAAAGATAGAGAAGTGACAGACAGAATGGATACTAAACAGAAGCAGATTAACCCGAAGGATCTAATCTGCTCTGATACCAAGTTGAAAATAAACGGACGAACAAACGATATATAACTATGAACATTTTATTAAACGAGATTTGCCTTGAAGCGGCTATAACCAAGTGACTACATCTTGATTGACACATACTCGACTGAATAACAAGCACGCTATTTATAATAAACTAGCCCTAACCCTAAAAGGTAAGAAACCAAAACCTTAATGCTAACGGGCTAAGCCCAAAAAACCAAACATTGAAGTAAACCTAAATACTAATATTTTCCAACATTTCTTTGCCTTCTTATAATAGTTGTCAAATGAAAGAACTTTGTATTACAATCACCTTCCTATAGTCATTTCAATCTAGCCTCTTGATGCCAAAAAACAGCCTCTTGATGAAAACTTAATAGTCGATTTAGGTTTTATTTACATTAGCAATGCTCGACTCCTTAAGATTGAAGAAGAGCTCATCCTTAATTCACTTAAGAGCTAATTTCCAAAATTTTGTGTTTATAGTTGGAATAGTTCATTTTATTAGTCTCCTTGTAAATATTATCTATACAAAAGATCAATTAAAATTCAGGTTGTTTAGTCAATCAACTGTAGCAAACCGTTCTTAATGCTTTTACCAAATTCGCCTATTTATTTTTATACAGTTCCATTACTAAACGATTTCATATTTGTTTTGTAATACAAACGGTTTCGATTATCAACATAAAATTTCGTAAATTAGCCACTTAGGAATTGAGGAGCTAAGTTAATTCTTTTTATTTGGCAAATCTTCCATTAGTCAGTGTGTGTGGAAAAAAAAAAATTATATTGTAAGAAGGTCGCATATTTGGCCCAATAACTCGGCTGCCCATCGAATCCAAGTCATCTTTTATCTCATATGAATTTCTTTGTTTCTTCTGATGAGTTGTAAGTATTTCTGCTTCTTCGATTATCTGAATCTTCAATAACAATCGGCTTCATCTTCCGCACCGGGTAATTTCAGTTCTTCAATTTCGTTGTTTAGGGTTTAGTTTGTGTTGTTTCTGTGCCGAGATTGTATGATATTTACTTTTCCCAATAATATTGTGTCGCGATTGTATGATAATTTAATTACCCTTCACTTGTGTTCTTCCTTTATTGTTTTTAAGAATTTGTTTGTTACTCTGTTGGTAGGAAGCATTGTTGACTATTCTACTTGTATTGGGTTTCTTTTCTGCTTAATTTTATGAGATTTTGTGAATGCTGATTGGTCTTTGTATGCTACCATGTCATATCGTAGAATGTTTTTCTTTTCAATTTAATTTCTGCATTTAATGGACTTTGTTATTTGAATGGATGCAAAGTAAACCCAGGTTTGGAGTAACATGGATTTGTGAGTTAAGATGAACTTCTTGTTCAAATTATAAAGATAGAAAGATAATAAATTAAATATTTAGTTTGTGTTGTTTCTGTGCCTGGATCAGATGAGATTTTCTCTTTCTTCCTCATCTAATCTGGGTTTCTTTTTCCCAGCTCTTGTGAATCATATGCATTTTATTATCCGCTTAATCCAACGAAAGCCAATGAAAGCTCTCTGTTTTTCCCATCTCTAATTTTAATGAATTTTGTGCATATTAGTATGATACCAGTAGTAATACGGCTAATTGATGAAGTCTTTGATCATTTGCTAGAATGTGAATTGTTTTTCTGTTTTTTAAAACAAGTCTTTGTTTTTGCTTAATTTTATTTTATCCATTTGAAAGAAAATATTGAGATTTTTCGAAAGGGTTAATGATGTTATGGTGACAGTTGTTACCAGAAAATTTAAAGTAAGATGGGGCGTTTTCCGAACACAAGTGATAAAGAAGTCTTCTTTGGATAGAAATAATTGCACTATCATTTAGGCACAGATTGACAATGTCTTCAATTCTTAAGCCCACCCCATAGAGATATAAAAATAGCATACTTGCTTTCCCAAAAGATGGTTTCTCTTTCTAATTTTCTATACGCACATTCGAATTTACTGGTAATTATTAACATTGATTTTAAATTATTCTTAGATTCTCTATTGGAGTTTGCTTTGTATATTTGTTGAAGAAGGGATTGAATTTCGTTTGGAGGAAACGGGGAGCCTCTAAGAGGAGGATAAATAAGGAAGTCAGAAGTATTGAGCTGTAGTGTATTTGCATGGAAATTGTGGTGTTTATAAAGCAGTTTTTTGACCCTTATATCCAGAGTTTGGAAAAGAGATGCCTTGTTGCTGTATTCACCTTGCTTGTAGTGTACAAAACCTTTTCTTGCTGCTGATGCGTTTGTATATTTGGACAAACTGGTTGACATGTCGGTCTGTCATATATCAAAGTATATGTACACGAGGATGAATCGTTGATCTGTATGTAAAATAGTTGTGATTAGTTTAAACTTTGGCTTCTGCTGTTCCTTTATTTTTTTTAAAGATGCTCTTGTTACTCTTATTATTGGTAGGACTCTGATTCCGTGATCTAATTACTCTATTCTTGCTATTCAATCATAGATCTGTATGCGCAGTAGCATGTATTCATTTCATGTAGTTAATGGTGTACTAACCATGCTTGATAGCTTGGAGCATAAAATTGGAGGTATTTAACAGATTTGGAGGCATAAAAGAAAGCAGCTACTAACTTAATCTTTTCCTTGTTGCGTCCTCCGTGGGTTGTCTGAATAGTGTGGCGTGTCTTACGTTTTGACGATAAGACTGGAAGACATGTAACACATTGTTGTGTGTCAAACATCACAAAAGGAAGCAGTGTTGACTATCTTCCTTTTATTTGTTATCTTTTCTGTTTAATTTTTTGAGATTTGTGCCTTTCCCCCTATCCTTTAAAGCCGATAACAAACCTACTCGTCTGCTTTCTTGTCCCTTTAATGAATGCTGATTGGTCTTTGTTTGTTACCATCATATCGTAAAATGTTTCCCTTTTGAATTTAGTTTCTGCATCTAATGGACTTTGTTATTTGAATGTATGCTGTGTAAACCCAGGTTTGAAGGGACATAAGATTTGAGATTTAACACGAAATTCTTATTCAAATTATAAAGATAATTTTTTTCTCTCTCTTTCATCATGCTGAGTATAAAGTGATAAGTAACCAGTATATCTATCTTAGGTATTTGCATTTGTGCAAATTATTAGCTTCCCTCAGTAGTTTCCTAACATTTTTACTATATTCATTAGGAAGTACGAGCCTCAAAATGGACAGCATTGTAGATTCTCTAAATAGTGCATACCAAGAGTTCGTTGTTGCAGCAGCTAATGTGCTCGAATCCAAGGAAACTTCTGGTGGTCAGAAAACAGCAGCCACAGATGCTGCTCTTGAGAATTTTAAGCAGAAGTGGGAACTTTTCAGAGTCACTTGTGATCAAGCGGAGGAGTTTGTGGAGTCCGTGAAGCAAAGGATTGGATCAGAGTGCCTGGTGGATGAGGCAACTGGCTTGGTGGCTGGGAAGACTGGGCAAACTGCAACTGGTCTGCCACCCATTAGTGCGGTTCGGTTGGAACAGATGAGTAAAGCAGTTCGATGGCTTGTTATAGAACTTCAACATGGCTCTGGAACTGCTGCTGGTGCAGCACATTCTCATCCGTCAACTCCTTTTGATAGTAGATTCTCTGAAGATTCAGCTCAATAGGTATGAGGGTGATTTGATTTCTTACTCTGTATTGAGAGAAGATGATAGGATTCATTGGATGCATTTTTCCGACTAGAATATCGACCATCTCTTCCAAATGATTTTGAATGTAGTTTTAGGGTTTGCTACTTCCTTATCCTTGTGCAGTTAGGTTGTACCGTATTGCTTTTGCAATAAACTTAGTACTTAAGTAAAGGTGGGGAAAACACAAGACTTGGTCGTTGAAAGTTATGCGTCACCGATGGGCATACATTAGCTCACCTGTATCATCATGATGTTGTGTCCCGTTTTTCTCTGTAAACATGTAGCATGCAGTGAGTTTCTGAAGTAGGTGCCACACTTTTTATTTTGTTGGTGGCTGCTGTGGATCTATATCTATATGTACACAACCTGAAAGTGTTATTGCTAAATGAATCTGTTGCGTATTTGTATTTCAAATTCTTAAATTCTTTCGTCAAAGACAAGTTTTGGGTGTACGATTTTGAACGGAAAGTTGAATATATACAATTGTAAATGATTGAGGAATTAAAAAACTGCTAAAACTCGGATAAACTTAGAACGCCTGTTCTTTTGTGCTCTGACACCAGAAGGTTTGGTACTGAGTTTTTTGTTTTGTGAAATTTAGAGCACAGGAGAACTGATACATAAAGCTAGCAAGAGAATGTTCTATGGGGCGTGGCCGTTAGCAATGCAAATATTGTAATATATTAAAGCAAGCTGAGGAAAACAAGGTTAGGCGAGAGTGTTGTAGTTAGAGTGAAAGAGACACATTTGTGGTTCCTCTCTAATTGACCCTTGCATTTCACTTTTTCTTGCTTAATGTATTGTTACATGCTGACGGTGAGTATTTGTTGCAGTGACTAGTGGTTCTGTTTGAGTCAAGCTACTGCTTTATTTATAGCAATTTTCCCGTTTATGTCATTTGCTTTCTTTGTAATTTTTGTGGGTCTAGCTACATGGAGTTTAAGATGAACCAGATGCTGAAGTTGATGCACTGTGCTTTGAGATTTGTTTCATGAGTAGGGGCTTTGGGGATTCAAACGAGAATTTTATTTTTAACATTAGGAAGAGAAGTATCATTAGATCGTGAGCGGATCAATAGTTTTTAAAATCAAATTGCACCAATCACCTTTGTGGTAAAAAATTATAGGCATGGTTCCAATCTAGTACAAAAGCGAAATTTTGTCCATACGACTAAAAGATTTATCCTTGTGGGTATGTACAATTTATTTATGTCCATCGATTATGGGAAATTTTTTAAATATAGAATTCAAAAGTAAAGAGGAGTTACATTTTTTGTTTGAACACACGATGTTATTTATATTAAGGGGGTGGGGTTGGGTTAAGGTTTACAATGGACTAGCAATAATGTAATTCAAATTCGCTTTTGACGATAATCTAACCCAACATGTTTCACTTACAAGTGAAAAGGAATACTACTAAACTGTAGTTTTAAGTGGCAAAGAGGGGTTACATTACATATGCGAGGATGAATGTACAATGATCACTTACCACAATCTATCCGCTTCTCTTTTAACTTGGCAGGATTAATTTAATTTCACAACTACAAAATACATCTCATCATATGGAATTCGGATCACAAAAGTATCCTTGGATTAAACTCTAGGTCTCGTTTCGTATTTTGGTATTTAGGATTAAATTATAATAGTTAACTCCCAAATCTGAAGTATAGTAGCAAATGAAAAGGTTAAAGTCCAATTAGAGGAGAGATGATTATAGTTAACCTTATCTATTCATCTTCTCTAAAATGGATTAGAAGGAATGAGTTCCCTTCCCGTCTACTCCACCTCTAATCTATATTATTATGGGCCATTTTATTACTTAAAACAATTTAAGAAAAAAAAAAAACCACATACCACGTTTTTAGTTCACGTACTAATTGAATCAACAAAATTATTTAATAAGAAAACATTTCAATTTACATAACTGCCATATCCTACCCTCTTTTTAGACGACCAGGCAGCGAGATTTTACGGCGGCAACCGGACGACAGGATTTTTCAGTGACAATGATCAGCCGGTGGGATGATCCGGCAACCGGTGACTTCATTCTCTCATATAATTAAAAATATTATAAAAAATGCCATCGATGGGGTTGAACTCTAAACCTCAGGGTGAAGATCAACAACTTGTACCCCTACATCACATAACAACTTGTTTTGGGTTGAACCCCAAAACACACATTGTTTGTAAAATATTGTCTACTCAATGGAATTCCTTGGTAGAAGACATCAACGATGACTCAAGCAGTGAAATCGACATTGAGAGGGACGCGAAGGAGGCATATGAGTATACCGACAGTGATTGAGAGTTTATTATTGTACAATTGCTATAATAAACTATATGCAATTATCTTTTTTTATTTTTATTTTTTTCAAGTTTTCATGGTCTTATGCCACACAAACCTCCGTCCCTTAAGTAACATTACGCAACATTTTACATGACGGACTGTTAGTTGGGCAATTTATTAGGTATTTGTGAAGCATAAATTAGGGTTTAGGGTATTTGTCGAGCACGTATTTTAAGTTTGCCAGATAGAAGTTCCGTCTTCAGGCCTTATTTCACATATCCACCTTTGTTGGACTCTGTATAATTATTTTCGACAATCCAACTGCCAATATTATTCATATACACAATGAGATCGCATACGCCAAAAATTACACAAAAAATATTTCGACGATAGGTAATGTGACGAAATTATTCAACGGTTACAAACTTAAATGTAATTTTCAACGGTCATTTTATCTCCTTTCCCATTTTCTACCAAAACAATAACCGAGTACAGAATAATACAATGAACGGACACGATCATGAAATAAAATTTTGTAGGGTTGGTTTTGGTCGGAATTGAGATGGGGCATGGTGGTTCCTTCTCGGAGGTGAAGGAACTTAAAGTAAAATTACAAAATTACACTTTCGACTTTATATTCACGTATGTGAAATAGTTAGGAAAACCCAAGATAATTACAAGGAACTAGTCTTCATGTCAAGGCTCGAAAATTAAGACACACATACAGGGGCAAAATAGTCATTACACATGTCTCATGAATAAAATACATTATTTTAAGGAACGGGATGTAACAATATTACACATGTTTGTCTTTTTATCATCAGTTCAGAACAATATTACAAAATTACACTTTCGACTTTATATTCATGACACACCTTGACCCGGAATGTCTACTAGGACTCCGAATCGAGCTGTGCTGGCCATCACCTGGAAGGTGACGAAGCCATAAAGTGATGATATGGAAGAATGCGAATAAATTTAAACCTAAAGGTACCTAAATATCAGAGTGCGCTGTGAGTGGGTATGGACCCATTTCACACGCGTTGTCAGAGCATAAGTAAAGTACAGTAGTGTGGGTAAAGATCATACCCTCAGAAGTAGCCACCTGAACTGAGATATGCCACGAGACCTTGTCGATAAAGAAACTATGCTACTAGAACCTGGAGGGGCGCAAAACAAAAAGCGTGAGTGGGCAAAAACAAAGTTTTATCAAAATCATTTCGATATAAAAGTTGTAACCCCTCTCTGTAAAACAAGTATACTTCCCAGAAAATATATATATATATATATACGTACTAAAACAGAAAACCATTAATCAATCAATCTCATCAAATAAGCAATGTCATGCCCGAATGAACCATAACCAATAATCAACATATACCAAATACCATCAAATAATCAGGTGATATCTCAACCTAAATCATGCCGGCAATATATATGTAATAGTCAGCCGGAGTCACCTCTAGTGACCTGTACGGCTGAATCTATGGCTCCTCAATCCATCTCTCAATCAATCATCAATAATTAATAATCAGTAATCAGTAATCAGTAACCTGCACCCATGACGGAACCACCTAATGTGGTCTGTACGTCAAGCTGGGTAAATACGCTCTGTGCTACGATCACGTGAAGGCTGGCGACGAATCACAAGTCACCTACGAGTCGGAACCACCTAATGTGGTATGTACGACAGACTGGCACCTGCCTTGGATCCAAGGTGAGCGTACGGTGCGGGAGGTGAACGATCACGTGAAAGCTAAGCCCTACTCAGGCATGCACAGCCCCGATGTGCAGGTAATGAGCCATATAACAATCTCATCGATATCACCTTAATCATCACATCACAAACACATACTTACCTGACTTACCTGGTGCCCACGGTGCAGCAATATATATATAATCACACAAATATATAAAAATATATATATGGCATTCGACATGGCATTCATTTCATAAAAACATTTTAAAACGCATTTCTGGGAAATCACTCAATTATATATATATATATATATATATATATATATATATATATATATATATATACTGAAAACCAAAAGCCCACTCACTTGGAGTTCGCCCTACAACTCCCTAGCACAACCCATCAAGGTGTCATGACGATCGGCGCCTTGAACAATCATCAAATCATGCCTCAGAAATCATATCGATAGAATATATAACTTATATAAAACACGTCACTATGCAGTTCGATCCGGAAGATCTGCAACTCAGATTTCCAATCCGTAACTTCTCATGATTCAAATTATGCTTCTAGGACAACATACTAAAGTTTCGTTATGATCCAACGGTTGATCTCCGCCAATTTCCAAAACCGAGTGGCGATTAACCATATATTTTATAACTTACAAATCCAATTCGGGAAGATCCATACATCGGATTCCCAATCTGTAAGTTTCCATATTCTTCAAATATTAATTACTACAACATATCAAAGTTTGGTGACGATCCAACGGTTGGATCGTCGATTCATATTTTTACCTAACCCCGAATCGTAATGAAATTAGGTTCGAATGATCATCAAACGTCATTCATTCACCAAAACTGAATTCACAACATGAATTATGGCCTAAAAATAGCATTGGTGCCTCACTGGCCACGCGCCACCGCACGCGCCGCCGCGGGTGGCGGTTGGCCGCCCCGGCTCGCCGAAAAATCCAACTTTCTCCAAAAATTCTCAAAATTTTCAGAATTGAATATCTCAAAGAGTAGAACAACTTTCATACCTGTGACCAAGGCCAATTCGGTCAAGAAAGACTCCAATTCCATCAAAACCGTACGAAACCCTTGAATTTGGTGTGATTCGATTCGACCTCCAAACTTGTTCCGACGCCTCCAAACTTGTTTGGGCTTTGTTCCAGACCTCAAGAGGATGCCATGGGTGGTATTAATTGGAAGAAATTGCTTCGGGATTGGGTGATTCGAAGCTAAAGCCGCCGGATGCCCCCGTGGGTTTGTGGCTTCGAACTGGAAAAATGGGAAATAAATTGGGAATTCTAACACTACATAGATGTAGGGCTCGTCAAGGGCTTTTCATGGACACCAAGATCACCCAAAACGGAGTTCGGATGAAGAAGATACGAGCTGGTCAAGGGTCCGAGTTCGCGGGTCAAAGAGAGACCCGGTTCGTTCTCTCCTTCTTCTCCTCCCTCCTTTCCCTCCTTTCTCTCCTCTCTAATTGGTCAATGTCTTCTCTCTCTTCTCCTCATTCCTCCATTTATTTCCCCTTTCTCTTCTTCCTTCTAATCTCCACCATCCATTCCATTTTATCATTAAATCTGGGCCGCCCACGTGGCATTCCAGATTTAGCTCCAAAAATCTGGGACTTTCTAGAAATTAATTAATTTACTAAAATACCCCCAACTTTAAACGTTAATAACTTCTTCGATATAGCTCCAAATCACGAACCGCTTGCTCCCACGCATCCGTAGCGATGAGTACTACGAGAATATGACAAGAAAACAAATCTTAGATGGCACGATAATGTAATTAACCTCAGTCAACGCACGAGCCTTGAAGGGTAATTTCGTAAAATCACTTATTAAAAATTTATACAATTGTAAAATCAGGGACGGACTGTCACAATTCACGTATGTGAAATAGTTAGGAAAACCCAAGATAATTACAAGGAACTAGTCTTCATGTGAAGGCTTGGAAATTAAGACGCACATACAGGGGCAAAATAGTCATTACACATGTCTCATGAATAAAATACATTATTTTAAGGAACGGGATGTAACAATATTACACATGTTTGTCTTTTTATCATCAGTTCAGAACATCTGCTTTTTATTTTTTTATTTTTTATTTTTTATTATCTTTCGCTTTTCAGCATGCTATGCCCATTCTTAAAAATCTAGAGAAGGAACTAAATGTGAACCTATGATGGGCCATGTAGCAAATATTTTGGTTATACATTCGAGTTAAATGCAAATGTTTAGATGTTCGATGAGGTTTGCTTCAGAATGTGATTTCTGAAATGAATGCTTCCAGTATGTTCATGCATGCATGTAATATGGATGATTCTGGAATTGATATGCTTGTTTTGTCTCTTGCATTAAGTGTCTTTGTTTTGTGATTATTTAGGTTTTCCTGGGGCATGGATGGGGGGTGCTTGTCTCGCTTAATAATCCCAGAGCGTCAAATCTTAGTACTCAAAACCTTGATAGATAGTATCTTGGCCAAGAGACATATCTGAGAATCGTCAATCAAGAGAATGGTGAAACAGAGTTTGGTGACAGTAAGGTAGATCATTTCGATGTGGGTTTTTGTTTTTTCAGCCATTCTTGCTTTGTTTTAAGGTCCATTCATGGATTATTTCTGGTCCTGACAACGAGGGTTTTAGTGACAGTGAGGTGGATTGGGAGTTTAAGAAGAGTATTTATATATCAAAGCATATTTGTCGATTTGACCCCTAAACTTGCATAGAACTATCAATTTCACCCCTGAACTTTAATTTTAGCTGATTACCTCCAAATTTTTATAATTAGCCAATTTTCCCTTGAACTTTAATTTTAGCCGATTACCGCATGAACTTTATATATAGCCAATTCCCTTCCTGACGGTAGATTTAAAAATTTTATTCAATATTTTATCCCTTTTGATCACGCAGACAACACATATGACAACTATATGGGGACAAAAAGAATGAAAAATTGGATGGATGAAAACTTTATAATCTAATGCTAGGGAGGAAATTGGCTATTTATAAAATTTTAGGGGGGTAATTGGCTAAAGTTAAAGTTTAAGGGGAAAATTGGCTAATCATAAAAGTTCAGGGGGTAATCGGCTAAAATTAAAGTTCAAGATGGAAATTGGCAGCTCTATACAAGTTTAGGGAGCAAACCGACAAATACCTCTATAAATCAATTCGACGTGGGATTTTCGGGTTTTCAGCTATACTTGCTTGATGTTGCAGTAGATATTATTCATGGATTATTTGTAGTGTCCTGATAATGAAATTTTGTTGTATCTTTCAGTTTTAGGAGTTTGAGCAATTTTTCAAGTATATCAGAAATTCAGAATTTGACTTTACTTGTTTTTATTAGAACTTTGATTGCAGGTTATAGCAGTTAATGTGAAGTTTCCAGGTCCTATCAATGGTACTACAAACAACAATGTTGTTAATGTACATAACGAATTAGACGAAGATCTCCAAATGGCTTGGTAAGGATTTTGTACAAATTTCATTGTATTTCTTGAATGGGATGTTTTTGAGATGTTTGTGGCGAATTTCTTTGACAGGTATCGCGCTCAATTGCGGCGTGGTTTGACATGGAAGATATGCTTGGGAGATTACTTTGTTTTTTTTCTTTTTTTTTAGTATGATGCAACTTTGTAGTCATTATTAGATTCCTCTATCAACTTTAAGATGTGCATCAGTTGTAAAAGGAACAAAACAATTCAGATTTTTTGTTTGTGTCCAAATTTAGAATTGTATTGTAATCGACAATTTCTATGTTGATTCAAGTATTTGGAGTTTAATGTGTTTATGATGATTATTGTTATCTTTCTATTGTATTCCTTACAATATTAATTTAGATGTTGTAAAGTGAGGTCTATCTAAAATGAATTGTTAAAAATTAAAATAAAAATATAGGGAGATATTGGATGCGGTTCCTAACTATGAATATTCTTTGACTGAAATGTTGTTGGTTTTCAATTTTTGATCGAAGTCCCTAAAATTAATGTGATAATTTATTTCTATGTATGTCACTATATTTTTTAAATTAGAGATTGAAATTTATAGTTGTTTATATTAATGGGATTTTAAATAAAAAACCATAATTTGTGGGATTAAAAATATTAAAATATAAATATACTATTGTGTGTGTGTGTGTGTGTAAACATAGGTACATTCGTCAAAATTAACCAAAAAACTATAGTACCAAAACATAGGTACATTCTTCAAAATTAAAATATAAATATTCTATTGTGTGTGTGTGTGTGAGACAACCCGTTCCAAATTTTACGTTTTTATTAAATTTAAAAGCGTGAATTTACGAAAATGCCCTAGAGGCAAGGACTTTGACTTCCGTTGACCATCGTCTAGAGGAATGTATGACTTATTCTTTTAGCGTATCCTCGTAGTACTCATCCCTACGAACGCATAGGCAAAAGCCGTTTGCGAGTCCAGATTATAACGGTATAGTTACGGGTGAGGCAATAGCTTACCAAGGCGATGATCAGTAGCTGGTTCGAGAGGATGATCAGCCACACTGGGACTGAGACACGGCCCAAACTCCTACGAGAGGCAGCAGTGGGGAATTTTCCGCAATGGGCGAAAGCCTGACGGAGCAATGCCGCGTGGAGGTAGAAGGCCTACGGGTCGTGAACTTCTTTTCCCGGAGAAGAAGCAATGACGGTATCTGGGGAATAAGACATTTGAAATTGGTTATCTAAAGTTTAGTTATAAATAAATTGAACTCCCATCTTGTGGGAAAGAAACCAATCAGATTTAAGGAAGAAAATAAAGGACCAATCAATTAAATGAAAGGAGGAAAAATCAGAATTTGAGAAAGAAGGCAGCAGCCAATCAGGAAAAAGAAGGATTTCTCCCCTCCATTCCTGTCAACCTTTCAACCCGTGCAAAACCCAAAACCACCTCCGCGACCTCCCATTTTTCAGGGCCGATTCCGGCCAACTCCGGAGGATTTTTTCGACGCCATCACCACCATCTTGAAGCTCTCATTCCTCTCTACAAAACCCAACCAAGAACCACCTTGATTAACCACTGTATGTGGCGGTTTGAGGCCACGAAAGTTGACGAAAATCAACAGTGCTCTGACCACTCTTTTCAATTTTTCGGCGAATCGGCAAAGCGACGGCCAATGCCACCACTTGGGCTTTGTAGCCCATCATCTCAGGAGCAAATCCCAACTAGCCTTGACCCCGTTGGACCACCGTAGACGACGAATCGACGCCGGGAAGCTTTAGGCACCCGTCGGCCTTGTGGGCAAAATTGACCATCTTCCGTCCACTTTTGGACTTCGTGGCAGGTATGAAAGTTGTTCCTCTCTTTGAGATCTCCATTTCTGTGAAAATTGGGAATTTTTGGAAATAATTGGATTTTCCGGTGAGTTGGGGCGGCCTACCGCCACCCACGGCGGCGCGTGGCCAGAGGGCCGTCAATGTTATTTTTAGGCTATATTAAAGTCCTTGAGTTTAGTTTTGAGAATGGATTGACGTAGATTGATCGTTAGAACCTAGATTCGCTACGATACGTTAATAGGTTATTGTATGAATCGACGATCCGACCGTTGGATCATCATCAAACTTTAATAGGTTGTTATTCATAATAATTGAGGAATGTAGGAATTTATGGATCGGGAATCCGTTGTATGGATCTTCCCGAATTGGAATTTGTAGGACCGTAAAATAAAATGTTAACCGCCACTTGGTTTTGGCAATTGGCGGAGATCCGACCATTGGATCATTCCGAAATTTTAGTATGTTATTCTAGAAGCATAATGTGGATCCTTGGAAGTTATGGATCAGAAATATGATATGTGGATCTTTTGGATCGAATTACGTAGACTCATGTTCGATGTAAGTTATGTATTTTATCGACAAAAATTCTGAGATGTGATTTGATAATTGTTCTAGGAGCCGATCGTTCGTGACGCCTCAATGTTTGTGCTAGGAAGTTGTAGCGTGGACTCTAGGTGAGTGGGTCTTTTCCTTTCTATCGTATATGTGTGTATATATATGTGATTGATAATTTCACAACATTTATAAATTGAATATTTCATATAATTACTGTGAATGCCTTGAATTACTACTGTGAACTACGAATGGCTTGATCCCTGTTTAGGATACGTAGGTAGTCTAACGAGACGTTAGATGCAACCATACTATAAATGAGACTAAATAATTGAGACAATAGCCTTGTTTGGGGAATTGAGCAATGTGAAGGAGATTGGTGGAAAATGTGAGATTTAACCTTATGTTTTGGTGGTTAAATG
Source organism: Heteromeles arbutifolia (assembly GCA_024362995.1). Lineage (NCBI taxonomy): Eukaryota > Viridiplantae > Streptophyta > Magnoliopsida > Rosales > Rosaceae > Heteromeles > Heteromeles arbutifolia. Next base: position 33,999,888 of record JANCRC010000002.1, on the reverse strand, counting down.
TTGGTTATAAATCAATGTGTGAAGAATCGTAACATTGAAGTGAAAAATAGTTAGTAATGATAGTTAATTAAACTAGTGTTTAGTTGGGTTTATCACCGATAATTATTTCTGAAGGTAAATAGTTCGGTAGTGGAGCGTTGCAGCTTATGCATTTTATGCCATTTGAATATATGTTTATATATTTGGGAATATTATGATATGGTTGAATTTCAGATTTTCATCCTGGTATACCCATATGTATATTACCTGCACATAATTATTGTGAACGCTCTGAAGTGCAAAGGTGAACGCAGGACACACAGGTAAGCTCAGGTGAGTATATAGTATTAGTTGAAATGATGGGATTATGACATGACTACATTTATGTTATAGGCAGCTCCGACACTATCGTATAGGTTGCCTATGAGTTGTACATGCGGTATTAGATACATTTAGAACTCATAAACCTGAACCTCGGTGTTAGTGCTCCTGCCCGTGGTCAGGGCACAGTCCTTCACGTGATGTTCACCTCCCGCACCTTATGCTCACCTTGGATTCAAGGTAGGTGCACAGGCCTGTCGTACAGACCACTATAAGTGGTTCCGACTCGTAGGTGACCTGCGATTATTCTCACAGTCTTCACGTGATCGTAGCACTTGAGCGTACTTATTTACACCCAGTCTTGTCGTACAGACCACTAGAGGTAGTTTCGACTCGTGTGTAGGGATATTTGATGAGCTATGGATAAGTCGTACATGTCACTATAGGTGACTCCGACTTATGTGCTAGCATTGATTGATGAGATATGACGAGATATGTAGTAGCCTTGATTGATGAGATATGTGCTAGCACTGATTGATGAGATATGATAAGATATGTGCTAGCACTGATTGATGATATATGACGAGATATGTGCTAGCCTTGATTGATGAGATATGTGCTAGCACTGATTGATGAGATATGATGAGATATGTGCTAGCACTGATTGATGAGATATGACGAGATATGTGCTAGCCTTGATTGATGAGATATGTGCTAGCATTGATTGATGAAATATGATGAGATATGTGTTAGCCTTGATTGATGAGATATATGCTAGCAGTGATTGATGAGATATGGATGAGCCGTACAAGTCATTATAGGTGACTCCAGCTGATATTCATTTTATATTGATTTATTTCATCTTGCTTACTTGGTTGTTACCATTCTTCAGCATGATTCTTATATACATATGTATTGTTATTTTGGGGAATTATACGAATTTCGGTGAGGGGTTATTGCATTTTTTAGAATGATGTTTCCAAAGTTTTGGTTTGCTTACTCACATGTTATGTTTTGTGCCCTCTAGGTTTTGATTACTGACTGTTCGTCTCGACGAGGATTTTTGGCAAATCTTAGTTTTGGTGGCTATTTCTGAGGGTATAATTCTTACCCGCTCTATTGTACTTTACTTATGCTCTGACATCACGTGTGAGATGGGTTCCCTCCCACTCACCAGCACTCTGGTATTTAGACACTTTTAGGTTTAAATCTATTCACATTTTCCTTATCATTACACTTTATGGCTTCGTCACCTTCCAGGTGTCGGCCAGCATAGCTCGATTTTGAAGTCCTAGTGGACATTCCTGGTCGGGATGTGTCAGTGTGTGTGTATATAAACATAGGTACATTCGTCAAAATTAACCAAAAAACTATTGTACCAAAACATAGGTACATTCTTCAAAAAAAAAAAAAAAAAAAAGAAAAGAAAAGATATTAGGCTTAATAACATTAGTAAATTTCTTCGATTAAACTTGACATGGATACATTCTCAAATCAAAGAAAAAAGAAGGTACACATATAAGTTTAAAAATGGATTAGAAAAAAAAATTGAATAAATTTTTGTATAAAAAAGGGGTACATTTTACACATAACAAATTGATATATTTAAGAATGAATACATTTTAAGATTAAAAATTTGAAAAAATTACATGAATGGGAACATATAAGATTAAAAAATTGAAAACATTTTTTTTTTTAAACAGCTAATGGGTAAAAACTTATTCTATTTTATTTATTTATTTTGGAAATGTTTTGAATTGAAAATTAGTTAGGAGTTTAATAAAGGTGTGAATATTAAAATTCTAAATTAATTATTAATTTTTATTTTAAAAAATTATGTAACTGACATGTAAATTTATTATTTCATTAATGTTAGGAACTTGGATCAAAATCTGAAAACTAATAAGGTTTCAAACAATGAACATTAGTAATTAGGGACTGTATACTAATTACTAATTAGAGACATTGGATGCGATCATTAACTATGAATATTCTTTGATTGAAATCTTGTTGGTTTTCAATTTTTGATTGAAGTCCGTGAAATTAATGTGATAATTTATTTCTATGTATGTTACTATATTTTTTAAATTAGAAATTGAAATTTATAGTTGTTTATATTAATAAGATTTTAAATAAAAAACCATAATTTGTGGGATTAAAAATATTAAAATATAAATATACTATTGTGTGTTTGTGTGTATATAGACATAGGTACATTCATCAAAATTAACCAAAAAACTATTGTACCAATACATAGGTACATTCTTCAAAATCACAAAAAAAAGAAAAGAAAAAGATATTAGGCTTAATAACATTAGTAAATTTCTTCGATTAAACTTGACATGGATACATTCCCAAATCAAAGAAAAAAGATACATTCCCAAATCAAAGAAAAAAGAATGTACACATATAAGTTTAAAAATGGATTAGAAAAAAAAATTGAATAGATTTTATATAAAAAAAAGGGTACATTTTACATATAACAAATTGATATATTTAAGAATGAGTACTGACACACCTCGACCTGGAATGACAACTAGTGCTGGTCGACACCTGGAAGGTGACAAAGCCATAAAGTGTAGTGATGTGGAAAATGTGAATAAATATAAATTTAAACCTAAAAGTGCCTAAATACAAGAGTGCGCGGTAAGCAGGAATGAACCTATTTCACACGTGATGTCAGAGCATAAGTAAAGTACAGTAAGATAGGATAAGGATTATACCCTCAAAGGTAGCCACCTATATTGAAAGTTGCCAAGAATCATCGTCGATACAAAAATTCTGCTGCTAAAACCTGAAAGGGCGAAAAACAAGGGTGAGTGGGCCTAAAAATAAAGTTTTAATAAAAACCTTTCAAAAACGTTATAACCTCTCATCGTAAAACCTGTATAGTTTCCAAAATATCATACTACGTATAAGTATGAAAATCAAATGCATGCCAAAAGTAAGTCCAGAAATATGCCACAGCAGAAAAGCTCAACAGGAATATAGATATGATCATGTGCTCAAAAATCTTTACTAACATGTCAGTCGGAGTCATCTAATGTGACCTGTACGACTGCACCTATAGCTCATCAGTCATATGCTAACACACGAGTCGGAGTCATCTACTGTGACCTGTACAACAGGCTAAGTGTAATAAATAACGCTCTAGTGCTATGATCACGTGAAGCTGTGTACTATGCGCGGGTCATCTACGAGTCTAAACTGCCTAATGCAATCTGTACGACAGGCTAGCACCTACTTGGATCCAAGGCGAGCGTTCAGTGCGGGAGGTGAACATACACGTGAAAGCTGTACCCTGGCCACGGGCGAGAGCACTAACATTGGGGTGTAGCAATGATGAGCACTATATAAACATTTGATAAAGCATGCCATAATGATTCAGCCATTTCAATCAACATAATAACCTTACCTTGACTTACCTGCACATCCCGTACTTACTTTAGCATTTCATAATAGTACAATATTTATGACCAGGTAAAATGCATATGAACGTGCCATGATGATATATAAATCTTAAACACATAGCCACATTTTTAAATCTAATGAACCATGGCATAAAAATGCATAAATTGATTTAAAAGCATTTGTGGAAACTATCAATCATATATATACTATAAAAAGGAAAAGACTCACTCACTTGGAGTCCGAGCTACAATTTACTAGCACAAATATCGAGGCGTCACGAACGAACATCGCCTAGAACAAATATCAAATCACAACTCAAGGTTCTTATCAATAGAACACATAACTTACATAAAACACATCCCCAAGGGCGCTCTAGAATGATTTGAAACCCATTGACCAAAAGTGAACTGTCAGTCAAAGGTCGACGGTAGGGTCCACAACCCTATGTAACTCGATCCGGAAGATCTGCACCTCGGATTTCCGATCCATAACTTCCCAAGAGTTTCAATAAGCTTCTAGACCCAATGGTCGGATCTCCGCCAATTGCTAAAATTAAGTGGCGGCCAACATTTTATTTTACGAACTCACAAATCCAATTCGGGAAGATCTGTAAGTCAAATTTCCGATCCGTAAGTTTCTATGAACCTCAAATATTATGTACTATAATGTATTAAAGTTTGGTGACGATCCAACGGTTGGATCGTCGATTACTACAATAATCAAGTGGTGGACCTTAATGGAACTAGGTTCAAATGACGGAAATTCGTCAATTGGACTTCACATACGGAATTGGAGAATCAAATTTAGCCTAGGAAGGTCATGGGATGCCTCGGCCCATGCGCTGCCTATTAGGATCCTAGTTATTGGGTTTATATCCTTATGGTATTATTGTCATTTCCTTTGTAAGTGTTAGGATACGGAAATATTAGACTAGTCTATCTTTTGTGATGTTTTATCTTTTCCTTGTAAGAGTTGGTTTCATCCAACGGTAGGGTAAGTGGTGATGTGTTCCAATCGTGAGCACTTCCCTCTCTAGGGTTGTATATAAGTTTCCTTTCACCATTTAGGAAAGGTATGAATGAAAAGAATTGTTATTTTATTTCTTACTTTCCTTGCATTTTCCTTTTCTTCTCCATTCATACGGAATGGGTTCTATCATCTGGTATTCAGAGCCCGGGTGTGCTTCCATGGGCAAACGGCCGGCATCGGTGCACGTGGCCAACTTTTCGAATACGGTACTCAACCGGCAGTTTCCGCAACAACAAATCATCACTCAAATCCAGAACTTCCGTGACATGGTCACGATGATGCACCTCTGTTAGGATGTTCTGGCGCACCAACTCACCGATCTGCAACACTTTCTCGCAGATCTGGCCATCCTCAGTGCTCGGCAGGAGCAACTCCAATAGACTTGTCTTGAGGAGCTCTGTTATCAAAAAACCCAACCCACCACCCTTCCGCAGCCCACATGGAGTACCTCTTCGCCACATCCCATTGCTACCTTTCACCCGTCAAGGACCTTTTTCGCTGTTGGTCCTTCATCCCCTTCTCCCACCACACCGTCATTCCATTCCTCTTCCCATCCCGTTGGTCATTTCCCCACCTTTAAATATTTACCCAGTCCTCCAGCGGCTCTGTTTCCCATCCATTTGACTCGGACCCACATTCCTCCCACCACTACCCACCCCCTCCACCAACCCACGACCCCCATTTCACCCACGCATACTCGACCCTTCCCAATTCGCCCATGATTATTCCCGCTCCAGACTTACAGGGGACGACAACGTCCACACTCGCTGTCCTGGAGTTCACAACGACATTGCTCGAGTCGGTTCTTCATCGTGCGAGTCTGGGCAAGTAGGTTCAACATGTTACGGACTCCGTGTCTTCTCTGCGTGTTTGCCAAGCCACGTTACAAATCAGCCCACGGAAGGTGACGATGGAATAATCTCAATTAGAGGGTTTGGATTCAACACTTGGATTGAACCCTTCATGTGCACTTGAATCAACGCCGTCCAACCCTTACCTGAGGACGCTCATATACTCTCCACCTCTCCCTTCCAAATCTACTTTAGAGCCGCTCCCAATCTATCTGCATTTGTCTATAGTTACACAACCACATTTCAATTCTATCAATCTCACTACAGCTCCGCCACCAAATGTCACTGTGTCAAGGTTTGGCTCTCCTTCATCAACCTTTGCCTATACTATTCTGCCCTCTCATGGGCCGTTGTTGGTCCCGAATTCCACTAACTCCACTTATGCACTACCCCATCTAAGTGGTTGCAACAACTTCGACCAAGGTGTACTACGTATGGGTTTCTCGTTCACACACTCAGAAGCCAATTTGCACCTTATGCGCCTTCGTCAGCTCCCATGTGATGTTTTTTTTATTGATTCTAGTGGGTGGTTTGGTAAGTACCTTGTGGGAACATTAAAGAAAGGTATTTTGAATGCAGATGAACTATTTGATGACATGTCTAAAAGATGAGTGATGGTAGTATGGGTACTCTATTTGCTTTCATATATCACCCGACAGGCGATTTGGATGCTTTGGCTATAGATCTATATTCAGATTTCTCTCTGTGGTTCACTAGTAACCTTGACTTTTGGCATGTATGGAATCCGGGCAATGCTGTAACTAACACTATAGAGTTGATGCGCTATTTTAGGTGCCAAGAAAACCATTTCGGTGTGCACCCTCAGTTTTTGGTTCTGCAACTAGACCTCATAAATCCTACAATGCATTCTACTTGTCTACAACCATAGATGCTTGCCATATGAATATGAATTATTCAACATAAATCTAGGCTTTTGCACTTGACGGTCCAATCTCAGTACATGAGGTACTGTTCTTGTTCCAATCTTTCAACGGATTATGTTGTTTGTATGACTGAAATGCACAGTTTCCTTCCTGATTTGGAGTTGTGCATTTATGAGCATGAACCATATCACATTTCTATTGTTGGAGTTTATCCATTTGCAGCCATCGATGTTATTCATTCACTCCAGAGACTTGTTGGTCTTGTTCCTATTACTGATCCCATGGTTATACTGCCAGCTTTTGGCAAGCATTTTAATGGTGAAAAGTACGTAGTTGAGTGCACTGCTACATATCTGGTTGATGTTATACCTTCCTCTGTTTGTGTCTAATAATACTATTTCTCCGTTAGTTGAGAGTGACTACAAAACCCTTGATAGTTTCAACGCAAATGGGTTATTGCCTTTACACGATTTAATTAAGATGGCTTCTACTGACTTTGGCCTAATTGCAAGTGAGGTGATTTCTATTGTATACTTATAGGGCTTACTTGGTCATGCTCAGGGGAGCATTGGTTTGCAAATGTGGGGCAACGATGGATCACATGGTCTTGCAGGAAAGATTCAGATTTTGGGCACTGCAAGTATGATAGCAAAACCTGAAATGCTTTTTATGGAGCCAATCAAGCAAGACCAAACCAGCAAGAATTTTAGTAATCCTCAGTTTCAGGAAGGGGGCAGCTTTTCTGCCAAGTGTACATCACAATTTGTATCCTACCTACTTGTGCCTTCTAAATCTCCTCATGATTTATTTGAGAGTTAGTGCAAGACCAACCAACCCAACTTGATGTGGTATGCTATCGTTCTGATCTCCGAGTCCTATGATAACAACGATCAGCATTATGATTCAAATTGGCAAAAAGAGACCAAGGCAATATCACAAGCACTGATACATGAAATTATAGCCTCTCTCACTATTCCACTGTATGAATTAATTGTGGGATCATATCGGCATAATGTTGATTTGCAATACCTGATTGGTTGCATCACTTTTCTTGAGACTTGGTGGCAAGGGCAGTCCTTGAATTCTAAACTAATTCGACATACTTCTGAATTTCTAACAACAAAATATTTAGGAAGAGTTGAGGGATTCAATGGCTTTGTGACAAGTTATCTTCCATACTATTTTTGGACCTCCAACCTACTCACTGGGCATGTGAACGGGATGACTGATGCGATTCTGCAGTATTGGAATGATAACACGCATGCGGTGCTCATGTCTGTGGCTTTAGCGCTCTTTTCAATGTATAAGCTGGAACATATTTTTATTAGCACGATTTTTTCGTTTGCTACTACTGATATCACTTGTATGAGCTATTGGTTTAATCAGAAAGTTTCTTTTGCGGATAATCGAGTTTGGAACCGTAACGTGTTCGTCTCATTAATTGTGTGGATGGGTGTTTTACTGGGAAACATTGTTCCGATAGAGTTGTTAGTTCCTCACCCCTTGTATATCAAATCACTGGGTGATCTAAAGTTTGTGGAAGCTGACAAATTAAGGAGTGGAGACCAAATACTTTTCCACGACGGCATTTCTTATATGAATTCGGGGATATCAATCACTTTTTTTGAGGCCTCAAATTTCATAGTTTTGAAGATTCCAATGGACCTAGCAGTTGTATCTAACGAGTCACACTTAGTTTCTTGTCAAGCATTCTTTGGTTTTGGACCTCTGCATTCTCTCCCGTTTACTTTGTTAAATGAATCTCAGCAGTTGGAGCACAATATGACAGTTCAGACGTGTGGCACAAATCACACATCACTTTCCACTGATTATATATCAAATCTTTCATGGCTTATGGCTACAACAAGGTGCTTTCTGATATGGCATCAGGGTGTATGCTTTTCTGTGTTCCACTTTCACTAATGGCCTAGCATTTTTCCCACGTATTCAAGGTCATCTGATTCTTTGGGTTTATTGTTTGACAAAAATTGGCTATATTACATGCTTGCTGGAATGGTGGTCTATTTGGAGATTCTCACTGCACTGGTTTTGGATGCATCTCTCAGGATAACTTTTTGGAACCCCAAGGCTTGGGAAACCCAGCAGCGCAAGCCTCTACATGCCACCTTGACGGCATGAGGACATGCCTTATTTTAAGGGGGAGGGAATGTTAGGATCCTAGTTATTGGGTTTATATCCTTATGGTATTATTGTCATTTCCTTTGTAAGTGTTAGGATACGGGAATATTAGACTAGTCTATCTTTTGTGATGTTTTATCTTTTCCTTGTAAGAGTTGGTTTCATCCAACGGTAGGGTAAGTGGTGATGTGTTCCAATCGTGAGCACTTCCCCCTCTAGGGTTGTATATAAGTTTCCTTTCACCATTTGGGAAATGTATGAATGAAAATAATTGTTATTTTATTTCTTACTTTCCTTGCATTTTCCTTTTCTTCTCCATTCCTACGGAATGGGTCCTATCACCGCCGTACACGGCGGTCCGCCGCTCTGACTAGTCGGAAAAATCAACTATTTCAAAAAATTCTCAAACTTTACAGAAATGAAGATCTCAATGAGTAGAGCAAGTTTTATACTTGTGGCCAAGTCCAATTTGGTTGGGAAAAGCCTCAAATCACCATGAACTCGCCGGAACCCTAGAATTTAGGTGTTCATGATTCGTCCTCAAATCAACTCCGACGCTCCAACCACTTATTGGGTATTGTTCTAGGCCTCAAGGCAAGTCTAATGATGTGGTAATTGAAGGAAAATATTTCAGAATTGGTGGATTTGGGGTAAGTCTTCCACTGCACCCACGGGGTATTCTTCGTGAAATCTCCACCATTTTGTGTCAATTTTGGCTAGAATTGGATGTTGGGATATGGTGATGAGATTTGGTGACGGTGAATGGGTGAAAATCACTTGAAAAATGGGTGAGAATCGTCGAAAATTGCTTCGAACCCAGTGGCACCACCGGTCGGGTACTTGGGTATACGGGTGAAGGGGATGAGGTCTGGGTTGGGTGCCACTCACCTTTCTCCTTTCCCCTTATTTCCTTCTCTCTCCATTGGGCAGCCTCTTCCTCTCTCCTCTGCCGATTCGCCACCACCCCCTCCTGAAACTCTCATTCTCCATTTTTCTCTTCCGTCCAACACTCTCATTCCTCTTATCTTGTTTCCATCCCAGCCACACACGTGGCTCCCTAAAACAAGCCACAAAAAAAAAAAAAAAAATCTATCAATTATGAAATTTATCAATTTGTCTTCGATATTCGATGTTTCGTAAAATTTTAACCGTAGCTCCGATTTCGATTCCGATTGCACCTCCATGTTTGTACCGTCGAGTACTTCAAGAATACACTAAAAGAATATTTTGTACGTCTCACTATACATTGGTCAATGCAAGTCAATATCCTCATCTCTAGGGCATTTTCGTATATTCACATTTTAAAATTTATGAAATTGTAGAACTAGGGACGGGTTGTCACAAGTACATTTTAAGATTCCAAATTTGAAAAAAATTACATGAATGGGTACATATAAGATTAAAAATTTTTAAAAAGCTAATGGGTACAAACTTATTCTATTTTATTTATTTATTTTGGAAATGTTTTGAATTGAAAATTAGTTAGGAGTTTTATAAAGGTGTGAATATTAAAATTCTAAATCAATTATTAATTTTTATTTTAAAAAATTATGTAACTGACATGTAAATTTATTATTTCATTAATGTTATGGACTTGGGTCAAAATCTAAAAACTAATAAGGTTTCAATCAATGAACATTGGTAATTAGGGATTGGATACTAATTACATTAAGTGGTCCCTAACTATGAATATTCTTTGACTGAAATCTTATTGGTTTTCAATTTTTCATCAAAGTCCCTGAAATTAATGTGATAATTTATTTCTATGTATGTTACTATATTTTTTAAATTAGAAATTGAAATTTATAGTTGTTTATATTATTGAGATTGTAAATTAAAAACCATAATTTGTGGGATTAAAAATATTAAAATATAAATATACTATTGTGTGTGTGTGTGTGTGTGTATAAACATGGGTACGTTCATCAAAATTAACCAACAAACTATTGTACCAAAACATAGGTACATTCTTCAAAATCACAAAAAAAAAAAAAAAAGGATATTAGGCTTAGTAACATTAGTAAATTTCTTCGATTAAACTTGACATGGATACATTCTCAAATCAAAGAAAAAAGAATGTACACATATAAGTTTAAAAATGGATCAGAAAAAAAATTGAATAGATTTTATATAAAAAAGGGGTACATTTTACATATAACAAATTGATATATTTATGTGACGACCTGTCTCGATTTATTGTATATATTTTATCCCCGAGTGTGTAAAGTGATGAAAATGCCCATGTGGTTTAGTGATGTGGATGTACATATGCTGTTTTAAATTAATTTTCTCACTGACGTAATTAAATCGTACTCGACGCCACAAGTGTGTCGATGCAAACTAGGGTCGATTTGGATTCCTAATGAAAATGTTACGACGATTTAAGAATAAGATTGGGTGGAATTATAATTTTGGGTTGTCCTTAGCATATCCTCCAATCATCTTCTTTTCCTACAACCTTGGACCCAATTAGAATTTTAGGCATGTTTTATTTTTTTTGACCAATTGTTAGGCCCTAAATCACACAACCCAATCAGGGCTTGTGATCTTTTTATGCTGCCCAATCCTGTAACCCACACACATATACTCACATGTGCCAACCTTCTCCTCTTCCTCATCTTCTCGAATTTTCTCTCTTGTCCGTACAACCTGAACCTTCCAACCCTCAAACACCATCAAAACGTCACGGATCGAACCCACTGAGGCTACCATCACCCTCCTTTTGACTTCACAAGCCTGGTGGTACCGTTGGTTCAAAGAAAGGGCTTCGAAAACCAGAGAACTCACAAGCTCGGGTTTGGTGGATTTTTTCTCCAACGTGATTGTGAACGTTTCACAAGGTTTTAAGGTTTAAAAAGGGTCCTAAATAACTCTATTGAGACCCTAGGCTAGTTTTGGAGTGATTTGGATGTTGGGACACACACGTTCGTGAAGTTCCAGTTTTGGCCGATTTTTTCAAGAATTATTTCGACCGTTTTCCGTTGGTTTTTGGACTCCTAATAGGTACGATTGTGTTCTACTCTTCAAGAGCTTCAAATCCATATAAATTTAATGTATTTTGATTGAGAAATGACATAGATATTAAGCTTTGAAAATTTTCTAGAAACCGGCGAAATAGACGACAGCCGGCGGCGGATTCCGGCGAGTCATCGGAGAAGACATAAAATATTCCGTCAACTTTGACAGAATATACTGACGGCATCAGGTAACTTTAACGGAATATTATATTATTTAATGAAATAATCCTTAACGTCATTAGGCATTCTGTCAACGTACCAGGCACGTGCCCGCGCGTGGCCGGCGCATGTGGCCCTGCCTTGGCCACCGCGTGGAACGTCCAAAAATTATTCTAAAAATATGGGGGTGTTCGTGGTGTTGAGTAGGTCATGTTGGTATATTCAAACTTCTCATTTGAGCAGCGTTATTTTTAGGGTTCGTGTATGTGCTTTAAAATTAACGATAAATTAGTTATTTCGCATATAGGTGAGACATACCTTGAGGACGAGCGTGGTCAGGCGAGACTTAGGGGCTATCCTGCTACTTACCAGTGAGTGGGCTTTTGTTTTCTCTATATATATATATGCTTCCCAGAAATCGTTTTAAATGAACTTATGTTTTAAATGCCATGTCATAAGTGCATTACATTTTAGTATTGCATTAGTGTAGTTCTGCATGGTATTGAATGATGCTGTGGAGGCTCAGGTAAGCTTCAGGTGAGTACACTATGATGGTATTAGTGGCATTGTGTATGGTTATACATTGATGCATTTTAAGCTCATTATCCTGCACCCCGGTGTTAGTGCTCCCGCCCGTGGCCAGGGCACAGTCCTTCATGTGATGTTCACCTCCCTTACCGCACGCTCACCTTGGATCCAAGTTTAGTGCACAGCCTTGTCATACAAACCACAATAGGTGGTTCCCACTCGTAGATGACCTGCAATTATTCGCACAGCCTTCACGTGATCGTAGCAATTGAGCGTACTTATTTACACCCAGCCCTGTCGTACAGACCACAATAGGTGGTTTTGACTCGTGTGCAGGCATACTTAATAAGCTATAGACTCAGCCGTACATGTCACATTAGGTGACTCCGGCTGGCATACTATTCTACATTGATTCGTATCACTTGACTTACACATTTTATTGTTGAACATCTTGACATGGCATACCTTGGTTTTCACTGCTTTTGAGCATGATATTTTATATACGTATGTATTGTTATTTTCTGGGAAATTATACGGGTTTTACAGTGAGGGGTTAGTACGTTAAGAAGGACAAATATGTTTTCAAAAGCTTTGTTTTTGCCCACTCACATTTTTTGTTTTGCGCCCCTCCAGATTCTAGCTAGTTGAATATCTCTGTGGCACACGAGGACTTACAAGTGGTTCTGACAGCCTTCCAATTAAATGTAGGAATCTTTTTCCTGTCTTGTATAATTAATACTTAGTTTGCTGGATTGCACTTATGTTACCTACGCTCTGAGATACTTGTATCTTGGCTTGAACACCTTCGCACTTACTTATATTGATCTCTAGTGTAAATTAGTTAATTTTGGTTTTTTTTATTTACTCATATTTTCCTATCATCATCACTTTTGTTGCGCACTTGGCTACGTCACCTTCACGTGACGGCCAACACGTCTCGACTCCGATCGGGGTGTGTCATTTAAGAATGAGTACATTTTAAGATTAAAAATTTGAAAAAAATTACATGAATGGGTACATATAAGATTAAAAAATTGAAAACATTTTTTTTAAAAAAGCTAATGGGTACAAACTTATTCTATTTTATTTATTTATTTTGTAAATGATTTGAATTGAAAATTAGTTAGGAGTTTAATATAGGTGTGAATATTAAAATTCTAAATCAATTATTAATTTTTATTTTAAAAGATTATGTAACTGACCTGTAAATTTATTATTTCATTAATGTTAGGGACTTGGATCAAAATCTGAAAACTAATAAGGTTTCAATCAATGAACATTAGTAATTAGGGACTGGATACTAATTACTAATAAGGTGGAGACATTGGATCGGTTCGTAACTATGAATATTCTTTGATTGAAATCTTGTTGGTTTTCAATTTTTGATCGAAGTCCCTGAAATTAATGTGATAATTTATTTCTATATATGTTACTATACTTTTTAAATTAGAAATTGAAATTTATAGTTGTTTATATTAATGAGATTTTAAATAAAAAACCATAAGTTGTGGGATTAAAAATATTAAAATGTAAATATACTATTGTGTGTGTGTGTGTGTGTGTGTGTGTGTAAACATGGGTACATTCATCAAAATTAACCAAAAAATTATTGTACCAAAACATAGGTACATTCTTCAAAATCACCAAAAAAAAAGAGAGAAAGATATTAGGCTTAGTAACATTAGTAAATTTCTTCGATTAAACTTGACATGGATACATTCTTAAATCAAAGAAAAAAGAATGTACACATATAAGTTTAAAAATGGATTAGAAAAAAAAAAAATTGAATAGATTTTATATTAAAAAAATGGTACATTTTACATATAACAAATTGATATATTTAAGAATGAGTACATTTTAAGATTAAAAATTTGAAAAAATTACATGAATGGGTACATATAAGATTAAATATTGAAAACATTGTTGTTTTTTTTTTTTAAAAAGCTAATGGGTACAAACTTATTCTATTTTTTATTTTATTTTGGAAATGTTATGAATTGAAAATTAGTTAGGAGTTTAATAAAGGTGTGAGTATTAAAATTCTAAATCAATTATTAATTTTTATTTTAAAAAAATTATGTAACTGACATGTAAATTTATTATTTCATTAATGTTAGTGCTTTGGATGAAAATCTGAAAAGTAATAAGGTTTCAATCAATGAACATTAGTAATTAGGGACTGGATACTAATTTTTCCTAAACTAAAAATAAAATATGGCATGCAAAATTAGCTGTAATTAATAGTCTACTTTTACGATGTACTATGTATGTTGTAATTGCCTTCACAGTATTACGACATTCAACAAATGTTGTACCAAATATAAATTACGGCACATATGTGCCATTATTGTTTTCCCAGTATTACGACACTCATAAACGCCGTATGTAACAGCCCGTCCCGGAGATTTCGTACAATGGATGTGAAATGACAAAAATGCCCTTGGGCGTTAATTAAGGTACGTGTGTGAATCTAAGTTTGAGAGTGTTTGGTTGGTGGTATTTGGACCACACACATACACACACACGTTCACACACTCTTTCTCTCTCTCTCTCACACTCCCGCACTCTCTCTATCTCTCAGACTCTCTCTCTCTCTCCCTCTCGGCTTTTGTATGGACACACCCATAACCCTTGCAAACTTAATAGATCAAAGGTGTGAAGCACCTCATTGTGTTCCTGTGGTCCAGACAAACACATTGGAACCCATTTCAGGTAAGGATACCTTCGAAAACCCGAGTTCTCTTAAGCTCCGATTTGAGGTACTATTCATGCTCATGTAAAATGTTGTGTTTTTGGAAATTCTAAGCTCATAGGAAGCTTAAGGAGGTCCTTACAAAGATCGGAGTGCTTCGTTGGAAGAATTTGTACTTCGGAATCGCGAGATCGGAGAGTTTCATTTTGGCCGGAATTATCAAGGCTTTTTTCAGCGAATCCCCGGCGAGTTGGGGGTCGATTCAGGTATGGTTGTGTTCATCTTTGTGAGATCTTCATTTTGGTATAACGTACGTAGAAAATGGTGCAAAAATGAAGGAGAAACCATAGTTGGAAATTTTTTCAGAAACCGGCGAACAGTCGCCGGCGACCGGCGATTCGCCAGAGAAGACAAGGAATATTCCGTCAGTCTTGATGGAATATGCTGACGCCGTCAGTCATCTTTAACTGTTACCGTTGGGTTTTAACAGAATATTTCAAGGAATATTCCTGACGACATTAACTGACGCCGTTAGTGTGCAGATCACGTGGCCGCGCGTGGAGACGCGTCTGACCGTGCCTTGGCCGGCGCGTGGAGACGTGTCTAGCCGTGCCTTGGCTGGCGCGTGGCGGCGCGTGGGTGGTCGGAAATTTTTTCTAAAAATATGGGGTTGTTCATGAGGTTGTGTAGATCACGGTGGTATATTCATATACCCAATTTGAGCAGTGTATGAGAAGTTATTTCTAAGGTTTCGATTATGTGCATTAATTAACGTTATTTCAGTTACTTCTCATATAGGCGAGACTTATCCGGATGACGAGCGTAGCCAGGTTAGGCACGGGGGTTACGACCTGGCTGCTTATCAGTGAGTGGGCTTTTGTTTTTCGTATATACCTATATAAATGAGATTTTTCCTAGAAAATCAGTTTAAGTGAAATGTGATATGAAATATGATATGAAATGCCATGCAGGGTATCTATTTATTTTATTATGCGTTATTGATTGCATATATTAATGTTGGTGCTGCGGACGCATAGGTAAGTTTATATTCTAGTTATGATGAGAATAAATGATGTGATATGATGTGATATGATTAGAGCTCATAAACTTACACACTGATATTAGTGCTCCCACCCAAAGATAGGGGCTCAGTCTTTCACGTGATGTTCACCTCCCGCACCGCATGCTCGCCTTGGATCCAAGTTAGGTGCTCAGTCCTGTCGAATAGACCACTATAGGTGGGTTCGACTCGTAGGTGACCTGTGATTTATTGCACAGTCTTCACGTGATCGTAGCACTAGAGCATATTAGTTTATATTTAGTGATGTTGTGCAGACCACTAGAGGTGGTATTGATGTGTGTGCAGGATATATATGATATGATTGAGATGATTATGAGCTATATGATATGATGAGATTGATATGAGCTATATACAGCCGAGGGCTGAGATGATATCTAGTATTCAATCACATTCACAGAGTTATGTTTTGGCATTCAGTTATGATACTTTGGCATGGCATACATTCAATCATATATACATATTTTCCAGCAGTATTTTGAGAATTATATATATGAGTATATACTTCTGGGAAATTATACAGGTTTTACGACGAGGGGTTATAACTTTTGAGAAAAGAAAGGTTTTGGAAAGATTTGTTTCTGACCCACTCAATTTTGTTTTTCGCCCCTCCAGGTATTAAGTAGTGTTCGTTGGTGGCATACGAGGAGCTCATCGGACGTTCTGACAGAATTCACTTATGTAGGACCACCTTCGGGTGTTAACTCTATTTAGTACTTTTTGTTGACTGCACGTAGACTATTTATGCTCTAGTTGTGTAAACCATCTTAATTCTCGCACTAGCACACTATCTTGGTTTGGGTTGTTGGTTGCATGGTTTTAATTTGTTCGTATCTTTCTGATTAATCTTGCTTCCGCACTGTGCACATGGCTACATCACCCTCCTGTGACGGCCAGCACGCCCCACTTTCGGGTCGGGGTGTGTCACCGTATCTGATACCAATTAAGGCGTGCAAGGCATGCCTTGGAGAGCATTTACGGCGTGTCTTGCTTAAATTATTCACGACTACTAGAGTACATCGTATTTGACAAAAGACTACTTCTGTTGTAGTCTCACTGTTTTACAGCTGTATATTAAAAGTGAAAATGTGCAAATATTAATCTTCCTCTCAAGAAATGTTTGTTAGAAATAAACAAATCAAAATATATACATATGTGTATAATGTATATGTGTGTATCATATTTTAAGCTTGCGTTCGTAAGCTATTTTCAATGGTAAGGGTCAAACTGAAGATCAAACTTGTATAAACATATCTAACAAACTTAATTTCTTCCTTCCGCACAAGTTATTCCAACTTGAAAAAGAAGATAAGAGGAAGTTCGCAACAATTACACATACAAAACTGAAATATGCAAAGAGGTTTCGAAAGAAAGAAATTCGAATCAGGAAACCATCATCAAGTGCATCAAACACTGATTATTGAGCATTTGCCCTTTTATCCCTAGTGGATTTGACCCTCGTTGTCTTCACCATCAACTTGCTGTCTTCTTAAGCATGGCATTGGCTTCTCTCCACTTATGGTATTTACCAAACAAGACTTCCATATCCTCAAGAGTTCGGCCCTGTGTTTCTGGGTACAACGTATAAAAGAACACCCAACCAACCGCAGCAATTCCCGCGTAAAGAAAGAAGGCTCCCCCAATCGTGATGGCCTTATACAATGAAATAAAAGTCATGGAGATGACCCCGCTCGTCACCCTATTTACGGCCACTCCCATACTACACCCTTGCGCGCGCAGCTGCAACGGGAAGATCTCGGAGCTGTAGACCCATGTGATCGGCCCCAGTCCGATGGAGAAAAACGCAACGTTAAGTAATACCATGGTGATGCACAACACGATGGCCCACGTGATCTTTCCGTGGTGTTGATCAACGATTGTAAGGCCTGCACCGAGACAGGTAAGTGAAAATACCATTCCAGCCACGCTAGTCAAAAGCAAAGGGCGCCGTCCGAACTTATCAAGGAAAACCGTGGGGACTAAGATGCAAATGGTCTTGACAACTCCAACAGCCACCGTTGCGAGTAGCTTCTGATCGTAGGAGGTGATTCCTGCCTTTTCGAAGGTCCTGGGGCTGTACTAAACGACAGAGTCTATACCAGACGACTGTTCAAAGAAGTGGATACCAAGAGCTGCGATTAAAATATGGCGAACGGCTGGCGTGGGATGAACGAGCAATTCTTTCCACACGCCTTCACCATGGCTGCGTTTAGAAACCTGAACAATGTCGTCGTTTGACTGTTTGGGTATTTCTGCGGCTTCTTTGATGTCATCTAGTCTGAGCTGACACTCTTCTATGGATTCTGATGTCTTTTGTAGAACTCGCTTGGCGTCTCCAAGTCGCCCTTGCATGACGAGCCAACGAGGCGACTCGGGCATGGCTAAGACACCGATGGCAAGAACAACAGATGGAAACGCGCCGACGCCGAGCATGACCCTCCAGTTCAAGTGAATGGGGAGCTTGGAGAAGGCATAGTTGGATACGTACCCCATTAATATGCCAATATTAATAAACACCTACATATTTTAAAACAAATCAAATCCATAATATGAAGTAAATCTTCGAAGAAAAAAATCGAATGATATGTTCTAGGTCTGAACCTTTTTATCTGGAACAATACTTGGCTACTCAAAGATAAGTAGGAATTCCTACTCAAAACTCCTAGTGTTTTAATCACAGAGTGTTGTGCTTATGATCATAACCGTTTATACTATGAATCATACTGTAAAGATCATCTTTGTAAAAAATAAATTAAAACTAAGGTCATTTAGTCAATCTATTATAGCAAATACATAGATGATTGATAATGCTTTTACCAATTCCGTTCATTTGTTTTTAAACAGTTTGATGACTAAATGGCCTTAGTTTCAATTGTTTTTTTGTAGAAGCGATCTTTATAGGGTGATTTATAATATAAACGGTTCTGATTATAAACACGAAGTTCTATAACTTGACAACGAACAATTTTGAGAAATTTTGAGTAGAAGTTCCTACTCATCGTTGAGTAGCCAAGTATTGTTCTTTTATCTGTCCAACTTCACAGCAAACATAAATTTTACCTTTTAACAGTAGTATGATGTTCACAACATAAAAATCAAAGGGGTTTTTGAACTTTAATTCTTTAAGATTAAACTTTAATAAAAGGGTATGCTATGGAGACCAAATTTTGGAATCAAATTTTGTAAACCAAATGATATGGATTATTATTTAAGAGTTGATTAACGTGCTTATTTCATATTGATAACACATCATTTAGTTTGAAAATTTTGTTTAAATTTTGGTCTCCCTAGCATTATCCTTAATAAAAACATGGTGTTAGATTACATATTGATTTTAGTTCTTTAATGTGTACTTAATTCAAATTTATATTATATTTTTGTTTGAATATTTAATAGATATCTTATTTAATGTCTTAATGTTTACCTTCGTGTAATCAGTGTACCTAGACGTCCGTATTATAATATATTTTACTAAACTAGTGTACCGAAATGTTGGTACCTGAATATATTATAATGAATTGGTGGCACATAAGAAAATAAGCAAAAACGTAAGTGTACCAAAAAATCCATACCTAAACATATTATACTAACTAGTGTACCAAAATGTCCGTACCTAAATATATTATACTAAACTAGGGTACCGAAATGTCCGCACCTAAACATATTATACTAAACTAGTGTACTAAAATGTTTGTACCTAAATATATTGTAATGAATTAGTGGCACACAAGAAAATATGCAAAAACATAAGTGTACCTAAAAGTCTCTACCAAAATGTTTTCTTATATAAGATATTTACCATAAACTGGTGATGGAAAAGGTCAACAAATAAAAACTAAGGTCTGCACGTAGCCCTTTACCACAATGGTGGAAATGTGTTGAGCTCTTGTATGACGTTGTGGGTTCAAATCACGTCGGTGACTAATCTAACATCTAATCTAACACAATCTATCATTTGACAAAAAAAGAAAAAAAAGAAAAAAACTAAGGGCCTTATTTGGATGTGCTTTTAAAATGACTGAAAATGCTTTTAAATATAATGTTTTTGGGTTCCAAAAGCACTTTAAGTGTTTTCTCCAAAAAACACCAGTTATGCTCTTCTTTCAGGAAGCACTTTAAGTGCTTTTCAAGAATTTACTAACATTTTTACTAAGGATTGCTTTCAAAAATATTTTCACCAAAAACGTTTTCAGTCATTTTAAAAGCATATCCAAACGAGCTCTAATTTATTTGAATTTCAAATGAGTGTTAAAATTTACAATATTTTTCGTAAGACATTGAATGCATATCTTGGCATTAAATAGTCTAGGGACTAAAATTAATTTTTAATCTTGTACAAGACATTTTTCTAAACTTCATCTTATTTAAGGGTCTAAATCTAGTTTTCTAAAAATCAAACTCATTGCAGTAACAACTATATGTTAAATTAAGAGAAATTAATCCGGAATCATCTCTATAATTATTGCATGTATTATAGGAATATAATTTCTAATTGTACTTAGTGTAAAATTCCTATATAAATAGGGATTTATGTAACCCTCTATATTGTAATATATTGCACAAATTAATACAAAGAGTGATATTTCTATGCTGTCATTATATTTTTTTTTTACTATAACCTGGACATTATTATATAACATTGGAGTGTTAACTTTGACGATTATAGTTTAATCTCACATTTCTTCTAATTCAGACGTGTAATGTTAATTTTATGTTGCAACACAATTAAATGTGAAGGCAAAGAGCCCAAAAATGAATAACGATAACGAATAATTTCATGACGTTTACTAATAATAACTTACATCTATACTGTGACAAGGCATTTATGAGTAACAAACAATGTTGGTAGTGTAATAAATCATTCTATAACTTCACAATTATTATATATAACGTCGGACAATAAACCTTTTAACGATTGTAATGTAATTTTATTAAAACGAAAGGTACTATATATATTGTTTCCGCTGATTTTTTGACAAAAGCTTCTTAGACTTCATTATATGACAACATAACATGGTAATGTGACAAACCTCAGGAAAAGATGTGAGGAAGCCACGAAACGAGGCTGGAGAGATCTCGGCGGTGTAGACAGGAGCTATCATAAGAGCGTAGCCAACTCCAACTCCGGCAATGAATCGGCCGAACATGAGGAAGGCATAATTGCGAGCAAGGCCCATGAGGATAGCTCCAGTGAAGAAAATTGTTCCCGCAAGTACTATGGTGTATCGGCGTCCAATCCAGTCGGAGGTTCTACCAGCCAAGGCGGAGCCAATGAGGGAGTAAAGGTTTAAAGTACCGTTAAGAATTTCGACTTGAACGTCGCTGATTTTGAGGTTTTCTTTAATGAAGAGTGACGCTCCACTCATTACACCAATATCTGTACATAAAAGTGGAACAAACATGCATTCGATATGAAGATAACTTTCTTTCAAAGTAGAAAACCACTTTTTCTTTTTCTATCAAATTAGAATACTTAAAATTTCGAGAAAAAAAAAACTTTATATCTTTTCCTGAAGTGTTTTATAAAGTAGAAAAAAAAAAGTACAACTGTTGTCGGCATTCCGAATTAGTCAGTATGCACTCTTCTCTTGTATCTTGTTTTCATAAGATATATGCTTTTAAGGAACAACAGACCAATATTGGACAATATATATTACCATAACCCAGTAAGATTGAAGTCATTGAAGCCAAAATGCCACAAGCAATGGCAAACTTCTTTGTCTTGGCTTTCTTTGGTGGATCAAAGTCTGCAGTACACGTGTTTTGGGCTTCGCCGGTGATGGTCTTATCGTCAGCTCTCCGGTCAGTCATCTCCATCTTTAATGATAGATGTGTATAAAATGAATAGAGATAGATAAATAAATGGAGAGAGAGAGAGAGAGAGAGAGAGAGAGAGAGAGAGAGAGAGAGAGATCAGTTATATATTAGACAGGAATAGAAAGACCACTTATCATGGAGAGAAATAGAGAGATCACTTATCAAAGAGAGAAGTACATACTGCTTGAGCTACAAGTGGAGCTCTGTTTATATAGATTTTATCCATTGGTCGAGGTATTGTTGCTTAGGAAAAGGAAACAACATTTTTCATTTGTGTAAAGACAACTCAAATGACATGAGGATGCCACCATGACAGTGTACTTGTATCATGTAAGTCCATCTTCATTTGTCAGTGGATACATGATAGGATTAATGTGTTTTTGTTCAAGAACATAATAATATGGTCAGTTCTTAACTATCCAATCTTGTCCCGATATCTCTACTTTGTAAGAATCACGCTACTAACTGATTACATCGAATATGAATCCACAACGTAGCAAAATCTGTTGGATATGGTTCCCTAATTAAAGGCGTCTACAGAGTTCACTCACTACACGCCAAAACTAAGATAATAATTGCGTTAACTAAACTAGTATGTGCGATTGGTTTCGTTTCAACTTCCAAAAGTCTTGAGTTGAACCAAATCAAAGTGAAAAGTAACTTCCAGTGATCGGTGTGACCTCCGGCGTGCCGTATGAAATTGTGATCATTATCTAATAAGAATGGTTACTCTTTTACTTAATTGCTTGTAAGGAAATTGATCTCCAAACCAAATCGCTCACTAGATAGATTAGTTTGGTTTAGTTGTGGTGTACTAGTTTGAGGTCCTAAACCGAATTAGTGATTTTATGACACACCCCGTCCCGAAGGAGGGCATGCTGGCCACGCCCTACCTACGGGTTCGGGTGTGTCATTTTATATAATAATTTTTTTGGTCGAATGGTAACATCATTAGAAAGAAGAAACCATTTAACCCAAGAAAAAAGGAACAGGCAAAGGTGGCCAAGCCAATTAAACATCCCGAAGAAAGAAAGCAGTTTGCAATGGTTAATGGAGCCATGGCACACATCCCTGGTTAATATGAAACTCTCAAGCAACCTGAGTTGATTTTATTATAGATTGAGGTCCCAGTTGTAAAGCGATTAATTAATTTTCCATTATATTGGCAGTCAACATTTTTCACTGGTTCTCCATATAGTTCGTCATCTGATGAGTTTGGACAACTGCAGAAAAGGAAATGGCTTTTTAGCCAAAATAGTCCATGAGATTTGCATAACTTATCACTTTGGTCCCTGAGACTGAAAATCAATAGAAATGGTCCATGAGATTGTTCACCATCCATTATTTTGGTTCTGTTAAAAATTCCGTTAAGTGTCATGGAGCTCTTGGCCAGAAGTTTGGGCAATCTTCAAAGCTTCGTAACTCAATCGTTTCTTAACCAAATTCGACCCATAATATATCAAAATGAAGATAAAAAAGTGTAGAACAAGATTATACGTATTTGGAAGCCCAATGGTTGCCGGAGATGGCCAGAAAATAGCCTGAAAGGTGACTGGTCCGCGGGAAAACTGGAAAACTTGCCGGAAACTTGGTAAACTTTAAACGTTCATAACTTCTTCAATACTCAACGAAATCGAGTGATTCAAAAACAAAATCATACTTCTCGATGTGACGAAGAGAATGGTACCTTTCTCGCTAATTCGCTGTGGTTTGGCTGAAAAACGGCTCAAAAGTGGCTAACTCGAGACCAAAACAGCTACTTTCGAACCGTTTTCCAGTCTATTAACTTTAGTGTACAACTAAATGAAGTATCATTGCTATTGGCTTTGGCAACATAAAAGCGTGCCCATTTGTACCAAAGGCCACCTTTTCTCCTTCATGTCTGAAGATCACTTTTTGTGAAGAGCACTCTTGTTTTGCCGTCCTGGCTTTATGAGGTCTTTTTTTTTGGTACAAACGATATTATTACACTAAATTGCAAATTATAGGACGGAAAGGTTTAAACCCAAGACACATTGAGTTGAGGTGAAACAACATAGCCACCTTGACAATTCACCCGACTTGTAAGCATGTTTTAGATCAAAGAAATACAAATATTTCCAATTATACGTACCACGCCTTTTTTTTCTTTTCGATTTGGTGACCACTTTGTGAAGAGCACACTTGTGTTGCCCTCTTGGCTTTATGAGGTTTTTTTTTAGTACAAACGATAGTACCACACTAAATTACAAATTATAGGATGAAAAGGTTTAAACCCACGACACATGTTGAAGAAAAATAACATAGCCACCATCATCTTTTAGATCAAAGAAATAAAAATATTTCCAATTATACGTACCGTGCCCTTTTTTTGATTTCACTAGAAGAAAAAAGCTCATTTATCACGGTGAATGCCCGTGATAAATTGCAATCCACCACGGACATTGTGCCCGTTAGTATTCTAGATGTGATAAAAAGTCTGAGTTTCTACTACGGGCTATGCCCGTTGTCAAATGCAATATAACCACGGATTGTACCCGTGGTAGATTAGGATCTAATACCACATGCTATGATTGTTGTTGATTACTAATTGACCACAGCTAATGCCCGTTATAAATTATTTTCCAAAATTAAAAAAAAAAAAAACTATTTAACAAATATATATATATATATATATCTGTATTTATATATTTTAGTACAAAATAACCAACAAAATTCTATATTTACTACAATATAATAACTACATAAAAAATCACAAATTCAAATATTACAAGTAATACATTGTTGGCCCTCTTCCCTTTCTCTTTTTTGCTTCATTCACATCATCACTTGAGTGCATCTCGTCACCATCTGGCAAACCATCAAAATCCATACACCTAAAATTTGAAACCAAATTCGTAGAGAGATTAACAAACGAATGTTTTCATTCCTAGAAGAAAAAACGGATTTAGAGAGAGATTTCGTGGAGTAACCAAATGTAACTACAAGACCACTCAATTCATACCAAATTTATAGAGAAGCAAATAACCCAGTTTACAAACGCGTTCCAAAATGTCACAACTCTTTGAGACATTTCGTCAAACACTTGGTGGTCATACTGTACTTACCCCAAATTTGATAACCACTTACAGAAGTTCGAAATGAAAATTAATTAGTCATGCAAACCTTTTTAAAGCAATCGCGATTCGATCTCTATTTGAATACAACACCATTGAGTTGAGGTTCTCAATTTGCTTAGCTTGTTGTTGCACCATCTTCTCTCTTTCAGCTTGGGCCTTTTTTTTTCCTCCAACTCCAAAGCCATACACTCCCTCTCTAACTCAGTCTGCACAGAAAGTACGCATGTCCCAGAATACACTTGCATTCAAATAATTACAATAAACATAAACTGTATACTCCAAACCTGCAATGACGTGTTTAGCAGATTGAGGATTTCCTCTGCCCAACGTTCTGAACGATATAAAAGAGAACTACAAATTGAAAAACTTGAACTTAAACTGTATCCTTTCCATTTCATTTTTCCCTGCTCGAGGCCCATTCAAATTGAAAAGAGAACTACACAACCACTTTAAATACAAATCTTTAAACTTTCTCCAAAAAATGAAATCACAGAGAATTGAATTTTAAGCGTGAATATAAGGCAAACGTACCAAAATGCCCATGATTCATTACAACACACCGCCTTTTGCCATCAACTTCAGTAGGTCATCTCTCGAAAACTCCTTAAGCCCTTCCGCAATTGCATTCATTTGTCCTTTCCCACTGTTAAGAACTCCAGTGAATGCTTCCTCCGCCGCCACCGGCAACGCCACTTAGTCACTCGATAACGTCGACTTCAACCGGCAAAACGTCGGACCAAACCACATTTTATGCAAAAAAAATCAATCAAAATTCAAAACTAAAGGTGCAACATTTGAAGAGTGTGGTGTGGGTGGTTGAGGCATTTCAACGAACACTTACCTAGAGTACCCGGTGCAACCTCTTTCGGAGGTACAGCTGCAGGAGGACTCGTAGCCCTCTGCCATGACCAGGGCGGCGGTCAATTCCCGCCATTGTAGTTTGGTTTCCTGTAAGCCGATCTAATAAATTTAGCAATTTGAGCCCGTTCACGTTGTACGTCACTATCTTCATCTTCTTCCTCTCTCTAGGCAAGTTTGAATTAATTCGACAATTACAAGGAAGAATTCAGAAATTAATTGGATCTTCATGGCAATTTTGAGTTAATTTGACAATTATCAAGGAAAAATTCAAAAATTAATTGGCGATTACCGATTCCGAGACCAGATTGGAAATAAAGGATCATGGCGCCCATTGCGGTGCCTTCGCAGCAGCATCGAGGTCTCTCCAACATAACTACTGGTTCGAGAAGATGATGGGATTTGGCGACGATGGGATGGACTCCGTTAACTTAGGCAACGATTCGGTTTTTGTATGGAGGAGTAAGACCCATAGAGAGAGAGTGGAGGAGGAACGGGAAAAAGTTGGAGCGCAAGGATGGTGAAGTTGGTGTGGGGAAGTTGGAGTGGGACTACTACAACAACTGTTTGAAATACAGTTTCCAACTCTCTGCACGTCTAATTTGTGTCCCTTTTTTTCTCTCTTACCCTAAGTTTTTACCATTTTATCCCTATTTTTTTATATTTTTTGTTTTTCTCTCCTACCCCATGTCAAAAATTTTGGCACCTCTTCAAATTTTTAATCTCCCGCTTCCTCCAAATATTTTCAATTATTTACAATATAAACATCCACCACGGGTCAAAGGTGTGGTGAATTTACAAAAGATGATGTGGTAGTTTGAAGTAACCACTACGAGCATATCTCGTGGTAATTATGATATTCCATCACGGATTTAAATGTCCATTGTAGATTATTCGCTTTTAACAACGGGTCAAAATCTGACCGTGGTGTATTAATGTTATCTATCACGAGTTAAACTTGACCGTGGTAATTGAATAGTTTTTACCACGAGCTATATATGCTCGTGATTGAATTGACGTGGTAGATGAACTGTTTTGTTCTAGTGTTTGGTGATTGCTTTTTGTGAAAAGAACTCTTGTTTTACCCTCTTAGCTTTATGCGGTCTTCTTTTTAGTACAAATGATACTACTACACTAAATTGCAATTTATAGGATGAAAAGGTTTAAACCCAAGACACATTGAGTTGAAGAGAAACAACATAGCCACCATGAAAATTCACCCCACTTGTAAGCATCTTTTAGATCAAAGAAATACAAATATTTCCAATTATACGTACCATGCCCTTTTTTTTTTTATTTGGCGATCAGATCATGACATCCCTATAACTATGCTTTTGGGTAGGGTTAGGAGCGGTAGGTTTAGTATTCCATATTCTTTTGTAAGATCATAAAAGCAGAAACAAAATTGTCGCTACTACTATGATATTGTGGTACCTTCACCTAATATGACCGTTTATATAGTATAATTAATAGTGTAATGACAAATTTGTGAGCATTGGGTCATCGCTTTCTCACATGCCTATATAAATATCTGCATATGACATAGGTAATTGGCTTGAGTCACGTGATTGACCTAAAGAACAAGTGTGTTGTGAGAGAAAATTTAAATGGATAAGATAGAAAATATACTTTGAAGAAGACTCTAACTGCCTCTTATTCAAAACTTTCCAAATACATGGTCTCTCATCTTTGCTTTTATGAATATTGGCCTCTCGACGTGCGTGAGCGCATGTCAAGATTCTTTTGTTTATTTCATTTTACCCTAATTCAGTATCCAATTTTTGTTTGGTTTGAAATTCCATTTTCTTTTTATTTTTATCCATAAAAAATGAAGCAGTTGTGTGTTTAAATTTCTTTAATAGGATAATTTTTGGTTATTTAAGTATTTAACAGTAAGGCCTGATCGGATATGCATTATTGGAATGAAGTTTAGTGCAAATATTGGCATTGTCAAAGGAAGAAGTGAGTACAAAGAAGAAGAAGAATAAAAACAGTATAGATATGCATATAAACTATTACATAAGTGGAAAAGGAAAACCATCATAAATCACACTACACGAACCCCCACTTCTCTACTTAGTCCCCACAAATTTGAACTCCAACTCTTGATCAACATGACCAAATCAAAACTAGTTCAATGCCTACCTAAGCTTTCTTCGTAAAGCGAGGGTTGGAATCATTTCCATGGGGGTATTATGTCTCAACCTCGAGTGCCACTTTTGCTGCAGTGGTTTAGTGCAGGAGTGCATATGTATGTGAAAGATGGCAAACCTAACCCAACTTCACCCACTACCAATTGGCGAAAAGCATGAACCCACTATATCACAACTTTGGTAGGTGCCAAATTCCTAGACACAGTTCATTATTAAGGCAAAGAACATGTGCTTGCTTGCTGTCTAATCACATACCCATGAATTATATTCCACCAGCACTGCATTATAATATCACCGTATCTACAACAAATTGTGAATCTTTATGGTGGGAAAGTGATTTCCTACACTATTATTCTTTTTCTCCACATTAAAAAAAATCCAGAAATAAAAAAGTGCAGGAAAAAAGTTGTATCTGAAAATTATTTGGGAAAACCCCAAAATGAGATAATTTTTTAATCTTGGTACAGAAATAGGACAAACCGGTCATGCACAAGCCATGCATAAAATCGAAATTACTAAAACCCACATATAAATACTAAAAACCATCAGCTCATTTCATCATTTTTGTCATTTGGAAGAGAGATAGGCCGAGAGAGCTCTGTGAGCGCTGGGTTCCTAGGTTGAGCTTAGATCTCTAAGCTGTGATTTCAAAAAGAGGGAAGTCGAGAGTGAAGCTTCGAAGTGAAGGTTTCTTGTTTGCATCAGTGTTCCATCCTTAAAGATATGATTTTTGTACCAAATTTTTGCGTTTTGGCTGAAAAGTTCCATTCTTTCCGGCCAGTGAAGCTTCAACAGCCATATTTCAATAGTCATCCGGTTCGTCCCTCTCTCTCTCTCTCTCATCTCTTTCTCTCTCTAACTCGGTCATTGTCTCTATTTCTGCAACTAATTACTTGTTTGTTCAATTAGGTTTTTGGATTTGCAGAGATGGGAAGTCAAACAAAAGAGGGATGGGGAAGATATGACTCAAAATGTGTTCTGAAAATCTTTATTTGTTTATGGGTTTTGTTATTTTAGATTATGGGTATCAATCTTATAAGTTTGCATTTTAATTTTTATTTAGGGTATTGAAGATTCATGGAGTTGTGTTGGTGAATTTGGCTTTGTGGGTTTGTTACAGAATGCTCAATATTTGTTAATTTTGTTATGAACCTGCAAATTTTTGTGAATTTGATTTGGAATGGGTGTCTGTTTGAAAATGTTTATGAATTACAAGTCTTAGTTCGATATGAAAGAAATTGTACACAATATGCACACGATATGCACATGACATGCACATTTGTCATCTCCACATGATTTTCCCTGTGCTTGTATATTGTTATCAGTATATACAAGGTGTTGAATTCTGGGTTTCAAAAGGTCCTTTAGACGATGAGTTAAAACCATGACAATGGGTTTAGAAAGAAAAAAAAGAAAAAAATGTAAAAACCTCAAAGTTTCGAACCCATGTCTTGTTGAAGCTATGAATGTCTAGTCCCCATCATTACAAAATAGTTAGATATGCCTGGACCAACCCATGCATAACATGATGTAGGGGGTATGAGATTTGATAACACACTAACCATTATGTTGAAAATAAAGCAACAACATTTGGAAGCATTGTTCAAGTTGGGGGACAAAAAAGTAGTGGTGGAGATTCTTACAAATTTTTAAAGGTCACATGCATCACATCCTCAACACATAAACACCTTCAACACATTCCCTCTTTTACCCAACTAATTTCATCCTCATCATGGTAAACTTGTGTATAAATATGCTTCTCACACATAGTTGCAATAACCATCAACCCCCCTAAAAAAATTAGACTTCTCAGATACCCAAAACACTAACACAAACATGTCCAAGTTCCCACATGAAACTAAGGGCTTTAACGCGGACTTCCATAGGTGGTACAACATGGAACCTCCTCCACTTCTGGTGTCGCCGAAGGCAAATCCGATGCCATTGTTTAGCTCTGTGGACTTTGAGACGTTGTTGAAAAGTATAGATTAGGTCCGCGGGAGACTCGACTATGAGATGAACGTCGCCGAGTATTGGAACCACAAGCTAATGAAGGCTATATAAAGAGCCTATGGACCTCAATGGTGAAACCAACGAAGCGTTGTACCATGCAAGCAAGCAGAAAATGAAGGCTGAAATGTCTGAAGAAAGGATCACATTCCTAAATTTTGAATTGTTCTAGAAGCGTCGGGGCCATATTAAGTCATATGAGTGTTCCCAAGAGGGAAATGCCGAAATGGAGGAGGAATGCAACAAGGGCTTTGAGGATTCTTGTCGACTAGTGAAGGGAAAGGAACAGCGTCAACCATAATGGGATTATTCGACATTTTATTTGTGTGTAATATATTAGCTAAGTGTTTTAAAATAATAAACATGTGTACTATGTAAGTATGTATCCTTGTTATATGCACATAACATGCACATTAAATGCACATAATATGCATAGCATATGCACATAATATCTCATGCCCAAGAAATGCACACCTTATGCCAGAATCTTGCACTATATATACATGTCGTATGCACACATTAGGAAAATTTTGTGAAATTTTTGCAATTGAACTCAAACACAAATTGGGACATACCCAATATTGTACCACGTCAAAAATCAAAATTTTCCACACATTACTGTAAACCCAGTTGGCATTGAGATTCTGTTCAAGACCATGCGCCAAAAGGGATGAGACTTACCCCATTATTTTAGGGTTTCATATCTTCGAAAATGCACCATCCTCATATTAGTGAAATTCCCCCCCCCCCCCCCCCCAAAAAAAAACAAAGTGCAAATTGGATACCAAATTTTGCCTTGTTTCTAAATGGATTGGTTGGCAAGCTAGTTAGCAAATTGACAAAACAAGGTACATGCAGTGTAGATGTGGTGTACATGACCCTCATGTCTTGTCCTAGCCTACTTGAGGTCTGCTTGCATTCAATATGTGTAAGATGTGCCTTTTCCTCATGTTAACTCATAAATTTCCCAATGTTTAATAATAATATATTACAAAACTAGTGGGTTTTAATTAATGTTTTGTTTAGGTATATAGTGTGTATATGTGCATAGTGTGTGTATATAATGCGCATGCGTTGTATACGGAGGGCGGTTATTTTTGAATCATTACGTATTTTTGTGATGGGAAGTTGCACCGTTTGAATGACCCTTTTTGTGATGGTAATTTGCATCGCTTGAATGGCCCTTATTCTCCATCTATTTAAGTTGTCTTGTGGGTTTGTGTTTCATTACAAAATCACAAGTTCAATTTACATCCTCCCAAAAAAAAAAAAAAAAAAAAAAAACCAGAAGTTGAAAATGATGAAGAAAGGCCGCACCACCTATTCCTCCATGCAATTTGTTTTTTACGACATTCTTTTCAAAATTCTCATCATCCTTCCCACTCGTTAAGGGACCTCTTTTCGGCAAAGATGGTCTCGATAAGTTCAAGAAAATAGCTGAATACCCTCCCATCTACCAACACATCAATATTATAGACTTTGAGACCGTCAACCCGCTTAGATTATGAGGCGCGTCTAACTAAGTCTCAAACTTCATCAATCCTTGCATCCAATGGTGTAACCCCGAGGCCCTCTACATGGTTGGGATGCTATACTTCTTTCGAGACAATAAGGAAGAAGATATAATTGAGGGGCCATCAAGTAGCGAAGTACGTGTAGGGTCTGATCTGGGTGTGCCATCCAAGCACGAGGGCTTAAACTTCTCTATTCTCTCATCCGTCACAACTCAGGATGGTTGAGTGTAATGGAATGCCGAAAATGGTTTCAGTAGTGTTTGTCGGGTTTTTGGGTGCATAGGGAAGTAAGGGCCTAAATCCTAAAACTTCACCACAACAACGTTGCCATCAAATCTCACAGCAACTGTGGAAGTCCACAGGGTCTAGTCACACTCCGAACGCACTGGGATTACTTGTGCCAAGACAAATTCAGTAGCTACAATTCGTGTCGATAGCATCAGGAAATGAACATTTTCTTGTGATATAGTATGTGGTAGATAGGTACTAAGTTTTTTTTTTGTTCGTTTAATTTTGTTGTAATCGCAGTGTTTAAATTCCAATGCAGCCTTTTGTTTTCCTTTATGACTCATATACTACTGAATTCATAATTCTATGGACTTTGTACTTTTAATTTTTCTTCGTACAGATACACAAACAACAAGCTTTAAAAACTACACATAATTACAAAAACCTAGCCAAAGGTGTGATCATTACCATGTCATCGATCTATCTTGCCACCACTTTTTCTCACTCATCAATGCTTGCTTGTCTTTTTATTCTTTTCTTTGACTATTATGATGAATGAATGACATGCAAAGAAAATGCATATGCCATGCGCAAAACATGCACAACACATGCACATGTAATGCACAGTATATGCACATGGCATCTTCATATCCCCTAAACAAATCCAAAAATTACAAATAATAGTCAACGACGGGTCCCATAGCTTTGGTGTGTGGTTGGGTTCTCGAGGGTTGTCTTAAATGAAAAGATACACAACACAAAGCATTAACAAAGCATGCTTAAGTCTCCAAAACCCGATGTTGTAGGTTTGAATCGTATAGGGTGTGATTCGGTGTCGTTATTAATCGCGTTATGTCAAAATTAGACTACAATAATTAAGCACAAACCAAAATTTGACCTCCTTTCATGCGTAGAACATGATCAAGCCATATGCACATAGAATGTACACACCATTAGCGTCATAGTGTGGGTACATTAGCGACACTCTCATTTGTGTTCGGATCTTGATGCGACCTTGATTCCTTGGCTTGAGCTATTGCCTCATTAGCGTCATAGTGTGGGTACACTAGTGACACTTTCAGGTTGGAACTAAATAGAGATTTATAAATGAACTTTCTCATCCAAACAACATTGTTGTAAACTTCTATATGGCAATATATTTTGCATGCATGATAGAACACATTAAAGTTATTACTTTTAGTGTTTCCACCCAAATATCTCTTTAGTCATAATAAAGAGATATCCAATTATCTCTTCAGTCGTAATGAAGAGATATCCAATGATGGATACGATATTAGATTCATAATCTCATATGTTTACGCGTCCATTCGTTACTTTGATTCTTCCTCAATTTTGAGGAACCTATCCTTTAGTATTTCTCAAATACATAAGGACTCACTTGACAGTTCCCATGGTTTTGATTCTGGGCTTGTACTGATATCGTCCTGTACCGATCTTGGTACAACACATAACAATATTTTTCATACAATATGAAATACGTAAATCACCTTTATGCACATGCATACATGATTCTATTTACGCATTGTTTCTTTGGGAGCCAAATGGCATATTCCCTTTAAGAAAAGCAAATTCCTAGTCTCACTAGAATTGTCCTTCCATTTGAAGTTTATCATTTGAGAAACTTCCTAGCATCTTTTTTCTATTAATAGGGATTGAGATAATCTTATTATATCTTAAAATCTATCATTATAGATTTCCATCCCAAGTATATAGACTATTTATCCCATATATGTTCTATCATTATAGAACGTTTAAAATCATAACTTTATCGAAGAAGAATTCCTTTCATTTCCAAAACTAATATATTATATATACATTCAAATTTAGGAATATGATTAACTCCCACTAATCTTTTGTAAAACTAGTAAACAAAAGATTCATTAACATCTTTGTGAGAAATCAAATGATTTCATCTTTTCTCATAAGACACGTATAGCTCCCACTAGGTATGATTCTATTCATGGTGGATGGATCTCTACAACTTACACACCTTGTGATTCCTAGTCTTAGACATATATTATCAAGACTATCTTGATAATTGTTTTGGAAACTGATACTATGTCCAAATGTTGAATCACCGTTTAGTTGTAGCAAGCAATCTTCAAATTAATTGAAACCAAAACTACGTCAAAGATGGTTGGTTTCTTCCAAGTGAACCAATCTTTTTTATTGTAGTCACCTTAAGATACCAATTAGCTTTGAAGGTTTCACTATTTTGGGTCAAATGGTATTATACCATTTTCTTGAGTATATTTCATACACACACTCAATGTAGTCATAAGGATCTTCATTCTTATTTCTTTCGAATTAAGAAGTGTAACTCTATGACATAGTCATAAAGTTCAAACCATTCAACTGAGACGGTTTGCAGATCCTTCTTGACTATCTTGGAGCTCGTGGTGTAGGAACTAGGTTGTTATGTTTGTTGAGTATCATCTTGTCTCTCAAAGAACTCATTCCTTGAGTTATCTCTCTCGTTCATTTGCTCTATCTTAGACAAATCCTATTGTAGGATTACAATAAACTACCAAACATGCAACCTTTGTTAGTTGGTTTATAGAAGTGATATCCAAAGGTTAATTTAAGGATATCTCACAAGATTGTTCTCAAACAAATGTTGCTTATTCGCACACAACCCCAAATCTTAGCTCGATTAAGACTTATCTTTCTTTTTAATTACATCCTATGGAGTTATGAAACATTTTGGAAGACAATCTTATTGACAATCATATTGTCTTACAAATGTATATCCTATATGGGTAATTTGATATTATTTAACAAACCACATCTTACTAGAGTTCGTTCTTCTCCCAATGGAGAAATCCATTATCTTATGATGCTATTTTCCTTGATACTTTTCAAGGAAACTCTTCTAAAGTGTTCTTTTTCCTTCGATCAAATCTAAGTAGGTAAATACTTTAGATTTCTTACTCATTAACTTACACCTTTTGCAAAGTATTCGGACTTGTGTTTATTCAAAATACACGATAGTCCAACCGAGAGTGATCTTTGGTGAATGTCATACAACATGAGTAATATTATGTTGTGGAAAAATGCCACTAACATCTCAGTGAATCAACCTCAACAACTACCCTCAACAACTTTGTGACTCTTTTATTCTTTCCAAAAGAATAAAGATTTGAACATTTTGCCTCTGTACAAGTTTAACAAGAAGGCATTGGATCCGGATCTAACGATCCAAAGCATCCATCTATGACCAACTTGTAATTTATGTTTTCGAGGTGTCACAACTCAGTAAGGTTAGTCACTACCTTAAAACGTTTTGGGTTTTAAGCATCATTATATTCTAAACAGTTATCACTACCACATATCTCTACGTTATAGAGACAATGAATCGGATTACAATAATTCAATTATTCATTAATAGAGAACAATATTTTGTCAAACAAAACAATCCATCAATTTCTTAAAATTATAGTGACGGAATGAAGTTCTTTATTCAAAATTGGAATTTAAAGACAATCTTCGTTTTTCCAATTTCTTTGGTAGTTCATATGAGGAAGTAAGTACTATCTGCTTTCACGAAGATCTATATCTTTATTCACGTTCCGAATGTGAAGTACTTTTTCTTCTTTCATTAATCTTCTACTTCTTATTCGTCATGCTTTTACAACGATTGCAAAACATAGTTGCTAATACAGAATCAAGCTTTCAAGTAGAAGAACCAACTATTTTGAACTATTCAAGAACAATTTATAACACCTTCAAAAGGTGTGTTATTGACATTTGCAAGACAAGTCTTGCAAATACCCCTTCCAACTTCCATCCTTTCATAAAGAAAGTTTGTTCCCTTGGAGTTATTTTGCCTTCCTCATTTGACTTCTCCTATGACTACAATAGTCATGATCCCTAAACTCCCACTATCTCTCTTGAAACCTTTTTCAACCATTTGGATAGTGATGCAAAAGGTGAAGTCCTAGCCTAGTTTCGGTCTTGTGGAGTGGTTTAACACTTTCAACTCTCAATGATCCAAAATCATCATAAGTCCATATTGATGGACTATTTTTGTCAAACAACCATCTTGTTCTAAACAATTTACAAACTTTTAAGAGTTGTTCAAGGCAACTCTCATTTCTTCATCAACAATTTGTAAGTGAAGAATCATGGTACGTAAAGCGTCCATGCCCTTGTGCTTACTTCTCAAGTTCCTTGTTCATTTAACAAAGAAAAAAGCACTAGTGTTTGTGTTAACTAAGGATTGTTCGAAGCAACTCTTATCTCTTCATACAACAATTTGTAAGTGAAGAATTATGGCACTTAAAAGTGTCCATGTCTTATAGGGTTGAGGAGTGTATTTGTAAAAAATCATCAAAATCGGAGTTAAAATAACCATTAAATCGTGAGGTTTCATTTGTAACCGCCAAAAGGTTTCGTCCAGTTACCTAATATCTGAATGTTAGTTTTTTGCGAATTTTTACATATGCGATCTTGAAGTATATACAAACAAGTTTGACGGTTAGATTAGCCATAAGATTTAATCTTACATATGTGAGATTAAATCCTTACCAGTGAATTTAATCTAGTAATTAAATCATATAAGTGTTTTTGGGGGGGCTGCCAAAGTTTTGGCGTGGCGCTTAAAAACTAAATTGTATTTCCAAAGAGAACGCCATTTAGCGCTCTCTCCCTTTCATTTCTCTCCCATAACTTCTCTGCCTTTCCTCTTTCAGAAACAAAACCCTAGCCTCCATCCTTCATTTCTCAAACTCTCTCGCAGCTTCTCTCTCTCCATCGTTCTGTCGCAATCCATGGCCTTCTTTCCATGTCGCTTGTTGCACACCACCAAAAATTCAAGAACCCAAGATATCCATTCCAACAAAACTCAAATCCACACCTAATCCTCATCTCCCAGGCCCAGACTCACGAAAACAGCTGATGATGTCCAGATTAGGCGTCGCCGACTCTGGCTTCTAAATATTTTTATAAAATTTTGATCCGTTCGAGTCGCCGTAGACAGCCAGACTTCACTCTTGTCATCCAAACATTATTTCGAAACCTTTCTTTGATTACTTTGATTTGGTTTTTGACTTGCAGGTTACATCACTCTCATGACCTAGCTCAACGCCAAAAATCCCCCTCACCCACAAATCTACCATCACTCTTCTCAACTCTTTATCCATTTTGATTCATTCTATTTGTAAAAGGTTATAAATAGTTCAATTCTTTTATCCATTTTGATTCTTTAATATGTTGTTTGTAGGTGTTGGACTTCATAAGCTTGTGCACTAGCGATGGCAGCCTTATACCCTCCCAGTAGCCGATTTGGGTAACATTGGGTTTTCAGTTTGAATTTTAGATTTTTCTCTATTAATCTGATTTTGGGTAATATCATCGGGATTCTATAAGATTTTCTATTTTTTAGATTATGGAACTGAATTGGAGGTTTTGACAGGTTATTTTTCTGGAATGAGGATTATGAGTTTGTTTCTAGGTTTCTTTTTTAACTATGTTTCTTGCTTGACTATGCATATACAGAGAAGAGGTTTTTTTTTATAGCATTTTCCTGTTTGTTATGTGTTTTTTGAACCTGCAGGTTTACATTCATTGCAGATTTTGGGTTTTGTCACTGAGTAAAGGTATGCAAGCTTGAAATCAATATGTTATTTCAATGCTTTCTCTGTTTTTTTCTTCTTCTAAATTTATGAAAATACTGAAATTGCTCAAATAAATATGTCCTATCAAGCTATAACTTAAATCAATCTATGCATCAATTGTTTTGGAAGGATCTATCACAAGTGAGCATACACCTCACGAGTCTCTAGCAACAAATAAATGTATATATGTGTAGTAATGGCTTTGGCCTATAAAAAAAAGAACATAAATTAATAACCTTAGCAAAGAAACTTGAAACTAAAACATTCTTCTTTTTTTGCTACATTCTGTTTCCTTGTGAGATTTGAGTTATACATTGCTTAAGCTATCATTTTGCTTAACTTTGGAATGTGGATTTTGCTATGATCACCTAACTTGTAGAAATTACAGATCGACTGTTTTTGTTTTGTTTCTAGGCCTTCTGCATTTGGGCAATTTGGATGTTTGATTAATCCATATTGGTATTAATTTTCAGTTACCTGTTAATATTTGGTAGTAGTTTTTGTTAATCCATAATTGTTGATTTTATATTTGGTAGTAGTTTTTGTGATATCAATTTGCCCTTCATTGGTAATAATATCAATTTATCCTAAAGTCATGAATTGATGTATCTTTCCATTCCATCAACATCACGAATTGTTGTATCTTTCTCTCTATCTCCTAACTATTTTAACCATGATCTCTTGTAAGTTTCAATTCTAATTGTGTTATTAGCTTATATCCTTTCAGTTGGTAGTAAAGAGAACTATAATTTCTAGTTGGAAAACATTAAGAAACTGTATACCATCTGCTTTATCTCCTCTTAGGTAAGTTGCCTGACTTCTAATTTTATTGTTTTAACCTCTCATGTTGTTTAAGTTGTAAAATATATGTGGATCAATGGTAATTAGAATCATAAACATGATATCTTTGGAATTAGAATCATAAACATGATATAGGACCTAACTGATAGGTCATACTTTTTTGTTTCATTAGTATTGGATGGTCATGAGGTCGGGGGCAAAAAATAATAATGTTTTGATTGTTAACATTTTATAGCAATGGATCGAAGTTTGATGTTCCTTAAACATATATTTTGTGATGCATTCACTACTTGTGTAAACTCATTCATATTGGCTGCACAGAAACATTTGAATGAGGAATACAAGACACGTTGTCCATGTAGAGACTACCTAAATGGGAATCTTCATTCTTTCCATGTTATCCGTTCCCATTTATATAATAGCGGGTTTGCACCACACTATAAAGTTTGGACTTTACATGGGGAATTTCAAGAAAGTGAGTTAAGTGCCCAAATGGAGGATGATAGTGAAAATGATAGTGACAGTGAGGATAATAATGATAATGAGATGTTTGAGATGTTACATGATTTTCAAGGCCTAACAGATATGGGAACTAATGTTGATACCACAAGTGGCAATGACAACTCTCACGCTAGTAAATATGAGTATTGGTTTGGCAAAGCTCAAAGGGAGCTTTATCCTGGTTGTGAGAACTTTTCTATTTTAAGCTTTATTGTAAAGTTAATGCATATTAAGTGTTTCTCTCTTATGAGTAACAAGCATTTTGACATGCTACTCAATTAGTTAAAAAGATCTCATCCAAAAGAAGCATCTATTCCATCAACAAATAATGATGCAAAAAAGATGCTACGAGAGTTGGGGTTGGGGTACGAATCAATTCATGCTTGCAAGAATGACTGCGCATTATGTTGGTAGTGTATATTTTCTGTGAAGCTTTTTTGTTTATGATATATAAAAGAAGGAACCAAATGTGATAGATTTTAGGTTTGTGTACATGAAGGAGCTAAGCATGTTTGTGACGTTGACAAATGATGAAATTGTTCTAGGGGTTCTTGGTCACAAGTTTGGGTCTGTCTCTCTTGAAGACATTATGTTGGACAAACATTTAGAAGAAAAACTTGAGACTCAACAAGAGCTTGTGACAACAAAACAAGAGCTTGTTGAAACAAAGCAAGAGCTTGGTGAAGCAAAATAAGAGATCCAAGAATTGAAGGAGAACCAAAAGAAATTTGAGGAACTCCTACACAAATTAATGGAAGGGCAGCAACCACCTCCATAAGTAGTCCTTTTGTTTTGCAGGAATATGTGAACTTTTTGTGAAAACAATATGAACTTTCATAGTTGTTAACATTAAGCTTAATTGATTTTGTAGACTATGAATTATCATTGTAAGCTATTTTGGTTTTGGACTAATATGAATTAACTTTCAGTACCTTTGATCATTAATTTTTGGCACTAAATTCCAGTTACAAGGAGAAACTAACTTGTAGCAATAGGTTACTTATGAGAATAATTATCTTCAACTTACAACGTGGAATTTTACCTTCGATAAAGTTCTCGTTATAAACTTGTTACAGTGAGGAAACAAGTGTCCTAGAATTCATTCTCGCAACATATGATCTGCAACGAGAAATAATATTTTCATCGCTGAAAACTCACATACACATTCCTCGCCAAAAGATATGTACAGCGAGGAATTTGATTATTTTTGCAAGGAATTTTATCCTTGCAGAAGTTATGGAATGTCAATATTTAGATTGTCAAAAGGTTTTGGCGACCACATTCCAACCCTTTTAGAGAGGAATTTGTCATCGCTCCAACTCAACTACGAGAAAAAGTTCCACTCTCACTATATCATTTATGTGAGGAAACAATTCCTCGCTGTAAACATTTCTTGATGGGCCTACTACGAGGAACGAGCGAGGAATTTTTTTCCTCGCTGAAAACCTTTAGCAACAAAATAGCAACTTTCAATGAGGACAAAAGTCCTCGCCAAACAACTATTTTGTTGTAGTGATACTTGTCTGTACTCAAAAACAAAACTTTGCCTATTAAAATTCAAAGCCTAGTAGTTGTGAACCAAGACTTAACTCAAATCAAAGAGAAAGGAGTTGAGATTTCTTATACCTTTGTTGAATAATCTTTGCATAAGCAATGGTTAATCACCTAGGAGAGAGGGCCTTCATTCCTTATTTCTTGGCTCCATGACCTTCATTCCTTGCTTCTTGGCTCCATGGATTTCTTGGAGGAGGATGGAAGAATGGATTCTCCAAATTCCCAAGAAAGGGAACCTCTCAGTTTCCACATTAAGGAGAGACTTGAAGAAGAGATTAGTGACTTGGGGAGGATTTGATGCTAGTGAAATCCTCCCTAAGGGCTGGCCTCCTAGAGAAGAGAGAGAGCCTTTTGTATTTCTCTTTCCTCTCTTGAAAACCTTATTGAGGGAATGGGTTATCATTTCCTTTTTATAGCCACTCACATTGAGTAGCATAATTGAAATTAAAACTAACTCTCCCTCACATTCTCTATGGCCGGCCATGTGGGTTCATTGGGCTTTCATGCCCTTTCTGTTTTCAAGTTGTCATACAACTTGAGTTATTGGACTTGGCATTCGAAGCCCATTGGACCTTGAGGCCCAAAACTAACCCGAGGTCTAAAACGAACTTAATTGTTTGATTAATTAACATATTAATTAATCCTACGCATAAACAATTAAACCATTTAATTATTCTTACTCATCTCTGTTGTTTCTTCAATTTCTACCTTACACGATGTACAATCCATAAGGTTCTAATTAGCGAGGTAGTGGGTGATTAGAACTCTTACTAATCGATTGTGATTTGAAACTTAGTTTCAATTCTCCCTTTAAAAAAGATTAGTGATTGCTAATATTCAGGGCTTCCACAAACCATGGGTGACACCTAACAATATGTCATGGTGACCCAAGCTAAATAGAAGAGGTAGATAACCTAATTAGTTTGGGATTACAATGCAATACAGTCATTCTCTAAACCAATACTCTTGATCACATTGTTTGGATGATAGTTTATTCATGTCTACTATCCAATGTGATTATCTCGTTATATGATTACCTTGAATGTGATTTGGAACATACGTCCTAATTCGTATT
The DNA here is from genome assembly GCA_024362995.1 of Heteromeles arbutifolia. Lineage (NCBI taxonomy): Eukaryota > Viridiplantae > Streptophyta > Magnoliopsida > Rosales > Rosaceae > Heteromeles > Heteromeles arbutifolia. The sequence goes on along the minus strand of JANCRC010000002.1, from coordinate 33,958,555 downwards.
CATATGTTATGGCTATAGACTCTTAATCATATCATAGAGTATTCTCCTTCAACAGTTTGAAGGTTAGAGATCCCTTGTTGCACAATCACATGTCTCTATGATTAGGTAGCTTAACCCTAATGACGTTGTGGACACTGTCAACAAAATACCTTTAACCTAATCAAAGATTAAGGTCTTAACCATAAGACAACTATGGTGTCTCAGGTCAAAGGACTACTTTGCATTATCCCAACCATGAGTTCTCATATGACATGAGTATGAGAACTCCTCGTTGATCCTGTTCAGTGGACTCATTCTCTATTGAGCACCTGCATACTTGTCTTGGTGTCAATCACACTAATGACTCGAGACCAGTCATTCTCTCGGCGATAAGACGTATCATGTACTGATTTTAACGGATCGTCAATGCCCAATTGACAAGCTATGATCAGGAACGTTTAGGATATGTGTATGAAAGAGAATAATCTCATAAATCTAACTTCTTTAGATCACATTCTCCTAATTACATATTCCTCGAACTTATTGTTTGAGCGTATAACATTTATATGAGATGACTTTAAACAATAATCTTTACTCTTATATTAAACTAGTTTGGTTTAACATGTGAAATTTCTGTAAAGTAACATCATATGATTGGATTTATGGCACATTTCCAACAGGTCATTTAAAGAAGTTATGTTGGGATGATTCACTTATGGTCCGTTGGTAACTATCCAATGAAGCAGAACGCACACTCAAAAGCATAGTTAAGGACAAATGTGGGTCAATGACACATGGCACCTGGGTGGTAAGAAGCATCGGAGTGCTCATAGCACTTGACGGTTAAGTGAACAAGCTAAGATGTCTAATGTGGATCATAATAGGTTACTTTTATAGGTATCTTAGTCAAATCTGACTAGCCAACCTTCTTAGTCATGTCGGACTAGCCTTAGTCAAATTGAACTACTTTAGTTAAGCTGGACTACCTTAGTGAGATGGGACTACCTTAGTCAGCATAGACTAGCCTTAGTCAGGTCAACAAAGTCAGATGAAGCCCGAATACCAAGTGAACTCAACCATTCGTGGTTAGACAGAAGCCTATTAAAGATATTATTTATCTCTTAAGTAAGGAAACTCTAATTCAAAAAGGAAACTCTAATTCAAGTCAAATTAGGATACCTTGAAGATTAGACAACGTAAGCATGATCCTAGGATGATTAGGTATCTTATAGTCTCCGGATTTAATTAGAACCACCTTCTCTACAAGGACTTGCAAGATCTCTATAAATACCCTATCCTAGGTATTTATCTCACTAAGTCTTTTATAGGATCCTTAAGACATTATCTTCACCTTTTCCATAAGATTACAACAGACATATTCTCTCGATGCCTAATAGAGGCTTATCCTAAATATACACCTCCGTCTACGTGTAGACACATCCATGGACAGCTTATCTCCTTAACACTCCGTCATAGGCTATTTGTCTATGATGGTTCACGATATGCATACATCACACTATTCTTTCTTAGAACTACACATATAGCTTGATTCTCCTTCTGGGAGATATGTAGTCAGTCTTATTCAAATTCAACCATACCACATGAACCTTATTCTCTCCTCACCGGAGATCATGGGTCATTCCGACTAGATTTTGCCTCCATTCACGGATGTGCGCAAATTTGGTTCCAACAAAGATCAGCTTCTAGTGATCAAAGCAGGCCACTAGGGCTTCCAATAAGGACTTCGGGTCCTCGTTAGCTAAAAAGTCGGTGTGTAAGGCTTCGAATGAAAATGAGAGCCTTAGTTTTTGGCAACATCATCTAAGATAGTGTCTGATAGCTTCCCCACCTTTAGGTAAATCTTGAGCCCATTTGAAGTAGTTGGTGGCAAAGATATCAAGAGCGGTGACGTCTAACTTGTTCAAGTTTGACATATTTTTTGCAGGAAAATAAGTGGATTAAAACTTCAGGTTTAATCAAAATGGGTGCACGTGTAAAACTAAATTAAAGGTTTGTTTGGCAAGAAAATTTTGGTAAATAAGAGCTTAAGGATGTGAGCATTAGGCCAAGGATGTGAACTCATAGTGAGGACGGGTTAGTGGGTCCAATTGGGGTTAGAATTTTTTGCTTCTTGACTTGGAAAATTTGAAAGGCAAGTGATTTTTAAACTCAAAACAAATTAATTTAATTAATGTTGCTTCAATGATTGGAATATTATTCACATACTCGATTAGAATATGGAATTGAGCTTCTAATTGAAGCAAATTGGGCTTCTAGTGGAAGTGAATTGATCTTTCGACTGGAAAAAAAAAATTTGAGCATTTGACTGAATTCGAGTTTTGTATTCGACTAGAATACGGGTTTTTTATTTGATTGAGATATGGATTGGACTTTTTGACTAGAAACCCAATTTGAGAATACCACTAGAATGCATAGGTCCGTACTTCTAACGTCGAGTTAGGCTTACTTCTGGAAGTCCACTAGTAACAAAGTTGCTATAGTTTTGCGGCAATGAAGATTGAGGCATCATTGGAGCCTTGATATGATATAGACATGTATCAAGAAAAGTTACAAACAACGTTTTCGATTTAATATGCATAAAATTAGATTAAGGTTTTCATGCATCATGGTGATTTTTCTTACCGTGAGGTTTCATAAAATTCCAAAAGAAAAATAAAACAATATATGATAAACATAAAAATCATAAAACAATAAGAAAATATCGTATTCAGGTACATGCTTCATGAGTGTTTAAACAATAGGAGTTTGGCATGAACATGAGTAAAACGAAATACTTAAAATCGTAAAAATGACCATTATTTCAATGTTAGGCAGTAGGGAAAGGACTGCAGTACAGAGGGTTTTGTGGTTACAGAGCTTGTGCGGGAGAAGAAGGCTTCTCGCGTCGACTTCTTCTGTTGCAATTGATTGTTTGTGACGACCAGGAGAATTGTCTTTTTCTTTTATTTTATTTTTTCTTCTGATAATGGCTGCAAAGCAAAAGATTTCTAGGGTTTTGGGGATTATTTTCTAGTGGATGATTTAGCTAAGAGTAAAAGTACTAATAACATGTTGTAAAGAAAAATAATTTGAGAGAGAATGAGGAACTCTTATTAGAGAATTTGAAAGTGTGTTATAATATGGGTGCATTGATAAATTGTATTTTGTTGCAGGACATTTATGTTCATTCACTAATTGGTGTAAAATTTAAGCCATTCAATCCTCAATACAGTAAGCTGGCAAATTGATTCTCCATATTAAATTAAGGGTATTTGAGTAATTTGACAAGATAATCACATCACTTTTTTTTAGGAACAGTACGATATTTATTGATGAAATTGAAAACCTATAAAACTTGGGACGCACCCTCAATACAGTACGATATTTATACCACATCACTAATTGGTGTAAAATTTAAGCCATTCAATCCTCAATACAGTAAGCCTGCAACCAACCCTCGGCGCGCACAACCACCTCTCTTCGTGCCACTGGTCTTCCTTGCCCTAAGACATTACTCCTTGTTTTCCATATATTCCATAATAAAACCAACACCATTTCGAACGTGTGTTTTGAAGACGTCTGTGCTAACTGAGAAATCCAATCCAACAAGCTCAAGGTATATGAATTATTGACTCGCAGCCCCAAACTTGAAAACCAAATGGTCGCAGCCATAGATCAGTCCCTCAGTACGTGTTCAATAGTTTCTGGTTGTCCTCCACAGATCAAATAATCATCTTGCTGAATTCATCTTTTTTTTCACTAACTTTGTATGAGTTGGAAGAGCATCCAAACATCCTCTCCATGCACAGATTTTCACCTTCCCTGGTACACAAGCATTCCGTAATTTCTTCCATAGAAACCACATCATTTGAAATGTGTTGGTGGGGCCTACCTCTATTAGAGAGATAATACAAATGTGGTATGAAAAATGTGAGAAAATAGAATTACTTTGAAAAAGTTGAGGTTCCACCATAAAACCAATTGGTAATATGGGGAGTAGCCTAACCTCTTATAAGCCTATGCAAGGTCCCTCTTCTGATCAATGTGAGATTCATTCTCAACACGCTCCCTCACATGTGGGGAATTTTCAAGCCGAACACGTGACAACACAACGGGGTGATGTGGAACACGTGTGGCCGTTTGGCTTCACACGTGGAACAACCTGCTCTGATACCATGAAGAAAGTTGAGGTTCAATCATAAAACCAATTGGCAATATGGGGAGTAGCCCAACCTCTTAAGCATATGCAAGGTTCATATTTTCTGATCAAAGTGGGATTCATTCTCAACACATTATAAAATTGCAGCAAATCCGGAAAAGAACCGTAATGAGAAAAGAGATTAGGGCAATTGAGGTATGGGTTTCATCACATCGACGGCAATTGTCAGAGGTAGCCTGGAAAGGATAACGAAGTTCAAAAATCGTTCAATGTGGGCTGGTTGGACGGCTCTTCACTTAGGGTTTTATATTTTATTTTGTAACAATTTAGGTGTAGCTTAGAATAGACACTAGTTTGGGTTTTTCATGAACTAGTATTGGATGAAAAAAGATTAAGATAGATAAATCAAATAATTTCATCGTAAGTAAGTGACTTATAACTCAGTTGGTTAACAGTATTTGACTTTTCACTGAAGTTCGTTGTTCAAATTCCCCTCATTAAAAATAAATAATGTTGTGTAGATAATTCTCTATACGGGATATAAAATATAATTTTTTTCACCAATAAACGAGTACAATGAGACATGTAATACCAATACCCCATTAAAATGGTAAGAGTTACACATTCAATTACATAACATTCATAGCAATAGAACCTTAATAGCCGACTTAAATAGAAATGTATTACCTTAAAAACCAACAAGATACGAGGTATATTACTATCAGTAACCTTCATGAAATGATTTTTTTTTTAATAAATTGCTTGATTAGAAGCAAACGCTATCTTAGAAAATATGTAACAGTTAAGTGTCAATGTCACAAGTCCAGAGAATATGAAAGAATTATAAATATTCATATGCATTATCAGTATTTCTTGGCAAATCCTATTATAGGTTATCTGTGACCTACTATTCCATTTCAGACGGGAAGCAAATTAAAAGATTCTTTCAAAAAATAAATATATCTAATCCCGTCTTAAATTTATTTCCTTCATTGCATAGAAGATGTTCCCAAAAGAAAAAAAACAAGAAGAAGAATTCTTTGTACGCAGCAGTTACACACACAACTGACGTATCCGATACTTCATTCGACAAAAAAGCCAAATGCTACTACCAAACCCTAATAAATCTTTTGCCCTTATTATTCCTAGCGAACTTGGCCATTGTTGTTGTCGTCACCGTCGACTTGCTTCCTCTCCTTGAGCATTGCATTGGCTTTTCTCCACCTGTGGTATTTACCAAACAGGACCTCCATATCTTCTAGGGTTCTTCCCTGTGTTTCCGGCAGCATCGTATAAAAGAACACCCAAGCGGCAGCAGAAATTCCTGCGTAAAGAAAGAAGGCCCCGCCAATCGTGATGGCCTTGTACAATGAAATAAATGTCATAGAGACGATCCCACTTGTCACCCTATTACAAGCCACACCGATACTTACTCCTTGAGCGCGTAGCTTCAAGGGGAATATCTCGGAGCTATAGACCCACGTTATGGGCCCTAGTCCGATTGAGAAAAATGCCACATTGAAATATACCATGGCCATGCACAATCCGACGGCCCAGGGGACTGAACCTTTGTGATGATCGACGATCGTAAGGCCAACACCGAGAAACAAGAGCGAAAAGATCATTCCGCCTACGCTGGTCAGTAGCAACGGACGCCGTCCGAACTTGTCTAGGAAAAATGTGGCGACCAAGATGAAAGCGGTCTTGGTGCCTCCAACAGCAATGGTGGCGAGTAGTTTGTGATTGGCGGAGGTGATACCTGCCTTCTCAAAGATCCTCGGGCTGTACAGAACGACAGTGTCTATACCGGACGCTTGTTCTAAGATGTGAATACCGATGGCTGCGATTAAGATATGGCGAACAGCTGGGGTAGGATGAAGGATCAGTTCTTTCCATATTCCTTCACCGCGGCTGCGTTTGGTGATCTGAACGATGTCATCGTTTAAGTGTGGTGGGATTCCTGCGGCTTCTTTAATGTCGTCTAATCTGAGCTGACACTCCTCCTTGGACTCTGAAGTTCTTTGGAGGACTTTTCTGGCGTCTCCGAGTCGCCCTTGCATAACCAGCCACCGAGGAGACTCGGGCATGAACAGGACGCCGATGGTGAGAAAAATAGCTGGAACTCCGCCAACTCCGAGCATGAACCGCCAGCCCAAGTGAAGCGGGAGCTTGGCAAAGGCATAGTTGGCTATGTACCCCAGTAATATGCCAACATTGACAAACACCTACATATAAAGATTCAAGACCATTAACATAAATTTTACGGTCCAAAAAAATTTATAAAATTCTTCACAACATTTTTGGTTTTTGAAAATGAATCTGCAGCAAATCAATTTCAAGCCTCACAGGCAAATTCATGATTTTTTTTTGGAACAAATTTAAGATATCTTTGAACATTTGAAAAATATCACTAGACAAAAAGCTACTTAGTCATGGGTACAAGTAAACACCCATAAGGATAACTCAAAAACAAATAAAAAGAATATATCTTCCTTTAGGTGTGACATCAAAATTGTCAAAAAGTTTCTCATCCGCTGGCAAAGTTACAAATTCAAATCAAACAAAGGCTATGGATTTGGCATCATATTCATCAAAGGTATGTTGTTTCACATGAATCTTATGATAATCGTGCATTGTATAAGAAGATAAAATAACCATGTAAACAAAAAAAAAAAACAAAAACCAACAATCGAAACAAACCTCTGGGAAAGATGTGAGGAAGCCACGGAATGACGCTGGAGAGATCTCGGCAGTGTAGACAGGAGCAATCATCATACCATAGCCAACACCGACTCCGGCAACAAACCGACCAACCATGAGGAAGGCGTAGTTGGTAGCAAATCCCATGAGGAGAGCTCCAACCAAGAAGATGACCCCAGCGAGGACAATGGTATACTTGCGGCCAATCCAGTCGGAGGTTCTCCCGGCCAAGGCGGAACCGAGGAGGGAGTAGATGTTTAGAGTACCGGCAAGCACTTCGACTTGAACGTCACTGATTTTAAGATTTTCTTTGATGAAGAGTGATGCCCCACTCATTACACCAATATCTGTAAATAAAATTAACAAACAATATAAAATCATAAGAGAATTGAATCAATGTAAATTTAAAAACATGTATATCGAGACAAGTGTATGATAATTATTTTGGAGGAGGAACAATATTTCGAAAAAGTTTATTTCCTAATTTTTTTTCTTCGTGTTTCTGAAACGAATACGTTACGCTCTCCAAACATTGATCACTTTTAAGAAATTTGGGAAACTGATGAAACTGCAAGGAGAATTCCAATAAAAAAAATTGAGAATTACCAAAACCCAATAAGATTGAAGTTGTGCAGGCCAAAAGAGCACAGGCAATAGCAAACTTGCTAGTCTTGGGCTTCTTTGGAGGATCAAAATCTTCAATGCTCGTGTTCTGCGGTCCACCGGTGACGGTGTTCTCTTCCGCTGTCCGGGCAGCCATCTCGATCATGAGTGCAAGCTAGTGAGAAATAGAGAGAGACGAAGATAGAGCTCAGTCCCAAAGAGAGGAAGAGAGATAAATAGGTAGAGATGTCTATTGGAATTTGGAACTATGCAGTGTATGTAGAAAGCAATTAGAGCATAGAAATTAGTGTTAATTGCCACTTATATTTATAATGGATGGATTGTACCCATTGGCCCATGGCAGGTAATGGTTTTTGGTCAGAATTTATCCGTTTCCATTAGAGAAACCAATAGAGGATTAGGTTAGGATTTATCCAATTAATCCAGATTTGGTTTTGGACTCATGAGTGGTAAGTTTGAATTGGATTAGCCAATCAGTTGATGACTCTCAAAACATCAAATTTTACATGGTAAGAAGAATCATGATGATTTTTAATTTCTTCAACCAACTCGACACGTGTCTATTGTCATTAATGCAAAATTTAAACTTCCCATTACGGTAATTAATATCAAATATGAATAAATTCATCAACTGTCCATTTTGAGGATATCCAATGAATTCCATTCTAAATTAATTCCCTTCTCGTTGACCAGTATTATCTCTGAAACCTCTGCTCAAATACATATTATTATTTTATCTTGAATTTTGTTTTTGCTCCACTCACTGTGGAAAGTGTACAAATCACGTGTGGACATAGACTCAAGTTTGAATCGTGCTTTCCGTAATATATGTGGTATTAGAATACCGCTTCAATAAGAAACCCCCGCCCTCTCCTTTTGTTATCATGTCATTTTTACCATTTTTCTTATAGAAGATCCGTCAATGTATGTAAATCTTATCTTTATTAAAGACATGATACAAAAAAATCATTAAGAATAACATTTTTATGTTAAATTTAAAATTTTCATGTTAACTGAGATTCCATTTACATACACTATAATGAGACATGTCAAACTTATAGTGATGATGTTCATCAACAATTATACTCTTGCATCCCTCTAGTACCCAAATTCTTAAATGTTAAAGAAAAAATAATAATAGTTAGTGCGACGTGTTGAACCTACTATTGCTTCGTTTGGGGTTGTATATTAATCCCTTATGAGCGTTTCTAAGGTGCGCACACTTTGCGTGTGGATCATGCGATTCAACAATTGTGAGCTGACAAGCTCACGAGTAGAACTGAATCTTTTTCATGCGGTGTATTCATACTGTTTTTTTTTTTTTTTTCACCGGGTGTGTTTTTGTTGAAGAGAGAGATCAAGATAAGGGCTTAATTCGTGCTTGAGAGAGGAAAAAAAAAGGCAGAAAGAGGTAGTCAGTGAAGGGTATAAGGAGTCGACTTCAGGTGGATTAAAGCTTAGTCATTGTAACCCGATAATCCTGTACCTTTAAATATTTCTTGTTCACTAGGTGTGTTTTTGTCAAAAAGAGAGGGGAGCTAAGGGTTGTGCAAGACCATGATTTTTTAAGGCCGAAGTAAAACTGATCTGTATATCATTACCTCAGAAGTCTGGTCATGAATTGGATAAAACGGAGCAGCGATGCCACTATCACCCTGTTCCGAGGCAATAAGCGAAGTTTGAGCAACTTCATTGGAATGACCATTGTTCCGCAAGACACGGGATTTGATCCGGATATGAATATAATCAGATTCCTCATAAGTCTTGGAGTTCCTATTTTCTATGAATTGGTGTGCACCACATGTAATCACAACTCCTAAGAGGGTGCAGTATCCACTTCTAAATATGCTCTGGAATTCTCCCAGCTTAGAATGAAGATTCTATCCTAAAAAGTCTCTCTCCCAATGGTATAAATACACTCATCTAACTTGATCGTCAAGAGCCTTTGGCCGACACACACCCTCTGGGTCTTCGGCTTGCTCGCTGTTATTATCTGTTTGTAGTTTGCTTGAATTTGTGTTTCCACCACCTGCAGCGGTGCGCCGATTTGGTTCCAAGAATTGGTGCTCTCGTTATGAGTGAACTCCTATTTTTCTCAACCAGATCACTCTACTGCTATGAAAACCTTTCCCAGATGATCATCGGCCATCGTGCCATCGCTACATGTGACGAAGAAGTCTCCTTCATGGATCAAGTCTGGGACGGTGTATTGAAGATACCCGCGCCTGTGACAAATCTCCGGAGAAGTTTACGGGCCAAATAACAGGAAAAGACTCTTCAAGCTCTACGCATCAAACTTGATTATCAGTTCGTACAGGAGCGTGTTGCTTTAGGAAACCATTAATTAGGTTCGATATTCACCCTATGTGGACCAACCGGAGGATTTATTCACCAAAGGTCTGCCCAGGGCACTGATAAACCAAGTTTGAATTCAAACGTTCCCGCCACAACACTCACTAAAGATCGAAACCAAATCAGTAAAAAATGAAGGCGAAGATAAGACTCATCTGTTGAAAGCATTAGGCTGAGATAAGACTTATCTGTTGAAAGTATTTTGAACTTAAATAGGTTGTTTATTATTTGTATTACCTGTAACTTATCCTTGGTTTGAAGAGTTTGTTCTTCATCCAAATACTTCTTGTAATCACTATAAAAACATCAAATGGAATACGCTCAAATTATCGAGCACATTTCTTATATGGTATCATCCTTCCCACTGTCTCACGACAATCTTTCTTTCTCCATCCTCATGGCCTCTTCCGCTACCACTCCTCTCACCAATGTTTATGCCTTCCTACCCTTAAAACTTGATCGTCACAATTACCCTTTGTGGCGAGCACAGTTTGTCCATTTACTTCGCAGTCGAAGTCTCAAGCCCTTTGTTGACGGCACGTCCAAATGTCCCCCTGCTTTTTTGCTAGATGATGATGGTCAAATTACTGATGCCATCAATCCCTTTTTTGAACCATGGATTTAGCAAGATCAGATGGTGCTTTCGTGGATCACCAGTTCCCTCTCTCCTTTAGTCATGCATGTCGTTGTCAAGTGTGTTAGTGCTGCCAAAGCTTAGATCGCCTTGCAGGAAAGGTATGCACCTTTCTCTCATAATCGAGTCATTCAACTACGTGGAGAACTCTTCAACCTTCGTCACGGTGATCTTAGCATTGCTAATTTTTTGCATAAAATTAATAATTTGGCTGATCAATTAGCTTTGTCTGGTGCTCCCATGTCTGATAATGATTTGATTGCTACAATCTTGAACAACGTTGGACCCTTGTATGAGAATACTGTGGCATCCATCCAAGCCTGTGAGTCTCCCATTTCTTATGCAGCGTTGGAAGCACTGCTCTTCAGTGCTGAAAGACGTCATCTCACCTTTACTTTGACCGAAGATACTCCCATTGCTCCTATGACTGCAATGGCAGCCAACCGTGGACGCGGTAGTGGACGCACTGGTGGTTCCCGTGGTGGTGGCCGCGCTTGAGTTCCTCCTCACCCTAATGGCAGTATTACGGGTTCTTCTCAAAGTCGTTCATCAGTCCTCGGTGCAGGTCCTCCTTTTGGTGATCGCCCTCCTCTACGGTGCCAAATATGTTGTCGTAATGGTCATTCTGCCATAGATTGTTACAATCGCATGAACACTGCCTATGAAGGTCGTGTTCCCAGTGCTCGCCTTACGGCTCTTGCTGCTCAGACTCCTCGTGGCACCTCAACACCCACTGCTCCAACCACTTGGCTGCTAGATTCCGGTGTTAACGCCCATATAACCAACGATCATGGCCAACTCACAAATGCATAGGTGTATACCGGCTCAGATCACGTTAATGGCATTAACAGTGGTCAAGGTTTGAACATTTCTCACATAGGAACATCCTACATCTCCTCTCCCACTAAATCCTACACTCTCTCTAATACCTTATAATGTCCCAATGCTTCTCAAAATATCTTATCTATCAATCAATTTTCTTCTGATAATGATTGTTTCTTTGTCCTTCACCGACATTCCTTTCATGTTCAGGACATCCGAACGGGGAAGATCCTTTTATCAGGCCGGAGTAACACTGGACTATATCCATATGCAAGTTTCAATTCCAATAAAAGCCATGGATTCTTTGCGTGCATGGGAGTCAAAGTTGATGATTGTGTTTGGCATTCCAGACTTGGTCATCCCTCATCTTTTATTTTAAAGCATTTAGTGTCCACTAGTAAACTGCCTCTTACTAGGCAGTCTTTTAATTCTGTATGTCATTCATGCCCTCTGGGCAAAAGTAAAAAATTGCCATTCCCTTTATCTAATTCTATATCACATTTTCCTTTACAACTCATTCATTCCGACATATGGACATCACCAACTTTGTCAATTTCAGGATTTCACTATTATGTTATTTTTATTGATGATTATTCCCGATATACTTGGCTATATCCTTTAAAATTAAAATCTGATTTGTTTCCCACTTTTGTAAAATTTAAAATTGAAATGGAGAATAAATTTCAACGTAAAATTCAAACTTTTCAAACGGATGGAGGAGGTGAATATATCAATAATCTTTTCAAAACTTACTTGGAAAAACCATGGCATTCATCATCAATATACTTGTCCTCACCATTCTGAACAAAATGGTATGGCAGAACGCAAACACCGTCATTTTGTTGAAACTAGACCCACTCTCTTTGCTCATGCATCCATGACTCAAAATTATTGGGCTGAGGCTTTTCATATAGCTAATTTCCTATTTAATCGTCTGCCAACCAAAGTTCTCAATCTTATTTCTCTATACACAAAATTATTCCAACAGGAACCATCGTATGAATTTTTCAAAGTTTTTGGGTGTGCATGCTTTCCGTATTTACGTCCATACATGTCAAATAAGCTTCAATTTCGTTCCAAAAAATGTGTTTTTTTAGGCTATTCACTTCATCAACTTGGGTATAGGTATCTTGATCCGTCAACATGTCGTGTCTTTATGTCTAAGCATGTCATTTTTTATGAACAGTGTTTCCCATTTTGAGAACTGTCCAGTGCTACTCCTTCTGCATTTCACATACCTGATAGTACTTCTCCGGAATAATTTTTTCCCTCACCATCCCCATTAAATCCGGCCCCTAGCCTACCCCAACACCAACTTTCTCTCTCCCTTATATCTCATACACAACCCCACACTTCTTCTGATTCACTTTCCTCTCATACGGTACCTTTATGTACACCCTCACCAACCCTACCCCGCGCCTTAACCCTTACTTCCCTTACCCTTGCCAACTTCAGACCCACTTTCCACACCAACTTGCCCCATGCCAGTTTTAGCCTCCTCTAGTCTATCCAACACCATACCCCTGCCACCCTCAGAACCAACCTCACTCTACCTCATGGTAACCCGTGCCAAAGATGGCATCCATAAACCTAACCCTAAGTATGCCCATACCTCTACCACTAACGTTTTGACTGAGCCCACCTGTTACACTCAGGCTTAAAAATTTCAGGAATGGTCAACTGCAATGGTTGACGAGTTCAATGCCCTTCAACGTGTTGACACCTGGTCATTGGTTCCCTACCATCCTTCCATGAATGTTCTTCCCAACAAATGGGTTTTCAGAGTCAAACAGAAACCAGACGGCTCCGTTGACAGGTTCAAAGCTCGCTTGGTTGCCAATGGTTTTCATCAACAACCTGGCCTACATTATGGGGACACATTCAGTCTCGTGGTTACTCATTCCACTATCCGTCTTATCATTGCCCTGGCTGTGCAGTTCGCTTGGCTCATTCGACAACTGGATGTACAAAATGCTTTTCTTCATGGTTCTCTGTCTGATGAGGTCTATATGAAACAGCCCACAGGTTTTGTTGATTCTCAATTTCCAACACATGTTTGTAAACTCAAACGATCTCTCTATGGTCTTAAGCAAGCCCCAAGGCGTGGTTTCAATGTTTTTCCAACCAATTGGAACATCTTGGCTTTTTAGCTTCTCAGGCAGATTCCTCTCTTTTTGTTTACTACCATGGTTCGGTTCGGATCTACTTACGTATCTACGTTGACGACATTCTCATTATAGGCAATAATACTCAGTGCATTAGTACTTAATACGGAATATGGGCACTATTTTCTCCATGAAAGATCTTGGGCCTTTGAATTATTTTTTAGGCATGGAGGTTCCCGATGACCGCATCTCCATAGGCGGCTATTGCATTTTCCTGGGTTCTAACCTTGTATCCTGGAGTTCCAAGAAACAAATAGGAGTCTTCTGTTCCAGCACAGAGTCTGAATATCGTCAACTTGCAATTATAGCCGCCACCATTTCATGGTTTTGAAAGATATTCAATGATCTTCATCTCTGACTTTCTCCCCCAAAGGTTTGGTGTGACAATATTTCTGCTATTTCCATGGCCTCCAATCTGGTCTTCCATGCATGGACACATCATGTAGAAGTAGACTATCATTATATTCGTGAGAAGGTTACTCGTTATGAACTTTAGGTGGGCTATGCCGCTACCCAAGATCAGGTTGCAGATTTTTTGACTAAAGGTCTGTCTACTTATCGGGTCAATTATCTTTTGTCCAAGCTTCCCGTTCGCCGGCGACCGTTCAGCTTGCAAGGGTATGATAAACCAAGTTTGAATTCAAACGTTCCTGCCACAACACTCACTGAAGATCGAAACCAAATCAGTCAAAAAAAGGCTGAGATAAGACTCATATGTTGAAAGCATTAGGCTGAGATAAGTCTTATATGTTGAAAGCATTAGGCTGAGATAAGACTTATCTGTTGAAAGTATTTTGAACTTAAATAGGTTATTTATTATTTGTATTATCTGTAACTTATCCTTGGTTTGAAGAGTTTGTTCTTCATCCAAATACTTCTTGTAATCACTATAAAAACATCAAATGGAATACGCTCAGATTATCGAGCACATTTCTTATTAGCACATCATTCACAACTTCGACCTGAACTTGTTCATCCTTTGATGCCCAGTTTGCAGGGGTGTGTTAAACAAGAGTCCACAATCATTTGAAAGACTATTTATTTATTCAAATTCAAGTATTTGTTAATGGAATATTTCTTATTTTTGGTCAACGTTGATGAAATATTCCAAATGTATTTTTCAACCGTTAGGACTGTTGCACTCAATGTCAAAGTATTATATAATTTGTAAATGATAACGAAAAGAGACATGGGTTGCACAAATCTCTCTCTGCTCAGTTTCTACAAAACCATTTCAAACCAAAAATTTGCCATAACGGGCTACGTTTCTTGGTTTTCCTTGAGAATGATGATCAGTGAGGAAGAAACATCAATTGATAGACATAGTACAATGTAGCCGAACACTAAATTTAGAGCTGCATCGATGGGATCCATAATCGTAAAGAAAGAAAAGTGGGAGAAATAGAATAAAATGGGAAGAAGATAAACTAAAGGATTTTATATTTTCATTTGTAGTTCCATCAGATGCATATAGAAGTTTAAATAAATAAAAGGATAACTAGGATTTAGTGGCCTCGATGGGCTTAACATTAGTAGTGGGCCAAATAAGTAATAGTCACATTTAATGGCCCAATGGATCCTCACATGCATTTTCCCCATTTGGATTATATTATTCTTCTGCATTTGCCCAACTTAGAGTTGCATTT
The DNA here is from genome assembly GCA_024362995.1 of Heteromeles arbutifolia. Lineage (NCBI taxonomy): Eukaryota > Viridiplantae > Streptophyta > Magnoliopsida > Rosales > Rosaceae > Heteromeles > Heteromeles arbutifolia. The sequence continues at coordinate 33,943,474 of JANCRC010000002.1, read as the reverse complement.
CACAAATTTTATGACTATCTGTTTCAAAAATCATTTGTCAATTTGTTGAAAAGTTGAAGGTTATGAACTATGAGCTCTCATTTGGCTTTAATACTGAGTGAGTAAGTTATGCTAGTCTCAAAATTTTGTGACTTTTTTTTTGGAGCAAACAATAGTATCTATACTAAAAGGGTGGATGAGTGGGCTAAGCCTTTACATTGGACCAGCCGTAACACTGTGGGTCAGCCATAAAACTTTGTGACTATTAAATCGTCTGTAAGAACCAACAGTGGGCTCGACCAAAAGTCATTCTAAAAAGATACTTTATGGACACTTAACATATTAAAGTCATTTAGTTTAATACGAGGACAAAAATTATTATTTAAAGTCATCTCATGGGATGTTATACTCTAAAACTAAAACAATAAGTCCAAGGAATATGTAATAGTGATTATGCAATCTAAGGAAGTTACATTCATGAGACCTTTTGTTTTCATAAACATATCATTTTCGTTCATGATCATAAAATTGCTAATTGAGCATTGACAATCCAGTAAGATCAAGTACATAATATGTCTTCTCTCTTTAGAGAGTGACTAGTCTAGAGTTATTAGTGTGAAAGATAACAACGCAAGTATGTAGTTTCTCAATAAAGAGTGAGTTCACTAAACATGACAAAACAGTTCCCGTACTCATGCTATATGAGAACTCACTAATTGGGATAAAGCAAAGTAGTCATTTGATCTGAGACACTACATTTGCCTTGTGGATACATCTTTGATCATATCATGCTTCATAACCTAAGATTCGTTCCGCACATTGTTAGGATTGCTAATTTATTCATGGAGGCATGTGAGTGTACAATAAAAGATCTCTGACCTTCAACTATCGATGAAGAATACTCTATAATATGATTCAAGAGTCTATAATTAGAGTGCATGAATATGATTTAAGATGTATGTTCTAGATCGCTTTCATGGGAATCACATAGATAGTAGACATGAATAAACTATCAACCAAACAATGTGATCGAGAGTATTAATTTGAAAAATTACTTGAATAGGTTATCCGCCTCTTCTGTTGAGCTTGGATAGTCGTGACATACTATTAAGTGTCCTCATGGCTTGTGGAAGCCCTAAGGATTAGTACTCACTATTCTTCATTAAAGGAAGAATTAAAAAGTAGTTTCAGTTCACAATCAATTAGTAAGAGCTCTAATCACGCATTGCCTCACTACTAAGAACCTAATGGATTGTACTCAACTAAAAATTAAATAATTAAATGAAAAGATTCTTATTGGCCCTTAAGTTAGTTTCGGCCTTCATAGCCCAATGGGCCTTTGATCTATCAAGCACAACAAGTTAAATAGTTTAACTTAAAACTACAAGCCCAAAAGTCCAACTAACACTAGTGTGAGACCGGCTCTATAGTGAGAGAATGCCACGCTTTGTAATACCCCGTATTTAACAAAAAAAATATAAATGTGCGTTTGTGTATATATATATGTGGGTGAGTAATTATCCTTATTCAAATGTAATGATTTTCTTTGGGTTTCTGTATGTTTATACCATAACTTGTACTTTTTATATGTAAACTAGTCTCAACGTAAAGTCCTTTTTGCTACAAAATTATTTCAAAACAAGCTAATATTAATTTCATATTCATACTGAATTAGAGATGTTTTTCGTTTGAATTGAAGAACTAAGATTAAAATGAGATCATATGACAGTCATGACTAGAGTTTGGCTTGATTTTCTCACAAAGACAAGTTGATGTTTAGGCAACCATAGAGAATAAAGAGAAGGGGTTAGTCACTACTCTAGATAGGTTGAGGTGGGTTTATTTAATTTTTAGAGTATGGATGTGGCCTTTGGGTACCAGGAGGATCCTCGCCACATCCTCTTTGTGAGAATCATAAGGATCCTCCAATCACATTCGTTCATCGTACATCATGCGGTCAGAAATTATTGCAAATTTTTTTATTTAAAATTGAATATAAACAGTACCTAACAAAAACTGGCCGCACGATGTACAATGAATGGATGTGATTGGAGGATCCTTGGGATCCTCATGAAGAGGATTCGGCGTGGATCCTCTCTCCTTTGGGTATTTGCCCACATGCATTGTAATGATTATAATCTTGATCGGTTACTATTACTTCCAATGCTTGATGTCCAAGTGTAGCAAAAGATATGGAAGTGGCATTGAATGCTTAATTGAAGATTTCATTTTTTTCTCCAAGTGAACCATGGGACGAATAAGAGACCAAGAAAACAACAGTAACACCACCCCAACAAAAAGAAGAAGAGCCATTCTCCCACCATAACTATGGTGTATGTTCACCATACACCAAATCATCTGTCACGCATATTTTCACCTAATTTTAGTTAACTTTCACATTAAATGTTACTTTTTCAATTTTGAAAAAAAATTAACGAAGGTTAAGTCAAAGGACACGTGACATGACAATGATTATACACCATAGATTATGGTGAGCATACACTATAGATTATGGTGGTGAGCAAAAATGCTTTCATTTGTAAATCCTCCATACATAGTGAAATAGATACACAAACACCATCTCAGTGGCTGTAACCACTACAAGAAAACAAGGATTAGGTGACGGAATTTTTTGTGGAGCGCAAAAATTCATCACATTTGGGTAAAATAAGTGACGCTTTTTTAGAAACCGTCACATAATAATTTTCACTGGACACCAAAATACTTTGCGTCACATAAACTTTTGAATTCGCCACAAACTATTGGGCGAGAAATTTTACCGCCGAATGAAATGTTAATATGTGACGAATCTTTAAAATTCATCACATAACAAAAAAAAGCCACGTTATGCCATTCGTTACATATAGTATAAAATAAAAAATAACAATATACTGAAGAAATAATATCAAAGCCCCAAGGTGTAAAACCTATTTCATTCGGTTCTCTGTTCTCACCCATTCTGGCCGTCTTCAGCTCCTCTTTGCTTACTCTCTCACCCCCAACTCCGACGACCAACAATTGGTGGTTGCCAGCAACGGCGACAACCACTCTCCTTCGTCTTCCTTTCTCGGCCACTCTCTCAGTATCATATGTTGCTCATTCTCTAACTCTCTCCTCTCTCTGACATAACAAGACCCAAATTGGGTAAAGAGAGATTCGGTTTTCTATCGAGTTCTTCAGGCGACAACAAGGTACTTATCTGTTTCCCTACATTTCTTTAGTTGTCTTTTGGATTTTCTTCTTCAATCCATTATTTCGTTGCCAAGCTTAGACACCCAGTTATCAATTTCCTTTCTCTTTCGAAAATCAATGAATAATGGATGAAACTGTACAGTTTTAACCAGATCCACAGAATGTGAAACTTTAATTTTAATTTGCTACTAGTTCATTGCCTTGGATTTTTGGCACTGATAGTGGCGACCAAAAAAAGCAATGAGTAGATGGACATGGGAAGTACAGAACTTTCTGGACGAATGTTAAGAGTGTACGATCACCTTCATACGCTCAACCCAATCTGATAGGATTGAAGTTTCTTTTCAAATTTTTTGTATCATTTTTTTTCTAAATTTGGTTTTGAATTTGCAAGTACTTGCCTCCAGCAGCCTTCTGCTTACACATCCGCACTCTGCAGCCTTTAATTTGGGTAAATTTTGGTTTTGATTTTTCTAGATCTGTATGTATTTGTGCCTGGCTGTTTAATTCTATGATTGAAGATTTTTAACTAGATTTATTATTATATATGGAGGATTTTTAATCAATTTTTCTATTTGCTTTTTACTTTTCCGTATTTTTCTTTTTACTGTGAATTGTAGGATGAAATTATTTTTCTGGAATGCTTCTATTTTTCTTGCAGGATGAAATTATTTTCTAGAATGCTTCTGTTTTGCATGTAGGATGAAAACATACATAATTGTTTAAGTTACCACTTTATACTCTACAGTCAACTATGTCTATTGGTATATATATGGCAAGATACTTAACAAAAAGTGACTCAAAGCGTCTTGATGACAGTAGATAGCCAAAAAACAATCAGCCAAAGTGGTACTTAAGCTTCATATCTTGGTCTGCAAAAAAATGTTGTTACCTCCGTCACCGTCTATTACCGAGAGAAATTTTTTATTGTGATTGGAACACGAGTGTTACATCATGTGTTTTTATATAAGTGATAGAAAATTTTAATAATACATATATCTCACCATTTGTATAGTTACATGTGGTATACCATCTCGTGTTCCAGTCACATTGAAAAGTCTCTCTATTACCGATGAGTTTTCTTGTAAAACACGCATGACAAAGTCACAACTTTGACGTGAGAGGATATTATATTTGGAGGGACCACATAAATATAATGGGGCTGAATTGGTAGTTGCTTTTGTTGGAAGTATGCCCACAAAGCCACTCATTTGATGTAATAGCTTTTTGGAATACTTGATGTGTTAAACTATTATATGTTTAATGAAGGGCAAAGCTTATTGTTAATCACTATTTATTGTATCATGTGTTTAAGCAATAAGGGAATCCAAGGAATGTATTTAATCTAAGAGAGAAGTGATCTAAGTAAGTTAGATTAACGAGACCTTTCTCTTATGTTCATTCCTAAAACGTTCCTAGCCATATGATTGACAATCCGCTAAGGTTAGTATGTGTTATGTTAACTCAAGCGTGAGTATGACTAGTCTCGAGTCATTTAGTGTTGGACACTGAGACAAACACATAGGTGCTCAAAAGGTAATCGAGTACACTGAACAACGATCAAAATAGAGTTCGAACATACATGTCATGTAAGAACTCATAAGTTGCAATATGCAAAGTAGTCCTTTGACCTGAGGCATCATTGATGTCTAATGGTTAGGTCCTTGATCTTTGATTATGTCAAAGGCATTCCATTGAGAGTGTCCACGGCATTGTTGGGGTCAAGCTATCTAGTCATGTAGGCATGTGAATGCACAACAAGGGATCTTTAACCTTCCATGGTGGAAGGAGAATACTCTGAGATATGATTCGAGAGTCTTTGGCCAAAGCATACGAATATGAATTAGGAAGCATGTTCCAAATCATATTCAATTGATTCATATAGAGAAGTATCACATTGGATAGTAGACATGAAACAAACTATCACTCAAACAATGTGATCAAGACTATTGTATTAGAGAAGGGCCTTATTGCATTGTAATTGTAACTGGATAAGTTCTCCAACCACTTCTACTTAGCTTGGGTAGCCATGACATACTGCTAGGTGTCACTCATGGTTTGTGGAAGCCCTGAGGATTAGCAAACACTAATCTTCATGAAAGGGAGAATTGAAATGTAGTTTCAATTCACAATTGATAGTTAAGAGTAACAATCGCCCACTGCCTCGCCAATTGGAACCTAATGGATCGTACACCGAGTGAGGATGAAAGTGAAGAAATATAAATGAGATGGATAAGAAATTAAATAGTTTAATTGAGAATGGTCAAGATTAATTAATTAGTTAATTAATCTTACGAAAGGTTCGTATTAGGCTTTTAAGTTGGTTTTGGGTTTCGGGGCCCAAAAGGGTTTTTGGTCCACAAGGCCCATTGAGTTTAGGTTGTGTGACAACTAAAACTAAATGGAAATTAACCCAAAAACAAAGTCAAAACCGGCCTAGGGTGAGGGGCATCAAACTTGGGTTAATTGCAAGTTTGCCACTCACATGTGAGGTGGTATAAAAGCATCTTTATAGCTTTTACCTCTTCTTGAGGCAAAGAAGAGAAACATTTTCTCTCTTTTTCTCTAAAAGAGGCCGGCCACTTAGGGAAGAGATAGCTAGCAATCTTTTCTTCTCTAAGTCATCCATTTCATCTTCACACCTCATCCTTGGTGTGGAGACCTAGAGACACCAAACCTTTGGTGTTTTTGGAGATCCTTTCCTCACATCCTCAAGGAGCAAAGGAGTATCAAAAGGAAGAAAATCACAAGGAAGATCCAAGGAGCTAGGAGGTGACTTGAAGGCCCTCCACTTGGGTGAATCCCTTGTGTAAACAAGGATGTGCTTCAAGGGTAATAAATCTCAAAATCCTTTCTTCTCTTTAATGTTGTTAAAGAGTCTTGTGGTTCACCATTCACTAGGCTTTGAAAGTCATGGGTTTTAGAATTGTTTTTGAATGCATGCCTACTTTAAAGTGTTATTAGTTTGCATATGTGTTCAAATGTTCTTAGCTAGGACAAAATTTTTCTTTCAACTTTTCTTTCATATATAATATATATGTGTTCTTACTTTGTCCACTCCTTTTTGTCTCGTGTGTGTGTGTGTGTGTATATATATATATTGTGCATAATTGTTCATGTGTCACAAATTTGGCCATTACGGCAAATTTTTTAATTATCAATTTTGGCGTGCTATGAAAAAGAAAGATAACAATATATACAATGATATGTCCCATTTGAGAATAATTCATAGACAAAGGGTCCATCGGAAAAGAGGACCATATAACCTAACACTTATCCTACAGTACTAATTGTATATGGTTCAATTTTAGTAGGTTGAGTCTAACTTCTTGTCCTAACTTAATTCAACTCACTATTTGATACCTAACCTCAAATCTAAATTACTGATTCCTATTGGATTAGGTGTTGAGTTTCTACTTATGTGTCTCGGTTCGAAACTCTCCTTTTTTTTCAATTAATGTAATAGTTTCGAACTCTTCCCTCACTCCTTAATAATAGTAATTTTTTCTTTTTTAAAAGGACATGATAGAATGCATGTGAGGTAAGTTTTTTTGAGGTCATGATTTTGAAAGGGAAAAATGTTGTGTGGTGCTATCTAACATTGGAAAGTTAAATCTTGTATTATGAGAAAAATTGGTCTATTTTCAATTAGTTTTGGAGTGCAACTTCAACTTTCTTCATGTAAGAGAAAGAAAAAAGAAACAAAGAGGCAATAATGAGTGATGGATTGCCCTAACATTCTTAGTCAACCAACCGCATCTCAAGTTCAAACCCTTCTCCCTGCACTAGTGTAGATTAGTAGAGTTCTGTAATATACTTCAATATTTTTCTTTCTTGTGTTTTTTGAGAATCTACACTTGGATCATTTCAGATGTTTGGTTAATTCATTTTTTTTTTATATTAATTTTCAATTACAGGTTGGTACTTGGTTGCTTGACTTGTAACCCTTTTGTTAGCTCATATGAGTAATTGTGTGCATGTTGTATTCTCTTTTGTTGTGATGGATTTTTGTTTGAGATTTTAGTTGGGATTCTTGTTTTTCACTAAGTCTACTTGCTTTGCTTTATATATAAATTAGTCGTCATTTGGGATTTGAATATTTGGGTTTCACTATTTTTCAAGAATGGTCTCTTTGTGTTCGGTTAGGTCCACTAATATGGAAAAAAGGTTCCAACTAGCTTGGCCAGCAAATAACTTGTGTGAATCCATTTATGTCTTTTGCAGGTCAATCATGGTATTTCCAGGTGCTGTTACAAATATAAACCGGTAAAGTGGTTTAATAACTTAAATAGGTGTTAATATGTATACCTTTTGGTCAAGTGTACTGTAGAAGGGATATATCTTGTGTATCAACACTTTTTTTCTTGCTATACTGTTTTTTGTAAGTTATGCGTTTGAACAACATTTGGGTTACCTAACCGCTTTGTTTGAGTGAAACAGTTCTTCATATGTCTACTGGAATGGATTACAAAATGAAAAGTGGTGATGTAGCTGGAGCTTTAAAGATTGAACCTATTCAAATGGCTAGTTTCTTCTACGTTGCCTATTATTGATGCTACATATTTTGTAGTAGATAACTCAAATTCAATATTTTTAGTTATGATATTATCTTTTTCAAGCTACAATTGGGATGTATTGTCGGTTACTGTGGACATGTTAATGTAAAAACTACCCATATTTGAATTATAAGATTTTATTTTTTTTTCATTGAGTTTCATAGTATGTACTTGCCATTTACAGAAATACATTAAGCTGAAATGCTAGTTTAATTACTAAAATGATAAAATGTAAAAGAATAAATGGATTAAAATATAATATAAACAATTTAAAGGAGCATGTGACAATATACCTATTCATCACATAATTTTAGGATTTGTGACGCTTATAACGTCATAAATTGAGTCAAGATTGGCATTTGGGCTTGAAAATATGTGAGGAATCAGGCGCCTCGTATACTAAGAACAGGTGACAAATCACAAATTCATCACATATACTATCGGTGACGTCACATAGGTGATGAGGCTTATGACGACCAAAATTCGTCACATATACCATTATGTGACGAATTTGTAGTATTCAGTGACGCTTTGCCATCGTCACTGAAGCCCTATTTCCTTGTAGTGAACCGAGTTGGCAAACCACTTAAATTTTGTATTTATGAATTTACGTTTCAAGATCATTAATTGCCATGCAAATAAAAAAAAAAACGGGTGGAAGAAAGGAAACAGGGAGTGTTGTGAAAGGAATTGATTTAAAATAAAAGTGAAGCTAAAGTGAAATGGGTTTACTAAAAGAATAGTTAAAATTAACTTATCATTTAAAATAAAAAGGAGAATAATGATTTAAAATTTTAATATAAGAAAATGGTTATTATCATCCAAAGGAGGACGGCAAGGGAAGCAAATGGAAATGGTAATAGTAATATTTTTCAATTATACTGTTGGATATTATTGATACTTTATTTACTGATAGTATGATATATTTTGCTTACTAACTATTTTGAGTAGGGTTGTAGATTGTATAATGTTACATTGTATATACATAAGCATTCATGCAAACGGAAAGCAAGAAAAAATGTTGAATTGTGTAAAGTGTTTGAATTGTGAGGATATTCAAAGGCTGGAGAATGCCTTGTATATAAAATGATGAACCTTTTTATATCAGGTGTCAGGGGAAGAGCTTGAATATACAATTGGTTGATTATGAAATAATGAAACCTTGTTTATGTCAAGCGTCAGGGAAGGGCTTGGGTATATAAATGAGTGTTGGGGGAGTGCCTATATAATAAAGTGAAAGTTGATAATTAAATTATAAAAATTGCACTTAAGGGATGAATGGGTGTTGACTCATATTCTAAGGTATTCAGAGCCAAGTGGTATAAGCATGTTATGGGATGTGTAGGCTTGAGTGGCTTAAATATGTATCACCGGGATTAGAAGTGTAACATCCCACATCGCCCAGGAGAGTGATCCTTAAATGTATATTCTCATCCCTACCTATCACGAGGCCTTTTGGGAGCTCACTAGCTTCAGGTTCCGTAGGAACTCCGAAGTTAAGCGAGAAGGTGGCCAGAGCACTCCCAGGATGGGTGACCCACTGGGAAGTTGCTCGTGAGTTCCCAGAAACAAAACTGTGAGGGCATGGTCGGGGCCCAAAGCGGACAATATCGTGCTACGGTGGTGGAGTGGGCCCGAGAAGTGATCCATCCCGGGCCGGGATTTGACAATTGGTAACAGAGCCAATCCCTGGCCGAAAGTGTGCCGACGAGGACGTCGGGCCCTTAAGGGGGGTAGATTGTGACATCCCACATCGCCCAGGGGAGTGATCCTTAAATGCATATTCCCATCTCTACCTAGCACGAGGCCTTTTGGGAGCTCACTGGCTTCGGGTTCCGTAGGAACTCTGAAGTTAAGCGAGAAGGGGGCCAAAGCATTCCCATGATGGGTGACCCGCTGGGAAGTTGCTCGTGAGTTCCCAGAAACAAAACCGTGAGGGAATGGTAAGCCTAAAGCGGACAACCGAAGGGTGTTAGGCCATCTCCAACTGAAGGGTCCAGAGGGTCAGAGGGCCGAAAATAGCCCGGAAACCGTCTCCAACCGAGGGCCAGGCCAAATGGCTCGTGGGCCTCAGTGGGCAAAAAAGGGCCAAAAGGCTAACTGACTGGCCCAAATGAGCCAGCCAGCCAGCCTAATTTGGATTTTTTTTTTTTTTTTTGTTCTTTTTTGTTTGCCCAACCCACTTTAGGGTTTAGAGCTTACGTTTTTTTCTTTGCCCCAACCCATTTTTTGTTTTTTATGCCCAACCCACTTTTTTTTTTTTTTTTTTTTGACGTTTTTTTAAAATTTTTTATTTTAAATTTCTAATTTTTTCCTACACCATTTCACATTTTTCACCATTCCATAGTAGCTTACCTCATTTTATTTCAATTCTTCACATTCCATAGTATAGCCATTTGACCCTCGATTGCAGATGGTTTTTTGTGACAAGGCTAAAACAAGCCCTATGGCCCTTTGGCCCTCGGTTAGAGATGGTAAGGCCATCTCCAACTGAAGGGTCCACAAGGCCAGAGGGCCTAAAATAGCCCAAAAACCTCTCCAACCAAGGGCTAGGCCAGATGGCTTATGGAATCTGAAAGGGCCAAAGGGTTGGAGGGCTGGCTGCATGCAGCCAGCTAGCCAGCCTGGGGCTGGCCAGAAAAAACATTAATCTTGTTGGTTATAACCGACATGAATGCTTAAAAACAAATTTGAATCCAACGGCTAGTTGACGTCAGCTAGCCGTTGGATTCATTTCTTCTTCTTTTTTTTTTTTCTTTTTTTTTTAGGTTTTTTGGGCTCTTTTTTTTTTTTTTTAAATTCTCCAAACTTCTAATTTTTTTTCCTATAAATTCAAGTTAATGTTGTTTTTAAATTTAATTTGTAGTTTTTAAATTTAATTCGTCGTTTTTAAATTTAAGTTGTAGTTTTTAAATATAAGTTGTAGTTTTTAAATATAAGTTGTAGTTTTTAAATTTAAGTTGTTGTTGGATTTGAATTTAAGTTGTTGTAGTTTTTAAATTTAAATAAAAAATTATGTTTGGCCCTTTGGCCCTCAGTTGGAGACGGTTTTTTGTGGCACGGCTAAAACGAGCCCTATGGCCTTTTGGCCCTCGGTTGAAGACGGAGACAAATATGGCCATGTACTACTCATTAAAATATTAATATCTTGGAGAGCCAGAGGGCTAAAACGAGCCCTCTGGCCAACCCTAGGTTGGAGATGGCCTAAGAAATATGGCCATGTATTGTTCATTAAAATATTAATTTCTTGGAGGGTCAAAGGGCTAAAATGAGCCCTCTGGCCAGCCTTCGATTGGAGATGACCTTATAACTCTAGCCTTTTCTCTAGGGTTTTGTTAGAAGAAATTGGAGAAGCATCACTCTCCATTTTCTCTCTACAAGGCCGGCAACATAGGTTGGTGTTGCTAGCACCAAACTTATCCCTATGTCACTCAGCTCCTTTTCATATATATCATTAGTGTGGAGCAATTAGAGGTTTCCTTTTTGAGAACTTTTTTGATTCTATTCCATCATCCAAATTTAAGGGAGTCAAGTAGCAAAAGGTAGCAAAGAAAGGAAGGTACTCTTCTGGGTGAATAGCCTTTGCTTATGCAAACAGGTTTCTACAATGGAATAACAAATTCATCTCTTTTCTAGTAGAGTTGAGTCTTGGTTTACCACTATTAGGCTTTGAATTTCATAGTTAAAGATTTGTTATTTGAGTGCATATGAACTTGCTTTCGTCTTTTAATTATTAAATGCTCTATGTATGTTGCTCAAACGATATTAGATAAACAATTTTTTTCCTTCAAGAATCAAGGGTCATCTTTCTGGCGACGCAAGGAGACCTAAAGATGGATATAGTTGAAGAAAGAAGTTTCAAGAAGAAAAAGTTTGCTGGAATACTTGAATTGGTCTCCAAGTTCGCTCCAAGGTTATCCGTATTTCTCACATTCTCTTTTACCTGTGAATCTATTTTGGTCACATCAGCCAACTATGATGTTGAAAAAGGATGACCTAAAGATGACCAAAACAAAACCTTCTTCAACTGTTTTGGTCTCCAAGTTCGCTCCAAGGTTTTGTTTTATTAAGCTTTCGTCGTTGCAAATTTTATATTGAAACCCAAATGTAAGTCTTAATTTGACTACATATATATATTGTGCTCTAGCTTTTGAAACAAAACATGTGCAACTCATGTGTCTATAAGAAACTAGTTTTTGAAGAACAAGGATCCCGAGGATCAATTAATCTTGTTCGTTCATCGTTTATCGTACGGTCAGTTTTCTTTATGTCTTATTCATATTTAATTTAAAATTTAAAATAATATAATGTACAATGAATGGACATTATTAATTGATCTTCTGGAGTCGAAGAGGATCCTAATTCGTTTTTGAAAAGCATAAAGTATGTAGACCGGTACACACCTGTATTGTAGAATTTTATTAGATTTTAACTTTTTGGTGCATGGAGAAGTTTATTAGATTTTATCTTTTTGGTGCCGGAGGATTAAACCTTTTCTTAAACAATTCTTTAAACAACTCTCAATCAGCTATTTCCTCTGGTGACATCGAATAAGAATACTGTCTCCACTAGAATGTAGATTCAATACTCAGAAACCAGGTAGTCGTCTCAACCCTCATTTCAAAAAGAAGATTCCCTTAACTTGCATCACATGAAAGGTCTTTCCAACATGATTGAGCCATCGCTCTGCTCCCTCAGGTTCTTCATTTCCCATAAAATGATTCAGCTTCAACTTATAAACTGTCTCAAGAGAAAGTCCTTTGAATAATAGACTAGATCACAATAGCAATAGCTTCCCTTAACTAAGCTATATCGGGAAATTAGGCTCATCTGAACGATGTGGCTCTCTACGAGGCGGTATAGTTCTGACAGAAGGCACTAAGAAATTCTCAAGATATACATGACTACAACCTAGGCTCTGATACCAACTGCCATATCTCGTCCCAAGGAGGGCGTGCTAGTCGTCACGTGAAAGTGACGTAACCATGTGCACAGTGCGAAAGCTAATAAGATAAATAAAAATACGAATAAATAAAAACCAACTACTAGCCGTACTATCCAAATAACTTGCTAGTGAGAGTCTAAGTGTATAAATACACATTCAGAGCAATAAGAACGTCTAGTTGCAGTCAAGGACAATTACTAAGATATAACATCCGAAGGTAAATCCTACTTTTGTGAATTCTGTCAGAACCCCGTTGGATCCTTTGTGGCCACCAAAGCACTGCTACCTAGAACCTGGAGGGGTGAAAAATAAAATGCGTGAGTGGGCAAAAACAAATCTTTTCAAAACCTTTTCTCTTTTCAAAGGTTCTAACCCCTCGCCGTAAAACCTGTATATTTTCCAAGAAAAAATACCATATATACATATATACTCATCTCAACTCATAACTCAAATCATGCCAAAAGTAGTGATATGCAAGGTATATGCCATGCCAAATATATCTCATCAAATCACATAAATATATCAGGTGATATAAACTCATCGTATATGATAACATGTCAACCGAGTGATCAGCTCGGTTGAGATTATAGCTCATAATCAATCTGATCATATCTCATCATCACATATGTATCCTGCACATGAGTTGAACCCACTCAAGGTGGTCTATTCGACAGGACTGGGTGTAAATAGTACGCTCTAGTGCTACAATCACGTGAAGACTGTGCATACTACCGAACTTGGCATCCAACATGGGTATGTACTGAACTTGGCATACTACAGATGTTCCTTCAATTTCTTTAATACCAATTTAAGATGTCTAGCATGGTCTGCTTTTGACTTAGAGTACACCAGAATATCATCAATGAAAACAATAACAAACCTGTCGAGATATTCCTGGAATACTTCATTCATCAAACCCATGAAAGCAGCAGGTGCATTCGTCAATCCGAATGGCATCACCAAAAACTCGTAATGACCATAACGAGTCATGAAAGTTATCTTAGGGACATCCTCACTGATGATCTTCAACAGTTAATAACCAGACCTTAAATCAATCTTGGAAAACACACAGGTGCCTCTAAGCTGATCAAATAGATCGTCTATACGCAGCAATGGATAACAATTTTTAATTGTTACCCGATTCAATTGCCTATAATCAATACACAACCTTAAGGTACCATCTTTCTTCCGAACAAATAACACTGGGGCTCCACAAGGTAACGTACTAGGTTGAATGAAACCTTTATCAACCAATTCTTGCAACTGAACCTTCAATTCCCTTAACTCTGCAGGAGCCATTCTATAATATAAGATCTGTACCTGGAAACAAATCAATAGTGAACTCCACATCTCCATCTGGCGGCAATCCAGGTAACTTATCAAGAAACACATCAGAAAAATGTTTAATCACCTTTACATCTTCCACACTACTCAGAGCAACATCATTTAGCACCACATGAGTTAAGTATCCTTGGCAGCCTTTCGATAACAACCTCTTTGCTTTCACAGCAAAAATAACGCCATGCCTTACTCCAGTTTGCTCAACCACAAAAGTAACCTCTGGTAATCCAAGACGATGGAAAGTAACTGATTTCCCGTAGCAATCTATCTTGGCACGATCATAATGCAACCAATGTGTCTCTAGAATAACATCGAAATCCACCATATCTAACGGAATAAAATTCGCTGTCATAAGTACATCTTCTACCATCACTGAACACCCTGAATAAACACAATACTAACATATAATGACCTCCCTGATTACTTGCTTAACGAATCCAACGAATAAGTTATTAATATTATGGTTTGCAGCCTGCAATACTGATAACTTACTGTTGTCTCGATAAGTAAGTAACAATTTCCGACGGTGTAATATTACCATCTTACCCCTCATTGGGAAATACATATACACGCCTCGATCGTGCTCATTCAATACTTTCTTTGCAACATCGTCAATAACATAAAATTTCTGCATCACAATCAATAAACTCTAGCAAAGTGACCAAAAATGTTTAACGTACCCATAATCAAGTTTGAATGATTATGAGCATCTTGCGGTGATACATGGTTACACGTCCCTCGGCTTATTGTCGTCCCCCACGACCTCTATTAGTTTAAATACCTCGCCCTTGCTCACCACGGTCAAACTAACCAACTATTAGATCCAAGAACCTGCTGAATCGGCGCTAGTGGTGGCAAAGAAGACTGTTGGGGCATCTACTGATTCTGGGGACAATTTGCAATTCTATGTCCCATTTGTCCACATGTAAAGCATCATCTGCTTTTTTGCCTACAATCTCCAAAGTGTCTATTATTGCACCTACGGCACAAAGGTACATTTCCTCTACCAGCATTTCCTTGCCTCTGGAATCTGGAACCTCCAGTAAATCTACCACCTCGCCTCTGACCAATGGCACTAAAACCTCCGCTGGAAGGACTAGAACTAGCTTCACTTCTTTTGAAGCTCTAAGTTTTTCGAGGTCCTTGAGATGACTGACCTTTACCTTGGTCATCTTTCCTCTGGTTCACATTCTTTTCCTTTTTCTTCTTTACTCTCGCTGGGCATATTCTCTTCAATCCTCAACAAAATCTCGTAAAACTCCTGGTAAGAAGTACTATGAATAGTGGTACCCACAAAACGCCAATTCTTTTTAGTACCCAGCTTAAAACGACATAATATTTCCGCCAGATTAGCAGCAACATCCAGATGATAACGAGACAAGTCCATAAAATTTCTGTAATACTCATTCGCTATCCTCTTTGCTTGTCTCAAATTTATAAACTCTTGCTTCTTACCATCAATATATGCTGGAGGAATAAACCTTTTCTTAAACAATTCTTTAATCAACTCTCAATCAGCTGTTTCCTCCAGTGACATCGAATAAGACTACTGTCTCCACCAAGATGTAGATTCAATACTCAGAAACCAGGTAGTCGTCTCAACCCTCATTTCAAAAAGAAGATTCCCTTAACTTGCATCACATGAAAGGTCTTTCCAACATGATTGATCCATCGCTCTGCTCCCTCAGGTTCTTAATTTCCCATAAAATGATTCAGCTTCAACTTATAAACAATCTCAAGAGAAAGTCCTTTGAATAATAGACTGGATCACAATAGCAATAGCTTCCCTTAACTAAGCTATATCGGGAAATTAAACTCATCCGAACAACGTGGCTCTCTACGAAGCAATATAGTTCTGAGATAAGGCACTAAGAAATTCTCAAGATATACAGAACTGCAACCAAGGCTCTGATACCAACTGACACACCCCATCCCAATGAGAGCGTGCTGGCCGTCACGTGAAAGTGACGTAACCATGTGCACAATGCGAAAGCTAATAAGATAAATAGAAATACGAATAAATAAAAACCAACTACTAGCCGTACTATCCAAATAACTTGCTAGTGAGAGTCTAAGTGTATAAATACACATTAAGAGCAATAAGAACGTTTAGTTGCAGTCAAGGACAATTACTAAGATATAACACCCGAAGGTAAATCCTACTTTTGTGAATTCTGTCAGAACACTGTTGGATCCCTCGTGGCCACCAAAGCACTACTACCTAGAACCTGGAAGGGTGAAAAACAAAACGCGTGAGTAGGCAAAAACAAATCTTTTCAAAGGTTCTAACCCCTCGTCGTAAAACCTGTATATTTTCCCAGAAAAAATACCATATATACATATATACTCGTCTCAACTCATAACTCAAATCATGCCAAAAGTAGTGATATGCAAGGTATATGCCATGCCAAATATATCTCATAAAATCACATAAATATATCAGGTGAAATAAACTCATCATAGATGACAACATGTTAACTGAGTGATCAGCTCGGCTAAGACTATAGCTCATAATCAATCTCATCATATCTCATCATCACATATGTATCCTGCACACGAGTCGAACCCACTCAATGTGGTCTATTCGACAGGACTGGGTGTAAATAGTACGCTCTAGTGCTACAATCACGTGAAGACTGTGCGCTAATCGCGGGTCACCTACGAGTCGAACCCATCGAAAGTGGTCTGTACAACAAGACTGTGCACCTAACCTGGATCCAAGATGAGCGTGTGGTGCGGGAGGTGAACATCCACGTGAAAGACTGTGCCCCTAACTCTGGGCGGGAACACTAACACCGGGGTGCAGGTTTATGAGCTTTCAATACATCTCACATAATCATCATTTCATATTAATCATTCTATAACTCACCTGATACTTACCTGTGCGTCCACAGCACCAATTACCATTATATGCAACTACTAATGCATGAATAAAATAGATATATACTTTCCATGGCATATCATATCACATTTCCTATCACATTTCACTTAAATTGATTTTCTGGGAAAAAATCTCATTTATATAGGTATATACGGAAAACAAAAGCCCACTCACAGATAAGTCAAAGGGTCATAACCCCCGAGCCTCGAATGATGGCGCTCGTCCTCTGGATAGGTATCACCTATATGCGTAATAATCGAAAAAACGTTATTTAATGCACATAACCAACAATAGGTAATAACTTCTCATACAATGCTCAAATGGGATGTTTGAATATACCAACATGATCTACACAACCTCACGAACATCCCCATATTTTTAAAATAATTTTCTGACCCCTCACGCGCTGCCACGCGCCGGCCAAGGCACGGCCAGATGCGTCGCCATATGACAGGCACACTGACTGTAACAGTAACGGCGTTAGGGAATATTCCATTAAAACTAACCTGACGCCGTTAGAATATTCCGTCAACTCCGACGAAATATTCCGTCACCGCCGTTTGAAACTCAAATTCTCACCGGTTTCTGGAAAATTTTCAAATCTTCATATCTCAGCCATTTCTTAACCAAAATCCATGAAATTTATACTAAAATGATGCCCTCGACTAGTAGAACAAGATCTTACCACTTTGAAGCTCCAAAAATCACGGAATCTCGTCAGAAAATTCCTCGATATTCCAGCCAAATTTCAAACTCGTCGATCTCCACTTCCCGACGTCCAAAACCACTCAACAAGACACCCCGAGTTTCGTGAAGCCCTTCTAAAGCTCCCTAGAGCTTAAAATCTTCTAAAAACTTTTCGTTTGAAAGTGCATGAACAGTACCACGATTGAGGGTGATGATTCTCGGGTTTTCTGATGGTTCCACGACCTGGAAATGGTATCACTAGGTTCCTAAGGTTGCAAGGAACTTGAATATGATCTCCAACACCTCGATCCGCGACTGATTAAAGGGTTTCTGTTTTGGGTCCGTACAGAAGAGAAGGAGAGAGTGAGTCTAAGAGAAAGAGCACGGGAGAGAAGAGAGAGAAACGGGGTGTGTGGTATAGGATTGGTCAACAACCCAAAAATACATAAAATCTAATCCTAATTGGTTCCAAACAATTAGGACTTCATTTAATTGGCCCAAAACCAAGTTTAAACCACACAACACAATTTAACGTCGAAGGGCAATTTCGTCAATTCACGTAATCGAGAATAAAATTTCGGGACGAGCTGTCACAAAAAAGGTGTGTGAATCACACCCCTTACGTGTCAGATTTTAGTATGAAGACAAAGAAAACGTTACTTGGCCATGATTTTCTTGGGGAAAATATGACTTGATTTTATTTTATATTTCTTGTCTTGCGTCCTTGAGTTTGTCATTATTGTTAGAGGTGTGATATTCACATTCCTTATTACTTTTCACTCATATTTTTAATTTTTGGACATCGATCATGTGAATTGAAGAAAATTAAAAAACAGAAATTAATAAAGATTGTGTGGATAGCATACCCCTTGTTGTTATTACACTTTAAAAGATTAAAAGTTTCAAAATAAAGCACTTTTGAGTTTAATTGATTACGTTTTTGTAGAAAATTAGTTGAGTTTTTTCTTCTCTATGGTTTGGGTTCTCTAGCGTGTACTGACTTCAAAGACTTTTGATTGACACAATTATTAAAGGCTGACGAATGACCTTTGGACGTAATGTGAGAGATTCTAGATTTGATGTTTCGCTGATGAGTCAGATAAAATGAAATTCCTATAGACTTTTCGGATCCGAAAGAAGTGGATAATTGTGACTTGCTACCAATTGTTTTTTTCTTTTTTTGAATAAAAAAATGACATTTGGACGAGTAATATGAGTAAACATGACATTATAGGAAAGTGTTCGACCATATATAAATTATAATAATTCAAGGGAACTTGGCTAAATAAAAATACACGAGAATCAGTAGTAGACAAAAATTCAAGGAAAAATCGACAATATACTGTTTTGCCTATCATGCTCTCTTCACTTAATAATATAGTAAATTGTGATTTAACATTTATCTTTACGAAGACTAATGCCAAAAACACCCCAAGTTTTTTTTTTTCCGACTCCCATCTGATGTGTAAATGTAATATTTTGGTATATCTTTTAGTATCAAATCTTTCGTAGTGTGTTTCAATGTAATTTGTGATTTTAAAATGACTGAAAATTCGTTTTTAGAATTAATCCTAATGAGTGACCTCCTTTCCAGATGATAACAATCACCGGTTAGGGTCAATACTATGAATATTTTTGCAAAATTACAAGACATGATTTTCATACTCTCATTTTCTCCATTACGTTTTTATTTATTTATTTATTTATTTTAATAAGAGAAAAACAAATAAGTTATTCAATAGGAAATGTTTTATTACACTCAACACCAAAACAATATTCTCCGGTTGTTGGGTGCCAATGCATCCACAAACAAATAAAAGCTACGGCAAATACTGAAAAAAAGATAGTCCCGACCAACAAACTTGTACAATACATACCTAACTTCATCTTAGCTTGGTGTTCTTCATTGGATAGAAGCTCCTTCCTCGTTTCCGGGCTCGAAAATCATCCATCCTTTGTCACCAAATTAAGACGAGCAATTTTCGATCCTCGGATAGGCAGTTCCTAGGATAGTAAACTGTTCCGTTGTCTCCGACCACTGAACCTCCAAAATTAGGATCCAGTGGGCGGAATCACCCTTAATATGACCGGTGCGTACAATAAATTTGTTTTAATTCAAGAGATGTTCTGTAGTTCTAGTACTCGTTTAAATTCACTCACTAAGCTAAGAGGTGCGCCCTGTTGTCCGGATCACTCGTGCCACCATCACCATGAGCAACTTGCTTTTTCTTTTCGAGCAGTTTATTGGCTTTTCTCCACTTATGGAACTTACCAAACAAGACCTCCATATCTTCAAGGGTTCTGCCTTGTGTTTCCGGGAGCATCGTATAAAAGAAGATCCAGCCAACAGTGCCGATGGCCGCATAAAGAAAGAAGGTACCACCCATTGTGATGGCCTTATACAACGAAATGAAGGTCATTGAGAGGATGCCACTCATCAACCTATTCACGGCCACTCCCATACCACACCCTTGAGCCCGCAGCCGCAACGGGAAGATCTCAGAGCTGTAGACCCAGGCAATGGGCCCAATCCCAATTGAGAAGAACCCGACATAGGCTAATACGCAGCACAAGCACAAAATAACTGCCCACGTCATTCTAACCCCTTCGTGTTGATCAACAATGGTAAGGCTTGTACCAAGACACACCAGGGAGCTTACCATACCAGCCATACTCGTTAACAGTAGTGGACGCCGTCCAACTCGATCAAGGAAAAAAGTAGCAACTAAGGTGAAGACAGTTTTGGAAAGTCCAACTCCCACGGTGCAGAGTAGCAATTGGTCTGAGCTGGTGATCCCAGCCTTTTCAAAGACTCTTGGACTGTACAAAACAAGGGCGTCTATACCTGAGGCTTGCTGAAAGAAGTGGAAACCGAGGGCTGCAATTAAAATATGACGAACGGTTGGTGTCGGATGAACAAACAATTCCTTCCACACGCCTTCACCGTGGCTGTGACCAGAGACCTGAACGATATCGTCATTGCACTCCTCGGGGATTCCAGCAGCTTCTTTGATGTCGGCTAGTCTGAGCATGGACTCTTCTTCGGAGTCTGAGGTTCTGTCCAGGACTCGCTTGGCTTCGCCGAGTCGACCCTGCATGACGAGCCACCGAGGCGACTCAGGCATTGCCAAGACACCGACGGCAAGACCAACTGAGGGAATTGCGCCAACACCGAGCATGAGCCTCCACCCCAAGTCAAGAGGGCAAAAGGAGAAGGCATAGTTGGATAAATACCCCAATACTATGCCAACATTGACAAACACCTATTATAAATTCAAACAAATAAAATTAATTGATATATACTTTTCACAAATTTAACAAAAACACAATTTCAAGAGTACAAGGACCAAATAACAAAAGCTTTTAATTTTTTACTATTTATCTATTCTTACAGGGGAACGAATGTGAGAAGAGAGACAAACAGATGGTGGTATACATATCGTTAGTTTTAACTCAGTGCATGAGGCTAAAAGAGAAGTAACTTTAACACTATATCAAAGAAGTAATTAGGAATGTGAATTGGCACAAACACCACATTCACTATTAGGGGTCATTTTCCACCCAATAAATTTTTATTGACAATTTGCCACCCAAATTCTACTTCAGTGCTAATATACCACTCCCATCTTTTTTTTATTAACTCAAGGGTCACTTTGTCATTTCCGTACAACTAAAAGAGCCCAAACGCTTAGTACCGTGACCAAGTACTCTTCTTCACTTGTGGGTGAGAGGTCATAGGTTCCATTCTTCCTGAATGCGGATTTAAACCACATTATTGCTAACTTATTGTAAGACTTAACCAATTTTCCACACCATTATTTGTTCAAAACAAAACAAAAAAGAGTCCAAATTGTTTTTTAAATAAGTAAAATAATTATTGTAACAAGAAAAGTAGGTCGGAAATTAGCAGAAATGGGGCGGCAAAATACACACGTGCCTAACGGTCAAGGTCGTGTTTGTCCAAACCTATCAAGAAGAAAAGACCCGTGGACCTTACCAACCACCAAAATTAAAATAAATAAATAAACTAAAAAATTAATCTATTTTTTCATTTTCTTTCCCATAACGCCCTTAAGTTCTAAATCTATTTACCCATCTCAGCAAAATTAAATCCCCTGGTTGATTTTTCTTACATTCATGTAATAACAGGTTCTCAGAAATTGATCAAACAATACAAACACAATCAATGGCGTATAGAAAAAGAAAATTACAAATCAATCCCAATTCAAGATGGAGAAACGAAAACTAACACGCTATTGCAGCCCCATTTTCTTCATTGGTTTTTTTTAATATTTAGTTTATACAAGCTATAGTCTAAATAATGCAGACTCGGTGACATACAACCTTCTTTTTTAAATCAAACACATTTGAACATAACCACTGATGTGATAATGTTAGAGTCCGAAATTCTGAACTTTAAACCATTTTAACACAACCACTGGTGTGATAATGCTAGAGATCAAAATTTGCAAACCAAATATTGTGTCAACCATAAGAAATAAAAATGTTAATTAACGCATAAGGAATGATTCAATCATCAACAGTCACATTATTCGGCTTGCAAATTTTGTTTAAAAAGTTTGGTCTCTCTAATAGTTTCCTTCTTTTTATTTATGCCTCACATGCCTCGTGTTCGAATAAGATGAATGACGGATTTACCATTTAATATTACAGTCTAATGATATTCTTCTTCACTTGTAAATGACAGATCTTAGGTTCGATTTTTACTACAGACGAATTTAAACCACCTTGTGTGATTTAGCCCAATCTATTTCCACGTAAATAATATCATTTGTTAAAAAAAAAAAAATGACAGACTCAATGACTCTTAGCCTAAATCACCTTTTCTAATATTAAATATCATTGTATAAAAAATAAAAACATGTGCACATATGTTCATCTAGGATTCAACACCAAACACTAAACACAAAGCTTTTACGGTAAGAAAGGAAAAATTATTCTAACCACTCCAAAGGGCATAATTGGAAAGTTCAGTCAAATATTAAATGGGGCAGCCTAGCTAACCTCTGGGAAAGACGTGAGGAAGCCTCGAGACGACGCCGGAGAGACCTCGGCGCTGTAGACGGGAGCAATCGTGAGGGCGTAGCCGACTCCGATACCGGCAACAAAGCGGCCGCACATGAGGAAGGTGTAGTTGGTGGAGAACCCCATGAGAATCGCTCCGGCGAAGAAAATCGCTCCGGAGATGACTATGGTGTAGCGGCGGCCGACCCAGTCGGAAGTTTTTCCGGCCATGGCGGACCCAATGAGGGAGTAGATTTCCAGAATACCCAACAGGATCTCGATTTGCGTGTCCGTGACCTTGAGGTCCTTTTCGATGTAGATTGAAGCTCCGCTCATCACTCCAATATCTGTTAAAATACCAATCAAAATTTATCAAAGCCAATCGAGTTTAACAAATAAAAAACAGAAAATTGTAAGTTGATTAGGCCGATCAAAGTTTGAATAAGCAGATTTAGTTACCATAACCCATCAGGATTGAAGTCATGGAGGCCAGAATAGCACAAGCGAGCGCATACTTGTTCCTCTTGGGCTTCTTCGGCGGATCAACTTCGATCGGAGGTGCGGGGAGGGCATTATCTTCGGCCCTCCGGTCTCCGACCGGAGGATTGGCTAGCAAAGGCTCTCTAATCTTGGCGGATTGGGGTTAATCACAATTTCTAGAGAGAGAAGGCGAGGGAGAAGAGAGGAGAGGAGAGAGGGATTTTAGTTGGACAAGAGAAAGAGGTAGGAGATAAAGTAGTGGATGCGCGGTGTTTGGTTGTGGGATTAGGGACGCAACGGGATTAAATAGACCCAACAAAAGCAAACATCGGTTTCTTTAAGGGGATTTTTGCTCACCAACCTCGTGGTGATGCCCGTGATTTATATATCATTATTAAATGGGTATAAATTTGAAGATTGTATACTAAATAGACATAAAATTTAAAATTTATATATTTTTTAATATTAATAAATAAGATTACAAATATTATCACCGTTCCAGAATAGTGAGAAAAATGTACCTCACTTAATGATAGAGTGGGACCATTCTACTTGTGACAGTAGGTCCCGTTTGTTATTTCGAGAAACGTGCGGAATTGAGGTAAAGATTGGGGTAGCTGAAAAGATTTTTATTTTTATTTTTTGTCCTGGTAGCTGGAATGATTTTTTTCCCTTTTTTTTGCGCACATATAAAAATAATACTTAGGTATTAGCTAGTGAATATTACCATTTAATATTATAGTTTAATAAATTTTTTTTTTACTTGTGATTGAGAGGTTTTAAATTCAATTCTGACTAAAAACGAACCTAAATCACATTTGCTAACTCATTGTGAGTCTGTTTAGGCCCAAAATATCAGGTTGGGCCGAATTAGAATTGTTCTCGGTCCAGAAGGTTCTATTTGGAGGCTTGTGGTTTATTTAGCCCATAGGCCGAGATCGGCCAGGTCCTGTAAGGAGGAGTGCTGTTTGGATAAAGGTGAAGCAGGCAGAGTCTTACGGATAACATGAATCCTGATTCATTAAGGGGTCTCGGCAATGATGAGGTTGACGAGATATGGAGATGTGTGCGGTATGATAAAGGCTAGGTTCAAAGTCCTGATTGAAGAAGGATTAATCGAGATAGTTTTGGATCAGAATACGAAGTCCTAATCCAAGTATGACTTGATTGCAGAGACGCTCATATAAATACAGAGGCAGTGGCACCATTCAAAGCCCCTTCAACTCAACACACAAATCTGCCATGCGCAAACCCTCGCTTTACGCGAAACCTCTCAACAACCTTGAGATTTTTATTTTTCTTTTCGCCAACACATCTTCAGTTTGGATAAACAGCACTGTGAAGGCAACCGGTGATACCTTCAGTTTGGATAAACAGCACTATCGCCGTAGAATCAGCCGACTGCGGAGCAGCTTCAGTTTGGATAAACAGCACTGCGAAGAAGCCGACTGCTTACCTATCCAAGTCTCGGTTGAGAAGGATTTTCGAATCCTTATTGGCAGAGGTCATCTCATTAGCCTTCTCGGCGAAGTAATGTGTTACCAGGTTACTACATTCGGCACATTGACAGCCGAATTTGATATTGAATTTCGCAAATTAGCAGCCTTGTCTTCAGGCTCTAGAACCCGAAGGCCGAGAATTGTTCCTTCCTCGGCCGCAGTCGCAAGATCAAGAAGTCAGCAGCACGACCAACGCAACATCAACGAATTTTACAAGAAGTCAGCAGCGCGACCAACGCAACATCAACAAATTTTAGTCCTCGGCCGAGGTCGGTCGACGAGTTGGCACTCCCCGCACACAACCAAAGGACGTTGTTAGCTCATAGATTACTCGGCCTGCGCGCCACGTAGGCTTGGTAGTTTTTAGGGTCAACATTTTGGCACGCCCAGTGGGACCCAGTGCTAAAACTACGAAGTTCATACCAATTGAGACACGATCAGTCAAGAAGAAAGCAGTTATGGGAAAATTAACGACTAATTTGTCAGTACCGCAGACATAAAACCCAATTGTTACCGCGACACCAGAGTTTGCAAGCACGACACGCCGAGAAAAGGAAGCTGGTCTCAACGGTCAGCCTCGCAATGCAGAGGCCCCTAGCAGAACCGCATGCATTTTCAATGAGGTGGTAGTGGAGGACTGCGATGAAGATGGTGGTGAAGACGCTGATCCACCAACAAGGTCGTTTCTCCGAAGACGGCTAGATGAACAATCTTGGCAAGTTGAACAGGTATTCAGCCGAGGAATAGACAATGTGTGCGAAGTAATAAGCAGTACTAATGAAACACTCACCAGATTGCTTGAAATGCTGGTACATAAGATCTGTGAAAAAAAACCCTCCGATCATTTTCGACAATTGCCACCAAAGAATGATCTTTTACCAGCAGTACGGGCCGAGCCAGTGCCTGCTCGGCTCAAGTCAATTGACCTGGAGAAGAAAGGAAGATCGAGCAGTAGAGCGGATGGATCTGACCAGAAAGTAGAAGCGACATCCATCGATGCGACTGAGATCCAGAGGATGATCGATTCGGCCTTGAAAAAGGGGCCGAAATTCCCAAAATTCATCCACCCGTACCCTGCCTACGTCGAAAAATTTGAATATCCCTAAGGTTTTAAAATCCCAGATTTCAGTCTGTTTGCCGAAGAGTCGTCTTTGTCCTCGTTAGAACATGTGGCCCGGTTCACCGCTCAATGTGGCGACGTTAATAGCGATTTCCATAAACTGCGGCTATTCAACTTCTCATTGACAGGCTCGGCCTTTGCGTGTACATCAATCTCCCACCAAACTCCATCCAGAGCTGGGAGGAGTTGGCCGAAAAATTTCATGAGCAATTCTATCGCTCGGGGATGGAAATGTCGATTTCTTCATTAGCTAGGATGGCTCAAGCATCAGATGAGTCGCCAATGGATTACCTGACCAGGTTTAAGTCGACAAGAAATTGGTGCCGAGTACCCCTTCCTGAAGTCGAATTTGTTAGACTAGCTTTGAATGGGCTGGACGTGGAGTACAAAAAGAAATTCCTGGGGGTAAACTTCCGAGACATGTATGAATTAGCTCAGCACGTTGAGCAATATGACTACCTACTCCAAGAAGAAAAAGTCTCAAAGTCTCCATCCCGAGGAACCATCTATAAAAACCCCACGGTTAGCTATGCCTCAACTGAACCTGAAGAGTATGCTAATATTGATGCAGCCGAGATAGTCATCGATAAACCGTATGTTTGCAAAGCATTGACGTACGCCAATCCCAAGGATGTAAAAACTCGACCGACCACCGAAGAATCTACCACCAAAACATCAAAGGTTTATACTTTCGACATCACTAAAGCTGACGCCATCTTCGACCAACTACTGCTTGCCAAGATCATCAAGCTTCGGCCTGGGCATAATATTCCTAAGGCGAAGAATTGAAGGGAAGAACATATTGCAAGTACCATAACTCGAATAAACATACGACAAACAATTGTGTCATATTTCGAGATGTCGTCCAAAGCTGGATTGACAACGGCAAACTCAAGTTTCCAGATAAGAAAATGAGCGTTGATACCGACCCGTTTCCTACGGCGACGGTTAATATGGTAGATGCCCGTCTACCTAGAGACAAAGGGAAAGAGAAGGTCGAGCCCATCCAGTACAACACATTCGAACGAAGAGTTCTCAACCACAGCTCAAGATAGATTTATTTTCGAATGAGCCACCCGAGGTTCTTTCAGGACCGGCCATCATCGAACCTATGACAAACTCCAGCGCTGAGGAAGAAGATAAATCAGCGATTCTTTGCAGTCGGTGTAAGACAAATGTCGACGCAGCGCCTAACAGAAGGACGTTTCAAGTTAAGACAGACTCGGCCGCAACACCTCAGAAGACACTCAGTGCGTGCCAGCGCCAGAGAGTTTTCGATAGACTCGGCCCCAAAACGCGGCCGACCGAACTACCCCTAGTTAGACGGCGCCTCGACTTCGATGCACCATTCTATAACGAGGATTATTACGCACGAAGTTCTAGCAGCTCGAACTCATCGGCAAAGTGAAAAACCTTCAAACCTCCAGATCCGCGTGATCAACGTTGGTACACCTATCATTCCCCTAAAGGTGTGTATACTGCATTGTCCAAATCGCAGAAGCTTCGGCGCCAAAGAATAGACTGCATGGCTCGCCAACAAGCAGCTCAGGAAACTTCAGGCCCAAGTGGCAGCCGAAGAACAAAACTAGTAGCGACGACGAGCGACAACCTCCGACCATCATGACAGAGTTGCTCCAGGAAAGACAAGTGATCATTCCTGACATGGAAACCATATTTGAGGAGGGTGATAAGCGAATCAAACTTCTTATTCGACCCGGGGAAATGAAGGCGCGCCTTGAACATTTCAAGGAGGAAGCCGAGAGCAAACTCCCTCCGCTACCTATACAGAAGCCTTTGATCAGGGTTAGACGGAACCTGCATCCACCATTCCTCGGAGAGACATTGGAGTATATGTGAGAGTTTCACAAAAAGCATTCAG
This sequence comes from Heteromeles arbutifolia, assembly GCA_024362995.1. Taxonomy (NCBI): domain Eukaryota; kingdom Viridiplantae; phylum Streptophyta; class Magnoliopsida; order Rosales; family Rosaceae; genus Heteromeles; species Heteromeles arbutifolia. The sequence goes on along the minus strand of JANCRC010000002.1, from coordinate 33,915,890 downwards.
CCAACGATCTATACGGTTTGCCGAAAGCATGCCAAGATACGATTCTCGTTCTGGCCTGTCCTGATGCCGAGCGAATTATTCAAAAGAATTCGGACCTATGGCTGAAAGCTAGGTTCCAGCACATACGAGAGGCTCGAGTCCTCGGCTTTGACGTCGACCCATATACCAATATCGAGACGAGCGAACTCCCTTTTTCTCTGGAAGATCTCCAGCACTTGCGATACCATTTCGAAGTCTTTTCAACCGTTTCTCTTTTCGGCCTTACGGTCGATGAAACGAAGCGTGTGGAACGCTTAGATGCCTACCTAGACATCAGGGACGCCCGCATTATGTATCAAGATCAGGCTCGCGGCACAACGCAAGTCTTGGACCCTGTTATGGTTCCTCATGAGCCTGAGCCCCTCGACCAACAGAAGGAAGTCCTCCAAGACACCTTGCAAGAACATACCTCAGCAACGGTCGATGAGGTCAACCCAAATGCGGTCCATGACAAGAGTCCGGAGGAGAAAAGCCCGGCAAACTAAGGACCGTCAGAGGTAGGAGATACCGGGCCGATGGGTCATTCGGTCCTCGACAACATGGAAATCAGTATGGTCCATGTTCTGCCTGCAGATTTTCAACCACGCACGTCCCAACCTAACTTCCTAGACGGTGACGTAGTGGCCGATGAGGCTACCCAGGCCGACTTCGTACTCCCTGCCGAAGGCGAGGGAGAAGATAACCTCAAGGCAGTTCTCGCCGAATTATTTCCTCGTTCGTCATCGGCTAATCTCCATCACCTAAAGCCGTTGTATGTTACGGCTCATATCGAGGGATACCCAGTGTCCAAAATTTTCGTTGACTGTGGAGCGACGGTCAATATCATGCTTGTGACAATCATGAGGGCGTTACATTGTTCTAACAACGAGCTTATTCTATCAGGGATCACCATAAGCAGTTTCATTGGTGACAAATCCCAAATCAAGGGAGTCTTCCCGTTGGAGGTAACTGTCGCAGGTCGCAACCACATGATCGCTTTCTTTATAGTTGACTCCAAAACCGAGTACAATGCGTTGCTCGAACGGGATTGGATTCACCAAACCAGTTGTATCCCTTCATCGCTATATCAAGTTCTCGTCTTTTGGGATGGCAAGACAGTCGTGGTTCACCCAGCTGATTCTCAGCCATTCGAGCTAACATGATCCAGGCACGATACTACGACGATCATGTCGGGTACATCACTTTACATGGCCTTAACGAAGAAGGTCGGCCAATGCAGATTTCTGTTCAGAAGGCCATCGAGGTTGGCGTCGAAACTGTTCACCAGGATTCGACGAGGCTCGGGTTGGCCAACTTCGTCACCAACCCTAATGTCTGACGCCAGTCAGACTAAACGCCGAGCCGCAGTTTCATCGACCATGGAACGGTTGCTGGCTCATTGGTACGCTATCTCCCAACAGCCGAATTCGGGCGTCAACTTCGTGGAATTCCTCACCGAAGACGACAATGGCCCTGTCCTCTTTCTCGACAAAATCCAGGCTGCCCCGGCCGAACTCAAGGATAGTCGGCCCCAAGTCAAAGACCTATTAGACGAAATAAATGTGGGAATGGCCGATAACCCTCGGCCATTGTTCATTAGTGCTTTGTTACCCCAGCATACTAAGATTGAACTCTGCAAGTTGCTTGGCGAATTTAAGGATTGTTTCGCTTGGAGTTATCACGAGATGCCTGGCCTTGACCAAACCCTTGTTGAGCATGAATTACGCATCAAACCTGGTTGCAAGCCTTTTCACCAACCTCCTCGAAGGTTCTCAACCAAAATTCAACTCGGCATAAAAGAAGAACTGGTTCAACTTTTAAACGTCGGGTTTATTCGGACTGCCCAATATGTCGAATGGTTGGCAAATATCGTGCCGGTACTGAAGAAAAGCGATGCCTTACGCATTTGTATTGATTTTCGTAATTTGAATCTGGCAACTCCCAAGGATGAACATCCCATGCCGATCTTAGATTTGTTGATTGACGCCGCAGCTACTCATGACATGATGTCTTTCATAGATGGCCATGCCGGTTATAACCAGATCTTTATCTCCGAGGTTGATGTTCATAAAACTGCCTTCCGGTGCCCGGGGGCACTCGGAACATTCGAGTGGGTAGTCATGCCATTCAGCCTCAAAAACGCTGGTGCCACATACCAACATGCCATGAACGTCATCTTTCATAATCTGATTGGTACCATAGTTGAGGTATACATTGACGACGTGGTGGTTAAATCAAAAAGCCACCAAACACATCTAGATGATCTTCGGCAAGCTTTCTTTTGCATGCGGCGACATAACCTCAAGATGAATCCGGCTAAGTGCGCATTCGGCGTATCGGCCGGTAACTTCTTAGGATTCCTTGTGCATCATCGAGGAATTGAGGTGGACGAAAACAAGGCACGCGCAATTATCGCTGCCCCACCCCCAATGACAAAGAAACAATTACAGTCCTTACTCGGCAAGATAAATTTTCTCCGCCGTTTTATATCTAATTCGGCGGGGAAAATGAAAGCGTTCTCTACGCTTTTGAAATTGAAGGACTCGGATCGGTTTGAGTGGGGTGAAGAGCATCAAGCGACTTTTACACAGATCAAGGTTTCCCTAACCACGTCACCGGTTCTCATGCCACCTCGACGCGGTAAGCCTCTAAAGTTGTATATTTCAGCGGCCGAAAAGTCTATTGGCTGCCTCCTCGCACAAGACAACAATGCCGGTTGCGAACAAGCTATCTTTTATCTCAGTCGGGGTCTGAATGCACCTGAGATCAATTATTCCCCTGTCGAGAAACTTTGCTTGGCTTTGTTTTTCGCCACCACAAAACTTCGCCATTACATGCTTCCATCGGTTATGCAGGTCATCGCCCAAACCGATGTCATCCGTTACATGCTAACGTGACCTATAGTAAAAGGCCGAATCGGGAAATGGACAATGGCATTATCAGAGTTCAATTTGCAGTACGTGCCTCAGAAAGCCGTTAAAGGCCAAGCTTTAGCCGATTTTTTGTCCCAACATCCCTCCCCATATGATGTCGGGGGCAATGACGTCGAAATCGGCATGGTTAAAGCACGCGATAACTATTGGACGATGTACTTTGATGGCTCTAGTACCTCAGCCTCGGTTGGTGTTGGCATCGTCATTCAATCGCCTAGCCATAACCGATGGTATTTTTCTCTCTGGCTCGATTTCGATTGTACGAATAATCAGGCCGAATACGAAGCTCTTATCATCGGCCTCCATGTCCTCTATGACTTACGAGCGACCCGTGTCTTCGTCCTCGGTGATTCAGAACTTGTGATTAACCAACTCAATGGTTCTTTTCGATGCATGAGTTGTACTCTGGCACCCTACCACATGATTGCCAGCTATTTGGCCGAGTCCTTCGATGGCATTACATTTGAGCACATTTCCTGGGTTCATAATACTGACGCCGACGAACTGGCTCAAATCGCTTCCGGAGCACAACTCCTAGGGGGCAAGCTAGGTCGGGAAATACCTGTGTTACAACGACCATACCCGGCCTTGGTTAATCAGCAAGTCCTCCAACGCGATAACGTGATACGCACAAGAGTCATGTCATTACCTTCGTTGTTGGACCGACAAGACCCTATAGATGTTTGCGTAGTTGAGGCAATGCCAGATGATTGGAGGAAGCCCATTATGTGGTATCTTAATAATCCTAATAGCAAACACGACCGCAAGACAAGGGTTCATGCCACGAATTATGTCATGTACCAAAATGAATTATATCGAAAAGGTGAAGATGAACTACTATTGTTATGTCTCGGCCCCTAAGAGGCTGCTCGAGCAATCACAGAAGTTCATGAAGGAATTTGTGGATCTCATCAGTCGGGCCGGAAAATACGACGGTTGCTTCGACGGCATGGCTATTTTTGGCCAAGTATATTAAAAGATTGCATTGAGTTCGCACAGGGATGTGTGCAATGCCAAATTCATGGTCTTATACAAAGAGTCCCGGTCGAATCACTGCACTCGGTCACCAAACTATGGCCATGTAGAGGATGGGCTATGGACGTAATTGGCAAAATCACGCCGTCCTTCGGGGCTGCCAAGCATGCATGGATACTTGTGGCGACCGATTACTTTACCAAGTGGGTCGAAGCAAAATCGTATGCCGAATTAACATCTAAAGAGGTTTGCGACTTTGTGGAGGAACACATCGTGACCAGATTCGGGGTACCAGAAACGATCATAACTGACAATGGCACAATCTTTACAGCAAAGAGGTTTAAAGAGTATGCGGCGAATCTAAAAATTCGGCTTGAACAGTCCACGCCATACTATCCACAGGCAAACGGACAAGCCGAAGTAAGTAATAAGGTGATGATCGGTATTCTTGAGAAAATAATAGGGGAAAGGCCTGGCATGTGGCATTTGAAGTTGAATGAGGCTTTATAGGCATATCGAACATCGCTCCGAACAGGGACTGGGACAACCCCGTACGCTCTAACCTACGGGCATGACGCAATACTACCAGTCGAATTGAACATAAATTCGTTGCGAATAATCGAGCAAAGTAGTTTGTTCAGCGCCGAATATAGTCAGTTTATGAGGCAAGAGTTAGAAGATCTAGAAGAAGTGCGGCTTAATGCATATAATTTACTGGTAGCACAAAAAAAGATTGCCGAACGAGCCTATAACCAACGAGTTAAACAGAAAACATTCGGTGAAGGAGATTTAGTTTGGCAAACTGTGTTGCCTATAGAAATTAAAGATCCTAGGTTCGGCAAATGGTCGCCGAATTGGGAAGGACCGTTCATCGTTCATAAAGTCCTCGGCAAGGGGGCATATCACCTTAAAGATCGAACCGGCGTAGTTCACAAGTTACCAATCAATGGGAAATTTTTAAAGAAATAATATCCGACTACTTGGGAAATGTGGGAATAAGAGTTTCATCTTATTAAAGATTGTCAAAAAGTACAGCTTGAACCGGTCAGTCAGCACATAAGTAAATCTATGGTGATGGAGGAAGAAGAGTTTCAAGCACGGCCTTCAGCTCCAGCCACCTTACTTCGCCCATTGTGACCTCGGCTTGACGAATCCTCTTATCCATTTTGTGCTATTCGACCCGCTTCATGCTAGTCGCATAATCAGTTAGGCAGGTTTTGCCACCTAACTCAAAATCCTTCGCAAGTTCAAAAGCCATGGTCGATCTTCGATTTTGAAGTTCGACGATCTGACGGTCCAGGTCGGCTAGAGCGTCTTTCTTTGCTTTCATGGCTTCAACTTTTGGGCGGAAAGCTTCGAGGACACCCGACGCAGCCTTCAAGTCATCTTCAGCCCGAAGAGCTTTCTCCAAAATGCCAAAGAATTCTTGAGTCTGCTCCAAGGTCGAAGATGCCTGGGTAATAGCTTCAAGGCTCAACTGACCATTAACCGCGAGGTCATTGAGACATTCGCCGACGGAGTCGAGGCCTTTGTGTTCGAGAATTTGGGGGGCCGAAAGGGACAGAAGTTCTTGCAGCTTGATAATAGTAGAGGAGTCAGCCGACGACCCAGTCGTGGTTGCCGAAGGACCAGCAGTTCCCGACGCAGCTGAGAGGAGGGCGTCGAATTCGACTTCCCACGAAGGCTACATGAAAAAGAAAGGTTAGAATATGTTGAATCATCACACAAGTAAGCAAGAGGGAAATTCTAGACCTGCTGAGAAGAGACTTTGGCCATGTTTGCTGGATCGTTGCTCGAACCCAGAGAGCTCAATGGCCGAGCCTAGTGTTTTAGACTACTTCTTAATTCACGCGGCCGATGAAGGTTATCTACATTTGATGGCCACTGAGGTGGCCAAGAGATATAGATAACGCCCTTCGGCGCATAAAAATTTCGATGAAAAGAGAACGCAGGCACCTGACATTTAGTATTATTCTGGTTTAGCATTCTAAGGCAGAAAGTTGATAAAACAAAACAATGAAGAGGGTGCTTACATAGGCGGAGGTGGCTTCCTGCGGGTGGATCGGCGTTTTCGCCGTTGCTTCAGGCTCGGCGGCAAGGCCTTTCCCATGAGCAACTGCGAGAGGATCGACTTGACCGACCTCTTCAGCGATTGCAAGTGTTTCGACCCGGCCGGCTATTTTGATCGTCGGAGGAGGATTGTTGGGGTTGTTGTCCCTCTCATCATCCTTAAATAGAGGTTGTTAAAATTGTTCGAAGTTATTCAAGAGAGAAGGAATCAACAACCGCATCATTATACCTCCATGATGATTGCCGACTGTCTTGGAGTCTTGGAAGAAGTTCTTCTCGTCGCTGTGGTTACCTCTTCCAAGACAGGGGCCACGACCGGTTCAGAAGTGGCCGTTCTCTCAACCGACAGAGAAGCAGCTGGTTCGGCCGGGGCCAGAGATGCCGTGTCCTCGGCTAGTTGGACAGTTGCCAGCTCAGCTGTGACTTGTGGCTCAGATCGAGCCTCGGGTGCTTGGCCAATTTGGGCCCGCCGCACGACCACCTCGGTGCTGATGGAGGGAGAGATGGCAGCTGCGGCTGATCCTGTCGTTTGGCTATCGACGACATGGATCTCTCGTTCCCCTTTCTTTGCCAATTTCTTGACACGCTTGGAAGGTTGAGGGACCACGGCTGCTGTATCGGTCTCCTGTCGGGGTCGTTTGCTTGGCCTGGAAGAGGGAATGATTTCTTCTTAGCCGCAACGACGGCCACCACCTCTACCCTCTTTGGCGCTCGGCTGCCTGGGAAAAGATGAGACCGAGTCAGTAAAATTATGACGATTTTTCTTTCAGAAGCAAAGTAAAAATAGCTGTATACTTTGGGCCGCTTCTTTAGGCGGAAGAGCTGGGGTCTTATTCAGACGGTCACCGAAGAGTCTGCTTGTGATATCTTCAACTGGTGCGCCAAAGAATTATTGGGTGCACTCTTCCCACCAGTCACCAAAGGTATCGGTGCTGAGGGATTCAGGGACGGCCGGTCGAAGGCGAAGCTTCTGGCACCGCTCTTGAAACTCCCTCTTCACATCTTTGCATTCCTTTTTCGAGGAACCAGAAAGGCGTCCTTGGCTCAAAAGAGTGCGAGAAGTCAGAAGAGAGACCGGGCAGCCTTGGAAGTAGCCGAGTTGCAGGGCGGTGAAGTTTGGATGGTAGACCTCCCAGCTAGCTCGGCGGGCGTCACAGACAAGAGGAATGTCACGAGCGAGCATGAACGATCCCCAGGATTGACGGAGATCGACGTCTTCCTCCGTGCTCCACGCTGACGAAGGGAGCGTGACCGACGAAGGGTATTCCCGACGACTACAGATCAAAAATTCATCGTCGGAGAAAGCATCGAGGGTAAAGAAGTATTTGAATACTTCCTCGACCTTGTGCGGGGGCGCTGGTCGAGAAGCCAATTAAGCACCAAGCGCCTCGGTGGGCAAGAAGTTGGTTATTTCCGGTCGAAAGGGGACGAAGTAAACCTGTAGCCAGAGTTGGAAGACCCAGAAATGGCCGCTCTGGTGTGGGTCGACCTTGTGAAGGGTCATCTCGGCCAAACAGCGGAGGAGGTGAGCAAGGATCGTTGGGCTAAGAGCCAAAGTGTGACCGCTAGCCAGAGCTTCGGCCACTGGCATGTTCTCGACCAGACATTTGTTCGACTTGGTACAACAGATGTATTTGTTGTACCAATAGAAGAGAAATGCCTCGTGCTCTCCTTCTCGCAAAGCCTCGTCCCTTCGACCGGCGAAATGGAGGTAGAGGGTGTTGTAGTTGAAGAAGTTCTTGTGAAATTTTTGAACCTCTTCCTTCGAGGGTGTTTGACCTTCGGCGCTCAGTATCTCGAGGGCCCGCTTATCGAAAAGCGCTTTCAGGTCAAGATTCGACGGATACCCAGAATAGAAATAACCGTAGCCAGAAGAACGTAGGAGCTGTACATTCAGTGTTGTGTAACAAACAAAAGACAGAGATATAGTCCTATCCAAACTTGTCATAGGGCTGCATCGATTGGAATGCCAGATGGGGAGGTCGCCAGAAGGGCCGTGACGTCGAGGATGGTGGGACTGACGGGGCTGAGAGGGAGGACCATGGTGTTGGTAGCCGAGCACCAGAGGCTTGTGGCGGCTATGAGAAGCTCATTGTCCATAGCTATCTCCAGTGATGAAAGGCGAATGGCGTCATAGATGCCAAGTGTTTTCCACTGCTCGCCGAAAACCTTCTCCATTCGCTCGACCCAAGCCGCCCAGTTGTAGTGGTCGAGGGCCAGGAGCCTTGAGGTTTTGCCGAACTCCATTTTGACCACTCGAAGCCTTGCAGCAGGAATTTCAGGCTCTCGGCTTTGAAAATTTCAGTAATAGGGGATGGTATGGCCGCTTTGAAAAGAGGACCAAGGACCTGATGGGGGGTGTTCATGTTGTATTCGAAGCGAATGGTTTTAATGGCGCATGGATCGACGATCTTCTCACATTTCTTGCATTCTTTGGAGAGCTGGGAGGTAAAAGAAGCCATTGCTAATAGTTGGAAGGTTTCTGGAAAAAGGGGTTTCTGGTTTGGAGTCTGAGTGCAAGGATCTTGGAGAAAAGGGGTTTTCCTTGGGTGTTTCGGGAGTGAGAGCAAGAGATTTCAAAAAATTGGAAAGCGTAAAGGTGCAAATGAAAGTGTTCTGGTATTTCTAGGGTCCTTGGAGGAAGATCAATCGTTTCAGAATTCGAAATAAAAAGGAAATTAGTCGAAAAGTCTCTAATCATTATGAATATCCGGAGAATCTAGGTGAAGAGACTGAGTTTTTCGTATTTTGAGGATGCATGTTTACGTGTGGCGGCAAGTTTTATGGGAAAAGACATTTTGATGCTTGTACGATCGCCAGGTTATTTAAAAATCCGCGGATTGAGGTGTAATGATTATGCTTAGTAAGAGATTCGACGGTTTAATGAACCGCACGCTTCAGGCATCATTACTAGGGGCAATTATGGCAGAAGACACTACGTAGTGAGACGGTTGGTAGAAAGAAGATCGTGCAATCGTGCTTCATAAATGCTCCTTGGAAATCGAGGACTAGGGTGATGAAGAGAGTCGCTTCTTCAAGGTCAGGGCTCGGCCGGTAGATCTCCAGGCCGAAGACCTCAGAAGCGAGGGGGCATTGTTTAGGCCCAAAATATCAGGTTGGGCTGAATTAGAATTGTTCTCGGTCCAGAAGGTTCTATGTGGAGGCTTGTGGTTTATTTAGCCCATGGGCCGAGATCGGCCAGGTCCTGTCAGGAGGAGTGCTGTTTGGATAAAGGTGAAGCAGGCAGAGTCCTACGGATAACATGAATCCTGATTCATTAAGGGGTCTCGGCAAGGATGAGGTTAACGAGATATAGAGATGTGTGCGGCATGATAAAGGCTAGGTTCAAAGTCCTGATTGAAGAAGGATTAATCAAGATAGTTTTGGACCAGAATACGGAGTCCTAATCCAAGTATGACTTGATTGCAGAGACGCTCCTATAAATACAAAGGCAATGGCACCATTCAAAGCCCCTCCAACTCAACACACAAATCTGCCCTGCGCAAACCCTCGCTCTACGCGAAACCTCTCAACAACCTTGTGATTTTTATTTTCCTTTTTGCCAACACATCTTCAGTTTGGATAAACATCACTGTGAAGGCAACCGGTGATACCTTCAGTTTGGATAAACAGCACTATCGCCGTAGAATCAGTCGACCGCGGAACACCTTCGATTTGGATAAACAGCACTGCGAAGAGGCCGACTGGTTACCTATCCAAGTCTCGGTCGAGAAGGATTGTCGAATCCTTATTGGCAGAGGTCATCTCATTTGCCTTCTCAGCGAAGTGAGGTGTTACCAGGTTACTACATTCGACACATTGACAGCCGAATTTGATATTGAACTTCGCAAATTAGCAGCTTTGTCTTTAGGCTCTAGAACTCGAAGACCGAGAATTGTTCCTTCCTCGGCCCCAATCGCAAGATCAAGAAGTCAGCAACGCTACTAACGCAACATCAACAAATTTTACTCCTTGGCCGATCTCGACCAACGATTTGGCACGCCTCGCACACAGCTGAATGACGTAGTTAGCTCATAGATTACTCGGCCTGCGCGCCATGTAGGCTTGGTAGTTTTAGGGTCAACAGAGTCTTAACCTACTCTTTCATCTCGCTAGTGTAGATAATATCATTTATTCAAGTAAAAAAAATTAATAAGTACTTTAGAGCCTGTTTAGTATTCTATTTGAATCCAACGTTTTAAACTCGAAAATAATTTTCAAGTTTTAGGCTTTAAAAACTTGTTTGGTAGGACTATTTTCAAAAACTGAATTCAAGACTAACTCAAAAATATAATCTATTCTCTAAAAACAGAAAAAGTAAGTTTTTAGAGTTTTTAAACTTAAACTCACTTATTTCTTTTCTTTCCCTCATTCCCTCTCACTCAAAATCTATCTCTCTTTTATTCTCTCTCTCACCCTTCTTTTCTTTTTTTTTACCTTTTTCGTCTCCCCTCCAATCCGCTATCTTTATTCTCTCGGTTCTTTTTCTCGCTCCTCTTCCTCTCTATCTCCTCCGATCCTCTCACTTCTTTCTCTTTCCTCCAATTATCTCTTACTTTCTTTCCTCCTCTATCATCTTTCTCTCTCAAACCCCCCTATTTTTAGATCTCTTTGTCTAGTTTAAGTTATAAGATTTAGAATTTTTAAATCGCAAACCAAACAAGTTTTTGAGTCTTAAAGAAAATTGTTTTCAAGAAAAATTCTTAAGAAATGTTTTGAGAAATTATAAAAAAAAATTAAATAGGATACCAAACAAGCCCTTATATACTCACCTTTGATTTGGTCTGATAAAAATATTATATTTTTCTGTTTTAAAGTTTAAAAAAAAATTAAATAACAGATTCATTATTTTTAAGGAATAAAGCATGTATAATATCATTGAAAATCAAAAAATAAATATTAACTATTGAGTACTGAAGTATTATTATATATAGTACAGGCGGCACATAAAATGAAATGAAGGAAAAATTTGAAATAAGTCCAATTTTATAGCTCACCTTTAGAAATAGGTCCAATTTTTAGTGACTTTTGACTTTTGAAATAGGTCGAATTTTTTTATAACTTTAAATCCATTTCAAAGTCCTAAAATGAAACGGGAGGGGATCAAACTCTGACAGCCGAATGTTTGTTTTGTGTGCGCTGTGGACTGCCACGTCAACGTCACCTGAGTATTTTCTTGGAAGCTGCTGTAAGATAAAAGAAATTCTGATCGTTTTATTTTCTTTGGGTCAAGTAGTAAACCAAGTAACTTTCTTCCATCCGAAAAGACAAAACAATTAATTTGTTTATTCTTGAAATTTGTGGTTCACCTGTCAACGGCAATTATGGTATTATATATATGGGATAGGATAAAGGGACAAACATTTTGACAAATATTTTCATTCTTTTTAAACTTTTAGATCACATGACATCCAAGGGCTCTTATTTATTCATTAAATGACATGGATGCTTATGTGAATTTTAACTAACATTAAAAAAAAAAAAATGAAAAGCCATAACATCTGAAAGGAATTAAAAATAAGATTAAATGAGAAGAAACCTTATGAGTGTGCAAACAAGAAAAGAGTAGGAACTCCATTGCATCTTCTCTTTGCCGATGGGTTTGCAACCTCTGGTATCTTAACGCCCTCAATGTCATGCCCTCTGCCGCATATGCATCTTCTCTTGGTCTTTTTTTCCTGATCTTTGCTAAAAAAAACCTTGCTGATCTTTTTTTCTCCTAGTCCTTTTTTCCTGATATTTGGTTAAAAAAACCCTTGCTGACCTCCATTGCTCTGCCGCATATCAAGATTTTGATTCACACCCATGTAGTCGTGAAAACAAATAATTACTTTGAAAACCCTAGTTGTAATCGTTAAAAAAAAAAAAGAAGAAAGGATCGAGAGGTCTACAACCTCCGTCTCCCCCTTCTTTACCGCCTTCGAAAATGCCCTAAAAAAGGTAGGCAATGAGGAGCAGAAGGTCGATGATGGCACCAGTTAGGACGTAGAGGCGGAGAATTTTGTTTCGAAGGTTGAAAATTGTGCGGTCTTTAAAGGAACTGAAGGTGGGGAAAGCAACTTTGGAGATGAAGTGCAGGTAGATCATGGAGAAAGACAGAGAAGGCAAAGTCTTGGGGGCTTCCCATTTAATTTTATTTTTAATTCCTTTTAGATTTTATGTTTTTTTTTTCAATTTTTTTTTCCTTTAATGTTAGTTAAAATCCACATAAGCATCCATGTCATTTAATGAATAAATAAGAGCCCTTGGATGTCATAGGATTTAAAGGCTAAAAAAGAGTGTCAAAATATTTGTCAAAATGTTTGTCCCTTGATCCTATCCCTATATATATATATATAAGGTAATTTAGTCAAAGATCAATAAAAACTTTACTATTAAGGCATATATCAATGGCATATTTTTATTTTGAACTTAATCAATGATATATTTTTATTAATTAGGCAAAGATCAATGATGAATGCCACATAAGCTTTAAGTCATTATAAATCCCATGAAGAAGAAGACGCCTCACTGATCGTCCTATGCCTTACCGGCCGTCCTCCCCATCCACCGCATCCATCGCTTCACCGGCCATCCTCCCCACGTCTTCTTCTGCCGCGGTGTCTTCTTTGCATATTGGGTCTGGGCAATGCCTTGCTCTGCAATCGGCAATGCTAGCGGAGGTGATGGAGACAGTACTGGTGCTCTGACCAATCGATTCATCGATACGCATCCCAACTATGACCGTCATGGCGCCCTCATCGCTATCTTCGATAACTTAATCACTTCAATCACTTAATTTCTATTTGGGTGAAAAGAAAATTGTAGGAAGGAGAATTGCTCAAATTCTAAACGTATATGTTATGTTTGATTCCTCTAATACGAAAGAAACGTGTGATTATAGCTGTGATTATGAGTGATTAAGAAAATTAGGTTATCGAGTATCAGATTGATTTTCTGAGTTGAGGAAATAAAGCTATTAAACTGAAACTTTGAATCAGATTCTGGAGTGGAACCAGCTGCTTCTGGATTGCAAGTTACATCTGATGAAAGCCAAAAGTCCTAGATGCTCTTGATTGGTAACTGTATTTAAACTAATTTATTTGAGCATTGAATTGGTATTACTAGAACCTTTGATTTAATCTGATAACTTCTGTTTTTATCAGCACTCGGAGTGGCAATGTTGATACTTCTAACGTAGTCAAGGCCGATGACAACAGTTGTATTCATGGAGCTTCAGGTTTATTTTTTGATCTATTTGTGTGTATGCATGTATGTACTTCTCTTTTTATTATCGTTTAGAAGAGGAAATAGACACCGCAACGAAGTGTCTGAATTCATAGAACCGGAAACAGACACTGCATTGCAGTGTCTGAATTCACAAACCTATTTGAATCTCAATGCACAATCATAGACCAGGATACAGACACAGCAACGAAGTGTGTGAATCCATAGAACCCAAAACAAACATTGTGTTGTAGTTTCTGAATCCACTAGCATATTTGAATCTCAATGCACAATCACATAACAGGAAACAGACACTGCAACGAAATGTCTGAATCCACAAACCTATTTGAATCCGAAAACACAATCACAGAACAGGAAACAGATACTGCATTGCAGTGTCCGAAAAATGAAGGTTAAATGTGGTGGGAGGCAGGAGAGGTTGAAGTAATGGAGGTTGAAGGTGTTAGGAGGTGAGGGAGGTTGAAGTCTGTAGGTGGTGGGAGGTGCGATTTACAATGAACGAGATGGAAAGGTTTGGTGTTTTAAATGGTAATGGCATCATTTGTAATTTTAATTTGATTGAGGTGTTTTAATGTATCCTAAAGTCTCATTGACCTATTTATAATTCCAATTAATTTGATTGACCTATTGTTAATATCATAACTTTTGATTGATTTTATACAAAATCACCCATTATATATATCACTAATCACTTAAAATGACCTCATTAGCCTTCTCCAATTACAATTTTTCAGAGAGGATTATAAATTCATTAAAATTCGCATAGGAATTTGACGACATTCATGGCATTAGTTGTACAGACAAATTTTGTGTGAATATTCGTTACAATTAAAAGTACATAAAACAAACGTGAGCCTCATTTGCTACAGTTTCGTAGTATTCTTCTTTATTTGTAAATGAGAAGGTTTTAGATAATTCTCGCTAAAACCGAATATGACTCACACTATTGCTAGCCCGCTTAGTCTACTCCCACACTCTTTTATTGTAGATAATATCGTTTGTTCTAAAAATACAAAAAACAAAAAAAAAAAAAAAAAAAACCAAAAAAAATGTGAGCCCCATTTAAGGAGTAAATAAAGGAATTCGTACATGTCCCCTTTGAATGGATGTCTCAAAAATAGGTTTAATCAAGTTGTGGCTACAATAGCGAGTTTTATCATTTGTAACAAAGTTTGAATATTCCTCTCAATAATTTTAGGGAGTTGCATTCAATTACGAGTTTAAAAGATTTAAAAGAGTTTAAATTCAAGAGTATTAAATCAAGATTTTAAATGAATTCATGAAGGTATTCATTCAAAATTTTAAGGGAGTTCATAAAACTCCATAAGAATCTGGATGTATTTTAGGTAGTCCATATAACTCCATGTGTATTCCATTATGAATTGACTTTAAAGTATTTTAAGATGTTAAGTATTTTGATGGACTTAGAAGGATTTCATAATGTATTATGAGGCTTTAAGAAATTAGGTCTCTTCACTTAAAATTTTAGATGAATACACATGGAATCTGTCAGAAATTGTCAATGACCACAATTTAATCATAATAATTCAATAATTAACACTCTGTTATAAACTTCTTATTGAAGTGTGATTATGTAAATCTATTTGATTCTAGTTATTCTTTCCTATTAGGACTTGTATTCCTTCGAGGAGAAGGATTTCTTCTCTCTCTTATTACTATAGATAAAAGCACTGCATATGGGGAATAACACATCCTCTACACAACCCTACAAACATATCTCTCTCTATATTTTTTGTGCCACCGGCCCCCTCTCCCATGTCAGTTAAATATAGGTCTTAACACGTTATCAGCACGCTCTTACCACTGTGCATAGGAATCTGACGTGGAAGTTTTCTACATCAAAGCAGTTCATCAATATCATCACCCAATCAGGTTTTTTCAAAACAATGGTTTTTATCTCGATATTTTTGCAGTCCTGATAGCATGAACATTCACCATAATGCATGACCCAACTTTACGTTTTTCAAATTTTAGATTCTACATAAATTGTGTATGCATTATATCAATAATTGTTGAATTATGTGAATTAATATTGCCATGAATTGCATCATATATCTGCTCATGCATTAAAATATATGTTGAATTAAACTTAAAAAAAAGGTTTCGTAAAACCCTAACATCACCGCTTCCATGCCGCGCTGACGTGTAAGCCGCTAGCACCAGGCCAGCAGCCTATGTTAGCTTGGCTAGCCCATCCCAACCATGGATTTCAAGGCAGCAACCCTAGAACCAAACGGTGCATTTTAGGCACCAACGTCCCCATCTGAAACCCTCGGCTTGAAGCCCAGGTTCCCCCCGTCGATTTTTCCGATGAAAACACAATCGGCAATCATGTGATTTGGACAAAACTCATCGTTTTCACCAACAATCTTAGAAATTCCTTTTGGAATTTCGTGAGTTTTTCGTAGGATTCACTCGAATCATTTCGGTTTTCACCCCCCCAGACGTTGAGGTTCAACCATCGTTGTCAACTCTTGGTTCTCCATTGAACCACGGCTTGCACTGACCATGAAACACTACCTGAAGTGGCGCCATTGACCATCTCTAGCGGATCCCCACACCGAGTGTCGTTGGGGTGGCCTGAAAATCCAAACCCGAGCCCTAACGGGCCTCGGATTCCTTTGGTCCATCTCGCACATCACCCTTTTATTGGGCTTACTTGTGCCTATCGCCTTGATCCACAATACCAGCCCTTTGGGCTTTGGTGATAACTAGACCCGAGAACCAGTTAAGCCTTTATGAGCTCCTGCCGTTTCTCTTATGCATCGCGTCACACACAATCATAGCCTCTGCAGGTGTATGTTCTGTGCCTGATCGGATCCTAGCCCATATAGCTGTTGTGGTTTTCTTGCGCTACAACACGCCGGATCCCAGATCCGTGCTCTCCACTGCATTTGATCAACCACCCTATCTGGGCTAATGCTTTGGGCCTGGTTGTTTTGCAGCTCGTTTTTCGCCTTGGGCCAGTAGCCCAAATTTTTTTTGGGGACGGATCAACGCGTGTTTAACCCTACATCAAATTTTGGGCCTGGACCTCACGGTTCTCAATTTACTCAGCCCATTTGTGGGCTTTGGCCTATTATTTTGGGCCCCGAGTTTAAATGCCTATTCTTTTTAGGCCCTATGGGTTTTATATTTTTTTCACCCACTGATGTGAAATTTAACTTGACACACAAATTAAACCCTATTGATGACAATTGTAGTAAAGATGCAAACAGGGATCGTTCTAAACCGGGGATTAACTAGGGATGCTAATCAACATAAATAAGACTCAAAAACACTAAACTAGACTCTAATAACTCAAAACTAACTTAAAACACTAAAAACAGCAAGAAACAATAAAAAAGACTCAAATCTAGGCCTAACAATTGGTTTTGACGAAAATAGAACTTAAAATGACACACCCCGTCCCGAAGGAGGGCATGCTGGCCGTCACGTGAGAGTGACGTAACCATTTACACAGTTCGAAAGCTTAAAAAATACAATTGTGAATTCTGTCAGAACACCGTTGGATTCCTCGTGGCCACCAAAGCTCTGCTATCTCAAACCTGGAGGGGCGCAAAACAAAGTTGAGTGGGTCAGTAAAACAAATCTTTTCAAAACTTTCCTTTATCAAAGTTCTAACCCCTCGCTGTAAAACATGTATACTTTCCCAGAAAAATAGCATATATAAATATATATATAGCTTCAAAAATCTCAAAACACCATTCTTTAACACTTTTCAGAAAATATGCCATGCCATGCGTCAAAAACATAATATGGATGCATCAATATAAATCAGGTGAAATAATAAATCAACCGGAGACCCTGCAGTGGTCCTGTACGGCTGATTCTAGAGCTCAATATCCAATCCAGCCGAAGTCACCAACTGTGACCTGTACGGCACTGCCGGAGTCGCCAACTGCGACCTGTACGGCACTACGCTGCACATGAGTCGGAACTACCTGTAGTAGTCTGTACGACTCGGATGGTGTAATAATACGCTCTAGTGCTTCTCTCATCAATCATCTGTGCACATAATCTAAGGTCACCTACTAGTCGGAACCGTCTCTAATGGTCTGTACGACTAGTATGTCGGAACCACCTCCAGTGGTCTGTACGACTAGCATCTACTTGGATCCAAGGTGAGCGTGTGATGCGGGTGAATAACATAAGCACTAACACCAGGGGTGCAGGTTATGAGCTATCAACATAAATCACATCAAACAATTCAATGCACCAAATATAACTCACCTGATACTCACCTGTGCGTCCGCAGCACCAATTCACATATATGCATCATATAATATCAATTCACATATCTCATATAAATTCTATGCATGGCATTTCAAATCACATGATTCATAGAATCTATGCATGGCATTTCAAATCACACTTTCAAATCATATTTCACTTAAATAGATTTTCTGGGAAAAACTCATTTATATAGGTATATACGTAAAACAAAACTGCCCACTCACCTGGAGTTCACCCTGCAACTCCCTAGCACAACACATCAAGGCGTCATGGCGATCGGCGCCTAAAACAATCATCAAATCATACCTCAGAATCATATCGATAGAATATATCACTTATATAAAACACGTCACTATGAAGTTCGATCCGGAAGATCTGCAACTCAGATTTCCAATCCGTAACTTCCAAAGGTCCACAATAAATCTCTAGAACAACATCCTAAAATTTCATGACCATCCAACAGTCGGATCTCCGCCAATTACCAAACTAAGTGATGGTTAACATTATATTTTATGAACTTACAACTCCAATTTCGGGAGATCCGTAAATCGGATTCTCGATCTGTAAGTTCCTATAATCCTTAAATATTACCTATTACAACGTATCAAAGTTTGGTGACGATCCAACGGTCGGATCGTCAATTCATATTTTGGCCTAACCATGCATCGTATCGAAATTAAGTCCAAATGATCAACCAACGTTAAGCCACTATCAAAACTGAACTCAGGACATCCAATATAGCTTAAAAATAACATTGGCGGCCCACTGGCCACGCGCCGCCGCACGCGCCGCCGTGGGTGGCGGTCGGCCGCCCCGGCTCGCCGGAAAATCCAACTTTATCCAAAAATTACCAAAATTTACAGAAATGAAGATCTCAATGAGTAGAACAACTTTCATACCTGTGGCCAAGGCCAATTCGGTCGGCAAAGCCTCCAATTCCAACAAAACCCGTCGGAAACCCTAGGTTTGGTGTGCTCCAATTCGACCTCCAAACTTGTTCCAACGCCTCAACCACTGCTTGGGCATTGTTCTAGGCCTCAAGAGGATGCCATGGGTGGTGGTGATTGGAAGAAATTGCTTCACATCGTGGCGGAAATGAACCCAACCCGTGCGCCCCCTTTTTGCACGGTTTCTTCCAATTTCAAAACCAAATCTCTCCAAATTTGAGGTGGAATGGGTAGAGGAAGGATCCTAGAGTGTTTTCCATGAGGTTCCTTGAAGCAATTCGCCGGAAAAACGAGTGGAAATCGTCGAACATGGACACGGGTCGTGACCGAGTCAAAAACGGGCCAAGGGGATCCGGCCGATCCCCCGCGCCACCTTCTCCCTCCTTTCCTCCTTTCCCTGTTCCGATTGGCTGGGCTCCTTCCTCTCTCCTCTCCCCATTCGTCAGTCTCTCTCCCTTTCTCTCCCGAAGCTCCTGCTCTCCTCTGGTTGGGCAGATTGCCCAATCTCTCTTCTTCTTCCTCTTCCCGTCAGCCACAACACACACACACACAAAAACTCATATAAATTTATTCCTTTTAATCCCAGCCATCCATTTAATATTTCCTTTAATCTGGGCCATCCATTTCCATAAAAGAATTTCCATATTTTATTATTATAATTCCCAAAATGCCCAAACTTCAAACTTTAATATCTTTTTCGTTATAACTCCAAATCACGAACCGCTTGCGCCCACGCGTCCGTAGCGACGAGTACTACGAGGATATGTCAAGAAAACAAATCTTAGATGGCACGACACAACGGTTAACCTCGAACAATGTGCGTGCCTCAAAGGGCATTTTTGTAAAATCCTTTATTAAAACTTTAAAAAATCTTAAAATCAGGGACGGGCTGTCACATAAAAGACTCAAACAACTAAAAGAAAACAGATTTTGACTCAACTAACAAGACTTAATGAAAGGGGGATTGTTTTTGACGAATTTAAAAACTTAAAACAGAAACTTTGCATAAAATACTTTATAGAAAACGAATTTGGTGAATTGAAAAGGGTGAAAGGCTAGTTAGAGGGCCCTTCTCCACACATGACATATGGATATGAATCGATTTCCAGTTATTCTTTCAACAAACCATGAATGACAATGCCCCAAATTAATTGTGGAGAACTAATTAATTCTCAGATTTCCCTAGACTCATTGAATTGGATGAAAAGCATACGACAACCCAAATCATTATTTATTAAGCTCCCTAACTATGAAAAGCATGATAGAGACACGAAACAAAGATCATTAAGCTTTGTGAAAATCATAAGCATTGACATGACATTCGTGACTATGAAAAGCATGACACTTCTGCCAGAAATTTACTTAACGCGATCGTGACTAGCAACCTCCACTACTTGTAAATATAAGTTTGTAACGATTAGGTGAAACTCCCTTATATTTTAGCATCAAATTCATGCATGCAAACTAAGTAGGCCTCCTTAATCAACACACAAGAAAAAGTTCTCAATAACTCAGATAAGTAAACCGCATTCACGATTCATGAAATTATAACTGGAGGAAATCAATTCATATAAAACATATGTCCATGGCTTTGAATTCGCCTCTAACTATAAAGAAGTTAGTTCCTCATGTTCGCAATCAAACAAATATAAATAAAATTAAACATTGAAAACAAAGGATAGAATACACCTAGAAAACGCTCCAGATTCCTTCATTCCTTGCAAGGCTGCGGCACAATGAGTGTGTGGTGGATAGATGTAGGTGAGTTATGGTAGAGGGTGGTGCCTGCGGCAAAGGGTGTAGAAATATATATATAGGCACCAAAAACCCTAGAAAGGAGTGTTGTGGCATGTTTCTAGAACAAAAAGGCCACCTAAAAACAGGTTTTAGGCATCCTAATATGAAAAGGAGTCCCCCTTGTGGCTGGAATTAAGGTAGGATAAGATTAGGATAGGATAAGATACGATAAGGTAAGATAAGGTTAGTTGGATAAGATAAGGTTGGATAAGGTTTTGGATAATTCTTCTTCTTTGTAGCTGATTCCTTATCTTCTTTGACTTGAATTTATTTCTCCAACTCTTTTGCACATTCCTAGCCTCTCTTGAACTTCAAATTCGTCCATCCATCTTGCTCCAATCTTGTGATATCCATTCCAAGCCCAAAACTGCTCTAAAATGCTCCAAATTGCATCTTTTTGCCAACTTTGCCAATTGGACCTGAAAACACACGAAAATAGCTTAAATCACTATAATAAGCAACAAATAACTAAGTAAATGCAAGAAAACACACTAACTAAGTCGCATAAATATGCTCCTATCAAATTCCCCCACACTTAGCTTTTGCTAGTCCTCGAGCAAAACAAACAAAACATAACCTAAACCTTCCAACGTTCGCCTCAGGGATTTCCAATGGTACATAACATGTTAAAAATCATTACTTACATAGATTTCAATTATCCCTACCCTCGAACTTATACTTAATCGCAGTAGCCACTCACTAGCTCGCATCTAATCAATTAAAACAACATTTTTGAATGTAGTAACATGCCTTAGAGAAGCCCTCAATTTCTCACAAGATATACACTCTATTTTCACACAGATTTTCTGACTACACTCCCTACACTAGGTATATGTGAGAAGACTGATGTAAACATGAAAACTAGCACTCACATATGTTTTAACAAAGAAGGCATTTTCTGAAATTATTAATGCATGTATGTACATGATCTCATGAATGGAATGCCACTACTTAGACGCGAGAACCAGGGATACCATATGCTCATACCAATCCCAAACTCCACATATTGAAACACATAACAATCAAGATAGAAGTTTAGGGGTTGTAACGGGGCTAAGGTATTGGTTAACAAAGAAAGGTAAGGATAAACAAAAGTTCTTAAAGCAATAGTAAGCAAAATAATGAAATCAACACTTAGAATTCACTTTTGAATGCAGAAACCAACTTTGAACACACAGGGAATAATTCACACATTCTAGGGTCAGATTTTTTATGTTTTGGACCCTTTCTTCAACAAACAATACTTGTGAGCTCATCCTCACTTATTTTGAACACTTTTCACATACTTTTCTTTTTCTTTTCTTTTTCTCACGAATTTTCTTTTTTTTTCTTTTTTTTCTTCTTTTTCCTACCCATGCCCTTTTCTACTTCTTTGGCACACACACACACAAATCCCTTCGCCCACACTTGTTTTTCTGCAATTTGTCGATCTAAATGAATTCCCTCTAAGTCATGCCTCACTATTCTTAAGAACAGGGGTATGGATAGTCCTATACTAGGCTAGGTAAGGATAATGTGGGCTAACAAAGAAAATAGGCTAACTAAGGCTCAAAGGGGTTAAACCTACAATACATATGCAAAGGGTTAAGGCTTTTTGGCTCTGGTTTTGAACTAAACAACTTCATCTTGTTATTTGTTATGCTATCAATTTTATGCTTTGAATGAAACGGGCATGAGTTCTAGTATTTGGATCTATAATGATGAAAATGCATTCTAAGTAGCAACCAAGCAAAGAATGATGAGATCATGCAACGACTTTAGAAAACAAAGAATGTCAAGATTAATAACTCTCCAAACAAAGTTTAGGCTCAAGTCTCTCAAGGTTGTAGCGTTAGTTTGAGTCTCTTCCTTCAAGCATGTTACAAAAACTGATTTTATCCTTTTTGTGATTACATGTGACGTCATGAATGTCAACTATAACCAAGCATAAACCAAAGAGCATATCAAACTTCAATCCATGTTTGTAACTTTCTTTAACAGTCATGCAATTAAAAACCAAATCCTCATCATTGTGTTGGAAGGTACCCTAAGACACAAACACACAAAACGACTCTAAAAACGACTCTTTTTGGTATTTTTCAAAACTTTTTCGATTTTTTTTTTTCAAAATTTTCGTATTATCTTTCAAGACACATAAAAACACTTCAAAACACCCTAAAAACACTCAAAAACAATGAAAAACAACTTTAGAAGTGCTAGGTGACAAAATCCCACGAATTTTCAACAAAACACTTTGTTTACCCCCCCACACTTAAACCAAACATTGTCCTCAATGTTTCAAACATAGATGCACACAAAAGCAAGCAAACAACACAACAAACAAACATAACAAAGATGGCAAAGTAAAAGCAATAAAGAGTAGGGTTTAGGAACGCAAATCTGGTTGTAGGATCGGAGAGTTCCTAGGTCTTCTTTATTTGCATGGGTTGCCTCCCAAGAAGCGCTTGCTTTAACGTCTTCCAGCCAGACGAATCCTTCAATTATGCTTCATTGGAGGCCACGACATGGAATTGATCTTTGAATGGAAGGTGATACTTGAAATGATCCGGCAATGGTTTAAATTCTAATGTAGGTGCCTGAATCATTAACATTATGTTAATATAAAACAGAATTGAAATTCAGGGAGGTGGCTTACCTGTGTGCTCCGACGTGAACTCAAGGACAAACACCCCTTCTTTGAAAGTTTCAGGAATTTTGCACTCGGCCAGATTTGGTGTTGTGATGGCTGTGACTTGTCCCGTGTCATAAAATTCAACTTCTTTGGGCTTTGTTGTCTCACAAACATCCTCTTTGATGCATTCTACATATTCTCCAGCCACTTCGTTCTCTTGAATCATTCTTCTTGAGGTGCAATTCTCTTCAAAAATTTCAACACATTCTGGAACTGGATGTGTTGTAACAAGAATCAGGATAGTACTTGGCACCTTTGGGAAGGCTTCCATGATGTCTTTTTCACTTTCTTCGTTCTTGGAAATCATGAACCTGCGAGGAAAAGGTGCATTCGGAGGAATAACATTAGAATGAATTGAACTTGGGACGTCCTTACTTGTGGTGGGTGGTTGAGAAGGCTTAGGGGGCTGCGGCAAGGGTTGTTCTTCCCTTGCTGTGAGTGTGTCTTCTTCTTCCTCCTCAATCAGCAGCTCTTTGTCCACTTCTAAGGTATGTTTGGACGTTTTTAGGCCAGCTCCAACCTCCATAGCACTTCCCAAAGTGATAGCATCATGGATTTCTAAATCTCCCATCGAATTGACAATAGTTGAGTTGGAGAGTTCACTTTGCTCTAGAATCTGTCCTATGAATTTCGCTATCTGTCCAATTTGCTTTTCCAAATGGTCTAACCTTTTGTCTTGATTTTCTTGTCCCTGAGATAAAGAAGTGAGTAACTCAAGAATTTTATCATTATCCATTGACGAACCTGAACTTGGTTGGGCCGAATATGGTTGAGGCTGTGGTGGCTGCGCATATCTTGAATAGAACTCCTCCTCTTGCTGCCAATATCCACCTTGTTGAATTTGTTGAGGTTCCTCCCACATATAATCTGAATAATCTCTCCAATCATAATTGTAAGCGTTGGAAAACATGTCCCTTGATTGGTTATGGCTTTGATAACCCCAAGCACCTCCGTTCGCAGTGAATTGAGGACGTTGATGAGTTTGACATCCTTGCCCATAGGGCACCCCAAATGTAGGGGCAGTGTGCATTGTGGTTCTTTTGGCAATATGGGACAGTTGAGAAGTAAGATTCGCCAATTGACCTTGAATGTTGGCAATTGCCATGTCTAGTACCTGAAACAAAGAAAACGAAACAAAACAAAATCAAAAACAAAAATGTAAAGACAAAAACACAAACAGATACGGGTGATTAGCAAATTTGCTAATCCCCGGCAAAGGCGCCAAAATTTGATGTGAAATTTAACTTGACACACAAATTAAACCCTATTGATGACAATTGTAGTAAAGATGCAAGTAGGGATTGTTCTAAACCGGGGATTAACTAGGGATGCTAATCAACACAAATAAGACTCAAAAACACTAAACTAGAATCTAATAACTCAAAACTAACTTAAAACACTAAAAACAGCAAGAAACAATAAAAAAGACTCAAATCTAGGCCTAACAATTGGTTTTGACGAAAATAGAACTTAAAAGACTCAAACAACTAAAAGAAAACAGATTCTGACTCAACTAACAAGACTTAATGAAAGGGGGATTGTTTTTGATGAATTTAAAAACTTAAAACAGAAACTTTGCATAAAATACTTTATAGAAAACGAATTTGGTGAATTGAAAAGGGTGAAAGGCTAGTTAGAGGGCCCTTCTCCACACATGACATATGGATATGAACCGATTTCCAGTTATTCTTTCAACAAACCATGAATGACAATGCCCCAAATTAATTGTGCAGAACTAATTAATTCTCAGATTTCCCTAGACTCATTGAATTGGATGAAAAGCATACGACAACCCAAATCATTCTTTATTAAGCTCCCTAACTATGAAAAGCATGATAGAGACACGAAACAAAGATCATTAAGCTTTGTGAAAATCATAAGCATTGACATTACATTCGTGACTATGAAAAGCATGACACTCCTGCCAGGAATTTACTTAAAGCGATCGTGACTAGCAACCTCCACTACTTGTAAATATAAGTTTGTAACGATTAGGTGAAACTCCCTTATATTTTAGCATCAAATTCATGCATGCAAACTAAGTAGGCCTCCTTAATCAACACACAAGAAAAAGTTCTCAATAACTCAGATAAGTAAACCGCATTCACGATTCATGAAATTATAACCGGAGGAAATCAATTCATATAAAACATATGTCCATGGCTTTGAATTCGCCTCTAACTATAAAGAAGTTAGTTCCTCATGTTCGCAATCAAACAAATATAAATAAAATTAAACATTGAAAACAAAGGATAGAATACACCTAGAAAACGCTCCAGATTCCTTCCTTCCTTGCAAGGCTGCGGCACAATGAGTGTGTGGTGGATGCATGTAGGTGAGTTATGGTAAAGGGTGGTGCCTGCGGCAAAGGGTGTAGAAATATATATATAGGCACCAAAAACCCTAGAAAGGAGTGTTGTGGCATGTTTCTAGAACAAAAAGGCCACCTAAAAACAGGTTTTAGGCATCCTACTATGAAAAGGAGTCCCCCTTGTGGCTGGAATTAAGGTAGGATAAGATTAGGATAGGATAAGATAAGATAAGGTAGGATAAGGTTAGTTGGATAAGATAAGGTTGGATAAGGTTTTGGATAATTCTTCTTCTTTGTAGCTGATTCCTTATCTTCTTTGACTTGAATTTATTTCTCCAACTCTTTTGCACATTCCTAGCCTCTCTTGAACTTCAAATTCGTCCATCCATCTTGCTCCAATCTTGTGATATCCATTCCAAGCCCAAAACTGCTCTAAAATGCTCCAAATTGCATCTTTTTGCCAACTTTGCCAATTGGACCTGAAAACACACGAAAATAGTTT
This sequence comes from Heteromeles arbutifolia, assembly GCA_024362995.1. NCBI lineage: Eukaryota > Viridiplantae > Streptophyta > Magnoliopsida > Rosales > Rosaceae > Heteromeles > Heteromeles arbutifolia. The sequence goes on along the minus strand of JANCRC010000002.1, from coordinate 33,890,182 downwards.
AAATCACTATAATAAGCAACAAATAACTAAGTAAATGCAAGAAAACACACTAACTAAGTCGCATAAATATGCTCCTATCACCCACACTCTAAATTTGGCCCGAAGCCAATAATTAATTCAATTATAATTATAAACCTGAGTTCTATTTGCATATTTTATTGTTGCATATTTCAGTATATATATTTGCATTTGTTTATAGGAACATATGAACCTGAAGTTCATAATTATTTCGAAACCTGAAGTTTCTAGAAACATGCCTTGTTTGAAAACTTGAAGTTTTCCTTAAAAACATCACCCATGAAAACCCAAAGTTTTTTTCATGTAATTTAAACAAATACATGTCTATTAGAACTTGAATGTTCTACTCTTATGTGAATGGATTGATTTTTCTCCATTACACTAACCACATCTTGTCCATTTATTTTCTGATAAAAACATGTCGAATTTGAACAAACTCATCTTTATCGCCTGGGAAATGTATGGAAGAAACTACATCAAGTGGGTCCAAGATGTGAAGCTCCACCTCACTGCAAAGAATTTGTGTCCTCCCATGATGAGACGGACAATCCAGTTGGTGAAGCTAAGAAAGCCACTGCTATTAGACCTATAAACGAGTCGGGTTTATTGGGTTTGGGTCGGGTTCAATCCGACCTGTTAAGTTAATGGGTCAACCGAACTCGACTTGTTAAGCTAACAAGTCACCTGTTTCACCCGTTAACAATTATTATTTTTATTGTTTTTTTGCATAAAGTTTATTTTTTGTTGTTAAGACTTTAATGAAATTACTAAAACATCCTCAACTCACGGGTGCTAACAGGTGTTAACGAGTTGACCCAAAGTGACCCGTTATTTAACGGGTTGTTAACAGGTTGATCTGTTAGCGACCCGACCTGTTAAGCATCCACCCAAATACTAATATTAACGGGTCGGCTCCAAAATGCCAGGTCTAACTGCCATGATCTTCATCCAAAGACATATTCATGACGCATTGTAAACCGAGTACCTTGTTAAAGAGGATCCACGAGCACTCTTGGTCGCTTGGGCTGATCATTTTGATCACCAAAATGACATCTTTTTGCCTGAAGCAAGACATGACTGGCAGCATTTGCGCTTCCAAGACTTTAAGTCTATGAATGAATAGAATTTTGAAGTTTGTCGAATCTGATCACTTTTCATGTTCTGTAACGAGACCTTGATCGAAGAGGATCTTCTGGAGAAGACCTATTCGACCTTTTCTGCTACTAATATTATCCAGCAGCAACAATATAGGGCTCAGAAGTTCACTAAGTTTTCAGATTTGATTTCTGTTTTACTTCTCACTCAAAAGCAAAATCAGCTGTTGATGAAAAATCATCAAGCTCGACCTACTGGGGCGACTGTTGCGCTTGAAGCACATTATAGCATAAACAAATGCCCAAAACACCAAAATTGGCGTGGTAGGGGAGCCAGAAGCTACCCCATCAAGGTCAACAAAGCCAAAGCCCATCTAAAGGAGGAAATTAAGCCCGAAAGCGCCCTAACCTCGCTCCCAAGGCCTCAAACTTCAAGAATAAGGGCAAAGCACCTGAAAGGCATGTGTTATCGCTGTAGTTCAAAAGGCCATTGGTCCCGTGTTTGCCGTGCTCCCCAGAAGGTTGTAGTTGAATATCATTCTCGTCATAAGAAGTTTGAATCAAACTTTCAGGAGGATACCAGCCCTATGGAAGATTAGAATCTTAAACATAAACTATTTTCTAGTTAAATTTTAGAATAATGGGGCCTAATTCCACCTAGTGGCCGAACCCCCTTTGTTTTTTGGTTTAATTTTGAACAATTTTCCTTTATGTTTGGATTATTTGTTGAAGATTTGTTTTTGGATATTAAGTTTTTAATTGATTACCATCCTTGAATACTTAAAATAATTTGAATGAATATTTTTTTAAGAACTTTTATGCATGTGATCGATTCAAATTAATTTTTATTTTTAGGTATGACTTGTGGGAAAGTTAGTTGTCTGGCAGATAGTGCAACCACGCACACCGTTTTTCGTGAACGCATCTATTTCACTAACTTTATACCTAAGAATGCCCCTCTGACAACCCTCTCAGGCCCATCCAACCTGATCTAATGATATGGTAAGGCATGTATACTGCTGTTTAATGGTACAATTTTGACCGTTGATAAGGCACTCTATTCTTCACGTTCCGGAAGAATGTTGTTGAGTTTCATGGACATTAGACATAATAATTACCACGCTGAAACCTATGTAGAAAATGGAGTTGAATTTCTGTGCATAACTTCCTACGAATATGGCCAAAAGCATATTCTAAAGAAGATGAAGCGTATCCCAAGTCGTTTGTATACTACGACAATACGCCCTTAAGAAAGCCACTATGTGGTCGGCCCTACCTCTGGGACCGTGCACAAAATTACACTTTGGGATGATATTTTGGGACATCCTGGACAAAACAGCAATGCGCTATATCCTCAAATCATCACATGAGCATCCACTAACCCGAAGTTTAGGTTCGATTCAAGGAATCGTGTGTCAAACCTGCTCCATGGGAAAACTTATTATTAAGCCTTTTTATGACAAGATTCATTTGAATCCTCCTATTTTTCTACAAAGGATTCAAGGGGACATTTATGGACCGATTCACCCTCCATATGGACCATTTAGATATTTTATGGTTTTGGTTGATGCTTCTACACGTTGGTCACACGTGTGCATACTTCAAATTGTTGGCTCAGGTTATCAAGCTTAGGGCTCACCACCCTGATTATGCAATCAAATTCATTTGATTGGATAATGCTGGAGAATTCACATCTAAATTTTTTGATGAGTATTGCATGTCAGTTGGGGTTGAAGTTGAACATCCAGTACCCCATGTTCACACCCAGAATGGTCTGGCAGAGGCATTAATTAAGCGCTTACAAATGATTGCTCGATCGTTGGTCATATGTACCAAGCTCTCGATCCCTGCTTAGGGCCATGCAATATTGCACGCATCCATGTTGGTCCGCCTGAGGTCTATTGTGACCCAACCATATAGCGCCCTTCAGTTAGTTACCAGATATGAACCCGACACATAGCATCTGCACGTTTTTGGTTATGTGATCTATATCTTGATTTCGCCGCCCTTACGTACAAAAATAGGGCCTCAACAAAGGATGAGATTCTCCTTCGATCATTCGTTACTTAGAATCTTTGACATGCGATCTATTTACTGCTTGTTTCGCGGATTGTCACTTCTATGATATAGTCTTCCCGTCGTTAAGGGGAGATAAAAACGTTAATGTTCTTGAAGAACGATACGAATTATTATGGACGACTCCCACTTTGTCTCATTTAGATCCCCGCATCTGCTCAGTCTGAAACTAAAGTGCAGAGCATATTAGATCTTCAAAGCATAGCTTAGAGCATGCCAAATGCTTTCACCAATCTAGCGCGAGTGACAAGATCACATATTCCAGCTGCGAATGTGCCTGGAAAGATGGATGTACCAAATGTACGATGGACTTCCTTTTTAGAGACCTAGGACGCCACTTTGGCCGATCCACATACATTAGCGGCTAGCCAATAATCTGCCCCTACACACAAGCATGGCATACCTTTTGGTTCAAAAGATTCATACCTCCGGAAAAGGAAACCCCTGGCATAGGCCCCTGAAGAGCCTACCGTGAATGCGATTGTTGCTTACTCATTCTATCCAACTCATGGTGAAATTCTAGATTACGGAAGAGTCCTTAAAGAGATGAATCCATCTCTTGAGAATCGTGAGATTTTGGTCCATTATGCTAACTTGAATGATGTTTGGTGTAGAAATGAGATGATCGTCAACGATGCACTAGCATATGCAGTAGCTACTGAGATGATGTTGAGCGATGACATTGAACCCCGTTCCGTTGATGAATGTCAATGTAAAACTAATTGGTCAAACTGAAAACAAGCAATCCAAGTCGAACTCGATTCGTTTTTGAATTGTAAGGTGTTTGGACTTGTAAATCTTACTCCGCCACATGTGAAGCCCATTGGCTACATGTGGGTTTTTGTTCGGAAATGTAATAAAAAAAACGAAATTGTGTGTTACAAAGCTCATCTTGTTGTGCAAGGCTTTTCACAACATCCTGGGATTGACTATGACGAAACTTATCCACCCGTTATGGATGTAATTACTTTTTGCTACCTTATTAGTTTGAGAGTTTCTGAAAAACTAAGTATGCAACTGATGGACGTAGTAACTGCGTATCTCTATGCGGATCTTGATACAAAAATTTATATGAAAGTTCCCGAATGACTCACATTGACTGGATCAAATATTTCCAAACCCCAGAACACGCTCTTAATTTGGCTGAGGTGTTCACTGTACTGTTTAAAGTAATCCGAAAGAATGTGGTATAACCGTCTGAGTAAGTATTTGACTAGTCAAGGATATGTGAACAACGAACTATGCCCTTGTGTGTTCATTAAGAAGTCACATTCTGGTTTTGCGATTGTTGCAGTATATGTCGACGACATGAATCTCATCGGAACTCATGAAGAGCTCATGAGAAATGCCGTGCACTTGAAGTCAGAATTTGAGATGAAAGATCTAGGAAAGACTCAATATTGTCTCGGTCTCAAGATAGAGCACCGTTCAGATGGAATCTTAGTACATTAATTGAACTACATCCAAAAGGTGTTGTGCCGCTTTAACGAGGATAAAGCAAAGCCTTCGACTACTTCTATGGTCGTTCGATCGCTAGATGCAAAACAAGATCCCTTTCGTCTGAAGAAGGATGATGAAATGATTTTGGAGCCTGAAGTTCCTTATTCAAGTGCGGTAAGCGCTTTATTGTACTTAGCTCAATGCACTAGACCTAATATCTCATTCACTATTAATCTTTTGGCAAGATACAGTAATGCACCAACACGCAGACATTGGACTGGTGTTAAAGACATTTTCCGCTACCTTAAAGGTACTACAGATTTGAGCTTGTTCTATTCCTATGGATCCTCGAGTGATGCCGCACCCCCTTATCTCGAGTCGATTCTCGCCTTGTTGATTATACCGATGTAGGATACTTATCTGATTCGCACAAAGCGCGCTCTCAAACGGGTTATGTCTTTACCGTTTGAGGCATCGCAATCTCTTGGAGATCAACTAAATAGACCTTAGTTGCCACTTCGTCCATGCTAAAATTCTCGCTTTACACGAAGCAACTCAGGAATACTTTTGGTTGAGAGCAGTTGTGGGCCATATTCAAAGCTTCTACAATCTTTACCTCGTCATTGACTTCCCAACGACGATCTATGAAGACAACGTAGCATGCATCGAATAGTTCAAGAAGAGTTACATCAAAGGAGACAACACCAAGCACATTGCGTCGAAGTTCTTCTTCTCACATCAACAACAAGAGCATCAGAAGATTGAATTTGTAAAATTATTAGGGTTTTATGCAATTGGATTTACTGAGTGTAGGGTTGGCCTTGAGTTTTCAAATGCCACGGGCAAAATTTCAAATAGGCCCTTTGTAAATTTAGTAATAAAGATTCTTTTTTAATTTTATTAACAAAAGAAAAAGTATCAGGATTAAAATATAATGTAAGTGAACTAAAAAAAATTCTAGCCGAAGAGGAGGAAGCCTATGTGATCTAGAGAGCTCAACTGAAGATTAAAAGTCAAGATAAAATAAATTAGAGAGATATACATTGAGAGATGAATATCTTCTAACACTCAAAGCCCTAGAATTGTACAAAAGATATAAGCATTTGTGCAGATTACACTTTGTTTAACTGTTGAATTTACGAGTTTATTTGCTCTTATGGTATTGTTTGTAATGAACAGTTAACATTCGAACTAACTCATATGCTATATGAATGATAGCTGTTATAGCAGCTGCATATCTTATGTTTTAGATGTGTTGTGCACATGAATTGAGTCATGTTGTGGCCATGAGTGGGTTTGTAGCAGTCACCTTGCTCATTCCTATTTGCTAAGTAATCAAAACCAAGAGGAGTAATAATGTACTCCATCTTCTCTCTTCATTGATCAACTAAATCAATTTCATTGATATTCGATTTGTAAAATCAAAGCATAATTTGAATACAAAATACTAATATCTTTTGGCGGCAGCATGATTGTAAAAATCAAGATGACAAGGTTTTGATTTTGGATGTTAGTTTGATGATTCATGAAAATTTTTGGTGTTGAATCACTAATGAGATTAAGGAAGAAAGTTTAAATTTAATTTTTTTAGAAAAGAAGTACTGTTCATTTACTAATTTTCTTGGAAAAGGGGGGAGAATGTTCATTTGCAAGGTTTTTTTTTTATTTTTTATTTTTTAATTCTTTTTGTTTTGTTTTGTTTTGTTTTGTTTTTTTTTTGTTTTTTTGTAGTTTTTAATATATACAGATTAAAAATAATTAGAAATTTCTTATAAAAAATAATTGAGAAATAATTTGGCGAGGAGAGACATTACAAGGGCTCAACACACACAATCTCATACATAATAAATACAACAAATAACACCACTAAAGAGCACCTTGATAATTAATCAAAGTGTTTATTATTTATACAAATATAATATAAACTCATATAAAGTACCCTAATATTTTTGGTACCCCCGATTTTTTTGGGCCACAGATAATCGCCCTACTAGCACTAGGCTAGGGCTGGTCTTGCCTGAGTTTAGATATTTGATGGGGAGATTAGGTTTTGTAGATGGAAGAGATTCAATATGACGTGAAACCTTATTCTCTTTTCTTATTTTATTGTTTTACCAATTACCACTTTGTTTATGTGTAACAAGAATTATTTAAGATGATAATTTAATATTGGGAGTCTTAACAAAACACTCATGGTACTGTTCACTTTGAACGTTCGGACAAAGTCACTTATGATACTATTCACTTACAACACCTTTTTATCATTTTGATTAAAACTCAAAGTTTCCGAGCTCTTTTTATTAGTTTTCATTTTGTTAAAAAAATGATAATTTATAATATAATCTATATTAAAATTAATTTAAGAACTCATATAAAACGAATTTCACAGGTAAGTGAGCAACTCCTCCATCGTCGTCGTCGTCATCATCATCAATGGATTACAGTAGAAAGGGATTTTGTGTGCAAGTACAACATAGGGATGTGATATTTATATACACCTCTTTTTACATCTCATATACATTTTTTTTAAATTTATGTTATTTAATCTTTTTTAATTATTCGATCAAACGGTTGAAAATTAAGAAGATGTGTAAGATGTAAAAATAAGTATATAGATAAAACATCCCTATTACATACTTTGACTTAAAATTGTTGTTTTCTCGTTGAACGCGCCGGAGCGTGGCCCTCGTGGGCCTTACAATAATTCTAACGCACCCCAAAAACTCCAATATCTTATTAAGCATGATCCGCACGCTGGAGTTTCCTTTTTTTCATTTTTTGTGTGGTAAATTGGTTCCATCTATATATGTGTTCGCCATATTATCTTCACAGACACGACTACGGTATGATTTTTTTTGCATGTGCGAAATTACTACTGGAACTCTCATTTTTATTTTTTACCAGCTGAATTCTCAAGCGTAACAGTGTGCCATATCAAATTCTTCTTGTTATATGTTTTTTTTATCGATAAAACTCTTTGTATTTGTGATTAATGTGAATTATAAATGAAAAAAAATAATTGGCTACGCGCAAAAAACTTGAGTATAAACTTTCAATACTATTTTTTTTTTGTTAAACAAAAGATTTTGGTAGATTACCCATTAACGGAGTTCAAATTTACACCATCATACAAATGTTTAACTCTTTTCCATCACTGTAGTAAAACGTCAATTGCCAATACCATTTGTTAGCTAGTAAACATTAGGCAAAAGTGGACTTTGTCAATTTAAAAGTTATAGTCGAAACTTGAAAGGTACTTGCTCTGTAATTGTCCACAAGTAACACATTTCATGAGTTTGGAAGAAGAGGTGGAAGATTTTAACAGGTGAATGGTTTTTTTTTTTTTTTTTAATTATTATTTTATCTAGTTTGACAAAAGTTTATTTGGTTTGATACGAAGGGATTGAATTCTTAACTCATTTTATTTCTTATGTAGCCTTTTATGAATGAGGTTGTACATCAGCTCGGACGGTTCAAGTCGGCTCATACTCATCTCGTTTTTTGCTCGCTCAAGCTTGGTTCGTAAGTGAAACGAGGTGCGGTAAACAAACAATTAAGATTGCTAGAAAAATGAGCCGATTTTGAGCTTTGACACGTTGGATTTATAAAACTCATGAACAACTTATAAGTTTTTTATGAGACAACTTGGGTTTGGTTGTAGTTTAGCTTGTTCATTAAAGTTTCGCTCATACATGATGTGTATTAATATTAGCCGTTTATCATCTCTTTATTTTTATTTAATTTCTTTATTTAATTTTTATTTCATTAAGTCAAGCCAACTGTAAGCTCGAGCTTTGAAAAATCATTTTGAGCCATGCTTAAGCACATGTCACAAGTTTTTATCGAGCTTCGGTTTATAAACTATTTCATTACCCTAGTCAACTTGGTATACCAGATATGCATTTTTTTATATCGAGAGTAAGCCCTAATTCAGTTTCTCACCTTACATTACCACTTGCACTAATAATAAAGATTTGACATAAGACTTTTACGCAAAGAACTTGTAGCTCATTTAGTTAGAATTTCAGCTTGCATATGAAGACTTGAGTTCAAATCTTCTGCCCCAATATCATTTAGTATAAAGCCAAAAAGAAAACTTTTTAAAACTATTTCTTAATAAAAAAATATATATGAAACATTTTTATATTTCTCAAACAAAAATGTCGAACGTTGCACGTCGTCTTCATCTCTTTCACAGTTCAAATTGCTTTTTTCATCTCTTTCGCAGTTCAAATTGACTTCTTCATCTTTCCCTTGCTCCAAAACAATTTAGGTCCTCATCAATCTCCCATCGCATGTATTAAATCAAATCCCTCATCGATTGTCTATTCTTGAAATTTGGAGTTTTAGTTGAAAATAAAGGGTTTAGGGTAAATTTAGAATTCTTTGCAATCTCACAATTCTTAAATATTACTTCAATACTTTATTTTTCTCCATTAGGAGGTATTTAGAAGATTACAAAGGTGCAATACCAAGAAATAAATCAAAACAATCATTTGTCTACAAGACAAGGAAACCTAGATCAAATCAAATCATATCAAAATCCTAAGGGAATTTTTATTGGCACTCCAAAAATCTCATTTTACACTCCAAACTTTCTATAATTAGAAAGAAAAATACACTAGTGAGAAGTGTAGAATGGGATTTTTGAAGTGCTAATAACAGTTCCCAATCCTAATTAAATCATAAAAAATTACTTATTAAATCATATCTTAAAATGCTTTACTTTTTATTTTCCAAGACCCCCCTCAAACTCATGATGTGAAATCATGAGTTTGCCAAGAAGGAAATCTTAATTGATACGCTGAAACTAATGCCAACATTTTCGAAAGCTCTGCAAATCACAATCTGTCAGAACTAACGCCTCTTTTCGAATGCCCAGCTGGAACTAGTGCCAATCTTTTCAAAAGCCCAACAAGAATAAACACCTTTGTTTTTGAAAGCCCGACTAACAAATCGTAATCCTCGAAACAACGCCTCGTTTTAAAAGCCCAACTGGAACTAACGTTAATCTTTTCGAAAGCCCAATAAATAGATGTCTTAATATGTTAGAACTAATGCCTCTTTTCGAAAGTCCAATTGAAATAAACACTAATCTTTTCGAAAGCCCAATTGAAACTAATGCGTCTTTTCGGAAGCTCCATCCACCAAATCTCTCCTTTTTTAGTATCTTTTTTCTCATCTTTTTTTTAATCCTCATTTTTTCTCTTCTTCAAACTCAAAAACAAGCTAAACTTACTAAAAAAAATAAACTAAAACACAAAACGACACACATGATAGGAAACGGATCCTAACCATGACAATTTTTATTTCTTTCCTAATCTCTTCTCCAAGGCAGCGGAACCATACTTTTTCTTCCCTTTTTTCTTCTTCATGACAGCAGAAATTTATCTTCTTCTAACGGTTGTAGACAATCTTCACCCTCAGGTTCATGGTCTGTGGGTGCACAAAAAAAATTAGCTTCGTCCACCCACATGGAAACACTCACAGAAAAGTTTGACCAAGAGTCAAACTCTACTATGATACCAAGTTGAAAATAAAGGGTTGAGGGTAAATTTAGAATTCCATGCAATCTCACAATCTCAAATATTACTTCAACACTTTATTCTTCTCCATAAGGAGGTATTTGTAAGATTACAAATGAGCAATACAAGAAAATAAATCAAAACAAACCTTTGTCTGCAACACAAGAAAACCTAGAGCAAATCAAATCATATAAAATCACTAATTAAATCGTATAAAATCACTAATTAAATCTTATCCCTAAAATCTTTCCTTTTTATTTTCCAACAGTTATATGTCTGTCATGCAGGGCGTAGCCATCATTTCTAATAAGTAGGGTCAATCAAACTTTAATATGTAAGATCTTACACATCAATAATTATTATTATATGAATATTACAAATTTAATATTTACGGCCTAATTGAGTTATCATGCTAAAATCATATGATAATAATAGTAATGCTAAGCATAACCCTTTTTTTAATACAAGTGTAGACATGTAAATTTCGTTGCATACAAATGATGCATCACAAAGCTCCACTTAGCATATGACTCATCACAAATGGACAAGTCATCAATGACATGTGGCACAAATCAAGCAAAGGAAGCTTAAAACTTCCCAAAATTCGGCCAAAGAGAGAAAACCTCTCTTAAAAAAGGGCAAGGGTTCAAAGTGTTCTCAAAACCGGAAAGAAAGTTAAGGCATCTTCATAAAACAAGCAAGAATTGAAGATTGCTCACAAAATAGGTAACAAAGGCCCTATAATTTGGCCAAGGGAGTAAATATGGCTGAAATTAAGACACAAAACATCCCTAAAATCTCCCATGGACGAATTAGGACATAAATCAAAGCCAAATCCACCCAAAGGCAAGCTTTGAAAAGCCTATAAATACAAGGTCCTCCCACAAGCATAGGGGTAAAAAATTTTGGCATTCAGAAGAACCTCTGCCAAACCTTTGAAGACTAATACGCTACCAAAGCTTTCTTCGAAGAATGCACATCCAAAGCCGAAGCACTCCCTTGAAGAATCAACAAGCACTTGTGCCGATTCCTTCAAGACTTTGTTGCAAGCTCATAAACTTGCAACGATGTTCATTTCAAGATCAAGTGACCAAGACCTTTGGATCAACGAAGTCCCGTCTTTACATCATCTTTACTGCACCTTGAGGTGAAGACCATCCATGCATTGTTTTCAAGCTCAAAACTTGAAGCAATCGTTTAATTGTTCGTTCAAGATCAAGTCATCACGACCCTTGGATCAACAACTTATGCATCTACACCAAATTGGAAGACTGAATCAAAGGAAAATTGTAAACAGAGATTGTAACCCTACAAATTCATCAATACAAATATACTTTGTACACATGTTCTCATTTCATTCGTTACAGAATTTTCTGGTTTACAAATTTGGCATGCCCGGTGTGATCTCTCTATCTCTCATCTCTATCTTCAAACTTGTAAAAAAAAAAACACAAATGGCATCAAGAAAGGATCAAGCTGTTCCCGCAACGAACGTGAAGTACAAGAGCATCCTTGCCTCAAGTGGTGGTACTTTGGGCGTCACAACCCGAAGCAAAGGCAAGAGCTCTCTCTGTCGTGCCTTTCACCCTTGCATTAACTTTGCCAAATGAGCAAGAGCACCCGAGGCACAAGCCTGTGATTACCTTGGCCTCGCTAAGGGCGCCAAAGGAAGAAAGCCTGAGTAGGTACCCTAAGTCTTTGACTTCTGATGCCGACTCAAGCAGCTCATGTTCCGTAGCCATGCAAGTTATGACTATTGGTGCGACTTCCATCGAGGAGCAGCTAGCTCAAATAAGCGAAGCAATTGCAAGGCTGACAAAGACCGTAGATGAGAATGACTTGCAAATTGCCACATTCGTCAACCGCCTGGAAGCGCAGCACGATGACAAAGCTAACCCAAAGGTTGATCCGCCAAAAGAGGAAACCGATGAAAAAAAAAAGCCTCTGGTGAAGCAAGCAATGACGCTCATGAGATCTCTCTCCATCCAGCAGCTGCAGCAGATGATCACTAACACCATCAAGGCATAGTACGAAGGAAGCTTGCATGACTCCATGTTGTACTCAGAAACCTACTCCAAGAAGATTGACGCCTTGGGGATGCCAATGGGTTATCAGCTACCAAAGTTCATGCAATTCTATGGAAAGGGCAATCCTAAACAACATATTGCCCATTTCATTGAAACTTGCAACAATGCTGAGACAGATGGAGACTACATTGTCAAGCAATTCATGCGCTCGCTAAAAGGTAATGCCTTTGATTGGTACATCGACCTCGAGCCAAAATCTTTCAACAACTCGGACCAGCATGAAAGGGAATTCCTCAACTGCTTTTACAGCACTTGCCGCACCGTAAGCATGCTGCAGCTGACGAGTACGAAGCAATGGAAGGATGAATCGGTGACTACATCAACATATGGCATTCATTAAGTCTGGGTTGCAAGCGTCGGCTTTCTGAAACCTCTGCCGTTGAAATGTGCGTTCAAGGCATGCACTTGGGGTTACACTACATGCTCCAAGGCATAAAGCCTATGACATTTGAGGAATTGGCAACTCGTTCCCACGACATGAAGCTACGTATCGCCAACCATGAGAAAAATGAGCTAATCATCGACTTTAAGAAGGACAAGGTGTTTGCTCTGATGGTAGACAAGACTGGGAAAAAGCCTGCCAAGGAAGCTTTAGCCATCAACACTACCTCCATCAAGACTTCCCCCCTGCGCCTGTCAAGATTTCCTCCAAGAACAAAGCGAAAGAGATAAAAAAAAGGTGTGCCTTCTCGCACCCAAGATAGGTACAAAAACACCTTGAGGGAGTTAAAGAAAAAGACATACCCTTTTCCGAACTCTAACGTGGCCACAATGCTAGGCGACCTGTTGGAGAAAAAAATGATCGAGCTGCATGAATGCAAGTGCCCTGAAGAGATGAATCATGTTAACGATCCTAAGTACTGCAAATACCATCGTATTGTGAACCATCCTTTTGGCAAGTGCTTCATCCTCAATGAGCTCATCATGAAGTTGACATAACAAGGGCGAATTGAACTCGACCTTGAAAACACAGTTGCAACACACACTACTGCAATTGTGTTTGGATCTTCAATCTCGTGCTTCTCCAAGTAACGTATGCTCATTCATATCCATGCTCAAGCCATACGACACCTTCTACACAACCATCGATGGGGGCAAGCGACCAAAATGCACTTACCGACGATGAAAAAGGGTGGACACTGGTGACCTACAAGAAGACAAGGAAGCCAAGACCACAAGCCGCAAAGCCAAAGGTAGAACAAGTGAGAAAGCACCACTTTCGCAACAAAAGGAAGCTTAAGAACGTAAGAGTTGTTAAGCCGACATACGCTGGGGAACTTATGGAGTAAGAGCCGCATATTCCCGTCTCCTTGCACGAGTACTTCCCGAATAATTTCTTCTAACAGTGCATTATCGTTGCCTGTCACATGGTTGAAGTAGAGATAGAAAAGCCCTTAAAAGGAAAAGCTGTCATCATTGAGGAAGAAAAAAATCCTATGCCTGAAGAAAGCCTGACATTATACTTTAGCATTGAAGAGGCGCTGGGATTGCCTAAAGAGATGAAAAGAGCACTAATAGCGGTCTTGGGGAGTCCTGACGACCACGAAATGCAACAAAGAAAGGACAAAGGCCTGGAGCTTCGGCCACATGATGTGCCACTAATGACGCAATCAGCTTCACTGATGAAGAGTTGTTCCTAGGGTCAAAGCCTCATAACTGTCCTTTCTTCATCTCTAGGTATGTGAAGGAGCACAAAGTCAACCGCATGCTTATGGATGGAGGTTCGGCCATAAACATCATGCCAAAGTCAACAATGACTACAATCGGCATCAAGGTAGATGAACTATCTCGAAGTTGTCTTTTAATCCAAGGTTTTAACCAAGGATGACAAAGAGCGATGGGCAAGGTCTAAGTCGAAATGACCATTGGCGAACTCAAGTCAAGCATGCTATTCCACGTGATTGACACGAGAACTTCCTACAGCTTGCTCTTGGGAATGCCTTAGATCCAAGAGAATAGAGTGGTGCCGTCCACCCTCCATCAATGCCTAAAGTTCTACCAAGAATGGGTGAAGGTGATACAAGGCGACACCAAGCCATTCACTGAAGCCGAATCACACTTTGTAGACACCAAGTTCTACATGGATGAAGAAATGATGCCTGAAGCTCTTCCAAAAGAGATCAAGTCCACAGGTAAGGCCGTACCCAAAAAGAAGGAGTAGCAAGCTGTGCCCAAAGTGCAAGAAGGAAAAGTCGTGCCATCTTTAAGCAAAGACAACGATGAGCCTGCTAAGCCCGCAACAACCAAAGGGAGTGTGACGCCCTCAAAAGGGTCAAATACACCCATCTTCCGATACATCCCCATGTTGAGAAGAAGGAATGGGCAATCCCCATTTGAAACTGGAACAAGCAAAGCTGACACACAGTAGCACAAGGACAATGTAAAACTGCTCAAGACAAATGTCGTTTTACCCCTGACACAGCTATGCGACGGTAAAGTTTCAAAACCACCGCAAGGTTTCGTAAAACCCCTGCCAAAGGGGGCAGAACCAAGCACTCTTCCAACCAAGGGGATTGAGGAAGGTTTCAACCCAAACGCCTACAAACTTATGTCAAAGGCTGGATACGATTGCGCATTCCCTTTAAATCTTGGAAATAAGGTTTTAAACTCCGTCAACGATAAAGAACGTGACCTCACCGAGACTCAGAAGAAGTTGAAGGAGCATGGTTATGGAGTTAACAACAACAAAGCTGGATCTGGTTTCACACCAAGTATGCCCGTGAAGATTTCAAGAAAAGTGAAAAGCGCTAGCACTCAACACATCAGCATGAGCGTTGAACAAAATCAGGAGAAGGCTAAACCCATACCTCCAACGTTAGTCTTTGATAGGCTAAATCGTTCAAAACCCAAAATTTCGGCACTTGATCGTATTGGTAGTCAAGACCAAACTTCCATCTTCAAGCGGCATAACAATCCAACACCCCAAAGCTCTGTTTTCGAAAGGTTGTCAAAACTTAAGAAACAAAGCAACATGGCTAGCTCTTATCTATGACGGTCGGCCTTGGAAAGACTTGAAGAAACTAAGAAGCCTTCTAGAAAGAAGAAGACAATGCCCAAGGAAGAAAAACTTGACTTTTTAGCAGAAAAATACGACGTTCGAAGCTCGATTCCTTCAAGGATGAAACGCCAAGTAACCTTGGAAGTTGACACAAAATGACCGCTAAAGGTAAGGAGGCGTACCATCATCCACACTGGCCAATCTTTACACCAACAAGTCTAACTGGACTGCACTGAAGAGGAGGTCCAAGGCGTCTTTCACATCATGATCCAAGACGACAAATAAGACAAAATCCCTAAGGAGGACGTCACTGCTGCGCCACCATAACTCGAGGATGGAAGGCAAACCACGGTTGATGATCTTAAGGAGCTCAACTTAGACACAAGCAAGGAACAGAAGCCTATCTTCGTAAGTGCGGACAAGATCGAGGAGTACTACCAACTTCTCTTAGAGTACAAAAATGCCTTTGCTTGGACCTACAAAGAAATACCATCCTTGACCTTACCATCGTCGTGCATCATCTTGAAGTCAAGCCTAGAACGCGACCGATAAAGTAAACTCAAAGACACTATCGGTCTGAGCTCATCCCACAAACTGTGATTAATAAGCTAATAGAAGCAAGCTTCATTTGAGAGGTGCAATATCTTAAATAGATATCCAACATTGTCATCATCCTTAAGAAATCTAGACAAATACGTGTTTGAATATTTTCGCAACCTCAACAATACTTGCTAGAATGATGACTTTCCCTTGCCAATCATCGAAATCATGGGGGACGCAACCACTAGTCGTGAGGCACTATTATTTATGAACGCCTTCTCTGGGTACAATAAAATCTACATGGCTCCCGAAGACGAGGAACTAATAGCCTTCCGCACTCCAAAAGGTATCTACTGCTAGCAGGTAATGCCTTTTGTCTTGAAGAACATTGAAGCTACATATCAACATGCAATGTAGAAGATCTTCAACGATATGCTACACAAAAACGTAGAATGTTACATAGACGATGTAGTTGTCAAGACCAAGAAGATATCTGATCACTTGAAGGATTTACGAATGGTGTTCAACAAACTACGGCACTACAACCTCCGAATGAACTCATTGAAATGTGCATTTGGCGTCACTTCTGGGAAGTTCCTTGGCTTCATTGTCAAGCACTGTGGCATTGAGGTGGACCAATCAAATATCAAGGCCATTTAAAGTATACCTGAGCTAAGGAATCTACACGAGCTGAAAAGTTTACAAGGACGGCTAACCTTCATTAGGCGTTTCATTTTTAACCTTGTTGGATGCTGTCAACCCTTTAGTTGACTCATAAAGAAAGACGTTCCATTTATATGGGATGACACCTGTCGCAAGGCCTTCGAAAGCATAAAAAGGTACCTGGCAAGCCCACCTATCTTAGGAGCTCCCATGCCTGGAAAGCCGCTCATCCTATACATTGTTGCACAAGAAGGTTCTATTGGAGCACTTTTAGCACAAGAAAATGACCAAAAGGAAATAGTACTCTACTGCCTAAGTAAAACTTTCACTGGTGCCGAACTCAACTACTCACCGATCGAGAAGATGTGCCTTGCCTTAGTCTTTGCCGTCCAAAAGCTTAGACACTACATGCATGCTTACACCATCCACTTGGTTGCTAAAGCTGACTCGGTCAAATACGCTATGTCTAATCTAGTTTTGACAGAGTGACTAGCTAAATAGACGTTACTTCTCAATCAATATGAGATCATCTACGTCCCAACCAAGGCCGTCAAGGGACAAGCCCTAGCAAACTTCTTTTCTGATCATCTAATCCCAACCGATTGGAAAATCTTAGACGATGTACCTGACAAGGAGGTGTTCTATGTTGACATCTTTCGAACATGGACGATGTTCTTTGACAGATCTGCACGAGCAGACGGAGCGAGGGCAGGAGTAGTATTTATGTCATTACAAAGATAAATACTACCTTATTCCTTCCGATTAACCGAGCTGTACTCTAACAACTTCGCTGAGTACCAAGCGCTGATCATTGGACTCCAAATGGTGATCGACATGGACAGCACAACACTAGAAGTGTATGGCAACTCCAAGCTCATAATCAATCAACTCTTGACTGAATATGTAGTGAGGAAAGATGATCTCGTCCCATACTTTCGGCTAGCAACTCAACTGTTATAGAAATTCAAATTCGTGACACTAGAACATATGCCAAGAAAAGAAAATTGAATGGCGAACGATTTCGCTAACTTAGCCTCAAGTATGGTGCTAAGAGAAGACGAAGCTGTAGACGTGCCAGTTTACCAAATGTTGGTGATCCCGTTCGTCGCTGAAATGCTACTGGATGATACAAACATCATCTCAGTACTTCCAGTCGACATTGAAGAATGGAGACAGTCCCTGATCGACTACTTGGAGCATGGAAAGCATTCGGATGATCCTAGATACCACTCTAGAATACGTCGATGAGCACCTCACTTTCTCTACTACAAAGGAACACTTTACCGAAGCTCTTTTGAAGGAGTACTTTTAAGATACCTAGGTGGGGAAGAATCTAATCAAGCCATGGAAGAAGCACACTCAGGTGTATGCAAAGCGCATCAGTCTGGACCAAAGCTGCACTTCCAGCTCAAAAGGATGGGCTACTACTGGTCAAGCATGGTGAAGGATTACCTCGAACATGCCAAAAGGTGCCAAGCCTGCCAATTCCAAGCCAACTTCATGCATCAACCACCTGAGCCATTACACCATATAATGGCTTCATGGCCATTTGATGCGTAAGGATTGGATGTTATAGAAGCAATCACACCAAAGTCATCTACCAGAAAAGCCTACATCTTAGCTGCAACAGACTACTTCTCCAAGTGGGTTGAAGTCGTACCCCTAAGGGAAGTCAAGAAGGAAACTGTCGTTCCTTTCATCAAGGAGCATATCATCTACATCATCACCGACAACGAAAAATAGTTCTCCAACCGACTCATGGACAAGCTCTGCAAAAAATACAAATTCAAGCAGCACAAGTCTTATATGTATCATGCTCCGGCCAACGGTCTTGCGGAAGCATTCAACACAACGTTGTGCAACCTTCTGAAGAAGGTGATTGGCCAAACAAAGAGAGACTGGCACAAAAGAATAAGCGAAGCTCTTTGGGCATATAGGATTACACATAGGACTCCTACCCAAGCTACGCATTATTCTCTTGTATATGGCATAGAAGCTATTTTGCCACTCGAAAGTTGAATCCCTTCACTAAGGATGACTATACAAGAAGACTTGGTTGAAGAAGAAAACGCAAAGCTACGACTTCAAGAGTTGGAAGCACTCGACGAAAGCAGGATCGAAGCTCAACAACACTTGGAATGTTGCCAAGCACGGCTATCCAAGGCATTCAACAAGAAGGTTCGCCCAAGGTTTTTCCAAACTGGAGATCTTATCTTGGCATTATGAAGGCCTATCATCACAACTCACAAAACAACAAACAAGTTCACATCAAATTAAGATGGACCTTACGTAATACAAGAGGTTTACACCAACGGTGCCTACCTAATCATGGCAAAAGACGGCTTGAAGATCGGCCCCATTAATGGCAGATTCTTAAAGTGCTACTACCCCTAATACAAACACTCAATGCTCCTCGCCTGCATGAGCCTAAACTACATATGGCACAAAGCTCCTCATCTGCATGAGCCTAAACTGCATATGGCACAAAGCTCATCGCCTGCATAAGCCTAAACTGCACACGGCACAATAATCCTAGCTCACAAGAACATAAGCTATGTACGACAAAACAAAAACAAAAAAATCACCATCAAGATCGCCAAAACCCATCTCGCCCTTGAACTACGTCATGACTTGATCCCTTCTCAACCGAGGGTACGTAGGCAACTTGAAACTTAAAAAACTTCAAGTACAGTCACATCATCAACAAAAAAAACACAAACACCTTGAAGAATAAAGAACAAATTCAAAATTTGAATACTTTATTTCTTTAAAGGAAATTTTTGGCTACAAAGCCTTATTACAAAATGAGCAAAAACAAAGAAGGCTTCAAGCACAAAAATGGAAGACATTACTGAAGAGCTACGTCCTTAAAAATAGGACGACATTCTTCAAGTAAGCCTTCCAAAGTCTTCAAAGTCTCTACATCGGTGGGAGACAAGGTAGACACTTCCATGGCTGCACCTCTCCCTTGCTCTAGGCATAAAATCTCCTCTTGGATGCATGATGGGCTCTTGAATACCTTCACCTACACATGGCAAGCTTGGGCAACTTGGCGAATTTGGAACAAGCTCTGCAACAGGCGGATCCCCAATCTCCTCATCTGTAGGTAAATTGCCTCCAAATAGCATCTCCATATAAGAATGAACGTCCATGTATGCCAAGAGTCCATCTTGCAAATAAGCTACACTAGCATAATCAAAAAGCACTAGCTGCGTAGGAATCGCGGAACAACCCTCTATTGGCACATCATTGCGTGAATGAGAATAATTAGTGCCACTTGCCGTCCTCAAGTCTTCACGGTGCACCTTTGACCACCAACCTACGTAGGCATGGATCACTAGATTGCTCTTAAACTCGTCCTTGGCCGAAAGGGTGATGGAAGCATTTGTGCATGAATAAGTATAAGACTCACAATGCATATACGCCGCTTGCAAGGATTCTAGCTGTGTGTTTTCCTTCAGTTTGCCTAGCACATGTTGGACAAAACCAAATTGCTTGCTGAAACTGTGAAGACTATACGACTGAACAATACATCGATATCCTTGCAGCAAAGAAATATACCTTGAGCGAAGGCACGTAAGATAAGACAAGTTAGAGGAACAAAGGTGCAAATCATCTATGAGGCATCGCCGCGCCGAACCAACCCTTTCTAGATGGTCAATTCTCAAACCTTCACAGCTTCGAAACAATGCTTGCGCTTGCAAATCATCAAAGCTCTTTGTAGAAAGCATGCCATAGTACTTTGTCATTAAAGGCCCCAGCTTGACTGAAGTTGGTGAAGAAGGCCCTGACTTGTCTAAAGTCGACGAAGAAAAATGAGTGCCAAAGTACTCACCCAATCGCAGCATGATCTTTAGTGTTCACCTAGTTTGAAACAACACTTAAGCCATTGTAAATATTGGCTAAAACTGGAATAACAAACCTAAAATATTCACCTGTAGCCATCTTGCTAGCAACTTTGAAGACTCTGGGACGGATAAAGTTGACCTCGTCTTTGGGAAAAACAAACTTATAAAGCCAACAAGTTAAGAAAGTGGCTAGGTAAGATCCTTCCAAGTGCTTTGATGCTACACCAAGATCCTTAAATGCTTTCAACTCGGTAGGGGTACGGTGCCCAGCTGGACCAATGACACCTGACGAATCCAAGTCTCCCTTCGACTTGGTTGTTTTGTTGCGGCCACTTTTCGTCGAAGGCCTCTTGTACTTCATGGCATCCCAATACCCAAATCAGATCCATGAAGAAATCTTCACGCTTGACCTACCTTGAGCCTCCTAGGAAAGCTTGTGGTATGCCCAAAACAAATAGCGGCAACTCGCAGGCAATCATCGACTGTTGCGATACAAAAACTCCTCCACACTAAGAATAACCTCGTCGTAAAATTTTCCTTGAATCAACAAGCCTCCTATCTTGTGGAGATCCTAAAGTGAAATCGACATCTCCCCTTGAGCCGTGTGAAATGGGTTGGTCGTTGAACACCAATGCTTAAAGAACGCACGAAGGACAAAAAAATGGCGATCATAATTGAACAAATATGCGTACAGAGCATGATAAAGGCCCATGTTGGTAAGCACATCTTTGGAGCTGCTCAAGACATCTTCAAGCCACTCCCAGTAACAAAGGTAGCTTCTCCAATAGTAGACAAGGTGCCACTCTAAGTCATGGCTCCGCTACGGATGCGATCACCAAAAAGCTCAAACGAAGCCGGTGAATTGTCGCGAACATAGTGCAAATGATTCAAAATAAGTGTCCTTAATGTACACGCCTTCTTCTTCGGAGTTGGTTGTCCAAAATCCGTCACCTTGCAAGACACTTCAAAAGACCATGACTTAATATGCATCAAGTTGTCTTTTGCAGGAAGAACAAGCGCTTTAGGGCCAGTCAACGGCGCGCAAAGCTTCAACATCGTCCCCCTATCTTGTGAATCGGCTTCCTTCGCAAAGATAGTGATGATATTATTCTTAGAGCACTTGAAAAATACCATGGTTGCGAAGAAAGAAAAATCGCTTCACTAAAGCAAAAGACATGCGAGACAAACCTCGTAAGCGTTGAGGGCTGACGATGATGAAGTCATAATCATGAAGAAAAATCAACCACAAAGCTGGATCAAGCTCGACAAAAAGTGGGCAACTACAAGATAGTCCTTCAAAGCGTGCTATAGTAGCAAAGAAAATCAAAACGCCACGTAATTGCATACAACCTCGCAGTGATTACGCAAGCAGTTTCTTGCACTGCAAGGCAAAAGAAAGAGCAGCTACAAAATGGTCATTCGAAGTGCATTACAGTAGCAAAGAAAACCAAAACGCCATGTAATCACACTACACAACCTAGCAGCGATTACGCAAGCAGTTTCTTGCACTGTACGGTAACATCACCACCGAGGAAAACTATGACCAAAAGGCACTACACAACATAAACTCGTTGTAGTCTTTTCACAGCCCCACATGGTAAAAGTGATGCACTGCAACAAGCTTCAAACAGCTACAACTCGCACCAAACAACAGCAAAAAGGGCAAATCAGCAACAGCAACAGATGCACACGGCAATGTCACTACCAGGGGAATACTGTGACCAAAAGGCACTACACAACATAAACACGATGCAGTCTTTTGCACAGCACCACGTGGTAAACAATGACGTACTGCAACAGACTCCAAGTAGCAGCAACAAGCAAAACCTACGGCAAAAGCTCCAAGCAAGCCCACGACAAGAATTGTGTGTTATGAAAAAAATGCACACCCAATTGTCCTATAAATAGGGGTCAATTGCTTCCTAATGCTATAAGAGAAATACATACCCAAATAGCAAAAGAAAAATCAAAACAAGGAAGCACATTCCAACCAAAAGAAGGAATCAAATTCCAAAAAAATGGCAAGTTTCAGCCATTCTGCGCAAGTTGGACTTTTTTGGTGATAATTCAACTTTCCAAAGGAGTTTTGATGCAAGGCCAATTGGAGAAGGAAGCTAAGTGGCTGAGGATCATTGTATCCAAATTTCATAATTTTCCCCAAAGGCAAACGTTCTAGTTTTCAAAGTTATTCCCACAAAAGTTGTTTTCCCGTCAGTATTGCGCAGCTGTAGGAAAATGCAAAGTTGAAGGCTTTCCCGATTTTTCCTAGTGGCATGCGATATGCCTGAAAAGATAAGGGATAAGGATACATTTCCCATATTTTTATAGAATTTTCAAGAAGAGAAATCAACCTCAAATTGGGCGTGCAAGTCAGATAACATGTTCCCAAAAAAAAAATAATAATAAAAAGGAAAGGAAAAATACCTCCTCGCCGTGGGGAATCAAAAGAAAATAAAAATACCCCTCCTTGCTATAGGAAATGAAAAGGGGAAAGAAACTCCTTTCTTGCCATGGGAATCAAAAAGAGGAAAGAAAGTTGTCCTTCTTGCCATGGAAATCAAAACAAGAAACAAACAAATCTCTTCCTTGATGTAGGAAATCAAAAGGGAAAAGAACAAAACACTCTCCTTGCCATGGAGAATCAAAAGAGGAAAAGGAAACATCCCTCCTTGCCATGGAAATCAAAACAAGAAACAAAAAAAATCTCCTTCCTTGCCATGGGAAAGGAAAAGAGGAAACAAGAATTCCCCCTTGCCGTAGGGAACAAGAGAAAAAGGAAAGAAAAAATGCACATCCTACTTACCCAAGGATAAGCATTAAATCTTTCCAAAACCTTGAAGGAAATCACAAAAGCTTTCCAACACTTTGAAGGGAGTCATCCTCGTTACCAAAATTGAAGAGGATTCCTACCA
Source organism: Heteromeles arbutifolia (assembly GCA_024362995.1). NCBI lineage: Eukaryota > Viridiplantae > Streptophyta > Magnoliopsida > Rosales > Rosaceae > Heteromeles > Heteromeles arbutifolia. Next base: position 33,866,981 of record JANCRC010000002.1, on the reverse strand, counting down.
AAGAAAGGAAAAATATTTTTTCCCACAACCACAAGGAAAAACATTTTTCCCTACCGAAGCAAGGAAAAACATTTTTTTTCCTACACCCACAACGAAAAGAAAATCAAGTCCCAAAATACACTAAACGTATTTCGTCAAAGATTATGGAAGATCAAATACGCACAATTGGTATGTGCCGATTTATCCATTTTCAAAATTTCTTTCAAGATCAAGTCTCTACTACCCTTGAAGAAAAAAAATTCATTTCTTACAAGATCAAGCCTCTACGGCCCTTGAAGAAAAAATTTCATTTATTTCAAGATCAACCCTTGAAGAAATGTTTCGTTCAGGAAATACGCCTCAACGACCCTTGACAAAATTCATCACCTCAATTCAAGACCAAGCCTTAACGGCCTTGGAAGAAATGTTTCGTTCAAGAAATACGCCTCAACGGCCCTTGACGAAATTCATCATGTCAATTCAAGAAATACACCTCTACGGCCCTTGAAGAAGCAAACTAATTCAAGATTAAGTCTCGACAACCCTTGAGTTAGAACATTCACATTCTAGGACTTCCATCACAAAGCTCCACGTGGCATATGACTTATAAAAAATGGACAAGTCATCAATGACATGTGGCACAAATCAAGCAAATGAAGCTTAAAACTTCCCAAAATTCGGCCAAAGAGAGAAAACCTCTCTTAAATAAAAGGGCAAGGGATCAAAGTGTTCTCAAAACTAGAAAGAAAGTTAAGGCATCTTCATAAAATAAGCAAGAATTGAAGATTGCTCACAAAATAGGTAACAAAGGCCGTATAATTTGGCCAAGGGAGTAATGATGGTTCAAATTAAGTCACAAAACATCCCTAAATTCTCCCGTGGACGAATTAGGACATAAATCAAAGCTAAATCAACCCAAAGGCAAGCTTTAAAACGCCTATAAATACAAGGTCCTCCCACAAGCATAGGGGTCAAAAATTTTGGCATTCAGAAGAAACTTTGCCAAACCTTTGAAGACTAATACGCTGCCAAAGCTCTCTTTGAAGAACGCACAACCAAAGCAGAATCTTTCTTTCGACCAAAGCTAAAGCACTCCCTTAAAGAATCAACAAGCACTTGTGCTTATTCCTTCAAGACTTTATTGCATGCTCATAAATTTGTAACGACGTTCATTTCAAGATCAAGTCACCAAGACCCTTGGATCAACGAAGTCTCGTCTTTACATCATCTTTGCTGCACCTTGAGGTGAAGACCATCCACATGTTGTTTTCAAGCTCAAAACTTGAAGCAATCGTTCAATTGTTCGTCCGAGATCAAGTCATCACGACCCTTGGATCAACAACCTATGCATTTACATCAAATTTGAAGACTGAATCAGAGGAAAATTATAAACAAAGATTGTAACCCTACAAATTCATCAATACAAATCTAGTTTGTACACATGTTCTTGTTTCATTCGTTACAAAATTTTCGTGTTTACAACAAGTATAACCAAAATTTTATCAAGGGAGGAGATTGAAAAGATAAACAAACAATAAGATAATCAAATGCTGATTTAAATTTACTTAAAAAATAATAATCAAATTCAAGACATGCACCTTTAAGCCCAAATGTCCTGTATCTCCTAATCTTTGAGCATATGTGATATTAGATTATGTTCAATGAGGCAAATATTATTGTACATATAAAAAAAACTTGAATATTGTTGTGGCCTACATTTAACTGAGGGAGAAGAGGGGTGAGGTGGCAAGAGAGAGAATGGAGAAATTATAGGGATTCTTGTGTGTGTTCTTATTCCCCCACACATGACCTTTATTTATAGTAAAGAATGAGGAGAGGATTAACTTGTCCACCAAGTAAATACAATTCTACAGGGAAATAATAACTAGAAACCAAATCTATCTATGATTAACACAATCACAATCCAAGATTATCTTCAACACTCCCCATTGATTGTGTAAATACTTAAGTAGATTCGTCATCATGTAAAGTTGAGGAAGTTGACCCCATCGGCACTAATCTGGGAACACGCTAGTCTCAAAGAGAAGGAACTTGCAAATGGAAATAAGTCTCACAACACCTGGCTATGGTAAAACTCAATGTGAGACAAAAATCCATAGTCAAAGGAAAAAGGTGAGTTCATGCAAAGCCAATTTAAACGTCTACGAGAAAAATGACCAGGATGGGTGCCTCGTTAAAACCCCGTTAGGTAGCAAAAACCCAAAGGAAAAAAAGCTCCTAATCATAGGGAAAAATAGTACATTAAGATCAAGTGAGTATACTTCAGGATACTCTCCTTGTTTGACATAATTCCAAAGAGAACTAACAATGTTACAACTCAGAAAGTTTACACATACCAATTCCTTGAACAAGCTTTTGAAATGTCGTATTCGGCAAAGATTTGGTGAAAAGGTTAGCCAGGTTGTCCTGGGAACGGATTTGCTTGACTTCAATCTTCCGATGCTTTAGTTGCTGATGAGAGAAAAAGAATTTCGGCACATTGTGCTGGGTGTTGTCCCCTTTGATGTATCCCTTCTTAAGTTGTTCGATACATGTTGCATTATCTTTAAAGATCATTGTAGGGATGTCAACAATGGAAGAAAGTCTGCATGTGCTTCGAATATTTTACACAACTACTTTCAACCAGAAGCATTCCCAAATAGCTTCATGTAGGGCGATAATCTCATCATTGTTCGAGTAAATGGCAATTAAGGTCTACTTGATTGACCTCCAGGATATAGTGGTGCCTCTAATGATAAAGACATAACCCGTTTGAGAGCACACCTTGTGTGAGTCAGATAAGTACTCAGCGTTAGCATAAACAACAAGGTGAGAATGAACTCGAAAACTGAGGGGGTTTATAGCACTTATGGTTTAGGATTCATAAGGATATAACAAACGGAAATCCATCATACCTTTGAGGTAACAAATGATGTCATTAACACATGTCCAGTGTCTGGGTGTGAGCGTGTGGCTATATCTTGCCAAAAGATTGACATCAAAGTAAATGTCTGGTCCAGTGCACTGAGCTAAGTATAATAAAGCGACAATCGCACTTAGATATGGAACTTTATGTTCCAAAATCTCTTCCGCATCCTTATTGGGATGGAAAAGATCTCATTTAGCATCTAGCACGACCATAGAGGTACTCGAAGGCTTCACTTTATCCTTATTAAAACAACGCAACACCTTGTAGGATTAGTTGTGCTGATGTGCTAGGATTTCATCCGAACAGTTAATCTCCAGGCCGGGACAATATCGAGTTTTCTCAAGATCTTTCATCTCAAATTCTGACTTTAAGTGTGTAGTAGTTTTCTCAAGCTATTCAAGAGTCCCAATGAGATTCATATTGTCGACATAGACTGCAACAATCACAAATCCAAAATACGACTTCTTAATAAACATGCAAAGGCATAGTTTATTGTTCACATATCCTTAATTGATCAAGTTCTCACGCAGATGGTTATACCACATCCGTCCAAATTGTTTCAATCCGTAGAGTAAAAGTGTTAATCGAATGAAAAGGGTGTTCTGTGGTCTAGAACTATTTGATCCAATTAATATAAGTCACTCAAGAACTTTCATATAGATTTCCAAATCAAGATCACCATAAAGATACATGGTTACCACGTCCATAAGTTGCATATCTAGTTTTTCAGAAACTACCAAACTAATAAGGTAGCGGAATGTGATCACATCCATTACAGGAGAATATGTGTCCTCATTAATCAATCCCATGTCGTTGAGAGAAGCCTTGCGCCACAATACATGCCTTATATTGCATTATTCCATTCCTTTCATTACACTTCTTTATGAAAATCCATTTGTAGCTAGCGAGATTCACATGTGCCGATGTAGGAACTACAGTCCCAAACACCTTGTGTTTTGCAAACAAATCAAGTTTGACCTGGATTGCTTGTTTCCAGCTTGACTAATCTGTTTGACGTCGACATTCATTAACATAATGTATTTCAATGTTATCGCTAAACATTATCTCAGTAGCCACTGCATATGTTAATTCATCATCGATAATCATCTCATTTATATTCAAAACATCGTTCAATCTAGCATAATGGACCGAAGTCTCTCGATTTTCATAGGGTGGATTCGGCTCTTCTAGAACGCATCTGTAATCTAGAATTTTTTCATGCATTGGATAGGATGAGTAGGCGATAGTCGGATTCACGCTAGATTCATTATCCTGTGCCATGGCTCTCCTCTTCCGGGGTTATGAATCCTTTGAACCAACAAGTCTGCCATACTTTTGGGTAGGAATAGATGATTGGCTAGCTTCCAATGCATTGGGATCAGCCATAGTGGTGGCGTTCGACGTACGTTAGGTACATCCATCTTTGTCGGCATGTTTACATCTAGTATATGTAATCTCGTCACTCTCGCTAGATCGGTAAAAGCATTCGGCATACTTTGAGCAACGCTCTGGAAATCTAGGATATGTCACACTTCAGTCTCAGACTGCGTGGTACGGGGATCAATTGAGACATAATGGGAATCTTCCATGATAAAATGTTGACATTCTTATCTCCCCTTAACAACAAGAAAACTATCTCATAAAGGTGACAAACTGTAAAATGAGCGATAAAGAGATCGTCTTTCAAAGGTTTTAAGTAACAAATGATTGAAGGAGAATCATAACCAACATAGATTCTCATCCTTCTCTGAGAACCCATTTTAGTACGTAAGGGTGGCACAATCGTCACATAGACCGCACAACAAAAAACGTGCAGATGCGAGACATCAGGTTTGTATCCAATAACCAACTGAAGCGCTAAGTAAGGTTAGGTTGGGATGGGCCTCAAGCAGACCAACATGGTTGCATGACCTATTGCATGGCCCTAAGCAGCGATCTGGAGCTTGGTATGTATAACCAACGATTGAGCAAATGTACTTAATGAAAGCTTCTGCCATGGTGGCCATTCTTGGTACAAACATGGTGCACATGATGTTCAACTTCAATCCCAATCGACATGCAATAATCATCAAAACTTTTGATGTGAATTTTCCAGCATTATCTAATTGAATTGATTTATTCGGATAATCAGGGTGGTGCGCCCTAATCTTGATAACCTAAGCCAACAATTTGGAGAATGTAGCGTTTCGGGTGGATAACAGACATTCGTGTAACTAACGCGTAGAAGCATTAACCACTACTATAAAGTATCTAAATGGTCCGCAAGGTGGTGAATTGGTTCGAAATGAACCCCTGAATCCTTTGTAGAAAACTTTCAGGATTCGATCAAATTTTATCATAGGAAGGTCAAATGATAAGCTTTCCCCTTGGAGCAAGTTTGGCATGCAAAGTTCCACTAGATTTCGCCTGATCTTCAGGTTAAAGGATGCCCGTGAGTAGAGGTGAGGATATGACGCATCATAACTCATCCAGGGTGTTGCAAGTGGTCATGCCAAAGCAAAATTTCGTGTACAATCCTTGAGGTAGGGGCGGCTACATAGTGGCTCTCTATGGAGCCAATGATTGTAGTATATAAGCAACTCGGGAGACCCTCCATCTTCTCTAGAATACTTTTCTAACCATATTCATAGGAAGTAACGCACAAAAATTCAACTCCATTTTCTACAGAGGTTTCATCATGATAATTATTATCTTAAATGTCTTTAAAACTCAACAACGTTCTTCCAAAACCTGGAGAATAAAGAGCCTCTGTAATGGTTAATTCAAGACCATTGGACAACATTATATGAGCCTGTCTGTATCCTTTGATCGAGTTGGATGAGCTTGAGAGGGTTGTTAGAAGTGCATTCTTAGGTACGAAGTTAGTAAAGTAGGTGTATTCATGCAAAATGGTGTGTGTGGTTGCACTATCTGTTAGACAACTAACTTCCCCACTAGTCATACCTAGATATAAATTAATTGAATTAGTCACAAGTATAAATATATCCGAAACATAAATTCCATTCAATTAATATTCGAGAAAATAATGTATAAAACTTAATATCCAAAATTAAAACAAACACTAACAAATTATCCAAACGTAAAGGAAATTGTTCAAAACTTAAACAAAAAAATACATAAGGGGGTTCGGCCAACATAGGGAACTCGAACCAAAGGGGTAAATTCGGCCAGTATGTGGGCTTATGTCTAAGAATCTATTCTTCCTTCTGAATAGATGCTTTTTGAAAGTCAGAAACCTCCATCTTCGTATCCTTTTGTTTTACCACTTGAGCAAAGTTCGATTCAAACTTCTTACGACAAGAATGATACTCAACTGTGACCGTAGGAGGAGCTCGACAGATACGAGGCCAATGGTCATTCGCTCCACAGCGGTATCACATATCTGCATGCATGATATCAGGTGCTTTGCCCCTATTCTTGAAGTTCGAGGCCTTGGGAGCAAGTTAAAACGGTTCAAGGCTCTATTTCCTCCCTTGGATAGGCCTTCACTCTGTTGACCTTGGTGAGATGTCTCTTGCCACGCATACCACACCTAAAACGGTGATTCGGGCATCATTTGTCACTAGTGTGTGCTTCAGGCATAACGGTCTATCAATAAGTCGAGCTTGATGATTCTTCATCAACAACTGATTCTGTTTTTTAGCAAGAAGTAAAACATAGATCAAATCCGAAAACTTAGTGAACTTTTGTTAGTGAACTTTTGTGCCTTATATTGTTGTTGTAGGACAATATTGGTAGTAGAGAAAGTCGAATAGGTATTCTCCAAGAGTTCCTCTTCGATCAAAGTCCTTGTTACATAATTTGATAAGTGATTGGATTCAACAAACTTCCGAATTGTATTCATTCATAGATTTAAAGTCCTGGAAGCGCAAATATTGCCAGTCGTGTCTTGCTTCAGGCAAGAAGATGTCTCTTTGGTGATCAAAACGATAATCCAAAGTGACCCATAAAGCTCGTGAATCTTCCTCAACGAGGTACTCGGTTTGTAGCGCATCGTGCATATGTCTTCGAATGAAGATCATGGTGGTGGCTTTCTCAGCTTTGCCAACTGGGCCATCTGTCTCAAGCTTCAATGACGGTTTTAAGGCTCTTAGCCATGAGGTGGAGCTTCACACCTTGGACCCCACTTGAGGTAGTTTTTTCTGGAGACCTCTAAAGCTGTAAAGTCGAGTTTGTTTAAATTCGACATGTCCTTGTCACAAAAAATGGACAAGATTATGGTTAATGAAATAGAGGCAAAATTATCAATCGATTCACAAGGATTGAAGTCCAAAAACACCCAACGCTTCTGGGTGTAGTCGTCGGGAAGAAGACTGGCACTGCCGTTTTAGGCAGCTGTGTTTTGGGACAAAGACCTTGGTGCAAGGTCATGGCCGTCCGGTGAACCGATTCTAGCAACGGAGGGGTATTCTCGGCGTCGGTGGGTGTGAGAACTATGGGGATTCGAATGGGAATCCCACGAATTTCAATGAATTTCGCCGTGAAATTCTAAGAGTATCGTTTGAGGCGATGAAGAAACCCAAGATTCATGACTATAAATCGTGATTTCCTAGAAAACAATGATGATGTCGTGGCTCAGATCGGCAAGCAAGGGGTTTTCTAGGTTTGGGACGATGCTAGGGACAACGTCGTTTTAGTACTCAGTTAGGGTTGGCTCGGTGGCACGGCTTCAAGCTGTTACTTGCTGGGTGGGTTTTTCGAAACCCTATTTTATTTTATTATTATTATCACAATATCAATTCATATAATCGCAATATTATGGATATAATGTATAAACAATTTATATATAATCTAAAATTCGTAAAACGTAAAGTTGGGTTATGCATTATAGTGAAGGTTCATGCAATGAAGGCTGAAAAAAATACTGAGATTAAAATTGTTGTTTTGGAAGAACCTGGATTGGGAGATGATATTGATGAACTGGTTTGTAGTGCTGATAATGTGTTGTGACCTACATTTAACTAAGGGAGAAGAGGGTGCGGCAGGAAGAGAGAGTGGAGAAATTGTAAGGATTCTTGTGTGTTCTTATTCTCTCACACGGTGTCTTTATTTACAGTAGAGAATGAGGAGAAGATTAACTTGTCCTCTAAGTAAATACAATCATACAAGAAAAGAATAACTAGAACCCAAATATATCTAGAATTTGCACAATCATGATCTAAGGTCATCTTCAACAAATATAATTTTATAAGAAAACATATTTTAAAGATAGTGAGCAGAGTCGACCCTTGTGGGCCTTAATTATCTCCACGGGTGCTGTCATGTAAATATAACTGGATAAGCCCTAAACTTTTCATTAGAAATATAGAAATGCGAAACATGTCTATCTGTTATTGTTTCCATCACTGTGGTAATCATCATCCATCTAGGTACTGTATAGTATGCCTACTAGGACATGGGTCCTTTCTAATCCATCAAATTCATGTATCCGGGTCATTGAAATTTAATTCAACGGTTAAAATTATTATAACTTTTAAAATGGATCTTTGTTTATAGTTGTTAGATCAAATTTCAATGATCCGGATACATGAATTTGGTAGATTAGAATACATGGGTCCGGAGAGGATCCATGTCCTGCCTACTACTCCACTCCACTCCGAATGTTTACACAATAAAAATGATTAAAGAATTCTCACCTTCTTTTTGGTCTGAAACACGCCAAATATTGGTTAAGATTGATAAAGTACTGCATATTCTACTTTTTGCTGTCCAATTTTATAATTTGCCACTGAAAATTATAATCTTTTAATTGAACCTTCTATATCATATCTAAAGGAAAAGTAAATGTTTTTTTTTTTTTGAACAAAAGTAAATGTATTTTACATCAGGTTTGAGGGTCAATTCGAAAATTAGTCACGAGGTTTTAATTTTTGAATTTTACGTCACTTGGTTTTTGAATTGTACAAATTTAATTTCTTCATTAATTTTATTGTCTAATTATACATTAGATGTTAGGGGTGTGGTATCCACACACCCCATTTTACTTCTCACACACCTTTTTAATTTTCGATCGTCGGATCAGATGAATTTAAGAAGATCAACAGACAGAAATTAACAAGGGATGTATGAGAAGTAATTTGGGGTGTGTGAATAGCATACCCCTAAATGTTAATATGTCAAATACTAGGCCCACGTTTTAAGAACACGTTGACTGTCAATTTTATAAAAGGAATAGAAGAGTAAAGTATTAAACATTAAAATTGACGGTCAGTTAGTGCTTACAATGTGGGCCAACTTTATGCCACAAAAACACGTAACATCTAATTGGAAGATGAAATTGAAAAAGAGTTTTAATTGGTGTAATTCAAAAATCATGTGGTGTAAAATGCAAAATTAAAACTCCGTGACTCATTTTGCAAACGATATCCAAACTTTATGATGTCAAATGCAACTAACCTAAAAAATTAATATATCTAGTGACGTTGCTATTGTAGAAAGCAAAATACCAGGGTAGTAACGGCTTTACTTATTTGTACTATAGTGCTATCTGAAGCCAAATTAAATATTTATTTTTACTCTTCAGTATTTGGGATAGATAATGAGAGGTATAAAAAAAACACCACAAACCTCTCAAAATGATGTCTTGATTTTGTGTTGGAGTTTGAGAAGAAATGATAAGAAATGGTATTTTGTTATCAGTTTGACAGGAAATATGGTATATAGGCTGTATGGACTAATGCGAAAGTTAAATGATTTTGTATGCTTGTGAGAGTTCGGTGTTGAAACCAATTTTGCACACACCCACAGACAGAGGCGATATTCAGTCGATATTCAGTCGAGGGGTGAATAGGATTGATTTGGGGTGTGAATGAATCCGGATCAGACTGCCTGTATATATCTTCGGGATTGGACAATTGAATCGCTGATGTAGTTCTAGAGAAGGAATGGTGTGATGTGTAACATTGTGAATCATCATTGACGAAGGTGCCTAGACTTAGGAGATGCTTCTCCATGTCTTCACGTAGATGAACGGCGAGAATATGTGTATAGATGATTAGAGAGAAGTTATTGGCGATTCTCTCTAGATAAATATTCAGACTAGGGTATTTATAGAGATCTTGAGAGAGTAGTCTCTATTAAATTGGAGTGTATCTAGGATAAGATATCTAATCTTCCTAAGAGTATGATTATGTTGCCAATCTCCAAGATATCGTAATTCGACATGATTACGGGTCTCTTACTTGGAAGGCAAGTAGTATAGGTAACGTACATAAGCTTAGTATGTCGGACTAAAGCTAGACAATTATGGGCAATTATGGGATCCGATTAGTCGGCATGCCGTACCAACGAGGATAGAGATAGAAGAACGAGAGAGAGAGAGAGAGAGAGAGAGAGAGAGAGAGAGAGGGGGAAGAGCGGTGTCATCTGAACTAAATTGTAGGGTGGTGGTGTTTGTTGGGGCGGGGAGTGCCGCGGGGCGGGGAGTGCAGCTGAGCGGCAGTAGACCTTTTTTTCCCCCCTATTTATTATTATTTTTTCCTTGTATGCCAAGCGGCGGTAGAATTTTTTTCCCCCTATTTATTAATTTTTTTTCCTTATATGCCAAGTTAACTCATTGTAATTAATTTAGAATTTCTACCACATATGGGTTTAGTATTACTGTATATATTGTAATCTTTATGCACATAATCAATCTAGGAATCATATTTCTACATAAGGTTCACACAAAAAATGTTTACTTCACTTAAAATTTCTTTATACTTTCAACTCTCATGATGGTCGCTATTCCCATTGGAGATGCCAAATGTCTTGAAATATGTACTTACATTTTTGGTTGGTCGAAAAACTCTCCAATTGAGAGATGTAAAATATATATCTTGGATGGAAATATAAATAAAAACCTATATATACATACTTTGATAATGGGACTCGCCAATCAAATAGATAAAATTAAATAGGATCTTAATCTACATTTATCCCATTAGAGTAGAACTTCATTTTGCATGTCAAATTTGCATCTTCCCAACGGAGATGCTCTTAGAGCAAGTCTACCCCTACCTAATTGCCAACGGATATGCTCTTAGAACGAGTGCACCCCTACCCAATTACCAAAGCGATTGGGAAATTGAATTTACCAAAACCTCAAAATTCATGTATGCCCCAATCCATTCAGTCGCGCTACACGTGAGCCCAAGACTAGTAGACTACCAAATAAGGCAATTCTAGACTGACCTAGTGCCCGAGTGGTCTAACGTCATGCTGATGTCAACCACGTTAAAAAAAAATTGGATTCCAGGGACCGATAAGCCATGCCACGTTGACGACGGAGAAGGCAGCGTCCTTTTCTTCAATTCTCCTTCTGGGTTCACGAGCATTGAGCGGCAGAGGCAGAGGCTGCCTGATGAGTCGACTTTATATTATATATTTTGCCATAATCTTAGTATTAGTTTATTAGTTATTTTGTGAGAATTATAATACTTTGAATTATATTTCCAATGTAGGACATTCAACTTCTTCTTGAGCAAAAGTATTCAAACGAACGAATTTTGGAGTGATTCTAATTGGAGGATTTTCGTGTGTCGCTCAGCTTGATTGCATCAAAGTTTCAAATTTTTGTACTTAACGGTTTATTTACGCCGATGAAATAAAGGAGCAACGTGCAGTGCTGTCAAAGTGACGTTTTGGGCTTATTTAGGCTTTTTGGGGTCCAAGATGATATATTTTGGATTCGAGGCCTTCTACAATTATGTTCGGGATATCTCAACTTTAATTCAAGTCATTTTGAGCCTGTTTTGGAGCCCTGAAGATCCAGAAACGTGAGATTCTTTGTGGCTGGACAGATTTCCCAAAGTTAGAATAGGAATGTATTTCCTAATTATCTTATTCTATTATGTTTCCTAGTTTTTAGAAGACCTTTTTCTAGTAAGGATTTTATTTTGTAGTAGTATAAATAAGGCTTTTTAGTGATTAGCGTTTGAGAGAGGGGAGGAAGAGAAGAACGCATCTATTTGGAATTTAGCTAGGTTTTGACGATTCAAGTTTATTTACAAAGTGTTTTCTATCTATGTTTTTAATAATATTTGGTTTTATGATTGTTCATAACTAATTTCTGTTTACTAGGGCTTTCATGACTTATCAATTTTCTACCTTCACTTGGACAAAATTTGCAAGTTGACAATTATATTTTTATTCAACAGTCAATGAATTTAGTAGATTGTCCAAGACAGGCCAATATAGACGTCAAACTAGCCCTTAATATCGTTTGGTTAAATGAACCAATAAAAATAAAATATGAAGCCTATTTGCTTCCCATACTCTAACAAGAATTGTATATCAAAATGATTTCGTATTGCAGCCTGCCACTCAGAGAGAGAGAGATATTCATGATTTATGTTGTTGAGTGTTTGGGTTTTGAGTTAAAGGGAATATTTTAATAGAACCTGTTTGGGTTAATATTTGAATATTGGGCTGCAAGTGTGACAGCCCAAGGGTGCCAAGACTTGCCCAAAACCCAACACCAGGCCCAGAGACAAATTGGCTCCTCCCCATTAATGCATAGACCATGTGTCTACGATTTAAATGTAAAGCGATGGAGACTAACTTGCAATCAGCCAAGAAGCACTTTTTAGTGGCAATACAAGTAAAAAGATGATGAGTCACTATCCTTTGGATGCTTTCGGGCAAGAACAAAGCTATAGCAGTCAGGCTAATTTGCCAATAAAAGGAGGAAGAGGCCTTAGAGACAAGGACACTCAACCAATCAAACAAACAAATATACAAACTCTGCTCTTAAGCCAGATTTGCATCCAAAAGCTGAAATCTACCCAGATTCAGCCCTTTTTAACCCATCCATGGCAATCCTTTGATAACAAGAAGTTCGAGTGACTTGGGGCGCAAGTAATCAACTAAGCACACTCTTGTTCTACATCTGCTATACTGTGATAGCAGTGGCACGCCTAGCACTCAGTTAGTTTTGATTGTGAGCCTCAAGGCCTACACCTAAGGCCCCACAAAGGCACATTTCAAAACTAACTTTGTCATCTTCTTGCAGCACATCAACAGGCAATAACACGACTACACATCCAAAGTGCCAATCCCTTGGGGAGCTGTGCTGAGAGCCGAGGAGCCATCTCTGGAGAAATATTCATCCTGAATATAGTTTTGGCATGCCCAGTGAGACATATTTAGGCTTGTATGCCAATAAGAAGAAAGAAGGAGAAAACCTTATGGTGGAACATAGAATACGGGCCACCCCAGTGTTTACCAAGATCGGGCATGACAAATCATCCAGAATACTTTATTTCCCTGCAAGGACCAACTATTCTAGAAAGCCCGACTTCATCCGAAAAGTTAGGAGGGAAGGTGACCAATGAAGATTTGCAAGCCACCATGGTGCAAGTACTGAAAACTATGGAGAAAATCACTCTGGAGACCAGATGAGAAGTGAGCAGACTCTGTTCTTTTCCCCTCAACGTCAAGATGCCCGTGTTCCCCACTTTCAATAGGGAGGATGGTAATGTGTCCTCTAGAGACCACATTTTCAAATTCTCTAACCATTACGTGGCATTGAAGACAATCCAAATTATAAATTAAGATTGTTTAGGAACACATTGGTGGGTCTAACATCTCAGTGGTATTCTCTTTTGCCCCCTATTTCTATTGCTGACTAGGGGCAAATAGAGATGGCTTTCGATGAGTAGTTCTATAGGATGGAGCACGAGATATCCATCAATGACTTAGTAGAGATGAAGTCGTATGAGCATGAGTCTACAAAGGACTTCATGCTGAGGTTCAAAAGGACAAGAATGAGGTGCCAATTCCCTATCAATCATGTGCAACTCATATCCATTGCTCAGAAGGCTTGGAGGTTACCTTTAAGGAAGAAGTTTTATGATGTATAGTTCAAAAAGTTGCAAGAGTTGGTGATTGCTGCCACAAAGTATGAGAAGTTATTGCTTGAAGAACATCAAGTAAAACACTCATCTAAGGTGTCTCCGTTCTACAAAAGTAAAGCTACCATTCACCAAGTAGAGTTTAAAGAAGCAGATTCAGAAGAAAGTGATGGCCATGAAAGAGAAGGGATGGACATATGTGCAGCGGAGATGACTACCCCCTTCAAACCTTTAATAAGGAAAGGGTTAGTCTAACCCATTAAAGATCAGAAAGTGGTGATGAATGATGGTGGATTTGTCCCCATGAAACCCGCCAAATACTAGAGTTATTCCTTTGATTTAACCAAAGCCTCCGAGATTTATGAAGAGCTAGTGCGGGCAAGAGTGATTGTACCCAACAGTGCTAAAAAATGGCCCAAGCCCGAGGAATTAAGAGGAAAAAAGTATTGCAAGCTGCATTATATTTTCAATCACTTTATAGTGAACTGTGTCCAATTCAGGGGTTGGATACAAGACCTCATAGTCAAGGGAAAATTGTTGTTAGAGAAACCCCAGACTAATATGATGATTGACACAAATCATTTCCCAAAAGCCCCAATCAACATGATTAACTTGACTTGGGCTGAGAAAGGGAAAGCAAAGGCCACCTGGGAAGTAAAAGCATAAATGAGGCAAGTTGACAGACCAACAGAATGAACTATCAAGTTGCCTAAGAAGCCTAAAGCAACCATAGTCAAAGGAATGACGTTATGCAGTAGGTGTCGATGTGAATGTGAGTTTACCAACATCAGGAGCTATCATTGATCAGGAGTTGATCAAAAGAAGAGAAAAAGAAAAACAAGAAGCCCGTAGAAGTATCTTGCAAACAGCTGAGAAAAATACCTCAAGAAATGTTTTCCAAAGGTTGGGAGGAGATTCTGAACCAAAAAGCTTGTCAGAAGTATTCAGAACTTATGAAGCCTCTGAAGAAGTGGAAGACAGAGAATCCAAAGTACCAAGATGGGTAGACGTGAGGCCACCCCAGCCAAGCTATGCCAATGGAGATGTCAGAAGAAGGGAAAAGATAGTGAATCCAGTCACGAAGAAGAATCATAACCGACTCGGGCGGAAATGGTATGTGGTTGGAAATGATGGGAAACATGTCAAATAAATGAATGCCTTTATGATCAGGCTAGTCCAGAAGCAGCACAAAGCCTACATGAACTCACTAAAAGTCCTGGTTGCCTAAAAAACCTCTGAGAATGTAAAGTTTTAGAAGGTAACTAATGGGGGAAGAAATCAACTCCACTGGAGAACCAAAAAGTTGGTAGAAAAGGCTAATAGCAAGACTGAGGGGGAAAAAGATCATGTACCGCAAAACCCTCATCCTGGGAAGTATAGAATCTTGAGAAGAGCCCAAGAGGACATGGTAATGATGCCAACACCAAGGTAGAGCCCAGAGCCAATTGTTTTAGGACTATCTCTCCTGAAAGGGGGTTACCCTCACCGTTGTTGGTTGATACTATTTATGAAGTTCCAGAACAAATGCCAAATTTTGGCATAACTCAAGAGGAAGCGCTGCCTGAACTCAAGCTGCCTAAAGAAGCATATGCCTAGTTGGATAAATTCATGGGCCACATTGGGAGCAAGAAGGAAGACTTACTTGAACCTAGCAACTTATATGTAAACATGACATATGTTTTGTGCTGAACGTGATCAACCTGCCACAATGGAGGGTGATTACTTGGCAACAGAACCTATGATGACACATGTTAGTGTTAAAGAAGCAGGAAAAGAGGAGTCAGGCAAAATAAGGCTGCCCAAACTCATAAAGAAAGAGCTCGAGAGAATATACTTAGACAGAATGGTCTTCAGTTGCCCAAGTTTGACCCTAGCCAACCATCTCAAGCCTATTTATGTAACTGCTCATCTAGAGAGAGTGCCCTTCAAGAGGGTTTTGATTGATGGAGGAGCTGCGGTCAATGTGTTGCCATCAAAGCAAATGAAAATGGTGTGTAAAGGTGAAAAGGATCTCATACCCACTAATCTAACAGTTTCCAGTTTCACTGAAGCCATCACCAAAACTCATGGGATATTGCCCCTGGAGGTTGAGTTGGGCTCCAAGCAAATCATGTTAGCCTTCTTCGTTGTGGATAGTACTTCCACTTATGGACCTCTACTAGGCCGAGATTGGATTCATCAGAGTCTCTCTATGCCTTCCACCCTGCATCAACAAGTAACAGTTTACCACGATGAATGAGTCATGGACCAGGATTTTGGGAGATGCTGGAGGTCGAGTCACGACCATTCTTCCCCACAACTAATGTTATAGAAGCCAGCTTTTATACTCCTAGTATTGGAATCCTCTAGTGCTTAAGAGCTGATGAGAATGGCCGCCCAACTAAGGTGACGGCCTAAAAGCTTTTGGAACAAAGATTATTCCTCACCAAGAAGGAATGGGATAGGCCTCATATTGTCCTAACTCCCCAACACCGATGATGTCAGATCAAAGAAGAAAGGACCAAGTAGTTGCAGTTAGGTCTTTAATCAAAAGACTGTTGGTGTATGGAAAAGAGAGAGAACAATGAAAGGAAGAGAGACGTTGCCCGAGCTTACAATAAAAGGTAAAGTTAAAGACCTTTAAGGAAGGAGAATTAGTGTTTTACCCTTAGGAGCTCAAGTGTAAAGCTTTGGGAAATAGAGTCTTACTTGGGAAAGTCCTTTTGTTATTCACCAAGCAATGGATAAAAAAGGGTATTACTTGACAGATTTGGAGGGAAACTTGCAAAAACCTCCAATTAATACCAAGTTTTAAAGAAATACCATCTAACTTTATGTAATAGGAGAGATTGTTATATTGAGGAGACCTGAGTAAGTTAAGAAAGATCGAAGTCAGATTACCATTGGTAAAACTTCAATATAAAGCATGCTTATTAAGACAAGTGAAGATGAAGAAGAAGTGTATTTTTATTTCATGTAAAAGGATTACAATTGATCCTAGCTTAACAACTTTGCATCCTCAGCCAGGGCAGTTATTCTAGAAAAGTAAGTCTGCATAATAGTGAAAATTATGCTTGGTTCTCCAAGGTACATGTTATTAGCGAGTTGGTTATTTGAGTCTTCCACTTCTTGAGAGATCTTCTCTATATCCTCTACTTTCTTGAAAAGGTGATTGGTTAAGCTCATATTCTCGACCTTGAGTAAAGAAAGTTGCTCTTCCAACCTTTGGATCTCAGAATCAACCATAGCAATCAAATCCTCCATCACTGATCATTCTTCCACCAACTGCTGGAATGTAGCTAAGCTCTGCACATGTTTTCCTTGATAGCACTTCACTTTATTGGATGCCCGCTCTGCCTTTTGATGTTGTTTCCTAAGTGCTCGGAGGTTCTCAAAAAAGTCTAAGAAAGATTTGTACTAAGCTTTAGACAAAGATTGTGCTTTGTAAAGTTCAGTCACAACCTTCTCTGCATCATGAAGAACCTTAAGGCTGAAGGAAGCTGTGAAGTCTTTCTTCATCCAATCCTTAAAGATTTGACGAGCGTTTAGAAGAAGAGGAGACTTAAAAGCAGATGTGGGAGACTGCAGCTTGGTCTTGATCTGCCTGAAATTATTGACTAGTTCGGGCAAAGATGTTGTTGAATGAGAGGATGACGGAAGTGGGGGCATCTTTCCAACACCTTCATCAATAGTAGAAGGGGCAGCCTCAGTTGGTGGATGAGGAATAATCTTAGGAGCATGAGCAGGAATAAAAGCGGCAACAACAGTCTTGGCTTTCTTCTTAGGCCTAGGGATAAGATTCCTTATGCCCCCAAAAGCTAAAGGAGGTCAAGGAAGTTCTGTCTTGTGCACCAGGCGCTGGGGGGGAAGGGGTTTGCCCGAGTCCTCTCTTGGGCCCTGCTGCAAACCAAAAGAAACAGGTTGATTAAAAAAGTTTATAGTTCAAATTAAAGGAAGACAAATAGAGAAAAGTTAATATACCTAAGCTTAGTATGAAGCCTTAAAAGAATGAGGATAAGGAGTTGCTTCCTTTCTTTGATAAGAAGAATCATCCTTGTTTGCTGAGAAAGAAGAGATGGTGCCCAAGCCTTTACCAGAGGCCTATGACATTAAAAAGGATAAGTGTCAACAAACTAACTTGTGCAAAAAAGAAAAAAAGCAGAAGAAAAGCCTCCATACCTTAGCAGGATCCTGAGGAGGAGTGGGCGAGCTGGCCTAAACCACAGATTGAGAAGCCCACGGGTTAGTCACCATTGAGACCACAAGGATCTCAAAGACTATAGGCTCGCCAATTAATGTTGTTGTTGGTTGCTGTGACTCATATGCTGGAGATTGCTGGGGAAAATAAGAATAAGAAATAATTATAAATAAAAAGATATTAAGATAGAGAGATTCAAGGTAGAAATGCTCACCGGATTGCTGTCCTCTTCCACAAAATGCAACATCTCCCCAGTTGACGGGTCAAATTGAGAAGCAGAAGCCACTACTAAAGGAGGAGAGGTTGAAGGAATAGGAGAAGAACCTTGCCTAACCTGAGAAGCGGACTCTCCAACCTTAGCCTACAAAGTGAAAGACCAGTGGTGAAGCTCCAAGATTGGTAAAGATACAAGTCTGAAGAATGAAAAAGATATATACCTTCGAAGACTTAGCCCGAGGAGGAGAATTTTGTATTGTTCAGGCTGGAGGAGAAAAGACCTCGGGTTGAGAGATCATTTCTTCCCTTATGGCCTATTTCAGGTAATTGGGCAAAGAGTTAAGAAAAAGAAAAGGTTAAGGAGATAATCTTGATAAACAGGCCATACCTCCAGTGCTTCAAGGGCAGAATCTTGCAAATCCTTAGCATGTTGATACATCTCGGCCTCCAGAGGATCATTTTTGGAAACAACAGTAGGTTTCTTGGTTTTACATAGCCCTAAACCAAAAGAAAATGGGGTTGTCAGCTCTCATCACAAAAGTACGAATAAGAATGAAGGAATAAAACAAGGTTTACTTACTGGAAGCTTTCTGTTTCTTCCTACCCGCACCTGCCTCAACTACAGAAGCGGAAAACTTAGAGGATTTTGAAGTTTGTGCCCTTGTTTTCTTCTTGGTGGGGGTTGCTCGCGACTCAAGAATGGAGGGTCGAGCCTGAGGCCCCTATTCGGGCTCGGACTCTAAAGTCTCCACTACAGTTGCCCGAGTCCACCGAGTTGCCCGAGGCTCCATTACAATCTCTACCTCACCCTCTGAGTCTCCAAGCAACCCAACGACCATCTCTATAATGTTACCTTGAGCTGCAAGTACAAAGAAATCAGGAAAAAGATTAGAAAATGTGGATTCATAACAATTTCAAGTTCAAAAGTAAGAAGTACCTATCAGAAGGAGTTGGTTTTTCTGATGAATCATTTTCTTCCAGTACTCAAGCTCATTTGGGCTGGGATAAGACTTGATAAAAATATGCTTAAAGAGGCAATCGTGGGCTTTATGCAAATCTCCTCCAGACTTTGTGGTCCACTTTGTCTCCCACCAAGAAGCAAAGCTTGAAGTACATTCGAAATTAAGGGCCATAGGTTTTCTGGCGACCTTACTCATGACCTCAAGACTACATTGAGTAGCTCGAAAAGCAACTTCTGGTGAATAGTGAAGACGGTAGGAGGTGCCACATTGAACAGAGTCAAAGAAGGGGACTGAAATGGCTTGCCTAAAGCCCAGTTGCTTGCTACAGAAGTTTGGATGGTAAACTTCTAACTCGCGCTCATAACGGTCACTCCTCACACGCCAAGCCAGAACCCTCGACTGGATGCAGCTGTTAAATCTCTCTCTACAAAAGGGACTAACATCTTTTCCAAAAGCGTCATGGAAAGCTTGGTCACTGAACCAAGGGTATCTCCTTAAGACTGAAGCACCTCACTCTAGGTCTACCCGAGTTTTGCAGACTCTGAAGAAGTACAGACAGCAAAATGTGGAATGATTTGTATGAGAGGATTCAGCTAGAATTTGGGCAGGGCACATTCCTTCAGGGAATTCAAGATTAGGAGCCCAAAGCTCAGGGAAATACCATTGAAGCCATAATTGGATCATCCAAACAGGTCTTTTCAGGTTGGTCTCAAATGGCTCTCCCTGAGTTATCTCGAAAATAAGATGATAGAAGTGAGAAATGAGGAAATGGCCCGTTGCCACATCATCAAAGTTGTGTAGTGCTTCTACCAGAGGGATCCAGGAAGGCTAATCTCTACTTCCTGGCCTTGCTACCACTACCCTACCGTTCAACTTTTACTCCCTTGGACTTGTTGGGGAAGACATGTTTATTAAGTTAGTACGGAAGAAAGTACATATGTTCTTGGTCTCTGTTGACGTTAGAGGAAGAATGGCTCAATTCCTTCTTGGAAAATGGGATAAAACCTTTGAAGGATGTTCCATAACTCTTGAAAGTTGCAGAGTTATACTCCAAATAAAGAAATGAGGGCTGTTCGAGCTCTCAGCGGTCGGGCAAAAGGAATGAGCCCAATCATGGGTAACGTCCATAATTCTGCCTAAAGGTCTTAGCCCAAAGACCTGCGCCATGTCAAGGATGGTAGGAGACATGGGGCCCATCCTGAAGTCAAAAGTGTTGGTGCCCGAGTTCCAGAAGATGAGGGTTGTAGTAAGAAGCTCGGGCTTAACAGTCACGGTGATCTTAAAGAGCATTATCAGCTCATAGATACAATTGTTCATCCATTTTTGCTTGAAGGTTGGCTCGAGCTCATTTATCCATTGTGTCCATCCTTTATCCTTCATCAGAGGGAACCCATGGCGACGATTTGACCAATTGGATGAGGAAATGCCTAACTCAGCCAAAAATGGGTTCGGGGTGAACCGTTTCACTTTAGGCATGTTTTCAACAACAATTGGGATCTGAGAAGACAATATAGGTCCCAATGAGTGAACTCATCCTTCCTCGAAAAAAAGAGAAGTTTGCAGGCCTGCCTGAGGACGATGAAGGTCGTTGCAAGTAGCGCATGGTGGAAATCCCCTCACTAGTCTTGCGGGGAGATTGAGTTTAAGCAACTTTGGGTGCCATTGAGGACTATGAGATGAAGAAAATAAGAAAGTTGGAATTAGGGGGCAAGAACTGAGGAACAAAAGAAGTTTCTGGAAAATCTGAAGGCTCTAAGAATTCTGGGAAGTTTTGGGAATTTGAAGGCTCGAAATGGTTAAGGTATTCAGCCAAAATGAGGTTGAGTGAGAATTATATGATGAGCAGTTACTTAACGGTGGAGTTCGTGGGTTAGTGCAAGGGTTTTGGTTAACCAGCAGCCGCTTTAAATGGTGCGAGTCCTGAGTAAAGGCATGTGACGACTTTTTAATCATTATTAGCATCTTAGGTTGCAGACTTAACAATGATTAAAGGGGGCACTATTTGGGTTAATATTTGAACATTGTGCTCTAAGTGTGAGAAAGCCCAAGGGTGCCAATTGAAAGAAGACTTGCCCAAAACCCAGCACCAGGCCCATAGATAAATTGGCGCCTCCCCATTAAAGCATATATAAATCTTGCTGATCAACGATTATTACAATATCGGGTAACCCCATCAGATATTTAGTTCCGCCGAGATATGTTTGCAAGTGAAATAATTGTCTCTTCAACACAGCCGCATCCCTTTTCAGAAGACGGTTGAGTCTCCCCGTCTTTTGTTCTGTTCTCAAGTCCCTGAACTTATGAAGTCTCGTTTCTATAGTATACCAATTCGTTAACATACCACCGAGCCATTTTTTATTAACATAATGACACCGAGCCTTTATTGCAGCCCGTGCTACTGAATCAGCTGCTTTATTTTTGGTACCAACAATTAAGAATTGTTTTCCCTTACTTGCTGCATCAAAAACTAAATCACAAGCTTCTGATAAAAACCGAGACCATGTGTCTATGATTTAAATGTCAAGTGATGGATACTAACTCGCAATCAACCAAGAAGCACTTTTTAGTGGCAATACAAGTAAAAAGATGATGAATCACTACCCTTCGGATGCTTTCGGGCAAGAACAAAGCTACAGCAGTCGGGCTAATTTGCCTATAAAATGAGGAAGAGGCCCCAGAGACAAGGACACTCAACCAATTAAACAAACAAACATACAAAATCTACTCTTAAGACAGATTTGCATCCAAAAGCTGAAATCTACCCAGATTCAGCCCTTTTTAGCGACAAGCTATCTTTCTCCCTAGTTTAAAAACTCTGTTATCTCCCTCAGTGGCGTAGTATTGATTCCCTTGTGTAAACTTGTTTACCATCCATCCCTTTTTAGCATATAAACCCCTGTAATCACAAAGAGAAGTGACTGCAAGAAGTTCAACCTTGACAAACAAGGTGAAATCTTGCCCGAAGCTCTTTGTTTGTTTTCTGAATTTGTAGATCTATTACGTAATACATTCTCCAATATGTATTCAAGTTATATCCACCTATTTTCTTACTTTATGAGTCTCATTTACACCGGGATCTAGTTAGTTTAATAGATATGTTATCCTTAAAATCAATCAAGAACCAAGCAGACGGCTAAAATGGCTTAAAGGGGATCTGGACTCCTTCATTCAAACATTAAAACTATGAACTAAAAGTCCTTGGTCATAAGGCAAGAAAAAGAACTTATTGTGGACTTAACCAATCCACGACAATCCTTTGGTAACAAGAAGTCTGAGTAACTTGGAGCGCAAGTAATCAACTAAACACACTCTTGTTCTACATCTGCTATACTGAGATAGCAGTGGCATGCCTAGCACTCAGTTATTTTTTATTGCGAGCCTCAAGGCCTACACCTAAGGCCCCACAAAGGCACCTTTCAGAACTAACTTTGTCCTATTCTTGCAGCACATCAGCATGCAAGAGCTAGACTACACATCCAAAGTGCCAATCCCTTGGGGAGTTGTGTTGAGAGCCGAGGAGCCCTATCCGGAGAAATCTTCGCCTGAACAAGACCTATAAGCAAAAGGCTCCCATCACTTTCACAGAAGAAATGATATTTGATTTGCTTTAACAAGAGCATGTGAAACATATTTTTGGGTCACAATTCATATTGCTTGTACGACAAACAATTATGATGCTAGTTCAAAAGTTCAATCCACCTCAAATCCATTTCCAACTCTAACTCCAACTCCCTCTCTCTGCCTTTCTTCCCCTCTCTTTCCCTCTTCAACGTGCACAAAAACCCCTCTTTCCTTCTTGCTCCCTGTTTCTCTGCTTCAAACAAAAGATACAAACTCAATAAAAACAAATTAAATTGGACCGGGTCACAACAACCCAATTCTACTCGTGAGTTCATCCCTTCTTAGCTGTTAGATCGTTGTTCGCATGGATGGTCCGCACACTTCGTGCGCACCTTATACATGCCCATATTTGATTTGCTTTGGTAACAAGAACATGTGAAACATATTTTTTAGTCACATTCATGTTGCTTGTGCGACAAACAATTATGATACTCGTTTTGGGCTGTTTCACATTTAGCTTGACCTCACTTGCGAAAGATAATCACGAAAAGGAAGGCATGGATTTGGAGAATCCCAAATACTAATAATATTTCATGATTACACATAATTTGATTTCAATTTATTGTGTTTTTATTTTTGGGAATACATTGCAGTTATTTTGAACAAGGTATAGAAACTCCCTAAGAAAGAAAAAGAACTAGGAAACCAATGTACCATTGTGAGTATTAGAATGAATTTGGTTTCTTTTTAGTATTATTGTAGATTTCCCACGGTAATTTATACTTCATGCTGGATAGGACCATACGATATTCCTCTTTAACTGACTATTATAAAATCATATAATAGTGCAGTACAAGTTAATACTATCAATATTACCGTGGGTCCTTAACAAGTTCACGTGGGGTAGCCCGTTT
The DNA here is from genome assembly GCA_024362995.1 of Heteromeles arbutifolia. Taxonomy (NCBI): domain Eukaryota; kingdom Viridiplantae; phylum Streptophyta; class Magnoliopsida; order Rosales; family Rosaceae; genus Heteromeles; species Heteromeles arbutifolia. The sequence continues at coordinate 33,843,411 of JANCRC010000002.1, read as the reverse complement.
CGACACATTAAGAAAAAAACTATTTTTATAATTTAAACTACTAAAAGTACTTACCATAAAACTCAATAGCCATAGTGTATATATTGTAAATTAAATATATATTATTGTATTATTATTCTACATAAGTTGAAGTTTTATTTATTTATTTTTATTATGAGGGTTTCTTATTATTATTATTATTGGGATACATTTTACTTGACATGTTGTCTAAGACTCAAATCAACTAGTATAGTACAGGCAAAAAGATAGACTTTCAATTTTAGAGTCATTGACATAACAAAGTACTCTCTCTCATTCAGTAATACTAAATGGTTTATCTTCTTAAAAGTGAGATTAAAAAATGGTAAATTACACAAAACTACCTCAGTTATAGGTCGAACCACAATCTCATACCTCATATTTTAAACATTGTAATGTCATACCTCAACTGATGAATTCGTTGCAATGTTAGACCTCTGTTAAATTTTATGTCAATTTATCTGTTAAATGATGACGTGGTAGGAATAAGGCTCATTCCTTCTCCAACTGAAACATTAAATTAATTATTTATTTAACAATTAACATTAATTGAAATAAAAAAAAATCTCTTTCTCACTCACGCACTCTCTCTCCTCTCACTTGTCTCCCTCACTCACTCTTTGCTCTCACTTGCAATGCTACAATGGCAGCCATGGGTGCCGTGCCATAGATCGAACTGGAAAAATAGTTCACCTCGAGCTGGAGATTGTGAGAAAATGGGTCAAATGGTTCATCGTTGCGGGAATCCCACTGGATAAGTTAAATCCCTGCACCCGAATTCCTGTTCGTGGCGTCGACGTAGGAGAGCGTGGCGTGGCAGAGCTTGTTGGAGTCATAGGAAACGGGTATGGTGAGGTCTTGGGTCAGGTTCGTGCAGGTGGATGAGGAGCATGGGATGAGGGAGTAGGAGGTGGACCGGGTCGGATCAAATGTGTTGTTATAGTTCCGGGTTTTGTTGCACTGAGTCCAAGAGAGCTTGCTTCCGGTGTCGGTAACCATCGAAACATTCTGCGGCAAAGTTTCGACTGCAGGGGTGACTGTGCGTGTGACATTGTGGTGGAAATAAAGCTTGTTCGGGGACTTTAGGAGGGACGCAGATGGAATTTGTTGGGTTTTGAGGGGTAGAATTGATGAATATGAGGTTCCACCATAAAACCAATTGGCAATATGGACAGTAGCCCAAGACCATATAAGCACATAGCAAACCTTGTCCCTCACCAATGTGGGACAACTCTCAACACGCCCCGCACGTGTGGCGAATTCTCAAGCCTACACGTGGACAACAACTGGGTGACATGGAGCACGTGTGGCCATTGAGCTTCACACGTGGACAACCTTGCTCGGATACCATGTTAACTACATTGGAAAAATTATAGCGCAATGAAGAATTCAAAAGATGGAGAGCTAGAGAGCAAAACAGAGAAGAAAGGAAATGATCTTTATTATCAAAAGACTTCGAAATTGTATTACAATATGGTTCATCATTTAGTTATATAGAGTACAAAGCTTAGCTCCAAAGCCAACAGATATAACCAATCATAACAGAAATAACCAACTCTATCAATCTAACAACCTTTCGGCACGTGGATATAGCCGACATCCCCCCTCAATCTCAACTGGGACTTCCTAGTTTGAGATTGAAGCAGACCAATCAATGGAGCCAAGTAAAAGTAACCTAATTTCCCATGTTTAGGGACGCCAATCTTCCAAAAGCTAAAAGCAGTATTCAAAGTACTTTTGTCAGACATCAGCAACTTCTCTGCTTCAAATGAGTATCTTCTCTACTTCAAATGTTATCAACCCTTATCCAACTTCAACTCATTCAACTTGATCTGGACAAATAATTCTCCATTGCTCTGTTACTTGCAATTTAGAGTAGTGTGTAATAGTGGAGTTGTTCACCTCTCTGTCAACTTCAACTAGTGGACTGAAAATCATGACACCCTTCCTCTGCCACTAACAATATCTTCACAAAGAACAACCTTCTACAAAGGAGTCGTAACACACCCTCATGCCGGTTATAACAATTTCATGCAGGTTTACCCTTCGTGGGATTTACCGTCAACAATCTCATTCAAATTGGCTTCGGCCTTTAATATTTACAAAAACAGAAAATTAACAAACTATAGTGTGGCATCGACCTTAACTATAGCACCACGGGATCGCCCTTCATGGATTTTACCAAAAAACAACTTCTTTGAACAATGGCATCGGCCTTCACAATTTCAACAATTGAAAATCAACATCTATGTAGGATTACCCTTCATGGGATTTACCTACTCAAAACAGAGGATTACCCTTCGTGCGATTTACCGTTAATAACTTCTTTTACCATTCGTGGGATTTACCTATTCACATCACGGAATTACCCTTCGTGGGATTTACCGTTTACAACTTCTTCAAACTTCATCGTATAACCGAACTTACTGTAGATTCATGCTACCAACTGAGTTGGTTAGACTCTGAAATTATAGGTTGTGATAAGAAAAACCATACACTCCCCCAAAACAGAATTGCATAAAATCAGTGAAGCAGAGAGACAAGAATTGGATACTGCAAAACTTCCTGAGTAATTCGACAATGAACACCCTAAAGATATCAGTAGCAATCAAACCCAAGAATCCATACCCATTTCTCCAAACATATCAAGATTTGCAAAAACATCAAACCCAGAATTTCAGTAATAATCTGAAGCAACAATCTTGAACCCAAATATCAGACACAACTTGAAGAAGCCAGAAAAACTCACAAGAAAATTGACTTCGTGCAACAAACTAATTGAGTAACACAGACACATTCAGTCATTAAATCTCTTTCATGAATTTAAGAGAACGAAGGAATATACTATTCCGGTAAGGAGAACAAAGGAAGATGATATTCTGAGAGCAAGTTCAGTGAAACATTATGGAAGGAAGAAGCAGAGAACCATATCAAAATCTGCAGATCCTGATCTTGCCAATGAGAGTGGCCATCAGCATGCAATTGCATATGTCAATGGAAAAAGCTTGGTTCTATGAGCAAGAAAAGATTGATGCACTATTTCTCAAGATTATCCACTACAGGTTGACCACTAAGAGAGCTCAATCACCCCATTGACATTTTCAAGAACCAAGAAGCAACCCAAACTCAAAACCCAGAAAAACCGAAACTCTTTTCCACAATCTCTTAATTAAACCCAGAAATCCTGCACTTGGAATTAAAATCCATAAATCCTGAAACTACTATCTTCCATTGAAACACAATCTGACTTGATGGATTTAACAGCTATATCGACATCAACGTCAACATCGCCTTATCACCACCATTCCTTGTCCCTCACAAATGTGGGACAACTCTCAACAAGAATGAGTGATGGAGTTTGGAGTTTGGATTCAGTGAAGCAAATGAGGAGACTGGCATAGAAGAATAAGAGAATGATATATATGGCCACGACAGCCATGGCTGCCCTTGTTTCTCTGCAAGTGAAATCAAAGAGTTGAGTGAGGGAGACAGGTGAGAGGAGAGAGAGTGAGTGGGTGGGAAAGAGAGTTTTTTTTTTTTTTTATTAATTTTAATTGTTAAATAATTAATTATTAAATAATTAATAATTAATTAATTTAATATTTCAGTTTGAGAAGGAGTGGATCGTGCTACAGCCACGTCATCATTTAATAGCTGAATTAACATAAAGTTTAACTGAGATCTGACATTGCAACAAATTCATAAGTTGGGGTATGACATTGCAATATTTAAAACATGAGGTATGAGATTGTGATTCGACCCATAGTTCAGGTAGTTTTGTGTAATTTAAGACACATTAAAAAAATATAAATATCAAGTAATTTAAAAATACTAAATACATTAAAAAAATTTAATTATTTACAAGTGCGAAAAATGTGAAAAAAATATGCAGACGCTCATGTTCGAATTGATGGGTACATCACATTTGAATTTTTAAAGCCATACAAACTCTTGTGAATAGTATTTTTAAGGGAGTTCAAAACAAATAAAAATCACAATCATTAATGTACAACTGTGAAAAATTTAAATGAATATATAAACGCTCATGATTGCATCCTCTATGCTTAAACGATAGTTATATCGTCGATTAAATTTTTAGACCCTCCAACCTCATGAATAGTATTTTTATTTAGTGCAAAATAAATAACTCATAATAACTATTGTAGAAGTTTGAAAAAAAATGTAAAAAATGAATATACAATCACTCAAGCTTTACAACTATGGTGAAGGGGTTAACTCCGAAATCCGACACCATAATTCATAAACCTTAGATTCAAATTTAACCATGGATTGTTTATGTGATTATAGTGACGAATTTTAGAGTTGAGCCCTTAACGAAAGTTGTAAATTGTCATTATGAGCTTTTATATTTATATATATATATATATATATATATTATTTTTCACACTTTTACATAATTACAAAAAACCCTACTTAAACAAACCGCTACATTGGATTCTAAATCATTTATTTATTAATTTAAAATATATTTTCTTTAATGAGTAATGGGTTGAGTTATATTAGCTGTTAATATTAAATGGTCAGTTTCGGATTGGGTCATATTACCCGTTTATTTTAACAAAGGTATTACACAATAATATCTGTTAAGATATTGAGTATGATACGAAAACGATACAAACACGAGAAACACGACACCAATGCTAGGTTTATCCCCCACCCACTTAGTGTAAATAATATTATTTGTTATAAATAAATAAAATAAAATAAAATAAAAATCCTCCCTTAGACTTTTATTTTTGTCCGTTTCTCTCCTGCATTATTATGAAAGACCAGTTTTCCCCTATTGTCACGTTTACTCATTCCATCCAATTTTCGTCCGAAAATGTCGCATGTTGGTCATTAAATTTCAGTTTTTATTTATTATTTTCTTTGCTTCATGTTTATTTGTTCGTTTTCTTGTTTAAAATGTGACAATTTTGGTGAATAATTAGACAAAATTTGAGGACATGATTGCTAGGGGATACTGACACAAAGTAAAGAAGGAAAACATAAAGTACAGCCCGCACTGGCACAGCCCATACACGTGATGAGCTCAGCTGATAATTTTTCACCACAAACCAATGAAAAATGCGAATATGGATGGATGTTCAAAACAACTTTTATTTATTTATTTTAATGGAAATAAGTGTAAAATGCAGTTAGTAGTATGTTTACGAAGAATGAAAAAGGGGCTCATTGGATCATCACGTGTTTGTGCTGTTTGGATAGTTTCAAATATATGACGCTATCGGTACATTCAATGTCTTGGTAGATTCTTATATAAATAACGAATAACTTATACGGCACAATAGGTTTGTAAACAGATCAAATTTATTGGGTTTGGATCGAGTTCGATCCAATATATTAAGCTAACGGATCATCCGAATCCAACTCGTTAAGCTAACGGATCATCCGAACCCAACCCATTAAGCTAACAGGTTACTTGTTTCACCCGTTAACTTTTTTTTTTTTTTTTTTTTTTTTTGTTGGCATTCCAATACAATTACACGTATTAAGTACAAGGATGTATAAAAGGGTGCTGACTTGGATATCTAGTTTAGTTTTGTTGCACATGAGCCTGAGCCTTCCACAAGCGCTGCAAAGATGGCAAGCCAATGAAGGTACTTCTAGGATGTTTGACTCATTTGATTCTTGAATAATCTGGACATTAGCAGGCTCTTACCGCGTAGATAGACATCAAATGAGTCGGGGAATGGCTGATCAGCAGGGAGAGGACTCCTCTTTGCAAGCTCTGCAGGTCCTAGAAGTACCTTCATTGGCTCATTTGATTCAAGAATTCTTCTCTCAAAACTCAATCAAGCATCCCTTCAAAACCTTCCAGATTTGCTGACTCATTTGATTCAATGGATTGTCGATGATAACAAAAAGAAATAAACTAAACATTTTGGAACCAAGAAAAAGAATCTCGAAAGATTTGGGATGGGTAAGATATGATCAAGTAAAGCAGCAGGTATCACAAGAAAAATAAACTCAAACATCATCAACTAACGGGTGTTAAAGGATCTAGCGGGTTGACCCAAAATGACTCGTTATTTAACGAGTTGTTAACAAGTTCATCCGTTAGTGACCTAATCCGTTAAGCATCCATCCAAATACTAATATTAACAGGTCGGGTCGGGTCGGGTCCAAAATGCCAGATCTAAACACAGGTACAGTATTATTTTGTGAATTATGAAAGTCTTTCAGCTGCGGGCTGTACATAGTTGATAAGGACTAGGGTTTTCCTTCTCTATCCCGGTTAGTCTTTTTGGGTATGTTTGTTTGACCTTTTCATTGGACTAGACTACACTAATTTTAGTGTAGTACCATGTTTGGTAGGTAGAGGGAGTAGGATTAATGGGACAAAGCCGCACTCGCTTGGACAAACTCCTTCGCTAAGAGTTCTTAGTGAGGACCCCCAATCTCACGGTACTCGTAAGACCGAGAGGGATTCGTCGTTCGTCCTGCAAGAGACCGACGCCGCACGTCCTGCGAGAGAGAGACGTCCTACTCCTTCACCCTCGTTCTGCTCGCTCTCATCTACTCCTCTCCTGGTAATTTTCGAATCTGACGATTTTCTTCTTCGATTTTGTTTTGCTGATCGCAAACGACTTCGATTTTGTCTGGTAAATTATTACTGGGTTATGAACGATTTCGTTGTTTTGGGTTCGAAAAATTTTCAATAATAGACCTGTGCAGTTGAAAAAATTAGAGTTTTGATTTTGACGTTCAAATTGAGATTAGAATTTGGGGTTTTCAAATTTCAACTTTTCTGCATTCTCGCTATGTTTCTTCATACGACTCCTCCTGATCTCTAGTATTTGTCATAAAGTGGATTTGATATAAATTTCATCTGCTAGTCCTCAGTGCTTACGGGAGTGGATTTGATATATATATATATATATATATATATATATATATATATGGATTTCATCTAATATTTGTTCTGCCACCGGTGAATTTCATCTAATAATTTATATGTATATAGTCTTTGAGTGTATGTGTATGTGTGTGTGTATTTACTGTGTGTGTGGGTGTGTCATTGAACCTTGATGTCCCTAGAGTCCAGACAAATGCTCCATCCATGCATGCTGAATAATTGTATACTTGTTCTCTCTTAAAAAATTTAGGGCTTAAAATGCATATGAAAATCAAGACAGGATGATGTAAAAGTGTAATGGGTGATGGGCAGTCTGATCAGAGTACAGAAAATTGAGGGAGTGAAAGGCCGAACTAAAATGTTGGAATATTAATAATATGCATTATTTCCAAGACTTTTTTTTCTCTAAAGCCTAGGAGATCCTGCCTGAGATCTCCCTGACCCAAGGGAACATGCCCCATCTTGTTTAATCTGTGCTTCTTTATTTCCATGCATTATTTTAAATACTATTTGTTAATGTAATTTTGCGCACTCCAAGCTTGTCTGCTGTGAAGCTATCATTGGAGAACCTTAGCTGTAGGTTCATGTTGATACAATTATTGCATGCATTGTATTCCCCTGTTTTGAGTTTTCTGTAGATTCATGTTGTAATGATTAATAGAATAGTCCACATGCAATAGTTTCTTAGTGGTGAACCTTAGGTGAAATGATTTATCAGAAACTTGTGCAAAGTCACCGCAAAACCAAACTCACCACAAGCAAATTTGCCTGACTTGCCCACACCCTATCAGTTTTGAAACTGGTTACACTCTTTCTAGCTAATCTTAATAGATTTCCGGAAAATAGACAATGCCCTAAATGGTCCCTGCAATATGATCCAACTAATTATGCCATAGTAGGCAGAGGAATGGAAATGAACAAGGTGTGCATTTCCTGTAAATGTGTGTATGTGTGTGTGTCCATGTATGCAGATTGTTTGTGTGTGTGTACTGTGTATATGTATGTACTCCGTGTGTGTCTATGTATGCTGATTTTGTGTGTGCGTGCACTGTGTATGTATGTACTCTGTGTGTGTGTGTGCGCGTCAATGTATGGAGATTGTGTGCGTGTGTGTCGATGTATGGAGATTGTGTGTGTGTGCTCTGTGTGTACGCACTGTCTTTATGTGTATTTGTGTGCAGATTGTGTGTGTGTATGTGTGTGAGTTAAATTGTAAAGGTTTTTAGAAGACACGTAGATTATGTGAACATATATGATGAGGGAGGGATCTACGAGAACTAAAGATTGTAGAGACTGTTTAAGAAAGTGTGTCAGTTGACAGAAACAAGTATTGAAATTGTTTCGTTCTCACTGTCTTGGCTTTAGAATTAAGCAATTTACATGGTACACAAGTGAATTTATGTTTTCCTGGGTTTCGTAAAATTGTGCAGATGGGACTGTACACAATTTGGATGATTACTTTCAGATCCATGCTAAAGATGCGGGGACAGGAACACGAGTTGAAGTGATTGATGCAGTTTTTACTCAAAAGCTTGGTGTGGTCGTAACAGAAAATCAGCTGGAGGAGTTCTTTTCCCAGATTCCTTAATGTATGGGAATACTCTTGTCAGCTGGACCTAGTATATATAAAGCCCATCTTTTTCCGGCTTCCAACTAAGTTACTTACTGCTTCGCATTTGGGATTAGTTCATCCCATTTCCAGCTGCATTTTCTTCTCTTTGGTACTTTTGAGAATTGGATTTCGCCTTAAAGATTGTATAGAGCATTGCTCTTTAACTTGAATGACAAGTAACAAAGTTTTCACTCTCTGTAAGTCTTCAGGGCTTGAAAATCAAGAAGTTGATTATTTTTTAGTGAGATTTTTATTTTATTTTGTTATGAGATGGGTTTAACACTTTTCCCTAAAATTTGATTAGCGGGCAGCCTTTGTTCTATCTTGTTCGGAGTTTGTTCATGTGTGAGCACCTAGCTTTGCTGGTCCGATGTAAACTGTCAGTACAATTAAAGCTTTCGATTTGCTTCATTAGAGCTTGTTGTCAGCCGAAAACTAACAGGGATGCCCCCTCCGCCGTGGCCAAGCTTTAACTGCTAGTTGTAACAATAGAACGGCTTTGTAAGTGCCTAATTAAATGCTGAATTCCTCTGAGAGTTGTACCTAGTTTGATAACGGTGAAACCTAGCGTTTCCAAGAAACAAATAAGTAAGCAAAATAGTGTAATGTGATCAAGGTCGATTGAAATGGAGTAATATTACAATAAATCAACATGTTTTTATTGAGTCTCACTCTCATCTAATATTATTAATTGTGATAATATATTTAATAAAAAAGAAAATTAAAATGGAACAGTAACTTAGTCCTAATCTAAGCAAACACCAAATTGATGACAGTATTATTTCATTACCCTGCTTCTTAGTCCGACACTGCACCAAACGTTTCACTAAGCCAGTCAAACTTAGTTCTTGAAGCTAGTTTAGTCCGAGATAGTCCGGTGGAACAAACGCACCCTTGGTAACTTAGGCTTGTGTACTCTGGGTTTGGGCCTCCCCCTTTAACTTGGGCTGTTTGCCCCTCCTAATTTTAGGGCATTTTAATTTTGGTATGTCTTCCTTAGTGTTGGGTCTTATTTAATGATGGGCGTTTTTAAGGTGCGGACATTAAAAGCGCACCTTGCATGCAGACGCAATCAGGTGGTAATTTGCTGAGCTCACAGGTAGAATCGGGTTGTTGTGATATGGTGTAATTAAAACATTTAAATTTTTTTATTCGGTAGGTATGTATTTGTCTGATAGAAAGTAGGAGGCAGGGAGCTGAGGGATATGTTTGTGCATTGAAGAGGAAAAGAAGGAGAGGCAGAGACATGTAGCTAGGGTAAGGATCGATTCCAGTTAGCCGGAAACTGCATTGCGATTGCGACGCTGTAATTTATACCTTTAATTTTTTTTTCGTTCACAGGGGGTGTTTTGGTCAACGAGAGAGGGGGAGCGTATCTTATATCTTTAATTATTTTTTTCCTTCTCTAGTGTTTTTGTTTGCGAGAGGGGGAGATTATGGTTGTCTTCGGAGGGAAATAGAGGCAGAGAGAGGGAGTTGGTGAGTTTGGGAGAGTTCAATTCCAGGTCAATTAATTGGGACCCCGTAAATCCTATACTTTTAATTTTTTTTATTCATTGCGTGTGTTTTTGTCAGAGAGAGGGATAGGTGAAGGTTGTAGTTGGGGCGAATGAGAGGCAGAGAGAGGGAGCTTGTGAGCTGGTGAAGGGGTCGATTCCATTGGGGTTTTATAAATCAGGATTTGAATCCATAATGGCGGGTGGTTTGGACTGGACTTGGTTGAAATCGTAAATTTGGAATTCAGATATATAGGTGTAAAACTTGTGTTGGGTTGTGATACAATGTGTTGTAGTTGTGAAGTTTTGTAGCGGGTAGACATTGAAGTGTAATTGGATGGGGGATGAACGATTATTTTTATGTGGCAATGGTTGTTTTCGAAAGTTGTCACACCAGTGTTGGAAATTGTGCTACACAAAATTGTGACATATGATGAATGTATATGAATATCTGTAACAGCTTACGAATGTTTATGACAATAACACATAAGTCACTTATAGAAGCTTGACACTACGATATACTTAAAAAAGTGCGCAAAATGTACATAACAACGAATCGTAAATATATAAGAAGGTATACTTGACCTTAATGACCTTTGGGTGGCTTGTGAGTCGTTTTTACGTACTCGTGCTCCTCGTAATTATCACCATCTCATACGATGTTCTCCACGTGCGAGGGTAAAATGTAGTCCCAATCATATTCCTTGTTGTTACGATGGAGATACGAACAAAATTTTCTCAAACCCAACAAAGAAAGGGGAGTCACACTCTTGTTGGAGCTACTTTGTCACCCATAAAGTGATTGACATACGACGTACATATTCCTCCTCTTTTAGAACTAGTTCATCATACTTATGCTTTCGGCTATGTATTTGGCGTTTGTACTTGGCCGATTTGTACAACGCCTCATTCAGCTTTTGTTGTAATGCAACCTAAGTGGACTTCTGTTCGTTGCACTTTTGATGCCACATATTGACGGACCGTGAGTAATTTCCTAATTTGATATTCGCTTGTGCAATTTGATTAGTCGAATTATCAGAATCAGCATCACTCCCCAAATCACACATAACATATGTGGTTGCCATGGTTGTGGATGAAGTAAGTGTTTGGACCTATATTGTCATTGGCTTGTATTTATAGGAGATCAATTTAGATGTCATTAAATTATCTACTCCAACAAAAATCTGGATGGACAAGACGGATATATAACGGTTTGCTGTAGGTATATTCTGTTCGTATACAATTTACAACCAATTGGTTCCAAATTTTGTTGAAATCCTTAAACTTTTTCTATAACTGCATTAAGGATGTGTTGTGGTTGCTAGGAATTATTCTGTTCGTATACAATCGCATTTAATAGGGTGTGACATTTGATGGTTTTGGTTGTGTGTGGGTTTTTTTAGTAGCTATGAATATTTGTGTCCACTCTACTGTAGTCTTGTCAGTTAGGTCCTTCCAGAAGCACAAAATAAATTTGCATATTGACCATTGACACAAAATCTAACAAGTACACAGAAACATATCACCACTCCCATAGGCAATGTTAAACACATAGTTTGAACATTTGAAAACCAAAAAACATGTTGTCATCCAACTCCCACATCTAATGTTAAAGACATTGTAAATACATTTGTGTTACAAAAAACATGTACATATCCCACTACCACATCCAATCTTACAGACATTCTGGAAATAACTGAGAAAAAAAAATGTACTAATCCTACGCACAGAAACTTAATTCGGTGCATCATTACCAAATGTACGGACCTCGTATACGGTTACATCATGAATGGCTTGATAATTGGACGGCACAAGTTAGGCTTAAAACTTAAAGAATCAACCCCTTTGTGCACAACAAGTTTCTTCCTCAATTCCACTTCATCCTTAGTGTAGGTCCAGCCCTTGGATTTCTTTATTGGTTGAGTTTTTTCAAGTATTTCATGTGGTCGAGGGAGGCAAGAATCCTCGTTGCCTCTATTTTTAATTCTTGGTTTGCCTTTTCAACAGTTCTCAATTTACGACAACTATGTTCGATTTCCCCAACCAACTGAACATGTTTTCTCTTGCAAAAGAAAAGAAAGTGGTTTGAGCGATGTATACCTGAAAACATACAGTTTTAATGACACCTACAACCACTGCGCCGTGAGTGTGGCTGCTTGTTGCTAGACTTTGGTTCTTTTTCACAGGGTTGTATTCACAGTGATTGGTTGTTGAGATTTGGAATTGGGTGTAGGACAAACATATGTAGGAGTGAGAGTATCAAATAGGATTGGACTGGTTTTGGAGGTGGGGTATTAATGATGATTGGAGGAGGAGTTATGGCTATTGCTGTATTAAAAAAAATTCCACAAGGAGTTTTGGGTGTTGGTGCATTCAATAAGGTTGGAGAAGGCGATGTGGGTGGTCTTGCCATGATTGAGTGGCGTTATTGATTCATCATAGATGTAAGGAGAGTTGGGAATTAAAGATGTAAGGAAAGCTGGGAATAAAGAGAGATGGGAGATAAAAGTTCATGAACTATGTTGACAACAATTAGGGGGGATTTAGGTGAAAACTTGGGATTAGAATCCCCTTTATGCTGCCTTTTGCAAAAATCAAAGGATTTAGAGGGAAAAGGTTCCCCCAAAATTTTCATTGTCTGCCCGCAATTGCCACTTCAATTATCCATGTGATGTGCTCAGATAATGCCCCATGGAAATATGTTATCAATTATCCACCTGCCATGCTCTGGTAACTATATTCGGATCAGACTTACTCTGAACATGAAAAATCATGGTCCTACATTCATCCATCAAAGAAAGTATGCAGCTTTTCTCATTGACAAGTTTGGATTAAAGAATTGCAAACATTCCCTTAGTTCCAAATGATAAACTGAGAAACCATGATGGTAGTGGTGCAGTAGACGAAAATCAATATAGGAAGATTATTGGTAGCTTGTTGAATATCCCAGAAACAAGGCTAGATGTATGATGCACGCTTACTTGCAATTGGCTGATGTTGCACATAAGAAGCTCACACAGCCAATAATTTTTCACCATGTGGACTATAAGAATTACAATTGTTTTAAAGTTTAGAATACAATTAGAAACCAAATAAAATAAATTCAAAAATGAATAAAATTCGTGACTTTACCGTCTTCCACCTCTCACTCCCTCCCTCCGTGGCTCTGTTTCCCTCTCCCTCTCGACCGCCGTGTCCACTCGTCTCCAACCCATTCGCCAAAAGGATCCGTAAATTCGCCGTGCCCTCCAAGAAATCTCCAAAACAAACTCTTTTGCATGCTCATGAAAAACAAACATGTACTATACAGATGGAAAACACTATGTTCCCCTTGCTAATTGAAGACAAACTTGTACAATACATATCGAAAGCTAACCCTTTTCTCCTATCTCTGAAGTTTGAAGTCTGTTTATACTCTGTAGCCGCGATCACTACAATAAAAACCCACTTGCAGGACAAAACATATTTGTCCCCTAAAATAGTGGTTCGCCTCGTAACATGTGCGGCCATGGACATCCGTCGAGCAAGTAAACCTTTCTCGACGACACCATTGGTGAACGGTCCATCAGGCAAAACTTAAATTTTTTATTCAAGATATAAAACCTTAAAAAAAATCCTTTGTCTGACAACTTTTGTCGTCGGGCAAGATTGATTTAATATTAAAAAGTAAATATTTTAAATTTATTTAAAACTAAATTTATTGTATTAAAATCATAATATTAAACAAATTTATTTCATCAATTAAAACATAATAAGGGCTCCTATCTCGTGAATCAATATTGAATGAACACGGAGGTTCGCCATAAACATGTCTTCAACCCTCATTCTTCCACCAAGATTAATGCTAATGTCAATGCGGTGGGCATCTATTGAAAAAAAAAATTGTAAATAATTTCTATTAATTCCAAACTTTTCCAAATATTTCTTATATTCCATACAATTATATAATATACACAAAATTTATATTTCCTGGAAAATGTAATATATATATATATATATATATATTACATATATATATAATATATTTTATACCAATTTATAGTACAAATAAAAAAACCAAAACCATACTGCCATGAATAAATGGCGAGAAAGAAGAAGACACTGCAAGAAGTACTAGGGTTTCCCCAAAGGAATGGTTCGTCGGACAACCACTAGGACGTCGTGGAGTAAAGGTTCTACCGACTTTTTTTTAACACGTTATCGTCGTCATTTGCCCAACAATTCGAAATTGTAGGCCGACTAAAGTGGTCGTAGGGCAAATATTACTTAGCCGAGAACTAGGTGTTCGTCCCACAAACATCAATGCATTGTGCGCCATTTTTTTTCTTTCAGCGTCAAAAGCTTGCTCGACGGATAATTTCTTGCCTTACGAATTCTGTCCGTCTTGGAAAGGTTTTCAGTAACCTCTAATTGTTGACCAGATTTGCCCTACGAATTGAGGATTTCATTGGGTAAAGATTGTTTAACCGACAAATTTGCCCTACGAATTGAGGATTTCATTGGTTAAAGATTGTTTAACCGACGAAATCATGTTCGTCAGGTAAGTTTTCGTAGGACAAGCCCTATTTTCTAGTAGTAGATTAAGAAGACGTATGTTCTAGTTACATACAAATGACACATAAATTGGATACACATCATTTCTTTCCTCTGCCTCTAAGGGTCAAAAGCCCTTTTATCATATACTAGCATATGGGCACACACAAAGTGTGTAAGAAATTTTTTTATTTTTGTCTTTGAAATAGAAGGAGAGTGATAGAGAATGTGGGAGTGTGAAGTTTTTTTTTTTTTTTTTTTTTTTTTTTGGGTTTTTTAAAAAAAATTTTAGAGATATGTTAGGATTACATGTAGGTGAGGTTTTGAAAAAAAAAACAGCAAAATTTGGTTGTGTGAAATTATATTTCTGCCCCATATTTCTTATTCATGTTCTGTTTTCATTAGAGGGTTAAACTAGTAATTTCATAGGATTTTGATTAACAATGAGTGTTTTATTAATTAGTAGAGATAACCGATTAAAAAGAGGTACATGCACGTTACATATAATCGAAGCGTACATCAATTTTTGACAAGAGCTATATCCACTACCATCACCAAGTACATGTCACACTGCCATCATCTAACGAGCAGGACCTTTTGTTTCTAATTGGATCATACCACTCCTACTATTACCATCACCACCATGATAGACTTGGGTTTTGGTTTCGAGCAGTGCATTGGCTTCTTTCCACTTATGGAACTTGCCAAACAAGACATCCATATCTTCTAGGGTTCTACCTTGTGTTTCCGGAAGCATCGTATAGAAGAACACCCATGCAACAGTAGCAATGCCCGCGTAAAAAAAGAAGGCTCCGCCCATCGTGATGGCCTTATACAATGAAATAAACGTCATTGAGAGGACCCCACTCACCACCCTATTCATCGCCACTCCGATACTGCATCCTTGAGCGCGTAGCTTCAACGGAAAGATCTCAGAGCTATAAACCCATGTGATGGGCCCCAACCCGATGGAAAAGAACGCAGCGTACGCTAATACCATGGTCAAGCACAATGCGGTAGTCCACGTCATCTTAACCCCGTGGTGCTCATCGATGATCGTAAGGCCCACAGCGAGAGATCCGAGGGACAATACCATCCCGGCCACACTTGTTAGAAGCAACGGACGCCGTCCGATCCGATCAATTAAAAACGTGGCGACCAGGATGAAAATGGTCTTGGCCAATCCAACGGCTACAGTGCAGAGTAGCTTGTGGTCGGAGTTGGTTATCCCAGCCTTCTCAAAGATTCTTGGGCTGTACAGAACGACGGCGTCGATACCCGAGGCCTGCTGAAAGAAGTGGATACCGACGGCGCAGATTAAAATGTGACGAACGGCTGGCGTTGGACGGAGGAACAACTCTTTCCAGACATCTTGGCCTTGGCTGCGTTTGACGACCTGAACGACGTCGTCGGTGCAGTGCTCGGGGATTCCTGCAGCTTCTTTGATGTCTGCTAACCGAAGCAGGGACTCCTCTTCGGAGTCTGAGGTTTTGTTGAGAACACGTGTCGCGTCCCCGAGCCGTCCCCGCATGACGAGCCAGCGCGGCGACTCCGGCATGGCTAAGACGCCGACGCCGAGAATAACGGAGGGGACTGCGCCAATGCCGAGCATGAGCCGCCACCCTAAGTGAGTTGGAAGCTTCGAGAACGCATAGTTGGACACGTAGCCCAACAGTATCCCTACATTGACAAAGACCTAGTATACATTCACACAAATCAATTAGTAAAAACATAATCAATTCATACTAAAAACAAAATCAATTCATATTTGCATATTCCAAAATTGCTTTTCTGTAACTAATAAATGAATTGAAGCTTTTCAAAGTGGTTTTTGCATTTTTATTTTTATTTTTTTATATTTTAATCGTCTAGTACGTAATTTGATTTTTAAATCTATACAATTCACATGTTAAAAAATATGAGTGCATTAGAGAAAAAAAGTGCAGAAGTCATTGTCCAAAGTTATCTTTTTATACCTATCCAACATTTTCTCGTACAAGTGTTTACTTTTTTTTTGTGTGGAGGAAAAGAAAAAGAAATTCCTTAAAATCACACAAAAGAATGACTCCGACATATCGAAATGCTTGTGTTAGGTCTCACCGACATTCTACCTG
Source organism: Heteromeles arbutifolia (assembly GCA_024362995.1). Taxonomy (NCBI): domain Eukaryota; kingdom Viridiplantae; phylum Streptophyta; class Magnoliopsida; order Rosales; family Rosaceae; genus Heteromeles; species Heteromeles arbutifolia. The sequence continues at coordinate 33,826,758 of JANCRC010000002.1, read as the reverse complement.
TGGTTTGGGTTATGAACTTGTGATAAGCTCTCGTTATGGCTGTTTCGCTTCATGCAAAATAATACAGTGGATGCATATAAACCAACCTCTGGGAAAGATGTGAGGAACCCACGAGATGACGCCGGCGAGACCTCCGCGGTATAGACAGGAGCGATCATGAGGGCATACCCGATGCCTATCCCAGCCACAAACCGGCCGACCATTAGAAAGACATAGTTTGTAGCGAATCCCATAAGAAGAGCTCCCGCAAAGAAAATGGCCCCAGCAAGGACTATGGTGTACCGGCGACTTCTTCCGGCAGCGGCAGAGCCGATGAGGGAATAGACGTTTATAATACCGAGTAGGATCTCAATTTCTACGTCGGAAATTTTAAGGTCCTCTTTTATGTAGATTGCAGCTCCACTCATCACACCAATGTCTGTAGATGAAATAAAACCAACATCAACACGTGCAAAAATATATTGTTGCAAAAAATATTGATGACAACGAATTGTTTTAACAAATTATAATAATTTGAGATGTTCTGTCGCGCCCCAGTTTTGTATGATAAAAAACCATAAAAAACAAAGGAAATGTGATTTGCGTTGCAAAATATTTATCCTGTACTCTTTTCAATAAAAAGGATAAGAGAGGAAAAAGTGGATACTATTATTTTGGGAAGCTAATAACAATACCGGAATAATTTAAGGAAGCAAAGTATGAAGTATATGTACTTACCATAACCTAGCAAGATTGAAGTCATGGAAGCCAAAATGGCACAAGCAAAGGCATACTTGTTTCTTTTGGGTTTCTTTGGGGGATCAAAGTCGGACAGGCCTCTGTTCCCGGGTTGTTGGCTGATGGCATTATCTTCAGCTCTCCGCCCGGCCATCTTCTCAGAGAAAAGAGATGTGGAGGGGACCAATGTGGTGTCTAATATTTGCAGAAGTGTAATTTAGAGAGAGAGAGAGAGAGAGAGAGAGAGAAACTTAATTATGTGGATGATCGGATGTTTTATGATAACTTGAGGTGGTAAGGGCTTAAATAGACACTAAAAAAGCTCACATCACTTTCATAGCATAAACAGAAACGTGAATCACTACTCTCCTCTCTCTCTCTCTCTCTCTCTCTCTCTCTCTCTCTCTCTCTCTCTCTCTCTCTCCACCAGTTCTTCCATCCCTGTAACATATTCGTACAACCTAATGACAAAAAGATAAAATATAGTAACAGTGTTTCTTTCATTGTCTTTTTCTACGTGGGGCTATGAACAACCGACCCTTTCTTTAAAGATAACGTACTCATTTTGAATAAGAGAACGTGTGTATATTACCATGGCCTGAATTATTTTTTTATTTCTATTCAAAAAGAAAAATATACTTATTCATGCAGTTGAATCAATAAAAATGTGAGTTTTGTAATGTGAACTTGTAATTATGTAGAACATCAAAATAATTGATTGTACAAAGAATTAAATCAATAACTAAGATAAGAGATTCACTATCATCTGAGGTCACCTTAATCACATCTCAAGCCCTCAAATTAGTAGAGATTCCACCTTTAATATGTGTGTAGCAAATCACATCGGATCATTACAATTTTTAAGTCATATATGTACAACTCAAATAACGAATGAGTGCTAACAAGACAAATATACAATGAGCATTTACGATACAACACATACTGTTAAATTGATTACACTTTAATATAGATGAATTCCGACGAGCCATTTAAAAACTTTTGTAATTTACAATCAAAAATATCCACGGAAAGAAGAATAATATTTTTCCATCTCCTCTTTGCTGACAATGACGAGGAGGCTTGTCACATACTCATTGGTTATCTCACTCATCTCAACCCCTCTCAGATTTTTAGTAGTCTCAATAGGTGTCCTCAAAACAACGAGGAAATTAAACAATTACTTAGTCACAGTGGATATTAAACAATTACAAAACGTGGAACCCTAAAACATGAAGAAATTGAAATTGAATATTCTGAGATTATTATGAAGGAAGATGAGGTTTAGTAAATTTCGTTTTGGGACATTTCTTCACATCTTCACCATACATACCCATATTAGGACTCAAACCCCGCACTTAGGAAAATTAGCACACTACTTGAGGGAACCCGGTAACCACCTTTTGGTTGACCAGTGACCCGAGACAGAGAGCAGTAGTTCATTCACATTTATCAATTTATAATGGCATATGCCGAAGAGAAATTACGAATTCGTGAGAAGGTGAAAAGATTAATACTTCAGTGAAACAAAAGAAGTGATAAAAAGAAAGAAGAGGACTGGTTTTTTTTTTGGGGGGGGGGGGGTTGGGGGTTGGTATACTGTACATATGCAAATAATTCATGAAAAGGCTAGTACTTATGGAAAGAAAAATCCATGATAAAATGACACCACACGAACCTCCACCTCTTTCTGCCTACCCAAACTTTCTTTTTAAATGGAGGGTTGAACTGATTTTCATGAGGGTAATATATCCAGAACCTTCTAATGCCACTTTTGCTGCAGTGATTTATTCTCGAGGTGAAAAGATGGCAAATCTAACCTAACTTTACCCAAGGTGGCTACCTTTTTAGTGAGTCATGCCGCATAAACATTGTCGGAATTTTTCAACAACTTGTGTAGGTGCATGCATGCCAGCTTCCTAGACACAGTTTAGTATTGTGGAAAGCTTCTCTTACTTAACCGCATCTGCTAGCCTAAGATTTTACTAGGAACATGTGATTAGATCAATATATGCATATTCCATCAACTTGATTATAATTCATAACAACGGTTGGATTTATCCAACTTAAATCAATCTTAAATGGTCTACAACATATAATAAGAATATAATGTTAAAAAGTTCTAATGCCCGCTGCCTAATAGTTTCAAATTTACAATCGATTAGTAAGAGTTCTAACGCCTATTGCATAATGGATTGTACACCGTGTAAGGTTGAGACTGAAGAATTAAAACAATGGAGTTGAATAAGGACAATTAAATAGTTTAATTGTTTATTTATAGATTAATAAATAAGTTAATTAATCAAATTAATACGTTTGTTTTAGACCTCGGATTAGTTTTGGATGAGCATTGAATAGTCAAGCCCAATGACTTAAGTTGTGTAACAACTTAAATTACAAAAGGGCACAAGACCCACTAATTTCACATGGCCGGCCATAGAGGGGTTTTAGACTTAATTTCATTTGCGCACTCAATTGTGAGTCTCTATATAATGGAATTATAGCACAAACTTCATTAGGGTTTTAATGAGGGAATTGAAGAGAACAAAAGCTCTCCTTTTATCTATAGGAGGCCGGCCGCATGGCGCCGCCCGCCCAGGGGGGGGAATGGTGTTTCACTAGCATCAAATCCTCCCCAAGTTACTCATCTCGTCTTCACATCCTCTCGTTGGTGTGGAGACTTAGAGGTTCCCTCTCTTGGGAATTTGGAGAATCCATCCATCCAACTCCGAGAAATCCATGGAGCAAAGAAGTAAGGAATGAAGTTTAGATTCTTAGTGGGTGGGGGATTTTTAGCTTCAAATCCTTCCCAAGTCACTCATCTATTCTTCACATCCTCTCGTTGGTGTGGATACTTAGAGGTTCTCCCACTTTTTGGAACTTGGAGAATCCATCCATCCAACTCCAAGAAATCCATGGAGCAAAGAAGTAAGGAATGAAATTTAGATTGTTAGTGCATATATACAAGCATGATTCCGCTTTTTAATTGTAAATGGATGCATTAATGTTACTCAAATGAACTAACATAATCAATTTTTTCCATCACTCCCCCATTGGAAGAGGCATAAGATGAAAATATTCGTAATCTTAAATACACTTCTATCTTAATAGACTTTCTAAGAATAATAATACTCTAGAGTCATCATTAGACATGAGAATGGACTTCCCAAAAAAATTGCACAAGTATCACTGAATATATTATGTAAGCAAGCATCCACTTTTTTGTTAATGGAAGAGGATGGTGCTAGAAGACGTCACAACAGCTGCGGAGACTTTAATGAGGTCGACGGTATAGTCTTATCACCCCTAAACCCAAACGGGAACTAAGATGAGACACTAGCTAGCATAGGAGTTCAGGTGATGCGTGTGTAAATTTCTCATAAGACAAAACAAAGATGCAAAGATAACAAAATTAAAAACAGATAAAAAAAGTAACTTTGAGATCCATTTAGATTTACAAGAAAAAAAATATAAAATGCCATATGCACCTAAAAATCATAATGGACCACCTACTTAAAGAGGTTAATCCTGCCCTCCTAAGGTTCTCATTTTGAGAACCTGTGAAGACTAAATGCATATTAATTATAAAATTATATTAGTTTAGATATAAAAGTTTAAAATATTTAACAACTTGATAAAACACCAACTTAAAATCTATGAATCATTAGAAAATTTATTTTCTTGTTTTGCTTTGTTATGGTATCAAATATTTTAAGCCTTTAGATCTAAATTAATAAATTATTTTAGCTGATATGCATTTGGTCCTCATAGATCTTCAAAATTAAAACCTTAAGAGAACAAGAGTCTGTAAGAGGCAGAAACGAAATCCATTCTTGTCGCAAAGCAAAAGGATACCAAAAGAAAAAGAAAAAAAAAAGAAAAGAAGACCAGACAGACAGAGAATGTGACAGCCCATCCCGGAAAATATTTCTCGAAGATGTGAAAGGACGAAATTGCCCTTAGGTATTTTTGTATGGTTGTGTTGTGGTGATTGGTGACAAAAATTGGACCACACACATACCTTTCCTCTCTCTCTCTCTCTCTCTCTCTCTCTCTCTCTCTCTCTCTCTCTCTCTTTCTCTCTCTCTCTCTCTCTCTCTCTCTCTCTCTCTCTCTCTCTCTCTCTCTCTCCCGTGCTCTTTCTCTCTCCTCCCTCACAGATCTCTTCCATTTTCTTGTACAAACCGTACGGACAACACCTAAACCAAGCTAAACCTTCACAGATCGAGGGATTTAAGGTCGCCATCTTGTTCTTTGTGACCTCACGAGTCGTTTGGTACCATTTTTAGAACCTCAAGAAACCGAAACCTAGATTTGTGCACTGTTCATGCACACGTAAATGCATGATTTTTGGAAGATTCTAAAGCCATAGGAAGGTTTAGATCATTCTCAAGAAGCTCGGAGAACAAGTGTGGTGGCTTTTGGACGTCGGGATCGTGAGTTTCAAAGTTGGCCGATTTTCGTGGAATTTCTCCGGCAAGATCCCGTGATTTTTGGAGCTTGAAATTGGTAAGGTTGTGTTCTTCTAGTTATAAGCTTTAAATTGGGACCAATTTTATGAGTTTTGGTTAAGAAATGACTGAGATATAAGAATTTTAAGATTTTCCAATTTATGCGACAGCGACGGTCGCCGGAGTTCGAAGGTAGGGGATGACAGAATATTCCTAACGGTAGTTCACGGCGTTAGGTTAGATTTAAAGGAATATTCTATTTTTGGACAGAATATTCATGACGGCGTTACTGTTACCGTCAGTGTGCCAGGCACGTGGCCGCGAGTGGGGGCGCGTCTGGCCGTGCCTTGGTTGGCGCGTGGCAGCGCGTGAGGGGTCAGAAAATTATTTTAAAAATTGGGGATGTTTCTAAGGTTGAGTAGGTCACTGTGCTATATTCATATACCCAATTGGAGCAATATATGAGAAGTTATCACCAAGTTTCGTTTATGTGCTTTAAAATAATGTTTTTATAGTCATTTCTCATATAGGAGATACCTATCTGGAGGACGAGCGTAACCAGACTAGATGTGGGGGCTACGACCCTTCGACATACCAGTGAGTGGGCTTTTGTTTTCCGTATATACCTATATAATGAGTATTTTTCCCAGAAATACGTTTTAAGCAATTTTATGAAATGAATTGTCATGCCAAATATGTTTATGCTATATGTATGCATTGTGATATATATTTATATACACATATTGGGATTCGATGCCAGGAGCGCTCATGTAAGTTCAAGTAAGCTATATGTTAGTTTATGATGATTGTTGAGATGGATTGTTAGCTCATAACTTGCATCCCGGTGTTAGTGCTCCCGCCAAAGTTAGGGTCTAGCCTTCACGTGGTCATTCACCTCCTGCACCACACGCTCATCTTGGATCCAAGTTAGGTGCACAACCTATCGTATAGACCATTTTTAGTGGATTCGACTTTTAGGTGACCCGCGATCCTTCGCATAGCCTTCACATGATCGTAGCACTTGAGTGTAATTATTTATTATACACCCAGCCTGTCGTATAGACCACTATAAGTGGGTTCAACTTGTGTGCAGGCATGATCTATGAGCTAGAGTACAATTGATGAGATAATTGCAGTTATCATCGCTTTTCGATTACTTACCTGGATAATTGATAATGTGACATGGCATATTCATGATTTGAATGCGTATTTTGATAATGAATTCTGTTGAGATTTAGTATATGTATATACTATTTTCTAGGAAAATTATATAGGTTTTAGGGTGAGGGGTTAGAAGTTTGACAATGAAATGGTTTTGGAAAAACTTTGTTTTTGCCCACTCACGCTTTTGTTTTGCGCCCCTCCAGGTATTAGGTAGCATTTGTGGGTGGCTCACAAGGTTTCTAGCGGAAGTTCTGACAGACGATAACTCATGTAGGACTACCTTCGGGTGTTATTTAATTAGTAATTCCTATGCTTGAGTGAACTTAGATTAATAGTGCTCTGATTATGTGTTCATACTTATTCTCATGCCAGTATTTGCCTTAGCTAGTGTTTCGGTTTTTGTTCATTCGTAATTTCTATATTATATTGCTTCCGCACTGTACACATGGTTACGTCATTCTCATGTGACGGCCAGCATGCTTCGATTTCAGTCGGGGTGTGTCAATTTGGTATCAGAGCCTAGGTTGCAGTCCTGCATATTTTGTGAACTTCCTTAATTATTTTGGTGTCTTCTGTCAGAACTATGCCGCCTCATAGAGATCCACGTCGTTCAGCTGAGCATAATTTTTTTAATATCGCTAAGTTAGAGGAAACGATTGCTAATGCCATTCAGGCTTCACTCCGCCCTCCTCAGAGAACTCCTCTGGAGTCTGTGTATAATTTAAAGTTGCCTCATTTTTTGGGTAATGAGGGACATGAGAGGGCAGAAAAGTGGTTCCAACAGCTCGAGAAGACGTTTCGGGTTATGCAGAGTCAAGGAAGCCTACCCGATGATAGGTGGGTTGAGACTGCCTCTTGGTTTTTGGGTCCAAAACCTGCATCTTGGTAGGGCCAAGAGACTTTTGGACGGTCGCCCAAAGGGATTGATAGTTGGGAAAATTTTAAGCAGTCCTTTTATAAGAGATTTATTCCTCCAGCATACTTGGATCAAAAGAAGCAGGAGTTTGCTAGTTTGAAACAGGGAAAGCTGTCTGCTAATGAGTATTATAGAAAGCTCACGGATTTGTCCCTCTATGATCCTGAAGTTGTTGCCAATCCAGTTGAGATGCTTCGTCATTTTAAGCTTGGTACTAAGAAGAAGTGGCCTTCTATGGCTACTACAGCACCCTGTGCCACTTATCAAGAGTTCTATGAGATTTTGTTGAGAGTTGAGGACTCAGAAAATATGCCCAGCGACAGTGCAGAAGAAGAAGGAAAAAAGGGTAATCAGAAGAAAGATGATAAGGGTAAAGGTCAGTATTCTCAAGAACCTCGTAAGACCTAGAGTTTTAAGAGAAGTGGTACGAGCTCGAGTTTTTCTAGTGGAGGTTTTAGTTCCACGGGCCAGAGACGAGGAGGTAGATTTTCTGGAGGCCATAGATTTCAAAGGCCGAGATATTCAGGTGGTGCTAGTGCTCCTTTGTGTCGAAGATGTAATAATCGACATTTTGGAGAATGTCGTCAAGGTAACAGTGGATGCTATACCTATGGACAGGTGGGGCATTTGTCTAAGTATTACCCTCAGAATCAGCAGAGACCCCGGCAGCCACAGTAGCCTCTTATGCCACTGCCAGTGCAGGCTCAGTAGTTTTCAGGACCTAGTAGCTATCCTCCGACAGGTCGTGGTGGTGCTTACCATTACCAAGGAGATCTTGTTCCGTATCCTTCATGATAACATCAGTACCCTCAGGATCATTATCAGCAAGGTGGCTATGGTTAGCATTCGGGAGGATATATGCCTTTTGAACGGGTGACTACAGTCAATACTCGGCTGGCGAGTCACAGTGGCATTCTAGAGGACAGCCACAACAGGTTGATGTTGCTGCTAGTAGTGCAGGATCGTCGATGCAGCACAGCCAGTCAGGTCAGGGATGCAGTGCTCAGGGCCGATGTATTCATGCTAATAAAGTTCAAGGAGGAAGGCAGCAGGCCTCAGGATGTATCCATAATATTTCTCTGCAGGAAGCTCAGAACAATCCTAACTTAATCATGGGTACGTTAAATGTTCTTGGTCATTATGCTAAAGTGTTGATTGATTGTGGTGCTACGGATTCCGTAATTTCTCATACATTTGCTTAGTTAACCCAACCTCAATCTACACCCTTTGGGTATGAGTTAGAGTTTGCAATGCCTAGAAAGGAGAAGTGTTATGTAGATTGTGTATATCCAGGATGTCCTGTTTTGGTGGAGGATGTGCTTATGCCAGCTAATCTTACTCCGTTGGACGATTTTGATGTGATTTTGGGCACAAATGGGTTGCATTATAATCGTGGCAATATTGATTGTTACGGGAAAACAGTGACTTTCCATCGTCCTGGATTGCCTGAGGTTACATTTGTAGGGATCATGGTGGAGTAAGACATGGTGTTATTTCAGCTGTGAGAGCCAAAAGATTGTTGAACAAGGTTTGTTAAGGGTACTTGGCTCATGTGGTATTAAATGATGATATTCATTCTAGTGTGGAGAATGTTCGAGTTGTCAGACATTTTCCTGATGTATTCCCTGATGATTTACCTGGATTACTGCCAGATTGTGATGTGGAGTTCACCATCAAATTACTTCCAGGTACAGATCCTATTTCCTTAGCTCCTTATCGAATGGCACCGGCTGAATTAAGGGAACTAAAGATTCAGTTACAAGAATTGGTTGATAAAGGTTTCATTCAGCCTAGTACATCACCCTGGGGAGCTCCAGTCTTGTTTGTGAGGAAGAAAGACAGAACTTTGAGGTTATGCATTGATTATCGGCAATTGAATCGGGTAACGATTAAAAGCCATTATCCATTGTCGCGTATAGATGATCTATTTGATCAACTTCGAGGTGCTTGTGTGTTCTCAAAGATTGACTTTAGGTCAGGCTACTATCAGTTAAAGATTAGGAGTGACGATGTCCATAAAATAGCTTTTAGAACTCGTTATGGTCATTATGAGTTCCTTGTGATGCCGTTTGGATTGACGAATGGACCAACAGCTTTCATGGGTTTGATGAATAAGGTATTTCAGCAATACTTGGATAGATCTGTGATTGTTTTTATTGATGACATTCTGGTGTATTTTAAGTCGAAATCAGATCATGTTATATCAGCTGTATGCTAAGTTTAGTAAATGCCAATTCTGGTTAGATTAAGTGGCATTCTTGGGACATGTTATATCAGCCCAAGGTATACAGGTAGACCCTCAAAAGATTGCAGCTGTGGAGAATTGGGAACAGCCACGAACCGTCACCGAGGTACGGAGTTTCCTTGGCTTAGTAGGTTATTATCGACGGTTTGTTAAGGACTTTTCAGTTATTGCTTTACCACTTACAAGGTTGACTAGAAAGGAAGTTAAATTTGATTGGAACAGAGATTGTGAGCAGAGTTTTCAGCAGCTTAAATATTATCTCACTCATGCTCCTGTTTTAGCACTTCCTGATGATAGTGGTAACTTTAAGATTTATAGCGATGCTTCTTTGAATGGCTTGGGATGTGTTTTGATGCAGCATGGTAGGGTGATTGTCTATGCTTCACGTCAATTGAAGTCTCATGAAATGAATTACCCTACCCATGATTTGGAATTAGTGGCTATCATTTTTGCTTTGAAGATTTGGAGACATTACCTTTATGGTGAAAAGTGCAAGATCTTTACAGATCACAAGAGTTTTCGGTATCTTTTCACCCAGAAAGAGCTTAATCTTAGGCAACGAAGGTGGTTAGAGTTGCTTAGTGATTATTATTGCACGATTGAGTATCACCCTGGTCGTGCTAATGTGGTGGCTGATGCTTTGAGTAGAAAATCCCAAGGTCGGGTCAATGCTTTGTATGCTTCTCGTATTCCTCTTCTTACAGATTTGAGGTATACTGGAGTGAAATTGGGGCTAGAAGAACGAGAAGAAGATGTAGCAGAATGAGAGGAAGCATTGCTTGCTAGTTTCCAAGTTAGGCCTATTTTGATTGATCGTATACTTGAAGCCCAAAGAAATGATGAGGAAGTTTAGGATTTAATTTTTGCAATTTCTAAAGGAAAGAAGAAGGATCTCAGAGTTCGGGAATCTAATAGCATGCTTATGCAAGATCAAAAGATGTATGTGCCAAATAATATGGAATTCAAGAAAGAGATTCTTGATGAAGTGCATATTTCAGCATATGCAATGCATCCTGGAGGCACTAAGATGTATCATACCATTCGACCATTTTATTATTGGTCGGGTATGAAAAGAGAAATTGTTGAGTATGTTAGTAGATGTGCTATTTGTGAGCAAGTTAAAGCTGAAAGGAAGAAGCCTTTTGGGTTGATGCAACCACTTCCCGTTCCACAGTGGAAATGGGAAAATATTACTATGGATTTTGTGTACAAGCTTCCTCGTGCACGGAACGGCTATGATGGAATTTGGGTGATAGTAGATCGGCTTACTAAGTCAGCGCATTTTATTCCAGTGAAGGAGAAGTATTCTTTAAGTCGATTAGCTGAATTGTTCTTATCGAAGGTGGTGAAGTACCATAGAGTTCCTGTGAGTATTATTTCAGATCAAGACCCTAGATTCACTTCTAAGTGCTGGATAACATTTCTGGAGGCTCTTGGGTCGAGATTATTATATAGTACAGCATATCATCCCCAAACATATAGTCAATCAAAAAGGACGATTCAAACCTTGGAAGATATGCTAAGATCTTCTGTGATGCAGTTTGGTGATGATTGGCATGCATGTTTGGATTTGATGGAATTTGCCTATAAAAACAGTTACCATTCGAGTATTGGTATGGCACCATTTGAGGCACTTTATGGCAGGTCTTGTCGGACTCTATTATGTTGGTCAGAAGTTGGCGAAAGAGTTTTGGTGGGCCTCGAGATAGTAGAGAAGACTACTCAGAATGTTCAAGTGATTAAGTCTAACCTGAAAGCGGCCTAGGATCGTCAGAAGAGCCTAGCTGACAGGCACGCTACTGACCGAGTGTATAATGTTGATGATTTTGTATTCTTGAAGCTATCACCATGGAGAGTTGTGGTATGTTTTGGGAAGAAGGGTAAGCTAAGCCCTAGATACATCGGACCGTATCGGATCACCGAGAGAGTCGGTGAAGTTGCTTATAGACTTGAGTTGCCTTTAGAGTTGCCTAAGGTACATAATGTATTTCATGTTTCGATGCTTCAACATTATGTCTCAGATCCGTCACATGTGACAACTCCTCAACCATTGGAAATTAGCCCGGATTTGACTTATGATGAGGAACCAATGACTATTTTGGATTGGAAAGAGAAGGTTCTAAGAAATAAGACCGTGCAATTGGTCAAAGTTTTGTGGAGAAACCATTAAGTGGAAGAAGCTATTTGGGAGACAGAGGATCGGATGAGAGAGATGTATCCCAGATTGTTTTATGATTATTAGTGGATTGTTTTGGTTGTACAAATTTCGAGGACAAATTTTTTATAAGGAGGGTAGATTGTGACAACCAGTCCCGGAAAATATTTCTTGATGATGTGAAAGGATGAAATTGCCCTTAGTTATTTTTGTCTGGTTGTGTTGTGGTGATTGATGACAAAAATTGGACCACACACATACCTTTCCTCTCTCTCTCTCTCTCCCGTACTCTTTGTCTCTCCACCCTTACAGATCTTTTCCATTTTCCATACAAACCGTACGGACAACACCTATACCAAGCCAAACCTTCACAGATCGAGGGATTTAAGGTCACCATCTTGTTCCTTGTGACCTCACGAGTCGTTTGATACCATTTTTAGAACCTGAAACCTTCGAAAACCCCGAGAAACTGAAACCCAGATTTGTGCACTGTTCATGCACACGTAAATGCATGATTTTTGGAAGATTCTAAAGCCATAGGAAGCTTTACACCATTCTCACGAAGCTCGGAGAACAAGTGCGGTGGTTTTTGGACGTCGGAATCATGAGTTTCAAAGTTGGCCGGTTTTCGTGGAATTTCTCCAGCGAGATCCCATGATATTTGGAGCTTGAAATTGGTAAGGTTGTGTTCTTCTAGTTATAAGCTTTAAATTGAGACCAATTTCATGCGTTTTGGTTAAGAAATGACTGAGATATAAGGATTTTAAGATTGTCCAGTTTCCGGCGACAGCGACGGCTGTTGGAGTTCGAAGGTAGGGGATGACGGAATATTCCCTCAACTTTGATGGAATATTCCTAACAGCAGTTAATGGCGTTAAGTTAGATTTAACAGAATATTCTATTTTTGGACGGAATATTCCTGACGGCGTTACTGTTACCATTAGTGTGCCAGGCACGTGGCCGCGCGTAGGGGCGCGTCTGGCTGTGCCTTGGCCGGTGCGTGAAGGGTCAGAAAATTATTTTAAAATTTGGGGATGTTTCTGAGGTTGAGTAGGACATTGTGGTATATTCATATACCCAATTTGAGCAATATATGAGAAGTTATCACCAAGTTTCGTTTATATGCTTTAAAATAACGTTTTTATAGTCATTTCTCATATAGGCGAGACCTATCCGAAGGACGAGCGAAACCAGTCTAGACGTGGGGGCTACGACCCTTCGACATACCAGTGAGTGGGCTTTTGTTTTCCGTATATACCTATATAATGAGTATTTTTCCCAAAAATACATTTTAAGCAATTTTATGAAATGAATTGTCATGCCAAATATGTTTATGCTATATGTATACATTGTGATATATATTTATATACACATATTGGGATTGGATGCCAGCAGCGCTCAGGTAAGTTCAGGTAAGCTATGTGTTAGTTTATGATGATTGTTGAGATGCATTGTTAGCTCATAACTAGAGTTAGGGCCTAGCCTTCACGTGATCGTTCACCTCCCACACCACACGCTCATCTTGGATCGAAGTTAGGTGCACAGCCAGTGGTATAGACCACTTTTAGTGGGTTCGACTTGTAAGTGACCCGCGATCCTTCGCACAGCCTTCACATGATTGTAGCACTTGAGCGTAATTATTTATTATACACCCAGCCTGTCGTATAGACCACTATAAGTGGGTTCAACTTGTGTGCAGGCATGATCTATAAGCTAGAGTACAGTTGATGAGATAATTGCAGTTATCATCGCTTTTTGATTACTTACCTAGATAATTGATAATGTGGCATGGCATATTCATGATTTGAATGCGTATTTTGATAATGAATTCTTTTGAGATTTAGTATATGTATATACTATTTTCTGGAAAAATTATACAGGTTTTACGGCGAGGGGTTAGAAGTTTGATAATGAAATGGTTTTGGAAAAACTTTGTTTTTGCCCACTCACGCTTTTGCTTTGCGCCCCTCCAGGTATTAGGTAGCATTTGTGGGTGGCTCACAAGGTTTCCAGCGGAAGTTCTGACAGACCATCACTCATGTAGATAGCTTCGGGTGTTATTTAATTAGTAATTCCTATGCTTGACTGCACTTAGACTAATAGTGCTCTGATTATGTGTTTACACTTATTCTCACGCCAGTATTTGCCTTAGCTAGTGTTTCGGTTTTTGTTCATTCGTAATTTCTATATTATATTGTTTCCGCACTGTGCACATGGTTACGTCACTCTCACGTGATGGCCAGCATGCTTCGATTTTCGTCGGGGTGTGTTAGAGAATAAGTTAAGGTACCATACCATCAACATCAAAGGCTAATCAAGTTGGACCTCATATTTACCCCTTTCATTTTTCACTGCCTTTCCTCCCCAGTCATTAAAGTTTTGTCTTTTGGTTTTGTCACCTTCAACCAGGTCTTTGCTGATGACCCACCGGGTAAGCGACGATGGCCTCAATTTGTTTTCTTCTCCAGTTTATCGAATTTGTTTGGAACTAAAGCGAGAGAGGAGCATGTATTTGACACGTGATACATTTTAATGAAAAACGGATGAAAAGTCTTAAAAATCTAACAGCTAAATGGTTATCGGCTATTAATGAAAATTCAAAGGATAATTGACTACAATAAAAATTTGGAAAGTTAAATTGACACGGGTTTACAAATTTAGATTAAAAATCGAAAAATACCTCTTACCATGTGCAAAATTACTATTGTTCCACGTCATTTTTAATATTCATATATATATATATATATATATATATATATATATATATCATTTGATGAAAAATAAAATATTTTTATATTGTTGCAGTCTTAATTAAGTTAGAAAAGTGTTGTGTAATTCTTAGAAAATTCTTATGAGATTCTACCGTATCTCTTATTCTGATTATATTGTAATACTAAAGGGTAATGAATTTATCTTCCCTAGTACTATTAATAAATGCACAATGGGTGAGAAATCACACCCCAAAATTCACCCAATTCTCTCTACGTTTGCCGCACTCTCTCTCTCAATCTATCTATAACCCTTCAGTTAAATAGGCCCCATAACACGTTATCAGCACACTCTTGACGCGGTACTAAAGAGAGTTCGTTCATCTTTCAAGGGAGTATTACGCTTTAATCATTATTATTATGATAAACTTTTTATTTATTGAATTAATATACTAGTGATTCAATTTACTTATTTTTTGTGTTTGAACGTGATATAACGCATCAGAGCTGAAATTCCAGATTTCCAAGAAAGATCTTCTACAAATTCAAAGGCTTTATTTCGTTTTCTACCAATCAGGTACTCCTAAAAACACACACACATATATATATATATATATATAATATTGTGTATTGGATATTTTGTCACTATATATGTTCTTGCATACACAATTTATATTCGCTATGTAGAATTTTGTGAGTCAAAAGAAAAGAAATAGAAGCAAGAACTAGGGGTTTGAAAACCTAAAACCGAAAAAAAAAAAAAAAAAAAGAAGGAAAAATTCGAGTTGAGCTGGGCTGCCGAGCTAAATGAGCTGAGCCACGCTGTCAAGCCAATGGAGCTAGTAGCTCCTAGCCCCCATTCGCCGCTGTTGCTATGTCCTTACCTGAAGTCGAGCGACCATGAGGCCACACTGTCATGATGACCTGCAGTCGTCCACTAGTGAACAAGGCCTGCAGTCAGCTGATATGAACATATTTATGCGACTTTGTTATCATATTTCTTTGCATTTACTTCGTTAATTTCCATTTATTTTGGCAATTTATGTCATTTTCGTATTATTGTAGGTCTAGTTGGTAAAGATAACAGTAAATAGCTAAATGGAGCAATTTGGAGCAGTTTTGGACTTGGATTGGATAACATGCGTGGATAGCATATGGGCTGAACATTTTTGGTGTTTATATGGTCCTAGACATGTGCTAAAATCTGGAGAAATTAATGTTAAGGCTTGGAAGGCAAGGAATTACATAAGAAAGAGGAATCCTAATTGGAGAGGAACATTATCTTATCTTATCCTATCTTATCTTATCCTATCCTATCTTATATTATCTTATCTCATCTTATCCAACATTATCTTATCTTATCTCCAGCTGCAAAGAGTAATCCTAATCACATTCCAACAATTTCTACCTGATTTTTAGAGTCCTAAAATAACTCAAAAACGACGAAACCCCTTCCTCCTTGGATTCAGCCATTTTTCCCTATATATATAAAATTCCTGCAGAGATTTAGATGTGCCGCGCCTACCATTCATCCATTGAAGTTGCTGGAATTTTCAAAGTTTTTTCTATCTTTGTTTTAAGTTTCAATGTTTATTTTAGATTGCCTTTTAGTTATGATGAACATGCGTAACTAAGTTTCTTTAGCTAGAGGTGAATTCGAAGCCATGATCATATGTTTACTTAGGAAAATCTGAGAGTTAATTAGTGCTATTCACAATTAATTTGGGGCATTATCATTCATGGTTTATAGAAAGAATAACTGGAAATTGATTTGTATGCATATGATTCATGTGTGGAGAAGAATCCTTTGGCTATCCTTTCATCCATATTTCATTCACAACTTAATTTACTTGCTGCCATTTACTTTTGTTTTCATTAAATTCGTCCAAAATCCCCCCAGTCATTGTTTTGTTGTTAGTTTAACTTAGTTTTCAGTTTTATAAGTTTAATTTGTGTTGATTGGTATCCCTTCTAATCCCCGGATTACAACGATCTATATTTACTTGTACTACGATTGCATAATTTATAGGGTTTAATTTGTGTGTTAGTTTTTACCACATCATCAGCCTGATGTTGGGTTGCCCTTGCTTCACAGCTCACTTGGGCTTGTCCATGTTTTGGACCGCTGTTAGGGTGCATTAGTTTTCCTTGTCCCATTTCCCCGCTGTAAGCCTGAAGCTTGCATTCTTGTTAGGTCGCCCGTGTGGTTTGCCTGAGCCAAAGTCTGCAACACAATACTGGATAACTTTACTCCTTGGACATCAGCCAACAGTTCACTGCAGGGCTGTCTCCCTTTTCTAGGCCTAATTCCAAATCTTGGCTTATTTCTTGCTTCCAGCCCTCCCCCAACTAAGTTGGGGTGGCCTACAGCTAAGCCCTATTTTACGCTATTTTCTAATTGTTTGGCCCGAAGCCATCTAAAGCTAATATGATTTGAACATCATTATTTTGCTTCCACGATTGACCCATATTGTCCTAATCTATTGAATAAATTTTAGTGATCAGCAATCCATTAATTCGACAAAAATAATTAATGGTACAAAACCCACTTTTTTGAAAATTAACAATTCAATATTTTATTCTTTTTTCTTTGTACCATTGACATCCTTTCATAATCTCGAAGTTAATCGCACTTGAGTTCCTGAAGCAACCGCAAATTCACTACACTTGAGTGTGTAGTATTCTGTGTTCTTATAACTACCGTCTTTTATGAACTTGAAGTTCATCTATATTGAACTTGTAGTTTCAAATTTAGCGCCTTTGAAACCCAAAGGTTTCATAAAACAGTACACTCATGGAAAACTTGAAGTTTTTCTTGCAAACTAAACCAAACCATGTCTTAGAACCCAAATATTCTAACTTTGATGCTTATGGAGGTTTTAATTCCCATAGCACCAATCACAATCTTGTTCCCTCCATTCAATAATTTGTCTAACCATCACGAGTTTGATTTTACCATTTTGAAATTTTCTGACGGAAACTACTTTATGTGGGCATAAGATGTGAAGCTACACTTGACTGTCAAGAAGCTGAGAAACCATTGATGCCCACGGAAGTACCTCATTGAAAAGGATTTCATGGCTCATTGGCTTGCTATACAAACCGTTTAATCATGAAAGATGATCTTGCGTAAAGCAAACCATGATTGAAACCTTTACGTCTATGAATAGGTACAATTTTTAAGTTTATAAAATCCAATCGAATTTTGTCTGGAGAATATTTTTCTCGTCCTTCCATGTTTCTAACTAGCTCTTGAAGCAGCATTGTAGAAAGCAAAAGTTTACCAAATTCTCGGATCTAATTACTACCACAAATATGAGAGAAAGGTACTTAGTTATTCGGCTCTAAGGTTTTGAACAATATAGACCTTGTTCGGCTGGAGTCTACCGAATGGCCTAACCTAGTTTTGGTAAGAGCCTATGGAACGAACCTCTTTAGCTTTGACTGGAACCTTTCAAAACCCAAGTCCAGGTCTCTCTCTCTCTCTCTCTCTCTCTCTCTCTCTCACCAGCTTTAGGATTTGTTTTACAATATATGGTAGAATCAAGGTCTGCTAATGTGTGGCATTACGACCATAAGCATGATCCTTGGCACCTAGGACCTAAAACTTCAACCTTGCAAAATTTTGTGCTACACTAATGTTGATGAGTACCATTCCCATAGTCAATATGTGAGACTAATTTTGCTCCACATTTGGAATAGCCTAATTTTGACATGGATGACCTTGTTGGCTGAATCCTCTTAATAACTTTGGTTTACTTTATGAACAATTTCCTATGTTTCCGGATTCAAGTTTGGTACTTATTTTAATTTTGGATAATGTTATCATATTGTCATCGAATATGAGTTAATTGAAACATGTTTCTTATATACATGTGATTGAATCTAGTTAAACCTGTGATTAGGTACGAATGTGGAAAAGTTATTTGTCTTAATGAATGTGCTATTATGCACTAACTTGTACCTAAATCACAGTTTGCCTACAAGCACACTTTGCCAAGTCTCCGCTTTTAGGAAATTGGATTTCTATATCATCCCTACCAAAGATACCAATTTACCCTCTTTTCACAATAGATAAAGGGGAATAATTGTGGACTAATCCAACCAAAATGTGGACTATGTAGATATTTATGGTTTTGGTATGTATCGACAAAATGGTCACATGTTTGTCCACACGCATTACTGCTAAACCTCCTAGCCGATTTTTACCAAGGGTTCACCACCCTAATTATCCAATAAAGTTTGGATGACTGGATAATGTTGGAGAGTTTAGATCAAAAATTTTCATTAAGTATTACATTCCTTTTGGGGAACGCACCAAGCTTCCGCTTTATGTTTAGGGCTATACAATCTTGTATGCAACTATATGTATCCACCTAGAGGCCTATTGCCAGCCAACCTATTTTGGAATTACAGTTGGCTACTAGGTATGAACTTGACGCTTCGTACTTACACGTTTTGGGTGTATATTTCATGTGCTTAGTTGCGGCGCCGCAATGTACCAATATGGGTCTTTAGAGAAGGATGTGAACCTTTTTCGATTACGATTCTCCTTCGAACTAGCTCTTTAGAGCCCTTACAAGCCATCTCTTTACCACTATTGTAGATTGTCACTTCAGTGAGGTAGTCGTTTTGCCGTTAAGAGGAGGTAAGAACGTCAACGTTCATGAAGAAAGACACGAATTTGCATTGATGTTGCCATTATTCTCACATCGATCCCCATACCGCACAAGTATGATAAGCTAGTGCGATGAATTCTAGCTTTCAGAATGTAGCTCCAGACGCATTTTCCTAATATAGGTAAAGTGACGAAATCATATACCAGCTGCAAACATGCATGCATGGATATATTTACCTAACAAACAAGTTAACATCCTTAAAGGGTGTGTTGTCCTTGAAGAATAGTTTGGCCGCCCCTGTTGAGCGACCTGGTACACTGACAGATAGCCAATCAATCTGCCCTTGGTCTAAATATGAAGTAAACTGCATGAAATAAATCTTGACTCGATCGCTATCTCAATCATTTCCATCTCATGACATATAATTTGGATTACTCTCGAGACTTGAAGTTTTTGGTCCAGTATACTAGTTTAGGTGAGATACAGAATTGGAATGGGATTATCATTGATGATGTTTGACTTATATGGTAGCTATGAACATAAATGAAAAGCGATGATATGTGTTCCATTGACTAGTGACAACGTAAAACTGATTGGACAACTGAAATCACAATTCAGGTTCAACTCCTTACCAAAGTGTTCTTGGACCTGTAGTTCCTACAATGCCCTAGATAACCCTGTAGTGTTACAAGTTGAAAAAGGAAGCGTAATGAGATGAATGAAATAGTGCCATGTAAAGCATGCCTTATGGCGTAAGGTTTCTCTCAGACGCCCTGTGATTGATAGCAAAATTATCAAAGTGGTTAGTGTTTTCTCCATGGGGATATGGAGTACATGTAAGTTCCCGAAGAATTACATGGATTGATTCAAATAGTTCTAGACCACATAACACTTTCTCAACTTGCTTGGGATGTTCACTTTGCGGATTGAAGCAATCTGGGCCGATGTGGTATACCTGTTTAAGTGATTATTTGATCATTTAGGGATATAACTAAATACCCTTGTGTGTTAATCTAGAAGTCGTATATTGGATTGCTAGAGTTGCAATTTATATTCATGACATGAATCTCACTAAGATTCAAGTCAGGAAAAGCTTGAGAAAACTGTCTAGCACCTGAAGATGGAACTTGAGATGAAGGATCTTGGGAAAACTCATTTATACTTTGACCTAATGTTCAAGCATTGTTCTGACGGTATTTTGGTCCACCAGTCGAACTACACTCCGAAGGTGTTACCTTTTCGAGTATACCTATGATCTTTCATATGCTATAGATCTTTCATATGCTATATACAAATGAAACCCATGAAGAGGATATGAAACCCAAATTTTGTATTTGAGTTTAACTTTTCCCTTTGTTGTACTTAGCTCATTGCATTACACAGGACATCATCTTCGCTGATGATATATTGGTAAAGGTGCAACATTGCCTCGATACGCAGCCATTGGATTGGTATTAAATGACGTTTTTCCATTACCCTGAATGTACTACAGATTTGGGCTTATCCTTACGCATCCTGAGTGGATCCAACCCCTAATCCTGAGAATGACATTTGCCTTGTTTGTTATGCTGACACTAGTTACTTATCAAACCCACACAAGGCACACTCTTAAAATGGTTATGCCTTTACCATGAGGGATATTGCAATATCTTGGAGGTCCACGATATAGACCTTAGTTGCGAAATCTTCGAATCATTCCAAGACTCACCACACTTAAATATGCCATACGTGAAACAAGGTTAAGAGCGCTTGTTGAGAATATTAGAATTACTTGGGGTTTTCATCCATCGTTAAGTCCTGGCGACGATCCATGAAGAGTATGATGCATGTATCGACCAAACCAAGACATGATACATAAAAAAGTCAACATCAAGCATATTATGTCTACTTCACATTAGGAAAGCATCAAGAGATTTAAGTCAAGCAATCCAATCCCATAAAACCTTGCCAACTTCTTCACGACATCATTGCCAAAGTAGACCTTCTAGAAGCTTGTCTGAGGTATAGGTAACTATCTCATATACAATGCTTGTAGCTCTCATTTGAAAGTTTTGTGAAAATTAGGGTGAGTATCCATAAATATACTCACTTGACCTTAATGTACTGTTTTTCCCTACGATTAGGAGCATTTTTTCCATTGGATTTTTGCTACCTAACTAGGTTTTAATGAGGCACATATCCTAGGCTAGTCATACCCTTATGAGCTTTTCTACTTGCGTTCAGAAGACGTATAATTTTGACTCAATGGAAACTTCTCACAGCCCTCCTTAGTCTATGAGTTTTTCTCCCATCTGGGTTTTACCATATCGAGATTTTGTGGATTTTACCTTTTTATGCATTCTTCCATTGATTTAGACTCCAATTCACTCATTGTGCCGACAACTTCATCAACTGAACTTCATTGCCGAATACTTGATATGTCACTTACTTGAGTATTTACACACTCAAGGGGGAGTGTTGCAGTCCTAATTAGTTAAGGAATATGATTGCGTAAATCCTAGAAAATCCTTATGGGACTCTACTATATCTCTTCGATAGTTTCGTAATTGTATTTGTAATACCTAAAGCGTAAGGAATTTACCTTCCTTACCACTATAAATAAAGACACAATGAGATGAGAAATCATACTTCAGAATTCAACCAATTCTCTCTATGCTTGATGCACCCTCTTCTATAATTCTCCAGATAAATAGACCTTACAAATCAGATACACACACACAGATATATATATATATCAATAATAATTTTTGCTAAAATAGGTCAATTTGAAACTATATTCTCATTGCTTTTCCATGAACAGATAAAAATCGCAAATGAAAAACAGATTTGAAGAACAAATTTGTAGAATGCACATGTAATTTCATCTGAACTTTGTTTTTATCATTGCACGCGAACACTCTCCTCATCCCTCTCGTTCGTTGGAACCGATTAAGAGGATAAAATTATTTTTTCGACAAAAAGCTATATCAACTAGGTTACAATATTCTACCTTGATCAAGCACATTCATTAACGAATCTAAGTAGCTTCCCCTTTTGTTCCTAATTCGACCTGACCGTTATTATTGTTACCATCGCCATGATTGACATGCTTTTTCTGTTTGAGCAATGCATTGGCTTTTCTCCACTTGTGGAACTTACCAAACAAGACCTCCATATCCTCTAGGGTTCTGCCGTGCGTCTCGGGGAGCATAGTATAAAAGAAGACCCACGCCACCGCTGCGACTGCCGCAAAAAGAAAGAAGGCCCCACCGATCGTGATAGCCTTATACAGCGAAATAAAAGTCATCGAGACTCACCATCCTATTCATCGCCACTCCGATACTGCACCGTCGAGCGCGTAGCTTCAACGGAAAGATCTTGGAGCTGTAAACGCACGTGATGGGCCCCATCCCGATCGAGAAGAACGCGACGTACAATAAAACCATGGTCAGGCACAAAACGACGGCCCACAGGATCCGCTCGTGGTTCTGATCGATGATCGTAAGGCCCAAACCGAGCCCCGTCAGCGAGAATGTCATCCTCGCCACGCTAGCATGGAGTAACGGACGCCGTCCGACTTTGTCAAGGAAAAAGGTAGCGACCAGGATGAAAACGGTCTTAACGAATCCAACGGCCACGGTGCAGACTAGCTTTCTGTCGGAGTTGGTGATCCCGGCCTTCTCGAAAATCCTGGGGCTGTATAAAACGACGGCATCTATGCCCGAGGCTTGTTGAAAGAAGTGGATACCGACAGCGCAGATCAAAATATGATGAACGGCTGGCGTTGGATGGCGAGCAATTCTTTCCAGACGTCTTGGCCTTGGCTGCGTTGGGCGACCTGAACAACATCGTCGGTGCGGTGCTCGGGGATTCCGGCGGCTTCTTTGATGTCAGCTAAGCGGAGCAGAGACTCTTCCTTGGAGTCTGAGGTTTTGTCGAGGACATGAGTCGCATCGCCGAGCCGTCCCTGCATGACGAGCCAGCGAGGTGACTCCGGCATGGCTAAGACCCCGAGGGCGAGAAAGATGGAAGGGACTGCGCCGACGCCGAGCATGAGCCGCCACCCCAAGTGTGTTGGGAGCTTGGAGAATGCGTAGTTGGAGACGTAGCCCAGTAATATCCCAGCATTGATGAATACCTACACAAGCGAATTCAACTCGGTTAACATATACTTGGCAAAAGGAAAAAAAAAATTAACCATGACATAAGGCTAGTTTAGATGTGGTTTTAAAATTGCTGAAAGCACTTTTAGAGAAAGTGTTTTTAGGTTCCAAAAGCACTTTAAGTACTTTCTGCAAGAAGCACGAGTTATGTGCTTCTTCCATAAAGCACTTTAAGTGTTTTTTCAGGATTTACTTGCATTTGCTAAGGATTGGTTCCAAAAACATTTTTACCAACAGCGTTTTGGATCATTTTAAAGCATATCCAAACGAGCTCATAGTTGTTTAGATTATGATGATATTCTTTTGGCACACGAGGATTTGGTTTAACAAGTTCAATCTTTATTTTGTTGAAAAAGGTTTTGAATTCGAACCCGGTGCAGTGCTTAAAAATAAAGGTAAATACTAAATAGGTAACAAAAGAAATTTAATGGGATAACAATTTACAATACATACACTAAATTGTTAAGCTATGAGCCAATAATGTTTACCAAGTCAAAAATACAAAGTGGTAAGGTACTATATACTTTTAACCTTATAAAACATTTGATATTTTAAGTTTTCCATAAAACATTAAAGTTATCTTTGTTTCTCTTATTTTATGCTAGAATCACTTAGGAAAAATGATAACACACATCCGTTTGAACATTTCATTCACGCTTGTTTAATAAGTCCACTATTTTGTTTGATATGTTTATTTTGATAATAAAAAAAGTGTGAAACACTAAAAAAATACAACGTATTTTCTTAAAAATAAATTCCGCACATTTTCTCCTTAAAAAAAATATAACATATTTTGTCTTCTTAGCTAGTTTGTTTGTGAAGTGGGCAAATATCTGCTTGTTTTGAAAGAATACAGTAAGCCACAGCAGTTTGGAGTATATCCAAGATTATGATTTAACAAAACCAAGCGAGACAACATACCAAGCTGGTGCCTAATAGGCAAAAAAGTTTCGATCTACATCAAAATTTAAAAATCGAAAGGAAGAATTGGAACTTCCACTTGGATCCAATCCCAAAGTATATTCTAATTCGATATCCAAAATTATGGTTAGGCTAATGTTAGGAAAACTAAATTTGTAAATAAAATTTTGGAAACTATAAAAGACATGGAAGTTGATGATTGATTTATCAATTAAGCGTAGATAAACGTACTCATACATATTTGCGACACATAATTAGTTCATAAATTTACTGTACACATTTGATCTACCTAACATTACTCTTAATATTTTTAACGTAAGAAACAAACAAAACAAACCTCTGGGAAAGACATGAGGAACCCACGTGACGACGCGGGAGAGACCTCGGCGGTGTACACTAGAGCGGTCATGAGGGCGTAGCCGACACCGATTCCGGTGACAAATCTGCCGAACATGAGGAAGGTGTAGTTGGTGGCGAATCCCATGAGGAGAGCTCCGGCACAGAAGATGGCTCCGGCGAGAACTATGGTGTACTGGCGGCCAACCCAATCTGAAGTTCTTCCCGCAGCGGCGGAACCTATGAGGGAGTAGAGATTGAGAATACCGAGGAGGACCTCCACTTGCACGTCGGAGATTCTGAGGTCGCCTTTGATATAGATTGCAGCTCCACTCATCACACCGATATCTGTAAATAAAACCAACATCAACACATGCATGGAGACAACTTTGTTTTCAAAATACAAAAACTGAAACGTAACATTAAGGTTTCCAACAAGTGATTCCCATGTTTTTGGAAATAACATTAATGAGCCTCCATAAGTCTCTTTAACACATAGAACATTAATTGAAAGGGCACATGAAAATTATTGTGGAAGATTATGAACGTAATTGTAACTTAGTTAGAGTATTTGTTAAATTTAGGTGTGTGTTCAAATACTCCTCGGCCCTACTATTGTTTGATAAAAGAAGCAAAAGCATTGAAGAAAGTAGTACCGTTTGAGGCATATTTACTTACCATAGCCCAGCAAGATTGAAGTCATTGAAGCCAAAATAGCACAAGCAAAGGCGTACTTGTTTCTTTTGGGCTTCAGCGGGGGATCAAAATCTTGAATGGTATTTTGGGGTTGGCCGGAGACTGCATTATCGTCAGTTGTCCTGTCGGACATCTTCTTAGAGAGGGATAGAGACTGGACAACTGCTTAGCAAAGTGTCTCTTGATGCAAAATTGTAATTCAGAGAGAGTGATGAGGCGAGAGATGAGGAGAGAGATTTAAGTGGATAATAGTGGGAGATAGTAGAAATACTAGTGGCTGTGCAAGTGTTTAGTTTGAGCCATGGGGAGTGTTTAAATAGACCCAAAAGCTGACATCATTTTCACAGCCGGAGGACCCGTAAAGAGTCTCCCCTTGCATCATTCTTGGGTCCAGTGTGTTTCATTTTCACTGCAAGTAAGGTGAAAATATTAACCAATTAGCCGACTGTATTACTAAATTATATTGTATGACATGATCAATATTGTAGAAGCATTTTATGACCAATATATTACAAGTTTGGTAAGTAAAAAAAAAAAAAAAACTCTATCAACATCGAAAAACACAAAAGAAAAACCTATATAGTCGAGGTTGGAAATTCTTCTTCATCTTTTTCCTTTTGTCATTGGTTGTGGTAGTGTTCGTTCTCTCACTTTGTCAAGGAAAGCTTTCATGGTTCTTGTGATAATAAATTTCTACCGTCTTCAGTCTTCATGAAATTGTAGCTACAAAACAAATAACAAATTGTGGGGTTTGGCCAATGGATGTCCAACGCCTAAGTCAGTTTCTATGAAAGACAGAGAATTTAGGCTTAAGTGTGTAGCAAATGCTTACCAGAAATTGGTGTAGTTGAAATTTTTGTAGGGCGGTGGCCAGCCATGGGTGTAGGTTTTGCCCTACGCATGGCGACTTCTCATTGGCCAAGGTGAGTCATCTGTACGATGGATGAGAAATCCCAAAAATAATAATTATTAGATAATACCTTGAGATATTCTTGAAGGTATCCTTGATTGGATATGATGAGGATTCCTTACTTGTGTTGAGTTGATCTTCAATTAGAAAAGTAGTAAAGATAGAATTTAGTAATTAATCCTATCTTTAATGCCTTTGACTTTCCTCCTTGCCACGAGCAAGGGAGCTTGGTTATGTCGTAGTATGTTGCTCAAGTCTCCAGGGATGTTGGACTGCGTGTTGGAATCATTGTCTTCTTCAGGAAAAAGTCCACATGTCATCTCCAGAATTTTTGGGATTATTTTTAGCTCCACAAATGCCTCCACACCAACTGGGTTGCACGTAGAAAAGAGTAGGAGGTGTAGAAAATCCCAAGCTGAGTGGCGACCAAAGAGTTGTTTTCTGATTTGTTATAGGTTCTCCACTTTAACCAAGAGTTAAAGTCGTCTAGCAAAGGGAAATAAACTGCCACCAAAACCCATTTAAGTCTACTTTAAGCAGATGATTAAATAAATTAAGAGTGTAATCTTTATCTCAATAAGAAAGAAAGAAAGCCCAATGAAATTGTACCCTTTCTCCTAGTCTTCTTCTTTGCTTGCCCTTGCGAAAATTCAATTGTCGTTGTTGTTTTCTTTTCTGTGCCCCATCAAGGCATTTTTTTCTTCATTTTTTTTATTTTTTAGAGCCGCAGGTTGTGATGTGAAGGCGAGGCTAGGGTCTAGACTTGGACTGTCTTCGCTGGGAAGCCATGATGCTGCTATTGTGAGGAGGCCAGCTTATCTATGCCGAGGAGTTCGCATGGCAGGGGCCATGGATTGAGGCTAGCGCAGGCTAGGAGAGTGGGTGGTGGGGCCCTGATCTAGTGGACTGGACAAGTTGGGATCGACCCATGAGGAAGGCGGACTGGCGCGGGCCAAGAGCTGAAGGAAAAAAGAGAGAGAGACCAAATTGGGCCTTGTGCTGGGTGGGAGAAAATACAAGGTTGGGCCTAGTTCCAAGATTCAAATCTAAAAATTCTCACTTGTAAATGAAAAGAAATATCATTACGAATAATTAGGAAACCTTATGCTCAATGAATTCCAGAAAGTACTATTGATTTTATATCAATATATAAGTCAAGTAAGTAATGAGAAAGATAAAGACATGTCACTCAAAAAAAAAAAAAAAAAAAGGACAAGAGGGATGGGATTTGTGAAGCCAAAAATAATTTGAAAATTTCTGGAATTGATGTTGATTCTTACCAAAGAAACAAGAATGCCCTTATTAATTTGATGAAGACCACAAAGATTTCCATGGGCAGTTCAACATCCCTGAAAACCTGACTAGCTAACAGCAGCCTCATCAAACTTTCCTACCTATGGCAAAGGAAAAAGTCAAAAACATTAAAGATATCATTAACTACTAAATTTATTTAATACATTTTTTATTGAAGATCAACTTAAACAAGCAAGGAATCCCCATCACATCCAATCAAGGATACCTCCAAGAATATCCCGAGATATTGTCTCATTATTAATATCTTGGAATTATTTCTTTCCCCATCCATTCTACAAATGACACATCTTGGCCAATGGGAAGCCGCCATGTGTAGGACACCTCCCTATATACACCTCATCTCCACCAATTTATGTTAAGCTTTTGTTATGCAATTAAGCCCTAAACACTCACTCATTTCAGGGAAATTGACTTAGTAATCAGAGATCCAATGGAGAAACCGCTTCCTCCACCCCCCACCATCCTCCCCCCCCCCCCCCCACACACACACACACACCTCGTGGGCACGTGAGACTTTGGCCTTGATTGAAGGTTATTTTTGTAGGTCCAATTTCATCAAGATTGAAAACAGTAGAATTTTGCTACAACAAATAGGTTCTTTCAATAAGAGCCTGATTTAATAAGCACAATGGTCCAAACTCATGTGCAGGTCCCTTGTGTGTACGTTTTTTAATTTTAATTTTTAAATCTAGGCCAAAGTGACGTTGTTTTTGGTCTTGGTATGTCGTTTTGGCCTGGTAAAAAAATTAATTAATTTTTTAGTAAAACGACATCATTTTACTTGGTTGATCAAATAAACAAAAAAATTACATGGGGGACTACTGGTCCCCATTCTCATCCTGTTTTAGTTACCCACTCCCCCCCTTTTTCCCAATCGACAAATCCCACCTGGTCACCACTTCACTTTTCAAAATTGTGTCTGAATTCCAGCAACAGCAAGGACTAGAAAGCCACGGCAGCCACCCTGTTCTATTGGCCACAAGGCTCCAGTCGCGACTCACCACACCAGCCGTTCCAATTTGAGGTAAAATTTTAGTTTTAAAAATTTATACTATTTCAAACCCTAATTGATTATTTAATAGGAATTTTTTTTAATTGATATAGGATTATAAGGTAATACATTATATGGTTATTGATTATTCATATGAATACTATGATTATTGATTAATGAAATTGTTGTTTAGAATAAACATTGAATTCTTGATTATTGATTGATTAATGAATTATTGAACTGTTATTCATATTGATTAGTTGAATTGAATTTTTGTTTATTGAATAATTTGTATGATTGTTGGTATTGATTAACAAAATTGTGGGTTTGATTCGTTACTAGTCATTACTATAGTTTACTCTAGGATTAAGAGCCTAAGATATTTTGCTTTTCCATTATACAATTACATAATGGAACGATACTATAAGAAACATTGCTTAAATCCTTCTCCAAATAAACCATATAGTCCTCCTCCTCCTCCTTCAATTATTCTGGGTAGGTCCTCTTCCACCTTCAAGTATTCCGAGTAGTCCTCCTCCTTCTCCAAATATACCATATAGTCCTCCTCCTCCTCCTTCAATCATGCCAAGGAAAGCTAGCAATAGTCGATGTTTTATCACCGATTGGTTTGATAATTTTAAGTGGTTGGAGTATAGCATAGTAAAAGATGCTGCATTTTACCGTTATTGCTATAATTTCAAATGTGATTTTGATAAAGCGGGTAGTACTAAAAGTGATGTCTTCATTGAAAAAGGGTTTACAAATTGGAGGAAAGGACCCAAAAATTTTCGAGTTCATGAGGGATGTGTTGGAAGTCTTCATAATAAAGTTATACAGCAAGCTAGATATTTTATGACACAAAAACAACAAATTGAAACATTTGTGATCAAGCAAACCGATGAAACTCGCATTAATTGTTATTAAGTGGAGCACTTGATTGCACAAGATGGTTGTTGCTACAAGGTTTGGCTTTTCGTGGGCACGATAAATCGTTGAAATCAAGCAATAGGGGTAATTATGTGGAGCTTACTCAATTTCTTGCCGATCATAATTAGAAAGTTAGGAAGGTTATGTTTGAGAATGCTCCCAAGAATCATACATATACTTCTTCCGATATTCAAAAAGATATTGTCCCTGCTTGTGCTGTTGAAACTATTGATGCAATCACTAAAGATATGGAGAGTACATTTTTTTCTCTTTTGGTTGATGGATCACGTTATGTTTGACTAAAGAGCAAATGGTGGTGGTATTTCATTATGTGAATAAAATAAGAGAAGCAATTGAGAGGTTTTTGGGTGTTCAACATGTCTCCTCTGCAATTAGTAGCTCGCTTGAAAAGGCGATTGAGAGATTGTTTGCTACAACAAATTTTTTATGTCCAAGTTACAAGGACAAGGCTATGATGGAGCTAGTAATATGAAAGGTGAGTTAAATGGTCTTAAAACAAAAATTTTGAACAAATACTCTCAAGCATTTTGTATTTAATTGTTTTACACACCTACTCCAACTAGCTCTTGATATCGTGGAAAAGGAAAATGAGGATGTTGCCAACTTCTTCAAATATGCTTGTAGTTTGGTGAATCTTAGTGGACCATCGTGGAAGTGTCGTGATGCATTTAGAGAGAAACAATAAGGACAAATTAAGAAAGCTCTTGATAGTGGTAATCTTGAAATGGGTAAATGGTTAAATCAAGAGAGCAGTCTTATGCGTCCTTGTGCTACACGGTTGAACTCACATTATGGTACTATAGTTAGTATTATTGTTATGTTTGAAGCCGTGGTGGAGGTGCTTGAATGGATTAAAGGTGATGGCAACCAAGATAATCTCGGTGAAGTAACTAGGTTATTCAAAGACATACAAACTTTTGATTTTGCATTTCACCTTTTCTTGATGAGACTTATACTGGGAATTACAAATGAGTTATCACAAGTATTACAAAAGAAAGATCAAGATATTATGAATGCGATGGCGTTAGTAGAAGTATGCAAGTAAATACTACAATCCTTGAGAGATGATGAATTTGGGGACTTACTTCATGATGTACAAAAGTTTTTTGAGGAACATGATATTATTGTTCCTAACATGGAGGATTTGCATTACGTACCCGGGAAAACAAGGCGTAAAGCCCACAATCACAAACTTCCATTACTATTGTGCAGACTTCTATTTTCAAGCACTTAATATGCAACTAAAGGAATTGAATGATTACTTCAATGAGATAAATATCAAGTTGCTTCTTTGTATGGCATGTTTGAGTCCGGTGAATAATTTTGCATCTTTTGACAAAGCAAAAATTGTTCGTTTAGCCTAACTTTATCCTTAAGATTTTGATCGTATGGGCCTTATGAATCTTCCAATTCAACTTGACAATTTCATTCATGATACGAAAAATGCATAGTGACTTTTCCTCATTGAGAGGAATTAGTGATCTTGCAAAAGAGTTGGTGAAGACTGGGAGGTGTGAAAGCTATATGTTAATGTATAAGCTTCTTACATGGCTTTGGTGTTACCGACTGCAACGGCTTTGGTGGAGAGATCTATTTCTGTTATGAAGATTATGAAAACACCATTGTGTAACAAAATGAGAGATTAATGGTTGAGTGATAGCATGGTTATTTACATTGAGAGAGATGTATTTGCTTTTATTGATAATGAGCCTATTATCCAATGTTTTCATGACATGAGACTTTGCCGGCAACAATTGTAATTTGTTTGTATTGATTAATTATGCAAAACATTACTATATAAAATGATTTGGTTGTTGGCATTTTTTTCAACCTTGCACTTTTTTAAGTTCGCCCTTCCCCCAACAATTCCTGGCTTTGCCACTGGAGGAGCACCTTTAGTTTAGAATAACAGCACTGCCTTGACATTGTTCATCTATTTATCAAAGTCTGTCAACAAGGAATCTTTGAGTCCAATTGCAAGATGTCATCTCATTGGCCTCTCGGCAAGTTGAGGTGTTACCAAGTTACCTAATTTTTGGCATATTGAAAGCCAAGTCTTTTTATGATTGGATATTCTCAAGTACATTTCAGAGTTCGGCATTCTGATGGCTAAACAACAATCACCATCAACACACTTATCTTTTTTGAGTATTTGTGTCCTTATAGTTTGATACCGATTTGGCGCACTTACATTTTTACGAGTATATTTGAAGCAGTCGAACTCGGTGCAGATGACCCTGAAATTTGCAGTGACTAGCAGCCTTGTGCAAGCTGCAAACGGCGTGAACAACCTGCATAGCATCTTTTTCAAGAATAATCTGCCACCAATTTATTTCCAAAGCTAGACTGACTCATCCCGAGAAGCCAATGTAAAACCATTTGTGAATGACAATGAATTATACCGAGAATCTTTGAAAGAGTAATTGACTTGGCAATCAAGTTGATGAAATCTTCCATAATTCTCGGAACCTTAAAGAAGTAAATATATTGGAGTCCTAACCTCTTGCAATCAGTTTAGGGCCCTTTTATTAAGAGAATATAAGGTATATGAGTCATGATGGGACTCTGATTGATTAGAGAATATTAGGGTGGATATTTTTTCTGTTAATAGGGTGGAATCGGTAGAAACACTAAGTATATAATCAAGAAGCAGTCCCTGCTTCCATGCCTGCTGAATCTCAAAAATACTACAAACCTATTTCGCTAGTTGAGTTCATAAAGAGGTAATTGGAAGTAGAAGGCTGCTTTCGATCTTTCACCAGAAGCATCCATGGCGACAAGTAAGTGTTTCACGTTCGTATGCATGCATGTCGTCAATGTCATGCAGTGTGCATATGCAGGTTTAATCTGCATATTTTTCTTCAGTAATCCTAATACCATGTTGTTAGGTTCTTGGGATATTCTTACATGTGGTATCAGAGCCACACAGTGTGGTTAGGGTTCGATATTAAGTCTTACAGATATGATCCATGAATTATAGATTTCTGTGATAATAAACTTCCGCTGCCTGGCGACAGCATAAACAATTAAATTGCATATATATATATATATATATATATATATATATTGCTGCTATAATAACCCTTGACAGGTTTAAATGGAAAAGAAAGAAGCAAATGACATGGGTCATAATCTGGCGAGAGGAATATTTGTTCATCAATGTTATACTGATGAATATAATTACAAGAATCATAATGGCTAATCTGCTCAAAAGTGTTTAGCGTGCCTTGGTTGCTTGTTGTCCAATCTAATTAGATCTGACTCATTTGATAAATTTTGAAATGATTAATCTGCCTAAAGGTGCTTAGTTACTATTGGTGAAATTCAAATGAGTTAGTGTATAATGGAGCATGGAACTGACAAGATTATGTAATCCATCTGCTCAAAAGTGTTGGATATATATATATATATATATATATATATATATATATATATGTTGCCCTTGTGTTCTATGTTTGGATTATGCAAAATTAATATAAACAACTTTAGTCCAAAGATGTTGTTGTGTTTATATGCTATTGAAGAATTGAGGAAACTTGTTCTAAAAGTATTTCCCTCTATATCTGTCATGACGTTTTAAACCAAATATTAACAAAATTGATTGTTTGCTGGATGCAGTAGCTCACACCACATTGCTGAATTTTACCAGTATTGAGACATTGACTGGTTTGAATTTTAAGAAGTGGAAAGAGGACATTGAAATAGTGCTGGGATTGATGGACCTGGATTTGGCCTTGAGAGAAGATCAGCCTGCAGCACTCACTGATGCAAGCACTGCAGATCAAAGAGTCAAGTTTGAAAAATGGGAGAGAGCAAATAGAATGCCAATGATGATAATGAAGAAGGCTATGGCTCAGTCAGTGAAAGGAGGAGTCCCAAAGCATACCAGTGCCAAGGGTTTTCTTGCAACTATTGGTGAAAAATTCAAAGAATCAGAGAAGGCTGAGATTGGCACATTTCTCACTTAACTCACTACCATAAAGTTCGATGGAGTTGGGAGTGTGCGTGAGCACATTCTCAAAATGGCAGATCTTGCTAAAAAACTCAAAGACCTTGAAGTGGCAGTAACTGATCAATTTTTGGTGCACATGGCACTGAATTCACTACCTGCAAAATATGGTCAGCTCAAGGTGTCTTATAACACTTCGAAAGAGAAGTGGGGCATTGATGAGTTAATCTCAATGTGTGCTCAAGAAGAAGACAGGCTGAAAACTGATAAGACCATGGAAGTGCATTTTGTTCAAACTGAAAAAGGCACAAAAGCTCCAAATGCTGGTTCTGTGAATGCTGCTTACAAGAAGAAAACGAAGGTCATTTCTTCACCTTCAATTAAAAATACTAACACTTTTAAAGGATCTCATAAACTTAAACCTGTGAACACTGAAATTGATAAGGAAAAAGAGTGTTATTTCTGCAAAGAAACAGGCCATATGAGGAAGAATTGCACTGGTTTCAAAAACTAGCTTGTTAGAAAAGGTAAAATCATTAGTGTTTTTGTTTGTGTTGTGTCAAATTTGGTTTTCATTCCTCCTCAAAGCTGGTGGTTTGACATTGGATGTTCCATCCACATAACCAATTCTTTGCAGGGGTTCTCAAAAACAAGGGAGATAAACAATGAGGTCTACAATGTTTTTGTGGGATATGGGAGCAAGGTGGCCGTGGAGTCTATAGGCAGTGTCAAGTTGGTTTTAGCATCTGGTTTTATTTTAAATTTAAGTCCAGTTTTTTTTGTACCTTCAATGCGAAGGAGTTTGATTTCAGCATCAAAGTTAGTTGAGTCAAGAATTACCTTTATTGGAGACAATGAAAGTGTAAAATTTTTCCATTCAAATAATTTGAACACCTTGCTTGGCAGTGCATTTCTTAAAATTGACATGTGGAAAATGGATTGTAGTTACTACAATGAATGTTTTAATGTGTCACTGAACGGTTCCAATAGCAAGATAACTTCTGAAAAATCATCAATACTTTGGCATAAAAGATTGGGACACATTTTGAAAGAGAGAATGTTAGCACTTTCTCAACAGCACATGTTGCCACAGCTAGACTTCAGTGATTTCAATGAGTGTATTGATTGTTTTAAAGGAAAACTTACGAACACAAGAAAGTCAGGTTCAAACAGAAGTCAAAACTTGCTCGAAATAATTCATACTGATATTTGCGGACCTTTTCCAAATAAAACTATATGTGGAAACAGCTATTACATCACTTTTATTGATGATTTTTCACGGTTTACATATGTGTTTTTGATTTCTGATAAGTCTGCACTTGACTGTTTTAAAATATTTCATTTGGAGGTTGAAAAACAACTTGAAAAACGAATTAAGATTGTGAGATCCGATAGAGGTGGTGAGTATTTTGGCAGGTATACTGAAATTGGACAGCACAAGGGACCTTTTGCAACTTACCTTGAACAAAATGGCATTGTTGCTCAATATACAACTCCTGGAACTCCACACCAGAATGGAATGGCAGAAAGAAAGAACAGAACTCTCAAGGACATGGTTCGTTCAATGCTTGCATATTCACAGCTGCCAATTTTCCTTTGGGGTGAAGCATTGAAGACTGCTAATTACATCTTGAACCGTGTTCCAAGTAAGTCAGTAAAGTTGGTGCCTTTTGAATGCTGGACGGGGAGAAAACCTAGCCTTAATC
Organism: Heteromeles arbutifolia; assembly: GCA_024362995.1. NCBI lineage: Eukaryota > Viridiplantae > Streptophyta > Magnoliopsida > Rosales > Rosaceae > Heteromeles > Heteromeles arbutifolia. The sequence goes on along the minus strand of JANCRC010000002.1, from coordinate 33,791,873 downwards.
ACTTCTATGTGTAGGGGTGTAAAGCTGAGGCCAGATTCTATAATCCTAACGAGAAGAAGTTGGATCCAAGAACAACAAGCTGCTAGTTTATTAGCTATCCAGATAAGTCTAAAGGATTCAGATTTTATAGTCCCAACTCTAGTACTCGTATTATGGAAACTAATAATGCCAAATTTATCGAAGAAAGTTCCATCTGTGATTCAACTAATGCAGCACTTGAATTTGAAGAAACAACGAGTCTTCCATTGTTTGATCAGCAAGAAATCGCTGTACCAGTTACAGAAATACCTCAACCTTTTCAAGACAGTGAGACAGTGCATCCTGATTGCACTGATAATGCAGATGTGTTTACACCAACTGAAGTCACTGCAGCATTATCCCCTACTGTATTCAATGAGGCAGCAGCTGCATCATTCCCCATGCTAACTGAAGTCCAACAGGAAGCACAGATTGTAAGGAGATCTCAAAGAAAAAAAAAGCTAACATTTCTTCAGACTTTGTGTATCTAAATGAAGTTGAGCATAATGTAGGAGATGATGATGACCCTATCTCTTTTAATCAAGCAGTCTCGAGTTCTAGATCAAAGCTATGGTATGCAGCTATGGAAGAAGAACTGCATTCGATACACAAGAATAATGTATGGACTCTATTTCCAAATGATCAACAGCTTACAAAAGTGGTAGGCTGCAAATAGGTCTACAAGACAAAAAAGAGACTCCCAGGGACAAATTGACAAACATAAAGCGAGATTGGTGGCTAAAGGGTTTACAAAGAGAGAAGGCTTCGATTACAATGAAACTTTCTCTCCCGTGTCTACCAAGGATTCCATGAGAGTTATTCTTGCTCTCACTGCACACTTTGATCTCGAGCTTCATCAGATGGATGTCAAGACTGCATTCCTCAATGGAGATTTGGAGGAAGACATCTACATGGCACAACCACCAGGATTTGTTGAAAGGGGGAAAGAATCATTGGTTTGCAAATTAAACAAGTCCATTTATGGGCTAAAACAAGCTTCAAGACAGTGGAACAAGAAGTTTGATCAAGTCATGATGGCAGCAGGTTTTCAAGAGAACAAGATGGATGAGTGCGTGTATTTAAAGGTCTGTGATTCAAAGTTCATATTCTTGGTTTTTTATGTCGATGACATACTATTGGCAAGCTCGGATGTATCATTGTTACATGCAACCAAGAAACTGTTAACAGAACATTTTGATATGAAAGATTTGGGTGAAGCTCAGTTTGTGCTTGGTATTGAGATAGTACGAGGTCGTAGCAAAAGAACTCTTGGTCTTTCTCAAAAACAATACATTGATAGAGTCACCAAGAGATACAACATGGATAAGTGCTCTAGTGGGGAACTGCCTATTGGGAAAGGGGATAAAATGAGCACTGAACAAAGTCCCAAAAATGACTTAGAGAATGAAAGCATGAAGTACAAGCCCTATACATCTTTAGTTGGTAGTTTAATGTATGCTCAAGTATGTACTAGGCCTGACTTGGCATTTGCAGTGAGTGTACTAGGAAGATTTCAATCAAATCCTGGCACAGCTCATTGGATTGCAGCCAAGAAAGTTCTCAGGTATTTGAAGAGGACAAGGGACCATATGCTGACTTATAGCTATGTTGATAACCTGCAGTTGGTGGCATACATAGATTCAGATTTGGCTGGATGTGTGGACGATAGAAAATCAACCAACGGTTATATCTTCTTACTCGCAGGTGGAGCTGTCTCGTGGAAGAGTGCAGAACAAAGCTCTATTGCATCTTCCACTATGGAAGCTGAATTCATTGGATGTTATGCAGCAACTAAACAAGCTATTTGGTTGAGAAATATGGTGAAAGAACTAAGGGTTGTCGACAACATTGAGAAACCACTGAAGATATATTGTGATAACAAGGCATCAGTATTCTTTTTGAAGAACAACAAAGGATCGTTAGCTTGTAGACTGATGGACAAAAAAGTATCTAAAAGTTAGAGATGAAGTAAGAAAAGGGACAGTGGATATTCAACACATCAACACTGAGATGATGATAGCTGATCCCATGACAAAGGCTTTGTCAGTGGGAGTCTTCAAACAGCATGTTCACAATATGGGAATTAGAGAGACTTTTGATTCAGTTAATGAGTGGGAGTAAGCACTCAATTGATTGATAGCTGTTTTTTTTGAGTTATTTTGAATTGTTATTTGACTGTTGCATTGAGAATTAATAGTTGAAGTTTCTTTCACAGATTATTTTGTACTGATGAATGAATCAGTTTGTATTATGGGGAACTGGAATTTAGATGGCCAGTTCTGTACATCATGATCTCATTAGTAACACAATACTTTTGAGATAAGTGTGTATGTGATCATGGAGGAAAAATATAGTGTTATTTGTATTTGTATTTCCTTGGTTTTGCACTTAATTTCAAGAGTGATAGGTTACTTTCGAAAGGGCATGACTGTAAACTTTAGTGGACTCTAGTGATCACCATATATATTTCATTGAGGGGCTCTCATTGACATTCAAGTGGGAGAATGTAAAACCATTTGTGAATGACAATGAATTATACCGAGAATCTTTGAAAGAGTAATTGACTTGGCAATCAAGTTGATGAAATCTTCCATAATTCTCGGAACCTTAAAGAAGTAAATATATTGGAGTCCTAACCTCTTGCAATCAGTTTAGGGCCCTTTTATTAAGAGACTATAAGGTATATGAGTCATGATGGGACTCTGATTGATTAGAGAATATTAGGGTGGATATCCTTTCAGTTAATAGGGTGGAATTGGTAGAAACACTAAGTATATAATCAAGAAGCAGTCCCTGCTTCCATGCCGGCTGAATCTCAAAAATACTACAAACCTATTTCGCTAGTTGAGTTCATACAGAGGTAATTGGAAGTAGAAGGCTGCTTTCGATCTTTCACCAGAAGCATCCATGGCGACAGGTAAGTGTTTCACGTTCGTATGCATGCATGTCGTCAATGTCATGCAGTATGCATATGCAGGTTTAATCTGCGTATTTTTCTTCAGTAATCCTAATACCATGCTGTTAGGTTCTTGGGATATTCTTACAGCCAGGGCCTCGATCCTTTTTCGGGAAAACCTCAACACTGATGTGAGGTTTGACTTTTACCTTTTTATCAGTAGAGTCTTAGTTAAACCATCTTTACTGCAACATACATTTTTCATAATAACAATAATATTTTTTTCCAACAAGTATATTATAAGATACTGCTATTCATTAGCTCTTTCTTCTGCATTGACTAGAAGAGGTGAGCTACTAGCTAATAACTACTGGCTAAGTCCAGTAGACATCTGTTAATGCAAAAAATCGGTGAGACTTTGGAACAATGTAAAGTGCCAAGTTTGCGACCTTCGCAAGGTTGCTCTAGTCACCTAGCGAGGATAATATGTAAAAAGATATAGATAGGGAAACAAACACAAGATGTACATGGTTCACCCTAGGTTGGGCTACGTGCACGGGGTAAATGAGTTCTCATTAATGGTGAAGGGTTTACAAAATACATAGGTTCAAGCACAATCATTATTAGTGAGTACAAATGGCGAGTTTAAGTACAATAGTGGCATTAGTCCTCCATTGTTGGAAGAAATGTCTCTTTTTATAGTTGAAAGAGTCTTCAGCTTTCGTTTGCTGTTGATGTGGGACTCTCGGAGCTTTATTCTGATGTTGACACGTGTTACATTGTGATTGGTCTCTTGGTTGGAGAGGAACTCGTGTGGTTTGGTAGGGGTGACTCCCTGAAGATATAGAGTTGACCGGTGCTTGGTAGTTTCGGGGTTGGTGAAGTATGGTAAAAATAGTGCTAGTGCTTCCCCAAGTTCTCGAGTAAGGAAAGCTTCTCGATTGGGTTTGTAAAATTCGAGTCCTTGATTAATTATGAAACTTTCGAGTGCTGAAGTGTAGTAGCATATAAGTAGGGTCCTATGATCAAGACTGTGCGAAGCAAAATTAATTTATGGGGTCTTATGACTAGCTTCAACCGCTCAAGCTATGTGCCCAAACGAAAAAGTTTCAACCATTCAAGCTATGTGTCCAAAGTAAAAAGCTTCAACCACTCAATATTAGTGTACCCAATTTATTCCCCGGATAACCCAACATTAAAATACTCATGCTCCATGAACATTTCCAAGTAATTCCACATAGAAAATATATACCTTATCACAAGATTTTACACGGAATCAAACATGCTTGACTTGAAATTGAGAGATATTTGAAAACAAAAGAGAACCCATGATATGTCATGGTTTTCACATTTATCAGAAAAAGAACTTTTTGAATGACATTACATAAACCACTCACCTCGATCGATAGTTAGAACCTCGGCAAAACAAGCCCACTAACAATCTCCACACATCAAACTCACTAACCTTACTCCCTTTCTTTTGCCTCTCTCTATACATATATACATATATTCATATATCTAAGTATATAAACACTAACACACACACATAAAATTAAAACATTGGCGCTCAACCTTTATGTTGAGTTTGAAAACAAAGAATAAATACCTCTGTTTACAGGGACATAACTGGCGGATAAAACTTAGCAGCTATGTACGACGACGACGACAACAACAACAAAACCTTAGTCCACTAGGTGGGGTTAGCCGTATGAATCCTATGTCTCATAGTTGCACTTTCTAACCAGATAATCTATAGGTCTTCAATTCACATGTCCAAACTACCTTAACCGATTTTCTCTCAACTTATCTTCAATTGCGACCATTCCTAACTTAGCCGCTAAGTAAGTTTAATAAAATAACATGAATAAAGATATATGTAGATCCCACAATGAACACATGATTGATGAGTCGTGAAAGGAAAAGCAAAGTGGCAACTCATGATAAGATGAATGACAATTGTGCCAAAGAAACATGACAAGTAAGACCTAATGAAGGATGAGTATAAATGAAAGTTGTGCTAAGTTGCAAAGTATATATGTATAGACTTATGCAAAAATTATATATACAAATAAAAAAAATCCAATATGGCTTCTTATATAATAATATTAAGCTTATATTTTCAAAATACGGGATCTCACAGGTGGTTACCTTGTCGGTGTAGGTTTTAGTATTTTTGTGATATCCGCACATTAGGTTTGTGTCACTTCGGCGAGTTGATGTGCTTGCTTTGGAAAGTTAATGTGCTTACTCCGGCAAGTTAATGTGCTCGCTTTGTTGAGTCCATGTGGCCTCGCAGTTTAGCATTTGGCATTGTGTGCACTATTGTTGGAGTCTGTCATATATATCGTGTTTGTGGCACATTTATACCAATGCCTTTTTGTTATTCTAGGCATTGTGTAGGCTATAGTTGAATGTGTCACATCTATCGTATTTGTGGTACATCTATATCAGCGCTTTGATAGTTGTACACATTTGTGGTTTATTGTATCGTGTGTCATGTGTATAATAATCACAGCATTGTAATGACGTGGTGGTCATATAGGGGTTTACCTTAATTGTTAAGTGTGTAATATTCACTCTAGATCAAGAAATTGATCATTGGAGAATTGGTACCCATTTTGGCACCATCTTATACTTGTTATGTTCCCATTAATCAAATCTTTATCGCTACTTGCAAAAAAACATAAATAAGAGCTTACAACACATACAAAAACATAAAAGAGATACAAGAGACATATTAAGAAGGTTTTATAAGGTGGCTTACGATTTGACGTTTTTTAGGAATCAGATGTTCATTTTTCTCTTGGTTCTTTGGTGTGTAGTTTTATTTTTGCTTCTAGCTCCTTCATAACTCTACAATACAAAGTTTGAATGAGAGAATATAAAAAAGAAAACTTTTGTATTTCATTTCTGCCCCAAATGGATAAGTGATGGAATCTAAATATAATATAAATATCATTTTAATTGGAGTATAACATTTGCTAATTAAAATATTTTTAATTTTCTATAGATAAGAATCTTCTTAATAGCTTCAATTCATAATCAAACACTAATAACCCAAAGATAAAACAAAAGAGGCAAAGGACATCGAGAGAAGAAACCATTCTAGAGACGGACAAACTTTGATCCAAACGTCCTTGCTATCATGGGTTCAACGATTGTGGTAAATTCTATCCAACCCTGGATACTTGATTCAGATACTATCTATCATGTGTGTAATATGTTATGTTGGGGTTGTTCCCTAAAAGTCAATTTCATAATTTGGATATTATGTAACAACTTCATTTTAATTAATTAATAATAGGGGAAGATTAATTTATTCATAAGTTTTGTCCTTATATTATAGAGATAATATACTATGAATGAGTCCATAGGATTTAAGGTACAAAAACAATGTCCTAAACCAAGTTAGGGCAAGGAAACTTATATTCCATATTCACTTGGTCCTTAAATAAAGTTCCTAGACGTTTGGAAAGTCAACTAGATATTGACTATCCAGAAAGGCCTATATATATCGTGTAAATGTTAGCATGGTCTCGTGCTGTATATGTTGAACATGTGGTGGATATACATGTGCTTGTCTATTGAACAAGTTCACTGAAGACTGACCGCCCAAGAAGATTAAACATATGGATACTTTCTAGATGTCAAACATTACAAAGCTTCGGGGTTGTAGTATGCAAATAGTTCTTAAATTTGATGCATCATCAGATATGTTGTGCTTATAGATATGAACTTTGACTTCACCTCAAGGCCCGATAGTGTGTTGCTTGGATTTATAAGTATGATTATAGAGGTACATGAATACGCAATAAGGAATCTATCACCTTATGTAATTGTTCAATAGAAAGAGATATCCCTCGAAGCCACTTGAAGATTCATCACATAGATCTTCAGCCAATGTACTGGTTGATCAATCTATGTTTGTAAGAACCGCTTTAACATGAGATGCATCATGATGATTATAGATATTTATGTGTGATTTGAGATAATCCATATCACGGAAATCTTGATGGGGATCGATGATAGAAAACCGAATTTCGTTGTAGCTATAATCAAGTTTCGAAAAAGTATCATGATTATTTCACTTATATTTCTATCTACTATGAGTAGCCATGAAATGATGCTAGGTGTCACTCATGATTTGTGGGATCATATAAATTAATTTCGTTGCTGGCTTCAGTTAGAACCTAAGAGATTAAACACCTATGCTAGTACTAATAACGTTACATGGATGATGAAAAAATATAATTAATTGTAAAATATATTGGATTAATTATTAGGCCTTTTGGACAAAGGTTTAACTAAATAAGCTTTGGGTTTTAGTTAATAAAAAGGATCCAAGTTACAAGCCCAAGTTGGCTTAAGTGATGGATTCGTAATAAAATGGTTTATCTTATCCAACATTATCCCATTTTATCCAACATTATCTCATCTTATTTCCAGCTACAAGAGGAATCCTTATCACATTTTAACACTTCCTATCTGATTCTAGGAGTCCTAAGATAATTCAAACAACCTAATCATTTTCCTCCTTGGAGTCAGCCGTGCCTTTACCCTATATATACATGTTTGTGCCTCAAATATCGGGGGGGGGGGGGGGGGGGGGGGGGGAGGGGGAGAAGATTGTGCCGCAACCTGCATCCAGAGAAGAGAGAAGAGTGCCGACTCTGCCATTCAACCATTGGAGTTTTTCAGAGTTCTTTCTATCCTTGTTTAGTTTCAATGTTTATTTTTGATTGCTTTTCAGTTATGATGAACATGCGTAACTAAATTTCTTTTTAGCTAGAGGTGAATTCGAAGCCATGATCATATGTTTTATATAAATTGATTACATCCGGTTATTGTTTCATAAAACATGAATGCGATTTACTTATCTGCTTTATAGAGAACTTATTCTTGTATGTTTATTAAGGATGCATACTTAGTTTGCATGCAGGGATTTGATGCTAGAATATAAGGGAATTTCACCTAATCGTTATGAACTTATATTTGCAAGTAGTAAAAGTCACCTGTCATGATTAAGTTAAGTAAATCCATGGCAGGAGTATCATGCTTTTCATAGTTACCACTGCTTTGTCAATGCTTATGATTTTCACAGAACTTAATGACCTTTGATATGTAGCTCTATCATGCTTTTCATAGTTAGGGAACTTGAGAAGACTAATTTGGTTGTGTCGCTGGGTCCAATTCAATAAACTTAGGAAAATCTAAGAGTTAATTAGTGTTGTTCACAGTTAATTTGGGGCATTGTCGTTCATGGTTTATACAAATAATAACTGGAAATATGCATATGTTTCATGTGTGGAGAACAATCCTCTAGCTAGCCTTTCACCTATATTTCGTACAAGACCTAATTCGTTTGTTGCAATTTACTTTATTTTTGTTAAAATTCGTCCAAAAATCCCCCTCAATTCTATTTTGTGTTAGTCTACCTTAGTTTTTAGTTTTTAAGTTTAATTTGTGTTGATTAGCATCCCTCCTAATCCCCGGCCTAGAACGATCCCTACTTACTCATACTACAATAATCTAAATTATAGGGTTTAATTTATGTATTAGTTTATACCACATCAAATTTTGGCTCCGTTGCCGGGGATTAGAAAAATTGCTAATCACTCTGCTTTTTGTTTATTTTTCTTTTGATATTTGATTTAGTTTTATTTTTTTGATTTCAGGTACTAGAGAAGCAAGACATGGCAATTGCTAATCTTCAAGCTCAAATGGCGAATCTTACTTCTCTTATGTCGCAATATATCGAAAGATCCACAATGCAAAGTGTCCCTACATTTGGTGTGTCTTATAGGCAAGGATATCAAACTAATCAACATCCTCAATTAATTAAGCATGGAGGTTGGGAGAGTGTCAATGTTTGGGGTTATCATGGCCATAATCAATCAAGGAACGACTTGTTTTCCAACACTTACAATCCAGGTGGGAGAGATCATTCAAATTTTATGTGGAGGGAACCTCAACAAGTTCAAGAAGAAGGATATTGGCAGCAATCTGAGGAGTTCTATCAAAGGCCATTTGCACCACCACAGCCTTCCCCACAACCTTCCCAACCAAATTCAGGTTCGTCAATGGATAATGATAAAATTCTTTAAGCACTAACTTTTTTGACTCAGGGTTTATAAAATCAAGCCAAAGAGATGGGCGAAATGAAGAATCAAATGGGGTAGATGGCAGAATTCATGGGACAATCCTTGCCGCAGCCATCTAAGGCTCCTATGCCACCCGATTTAGGTAAGGTTGGTTCGAATTCAATTCCTTCTAATCCTATTCCACCAAATATGCCTTTCCCTCGTAGGTTTATGCAATCAAAGAAAGAAGAGAGTAAAAAAGACATCTTAGAAACCTTCATAAAGGTACAACTTAATATCCTGCTTCTTGATGCAATAAAGCAAGTTTCGAAGTATGCTAAGTTTTTGAAGAAGCTTTGTACAACAAAGAAGCGGATTCCAGAGAAAGAGGTGGTACATGTAAGTGAAAATGTCTCTGCAGTTTTGCAAAGAAAGCTGCCACCTAAATGTAAAGATCCAAGTAGTTTCACTATCTCTTGTGTTATTGGTAATACAAGGTTTGAACATGCTATTCTAGATTTAGGTGCTTCCATTAACGCCATATTCCGTTTATGCATCTATGAATCTAGGTGAGCTTAAAAATGATGGTGTTATTATTCAAATGGTTGATCGATCTAATGTATATCTGAAAGAAGTTTTGGAAGATGTTTTGGTGCAGGTAGACCATTTGATTTTTCTAGCAGATTTTTATGTGCTTGAGATGGAGGATTCAGTTCACTCTACACCATTTCCAATCTTACTTGGAAGACCTTTCATGAAAACAGCCCAAACCAAGATTGATGTGTCCAAGGGAGAGTTAACTATGGAGTTTGACGGCAATGTGATTAATTTTAATGTTTCTGAATCTGTTAAGTATCCTAATGATGTTCGTTCTTGTTTTGCCATTAATGTGATTAAAAATATAAGGCAGGAACGTTTAGCACCTATCAAGAATGATGTATTTAAAACCATCATTGAAAAGGGAATTGGAGTGGATCACACGGGGACAAGCTACTGTCCTCAAAGCACCCAAGGCCGAGAGCACCACCTCTGAAATTGTTGACAGTGATGCTACTTTTGAGTCTTCATCGTAGTACATCGGTGAGCCATCTACTCCAATTCCAATTCCCATTTCAACTAATAGGTTGTTACCTTCTTTGGTTCAGGTGCCCATTTGAATCCAAGCTTGTGGGAGAGTTTACATTGACTTTAGGAAGCTCAACGCCACAATTAGGGATGATCACTATCCCATTCCGTTCATAGATCCAATGCATGGAAGTTTTGAGGAGCATGTCGTGGAGGATGTACTCCTCCATGCCGTTGGCCCTAGTGAAGCTTAAATGAAGGTATCGTGCAGCTGGAAGACGTTAAAGCAAGCGCTTCTTGGGAGGCAACCCATGTATGCAAAGAAAGAGACATTGGAATTTCTGGCTCCTACAACTAGATTTACTCTCTTTTACCCTTCTCTTTATTGTTTTTACTTTGCCATGCTTGTCTTGTTTGCTCGTTATCTTTTATTGCTTTCTTGTTTAAGTTTACTTTTGAAACATTGAGGACAATGTTTGGTTTGAGTGTGAGGGGGGGTAAACAGAATGCTTTTCATGACTTATCTTCGAATTTCACCACCTATCACTACTAATGTTGTTATTCATTGTTTTAAAGTGTTTTATTGTGTGTCATAAAAACGAAATTTGGAAAGAAAAAAAAACCGAAAAAAACTTGAGAAAAACCCCAAAAAAAAAAAAGAAGAGTCGTTTTTGTTGCGTGTTTATGTCTTAGGGTACCTTCCAACACAATGATGAGGATTTGGTTTTTAATTGCATGACTATTAAAGAAAGTTACAAACATGGGTGGAAGTTTGATATGCTCTTTGGTTAATACTTAGTTGTAGTTGTCATTTACGAATTCACATATAATCACAAAGAGAAAAAAAAAGAGTTTTTGTAACATGCTTGAAGGAAGACACTCAAACTAACACTACAACCCTGTGAGACTTGAGCCTATTCTTTGTTTGGAGAGTTATTAATCTGTAATATTCTTGTTTTCTAAAGTCGTTGCATGATCTCATTATTTCTTTGCATGGTTGCTACTTAGAGTGCTTTTTCATCATTTTAGTTCCAAATACTAGAACTCATGCCTATTTCATTCAAAGCATAAAATTGATTGCATAACAAATAACAAGATGAAGTTGTTTAGTTACCACCAGAGCCAAAAAGCCTTATCCCTTGCATATGTATTGTAGGTTTAACCCATTTGAGCCTTATTTAGCCTATTTTATTTGTTAGCTTGCATTATCCCTACCTAGCCTAGTATAGGAATAACCATACCCTTGTTCTTAAAGAATAGTAAAGCATGACCTGTGGGGAATTCCTTTTGATCTACGTTTTGCAGAAAAACAAGTGTGGGGGAATGATTTGTTCTTGGTGAAGTAGTGCGTATGTTTTATGTTTAAAGGAAAAAAAAAGGAAGAAGAAAAACAAAAAAAGAAAAAACAACAGAAAAGAAAAGGAAGAGAAAAAAAAGTTGAAAAGAAGTGAGAATGTCCAAAAATGTGAATCTGACCCTAGAGTTGTATGAATCTCCCCTTGTGTTTATAGTTGGGTGCTGCAATCAAAAGTTGAATTCTAAGTGTTGATGTCATTACTTTGCTTACTATCACTTTAAGAACCTTTGTTTATCCTTAACCTTTCTTTGTTAGCCAATACCTTAGTCTTGTTACAACCCTTAGACTTCTATCTTGATTCTTACGTGTTTCAATATGTCGAGTTTGAAATTGGTACGAGCATATGGAATCCCTGGTTCTCGCGTCTACGTAGTACCATTTCGTTCATGAGATCATACACATGTTTGTATTAATAATTCCAGAAAGTGCATTCTTTGTTATAACATATGTGAGGTCTAGTCTACATGTTTACATCAATCTTCTCACATATACTTAGTTTAGGGAGTGTAATCAGAAAATCTGTGTGAAAATAGAGAGTATATCCGGTGAGGAATTGAGTGAATTCTCTAAGGCATGTTACTACTTTCAAATGTTGTTTAATTGACTAAATGGGAGCTAGTGAGTGGTTACTGCGGTTGCGTATAAGCACAAGAGTAAGAATTGCTAAAATCTATGTAAGTAATGATTTTTAACATGTCATGTTTCATTGGAAATCCCTGAGGCAATTGTTGGAGAGTTTAGGTTTTGTTTTGTTTTCTTTGTTTTGCTCGGGGACTAGCGAAAGCTAAGTGTGGGGGAATTTAATGGGAGCATATTTATGCGACTTTGTTATCTTATTTCTTTGCATTTACTTAGTTAATTTTCATTTATTATACTGATTTAAGTTATTTTTGTATTATTGTAGGTCCAGTTGGTAAAGATGACAATAAATGGTCAAATGGAGCAATTTGGAGCTGTTTTGGACTTGGATTGGATAGCATGCGTGGAGGGCATATGGGCTGGACGTTTTTGGTGTTTTAAAGGTGTTAAACATGTGCTAAAATCTTGAAGAAAAAGGAATCCTAGTAGGAGGAACATTATCCAACCTTATCTTATCCAACTTTATCCAGACTTACCTTATCTTATCCAATCCTATCTTATCGTATCTTATCTTATCTTATCCAACATTATCTCATCTTATTGCCAGCTGCAAGAGGAATCCTTATCACATTCTAACACTTCCTATCTGATTCTAGGAGTCCTAAGATAATTCAAACAACCTAATGCTTTTCCTCGAAGTCAGCCGTGCCTTTACCCTATATATACATGTTTGTGCCGCAAATATCAGGGGGGGGAGAAGATTGTGCCGCAACCTGCATCCAGAGAAGAGAGAAGAGTGCTGAATCTGCCGTTCAACCATTGGAGTTTTTCAGAGTTCTTTCTATCGTTGTTTAGTTTCAATGTTTAATTTTGATTGCTTTTCAGTCATGATGAACATGCGTAACTAAATTTTTTTTTAGCTAGAGGTTAATTCGAAGCCATGAACATATGTTTTGTATAAATTGATTACATCCGGTTATTGTTTCATAAAACATGAATGCGATTTACTTATCTGCTTTATAGAGAACTTATTATTGTATGTTTATTAAGGATGCATACTTAGTTTGCATGCAGGGATTAGTTTGCATGCAGGGATTTGATGCTAGAATATAAGGGAATTTCACATAATTGTTATGAACTTATATTTGCAAGCAGTAAAAGTCACCAGTCATGATTGAGTTAAGTAAATCCATGGCATGCGTATCATGCTTTTCATAGTTACGAATGTTTTGTCAATGCTTGATGTGATATAAAATAGCACACAAACTTAAACCCTATATATTGTGCAATTGTAGTATGTGTAAATAGGGATCGTTCTAGGCCGGGGATTAGTTAAGGATGCTAATCTACGATAATTAAACTCTAAATCACTAAACTAGACTCAAAAGCAGAGAACTAGACTTAAACTACTCAAAATAAGCTAAACTGACTCAAAACACACAAACTAAGTTCCTATGACTCAAAACTAGCACTAAAGGATCATTTAGACGAAAATTAAACTAAGAAGACTCGAAATACTAAAGGGGGATTTGTTTTGACGAATTTAAAACTTAAACAAACAAATTTGTAAAACAAACTTAAAGGGTATGAAATTGGGGTGAATGAAAGGTGTGAAAGGCTAGCTAGAGGATTCTTCTCCACACATGACACATATGCAACATAAATCGATTTCCAGTTATTATTCCTATAAACCATGAACGAAAATGCCCCAAGTTAACCGTGAACATCACTAATTAACCATCAAATTTTCCTAAATTCATTGAATTGGACTTAACGACGCAACCAAATTATTCTTATCAAGTTCCCTATATGAACAACATGACATAGATACATATCAAAGATTATTAAGTTCTATGAAAATCATAAGCATTGACATGACATTTGTAACTATGAACAACATGATACTCTTGCCAGGAATTTACTTAACGCGATCGTGACTAGCAACCTCCACTACTTGTAAGTATAAGTTTCTAACTATAAGGTGAAACTCCCTTATATTATAGCATCAAATTCATGCATGCAAACTAAGTGTGCATCCTTAATCAACATACAAGAATAAGTTCTCAATCAAACAGTTATGTAAATTCCATTCATGATTTATGAAATAATAACTGGATGTAATCAATTCATATCACATATATGTTCATGGCTTTGAATTCACCTCTAGCTAAAACGAGATTAGTTCCTCATGTTCTCAATTAAACAAAGACAATTAAATTTAAACATTGAAAACAAAGATAGAATACACCTAGAAACGCTCCAACAATCCAAAGGTCTTGAATGGCAAGCACGGATCCTGGCTTCTTCCACTCATTCCTTGCAAAGTTGAGGCACAAAGGGTTTTTCTCTGAATTTCTCTCTAAAACTCCTTCCTGGTGCTGCACAAAATTATGTAGGAAAAGGGTAGGCATGACACAACCCACTCCATAAAGGAAAAGGACTAGGTGCGGCAGATTTCTAGGGGGAAAGGGATAGGGTGGTGCGGCACAATCTTAGGGCTTCTAGAACCAGATAACAGGTGATTTAATATGAAAAGGAGTCCCCCTTCCAGCTGGAATTAAGGTAGGATAAGCTTAGTGTAGGATAAGATAAGATAAGGTTAGTTTGGATAATGTTGGATAAGATAAGGTTGGATAAGGTTTCCTTCTTTTTAGCTGATTCCTTATCTTCCAAGTCTTGAATTAATTTCTCCAGATTTGTAGCACATTCCTAGCCTCTCTTGAACTTCAAAAATGTCCATCCACCTTGCTCCATGCATATGCTATCCATTCCAAGCCCAAAATTGCTCTAAAATGCTCCAAATTACACTTTCTTAGCAACATTGTCATTTGAACCTACAAACACACGAAAATAGCTTAAAACACTCTAATAAACAGAAACTAACTAAGTAAATGCAAAGAAACAAGCTAACTAAGTCGCATAAATATGCTCCTATCAAATTCCCCCACACTTTGCTTTTGCTAGTCCTCGAGCAAAACAAAAGAAACAAAACATAACCTAAACCTTCCAACGTTCGCCTCAGGGAGTTCCAATGGAACATGACATGTGAAAAATCATTACTCACATAGATTTTAGTCATCCTTACCCTCGAACTCATACTTAATCACAGTAGCCACTCACTAGCTCACATTTAATCACTTAAAACAACATCTTAAATGTAGTAACATGCCTTAGAGAATCCCTCAATTTCTCACCGGATATACTCTCTATTTTCACACAGATTTTCTGACTACACTCCTTACACTAGGTATATGTGAGAAGATTGATGTAAACTTGTAGTCTAAACACTCACATATGTTATATAACAAAGAAGGCACTTTCTGGAATTATTAATGCACATATGTATATGATCTCATGAATGGAGTACTACTACTTAGAAGCGAGAACTAGGGATACATATGCTCATACCAATCTCAAAATCCACATATTGAACACATAACAATCAAGATAGAAGTCAAAGGGTTGTAATGGGGCTAAGGTATTGGCTAACAAAGAAAGGTAAAAGATATACAAAGGTTCTTAACAAAATAGTAAGCAAAGCAATGAAATCAACACAGAATTCACTTTTGAATGCAGCAATCAACTTTGAACACGAAGGGGATGATTCATACAACTTTCAGGGCCAAATTCAAACTTTTGGACCCTTTCTTCAACAACCAATACTTGTGAGCTCATTCTCACTTATTTCTCAACTATTTTTCTTTCTTTTTCTTTTCTTTTCACGTTTTTTCCTTCTTTTTTTTTATTTTCCTGTGCCCTTTTCTTTCTTTCTTTGGCACCCAAATGCACAACCATACAAATTCCCAACGAAAAACCTTCCCCCACACTTGTTTTTCTGCATAACGTCGATCAAAAGGAATTCCCTCTAAGTCATGCTCCACTATCATTTAAGAACAAGGGTATGGATAGTCCTATACTAGGCTAGGTGAGGATAATGTGGCTAACAAAGAAAATAGGCTAAATAAGGCTCAAAAGGGTTAAACCTACAATATATATGCAAAGGGTAAGGTTTTTTGGCTCTGGTGGTAACTAAACAACTTCATCTTGTTATTTGTTATGCAATCAATTTTATGCTTTGAATGAAACGGGTATGAATTCTAGTATTTGGAACTAAAATGATGAAAAATGCATTCTAAGTAGCAACCAAGCAAAGAAATAATGAGATCATGCAATGACTTCAGAAAAAAAAAACTTCTCAGATTAATAACTCTCCCAATAACGTATAGGCTCAAGTCTCTCAGGGTTGTAGCGTTAGTTTGAGTTTCTTCCTTCAAGCATGTTACAAAAATTGATTTTTTCTTCTGTGATTACATGTGAATTCGTAAACGACAACTACAACCAAGCATAAACCAGAGAGCACATCAAACTTCCATCCATGTTTGTAACTTTCTTTAACAGTCATGGAATTAAAAACCAAATCCTCATCATTGTGTTGGAAGGTACCCTAAGACACAAACACATAAAAATGACTCTTTTTTGGTTTTTTTCAAAACTTTTTCCATTTTTTTCAAATTTTCATATTTTCCTTTCAAAACACAATAAAAACACTTAAAAATAGTGAGTAACAACTTTCGAAATGATAGGTGATAAAATTCAAAAAAGGTGATAAAATTCAAAAAATATCAATGAAAAGCCTCCCTCCCCCCCCCCCCCCCAACACTTAAACCAAACATTGTCCTCAATGTTTCAAACATAGACTCGCACACAAACAATCAAACAACGCAACTAACAAACATGACAATTATGGCAAAGTAAAAGCAATAAAGAGTAGGGTTAAAGAACGTAAATTTGGTTGTGGAGCCGGAGAGTCCTAGGTCTTCTTTAGTTGAACGCATGGGTTGCCTCCCAAGAAGTGCTTGCTTTAACGTCTTCCAGCCGGACAATACCTCCTTTTAAGCTCCATTAGGGTCCATGGCATGGAAGGGTATTTCCTCCACGACATGCTCCACAAAATTCTCGTAGTAAGTCTTCAAACGGTGTTTATTCACTTTGAATTCTTGGCCCGTCTTCAAACTTTAAATTTGGACTACACCATAAGGAAAAACATTAGTAACAACAAAAGGACCAACCCATTTAAAACGTAACTTACCTGGAAACAATCGAAGGTGGGAGTTGAAAAGTAACACTTTCTGCCGATTTGAGAACGTCTTGCTACGAATCATCTTATCATGGAATGCCTTCGTCTTCTCCTTGTAAATATGAGCGTTCTCACAAGCCTCATTCCTAATCTCCTTAAGCTCATTCAATTGAAGCTTCCTATGAAGACCAGCTGCATCTATGTCCATATTGAACGTTTTGACTACCCAACGCGCTCTGTGCTCCAACTTAACCGGAAGATGGCATGATTTCCCATAAATGAGCCGAAATGGAAACATCCCAATTGGTGTTTTGTAGGCTGTATGATACGCCCACAATGCATCATTCAAACGCAAGCTCTAATCCTTCCGAGTTGGCCCAACTCTCTTCTCCAAAATCTGCTTGATTTCTCGATTAGAGACCTCGGCTTGCCCACTTGTTTGAGGATGATAAGGTGTTGAAACCTTATGCGTGACATTATACTTCTTAAGTAGCACCTCGATGGTTTGATTACAAAAATGGGAACCTCCATCACTTATAAGTACTCGTGGCATTCCAAACCTTGGAAATATGTTAGTTTTAACAAAATCTGTAACCGCTTTAGAATCATTAGTACGGGTGACTTTTGCTTCCACCCATTTCGATACATAATTAACCGCAAGTAAAATATAATTGAAAGCATGAGATGAAGGAAAAAGACCCATAAAATCGATACCCCAAACATAAAAAATTTCGACAAAAGGGATTGCAATCTGCGGCATTTGGTCTCTTGGACCTATATTCCCTGTTCTTTGACAACGATCACAGGTTATGCAAAAAATTCTAGCATCCTTAAAGATAATAGGCCAATAAAATCCACATTCTAAAACCTTAAGTGCTGTGCATTGTGTACCAAAGTGTGCTCCACATGCATAAGTGTGACAAAAAGTTAAAATTGAATTATATTCTGAATCATGCACACACCTACGAAGAATCTGATCAGGGCAATATTTCCACAAGTACAGGTCATCCCACACATAAAACCGTGCATCCTTTTTAAGTTTATCACGTTGGTGCTTGTTTAGGGTGCTTGGAACTTGTTTAGACACCAAATAATTGACTAAATCAGCATAGCATGGCTCACTTACCTCAATGGACAACAACTGCTCGTCTAGGAATGCTTCGGGGATCGGTAGAGGGTCTTCTTCATGTACCAAATGGCTTAAGTGGTCAGCCACCACGTTCTCACTTCATTTCTTGTCCTGAATTTTGACATCGAACTCTTGGAGAAAAAGCATCTAGCAAATAAGCCTTGGTTTGGCCTTTTTCTTCGTGAGCAAGTACTTCAATACTGCATGGTCAAGGTAAATTATAACTTTAGTATCAAGTAAATAAGAACGAAATTTATCTAAAGTAAAGACAACAACAAGAAGTTCTTTTTTAGTGGTGGAGTAGTTCAATTAAGCATCATTCAAGGTCCGGGATGCGTAGTAAATGACATGCGGCTGCTTGTCCTTCCTTTGCCCCCAAAAGAGCCCCTATTGCATAATCTGAGGCATCGCACATAATCTCAAAAGGAAGACTCTAATCTGGTGGAACTATGATGAGGGCCGAAGTTAGCATCTTCTTGAGGTGATTGAAGGCTTTCTCACATTCATCGTTGAACTTAAATGGCACATCCTTCTGTAGGTGTCGGCATAGGGGTGTGGAGATCTTCGAGAAATCTTTGATGAATCGTCTATAGAATCCTGCATGTCCAAGAAAAGAACGAACCTCTCTCACCAAAGTGGGAGAGGGTAAGTAGCGTACAAGATCTATTTTCGATTTATCAACCTCAATTCCCTTTGCTGAAACTATATGACCTAAAACTATGCCTTGTTTTACCATAAAGTGACATTTTTCCCAATTCAAAACAAGGTTAGTTTCAATGCATCGTTTCAAGATCAAACTGAGATTAATTAAACAACCATCAAACGAATCACCAAAAACACTAAAATCGTCCATGAAAACCTCAATAATCTTCTCAACGAAATCTAAAAAGATACTTACCATGCATCTTTGAAAGGTGGCTGGAGCATTACATAAACCAAATGGCATTTGACGATAAGCAAAGGTACCAAACAGACAAGTAAAAGTGGTCTTTTCTTGGTCGTCTGGAGCTATAACAATCTGATTATATCTCGAATAACCATCAAGAAAGTAATAACAAGAATGATCGGCTAACCTTTCAACCATTTGATCAATGAACGGCAAGGGGAAGTGATCCTTCCTTGCGGTGGCGTTGAGCTTCCTATAGTAATTGCAAACTCTCCAACCTGTTTGGATACGGGTGGGCACAAGTTTGTTCTCTTCATTCTTCACCATAGTGACTCCTGATTTCTTTGGAACAACTTGAATCGGTGAAACCTAACGACTATCTGAAACTCGGTAAATGACCCTATAATCAAGAAGCTTAATGATCTCTTTTTTCACAACTTCCATCATTAGAGGGTTGAGTCCGCGTTGAGCCTCTCGAGTTGGTTTAGTCCCCTTCTCTAGAAATATACGATGCATGCATGTTGTAGGACTAATTCCCTTGATATCGGCCAAAGTCCATCCAATGGCGGTTTTGTACTTTTGCAACACCCAAACTAGTTTTTCCTCCTCTAATGCCATGAGTGATGAAGAGACTATGACGGGCAAAGTTACTTCAAGTGATTTGGTAACGGTTTAAGCTCGAGAGTAGGTGCGTGAATCACCGAAGGTAACAACTTGTTAGTAGAAACGGGAATTGGAATTGGGATTGGAGGCTTACCAACATATTATGGCAATGACTCAAGGGCAGCCACCATATCAGCTACTTCTTCACAAAGAGGCAGGGCAAGGGCATCCTCATTCATGTTGTGAGTGTGCACGATTTTTGTCCCTTGGTTTTTGAGTTCACTTCTTTAAGCAATGGTTGTTTCAAGGGCATCCCTATCTAGGGATTCAAGAAATTCCTGCGCCAAAGAGTCCAATACATCAATAGAGAAACAAGAATCATCATCAATAGGATATCTTATAGCTTCAGAAATATTGAAATCAATGACATTTCCATCAAATTCAATTGTGACCGTCCCTTTGAACACATCTATCTTGGTTCGGGCTGTTTTCATGAAAGGTCTCCCAAGTAAGATTGGCAATGGTGTAGCATGGGCCGAATCCTCCATCTCAAGCACATAGAAATCTGCTAGGAATATCAAGTGGTCAACCTGCACCCAAACATCCTCCAAAACTTCTTTCGGATATGCATTAGAACGATCAGCTAATTGAATTATAACACCATCCTTTTCAAGCTCTCCTGAGTTCATAGATGCATAAATAGAGTATGGCATGACATTAATGGAAGCACCTAAATCTAACATGGCATCTTCAAATTTGGTATTGCCAATAACACAAAGAATTGTAAAACTACCTGGATCTTTGCATTTAGGGGGCATTTTTCGTTGCAAAACTGCTGAAACATTCTCACTTACCCTTACCACTTCTTTGTTCAAAATCATCCTCCTTGTTGTACAAAGCTCTTTCAAATACTTGGCATACCTTGGAACTTGCTTGATTGCATCAAGGAGCGAGACATTGACTTGCACTTTCCTAAACGTCTCTAGAATGTCTTTCTCATTCTATTCTTTCTTAGATTGCATGAACCTGCGAGGGAAAGGTACATTGGGTGGAATAGAATGAGTCAAATTTGGAACAACCTTACCTGTTGTAGACGACTTAGAGGCTTTAAGGGGCTACGACAAGGGTTGGTCTACCGTTGCCGAGGGCTTTACTTCTTCCTCCTCTTCGAGCAACAGCTTCTCATCCTCCTTTTGACTTGATTTGGATGGTTGTGCGTTGATTCCAACGTGTTTGCCACTTCTTAACGTGATTACCTTGGCAGTTTCAAATCATCCATTTGGATTTACAATGGTTGAACTAGGTAGTTTGGCTTGTTCTTGAAATTGTCCCATGAATTCCGCCATCTGCCCAATTTGATTCTTCACTTTGCCCATCTCTTTGACTTGGTTTTGTAATCCCTTCGTCAATGAAGTTAGTAATTGAAGAATTTTATCATCATTCATTGACACACCTGAATTTGTTTGGGCAGATTGTTGTTGGGGTTGTGTTGGTGCGAATGGCCTTTGAAATATCCCGGGAGGTGGCTGTCTAAATCCGCCTTGTTGTTGAGGTTGTTGATGCTCCCTCCACTTCATATTTGGGTGATCTCTCCAACCCGGATTGTAAGTGTTGGAATATGGATCAAACTTTGGCTGATTGTGGCCTTGATACCCAATGACGTTAGCACTTTCCCATCCCCCATTCTCTATCAATTGAGGGCATTGATCAGAAGGGTGTCCTTGCATAGAGCACATGCCATAAGCACTTGTTCCTTGTACTTTGGTTCCTTCGGCAATCTGTGACACAAGAACAGTGAGGTTAGCCAATTGCGATTGAATTTCGAACATTGAACTTACCTCATTAACTTGGTGTTTCCATGGGGGGTCTCTTTGTCCAACTCCTTCGTATTGTTGTGCATTCAATCCTCGATTCGCAATTAAGATCTTTGCAGCAATCGGTGTTTTATCAACCAAAGCACCACTTGCCGAGGCATCTAGCATTTGTCTCTCAATTGGAAGAAGTCCTTCGTAGAAATATTGAATTAGAAGTTCTTCTTTCATTTGATGCTGAGGGCACGATGCAACAAGAGTCTTGAAACGCTCATAATACACTAGAAAGGATTATCCTTGGCCTTGTTGAATTCCACTAATCCTCTTCCTTAAAAGAATGACTCTCGAAGTTGGGAAGAATTTCTCTAAGAACGCTCTCTTCATGCTTTCCCAAGAAGTGACGGTTCCAGGTGCCAATTCAAATAACCAATGCTTAGCCTTTTCCAAAAGAAAGAATGGAAAGACTTTCATCTTCAGAATATTGCCATCCACGTTGATTGGTGCCATACTCGAGCATACTACTTCAAATTCCTTAAAATTCTTGTTTGGATCTTCCATGGACAGCCCATCGTATTCGGGAATGTGATGCAGCAAACTAGACTTCAATTCAAACTCATCGGTCTAGCCGTAAGCCGCCCTAGGATATTGAATGCATAAGGGCACGACATTGTCTAATCTTGAGGCTGAAAGTTCTTTGATTGTTCGATTATCCATAGCCATGGCTTGTTCTTCCTCTTCCTCTTCTTCTTCAAATTCGGATTCAGAGCTAGAACTAGGTGGATTGGCTTCTGGTTGCTTCCTCTTTGTTCTCAACGTTCATTCAAAATCATCAACAAACTCCAAGACATGCTCACGAACAGGTTGAGAACTTCGAGTCATACACTAGTACCTAAAACAAAGAAAACAAAACAAAACAAAATCAGAAATCAAAGTGAAAGACACGAACAGAAACAAAGGAAGATTATCAATTTTGCTAATCCTTGGCAATGACGCCAAAAATTTGCTGTGATATAAAATAGCACACAAACTCAAACCCTATATATTGTACGATTGTAGTATGTGTAAGTAAGGATCGTTCTAGGCCGGGGATTAGTTAGGGATGCTAATCTACACTAATTAAACTCTAAATCACCAAACTAGACTCAAAAACAGAAAACTAGACTTAAACTACTCAAAATAAGCTAAACTGACTCAAAACTCACAAACTTAGTTCCTATGACTCAAAACTAGCACTAAAGGATGATTTAGACAAAAATTAAACTAAGAAGACTAGAAATACTAAAGGGGTATTTGTTTTGACGAATTTAAAACTTAAACAAACAAACTTGTAAAACAAACTTAAAGGGTATGAAATTGGGGTGAATGAAAGGTGTGAAAGGCTAGCTAGAGGATTCTTCTCCACACATGACACATATGCAACATAAATCGATTTCCAGTTATTATTCCTATAAACCATGAATGACAATGCCCCAAGTTAACCGTGAACAGCACTAATTAACCATCAGATTTTCCTAAATTCATTGAATTGGACTCAGCGATGCAACCAAATTATTCTTATCAAGTTCCCTATATGAACAACATGATAGAGATACATATCAAAGATCATTAGGTTCTATGAAAATCATAAGCATTGACATGTCATTCATAACTATGAACAACATGATACTCCTGCCAGGAATTTACTTAACGCGATCGTGACTTGCAACTTCCACTACTTGTAAATATAAGTTTGTAACTACTAGGTGAAACTCCCTTGTATTCTAGCATCATATTCATGCATGCAAACTAAGTATGCATCCTTAATCAACATACAAGAATAAGTTCTCAATCAAACAGTTAAGTAAATTGCATTCACGATTTATGAAATAATAACTGGATGTAATCAATTCATATCACATATATGTTCATGGCTTTGAATTCACCTCTAGCTAAAACGAGATTAGTTCCTCATGTTCGCAATTAAACAAAGATAATTAAATTTAAACATTGAAAGCAAAGATAGAATACACCTAGAAACGCTCCAACAATCCAAAGGTCTTGAATGGTAAGCACGGATCCAGGCTTCTTCCTCTCCTTCCTTGCAAAGCTGCGGCACAAAGGGTCTTTCTCTAAATTTCTCTCTAAAACTCCTCCCTGGTGTGGCACAAAATTATATAGGAAAAGGACAGGCACGGCACAACCCACTCCATAAAGGAGAAGGACTAGGTGCGGTTGATTTCTAGGGGGAAAATGATAGGGTGGTGCGGCACAATCTTAGGCCTTCTAGAACCAGATAAATGGTGATTTAATATGAAAATAAGTCCCCCTTGCAGCTGGAAATAAGGTAGGATAAGATAAGATAAAGTTAGTTTGGATAATGTTGCATAAGATAAGGTCGGATAAGGTTTCCTTCTTTTTAGCTGATTACTTATCTTCCAAGTCTTGAATTAATTTCTCCAGATTTGTAGCACATTCCTAGCTTCTCTTGAACTTCAAAAACGTCAATCCACCTTGCTCCATGCATATGCTATCCATTCCAAGCCCAAAACTGCTCTAAAATGCTGCAAATTGCACTTTCTTGCCAACATTGTCATTTGAACCTACAAACACACGAAAATAGCTTAAAACACTCTAATAAACAGAAACTAACTAAGTAAATGTAAAGAAACAAGCTAACTAAGTCGCATAAATATGCTCCTATCAATGCTTATGATTTTCACAGAACTTAATGACCTTTGATATGTATCTCTATCATGCTTTTCATAGTTAGGGAACTTGAGAAGAATAATCTGGGTGCGTCGCTGAGTCCAATTCAATGAACTTAGGAAAATCTGAGAGTTAATTAGTGCTGTTCACAGTTAATTTGGGGCATTATCATTCATGGTTTATAGAAATAATAACGGGAAATTGATTTGTATGTATATGTTTCATGTGTGGAGAACAATCCTCTAGCTAGCCTTTCACCTGTATTTCGTCAAGACCTAATTCGTTTGCTGCAATTTACTTTATTTTTTTAAAAATTCAACCAAAACTCACAAGGAAAAAAATTTTACAAAGAAAAAGCTTCAACCAAAGAGTTTTAACCAACTGCTGAAAAAAGGCTTCCACGCTTTTGCTCAAGAGTGTGGAAGCAAAATCTATTTATGTTGTTTAAAAAGCTTCAACTAAAAACTCAAAAAACGCCTTCCACCTATTTATATGGTTTCTCCCATAATGAGCCACTCAAGCTATATACATGTAAACAACAACAAAAAGCTGAGAGAAGCAAAGAAAGAAAAAAGATGGAACTTTGGTTCGTTGACAGCTCAACAAAATTTAAGGCACCTTCTTCTGCAACTCTTCTCTTGGAGACTTGGGGGACTCCCACTGTATGCTACTATGCTTCGGCCCTTGAAAGTTTCATGATTACTTAGTGATTTGAATTTTTCAAGCCCCCAACTGAGAAGTTTTCCTCACTCGGGAACTTGGGGGAGCACTGTTTGTATCATACTTCACCAATCCTAAAACTATCAAACACCGATCAACTTCATACCTTCAAAGACCCACTGAAGGAATTGTGTTGAGGTATCCCGGTCGAAGCACAATAGTTCCTCTCAAACCAAGAGGCCAATCACAACACGACAAATGTCAATGTCAGAATAAAGCTCCTAGAGTCCCACATCAACCGTGGATGGAAGCCAGAGACTCTCCTTAACTATAAAAGAAGACCATTCTCTTATAATTAATCTTGAATGTCATTATTGTAGTTAAACTCATCATTAGAACCCACTAATGATGATTATGCTTGAACCTATGTATTGTGTAAACTATTCACTATTAATGAGAACTCTTCTACCCCGTGGACGTAGCCAAACTTAGGTTGAACCACATATATCTTGTGTTTGCTTTCCTATCTCTATCTCTTTACATATTATCATCACTAGGTGACCAGAGCAACCTTGCGAAGGTCACAAACTCGACATTTTACGTTGTTCCAAAGTCTCACTAATTTAATTTGTGCATCAACAGTAGGCAAAACCCTCAAGCCTTGTCGAGACAAACCAACTTGTTCCGCAAGACAGAGAACTTGATCCAAATGGAGATCATATTGGTTTCTTCTAGAGATTGGAGTGTGTTGCATGTAATTACAATCCTAAAAAGAAACAATATCTCATGCTAGATATCCTCTAAGGATTCTTCTGGTTTAATATGGATTCACTATCCTAAAATGACTCTCTTGTAAATTATATATGCACCTTGACGAGGGTATACAATGTATTCATATTGTGCACCTCACATCACATATCACTCTCTTGTTCTCTAACCTAATGGTTCAGTTTTAAAACCTTTTACTAACTTGACTATCGAAGATACTTTGGCTAGTGCTTAGTAATGCACAATTGTTGCTTCTTTTGTAGGCAGGCACTCAAGTGCTCATCCTTTTACTATGGTGCATAAATTTAGTTCAAACATGCCACTAATTTATTATAATAGATTTATGTAGAAACATATTAGTACACCAGTTCATTACTTAACCGCACGATATAAAATAAACGGACATGATTGCGGGATCCCTAGGATCCCTAGGGGAAGATCCGGCGAGGATCTTAAGTCGGGGGGAAGGGGTTGCTGGGATATTCCCTTTTCTTCTAATTTTCAGTTTTGTTTGCTTCCAATTTTAACATTGATTGGATGTGTGGCTCGAGCTTGTAATATTCTTCTCAGATGGGATTGTTCTTGGCTTCTCGTATTCTTCTTCAGAAATAATACATTGTTCTTCCACTTTTATCTTTATGTTTTTTAGCTAAAAAAATAGATTAGGGTTCATTTTTATTAGGGTTTTAAAAGTCATTTCACAATTGGCCAAATATGACATTAAATTTATTATTAAAAAGTGGGTGTGAAAAGAGGGCTGAGGGATGGGCATAACATCACTCTTTATTAATTAGTAGAGATTAGTAGAGATGATTTGTTAAAAAAAAAGAAAAATTAAGGTACCAATCATTACAACTTGTGCGGTACTGTGCTGGCTCTCAAGTGGAGGTGGTTTAACTGGCAAAAAAAAAAGAAAAGAAAAATGAAATCGAGATACAAATCATTATTTCCTATTTTTCTCTCTAACTTCTTCGTAACATTTCATCATTATAAATTATTGTTTTGGTGATTTTTAAAGGTTTAAGTTTACTCACGGACGATTACTCATACTCATGTGAATATATATAAAACAATACGCGTGTTTCAAGTTGAACTTTTAAATTCCCTATGCTTCTGTACAATGGGTTTTTTTTTTTGGGGGCTGTTAGAGATTAGTCCTTGTCAAAGATAATTTTTAGAATATAACCTAAGAGGTTTTTAGTATCTAGAAAAGATCCTTTATGTCAATGCACCATGACATGTCACCTATACTACTACCGAAGTTTTTCCCACTATTTACATGTCTGCCATCTTAAATGTTAGAACTAGGAACAGACGCCCCTTTTCTCAGAATCGTAACAGTCGAAGCCGCTTTAATGTCGCTATTTCAACTGGCCAACAAGTTGCAAAACGGATGACCCCCCGCTCTCTCTCTAAATCTCTGATTGCACCTGTAATCAATGAAGATTAATAAATTTTCAAACAGGCTGTCTACTCTCACAAAACAATATTTCAGTTGTTGTAACTGTCACATCCCGGCCCAGGCCCCCACCACATCCCTGGCATGCCTCCACCGTAGCACGATATTGTCCGCTTTGGGCCCCAACCACACCCTCACGGTTTTGTTTCTGGGAACTCACACAAGAACTTCTCAGTGGGTCACCCATCCTGGGATTGCTCTCGCGCGAACTCGCTTAACTTTGGAGTTCCGATAGAACCCGAAGCTAATGAGCTCCCAAAAGGCCTCGCGCTAGGTAGAGATGGGAATATACATATAAGGCTCACATGATCCACTCCCCTTGGCGATGTGGGATCTCACAGCAACCGTATGGACCCTTGCTCCACGAAAATCTGTTTGAAGCTATGATTGTTCGGCTTCCTCGATTTGCTGCCTGGAACACCACGAATCATTTGTAAGCTATTATTTGTACTTTTCTGTTGTTGCAATCATAAGCTATATGGTGCGGAAAATGTGTTAAATGCATTCATAATCAAGACACTAGTTGATACATGTATAGCTTATTGGTATGGTTTGCATGTATTGGTCCGATAAGTTTCATTGTTCTAGCAAAAATTGATTTTTTACAATGCAAACCATGCGTTTGTTAAAAGGCCTCTGTGGGGATTTTTGTATATGTTGGTTCTTGTTTCATTCGGTACAGTCAATTAGGTCCCATTCATTCAGTATGGTCGATTAGGTCCTTTCAATTTGGTATGGTTGTTAGGTCATCTAGATTCGGTACGATTTGTTAGGTACACTATATCGTTTCATTACGGTCGATGAGGGTATGTCCTAAAGTCTTTGCTGGCTGTGAAATGCCATCTTATATTTTTTTGTAATTTTTGGACGGTTTATTAGGTTTGGAATGGTCAGTTAGGTATGTTGCGTATGTTTAGGTCCCCTCCATTCGGTACGGTCAATTAGGTCCCCTCCATTTGGTATGTTCATTTAGGTACGTTGTGTACGTTTAGGTCCAATCAGGTCTCTTTGATTTGGTAAGCTCAATTTGGACACAATTTCAAATAATTATGTTTATAGTATAGGTCCGAACAATTCGGTATGAAAAAAGTTGGTACCATTTGTAGTAATTAGGTTTGAATCCACCTGATGACTTATTTAATACATTTTGTTGTAATACCTAACGTATTTCAATCATTGTGTAAACCTTGATGCTTTTCCATATTGTATGAATGCACAGGTTACAGGAATTATGTCACGAAAGAGGAGGAGTGAATATTCATTCCTACAATACAGGTCTAACATGGGGATTTTTGCAGAAGCCTACAAAAAATTTCAAAATCATATCAAACCTATCCACCTAGAGCTTATGGAGAGGACACCATTTTGGGGTTTGCTCAAGACATGCAAAGAAGGCCGCGACAGATGATGCATGGAAGAACGACTACAATGTTATTGATATACTAGAGACATATAATAAGGATCTTAAATGCTTTGATATAGGTGGTAAGTGCTTGACGATAACAGCTACAGATATTGCTGCCATTTTTGGATTACCTGATAGAGGCAAAGCATTTGAGCATGGGACACGATTGTCAGGATCTAGGACAAAATTCATGAAAAGAAATTTTGGCAACCTTGAAAGGTTGACCAAGATTGCGGTGGAAAGTAGGATGATTGAAGCTTGCAAAGGTAGCTCCAAATATGATCCCAAAGACTTTGTTCATCTCGTGTGTATCTACTTTTGAGTAAGTCTCCTATTCTGCAACACAAACACCATATTATCTTGGAAACTTGTGAGTTACTGTGAAGATGTAAACAAAATGAAGGAATATGCATGGTCCAATGCAACTGCAGATTTCTTGGATAAATCTCTTGCAAAGAAGTGCAACCATGTAAGTGGTTATGTTGCAGCTCTACTTGTAAGTTCTCTTTGCCAACATTTCAATATATCAGTTACTTTGATTGGTTAATTGATTGATTGATTGATTTAATTATATTTTGTTTGTGCAAGTATTGGTTATGTGAGAAGACCCACATCATTAGCCCAATTCATGAAAGGGAAAACATGACCCTGACGTTCGTTATTGGAATTTGGCAGCACTACATGAGTTATTGGATGAGGTTGACCTACGAACAATGGAGGTGCAATGGCTAAAACCTTGTTTTCTATTTGTCAAATCATTGGGTCACACTTCAACATCATTAATTTACAAAATAAGCAAGTGAACTTGTATTGCAGCCATATGAAGAATCAAGTGAAGATGCAAATGCAATACCAGAGACATCGGAATATGTAACAACAAGCCGATTTCACACCTTGAACAATTTGGTACTCAGTTCCAGGCATCCCACAACAAAATTGACAGCTAACATCACACCAATCACGTACTAGAGGACAAGAAATAGTATCACCAGTGACCGGGTTGCAATGGGCAGTAATGGGAAGGAAAGAGTCAGTGTTGAAGTCACACCAAATCATACATCTGAGAACAAAGCACCTAGTAGCATGAAAAGTTCTATATCAAGCAAGATAGGTCCAAGTGATTTCCCCAATTAGACATTAATACCATCCCAAAGTTTTGACAACAATGCAAGTGAAGAAGCCCAACCTTTGATAATGGTCACCAACATGGAGAATTTGTAAAGGGAGAATGAAAAATTGAAAATGGAGTTGTCCAAATTGAATATCAGGTGTGAGGTTACTTAAGTAACTGCTGATTTATTGTCCGAATCAGTCAACATTGCTGAAAGTTCCCTTCAAAAGTTACAAACTGAAAAAAATGTACTTGAAGCTGAGAACCACGCGTTGACAAAGGAAATTGCATGACTACGTAATGGTGATCCTGAAATTGGAATGCCACCACAGCGATCCACGGTAAGAGGACTAAAAAATAAACAACGAAAGAATGTGGTCTTAGAAGATTTTGAATGCGAACCTTTGGTCAAAAGGATACCAACGAACCGTTCAAAAGGGAAGTGTGATGGGTGTGCACCTATGAAAAAAAACATTGGTCTCATTATTCAAGAGGGGGGTGTTGGTTATAACCAAGCCAATTTAATCAAAAAGAGGAAGCATGAACTTGTTGATGACTACAACAACAAAACAGATGGTACGAACAAGAATGAAAACAATCAAACCATGGTTGAAGACCGCAAAAGGAAAAAACCAATGGCTACACTGAATCCCTCACTTGACATATTGAATAATAATGTTGGGAAATGCCTAAATGGAAAAGACATGGAGAAACTTGACAAATATCTTAGAAGCACTATGTTCAGGTGAGTCCACATTTATCTTAATTGTTTAAATGCCATGTTGCACGCACTTTATATTATTTGATGGAATATATTATGTCAGAAAGTATTTACGTGTTTGTTGATATGGTTCACCCAAAGTGAACCGTTGTGGGAGGGTGATATGGTTGCTGTATTCAAACAAGATGTTGAGTTCTTGCCAAAAGAATTAGGACTGCGCACCTGTGTAAGTTTATGTATTTTAAAAGGAGTTAGTACCTTCAAAGTAACCTATTACTTGTTGGCCTTTATAACTAGTTGAATTGATTTTCAATATGACAAATGTACGCAGGCTATCGATGCATTTTCTGAGATACTTTCAATTCGCCAGTCACTAGATCCAACAAGGAAAATGAAATTGTTGTTTATGCCCACACATTGCTGGGTAAGAGTATGAGTCATATTTATTAATGGTTGAAAGTAAAAACTGACATGGTTTTAGTTGTCAGTACCAAGGATACAATGCATATTTCCATAATTTTCTACTTTTAAGTTTGGTCGTTCCAGTGGCTGTTTGCTTTACTCAATTAGATCAGATTCACTAGTTTGAATTTGCATAAAATTGGTATCCTCTGTTTTTGTCTTTCATATGTTTTTGATGAATTCATACCATTAATATAGCTTACTCTTTATTGATTGTAGGAATACATGATACGTGGTGAAATCCAACAACTGAAACAAATGTTAATGGATATGTTGACACAAATCTTAGAATGAGTGATTTCGTTTCCATTTCTTTGAGGCACCAAACTATTTGGCATTTCACTCTGATGGTCCTTATAACAAAGGGTACAAATTAAATCACAAGTGTTACCAAGATGCTCAGAATATGGTGGGTAACAACCACTTAAAATTTTTATGGGATATTTCCTTTAGAACGTAACACTAACATTGGTACATGGGTTGCAGCATAAGACGGTGACTGAATTTCTAAAGTGAAATCAAGCAAATGAGAGGTTGGCTTTAACAACAGAAGTGGTAGAAAAAGTGGTTAAAAGGAGAGGGAAAACCATAATAGTGAGGGAGCCATTGAAAAAGGGGGAGAAGGAAACAAATAACTTTCTGAGCCATGTAGGTACAAAGTATCCCTTTTCCTTGAGCCCAGTTTGTCCACAACAGGGTGAATCATTGTACGTGTTCTATATTCTCTTCCCTTTGAAATTGTTTTACTGTGTACATGTATTAGTGTTTGATATTCATTTGATGACTCTTAGGGTTGATTGTGTTGTGGCTATTATGTACAACTTACAATGATGAGGGCAAAGATCAATTGCATGATGCTAAATGCACCGAGAGGGAGAGGAAGGAAGTAGTTGAAGCCTTTATAACCAAAAAGAATAAGTAGCTGGAGTTCTAGTTACATTTCATCAATGACAGTAGTATGTTAGTGTTGAACATCTTTATTGGAACGAAAATTATTGTAGTTTGTTTGTTTTTTTTTTTTTTATTCTTTTGTTTTTTAATTATGAAATAACATTCACGAGTGTACTGATTAATGATTCCACATCCGGTATGAATTAAATTTCTGAGTTCATGATTTGATCAATTAGTTTGCAGTTAATTTTGGTTTGTACCTACAGGGTGCTTAATGACATCGAAAACAATGAAACAAGTATCGAACTTGATGTCGTGTGCTTCATATTTTTCATAGTTTGCTATTTTAGAAATTTTGCAATTCCATGATGCATATGTTCTTGTACCTTCTTATTTTTCATGGTTTGCTTTGTTTTTTATTTCCTTGTCACTACGGATGTAAAATTAAGCAAAATTCCATTTGTTTATTATTTAAAAAAAATGAAATGAAAAAGAAAATCGTTTTAATTACCTGAAATCAAATGATTTCTTAACCATTAATTACAATGATACAATGAAAATGACAAATCTCTAATAAACGTGGCATTATGAGACAAATTAACCATCTGCAGAAAACAAGGGATTTCATTAACCATTACAATCAGCCAAATTGTGGGCACAATTAAATAGATTTGCCAATTGTTGTTTCGTAAAGCAAATTCATAACCATTGTAATAAAAAACATATCGTACTCATTATTGACATTTCAAAATTAATCAACCTTGACCATTGAAATTCACACAACTTAATCATTCGTAAGCTATATACATTGAACTTATCTGATCGTACCTAAACTTTCAAGGGCAACACGGATAGGTGTTGTCATGGACGACACCAAATTAACCATTGTTGCAATTGGAGAACTTATGTTTGCTCGTTTCTTTGAGTTTGACAATGACTTTTACAACAATGGGTTGCCAAGAAAATAGAGAAAAGAAAACTAATATTTTCATTCGTTCAATTTGGTATCAACAATTGTGTAGGTGCAGTTGAATAGGTTCGGAAAAACTAAAACGAGACATCGTTTCATTTAAAAGTAAATCTTTATTCTAAACTCTTTATTAATAACCAAATGGAAACATAGTTCTAGGAGTAACAAAACTAAAATCGCTGAAATAAACATAGTTCTATTGCAAAAAGATAAATTGAAAGGATAAGCTCTCAAATTTAGGCTTGACATGTGCGGGAATTATGCCGCCTGATTCGATGACACCTCCCACATGTTATCAGCTTTGATTGTTCGCCAATTGATTTCATCCTCCCAAGCTTTGGCCTCCCAGATTGTTTTTTGGTCAATGGTGGTTCCACAACAATTTCTTCATGTCCATCAATATCAGGCCTATCAATGTTCGGAATTGGATATATTGGGAAGGACTACGAAAACTTGTAGTATTCAGCGGTGAAGAAATCTTCAATATAGTCATAAGGATTTCCATCATCCTTGATAATCCCAGCCACTGCATGCTCACACGGAAACCCTTTGATTTGCTATTGATAACATGAACATAAACGCTTTTGCAAATCCACCATCACTGAAATGTCACTGTGTACCTCAAAAATAGATACACTTGACCTACTAATTTCCCAATGCCTGCCAACTTCCAAAACTTGATTAAGGCGCTCCTCCATCTTAAGGCATAGAAATGTATTCCAATTGTGTGCTGCTCGAAACCGTTCAGAGTTCATTTCCATCATCTTCACTCTAATACCATTAACCAATTGATAAATTGGCAAAGATCGTTCTTCACATATCCAAGAATCAAAAGATTCTGCAACATTAGACCACATTTCTCCATACATATATATGGGAGTGGTGATTAATGTATGAACCTTATTCCATAACCAAAGATGAAAGAGAAAATAAAAACTGAAAAATACACATAAGAAAACTTGAAACCCATCTCAACTGCAGTGCCCCATCTAGCTTTTTGGTGCATGTCGCAGTGACCCTCACCTTATCATTCTTTACAGAAGAAAACTTGAAACCCGCCTCAACTGCATGCTTCTTCAATTTGTCTCTAAACTCCACTACACCACCAACAAACTTTTGGCCCACATTTGATATATATGATCTCCAAGGATGTGATAGATACATTCTCCCACTAGGTGCAGAAAATCTCCCTAAGAACTCACAATCATCCACATGGATGTTCCCTTACACCATAAAAGATTTTTCTGCATTCGCATATGCTCCTGCCTCAACTGTCATGTGATCGCTGATATTTATATCAATGCTAGTTTTCTGTTCATTAATAAAAAATAGATGCATCACGCGAACATCCATATCTGATTGTATCAAACATGACGGATGCCCGGGGGCAGTATAAGTAAGAACAAAAGTACCAACAACCAATTAGTCAAACCTCGAACAAACATGTGAACAAACCTCGGCGAATGAAGTGTTCCCAAAAATTGGGAAAGCTAGAGTTTTTCCATTGTTGTTACATCTGCCAATGATAGCCAATTCCATTTCTCCTACAAACAAATAAAACATAAAAAAAAAAGTGAGTACAATGAACTAACAAAAACTCTCACTAATGCATAGATTAGTAAAACTATGCCACCAAGGATACAATGCATATTTCCATAATTTTCTACTTTTAAGTTTGGTCATTCCAGTGGCTATTTAGCTTTACTCAATTAGGTCAGATTCACTAGTTTGAATTTGCATAAAATTGGTATATTCTGTTTTTGTCTTTCATATTTTTTTTATGAATTCATACCATTAATATAGCTTACTCATTATTGATTGTAGGAATACATGATACGTGGTGAAATCCAACAATTGGAACAAATGTTAATGGATACAATGAACTAACAAAAACTCTCACTAATGCACAGATTAGTAAAACTATGCCACCAAGTTCGCATGTGCGGGATCATTTAAAAAAGAATTCACTTGAACATTTCATCAAACACAAAATATGCATTGTGTATTAATCATGTGAACCCCAACACAAATTTGATCAAAGTTAAATCCATGCTTCAACTATTTGAAAAAAGTTAAATTGAAACATTTGAGAGAAATAAAGAACAACATTTTACAGTTTACAGAACTTACCCCAACTGGTCGGAATTAGTATGGTCAGAATTGGTGCTGAAAACCCGAACAAAAAATAGTCTAGTATGCATGAATCACCAGTGAATAACACAACACCTGCTTCACTTTGATTTTGGACCCAAGAGTTTATACAAGAAAATTCTAAAAATCAAGATGATTACTATGAATTGATAATGAGACAATCCAACCAATAAAGAGAAACTGATTGTCGAGATCAATATATAGAAAGGAAGCGTGAACATCGTCATCAGCAGAGAAAAAAGGAAAAATTTCATTGACGCCAGAGATGGAGAGATGAATCGTAACCGATGCATAGGCGAAGGAGAGAGGAATCGTAAAGGGCAGAGAGACGCAAGGAATCCTGAACTACAAAACTTTTAACCACTTATCTGTACCTAAGGGCAATATAGGTAAACTAAAAATATAATAAATTTGTAGAAAAATAATTAAATATGACATGGACTATATAATCTGACGTGGACATCAGTCAAAGGACTATTTTAAGTTTTTAATCTTCAATACGGTATTATTGAAAAGTTAATCTTATTTAGAGATTAAAATGAAGTTTTCTAGGTTTTTTTTTTTTATGTCCGAGTTTAATAGGGTTGTATATTGATATTCATAATCCAGAGATTCCGCATTGACCTGCAAGATTTGTGGTTGAATCTGTTGTGCGAATGGATTAAAATAAGATTCACCAATAAATTAGGTAAATCTAATGATGCTCAATCTTCGGTTGTTCAAACTCGTATCTTGACGGCAAGTGCTACTTGGTTTTATGGTATTCCCAAAAGAAAAAAAAAAGTTGGTTATTGTAACATCCCACGTCGTCCAGAGGAGTGATCCTTAAATGTATATTCCCATCCTTACCTAACACGAGGCCTTTTGGGAGCTCATTGGCTTCGGGTTCCGTAGGAATTCCGAAGTTAAGCGAGAAGGGGGCCAAAGTAGTCCCAAGATGGGTGACCCACTGGGAAGTGGATCGTGAGTTCCCAGAAACAAAACCGTGAGGGTGTGGTCGGGGCCCAAAGCGGACAATATCGTGCTACGGTGGTGGAGTGGGCCCGGGAGGTGGTTGCGCCTGGGCCGGGATGTGACAAATTGGTATCAGAGCCAATCCCTGGCTGGAAGTGTGCCGTGTGGTGTGAGTGTGCCGACGAAGACGTCGGGCCCCTAAGGGGGGTGGATTGTAATATCCCACATCGCCCAGGGGAGTGATCCTTAAATGTATATTTCTATCCTTACCTAGCACGAGGCTTTCTGGGAGTTAACTGGCTTCGGGTTCCGTAGGAACTCTGAAGTTAAGCAAGAAGGGGGCTAGAGCACTCCCAGGATGGGTGACCCACTGGGAAGTTGATCGTGAGTTCCTAGAAACAAAACCGTGAGGGCGTGGTCAGGGCCCAAAGCGGACAATATCGTGCTACAGTGGTGGAGCAGGCCCGGGAGGTGGTTGGGCCCGGGCCGGGATGTGACAATTTATTCTGAGATCCCACATCAACCAATGGAGAGAGGGTGACGATCCTGTAAGCCTTATATGTACATGCCCACCTCCGTATAGCACGAGACCTTATGGAAACTCACTGGCTTCGGATTCCATTGGAACTCCAAAGTTAAGTGAGTAGCGCGCGAGGGCACTCCTATGATGGGTGACCCACTGGGAAGTTGCTCATGAGTTCCCATAAACAAAAACCGTGAGGGAATGGTAAGCCCAAAGAAGACAATATCGTGCTACGGTGGTGGAGCGGGCCCGGGAAGTGATCCGCCCCGGGCCGGGATGTGAAAATTTGGTATCAGAGCCACTCTGCCGATCGGTGTGGATGTGCCGACGAGGACGTCGGGTTCCCCTTAAGTGGGGTGGATTGTGAGATCCCACATCGACCAACGGAGAGGGGGTGAGGATCCTGTAAGCCTTATATGTACATGCCCACCTCCATATAGCACGAGGCCTTTTGGGAACTCACTGGCTTCAGATTCCATTGGAACTCCGAAGTTAAGTGAGTAGCGTGCGAGAGCACTCCCATGATGGGTGACCCACTGGGAAGTTGCTCGTGAGTTCCCAGAAACAAAAACCGTGAAGGAATGGTAAGCCCAAAACGGACAATATTGTGCTACGGTGGTGGAGAGGGCCCGGAAAGTGATCCATCCCGGACCGGGATGTGACAGTTATATAGTACTCCAAATTCTAGAAGTGAAGTGAATTGAAAGAAGAAAATTACAGTCGGAAGTCCAACTCGGCTATTCACATAAAATAATGTTATCCAAACGTAAAATTAACACTACTGTTGACACATTTTTCAATACTAATCCGGCTATTCACATAAAATAACTACATGATATTGTGTTTCTAAATAAAATTAGTTTAACATGTAAAACTTTTCGTCTTTGAAGTTAAGAAGGCAGATTGCAAACGATTGCATTTGATGTTTTCATGATTTTATCATTTCTAACCGAAAAAAGGGCTCACATTTGATTCTCTATATTCAAACCCATATTTTCCAACTGGTTCCAACTTCCAAGTCCAATAATAAGATACGATACGTAACCACTGTATTTAGAGGAAAAATGTTCCGACTGCCAATATTGGATTAGCTCCTTTCGCCTATTCTAGTACGAAAAAACAAATAAAAACGTACACGGATAGTTGCAGTTAAAGTAACTTATCACGATAACATGCATATTAAGCTAAGTTATAATAATATGACCACTTTTAGCCTACTCAGATAGGAGTTTGCAGTTTAGAAGTAAAATCATTAAAATAGATACGTAAAATATCTAGTTGTATATCTTTTCCCCCCATATTATATTTGTATTTTAAGAATCTTTTCTTTATAATTTGTTTAGTGGGTTCGTTTTGGCTTTGTTAGGCATTTGAATCAAGCAATTTTTTTATTTTATGAGGATGTATGGCGTGGAGTAAAAAATAATCAAGAGACGACACGTGGATTTTTGGGTTAAAAGGACAAAATTACCCTCGAGGCATCCCGGAATTCCTACGTGCGAGCAGTGGATAATCATCCTTCAATCAAGTCAAAAGTGCCCAAATAGGTATTTATTTATAACCTATTTCATCCACCCTCATCATATCTTCTCCACAAGGTAACCCCAAAAACATTCCTTTTAAATTATGTTAATTAGCTAATTAATAGATTTATTACCTAATTAATCTATTAAATGGCTAATTAAACTACCAATTACACCCACAAAATGCACAAGGGGCCGGTCACCTTCTCTCCCAAGGGGGCCGGCCATGCCCTATATATACTACCCCATTTTCTCTAAAAACCTAGATCTTCACTTTTGCTAAACACTCAAAATTCTCCAAACACTTTTCCCTCAAAATTCTAACTTTGGCATCGGAGGTTCTTCGACCAAAGTGCCCCCCATTCATCGTGGGCGCGTGAGGCTTTTGGCCTTGACCAAAGGTGTTATTTGTTTTGTAGGTGCAATTTTGTCCAAGAACAAGGAGGAAGAAATTTGCATCCACAAATTGGTGCATTCATTGAGAGTTGAGTCCCACACTCGTAGAAGACTCTTGCATCCAAGGTTTTTGTTTTATTTTCTTGTCCATTTGTAGATTTTTCGTACATTTTTATTATTAGAATTTTTTATTTGCAAAAATTCTTTGATAAAATGTAAAAGGGAAGTACAATGGCTAGAAATTTAGAAAATTCAACAAGTGAAAATTCCAATAAGTGGCACCACCAACATGTGGTTTCCATCACGGGAACCACCGCGGTGAGGTCCATGGTGTCACCACCACAGCCCGAGCCGTGCCATCTAAGCAAGCCCAAGCCTTGCATTCGCATGCATCACATGCCGAGCAGCCTGCTGCCGTGGTCTAGCCTGCTCCCGCCGAGCAGCCCACTCTTGTGACCTTACCTATTCCTACCGAGCAGCCCAATCTTGTGGCCCAGCCTGCTCTTGCCAAGCGGCCCACTTTCGTGGCCCAGTCTGCTTCTGTGGCCTTCCAAGCAGGTTAGAAGCAGCCTACTGCAATAGTCAACATGAGCAACCTCCCAACTAGCCCGCAAGAAGCATCTTTCACCTCACATCGGAGTAGGCAGCACGACAGACGGATAGAAGCAGTCACTAAATCTGGCTCAAAGTTCAATTGGTAGCCTGTGAAAAACTCGCTCGACTACAAGGAACACACCACATGCACTGCATCCATAGCATAACAGAGCCAAACCTATGGAAGAGCAGCCTAGACCAGCAAGTTACGGCTAGGGGCAGCCGATAGCTTCGCCATCCTAACAAAGGCAAATTCAGGAAGAAGTAGAAAAACTCTTGACCAAGCGATTGAGCAATTTCCAACGCAACGAGGTCACCTACGAGGCACTACGACGGAACATGACCAACATAAGTAGGTCACCCTTCAATGACGACATCAAGCAGGCAGAGCCTTCACGCGAGTTCAGTGTGCCACATTTCACATCTTTCAAATGGGATGAAGACCCGGAAAGACACTTAAAGCACTACCGAAGCATAATGATCCTTTATTGAAACAACGACGATCTCATGTGCAAGATATTCGCCACCACTTTACAAGGCGAGGCACAAGATTGGTTCTACACCTTGCCGCCATAATTCATCCAGAGTTTCGACGAACTTTCTTTGGTTTTCACCAAAGAATATTCATCGTATCGCTCAATAAAAAAGAAGTCCAACCATTTGTTCAACGTCAAGAAGAACCCAAAGGAGTCAGAGACTATGTGAAAAAATTCAAAGTAGAGAAGGCAAGGATAGTCGGATGCAACGACTCGATAACTAGAGCAGCTTTCCAAAAAAGACTTCTAGCAAACCACCCGCTATTCCGAAAATTGATCTTGAAAGAATATCTAACTCTGGCAGACTCTTTCTCTCTGGCAGAGAAGCATGCACTTTGGGACGAGGCTTGCCAATTCACATTCAAGGAATTGAAGAAGTACCTGACATCACCTCCCTACCATCCAAACAGGAAGCAGCAGATGACTTGTTCGCATGTTTGACGGTATCTAAAGTAGCAATAAGCTTTACCATTGTACGAGAAGAGCTGGGGGCTCGACACCCTGTATTCCACAGTTCAAAAGCTCTCATAGATGCTATTAGAAATTCAAAAGCTAACTTTGGCGATGGTTATTGCAACCCGGAAGCTCAAGTTTTGCCTTCAAACGCACCCAGTCTTGCTCATGACGCATTATTCCGTCCAATCCAAATGCGCGACGATACAGGCGTAGACCCTGGCG
Organism: Heteromeles arbutifolia; assembly: GCA_024362995.1. Taxonomy (NCBI): domain Eukaryota; kingdom Viridiplantae; phylum Streptophyta; class Magnoliopsida; order Rosales; family Rosaceae; genus Heteromeles; species Heteromeles arbutifolia. The sequence goes on along the minus strand of JANCRC010000002.1, from coordinate 33,751,885 downwards.
GATGCAAAGTTTTATGATGAACTCAACAACTCGGCCCAAAAGACACGCCAAGGGCAGACGAACACTGGAATGACACACTAGGAAGCAAGTTTTGTCCTCGTCACCCCAAAAGATTCTACATAGGAGCAACATGCACCGGTTGGTGAGCATCACTTCCTGCTACGTGTCACACGGCCCCAACAGACCCTTGCTCCATAATTCAACTCTAAAGTGGCCCAATATCGGCAGTTGAGCATTTCTTGCTGTGTGTAAGATGGCCCCAGCTCCATGGCTCTCTACCACACATTCACGATTCAAAAGAGCGGCCCAACAAAGCCCCAAAGGTACCGAGCACACCCTAGCCGCGCCTGCTCCACCTGATGGAAACTTCTAGCATTTGTATGTCAACGATGTATCCAACTACAAAGGTTCGAGAGTAGCCGTAGTCCTTGTCACCCAGACGGTTCGATGCCCGAGCAAGTGATCATTCTAGACTTCAAAGCATCCAACAACGAAGCAAAGTACGAGACCCTACTAGCAGGCCTCCAAATGGACAAAGACTTGGCGGTGAAAATGCTCGCAATTCATTATGACTCCTAGCTAATCACTAGCCAGACTACTTGAGGCGTTTTAGAATTACACCCTCACTCAAGTTCCACAGGCAAACAACGCTCACATAGACGCACTAGCCGGCCTAGGCTTCGCCCTTGACCACCAACTCAAATGCTTTATTTCGATACACTATCTAGAAGAGCCAAGCATAGAGGTGAAGCCAGCAGCCGAGGTGTCACAGGTTAGTACAACTCCAAACTGGCAAGATTCCATTGTAGACTACTTGGTCAATGACACATTCCCCATGGAAAGATTGGAGTCTAGGAAGCTCCAAATCAAGCCAGCATGCTACTACATGTGGAACGGCATTCTCCTCCAAAGATCTTACACAGGACCACATCTCCGCTGCTTAGCGCCTTTCGATGACTTGAAGGTTCTAAGCTCAATCCATGAAGGCGTTTGTGGAAATCACTCCGGAGGTCGATCCTTAGGACAGAAAGCTCTTAACGCAGGCTATTGTTGGCCTACCATGCACCGAGATGCTAAAAAGTTAGTATAAAAGTACGACCGTTACCAACGTTACAAGCCGGTATTAGCACTGCCTTCCAACAAAGCTATACCTGCAGACGAATCCTTGGCCGGTTATGTAGTGGACAATCGACCTGGTAGGACCTATGCAGCTTGCGACTGAGGGTAGAGGCATGATGATCGTGGCAACCGACTACTTCACCAAATAGGTAGAAGCAAAGCCTAAGATGACCATGACTCAGACGGACATAGAGCACTTCATATAGAGGAACATCATTTGCCAATTTGGCATCCCTCAATCCATCGTCACCGACAGTGGCCTATAACTCGTGAGCAAAGATATGGCAAAGTTATTCCAAAAGTATGGCATCAAACAACACATGTCCACGCCGAGATATCCTGAAGGCAATAGGCGGGCTGAAGCATCCAACAAGATGATCCTTGACTGCCTCAAGAAATCCTTCACCAACAAGAAGGGAAAATGGCTAGACAAACTCCCCGGATGTCTATGGGCATATCGCACTACCAAAAGATGAGCAACTGGTGAGACTCATTTCTTTTTGGCATTTGGCTTAGAAGCAATCATTCATCCCAATGTCATCAAGCCAAGTATCATCGCTCTACTACCAAGCATTAAGCAGAACAGTAAGGAAATGGCCATAAACTTAGATCTGGCAGAAGAGAAATGCGAGCAGACCGTAATTCGCATCGCAGCCTACCAGCAGCAGCTTCTCTCCAATTACAACAAAACGGCCAAGATTCGGTAATTCCAGCCTGAAGATCTAGTCCTAAGAAAAGCTTTCATCACTGCTAGCAGAGAAGGCTCCAAAAAGATGGATCCCATATGGTAAGGTTCATGCAAGATCAGCAGAGTAGCTGGCAAGAGTAATTACACCTTCACCACAATGAAACGACAAAAAGATCGAAAAGTAGTGGAACGCCTATAATCTGAGGAAGTACCATGTGTGACCTTCTGCTACATCAAAGCCTGAAGACTCAAGCAGCTCGACAGGCACCACCTCACAAGCCGATGACTATCCAGTTGTTATGTAGTTCCCACCTTACAACTAAGTTCCCGTTCGTTTCACTCATGTTTCAATGAGGAATTCAAAAGTAATTGCAACTTGGCTCGGCTGCATGCTAAAACAACTGATTAATCCTGTACTTCAAAAGATGACCGCTCCATTCTTAGGGACACATCGCAGGAATTACGCCCCCCAACGAACCAACCATGGTCTCTAGTGCGAGAGGGTAAACCAATTCCCTGACACCCACATGGGTCAGCTCTCCAAGACGGGAGGATAAACTCTACACTCTGAATATCCAGACGTGGATGAGCTTGGCTACCCTAATATAACTAGATGCATGATGGCTTACACTGGGATTCCTAGAAGTAGCCACAATGATATTTTTCAAGGCTTAGCTAACTGAAGGATTTTGGGTCTCTTGGCCCAATCCGCGGGGAACCAATCCCTAGAGACAGAGGGTGCACATTACGCAGTACGCCCTATGGATGGCTACCCTGGAAACCTAAAGCTGCTACTGAGTGCACTAAGGTAGCCTACGGTTTCCAGAAGACTACCTACGGCTTACCCTTCGAGCAGTAAAACCACGTTAGACTTATACAACCGCACATTCTTATGGAAGGTTAAACAAGCTAGCGTGTATATACGAAGCTTTATCCACTACTGACATGCTACGTAGTCAATAAGCTTCACCTCTGTTGAGAGCGGAACAACCTACACCAGGTCTTAAAGTGTTGTATACTTGTTACACAACCTACAGAATTGGAGAAAACCAAGGTTAACAGCCTAGTGGTTATGCGGACTTGTCTGCTTCTGTAAGAAAGGCATCCAGTTGCCAAACCTATGGCTAACAACTTTGCAAAGTTCTACACCAACACCTACAGCTACATAGGCTACGCGGGCCTGTATGCTTATAGGAAAAGTAGCACCCTTGCCACTGGTAGGAGCATATTTATGCGACTTAGTTAGCTTGTTTCCTTGCATTTACTTAGTTAGTTTATGTTTATTATAGTGTTTTAAGCTATTTTCGTGTGTTTGTAGGTCCAATTGGCAAAGTTGGCAAGAAAGTGCATTTTAGAGCATTTTGGAGCAATTCTGGGCTGAAATGGATTGCATGCATATGGAGGACAATGAATGGATGAATTTGAAGATTAAGAAAGGCTAGGAGTGTGCAAAAGAGTTGGCGAAATAAATTCAAGTCAAAGAAGATAAGGAATCAGCTACAAACATGGAACATTATCCAAACTAACCTTATCTTATCTTATCTTATTCTAATCTTATCCTACTTTAATTCCAACTGAAAGAGGGATTCCTTTTCCTATTTGGAGACTTAAAATCTATCATAACATTCTTTCTAGAAAGCCTTATCCTTTCCTACCTTGGTGCCACATGTTTTAGCCCTTGTTTTTATAAAAATCAGCCATTTCTAGAATCCCTACAAATCTGGCGCCCCAAACCTTTCTAGAAGGCCTTTGCCTTGCCTTGTACTCCATCCCCTTTCCCTCCAATTCCTGCCGCACCTTCCTCTCCATTTCCTTCTTGGATTCTGATTTTAATTAGTCTTTTTCCCTCTTGAATTGGGCTGAAGTTATCCCATTCCTTCCAGGAGTTTGTGCCAAGTATTCTCTCCCTATATATACATATTTTCTGTGCAAAAATCAACCTACCACCCCCTATACCACACCATAATTCGTAGCCATCACCATCCATACACAGAAACACCCTTTGCCGCAAGAAGGAGAGGATGAGAGCTTTGCCGTGGCTTCCATTGGAGGAGGACCTTGTGCCGTAACAACCTGCAACCATTGGAGACTTCCTGAGTTCTTTCTTCCCTTGTTTTAGTTTCAATGTTTATTTCAGATTGCTTTTCAATTGTTATGAACATGTGTAACTAAGCTTTTCTTAGTTAGAGGTGAATTGGAAGCCATGGACATATGTTTAATATGAATTGATTACCTCCAGTTATTGTTTCGTAAAACATGAATGCGATTCACTTATCTGTTTGATTAAAACTTATTCTTGTATGTGGGTTAAGGGTGCACACTTAGTTTGCATGCATGAATTTGATGCTAGAGTATAAGGGAATTTCACCTAATCGTTATGAACTTATATTCACAAGTAGTAAAAGTCACTAGTCATGATTGTGTTAAGTGAATCCATGGCAGCAGTATCATCATGCTTTTCATAGTTAGGAATGCTTTGTCAATGCTTATGATTTTCATAGAACTTAATGATCTTTGAATGTATCTCTATTATGCGTATTCCATGTAGGGAACTTGATAAGAATAATTTGATTATCGATGCGTCATCCATCTAATTCAATGAATTAAGCAAAATCTGAAAGTTAATTTGTGCATTCACGATTAATTTGGGGCATTGTCATTCATGGTTTAAGGCAACAATACTGGAAATCAATTTGTGTTGCATATGTTTCATGTGTGGAGAAGGATCCTCTAACTAGCCTTTCACCCTTTTAAACAACCAATTTCGTGTCTACTTTGTTTTGTTTTGCAATCTGTCTAATTTAGTTAAATTCGTAAGAAACTAATCCCCCTTTAGTTAAGTGTGTTAGATTAGTTAGAAACTTGTTCAAATCTGTCCAATTTAGTGTTTTGAGTCTTATTAGTCTAGAATTCGTCCAAATAACTCCCTAGAGTCTGTTTTGAGTCTAGTTGTTAGTTTTGAGCTGTTTTAAGTTGTTTTGAGTCTTTAGAGTCTAGTTAAGTGTTTTTAAGTTTAGTTTTGTGTTTTTGAGTCATATTTGTGTAGATTAGCATCCCTAGTTAGTCCTTGGCCTAGAACGATCCCTACTTATTCATACTATAACTATCTTAATAGGGTTTTAATTTGAGTGTCATATAAATTTGCACATCAAATTTTGGCGCCGTTGCCGGGGATTAGCAAAATTGCTAATCTTCCCTTTGCCAGTAGTTTCATTAGTTTTCTGTTTTTGTTTTTCTTGTGTATCTGAGTTTGTTTTCTGTCGTTTTCTTTGTTTTAGGTACTAGTTTATGACTCGTAGTTCTCAACCTGTTCGTGAGAATGTATTGGAGTTTGACGACGATTTTGAACGAACATTGAGAAGAAAGAGGAAGCAGCCAGAACCCAATCCACCTAGTTCTAGTTTTAAATCCGAATTTGAAGAAGAAGAAGAGGAAGAACAATCCATGGCTGTGGACAATCGAACAATCAAAGAACTTTCAGCCTCGGGATTGGACAATGCCGTGCCTCTATGCATTCAATATCCTAGGGTAGCTCAAGGCAAGACCGATGAGTTCGAATTGAAGTCAAGCTTGCTGCATCATATTCCCAAATACCATGGGTTGTCCATGGAATATCCAAACAAGCACTTGAAGGAGTTTGAAGTGGTGTGTTCAAGCATGACACCAATCAACGTAGATGAGAGTATTCTGAAGATGAAAGCCTTTCCATTCTCTCTTGTGGATAAGGCTAAAGATTGGCTTTATGAACTAGCACCTGGAACCGTCACTTCTTGGGAAAGCATGAAAAGAGCATTCCTAAAGAAATTCTTCCCAACTTCAAGAGTCATTCTTTTGAGGAAGAGAATTAGTGGAATTCAACAAAACCAAGGAGAATTGTTTCCAGCATATTATGAGCGTTTTAAGGCGTTGGTTGCATCCTGCCCACAACACCAAATGAAGGAAGAGCTTTTGATTCAATATTTCTACGAATGACTTCTTCCAATTGAGAGAAAAATGTTTGATGCTTTAGCGGGAGGTGCTTTGGTTAACAAAACACCAGTCGCTGCCAAGATCTTAATTGCAAATCGAGCCTTGAATGCACAACAGTACGAAGGTGTTGGCCAAAGAGACCCCCCACGACAGTGAGTTAATGAGGTAAGTTCCATGTCCGAAATTCAATCCCAATTAGCTAACCTCACTGTTATTGTGTCACAGATGACCGAAGGAATGAAAGTGCAAAGAATTACACCAAATGTGTGTGGCGTGTGCTCTATGCAGGGATACCTTTCTGAGCAATGCCCTCAATTAATAGAGAATGAGGGATGGGAAAGTGCCAACGTCATTGGCTTTCAAGCCCAAAATCAGCCAAGGAATAATCCATACTCCAATACTTACAATCCGGGCTGGAGAGATCACCCAAACTTCAAGTGGAGGGAGCCTCAACAACCTCAAAAACAAGGTGGATTTAGACAGCAAACTCCGGGATTTTATCAAAAGCCATTCACACCAATGCAACCTCAACCACAATCTGCTCAACCAAACTCAGGTTCGCTATTTGATAATGATCAAGCTATTCAACTACTAACTTCTGTAGCGTAGGGATTACAAAATCAAAATAATCGAATAGCTAATCAAGATAAGGAAATGAGCGACATGAAGAAGCAAATAGGGCAGATTTCAGAGTTCCTTGGGTAGTTTCGAGAAGAAGGTAAACTACCTAGCCCAACCGTTGTGAATCCGAATGGAGGATTTGAAACCGCTAAAGCCATCAAGTTGAGAAGTGGAAAAGAAGTTGGAACTGACCCAAAACCATCCAAATCAAGCCAAAAGGAAGATGAGAAGTTGCTGATTGAAAAAGAACAGGAAGCAAGAGCCACGGCAAAGGAAGACCAACCTTTGCCGCAGCCCCCTAAGGCCTCAAAACCGTCCCAAACTACCAAGGTAAGTCCAAATTCAAATTTTTGTAGTTCTATTCCACTGAATGCACCCTTTCCTAGCAGGTTTATGCAAGCTAGGAACGAAGAGAACGAACAAGACATTCTGGAGACGTTTAGGAAGGTGCATGTCAATATCCCGCTCCTTGATGCTATAAAGCAAATCCCGAAGTACGCTAAGTTCTTAAAGAAGCTATGTATAACAAGGAAACAGATTCGGGAGAAAGAGGTGGTACATGTAAGTGAGAATGTCTCTGCAATGTTGCAAAGAAAGCTGCCACCTAAATGCAAAGATCCAGGTAGTTTCACTATCCCTTGTGTAATTGGTAAAACAAGGTTTGAACATGCTATGCTAGATCTAGGTCCATCAATTAATGTCATGCCATATTCTGTTTATGCATCTATGAATCTAGGAGATCTTAAAAATGATGGTGTTATTATCCAATTAGCCGATCGTTCTAATGCTTATCCGAAAGAAGTTTTGGAAGATGTTTTGGTGCAAGTAGACCACTTGATTTTTCCTGCAGATTTTTATGTGCTTGACATGGAGGACTCGGCCCACTCTCCACTTTCACCACTTTTACTTGGATAACCTTTCACGAAAACTGCTCAAACCAAGATTGACGTGGCCAAGGGAGCAGTAACTATCGCATTTGGTGGCGATATGATTAACTTTAAAGTTTCTGAATCTATTGAGAATACTAATGACGTTCGTTCTTGCTTTTTCATTGATGCAATAAAAAATAAAGGGCAGGAACATTCTGTACCAATAAAGAAGGATGCATTTAGAACCACCAACGAAGAGGGAATTGGAGTGAAGCACAAGGATTGCACGGCCACAACCCTCAAACCCTCAAATCTGGCCGAGAGCACCCCACATGCATTTGTTGATAGTGCTGCCACTTCATTGCAGTACATTGGTAAGCCACCTATTCCAATTTTGATTCCCATTTTAACTACTAGGTTGTTACCTTGTATGGTGCAGGTCCCTAATCGAATCCAAGCTGGTAGGAATGATTACATTGACTATAGGATGCTCAACGCCCCGATCATAAATGATTACTATCCCCTTCCATTCATAGAGCCAATGTACGAGAATTTTGAAGAGCATGTCATGGAGGATGTACCCCTCCATGCCGTGGGCCAAGATGGAGCTTAAAATGAGGTATCGTCCGGCTGGAAGACGTTAAAGCAAGCGCTTCTTAGGAGGCAACCCATGTGTTCAAATGAGGAGAAGAAAGAATTCTAGCTCCACAACCAGATTTGCGTTTCTTAACCCTACTCTTTATTGCTCTTATTTTGCCATACTTGTCATGTTTGTTAGTTGTGTTGTTTGTTTGCTTGTGTGTGAGTCTATGTTTGAAACATTGAGGACAATGTTTGATTTAAGTGTTGGGGGGGGTGGGTAAACAAAGTGTTTTTAATGAAAATTCATAGGATTTTGTCACCCATCACTTCTAAAGTTGTTACTCATTGTTTTTAAGTGTTTTTAGTGTGTTTGGAAGTGTTTTTGTGTCATATAACAGAAAAAGAAAGAAAAAATCGAAAAAAGTTTGAAAAATACAAAAAGAGTCATTTTTGTGTGTTTGTTTGTGTCTTAGGGTACCTTCCAACACAATGATGAGGATTTGGTTTTTAATTGCATGGTTGTTAAAGAAAGTTACAAACATGGATAGAAGTTTGATATGCTTTGGTTTATGCTCAATTGTAGTTGTTGTTTACGAATTCACATGTAATCACAAAGAAAAAAAATCAGTTTTTGTAACATGCTTGAAGGAAGTAACTCAAACTAACGCTACAACCCTGAGAGACTTGAGCCTATACTTTATTTGGAGAGTTATTAATCTTGACATTCTTGTTTTCTAAAGTTGTTGCATGATCTCATCATTCTTTGCTTGGTTGCTACTTAGAATGCGTTTCATCATTTAGTTCCAAATACTAGAACTCATGCCCGTTTCATTCAAAGCATGAAATTGATTAGAATAACAAATATCAAGAGGAAGTTGTTTAGTTTAAACCAGAGCCAAAAAGCCTTAACCCTTTTGCATTATGATTTGTAGGTTTAACCCCGTTGAGCCTTGTTTAGCCTAATTTTCTTTGTTACCCACATTAGCCTTACCTAGCCTAGAATAGGACTATCCATACCCTTGTTCTTAAAGGATAGTGAAGCATGACTTAGAGGGAATTCCTTTTGATCGATATTATGCAGAAAAACAAGTGTGGGGGAAGGGATTTTCGTGCAAAAGAAGAAGAAAAGAAAAGAAAAAAAATGTGAAAAGAAAAGAAAAAGAAAGAAAATAGTTGAGAAACAAGTGAGAATGAGCTCACAAGTGTTGGTTGTTGAAGAAAGGGTCCAAAAGTTTGAATCTGGCCCTAAAAGTTGTATAAATCTTCCCTTTGTGTTCAAAGTTAGTTGCTGCATTCAAAAGTGAATTCTAAGTGTTGATTTCATTGCTTTGCTTACTATTTCTTTAAGAACTTTTGTTTATCTTTACCTCTCTTTGTTAGCCAATACCCTAGCCCCATTACAACCCTTTGACTTTTATATTGATTGTTATGTGTTTCAATAATGTGGAGTTTGGGATTGGTATGAGCATATGGTATCCCTGGTTCTCGCGTCTAAGTAGTGGCATTCCGTTCATGAGATCATATACATGCATTAATAATTCCAGAAAGTGTCTTCTTTGTTGAAAACATATATGAGTGTTTAGTCTACATGTTTACATCAATCTTCTCACATATACCTAGTGTAGGGAGTTGTTGGAAATATGCCCTAAAACCAATCTTATGATGATACTTTACGGACATTTCACATGTTAAACTAATCTAGTTTGATATAAAGGGCAAAGATTATTGTTTTAAGCCGTCTCATATAAATGTTATATGCTTAAACGATAAGTCCAAGGAATATGTAATAGGGAGAATGTGATCTAAAGAAGTTAGATTCATGAGACCATTCTCTTCCGTATACATATCCTAAATGTTCCTGATCATAGGATTGCCAATTGGGCATTGACAGTCCGTCAAGATCAGTACATGTTATGTCTTCTCTTAGGGAGAGTGACTGGTCTCGAGTCATTGGTTTGACTGACACCAAGACAAACATGTAGGTGCCCAATAGAGAATGAGTCCACTGAACACGATCAACAAAGAGTTCTAATACTCATGTCACATGAGAACTCATGGTTGGGATAATGCAAAGTAGTCATTTGACCTGAGGCATCATAGTTGTTTTGTGGTTAGGTCCTTGATCTTTGACTATGTCAAAGTCACTCCGTCAGAGGGTGTCCACGGCATAGTTGGGGTTAAGCCACTTAGCCATGGAGGCAAGTGAATACGCAACAAGGGATCTCTAACCTTCAAACGTTGGCGGAGAATACTCTATGATATGATTAAGAATCTATGGCCAGAGTATGAATGAGGTTTATGAAGTCATTCAAAATCACATTCAAGGTAATCATATAAGTAAATGAATCACATTGGATAGTAGACATGAATAAACTATCAAACCAAACAATGTGGTCAAGAGTATTGTATTAGAGAAAGACCGTATTGCATTGTAATCCTAAACTGAATAGGTTCTCCACCTCTTCTGATTAGCTTGGGTAGCCATGACATACTGCTAGGTATCACTCATGGTTTGTGGAAGCCCTAAGGGTGAGTAATCACTAAAGGGAGAATTGAAAGTATGTTTTAATTCACAATCGATCGTTAAGAGTAACAATCGCCCACTGCCTCGCTAAAAGAAACCTAATGGATCGTACACCGTGTAAGGTAGAGATTGAAGAAACAACGGAGTTGAGTAAGGATAATTAAATGGTTTAATTATTTATGGCTAGGATTAATTAATACGTTAATTAATCAAACAAATATGTTCGTTATAGACCTCGGGTTAGTTTTGGGCCGTAAGGCCCAATGGGATTTGAATGTCAAGCCCATTAACTCAAGTTGTATGACAACTTGAAAACACAAAGGACTTGAAAGCCCAATGAACCCTTAATGGCTGACCATATAGAGAAGGGGTAGTGAACTTGGCTTAAATGCAAATTTGCCACTCCATTGTGAGGTGGTATAAAGGCAACTTTATAGCCATTTCATCCTTAGGGTTTCTTTTGGAGAAAAGATGAGAACACAAATCTCTCTTTGCTCTCTAAGAGGCCGGCCACCCTAGAGGAAATTAGCTAGCAATCTTACTTCCTCTAGGTCACTCATCTTTTCATCAATCCTCACCTTGGTGTGGAAAAATTAGAGGTTCTCTATTTTGGGAACTTGGAGAATCCCTTCTACCATCCTCATCCAAGAAATCCATGGAGCTAAGAAGCAAGGAATGAAGGCCCTATCTCCTTGGGTGATTAGCCTTTGCTTATGCAAAGAGGAATCAACAAAGGTATAAATTTCTCAACTCACTTTGTTCTTGAGTTGAGTCTTGGTTCACCTAACTACTAGGCTTTGAATTTCATGGGTAATGTTTTGTTTTGAGTGCATACAAGCATGATTCCGCCTTTAATTGTTAATTGGATGCCATAGATGTTGCTCAAATGAACATGTTTTTCACAAATTTTCCTTCAAGTGGTATCAAGAGCCTAGGTCTAGTAGTTGGTGAATCCTTTTGGGTTTTGTAGTTCATAGTCTTTGATTTGAGTGTTGTAATGGTTACAAGTTTTATTCTTGCTTCTTTGAATGTAAATTTTGTTAGAAAATTTGCCATCTCAAATGTTGTAGATGTAGTTCATATGAGCATGAATTTTGGAGCTAAAATTTGGTGCCATGTTTTTGGGGAAATTCGGCCAAATCCAAAGGGTGGATTTTTGGGTTCTTGTTTGTCTTGTTAAAATTGTTTTAAAGTGACTTTTGGAACCCCTAAGTGCCCTAGGATGTTAACCCTCTTTTATGTAGTGAAAATTTGAGTTTTATTGAGTGAAAACATTCATGGAGCTCTTATGAGTTTTCATGTGTGTTCTTCAATGTTCTTGTTGATCTTATCAAGAACAAAAAGGTTTGGAGTTTTGATTCAAAGTGTTTGGTGTTTTTCATAAAGTTTTGGTTTAATTTTGATTGGTGATGGATGATTGGTGATGGATGATTGATGTCTTTATTGTTTGACAAAACATTTTCTTACAACCTATACCAATCAACTTTTCCACACCTATCTATCAACTTTTTCAAAACACTTTCAAATTTTAAATTTTTCACCAAAACCTTTTACCCCTCCTTTTTCACTACCAAAACCGGCCACCATATTAAGTAGGGTATTTTTTGGGCTTTTATGCAATTACATAAAGTTTTGATACTTTTGTGTATTTGTACTTTGATCCGAAAGTTTACATTTTTACGTAGAGACCCAAATCACTAAAGGACAAATTGTTTTGCTTTTTTAATGAAGTTTTTGTATTTGTTGAAATTTTTGGGTTCTAGTTGTAATTACATGAAGTAGTGGACTTTTGTGGTTTAATAAAGTGACCCCAAAAGTTTGTGTTTTGCAATATAGCCCAATGGTTGAGGTTATTGCTTTTTGGCCCAAATTAGTAGAGAACAAAATAGTTTTGTATCATTAAATGAGAATTGGATTTTCATTTTATTTAGCTCTATTTAAATCAATTCTATGGATACAAAAGCCAAATGAAAATGTTACATTCAAGTTTAATTAGTTAAAGCGTTAATTAATAAAAGAAATGGTGATTATGAACCTAAGCCTACGATAATTGAGCTATGTGAAAGGCCGTCTCAAATTTGTTTGAACCATGGGAATGTGTAGATTAATTTTGGTTGTAATTTGATATGATCAAATGTTGTAAAAGAGCATAAGCTCTTCTTTACTTTAAAGTAATTTGTTTTGACCAAATGTTGTAAAAGAGCATAAGCTCTTCTTTACTTTGAAGTACTCATTTCTTGTTTATTTGATATGCATGAAATTGGAGTAGTTGGGTCCAACGCCCAATAGGAGAAACACGCCTTAATATGATTAAACAAGTAACTAAAATCAATCACCATCCCTAGACCGAGGTCCAACACTAGGCTCATGTTGGATCGAATCAAAGGTTCATAGTCATCCTAAGGCCCTAAGGTAACTGTATAGTCCATCAATGAATGCAAAGCTTATGTTAGTAGTACCATATACTCTTGCTTTAAAAACCGTTTTACAAGCTTAGTGGGAGTATCATATACTACTAAATCAATCAAATGGACCAATAGTTGTAATAGGACCAAATTGTTTTAATAAGATTTAAATGAATGCTTATATGTGATGAGACCTAAAACCCTCAACTAAACCATTATTAAATTGACAAGCGTGAGAGTGCTTTGAACACTCTTCCGTGGCCTTCCACCGTGGTAGGCTCCAATCGTTTGTGACTCGTACACCGACTTCACCCTATCATGGGGGAGTACAAAGTGCGTGCTTACACTCAGGAGGAGTTCTATATACATACATGATGAAGTAAGGTAGGCAACGAGTTTAGCCAATATGATATCATTCTGAGGCTATGCTTGAACCCCTACACGAACTAGGCACGGTGGGAATGACTTAACTAAGTGCAATGACGCCAATATGATATCATTCCGAGGCATCATTCTCTAGAGGCCAAATAAGATGAGTACTTGCAAGAGATGCAAATGAGTAAGCGTACTCTCTCATTATTATTGATGCTAGCCAAGATCATATCATTGTGAGGTGGGCTTGGTAATAGTGAGCCTCCCATACCCTACTAAGAGTTTTCTTCAAAACTCTCGAATTCTGATGAGGGATATGGAATTTGCCGAAAATAGTAGGTGGTGCTATTTGATTTAAGGACCCGGATCAAATGGCTTAAAATCAATCAATTTATATTCGTTATATATTTATTTACCAATATATTTGCAAACGCTATCCAAAACTTGACAAAGAAAAGCCAAAGGCTTTAGTTTCCGGACTTGGTACCACAATCCCATAGATTGTCTTGAATGGATTGTATATGTGCCTAAGTAGTCTCATCCTCACAATTTTCCTATTGATAATGTATCATTGGAAGAACATGTTAGATAATTCTATCATAAAGAGGACAACACAAACAACCAATGCTTATTCCTTTGTTGTATGAACAAAGGAACTTATGAAGATTAGCACAAAGACATGAACACTTTTAGTGTCATAGTTCTTCACTTACAAATCGTTGTATGAAGAAATAAGAGTTGCTTAGAACAACCCTTAGTTTATGCAAACACTAGTGCTTGTTTCTTTGTTAAATGAACAAGGAACTTGAGAAGTAAACACAAGGGCATGGACACTTAATGTGCCATGATTCTTCACTTACAAATTTTTGTACGAAGAAATAAAAGTTGCCTTGAACAACTCTTGAAAGTTTGTAATTATGTTTAGAACATAATGGTTGGTTGACAAAAATAGTCCATCAACATGGACTTATAATGATTTTGAATCATTGAGTGTTGAAGTGTTAAACCACTTCACGAGAGGGAAACTAGGCTAGGACTTCACCTTTGTGTCCCTATCCATATGGTTCACTAAGTTTATTGTAAACTATATAATGAACAATAACCGCACGCTCTCCAAATCGTTTAATGTGTATAACACAATTGAAATAAGTTTCAAGAGAGATAGTGGGAGTTTGGGGACCATGACTATTGTAGTCAAGGGAGAAGTCATATGAAGAAGGCAAAATAACTCCAAGGGAACAAACTTTCTTTATGAAAGGATGGACATTGGAAGGGGTATATGCAAGAAATGTCTTGCAAGTGTCAAGAACACACCTTTTGAAGGTGTTGTAAATTGTTCTTGAAAGGTTCAAAACAGTTGGTTCTTCTACTTGAATGCTTGATTCCGTATTAGTAACTATGTTTTACAATCCTTGTAAAAGTATGGCTAATAAGAAGTAGAAGATTAATGAGAGAAGAGAAAGTACTTCACATCCGGAACGTGAATCAAATATAGATCTCTATGAAAGCAGATGGTACTTACTTTATCATATGAACTACCAAAGAAATTGCAAAACCAAAGATTGTCTTTACATTCCAATTTGAATAAGGAACTTAATTCCATCACCATAAGAAATGGATGAATGTTTTGTTTGACAAAAACATTGTTCTTTATTAATGAAAGATTGGATTATTGTAATCTAATTGATTATCTCTATAGTAGAGATGATGTGGTAGCGTTAACTGTTTAGAATATGACGATGCTTAAAACCCAAAAGGTTGCAAGGTAGTGACTAATCCCAACTTAGTTGTGACTCCTCTAAAAACATAAATTACGAGTTGGTCATAGATGGATACTTTGGATCGTTAGGTCCGGATCCAATGCCTTCTTGTTAAAATTGTATAGAGGTGAAATGTTCGAATCTTTATTCTTTTGGAAAGAAGAAAGAATCACAAAGTTGTTGAGGTTAATTCACTTAGATGTTAGTGGTACTTATCCACAACATAATACTACTCATGTTGTATGACATTCACCCAAGATCACTCTCGGTTGGACTATAGTTTATTTTGAACAAACAAAAGTCCGAATACTTTGCAAAAGGTTTCAAAGAATTCAAGAATGAAAGTTGATGAGTAAGACGTCTACAGTATTTACCTCCTCAGATTTGATCCAAGGAAATATAACACTTTAGAAGAGTTTCCTTGATAGAAATCAAGGAAAGTAGCATCATAAGATAACGGATTTCTCCATTAGGAGAATAAGGAACTCAAATAAGATTTAGTTCGTTGGATGTTATCAATTACCCATATATAGGATATATACTTCTAAGACAATATGATTGTCAATTAGAAGATCTTCCAAAATTTTCATGACTCCATAGGATATAGTTGGAAAGAAAGACAAGTCTTAATCGTGTAAGGATTTGAGGTTGTGTGCTAATAAGCAATATTTTTTTGAGAGACAAGATGATTATCAACAAATATAACAACCTAGTTCCTACACCACTAGCTCCAAGGTAGTCAAGAAGGATTAATAAACCGTCTCAGTTGAATGGTTTGAACTTTATGACTATGTCATAGAGTTACACCTCTTAATTCGAAAGAAATAAGAATGAGAATCCTTATGACTACATTGAGTGTATATACGACATATACTCAAGGAAATGGTATAGTACCGTTTGACCCGAAATATTGAAACCTTTAAAGCTATTGGTAGCTTAAGGTGACTACAATCAAAGAGATTGGTTAACTTGGAAGAAACCATCTTTGACGTAGTCTTGGTTTCTATTAATTCGATGATTGCTAACTACAACTAAACGGGGATTCAATGTTTGGACCTAATATGGGTTTCCGAAACCATTATTAAGATAGTCTTGATAAGATATGTCTAAAACTATGAATCACAAGACATGTAAGTTGTAGAGATCCATCCATCATGAATCTTAGCAAGCTAGTGGGAGCTACAAGCGTTTTATGAGAGAAAGATCAAATCGTTTGATTTCTCATAAAGATGTAAGTGAATCTTTTGTTTACTAGGTTTACAAAAGATTAGTGGGAGTTAATCATGTTCCGAAAAATTTAACATATATATGATATATTAATTTTGGAAATGAAAGAAATTCTTCTTCGTTAAAGTTATGACTTTAAACATTCTATAATGATAGAATGTATATGGGAGACATAGTCTATATACATGGGATGGAAATCTATAATGATAGATTTCAGGATATAATTGGATTATATCAATCCCTAATAATAGACAAAAGATGCTGGGAAGTTTCTCATATGATGATAAACTTCAATCAAAAGGACAACTCTAGTGAGACTAGGAGGTTGCTCTTCTCAAAGGAACGTACCCTTTGACTCCCAAAGAAATAATGCGTAAATAGAATCCTTTATGTACAAGCAAAAAGGTGATTTATGTATTTCATATTGTATGAAAAACATTGATATGAATTGTACCAAGAACGGTACAAGACGACATCAATGCAAGCCCAAGATCAGAACCATGGCAACAATCAAGTGAGTCCTTATGTATTTAAGAAATACTAAAGGATATATTCCTCAAGAATGAGGAAGAATTAGAGTAACGCAATGGAAGCGTAAAAGTATTAGATTATGAATCTAATATTGTATCCATCATTGGATGTCTCTTCATTTTGAATGAAGAGATAATTGGATATCTCTTTATTATGACTAAAGAGATATTTGGGTAGAAACATTAAAAGTAATGACTTTAGTGTCTTCCATCATGAATGCAAAATATATCGCCATATAGAAGCTTACAACAATGTTGTTTGGATGGGAAAGTTCATTTATGAACTCTCCATTCGGTTCCAACCAAAAAGTGTCTCTAGTGTGTCGACACTACGACACTAATGGGGCGATAGCTCAAGCCAGGGAATCAAGGTCTCATCAAGATCCGAACTCAAATGAAAGACTGAACCACATGATTGAGAATCATGTATAATGGTGACGTTGTTATTCTCAAGGTTGCTTCTATGGATAACATATAGATATCCATTGTCTAGGCCTACTACTCAGCCATTTTTGAAATGACTACAGAAGAGGTATCATCACTGATGACCAAGCTGATTGGCTCTAGTGCAAGTGGGAGATTGTTGGAAATATGCCCTAAAACCAATCATATGATGATACTTCACGGACATTTCACATGTTAAACTAATCTAGTTTGATATAAAGGGCAAAGATTATGCAAGTGGGAGATTGTTGGAAATGTGCCCAAAAACCAATCATATGATGATACTTTACGGACATTTCACATGTTAAACTAATCTAGTTTGATATAAAGGGCAAAGATTATTGTTTTAAGCCGTCTCATATAAATGTTATATGCTTAAATGATAAGTCCAAGGAATATGTAATAGGGAGAATGTGATCTAAAGAAGTTAGATTCATGAGACCATTCTCTTTCGTATATATATCCTAAATGTTCCTGATCATAGGATTACCAATTGGGCATTGACAGTCCGTCAAGATCAGTACATGTTATGTCTTCTCTTAGGGAGAGTGACTGGTCTCGAGTCATTGGTTTGACTGACACTAAGACAAACATGTAGGTGCTCAATAGAGAATGAGTCCACTGAACACGATCAACAAAGAGTTCTCATACTCATGTCACATAAGAACTTATGGTTGGGATAATGCAAAGTAGTCCTTTGACCTGAGGCATCATAGTTGTCTTGTGGTTATGTCCTTGATCTTTGACTATGTCAAAGTCACTCCGTCAGAGGGTGTCCACGGCATAGTTGGGGTTAAGCCACTTAGCCATGGAGGCAAGTGAATGCGCAACAAGGGATCTCTAACCTTCAAACGTTGAGGGAGAATACTCTATGATATGATTAAGAATCTATGGCCAGAGTATGAATGAGATTTATGAAGTCGTTCATGATCACATTCAAGGTAATCATATAAGTAAATGAATCACATCGGATAGTAGACATGAATAAACTATCAAACCAAACAATGTGGTCAAGAGTATTGTATTAGAGAAAGACCGTATTGCATTGTAATCCTAAACTGAATAGGTTCTCCACCTCTTCTGATTAGCCTGGGTAGCCATGACATACTCCTAGGTGTCACTCATGGTTTGTGGAGGCCCTAAGGGTGAGTAATCACTAAAGGGAGAATTGAAAGTATGTTTTAATTCACAATCGATCGTTAAGAGTAACAATCGCCCACTGCCTCGCTAAAAGAAACCTAATGGATCGTACACCGTGTAAGGTAGAGATTGAAGAAACAATGGAGTTGAGTAAGGATAATTAAATGGTTTAATTATTTATGGCTAGGATTAATTAATACGTTAATTAATCAAACGAATATGTTCGTTGTAGACCTCGGGTTAGTTTTGGGCCACAAGGCCCAATGGGATTTGAATGTCAAGCCCATTAACTCAAGTTGTATGACAACTTGAAAACACAAAGGGCTTGAGAGCCCAATGAACCCTTAATGGCCGGCCATATAGAGAAGGGGTAGTGAACTTGGCTTAATTGCAAGTTTGCCACTCCATTGTGAGGTGGTATAAAGGCAACTTTATAGCCATTTCATCCTTAGTGTTTCTTTTGGAGAAAAGATGAGAACACAAATCTCTCTTTGCTATCTAAGAGGCCGGCCACCCTAGAGGAAATTAGCTAGCAATCTTACTTCCTCTAGGTCACTTATCTCTTCATCAATGCTCACCTTGGTGTGGAAAAATTAGAGGTTCTCTATTTTAGGAACTTGGAGAATCCCTTCCACCATCCTCATCCAAGAAATCCATGGAGCTAAGAAGCAAGGAATGAAGGCCCTATCTCCTTGGGTGATTAGCCTTTGCTTATGCAAAGAGGAATCAACAAAGGTATAAATTTCTCAACTCACTTTGTTCTTGAGTTGAGTCTTGGTTCACCTAACTACTAGGCTTTGAATTTCATGGGTAATGTTTTGTTTTGAGTGCATACAGCATGATTCCGCCGTTAATTGTTATTTGCATGCCATATATGTTGCTCAAATGAACATGTTTTTCACAAATTTTCCTTCAGGAGTGTAGTCAGAAAATCTATGTGAAAATAAAGAGTGTATCCCGTGAGGAATTGAGTTAATTCTCTAAGGCATGTTTCTATATTCAAAATGATGTTTTAATGGATTAAATGCTAGCTAGTGAGTGATTACTGCGATTAAGTGCAAGCTCGAGGGTAGGGATGACTAAAATCTATGTAGGTAGTGATTTTTAATATGTCATGTTCCATTGGAAATCCTTGAGGCAATTGTTGGAAGGTTTAGGTTATGTTTTGTTTGTTTTGTTTTGCTCGGGGACTAGCAAAAGCTAAGTGTGGGGGAATTTGATAGGAGCATATTTATGCGACTTAGTTAGCTTGTTTCCTTCCATTTACTTAGTTTATGTTGATTATAGTATTTTAAGCTGTTTTCGTGTGTTTGTAGGCCCAATTGGCAAAGTTGGCAAGAAAGTGCATTTTAGAGCATTTTGGAGCAATTATGGGCTGAAATGGATTGCATGCATGTGGAGGACAAGGAATGGACGAATTTGAAGATCAAGAAAGGCAAGGAGTGTGCAAAAGAGTTGGAGAAATAAATTCAAGTCAAAGAAGATAAGGAATCAGCTACAAACATGGAACATTATCCAAACCAACCTTATCTTATCTTATCTTATTCTAATCTTATCCTACTTTAATTCCAACTGAAAAGGGGATTCCTTTTCCTATTTGGAGACTTAAAATCTGTCATAACATTCTTTCTAGAAAGCCTTATCTTTTCCTACATTGGTGCCACATGTTTTAGCCCTTGTTCTTCAAGAAATCAGCCACAAAACACATTGTTTCTAGAATCCCTACAATTTTGGCGCCCCAAACCTTTCTAGAAGGCCTTTGCCTTGCCTTGCACTCCATCCCCTTTGCCTCCAATTCCTGCCGCACCTTCCTCTCCCTTTCCTTCTTGGATTCTGATTTTATTTAGTCCTTTTCCCTCTTGAATTAGGCTGAAATTATCCCATTCCTTCCACGAGTTTGTGCTGAGTTTTCTCTCCATATATATACATATTTTCTGCACAAAAATCAACCTACCACCCCCTATACCACACCATAATTCGTAGCCATCTCCATCCATACACAGAAACACCCTTTGCCGCAAGAAGGAGAGGATGAGAGCTTTGCCATGGCTTCCATTGGAGGAAGACCTTGTGCCGCAACAACCTGCAACCCTTGTTTTAGTTTCAATGTTTATTTCAGATTGCTTTTCAATTGTTATGAACATGTGTAACTAAGTTTTTCTTAGTTAAAGGTGAATTCGAAGCCATGGACATATGTTTAATATGAATTGATTACCTCCAGTTATTGTTTCGTAAAGCATGAATGCGATTCACTTATCTGTTTGATTAAAACTTATTCTTGTATGTGGGTTAAGGGTGCACACTTAGTTTGCATGCATGAATTTGATGCTAGAGTATAAGGGAATTTCACCTAATCGTTATGAACTTATATTCACAAGTAGTAAAAGTCACTAGTCATGATTGTGCTAAGTGAATCCATGGCAGCAGTATCATCATGTTTTTCATAGTTACGAATGCCTTGTCAATGCTTATGATTTTCATATAACTTAATGATCTTTGAATGTATCTCTATTATGCGTATTCCATGTAGGGAACTTGATAAGAATAATTTGATTGTTGATGCGTCATCCATCCAATTCAATGAATTAAGGAAAATCTGAAAGTTAATTTGTGCATTCACGATTAATTTGGGGCATTGTCATTCATGGTTTAAGGAAACAATACTAGAAATCAATTTGTGTTGCATATGTTTCATGTGTGGAGAAGGATCCTCTAACTAGCCTTTCACCCTTTTAAACAACCAATTTCGTGTCTACTTTGTTTTGTTTTGCAATATGTCTAATTTAGTTAAATTCGTAAGAAACCAATCCCCATTTAGTTAAGTGTGTTAGATTAGTTAGAAACTTGTTCAAATATGTCCAATTTAGTGTTTTGAGTCTTATTAGTCTAGAATTCATCCAAATAACTCCCTAGAGTCTGTTTTGAGTCTAGTTGTTAGTTTTGAGCTGTTTTAAGTTGTTTTGAGTCTTTAGAGTCTAGTTAAGTGTTTTTAAGTTTAGTTTTGTGTTTTTGTGTCATGTTTGCGTAGATTAGCATCCCTAGTTAGTCCCCGGCCTAGAACGATCCCTACTTATTCATACTACAACTATCTTAATAAGGTTTTAATTTGAGTGTCATATAAATTTGCACATCAGCCACTAGTCTTTAAAGTTTAAAGGTTATAGCATGAACAAAAGAAGCGAAGATGAAGAAAAACGAAGGAAGCATGTTTATGAACCACTAGCATGTTTATGAACAACTAGCGAAGGCCGAAGGAGTTCAAGCAAAATAAGAGCTACAAGGAAAAATAAAGAAAATCCTAAAGGCTACCTAGAAGACTACATTTCAGTAGCTTCGATATCCTATGACTACTTGGTTACCACACATTCAGCAGCCGCGACGCTCTTAGCAGCGGCATCATGCATTGCTTCACCCGTTGCTGCCCCAGCCTGGGCACCAATTTCTCCAACTACTTCACCAATGGAAGCCTCAAAAGTAAAAGCAAGCAAGTCTTATGGAGATATAGAGAAGGTCTCGAAACCTCGAGCCCATCATTCTCACCCTTCAGCTGCTTATTCTCCTCGAGCAAACCAACACGGATGCTCTGCAGCTCATCCACTTCCTTTTTCAGACTTTCGTTGATCTTCAGTACACCTTGAAGTTCCACCACTTAGGGTTCAAGCCTATCGATGATTCTCTTGAAGTGGATCACTTGATTATAAGCAGCAATCAACTCTTCATCCTTTGCACAAGCAGCGAAACGAAGCTCAGAAACTGCAAACTCAAGATCTTGAATCTGAGGTATGTAACATCCAATCTCCTTCTATGCATTTTCATACTTAACTTGGATCGCGTCAAGCCTAGTCTTCAAGTCAACGATCTTTTGGCGAGCGGTCTAAAACTGCAGAGAAGTGAGGGCAGAAATATTATACCCCTTCAAAGCAACGAGCTAATAATCCAACCTCTTGATCTTATCGGCCGATGAATAAGCTTCAGCTACCACAGTCTTCGCCACCTTCTTGGCAGCCTTGCTATATCTGCATCATAGCAAGCAAAACAGTCATTTTATATTGGGTTGTATGCTTCGCAAAGGAACTTGGGCAAACAAACCTTTTTAACGCCATCAACAAACTTAGCACAAGCGTCCATGTCTTCAAGCAGATCTGGTTTTAAGAGCACACAGATTTCAGCAGCCTCTCTAGAAGCAGGCTTAGTGGATTTCTCACTGCTACACATGCGAGCAGTTTCCTCCTTCCCAGAAGGCGAATCAGTCTCAGCAGTAGGGGGAGTAGGCATTAGCGCCACTTTACTAACAGAGTCCACCTTATCACTGTTCATAAAAGCAAGCATCTCCAAACGTGAACCAGACTTGGTTCCTAATGGACGTCTTGGTACAGAATTCGGCACTGGGGACATGACAGGGCCTCAACATTAAGCAATCTTATCAACAATCGTACAAGCCATTCTCGACATGGCAGGCGCCACAGGCTCAGATCTAACAGCCTCAAGTCATGCCAATCACAGGCCTCTTGGCAGCAGACGGATCTTCATGAGCACCGGAGGAAGTCTTTAATTTTTTCTCAACCAACATCTTTTGTGCAAGTGAGGAAGATCTCTTCTTTTCACCTTTATTCATAGTAAGCTCCATGATACCATCCAGATGAGCCAATGCATCCACCTTGATCCTCTTTACCTCCTCTCTCGAGAGCAGCCCACATTTCTTCCGGCAAAGAGAATTAAGCAGGCAACACTATTCAGGGTACTTAGCAAGGGAGCTCAACCCATACTGGATTTTCCTCTATTTTTTCTCTCAAACCAGCAGGCAGAAGGCCTAAATGCCCAGCATTCTAGTAGCCAATGAGGCCCGCGATCTCCTCTTTTCTCTCAATCGCTGGCCTAGCTCATGTCAGGTCCAAGAGCCCAAAGAACATGAGCCATGTGGCTCGCCTAGCATTAGTGCCTCAATCCACAGTCCCATCCGCACAAGCTACCATTGGCTCTAGCCAAGCCATGCAGCCCAAGTAGTGGTCTCTGCCACAACACCTCATCAACCCATGTTGAGCCGACTCCTGGCCCCTGCCAGCCAACTTGTCATAACACCCCGACAGTTGCCCAACGACAGCACTATTCAAGAAGAAGACGAGAAAAATTAAATTTTTCTTACCTCGGTGCAGCGCGGAGAAGACAAAGCAAGCAACGAAAGATAATCCTTTGCACGGGCAAGATGTAGAAGATTGCTAGAGGAGGGGGAACAAATATCCTCTAAGCTTTCTCTCTCTTGTAAGGTAGAATAAATTGCTCTCCAAAGTTGATTTAATAATCCACTTAAGGTGGACTTAAATAGGCTTTGAGAGAAATTTATTTCCCTTTCCTAGAAAGATCTAATTTCCAATTAAAGAGGGAATCAACATCAAACTAGGAAGCAGTCCTAAGTTTCCCAAAGCAAGAAAATCTCTACACCAGTTGCCCATTTCTGTGAGCAGCCCAACAGGTGTGGGGGCATTTGTGGAGCCAAAAATAATCAAAAGGCGACACATGGATTTTTGGGTGAAAAGGACAAAATTACCCTCGAGGCACCCTGAAAGTCCTACGCGCGAGCAATGGACAATCATCATCATTCAATCAAGTCAAAAGTGCCCAAATAGGTATTTATTTATAACGTATTTCATCCACCCTCATCAATCTTCTCCACAAGCTAACCCCCAAAACATTCCTTTTAAATTATGTTAATTAGCTAATTAATAGACTTATTACCTAATTAATCTATTAAATGGCTAATTAAACTACCAATTACACCAAAAAAATACACAAAGGGCTGGTCACCTTCTCTCCCAAGGGGGCTAGCCATGCCCTATATATACTACCCCATTTTCGCTTAAAACCTAGGTCTTTACTTTTGCTAAACACTCAAAATTCTCCAAACACTTTTCCCTCAAAATTCTAACTTCGGCGTGGGAGGTTCTTTGGCCAAAGCGCCCCTCATTCACCATTCATCGTGGGCGCGTGAGGCTTTTGGCCTTGACCAAAGGTGTTATTTGTTTTGTAGGTGAAATTTTGTCCAAGAACAAGGAGTAAGAAATTTGCATCCACATATGGAATGGGTGATGTATGGCATGGTTGGATCAGCTCCACAATATTTTTAGGAAAATTTGCTTGCTAAGGGTGAGGATTTGTCTCCTCCAAAGAGTTGTACTCTTTTTACCTTATTTACAAGACTTTGATAATAAACATGTACTCACATGTTTTGTGAGAAATTATAACTTTATTCAAGTCATTAATAGGGGGTGGTGCTCCCTGCTTCTCAAGCCTACCAGGCATGCCAAGCAGTTGACATCCATTGCTCTAGGGATGAATTTTGCACATCATGCTGACCCCACCTAGTGGGATAAGGCTTTGTGCTATTGTTGTTGTTGTATTCATGTCATTAATCTTGTTAAAATAAAGCGCCTGAAATTTTCATTGATCATGAAATAATTTTTCAAGCCGACACATCTTTCCAAAGTAAATCTAACTTTGGAGCAATGAGAGTAGTTAAGTAAAACATGAACAAGTTTATAGGCCCACGACAGAGGTCAAAGCTCCCCTAGGTAACATTAATTCGGAAAAATGTTATCTCCTAAACCTGTCCGGAATGTGCTCCGAACTTTGACTTAGATGAGCCTTGCTTCTTCTGAATGATGTTTTTCTTTGTTCGTTCACCTTGCCCCATTCCGTGTTTGAGAATTTTAAAGGTGGCAACATGTTACCGAGAATGGGCTTTCTTCCCAGATCGAATTGCGTGTTCGTCCTTAGTAAATCTTAAACCAGCTTGGCTAAGGTATTTCCACATGACAAAGTTCCATTGGAATAAAGTTCATCTTGAGAATTTCCTAGTATGGATGCCTCATTCAGACCTATTTAAACACATGGTGTTGTAGAACGTACTTTACTTAGTACGCTAGTGTGGGATAGATGGAATTGTACTCAGGGTCGGGACTCAGAGCCACCCCTTGGATGATTCCCGAATCACCTTTTTCATAATTCCCTCGAATTGCATAGATCCTAGGTTTGAATGTTATAATGCATAACCTTAGGTTATATAATCTTTTCGGAAGCCAGATGGTGCATTCGACTTTCAGGTCATCGGACCGTGCCCCTGTGCCAGTAACCTACCAATAGTAACCGCACTTAATAAGGCTCGAGCCTCCCAAGCTATTAACAGAACACTATAGAGTGAGCTAAAGAATACTCATGTGACACTATGACCATGAATATTTAGACTTACGACTACGCAAAGTCTCTAAAATGTATGTTATTCAAGGAGTTTTAGGGTAATCCATGCAACGAAAAAAGAATGAACACATGATAGGAGCATATTTATGCGACTTAGTTAGCTTGTTTTCATGCATTGACGTTGTTAGTTCTTAGTTAATTTTGTATTTTAAGCTATTTTCGTGTATTTGTAGGTTCAAAGTGTCAAGATGGCAAAAAGAAGCAATTTGGAGCATTCTAGAGTTTTTTTGGGCCAAGATTGGGTAGTGCAAGCATGGAGGCAAGTTGATGGACGAAATTGAAGATATAAAGGCTTGAAATCAGCTAAGAAGATGGAAGAAAGAAATTGAAGATAAAGAAGATAAGGAATCAGCTCAAAAGAAGGAGAATTATCCAAAACATTATCCAAACAACCTTATCTTATCTTATCTTACCCAATCCTTATCTTATCTTACCTTATCTTATCCTAATCTTATCCTAACCTGTTTTCTTCAGTTTAGGGGACTTAAAACCTGATTTCTAGAAGTCCTATCCATTCCCCTACAAAAGTGGCGCCCCAAACTCTTCTAGAAACCCCAAAATCTGCCCAGAAACACATTCTTTCTAGAACCCTATAAATCTGGCGTCTCCTTCCCTTCTAGAATCCTTTTTCCTTGCCTTGCAAGGCATTCCCTGCCTTATCCCTTTGTGCCGTGGGTTTTCACTCCCTTTCCCTCTTAGATTCTGATTGTTAGGACTTTTCCTTGTGGATTTGGGTTCTACAAATCCTTTTCAGAAATTAATTGGACCACAATTCCTTTTCCAAATTAATTGCCGCACCCTAATCCTATTTTTCTGCTAAGTCCAAGTCCTAAACTGATTTCCCTAGGGTTTGCCATGCTATATATACATATTCCCAAGCCCTGCCGCAGACACCACCCATCCATACGAAATCTACACCACCATATACATTCAGAAATCCATATTTTGTTGCAGAGAAGGGAAGACAAGGCCTTGCCATGGCTTCCATTAGAGAGGGAGGAGTTCTTTCTTCTCTTGTTTCGTTTCTATGTTTAATTTAATTTGTTTTTCAATTATGTTGAACATGTGGAACTAATTTCGTTTTAGTTAGAGGTGGATTCAAAGCCATGGACATATGTTTGATATGAATTGATTACCTTCAGTTATTGTTTCATAAATTATGAATGTGATTTACTTATCTGTTTTATGAAGAACTTGTTCTTGTGTGTTGATTAAGGAGGCCTACTTAGTTTACATGCATGAATTTGATGCTAGGATATAAGGGAATTTCACCTAATCGTTAGGAACTTATATTCACAAGTAGTAAAGATTGCTAGTCACAATTGTGTTAAGTAAATCCTAGGCAGGAGTAACATGCGTATTCCATAGTTATGAATGCCTTGTCAATGTTTATGATTTCCATGGAACTTAATGATCTTTGATATGTATCTCTATCATGCGTCTTCCATAGTTAGGGAACTTGATAAGAATAATTTGGTTGTGATGCGTTATCCATTCAATTAAATGAACTTAGGGAAATCTGGGAATTAATTAGTTCAATACCATTAATTCGAAGCATTGTCATTCATGGTTTATCGAAAGAATAACTGGAAATCAATTCGTATGCATATGTTCATGTGTGGAGAAGAACCCTCTAACTAGTTTTCACCCCTGAATTCACCTTTATCTCTTTTAATTTACTTTGTTTGCCTAAATCTGCTTAGTTTTGCTTAATTCGTCCAAAAACCCCCTAGTTCTTAATTGAGTCTTAGTTTGTTTAAATTCGTCCAAATCTGTCCCCTTTTAGTGTTTTGAGTCTAACTAGTCCAAAAGTCAACCAATTCACCCCTTAGAACCTGTTTTGAGTCTGTTTAAGTTAGTTTTGTTGTTTTGAGTCTATTTAGCCTGTTTTGAGTCTCTAGTGTCTAGAATCTGTCTAGTTGAGTTTTGTTTATTGTTTTAAGTTTGTTTTGGTTTGTTTGAGTCAAGTTAGGTTGTTTTAGGTTGTCTAGAGTTAAAATTCGTTCAGATTGATCACTAGTACTTGTTTTCATTGTCTAGAGTCCAGTTTTAGTGGTTTAGAGTTTAATTTGTATAGATTAGCATCCCTTCTAATCCCCGGCCTTAAACGATCCCTACTTTCATATACTACGTCGATAGGGTTTTAATTTGAGTGTCAAGTAATTCTCACATCAACACAAGAGGCAAAAGTCGTTGCATACTAAATTCTTTATTTCATTAGAGAATAGTGAATTTGATAGGGGCGTGATTGAATCCGAAAAAGGCTACCTACATATCTCCGAGAAGGAGAATCCAGTCATTATGTAGTTAAAAAAAGATGGCACAATGTAAAAATTGTCATTGGGGATCATCTTTGACGAGCAGCCTATGGTGAGGCTATAAGGAGATGAGTTCTCCAGGGACTTGTCCTTGCGCAGACGGTGGCGTTGATCTTTTTTTGTGTGGTTGGGTCAGGGTAAAATGATCTACCTATCTTCTCATGTCATCGAAGAATCAAAGCATATGTAGTTCAGGGATTTACGTTTAATAGATTAAGCAATTCTTGAGGAATGCCTATCTGAAAATCATCGACTTCTTTCCCTTTTGCCAAGACTTGCAGACATCACAATACACTTAGTAGGTATTGGTAAAAATGTCGGCCAGGCTTTCGAAGCTGTCGATTGAGCAGGCTAACAACTCCAAGAACCACCTCATGGCTGTCCCTTTAAGATGGATGGGAACATCGTGTATATCTAATTGTCGTTATTATTATGCACCACCATGGCGTTCCTGTAGTACCTGGTATGATAGTTTGATTCCAAATCACCGTAGTTGAACCTAGGTTGAGAAAACTTATCTATAAGAGGTACAAACTCGATCGTCAAGGAGAGTGGTCTTCTGACCACTTTAACAGCTCGTCCGGGTATGTGACGTGAAGTGTCCATCAGGACATCTCGGATCCTATCGTAGTTTGTAAGGCGACGTCTTTCAGGCTTGTCGAAAGACTCCAGTTCGTCAATGAGTATGTCTCGTGGCTCCATTCGGTGCACTCGTGCAGTGTCTAAGAGATCGGGTTTCACAAAACTCGTGTCCCACCTATAGTGGTGCAGTTGATAAGTTGACCACCGTGAGGCATTTTTGTACTCGGATTAGGGATGCGCGCTAATGTATGGTAAAAGTCGGCCTGATAGATTGTCTGTCAAGGGTTATGGTGTTTATGTTGCCACAACCAAACATAGAGAACTAAGTCTGCGGGGTTGTCCCATTGGAATTTTGCAAGTCTTTCATTCTTTCCTCCACTTCCAAGAAGTTTGTATAGTCCTCCACGTGAGAGGCAATATAGGCATACTCCAATTTATCAACAATATTGCTGAACTTTAGTAAAGTATCACATATATGATCCATAGCATGAGGAGGCCATGTAGGTGGAGTTTCGCTACTCTCTGTGATGGTTGCAAGATCAATGGTTTGATTACTTGCCCCTAGAGTGGTGGTGTTGTCGAGGGTAGGGTTATCCCGACCTATGCAATAGAGACGTCTGGAGCAGGGCCGTCGTCAGACATCTGGTTAGCGTTAGCATTAGCAAAACTTTATCTAAGATTGAAAGTGAAGAACAATAAAATTTGATGATCAAGAGAGTAAAGAACAATAAAACTTGATTGACGAGTATAATAAATTCAACAACGCCAATTGTTTTTCTTGTGATTTTTCTATAATAAACATCACTAATGAATTGAATATTAAAATAATCCATTGAAGAATAAATTATTGAAAAACAGAATATAAAGTCAAAGTTTTGATTACCTCTGAAATCAACATACACTAATGAATCGAATATCAAAATAATCCATTGAATAATAAATGATTGAAAAACAAAATATAAATCCAAAGTTTTGATTACCTTAAAGTATAATATTCAAGACCGTGTGACAGTTGATTTAAAGATTTGATAGAAATGGAAAGATTGAGAAGTTGTAAGAAAAAAAAGTTGCAAAGGGACTTGAGTTTTATAACTTTATATGCATTTGGACAAATGGATTGGGAGTAAACTTGAAAAACAAGAAAAAATTAGTGACTAAAAAGGCAGCTCCATGTTCCGAGCTCAACACCCAAAGAAAGGAAGCTAAACATTTCCATTGCACCAGCAAATGAATTATGATATTTTTACTTTTTTGGTGTTTATACAGGATATATAAACTTTTTAGGGCCCCATAAAAGTGGGGGCTCTAGGTGGGCATTTACATGGACTACCCTAAGTGTCAGTCATGTGGCAAGGGTTTGTCTCCTCCAAAGAATTGTACTCTTGTTTGCCTTTTCATGGGAGTTTGATAATAAACATGTACTTACATGTTTTATGAGAAATTATAACTTGAATCATGTCATTAATCTTGTTCAAATAAAGCGCTTGAAACTTTTCATCCCTTGCTTCCTAATCATGGAATAATTATCTCTGGTTCTAGGCCCATGAAAAATATTTTACTTCATATGTGCTATATGCATTGGTCGGACTAAGGATGAGAAAATGATGAAATTTTGTTCAAAATATCCTCAGGAGCTTTGACTTAGATGAGCCTTCCTACTTCCAGATGACATGTTGCTTTGTTCGTTCCCCTTGCCATGAGGATTTTAAAGATTGCAACGTGTTGCTGAGAAGAGACTTCCTTCCTAGTTCGCATCTAGTTCGTATTGCGTGTCCCTTCTTAGTGAATCTTAAACAAAAGTTTGTTAAAGACTTGGTTGCTTATAGATGGGTTGGAAACACCTTTGGAATCCTTTTGTCAGACGCTATGCGTTGCACCTAAGGGTTTCCTATCAGATTACATTTAGCTAGCTTGGCTATGGCAGTTCCGAGTATCAGAACTCCGTTGGAATAAAATTCCACTTGAGGATTTCCTAGTCTAGATATCTCATTCAGACCTACTTAAAAACACAAGGTATTTTAAAACATACTTGAGTTAGTACGCTAGTTTGGGATAGAGAAGTAATCGTACTCGGGTCAAGACTCAGAGCCAGACCTCGGATATTCCCTAATCATTCCCACAAATGGTAGAACCCATATTTGAATGTTATAACCCACATCCCTTAGGTTGTATAATCTTCCTGAAAGCCAGATGGTGCATTGGATTTCCAAGTCATGGGGCCATTGTCCTCGTGCCGTAGCCCACCCATCGTAACTGCTTAATAAGGCTCACGCCTCCAAACCTACTAACCGAACACTACAAAGTGTACTAAAAGAGATTCATGTGACACTATCTATATTGAAACCCTTGTTTTCCAACTGGTTTCCAAGTCGAATAATAAGCCGAACACTACGTTGTATATCTTTTTACCTCCATATTATATTTGCATTTTATGAATCTTTTCTTTTTATATTTTGTTTAGTGGGTTTTTCATTTTGGCTTTGTTAGGCATTTGAATCAAGTGATTTTTTATTTTACGAGGATGTACGGTATGGGTGATAGATTTTTCAATTTTTGTTCTTTTTCTCGAAACAAGAGTGAAATCATTTTTGTGACGATCCATCCCGAATTAATATATATATATATATATATATATATATATTCTCGGAAATGTAAAATGACGGTTATGCTCTCGTTGGCTTGTTGACGTAGATGTACGTATATAGTTTTAGATTATTTTTCCTGCTCATGTAATTAAATTGTTCGCGCCATCACGAGCGTATCCACGTGAATCAGGGTCTAAGCGGATTAATAACAAGAATATTATGAATGAATAAGTGGAATAGGATAGAAATATGTTATAAAGTTGCCTATCACTTAATCACCAATTATAATGGTTCCTATCTCCTTGGACCCAATTAGTGTTTGGGCTATCATTTTTGGGACCAATTAAACTCCCTCCCTCTCTCTCTTGCACGGCTACCTAGTAAGGGATCCTATTTCTTTTACTATGCCCAATCCCGTAAGCCCCACACACACACACACGTGCAACCTTCTTCTTTCCCCTGTCTTCTCTAAAATTCCTTCCATCCGTACAACCGAGAGCACTTACCCTCAAACTAAACCAAAACTCTACGGATCAAGCTTGATGTTTCCAGATTCCTACTCCTCTCGAGCTCTAGAATCCGGTGATACCTTTTGTTTGGTGATTTGACTTCTAAAATCCGAGATTTCATAAACTCTGGCGACGAGCTAAACTACTTTGACGTGATCGTGGGATTTACCGAAGGATTTAGGACTCGTGGTAGTCCTCCTACAACTCCCTTAGCATCATGGAACAATTTTAGAGTGGTTTGGACGTCGGGATACACGGGTTTATCGAGTTGCAGACTTAGCCGGAATATCGAAGGATTTTCCGACCAGTTTCCATCGATTTTAGGACCTCAAAGAGGTACGGTTGTGCCCTACTCTCTGAGAGCTTCAAATCCATATAAAATTCGTGAATTTTAGTTGAAAATGAGTGAGATATTGAAGTTTGAAGTTTTTCCAGAAACCGGCAATATAGACAGCGGCCGGTGGCAGATTCCTGTGAAGCCACCGAATAAGACAAGGAATATTCCGTCAACTTTGACGGAATATACTAATGGCATCAGGTAACACTGTTAGTTTTTAGACGGAATATTCTATTATTTAACGGAATATTCCCTAACGCCGTTAGGGATTCCATCAGCTTGCCAGGCACATGCCTGCGCGTGGCCGGCGTGTGAGGCCAGGTGAGATGTCCAAAATTTATTCCAAAAATATGGGGATGCTTGTGGTGTTGAGTAGGCCATGATGGTATATTCAAACATCCTAATTGAGCAACGTATGAGAAGTTATTACAACGTTTTGGTTATGTGCTTAAAATTAACGTTAAATTAGTTGTTTCATATATAGGTGAGACGTTTCCGGAGGACGAGCGTAGCCAGGCGAGACTTGGGGGTTACGACTCTACTACATACCAGTGAGTGGGCTTTTGGTTTTCTATATATATATATATACGTTTTCCAGAAACTGTTTTAAATGGAATTTCGTTTAAAATGCCATGTCATATCTGCTCTACATTTTTAGCATATGCATTAGTATAGCCTTGCATAATATTGTATGATGCTGCGGAGGCCCATGTAAGTTTAGGTGAGTGCATGTTGATGGTAGTTGGTTATAAGTTGAAGCACGTAGAGCTCATTGTCCTGCACCCCGGTGTTAGTGCTCTGCCCGAGGCCAGGGCCTAGCCTTTACGTGATCGTTCACCACCCGCACCGTACGCTGACCTTGGATCCAAGGCAAGTGCCAGCCTGTCGTACAAACCACATTAGGTGGTTCCAACTCGTAGGTGACCCGCAATTCGTCGCACAACCTTCACATGATCGTAGCACTTGAGCATGCTTATTTACACCCAGCCTGTCATACAAACCACATTAGGTGGTTCCGACTCATGTGTAGGTTTAGAGCCGTACATGTCACAGTAGGTGACTCTGGCTGGATCGATGAGCAATAGGTTCAGCTGTACAGGTCATATTAGGTGACTCCGGCTGGCATATGATTTTTACATTGACTTATATCACCTGGCTTACATACTGTACTGCTGAGATACTTGACATGGCATATACTTTGATTTACATATACGTATGTATTACTATTTTCGGGAAAATTATACGGGTTTTACGGTGAGTGGTTATTATTTTTGAAAAGTGAAATGGTTTTAAAAAGCCTTATTTTTGCCTACTCACGTTTTTTTGTTTTACGCCCCTCTAGGTTCTAGTTAGATGTTCGTGTTGCTGGCTTACGAGGACTCTACGGCGGTTCTCATAGACTTCCAACAATGTAGGATTTTCTTTCATGTTCTGTATAATTAATACTTAGCCTGCAGGATTGCACTTAGGTTACCTATGCTCTGATTATGTGGATTTATGTTTTAAACACCTTCATTCGTGCTTATATACTTACCTAGTGTAAATTAGCTAGTTTGGTTTTTATTTACTCACATTTTCATGTCACTATCACTTCCGCACTGCGCTCATGGCTACGTCACCCTCATGTGACGGCCAGCATGCCTCGATTTAGGTCGGGGTGTGTCAATTTTCATGCCATCAATATATATAACATTAATAGAAAACAACATAAACATTAGGAAG
Source organism: Heteromeles arbutifolia (assembly GCA_024362995.1). Classification (NCBI taxonomy): domain Eukaryota; kingdom Viridiplantae; phylum Streptophyta; class Magnoliopsida; order Rosales; family Rosaceae; genus Heteromeles; species Heteromeles arbutifolia. Next base: position 33,718,331 of record JANCRC010000002.1, on the reverse strand, counting down.
AGAAAGACAAAGAATTTATATATTGGCTTAATTTCTGATAGCTGAGTTTTATAATTTTATTGTTATTAATTATTAGTGTTTGGGGTTCCACTTTTATGCTACGTAGCATTGAAGTTACTGTCATTGGATGACTTGTATTGATTTGGATTATTGCTTTATTGTGGTTCTGTGAATTCAAAGCATCCAATGCTCGAGACTTTAATGTTACGTAGCATGGAAGTTGAACCCTAAACTCATAATTTGTAACAATAAAACTAAAAACTCAGCTGTCAGAAATCTAGCCAATATCTAAATTCTTTCTCTTAAGAAACGAGTGATTAGATTTTCTCAAAAACAGTAGCATATAGTTACAAAAAAATAATACTAAATAAACAAAAAATAAGAAATTACTCAAACTTAACTACCAGAGATAGATAAATCAGTGTTTACAAAATTCGATGGCGAATTCGATACCAAATTAGGCTGTTCATTGTGTGGCTTAGCCGAACTCTCATTCTCCTTAATGTAAAATATCGATGTTATTGATTATGTTGTCATGGTAGTGATTGATTTTGTATCGAAGAGTTCAAGGATTGTTAGAAATACTTTAGTGGAAGATTGATATTCTTTTTTTTTTTTCTTCCTATTTCGAAGTTTTTTATCACGTAATTTTTCTCAGAAAAGTTTTTACTGAAGCCCACATCGTTAACAAAGTCTATTGACTCCTTTTTTTGGATGTTTTTGTAAATTAGTTAAGAGTGATGATGCTAGTGCATCTTCTTGTATTTTATGCTCCGTGAATATCATCAGGAAACGCATAGTTCTCTTGCTGGTTAATAATGCAGCCTACTCAACAACAAAAGAAAGAGTTTAGTTTTTCTTTTTCCAAATATGTCCACTTGTTTTTTTTTTCTCTTTAATTTTCTTCATGTTAGGGTCCACGTCTCCACGTGCTTGTTGGTTCAGTACACGTGAATTGAAATCTTATTCTCAGCAACTTTGGGACATTTAGTTGGCAAAAAATAAATAAAAAATTGGGATTTTAGACCATCTCCAATGGTGACCTAAAACCTAAAAATATTTAGCTTAGAAAATTTAGGTTTTAGCCCAGAAACAACTTTTCTACTTCAACCCTTCTGGCCTAAAATTTTAGCCCGAGATTATCAAAGAATGAATTCAGGCTAATTTTTTTTTAAATTAAATTTTTTTAAAAAAAAATTATGTAGACTATCCTAAATTAATTTTATGAACATTTTAACCTAAAAATATTTAAATTTTGATAAATTTTGAAAAAATCACTAAATCAATACATGAAAATCATGATAAACCACATAAACTTAATACAAACGACATTTAATAAACCACATAAACTATTTTAGCCCTTGGATTTAAATTTGGACCGTTAGATTTTTTTTTTTTTTACCGTTAGATTTGATTATATTCGATCTAAGCCGTTGGATTCAATAAATATATAAATATAAAAAAAAATTATTTGAACGTGGACCGTTGGATTAACCAACGGTCCAATTAAAATGGCCCGTTGGATGAAGAAAAGTAGCCTTTGGGCTACAGTGACGCTGACAGCAGAGGAGGACAACCCACTTGGGTGGGCCTTCGGCTGGAAAAAAGTGTGGCGCGCGAGGCGCATTGGGGAGATTGGGTTTTGGGGTGTGGGCTTCACAGCCCACTTTTCACTCTCCTCCGTGGGTCCCACTTCAATTTGTGGGCTAAATTGTGGCCGGTATTTGCCTTCCTTTTAGGTTTTAGGTTTTAGGTTAGTTTTAGGCCATGGGTTGGAGTGGGTTTTGGAGGGTAAAAAACAGGGAATTTTAGGTTTTAGGTCATTGTTGGAGTTGGTCTTAGGAAGAGAAATCAATGACAACTTACTTTGATAATTGCCAAACTGACTTGCCTGTACTTTGGGACTACCTTAGAATTCAAAGAAAGAAATGATAGCCCTCCCTAATGAATAGATATACTAGTCTGCCCTAATTAATCTCTTTTGGAAGGTGCTTATAAATACTCTAAGGGTAGTGTTATCCACAGACATTTTTTTACTTTTGATAAGGCCCAAAAATGTCATATGCAAGCCTAATCAAGTTTCAAGGCCCAATTGTCATACAAGCCCCAAGACAAGCCCAAAATACAAGCTAGGTGTGGAATCGAGAAGGGATTATATTCAGAATCATGCCAGGCTACGTTAATTAAGCCATGTATTTGTGTAAATCAAACCACGCTTGTGCAAATTCATGCATATTCGTCACGCCAAACTTTATGACGCTAATCACTATTCATGCTAAGGTGAGCCTAAGTCGCATGCCCAAGGCTTGTCAAGAAAATTGTGGTGTGGATGGTTATAGAAGTTCATTGGGCCTACGTGGAGTCAAGATTAGGGAAGCCTTTGGGTTTCTTGGGTGCAAGATCCAAGCCCTTAACCTTTGGGTCCACGTGGGCAAGTTTGAGAGAGAACTAGCTTAGTTTCCCCTTTTTCCTAGCAAGCTAAACAACTTAGTTAGGAAGGAACAAGGCATGAGCCTTAGAGTCTCATGAAAGCCTAGCAGATCATGCATTTAATGAAAGGAGAAGCTAACTTGCCTTTCCTAGCTCACACAAAATAACAATGCACGAAAGCCAGGAGACGCGTTACCACAAGTAATGCTTATGGAATGCTGACCCAGGCAATTGCAACCCTTTTTGTCAAGGAAAACCTCTTTAGAACCTAGGAAGCCCAAATTATACAACCTATAACTCTATGAAACCATGCAAACTCTCTCGCTCTCTCTCATGTTCAACTGATGAACTTCTACCTTCCACATTATGTCTCACTTGAGCAAGCCATTATTTGCTTAGTCATCCTAACCTTCGAGTAATTGATCTAACCAGGATATTTTCTAAGACGAGCTAATTCTTTTGATATATTCCGAGACTTGGTATGAAACTGAACCATGGGAGACAATAAGACGTTCTCAAAGCCCAAGTCCACCTTGGCCTACAAGACCCCCAACATAAATTTGCGAATTCACTGGGGACAGGTCGCGATCTGGATTCAATAGCTCCAAGATCCAGGAAAACTAAGAGTAGATACACCTCAGAGGCAAGCAAGGCTACTTCTCGGTTGGACAAGTCTTAAAGTGAAAAAAGTACCAGGAAAGCCAGGAGGACTTGGACGAATACACTACACTAGACAGCATGGTAGCTATTCATGCTTTGAGTGAACCCCAAAAACAAATTCATGCATCTTTGAAAGAGTTGAAAAATGAAATCCTAAAGGTAAGCGAGATGGCCAGTGATAAGGACTGGGCGCCTAGGGAAAAGACTTCATAGGAAGAGTTAGCTGCTGCTGCATGCAAGGGTTCTGAAAAAGTGTCATCCTTTGTCACTCAGGAAGACGTCACTGCCATGCTAAAAGAAGAGTTACACAGAAGTTCGGGCGACTAAAAGTATGTTCCTGAGTCGCCATACCCAATTAACCTTCACTACATGCCATATCCTAAGAGATACGAAACTCTCAACATTGTACTCTTTGACGGAAGGAAGGGTAGCCCTAAGAAACATATAAGTCGTTTCACTAATGCTTTGGGTCTTCATGTCAATGACTACAACCTCCCCCTCAGTGACTTCTCGAAGAGTCTAATAGATCGTGCCTACACTTGGTACACTACATTAACACTAGGTTCCATCTGAACCTAGGAAAAGCTGGCAAGCAAGTTCTGAAAAAAGTACTTCTAGCATAAGGATAGAGTCATCACGACCTAATTTAACAACACATGCCAAAAGCACGAGGAAGACCAGTGATTTTTGTCAAGCGTTTATGGGATCTTGCCTTTGGCTGCTACAACAAGAAGAACGAGGAAGCACTCGTGGAGATATGTATTAGCAATATTGTCGCTGACTACAAAGTGTACTTCCAGAACATTAGTATCAACCAGTTCTCGAGACTTCTGGAAGTAGTAAGGAATACCAATATATCAGTTAAACATTCCACTTCGAGATCCTGGAAAATGACAAAAAGGAAACTAATCATGCCTTGGCCGTGGATGATAGTTCTAACTACGACCCATGGAAAATGAAGGAAATAGATGAATATAGAGAAACCTATATTCTGCTATCATACAATGATGAGGAATTTCAAGCCATCCTCGATACCATGTTCGCAAATGGAGCTATCAAACCACCAGAGGCCATTTTAAGAGCCTTTTTTCGAGAGCATGAAAAATATTTTTTGGTGCAAATACTTTAAGCCTTAGAGCTATGACACCCATGGCCCCAAGCCGAGTAATGGTAAGATATGGTGAAAACGTAGTGGACTTCAACCCAAGCTTCAGCGGAAACCTTAGAAGAGCAACAAATCAGCCAGGAGATGTCAGCTGTGAGTTTGTACAGCATTCTCGACATGGAAATTGACGTCATTGAGCGCTATCTTTCCCAAGGGCAAAGACCTATCACAACACATGTTCTCCAAGGAAACTCGAGATTCAAATCTCTCTTCAATCAACTTAGATATGGCCTAGAGGCAACGACTCCAGCTGTTAAAACTCTTATGCATGCTTTCAAGGACAATGGACCTTAATGCTATGTTGGTCAGCTGCATAAGGATTTCCTAGAGAACAAAAATGCCATTGTCTTCATTAACGAGGACATAGAAAAGACAAATCAATGATGCCTTCATCAGGCAAGCCTTAGTTGACATTGGTTCATCTATCAACATACTACCTTTAGTAGTGCATCCCAACATCAAGGGCAAGGCCTAATGTCGTTCATCGATTGTTTCAATGGGTACAACAAAATTAACATGCCTCCTAAAGGCGCTGAGAAGACAGCTTTCTTCACACACCATTCGAAAACTTTTACTACACATTCATGCCGTTCAAACTCAAGAACGCTGGTGCCACCTATCAACGAGCATTGATGGTGATATTTCATGGCATGAAGGGTAAAGATGTGGATGACCTTGTTGTGAAATCCAGGACCAGGGAAGAGCATTGAAAGTACTGAGGACAGTGTTAGAGAGATGCCGATCATATAGGTTAAAGATGAACCCTAAGAAATGCACCTTAGGTGTTTCCTCCAGCAAGTTTTTAGTCTTCTTAGTGCATCAACGCGACATCAGCGTAGATTTGGACAAAATACGCACAATCGGAACCCTCATGTCGGCAAAAAATTTAAAAAGTTTGATAGGGAATCTGTTTTACCTTTGTTGCTTTATCCTAGGATTGGCAGCAGCAACAGGAGCCTTCGCATCATTGCTTAGGAAAGGGAAAAAGTTTGTATGGGCCAAAGAATGCACTGAAGCCTATCAACGAGGCCATGAGCTGGTCACCAACCTTCCCACCATAAAAGCAACAAACCCAGGAGTTCCAATCAAACTCTACCTAGCCACGACAAGCATTGTCGTAAGAGCCTTGCTTGCCCAGGACAATCCAGACGGGGAAGAAGCGCCAATCTACTAAGTTAGCCGACAATTAAAAGGAGTGAGACTCGCTATCAAAAGACGGAGCACCTCTACCTAGCTCTCATATATGCATCACAATGGTTGTGCCACTATTTCGTAGCCCACACACTGCACCTTGGTAAAGTTTGATCCGTTAAGGTACTTGCTCACTAGACCTATACTTTTTTGGCCGTTTGGCTCGTTGGTTGCACTAATTTGTCGAGTTTGATGTTATATATGTGACAACAAGACCATCAAAGGCTAAGTTGTGATAGACATGCTAGAATTATTCCTTAAGGAAGAAGAGGTTGCTATAGTCTTTTATGCATTTTGATGGTTCTTCCACAACCGGTGAAAGAGGAACTAGCATCGTACTCGTCAATCCGGAGGGCCAAGCTATTGCCCTATCCTTCAAGCTAAGTATTTCCTGGACAAACAACATGGCCAAGTGAAAGGCATTCATCATGAGCCTTTCCATGGCCAAGGAAGCGGGTGCAAGAAGGATGCGAGTCGTGGGGACTCGAACTTGGTCCTAAGCCAGGTCCAGGGAAGCTTCATAGTAAAGGAGATAACCTTGGCAACATATCGCACTATGGCAGAAAAACTCATAGCAAGCATCGAACAATTTGTGTTGAAACACATCCTCGACACAACCAATAGATACACAAATGCCCCAGCCATACTCGGCCCTAAGCTCACCATTGTCGAGGAACAACCAAACAACGATGTGATCAAAAAGGAATCCTCAATCATCATCCCAACCTTCATGGAGGAAACATCAGAGGATAGTGACTGAAAGGAAACTATCAAGAAGGAACTTTCCAAGCCAAGAAGAGAGTTTAGGAACAAGGACTTGAATAAATACAACAACATTGCTAGGACACTTTACAAGTGCTTTCTCGGATGAGTGCTGACTCGATACCCTATGCTAATATAAGCATAGAAGTGATTGTAAGGGATCCACAAAGCCACATGTAAAGTCGATCATGTGGTGAGTCTCTATCGCCAACTACAAATGAAGGTTATTATTGGCCAAAGATGAAGCAACAACCTACATGCACCCAAGCCAAATGTCTAAAATGCAACAAAACTCTTTCCTTAAGGGAAGCATTCATAGTTTCTATAACTGATGATTAAGATCTTCATACCTCACATTCTTTATAGGTGGAACACTGCCAAGCAATGCCAAAGAAGCACGCAGACTTAAAGGGACATCCAAAAGATACTTCATGGATGAAGCAACGCTATATCACAAAATATTCAATGGAAAACCATTAAGATGCCTAGGGCTAGCTGAGTCAGCATAAGTCATGCAAGAAGTGCACACTAGAGAATATGGAAAGCAACATGGAAGGAATAAGCTATACAAGCACTTGCTGAGTTTAGGGTACTATTGGCCTACCACGAAGGAAACACACACAAGATGGTTAAAAAATTCCACGCATGCCAAGTTCACGAGAACTTGATCCACAAGCCTTTAACATTACTACAAGACATGCGTACTCCATGGCCATTTCATACTTTGTGGCTCAACTTCATCGGAATAATCAATCTGGCTTCCCAACGACACATATGGATCATGTAGCCACTGAGTATTTCACAAAGTGGGTGGAAGAAATCCCTATCCGAAAAGCAACAGGGGCTACAGTATCCAACTTCATCAGAGAATGCATTGTATCCCGATTTGGGATACCCTACAAGATCGTAAGCAACAACATCACACATTTTATGAAAAAGCAAGCGAGTGCCACACTCAATGGTTATGGGATCAAGCATTGTCGCTCTATACTATATGTGATACCATAATTTTCCAAGGCTGGAGTAAAGCTGATATGAATATTGCTACCTCAGAAGTCAAGTTATGGACTCACCAGCTCGCTCTAGGCGGAGCTATATCGGACGGAGCAAAATGCCACCATCAATCTGCTCCTGAGCACTACACAAAATACAAATGACTCTGCTAGATAATTATGCTTATTCTGCAAGACATGTTGTTTGATCCAGATAACTCAATCAAATCCTATAAGTCTTGGAGTCCTTACAACCTAAGGATATGCGTGCATTGCAAGTAATCACACTCTTAAAAGGATGCAATTTCTACTTATTAAATATGTTCTCAGATTTTCCCGACTTAGAACAAGGATTCTATCTTAAAAAGGTCTATTTCCCCATGGTATACATACACCCAATTAGGGTTTATATACGGAAACGCAATTTATACACTTAAATTCTCTTGCCCACTGCTTGAGTCTCAAATCATTCACTAACTTGACTGTCGGAAAGCCTTTGGCTGACACACCTCCCCCCCCCCCCAGCCAAGGGTTTTCTTACGATTGTTTACTGCTTTGCAGATTGCTCCAAATTGCACGAATTTGTGCTTAACCATTATTTACGAAGGTACGCAGACTCGTTCCAACAATTGGTGCTTTCATTGAGAGAGTGCTCATATTCTTCTCGACCATACCACTCTCTTTAATGGAAACCACACTTGGAAAGTCGCTACTTAGGCAAACTATGAACGTGGATGAATAAGAAACTTCTTGCACCGGTTAAATCTGGAGTGATGTTTTGAAGGTGCACACGTCAATGAAAAACCTAAACAAGAATTTGCAAGCCAGAAAAAGGGTGAAGCTTGCTTGCTTGAAATAAAGAATGAAAGTTGTAGAGGAAACCCTCACTTGATAAGAAGGTCCCGACTCACAACGATTGCTCTAAAACTTTTCTCCAACAGCACATCTGACAAAGCTGCGAGAAACCTCAAGATCGCTACCTTACCAACATTCAGGTAAGAAGTTCTTCCCAAGTATACATCATTTAAAAAGGAAATAAGAATAATTCAAGAAAGTATAGAAGAAAAAGAAGATCATGATGATGACCCAGGGAGAACCTCAAGTGAAAGATCTTTTAATCAGACCAAGAATTGCTTACCAATCTCCTAACGACAACCTAGTTGTCAGGCTACAGATCCAACAGACCATGGTCAAAAGAGTCTTGATCAATAACTAGTCAAAAGTCAACATCATCTTCATATGGGCAGCAATAAAAATGGGCATCTTTGACGAAGTCAAATCAAGAATATCTACTGTCCAGACCCTTAGGGGAACACCACTCAACACCTTGGGGACAATACGTCTCATGGTTCGGGCAAAGCCATTTGAGCATATGATGATTTTCCATGTAATGGACAACCCATCTTCTTACAACGTTATCCTGAGACAGAAATGGTTACATGCCATGAGGAATGTCCTTTTTAAAGACACCCTCGCTACCCACATAATATTGCCAAGAAGTAAATGATTTAATAACGAAGAAACTATTGGAACTATGCTAGAAAATAAGGCCCCCACTGTAGACAATCAAAGCCCTTGCAAACCGCTCTAGGTGACCTAAGACGAATGTAGCATGAACTACTCGCGGTTTGATTCCCTTCACGAGATATGTAGGCAGTCATCTTCGAACCCAACCACAATGCCACCGTCTGCGTGAAGACAAGTCCACAGAGAACTCATCTCCTAACGCCCCACCATAGGCTTATTGTAAAAAATGATCCCTGATATAGTTCTTATGTCATGTCATTTTTTTCTTTAGAAATACACTAGTGATTTGATTCTCCATTACAGATATGTAGGCAATCTTTCTCGGATTCAATAACACCCCCTTGTAAACCAAATTTACTCGGACCATGAGTAAAGAGCATTTGTATGTCTTAAATGTGTGTTCTTTCTTTATTTTTTCAGTGATGCAGGGAGCACACTACTCGCTCAAAACAAGGCCTCAACTTTGAAAACTTTGCATCAATGCAAGTCTAAAAGGTTCAAAGTTACACTGTTAGAGGAGCCTCATTTAGCCCAATCCGTTTAGAACAGTTAGCAGCTTTGGAGACTCAAACCATCATAAACGCGGTAACGATTGGCGGGCTATGGGTATGGGCACATAAAGCCTTAACTTGAAAGTCCAATGCACCCTCTGGTCTTTGGAAAGTTTATGCAACCAACAAGGTTATGGGTTATAACATTCAAACCTGGGCTCTACGCCATTCGAGGGAGTAGTTAAAAAGGCGATCCTAAACTTATTCGAAGGTGGCTCTAAAATTCAACCCCGAGTACGACTACTTATATCGCCGATGAACATACTAAGTTAACTAAGCTATGCAACACTAAGTGTTAGCAGGTTCGAATGGGGCATCCAGACTAGGTAATCCCCGAGATGAATTTATTCCAACGGAGCTCTGATATAAGAAAATGCTTTGGTTAAACCAACTAAAATAGTCTGATCAGAAATGCTCAAGTTCGATGCTTAGGGGCTGACAAAAGGATTCAAAAAGTATTTTCGACCCACACATTGACATCCAAGTTTTCAAAGATCTTTAGCTTAAATTCACTGGAAACAAACATGAAATTTAGGCCAGGAAGAACCCCACTGGTACCACATTGCGAGAATTGAAGTCCTTGCACAAAGAGTCGGGGCAAAGTGTGAAGAAACTGACTCCCATTTGAACAAATATCATTAGGTATACTTTGAAACTCTTACATCCAGTGATTGTATTACAATAAATGCAGAAGATAGGGTATTCTCATGGGTTTAATTCTTGGTACCGAGATAATGTGGTGTTCCATATATCGCAATGAGAATACTTTATGAATACTAAGTTTGGGAGGCAACGTTGACGATCCTCTAGTTCCTAAATCCGACCCTCTCTTAGGCCACTGATCTCATGGCCTTTCTTTCCCATAGCCCTATCCATTAGCAATTGTAAAGACACATATGGATTAAGTGTTAGCTTCTCCATTAGTGTGTTTGGTTGTCGCTGAGAGAGGTTGGCGAGGTACTCATTTTTCTTCTGCGACATAAAAGCCTACAAAAAAAAAAAAAAAAAAAAAGAGAAACCAATTAAGATTATCGATCATAATTTTAAAATTTTAAGAAACCAATTAAGATTATCGATCATAATTTTAAAATTTTAAGTCTCATGAAATTTGAATTAGATTTCGAATGGAATACCTACATAAATGTCATCAGCCTCCTGGCTTCAATAATTTGCATGCATATCTCCATAGGCGTCGACTTTCAAGAAAAGGAAACCCTTCGCATGCTATTCCTCGACCTGGTAAGTGAGGGGCTGAGCACCAAAGTAATGGAGGTACTACTTTGCATCTCAGTTAGCCTTATTTGTCGTCGATTTCTACTGTGAATAAAAAAATTAATTAAATCCAAAAAACTTTAAAATAAAAAAAATTAATTGAAATGAAAAATTAAAGAATCACCATAAATTTCGGCTCCGAAAATGACTGCCCAACCAATGCTACTTGTCAATCCTTTATACAAAGTGCCAATGTAGAGATCAGAACTTCAGGAAGAGATGCACAAGTCTCACAGTACTTGTGCAGCTCGTACTTCCACTCATTGAACCAATCAATCCACACCTAGGTTATATACTTGAACATACCCAGCTCTTCAATGTTAATCTCAAAGTTGCCCTGAAATAGACAAAAAAACAACTATTAGTTTAAAAATACATAAATAAGTAAAATTAATAAAAATAAATAAATTTATAAAAAAACACACTTACGGAGATCTCCTGCTTCATCTCTTCCTTCACCTTGGGGGCTTTCATGGGGTATTTGGAAACGGATGGTGGCTCCCATGTCGTGAGGTAACATGTTGTTGACTTTGGCGTCCGCTCGCCGATGTTGTAGGTTGCAAATGACTACGATCTTGGCTTGCTTATACAGGTGATCCAGTTCGTGGACAGACCAGTCACTCTCCAAGGAAAGAAGACATAGTATGTACTGATCTATTTAAATTTTTAATGCCGTATGAAAGAGAAAGGTCTCATAAATCTAACTTCTTTAGATCATATTCTCTTAATTACATATTACTTGGACTTATCGTTTAAGCGTATAACATTTAATAAGATTGCTTAAACAATAATCTTTTCCCTTTGATTAAACTAGATTAGTTCAACAGGTGAAATGTTTGTAAAGTATCATATTATGATTGGCTTTGGGCACATTTCCAACAGTCGGATAGCTAGTCAATCGGGAAAACGGGTGTAGATATCAAAAGTGAAAGCTGCAAAATAAAAATTTCAAACTATAAGTCTCTATTTCATCGTATAATATTTTATATGTCCTATTTTCTTTCAATTCAATTACAAACCTACAACAAACAAAATTAATTAACTACACAATTAAACAAAAAATATTTAAGAAATAAAAAAAAACTTAAATTAGGAGAGCGAAAGAGGGAGAGATGGGTGATGAGGTGGATGTTAATGAGAGAGAGAAAGGGAGCAGAAATACAGAGTAGAGAAGATAATTGGGAAAGAAAGGAGAATGAAGAAAGGACAAGGAGAAGGAAAAAGAGAAAGTCACATGGCCTGTTTTAATGAATTGGGGTTTTTGCCTAACGATATGGTTTGTTTGGCAAAGTCACTAAATTCATCAAACAAAAAGGTGTTTGCAGGGTTTAGGATAGGTCATCGGGGTCTTTACACGACGATCCATATACTTAGCCCGAGCAATATTTCATCGGGTAAACTTAACTCTGCTAACGAATTTGATTCTATAGGGCAAACTTACCTCCACCAATGAACTTGTTTCCATCAGGCAAAATGTGGCATACAAGCTTTTCCTTTGGCCCAAAAATTTTGCCCGACGAAGTTTACTTTTCATATGGAAATTTTTCGTCGCCTAAAATCTCTTTAAAAAAAATAAAATAAAAAAATGTTGACCACTTTTGCCTAACCGAATTTTGTGTAACAAAAATTGGTTCGTCAGGCAAACTGTCGTTGGACAAATGGTAATTTATGGTAATGAACCATCACCTGCCACATCTTGTGGTCTACAAAATATGGTTTAAGTAGATATTCTCTCTAGCATTAACAATATGAGAATCACACATATCGTTGGCTTAGAATAAGTGATGCATAAAGTAATGTTGGCTAAAGATATATGTGTGTGTGTGTGTTTGTGTGTGTGTGTGTGTGTGTTGGCTTAGAATAAGTGATGCAGAAGGTAATGTTGGCTAAAGATATATGTGTGTGTGTGTAAGCGCTAACCAGTTAGTAAGTTAACATGGTGCTAACCACTCGCAACAAATCTCATGATCCGAACTGTTCATATTAGAGATGATCATTCAAAGATCACCCTTGTAAAAATTTAGCCAAAATCAAACAACATTTATTCATGTAACTATAATCAAACATACTAACGAATACAATAGTCCCTATAACTAATGAAAAATTTCACAAGAACAATCAAGCGGTGAACTTCAATTAATTTGACTAAGTTTTTGCAACAATAATCTTCGAATGATGATCTTAAAATATATATATATATATATATATATATGTAATTTACACACATTTTTTAGTTTTTCACACACTACTCTTTATTCATGGCCATTACGTTAAATAAATCAAACGGAATCAACAACCATAACTAAGCAGAGTGTAAGAGAATAAAAAGATCACTTCCCTATATATAATCAAATCCTGTAACAATAAACCGATGTACGTGCAACACAAGAACCAATTCACGGTAGGAACTAGGAACTAGGAATCTTACAAATTTAACTGAATAAAACATTTGTTTGAAACTGATTGCTGCAACTCGATTTAAGAACATCAGGGGGACAATCACTTTTGGTCCCGGATAGCACTAATCTTTCCAAACACACTAGTGATCATTCCGGATCTTCAGGAGGAAGATCGACTTCCATTTAAGTCCGTTCTAAAGTAGATTACTAGAAAATTCTATTTTTCCGACTTTAGAACACTCAAACCAACACTAGTTTCTGAATTTCTTTTGGTGTTGTACTCGTCATTTCGATGAGCATAGGCACACGTGTATAAGTTGTTATTTATTCAGTTAGTAGAAATCCCCGAAGTAGTAAGTATTTTCCCTAGAATTAATGAAACCACCTCACAGGACCAATTCCTTACCACTCATATGAAACTAATCACCTGAGTGGGCTCTAATACGTGATTAATCTACTTTGGCGCTACTAATTGATGATATTGTCCGATATCTAGAAACTATCAACTAGTATTCAGGCGGTATGATTTCTGATACCGGACACATGCTAGTATCTGGAAGTGATACCTCTATGCCAGAATATTGGTTCATAGTTTTAAGGTAATGAACGATGTCAAAATCTCTTAAATGAGTTAATTAGCGGTGTGACTAATAGGTCGATTAACAGTGACTACTTGAGCCGAAGAAAATAAATCGTGGACACTTAGGAGCAGACCTTGTATTAAGGCAGTAAACTCACAGTTATGTTAACCATATTACCTATTTCGGTGATCAAAACCTCTTCGACTGGCCACCTCTCGATCACTTCCATAGGTAGACAGTAGAATTGAAATATGAGATGATATCTCTCTGTTAGAATGATTTGAGTGTTGAGAAAACTGTGAAGACCTTTTAGTTCATGTTGTAGAGTTGGTTAGTAGTATAGTACGTTTTGACGATGTTTATCTTTGGCATCAATTCTCAAAAATTTTACTTAGGATGCCACCGAATGCGAGAAGTAGAATACACCATTGATCCACTTTGTTAACACCACATTTATTCTCCTTATTTCTTATCGAACAACTCCTATATCAGTTTTTTGTATGACTTTTCGAACAAGTCCTACTTCATTGAGAGAACTTAGTTACTAAACACTTTATCTTGGAAACTACAAACTTATTCGCAAATGCAAAAGATTGAACCTTAGGGTCATACCTAGATTTAGCAACTTCCTTGGATGACGATTAAAAACCGTTATCCCTACCTTGAGTGGATGATCTAACAAACCAACCTTTGTAACTCGAGTTCTCTTTGGTAGTCTGACGAATTCATAATAGTCGTGTAAACGACTATCTCACCTATTCTAGTAACAAGATTAAATTCTCCAATCATCAATAGTCAGCTTCACATCAAATTCTTCAAATATTACCTTCGTGTAAATTGGTACTTCTCCTGAGAGATGTGATCTTCGTAAATGATATTCTTTTCTTTTCCCAAAAAGATTATAGCACAAGAAAGTGGAAATTCTCACAAAGTATTGTGAATTTCAAGATATCTTTGGTCTTGTCAATTTTATCGACAATTTGTTAGTGATCTTTCGGCTATGGTGTTTTCCTCACTTACGATCGAGGAAAGTTAGCTTGGTTTGGAATGTTGGATATGATTAAAGTTTCTGACAACTGAACTGTTGTCTCACCTAACCTCTGTTTTACGCCTTTCGATGACAATGATCATTTTGGAAATCCATGATGATGTATTCTTTGGATGTTTCGATTGTGCAGAGGCAGTATGACGGGGTATCACTTATATTTTCCAATGATTAGAACCATTCGAAATGAACCATCATATATATGACCTAGGGTCAACAATTATCATCTTCATTTGAAAACCGAATGGTATTTCTCGGTGGAGAAACATGTCCTGGACCTTGAACAATCTTAGACTTTTCAAATACATTCTCATCTGAAATAAGCTAAATTGTTGACAGCAGCAGTGGAAGAACCAAATCAATATCTACATTGCATTATTGTGTATCATCCTAATGGTGCAAACATAATGGCCGTTTGCCATAGCAAAGGACATTATCTACCCATGAGTTATTTTCAGCCTGGAATTTACGAGTATTGGTTTGACGTTATTTCAAGTCATCAAGAAATCATTCGAGTGGTTATAATCACTTTCTGTGTCCGAATAGAGATGGAAAATATCACCATAAGCTCCTAGGATGGGGTATCTTGCACATGTGGAGATCATGATGATGTTTTTGTGATTACTGACCGACTTGACAAATTACCCCACGTTTCATTGGTCTAGAAAGAGTACATTTTTGACCAGTTGGTAAAATTACTTATTCTTGAATTTATCGGATTTTCTGGCACTTCGATCAGCATCTACACTGACGGTGATTCCATATTCACCTCTTTGTGCCGGAAGGCATTCCAATCATCCTTGGATACGTGTCCAAACCACTGCAGCTCGTATTATTTTATATTATTTTTTTGATGTAGACAGACTGTATAGAGAACTGCTCGATGCTTAAATTTTAGTGTGATCATTAATTCCTCAATCACCCAATGAATACTTTGCTGAACGAATCTTGATCATTCGTGATTAAATATTCCAGAAACTACCAAGCTAGCGAGATGTTATGCATTAATTCCAATTACCTTATATTCTAGATTTGTTGGACTTGTTTTGACCATTAGATTCTTGATTATTCTTTTAGCCTTCTCAACATAGTCTTTCGCTAAACTCGAGAGAAATTCAATATGAATTTGCTCACTATAGCGTTGTGAACGGCATTGTTTGACTACTTAGTGTGCATATCACGAATGCATCTCTCTGTGACACTCGTTTTATTTCCAAGTCGTGGGAAACCTTTTTGAGGGTTATGAGTAATAACTTTTGTTTAGTACCACATTTTCACCCTTAAGCTAATGATTAGTCTGGAACGAGCTACTCAGACCTTAGTGGACATGTTGCATTTTGTCCATTCTACAATTAACATGGTTGTAATACATAGTTATCTTTATTTTAGTTGGTTGTAACTACGATTACAATTTTTGGTTTTGAGTATGGCATTGTTGAGGTGTAGTGTGAAAATTTTATCCATAGCACATGATTGACAGAAGAGTATCGCGAACAAGTATTTGAATAATCGAGATTACAATATAGAAAACTTTATGATATTGACGATGTTGCCCAAAAGGGTAGTGCGTGAACATGGTCGACGTTTTGATCAGGCGTTGTATGTGTATTTCCTAATAAGGGGCATGATGGTAATATTGCACCCTCGAAAATTTGTTGCTTGTCTATCGAGACAACAGTGAGTTGTTGGTATTGCAGGCTGCAGATCGTAATATTAATAACTTATTCATTGGGTTCGTTAAACAAGTAGATAGGTAGGTCCGTTCACGTTAGTGTACTTAATTAGTTATTATATATTTACATATTTATTGTTTGGGCTTGACCCAAAGATACGGTGTACATATCTCCGGAGTACGTGACGCTATGAGTGCGTAGGTAAAATTTTTCTATATTCGGTTTTGTTTTCAGTACAACTATTTTAACTTTATGTTATTATATACGTACTTTGACGTTACGTTGTTATATACCTATTTTTCTATTATATGTTTTTATAAAGGATTTCATATTTTAGTATTGTGCTAAAGAAGAAGCAAAGTGTGAGTTTGGGGGCATGAAAGAGGAATCACTGCACTCCAATTGTGACGGAATGACATTCTCTTTTATGCAACCCTTCTAACTTGATATCTTCTTTACATAATTGTTTTTCTTCTGTCTTTTCACTACTTTTGTTTAGAAAATGATTTTAAATTTCGGGGATGAAATTTTTTTAAGGTGGGTAGATTGTGACAACCCGTCCCTAATTTTACGTTTTTATTTATTTTAAAAGCGTGAATTGGCGAAAATGCACCTAGAGGCAAGAACTTTGACTTCCGTTGACCCTTGTCTAGAGAAAACGTATGACTTATTCTTTTGGCGTATTTGTGTAGTACTCGTTGGTACGAACGCATAGGTGAAAGCCGTTTGCGAGTCCGAATTATAGCGGTATAGTTACGGACGTTTGAAATTGGTTACTTACATTTTAGATTATTAAATTATTTGAACTCCCACCTTGTGGGAAAGAAGCCAATCAGCTTCAAGGAGAGAAAATAGGGACCAATCAGACAAGAGAGAAGCAACCAATCAATCAATTAAGAAAGGAGAGAGAGAAGCTCTCAGCTTCCCTTCCCGTGGCCTTTCAAATGCAGAAACCCAGTTTCGACCCGGGGTGGTTTCCGGCAGTCCTCCGCCATTTTTCAGGCGATTCTCACCTATCCATCACCTGCAATCTCTTCCACAACCTCGCCTCTACCATCTCTACCCATATTTGAAGGGTTTTAGGTCCTATTTCATGTAGAACTCCACCGGAACACCGGTGGTGCTCGACGACGATTCCTCCATTCCAACAAGTTTCACCACCCACTAGCACCCTTAATCAACTCCCCATGGACCCAGGAACAAGACCCAACCAGTTGTAGGTGCGTTGGAACACCGAGGGAGGAGAATAGAAGCTCACCCATTCTAGGGTTTCCGACGGATTGAAGGGGATTTCAGGTGTTTCCCGGCCAAATTGGCCTTGGCCACAGGTATGAAAGTTATTCCTCTCTTCGAGATCCTCATTTATGTGAAATTTTAGAATTTTTAGAAATAGTGAAATTTGCCGGCGAGTCGGGGGGGCCGACCGCCATATGCGGCGGCGCATGGTGGCAGCGCGTGGATTAAGGAACTTCTAACCTTCCTAGGCTAAACTTGATATCCCAATTTCATATTTGATGTCCGATTAACGAAATCCCATTGTTTGGGTACAATTTCGCTAAGGTCTGTTACTTGGTCATTATAAGAACCGACAATCCGACTGTTGGATCGTCACCAAACTTTAATAGGTTATTATTCATAATATTTGAGTACCTTAGGAACTTATGGATTGGGAATCTGATGTATGGATTTTCACAAATTGGATTTGCAAGTTTGTAAAATAAAACGTTGACCGCCACTTGAGTTTGCAATTGGCGAAGATCTGACCGTTGGATCGTTCCGAAACTTTAGGATGTTGTTCTAGAAGCATAATATGAATCTCTAGAAGTTATGGATCAGAAATCTGAGGTGTGGATCTTCCGGATCGAGTTACGTAGGGTTGTGGACCCTACCGTCGACCATTGACTGACGGTTGACTTTTGGTCAATGGGTTACAAATCATTCTAGAACGTCATTGGGGGATCTGTTTTATGTAGGTTACGTGTTCTATCGATAAGAATTCTGAGATGTGATTTGATGATTGTTCTAGACGACGATCGTTCGTCACGCCTTGGTATTCGTGCTAGGGAGTTGTAGCGCTGGCTCTAGGTGAGTGGGTATTTTCCTTTTTATAATATGTATATGATTGATAGTTCCACAAATGCTTTTAAATTTATTTATGCATTCTATGCCATGTATGCCATGTCATATATATATATATATATATATATATATTTTAAAATACTATGATATGGTTGAGTTTTAGATTGCATCATGGCATATCCATATGCATATTAGTTGCATATAATTGTTGTGAATGCTTTGAAGTGCTAAGGGGAACGCGGGACACGTAGGTAAGCTCAGGTGAGTTTATGGTGTTATTTGAAATGATTGAGTTATGGCATGACTATATTTATGTTTTACGCAACTTCGACACTGTCGTACAGGTTGCAATAATAGGCAACTCTAACACTGTTGTACAAGTTGCGATAGGCAACTCTGACATTGTCGTACAAGTTGCGATAACAGACAACTCCAACACTGTCGTACAGGTTGCCTATGAGTCGTACAGGTTGCATTAAGCAACTCCGACCCCTTTGTTATCATAGATTGATCTATGAGTAGTACAGGTTGCATTAGGCGACTCCGACTCGTGTGTCAGCATAGATTGATGAGCACCTGATTTTATTATGCTGCTGCTGATATGTAGTGATTTGGAACATTTCTGGATTTACTGTTGATTTGCATTTAATTTCATACTTATACGTAGTATGATTTTCTGGAAACTATACAGGTTTTATAGTAAGGGGTTATAACGTTTTCAAAGGTTTTTATTAAAACTTTATTTTGCAGGCCCACTCACCCTTGTTTTTCGCCCCTCCAGGTTTTAGTAGCTGAGCTTTCGTATCGACGAGGATTCTTGGCAAATATTGGTATAGGCAGTTACCTTCGATGGTATAATTCTCTTTCCACTTTATTGCACTTTACTTATGCTCTGTCATCATGTGTGAAATGGGTTCATTCCCGCTCACAGCATACTCTTAAAATTAGGCACTTTTAGGTTTAAATTTATTCACATTTTCCACATCACTACACTTTATGGCTTCGTCACGTTCTAGGTGTCGGCCAGCACAACTCGATTCGAAGTCCTAGTGGACGTCTCGGGTCGGGGTGTATCAGTTTGGTATCAGAGCATAAGTTGGGCAGTTATGTCGACTTGTCGACATTTTAGAAGATCACTTTGGCGAACGTCTTGAACATAAAGCGAAGAAATTCCTTGCCAAGGAAAGATGTAAATTTGAGGCAAGTTGATGGCCCTAAAGCAGGGCTAATGTATCCATAATTGTGTATCACCCAAACTTTACCAACCAATTCCATCACTATTCTCCAGCCATCAGTACTAAACCTTTCGAAATTGGAAATCAAAAATAGTTTTGATTCCTTGGCAGTATCCGTTAGAATACCACCTATTATAATTCCTACGATGTTTATTTTCGTCAAAATTTCCAAAAATGTCTCTAGTGACAATGTGGTGCTAAAAAGGTAGCACTCGACTTAAGAACATCAGGGGGACAATCACCTTTGGTCCCGGATAGCACTAATCTTTCCAAACGCACTAGTGATCATTCCGGATCTTCAGGAGGAAGATCGACTTCTGTTTAAGTTCGTTCTAAAGTACATTACTAGAAAATTCTATTTTTCTGACTTTAGAACACTCAAACCAACACTGGTTTCTAAATTTCTTTTGGTGTTGTACTCATCATTTCGATGAGCATAGGCACAAGTGTATAAGTTGTTATTTATTCAGTTCAGTTAGTAGAAATCCCCGAAGTAGTAAGTATTTTCCCTAAAATTAATGAAACCACCTCACAGGACCAATTCCTTACCACTCATATGAAACTAATCACCTGAGTGGGCTCTAATCTGTGATTAATCTATTGTGGCACTACTAATTGACAATATTGTCTGATATCTAGAAACTATCAACCAGTATTCAAGCGGTATGATTTCTGATACCGGACACATGCTAGTATCTGGAACTGATACCTCTATGCTAGAATACTAGTTCATAGTTTTAGGGTAATGAACGATGTCAAAATCTCTTAGATGAGTTAATTAGCGGCGTGACTAATAGGTCAATTAAGAGTGACTACTTGAGCCAAAGAAAATAAACCGTGGAAACTTAGGAGCAGACCTTGTATTAAGACAGTAAACTGACAGTTATGTTAACCATATTACCTAGTTATGTTTAACACCAAACTCTCGATTCCACCGTTATAGTAACTCTTGGTATAGATAATAGTAAATTTAATATTATATTAATATTAAGAAAATAGATTTAAAGTAAAGAAAAGTTAGAAAACCAATTAACAGGAAGAAAGGAAAAGACTTCAGACTCCAGACTCTTCACAGTTAGCAAGCAAGAAGACGACGCAACACCCACTTGACCTCCTCCTTATAAAAGTCAATTCTCTTCTTCCAACCTCCTATTTTTGGATCAAGTGTCAAATCTCTTCTTCCAACCTCCTATTTTTGGATCAAGTTCTCCAATCTGCTAAAAGGCTCTTCGGTTTATTCAATTAGTCATCCATATGTTTGGACGCCGGTGATGTTGCCGTGCAAAGACAGTGAGTTGCGACAGAGCCGGAGAGTTTCAGGTAATGCCCAACCACCCGCCCAGGCCGACCAATGACCGCCTAATTCTTTTCCCGATTTTTCTTCCGATTGTGGTTAAATCTCAGCAGCTAGCCACCGCCTAAGCCGATTTTTAGAATATTTAGTACAAGTAATCTTAAGTCAATAGAGATTGATAGGATTTTTACCACAGGCGCAAAAGAGTTAAAAGCACCTATAATACTTGCAAGAATAACAAGACTATCGTAGTATAAATGGTTATAGTAAGGTCGTTCTCCACAAGGATTATTAAATAATTTGTATCAAACCAAATCTCAATTAATTATTTAAAGGTAAATTTTTAGGATGATTGATTTTATGACCTAATTAAATAAAAACGAATTTAATTAAAGAAAATAGAAAAATCTACAATATTTTTTTTTGAACAAACGATATTATCTACACTAAGGGGGAGGGGTGGGCTTTAGCCTCATAATAGGCTAGCAATAATGTAGTTCAAATTTGTCTTTGGTAAGAATTGTCCCAAAGATCTCTCACTTACAAGTGAAGAGGAATATCACTAGACCATAGTACTAAGTGGTTGCAATATTAAAGATGAGGAGAAAGAAACAGTTTTCATAAATCAAATTAAGAAAACACTAAGGTTCTGCTGTCACCTTAACAATCTTATATAGTTCTCTCAATTACTTATGACCTATACATGCATATTTTGATGGTTAGGTTTTCCTAATATATGCCTATTTGGACCCCCAATATAGAGCATATATCAAACATGCAATCCGTCTGTAGTATTCAGATCTAATCTAAACATGCATGATTCATTATATTTTGTGAAACCCTTTGAAAAACCATACAACCCTCAAGACGTGGTATTCATCCTAAGTGAACTTGCACATATGAACCACAAGAATCCTTCATCAATTTCAAGGACCGACCTCCGACCACAATTGCATCAAATTACTTTTCTACATATTCTAATGGTCGCAAATCATCAAGACACTTAGATAGTCTAAACCAGTGATTAATAACTCAAAAACCTACATGCATAATATCATAAGCAAATTGGAAAGAAACTACATATTCTTGCTAAGACTCATGGCCTCACCTTAGCAAAAGAGATTAGTTACGTATATTCATAGTTAAAATCAAAAGAATTATATTAAATTATAAAAGATTGAAAACACCTTGAATGTAAAAGTCTAAAAGTTTGTAAGCTTGGCCAATTTCCTCTCTTTGATATCGCATAAAGAAGAAGGAAAAATAGGGTCGACCAAACGTATTTTTAAACTGCTATAAATCAATATCCTAGAAAAAGGTCCACCAATCAAACTAGGAAACCAAATAAATCAAAATAAAGTAGGAAAAATAATCATAAATTAAATAGTAAAATTCGTCCAAAATCTGCACAGCCATTTTTTTTTACCCATATCTGCTCCAAAACCGACCCAAGATAGTTGGATTTAAACCTTGGAATATTCTAAACACGTGTCCAGAAGGCCACGAACCAATCAGATGTCATCTTGGACTCCAAAAATCGCAATTAAGCCTAGAAACATCACTTTCCAGCAACACACACTCTTTCTTTATTCCATCGCCAAGAGACGAACGAACGTTCTCCAATTTGAATCACTCCAAAATTCGTCAGTTTGGTCACGTTTTGCTCCAGACGAGGTCGAATGTTACATATTGAAAAGATAAAGCAAAGTATCAAAATTCTACCAAAATAATTACCAAAACATACTAAGAATAGAGTAAAATATATGATATGAAATCGCCTCATCAAGGATTTACAAAACTTAGCTCAAAGAATCCTAAACGGATTTTCCTGGACTAACAGTACCTCCTCTCAAACTTGGCAATGTCAAAGTGACAAGTTTGGACCTCAGAAGTTCAAAACGTGGCTTCAGAAGCCTTTTGGTGAAAACATCCACAGGTTGATCAACAGAAGGAATGAATTAGACCTTGTAAGTACTAATCTTCACTTGCTCATAAAGTGATAGTCAAACTCAGTATGCTTCGTCCAAGCATGAAAAACTTGATTGGCTGCCATGTAGGTAGTATTCAAATTATAAAAAAATAAGAAGATGAGCAAACGTACTGGATAACGAAGCTCACAAAGAACATAAGAAAGCCATACAAATTCTGCGCATGCATGAGCCAATGTGTTATATTCGGATTCAACATTAGAACCAGAGACAGTCAGTTGCATGGCGAAGCTCCAAGATATCAAATTAGGCCCGTGAAAAACAAGAAACCTTGAAGTGAAGCAACGGGTGTCTGAACATCTAGCCAAATCAACATCACAATACCAACGAAGCATAGGAGAAACAGGCGAGTGTCGAAAAAAGATGCCATCCTCAAGAGACCCTTTAACATACCCAAGGATGCGTTTAACAGCAATAAGATGCGTGTGAGTAGGTCGAGAAATGAATTGAGAGAGATGGTTGACCACATATTCAATGTCTTGACGAGTTAAAGTGAGATACTGTAGAGAGCCCAATAGATGATGAAATTCCAAAGGATCAGAAAACGAAGTACCATCCTCATTGGATAGCTGGGCTCGAGAAGCTATGAGAGTACTGCAGGGTTTACAATGCATCATGTTGGTCCACTTATGTAAATCAAGGGCATATTTAATTTGACAGAGATAAAGACCAACCATAGTAAAACGAACCTCAAGGCCCAAAAAATAATGAAGATGACCAAGTTCCTTAATTTCAAATTCATATCCCTAAAGAGCCATAAAGCACCGGAGAGCCTCACAATTATTCCCAACTAAAACAATGTCATCCACATAAAGTAATAAGATAAGGTGAGTAGTACCATAGTGGAAGGTGAAGAAAGAGGGATCAGCCAAGCTTTGAACAAAACCATGATGAAAAATAGGGTGCGTTTGTTGCATCGGACTATCTCGGACTGGACTCTCTTTAGGGACTAAGTTGGACTGGCTTAGACTAAACTAAGCTGGACTAACTTAGTGAAGCGTTTAGTGCAGTGTCGGACTAAGAAGCAGGATAATGAAAATAGTATTGTCACCAATTTGGTGTTTACTTGGACTGAGACTAAATTATTGTTCTATTTTAATTTCTTTTTATTTAAAGATATTATCAAAATTAATAATATTAGATGAGAGTATGACTCAATAAAAAAACACAAAAACCAAATTTCTTGCCAACAAAAGAAACATACATGATTCAAGAGTAGTATTGCTCCAAACATCAATATAACAAAGGTGTTTTCCTAACAATTGATGGGGTTTAGAATGCTTTTCTTAATTATTCACCTTTGGTTTGATTGCATTGAATCCCAAGACCACAATGATGTGTGAGGCGCAATGACAAATGGATGGCCGAGCCTTGATCATTGCTACATTTGGATTCGAGCACATACATTGCTTGCTCCAACTAGTTTGAAGAAAACCAATAACAATATGCAAAAGGAAGAGATCATGAATATACCTCGAGCAAAGTACATAACATTTGGAGCAAAGGATTGTCAAAAGTGAAGCAACAAATTTTAGCTAAGGGAACCTAAATTTAAATGTTGTGATACAGACAAAATTTTGCTATTCTAACAAATTTACTGACTAGACTAAAACACAAGCTTGTGTAGGCTACACGAATACAATAGTACTCTTGCACTACAGATCCTCTGAATCAATTCCTTACGTGAACATACTGTTACAAACAATCAAAATCGATTGAATCAATACCACGCCTTTTGTTGCTCTAGCAAGCAAGTTGGTGTCTACATATGTAACAACTTGGTGCATCAAAACTACCATTATGACTCTGCTACGATGGCTAAATCAGATCTCACCGAAGCATCTGTTGGAGCTTTATTACTTGTTATTGCTGTTCCGTAGACAATGAACTCAGTTTTCCGGTGTTAGGCTCAAAACTTGTTGTAATAGAGCAGACTCCACCCCAGGTGGAAGCTCAGACTGAGAAAGATTAACCATGATGTTAGATACTCATATCAAAAGACTGCATGTTGTAAGCATCATGTAGTAAACAAAACAGAAATTGGTTAAAATGGATAAAATGCATATAATCCCCCAATTGCCTCAACCTTAAAGTTTCAACACTGCTATAGACTATAGTTGGTGGATATGTTTCACACAGACACACACCATAGCTAAGTATATTAATTGGAGAACAAATTTGGCAACATCTCAAATATGGTGCTCATAGAAATCAAGTGAAACTTTTGTATCCATAACAAATTGATACGGATGGACATTTGTTTATTTCAGAAATCTCAATAATGTTTCTGTACCATAGCATCTAGAACATGATTATATGCGAAAACCTGAAAACTCAGCACATTCAATTAAATGGAATCAAGCAATGCATGAACACAACCAAATATGAAAAGCCAGAGAAACAAGGAAACCATCAAATAGTTCTTAGTATCTTACTGAATCCCAGTACCAGCTATGCATATATCACTATCTATACAAGTTTCGAGGCTCCCATTGACATCATTGCTTTCTATTGTTCCTTGGTCCATGATGCGAAATATATAAGCACACAAATTAAACCCTCTTGTTGACAATTGTAGTATAGATGCAAGTAGGGATCGTTCTGGACCGGGGATTAGGAGGGATTGCTAATCTACTCTAAATTGACTTAAAAACACAAAAACAAACTTAAAAACACTTAACAAGACTCACAAGACTCAAAACAAACTTAAAAGACTCAAAGCAACTTAAAACAACCAAATTGACTCAAACTAGACACTAATGACTGACTTGGACGAAAATAAACTCAAAGGACTAACTAGACACAAATCTAAACAGATTCTAACTAAACTAACACAACTTAAAGATGAGGGGTTTGGTTTCTACGAAAATTGAATCTAAAACTAAGTAACTTGCCGATTCTAAAGAAAGACATAAAACTAAGGTGATTCAATGGATGATGGGCTAGCTAGAGGGTTCTTCTCCACACATGACACACTTGCATACAAATCAATTTTCAGTTGTTCATCCGATAAACCATGAAACTCAACACCCCTGATTAATTAGGTACGCTTAAATTAACCCTCAGATTTTCCTTATGTCATTGAATTGGACGGAAATAGCGCATCGCAATCAAATTATTCTTCAAAAGCTCCCTATATGAAAGCGCATAATAGAGATACAATCAAAGATCATTAAGCTCTATGAAAATCATAAGCATTGACAAGGCATTCGTAACTATGAAAGCGCATGATACTCCTTCCAAGAATTTACTTAACACGATCGTGACCAGCGACCTTCACTACTTATGAATATAAGTTCATAGCGATTAGGTGAAACTCCCTTATATTCTAGCATCAAATTCATGCATGCAAACTAAGTATGCCTCCTTAATCAACATACAAGAATAAGTTCTGAATCAAACAG
Source organism: Heteromeles arbutifolia (assembly GCA_024362995.1). Classification (NCBI taxonomy): domain Eukaryota; kingdom Viridiplantae; phylum Streptophyta; class Magnoliopsida; order Rosales; family Rosaceae; genus Heteromeles; species Heteromeles arbutifolia. Next base: position 33,692,083 of record JANCRC010000002.1, on the reverse strand, counting down.
TTAAGCAAATTGCATTCATAATTTATGAAATCACAACTGAAGGTAATCAATTCATATTGCAAATATATTCATGGCTCTGAAATTCCCCCTAGCCAAAAGGGTTTAGCTCCTCATGTTCACAGCAAAACAAAGAGAAATTAAACATTGAAAACAAAGATAGATTACACCTAGAAACGTTCCAACAATGCAACGTCTTGAAAGCAAGCACGTCCAAGGGTCTTCTTCCTTCTCCTTTGCTGCGACACAAGGTGGCAGTGGTGGTCGAAGTGGTGAATGGTGGTGGTGGATGGATATAGGTGAGTTATGGTGAAGGGTGGATTGTGGATTGTGGATTTTCGGCAGAAATTGTGTAGAGTGATTTAAATGGTGCAATAAGCTTTATTTAAAGGGCTAAGGTACTCAGAAAATAATAGGAAAGGTTCAATACTTAGCTATTTTGGTTCCACAATTTAATAGGTAAGAAAGAATCAGAAAATCAAAGAGAATAAGAATGTGAAATTCGGCAGAATATGTAGGAGAGAAAAGGAATGTGTTTTAAAGGTTAGAAATTAAGAGAGAAAGGGAAAAAAGGTGTGGCATTGATTTGTAAGAGAAATGGGAAGTATTTTTGGGCAGAAAATAGGCAAGAAAACCTCTCCCTTGTGAAGCAAGGATTAGAATCAAAGAGGAATGTGTTTTATGACAGAAAGTAGGCAAGAAAACCTCTCCCTTGTGCAGCAAGGATTGAAACAAAAGGGGAATGTGTTAGGCATAGTTTTGGGCTTCTAAAATGAGTAATTAGGCAACCTACATGTTTTGGAAACCCCAAAAATGGAAACCTCCACAAATGGAAACTTTCACAAATAGAAACTTCCAACTTTAGAAACCTTGGCTTCCAATTTTGAACTCTTCATTCTTCATTTGATCCTAAGCTCATTTGATCTTCAATTTCGTCCATCCACTTAGCTCCAAGCATGTGCAATGCATTTAGTGCCCAAAACTGCTCCAAAAAGCACCAAAATGGACTTTCTTGCATACTTTGCACTTTAGACCTACAAACACACGAAAATAGCTTAAAATACTAAAATTACTAAGAACTAACAACACAAATGCCAAGAAACAAGCTAACTAAGTCGTATAAATATGCTCTTATCAGTCCACATAATTTATCAAGTTAATCAAGCAAAAGATAACAAGTAACCTGCAATCACAACATAAAGACATTTATATTGCACAACGAGTTACTAAAGTGACTCAAAAGTCCTGCAAAACCTTCAAATGATACTTGACTCAACCCAGTTGAAAGCTCAAACTTATAAATATATTCTTAACTCCAAAGCATTCATTTACATGATATATCATCTCCTGCTTTCAATTTCAAAATAGTTTACCTAATTAATCATCCAACAATTCTCACTATTTTCCCTTTCCATCCATAAACTTCCACAGAAAGAACATTAGTGCCCACAATGGAGAAAAACTGAATTTCCGGGTTGGTTGCTGGAAAAGTAGAGAAAAACTAAGAAATCACCAAAATCCCTAAAACCCACATAGAAATACCGTGTATTTCCCAGACCCAAGTAACAAAAACAATCAAAAACCCTAAAAAATATAAAAAGGCCAAAACCCTCTCTTGAATTACATATTTTCTCACCAACCAAACAGACCCCAGAACAGAACAAAAAATAAAAAATAAACATAAAAGTGTAAGAAAACGAATCACCTTTTGGGTGTGAACCACGAAGGAGCGGGAGTTGCATTTGAAGCAATAACCATGGCTGTGTCCGCCAGACGGAGTCGATGGACTTTTTATCAGTTTTTGTTCAGGCTCTGGTTTAGCTTTTGGGTGGGATGGTGAAGGTGAAGGCCTAAGGGATAGGGCGCGAAGCCATGAAGGAGAAGGTAGATGGCGAAGATGCGAAGGAGAAGAAGACGGATGGATCAGCTGCGAGAGAAGACGGGACGAGGAGTCCGCTTGAAATCGAGGGCTCTCACTAAGAACGGCAAGCGAAGCATTCAGTCGGGGCAAGTCCCATTTAGTCTCATTAGCTCTTGCCCGTGTAAATAACAAACACCAGGCTGGACTATCATTTAGTCTAGTCCAGTCCAAGGAATGCTAGTGAAGGAAAACAAACATACCCTAAAAGTACTGAAGCGTTGGAACCAAGCACAAGGAGCCTGTTTGAGGCTGCCGTATGTAACTTATAGACATGATGAGGGCATTGAGCATCCACAAATCCCGGGGGTTGAACCATAAAGACATCGTCATGTAAGTAACCATGTAATAATGCATTTTTAACATCCAGTTGACGAATAGACCACCCATTTGTGACAGTTAAACTAAGCACAAGGCAAATAGTGGCAAGCTTAACATCCGGATTGAATGTCTCTTCACAATCGAACTCATATTGTTGATGAAAGCCTTTAGCAACCAAATGAACAATGTAGCACTCAATAGATCCATCTGCATGACGCTTAGCTTGAAATAACCATTTACAATCAACTAAATTTTGAGAGGGATGAGAATGAACAAGATACCACGTACCATTTTTAATTAAAGCATTAAATTCCTCTGTCATCGTTGTACGCCGCTCATGAATTCCATACGCCTATGTGAGAGCAGGTCGCCATGGGATTACTCGTAAGGGGAACGGCATTAGAGCTAGAGGGTTGAGGAGCCACGGGGCGGTGAGTGGCAGGCTTCAAAGATAGCGCTGGAACATGCAAGGGCGCTGGAGTAGGCAAAGTAGGCCGAGTTACGGGAGCAGATGAAGTGAGCTGCAGCCCAAGAGTAGACGCGCTGGGCTAAAGCGCAGAAGAAGCAGCGAGTGTAAGGGGAAGGTCCGTGAGTTGGAGTGGACCTGGAGAGACAGCTGGGCTGTGCACAGAGGAAGAAGGACTGGACAGCATGGGCTGGGCTGCAGGGGCAGGCCAAGAGACACGGTTGGGCTCCAGGAGGAGGGGCACGGAAGTGGACTGGGCTGCCCCCAGGAGGAGGGGCACGGAAGTGGACTGGGCTGCAGGGGCAGCAGGACGCACTATGGGAAAATTTGTTTCATCGAAAGTGACATGACAGGAGATAAAAACCCCGGTTGGTCTCTAGATTAAGGCATCGATATCCTTTAAATTGCAAGTTTTAACCTACAAAAACACATTCTTTGAAACAAGGTTCCAATTTGTTAGTGGTATAAGCTCCTAAGTGCGGCTAACACGCACAACCGAACGTACGAACAGAGGACAAATTTGGGTGACGACCAAAAAGACTAAAAATAAGGACTAAACCAACGAACAAGGAAGGGAGAAAGTTGATGAGAAAGGTTGCAGTGAGAGCTGCTTCCACCCAAAGGGAGGACGGGGCATGGGCGGTGTTTAGGAGAAGACTGGTGACAGTGGAGATGTGATGGCGTTTATGTTCAAAATGACCATTTTGTTCAAGGGTGTGAGGACACCAGATACAATGAACAATCCCAATTTAATGGCAAAATGTTTTAAATGAATTATTGACATATTCCATACCACCATCAGTTCTAAAAAAAAAATCAATTGATAATAAGTATCCACATATATGGATAATATATAATGCGTGACATTAAATATGTGTGGTTTTTGGGTTAGGTAGACCAAATTTTGAGTTTTATTAACAAAACTGAGGTTCCAATCCTAAAATTAAGTGCAGATAAGTAATCCAACTTCTTAATAAGTTTCGATATGAAACAACTTTCCACATCCTTCCAAAATACCTATATATATTGAATTTCTTGTCAGTCGGGAGTAAAGGGATTTATGTTATATAAATTAACGGGCTTCACGAACCTAAAAAGATGGATATATTACCCTCATTTTCTTTATTAGTAACACAGTGCTTCTCACCTAAGGCGTTCATTTAGAGGACCTATAAGGTTCTCTTTAATAAGAACCCTCATATTGATCTGACGATAGATTAACTTATAAGCTTAAACTTTCTTATACCTAATCAAAATTTTAACGTACAAAAGGAAAACCAAAACCCATTAAACCCACCACCCGTCCCCTCACCCTCCAAGCTACCTTCTTTCTCATCTTCTTCCTCTCTCCCTTTCAACCCACCCGACATAACATTCCTTCCAACGGCTACCCCACCTAACACCGATGAATCTGTTGTTCATGTTTTTTCTCCCTTGGTCAAGTGATGGGGGCATTGCCGTTAGCGAGGTAGAACCAAGCATAGTTATTGGAGAACTGAAGATAAGCGAATGGGTTTGTGGTGAGCAGATGCATTTCGGAATCCAACCTAGCTTCTAAAAGTTGGAGAATGGTGAGGTGGTGGCGTTTTATATATATATATATATATGTATATATATGCATATATATATATATTATATAGTTAAAAGACTACACAGAATTGCATGTTTGCTGTAGTCTTCCATAACTAATCACATATTCAAAAAAAAGTATTACAAACGGCATGCTTTCACAAAACATGAAAAAAAAGAAAAAAAAAAGAAAAGGGAACAGTGTACGCTAAACTACAACAAAATCAGGTCTAAAACCAATGAGCTATACTAAAAAATATGAAACTGACCGTCAAGGTATGAAACAAGACCACGAAGACCCTTATGATGCTACTACTGCCCGATAAAATTTCTCATAAACCTGCGGAGGTACAAAAGAAAAAAATTGAGCACTATACCACAACTAACAATTAGCAAACAAACTCAATTAATCTATGCTCATAATGCACAAATTCTAGTTCATACAGTTCAATTTGATGCCAAGGTAAGTAAGGTAAATAATAAACCTGTAACTGAAAATAATAGGGAGAGAAGTCAGCCAACCAGCTATCAACTTGTAACTAAAAAGTATTACCTAAAAATTAAAGAAGAAGAAATTCACTCAAGCGAATTTTGGGGTTGGAGTTGCAACCCCAGCTATTTGGACTGTTATTATATAATATAAGTGCTCAAATTCATATAAACATTACTTATGGTTCAGCCCTTGCTCAAATCCTTGTAAATTTTCATAAGTTTTCTATGGCACCAAGTTCAAGCAAAATCATCTTCAACAAGCAAAAGCACAACAATCATTCCCTATTGAAAGCAAAAGCACAACTATTATATATGGGAAAACTACAAAACTTTGAAAAATTAATAGGACCTAATCTCAAGTCAATGAAAGATTTACCTGGGCCTTATCGAATGGTAGAGCTCCATGGGAAGAGATGGGAAGCATATCTTTTATAAGCACACAATCAAACAAGTGTTCAGCTTCTACAAAATTCAAACAAAACACAACAACATAACAGAGACATCGCACAATTATTTTACAAAATACATATAAATACTTCCAACGGAGATAGAGATGGATTAAATCGGTGCAAGTACAAATGGTTTGGTATATAGAGAACCTAGAATATACCTTGTGAACAAATAAAGAATATACCTTTCCCCCTACTTCAACAGCGTGATGGAGCTTATTATGTCCATATTCGTTAGGCTCTTACTCTCCCCTTCACTCTCTTCCGAGGCACCATCTGCAGCAGCAACAACACGATATCCATCCAAATTAGACACATCCCAAACACACAAGCGAAAACGAAAAATGCAGAGATAAAAATCAAAACCCAATAGAACAATCGAAGAAAACAATAAGAAAAACCCATCAAAATTTTCAGAAAAAATAATTTAAAAAACAGGGGAATAATACAAATCCTGGGATGAAGGCGCAAATATGGCCTTGAAAATCCCAGAAGAAGCTGAAGACTCATTCGACCCGAAAAGCTCAGAGGTAAAAGAAGAAGACGACGACCCAATTTTCTTTCTTCCCTCCATTGCTCTATCCCTATTATAAACCTAAACCTCTCTCTCTGTTATATATATTAGCAGAGTACTAGGTGTATATATATTGACAACTAGTCTGCAATGCAATACCTTGGTAACTTTGTGAACTTTCACAAGCATTCCATAACAAGAATTTCGCCCTCGTCAATATTATTAGCATTAGTTGATTTGAATAAAGATGATAGCCCATCACAAAGATACAGAGGAAGCAAGCATGTATAATTAATTTGCAATTAATCAGCAAAGCTGCAATCGATCAATCGAGATTATGAAAACAACAACCCACAAACTCACACAGACAACCCAAGAACCTGCTTGTTAGTTTTGAGTCTTTATTCATTTGACACAATCACTAGATTCACTACACACACTTAACTCATGCGGCTCTTTTACTAATCCCGAATTGAAACGGGAAAAATTGAAATACAGAAAGAGATGCACTTTTCAAAAATTTCAAACCCAAATCGCATCCCTCAAACCCTAAACCCTAAATCCCAACCTCAAATTGTAAATCATAAACCTAAAAACTGAAATTTCAAAGTAGAAATTCGACTTCACAATCGAAATCAGAATAAAAACAAAGAAAAAATTAGAAGAAAAAAAAGAATCAAAACCAAAGTTCGAGAAACTGATTGAAATAAGAGAAATATAAAGCACACACCTGAAAATCAAAGTTCGAGAATGTTCCAGCTGCTTTTAGAGAGAGACCCCTGCAGAGAGAAAGAAATCAGTGAGATGAAGAGAGAAAATCTTCGAGAAATAATTCGACGAAGGTAAGAGAGTGCAGAATAACGAAAGATTTTTCTATCCCTAATCTTCATGTTAGGTCACAGAGAGGAGATAGTGAGGAGCGAGGCGCAGAGGGTTAGAAAGTGGGTGAAAGAGGGAGATGAATGAGAAGTGGCAGACATCGCCGGTGGCAAAACACTAGTTGGCTGGCCGTGGGGGTCAATAGGAAACTGAATAGTCGAGAGACGGAGGAGGGGGTGCTGGGGTGAGATTGTGAGAGCAGTTCCAGCATGGGAAAGGCCCTAGGCTATTCACTATTTAATCCACCCAGTGAACAGCAACTGCCCTTAATGAACAGTAATTGCCTTTTGCATCTTTATCCCTACACTTGAATAGCCCTGACAATAGGCAATAAAATAATAGTATTTTTTTTTATTTATAAAATAATACAAAATAATTTAATTTGTAATTTCAGATAAGATTTTTAATCGTTCTCGTTGCGCCATGTGTCATTATCCGGAAAGACAATTATTGGTGATGGATTTCAAAAGATTTTTATCCAATGCAGTCGTGCCACATGTCGTTATCTTTTCAGAATTGGATAGATTTCCAATAAGATTTTTAACCAATCACGTCGCGCCACGTGTCACAATCTGTTTACAATCTTTGAGGATAGATTTCGATCAGATTTTTAACGAATGACGGCATGCCACGTGGAATTATCTACAACCTAATCCTTTATGAATCCTCCATATAATCCATCATCCATCCTCAGAAATTTCACACCAATTTTTTGAAGATCTCTATCATTATTCATAGTTTCTTCTTCCTTCTTCACCAAAATCAAAATCTGTATCATTATTTATAGTTTCTGCCTCCTTCTTACAATATCTTCTTTTTCAAGGATGATGTGGGAAATCGATCAGCAAGAGGAAGAATTGTTTAACCAACTAGAAGGAATGTTCACTCTCCAGGTGGCCCAAAATGAGAGGGAAGATGATGAAGAGCGTAGAAGGAGAGATGACGAAGCAAGAATGCGCAAAGCCTCACATTCCCGTCGAGTCATCCAAGCAAGAATGCGCAAAACCTTGATAGAAGCAGGCAATGACGAGGTATGGAACTCTTGGACGATTATTTTGTCCGTAATAGTGCATTCCCTGATATGTACTTTAGACGTCGTTTTAGAATGGAATGACATTTGTTCAACAAAATCATAATCGTTGTTTGCAACCATGATTCTTACTTTGTGCAAAAGAATGATGTTTTTGGTGCTTTGGGCCTCCTTCCTGAGCAAAAAATTACTGCTGCCTTGCGGATGCTTGCATATGGAGCATCTGCAGACCAAGTGAATGAGATAGCGAGGATAGGGAAATCAACCATTCTTGAGTCCTTGATGAGGTTTTGCGGAGCAATCAAATCTATCTACACCACAAAGTACCTCCGGAAACCTACTGACATGGACTCGCAAAGGCTTCTGAAGAAGCGAGAGATGCGAGGTTTTCCTGGGATGATTGGAAGCATCGACTGTATGCACTAAACCTAGAAGAACTGTACAAGTGCATGGCAAGGCGCTTATGGGAACAAAAAATGAACAAAAAGTGTCATTTTGGAGGCGGTGGCATCTTTGATAAATGGATTTGGCACGCATTTTTTGGGGTTCCGGGAGCTCAAAATGACCTTAATGTCCTTACCCAATCCCCAGTGTTCAACGATGTCCTGCAAGGAAACGCACCAAAAGTCACGTACTGGGTCAATAGACATAAGTACGACCGGCCATACTACCTAGCAGACGGCATTGACCCAAGGTGGTCATCATTTGTCAAAACAGTGCCACGTCCGCGAAGTGCAAAGGAAAAACACTTTGCAAGCTGTCAAGAGCGGTGAAGGAAGGATGTGGAACGTTGTTTTGGTATCCTCCAAGCTCGGTGGGTGATTTTCAAGGGTGTTGCCAGAATGTTTGATGTATAGTCGCTTCAATCCATCATGACGATGTGCATCAATCTTCACAACATGATTGTGGAAGATGAGTACGATTATGATGCCGTTGATGAATATGAGCCAGACACGATGAACAATTCCAGAACACAAATATATTATGCTCATGATGCCACCGAAGAACCCGTGCAACATGAGCCATTAGAAATGGATAGACGTTACAATGAACGACTTATTCAACGATATACTGCACTTCAAAGGCCATATATGCACAACGCCAGGCAAATTGATTTGATAGAACACCACTGGGAATTGAAACAAGCTTAAGATACTTAAGTTCATTTAGTGTGTTTTTTTTTTATTTGGTGTGTTTATTTAATTTTATTTGGTGTGTTTTTTTTAGTTCATTTAGTGTATTGGTTTTTATTTGGTGTGTTTATGTCATTTGAATAAAGATTCTCTTAGTATAAATAAATTTACTCTCACTTTAAATAAAGTACTAAATTCAATAAATTGGAAACAACATAAAGTACTCTATTCAATAAATAATAAATTACAACCCAAAGTGATTGGAAAATTATGGGCGCCGATTACGAAAAGTACTATATTCATCATCACTTAACCAATTTCTGGTGCTAGGATGATCTTCTCTTGTCATGCTAGGACCATCTCCTCTTGCTCTTGCTTCTCTTGCACGCCTCCTTTGCACCACGTCCGCTTTCTCCGACTTCCAAAAATATTTAGAATTTGGAGACTTCCCTTCTAAAGGCGTGTTCATAATGTCACGATCTCGTTGAGCCATTCTTTCTTCTTTAACCTGTTCCATTTTTTGCCTAAGTAGCTCTCTTTCTCTCTCATTAGCTTGAAATTCTCTCTCAACAGCAGCAGCTTTTGCCTCCTTGTTGGAAATCTACCCTAAAACCAATCATATGATGATACTTTACGAGCATTTCACATGTTAAACTAATCTAGTTTAATATAAAGGGCAAAGATTATTGTTTTAAGCCATCTCATATAAATGTTATATGCTTAAATGATAAGTCCAAGGAATATATAATTGGGAGAATGTGATCTAAAGAAGTTAGATTCATGAGACCATTCTCTTTTGTATACATATCCTAAACGTTCCTGATCATAGGATTGCCAATTGGGCATTGACAGTCCGTTAAGATCAGTATGTGCTATGTCTTCTCTTAGGGAGAGTGATTGGTCTCAAGTCATTAGTGTGACAGACACCAAGACAAGCATGTAGGTGCTCAATAGAGAATGAGTCCACTGAACACGATCAACGAGGAGTTCTCATACTCATGTCACATGAGAACTCATGGTTGGGATAATGCAAAGTAGTCATTTGACCTGAGGCATCATAGTTGTCTTGTGGTTAGGTCCTTAATATTTGACTATGTCAAAGTCACTCCGTCAGAGGGTGTCCACGGCATAGTTGGGGTTAAGCCAGCCATGGAGACAAGTGAATGCGCAACAAGGGATCCCTAACCTTCGAACCATTTGAGGGAGAATACTCTATGATATGAATACGAATGTCTAATCAGAGTATGAATGAGATTTAGGAAGTTGTTCCAAATCAAATTCAAGTTAATCATATAAGTAAATGAATCACATTGGATAGTAGACATGAATAAACTATCAAACCAAACAATGTGGTCAAGAGTATTGTATTCGAGAAAGACCGTATTGCATTGTAATCCTAAACTGAATAGGTTCTCCACCTCTTCTGATTAGCTTGGGTAGCCATGACATACTGCTAGGTGTCACTCATTGTTTGTGCAAGCCCTAAAGGTGAGTAATCACTAAAGGGATAATTGAAAGTATGTTTCAATTCACAATCGATCGTTAAGAGTAACAGTAACAATCACCCACTGCCTCGCTAAAAAGAACCTAATGGATCGGACACCGTGTATGGTAAAGATTGAAGAAACAACCGAGATGAGTAAGGATAATTAAATGGTTTAATTATTTATGGCTAGGATTAATTAATATGTTAATGAATCAAACGAATAAGTTCGTTATAGACCTCGGGTTAGTTTTGGGCCGCAAGGCCCAATGAGATTTGAATGTCAAGCCCATTAACTCAAGTTGTTTGACAACTTGAATGTACAAAGGGCTTGAAAGCCCAATAAACCCTTAAGTGGCCGGCCATAAAGAGAAGGGTAGTGAACTTGCCTTTATTGCAAGTTTGCCACTCTATTGTGAGATGGTATAAAAACAGCTTTATAGCCATTTCATCCTTAGGGTTTTCTTTTGGAGAAAAAAATGAGAACACAAGCTCCATTTTCTCTCTAAGCCACCCTAGAGGAAATTAGCTAGCAATCTTACTTCCTCTGGGTCACTCATCTCTTCATCAATGCTCTCTTTAGTGTGGAGACTTAGAGGTTCTCTATTTTGCGAACTTGGAGAATCCATTCTACCATCCTCATCCAAGAAATCCACGAAGCTAAGAAGTAAGGAATGAAGGCCCTATCTCTTGGGTGATTAGCCTTTGCATATGCAAAGAGGAATCAACATAGGTATAAGATTTCTGAACTCACTTTGTTTTGAGTTGAGTCTTGGTTCACCATAACTACTAGGCTTTGAATTTCATGGGTAAAGTTTTGTTTTTGAGTGCATACAAGCGTGATTCTGCCTTTTAATTGTTAATTGCATGCATAGATGTTGCTCAAATGAACTAGTTTTCACAAATATTTCATTCACTCCTCTCTAGCCTTATTGAAGGAAAAATTTTGTCCTAGCTAAGAACATGTGAGAACATTTGAACACATATGCAAATTAATAAAACTTTAAAGTAGGCATGCATTCAAAAACAATTCTAAAACTCATGACTTTCAAAGCCTAGTGAATGGTGAACCACAAGACTCTTTAACAACATTAAAGAGAAGAAATGATTTTGAGATTCATTACCCTTGAAGGTCATCCTTGTTTACACAAGGGATTCACCCAAGTGGAGGGCCTTCAAGTCACCTCCTAGCTCCTTGGATCTCCATTGTGATTTTCTTCCTTTTGATACTCCTTTGCTCCTTGAGGATGTGAGGAAAGGATCTCCAAAAACACCAAAGGTTTGGTGTCCCTAAGTCTCCACACCAAGGATTAGGTGCGAAGATGAAATGGATGACTTAGAGAAGAAAAGATTGCTAGCTATTTCTTCCCTATGTGGCAGGCCTCTTTTAGAGAAAAAGAGAGAAAATGTTTCCCTTCTTTGCCTCAAGAAAACCCTAATGAGGTAAAAGCTATAAAGATGTTTTTATACCACCTCACATGTGAGTGGCAAACTTGCAATTAACCCAAGTTTGATACCCCTCACCCTAGGCCGGTTTTGACTTTGTTTTTGGGTTAATTTCCATTTAGTTTTAGTTGTCACACAACCTAAACTCAATGGGCCTTGTGGACCAAAAACCCTTTTGGGCCCCGAAACCAAAAACCAACTTAAAAGCCCAATACGAACCTTTCGTAAGAGTAATTAACTAATTAATTAATCTTGACCATTCTCAATTAAACTATTTAATTGCTTATCCATCTCATTTATATTTCTTCACTTTCATCCTTACTCGGTGTACGATCCATTAGGTTCCAGTTAGCGAGGCAGTGGGCGATTGTTACTCTTAACGATCGATTGTGAATTGAAACTACATTTCAATTCTCCCTTTGATGAAGATTAGTGTTTGCTAATCCTCAGGGCTTCCACAAACCATGTGTGACACCTAGCAGTATGTCATGGCTACCTAAGCTAAGTAGAAGTGGTTGGAGAACCTATCCAGTTACAATTACAATGCAATACGGTCATTCTCTAATACAATACTCTTGATCACATTGTTTGAGTGATAGTTTGTTTCATGTCTACTATCCAATGTGATACTTCTCTATATGAATCAATTGAATATGATTGGGAACATGCTTCCTAAATCATATTCGTATGCTTTGGCCAAAGACTCTCGAATCATATCTTAGAGTATTCTCCTTCCACCATGGAAGGTTAGAGATCCCTTGTTGTGCATTCACATGCCTACATGACTAGATAGCTTGACCCCAACAATGCCGTGGACACTCTCAATGGAATGCCTTTGACATAATCAAAGATCAAAGACCTACTCATTAGACATCAATGACGCCTCATGTCAAAGGACTACTTTGCATATCGCAACTTATGAGTTCTTACATGACATGTATGTTCGAACTCTCTTTTGATCGTTGTTCAGTGTACTCGATTACCTTTGAGCACCTATGTGTTTGTCTCAGTGTCCAACACTAAATGACTTGAGACTAGTCATACTCACACTTGAGTTAACATAACACATACTAACCTTAGTGGATTGTCAATGCCCAATTGGCAATCCTATGGCTAGGAACATTTTAGGAATGTTCATAAGAGAAAGGTCTCGTTAATCCAACTTACTTAGATCACTTCTCTCTTAGATTAAATACATTCCTTGGATTCCCTTATTGCTTAAACACATGATACAATAAATAGTGATTAACAAGAAGCTTTGCCCTTCATTAAACATATAATAGTTTAATACAATAAGTATTCCAAAAGCTATTACATCAAATGAGTGGCTTTGTGGGCATACTTCCAACACTTATCAGCCTCAAATTTAGCCATTTCCAGCGCCAAACTCAATTCACCTTGGCGGGCAAGTTCTTCCATATACTTTGCATAATCATTCTTGGAAGCACTCCCTTTTCTCTTTAAAGCCTTCTTACCTTGAGGCCTAATTAGATAACGGTTCGACCCCGACGCTTGTTCAGGGGGGCGTTTCGGGCACTTCTTCTGCATCATCTTCATGAACATGCGAGGAATGTTCGGGCGTAGAGTGTAGAGGGGTGCTGTTCATGAAAACTTCGGGACCAACAGGTACAACTCTGAATTTAGGACAATCTTTGACAATATTCCAACATTCCCACTGGTTGAATGATTTGTTTTTGCTTTTGGTTTTGGCATTATACCAAGCTTGTGCTTGAAGTTGCTACACAATGCGGGAGAAGAAATAATTATAATGAAAGTAGGTAACAAATAAATAATACAAACAAATAATTATAATCAAAGTAGGTAACAAATAAATAATACAAACAAATAATTATAATCAAAGTAGCTAACAAATAAATAAGACAAACAAATAAATAATATATTGTTACTTGATCCGCTAAATTTTCCCTACTTTGAAGATTACTACTAGCTTGTGCCAAGGCGTATCTCCACGTACTGAACGATTGGCTAAGTAATTTCCAACGACTGGACATCGATTCTTTGGTTCTTTTCCCACCCATTTTCTCAAGATAATTGATATGAATAAGATTCCACATTTCTCGCAACTGCATCTCATTACCCGTAAGCGAATCATGAAAAACTTCAACCCAGCTAGTACATAACGCAACATCTTCAAGAAGTGTTCAATTCGTACCTGCATCATTAGTCATTTTGTTGGAAAACAATTGGCTTGAAACTTTGAGAGAAAGAAAGGAATGTGGTTGAAAGTAGTTGAGAAAATATGAGATTGTGGTGTAAGGTAGAAGATAATGAGAAGGTATTTACAGAAAAGTAAAATCAATTCTTTTTTAATTTTTCAAATTTTTTTTTTCGGATTTTTAATAATTTTTTTACATTTTTTTAAATTTTTTTATTCATCTAATTAATATATACCATTGGATTTAAACAAATTTGAATTCCAACACTCTAGATTGTGCTACGTGGCACAACGGTAACATTTCTGATTTTTTAATTTTTTTTTCTTTTTTTTTTTTAATTTTTAAAGTCAAATAACATGGACCGTTGATCTCAGATCCAACAGCTGATATTAAATAAGGTTATTTAATTTTTTTTACCTTTGGAAATCCAATGGTCCATAAATTGTAGCCGTTAAAATCCAACGGAGGTGGGGAAGCCACGTGGCTCCCCAACAATAAGAAAACTGAGTGCGCCGCTGGCCCCTTTTTTGAATTTCTGTTGGCTGACGCGCATCCACGCGCACTTGAAGGCCACGTGTTTGATAGAAAAAAATATAAAAAGGGTGGATGACGTCGCTCTGACGTCAGCCCATGTCAGATTACCTTCGGGCGCTCGGGTCGGCACGAATCCACGGGCCTCTCCCTCAGGCCTGTCCCTTGAGCATGAGCTCCCGCTAGAGCTGCTCTGAGAGAGCAGAACATATCAGATTTTACGATTTGGGGTTTGAACTAAAGAAATTGTTATTGGGACTCCAAAAATCTCATTCTACACTCCGAATTTTTTATATTTGGAAAGAAAAATACACTTATGAAGAGTGTAGAATGAGATTTTTGGAGTGCCAATAACACTTTCCTTAACTAAATGTGATGAATTTCTGAGCGCCACCTATAATTTCGTCACCTATACATGTTTGAAAATTAGGGTTGGGTAAACCTTGCATTTATATGAGGGTTGAAGTAATTAGAATAGCATTATTAAATGAAAATAAGCCACTTAATACCATGGTCTAATAGTATTCATTTTTGTTTGTAAATGAGAGGTCTTAGGTTCGAGTCTCAAGAAAGGTGAAGTTCAACCACATTGTTGCTAGCTCATTCTGAGGCTAAGCCCACCCCTTCCCCCTTAATGTAGATAATATCGTTTATTAAAAAAAATGAAAATGAAAATATCTTTGATAGAAAAAAAAGAATAGAAAACTGAAAAAGAAAATAAAAAAAAATCAGCTCCCAAAGTTGAAAAACATATAACAAGTCTTCGATGTCAAAATTTTTATAGTTTGACACCAATTATTGGTGTTATAAAGGTTAAAGCCACCAATGATTGGTGTTACAAAAGTTTAAGACGCCAAATTTTGACAATGGTGAAAGTCCAATTTACAAAGCCACTGATGAAGAAGGGTGTCCTCAAAACGGTGCCCTATAGCACATTTTCTAGTAGTGGTTGTTGCAAACGGCTTATTTAAGTGGTGGCTATTTCCTTTGTAACCATCTTTCAATCAGTTCAGAATTGATCAAACAACATTTACGGTTTATTATAGAGGACCTCATAAATCCTCAAACAACCTTGGTTGAGCATCACTGCTAATAACAATGATTATAACAAGAAAAAAAATAAGGAGGGATGTTATCGAATTAAGTGGGGGACAACCTGCTAAATAAGGTCTTGAAGATCTTCTTAAATTTTCTTAATCATGAACATCATTTCTTAGAGCATCTGTAACAATACTAGCGAAATTTTTGTATTGTAGCTAGCCAAATAACTCAAATGTTAATTTGGCTAGCTACAACTTCCAACAATACTAGATTTTTTGGAATAAGTTAAAATGTGATGAAGAGACGAGTTGTCCATTATGTGGTGAAGAGGAGGAAACACAGGTACACTTATTTTTTCGTCGCCTGTTTGCGAGGGTATTTTGGTTTGGTTCCCCGCTTCAATTAGATGTAGTTAGGGTGGAGGGTGAACATTTTTTGGAGTGCTGGAAATGGCTTTGTAAAAAATATGGTGAGGCAATGGAAACGAAACAACTCATGCGGTGGGTGATATGTGGACTGTGGCAGATTTGGAAGTGTTGAAATAGTGCAGTGTTCGACAAAATGTTAATCACACTGAGCGGAGCACTGGAGCTTCTAAGCTAGTAGGTGCGGGAGATTGTTGACAATGGAGGGCAGATTGTGTAGCTGCACGATGACAGGCAACGCCTTGAGGAGAAGGTTCAGGTCCGATGGGTGAAACCACCTTTTCGTACTATCAAGGTGAATTGCGATGGGGCTTGGTGTAAGAAAACTAGTGTAGGGAGCTGTGGGTGGGTTGCCAAGGACTTTGCCGGTATCTTTCAAGCCAGCGGTGGTATGGGAGGTATAATTTGCAGTTTCAGTTTGATGGCAGAAGCGGAAGCAATGAGAATGACATTGATGGCTTATGTGGAGTTGGGACTCGATTTGGTTCAGTTAGAGATGGACTCGAAGGTTTTGGTGGAAATGCTTAATGGGTTTTGGCCCTAGAGGTAGCTCTGGAGGGGATCCTATGGGATATGAACTATCTTCGACAACAATTGAGTTCAGTAGAGTTTCAATTTACTCATCGTGCCTGTAATGGGGATGCGCATCAAGTGGCTTCCTATGCCACGCATGTGGGGGGTTATCATATGTAGGTTCGTTTTGAACCAGAGTGACTATTTAACACTCTGGCGTTTGATGTAAACATTTCAATTCATCTTTAATAATACTTGATTTTCGACAAAAAAAGAATGTTTTAGTATTAGTTTTCCTAAACTTAACAACCCAAATCCTTTTTCTTCTCTTTAATATAGTTTAAGATGCATTTTTCTCTCTCTTCTCTTTGTTCTTCATTACTTCTTTCACATTTTGTCTCTTCCTTCTTCCTACCTCTTTCCTTCTCCCTCTTTTCTCCTCCTTTTTTGTCCTTCTTTGTATGCTACTTCTTCTTCATACTTATCTCTCTTCTTCTCTTCTTCTTTGCATCGTTCCTAGATTTATGAGGGTTGTTTCTTTTATGATAACCATTGGGATTTTTAGTTTTGGTTTTGTATTTTCTAAAAGTATTTGATTGTGATGATTTAGATAAATAAATTTTAAACTGATCTTGCAAAAATATTGAAATTTTGAAAATGATCTTGCATAAGTGCAAGATTTTTTAAATTGATCTTGTGAAAGTGCAAAATTTTTGAAATTGATCTTACAAAAGTACAAAAAATTCTGAAACTGATCTTGCAGAAGTGCATGAATTGTGAAACTAATCTTACAGAAGTGTAGAAAATTTTAAAATGATGATGTTGAAGTGCATGAATTGTGAAACTGATCTTGCATAAATTAGTTTTTATGGATTGATAGGAGCATATTTATGCGATTTAGTTAGCTTGTTTTCTTGCTTTTATGTTGTTAGTTCTTAGTTATTTTAGTATTTTAAGCTATTTTCGTCTGTTTGTAGGTCCAAAGGGCTAAGATAGCAAGAAAGTGCATTTTGGTGCATTTTGGAGCAGTTTTGGGCTTAAAATGGATAGCACATGCTTGGAGCAAGGTGGATGAACAAAATTGAATGCCAAAAGAAGCTAGGAATGTGCCAAAGAGAGGAAGAAAATAAATTCAATACAAGGAAGACAAGGAATCCAACAAGAAGAAGGATTGACTAGTCAAACCTACCTTATTTTGACTTAGTCAATTGCTAATCCTAATCTACCAAGGTTCCAGCCACAAGGAGGCTTCCTAAAGATATAAGGACACTTAATTACAAGATTTTGGAAAATTAATCTCAGTCAAAGAGGGATGCCGCACCACCCTATGTGTTTCCTCTTCCTTTTCGCACAAGGGAGACCATTCCCTTTCCTATTTTCTGCCATAAATTACTTTCCCTTTCTTTTTAGGTTCCCATTTCCCTTTTCCTTTCCTTGCCGCATGTTCCTTACCCTTTCCTTTTGATTTCTGACTTTTACTTAGCCTTTTCCTAGTAGATTTAAAGTTACAAATCCTAAAACATTAATAAAAACTTTCTTTCCCTTTTTCTTTGTTTTCTGCTGCACCTTAGCCTTTATTTCCTAGGGTTTTTACATACTCTAATATATATATATATATATATATATATATATATATATATATATATATATATATATATATATATATATATAACCCCTTGCCGTGGCTTTTAGAGGGGGGGCTGGACCATTCTACACATCTTACATCATTCACCACCATTGAACACAACAAAAACACATCCAATTCATCCTTGCCGCAGCCACTAACCAATCCCTTCACATCCATTCATCTTCTCAGCCATTCTTCCATACAAATCACCCCTCAAACCTTACCCCAATGCTTGTACCCCAGCAAAGAGAAGAAGGAGGACCCTTGGAGTGCTTGCCATTCAAGTTTGGATTGCTAGATCATTCTTAGGTGTAATATATCTTTTGTTTCCAATGTTTAAGTTTATATATCTTTGTTTTGCAAACACGAGGAGCTAAACTCGTTTTAGCTAGGGGAAATTCAAAGCCATGAACATATTTGCAATATGAATTGATTAATTCCAGTTGTGATTTCATAAAGTGTGAATGCAATTTGCTTAACTGTTTTATTCAAAAATTATTCTTGTATGTTGATTAAGGAGGCCTACTTAGTTTGCATGCTTGAATTTGATGCTAGAATATAAGGGAGTTTCACATAATCATTACAAACTTATATTCACAAGTAGTGAAGGTAGCGTCACGATCGCATTAAGTTAAATTCCTAGCGTGAGTATCATGATGTCATAGTTACAAATGCTTTGTCAATGCTTATGATTTTCATAGAGCTTAATGATCTTTGATTGTATCTCTATTATGATGTGCATGTAGGGGACTATTGAAGAATAATTTGGGTTGATGATGCGTATCCCATCCAATTCAATGACTTAAGGAAAATCTGAGGGTTAATTAGTGATGGCACGATTAATCTGGGGCATTGTCATTCATGGTTTATCGAAAAAGCAACTGGAGATCGATTTGTATGCAAGTGTGTCATGTGTGGAGAATGACCCTCTAGCGAGCCCATCATCCATTTAATTCACCAAATTCGTCCAACTTTGTTTAATTCTTTAATTCACTTGTTTTCACTTTAAATTCGTCCAAAACCCAATCCCCTTTACTTTCTTGTGTTAACTTAGTTAGAATCTGTCTAAACTTGTCTCTTTTAGTGTTTTGAGTCAAGTAAAGTTAGGAATTCATCCAAAGTACTCCCAGTGTCTGTTTTGAGTCATTCTAGTTAGTTTTGAGTATTTTCAGTTTATATTGAGTCTTTAGAGTCTAGTTAAGTGTTTTTAGCCTAGTTTTGTGTTTTTGAGTCAGTTTTTAGTAGATTAGCAATCCCTCCTAATCCCCGGCCTAGAACGATCTCTACTTACATATTTACTACAATTGTCAACAAAAGGGTTTAATTTGAGTGCTAGTTTATATCACAACAAATTTTTTACGTCGTTGCCGGGGATTAGCAAATTTGCTAATCCCCCGTGTTTCTGTTTGTGTTCTGTTTTTACGTTTTGGTTTCTGAGTTTGTTTTGTTTTCTTTGTTTTAGGTACTAGTTTATGACTCGAAGTTCTCAACCTGTTCAAGCACATATCTTGGAGTTTGACGACGACTTTGAACGAACTTTGAGAAGGAAGAAGAATGAGCCAGAACCTAACCCACTTAGTTCTAACTTTGAATCTGAGTTTGACGAAGAGGAAGAGGAGGCACAAGTCATGGCAGCAGACAATCGAACAATCAAGGAGCTTTTCGCCTCGGGATTGGACAATGCCGTGCCCTTATGCATCCAATACCCCATGGCAACTCAATGCAAGACCGAGGAGTTCGAGTTGAAGTCCAATTTGTTGCATCATATTCCCAAGTACCATGGGCTGTCAATGGAGGATCCAAACAAGCACTTGAAGGAATTTGAAGTTGTTTGCTCAAGTACAACACCCATCAACGTGGATGCGAGTATTTTGAAAATGAAGGCCTTTCCATTCTCACTAATGGACAAGGCTAAGGATTGGTTGTATGAATTGGCACCTGGAACGGTTACTTCTTGGGAAAGCATGAAGAGAGCGTTCTTAGAGAAGTTTTTCCCAACCTTACGAGTCATTCTCTTGAGGAAGAGAATCAGTGGCATCCAACAAAACCAATAGAGAAGTTTTTCCCAACCTTACGAGTCATTCTCTTGAGGAAGAGAATCAGTGGCATCCAACAAAACCAAGCAGAGTCGTTTCCAGCCTATTATGAGCGTTTCAAGATGTTAGTTGCTTCTTGTCCACAACACCAAATGAAGGAAGAGCTTTTACTTCAATATTTCTACGAAGGACTTCTTCCTATTAAAAGACAAATGCTTGATGCTTCAGCGAGATGAGCTTTGGTGGACAAGACCCCGACGGCTGCAAAGATCTTAATTGTAAATAGAGCGTTGAATGCACAATAATATGAAGGCGTTGGAGAAAGAGACACCTCACGGCAACAACCCCAAGTGACTAAGGTAAGTGCAATTTCTGAAATTCAATCTCAATTAGCTAACCTCACTACTCTTGTGTCACATGTTGTGGATGGATAAAAAATGCACAATGCAGCCATATGTGGAGTGTGTTCTATGCAAGGGCATCTCAATGACCAATGCCCTCAATTGATTGAAAATTGAGGGTGGGAAACCCTCAATGCCATGGGTTTTCAAGGCCACAATCAGCAACGTAATGACCCCTACTCCAACACTTACAATCCGGGGTGGAGAGATCATCCAAATTTCAAGTGGAGAGAACCACAACAACCTACCCAACAAGGAGGATTTCGGCCACCACCCCCTGGGATATATCAAAGGCCATACGCACCTACTCAACCTCAATCACAAACAACTCAACCAAATTCAAGTTCGCTATTTGATAATGATCAAGCTATTCAATTACTAACTACTATTGCGCAGGGGTTACAAAATCAAAACAATCCAACAACAAATTAAGACAAGGAGATGAGTGACATGAAGAAGCAAATAAGGCAAATTTCAGAGTTCCTTGGGCAGTTTAGAGAACAAGGAAAACTTCCTAGTTCAACCGTTGTGAATCCAAAAAGAAGCTTTGAATCTGCTAAGGCAATCACATTGAGAAGTGGAAAAGAAGCAGGAACTGATCCCCAACCATCCAAATCAAGCCAAAAAGAGGACGAGAAGTTGCAATTCGAGGAGGAGGAGCAAGACAAGGCCACGACAAGGAAGGAAACAACCTTGCCGTAACCTCTTACACTCCCTAATCCATCCAATCCGTCCACAATGGGTAAGAAAGGTTCAAATTCTATTAACTCTAACCTTATTCCACCCCATGTACCTTTCCCTCGTAGATTCATGCAATCAAAGAAGGAAGAAAGTGACAAGGACATTCTTGAGACATTTAGGAAGGTGCATGTCAATATCCCGCTCCTTAATGCAATAAAGCAAATTCCGAAGTATGATAAGTTTTTGAAGAAGCTGAATGATGGAGTTATTATCCAGTTAGCCGAACATTCTAATGCATATCAAAAAGGGGTTTTGGAAGATGTTTTGGTGCAGGTTAATCATTTGATATTTCCAGCCGATTTCTATGTGCTTGAGATGGAAGATTCAGCCCATTCTCCACCATTGCCACTTATACTTGGAAGACCATTCATGAAAATAGTCCACACCAAGATTGATGTGGCTAAGAGAGCGTTAACAATGGAGTTTGGTGGTGATATAATTAATTTCAATGTTTCTGAATCTGTTAAGCAGCCTAATGATGTTTGTTCTTGTTTTGTCATAGATGTTATTGAAAATATAGGGCAGGAACGTTCACCCCTTATCAAGGAGGATGTACCTAGGACCACCATCGAAGAGGGAATTGGAGTGGAGCATAAGGAACATGCCCCTGCCATCAAAAGACCCAATCTGGCCGAAAGCACCCATAGTGATTTTGTTGATAGTGTTGATCCTTTTGAGCCTTCATCGCATTACATTGGTGAGCCACCTATTCCAAATCCAATTCCTATTTCAACTAATAGGTTGCTACCTTCTTTGGTGCAGGTACCTAATCGAATTCAAGGTGGTGGGAGAATTTACATTGACTTTAGGAAGCTCAATAGAATTTACATTGATTTTAGGGAGCTTAATGCCACAACCAGGAAGGACCACTATCCTTTACCATTCATAGACCCAATATTATGAGAATGTTGTAGGGCAGGTTGTGGAGGACATCCCCCTCTATGTCGTGGGCTCCAATGAAGTCTGAATGGAGGTATTCGTCCGGCTGCACGACATTAAAGCAAGCGCTTCTTGGGAGGCAACCCATGCATTCAACTAAGGAAAGATGGAATTTTCACTCCAAAACTAGATTTGCGTTCTTAAACCCTTCTCTTTACTGTTTATTTTTGCCATGCTTAGTTAGTTGTTTGTTTGTGTTTGGTTTAAGTGTTTTGGGGGGGGGGGGTAAACAAGTTGCTTTTGCATGATTTTCGTGGGATTTTATCACCTATCACTTCTAATGTTGTTACTCACTATTTTAAGTGTTTTTAGTGTGTTTTGAAGTGTTTTAGTGTCATATAACATAAAAAGAAAGAAAAAATCGAAAGAAGTTTTGAAAAATACCAAAAAGAGTCGTTTTTGTGTGTTTGTGTCTTAGGGTACCTTCCAACACAATGATGAGGATTTGGTTTTTAATTGCATGACTGTTAGAGAAAGTTACGAACATGGATGGAAGTTTGATATGCTCTTGGTTTATGCTTAGTTATTGTTATAATTCACGAATTCACATTTGATCACAAAAGGATAAAATCAGTTTTTGTAACATGCTTGAAGAAATTAACTCAAACTAACGCTACAACCCTGAGAGACTTGAGCCTAAACTTTGTTTGGATAGTTATTAATATGTGATTTCTTGTTTTCTAACGTCGGTGCATGATCTCATTATTCTTTGCTTGGTTGCTACTTAGAATGCATTTTCATCGTTATAGATCCGAATACTAGAACTCATACCCGTTTCATTCAAAGCATGACATTGAATTGCATAACAAATAACAAGATGAAGTTGTTTAGTGAACCATAGCCAAACAGCCGTGCCCCTCTTTTCATATGTTTTGTAGGTTTAACGCCTTTTGAGCCTTATTTAGCCTATTTTCTTTGTTAGCCCACATTTTCCCTACCTAGCCTAGAATAGGACTTTTCATACCCTTGTTCTTAAAGGATAGTGAAGCATGACTTAGAGGGAATTCCTTTTGATCTACAATTTGCAGAAAAACAAATGTGGGGGAAGGATTTGTTTTTTTTGGGGTAGAGTTTGTTTCAAAAGAAAGAATAAACAAGAAAAAACCGTGTGAAAAGAAGAAAAGAAGAAAGAAAGAAAAAAGAGTTGAAAAGAAGTTTGAATGAGCAAAAATGTGAATCTGGCCCTAAAATGTGTAAATCTTTCCTTTTTGTGTTTTAAAGTTGATTTTTCCATTCAAAAGTGAATTCTAAGTGTCAATTTCATTGCTTTGCTTACTATTTCTTTAAGAACTTTTGTTTAACCTTTACCTTTCTTTGTTAGCCAATACCTCAGCCCTTTTACAACCCTTACGCTTCCATCTTGAGTGTTATGTGTTCAATATGTGGAGTTTGGAATTGGTATGAGCATATGGTGTCCCTGGTTCTCGCATCTAAGTAGTAGCATTCCGTTCATGAGATCATATTCATATGAACATTAATAACTCTAGAAAAATGCTTTGTTTGCTATAACATATGTGATTGTTTGTTTTCATGTTTACATCAATCTTCTCACATATACCTAGTGTAGGGAGTGTACTCAGAAAATCTGAGTGAAAATAGAGTGTATATCTAGTGAGGAATTGAGGGAATTCTCTAAGGCATGTTACTACATTCAAAATGTTGTTTTAAACGATTAAATGCGAGTTAGTGAATGGTGACTATGATTAAGTATGTGCTCGAGGGTAGGGATGGCCAAAATCTGTGTAAGTAATGATTTTTAATATGTCATGTTGCATTGAAAATTGATGTGAAATTAAATCGCACTGAAACTTAAACCCTATCGACATAGTCTATGAAAGTAGGGATCGTTTTAGGCCGGGGATTAAAAGGGATGCTAATCTACACAAACTAGACTTTGAAACACTAAACTAAACTCAATTAACTCAAAATAGCAAATAGAACTCAAATTAGACAGTTTTTGGACTTTAGACACTTAAAATAAGCTAATTAGACTCAAAACACACAAAACAGGTTCTTTAGACTCAAAACTAACACCCAAGAATGAATTGGACGAAATTAAGACTTAACTTGACTCAAAAGACTAAAGGACTCAAGATTTGATGAATTTAAACTCTACTAACACAAACTAAGAGCAAGGGATTGGTTTTGAATGAATTTGAACTTAAACAAACAGAATTGTAAAGTAGACTCAAGTATGCACGAAATTGGTGATTTAAATGGGTGAATGGCTAGCTAGAGGGTCTTTCTCCACACATGACACATATGCAACACAAATCAATTTCTAGTTATTCTTTCTATAAGCCATGAACCTCAACACCCCAAGTTAACTATGACAACACTGCTTTAACTCTCAGATTTTCCTAAATTCATTGAATTGGATGGGATACGCATCGTCAACCCAAATTATTCTCCAATAGTTCTCTACATGAAAAGCATAATAGAAATACAATCAAAGATCATTAAGCTCTGTGAAAATCATAAGCATTGACAAGGCATTCGTGACTATGAAAAGCATGACACTCCTGCCATGAATTTACTTAACGCAATCGTGACTAGCAACCTCCACTACTTGTAAGTTTGAAACTATTAGGTGAAACTCCCTTATATTTTAGCATCAAATTCATGCATGCAAACTAAGTATGCATCCTTAATCAACATACAAGAATAAGTTTTCAATCAAACAGTTAAGCAAATTGTATTCACGATTTATGAAATAATAACTGGATGTAATCAACTCATGTCACATATATGGTCATGGCTTTGAATTCTCCCCTAGCTAAAACGAAATTAGTTCCTCATGATTGCAAATAAACAAAGAAAACTGAATTTAAACATTGAAAACAAATATAGAATACACCTAGAAATGCTCCAGCGATCCAATGTCTCGAACGGCATGCACGGCTCTAGATGGCTCATTTTCCTCCCATTGCTTAGCTGCGACACAAGAGGTTGTGTGGATGATTATGGCGAGGGAATGAATGTGTGAGGATCAGAGAATGATGATGAGTGATATAGGGGGTGGTCACTGAAATATGCGACAGAATGAGTTTATTTATAGGCTCCAAACCCACGGCACAAATCAACAAAGGAAAAAGACTTAGTGTTGGAGAGGATTTCACAATCCAAATCCACCAGGAAAAGGTCATCTAGAAGGCTAAATCCACAAGGAATAGGGAGAGAACATGCAGCTGGATTTCAGGGTTCTATATGGTACATTAAAAGGGACCAGGCGCCACTTTTTAAGGAAAAGGATAAGGCCTCCAGAAACCTAAGGGAAATGTCTTTCTAGAAGGATATGGGCGGCACCAAAGTAGGAGAGGATAAGGATCATCTAGAATATGTTTTTATGTCTCCTAAATTGAAAATAAATCCCTGTTGCAACTGGAATTAAGTTAGGATAGGATTAGGATAAGATAAGACAAGATAAGGTTTGGATAAGATAAGGCAGTTTGAATAATGTTTTAGATAATTCTCCTTCTTCTGAGCTAATTCCTTATCTCCAATGACTTGAATTAATTTCTCCAGATCTTTTGCACATTCCTAGCTCCTCTTGAACTTCAAATTCGTCCATCCACTTACCCATTGCTTGTGCTATCCATTCCAAGCCTAGATTTGCTCCAAAATGCTCAATTTTGCACTTTCTTGTCAACTTTGCTTCTTGGACCTACAAACACACGAAAATGACTTAAAACACTTAAATAAGCAATAACTAACTAAATAAATGCAAGAAAACACACTAATTATTCGCATAAATATACTCCTATCAAATTCCCCCACACTTAGCTTTTGCTAGTCCTCGAGCAAAACAAAGAAACAAAACATAACCTAAACCTTCCAACGTTCGCCTCAGGGATTTCCAATGGTACATAACATGTTAAAAATCATTACTTACATAGATTTTAGTTATCCCTACCGTCGAACTCATACTTAATCGCAGTAGCCACTCACTAGCTCGCATTTAATCAATTAAAATGACGTTTTGAATGTAGTAACATGCCTTAGAGAATCCCTCAATTCCTTACAAGATATACACTCTATTTTCACACAGATTTTCTGACTACGTTCCCTACACTAGTTATATGTGAGAAGATTGATGTAAACATGTAAACTAAACACTCACATATGTTATAACAAAGAAGGCACTTTCTGGAATTATTAATGCACATATAAATATGATCTCATGAACAGAATGCTACTACTTAGATGCAAGAACCAGAGATACCATATGCTCATACCAATTCCAAACTCCACATATTGAAACACATAACAATCAAGATAAAAGTCTAAGGGTTGTAATGGGGATAAGGTATTGGCTAACAAAGAAAGGTAAGGAAAAACAAAGGTTCTTAAAGAAATAGTAAGCAAAGCAATGAAATCAACACTTAGAATTCTCTTTTGAATGCAGCAAATAACTTTAAACACAAAGGGAGATTTGCACAACATTTTAGGGCTAGATTCAAACTTTTGGACCCTTTCTTCAACAAACATCACTTTTGCCCTTCAAACAACTTCTTTTCAAACTTTTTTTCTTCCTTTTTCTTTTCAAACACACGTGCCCTTTTTCATGTGTTTGCCACCCATACGTACAAACATGCTCACTTTCAATGAAAAACCTTCCCCCGCACTTGGTTTTCTGCATAATGTCGATCTAAATGAATTCCCTCTAACTCATGCTTCAATATCCTTTAAGAACAAGGGTATGGATAGTCCTATATTGCTAGGCTATGTAAGGATAATGTGGCTAACAAAGAAAATAGGCTAAATAAGGCTCAAAGGGGTTAAACCTACAATACATATGCAAAGGGTTCGGCTTTTTGGCTCTGGTTTAACTAAACAACTTCATCTTGTTATATGTTATGCGCTCAATTTTATTCTTTGAATGAAACGGGCATGAGTTCTAGTATTTGGATCTATAGTGATGAAAATGCATTCTAAGTAGCAACCAAGCAAAGAAATAATGAGATCATGCAACGACTTTAGAAAACAAGAATTCACAGATTAATAACTCTCCAAATAAAGTATAGGCTCAAGTCTCTCAGGGTTGTAGCGTTAGTTTGAGTTTCTTCCTTCAAGCATGTTACAAAAACTGATTTTTTTTCCTTTGTGATTACATGTGAATTCGTAAATTACAACTACAACTAAGCATAAACTAAAGAGCATATCAAACTTCCATCCATGTCTATAACTTTCTTTAACAGTCATGCAATTAAAAACCAAATCCTCATCATTGTGTTTGAAGGTACCCTAAGACACAAAAACACAAAAACGACTCTAAACAACTCTTTTTGGTATTTTTCAAAACTTTTTTGATTTTTTTCAAATTTCCATATTTTTACTTCAAGACACATAAAAACTCTTCAAAACACACTAAAAACACTCAAAAATAGTGAAAAACAACTTTAGAAGTGATGGGTGATAAAATCCCACGAATTTGCAATGAAAACACTTTGTTTACCCCCCCCCCCCCACACTTAAACCAAACATTGTCCTCAATGTTTCAAACATAGACTCACACACAAGCAAGCAAACAACACAACTAACAAACATGACAAATATGGCAAAGTAAAGGCAATAAAGAGTAGGGTTTAGAAACGCAAATCTGGTTTTGGAGTCGGAGAGTCCTAGTTTTTCTTATTTGCATGGGCTGCCTCCCAAGAAACGCTTTCTTCAACGTCTTCTAGCCGGACGATACATCTAATTTAAGCTGCATTGGAGCCCTCGGCATGGAGGGGTATGTCCTCCACAATATGCTCCACGAAATTCTCATAGTAAGGCTTCAAACGATGTCCATTCACCTTCAATTCTTGGCCCGTCTTTAAACTGTGGATTTGGACTGCACCATGAGAAAAAACATTAGTAATAACAAGCGGTCCAATCCACCTAGAATGCAACTTACCCGGAAATAATCGAAGGCATGAATTGAAAAGCAGAACTTTCTGCCCATTCGAGAACATCTTGGTTCGAATCATCTTGTCATGAAAGGCCTTCGTCTTTTCTTTGTAAATTCGAGCGTTCTCGTATGCTTCATTCCTAATCTCTTCAAGTTCATTCAATTGAAGCTTCCTATGAATTCCAGTGGCATCAATGTCCATATTAAAGGTCTTGACTGCCCAATGCACCTTGTGCTCTAATTCAATAGGAAGATGGCACGGTTTCCCATTGATTAGCCGAAATGGGGACATCCTAATGGGTGTTTTGTAGGCCGTACGATATGCCCACAGTGCATCATTCAAGCGCAAGCTCCAATCCTTCCTCATTGGCCCAACTGTCTTCTCCAAAATCTGCTTGATTTCTAGATTTGAAACCTTGGCTTGCCCACTCGTTTAAGGATGATAAGGCGTTGAAACCTTATTCGTGACAATGTACTTCTTGAGCAGCGCGTCGATGGTTCGATTGCAAAAATGAGAGCCTCCATCACTAATAAGTACTCACGGTATGCCAAACCTTGCAAATATGTTAGTTCTAACAAAATCTGCAACCACTTTAGAATCATTAGTTCGGGTGGCTTTTGCTTTCACCCATTTCGAGACATAATCAACCGTAAGTAAAATATAATTAAAGCCATGAGATGAAGGAAAAGGACCTATAAAATTAATGCGACCGTAAAGATAGGGGCCTGCGGCATTTGGTCATTTGCACCTATATTGCCCATTCTTTGGCAACGATCACAAGTCACACAAAAAGTTCTAGCATCCTTAAAGACCATAGGCCAATAAAATCCACATTCTAACACTTTAAGGGCTGTGCGTTGTGTGCCAAAGTGTCCCCCACATGCATAAGTGTGACAGAAAGTTAATATTGAGTTAAACTCCGCATTATGCACACACCTACGTAGAACCTGATCGGGGCAATATTTCCCCAAGTATGGGTCATCCCAAACATAAAACCATGCATCCTTTTTCAATTTATCACGTTGGTGTTTGTTTAGGGTGCTTGGAACTTGCTTAGACACCAAAAAATTGACTAAATCAGCATACCATGGCTCACTTACCTCCATGGACATCAATTGCTCGTCTGGGATGGGTAATTGCTCCTCATTGTGCACCAAATAACTCAAATGGTCAGCCACCACGTTCTCACTTCCTTTCTTATCTTGAATCTCGATGTCGAACTCTTGAAGAAGCATCATCCATCGAATAAGCCTTGGCTTGGCCTTCTTTTTTGTGAGCAAGTACTTCAACGCTGCATGGTCAGTGTAAATTATCGCTTTAGTACCAAGTGAATAAGAATGAAATTTATCTAAAGCAAAAACAACAGCAAGAAGTTCTTTTTCCGTAGTGGAGTAGTTCAATTGGGCGTCATTCAAGGTCCGTGACGCATAGTAAATGACGTGGGGCTTCTTGTCCTTCCTTTGTCCCAAAATAGCTCCAATTGCATAATCGGATGCATCGCACATTAGCTCGAAAGGAAGGCTCCAATCTGGTGGCACTATGATGGGGGCCGAAGTAAGCATCTCCTTGAGGTGTTTGAAGGCCTTCTTGCATTCCTCATCGAACTTGAATGGCACTTCCTTCTGTAAAAGTTGGCAAAGGAAGGTAGAAATCTTCGAGAAGTCCTTGATGAATCGCCTATAGAATCCTGCATGTCCAAGAAAAGAACGGACCCCTCTCACCAAAATGGGAGAGGGTAAGTGGCGTACAAGATCTATTTTCGATTTATCAACCTTAATTCCTCTTTTTGAAACGATGTGACCTAAAACTATGCCTTGTTTAACCATAAAATGACATTTTTCCCAATTCAAAACAAGGTTAGTTTCCATACATCGTTTTAAGATCAAACTGAGATTATTCAAGCAACCGTCAAACGAATCACCAAAAACACTGAAATCGTCCATAAAAACCTCAATAATCTTTTCAACAAAATCTGAAAAGATACTTACCATGCATCTTTGAAAGGTTGCTGGAGCATTGCATAAACCAAATGGCATTCGGCGATAAGCAAAGGTGTCAAACGGACAAGTAAAAGTGGTTTTTTTCTTGGTCGTCTGGAGCTAGGACAATTTGATTATATCCCGAATAACCATCAAGAAAACAATAAAATGAATGATCGGCTAACCTCTCAAGCATTTGGTCAATGAACGGCAAGGGGAAGTGGTATTTCCTTGTTGTGGCGTTGAGCTTCCTATAGTCGATGCACACTCTCCAACCTGTTTGGATATGGGTAAGCACAAGTTCGTTCTCTTCATTCTTTACCACAGTGACTCCCGACTTCTTTGGAACGACTTGAATTGTTGAAACCCAACGGCTATCCGAAATTGGATAGATCACTCCACAATCAAGAAGCTTTATAATCTCCTTCTTCACAACTTCCATCATTTGAGGGTTGAGACTGCGTTGAGCCTCTCGAGTTGGTTTAGCCCCCTCATCAAGAAGTATATGATGCATGCATGTCGTAAAACTAATCCCCTTGATATCAGCTAAAGTCCATCCAATGGCAATTTTGTGCTCTTTCAACACCCGAATGAGCTTTTCTTCTTCAAATGCCGTGAGTGATGAGGAAACAATGACGGGTAACGTTTCTTTTTCTCCCAAAACGACATACTTCAAGTGACCTGGCAATGGTTTGAGCTCTAGTGTAGGTGCCTGCACCACCGAAGGTAACAACTTGTTAGTAGAAACGGGCATTGACATTGGGATTGAAGACTTACTATTGCATGGCGGCGATGACTCAAGTGCAGCCACCATCTCCTCGATTTCTTCACAAAAATCCACGGCAAGGGACTTTTCCTTGTTGTTGCCGTGAGTGTGAACAGGTGCTGCCTTCTATTTTGTGCCTTCAATTCTTTGTGTGATGGTTGTTTCAAGGGCATCTCGATCCAAGCAGTCAAGAAATTCATGCGCCAAAGAATCCAAAATATCAATACAAAAACATGAATGATCATCAATAAGATACTTCATGGCTTCAGAAATATTAAAATCAATAACTTCCCCATCAAATTCCATTTACAATGTCCCTTTGAACACATCGATCTTCGTCCAGGCTATTTTCATGAAGGGTCGCCTAAGCAAGATTGGTAATGGTGTAGCATGGGCCGAATCATCCATCTCTAGCACATAGAAATCAGCCGGGAATACTAAATGGTCCACCTGCACCAAAACATCTTCCAAAACTCCTTTTGGATAGGCATTAGAACGATCGGCTAATTGAATGATTACACCATCATTTTTAAGCTCTCCTAAGTTCATAGATGCATAAATTGAGTATGGCATGACATTAATTGATGCACCTAAGTCTAGCATGGTATGTTCAAATTTAGTATTGCCAATAACACAAGGAATCGTAAAACTACCCGGATCTTTGCATTTAGGGGGTAATTTCCTTTGTAAAATAGCAGAGACATTCTCACTTACCTGGACCACTTCATTGTTTGAAATCTTTCTCTTTGTTGTGCAAATTTCTTTCAAAAACTTGGTGTACCTTGGTACTTGCTTGATTGCATCAAGGAGAGGGATATTGACTTGCACCTTTCTAAACGTCTCAAGAATGTCCTTTTCAGCTTCCTCCTTTTTTGATTGCATAAATCTGCGAGGGAAAGGCACATTCGGAGGAATAACATTAGAAATAATCAAATTTGGAACCACCTTACCTGTAATGGATGGTTTAAAGGCCTTAGGGGGATGCAGCAAGGATGGTTCCCCCTTTCCCATGTCACCTCTTCCTCATCTTCAATCAGCAACTTTTCGTCCTCATTTTGACTTGATTTGGACGGTAGTGGGTCGGTCTCGACTTGCTTGCCACTTCTCAACATGATGGCCTTGGCAGTTTCAAATCCTCAATTTGGATTCGCAATGGTTGAACTAGGGAGTTTGCCTTGTTCTCGAAACTGTCTTACGAACACCGCTATCTGTCCAATTTGCTTTTCCAAATGGTCCACCATTTTGTTTTGATTTTCGTGTCCCTGAGACAAAGAAGTGAGTAACTTAATAACTGTATCATTATCCAAAGACGTACCTGGATTTGTTTGGGCACATTGTTGTTAGGATGAAGTTGGTGCGAATGGCCTTTGGTAGAACCCCAGAGGTGGCTATCCAAATCCACCTTGTTGTTGAGGTTGTTGAGGTTCCCTCCATTTGAAGTTTGGGTAATCTCTCCAGCCCGAATTGTAAGTGTTTGAGTATGGGTCATTCCATGGCTGATTTTGACCTTGATATCCAATGGCATTAACACTTTCCCATCCCCCATTGTCAATCAATTGAGGGCATTGATTAGAAAGGTGCATTTGCATAGAGCACACGTCATAAGTGCTTAGTTCTTGTATTTTCATTCATTCGGTCATCTGTGACATAAGAGCAGTGACGTTAGCTAATTGAGATTGAATTTCGGACATGGTTAACTTGTTGCTGTGGGGGGTCTCTTTGGCCAACTCCTTCGTATTGTTGTGCGTTCAAGGCTTGATTCGCGATTAAGATCTTTGCATTAACGGGTGTTTTGTCCACCAAAGCACCACCTGCCGAAGCATTAAGCATCTGCCTCTCAATTGGAAGAAGTCATTCGTAAAAGTATTGAATGAGAAGCTCTCCTTTCATTTGATGTTGAGGGCATGATCCAACGAGACCCTTGAAACATTCATAATATGCTGGAAAGGATTCTCCTTGGTTTTGTTGAATTCCACTGATCTTCTTCCCCAAAAGAATAACTCTCGAAGTTAGGAAGAATTTCTCTAAAAACGCTATTTTCATGCTTTCCCAGGATATGACAGTTCCAGGTGCCAATTTGATGTGAATTAAATCAACACACAAATTAACCCTCTTGTTGTCAACTGTAGAAACGACTGTAAGTAGGGATCGTTCTAGACCAGGGATTAGGAAGGATTGCTAAAACACTTGAAACTGACTTAAAAACGTAAAACTAAGTTTAAAACACTAAACTAGACTCAAAGAATGCAAAACTAGACTCTAATGATTCAAAACAACTAAATTGACTCAAAACAGACACTAAGAGTAATTTTGGACGAAAATTGGTTTTATCTAGACTCAAAACACTTCAAAACACAAGTTTGGACAGATTCTAACCTAACTGACAAAATAAAGCAAAGGGGATTGGGTTTTGGACGAATTTAAAGTAAAAACAAGTAAACTAAAGACTTAGACAGATTTTGGAACGAAATTAAGTGTTTTGGATGGATGATGGCCTAGCTAGAGGGTTCTTCTCCACACATGACACACTTGCATACAAATCGATCTCCAGTTGCTTTTTCATAAACCATGAATGACAATGCCCCAAGTTAACCGTGCCATCACTAATTAACCCTCAGATTTTCCTTAAGTCATTGAATTGGATGGAATACGCATCGTCAACCCAAATTATTCTTCAATAGTCCCCTACATGAACAGCATAATAGAGATACAATCAAAGATCATTAAGCTTTGTGAAAATCATAAGCATTGACAAGGCATTTGTAACTATGACATCATGATACTCATGCCAGGAATTTAACTTAACACGATTGTGACCAGCAACCTTCACTACTTGTGAATATAAGTTTGTAACGATTATGTGAAACTCCCTCATATTCTAGCATCAAATTCAAGCATGCAAACTAAGTAGGCCTCCTTAATCAACATACAGGAATAAGTTTTGAATAAAACAGTTAAGCAAATTGCATTCACACTTTATGAAATCACAACTGGAATTAATCAATTCATATTGCAAATATATTCATGGCTTTGAAATTCCTCATCGCTAAGAGGGGTTTAGCCTCTCATGTTCACAGTAAAGCAAAAAGAAAATAAATTGAACATTGAAAACAAAAGAGAGAAAAACACCCAGAAACGCTGCAGCAATCCTACTTGAATGGCAAGCACGTCCAAGGCTCTCCTTCTTCTTCTTTGCTGCGGCACAAGGGTTAGGTGAAGGGTTCAGGGGTTATTTGTATGAATAAATGGATAATAAGGTGTATGGTTGTGAGTAGGATAGAGATATGGTGCGGAAAGGGGTTTAGAGAGGGTTAGGGATGTGTAAAGGGTGGTAGAGGATGGATAGGCAGATATGTGGATGGAAGGGATGCAGAGAATGTGTCAAGAGCTCTCTTTGGTGCGGCAAAGACTTTTATTTATTGGGGAAGGAAGGGGCACGGCTGGGAATTAAATTGGGAAGGGTTTAAGACTCCAAATCCTCCAAGAAAAGGGTAACAAATCAGAATCCCAAGATGAAAAGGGTAAGAAAGGTGCGGCATGATCCTAGGGAAGGAAAGGGAAACTCTTTTGCAGCAAGGGTGTAGGAAAGGGTAAGTAGGTGCGGCACCCTTTAGGGAATGGTTTAGGACTTCTAGAACATTTATTTAAATGTCCTAAATTAATTTGAGATCCTCCTTGCAGCTGGAAATTAGGTAAATTCAAATTAGGACCAAATCAGGAAACTTGGCTAACATTCCTTTTTTCTTGCTGATTCTTTAACTTCCTTTTTCTTGAATTCATTTCTCCAGATTTGTAGCACATTCCTAGCCGCTTTTCACTTCAATTTTGTCCATCCCCTTGCTCCAAGCATGTGATATCCATTTCAAGCCTAAAACTACTCCAAAATGCACTTTCTTGCCACTTTAGCTCTTTGGACCTAAAAACACACGAAAATAGCTTAAAATACTAAAATAACTAAGAACTAACAACATAAATGCAAGGAAAAAAGCTAACTAAGTCGCATAAATATGCTCTTATCAAATTCCCCGACACTTAGCTTTTGCTAGTCCTCGAGAAAAACAAAACAAACAAAAGAAACAAAACACAATCTAAACCTTCCAACATTTGCCTTAGGGATTTCCAATGAACATGACATATTAAAAATCATCACTGACACAGATTTTCGTCATCCTTATCCTTAAGCACATACTTAATCACAGTCATCATTCACTAGTTCGCATTTAACCAATTAAAACAACATTTTAGGCGTAGTAACATGCCTTAGAGAATTCCCTCAATTCCTTACTAGATATGTCTCTATTTTCACACAGATTTTCTGACTACACTCCCTACACTAGGTATATGTTAGAAGATTGATGTAAACATGTAAATTAGCACTCACATATGTTATGACAAGGAAAGCACTTTCTGGAGTTATTAATGCATATATGAATATGATCTCATGAAGGGAATGCTACTACTTAGATGCAAGAACCAGTGACACCATATGCTCATACCAATCTCAAACTCCACATATTGAAACACACAACACTCAAGATAGAAGTTGAGGGTTGTAACGGGGCTAAGGGTATTTGGCTAACAAAGAAAGGTTAGGGATAAACAAAGGTTTTTAAAGAAATAGTAAGCAAAGTAATGAAATTTACACTTAGAATTCACTTTTGAATGCAAAAATCAACTTTGAACAAAAAGGGAAGATTAACACATTTTAGGGCCAGATTTAATATTTTGGACCTTTTCTTCAACAATCAACACTCTTAAACTCAATCTTATTTCTTTTCGCATCTTTTCTTTTTCTTTTTCTTTTTCCACAAATTTTCTTTTTCTTTTTCACATGTGCCTTATTTCTTTTCTTGGCATACTAACACACAAAAATCCCTTTCCCCACACTTGTTTTTCTGCATATTGTAGATCAAAAGGAATTCCCTCTAAGTCATGCTTCACCTATCCTTTAAAAACAAGGGTATGGACAATCCTAAACGAGGCTAGGTAAGGATAATGGGGCTAACAACAAAAATAAGCTAAATAAGGTTCAAAAGGGTTAAACCTACAAAACATATGAAATAGGGGGGTACGGTTGTTTGGCTTTGGTGGCAACTAAACAACTTCATCTTGATATGTGTTATGCAATTCAATGTCATGCTTTGAATGAAACAGGTATGAGTTCTAGCATTTGGTTCTACAATGACGAAAACGCATTCTAAGTAGCAACCAAGCAAAGAAATAATGAGATCATGCAACGACTTTAGAAAACAAAATTTCACAGAATAATAACTCTCCAAAGAAGTATAGGCTCACGTCTCATAGGGATGTAGCATTAGTTTGGGTTCCTTCCTTCAAGCATGTTACAAAAACTGATTTTATCCTTTTGAGATTAAATGTGAATTCGTAAATAACAACTACAACTTGAAGGAAAATTTGTGAAAAACATGTTCATTTGAGCAATATTTATGGCATGCAATTAACAATTAAAGGTGGAATCATGCTTGTATGCACTCAAAACAAAACATTACCCATGAAATTCAAAGCCTAGTAGTTATGGTGAACCATGACTCAACTCAAATCTTAAAGAAAGGAGTTGAGAAACTTTTATACCTTTGAAGCACCTCTTTGCTTAGCAAAGGTTAATCACCCATGTGAGGGCCTTCTTTCCTTTGTCTCCTTCCTCCTTGGCTCCATGGATTTGGATGGAGGAACTTTGCTTCTTGGCTCCATGTCTTCTTGGATATGGATGGAAGAATTGGGTTCTCCAAAAATCCCCAAAGTTGGAGATCTTTAAGTTCCGACACCAAGGATGGTTGAGGAAGAAGATGAGTGGCCATGGAAGAGTTAGATGCTAGTAAACTCTACCATGGTGGCTGGCTATTCTAGAGAGAAAGGGAGAGACATGTTCTCTCCAATTTTCTCCAAAAGAAAACCCTAAGGATGAAATGTTATAAAGTCCTTTATATAGTCCCTTCAATTAAGTGACTAAAAGAACCACAAACCCTTTCCTTCTCTATATGGCCGGCCTCCTTAAGGCTATGGGCTGTTTGGGCCCTTTTGGGTATTTAGTCAATAAGTTGTCATACAACTTATGTTAATGGGCTTGACATTCGAAGCCCATTGGGACTTGAGGCCCAAAACTAACCCGAGGTCCAAAACGAACTTATTCGTTTGATTAACTAACATATTAATTAATCCTAGCCATAAATAATTAAACCATTTAATTATCCTTACTCATCTCCATTGTATCCTTTAATCATTACCTTACATGGTGTGCGATCCATTAGGTTCCTTTTAGCGAGGCAGTGGGCGATTAGAACTCTTACTAATCGATTATGAATTGAAACTTATTTTCAATTCTCCCTTTAGTGATTATACATCTTCAGGGCTTCCACAAGCCATGAGTGACACCTAGCAGTATGTCATGGCTACCCAAGCTAATCAGAAGAGGTTGGAGAACCTATTCAGTTTGGGATTACAATGCAATACAGTCTTTCTCTAATACAATACTCTTGACCACATTGTTTGGTTTGATAGTTTATTCATGCCTAGTATCCAATGTGATTCATTTACTTATATGATTACCTTGAATGTGATTTGGAACGACTTCCTAAATCTCATTCATACTCTGGCCAGAGATTCTTAATCATATCATAGAGTATTCTCCCTCAAACGGTTTGAAGGTTAGAGATCCCTTGTTGCGCATTCACTTGCCTCCATGGCTAAGTGGCTTAACCCCAACTATGCCCTGGACACTCTCTGACGGAGTGACTTTGACATAGTCAAAGATCAAGGACCTAACCACAAGACAACTATGATGCCTCAGGTCAAATGACTACTTTGCATTATCCCAACCATGAGTTCTCATGTGACATGAATATGAGAACTCCTCGTTGATCGCGTTCAGTGGACTCATTCTCTATTGAGCACCTACGTACTTGTCTTGGTGTCAGTTACACCATTGACTCGAGACTAGTCACTCTTTCTAACAGAAGACATAGCACGTACTGATCTTAACGGACAGTCAATGCCCAATTGGCAATCCTATGATCAGGAACATTTAGGATATGTATACGAAAGATAATGGTCTCATGGATCTAACTTCTTTAGATCACATTCTCCCTATTACATATTCCTTGGACTTATTGTTTAAGCATATAACATTTATATGAGACGGCTTAAAACAATAATCTTTGCCTTTTATATTAAACTAGATTAGTTTAACATGTGAAATGTCCGTAAAGTATCATCATATGATTGGTTTTAGGGCACATTTCCAACACAACTAAGCATAAACCAAGAGCATATCAAACTTCCATCCACGTTCATAACTTTCTTTAACAGTCATGTAATTAAAAACCAAATCCTCATCATTGTGTTGGAAGGTACCTAAGACACAAACACACAAAAATGACTCTAAAAACAACTCTTTTTGGTATTTTTCAGAACTTTTCATAATTTTTTTCAAATTTTCGTATGACTACTTCAAAGCACACTAATACACTTCAAAACAGTCTAAAAACACTTAAAAATAGTGAGAAACAACCTTAGAAGTGAAGGGTGATCAAATCCCATGAATTTGCATCAAAAACACTTTGTTACCCACCCCCCCAACACTTAAATCAAACATTGTCCTCAATGTTTCAAGCATAAACTCACACAAAGCAAACAAACAAACAACTAACTAATAAAAGCAAAATAGATGCAGTAAAGAGAAGGGTTTAGGAATGCAAATCTGGATGTGGAGCGAAAATTCCATTGTTCCTTAGTTGAATGCATGGGTTGCCTCCCAAGAAGCGCTTGCTTTAACGTCGTGTAGCCGAACGATACCTCCAAGTAAGCTTCATTGGAGGCCACGACATGGAATTGATCTTTGAATGGAAGGTGGTACTTGAAATGATCCGACAATGGTTTAAATTCTAGTGTGGGTGCCTGAATCATTAAAATCAGCAAGTTAGTAGAAAACAAAATTGAAATTGGAGAAGATGGCTTACTTGTTTGCTCCGACACAAACTCAATGACAAACACCACATCTTTGAAAGTTTCAGGAACTTTGCACATGGCCAGATTGAATGTGATGGTTATGACTTGTCCCGTGTCATAAAATTCAACTTCTTTGGGCTTTGTTGTCTCATGAACATCCTTTTTGATGCATTCTACATATTCTCCAGCCACTTCTTTCTCTTGAATCATTCTTCTTGATGTACAAAGTTCTTTGAACAATTCAACACAATCTGGAACTTGATTTGTTGCACCAAGAATTGGAATATCACTTTGCACCTTTGGGAAGGCTTCCACAATGTCTTTTTCACTTTCTTCGTCCTCGGAAATCATGAACCTACGAGGGAAGGGTACATTTGGAGGAATAACATTAGATTGAACCGAATTTGAACCCAACTTACCTTGATTGGATGGCTTAGAAGCACTATGGGCCTGCGGCAAGGGTTGTTCTTCCCTTGCCGTGGGTGTGTCTTTTTCTTCCTCAATCAGCAGCTTCTTGTCCTCTTCTAAGCTATGTTTGGACGTTTTTAGGTCATCTCCAACCTCCATAGCACTTCCCAAGGTGATAGCTTCAGCGATTTCAAATTCTCCCATTGAATTTACAATGTTTGAGTTGGAGAGTTCACTTTGTTCTTAAATTTGTGCCATGAACTCCGCTATCTGCCCAATTTGCTTTTCCAAATGGTCCACCTTTTTGTTTTGATTTTCTTGTCCCTGAGACAAAGAAGTGAGTAACTTAATGACCGTATCATTATCCAAAGACATACCTGAATTTGTTTGGGCAGATTGTGGTGGAGGCTGTGGTGGTCCATATGGCCATTGATAGAACTCCTCAGATGGCTGGGAATATCCTTCGTGGTGTGAGCCCTGCATCAAAGAGGTTAAGACGTCAAGAATTTCATCATAACTCATAGGCATACTTGAATTCGATTGGAATTGTTGTGGGGGAGGTTGTGGTGGCTGCATAGGTTTTGAATAGAACTCCACACCTTGCTGCCAATATCCACCTTGTTGAACTTGTGGAGGTTCCTCCCACATATAATCTAAATAATCTCTCCAATCCAAATTGTAAGCATTGGAAAACATGTTGTTCCTTGATTGGTTATGGCCTTGATAACCCCAAGCACCTCCGTTTGCAGTGAATTGACGACGTTGATGATTTTGAGCAGTGTGCATTGTCGTTGTTTTGGCAATCTAGGACAATTGAGAAGTAAGATTTGCCAATTGAGCTTGAATGTTTGCAGTTGCCATGTCTTGCTTCTGCAGTACCTAAAATCAAAGAAAGAAAACTATATCAAATATCAAAAGTAAAAATAAAAGACACAAACAGAAACAAAGTTAGTAAATAAAACAAAAGACACAAAAAAAGAAACAAAGGGGGATTAGCAAAGCTGCTAATCCCCGGCAACGGTGCCAAAAATTTGATGCGAATTAAATCAACACACAAAGTTAACCCTCTTGTTGTCAATTGTAGTAAAGAATGTAAGTAGGGATCGTTCTAGGTCGGGGATTAGGAGGGATTGCTAAAACACTTGAAACTGACTTAAAAACGTAAAACTAAGTTTAAAACGCTAAACTAGACTCAAAGAATGCAAAACTAGACTCTAATGACTCAAAACAACTAAATTGACTCAAAATAGCATAAAACAACTAAATTGACTCAAAACAGACACTAAGAGTAATTTTGGACGAAAATTGGTTTTATCTAGACTCAAAACACTTCAAAACACAAGTTTGGACAGATTCTAACCTAACTGACAAAATAAAGTAAAGGGGATTGGGTTTTGGACCAATTTAAAGTAAAAACAAGTAAACTAAAGACTTAGACAAATTTAGGCACGAAATTAAGTGTTTTGGATGGATGATGGGCTAGCTAGAAGGTTCTTCTCCACACATGACACACTTGCATACAAATCGATCTCCAGTTGCTTTTTCCATAAACCATGAATGACAATGCCCTAGGTTAACCGTGCCATCACTAATTAACCCTCAGATTTTCCTTAAGTCATTGAATTGGATGGAATACGCATCGTCAACCCAAATTATTCTTCAATAGTCCCCTACATGAACAGCATAATAAAGACACAATCAAAGATCATTAAGCTTTGTGAAAATCATAAGCATTGACAAGGCATTCGTAACTATGACATCATGATACTCATGCCAGGAATTTAACTTAACACAATCGTGACCAACAACATTCACTACTTGTGAATATAAGTTTGTAACGATTATGTGAAACTCCCTTATATTATAGCATCAAATTCAAGCATGTAAACTAAATAGGCCTCCTTAGTCAACATACAAGAATAAGTTTTGAATAAAACAGTTAAGCAAATTGCATTCACACATTATGAAATCACAACTGGAATTAATCAATTCATATTGCAAATATATTCATGGCTTTGAAATTCCCCCTAGCTAAGAGGGGTTTAGCCTCTCATGTTCACAGCAAAGCAAAAAGAAAATAAATTGAACATTGAAAACAAAAGAGAGAAAAACACCCAGAAATGCTACAACAATCCTACTTGAATGGCAAGCACGTCCAAGGCTCTCCTTCTTCTTCTATGTTGTGGCACAAGGGTTAGGT
Organism: Heteromeles arbutifolia; assembly: GCA_024362995.1. NCBI lineage: Eukaryota > Viridiplantae > Streptophyta > Magnoliopsida > Rosales > Rosaceae > Heteromeles > Heteromeles arbutifolia. The sequence goes on along the minus strand of JANCRC010000002.1, from coordinate 33,650,746 downwards.
GAAGGGTTGGGGGGTTATTTGTATGAATAAATGGATTAGAAGGTGTATGGTTGTGATTATGAAAGAGATATTGTGCGGAAAGGGGTTTAGAGAGGGTTAGGGATGTGTATAAGGGTGGTAGAGGATGGATAGGTAGATAAGTGGATGGAAGGGATGCAGAAAATGTGTCCAGAGCTCTCTTTGGTGCGGCAAGGAGTTTTATTTATTGGGGAAGGAAAGGGCACGGCTGGGAATTAAATTGGGAAGGGTTTAAGACTCCAAATCCTCTAAGAAAAGGGTCATAAATCAGAATCCCAAGATGAAAGGGGTAAGAAAGGTGCGGCATGATCCTAGCGAAAGAAAGGGAAAGTCTTTGCAGCAAGGGTGTAGGAAAGGGTAAGTAGGTGCGGCACCATTTAGGGAATGGTTTAGGACTTCTAGAACATTTATTTAAGTGTCCTAAATTAATTTGAGATCCTCCTTCCAGCTAGAAATTAGGTAAATACGGATTAGGACCAAATCAGGAAACTTGGCTAACATTCCTTCTTTCTTGCTGATTCTTTAACTTCCTTTTTCTTGAATTAATTTCTCCAGATTTGTAGCACATTCCTAGCCTCTTTTGACTTCAATTTCGTCCATCCCCTTGCTCCAAGCATGTGATATCCATTCCAAGCCCAAAACTGCTCCAAAATGCACCAAAATGCACTTTCTTGCCACTTTAGCTCTTTGGACCTACAAACACACGAAAATAGCTTAAAATACTAAAATAACTAAGAACTAACAACATAAATGCAAAGAAACTAGCTAACTGAGTCGCATAAATAGGCTTTTAACGCAATTCAAATAACCAATCCTTAGCCTTGTCCATCAGAGAGAATGAAAAGGCTTTCATCTTCAGAATGTTCCCATCTACGTTGATTGGGGTCATGCTTGAACATACTACTTCGAATTCCTTCAAGTGCTTGTTTGGATCCTCCATGGACAGCCCATTGTATTTTGGAACGTGATGCAACAAGCTAGACTTCAATTCAAATTCATCGGTCTTGCCTTTACTTGCCATAAGGTATTGGATGCATAAAGGCACGACATTGTCCAACCCCGAGGCTGAAAGCTCCTTAATTGTACGATTGTCCATAGCCATAGCCTGTTCTTCCTCCTCCTCTTCTTCAAATTCGGATTCTCTGCTAGAAGTAGATGGAGTTGGTGGCAGCTTCCTCTTGTTCTTTCTCAACGTTCATTCAAAAGCATCGTCAAACTCAAAGATATGCTCACGAACTGGTTGAGAACTACGAGTCATAAACTAGTACCTAAAACAATTAAAACAACACAAAACATAAATCAGAAACCGAAATAAAAGAAACAAAACAATAACAACGAGGGATTAGCAATTTGCTAATCCCCAGCAATGGCGCCAAAAATTTGATGTGAAATTAAATCGCACTCAAACTTAAACCCTATCAACGTAGTATATGAAAGTAGGGATCGTTCTAGGCCGGGGATTAAAAGGGATGCTAATCTACACAAACTAGACTTTAAAACACTAAACTAGACTCAATTAACTCAAAACAGCAAATAGAACTCAAATTGGATAGTTTCTGGACTCTAGACACTCAAAATAAGCTAATTAGACTCAAAACACACAAAACAGGTTCTTTAGACTCAAAACTAACACCTAAGAGTGAATTTTGGTTTTGTGAAGTTACATTTAGGTGAGTCTTCAATAGAAAACATCAAATTTTGGTTTTGTGAAGTTACATTATTTGCCCATCATTTTTTTTTTAAATTTTTTGTAATAGAAGACTAAATAGTCTTTTCACCATCTTTTGGTAGACAGAGGATTCTATTAATATGTTGTTTAGATATATTTTTTTATATTTACTTTTTCTTTACGACGGTTCATCGATTTTTTTAGCTTTACCTATAGGGATAGAACCACCAAATATATTTTACTCTAATTCAAAAGTAGTGAATTTCTATAAAACATATTTTGTGTTTTTATGTTGTAAGTAAAGCTAAAAAAAACCCATGAACCGTCGTAAAGAAAAAGTAAATATAAAAGAAACTAGTATATCCCTTTGCATTTTCACATGGTTTTCTTGCTGACCAAACCATGAATTTTATCACTTATCCCAACCAGCCACATAGAGTCCTCTTTGATTGAAATCTTGTTCTCTTCTTATCTTGATTTATATCCATAAGATAATTACCCTATAATGACATGTATAATGGTTTTCTTTGATTTTCCACTTTACTCATCAGATTCAACAGTCGACGACCTTAGATATTCTTTCATCTAATGGTGTATAATAACCAGGCCAATTATGCAAAATTGGGTCCAAAAAACTTGTGAATGCGAATGTAGCTATTGTAACGACACGTTCCCAATTGTACGGTTTATATAATTTTAATAAGTGAATTTACGAGAATGTCCTTAAGGCAAATACGTTGATTTTTATTAACCACCTTGTCATGTCACATAAGACCTGTTTTCTTGGCGTAGTTGGGTAGTACTCATCGCTATGGACGTGTGGGCGCAAACGGAGCACAATTTGGAGTTATACTGAAAGAGTTATTAACGTTTAAAGTCGAGGGCAAAATTGTAAAATTATTATTTTCTGGAATACTCCAGATTTTTTGAGAAAAATCTGGTAGCAACGTGTGTGGTCCAGATTAAAACAGAATGGTGATGGGCGGTGGATATAAGAAATAAAGGAGAGAATGAGGGAGAGGTGAAGACGAATGGGGAGAGGAGAGAGAAGAAAGGAAGGAAAATGAGGGAGTGGAGGAGCATCGAATCACCTTGACCCAGTTCCTCCCCACCGACCCGACACAGCTTACCTGATGGTGATTCTGACGATTTCCCAGCGAATTGACCGTCGTTACCACCTAGAGTCAACCCCAAGACCTCTCTTCTTCACGTTTAACCTAGAAATTGATGGATTTAGACCTTAATTTATGAAGATCGAAGGCACGGCTTTGAGGGCACCCATGGCGGTGAATCCGCCATTCCTGCAACGATTCTGTTTAATTTCCACCACCAAGGTATTTTCCTTTAGCTCAATAACAATGCCCAATCATTATTTGGAGCGTTCGAGTCGATTTGAGGATGAATCAAGAAACACCCTTTATAAGGTTTCCGACGGGTTTGATTGAAATCGAGGCTTTTCACGGCCAAATTGGCCTTAGTCACAGGTATGAAAGTTCTTCCACTCCTTGAGATCTTAGTTCCCGTAAAATTTGAGAATTTTTAGAAATAGTTGAATTTTCCGACAAGTCAGGGCGGCCGACTGCCACCCACGGCAGCGCGTGGCCAGTGGGCCACCGATGCTATTCTACACTAAATTGATATCTTGATCTCAGATTCGATATCCATATGATGTAATTTGATTATTGTGAATCTAGTTTGATTAAGGTGCGTTACTTGATAATTATATGAATCGACAATCCGACCGTTGGATCGTCACCAAACCATGATATGATATAGTACGTAATATTTGAGGATATTAGGAACTTACACATCGGGAATCCGATGTATGGATCTTCCCGAATTGGATTTGTAAGTTTGTAAAATAAAATGTTAACCGCCACTTGAATTTGCAATTGGCAGATATCCAACCGTTGGATCATAATGAAATTTTAGTATGATGTTCTAGAAGTATAATGTGGATCTTTGGAAGTGACGGATCGGAAATCTAAGCTGTGGATCTTCCAGATCAAGTTACGTAAGGTTGTAGACCCTACTGTCGATCTTTGACCGGCGGTTGACTTTTGGTCAATGGGTCTCAAATCATTCTAGAACGTCCTTAATGATGTGTTTTAGGTAAGTTACATGTTCTATTGATAAGGATTCTGAGATGTGGTTTGATAATTGTTCTAGGTGTCAATCGTTCGTGACGCCTCGATGTTCGTACTAGGGAGTTGTAGCGCGAACTCCAGGTGAATGGGCTTTTGTTTTCTATATATACATATATACGCTTTACGATTTCCAAAAACTGTTTGTAAATGAATTTACTATTTAAATGCCATGTCAAGGATGCATTATACTTTAGTATTTGCATTAGTATAGTTTTGCATAATATTGCATGATGCTACAGAGGCTCAGGTAAGTTTAGGGGGGTACATATTGATGGTATGGTTGCATAGTATTTGGTTATGAGTTGATGCGCGTAGAGCTCATTATCCTACACCCCGGTGTTAGTGCTCCACCTGTGGCCAGGGTCTAGCCTTCACGTGATCGTTCACCTCCCGCACCGCACGCTCACTTTGGATCCAAGGCAGGTGCCAGCCTGTCGTACATACCACATTAGGTGGTTCCGACTCGTAGGTGACCTGCAATTCGTCGCACAATCTTCACGTGATCGTAGCACTTAAGCGTACTTATTTACACCCAGCCTATCATACAGACCACATTAGGTGGTTCCGACTCGTGTGCAGGTTTAGAGCCGTAGATGTCACATTAGGTGACTCCGACTGGATTGATGAGCAATAGGCTTAGCCGTACAGGTCACATTAGGTGACTTCGGCTGGTATATCATTTTTACATTGGTTTACATCACCTGGCTTACATATTTACTACTGAGATACTTGACATGGCATATACTTTGATTTACACTGTTTGTGAACGAGATTTTTATATACGTATGTATTACTATTTTCTGGGAAAATTATACGGGTTTTACGGCGAGGAATAATTATTATTTTTTGGAAAGAGAAATGGTTTCAAAAAACATTGTTTTTGCCCACTCACGTTTTCGATTTTGTGCCCCTCCAGGTTTTTAGCTGCTGAAAGTTCGTATCGACGAGAATTCTTGGCGAATCTCAGTATAAGTGGCTACCTTTAAGGGTATGATTCTTACCCACATCACTGTACCTTACTTATGCTCTGACGTCGCATGTGAAATGGGTTCACACTCGCTCACCGAACACTCTGGTCTTTAGGCATTTTTAGGTTTAAATTTATTCAAAATTTCCACATCACTATACTTTATGGCTTCGTCACCTTCCAGGTGTCGGCCAGCACAGCTCGATTCGGAGTCCTAGTGGATATTTCAGGTCGGGGTGTGTCAGTTTGGTATCAGAGCATAAGTTGGGCAGTATTGTGTTCATCACACGTGTGATGTAAGCATTCTTGGTTCTTGAGCCTAATGTTCGAAGTTTACCACCTCGTCGAATACGAAAAATATGTTAGCTTTTCCTAAATTTTGTGTAGTTTTGTCGACTTGTCGACATTTTAGGAGATCACTTTGGGGAACGTTTTTAGACTTAAAGTGAAGAACTTCCCTGCCAAGGAAAAATGTAGATCTAAGACAAGTTGATGGCCCTAAAGCAGGGCTAATGTATCAATAATGGTGTATCACTGGGAAATTATAAATCAATCCCATCATTATTTTCACACCATCATTATCAGCCTTTTCGAGATAGGAAACCAGAATTGATTTTGATTCCTTGGCAGTACCCGTTAGCATACCATTCATTAGGATTCCTACGAAGTTTGCTTCATCAAGATTCCAAAATTGTCTTGAGTAACGACTTGGTGCTAAAGTGGTAGCACTCGACGAAAGAAACAGTTGGGGAACAGTCATTTTAGTCCCTGATAGTACTAATCTTCTTAACGCATTAGTTATCATTTCAGATCATCAGGAGAAAGATCGACTTCCATTTAAGCCTGTTCTAAAGTAGATTATTAGTAAATCCCTCTTTTCGGTTTTGAGACATCCTAACCAATGCTAGTTTCCGAATGTCTTTTGGTGATGTACTCGTCATTTCAATGTGTATAATCACCGAAGTACGAGTCGTTATACCTACGATTAGTATAAAGTCTCTGTGGCAGTGAGTATCTCCTTTACAATTATGAAACCACCTCATAGGACCAGCCACTTACCAGTCGTCCAAAACCACCACCTGAGCGGGCTCTAGTCTATAATCAGCCTATGGTGGCGCTACTAATTAATGGTATTGTTCGATATCTTGGAACTTGATGTGGTAGAAACTAACACACAAATTAAACCCTATAAATTATGCAATCGTAGTATGAGTAAGTAAGGATCGTTCTATTCTGGGGATTAGAATGGATGCTAATCAACACAAACTAAACTTATAAAACTGAAAACTAAGTTAAACTAACATCAAAACAATGACCGGGGGGATTTTGAACGAATTTAACTAAAACAAAAGTAAAGAACAGCAAGTAAATTAAGTTGTGAATAAAATATGGGTGAAAGGATAGCTAGAGGATTCTTCTCCACACATGAATCATATGCATACAAATCGATTTCCAGTTATTCTTCCTATAAACCATGAATGACAATGCCCCAAATTAATTGTGAACAGCACTAATTAACTCTCAGATTTTCCTAGGTTCATTGAATTAGACTCAGCGACGCAATCAAATTATTCTTATCAAGTTCCCTAACTATGAAAAGCATGATAGAGATACATCTCAAAGATCATTAACAACTGTGAAAATCATAAGCATTGACAAAGCATTCGTAACTATGAAAAGCATGATACTCCTGCCAAGAATTTACTTAACACAATCATGACTAGTGACTTTTACTACTTGCAAATATAAGTTCATAACGATTAGGTGAAATTCCCTTATATTCTAGCGTCAAATCCCTGCATGCAGACTAAGTGTGCACCCTTAATAAAGATACAAGAATAATTTCTCTATAAAGCAGATAAGTAAATCGCATTCATGTTTTATGAAACAATAACTGGATGTAATCAATTAATATAAAACATATGATCATGGCTTCGAATTCACCGCTAGCTAAAAAGAAACTTAGTTACGCATGTTCATCATAACTAAAAAACAATCTAAAATAAACATTGAATCTTAAAACAAAGATAGAAAGAACTCTGAAAATTCCAGCAACTTCAATGGATGAATGGCAAGATGCGGCACACTCATTCCTGTCGAATTGCAGGTTGTGGCACCAATGTATATCCCCCCCAATTGCTGCGGCAGAAATACATATATATAGGGTAGGGTTTGGCATAAACCAAGGAGAAAAAGGATTAGGGTGTTTGAATGGATTAGGACTCTTAGAATCATATGGGAAGTATTTAGACTAGGATAAGGACTCATTTTTCAGCTGGGGATAATATGAGATGATGGTGGATAAAGTGGGATAATGTTTGGATAAGGTAAGATAAGATAAGTTTGGATAAGGTTGGATAAGATTATGTCTTTCCTTGTCTTCCAAGCTTCCAAATTTGATTCCTCCAAATTTTAGCACATATCTAGCACATGCAAAACACCAAAAACGTCCACCCCACTGGTCCACACGCATGCTATCCAATACAAGTCCAAAACTGCTCCAAATTGCTCCATTTGGCCATTTATTGTCATCTTTACCGAGTGGACCTACAATAATACGAAAATAACTTAAATTACTATAATAAATGGAAATTAACTAAGTAAATGGAAAGAAATAAGATAACAAAGTCGCATAAATATACTCCTATCAAATTCCCCCACACTTAGCTTTTTCTAGTTCCCGAGCAAAGCAAAGAAAACAAAACAAAAACTAAACCTTCCAACAATTGCCTCAGGGATTTCCAATGCTACATAACATGTTAAAAATCACTACTCAGATAGATTTTAGCCATCCTTACTCTTGAGTTTACACTTAACCACAGTAGCCATCCCATTTAATCAATTAAAACATTTTGAATGTAATAACATGCCTTAGAGAATTCACTCAATTCCTCACTAGATATATTCTCTATTTTCACACAGATTTTCTGACTACACTCCCTATACTAAGTATATGTGAGAAGATTGATGTAAACATGTAGACTAACACTCACATATGTTATAATAAAGAAGGCACTTTCTGGAATTCTTAATACAAACATGTATATGATCTCATGAATGGAATGCCACTACTGAGAAGCGAGAACCAGGGATTCCATATGCTCGTACCAATTTCAAACTCCACATATTGAAGCATAACAATCAAGATAAAAGTCTAAGGGTTGTAATGGGGCTAAGGTATTGGCTAACAAAGAAAGGTTAAGGATAAACAAAGGTTCTTAAAGTAATAGTAAGCAAAGTAATGACATCAACACTTAGAATTCAACTTTTGATTGCAGCACCCAACTTTAAACACAAATGGAAGATTCATGCAACGTTAGGGTCAGATTCACATTTTTGGACCCTTCGTCAACAACCAACACTTATGAACTCATTCTTACTTCTTTTTCAACCTTTTTTTTTTTCTTTTCTTTTTCTTTCTTTTCTACGTTTTTTTCTTTTCTTTTCTTTTTTTTTTTCAACTCTTTTTTCTTTTCTTTGAAACATACACACTACTTCATTGGATTCAAAAGAACAAATTCTTCCCCCACACTTGTTTTTCTACAAATCGTACATCAAAAGGAATTCCCAACAAGTTATGCTTCACTATTCTTTAAGAACAAGGGTATGGACATTCCTATACTAGGCTAGGTTGGGATAATGTAAGCTAGCAAAGAAAATAGGCTACATAAAGCTCAAAAGGGTTAAACCTACAATACATGTATAAGGGATAAGGCTTTTTGGCTCTGGTGATAACTAAACAACTTCATCTTGTTATTTGTTATGCAACCAATTTTATGCTTTGAATGAAACAAGCATGAGTTCTAGTATTTGGAACTAAAATGATGAAAAAGCATTCTAAGTAGCAACCAAGCAAAGAAATAATGAGATCATGCAACGACTTTAGAAAACAAGAATATCACATATTAATAACTCTCCAAACAATGAATAGGCTCAAGTCTCACAGGGTTGTAGCGTTAGTTTGAGTTTCTTCCTTCAAGCATGTTACAAAAATTGATTTTTTTCTCTTTGTGATTACATGTGAATTTGTAAATGACAACTACAACTAAGTATTAACCAAGGACCATATCAAACTTTCACCCATGTTTGTAACTTTCTTTAACAATCATGCAATTAAAAACCAAATCCTCATCATTGTGTTGGAAGGTACACTAAGATACAAACAAACAACAAAAACGACTCTTTGTGGTATTTCTCAAGCTTTTTTTTTTTCGATTTTGTTTGTTTGTTTTATATGACACCAAATAAAAAAAAAAAAAAAAAAAAAAAAGAAAAGAAAAGAAAACTAGTAGTGATAGGTGGGGAAATTCCAAGAGAAATCACGAAAAACAATCTGTTTACCCCCCCCCCCCCAACACTAAAACCAAACATTGTCCTCAAGGTTTCAAAACTAAACTTAAACAAGAAAGCAATAAAAGACAACTAGCAAACAAGACAAGCATGGCAAAGTAAAAACGATAAAGAGAAGGGTAAAAGAGAGCAAATCTGGTTGCAGGAGCTGGAGATTCCATTGTTTCCTCATTTGAAAGCATGGGTTGTCTCCCAAGAAGCGCTTGCTTTAACGTCTTCCAGTTGGACGATACCTCCATTTAAGCTTCACTAGGGCCAACGACATGGAGGTGTACATCCTCCACGACATGCTCCTCAAAACACTCATAATAAGGCTTCAAACGGTGTCCATTCACTTTGAATTCATGTCCCGTCTTCAAACTTTGAATTTGGACTGCACCATAAGGAAAGACATTAGTAACAACAAAATAACCAATCCATTTAGAACGCAACTTACCTGGAAACAAACGAAGGCGAGAGTTGAAAAGTAACACTTTCTGCCCCACATAAAACGTTTTACTACGAGTCATCTTGTCATGGGCAGCCTTTGTTTTCTCCTTGTAAATGTGAACGTTCTCATAAGCTTCATTCCAAATTTCCTCAAGGTCATTCAATTGCAACTTCCTATGAAGTCCAACGGCAACAATGTTCATGTTAAAAGTCTTGACTGCCCAATGTGCATGATGCTCTAACTCAACTGGAAGATGACATGGTTTCCCATAAATGAGCCAAAATGGAGACATTCCAATGAAGGAAAATTTATGAAAAACATGTTCATTTGAGCAACATCTATGGCATGAAATTAACAATTAAAGGCGGAATCATGCTTGTATGTACTCAAAACAAAACATTACCCATGAAATTCAAAGCCTGGTAGTTATGGTGAACCATGACTCAACTCAAATCTTAAAGAAAGGAGTTGAGAAACTTTTATACCTTTGAAGCACCTCTTTGCTTAGCAAAGGTTAATCACCCATGTGAGGGCCTTCTTTCCTTTGTCTTCTTGCTCCTTGGCTCCATGGATATGGATGGAAGAATTGATTCTCCAAAAGTCCCCAAGGTAGGAGACCTCTAATTTTCGACACCAAGGATGGTGAAGGAAGAAGATGAGTGACCTTGGAGGAGGAAGGATTGCTAGCTAATCCCCTCCAAGGAGGCCGGCCTCCTAGAGAGAAAGGGAGAGACATGTTCTCTCCAATTTTCTCCAAAAGAAACCCTAAATGAATTTTGGCTATAAAGTTCTTTATATAGTCACTTCACTTAAGTGACTAAAAGAACAAAACCCTATTTTTCATCACATGGCCGGCCTACCATAGGCATTGGGCTGTTTGGGCCCTTTTAAATCACAAGTCATAAAAGTTGTCATACAACTTAAGTTAATAGGCTTGACATTCGAAGCCCATTGGGCCATGAGGCCCAAAACTAACCCGAGGTCTAAAACGAACTTATTCATTTGATTAATTAACATATTAATTAATCCTAGCCATAAATAATTAAACCATTTAATTATCCTTACTCATCTTCGTTATATCCTTCAATCATTACCTTACATGGTGTGTGATCCATTAGGTTCCTTTTAGCGATGCAGTGGGCGATTAGAACTCTTACTAATCGATTGTGAATTGAAACTTACTTTCAATTCTCCCTTTAGTGATTATACATCTTCAGGGCTTCCACAAGCCATGAGTGACACCTAGCAGTATGTCATGGCTACCCAAGCTAATCAGAAGAGGTTGGAGAACCTATTCAGTTTGGGATTACAATGCAATACGGTCTTTCTCTAATACAATACTCTTGACCACATTGTTTGGTTTAATAGTTTATTCATGTCTACTATCCAATGTGATTCTCTTAATTATATGATTACCTTGAATGTGATTTGGAACGACTTCATAAATCTCATTCATACTCTGGCCAGAGATTCTTAATCATATCATAGAGTATTCTCCCTCAACGTTTCAAGGTTAGAGATCCCTTGTTCCACATTCACTTGCCTCCATGGCTAAGTGGCTTAACCCCAACTATGCCGTGGACACCCTCTGATGGAGTGACTTTGACATAGTCAAAGATCAAGGACCTAACCCCAAGACAACTATGATGCCTCAGGTCAAAGGACTACTTTGCATTATCCCAACCATGAGTTCTCATGTGACATGAGTATGAGAACTTCTCGTTGATCGCGTTCAGTGGACTCATTCTCTATTGAGCACCTACGTACTTGCCTTGGTGTCAGTCACACCATTGACTCGAGACCAGTCACTCTCCCTTACAGAAGACATAGGACGTACTGATCTTAACGGACTGTCAATGCCCAATTGGCAATCCGATGATCATGAACTTTTAGGATATGTATTCGAAAGAGAATGGTCTCATGAATCTAACTTCTTTATATCACATTCTCCCTATTACATATTCCTTGGACTTATCGTTTAAGCATATAACATTTATATGAGACGGCTTAAAACAATAATCTTTGCCCTTTATATTAAACTAGATTAGTTTAACATGTGAAATGTCCGTAAAGTATCATCATATGATTGGTTTTAGGGCACATTTCCAACAATCTCCCACTTGCACTAGAGCCAATCAGCTTGGTCATCAGTGATGATACCTCTTCTGTAGTCATTTCAAAAATGGCTGAGTAGTAGGCCTAGACAATGGATATTTATATATTATCCATAGAAGCAACCTTGAGAATAACAACGTCGCCATTATACATGATTCTCAATCATGTGGTTCAGTCTCTCATTTGAGTTCGGATCTTGATGAGACCTTGATTCCTTGGCTTGAGCTATTGCCCCATTAGTGTCGTAGTGTCGGCACACTAGAGACACTTTCTGGTTGGAACCGAATGGAGAGTTCATAAATGAACTTTCCCATCCAAACAACATTGTTGTAAACTTCTATATGGCAATATATATTTTGCATTCATGATGGAAGACACTAAAGTCATTACCTTTAATGTTTCCACCCAAATATCTCTTCAGTCATAATAAAGAGATATCCAATTATCGCTTCGTTCAAAATGAAGAGACATCCAATGATGGATACGATATTAGATTCATAATCTAATACTTTTACGCTTCCATTGCGTTACTCTAATTCTTCCTCATTCTTGAGGAATCTATCCTTTAGTATTTCTTAAATACATAAGGACTCACTTGACAGTTGCCTTGGTTCTGATCCTGGGCTTGCATTGATATCGTCTTGTACCAATCTTGGTACAACTCATATCAACGCTTTTCATTCAACATGAAATACATAAATCACCTTTCTGCGTACACATAAAGGATTCTATTTACGCATTAATTCTTTGGGAGTCAAAGGGGTACGATCCCTTTGTGAAGAGCAACTTCCTAGTCTTACTAGAATTGTCCTTCTGACTAAAGTTTATCATCATATGAGAAACTTCCTGGCATCTTTTGTCTATCATTAGGGATTGATATAATCAAATTATATATACTGAAATCTATCATTATAGATTTCCATCCCATGTATATAGACTATGTCTCCCATATACATTCTATCATTATAGAATGTTTAAAGTCATTACTTTAACGAAGAAGAATTCCTAAACTTAATATATCATATATATGTTTTAATTTAAGAATACGATTAACTCCCACTAATCTTTTGTAAACTTAGCAAACAAAAGATTCATTTACATCTTTATGAGAAATCAAACGATTTGATCTTTCTCTCATAAGACGCTTACAGCTCCCACTAGCTTGCTAAGATTCATGATGGATGGATCTTTACAACTTACACATCTTATGATTCTTAGTTTTAGACATATATTATCAAGACTATCTTGGTAATGGTTTCGGAAACCCATATTATGTCCAAACATTCAATCACCATTTAGTTGTAGTTAGCAATCCTCGAATTAATGGAAACCAAGACTACGTCAAAGATGGTTTCTTCCAAGTCAACCAATCTCTTTGATTGTAGTCACCTTAAGCTACCAATTAGCTACGAAGGTTTCATTATTTCGGGTCAAATGGTACTATACCATTTCCTTGAGTATATGTTGTATATACACTCAATGTAGTCATAAGGATTTTCATTCTTATTTCTTTCGAATTAAGAGGTGTAACTCTATGACATAGTCATAAAGTTCAAACCATTCAACTGAGACGGTTTATAAATCCTTCTCAACTACATTTGGAGCTTGTGGTGTAGGAACTAGGTTGTTATATTTGTTGATCATCATCTTGTCGCTCAAAGAACCCATTCTTTGAGTTCTATCTCTCGTTCATTTGCTCTATCTTAGGCAAATCCTACTGTAGGATTACAATGAACTACCCAACAAATAACATTTATTAGTTGGTTTATGTAAGTGATATCCAAAAGTTAATTTAAGGATATCCCAAAAGATTGTTCTCAAACAAATATTGCTTTTTAGCACATAACCCCAAATCTTAACACGATTAAGACTTGTCTTTCTTTCCAACTACATCCTATGGAGTTATGAAAATTTTGGAAGATCTTCTAATTGACAATCATATTGTCTTAGAAGTATATATATCCTATATATGTGGGTAATTGATAACATCCAACGAACTAAGTCTTATTCGAGTTCATTATTCTCCTAATGGAGAAATCCGTTATCTTATGATGCTACTTGATTTCTATCAAGGAAGCTCTTCTAAAGTGTTCATTTTCCTTGGATCAAATCTAAGGAGGTAAATACTTTAGACGTCTTACTCATCAACTTACATTCTTGAATTCTTTGAAACCTTTTGCAAAGTATTCGGACTTGTGTTTATTCAAACTAAACGATAGTCCAACCGAGAGCGATCTTCGGTGAATGTCATACAACATGAGTAGTATTATGTTGTGGACAAGTGCCACTAACATCTAAGTGAATTAACCTCAACAACTTTGTGATTCTTTCTTCTTTCCTAAAGAATAAAGATTCGAACATTTCGCCTCTATACAATTTTAACAAGAAGGTATTGGATCTGGATCTAACGATCCTAAGCATCCATCTATGACCAACTCGTAATTTATGTTTTAGAGGTATCACAACTCAATTTGGGAATAGTCACTACCTTGCAACCTTTTGGGTTTTAAGCATCGTCATATTCTAAACAGTTAACACCACCACATTATCTCTACTATAGAGACAATCAATTAGATTACAATAATCCAATCATTGATTAATAAAGAACAATGTTTTGTCAAACAAAACATTCATCCATCTCTTATAGTGACGGAATTAAGTTCCTTTATTCAAACTGGAATGTAAAGACAATCTTTGTTTTTCCAATTCCTTTGGTAGTTCATATGAGGAAGTAAGTACTATCTGCTTTCGCAGAGATCTATATTTGATTCACGTTCAGAATGTGAAGTACTTTCTTTTCTCTCATTAATCTTCTACTTCTTATTAGCCATACTTTTACAACGATTGTAAAACATAGTTACTAATACGGAATCAAGCATTCAAGTAGAAGAACCAACTGTTTTGAACCTTTCAAGAACTTTTTACAACACCTTCAAAAGGTGTGTTCTTGACACTTGCAAGACATTTCTTGCATATACCCCTTCCAATGTGCATCCTTTCATAAAGAAAGTTTGTTCCCTTGGAGTTATTTTGCCTTCTTCATTTGACTTCTCCCTTGACTACAATAGTCATGGTCCTTAAACTCCCACTGTCTCTCTTGAAACTTATTTCAATTGTGTTAAACACATCAAACGATTTAGAGAGCGTACGGCTATTGTTCACTATATAGTTTACTATAAACTTAGTGAACCATATGGATAGGGACACAAAGGTGAAGTCCTAGCCTAGTTTCCCTCTCGTGAAGTGGTTTAACACTTCAACACTCAATGATTCAAAATCATCATAAGTCCATATTGATGGACTATTTTTGTCAACCAACCATCTTGTTCTAAACAAGATTACAAACTTTCAAGAGTTGTTCAAGGCAACTCTCATTTCTTCATACAACAATTTGTAAGTGAAGAATCATGGCACATTAAATGTCCATGCCCTTGTGCTTACTTCTCAAGTTCCTTGTTCATTTAACAAAGAAACAAGCACTAGTGTTTGCATAAACTAAGGGTTGTTCTAAGCAACTCTTATTTCTTCATACAATGATTTGAAAGTGAAGAACTATGACACAAAAAGTGTTCATGTCTTTGTGCTAATCTTCATAAGTTCCTTTGTTCATACAACAAAGGAATAAGCATTGGTTATTTGTGTTGTCCTCTTTATGATAGACTTATCTAACATGTTCTTCCAATGATACATTATCTATAGGAAAATTGTGAGGATGAGACTACTTAGGCACATATACAATCCATTTAAGACAATCTATGGGATTGTGGTACCAAGTCCGGAAACTAAAGCCTTTGGCTTTTCTTTGTCAAGTTTTGGATAGTGTTTGCAAATATATCGGTAAATAAATACATAACGAATATAAATTGATTGATTTTAAGCCATTTGATCCGGGTCTGTAAATCAAATAGCACCACCCACTATTTTCGGCAAATTCCATATCCCTCATCGGAATTCGAGAGTTTTGGAGAAAACTCTTGGTAGGGTATGGGAGGCTCACTACCACCAAGCCCACCTCAGAAGAATATCATATTGGCTAGCTTTAATAATAATGAGAGAGTACACTTACTCATTTACATCTCATGTAAGTGCCCATCTTGTTTGGCCTCTAGAGAATGATGCCTCCGAAGAATATCATATTGGCACCATTGCACTTAGTTAAGTTATTCCCACCATGCCAGTTCGTATAGGGGTTCAAGAATAGCCTCAGAAGAATATCATATTGGCCATACTCGTTGCCTACCTTCACAACATCATGTATGTATATAGAACCCCTCCTGAGTGTAAGCACATACTTTGTATTCCCCAGAACTGGGCGAAGACAGTGTACGAGTCACAAACGATCGGAGCCTACCACGGTGGAAGGCCACGAAAGAGTGTTCAAAGCACTCTCACGTTTGTCAACTTAATAATGGTTTGGTTGAGGGTTTTAGGTCTCATCACATTTAAGCATACATTTTAATCTTATTAAAACAATTCGGTACTATTACAACTATTGGTCCATTTGATTGATTTAGTAGTATATGATACTCCCACTAAGCTTGTAAAACGGTTTTTAAAGCAAGAGTATATGGTACTACTAACATAAGCTTTGCATTCATTGATGGACTATATAGTTACCATAGGGCCTTAGGATGACTATGAACCTTTGATTCGACCCAACACGAGCCTAGTGTTGGATCTCGGTCTAGGGATGGTGATTGATTTTAGTTACGCATTTAATCATATTAAGGCGTGTTTCTCCTATTGGGCGTTGGACCCAACTACTCCAATTTCATGCATATCAAATAAACAAGAAAGGAGTACTTCAAAGTAAAGAAGAGCTTATGCTCTTTACAACATTTGATCAAAACAAATTACTTTAAAGTAAAGAAGAGCTTATGCTCTTTTACAACATTTGATCATATCAAATTACAACCAAAATTAATCTACACATTCCCATGGTTCAAACAAATTTGAGATGGCCTTTCACATAGCTCAATTATCGTAGGCTTAGGTTCATAATCACCCTTTCTTTAATTAATTAATGCTTTAACTAATTAAACATGAATGCAACATTTTCATTTGGTTTTTGTATCCATAGAATTGATTTAAATAGAGCTAAAAGAAATGAAAATCCAATTCTCATTTAAAGATACAAAACTATTTTGTTCTCTACTAATTTGGGCCAAAAAGCAATAACCTCAACCATTGGGCTATATTGCAAAACACAAACTTTTGGGGTCACTTTGTAAAAATTAAAGGTGGAATCATACTTGTATGCACTCAAAACAAAACATTACCCATGAAATTCAAAGCCTAGTAGTTATGGTGAACCATGACTCAACTCAAATCTTAAAGAAAGGAGTTGAGAAACTTTTATACCTTTGAAGCACCTCTTTGCTTAGCAAAGGTTAATCACCCATGTGAGGGCCTTCTTTCCTTTGTCTCCTTGCTCCTTGGCTCCATGGATATGGATGGAAGAATTGATTCTCCAAAAGTCCCCAAGGTAGGAGACCTCTAATTTTCGACACTAAGGATGGTGAAGGAAGAAGATGAGTGACCTTGGAGGAGGAAGGATTGCTAGCTAATCCCCTCCAAGGGGGCCGGCCTCCTAGAGAGAAAGGGAGAGACATGTTCTCTCCAATTTTCTCCAAAAGAAACCCTAAATGAATTTTGGCTATAAAGTTCTTTATATAGTCACTTCACTTAAGTGACTAAAAGAACAAAACCCTATTTTTCATCACATGGCCGGCCTACCATAGGCATTGGGCTGTTTGGGCCCTTTTAAATCTCAAGTCATAAAAGTTGTCATACAACTTAAGTTAATGGGCTTGACATTCGAAGCCCATTAGGCCATGAGGCCCAAAACTAACCCGAGGTCTAAAACGAACTTATTCATTTGATTAATTAACATATTAATTAATCCTAGCCATAAATAATTAAACCATTTAATTATCCTTACTCATCTTCGTTATATCCTTCAATCACTACCTTACACGGTGTGCGATCCATTAGGTTCCTTTTAGCGATGCAGTGGGCGATTAGAACTCTTACTAATCGATTGTGAATTGAAACTTACTTTCAATTCTCCCTTTAGTGATTATACATCTTCAGGGCTTCCACAAGCCATGAGTGACACCTAGCAGTATGTCATGGCTACCCAAGCTAATCAGAAGAGGTTGGAGAACCTATTCAGTTTGGGATTACAATGCAATACGGTCTTTCTCTAGTACAATACTCTTGACCACATTGTTTGGTTTAATAGTTTATTCACGTCTACTATCCAATGTGATTCTCTTAATTATATGATTACCTTGAATGTGATTTGGAACGACTTCATAAATCTCATTCATACTCTGGCCAGAGATTCTTAATCATATCATAGAGTATTATCCCTCAACGTTTCAAGGTTAGAGATCCCTTGTTGCGCATTCACTTGCCTCCATGGCTAAGTGGCTTAACCCCAACTATGCCGTGGACACCCTCTGACGGAGTGACTTTGACATAGTCAAAGATCAAGGACCTAACCCCAAGACAACTGTGATGCCTCAGGTCAAATGACTACTTTGCATTATCCCAACCATGAGTTCTCATGTGACATGAGTATGAGAACTTCTCGTTGATCGCGTTCAGTGGACTCATTCTCTATTGAGCATCTACGTACTTGTCTTAGTGTCAGTCACACCATTGACTCGAGACCAGTCACTCTTCCTTAGAGAAGACATAGGACGTAATGATCTTAACGGACTGTCAATGCCCAATTGGCAATCCTATGATCAGGAACTTTTAGGATATGTATTCGAAAGGGAATGGTCTCATGAATCTAACTTCTTTAGATCACATTCTCCCTATTACATATTCCTTGGACTTATCATTTAAGCATATAACATTTATATGAGACGGTTTAAAACAATAATCTTTGCCCTTTATATTAAACTAGATTAGTTTAACATGGAAATGTCTGTAAAGTATCATCATATGATTGGTTTTAGGGCACATTTCCAACATCCAATTGGTGTTTTGTAGGCCATATGATATGCCCACAATGCATCATTCAACCGCAAGCTCCAATCCTTTCGAGTTGGTCCAATTGTCTTCTCCAAGATTTGCTTGATTCCCTGGTTGGAAAATTCGGCTTGGCCACTTGTTTGGGGATGATAAGGTGTTGAAACCTTATGTGTGACATAATCCTTCTTCAGTAATGCCTATGTGGTTCGATTACAAAAGTGAGAGCCCCTATCACTTATAAGTACTCACGACATTCCAAACCTTACAAATATGTTAGTTTTAATAAAATCTGCAACCACTTTGGAATCATTAGTACGGGTGGCTTTTGCTTCCACCCATTTCAAAACATAATCCACAGCAAGTAAGATATAATTAAAACCATATGAGGAAGGAAAAGGACCCATGAAGTCAATGCCCCAAACATTAAAAATTTCGACAGAAAAGATAGGGTGTTGCGGCATTTGATCTATTGAACCTATATTGCCCATTCTTTGACAACGATCACAAGCCATACAAAAAATTCTAGCATCCTTAAAGATAGTATGATAGGAGTATATTTATGCGACTTTGTTAGCCTATTTCCTTTCATTTACTCAGTGAGTTTCTATTTATTAGAATGTTTTAAGCCATTTTCGTGTGTTTGTAGGTCCAAATGGCAAAGTTGGCAAGAAAGGGCATTTTGGAGCGTTTTAGAGCAGTTTTGGACTTGGAATGGATAGCACATGCATGAAGCGAGGTGCAGGGACGTTTTTGAAGTTCAAGAGAGGCTAGGAATGTGCTGAAGATATGAAGAATTAATTCAAGAAGTCCTTATCCATTTTAAATCCTTCTCATCAGAATTTAGGAGTCCTAATCCATCTAAACACATCAATCTTTTTTCCTTCTTGGTTTTAGCCACACCCTTGCCCTATAAATACACATCTTTGCCGCAGCATTGAAAGGAGTTGTGTCGCAGGTTTTGGGAGGCTTTAAAGAAGAATTCAAGAGTGCCGTGACCTACAATTGGAGGAAGAAAAGATTGGAGCCGTGCCTGCCATCCAAGGCTTTTGGATTGCTGGAGCGTTTCTATGTGTATTCTATCCTTTATTAGTTTCAATGTTTATTTTATATTGCTTTTCAATTACTATGAACATGAGTAGCTAAGTTTCATTTTAGCTAGAGGTGAATTCAAAGCCACGAACATATATGTGATATGAATTGATTACATCCATTTATTATTTCATAAACCATGAATGCAATTTACTTAACTGTTTGATTGATAACTTATTCTTGTGTGTTGATTAAAGGGGCCCACTTAGTTTGCATGCATGAATTTGATGCTAAAATATAAGGGAGTTTCACCTAATTGTTATGAACTTATATTTACAAGTAGTAGAGAGGTTGCTAGTCACGATCGCGTTAAGTAAATTCATGGCAGGAGTATCATGCAGTCCATAGTTACGAATGCCTTGTCAAAGCTTATGATTTTCACAGAACTTAATGATCTTTGATATGTATCTCTATTATGTAGTTCATGTAGGGAACTTGATACAAATAATTTGGTTCCGTCACTGAGTCAAATTCAATGAATTTAGGAAAATCTGAGGGTTAATTTGTGCAGTTCACGGTTAACTTGGGGCATTGTCATTCATGGTTTATAGGAATAATAACTGGAAATCAATTTGTGTTGCATATGTGTCATGTGTGGAGAAGAATCACTAGCTAGCTTTTCACCCCTTAAGTCACCTTAATTTCGTGCAACCTTCACCTAGTTCTGCAACTTATTAGTTTGAAGTCAATTTTCGTCCAAACAAACCCCCCTTTATTGTTTTGTGTTAATTTAGTTAGAAATTCGTCCAAGCACCCCCTTAATTCTTAATTGAGTCACTAGAGTCTAGTTTTGTGTTTTTGAGTTAAATTTGTGTAGATTAGCATCCCTAACTAATCCTCGGCCTAGAACGATCCCTACTTACACATACTACAATTGCATAATATATAGGGTTTAATTTGTGTGTTAGTTTCTACCACATCAAATTTTGGCGCCCTTCAATTTGTTAGTTTCTACCACATCAATTTGTAGAGCAGAAGGATAGCACAATCCTAGGAGGAAAGGGAAGAGGATACACGGCAGGTTTCTAGGCTTCTAGAAAGGGTGGTGCGACACTCTTTTAGGACCAGAAATAGGGCTTCTAAAACCATGCTTTAGGTATCCTGATATGAAAATGATTCCCCCTTGCAGCTAGAATTTAGGTAGAATAGGATTAAGATAAGATATGATAAGATAAGGTTAATTTGGATAATGTTGGATAAGATAACGTTTTAGATAATGTTCTTTCCTTTTAGCTGATTCCTTATCTTCTATGTCTTGAATTAATTCTTCATATCTTCAGCACATTCCAAGCGTCTCTTGAACTTCAAAAATGTCATTCCACCACACACAACAGCCTAAAATCAGAAAAACACACTTGTACCATGCTTGCCATTCAAGACCTTTGGATTGTTTGAGCGTTTCTAGGTGTATTCTATCTTTTGCTTTCAATGTTTAATTTTAATTGTCTTTGTTTAATTGCAAACATGAGGAACTAAATTCATTTTAGCTATAGGTGAATTCAAAGCCATGATCATATATGTGATATGAATTGATTACATCTAGTTATTATTTCATAAGTCGTGAATGCAATTTCCTTAACTGTTTGATTGATAACTTATTCTTGTGTGTTGATTAAGGGGGCCCACTTAGTTTGCATGCATGAATTTGATGCTAAAATATAAGGGAGTTTCACCTAATAGTTATGAACTTATATTTACAAGTAGTGGAGGTTGCAAGTCACGATCGCGTTAAGTAAATTCCTGGCAGGAGTATCATGCAGTCCATAGTTACGAATGCCTTGTCAATGCTTATGATTTTCATAGAACTTAATGATCTTTGATATGTATCTCTATTATGCAGTTCATGTAGGGAACTTGATAAGAATAATTTGGTAACGTCGCTGAGTCCAATTCAATGAATTTTGGAAAATCTGATGGTTAATTTATGCAGTTCACGGTTAACTTGGGGCATTGTCATTCATGGTTTATAGGAATAATAACTGGAAATCAATTTGTGTTGCATATGTGTCATGTGTGGAGAAGAATCCTCTAGGTAGCCTTTCACCCCTTAAGTCACCTTAATTTCGTGCAACCTTTACTTAGTTTTGCAACTTATTAGTTTTAAGTCAATTTTCGTCCAAACAACCCCCTCTTTATTGTTTTGTGTTAATTTAGTTAGAAATTCGTTCAAGAACCCCCTTTGTTCTTAATTGAGTCATTAGGGTCTAGTTTTGTGTTTTTGAGTTAAATTTGTGTAGATTAGCATCCCTAACTAATCCCCAGCCTAGAACATTCCCTACTTACACATACTACAATTGTATAATATATAGGGTTTAATTTGTCTTTTAGTTTCTACCACATCAAATTTTGATGCCGTTGCTGGGGATTAGCAAAATTATTAATCTCCCTTTGTTTCTGTTCGGGTCTTTTATTTTGATTTCTGATTTTTTTTTTTTTCTTTGTTTTAGGTACTAGTTTATGACTCAAAGTTCTCAACCAGTTCGTGGGCATATATTGGAGTTTGACGATGATTTTGAACAAACTTTGAGAATGAAGAGGAAACAGCCAGAATCTAATCCACCTAGTTCTAGCTCTGAATTTGAAATTGAAGAAGAAGAAGAGGAAGAACAAGCCATGGTTGTGGATAATTGAATAATCAACGAAATTTCAGCCTCCGGATTAGACAATGTTGTGCCCTTATGAATTCAATACCCTAGGGCAGCTCAAGGTAGGACTGATGAGTTCGAATTGAAGTCTAGCTTGCTGCATCATATTCCCAAATACCCTGGGCTGTCTATGGAAGATCCAAACAAGCATTTGAAGGAATTCGAAGTAGTATGTTCGAGCATGACCCCAATCAGCGTAGATGGGAACATTTTGAAGATGAAAGCCTTTCCATTCTCTCTTTTTGAAAAGGCTAAGGATTGGTTATTCGAATTGGCACCTGGAACGGTTACTTTTTGGGAAAGTATGAAGAAAGCATTCCTAGAGAAATTCTTCCCAACTTCGAGAGTCATTCTTTTGAGGAAAGAGGATTAATGGAATTCAACAAAGCCAAGGAGAATCATTTCCAGCGTATTATGAGCGTTTTAAGACTCTAGTTGCATCGTGCCCTCAACATCAAATGAAAGAAGAGCTTCTAATTCAATATTTCTACGAAGAACTTCTTCCAATTGAGAGATAAATGCTAGATGCCTCGGCAGGAGGTGCCTTGGTTGATAAAACACCAGTTGATGCAAGGATCTTAATCGTGAATCGAGCCTTGAATGCACAACAATACAAATGAGTTGGACAGAGAGACCCCCCACAGCAACACCAAGTTAATGAGGTAAGTTCAATGGCCGAAATTCAATCTCAATTGGCTAATCTCACTGTTCTTGTGTCACAGGTTGTTGAAGGATCCAAAAAGTAAGGAACAAGTACCTGTAGCGTGTGCTCTAAGCAAGGACACCCTTCTATCAGTGCCCTTAATTGACAGAGAATGGGGGATGGGAAAGTGCCAATGCCATTGGTTATCAAGGCCAAAATCAGCCAAAGTATGATCCATACTCCAACACTTATAATCAGGGCTGGAAAGATCACCCAAATATGAAGTGGATGGAGCATCAACAAACTCAACAACAAGGCGGATTTAGACAGCCACCTCCCGGGATATTTCAGAGGCTATTCACACCAACATAACCTCAACCACAATCTGCCCAACAAATTCAGGTTTGTCAGTGGATAGCGATAAAATTCTTCAAATACTAACTTCGTTGACGCAAGGATTACGAAATCAAGCCAAAGAGGTGGGTGAATTGAAGAATCAAATGGGGCAAGTGGCGGAATTCATGGGACAGTTTAGAGAACAAGGCAAACTGCCTAGTTCAATCGTTGTTAATCCAAATGGAAGATTTGAAACCGCCAAGGCAATCATGTTAAGAAGTGGCAAGGAGGTTGGAACTAACCCCCAAACATCCAAATCAAGCCAAAAGGAGGATGAGAAGCTGCTGCTCGAGGAGGAGGAATAAGACAAGGCCACAGCAAGGGTAGAACAACCTTTGCCGCAACCCCCTAAAACTTCTAAGCCGTCCAGTACAGGTAAGTTAGGTTCGAATTTAGTTAATCCTAACACTATTATGTCGAATGTGCCTTTCCCTGGCAGTTTTATGCAATCTAGGAACGAAGAAAATGAAAAAGACATTCTAGAGACCTTCAGGAAGGTGCAAGTCAATATCCCATTCCTTGATGCGATAAAGCAAATTCCAAAGTATGCTAAGTTTTTGAAGAAGCTTTGTACAACAAAGAAATGAATTCAGAACAAAGAGGTGGTACATGTGAGTGAAAATGTCTCTGGAATGTTGCAATGGAACCTCCCACCTAAATGTAAAGATCCAAGTAGTTTCACTATCCCTTGTGTAATTGGTAATACAAGGTTTGAACATGCTACGCTAGAATTAGGTGCTTCCATTAATGTCATGCCATATTCCGTTTATGCATCTATGAATCTAGGAGAGCTTAAAATGATGGAGTTATTATCCAATTAGCCGATCGTTTTAATGCATATCCGAAATGAGTTTTGGAAGATGTTTTGGCGCAGGTTAACCATTTGATATTTCCAGCCAATTTCTATGTGCTTGAGATGGAAGATTCAGCCCACTCTCTACCATTGCCAATCTTACTTGAACGACCTTTCACGAAAATAGCCCAAACCAAGATTGATGTGGCCAAGGGAGCATTAATGATGAAGTTTGGTGGCGATATGATTAAATTCAACGTTTCTGAATCTGTTAGGAATCCTAATGATGTTCGTTCTTGTTTTACCATAGATGTGATTAAAAATTTAAGGCAGGACCGTTCAGCAGCACTAATCAAGAATGATGTATCGAGAACCACCATCGAAGAGGGAATTGGAGTGGAGCACAAGAAACATGCCATTACCATCAAAATACCCAATCTGGCCGAGAGCACCACCTCTGAAATTGTTGACAGTGCTGCTACTTTTGAATCTTCATCGCAGTACATTGGTGAGCCACCTATTCCAATTCCAATTCCCATTTCAACTAATAGGCTGTTACCTTCCTTGGTTCAGGTGCCCAATCGAATCCAAGCTGGTGGGACAGTTTGCATTGACTTTAGGAAGCTCAACACCACAATCAGGAATGATCACTATCCCTTTCCGTTCATAGAGTCAATGCATGGAAGTTTTAAGAAGCATGTTGTGGAAGATGTACCCCTCCATGCCGTCAGGCCTAATGAAGCTTAAAAGGAGGTATTGTCCGGCTGGAAGACGTTAAAGCAAACGCTTCTTGGGAGGCAACCCATGCATTCAAATAAAGAAGACCTAGGAATCTCCGACTCCAAAACCAGATTTGCGTTCCTTAACCCTACTCTTTATTGCATTTACTTTGCCATAATTGTCATGTTTGTTAGTTGCGTTGTTTGATTGCTTGCGTGTGAGTCTATGTTTGAAACATTGAGGACAATGTTTGGTTTAAGTGTGGGGGGGGGTAAACAAAGTGTGTTTTTAATGAATGTTCGTTGGATTTCACCACCTAGCACATCTAGAGTTGTTACTCACTGTTTTTAAGTGTTTTTAATGTGTTTTGAAAGAAAAATACGAAAATTTGAAAAAAATTCAAAAAAGTTTTGAAAAACCGAAAGAGTGTTTTAGAGTCGTTTTTGTGTGTTTGTGTCTTAGGGTACCTTCCAGCACAATGATGAGGATTTGGTTTTTAATTGCATCATTATTAAAGAAAATTACAAACATGGATGGAAGTTTGATATGCTCTTTGGTTTATGCTTAGTTGTAGTTGTCGTTTACGAATTCACATGTAATCACAAAAGGAAAAAATCAATTTTTGTAACATGCTTGAAGGAAGGAACTCAAATCTGTTTTTGGAATGCGTTTTCATCATTTTAGTTCCAAATACTAGAACTCATGCCCGTTTCATTCAAAGCATAAAATTGAGTGCATAACAAATAACAAGATGAAGTTGGTTAGTTAAACCAAAGCCAAAAAGCCTTACCCTTGCATATGTATTGTAGGTTTAACCCCTTTGAGCCTTATTTAGCCTATTTTTCTTTGTTAGCTTGCATTATCCTTACCTAGCCTAGTATAGGACTATCCATACCCTTATTCTTAAAGAATAGTGGAGCATGACTTAGAGGGAATTCCTTTTGATTGACAGTATGCAAAAAAACAAGTGTGGGTGAAGGTTTTTCGTTGGAAATTTGTATGGTTGTATGTTTGGGTGCCAAAGAAAGAAAGAAAAGGGCACGGGTGAAAAAGACAAAAAAAGAAAAAAAAAGAAAAAAAAAGAAAAAAAAAAGAAAAGTGTGCAGAAAAGAAAGAAAGAGAATTCAAAATAAGTGAGAATGAACTCACAAGTATTGGTTGTTGAAGAAAGGGTCCAAAAGTTGAATTTGACCCTAAAGTGTTGTGTGAATCTCCCATAGGTGTTTAAAGTTGGTTTCTGCAATCAAAAGTTGAATTCTAAGTGTTGATTTCATTGCTTTGCTTACTTTCGCTTTAAGAACTTTTGTTTATCCTTAACCTTTCTTTGTTAGCCAATACCTTAGCCCCGTTACAACCCCTAGACTTCAATCTTGATTGTTGTGTGGTCAATAATGTGGAGGTTGGGATTAGTACGAGCATATGGTATCCATGGTTCTCGCGTCTAATTAGTGGCATTCCGTTCATGAGATCATATACATGTTGTATTAATAATTCCAGAAAGTGTGTTCTTTGTTATAACATATGTGAGTGTTTAGTCTACATGTTTACATAAATCTTCTCACATATACCTAGTGTAGGGAGTGTAGTCAGAAAATCTGTGTGAAAATAGAGGGAGTATATCTGGTGAGGAATTGAGGGATTCTCTAAGGCATGTTACTACATTCAAAATGTTGTTTTAAATGATTAAATACGAGCTAGTGAGTGGTTACTGTGATTAAGTATGAGCTCGAGGGTAAGGATAACTAAAATCTGTGGGAGTAGTGATTTTTAACATGTCATGTTTCATTGGAAATCCTTGAGGCAAACGTTGGAAGGTTTAGGTTATGTTTTGTTTTCTTTGTTTTCCTCGGGGACTAGCAAAAGCTAAGTGTGGGGGAATTTGATAGGAGCATATTTATTCGACTTTGTTAGCCTATTTCCTTGCATTTACTCAGTCAGTTTCTATTTATTAGAATGTTTTAAACCATTTTCATGTGTTTGTAGGTCCAAATGGCAAAGAAAACTTGGAATGGATAGCACATGCATGGAGCGAGGTAGAGGGACGTTTTTGAAGTTCAAGAGAGGCTAGGAATGTGCTGAAGATATGAAGAATTAATTCACGATATAGAAGATAAGGAATTAGCTAAAAGGCAGGAACATTATCCAAAACCTTATCATATCCAACATTATCCAAACTAACATTATCTTATCCAACCTTATCTAACCTTATCCAATCTTATCCCATATTATCCAAACATTATCCTATTTATCCAACATTATCTAAACTTATCTCCAGCTGCAAAAGAAGTCCTTATCCTATTTTAAATCCTTCTCATCAGAACTTAGGAGTCCTAATCCATCTAAACACATCAATCATTTTCCTCCTTGGTTTTAGCCACACCCTTGCCCTATGAATACACATCTTTGCCATAGCATTGAAGGGAGTTGTGCTGCAGGTTTTGGGAGCCTTTAAATAAGAATTCAAGAGTGCCGTGACCTGGAATTAGGAGGAAGAAAAGCTTAGAGCCATGCCTGCCATCCAAGGCTTTTGGATTGCTGGAGCTTTTCTAGGTGTATTCTATCCTTTCTTAGTTTCAATCTTTATTTTATATTGCTTTCAATTACTATGAACATGAGTAGCTAAGTTTCATTTTAGCTAGAGGTGGATTCAAAGCCATGAACATATATGTGATATGAATTGATTACATCCAGTTATTATTTCATAAATCATGAATGCAATTTACTTAACTGTTTGATTGATAACTTATTCTTGTGTGTTGATTAAGGAGGCCCACTTAGTTTTCATGCATGAATTTGATGCTAAAATATAAGGGAGTTTCACCTAATAGTTATGAACTTATATTTACAAGTAATGGAGGTTGCTAGTCACGATCGCGTTAAGTAAATTCCTGGCAGGAGTATCATGCAGTCCATAGTTACGAATACCTTGTCAATGCTTATGATTTTCACATAACTTAATGATCTTTATATGTATCTCTATTATGCAGTTCATGTAGGGAACTTGATAAGAATAATTTGGTTGCGTTGCTGAGTCCAATTCAATGAATTTAGGAAAATCTGAGGGTTAATTTGTGCAGTTCATGGTTAACTTGGGGCATTGTCATTCATGGTTTATAGGAATAATAACTGGAAGTCAATTTGCGTTGCATATGTGTCATGTGTGGAGAAGAATCCTCTATCTAGCCTTTCATCCCTTAAGTCACCTTAATTTCGTGCAACCTTTACTTAGTTCTGCAACTTATTAGTTTTAAGTCAATTTTCTTCCAAACAAACCCTCCTTTATTGTTTTGTGTTAATTTAGTTAGAAATTCATCCAAGAACCCCCTTAGTTCTTAATTGAGTCATTAGAGTCTCGTTTTGTGTTTTTGAGTTAAATTTGTGTAGGTTAGCATCCCTAACTAATCCTCGGCCTAGAACGATCCCTACTTACACATACTACAATTGCATAATATATAGGGTTTAATTTGTGTGTTAGTTTCTACCACATCATAGTAGGCCAATAAAATCCACATTCTAGAATTTGAAGTGTTGTTCTTTGAGTGCCAAAGTGACCCCCACAAGCATAAGTGTGACAGAATGTTAAAATCGAATTGAATTCAGAATCGTGCACACACCTATGTATAATCTGATCAGGGTAATATTTCAATGAATAAGGGTCATCCCATACATAAAATTGAGCCTCTTTTTTAAGTTTATCAAGTTGGTGCCTATTTATGGTGCTTGGAACTTGTTTAGACACAATATAATTCACAATATCAACATACCATGGCTCACTTACCTTAATGGTCAGCAGCTGTTCATCTGGGAATGCCTCTAGAATGGGTAGAGGGTCTTCTTCATGTACCAAACGACTCAAATGGTCAGCTACTACGTTCTCACATCCTTTTTTGTCCTGAATTTCCACGTCAAACTCTTGAAGAAGAAGCATCCAATGAATAAGCCTTGGTTTAGCTTCTTTCTTTGTGAGTAAGTACTTCAAAGCTGCATGGTCAGAATAAATTATGACTTTAGTGCCAAGTAAATAAGAACGAAACTTATCTAAAGTAAACACAACAGCAAGGAGTTCTTTTTCAGTGGTGGAGTAATTCAATTGAGCATCGTTCAAGGTTTGGGAAGCGTAGTAGATGACATGTGGCTTCTTGTCCTTCCGTTGTCCCAAAATAGCCCCTAAATCATAATCTGAAGCATCGCACATAAGCTCAAACGGAAGACTCCAATCTGGTGGACCAATGATAGGTGCCGAAGTTAGCATCTCTTTGAGGTGATTGAACGTCTTCTCGCATTCTTCATCAAACAAAAACGACACATCCTTTTGCAGAAGTCGGCACAAGGGTGTTGAAATCTCTGAGAAATCGTTGATAAACCTCCTATAGAATCCTGCATGTCCAAGGAAAGAACGAACCTCTCTCACCGAAGTATGAGAGCATAAGTAGCGTACAAGATCTATTTTAGATTTATCAACTGCAATTCCCTTTCCTGAAACTATATGACCTAAAACTATGCCTTGTTTTACCATGAAGTGACATTTTTTCCAATTTAAAACAAGGTTAGTTTCGATGCATCGTTTCAATATCAAAGTGAGATTATTTAGACAACCATCAAACGAGTCACCAAAAACACTAAAATCGTCTATGAAAACCTCAATAATCTTCTCAACAAAATCTGAAAAGATATTTACCATGCATCGCTGAAAAGTGGCTAGTGCATTACATAAACCAAATGCATTCGACGATAAGCAAAAGTACCAAACGGACAAGTAAAAGTAGTATTTTCTTGATCATCTGGAGCTATAACAATCTGATTATATCCCGAATAACCATCAAGAAAGCAATAAAAAGAATGACCAGCTAACCTTTCAAGCATTTGATCAATGAATGGCAAAGGAAAGTGATATTTCCTTGTGGTGGCGTTGAGCTTCCTATAATCAATGCAAACCCTCCAACCTGTTTGGATTCGAGTGGGCACAAGTTCATTCTCTTTATTCTTGACCACAGTGACTCCAGATTTCTTTGGTACTACTTGAATTGGCGAAACCCAATGACTATCCGAAATTGGATAAATCACTCCACAATCAAGAAGCTTGATGATCTCTTTCTTCACAACTTCCATCATCGGAGGGTTGAGTCGGCGTTGAGCCTCTCAAGTTGGTTTAGCCCCCTCCTCTAAAAGTATGCGATGCATGCATGTTGTAGGGTTTATTCCCTTAATGTCAACCAAAGTCCATCCAATGGCTGTTTTGTACTCTTTCAACACCCAAACCAATTTTTCCTCCTCTATTGCCGTGAGTGATGAAAAGATTACGACATGCAAAGTCTCTTTATCTCCCAAGAAGACATACTTCAAATGATTCGGTAATGGTTTAAGCTCAAGAGTGGGTGCCTGAATCACTGAAGGTAACAACTTGTTAGTAGAAACAGAAATTGGAATTGGGATTGGAGGCTTACCAACATGTTGTGGCAGTGACTCAAGGGCAGCCACCATCTCATCATTTGCTGCATGATTAAGTTCGGCCATATTAGTTTTGATTCCAATTTCTTTACCAATGGTTGTTTCAAGGGCATCCTTATCCAAGGAGTCAAGATATTCCTACGCCAAAGAACCAAATACATCAATAGAGAAACAAGAATGATCATCAATAGGATACCTTATAGCTTCAAAAATATTCAAGTCAATGATATCGCCACCAAATTCCATTGTTAGCGTCCCCTTGAACACATCTATCTTGGTTTGGGCTGTTTTTATGAAAGGTCTTCCAAGTAAGATTAGCAAAGGTGTAGAATGGGCCGAATCTTCCATCTCAAGCACATAAAAATCTGCTGGAAATATCAAGTGGTCAACATGCACCAAAACATCTTCCAAAACTCATTTCGGATATGCATTAGAACGATCAGCTAATTGAATTATAACACCATCATTTTTAAGCTCTCTTAGATTCATAGATGCATAAATAGAGTAAGGCATGACATTAATGGAAGCACCTAAATCTAACATAGCATGTTCAAACTTGGTATGACCAATAACACAAGGGATTGTGAAACTACCTGGATCTTTGCATTTAGGTGGCAGTTTTTTTTGCAAAACTGCCGAAACATTCTCACTTACCCTTACCACTTCTTTGTTTGAAATCCTTTTTCTTGTTGTACAAAGCTCTTTTAAGAATTTAGCATACCTTGGAACTTGCTTTATTGCATCAAGAAGTAGGATATTGACTTGTACTTTCCAGAAGGTTTCTAAGATGTCTTTTTCATTCTCTTCTTTCTTAGATTGCATAAACCTGCGAGGGAAAGGTACATGTGGTGGAATAGGGTTGGAATGAGTTGAATTTGGAACAACCTTACCTAAGTTGGGTGGTGTAGAAGCGTTAGGAGGCTGCGGCAAGGATTATTCTACCCTTACCGTGGCTTTGTCCATCGCCTCCTCTTCGAGCAGCAACTTTTCATCCTCTTTTTGGCCTTGTTTGGACGTTTTTGGATGGGTTCCAACCTCTTTACCACTCCTCAAGGTGATAGCTTTAGCCGTTTCAAAACCTCAATTTGGATTGACAATGGTTGAACTAGGTAGTTTGCCTTCTTCTTTAAAATGTCCCATGAATTCCGCCATCTGCCCAATTTGCTTCTTCACTACGCCCATCTCTTTGACTTGATTTTGTAAACCCTGAGTCAAAGAAGTTAGTACTTGAAGCATTTTATCATTATCCAATGACGAACCTGAGTTTGGTTGGGCAGATTGTGGTTGAGGTTGTGGTGGTGCGAATGGCATTTGATAGAGCCCCAGAGGTGGCTGTCTATATCTACCTTGTTGTTGAGTTTGTTGAGGCTCCCTCCACTTCATATTTGGATGATCTCTCCAACACGGATTGTAGGTGTTTGAAAACGGGTCATACCTAGGTTGATTTTGGCCTTGATAACCCACAGCATTAGCACTTTCCCATCCCTTATTTTCTATTGATTAAGGGCATTGATCCGTGAGGTGTCCTTGCGTAGAGCACACGCCATAAGCAGCTATACTTTGCACTTTGGATCCTTCAACTACCTACGAAATAAGAGTAGAAAGATTAGCCATTTGAGTTTGAAGTTCCGAAATAGCACTTACCTCATTAATTTGACTTGGCCGTGATCTCTTCCTCCAACTCCTTTGTATTGTTGTGCATTCAAGGTTCGGTTTGCTATTAAAATCTTTGCTGCAACTGGGGTTTTGTCAACCAAAGCACCTCCCACCAAAGCATCAAGCATTTGTCTTTGAAGTGGAAGTAGTCCTTCGTAAAAGTATTGAATTCCATAACATCAAATGAAGTAGTCCATGGGCAGGATGCAACTAAAGTCTTGAAACGCTCATAATACGCTGGAAAGGATTCTCCCGGACCTTGTTGAATTCCACTAATTCGCTTCCTCAAAAGAATGACTCTTGAAGTTGCGAAAATTTTTCTCTAACAATGCTTTCTTCATGCTTTCCCAAGAATTGACGGTTCCAGGTGCTAATTCAAAGAGCCAATCTTTAGCCTTTTCCATAAAAGAGAATGGAAAGGCTTTCATCTTCAAAATATTCCCATCCACATTAATTGGTGTCATACTCGAGCACACCACTTCAAATTCCTTAAGATGCTTGTTTGGATCTTCCATGGACAACCCATGGTATTTGGGAATGTGATGTAGCAAACTAGACTTCAATTTGAACTCATCAATTTTTCCTTGAACCGCCGTAGGGTATTGAATGCAAAGGGGAACGACATTGTCCAATCCCAAGGCTAAAACTTCCTTGATTGTTCGATTGTCAACAGCCATGTCTTGTTCCTCTTCCGATTCCTCTTCAATTTCAACTTTAGATTCAGATTCAGAACTACAACTAGGTGGATTGAACTTTGGCTGCTTCCTCTTCCTTCTCAAAATTCATTCAAAATCTTAGTCAAATTCCAATATATGCTCACGAACAGGTTGAGAACTTCGAGTCATAAACTAGTACCTAAAACAAAGAAAACAAAAGAAAAGAAAATAAAAAACAAAATAAAAGACACGAACAGAAACAAAGGGGAAGACTAGCAATTTTGCTAATCCCCGGCAACGGCGCCAAAATTTGATGTGGTAGAAACTAACACACAAATTAAACCCTATAAATTATGCAATCGTAGTATGAGTAAGTAGGATCGTACTATTCCGAGGATTAGAAGGGATGCTAATCAACACAAACTAAACTTATAAAACTGAAAACTAAGTTCAACTAACATCAAAACAATGACTGGGGGGATTTTGGACGAATTTAACTAAAACAAAAGTAAAGAGCAGCAAGTAAATTAAGTTGTGAATAAAATATGGGTGAAAGGATAGCTAGAGGATTCTTCTCCACACATGAATCATATGCATACAAATCGATTTCCAGTTATTTTTCCTATAAACCATGAATGACAATGCCCCAAATTAATTGTGAACAGCACTAATTAACTCTCAGATTTTCCTAGGTTCATTGAATTGGACTCAGCGACGCAATCAAATTATTCTTATCAAGTTCCCTAACTATAAAAAACATGATAAAGATACATCTCAAAGATCATTAAGTTCTGTGAAAATCATAAGCATTGATAAAGCATTCGTAACTATGAAAAGCATGATACTCCTGCCAAGAATTTACTTAACACAATCATGACTAGTGAATTTTACTACTTCCAAATATAAGTTCATAATGATTAGGTGAAATTCCCTTATATTCTAGCATCAAATCCCTACATGCAAACTAAGTGTGCACCGTTAATAAACATACAAGAATAAGTTCTCTATAAAGCAGATAAGTAAATCGCATTCATGTTTTATGAAACAATAACTGGATGTAATCAATTTATACAAAACATATGATCATGGCTTCGAATTCACCTCTAGCTAAAAAGAAACTTAGTTACGCATGTTCATCATAACTAAAAAAACAATCTAAAATAAACATTGAATCTTAAAACAAAGATAGAAAGAACTCTGAAAATTCCAGCAACTTCAATGGATGAATGGCAAGATGTGGCACACTCATTCCCCTCCAATTGCAGGTTGCGGCACCAATGTATATCCCCCCCAATTGCTGCGGCAAAAATACATATATATAGGGTAGGGTTTGGCAGAAACCAAGGAGAAAAAGGATTAGGGTGTTTGAATGGATTAGGACTCCTAGAATCAGATGGGAAGTATTTAGAATAGGATAAGGACTCCTTTCTCAACTGGAGATAATATGAGATAATGTTGGATAAAGTGGGATAATATTTGGATAAGGTAAGATAAGATCAGTTTCAATAAGGTTGGATAAGATTATGTCTTTCCTTGTCTTCCAAGCTTCCAAATTTGATTCTTCTAGATTTTAGCACATATTTAGCACATGTAAAACACCAAAAACGTCCAGCCCCACTGCTCCACACGCATACTATCCAATCCAAGTCCAAAACTACTCCAAATTGCTCCATTTAGCCATTTATTGTCATCTTTACCAATTGGACCTACAATAATACGAAAATAACTTAAATTACTATAATAAATGGAAATTAACTAAGTAAATGCAAAGAAATAAGATAACAAAGTCGCATAAATATGCTCATATCAGAACTGTCAACCAATATTCAGGCGGTATGATTTTTGATACCGAACATATGTACTTGTATCTGGGAGTGATACCTCTATGCCAAAATGTTGGTTCACAGTTTCAGGGTAGTGAACAATACCAAAATATTGTATATACATTAATTAGCAGTGCGACTGATAAACTGATTAACAGTGACTACTTAAGCCGAAAAAAAAAACTAAATGATGGAAACTGAGGAGCGAGTTGTGTATTAGGATAATAAACTCATAGTTGTTCCTACATTATCACCTATCTAGGTAAACAAAATCTTTCCAACTAGTCACCTTTTTTATCACCTTCACAGGTAGACGGTAGAATCGAAATGCGGGTTAATGTCTCACTATTAGAGTGAATGGAATAATGAGGAAGCTATGAAGACCTATTAGCACGTGGCGTAGTGAAATGAAGTATTATGGTACATTTTGAGGACGTACATTCAGGCATCATATTCCAAAATCTTACCTGAGATATTATCCTTGATCCACTTTTTTCGTATTACATTAGTTTCCTTGCATCTTTTCAAGCAACTCCTACCATTTGGAAGAACTTAGTTACTAAAGTTTACCGATTAGGAATTTATTTAACCAAACCCTTTATCTAGGGAACTTCGAACCTTAGGGTTATACCTAGATTTTAGCAACTTCCTCGGGTAACGATTAAAAAACTGTTATCCCCTACTTCGAGCTGATGATCTAGCCGACCCACCCTTTGTAACTCGAGTTTTCTTCCATAACCTGACGACTTCGTAGTAGTCTTTTCAACGACTTTCTCATCTACTTCGACAGCGAGACTAAATTTCTCAAACATTAGTTTTGTTTAGATTGGTACTTATCCCAGGAGACATGATCTCCGCAGACGATATTCTTTCCTTTTTCCAAAAAGAGTTTAAAGGAAGAAGGTTGAAATTCTCACAAAGTGTTGTGAGATTTGAGATATCCGTAGTCTTGTCGAGTTTATCGACGATTGGTTAGTCACTTTTGGCTATAGTGTTTTTCCTCACTTATCGGCCAAGGAAAGTTAGTTAAGCTTAGGGTGTTGATTATGAATAAAGTTTCTGACAACCGAACTGTTGTTCTCACCTCATCATCGCTTCACCCATTTCGATGACGTTGATCATTTTGGAGATCCATGATGACGTGTTCCTGGATATTTCAACTATGCAGAGGCAGTATGATGGAGTATCGCTTACATTTTCCAACGGTAAAACTGTTCAAAATGAACCATCATATATATGACCTAGAGTCAACAGTTGTCATTTCCATCTGAAATACCGAATGGTACTTCTCTGTGGAGAAATATGTCCAAAATCTTTATTAACCTTACAACTTCACAATTTCACTTACTTTTGGAAAGAGCTAAGTTTTTGGCAGCAGCATTGGAAGAACTAAATCAACGTTTATGATTGCACTATCGTGGATCATCCTGGTTATGCAAACGTAATTGTTAAGTACCGATGTAAGAGTTGTTTCTACCCCTAAACATTTTCAGTTTTCCTTATCCCATTCCATTTGAAGTTCACGAATATCGATATGACGTTACCTCTAACCCATCAAGAAATCGTTTGAATGGTTATAACCACTTTTTGTATCCAAATGCAAATGGGAAATATCACCATAAGCTCCTAGTACGAGGTATATTGTACATGTGGAGATTATGATGATGTTTCGATGTTTATAGATTGATTTGACAAGTCAACCCATTTTTTCATTGGTCCCAAGGGATTACATTTTAGACTACTCGATAAAATTACCCATTCTTGAATTTATCAAATTTTCTGGCATTTCTATCATCATCTTTTCTGACTGTGACTCCATATTCACTTCTTTGTGCTGGAAAGATATTCTAGTCAACTTTGGGTACGTGTCTACTATGCTGCAGCTTGTATTATTTGAAAACAGGTAAACTATTCAGAAGAATTGCTTGGTTATTGAAATCTAGTTGTGATCATTAATTCTTCAATCACCCGTCAAATACTCCGTTGAATGGATTGTTACCGTTGGTGATTGAATATTCTGGAAGTTGTTCTTGTAGTGTGATGGCAGGCAATCAATCTAGATATCTTGAACTTTAAATTTGATGAACTTGTTTTGACTCTCAAATTCTTGAGTGTTCTTTTAGCCTTCTTGACATGGTTTCTCGCTCAATCAATGAGGAATTCTCGATAGGTCGACACGGCAGATGCGTGCACTAGTTTCATATCGATGCTAGCAAGAATCATTGGAGTAAAATCTTATTACGAGTTTACCAGACTTACTAGGGAAACATTCTAAGCAACTTTGAGGATTGAGCAGTACTTCAACATGATATTGGTGAAGGTATGAATGTAGGTTATGAGCTTGGCGATTGTGGCGTAAATTTCTATGTGTGGCTTGAAATTGCACTATCATTCGAAGAACGTCGTCAGAGATATGGTTTCTTTAATTCAGGATTTCAGAGATTATATGGTTTCGATTTGGAGAGCAACTCTAGTGATTAGTCACAAAGGAAATATTTTACGATATGTGTTTGTCTCTACATATATTTCCACTGCTTCACTCCAGAACTTTATTGTTGTGGTAACATGGACGTCGAAACACTTTGAGCAATTGGATTAGTGCACTTCAGATAGTACAGCATCGCAATCGAGGCATGCATAGGATGATTTAGGCATATTCGCACATGAAGGGCAAAACGATATTTTGGCACCCTCGGGAACTTCTCACTAGCTTATCGAGACAACGATGAGTTATCGGCATTACAGGCTGCAGACTGTAATATTGATAGCTTAATTGTTGGGTTCACTAAGCAAGTGGGCAACGGCAACACTTACCAGTTAGCTATGGTTCGGACTCATTCTTGAAGTTCGTGACACGACGAATGTTTGGCGAGGTTCATTGTCATTTTGAGTTTTGATTTTTCGTGCAAACATTTTTCTACTTCATTATTTTACTTATATGGGTATTTCTACCATTACAAATTTTGGGTGAGTTATTTCCACTCTTGGTTTTAAACTCCATACAAGTATTTTAATCGTACATTTTTATATCTATTTCTTGTCGTTATCTTATTATATGCATATATTTTTTACCTTATGTTGTTACGTAGTATTACATATTTTTGATTCTATATTTTATACGGGTATCATATTACTATATTATCGACAAAGGAAGAAGGTATGAGCTTGGAGGCATGAAGGAGAAATAATTACAATCCGATCGCGACAGAATGGCATTCTCTCCGCTCTAACTCGATTTCTTCCTTATGTATGTATTTATATACCTATCCCTATTTTTGAGTATTTTACATTTAGCAAGTTATTTTAAATTTCAGGGACGAAATTTTCTTAAGGGGGGTAGATTGTAACGACCCGTTCTCAAATTTTCGGTTTATATAATTTTAATAAGTTAATTTACAAGAATGCCCTTGAGGCAAATATGTTGATTTTTATTAACCGCCTTGTCGTGTCACATAAGACCTATTTTCTTGGCGTATTTGGGTAGTACTCGTCGCTATGGACGCGTGGGCACAAACGGAGCACAATTTGGAGTTACTAACATTTAAAGTCAAGGGCAAAATTGTAAAATTATGATTTTCTGGAATACTCTAGATTTTTCTCCAAAAATCTAGTAGCTACGTGTGTGGCCTATATTAAAACAGAATGGTGATGGGCGGTGGAGATAAGAAATAAAGGAGAGAATAAGGGAGAGGTGAAGACAAATGGGGATAGGAGAAAGAAGAGAGTAACTAACAGGGGAGAGAAGAAATGAGGGAAAAGGAGGGAGTGGAGGAGCATCAGATCACCTTGACCTGGTTCCTCCCCGCCAACCAGACACAGCTTCTACACAACCCGGTGGTGATTCCGACGATTTCCTGGTGAATTGACCGTCGCCACCACCTAGAATCAACCTCAAGACCTCCCTTCTTCACGTTCAACCTAGAAATCGAGGGATTTAGACCTTAATTTATGAAGATCGAAGGCACAGCTTCAAGGGCACCCACGGCGGTGAATCCGCCATTCCTGCAATGATTCCGTTTAATTTCCACCACCAAGGTATTTCCCTTAAGCTCAGGAACAATGCTCAATCATTAGTTGGAACGTTGGAGTCGATTTGAGGACGAATCAAGAAACACCCCTTACAGGGTTTCTGACGAATTTGATTGAAATTGAGGCTTTTCCTGGCCAAATTGGCCTTGGTCACCAGTATGAAAGTTGCTCCACTCATTGAGATCTTCGTTCCTGTAAAATTTGAGAATTTTTAGAAATAGTTGAATTTTTGGGTGAGTTGGGGCGGCCGACCGCCACCCACGGCAGCACGTGGCCAGTGGGCCACCGATGCTATTCTATACTAAATTGATATCTTGATCTCATATTCGATATCCATATGATGTAATTTGATTATTGTGAATCTAGTTTGATTAAGGTGTGTTACTTGATAATTATATGAATTGACGATCCGACCGTTGGATAGTCACCGAACCTTGATACGATATAGTACGTAATATTTGAGGATATTAGGAACTTATAAATCAGGAATCTAACTTACGGATCTTCCCGAATTGGATTTGTAAGTTCATAAAATAAAACGTTAACCGCCACTTGAATTTGCAATTGGCAGAGATCTAACCGTTGGATCGTAATGAAATTTTAGTATGATGTTCTAGAAGTATAATGCAGATCTTTGGAAATTACGGATCAAAAATCTAAGCTATGGATCTTCTAGATCAAGTTACGTAAGGTTGTAGACCCTACCGCCCATCTTTGACCGACGGTTAACTTTTGGTCAATGGGTCTTAAATCATTCTAGAACGTCCTTGAGGATGCGTTTTAGGTAAGTTACATGTTCTATTGATAAGGATTCTGAGATGTGGTTTGATAATTGTTCTAGGCGCCAATCGTTCGTGACGCCTCGATGTTCGTACTAGGGTGTTGTAGCGTGGACTCCAGGTGAGTGGGCTTTTGTTTTCTATATATATGTATATGCACTTTACGATTTCCAAAAATTGTTTTTAAATGAATTTACGATTTAAATGCCATGTCAAGGATGCATTATATTTTAGTATTTGCATTAGTATAGTTTTGCATAATATTGCATGATACTGCCGAGGCTCAAGTAAGTTCAGGTGAGTACATATTGATGGTATGGTTGCATAGTATTTCGTTATGAGTTGATGCACGTAGAGCTCATTGTCCTGCACCCCGGTGTTAGTTCTCCCCCCATGGCCAGGGCTTTCACGTGATCGTTCACCTCCCGCATCGCACGCTCACCTTGGATCCAAGGCAGGTGCCAGCCTATCGTATAGACCACATTAGGTGGTTCCGACTCATAGGTGACCTGCGATTTGTCGCACAGCCTTCACGTGATCGTAGCACTTGAGCGTACTTATTTACAACCAGTCTATCGTACTTACCACATTAGGAGGTTCCGACTCGTGTGCAGGTTTAGAGCCGTACAGGTCACATTACGTGACTCCGGCTGGATTGATGAGCAATAGGTTCAACCGTACAGGTCACATTAGGTGACTCTAGCTGGCATATCATTTTTATATTGATTTATATCACCTGGCTTACATATTTACTGCTGAGATACTTGACATGGCATATACTTTGATTTACACTATTTGTGAACGAGATTTTTATATACGTATGTATTACTATTTTTTGAGAAAATTATACGGGTTTTACGGTGAGGAGTTATTATTATTTTTTGGAAAGAGAAATGGTTTCAAAAAGCTTTGTTTTTGCCCACTCACGTTTTCGGTTTTGCATCCCTCTAGGTTTTTAGCTGCTGAAAGTTCGTATCGACGAGGATTCTTGGCGAATCTCAGTATAAGTGGCTACCTATGAGGGTATGATTTTTACCCACATCACTGTACCTTACTTATGCTCTGACATCGCGTGTGAAATGAGTTCACACCTGCTCACCAAGCACTCTGGTCTTTAGGCATTTTTAGATTTAAATTTATTCACATTTTCCACATCACTATACTTTATGGCTTCGTCACCCTCCAAATGTTGGCCAGCACAGCTCGATTCGGAGTCCTAGTGGACATTCCGAGTTGGGGTGTGTCAACTATGCTTATCTCACAACTAATAAGTGTTAGAAATACAGATAAATTGGTCAGAAATAAAATGTCAAAAAGGAGAAGTGTCTTTTCTAGATGTACTTGGACATATTTCAAAAAGGGGTTCACAAGCAACTTTCCCCTCTTGTTTTTTATTTTTTAATTTTTTTTTAATTTTTGTTTTTCTAGATGAATCTATAAACATGTGCCTAACTATTTATTTCATTTTACTAATCATCTAAATATTTCTCTTTCGTAGCAAGTGATATCATGTGATATCAAGTGATGAATTGCTCTGGTAGTTAGCGTTTTTTTCTTCAACTTACAGGCTTCAAGTTTAATGATCTCCCTTCTCTTAATATAAATATTAGTGCATAAAATCATGTATACTATAAAAAAGAAATGTTTCTTTCATAATTTAAATGAGCTTTCGCGTTTGAATCCTGTCCTCCAATTAAGCCCGGCCCAAATGTATCCCCTTCTTTTGTGTAAGCCCAAATGTACCAATTACATCTTTTATTAGGACACAATTAAATACAACAAAATATTTACATTAAAAAAAATAAAATATTTAGAATAAACTACACAATAAGTGAATGGCAGATTTGATATCAAATTATGTTGCTCATTGTATGACTTAGCCGAACTCTTCCTTCCCTTAGTGTAAAATAAATCATTATACTAAAAATAAAAAAATAAAAAAACTACACAATAAGACTAACTTAACTATTTTTGTTTTTGAACAAACGATATTATCTACACTAAATGGTGAGGGAGTGGGTTAAGCCTCACAATGGGCTAGTAATAATATGGTTAGAATTCGCCTTTGTTGAGAACCGAACATAAGACCTCTCTTATTTACAAGTGAAGAAAAATACTACTAGATCCTAGTTCTAAGTGACGTCTAACATAACTATTAAATTTCAAACTTTTTTTTATCAAATGGCAAAATTCAAAATATCTTTTAAATCGAAATGAGGGTATGGATTGTCCCCATTTCAGAGTGCCAGCTTTAGATAGAATGGGGCGAATCTCATCGATATGGGACATTACTTGGATATAAAGAAATCTATTATTTGGTTACTTAGTGCCATTATTTGGTGTTAATGGCAACTCTCAAAAGAATCAAAACAACACAAAACTTAGCTCTTGGGATTTAGTCCAAACTTGTCAACCTTTTGGGGTTTGACTCAAAAGTTGTATGTATATAAGTATTAACTTTCTAATAGCATTCTTTTTTTTTTAGTTCTAAAAGAGATGAGAATTCTACTGTCTAGGTATCGACTTAATATAATAAAACTTAACTTCTGAGATCTCTTACTTACATGTACAAAAAAAAAAAAATATCATTATACCATAGTATTAATTGATTCTTTAATTCCTAACTAAAAAACCCTATTATAATAAAACATTAAATTAAATTTCACAATAGATGATGTCCTAAGCTAATGTCTCAATGAAAAAATGATCAACATGATTGAGATGGTGCATATAATTTTTTTCTTTAAAAATAGGACAAGCTGGTGGCTTCACAACGGTAGCCCACCCATCTTGGGGCTGAGAAGACTCACAAAGGCATTTCAGCCTCCTCCTAGCCACCATCGTGTGATTCACTAGCACCAAAAATCGAATCCAACACGTTTTGTGTGGAATACGAACCTGTAATTCGTCCCCAATCACTGGGACCCGTGGTGGTTGTATATTTGATTTGGTATGGGGACGTTGTTCCGATCTCAAGAAATCAATGACGACCTATTTATTTTAAATTTGGCCGACTTCGAAAAGAAAAAAAAAACAAAATTGGAAAAGAAAAAGAAACATGTTGTGGCCAATTTATTGAAGGGAGGGAGGGAGGGAGGGAGAGAGAGAGAGAGAGAGAGAGAGAGAATAGGCCTCAAGGAAATTGTAGAATGAGTTTATCTTATGTATGTGACTTTATTTATAGTAAACTATGAAGAGAGAGAAACTTACTCTCCAAGTAATATTAAACCTAATAGGATAAAATCACTAGTTTACATAGAATCCTAAATCAAATCTATCAAGGATTTACACAATCACACAATGTTAAATATTAATCTCAACACTCCCTAAGGCCATCTCCAACCGAAGGAGGGCCAGATGGCTTGTTTTAGCCCTATAGCCCTCCAACAAATTAATATTTTAATAAATAGTGCGGGACCATATTTTTTACCATCTCCAACTGAGGGGCTAGAGGATCATAGGCCAAACATAGCTCTGTGACAAAAAAACCATCTCCAACCGAGGGGGCCAAAGGGCCATAGGGCCAAACATAATTTATTATTTAAATTTAAAAACTACAACAACTTAAATATAAAAATTACAACAACTTAAATTTAAAAACTACAAGTTAAATTTAAAAACTACAAATTAAATTTAAAAACTACAACAACTTAAATTTAAAGTCTAAAATCATCATCATCATCAACGGTCATTGTAGGATGACAGTCGGAGGTAAACAACTGCCGTCGGGCCATAATTTCTCTCTTTTTCCTATCAAAATAGGTTTTACTCATTCGAGTGTAATCCGAAGTGTTCCTTTGCATATTCCTTTCGTCCATCTCTTCTTGTATTTGTTTGGCCCGTTTTTCATGCCTACGGTTCCTTTCTTCCACGGCAACAGCATTTTGCTCTGCCATTAATCGCGAAGAGGCCGCCATTTCCTGTTGAAAGGAAATATCATCCTTTGCCTTACCCTTTTCTTTCAATTTTCGAGCCTTGTTTCGTCCTAAAGCCCTAGGTATGGAACCTTCACCCGAAGACGGATTTTCTACCCTTGTTTCTTGAATGGTAGGAGATCCATCTTCATCCCTATCTACAGCTGAGGATGCAGTTGCGAACACCGGCATAGGACCTACTCTATGTTGAGGTGGATCTTCAAATAACACCCACCCTTTACAAATTTAGCAACAACCGTGATGCTGAAAGGGTTTCAAGTTGCCTTCTATATACAATTCCTCTGCTTGGCATACCTAGAAAATATAATTACAAAAAATAAAGGAAATTATTTGGTGAAATTAAATGCAATATAATTAAATATTTAAAATAAATTGTGAAAACACTTACTTCGTTGTAGTAATTGGTGCCGCTTTCATGTCAAATTGCGGCTGTTAACAGTGCTTGATGCCATTTATTCAAACTTGGATGAAGATGTTTCTTCCATCTTGAAGAACAATTTTCGTGGTTTCAGGTATTCAGTGGAGTGGTGCCTTCGTAGAATTTTTTGGACACACTAGTACAAAAACAGCTTTGCGTGACGTTAATTTGCGTGACGCAGTAAAATTCGTCGCGCAAAGTATGTTTAAGCAACGATAAACACAAAACGTTGCGCAAAACAATTTTGCACAACGTCGTCCTTCGTCGCGCAAAGTACGGTCACGCAAGGGCCCTTTGCGCGACGTTTTATGCGTCACGCAAGATTTTGAAGCCAAACCAAGACTGATTTACTGCTTTTTTTTTCCAACTTTGTGTGACGTAGGTGCACCCATGTCAAACAAAATAGCTTTGCGCGACGCCACCTGCGTCATGCAAAGCTGTTTTGCATGACGCAGTTGCACCTACATCACGCAAAACAGCTTTGTGTGACGCATGTGGCGTCACGCAAAGTCAACGACTTTTTTTTATTTCACTTAATCAGTTTGGGAGGTAGAATCTGCAAACTAATTTGCGTGATTTTCATGATCCATAACCATTAAATATTAAAAGCCCTTTTGAGTTGAATTTGAGCATTTCTCAGTCCTCACTCTGTTCTTTACCACTTAAGGCAATGACCAAGAGCCATGATACTCAAATTTATCTTCTCTATGGATAAAGACAGAAGGGCACTAGTTTTGTTCACATTTCTGCTGATGCATAGACTATGTACTTTGTTGGGATTGATTTGTTGACCAGCT
Source organism: Heteromeles arbutifolia (assembly GCA_024362995.1). NCBI lineage: Eukaryota > Viridiplantae > Streptophyta > Magnoliopsida > Rosales > Rosaceae > Heteromeles > Heteromeles arbutifolia. The sequence continues at coordinate 33,606,236 of JANCRC010000002.1, read as the reverse complement.
AGTGCACACTTGTATAGACTTTAGACTTTATTTTTTTGGAAATCAATCTGTAATACCAGAGTGTCTTGCACTGCTAGACTATGGTTGTGTTTTTTTTCCTTTGGTCGAAAATGGTTTATATGAGCCCAGTCTTTAGGCTTATTAGGTGGAATGTGTAGGAAAGGATAATATGTTGACAGGAAGGCATAGTCTGTTCCAAATGTTTGTACCATCAATCAACCATCTGTATCTTATTGCAGCATCACCAACGGCCATTGGTAAAGAGCAGAGTAAGCACTGAAAATGGTGCAGATGAGAGTTTGTTGCGTCTGATAGAGGGAAACGATATGAAGGGTGGAAGCATGCCAAACATACCAAGGAGTACTATTGCATTCTTTATCCTATTGAAACCTATTCGTCTATTTTTGACATGTGCAGACTATGATGGTTTGGTTTTTGGGAGTCAATCTATTGGTTTTTGCTCAGGGCAATGTAAACTATGCCAAATTTTTTTATCTTGATCAAAATCATTTGACCCAGAGAGAAATATGGAAGGTACCAGTGCAACAACTCAGTGATGTTGAACTATTAGCCTAATTGTTGCAGAGTTCTTTTCTGTTTCTGTTTTTAATTGGAACTTTAAATGTTGTGCTGCACAAACACAAACCTTGCAAATTGTAATGTGTGTGTGTGTGTATATATATATTTTAACTTGTTCATATTTAAACACATATAACAATTCCATGATTAGCTTTTGGAGATTGCAGAAGAAGCAAAACAAAAAACAATGGCAGAGAATTTAGAGAGAGAGAGTGAATGACTAAAGATTGTATTCCTTGAACAATGAATGAATTATAGAGAAAGAGATAGAGAGAGGTGTTTGTTATTTATACAAGTATTCTTTGCTTCACTCATAAGCTACTAACTAACTAACTTATATCCCCACAATCCCAACAGACCTAATGCGCTACAACATCCATACTAAACCCACTGTGTAATGCTAAAGAATACAATTCATAACTTTGGAGCAAATAAAATAGCAGTGCAGCATGTGTTATCTAATGATACAACAACTCTTTAAGTTGTTGAGTTGTTAACATGATTAGATTTTGTGGTATCCACTTGTGTAAATATTTTAAATTGACGATCGAATCAATTCGTTGTATTCATATAGGGTGAAGGAGTGTAGCTGTAAAAAAATCATCAAAATCAGAGTTAAAATAACCGTTAAATTGTGATTTTTCGTTTATAACTGTCGAAAAGTTTTGTCCCGTTACTTGATCTCTAAATGTTTAACAAGTTTGACGGTTTGATGGTTGAAACTAGTTTCGTACAATGTGTTTCCAATCAAAACAATAAATTCACTAACACTTAGAATTTATTTATACTTTCATCAACTATAACATAAGATTTTGTGGTATCCACTTGTGTAAATGTTTTAAATTGACGATCGAATTAGTTCATTGAATTCATATAGGGTTAAAGAGTGTAGTTGTAAAAGATCATCAAAATCGGAGTTAAAACTACTGTTAAATCGTGCTTTTTCGTTTATAACCGTTGAAAAGTTTTGTCCCGTTACTTGATCTCTAAATGTTTGTTTTTTGTGATTTTTGGCGTACGCGATCTCAAAGCATATACAAACAAGTTTGGCGGTTGGATCGTTGAAATTAGTTTCGTATAATGCGTATCCCATCAAAACAATAGATTCACCAACACTTTGAGTTTATTTATACTTTCATTAAGTATAACGTAAGATTTTGTGGTATTCAATAGTGTAAATATTTTAAATTGAATATCGAATTCATTCATTGTATTCATATAGGGTCAAGGAGTGTAGCTGTAAAATAATCATCAAAATCGGAGTTAAAATAACCGTTACATCATGATTTTTCGTTTATAACCGTCGAAAAAAGTTTTGTCCCGTTACTTGATCTCTGAATGTTTGTTGTTTATGATTTTTGGCGTATGTGATCTCAAAGTATATACAAACAAGTTTAACGGTTCGATCGTTGAAACTAGTTTCGTAGAATGCGTATCCCATCAAGTTCAATAGTATATATATTTATTAAGTAGCTTTAAATTTATTTATTTTGTTATAACACTAAAGAAATTGAATGATATATATATATATATATATATATATATATATATATATATATATATTTATTATTGTAGTTCACATCAGGTTTTTATTAGAAATATATATTATTGTGTTTTATGTAAAAAAAAAAATGAATTTGAAAGGAGTAAAGTCACATTTTCTATAATAATATATATTTTTTTAAATATAACTTGCGCGACGCCACAGTGGGGATGTCATGCAAACATACTTTGCGCGACGCTTCAACAAATGTGTCACGCAAAGTATGTTTGCGCGACGTCATAATCTATACCTCCGTCGCACAAAGTGTTAAAATTTTGACACTACAATTGTAAATAATAGGCGCGTTTTTTAAATTTTCACAAATTATTTTTTTTATAAGACAAAATGTTGATCCTTTTGCTCTTATTCCACTCGGTCTTTCTCTTCTCTCTTGCCCATCTGCAAACAAATTTCCCTTGCCCCCTTTTTTCCTCCTAACAAATTTCTCACAAATTTGGGAAGCATTGCCTTACAGACTAAAAATCCCGCTGCTGTGCTGTCTTCTGTCGCATCTTCCGGTGTCACATCGCACAACAGATAAAAGGTAAAGCCTTCCCCTTTGATCCCCAAATCTAGGGTTCTTCTAACCAGTCCAAAATTCACTCTCACTCCACAAAATCAAAAGCCTTCGAGCCCCCCACTTCCTCTTTAAACCTAAAAATTGAAGCCTTATTTGCTTAATCTCAGTTTAGTTGGTAATTATTTGCTACATTTCGCTAATTGTATCTCATTCTCTTTAATTTTTGTTGCTCAGCTTTTTTTCTTGTTTCAATATCAAATGTGCGTTCTGGATCTTTGATTTTGGAGTTTATGATTTAGGTTTTGTTTATATTTTTCACGATTTGGAATGATTTTATTTATATTTATGTATTTTGGTTGACTTTGTAGCTGCAATTGTTGTTCCCTGCTTGTTTGGTTGGCTGGAAAATGGTGTTTCTGGGTTTTTTAGGTCCTGTTCTGGCTGAAGGCAAGTTCTTACTTATTATCTCCCCTGAGTACTCTACTAATCTTAATGATTCTACACGGAAATGCATGTTGCTTCATTACCTTATGTTGCTGTTGAAGACTGTTTATCTATTAGTTAGGCTATGAATAACCAAGTGGCATGGAGTAATCACCCTGGTTGTGTGATTAAGCTTTCCCTTAGTTCATTTTCCTGTTGAGAGCTTTACGGATCTTGCAATTTAAAATTTGCATCTGGATGTGGAAAGACATTCTTTTGTGTTTTTCTTGGTAAATTATGAAACATTAGCATATATCTAGAATTTTTAGTGAAGGCTTAGACTTGTAATTTATGAAATAAAAAAAAGCATATGTAGTCGAAATAGCAATGACCTATTGTGCTGTTATCTTGCAGTATCTTATGTCCCTTTATGACCATTTTTATAAGCTTGTCTGACCATTTTTATACACTCATTTAAATAACCCCATTATGAGGACTTATAATTTTCTATTCATCTACAGGACTTTGATGAGTGCATTGATTACATTGACGAAGCTACAAGATCTGGTGGTGGTGTGTTGGTTCATTGCTTTGTGGGAAGATCCAGAAGGTGATTTAAATAGTTACTCATGTGCATGCATTACTTTGATATATAATTGCATGAATTATTTCTTGATTTTCCATGTGATTTAATATAGCAATTATACCATATTTTTCCAACATACCTTGAGCATATTGGTTGAAGATCTTTAAAGATTAGGGAATCAATATTGAAATTGATGTTAATGTAACTGCATCGTTGTAATATAAGAAAGCAGAGTTAATCTATTTTGTTTCCATGGCTGATCATAAGTTCATAACCAATTTGCCCACGACCACAGTGGATATATAGCTGTAAGCTTATTTCCCTATGACGTTGTTAGTATATTCTTTTTATGTTTTTTTTTTCCATATAATAACTAGATAAGCCCCTACTTTTTGTTTTATGCATTTTATCAGTACAACCAGACATTAAGCCATGCATGCTACTGCAACATTCATTCTTCATATCTTGGTCATGTTTCTTAGTTTTAAAGAAATCTCTTTGGTATTACAGACCATCGAGATTCTTTTCAGCGTAGCCTTGATCATAGATTCATATTTAAACTTTTCGCTATTAAGTGCATTTTTTGTATTTCATATATAGGTTTTCTTTCAATCTTGTGATTATACACATTCCGAAGATAGTTCTGATTTATTTAGATCTCAATTTCAATTTACTGGCTCACACACGTGGTTTTTGCGTTGGTGTTTTGGACACTTTGGATGTTTGCACTACTGGTTTATATATATGTGAACAAATGCAAGAAAGGATACGCTGTTACTTTGGTTGCTAATTGATTAGTTTCAAATGCAAGAAAGGATTAGTTTCTAATGTTATATTTTTATGGTTGAAAAAGTGTATAGATGTCGCAGTTGATCACTTGTCGTCAGAGTGTGACCAATGCGTCTCCCGCATTATTAGCCTCTACTGCTCCAGGCGTGAGTGCTCCATTGATTGGGGAGCCTACACCCCTTGAGGCTACTCCTACGACGTCCCAGGTGCCTACATCATCAACGTCATCAGTGTCCGTTCAACCGCACAGTGCACGGCGGCCTCATCGGCGCCATCGCGATTCGGAACCTTCTTCTCACACTTCCTCGTCATCCAGAGTCGAGGGTAGGGGCTCCCAGCCAGGTAGTTTTTTCTAATTCTCACTACGTTGTATTTTTTTTCATTTTAAAACTATTATTTTTATGACTGTGAAAATTTGCTGGATTCTGAAAAAGTGTTGCGGGTTGTGAATTACTGTTATTTTACTTTTTTAAGGTTTTGGGAAATGATATACTATTAGGGGAGGTTTTGCAGAATTTTCTGTAGAAATTTAAGCTTATGGTTTTCAAATCATGATTGAGGTCCTGGATCAGAAGTTCGGTCGTCGTCATGGCAAGGTTGTTCGGGGTATGGGGAAGGCGCGAGTTCGTGAGACGGGTGCCTCATCTTCCAGATCGACCACAGGAAAGGTCAATGCCCTGAAGGACGAAGTGACAACCCTAAAAAGTCAGCGTGCAGCCCAGGACGAGCAGATAAAGGCTCAGAGCGAGCAGATGAGGGCCCAAAGCTAGCAACTAAGGGCCGAGAACGAGCAGATGAGGGCCCAGGGCGACCAGATGAGTATGATTGTACATGCCTTAGCAATGTCCGGTCTCCAAATCCAGTTGCCAGCACCTGATCTTACTCAACCTTTGACCTCCCAACCACTTCGCCCAGCCGATACCCAGTAGTCTGATGTATCAAACCTATAAGACTACTTACTGTAGTTTTTTTTTTTGTTTGGACATCTTGTGTGTACATTTTCATATAGTTTATACTTAAATACTTTTTCTTGGTTTATTATTTATTGTTTAGAATTGAATTACAATATTTATTAAAAATTAAATCAAAAAAAATTTTGTCAAAAAAAAAAAAAGAGTTTGCGCGACGAAGAAGGTCTATAGGTCATGCAAAAACACTTTGTGTGACACACATCCCTACGTCATGCAAACCCCCTTTGCGTGATGCAATGCCATACATCACGCAAAGTGGGTTTGCGCAACGCAAGGATGTGCGTCACGTAAAGTGGGCTTGCGTGACGTAGGGAGTGCGTCACGCAAAGTGTTTTTGCGTGACGTAGGTTATTTCTTCGTCGCGCAAACCCTGCTTTCACAGGCTTGGCGCAGGACGAAGGTTCGTCAGGCAAATTTGTGCGCGACGTTTTTTTGACTTTGCGCGACGAAGGACCTACGTCACACAAAGTGTTTTTTTTACTAGTGACACACGAGTCCAAACACCTTCACTTGTTTGAGAACTCCCCCTCACACTATCTTTTGAGACCCATCTATAAGCCCTGCAAAGAGCTTTATCTTCTTTTCGGGTCCAAGCCCTGCCTTTCATTGCAGATGTGGCCATTTGAAAATTATTGAAAAAATTGAAGGAAAGATTATTGGAAGAGGTAAGAAAATAGAATGTGAAGAATTGAAATAGAATGAAGTGAGATAGTATGGAATCATGAAAATTATGTGAGAAATGGTGTAGGAATGGCTTAGATATTTATAGAAAAATATGAGAATTAAAAAAAAAATTTAAATTTTGGCCAAAAAAAAAAAATTCAAATCCAACGGTAATTGACGTCAGCTAGCCATTGCTATTTGGCGTCGCACTGACGTTAGCTAGCAATTGGTTTCAAATATGTGGCCCAACCTGGGGCTGGCTCCTTTGGGCCAGCCAGTTGGTCATTTTCTCCTTTTTTTTGGCCCGGTGGGGCCCACGAGCCTTTTGGCCTAGCCCTTAGTTGGAACCCTTTGGCCGAATCGGTTGGAGATGGCCTAAGTACCCAAGTAAATATCATATCAGATCTTGGAAAGATAGTTGATGAAGTCATCTCGGAAGCACTGATAGGGTAACAAATAGTGATTAATAAAAACACCGAAGAGTACTTAATAAAAACACCTTATGCTAGATCCAAATGGCATGCTGATCATGCGATACAGGTAAGTTTTGCTTCACTGAATGAGGATGAACTTGTTGCCGTGGTAAATGCTTTATCTGATGGAAATGTGTTTTCTCCAATTGAAATGAACTGTAGCATAATTAAATCTTCACCGGAAACTCTGTTCTAGATGCCAAAACCTGCAGTATGGGTTTTGCTAGAGAAGGGCATCAAAACAGTTGTTTTGATCGTTGGTTTTCCAATGGGGAATTGTTTAACACTATGATTGAAAATTGTTCGTTCTCAGGTCCTCAAATCCCAAGAAAAGCTCTTTTCTCTACGCCATGCATTTTCCTGCGCTTCCTGCATCGGTGGTAAGGCTTACAAGAGTTGCCGATTGCTTGTTTTGGGGGACTCTTGCTTCCATTTGTGCAGGTTTAGATGCCATCCAAAGGCTAGCAGTTGGTATTGCAGCTTCCGAAGCTGCTGTTGAAGCAGAGACCAATGCGGTTCATGTATTCAATCTGGCTAGAATTTTTTGGTACATGTTTAAAGATGTATTTTGCATGGAGAAAGGTTTTGTTCTTGCTCCATCCAATAGTAAATTTTGCAGACAGAGTAAATAACATGAGTGTAAAATTGGATTCGCCATCATAATTTTTCCTATAACATTCAATATACAAGCAGCTTAAGACAATAGGATGGCCTAAAATGATATAATTCCGAGCCACAATGAAATCACTGCAGTTATCCATTAAAACGTGATGCTTGAGATCTTAGCTACCAATCACATGGACAAAGTGCTTTCTATGTTAGGACCCGTTCCTGATTTTACGATATTTTGATACTAAAAGTGTGAACTGACCAGAATACCCCAGTAGGCGAGGATGTAGACTTACGTTGACCATCGTTTCATGACACGTACGAGCAACTATGTTACCATATACGTGTAATACTCGCCGCTACAAACACATGGGTGCAAACGAAATCCAATTCGGAGCTATGATAAAGATTTTACAGAACTATGAATCTGAAAGATACTTTTGTAAAGTACTATTTTATATATTTTACTCATTTTATTTTATTTTTTTATTTTTTTATTTTTTTATAATTATTATATTATATATTAATATTTTTTGAGATTTTTGTGGCTTGTGGGTCCCACACCCCACTTAACTCTCTTTTCATCTCTCCACTGTATCTCTCCTCCGAGAGTCTCTCTCTCTCTCTCGGTCTCACTCTCATCTCTCTCTCTCTCTCTCTCTCTCTCTCTCTCTCTCTCTCTCCCTTTGTCATTGTGCACACACGGTGCATAAATTTTCCGACCACCACCGTCCAAACCAAGAGTGCCACGAGCTTCTTCTCATCCTCATGAACCCAGAACTAACAACCACACCTTGGACTTCCATCCGGATCGTTAGGATCGAAACTCAAACGTGCCAAATTTTTTTTGGCCAAATCACAATGAGTTAGCCGTTGAGAAAGGTACCATTCTCTTCGTCTTGTTGAGAGGTATGATTTTCACTTTTGAATCACCCAATTCGTTGAGTATTGTAGAAGTTATAACTATTTGAACTTTTCCCTAGTTTCCGGTGACCTCCAACGCTTTGTAGACATTTTTCGAACATCTCTGGCCATTTTTTGAACTCCAAACAATTATAACCTTGTCCTACATTCCCTAACTTCGTTTTGATATATTACGGGTCGAATTTGGTTAAGAAACGACGAAGTTATGAAGCTTTGAAAATTGCCCAAGTTTCCGGCTAATAAACCCAGTTTTCAATTGGTTTTTCGATGGGTCAGGTTGACTTTGGTGGGTTGGGTCGATGAACCCTTTTCTAAGATGGGTCAAAATATTCCATGAAATATTCTAAAAAAATATGCTTTGGAATATTCTAAGAATATTCTAGAGAATATTCTTCAAATATTCTCTAGAATATTCCTTAAATTAACTTTTTCGGGTTTCACTAGCAGTGGCGAAGCCACGTTAGGGCGAGGAGTGGCGGCCGCCACTCCCCTCGCCAGAAAAATAAGGTTGGAGCGCTGGCCAGCCCCTCCCCTCCTGCTGCTGTTGCTCTTCACCTCTTCCGGTGCAGCGGTGCTAGTTCAGCTCCTCCGCTCGGGATGAAATTGGGGTGGGGACGATGGAGAAGGGGGTGGGATATGGTTGCGATGGTCGTAGGAGGGGTGATGAGATTAACAGACAGAGGTAGCCAGGTAGGGGGACGGGCCTGGGAAAGAAGGACGAAGATGTGTGTTTGGTTATGGGTTTAAGATGAAAGTTGGGTGTTTGGTTAACAAGACAACAAATGCCTGGGAGAGTTTAAGTGACATGTTTTAATATTATTGGGCCATGTCATTGTGTCAATGTTTTGGGTACTGAACAGTTAGCACCCAAGTATTGTCTCTTTTTTTTTCTCTCTTCCGACCCCACCTTTTTTTGTGGTTTGTGAACCCATTTCTCTCTTCTTCCTTTTTTTATTATTCTTGTATGTATTTTTTTTCCTCTTTTTAAGACCCATTGTATTTATATTAAACTCTCACATTATTTATAAATATTGTATTAATTTTTAAAAAAATAATGTAAATATCGTTTAATACTTATTTTATGATAAAAAAAATTCATTTAAATCCATCTAGGCTCCTGCTTAAATCTCACCTAGGCGCCTAGTTGCTAGGCCCCAGTTCGCTGCTTGACTAGCAGCTAACGTTTTTTAGAATCTAATCCTTACCAATTTAAACTTCTTACATGGCGTTGGTCTTACAGCTTACAACCACTTTGGTGGAGATACTATTTTCTATTATGAATATTGACTCAAAATTTTGCACTCTCTAATGTGAAAGCAATTGCCTCGATTGAACCTTGCATTATTTTGAATTTCGCCCCTCCTCTCGGCAAATCCTGGCTTTGCCACTGTTCACTAGGACAACTCCTAGGCTAATTTCGATGCGCCCAATCCATTTTTGGTATCCGTTTAGTGAAATTCCGAAGTTTTAACGTTGTTGACCAGCTCGATGTCTCAGTTGACTTTTTGGGTTGACTATTGACTTTTTACAAAATTTGTCTGGGACCTTCTTAGCGTATTTCGACACCCTAATCCTGAATCTGCCGTCTGTTTTTTCAAATTCAAACGTTTTAACTAAAGTTTACTAATGGGTCCTAATATTATGCTTAGGTGCGTTTATTATCGAAGACTTAGGCATTCCTAGTGGGTCTTTTCTTTTATATAGTATACATATTTATTTAATTTCTCTATATATTTAATAATGAATTTTGTATGTGTTGTCATAATTAAATTAACGTTTGTAAGAAATGCCATAATGATGAGATTTATGAGATCATTGTAAATCCTATGGGATGCTTTAATTATACTTACGACCATGAATAGTATTAAGTCGACTAGAATTATCAATTTATTGTTGCATGATCATATTTACGTTACATGATCATCGTGTGCTACACTGGTGTTAGTACTCGCCTGGGCCAGGGTCAGCTTTCACGTGTATGTTCACATCGCACCGTACGCTCACTTTAGATCCATTGTAAGTGCCAGTCATGTCCTAGATTGCTATAGGCAATTAGGACTCGTATGTGATGCGCATAGCACCAGTCTTCACATAATTGTAGTACTAGGGCATAAATCATTATTACACCCAGTCTTGTTTGTGTCAAAATATCTCTGCATGGACTCGTGTGTCAACATATGTCGATGGGCACTCGATATGATATGTTCGTTTATGCGAGATATTGTGATTGCCGGATGTTATGTGTTTATTTATGAAATATTGTGAAGTATTGCATTCTTGAGATTTTACTGTTTATGGTAAGTATTTTCATACTGTATGAAGTATGCTATTTTTGGAAACTATACTTGTTTTACGGCGAAGGGTTATTATGTTTTCGAAAAGGTTTTACAAAGCTTTATTTTTAGGCCCACTCACCCTTATTTTTCGACCCTCTAGGTTTTAGTAGCAAAACTTTTGTGTTGACGAGGATTCTTGGCAAATGTTGGTATAGAAGAGTACCTTCGATGGTATAATTCTTATCCTATTTACTGTACTTTACTTTTGCTCTGACATTACGTGTGAAATGGGTCAAATCCCACTCACATGCACAGTCTTGCATTTAGTCACTTTTAGGTTTAAAGTTACTCATATTTTCCACATCACTACACTTTATGGCTTCATCACCTTTCGTGTGTCGGCCAGTACAGCTCGATCCGAGGTCCAAGTGGACATTCCGGATCGGGGTGTGTCATTCTGTGTCTTGCGTTGTCTAAGTTGAAAACAAATTGGTGAACTCGTTTCAGAGAGACATCCAAATCATGCCGTGGGTTGTGGTGGATTCCAGAAAAAACCACACCATGCATGAAAAATGTTCAATTGGTTGATGTAAGGTTGCATATACTGATTGTTATGCAATTCTTTTTGATGCGGATGATGCTAGGTCGGTATACTTGGCTACAAAAGTTGTGTTCCATCAATCAATGCTGTAAAGCCATGGAATTGTGAAGAAAAGGAAGGGATTGGTGAATAGCAATACGAAGCATGTAGTATGGTTGCTAATGTACAAAGAGCACAAGAATATATGATCCTGAATTTACTTTAACACTCCGCCGTAAACACACCCGTCTCATTTCGAATAGCAGTCCCCACAACCCTCGTCGATTCCCCCTCTTGTGCACTGCCCCATCAATATTTAGCTCTTATACTTAAGATGTACATGTATGGTACACTTTTTCTTTAGCCCGGGATAAAAGCCCCAACAAGGTTTTTTAACCGAGGAACACTTCTTTGTATTCAACAATCTAAACCAACAATTTCAAGTTTGGAGTTTCCTTGCCTATATCAGTTTTATGGTTCTCTATTCACTATTAACAGGTAGTATTAGGTACTACGAAGTACCGAATCCAAACCCAAAAACAAATGCATCACTTTTAACTTTTTGAAACAAAAACATGCATCATTAATCGTTAGTCGACCAACACCAGCATGAGTTAGGAGGAGCGCTGGAGCGGAGTATCCACAAAAAAATTAGCATCCCAATAAATATGACCAACTATTAATTAAACTGAGAAACTGCAGAAAAATGGAAGCTTTGCAAGAACTCAGAAATGTGGAAGATGAAGCAATCGAGAGAGAGAGAGAGAGAGAGAGACAGAAAGCAATGAGAAAAGTATTTTGTATTACAGACTGAATGAATGAATTACATTGTTCAATCCTTGTATTTATAAACTATTATATCTTACTCATTACACTTCTAACCACACTAGCTAACTTCCTGTGATCTCTCTAACTTGCTCTTAATAGATATTATCATTTTATGGCACTTCTAACTAACTTGTGTTGACTTGGCAGTTAAGTTGTCCTCATTAGCTGAGCCATAATTTCCTTTCAGGCAATATCTCCTCTCAATCTCAACTGGGGTTTCCAGTTTGAGATGGTATGAATGTTTAAGAAATAGTGGACCGTGAAGTCCTTTAGTCAATATATCAGTACTTTGGTCTTCAGTAGGCAAGTATTGAACCTGGAGATCTCCTTGTTGTGCTCTCTCCCTTACAAAGTGATAATCCGTATGCCGATGCTTTATCCTTGAGTGAAACACAGGATTAGCACTTAACATAATGGCTGACTTATTGTCACAGTAAATCACTGGAGGTGTTGTTATAAATGTAGACATGTCCTTGAGAACTGCTGCAGTTGTGTGAGCTAGTGCCTTATATTTTGCCTCTGTCGAACTCATTGAAACAGAAAGTTGTTTCTTGGATTACCATGACATTGGATTACAGCCAATATAAACTACAAAACCAGTCATAGACCTTCTTATATTTAGATCAGCAGCCTAATCCAAGTCACTAAAAGCTGTGATGCCTAACTCTATGTGTGCTGAAAATGTAACTCCATGATTCATTGTTCTTTGAAGAAACCTTAAAATTCATTTAACAGCTCCAAAATGTATTTTAGTAGGTGATGCCATAAAATGACAAACTGAAAACTGAATTTACTGCAAAGGCTCTATCAGGTCTTATGAAAATGAGGATTGCAGTGAACCTACTATACTTCTATATGAACTTGGATCTGCTAACACTTCACCTTCATTAAGTAATAATGGATTATGGGGTTTACATGGAGTAGATGCAGGTTTGCATGAGTCCATCCCACCCTTATGAAACAAATCTTTAATAAATTTGGACTGATTTACAAAGATATACCCATTAGCCTTGTACTTGACTTGCAATCCAAGAAAGTATGTCAATCTGCCCATGTCCTTTAATTCAAACACTGCAGGTAACTTAGTTATCACAGTTTGTACTTTTTGAGAGTTTGAACCATTCAAGATTGTATCATCTACATAGAGTAATACAATGATGACATCTCCACCATCTTGTTTAACAAACAAACTAGAATCTGAGGATGAAGCTTTGAAACCTTTTGTTGGCAAATAACTTGTGAATTTTGAATTCCAAGCCCTTGGAGCCTATTTAAGACTGTATAGAGACTTAATCAATCTACATACATGTGATGGATGACTTGGATCAATAAACTCTTGAGGTTGTTTCATGTAAACTTCCTCTTGTAAATCTCCATGTAAGAAAGCGTTCTTGATATCTAATTGTCTTAATTCCCAATGGTTGATTGCAGCCAATGCCAATAAGATCCTCACTATTGTGTGTCTAACTACTAGGCTAAATGTTTCAAAGAAATCAACTCCTTGCTCTTGAGAAAACCCTTGAGCCACCAATCTAGCCTTATACCTTGATATTGATCCATCTAGGTTCTTCTTGACTTTATATACCCATTTGTTACCAATTATTAACCTATCATCAAGTGGTGGAACCAACTGCCATGTGCCTTGAGCTCTCAAAGAATCATATTCTTCTTGCATATCCAACTGCCAATGTGGTATAGTTGCTGCCTTTCTGAAGGTTGATGATTCTATAGAATCACCAATGGAAGCAACAAAAGAATATTCGCCAACAAAGGGTTCTTCTTCAGTAATTTGCAAACTTTGTAACTCAGTTAATGAAGCAATATAACCTTTATAGCTTTTCTGTGTTATTGTCCCACTTTTGAGTCTTGTAACCATAGGATGAGTAGAATTGATAGTATCTAAAGCATGACTTTGTGATGATAATGAAGTAGAAGAGATAAAGAAAAGTACCTCTAATTATGCTTCATTATGGATAGGTAACATTGGTGATGTACCAAGAAGAGTGGTAGAGGAGTGATGGGAATCATTGGTTGATGAAGATACCTATGACCTTGATCCATTCCCTGACAGAAGACTATTCTCAGACATTAAAATAGATAAACCATCTTCAGCTTGATTGGTATTCTGCATTAGTGAACTCTGAGGTATTGATATACTTGGTATTGGAACTTGAACCACTATTGGAGTACGAGGCTGGAACTGAGAACCTTGAATATCTCTGTCATTCAAGACTATTTTCAACTTGTATGGAAACTGAGATTCATCATGAATAATGTATCTAGAAATGATGAACTTTCCAGTTTTAATATTGTAGCAAATCACTCGTTTGTATCCCATAACATATCCTAGAAAAACACATTGAGCTGATCTTGAATGCAACTTATAAGCATTATATGGTCTGAGAAAGGGATATACTGTAGTCTCAAATATTTTCAAGTGTTAAATTTCTGGTGCATCATTATGTAACATCTGATATGGTGATTTCATCTCCAAAACCTTACGAGGCATCCTATTGATTAAAAAGACTGCATATGAACAAAAGTCATACCAAAATGTAGATGGTAACTGAGCTTTTGACATGAGAGTAAGTGCTGTCTCAATTAAATGCCTATGCTTCCTCTCAGCTAGGCCATTTTGTTGGGGTGCGTAAGGGCATGAAATCATGTGAACAATTCCTTTGGATTCCAGAAAACTAGTGAACATTTTATTCATATATTTACCCCCTCCATCTGTTTGTGGACATTTAATTGAGGTATTGAACTGAGTTGAAACAAATGCATTGAATTTCACAAAAACAACAAAAGCATAAGATTTATTTACTAAACGAAAAACCCATAAGAACCTTGAATATTCATCAATGAAACTGATGTAATATCTGTATCCTTCTATTGATATCTTTGGAGAAGGCCCCTATACATTTGAATGTATCTTTTGAAACATAAAACTTGCACTACTTTATCTAATAGCAAAAGACTGTCTACACATTTTATTCTGAATACAGGAAGAACATATAGACTTAGATGAATCTATACTAACTGAGATTTTATAAGCTTTTAACATTGTTGACCAGACTTCCTCAGATGGATGCCCAAGCCTCTTGTGCCATGTGGATGTCTTCACCATTTTCCCAATAAAACCAGCTTTCAATTCTTAATTCATTCCAACAACAAAGAAGTTCTTTGAAAATACCGTCACAGATATTGTAGACCAACACTGTTAAACTGAATCAGATTTTCTCAGTCGATACAAACTGTTCACTAAATCAACAATCTTTACCCAAGAGGAAATCTATTAGTCCTATATGAATTTTGAGAATGTTTGTTGTTAACTGATCAGATCATGTAGTTTGTTTGTTTTTCAAATGTGTACCATGTAAATAGGGACTTTCTAACCCTAAATGTAATCCCCAATACAGTATAAATATATGGCAGCCTTCATCTTGGAAGGTATGCAATTGATGTGAAACATAACCTTCTGTTCTCAAACTTCCAGCATTCTTAAGTTTTGCATGGTACCTAGAGCGCTCTTAAGTCCAATGATCAAATTTTTTTTTTCTCTACCCATCACCCTAAACTGTGTCTGATAACATAACAACAACGTAACGAATTATGACATAATGAAATGTTTGGAAAGTCTTCAAACCAGCTCGTTAGAGGATGTGTATATTAGTTTTATTTGTTTGCCCTTTGTTTAGGTATGCTTTCTTTTACCACCCTTTCGCGCAAATGCGTTTAAAACTTTCTGTCCCATGTTTTTTCCTTTCTCTGAAAGCACATAGAAAGAGAGAGATAGAGAGAGAGAGAGAGGTAACAACGTCGTATATTATATAATAGTAGTTTCTAAAAGATGGAATTACATATTGTTTATGACCAAAGGCTGGTCTGTCAGCCAAAGTAGGAAAACAATTAGAATTATAACTGTGAATGTATTCCTAACTTGTAGGAAGAGTTCTTGTTATATGATAACGATTTCAACCACCTGCAAAAGTCTGGATAAAAACACTTAAAAATACTTGCAAGAGTACAAGGTTATCGTAGCATAGCAGCTCATGCAAGGTCATTCTCCACAGGGATTGAATGAATAATTTATGTAAATACCAAATCTTAATTAATTATTTAAAAACAAAGTTTGGAAAAAGGTGATTTTATGACCTAAAATATTAAAAACGAATTTAATTAAAAACAATTAAATAAATTGGCAAAGTAAAGAAAACAAAAGAAAATAGTTTTGAAAATAAATTTGAGCACCAGGGTTCCGCTGTTACCTTAACAATCCTGCGTAGTTCTTCCAATTACTTATGAATTACACATACATATTTGAATGTTAGGTTTTCCTAAAGTATGTCCTACTTGGAACCTTCAACATAGAACGTATATCTAACATGCAACCCGACCGTGGCGTCCAGATCGAATGTGAACATGCAAGACTCATTAAGTTTTGTGAAATCCTTTTGAAAAACCATATAACCCTTAAGACATGTCATCCATCCAAAGAAGTTACACATATTAACCACAAGAAGCCTTAGTCAATTTCTGCGACAACCCTTCGCCAAAATTGCATCAAATTACTTTTCTAAATATCCCAATGGTGGCCAATCATCAAGACAATTAGATAGTTTAAACCGGTGGTTAATAACTCAAAACTTGCATGGATAATATCATAAGCAAATTGAAAAGAAACTACATATTCTTGCTAAGGCTCGTGGCCTCGCCCTAGCAAACGAAAATTAGTTATGAATAATCATAAAACAAAATATTATTAAGAACATGGATAGAAAACACCTTAAAAATAAATTTGAATCCTCAAAAGCTGTCTAAAGCCAAAGTATTGCGTTCTCTCCCTCTTCTTCTGACACAACCCGACCGAAATCGAGACATGTTGGTCGTCACGTGAGGGTGACGTAGCCAAGTGCGCAATAGAAGTGATAATTATGCGAAAATGTGGGTAATAAAAAAAATGAAACTCAAACTTATTTAAACTAGAACTAATTGTGTGAAAGTGAACATAACCAAACACAAGTATTCAAAGCATAGGTAACAACAATGCAGTCAGACAAACGAAGTACTAATTATACAAACGGAGATAAGATCCTTACAGTTATTTAGTAGATCGTCAGAACCGCCAAGAAGTCCTCGTGAGCCACCAAGATGTTCAACTATCTAGGACCTGGAGGGGCGCAAAACAGAAGGGTGAGTAGGCAAAAACAAAAACGTTTGAAAACACATTTATCTTTTCTGAACATAATAACCCCTCACTGTAAAACCCGTATAGTTTCCAAAAAATAATACTACGTATATACATACGAATACCAATACACAAGACCAGTAAAAACTGAAGTATGCCATGTCATAACATTTCTGCACTAAAGGATGTAAGCTAGGTGAAATCAATATAAAATAATATGCCAGTCAGAGTCACCTAATGTGACCTGTACGACTAGACCTATCACTCATCAATTTATATGCTAGCACACGAGTCGAAACCACCTATTGTGGTCTGTACGACATGGCTGGGTGTAAATATGTACGCTCAAGTGCTACGATCACGTGAAGGCTGTGAGAATAATTGCGCGTCACCTACGAGTCGGAACCACCTATTGTGGTCTATATGACAAGATTGGCACCAAACTTGGATCCAAGGTGAGTGTGCGATGCGGGAGGTGAACATCACATGAAGGACTGTGCCACTGGCCTCGGGCGGGAGCACTAACACCGGGGTGCAACAATGATGAGCTCTAAATGCATCTATGCATAACAATGTGCAATGAAACCAATACCATCACAATATACTCACCTGAAGCTTACCTAAGCCTTCGCAGCATCAAACGATATAATTTACGATTTATAATAATGCAATACTTAAAATTTAACTCATTTTCGACATGGCATTTAAAGCATAAATCATTTTTTAAAAAAATGTTCTAGAAACCACGATATATATATATATATATATATATATATATATATATATAAAGTAAATGCCCACTCACTGATAAGTAGCAGGATCGTAGCCCCCCAATCTCACTTGTCCACACTCGTCCTCAGGGTACGTCTCACCTATATGCGAAATAACTAATTTTACGTTAATTTTAAAGCACATACGCAAACCCTAGGAATAACTTCTCATACGTTGCTCAAATGGGGTGTTTGAATATACCATAAGCGCCGGCCACGTGCAGGCATGTGCTGACGGAAACCCTAACGCCGTTAGGAATATTCCGTCAGTTTGACGGAATATTCCATTAAAGATAACTGACGGTACCTGACGCCGCTAGGAATATTCCGTTATCTTTAACGGAATATTCGCCTTCTTCTCCGGTCACTCGGCCGGTTTCCAAGCTGCCGTCTGTACTCGTCGAAAACTGGAAAATTCTTTTAAAGCTTATAAATTTATCATTTCTCAACCAAAATCCATGAAATTTATATGGATTTGAAGGTCTTGAAGGGTAGAACACGTTCGTACCTATTAAAGGTCCAAAATCCAACAGAAAACGATTGGAAAAACCTTCGAAAGTTCTGGCAAACTATATACCCTCTCGAACTTGCCTATTCTGACATCCACTCCACTCCAAAACTACTCCAAAATGCTAGGGAAGTTGATTGGAAGCTTCCTCAAGCCTTAAAACTTCATGAATCATCCGCAATCACATCGTCTAAAGTTCCACCGTGACGAAGCTCGAGAGTCGACAGGTCAACGTTCACCAAAACGAAAAACTAAGGGTATGGTGATGATCATGAAGTTGGGAATAGGATGATGGTGGTGTTTATAAGCTCGATCCGTGCCGATTTGGTTAAGCTTGCAAGCTAGGGTGTCTCGAGTGTACGGACAGAGAGAAGAGTCAAGAAGGAAGGAGAGAAAGGGTTAGGGTGTACGTGTGCGTGTGTGTGTGATTGGCAGAAGAAGAAAATAATAAAATCTAATTTGGCCCAAGGGAATATGAGCCCATATAATTGGTTCGTAATTACTCGTTTACACACTTCAATAATCGTAACTTTCTCGTTACGACTCCGATTTGAGTCTGACTCGCGTCAACGTACTCGTGACGTTGAGCACGATTTAATTACGATAACGAGGAAGATAATTTAAAACTGCATATGTACATCCATGTCACTAAGCCACCAAGGGCATAATCGTCATCTTACATACTCGGGGAGAAAATTATAATGAAAATTGGAACAGGTCGTCACATCTTCCCTTCTATTTTAACCTAATGGCTTAATATTTTTATTTATACTACTACAAAATAAAACCCTTAAAGGTCTTAGAATAAAACTACGAAACATAATAAAATAATAAAACAAAAAATAAAAGGTTTCCTATTTGAACTAAAATTCAAACTTCTCAGAAAATCAGACTTTTGACCGACCAAATCAACTCCCTAAAAATTCTCAGAAGGAATCCTCCTCAAAATATGCCATCTTGACCTCCAAAATACCCAAAATATCCAGAAACGTCAAATTGGGAAAGCTGCGTGATGGGCCTTTATTTCATTGCCACGGTCAAACGGCTTGGTAGAAAAATCTGAAATTTGGACACAATCATTCCAAAATTCATCCGTTTGATCACTTTTTGCTTCAAAGGAAGTTGAAGTCCTACATTAAAAATATATAACAAAGTATCAAAATTCTACCAAAATAACCAATAAATTAATACTAAGATTAGGGTAAAATATATAGTATAATATCGACTCATCAAATACCCCCAAACTTAGCTTTTTGCCTGTCCTCAAGAAAAACAAAACTCAGAAACAAAGACAAAAACTAACCAACTAGAAACTTAAACAAAAATTAACTAAGACAAAATTTTCACCTTCAAGCTACCAGCCATAGGAAACATTAAAAATCAGAACATCTTTTCAAAAGTTCCAACTAATCCCACTATAGAGTCTAAGCCATTTAAAATCAATTAGAAAAGAATTCATGAACTTCCTTTGATGTAAAGTGAACCAACTTAGTTAAAGAGACTCGACTAAAACGCTTACCTCTCGTCCTTTTTATTCAACAATTCACACATACTAACTTGAAACATAATGTTATATTTTTTTCTTCTTTTTCTTCTTTTTCTCTCTTTTTTTTTTTCCATTTATGTATTTGTTTTTTTTTTTTGCAGTAACAGTAGTGGTTGTGCAATGTCGGTTCACTTAAGCTTTCGATCCAACCCATGTAGCGAGCTTTAGGTCAATGACTCCCAAATCACAAGGGCTTTAGGGAAACTAGGTGAACACCCCTAAGGACTTACTAACTCGAGCTGAAAAGGCTACGAAACCAACTAACCACCTTGCCCTATGCCAAGACTCTACCATTTGACGCGAGAATCATTGCTAATTAGGCAAGACTAGCCCGGTTACTAAGCAAAGCCTCAGGTTGAACAATTATTATTTTATTGATAACAATAACTAAACTTCACTTAGAACAAAAATTAAAAATTACTTAGACGAAAAGCAAGTATTTCAATCTCACTCCCCCCAAACCATGTTGGTGTGAATGTGTAAACTTTCAAAGTATAACTCATGAATTAGTGCGTAAGCAACGATAAATAGAAAAAATTCTACTATGAGATTAATCTTCACGATATCCATTTGTTCTAACGTTTAAAATAATCTATGGATATCAACTTAAAAAGAATGAAAATTTTTATTTGACTCAAAAATAAAAATTCTCTTATTTCCCACCCCAAACTTAAATCACACATTGCCCTCAAGGTATGAAAAATAGAAGAAAAGAAAAAATAAACTAAAACAACAAAAGAGATAGAAAGACAAAAAATAAAACTAGAAAATAAAACAAACGACAAGCAAAACAAACTATAAAATGATACAATACAAAAATAAAATAAAATAAAGGGAATGGACACACCTGGGTTTCATGAGCATCAAAGAAGGTGCTGAAAAATAAAAACCCAAGAGTGCTTCCGGCTGGATTTGAACCCGTGAGATGGTGGAACAAGGTGAGGCGCTGAGCCTTGCACGTGCAGAGCACTTGTGTGAAAACCCTAACACCTGGAGCTATATAAGCTGACTTCATGTATTCCTCATTTCCCATCCCAGGTGCCGTGTCCCTCTTTCTAAACTTCTTCTGATCTCGAGCCCAGAGCCAGGCTCTGCCCCTCTCTATTTCAAAACAAAAATCTAATTAGAATAAAACCCAAAATAAAATACTGATTAACCTAAAAAAAAAATTGTTGTTTTTATGTTTTTCAATTTCTGAATTTTTTATATATATATATTTTTTGTTGTGATTGAAATAAAAGCAAGAAAATAAAATAAACAAAAATAAAAAGAAAGAGTTAAAAAAATTGGGTTGCCTTCCAATTAGCGTTTTAGTTAGACGGATTACGTCACTTGTTCTTTTAGAATCAACCACTTTTTAACAGCATCGTAAGGCAACAGCAGGTACGAAATGCGTTAAAGTTTATCAATTATGCTATTCAGGTAAATGGGTGAATCCTTCATATTAGCCCTTCTATGAGAATGAGTCTTTATAATAAAATAGGATTCCCTTCAGCAAGGCTAGATTTCTTGACAAAGAATAAGACTGCCATTAAACTTTTTCTTTATTCTCACGTAGAATTTAGCTCGCTTGTAAGAGTGTTTAGACCATCTCCTACTCTTGGGCTAAAACTTAAATTTTTAACCCATAAAACTTAGGTTTTTGCCTAAAAACAAAGTTTTTGCATCAATATTTTTGACCTAAATTTTTTAGCCTGAAATTATTAAAGAATAAATGACACACCCCGACCCGGAATGTTCACTTGGAATTCAAATCGAGCTGTGCTGGCTAACACCTGGAAGGTGACGAAGCCATAAGTGTAGTAAGACGGAAAATGTGACTAAATTTAAACCTAAAAGTGTCTAAATACAAGAGTGTGCGGGTGAGCGGGATTGAATCATTTTCACACGTGATGTTAGAGCATAAGACAATATAGTAAATAGGATGAAGGTTATACCACTAAAGGTAACCATCTCCTGGGTTTTGCCAGAATCCTCGTATACACGCAAGCACATCTACTAAACTTGGAGGGGTGAAAAACAAAGTTGAGTGGGTTAGCAAAACAATGCTTATACAAAAACCTTTATTTTTTAATATACTAACCCCTCGCCATAAAACAAGTATAGTTTCCTTAAAACATACTACGTAAGTATGTAAACAATAATATAACAGCATTATAATCAGAAATATGCCAAGTCATGATATATCAAAATGCCACAGTTTTATAATCATGTGATAATCAATTATAAGTAGTTTGCTCGTCATCTAAGCTAGCACACGAGTCGGAGTTGCCTAGTACAACCTGTATGACAGGACTGAGTGTAATAATACGCTCTGGTACTACAATCACGTGAAGGCTGGTGTTAAGCACTGTCACATACGAGTTGGAACTGCCTAATGTAATCTGTACGACAGGACTGGCACCTAAACTTGGATCCAAGGTGAGCGAACGATGCAGATGTGAACATACACGTGAAAGACTGGTCCTGGCCCTGGGCGGAGTACCAACACCGGGGTGTAGCAAGATGAGCATGTATACAAATATGTATGAATGTCATGACAGTAATATCTCAACCATATAGCAGCATTTATCACATTGCATATCACATTATCATATACTTGGCAATATAAACATACAGTGAAGTAAATACGCATTTATGGAAACTATAATATGTATAGATTATAAATTAAACTGCCCACTCACAGGTACGCAGTCGAAACGAAGCCTCCTAGCTTGGCTTAACACCGTACGTCTTCGGGATACGTTCCCCTATACGTGAAATTACTAATTAACTTAGTTTAATAACACATAAACGAAAACTTAAATAAAAACCCTGTAGATTGCTCAAACATAGGTTTTGAATATATGAAATCGATTTACTCGACGTCATGGACCTACACAAATTTTCAGAATAGTTTTTGGTCTTCTCACTCGCCGCCACAAGGTGGCTGGCATGGGTAGCCATGCGCTGCACGCGCCGATGCCCGCGCGCCCACGCACCTTCTCCATGAGTTCCTGCGCTTTTTTACAGTTTTTGGTCCAACTTTCAGAGCTCCAAACGAGCTCATTTCTCAACCAAAATCCGTGATTCAAAAACCCAAATAAGTTTAGGAATGCAGAGAATGGATCTACATTCACAGAAAGTTCGTATGTGGTCCGTGTTGTCCAGGAATTTTGCCTCAAAGTGGCCAAATGGCCACGGTTCAAGATTTCCAGAAAACTGGAAATTTCTTCCTAAATTTCAGAGTGAAATTCTAACTCGATAGTTACCCAAACTCAGTGATTCAAAAGCCATTTTGAAGTTAGGAATGTAGGGAACAAATCTATACCTATTAGAAGTACAGTTGTGATCGAGGTTGACCGGAAATATCCGCTGAAGGTGACCAAATGGTCACGGGTCTTTGGCTGGAAACAGAGCAATCTCCCTCCTCGAGCTTTCTGTGCTAAAACGTTCGTACAAAACATGAACATGAGATCAATACCAACCCATAGGAATGAAATGAAGGTTCTAGGGGTTTCTTGAGGCTTACCTAAGCCGTGAACGGCGAGAACTCGTCGGAATAGCTCGGGAACCATGGTGGTTTCCAAGGTGTAGGGAAGGAGAAGGGAGGAAGGACCTCTGCCAGGTCTGGTTTCGAGAAGGAGGGCTCTCGAGGATGGTGAGGCCACCAGAGAATGAACCACACGGTGGTGGAGCTCATGGTGATGGTGGTTCGGTGTGCATGTGTGCATGTTGCAGAGAAGAAGATAGAGCTTTCGGGTAGAGAGAGGAGAGAGAGAAAAGCAAGGGTTTCTGATTGGTGCCAAAAATGAGGGAGAGGATGTGAGTGGTGGAGAGGAAATGAAGGAAAAAGCAAAAGCTGATTTTCGGAAGGGTGTGAAAGAAAGAGGACCGGATCCCTTTTTGGGATTCGATTGGATGGATGGATTTTGTACAATTTAAAATGTACAAAATCTACCTCTTTGACGGTGTTTCCAACACTGTAAACGCTTGTACAAAAATACTCGTAGTTAACGTGTTTTAACGGAGCGTAACTTTTTCGTTAGAAATCCGATTTGGGTCTAATTCACGTTCACGCGTTCGTAGTGACAAGTACTACGAGGATACGCTAAAAGAATAAGCCATACATTCCTCTAGACGATGGTCAACGAAAGTCAAACTTCTTGCCTCTAGGGGCATTTTCGTAAATTCACAATTTTAAAATTAATAAAAACGTAAAATTAGGGACGGGCTTTGGTATCAGAGCCTAACCATGGCCGCGTGTGTGCCGACGAGGACGTCGGGCCCCTAAGGGGGGGTGGATACATCACCTAGGGGAGTGAATCCTGTAAGCTTTATATGTATATTCCCATCTCTACCTAGCGCAAAGCCTTTTGGGAGCTCACTGGCTTCGGGTTCCATTGGAACTCCGAAGTTAAGCGAGTAGCGTGCGAGAGCACTCCCATGGTGGGTGACCCTGATAGGAGCATATTTGTGCGACTTAGTTAGTGTGTTTTCTTGCATCTACTTAGTTATTTGTTGCTTAGTATAGTGTTTAAAGTCATTTTCGTGTGTTTTTAGGTCCAAGAAGCAAAGTTGGTAAAAAGATGCATTTTGGAGCATTTTAGAGCAAATCTGGGCTTGGAATGGATAGCACAAGCAATGGGCAAGCAGATGGACAAATTTGGAGTTCAAATGGAGCTAGGAATATGTTTCAAGGTTGGAGAAATAAATTCAAATCAAAGAAGATAAGGAATCAGCTACAAAGAAGGAGAATTATCCAAAACATTATCCAAACTACCTTATCTTATCCTTATCTTATCCAAACCTTATCTTATCTTATCCTATCCTAATCTTATCCTACCTTAATTCCAGCTACAAGGGGGACTCCTTTTCATATTAGGATGCCTAAAACCTGTTTTTAGGAGGCCTTTTTGTTCTAGAAACATGCCACAACACTCCTTTCTAGAAGCCCTAAAAATCTGACGCCCCAACCTTTCTAGATGGCCTTTTCCTTGTTGGTTTGGAGTCCTAAATCCTTTTCCTTGACAACCTAGGCCAAGTAATCCCTAGCCCTATAAATACAAGCTTATGCTGCACCATTCAGACCACCACCCTCTACCATAACTCACCTACATCCATCCACCACCATTCACCACACACTCTTGTGCCGCAGCTTTGCAAAGGAAGGAAGGAAGAAATCTGGAGCGTTTCTAGGTGTATTCTATCCTTTGTTTTTAATGTTTCAATTCAGTTTTCTTTGTTTAATTGCTATCATGAGGAACTAAACCCCTATTAGTTAGGGGGGGAATTTGAAGCCATGGATATATGTTTCTTATGATTCGATTTACTCCAGTTACGATTTCATGAATTATGAATGTGGTTTACTTTTCTGTTCTTATTAAGAACTTGTTTATGTATGTGGGTTGGGGGTCGACACTTGATTTGCATGCATAAATTTGATGCTAGGATATAAGGGAATTGCACCTAATCGTTATGAACTTATATTCATGAGTAGTAAAGATCGCTAGTCACGATTATGTGAAGTAAACCCTAGGTTGGATTAACATGCGTTTTCCATAGTTATGAATGCCTTGTCAATGTTCATGATTTCCATTAAACTTAATGATCTTTGTTGAATGTCTCTATCATGCGTATTCCATAGTTAGGGAGTTTGAGAAAGAATAATTTGGTTGTGATGCATTATCCATTCAATTCAATGAATCTAGGGAAATCTGGGAATTGATTAGTTCAATACAATTAATTCGGAACATTGTCATTCATGGTTTATCGAAAGAGTAACTGGGAATCAAGTTGTATACATATGTTCATGTGTGGATGAGGATCCCTCTAACTAGCCATTCACCCATTTAAATCACCAATTTCGTGTCTTTTTAAGTTGTCTTTACAATTTTGTTTGTTTAAGTTTGAATTCATTCAAAACCAATCCCCTGCTTTTAGTTTGTGTTAGTAGAGTCTAAATTCGTCGAATCTTGAGCCTCTTAGTCTTTTGAGTCAATTAGAGTCTTAATTTCGTTCAAATCAATCTTAGGTGTTAGTTTTGAGTCTAAAGAATCTGTTTTGTGTGTTTTAAGTCTAATTTAGCTTGTTTTGAGTGTCTAGAGTCTAGAAACTGTCTAGTTTGAGTTTTATTTGCTGTTTTGAGTTAATTGAGTCTAGTTTAGTGTTTTAAAGTTTATATAGTGTAGATTAGCATCCCTTCTAATCCCCGGCTAGAACGATCCCTACTTACACATACTACATCAATAGGGTTTAATTTGTGTGTCAAGTTAATTTTCACATCAGACCCACTGGGAAGTTCTCGTGTGAGTTCCCAGAAATAAAACCATGAGGGCATGGTTGGGACCCAAAGCGGACAATATATCGTGCTACGGCGGAGGCGTGCCCGGGATGTGGTGGGGGCCCGGGCCAGGATGTGACAATAAATTTAGGCTAATTTTTTCTTTCAAAGTAATTTAAAAAAAATTATGTACACTATTATA
Organism: Heteromeles arbutifolia; assembly: GCA_024362995.1. Classification (NCBI taxonomy): domain Eukaryota; kingdom Viridiplantae; phylum Streptophyta; class Magnoliopsida; order Rosales; family Rosaceae; genus Heteromeles; species Heteromeles arbutifolia. The sequence continues at coordinate 33,579,999 of JANCRC010000002.1, read as the reverse complement.
ATTTAATTTTACAAACATTTTAACCTTAAAATATTTAAATTATGATAAATATTAAAAAAATCACTAAATTTGGGTGAATTTTGAGTTAAATAATTTTTTTTAATTATTTTAGCTGTTGGATTTAAATTTGGGTCATTAGATTTTTTTTTCTACCGTTAGATTTGATTATATTCGATTTCAGTTGTTGGATTCAATAAATCTTAAGAGACATGTCCATATGGATGGGGTCTCGTTGGTGGTGGCCACACCATTTTCTGGGCTAAATCTTAGTGGGGATTTGGCTTTTGTTTAGTTTTTAGCTTTTAGCCCACATATTTAGCATGAGTTGTGTTGAGTTTATTTTTTGGGGGAGGGGGGGGCCTAGAATAAAACCTATAAAATAGCATTTAGCTCAGGGTTGGGTTTGGTCTTATGGATTTCCTCAAGTTTGATTTGTTGTGCACAATCTTGTCCAATCCATCAGTAGGTTCTGGGAGGATTTTAGGATCATCATGTGCTGCTTCCTCCTTTGGGTGTAAGCAAGTGGTAGATTTCTCCTCAGTTCCTACACCAATCTCCCCTTCACCATCAAAACTTTTCTCATGGTTTAATGCTTGAATTTGAAACCCTTGATTGGTTATTTCAATGCACAACTCAGTTGATTCCAACAATTTAGAGAGTTTGTCCTCTAGCGAAAGCTGTTGTGGCACATTAGACTACTCAAAATAATGCTCGAGATGCTTTTGCAAACTTGGGGTGTAGAACTCTAAATATGGATTGTTCTAATTTCTTTTTGAGTCGTTTCTCATATTGATATGCTCTTGGACAAACCCTGGAAAATATTCCCTTTCGGGACACAGCAAAATATCATAGGTCTTCAAACAGCAAAGTGCACAAATTGTAGGTTTAAATCCATAACAATCCCATTCCGTAGAGTTGACCCATAAGGGCGATCCTCGTAATTGTATATTGAATCCAGGAGGAGGAACAAATTCCATCGTTGCACAAATTGTAACACAAAAAAAATAAAATAAATCAAGTAAATAAAAAAGATATATACAAAAATAATTAACTAAGAGTTGATAAACACAAATTATTTAAAACAATCCCCGACAACGGCACCAATTTTTTGGAAGAGATTTTTACCACCTGCAAAAGTCGGGATAAAAACACTTAAAAATACTTGCAAGAGTACAAGGTTATTATAGTATACTAGCTTAAGCAAGGTCGTTCTCCACAGAGATTGAATGAATAATTTATGTAAATACCAAATCTTAATTAATTATTTGAAAACAAAGTTTGAACAAAGGTGATTTTATGACCAAAAATATTAAAAACGAATTTAATTAAAAACAATTAAGTAAATTGACAAAGTAAAGAAAACAAAAGAAAATAGTTTTGAAAATAAATTTGAGCACTAGGGTTCCGTCCTCACCTTAACAATCCTACGTAGTTCTTCCAATTACATATGAATTACAATTACACAAGCATATTTGAAGGTTAGGTTTTCCTAAAGTATGTCCTACTTGGAACCTCCAACATAGAACATATATCTAACATGCAACCCGTTCGTGACGTTCAGATCGAATGTGAACATGCAAGACTTGTTAAATTTTGTGAAATCCTTTTGAAAAACCTTATAACCTTTAAGACGTGTCTTTCATCCTAAGAAGTTGCACATATTAACCACAAGATGCCTTAGTCAATTTTTTGGACAGCCTTTGGCAAAAATTGCATCAAATTACTTTTCTAAATATCTTAATGGTGGCCAATCATCAAGACAATTAGATAGTTTAAACCGGTGATTAATAACTCAAAACTTGCATGGATAATATCATAAGCAAATTGAAAAGAAACTACATATTCTTGCTAAGGCTCGTGGCCTCACCCTAGCAGAAGAAAATTAGTTACGAATAATCATAAAACAAAATATTATTAAAAACATGGATAGAAAACACCTTAAAAATAAATTTGAATCCTTAAAAGCTCTCTAAAGCCAAAGTATTGTGTTCTCTCCTTCTTCTTCCCTTCTCTTTTAACCTAATGGCTTAATATTTTTATTTATACTACTACAAAATAAAACCATAAAAGGTCTTAGAATAAAACTAGGAAACATAATAAAATAATAAAACAGAAAATAAAAGGTTTCCCATTTGAACTAGAAAATCAGACTTTTGACCGACCAAATTGATGTAGTAGAAACTAACACACAAATTAAACCCTATAAATTATGCAATCGTAGTATGAGTAAGTAGGGATCGTTCTATTCCGGGGATTAGAAGGGATGCTAATCAACACAAATTAAACTTATAAAACTGAAAACTAAGTTAAACTAACAACAAAACAATGACTGGGGGGATTTTGGACGAATTTAATTAAAACAAAAGTAAAGTGCAACAAGTAAATTAAGTTGTGAATTAAATATGGATGAAAGGATAGCTAAAGGATTCTTCTCCACACATGAATCATATGCATACAAATCGATTTTCAGTTATTTTTCCTATAAACCATGAATGACAATGCCCCAAATTAACTGTGAATAACACTAATTAACTCTCAGATTTTCCTAAGTTCATTGAATTGGACTCAACGACGCAACCAAATTATTCTTCTCAAGTTCCCTAACTATGAAAAGCATGATAGAGATACATCTCAAAGATCATTAAGTTATGTGAAAATTATAAGCATTGACAAAGCATTCGTAACTATGAAAAGCATGATACTCCTGCCAAGAATTTACTTAACTTAATCATGACTAGTGACTTTTACTACTTGCAAATATAAGTTCATAACGATTAGGTGAAATTCCCTTATATTCTAGCATCAAATCCCTGCATGCAAACTAAGTGTGCACCTTTAATAAACATACAAGAATAAGTTCTCTATAAAGCAGATAAGTAAATCGCATTCTTGTTTTATGAAACAATAACTGGATGTAATCAATTTATATAAAACATATGATCATGGCTTCAAATTCACCTCTAGCTAAAAAGAAACTTAGTTACGCATGTTCATCATAACTAAAAAAAAATCTAAAATAAACATTGAAACTTAAAACAAAGATAGAAAGAACTCTGAAAACTCCAGCAACTTCAATGGATGAATGGTAGGCATGGTACACCTAAATCTCTGCAGGAATTTCATATATATAGGGGAAAATGGCAGAATCAAAGGAGGAAAGGGTTTTGGCATTTTTGAGTTATTTTAGGACTCTAAAAATCAGGTAGAAAGTGTTGGAATGTGATTAGGATTCCTTCTTGTAGCTAGAGATAAGATAAGATAATGTTGGATAAGATAGGATAAGATAAGATAAGATAAGATAGGATAGGATATGATAATGTTCCTCTCCAATTAGGATTCCTCTTTCTTGTGTAATTCCTTGCCTTCCAAGCCTCAACTTTAATTTCTCCAGATTTTAACTAATGTCTAGCACCATTTAAACACCAAAAACGTTCAGCCCATATGCTATCCACGCATGCTATCCAATCTAAGTCCAAAACTGCTCCAAATTGCTCCATTTAGCTATATATTGTCATCTTTACCAACTGGACCTACAATAATACAAAAATAACATAAATTACCATAATAAATGGAAATTAACGAAGTAAATGCAAAGAAATAAGATAACAAAGTCGCATAAATATGCTCCTTTCACAAATCAACTCCGATTTGGTCCCAAAAGGTCTCTTTGAAAGCTGAAGACGTCCCCTACAAATCCTCAAAAGGAATCTTCCTCAAAATATGCCATCTTGACCTCCAAAATACCCAAAATGTCCAAAAACGTCAAACTGAGAAAGCTGCGCGTTGGGCCCTTATTTCATTGCCATGGTCAAATGGCTAGGTAGAAAAATTTGAAATTTTGACACAATCATCTTGAAAGACTCATGAACATCCTCCAATTGGAATCACTCCAAAATTCATCCGTTTGTCAGTTTTTGCTTCAGAGGAAATTGAATGTCCTACATTGAAAATATATAACAAAGTATCAAAATTCTACCAAAATAACCAATAAATTAATACTAAGATTAGGGTAAAATATATGGTGTTATATCAACTCATCATTGTACAAGGAATGTAGTTGTATATATATATTATTTGCACGTATCAATGAAATTAAACATTCAATCATATATTCTTTTTCTACATGGTATGCATAACAGGTTGAAAACCCTAGCTCTCTTTTCAATTTTTTCTTGGTAGCGATCTCTGCCTTTCACCATAGGAGATTCCTCTTCTTCCGATGGCACCACTCCTTTTTACCTTCACCATTTAGACCACCCTAACCTTGTTCTTGTCTCCAAAAAATTGAATGGGGATAATTACACAACCTGGGCCCATGGCATGTAGATTACTTTAAGTGCCAAGAACAAACTTGGTTTTATCAATGGTGACATCTAGGAACCCTCATCCACCGAAAGTCCTGATGCTCACGCTGCTTGGTGTCGTTGCAACGACATGATTTTCTCTTGGATTTTGCATTCATTGAAACCTGACCTTGTCGAATCTGTGCTCTTCTCTACCACTACCAAGGTCGTGTGGGATGACCTTCACGAATGTTTTTCTTAGAGCAACACTCCTCATATTTTCCAACTCAATCATGAACTTGCTATAATTTCACAAGGCTCATCTTTCGTCTCTGCCTATTTCACTCGCCTTAAAGCTCTTTGGGATGAACTTGTCTCCTACAGTGATGGCTGCATATGTTCTTGCGGCACCAAGCATGAACGTCAACAACTCATGCAATTTCTAATGGGTCTCAACGAGTCATTTGTCGCCGTCCGAGATCAAATTCTTTTGATGAATCCTTTACCCACTGTTTTTCAGGCATGTTCTTTGGTTTCTCAGGCTGAAAAATAGCGTTCTCTTGGTTCTGTCCGTTCTACAAAACCTCTTGCTGCAATGGTGGTTCGCGGCTTTCATCGAAGTTCCTCTGATTATCCTTATCTCCACTGCACTAACTGCAACTACGACTTCCACACGTGTGAAACTTATCACAAACTTCATGGTTATCTTATTGGCCATCCTCTCCATGGTCAGCCATTGAAAATCCCCTTCCCTCGCCGATCACCATTCCGCAACAACCTTGTTGCTTCTTCCTCTCGCAGTATAGCTGCTTCTCGGTCCTCTAGCGATTAGCGTTCTCCATCTAGCAGTAACTTTTTGCAGCACTCTTCTTCTTTTGCCCACACCGTGCAAGGGTCTCCCACCCTCCAGGATCTTCATGTCGCGATGCCGAACCTTTTCGCTGACCAATGTTTTCGCCTTCTCGCTATTCTAGATGAAACCACCGCATCCTCTTTGTCTGCTCAAGCCCATGCCATTTCCAACGATGACTTTGCCAAAGGTTTGTTACCCGTCACTTTCTATCGTGGTCAATGGATCATTGATAGCGGCGTTACGGATCACATCACTTCTTCCTCATCATTTTTGGTTGATACTTATGCTCCTCAATTGCTTCCTGTCTCCTTGCCAAGTGGAGCCATGGCTCCAATTACGTTAACTGGGACTCTGCGTTTGAATTCTTCACTTGATTTGAAAGATGTTTGTGTGTTCCTAATTTTAAAGTAGACTCTTTATCGGTTGGTAAGCTTATAGAGGGATTATCATGTTCCGTGGCTTTTTTTCCTTCTTAGTGTGTTTTGTAGGACTTGGTTTCGGAGGCGATGATTGGTATGGGTAAGCGACGTGGCGACCTTCACTACCTCGTGGCCCTTGCCTTTTCCATCCCCACCTATCAACCTTTATGCAATTTCATCACCATACTATCCTCCCTTTGGCATAGGCACCTCAACCATCATTCTTTCGCCCGTTTGCAAGTTTTAGCCTCTAGTTTTCTTAATTGTTCTTTTGATTCTAGCCATGTTTGTGCTATTTGTCCTTTGGTGAAACAAACCTGCCAACCTTTTGGTTTAAGTTCAATTTCAACAACTTTTCCTTTTTCTTTAATTCATTATGATATTTGGGGTCCCAATCAACAATCTTCCCTTACTAGAGCTCATTATTTTTTTACTATTATGGATGATTTTTCCCAATTTACATGGGTTTTCTTAATGCGGCATAAATTTGACACCCAACAAATTATTAAACAATTTTTCACTTATGTTAATACCCAGTTTCATACTAAAATCCAAAGTATTCATTTCGATAATGATGGTGAATTTTATTCTCTTCGTGAATTTTTCTCTGACAATGGGGTTCTTTTTCAAACTTCATGTATTTATACACCCTAACAAAATGGTGTTGTTGAACGCACACACTGACACCTTCTTGAAACCGCACAAGCCCTTCAGTTTCATTCCCACATTTCACTAAAATTTTGGGATGAATGTGTTCTTATAGCCGCTTATACAATTAATTGACTTCCCTTCGCCTTCTTCATCAAAAGTTTCCCTTTGAGGTCCTCCATAATAAACCGCCATCTTATGATCACTTCCATATTTTTGGTTGTTTAGCTTATGCCACCTCCGTTATTCCCTCCACTAAGTTCTCACCTAGAGCTCATAATTGTACTTTTATTAGTTACCCCCATGGTCAAAAAGCATATAAACTCTATGACTTTGACACACACCGCAAATTCACTAGTCGGGATGTCACTTTTCATGAAAATTCCTTCCCTTTTTCTTCCTTTCCTCATCCACATGCTGCCTCTTCACTCGGTCAAACCCCCGAGCCTCCTTTTCCAATTACTTTTTCCTTGGACATCTATCCTTATTTCCCCTAGGCCTCCACCACGTCCATGCCACCTCTTAACCACATGCCCCTCCTACCTTGCCTATTGTCCCTAACACACCTTTCATCGTGCCTCCTCACATACCTTCCAATAATACACATGCTCTGCTACCACAACCCACCGACACACCAGCCATAATTCCCACCGACTCCTACATAACGCGCTAACCACTACTGATCCTTTGCCTATCCCTCCCCCCACGACTCCCAATGCCCCAGTACAGCCCACACATACGTCTTCCCATCCCCATGCCCCCTGTCATATCTAAAAGACTATGTTTGCTCCCAGGTGATACTGCCACCACACCCCTCATCGACTTCGTAGCCAAGTTCTGCCAAAGGTACACGGTATCCTCTCTGTAATTATATTTCTTACCATCGTTTATCACACAATCATCTTTCTTATGTCTACTATGTTAGTTCGAATGTGGAGCCATATTCCTTTGCAGAAGCTGCTAGTGATCCTAATTGGAGCCATGCCATGACTGAAGAACATGGGGTTTTACTTGCTAATCGTACTTGCGTTTAAGTGGGTGTACAAAATTAAACATAATTCTGATGGTTTGATTGAATGCTACAAAGCCCGTTTGGTTGCCAAGGGTTTTACACAGACATAAAGTATTGATTATCATGACACTTTTTCACCCACTATAGAAGATGATCACTGTGCGTTGTTTACTTGCTCTTGCTGCTAGTCAGTGTTGGTCTCTCCATCAGCTTGATGTCAATAATGCATTTTTACATGGTGAACTCCTCCTCCTGGTCTTCGGCAACATGGGGATCACCTTGTGTGTTGCGTTCAGAAATATCTTTATGGTCTCAAGAAGGTTTCTCATCAATGGTTTGCCAAGTTTTTCGATGCCATTTTTTCTCGTCAAGAAGGTTTCACAACCTTGCTTATTTATGTGGATGATATTGTGATCACAGGCAAATATTGTTGCAATTAATTCTCTCAAATCTTTTCTCTGTACTCACTTCCGAATTAAAGATCTTGGTGACTTAAAGTATTTTTTGGGTATTGAGGTCCTCGATCCAAAACTGGCATTTATATTTCTGAACGTAAATATGCATTGGAGATTTTGAAAGATTATGGTTTTCTGGGAGTGCGTCCTGCTGCAGTCCTATGGAGGATACAAAATTGTCTGACAAAAGAGAGCTTCTCAAGGATCCAGAAAAATATAGGAGTCTAGTGGGACGATTGATTTATCTAACAATAACCCGATGGGATATTACTTATCCTGTACATGTTCTAAGTTGTTTCATGCATGAGCCATGAATCCCTCATATGGATGACGCTATTTGAGTTGTCCGTTGTTTGAAGTCTACTCCAGGCCAAGGCTTATTATTTTGTTCTGATAATCAAATAAAGTTAACAGCATTCTGTGATTTTGATTGGGCGGGTTGCCCCATCACTCAACGCTTGACTACCGGTTACTATCTGTTCTTTGGAGATTCTTTGATTTCATGGCGAGCCAAGCGGCAAAAAACTATTTCCCTTTCTTTCGCTGAAGCGAAATATAGAGTTATAGCTAGTGTTTGTTGTGAGGTGGTTTGGCTGCAGTTTCTATTGGAGGATTTGGGTATTACTTCAGTTGGTCCAAATCTTTTGTTTTGTGATAATCAAGCAGCATTACATATAACCGCCAATCCCGTCTTCCATGAGCACACTCAGCATATTGAGATGGATTGTCACTTTATATGTGATAAGATTGTTGATGGTACAATAGCGACTAAGCATGTTGGTACAACACAACAGTTGGTAGATTTGTTTACGAAGCCTTTCGGCAAGGATAAGTTTTCAAGCTTGTTACGCAAGTTGGGAATTCTTGACATCCACTCTCCAACTTGAGGGAGAGTGTTAGACAAAGTAGGAAATCAATTAGAATTATAACTGTAAATGTATTCCTAACTTGTAGGGAGAGTTCTTGTTATACAAGGAATATAGTTGTATATTATTTGCATTTATCAATGAAATTAAACATTCAATCATATATTCTTTTTCTACATGGTTGGAAAATATATGAATAATTCATTTCTTATAATTAGCTTCGTTACTAACTTTTTTTTATTTATTTTTATTTTTTATAATTTCACTTTTATTGCACAAAAAGATGCAATTGAACCATGTTCCTCTAGGATGGACTATGAAGTTATATAATCAAAGGTTCAGGCTGGAAATAGCTATGAGATCACTTACTTTCGCACTATCAGAGCAGTTCCACCGGGGACCCAGCCAAATTATTGGCCCGACACCCAGCCAATCCACTCTAGCTGAGCAGATAGGCTGGCACCTAGCCCAAGCTGGTCTCTAGGTTGGCTCGGAATGTGCTGAGCCCTTGCCTGACCTACATGACACTAGGCGATACTGCCACGCCTCCCTCGACCCGAATTCGACTCCCTAGGTGTGGAGCACCTCCTTGGCGAGCTTCGGCGAGGAGACGACGACGAGGTTGCGCTGCCCCATGTGGAGGAGGAAGCAGTTGTCGAATTGTTATATAAACACCGAGATCAAAGACAATAGAAGAAGAAGCACCGCGACCACCGCCTAAAAAACTAGAACCGGGTACGAGGAGGGGGCTTCTCTTCTGCAACAGTGATGATGTCCCATCAAAGATTCAATGGCCTTTGTCAATGGAAGTTGATGTTTCTGCAGAGAAACAAGTGGACGGAATTTGAAATTTGAAACCCAATTGACATATAAACAAGGACTTGTGTATATCAGGGAAGAAAAAGAAAAAGGGAGTCCAGAGAGACCCTTTTGAGAAAAGTGGGAAGAAGAAGAAGGGATCATGTTAGAAATTAAAAATTAAATTATTATTTTATAATAAAATTTAATAAAATTTTAATAAAATTGTGTTGATCCTAAAAACTACCAAGCCTACGTGGCGCGCAGGCCAAGTAACTAATAAGCTAACTACGTCATTCGGTTGTGTGCGGGGCGTGCCAACTCGTCGGCCGAGCTCGGCCGAGGAGTAAAATTTGTTGATGTTGCGTTGGTTGCGCTGCTGACTTCTGCGTCTTGCGATTGCGGCCAAGGAAGGAACTTGACTCGGCTCTCGGATTCTAAAGCCTGAAGACAAGGCTACTAAATATGCGAAGTTCATAGATCGTTGTCGTCGGATTTGGTCACAGTGATGGTATTCATCAGAGTAAACTCACGCCGAATTGACACCAAAGTGTAAGGGCACAAATACTCAAAGCGGATGTACGTCTTGATGGTGAATGTGGTTCGGCCGTTTGAATGCCGAACTCTAAAGCCCACTTGTGAGTATCCAATCATAAAACAACTCGGCGTTCAATGTGCTGAGCCCTAATAAACTGTAACACATCACTTCGCCGAGAAGGTTGATGAGATGACCTCTGCCAATAAGGATTCAAAAATCCTTCTCGATCGAGACTTGGATAGGTAACCAGTCAGGCCATTCGCAGTGTTGTTTATCCAAACTGAATGTGCTCCGCGGTCGGCTGATTTTACAGCGATAGTGTTGTTTATCTAAACTGAAGATACCACCGGTTGCCTTCACAGTGCTGTTTATCCAAACTGAAGGTGTGCTGGTGAAAAGGAAAATAAAAATCTCAAGGTTGTTGAGAGGTTTCGCGTAGAGCGAGGGTTTGCGCAGGGCAGATTTGTGTGTTAAGTTGGAGAGAGTCCGAATGGTGCCACTGCCTCTGTATTTATAGGAGCGTCTCTGCAATTAAGTCCAAGTCATACTTGGATTAGGACTCCTTATTCTGATCCAAAACTACCTCGATTAATCCTTCTCCAATCAGAACTTTGAACCTAGCCTTTATCATGCCGTACACATCTCTTATATCTCATCCTCGCCGAGACCCCTTAATGAATAAGGATTCATGCTATCCGTAGGACTCTGCCTGCTTCGCCTTTATCCAAACAGCACTCTCCCTGACCAGACCTGGCCGATCTCGGCCCATGGGCTAAATAATCCACAAGCCTCCAAATAGAACTTTCTGGGCCGAGAACAATTCTAATTTGGCCCAAACTGATATTTTGGGCCTAAACATTGCCCCCTCGCTTCTGAGGTCTTCGGCCGGGAGATCTACCGGCCGAGTACTGACCTTGAAGAAGCGAATCTTTTCAAAAATTCAGTCCTCGATTTCCAAGGAGCATTTATGAAGCACGATTGCACGATCTTCTTTCTGCCAACCGTCCCACTACGTGGCGTCTTCTGCCTAAACCTTAAACCGTCGAATCTCTTACCAAGCGTAATCATCGCACCTCGATTCGCAGACTCTTAATTAACCTGACGATTGTGCGAGCATCAAAATGTCTTTTCCCATAAAACTTGCCGTCACACGCAAACGTGCATCAAGAAACTCGGTCTCTTCACCTGGATTCTCCGGATATTCATAATGATTAGAGACTTTTCGACTAATTTCCCTTTTATTTCGAATTCTAGAGCGATTGATCTTCCTCCAAGGACCCTATAAATATCAGAACTCCTTCATTTGCACCTTTACACTTTCCAAATTCCTGAAATCTCTTGCTCTCACTCCCGAAACACCAGAAGAACCTTTTTTCTCCCAGATACTTGCCCTCAAATTCCAAACCAGAAATCCCTTTTTCCAGAAACCTTCTGACTATTAGCAATGGCTTCCTTCACCTCCCAGCTCTCCAAAGAATGCAAGAAATGCGAGAAAATTGTCGATCACTGCGCCATCAAAACCATTCGCTTCGAATGCGATATGAACACCCCCCATCAGATCCTCGGTCCTCTTTTCAAAGCGGCCGTGCCGCCCCCAATTACCGAAATCTTCAAAGTCGAGAGGCTGAAATTCCTGCTACAAGGCTTTGAGTGGTTAAGATGGAGCTCGGCAAAACCTCAAGGTTCCTGGCCCTCGACCACTACAACCTGGGTGGCCTGGGTCGAGCGGATGGAGAAGGTTTTCGGTGAGCAGTGGAAAACGCTCGGCATCTATGACGTCATCCGCCTCTCCTCACTAGAGATAGTCATGGACAAAAAGCTCCTCATAGCCGCCACAAGCCTCTGGTGCTCGGCTACCAACACCTTGGTCCTCCCACTCGGCCCCGTCTGTCCCACCATCCTTGACGTTATGGCCCTTCTGGGGACCTCCCCATCTGGCATTCCAATCGATGCCGCCCTCTCCGGGTACCCGTCGAATCTTGACCTGAAAGGGCTTTTCGACAAGCGGGCCCTCGAGATTCTGAACGGCGAAGGTCAAACACCTTCGAAGGAAAAGGTTCAAAAACTCCACAAGAACTTCTTCAACTATAACACCCTCTACCTCCATTTCGCCGGCCGAGGGGACGAAGACCTGTGAGAAGGGGAGCACGAGGCCTTCCTCTTCTATTGGTACAACAAATACATCTGCTGTACCAAGTTAAACAAGTGCCTCGTCGAGAACATGCCAGTGGCCGAGGCTCTGGCTAGCGGCCACATTTTGGCTCTTAGCCCGACGATCTTCGCTCACATCTTCCACTGCTTGGCCGAGATGACCCTTCACAAGGTCGACCCGCACCAGAACGACCCTCTCTGGGTCTTTCAGCTCTGGCTGCAGGTTTACTTTATCCCCCTTCGACCAGAAACTGCTAACTTCTTGCCCACCGAGGCACTTGGTCCTCAGCTGGCTTCTCGACCAGCACCCCCGCACAAGGCCGAGGAAGTATTCAAATACCTATTCACCCTCGATGCCCTCTCTGATGATGAATTTCTGATCTGTCATCGTCGTGAATACCCCTCGTCGGTCATGCTCCTTTTGTCAGCGTGGAGCACGGAGGAAGATGCCGACCTCCGTCAATCCTGGGGATCGTTCGTGCTTGCCCGGGACCTTCCACTTGGCTGTGACGCCTGCCGAGCCAGCTGAGAGGCCTGTCATCCAAACTTCACCGCCCAGCAACTCGGCTACCTTCAAGGCTGCCCGGTCCCCCTTCTCTCCTCTTGCACTCTTTTGAGCCGAGGACGCCTCTCTGGCTCCTCAGAAAAGGAATGCAAAGATGCGAAGAGGGAATTTCAAGAACGGTGCCGGAAACTTCGCCTTCGACCGGTCGTCCCTGAATCCCTCAGCACTGACACCTTCGGCGACTGGTGGGAAGAATGCACTCAACAATTCTTTGGTGCACCGATCGAAGATATCACAAGCAGGCTCTTCGGCGATCATCCGAATAAGACCCTAGCTCTCTCGCCTAAAGAAGCGGCCCAAGGTATATGGCTATTTTTCCTTTGCTTTTGAGAGAAATCATCTTAATTTAACTGACTCGCTCTTATCTTTTCCCAGGCAGCCGAGCGCCGAAGAGAGTAGAGGTGGTGGCTGCCGTTGCGGCGAAGAAGAAATCAATTCCCTCATCCAGGCCAAGCAAACGACCTCGACAGGAGACCGAGACAGCAGCCGTGACCCCTCAGCCCTCCAAGCATGTCAAGAAATTGGCAAAGAAAGGGGAACGAGAAATCCATGTCGTTGATAGCCAAACGACAGGATCAGCCACAGCTGACGTCTCTCCCTCCATCAGCACCGAGGCGGTCGTGCGGCGGGCCCAAACTGGCCAAGCACCCGAGGCTCGATCTGAGCCACAGGTCACGGCTGAGCCGGCAGCTGCCCAGCCAGCTGAAGGTATGGCATCTCCAGCCTCGGCCGCACCGGCTGCTTCCCCGCCGGTTGAGAGAACGGCCACTTCTGAACTGGTGGCGGCCCCTGTCTTGGAAGGGGCAACTGCAGCGACGAGAAGAACCCCTTCCAAGGCTCTAAGACAGTCGGCAGTCATCATGGAGGTATAACGATGCGGTTATTAATTCCTTCTTCCTCGAACAACTTCGAGCAATTTTAACCACCTTTATTTCAAGATGATGAAAGTGACAACCACCCCAACAGTCCTCCTCCGTCGGTCGAAGCAGCAATCCGGGTCGAGCTTCCTGTAACAGCTGAAGCGGTCGGCCAGGTTGACCCTCCCGCAGTTGCACATGGGAAAGGCCTTGCCGCCGAGCCTGAAGCAACGGCGGAAACGCCGATCCGCCCACAGGATCAAGACCTCGGCATCCCTCATAAGGAAGCCACCTCCGCCTACGTAAGCACTCTCCTTACTATTCTTTTATCAATCTTCTGGCTTGGAACGCTAAACCAGAAAATACTAAGCCCGCGTTCTCCTTTCACCGAAAATTTTATGCACCGAAGGGCGTTATCTATATCTCTTGGCCACCTCAGTGCCCATCAAATGTAGATAACCTTCATCGGCCGCGTGAATTGAGAAGTAGTCTAAAACATTAGGCTCGGCCATTGAGCTCTCTGGGTTGGAGCAACGATCCAGCAGACATGGCCGAAGTCTCTTCTCAGTAGGTCTAAAATTTCCTTCTCAATTGATTTTCTGATGATTCGATATGTTCTGACCTTTCTGTTTCGTGTAGCCTTCGTGGGAAGTCGAATTCGATGCTCTCCTCTGAGCAGCATCGGGAACTGCTGGCCCTTCGACGACCACGATTGGGTCCTCGGTCGACTCATCTTTTTTCGTCAAGCTGCAAGAGCTTCTGTCACTTTCGGCCTCCCAGGTTCTCGAACGCAAGGGTCTCGACTCTGTCGGCGAATGCCTCAATGACCTTGCGGTTAATGGTCAGTTGAGCCCTGAAGCTATAACTCGGGCATCTTCGACCTTGGAGCAGACTCGAGAATTCTTCGGCATTTTTGAGAAAGCTTTTCGGGCCGAGGACGACTTGAAGGTCGCGTCGAGCGTTCTCGAAGCTCTCCGCCCAAAAGTTGAAGCCATGAAAGCAAAGAAGGATACTCTGGCCGACCTGGACCGTCAGATCATTGAGCTTCAAAAACAGAGATCGGCCCTGGCTTCTGAACTCGCGAGGGATTTTAAGCTGGGTGGCAAATCCTGCCTGTTCGACTATGCGGCTAGCGTAAAGCAGGTCGAACAGCTCAAAATGGATAAGAGGATCCGTCAGGCCGAGGTCATCGTGGGCGAAGTAAGGTGGCTGGAGCTGAAGGCCGTGCTTGAAACTCTTCTTCCCCCGTCACCCTAGACTTACTTATGTACTGACCGACCAGCTTAAACTGTACTTTTTGACAATTTTTTAATAAGAACTTTCATTCTCGCATCTCCCAAGTAGTCGGATAGTATTTCTTTAAAAATTTCCCATTGATTGGTAACTTGTGAACTGCGCTGGCTCGATCTTTAAGGTGATATGCCACCTTGCCGAGCACTTTATAAATGATGAACAGTCCTTCCCAATTCGGCTACCATTTGCCGAATCTAGGATCTTTAATTCCCATAGGCAACACAGTTTGCCAGACTAAATCTCCTTCACCCAATGTTTTCTGTCTAACCCGTTGGTTATAGGCTCGTTAGGCAATCTTTTTCTGTGCTACTAATAAATTGTATGCATCAAGCCGCGCTTCTTCCAAATCCTCTAACTCTTGCCTCATAGACTGACTATATTCAGCGCTGAACAAATTACTTTGCTCGATTATTCGCAACAAATTTATGCTTAATTCGACTGGTAGCATTGCGTCGTGCCCGTAGGTTAGTGCGTACGGAGTTGTCCCAGTCGCGGACCGGAGCGATGTTCGATAAGCCCATAAAGCCTCGTTCAACTTCAAATGCCACATGCCAGGCCTTTCCCCTATTATTTTCTCAAGAATACCGATCATCACCTTATTACTTGCTTCGGCCTGTCCGTTTGCCTGTGGATAGTACGGCGTGGACTGTTCAAGCCGAATTTTCAGATTCGCTACATACTCTTTAAACCTCTCGGCTGTAAAGATCGTGCTATTGTCAGTTATGATGGTTTCTGGTATCCCAAATCTGGTCACGATGTGTTCCTCCACAAAGTCACAAACTTCTTTAGACGTTAACTCGGCATACGATTTTACCTCGACCCACTCGGTGAAGTAATCGGTCGCCACAAGTATCCATGCATGCTTGGCAGCCCCGGAGGACGGCGTGATTTTGCCAATTACGTCCATAGCCCATCCTCTAAATGGCTATGGTTTAGTGACCGAGTGCAGTGATTTGGCCGAGACTCTTTGTATGGGACCATGAATTTGGCATTACACATATCCCCGTGCGAACTCAATGCAATCTTTTAATATGCTTGGCAAAAAATAACCATGCCGTCGAAGCAACCATCGTATTTTTCGGCCCGACTGATGAGATCCGCAAATTCCTTCATGAACTTCCGTGATTGCTCGAGCAGCTTCTTGGGGGCCGAGACATAACAATAGTAGTTCATCCTCGCCTTTTCAGTATAATTCATTTTGATACATGACATAATTCGTGGCGTGAACCCTTGTCTTGCGGTCGTGTTTGCTATTAGGATTATCGAGATACCGCATGATAGGCTTCCTCCAATCATCTGGCATTGCCTCAACTGCGCAAACATCTATAGGGTCTTGTCGGTCCAACAACGAAGGTAATGACATAACTCTTATGCGTATTACGTTATCGCGTCGGAGGACCTGCTGATTAACCAAAGCCGGGTATAGTCATCGTAACACAGGTATTTCCCGGCCTAGCTTACCCCCCAAGAGTTGTGCTCCGGAAGCGATTTGGGCCAGTTCGTCTGCGTCGGTATTATGAACCCGGGAAATGTGTTCAAACGTGATGCCGTCAAAGGACTCGGCCAAATAGCTGGCAACCATGTGGTAGGGTGCTAGAGTACAACTCATGCATCGAAATGACCCATTGAGTTGCTTAATCACAAGTTCAGAATCACCGAGGACGAGGACACGGGTCGCTCGTAAGTCATGGAGGACATGAAGGCCGATGATAAGAGCTTCATATTCGGCCTGATTATTCGTACAATCGAAATCGAGCCGAAGAGAAAAAGACCAGCAGCAGTGGCTAGGCGATTGAATGACGATGCCAACAACGGCCGAGTCTGAGGTACTAGACCCATCAAAGTACATTGTCCAGTAGTTATCGCGTGCTTCAACCATGCCGATTTCGACGTCATTGCCCCCGACATCATATGGGGAGGGATGTTGGGCCAAAAAATCGCCTAAAGCTTGGCCTTTAACGGCTTTCTGAGGCACGTACTACAGACTGAACTCTGACAACGCCATTGTCCATTTCCCGATTCGGCCTTTTACTATGGGCCGTGTTAGCATGTAACGGATAACATCGGTTTGGGCGATGACTTGCGTGACTGACGGAAGTATGTAATGGCGGAGTTTTGTAGTGGCGAAGAACAAAACCAAGCAAAGTTTCTCGACAGGCGAATAATTGATCTCAGGCGCATTCAGACCCCGACTGAGATAAAAGATAGCTTGTTCACGGCTGGCCTTGTTGTCTTGAGCGAGGAGGCAGCCAATAGACTCTTCGGCCGCTGAAATATACAACTTTAGAGGCTTACCACGCCGAGGTGGTACGAGAACCGGTGGCATGGTGAGGGAAACCTTGATCTGTGTAAAAGCCGCTTGATGCTCTTCGCCCCACTCAAACTGATCCGAGTCCTTCAATTTCAAAAGCGTAGAGAACACATTCATTTTTCCCGCCGAATTAGATATAAAACGGAGGAGAAAATTTATCTTGTCGAGTAAGGACTGCAACTGCTTCTTTGTCGTTGGGGTGGGGCAGCAATGATTGCGCGTGCCTTGTTTTCGTCCACCTTAATTCCTCGATGATGCACAAGGAAACCTAAGAAGTTACCGGCCGATACGCCGAAGGCGCACATAGCCGGGTTCATCTTCAGATTATGTCGTCGCATGCAAAGGAAAGCTTATCGAAGATCATCTAGATGTGTTCGGCGGCTTTTCAATTTAACCACCACGTCATCGATGTACACCTCAACTATTGTGCCAATCAAGTCATGGAAGATGGCGTTCATGGCACGTTGGTATGTGGCCCCAACATTTTTAAGGCTGAATGGCATAACCACCCACTCGAATGTTCCAAGTGCCCCCGGGCAACGAAACGCAGTTTTATGAACATCGGCTTCGGCGATAAAGATCTGGTTATAACCGGCATGGCCATCCATGAAAGACATCATGTCATGAGTAGCTGCGGCGTCAATCAACAAATCTGAGATTGGCATGGGATATTTATCCTTGGGAGTTGCCAGATTCAAATTACGAAAATCAATACAAATGCGTAAGGCACCGCTTTTTTTTCAGCACCGGCACGATATTTGCCAACCATTCGACATATCGGGCAGTTCGAATGAACCTGGCGTTTAAAAGTCAAACCAGTTCTTCTTTTATGCCGAGTTGAACTTCGGTTGAGAACCGTCGAGGAGGTTGGCGAAAAGGCTTACAACCAGGTTTGATGCGTAATTCATGCTTAACGAGGGTTTGGTCAAGGCCAGGCATCTCGTGATAACTCCAAGCGAAACAATCCTTAAATTCGCCAAGCAACTGGGAGAGTTCAGTCTTAGAATGCTGGGGTAACAGAGCACTGATGAATAATGGCCGAGGGTTATCGGCCGTTCCCACATTTATTTCATCCAATGGGTCTTTGACTTGGGGCCGGCTATCCTCGGGTTCAGCCGGGGCAGCCTGGATTTTGTCGAGAGAGAGAACAAGGCCATTGTCGCATTCGGCGAGGAATTCCACGAGGTTGACGCCTGAATCCGGCTGTTGGGAGATAGCGTACCAATGAGCCAGCAACCGTTCCATGGTTGATGAAACTGCGGCTCGGCGTGCGGTCTGACTGGCATCAAACATCAGGGTCGGGGATGAAGTTGGCCAATCTGAGCCTCGCCGAATCCTGGTGAACGATTTCGGCGCCAACCTTGATGGCTTTCTGAACAGAAATCCCCGTTGGCCGACCTTCTTCGTTAAGGCCGTGTAACGTGATGTATCCGACATGATCGTCGTAGTATCACGCTTTGATCATGTTAGCTTCGAATGGCTGAGAATCGGCTGGGTGAACCACGACTGTTTTGCCATCCCAAAAGATGAGAACTTGATATAACAATGAAGGGATACAACTGGTTTGGTGAATTCAATCTCGTCCGAGCAACGCATTGTACTCGGTTTTGGAGTCAACTATAAAGAAAGCGGTCATGTGGTTGCGACCTGCGACGGTCACCTCTAATGGGAGAACTCCCTTGGTTTAGGATTTGTCACCAACGAAACTGCTCATGGTAATCCCTGATGGAATGAGCTCGTCGTTAGAACGACGTAACGCCCTCATGATTGTTACAGGCATGATATTGACCGTTGCTCCGCAATCAATGAAAATTTTGGACACTGGGTATCCCTCGATATGAGCCGTAACATATAACGGCTTTAGGTGATGGAGATTAGCCGATGACGAACGAGGAAATAATTCGGCGAGAGCTGCCTTGAGGTTATCTTCTTTTGTCGCTGACTCGACTTCGGCAGAAAGTACGAAATCGGCCTAGGTAGCCTCTTCGGCCACTACGTCGCCGTCTAGGAAGTTAGGTTGGGACGTGCGTGGTTGAAAATCTGCAGGCAGAACATGGACCATACTGATTTCCATGTTGTCGAGGACCGAAGGACCCATCGACCCGGTATCTCCCACCTCTGACGGTCCGTCATTTGCCAGGCTTTTCTCCTCCAGACTTCTGTCATGGACAGTATTCAGGTTGACTTCATCGACCGTTGCCGGGGTATGTTCTTGCAAGGCATCTTGGAGGATTTCCTTCTGGTGGTTGAGGGGCTCAGGCTCATTGAGAATCACAACAGGGTCCGGGACTTGCGTTATGCCGCGAGCCTGATCTTGATACATAATGCAGGGGTCCCTGATGTCCAGGTAGGCATCTAAGCATGCCACGCGCTCCATTTCATCGGCCGTAAGGCCAAAAAGAGAAACGGCCGAAAAGACTTCGAAATGGTATCGCAAGTGCTGGAGATCTTCCAGAGAAAATGGGAGCTCGCTTGTCTCGATATCAGTATATGAGTCGACGTCAAAGCCGAGGACTCGAGCCTCTCGTATGTGCTGGAACCTAGCTTTCAGCCCTAGGTCTGAATCCTTTTGAATAATTCGCTCGGCATCAGGACAGGCCAGAACGAGATCAATCGTATCTTGGCATGCTTTCGGCAAACCATATAGATCGTTGGCCGAATGCTTTTTGTGAAATTCTCGCATATACTCCAGTGCCTCTCCGAGGAATGGTGGATGCAGGTTCCGTCTAACCCTGATCAAAGGCTCCTGTATAGGTAGCGGAGGAAGTTTGCTCTCGGCTTCCCCCTTGAAATGTTCAAGACTCGCCTTCATTTCCCCAGGTCGAAGTAGAAGTTTGATTCGCTTATCAGCCTCCTCAAATATGGTTTCCACATCAGGGTTGGTCACTTGTCTTTCTTGGAGCAACTCCGTCATGATGGTCGGAGGTTGTCGCTCGTCATCGCTGCTAGTTTGGTTCTTTGGCTGCCACTTGGGGGCCGAAGTTTCCTGAGCTGCTTGTCGGCGGTCCATGCAGTCTATTCTTTGGCGCCAACGCTTCTGTGATTTGGACAATGCAGTATACACACCTTTAGGGGAATGATAGGTTTACCAACGTTGATCACGCAGTTCGGGAGGTTTGAAGGTTTTCTGCTTTGCCGATGCGTTCGAACTGCTAGAACTTCGTGCGTAATAATCCTCGTTATATAATGGTGCATCGAAGTCCAGGCGTCGTCTAACTGGGGGTAGCTCGGTCGGCCGCGTTTTGGGGCCAAGTCTGTTGAAAACTCCCTGGCGTTGGCCTGTACTGAGTGTCTTCTGAGGTGTTGGGGCCGTGTCTGTCTTAACTTGAAACGGCCTTCTGTGTGGCGCTGCGTCGACGTTTGTCTTACACCGACTGCAAAGGATCACTGATTTATCTTCTTCCTCGGTGCTGGAGTTTGTCATAGGTTGGATGATGGCCGGTCCTGAAAGAACCTCGGACGACTCGTTCGAAAATAAATCTATCTTGAGCCGTGGTTGAGAACTTTTCCTGCGAAAGTGTTGTACTGAGACGGGCTCGACCTTCTATTTCCCTTTGTCTCTAGGTAGACGGGCATATACCATATTAACCATCGTCGTAGGAAACGGGTCGGTATCAACGCTCATTTTCTTGTCCTGAAACTTGAGTTTGTCGTTGTCGATCCAGCTTTGGACGGCATCTCGAAATATGACACAATTGTTCATCGTATGTTTATTCGAGTTATGGTACTTGCAATATGTTCTTCCCTTTAATTCTTCGGCCTTAGGAATATTATGCCCAGGTCGAAGCTTGATGATCTTGGCCAGCAGCAGTTGGTCGAAGATGGCGTCGGCCTTAGTGATGTCGAAAGTATAAACCTTTGGTGTTTTGGTGGTAGATTCTTCGGTGGCCGAGTGAGTTTTTACATCCTTAGGATTGGCGTACGTCAATGCTTTGCAAACATACGGCTTATCGATGACTATCTCAGCCGCATCAATATTAGCATACTCTTCAGGTTCAGTCGAGGCATAGCTAACCGTGCGGTTTTTATAGATGGTTCCTCGGGATGGAGACTTTGAGACTTTTTCCTCTCGAAGTAGGTAGTCATATTGCTGAACGTGTTGAGCCAACTCATACATGTCTCGGAAGTTCGCCCCCAGGAATTTCTTCTTGTACTCCACGTCCAGCCCATTCAAGGCTAGTCTAACAAATTCGACTTCAGGAAGGGGTACCCGGCACCAATTTCTTACCGACTTAAACTTGGTCAGGTAATCCATTGGCGACTCATCTGATGCTTGAGCCATCCTAGCTAATGATGAAATCGACATTTCCATCCCTGGCCGATAGAATTGCTCGTGAAATTTTTCGACCAACTCCTCCCAGCTCTGGATGGAGTTTGGTGGGAGATTGATGTACCACGCAAAGGCCGAGCCTGTCAATGAGAAGTTGAATAGCCGCAATTTATGGAAATCGCTATTAACGTCGCCGCATTGAGCGGTGAACCAGGCCACATGTTCTAACGAGGACAAAGACGACTCTTCGGCAAACAAGCTGAAATCTGGGATTTTAAAACCTTTGCGATATTCAAATTTTTCGACGTAGGCAGGGTACGGGTGGATGAATTTTGGGAATTTCGGCTCTTTTTTCAAGGCCAAATCGATCATCCTCTGGATCTCGGTCGTATCGATGGATGTCGCCTCTGCTTTCTGGTCAGATCCATCCGCCCTACTGCTCGATCCTCCTTTCTTTTCCAGGTCAGCTGACTTGAGCCGAGCAGGCACTGGCTCGGCCCGTACTATCGGTAAAGGATCATTCTTTAGTGGCCATTGCCGAAAATGATCGGAGGGTTTATCTTCACAGATCTTGTGTACCAGCATTTCAAGCAATCTGGTGTGTGTTTCATTAGTATTGCTTATTACTTCACGTAGACTGTCTATTCCTCGGCTGAATACCTGTTCAACTTGCCGAGATTGTTCATCTAGTCGTCTTCGGAGAAACGACCTTGTTGGTGGATCAGCGCCTTCACCACCATCTTCATCGTAGTCCTCCACTACCACATCATTGAAAATGGATGTGGTTTGCGTTACGAGGCTGACCGCCGAGGCTAGCTTCATTTTCTAGGCGTGTCGTGCTCGCGGACTCTGGTGTCGTGGTAATAATGGGGTTTTGTGTCTGCGGTACCGACAAATCAGTCGTTGATTTTCCCATAACTGCTTTCTTCTTGACTGATCGTGTCTCAATTGGCATGAACTTCGTAGTTTAGCACTGGTCCCACTGGGCGTGCCGAAATGTTGACCCTAAAAACTACCAAGCCTACGTGGCGCACAGGCCGAGTAACTAATAAGCTAACTACGTCATTCGGTTGTGTGCGGGGCGTGCCAACTCGTCGGTCGAGCTCGGCCGAGGAGTAAAATTTTTTGATGTTGCGTTGTTTGCGCTGCTGACTTCTGCATCTTGCGATTGTGGCCGAGGAAGGAACTTGACTCGGCTCTCGGATTCTAAAGCCTGAAGACAAGGCTACTAAATATGCGAAGTTCACAGATCGTTGTCGTCGGATTCGATCACAGTGATGGTATTCATCAGAGTAAACTCACGCCGAATTGACACCAAAGTGTAAGGGCACAAATACTCAAAGCGGATGTACGTCTTGATGGTGAATGTGGTTCGGCCGTCAGAATGCCGAACTCTAAAGCCCACTTATGAGTATCCAATCATAAAACAACTCGGCGTTCAATGTGCCGAGCCCTAATAAACTGTAACACCTCACTTCGCCGAGAAGGCTGATGAGATGACCTCTGCCAATAAGGATTCGAAAATCCTTCTCAACCGAGACTTGGATAGGTAACCAGTCGGCCCCTTCGCAGTGCTGTTTATCCAAACTGAAAGTGCTCCGCGGTCGGCTGATTCTGCGGCGATAGTGCTGTTTATCCAAACTGAAGATACCACCGGTTGCCTTCACAGTGCTGTTTATCCAAACTGAAGGTGTGCTGGCGAAAAGGAAAATAAAAATCTCAAGGTTGTTGAGAGGTTTCGCGTAGAGCGAGGGTTTGCGCAGGGCAGATTTGTGTGTTGAGTTGGAGAGAGTCCGAATGGTGCCACTGCCTCTGTATTTATAGGAGCGTCTCTGCAATTAAGTCTAAGTCATACTTGGATTAGGACTCCTTATTCTGATCCAAAACTACCTCGATTAATCTTTCTCCAATCAGGACTTTGAACCTAGCCTTTATCATGCCACACACATCTCTTATATCTCATCCTCGTCAAGACCCCTTAATGAATCAGGATTCATGCTATCCGTAGGACTCTGCCTGCTTCGCCTTTATCCAAACAGCACTCTCCCTGACCAGACCTGGCCGATCTCGGCCCATGGGCTAAATAACCCACAAGCCTCCAAATAGAACTTTCCGGGCTGAGAACAATTCTAATTCGGCCCAAACTGATATTTTGGGCCTAAACAAATTGACTAGGCTATTTAGTTTTCGGGGTGGAAATGCATTTGGCCTATTACTGTTCATTGGGGTCTATCACTGTTCACTAAGTGAATTAAATGGACTGGGTGCCGGCGCATTTTTTTAAGGGAGAAATTGCTCTCAAGGCCAAAACGTTGAATAAAGTTGTCCCACATGAAACATTGGTTTTATTGACTCCGAAGACATATTTTACAAGAATAACATGTGTTTCCTCCAATTCCACGCCTTCGGTTTTCATTGCTCGATTATGAGCTATTCCATACCCGTAAAGACAACCACGAGATCCTCACAGGTAAGAATTTACAGGTACATAAAAATAGCATTTGTATGTACTAAATTTGTATTAACATTATAACACATTATAATAATCCAACATCATAAGAATTTACATGTGCATCAAAAATAGCATTCGTACATAATAATTTTGTATTTACATTATAACACATTCTAATAATCTAACACCGTGCGTTTGTGAAACTATAAGATGTTTTGGGCCATATCGTGGCCGTACAGCAGTTAGAGCAAAAACAAATCAACAACATAATTGAAGACATGTGTTATGTACTTATAAGAAATCTCATGTAAATGAAATAAACAAGCAATTATAATTTCAAAATATGCTACACTTCTTCCTCAATTTACCCAAATATTTATAATTTTTCCTTGCACATGATTGTTTCAGTTATAACCTTTTCTATGTGTCTGTTTTTTGTGTCCATTACCATTTACACCTCATTATTCTAAATTTATTGTTGTCTTCTTTTCCCTGAGATCAAATCTTCTGCACCCAAAATGGGTGTGGCCTCTTTGTGGCCCTAACAAATATTTGACACCTATTAAATTTATGAGAACAAAATCAAGAAAAGTTAAGATATTGAATACGTGTCAGACATTTATTGGGGCCACAGAGAGGCCACACCCATTTTAGGTACAGAAGATTTGATCTCCTTTTCCCTACGGTAATAAGGAAGTCAGAACCACCTTATGGGCTGATGTTGCTAGAAATTTTGCTTCCGTGTCAGTAGAGAACTTAACACTACCAAACGTTGTTTTCACAAGCTTGAAAGTAAAACAATATCTAGGTATTCAATTAACATTTACCTAAACATTATTAACAATTGCTATTGAACAACCAAAATCTTATTTTGTCATTTTTTAGTACACAGGAAGTATTGTGCTAAGCAGCATCATCATTGTTCTTCATAAATCCAGACATTCCAGAATTAAGTGCATATAATACAACGTATGTACATTTGCTATTAACAAAAGCATATTACTTTTATGTGAACAAATTTATATTTATTCTTATTAATTTTAACGTCTAATGCACTTTCATTTTATCAACAATATTACACATTTTTTCCAATTTAACACAAGCTATGAAAATATTGCATCCTTCCTCAAAACAATTCAAAGATTCTGAAAAACTAGAAACCCTCACAGTCACAATTAAAGAGTTGACTTATTTGGATCCTGATTTACACAAGGTAAAAACACTAATTTCATTCTTTTAGTTAATTGTTTTTCGTTATTAATTTGCATTGTGTGTTTTAAATTTTAATAGACTGACCTAGAAAGTAAAGTTAAGAAGAAAAATGGCCACTGCCGTATCTTTAAAAAAGTTTCAAGTTGGTTTGCAATTGCGTTCTTTTCAAGTTTTAGAAAAGCAAGTTTTTTGTCGTCCTTACATCTAGACCCGGCAGTTTCTGACACGACACGGTAACACGACACGAAAATAACGGGTTTCGGATCAACAGGATAACTTATCGGGTCATTATCGGGTGACCCGTTAAGGACCCGTTAATAACGGGTTCTTAACGGGTATATACGCGGGTAACACGTGGATAACCCGTTTCGACCCGTTAAGAAAAAAACTATTTTGATAATTTTAAAATTTAATGACTAAAAGATTTATTATAAAATACAATAGCCATATTAATATATACAATAAAATCTATATTAAATATATAGTTTTGTATTATTATTCTATATAAGTTTAAAAAAAAAAAAGTTTTTGTCATTATTTATTTTTATTATGAGAGTTCCTTATTATCATTACTAGGATAAATTTTACTTAACATTTTGTTGTCCAAAATTAAAATAAACTAGTATAGTATTTGCACAGGTATAGTATTTGTCCAAAATTAAAACTAGTATTGTATTTGTCCAAAATTAAAATTAATTTAATATATATAATTATATTATATAATTATTATAGTTTTTAGGGGTATAAAATTGTTAAATTAATATATATAATTATTATAGTTGATTCATACTTTTATTAAGTATATAACATAAGATTTTGTGATATCCACATCCACTAGTGTAAATATTTTAAATTGAAGATCGAATCCATTCTTTGTATTCATATAGGGTCAAGGAGTGTAACTGTAAAAAATCATCAAAATCAGAGTTAAAATAACAGTTAAATCGTGATTTTTCGTTTATAACCGTCGAAAAGTTTTGTCCCGTTACTTGATATCTGAATGTTTGTTTTTTGCAATTTTTTGCTGATGTGATCTCGAAGCATATACAAAAAAGTTTGACGGTTAGGATCGTTGAAATTAGTTTCAGAGAATTCGTATCCCATCAAAACGATAGATTGACTAACACTTAGAGTTTATTTATACTTTCATTAAGTATAACATAAGATTTTGCGGTATCCACTTGTGTAGATATTTTAAATTGAAGATCGAATTCATTCATTGTATTCATATAGGGTCTAGGAGTGTAGCTGTAAAAAATCATCAAAATCGGAGTTAAAATAACCGTTAAATCGTGATTTTTCGTTTATAACCGTCAAAAGGCTTTGTCCCGTTACTTGATCTCTGAATGTTTGTTTTTTTTGATTTTTTGCTGATGTGATCTCGAAGCATATACAAACAAATTTGACGGTTGGGATCGTTGAAATAGATTGACTAACACTTAGAGTTTATTTATACTTTCATTAAGTATAACATAAGATTTTGTGGTATCCACTTGTGTAAATATTTTAAATTGAAGATCGAATTCATTCATTGTATTCATATAGGGTCAAGGAGTGTAGCTGTAAAAAATCATCAAAATTGGAGTTAAAATAGCCGTTAAATCGTGATTTTTCATTTATAACCGTCGAAAAGCTTTGTCCCGTTACTTGATCTCTAAATGTTTGTTTTTTTTTATTTTTTGCTGATGTGATCTCGAAGCATATACAAACAAATTTGACGGTTGGGATCGTTGAAATTAGTTTCGGAGAATTCGTATCTCCATCAAAACGATAGATTGATTAACACTTAGAGTTTATTTAAACTTTCATTAAGTATAACATAAGATTTTGTGGTATCCACTTGTGTAAATATTTTAAATTGAAGATCGAATTCATTCATTGTATTCATATAGGGTCAAGGAGTGTAGCTATAAAAAATCATCAAAATCGGAGTTAAAATAACCGTTAAATCGTGATTTTTCGTTTATAACCGTCGAAAAGCTTTGTCCTGTTACTTGATCTCCGAATGTTTTTTTTTTGTGAATTTTTGCTGATGTGATCTCGAAGCATATACAAACAAGTTTGACGGTTGGGATCGTTGAAATTAGTTTCGGAGAATTCGTATCCCATCAAAACGATAGATTGACTAACACTTAGAGTTTATTTATACTTTCATTAAGTATAACATAAGATTTTGTGGTATCCACTTGTGTAAATATTTTAAATTGAAGATCGAATTCATTCATTGTATTCATATAGGGTCAAGGAGTGTAGCTGTAAAAAATCATCAAAATCGGAGTTAAAATAACCGTTAAATCGTGATTTTTCGTTTATAACCGTCGAAAAGCTTTGTCCCGTTACTTGATCTCTGAATGTTTGTTTTTTGCAATTTTTGGCGTATACGATCTTGAAACATATACAAACATGTTTGACGGTTGGATCTTGAAATTAGTTTCATAGGATGCGTATCCCATCTTTCCCTCTTTTTTTTGTTTCCTTTTCTTATCATTTTTTTCCCTCCCTTTTTGTTTTTTTTTTTGAAAACGATTTCCGTCCCTTTTTCTTCAAAGGGAAGACACCTCACCTCACCTACACCACACGGTACAGTGGTACTGGTAGTCTGGTAGTGGTACACCCATCTTTCCCTCTCTTTTTTGTTTCCTTTTCTTATTTCCCTCCTCTTTTTTTTTTTGAAAACTTTTTCCCTCCCTTTTTCTTCAAAGGACGGAATGGATGGCAGATGCATATTAATTATTATAGTTTTTAGGGGTATAAAATTTAATATATATATATATATATATAAATAAAATTATTATAGTTAATATTTTGGGGGTATAATTATTATAGCATATATAATTATTATAGTTTTTAGGGGTATAAAATTGTTAAATTAATATATATATATATATATATATATATATAATTATTATAGTATTTGTTTAGGGTTATAAAATCATTAAATTAATATTCTGCTTATCATGTATAGTGTTACCCACGTGTATACCCGAAACAACCCGTTATCTTAACAGGTGCTTATCAGGTTACCCAATAACGACCCGATTCATTATCGTGTCGACCCGAACACGTGTTAATTTCGTGTCGTGCCGTGTCGGGTTATCGGGTCGTGTCAGGAATTGCCAGACCTACTCCAAACCCTCATGAATAATGTTTTTTATTTGAGGGAAAAATTAATAAAATTAATAATAATTATTGTAGAAGTGTAAAAAATGTAAAAAAAATATACAATCACTCATAGTGACAAGCTTTACAACTTTCATGAAGGGTCAGCTTCGAAATCCAACACTATAATCCATAAACCTTAAATTTATATTTAACCGTCGATTGTCATTTACGCTTTATTCTTCTTACTGAATTTCATTTTTAAAATTTTCTTTTTTGAAAACATGATCATCTGGCGGATGTAAGAAGACGAACGGTTCAGATCTTTGATATCACGTTTCGATATTTACGATTAACTGAAATATGAGTCGATGTCATATAGTTTATAGAAACTTTATAAACATCAAGCAATATTTTCACTAACCGTAAAACTCTAAATATAATATCAACGATCGAAACCGTTCATCTTCTTCCATCATCTAATAGATCATGTTTTCAAAAAAGAAAATCTGAAAAAACAAATTTTGATGAGAACAATGAAGCGTAAATGTAAACAACAATCAACGGTTAAATTTTGATTTATGATTTATATGATTATAGTGGCGAATTTCGAAGTTAAGCTCTTCATGAAAGTTGTAAAGCTTGTCATTATGAGCATTTATATATTTTATTACACTTCTACATTAATTAAAAAACTATTAAAGACTTTAGGTAAGTGAAAATATACTTAAAAGGAAAATACGTTTTTATGTTTTGGATGTGACAATATGGTATGTATATACTTATTTAGTATTATGCTTTTCATTTTATCATTTATTGGTTTAAAATATATTTTCCTTAACGGGTAACGGGTCGGGTCATATTACCTGTTAATATTATCGGGTCGATTTCGGGTCGGGTCATTTTACCCGTTTATTTTATCGGGTATTACACGACACGACCCGTTATGATATCGGGTATGACACGAAAACGATACGAACACAAAAAACACGACACGAATGCCAGGTCTACTTACATCTTCCCAAAGTCATGGATTTGAATGAGCTAAAAGTTAGAAGAAAAACATTCCTACTAAAATGTCTTTAAATATCGTATAGTCTAACCGAAAGATTAAATCTTTATTTCAACATCGCGCTTAGGAAAAGAGTAATGCTACCCCTCCTTCCAACCTTTTTAAAAGATTATTAAGGTTCATATAGGTGAATTTTGTATTCTAATAGATTTTAGGGAACTTTAACGAAATATGAGATCCCACATTATCCAGGGGAGTGGATCCTGTGAGCCTTATATATATATTCCCATCTATACCTAGCGCGAGGCCTTTTGGGAGCTCACTGGCTTCGGGTTCTATCGGAACTCTGAAGTTAAGCGAGTAGTGCGCGAGAGCACTCCCATGATGGGTGACCCACTGGGAAGTTCTCGTCTGTGTTCCCAGAAACAAAACCGTGAGGGCGTGGTTGGGGCCCAAAGTGGACAATATCGTGCTACGGTGAGTTAGGCCCGAGAAGTGATTGAGCCCGGGCCGAGATGTGACAATTTGGTATCAGAGCCTAACCCTGGCCGCGTGTGTGCCGACGAGGACGTCGGGCCCCTAAGGGGGGTGGATTATGAGATCCCACATCGCCCAGGGGAGTGGATCCTGTAAGCCTTATACGTATATTCCCATCTCTACCTAGCGCGAGGCCTTTTGGGAACTCACTGGCTTCGGGTTCCATTGGAACTCCGAAGTTAAGCGAGTAGCGCGCGAGAGCACTCCTATGATAGGTGATATACTGGAAAGTTCTCGTGTGAGTTCCCATAAACAAAACCATGACGGTGTGGTTGGGGCCCAAAGTGGACAATATCGTGCTACGGTAGAGGCGTGCCCGGGCCGGGATGTGACAGGAAAAGCTTCCGGTACTGTTCACTATAATGAAAAACCACATTTTTACACTAAAAAATCAATTATGGCACTATTCACTTTACCCTTTATTTTGTCATTTTTATTAAAACTCAAAGTTTTCAAGTCCTTTGTGTGAGATCCCACATCCCCCAGGGGAGTGGATCCTGTAAGCCTTATATGTATATTCTCATCTCTACCTAGCGCGAGACCTTTTGGGAGCTCACTGGCTTCGGGTTCCATCGGAACTTCGAAGTTTAGCGAGTAGCGCACGAGAGCAATCCCATGATGGGTGATCCACTGGGAAGTTCTCGTTTGAGTTCCTAGAAACAAAACCGTGAGGGCGTGGTTGGTGCCCAAAGCGGACAATATCATGCTACGGTAGAGTCGAGCCCGGGATGTGATACTTTGCATTAGTTTTCCTTAGATTTTATCCCCATATTAATCTTTTTCTACACATATAGAATGATATTTTTTTTTTTTGTAGAGCATTTATAAAGAGTTTTGATACACGTTACGGATGGTGGTATAGTGCTTACCCATTTTGTGTTAAACAAATGCGCAAGGACACAACCGGTCAATTACTTTGCCACACCCATCCTAATCAGTTTCCAATTCCTTACTCATTATTGAATTTATCTTATCTTATTGCTTTATCCAAATTAAATACACATATCTTCAATTTCTATAAACATTGTACAACATTCAAATACAAGTCCAAGGTGGCCTTAGTTCTTGAAAATGAAAATGATGAAATCAATGCTATGATCATCGGTAAATCTAGAGAAAAAGTGTTTGGAACAACATGCAAGGATTTGGTCCTCCATTAAGGATTCACAAATCAACAAGAATTACCAATTGAACAGAACAATAGGACTAGCCAAGGGATTTTTTTTTTTTTTTTTTGTTGTTGGTAAAAGCGGAAGATTTATTGCCAAACCAATGAGGTCCTCCATTGAGGTCCTGAACCATCTTACTCATGACTTAGATTTGACAGTTACCATCTTTACTTGAGAACTGGATGACACTTCTTTGTGGAGAAACGTGTCCAAAACCTTTACTAACCTTAGATTTCTCAAATACATCTTCAATTAAAATGACCTAAATTTTAGACAGCGACGATGGAAGAACCAAATCAACGTTTGTATTACCCCGGTTGTGCAAACGTAATTACTATTTTCCGCATCAAAAGACATTATCTACCCTTGAAATACTTTTAGCCTGTCCTATTCCATTTTAGTTGGAATTCACGAGTATTGGTTTGATGTTACTTACAAATCATTAAGAAATCGTTTGAGTGATTATAATCACTTCCTATATCCGAATGGAGATGAGAAAAAATATCATCATAAGTTCCCGGTACGAAGTATCTTCTACATGTGAAAATTGTGATGATGTTTCGGTGGTTATCAACGGACTTGTCAAGTCAACTCAGTTCCCTTGGTAAAATTCCTCATTCTTGAATTTATCAGATTTTTTGGTGTTTCGATCAACATCTACTCTGATTGTGATTCCATATTCACCTTATGTGCTAGAAAGCGTTTCAATCAACCTTGGGTACGTGTTTACCTTATTGTGTTTCGTATTATTCTTGAAATAGACAAACCATCTAGGAGAATTGCTTGGACATTGAAATTTAGTTGTGACCATTAATTCTTCAATCACCCAATAAATACTCTGTTGAGTGAACCTTTACCATTGGTGATTGAATATTCTAGAAGCTATAGTTGTGGATGCAAATTTCCGCCATCTTCTCATTCGACGAAAATGCACCTGCAAAATAATAGCACCTAAGATTAAGGCCAAAGTTAGAATTCTGAAAAGAATGTGTTTAGGAGTTTGTGGGTAGCCAATGGCTTAGCTTTTTAGTGGGACAATAGGGGAATGGCCGGCCCTATTTGGAGAATAGTGGCTGGCCATATATTGTGTAATTGGAGAATAATTGTAAGATATTATGTGAAAAAATATTTTACAATTAACATGGTAATTAATCCCAAATTAAATAAGAAGTTTTGGGAGTTACCTTTTGAATAAGGATTGGATAAGGAGTGATGAGAGGGATTTGAATAAATACCATTTTGATCACCTTTTACACTTCCTTGATTGAGTCGTTATTGTTTGTTGCATGCACGTGGAAATCCTGGTGTGCCTCGAGGGTAATTTTGTCCTTTTAACCCAAAAGTCCACTTGTCACCTCCATAATTTTCTTGATTATTTTTGGCTCGACAAATGCCCCCATACCTACTGGGCTGCTCGTAGGAAAGGGCAGCAGATGTAGAGATCTCCAACTTTGATTCAGATTCCCACTTGGACTTGGAATTAGATTCTTCTAGGAAAGGGAAATAAATTACCTCCGAAGCCTATTTAAGCCTACCTTAAGTAGGGGATTAAATCAACTTCGGAGGGCAATTACCTACAAGAAAGAGAGAAAGCTAGAGGATATTTGTTCCCCCTCACCCAGCATTATTCTTCGGTTGCCCGTGCAAAGAATCGTTTTTCATTGATTTCTTTGTCTTTTTCGCGCCGCACCAATGTAAGAAAAACTTAATTTTCTTTATCTTCTTCTTGGGTGGTGCTGCCACGGAGCAGTTATTGGGGTGGTGCAGAACGTCAGCTAGTAGAGGCCAGGAGTCGGTTCGGCATAGGCCGATGAGGTGGCATGGCAGGGGTCACGGCTTGTGCTGCTCGGCTTCACTGGAACCAAAGGCTAACTCGACATGGGTGGAAGAAGTGAAGTGGTATGGGCCACAGTTTGGGTTGCCTTGTCTGCACTGCTTGCAAAGAATGAAACTACATAAGTTTGATTTCTCAGCTGCCAGAGATGGAGCAATCGAGGACGAAGCTGCCAAGACCGGAGCTGCTAAAGATGAAGTGTTAGATAAGCAAACTGTTGAGTGCGAAGTGGCTACTACCTCCTGACCATTTGCTGCTTAACTGGTCTTCGAGTATTCGATCTTTTAAGTTGTGTGGCCTGCATCACAACTTGATAAAGATTTATGGAATATGAAAATCGTTAACTAATCACATCAAAATGAGTAGTTGTGTGGAAATTCATTGGCAGTTTGGCCCCTTCTGTTGAAGAGTAGACCCAGACGGGTGTTGGAAAATTAGTTTACCCTCTCGCATTGGAGAGAAATTAGTTTATCCCCTCGCATTGGAGAGCAGACCCAAATGGAGCAGACCCAAATGGGTGTCAAGGAATTTTTTTTACCCTCTTGCACTATAGAGCAATTAGTTTATCATTTCAAACTGGATAGCAAACCCAAATGGGTGTCAGGGAATTAGTTTACCCTCTTGCATTGGAGAGTAATTAGTTTATCCTCTCACATTGGATAACAGACCTAGATGGGTATTGGGGAATTAGTTTACCCTCTCGCACTGGAGAGTATGTAAACATGTAAATTTTGTTGCATACAAATGATGCATCACAAGGCTTCCACTTGGCATATGACTCATCACAAATGGACAATCACCACAAGGTTTCGTAAAACCCCTGCCAAAGGGCGCAGAACCAAGCTCTTTTCCAACCAAGAAGATCAAAGAAGGTTTCAACCCAAACGCCTACAAACTCATGTCAAAGGCTTGGTATGATTTCGCCTCCTCTTCAAATCTTGGAAAGAATAATGCAAACACCGTCAATGACAAAGAACATGACCTCACTGAGACTCAAAAGAAGTTGAAGGGGCATGGCTACGATGTTGACAACAGCAAAGCGGGACTTGGCTTCACACCAAATACACCCGTGAAGATTTCAAGCAAAGCGAAAAACATTAACGCTCAACACATCAGTGTGAGCGTGGAACAAAATCAAGAAGAGCCTAAATTCGCTCGTCGAACGTCAGTCTTTGATAGGCTGAATCATTCAAAGCCCAGAATTTTGGCACTTGATCGTATTAGTGGTTAAGACTGAACTTCCGTCTTTAAGTGACTTAACATGCTAACACCCCAATGCTCTGTTTTCGAAAGGTTGTCAAAACCTAAGAAACAAAGCAACGAGCTAGCTCTCATCCACGACGGTTGGCCTTCGAAATACTTGAAGAAACGAAGCAGCCTTCTATAAAAAGGAAGGCAACGCCAAAATAAGAAAAGCTCGACAATCTAGCAGCAAAGAACGACATTCGAAGCTTAATTCTTTCAAGGATGAAGCGCCAAGCAACCTTGGAAGTTGACACAAAAAGATAACTGAAGGTAAATAGGTGCTTCATCATCCACATAGGCCAATCTTCAAGCCAACAAGCCCAAAAGGATGACACTAAAGAGGAGGTCCAAGACGTCTTCCACATCACAATCTAAGAAGACAAAGAAGACGAAATCCCTGAGGAAGATATCACTGCTGGGACACCATAACTCGAGGATAGGGGGCAAGCCACGGTTGACGATCTCAAGAAACTCAACTTAGGCACAAACGAGGAGCCGAAGCCTATTTTCGTAAGTGCATTGCTAAGTGCGGACGAGATCAAGGAGTACTACCAACTGCTATTGGAGTACAAAGACATCTTTGCTTAGACCTATAAGGAAATGCCCGCCCTTGACCCTACCATCGTCATGCATCGTCTTGTAGTCAAGCTTGGAATATGACCGACAAAGTAAACTCAAAGACACTATCGAGCCAAGCTCATCCCACAAATTGAGGCTGAGATTGACAAGCTAATTGAAGCAAGCTTCATTCGAGAGATGCAATACCCTAAATGGATCTCCAACATCGTCATTGTCCTTAAGAAATCTGGATAAATATGTGTTTGCGTAGATTTCCACGACCTCAACGATGTTTACCTGAAGGATGACTTTCCCTTGCCAATCATCAAAATCATGATGGACGCAACCACTGGCCACGAAGCACTGTCATTCATGGACGGCTCATCTGGATACAATTAAACCTGTACTCTCGAAAACAAGGAACTAATAGCCTTTCGCACTCCAAAAGGTATCTACTGCGACAAGGTAATACGCTTTGGCTTAAAGAATGCTGGAGCTACATATCAATGCACAATGCAGAAGATCTTCAACAACATGCTACACAAAAACGTAGAATGTTACGTAGCCGATGTAGTTATCAAGACCAAGAAGAGATCCGATCACTTGAAGGATTTACGAATGGTGTTCGACAAATTACGACACTACAACCTCAAAATGAACCCGTTGAAGTGTGCATTTGGCGTCACTTCTGGGAAGTTCCTTGACTTCATTATCAGGCACTGTGGCATTGAAATGAACCAATCAAAGATCAAGGCCATTCAAAGCATGCATAAGCCAAGGAACCTACACGAGTTGAAAAGTCTACAAGGACGACTTGCCTTCATCAGACGCTTCATCTCCAACCTTGCCGGATGTTGTCAACCCTTCAGTCGACTCATGAAGAATGACGCTCCATTCATATGGGATGACGCCTGCTGCGCCTTTGAGAGCATAAAACGGTACCTAGCAAACCCACCTGTCTTAAGAGCACTCGTGCCTGGAAAGCCACTCATACTATACATTGCTGCACAAGGAAGTTCCATTACAGCACCCTTAGCACAAGAAAATGAAGACAAAAAAGAAATAGCACTCTACTACCTAAGTAAAACCCTCACTGGTGTCGAGCTCAACTACTTACCAATCGAGAAAATGTGCCTTGCCTTAGTATTTGCCGTCCAAAAGCTTAGACACTACATGCATGCTTACACAATCCACTTGGTTGCTAAAGCCGACCTAATCAAGTACGTTATGTCCAAACCAATTCTGACAGGGTGACTAGCTAAATGGGCATTGCTTCTCAATCAATATGAGATCATCTACGTCCTAGCTAAAGTAGGGACAAGCACCAGCAGACTTCCTTACCAATCATCCAATCCCAGCTGATTTGAAAATATCAGATGACTTGCCTGACGAGAAGGTGTTCTACGTCGACATCTTCCCAACATGGACAATGTTCTTCGACGGATCCGCATGAGCAGACGGAGTGGGGCATGAGTAGTATTCATGTCACCATAAAGATAAGTACTACCCTATTCATTCCGATTAAGCGAGCTATGCTCCAACAACGTCGCTAAGTACCAAGCACTGATTATTGGACTCCACATGGCGATTGACATGGAAATCACAATGCTAGAAATGTATGACGACTCTAAGTTCATAATCAATCAACTCTTAACTGAATAAGAAGTGAGGAAAGATGATATCGTCCCACACTTTCGGCTAGCAACTTAACTGCTACAAATGTTCGAGGTCGTGACGCTAGAACATGTGCCAAGAAAAGAAAATCAAATGGCGGGCACTTTCACTAACTTCGCCTCAAGTATGGTGCTAGGAAAAGATGAAGTTGCAGACATGCCAGTTTGCCAAATATGGGTGATCCCACTCGTCACTGAAATGCTACTAGATGGCACAAACATCATCTCAGTACTTCCAGTCAACACTGAAGAGCGGAGATAGTCGCTAATCGACTACTTAGAGCATGGAAAGCTTTCTGACGATCCTAGACACCGCTTCGAAATACATCAATGAGCACCCCGTTTCCTCTACTACAAAGGAACAATCTACCAACGCTTTTTTGAAGGAGATGCCTAGGCGAGGAAGAAGCTAATCAAGCCATGGAAGAAGCACACTCAGGAGTAAGCAGAGTGTATCAATCTGGACCAAAGCTACACTTCCAACTCAAAAGAATGAGCTACTACTGGCCAAGCATGGTGAAGGATTGCCTGGAACATGCCAAAGGGTGCAAAGCCTACTAATTCCATGCCAACTTCATACATCAAGCACCTGAGCCATTACACCCTACGGTGGTTTCATGGCCATTTGATGTGTGGGGATTGGACGTCATAGGACCAATCACACCAAAATCATTTGCCAGAGAAGCCTACATCATAGCCGCAATAAACTACTTCTCCAAGTGAGCTGAAGCCGTACTCCTAAGGGAAGTCAAGAAGGAAAATGTTGTCCGTTTTACCAAGGAGCATATCATCCACTGATATGGTGTGCCTCGCTACATCATCATCGACAGTGGAAAATAATCCTCCAACCGACTCATGGACGAGCTTTGCGAGAAATACAAGTTCAAGCAGCACAAGTCTTCCATGTATCATGCTCTGGCCAACGGTCTTGCGGAAGCATTCAACAAAACGATGTGCAACCTCTTAAAGAAGGTAATCAGCCGAACAAAGAGAGACTGGGATTAAAGAATAAGTGAAGAACCTGTTTTGCCACTCGAAAGTCAAGTCCCTTCACTAAGGATGGCTATACAAGAAGGCTTGACTAAAGAGGAAAAGGCAAAGCTACAACTTCAAGAGTTGGAAGCACTCAACGAAATGAGGCTTAAAGCTCAACAACACTTGGAATGCTACCAAGCAAGACTATCCAAGGCATTTAACAAGAAGGTCCGCCCAAGGTCTTTTCAAACTGGAGATCTTGTCTTGGCATTATGATGGCCTATCATCACAACTCATACGACAAAAAGCAGGTTCACATCAAAGAAGTCTATACCAACGACGCCTAATTAATCTTGATAGAAAACGGCTTAAAGATCAACCCCATCAATGGCAGATTCTTGGAGCGTTACTACCCCTAAACCAAACAAGCAATGCTCATCGACAGCATGAACCTAAACTGCACTTGGCACAAATCTCCTCGCCTGCACAAGCCTAAACTACACACAGCAACAATGCTCATTGTTCACACGAGCTTAAAAGGCGACACCCAATGCTTTTTGTTCGCAGAAGCTTAAAAGGTGACACCTAAAGTTTCTGGCCCGCAAGAGCATAAACTGTGGACGGCAAAACAGAAAGAAAAAAAAATCAAAATCACCATCAAAATCGTCAAAACCATGAAAAAACAATCCATCATTCCTTTGAACTACGTCATGACTTGATCCCTCCTCAACCAAGGGTATATAGGTAACTTGAAACTTCAAAACTTCAAGTACAGTCACATCACCAACAAAGTACACAAACACTTTAAAGAATAAAGAGCAAATTCAAGAATGTGATTACTTTATTTCTTCAAATGAAGAATTTGGCTACAAAGCCTTATTACAAAATGAGCAAAAGCAAAGAAGGCTTAAAGTACAAAAATAGAAGACATTACTTGAAAGCTATGTCCCTAAAACTACGGCGACGATCTTCAAGCAAGCCTTCCAAAGTCTTCAGAGTCTCTATATTGATGGGAGACAAGGTGGGCACTTCCATGGCCGCGCTTTTTTCTTGCTCTGGGCGTGAAATCTCCTCTTGATGTTGAGAAAGTGTAGCTTCCTGCTCTGAGAGAACACCTTGAAGTCGTGATGCTTTGATTTCCAACTACTCTCAATCTCGCGCCAACGCTTCTAGACGCACCTGGATGATAGCTAAAGAAGTATCTGTGACTTGATAACCTTCCAAAGCAGCTTGCTGAGAAGATCGAACTTGGGCAATTGATAAGTTTATTGCCACAAGTTGTTGAGCTCTAACCTTTGGACTCAACTTCTTTGATAATTTTGACTCTCAAGAGTGATGAATCAACATTAAGTTTGACAATCTTCCTTGAGCAACGCAAGGTCCTCCAATGGGCACTTTGCAATCTTCTTCTCAATACGACTCTTGATATCTATGACCGCGCGAAAGTTGATGTAATGGATAGCTGCTCAATGCCACTAAGGTCTGGCCCTCTCAGAGAGATCTCAGAGTTAGCTGGCAAAGGTGTAGGACGCATAACGGGCTCTTGCATACCTTCACCTACACACGGCAAACTTGGGCAACTTGGCGGTTTTGGAACAAGCTCTGCACCGGGTGGATCCCCAATCTCTTCGTCTGTAGGTAGATTGCCTCCAAATAGCATCTCCGTAAAGGAATGAATGCCCATGTTCGCCAAGTCAAAAAAACAAGAAGGCCCAGCCTAAAGAAGGCAAAGAAAGGTGTTAAAAACAAAAGCTAAACCAATGAAAGCAAAAGAAATCACAAGAAAGAAGGATATACATACATCTCTCTCAAGTGACACACGGACATCAAACTAAGGAGGCCTAAAAACTTTCTTCTTCTTATGAAGAAAATTAACATCGCTGTCATCCAGAGCACCTTCATGCGGTTGCTTGTTCAAAACTTGTTGAAGCCGCAGCAAAACAAGTTCATCTTCGTGCGAATCAACTTTTTCACCCACCTCTCTAGAAGCATTCGAATATTAAGAAGACAATCAAAGGGTGCCACAACCCTCTCTCGGCGCAGCATTGCGTGAACGAGAAGAATTTGTGCCACTTGCTGTCCCCAAGTCTTCATGATGTACCTTTGACCACCAACCTACGTAGGCACGGGTCACTGGATTATTCTTGAACTCGTCATTGGCCGGCAGGGTGATAGAAGCATTTGTACATACACGGGTGCAAAACTCCCAATGTATATACACGGCTTGCAAGGATTCCGATTGTGCGTTCTCCTTCAGCTTGCCTGGCACATGTTGGACAAAACCAAACTGCCTGCTGAAACAGTAAGGATTATACAACTGAATAATACATCGGTCTCCTTGCCACAAAGAAACATACCCCAAGCAAAGACTTATGAGATAAGACAAGTTTGAGAAACGAAGGTGTGAATCATCTATGAGGCCTTACCGCGCTGAGGCAACCCTTACCAGATAGTCCATTCTCAAACCCTCACAGCTTCTAAACAACGTTTGCGTCTGTAAATCATCAAGGCTTTTTGCAGAAAGCACGCCAGAGTACTTTCTCATCAAAGGTCCCAACTTGACTGAAGTTGACAAAGAAGGCCCCAACTTGTCTAAAGTTGACGAAGAAAATGAGTGCCAAAGTACTCACCTAACCAAACGTACACATAGGGGTAGGGAAATAACGCAGCAGGATCTTCATTGCTCACTGAGTTAGAAACAATACTTAAGCCGTCATAAATATTAGCTAAGACCGGAATAACAAGGCTGAAAGAATCACCTGCAGCCATCTTGCTAGCCACTTTGAAGACTCCGGGGCGGATAAATTTGACGTCGTCTTTGGGGAAAATAAACTTACAAAGCCAACAAGCTAAGAAAGCGGCTACGTAAGATTCTTCCACGTGCTCTAACGCTAAGCCAAGATCCTCCAACGCTTTCAACTCGATAGGGGCAAGCGCCAAGCTGAACTAATGGCACCTGACGAGTCTGAGTCTCCCTTTGGCTTAGTGGTCTTGTTGCATCCACTTTTCTTCGAAAGCTTCTTGTACATTATGACATCCAAATACCAAAATCGGATTTATGAAGAAATCTTCATGCCTGACTTACCCTGAGCCTCATGGGAAAGCTTGTGATACGCCCAAAATAAATAGTGACAACTTGCAGGCAATCCTCAGCTATTAAGATGAGAAAATTCCCCCACACTAGGAACAACCTCGTCGTAAAACTTACCCTAAATCGGCAAGCCTCCTATCTTGTGGAGATCCCAAAGTGAAATCGACATCTCCTTTTGTGACGTTTGAAGTGTGTTGGTCGTTGAACACTAATGCTCAAACAATGCACAAAGGACGAAAGGATGGCGATCATAACTAAACAAGGATACGTGCATAACATGATAAAGACCCACATTAGTAAGCACATCTTTGGATCGGCTTAAGACATCTTCAAGCCTCTCCCAATAAAACTCAGTAAGGACAGCTTCTCCAGTAGTCAACAAAGTGTTATTCCAAGTTATAGCTCCACTATGAATCCTTCACACCTTGTTATGAACAAGGTGTGAAGGATTCAATATAAGAATCCTCGACGTACACGCCTTCTTCTTCGTATTTGGTCGACCAAAATCTGTCACCTCCCAAGATACCTCAGAAGACCACGACTTCAATGTCGTTCTTCTATCTTGCGAATAGCCTTGCTTTGCAAGAATAGTGATGGTATTGCTCTTAAAGCACTTGAAAAATACCATGGTTGCAATGGAAAAAAAAAAATGAAAGATCAACATAAGCATAAGAATGAGGTGGCAAGAAAAAAAATTTGCTTCACTAAAGCAAAAGACATGCGAGACAAACCTCGTGAGCATTGAAGGATGACGATGACAAAGTCACAACTACAAAAAGAAATCAGCCACAAAGCTTGAGCAACACAGCAAATAGAGTAGCTACAAGACGATCCTTCAAAGCACGCTATAGTGGCAAAGAAAACCAAAATGATATGCAATCACACTACGCAACCCCACAGCGATTACACAAGCAATTTCTTGCACTGCACATCAACATCACCACCGAGGAAAAACTGTGACCAAAAGGCACTACACAGAATAACACTGCTGTAGTATTTTGCACAACACCACACGATAAAAAGTGACGCACTACAACAAGCACCAAGCAGCAATTACACACGATAGCAGTAGCAAAAAGGAGTAGCAAAAAGGGCACAGTAGCAAGCAAAGCCAATGTGCACAGCAAGGATTGTGTGACAAAAAATACACACCCAATTGTCCTATAAATAAGGGTCCAGTGCTTCCTAATATCATAGGGAGAATACATACCAAATAGCAAAAGGAAAATCAAAAGAAGAAGTACATTCCAACCAAAAGAAGGAAGCAAATTCCAAGCAAAAAAAGGGCAATGTAATTTCGGCCAACAAGGGAAATACATGCTGTTTTTGCAACAACAAAAAATCAACAAAGAAAAGAAAAGGAAACAAAGAAATAAGGAAAGGACTTCAAAATTTCCAAAACATCAAAGGAAATTGCCCCCTTACCGAAATTCAAAGAGGAAATCCCTCCAAAGCAAGGACAAGTCTCCAAGTTTCCCAAACCAAAAAAATCTTTGCCATGGAAAGAGAAAAGGGAAGAAAAAAAATGCAAATCCTACTTACCCAAGGACAAGCATTAAATCTTTCCAAAACCTTGAAGGAAATCACCAAAGCTTTCTAACATCTCGAAGGAAATCACCCTCATAACCAAAATTGAAGGAGGTTCCTACTTAAGGAACCACAAGGGAAAATCCAAGCCTCAAAATACACCAAATATGTTTTATAAAAAAAATTATGGAAAATTAATACGCACAATAGGTATGTGCCAATTTATCCATTTTCAAATTTTCTTTCAAGATCAAGCCTCTACGGCCCTTGAAGAAAAAAAAAAAATCATTTCTTTCAAGATCAAGCCTCTACGGCCCTTGAAGCAAATTTTCATTTCTTTCAAGAATCAAGTCTTTACGGCCCTTGAAGAAAGTTTTCATTTATTCAAGACCAAGCCTCAACGGCCCTTGAAGAAATGTTTCATCCAAGAAATACGCCTCAATGGCCCTTGACGAAATTCATCATGTCAATTCAAGAAATACGCCTCTACGGCCCTTGAATAAGCAAACTAATTCAAGATCAAGTCTCAACAACCCTTGAGTTAGAGCATTCATATTGCAGGACTTCAAAACACATTTCCTATATGTGACAAGAAGATGCCTACAACGCGCCTCGAAGTGGGGGCATTTGTAGACATGTAAATTTCATTGCATATAAATGATGCATCACAAAGCTCCACGTGGCATATGACTCATCACAAATGGACAAGTCATCAACGACATGTTGCACAAATCAAGCAAAATTCGGCAAAAAGGATAAAATATCTCTTAAAATTGGTAAGGGGCCCAAATTGCTCCTAAAATTGGAAAGAAAGCTAAAACATCTTCATGAACAAGCAAGAATTGAAGATTGCTCACAAAATAGGCAACAAGGCCTATAAATTTTGGCCAATATAA
This sequence comes from Heteromeles arbutifolia, assembly GCA_024362995.1. Classification (NCBI taxonomy): domain Eukaryota; kingdom Viridiplantae; phylum Streptophyta; class Magnoliopsida; order Rosales; family Rosaceae; genus Heteromeles; species Heteromeles arbutifolia. The sequence continues at coordinate 33,537,400 of JANCRC010000002.1, read as the reverse complement.
GGAAAAATGGCTGAAATTAAGACACAAAACATGCCTAAATTATCCCGTGGATGAATCAAGACACAAATCAAACCCAAATCCATACAAAGGCAAGCTTTGAGAAGTCTATAAATACAAGGTCCCAGGACAAACAAAGGGTCAACAATTTCTACATTAAGGGGTCAAAAATTTTACATTCAGAAGAACCTTTGCACAAATCTTTGAAGACTAATACGCTGCCAATGGTCTCTTCGAAGAACACATAACCAAAGCCGAAGCTTTCTTTCGACCAAAGCCAAAGCATTCCCTTGAAGAATCAACAAGCACTTATGCCGATTCCTTCAGGACTTTGTTGCAAGCTTAAAACTTGTAATGACGTTCGATTCAAGATCAAGTTGCTAAGACCCTTGAATCAACGAAATTCTACATCAACATTACCTTTGCCGTAGCCCAGAACATGAGGTGAAGACTATCCACGCGTTGTTTCAAGCTCAAAACTTGAAGCAATCATTCAATCGTTCGTACGAGATCAAGTCATCGTGACCTTTGGATCAACAACCTGCGCATCTACATGAAACTTGAAGACTGAATAAGAGGAAAATTGTAAACAAAGATTGTAATCCTACAAATTTATTAATACAAATCTACTTTGTACACGTGTTCTTGTTTCATTTGTTACATAATTTTCATGTTTACAGAGCAATTAGTTTATCATCTCGCATTGGAGAGCAGACCCAAAATGGGTATCGAGGAATTAGCTTACCTTCTCACACTGGAGAGCAATTAGTTTATCCTCTAGCACTGGAGAGCAGACCCAAATGGGTGTCGGGGAATTAGTTTACCCTCTCACGATGAAGAGCAATTAGTTTGTCCTCTTACACTGGAGAGCAGACCCAAATGGGTGTCGGGGAATTAGTTTACCTTCTCGCACTAGATAGCAATTAGTTTATCCTCTCGCACTTGAGATCAGACCCAGATGGGTGTCGAGGAATTAATTTACCCTCTCGCACTGGAGAGCAATTAGTTTACCCAAATAAGGCTTTGAGCAGTTGTTGTAGACAACAGTTGACCCAGGCTTATGAATAACTTCTTGAATCTTCATTGAGAATAAAGAAATTGATCAACTGTGCTGGAAGGTAGAAATTGTATAGCAAACTAGATAATCCTCGGCTTGCAAGGTCTTGTTCGTTGGCCTGCTTGAGACTTCAAACTTATTTGGAAAAGCATGAACATGGTTCAGGGGATGATGGAGATTTCCCCCAGCATTCCATCATGTTGCTACTTGATGAAAGTCAGATGCTTCTTTTTTTCAGTGCTGCTCGTAGCCTGAAAATGCTCAAACCTGGCAGAGATGCTATTAACTCGCATTGCCTTTAAAGACGGTTCAGTGTTGGATTTTGCTGCTTGTGTAGACCCTGTTATTGACCAGTCAAGACACTCGTCGCACGACCCTCATTTGTCAACTTTTGAAGGTACGACTCTAACTTTATGCAGTTGTTGGTAGTATGGTCTGGTCTTTGATAAAATGCGCAATACTTTGTCCGATCCAGCCTGGTAAGATCACCCTTCATGGGTGGGGGCAGTTCGAATCAAGGTTCATTCTTGAGCTTACGGAGAATCTGGCCAATTGAAACTGTGAACTTGGTGAATGTTTCAGACACTGAGTCTTCTCTAGTCATGGAACGTTCCATGAGCTTCTTTTCCGGCTCGTTTTTGCTAGATTACTTGGCCTCGTCCTATAGTGTGTGCTTCTTCGCCAAAGCATACGAAGTTGCCAGGGTTAGTTCTTCTCCCATGATCAATTTTTTGAATAGAAGGTGTTCGGTGGGAAGCCCATTTCTGAATGATGTCTTTGCTATGCTTTCGTTGCAACCAACAATCTTGGTGTTCTCTGCTTTGAACCTTTTGACATAGTTATGAATTGTCTCCCAAGGGTCTTTTATGATGTTGAAGAGATGGTTGGATGTCTTTTTGATTAAGCAGTTAGACGAATAATCCTTACTGAAAACTAAGGAAAGATCATTGAAACTCCTGATCGACCGTGGCGGCAGGGTGTGGAACTAGTCTTGTGCCTCGCCTTGTAAAGTTGTGGCAAAATTTTTGCACATAAATGTGTCGCTGTTCTCGTAGAAGATCATGGTACTGCGGTAGTGCTTGAAATGTTGATTCGGATCTTGTCTCCCTTGTACAGAGTGAAGTGAGGCACAGTGAACCCGCGAGGTGGATTTGTTCGCTCAATCTCATCCGGGAATGGTGACTTGCTTATGTTAGTCATGTTTTGTCGAATAATATTATTAGTAACCTCATTGCGCTGGAAATTGCACAATCGTTTAGTCAGGAGCTTCTCAACTTCTTCTTAAATTTGCCTCTACTGGGACATTAGAACTTTCAGTTGCCCCCGATCGTGACTTGTTAGTCTAGGCTGCTCTTCCCTATGCCAGACTCATCTATGTCACGACTACGATGCATGTGGCACGTTTCTAGCAAGCGAACGGGCTGCTTGCAGGCTGCTAGTTGAACTTAAGCCGGATTGAGTGACTGCTTCTCTCCATTCAATGTGCTGCCTACTTCGATGAGAGGTGGAGAATGCTCATTGCGGGCCTAGCTGTGAATAACACTTCGCCTTGAAGGTTGTCTAATTTGATACAAATTATTCATTCAATCTTTATGGAGAACGACCTTACTAGAGCCATCTATATTACAATTACCTTATACTCTTGCAAGTATTTTAAGTGTTTTTATCCCTACTTTTGCAGGTGGTAAAATCCCTATCAAGAAATTGGCGTTGTTGCCAAGGAATGAACCCGGGTCACCCGTGTGACAGGCTGGAATACTTACCACTATACTAATCTTAATTAATTACTTAAAACAAAGTTTTGGAAAAAGTTGATTTTTTTATTTAAAATAATAAAAACGAATTTAATAGAAAATAATTAAATAAAGTGATAAAATAAAATAAACTAAAAGAAAATAGTTTTTGAAAATTAAATTGTAAAAGCCTAGGGTTCCGCCGTCACTTTAACAATCATATGTAGTTCTTCCAATTACTTATGAATTACACATGCATATTTTGAAGATTAGGTTTTCTTAATACATGCCTACTTGGACCCCCAACATAGAGCGTATATCAAACATGCAACCCGTCTGTGGTATTTAAATCAAATCTAAACATGCATGACTCATTAAGCTTTGCGAAACCTTTTGAAAAACCATACAACCCTTAAGACATGGTATTCATCCTAAGTGAACTTACACATATTAATCACAAGAAGCCTTCATCAATTTCAAGGACCGACCTCCGACCAAAATTGCATCAATTTACTTTTCTAAAGATCCTAATGGTAACTAAGCATTAAGACAATTAGATAGTTTAAACCGGTGATTAATAATTCAAAGTATGCATGCATAATATCATAAGCAAATTGAAAAAAAACTACATATTCTTACTAAGGCTCGTGGCCTCGCCCTAGTAAATGGAGATTAGTTACTAACAATCATAAAACAAACTATTATTAAAAACAAGGATAGAAAACACCTTGAAAATAAACTTCAAAGCTCTCTAAAGTGTGTGTGCGTTCACTTCTTTCCGTCTCCTCTCAAACCCTAATGGACCTTATTTATAGTACTAGAAAATAAAACCCTACCTAGAAAAGGTCTTAGAATAAAACTAGGAAACCAAATAAATTAAAATAAATTAGGAAACATAATCCTAAATTGACTAGTAAAATTCGCCCAAAATCTGCGTAGTCTCAAAATTTCTAGATCTTCAGGGCTCCAAAGCAAGCCCAAAATGGCTAAATTAAAGCTTGAGATGTCTCGAACATAATTGCAGAATGCCTCAAACCCAAAAGACATTATCTTGGACGCCAAAAAGCCCAAAGAATCCCAAAACGTCAGTTTGACAGCACTGCACGCTGCTTCTTTATTTAATCACCATAAATAAACCATTTGGTAGAAAATTATGAAACTCTGACACGATCAAATCAACAAACTCGCGAACATCCTCCAATTGGAATCACTCCAAAATTCATCGATTTGACTACTTTTTGCTCCAGAGGAAATCTAATGTCCTACAATGAAAATACATAACAAAGTATCAAAGTTTGCACAAAATTACCAATAAATTAATACTAACATAAGGGTAAAATATATAGTATAATATTGACTCATCATTTTCCATGTTGATAATCAGAGTGTGGCCTCAACCGTGAACGTATGCTCGTCTGTGGGCTTGATTGGGAATGCACGCTCTTTCGCGCACCAAGACGAGAGTATACGTTATCCTGAGGACCTAGATAGGAGTGTATAATGGCAAAACACACGGTTCGTGGCTAGTTGAGGGGCTACTTGCTAGGACGCTACTGGAGAGGTTCGTCGTCTGCCCTTGTCTTACTTCTGGACACTTCGTCTAGGGCACGCTGCAAAAGCTGATTCACCAAGGTCATCTGTTGCGTGAGGGCGCTTGTCAACTCTATGACGAGTCGGGACAAGTGTTGTTAGCCATGCGGGATAGAAAGGCTTGGATGGTAGGTTTCTCCATAGGTGGTAGAAATGTAATGGACTCTGGGTGCAAAATTTGAGCCGGGATAGGTCAAATCCACAGAAGCACGAGTTGAAAATGCCCATGGTTCAATCGTTAGTCCAAAAATCTGAAGCTGTAACAGTTGAACTGGTCTTAAACTAGTCGGGATTGCCAAGACGGCCACGAGAGCTAGTTGGGTCGTGAAAGTGGGTTGAGCCATGTGAGGGGCATGTAAGCGCGGTGCAGCGCTGGAGCGCGTTGAATCTGCGCTACTAGGGCAGCGACTTGGGTCGAGAGGATTGTTGGCGTGGCTTAGGCCTACGATGGGCTTTGGGCCTGCGCTGCCTTGTGGCGCTAGCTGTTTAGGCCGACTCTTGGGCTGCTAATGCAGCTGCTCCCTGCTCTCTATGGGCTTGCTGCCATGGAACTGACCCACTCCTCATTGCCACTGGTAGTCTCCGTGGCTGCCATGGTGGTGGTGCTCCGTGGTGGCATAGTTGCTCCTCTTGCCATCTTGTTGAGCCTCGTGGATTGTCGTGATGAGGCTACGTCTTACCCTTCATCATTTGATTAGGATCATTGAACATAGGAAATTCCATTTGTCATGTTTTCCAAATTTTCCGTCATTGTATTTTTTTTCCTTACCTCTATTCACAGAATTAAAAAATTCTAGGAATAAGAAAGTACGAAAAATTTACGAACAAACGAGAAATGAGAAACTTTGAATGCAATAGTCTTTTAAAAACGTGCGAATCAAACTCTTAATGAAAGCACCAATTTGTGGATGCAAAGTTCTACCATCTTCTCCTTTGACGAAAATGCACCTGCAAAATAATGACACCTAAGATTAAGGCCAAAAGCCTAACGTGCCCATGATGAATGGGAGGGGGCTTTGGCCGAAGAATCTATGATGTCAAAGTTAGAATTCTGAAAAAGAATGTGTATAGGAGTTTGTGGGTAGCCAATGGCTTAGCTTTTTAGTGGGATAATAGGGCTATTTATAGGGGAGTAGTCGGCCCTATTTAGAGAATAGTAGCCAGCCATATATGGTGTAATTGGAGAATAATTGCAAGATAGTATGTGAAATAATATCTTGCAAGTAACATGGTAATTAATCCCAAATTAAATAGGATGTTTTGGGAGTTACCTTTTGAATAAGGATTTGATGAGTGATGAGAGGGATTTGAATAAATACCATTTTGATTACCTTTGACTCTTCCTTGATTAAACTGTTATTGTCCGTCACATGCGCATGGGAATCCCGATGTCCCTCGATGGTAATTTTGTCCTTTTAACCCAAAAGTCCACATGTCACCTCCATAATTTTCTTGATTATTTTTGGCTCCACAATAGTTGTAGCTAGATATATGCATTTAATCTAGTTACTTTGTATTCTAGATTGATGGACTTGTTTTGACTATCAAATTCTTGAGTTTTCTTTTAGCCTTCTCGGGATAATTTTTTGCTAAATTCGAGAGAAACTCACTATGAATCTACTCGCTAAGGCATTGTGAACTACATTGTTCGACTACATGGTCTGCATGTCACTACCGTATCTCACTGTGATGCGCGTTTCACTTCCAAGTCTTAGGAAGTCTTCTTGAATGCCATGGGTACTAAGTTGTTATCCAATACCACATTCACCCTCAGACTAATGGCCAGTCTGAACAAACTATCTAGATTTTAGTGGACGTGTTGCGTTGTGTTCATTCTGCAATTTTAGCATGATTATGACTGACACCTATCCCTGTTAAAGTTGCGTGTAACTACAGTTACAATTTTTAGTTTTGGGTATGGCATCATTTGAGAAGCTTTATAGAGATTTTGTGCACAGTACATGATCGACAGGAAAGTATTGCGAACAGGTATTCGAATGATCGAGATTACGATGTAGCAAAATTGTGTGCTATTGACGTTGTCACCTGAGAGGGCAGTACGTGAGCGTGATCGAGGCGTTATTCGGTTGATTTATGCGTCTTTCCCAAAGGGGGCAAGACAGTAATATTGCACCCTCGGGAATTTATTACTTACTTATCGGGACAACAATGAGTTGTCTATATTGCAGGCTGCATACCATAGTATCAATAACTTATTCGTTAGGTTCATTAAGTAAGTGGAGAATTAGGCCTGTCTACGTTAGTATTTTTATTTATTTACTTATTTATTGTTTGGACTTGACCCAAAGATATTGCATGCATATCTTCGGAGTACGTGATACTATGAGTGCGTAAGTGAAATTTTTCTACGTTCGGTTTTGATTTTAGTACAACTATTTGAACTTTACTTTATTATATACATATTTTAAAGTTACGTCATTATATATCTATTTTTGACTTTATGTTTTTATAAAGGTATTATATTATAGTATTGTACTGAAGGAGAAGGAAAGTTTGAGTTTGGAGGCATGAAAGAGGAAACATTGCATTCTGATCTCAATGGGATGACATTCCCTTTTACGCAACCACTCTAGCTTGATTTCTTCTTTATATATTTTCTTTCTATCCTTGAACATTTTCTATATAACAAGTGATTCAAAATTTGAGGACGAAATTTTTTTAAGGTGGGTAGACTGTAACAACCCGTCCCTAATTTTTTAATTTTATTAATTTTAAAAGAGTGAATTAATGAGAATGCCCCTAGATGCGAGATTGTTAACTTTCGTTGTTTGTCTTTTTGTGATGTGTATGAGCTACTATTTTATCATATCCTTAAAGTACTCGACGGTACGAACACGTAGGAGCAAGCGAAATCGAAATCGAAATTGCGATGGAGATTTACGGTACTACGAATCCAAAAAATAATGGGGAATTCTTATAATTATTATATTATTATTTTTTAGGGATATTTTTAATTATTTTAATAATTTATTTTGGCAGTGGGGCCCACACCTTACAACTCTCCACTTCTATCATGCTGCGTGTCTACCTCCTCAACTCTCTGGAAAACTCTCCTCAAGCTCTCTATCTCCCAGACCTCTCTCGCTCTCTCACCTCTCTCATCATCCCTCTGCAACCACTGAGACCACCATCACCAACAAGTTTACCCCCGCGAGTATACCACCTATTGAACATCCCCGTCACAAACCCAAACCAGTCTGAGGTCTTTCCCTTTCCTTCTCTCTCTTTGCACAATGGTGCCATCACTGTTCATATATCTTTCTCCGGCAAGATCTTGAGATTTCGAAGATGGTAAGTTCCAAAAACCACCCAAAACTTCTTAGATCATGTTTTGGTTTATGTTTCTAGCTTTTCTAAGGTCTTTGGTGAGGGTTTTGGTTCAAAAACGGGACGGGGGGAAATCCCCCAATTTTTCGGCGGAGAACCCGGCCTTTGTAGACTTTTTCCAACCGATCCCGACCTAGCTCAACCTTATTTTTGAACGAAGCTCAGGAGGTTTCCCAACCAAACTCATCTAGTTTTGACTTTCTTCCTCAATTGGGCTTGCAAAAAAAAAAAAAAAAAAAAAGGTCCCTAAGCCCAAACCTTTGGGCCATTGTTCTAGCCCAACCCAGTTCCGAAATGGGCTCAGAATATTCTAGAGAATATTCTTGGAATATTTTTTTGTTGAGCTTTTCGAAATTTTCTTAGAAACCCTTCTAGGCTAATTTCCACATTCTGAGTCCATTTTTGACATTCATTTAATGAAATTCCGACGTTTTAACGTAGATGATTGGCTCAGCGTCTAAGTTGACTTTTTAGGGTTGAACATTGACTTTTTCGTTAACTTTTTGTAAAATTTACCGAGGACCCTTCTTGACATATTTGGACACCCTGATTTCAAATCCGTACTCCGTTTTCCCAAATTTAATCATTTTAGTAGAGTTTTACTAATGGTCCTAATATTATGCTTAGGTGCGGTAACTAACAAAGACTTCGGCTTTCCTAGTTCGAATGGCTACGACTTTGCAAGTATTTGTGAGTAGGTCTTTTCTTTTATATATTATTTGAGTTTCCATACATAGATTAATAGTGCATTTTCTAAGTGATGCCATAATTAAATTGACGTAATAAGAATTATCGCGATGATGAAAATTGTGAGATTATTATGAATCCCACGGGATGCACATGTATTCATATTATTACGGGATACTTTATTTAAATTTACGGTAGTGAATAGTATTATGTCGACGTAAATTATTGATTTACCGCTGTATGATTTTATTTACATTATCTAGTCATCGTTGCTGAACCGGCGTTAGTACTCGCTCGGGTCAGGGCCAGTCTTTCACGTTTATGTTCACATTACACCGTATGCTCACTTTGGATCCATTGTAGGTGCTAGTCCTGTCCTAGATTGCTATACGCAATTAGGACTCGTATGTGACATGCATAGCGCCAGTCTTCACGTGATTGTAGTACTATAGTGTAAATCATTATTACACCCAGTCTTGTTCATGTCAGAATACCTCTGTATGAACTCATGTGTCAACATATGTCGATGACCACTTGATATGACATGTTTGTTCATGTGAGATTATGTGACTGCCGAACGTTAGATGTTTATTTACAAAATATATTGTGATGTATTGAATTCTTGTGATATTGTATGCTACGGTAAATACTTTCATACTATACGTAGTATGTATATTTTGGAAACTATACTTGTTTTACGGCAATGGGTTATTATGTTTTCGAAAAGGTTTTTACAAAATTTTATTTTTAGGCCCACTCACCCTTTTTTTTGCCCTTCCAGGTTTAGTAGCTGAGCTTTCGTGTTGACGAGAATTCTTGGAAAACTTTTATATAGGTGTTCACCTCCGACGGTATAGTTCTCATTCTACTTACTGTACTTTACTTATGCTCTGACACCACAAGTGGAATGGGTTCATTCCTGCTCACTAGCACACTCTTACATTTAGGCACTTTTCGGTTTGAATTTACTCACATTTTCCACATCACTACAGTTTATGGCTACGTCACCCTCTTGGTGTCGACCAACACAGCGCGATTCGGAGTCCAAGTAGACATTTCGGGTCAAGGTGTACCACGAATTATGTTTTTCATTTTCATCATTTATTGATTTAAAATATATTTTCCTTAACGGTTAACGAGTCGAATCATATTACCCGATAATATTAACGGGTCGATTTCGGGTCGGGTCATATTACCCGTTTAATTTAACGGGTGTTACACGACACGACCGATTAAGATCGGGCATGTCACGAAAATGACACAAACATGGAAAACCCAACACGAATGCCATGTCTAGGAATAAGAAAGTACGAAAAATTTACGAACAAACGAGAAATGAGAAACTTTGAATGCAATAGTCTTTTAAAAACGTGCGAATCAAACTCTTAATGAAAGCACCAATTTGTGGATGCAAAGTTCTACCATCTTCTCCTTTGACGAAAATGCACCTGCAAAATAATGACACCTAAGATTAAGGCCAAAAGCCTAACGTGCCCATGATGAATGGGAGGGGGCTTTGGCCGAAGAATCTATGATGTCAAAGTTAGAATTCTGAAAAAGAATGTGTATAGGAGTTTGTGGGTAGCCAATGGCTTAGCTTTTTAGTGGGATAATAGGGCTATTTATAGGGGAGTAGTCGGCCCTATTTAGAGAATAGTAGCCAGCCATATATGGTGTAATTGGAGAATAATTGCAAGATAGTATGTGAAATAATATCTTGCAAGTAACATGGTAATTAATCCCAAATTAAATAGGATGTTTTGGGAGTTACCTTTTGAATAAGGATTTGATGAGTGATGAGAGGGATTTGAATAAATACCATTTTGATTACCTTTGACTCTTCCTTGATTAAACTGTTATTGTCCGTCACATGCGCATGGGAATCCCGATGTCCCTCGATGGTAATTTTGTCCTTTTAACCCAAAAGTCCACATGTCACCTCCATAATTTTCTTGATTATTTTTGGCTCCACAATAGTTGTAGCTAGATATATGCATTTAATCTAGTTACTTTGTATTCTAGATTGATGGACTTGTTTTGACTATCAAATTCTTGAGTTTTCTTTTAGCCTTCTCGGGATAATTTTTTGCTAAATTCGAGAGAAACTCACTATGAATCTACTCGCTAAGGCATTGTGAACTACATTGTTCGACTACATGGTCTGCATGTCACTACCGTATCTCACTGTGATGCGCGTTTCACTTCCAAGTCTTAGGAAGTCTTCTTGAATGCCATGGGTACTAAGTTGTTATCCAATACCACATTCACCCTCAGACTAATGGCCAGTCTGAACAAACTATCTAGATTTTAGTGGACGTGTTGCGTTGTGTTCATTCTGCAATTTTAGCATGATTATGACTGACACCTATCCCTGTTAAAGTTGCGTGTAACTACAGTTACAATTTTTAGTTTTGGGTATGGCATCATTTGAGAAGCTTTATAGAGATTTTGTGCACAGTACATGATCGACAGGAAAGTATTGCGAACAGGTATTCGAATGATCGAGATTACGATGTAGCAAAATTGTGTGCTATTGACGTTGTCACCTGAGAGGGCAGTACGTGAGCGTGATCGAGGCGTTATTCGGTTGATTTATGCGTCTTTCCCAAAGGGGGCAAGACAGTAATATTGCACCCAATGAATAAGTCATTGATATTACAAGACTCTTTAACAACCTGCAATATCGATAACTCACTCTTAACGAACCCAATGAATAAGTCATTGATATTACAGTCTACAACCTGCAATATCGATAACTCACTGTTGTCTCAATAAACAAGTAATAAATTCCCAAGAGTGCTAATTACTATTTTGCCCCTCATTGGGAAACGTGCATAAATTGTCCTATTTACTCCTAAAATGTGTAAAAGAACAAAGAGTGATAAGGACTCGAATGTCTACGAAGGATTTCCACCCATCATGGGCATTTTCGTAATTTCCCAAGGTTAAGGAATAAAATAATATTAAATTCAAGACTGGATGTCACACATCCTCATTAATCAAATATCCCTAGTGGTCATCCAATGTTTTCATTCATGATTGATATCAGATGTATTATTTTTTAGAATGAATGATACCATCAGACTAATTGATATGATTAATATGTTCGTGTATCTGAACAACACAAAAATATATGCAGTGAACAATTAAGAGTACGTATATATATGATCAATCAACTAAAAAGGTAGATAATAAACCTATGTCTCTACAATCCAACTGATCTTGGAATTGGCATACAATATTGTGATTTCATAATTCGCAATTAGGACATATTTATTTAACTGAGGGAATTTGTTTGCTTTAATATGTAGTACATCTGAGCTCTCATGACACACCCCGATAGAAGGTGACGTAGCTAAAAGAAAAGTGAGGTGGAAATATGGATGAATTTAAACCAAAACAAGAAGTTATTTAAGCTAATAAAGAGAGTGCAAAATAGTGGGAAGAGCCAATAATACATAAGTAGTCAGAGCATAGATGGCAGTACGACATAAGTAGAGAAGTCGAATCTAGTTAAGAAACTTATTACACAACCGAAAATAAACACCTACATTTATTTGGGTAGATTTTAGAATCGCCAGAGATCCCTCGTATGCCACAAAAGATTCAACTAACTAAGTCATGGTGGGGTGAAAAACAAAAAGCGTGAGTGGGCAAAAGCAAAGGTTTATGAAACACATTTATTTTCTGAACATAATAACCCTTCGCCGTAAAACAACTATAGTTTCCATAAAATCATACTACATATAAGTATGAAATCAAATGTAATTCATCAATAATTCAAGAATACAACAAATCATAATATCTCAACCGTAGCATATGAAAATCAGGTGTTCATCAATCTTTGCTGACACACGAGTTTATGCAGAGAATTCTGACATGAACAAGACTAGGTGTAGTCATAATATACGCTCTAGTACTAGAGGACTGGTGCTAAGCAGATCATATATGAGCCCTAGTTGCCGATTGTAAACTAGGACAGGACAGGCACCTACAATGGATTCAAAGCGAGCGTGCGGTGCGATATAAACATACACGTGAAGCCTGTCTCACATCCCGGCCTGGGCCCCAACCACAACCTGGGCACGCCTCCACCGTAGCATGATATTGTCCGCTTTGGGCCCCTACCACGCCCTCACGGTTTTGTTTCTAGGAACTCACACAAGAACTTCCCAGTGGGTCACCCATCATGGGAGTGCTCTCACATGCTACTAGCTTAACTTCGGAGTTCCAATGGCACCCGAAGCCATTAAGCTCCCAAAAGGCCTTGCGCTACGTAGAGATGGGAATATACATATAAGGCTCACATGATCCACTCCCCTAGGCGATGTGGGATCTCACAATCCACCCCCCTTAGGGGCCCGACGTCCTCATCGGCACACACACGGCAAGGGTTAGGCTCTGATACCAAATTGTCACATCCCGACCTGGGCCCTGACCACAACCCGGGCACACCTTCAATGTAGCACGATATTGTCCGCTTTGGGCCCCTACCACGCCCTCATGGTTTAGTTTCTGGGAACTCACACGAGAACTTCCCAATGCGTCACCCATCATGGGAGTGCTTTCGCGCGCTACTCGCTTAACTTCGGAGTTCCGATGGAACCCGAAGCCAGTGAGCTCCCAAAAGGCCTCGTGCTAAGTAGAGATGGGAATATACATATAAGGCTCACATGATCCACTCCCCTGGGCGATGTGGGATCTCACATTAGGTGGGTACATTATTTTTTTGCTATAATTTTGTGAAGAACAATATTACTCTATTATTGATTTTTAAGTATTTATTATGTTTTAAAAGTATCGTTTGAATTTGGTTAAATTTCATAATTTGAGTGACACTAAATGCATAAGTGCATGAGTTATATATCTTAAATGATGCTAAGGACCTCGATCAAAATATTTAAACAAACAAGGTTTCAATCTAACAATTGGGTTGATAGGGACTGGAACCAAAATGACCCTAAAACAAAAGATTTAAGTCCCATTGCTAGAAGTTCTCGTTGGTGCGTGATCTGTAAATTCCTACGTAAATCTATACCAATAACAGCTAGCAATTAGGTGCCACGCGTAAGTCCTTCTGGCTCGAGTTGTGGATATGCTCTGGCATTGGTGGTGATAGTAACCAATCTCTCCCCTAAACTTTTAGCAAACAAACAAACAAAAGACTCCTAAAAAATAAGATGAGATGTGACGACCTGTCCATTTTCCATGTAATTTCCTTCCCGGGTGTGTAAAATGACGAATATCCCCTTTTGGCAAAGTGGAAATCTGACGTGGACGTTTGTTGTTCGGCATTTAATTTATTTTTCTATTATTCTAATTAAATAGTACTCGTTATTACGAATGCGTGAACGCAAGTTAGACTCGAATCAGATTTGTAACGAAGAAATTACTCTTAGTTAAAGTACATTAACAACAGGTAAAATTGTACACGTGTGTGCGAATTATTGAGTGTCGGTGGACACTATATTAGATATGTTGAAGCAAATTTTTCTGTCTACTTCTACAATTGTCCAATTTTGGACCTACTCTCAATTTAAAAACCGGTTTCCTTTTCACCCCATCACCCAATCACACCTCTCCCTACTTTTTCTCACCCAATCAGACATTTTCTCTCTTGTCTAATCAGAAACTCTTATTTAAAAAAATAATTACTAATATATTTTAAAACATAAAATAAATACATATAATTAGCATGGGTACATTTAGTAAAATTAAAAATGGGTACAAATACAAATAAAAGTTTAAAATATATGGGCACAAAAAGAAATTAATATATGGGTACAAATTAAAACTGAAAATAAAATTGGTACAAATAAAAAAAAGTTGCAAATTAAAAATGGGTACAAACGAAAAATAAAAATTTATGATAAAAAATTTAACCATAAATATAAATATATTAAATGTAACGTTTCCAACACTAAATGACCGTATTTAGAAATAAAAAATATTTTATTATTAAAATAATTAAGAGCGTTTATTAAAACCTAAGGACCTTAATCAAAAATTGAAAAGGAATAAGGTTTTTTTTAATCAATGGAGTAACAAAAAGAGTGATAAGAACCTAATTTCTCTTTTGTTTTATTACCCTTATTTATGGGAAGTACACTATAACTGAATCTTTGTTTTTGGATGGGTAGAGAAAGGTGATTATATCTTGTTGGCAAGAGATTTACTTTTCGATTTAAAGCATGTTATTTAATCCGAAAACATGAATATATTAGAACTGCATTGGTTAAGGTTTTTAAAATTTGAGGTCAAGATGTTTTTGAATGTTAATTTAATAATGTTTACACGTTATTGTATAATTATTTGTCTAGTAGAAAGATTAACAAAATTTTAGCTATTATAATTTTTTGGGAAATACCTTAAAATAGGACAATTTTTTAATCTTGGGATAGAAATAGGATTTTTTGAATATGCACAAAGCATGCATACACCATGCACAATGAATGATGAACCACAAGACTCTTTAACAACATTAAAGAGAAGAAAGGAATTTGACATTCATTACCCTTGAAGCTCATCCTTGTTTACACAAGGGATTCACCCAAGTGGAGGTAAACCCGGCAGTTTCTGACACGACACGAAAACGATACGAAAATAATGGGTTTCGGGTCAACACGATAACTTATCGGGTCATTATTGGGTGACCCGTTAAGAACCCGTTAATAACAGGTTCTTAACGTGTATACATGCGGGTAACACATGGGTAACCCATTTCGACCCGTTAAGAAAAAAAATTATTTTGATAATTTTAAAGTTTAATTACTAAAAGATTTATTATAAAATACAATATCCATATTAATATATACAATATATTCTATATTAAATATATAGTTTTGTATTATTATTATATATAAGTTAAAAAAAAAGAAGTTTTAGTCATTATTTATTTTTAGGGTAAACTGTCACTTTAGTCCATGAATTATCACCTTAGTGAAAATTAGGTCCCTAAACTATTTTTTCAGAAAAATCAGTCCCTGAATTATAAAAATCTGCCAATTACATCCCTAATGTTATATTCAAAGATACTATATTCAATTTTCCGTCAATTTAAGTCACGTTATTTGCATGTGATACACATTGGAGGGTAGATTCGTAGTTTTTCATAAAGAAATAGTGTATAGAGTTAACTTTGGAGGATAAATTGGTAGTTTTTCATAAAGAACTAGTGTAAGTTAACTTTTGAGGGTAAATTAGACATTAAATTCGCAACCTATATGAAATGTTAAGGGCTTATAGACGAGAAAATTATGGTATTACACTCTAAAATGTGTCAAATGACTTAAGTTGACAAAAAAATGGATAATATAGCTTTGAATATAATAGTACGGATGAAATTATCAATTTTTAATGAATTTAGGGACTTATTTTACCGAAAAAATAATTCAGGGACCTAATTTTCACTAAGGTGATAGTTCAGGGACTAAATCGGCACTTCACCCTTATTTTTATTATGAGAGTTCGTTCCTTATTATCATTACTAGGATAAATTTTACTTAACATGTTGTTGTCCAAAATTAAAATAAACTAGTATAGTATTTGTATAGGCAAGAACTAAGAAGACATACATACAAGTATGAAAAATGTAAAAGAATATATAAATACTCGTGATTCATCATTATTCCTCCACGAGTAGATAATGGTTACACTTACATTATCGTTTAGATTTTTAAAATTTTCCAAACCCTCATGAATAATTTTTTTTATTTGAGGGCAAAATTAATAAAATTAATAATAATTATTGCAGAAGTGTAAAAAATGTAAGGAAAAAAAATATACAATCACTCATAGTGACAAGCTTTACAACTTTCATGAAGGGGTCAGCTTCAAAA
The DNA here is from genome assembly GCA_024362995.1 of Heteromeles arbutifolia. Classification (NCBI taxonomy): domain Eukaryota; kingdom Viridiplantae; phylum Streptophyta; class Magnoliopsida; order Rosales; family Rosaceae; genus Heteromeles; species Heteromeles arbutifolia. The sequence goes on along the minus strand of JANCRC010000002.1, from coordinate 33,521,150 downwards.
TCCAACACTATAATCCATAAACCTTAAATTTATATTTAACCGTCGATTGTCATTTACGATTTATTCTTTTTACTGAATTTCATTTTTTAAATTTTCTTTTTTGAAAACATGATCATCTGGTGGATGTAAGAAGATGAACGGTTCCGATCTTTGATATCACGTTTCGATTAACTGAAATATGAGTTGATGTCATATAGTTTGTTGAAACTTTATAAACATCAAGCAATATTTTGACTAACCGTAAAACTCTGAATATAATATCAACGATCCAAACCGTTCATCTTCCTACATTCTCTAATAGATCATGTTTTCAAAAAAGAAAATCTAAAGAGACAAAATTTGATGAGAACAATGAAGACTAAATGTAAACAACAATCAACGGTTAAATTTTTGATCTATGATTTATATGATTATAGTGGCGAATTTTGAAGTTAAGATCTTTATGAGAGTTGTAATGCTTGTCATTACGAGCGTTTATATATTTTTTCTATATTTTTTTTACACTTCTACATTAATTAAAAAATTATTAAAGACTTTAGGTAAGCGAAAATATACTTAAAAGAAAAATGTGTTTTTATGTTTTGGATGTGACAATATGGTATGTATATATTTATTTAGTATTATGTTTTTCATTTGATTATTTATTGGTTTAAAATATATTTTCCTTAACGGGTAACGGGTCGGGTCATATTACCTGTTAATATTATCGGGTCGATTTTGGGTTGGGTCATTTTACCCGTTTATTTTAACAGGTGTTACACGACACGACCCGTTAAGATATTGGGTATGACACAAAAACGACACGAACACAGAAAACACGACACAAATGCCAAGTCTAAGTGAAGGGCCTTCTAGTCACCTCCTAGCTCCTTAGATCTTTCTTGTGATTTTCTTCCCTTTTGATATTCCTTTGCTCCTTGAGGATGTGAGGAAAGGAACTCCAAGAACACCAAAGGTTTAGTGTCTCTAAGTCTCCACACCAAGGATGATGGTGTGAAGATGAAATGGATTACCTAAAGGACGTTAGATGCTAGTAAAACTCCCCTAGGAAGGCCGGCCTCTATAAAGAAAAGGAGAGAAAATGTTTCTCTTCTTTGCCTCAAGAAAACCCTAGTGAGAGAATGCCTATAAAGGTTCCTTTATACCACCTCACATGTGAGTGGCAAACTTGCAATTAACCCAAGTTTGCTACCACTCACCCTTGGCCGGTTTTGACTTTGTTTTTGGGTTAATTTCCATTTAGTTTTAGTTGTCACACAACCTAAACTCAATGGGCCTTGTGGACCAAAAACCCTTTTGGGCCCCAAAACCCAAAACCAACTTAAAAGCCCAATACTAACCTGTTGTAAGATTAATTAACTAATTAATTAATCTTGACCATTCTCAGTTAAACTATTTAATTGCTTATCCATCTTATTTATATTTCTTCACTTTCATTCTTACTCGGTGTACGATCCATTAGGTTCCAATTAGCGAGGCAGTGGGCGATTGTTACTCTTAACGATCGATTGTAAATTGAAACTACATTTCAATTCTCCCTTTGATGAAGATTAGTGTTTGCTAATCCTCAGGGCTTCCACAAACCAAGAGTGACACTTAGCAGTATGTCATGGCTACCCAAGCTAAGTAGAAGTGGTTGGAAAACCTTTCCAGTTACAATTATAATGCAATACGGTCATTCTCTAATACAATACTCTTAATCACATTGTTTGAGTGATAGTTTGTTTCATGTCCACTATCCAATGTGATACTTCTCTATATGATTCAATTGAATATGATTTGGAACAAACTTCCTAAGTCATCTTCGTATGCTTTGGCCAAAAACTCCTGAATCATAGCTCAGAGTATTCTCCCTCCACCATGGAAGGTTACAGATCACTTGTTGTCCACTCATATGCCTACATGACTAGATAGCTTGACCCGAACAATGTCGTGGACACTCTTGATGGAATGCCTTTGGCATGATCAAAGATCCATGTCCTAACCATTAAACATCTATGATGCCTTAGGTTAAAGGACTACTTTGCATATTGCAACTTACGAGTTCTTACATGACATGTATGTTCGAACTCATTTTGATCGTAGTTCAGTGTACTCAATTACCTTTTGAGCACCTATGTGTTTGTTTCAGTATCCAACACTAAATGACTTGAGACTAGTCATACTCACGCTTGAGTTAACATAACATATACTAACCTTAGCGGATTGTCAATGCCCAATTGGCAATCCTATGGCTAGGAACATTTTAGGAATGAACATAAGAGAAATGTCTCGTTAATCTAACTTACTTAGATCACTTATCTCTTAGATTAAATACATTCCTTGGATTCTCTTATTACTTAAACACATAATACAATAAATAACAATAAGCTTTGCCCTTCATTAAACATATAATAGTTTAACACAATAAGTATTCCAAAAGCTATTACATCAAATGAGTGGCTTTGTGGGCATACTGCCAATAATCTCCCACTTGCACTCAAAGCCACCTTCCGATTTATCTAATACCCATCTTTTCCATATGGCGGTCAAGTTGGATTTGAGACATTGGCTTCATCAGTGGATTTGCTATGTTGTCGGCTGAGGCAACCTTGAGGATGTTGACTTTCCCCTCGACATCATATCTTCTAATGATATTAAAGCGTCTATCAAAATGCTTATTCTTTTGATGAGGCCTGGGTTCCTTGGCTTGAGCTATCGCCCCACTATTATCATAGTACAAAGTTACTGGTGATGTAATGGTTGGAACCACTCCAAGTTCAGTAACGAACTTCTTCATCCAAAACACTTTGTAGGCATTGAAATTTTGGTGAAATAAATGTCGGCCATTGCATTAAAATTACATTTGTAGACATTGAAATTTCGGCGAAATAAATGTTGACCATTGCATTAAAATTACAACAACCCACCCAATTCACCTATAACCTCCACCCAATTCACCTACAACAACCCACCCAATTCACCTACAACATCCACCAAAAAACAAAAGGATGGTGGTAATTTATTCTCAAAGCCTATAAATAGGCTTCTCAATCAAAGGATGAAAGGAGGGATTTGGACAATACATTCTTTACTCCCAAATTGGACGAGAATTCACATCACACCAAAAACCTTGAAGCTTTGAAACTCTAAAAGCTCTCAAGCAAATCCCGAAGGATCAAGAAAACTCTCTTCGTTCTTCGTTCATCGTTCTTCCAAGATCAAGCCCCGACGGCCCCTTGGATCAACAACATCCGTTCTTCAAGAATCAAGCCCAAAAGCCCCTTGAAGTTCGTTCATCATTCGTAGTTCATCCGTTCTTCAAGAACAAGCCCCAAAAGCCCTTGAAGATCATTCATCGTTCGTCGTCCATCCAACCTTCAAGATCAAGCCCAACGGCCCTTGAAGAAACGTTCATCTACCTGCAAGATCAAGCCACCAACGGCCCTTGAAGAAACTTCTTGTTCATCCAAGATCAAGCCTTGACGGCCCTTGGATCAACAACATCCACAAACCAACATCTTACGGAGATCGAATCAGAGGAACAAATTGTAAAAAAGGTTGTAACCCCAAAAAATCAATACAAAATATTATTTTGTACGTGTGTTTTTGTCTCTTCCATCGCAGGAATTTTCGTGTTCACAAATTTGGCACGCCCAATGGGACCATCTCTACCTCTCATCTCTTTTTCTGTTCAAGAAATCTGAACACATCTCAAAATCAATGGCATCAAATAAGGCTCAAGTTGTTCTCACAACCAATGCAAGGAACAAGAGCGTCTTCACCGTAGGTTGTGTCACTTCAGGCATCATAACCCGAAGCAAGGCAAGAGCTCTTTCTGCCACCTCTTCCACCCCTGCATCAACTCCGCTGAAGGCACAAGAACACCCGAGGCACGAACCGGTCATCACCCTAGCCTCGCTAAGGGAGCCAAGGAAGGAAAGCCATAGGAAATACTCTGAGTCCTTGTTTTCCGATGCCGACTCGAGCGACAGCACAACCATGCAAGTCATGACTACCGGAGCAACTTCAATTGAGGAACAGCTAGCTCAAATGAACGAAGCGATCGCAAAACTCACACGAACTGTGGAGGAAAAAGACTTGCAAATCGCCGCACTTGTCAACCAACTAGATGTAAAGCCCGACATGAAAGTTGACCCAATGGTTAATCCATTAAAGAAAGAAGCCGCTGAAGAAGAGGAGCCTCCGGTGGAGAAAGTCGAAGAGAAGCAGGAGCCAGACCAAACAGCGGCGCTCATGGGATCTCTATCTATCCAGCAGTTGCAGGAGATGATCGCCAGCACCATCAAGGCGCAGTACGAAGGAAGCTCGCATGACTCCGTACTATACGCAATGCCCTACTCCAAGAAGATTGATGCTTTGAAGATGCCGAGGGGTTATCAGCCACCAAAGTTCATGCAGTTCGATGGAAAGGGAAACCCGAAGCAACATGTCACCCATTTCATTGAAACCTGCAATAATGCTGGAACAAAGGGAGACTACCTCGTCAAGCAGTTTGTACGCTCGCTGAAAGGCAACACCTTTGACTGGTACACCGACCTCGAGCTAGAGTCTATCAACAGTTGGGATCAGCTAGAAAAGGAATTCCTCAACCGCTTTTACAGTACCCGCCGTACCGTAAACATGCTGGAGCTAACTAGTACGAAACAGTGGAGGGATAAACCTGTTGTCGACTACTTCAATAGATGGCGTTCATTAAATCTGGATTGCAAAGATCGGCTTTCTGAAACCTCTGCCATTGATATGTGCGTTCAAGGCATGCACTGGGGGTTACATTACATCCTCCAAGGCATAAAACCAAGAACATTTGAGGAGCTGGCAACTCGTTCCCACGACATGGAGCTAAGTATCGCCAATGACGGGAAAAAGGAGCCGATCGCTGACTTCAAGAAGGATAAGGTGTTATCCCCAAATGTAGACAAGACTAGGAAGAAGCCCGCCAAGGAAGCTTTTACCATCAATACTACCCCCATCAAAACTTCCTCCACACCCATCAAGATCTCCTCCAAAAACAAAGTAAAGGAGATAAAGAAAGGTGAGCCTTCTCGCACCCAAGATAGGTATAAAAACACCTTGAGGGAACTAGAGCAGAAGACGTACCCTTTTCCTGACTCTGACATGGCTGCAATGTTGGATGACTTACTGGAAAAGAAGGTCATTGAGCTACCCGAATGTAAACGTCCTGAAGAGATGAATCACATAAACGATCCTAGGTACTGCAAGTACCATCGTATCGTGAGTCATCCTGTTGGCAAGTGCTTCGTCCTTAAAGAGCTCATCATGAAGCTAGCTCAACAAGGGAAAATCAAGCTCGACCTTGAAGACACCGCCGCAACACATACTACCACGATTGCATTTGGATCATTCGATCCCGTGCCTCTCCAAGTGACACCTGACCTTTTCCGCCAATGCTCAAGCCACACGGCACCTTCTGCACCACCATCAATAGGGGTAAACAACCAAGACACACCTACCGACGATGAAAATGGTGGACATTGGTGACCAATAAAAAGACGAAGAAGCCAAGACCGTAAGCCACAAGGCTAAAAGGGGAGCAAGGGAGAAAGCACCGCCGCCGCAACAATATGAAGCCTAAAAGAAATATAAGAGCTGCTAAGCTAACATATGCTGAGGAACCTATGGAGCAAGAGCCACGCATTCCCGTCTCTTTGAACGAGTACTTCTCGGAGAACTTCTTTCAATAGTGCACTACTGCTGCATGTCACATGGTCAAGGTGGAAATGGAACAACCTTCAAAAGGCAAAGCCACCGCTATCGAGAAAGAAAAGACCCTCACGCCCAAAGAAGGTCTGCCAACGCACTTTAGCATCGAGGAAGCGCTACGATTGCCAAAGAAGATGTGAAGAGTACTAGCAGCGGCCTTGGCAAGTCCTGACGACCATTGGCAAACTCAAGTCAAGCACGATATTCCACATGATTGATGCAAAAACTTCCTACAACTTGCTCTTATGAAGGCCTTGGATCCACGTAAATGGAGTAGTACCGTCCACCCTTCACCAATGCTTAAAGTTTTACAGAGAATGAGTGAAGGTGATCTATGGCGACATCAAGCCATTCACCGAAGCCGAATCACATTTTGCAGACGCCAAGTTCTACATGGATGAATAAATGGTACTCGAAGCTCTTCCAAAAGAGATCAAATCCACGGGCAAAGCAACACCTGAAAAGCAGGAGTGGCAAGCCATGCCCAAGAAGTAAGAAGGATAAACTATGCCGTCTTCAAGCAAAAATGATGATGAGCTTGCTAAACTTGCAACAACCAAAGGGAGTAGGATGCCCTCAAATGAGCCACGCATTCCCATCTTCCGATACATCTCGATGTCGAGAAGAAAGAATGGTCAATCCCCGTTTGAAACTGGAGCAAGCAAATCCGGGGCACAGCGGCATAAGGATAATGTAAAGTTGTTCAAGACAAATGCAGTTTTACCTCTGACACAGCTAGGCAACGCTAAGGTTGCAAAACCACCACAAGGCTTCATAAAAGCTCTGGCAAAGGGGGTGGAACCAAGCTTTCTTCCAACCAAGAGGACCGAAGAAGGTTTTGATCCAAATGCCTACAAACTCATGTCGAAGGCTGGGTACGACTTTGCTTCTTCTTCGAATCCTGGAAAGAATGCTTCAAACACAATCAACGACAAAGAACGTGACCTCACCGAGACTCAAAAGAAGTTGAAGAAGCATGGTTACGGAGTGGACAACAACAAAGCTGGACTTGGCTTCACACCCAAAACACCCGTGAAGATTTCAAGCAAAGTGAAAAACGCTAGCACTCAACACATCAGCATGAGCATTGAGCAAGATCAAGAGGAGCTTAAACCCGCCCCCCGTCCATCAGTCTTCGATAGGATGAATCGTTCAAGACCCAGAATGTCAGCACTTAATCGCATTGGTGGTCAAAACCGAACCTCCGTCTTCAAGAGGCTTACCATGCCAACATCCCAAAGCTCTGTTTTTGAAAGGTTGTCAAAACCTAAGAAGCGAAGTAACATGACTAGCTCTCCTCCTCATTGGTCAGCTTTGGAAAGACTTGAAGACAACAAGAAGCTTTCTAAAAATAGGGAGACAACGTCAAAGGAAGAAAAGCTCGACGGGCTAGCAGAAAAAGGCGGTATTCGAAGCTCAATTCCTTCGAGGATGAAACGCCAAGCAATCTTGGAGGTTGACAGAAATGGACCGCTAAAAGTAAGAAGGCGCACCATCATCCATACTGGACAATCTTCATGCCAACAAGCCCAAGGGGACGGCACTGAAGGGGAGGTCCAAGACATCTTCCCCGTCACGATCCAAGAAGACAAAGAAGATGAAATCCCTAGGGAAGACGTCACTTCTGGCTCTTCTAACTCAAAGTCTTCACCTCGATCGTTGGGGGCACGTTCCAAGTCAAGCGAAGATGAAGGATGGACTCATGTTGCTCCAAAGAAATTACACATGAAGCCTACATTGCATCCACAAATTCACCCGTCGAAAAGAGGGTAAGAAACCATTGTTAATACACTTTTAAGCTTAGATGAAGCTGAGATTGTCAACATGATCGAAGCTGATTTAATTCAAGAGGTCATGGACTCTTGACAGAACTTAAATGTTGCCCTAAAAAAATCAGGGCAACTCCGTGCTTGCATAGAGTTTCGTGACTCAAAACAATACAAAGCTCGAGAGAACAGTGCTGAAGAAGAGGTCCAAGATGTCTTCCACATCACGATCCATGAAGGCAAAGAAGACGAAATCCTTGAGGAAGATGTCACTGCTGCGGCACCTCAGCTTGAAGATGGGGGGGAGGGGGTAAGCCACGGTTGATGATCTCAAGGAACTCAACTTAGGCATAAGCAAAGAACCACAGCCTATCTTCGTAAGTGCACTATTAAGTGCGGACGAGATAGAGGAATATTACCAGCTGTTATTAGAGTACAAAGACATATTTGCTTGGACCTACAAAGAAATGCCCGGCCTTGACCCTATCATCGCTGTGCATCATCTTGCAGTCAAGCCTGGAACGCGACCGATAAAGCAAACTCAAAGACACTATCGATCCGAGCTCATCCCGCAAATTGAGACTAAGATTGATAAGCTAATCGAGGCAGGCTTCATTCAAGAGGTGCAATACCCCAAGTGGATCTCCAACATCGTCATTGTCTTTAAGAAATCTGGACAAATACGTGTTTGCGTAGACTTCCGAGACCTCAACGATGCTTGCCAGAAGAAGGACTTCCCCTTGCCAGTCATTGAAATCATGGTGGATGCAACCACTAGCCACGAGGCACTGTCATTCATGGATAATTCTTCTGGGTACAATCAAATTTGCATGGCTCTCGAAGACGAGGAACTAACAGCCTTCCGCACTCCAAAAGGTATCTACTGTTACAAGGTGATGCCCTTTGGTCTAAAGAATGCTGGAGCTACATATCAACGCGCAATGCAGAAAATCTTCAATGACATGCTACACAAAAACGTAGAATGTTATGTAGATGATGCGGTGGTCAAGACAAAGAAAAGATCTGATCACTTAAAAGATTTACGAAAAGTGTTCGAAAGGCTGCGAAAATACAACCTCAAGATGAACCCATTGAAATGTGCATTTGGCGTCACCTCTGGAAAGTTCCTCGGCTTTATTGTCAAGCACCACGGCATTGAAGTGGACCAATCAAAGATCAAGGCCATTCAAAGCATGCCTGAGCCAAGAAACCTGCACGAGCTGAAAAGTCTGCAAGGACGACTAGCCTTCATCAGATGCTTCATCTCCAACCTTGCAGGGCGTTGTCAACCATTCAGTCGACTCATGAAGATGGATGTTCCGTTCGTCTAGGACGAAGCATGCCACAATGCTTTTGAAAGCATAAAAAAGTATTTATCAAGTCCACCTATCCTGGGATCGCCTGTGCCTGGAAAGCCGCTCATATTGTACATCGCCACTCAGGAAAGTTCAGTTGGAGCACTATTGGCACAAGAAAATGAATCTCATAAAGAATGAGCACTCTACTACTTCAGTCGAACTCTTACCGGCGCTGAGTTGAACTACTTCCCAATAGAAAAGATGTGCCTCACCTTGGTATTCGCCATCCAGAAGCTCAGGCATTACATGTAGGCTTACACTATCCACCTGGTTGCTGAAGCTGACCCGGTTAAATACGTCATGTCCAAACCAGTCTTGACAGGGCGACTCGCTAAATGGGCGTTGCTTCTTAATCAGTATGAGATCATCTACTTCCTAGCTAAAGCCATCAAGGGACAAGCGCTAGCAGACTTCCTTGCCGATCACCCAATCCCAGCCGATTGGAAAATCTCATATGACTTGCCTAACGAGGAGGTGTTCTACATCGACATCTTCCCGACATGGACGATGTTCTTCGATGGATCCGCACGAGTAGACGGAGCAGGGGTAGGAGTAGTATTCATGTCGCCACAAAGGCAAATACTACCTTACTGCTTCCAACTAAGCGAATTATGCTCCAACAACGTTGCTGAGTACCAAGCGCTGATCATTAGGCTCCAAATGGCGGTCAACATGGAAATCACAGCCTTTGAGGTATATGGTGGCTCCAAGCTCATAATCAATCAACTTTTAACTGAATATGAAGTAAGGAAAGATGATCTCGTCCCATACTTATGGCAGGCAACTCAACTGCTACAAAAGTTCGAGGCCGTGACACTAGAACATGTGCCAAGAAAAGAAAATCAAATGGCAGACGCTTTCGCCAACCTAGCCTCGAGTATGACACTAGGAGAAAACGAAGCTGCAGACGTGCTAGTTTGTCAAAGATGGGTGATCCCGCTCATCACTGAAATGCCACTAGATGATACAAACGATATCTCAGTACTTCCAATCGACACTGAAGAGTGGAGACAGCCACTGATTGACTACTTGGAGCATGGAAAACTTCCAGACGATCCTAGACACCACTTTGAAATACGTCGACGAGCACCTCGCTTCATCTACTACAAAGGAACACTCTACCGACGCTCTTTTGAATGAGTACTTCTGAGATGCCTCAGTGAGGAAGAAGCCAATCAAGCCATGGAAAAACACACTCAGGTGTATGCGGGGCGCATCAGTCTGGATCGAAGCTACATTTCCAGCTCAAAAGGATGGGTTACTACTAGCCAAGCATGGTGAAAGATTGTCTGGAACACGCCAAAAGGTGCCAAGCCTGCAAATTCCATGCCAACTTCATACATCAACCACCTGAACCATTACACCCTACAGTTGCTTCATGGCCATTCAATGCATGGGGATTTGACATCGTAGGGCCGATTGCACCAAAGTCATCTGCAGGAGAAGCTTACATCCTAGCTGCAACAGATTACTTCTCCAAGTGGGCTAAAGCCATACCTCTAGGGGAAGTCAAGAAGGAAACTATCGTCCGTTTCATCAAGGAACGTATCATCCACCGATATAGTGTGCCTTGCTACATCATCACTGACTATGGAAAACAGTTCTCCAACCAACTCGTGGACGAGCTCTGCGAGAAATACAAGTTCAAACAGCATAAGTCCTCCATGTATCATGCTCCGGCCAACGGTCTTGCAGAGGCATTCAACAAGACATTGTGCAACCTCTTGAAGAAGGTGATAGGCCGAACAAAAAAAGAATAAGCGAAGCACTTTGGGCATATAGGACGACACATAGGACTTCTACCCAAGCTACGCCCTATTTTCTTGTATATGGTGTAGAAGCTGTTCTACCACTCGAAAGTCAAATCCCCTCACTAAGAATGGCTATACAAGAAGGCTTGACTGATGAAGAGAATGCAAAGTTGCGCCTTCAAGAGTTGGAAGCACTCGACGAAAGAAGGCTCGAAGCTCAACAACACTTGGAATGCTACCAAGCACGGCTATCCAAGGCATTCAACAAGAAGGTCCGCCCAAGGTCTTTCTAAACTGGAGATCTCGTCCTCACATTGCGTAGGCCTATCATCACAACTCATAAGACAAAAAGCAAGTTCACATCAAAGTGGGATGGACCATACGTAATACAAGAGGTCTACACCAACGACGCCTACTTAATCATGGCAGAAGACGGCTTGAAGATCGGCCCCATCAATGGCAGATTTTTGAAGCGCTACTACCCCTAAAAGGCGGCAACAAGGCTCCTCGCCTGCATGAGCTTAAACTGAACACGGAACAACACTCTTGGCCCGCAAGAGTATAAACTGTGTACGGCAAAATCATCATCAAAATCACCATTAAAACCATCCAAAAAAAAAAAACAATCCATCACTCATTTGAACTACGTCATAACTTGATCCCTCCTCAACCGAGGGTACGTAGGCAACTTGAAACTTCAAAACTTCAAGTACAGTCACATCATCAACAAAAACACAAACACTTTGAAGAATAAAGAGCAAATTCAAAATACTTTATTTCTTTAAAGGAAGTATTTGGTCACAAAGCATTATTAAGCACGGCAAAGAGGGCAGCTACAAGATGTTCCTTCAAAGCACGCTACAGTGGCAAAGAAACCAAAATGCCATGCAATCGCACTACTCAACCCCGCAGCGATTATGTAAGCAATTTCTTGCACCACACGGCGACGTCACCACCAAGGGAAAATTGTGACCAAAAGGCATTACACAGCGAAGCCCCGCTGCAGTCTCTTACACAGCTCCACACGGTAGCACACCACCGAGGGAAAACTGTGACCAAAAGGCGCTACACAGCATAAACTCGATGCAGTCTTTTGCACAACTCCACACGGTAAAAGTGACGCACTTCAACAAGCTTCAAGCAGCAGCAAGAGGCACGACGACGTCACTACCAAGGAAAAATTGTGACCAAAAGGCATTACACAGCGAAGCCCTGCTGCAATCTCTTGCATAGCTCCACACGGCAGCGCACCACCAAGGGAAAACTGTGATCAAAAGGCACTATACAGCGAAACCTCGTTCCAGTCTCTGGCACAAGTACACCCACGTCCTGCTACCAAGTCTCTAAAAGCTTCGTGAGGATCTCGGCATCATGGTCAGCCTTCCTAAAATCAAGGATTCCTGGCATCACAATAAAGAAATCCATCAATAGGGTACGCACATCATATATTTTGTATACAAAATGATGAGACAATCAACATATGTATACATATATATGCATGCACGTACATGGAGTGATGGGACAACCACCTGCCACAATCAAAATATGTATATATATATATATAAGCAATTGGGACAACCACCTGCTACAATAAAAAAAAAAATATATATATATATATATATATATATATGCAAATGACCTGCCACAATCAAAATATATATATGAATGCATGCAATCCCAGAAATCCAAGTCATCCTCAGCTTAAAGCTTTACCACGTAAAGGCTTCACAAATGCCTTTGCTGCGCGACTGCCGTTTCTCTTTCTCCACTGCAACCGAACTCCCACAAACAGCACGAAGAGCTGCAGAGGTTGAAGAGGAGGAAAGTGACTTGCCCTTGTAATTCAAACCTGCACTCACAGCCACTCTTTTTGTCCAGCACCGAGCTCACCACATGGCAGACGCGAAGAGCACGTCACAGCAAGGAAACAGGACAGTGCAGTTAGGATTCAGGACAGTAGGCTGGTGCAGTAGCTATGTAAAGACTATGTAGTGTCCTATGTGTGTATGCATATGCGTAAGAATGCGTATATATATAATGGTCTCAAATGAAGCTGAGTTGCACGTAGTGCAGAAACTGTGCAAACAGCAACTCGTGTGCGAGAAGAATGCAGTGCAGTGAAGGAGGCTACCAACCTTCCAGGGAATTCAGCAGTGTCGATCTGCCACATTCATCATCATAACATGTACACACACACACAAAAGGAAGGTGCAAGCTACCATTAGCAAGTCAAGAAGGAAAAGAAAAAAGTGGTGGCGACAGAATTATTGAAAAGAAGAAAGTAGAGGGAAAGATGGTGCACGACACCTCCTTGAAAAAAAAAGTCTATTTTAAAATATATATATATATATATACATACATATACATGTACATATATATATATGTAATAAAAAAATGAAAAGAAAAGGGAAATAACACATCTTAATGAGATATGTGTTGTAGCACAATACGCTGAATAAAATAAAGCATGTCCATTGATATCTCTAAGAAATTACAAGTGTGTACAAAAAAAAAAAAAAAAAAAAAAAAAAACAGAAAGGAAAAGATGGAGCCTTCACAAAGTTCGCTCACTTGAAGCCTCAACATCCGGTAGAACCCCAGAAAAATGAGGCATTGGAAGTTGATCATGTGACGCCTCGATACTTGGTCGGACTCTAGATGTCGAAGGCAAAAGGTGCCGCTGAAAGAAAGCCACAAATCTCTGATGGTCACTTTGAATCTGACCTTCAGATTCATGCATCTCATCGAGCTTTCTCTTCATGCTCGTTGAATAATTATTTGCAAGCACATGCAACTTTCTATTGTCGTGCTTGAGACGTTTGATCTCTCATCCAAGACTTCCCACCTCGGCCGTTAATGATTCAACTTGGCAAGTTCGAGCAAGTAAGCTTTGGCCCATATTGGACACAGAGCCCGCACATCGAACACTAAGGGCGAGGGAGCCTCGAACGGCTAACTCATCAGACCGTCGTGAAAGAAGCCTATTATCTCTAGGAGTGAGGAGGTTCCTAGCTACTATTGTAGCTGTTATTTCATCCCCCATCAAAGAGTCTTCAACCATAAGAGGGCCATTAGAAGTTAAGAAGGACGGGCGCCATATATCACCCCGACGCGGTGCACCTATATCATTCCCAAGACTCAAATCTAAGCCAATGTTAGACGGATAAGCCATTTTCAGAAATGATAAAAGAGAAGGGTTAGATAGAGTAAAATCTCAGAAATACAGCAGAGATAATTTTCACAGGCGAGAAATCTTCAAAGTGTGCATCTTGAATACAATCAATACCTCTATAAAAGGAGAAGCAACACAGCCACCTGTTCAAAAGTCAAAGAGACACCATTCTCTGAATTTCAAAAGTCAAATTTTCCTGCACAAAGTCCATCAACACTTTTCAGACGCAATCTCAGCTTTTCGGATAGCACGTGCAACTTTATCAAATATCTTTGACAAAGTTGAAAACGCGTGAAGTCCACTATTCCAACTACCACACTTTGCCGACAAGCGTGGGAGACAAGGCTTCCTCCGCACCACTACCTGCCATTACGCCTTTCCCTATATGGGTCGACCTTCATCCTCCATGGCAAGGCACACATCCAAGATGCCTGACTCTTCTTCCTCGTCAAGAAGGTATCTGCAACCAAGCCTTTCAGCATACTCAGTTGTCTTGCTCTTTGAGAACACCTCTTCGATCAAGTCACTCAAAATGATCAGCTCATTTCCTCAACCAGAAACCCCTTTCGATCGAAAAGTTTACACCCGCATCAAAATCTTATACTCTTTCCTCCAAGAGCAAAAGTACCTCATATCATCAGGGTTGAGAGCAAGAGTACCTCATATCATGCTTTCTCCCTATATTTTTCTTTGTCCTCCCTCTTTACTGTAGGATAATGAGAAAGAGAGCAATCAGCCGGCGCTTGGAATCAACCTTTCGAGTTGGAACCGATTGCCTGGAACCCCTTCCCTGATTGCTTACCTAGCCTTGCTCACGAGTACTCATCTTCAACATCTTATGCTTCTAGAGAAGATACCACATCCGCCTGGAGAACGGATAAGGGAAACTGATACATCAAAGCATGTGGAGACAAGCGCAACCAATACATGAGCTGATCCATCCACTGCTTCTTCAAAAGCAAACGTATCTCATATCATCAGGGTCGAAAGCGAAGGTATCTCATATCATGCTTTTTTCCTATCTTTTCCTTTGCCCTTGCTCTTGCTTCCAGGATGAGGACAAAGAAAGCAGTCAGTCGGAACCTGAAATCAAACTTCCGATCTGGAACTGACTGCTTGGAAACTTTGCCTGATTGCTTACCTAGCATTGCTCTCGAGCACTCATCCTCAACTGTTGTCAAGGTCACGAATTCCTCCGGCAAATACCTCATAACAGTTAATCAGATATTGGCTCTTTGCACTGAAGCTGCCAAGCATGGATGAGTCGCTAAGAAGTGATGCTTTGAATGACCATTCAAATGCAAAAGGTTGCGCACTACTTCTGCTACGCAAAAGAAACAAGCGGAGAAGAATGTAGCGTGATGAGTTGTAACAAATCACTGTAGCACAACACCCTTCCTTGCAGAACTGCATAATCCAGACGGACGAGTCTAAGTCAAATCCAAGTCCGGCGTCGTTACTCTAATGGAAGAATTTGAGAAGCTTCAACAACCTTTCACTGGTACCATCACCAAAGAGCAAAGCCTCGCCGTGCAACGCCATCAAATCACCACTGCTTCTTCAAAAGCAAAAGTACCTCATATCATCAGGGTCTAAAGCGAAAGTATCTCATATCGTGCTTTCTCCCTGTCCTTTTCTTAGTCCTCGTTCTTACTTGCATGACAATAAGAAGAAGAGCAATCGGGCGACACTTGGGATCAAGCTTCTGGTCAGAAATCGACTGCTTGGAACCCCTTCCCTGATTGCTTACCTAGCCTTGCTCTCGAGTACTTATCTGCATCTGCTTAGAAAACAGACAAGATGAGTGACAATGAAACATCAACCTTGTGGATCATCAGCAAACACAACAAATGTACGTGCTGATTCATCCCCTAACCCTCTTCAACATGAATTGGAAAGAATGAACAAAGAAACAGGCCGTCACCTCCACCTCCTGCCTGCCAGGTGTTCAAATCCTGAAATCGCTCGTGGTTCTATCTAAGTTCAAGATCAAGCCCCAACGGCCTTTGAAAAGATCACAAAACCGATTCAAGATCAAGTGTCCACCACCCTTGAATCAAACCCAGTTCAAGATCAAGTCCATGGAAAGTAAGTTCAGACCTTTGGAGGAAACCAGAAAACCCTCCAGCCCAGTTCAAGATTAAGCCTGTGGAAAATCAACAATTGGAGGAAGCCAGAAAATCTTCCAGCCAAATTCAAGATCAAGCCCCGACGGCCCTTGAAGAAATTTTAAACAAAATTCAAGAGCAAGCCTCAACGGCCCTTGGATCGACATCTACACCAAGGGACTTCAAAACGCATCTTCTACACGTGACAAGCACATGTATACAATGCGCCTTGAAGTGGAGGCATTTGTAGACATTGAAATTTCGGTGAAATAAATGTCGGCCATTGCATTAAAATTACATTTGTAGACATTGAAATTTCGATGAAATAAATGTTGACCATTGCATTAAAATTACAACAACCCACCCAATTCATCTATAACCACGACCCAATTCACCTACAACATCCACAAAAAAACAAAAGGATGGTGGTAATTCATTCTCAAAGCTTATAAAAAGGCTTCTCAATCAAAGGATGAAATGAGGGATTTGGACAATACATTCTCTACTCCCAAATTGGACGAGAATTCACATCACACCAAAAACCTTGAAGCTTTGAAACTCTAAAAGCTCTCAAGCAAATCCCGAAGGATCAAGAAAACTCTCTTCGTTCTTCATTCATCGTTCTTCCAAGATCAAGCCCTGACGGCCCCTTGGATCAACAACATCCATTCTTCAAGAATCAAGCCTAAAAGCCCCTTGAAGTTCGTTCGTCGTTCGTCGTTCATCCGTTCTTCAAGAACAAGCCCCAAAAGCCCTTGAAGATCATTCATCGTTCGTCGTCCATCCAACCTTCAAGATCAAGCCCAACGGCCCTTGAAGAAACGTTCATCTACCTGCAAGATCAAGCCACCAACGGCTCTTGAAGAAACTTCCCGTTCATCCAAGATCAAGCCTTAACGGCCCTTGGATCAACAACATCCACAAACCAACATCTTACGAAGATCGAATCAGAGGAACAAATTGTAAAAGAGATTGTAACCCCAAAAAATCAATACAAAATATTATTTTGTACGTGTGTTCTTGTCTCTTCCATCGCAGGAATTTCCGTGTTCACACACTTATTTGCCAGCTTCAGCTACAGTGACATATTCTGCCTCTGTCGTGCAATCAGCAATTACATCTTGTTTATTACTTTTCCAGCTGACATCCCCACTATTCAGAGTGAATACATATCCGAAGTTGGAACTTCTATCATCGACGTCAGATTGGAAATTTACGTCTGTATAGGCTTCCACTTGCAACTCTATCGCTCATCCATAAACGAGGAACATGTCCTTAGTTCATCTTAAGTACTTAAGGACCATCTTGACAGCTACCCAGTGTTCTGATCCTGGGTTAGATTGATATCGACTAGTAATGCTCACAACATATGCGATATCAGGCCTTGTGCATATCATGGCATACATGAGACTTCCTATGGCGGAAGCATAAGGAATCCTACTCATTTGCCATATCTCTTCAGGAGTTTTCGGTCCTATGGATTTAGAAAGGTGAATTCTATGTCACACAGGAAGAAGACCTTTCTTCGATTGTTCCATTTGGAACCTACTTAGCACCTTATTTGTGTACATAGATTGGGATAATCCAATTAATTTTCTGGATCTATCACGATAGAGCTTTATCCCCAATACATAAGATGCATCTCCCAAATCTTTCATGTGGAAGGTTTTGGACAACCACAATTTTACAGAAGAAAGTACTGTAGTGTCATTCCCGAATAGTAATATGTCATCTACATATAACACTAGGAATACAACTACATCCCTAACGACCTTTTGATAAACATAATTGTCATCTTCGTTTTGAGTAAAACCAAACGATTTGATTTCAATGTCAAAACGAATGTTCCAACTCCTAAAAGCTTGCTTAAGTCCATAAATGGACCTCTGAAGTTTGCATACCTTAGTTTTTTCAGACTTGGACACGAAACCTTCAGGTTGAGTCATATAGATCTCTTCCTCTAGGTAGCCGTTCAAAAAGGTCGTCTTCACGTCCATTTGCCATATCTCATAATCATGGTATGTAGCTATAGCAAGCAAAATCCGAATAGGCTTAATCATGGCTACAAGAGAGAAGGTTTCTTCATAATCAATGGCTACTAGTCTAGCCTTAAGTCTCCACGTTCCCATCAGCGCCTATCTTGCTCTTGAAGACCCATTTGTTTCCAACAGGCATTATACCTTCTAGAGGGTCTACTAGAGTCCAGACCTGATTTTGATACATGGAATCCATCTCGGATTTCATGGCTTCTTGCCATCTTATTGAATCAACGTCGAACATTGCTTCAATGTAGTCTCTAAGGTCCTTCTTTGTGTCATTGTCACCTAGAAGATGCAATTCTCCAAAGTTGTCATCCATGCCATACCTTTTAGGTGGCTTGCTGACTCTTTCAGATCTACGTGGAGCTTGGGGTTCAGGAATAAGGTTGTCAACTTGTCGAGTACTTGTTTGTGGTTCATCATTAATCTCATTAATTTCCATCGTTTTACTTTCTGGTCGTCAAGATGGTAGAACTCATATCCCATAGTTTCCCTAGGATATCCCACAAAATAGCACCTAATTGATCTCGCTTCTAGCTTAGTAGCTTCAAGCTTTTTGATATATGCTTCACAACCCCAAATCTTAATATGATTAAGACTTGGCTTTCTCTCATGCCATATCTCATAGGGCGTCTGTGAAACTGACTTGGAAAGTACTCTATTAAGCAAGTAAGCTGCTGTATATAGAGCGTATCCCCAGAATGTTATTGGTAGATCAGCGGAACTCATCATAGAACGAACCATGTTCATCAAGGTTCAATTTCTCATTTCAGAAACTCCATTAAGGTGTGGAGTTCCTTGTGGAGTCCATTGTGATATTATTCCACAGTCTTTGAGATAATCTAGGAACTCGTTACTTAGATACTCTCCTCCTCGATCTGATCTTAAGATCTTTATCTGCTTCCCAGTTTGTTTCTCAACTTCATTCTTGAATTCTTTGAATTTTTCAAAGGATTCTGACTTGTACTTCATAAGATACACATAGCTAAACCAAGAGTGAATCATCGGTGAATGTGATATAGTAGGAGAAGCCTCATCTCGATGTAGTAGACATAGGTCCATATACGTCAGTGTGGATTAACTCTAGAATCTCAGTGGCATGCTCTCCCTTCCCAGTGAATGGAGATTTTGTCATCTTCCCCTTCAAGCAACATTCACAAGTACCCATTTGGTCATTACCTAATGGGTGGAAATATCCGTCTTTCGACATCTTGCGAATCTTATCAAGGTTCACATGTCCAAGTTTATGATGCCACATTTTTTCTTGGTTAACTTCTTCTCTAGCCCTTTTGGATTTTAAGGTATTCCTGCTTTCAACACAGTGCATCCCACTACTTGTCTCAAGGTGAAAAAGTCTTTCTATCATGTTATCATGAGAGATAATAGGACCGTTCAAGTATAAAGTGCAACTCATTTTGTCAATCAATATTTGAGTGCCCATCTCGTAAAAGCTTGGAGATGGAAATCAAATTCTTTCTACATGAAGGAAAATATAAACAATTTTTAAGTTCCGAAACTTCCCCAGAGGGTAGTTTAAGTATGTAGGTGCCTATTGCTTTTGTAGAGATCTTAGTGCGGTTCCCAACTCGCACAATCATCTCCCCATTACGCAATGTCCTGCTCCCTATTTGTCCCTGCAACAAATTACATATATGTCACATCTCGACACGAGGTCCACCACATCCCGGGCACGACTCCACCATAGCACGATATTGTCCGCTTTGGGCCCCGACCACGCCCTCGTGGTTTTGTTTCTGGGAACTCACATGAGAACTTCCCAATGGGTCACCCATCATGGGAGTGCTCTCGCGCGCTACTCGCTTAACTTCGGAGTTCCAATGGAACCTGAAGCCAGTGAGCTCCCAAAAGGCCTCGTACTAGGTAGAGATGGGAATATTTATATGAGGCTCACAGGATCCACTCCCCTAGGCGATGTGGGATCTCACAAATTACAGATATGTCACATCTCGACCCGGGGTCCACGACATCCCGGGCACGACTCCACCGTAGCACGATATTGTCCGCTTTGGGCCCTGACCACACCCTCGCGATTTTGTTTCTGGGAACTCACATGAGAACTTCCCAGTGGGTCACCCATCATGGGAGTGTTCTCGCACGCTACTTGCTTAACTTCGGAGTTCCAATGGAACCCGAAGCTAGTGAGCTCCCAAAAGGCATGGCGCTAGGTAGAGATGGGAATATACATATGAGGCTCACAGGATCCACTCCCCTGGCCAATGTGGGATCTCACAATCTACCCCTCCTTAGGGGTCCGACGTCCTCATCGGTACATACGCCGCCAGGGTTAGGCCCTGATACCAAACTGTCACATCCCGACCCGGGGTCCACCATATCCCGGGCACGACTTCATCGTATCACGATATTGTCCGCTTTGGGCCCCGACCACGCCTTCGTTGTTTTGTTTCTGGGAACTTACACGAGAACTTCCTAGTGGGTCACCCATCATGGGAGTGCTCTCGCGTGCTACTCGCTTAACTTCGGAGTTCCAATGGAACCCGAAGCCAGTGAGCTCCCAAAAGGCCTCGCGCTAGGTAGAGATGGGAATATACATATAAAGCTCACAGGATCCACTCCCCTGGGCGATGTGGGATCTCACAATCTACCCCCTCCTTAGGGGTCGGAAGTCCTCGTCGGTACACATGCGGCCAGGGTTAGGCTTCGATACCAAACTGTCACATCCTGACCCAGGGTCCACCACATCCTGGGCACGACTCCACCGTAGCACGATATTGTCCGCTTTGGGCCCCGACCACGCCCTCGATGTTTTGTTTCTGGGAACTCACACGAGAACGTCCTAGTGGGTCACCCATCATAGGAGTGCTCTCGCGCGCTACTCGCTTAACTTCCCAAAGCCAGTGAACTCCCAAAAGGCCTCGTGCTAGGTAGAGATGGGAATATACATATAAGGCTCACATGATCCACTCCCCTGGGCGATGTGGGATCTCACAGATATGTTGACTAGCGCCTAAATCAAATATCCAGGAATTGGAGCTCACTGTAAAAACACTCTCTATGATAAAAATAGTCCCTTCAAAATTTTGTGTCATAAGGCTCGCAATGCGCACCCTGTATTTCTTCTTCCAATGTTCATCCTTTCCACAATGAAAGCATGTTCCTTTGGATTTTCTTGCCTTCTTCTTACGCAAGCTTTTCATTGTGATGGCATTCTCACTCCTACTATCCTTTTTGAAACTTTGTTCAAACTCACAACACATGTCAATCATCTCGATAAAAGTATGATCGAATCTATTCACTTTATAGTTTACTATAAACTTAGTGAAATCATCAGAGAGAGATGCAAGGAAAAAGTCTTGGGCCATTTTCCCATCGATGGAAGTTCTTAAACTCTTAAGATCTTGAAAGATCTTTTCCATCTTTTGTCCATGTTTTTGGACCGTTGTCCCCTTTGCCATTTTGGCATTCAATAGACTACAAACATTTGAGAATCATACGTTACTTGTCTCAATGTCATGCATCTTATGCAAACTACCAACCATGGCACAAAAAGTGTCCATGTGCTTATGTAGCTTCTTAAGCTCCTCACTAAGTGAAGTGAGGATTAAGCATTTGGCTTGTAAGTCATCCTCATAGTGTCTAGCATAATTTTGACATTCCTTATTTGAAGCTAGTTTCGTATGAGGTACATGAGGAGGGGATTCCTTGAGCACATACGATATGTCATTCATCTTTGAGACATTCTCAATGTGATGATACCAAGCAAGGAAACGTTGGCCCCTAAGGCTCATTTTGTCAAGTATAATGGTAGGTGTAATTTTAGGCATGTCGTTAACTACAGAACATAACAGAAATCATATTAGATTGTTGATTTTAAAACTACTTGATTGGGTCTTAAATCAAATAGTACCACCTATTATTTTTTGGCAAATTCCACATCCCTCAATGGAATCTGACAGTTATGTTGAACTCTTAACGGGGTATGGGAGGCTCACCATTACCAAGCCCACCTCACAATGATATGATGTTGGTTAGCAACAATAATGATGAGAGAATAACGCTCTAGTCATTTACAACTCTTGTAATTACCCATCTAGTTTGGCAAGAATGATTCCTCACAATGATATGATGTTGGCACCATTGCACTTAGTTAAGTTATTCCCACCATGCTAGTTCGTGTAGGGGTTCAAGAATAACTTCACAATGATATGATGTTGGCCATCCTCGTTGCCTACCTCACCACATCATGTATGTATATATGGACTCCTCCTGAAGGTAAGCACATACTTTGAACTTCCCCATGATAGGGTGAAGCCGGTGTATGAATCATAAACAATTGGAGCCCATCATGATGGAAGGCCTACGAAGAGATGTTCAAAGCATCTCTCGCTTATCAACTTAATATTCGTTTTGTTGAGGGAGTAGTGTTGGGCTACATCAATTTCATTTTAATCTTATTAAAAGAACTTGGGCCTATCACAACCATTGGTCCAAGTTTATATGAATTAGTAGTATATAATACTCCCACTATTTCGATGAAACAAGCGAGACTACACGGAACTACTAACGAATGCATTGCATCCTCATATGGACTATATAGTCATTTTAGGTCTTCAAATGATTATGAACCATTTGATTTGATCCAACACGAGCCTTGTGTTGGACCTTGGGTCTAAGGTAAGTAGTTTTTTATTTTAGTTACGCGTTTAATCTAATTAAATCGTCATTTCCTATTAGGCGTTAGACCCAATTATTCCATTTGCATACAAATAAACAAAAAGGAATACTTGAAATAAAGAGAAGGGCCATTTTACAACACATTTGAAGGACTTATGCCCTTTTACAACACATTTGAAGGACTTATGCCCTTTTACAACACATTTGAAATAATCAAATTACATTCAAATCTAAACTACTTAACCCAAACATTCATAATGTAAAGCGGCCAATCACATAGCTCAATTATCGAGGCCTTTGGTTCATAATCACCATTTTCTTAATCAATCACATTAACTAAGAAAGCAACTTAAACAATTGGTTTTTGGATTCATAGAATTGATTTAAACGGAACTGAATGAAATGAAAATCCAATTCTCATTAAAGAGACAAAACCATTTTGTTCTCATCATAATTTAGGCCGAAAAAGCAATGACCTCAACTATTGGGCCACAATGCAAAAACATAAACTTTTGGGGTCACTTTGTAAAAACACAAGAGTCCACAACTTCATGTAACTACAACTAGAACCCAAAATTTTCAACAATTACAAAAACTTCATTAAAGGAGTAAAACAATTTCTCCTTTAGTGATTTTGGGCCTCTACATAAAAACGTAAACTTTTGGGTCAAAGTGCAAATACACAAAAGTATCAAAACTTTATGTAATTGCATAAAAGCTCCAAAAGTACCCCCTACTTAGGGGTGGCCGGTTTGGTAGTGTGAGTGGAGGGGTCGGTTTTTGTTGAAAAAGCAAAGTCATAAAGTATGGTTGAAAAGGTGATGGGTATGGTGTTGGAAAAATAGGTATGGGTGTCCATACCTAGTAATGATTGAAAAAGTCACACCAACCATCACAAAACAAGACTTTAAGTAATCAACTAAAAACTTTGAATCAAAACACCAAACCTTTTTGTTCTTGGTATGAACAACAAGAACATTGAAAAACATCCATGAAAACCATAAGATCTCCACGAATGTTTTCACTCATTAAAACTTAAATTTTCACTGCTCAAAATAGGGTTAACATCCTAGTACTTAGGGGTTCCAAAAGTCACTTTAAAACACTTTTAACAAGACAAACATGAACCCAAAAATCCACCCTTTGGATTTGGCCGAATTTCCCCATAAACATGGCACCAAATTTTAGCTCCAAAATTCATGCTTAAATGAACTACATCTACAACTTTTGAGATGGCAAATTTTCTAAAAAATTTTATATTCAAAGAAACAAGAATAAAGCTTGGAACATTTACAACATTTAAATGACAAACCATGAAAAACACAAACCCCAAAAGGATTCACCATACACTATGTCACATCCCGGCTCGGGTCCCCACCATATCCCTGGCACCACTCCGCCGTAGCACGATATTGTTCGCTTTGGGCCAATATCGTGCTACGACGGAGTCGTGCTAGGGATGTGGTGGGGGCTCAGGCCGAGATGTGACATAGTCCATGAAAAACACAAAACCCAAAAGGATTCACCGTACATTATGTCATATCACGGCACGGGCCCCCACCACATCCCTGGCACAACTCCGCCGTAGCACAATATTGTCCGCTTTGGGCCCCGACCACGTCCTCACGGTTTTGTTTCTGGGAACTCATACCAAAACTTCCTAGTGGATCACCCATCATGGGAGTGCTCTCACGCGCTACTCGCTTAACTTCGGAGTTCTAATAGAACTTGAAGCCAGTGAGCTCCCGAAAGGCCTCGCGTTAAGTAGAGATGGGAATATACGTATAAGGCTCACATGATCCACTCCCTTGGGCAATGTGGGATCTCACACACTAGACCTAGGCTCTTGATACATCTTGAATGAAAATTTTTGTCCTAGCTAAGAACATGTGAGAACATTTGAACACATATGCAAACTAATAACACTTTAAAGTAGGCATGCATTCAAAAACAATTCTAAAACCCATGACTTTCAAAGCCTAGTGAATGGTGAACCACAAGACTTTTTAACAACATTAAAGAGAAGAAAGGAAATTGAGATTCATTATCCTTGAAGCTCATCCCTGTTTACATAAAGGATTCACCCAAGTGGAGGGACTTCAAGTCACCTTCTAGCTCCTTAGATCTTCCTTGTGATTTTCTTCCCTTTTGATACTCCTTTGCTCCTTAAGGATGTGAGGAAAGGAACTCCAAGAACACCAAAGGTTTAGTGTCTCTAAGTCTCCACACCAAAGATGATGGTGTGAAGATGAAATGGATTACCCAGAGGAAGTTAGATACTAGTAAACTCCCCTAGGAAGGCCAGCCTCTATAGAGAAAATGAGAGAAAATGTTTCTCTTCTTTGCCTCAAGAAAACCCTAGTGAGAGAATGGCTATAAAGGTTCCTTTATACCACCTCACACGTGAGTGGCAAACTTGCAATTAACCCAAGTTTGCTACCACTAACCCTTGGCCGGTTTTGACTTTGTTTTTGGGTTAATTTCCATTTAGTTGTAATTGTCACACAACCTAAACTCAATGGGCCTTGTGGACCAAAAATCTTTTTGAGCCCCGAAACCCAAAACCAACTTAAAAGCCCAATACGAACCTTTCGTAAGATTAATTCACTAATTAATTAATCTTGACCATTCTCAATTAAACTATTTAATTGCTTATCCATCTTATTTATATTTCTTCACTTTCATCCTTACTCGGTGTACGATCCATTAGGCTCCAATTAGCGAGGCAGTGGGCGATTATTACTCTTAAAGATCAATTGTGAATTGAAACTACATTTCAATTCTCCCTTTGATGAAGATTAGTGTTTGCTAATCCTCAGGGCTTCCACAAACCATGAGTGACACCTAGCAGTATGTCATGGCTACCCAAGCTAAGTAGAAGTGGTTGGAGAACCTATCTAGTTACAATTACAATGGAATACAGTCATTCTCTAATACAATACTCTTAATCACATTGTTTGAGTGATAGTTTGTTTCATGTCTACTATCCAATGTGATACTTCTTTATATGATTCAATTGAATATGATTTGGAACAAACGTCCTAAGTCATCTTCGTATGCTTTGGCCAAAGACTCCCGAATCATAGCTCAGAGTATTCTCCCTCCACCATGGAAGGTTACAGATCCCATGTTATGCATTCATATGCCTACATGACTAGATAACTTAACCTCAACAATGTTGTGGACCTAACCATTAGACATTTATGATGCCTCAGGTCAAAGGACTACTTTGCATATTGCAACATACGAGTTCTTACATGACATGTATGTTTGAACTCCTTTTGATCGTAGTTCAGTGTACTCAATTACCTTTTGAGCACCTATGTATTTGTTTCAGTGTCCAACACTAAATGACTTGAGACTAGTCATACTCACGCTTGTGTTAACATAACACATACTAACCTTAGCGGATTGTCAATGCCCGATTGGCAATCCTATGGCTAGGAACGTTTTAGGAATGAACATATGAGAAAGGTCTCATTAATCTAACTTACTTAGATCACTTCTCTCTTAGATTAAATACATTCCTTGGATTCCTTTATTGCTTAAACACATAATACAATAAATAGTGATTAACAATAAGCCCTTCATTAAACATATAATAGTTTAACACAATAAGTATTCCAAAAGCTATTACATCAAATGATTGGCTTTGTGGGCATACTTTCAACACTAGTCGGGTAGCGGGCTGGCACCTAGCGCCTAGGCAGCCTAGACGGATTTAGGTAAATTTCTTGTATATCTTGTAAATAAGTGCATATTGACATTTACAACAAAATTATACTTGTATGAAATCCATGGATAAGATGATAAAGGAATGATAAAATGCAAAAAGAGTATCCAACAAATCCAAATTTTAAAAACACATTAAGCATATATGCCATACAACCATAGTGAGGAATATTGTAGGATGACATATGTACAATAAGTTCACAATTTAAAACCACATAAAATGCAAAATAGGAGGGAAATAATGAAATATAGTAATGTAGATAGGATTTTTTTTATTTTTTCATTTCAAAAAAAAAAAAAAAACCATCTATCCGCCTAGCACCTTCTAGCCCGCCTAGGCGCTTCCTAGAGCCCAGCCGATTTTTCCAACCAATTTGCACGAAAACGCCTCGGGTCACCACCGCCCAGCGCCTAGGCCGTTTTTTAGAACATTGCTCTGCAAATTGTTGTATTTTTGTAACGAAATTTGATGCTTTGATTTGTAGATATGGGCTTGAGTTTATTGTGATTTGTTGTTTGGTTGCACTTTTGAAGAAGTGATTTTGTTAGAGGAAAGTTGATTTTAGTTGATATGGAAAATTGAATTTTGGGTCATTAGAATTTGAGAATAATGTTGGTACCTTTGGTGGAGTTGTGTGAATTGAAACTTGTTTATACGGTTTGTTATGATTTCCATTTTTCAAAATTACATCTTGGTATTGATGGATAGTTGGGATGATTCTTTGCAGCATATATATAGCTTCTTTAATCTTGAGATTCACATTGGATTATAAAAATGTTCAAAGCTCTTGATCTGAGAATGGTTTTGAAGGATATACAATATAGTTGTACAAGTTTTTTTTTTTTAACTTTTTCTTATGCGGTCTCATGTCATTTCAGAGGGACTGTTATATTCTTGGATTCAATGGATTATCATATGTTGTTCAATGCTTTCAACTTCTTGAGAAAGATGAGCAAGAAAGGTTTGGTTCCAGTGGCTACTGTTGTGAGCTTCAATGCTCTTATTGACGGCCTTTGTAAGGCTTCTGAGCTTGAGCAATCGCATTTATTATTGTACAAGATGGATTTGTTATTTAGGTTATGTTGACAATTTTTGACAATTTTATGGAAACATTGTTGACAATTTGAATGTTTTAGCCTTTGTTGAAGGCTCTTGTGAAAGACAAACTGAAGAAACTTGGTACAATATGTATCCAAATGAATGTTTTCGTTTATTTTCTTATATTGTTTTTAAATTTGTTACTCGATTCTTTTATGGGGTGTTCATGTCCATTTCGGTTTCTTGTGTCTCTTTTGTCGCTCTTATGACTGATTTACCAATGAGGAATGCTGCTAGGATTAGTGATATTTCAAAGTTTATTTTTTCTGTACATTTCAAATCTGCATATTTTGAGCATCCCATGAGGATGGTGTGTACATGCTATGCGAATATTATGTGCATGTCTCGATCTGTTCTGCGCATTAAATGAGGTCAAATTTGGCTTTGTGCTCAATTATTGTAGTCTAATTTTGACGTAACACGATTAACAACAACACAGAATCACGCCATACACTATTTGAACATACAACATTGGGTTTTAGGGACTTAAACATGCTTTGTATTGTGCATCTTTTCATTTAAGAAAGCAAACTTTGTTGATGATACCAAAAACTTCTCCTTTTTCCATTTACTAACAAAAAGTACATGACAACTAAATTTGAAGAGAAGTAAGGGAAAAGAAACAAATCGAGTCCCTATTAAAGCCATTTAACATATCACAAAAAATATTCATTTCCTGATGCCACCAACATTGCACTGTAGCATTTCATGTGCAGTACATGTGCATTTACTCTGCATGTACTGTGAATGGCATGTGCATTTTCTGTGCATGGCATGTGCATTTTCTATGCATGTCAATCATTCATGTACAATATCCAAAAATAATAATAAAAAGTGGCGGCAAGTTAGATCGATGACATGGTAATTATGACACCTTGGGTTAGTTTTTTGTAATCATGCCTAGTTTTTAAAGCTTGTTGTTTTGTGTATCTGTACAAAGACAAATTTAAAAGTACCAAGTCCATAGAATTACGAATTTAGTATACATAAGAGACAACAAAATTAAACGCTGGAATTTAAACTATGCAATTACAACAAAATTAAATGAACAAAAAAACAAATTTAGTACCTATCTCTACCACATAATATATCGCAAAATGAACAAAAAAACAAACTTAGTACCTATCTTTACCACATAATATATCACAGAACATATTCACTTCCTAATGCCATCTACAGGTATTACAGGTAGTGAATTTTTCATGCTCACATGCATCCCAATGCGTTCGGAGTGTGACCAGACCCTGCGGACTTCTACAGTCGTTGCAAAGTTTGATGACAGCGTTGTCGTGGTGCCGTTTTAGGATTTGAGCCCTTACTTCCCTATGCACCCAAAAACCCGACAAACACAGCTGAAACCTATCTTGGCATTCCATCACACTCAACCATCCCGAGTTGTGATGGTTGAGTGAATAAAGAAGTTTGAGCCCTTTGTGCTTTGAATGTCACCCGTGGCACACCAACATCGTACCGTATACATACATTGCTGCTTGATGGCCCTCCAAAGTCGCTGAATTCCGGCTTCTTCCTTGTTGGCTCGGAAGAAGTACTGTATCCCCACCATGTAGAGGGCATCGGGGTTACGGCATTGGATGCAGCGATTGATGAAGGTTAAGACTTTGGCATATTATGTGCATATGATATTATAAGGTGATATGCATATTATGTGCATTTAATGTGCATTTTGTGTGCATGTTATGTGCATATAACAAGGATACATAGTATGCATGTTTATTATCATAAAATACTTAGCTAATACATTGCACAACAATAAAATGTCGTATAATCCCATTATGGTTGACACAATTCCTTTCCATTTGTTACTGGACGAGAATCCTCAAAGCCGTTGTTGCATTCCTCCTCTATTTCGGCCTTTCTCCTGACGTGTCAGCCTTTGTTTTCTGCTTGCTTGAACGATAGAGCGCTTCGTTGGCTTCATCGTTGAGGTCCGCAAGCTCTTTTTTGCCTTCATTAGCTTGTGATTCCAATACTCGGCGATGCCCGTCTCATAGTCGAGTCTCTCGCGGACCTGATCTATACTTTTCAGCGGCGTCTCCAAGTCCACAAAGCTAAACGATGACGTAGGATTTGCCTTCGGCTACCCCGGAAGCGGATGGTTCCATATTGTACCACCTGTGGAACTCCACGTTAAAGCCCTCAGTTTCATGTTGGAACTTGGACATGTTTGTGTTCTCAATTGTTTTGGCTATCTGAAAAGTCTAATTTTTTAGAAGGGTTAATGATTATTGCAACTATGTGTGAGAAGCATATTAATACACAAGCCTACCATGATGAGGATGAAATTAGTTGGGTAAAAGAGGGAATGTGTTGAAGGTGTTTATGTGGTGAGGATGTGATGCATGTGACCTTTAAAAGTTGTAAGAATCCCCACTACTTTTTTGTCCCCCAACTTGAACGGTGCTTCCAAATGTTGTTACTTCATTTCCAACATAAAGGTTAGTGTGTTATCAAATCTCACACCCCCTTCATCATGTGGTACATGGGTTGGTCTATGCATATCTAACTATTTTGTAATGGTAGGGACTATACATTCATAGTTTCAACAAGACATAGGTTCAAAACTTGGAGGTTTTTACATATTTTTCTTTTTTTCCAACTCATTGTTATGGTTTTAACTCATCGTCTGAAGGACCTTTTGAAACCCATAATCTAACACCTTGTATATACTGATAACAATATATAAGCACAAGGCAAATCATATGGAGATAACAAATGTGCATGTCATGTGCATATCGTATACAATTCGATGAATCTTCAAACAAACACCCATTCTAGATCGAAGACACAAAAATTTGCAAGCTCATAATAAAATTAACAAATATTGAGCATTCTATAACAAACCCACGAAGCCAAATCCACCAACATAACTCCATGAATCTTCAATACCCTAAACAAAAAATAAAACGCAAAACTCTAAGATTGAAACCCAATATCTAAAATAACAAAACCCATAAATAAACAAAGATTTCCATAACACATTTTGAGCCCTCTCTTCCCCATCCCTCTTTTGTTCGACTTCCCATCTTTGCAAATCCAAAAAACCTAATTGAACAAACAAGTAATTAGTTGCAGAAATGGAGACAATAACCGAGTCAGAGAGAGAAAGAGATGAGAGAGAGAGAGAGAGAGAGACGAACCAGATGGCTGTGGAAATATGGCTGCCAAAGCTTCTCTGGTCGGAAAGAATGGAACTTTCTGGCCAAAATGCAAAATCTAGTACAAAAATCATATCTTTAAGGATGGAACACTGATGCAAACGAGAAACCCTCATTTCGAAGCTCCACTCTCGACTTCCCTCTGTTCGAAATCAGAGCTTAGAGAGCTTAGAGATCTAAGCTCAACTTAGAAACCCAAAGCTCACAGAGCTCTCGACATCCATTTCCAGCAAATGAGAACAGTGATGAAATGAGCTGAGGATTTATATGTGGGCATTTTAGTAGTTTTGATTTTGTGCATGGTGTGCATGGTGTGCATGGCTTGTAAATGGCCGTTTTGTCCTATTTATGTCCCAAGCTTAAGAAATTGTCTCATTTTGGGTATTCCTCTAATTTCTTTGTTTGTCTTACTAATTTGTCTTTATTTGGTTAATTTGTTTTATAACAGAGGAACCAAAGAGAAAAATGAAAGAATCTCAAGAGTGCAATATCACTGAAGATCTGTGTAGTTGAGTAAAACTTTTGAAATGTAGAAAGTTTTTGTAAATATAACCAAGGTACCAAGTACTGCTCAGTAGTCTAAGAGCTACATTTTTTTGTACATCGGAAAGATAGGAGCAGTTGTATTTTGCACAACTATAAATATGTACACAATATTAGTGTACATATTTTATGTAAATACTTTGTATATGTTTTATATAAATACTTTGTACATATTTTATGTAAATAGTTTTTAATATACGAACCGTGTTTACAATAGATTTAGTCTCATATTATAACACTTATTTTTAACACACTTAATTTGTTCGACATTCCCGCGACAACGGGCTTACTCACTCTACTTAATTAACTAAACCAAAATATCGTTTTACAATCACTAATAGTCAACCACTGTCCAAGGTTAACAATAGTCCGTCTCCTTCTAGAGCGGCTGAGGCAAGCAAGCATAGCTGAGAAGGGAAAAGTAAGGTAGGTATGGCGGTGGTGGCTCGCAGGGAGAAGGTGCAGTCTCTCTGCAAATCGAGGGTCGTCGTCGCCATAACAATTGGAATCCTTCTAGGCTGCGTCTTCGCCCTCTGCTTCCCCAGCGGCTTCCTTTCCATTTCCAATCCTGCCCCCATTCTCAATCGCCGCTTCGCCAAATCCATGGCCCACGTTCTTCCTCACCGTTCTCAATCATTGCTTGTTTTTATTTTCTTCATTTTTTCGTAAAACTCTTGGGCTTTAATACTTGTCTGTTTGAGTGATTAGTGCTTGAAATTTTGATAATTTTAAATGAATGGGTGATTAGCGATTGGGATTTCGGAAATTCGATCGAAATGTTGCCCGTTGACTTGAGATTTTGGTGCATTGACTTTTGATTCAAACCCAGATAATGTGATTGATTTGTTTGTGCTCTGTCCCTAACAAATGACAGGGTTTAGAGCTGATAATTTGACATGCTGAAAGTTTTTTTTTGTTTTTTATTTTTTGGTTTAAAAATTATCGAAATCAGATCATATTTGTTAGGCGAATTGAGGAACTTGGGCATTTGTTTGAAGCCTTGACATGAGACCGAAATCATATAAGTATACTCGGTAACATAATTGCTGGCTGTTCATATAGCTGTTCTGGTTCTACCAATTCAATAAGCTCGAAAAAGATTGTTTAATATTCTAAGCTGAAATTTTGGGGTTCTTAAACATGTTGATGTTGATATTTTTAGTCATTTGTGCACTAGGTTGGTTCTTCCGTGTGCGAATCATCTGAACGGATCAACCTGTTGAAATCGGAGTTTGTGGCCGCATCTGAGAAAAATGGCGAGTTGAAAAAGCAGGTTAGGGAATTGACTGAAAAGATTCGGTTGGCTGAACAAAGGAAAGATCAGGCAGAGAAACAGGTTCTTGTGTTGGGTGATCAGAAGAAAGCTGGGCCTTTTGGTACCATCAAAGGCTTACTAACCAACCCCAGTGTTCTTCTGGATGAATCTGTGAATCCGAGATTGGCAAAGATTTTGGAGAAAGTTGCTGTTAATAGAGAACTTATAGTTGCTCTTGCAAACTCGAACGTGAAGGAAATGTTGGAGGTATGGTTCGCTAACATCAATAGCGTAGGCATATACAATTATCTGGTTGTTGCTTTGGATGATGAAATTGCCAGATTCAGCGAATTGAAAAATGTTCCAGTTTATAAGAGACACCCAAACAAAGTAATTGATTCGGTTGCAAGGACCGGAGGGAACCATGCTGTCTCTGGGCTAAAATTTTGTGTTCTGAGGGAGTTTTTGCAGCTCGGGTATAGTGCGTTAGGAATGACAGTACTATAAGATAGAGAATGCACAAAGTAAAGTAGAAAATAGACACCAAGAATTTACGTGGTTCGGCAATTTATGCCTACGTCCACAGAACAACGATCAATCTTCACTATATGAAAATAATGAGTACAACAAGAGTAGTCTTACCAAGCCAAAGACAAGGCTTGATGGATACAAGAAAGTATAACAACACTCTCTCACACTAAACTTCACTCACAAAATGTGTAGTGGAACACTCTCACTCTCACTCTTGGAGTGGAACTCTAGCTTTGGACTTGATCATTTGCTACTCACTTCGTTTCTTGATTGGTTGCACTACACCCATATTTATAGGTGAGGGCTTGGCATTCTACTAGTTTCTAGTTCCTTCTACAAACTAGAACTAGTTTATAGTTTCTAGAATATTCTACCAACCTCTAACTTAGATAATTCTAGACTAGCCACAAAATTGTAGCTTCTAGATCTTTCCATTTGCAACCAAGGAAACTAGTGCTTTCTAGCTTCTTCCATCAACTGAATAACATGCTAGAATTGTCTAGCATGCTCCAGCCACCTCACTTGCTTACTAGAATAATCTAGAACATTCATCATGGGCTGGACCATATACTAACAATCTCCCCCTCCAGTCCATGAGGGAGGAATTCCGATCATGACTCCAAGTTACCTGGAGTCCATCCCAGCAGCCTTAATGCAGAATTCCAACTTTGATTTTGTTACTACCTTTGTGAACATGTCTGAGGAATTATTATCGGTATGAATCTTCTTCAGCTGTAGCAACTTGTTCTCGATAGCATCTCTAATCCAGTGATAACGAATATCAATGTGCTTGGTACGTGAATGATATGCAGTGTTCTTGCTCAAATCCAGAGCACTCTGAGATCACAATAAACGCCATAATCACTGTGCTTCAAACCCAACTCTTGGAGAAACCGCTTCAGCCACAACAACTCCTTGCATGCTTCTGTAGCGGCTATATATTCAGCCTCGGTTGTGGACAAAGCAACACACTTTTGCAACTTGGATTGCCATGAGACGGCTCCCCCTGCAAAAGTAAACAAGTACCTAGACGTAGATTTTCTACCATCCAGGTCACCTCCCATGTCAGCATCTGTAAATCCTTCCAAGATTGGTTTAGAACCGTGATGTGAGAATTACTTGACACTCAAATTAAAACCCTATCGACGTAGTATATGAAAGTAGGGATCGTTTAAGGCCGGGGATTAGAAGGGATGCTAATCTACACAAATTACACTCTAAAACACTAAACTGGACTCTAGACAATGAAAGCAAGTACTAGTGATCAATCTGAACGAATTTTAACTCTAGACAACCTAACTTGACTCAAATAACACAAAACAAACTTAAAACAACAAATAAAACTCAACTAGGCAGATTCTAGACACTAGAGACTCAAAACAGGCTAAATAGACTCAAAACAGCAAAACTAACTTAAGTAGACTCAAAACAGGTTCTATGAAGTAAATTGGATGACTTTTGGACTAGTTAAACTCAAAACACTAAAAGGGGACAGATTTGGACGAATTTAAACAAACTAAGACTCAATTAAGAAGGGGGTTTTTGGACGATTTAAGCAAAACTAAGCAGATTTAGGCAAACAAAGTAAATTGAAAGAGATAAAGGTGAATTCAGGGGTGAAAACTAGTTAGAGGGTTCTTCTCCACACATGAACATATGCATACGAATTGATTTCCAGTTATTCTTTCGATAAACCATGAATGACAATGCTTCGAATTAATTGTATTGCACTAATTAATTCCCAGATTTCCCTAAGTTCATTGAATTGAATGGATAACGCATCACAACCAAATTATTCTTATCAAGTTCCCTAACTATGGAAGACGCATGATAGAGATACATATTAAAGATCATTAAGCTCCATGGAAATCATAAACATTGACAAGGCATTCATAACTATGGAATACGCATGTTACTCTTGCCTAGGATTTACTTAACACAATTGTGACTAGCAATCTTTACTACTTGTGAATATAAGTTCCTAACAATTAGGTGAAATTCCCTTATATCCTAGCATCAAATTCATGCATGTAAATTAAGTAGGCCTCCTTAATCAACACACAAAAACAAGTTCTTCATAAAACAGATAAGTAAATCACATTCACAATTTATGAAACAATAACTGAAGGTAATCAATTCATATCAAACATATGTCCATGGCTTTGAATCCATCTCTAACTAAAACGAAATTCGTTCCACATGTTCAACATAATTGAAAAACAAATTAAATTAAACATAGAAACGAAACAAGAGAAGAAAGAACTCCTCATTCTCCAATGGAGGCCACGGCAAGGCCTTGTCTTCCCTTCTCTGCAGCAAAATATGGATTTCTGAATGTATATGGGGGTGGGTGGTTTGCGGCAACAACCAAGCTTTGTATATAAATGCATCACAAACCCTAGAGTAATCAGATTAGGGCTTGGACTTAGCATAAAACAAGGAATTAGGACTCTAGGTGCGGCAGAAAATATAGATTAGGCCTTAGGGTTCGGCAATCACTTTAGAAAAGGAATTGTGGTCCAATTAATGTCTGAAAAGGATTATAAAACCCAAATCCACAAGGAAAAGGCTTAATAAATAAGAATCCAAGAAGGAATGGGAGTGAAAACCCACGACACAAAGGGATAAGGCAGGGAACCTTGCAAGGCAAGGAAAAGACTTTCTAGAAAGGAGGGGGGCGCCACTTTCATAGGACAAGGGATAGGACTTCTAGAAATCAGGTTTTAAGTCCCCTAAACTGAAGAAAACAGGTTAGGATAAGATTAGGATAAGATTGGATAAGGATTGGATAAGATAAGATAAGATAAGGTTGTTTTGGATAATGTTTTGGATAATTCTCCTTCTTTTGAGCTGATTCCTTATCTTCTTTATCTTTGACTTCTTTCTTCCATCTTCTTAGCTGATTTCAAGCCTTTTTATCTTCAATTTCGTCCATCAACTTGCCTCCATGCTTGCACTACCCAATCTTGGCCCAAAAATGCTCTAGAATGCTCCAAATTGCTCCTTTTTGCCATCTTGACACTTTGAACCTACAAACACACGAAAATAGCTTAAAATACAAAATTAACTAAGAACTAACAACATAAATGCATGAAAACAAGCTAACTAAGTCGCATAAATATGCTCCTATCAAACCGCCAAAGCACAAGCACATCTTAGAAGTCCCTTTCAAATATCTGAGAATCCACTTAACAGCTTCCCAGTGGTCTTTCCCTGGATTAGAGAGAAACGTGCTCACCACACCTACTGCATAAGCAATATCTAGCCGTGTGCACACCATTGCATACATGATACTTCCTACTGCTGAAGAGTAGGGAACACCTGCCATTTTCTCCTTTTCTTCATATGTTTTTGGACACGACTCTTTACTCAACTTGATATGATTAGCTAAAGGTGAGCTTACCGGTTTGGCTGCTTTCATGTTGAACCTTTCAAGCACCCGTTCAACATACTTTTCTTGTGACAGCCACAACTTCTTGGATTTTCTGTCACGAATTATCTCCATGCCCAAAATCTGCTTGGCTGGCCCTAAGTCCTTCATGTCAAAGGACTTAGATAACTCTTCTTTGAGCTTTTTAATCATAGAAGCATCTTGACCGACAATCAACATGTCATCAACATAAAGCAGTTAAATGATGAATTTACCTCCATAAAATTGTTTGATATAGACACAAGAGTCAGCATGAGTTCTCTTGTACCCATTATTCACCATGAATGAGTTAAACTTCTTATTCCACTGTCTCGGAGCCTGCTTAAGACCATATAAGCTTTTCTTTAGCTTGCACACCAAATTTTCTTTACCTTTGACTTCAAAGCCTTTGGGTTGCTCCATGTACATCTCATCTTCTAAATTGCCGTGGAGAAATGCAGTTTTAACGTCTAACTGCTCGAGCTCAAGATCCATGCTTGCTGCCGTACCAAGGATAACTCGAATAGAAGTCATCTTCACCACCGGTGAGAAAATCTCATGAAAGTCAACTCCTTTCTTTTGACCAAAACCTTTGACAACCAAACGAGCCTTGTATCTTGTCATGTTGTCGTCTCTTTTCAATTTGAACACCCACTTGTTTTTCAATGCTTTTCTGCCTTTTGGAAGCTCCACCAACTCATAGGTATCATTCTTTAATAAGGAATCCATCTCTGACTTCATTGCCTTCATCCATCTGTCATTGTCGTTATGAGCTCTGGCCTCCTCATAAGTTTCGGGCTCTCCATAATTAGTCAGCATGATATACTCTGATGAACAATACTTGGTAGATGGTCTTCGACTTCTGTTGGATCTTCTGACATGGTCTTCATTCTCTTGCAGGGCTGGATGCTTCCCCTGATTGGGTTCCCTTTGAATCTGCTCTTCAGGCTCCCCCTGATCAGCAATTTCATGGTCTGGCTCTTCTTGATCAGGATTCCCCTGATCAGCATTATCTGGTTCTGCAGGCACTTCTTTGGCAGCTGCTTCAGGGATGTTACCGTGACTTTCTTCATCAGAAGCTAATGGATCAACTCTTTTGATTGCGCCATCTGGCTGAGCCTCTTTATCCGAATCCCCAATTGTTTGATCTTCATAAAAGATCATATCTCTGCTTCTTATAAACTTCTTCTAGTATGGGTCCCATAATCTGTAACCAAAATCTTCACCGCCATAACCAAGAAAGATGCACGATGTAGCTTTGTAGTCTAACTTCGATCTCTGCTCTTTAGGTACATGCACAAAAGCTTTACAACCAAACACCTTCAGATGAGAGTAAGACACATCATTACCAGTCCATACTCTCTCTGGAACATCAAGACCCAATGGTACTGATAGAGATTGGTTCATCAAATAGCAGGCTGTCCTTACAGCTTCACCCCAGAACTGCTTAGACAACTTTGCAGTCCTCAGCATACACCTGACTTTCTCCATGATGGTTCGGTTCATTTTTTCAGCAACACCGTTATGTTGTGGAGTTCCAGGAACTGTCTTTTCATGACGTATGCCATGTTTCGCACAATACTCTCTAAACTGGTGAGATGTGTACTCCCTACCGTTGTCGCTAAGAAGGCACTTGAGAGGTTTTCGAGTTTCCCTCTCCACCATGGCATGGAACTCCTGGAATGTTTGAAACACCTGGTCTTTGGATTTCAACAAAAACACCAAGACCCTTCATGAAGCATCATCAATATAAGTAACAAAATATTTATTTCTTCCAAGTGACTTGACTTCCATGGGACCACACACATCTGAATAAACAAGATCTAACAGATTTCCCTTATTTGTAGATGGAACAGAAAAACTAACTCTTCTTTGTTTTCCGAATAAACAGTGCTCACAAGAGTTTAACGACGTACCTTTGGCAAATGGAATGTGAGACTTCTTTGCCAGAACTTGTAGGCCTTTCTCACTCATGTGGCCTAGCCTTTTATGCCACAAGTCTAAAGATGAGTCCTCCACAGCATTCAACTCACCTTTCAAAACCTTGGCATTTGACCGGTACAACGTACAACAAAGTCGTGCTCTTGCTCCCACCATTAAGCCTTTAGTAAGCTTCAATTTTCCTTCTCCAATATGGTGATAATAACCTTGTCGATCAAGGGTACCGATGGATATCAGATTGAGACGTATATCAGGAATATGTCTCACATCTTTCAACATCAATTGGCAGCCGAGATTAGTTCTTAGGCAAATATCACAAATTCCAATAATTTTGGAATAACTTTCATTCCCCATTTTCACTATGCCAAAGTCACATTCTTTGTATGTGCTGAAGAACTCTCGTTTGGATGGAGCATGGAAGAAAGCTCCATTGTCAAAGATCCATTCAATGTCTC
Organism: Heteromeles arbutifolia; assembly: GCA_024362995.1. Lineage (NCBI taxonomy): Eukaryota > Viridiplantae > Streptophyta > Magnoliopsida > Rosales > Rosaceae > Heteromeles > Heteromeles arbutifolia. The sequence goes on along the minus strand of JANCRC010000002.1, from coordinate 33,482,438 downwards.
TGTCAGAATCACCCATATGCAAACATTCACCAACAGACAATATTTCTGGTACATCACCACATAGGACTGCGGTGGTATTGCCCGTATCATCTTTCTTCTGATTATTTCTTCCACTTTGCTCTCTTCCAAACTCGACAATTTTTCTTCATATGGCCTTATTTGCCACAATGATGGCATGCACCCCTGAGCCTTGACTTGGAATGACTAGGACTTCTACCATGACCTCTAGGCCTTCTACTCTTGCTTTTCCCGCGATTCTCTGTGACAAATACCTGGCAGCTATTTGTGCCAGAAGTCTTTCTCCTCGTTTCTTCATTGAGCATGCTATTTTTAACATTATCAAGAGTAAGAACACCATTAGAAGCAGAGTTACTTATACTCACCACAAAGGTCTCCCAACTGTCTGGCAAGGATCCAAGTAACAAGAACGCTTGCAGCTCATCCTCAATCGTCATGTTCATAGTAGCCAATTGGTTGATGATATTCTGGAAATTGTTCAAGTGTTCTGCTACACGTAAACCATCCTTGTATTTCACATTGATGAGCTCTTTGATCAAGAAGGCTTTCTTAGCTGGGGTCTTCTTCTCGAACAAGGACTCAAGCATTGTCCAAAACTCGCGGGCATTGGTTTCATTAGACACATGGTGAAAAACACTATTGTCCACCCATTGTCTAATTGTGCCAATTACCTTGCGATTCATCTTCTTCCACTCGGCATCGAACATGCTCTCGGGCTTAGCGGCATTCAATTGGCTCATGCAGATCCTTGCAATAGAGAATGTCCTCCATCCTTGGCTTCCATGTTACCCAATTGGAGTTGGTGAGTTTGATCATAGTGCCACTTCCTTCCATCTGGTAGTACGAGCCAACTGGGCTCTGATACCACTTGTTAGGAATGACGGTACTACAAGATAGAGAATGCACAAAGTAAAGTAGAAAATAGACACCAAGAATTTACATGGTTCGGCAATTTATGCCTACGTCCACGAAACAACGATCAATCTTCACTATATGAAAATAATGAGTACAACAAGAGTAGTCTTACCAAGCCAAAGACAAGGCTTGATGGATACAAGAAAGTATAACAACACTTTCTCTCACACTAAACTTCACTCACACAATGTGTAGTGGAACACTCTCACTCTCACTCTTGGAGTGAAACTCTAGCTTTGGACTTGATCCTTTGCTACTCACTTCGTTTCTTGATTGGTTGCACTACACCCATATTTATAGGTGAGGGCTTGACATTCTACTAGTTTCTAGTTCCTTCTATAAACTAGAACTAGTTTATAGTTTCTAGAATATTCTACCAACCTCTAACTTAGATAATTCTAGATTAGCCACAAAATTGTAGCTTCTAGATCTTTCCATTTGCAACCAAGGAAACTAGTGCTTTCTAGCTTCTTCCGTCAACTTAATAACATGCTAGAATTGTCTAGCATGCTCCAGCCACCTCACTTGCGTACTAGAATAATCTAGAACATTCATCATGGGCTGGACCATATACCAAAATAGTGTTCTTCTGTCAGATGTCAATATTGTGTACTCGCAAAACCCCTTTAATTATCTATATCGTGATTCAGATGTAGAGTCCATGACTGATGGTCACAACAATATGACTGCTTATGGTTACAATGACGTCTTTAATGAGCCAGGAATGGGTTGGGCTCGATATGCTCATACAATGCGTATATGGGTGTATAACTCTGGTTTCTTCTACATTCGACCGACAATTCCTTCAATTGAGCTATTGGATCGTGTGGCCAATCGACTCTCAAAGGAGCAGGCTTGGGACCAGGCAGTGTTCAACGAGGAACTCTTTTTCCCCTCTCATCCTGGGTATGATGGACTTCATGCTTCCAGGAGAACTATGGATTTCTATCTCTTTATGAATAGCAAGGTCCTCTTCAAGACCGCGAGGAAAGATGCTAAACTGAGCAAGTTGAAGCCGGTTATTGTTCACGTTAATTACCATCCTGATAAGTATCCTAGAATGTTAGCAATTATGGATTTTTATGTCAATGGGAAGCAGGATGCACTGAAACCTTTCCCTGATGGTTCAGAGTGGTAGAGATTATTCCTGCTAATCACAGGTACGCTCAGGACATTTTGATACTTTGTGTTAAAAGGAAATGTAACGTAAATGTTCGAAAAGCATACTTTGTGTTCAAAACGATATCAAAAGAATTGTAGGCTTTAAGCTAATTTTTGTATGTTTGAAATTGTTTTAGAAATTGAAATCATCTGATATCATATTTACGCGTAGTATTCTTCCTTAAGTTTCTCAATTTTCCCAGAAAGCCTCCATATATCGCATGGGATCTGGGCAATTTAGCTCTCAAGAATCTCCGCGGTTGCTTGTAGTTTCTCACATTCTTGCTGGAAAGAAATACAAAACCGATATATCATATGAAACACAACAATAATCAATTGAAAAAGAAACTTATGTATCAAATGTGACTAGTCAAAATGTTCTACATCTAAAAAGAAAGAGATACATGAGAATCGTAGAGTAACAGAGCTTAGATGACATGTTTGCTAAAACATCTTTCGGCGAATCTACTGATACCATAATTTTCCGGGAAGGTTAACACAAAATTTATTTATTTATTTATTTTTTTTAAATGGGGGACCAGGCTGTGGCTGCACCACAACCGTCCACCCTTAGACCTTCTCTAACCCTTTAAGTAAAACCTAAAATTTTTATCCTAGAAAATTTAGGTTTTAACCTAGAAACAGCTTTTCTGCTCCAATCCTTCTAGCATAAAATTTTAGCCTCACATTATTAAAGAATGAATTTAGACTTTTTTTTTTAAATTAACTTTAAAAAAAAAATTATGTAGACTATCCTAAATTAATTTTATGAACATTTTAACCTAAAAATATTTAAATTCCGATAAATATTGAAAAATCACTAAATCGACACATGAAATTGTAGGAGAAAAGTGAGTTTTGTGTGGATGTTTGAACAAATACATAGGTATTTATAGAGCTTTTGGGTGAATTTTGAGTTAAATAAATTTTTTTTTAATTATTTTAGCCGTTGGATTAAAATTTAGGCCGTTAAATCTTTTTTTTTTTACCATTAGATTTGATTATATTCGATCTCAGTCATTGGATTCAATAAATATATAAATATAAAACTAAAAAAAAATTGAATGTAGGCCGTTAGATCATCCAATGGCCCAGTTGATTGTGATCGTTGGATAAAAAATGGAGCAATTAGGCTCATCAATGCCACAAACAAGTGGACGACATGCCCACATGGGTGCGGCCATATCGGATGCTGGGCTTTGTGCGTGCCAAGCGTGCGCACGTCCGGGACTAGCATCTAGGCTTCATGCATCGACTTTGCACTCTCACTTGTGGGCCCCACATTTTTCTTTGGCCTAAATTCTTACCGGAATCTGCCCTTGTTTGTTTATTACTTAACTCCATAGGGTTGGAATGAAATTTGAGAAGGGAAATTTTAGGATTTACTCCAGAGGTTAGAGTTGGTCTTACGGGGGCCGGGAAGACTCACAAAGGTATTTCAACCTCCCCTGGCCATCATCGTGTGATTCACCATGGGGGATAAAAGGGAAATTTTAGGATTTGAGTTGGTCTTACGGGGGCCGGGAAGACTCACAAAGGTATTTGATAGGATTAAATGCACACCACAAAGTAACACACAAATGTCCTATTGATTTTCCTTATTAATACTAAGATTTGTCAATTGTAGCATATGAAAATAAGGGTCTTTCCCGCAGACGATTGTTTTATCTAACTACTTAAAATGTCACAAAAACTGGTTTGCTGTCCCTACTGACCAGCCACTGAAAAATATTTATTAGACAGACTTACACTTATCTAAAGTCTACGAAATTTTATACGAAGATACTAGACACACAGAGCTACACTCATACAAATTTTTGGGATTTTTGGAGTTGATTTGCTATTTAAATTAAATTGAACAAAAGCAGGACAGAAACAGATTTTAAGTAGTTCACAAATTAAGAAAAACGAGTTAGGGGAATTGCTATCCACCACCAAATAATCATGAAAACATGTTATGTTTCATTCAAATTCCTTTTATTTCCGGATGAAGATGCTCAAGTTGGCTCAATGTTAGAACTCAACCTATTACTCTTTCTTACATAGTATGTTAAGAGAATGGCGTTTTCAACTTAACTTAGTCCCTAGCATGCAATCTAGAATGGCGTGTTCATAGATTTAACAAGTAGAAATCATTAAGAACGAAAAGAGTTTGAGTCATCACAAGGCATCGTAAGTACTGGCGTTGTCTTACTTATCCTAGAAATTGGTTCACATGTTAATCGCAATTAACAAGTACTACTCTAGAACATATGTAGGTCCTCATTTGACAAGGGCAGGCACACACATATTCATAGCATTAGAATCCTAGATATGCTTACTAAGTATGCATCCGTAGAAAACACATAAAGAATTCATCAATGAGACAAGTAGTGAAGCAATTTTCATCCTTTCATAATAGTAATTCAACAAAATGTCATAACAAACTTGCAATCATATTTGGGACTTCAAAACAGCCCCTAACTTCTAAAAATTAGTTACACATAATCCTTAAATAAAACCAAAAGAAAGACATGAGTTTGAGAAGATAAAACCGAAAGAAGAGAATGCCAAGATTTCCTCCTTCCTTTCCTTCCTTCCCCAACGCAGCAGCCTTGCCTTTTTTTTCCTTCCCCTTTTTTTTTCTATCTTATTTCTTCTAAATTCCTCTGCCCCCTTGCCGCTGCAACCTGCAGCCTTTATGCCCCTGCTTTCTGCCCCATTTCTGCTCCATAACTCCCCCACTAATAGCCATTTTGTGATGACAATAAGTGAGAGGAAATGGTAAAACAATTGTAACTCTTTAGGTAGTCTTTATGCCAATTACTCCCTCTTAATCCTCATCTTTAATTCCATTTCCTCTGATATTTGAATAGGTGTCAGCTGGTTTGTTCTTGGCTGCATCAGTTTTGGCTGCTAGTTTTATTGGGTTTATTGCTTTCAATGCTTTCTTGTCAGTTACAAACTGCTCAGCCCCTTGTGTACCTTTCAGTATTAAAACGGTCATAACTTCTTCTAGAAAAATGATATTAGGAATCCGCGAAATGCACCAGAAAATAGACATCCATAGCTTTCTAAGAATATAAGGCTCATTCTCTAATTCATTCTGAACTGTTCGTAACTTGCTTCCAAAGTCAGCTGATGTGCACAGGCAGTTTTGACGAATTTGTTACTTAAAATCCCACTTGTGCTATTTTTCTTTTCTTAGCTTGACAAGTCCTACAAAACACAAAAACAAAGTAAATAGCTCAAAAATATAAGGAACTAACTAAGAAAAGATAAGTGAATTTGATGTAATATATATATATATATATATATATATATATATATATATAAATATGAGCTTATCAAATACCCCCACACTTGGCTTTTGTTAGTCCTCGAGCAAAACAAAGAAAACTTGAAAAAGTAGCAACATGAAAAACATTAGCTTCCCCCTATGTGACCCTCATAGAATTTCATTCAAGAAAACAAATCATCAAGAACCTTAGCTAGCACCAAACAAGCTAATCCAAGCTCATCTTCCTTATTCAAATGTTAGCAGTAACCTTTTAATCATCCTTGAAGTATAGTGTGTGTAATAGCCATGCTAATGCAATTTCAAGTTTTTTTTTTTTTTAAAACACCACATGCCAACTAGTGACCTTCTCACGGGACATACACTCAATCACACATATGTTTAGTTTAACGTTTTCACTCAAAGAATCAAATGTGAAAGATCTACCATAAGCTTGCATAAAGATCACATCTCCACAATCATAATTGCAAAACTTAAATCAAGAGGACTTTTATTGGTTGTAATGAGGCTTAGGGAGAGGGTTATAGAAATGAAAGGATAGGTAAACACAAGTTCCAAGCTAAATTGTAAGCAATTCTCTTGTTAAGATTTATAAGAACTCGAGCTCTCCAACCACTCAAATAATACTTCCAACCACACCCCTAAATTGAAACTTAAAATTTTTCTTTGTATACAATTTTTCTTTTTCTTCTTCTTCTTTTTTTTCTTTCTATTTTTTGTTTCTTTCTTTTTTTTTTTTTTTCTTTTTTTTTTTTTTTTTTTGAAGCAATTTCCCACATAACTAAATACAAACATGAAATACCCCCACACTTATTCTGTTGCCAAACTCCTTCAAAGTACTTCACAAACATTTCTCATCAGACAATCTCATATTGCTCATTAGCTAGCTTGGAAAGGGTAAGGAAAAATGTTTAAGGTATAAGGGTAGACATATCTGGTGATAAGAAATAAAAGGCTCAACATATACGGCTCAAATTGGCATACTAATGATATCATTTTTCTTTAGGAAACATGCTTATTTGGGCCATGGTGATAAACCTAATGCCTCTATCCTTTTCAAGTTCATGCAATCAAATGAAAACATTTCGAAAGATCGTTACGCAAGTTCTAGAGATGTAATTCACATAAGTTCATCACACATGAAAGAATAGGAGTGTATGAAAAATGCACACACTTTCAATAGGCTCAAAAACTCACATAGGCTGGATATGGTCACTATATTCACATATGAAGCTTTAAGTCATGCTTTAGTTTCACATTAACAAGGCTATGTGCATTTGGTTTTTCAAAGATGATTAAACATGTACAAAACTAACCAGAGAATCAGGAATTTCACACAACAAATGCTTACTAAGTTCTTGATCACCGTGGTTCAAATTCAATCCAGTTATATCATTGGGTGGGGAAACTAACAAAAATCTAATTCAAAACAATAAAGAAAACAAGACAATATTTTTAGATTTTCAAATATTCCGAATTTTTTTTAATTTTTTATTTAGAGTAAACAAAACTAATTAAGAAAACAAAAGGCAACAAAGAAACAAATCAAACCAGTTTTTAGTCGAAGGTACGAAAAATTGTAATTTGGTCATGTTTTCAATCCTTACCCCCAAACTTAAACTGGACATTGTCCCCAATGTCAGAAAACACTATAATGCAAAAAATAAAAATAAAATAAAATAATAAGAAACAAAATAAAGCATTTGGACTGAAAACTTCCCCAATTTGTAGTAAAATCAAGCGATGACCCCCAAACTTCAATTCTGCAATAAACTCCAAAGGTGGACATAACCAAATGTTCCTAGAAAGAAAAGAAATAATTAAGTTTAGCATGCAAGAAAATTCAGAAAAAAAAAAAAAAAAAAAAAAACGAAAAATTGAAAAATGACAGAAAAAGACAATGAATAGAAATATTGGGTTGCCTCCCAATAAGCGCTTGCTTTTACGTCCGCAGCCGAACGGTACCAAGGGTAATCATCCAAGGGGAGCTGGTTCTTGGAGGGGTACAACCTCCACATCATGCTCCGTAAAAGACTCGTAATATGGCTTGAGTCTATGCCCATTCACTTTGAACATGTTTCCGGTCTTCGCACTTTGGATTTCCACTGCACCATGAGGAAAAATATTAGTTATAACAAATGGACCAACCTAACGAGAACGAAGCTTACCTGGAAATAACCGAAGGCGAGAATTAAATAGAAGAACTTTCTGTCCAATGGCAAAGCTCTTCCTTAAGATCATCTTGTCATGAAATGCCTTTGATTTCTCCTTGTATATTCGACTTGACTCATATGCATCATTCCGAATTTCATCTAACTCATTCAATTGAAGCTTCCTCTGCTGTCCAGCAACACTCATGTCCATGTTGTAGGCTTTGATCGCCCAATAAGCTTTGTGCTCTAACTCTACTGGAAGATGACATGGTTTCCCATAAACTAACCGAAATGGAGACATTCCAATAGGAGTCTTATAAGCAGTCCTATAAGCCCACAATGCATCATTCAAGCGCATGCTCCAATCCTTCCTACTAGGACTCACAGTTTTCTCCAAAATTTGCTTCACCTCACGGTTTGATGTGTTCATTGATCCCAGAGGTAAATTGTAAAGCCACTCCTTTGCCTTAGCTTCTAATGTAAATGGGAATGCCCTCAACTTGACTTGCTCCTCATCCACATTTGCTGGTCTCATTCCTGAGCATACCACGTGAAACTCCATGAGATGCTTGTTGGCATCCTCCGTTGAAAAGCCATGGAACTTAGGCAAGTAGTGAATCATGCCGGACTTGAGCTCAAATCCTCCTTCTACATTTGGATATGTGATGCACAATGGTTGTTGATCCGTATTCGGCGTTGCCAACTCCCTCAAAGTACGGTTATCAGCCATGTCTTCTTGTGGCTCTTCCTCCTCTTCCGAACTCAAATGTGGTGGAGAAGATGGTGGTAAAGACACCGATGCACGCTTTTGTTTGATTGTTCCTCGAAGCTTGCGAAGTGTTCGTTCAAGCTCAGGATCGTAGGAAGCTAGATCAATACTGTTGGACCTTCGAGTATGCATATACTACAAAGAGTACCTGAAATAAAAACAAAAACAAAAACACTAATTAGTCAAGAAAAGAAAACAATAGAGAAATAAGTAATTAGAAATAACAATCCCCGGCGACACGGCGCCAAAAATTTGGTAGGATTAAATGCACACCACAAAGTAACACACAAATGTCCTATTGATTTTCCTTATTAATACTAAGATTTGTCAATTGTAGCATATGAAAATAAGGGTCTTTCCCGCAGACGATTGTTTTATCTAACTACTTAAAATGTCACAAAAACTGGTTTGCTGTCCCTACTGACCAGCCACTGAAAAATATTTATTAGACAGACTTACACTTATCTAAAGTCTACGAAATTTTATACGAAGATACTAGACACACAGAGCTACACTCATACAAATTTTTGGGATTTTTGGAGTTGATTTGCTATTTAAATTAAATTGAACAAAAGCAGGACAGAAACAGATTTTAAGTAGTTTACAAATTAAGAAAAACGAGTTAGGGGAATTGCTATCCACCACCAAATAATCATGAAAACATGTTATGTTTCATTCAAATTCCTTTTATTTCCGGATGAAGATGCTCAAGTTGGCTCAATGTTAGAACTCAACCTATTACTCTTTCTTACATAGTATGTTAAGAGAATGGCGTTTTCAACTTAACTTAGTCCCTAGCATGCAATCTAGAATGGCGTGTTCATAGATTTAACAAGTAGAAACCATTAAGAACGAAAAGAGTTTGAGTCATCACAAGGCATCGTAAGTACTGGCGTTGTCTTACTTATCCTAGAAATTGGTTCACATGTTAATCGCAATTAACAAGTACTACTCTAGAACATATGTAGGTCCTCATTTGACAAGGGCAGGCACACACATATTCATAGCATTAGAATCCTAGATATGCTTACTAAGTATGCATCCGTAGAAAACACATAAAGAATTCATCAATGAGACAAGTAGTGAAGCAATTTTCATCCTTTCATAATAGTAATTCAACAAAATGTCATAACAAACTTGCAATCATATTTGGGGCTTCAAAACAGCCCCTAACTTCTAAAAATTAGTTACACATAATCCTTAAATAAAACCAAAAGAAAGACATGAGTTTGAGAAGATAAAACCGAAAGAAGAGAATGCCAAGATTTCCTCCTTCCTTTCCTTCCTTCCCCAACGCAGCAGCCTTGCCTTTTTTTTCCTTCCCCTTTTTTTTTCTATCTTATTTCTTCTAAATTCCTCTGCCCCCTTGCCGCTGCAACCTGCAGCCTTTATGCCCCTGCTTTCTGCCCCATTTCTGCTCCATAACTCCCCCACTAATAGCCATTTTGTGATGACAATAAGTGAGAGGAAATGGTAAAACAATTGTAACTCTTTAGGTAGTCTTTATGCCAATTACTCCCTCTTAATCCTCATCTTTAATTCCATTTCCTCTGATATTTGAATAGGTGTCAGCTGGTTTGTTCTTGGCTGCATCAGTTTTGGCTGCTAGTTTTATTGGGTTTATTGCTTTCAATGCTTTCTTGTCAGTTACAAACTGCTCAGCCCCTTGTGTACCTTTCAGTATTAAAACGGTCATAACTTCTTCTAGAAAAATGATATTAGGAATCCGCAAAATGCACCAGAAAATAGACATCCATAGCTTTCTAAGAATATAAGGCTCATTCTCTAATTCATTCTGAGCTGTTCGTAACTTGCTTCCAAAGTCAGCTGATGTGCACAGGCAGTTTTGACGAATTTGTTACTTAAAATCCCACTTGTGCTATTTTTCTTTTCTTAGCTTGACAAGTCCTACAAAACACAAAAACAAAGTAAATAGCTCAAAAATATAAGGAACTAACTGAGAAAAGATAAGTGAATTTGATGTAATATATATATAAATATGAGCTTATCAGTATTTCAACCTCCTCTGGCCACCATCGTGTGTTTCACCAGCGCTTGGAATCGAACCCAGGATGTGCCGTGTGAAATACGGGCTTGGAATTCATCCCCAACCATTGGACCACCCGTGGTGGTTAAGACTAATACAGAATTAGACACCCCCCCCCCCCCCCCCCCAAACATCAAAATCCTTGAGAAACATAAGCAAGTTCTTGCTATGATGTGAAATCGTGCTCCTGGATTTCACTGTTATAATCTACATATTTGTATTATTGAGATTTTATATTATTTTTCGAGAAATTATATTAATTTATTTGGATTAAGATTATAATTAATTAGTTACGAAGTTTGAAAAGTAATTATCTAAAATTCGTTGACCTTTCGAGGTCACAAGTAACGTATTCGAATAGATCTTGAAACTTTGAGCGCATAGGCGGAAGCCTTTTGCGAGTCCGAATTATAACGGTATAATTACGGACGTTTAAAGTTGTGATACTACATAATGTACGAAGTATTTAACTTCCACTGTGGGCAAAAGGCCCAAACATATATTTGGGTTAAGGGACCGACAAATGGAAGGGGGGAAATAAAAAAATGGTTTTGGCAGCAGCCAATGGAAAGGGAAGAAAAAAAAAAAAGAAAAAAAAAGGAAGGATTTTTCCCCTTCCATTTCCGTTGACCGTATACCCACGGCAACACCTTCGACCCGGTTCCAATTCCGGCCATTCCCACCATATTTTCAGGTGATCTTTAACCATTCCACACCTGCCACCTCTTCAAGTACCCCCATCTATCATCTCCACACAATTTCGAAGGAATTTTAAGCCCAAAAACCGTATAAACCGTGCGGGTGCATGGAGGTTTTCCACGGTGATTCCGCCTTTTCGGCGAGTTTCACCACTCACCACCACCTTTAATCAACTCCCCTTGGACCCAGGAGCAATACCCAATCAATTTTAGGGGCGTTGGAACATCAAGGAAGTCAAATCGAAGGACACCCAAATTATAGGGTTCCGGCGGGTTCTTATTAAATTGAGGCTTTTCCAAGCCAAATTGGCCTTGGTCACAGGTATGAAAGTTGTTTAACTCATTGAAATCTATAGCTTTGTACAATTTGGTAATTTTTAAAAATAGTTGAATTTTCCGACAAGTCAGGGCGGCCGACTGCCACCCGCGGCGACGCGTGGCCAGTGAGCCGACGATGTCATTCTATGTCCAATTAGATGCCCTGAATCCATAATTGATATCCGCATGATGTGGTTAGATTGTTTGAACCTAGTTTCATTATAATACATCACTTGATCAAAATTATGAATCGACGATTCGACCGTTGGATCGTCACCAAACCTTAATGCGTGATAGAACATTATATTTGTGGACCATAGAAACTTACAGATTGGGAATCTGACATACGGATCTTCCCTATTTGGATTTCTAAGTTTGTAAAATTAAATGTCGACCGCCACTTGAATTTTGAAATTGGCGGAGATCTGACTGTCGGATTGTGTTGAGATCTTAGTATGTTGTTATTTGAGCATAATGTGGACTTTGGAAAGTTACGGATCGGAAATCCGAGGTGTGTATCTTACGTAAGTTTGTGGACCCTAATGTTGATCGAGAGTTGACTTTTGGTCAACATGTCATGAAACGTCCTAATTACTAAAATTAGTACTACGGGGGATTAAGTGAAGTCTAGTGGGCCTACATTGGTTAGAGAGTGACTTGAATATATGTGATATGGTTATTACCTTAATTTCTTATATTAGTATCCTTTGTGAAGATGAATTGGTTTTATAAGTGTGATTCTATTGAAATGTGATTTTTATATATTTAACCATGGGCCTATGATTATTAAACATGATTTGGCTTGGTACTGATGATGGTTGTGACACATATGAGTTTAATTATCTTTTTAGTAATGTGTATGATTATTTTTATTGCAAAGTGATCCTAGAATCCTAATAGAAGTATGTTGTAGCACTTATATGTTGAGTGACTTATTAATGATGGCCTTGAGAAGTTGATGGTGTAGATGACTATGTTGTAACCCTTAGGGGTTAAGTGATGGGTAGGTTATGTGTTGAGTTTGACTGCACCATGTAGCGGAGGTACATGGATGGTCCTGCTTGGTATATCCGCATTGGGAGACCATACGTACTCTAAGAGTGATCATGCTTGGTTAATCCGCATTGGGTGATCACTTCCTAGCAGCTGTAGGAGTGACTCTGCTTGGTTAATCTGCATTGGGGGGTCACTACCTACTTGATTATCTTGACCCTACTTGGTTAATCCGCATACCCTGCTTGGTTAATCCGCATTGGGGGGTCATTAGTGGTCCTGCTTGGTTAATCCGTGTTGCGCGATCCTTATGGCCATATATGCTTAAGAGTGATCATGCTTGTTTAATCCGCATTGGGTAATCACTTCCTAACAGCTGTAGGAGCGACTCTGCTTGGTTAATCAGCATTGTGGGGTCACTACCTACTTGATTATCTTAACCCTGCTTGGTTAATCCGCATTAGGGGGTCATTAGTGGTCCTGCTTGGTTAATCCATATTGGGAGACCATACTATATATGGATCGCGCTTGGTTAATCCTCGTTGGGCGATCCGTATGGCCATATATGCTTAGGAGTGATCATGCTTGGTTAATCCGCATTGGGTGATCACTTCCTAACAGCTGTAGGAGCGACTCTGCTTGGTTAATCTGCATTGGAGGGGTCACTACCTACTTGATTATCTTGACCCTGCTTGGTTAATCTGCATTAGGGGGTCATTAGTGGTCCTGCTTGGTTAATCTGTATTGGGGGACCATACTATATATGGATCGCGCTTAGTTAATCCGCGTTGGGCGATCCTTATGGCCATATATGCTTAGGAGTGATCATGCTTGGTTAATCCGCATTGGGTGATCACTTCCTAACAGCTGTAGGAGTGACTCTGCTTGGTTAATCCGCATTGGGGGGTCACTACCTACTTGATTATCTTGACCCTGCTTGGTTAATCCGCATTGGGGTGTCATTAGTGGTCCTGCTTGGTTAATCCGCATTGGGGGACCATACTATATATGGATCGCGCTTGGTTAATCTGCGTTGGGCGATCCTTATGGCCATATATGCTTAGGAGTGATCATGCTTGGTTAATCCGCATTGGGTGATCACTTCCTAACAGCTGTAGGAGTAACTCTGCTTGGTTAATTCGCATTGGGGGGTCACTACCTACTTGATTACTTCCTGTTGGGTCACTTTGTAGGCCTCGGCTGTACCGCGTCACTCTAGCTCTAGTTCTTAGTGTTTTCGTGAACTATAGTTTTGGGAACCTTGTGTTTTGATTATAACGCTGTTGGATGTCTGGGTGACTACTTCGGAGTTTGCGAAGGTTTGGTATTAATTTCTTATGAATGATTTATATTCAAAGTTTATAAACTGTGATTGATGGTTGGTTTTATCACTATTATCACACTTTGTATTATTGTCGCTCACACGAGCTTCGCAGCTTATCCGGGTTGTTGTTTGCCCGATGCACCATTTCCATGATGTAGGCACTTAATTCACATGCGACAGGTCTAGGTAAATTATGAGAAACCGTTTGATATTTTGGTTCCGTTGAGTAGTCCGGAACCTGATGTTGGATTCCGTTGAGTTGTCCGGAATCCATGCTCTTGTTCATTTCCGTAAGGTTATCTTAGAATTCTGAATTTGAGTGAATGGGAATTACCCACAATAGATCTTGTGAATACAAATTAGAATTACCCAGTTATTACTCATAACCCAAGTAGGGAATTATATAGAGTTCTCTAATTGAATTGGTGAAATGGTATGTTATCTCATTGATTGATTAATGTAGTTAAATGCTAAGATCATGCATCCTTGATTCATGAATGGATTAATTGACGGGATTGTGGAATGATATTGGATATGTTAATGTTGTGGATGGAGGTATCATATTGAAAACATAGTGATTTATATGATGGATGGAATGGAAACCTTGAATGTCATGTGGGTTTGTTATGTTGCCATGAATCTAGTAATTCATGCTTGTCAAGTTCTAATAATTGATTACAGAATGTTATGTATTCATGTTAAAATGCACTGGAATAAATGTCTAAATTAGTGAACGACGAACTACGAATGGCTTGATCCCTGTTGAGGGTACATAGGCAGTCTAACGAGGAGGTTAGATGCAGCCATAAAGTATACGGAATTTGCTATACAATTTGGACCTTGAGTGATGCTTTAATTCATATTCCGGAGGCGAGGTATGTTGAGATACGAGTGTTTGGTGACGTCACGTGTCGATCTAGGATGTATGTCGGGATCGGGGCGTGAGATATGAAACCAAGGCACAGTGTTTCCCTAGAGTGCCAACACTGAATACAGCGTTTGACACATGATATAATTTGTGTTCTAGAAATGTTCTGAATTATTTCGTGTCGTGCATTTTCACAATTAGGTCTTGTATGCATCATACTGAAACTTTGGGTTTTTATTACGTGGTAATATCCTTCTATTTGTCCGACTTTAATTTGGTAATTAAAAAGTAGGATTTAAGTACCTAAAATCTCTCAATTTTGTAGTATCATTCTAAATTGGTCTTAATTTTTTTAAACATTCCAAACTTGTATCCAACGTATTGAAACTGTCACATCCATAAACCCCAGTTAAAAATCTATTAAATTAACTAGGCTTACTTTGTCTTCAAAATCAATAGAAGGTCATGGAAGCATAGCTTCCCCCAACTATATCATGCCATCACCTTCAAACCCAACGCAAAACCTCCAACTCCACCCTACAACTCAAGCTACGAACATCGAGAAGAAGGTCATGGAGGTTGTTGAAATGGTATGGACTGCAACAATGCGGCCACCACCATCTTCATTGCCCACAAAGAAGAATTGAAAGCTTTACGAGCCGAGAATCGACAAACGAGGAAAGCACATAAGCAGAAACAAACTCCTTGAAACCATATTTGAATTCTTAACCCTATTCTTTGTTAAGAGATAGCCCTCTTGATGTAATTTCAATTTGGGTTCATTTTCGATTCAGTTCAATACATGTTTGAAATATAAAATTTTAAGGCACCCAATATTAATGTAGAAATTGATTTTCCTTGATTATTACACCATCAATATACAATGTGTGTGTGTGTGTGTGTGTGTATATATATATATATAGGATATGATCAAGGGACAAATATTTTTACAAATACTTTTACACTCTTTTTAAGCCTTTTGATTACATGACATCCAATAGTTCTTATTTATTCATTAAATGACATGGATGCTTATGCGGATTTTAACTACTATTAAAGATAAAATAAAATTGAAAAAAACATAAAATCTGAAAAATTAAAACTAAAATTAAAAAGGGAAGAAACCCTAGTTGTACGCAGTCCTCCGTCTCCCCCTTTGCTGATGTGGTTTTGCAACTTCATGTCTTGGATTGATACGAAATTTTGATGCCTTCTACAAGGAGTCAAGTTATTATTCTCTTGAATCTTTATTAGGTAAGCAAAACGAAACCCTAAATTCTATATTATTGGCGTCTTCCGGTCAGTTAAGTTTTTGAATGGAATTGCGTTTTTTTGTTTCTGCTTTAATTTCTTGGTTTTTACCAGTTTGAATAATGCCATGTGAATTTAATCCGATCATAAAACTTAAAGACTTGGTGATGATTCTGTTTCGTTCTTGCTTTCAGAATTTGGGTTGTCATTGCATGCATTGTAACTGAATGCGATCGTGTACTTGGAGTTTTCTCGATTTGGGGTTTTTGTTTTTGTAATTTACCAGTTACCACCTTCAGTTTCTCGGGTTTCCATTGAATAGTGACTCATCTTTTTGAATCCCAACTCCCAAGTTTCCTTCTTTTCGTTTCTCGTCGAAGTTAAAGCTTTTAAAGGGGTTTTTCTACTTTTTGACTGGGGTCATGACCAAGGAACAAAATGCCGATAATATCGGCGATATTTCGCCGATATTATCGGTTTTTCACGGCACCGATATTTAAATTACTATCCAAATGGTTTTCGTCAAAATATCGCGATATTTTCGAAATTTGCTAATCGGAGAAGAACGCCGAAGCTTCTACAGCTCCGGCCAACTGTAAAAGGGCACCCTAGACTCCGATCTAAGTATAAAACTGAAATACAAGACGAGAGGAATGTGATGATGATTTCCGTTCGTCGTGAAACGGTCGGAGGTGGTCGGAAAGCACCTCTACACTGACGGCTCTCGCTGGATCTGGATGTGCCTTCCCCCGGGTCGATCTCCTTCTAAAACCTTGTTAAAAAACCAGATAATAAAACTTAGTAAATCTTGAGAATCTCAACCACATCAGACAACGAAGATGAATTGAGGGCTTACCTAACCGGAGAACTCGCCGGAGAGTTCCTAGGTTCCACGAAGGGCGTAGAGGGCGCCGATGGGGGTAGAGGTCACGGGAGATTGAGACGGTGCCGACGAGTCGGAAGACGCGGACGAGGAGGAAGGCGAGGGAGGAGCAGAAGGCTATGTGGGAGAAGGATTGAGTCGAGAGACCTCTGTGTGTGTCTGTGGGAGAAGGGAGAGGAAGAAGAGAGAAGGATCTTGTGGAAGAAGCGAGAAGGATCCTGTGGGAGAAAGGAGAGGAAGAAGAGAGAAGGATCCTGTGGGAGATAGAATGATCCAGAGACCTCAGTCTCTGTGTTCGTGTGTGATCTTTGTGTGTGTGTGTGTGATCTATCTGTGCGTGTGTAATCTGTGTGTGCGTCTGTGGTGGCATGTGAGTGGCTGTGCGTGTGTGTGTGTGTGTGTGGTGGCGGCATGTGAGTCGCTGTGCGTGTGTGTGTGTGTGGTGACGGCATGTGAGTGGCTGTGCATGTGTGTGTGTGTGTGTGTGTGGTGGCGGCAGGTGAGTGGCTGTGCGTGTGTGTGTGTGTGTGGGTGGAGTGAGAAAAAGTTTTTCATCCAAATAATTCAACTTTTACAGCCTTTACAGCCTAACAGCTTGTACAACCTTTATAGCCTTTACAGACTTTACACTATAATGGTTTGTACAACCTTTATAGCCTAACAGCTTGTGAGTGGCTGTGCTTGTACAATTTTTGACAAGAAAAAAATAATGATCTGTATCTGGCAAGTTTTATAACTTGTACAGTTTTTGACAAGACAAAAATAATGGTGGTTTCATGCATCAAGATTCAAAACCGTGTGCCACACGTGATATTCTTTCACATTCTCAGGGGTTCAACTTTTACAGCCTTTACATTACAGCTTGTACAATTTTTGACAAGACAAAAATAATAGTCTGTATCTGGCAAGTTTTGTAACTTGTACAGTTTTTGACAAGACAAAAATAATAGAGTGCTTTCATAATAGTCTGTATCTGGCTGTGATATTCTTTCACATTCAAAACAGTGTGCCACTGTTTGTTATATTCTTTCACATTCTCAGAAGTGGAGTATCAAAGCCATTCAGAGCATTTTCGTTTCTTCTTCTTCCCTTACCCCTTTCAAAGCCATTCCAGATCCATTCCAGAGCTTAAACACAAAGGGTTCCATATTTAAGGTAAGTTTAAAAACTTATATTTATATTGTTGTAATTTATACAACAACAACAAAAATTTTGTATGTTAATTTTTGTTAATACTTGCATGTTAATTTTTGTAATTAATTAAGTAATGTTAATTTTTGTATGTTAATTTTTGTAACTAATTAAGTAATGATAATTTTTGTATGTTAATTTATACAACAACAAAAATATTATTGCAAGTATTAAGTAATTAATACTTGCATGTTAATTTTTGTAACTAATTAAGTAATGTTAACAATTACATGTTAATTTTTGTAAGTAATTAAGTAATGTTGTATAATTATTCCCTAGGATAATTTTAATATGTTTAATGTTATTTATTATTTTATTAATATTAGGTTTTATTATCAAATTAGATTATTATTCATTAATATTAGGTTTTTTTTATTATCAAATTGGATTATTATTCATTAAATTGGATTATTATCAAATTGGATTATTATTCATCACTATGTTTTATATTAGGATTATTTTTTTTATCAAATTGGATTATTATTCATTAATATTAGGTTTTATTATTCCATATTACTTTTATAATTACTTAAATTTTTACAATCATTCTCTTTACTTCGTATTTAATTCTTCTGTAGAATAACTTTATTATTTAGGTTCTCTTATATAACCGTCATCACTACTATATTTTTTGGCCAAATAAAAATTGTCTAATTTTCATGAAAAATAAATATAGGTACGTTTAAGATGTCCAGTGGAGTTACTAAACGTGATCTAGCTTGGGAACATGGAGACCTAATAGACGGAAACAAACATGGCACAATTTGCAAATATTGTCATCGGGTAATGTGACACGACTTAAGTACCATCTTAGTGGATTAGATCCAGCAAAAAATGTCGAACGATGCGATAATGTCCCCCCAGAAGTGAAGGCATTCATCAGCACATTATTAAAAAATAAAAAACAGCAGAAGGAAAAGATAACACATGGAATGGAAAATATTCGAGCTGGGCTACGAGGAGAAGTCATTGGCGAAGCGGTTGACAGTGATGACGATGACGATGAGGACGAATGTGATGATGACATGGGACCTGAAGAACGACGCAGTTTGAAACAAGCATTACGTGCCTCCAAACAGTCAGCATGGGAAAGAGAACACCTTCATAAAATTCCTAATAGAGCACAAGGTTCCGGGACAAGTGGTGGTGCACAAATGAGACGGGGAGGTAGTCTTAGAGAATCACAACCAACACCACCAATAGCCCCAAGTTTATATAAGTCATCCAAAGCACGTCAAAAGAGTGTTTGGAGTTATTTCACTAGAGGTAATGTGAAGGAGGGAATGGGGCGTCTAATTAGCAAGTTCTTTATCTATGAAAATGTCCCTGCTGAGAAAGCATCATCACATCATTTCAAAAATATGGTAGTGGGATGTCAACAGGCCGGTGTTGGAGTACAACCTCCCACTCCCTATGAGATAAGAAACAAATATTTGGATATGGAGTATAAAGACATTGGCGAGTATGTTAACAAGTTGAGGTCAAAGTGGGAAACTAATGGTTGCACAATCATGTGTGACGGATAGACTGGCCCGACCAGATTGTCTATCATAAACTTCATGGTATACTCCAAGGGAAAGATAATTTTTTTGAAGTCTGTTGATGCTTCAGACCATATAAAGCACTACAAATATATTTACAAATTATTGAGGGATGTAATCATGGAGGTTGGAGAGCATAATGTTGTCCAAGTCGTGACCGACAACGGTTCTGCATTTGTCAAAGCTGGAAAAAAGTTAATGAAGCATCATAATGTGTTTTGGACATCATGTGCAGCACATTGTATTGATCTCATGTTTGAGGCAATGGGGAAGAGAGAGAATGTTGCTACTGTGGTAAAAAGAGCTAGAATGATCACAAATTGTATTTACAATCACGGTTGGTAGTTGGCAAAGATGCGTGAATTTTGCAAAGGAGAAATTATTCGTCCAGCTACCACTCGATTCGCCACCAACTATATTGCATTAGACAACCTACTTAAGAAGAAAGCAGGGTTGAAGCATCTATTCACTAATGACGATTGGGCCAACCACAATTTGAGCCCCTCAAATGCAGGTCGTATGGTGGAAAGTATAGTGCTTGATCATGCTTTTTGGACTCAATCAGAACATGTGTGCCAAGTGTTTGAACCTCTTTACAAAGTTTTACGGATCGTTGACACATAAGTGTATCTTACTATGGGGGCAATATATGAGTTGATGTGTGTAGTGAAGGATGAATTGGAAAGAAAACATGGTGCAAGGTGGGTCATAAAGATAATTGAAGATCGATGGTATAAAACATTATACCACGATTTGCATGCAGCAGGTATAAATTATGTCATAATTTGCAATTCATTTCTTTAGTTGCATAAGTATTATTTCTCTTATTAGAGTATGTGTTTCTTTGAACAACATATTATTTGAATCCTCGATACCAATACAGACCCGATGTTGGAGATGATGGTACCCTTATACGTGCTGTACATAATGTATACTTTAAATTAGACCCTGCATCACCAACAATTGGCCAATTTGGAAATGAGGTACACAATTACTTAAATTATTATAATTACTTTGTTGGATTAAACTAACACGATTTATTGAATTCAGCTAACATGGTTTAAAGATGCAAGAAGAACTTTTGGAGAACCAACATCAGTTGCTGCTCGAACAAAAATGTCTCCTAGTGAGTGTAAACATATTTCACTATAAGTTTATAATAGAATTTGTTGGAGTTATTAGGCTTATCAACATTGTTTTTCATTGTAGCTGAATGGTGGATCATGTATGGGACCGATGCACCAACTGTGAGAAAGTTAGCAATCAAAGTATTATCACAAACAGCTTCCTCATCTGCTTGTGAAAGAAATTGGAGCACATTTGCACTCATACACACAAAGCAAAGAAATAGGTTGGCTCATAGTAGGTTGGAAAAATTAGTTTATTGCTACTACAACATGAAGCTTCAAGTTCGAGATAAGGAAGCAGAAATAGATCATGTCGACCGTGGTGACCCACTAGATGTGTTTGATATTGTTGCTGAAGATGATGATATAGAGGGTAACCAACTTTATCAGTGGATTAGACCTCTTCATTTAGATGATGATGAAGGCAACCCAGCTCCCAGAGTTGCTGAAGAAGCACTTAATGAAGGGATAAATGTAGAAAGAGTATTAGAGGAGGAGGTGGGATCTAGCAGCGCTGACTCTTTGGAAGAACTTTTGTGCCCAAGACCAAAAAACACTGGAATTCCACTTTCTTCCAATCCTACACAACCACAACATCGTGCTAATACTAATGATAGCTCTAGTACAAGATCAGGAGACTCACCTACCACCGGAGGTGGGAATGATGAAAGATATAGTGGAGCTGGAGGTAGTGGTGGTGGATATAGAAACTATTATGGACCACATCCCGGATTTATGAGCCCTTTCACTGGTGAGGCAAACTTCACGCATGCAACACAGGATGATGACCATGGCAGTAGGTGGGCAAAACCAGGAATTGGTGCCATAGGGAATGACTATACTCGTAGAGAAAGAGGCAAGGGGATTTTGTCAAGTCAAGAAGATGACTCGTTATCAAGAACTTCGGACTCTGTTGGAGTGGGAGGTAGTAACTATGGTTATACTCATAACCAACCATTTCCCTACCCTTCATATCCCATTCCTGTTGGGATGGAATCGAGCGACTCATGGAAAGAATCCGAGACTCAATCTTCAAATGATTTTGCTTATGGTCAACGTCAACCAATCTCGGATCCATATGGGTGGCATGTTAACAATTACATGCAAAACTATTTTGGGGATTTATCATTTGATAACTACTCTTCACAATACACTCACTCTACACATAGAGATGATGAAGATAGTGAAAAATTTGAACCTTATAGGAACTCTATGTGGTACTAAGTCACTATGTATCTTACCATGCAATGTATAAAGTGTAAAATATTGTACTAATTCATTATATATAAATGATTATGGTGTGTTTAAACTTCTTTCATTAATTACTACATATTTTCTACACTCACAATGTTTGTCAGCTCGCTATATAATCAACTTGATAATGTTAAATCCATCATGCAATGCATTTCCTTCCAATTTTTTGTGATAAACTAATAGATAATTGACTAAATAAACATCCTGCAAAGTTTCAATAAAAATTTCCAAGTTTTTCTTACAATTTCCGTGGTTTCCATATAATTTTTATCGATATCTATATTATCCCGATATTTCCATCGATATTTCCGTGTTTTCGGACTACCAATATTTCCGATATTACCGATATTTAATACCTTGGTCATGACACATCCGCTTGAAATTTTGGAGGGAAGCAGAGAAATTAAGTGACAATTGATGGATCCAAAGTCTGAATTGAAAAAAAAAAACATCAATTAATGAATTTTTTATTAGGGTTTAAAGTCTGAATCCAAGTCTTGATCGAAATGGGAATGGGAGAACCAATTTCAGTTAAAGTTTCTTCCTTTTTTAATTTTAGTTTTAGTTTTCTAGATTTATGTTTTTTTTTAGTTTTATTTTATCTTTAATATTAGTTAAAATCCACATAAGCATCCATATCATTTAATGAATAAATAAGAACCATTGGATGTCATGTAATCAAAAGGCTTGAAAAGAGTGTAAAAGTATTTGTAAAAATATTTGTCCCTTGATCCTATCCCATACACACACACACACACACACTGTATATTGATGATGTAATAATCAAGGAAAATCAGTTTCTACATTAATATTGGGTGCCTTAAATTTTATATTTCAAACATAGATTATACAATATGGAACCCCATGATCAAACATGTATTGAACTAAATCGAAAATGAACCCAAATTGAAATTACATCAAGAGGGCTATCTCTTAACAAAGAATAGGGTTAAGAATTCAAATATGGTTTCAAGGAGTTTGTTTCTGCTTATGTGCTTTCCTCATTTGTCGATTCTCGTCTCGTAAAGCTTTCAATTCTTCTTTGTGGGCAATGAAGATGGTGGTGGCCGCATTGTTGCAGTCCATATAATTTCAACAACCTCCATGACCTTCTTCTCGATGTTCGCAGCTTGAGTTATAGGGTGGAGTTGGAGGTTTTGCATTGGGTTTGAAGGTGATGGCATGATATAGTTGGGGGAAGCTATGCTTCCATGACCTTCTATTGATTTTGAAGACAAATTAAGCCTAGTTAATTTAATAGATTTTTAACTGGGGTTTATGGATGTGACAGTTTCAATACGTTGGATGTGAGTAGCTAATACTCTACGGTTACATCTTAAACATCATAAACATAAATATGGAGTTACAACATAATGGACAATTGGCCAATATTCTGTAATTAATGTCATTAACTATTGTAACTCCCTAACAATTAATATTGTACATGATATACCCAGTTGGTGGATTTTGAATATAATCTATGTTTGAAAAATTAACTAGGGCTTAACGAATGTGACATTTTTAATAAGTTGGATACTTGTTTGGAATGTTTAAAAATGTTGAGACCAATTTGGAATGACACTAAAAGGTTGGGGGTTTTAGACCTCCTAGAAAACAAAGCTCTGATTAATGAATGAAACCTCTACAAATACCTGTCTGCGTGTTCTTGACATCCTAGCAGCTTCCCTATTGGCCAGTCTTCTTCTTTCCAATCTTTGTTCGCAATTTTCCTGTCGAATTATGCAAATGAAGACGATAACAGCATGCTCACTTCATATGTTCCTGAAAAGTACATTCTACGAATCATGTGTGCCGGATTCAAAAACTTGTAACTTATCGTCTGTAATCTCTCAAACATTGATGTTCTATAAGAAAAGCATTGACGAGTACGCTGCTAGTCTCCAATCATATGAATCAACAATTCCAAAGTAGTAATTGTAAGACATATTTTGAAATCACAACAACAAGACATTAGGATCATGAATAAATCAAATCAATATAAAATAGAGATTGACTAATTATATTAAATTTATATGTAAAATACGGAACACATGGTTATGAAGATGAAGCCATTGATCCTTGCAAACAAAGTAGAAGTAGTCTTCTACTTCCAGTACCTCTCAATGAACTATACTATCGAAATAGGCTTGTAGTTTTCGTGAGTTTCAGTTGGTATGGAAGCAGGGACTGCTCTTAAGTTATATAGCTAGGGTTTCAACCAATTCCTCCCTATTATCGGAAAGGATATCAACCCAAATCATATCTAATCAATTAGAGTCCCATCATGACTCTTATTCCTTGTATTTACTTAATAAAGGCCCATAATTGATTGCATGTAATTAGGACTCCAAAATGTTTATTTCCTTAAGGCACCGAGAGTCCTAGAGATTTCATTAACTTGATTGCTAAGTCAACTATTCCCTCAATTATTCTCAGCATAATTCATTGACATTCACAAAATAGTTTTACATTCTCCCACTTGAATGTCAATGAGAATACTTCAACGAGATAAATATATATGGTGATCACTTGAGTCCACTAAAGTATGCAATCATACCTTTCAAGTAACTTGTCACTTTGAGACTTAAGTGCAGAACCAAAGAAAACAAGGCACACATTGGACAGTTCCTTGCACTCCATGATTACATGCACACTTAACCCAAAGCACTATGTTACTAACAAAGTCATGATATCAAGAGCTAATAGTCAAAACATTAGCTCACAATAGTCGAAAAGTAGTTCACAAAAGAACTCAACAGGGTTGGTAACAAAATCCAACTTTTCTGTCAATTTAGAATATAATAATTTAGAATATAATAAGAGAACAAGTAAAATGCGACATACTATTTACAAAATTAGGACCTCTTATTAAAACTTATGAACAAAATTTAAACAAAATTTACTCTTAAAGTATTAGCCACTAACACTTCAAATTTTTAACACAAAAGGTAATCTCTTACTCCCACTGATTAACAAAGACAAAATTATATATAGATAAATTATTATTACTCCCACTGATTAAGAGAGTAGAACCAAACTTTGTAAATGTCTACAAAATGAA
The DNA here is from genome assembly GCA_024362995.1 of Heteromeles arbutifolia. Lineage (NCBI taxonomy): Eukaryota > Viridiplantae > Streptophyta > Magnoliopsida > Rosales > Rosaceae > Heteromeles > Heteromeles arbutifolia. The sequence goes on along the minus strand of JANCRC010000002.1, from coordinate 33,457,589 downwards.
ACAGATACCTTTCAAATACTCCCATTACCAAACATTAGTCATGGGATCTAAAACATAAAATTTGTGGGCTCAACATCTTTATTCTAGATATTTGTAGGGAAGTGACTATTGTAACTGAAAAACTATACAAAATCACTTGGTCAGTTTTGTTCATCTAACATTTGACAAAAATAGAAAACTTTAACTAAATGTTTTCTTATCGCATCAAAAGCATATAATTCCATAATTATCTTTGGATAGAAACTAATTATATTAGGTTTGCATAGCTAAAACATAAAATACAAGGGTAAATGTATATAGCTTCAACACTTTTGAGCAGATGAGGTATGTACAATCTTGTTAATTCCATGCTTCACTATACATTGATTTATAGTTGTACTGAATAAGAAAACACTTTTGAGCAGATTAATTATTCATCAATAACATATAAATCACAAGTCCAATTTCTTGAACATACAAGAATTAATAAGCAAAACACTTTTGAGCAGAATGTACTCATTAACCCTTCTTGTATGGCAGCCCGTCCCGAAATTTTATTCTCGATGACGTGAAATGACGTAAATACCCTTGAGTGATGGGTGTGTGTTTGTGTATTGGTTAAGTTTTGGGCCAATTATTTTATACCCTAAATAATTGGAACCAATTATAACTAAGATTTCCTTAGTTTGTAATTGGTTACATTTGGACCACACACACATTACTTCTCTCTCTTAGTCCCGTACTCTATCTCTCTCTCTCAGAATCACTCACTCTCTCTCTTCTCTCTTGTACGGACGAGACTCAAAACCCTTCGAAACTTGGCAGATCGAGGGATTTAAGCACACCTTTGTGTTCGTGAAGCTCAAACGAATCGATTGGTACCATTTTGAGGTAAGGAAACCTTTGAAATCACGTGAAAACCTTAACCTCGATTTGGGGTAATGTTCATGCAAACGTTAAATGTTGTGTTTTTGGAAATTCTAAGCTCTCAGGGAGCTTTGGGAGGTTCTCTAGAAGCCTAGAGAACTTCGTTGAAGGTGTTTGGACGTCGGAATTGTGAGATTGGAACTTGGCCGGTTTTTCTCGAAAATTCCCGGTGAGATCCCATGGTTTTTTGGGCTTGAAAGAGGTATGATTGTGTTCTCATTCCTTAGGGCTTCATTTTGATATAAATTGCGTGAAAAATGGTGCAAGATCGACGGAGATATAACGATTCGAAAAATCCCCAGTTTTCCGGCGCCGGTGACGATCGCCGGAGGTTTGAGGAAAAAGACGATGGAATATTCCGTCAAGTCTGACGAAATATTCTAACGCCGTTTTCTGTTTGGTTACACATGCCAGGCACGTGGCTGCGCGTGGCCGGCGCGTCTTGCCATGCACTCGCCTGCGCGTGGCGGCGCGTAGGGCATTGAAAAATTATTTTAAAAATTGGGGGATGTTCATGAGGTTGTGTAGATCACGTTGGTATATTCATATACCCAATTTGAGCATTGTATGAGAAGTTATTACCTATTGTTGGTTATGTGCGTTAAATAACGTTTATTCAGTTATTTCGCATATAGGTGATACCTATCCAGAGGACGAACGCCATCCATCGAGGCTCGGGGGTTACGACCCTTCGACTTATCTGTGAGTGGGCTTTTGTTTTCCGTATATACCTATATAAATGAGATTTTTCCCAGAAAATCAATTTAAGTAAAATGTGATATGAAATGCCATGCAAAGTATATATGTATTTTGTTCATGCATTAGTAGTTGCATATAATGGTGATTAGTGCTGTGGACGCATAGGTAAGTATCAGGTGAGTATATATCGATGATAGAGAATGATTAATATGAAATGATGTTTATGTTGAGATGTATTGAAAGCTCATAAATCTGTACCCCGGTGTTAGTGCTCCCACCCAGAGTTAGGGGCACAGTCTTTCAAGTGGATGTTCACCTCCCGCACCACACGCTCATCCTGGATCCAAGTTAGGTGCACAGTCCCGTCGTATGGACCACTTTCAGTGTGTTCGACTCGTAGGTGACCCGCGATTAGCGCATAGTCTTCACATGATTGTAGCACTAGAGCGTATTAGTTACACCCAGTCCTGTTGTATAGACCACCTTGAGTGGGTTCGACTCGTGTGCAGGATATATATGTGATGACGAGATTTGATGAGATTGATTATGAGCTATAGTTTTAGCCGAGCTGGTCACTCGGTTGACATGTTATCATCTATAATGAGTTTATTTCACCTAATATATTTATGTGATTTGATGAGATATATTTGGCATGGCATATACCTTGCATATCACTACTTTTGGCATGATTTTGAATTTATGAGTCGAGATGAGTATACATGTATATATGCTATTTTTCTGGGAAATTATATAGGTTTTAATGCGAGGGGTTAGAACCTTTGAAAAGAGAAAAGGTTTTGAAAAGATTTGTTTTTGCCCACTCACGCGTTTTGTTTTTCGTCCCTCCAGGTTCTAGGTAGCAGTGCTTTGGTGGTCACGAGGGATCCAACAGTGTTCTGACAGAATTCACAAAAGTAGGATTCACCTTCGGGTGTTATATCTTAGTCATTGTCCTTAACTGCAACTAGACGTTCTTATTGCTCTGAATGTGTATTTATACACTTAGACTCTCACTAGCATGTTTGGATAGTACGGCTAGTAGTTGGTTTTTATTTATTCGTATTTCTATTTAGCTTATTAACTTCCACACTATGCACATGGTTACGTCACTCTCACGTGACGGCCAGCACGCCCTCCTTGGGACGGGGTGTATCATCTTGAATTTCCTACAAGATTAGTTGCATATATAACAAATAAAATATAAACAAGTATGATAATGTATGTTTTATCTACCAAAACGATGACCATTAAAAGCATGCAAAATTGATGAGTGTGAAGCCCATAATGCATTATTTCTCCCACTTGGGCAAACACTCAAAATTGCAAGATTAAACACTAGAGAAAGTGGTTTTCATATAACAAAATATAGGCTAGTTGAATCAATAAAGATAGTGTAAGCTCTACCAAAATTTCAGATTTAGTCATAATTTATATAAAACCAATTTACATTCTTTAATATGCTTAAAACACGAAAATTCCTTAAATAAATTAAAGGTTCATTTCATTAGATACATAACCTTTAATATGCCCAAAACATTAAAAATGCTTAAACAAATTTGTTGTGACACAAAATAGTTGGTTTGGACATAATAAACCAATCTATATGTATCAAAATTAGGCTTATATAAGGAACAATATCTCAACATTATTAATCGATCTAAAAGTGACAAGTGATTAGATAAACCAATGGCTACAAAATTTATTTTAGTGTATGAGAGAAGACTCACATATGTGTTAAAGATGAGGTCATAAATTAAAATGAAACCTAATAAGAGAATCCAAACTAAAAATTTATGTTTTAATTCTAAAACAAAGTCGATTAAAGTAAACACATAGATATCTCAACAACATCAATTTTTCAACAATATTTTCAATCCAATTTAGAACTCACAAAAAATTAAGGCAAAAGATTGGCAAATTTACCTACTCATTCTCGATTCTGCACGATTCATCATGGAAGTAGTCGAGTTGTGGAGGATCGAACAAACTCAAAATTGCATGATTGTTACACCTTTGGGCAGAAACTAATCATGCAAAAAAAATACCTGCATAGCTAGCCAAAACATAAAATACACAAAATACATATAGCTTCAACAGGTTTGGCCAGATGAAAATATATTAGAAGTACTTTATGATTTGCTGTAATACTAATTTATAATTGGTGAGTGATTTCCTGAAATTCCCATTGGGACAAAAGTATTCACCATATAAATTAGAATTCTGATTTTTCAAAATAATCCTTTAGAACAGTATTAAATAACCGTTTTGTTGGATATTCAATTATTCTCAAAAGATTCAATTAGACATGAAAGTATGTCGTTGTTGACATTGAACAATAGAGTTCTCGAAAGAGAAAACATGGTTATTCAGTTATTCGATAGGGACCAAAATGATCAATTAGTAAACTGATGCCACTTTCCAATTTTCTCTCAAAAGACAATTATCATCGTAATCAGAATTAATGACCAAACAAAACATTGGTTTAAGCAAAACAAACCAATACATCTTTAAATCAAAATTTAATCAGTATTGTCTATAAAATTCATTAGTATTGAGAATTTGCATAAAATAAGGACATATTGGAACCATAAACTTGTACAATAATTGGTACCAATAGATGTGCACAAATAAGTGAAACAATATCACATAACAAAACTAGTTTTGAAGTACCAAAATTCAGCAGTACTACTTTAGTTTGCAAATTCACTAAAAACTCAATTCTCTTTACATTGTCATGAAAAATTTTAGTTATGCACTAGACATATATGGCTACTATTTCGCAAAATTTCATGATTTTTAAAATTTTTAAGCGAGCCAAAAATGAATTCGAAAAGAGAGGTGCTTTAGAAACTGCAGAAAATGTTCAGTACAGACCTAAGATTACAAATTCACCAAATATTCATTGTTCATCCGATATGCATGAAAATTTTCGTACATAAAGTAAACATACAAATCTGTTAATTATCAAAATTTCATACTTTTTGAGACTTTACAAGTGTACTAAAAGAAAATTAGAAATGGGATGTGCTGCAGAAACGGCAAAAATTCTGCAGTACATACTGGAGACTAAACAATTCACCAAAAGTTCAATCTTGCTTCAATGTGCATGAAAATTTCCAGAAATGAAGTAGACATATAAATTTACTGTCACTCAAAATTCCAAAAAAATTTCGGTTTTACAAGTGGGCTAAAAATAAAATCTAAATGGAATGTGCTGCAGAAACCGCATAAATTCTGCAGTACAGTCTCGAGATTAAAAATGCACCAATAATTCATTTTCAAACCAATGCCCGTGAAAATTTTCATATTTAAAAAAAAAAACATCTCAATGTATATCATACTAAAATTTTATGATGAGTTACATTGATATATCAAAATAATATCACAAACAGACTATTCTGCAGAAGTCTGCAGAATTCCAGCAACATGGTATCACACTTAAAAATTTACCATAAATCCATTTCTTGTCCAAAAAAGGTGGAAAAATACTAACGTCTACAATCCATTTAATATTACGACATGACCGAATTTCATAATATTTGGAGTTATGGAAGTCTATCAAGCCCAGGTTATTGACATTTGAAGACCCAGAAAACTTGCCAAGCGAGAGCATACATAAGAGATTAGTGTCATGATGTTTAAAAATGCATCTCATTTTTTGATAAAGCAAGTGCAAAATTGCAGATATTATATTGTATTCAAAACTAAATATAAACCATGAGAACATAAAATCAAAACTTGCAGCTCCTTTTATTTTCCCTCAATTATAAAAGGTTCTTTCATATAAGTTTTCTTAATCATGAGCATATGCTTATATAATCAGAAAAATTGCAACATGCCTAATGCAATTCTTCCATTCAATAAAATATCATTAGAATTATTCATATTAAGATTAAGAGTAAGCGGACGCATGAAATCCTAGGAACTCATAAGAAAACACCATATATAAGGACCCATGTGTACATGGAAAACATGAGCGGAAGCAAGAAGACAAACCTCACAAACTCATAACAAAATTTCATACTAAACCGTATAAGAATTCATATTCGAAAACAATTATAAACCAAATCCAACTTTACGCATGACGGCGAATGATTCTCACTGAAAAATACCGAAAGGGCAAAAACCCACACAACATAACGAAATTATTATTAATATATATATGTGTAACAAAACAGTCCCTTTTATTATTATTAATTAAATGGAATTCCAAATCAAGGAAACCCTAAACAATGCCGAGCAGCAACAACAATACACCCAAGCCAATCTTGATATTAATCACATATAAAAAATAAAAAATAATTAAATCAAATCATTTAGGTGCAAATAAATGTAGTTCTACAAACTATGGACTTGCAAAACCAAAATCTAGTTCTACAAATTTGACTATGTAGAATTCAAAGGAGAAAATAAGAACCTACAAAATGGGATTATCGCATTTTCAATTTCCTGAGTCCAAAGAGAATACTCCATTTGCATAGAAGTGATGTGATGAACGGCATGAACCCTACTACTCCATTCCAATGTATCTTATTATTCTTCGTACTAGCTTTTAAAGCTAGTACGCAATTTGAATCGGACCCTAAGTTTGTTGTGTGGCTCTGATACCACATGTAAGACATATTCTGAAATCACAACAACAAGACATTAGGATCACGAATAAATCAAATCAATATAAAATAGAGATTGACTAATTATATTAAACTTATCTGTAAAATACGGAACGCATGGTTATGAAGATGAAGCCATTGATCCTTGTGAACAAAGTAGAAGTAGTCTTCTACTTCCAGTACCTCTCAATGAACTCTACTATCGAAATAGGCTTGTAGTTTTCATGAGTTTCAGTTGGTATGGAAGCAGGGACTGCTCTTAAGTTATATAGCTAGGGTTTCAACCAATTCCTCCCTATTATCGGAAAGGATATCAACCCAAATCATATCTAATCAATTAGAGTCCCATCATGACTCTTATGCCTTGTATTTACTTAATAAAGGTCCACAATTGATTGCATGTAATTAGGACTCCAATATGTTTATTTCCTTAAGGCACCGAGAGTCCTAGAGATTTCATTAACTTGATTGCCAAGTCAACTATTCCCTTAATTATTCTCAGCATAATTCATTGACATTCACAAAATAGTTTTACAGTAATTGTACCTGAGCAACTGATGTGATTAAAATTAAGCACACAAATTAAACCCTCTTGTTATCAATTGTAGTATAAACGCAAGTAGGGATCGTTGTGGACCGGGGATTAGGAGGGCTTGCTAATCTAACACAAACTGACTCAAATAAGCAAAACAAGACTCAAAAGACTCTAAATAGACTAGTAAGACTCAAAACAGGTTCAAAACACTCAAAACTGCTTAAAAACACTAATTGGACAGATTCTAGACACTAGACACAACTTTGGACGAAAATTGAATTAAACTTGACTCAAAACACACAAAGACACAAACTAAGACAGATTCTAACTAATTTGACTCAAACAAGTGAAGGGGGATTGGTTTTAGAGTGAAACTGAGTTAAAACTAACACAGACTTTAAACTAGGCAGATTTAGACGAAATTGGGTTTTTAGGATGGATGGTGAACTAGCTAGAGGTTTCCTTATCCACACATGACTTATATGCATATAACTTGATTTCCAGTTACGTTTTCATTGAATTATGAATGACAATGCCCCAGACTAACCGTGTCAATCACTAATTAACCCTCAGATTCTCCTAATTTCATTGAATTGGACGGACAACTCATCTACAACCAAATTATTCTCATCAATTTCCCTACATGACATCATAATAGAGACACAATCAGAGATCATTACGCTCAATGAGAATCATAAGCATTGACGAGGCATTCATAACTATGACATCATGTTACTCACACCAAGAATTGAACTTAACACGATTGTTCCAGCAACCTTTACTACTTGTGAACATAAGTTTGTAACGATTATGTGAAACTTACTTATATCCTAGCATCAAATTTATGCATGCCAATTAATTGTCGACCCTCAATCAACAAACAGAAATAAGTTCTAATTCAAACAGTTAAGCCAATTGCATTCATACTTCAAGAATCTGTAACTGAAATTTATCAAGTCATATCACACACAAAATCATGGTTTCAAAGTAGCCTCTAGCTAAAAACGAGTTTAGCCTCTCATGATTACAGCCAAACAAAGGAAAACTAAATTAATCAACAAAAACATAAGGTAGAAAACACCTAAGAACGCCCAGCACTCCAGATTGGGTGCAACACGCTCCAAAGCTGCTCCTCCTCTCCTTGCAGGGCTACGGCACAAGTGGTTTAGGGTTTATGAATGGTGTTTGGAATGGCTGAGATGTTTAGAGGTGTGTAAAATTCGTATGGATGGGTGGTGGTGTGCGGCAAGGCTTGAAAATATGTATATATAGCATAGCAAACCCTAGGGAAATCAGTTTAGGAGTTGGACTTAGCAGAAAAATAGGATTAGGGCCCTAGGGTGCGGCAATTAATTTGGAAAAGGAATTGTGGTCCAATTAATCTCTGAAAAGGATTTGTAGAACCCAATCCACAAGGAAAAAGGCCTAACAATCAGAATCCAAGAGGGAAAGGGCCTGAGAGCTGCGGCACAATAGGATAAGGGCAGGGAATGCCTTGCAAGGCAAGGAAAAAGGATTCTAGAAGGGAAGGAGATGCCAGATTTTCAGGGTTCTAGAAAGAATGTGTTTTGTGGCAGATTTTGAGGTTTCTAGAAGTATTTGGGGCGCCACTTTTATAGGACAAGGGATAGGACTTCTAGAAATCAGGTTTGAAGTCCCCTAAACTGAAGAAAACAGGTTAGGATAAGATTAGGATAAGATAAGATAAGGTAGTTTGGATAATGTTTTGGATAATTCCCCTTCTTTATAGCTGATTCCTTATCTTCTTTATCTTTGACTTCTTCCTTCCATCTTCTTAGCTGATTTCAAGCCTTTATATCTTCAATTTCGTCCATCAACTTGCCTCCATGCTTGCACTACCCAATCTTGGCCCAAAATTGCTCTAGAATGCTCCAAATTGCTTCTTTTTGCCATCTTGACACTTAAAACCTACAAACACACAAAAATAGCTTAAAACACTATAATAAGTAGAAACTAACTAAGAAAACATGCTAACTAAGTCGCATAAATATGCTTCTATTAAATTCCCCCACACTTAGCTTTTGCTAGTCCTCAAGCAAAACGAAACAAAACACAACAAAACAAACACCAAACAAACTAAACCTTCCAACGTTCACCTCAGGGATTTCCAACACACATGACATATTCAAGATCATCATAACCATAGATTTTAGTCATCCCCACCCTTTAGTACATACTTAATCATAGTCACCATTCATTAGCTCACATTCAACCAATTAAAACAATGTTTTGAATGTAGTAACATGCCTTAGAGAATTCACTCAATTCCTCACTAAGTACACTCTTATTTTCACTCAGATTTTCTAACTACACTCCCTACACTAGGTATATGTGAGAAGATTGATGTAAACATGAAAACGAACACTCACATATGTTTATGACAAAGAAAGCAATTTCTGGAGCTATCAATGCATGTTTAGATATGATCTCATGAATGGAATGCTACTACTTAGACGCGAGAACCAGGGATACCATATGCTCATACAATCCCAAACTCCACATATTGAAACACACAACACTCAAGATAGAAGTATAGGGTTGTAACGGGGCTAGGGGTATTGGCTAACAAAGAAAGGTAAGGAAAACAAACGTTCTTAAAGCAATAGCGAGCAAAGTAATGAATATGACACTTAGAACTCCCTTTTGAAATGCAGCCACAAACTTTGATACATAAAAGGGAAGATCACACATACTTAGGGCCGAATTCAACTTTCTGGACCCTTTCTTCAACAACCAACACTTGTGAGCTTATTCTTACTTATTTTGAACACTTTTCATACTTTTTCACATACTTTTCTTTTTCTTTTCTTTTTCTCACGAATTTTCTTTTTTTTTTTCTTTTTTTTTCTTTTTCTTTTTCTCGTGCCCTCTTTGTTTACTTTGGCACACACCCACACACCACTTCCCTTCCCCCACACTTGTTTGCTGCCTAATAATGAACAAAGGGAATTCATTCTAGGTCATGCTTCACTACGCCCTAAGAACAAGGGTAAGGATGGTCCTAAGCTAGGCTAGGTAAGGATAATGCGGGTTAACAAAGAACATAGGCTAAACAAGGCTCAAAAGGGTTAAACCTACAAAACAAATGAGAAAGGGGTGCGGCTGTTTGGCTCTTGGTTCACTACACAACTTCATCTTGGTATGTGTTATGCACTTCAATATCATGCTTTGAATGAAACGGGTATGAGTTCTAGTATTTGGAACTAAATGATGAAACGCCTTCTAAGTAGCAACCAAGCAAAGAATGATGAGATCATGCAACGACTTTAGAAAACAATAAATGCCCAGATGTTTAACACTCCAAAGAACGTTTTAAGCTCAAGTCTCTCAGAGTTGTAGCGTTAGTTTGAGTTCCTTCCTTCAAGCATGTTACAAAAACTGATTTTCTCCTTTTTGATTAAACATGAATTCATGAATTATAACCATAATCAAGCATAAACCAGAGAGCAATTCAAACTTCCATCCATGTTTATAACTGTCCTTAATAGTCATGCAATTAAAAACCGAATCCTCATCATTGTGTTGGAAGGTACCCTAAGACACAAACAAACACACAAAAACAACTCTTTTTGAGTTTTTCAAAACACTTTTTCAAATTTTTATGAAATTTTCGGATTAACTTTTCCAAACACACTAAAATGCTTCAAAACACACTAAAAACACTTAAAAACAGTGAAAAACAACATTCGAAGTGATAGGTGATAAAATCCCACGAAAATCATGCAAAAACAACTTGTTTACCCCCCCACACTTAAACCAAACATTGTCCTCAATGTTTCAAGCATACACTAACAGAAAGCAAACAGCAAACAACCCAACTAACTAACATGACACACATGGCAAAGTAAAAGCAATAAAGAGTAGAGTTAGGAACGCAAATCTGGGTTTGAGCCGGTTGTTCCTAGGTCTTCTTTATTCAAATGCATGGGTTGCCTCCCAAGAAGCGCTTTCTTTAACGTCTTGCAGCCGGACGATTCCTCGGTTTAAGCATCATTGGAGCCCACGGCATGGAAGGGAACTTCTTCCACAACCTGCCCCACAATGTTCTCGTAGTATGGCTTCAAACGGTGCCCGTTCACCTTGAATTCTTGTCTGTTCCTTAAGCTTTGGACTTGGACTGCACCATGTGGAAAAACATTAGTAACAACAAAAGGTCCAATCCACTTAGAACGTAACTTACCAGGGAATAAACGTAAACGGGAGTTGAAAAGCAACACTTTCTGCCCAATTGAAAATGTTTTGCCCCGAATCATCTTGTCATGAAACGCCTTTGTTTTCTCCTTGTAAATTCGGGCATTCTCATATGCTTCATTCCTTATCTCCTCAAGTTCATTCAATTGGAGCTTTCTATGCACTCCAGCCGCATCTATGTCCAAATTGAATGTTTTCACAGCCCAATGCGCCTTGTGCTCTAGTTCCACATGTAGGTGACACGGCTTGCCATAGATGAGCCGAATTGGAGACATCCCTAGGTGTGTTTTATAGGCCGTACGATATGCCCACAGTGCATCGTCTAAACGCAAACTCCAATCCTTCCGGGTTGGCCCAACAGTCTTCTCCAAAATCTGCTTGATTTCCCTATTCGAAACCTCGGCTTGGCCACTTGTTTGAGGGTGATAAGGCGTTGCAACCTTATGCTTGACGTTATACTTCTTAAACAGCGCCTCAATGGTCCGGTTGCAAAAATGGGAGCCTCCATCACTTATAAACACTCTAGGCATCCCGAATCTGGAGAATATGTTAGATTTGATGAAATCTGCAACTACTCCAGAATCATTAGTACGGGTGGCTTTTGCTTCCACCCATTTCGATACATAATCAACCGCAAGCAAGATATAAATGAAACCATATGAAGAAGGAAAAGGACCCATGAAATCAATACCCCAAACACCAAAAATTTCGACATTGAAGATAGGGGTCTGCGGCATTTGATCCCTTGCACCTATGTTACCTGTTCTTTGACATCTATCACATGTTATGCAGAAAGTTCGAGCATCTTTAAACAATGTAGGCTAATAAAAACCGCATTCTAACACCTTGAGTGCTGTTCTTTGGGTGCCAAAATGACCCCCACATGCATACGTATGACAGAAAGCAAGAATGGAATTAAACTCAGAGTTATGCACACATCTTCGAATAATCTGATCCGGGCAATATTTCCACAAGTATGGATCGTCCCAAACATAAAATCTAGCATCGTTTTGGAGTTTATCACGTTTATATTTGTCTAGGGTGCTAGGGACACGTTTTGTGACCAAATAATTGACCAAATCAGCATACCAAGGCTCACTTACCTCTATGGACAGCAATTGCTCATCTGGGAACGTTTCTGGAATGGGAAAGGGCTCTTCATTGTGCACCAATCGGCTTAGGTGGTCAGCCACCACGTTTTCACTTCCTTTCTTGTCCCTAATCTCAATGTCGAACTCTTAGAGTAAGAGCATCCAACGAATAAGCCTCGGTTTGGCCTCCTTCTTGGTGAGAAGGTACTTCAAAGCTGCACGGTCAGAATATACAATTACCTTAGTGCCAAGTAAATATGAACGAAATTTATCTAAAGCAAAGACAACGGCAAGAAGTTCTTTTTCCGTGGTAGAATAGTTCAATTGAGCATCATTTAAGGTCCGAGAAGCGTAATAGATGACATGGGGCTGTTTGTTCTTCCTCTGGCCTAAAACAGCTCCAATTGCATAATCGGATGCATCACACATTAGCTCAAAAGGGAGGCTCTAATCTGGTAGAGTGATGATGGGGGCCGAAGTGAGCAGTTCCTTGAGATGTGTAAAGGCCGTCTCACACTCCGCATTAAACTCAAAAGACACTTCTTTTTTAAGGAGACGGCATAGGGGCTGTGCAATTTTGGAGAAGTCCTTGATAAATCGCCTATAGAATCCTGCGTGGCCAAGAAAAGAACGAACCTCTCTCACCGAAGTGGGAGAGGGTAAGTAGCGTACAAGATCTATTTTAGACTTATCAACCTCAATTCCTTTTTCAGATATGATATACCCCAAAACTATACCTTGTTTGACCATAAAATGACACTTTTCCCAATTCAACACAAGGTTAGTTTCGATGCATCGTTTTAAAATCAAAGTAAGATTATCCAAACATCCATCAAATGAATCTCCAAAGACACTGAAATCATCCATAAATACCTCAATGATCTTTTCCACAAAATCAGAGAAAATACTTACCATACACCTTTGGAACGTGGCTGGTGCATTACACAAACCAAATGGCATTTGTCTATAAGCAAAGGTACCAAAGGGGCACATGAAGGTGGTCTTCTCTTGGTCATCCGGGGCTATAACAATCTGATTGTAACCTGAGTAGCCATCAAGAAAACAATAAAAAGCATGATCGGCTAACCTTTCAAGCATTTGATCAATAAAGGGCAACGGAAAGTGATATTTTCTAGTTATGGCGTTGAGCTTCCTATAGTCAATGCAAACTTTCCATCCGGTTTGGATTCGGGTAGGCACAAGCTCATTCTCTTCATTTTTTACCACAGTGACTCCGGACTTCTTAGGAACAACTTGGACCGGAGAGACCCATCGGCTATCAGAAATGGGGTAAATCACTCCACAATCTAGTAGCTTGATTATTTCCTTCTTTACAACTTCCATCATGGGTGGATTGAGTTGGCGTTGTGCTTCTCGAGATGGTTTGGCTCCTTCTTCCAAAAGAATACGATGCATGCAAGTGGTGGGGCTAATTCCCTTGATATCAGCCAAGGTCCATCCAATGGCTGTTTTATACTCTCTCAAAACACGCACCAATCTGTCCTCTTCTTGTGCCGTGAGTGAGGATGAGATGATGACCGGCAATGTCTCATGATCTCCCAAGAAAACATACTTCAAGTGACTTGGTAACGGTTTAAGTTCAAGGAAGGGTGGCTGTATTACTGAAGGAAGCAACTTATTAGTCAAAATCGAATCTGAAATTGGGATTGGGGGCTTACCATATTGTTTTGGCAATGATTCTAGGGCAGCCACCATCTCAGCTACATCATCACTAGGGGGCACGGCATGGTGTTCTTCAATGGTGCCATGGGTTGTGCTTGGCTCTGCCCCATGGTTCTTGCATCCAATTCCATTTGTAAGAACCGTTTCAAGCGCATCGTCATGCAATTGTTCCAAGTGCTCCTGCGCCATTGAATCAATTATATCAATTGCAAAGCAAGAATGATCATCATTAGGATATTTCATAGCTTCAGAAATTTTAAAATCAATAACATCCCCATCAAACTCCATTGTCAGGATCCCTGTGAACACATCAATCTTTGTGCGAGCTGTTTTCATGAACGGTCTTCCAAGTAGAATCGACAATGGGGTGGAATGGGCCGAATCTTCCATCTCTAGCACGTAGAAATCAGCGGGGAAGATGAGATGATTAACCTGCACTAAGACATCCTCCAAAACTTCCTTTGCATAAGCGTTAGATCTATCGGCTAATTGAATAATCACTCCATCATTTTTCAATTCGCCCAAGTTCATAGATGCATAAATAGAATAAGGCATGACATTTATTGATGCACCTAGATCTAACATGGCATGTTCGAACCTAGTATTACCAATAACACATGGAATTGTAAAGCTACCTGGGTCCTTGCATATGGAAGGCAATTTGCGTTGCAACACTGCTGAAACATTTTCACTTACCCGAACCACCTTCTTGGTCGAAAATCTCCTCTTTGTTGTGCACAGCCCCTTCAAGAATTTGGCATATTTGGGAACTTGCTTGATTGCATCAAAGAGTGGAATGTTGACTTGCACCTTTCGAAACGTTTCTAGAATGTCCTTTTCAATTTCCTCCTTCCTTGATTGCATATATCTGTGAGGAAATGGTGCATTGGGTGGAACAAGGTTAGAATCAATCGAATTTGAACCCAACTTACCATTGTTGGACGATTTGGGAAGTTTATGTGCATTGGAAGGCTGCGGCAAGGTTGGAACAACCCTTGCCGTGGGTGTCTCTTGTTCTGCCTTCTCTTGTAACAACGTCTCGTCCTCCTTTTGGGCAGATTCAGATGTCTTTGGATCGGTCCCAACCTCTTTGCCACTTCTTAGGGTCATGGCCTTGACAGATTCGAATCCTCCCTTCGGATTCACAGTGGTAGAACTAGGAAGTTTGCCATGCTCTCGAAACTGCCCCATAAACTCAGCCATTTTTCCCATCTGTTTCTTCAATTCAGTCACCTCCCTGGCTTGATTTTGCACCTCCTTGGCATAGTTTTGCATCTCTTTGGTTTGATTTTGCTGCCCCTGTGCCAAAGTGGTTAGTAATTGAATAACTTGATCATTCTCAAGAGACGAACCTGAGTTATTTTGGGCAGATTGTGTTTGGGATTGCATGGTTGCATATGGCTTTGGAAACATCCCAGGGGTTGGTGGCCGAAATCCACCTTGCTGTTGAGGTTGTTGGGGTTCCCTCCAACGCAGATTTGGATGATCTTTCCAACCCGAATTGTAGGTATTTGCATAGGGATCATATCGGGGCTGATTTTGGCCTTGGAACCCAACAGCGTTGGCACTCTCCCATCCTCCATTCTCAATCAATTGAGGGCAACTTTCAGATTGGTGCCCTTGCATGGTGCACACGCCACAGATTGGTGGTGGTTGTGATTTTGGTCCTTCGACAACCTGAGACACAAGGAGAGTAAGATTAGCCAATTGTGATTGAATTTCAGAAATTGCACTTACCTCATTGACATGTTGCTGCCGTGGGCTCTCTCTTTGTCCAACACCTTCATATTGTTGTGCATTGAGGGCTCGGTTCGCAATTAAGGTTTTGGCAGCCACAGGCGTCTTGTCAACCAATGCACCACCCGCTGATGCATCTAGCATTTGGCGTTCAATGGGGAGGAGTCCTTCGTAGAAGTATTGAATGAGCAGCTCCTCCTTCATTTGGTGTTGAGGGCATAACGCAACTAGGCCCTTAAAACGCTCATAATATGCAGGGAAAGACTCTCCTTGATTTTGCTGACTCTCCTTGATTTTGCTGAATACCACTAATCCGTTTCCTCAAGAGAATGACTCTTGAAGTTGGGAAAAACTTTTCCAAGAATGCTGGTTTCATACTTTCCCAAGATGTGACAGTTCCGGGCGCCAATTCGTACAACCAATCTTTAGCCTTTTCCAACAATGAGAATGGAAAGGCTTTCATCTTCAAAATATTCCCATCAACATATATGGGTGTCATACTTGAGCAAACCACTTCAAAGTCCTTCAAATGCTTGTTTGGATCCTCCATGGACAGCCCATGGTATTTGGGAATGTGATGCAACAAGCTAGACTTCAATTCGAACTCGTCGGTCTTATCTGGAGCTGCCCTAGGGTATTGGATACATAGGGGTACTGCATTATCCAATCCCGAGGCCGAGAGCTCCTTAATGGTTTGATTATCTGCAGCCATAACCTCTTCAACCTCGGCCTCCTCTATCTCCTCAGATTCGCCTCTTCTTGCTCCTCAACCTCGGCTTCAGAACTTGAACTAGGTGGGTGAGGTTCTGGGTTCTTTCTTTTCCTTCTCAGGGTTCGTTCAAAATCGCAGTCAAAATCCAAGATATGCTCACGAACCACTTGAGAACTACGAGTCATAAACTAGTACCTGAAAACAAAGAAAACAAACTAGAATCAGAATCTAGATTAATACAAACGAAAAGAAACAACGGGGGATTAGCAAAGTTGCTAATCCCCGGCAACGGCGCCAAAAATTTGATGTGATTAAAGTTAAGCACACAAATTAAACCCTCTTGTTATCAATTGTAGTATAAACGCAAGTAGGGATCGTTCTGGACCGGGGATTATGAGGGCTTGCTAATCTAACACAAACTGACTCAAATAAGCAAAACAAGACTCAAAAGACTCTAAATAGACTAGTAAGACTCAAAACAGGTTCAAAACACTCAAAACTGCTTAAAAACACTAATTGGACAGATTCTAGACACTAGACACAACTTTGGACGAAAATTGAATTAAACTTGACTCAAAACACACAAAGACACAAACTAAGACAGATTCTAACTAATTTGACTCAAACAAGTGAAGGGGGATTGGTTTTAGAGTGAAACTAAGTTAAAACTAACACAGACTTTAAACTAGGCAGATTTAGACGAAATTGGGTTTTTAGGATGGATGGTGAACTAGCTAGAGGTTTCCTTATTCACACATGACTTATATGCATATAACTTGATTTCCAGTTACGTTTTCATTGAATTATGAATGACAATGCCTCAGACTAACCGTGTCAATCACTAATTAACCCTCAGATTCTCCTAATTTCATTGAATTGGACGGACAACTCATCTACAACCGAATTATTCTCATCAATTTCCCTACATGACATCATAATAGAGACACAATCAGAGATCATTACGCTCAATAAGAATCATAAGCATTGACAAGGCATTCATAACTATGACATCATGTTACTCACACCAAGAATTGAACTTAACACGATTGTTCCAGCAACCTTTACTACTTGTGAACATAAGTTTGTAACGATTATGTGAAACTTACTTATATCCTAGCATCAAATTTATGCATGCCAATTAAGTGTCGACCCTCAATCAACAAACAGAAATAAGTTCTAATTCAAACAGTTAAGCCAATTGCATTCATACTTCAAGAATCTGTAACTGAAATTTATCAAGTCATATCACACACAAAATCATGGTTTCAAAGTAGCTTCTAGCTAAAAACGAGTTTAGCCTCTCATGATTACAGCCAAACAAAGGAAAACTAAATTAATCAACGAAAACATAAGGTAGAAAACACCTAAGAACGCCCAGCACTCGAGATTGGGTGTAACACGCTCCAAAGCTACTCCTTCTCTCCTTGCAGGGCTGCGGCACAAGTGGTTTAGGGTTTATGAATGGTGTTTGGAATGGCTGAGATGTTTAGAGGTGTGTAGAATTCGTATGGATGGGTGGTGGTGTGCGGCAAGGCTTGAAAATATGTATATATAGCATAGCAAACCCTAGGGAAATCAGTTTAGGACTTGGACTTAGCAGAAAAATAGGTTTAGGGCCCAAGGGTGCGGCAATTAATTTGGAAAAGGAATTGTGGTCCAATTAATCTCTGAAAAGGATTTGTAGAACCCAAATCCACAAGGAAAAGGGCCTAACAATCAGAATCCAAGAGGGAAAGGGCCTGAGAGCTGCGGCACAATAGGATAAGGGCAGGGAATTCCTTGCAAGGCAAGGAAAAAGGATTCTAGAAGGGAAGGAGTCGCCAGATTTTCAGGGTTCTAGAAAGAATGTGTTTTGTGGCAGATTTTGAGGTTCCTAGAAGTATTTGGGGCGCCACTTTTATAGGACAAGGGATAGGACTTCTAGAAATCAGGTTTTAAGTCCCCTAAACTGAAGAAAACAGGTTAGGATAAGATTAGGATAAGATAAGGTAGTTTGGAAAGTTTTTTGATAATTCCCCTTCTTTATAGCTGATTCCTTATCTTCTTTATCTTTGACTTCTTCCTTCCATCTTCTTAGCTGATTTCAAGCCTTTATATCTTCAATTTCGTCCATCAACTTGCCTCCATGCTTGCCCTACCCAATCATGGCCCAAAATTGCTCTACAATGCTCCAAATTGCTTCTTTTTGCCATCTTGACACTTAAAACCTACAAACACACGAAAATAGCTTAAAACACTATAATAAGTAGAAACTAACTAAGAAAATGCAAGAAAACATGCTAACTAAGTCGCATAAATATGCTTCTATCAGCAACATATGTGCTTGAAACCAGATCATAGCAGGAAAAGGAAACACACAAAAGAATTGAGGAATACATGAAATCAAACTGGCAGAATAAGAATGTATCCATTTATTCATCCACTTCACATGCATGATTTCTCATACAAGAATCAATGTTGAAGCCAGTTTACCCGAGGAACCATTTTGCCTTACCCTTATACATTGAGGCTTCCTACATTCAAATGGATCTCCAGCACGTTTACTCCAAAATCAAGAAATTCCAAACACCGGAAGTCATTACGCTTAACTGCCCTTGCTCACGCATGGGAAGTCATTACACATGAATTCAAATGACGGCCAAAACCCAAAACAATTCCTAATGAAAGCATAACTTTTCAATGCATACCATCTCGATGCATCTGGTTAAGCATTTGTGTTCGAGTTGCTGGAAAATGCTGGAAAAGAAACAAAACAAAAGGTTTGAATCATATTAGTAAACTCGTCGTGTGTTCTACCAATCAGTCACACAATCTCTTCATACCAGTAACCCAAGAAACTTTTTTCCCTTCAATTTATTGGACATAAAATTAAGTAGAATACATACACGTTTAGATTCATCACTCTCGTCTGACGAGTCCTCACCTCTGTTAAACGTAATGCACTTTCTCCCTGAAAGTTGTATCAGTTGTTAAGTAAAGTTGTGTCTCTTGAGAAGAGCTAAGTTTAAGAAGAGTTGTTTCTCTTTAGAAGTCTAGGGTTGTGTCTGCAACTCTTGGAACTAATCCAAGAGTTATGTCTGTTATGAAAAGGTCTACATGTTATTATAATAGCCAATAAGATGGCCTAGTGTTGTAATCAATTTGATATCAATAAAGCTTCAATTTTCTGTTTAAAACTCTCTTCCATATTCTCTCATATCCATCTTCCTCTAACAAATTTGGTATATTAGAGCCAATCGATCCCTCCGCTGTGTTAATCATGGCATCAAATTCAAATTCCTCAACCATTGGAAATATTCAAAATTTAATGCCTATTTTCGATGGAGAGAATTATGAATATTGGAGCCTACAAATGAAGACCTTGTTCATCTCTCAAGATCTTTGGGATCTTGTAGAAGATGGTCACAAGGAACCGGAAAAGACATCGATGGGAAAAGTGACACCGGAATCACAGCAAGCACTTAAAGAAAATAGGAAAACAAACAAAAAGGAGAATCTCAAAAGTCTCAAAACAGAAAAAAATAAATTTCATTGGTGGAAGAATTACAACAAAGGCAACTATAACAACAACAATCAGCAAGGACACAGCCATCAAAACAACCAAAATGGTAACTTTGTCCCTGAATGTTATGTTTGTAAAAAGACTGGGCACAAAAGTGCAGATTGTCAGTATAAGTGTACCCGATGTAGAATACCCAACCACTCACAAAGAGATTGCAGATATCAGAAAAATAATGAAGCAAATTTCACAGAAAATAATGATTCTCCAAAGCAACTATTTAATACATGTCTCAGTGCTTGTCAAGAACCACAAGATATATGGTACGTGGATAGCGGATGCAGTAACCACATGACGAGAAACAGACAATGTTTTGTCAAATTTAAAGAAAATGTGAATTCACAAGTCAAGTTCAGAGATGGAAAGCTTCACAATCTGGAAGGCAAGGGTATTATCTCTGTTCAAACTCGAGAAGGCACACCAAAACTAATCTATGATGTGCTATATGTTCCTAATATGGCACAAAATTTATTAAGTGTAGGACAACTCCTACAAAAAGGCTTCTCTGTTAAATTTGATGATGACCACTGTATTATTTCTGATAAAAAAGAATAGCATTGTAGTGGCTAAGATAAAAATGACGGCAAACAAAGTCTTTCTGTTGATCATGACATCAAAAGAAAACTATGTTTTGGAAGCCGAAAATGTAAAAGAATCACTATTCTGGCATATGAGGTACATACATCTAAATCAAAGAAGTCTACACCTCTTACACCAGAAAGATATGGTGGTTGGCCTTCCTTCCGTTCAGTACAAGAAAGAAATATGTGAAGGTCGTATTTTTGGAAAATTCCACCGCTTACCATTTTCACAATCAACATGGAAAGCAAGAGCCCCTCTTGAGTTGGTACATGCAGATATATGCAGACCAACTCGAACACCATCTTTTAATGGCAAGAAATACTTTCTTCTCTTTGTTGATGACTATAGTAGGATGATTTGGGTTTATTTTCTAGAACAAAAGTCAGAAGCCTTCTCATTTTTTAAGCAATTTAAGGCCTATGTAGAGAAGCAAAGTGGATACAATCTGAAGACATTGAGAACTAATCGTGAATTTTTAGAATTTTGCAAAAGCAATGGAATCAAAAGAGAATTGACGGCAAGCTACAATCCACAGCAAAATGGTGTTGTAAAATGAAGAAATTGAACCATTGTTGAAATGGCAAGAAGCATGTTAAAGGCAAAAGGTCTGCCAAATGTGTTTTGGGCTGAAGCAATTCATACCTCAGTGTTATTCTCAACAGGTCATCTACCAAGTTCGTCAAGGATATGACTCATTTCGAAGCATGGCATGGGTTTAAGCCAAAGGTTGATTTCTTTAAGTTCTTTGGTTGCATAGCCTATGCACATGTTCCTTCTCAAAAGAGAGAAAAGTTTGATGAAAGGAGTGAAAAATATATTTTTGTGAGCTATAGTGACAAGTCCAAGGCATACAGATTGATTGATCCAAGAACTAATAAGTTGGTAATTTCTAGAGATGTTATTTTTTATGAATTCAAGGTATGGAGATGGGAAAACGAACAAGGTGAAATACCAAGAATTTTCGAGGAACCAGAAACATCAAATTTAGAAGAAACTCTGCTGCCCCAAAAGTCCAATTTCAAGGGCAAGAAGTCCAATTCCAAGTGCAAGAACATATGATCCTAGTTCACCAGATTCAACTCCTAGACTAAACGCAAGAACGCGTTCATTGGCAAACATATATGAGTCGTGTGATCTTGCTTTGAATGCTTTGGAGCCTCAAAAATTTGAGGAAGCAGTGAAAGAAAAAATTTGGCAAGACGCAATGGAAGAAGAAATTAGAGTTATCAAGAAAAATTCTATGTGGGAACTTGTTGATTGGCTTAAATCAAAGGACATCATTGGACTTAAATGGATCCACAAAACAAAATACAATGAAGATGGTTCAATCCAAATGCATAAGGCTTGGCTGGTTGCCAAAGGCTACTCTCAACAACCTGGAGTAGATTTCAATGAAACATTTGCTTCGGTTGTACGACTGGAAATTATACGAACTGTGTTGGCTTTGGCAGCACAATTGAAAACTCAAGTTTTTCAAGTGGATGTCAAGTCCGCATTTTTGAATGGAGAACTTGAAGAAGAAGCTTACGTGGAGCAGCCGCAAGGATATATTGAAAAGGGAAATGATGACAAAGTTTGTCGACTTTGGAAAGCACTATACGGCTTAAAGCAAGTGCTAAGAGCCTGGAATAGCAAAATTGATCAATATTTCCGTCAAATTGGATTTGTAAGAAGTCCAAGTGAGCCATCACTTTATCTCAAGAAAGAAGCTACACATGATTTTCTTATTGTGTGTCTTTATGTTGATGACTTGATTTATACGAGTACCAAACCAAGGATGGTAGAAGCATTCAAGAAGGACATGATGAAAGAATATGAGATGACTGCTTTGGGTTCTATGAAGTATTTTCTAGGAATTCAAGTCCAACAATCGGAAAAAGAGATTTTTATGTATCAAGAAAAGTATGCAGAAAATCTCTTGAAAAGGTTCGATATGTTGAATTGCAAGCCAATGGATACTCCAATGGCAATTAATTTAAAGCTTTCAAGTAATGATAGAGCACCAAGAGCTGATGCTTCTTTGTATAGAAGTGTTGTTGGCTCATTTATTTATCTAATACAAGGCCAGACATAGTTCACGCAGTTAGTGTTGTATCTCGATTCATGAATGATCCAAGTAATCATCATTTTGCTGCTGTTAAAAGAATACTAAGATATGTGCAAGGAATCAAAGGATATGGCATCAAATATACACAAGAGAAAGAAAGCATTTTAGTTAGGTTCACAGACAGTGATTGGGCTAGTGCAATTGATGATAGAAGAAGCAGATCTGAGCATGTGTTATTCTTAGGAAGTAAAGTTATATCATGGTCGTCGAAGAAGCAAAGTACAGTGGCATTATCAACAGCCGAAGCAGAATATATTTCAGCCACAAGTGCAACATGTGAAGCAGTTTGGATTAGAAGAATATTAACAGATCTTCGTCAAGAACAAAACACTCCAACAAATTTGTACTGTGATAAAGTACCCAGTCTTTCATAACAGGTCAAAGCACATAGAACTTCATCATCATTTTATCAGAAAATTGGTTGAAAACAAAGAGATTGAATTGAAATTCTGTGGTACTGATGAGCAGATTGCAAACATTTTCACAAAAGCACTTCCAAGAGAGAAGTTCTACTATTTCAGAGAAAAGCTAAATGTCGCAGGACAAATGTATTAAGAGAGAGTGTTAAACGTAATGCACTTTCTCCCTTTAAGTTGTATCAGTTGTTAAGTAGAGTTGTGTCTCTTGAGAAGAGCTATGTTTAAGAAGAGTTGTTTCTCTTTAGAAGTCTAGGGTTGTGTCTGCAAGTCTTGGAACAGGTCTAAATGTTATTATAAATAGCCAATAAGATGGCCTAGTGTTGTAATCAATTTGAAATCAATAAAGCTTCAATTTTCTGTTTAAAACTCTCTTCCATATTCTCTCATATCCATCTTCCTCCAACAACCTCTGCCTGCAGCACTGTCAAAAGGGAACAATGCAAAACATGAATAGGATCAATACATGTTACGGAAGGGATTAACGATGGATACAAATGAACAATACCTTTGAGAAGCACCATCATTATTATTTCCAGAAATGAACGTTGTCTTTTCACTTTCTGCAACTCTATCACATACGAACTCCATACCTACTGAGCCTCCCTCGTATATTACCTACAATTCTGTGTACTCATCGAGAATCAATTCTTTCTTTTGCATTCCAAATGCCGCACCCTAGCCATTCAGTTTAATTGGTTATAAGATTAAATGTATTCATCCATCAATATGCAAGTAAGTTGAAGGTGCATTATGATCTGGAGAGAGAGAGAGAGAGAGAGAGAGAGAGAGAGAGAGCGCACCTGAGGTGAAGGTGCACTGCTTTCCCTAGTCCCCATTAATTTGTTTGAAAGGTATTACAATCGTACTGGTTCTAAACTCCAACAACTGAAAGACCAAATAAGCAAACAAAACTAAATTAGCAAAATCATACATCAATACTTCTTCATTAGAGTTAGAGCTCCATTAAACAAAAACAAGGGCAGAAATATTGGTTCTCAATTGAACGCATAGTTTTGAGCAAGCGGCTTGCAACTTAGCTGGTTACGAGTATTCCCACTATCAACCGAGGTTATGTCCGTTATTTATTCATTGGGGGTAAATTTCATAGCATTAAGCTTGCTAATTTAATTAAATAGGTAGCCAAACCTTGTATTAGCTGTTGCTGTAAGAGTTTAAGGTAATCAAAAAAGCAAATAATATGATAAAACTAAATGAAGAATTACTTGAATTAATAACTGCATACATTGACAATAATTTTCTCTAACACTAATTATTGATTCTCAACAAGTTTTTTTTTTAGAAAAGTGATTCTCAACAAGTTAATTAGGGAAGAAAAAAACAAAACCCAACTGTTTAATTAATAATTATTACTAAAAATAATTAGCGCCACAATCTAATTCCATGATTCCATGAAAGAAAGTGAGAGAGTGAGAAAGAGTATCGTACACATATTTATATTCTCTCTTGTTTGGCGCCACCTAACACAGTCACAATTGGGGCCAAATGAGAGAAATTATTAAATACAGTGTAGGATATGGGTACAGGACCTTTCCTATTCGAACTAGGTTTAAATACGGACGGTAGGATTGGTTCTGGAATATTTCTACGGCTCAGAATTGGGTTTGTTTCCACCGTCCCAATTCCTGTTTTTTCGTTTTCTCAAATTTTTTGGGTGTTGGGTTTCCCTTTCAGCTATAAAAAGGTAATTTTGATTTGTGAATTTGGGGATGCTATTGCATTTGCAATCGACCTTTCTTGTTTTACCTTTTTTGCCTCTCTTTTCTTAATTAACAATGTCGTAAAAGGATGTTTGTTTTCTCTCATTAAAGTTCACTAGACTAGATTGGACAAGGCCTAGCTGGTCTTAGCTAAGCCCCCCAAAAACCATGGGATTGCTAACCCCATCTCCATACTTGTGTATGACGATCGCATGCTGCAAGTCTTATGAACTGCAAATCTAAAAGAATGCTTCTGGCAACTCCATTTGCCAATCCATGCGCAAATCTTAAACCCAGCCCCACCCACTACCTAAATCTCTACACCAAAATTCAAAAACGTATATGCAAAACGATAACAACTACAATCCCAATAGCAAAGTTCTTCCATATTCCAAAAAATTCCCACAAATTTTCCATAAATTTTTCCTTTTTCTCAGAAAATTTTGGAGAGAACGGATAAAGAAAGGGAGAGAGTAGCTTTGGGACAAAGAGAAATGGAGAGATAAAGAGGGAGGAGAGAGTAGCATTGGAGACGATTTGCAAGAAAAATGATGTGAAGGATGTTGTGTTGCAGGAAAAAAGATGGAGAAAATGAGTAATGGGGGACGAAACTAAAGATGAAGAAAATGGGAGAACTCTCCAGTGAGAGGTGGAGTGCTCTAGATGCTTTAGAAATAAAAAGGAAAAAGCTTGAAATGTTGTAAAATCGACGGTGTGTGCAGTGGAACAAATAAACAAGACACAAAATTTACGAGGTTCCTCTACAGTCAGTGTGACTGAAGTACGTCCTTGGAGCAGCAGTGATGCTTTCATTTATAATCTGGAATCATAAGATTACAAAGATAACTCTCTATTCTCTCCTCTCTCTTTCCTCTCTCCGCCGTGAGCCTTATGGCTTCTCTCTTCTTCCTTCTTTCTTTTCTTTCTTTTCAGCCGTATGTCTATCTGTGTATCTATACTCTCCTCCTTCTCATCCATTTTATACACAAAGTTGTAGTGGGATGAACAGTGGATTGGCAGTGGGATGGGTGGCCATCCACAATGAATGGCTTGTGAATTACAACATTCCCCCTTGGATGAGCACAAGTCTTCAATTGACTTGTTAAAATCTTAATCTGTTTTTGGGTGCTTCCCCTGATGAGTTTCTCCCCCTGATTTTGAATTCTTTAGGCTGATGTTTCCCCCAAAGATGACATACCTTTTTCACTTGCTTTACTTATTGTTGATTTTCCACAACTTGATCTTGAACTGGGTTGGAGGACCTTCTGCTAGACTTGCTCCAAATGTCTGAATTTACTCCTTTTTTCTGGAGTGGAATTTGATTCAAGAGTGGTGGACACTTGATCTTGAATCGGACTGCTAGACTTGCTCCAAATGTCTGAATTTACTCCTTTTTTCTGGAGTGGAATTTGATTCAAGAGTGGTGGACACTTGATCTTAAATCGGACTTATGATTCCTTCAAAGGCCGTCAGGGATTGATCTTGAATGAAATTGGATCATGAGGAGCTTCATGTGGCAAGTGATCTTCGGCTTTGTCGGTGATGAATCGGCATGTGTTTTGTTGTGTTTTTCTCCACATGCTTCAATGTATCATTTTCACTTGCCTTATCTGTGCCCCTTGCAGAAGTGGTATTTTCCCTAGTTTTTCCCCATGCAGGTTTGGCATCTTCTCTTGCATTATTTGCCCTCTGATGCAGGAGTGGAATAACAAGGACAAAGAAAAGGGTAGGGAAAAAACATGATATGAGATACCCTTGCTTTCGACCCTGATGATATGAGATACTTTTGCTCTGGTGTGACTTGTTTAAAGAGGTATTCTCGGAAAGGAAGAAAAATTGAGTATTTCGAGATGCTTTGTTGAAGATGCATTCTCGGAGAGGAAAAAGAGTTAGATATTTTTGCAGGTCTACCTTGTTATGGAAGATAAAGGTCGACATATATAATGATTTCCTAATAGCAGGTACTGGTGCTGTGCCTTTACTCTTGTCAGCAACTGTGGTGTAATTAGAACAGCAAGATTCACGCGTTTTCAACTTTATTAGAGATCTTTGACAAAGTTGCACGTGATATCCAAAAAGCTGAGAATGCGTCTGAGAAATTTTGACAGACGTCATGTAGGGAAATCCAGCTTTTGAAATTCGAAAACGGTGTCTCTTCGATTTTTGAACAAGTGACCTTGTTGCGTCTTCTTTTATAGAGATATCAATTTTGTTCAAATACACTCAGAAAATTGATGCCTACAGAAATTTCCCCTTCTTGTACTTCTGAGATTTTATCTGACCTCCTTTTTCCTTCATCATTTCTGAAAATGGCTTGCCCATCTAACATTTGCTTAGATTTAAGTCTTAGGACTGATACACATGAGCCGCATCAGGATAATATACGGCGCATGTCCTTCTTATCTTCTAATGGTCCTCTTACAGTTGGGGACTCTGTGATGAAGAATGACCTAACCGCTACAGTGGTAGCTAGGAATCTTCTCACTCCCAAGGATAACAGAATCCTTTCAAACCGGTCTGATGAGGCGGCCGTTCAAGACTCATTGGCTTTCAGTATTCAGTGTGCGGGCTCTGTTTCTAATATGGGCCAACACCTACTTGCTCGAACTCGCCAAGTTGAATCATTGATGGCTGAGGTGGCAAGTCTTAAACAAGAGATTAGAAGGCTTAAGCACGAGAATAGAGTGTTACACGTGCTTGCAAATAATTACTCGACGAGCATGAAAAGAAAGCTCGATCAGCTACTGGAATTCAAAAGTCGGACTCAAAATGACAATCAGGGGTTCGAGTCTTTATTCCAAAGACACCCATTGTCTCAGCTGTCTGGAGTTCCACCAAGTATTGAGACTCCAAATAATCAGCCTCTGGCACCTCCCCCTTCTGGGGTACTTCAGAGTACTGAGGCTTCACATGAGCAACCTTTGTGAAGTTTTCCTCCTGTTTGTTTGTTTTAACTCATGTCTGTAATTTCTCGTAGATATTAATAAATAAGCTTCATTTCATTCAGTGTATTATGCCAAATACAATAAAGCATATACTTCACTAAGATGTGGTACTTCTGGACCAAATATCAATTTATCTGTACCCTCTCGAAGATAAATGATCGTTCGTAGTGTCTAAATCATTTGAGTATTCAACTCATAATCTTCAATCCATATGATTCTTTAATATCATAAACATCATGGATAATATTCATGTTGGCGTATTGTTCGATTTGCAGTTCGAGACAATATTTCTCTCAACACTTTATAAACTTTCTAGACTCTTCAGGAGTCTCAATCTAATATTATCGACTCTTCAGGAGTTCTAATTTAATGTCATTGACTCTTGCAAGAGATTTTAGTATGTTGCAACAATATCATAATGGTAGTACTCAATAAGGCAATTTATACCATCCATTGGTATTGAGTACATAATTTATGCTTTATCCTTCCAGGACTTACTTCAAGCAATCTAAATCCTTCAGAGATTTTCTACACTTCATGACACATTTTTCTTTGGAATTTATACAGAGCAATTTGCTTCCATGTATACTTGAGGGATTTACTTTATGGAGGTATGATGTGGGCGACTCATAACCCTTCATATATAATTCTCCATTCATATGAACTCATTTACAAGAGTATAATTTCAGGTTTCAATTAGTAACCTCGTGTCATATCATGTGAGTGTATTTCACTGTATTACAAATGCCCAAATGCAACGTTCTTGGTTCAACATCTTTTGGCTATTTGTATTGTATTCAAATATATATAGGTCCATTTCTCCACATTCTTACAAAATTGTAATGGAATTGCCTTTCTCCATTTTTGGCCAATAATTTTTTGTTTTCGTTGATAAAAGAACGGGATTCAATATCAACACAGCTTATTGATGAATTTAGTAGCTACTTGTAAAAACCATAATTACCATTGGTTATTATCAATCTGTGATCCCATATTCTCATGTGCATGCGCATGCATAAAAGCTTTTCATTTCTTTTGGATATCCATTGCCTCTTCAAGGGCATTACACTATCTCGTCCAGGACAGTCATAATTTAGAGAATGCGGATCATAACCTCTTCTTGAGCGTTATAGAGCTGGGATTTTAATCTCCACTTCCGGGAGTTGAGTCATTGGAACCTATATGTCTATCATGCTTCATGCATGAGACATCAACATTCCCATGTCCGTAGATTATCCTTTATGGGACATATATCCATGCGGATTTGTCATGCTTCCGGCATGCAACAGTTATGCTTCGAGAATGTAATAGTTTAGTGGTGCTATATTTTTTCTTCTTTCGAATGACTGAATCTTTTGAGTCTGAGGGTCTGCCACGCTTTAGGCATGCAACAAATAAATCATTTGCTGCCTCATTATTTTGTCCAATAGGGACATCAATTCTTGTAGGCACATTTGCAGCAAGTATATGTGATTTTATTACTTTCGTTGCATCATTAAATGCATCTGGCACTTGATTTGCATATCGTTGCATCATTCAATTATTCTCACTTTGTTTTTATATTAATTGCTTCGTGAATCAAAATAAGACAAATTCTCTTCGTTCTTCTAGAACGGTCTTTTCTCATCATTCTTCTGGAATGATATTTTCTCATCGTTCTTCGGGAACGGTGTTATTTTCTCCCTCTAATGGCGGGAAAATTGTCTTATCAAAATCATAGTCTGCAAATCATGCGGTAAATATATCCCCAATCAAGGGTTCTAAGTATTGAATGATAAATGGTGAATCAAATCCAACATAAAATTCCCAGTTTCCATTGATGCCTTATTTTAGTACATTGTGGCAGTGCAATAGGCACATAGATAACATATCCAAAAACTCGTAAATGTGTAATGTTTGGCTTGTGCCCAAACACGAGTTGTACTGAGAAATTTTGATGGTTGGCAATTGGTCTCAACCGAACTTTAATAGTGAATTATGTAAAATGGCATGTCCACATGTAGAAAACTTGCAATTTCATTTTCATGAGCAGAGGGCATGTAATCAATTTCATCCGCTTAATAAATGCTTCTACTAAACCATTTTGAGTATGAACATGAGGAACTTCTGGTCTTTATTTAATAGTTTGTAGACTGAGACTCTTATGGCTTTTACTACAATTAAGTTGAGGCACTGCAACACTTCAAACTTAAGGTACTCATTAAGGAACTTCATGTCCTGATCTTGAGGATCTTGGGACTTCATGCCCGATCTTTTTGCATGATGGAACTTCGGGTCCAATCATTTTATATATGATGAGGCTCAAGAAACTTCAGGTTCTGATCTGATCAAGAAACTTCGGGTCCAGTATGCACTCATCGTAACAAAAAGAAGTACAATAGATAAATTAAAGCAATAGGCAGTAATTCCAACCATGGTAAATAAATTGCTTTTAAGTAAATAAAGCTTGTGACAAGGGCTTTGATTCAGCACCATTCACATAAATATCAAAGCTTTAAAGCAGAGGGTAATAATTCTACCCACTATAAATAAATGGAACTTGTGATAGGGCTTTAAACCAACAACATTCACATAAATATGCCAAAACAGAAAATGCAATGATTAAGTCCTCATCTTTTGCTTTTTCCTTTTCTTGGTCTGCCACTTCTTTTGTTTTATCCCTTTTATTTTTGTTATTATTTCACAGTTCTTAAGTCATTTTAGTTACTCAAGAAATAATAGTAACAATAAGTTCCAATTGATGTTCCTCCTCCAGTGAGTTTCGAAAAAGTCGAAACGGTTCCCATAAGTTTTGGAGTCAAGAGTGTCTGCAACTGATGAGAAGATCAAACCGTTAGATTTACTTCAAATTTTATTATGATATGGATAAGAGGATACCGAACAACTTTCGTGAAGAAACAATTTTGATCTGAGGTACCGAAATGGAGTTTTGGTACTCATAAGGTGCCTGTCCAATTTTCTGCGGAAATTGGAAACTGATTTGGTATTTCAGGCATCTGCGATGATCGCACCGTTGAAATTTTCTGAAAATTTGATATGTTGTGGGTACTGGGCGGCAAACAACTTTGAAGAAGAAAGTATTTCAATCCGAGGTTTGCAAGTTGGAGTTTCGATGCTATTTTCATGCATGTCTGATTCTCTACGAATTTTGAGTCTGTACTCTTTTGCTTCTGCAAAGGATGATATACAGTCATAAAACAACATATATATATTTGCTTCAGGAAAATCAGTAGTACAAAGATTTTATGATGAAATGAAAAGATTTTCTTATTTGTGAGATTCCAGGCAACATGGGTGAACAGGATTTGTGGCTTTATGCTTTCC
This sequence comes from Heteromeles arbutifolia, assembly GCA_024362995.1. Taxonomy (NCBI): domain Eukaryota; kingdom Viridiplantae; phylum Streptophyta; class Magnoliopsida; order Rosales; family Rosaceae; genus Heteromeles; species Heteromeles arbutifolia. Next base: position 33,426,750 of record JANCRC010000002.1, on the reverse strand, counting down.
ACTGACACGAGAGCTTCTCATGTTGATAACGTGTTGTAAAATTGACAGTGTGTGCAGTGGAATAAATAAACAAGACACAAAATTTACGAGGTTCCTCTACAGTCAGTGTCACTGGAGTACGTCCTCGGAGCAGCAGTAATGCCTTCATTTATAATCTGGAATCATAAGATTACAAAGATAACTCTCTATTCTCTCCTCTCTCTTTCCTCTCTCTGTCGTGAGCCTTGTGGCTTCTCTCTTCTTCCTCTCTTCTTCCTTCTTTCTTTTCTCTCTTTTCAGCCGTATGTCTATCTGTGTATCTATACTCTCCTCCTTCTCATCCATTTTATAGACAAAGCTTTAGACAAAGTTGTGGGATGAACAGTGGATTGGTAGTGGGATGGCTGGCCATCCACAATGAATGGCTTGTGAATTACAACATGAAATAGTAATAAAATATTATTGAATTATTAATAAAAATTGTTAGATGTGTATTAAATAATATAATATTATAGTTGTTAATTATATGTTTTTTTAGTCTGACACTGCACCAAACGCTTCACTAAGTCAATTCAGCTTAGTCTAGTCTAAACCAATCTAGCTTAGTCCCTAAAGCTAGTCCAGTCCAAGATAGTCCGATACAACAAACGCACCTTAAGATTATTAGAGTTTTAACTTTCCAGCTCATTCTTTATTGAACAATTAGGAAAACAAATCAACTAAATCAGAAATCGTTTATCCAATCAATGAATATTGTCAAAATTTTAGTGTTTAACTAAATAATATGATTCATCTATTGGATGACTTTAGATGAGTAGTGTAAATAATTTTATATTTAGTCGATGTGAGACCATAATTTTACAGGGCCGAAATAAGACGGATCGGAATGCGAATACCCCAAAAGTCCAGTCATGGACTCAACAGCTTCCATAGTGGAGTTGCACAGAAGAAGCAGCGATGCCACTATCATCATGTTTCAAAGCAGTGGACAAATTCCAACTTCGCTGAGATTGACCATGCTTGTTCTGCAAAACAAAAACTGAATCCAGCAAGGAATTAATAAGTTTCCTATATTCTTGGAGTCCTTACAATCTAAGGATTGGGGTGCGTCGCATATAATCATACTTTTAAGAGGATGCAATATCTACTCATAGATATCATCTGGGATTCTCCGGGGTTAGTACAGATTCTATATTCTAAAAGGTCTTTATCTCGACTAATATAAATACACAATTCTAGGGTTCACCTCTAGCAATAAAATTATCGCACTCTTATTCTCTCGCCTACTGCTTAAGTCTCATAATATTGCTTACTAACTTGACCATCAGAACTCATTTGATCGGCACACCTCCCTCGGTCCTTGGTTGCCTTCAATTATTTGTTCTTTTACAGGTCTTGAGTTTGTGCATCTTCACCTTTCACAGCGATGCCTGAATTTGGCTCCAATAGTTGATGTTTTAACGAACTTGATCATTGAAGGGTGACCTTAGATATAGACGATTTAGATCATCTTGCACCATTGCAGGATGAAAAAGAGAGCCAAAAAGATAAAACAAAAATGTTCAAATGAGAAGATTGCTAAACCATCTCTAATTCATTGTAAACTACCGCTTTTGATATGGTAAATAAGCATTACATTGTCTCCTCTGTTGATGATATTTCTATAAAGCAATGTTCTTAAGATTCTCACCTAGGCGCTAGGTGGTTGGATACCGCCACGATTAACCCCTAGATGGTTAGAAAATACGAAAGGGAGCGTAAACCTGCCTAGGCGCCTGCCTAGCTGCCTAGGCCCGCCTAAACCGCCTAGGTCACGCCTCTCACTTAGACAAAAAATAGAAACTTTCATTTTGTATTTTATATTTTTAATAAATTGTAAGAGATTTGTTAGATACTTAGATGAGCACTAATTATATGTCTGTCCCAATGTTTTCAATACTTTCTAGTACTTTATAATTTAAATGTTATTCTATTTTGCAATTTATGTATCTCAATACAATTATATATATATATAAGTAGATATTTATTTATATGTTATATAATAAATTTAATCATAATTAAAAATAAAACAAAAAAAGGCCTAGGCCCTGCTTAGACTATAGCTAGGTTATTCCCCGCCGGCCGACTAGCATCTAGCGCCTTTTAGAACTTTACTATAAAATATGTGTATATACATGATAAAGCATAATGATGAAAGCTTAGACAGATTCCTTAAATGGAAAATTTTGAAACTCAAAGTGGTAAAAATCAAAGCTATCATTTCATAATAGGCAAGCAAGTGTGTGAATTGTAGTTTCCTAAAGAAAGATTGGCGTATGTAGTTTCTGTTTGTTTGATTTCGATTTCAATTTTGATTTCGAGTAAACATTGACCAAGTTATGCTTATATCAAATGTATCAAAAATTTGGAAAGAGTTTCACACTTAATTGGTTAAGAACATTTAAATTTACACGAGTCACAATTTGAATTCTTCCCTTCCTCCAATATTATGTGTGTCAAAATGTATCCATAATTTAGTAATTCACAGATGCAAGGTAAATTCTATTTAAAATGTTAAAACTGTTAAGTCTTGCTTATTCATCAGTATAATGATCAACATGGAAATAACATACATAAAATTAAGGGTAAGTACCTAAAACTCCTCAACTTTTTAGTGTCATTTCAAATAGGTCTCAACTTTTTTAAACATTCCAAACAAATACCCAACCTATTGAAAATGCCATATCCTTAAGCCCCAGATAATTTTGAAACATAAATTATATTCAAAACTCACCAATTCGGTATATCATGATCGACATTAATATTAGGTGCCTCAAAAACCAATGATCAAACAGGGTTTGAATTGAATAAAAAAAGGACTCAAATTGAAATTACATCAGGAGGGCAATGTGAAGCCAAAAATAACACAAAGCGACACGTAGATTTTTGGGTAGAAAAGGACAAAAATACCCTTGAGGCATACCAAGATTCCTACGCGTGAGCAGCGGACAATCATCCCACAATCAAGTCAAAAGTGCCCAAAATAGGTATTTATTCAAAATCTATTTCATCCATCTTCTCCACAAGGTAACCCCCAAAACATTCCTTTTAAATTATTTTAATTAGCTAATTAATAGATTTATTACCTAATTAATCTATTAATGGCTAATTAAACTACCAATTAACTACAAAATACACTCAAAAAAACCACAAAGGGCCGGCCACGTTCTGCCCCCCCATGCCCTATAGATACTACCCCATTTTCTCTAAAAACCTAGGTCTACACTCTTGCTAAATACTCAAAATTCTCCAAACACTTTTCTCTCAAAATTCTAACTTTGGCATCGAAGGTTCTTCGGCCAAAGCACCACCCCGCGCCGCCGCCCCCCCCCCCCCCCGCGCGCGCGCGCGCGCGTTCATTGTAGGCGAGTGAGGCTCTTGACCTTGACCTAAGGTGTTATTTGTTTTGTAGGTGCAATTTTGTCCAAGAACAAAAAGGAAGAAATTTGCATCCACAAGCAATCTCTTAACAAAGAAGAGGGTTAAAAATTTAGATAGAGTTTCACAGAGCTTGTTTCTTCTCAAGTGATTTCCTCATTCGCCAGTTGTCGACTCGTAAAGCTTCAAGTTCTTCTTTATAGGGGGTGAAGATGGTGGTGGCCACATTATGGCAATCCATACCATTTTAGCAATCTCCATAACCTTCTTCTCAATATTTGCGGCTTGAGTTTTATGGTGAAGTTGGTGGTTTTGCGTTGGGTTTGCAGGTGACGGCATGATGGGATGGTGGCGACTATTAGTTAGTGGTGGCTATGCTTTCATGACCTTCTATTGATTTTGGAGAAAAGTAAGCCCTAGTCACTTTAACAGATTTTTAAATGGAGCTTAACAAATGTGACATTTTCAATAAGTTGGGTTCTTATTTGTAATGTTTAAAAAAGTTGAGGCCAATTTGGATTGACACTAAAAGATTGGGGAGTTTTACATACTTAATCCTAATATTAATATACTGAAGAAAAAACCAATACGTAACAACTCACTAAAAACATGATTTGGGGTTTTGGACCTCACGTGGTCTGGGGTCAACACATCTAGTGGGTAGAAACAAGTAGTGGGTAGAAACAAGTATATACTACCTATATCAATTTGCTGAAGAAAAAACCCATATATAAACGTACATTGGGGGACCATTAATCTTCTGTAGTCTAGTCATGAACTTAACAACTCCAAATCAGACTAAGCCGCCCAAACAGATTGACAATGCCACCACATATGTGGGGCTCCGGAATGATAGGCAATGTCCATAGCCTTGCTGAGAACGATCATGCTTGCTTTGCAAGACACAGAAACCTAATCCGACCGGGGATCAAATTTATTTCCTATATTCTTGGCGATTCTTACAATCTAAGGAATGACTTGTCCGCAAGTAATCATAATTCTAAAAAGAAGCAATATCTTATGCTATATATTCTTTAGGATTCTCCTTATTTAATCCAGATTTCACTGTCCTAAAAGAACTCTCTGGGATATTTTAGAGTTTCATGAAATTTGGAGTTTTTCTTTACATTTTTTTAGCTACTAGGCTTTTGTGTATTCTATTTTGAGCCAATGTGTTTGATTCTTATGTTCGTGGGTCAATTCTTTGGACTTTGACTCTTTGTATTTGTGCTTACTTTTGACTCCTTGTTTGGGGCTTCTTATAAGATAGGGTTTTTTAACCATTAGGTCTTGATTTTCAAACAAATATCTAATGGTTACAAAAAGCCACATTAAGTTGGGTCTGTGGCATGACAGAATGGTAGTAGAGCATAATTATTAGGCTTAAGTGCAAATTGTGCTCTGATACCATTTTGTCATGCCCCCAGACCTAGCTAAATATACAACACCTGTAATGGTTAAAAATCAAGATCTAGTAGTTAAATTCAGGTTAATATGGATTGTTTTGACCATTAGATCTTTGTTTAAAAATCAAGATCTAATGGTTAAAAAGCTCGAAGCATCTCATAAGAAGCCCCAAGTAAGGACTCAAACATAACACATATACAAAGAGTCAAAGTCCAAAAAACTGATTCATGGGCATAAGAATCAAACTCATTGGCCCAAAATAAAATACACAAAACCATAGTAGCTCAAACAAAATGTAAAAAAATAGCTAAATTACATGAAACTCTAAAAATAAAGGGTTTTTATCACAAATCATCCCTGAAATTGACCCTTACCATCAAGATGGTCCCTAAAATTGAAAATCAATTAATGTAGTCCCTGAAAATAGGTGTCGTAAATCAAGGTGGTCATTCTGTTACAATTTTGTTAAAAATTCTTTTAAATAATGATGTGGCACATAAATGGGCCCCATAAGTCCTTGTTTTATCACAAATAGTCATTGAAATTGACTCGCGACATCAACATGGTCTCTGACCCACGACATCAAAATGATCCATGAAACTGAAAATCAATCAATGTAGTCCCACAAGTAGGTGTCTCAAATCAATGTAGTCATTCCGTCATAATTCTGTCAAAAATTTTGTTGTGTGCTGATGTAACTCATAAATGGGTCACACAAAGTCTAATTAAATTAAATAAAAATTTTACAAATAGGTTTAATAATTTATAAAAAAAAGTTGTCAACCCAAAAACCTAGTCCTGCAATCACCTCCAATCCCAGTCCACATTCCTCAACCTCCATATATGGTAGCTTTCGTTGTTTACTCTCTAGAGCAAAAAAAAAAAAATCTTAATACACCTATCTTTACACACTTCAACACCCTTCACCAAATTACACCTAGATCGAGATCACCTTTGGTGATGACTTGGATTGGTGACGACTTATGTGACATCACCATTAACATTTAGGCCAACATCCTCACATCCTTAATCTTAGATAGCTTGTTAGGCGCTCCCCTGGTGGTCTGGTGACAGAGAGAACGGCGAGGTCTGCCTTGAGATAATGAGGTTCTAACCGAGGTGAGTCTATTGGTGGTTGAAAACTAATTCCAAACCCCATCTTAGGCCTTGTTAAGCCTTGTGCCTTTGAGAATTTATGAAAGGAATCTCTCTTCGAAGTTGGCCCTACTATAAGAAGAAAAAAAATTCGTTGTGCAAAAAGCTACTGAGACAACTTTTTTAATTAATTATTAAATTTTTAAGCCCACATCAGCATATAACAAATTTTTTTTATAGAATTGTGGCAGAAAGACCATATTGATTTGCGACACCAATTTTTAGGGACCATCATGATGGTGTGGGTCAATTTCAGGGACCATTTGTGATAAAAACCTACAAATTTTGTGGTGCCCATTTATGTGCCACATCAGCACTTAACAGAATTTTTAACAAGATTGTGACGGAAGGACCACATTGATTTGCGACACCTATTTTCACGGACTACATTGATTGATTTTCAATTCCAGGGACCATCTTGATGGTGATGGTCAATTTAAGGGACCATTTGTAATAAAAATCCAAAAATAAATAATATCAATCTCACACCGTGGAACATTTGTACCAAGATGAAGGAACAATAATCATATCTATACTATGATTAAGAGAACCCTCCTTTTCAACTTTTTGCCACTTTTTTTTTTCTATTTTGCCCTCACTTTTGATACACAATATTGACATACGGAGGGCAAAATAGTAATTTTGTATATTTTGAACTTTTTGCCCCTTTTTTCCTATTTTTCCCTATACACAATATTTACATAAGGAGGGAAAAATAGTAATTTTGTATCTATTGAGAAAATGACAATCATGTCCTCATTTTCCAATTTTACCATCACTTTTGATACACAATATTTACATAAAGAGGGCAACATAGTAATTTTGTATCTTTTGAGAAAATGACAATCATATCCCTAATTTCCATATTTTACCCGCACTTTTGTTAAATAATATTTGACACACCCCGACCCGGAATGTCCGCTGGGACTCCGAATCAAGCTGTGCCGGCCGACACATGAAAGGCCGACACCCGGAATGTCCGCTGGGACTCCGAATAAAGTGTGATGATGTGGAAAAAATGTGAATAATTTAAACCTAAGAATGCCTAAATACCAGAGTGCGCTGGTGAGCGGGAATGAACCCACTTCACACGTGACGTTAGAGCATAAGTAAGTACAGTATAGTGGATAAGGATTATACCCTCAGAAGTAGCCAACTATCCTGAGATTTGCTAAGAATCCTCGTCGATACGAACTTTCAGCAATTAAAACCTGGAGGGGCACAAAACAGAAAGTGTGAGTGGGCAAAAACAAAGCTTTTCAAAAACCATTTCAATTATCGAAGGTAGTAACCCCTCGCCGTAAAACCTGTATACTTTCCCAGAAAATAGAATACATACATATATAAGAAAACCCAGCTTAAAAGCAATGTAAATCCAAGTATGTGCCATGTCAAATATCTTAGTAGCAAATATGTAAGCCAAGTGATATAAACCAATGCAAATGATATGTCAGCCGGAGTCACCTAACATGACCTGTACGGCTGAATCTATAGCTCATCCATCTAGTCGAAGTCACCTAATGTGACATGTACGGCTCAACCAATAGTTTAACAAGTATGTCTGCACACGAGTCGGAACCACCTAAAGTGGTCTGTACGATAGGACTGGGTAAATAAATACACTCAAGTGCTACGATCACGTGAAGACTGTGCGAATGATCGCGGGTAACCTACGTGTCGGAACCACCTATAGTGGTCTGTACGACAGGACTGTGCCCTGACCACTGGCGGGAGCACTAACACCGGGGTGCAGGTTTATGAGCTATAAATACATCTTAGCATAATCATGCAACTCATATCCACAACCTATAAACTTACCTGAGCGTCCGCAGCATCAAACATAAATATGTGCAACTACTAAACGCATATTCTAAATATAAGACATTTGGCATGGCATTTTCAAACACAAGTCCATTTAAACACGTTTTCTGGGAAAATACCAAGCATATATATTTTATATATATATATATATATATATATATATATATATATATATACTGAAAACCAAAAACCCACTTACCTGGAGTCCGCACTACAACTCCCTAGCACACACATCGAAGCGTCATGAACGATCGACGCCTAGAACAATTATCAAACCACATCTCTGAATTTTTATCAATAGAATACATAATTTACGTAAAGCACACCCCTATGATTCGATCCGCAAGATTTGCATCACGGATTTCCGATCTGTTACTTCCAAAGATCCACATTATGCTTCCAAAACATCATACTAAAGTTTCATTGCCAAAACCAAGTGGCGGTTAACGTTTTACTTTATGGACTCACAATTCCAAGTCGGGAAGATCCGTACGTTGGATTCCCAATCCGTAAGTTCCTACGGCCCTCAAATATTATGTACTATAATGTATTAAACTTTGGTGACAATCCAATAGTCGGATCATCGATTACATTCTACTCAAGTGGCGGATCTTAATGGAGCTTCGCCGGATTTTGCAGATTTTGCAGATTTCCTGGGCAATCTTTAGAACTCCATATCTCACTTGTTTCTCTACCAAATTCGACCTATAATATACCAAAACGAAGCTAAAGAAGTGTAGAACAAGATTATACTTGATTGGAGTCCAAATGGTTGCCGGCGATGGCTAGAAAATGGCCTGAAAGATGGCTGTCCGCAGGAAAACAGGGAAATTCACCAGACTTTCTAGGAAACCTTTCAACATCCATAACTTTGTCAATACTCAACGAAATCAAGTGATTCTAAAACGGAAATCCTAGTTCTTGACGAGACGAAGATATTGTTACCTTACATGATGACTATCTCGCCGTGATTTGGCCGGAAAAAGCCTTGAAAGTGGCGGAGGTTGCCGGAAACTAGGCAAACTTTAAATCGTTATAACTTTCTCATTTCTCCACCAAATCACACGGTCCAAACATGAAAATTCATCTACACAACATGAGGAATCGATTTATACCTATTTTCAGTTCAAAAGATGGCTGGGAATTGTCTGAATCACGCCTAGGAGTCTCGGCCCAAAACCTTGTTCCTCAAACTCGAGGTTAGGATTCGTTTTCAATGAAACAAAACTCAAAACTGGGTTTATGGTGGTGAAGACATGCAGATAATGGTGGTTTTGACGTTCAACAAGCCAAAATTTTTGGTGATGATGGTGGTGTGTTTCACGGGAGAAAGGAAGAGCGCAAAGAGAGTTAGAGAGTTAGAGAGGAGATACGGAAGAAGAAGAAAAAGAAAGAGAGGGTTCCAGAAAAGTGGGGGTGACCCCACGTGGCACTCATCCCATGGTCAGACAAAATACCACATCTATTTCGAATGGCAAGTTACCAAAATGCCCTCGACGTTTAAAGGTTAGTAAAATCTTCGTTATAGCTCCAAATTACATTCCGCTTGCGCTCACGCGTCTGTAGCAACGAGTACTACGAGGATACCTCTACGGAAGGAGTCTTACATTGCTTAACCATGGCCAACGTACGTCAAAATCTTTGCCTCTAAGGGCATTTTTGTAAAATCACTATTTTTTTAAAATTTATAAAAACGTAAAATCAGGGACGGGTCGTCACAATCTACTCACCTTAAAAAAATTTCTTCCCCGAAATTTGAAATCACTAGTTATACATAAAATGCTCCGAAAGATCGTAAGAAAATTCACACATAAAGAAAAAATCAAACTAGAACGGTTGCATAAAAGAGAATGCCATTTTGTCGTGATCGGAGTGCAGTGATTCCACTTTTATGCCTCCAAGCTCAAACTTTCCTTTCCCTTCAGTACCATGCCAAAATATAATATTTTATTAAAACATAAGATCAAAAATAGACGTATAAAATTTAACATCAGAATACGTATGTAGTGAAGTAAAGTTAAAATAGTTGTACTGAAATCAAAACAGAACATAAAATATTTTTCACAAACGCACTCGCAACGTAACATACTTCGAAAATAAACATGTATTATCTTTGGGTCGAGCCCAAACAATAAATAACTAATTAAATAAGAAAATAAAAATACTAACGTAGAATGACCTACTTGTTTACTTGCTTCACGAACCCAACACATAAGTTATTGATATTACGGTCTGTAGCCCGCAATACCGACAACTCACTGTTGTCTTGATAAGAAAGTAACAATTCCCAAGGGTGCAATATTACCATGATGCCCCCCATTGGAAAATACGCATACATCGTCTGAACAACACCTCGATCGTGCTCACTCACTACCTTCTTAGGCAACATCGTCAATAACATAAAATTTTCTACATCACAATCTCAATCATTCAAATACTCACTCGCAATACTCTTCTGTAAATCACAAATTGCACATACAATATTTATACTATATCTCAAATGATGCCATACTCCTAATCAGAAATGTAACCGTAGTTACGCATAACTCTAACAAAAGTAAGCGTTTACCAGTCACGCACTGAGCGTAAAATATCTATACGTCGACTCTAATGGTATCGTAGCTAAGCCAAAATTGTACAAGCAACTAAAATAGAGATAATGGTATGTTGCAACCAAACTAATGGTCGAACAAACAAAATGCAATTCGTCCACTAAGGTCTGAGTAACTCGTTTCAATCTAATCGTTAGTCTAGGGGGTAGAAATGTGATACTAAATAATATCTAATACTCATAACCTTCGTAAAGACTTCTAAAGGCTTGGAAGTGAAACACGTAGCACAATGAGATATAAGTACATCAAGATGATAATCTGGTCTGGTTTCTGTTTGCCTAAACTAGCATAGAAGTCCAAAAGCAGCTATCTTATAATGTCATCATCCTCTGATAGAAAACATATAAGAAACTGTAGCTGTCCAAGAAGTTTGAACTGTATACCTTAATATTCTCTCAACTCTAGTCAAAGGTGGGGCATGCCCAGAATGAGGATTCTCTTCAAACACATCAAATAGAGCCTTGATTTTAATTCATTTCCTTTCTCCACCTTTGATCACATCATGGATAAGAACCTTTGGATCACGGCGTGCAGAGAAGTTAACAACAACCTACTTTTATCTTAATTGACTTCACATGTGTCTTGTTTTTCCTAGCGCCCATTTTAAGGAAAGAAATCATCACCAATACTTTAAGCTTTAGGGCTAGAAGAACACTGCCTTCCATTTGAGTAAAGCTACCACCAATTGAAACACCACCTGGACGTAACATTGGTTCAACATCATGATTATTGATTTTCACATTCTCTACATATATAAAATAGCTCATATAGGGAGCTTATAATGATGATTCCCCATCTCTGATCGAATACAATCATTCGAACAATTCTTGATAATCCAGAAATAATGTCAAATTAATGATGGTGAACTCTAGCTGAAATGGAATAGAAATGGCTGGAAGTGATCAAGGATAATTATATCTTTTGCGGTGGTAAACAATAACTAAGTTTGCACAAACGGGATGATGTACAATAGTGTAAGAGTATACGTCTTCCAGATTCTTCCACCGTCCCAGTTAGAAATCTGATTCTTTTCGGATGAATATGTACTTGAGAAATCTAAAGTTGATAAAGATTTTGGACAAGTTCTCCACAGAGAAATGTCATTCGATTTTCAAGCAAAGATGGTAAATGTTGACTCTAGGTCATAGATAAGATCGCTCTTTACAAACAGTTCTACACATTGGAAATATAAGTGATAATTCGCCATGCTGCCTCTACACAGCCGAAACATCCAAGGGATACATCATCATGAATTTCCAAAATGATCAATGTCATCGAAGAGTGTAAAGCGATGGTGAAGTGAGACAACAATTCAATTGTCAGAACTTTATTCATAACCAACTTTCCAAACTGAACTTTCTTCGGCCGAAAGGTGAGGAAGGATACTATAATCGAAGAATCATTAACAAATTGTCCATAAAATCGACAAGACCAAGGATATCTCGAATTCACAACACTCTGTGAGAATGTCAACTTTCTTCCGCTACAACCTTTTTGGGAAAAGGAAAGAATCTCGTCTATTGAGATCACGTCTCCCAAGAAGAGTATCGATTTAATCAAAGTTACAGTCGAGGAATCTGGTATAAAGCTGACTAACAGAGCTTGAAGAATTTGGTCTCACTGTCAAGGTAGATAAGAAGATCACCAATAAGACCACTATGAATTCGTCAGACCACAGAGGCAACTCAGGTTACAAAGGTTAATCAACTAGACCATCAGTTCGAAGTAAGGTTTACCCGATTTTTAATCGTCACTCGATCAAGTTGCTAAAGTCTAGGCACAAACCTAGGTTCAATCTTACGCCTTCTCGAATAGATTTGAAGTCCCCTAGATAAAGTGTTTGGTTGGGTAATTCTCTAATCGGTAAGCTTTAGTGACTAAGTTCTCTCAATAAAGTAGGACTCGTTCGAAAAGTCACGAGGAAAACTGATGTAGGAGTTGTTCGATAAGGAATAGGGAGAATGAATATGGTGATAACAAGGTGAATCACTGATGTATTCTACTCCTCGCATTCAGTGGCATCCCAAGTAGAATTTTGAGAAATGATGCCAAAGATATACATCCACGAACGTACTAAACTACTAACCAACTCTACAACACGAACTAAAAAGTCTTCATAGTTTTCTCGATTTAATTTCTCCAACTCAAGCAGTCACTGTTAGTCGATCTATAAGTCGCGCCGCTAATTGACGCATATATGATATTTTAATACTGTTTGCTACCCTAAAATGATAAATCGGCGTCCTGGCAGAAAGGTATCACTTCCAGATACTAGCATATGTCCAGTATCAGAAATCATACCACCTGAATATTGGTTAACAGCTTCTGGATATCGGACAGTGTGGCCAATTAGTAGTGCCACCATAGGCAGATTACAGGTTAGAGCCCACTCAGGTGAATGGTTTTGAACGATTGGTAAAGAATTAGTCCTCGGATGTGGTTCTTTAATTCTAAGGCAAATACTTTCTACTTTGGGGATTCCTACTAACCGTAGGTATAACAACTCGGACTCATGTGCCTATACTAATCAAATGACGAGTACAACACAAAAAGAAAACGCGTTGGCTGGAACGTCTTAAGGCCGGAGAAAGAATTTTCTAACAATTTACTTTAGGACAAACTTAAACCTAAGTCGATCTTCCTCCTAAAGATCCAGAATGATCACCAGTGGGTTTGGTAAAATTGGTGTTATCAAGGAGCAAAAGTGATTGTCCCAAGATGTTCTTCCATCGAGTGCTACCCCTGTAGCACCACATTGTCACTCCATACATTTCTGGAATCTTGACGAGAGTAGACTTCGTAGGAATTCTAATAGGTGATATTCTAACGAACACTGCCAAAGAACCAAAACTATTTCTGATTTCAAATCTCAAAAAGTTTAATAATGATGACTAAAGAATAGTGATAGAATTGATTTATAGATCCCTGGTGATACATCGTTATCGATACATTAACCCTTCTTTAGGGTCATCAACTAGTCTCAAATCTACATCTTTCCTTGGCAGGGAAGTTCTTCGCTTTAAGTCTAAAAACATTTGCCAAAGTAATCTTCCAAAATGTCGACAAGTCGACAAAACTGCCCAAAACTTAGGAAAAACTAACACATTTTTTGTATTCGACGAGGAGGCAAGATTCAATATTTAGGTTCAAGAACCAAAAACGCTTTCATCACGCGCGTAACGGATGCAATACTGCCCAACTTATGCTCCGATACCAAACTGACACACCTTGACCCGGAATGTCCGCTAGGACTCTGAATCGAGCTGTGCTGGCCGACACCTGGAAGGTGACGAAGCCATAAAGTGTGATGATGTGGAAAAAATGTGAATAATTTAAACCTAAGAATGCCTAAATACCAGAGTGCGCTGGTGAGCGAGAATGAACCCACTTCACACGTGACGTTAGAGCATAAGTACAGTAGAGTGGATAAGGATTATACCCTCAGAAGTAGCCAACTATCCTGAGATTTGCTAAGAATCCTCGTCGATACGAACTTTCAGCAATTAAAACCTGGAGGGGCACAAAACAGAAAGTGTGAGTGGGCAAAAACAAAGCTTTTCAAAAACCATTTCAATTATCGAATGTAGTAACCCCTCGCCGTAAAACCTGTATACTTTCCAGAAAATAGAATATATACATATATAAGAAAACCCAGCTTAAAAGCTGTGTAAATCCGAGTATGTGCCATGTCAGGTATCTTAGTAGCAAATATGTAAGCCAGGTGAAATAAACCAATACAAATGATATGTCAGCCGGAGTCACCTAACATGACCTGTAAGGCTGAATCTATAGCTCATCCATCTAGCCGAAGTCACCTAGTGTGACCTTTATGGCTCAACCAATAGTTCAACAAGTATGTCTGCACACGAGTCGGAACCACCTAAAGTGGTCTGTACGATAGGACTGGGTGTAAATAAATACGCTCAGGTGCTATGACCACGTGAAGACTGTGCAAATGATCGCGGGTTACCTACAAGTCGAAACCACCTATAGTGGTCTGTACGACAGGATTGTGCACCTAACTTCGATCCAAGGTGAGTGTATGGTGCGGGAGGTGAACATCATGTGAAAGACTGTGCCCTGACCACGGGCAGGAGCACTAACACCAAGGTGCAGGTTTATGAGCTATAAATACATCTCAGCATAATCATGCAACTCACATCTACAATCTATAAACTTACCTGGAACTTACCTGAGCATCCGCAGCGTCAAACATAAATATGTGCAACTACGAAATGCATATTCTAGAATATAAAACATTTGGCATGGCATTTTAAAACACAAGTCCATTTAAACACGTTTTCTGGGAAAATACCAAGCATATATATATATATATACTGAAAACCAAGAGCCCACTCACCTGGAGTCCGCACTACAACTCCTTAGCACACACATCGAGGCGTCATGAACGATCGGCACCTAGAACAATTATCAAACCACATCTTAGAATTCTTATTGATAGAATACATAATTTACATAAAGCACACCCCTACGATTCAATCCGGAAGATCCGCATCACGATTTCCGATCCGTTACTTCCAAATATCCACATTATGCTTCCAAAACATTATACTAAAGTTTCATTACGATCCAACGGTTGGATCACCGCCAATTGCCAAAACCAAGTGGCGGTTAACGTTTTATTTTATGAACTTACAATCCCAAGTCGGGAAGATCCGTACGCTGGATTCCCGATCCGTAAGTTCCTATGGCCCTCAAATATTATGTATTATAATGTATTAAAGTTTGGTGACGATCCAACGGTTGGATCGTCGATTACTATTCCAATCAAGTGGCAGATCTTAATGGAGCTTCGCCGGATTCTGCAGATTTTGCAGATTTCCTGGGCAATCTTTAGAACTCAATATCTCACTTGTTTCTCTACCAAATTCGACCTATAATAGACCAAAGTGAAGCTAAAGAAGTGTAGAACAAGATTATACCTGATTGGAGTCCAAATGGTCGCCGGAGATGGCCAGAAAATGGCCTGAAAGACGGTTGTCAGCAGGAAAACAGGGAAATTCGCCAGACTTTCTTGGCAACCTTTCAACGTCCATAACTTTGTCAATACTCAACGAAATCAAATGATTCAAAAATGGAAATCATAGTTCTCGACGAGACGAAGAGATTGGTACCCAAATGAAGACTATCTAGCCGTGATTTGGCCGGAAAATGCCTCGAAAGTGGCGGAGGTCGCCGGAAACTGGGCAAACTTTAAATCGTTATAACTTTCTCATTTCTCCACCAAATCACACGGTCCAAACATGAAAATTCATCTACACAACATGAGGAATCTATTTATACCTGTTTTCAGTTCAAAAGATGGCTGGGAATTGTCTGAATCACGCCTAGAAGTCTCGGCCCAAAACTTTGTTCCTCGAACTCGAGGTTAGGATTCGTTTTCAATGAAACAAAACTCAAAACTGGGTTTATGGTGGTGAAGACATGCAGATAATGGTGATTTTGATGTTCAACAAGCCGAAATTTTTGGTGATGATGGTGGTGTGTTTCACGGGAGAAAGGGAGGGCCCAGAGAGAGTTAGAGAGTTAGAGAGAAGAGCTACGGAAGAAGAAAAAGAAAGATAGAGAGGGTTCCGGAAAAGTGGGGGTAACCCCATGTGGCACTCATCCCATGGTCAGACAAAATACCACATGTGTTTCAAATGGCAAGTTACCAAAATGCCCTCGACGTTTAAAGGTTCGTAGAATCTTCGTTATTACTCCAAATTACATTCCACTTGCGTCCATGCGTCCATAGTGACGAGTACTATGAGGATACCCCAACGGAAGGAGTCTTACATCGCTTAACCATGGCCAACGTACGTCAAAATTTTTGCCTCTAATTGCATTTTTGTAAAATCACTATTTTTTAAAAAATTTATAAAAACGTAAAATCAGGGACGGGTCGTCACAATATTTATATAAGATAAAAAAAATATGTACTTATTAAGAGAAATTGTCCCACTATCATTTTTTCATACAGGTAAGTGAAATCGTGATGTTTTTTGGATAGTTTGAATGAACTGAAACGGTTGCGCTTGAAGAGAAATTGAAAGGCGGTGGTCAGTTGAAGAGGCTTTAATTTTATACCTTTTGACAAAATGACAATCGTATCCCTGTTTTTCCTATTTTACCCTCATTTTTTTAGAAAGTGACAATCATATACCTATTTTTCCTATGACAAAAAAATATGCCGTTATTAAGATAAACTGTCTTAACATTATTGTCTCATACTCTTTTTTTAAATTTTAAAAACTAATCACACTCCTTAATAAAAAAACAAAATATAAAATGAAATTGTTCACACACACAGAGTGTGTGCTCATCTTCTAGTATATATAAAGCCAACAAGCCCAATGAATAGTATTTTTTGGTGTCACAAGCTTCACAAAAAAAAAAAAAAAAAAAAATTGAAAGAACAGAAATGCCCCTCAAACAAAAAACTTCAAAAGCAACTCAAAATAATGCATCAAATGTATCAAGGCTATTATTGAAGACATTAAATGGCTGGCCTTTTCTTTTGAATCTATTTCCTGGAATCATATTTTTTGGGAAGCTAATTTTGTAGCCGATACCATCACTTTGTGTGGGCATCGTTTAGAGAATTTTCATGTTTGGGTTGGCTGTGCGCCTCTAGCTACTTCTAATGCCTTGGGTGTTCCCGGGGTTTTTTTCCCTCTCATAATGTTATTTTGTTTCCTCAAAAAAAATTGTGGTAGGGGTATTTTCGTCATTTTAACATTGTCTTTTATTAATTAATTTTTTTTTTGTACAATTTTTTTTAATTAGTACCTCACAATAGGCTAGCAATAATGTGATTCTATCAGTTGTTCATTAAATATTATTTACTCTATTTTTAAACACGTTCAAAATATCTTGATAGGCGTGTAATGTCGGTTATAAAAAAAAGGTATTTCGCATGCGCATAATAATGTGATTAAATTAATTGTCAAATGATTGCTTCTTTTTTTTTTTTAAACGATATTATCTACGCTAAGGGGTTTCTTTTAACATGATCTAAGATTATTAATTTACTTCCAATATTTGACTTTCCTTTTGTCAATTCACGTATATAAATATATTTAAAACGTGTAAGTCGCATGTAGCACGTCGTGATTCAAAAAAATGTCTTTTGCACGCGCATGAGTTTCATGCGTGTGCTTGAAGGCTTGTGTTAAAGAAAAAGAAGAGTAATGCCAATGTCAATCTATTGCCAATTCAGTGCCCATATGTCTCACACGCATGCATGAAGGCTAGTGTTAAAAGAAAAGGAAGAGTACTACCGATGTGATTCTGTTGCCAATTCAGTGCCCATCTGTACTAATTCTGCATGTGACCCTAATTTAGCACAATCCATCACAAATGTACCAACAGAATAACAAAAGAGAATACTTATTTTTCTTAAAAAATCTACCTGTCAAGACAAATTCTGGTTGTTAGAATAATTAATCATGTAGAGTCTGCGTGTTATGGCAAATGCAATGTATAAGAGAACTCTATCTCTGTCTACAATATACATATACACATACGTACATATATATATATATATATATGTATGTGTGTGTGTGTGTATCTAAACTACATATTAACAGAAGGGTTTTTATCACAAATGGTCCCTGACATTGATCAAACGCATCATTTTGGTCCCTAACATTGAAAATCAATAGAAATGGTCCCTGAGATTGATCAAACACATCACAAATGGTCCTTCCGTTAAAAACTCTTTGGGCAATTTTCAAAGCTTTCTAACTCAATCATTTCTTAACCAAATTCGACCCATAATATATCAAAATGAAGATAGGAAAGTGTAGAACAAGATTATACCTACTTGGAAGCCCAATGGTTGCTAGAGATGGCCGGAAAATAGCCTCAAATGTGACTGGTCCGTGGAAAAACTGGAAAACTTGCCGGAAACTGGGTAAACTTTAAACGTTCATAACTTCTTCAATAATCAACGAAATCGAGTGATTTAAAAATGAAAATCATACTTCTCGACGAGACGAAGAGAATGGTATTTTTCTTGCTGGCTAACTCACTTCAGTTTGGCCGGAAAAAGGCTCAAAATTGGATAACCATTTTCGAGTTAGCCAATTTCGAGCTGTTTTTCCGGCCAAACTACAACGATTTAGCCATCAAGAAAGATACTATTCTCTTTGTCTCATCGATAAGTATGATTTTTGTTTTTGAATCACTCAATTTTGTTGATTATTGAAGAAGTTATGAACGTTTAAAGTTTACCCAGTTTCCGGCGAGTTTTCCAGTTTTTCCACGGACCAGTCACATTTGAGGCTATTTTGCGGCCATCTCCGGCAACCATTAGGCTTCAAAATGGTATAATTGTGTTCTACACTTTCCTATCTTCATTTTGATATATTATGGGTCGAATTTGGTTAAGAAACGATTGAGTTACGAAGCTTTGAAATTGCCCAAAGAGTTTTTTAACGGAATGACCATTTGTGATGTGTTTGATCAATCTCAGAGACCATTTCTATTGATTTTCAATGTCAATGACCAAAATGATTGTTTGATCAATGTCAGGGACCATTTGTGACAAAAACCCTTAATAGAATTCTCTTTGTCAACAAAAAGAGGGTGGAAAGACTATTTAGTAATCTATCACAACCAAAAAGTTAAGGGCAGTAACGTAATTTCACAAAGCAAAATTTTGCTATTTTTTGTTTAAGCATCATCTACATGTGATTTTAATGTCTCTAATTTTAAAAAAAAAAAATTAATCCTCTCTCCGCTCTCTAGCTCTCTCACGTTCTCTCTCACTCTCTTCCTTTCTCCAATTTTAAAACAAAAAATAAAAAAATTCAAAACACTATGGTGGACATACACTAGTATATATTAATTAAGGAAATTAAAATGTGCATCTTCCTCTTGCAGGTAATTTGAACTTTACATATATTAATCCAAGATCCATTGTGGGACTCACAATTGTAGGCAGCCAGCTCCCATGGGATCGAGCCTACTCTTAATCAAACACAGCTCATTACAATCAAACATTACTATTTTTGGTCAAATGTTATTTTTCACTTTAATTTTGCAAATCTTTAACAAGTAACAAAAGCAGCAACTGGCCTTTACCACACTAGAGAATAGTGTTGTTTTTACACTACGGTATGGGTTCAAACTCTGTCAGCTCCCTAATCTAACATCTAATATAACAAATTTATCATTTGACAAAAGCCACCTAGTACTATAGTATAGTGGCATTCCTCTTCAATTATAAGTGAAAGGTCTTAAATTCAAATCTCGTGGATAACGATTTTAATACCAAATTAAGCTATTCGTTGTGTGACTTAGCCGAACTCTCATTCCCCTTAATGTAAAAGTATCGATGTACTAAAAAGAAGTAACAAATGCTTCTTATCCATAATAAAAAAGCTTAACTATGATTTTGATTTATTATGTAGTTTGGAGATAAACGCGAGTTAAGGGAGTTAGTTCGAACAAAAACCGTGTTTTTACTGAGTTTGGCAAATAGTTTAAAATGTTTTTAGATCATGAAATTACTCTTTGAAGAAGCACTTAATTTTTAATTCCAACATGTTTTATATGTATGATTTTTCGGGTCAATAACTAACTAGAACACAATATTTGAATTTTGGGTAATCTCAGTTTACTACCCTGAAGTTTCATGGTTTTCAACATTTGGTACATGAAGTTTTTTTCATCCCAAAGTCATACCTCAAGTCTTAATTCTGGAACAGTTTCATCCATCCGTTAAGTTTTCCGTTAGAACTTCTGTTAACTGATGACGTGGTGCTCACGTGGACAATTACTAGGCGCCATTTGTCAATAGGGGGCCCACTTCAATATTAAAAAAATTTAAAAAAAACAGTTGGAAAACCACCCGTCTTCTCCCCCAACCCTCCCTTCCTTCTTCTTTGTAACCCACACCCTCCCCCAGCCTTCCTTCACCACCAGTCTCCCCAACCTTCCCCCACCTTCCATCTTCCCTTTGTAATTTCTTCCCCGTCCCCCTCTCTCTCTAAAATCACTACAAGCCTAACCCATGTGGATATTTCTCCTCCTACCACAATTTCTTCCCCATTCCCCTCTTTAAAATCCCTCTCTGCAACCTGCAATCTGCCATCTCCTCTAACACACTCAAATTATAATTTGTAAAACCCTAATTTATACCCATTTCTCTCTCCGCTGC
This sequence comes from Heteromeles arbutifolia, assembly GCA_024362995.1. NCBI lineage: Eukaryota > Viridiplantae > Streptophyta > Magnoliopsida > Rosales > Rosaceae > Heteromeles > Heteromeles arbutifolia. The sequence goes on along the minus strand of JANCRC010000002.1, from coordinate 33,406,191 downwards.
TCTAGGAAAAAAAAAACCTAATTTCCATCATCGAAGTGACAAGAAGAATCGGGGTTGCGGAGAAATCGAAGATCTGATACGATCCAAATCTCTAGGCCCTTAATCAACCTGCAAGTAACACAGAGGATAGAGAGGAAGAGGAAAGGAAGACGAAGGAGCGGAGATCCAATATTTTTTATATTGATTTCTTTTCTAAAATTCTGATCTGCCACATTAGAGGAAGCTGGGCTCCTTTTATACAGACTCTACTCCTTAAAATGCCAGCTGGCATATTTAACAATTCTTAACAATTCAAATTAAAGCATAGACCTCAATTACATTTTGGGTTCATAACAATATTCCCCCCTTGAAAATTAGCCTTATCCTCAAGGCTTAAAATGGAATTGTGGAAATCCTCCCAATTAGTTGTTGTCCTCAAAGCACCAACAAGGTGAATCCGAAGAAGGCACTCATTGGTAGATTCTTCCCAAGCCTTCTTCGAGTCAAACTCCTGAACTTCCTTAATCAACTTAAGGCATAAATCCCAACAGATAAGGAGAAGATTGATGAATTCTCTTTCTGAAAAACTAGCATCTTCACTAGGCAAACAAAGAGACCTACAAGCTGCCAATCTTACAGATAGTTCTTTGTCATGTAGCAATTTGATAAAAGCACCTTTGGATTCAAACATCTCAATCCTTTTGGCAACTAACTTTGCCAAAACTATGTTCTCATAAGTCCTGTACGCAAAAAGCAAAGATTTCCATATAACCACATCAGGTTCAATAGGTGTATCTCTGATGAATATTTCAACCCCATTTAACAGATTAACACGACCAAGAAGATCCCCCATGCATCTGTAGTGCTCGATTCGATGACTGAGCTTATAAATTTCATTAATGGCTCCGAAATGGTGGAAACCTTTATCCACAAACCCATCATGACTGCATGCAGACAACCCGTCGCGGAATGTCGTCTTCACATCACTCAACGCTTCCATTTGTGAGAACATTTCCAGTGCTCCAACAGATTCCCCGTTCATAGCAAAACCAATTATCATGCCAATCAAGGCATTCTTAACCAAGATGTTGGTGTAAAAGCTGCCTCTTTTGCAGTATGTATGCACACATTTTTTTATGGTCTAATGCACCTGAATGCTCGCACTCAGATATTACACAAACAACCATTGTTGCGTCAAAGTCATTGATAACCCAAGGTCGAGGGACAAGGTTTTGACAACTAACTAAAAAGGACATACTATACTTTGAGAAAACTTCTGCAAGCTGTGCATAACCAAGAACAAATATATTTCTAGCAATTATTCCTCTAATCAGATTCTCTACCCTTTTGACTTCGTCTTTAATCGTAACACTAAGATCCAGTACATTTTCAAGCAGGGATACGACCTTGGCATTCTCTTCATCCACATGTCCCAACCAGTCCAAAGCCTTAATTCTTGACAAAGCTTAGATCATATCCCCAAGAGCTGAAAGAGATTTATTGATGTTTTGAGCCTTCTTAAGATTTTCCCCTTAAACTTCAGTTTTTGCTTGTCTCTCACTGCCACCGAAATTCAAAAGCCAAAGCTTGCTCATTATGGACTCTTTATCGAACTTAAGCTTAAGTACATCAGACTGTGTAACCATCGCTTGAATTGCAGACACCGTATTGTTGAATTCAGAAACCCCATCATCAAATTTATGCACTTCAGAAAAGAGTTGGGAATAGTCTTCATCCCTCAACTTGACGTTACTTTCTAAATTGTCAGCAAGAGATATACGATATTCACGAGACAGAAACTGATCAAGAGATTGAAATCTGCTCACATACGTTGAACGTAAAGAAACTGTCAAACTCAATGGGGAGGCTTCTTTTATTTCTTTGAGAAATACAATAGCAATGTCCTAATTGCAATCTCTATTGGCCCAATATGCAACAACTTGTGCAGCAGCCATTGCATCATTGGCAGATGTTGCAGCTGCTTTAGGAGCTGATGTTGAGTCTACAAACTGCATATGTCATTTTTCACCATCACTACTTGTTCTGCGTTCTCCACCACCACTTGTCCTGCATGAAGAACTAATGTTTGGTTTATTAGTCTTAACATATTGAGGTTGCACACTGTGCACAGGCATGCTGGTAGTACTACCAAAATTGCGTCTTTGTATAAGCTCTTCTGGAGGCTTGAATAGCTCATGTCCAGATTTTGATGTATCCACCTCAACATGGTATTCCTTGGCTATCTCCTTCAGGAGTTTCAACTTTACTTCACCCATAGAGATTCTAACAGAGAGCTTGTCAATCAGCATGCGATTCACACCACAGCTAGGACGTACATCAACAGTTGCAGATACAAAATATTTACCATGTTTTTTTCTCAAAAACATTTGTTAGTGCGATCAATTCAGAAATCTTAGAACACATAGGAGAGGAAAATATTAAACTAGCAATTCCTTCTTTGAGACCAGGCGGACACTCCCTTGCTCTACGATGATAGAAAGTCTAGATACTACTAATTCACAGAATAGCTCAATGAACTTATTAGCAGCCAAAGTGTTATGTTCTTTGATCACATGTTCAACTCGGATTCGAGCAATAGTGTTTTTACCAGATTGTAGGAGCAAGGCAAGGTCACGCCTCATTTGCTTCACTACCACCTGCCCCTTGTTCCTCAGCAGCTTTATTCGAGCCACTATCATCTTCAATTGCATTTTGTTGAATTTTGAGCCTCCACCCTTATCCCAAATGCCATTACAGTAGCACATGTCAACAATTGGCGTGGAAGAACCAATTATACTGCCCCCAAATGCTGCCTGTAATGTTTGAGTTGGACTTTCAAAAGGACTTGTTTGAGCAAGGTTGGACCCAAATGCTCCAAACATAAGCTTCTTACTAAAACTAGATGAATAAGCAAAAGCTCTACCTAAAGCAATTGTACTGCCATATTCAAAACCAAGGTAGCAATTTAAGTCAAAATAATGGAGCTGGATGGCAAGATAGTTGAGATGGAGAACTTCAATACAGTGAACCAGTGGCTGAATGAACATATTGGCATTCTATCTCTTAGACATTTCATCAAACAGTTTCAATGCACAGAAATTCTTCTTCACAAATTTACCCACAAGGTACCAATTAACCCATCCAAATTTATCTTTCAGGTATGCACCATAGTTATCAATCAAAAGAGAAGGGATTTTAGCCTCTGAAGTTGTTGAAATGATACTCAAATTAAGAACTACCTCATGTCCATTTTTCGTAGTATCGACGAACGAGTGCTCATGGAGTAGCCTCGGAGCAGAGGTCATCGTTGAAGCATGAATCCTTGTCTTCGATTCCATAAGTGAAACTGTAGCTGCAGCGGAGTCCTTGGAGTGTGGCTTGACGATCGAAGTTGCCAGTGCTCGCAACAACGGTGAAGATGAGAACAATGGCAGAATGGAATGGTCATGGATTGTCGACGGAATTCGCAGTGGGTTGACGTCTCCTTTTTGAGGTTTTTGGTGACTAACCTCGATCGATTCAGCTTCCTCGGAATACATCGAGGCTGAAGCAGAATCTCCCTCGACGTCGAGAGCCAAGTCACGGCATGATTGAGCAATGTCACTGCGGAGATCTGCAAGTACAGGATTCACAGCCTTGTGAATGACGGTGAGTGCAGAATCCATAGCTTCACGAAGCGCATCACAGATCGCAGCACGCATCGAAGCTTCAAATGAGTCGATTGCAGCAGATAAGCGTGCATCCATGGTAGGAAGACGGGTCGGGTGGGCGTGCACATGAGGGAAACCACGATTCGAGAAGGATGATACCATTGATACGATCCAAATCTATAGGCCCTTAATCAACCTGCAAGTAACACAGAGGATAGAGAGGACGAGGGAATGAAGACGAATGAACGGAGCTCTAATATTTTTTGTATTGATTTCTTTTGTAAAATTATGATCTACCACATTAGAGGAAGCTGGGCTCCTTTTATACAGACTCTACTCCTTAAAATGCCAGCTGGCATATTTAACAATTCAAATTAAAGCATAAACCTCAATTACATTTTCGGTTCATAACAAGATCGAAGCTAGGGATCCATAGATGCATGTCGCAGGAGTGAAGGAAGGAAGGTGGGGGTTCCTGCAAGTCATATTGCAGGTTGCCCAGGGATTCGACCCCTTCCTGAAAGCTCCTTTATTTCTTTCAATCTCTCTTAGCTTGCGTCAGCGATGAGAGCTAGATCTCTCTCCCTAAACTACTCTTCGACCGCCTCTCTCTCTGGGAAGACGACCGCCGTGACGACAACAATGACCAACCAGGGTTTTTCGGGTTCGAGTCCACAGCGTACTGATTGGAGAAGGTTTTTCCAGTTTATGCATTGGGGATTTCAAAGAGACGGGGATAGGGAAGAAATTACAGAGGGAAGAAGGAATGTGGAGGAAGGTTGGGGAGACTGGTGGTGAAGGAAGGCTGGAGGGAGGGTGCGGGTTGCAGGGAAGAAGGAATGGGGGTTGGGGGAGAAAATGGGTGGGTTTTCCATTTTTTTTTTTTTTTTTTTTTTTGTGTCTTTGTATTTTTTTTTTTTGATATTCAAGTGGGCCCATATTGACACGTGGCACTCAGTTATTGTCCACGTGGGCGCCACATCATCAATTAACAGAAGTTCTAACAAAAAACTTAACAGATGTATGAAACTATCCCAAAATTAAGACTTGAGGTATGACTTTGAGATGAAAAAAACTTCATGTACCAAATGTTGAAAATTACGAAACTTTAGGGTAGTAAACTGAGATTAACCCTTGAATTTTTTATCATTTCAAACCACAACATCAAAAAAGTGAAAAAAAAAAAAAAAAGATCATTATAAAGATGGGTTATGGCAGAGAAATAGAAAGGAGGAGCCAAGAGTTTGCTTTGCGAAAATAGAAAAGCACAAATTAGTCATGTATGTTTTTATACATAAAAAGAGTCAGTCAAAAGTGTCACAATGAAAAAGACAAGTTTCTTTCACCTTTGGCCCCACCATTTAACATGTTCTGCTTCTTTTTTTATCAAAATTTTCTTTGAATATGGCATACTTCTAAATAATCCAAAAAGTTAGTAGTTAAATATTGCAGATACATACCATTTACCATTGGATAATATTAAGGAACAAATTTTAAACTAAATTTATAAATTAAATGATTTGTCATTAATAAGAAATAAATATATTGATCAATGCTTAAATACTAATTAATTATTAATATCCACATCATTTAGTTTATCAGTTTCGATAATATTAGGAAAATCAAATTTTTAAATCAAATTTTATAAATCAAATGATATGTATGTTAATTGTTAAATTATTATTTAAATGTTAATTAATGTGCTTATTTTTTTATTGACAACATATCACTTAACTTGCAAATTTAATTAAAACAATTAGGGTTTTTATCACAAATAGTCCTTGAAATTGACGCATCTCATCAAGATGGTCCCTGAAAATGAAAATCAATCAATATAGTCCCTGAAATTGGGTGTCGCAAATCAATGTAGTCCTTCCATCATAATTCCGTTAAAAATTTTGTTATGTGCTGATGTGGCAAGTGTGACACACCCCGTCCCAAGGAGGGCGTGCTGGCCGTCAGGGCGTGCTGGCCGTCACGTGAAAGTGACGTAACCATGTGCATAGCGCGGAAGCTAATAAGAGAGATAGAAATACAACTAAATAAAAACCAACTACTAGCCGTACTATCCAAATAACATGCTAGTGAAAGTCTAAGTGTATAAATACACATTCAGAGTAATAAGAACACCTAGTTGCAGTCAAGGACAATTACTAAGATATAACACCCAAAGGTTCCTACTTTTGTGAATTCTGTCAGAACACCGTTGAATCCCTCGTGGCCACCAAGGCACTGCTACCTAGAACCTGGAGGGGCGAAAAACAAAACGTGTGAGTGGGCAAAAACAAATCTTTTTAAAACCTTTTCTCTTTTCAAAGGTTCTAACCCCTCGCCGTAAAGCCTGTATAATTTCCCAGAAAATAGCATATATACATATATACTCATCTCAACTCATAAATTCAAAATCCTACCAAAAGTAGTGATATGCAAGGTATATGCCATGCCAAATATATCTCATCAAATCACATAAATATATCAGGTGAACTAACTCATCACAGATGATAACATGTCCACCGAGTGATCAGCTCGGCTGAACTATAGTTCATAATCAATCTCATCATATCTCATCATCACACCGACATATATATATAAATATATATATATCTTGCACACGAGTCGGAACCACCTCACGTGGTCTCACTGACAAGACTGGGTGTAATAAATACGCTCTAGTGCTACGATCACGTGAAGACTATGCGCTAATCGCGGGTCACCTACGAATTGGAACCACCTCACGTGGTCTCACCGACAGGACTATGCACCTAACTTGGATCCAAGGTGAGCGTATGGTGCGAAGGGTGAACATCACGTGAAGGACTATGCCCTGGCCCTGGGCGGGAGCACTAACACCGGGGTGCAAGTTTATGAGCTTTCAATACATCTCACATAATCATCATTTCATATAAATCATTCTCTATCATCAATATATATACTCACCTGATACTTACCTGTGCGTCCACAACACCAATTACCATTATATACAGCTACTAATGCATGAATAAAATAGATATATACTTTGCATGGCATATCATATCGCATTTCATATCACATTTCACTTAAATTGATTTTCTGGGAAAAATCTCATTTATATAGGTATATACAGAGAACAAAAGCCCACTCACAAATAAATCGAAGGGTCACAACCCCCGAGCCTTAATTGATGGCGCTCGTCCTCAGGATAGGCCTCACCTATATGCGTAATAACTGAATAATCGTTATTTAACGCACTTAACCAACAATAGGTAATAACTTCTCATACAATACTCAAATTGGGTATATGAATATACCACAGTGACCTACTCATCCTCAGAAACATCCCCATATTTTTAAAATATTTTTTTGATTACCCATGCGCCGGCAAGTGCACGGCCACACGCGCGGCCACGCAGAGGGAACCCTGACGGAAACCCTAACCGCCGTAAGGAATATTCCACAGAATATTCCGTTATATACTAACAGAAGTTAACGACATTACCTGACCCCGTTAGGAATATTTTGTCAACTCTGACGGAATATTCTTCCTTCTTCTCCGATGCACCTCGCCGTCGACCGCCGTCTGCATCTCGCCGGAAAACTGGAAAATTTTCAAAACCTTATATCTCGGCCATTTCTCAACCAAAATTCATGAAACTTGAACCAAATGAAAGCTCTTGAAGAGTAGAACAAAACCTTACCACTTTGAAGTCCCAAAATCCATGGAATCTCGCCGGAGAAACCTCGATAATCTGGCCTAAACTTTGAACTCGTCGATCTCCACTTCCCGACGTCCAAATCGCCTCAATTTTCTTCTCCGTGCTTAGTAAGGATGATCTAAAGCTTCCTATGGCTTTAGAAACTTCTAAAAATCACGCATTTAACAATGCACAAATCTAGGTTTCGGGTTTCTCACTATCCCGACATCCTAATGTCCAACAAAAGGTACCACTCGACTCGTACAGGCATGAGGAGTACGATGGTGGTCCTAAAAACTTCGATCTACAACTGATTGAAGGGCTTTGGGAGTTTGTTCCATACGGGAGAGGAGATAGAGAGTGTGAGAGAGAGAGAGAGAGAGAGAGAAAGAGAGAGAGAGAGAGAGCATGGGAGGGTGAAAGATAAGGTTTTCGGGTGTGTGTGTGTGTGGTCCTCACACTAACACCTCACCAAAACCACATTTTACAACACCAACCAACAAAAATGTATAAGTCCTCTAAAATCAAATAATTAAGGTTGCTAAATGTAACCTTAAAGTTCAAATGCCACAAAATGATCGAGGGCATAACCGTCCTTTCACGTCAACGATAATAATTTCTCGGGACGGGCTGTTACAAAGTAACGTGGCACACTTTATATTAAAAAACTAATAAAATATTATTAAAACTAAAAAAAATCATTTAATATATATTTTTTTCTTCTTCTTCTTCTCTTCTTCTCTCTGGGTTGCAGCAAACTTGTTTTTTTTTTTTTTTTTTTTTCTTTTTTTTTCCTTCTTCTTCGTCTTCGTCGTCTTCTTCTTCTTCTTCTTCTTTCTTTCTTTCTTTGTGGGTTGCAGGGGGTGGGGGAAGACAAAATTGGGTTTTTTTTTTTTGTTTCCTTTCTTCTTCTTCTTCTTCTTCTTCATTTGGGTTGCAGGGGGTAGCGGAGAAGGGGGCGGGGGGGATGACGAACATGGGTTCTTCTTCTTCTTCTTCGGGTTGTAGGGGGTGGGGGAGAAGGGGAGGGGGGTTTGACAAACATGGGGTTTTTTTTTTTTTTTTTAAGTAATTAATTATTATTTTAAGATTTAAAAAATATTAAATGATTTTTTTTTAGTTTTTTAATATAAAATGTGTCACATCAGCACATAAGAGAATTTAACAGAGTTATGACGGAATGACTACATTGATTTGCAACAGCCAATTTCAGGAACTACATTAATTGATTTTCAATTTCAGGAACCATCCTGATGGGGTGTATCAATTTCAGGGATCATTTGTGATAAAAACCCAAACAATTATTCTTTCTCTTTACCTTATTGGGCTTCCACAAAGAACAGTAGTTTCTGTACTACGCCAGCTTTCATTTTCTGATTTCTGTCAGGACCAGGAGAGAGAAGAAAAATAATGTGTGGGTCTCAGCCACACACCACCTCGACGGTCCTCTCTTCTCTTCTCTGCTTTGAACTTTAAAAAAAAAAAAAAAAAAAAAAAATGGCTACTCCACTTGGTGATGAGTGTCACTCTTCCAACAGGTTAGTGGGTTTCTCTGGATTTTCGTTTGCTCTATTGGGTTTCGATTGTTTCTCAAGTTTTTGCGTTTCTTGATTTGCTTTTCGCATTTGAACATAAAATTTTTATTTCCTCATGAATCTGATCTGCCTTTTTCAAAGATTTCTCTGGTTAGAACTTCAGTAGATTTATACAGTCGTCTTACTAAAAGGTTTCAATTTTTTTTTTCTTTTGAGAAAAAAAGGAGAGCTGTACAATGGTTTATGTTTGCCACCATTTTGTGAATTTTAAACGTTCATTGATATTAACCAATATCATTCAAGTTTCCACATTTCGTTTGTCTCCTTTTTTTTCTTTTTTTTTGTGTGTTTGTTAGATTAGATGTTAGATTAGCCACCGACGACGGAGTTTGAACTTAGGCCATGCAAGAGCTCAATATATTTTCACTACTGTGGTGAAGGGCCATTGGTGCCTTATGAGCGCTAGCATGATTCAAGTTGATGCGTTTATGGAAATTCAGCGAGGAGGACCGGTGGATGTGGTCCTTTAGATGGGTGATGATCGAACTGGGGTTGTGAGGGACCGCATTATTCACTTTAGATATAGCTCTTAGATAAATAATCAAAAGATGAACGAATTTATATGCTTTACAGAAATAATCCTGTTGAAAATTTCCCAGCAATAATCGTAAGAAGCTTCACCGTTGCCAGTTTGTAAGGTTCTACAGACAATATGTTTACTGGATGGGCAAATTTTCTATTGACAATACTGCAATCTGAAACGTATTAGGTTTGTTTGGAATGGTGTCCTGAATATTACTACTTGGTTAAGCAATATTATAATTGGTAAAATTGAACTCCGGCAAGATATATGCATTTGCAGTTATGCATTATTGAAAGTTGACGCTAAATGAAACCAGTATCACCACAGTTTTTGTGCAACAAGCTATCTTAAAGCTGAACTGGGTGAGGTAGTCGAAGTTTCTCATTTCATGTACTCTGTCAAAGCATACGGAATTTGTAGATTATAACATAACTAGATAAATATGAGGGCACAGTATGATCTTTTTGGGTATTATGGATACTAAGAGAAATGATAAAATAGATATGTTATTTGACCTTAATATTTCACGGCCAAAATCTGCATCTTGTCGTAAATTATTTTCTGTTCATATTTGCAGGTCTGGACAAGGCTTTTATTGATTCCTGGTTTCACCCTTCAGCATGAAATCAGGACCAAAGGATGGCTGACACTCTATTATGCCGAGAGGCAAAGCAGCCTCACATTTTTGCATGTTTCCAAATGTGAAGGCAGCAGACTACGTTAAAGGGAGTGCACCTGTCTATCTGAATGTATGACTTGACACCGGCAAATGGCTATGTCTATTGGGCAGGCCTTGGCATCTTTCACTCCGGTGTAGAAGGTTAGCTACCTTAATCGGTACATATTTTATGATAAATCTATGTTAGTGGTTTCTTTGGAAGAGAGTAGCCCCATAGTCCCTGAAAATGATGTGGTTATGTATGATTCTTGATTGAAAAAGCAATTGTGAATTAATCAATTTAAACTGTTGTCTAACTTTTACCTTGATATTACTCGTATTTAAGCCGGTTAAACCTTAATGACAATCTCAACCCAAGCCAATTCAGCTGGATAAAACTTTCCTAAACTTTATTGTGCAATATGCATTTGTTCATCATTATGGCCACTTCAATGACCAACATTTTGTGTAAGAGCGAAACTCTCTAAATTAGTTTGGTCCCGCAGCCTCAGTCCTCTTCGGAAATATTACCTTACCTCCTCTTCCTTTCGCTAGGATGAATAGCGATGCTCCCTGCTTGGACATAATTAAAGGAAATTACAATTACTTGAATAGAAAATTTCCAAACAATATATCTCCTTTGAAATAATTTTATGCTGCGTCCTGAGTTTTAGGTTTCTCAAGATGATACAAATGTTAATTGATCATGTTTTCATACTTACAGTTCATGGGGTAGAATATGCCTTTGGAGCCCATGAGTACTCATCAAGTGGTGTTTTCGAGGTTGAACCTCGACAATGCCCTGGCTTCAAGTTTAGAAGGTCAATTTTCATTGGCATGACATGCTTGGATCCTTTCCAGGTTAGAGAGTTCATGGAGTGTCAATCTGCAATCTACAATGGTGACTCATATCACTTGATTGTCAAGAACTGCAACCATTTCTGTGAAGATATATGTTATAAGCTGACTGGAAAGTGAATACCAAAATGGGTCAATCGACTCGCAAGAATAGGTATATGGCACGTCTTTCTCAACCTGTTTCTGTGAAGCTGGACTTGCAATAATTGTATTCTTCCCTAGAAATCATGATGTGGACCAAACACTTATATTAATTTCGTGTAGATGTATCTTCCACACATGCAGCTCTTTGAGCGCTACCTTTCATAATTACTCATCTATGCCACGAGGCTCACCTTACTACAGTGAAGAAAATATCTATATGATTTATTGTCGAAGAACACATTAAGTGACGCGTTTGTTCTTCATTTTCTTAAGGATTATGGTCAGTTCGTTCTTAAATCATATTTTCTGATTCCTTTTAGGTTCTCTGTGCAACTGTACACTCCCAGACACCCTAAAGACGACCACTGTTCCACATGACCCCAATTTTGAAGGATGCGAAAGTGAAAAAAAGAGACTAAGTGCCTTCACTTTCTTGTCATCAATGTCGATGCCACAGAGGGAAGTATCAATGTCGTCATTGTTTCTACATTCTCACTATAAAGGCTGCCTGCCACCATGGGAGTTTAAAAGGTCTAGAAATGGCTCATTGAAGGAAGGTTGATCCGTCATCATTTTCTACAATGCCGACCAACCATTGGTGTGCAAATACTGAGCTAGCTAGTGAAGGGATGTCACCTTCATCCCTTGCAAGTCCCCGGGGGAAGGGGCAAGTATGTTGTTTTGAGATTGGAGTGTTTCTTCTATGCTAACCGGTGTTTGTGAAGTTTTCATGTTGTATTTGTACGATAGTATTGTAAAATCTCCGATGTGCAGTCATATAATCATATCCGTAGGAGAGGGTCCATTTTTATCAAAATACATTGAGCTTCATGTTTTTGTGAAACAAAATTAGTGTTCAATATTCTGTGCAGCCATGTATTTTCTGTTTCACTAGGTTTCCTGGTGACATCAGCAGAAAAGACACCGGCACCATATCCTTTAAGGGAGTCCATCTCGAACGTTCCAGCACCGAATGTGGAACCAATCGGAACAGTTTTCACACCCCCACGGGCCACGGAGATGTTTCGGAAATGAGATGAAAGTTGAAAATTTCTTCATTTTGTTTGAATTTAAACTCTGATTTCCTTCATTCACACACTGAGCTTGTGAGCTCCTGCAAGTACAGAAATAACCGTTAGAGGAGAGAGAGAGAGAGAGAGAGAGAGAGAGAGAGAGAGAGAGCTAACACATTCCTAATCAATCATTGTAACTAATGTACCATTAAAAAGCTTATAAGCTAACTAATGAAATCTCCAACATAATTACAAGTGTAAATTCAGTGTGGTATTATTTCAACACTTCCCATCAAATCATGCACTGCTTTCACACCGAGCAATCCTCTCAAATAGTTGAACCTGTCTCCTGATAAAGACTTTGTGAAGATGTTAGCAATTTGCTCATTTGTTGGACGTAAATGAGATCGATTGTACCTTGCTGCAAAGCATCCTTTATTCTGTCAATGTGCTTGATTTTCTGATGAAAAACTGGGTTCTTAGTGATGGATATAGTTGAGGTGTTATCACAAATCAATGGAGTTGCTTCAGCTTGTAACTCTCCAAATCCTCTAAAACAAATCTCAACCATATAGCTTATGATGTTGCTTCAGCTGCACTAATGTACTCTGCCTCTGCGGTGGACAAAGCTACACAATTCTGCTTCACAGAAGCCCAAGAGAACATCCAACTGCCAAAAGAAGAAGCATAACCAGAAGTGCTCCTCATGTCATTCTCTTAGCCGTTCCAGTCACTATCACAGTAGCCAATTAGAACTGATCCCTTCCCATTTTCATACTCCAATCCATGTTCAAGGGTTCCTTGAATATATATCAGGACCCTTCTAGTAGTGCCATAGTGTTTGTTTGAGAGACAATGCATAAATCTTGCCAACAGACTTGTTGCATACATTAGATTTGGTTTAGTTGCTGTGAGATATATAGAGAAAACTACAACAACAACAACAAAAATCTGTATTGAACCTCATTAGCAGCACCACTTCCATCATCCTTCCTCAATTTCTCATTTGGAGCCAAATGAGTGCTTATTGGCTTACAATCCTACAGACTAGATTGGCTCAAATTAGAAGATGCATACTTTTCATGATAAAGGAAGATGGATGTTTCTGTCTAAATGACTCCTTTTCCTAGAAAATTATGAAGCAACCCCAGATCAGACATCTCATTTCGCTTCATCATATCAAATTTCAAATCTTGAAGTAGCCTTCGATCACTTCCTATGCAGATTACATCATCAACATAAATTGAGACAATCAGGATTTCTCCACCAAGATCGCCCTTGGTATAGAGTGTTGCGTCATTTGAACTCTTTGAAAATCACACTCTATGAAGTATGAGTCTTTTCACCATACCATGCTCTAGGTGCCTGTTTAAGGTCGTCAAGAGCTTTGTTTAGCTTATAGATTTTTTCTTCTTCTCCATTCACTACAATTCCTCAAGCTACCTCCTTTTTTAATATCCCATTCAAGAAGGCAGATTTCACATCCAATTGAAATAGTTTCCAATCCTTTTGAGCAGCAAGAGCAATGAGGGTTCTGATTGTATCCAATCAAGCCATTGGCGCGAAGGTTTCATTATAATTAATCTCTGGTTTCTGTGCATAACTCTTTGCAACCAGCCTTGCCTTATTCTTTTGAACTGATCCATCAAGATTGAGTTTGGTTTTATCACCCATTTCACTCCAATTATTGGCTTAGTTGTGGATCTATTCACTAGCTCCTAAGTGTCATTCTTCTGAATCATACCTAACTCATTTTTCATTACTTTGTGCCAAGATATATCAGGTTCCATGACACACAAGTTACCATGTTCATAAACCTCACTGATTTTTTTTCCATCTCAAAGTTGTCTTGTCATAACTCTCGGGATCAACAGAGTCAGCTTGCAAGCTAATCACTGGGACCACTGAACTTGAAGCTTCACCTTGAGACAGTGGAGACAATGATTGACTATATTTCTCAGAATTAGCTGGCTCATTGCCATTTTAAGTCACTTCCTCTAATTCTGTGACAATTAGTGGGATTCTCACTTCCTTAACTGAATTTGTCTCCCAATCCCACTTACCATCTTCATTAAACAGCACATCCCTTGAAATTAAGACTTGTCCAGTGCTGGGATTGTAAACTCTATATCCCTTCTTATATGTCCCATAACCTACAAAAATTCCCTTGATACTTGTAGGTTGAAGCTTATGTCTCAAGTGACAAGGAATAAGAGAATAGCACACTGAACCAAAAACTTTAAGATGTTTTACTCCATGCTTTCTTTCAGTAGAGACTTCAAATGGTGTGATATCATTCAAAGCCTTTGTAGGACATATGTTCAACAGATACACAGATGTGTAAACTGCTTCACCCCAGAGTTGATAAGGCAGGTCCTTCTCATGTAGCAAGCATTTTGCCATGTTAACAATGGTCCTAATTTTTCTTTCAGCCACTCTATTCTGCTGTGGAGTATAGGCCACTTTAGTTGCCTCTCCATTCCCAATTCTTCACAAAATGCATTAAACGCAATAGAATTGAACTCCCATACTCTATCTATTCTCATCTTTCTCGGTGTGTAATCACTTTGCAATTTTACCATTGACTTAAACTTCTTAAACGCATTGAAGACTTCTGACTTGACAATTAGAATTGAAGGACAAAGGAAAACATCTATTCCGTTTCTACTGAACACTCACAACCAAATTTGTCAATGTTGTATCATCATACACTTGTATCCTGTTATCTTCAAACAGAAGGAAATAACATGTTCTGTCCTTTGCCCCACAGTAAGCAAGTTTTCAGCAATTCCCGAGACTAACATCATTTCCCTGATATACCTCTTTCCTTTAATTGTTTCAATCACCAGTGAGCCCTTTCTAATGACATCTACAAGTACTCCAGTGCCTACCTACAGTTTAGCTTTAACATTTCGGTTCATATCCACAGCAAATACTCTCTGTAGGTTTTATGATTGTTGCACCCACTGTCTATATACCATACATGACTCTTCCTCTTTTCAACAGTAGAATTACTTGCATAAAACAGATTCATGTCTCTTCAACCTGATTAGCAAAGTTCACCTGCTGTACAGCCTTGTTGAGATTGCAATCTTTGGCAATATGCTCAAATTTACTGCACTTGTGACATTTGGGTTTTCCGTTGTTCCAACACTCTCCATAAATGTAAGTTATAACAGATTAAGGTTCCTTAGCAGCATTATTACCCTGCCATTGTTTCACAGAAGCATTGGTTAAATTCTTCGGATGGTTGCTAGCTCGTAGAAGGCTTCGGACAAGGGTAAGGGCCTGCAGATTTATTCCAAATGTCCCCTTGTTACGATGTGGAGGAGGATCAAAATCATTTATTTTTATCTTGTCCATTTGCTGAGAGTGTTTGAGTTTGTTTACATGATTTTATTGCTCATGTAGGGATAGATGCAAATAATATTGTAAGCTGGCTTGATCAACTTCCCTCGAGGGATGAAGATAAAATATCTCTCCTAAGTAAAGCCATTCTTATTTGTTGGCAAATTTGGAATGAAAGGAATAAGCATAATATTTAGGAACATGAACCCCAGTCCTACAAAAGTCTGAAAATAGCCTGGTAAGAATTTTCAGTTATCCATATTCAATGCACTGCAACAAACAAGAGAATCGACCTTTGTGCCGGTTAAAGTTATTCAACTGTGATTGTTCATGGTTTTTCCTTTAAATTTTATAACCTTCTCTTTTTCATGTCAATACATGAAACATTGTAGGTTTTGAAAGTTCTCTCGGCTTCACCTTCAGCATATTCTGCTAACCCCAAAAGCAAGCTATCAAATCCTCCATCGCTCACTGGATCTGCTATATCTTTAGTTTCAGTTGTGCAGGTATGTTAACTATTCACTGCCCGTCGCCTGTCGTCCATTCCTCCTTTACTTCATTTCCGTGTCTATTAATTTTGTAATACATATATGATTTACCTTGTTTATGTGTTTTTTATCCTTTAATTGGAAAAATCATGCTTATGGTCCATGACAAGGAAATGATATTGATCGTATTAGTTATTTACAACTTTCTGTTGGCTTCATAGTGTTTTTTTGCTAAGCAAAAGAGTACCTCTCTCTTTCTCTGTCTCTCTATTGTTTGTATTTTTGGGAGGCAAACATAGGACTAATTGCAAGTTGCAACAACATATCTACTTCCAGATAACCGTCCAAGAGCATCCTACTTTTGTTTATCGTTACCTTTTCATATTATATTTTACGTCCTCTCTCGCCTGTGGCCGGTGACTTTTCTCAAAATCCTGCCGTACCTTTTGCTATTGGAATGGACTTTAATGCTTGATATTCAGTGTCACAATATAGCTCCCTAGTGTCTGGTTCCTGATGTTTCCATTCATAAACATTACTAAGCCAGTAAAGTTCTTTGGGTGGACTGGTCAGTAAATGAAATCTATTTCCTTCTATGCTTTCGTGATTGAATGTGAGTACATCTATTGTACACATTGTATTTTCTGTAACGGTTTTCTTGTGTTTGTCTCACAGGCAAGAAACAATGCTCGGGTTTTGATATCTGGTTCATTAAGTTTGTTCAGCGATAGGTATTTGATAATTTCCAGCTAAATGACGTTTTCTTATTTTTTACTGTTTCCACTCACAAGATTTGGTTTTGTTTTCAGGTTTTTCAGATCTAAGGTGCATAAGGCTGGAAGCTCAAAGAAGTAAGTGATGCTCTGATTTCTAATTCGATTTCCTTGCCATACTTGTTACAGTTACATTGATATTTTAGGGCATCTCCATTTTGAACTGCAATATAAAGTATGAACTTACACGTAATCAAAGAGGAGAAAAGTGCCTTATTAGTGGAGATACAGCTTGCCTGTGGGGAGTTAACTCATAGCTATACTTCACTTTGTGAAGTGGTCTGGTTGTAGCATAGTTCTCAAGTTAACTGGTGTATTGGATATGATAGACCTGGCATTCGTGTCGTGTTTTCCGTGTTCGTGTCGTTTTTGTGTCATACCCGATATCTTAACGGGTCGTGTCGTGGAACACCCGTTAAAATAAACGGGTAAAGTGAACCGACCCGATAATAGTAACAGGTAATATGATCTGACTCGTTACCAATTAAGGAAAATATATTTTAAACCAATAAATAATCAAATGAAAAACATAATACTAAATATGTATATACATATCATATTGTCACATCCAAAATATAAAAACGCATTTTTCTTATAAGTATATTTTTGCTTACCTAAATTGATTGCTCTGCTTTTTCTTTGCAAGACTCGTATTTGTATTGTCTATACTTTCGCTTCTAAGATCTCATTCTGTTCCCATTATAATCTCCACAGACTCCTCATCACTAAGGTTTACTGAATATGAATCTCTAGCATCCATTGCTTCTGAAACAAAATGGGTATAAATTAATTAATAGCTTAATTAATTAAGTAAAGTCTTTAATAGTTTTTTAATTAATGTAGAAGTGTACAAAATATAGAAAAAATATATAAACGCTCGTAATGACAAGCTTTACAACTTTCATGAAGAGCTTAACTTCGAAATTCGCCACTATAATCATATAAATCATAGATCAAAATTTAACGGTTGATTGTTGTTTACATTTACGCTTCATTGTTCTCATCAAATTTTGTTTTTTCATATTTTCTTTTTTGAAAACATGATCTATTAGAGGATGCAAGAAGATGAATGGTTTGGATCGTTGATATTATATTCAGAGTTTTACGGTTAGTGAAAATATTGCTTGATGTTTATAAAGTTTCTACAAACTATATGACATTGGCTCATATTTTAGTTAACCGTAAATATATCGAAACGTGATATCAAAGATCTAAACGTCATATTTTAGTTAACGGTTAAATATAAATTTAAGGTTTATGGATTATAGTGTTGGATTTCAAAGCCGACCCCTTCATGAAAGTTGTAAAGCTTGTCACTATGGATGATTGTAGATTTTTTTTTACATTTTTTACACTTCTACAATAATTATTATTAATTTTATTAATTTTTCCCTCAAATAAAAAACATTATTCATGAGGGTTTGGAGGATTTTAAAAATCTAAACGATAATGTAAGTGTAACCATTAACTACTTGTGGAAGAATAATGATGAATCACGAGTGTTTATATATTCTTTCACATTTTTCATACTTGTATGTATGTCTTTTTAGTTCTTGCCTATACAAATACTATATTAGTTTATTTCAATTTTGGACAACAACATGTTAAGTAAAATTTATCCTAATAATGATAATAAAGAACTCTCATAACAAAAACAAATAATGACAAAAACCTTTTTTCTTTAACGTATATAGAATAATAATACAAAATTATATATTTAATATAGAATATATTGTATATATTAACATGGCTATTGTATTTTATAATAAATCTTTTAGTAATTAAACTTTAAAATTATCAAAATAATTTTCTTCTTAAAGGATCGAAACGGGTTACCCACGTGTTACCCGCATGTATACCCGTTAAGAATCCGTTATTAACGGGTTCTTAACGGGTCACCCGATAATGACCCGATTAGTTATCGTGTTGATCCGAAACTCGTTATTTTCGTGTCGTGTCAGAAACTGCCGGGTCTAGGATATGATGAAAATTCAATTGTTGATTGTTTATAAACTAATAAAAGGTTCTAGGCTATGGTGCTTGTCGAGGAATGGATGTCCTTTACAACTCAATGATGAGCTATGATTCATGCAGGGATTAGGCTGTAAGAATTACATAAGGAATATACAGATAATATGCATACACCAGCATGCATTCAACGATAAAACAATAAGGGAATAGGATTACGTAGACCATGTTAATGTGCAGCAAACCAGTATAAGATGTATTCATACAATGACAGTTTTACGTAAACCTTACTCGATGAAGAAGAAGCCATTGCAGAACTAGGTGGTCTTCTACTTCCAGTACTTCGAAATGTCTCTCTACTGTGAATAGGGTTTGGTGTGTTTGAGAGAATAAAGCGTATGGAAGCAGGGACTCAACCGTGATATTTATATCGTTAGGGTTTTCTTCACACCCGACCTATCATTGGCTGTGAAGAGAGACCCTTTCTCTTTAGTGTTTTAGTCCCACCATGATTCTACATCTTCGCATTAAAATCTATCAGATTTCCTCTAGGTTAATTGCAAGGGATAAGACTCCACAGTCCTTATTAAGTTAAGACTATCGGATCACTTTGTCGTTCACCACTCGATAGACAAGCGGCTTACAAAAAATGATCCAATCACAATAGTCATTGTCATTCATAATCTTACATTCTCCCATTTGAATGCCAATGATTCATCCTAACAAAATAAGAACCCATGGTGATCACTGAGTCTTCATAAGTATGCAATAACCTTTCCTAACAACTTGTCACTTCGAATCGAATGTAGAACCAAAGAAAACAAAGGACAACTTGGTCTGTCCTTTGCACTCCAGGATTACATACACATTCATCTCAAAGCACTCTGTTGCTATCTAAGTCATGGTGACAAGAACTAATAATCAAAATATTAGCTCACAATACAAACTGAAACAAGTTTCAGTACAACAGGTCTGTTAAGTATAGCTTATCAGTTTTAGAATTTCCATACTGATAATTTTAAATAAAGTTCAAACATCAAAAACTGAATTAGAACAACAACCAACAATTATACTTATCACAAAATAATCAATCGAGTGCTTACTCCCACTCATTGATAGAATCAAAAGTGTCTCTCATTCCCATATCAAAGATGTGCATCTGGTAAAGCCTTTGTAAGAGGGTTAGCAACCATAAGTTCTGTGCTTATATGTTGAATATCAATAGTTCCCTTCTTCACTTCATCTCTAACCTTCAAATATTTCATATCTATAAGTCTGCTTGCAAGTGACCTCTTATTGTTCTTCGAAAAAAACATTGCTACCTTGTTGTCACAATACAACTTAAGTGGCTTCTCAATGTTGTCCAACACGTGCAATCCCCTCACCATGTTTCTGATCCAGATAGCTTGTTTGGTTGCAGTATAACACCCAATGAACTCGGCTTCCATGGTTGATGATGAAATTGATTTCTGTTTAGCACTTTTCCACGATACAGCACCACCAGCAAGCATAAAAATGTATCCATTAGTTGATTTGAGATCATCGACGCAACCTGCCAGATCCGAGTTAGTGTAAGCTAACAACTCAAGTACCTCAACATGTTTATAAGTGAGCATGTAATCTCTCGTTCTTTTGAGATATCGCAAAACCTTCTTGGCTGCAATCTAGTGAGGTGGTCTAGGATTTGCTTGAAACCTGCTTAATACACTAACTGCAAATGCCAAGTCCGGTCTCGTGCATACTTGAGCATACATCAAGCTTCCCACGAGCGATGCATAAGGCTTGTCCTTCATGTTCTCATTCTCTAACTCATTTTTAGGGCTTTGTTCACTACTCATCTTGTCCCCTTTCCCAATTGGCAATTCACCACCAGCACACTTCTCCATGCCGAACCTCTTAGTGATTCTATCAACATATTGTCTCTGTGATAGACCAAGAGCTCTCATGTTTCTATCTCGATTGATCTCTATACCCAGTGCAAACTTTGCTTCCCCTAGGCCTTTCATATGAAAGCTTGCAGCTAACATGTCCTTAGTAGTTTGCAGCAATGTGAGATCTGAACTAGCAATAAGGATATCAACCACATATAAGACCAGGAAAATCACCTTCGAACCACTTATCTTAAGATACACACACTCATCCATCTTATTTTCTTGGAAGCCAAAATTGGACATCACAGTGTCAAATTTCTTGTTCCATTGCCTGGAAGCTTGCTTTAAACCGTAGATGGACTTGTTTAATTTGTAGACCATTGACTATTTCCCCCTTTCAACAAATCCTGATGGTTGAGTCATGTAGATGTCTTCCTCGAGTTCTCTATTCAGAAACGCAGTTTTGACATCCATTTGGTGCAGTTCCAAGTCTAAGTGCGCAGTAAGTGCTAGAATTATTCTCATAGAGTCTTTGGTGGAGACTGGGGAGAAAGTCTCATTGTAATCGATCTCTTCCCTTTGTGTGAACCCCTTTGCAACCAATCTGGCTTTGTGTTTATCAATGTTGCCAAGTGAGTCCCTCTTGGTTTTGTAAACCCATTTGCACCCTACGGTTTTGGTAACTCCACTTGGTTTTGAAACTAGAGTCCATACTCGGTTCTTATGCATGGACTCCAATTCCTCATCCATCGCTGTCTTCCATAACTTGGATCTCATGCTAGTGACAGCCTGATGATAGGTGAGGGGATCATCCTTATCTCCTAAATTGTATTCAGCTTCATTCAAATACACAAAATCGGGAAGAAGTACAGCTTTTCTTTCTCTTTGAGATCTTCTCACCCTTATTGTTTCTTCATGGGGCTGGATCTGAGGTGAGGTTTCTGTTGCAGTACTAACATCTGAAATCGGGTCATCCAATGGAAGTGTGTGATCCACCTCCATTTCAGCTACATTATCAGCAACTAGGGTTTGAGTTACTGTGGGAATTACAGGTTGAAATTGTGTAGTGATTGATAGCATGGTTCCTTGTTGAGGAAGGAAATCAAGGTTACTGCTATCAACAACTAACTCCTCGAATCTTGGACATTCTGATACACCTTCAATGAACTGATTTTCAACCAAGTCTTCAATAAATTTAGCATTATGTGTCTCCATGATTCTGGAATGACCATGAGGACAATAAAACTTGTACCCTTTTGACTTTTCAGAATAACCTACGAATCTGCAACTCGTGGTTCTGGGATCTAATTTCTTCTCAGCTGGATTATAGAATCTCGCCTCAGCTGGACAGCCCCATATATGGAAGTGGTTGAAGCTTGGTCTTCGTCCAGTCCATGCCTCAAATGGCACCATGTCCACTGATTTACTTGGCACCCTATTCAAGATATAGTTTGCTGTTTTCAGTGCTTCACCCCAGAGAAAGATTGGCAGCTTGGAATGAGCAAACATTGATCTAATCATATCCTTGTAGGTCCTGTTCTTTCGTTCTGCAACCCCATTTTGTTGGGGAGTACCTGGGGTTGTGTACTGCGCCACTATGCCGTGCTCTTGAAGGAAGGTTGCAAAAGGACCTTTATGTTGTCCATCTTCCGAATACCTGCCAAAGTACTCACAACCTCTATCGGATCTTACAATTTTAACGTGTTTTTCAAGTTGTTTTTCAACTTCTAATTTGTAAAGCTTAAAACATTCCAATGCTTTTGACTTCTCTGACATTAAGAAAACATAAGCATACCGTGAAAAGTCATCAATAAAAGTTATGAAATATGACTTTCCACATATAGTTTTAGTTGGGAATGGACCACAAATGTCAGTGTGTATTATTTCAAGCAGTTTTTGACTTCGATTTGAACCAGTTTTTCTTGTGTTTGTTAACTTTCCTTTATAACAATCTGTGCATTCTTTAAAATCATTGAAGTCTAGTGGTAGCAACAGATTTTGGCTGGCTAACTTGACAATTCTTTCCTTTGAGATGTGCCCTAACCTTTTGTGCCATAACATGGGAGATTTTTCAGAGAAAATTATTCTTTTGGAACCAATATGTTGAGCATTAAAGCATTCATCTATATATGTGCATTCCATTTGCCACATATCGACTTTAAGAATTGCATGTCCTAGCAAGGTGTCTAATTTATTTGAATCATAAAAACGTACACTTTCTTGGTCCCCAACAAAAGATAAACCAGACTCTACTAACTTTGAAGCTGAAATCAAACTCCTTCTCTTAGAAGGAACATAAAGTACTTGACTCAATTTTAGAATAAAACCAGAAGACAAAACTAGTTGAACACTTCCTATTGACTCGACAGCCACCTTGCTCCCATTCCCAACATAGACATTGTAGACTTCATTGTTTATCTCCTTTGTTTTTGAGAAGCCCTTTTCTGGAAAGCCAGTTTTTGAAACCAACACAGTTCTTTCTCAGATGACCTGTTTCCTTACAAAAGTAGCATTCATTTTCTTTTTCGATTTCAGTGTTCACAGGTTTGAGTTTGTGAGATCCTTTAGAGATGTTAGCACTTTTAAATGGAGAAGAAAAAACCTTCTTCTTCAGCTTACCAGCAGCGAAAGATGAACCAGCATTTGTGGCTTTGGCCGCATGGATGAGATTTGCTTCAGATGACTTGTCACCCTTAAGTCGATCTTCTTCTTGTGCACACATCGAAATTAATTCATCAATTCCCCATTTTTCCTTCTGTGTATTGTATGAAACTTTCAGCTGTCCATACTTGGATGGCAAGGAATTGAGAGCCATATGAACCAAAAACTGATCAGTCATTGGAACCTCGAGATCCTTCAGTTTTTGAGACAGGTCCACCATCTTGAGAATGTGTTCTCTCACACTGCCAACCCCGTCAAATTTCATGGAGGTAAGCTATGTAAGAAATGTGCCAGTTTCAGCTTTCCCTGACTCTTTGAATTTCTCTCCCACTGCAGCTAAAAATTCCTTAGCATTCTCTAGTTTCAGGATCCCTCCTTTGACAGATTGAGTCACGGCTTTCCTCATGATCATTAAGGACATCCTGTTTGCCCTATCCCACTTCTCATATTTGTTCCTTTGATCTGCTGTGCTAGTTTCAGTGAGATCTGCAGGCTTGTCCTCTCTGATTGCCAGATCAATGTCCATCATTCCAAGCACAATCTGCACGTCCTCTTTCCATTTCTTGAAGTTGGAACCAGTCAAGGTTTCAATGTTTTGGAAATTCAGAGAAGTCATGTGAGGGTCTGAAACATATGCACACAAGTCAATCAATAGATTTTAGAATACTTAACAGAACTAAGAAAACTCTCACATAATGTTTTCCATCAAAAGTTTCATATAAACACGGTATCATCTTTGGACAGATGCTGTTTATATCAGGGTTGCATAGCCAATACATAAACACAAGGTCAATTTACATGTCTTCAACACTTTTAAGCAGATGAATAATGCAATCTTGTCGATTTCATGTATCACTATACATTGATTTGTTTGAATGACTTGAATAATAAACACTTTTGAGTAGATTATTACCCACTAACTTCAAGCAAATCACCTTCAAATTTATTGAATAATAAACCGGAATAATGATCTAAACACTTTTGAGCAGATTAGTCATTCAGTTTTGTTTAAAATTCACACTATATTTTGATTTAGTGTTGTAACAACACATAAATCCACTATTTCTTCTTGTTATTTCCTCACTTTCTTGTAGGATATCATTTCCTGAAACATTTGAACAAACCACAGCAGTGCATATACAATACATAATATAGTTTCTTTATTTCTGTTATCAGCGGAAGCATTAAGTTATCTAGTTAAGTGCTGTCAGTTTGATTATATGGTTTTGTACGAACCCTAGCCTTATTGGAAGGCTCTGATACCACATATAAGAATTACATAAGGAATATACAGATAATATGCATACACCAGCATGCATTCAACGATAAAACAATAAGGGAATAGGATTACGTAGACCATGTTTATGTGCAGCAAACCAGTATAAGATGTATTCATACAATGACAGTTTTACGTAAACCTTACTCGATGAAGAAGAAGCCATTGCAGAACTAGGTGGTCTTCTACTTCCAGTACTTCGAAATGTCTCTCTACCGTGAATAGGGTTTGGTGTGTTTGAGAGAATAAAGCGTATGGAAGCACGGACTCAACCGTGATATTTATATCGTTAGGGTTTTCTTCACACCCGACCTATCATTGGCTGTGAAGAGAGACCCTTTCTCTCTAGTGTTTTAGCCCCACCATGATTCTACATCTTCGCATAAAAATCTATCAGATTTCCTCTAGGTTAATTGCAAGGGATAAGACTCCACAGTCCTTATTAAGTTAAGACTATCAGATCACTTTGTCGTTCACCACTCGATAGACAAGCGGCTTACAAAAAATGATCCAATCACAATATTCATTGTCATTCATAATCTTACATAGGCTAGACATGTAGACGATAGATATCAATAGAAATATGCATGTTGGGGAAGTAAAGGGCTCACAAGCTGTTTATATGATATTTATTTTCCCTATGTGGCTGTATCATGACTAAAATATGCACTTTTGAATGAGTCTATTGTGCATATCTCTTAATACCGCAGAATAATTTTCGGTTTGAAAGAAGAAATTTATGAGAAACAATTTTTGTGATAACAGACGTGAGAAATCGGCAAATGAGCAGTTTCTGACTGAACTTAGCAAATGGGTCTTCCATGAAAGATGTCATCTCAAGGTCAGGCAAAAATTATTTTCTTGTAGTCAGAATATCGAAAGTTTATTTAATGAGGCCTGAACAAAATAAAGAGAACAGTAAAAGAGAAGTGATTGTGGGTGATTTTAGTCATCTTATTGCTTCATTATAGCTATGTAGTCTATAGTTAGCATTTTTGGGTTTCTTAAATCCTCACCTTGTTAAAACACGTTTGTCTGTAGGCTGTGAATGTAAAACACCAGAGAGTTGGGGAAGCCGATGAACCTGCAATTTACAGGATCAACGATGACTTGGTAATTTTATTTACTTACGGTGTTGATAAAACTCCCAAAAAAAAAAGAGCAAAGAAACTGAAGACTTCGGCATCTGACACTGAAATTGCAATTTGAAGGAATATTCGGTCGAGATTTATGAATGGTGTGGACAACGTTGGGAACCATATATTGCTGATGATGTCCAAGTGCAGTTTTACATGATGAGTCCCTATGTTCTAAAAACCTTGTCGACCGATCAGAAGGTAATGCACTTTATTCACTGCAGATTTTGCGTAAATATCCCATCTTAATTTTCTTTGTGTGTCAGGGTCGTTATTTTACTGAGTTTAGGGTTCCAGATGTTTATGGGGTTTTCCAGTTCAAAGTTGAGTACAAGAGACTTGGCTACACAAGTTTGTCTCTCCCAAAGCAGGTAATTAAATGTTCCTATAAATGGTGTCGATGCATCTCTAACTTGTTAAAAAGAAGATGTTACAATTAAACGAAGTTTTGTATGGATTTATGCTTCAGCTCGATGGAGGACATGATAGGAGCATATTTATGCGACTTAGTTAGCTTGTTCTTGTGCTTTTACGTTGTTAGTTCTTAGTTATTTAGTCTTTTAAGCCAAATTCGTGTGTTTTCAGGTTCTAAGGACAAAGTATGCAAAAAGAAGCAATTTGGAGCATTCTAGAGCATTTTTGAGCCAAGATTGGATAGTGCAAGCATGGAGGCAAGTTGTTGGACGAGTTTGAAGAGAAAAAGGCTTGAAATCAGCCTCAAAACACACTTTCTAGAAGTCCTATCCTTTGTCCTACAAAAGTGGCGCCTCAAATCCTTCTAGAAACCCCAAAATCTGCCACAAAACACATTCTTTCTAGAACCCTAAAAATCTGGCGCCTC
Source organism: Heteromeles arbutifolia (assembly GCA_024362995.1). NCBI lineage: Eukaryota > Viridiplantae > Streptophyta > Magnoliopsida > Rosales > Rosaceae > Heteromeles > Heteromeles arbutifolia. The sequence continues at coordinate 33,379,738 of JANCRC010000002.1, read as the reverse complement.
CTTTCCTTCTAGAATCCTTTTTCCTTGCCTTGCAAGGCATTCCCTTGCCCTTATCCTATTGTGCCGCACCTCTCAGGCCCTTTCCCTCTTGGATTCTGATTGTTAGGCCCTTTTCCTTGTGGATTTGGGTTCTACAAATCCTTTTCAGAAATTAATTGGACCACAATTCCTTTTCCAAACTAAATGCTGAACCCTAGGGCCCTAATCCATTATTTATGCTAAGTCTAAGTCCCAATCTGATTGACCTAGGGTTTTGAGGTGCCTATATATACATGTTTTAGGGTTTTTGCCGTAGAGAGCCAGCCATTCATCACAGAACCCTCTGCCGCACTCCACACCACCATTCTACACATCCAAACACAATTCCAGCCATCTTCCAAGCCTTGCCGCTACCTACATCCATCCTAAATCCATCTATGACCCTTTCATACATCCATACACACCCTTGAACCCTTGAACCCTTGTGCCGCAGCTAGTTGGGGAAGAAGAAGAACCTGTGCGCTTCATGCTTGCAGATTGGAGCGTTTTAGGTGTACTTGGTTCTTGTTTTCAATGTTTAATTCGTTATTACTTTCTAAACTTGCTGTAATCATGAGTGGCTAAGCCCCTAATTAGTTAGGGGGAAGTTTGAAGCCATGAACATGCTTGAGATATGAATTGATTTCTGCCAGTTGTGATTTGTTAAGCTATGATTGCAATTCAATTATCTGTTTTATTCATAACTGATCTGTGTATGTTTATTAAGGATGCAAACTTAGTTTTCATGCATGAATCAGATGCTAGAATATAAATGAGTTTCACCTAATCGTTACAAGTTTATATTCCTGAGTAGTGAAGGTTGATTATCACAATCCCGTTAATTGAATTCTTGGCAAAAGTATCATGCATTCATAGTTACAATTGCCTCGTCAACACTTATGATTTTCATGAAACATAATGATCTCTGATTGTATCTCTCTTATGCATTCATGTAGAGGACTTTTGGAGAATGATTTGAGTTGTTGCATGCATTCATCCAATTCAATGAGTTAAGGAAAATCTGAGGGTTAATTTGTGCATCACGGTTAATCTGGGGTGTTGAGCATCATAGTTTATTGAAAAGCAATTGGAAATCAATTCATATACAAGTGTGTCATGTGTGGAGAACGGACCTCTAACTAATCCATCCATCATCTTATTTCCTAAATTCGTTTTAGAATCTGTTTAGTTTTACAATTTGTTTGTTTGATTCAATTTCGTCAGAACCAAAACCCCCATTTACTTTCTTGTTTCAAAGTGTTTAAAATCTGTTTTGTTTGTGTTTTAGAGTGTTTTGAGTCAAGTAAAAACCCTAAATTCGTCCAAAGTTGTGTTTAGAGTCCAAAACTGCCCAGATTGTGTTTTTAGGCAGTTTTGAGTGTTTTTAGCTTGTTTTGAGTCTTTTGAGTTTGTTTTTAGTCCCTTGAGTCTTTCCAAACGTTTTTAACTTTGTTTTTGTATTTTAAGTCAGTTTAGAGGTTTTAGCAAGCCCTCATAATCCCCGGTTTAGAACGATCCCTACTTGCATTTATACTACAATTTGACAACAAGAGGGTTTAATTTGAGTGCTTAACTTTTATCACATCAGGACATCATGTACTTAAGAAATTTGAATCTGATAATATAGTATCGAAGCTTCATAATTGATTGAAAATCTGTGGGTACATTAATAAAGTTTGAAATAAGTCTGATTAGAAATTTTCAATTTCAATTTACCGCAGTTATTCTTGTAAAACTTATTAGTCCAATTAGTTATTAGGATAGGTATTTGAATGGTGAGAAACTGAGAATAAAGAAAAGAACATAAATATAGTATCTACCATTGAATGACCGGCTACTAACGCTTTTACACCTGGAATGGCATACACTTCAACTTCGAGTAAGGATTATAAGCTTACAGTACCCCAAACTGTTAGGATGCCAGATGGCATCATCTTGTGGTGACAGATAGAGTTGAGTATTAGTATAAATAGTACATTGTAAGAGAGGAAAAGGGGGAATGAAATGATATTGTTGTTCTGTTACTATCTCTCTATGCAATTGTGGAAGATGCAAAGTAAGGGTTCTAACATTGGTATCAGCCAGCGTTGATCCGCTCAATCTTTCTCCGTTGTATACCGCCTCAAACGTTTTGCAAAAACCGTGGAATAGAGGGTTTCCAATCGGGAATCCAAGTTCATCGAGTTCAAGAAGTCTCAAGCAAATTCAGGATTTCTTAGGCCAAATTCCAAGCCGACGTTCTTCTTCAATTGAAGTTGCTTGCTGAAAAACTGGGTGTGTAATCTTCTGCAGCTACACCAACGCATCAGCCGTTCATCAAATCGACATCTCCTCTCTCTCTTGAGAAATCGAATGAAATTGTTCTCAAGCTTCAATCCTTCCACACAGAAAAGGTTTGAGTCCGAGAAAAAAGAGATGAATTCTGGTCTCAGTTCCGTCCAAGATACAAGCCCAAGACTCGTCCTTGTTTACGACCAACATTGAAGAAATTCAAGAGGGTTCGCGACTACGCCAAATACCACGAAGTTGGTTCTGCAATGTTTCGTTCCAGTTCCAAAAATCAAGAAAGTTTTGGGTTCTTTCGAAGTGAATTGCCTCGGAAGAACGAAAACGTTTTCGATTTGTTCAATAAGGAAGCTAAAGATTTGGTGGATCCTCCACTTCTTGATTCTGATTGCAAGACAGGCACCACAAAGGAATTGATTTTTGGGTTCCCTGTTTCTGATTTTGAATTTATAGGAATGGAGAAAAAAGTTGCTGCTTCGAAATTGTTGGCCAAGAAAGTTGAAGACTCCTTGCTCTGTGATGTGGGTCTTTGTTCTTTTCCTAAAGTGGGTTCTTTCCCTGAAGTGGTTTTAATTTCGGTTGCAAAATCTGGTGGAAATGATGCCCACCATGTGTTTGTTGGACTGCAGCACACGTTCGACATTACTTCTTTGAAGCTTGGCTTCCATGAATTCACTCGTAACAAAGGCGGAACAAATAATCAAAGGCTCTTTCATTCGAAATCAGCCACTGTTCTTGAATCTAATGGTAAGAATGGCAAATCCCAAGTTTTCATTTTAGAAATTCATGTTTCTAATGTTGAGTTCAAGAAGGCTAAATTGCCTGGTTCGAGTGCACTCTACCTGTTCGACAAAATGTCGAACTCAGGTTACATTCTTGATATTAAGCTGGGGTACCATATGAGCATTCGTGATAAAGGTGGTACCAATTTTCTCTTCAGTTTTGAATCAATAGATTTATTGGCCAGCTGCAAGGACTCAGGTTTCTGTGTTGTTATCGATCGGTCCATGGGCTACTACTACAAGGGAATTCGTGACAAGGGTGGAACAATTAGTCAGAGGCTCTTCAATTTGAAGTCCAAGAATAAAGATTGTGGTCTGGGTTCTGATTGTTCCAAGGTGTTCAAATGTGTGGTGAGTTTTGATTCTTCCATGATCATTGATGGGGAAGATGCTGGTTATTTGGGATTGCATCATTTAGAAGCTTATATAGGGAAGAACAGAAAAAATGGAAGTAAGTTCACCTTCTCCAGATTTGAAACTAGTTTCTGTGTTGTTGTCCATTGTGACATGTGCTATTGCAAGGGCATTCGGGATAAGGGTGGAGGCTCCAAATTCGGGAAGAGCGTTGATGATGAGGAAAAGATGGTGAATTTGTATTTTAATCAGATTGGTTGGCCTAGTTCTTTGCCTACAAACGAGGAGTCATTTGTGAAAAATGTTCTGCAAAAGAAGAAAATGGCAATGGATGAGTTTCTAATGTCAGAAACATTGACTTTACGACCTGGAGTTGAAGAGTTTATTGATGATGCATACAAGGAAAGGATTCATGTGGTTGTACTGACAACTTATAGTAAGAGTGAAGATCAAATTGGCAGATCAATTGTTGAAAAGCTTGGCGAGGAAAGAATTTCAAAGCTAAAGATTGTCGAAGATAAGGAGGTTGACCTAGTTTGTATACCCAACTAGTAAATGATACAGGATTATCATCTGGTGTAGATAAGCAACTAGCTAAGGAGGCAATAAAAGCAGTTTCCGCTGAGAAACAAATGATTGAAGAGGAGGTGGCATCTATGCTACATCTAAGTGTAGATATCGATACTAGCCCGCCTGAAAGCTTAGAGAAGATCATTGCTGCATTCCGAAATATGCTACTGGACTTAAAACCTTGAGGACAAGGTCTTTGATTATGGGAGGGTGTATTATGGCGTTGGGTTCTCAATGGTCAAGCCTTGAAGTTGTCTACCTTTGCAGATCAAATTCTTCAGGTTTTTTCAGTTTCAAGCCTTGCTGCAAGGCTCATTTTATGGGGAAAAACCAAGAGAGGAAATAAGCAGCAAAACATCAAAGATGCAGAACCCAGAGAGAACAGAGAACTACCTTGTTTGCAGATATTATCTAACTTTGAATATGGAGGGTACTCAATTAGATATGAGTGTAGTGTTTCAGTTCATACTTCTTTTTCATATTCCATATTCTTGCCTGAAAAAGCATTTGGGACCACAAGTACAAACCACAGGGCCATTGCCAGTTATCACAGATGCTGGGAATTTGCAAGATGCACCAGTTGCAATCTTGGACTGAAGAATGATCAAGAAAGTGCTGCAGCTACATAAGCCTTAGTTCAATGGCAAAACCACTCCAAAGATGACGTTACATGGGAACTATACCATGAACTGAAGCTTAAGTTCCGGAAATTGTGAACCTTTAATACATTCTTGTGATTGTGTTGTTCCTGGTTTTATTGCTGGTTTTCAATTGTACATAGTTCGAAATTGTAAATCTTACTTGTAAGATTGGTTTTAAGGGGGGGGGTATTGTTAGGATGCCAGATGGCATCATCTTGTGGTGACAGTTAGAGTTGAGTATTAGTATAAATAGTACATTGTAAGAGAGGAAAAAGGGGAATGAAATGATATTGTTGTTCTGTTACTATCTCTCTGTGCAATTGTGGAAGATGCAGAGTAAGGGTTCTAACACAAACTTTGTATTATGACAAAAAATGTGATATTTTATTTATTTATTTATTTTAATTCTTGCTTTTTATGAGTGAGTCAGGTTTTCTGTTTTAGTGTAATGTTATTTTATACACTGCCTCAATGGAAACTTGGATATTGAATTGCAGATCCCTGTTCGACCATTTAGACACAATGAATACGAAAGATTTATACCAGCAGCTTATCCCTACTATGGATCCAACATTTTCTATGGTAACTCTTTTGTTTTCTGGAATGGGCCTCTGTTACATTATACGTTCACTCACACGCACACACAATGAATGCAAAAGATACCTACACACAACGAGCGTCTTAGACAAGATCCCTTGCCATCCACACTCAGTGGCGGATCCACAGTGGGGTCAATGGGGTCGAACGACCCCTTGGAAGCCATGAAAACAACCTTAAAGACCCCTTGGAGATGCTGGTACGACCCCTTGGAGCTGCTGGTGCGACCTCTTGGCTGCACACCAAGTGTTCGACGAAAGGTCTGAAAGAACCCCTCCTCGGCTGGGCAAAACGAAGACGAAGACGAAGACGAAGGTGCGCGCCTGTTTTTTTTTTCAAAACAACCTGGGCAAAACGACGTCGTTTTGGGCCAGGTCTGAACAAAAAAAAAAAAGCCCAGCGTGTCCTTTTCAGCCCTATTTCACACAGATTCATTCCAAAACCCCCAAATTTCTTTTGTTTTCTCTTCCTCTCCAACCCTAAGTTCCAAACTCAATCCCCCCCAAACCCTCAACTCCATCTCCTCCCTTGCTGCCGCCATTAAGGTGCCTTTGTGCTGCTGTCGTCGTCACTGTGGTGGTGGTGCCACCAACTTTGCTCTTTGTATTTGCTCATTGTTATTGTGAAATTTCACAATTCAAGTAAGTTCTAAACCCTATGTATGATATATTTAATTTAATTGAAACCTAATTCATATTTATTTTGATTATATTGGTGGTTTGTTTATATTGTGAGTATTTATTTTGAATATTTTGTATATGTAGAATATATTTAATTTAATTGAAATTCAATTCATATTTATTTTGATTATATTGATGGTTTGTTTATATTGTGAGTTTTTATTTCATTATTTTGTATATGTAGAATGCAAGATGAGATATTTAATTTAATTGAAATCCAATTCATACTTATTTTGATTATGTTGATGGTTTGTTTATATTGTGAGTATTTATTTTGAATATTTTGTATATGTAGAATATATTTAATTTAATTGAAATTCAATTCATACTTATTTTGATTATATTGATGGTTTGTTTATATTGTGAGTTTTTATTTTCATTATTTTGTATATGTTGAATGCAAGATGAGATATTTAATTTAATTGAAATCCAATTCATATTTATTTTGATTATGTTGATGGTTTGTTTATATTGTGAGTATTTATTTTGAATATTTTGTATATGTAGAATTATTATGGAACGGTTTTTTAAGAGAAAGTCATCATCGGGTTCGGGTAGTTCGAATAATGTTGATAGTTCAAATACTGTTGGTAGTTCAAGAACTCCAAGTTCAAGACAAAGTCAGTTAAATGGTGTTTTGGGTAATCTTGAAGCGGATCCTGGATTGAGAACTCGAATAATAGATTACGATGCTAATATGAGAGATGAGGTCCGAAGATCATATCTACAAAAAGGACCTTGTCAACCTAGAGGTCATAATTTCCCAATAACTAATATGTCGGGAATTAATCGACGCTTCATTCCCCAATGGTTTGATGAGTTTGATTGGTTGGAGTATACTATATCTAAAGATGCGGCATTTTGTCTCTATTGCTATCTCTTTAAAACCAATTTTGCACAAGTGGGTAGTGAAGCTTTCACTGGAGATGGATTTAAGACTTGGAAGAAAGGGAGAGAAAGATTTAAGATGCATGTTGGACCGGTTGGGAGTGTTCATAATAAGGCTAGAGAAGCTGCTACAAATTTGATGAATCAAGCTACACATATTGAAACGGCAGTGAGCAAACACTCCGACCAAGCTCGTAAGGCTTATCGCACATGCTTGAATGCATCAATCAAGTGCACTAAGTTTTTATTGCGACAAGGTCTTCCTTTTCGTGGCCATGATGAAATTGCCACTTCAAGCAATAGGGGAAATTACTTGGAGCTATTGCAATTCCTTGCAGATAATAATGATCAAGTTAGAGAAGTTGTGATGGAAAATGCTCCGGGGAATCTCAAATTACTAGCTCCTAGCATTCAAAAAGAAATTGTGAATTCATGTGCCCTTGAAACACTTGATGCTATCATGGATGGTCTAAAAGATAGATTCTTTTCAATATTGGTGGATGAAGCACGTGATGTGTCGGTGAAAGAGCAAATGGCTATTGTGTTGCGTTATGTGGATGACAACGGGCATGTAATTGAAAGATTTGTGGGTATCCAACATGTTACCAACACTACTTCAAGTTCACTAAAGGATGCTATTGACACATTATTTTCTCACAACGGTTTGAGCATTTCCAAGCTACGAGGACAAGGTTATGATAGTGCTAGCAATATGAGAGGTGAGTTGAATGGCCTTAAAACAAAGATATTGAGAGAACAACCTTGTGCATATTATGTTCATTGCTTTGCTCATCAACTTCAACTAGCTCTTGTTGCCGTAGCAAAGAAGAATATAGACATTGCCTCTCTTTTTGCAATGGCTAATAGTGTGGTTAATCATGTTGGAGCATCTTGTAAGCGGCGTGATTTACTTAGAGGGCAACTTCAAGAAGAGCTTGTGATAGCTTTTGAAAATGATTGTCTTATAACGGGGCGAGGCTTAAATCAAGAAACAAGTCTCAAACGTGCCGGTGACACACGATGGAACTCACACTATGGTACCTTGATTAGCATCATTTCCATGTTTTCATCCGTGGTTCATGTGCTTCAAATGGTTATTGATGATAATCCCAATGAAAGTGCGGGTGAAACATATAAGTTAATGAGAGAAATACGTACTTTTGAGTTTGTGTTTCACCTTTTCTTGATGAAAGTCATATTGGGACTCACAAATGATTTGTCACAAGCATTGCAAAGGAAAGATCAAGAAATTGTGAATGCAATGGCTTTAGTGAAATCATGCAAGGAAAAGCTATATTGGATGAGGAATAATGGGTTCGATGCATTGGTTGATGAAGTATCTTCTTTTTGTGAAAAACATTATATTGATGTTCCTAACATGAAAGAGGCATTTATACTTCCAGGGAGGTCAAGGCGTAATGCTCCAATAAAGACAAATCGCCATCATTATCGTGTGGAGCTCTTTATTTATGTCATTGATGAGCAAATTACGGAGTTAGAGGATCGCTTTAATGAGGTAAATACCGAGTTGCTTATTTGTTTGGCATGTTTGAGTCCGAAAGATTCATTTGTAGCTTTTGATAAACCAAAGTTACTTCGTCTTGCTCAATTTTACCCTCAAGACTTTTCGGATGAGGATCGTTTGGCACTTGAAGATCAACTTGAGATTTATATTCATTATGTGCGTTCCAGTAGTGATTTCTCTCAATTGGAAGGGATTGGTGATCTTGCAAAAAAAATGGTGGAGACAAGGATGCATCAAGTATTCAATTATGTATATTTGCTCATTACATTGTCTTTAGTTTTACCAGTTGCTACTGCTTCAGTGGAGAGAGCATTTTCTGTCATGAATATTGTTAAGGGTCCACTTAGCAACAAAATGGGAGATCAATGGTTGAGTGATAGCTTGCTTGTTTATATTGAGAGAGATATTTTTGCTTGTATTGAAAATGAAGCTATAATGCTTCGTTTTCAAAATATGAAACCTCGGCGTGGACAATTATAGCTTGTAATATTGTTTCCGTTATGAATTATGAATGAAAGTACTATGATTTCATTTTCAACATGTTTTTCCATCCTAAATTTTTTTTTGGACTTTTACACTACGACCCCTTGTGGTAAGATTCCTGGCTCCGCCACTGTCCACACTGCCCTTCATTTTCTTATATTTTTATAAATATTTTGGATGTCATCTTTCCAACTCTCGTTTAATGGCGTGAAGAGCATCTCAGCATTCATGGCCTAGTCGTTAGTGTTTAGCTTCCGTATTTCAATTTACACTGGTGGCATAAGCTATTTGTACATAATTTATTGGAGTATGATTTTAGCAGTGTTCTAATAACAAGATCTTCTTGGTATTGTGATGCAGATGACAGGTTTCGTCGTCTTTACAGCAGTCCACCTGTATAACAAGTAGGTGTAGAACAATTCTAGGGGAAGATGTACGGCAATGACTAAGAGCTGATTAGGAACGGAAATTTTGATTAGGCAATAGCATTACGCAGACTTGTCTATACCTATAAATGCATTATATTATTAAGTGGTTCATTGCCCCTTTCTTTTCTTTTTCTTTTTTTCTTTTTTTTTTTTTCCAAAAGAGCATGATTCATTAAACAACATAAAGTATTACATTGGCAGCAGCCATGAACATCTTGCCAGCAGCCACCAAGGCGGCCTCAGAGGAGAAACCGAGTGGTACATTTGACCAAGGCTTCGCAAGGCAAAAGTTTCATACCCGTTGCAGGAAAAAAAACCCCAACCTAAACTTGCCATTAGAAACGCCAAACCAGGGGAGAGTTACCAGATCCGAAACACCTTCACATAATCTTGCATGTACGTCCAAAGCCTTTTTAACCAAAATGGTCCTTGAGATTTGCATAACACATAACTTTGGTCCCTGAGATTGAAAATCAATAGACATGGTCCTTGACATTGCCAACCATCCATTATTTTGATCTTTCCGTTTAGTGTCCCGGACCTTTTGGCCGAAAGTTTGGGCAATTTTCAAAGCTTCGTAACTCAATTGTTTCTTAATCAAATTCGACCCATAATATTATCAAAATGAAGATAGGAAAGTGTAGAACAAGATTATAACTATTTGGAAGCCCAATGGTTGCCGGAGATGGCCGGAATATAGCCTGAAAGGTGACTAGTCTGCGGGAAAACTGGAAACTTGCTGGAAACTGGGTAAACTTTAAACGTTCATAACTCCTTCAATACTCAACGAAATCGAGTGATTCAAAAATGAAAATCATACTTCTCGACAATATGAAGAGAATGGTACCTTTTTAGATGGCTAGATCGCCGTGATTTGGCCGGAAAATGGCTCGAAAGTGGCGGTCTTGGTCCCGAGTTAACCACTTTCGAGCTGTTTTCTGGCCAAACCACGGCGAATTAGCCGTAGAGAAAGTACCATTCTCTTCGTCTCATTGAGAAGTATGATTTTCGTTTTTGAATCACTCGATTTCGTTGAGTATTGAAGAAGTTATGAACGTTTAAAATTTACCCAGTTTCCGGCAAGTTTTCCAGTTTTCCAGTGGACCAGTCACCTTTCAAGCTATTTTCCGGCTATCTCTGGCAACCATTGGGCTTCCAAATAGTATAATCTTGTTATACACTTTCCTATCTTCATTTTGACATATTATGGATCGAATTTCGTTAAGAAACGATTGAGTTACGAAGCTTTGAAAATTGTACAAACTTCTAGCAAAGAGCTCTGGGACACTTAAGGGAGTTTTTAACGGAATGACCAAAATAATGGATGGTTGAAAATCTCAGGGACCATTTCTATTGATTTTCAATCTTAGGGACCAAAGTGATGTGCTATGCAAATCTCAGGGACCATTTTGACTATAAAGCCAAATAGAAATACAAAAGAAAGAAAAAAAATGAAGCTAAAATAACCTTGCTTTGGAAGAAGCTGCAACACGCTTGGCCTCGTAATTCCGGCATGCAGGTCGGGCGAGGACCAGTGCGGGGATGATCTGCGGGGGGATGAACTGTGGGGTAGAGAGGTAAAGGATTGATATGGAGGAACATGAGGTTTAAAAGAGGAATGAGGATCCTCGGGGGATGAACTGTGGGGTGGAGAAGTAAAGGGTTGATATGGAGGAACATGAGGTTTAAAAGAGGAATGAGGATCCTCTCCAGATCCTCTTTGTGAGGATCCTGGGGATTTTTTAATTGTGTTCGTTCATCGTACGTTGTGCGGTCATAAATCATTCTAAATTTTTTTATTTAAAATTGAACACAAACAGTACCTGATGAAAACTGACCACACGATGTACGATGAATGTACATGATTAAAGGATCCCCGGGATCCTCGTTCTTAAAAGAGGGCGGTTTGCAAATAAGGGAGGGTGAAATTAAACAAGACGAAAAAAATTAAAAAGCAACGAGAAACGCTGGGAAATCGATGATAACCATTGGGAAAGCAAGTCACCAACTCTAAAAACGGTAGCCAGTGGCGATTGGGATAGGGTTCAAGAAGATGAGGGGTCTAGCAAGTCTAGGTTTGATTTGCTGGATTTGGGGAAGAGGAAATTGTAGTAATGGTTTTTTAACTTTAACCCAGTTAGAGCAATGGTCTTTCAACTAAAAATCAATGATTATTGGTCCTTTAACTTATTAAAACGTGCAGTTATGATCATTTTCGTCAACTCCGTTAAAACTTCCGTCGAAGTAGTGTCATGTCATGCACATCAGGCTGAATCAATGGGCAAATATGGAAAACCAAATGAAGAAAAAAAATTATAGCCATGGTCCTTTAATTTTAATCCAATTAGAGCAATGGTCCTTAACTTTAACCCAATTGTAGCAATGGTCCTTCCAAGATGAGTCATTTTGACTGAATTCTGAGAGAATTGATGAAAAAGATCATACCTGCATATTTTGATGAGTTAAGGGACCAATGGTCATGAATTTTTAGTTGAGAGACTATTACTCCAGTTGAGTTAAAGTTAAGAAATCGCTGCTACAATTTTCTCTTTGGGGAAAAAGCAACAGGGAGGTGAAGATTGTAATCAAAATTAAGAAGAGGCCGTGGAAGAAGATGGGGGCTTTTATTAGAAAAAGCTAGAAGTTCTACATGTAAAGTAAAACTGCATCCGTACAATCAAATCCCCTTTGGATTACACCTGGATTTAAAAGAGCATCTTATATCTAAACTACATATTAATAAAACTCTGTATGTCAATTAAAAACAAATGAAATTACAATCATATCCTTTAAAACATAACTATAAAAAAATATTAGAAAATAAATTATGGGCATTAAAGTTATTTTGGAAAGGCAAGTTTTTGCTGTTTTCTTTTTAAGCCTCACAGCCAGGTAAGGTAGTTTTCTTCCACCACGTTCCCCTCTAACTTAACCGACTTTCAATTCAAGCGGCAAACCTTGTTGCGGGCAGGTCCAAAGCGAGTGGTGAAAGAAAGAGAGAAGGAGAAGTCTCCTTCGCCCACCAAAAATATCCTCTGTCCAGTCTTCTGTTTCGACGTCTGCTTCCCTTTATTCTTTGTAAAATTGATTGCACACGCACAACGTGTGTGGCCCAGTTGCTAGTTTACTATCAGAAAAGGCCCGAAAGGTTTATACATTTTCAAGTTACTCTTAAAACACAAATGTCCATAAAATTAAAGAATATGATTAACATTTAACTGTCCTCACTTATGGTTGTTTAACAAGATACAAATAAGTTTACAAAGTTACTTTGAGTTTAAGTTACAATTCCTTAAGAGGAAAATGTAGTAATGGTCCCTTAACTTTAACACAATTGGAACAATGTCCCCCATCTAAAAATCTATGATTATTGGTCCCTTAACTCATTAAAACATGTAGCTATAGTCATTTTCATCAATCGTTTCTTAACCAAATTCGACCCATAATATATCAAAATGAAGATAGGAAAGTTTAGAAAAAGATTATACCTATTTGGAAGCCCAATGGTTGCCGGCGATGGCCGGAAAATAGCCTCAAATGTGACTGGTCTGAGGAAAAATTGGAAACTCGCCGAAAACTGGGTAAACTTTAAACGTTCATAACTTCTTCAATAATCAACAAAATTGAGTGATTCAAAAATGAAAATCATACTTCTCGACGAGACAAAGAGAATGGTATCTTTTTTTATGGCTAACTCGCCTTAGTTTGGCCGGAAAACGGCTTGAAATTGGATAACCATTTTCGAGTTAGCCAATTTCGAGCCGTTTTCCGGCCAAACTAAGGCGAGTTAGCCATCAATAAAGATACCATTCTCTTTGTTTCATTGAGAAGTATGATTTTATTTTTTGAATCACTCGATTTCGTTGATTATTGAAGAAGTTATGAACGTTTAAAGTTTACCCAGTTTCCGGCGAGTTTTCAAGTTTTTTCGCGGATCAGTCATATCTGGGGCTATTTTCCAGCCATCTCCGGAAACTATTGGGCTTCCAAATGGTATAATCTTGTTCTACACTGTCCTATCTTCATTTTGATATATTATGGGTCGAATTTGGTTAAGAAACAATTGAGTTACGAAGCTTTGAAAATTGTCCAAAGAGTTTTTAACGGAATGACTATTTGTGATGTGTTTGATCAATCTCAGGGACCATTTCTATTGATTTTCCATGTCAGGAACCAAAATGATGTGTTTGATCAATGTCAGGGACCATTTGTGATAAAAACCCTTAATATTACATTGAAAAAATCCTTAACGGACATAGTCCACATACAAAAAATCCTTGAACTTTTCCCTCTACATAAAAAAAAAAAATAACAAAATAGATCGAGAAAGCACCCTAGGCAAGGGAAGAAAATGGAAGTTGTTCCCTTGAGCACCTAAAGTTTCCCTCCAGTACTCTTGATTGTCAAGACAGCAGCCTAGGCAAGGAAAGATATGAAATATTAAAATACGTGCAATTAATTTATACATCAACATGTTTATACTATAAAAAAAATAAGGATACAGTATGGATACCTAGTCTTTTTTTGCTGGAAAAGAATCTTGTTTTATACCAGTTGGAAAGGACATTTTTTCAGTGATTTAATGCAATCTGATATTTAGTACATGATGTTGCATATTGTAGATGTAAATATTGAGATTTTATGGAATAATTGAACAATCAATCTAAAAACCAAGTTAACACCCATAGACTTATCCCCTGTATTCTCAAGAGGACCTAATTCACTTCTTAATTCTACCTAACATGTATCACTTAACACTTCACTGTAGCTTAATAGAACAATATAGAAAATGGTAGAAATCAAACGTTATTTTTGAAAGCCTAAACTAATACAAATTAGGACATTAAAGTAATTGGTAGATTGAAGACTAACCAGGTTGAGAGTGGAGCTTGATTTGTTCACTTCACAAAAAGTCATAGAAAGCACGACTTTAAACACTCAGGTTAGTCTTTGAACAATGAATAGGTAAGGAAAAAGTGGTCTATTTTCCAATTGAATAGATATTTATGAAAGAAAAGAGAGAACCACAATGTATATTCCAGTACTCATAAGCAATAATTTGGGAATTTTCCGACAACATACACTAAAAGTAGGATAGCCAAGGAAAACAATAAGCAACAATTATCTTTGTTAACAAAGAAAAAGAATGCAAGTGCACCTGTTTGAAGGATCACATGGCAACACAAAGAATTATTGAAAACATAAGAAGATTCATGAGATAGATCGATGCATGACAAAGGCAAAAATACAAATTTCGGGAAACAATTGTCTAGTTAAGGAACAATCTCATTAACAACTCAGTATGAAATATGGACAAAGACTGAGACATTACTCACATAAAGTTATTCGGATCACCACTTGTGCCAGCAACAAAGGCTGGGGTCAATGAGATAATCAACAACCTTCCCACACTGCAAATGAGTATGTTAAAAAGAAGCATGCTTAGGAAATCATTTCTTAATAAATTAACATTGAAGGAGAAGACTACGACCTTTCTTTGGTGTCAGAGTTGGAAAGTCCTTTATGCAGAAACGTGAAAAAGAACAAATCAAAGATGCACTTACACCATAATTCATGATCATTATCCAAAATTTCCAAAGCAAACATACAATCAAACAGATACCTCTCTATTTTTCATCTCTCTCTCCCTATTATTTGTATTGTGATAAGGTTTATGATAAACAATGATTTTACCAAAATTCAACAATAATAAACATCACAGTCGAAGTTTAACATGAGAGAAAGAGTCAATCTCTACCTTTGATGTGTTGATCCTACCATTCCCTTGCATGCTTGATCTCTGCATAAAAATAGTGTTTGGTTGGTGAGAAAATGCAGAGAAAACGAACAAAATTTAATCTAATTCTAAATTTACCAGTATTAACAGAACCAATAACTTGATAACATTTTTACATCATTAATTAGTAGAAAGCAATACATAAATACAACCCAACAAAATAAACATAATGCATTCATTGCTGAAACAGGGAACCAACCTCCATGCTGCTGTTGTGCAAGATCCAGCAGAGGAATCACTGCAGAATGTTTGTAGTTGGATGGATAATGGGATAGTACATCTCTTTCACCTAAAACTGAAAAAGTGACACCTTTTAGAACTCAAAAAACATAAAAAAAATCTTGCAAGTGCCAAATAATGGATATAATCAATGCTCGTGGTCTGACAGCTCAATTCAAGAACTTATATAACATCATCATCATATGAATCAGTAAGAAAACTTTCTAAAATACGATAAATAACTTGGGGAAATTTAAACCTTATAGGACAATCCAATTCTAGTAACTCAACTTAGCAACGTGGTTGGAACGTTCAACACCCCCTACGCTCTAGTTATGAATAAATTCAAAACTGAGCATGTTTGAATTAAGGGTGCTCAGAAAATCCTAAACCTTTTATACACATCTTTGCTTAAATATCGGGGCTTGTAATGTTTGACATAAATAGCTTAGCCTAAAGCACACATTGACAACCAAATTACACAATCTTTCTCCTCTTTTTCATCTTTTTACAATTACACGTCTTTCGCCAACGTTACTACATTGCATCGCCATTGAATAATATGCTAATACAAATTACAATGGAAAGGGGCATTCCAAAAATAGAAAAATAGACAAAGCTCTAAATCAAAACTCTAAAATCTTGAAAGCTCACATTAAATACACAGGGCTCTTAAGGCTGCAAACAAAAGCCCCAAATCCAAAGAACCACGATTTCTTAAAGCCAAAAACAAAACAAAATTAAACACCATGATGAGGAATCCAAAGCTACAAACAAAATCTCCAAAATCACAACAACAAAAAACCCATTCATAAATTAAAATTTAGACTCCTAAATACATAATATTCAAAGCAGAAAATTATCCACCCCAAATCGGCACCAATAAACACTACCTTTTACCGGCCTTCAAATTTCTTCGAATCAACACCAAATTAACTATTTTTCAGCAACAGAAGCTCCTCGTATAAAAAGCTTAAGATGAGCATCTATTTGAGTCGAGCATTTCCAAGATCTAATTCAAGTTTTTTCTTATGTAGTGGAAATGCCTTACAGATAGTTTTACCCCCATGACAACGGAAGCAGATTCAGAGGTTGAATCTGTCTTGTCATATCTCTTCCTCCTCTGTTACAGGTATTTGATCCCCCTTACGCTTACAACATAGGGGGCTGCTTACCTTCTTCGGGTGCATCAAACTTGGTTTAGTAGAATATCTCATGTGTTCCCTGACTGGAGAAAGTCATTTTTGGAGGATAAACTGTGGATCGGAAGAACGGGTTTAAAAGAAATATATATATTGGCTTGACTTTTATGCAGGGAATTCAGACAAAGCAGCTTTTCCATCGGGGGTCAATCGATTACACAAATCTCTTTGTTTCAAATAGGTTATCCCATATCGGCCGGCCAATCAACAAAGATCTTAAGAATGACCACTTTTTGAGCCTTCGAAAGGAAAAGGAAATTTTATATGAACCCATATAATTTCGTTCTACCTCTAACTTAAACTTTAAATATAAATTATCATTTTTGCTCTATTGTATAATTACCATCAAGTACAAAATAAAATTAAAAAATAAAACTAAAATTTATTAATAAACCCACACTAATAAATAAATCTTTACCATCACGCAATCTTTTCTTTACGTTCTATTATGGCTAAATGGACAATGATTTTGAAGTTTTAGATCCGTCAATTAAGATATGAATCGACTTATGTAAGTTTTTTGTTTGATTTTAATTATTTTTGTTTAGGATTTACAAGTGTATTGCTTGCAAAAAGTTCAATCGTATTGTACATAAATTTACAAGTCAAATATAAAATCATCATTGGCATCAACTTTTCTTACGCCATCTTCTTGGCATAACAGGCATCTTTAATTTTTAACAAGGTGACTAGTCCTACTTGCCTTCAGCTCACCTGCATCACTGCCCGGTTGCCCTACACCCCTGGGACAATCCTTTTAGAAAGGGATCATCAGGCCATTAGCTAAATTTTCTCAAAAACACCAGCAACTTTGGGATGCTCAACCGCGTTGGATTTCTAAGGTTTTCATTCCATCAATCAAATAAACAATTCAACAATGAAGTGATTGTTGGTTTCGTCTTCTTGATCAGATCCAATATGGATCATCCTCATATACTTCACACTGGCTATTAATAGAAAAGTTTAACAAACCATGGATGGAATGGAGCATAGCATAGCGTAGACGGGCATATGATCGAATCGAAGCGTATTCACTCTCTCCGATTTTAATTTTCTTGATAGCTGTGCTGTTGGGGATAACTATTCCATTCATGATCCTCCATGCTGCACTCTCAATCTTCATATAACAAGTTTTCATTTAATCAATTTAGTTTTGTTTTGAATGGGTGTAAAGATAAATTTACATTTTGAATTAGGTTTGTGAGGGTAGTTTAGGTAGTAATGTGGATTTAAAAAGATTTTGAATGTTTAATTATTTTGAATATGAATGTAAAGAGTAAGTTGGGTGTAAAGATAAGTTATATGGATTCAAATAAAATTTCCCGAAAGCAAATTCCATTCTAATGCTGCTACAAACTATCGATTTTCAGGCGGTAAGGTTTTGAGCCAATCAAGTAAGCGAGTACTTGTATCCGTCCCTACTGTCGCAAGTGATGAAGTATTGGGCACACACGCTATATCGGCGAGGATTCCAAGTATCTTGTTATTAATGCATGCATTCCGTTATCGCGGAAATATTCCCTCATGGCACACCTAGAATATGGGGCCAGAAATTGCAGAGGTTTCTATTTTTCCAGATCTACATAAAGTTTGACTGATTTTGTCGTTTTTAGCAAGAAAAAGAGAGACAGAGACGGAGAACTCGAGATCGAAGAGGCATAAAACGTGAGGTTTAAGAGCAAGAAAAGCTTTTGCGAGAATCAGTTTGGATTTTCCCAAGAATTCATCAAAATCAAACGACAAAAATTTAATCACAGCAAACTTGCCGAACACAACAGATCAAACATTCATGCAAAGAAAATTTGATTAGATAGAAGAAAAAAAAAACGTGAGAGAGAGACGAAACTTTTTTCGGAATGCCAGCGGTTTGGAGCCTGAGAAAGAGCTCGAGAAATCTGTGGAAGCAAAAATGGAAGCCTGCCTTTCCATCTTTCCTCGCTACTGCGATGAGCAACATGTGTATTGGAGGAAGAAAATTCAACAAAAAGGCACACCGATGATAAACGCGCGGCCAACAAAGAAAGAAGCGGAAGCTGAAAGAAAGATCGAAAAAAAGGAACAAAGCCAGGGGGTTAAACGATGAGTGACGCGTGGCGAAGATGGGCAAAACCGAAATTTTGCCGTACCACACAAACAACAAAACATGGAAGTGAGAAGAAACGAAGGGTATTTCTGCCATTTTATTGTTCACAAACAGTGAAAAACAGTGCCAAAGGAACTGAGTTTTAGTATATAGATAATGTGTGATTTTCGAAGTTAGGGTTTGTTTTAGAGTCATGGGGTTTAGGTGTAATCAATGTTTGTGAGTAAGTTTATGGCTAGGTAGACTAAATTAGTAAAATAAATTATCTGTCACCAATAAGAAATAAGCACGTTAATTAACACTTAAGTAATAATTCAATCACCAACTTTCATGTCATTTACAGTGTGTTTCAATGAGGAAATTTAAGATTACAAAGGAATTTCAAAATGACAGAAATAGAAATGATGGAATTTTATTTTCTAGAATTCGTGAATTTTCTTGTTTGGTTAACTTATGTGACATCCCACATCGCCCAGGGGAGTGATCCTTAAATGTATATTCACATCCCTACCTAGCACGAGGCCTTTTGGGAGCTCATTGGCTTCGGGTTCCATAGGAACTCTGAAGTTAAGCGAGAAGGGGGCTAGAGCACTCCCATGATGGGTGACCCACTGGGAAGTTGCTCGTGAGTTCCCAGAAACAAAACCGTAAAGGCGTGGTCAGGGCCCAAAGCGGACAATATCGTGCTACAGTGGTGGAACGGGCCCGGGAAGTGATCCGCCTCGGGCCGGAATGTGACAACTTAAAAGAACAATGGAATTTGAATATGATTCTTTTTCTTTTTTTTAAACTCTCACTCATAGAAATTTAGAAATGACACTTATTTCTATGAAATTTAAACTAGGGAATTGGAGGCCTCGAATTCCAAAGTTTTTTTTTTCCGTACGGAAATTCTGAATTTCTATGTTTATGAATCAAAACAAGGGAATTGGTGCATGTCAATTTATAATTTCCGACTTTTGTCAAAATTCCAAATTTATTTTCCTCATCTAAACATAGTGTTAGTCTTTCAAATTTTAGTCTACAAATTTAGTCTTCCTAGTATTACCCTTGGAATTAATATGGATAATTTAAGGGAATCCATACATGGTTCAATTGTTTGCAGGTTATGTCGCGCCGGAGAGAAGCTGTCGAGGGTGATGGCTAGGGTGTATTAGTGAGGGAGGGACGAGTTATACAGGTGGCTCCTTCAAGTTTTTAATAGTAATTTTTTTGTCAAACAATAGATTTTGTTAGATTAGATGTGAAATTATCTTCGAACCCACGCCAAAGGCGGATCTAGGATTTTAGTATGGGGTGGTCCTAACATTAAAGCTCCAAAAAAAAAAACGACAAAGTCACTATATGTCTATCAAAATAAAATAAATATTTTTGTTGTCTTGAAATATAACTACATAATGTGTAACTCTTGTTGTGAATGCAAGACTATCAAAACTCTTGCCGTTAATACAAAGACAAACACTGTGTTCGATCACTTGATTGACAAGTCCTCACAACATGCACTAATAAATAAACTAGGTACCCCAAGAAAAAACTTGCATAACTAAACTCTAATTAGGGTTTTGGGATCGAAGAGAAGAATGGAAAACGTATGCAAACTAGAGTCTAAACCCAAATGTCAGCAAAGATTATAGGCCCACTGGGTAGCAGTCAGCAATAAGCATAGAGGAGGATAGTAAGTTTGGAAAATGATCCTCTTTGTGGGGATCCGGGAGATCCATCAATCACGGCCGTTCATCG
Source organism: Heteromeles arbutifolia (assembly GCA_024362995.1). Lineage (NCBI taxonomy): Eukaryota > Viridiplantae > Streptophyta > Magnoliopsida > Rosales > Rosaceae > Heteromeles > Heteromeles arbutifolia. The sequence goes on along the minus strand of JANCRC010000002.1, from coordinate 33,359,445 downwards.
TATATCGTGCGCTCAGTTTTCGTTAGATATTATTTATATTCAATTTTAAATTTTAAATTTTAAATAATTTCTGACCACACGATGTACGATGAACGATCATGATCGATGGATCCCGCAGATCTCCACAAAGAGGATCTGGAGAAGATCCTTTTTCGATAAGTTCAAAGTTTTTTACTGGTTGGAAGAGTTGAGGAATCCCAAAGGCAAAACGAAATGATTACTTGGATGAGATTAGGACTCCCTTGATATGGAAAGGGATCCTCTTCAGATCTCTTCCACCAAATCCTGTCAATCAATAAATTCGGACCCTTGAAATTTGATTCAACAGCTAAAGTTATTATAACTTTTAAAATGACCTCCTATTTTTAGCCGTTTGATCAAATTTCAAGGGTCCAGATTAGTTGATTGACAAGATTTGATGGAAGGGATCCAGAAAGGATCCATTTCCCCTTGATATAATCTTTCCCTTTTTCAAACTCTTTAAATTGATTTTTACTTTGAATTGGGTCCCACCTCAGTCACCAGTGTGTATGGATTGAAGACCCTCACGTGGAGTCTAAACCAAAGGGATGTGACCGGATGTCCAATCACAATAAAAATGCACGTTTTCCAATTTTGTTTTAATGATTTTGCTCAAAACGGTCTCGTTTTGGCCAAGTAATTTGAAAGAACAAGAGTCATCTTGTTTCTCCTTCTATTTTGCAGAAGGTGCACGGCATCCATGGTTGCTCTTCTCCTCCACCACAGCCCAAATTAGGGTGGTCCTTAGAGGTTTTCAAAGCCACTTTTATGAGCTTTTGGGTGGTCTTGGAAACACCTTGGTCCCTTAATAGATCCGCCTCTGACCCACGCCATCATGTAAGGATTCAACTCCTTTCCATCACTGTAGTAAAAGGCCATTTGCTTTAATAGGAATTTTTAAGTAATGTGGAAATGTTGTGGTTGCCTTATTAGCAGTTAACTGGGTCCCACTCATTTCATGTCAGAGAGTTAACATATTTATTGATATAGTTGATGGAAAACGACAAACTGAAGTAAAAATTGAGTTTCAAGAGATAAAATGATGAAATTTAAATTTTAAGGAACAAAGTGAGACTAAAGTGAAATTTCAAAAAGTGTAGCAAAAAATAAGCCTAAAAATTATGTTTGCCTAATTTGTCCATGAGCAGTTCAATTGGGCATGGTACCGGTAAAGCGGAGCAATGGGAAGGTGAATTCAAACGCAAGTGCAAAAGATGTGGGCATTTGGTTTGCTGACCTAACCCATAACTGCGAGTTAAATTCTTAGGTAACCAAAGACAAAAAAATGGTGCCTGTTTCTTGGCAACAAGCTAGTTTGTATTTGCTTTAGTCTTTGTAAGTTATACCCAATTAGTTGTTGTTGTTGTTGTTTTTTTTTTCTTTTTTTTTTTTGTTCTTGAGAGTTTAGCACCTATTAGTTGAAAGCAAATCCTCCAATTTTGGTTGTGGAAGAAGCAGCAAATTGCAGGTGATTGTACAACTAATTTTATTAAAAATATATAGTACCATATAAGATAGATGTTATCTTCTCACTGAAAGATAGTAATTATGAATCTCAACTCAATAATCGAGTGAGCGATGTTAATTGATATTTATAGGATTACAAGTCGACGTGGATTAAATAGTAGTTGAATCAGGACTAAACATGATCTGCAGTAGGGGCGTCTTCTGAGGATTCCTTGTTGGACTAGAATTCTATTTGTGCAACAGACAGAGACTGAATTGGAGTCGGTTTATCACTCCCCCGCAAATAAACAGGAAGGTCACAAACTGGAAGTTTGGACAACAATAATTCAAAATGAACTGCAGACAATCCCTTGGCAAAGAGATCAGCCAGCTGATTTGTGGAGGAGATACAGCCAATGATGATCTCTTTACGAGTTACTTTTTCACGAACATAGTGATAGTCAACTTCGACATGCCGTATAGGCTGTTGATAAACTGGATTGGAGGTGACGGAAATTACACTAATGTTGTCACACCAGATACGTGGTGGAGCAAAAGGGAGATGAAGCTCTCGAAACAAGGTGCGATACCAAGAGAGAGCAGCGGCTGTGTAGGCAAGTTGACGATATTCAACTTCTGTACTTAAGCACGAGACACCACGTTGCTTCTTGGAGCTCCACGAGATGAGGTTGTCACCAAGGAAAATACAATAACCACCAGTTGAACGACGGTCATTCGGATCACCAGCACAGTCTGCATCAGCATAGGCAGTGAGCTGAAGGGAACTCGAGCGATAAACAATCTCATGGTTTAGAGTAGCTTTAGGATAATGGAGTATTCACTTAATCGTAACCTAATGTATCGTTGTGGGCTTATGCATAAACTGACAAACCTAGTTAACAGCAAATCCAATATCAGGATGAGTGAAGAGAAGATACTGCAAGGCACCCACAATACTACGAAACTCGGTGATATCAGACAATGGTTCGCCATCAGACACACTGAGGCGTCGGCCACTAATGGCTGGGGTCGAAATAGGCTTGCATTCCAGCATTTTGGTGCGTTTGAGAAGATCAGTGATATACTTTGTCTAAGTAAGGTGAAGGTCGGTGCTAGTACGATGAATCTCCATACCTAAGAAATAATGTAGGGGCCTAAGATCCTTCATGGAAAATAATGTGCCCAACTGATGAATCAAACGAGTTATATGGTCCATGTTATTGCCAGTAATAAGAATGCCATCCACATAAATTAACAAGTAACTAACCACAGAACCATCAAAGAAAGTAAACAATGACGAATCTGCATCAGAAGATATGAAACCCAAATTTTCCAAGTGTTGATAAAAACATTGAAACCATGCACGAGGAGCTTGTTTAAGACCGTATAAGGAACGTTGCAATTTGCACACATGAGATGGACGTTGAGGATCAATGAACCCCAGTGGTTGCCACATATAGACTTCTTCACTCAAAGAACCATGAAGGAACGCATTTTGGACATCAAGTTGACAAAGAGGCCAATTAAAATGAATAGCAATGGAAAGAATTCACCTAATAGTCATATGATTGACAATGGGACTAAATGTCTCACTGTAGTCTAAACCCTCTTGTTGATGAAACCTGTTAGCCACTAACCGTGCCTTGTAACGCTCAATTGAGCCATCAGAGCGTCGCTTGATTTTATATACCCATTTATTCGGAAGAATGTTCATATTGTGTTGAAACAGAACCAAAGTCCAAGTGTCGTTACGTTGTAAGGCATTGAATTCGTCAACCATCACCTTTCGCCACTCGGAATCGTTATTAGCCTGACTAAAACATGTAGGCTCAACCAAGTTATTAGCAAAAGTAGTAACACAAGCATATTTGGGATTAGGTTTGCGAATACCAATTTTGCCTCGAGTGACCATGGAATGGGACAAGTCACTTACCTCGGGAGTAGATGAAACAGGTGAGGTAGGAGTGACTGGTGGCAGGTTTGAGGTAGGGACCGGCTTAGGAGAAGAACTAGAGGGTACGGTAGAGATTGATGCAGGTAGGACAGGGGGTTGGGAAGGTTTAGGCCGTGGGGAACTGCGAGTGTATACTTGAAGTAGGCGATGAGTAGGAGGCTAAGGATGGCCTAGCCTAGAATGCCACAAAGCATCAGTTACACGTTCACCTAATAAAGCAAAAACACCATTGGTTTGATGAGATGGGTGACTGGAACACGGTTAGAGTCCATTGTTACTCTGGCCTTGTAAAATGGTCATCCCCATCTGCGAATCCTGCACACGATAAAAACGGGGATGTAAAGTAAAGAAGTAGTTATTATCATCCTGAAAACAGTTCAAAGAAATCACATTAGTTGAAGCTTGGGGACAATAGAGGTTGTTAGGCAAACGAAAAGAAGCATGTTTAGTTCTAAGATACGAGTCACCAATTTTTTAGATGTTCAAACCTGGACCACCATGCACACCACGAATTTGATCAGTTCCATGATACTCACGAGGATTTTGGAGTTAGCCTACATCATTGGTTATGTGAGAATTTGCGCCGAAGTCAAAAAGCCATTGTTAGACAGAGGGTGCAGAGGCAGAAGCACGAGAAGATGGTGCATCTGCATAGGCTTGAAGATAAGAAGAGGGAACCCGACCTTCGTATGACATATTGAGACGATTAAAGCAATCAATAGCCGAGTGCCCAAAGTGTAAACAAATTTGACATTGAATGTGCCCAGAAAAGGAAAGCAGGCAAAGAACTATAAGATGTACTGGAGCATGGTGCCGGACCAAGAAGTCCATTGTAGGAAGAGAATGAACCGTGGGAAGGGGTTGCAGAGGTGTAGGTTGCAAGGGCAGCAGAACCGGAGCCATGGGCAGCCAAATTTTGGCTTGAGAAGTTACCACCACCGTCACGGAAGAAGCCTCCACCACGTACACCACAAAAAGAATTACTACAGCCACGAAAGCCACCGCGACCACCACGGACAGTAGCAAAAGTAGAGGTACCGCTATCAGAGGGAAAAAAGAAGGCGTTGTAACGTTGCTTGGCACTCAGTAGTAAAGCTTCAAATGAATTGTAGGTGATGGGAGTGTCACGATCTTGTGCGGAAGCAACAGTGGTCTCATATTATGGACCTACTTTACTCATAATAATGGCTACTAAATCGGATTCAGAGACGGGGGCGCCAGAAAGAGCAAGGTTGTCGACGATGGCGTTGATTTTGTCGAGATAGTCAATGATATACAGATCACCATGAGAAGTATTCATCAATTCTGTATGCATTTGGATAATACGATTTTGAGACGTAGAAGCATACCGTTCTTGAAAAGACGACCAGGCAGAAGCCGAATCAATTTTGTTGACAATCGTAGCAAGAACCTTGGGAGTAAGTGAACTCGTAATCCAAGAAATGATCATCTGATCAATCTGTATTGATGTAATATAAACTAACACACAAATTAAACTCTATATATTATGCAATTGCAGTATGTGTAAGTAGGGATCGTTCTAGGCCGGGGATTAGTTAAGGATGCTAATCTACAAAATTAAACTCTAAACCACTAAACTAGACTAAAAAACATAAAACTAGACTTAAACTACTCAAAATAAGCTAAACTGACTCAAAACACACAAACTAAGTTAAATTGACTCGAAACAGGAACTAAAGGGAATTTTGGACAAAAATTACACTAAAAATACTCATAATATTAAATGGGGGGTAGCTTTGACGAATTTAAGACTTAAACAAACAAACTTGTAGAAACAAACTAAAGGATACGAAATTAAGGTGATTTAAGGGGTGATAGGCTAGCTAGAGGGCCCTTCTCCACACATGACACATATGCAACACCAATCAATTTCCAATTATTATTCCTATAAACCAAGAATGACAATGCCCCAAGTTAACCGTGAACAGCACTAATTAACCATCAGATTTTCCTAAATTCATTGAATTAGATTCAGCGACGCAACCAAATTATTCTTATCAAGTTCCCTATATAAACAGCATGATAGAGATACATATCAAAGATCATTAAGTTCTATGAAAATCATAAGCATTGACATGACATTCGTAACTATGAATAGCATGATACTCCTGCCAGGAATTTACTTAACGCGACCGTGACTAGCAACCTCCACTACTTGTAAATATAAGTTCATAACTATTAGGTGAAACTCCCTTATATTTTAGCATCAAATTCATGCATGCAAACTAAGTGGGCCCCCTTAATCAACACACAAGAATAAGTTATCAATCAAACAGATAAGTAACTTGCATTCACGATTTATGAAATAATAACTGGATGTAATCAATTCATATCACATATATGTTCATGGCTTTGAATTCACCTCTACCTAAAACGAAACTTAGCTACTCATGTTCATAGTAATTGAAAAGCAATATAAAATAAACATTGAAACTAAGAAAGGATAGAATACACCTAGAAACGCTCCAGCAATCCAAAAGCCTTGGATGGCAGGCATGGCTCCAAGCTTTTCTTCCTCCTAATTGCAGGTCACGACACTCTTGAATTCTTCTTTAAAGGCTCCCAAAACCTGCGGCACAACTCACCTCAATGCTACGGCAAAGATGTGTATTTATAGGGCAAGGGTGTGGCTGAAACCAAGGAAGAAAAGGATTGACGTGTTTAGATGGATTAGGACTTCTAAAATCAGGTAGGAAGTCATTGAATGTAATAAGGACTCCCCCTTACAACTGGAGATAATATGAGATAATGTTGGATAAAATAGGATAATGTTTGGATAAGGTGAGATTAGATAAGGATAAGGTAGGATTAGATAAGGTTAGTTTGGATAAGGTTCCTTCTTTTCAGCTGATTCCTTGTCTTCCAAGCTTCCAAATTTGATTCTCCAGATTGTAGGACACATTTAGCACATGTAAAACACCAAAAACGTCCATCCATTATGCTCCCCACGCATGCTATCCAATTTAAGTCCAAAACTGCTCCAAATTACTCCAAAATGCCCTTTCTTGCCAACTTTGCCATTTGGACCTACAAACACACAAAAATATCTTAAAACACTCTAATAAGCATAAACTAACCAAGTAAATGCAAAGAAACAAGCTACTAAGTCGCATAAATATGCTCCTATCATGTATCCATTCAACATATACTGGATTGACCTTGTCGGTGAGTTTACCATTGTCATCAAGAAGAAAAGCAGATGGGCAGTGAGTTTCACCAGTAACATAAGATAGTAAGTTGTGGCTGTGCAGCAAAGGAAGGAACTGAGCACGCCATAGAGGGTAGTTGTTGTGGTCGAGCTTGGTGGTGAGAAAATTTGTGACAGAGGGAGCAGCAGCAGCAGAGGAAGAAGACGCCATAACTGTAGAAGACAGAAAAGAAAAAAAAATTATAATATGAACCTTTGTCATGAGACGCTGACACTTGATACCATGAAAGATAGTAATTATGAATCTCAACTCAATAATCGAGTGAGCGATGTTCATTGATATTTATAGGATTACAAGTCATACATATGTAGAACTAGGATTACAATTTAGTATAGGGTAAAGTACAAAAAACTACCTCAACTATTGGTGTCATGACACTTTCATACCTCATCTTTTTAAAATGACAATGTCATACCTCCGTCAGTTTTTCTGTTAATTTTTCTGTTAAGTGCTGACGTGGCTAGATACTGGGGCCACTCACTAATCCAACTGAATTAAAATATAATTAAATATATATTTTAATAATTAAAATTAAAAAATTAAAAATAAATTTATATTAGATCTATCTCTCCTCTCTCTCTCTCCCCCATCTCTCTTGCCTCTCTCTCTTCTCTGCATTCCCAAAACCCCTTCCCACCCGACCCCCCATCGACCCCTTCCCACCCGTCCCCCCCAACCTTCCTCCACCACCCTCTCTCTCTCGCCTTTCTCTCTTCTCTCTCTCTTCTCTCTCTCTGGACACCCACCCGCATCCCTCAAACCCGTTCCACCCGTCCCCCCCAACCTTCCTCCCCCTCACCCTTCTTCCCCTCGCTCCCCGTCTTCCCCAAACTCAAAACCAGAACCACCCAACCCAGATCCCACCCTGCTCCAAACTCAAAACTAGAACAGCCCAACCCAGATCCCACTCTGCTCCCGTCTTCTTCGTCTTCCCAGAACGGTTTGGACCACATCCATTCACCCACAATCTGTCTTCCTCATTAATCTGCTTCACCTTCACATCAGTGGGTATATAAACCCCATCTTCCAAAAACTCCTTCACATTGTAAATCGTAATCAGCGTCTGAAACGCACTGGGCACCCCTTCCCCAACTTTACCTCCTTTCAAGTGCAATTTAGGCTTCGTATTCGGGTCGTAACCCGATTCATCTCCGAACTCGATCAAGCCCCTCTCGTCGGAACCCATTAGCCTGTTATTCGCTACCAGCCCTTCTTTCCTCTGCTGCGACTCAAACGCTGCCGTTCCTTTTCCCTCCTCGTCGCCGAAGTCAAAACGGCATAAAAGTTCCTGCCTTTACACTCCAGCAACCCCTCGCGGTCCTTCAACGGCCTCTTGTTAGAGTAAATCAAAGACATGTAGTCCACCGGCGTCTCAATTTGAGTGAAAACCCTAGAATCCAAAGCCACGTAATCGCCGTTGTCGTTGCTGATGTGGTTACCGTTGTTGGAGGAATCGAGAGCGGTAGGGATTTTAGGGTGGTGTATGGCGTCGTTCTAGGGAGGGAGGATGAACTCGATGGAGTCGGAGAAAGAGATCTTTCCGGTGAGGTAGTCGAGGAGGAGCTTGCAGTCGGGGAAAGTGACGGAGGGGATCCCCTGGGTGCGGGCGCACTGGATGTAGAGGTGGGAGACGGAGAGGTCGAAGGGCTCTAGATGGGAGAGTTTTTGGATGGAGAGGTTGCGCAGAGAAGATGGGAGCGAGGGGAAGAAATGGTGAGGGGGAGGAAGGTTGGGGGTGACGGGTGGGAAGGGTGGGAAGGTTTTGGGGATGCAGGTGGGTGTCCAGAGAGAGAAGAGAGGCGAGAGAGAGAGGAGAGAGAGGGTGGATCCACAATTTTATATAAAATAATAATTTTTTTTTAATTTTTTAATTTTTAATTATTAAAAATTATATTTAATTATATTTTAATCCAATTGGATTAGTGAGTGGCCCCAGTATCTAGCCACGTCAGCACTTAACAGAAAAATTAACACAAAAACTAACGGAGGCATGACATTGGCACAAATTCGTAAGATGAGGTATGACATTGTCATTTTAAAAAGATAAAGTATGAAAGTGTCGTGACACCAATAGTTGAGGTAGTTTTTTGTACTTTACCCTTTAGTATATTTATAGGATTACAAGTCTACGTGGATTAAATAGTAGTTGAATCAGGACAAAACATGATCTACAGCAAGCGGTGCAGCAGGGGCGTCTTCTGAGGATTCCTTGTTGGACTGGAATTCTATTTGTGCAACAGACAGAGACTGAATTGGAGTCGGTGTCTCACTGACATCTTAATTAATCTGCCCAGATTATGGTTAACTAACAAGATTACTGAAACTTGGATTTCTTTGAAAAACCTTTTTGTTAACTAATTGAAATGGAATATCCATTCCATTGTTGGTCTGACTACAAAAACAAGGCTGGCTTATGACCAAACAAAATCATATTGTTGGATGTCAAAAGTACACTAATGGATGAGTTCCAATAGAAAATCCCACAAAAAAACCAGATCGACCGGCATAAACAGAAACTAAAAACCGAAAAAAGAATGAAAAAAAGGGGATTGGATTGGATTAGTGTATTAGATTGATGTCCGGAAAGTTACTAGTAAACGCAGTGTAAATTCAATAACAAACAAGAAAAAATACACGAAAAATCTGCATAAAAAACGAAAACACACAGGAGCTTTCAAGCTTTCAAGTTTTCAAGTTTACTTGTTGGCTGCTTCGACTTGGAGTGTGTGTTTGTAAGGTTAGTAATGTGGTCTATTGTGCTTACATAGTAGGACTCCTTTTGTTTTTTCACTTTTCATTCTTTACCACAGGTACACCACTATTGTATGTCCCATGCCAATTGGCATGGAACGCCTTGATGACGGCTTACTCGTGTTGTAAAAGTCTTTCCTCTCTTTGGCATGGTAGGGAAGTTTTGACTGTGACACGAATGCAATAGATCAAGGCCAAACCCTAAAGGGTGTCAATTGACCCCCAAAATTTTATTTTTCTTTCAATAGATTTCAGTTGTTTTGACCCTTTAATTCTTGGTATAATGTCTAAAAAAAGCAACTAAGTGAAGTCAATGATGATTTAGTTTATAAAGTCTATTGGTGAGGTTTTGATGCTTATATATATGATGATTAAGTTGCGAGCTAAGAAGCAAGAATTACCGGTTGTGTAACTTAAAAGTAATTTTTTGAATTAAAAAGCAAACGAAAAACACCTGCAGGGTCGGTATTTAAGTAATAAAGATAGTGTGACAATGATCCAAATAACGAAACAAAATTAGAATACATAATCCGACATTAACAAAACACAATTAGATTAAGCTTGAGAAAACAAAAACAATAACACAAACAATTAACTAAACAGAAGCGTACAAGATAGCCACAAAACCAACGAAAACAAATCAAAGAGGCTGCAGAAGAAAAATAAAGCAGATGGATATATCATCATGCATGCATTTTTCAGCAACGGATGGGCTGGCCAAGGTTGCATTTAGCAGGAAGCTGCGTGGCAAGGTTTGGGTCCATTCCATAGGCACTGAGAAAGTTTGAGTACTTCTTGAAAAGGCAAAGGCATCCGAAGTCGGCATACGAAAGAGCCGTGCAACACAGGGCTGACGGAGGCTGGGGGTTTGCTCCCTTCACTGAAGGGGCGCATGCATTCAAACCCTCTTTCGTCATTCAGCAAAAACTCTGGTCGCTGTTGGCCATCAAGGTGTCGGAGCCAATGGCTACTGCCAAGAACAATGCCACAATAACAAGCAGCTTTCTGTATGCTTCCATGTTTCTCTCTCTCTCCTTCTCTCACTAATATTAAGTGTCTTTGATTTCTTGGTGTAGTGATGAACCGTGTGAAAGATGGTCTTTGGGGTTTGGCTTTTATATAGCTAGCAAGCAAAGGTACGGGAATGGTGGGTTGTCTAACTCTTGCCCGCTTGTAATTATATATATAGGAAACCTTTCACAAGAGAGATCCCCATTTTTCTAAAAAAATGGGGACACCCTCTTGATCGTTGGATCTGACTTTAATGAAATTGTGTGGCTGAGATTGTGTGTCCTGTGTTTTAATCTCAACCACACAATTTCATTAAAGTCAATCAAACGGTCAAGAGGGTGTCCCTATTTTTTTAGAAAAATGGGGATCCCTCTTGGTAAGGGTCCTGTATATATATATATATATATATATGTTGGAGATATATCAACAATCTGTGATAAATTTATATATATGCTAATAAATAACAAGTGCGAACAACTAATTAACAGAGTACAAACAATGAAATAAAATTAAACAGAAATATTAAAGATCGAGGCTTGCGTACCGCAATGTCCTTGAAACAGAAATTTTGCCCCTACTCAGTGCTTGTAGTTCTACGGACGTCTGCTTCATCAGGATTCAACGATCAAGTCAAAATTCCATCACCGGAAAACTTAACTTCTGGCGAATTTCTATGTGGTTCTCTCAGAAAGGATATTTGAGATTGTAGAAGAAGAATGTTGATTTTTCTATGTTCTAAATGTAATGCAGATGAATGTATATATAGCATAATTATACATGTTCGCAACAGGTATGGGCAAGGGATGCATCTGTTGGAAGACTTCATCTGAAAGGGATGCTTTGCTCTGCGTTCTTTCTGAACTCTTCAGACTTAATCTAAAAAGATGAGTCTGTTGGTTTAAAAAATAAATAAATAATTAAATTCAAAATTAATTAAAAAATAATTAATTAAATCCGAAAAATAATTAATTAAATAATTTAATTATTTAGAGCCCAAGGTCCATCTTTTGCTAATTAATTATATATTAATTATCAATTAATTAGCACACCCAAAGCCCAACCCCAAGGGTGAGCCCAATTTTAGTCTCCAAGGTCCATCATTCCAATCATTTTCTATAAGAGACAAAGCCGTATAAAGTGAGGAAACCATTTGGGAATGGTCAACCTGGGACAATAAAATTTCTACTCAAAAGCTCAAAATTTCCAACAATACCCCACATTTGAGTTGAAATTTCATTCAAACTCCAACAATATATATAGCAAATTGTTATCAGCATTCCAAAAATCTCATTCTACACTCTTCACAAATGTATTTTTTTTTCTAATTATAAAAAGTTTGGAGTGCCAAATGAGATTTTTAAAGTGCTAATAACAATTCCCTATATATATATATATATATATATATATATATATATATATATATTGTGGTGATAGTTGCGATTCATTGCTCATTTTTGGTTGGCACTCTCTGAGGGTTATTTTGAGACACGTTATTGACATTCCAATAAAGTTATTCGACACTCTAAATATATATAAATATAAGAAGAAAAATATACTTGAGAAGAGTGTAAAATAATTTTTTTGTAGTGTCCATAACAGCACCCTCTATTTTCTATGTTGATATTATACTTTTTGCAAGGGTGTCCTCTAAAGTAAATTTTTTTTACCTCAAGTGGTTAAAAACATTTACTTCCTACACTCGATCTTTTGTATTCGTGACTCTTCCCATAATAATTCATTAGCAGCATCCATGCATGCATTAGCATTACAATGTTAGAACTCGTGACAAAGAATTGGCGTATTGAGAGTACTGCATGTGTGTGGGCTGTACAGATCACGGAGGTGCATTGGTAGTTGGTCTTTTCTGGGAAATATTATCCAAATTAACGATTGTTTACAACTAATTAAGGAATGTGAGTGCTAATTTGGTGACATGCATGTGAGCCTTCATATCCTTTTGTTGTTTTTATATTTGATGCTTCCCTTCTTGATGGGGATGGAGGTGGAATTCATTAATTAACAGGAGTTTATAGGAAAATAAGAGTATCGTTAATGAAAATTGCAAAATGTCTTCAATAGACGGGATATAAGCTGGGAATTATATATAAAGATTCTATATTTACACATCCCCTTTTTAAAGTAGAAGCACTCCATCCCAAACCAGGCAGTACCAATGCCAATGTGACTGAAAAATGTTAGGAAGATCGTTGGATATGGGTTATATGTGTCAATTACTAGACCACGACGTGGTACATTAACTTACTATATCCAATTCAAAGTCATTAAATTTGAAGCGGACCGTTTCAATAGCAATATTCAAATTGCTTAGTCTCATATCTTTCAATTACCCTAAGTAAATCACCTTTCTCCTCTCCTCTATTGATTCATCATTTTCTTTCAAGTGTTACTATATTCTAGTGTGTCGTTACAAGGATCATATGTTATTGCATCCTAAAAGGTATTGTGGTAGCAAATTTCCACCGTCTTCAATCTTGACGAAAACATACTCACAAAACAATCAACACCGTTGATCAAAGACCTAAGCCTCACGTGCCCACGAGGTTTTGTCCGATGTCAAGAGTGAGTGTTTAGGGCTTTTAAGGGCAACAAAAGCTTACCGAAATTTGGTAGAGATAGAGGTATTTATAAACGGAGAGTGCTAGCCATAGTGTGAGAGTTTTTCCCTACACTGGCATCATCCTATTGGTCAAGGTGTGAGGAAAGAATATTCCTAAGATATTAATTATGGTTAATTTCAGTTTACTACCATGAAGTTTTATGGTTTTCAACATTTAGTACATGAAATTTTTTTCATCCCATCATGGTACCTAAAGTCATAATTTTGTGACACTTTCATACATCCGTTAAGGTTGCTGTTAAATCAACCGTTAACTGATGATGTGGCGTCCATGTGAACCATGACTTGGCGCCATGTGGATATTAAAAAAATTAATAATTAAAATAATAATAATAATTAAATAATATTTAAATAAAAAAAACCCTAAAAATACACTCCAATCCGCAACCACCCTTTCAATCCCCATCTACACATCCTGCAATCCAGCCTCACCGCCAGCCACCCTCCAATCCAACCCCATCGCCACCAGTTTCCTCCACCGCCTATCTCTGCTTCTTCTCCTTCTTCTTTGTGGGCGCCACGTGGATATATAACCCTAAAAGCTAAACCATAAGGAACTCTTACTGGGTTTCTGAGATCAAGCCGAAGAGTTGTAATCATCCTCCTTCACTTACCCACCTGCCCATGTGACTTTGGTTCTTATAAATCTCCCTAGCCCCTAAGATATGTAATCAAATTACAACAATTAATTACACTTTTTTCAAGATTTGAGTTTTTCTTCCAAAACCAAATCTTGGAAATGGGGTCGATTGGTATCCAGATTTTGGTCTGAGATTTTTTATGAACAGAGTGTCAAAAGACTCTGCCAATGGAGCACTTACCAGTTTCCTCCACCGCCTATCTCTGCTTCTTCTCCTTCTTCTTCGTGGGTTCTACGAGCTGTGTGTCGGGTCTGACTCGGAATGGAGTCGGACCCACCAGAGATCTTTCTGGGTTCAATTACAAACCCAGTTAGCATTGAGTGAAATTATCTAGAAGGTTCTGGGCTCTTGGGCTTCGAGGGTGCGTTCCAGATCAGCGAAGGGACCGGGGAAGGAAAGGGAGGAGCGGAGCGAGAAAGGGTTGGGCTCCAGGACCCAGGTGGAGAACGCAGTGATGAATCCGGTCCGATGCCGACGTCGTGCACGTTCCCAGTTCCAGTTGGTTTTCGGAGGAGGAGGTAGGAAGGGAAATGGAGAAATGGGGTTTCGGAGAAGAGGGTAGCTCGGACGGAGGAGGAGAAGGGAAAGGAAATGGGGCTTTTAGTTTTTTAGTTTTAGTTATTTAATTATTTTAAAATTTTTAATTTAAAAAATTTTTAATATCTACGTGGCGCCCAGTCATTGTTCACGTGGGCGCCACGTTAGTTAATGGTTGATTTAACAGCAACCTTAACGAATGTATGAAAGTGTCCCAAAATTATGACTTTAAGTACCACTCTAGGATGAAAAAAAACTTTATGTACTAAATGTTGAAAACTATAAAACTTCATGGTAGTATAATGAGATTAACCCTATTAATTAATAAACAATCTTTGGGATAATGGTAGAAGTATCCTTAATTGATTGAAATAAGGATTACTTACTTGATGGAGTCAATCTTCAATTTATAATGTATTAAAGATAGGATTTGGTGATTAATCCCTATCTTTAATGCCTTTGATGTTTCCTTGTCACTGGCAGTCGTGGCCAGCTGATTAGACTTTCAGGGATGCTGAGCAGCGTGTATGCGTATTTGAGAGCCCTGGCAATTTAATGAGGGCAATCTTGTCTTTCTTAAGAAAAGGTCCACATGTCATTTCCAGAATTTTCGGGATTATTTTTTGCTCCACAATTGCTCCCACACCTGCTGGACTGCACGCAGAAAAAAGGACAGTAGGTGTACCAAGCTGCTTAGGTGTGTAAAGAGTTATTTACCAATTCGATGTAGATCTCCTTCTTTGACTTGGAGATAGATTCTTCTAGGAAAGGGAAACCAAATTGCCACCAATACCAATTTAACTGTGCCTTAAGTAAGGGATTAAATAAATTTTAAGAACAATTTTTATCCCTACAAGAAAGAGAAAAAAGTAAGACGAAATTTATTCCCCCTCTCTCAGCCTTCTTCGCTTACCCTTGCAAAGAATCGCTTCTCGTTGTTCTTCGTCTTCTCTGCCCTGCACCAAGGTAAGAAAAAATTTAATTTTTCTTCTTAATTTTCTGGAGCCTCGGGGCTTGAAAAATTGGCTTAGTAGGGCCGAGGATGGTGACTAGGTAGCCACGGGTCTGCTGTGTGAATTAGGCAACTCGGGGAGCTGCTGTAATGGGGCGCTAGGGCGTTGAGCAGGGCGAGCCACTAGCTCAAGCCATTTCTGACCTTGTGCCTAGTACGGGCTAGGTGTGGAGATGAATGTCCTTGGGCTATGGGGCTTGATTGGAGAGAGAGAGAGAGACGCGAGGCGCCATCTCTCGTGCTTATGAGTTAGGCCGAAAGGCTATTGGACCTCGTCAGGGCACCTGCGCGATGGAAGAGAGAAGAAAGGGTGTCAGCCATCTCGGGCTGCTAGAAGGCTGGGCCATAGGGCTTGGGGCGTGGGCGCTGGGCTCATGCGGTCCTTCATATATATGTGTGTGTGTGTATCTTTTATATATATATATATATATATATATATATATATATATATATTCCTTTTCTACGAGCTGCCTCCTAAATATTTTTCTTCGTATTTTCTATGCAAGATTTTTGAGATGTCTTCCTATGATCGCAAGAACAATGAATATCCCCCACCTTCGTATCATCAAGGCAGTTTCTCTGGCAAAGTGGGTTATAAGGCTGCTTAGGTCAAGATCATTTCCGTGAGTTGTTTCGGGATTTCCTTGAGAAGTACAAGCATAAAATTTTGTCAGGGGTTCGTGTCAGGTCGATGAAGGATGACAAAGGGCATGAACTATGCAGTGAGGTTGCCAAAGCTAGAAAGATAGCTATCAAATTCCACCCATACTACTTTGTGTTAGGGGTTCACAGTTCCAATGTCGTGCCTCTTCCATGAGGTGATCTGCTTCATGAAGTGCGCGCCCGCTCAATGCTCCCCAAATGCAGTTCACATAATGGTGTGGTTCTCGAACTTGAGCAGATTCTTTGATTTAGCCTTGACCATTAACGAGTTATGCTACTTATTTGAGATCGACCACAAGAAAAACGTGGGGCTGCTGAGGTATTGCTACAGGTTGTTTGATACATCTTGCAAAGGTGGTCATGAGTGGGCGAGAGATACCTTGGAGGTCAGCGATGAGTGGGAGTCTGATTTCTCACCTGAGATGCGCCTTCTGACTGAGTTCATTAGTGGTAAGTGAACTGCTTCATTTTTTGTCTGCTTCGAATTTTTGTTGAGCTGCCATGGACTTCAATTTATTGATCGTCCTCCTTACTTTGTGTAGATTCGCAATTTGGCTCAACTCCAAGAACTTCAGCAGATATGAAAAAAGTGCACATTGCTCTAGGCATTCCTGCTTAGTACAATGAGTGGCGTTGGCTGGTCAGTCCTCTTCATCGGGAGAAAGGTGAACTACCTCCGAGGGAAGAGATTAAGTGGATTAAGGAGGAGGCGCTTGCTCGTCCGATTGTAGCCGTGGAGCTTGATGCCAATGAAAGTGGAAAGAAAATACCTTCATTACCTACTTGAGAGTCGTTGATTGAGAAAAAAGCCAAGGACTTCTTCTGCTGCTGAAAATCTTGTCATTGATTTGACTTCTCCCAAGGGGAAGAGCATGAAAGTGGATTTTGTTGCTAAGGTAACGCCAGGGCTTGTACCTTCTGCTGCTACGACTGATTCATTTGCTAAGAAGAAGAAGTTTGCTCATATGGGCAGTTGTGAGAAGTTCACTGAATCCGTTTCTGAAAGTTCCTTGAGATTTTTGCGTTGCTGAAGGCTGACCTGCTTGAGGATCGATGCATGCGCCAAGTTTGTTGGTAGCGTTGGGTAAGTAATTCTCTCAAATTCTTTTGCAAAGCGTCATGCCTACTTGAGAAGGTCTTCCTTACTTGCTACTATACATAAGACTTTGATCTTAGCAACTGAGTTCATGGACGTTGATCATGATGCTACTAAAGCTACTAAGGAGGTCGAGGTGGCAACGACGACTCAGCTTCGCTCGACTACTAAAAAGATTGAAAAACTTGAATCTGAACTCGCCCCCGCTTCTGTGCAGCTGGAAGCCGTTCACCAAGAAGTTGGCAATATAAAGGTTAGGCTTAGTGTTACTCAAACAATGTTGGAAGCTGCAGAAAAAGAAATTGGCATCCACTTGCCAAAGATTCTTGACCTTGAGTGTGTCAATTCTGAACTTCAATCTGCCTACTTTGCCAAAGATGATGCTCTTATTTCCACGCACGATGAGGTGAATGAGCAGCTAAAAAATGAGAAAATCGACCACGAAGTTTCACTTGCTTCCTGTCAAGCTAATTTCTACAAGCTTGGCTATGTAGACAATCTCCAAGGCAAGCCGTCAGATTATGCGTTTTCCAAGAAAGACTTCGGGACTTACTTCATTTCTCCAGAAGATCTGCTTGACTTCTTATTTGAAGTTGCCTTTGGTGGAGCAATTGAGGGTCAGACTATCTAAGCAAAGGTGACTGAAGATGAAGTAGTGGAAATTGTGGTTGCCGAGGGTGGTGCGGCTGCCCAAGGTTTGGCAGCTGAGGATTTAGTGATCGTTCTAGCTGCTGATGAATACTTCTCTTGATTAGACTTAGGTATTTTCTTCTTTTCCTTTTGTTTTGCTTTATTTGAACTTTGTTGGCTTTTGAGTAATTTATCAATTTGCTAGAAATTTAATAAACCAATTTCCTTGTTTTACTTCACCTTCACAATTTCGCCTTGTCTTTTCCAAAATTTTACCGTATGAGGGTCGACTGGGCATGCTACTTTGATGCATGTGAACCCACGTCGTCACTTTAAGTTTTAATCTTGGCTTAAATGCTCCTAAATCCTTGCCTGCTCAAGGTGACTTTCGAAACTTTTAACTTATAGAGCCAATGGACCCGCGTGACAACTTGAGGCGTTAGCCCTAGCCTTTGGATGTGCCTAGGCATGAGCCTTAGCCTTCCAAAGTGTTAATTCCCTAATCCTTTGAGCTACGTGCAAAATCACAACTCAATAAAGTTTCTAGGACACGAAACTCGCTAGCTGATTTCACCATAGGTGTGCTACCGTAGTTGAATTTCGTAGCCAGTGAAGCTTTGCACTTTATGTAACCGATTCCATAGGTTGCGTGACTAGTATTGCAACATTTTAGGAGTCAAGTTATGATTATGAAGATTGCGCAACGATCGCACACCAATCGCACAATAAGCGTGTTGTCATGCGAATCTTTTATGCGCAGGGATCCCGCACTTAGCATGTTGTCATATGACTAGTATTGCAACACTTTAGGAGTCGAGTTATGATCATAAAAATGCACAATCAGTATCAATCTTCTTCCACAACAAAAAATTTCAGTTTTTCTTGCAAAAACACATACCCATCTCGTTTGCATATGAAACCTCCATGCAAAAGCTTGGAAGAAAGCAGTAGATCCAATGAAAAAAAAAAACTTATAAGAATTACAGAAAAGGAATCCAATGAAAAAAAAAACTTATAAGAATTACAGAAAAGGAAAAAAAAAATCTCAATAGCATAATTAACAACTACACCCTCACAACTATTATTTTACTACATATATTTTCTTTTCCTTAACTTTCCCATCAATCAAACAAACCCTGAATTGGTTAAACATAAACCAAAATGAAAATTTCAATTGAGAGCAAAATATTAATCATTCCAAAACAAGGTTGAAACACTTAAAAATCATAATTGATTAAAAGAATGAGATTGCTAGAAACCAAAGCCCCACAATCACACACCTTCGTTTCTGTCGATCCCAAGCCTCTTTCTCCGTACACCCTCTATCGCTCTTAATGAATCAAAACCCCCAAATCCAATTCAATCTCTTATCATAATCCATAACATGATCCAAATTAAAAAATCCAACAAAAAAAACTTTATTTTCGATATTTTTAAATAGAACAAAACAAAACCCTTTGTCTGGGTCGGCCCAGGCCTAGTGAGGACTGGGTGATCGTCCGGGGCTCAAAAATTGGGAGCATCAAAATTATTAGGGTGGTATATTATATATGTTTTCATAATAGTATAAATTTATAAAAACTGGTTAAATAATCAAGAAGTTTAGCTAGAATTGGTGGTTTATGTTGGCCAAAATTTATGAGGAGGTCTTGGGTTCAAAATACTATGTATGTTTTTTTACTGTCCAATTTTTACAAAACCATAAAAGTGGTGGTTTATGTTGCTTAAAATTAACGAGGGTGTCGTGGATTCAAACGCTATGTTTGTTTTTTTACCTTCCAATTTGTATGAATTTCTTTTCATAAGAGTATAAATTTATAAAATTTGGTTAAAAAACCAAGTTGGTTAACAATAAGCAATGGTTTTTGTTGTTTGAAATTAACAAGAGATCCTGAGTTCAAAATGCTATGTCCACATTTATTCTTTCCAATTTTTACAAATTTCTATTTTGTTATTGTTAGTTTCTTTTTAATTACTAGCTAATAGTTACGTTGGTTGCAATTTTTAAACATTAATTTCAATTCAAGTCTAACCTTCAACAAAGAGTAATGTGACATACCCCGACCCGGATTGTCCACTTGAACACCTAAATTGCGATGTGATGGCCGACACCAAGAAGGTGACGAAGCCATAAAGTGTAGTGATGTGGAAAATGTGAATAAATTAAAACCTAAAAGTGACCAATTTATAGTGTGCATGTGAGCGGGATTGAACCCATATCACACAAGTGATGTTAGAGCATAAATAAATTACAGTAAAAGAAGAGTACGAACATTTATACTGAAGGGAGAAGTCGCCTACATAACAGCTTTTACCAACAATCCTCGTTGTCATGAAACCTCTGCCACTAAAATCCTGGAGGGGCGAAAAATAAGGGTGAGCGGGCTTGAAAATAAAGCTTTCTAAAACCTTTTCGAAAAGTGTAAACCCCTCGCTGTAAAACAAGTATATGATTTCCCAAAAATATTATAATAATAGTATGAAATAGGTACACTGCAACACAAGTGAGCTAAAGGATGTAGGCACAACAAGAAGGTATCTCAACATCAAATCTCAATTCGTTATCATAAGAAATCAATGCTCATTAATTTATGTAGGCACACAAGTCCATTGTAGAGATATTCAAACAATAGAACAGGATAGGTGTAGGTTTTACATTCTAGTACTACATCACGTGAGTTGCGCTAGTCGCATCACAAACGAGTCCAAAACATCACACAAAAGGACAGGCTAGCACCTAACTCTAGATCCAAAGCGAATGTAAACGGTGCATGTAAACTACACGTGAAGTTGGTCCTTGGCCCATGACAATACAAATAACTAAGAGACACCGTACACACATGTTATAATGAGTAGATAAAATGTAAGGATGTCATGCCACAAGTTTATGCTCACAAATAATATTAAAAACATAAAGTGTACGAAAAGTCTATTTGTAAAGCTAAATATGGCATGTCACATCATAGTATATAAAAGTAGTTGTTGGGAAAAATCACATATACATGTAGGTCGTAACCGTCCAACTATTCTGGCCACGACACTCCTCCGGGTGGTCCTCTCCTATACAGGAAATTACTACACTAATCACTAAACTAATAATAATATATGTAATAACCTAATTTCCTTTAGTTTGCTCAAGAATAGAATTTTCGTCGAAAATTTGGGAAGAAATTCAAATGCCCCGTTTGGAGCCATTACACAACCAAATTTAACTCATAATATATCAAAACAAAGCATAGGACGAGAGGAATAAGATTATACCCATTTTAAGGCCAAAAGATGGCCAGAGCTCATAGGAAAATGCCTTGACAGTGACGGCCCGAGTTGGAGTTCTTCGTTTTTGTTGATTTTGAAGTGGATTCGAGCATGCAAGCTCAAATCTGTGGCCTAGGGGTTATGGGTAGTCGTTCTACACCTTCAAACTCGACCAAATCAACAAGGTTTTGACAGCCTTGGCACGGAAAATCCTAGAACTTGCCGAAAAACATGGTGGGTTAGATATTCGTCCTTTAAACACACATAAACGTACATCCATGCTAGTAAAATGCACTGGAAGACTCAAGGCAAAGCTTGAAGGTGGAAATCTTGAACTTACTGTGACCGGAGAAGTTTTAATTTGCCAGAATTCGTCGAACACCGAAACAGGAACGGTGTTTTCGTCTGAATTTGGCACCACCAAGGAGTTGCATAGGGTCCTAGATAATTTTTCGGAGAATTTTGGAGGTGTTGGTTGAGCTTTAGAGTGGTGGTGGTGGTGGTGGTGATGTTCACCGAGAGAGAAAGAGGGATGAGAAAGCTATGGGAGAGAGAGAGAGAGAAAGAGAGAGTTTGAGAGGTGCGGGATAGCTGAGTGTGTATCGAGAGATGTGAGTGAGTGAATGAAGTGAAAATGGAGAGAGCGAAAAAATGTGACGTGAAAGAGGGGAGAGGAACTAATTGGGTGAAATGATGAGTCTGGTGGATTTGATGGGTGGAGTAGGATTTTAAAACCTTTAATTATTATTTTTTGCCACTTGCCTGTACTAAATTAATTGAATACACACATGCAAGCATTCACATAATTGAATACACACTTGCATGTACTAAATTATTATTTTGGATTTGGCTTGGGTATTTTTACACAGTTTCAAACATAACTTGTTCGTTATAATTCCGAATTGAGTTTCGTTTGAGGCCACGTGTTCGTAAAAATGAGTATTATTTAGAAATAGTAAAATAATAGTGACAAAGTGAAAGGAAAATTGAGGTCCACATGGAAGGCCTATGTGGCATCATAGGGGCATTTTGATAATTCCACTACTATTGAGAATAAAATACAATAAATCTCAGGACGGGGTGTCACAATCTACCTCCTTAAAAAAATTTCGTCCTCGAAATTAAAAACAACAGAACTTAATCAAAGAAGAAGTACGGATACAAGTCTTTCACACGTTTCTCCGTTTTCCATGTAGCCTCTTCAGCATAGTGGCTCCTCCAAATTCCGTATCGCTTGCGTCCATGCGATCGTTATGACGAGCACTACGAAAGTAGGTGTGTGTGTGTGTCTTTGGGTCAAGCCCAAACAATAATTAATTAGGCATAAGGCTGAATTAATAAAATACTACCGCAGACGGGCCTACTTGCCCACTTGCTTAACGAACCCAACGAATAGGCCGTCAATATCACAGTCTATAGCCTACTATACCGAAAACTGACTGTTGTCTCGATAAACAAGTAATGGAATCATGAGGGTGCAAAATTATTATTTTGCCCCTCATTAGGAAAAGTGCATAAATCATCCAATTTACGCATCGTTTCACTCGCGTGTTCGTAAGAACACGTACTATTTAGAAAGACGTGAAAATGAAAAAAGAGTAATAAGGACTCAAATGTCCACGCATGAAATCCACTTAGGATTTTCACTTAGCCGGCCAGGGGCGTTTCGTAATTTTCCAGCATTAGGGAATAAAATAAAAATAAATGTGGGACGGGATTCTGCTAAGTGGTCTAGAGGGTGTCCTCATTGACCGACAGAAGATGGGCACCCTAGTAAGTTAATCGACAATCATCAAAACATCATCATAGTCTCCACGTGTATGAGGTGACTCGTACATGAAGTTCGAGGTGATATTATCTCATATCCATCTAGATATAAGGAGTGACTGTAACAACTCGAACGATTTCTTTCTTCTTGCTTTAACTAGTTGACAAATCAAGTTCTTGCTTAATGCCTAAGTAATCTCATTTTTCATTCCAAGTCAAAGTGGAAGGGTCAGACTTGGAAATTAGTTAACAACGTTTCATGATGATCAATAAGTAACGTCACATCAATACTCATGAGTTGTAACTAAAATGAGATATAACGACTGAGTCCTCCATATGTTTTTTGCCGAGGTCGTCAGCAACTACGTTTATGCAACTGGGGTAGTACACGATGGTGCAATCGTTGACGTTGATTAATTTCTTCCATTGACGCCTTCTGCAATCAAGCTCTTTCCAAATGAAAATGTATTTGAGGGGTTTAAGGGAGTTGATGAAGATTTTGGCATGTTTCTCCATAGAGAAACCGATATCAAGTTTTTAGTGTAAAGAAAGCAATTGTCAACTCTAAGTCGTAGGTAAGATAGTCCACTTCACGTGGCTTTAGTTGTCTGAAGGTATAAGCGGTTACCCTACCATGCTGCATCAGCACGCAACCAAATCATTCAGCGAAGTATCACTACAAATTTTGAAATTATTGGTGTCATTGAGAAGTGTAAAAACAATAGTCGAAAATAGACAACACCTCAATTGTCAAAAACTTATTCACATTTACGTCTAAAAGGAAACTAACTTATTTCCTGGTCAACTTTGTAAGAAAAAAGGCTATGGCAGAGAAAGTTAGCACATACCATCAATGGTAATCGACAAGACTAAGGATACCTAGTATTTTGCAAAACCTTGTGGGGGTTTTCAATTTTCTACAACTGCAACATTTTTGGGGATTGACGAGAATGTCATATGCTGAGATCACGACTACCAAAAAGGCACATGATCTAAACAAAACTGCCATTTGGGGAATTTAGTGTAAAGCTAATTCTCTTTGAAATTGCTTAGATCAAATCATCGGTGCTTAGAAAGTTTGACTTCACTGTTTGTGTAACAAGGAAGTTCTCGATAAGGTTATCATGAATCTCTCGGGATATGGGTGCAATGCACGGTCCGTCAGGTTCGTGATAATATTGGAGCATTCGTCAACCTACATGATATCACAAGGAACTCATAATGATCATTTCGAGTCCTAAACGCAGTCTTAGAAATATCATCATTTCTGATCTTCAGCTGGTCGCAACCAAACTTCAGATCAATCTCGAAGAAAGCTCGGGTTTTATAGAGTTCGTCGGAAAGATCATCGATTTGAGATATGATTAACTGTTTTTAATCGTCACCCAATTGAATTGCTAGTAAATAATGTACGATCTTAAGATTCAGTCTTTGCTCTTCATGAATGGAAGCAGAGGTCTCTACGGTGGAGGTTCAAGGAAAATAGGTGTTATACTTAAACGTAGATCAATAGTGCCTCACATATGTCAATCTAGTGGTATCACAAGTAGATATTCAGGAATGCTGTTAGGAATTTAGTTTGACCAGGTTCATAATTCCAACTGTACCGGATTGTCGTCTTCCTCTACAACACGTGCTAATAAGCCTTCACAACTTTTCTCACAAAAAAAGTTTCGCCTTGACGGTAGGGATTAACTCGTGCTTCAGACTATGAGGTTTGCATGTGAGGTGGCCATAAGGATGACAGGTCGTCAAAAAAATGATCATTTTCGATCGATGCTCCACCAAAAAAATAATAATGCAGTAGACCCATCTATTGAATTAAGTGGAAATCCACGATATCCAACGAAATAAGATTAACTGGCACTATTAGGTTGGTAATGAAAACAATGCAACCACTGTGCTCATGTAGGACATAATAGATTTGCCTTATGGCATTGGAATTCTCAAGACATACCCGATTGAGGTACCATTTGATTGAAGTATTTGAATAAACAAGGGTAATATGATTGACTGGTAGTTAATGTTGTTTACACGATTAGGGGTTTGCTATTCTCTTGCATGGCTTGCTCCTAAGTTTCTACGATTGTGGTTTCGTTGGCCCTTATTGTCTTGATAAATGTGTATGTCGGTGGTGCCGCAGCCTAACGTTCTTATGGTATTCTAGTAATGTCTGCCTCCATGAAACTGTAAACCAGTGTCCTGGCAATGAGGTATGATAACTATATATCACAATGTATTTTCAATATAAAGAGATCATACCGCCTGGATACGGGTTCATAACTCCCGAATACAGGACATTCTCGTTCTCGTGGTAAATAACGTCACTTGGGATGGATACTACTTAGGGCATGTTCAAAAGAGTAAGTAAGATTTTCTAGGAATGATGCTCATGTGAGGTGATTTTGTCGCTTTTGGTTACACTGACTATTGCTTTTGGTATGTAATTATGGAAACTAATGTTTGTGAAACTACCCTAAGCTCGGGAATGGGAATTGTGGTTAACTTTACCTCAAAATGGGATTTATCAAAATTCGATCTTCCTCTTGAAGATCCAGAATCATAACTGCTATGTTTGAAAGATTGACATTGTCGAGGACAAAATGTGAATGTTCTTTCGTTAAGTGCAACCACTTCTGACACTAACATAGTCATTCGAGACATTTTTGAAACTTCAAGGTGAAGCGAAACCTCGAGGAAATTCTGGGAGGTGGCACATTAAATAAAGACTGTCAAGGATGAAAGTGCTTGTAGTTTCCTAACAAAGAAGGGTTATAACGATGGTTAGATTGTAGTTGGAATTGAGCGATAAATTTTCGGTGGTACACAATTATCGATATGTCTACCCTGCTTCAGAGTTAACAAAACGTCTTCAATTCGGGTGTTTCTTTGGCAAAGATGTTATTCACTTAAAAGTCTAATGGCGATCGCCAAAACGTCCTTCTAAAAGGTCGGTAATTCGTAGAAAATTGTCAGCGATAATCGTTCCAAGTTGCCTAAAAGTCATGAAAAGCTAGCACATTTTGTGTTCGACGAGGTGGCATAATTATGAAGTTAGAATTCAAGAACTGAGAATGCTTACACCACGTGTGTGATGATTGCAATACTGCCTAACCTATGCTCTGATACCAAATTGACACACCCCAACCCGGATTGTCCACCTGAACACCCAAATCGCGATGTGCTAGCCGACACCAGGAAGGTGACGAAACCATAAAGTGTAGTGATGTGAAAAATATGAATAAATTAAAACCTAAAAGTGATTAATTTAGAGTGCACATGTGAGTGGGATTGAACCCATTATTACACAAGTGATGTTAGAGCATAGATAAATTGCAGTAAAAAAAGAGTAAGGACATTTATACCGAAAGAAGAAGTCCCCTACATAACAGCTTTTACCAACAATCCTCGTCGTCACGAAACCTCTGCCACTAAAATCCTGAAAGGGCGAAAAACAAGGGTGAGTGGACTTGAAAATAAAGCTTTGTAAAACCTTTTCGAAAAATGTAACCCCTCGCTATAAAACAAGTATATGGTTTCCCAAAAATATTATAATAATAGTATGTAATAGGTACCCTGCAGTACAAGTGAGCTAAAGGATATAGGCACAACAACAAGGTATCTCAACATCAAATCTCAATTCGTTATTATAAGAAATCAATGCTCATTCATTTATGTAGGCACACAAGTCCATTGCAATGATATTCAAACAATGGAACAGGTTGGGTGTAGGTTTTACATTCTAGTACTACATCACGTGAGTTGCACTAGTCCCATTATAAACAAGTCCAAAACATCACACAAAATGACAGGCTGGCACCTAACTTTAGATTCAAAGCGACTATAAACGGTGCATGTAAACTACACATGAAGCTGGTCCTTGGCCCAGGACAGTACAAATAACTAAGAGACACCGTGCAAACATGTAATAATGAGCAGATAAAATGCAAGGATATAATGCCACAAGTTTATGCTAACAAATAATATTAAAAACATAAAGTGTACGAAAAGACTATTTGTAAACCTAAACATGGCACGTCATATCATAGTATATAAAAGCAATAGTTTGAAAAAAAATCACATATACATATATATACATGTAAAAACGAAAAAACCCACTCACATATACATGTAGGTCGTAACTGTCCAACTATTTTGCCCACGGCACTCCTCTGGGTGGTCCTCTCCTTACTACACTAATCACTAAACTAATAATAATTAATGTAATAAACCTAATTTCCTTTAGTTTGCTCAAGAACAAAATTTTCGTGAAATTTGGGAAGAAATTCAAATGCGCCGTTGGAGCTCTTACACAACCAAATTTAACCCATAATATATCAAAACGAGGCTTAGGACAAGAGGAATAAGATTATACCCATTTGAAGGCCAAAAGACGGCCAAAGCTCATCGAAAAATGCCCTGAAAGTTACGGCCCGAGTTGGAGTTCTTCGTTTTTGTTGGTTTTGAAGTGGATTAGAGATGTGAGTGAGTGAATGAAGTGAAAAGGGAGAAAGTGAGAGATGTAACGTGAGAGAGGGGAGATGAACTAATTAGGTGAAATGATGAGTCTGGTGGATTTGATGGTGGAGTAGGATTTTAAAACCATTAAAATGATTGTTTTATGCCACTTGCCTCTCCTATATTAATTGAATACACGCATGCAAGCATTCACATTGCACGAATGCTCATATCAGCAAACATCAACATAAAAAATAATAATCCATTAAAACTACTATTGAACTCCCACTTGCAATTCACTTCAATTTCCACCAGAAACAAAATCATGTATGCCCTGCACAAAGACTACTCAAACACTCAATAAAATTCCAGCAAGGGTGCACGCTGCACAAGGGAAATTTCCAAGCTTTGGATTTGCCTTGCATTTTTACACAGTTTTAAACATAATTTGTTAGTTATAATTCCGAATTGAGTTCTGTTTGCAGCCACGTGTTCGTAAAAAAGAGTATTATTCAGAAATAGTAATATAATAGTAAAAAAGTGAAAGGAAAATTGAGATCCACGTGGAAGGTCAAGTGGCATCACAGGGGCATTTTGATAATTCCATTACTACTGAGAATAAAATACAATATATCTCGTGATGTGTAGACCAAATTTGCAAATCATATGACGTGTCACCAAGGTTTTAATTTAGTGTTCATTCATTGCTTATACATATCAATTAAAACTCGAAGATGTGATTATTTTTTAATCTCATACTAACAAGGTTAGTAATAGATAAGAAAAAACACCTCACGATTTTATAAAAGTATTTTAAAAGTTCAAATAGAAAGGAAACAAAACTCATCAGTTATCTACTTATAAGCCCGAAGTTTGTTGGTTCCTTTCTCTCAATACAAAATAAATTAGTTTTTTCGTATCTCTAAATTATTGAGTTTGAAGTGTTTTTCTAAGTTAATTTGATCAAGTCTTACGTGTGAAAAAAAAATTATATATATATACTTTTTTTTGTCAAACAATAGATTTGGTAGGTTAGATGTTCGAACCCACGCTGTGGTACAAAGACAACACTCCTCTCCAACACTGCTATAGAAGGTCACTTGCATAAACAAATCATTTTTATTATATGAAGTTAGGATATATTTTTTGGTGTAGCCCGAGCCTCAAAAATCTTATGACCAGCCCTGCCCTTTGCTCCAACCAAACTAAAAATGAAAGAAACTTACAGTGCTTAGGTATTTTCTGAGCAAACTGAGATTTGATAACGATGAAAGGCGACCTTTGTCAACAACAAAACACAAATTTATAAGCAACCCAAGCAGAGATTTGAGACCAAAAAATTTTTAAGGTCGACAGCGACAGAGAATGACAGACTGATATAAAAAACAGAAGCAAAAGTTGGAAAAAAAATGTGGTCCAAAGCGAGCAATCAATGATGATCGACAGGTGGATTGGACAAATCCGTCCTTTTACTGTAACCAGGACAAATAACAACGAAGGATAAAAAGGAAAGGGAGTGCAATTTTGTCATTTCACTAATAATAAAAAAATGAGGACACAAAATAGACAGTTGAGATCGAACGAAGGGCATTTTCGTAATTTTATGTACAAAGAAGGCAACAAAACGGGACCTCAAGAAGAGACCGAGGGTATTTCTGCCCCTTCACTGTTAATGAACAGTGCCAAAAAACTAGGTTTTAGCATATGTATAATTTGAGACAAATAAGGTTATTATCAAATATTGTAGTTCGATTTAAAAAGGTGTAGAAGTTTAAGATTAACATGTTATCTATAATGAAAATTCAATAAACCATCTAAACTAGTACAAAATACACTAATGCAGCATTAACATTTGTAACCGATAACACAAAGATAAGTAAATTAAAATCTAAATGCACAAGTAATTAATTTTTTGGTGTTACTATTTATTAATACACCGAGACATCAACTATTTTTTCTGCCTATATTCTAACATGTGGAATAATACACCAAGTTATAAATATTTTCAGTATATACAAAATTTCTGCGAACAGACAGAGACTTATCCTTTAATAGAGGATCTAGTGGAACCAAAAAGAGAAACAACATCATAAATTAAGTTAGGGATTTTATCTTGTAATGGAAGCAGGGCTAGCCCTAAGGGCTCCTCAAAATTTTATATACTCTGTAATTAACATATAAATATAGAAAAAGTAAGAAATATCATAATTTATTTGTTGGTGCTGGGGAAATGTTTAGCTTTTTTTTTCTTTTGGGTGTTGAGTTCAAAACTTGGAGCTGCCTTTTTAGGCACTAGGTTTTTCTTTTTTTTGCAAATTTACTCTCAATCTATATGTCCAAATGCATATAAAGTTATAAAACTCAAGTCCATTACCAATCTTTTTTTTCTTTCAATTTCCCAACCTCTCAATTTCTATTGAATGTCTAAATCAACTATCACATGATCTTGAAGATTGTACTTTAAGGTAATCAAAACTTTGAGTTCATATTTTGCTTTTCAATAATTTATTATGCAATGGATTATTTTAATAATTGATTTGTTAGTGTGGTGTTGATTTTAGAAAAAAACACAAGAGAATAATTGGAGTTGTTGAATTTATTATACTCGTCAATGAAGTTTTATTGTTATTTACTCTTTCATTGTTCTTCACTCTTAATCTTAGATTCTTGACTGCAAACATTTAATACGTTTGCATCTAAAAACGTGAGACGTGTAATTTTTTAAGTAATACTTGTATATCTACTCATTTTTATATTAATTTTAATGATACTTGATGTGAAATAATTTTTTTTATGTATTTGGCGATTTTTTTTATATATATATCAACGTATAAAGTGTAACAGCCCGTCCCGAAAATTACGTCACTAGGGACGAGAAAGGACGAAAATACCCTTACGGGGATTTCTAACATGTGTGTATGTATGTGTGTGAAATTGTCCAATGGTGCACTACCCTAATTAAGTGGAACCAATCAAATTATTGGTCCTTGAAATCTGATTGGTGACTAAAGAGAACACACACACCTCACACTCACTCTCTCTCTCTTCCCGTCACTCTCTCTCTCTCTCTCTCGAACTCGTCACTCTCTCTCTCTTCCCTCACGTACGGACCATACCCAAAGGACACCAAACCTTCACGGATCGACGCAGAAAAGGGTTCCATTGTGTTCCTGAGGTCCATACGAACTCGTCGACCCCAGTTTCAGGTAAGAACTCGTACGATTTCAAACCCGAGGTCCGTTTTGAGCACTATTCATCAACTTTTTATTGGCTTTGTTTTAGGACAATCCAAGCTCACAGGGAGCTTTGTGAGACCCTCACGAACCTCAGAGTGTATCGTTGGCTCGAGTTGGACGTCGGGAAATCCTAATTCGAAAGTGGCCGGTTTTTGAGATTTTGCTCCGTCGTGATTCGAAGCTTTTTCGAGGTTTTTGAAGTTATAGCCCTCTTCCTCTCTTAATTTAGAGCACGTAGGAAGAAAAATGAGTTGAAATGGTGAAGAAATGGCCGAGATATGGCGAGTTGCAGGTTTCCGGCGACCGGTGGCCGGCCCCGGCGACCCAGGGTTGAAGGCGACACGCGCCGGCGCGTGCCATGCGCGTGAGGGCGCGTTTTACAGTTCCCTGTCAGGCGCGTGGGGGCGCGTGAGCTACAGTAAAATTATTTTAAAAATATCACAACGCTCGTGACGTCGTGTAGGTCTCGTTGGTATATTCATATGCCAAAATTGAGCTACGTATGAGAAGTTATTAGTAATTGTCGTTTATGTGCGTTAATTAATGTTATTTCAGTTACTTCTCATATAGGCGAGACCTATCCAGAGGACGAGCGTAGCCAGGCTAGGCACGGAGGTTACGACCCGTCTACATACCAGTGAGTGCGCAGTTATTTTCCGTATATACCTATATAAATGAGTTTTGCCCAGAAAATCAGTTTAAATGAAAAATGATATGAAATGCGATATGAAATGCCATACAAAGTATCTATTTGTTTAGTTATGCATTATTGATTGTTTATATTAATGTCGGTGCTGAGGACGCACACGTAAGTGGCAGGTAAGCTTATATGCTAGTTATTGTGAACGAATGATGAAATGTGATGTGATGTGATATGATTAGAGCTCATTAACCTGCACACTGATATTAGTGCTCACACCCAGAGAGGGGCTCAGTCTTTCACGTGTTGTTCACCTCCCGCACCGCATGCTCGCCTTGGATTCAAGTTAGGTGCTCAGTCCTGTCGAATAGGCCACTATAGGTGGGTTCGACTCGTAGGTGACCCGCGATTTATCACTCAGTCTTCACGTGATTGTAGCACTAGAGCATATTAGTTTATTATCAGTGATATTGTGCAAACCACTAGAGGTGGTATTGATGTGTGTGCAGGGTATATATATGATTTGATTATGATGATTATGAGTTACATGATTTGATGAGTTGATATGAGCTATATACAGCCGAGGGCTGAGATGATATTTGAGTATTCAGTCACATTCACAGAGTTACTTTGGCATTCAGTTGATACTTTGGCATGGCATATGCATACTTTCATACATGCGTATTTTCCAGCGGATTTTGAGAAATATATATATGAGTATATACTTTATTTCTGGGAAATTATACAGGTTTTACGGCGAGGGGTTATAACTTTTGAAAGGAAAGGTTTTGAAAAGAATTTTTGCTGACCCACTCAGTTTTATGTTTTTCGCCCCTCTAGGTATTAGGTAGCGTTCGTTGGTGGCATACGAGGAGCTCATCGGACGTTCTGACAGAATTCCATTTATGTAGGACCACCTTCGGGTGTTATTTCTATTCAGTACTTCTGCTTGACTACACGTAGACTATTATGCTCTGTATTATTAAAATTCACACTTCTTGTACACTAGTATTGCTAGTGTTTCGGTTTTAATTGGTTCGTATCCTTGAATTGATCCTGCTTCCACACAGTGCACATGGCTTACGTCACGTTCACGTGACCGCTAGCACGCCCTACCTTCGGGACGGGGTGTGTCATAAAGAACTGAGACTCAAAAAACTTTAGGGCCCCACTTCGAAGGCTCGCTTAGGGCTCCTAAATTCTCAAGGCCGACCCTGAATGGAAGTAGTGTGGTTTGTAATGTAAATTAGGTAAGAGTTGAATATTTTTTGCTAAGAAAAGCAACAGAAAATATGAAAAACCAAAATCCCAAAACAAAAAATAATAAAAACGAAAAAAAAAATAAGCGAGAGAGCGTTACGAACCATATGATGTGGCGTAGCATGAAAATGTTTTGAAATCTCTCATTGGTGGCCGCCAATAGGTTGGGAACACGTGTCAGCAACATGACGTGCCATCTCCTAAAAGCGGGTGGGTCGGAGGTGCACGTGGTGCAAACGGGAACAGCTTTGCACTTGACATTTTGTGTCAACTTTCCTACTCATATAAGTAAAAGGCCCCTCCCCTTTAATAGTGTTACGAAACTGCCACTTACAATTTAATATGGAGGGGGATCTCTCGCTATTGTCTATAATTCGTTGCTTGCATTACCAAATTACAAAATTTTGAACAACATCAAACAAACAGATACATTCCCGTCCTTTTTTTTTTTTTTTTTTTTGCTTTTTGTCAAACGATAGATTTGTTAGATTGGATGTCAGATTATGGAGCCGACAGAGTTTCGACACCTATAAACAGATACTTTCCCTTCCTTTTTTTTTTTTTTTTGGCTTTTTGTCAAACGATAGATTTGTTAGATTGGATGTTAGGTTATGAAGCCGACAGAGTTTCGATACCTACAGCTTGGTGCAAAGGTAACACTCATCTCCACCACTGTGATGGAGGGCCACTTAGCCCACTTGCACTTTCCCTTCATCATGATGAGTATTTTTTCCTTTCCAGCTATAAATGGATGCATGATGAGTATTTGAATGTATAATGGCTTTTTTACATTACTGCACTATTATTAGGGGAGGGGAGGGAGAATTGAAAACTAAGAAAATAATTTAGGAGAGGGGGCCGGAACACATGAGTAAGAATTCAACACCATATCTACTAAGATATTGGATCATATGCATGAATGTATAGAGTGTTAATATCATCATTCTCTTCATTAACATTTCTTCTATAGGTTAAAGTTATACTCATTGAAAGCAAATTTCCTAAAAAATATTATCAACTCTGATGCTATAAAACTTTAGCTTTTGTCTTTCGACGGTTCATTTCTTCTTTGTTCTATTCATTCATTTGTTCTACATCACATAAGTTCAAATCTTACTCTCCTTTACTAGATGGAAAAAAAAAGGGAAATTCTTACAAGGCATTCTTGTGAAATACAATTTGGAAATATTGAGAAAGGAAAACTATTTTGTTCCAAAAATATTATGGGTTTTTGCTTTTAGTTCTTCATTCATTTATATCTAGTATTTGATGTTTATCCAAAACTTCAACCCATATAGTGAAATAACAAAAAGGAAAAGTAGATAAACATGACATTAATTTGAAATATGTAAACCAAAATGTTATTATAAATTTCTTTCAGGACAAAAGAAATGATTGAAAGTGAGATTCGAAATCCCAACTTATTCAATTGGGAAGTTGAGAAAACTTAATGGATTTATAAATCTATGGATTTTTATGGAGTTTAATTGATTTGTAGAGATTCATATAAAATTTTGATTCAATTCCCTCAAAATCTCATGAGAAAAAGTGAGATTTGTGGATGCTCAGAATAACAACGAAATCTCTTAAATTCCCTTTAATTCCTCAACTTTTTCAAATTTTTAAAAATCAATTTCTAATTAAATACACCTAAATTGTTATAAACTTCTTTAAAATTTTAAAACACTTGGTTTTAAGTGACTAAAAAGTTTATTTTCAGTATGAAGGTATTTCAGTAATTATGTAAACAGTACAAACCCAGCTCAAAATGGGTTTTTATCACAAATGGTCCCTGACATTGATCAAACACATCATTTTGGTCCCTGACATTGAAAATCAATAGAAATGGTCCCTGAGATTGTCCACCATCCATCATTTTGGTCCTTCCGTTAAAAACTCCATTAAGTGTCCTGGAGCTCTTGGCGGGAAGTTTGGGCAATTTTCAAACCTTCGTAACTCAATCGTTTCTTAACCAAATTCGACCCATAATATATCAAAATGAAGATAGGAAAGTGTAGAATAAGATTATACCTATTTGGAAGTCCAATGATTGTCGGAAATGGCCGGAAAATAGCCTCAAAATTGACTGGTCAGAGTGAAAACTTGAAAACTCACCGGAAACTAGGTAAACTTTAAACGTTCATAACTTCTTCAATACTCAACGAAATCAAGTGATTTAAAAACAAAAATCATACTTCTCGACGAGACAAAGAGAGTGATACCTTTTTTGATGGCTAAATCGCCCTGGTTTGGCAGGAAAACGGCTCGAAAATGGCTGTCTCAAGACCAAGACATCTACTTTTGAGCATTTTTCCGACCAAACCAGGGCAAGTTAGCCATCTAAAAAGGTACCATTCTATTCTTCTCGTCTAGAAGTATGATTTTTGTTTTTGAATCACTTGATTTCGTTGAGTATTGAAGAAGTTATGAATGTTTAAAGTTTACCCAGTTTTCGGCGAGTTTTCAAGTTTTCACTCAGACCAGTCAACTTTGAGGCTATTTTCCGGCCATCTCTGGCAACCATTGGACTTCCAAATATGTATAATCTTATTCTACACTTTCCTATCTTCATTTTGATATATTATGGGTCGAATTTGGTTAAGAAACGATTGAGTTACGAAGTTTTGAATATTGCCCAAACTTCCGGCCAAGAGCTCCGGGACACTTAACGGAGTTTTTAACGGAATGACCAAAATGATGGATGGTGGACAATCTCAGGGACTATTTCTATTGATTTTCAATGTCTAGGACCAAAATGATGTGTTTGATCAATGTTAGGGACCATTTGTTAAAACCCGCTCAAAATCTTTAACTTTTTCCTTGGTCCAAGGGGAAGAGATCGTTGTTCTTCTCCTCAGATTTGTAGCGCTTGACTTGTTCTGCACTATTTTGGCTTACCATAAGAAAAGTAGACCAAAAAGCCAAAGCCTTTGGTCTAAAGCTTCTTCTGCCACCCCCAACAACAAAATCAGGGTCAAGCGATAACCGTTGCTTTGCGCGTTAAAACTGTAAACTCAGCCACAAACATAAAACACCCTCACAGATATTGGTTTTTGGAGAGAGAAAGTTAAAGATAAATGCAGCCTAATAGTGTTTCTTAGAGAGAGAAGGGACATTGCTTCCCGCATTTTCCATGCCTATCTCACTCGTTTCTCCATCATACGTGCAAGTTATTCCCAAAATCTTCAATCTCAAAAACCCAAACCCCATATTTTCTTTCCTATTAAAATCCCCTCTCTCTTTAAACTTCCTCATTCATCTCTCACACACCATTATTTTCCCTTTATTTGATCAAAACCCATCATCTATTTTATCGATTTGCTTTATTTGTTCTCGGTTGCTCTTGTTTATTGAGGTCGGTTGGAAAAAGCTCACAAGGTTTGCTGCTTTTAATGCTTTTACACACTGATTTGTGGAGGTGAAGTCTTTCAAGGCTGATTTTTTTGTATAAAAGGTTTAAATTCATTGGATTTGGCCAAATGGGTTCGGTTTAGGATCTACAATTCCTTAATATTTTGGCAGAAACTGGGGCTAGAGATTGATTTGGGGAAGATTTTCATGGTTTTTGGTTTTTGGGTTTTGCTTGTTTAGATCTAGATTGAAGCCATGGGAAACCATATGAGCAAGAAGAGCGCTGAAACATCGTCCTCTACAACCAATCTTCATACAAATTTGCAGTACACAACTGATCAATTGAGTTCTTATGAGGTAGCTTGCAAGCTCGATTCAGACTTGCAATCCTTCGACATGAATCTCCAAACCCGAACCTATCATGTCATCAGCACAATCGCGGCACGAGTCGAAGTCCGAGCCCTCTCGTTTGATTCGCTGAATGAGGTGACATGATGCCTGTTGGAGATGAATCAGGAAGTTGTGAAAGTAATCTTGGAGTGCAAGAAAGACATGGAAAAATTAGGAACAAGGCCAGCCCTAAGAATTTGGAGGCCCTATGCGAGCTCTCGAAGTGGGACCTTAGAGTTTTCTGACTCCCGACCCTTTGTACATTGACATGTATAAAAAAATTTACTAAATACATAAAAAGTCTATTTCTACATCAAATATCATTAAAAATTAATATAAAAAAAAGAAAGATATGCAAATATTACTCAAATATTACCCGTCTAGCGATTTTAGACGCAAATGCATTTATTAAGTTTACATAATCTAATTTTTCAACAAATTCAAACCGAAAGAGAAGTCCCTACCCAGTACACCAAATTCCAATTATTTTTCTGTTGTTACAATGTTACTTATTACATTCAATAAATGAATGAATGGTTGGATTACAGAGACAACATCTTACAGCTAGGGAAAATACTAGAGTGAAGAGGATAAAAATTTTCGTATACGCGCCTAAGCGGACGAGGCATATTTGAATAATTTATTATATATTATATAAACTAATTAATTTGAACATTAAATAATGTCATTTTTCAAAAAGATGAGAGTTTTAGCCTTTTAGGTACATAATAAAGATATATGTGGTGTGATCTTAAAATAGAGTAATAAAACTCCATAAAATAAACATAACGGTGATATTTAAGATAGAAGCAAAAAAGTAAAAATAAGATGGTGATGACTATTTAAAAGGGAGAAGACGTGCAGCTATAAAAAAAAAGATGGTGGGACCATCTTAAG
Source organism: Heteromeles arbutifolia (assembly GCA_024362995.1). Classification (NCBI taxonomy): domain Eukaryota; kingdom Viridiplantae; phylum Streptophyta; class Magnoliopsida; order Rosales; family Rosaceae; genus Heteromeles; species Heteromeles arbutifolia. The sequence goes on along the minus strand of JANCRC010000002.1, from coordinate 33,322,561 downwards.
TAAAATCGTGCAATTAAAATGATGTTGGGAATAGGATTGTCTTCTTACTCGCACAAGGCCAACCCTGCAACAAAAGATTTCCATATTCCGGCGCATAGCTCCCGCCCATTTCCATCCAGACCTGCCTAGCTCTGCCTAAAAATTGGGGGCTCTTCCGAAGTGTAGGGCCCTAGGCGGACACCTACTCCGGCTACCCTTAGGGCCAGCTCTGATCAAGAGTTGTTCGAGCTCGTTGATGAGTATTTTGAGAACAGCTTGCAGACTTTGGATTTCTGTACTGTGTTGGAGAAGTGCTTGAAGCGAGCTCGCGATAGCTGGTTGCTTATTCTCGTTGCGCTTCAGCGATTCGAGGAAGAAACCGAAATGGGAGGCGGTCAATACACGATGACTTTGGAGGAGTTGAAGAATTTCAAGGCAATAGGTGATCCCTTTACTGAAGAGTTCTTTCAGATATTTGAATCTATTTATAAGCAGCAAATACTAATGCTCGAGAAGTTGCAAATGCGAAAGAACAAGCTCGATAAGAAGCTTAAATGTATTAATGCTTGGAGGAAGGTCACAGGTATGATATTTATTGCTACATTTGCTGCTGTGTTGATTTGTTCTGTTGTGGCGGCAGCCATGGCTGCTCCACCGGTTGCAGCAGCTCTAGCTGCGGCTAGTTCTATCCTGGTAAGCTCAATGGGGAATTGGATTGACTTTTTGTGGAAAAACTATGAAAATGCTTTGAGGGGTCAAAAGGAAGTGATTAGTTCAACGCAAGTAGGAACTTATGTTGCCATTAAGGACTTGGACAACATTCGGGTTCTCATTGATCGATTCGAAATTGATATCGAGTCCTTCTTGCACAATGCAAGCTTTGCCATTGACGAAGAAGCTGTGAAAGTTGCAATAGAGGAGATTAAGAAGAAGTTGGGAGTATTTATGAAGAATGTAAAGGATTTGGGAACTCAAGCTGATATCTACAGCTGCGACATTCGAAGAGTAATGATTGTGGTTCTGTTGAGGATCATCAAACATTTCAACAAGAAATAATGCAAGATTATATAGCATTTTACCTCCTGTCTCAATATTTAGGCAAGAAATTGACTTCAAATAGTTCCGATTTAATGACAACATTTTGTCTTCAACCTCCTAATTGATTGTTAGATTTGATGAAATCTTTCGGTCCATAACTTTGTGATCTCATGGATTTTCGGAATGTCGTGCCGAACTGGTGCAGGGTGCAGCAGCTAGAAACAAAATAAAACGAAACCTGAAAACCCCAAAACCCCGTCTCTAGTACTAGCCTACAATGTAGACAACTAGAAGAACAAAGTAGAACAATCTCACAAAGAGAAAGGCACAACTGAAACAGAGAAACACTCTGAGAATTTTCATTAATAAAAAATGTCCAACTCCTTCATCTTACAGAAATAAATGGTTTTTATAACCATTTTGTAACTTACATTCAAAAATTGAAAGACAATAAGATTAAATTGGCATAAAACTGAATTAAAGTCGCATAAAACTGAAAATTACATAACTAAAGTAATGATATCAGCCATAAAACGTCCTGGAAGTAAACTGATCAGCCAATATGTATTAAACCACCCTCTTTATTCCAGCACATAAATTTATCTTCCAATAATTTATGTGCAACACTCGAAATGCATCTGCTTTTTTGAGTTATAATATTTTTATTTCCCGTCCTGTATCACGAACATATTTGAAGATATTGGAGTAAGAAGTCTCTTTTCATTTGGATTGCCATATAGGCATCTTTCTTCTGTTTAAAACATTCTTAATTGTTACAAGTTGAGAGTTGAAATTTGCAAGTTCCAAGAGGAGTAAGGTTATAGTCTCTCCCTCTATGGTTGGTTTCCAAGTTCACAACCAACTCAGCCAACTGTATGTAGTTATCTTGTATCCATGTCTTTTTTCCGGTAACGAGGAAAAACCCTTATGATTCATTTACTTCCGTACAAAAACTCAAAAAATCACATGTATCTGGTAAATTTAGGTGTTTTTTTACATCTGTTAGGCTCAAGTTTACAGCTCGTCTCGTGCTCACTTTTTCCCGCCGAGCCAATTGTATGGCCTTGTATGCATGAATTCCCGGTGAAGTTATTTCTCAATTGCAGATTGATTGTAATCATTTCTGTGGTTAGAGTAGTGACCATCTTGACCATCTTATTGTCGCTTGCCTTCGTACATTTTGGTAGAATCTTCAATCTTGTAGTTCATGAAGAAAAAATAGAGATGATCAAGAACAGAATTCAACCCAAAAAATAATCATTGTCGGTAGGAATCTAGGACGAGATTAACAAAAAAAAAGAAGAAACTTCTTCATGTTGAAATATAGCATCGAACTCATTCATACTGAAAACGAGAACATCACACGGTCTAAAGGTCCTCAACTTGATAATTTAACTAGGGTGACAAGCCTCCAACAGCATTGTGAAACTTTGGTACCTGCGTGTGCCCAAACGCAGACATGATCTCTCCTTTCTGTCATCTGGTTATGTATTGAATCTCTTCATACTCTCTCAACAATTTAAGCGCATTCCTCACTTTCGTAACTATGGGGGAATAAGCTAACCTGTCCCTTAACGCATTCCTCATCGTAATCTTGTTTTACAACATCTTTGATAAGCTTCCTAAGTCGAAATCTGCAAAAGCAAACAGATCCACATTTTCTGTGAACAAGATCAAGGCGGAACCATCAGCTACTTGCTCTCAAACTATTTGGTTCACTTGTATCTATCGGCAAGGAAGATTTGTAGTTTGGGTAAAATCTTCGTAAAATAATACTTTGCATTCAACCTAAAGGAGAACCAGAGAAGCAAAACATGAGATCTTTCAGCTAGATAGTCATGTAAAATTAAACCATAAATTGATAAATTGATAAATAACAGGTGACTTGTAATACAAGAAAGCAATAACTCAAGTTACACTTAGTGTATTGTAATTGCAACCTCGAGAGGTATTCTATATGTGAAATATGTAACTACTCATTTTATATGATCGAATAATGTTCCATTTTCATGTGAAATATGTAACTACTAATTTGGACGCGTACATGGGTAGATCTATAGTATGGCAAGCGAGGGTAGCTCGCCACTAAGACCCTAAAAATCTCTCTACCAGATCCATTTTGGCCACCCAAAAGCTAGTTAAGGCATGGCAAAGATTGACATTTCCATGATTTTAAGTTTCCAAAACATAAATTGAAATAACAAAAAAAAGGTGAAGAAGGCAACTTTGGAGTATGCTTCATAGGGGGACTTTTGGTGAAGAAGAAGACCTATCTAGTTTATTTTTCTTGAGTTGAATGGTGTTGTTACGATCTGTTCCTAATTTTAATGTAAAATCGTTCCTATTATGGTAAAGGACCAAAACGTCCCTAGCAACCCATCTTATTATTGGGCCAGGCCCAATAATGACATTTCCATTCAATCCCGCCCAACCCCAAAAGAATGCATTCGGTCCACTTTCTTATTTTCTTTGCTTTTTAATTTAATTTAATTTTAATCCACTTAATGCTGGGCATTCCTTCACTTAGCGTGAAGGCGAGAGCAACAATAAGCATTTTTGCCATTAAAATTAAATAACCAAAAATCCACACCTCTATTTTTCTCAGATCCCTCTTTCTTCCATTTCTCCATCTCTCAATCCGCCACTGCACCTCACTGAATCGCGAGCTCAGAAACGACGTGCCGTTCAGGCCGTAGAGATCCGGCACCCCCGCCAATGGAGGCTTCTCCGCAAGGCGGATTCGACAGGGACAAATCCAAGTCCTCCTCTCCCATCTCCGCCGTCTCCAATTTCTGGAAAGGTAATTTTCAATTTAATGTTAAGCTTTCAGTTGAAGCTTTAGAGTTGCAGTTTTGCTTGAACAATTTGAGAACGGTAGCTCTGTAAGGACCCGCAAGTTTTTCTTCATGTCAGCTCTGCAATTTGCTTATTGGATTCTGCCTTACTGGCAATACAAGGAGAAAATAAGCTTTGGTTTATGCTTCATTTCAATCAGATATGTGTGTATATATATACACACAACGTTTGTATGTATGTATGTATCAATGTAAATTGGCGCTCACAATTTGTTAACATTTTTTAGAGAAATAGTGCAAATGACTAATTTTATTGGGCGTTATCGAGTTTTGTGTTGAATCACTAAATATTCAAGTAAAAAAAGTAAAGAAATTGCGTGATAGTTGTGAGAGTGGAATGAGTTTATTGATAAGAAATTGCGGAAGGGCTTAAAATGTTGCATAGTGGGACTAAAAGATATTTTGTGATGGAGGTTGGAAAACCGTTCAGTTTGGTTTAGCATCTGTTAGGATTGGAATGATGCCTCACGGATTGACTGCTGTGGCGACCAAGGTATTTGGGTTGTGAACCAAAAGTAACAGGAATGTCATTGCTGAAAAGTTGAAAACTTGATATCAATGGATGCTTTTGTGTTTTTCTTACAGATTTTGACTTGGAGAAGGAAAAAAGTGTATTGGATGAGCAAGGGCTTAGGATAGCTGAAAATCAGGAAAACAGCCAGAAGAATAGGCGGAAGCTTGCGGAAAGCACTAGAGGTATGCCATTATATCTTTATCATGACCACAGTTTACTTTAGTTTACATTAGTTGGTCTAGTAAGGGAAGAGGACCACCTCTCCGTGGGCCAACGTGAATTTCTTCTTGAAAGTGCGGATATTCGGTACCTTTGCAAGGAGGCCTTTTTCTGTTTTTAATTGTTTCATCTCACTTTTGCCGCTTTGCATGACGGAAAACATGTTTGTTAATTTACAAATTGCTTTTCTGACAGATTTCAAGAAAGCGTCACCGGAGGAAAAGCTAAATCTCTTTAATTCATTACTTAGAGGTTACCAAGAAGAAGTTGATAATCTTACTAAGAGAGCAAAATTTGGAGAGAATGCTTTTCTTAACATCTATCAAAAACTTTACGAGGCTCCAGATCCTTATCTGGCGCTTGCTTCAAGTGCTGTAAGTACTAAGTACCACCATCATACTTAGTGTTTTCTAATATTTCTGAAATATCAAACCTGATTTAATACATGCTTTGATCTTTAATACGTTAAATTGAATGAACTTCAATGATATTCAGGGACCAAGCAGATATGTATGCATGAAATAATTCTACATAACTGTCAGGAGATTCCATTGAATGCTACAACTTGCTCTTTAAATTATGTTTTGGGTGATTTTGAAATCAAAATTTGCTTGGCCAGCTTTGTGGCCGTTGCGGGCCATGGCGATTATGCTGTCTATTTTTTGAAGTTCATAAAACAACAACAACAAAGCCTTATCTCACTAAGTGGGGTCGGCTATATGAATCCTAGAACGCCATTCGCTCGGTTGTGTGCCATGTCTTCTGTTAGATCCATGTAGTCCAAATCTTTTCTTAGAGTCTCTTTCCATGTCTTCCTAGGTCTTCCTTTACCCTTTTGGCCCTCTGTCTCGTACTCGCATCTTCTAACTGGAGCATTTGTAGGTTTTCGTTGTACATGTCCAAACCACCTTAACCGATTCTCTCTCATCTTATCTTCAATTTCAGCTACTCCTAATTTGCCTCGGATATCCTCATTCATAATCTTGTCCTTTCTCGTGTGCCCACACATCCAACGAAGCATTCTCATCTCCGCTACACTATTTTTGTGTACGTGTTGATGCTCAAAATGAGTGTAGCAGAGATGAGAATGCTTCTTTGGATGAGAATTAGAGCAAAAAAAATTGCTTCAAGTTAAAAACTTGATTTTGTAAATAAGTGTAGTTTAATCAACAAAAGATTTGAGAATTAGAACAAAATTGTGTTGTGACTCTTGTGAGCCCAATTGAAGTATCATTAGTGTTGGCTGAGCAATGGTTTCATATAGAATATAGATGACCTGGAAAAGTTTGATTATTAAATTGCTGCATCCCTTATTGACCACATATTGTATCTCTTGAGCGTGTGCTATGCTCTTCTTGTAAGCTGTGCCTTATGGGTATGTTTTTGAAAATCTTTATTCATCTCATGCAGGAGCAAGATGTGAAATTGTCTGAACTAGAATCTGAAAATAGGAAAATGAAAGTTGAGCTTGAAGAATTCAGGACAGAAGCAACTCATTTAAAAAATCAACAGGCAACAATAAGAAGACTTGAAGAGCGGAACCGCCAGTTAGAGCAACAGGTTTGTAATTACTAGTTTCTTTTGTTATTTAACAAGCACAACTATACCTTCTCAAGTGGTTTGAAGTTTTTCTCTTTCTCTCAATATAGAGTTTATTTGAGTCGCGGTGTGATATTTTTAATAATCACATCTTGCCATCTCAAGTTGGATATATTGGTTTGGTTGATAGGGTTTCTATCAGACTCCCTCTGGTGAGCTATCTCTTAGTTAAAGTTAGATGTAATCATGTGAACAGTTTTGAAACTGAAGGTGGTCATTACCTTCCTTTAGATGAGAAAGTTCATTGTGACTTTGTTATAATTTCAAATTCATTGTTGTTTCTCAGATTTCATTGTGACTTTGTTATAATTATTGCTGGAGTATTTGGCCATAACGAAATCAACAGATTTAAATTTTAACGTATGTTTTTAACCAGTGGTGATACCTCCCTTTTAATGTGTGAACTTTCTCATGTTCTGTTAGATGGAGGATAAAGTTAAAGAAATTGTGGAGATCAAGCAACGCAGTTTTGCGGAAGAGAACCAGAAAATACTTGAGGTCCTAAAAGAAAGGTAAAACTTCCTGACAAAGATTTATGGGAATGGTACCAAGGCAAAACTACACTAGATTTCTGATTGGTTTTGTTTTGCGCCTTTTGATGTCTTTATTAAAAGCTGTATTATCTTTTTGCGTATCTTGATTTATGATCTGTTCACTTTATACAGAGAGCAATTGTTGCAAGATCAATTACGACAAGCTAAAGATAGTGTTTTCAATATGCAGAAATTACACGAACTTGCTCAAAGTCAATTGTTCGAGCTTCGTGCTCAATCAGGTGAATTTCAAATTTTCTCATTTCTTCCGGGTCATCTAATCTCTGCATTCAATATAATAAATTTTCTTGAAGCTTCTCATGTTTTCTCTAATCTTTTCAGATGAAGAGAGGGCAACCAAGCAATCTGAGGTCAATCTTCTGATGGATGAAGTTGAACGGGCTCAGACACGGCTTTTTAGTCTTGAGAGGGAGAAGGTGTGTGCTAAAGCCTAAACCCAATATTTTTCTACGTCACTAGATTGGAGTTGTTCATAATCCACTTTCAACGTTAGTTATTTATTCTTTATTTGTAGGTGCTGCGTTTTAGTTTTATCTCTTTTGTGCAAACGGGTCTTACATTGTAACTTTTCTTACTTTTTCAGGTCCAAGCTGTTGCAATCGTTGTTTATTCAGTTTCTCGCTTTTGCTTCTTGCAGTAAATGGTTCCTCATTGTTGAAGCCCCCTTTTTCATTGAACATTTTGCAGGGATTTCTGCGTTCCAAATTACAGACAGCAAACGATGACACTGAAAATAAGAAAAGGTGAGGTAGTTCAGTGTTGTATTTTGTATGTCCCCGGAAACTATTGTCTCAATTTGTTTTTCTTTTCTTTCAGATGGTAGTTATTTGATTCCATGAATTGTAGAATATAGAAGTTTAGAATCTTCAATCATTGCAATACATACTGCTTATTAAGTAAATTTTATCATTTGGCCTCTATTGTAAGGATTCTGTGTATTCTATGTGAAAAAATTGCTGCCTTAAGAAATTAAGCATAGTCATCATCTTGTTATTGTAAAACTTAGAAGAAGGTGTGTACTGAACCCAATATTTTTTATGTTACTAGGTTTGAATTGTTCATAATTCACTTTCAAGGCTGCTTGTGTATTCTTTATTTATAGGTGCTGCATTGTAGTTTCATAGTCTTTTGTTTTATGGACCGTTGAAAATAGAAAAGTCCCTCCTTTTTTTAGAAATTTAGAATTTTCAATCCTTGAAATACATAATGCTTATTAAGTGATCATTTGTCCTGTACTGTTAGGATTCTGCTTAATCTGTTAATAATGCTGCTGTCCTAAGAAACTAAGTATAGTGACATAGTCCTCGTCTTGTTATTGGTGAAACCTATAACTTATAGACAAAAATAAAAAGGCAATAGAAAAGATCATTTTCCATCCTTATTCACTGAACTATCTGATTTAATTTGTGTTTCTGGTATTAGATATTTTGATGTTCTTCTGTTTTTACCTTGCTCTGTATGTTGGATTGTTCTGGTATTAGATATTTGAAGTATCCATGTTTTGTTCCTCCATTGAGATTAAGTCTTTATATAGATTGGTTCTGTTGTTTTTGAGTTATCTTTTTTATTTTAAGTTTATTGCTTTGCCACAGTGATGTTGATTCAACTAGCATCCTTGAGAATTCTTTAATTGCTAAAGAGAAGATCATTGCTGAACTCAACATGGAACTTCACAATATTGAAAGAACGTTATCAAATGAAAGAGAAGAGCACCTGAACGAGATCAAGAGGTTGAATGCACTGCTCATTGAAAGGGTATACTTATTAAGAACATAACAAAAAGTGCTGTTAGGGATTGAACATTGGGTGTTTTAGATAGTTCTTTATTTAAGCTCTATGATGCTCCGGAAACCCAAGTCATGAAGTTGCCACCCTCTTATTTGATTTCCTGTATTATGTATCACCCTCTCATTTAATTTCATGTATTATATAGTTGATCTTCCAGCTCCCGTAATGTACCACAGTTATCTTTATTTATTTTTTGTCTCTATTGTGTAAGAACTTTATCAACCCCCTTTTAATTTAGGAAGCTGCTCTTGAGGAGATGAAGAAAGAGCTTCAGGCACGGCCAACAACAAAACTGGTTGATGATTTGCATAAAAAGGTTAAAATTTTGCAGGTAATGCCATCTTTCTCTACATTCTTTAGCTTGGAAGTTGCCTGTTATCATTTTAGCTTCAGTTTTGTAACTGTTATCAGAAGTTTTTACACTTTTGAGTTGTATTGTTTAGTTGTTTATACTTGTGGTCGATATTGTTTGGAGAAGTTTAGTTGTTTATACTTGTGGTCAATGTTGTTTGAAGAAATCAAATTACAAAATTTTTGGTGAGGAAACTAAGCTCTACCTCTAAGAAAAGTTGAATTCATTGTACACAATGCCGGAAATCAACTCACTACTGCTTCATACCTTCAGTGTTTATTGTCTAGAGTATGTCGTTTAGTAGTCTACGACTCTACAATGAGAATTCACTTATGGGGGGGGCTGCTATGAAAAAAACTTTGAAATTATTAGATCAAGTTTGTTAATTTAAAATGGTAATTTGGCATTGTTGAGTAAACTAATATTCTAGTCCATCTATTACTAAAGTTCGTTGTTAATAAATACTTCACATGATTGAAATTCATGCTCTATTTCAATGATTATTACAAAGGCTTACAACAGTGGTTATATATATATTTTTTTCTGCTTGATTCTTGTCCATTGAACTTGTAGTTTCTTATATTTAACTGCTGGTTTGTATACTTTATTTGTTCTCATTTATCTTCTGTACGACCATAGAACTCCTAGTTATTTTTCAAACATTGTTCTCCTTTTCTTAAGTACCTCAACAATGTTCTGTTAATCACTGATTAACTTGACATTGTTATATTTGTAGGCAGTTGGTTATAATTCAATTGAGGCTGAAGATTGGGAAGTAGCTACAAGTGGGGAAGAGATGAGCAAAATGGAGTCTCTTCTTCTCGATAAAAACCGAAAAATGGAGCATGAGCTCACACAATTGAAGGTATGAAGACATGCATGCAGCAGACACAATGATCGGATTCCTATCTAGCTCTAGTCAGAGATAGAACTTGATTTAAATATTTCCCAGGGATCATAGCATGTCTTTCTGTGGGAATCTATGGAGTGTAGTTCAGTTGATGCCTATTCTATGACCGACCTCTCATGTGTCTCTTGTATTTTTTATTGTGCTGCTTTCAGGTCAAACTTTTAGAGAAAGCATCCTTGCTAGAAAAAGCTGATGGCAAGATATCAGAACTTACAGTGAAGGTTAATGAACAACAAAAATTAATCCAAAAGTTGGAGGATGACATACTGAAGGTGAGCATTGATTACTCATGGTGCCCGTATGAGTGTTACTTTTGGTTTCCATGATATGAACTATGAAGTATAATTATAATCTTGATATTGTCAACATCTTTTGCAGTTGCAATTTTGAGAAGTAGAATTGGTTCAGATTTCATAGAAACTAAAGTCAGCTAATATTGACGTAAACACATTCAAACTCTCATGCGTATATGAGCAGAGAATGCATGTAGGAGTACGACTTTGTACTTGAGTTACCCCTCATATTTTCTAAACTTTTACCTTGCCTTTCTACTGCAGGGCTATGGTTCCAAGGACAAAAAGGGAATTCTGTTTGACGACTGGGATCTTTCAGAGGCTAGGAGCACTGAGCCGTCTGAGGTACTCCTCCTCTTCTCCCTACCTCCAATCCCCTCAGCCCCCCGGACGCATACATATCAATCTCTCTCATTTTCGCCACCATAAATTTCTTCACATGAAATTTCATGAGTCATGGGGTAAAAAAATTTGGAAAATGTAACATCTTTGCTGCAATAATGCAATTTGTTTCCTTCCTGGCTGTTTTGTCGAATTAGTCTTCAATCAAATATTTTCATTTGTTGGTAGTAAATTGACTTGCAACTCCTAAGGTTTGCGTAAGGGATTGAGGTTCAGTTAGTAAGAAATGGATCACAAAATGCCAAATAGGAGCATTATGAAGGCATGTGAGAGGGATTCGCAAATCTCTACTTGGAAGGAATCATCTACAAAACCCTTTTATATGCTTTTGTAATGCTCATATGGTGCATTTCTAAACCCTCCTGTCTATCATTTTTTATCCATCCTACTAACTTGATCTCAATCCCTCCGGAATTAGGCCTAAAGATGTGAAAAAGTTTGAAATCACCAAGTTAATCTTGTTCTTATTGGTAGTCCGTTTCTGTACCTCAAAAAACAAAGTATTTAGCAAAATACATGAAGTTTTGTTGTCTTTTTTTTATGCTTTCTAGTGCTTTGGTAGATCATCATAGAACAACATTGGTGATGATTGTCAAATTAGCTCACAGTTATTTTATCACGGGCCTCTTTGGTTTTAGCCTTTTAACTACAACATATTTTGGTAATTACTAATTATACGTGTGAACTTTCCGTGTTTGATTTACAGTTAAGTTAGTTCTTGTCATTGCACTATGCATTCCATTTTACTCTCTGGTTATCAATCATTTGGTTTCACATTAATTTGTTTTGTTAACAATACCCTTTCCGAATCAGAATGCAGATCAAAAACACGGTTCCTCGGACCAAGACCAAAGCTCAATGCTTAAGGTTATCTGTAATCAGAGAGATCGATTCAGGACACGCTTGAGAGGGACAGAAGAAGTACATTGTTAATTTTCGAACAGCTATGGTTGCTTTGGTTTGTAATCTAGCCATATCCTGTGGTTAGATTACTGGTCTAATCGTGCAACTTTGCTGACTGATTTTATTGTTTTAGGAAGTAAGACATTTGAAGGAAAAGATAGGAGCGTTAACAGTGGAACTGGAAAAGACGAAGGCTGATAATGTCAAACTCTATGGAAAGATTCGTTATGTTCAGGATTACAGTCTTGAAAAAGTAGTTTCTAGAGGATCAAAGAAGGTGTTATACTTATCTATTTTTATCCTATATGTGCTTCTAGTTCCCTCTTCTTCTTTCAGACGGAATGGCTGGGTTTTTTTTGGGTCAATTGTCGGAATGTTTGTAGTTCCTCAATGCTCTATTCTTTTTGTGGTATATTTCAGCCTGCAGAGGATCTTGAAAGTGGTTTTTCCTCAGATGTTGAATCAAAGTACAAGAAGATATATGAGGATGACATAAATCCTTTTGCAGCCTTCTCGAAAAAGGTACTTTGTGGTGAATTTGTAAAATTTGTTAGCAAAGATGCATATACCCTGTAATCGGACTTACAGATGTACATTCCTTTTGCTGTCTTTTATTTTTTAGAGATCATATATTAACTTACTTCTCTTGTATTATAGGAAAGGGATCAAAGATACAAGGAGTTGGGTTTCAGGGATAGAATTACTCTAAGCAGCGGACGTTTTCTTCTTGGAAACAAGTAAGATCACATGATCTTATTCTCAACTACCCAGACATATATCAGATTTTGCTCATTCTTTTCATGGTCAAGTATTTTGTCATATTGTTCTAATTAACAGTGCAATTCCTGTTCCATAAAAAATGTGCAATTCTTGTTTGTTGCATCTCCTTAATAGAAGTTTGACAATGACTCTAGTTGCCCAAGTTTGATAATGGCTTGAGTTGCCTGGCCCGGTCCATGTGATTTGGTCATCTCTTCCCCAGAATTTGAGGAAATTTTTTATTGTAAAGGAGTGCTAAAACAAATTTTCAGTGCTAATTGAATAACCCTTTAAAAGTGTTTTCTCATGTCTGCATCCGGTTGAAATCATATTCTTTTAGCAAAACATATATGCAAGTGGAAACAACCTCTTTGTAGAGCAAGGGTAAGGCTGCTTACGATAGATGTCCCCTCAATCCTCGTAAATCGAGGAGCCTTGTTGGCATGGGGTCGTCCTTTTTTTTAAAAAAAAAAAGAAAAAAAACATATATGCAAGGTAATTTAGTTTAACAAGAGAAGAATGATCTTACAGGTATGCTCGGACTTTTGCATTTTTCTACACGATTGGGTTGCATATACTTGTGTTCACCTGCCTCTACCGAATGTCGGCTCTGAGCTATCTCAGGTATTTTCTGGTTCTGTTTCTTTTCAAGCAGTTTCGATGGTTAATTTTCTCACTAGTTGAAATTGTTCTGTTTTTGCAGCAATGGTCAGGAGGATGTAATTATTGGAGATAAACAACTGAACCTCCCACATGCGATCTAGGATCGAAGACCATTTCAGCCCTACACATGAAAAAGTATGTATATAACAAAAATGACGTTCATCGATCAGGAAAACAAGAGTTGGTGTATTCCTTATGTTTTTACGGGTTTACTATATTTGATATTAAGTTTCATAGTAGTTAGTTTTATCTTTACATTTTGTACTATGGAAGATAATTGATTTTTAATGCCGATGAGAGGGTGGACTTGTCTCCCTGCAATCATATTACCAGATGAGATTATTGTTATTCTTCAGTGCACTGGTAAAACATGCAGCATGAGTTTTTCGCTTTTTGGGACGTCCGCGCTGTATCAAAGGACGGATTAGCAGTAACTTGTGGATAACAAATGTTTGTTGCCAGATTTTTGACGTTAAATTGCAAACCCTCGACTGAAAAATTGTGGTTTGGGTTTTTTTTTTCCTGCAAAATGAAGTGAGTTGAGCCACTTAAACGTTATTGTTAGCCTATTGTGAAATTAAGTTCACTTCTTCTCACCTTCAGAGTAAGTTCACCCCTAAAAAATGAGTTGGTCCAAAGTACATTTAATCCACTCAAATGAATAGTAATTGACTTGATTGAACACTAATTGCCCAAGTGCATCTTCACTTTTAAAAAATGAACTGATCCAAAGTTTAGTCCATTCGTATTAAAATATTATTATAAAATAACAAAAAAAAATTATTTTTAATTTCAAATAGAATTTTTAATCAATCTTGTTAGGAACTAAATTATTGTTTATTTTAATTTCTTTCTTCTTACAATGTTATGAAAATATTATTGATTGGATTTGGATCATTTCCTGAGCTCAGAAATTTGAGTCTTCTGATTAAATCACACGGATCGTTGGATTTTGATCCAACTGCTGCAATTATTTTAACTTTTAGAGAGATCTATGTTTGTAGTTGTTGAATCAAAATCTAACTGCTCGTGTAATTTGATCAGGAGGCTCAGATTTCTGAGCTCAGGAGAGAGGATACAAATCCTGTTTTATTATCCTATCTTGGAAATATCAAAATGAAAAAAAGAAGGGCAGAGCCCTCTCCATCTGGGAAATATCGAAATGAAAATAAAGGGCATAGGCATAGCCCTCTTCTTCTTCGCGAGTTGATGGTGCTCAACAACCAAATCTTTCGCCAAGTATCTCTTCTTCTCTGCAACTAAATCTTTCACCGAGTCTCTCCCCGTTGATGTCCTTGTGTAGCACCGCCGGTGACAAAGCAACACCTGTTGATGCTGTAATTTTTGGCTGCACCGTATTCGACGACTTGGGCTTGCTCTGTTCCTTCAGAATCATCTGCAGTGGGGCAAAAATTGACGACAGCTTCCAGAGGGTCTGTGGGTGCCATTTTCGTGCTGCTCAACCACACCGTGATGTTGCTATGCTTCTCTTTCTCAATCGAAGAGGACGGAGGAAGGCCTCCGTACAATCCTTTTGGTACGTTTAGATTTCAAATGTACTGGTATAGTAAATGGACTAACCAACGTTTAGATTTCAAATGTACTGGTATATTAAATGGACCATAAAACCAAATGTGCCTATTGTCATGTAATCATTTTGGTACGTTTGGATTTCAAATGTACTATAAAACAAAATGTTAAAAAAATCCCAAATGTACCACAAAATTAAATGTCTTTATCAGATAATCCTTTTGGTACGTTTACATTCTAAATGTACCGAGAAATACAGTAAATTAAATCCACTATAAAACTAAATGTGTCTATATTATAGGTAACTACACGTAACTATATAATTAAACAAATCTTTATTATATGCTGGGTCTTTTTAAATAATCAATTATGACAATTTTTTTTATAAATATTCTACTATATTCACAAAAAAAAGATAAATTATATTTTACCCCATTCAGGTTTGGGATCGATTGGAACCTCATACAACATTTTTAAAACATTGCAATTTCATACATTTACTTATCATTTTATTTCAATTTCATACATCTATTAGAAAATTCGTTAAGTGATGAGATGGCAAATATAAGATCTACATTTGTGTTGATGTGGCTACCAACTTTGTGCCACGTGACAAAAAAAAAAATTTATGCATTTAAAATATAATAAATTACCCTATTATTAAAAAAAAAAACCATCTTCCTTCCCTGACCCCTTCCCCGCAACCCAAACCCCCACCCCACCCAAAACCCAACTAGGTTTTTTGGAAGCGAGAGTTGCAGACAACACACAGAAGTGCCCCAACAGAGACAAGGAGAAGAAGACGGGTCGGGTCTTGTAGTTGTTTTCTCATCCTCAGTCTACTTCTCTTCTCTCTCTCTCTAGAATTCCCTTTGCTTTGCCCTTCCCAAAATCCCTGCTCCTTCACTTCGTCTCGGGAATTCAATTCCCCCTTTTGATTTTGGGGTTTTGGGTGGGGTTAGGGGGGGGGGGGTGTTGCGGGGGAGGTGGGGGTGGGGTGGGGTGGGATGGGGGGTTTGGGTTTTGGGGAAGGAAGATGGGTTTTTGTTTTTTAAATAATAGGGTAAATTATTATTTTTTAAATGCATAAATTTTTTTTTTTTTCGCCACGTGACATAAAGTTGGCAGTCACATCAGCCCAAATGTGGATCCCATATTTGCCACGTCATCACTTAACAGTTTACTTAATAAATTTTATAACAGATGTATGAAATTGAAATAAAATGATAAGTAAATGTATGAAATTGAAATGTTTTAAAAATGTTGTAAGAAGTTGCAATCGACCCCAAACCTAATGGGGTAAAATGTAATTTACCCAAAAATAAATTATAACACAATAAAAAAAATGCGTAGAGATGAATAATAAATGCATAAATATAGGGATAATAGATAAAGAAAAAAAATGAAAGCGTAATGCCCATGAGAAGTCGTGAAAAGTTAGAATTCTAAACAAAATTGAACTTATGTGAAAAACTTAAATAAGTAACCAAAAGTTTAGAAAAATATTTGATCAAATTTTGAAAAAGTGTATGTTTAGTCCAAAAAATTAAAAAATAAGATGCCTGTATCTAGGGGTGGAATTTTTTGTCAAATTACCATACCAACGGTACTATACCAAAGTTGTGCCAAAAAATTTGTACCATTGGTAATGATACAGTATTTGTACCGTACCATACATTTTCGATACAGTAACGGTATTCAAAATTATTACCAGTGGTATGCCATACCGTATCACTACTATTAATATTATATCATTTATTTATTTATATATATACTTAGGTATTATTATTATTATATATGCACTTTATATTTTTTTTCCTAGTCATTATCCAATCATCTCATCCTCTAACCTTTACTTTGCCAATAAAAAAACCTAAGCCTTCTTGCGTTGCTATTCTTCATCTTTTCACTCATCTAGCCATCGGCTTCATCTATGTTGCTCCCATTCCGGTAACTCTCTCTTCGCAGTCCATCTCATCTTCTCCTTCATCAAATTGGGATGTCTTTCTCTTTGGCTTCGTCTATCAAGTTAATTTTTGTACAATTTTAAAGAATGTAGAGATGAAATTTAGAAATCTTTGTACTATTTTTTTTAGGGATGTTGGGTTTTTTCAGCAATTCTTCCATCTGTTTACTTCTTGTTTCTTAAATGAATCTCTATAAAATTATCATAATTAAATAAAAAAGTTTTAAAAACCTAAAGAGAGTGACCAAAACATGTTTGGGCCTTGAATTGAGTTGAAAAAAAAATCAAATTTTGGCCCAAAAGAATGGCCCAAAACAAAGTGGTAATTACCATTACCATACCATGCCAACCGAACTATTTGACATGCCGAAATTCGGTATACCAAAAGTTTGGCATAGTAATGGTAATAGATTTTGTCATACCAAAAGTTTGGTATGGTAATTGGTACATAAATTTTGGTACGGTAATCGTAACAATACCACCCCTACCTGTATCAAGACAATCTTAAAAAAATTCAAATAAAGGTAAAATAAATTAGAAAAAAGGGGAAGGGTATGCAATTCCAAATAAAATGGGTTACATAAAAAAACAGAAAAGTTGTATACAAGAACTTGGTTTGAGGATATTCTTTAAATGACTGTAATTCTGAAGCCATGCCTTAGTGTTGGTAGGGAATGAGTTGTGAATAACTTAATGCTGCTGAATGTGCACACATGAATCGTGTTTAGAAATCGATTGTCAGACACTATAAATAGGAGCTTGTTAACTGAACTCCAGCATATAGAAAATCATTGATGTGTATCTAATTCTGCCTTGATGTTCAACATGTAAATAAAGCTGGTTATTGTACTATTTATGTTAATTACCACTTAAGAGTGTCAACATGGTTCTGTAGTTCATGAAGATATATTCACGAGCACTCATGGAGTATTTATTCACGTTGTCGTTTTCTTTTGATAATTTTGACAATTATTAAAATATTGGGAACATGTTGAATATTTTGACTTTAATTTCTGTTTGGAATGAAGATCTCTAAAGCTATACTTTTTGTTTTTGGCATGCTGCAGTTCCATCAGGTTACGGGCTGTAAGTGGTGAAGTTTTAAAGGAGATGGTTGGTCATACTTCCATTGTCTATTCAGTTGATTCACATGTGTCTGGACTAATAGTCAGTAGCAGTGAAGATTGTTTTGTAAAGATATGGAAAGGTGACTGCTGATTTGTAAGCTACGGTTTTGAGATTTCGCGTATAATTTCTCTTTGTTCTGTTATTTTGGTGTGCTTTCTGCCTGGCTCTTGTTTTGTGGATGAAATTTAAGTCACTCACAGACAGGCTGTTGGTCAGCTGTGCTAGGACAGTTCCCAGCTTGCTGAGAAATCCACCTATTACGGAAGGCCTCTCCGGGTCATGAGCTTGGTAGGGTGCCTTTGTTAGGATTTTGGCTTGTCAAATATGTCCTAATTGGTTTAGGATTGTTTTAGGAAAATTAGAGGTATACCGATTCTTGTCCTAGAGGGATTAGGAAAGAATTTCAGTTTTCCTTATTCAATTTAGGTTTTGATTTCTAGAAGTCTATTTGGATTTGGATAAGTGTAATTTCCTAGTCCACTTAGAAATAGGAATTTAATCAGCCTTGGGACATGTAAGCCAACTCTATGTCTATAAATAGGGTTGGAAAGGCTGATTTTTACAGAGAGAAAACAGCCAGACAGCCAAGAGTTTTGAGATTAGTTCTAGGGTTTGCAAAAGTTCTGTAATCTCTATTATTAATCAAAGGAGCAGTGATTTCTCTACCTAGAGAAACCACAATTGGACGTAGGCAAAAGTTCTGCCGAACCAGTATAATTCTTGTGTGTTTATAAGTTTTCTATATTTGCTAGTTTAGTCTATTGTCGTTGGTTACATTAAAGAACAAGGTCTAGTGTGCAGGTTTTTCAACAATTGGTATCAAGAGCTAGGTTCAAGGTGTTTTACGACGTCTAAAGGGAAGATGAATGCGGATCTAGGACCTGCGTTAAAGCCCTTTGACGGCAAGGATGACTTCACTGACTGGCAAAGGATGATGAAGAAAGTACTGATATAGCAAGATTTGGATGATGCACTCAATGGTGAGAAGCCGGCAAGCATGACAGACGCATCATGGACTAAGCTTCTTAAGAAGGCCAAGAGTTCCATCGAGATCGATCTCACAAGATCAGTTCGGTCACACATCACCGAAAAGATGACTGCCCATGAAGCATGGGAAAAGTTGGAGAATGTTTATATGGGCAAAAACATGTCCAATAAACTTTTTCTAAAGGATGAACTATTCGGACTTCGACTAGAAGGAGGTGACATTGAAGATCACGTATGCAAGTTCCAGAATTGCATAGCTAATCTTCAGAAGGTCGAAGAAACTTACAAAGATGATGATATGGCTATTATCCTGCTGAGGTCTCTACCTTCGTCTTTCAAGCACTTTCGAACAACTCTAATGTTTGGAAAAGAGTCCTTGAAGCTTGAAGACGTAATTCAAGCTCTTCAGTCATATGTTAAACTGGATAATATAACTGAAAGCTCCTTTATGCCAAAGGCAAGGAGAGGGGGCGGGAAAAGACAAAGGAAGGGAAAACCGACAACAGAGGTAGGTCAAAATCCAAGAAGAAAAAGGAAAAGAAGGAAGGTTGCTTCGAATGTGGTTCAGCCGATCATTGGAAGAGGAATTGCAAGATTTGGAAAGAGAAGAAAGCTAAGATGGAAGGAAGCTCAGGTTTAGCTAGTGCAGTCACCGAGCATGAGAGTGATGGGGAACTTCTTTCAGTAACATCAGGCTCCAAAGCTTTCGAAAATTGGATTTTGGATACCGGATGCACTTTTCATATGTGTGCAGTAAGAGAATGGTTTGATACTTACAAAGAAGTTAGCAGCGGGGAAGTCGTAATGGGAGACGATTCTTCATGTCCGGTAAGAGGAATTGGCACTGTTCGAATCAGAATGTTTGATGGGATGATACGAGCTTTGGGGAACGTCAGGGATGTCCCTAGACTAAGAAAGAATTTAATTTCCTTGGGTACTTTAGATGAGGCTTGTTATGGGTACAAGTCTAAAAAAGGAAGACTTAGGGTAACCAAAGGATCGCTAGTGGTATTGCGGGGTGACCTACAACCCAATAAACTGTATGAGTTAATTGGGACCACGATAGTCGGGGGAGCAGCTGTTTCTGTAAATCAGAGTAGAGAAGACAAGACTGAACTATGGCATCATAGGCTCGGGCACATAAGCCAGAAGGGATTGCAAGAATTACACAAGCAAGGCTTGTTGGAAGGTGTGTCATCTTGCAAACTGGACTTTTGTGAATACTGTGTTCTCGGGAAGCAAAGAAATGTATCATTCGCAAGTAGATAACCGAAGTAAGGAGCAACTCAGCTATATTCACTCAGGTCTTTGGGGCCTTGCACCAACTAAGTCAAATGGTGGAGCCAGGTATTTTGTTACTTTCATGGATGATTTTTCTAGGAAGGTTTGAGTTTATTTCATGAAGCAGAAATCTAGGTTTTTGCAAAGTTCAAGGAATGGAAAACAGAAACCGAGAATCAAACTGGAAGAAAGATCCAGTACCTGAGAAGTGACAATGGAGGTGAATATACAAGTAATGAGTTTACCGATTACTGCAAGCAGGAAGGCATCATAAGGCACTTCACAGTAAAGAAGAATCCCCAACAAAATGGAGCTGCTGAGAGGATGAACTGAACTCTCATGGAGAGAGAGAGGAGCATGCGATTTCATGCAGGATTGCCCGATAGTTTTTGGGCAGAGGCTGTTAATCATGCAAGTTATTTGATTAACAATTCACCATCTACAGTTCTCGGTTTTAAGAGTGCAGAAGAGGTATGGTCTGAGAAGCCGGTGGACTATTCCAAGCCTAGGGTGTTCGGCTGTAGTGCTTATGCACATATTCCAAGTGATGAAAGGTCTAGGCTCAAACCGAAGTCTATACATTGCATATTCTTAGGTTTTGAGAAAGGAGTGAAAGGTTTCAAGCTTTGGGAGAGAAGAAGGACGATGCTGAAATTGAAGCAACAAAGATTCCGTTAATCAGTTCAAATGAAGAAGCTCAGGTGGAGCAAATTGAGCAAGAGGCCGAATCTGATGCTTTTGAGGAAGAAGAAGAGCATCAGCATCGTTCACCAGTTAGGAATCAGGTGGAGCAAGAAACAGGGCAGATTGAAGGCACTCTAATCCGCCAGACATCCCACAGGATTCGAACTCCAACCAACAATCCACCTGCATTCCAGAGATGCATAGCACTGGACAAACCTAATCGAAACAAGAAGAAACCTGACAGGTTTGGGTTTGACCAAGACGAAGTTAATTATGCTCTTAACATTAGTCAAGGAGATCCAACTACTTATCGAGAAGCTTTAGCAAGTGATGAGCAAGATAGTTGGATAAGTGCTATGACGGAAGAAATGGAGTCTCTTTACAAGAACTCTGTTTGGGAGTTGGTTCCTAAGCCCAAAGACAGAAAGCTAGTTGGATGCAAGTGGGTATTTAGGAAAAAGGAAGGACTACATGAACAAGATGCCGTGAGATTCAAAGCAAGACTCGTGGCTAAGTGGTACTCACAAAAGGAAGGAGTGGATTATGATGAGATCTTTTCACCTGTAGTCAAGCATACCTCTATCAGATTGCTATTAGCAATGGCAGCTCAGCATGACATGGAGATTGAGCAGATGGACATGCGTTTCTTCATGGGGATTTAGAGGAGACGATTTTCATGGCTCAACCAGAAGGGTTTGTTGAATATGGGAAAGAGAACCTAGTATGTCAGTTAAGAAAGTCCCTGTATGGTCTGAAACAGTCTCCAAGACAGTGGTACAAGAGGTTTGATTCATTCATGCCGAAAATCAATTTTAGAAGATGTTTATATGACTGTTGCTTGTACTATCATGTGTTCCAAGATGGGATGATCATATTGCTATTGCTATATGTGGATGACATGCTAATTGCTTGTCAAGACAAGTCTAGAATCCAAGATTTGAAGAAGATGTTGAGCGAGGAGTTCGACATGAAGGATCTAGGTGCTGCGCAGAAGATCATTGGCATCGAAATTCAGAGAGATAGGACCGCTGGAAGGATCTGGATATCACAAGCCAAGTATATTCAGAAGGTTCTTGAGAAGTTCAACATGCAAGAAGCAAAGGAAGTTTCAACTCCTTTGGCGGCTCACTTCAAGTTAAGTGGGCAACAGTGTCCTAAGTCCGAGGAAGAGCAGCAAGTAATGGAGAAGGTGCCTTATGCTAATGCCGTGGGCTGCGTTATGTGTGCAATGGTATGGACACGTCCTGACATAGCTCAAGCAATCAGTGTCGTTTTCAGATACATGGCCAATCCAAGAAAGCAACATTGGGATGCAGTCAAGTGGATTTTGCGTTATTTGAAGGTTTCTTTGCAACAAAGGATTATGTTTGAGAAGCGAAAAGAAAATGCAGGGGTGTTGGGATATGTGGATGCCGATTATGCAGGGGACTTGGACAAGAGAAGGTCAACTTCTGGTTATGTGTTTACATGAACAGGAGGACCAATCAGTTGGAGGGCACTACTGCAACCAATTACAGCTTTGTCGACCACAGAGGCAGAGTATATTGCATTGGCCGAAGCTGGAAAGGAAGCAATTTGGCTTACTGGCTTGGTAAGTCAAATGGGAATCACTCAAGATTGTGTGAAGCTGAAGTGTGATAGTCAAAGTGCCATTCACTTGGCAAAGAATCAAGTTTTTTATGGAAGATCAAAGCACATTGAAGCAAGATATCGTAGAATCAGAGATTGGGTGGAGTCTAAGGAGATTTGGATTGAAAAGATTCATATGGATGACAATGCCGCAGATTTTCTTACAAAGATAGTGCCAGCCAAGAAGTTCAAGCATTGCTTGAACTTGATCAATCTCGTTGATTGATTAAAGTGGAGCACCTCCTCACTTGAGGTGCAATGAGGCAAGAAGAAGATTGCCAAGGTGAAGACTCTTGAAGATTTTCAGAGTTGCTTCAAGAAGGTTCAAAGATACTCTGGGGTGCAACGATCAAGACTTGGTTTGACTCACCAAGGTGGAGATTGTTAGGATTTTGGCTCGTCAAATATGTCCTAATTGGTTTAGGATTGTTTTAGGAAAATTAGAGGTATACCGATTCTTGTCCTAGAGGGATTAGGAAAGAATTTCAGTTTTCCTTATTTAATTTAGGTTTGGATTTCTAGAAGTCTATTTGGATTTGGATAAGTGTAATTTCCTAGTCCACTTAGAAATAGGAATTCAATCAGCCTTGGGACATGTAAGCCACCTCTATGTCTATAAATAGGGTTGGAAAGGCTGATTTTTACAAAGAGAGAGAGCAAACAGTCAGACAGCCAAGAGTTTTGAGATTAGTTCTAGGGTTTGCAAAAGTTCTGTAACCTCTATTATTAATCAAAGGAGCGGTGATTTCTCTACCTAGAGAAATCACAACTAGACGTAGGCAAAAGTTTTGCCGAACCAGTATAATTCTTATGTGTTTCTAAGTTTTCTATATTTGCTAGTGTAGTCTATTGTTGTTGGTTACATTAAAGAACAAGGTCTAGTGTGCAGGTTTTTCAACAGCCTTAAGTTTTCTAGGCAAGAAAAAGCAAAATTAAAGGGCTCATTAGAGTTATGGAACCCTTTTGGGTATATAGTTTCTGTTATTTGTACATCAGGAAGACATAGTTAATCCAATTCTTACTTTGAAGAAATTGCAGTAATTTTTGTGTTATTTTTGTGACCCATTTATACGGTTTTGTGGTTGGAAAGAATTTATTGCAAACAGCATATGGATCCAGTGGCTTTTCTTTGTTTTTCTTGTGTTTGGTTCCTGATGGACTTCTTGCCCTTCTTGCTTTGCACTTTTCCTATTTTCACTAACGTTCTCGTTTCTTGGAAAAATAATTGTATCAAAGTTGTGAATGTGATAAATTTTTTAAACCTATTAATTCTATCAGACAATTCTTGCTTGGTGCTTGGTTGTGGGGAATAAAAAAGAAAGATTCAAACACTTTCTCCAAGGATTCTTTCACATTGAATTTTTTTTTTTAATGTTTGCCGGTGAAATTTGCTTTGTAGAGCTTGACCACCTAGCCTATTGGTTTTGCATTAGATGGTCTAAATTTTGTCAGTATCTATTTTTTTGGATTCCAAAGTTCTTCACTTCAGATTTAAATACATACCTTATTAGATTGGCTCTTTGTGATTGAAGACATCATTTCTTGTTACTAATTGTTTCATCTTCTTCACCTTTTTTACTTGTATTTACGCAATAACTTGTCTCTCTTAGGAAGAGGGTCGGAGGATTGAAACTGGAAGAATTACCTGGACTAGAAGCCTTACAGATTCCAGGTGTGATTTCAATTTTACTCCTTTCTAGTGGATTTTAGGATTCTCCTCATCATTTTGGTTCTACAAGCATGTATATTGTTTAAATTTTCAGATCTCTAGTTTAAATTTCTGAACAATTAGTTCAATTTGAGAAAGACAAGTCGGTTTGACTTATATCATGTTATACTTTATTATGTGGTTTCTGCAGCAGCTGCTGAGTGGGATCTTACGCTAAGTTGCTAAGATTATGTGATTGTTGTATTCTTTTGACAAGTATAAATCTCACATCAAATATTGTTGTCTGGTATTGTCATCAGGAACCAGTGATGGCCAGACAAAAGTTGTCAGAGAGGGGGACAACGGTGTGGCATATGCATGGAATATGAGAGAACAGAAGTGGGATAAGGTAATTAACTTTTTTCAGATTAATATCAATAGATAATCTTCATGGAAATGCCAAAATTAGGATATCAACTAAAATTTAATAGCGTACATGGCAATTTGACATATTGGTAAAGTATTTAATCCAAGCCATCTGTCAAAATTTTATTTTATATTTATTAATGCAAACATGTGTCATTGTTCAAGATGAAATCAATGGAAAAGAAGCAGCATATGTGTTTTATGGTTTAATAAAAATATAAAGTCGTTGCTGTCAAAATTGACAGAAAGAGGAAATATGTCAATCCATGTAGATTTAAAACAGTTCCGTTGGACTGAATTTTAATGCTTTTGTTAAATGTTATAACCGCCGCATAGGAATTGACATCTGCTTTGGAGATGCTCTTATTAGTTATTTGTCAGCTGATCATATTTCGGCATGCCTTCTTCATGTGATTATCCCCATTCATGCCTGGATGATTCTTGATGATGATGAGTCTTTCTTTTATTTATGTATCTATTTTCATTTTGAAAAGTATTAGATTTAAACCCATATGGTGAAATGGTTTACTTCTATGGTTGGATTGCTTGTACATGTGGTTTGACTAGTTATGAGGCCTGCCTTGTGGACTCCCTCCTTTTTTCAAATCCTTGCAATCATGTTATTATTGTAGGTTGCACCATCTTCCTACTTAACGGCAGTTCTTTTATAAGAAACCAACTTGTGTGTTGAAAAAAATTATATGAATCTCAGGTAGAGCAACATTCCTGTGGGAAAAAATATCTATGCCTTGGGTTGCATACACGTTGAGTTTAGAAATAGCTCAATGTTTGTGCTTTACAGATTAGCCGACCCCACTTAGTGTGAAAAGGCTTTGTTGTTGTTGTTTGTTTGTGCTTTACTGATGTTGGACTTTAGGATATATGACTGATTGTAGTTATATTGCTATAAGCAGTTGTATCGATCACATTTAGGTTCTCCTGCCTTCTGCTTTGGTGGCTAATTGGAGGGTCAGTATATATGGTTTCAGACTTTCAGTGTAACAAGATTTGGGACTCACATGTTCAATATGTGATTGATGATTCAATGATCTTGAATTTTGATGCTTTAATACCCTCATTTGCGTTTAGGATTAGTTCTAGGGATTTACATTTTTTGAGCAGTTAAATTGGGTAATGCCTGCATAATTGTTTGCAGTCAACACAATAAAATCGATACGAGTAGTTTTGAAACCCTGTTGGGTCTCATTGTGGTCCGTAACAGAGACATACCATTGTGTTTCAGAGATCTATAGGTTGAGAGATAATCAAATTTTCATGGATCAATTTTTGTTGAGTCCTTTAATACAGTACAACTTACCTTTTGAAGTATTATTCCTCTTATTGGGTTCACAGTACCTTAAGGTCATATGAAAGTGCTTCCAAAATAAAGAAGGGTAGTTCTATTCACACTTGTTAAATTTTGCCCATTAATCTTCTTCAATTATTTCAATCCGACGCCGGAATTGAGACGGGTGTGTGAGAGGTAAAAATGGGGGTGTGGATGGCACCACCCAATAAAGAACTGAAACAAGAGCTAGCCAAATGTTTTCATGCTGCTAATGTGTATAATTCTGGAAAAGTTGTGAAACTTCATCTGTTACTTCTTTCAATTCAGATTGGCGAGGTTGTTGATGGGCCAGATGACGGCATAAAGTGTCCTGTTCTTGATGGAAACGAATACAATTATGGTCTGAATTTTACGTCTATGTCAATGTTTGATTTGAGTTTACTTTTCTACGTAGACATTTTAAAATTTGTGAACATTGGAGATGGAGAGCCTATTCGTAAGCTGCCTTACATTTTAAAATTCTTGTTCTTCAGTATTTGATGTCGACATTGGAGATGGAGAGCCTATTCGTAAGCTGCCTTACAATCGATCAGGTATCTGTCCTCTTCTAGCCCTTGTAGTTGGTGTGACTGAAAGACATTATTGCAAGAATGTGACATTGAGTTGTTAATGTTCACTGTTCAGATAATCCATATGATACTGCTGACAAGTGGCTTCTGAAGGAGAAGCTTCCTCTTTCCTACCGAGAACAAGTTGTAGCTTTCATCCTCCAAAATACCGGACAAAAAGATTTCACCCTTGATCCATCATTTCGCGATCCCTACACTGGGTGTAAGTATTCTGTTGTGGCCATCTAACCTTTATAGGTGGTGATTCATGTGATATATTGTCCGTGTTTGCTTTCCAGTTTTCACTTGGTTAAGTACTTGCTGATCTTTTCATCATTTCAGCAAGTGCTTATGTACCTAGACAATCTTCAAACAAGTCTGGTATGTATCTTTTTGCCTTTTTAAATTTCTTTAATTGAAAAGATGTGCCATATTTTTCATATTTATTATAAATTTGCCATTAACAGTTATTTAATTATTTTATTTTTTTTACTTTAACAGCTTCTGCAAAACCTACTTTCAAACATATTCCTAAGGTGGGCTCTTTCAGCTCTTGTGCTAAACGATTGGGATGTATATATTAGATTTCAGTGCATTGTAAGTTAATCCAAAAGTGTTGGCTGATCATATGTAAGTTATATATTTTATCGTTCTTCATACTTAGCCCAATAGTAAAGGCTCTTAGCTTTAATACCTTCTAAATATTGTTTTAGGCAAAGACCAAGGTCGATATGAAACCTATTGGTACGTCCATTTGGTTGAAGCTAAGGCGAATGAGTATTTTGAACTTATTGATAATTGATTTATGAGGAAATTAGGCTCCGGTCCCCAATTATTGATCCTCTTTGACTAAAACCTTGTTATTTTTTACTTTTTGATCAAGGTCCTTGAAGTTTGTACACATCAGCATTTTATTGTCAGCATATTTACATGTCAGCTTTTTTTATTTTTATTGAAATAGTTAATTATTGCTTTTTTTTTATCCCTGGTTGCATTTTGATTCCACGACTATTATGCCTCCAACGCCTCCTATGCTTACCAAACTGAATTGATGCATCCATTCCACCAAATAATCCCGCTCACTTGATTTCTGTAGTTTTTTATTTTCGTAACTGCAAATTCCACAATAATCTCACTAAGTTTTTCAAATCCATCATTATTATCTTTGATATGATGCTTCAAATTCAAGTTTCGCCAATATTTGAATCGAAGTCATACTTTATTCATGAGCGTTTGAACGAGCGCAGTTTTTTGCAGAGTAACTTGAAGAACCAACTACAATTCCGAGCTAAAATTAGAGGTACTTTTTTTTAATTTTTTTGAATAGTGCATTTATATTGATATGTCCGTAATGGTGGATTCTTGGTGTTATAATTTCCGTACCCATATTTACAAGTAGTGTAGTATCGTTTTCACAATTGGTTTTGCATATGTAAAATGATTATTTTTCAATTTTTTTTGGCATGTATTGGGGAACTTCAATGGAGTTCAGCATGTATCTTGTGGTTTTGCAATGTTTTTCTGGTGCATACCAAGTATTTGTCAAAATGTTTGAAAGAGAATTTCATGTACGAAAATTTATGCATAGAAATTGTTTATAAAAATTCTTGAATAAGTCTTTTTCTCAATTGTGGTGTGCATGGGTACAATTCAATTGCATTGTATACATTTTTTAACAATTGTTCATGTGTTGATGTGTTGGAAATTACTAGAGTTGTAGAAGTATAGGCAGGGTACAACAGAAAAACAGAGCAGATAAGTCAGGGGAGGACCAGCTAAGGCAGAGAGTTTTTGCCATCTATTTTTTTGTTTGACATATACCGTATTTGTGTGTTGGGGGGGGGGGGGGGGGGGGGGGGTGGGTACAAACAGCAAATAATAATTGGACATGGTTTAATTCATCTTTCTTGTTTTCCTTATGGAAATTTATTGCACTTTTTCATGTCAAGCTAAAATGCTTTGGGTTAATGTTGCATCCACTTTCTTTTATCTTTTCAGATGGAAGGTGCTATACTGGGGAGATGTACGCATCAGGGTACCACTATATCTATCCCAATTTTTTGCCACAATACATTCTCTGAACTATACAATGAGGTTTGCCCAAGGCTTAGTAATTTGACTCATGGTTTATTCGACCTTACATATGCTTTACCTGGATATTCTACTTGCCTATTGGAATTTGATATGGATGTGGGGATATTGCATATGTCGGTTGTCAACGAGAAATATTATTGTGTTGATATAGTTATCAACCAAAAGTGGTGCCGTGACAATGATCGTGTTAGCCGAAATACCAATGCTTCACAAACATTTATAATTGAAGGAAATATTCACAGCAATGGGAATGAGTATTTAGGGAGATATGCAACACCGGGAGGCAAGGTATATTTGTCAAACTCTTGGAAGACATACATTAATCATGTAAATCAAGGATTTGAAGGTGGAGTGGAAGAATTTAGAGACAAACTTTGTAAGTACGTAATTGAAATGGGATTCACATTTTTTTATGTGAAGAATGACAGGGAAATAGTTACAGTTGTATGTAATAAGAAATATTCTTAAGGTTGTCAGTGGCGTGTGCATGCATCAGTATGTCGTGTTAACAATTTCTTTTATATTAAGAGGTTGAATAACGAACACACTTGCACAGGCTACATTCGTGAGAAAAAAGTGGTAGATGAGTTCCAAAATTGTAACTTCTCCTATAGTTGAAAAGATCCAAACCAGACCCCGTATCAAACCAATTGATATCGTAATGGATTTCAAGAGAGACTACGGTTTAGATATTTCCTATTACAATGAATGCTATGGGAAAAAGATTGCAAAAACTAAAGTTCATGGTGATGATTCGTTGTCGTATCATCAAATGGTTTGGTACGTAGAAGCTGCCAAAAAAACAAATCCTAGATTTCATTGCGAATTGGAGTTTGACTAAGAAACCTTTCATTTCCAGTGGATATTCATTGCATTTGGTGGTTCTATTGAGGGTTTTAAGTTTTGTAGGCCTATGTTGTTTTTGGATGGTACTTTCTTGAAAGACAAATACAAAGGAACATTGCTTGCTGCAATTGGTAAAAATGCAATCAAGGTTTGCACATATCCCTTTAATTTTTCTATTTTAATAATTTGCTTAATAATAAGTCTTCCTATTCAACCTGATTATGTAGCATCTTTCAAAATTTTGAAGATTCAGTACGTTTAACCTGATTATGTACATTGCTTACGACACGTTTTTATTCATAAGTTTGGTATATAATGCTAACTACTTATTTTGGAATGTTTTAATTTGTTGGTTGAATGATTCTTCCCTCTTGCATTCACATTAGTTGATGGTGAGGACCAGAATAATTGGACATGGTTTGTTAAAAATTTGGCTAAGATTTTGGAGCTACAACAACGTACCATAACTTTCATATCTGATCGACATAAGGGGTTGATTCTGGCTGTGACGCATACTTTTCCATACTCCCCTTATGCATATTGTTTGTATCACATCAAGCGAAACATATTAGAAAAGTATCGTTCTGGCCTTGGATCTGTTTTTCGAAATAAAATTGTTCAAAAGTTTAATGAGGGTGTATATGCTGCCACCCCTGAGATGTATGAATTGAAAAGGGTAGCATTGGTCAAGGAAGGAGGTAATATAATGCGCAAATTTTTGAAGGATCTCCCAAAAGATAATTTTTGCAATGCATTTTTCAAGGGTAAAAGGTAACAGTTTTTGTTAATTTACTATCTTTCATAACACCATACATGTTTCGTTTTTATTAATGCATGTGTCATTTTATTATAAAACATGTAGATGACTCGTTCTTTCTACACTGTTGAATTTCTCTGTTTTGTCATATCACTAAATTATGCATATTGCTCATTTTATTATTTCGATGTGTTAGGTACGGGGAAATGTGGTTGAACGTTGCAGAATCATTTAATGCCTGGATCAGTAATGAACATCTCTTACCAATTTACCAATTGGTGGATGGTATAAGAATTAAGTTGATGGAAATAAATGCTGAAAGACGTCTTGAGGCAAACAAATGAACCACTTTCTTATGTCCAGAAATGGAGGCTGAGATGGTTGCATCTATTGAGGTTGGGAGGCATTGGCTTGGTAGACGGTCTAGTGAGTGTGTATTCGAAGTGCAAACCGATGATACTTCATTGATGGTTGACTTGGAAAGTCAAATTTGCTCATGTCAACAATGGCAGATAAAAGGCTTCCCTTGCTCACATGCACTTGCTGCAATCTTGAAAAATGGTGCAAATCCTTTTGATTACACTGAGGCTTATTTCAACGCTGATTACTATAAGTCTTCATATTCATTTCCAATTCAACCTATTCCTCAAATAGATAAGCCTCCTATGAGTGAAGATACATATTTTATAGTGAAACCTCCTAAAACAAGGAAGCAACCTGGTAGACCAAGTCTTAAGAGAATCAAATATGCTGGGGAGGAAGCAAGACCATTAGAGTGTGGTCGATGTCATCAAGTGGGCCATCACAATCAGAGGACTTGTTCAGTTCTGATATAAGCTTATGCTACTACTTCCATTGTTATTCAGGCTTTGCATTATATTTTTACATTTAAGTTGTACACAATTTGAGCTTGGTGTGACAATTTTGCTTCCATTCTATGTATTCAAATTTGGTTCGTTTTCATTTAGAAATTTAGAAGTTGAGCTACAGAGCATGGGGTACAATACTGTTTGCATTGGCTACATTTTTTTAGTTATGGACTTTTCCTTCCATTATTGAAGGTGCACTTTCTTTAGATCCCCCTTTATTTTTGGTTCGAAGTTGAGCTACCAAGCTCTTTACTTTACTTAGCAAAATTAAGAATGCTCGAATGAAACCTCATGTTACCCTTCACACTTTTCGTGAGTGTGGGTGCAAATTAACACCATTAACTAACATTAACCAGTTTAGAAAAGTTTTCAAGATGTCGAGAATGTACCGATTGAGGTTGGGAATTAACACCCACACTCAAACTATACCTCATGTTACCCCACACTTTTCGTGAGTGTGTGTACAAATTAACACCATTAACTAACATTAACCAGTTTAGAAAAGTTTTCAAGATGTCGATAATGTAGCTATATCACTTGGTGTTAACCTCGCATAAATGTCCCCAAACACAAAGAACTTCATATCTTTATTGTACTGCTTTACTATTTTAGCAACATCTGTGTCAATTTTTTTGCAAAACTCAAATGTAACATGACCATCACGATAGGCCTTACCAAGTTCCAAAATGGTGTTTTTTTCATCTCTTCGTCATGCCCATCTTGAATAAATCCTTCCATTTTCGGGTACAACTTATCAAAATGAAGAAGGCTCGAACGATACCTCATAGTTTCCTATACCTATCCAAAACAAAAACATTTAAATTCTTGCCTTCATTACAATATTGTGTCCAATTTCCACATGTATTTATGTAACATATTATTAGTAAGGGAACAATATAGTAACAATGTACCAACTCAGACGCACAGACAACACAAATGTACCCGAACCAAGGTCCCTTACACTTTTCGTGAGTGTAGGTGCAAACTACATCAACAATATAGGCAATGCACTGACACCATTACTAACAAGTTTAAAAAAGTTTTCAAGATGTTGAGAATATACCTAAAATTAATTCAGAATCCCATCGTTTGTCAAAATTTTCAAGTTGGTGAAAGGGCCATACACACTTTTGAATATTAGTAAAATGAAATCATAATCCCATCGTTGAGAATGTACCCCTGCTTACAATGCTTCAACTCTATAAACATTAAATTGTACCCCATACCACCTAGTCGTACCCCTACTTGTTAATGTTGGTAAAAAGATCTTATACCCCCAACATTGAGAATGTACCCATGCATACACTACTAGCTGCAACTCTATAAATATTAAATTGTACCCCATAGCACCTAGTTTGTACCCCTGCATTCACTGTTAGCTGCAACTTTATAAATATTGAGAATGTTGCCTAAAATTCATGAAAAGCTGGCACATTGTGTTCGACGAGGTGACATAAATATGACGTTAGAATTCAAGAACCAAGAATGCTTACATCACGTGTGTGATGATTGCAATACTGCCTAACCTATGCTCTGATACCAAACTGACACACCCTGACCCAGATTGTCCACATTCGATGTGCTGGACAACACTAGGAAGATGACGAAGCTATAAAATGTAGTGATGTGGAAAATGTGAATAAATTAAAACTTAAAAATGACTAATTTAGAGTGTACATGTGAGCGGGAGCGAGATTGAACCCATTATCACACAAGTGATGTCAGAGCATAAATAAATTGCAGTAAAAAAAAGAGTAAGGACATTTATACCAAAAGGAGAAGTCTCCTACATAACGGCTTTTACCAACAATCCTCGTCGTCACGAAACCTCTGCCACTAAAATCCTGGAGGGGCGAAAAACAAGGGTGAGTGGGCTTGAAAATAAAGCTTTGTAAAGCCTTTTCTAAAAGTGTAACCCCTCACTGTAAAACAAGTATATGGTTTCCTAAAAAAATTATAATAATAGTATGTAATAGGTACCCTACAGCACAAGTGAGCTAAAGGATGTAGGCATAACAACAAGGTATCTCAACATCAAATCTAAATTCGTTATTATGAGAAATCAATGCTCATTAATTTATGTAGGCACACAAGTCCATTGCAAAGATATACAAACAATGGAACAGGCTGGGTGTATGTTTTACATTCAAGTACTACATCACGTGAGTTGCACTAGTCACATTACAAACGAGTCCAAAACATCACACAAAAGGACAGGCTGGCACCTAACTCTGGATCCAAAGCGAATGTAAACGGTGCATGTAAACTACACGTGAAGCTAGTCCTTGGCCCAGGACAGTACAAATAACTAAGAAACATCGTGCAAACATGTAATAATGAGCAGATAAAATGCAAGGATGTCATGCCACAAGATTATGCTAAAAAATAATATTAAAAACATAAAGTGCACGAAAAGACTATATATATATATATATATATATATATATATATATATATATATACACGTAAAAAAAGAAAAAACCCTCTCGCAGATACATGTAGGTCATAACCGTCCAACTATTATGCCCGCGACACTCCTTCGGGTGGTCCTCTCCTATACGGGAAATTACTACACTAATTACTAAACTAATAATCATTAATGTAATAAAACTAATTTCCTTTAGTTTGCTGAAGAACAGAATTTTTGTCGGAAATTTGGGAAGAAATTCAAATGCCCCGTTGGAGCCTTTACACAACCAAATTTAACCCATAATATATCAAAACGAAGCTTAGGACGAGAGGAATACTTTTATACCCATTTTAAGGCCAAAAGACGGCCGGAGCTCATCGGAAAATGCCCTGAAAGTTACGGCCCGAGTTGGAGTTATGGGTAGTTGTTCTACACCTTCAAACTCGACCAAATCAACAAGGTTTGGCCAGGCTTGGCACGGAAAATCCTACAACTTGCTGGAAAACATTGGGGGGGGGGGTCAGATATTCGTCCTTTAAACACACATAAACGTACATCCATGCTAGTAAAACGCACTAGAAGACTCAAGGCAAAGCTTAAGGGTGGAGATCTTAAGCTTACCGTGGCCAGAGAAGTTTCAGTTTGCTGGAATTCGTTGAAAGCCGAAACATGAACTATGTTTTCGTCTGAATGTGGCACCACCAAGGAGTTGCAGAGGATCCTAGATAATTTTTCGGAGAATTTTGGAGGTGTTGGTGGAGCTTTGGAGTAGTGGTGGTGATGTTCACCCAGAGGTAAAGAGGGATGAGACAGCTATAGGGGGGAGAGAGAGAGAGAGAGTTTGAGAGGTGCAAGAGAACTAAGTGTGTATAGAGAGATGTGAGAGCAGTTCTAGCGTGGGAACCCCCCAGGCTATTCACTATTTAATCCACCCAGTGAACAGTAACTGCTCTTAATGAACAGTAACTGCCTTTTGCATCTCCACCGTTGCACTTGAATAGCCCTGGCCATAGGCAATAAAATATTAGTTTTTTTTTTTTTAAATAATACAAAATAATTTTATTTGTAATTTCGGATAAGATTTTTAATCATTCTCGTTGCGCAACGTGTCATTATCCGAAAAGACAATTATTGGTGATGGATTTCGATAGGATTTTTATCCAATGTCGTCGTGCCACGTGTCGTTACCTTTTCAGAATCTTTGAAGATAGATTTCAATCAGATTTTAAATCATTCTCATTGCCCCACCTGTCATTATCCAAAAAGATAATTATTGGTGATGGATTTCAAAAAGATTTTTATCCAATGTCGTTGTGCCACATGGCGTTGCCTTTTCAGAATCTTTGAGGATAGATTTCAATCAGATTTTTAACGAATGACGGCATGCCATGTGGCACTATCTACAACCTAATCATTTCTAAATCCTCCATATAATTCATCTTCCATCCTCTGAAATCTCATACCAATTTTCTCAAGATCTCTATCATTATTCATAGTTTCTGCTTCCTTCTACACCAAAATCAAATCTGTATCATTATTCATAGTTTCTGCTTACAATGTCTTATTCTTCAAGTTTGATGTGGGAAATCGATCAGCAAGAGGAAGAATTGTTTAACCAATCAGAAGGAATGTTCAATCTCCAGGTGGCCCAAAATGAGATGGAAGAGGATGAGGAACGTAAAAGGAGAGATGACGAAGCAAGAATGGCCAGAGCCTCACATTCCCGTCGAGTCATCTAAGCTATGGCTCAGATCTCCAAGCCCAGCTGTTCCGGAAACCTTGATAGAAGCAGGCATCGACGAGGTGCGGAGCTCTTGGACGATTATTTTGTCTATAACATTGCATTCCCTAATACATATTTCAGACGTCGTTTTAGAATGAAACGACATTTGTTCAACAAAATCATGATTGATGTTGGTAACCATGATTCTTACTTTGTGCAAAAGAATGATGCTTTTGGTGCTATAAGTCTTATTCTTGAGCAAAAACTTACTGCTGCGATGCAGATGCTTGCCTATGGAGCATCTGCAGACCAAGTGGATGAGATAACGAGGATGGGGAAATCAACCATTCTTGAGTCCCTGATGAGGTTTTGCGGAGCAATCAAATCTATCTACACCGCAGAGTACCTCTGAAAACCTACTAACATGGACTTGCAAAAGCTTCTGAAGAAGGGCGAGATGCGAGGTTTTCTTGGGATGATTGGAAGCATCGATTGTATGCATTGATGACGTGCATCATTCTTCACAACATGATTGTGGAAGATGAGTACGATTATGATGTCGTTGATGAATATGAGCCAAACACGATGAACAATTCAAGAACACATATATATTATGCTCATGATGCCACCGAAGAACCCGTGCAACATGAGCCATTAGAAAGGGATGGACGCTACAATGAATTGATCATTCAACGATATACTGCACTTCAAAGGCCATATATGCACAATGCCCAGCAAATTGATTTGATAGAGCACTAGTGGGAATTGAAACAAGCTGAAGAAACTTAAGTTCATTTAGTGTGTTTGTTTTTATTTGGTGTGTTTATTTAATTTTATTTGGTGTGTTTTTTTAAGTTCATTTAGTGTGTTTGTTTTTATTTGGTGTGTTTATTTAATTTTATTTGGTGTGTTTTTTTTAGTTCATTTAGTGAGTTTTTTATTATTTGGTATGTTTATGTAATTTTATGAGAATGTGTTTATAGAAAAGTAAAATCAATTTTTTTTTTAATTTTTCAAATTTTTTTTTTCGGATTTTTGAATTTTTTTAAATTTTTTTTATTCACCTAATTAATCTCTGCCGTTGGATTAAAAAAAAATTGAATTCCAACACTCCAGATTGTTCCACGTGGCACAACGATAAGATTTCTGATTTTTAAACTTTTTTTTTAAATTTATAAAGGTGAATAACGTGTGTTGGAAATGTGCCCTAAAACCAATCATATGATGATACTTTACGGACATTTCACATGTTAAACTAATCTAGTTTAATATAAAAGGCAAAGATTATTGTTTTAAGATGTCTCATATAAATGTTATATGCTTAAAAAATAAGTCCAACGAATATGTAATAGGGAGAATGTGATCTAAAGAAGTTAGATCCATGAGACCATTCTCTTTCGTATACATATCCTAAATGTTCCTGATCATAGGATTGCCAATTGGGCATTGACAGTCCGTTAAGATCAGTACGTGCTATGTCTTCTCTTAGAGAGAGTGACTAGTCTCGAGTCAATGGTGTGACTGACACCAAGACAAGTACGTAGGTGCTCAATAGAGAATGAGTCCACTGAACGCGATCAACGAGGAGTTCTCATATTCATGTCACATGAGAACTCATGGTTGGGATAATGCAAAGTAGTCATTTGACCTGAGGCATCATAGTTGTCTTGTGGTTAGGTCCTTGATCTTTGACTATTTCAAAGTCACTCCATCAGAGAGTGTCTATGGCATAGTTGGGGTTAAGCCACTTAGCCATGGAGGTAAGTGAATGTGCAACAAGGGATCTCTAACCTTCAAACCGTTTGAGGGAGAATACTCTATGATATGATTAAGAATCTCTGGCCAGAGTATGAATGAGATTTAGGAAGTCGTTCCGAATGAGATTTAGGAAGTCGTTCCAAATCACATTCAAGGTAATCATATAAGTAAATGAATCACATTGGATAGTAGGCATGAATAAACTATCAAACCAAACAATGTGGTCAAGAGTATTGTATTAGAGAAAGACCGTATTGCATTGTAATCCCAAACTGAATAGGTTCTCCAACCTCTTCTGATTAGCTTGGGTAGCCATGACATACTACTAGGTGTCACTCATGGCTTGTGGAAGCCCTGAAGATGTATAATCACTAAAGGGAGAATTGAAAGTAAGTTTCAATTCACAATCGATTAGTAAGAGTTCTAATCGCCCACTGCCTAGCTAAAAGGAACCTAATGGATCGCACACCGTGTAAGGTAATGATTGTAGGATACAATGGAGATAAGTAAGGATAATTAACATAAGTTGTATGACAACTTATTGACTAAATACCCAAAAGGGCCCAAACAGCCCATAGCCTTAAGGAGGCCGGCCATATAGAGAAGGAAAGGGTTTGTGGTTCTTTTAGTCACTTAATTGAAGGGACTATATAAAGGACTTTATAACATTTCATCCTTAGGGTTTCTTTTGGAGAAAATTGGAGAGAACATGTCTCTCCCTTTCTCTCTAGGAGGCCGGCCCCCTTGGAGGGGATTAGCTAGCAATCCTTCCTCCTCCAAGGTCACTCATCTTCTTCCTTCACCATCCTTGGTGTCGAAAATTAGAGGTCTCCTACCTTGGGGACTTTTGGAGAATCAATTCTTCCATCCATATCCATGGAGCCAAGGAGCAAGGAGACAAAGGAAAGAAGGCCCTCACATGGGTGATTAACCTTTGCTAAGCAAAGAGGTGCTTCAAAGGTATAAAAGTTTCTCAACTCCTTTCTTTAAGATTTGAGTTGAGTCTTGGTTCACCATAACTACTAGGCTTTGAATTTCATGGGTTATGTTTTGTTTTGAGTGCATACAAGCATGATTCCGCCTTTAAATGTTAATTGCATGCCATAGATGTTGCTCAAATGAACATGTTTTTCACAAATTTTCCTTCAACGTGGACCGTTGATCTCAGATCCAACGGTTGCAATTAAATAAAGTTTTTAAATTATTATTACCGTTGGAAATCCAACGGTTTAAAACAAAGGACCATTGAGATCTAACGGACGCCGAGGCGCCACGTGGCCTCCAACGGTCACTGACACAGCTGCGCACACGAGCCCCAACAACGGACGCAAAACAGAAGAAGAAACGTGGCTGACGTCAGTGCGACGTCAGCCTTGC
The DNA here is from genome assembly GCA_024362995.1 of Heteromeles arbutifolia. Classification (NCBI taxonomy): domain Eukaryota; kingdom Viridiplantae; phylum Streptophyta; class Magnoliopsida; order Rosales; family Rosaceae; genus Heteromeles; species Heteromeles arbutifolia. Next base: position 33,284,724 of record JANCRC010000002.1, on the reverse strand, counting down.
ATCAGACCCACTCCAGGCTCTTAGGTTGACAACTCTCCACGGGCCTCTCACTCGGGCCTGCTTGGGCTCCTTCGCCAGCACACGCTGGGCTTGGTTGCTCAGGCTCTTTGCTACTGTTCGCTGGCATGTCCCTCGGGGGAGAGCACACGCTAGAAGTGCTCTGAGTGAGTGAATAAAATGAAAAGGGAGAGAGTGAGAGATGTGACGTGAGAGAAGGGAGATGAACTAATTGGGTGAAATGATGAGTCTGGTGGATTTGATGGGTGGAGTGGGAATTTAAAACCATTAAACTTATTGTTTTATGCCACTTGCCTCTACTAAATTAAATAAATACACACATGCAAGCATTCACATTGTACCCCTCCTAGTAGTTTTTTTAAGCGTCACAAAGGGAGAAAAAAAACTTATTCAAGCATTTTTATAAACATTTGCTATGCATGGAAAATTTTCATATGCAAACATTCTCATTCAAACATTTCAATAAACACTTGGTATACACCAGAAAAACACTGCAAGACCATAAGGTACATGCTGAAATCAATGAAGTTCCCCAATAAGTGACCAAAAAAATCGTAAAATAATCATAAATACATACAAAATCAATTGTGAAAGCGATACTACGTTCTCGTAAATATGGTGCAGAGATTATAACATCAATCAATATGGGTGTAATTTCAAAAAATGGAACAATACCTCGAATTTTAGCTCGTGAGGGTCGTTGGGTCTTCAAGTCCCCCTGCAAAAAACTATGCTTGTTCGAATGCTCGAGGAAAAAATATGATTTCGACTCAAATCTTGCAGAAAATTGAATTTGAGGATTCATACCAAAGATTTTAATGATGAATTTGAAAAAGTGAGTGAGATTATAGTGGAATTTGCAGTTACGAAAATCAGAAACTAAAGAAAAGCAAATGAGCGTGATTATTTGGGGGAACGGATGCGTGAATTCAGTTCGGCAAGCAAAAGAGGCGTTGGAGGCATAACGGTCGTGAAATAAAAACACAGCTGGATAAAACAAATACAATTATTAACTATTTTAGTAAAATAAAATGAAAACTGACATAGAAATATATTGAAAGTAAATGCTGATGTGGACAAATTCTAGGGACTTTGATCAAAAAATAAAAAACAAGGTTTTAGTCAAAGATCTCTACCAACTAAGGACCGGATACAAACTGTCCCTAAAATAATCCATTAAAACTATTATTTAACTCCCACTTGCAATGCACTTCAATTTCCACCAAAAACAAAAGCATGTCTTCCCACTGCACAAAGACTACTCAGACACTCAATAAAATTCCAGCAAGGGTGCATGCTACACGAGGGAAATTTCCAAGTTTTGGATTTGCCTTAGGTATTTTTACACAGTTTCAAACATAACTTGTTCGTTATAATTCCGAATTGAGTTCCGTTTGCGGCTATGTGTTCGTAAAAATAAGTATTATTCAGAAATAGTAATATAATAGTAAAAAAGTGAAAGGAAAATTGAGGTCCATGTGGGAGGCCTAGTGGCATCACATGGGCATTTTGATAGTTCCACTACTACTAAGAATAAAATACAATAAATCTCGGAACGGGATGTCACAAATGTGTAGACCAAATTTTTAGACCAAATGCGAATCATATGACGTGTCACCAAGGTTTTAATTTTGTGTTCATTCATTGCTTATACATATCAATTAAAACTCGAAAATATGATTATTTTTTAATCTCATAATGACAAGGTTAGTAATAAATAAGAAAAAACACCTCACGATTTTATAAAAGCACTTTAAAAGTTTAGATAGAAGGGAAACAAAACTCATCAGCTATCTACTTATAAGCCCGAGCTTTGTTGGTTCCTTTCTCTCAATACAAAATAAATTAGTTTTTTTGTGTCTCTAAATTATTGAGTTTGAAGTGTTTTTCTAAGTTATTTTTATCGAGTCTTACATGTGAAAACAAATATTTTATATATATATATATATATGGATACACTTTTTTTTGTCAAACAATAGATTGTTAGGTTAGATGTTCGAATCCACGCCGTGGTGTAAAGATAACACTCCTCTCTAACACTGTGATAGAAGGCCACTTGCGAAAACAAATATTTTTTATTATGTGAAGTTAGGGCATATTTTTTGGTGTAGCCTGAGCCTAAAAAATCTTATGACCGACCCTGCCCTTTGCTTCAACCAAACTAAAAATGAAAGAAACTTAGGGTACGTTTGTTGCACTGGACTATCTCGGACTGGACTAGCTTCAGTGACTAAGCTAGATTGGCTTAGACTACACTAAGCTGAACTGACTTAGTAAAGCGTTTGGTGCAGTGTCGAACTAAAAAGAAGAATAATAACAAACTACAATATTATATTTTTTAATTCATATCTAATAATATTATATTAATTAATTCTACCTTTTTTATTCTAAAAAAACTCTCCCTTTCTCTAGAAGCCTCCATCTTTTTCTCCCTCTTTTTCTCCCTCGTTCTCTCCGTCCCATGCTCTCATTCCCTTCCCTCTTTTTTCCAATTAATTGCCAAATTTTTTTCTGCAAAACGAAGAATCAAGCTTGGTTTTTCAAGTTTTTATTCGGTGCAAGATTCCAACTGGAGAGAGCTTTCCAAATCCGTGGATTCAATCAAAGCCGCAAGTCTATGGAGCGGCAAAACTAGCCTGCAACGATGCCTGGCGAGTTGACCGGCGACGAGTCGAGGTTTGTGGAGTCGGGGAAGTGAGAGGCGGCAATGGCTTGGAGTCAAGGTAAAGTGAAGAATAGAAACGGGACTACAAATCCCCTCGTTTTTGGTGGCTCTCGCTAAGCCCACCTAGTGAAGGATTAGTCAGCACAAGTCTGGCTTAATCCCATTAAACACAATCCCAATTTACACCAAACACAGGACTACTAATTCTAGCTAAGTAGTCCAGTCCAATGAAACATAGACCAACCAAACAAATGCACCCTTATAGTGCTTAGGTATTTTCCGAGCAAATCGAGATTTGATAACGACGAAAGGCGACCTTTGTCAACAACAAAACACAAATTTATAAGCAACCCAAGCAGAGATTTGAGACCAAAAAAAATTTAACGTCGACATCGACAGAGAATGACAGACTGATATAAAAAACGGAAGCAAAAGTTGAAAAAAAATGTGGTCTAGAACGAGCAATCAATGATGATCGACATGTGGACTGGACAAATATGTTCTTTTACTGTAGCCAGAACAAATAACAACGAAGGATAAAGAGGAAAGGGAGTGCAATTTCATAATTTCACTATTAATATAAAAAAAAATGAGGGCACAAAATAGACATTTGAGATCGAATGAAGGGCATTTTTGTAATTTTATGTACAAAGAAGGCAACAAAACGGGACAGCAAGAAGAGACCGAGGGTATTTCCACTCTTTCACTGTTAATGAACAATGCCAAAAAACTAGGTTTTAGTATATGTATAATTTGAGACAAATAAGGTTCTTATCAAATATTGTAGTTCGATTTAAAAATGTGTTGAAGTTAAAGATTAACATGTTAGAAAATTCAATAAACCATCTAAACTAGTACAAAATACACTAATGCAGCATTAACATTTGTAACCGATAACACAAAGATAAGTAAATTAAAATCTGAATGCACAGGTAATTAATTTTTTGGTGTTACCATTTATTATTACACTGAGACATATCAACTATTTTTTCTGCCTATATTCTAACATGTGGAATAATACACCAAGTTATAAATATTTTCAGTAGTACAAAATTTTTGCGAACAGACAGAGACTTATCCTTTAATAGAGGATCTAGTGGAACCAGAAAGAGAAACAACATCATAAATAATTTTATCTTGTAATGGAAGCAGGGTTAGCCCTAAGAGTAGCTCCAACGTGTGCTAGAGCCCGAGGGACAGGCAAGTGAACAGGGCCAGAAAGCCCGAGCAATCAAGTCCAGCGTGTGCTGGCAAGGGAGCCCGAGCAAGCCCGAGCGAGAGGCCGGTGGAGAGTTGCCAGCTCGAGAGCCTAGAGTGGGTTTGATGCAAGGCTAACATCGCCCTGACGTCAACCACGTTTTTTCTTCTGTTTTGCCTCGGCATCCGCTGGATCTCAACCCACAAACTTGCCGGAGTTTGCTCCGAGGACGTGACCAAAAACTAGGCAAGGTTTCAGAGAAATTGCTAGGGGTTAAACCTCCGGTTTCGAGCTGGAAAAACACCACAAATCTTGTCCCAAGCAACATTAAGACATAATGAAACAAGATTTGCATAGAGAACCTCACCTGGGTTCGAGTTTCAGATCTTGAAGCTTTCGGCTTCAATGGTGGTTTACACCGTGATGGTCCGATGACGCATGCAACGGTATAGCAAGGATCCTTTAGTCCCAGATATTAAGGTTTCATGGTGTTGGAGTTTGATTTGTTTAATTTTCGAAAAGGAAAGTGGGTAAGAGCTCTCGGAGCTCGAGAGAGAGTGAGAGTGTAGAGAGAGAGAGAGAAAAAGAGAGAAAGAGAGAGGAACTTCAGAGAAAAATGGAGAGAAGTGAGAAATATGAGTGGAAAGAGAGGGAGTGATGTGAGGGAGTGGAGAGGTGCACGAGAAATTCCAAGCAATTGCAAAAAATATTATTATTTTATTTACCTGTTGCCAGGGCTATTCAAGTGTAAGGGTGGAGATGCAAAAGGCAATTATTGTTCATTAAGGGCAATTATTGTTCATTAAGGGCAATTACTGTTCACTAGGTGGATTAAATAGTGGATAGCCCGGGGGGGACCTTTCCCACGGTGGAACTGCTCTAAAGGTCGTCCATTTAGGTGCCCAAGGGCCCCCCAAATTATTTATATATTCTGTAATTAACATATAAATATAGAAAAAGTAAGAAGTATCATAATTCATTTGTTGTTGCTGTGGAAATGTTTAGCTTCTTTTTTTTCTTTGGGGTGTTGAGTTCAAAACTTGGAGCTGCCTTTTTAGTCACTAGGTTTTTCTTCTTCTTTTTTTCAAATTTACTCTCAATCTATCTGTCCAAATGCATATAAAGTTATAAAACTCAAGTCCCTTACCAATCTTTTTTTTTTCTTTCAATTTCCCAACCTCTCAATTTGTATCGAATGTCTAAATCAACTATCACATGATCTTGAAGATTGTACTTTAAGGTAATCAAGACTTTGAGTTTATATTTTGCTTTTCAATAATTTATTATGCAATGGATTATTTTAATAATTGATTTGTTAGTGTGGTGTTGATTTAAAAAAAAAAAACATAAGAGAATAATTGGCGTTGTTGAATTTATTATACTCGTCAATGAAGTTTTACTGTTCTTTACTTTCTTGATTATCAAGTTTTATTTTTCTTCACTCTTAATCTTAGACTCTTGACTACAAACATTTAGTACGTTTGCGTCTAAAAACGTGAGACGTGTAATTTTTAAGTAATGCTTGTATATCTATCCTTTTTTTATATTAATTTTAATGATACTTGATGTGACATAATTTTTTTATACATATCAACGTATAAAGAATTGAGACTAAAAAAAATTTAGGGCACCACTTCGAAGGCTCGCTTAGGGCTCCTAAATTCTCAAGGCCGGCCCTGAATGGAAGCAGTGTGGTCTGTATTGTAAATTAGGGATGAGAAGAAAATAAGAGTTGAACATTTTTTGCTAAGAAAAGCAATAGAAAATATGAAAAACCAAAATCTCAAAACAAAAAATAATAAAAATGAAAAATAGAAGAAGCGGGGGAGAGCGTTACGAACCATATGATGTTGCGTAGCGTGAAAAGGTTTTGAAATCTCTCATTGGCGGCAACCAGTAGGTTGGGAACACGTGTCAACACCATGACGTGCCATCTCTTAAAAGCGGGTGGGTCGGAGGTGCACGCGGTGCAAACGGGAACAACTTTGCTCTTGACATTTTGTGTCAACATTCCGGAAAGGGATCCTCTCCGGATCCCTTCCTTCTAATCCATTAAATTAGTGGATCCATACCATTAAAATTTGATCTAACAGCTGAAGTTATTACAACTTTTAAAGTGGACCCCTGTTTGTAACCGTTTGATCAAATTTCAATGACAAGAATCCACTAATTTGGTGGATTAAGAGGAAGGGATCCGGAGAAGATACATTTCCCAACTTTCCTACTTGTATAAGTAAAAGGCCTGTCCACTTTAATAGTGTTACGAAACTGCCACGTACAAATTAATATGGAGGGGGATGTCTCTCTCTCTATTGTCTATAATTCGTTGCTTGCATTACCAAATTACAAAATTTGAACAACATCAAACAAACAAATACTTTCCCTTCCTTTTTTATTTTTTTTTTATTTTTTTTATTTTTTAACTTTTTGTCAAATGATAGATTTGTTAGATTAGATGTCAAATTATGGAGCCAATAGAGTTTCGATACCTACAACGTGGTGCAAAGGTAACACTCTTTTCCACCACTGTGGTGAAGGGCCACTTGGCCCACTTGCACTTTCCCTTCCTCATGATGAGTATTTTTTTCCTTTCCAGCTATAAATGGATGCCTGATGAGTATTTTGAATGTATAGTGGTTTTTTTACATTATTGTACTATTATCAGGGAAGAAGAGGAAGAGTTACGAATTATTACAATAATTTAGGAGAGGCGGCCGAAACACATGAGTAAGAATTCAACACCATATTTACTAAGATATTGAACCACATGCATGAATGTATAGAGTGTTAATATCATCATTCTCTTCATTAACATTTCTTCTGTGGATTAAAGTTATACTCATTGAAAGCAAATTTCCTAAAAAATATTATCAACTCTGATGATATAAAACTTCAGCTTTTGTCTTCTGACAGTTCATTTCTTCTTTGTTCTATTCAGCAATTTGTTCTACATCACATTAAGTTCAAATCTTACTTACTCTCCTTTACTAGATGGAAAAAAAACGAAATTCTTACAAGGCGTTCTTGTGAAATACAATTTGGAAATTTTGAGAAAGGATAACAATTTTGTTCCAAAAATATTATGGGTCATTCATATCTAGTATCTGATGTTTATCAGAACCTTCAACCCATAAAGTAAAATAACAACAAGGAAAAGTAGATGAACATGACATTAATTTGAAATATGTAAACCAAAATGTTATTATAAATTTCTTTCAGGACAAAAGAAACCATTGAAAGTGAGATTCGAAATCCCAACTTATTCAATTGGGAAGTTGAGAGATTTTAATGGATTTATAAATCTATGGATTTTTATGGACATTAATAGATTGTAGAGATTCATATAAAATTTTGATTCAATTCCCTCAAAATCTCATGAGAAGAAGTGAGATTTGTAGTTGCTCAAAATAACTACGAAATCTCTTAAATTCCATCTAATTCCTCAACTTTTTCAATTTTTTTTAACAGAATTGTTATTGGCACTCCAAATTTCTCATTCTACACTCCAAGCTTTCTATATTTAGAAAGAAAAATGCACTTGTGAGAAGTGTAGAATGAGATTTTTGGAGTGCCAATAACACTTCCCTTTTTTAAAATCAAGTTCTAATTAAATACACCTGAAATGTTACAAACTTCTTTAAAATTTTAAAAAACTTGGTTTTAAGTGACTAAAAAGTTTATTTTTAGTATGAAGGTATTTCAGTAATTCTGTAAACAGTACAAACCCAACTCAAAATCTTTACCTTTTGATAGGAGCATATTTAGGCAACTTAGTTAGCTTGTTTTCATGCATTTATGTTGTTAGTTCTTAGTTAATTTTGTATTTTAAGCTATTTTCGTGTGTTTGTAGGTTCTAAGTGTCAAGATGGCAAAAAGAAGCAATTTGGAGCATTCTAGAGCATTTTTGGGCCAAGATTGGGTAGTGCAATCATGGAGGCAAGTTGATGGACAAAATTGAAGATACAAAGGCTTGAAATCAGCTAAAATGAGGGAAGAAAGAAGTCAAAGATAAAGAAGATAAGGAATCAGCTATAAAGAAGGGGAATTATCCAAAACATTATCCAAACTACCTTATCTTATCCAAACCTTATCTTATCTTATCCTAATCTTATCCTACCTTGTTTTTAGCTACAAAAGAGATTTAATTTCAGTTTAGGAGACTTAAAACCTGATTTCTAGAAGTCTTATCCCTTGTCCTATAAATCTGGCGCCTCCCTCCTCTCTAGAAGGTTTTTCCTTGCCTTGCAAGGCATTCCCTGCCTTATCTAAGCCTTGCCGTACATCCTTATCCCTTTCCCTCTCAGATTCTGATTTGTTAGCCTATTTCCTTGTGGATTTGGGTTCTACAAATCCTTTTCAAAAATCAATTGGGCCATGATCCTTTTTCCTAATGGATTCACAATTTCTGCCGCACCTAGGGTCCTAATCCCTTGCTTATGCTGAGTCCAAGTCCTAATCTGATTACCCTAGGGTTTGTGGTGCCTATATATACAGAATTAGAGAAGTGCCGCAGGTTACACCACCCCATGTACACTCCATAATTCGTTCTACACCACCACACCTTCAGAAATTCATATTTTGCCGCAGAGGAGAGAAGACAAGGCCTTGCCGTGGCTTCCATTGGAGAGGAAGGGTTGTGCCGCAGCCTACCTGCAACCATTGGAGTTCTTGGAGTTCTTTCTTCTCTTGTTTCTGTTTCCATGTTTAATTTAATTTGCTTTTCAATTATGTTGAACATGTAGAACTAATTTCGTTTTAGTTAGAGGTGGATTCAAAGCCATGGACATATGTTTAGTATGAATTGATTACCTCCAGTTATTGTTTCATAAATTGTGAATGTGGTTTACTTATCTGTTTTATTAAGAACTTATTCTTGTGTGTTAATTAAGGATGCATACTTAGTTTACATGCATGAATTTGATGCTAGGATATAAGGGAATTTCACCTAATCATTATGAACTTATATTCACAAGTAGTAAAGGTTGCTAGTCACAATCATGTTAAGTAAATCCAAGGCAGAATTAACATGCAGTTCATAGTTATGAATGCCTTGTCAATGTTTATGATTTCCATGGAACTTAATGATCTTTGATATGTGTCTCTATCATGCGTATTCCATAGTTAGGGAACTTGATAAGAATAATTTGGTTGTGATGCGTTATCCATTCAATTCAATGAACTTAGGGAAATCTGAGAATTGATTAGTGCAATACAATTAATTCGGAGCATTGTCATTCATGGTTTATCGAAAGAATAACTGGAAATCAATTTGTATGCATATGTTCATGTGTGGAGAAGAACCCTCTAACTAGTTTTTCACCCTTGAATTCACCTTAATTTCGTTTTAACTTGCTTTGTTTGCTGCAATTTACTTAGTTTTGTCAAATTCGTCCAAAAACCCCCTCAGTTCTTATTTGTGTTTTAGTTTTGTTAAATTCGTCCAAATCTGTCTCTTTTTAGTGTTTTGAGTCTTAGTAGTCTAAAATTAGTTCAATTCACTTTCTAGTACCTGTTTTGAGTCTATTTAGATTAGTTTTGCTGTTTTGAGTCAATTTGGTCAGTTTTGAGTTGTCTAGAGTCTAGTTTAGTGTTTTAGAGTTTAACTTGTGTAGATTAGCATCCCTTCTAATCCCCGGCCTAAAACGATCCCTACTTTCATATACTACGTCGATAGGGTTTTAATTTGAGTGTCAAGTAATTTTCACATCACCTTTTAGGAAAACTAATGAAAATGACTTGAAAACTTTGTGTTTTAATCAAAATGACAAAAAGGTGTTGTAAGTGAATAGTACCAGGAGTGACTTCTTAGAGTAAAAATGTTAGTTTTGTTAAAAATAAATAGTACCGGAAGTGTTCCTTTAAAACTCCTTACCTTTTTCCTTGGTTCAAGAGGAAGAGACCGTCGTTCTTCTCTTCAAATTTGTAGCGCTTGACTTGTTCTGCACTATTTTGGCTTGCCATAAGAAAAGTAGACCAAAAGGCCAAAGCCTTTGGTCTGAAGCTTCTTCTGCCACCCCTAATGATAAGAGCATATTTACATCACTTAGTTAGCTTGTTTCCTTGCATTTACGTTGTTAGTTCTTAGTTATTTTAGTATTTTAAGCTATTTTCATGTGTTTGTAGGTCTAATGTGCAAAGTATGCAAGAAAGTGCATTTTGGAGCAGTTTTGGGCATTGGATGGTTAGCTCATGCTTGGAGCTAAGTGGATGGACGAAATTGAAGACCAAAGAAGGTTAAGAATGAGCAAAGAGATGGAAGAAATGAATTGAAGAAAATGAAGTACAAAGAGTTCAGAATTGGAAACCGAGTTTCTATTTGTGAAGGTTTTCGTTTGTGCAAGTTTCCATTTGTCGAGGTTTCCATTTTTGGGGTTTCCAAAACATGTAGGTTGCCTAATTACTCATTCTAGAAGCCCAAAACCATGCCTAACACATTCCTCTTTTGTTTCAGTCCTTGCCGCACAAGGGAGAAGTTCTCTTGCCTATTTTCTGCCCAAAAATACTTCCCCTTTCTCTTACAAATCAATGCTGCACCTTCTTTCCCTTTCTCTCTTAATTTCTGACCTTTAAACACATTTCTTTTGTCTCCTACACAATTTTGCCGAATTTCACATTCCTATTTCTCTTTAAATTCTGATTCTTTCTTACCTATTCAATTGTGGCAAATTAGCTAAGTTATGAACCTTTCTTATCATTTTCTGATTGCCTTTCAACCCTAGCCTTATAAATAAAGCCATCTGCACCATTTAGTATCCCTGGAACACATTATCTGCATCCATTCCATCCACCTATCTACCTATCCATCCTCTACCACCCATCACCACCCATTATACACACCTTAACCCTTTGTGCCGCAGCTTTACAAAGGAAGAATGAGAGGATTATCTTGGAGCCGTGCCTAGCCATTCAAGACATTGGATTGCTGGAACGTTTCTAGGTGTAATCTATCTTTGTTTTCAATGTTTAATTTAATTTCTCTTTGTTTTGCTGTGAACATGAGGAGCTAAACCCTTTTTGGCTAGGGGGAAATTCAAAGCCATGAACATATTTGCAATATGAATTGATTAATTCCAGTTGTGATCTCATAAAGTGTGAATGCAATTTGATTAATTCCAGAAGAGACCTGAAAACCCCAAAACCCCGTCTCTAGTACTAGCCTACAACGTAGACAACTAGAAGAACAAAGCAGAACAATCTCACAAAGAGAAAGGCACAACTGAAACAGAGAAACACTCTGAGAATTTTCATTAATAAAAAATGTCCTACTCCTTTATCTTACAGAAAGAAATGGTTTTGTTAACCATTTTGTAACTTACATTCAGAAATTGAAAGACAATAAGATTAAATTGACATAAAACTGAATTAAAGTCACATAAAACTGAAAATTACATAACTAAAGTAATGATATCAGCCATAAAACATCCTGGAAGTAAACTAATCAACCAATATGTATTAAACCACCCTCTTTATTCCAGCACTTAAATTTATCTTCCAATAATTTATGTGCAACACTCGAAATGCATCTGCTATTTTGAGTTATAATATTTTTATTTCCCGTCTTGCATCACGAACATATTTGAAGATATTGGAGTAAGAAGTCTCTTTTCATTTGGATTGCCATATAGGCATCTTTCTTCTGTTTAAAGCGTGCTTAATTGTTACAAGTTGACAGTTGAAACTTGCAAATTCCAAGAGGAGTAAGGTTATAGTCTCTCCCTCTATGGTTGGTTTCCAAGTTCACAACCAACTCAGCCAACTATATGTAGTTCTCTTGTATCTATGTCTTTTTTCCGGTAACGAGGAAAAACCCTTATGATTCATTTAATCCCGTACAAAAACTCAAAAAATCACATGTATCTGGTAAAATTTAGGTGTTTTTTTTACATCTTTTAAGCTCAAGTTTACAGCTCATCTCGTGCTCACTTTTTCCCACCCAACCAATTGTATGGCTTTGTATGCATGAATTTCCGGTGAAGTTATTTCTTAATTGCAGATTGATTGTAATTGTGGATGCAAATTTCTTCCTCTTTGATCATGGACAAAATTTCACCTACAAAACAATTAACACCTTAGGTCAAGGCCAAGAGCATCACGCGCCCACGATGAACAATGGGGCTTTGGCCGAAGAACCTCTGATGCCAAAGTTAGAATTTAGAGAGAGAAAAGTGTTTGAGAATTCTAGAGAATTTGAGCAAGAGTTGGAAGTGCCTTTTGGGAGAGAATGGAGAGTTTTTTATAGGTGAATGGCCGACCTCTTTGGGTGAGAGAGGACCAGCCACCTAGCTCATTTTGTGGGCTAGGTTCTTGATTTAGGTTGATTTGGGAGTTATGAGAATAATTGGCTAATTAATTAGCAAATAGAATTATTGCCAATTTAACTAGCTAATTAATATGATAATTAGAAGGAATATTTTGGTGGTTATGGAATGAATAAAATAAATAGCTAATTGATTAGCTAAAAAAGTGAAAATGAGGTAAAAAATATATGGAATGAAATAGGTTTTGGGAGTTACCTTGTAAAAGGGATTTGATGAGATGATTTTTGAATTGTTACCTTTTTTGGGCACTTTTGACTTGGTTGAGGGATGATTGCCCACTGCTCGCGCGTAGGAATCCCGATATGCCTCAAGGGTATTTTTGTCCTCTTTTATTCAAAATCCACGTGTCGCCTTGTGATTATTTTTGGCTCCACAAATGCCCCCACACCTGTTGGGTTGCTCGGAGGAAAGGGCAGCAGGTGTTGAGATCTTCTTGCTTTAGGAAATGTAGGACTGTTTCCTATTTTGATGTAGATTCTCTCTTTAATAGGAAATTAGGTCCTTCTAGGAAAGGGAAATAAATTTCTCTCAAAGTCTATTTAAGTCGACCTTAAGTGGGTTATTAAATCAACTTTGGAGAGCAATTTATTCTACCCTACAAGAGAGATAGAGAGCTTAGAGGATATTTGTTCCCCCTCCCTTAGCAATCTTCTACATCTTGCCCGTGCAAATGACCGTCTTTCGTTGATTTCTTCGTCTTCTCCGTGCCGCACCGATGTAAGAAAAATTTAATTTTTTTCTTGTCTTTTTCTTGGTTAATGCTATTGTGGGGCAGCCGTCGGGGTGGTGCGGCACGTCGGCTGGCAAGGGCCAGAAGTCGACTCGGCATGGGCCGATGAGGCATCGTGACAGGGACCACTGCTTGGGCTGCTCGGCTTAGTTAAAGCCAATGGCAGCTTGTGCGGCTGGGGTCGCGGATTGTGGCTCTGGGGTGCAGTGCTAGGCGGGTCGCATGGTTTATGTCCTTTGGGTTCTTGGACCTGACTCGGGCTAGGCTAGCGATTGAGAGAAATGAGGAGGTCGTGGACCTCATGGGCTGCTGGAATGCTAGGCATGCAAGCCTCATGCTTGCTAGAATGCTGGGTTGAGCTCCTCTGCTGAGTACTGTGAATGGCATTGGCTGCTTAGTTCTCTTCGCTGGGAGAAAGGTGGGCTGCTCCCGGAAGAGGAGGTAAAGAGGATCAAGGCGGATGCATTGGTTCGTTTGATCGCTGTCGTGGAACCTTTTATGAATGAAGATGGAAAGAAGAGATCTTCCTCACTTACTCAAGAGATGCTGGTTAAGAAAAAATTGAAGACTTCCTCCGCTGCTTGTGAGGATCTGTATGCTGCCGAGAGGCTTGTGATCGGCATGACTTCTTCCAATAGGAAAAAAATGAGGCTGCTAGATCTGAGCCTGTGGCGCATTCCATATTAAGAATGGCTAGTACAATTATTGATAGGATTGCTCAGCATAAAGATCCTATCATGCCCTCAGTGTCGAAGTCTGTACCAAGACGTCTGTGGGGAGCAAAGTTTGGTTCACCTTTGGAGAGACTTGATACTATGAAGAGCGATAAGGTGGACTCTGCTGCTAAAGTGGCGCTAAGGCCCACTCCCTCTACTGCTGAGATTGATTCGCCTGCTGGGAAGAAGAAGACTGCTCACATGGGCAGCTGTGAGAAATCCACTAAGCCTGCTTCTAGGGAGACTACTGAGATCTGTGTGCTATTGAAACCAAATCTGCTTGAAGATATGGATGCTAGTGCCAAGTTTGTTGATGGCGTTAGAAAAATCTGTTTGCCCAAGTTCCTTTGCGAAGCATACGACCCAATATAGAAGAACTGCTCTGCTTGCTATGATGTAGATATAGCAAAGCTGCTAAGGAAGTGGCGAAGACTATGGCATCTAAAGCTTATTCCTCGGCTGAGGAGATCAAGAGGTTGGATTCTGAGTTCATTGCTTTGAAGGGGTCTAATATTTATGCCCACACTTCTCTGCAGCTTGAGATCGCTCGCCAAGATATCGTTGACTTGAAGACTATGCTTGACGCGATCCAAGTTAAGTATGAAAGTGCAGAGAAGGAGATTGGATGTTAAATACCTCAGATTCAAGATCTTGAGTTTGTAGTTTCTAAGCTTCGTTTCGTTGCTTATGCAAAGGATAAAGAGTTGATTGCTGCTTATAATCAAGTGATCTACTTCAAGAGAATCGTCGATAGGCTTGAACCCCAAGTGTTGGAACTTCAAGGTGTACTGAAGATCAACGAAAGTCTGAAGAAGGAAGTAGATGAGCTGCAGAGCGTTCGTGTTGGTCTGCTCAAGGAGAATGAGCAACTGAAGGGTGAGAAGAATAGGCTCGAGGTTTCGAGACCTTCTCTATTTCTCCGGAAGACTTACTTGTTTTTACTTTTGAAGCTTCCCTTGATGAACTGGTCGAAGAAGTTGGTGTCCAGGCTAAGGCAGCCGGGGGTGAAATGCTAGATGATGCCGCTGCTAAGAGTGTCGCGGCTGCTGAAGTGTAGTTTTCTAGGTAGCTTTTAGGATTTTCTTTGTTTTTCCTTGTAGCTCTTGTTTTGCTTGAACTCATTCAGCCTTTGCTAGTTGTTTATAAACATGCTTTCTTCACTTTTCTTCATCTTCGCTTCTTTTGTTCATGCCCTAACTTTTAGACTTTATAGACTAGTGGCAGACGAGCTACTTTTCTATAAGCAGATAGGCATATGCAGCCGTAGGTGTTGGTGTAGAACTTTGCAAAGTTGTTAGCCATAGGGTTGGCAGCCAGATGCCTTACTTACAGAAATAGACAAGTCCGCGTAATCACTAGGTTGTTAACCTTGGCTTTCTCCAATTCTGTAGGTTGTGTAGCAAGTATCACAACACTTTCAGACTTGGTGTAGGTTGTTCCGCGCTTAGCAGAGATGAAGCTTTTCGACTACGTAGCATGTCGGCAGCGGATAAAGTTTCGTATATGCATGCTAGTTTGTTTAACTTTTCACAAGAATGCGCGATTGTATAAGTCTAGCATGGTTTTACTGCTCGAAAGGCAAGCCGTAGGCAGTCTTCTGGAAACCGTAGGCTACCTTAGTGCACTCGGTAGTAGTTTTAGGGTTCCAGGGCAGCTGTCTGTAGGGCGTATTGCGTAATGTGCCTCATCCGTCTCTAGGACCCAGTTCCCCTCAGATTAAGCCAAGAGACCCAAAATCCTTCAGTTAGTTAAACCTTGAAAAAGACCATTGTGGCTATTTCTAGGAATCCCGGCACAAGCCATCGTGCATCTAGTTATACTAGGGCAGCCTGGCTCATCCACGTCTGGATATTCGGGGTGTAAGTTTATCCTTCTGCCTTTGAGAGTAGACCCATATGGGTGTAGGGGAATTGGTTTACCCTCTCGCACTGGAGAGCATGGTTGGTCCCTCGAAAGGCGCAATTCCTACGATGAGTCCCTAAGAAAGGCACGGTCTTCTTTTGAAGTACAGGAGTGATCAGTTATTGTAATCATGCAGCCAAGCCAAGTTGTGATTACTTCTGAATTCCTCATTGAAAAACGAGTGAAACGAACGAGAACTTAGCTGTAAGGTAGGAATTGCATAACAACTGGATAGTCCTCAGCTTGTAAGGTGGTGCCCGTCCTGTTGCTTAAGTCTTCGGGCTTTGATGTAGTGGGAGGTCACACATGATACTTCCTTAGATTTTAGGCGTTCCACTGCTTTTTGATCTTTTTGTCGTTTCATGGTGGGGAGGGTGTAATTACTCTTGCCGCCTACTCAACTGATCTTGTACAGACCTTCCCAGATAGGATCCATCTTTTTGGAGCATTTTATGTGGGCAGTGACGAAGGCTTTTCTTAGGACTAGATCTCCAGGCTGGAACTGCCAGATCTTGGCCCGTTTTTTGTAGCTGAAGATGAGCTGCTGCTGGTAGGCTGCGATGCGGGTGATGGTCTGCTCACGTTTCTCCTCTACCAGATCTAAGCTTGTGGCCATCTCCTTACTGTTTTGCTTAATGCTTGGTAGTAGAACGATGATACTTGGCCTGATGACATTAAGATGAATGATTGCTTCTGAGCAAAATGCCAAAGAGAAATGCGTCTCACTGGTTGCTCGTCTTTTGGTGGTGCAATATGCCCATAGACATCCGGGAAGTTCATCTCGCCATTTTCTCTTCTTGCTGGTTAGGGATTTCTTGAGGCAATCGAGGATCGTCTTGTTGGATGTTTTGAAGCTTAAAGTGATCGACTGCCCGGGCATCGATCTGTCTAGGGTGACAAGGACCACGCCTGCTCGCGAACATTTGTAATTGGATGCGTTGTCGACATGCAAATGCCAGAACCATTGAGGGAGCAGGTGTGGCTAAGGTGTGCTCGGCTGCCTTCGGGGCGTAGTTGGGCCGCTCTATTGCGTTGCCTTGGCTAGGCGTGAAGGCGTGGTAGGGAGCCATGAAGCTAGGGCCATGCTACACGCAGCAGGAGATGCTTAACTGCCAGTATTGGGCCATTCTAGAATTGAATTATGGAGCAAGGGTCGGCTGGGGCCGTGTGACGCGTAGCAGGAGGTGGTGCTCAACTGCCGGTACATGTTGCTCTTATGTAAAATCTTTTGGGGCGATGAGGACAAAACTTGTTTCCGAGTGTGTCATTCTAGTGTTCGTCTGCCCGTGGCGTGTCTTTTTGGGCCAAGTTGTTGCATTCGTCATAAAACTTTGCATCCGCTAGGGTCTACGCCTTTATCATCGTGCATCTATATTGGGTGGAATAGTGGGTCATGAGGATGACTGCATGCATTTGAAGGTAAAACTTGAGCTTTCGGGTTGCAACAACTATCGCCAAAGTTAGCTTTTCAATTTCTGGTAGCATTGATGAGAGCTTTTGAACTGTGGAATACAGGTAATCGGGCCCCCAGTTCTTCTCGTATGATCGTAGAGCTTTTATTGCTGCTTCAGATACCGTCAAACATGGGAATAAGTCTTCCGCTGCTTCCGGTTTGGATAGTAGGGAGGTGATGTTGGGTACTTCTTTAAGTCCTTGAATGTGTATTGGCGAGGCTCGTCCCAAAGTACATGTTTGGCTGCCAGAGTGAAAGAGTGTGCCAAAGTTAGATCTTCTTTCATGATCAATTTTCCAAACAGCGGATGGTCTGCTGGAAGTCTTTTTTGGAAGGCTGTTATAGCTATCGAGTCGTTGCATCCGACTATCTTTGCCTTCTCTACTTTGAACATCTTCACATAGTCGCGAAGCGACTCATTTGGGTTCTTCTTGACGTTGAACAAGTGATCGGACTTCTTCTTGATCGAGCGATATGATGAATATTCTTTGGTGAAAACCAAAGATAGTTCGTCGAAACTCCCGATGGATTGTGGTGGCAGGGTGTAGAACTAATCTTGCGCTTCGCCTTGTAGAGTGGTGGTGAATATCTTGCACATGAGAATCATCGTTGTTTCGATAGAGGATCATTGCACTTCGATAGTGCTTCAAGTGTCTCTCCGGGTCTCCATCCCCTTTGAAGAATATGAAATGTGGCATGCTGAACTTGCATGGAGGCTCTGCCTACTCGATCTCGTCCGTGAAGGGTGACCTACTTATGTTGGTCATGTCCCGTCGTAGTGCCGCGTCGGTGACCTTGTTGCGTCTGAAATTGGGCAATCGCTTGGTCAAGAGTCTCTCTACTTCTTCCTGAATTTGCCTTTGTTAGGGTAGCGGAGCTCTCGGCTGCCCACAGTCGTGACTTGCTGATAGAGGTTGTTCTTCCATGTGTTTGGCTTGTCTATGTCGCGGATGTGGTGCATGTGGTGCGTTCTTAGCAGGCGAACGAGTTCTTCGCAGGCTGCTAGTTGAACTTGAGCCGGATTGAGTGATTATTTCTTTCTTTTTGTCGTGTTGCATACTCCGATGTGAGGTGGATGATGCTCCTTGCGGGCTTAGCCGCGAATGAACACTTCACTTGGAAGGTTGCTCATGCTGATTATCAGAGTGTGGCCCTAACCATGAGTGTATGCTCGTCCGTGGGCCTAGTCGATAGTGTACGCTCATTTGCGCGCTAAGACGAGAGTATACGCTATCTCGGAGGCCCAATCGGGAATGTACCTTGCCCGAACGCTAGGTTCGTGGCTGGTTGAGTGGCTGTTTACCGGGACGCTGCTGGAGAGGTTCCTCGTCTGCCCTTGTCCTACTTCCGGACACCTCGTATGGGGCACGATTGATCTCGGTGTGCTGCAGGAACTGGTGCATTGAGGTCGTCTGTTGTGCAAGGGCGCTCGTCAACTCTATAACTTGTTGAGACAAGTGTTGTTCGCCATTTAGATTGGAAAAGCTTGGAAGAAATGTGCCTCCTTGAGTAGTGGAAGGGTGGTAGACTCCGGGACCGGGATTTAAGTTGGGAAATGTCAAATCCGCAGAAAAATGTGGTGAGAATGCCTCCAGTTTGATCGTAGGCCTAGAAATTTGAAGCCGGGATGGTTGAACTAATCTTTGACCGACTTGGGTTGCTTGGAAGGCCACGGGAGCAGACTGAGCCGCGGGAGCAGGCTGGGCCGCGAGAGCAAACTGGGCCGCGGGAGTAGGCTGGGCTGCGAGAGCGGGCTGCTCATCAGGAGCGGGTTGCTCTTCGGGAGCAGGCTGGGCCACGGGAGCGGGCTGCTCAGCGAGAGCAGGCTGGGCCACGGGAGCAAGCTAGGCTGCAGGAGTAGGCTGGGCCACGGGAGTGGGCTGCTCAGCGAGAACAGGTTGGGCCACGAGAGTGGGCTGCTCGGCGTGTGGAGCACGTGGGTGCGAGGCTAGGGCTCGGGCCCGTGCAAGCTTGAATGGCATGGCTTGGGCCACGGTGGTAGTGCCATGGATCTCGCCGAAGGTGGTTACCATGATGGAAGCTCTTGGTGGTGCCACTCCACCCATGACCACATTTAGCCTCGTGGATCGCCGTGGTCCCATTTCTTAAATATTGGAATTTTCACTTGTGGAATTTTCTAAATTTATAGCCATTATATTTTTCTTTCACGTTTTATCAAAGAATCTTTGCAAATAAAAAATTCTAATAATAAGAACGTACGAAAAATATAAGTGAACTAGAAAATAGAGAAAAAACCTTTTTTTACGCGAGAATCTTCTACGAGTGTGGATCTCAACTCTCAATGAAAGCACCAATTTGTGGATGCAAATTTCTTTCCCTTTGATCTTGGACAAAATTGCACCTACAAAACAATTAACACCTTAGGTCAAGGCCAAGAGCCTCACGTGCCCACGATGAATGGGGGGGGCTTTGGCCGAAGAACCTCTTATGCCAAAGTTAGAATTTAGAGAGAAAAAGTGTATGAGAATTCTAGAGAATTTTAGCAAGAGTTGGAAGTGCCTTTTGGGAGAGAATGGAGAGCTTTTTATAGGTGAATGGCCGGCCTCTTTGGGTGAGAGAGGACCGGCCACCTAGCTCATTTTGTAGGCTAGGTTCTTGATTTAGGTTGATTTGGGAGTTATGAGAATAATTGGCTAATTAATTAGCAAATAGAATTATTGCCAATTTAACTAGCTAATTAATATGATAATTAGAAGGAATATTTTGGTGGTTATGGAATGAATAAAATAAATAGCTAATTGATTAGCTAAAAAAGGGAAAATGAGGTAAAAAATATATAGAATGAAATAGGTTTTGGGAGTTACCTTGTAAAAGGGATTTGATGAGATGGTTTTTGAATTGTTACCTTTTTTGGGCACTTTTGACTTGGTTGAGGGATGATTGCCCACTGCTCGCGCGTAGGAATCCCGATATGCCTCAAGGGTATTTTTGTCCTCTTTTATTCAAAATTCACATGTCGCCTTGTGATTATTTTTGGCTCCACAGTAATCATTTCTGTGGTTAGAGTAGTGACCATCTCATTAACGCTTGCCTCCGTACATTTTGGTAGAATCTTCAATCTTGTAGTTCCCAAAGAAAAAATAGAGATGATCAAGAACATAATTCAACCCAAAAAATAATCATTGTCGGTAGGAATCTAGGACGAGATTAACAAAAAAAAAGAAGAAACTTCTTCATGTTGAAACATAGCATCGAACTCATTCATACTGAAAACGAGAACATCACACGGTCTAAAGGTCCTCAACTTGACAATTTAACTAGGGTGACAAGCCTCCAACAGCATTGTGAAACTTTGGTACCTACGTGTGCCCAAACGCAGACATGATCTCTCCTTCATACTCTCTGAACAATTTAAGCGCCTTCCTCACTTTCATAACTATGGAGGAATAAGCTGACCTGTCCCCTAACGCATTCCTCATCGTAATCTTGTTTTACGACATCTTTGACAAGCTCCCTAAGTCGAAATCTGCAAAAGCAAACAGATCCACAGTTTCTGTGAACAAGATCAAGGCGGAACCATCAGCTACTTGCTCTCAAACTATTTGGTTCACTTGCAAGAATCTATCGGCAAGGAAGATTTGTAGTTTGGGTAAAATCTCCGTAAAATAATACTTTGCATTCAACCTAAAGGAGAACCATAGAAGTAAAACATGAGATCTTTCATCTAGATAGTCTGTAAAATTAAACCATAAATTGATAAATTGATAAATAACAGGTGACTTGTAATACAAGAAAGCTATAACTCAGGTTACACTTAGTGTATTGTAATTGCAACCTCGAGAGGTATTCTATATGTGAAATATGTAACTACTCATTTTATATGATCGAATAATGTTCCATTTTCATGTGAAATATGTAACTACTAATTTGGACGCGTACATGGGTAGATCTATAGTATGGCAAGCGAGGGTAGCTAGCCACTAAGACCCTAAAAATCTCCCTACCAGATCCATTTTGTCCACCCAAAAGCTGGTCAAGGCAGGGCAAAGATTGACATTTCCATAATTTTAAGTTTCCAAAACATAAATTGAAATAACAAAAAAAAGGTGAAGAAGGCAACTTTGGAGTATGCTTCGTAGGGGGACTTTTGGTGAAGAAGAAGACCTATCTAGTTTATTTTTCTTGAGTCGAATGGTGTTGTTACAATCTGTTCTTAATTTTAATGTAAAATCGTTCCTATTATGGTAAAGGACCAAAACGTCCCTAGCAACCCATCTTATTATTGGGCCAGGCCCAATAATGACATTTCCATTCAATCCCGCCCAACCCCAAAAGAATGCATTCGGTCCACTTTCTTATTTTCTTTGCTTTTTAATTTTATTTTATTTTAATCCACTTAATGCTGGGCATTCCTCCACTTCGCGTGAAGGCGAGAGCAACGATAAGCATTTTTGCCATTAAAATTAAATAACCAAAAATCCACACCTCTATTTTTCTCAGATCCCTCTTTCTTCCATTTCTCCATCTCTCAATCCGCCGCTGCACCTCACTGAATCGCGAGCTCAGAAACGACGTGCCGTTCAGGCCGTAGAGATCCGGCACCCCCGCCAATGGAGGCTTCTCCGCAAGGCGGATTCGACAGGGACAAATCCAAGTCCTCCTCTCCCATCTCCGTCGTCTCCAATTTCTGGAAAGGTAATTTTCAATTTAATGTTAAGCTTTCAGTTGAAGCTTTAGAGTTGCAGTTTTGCTTGAACAATTTGAGAATGGTAGCTCTGTAATGTGTATATATATACACACACAACGGACGTACGTACGTACGTACGTATGTATGTATGTAAATTGGCGCTCACAATTTGTTTACATTTTTTAGAGAAATAGTGCAAATGACTAATTTTATTGGGCGTTATCGAGTTTTGTGTTGAATCACTAAATATTCAAGTAAAAAAGTAAAGAAATTGCGTGATAGTTGTGAGAGTGGAATGAGTTTATTGATAAGAAATTGCGGAAGGGCTTAAAATGTTGCATAGTGGGACTAAAAGATATTCTGTGATGGAGGTTGGAAAACCGTTCAGTTTGGTTTAGCATCTGTTAGGATCGGAATGATGCCTCACGGATTGACTGCTGTGGCGACCAAGGTATTTGGGTTGTGAACCAAAAGTAACAGGAATGTCATTGCTGAAAAGTTGAAAACTTGATATCAATGGACGCTTTTGTGTTTTTCTTACAGATTTTGACTTGGAGAAGGAAAAAAGTGTATTGGATGAGCAAGGGCTTAGGATAGCTGAAAATCAGGAGCACAGCCAGAAGAATAGGCGGAAGCTTGCGGAAAGCACTAGAGGTATGCCATTATATCTTTATCATGACCACAGTTTACTTTAGTTTACATTAGTTGGTCTAGTAAGGGAAGAGGACCACCTCTCCGTGGGCCAATGTGAATTTCTTCTTGAAAGTGCGGATATTCGGTACCTTTGCAATGAGGCCCTTTTCTGTTTTTAATTGTTTCATATCACTTTTGCTGCTTTGCATGATGGAAAACATGTTTGTTAATTTACAAATTGCATTTCTGACAGATTTCAAGAAAGCGTCACCGGAGGAAAAGCTAAATCTCTTTAATTCATTACTTAGAGGTTACCAAGAAGAAGTTGATAATCTTACTAAGAGAGCAAAATTTGGAGAGAATGCTTTTCTTAACATCTATCAAAAACTTTACGAGGCTCCAGATCCTTATCTGGCGCTTGCTTCAAGTGCTGTAAGTACTAAGTACCACCATCATACTTAGTGTTTTCTAATATTTCTGAAATATCAAACCTGATTTAATACATGCTTTGATCTTTAATACCTTAAATTGAATGAACTTCAATGATATTTAGGGACCAAGCAGATATACATGCATGAAATGATTGTACATAACTCTCAGGAGATTCCATTGAACGCTACAACTTGCTCTTTAAATTATGTTTTGGGTGATTTTGAAATCAAAATTTGCTTGGCCATCTCTATGGCCATTGCGGGCCATGGCGATTTTGCTGTCTATTTTTTGAAGTTCATAAAACAACAACAACAACAAAGCCTTGTCTCACTAAGTGGGGTCGGCTATATGAATCCTAGAATGCCATTGCGCTCGGTTGTGTGCCATGTCTTCTGTTAGATCCATGTAGTCCAAATCTTTTCTTAGAGTCTCTTTCCATGTCTTCCTAGGTCTTCCTTTATTAGTCCCCTGTCTCGTACTCGCATCTTCTAACTGGAGCATTTGTAGGTCTTCGTTTTACATGTCCAAACCAACTTAACCGATTCTCTCTCTTCTTATCTTCAATTTCGGCTACTCCTAATTTGCCTCGGATATCCTCATTCATAATCTTGTCCTTTCTCGTGTGCCCACACATCCAACAAAGCATTCTCATCTCCGCTACACTATTTTTGTGTATGTGCTGATGCTCAAAATGAGTGTAGCAGAGATGAGAATGCTTCTTTGGATGAGAATTAGAGCAAAAAAAATTGCTTCAAGTTAAAAACTTGATTTTGTAATTAAGTGTAGTTTAATCAACAAAAGATTTGAGAATTAGAACAAAATTGTGTTGTGACTCTTGTGAGCCCAATTGAAGTATCATTAGTGTTGGCTGAGCAATGGTTTCATATAGAATATGGATGACCTGGAAAAGTTTTATTATTAAATTACTGCATCCCTTATTGACCACATACTGTATCACTTGAGCGTGTGCTATGCTCTTCTTGTAAGCTGGGCCTTATGGGTATGTTTTTGAAAATCTTTATTCATCTCATGCAGGAGCAAGATGTGAAATTGTCTGAACTAGAATATGAAAATAGGAAAATGAAAGTTGAGCTTGAAGAATTCAGGACAGAAGCAACTCATTTGAAAAATCAACAGGCAACAATAAGAAGACTTGAAGAGCGGAACCGCCAGTTAGAGCAACAGGTTTGTAATTACTAGTTTCTTTTGTTATTTAACAAGCACGACTATACCTTCTCAAGTGGTTTGAAGTTTTTCTCTTTCTCTCAATATAGAATTTATTTGAGTCGCGGTGTGATATTTTTAATAATCACATCTTGCCATCTCAAGTTGGATATATTGGTTGGGATGATAGGGTGTCTATCAGACTCCCTCTGGTGAGCTATCTCTTAGTTAAAGTTAGATGTAATCATGTAAACAGTTTTGAAACTGAAGGTGGTCATTACCTTCCTTTAGATGAGAAAGTTCATTGTGACGTTGTTATAATTTCAAATTTGTTGTTGTTTCTCTGATTTCATTGTGACTTTGTTATAATTATTGCTGGAGTATTTGGCCATAGCGAAATCAACAGATTTAAATTTTAACGTATGTTTTTAACCGGTGGTGATACCTCCCTTTTAATTTGTGAACTTTCTCATGTTCTGTTAGATGGAGGATAAAGTTAAAGAAATTGTGGAGATCAAGCAACGCAGTTTTGCGGAAGAGAACCAGAAAATACTTGAGGTCCTAAAAGAAAGGTAAAAATTCCTGACAAAGATTTATGGGAATGATACCAAGGCAAAACTACACTAGATTTCTGATTGGTTTTGTTTTGCGCCTTTTGATGTCTTTATTAAAAGCTGTATTATCTTTTTGCGTATCTTGATTTATGATCTGTTCACTTTATACAGAGAGCAATTGTTGCAAGATCAATTACGACAAGCTAAAGACAGTGTTTTCAATATGCAGAAATTACACGAACTTGCTCAAAGTCAATTGTTCGAGCTTCGTGCTCAATCAGGTGAAGTTCAAATTTTCTCATTTCTTCCAGGGCATCTAATATCTGCATTCGATATAATAAATTTTCTTGAAGCTTCTCATGTTTTCTCTAATCTTTTCAGATGAAGAGAGGGCAACCAAGCAATCCGAGGTCAATCTTCTGATGGATGAAGTTGAACGGGCTCAGACACGGCTTTTTTGTCTTGAGAGGGAGAAGGTGTGTGCTAAGGCCTAAACCCAATATTTTTTTACGTCACTAGATTGGAGTTCATAATCCACTTTCAACGTTAGTTATTTATTCTTTAGTTGTAGGTGCTGTGTTGTAGTTTTATCTCTTTTGTGCAAACGGGTCTTACATTTTAACTTTTGTTACTTTTTAAGGTCCAAGCTGTTGCAATCGTTATTTATTCAGTCTCTCGCTTTTGCTTCTTGCAGTAAATGGTTCCTCATTGTTGAAGCCCCCTTTTTCATTGAACATTTTGCAGGGATTTCTGCGTTCCAAATTACAGACAGCAAACGATGACACTGAAAATAAGAAAAGGTGAGGTAGTTCAGTGTTGTATTTTGTATGTCCCCGGAAACTATTGTCTCAATTTGTTTTTCTTTTCTTTCAGATGGTAGTTATTTGATTCCATGAATTGTGGAATATAGAAGTTTAGAATCTTCAATCATTGCAATACATAATGCTTGTTAAGTAAATTTTATCATTTGGCCTCTATTGTAAGGATTCTGTGTATTCTATGTGAAAAAATTGCTGCCTTAAGAAATTAAGCATAGTCATCATCTTGTTATTATAAAACTTAGAAGAAGGTGTTTACTGAACCCAGTATTTTTTATGTTACTAGGTTTGAATTGTTCATAATTCACTTTCAAGGCTTGTTGTGTATTCTTTATTTATAGGTGCTGCATTGTAGTTTCATAGTCTTTTGTTTTATGGACCGTTGCAAATAGAAAAGTCCCTCCTTTTTTTAGAAATTTAGAATTTTCAATCCTTGAAATACATAATGCTGATTAAGTGATCATTTGTCCTGTACTGTTAGGATTCTGCTTAATCTGTTAATAATGTTGCTGTCCTGAGAAACTAAGCATAGTGACAGTCCTCGTCTTGTTATTGGTGAAACCTAGAACTTATAGACAAAAATAAAAAGGCAATAGAAAAGATCATTTTCCCTTCTTATTCACTGAACTATCTGATTTAATTTGTGTTTCTGGTATTAGATATTTTGATGTTCTTCAGTTTTTACCTTGCTCTGTATGTTGGATTGTTCTGGTATTAGATATTTGAAGTATCCATGTTTTGTTCCTCCATTGAGATTAAGTCTTTATATAGATTGGTTCTGTTGTTTTTGAGTTACCTTTTTTATTTTAAGTTTATTGCTGTGCCGCAGTGATGTTGATTCAACTAGCGTCCTTGAGAATTCTTTAATTGCTAAAGAGAAGATCATTGCTGAACTCAACATGGAACTTCACAATATTGAAAGAACGTTATCAAATGAAAGAGAAGAGCACCTGAACGAGATCAAGAGGTTGAATGCACTGCTCATTGAAAAGGTATACTTATTAAGAACATAACAAAAAGTGCTGTTAGGGATTGAACATTGCGTGTTTTAGATAGTTCTTTATTTAAGCTCTATGATGCTCCGGAAACCCAAGTCATGAAGTTGCCACCCTCTTATTTGATTTCCTGTATTATGTATCACCCTCTCATTTAATTTCATGTATTATATAGTTGATCTTCCAGCTCCCGTAATGTACCACAGTTATCTTTATTTATTTTTTGTCTCTATTGTGTAAGAACTTTATCAACCCCCTTTTAATTTAGGAAGCTGCTCTTGAAGAGATGAAGAAAGAGCTTCAGGCACGGCCAACAACAAAACTGGTTGATGATTTGCATAAAAAGGTTAAAATTTTGCAGGTAATGCCATCTTTCTCTACATTCTTTAGCTTGGAAGTTGCCTGTTATCATTTTAGCTTCAGTTTTGTACTGTTATCAGAAGTTTTTACACTTTGGGGTTGTATTGTTTAGTTGTTTATACTTGTGGTCAATGTTGTTTGGAGAAATCAAATTACAAAATTTTTGGTTAGGAAACTAAGCTCTATCTCTAAGAAAAGTTGAATTCATTGTACACAATGCCGGAAATCAACTCACTACTGCATCATACCTTCAGTGTTTAATGTCTAGAGTATGTCGTTTAGTAGTCTACGACTCTACAATGAGAATTCACTTATGGGGCTGCTATGAAAAAAACTTTGAAATTATTAGATCAAGTTTGTTAATTTGAAATGGTAATTTGGCATTATTGAGTAAACTAAGGTGCGTTTGTTTGGCTTCGTTAGCCTTCACTGGACTACACTAGATTAAATGCTAGTGAAATCTGGTGTTTGTTACAGGCGGGGACTAGTTTTAATGAGACTAGCCCCGACTAAACCGGACTACACGCTTCACTAGAAGGTCTTAGCGAGACCCTCCAAAAACGGGTGGACTGCTAATCCCGACTCTGTAACGCTTCACCCCTGCTTCGCCCTCCCATCTTCTCATTCCTCGCATCCACACCCCTTCAAACCCAGATCCCAAAAAATTCAAAACAAAAAATAAAAAATTATGCAGTCTTTCCCTTTTCAAAACCAGATCTAACTCCCAAAATTTGAACCCAGAAAATCAGAAATCCCAAAATAGACAGAAACCCAGAAAATTCAAAAAAGCCAGAAACGCAGAAAACTCAACCAAAGCACAGAAGGGAATAGAGGATAAAGAAACCCAGAAAATCCGAAGACCAGGCAAAGGAAACAAGGGGAACAGCAAAGATAAAGGCCAAAACAGCAGCCAAAGGACAAAAGGGAATAGAGGATAGAGAAACAGGTTGCTCTTTGGTATGATTTTTTGAGATTTGCAATGAAATTTCTGAGATGAAGTAAAGAGGCAGAGAGAGATTTGTAAAAAAACGTCGGTTCTCTTCTTGTAAAATGTAATGGCAGATTACTTTTGAGTGAAACATTAATTAGGTTTTTAAAAATTAAATAAATACAAAATAATTTTATAATATAATATTTATTTTGGGATTTATTTTTTTGTTTTTGTTTATAAGGAAAAAGTAAATTAAAAACGATAAAAAAATTATTTGGGTCCTAAAATATTTTAGTCCATAGTTTAGTCCGGCAGTACACCAAGCACTTCACTATTCTTATCTAGCTTTAGTCCAAGCCAAGCCAGTCTAGCTTAGTCCCGGAAGGTAGTCTAGTCCGAGATAGTCTGGTACAACAAATGCACCCTAATATTCTAGTCCATCTATTACTAAAGTTCGTTGTTAATATATACTTCACATGATTGAAATTCAAGCTCTATTTCAATGATTATTACAAAGGCTTACAACAGTGGTTATATATTTTTTTTTTCTGCTTGATTCTTGTCCGTTGAACTTGTAGTTTCTTATATTTAACTCCTGGTTTGTATACTTTATTTGTTCTCATTTATCTTCTGTGCGACCATAGAACTCCTAGTTTATTTTTCAAACATTGTTCTCCTTTTCTTAAGTACCTCAACAATGTTCTGTTAATCACTGATTAACTTGACATTGTTATATTTGTAGGCAGTTGGTTATAATTCAATTGAGGCTGAAGATTGGGAAGTAGCTACAAGTGGGGAAGAGATGAGCAAAATGGAGTCTCTTCTTCTGGATAAAAACCGGAAAATGGAGCATGAGCTCACACAATTGAAGGTACGAAGACATGCATGCAGCAGACACAATGATCGGATTCCTATCTGGCTCTAGTCAGAGATAGAACTTGATTTAAATATTTCCCAGGGATCATAGCATGTCTTTCTGTGGGAATCTATGGAGTGTAGTTCAGTTGATGCCTATTCTATTACCGACCTCTCATGTGTCTCTTGTATTTTTTATTGAGCTTTCAGATCAAACTTTCAGAGAAAGCATCCTTGCTAGAAAAAGCTGATGGCAAGATATCAGAACTTACAGTAAAGGTTAATGAACAACAAAAATTAATCCAAAAGTTGGAGGATGACATACTGAAGGTGAGCATTGATTACTCATGGTGCCCGTATGAGTGTTACTTTTGGTTTCCATGATATGAACTATGAAGTATATTTATAATCTTGATATTGTCAACATCTTTTGCAGTTGCAATTTTGAGAAGTAGAATTGGTTCAGATTTCATAGAAACTAAAGTCAGCTAATATTGACGTAAACACATTCAAACTCTCATGCGTATAGGAGCAGAGAATGCATGTAGGAGTACGACTTTGTACTTGAGTTACCCCTCATATTTTCTAAACTTTTACCTTGCCTTTCTACTGCAGGGCTATGGTTCCAAGGATAAAAAGGGAATTCTGTTTGACGACTGGGATCTTTCAGAGGCTAGGAGCACTGAGCTGTCTGAGGTACTCCTCTTCTCCCTACCTCCAATCCCCTCCACCCCCCGGACATGTAGATATCAATATCTCTGTCATTTTCGCCACCATAAATTTCTTCGCATGAAATTTCATGAGTCATGGGGTAAAAAAATTTGGAAATTGTAACATCTTTGCTGCAATAATGCAATTTGTTTCCTTCCTGGCTGTTTTGTCGAATTAGTCTTCAATCAAATATTTTCATTTGTTGGGAGTAAATTGACTTGCAACTCCTAAGGTTTGCGTAAGGGATAGGTTCAGTTAGTAAGGAATGGATCACAAAATGTCAGATAGGAGCATTATGAAGGCATGTGAGAGGGATTTGCAATTCTCTACTTGGAAGGAGTCATGTACAAATCCCTTTTATATGCTTTTGTAATGCTCATATGGTGCATTTCTAATCCCTCCTATCTATCATTTTTTTATCCATCCTACTAACTTGATCTCAATCCCTCCGGAATTGGGCCTAAAGGTGTAAGAAAGTTTGAAATCACCAAGTTAATCTTGTTCTTATTGGTAGTCCATTTCTGTACCTCAAAAAACAAAGTATTTAGCAAAATACCTGACGTTTTGTTTTTTTTTTATGCTTTCTAGTGCTTTGGTATGTCATCATAGAACAACATTGGTGATGATTGTCAAATTAGCTCACAGTTATTTTATCACAGGCCTCTTTGGTTTTAGCCTTTTAACTACAACATATTTTGGTAATTACTAATTATACGTGTGAACTTTCCGTGTTTGATTTACAGTTAAGTTAGTTCTTGTCATTGCACTATGCATTCCATTTTACTCTGGTTATCAATCATTTGGTTTCACATTAATTTGTTTTGTTAACAATACCCTTTCCAAATCAGAATGCAAATCAAAAACACGGTTCCTCGGACCAAGACCAAAGCTCAATGCTTAAGGTTATCTGTAATCAGAGAGATCGATTCAGGACACGCTTGAGAGAGACAGAAGAAGTACGTTGTTAATTTTCAAACAGCTATGGTTGCTTTGGTTTGTAATCTGCCATATCATGTGGCTAGATTACTGGTCTAATCGTGCAACTTTGCTGACTGATTTTATTGTTTAAGGAAATAAGACATTTGAAGGAAAAGATAGGAGCGTTAACAGTGGAACTGGAAAAGACGAAGGCTGATAATGTCAAACTCTATGGAAAGATTCGTTATGTTCAGGATTACAGTCTTGAAAAAGTAGTTTCTAGAGGATCAAAGAAGGTGTTATACTTATCTATTTTTATCCTATATGTGCTTCTAGTTCCCTCTTCTTCTTTCAGACGGAATGGCTGGGTTTTTTTTGGGTCAATTGTCGGAATGTTTGTAGTTCCTCAATGCTCTATTCTTTTTGTGGTATATTTCAGCCTGCAGAGGATCTTGAAAGTGGTTTTTCCTCAGATGTTGAATCAAAGTACAAGAAGATATATGAGGATGACATAAATCCTTTTGCAGCCTTCTCGAAAAAGGTACTTTGTGGTGAATTTGTAAAATTTGTTAGCAAAGATGCATATACCCTGTAATCGGACTTGCAGATGTACATTCCTTTTGCTGTCTTTTATTTTTTAGAGATCATATATTAACTTACTTCTCTTGTATTATAGGAAAGGGATCAAAGATACAAGGAGTTGGGTTTCAGGGATAGAATTACTCTAAGCAGCGGACGTTTTCTTCTTGGAAACAAGTAAGATCACATGATCTTATTCTCAACTACCCAGACATATATCAGATTTTGCTCATTCTTTTCATGGTCAAGTATTTTGTCATATTGTTCTAATTAACAGTGCAATTCCTGTTCCATAAAAAATGTGCAATTCTTGTTTGTTGCATCTCCTTAATAGAAGTTTGACAATGACTCTAGTTGCCCAAGTTTGATAATGGCTTGAGTTGCCTGGCCCGGTCCATGTGATTTGGTCATCTCTTCCCCAGAATTTGAGGAAATTTTTTATTGTAAAGGAGTGCTAAAACAAATTTTCAGTGCTAATTGAATAACCCTTTAAAAGTGTTTTCTCATGTCTGCATCCGGTTGAAATCATATTCTTTTAGCAAAACATATATGCAAGTGGAAACAACCTCTTTGTAGAGCAAGGGTAAGGCTGCTTACGATAGATGTCCCCTCAATCCTCGTAAATCGAGGAGCCTTGTTGGCATGGGGTCGTCCTTTTTTTTAAAAAAAAAAAGAAAAAAAACATATATGCAAGGTAATTTAGTTTAACAAGAGAAGAATGATCTTACAGGTATGCTCGGACTTTTGCATTTTTCTACACGATTGGGTTGCATATACTTGTGTTCACCTGCCTCTACCGAATGTCGGCTCTGAGCTATCTCAGGTATTTTCTGGTTCTGTTTCTTTTCAAGCAGTTTCGATGGTTAATTTTCTCACTAGTTGAAATTGTTCTGTTTTTGCAGCAATGGTCAGGAGGATGTAATTATTGGAGATAAACAACTGAACCTCCCACATGCGATCTAGGATCGAAGACCATTTCAGCCCTACACATGAAAAAGTATGTATATAACAAAAATGACGTTCATCGATCAGGAAAACAAGAGTTGGTGTATTCCTTATGTTTTTACGGGTTTACTATATTTGATATTAAGTTTCATAGTAGTTAGTTTTATCTTTACATTTTGTACTATGGAAGATAATTGATTTTTAATGCCGATGAGAGGGTGGACTTGTCTCCCTGCAATCATATTACCAGATGAGATTATTGTTATTCTTCAGTGCACTGGTAAAACATGCAGCATGAGTTTTTCGCTTTTTGGGACGTCCGCGCTGTATCAAAGGACGGATTAGCAGTAACTTGTGGATAACAAATGTTTGTTGCCAGATTTTTGACGTTAAATTGCAAACCCTCGACTGAAAAATTGTGGTTTGGGTTTTTTTTTTCCTGCAAAATGAAGTGAGTTGAGCCACTTAAACGTTATTGTTAGCCTATTGTGAAATTAAGTTCACTTCTTCTCACCTTCAGAGTAAGTTCACCCCTAAAAAATGAGTTGGTCCAAAGTACATTTAATCCACTCAAATGAATAGTAATTGACTTGATTGAACACTAATTGCCCAAGTGCATCTTCACTTTTAAAAAATGAACTGATCCAAAGTTTAGTCCATTCGTATTAAAATATTATTATAAAATAACAAAAAAAAATTATTTTTAATTTCAAATAGAATTTTTAATCAATCTTGTTAGGAACTAAATTATTGTTTATTTTAATTTCTTTCTTCTTACAATGTTATGAAAATATTATTGATTGGATTTGGATCATTTCCTGAGCTCAGAAATTTGAGTCTTCTGATTAAATCACACGGACCGTTGGATTTTGATCCAACTGCTGCAATTATTTTAACTTTTAGAGAAATCTATGTTTGTATTTGTTAAATCAAAATCCAACTGCTCGTGTAATTTGATTAGGAGGCTCAGATTTCTGAGCTCAGGAGAGGATACAAATCCTGTTTTATTATCCTATCTTGGAAATATCAAAATGAAAAAAAGAAGGGTAGAGCCCTCTCCATCTGGGAAATATCGAAATGAAAATAAAGGGCATAGGCATAGCCCTCTTCTTCTTCGCGAGTTGATGGTGCTCAACAACCAAATCTTTCGCCAAGTATCTCTTCTTCTCTGCAACTAAATCTTTCACCGAGTCTCTCCCCGTTGATGTCCTTGTGTAGCACCGCCGGTGACAAAGCAACACCTGTTGATGCTGTAATTTTTGGCTGCACCGTATTCGACGACTTGGGCTTGCTCTGTTCCTTCAGAATCATCTGCAGTGGGGCAAAAATTGACGACAGCTTCCAGAGGGTCTGTGGGTGCCACTTTCGTGCTGCTCAACCACACCGTGATGTTGCTATGCTTCTCTTTCTCAATCGAAGAGGACGGAGGAAGGTCTCCGTACAACCTTTTTGGTATGTTTAGATTTCAAAGAGAAACCAAATGTACTATAAAACCATTGTTATGTGAC
This sequence comes from Heteromeles arbutifolia, assembly GCA_024362995.1. NCBI lineage: Eukaryota > Viridiplantae > Streptophyta > Magnoliopsida > Rosales > Rosaceae > Heteromeles > Heteromeles arbutifolia. The sequence continues at coordinate 33,251,673 of JANCRC010000002.1, read as the reverse complement.
CCTTTTCCTATTGTCAAGTAAGGATTCCAAATGTACTAAAAAAAACCCAAATGTACAAAAAAATCCTAAATGTACCACAGAATTAAATGTCTTTACCAGATAATCATTTTGGTACATTTACATTCCAAATGTACCAAGAAATACAGAAAACCAAATCCATTGTAAAAACTAAATGTGTCTATATTACAGTTAACTAGACGTAGCTATATAATCAAACAAATCTTTATTATGTGTTGGGTCTTTTCAAATAATCAATTATGACAATTTTTTTTATAAATATTCTACTATATTCACAAAAAAAGGATAAATTATATTTTACCTCCTCAGGTTTGGAATCGATTGAAACCTCATACAATATTTTTAAAACATTTCAATTTCATACATTTACTTATTATTTTATTTCATACATCTGTTAAAAATCTGTGAAGTGATGACGTGGCTGCCAACTTTGTGCCACGTGGCAATTTTTTTTTTTTATGTATTTAAAATATAATAATTTACCTTATTATTAAAAATTAAAAAAAAAATCCATCTTCCTTTCCCTTTCCCACAACCCAAACCCGCACCCCACCCAAAACCCCAAAAAACCCAGTTGGGTTTTTCGGAACCGAGAGTTGCAGAAGACACACAAAGGTGCCCCCACAGAGACAAGGAGAAGAAAAATCCATCTTGTAGCTGCTTTCTCATTCTCAGTCCACTTCTCTTCTCTTTCTCTCTAATTCCCTTTGCTTTGCCCTTCCCAAAACCCCTGTTCCCTCACTTCGTCTCGGGAATTCAATTCCCCCTTTTGATTTTGGGGTTTTGGGTTGAATATCTGGATTTTTTTTTTGGGGGGGTGGGGGGGGGGTTTGCGGGGGAGGTGTGGGTGGGGTGGGATGGGGGGTTTGGGTTGCGGGAAAGGAAGATGGTTTTTTATTTATTTTTATTTTTATAATAATAGGGTAAATTATTATATTTTAAATGCATAAAAAATTATTTTTTTTGCCACGTGGCACAAAGCTGGTAGCTACATCAGCATAAATGTGGATCTCATATTTACCACGTCATCACTTAACGGTTTACTTAATAAATTTTCTAACGGATGTATGAAATTGAAATAAAATGATAAGTAAATGTATGAAATTGAAATATTTTAAAGATGTTGTAAGAAGTTGCAATCGATCCCAAACCTAAGGGTGACACACCCCGACCGAGATCGAGGCATGCTGGCCGTCACGTAAGCGTGACGTAAGCTATATGCGTATTGCAGAAGTGTTAAGATATAGAAATTTCGAGCGAATAAAAACCAAACATCCAGAATGGCTAAAAAGGAAATAAGTATTACTACACCTTCAGAGCATAATTAAGTCTAAGTGCAGTCAAGCATAGAATTACTAAATCAAACAGTATCCAATATTCCTACATGGATGATGTACTGTCAAAACTTCCACCAGAATCCTCGTGAGCCACCAACAAAAGCTACCTAATACCTGGAGGGGTGCAAAACAAAGCTGAGTGGGTCAGTAAAACAATGCTTATATAAAAACTTTATTTTCCTTTGAATATACTAACCCCTTGCCGTAAAACAAGTATAATTTTCCCAGAAAATAAAATACGTAAATATAAGTCAAATCATGCTCAATAAATCAAGATTCATTTGAATGTATGCCATGTATATGCTATGCCCAATATCACAATATAATAAATAATAATGAGCCAAGTGACGCAATTCAATATAAATAATCTGCTAGTCGAAGTCACCTAACGTGATCTATACGGCAGAAACTAAAGCTCAATTCAATCATTTCTCAATCTCATATCTCAACATATTTATACATATCTACACACAAGTCGGTACCACCTCACATGGTCTGACCGACAGGCTAGGTGTATAATGAATACGCTCAACTGCTACAATCACATGAAGGCTGTGCGCTAATCGCGGGTCACCTACAAGTCGAACCCACTAAAAGTGATCTATACGACAGGCTATGCACCTATCTTGGATCCAAGGTGAGCGTGTGGTGCGGGAGGTGAACGATCATGTGAAGCTATGCCCCTAACTCTGGGCGGAAGCACTAACACCGGGGTGCAGATTAATGAGCTCAATATCATCTCAACATCATCATTTATCTCATAACCAATCACCGCATAATATACTTACCTGGGCTTACCTGGGCCTCCACAGCACCATGCAATGATATGCATAATTATGATAATGTATATGCTAAAAATGCAGGCATAACATGGCATTTAAATCACATTCCATTAAATACGTTTCCTGGGAAAAACGTCAAGTATATACATATATATACTGAAAATAACTGCCCACTCACTGGTATGTAGTCGGGTCGTAACCCCCACGTCTAGCCTGGCTACACTCGTCCTCCGGATAGGTCTCGCCTATATGAGAAATAACTATAACAACGTTACTTTAAGCACATACACAATTCTAGCTAATAACTTCTCATACTTTGCTCAATTTGGGTATATAAATATACCACAGTGATCTACACAAACTCATGATCATCTCCATATTTTTAAAATAATTTTCCAAAGCCTCACGGGCCGCCACGCGCCGGCGAGCGCACGGACCTACGCGCCCCCACGCGCGGCCACGGGACAGTCACACTGGCGACGTCAGTTAACGCCGTCAGATATATTCCGTCAAACCCTAACGGTAACTGTTAAACTTAACTAACGGCGTTAGCATATTCCGTCAACTTTAACGGAATATGCTCTGTCTTTTCCAGTGAGTCGCCGGTCGCCGGTGACTGTTCGCCGGTTTCTGGGTAAACTTCCAAACATGGTTTCTCACTCGTTTTTCAACCATTTTTCATAAAATTGGTACCAAAATGAAGCTACGAGCATGTAGAACACAACCATACAAGTTTCAAAGCTTAAAGTCCACTAGATTTTACCTGAGGAAGCTCGATAATTCAGCAAACTTAGAAACACGTCGATCTCAGTCCTCCGACGTCCAAAACCTTCCAACGAACCACTACGAGCTTCCTTAGGACCTCCTTAAGTTCCCTATGAGCTTAAAATCTCCAAAAACACAAGGTTTTACGTGAGCATGAATAGTGACAAAATCGGGGGGTTTCGGTTTCACGAGATTTCGAAGGTATCTTTACCTGAAATGGGTACCAATCAACTCATCTGAGCTTCATGAACACAATGGTGTCCTTTTTGACCACGATCTGCAAAGTTTCGACGGGTATTGGGTGTTTGTCCGTACAAAACCGAGAAGGAGAGAGAGAGTGTGTCTGAGAGATAGAGAGAGAGTGCGGGAGTGAGAGAGAGAAAAGGGTGTGACTGTGTGTGTGTGTGTGTGTGGTCCAAATACCACCAACCAACATCCCTAAGAAAATACACACACATACCTTAATTAATGCGTAGGGGCATTTTCGTCATTTCACGTCCGTCATACAAAATCTTCGGGACAGGCTATTACAAAGGGGGTAAAATGTAATTTACCCAAATTTTTTTTATAACAAACAATATAAAAAATACATAGAGATGAATAATAAATGCATAAATATAGGTAAAGAAAAAAAAATGAAAACATAATGCGCGTGAGAAGTCGTGAAAAGTTAAAATTCTAAACAAAATTGAACTTATGTGAAAAAACTGAAATTAATAACCAAAAGTTTAGAAAAATATTTGATCAAATTTTGAAAAAGAGTGTATGTTTAGTCTAAAAAATTAAAAAATGAGTGCCTGTATCAAAACGTTCTTAAAAAAATGGGTAAATTACACTTTCATACCTCAGGTTTGGGATCTATTTCAATTCCTTACAACATCTTCAAAACATTTCACTTTCATACCTTAAGTGCTATTTTATTTCAAAATAATACATCCGTTACATTTTCCATCAATTGATCCGTTAAATGCTGACGTGGACGCCACATATATGCCACGTGGCTGCCAAATGTTTGCCACGTGGCAAATAAAATAATTTTTTTATTTTTTTTTATAAAAACCCGAATTCTCAAAAAAAAAAAAAAAAAAAAAAAAATTTTGAAACCCACTTTCCCTTCCCCCGCCCCTTACCCAGAACCCAAAAACCTGCCAAAAAGAAGAAGGAAGGGAGGTGGGACCTAGTTCGTCCATCCCCAAAGCATGCAACAAGAACAGGAAGAAGAAGAAGAGGGAACAGAGGTGGGTCGCGGGTCGCGGGTCCCGGGGGGGGGGGGGTGGGGAGGGAGGTGGGTCGAGTCGGGGGGAGGGGGGGGAAGGAGGTGGGTCGCGGGGCTGGGGGGGAGGGGCGGTGGGAGGTGGGTTGCGGGTTGCGGTAGGGGGGAAGGGAGGTGGATCGGGTCATGGGGGGGAAGGAGGATGGAGGTCGGGGGGGTGGGAGGGAGGTGGGTCGTGAGTCGCGGCGGTGCGGTGCGGGGGACGAACTGGGTTTGGGGTTTTCTTCTTCTTCTTCTTCCTCCCTCCCTTTCTTCCTGCTGTTGCTGCAGGTTCTTTTTTTTTTTTCAATTTTTTTTTTCTTTTTTTTTGAGAAAATTCAGGTTTTTTTAAAAACAATTAAAAAATTATTTTATTTGCAACGTAGCGGATATTTGGCAGCCACGTGACATATATGTGGCAGCCACGTCAGCATTTAACGGATTAATGGATGGAAAATGTAACGGATGTATTATTTTGAAATAAAATAGTATTTAAGGTATGAAAGTGAAATGTTTTGAAGATGTTATAAGAAATTGAAATAGACCTCAAACCTGAGGTATGAAAATGTAATTTATCCTAAAAAAATTCAAAAAAAGGTAAAATAAAATTAGAGAAAAGGGGAAGAGTGTTCAATTCCAAATAAAATGGGTTACAAAAACAGAAAAGTTGTATACAAGAACTTGGAGAACAAGCTAATTTCTGATGCTCTCGTACCCAAAGATCTACATGCAATTTCGTCTTAACTCCTAACCCCACCTTACCGACCCCACCTTACCGCCCCACACCGCAACCCACCCCCACCCCTTCCCCCCCCCCCCCCCCCCCCCCCCCAAAACTCTTTTTCTTCCAAACTTCATCCAACTAAAACCCTTTTCTTTTCTGGTCACTCCCAAAATCTCACTCTCTCTCTCTCTCTCTCTCTCTCGCTCTATCGCTCTAATGGAGATCGATTTCAAAGAATACCAATTGCGCAGCCAACTCCGCGGCCACGAAGACGACGTAATCTCACTCACAAACCCTTTTCATTTTTTTCACGCAGATTATCTGAATCTACTGTCAATTTCCACAATTTGTACTGTTTACTGCCCAGAAGATCTTAACTGAGAATTGGATTTTCTGTACTTGAAATTTGGTGATCGATGATGAACAATGAGTTTGAATTCAGGTTCGTGGGATTTGTGTGTGTGGCAATGCGGGTATACCCACCTCGTCGCGTGATCGAACTGTTAGGTTCTGGTCCTTGGACCCTTCTGATGAACGGTGGTACTCGGAGTCGAAGATTCTGCTTGGCCACACCAGTTTTGTGGGCCCAGTGTGTGGATTTCACCAAATGAGCAATACCCAGATGGTGGAATATTGTCCGGCGGGATGGATACAATGGTGTTGGTGTGGGACTTGAGGACTGGGGAGAAGGTGCAAACTCTCAAGGGACATCAGTTGCAGGTCACCGGCATCATTTTGGATAATGGGGACATTGTCTCATCTTCTGTTGACTCGTGAGTTTTAGTTTTTACTTTATTCCAAGTTGCTGGATAAACTTTTGCATGTTTCACTATTAACTTTCAATGTTGTTCGTGGACGCATGTCGTGTTAAAGATTTGATCTTTGTGCTATATTTGTTTTGCCAATAAGCAAACTTATTGGGAACTGAAACTATGATATTAAATTTCTTCTGATTGTCTTTTTCTACACTACTTTAAGGCGATGGAGGAATGGCCTGTTGGTAGAATCTTGGGAGGCTCATAAGGCAGCCATCCAAGCAGTTATAAAGCTTCCTTTGGGCGAGCTTGTCACAGGTATGTTCATTAACTTGTTGCAAATTATCTCTCTCTCTCCTCTCCCCCTCCCCCAACAAAATAAAAGAAAACATTGAGATACAAGAAGTGAGTAGAATCACACTAGTGAACCTAACTGAGCCGGTAAGCTGGCACATGATCCAAGTCTGCGGCAGTGGTTGGATAGGTGACATTGTTGTTGATGGGGTTTGCTATGCCAGCTGGGCTTAGCTGACCGGTGATCTTGTGCTTGCTTCTCACCAGTGATTTGCTCGAATTTGGATAGGTTTGAAACTTTGCATGGCATGTGATGCATGTAGGCTGTGTAGCTTTTGGGTTTGCAAAGTGGCACATTTCCCGTTTTAGGCACTCTATGTGTAGCTGATATATGCTATGTGATAAAAGTTAGGATCAAAATGCTCCATGCTTGTATAAAAAAGATGAAACTACTTCTTTGCCTTTTTAAGTTTTCATTGTTTGGATGAGACGGAGTTCTTGGCCTCTTAGCTGCGACAACTTTGAAAGTTGGCTGCAGCCAATTATGTGCCATATTAGCATTTTTATTCATTCCAGACTTTGAGTTGGTCATAATGTCAATGGTAACCATGTTGGTTTTGGAATTCTAGACTGCTAGTGGACACTCTGTCATTTCTATTATGCGAACAACATAAGACTCAACATGCCATGGAAGTTTCCTACTACCTGTTTATAATGTTTATGCCCTGTTTACCTTTCTATTTTGGTCCCTAAATTTATGGGAAGTGCAGACACATGATTATTTTAGTCACAGTCTGCATCCAAATGTATATATCTTTTTCTTGGACAGATGTTTATTGTGGTTTCTCTATCTAGGTTCAAGTGATACTACTTTAAAACTTTGGAGAGGGAGTACGTGCACTCACACTTTTGTCGGGCATTCAGGTAACGCGTTTTCTTATGTTAATTTTATTAGGTCATTTGTATTTCGTAGTTCCTGAACAAATATGATATTGTATGGGCATATTAGACGTTGTGGCTTACTGAAAAACTAAGAGACTGTTTTACTATGCTTTATGATTTCCACTAATAGGATATTAACCTAGAGCTAGAAAGATAACATTTGGATATAATTTTCCATGAAGACTACTGGATTTGAGGATAACACTCCTGAGTCCTGATTTTCACAGAATGTCTATCCGTTTAATTTTTTTCCTTTTTTTTGAAATAAAAAAATGCATAGAATGCCCTATTTAGAAATAGGACATGCACAGAATGTTTGGCGTTACTTATGATAGGTATGTAGTATGTACTAACGCATTTTGCAGATACTGTTAGAGGCTTGGCAGTGATGTCTGAATTGGGAGTTCTTTCTGCTTCTCATGATGGGTGAGCTTGTTTTGGATTTGTTTCTTCTTATATTGAATCTGGTTGTGCTTTTTGGTAATGAAATCTGGTTTGGTTTGAGGATATTCTTTAAATGAACATAATTCTGAAGCCATGCCTTAGTGTTGGTAGGGGATGAGTTGTGAATAACTTAATGCTGCTGAATGTGCATACATGAATCGTGTTTAGAAATCGATTGTCAGACACTATAAATAGGAGCTTGTTCACTGAACTCCAGCATATAGAAAATCATTGATGTGTATCTAATTCTGCCTTGACCAAGAAACCTTTCATTTCCAGTGGATATTCATTGCATTTGGTGGTTCTATTGAGGGTTTTAAGTTTTGTAGGCCTATGTTGTTTTTGGATGGTACTTTCTTGAAAGAGAAATACAAAGAAACATTGCTTGCTGCAATTGGGAAAAATGGCAATTAAGGTATGCACATATCCCTTTAATATTTCTATTTTAATAATTTGCTTAATAATAAGTCTTCCTATTCAACCTGATTATGTAGCATCTTTCAACATTTTGAAGATTCAGGATGTTTAACCTAATTACGTACATTACTTACGACACCTTTTTATTCATAAGTTTGGTATATAATGCTGACTACTTATTTTGGAATGTGTTAATTTGTTGGTTGAAGGATTCTTCCCTCTTGCATTCGCATTAGTTGATGGTGAGAACCAAAATAATTGGACATGGTTTCTTAAAAGTTTGGCTAAGATTTTGGAGCCACAACAACGTACCATAACTTTCATATCTGATCGACACAAGGGGTTGATTCCAACTGATACACATACTTTTCCAAACTCCCCTCATGCATATTGTTTGTATCACATCAAGCTAAACATATTAGAAAAGCATCATTCTGGTCTTCGATCTGTTTTTCAAAATAAAATTGTTCAAAAGTTTAATGAGTGTGCATATGCTGCCACCCCTGAGATGTATGAATTAAAAAGAGCAGCATTGGTCACGGAAGGGAGTAATATAATGCGCAAATTTTTGAAGGATCTCCCAAAAGAGAATTTTTGCAATGCATTTTTCAAGGGTAAAAGGTAACAGTTTTTGTTAATTTACTATCTTCCATAACACAATACATGTTTCGTTTTTATTAATGCATGTGTCATTTTATATTATAAAACATGTAGATGAATTGTTGTTTCTACACTGTTGGATTTCTCTATTTTGTCATATCACCAAATTATGCAGATTGCTCATTTTATTATTTCGATGTGTTAGGTACGGGGAAATGTGGTCGAACGTTGCAGAATCATTTAATGCTTGGATTAGTAACGAATGTCTCTTGCCAATTTACCAATTGGTGGATGGTATAAGAATTAAGTTGATGGAAATAAATGCTGAAAGACGTCTTGAGGCAAACAAATGAGCCACTTTCTTATGTTCGGAAAATGAAGGCTGAGATGGTTGCATCTATTGAGGTTGGGAGGCATTAGCTTGTTAGACGGTCTAGTGAGTGTGTGTTCGAAGTGCATACCGATGATACTTTCAAGATGTCGAGAATGTACCGATTGAGGTTGGGAATTAACACCCACACTCGAACTGTACCTCATGTTACCCCTCACACTTTTCGTGAATGTGGGTACAAATTAACACCATTAACTAACATTAACCAGTTTAGAAGAGTTTTCAAGATGTTGAGAATGTAGCTATATCACTTGGTGTTAACCTTGCATAAATGTCCCCAAACACAAAGAACTTCATATCTTTATTGTACTACTTTACTATTTTAGCAACATCTGTGTCAATTTTTTTGCAAAACTCAAGTGTAACATGACCATCACGATATGCCTTAAACAAGTTCCAAAATGGTGTTTTTTTCATCTCTTCATCATGCCCGTCTTGAATAAATCCTTCCATTTTCGGGTACAACTTAGCAAAATGAAGAAGGCTCAAACGATACCTCATAGTTTCCTATACCTATCCAAAACAAAAACATTTAAATTCTTGCCCAAATCTTCATTAAAATTTTGTGTCCAATTTCTACATGTATTTATGTGACATATTATTAGTAAGGGAACAATATAGTAACAATGTACCAACTCAGACCCACAGACAACACAAATGTACCGAACCAATGTCCCTTACACTTTTCGTGAGTGTAGGTGCAAACTAGATCAGCAATATAGGCAATGCACTGACACCATTTCTAACAAGTTTAAAAAAGTTTGCAAGATGTTGAGAATATACCTAAAATTAATTCAGAATCCCATCATTTATCAAAATTTTCAAGTTGGTGAAAAGGGCCATACACACTTTTGAATATTAGTAAAATGAAATCATAATCCCATCGTTGAGAATGTACCCCTGCTTACAATGCTTCAACTCTATAAAATTTAAATTGTACCCCATACCACCTAGTTGTACTCCTACTTGTTAATGTTGGTAAAAAGATTTTATACCCCCAACATTGAGAATGTACCCATGCATACACTAATAGCTGCAACTCTATAAATATTAAATTGTACCCCATACCACCTAGTTTGTACCCCTGCTTGTTAATGTTGGTAAAAATATTTTATACCCCCAACATTGAGAATGTACCCCTGTATTCACTGCTAGCTGTAACTCTATAAACATTGAGAATGCTGCCTAAAAGTCATGAAAAGCTAGCACATTTTGTGTTCGACAAGGTGACATAATTATGACGTTAGAATTCAAGAACCGAGAATGCTTACATCACGTGTGTGATGATTGCAATACTACCTAACCTATGCTCTGATACCAAACTAACACACCCTGACCTGGATTGTCCACCTGAACACCCGAATCGTGATGTGCAGGCCAACACTAGGAAGGTGACGAAGCCATAAAGTGTAGTGATGTGAAAAATGTGAATAAATTAAAACCTAAAAGTGACTAATTTAGAGTGCGGATGTGAGCGGAATTGAATCCATTATCACACAAGTGATGTCAGAGCATAAATAAATTGCAGTAAAAAAACAGTAAGGACATTTATACTGAAAGGAGAAGTCTCCTACATAACAGCTTTTACCAACAATCCTCGTCATCATGAAACCTCAGCCACTAAAATCCTGGAAGGGCGAAAAACAAGGGTGAGTGGGCTTGAAAATAAAGCTTTGTAAAGCCTTTTCGAAAAGTGTAACCCCTCGCAATAAAACAAGTATATGGTTTCCCAAAAATATTATAATAATAGTATGTAATAGGTACCCTACAACACAAGTGAGGTAAAGGATGTAGGCATAACAACAAGGTATCTCAACATCAAATCTCAATTCGTTATTATAAGAAATCAATGCTCATTAATTTATGTAGGTACATAAGTCCATTGCAGAGATATTCAAACAATGGAGCAGACTGGGTGTAGGTTTTACATTCAAGTACTACATCACGTGAATTACACTAGTCGCATTACAAACGAGTCCAAAACATCACACAAAAAGATAGGCTGGCACCTAACTCTGGATCCAAAGCGAATGTAAACGGTGCATGTAAACTACACGTGAAGCTGGTCCTTGGCCCAGGACAGTACAAATAACTAAAAGACATCGTGCAAACATGTAATAATGAGCAAATAAAATGCAAGGATGTCATGCTACAAGTTTATGCTCACAAATAATATTAAAAACATAAAGTGCATGAAAAGACTATTTGTAAAGCTAAACATGGCAATGTCACATCATAGTATATGAAAGGAGTTGTTGGAAAAAATCACATATACATATATGGATAAATCTTAGTTTACAATCCTCACGTTTCGTGGTTTTCAACATTTAGTACATCAAGTTTTTTTCGTCCCAGAGTCAAACCTAAAGTGTAAATTTTGGGACAGTCTCATACATTCGTTAGTCAAACAGTTAAGTCTCACGTTAAGTGATGATGTGGCGCCCATGTGGACAATGACTGGGCGCCACGTGTCATTAAGGGTTCCACGTGGATTTTTTTTTCTTCTTTCTTTCTTTTCTTCAGATGAGGGGTTCAGTTAAAAAAGAAATTCAAAATTCAAAATTCAGAGAAAGCGGACAGTTAAAAGTGAAAAAGTGTAAAAAGGAGGATTGTACTAGTTGAAACACCAGTTTATTGTAAGTAACCTACCTTTTTCGAAGTGCAGATAATATGGGTTTAGGTTTTTCAATTTTTCAATTTTGAATTTTAGGGATTAGGGATTTGTGAGTTCCAATCCCATTTTTTTCTCTATGGTTTTTGGAATTGTGTTTTGTAGTGGGTTTTATGTGTTGTTAATTGTTTTCTATGTGCATGTGGTTTTGTCTTCATTCGTGGTCCCAATTGCAGCCTTTAAAAAACCCTGTATTCATGGTCCTCAAGTCCCCATGTTTTTGTTTTCACCTTTTTTCCTCATGGTCCTACTAGTATTTTGGGTTAACTTTTTGGGTTTTAAAACCTTTTTCCTTGATTTTGCAGGCATGCCCGAATTATTTAGCCTTAAAGTTAACCACGGTGGGAAGTGGTATGAAAATGCATATACGGGAGGGTTCGAGGCTTGGTTTGATTACGTAGACAAAGACTTCATGTCTTTTTTCGAGATTGATGAAATGGTTAAGGAGTTAGGATAGGATGGGTTATATAGTATCACTATAGGATTCCTGGGATGTCTTATAGGAAAGGATTAAGGCTTATTGAACAGGACCAAGATGTGGGTGAAATGTGCAAGTATGTTCCAGGGACTAGGGAAATAGAAATCTACCTAGAACATCTAAGTCCAAAGCAAGCTGCCTTGAAACATAAGCTTTTGATGAATCTACATGAGAGTGGCATATTAAAAAAAGGTGTCATTATAGAAGATATTGAGGAATTGAGGGTGGTGATTTCGATTACAAAGGGAAGTGGATCAGAATTGAAGAAGGGTAGAGCAAAAAGGGGTGCTGATCACTTAAAAAAATGGCTATGTCTTTTGAATGACATAGCCTACAATGGTGATGATGAACATGAGGCTAAAAATGGTCCTCTCAATGCTGATAATGAAGGTGATGAAGATGATGAAGGTGATGAAAATGATGATGGTGATGAAACTGAAGAAGGTCACGAAACTGAAGAAGTTAATGAAGGGGCCGAAGTAGAAGCTAATGAAGGTAAAATTTTTGAAACATTTATTTTTGCAATTTTAATTTCAGTATTCAATTATTTTTGGAAAGTTTAGGTTTTTAACAAATATGCATTGTTTGTGGTAGTAAATGCAGAGGATGACAGTACAGATAGTGAGTTTGTGGACAGTGACTACAGTTTGGAAGATGATGATCGTCATGCAGTAGATGATACGGTTGTAGAAAGTGTCATTGGGATGTTGAAGGGGGTGAAGAGGTTGGGAACTAACATCCAGAAGATGTTATTAGTGTAAGGGATGTAGAACACGTTCCCCTTGATGATGAGAGACAAGACTCAGATGGTTTGTACAGTGTGGACGATTCAGGTTCGGAAGGTGATGAGAAGGTCATCTACCTTGAGTTCAATGAAGAAGCCGACAGGGATGATCCAAAGTTTGAAAAGGGATTGAAGTTCAGAGATGTTGCACAGTTAAGAGAGACAGTGTGATCTTACTCCATTAAGCATGGTGCACCTTCTATTAAGCCAAAAAGGAATAAGAAATGGAAGATAAATGCAAGGTATGAGAAAAACTATCCATGAAGATTGTATGCTTCCAGGATGTACAATGAAGATTCAATGCAAGTGAAAACCTATGTTGGGAAACATGAATGTCCGAGGATTTGGAGGGAAAATCCTAACTGCAAAGTGGCATGACTTGTGAAGAGGTATGTGGACAAGTTTAGACTCAACCCAAGCATGCCTATCACTACATTTATGGAGACAGTGAAGGAGGAAAGAATGGTTGAGATCCACCTCAAGACAGCCTACAGAGTGAGAGCACAGTGTTTGAAAATCCTTAAGGGGAGTAACGTGGATCATTACACAAAGTTGTCGGAGTACTGTGATGAGCTTGCTCATGTGATATTTCAGAGGATTTATATTTGTTTGAGGCTTGAAAAAATGGATTTAAGAATAGATGTAGGCAGCTTGTAGGGTTGGATGAAGGCAGCTTGTAGGGTTGGATGTTTGTCACTTGAAGGTAGTGTTCAAGGGCCAGTTATTATCTGCAGTGGGAATGGATGCAAATAACCAAACTTGGGTTATTGCATATGCCATAGTAGAGCTCGAGAATAAGGACAGTTGGGTTTGGTTTCTGGAACTACTAGCTGCTGACTTGGAAATTGTGAACCAGCGTGCTTGGACTTTCAATTCTGACAACCAAAAGGGTTTAATACCAACTTTTGAGAAGGTACCACCTAATTGTAATCATCGGTTCTATGTAAGGCACTTATACACCAACTATGAGGTGAACGAAAAATTTTGTCCTAGCTAAGAACATATGAGAACATTTGAACACATAAGCAAACTAATAACACTTTAAAGTAGGCATGCATTCAAAAACAATTCTAAAACCCATGACTTTCAAAGCCTAGTGAATGGTGAACCACAAGACTCTTTAACAACATTAAAGAGAAGGAAGGATTTTGAGATTCATTACCCTTGAAGCTCATCCTTGTTTACACAAGGGATTCACCCAAGTGGAAGGCCTTCAAGTCACCTCCTAGCTCCTTGGATCTTCCTTGTGATTTTCTTCCTTTTGATACTCCTTTGCTCCTTGAGGATGTGAGGAAAGGATCTCCAAAAACACCAAAGGTTTGGTGTCTTTAAGTCTCCACACCAAGGATGAGGTGTGAAGATGAAATGGATGACTTAGAGAAGAAAAGATTGCTAGCTATATCTTCTCAAAGTGGCCGGCCTCTTTTAGAGAAAAAGAGAGAAAATGTTTCTCATCTTTGCCTAAAAAAAACCCTAATGAGGTAAAAGCTATAAAGATGCTTTTATACCACCTCACATGTGAGTGGCAAACTTGCAAATAACCCAAGTTTGCTACCACTCACCCTAGGCCGGTTTTGACTTTGTTTTTGGGTTAATTTCCACTTAGTTTTAGTTGTCACACAACCTAAACTTAATGGGCCTTGTGGACCAAAAACCCTTTTGGGCCCCGAAACCCAAAACCAACTTAAAAGCCCAATACGAACCTTTCGTAAGATTAATTAACTAATTAATTAATCGTGACCATTCTCAATTAAACTATTTAATTGCTTATCCATCTCATTTATATTTCTTCACTTTCATCTTTACTCGGTGTACGATCCATTAGGTTCCAATTAGCGAGGCAGTGGGCAATTGTTACTCTTAACGATCGATTGTGAATTGAAATTACATTTCAATTCTTCCTTTGATGAAGATTAGTGTTTGCCAATCCTCAAGGCTTCCACAAACCATGAGTAACACCTAGCAGTATGTCATGGCTACCCAAGCTAAGCAGAAGTGGTTGGAGAACCTATCCAGTTACAATTACAATGCAATACGGTTATTCTCTAATACAATACTCTTAATCACATTGTTTGAGTGATAGTTTGTTTCATGTCTACTATCCAATGTGATACTTCTCTATATGATTCAATTGAATAATGATTTGGGACATTCTTCCTAAGTCATATTCGTATGCTTTGGCCAAAGACTCTCGAATCATATCTCAGAGTATTCTCCTTCCACCATGGAAGGTTAGAGATCCCTTGTTGTGCATTCACATGCCTACATGACTAGATAGCTTGACCCCAATAATGCTGTGGACACTCTCAATGGAATGCCTTTGACATAATCAAAGGTCAAGGACCTAACCATTAGACATCAATGATGCCTCAGGTCAAAGGACTACTTTGCATATTGGAACTTACGAGTTCTTACATGACATGTATGTTCAAACTCTCTTTTGATCGTTGTTCAGTGCACTCGATTACCTTTTGAGCACCTATGTGTTTGCCTCAGTGTCCAACACTAAATGACTTGAGACTAGTCATACTCACGCTTGAGTTAACATAACACATACTAACCTCAGCAGATTGTCAATGCCCAATTGGCAATCCTATGGCTAGGAATGTTTTAGGAATGAACATAAGAGAAAGGTCTCGTTAATCTAACTTGCTTAGATCACTTCTCTCTTAGATTAAATACATTCATTGGATTCCCTTATTGCTTAAACACATAATACAATAAATAGTGATTAACAATAAGCTTTGCCCTTCATTAAACATATAATAGTTTAATACAATAAGTATTCCAAAAGCTATTACATCAAATGAGTGGCTTTGTGGGCATACTTCCAACAATCTCCCACTTGCACTCAAAGCCACCTTCCCATATATCTAATACCCATCTTTTCCATATGGCGGTCAAGTTAGATTTGAGACATTGGCTTCGTCAGTGGATCTGCTACGTTATCGGCTGAGGCAACCTTGAAGATGTTGACTTTCCCCTCGGCAGCATATCTTCTAATGATATTAAAGCGTCTGTCAAAATGCTTGTTCTTTTGGTGAGCCCTGGGTTCCTTGGCTTAAGCTATCGCCCCACTATTATCACAGTACAAAGTTACTGGTGATGTAATGGTTAGAACCGCTCCAAGTTCAGTGATGAACTTCCTCATCCAGAACGCTTCTTTGCCGGCTTCAGCTGCAGCGACATATTCAGCCTCTGTCGTGGAATCAGCAATTACAGATTGTTTCTTGCTTTTCCAGCTGACAGCCCCACCATTCAGAGTGAACACATATCCAGAGTTGGAACTTCTATCGTCGACGTCAGATTGGAAATCTGCGTCTGTATAGGCTTCTACTCGCAACTCTGTCGCTCCTCCGTAAACGAGGAACATGTCCTTAGTTCTTCTTAAGTACTTAAGGAGCATCTTGACAACTGCCCAGTGTTCTGATCCTGGGTTAGATTGATATCGACTAGTAATGCTCATAGCATATGCGATATCAGGCCTTGTGCATATCATGGCATACATGAGACTTCCTATGGCGGAAGCATAAGGAATAACACTCATCTGCCATATTTCTTCAGGAGTCTTAGGTTCTATGGACTTAGAAAGGTGAATTCCATGTCTCACAGGAAGAAAACCTTTCTTAGATTGTTCCATCTGAAACCTACTTAGCACCTTATCTATGTACATAGATTGGGATAATCCAATTAATTTTCTAGATCTATCACGATAGAGCTTTATCCCAAGCACATAAGATGTATCTCCCAAATCTTTCATGTGGAAGGTTTTGGACAACCACACTTTTACAGAAGAAAGTACTGCAATGTCATTCCTGAATAGTAATATGTCATCTACATATAACACTACGAATACTACTGGATCCCCAACGACCTTTTGATAAACACAATTGTCGTCTTTGTTTTGAGTACAGCCAAACGATTTGATTTCAGTGTCAAAACGAATATTCCAGCTCCTGGAGGCTTGCTTAAGTCCATAAATGGACCTCTGAAGCTTACATACCTTAGTCTTTTCAGACTTGGACACAAAACTTTCGGGTTGAGTCATATAGAGCTCTTCCTCTAGATAGCCATTCAGAAAGGCCGTCTTCACGTCCATTTGCCATATCTCATAATCATGGTACGCAGCTATAGCAAGCAAAATCCGATGGACTTAATCATGGCTACATGAGAGAAGGTTTCTTCATAATCAATCCCTTTTCGTTGCCTGTAACCCTTGGCTACTAATCTAGCCTTTTAAGTCTCCACGTTCCCATCAACGCCTATCTTCCTCTTGAATACCCATTTGTTTCCAACATGTACTATACCTTCTGGAGGGTCTACAATAGTCCAGACTTGATTTTGATACATGGAATCCATCTCGGATTTCATGGCCTCTTTCCATCTCTTTGAATCAATGTCGGACATTGCTTCAGTGTAGTCTCTAGGGTCATCCTTTGTGTCATTGTCACCTAGAAGGTGCAATTCCCCAAAGTCATGATCCAAGCCATACCTCTTACGTGGCTTGCTGACCCTTTCAGATCTACGTAGAGCTAGGGGTTCAGGAACATGGTTGTCCATCTGTTGAATGCTTGTTTGTGGTTCATTAGGAATTTCCTTTAATTCTATCGTTTTCTTGCTACTTCCATTAAGAACGAATTCGTCCTCAAGGAAAATAGCTATTCTGGCGACAAAGACTTTTTGGTCGTCAGGGTGATAGAATTTGTATCCCAAAGTCTGTTTGGAATACCCCACAAAATAGCACTTAACAGACCTTGCTTCAAGCTTGTCTGCTTCAAGCCTTTTTATGTAAGCTAGACAACCCCAAATCTTAATATGATTAAGATTTGTTCTTTTGCCATGCCATATCTCATATGGCGTTTATGGAACTGACTTGGAAGGCACTCTATTTAGCAAATAAGCTCATGTTTGTAGTGCATATCCCCAGAACGAAACTGGTAGGTCAGCGGAACTTATCATAGAACGAACCATGTTCATCAAGGTTCGATTTCTCCGTTCAGAAACTCCGTTATGTTGAGGAGTTCCTGGTGGAGTCCACTGTGATACTATTCCACACTCTTTGAGGTAGTCTAGGAATTCATTACTCAGATATTCACCCCCTCGATCCGATCTTAGGGTCTTTATCTGTTTCCCAGTTTGGTTCTCCACTTCATTCTTGAATTCTTTGAACTTTTCAAAGGATTCTGACTTGTACTTCATAAGATACACATAGCCAAACCGAGAGTGATCATCAGTGAATGTGATATAGTAGGAGAACCCTCCTTGTGCTGCAGTGGACATAGGTCTATATACATCTGTGTGGATTAATCCTAGTAGTTCTTTGGCTCACTCTCATTTCCCAGTGAATGGAGATTTAGACATCTTTCCAAGTAAACAAGATTCACAAGCGCCCATTTGGTCATTACCTAATGAGCTGAAATATCCGTCTTTCGACATCTTGTGAATCTTATCTTGGTTTACATGTCCAAGTTTAAGATGCCAAAGCTTAACTCGGTCAACTTCTTCTCTAGCCCTTTTGGGTTTTGAGGTATTCCCGCTTTCAATACAGTGCATTCCACTACTTGCCTCTAGGTGAAAAAGTCCCTCTATCATATTACCATGAGAGATAATACGACCGTTCAAGTACAAAGTGCAACTCAATTTGTCAAACAATACTGAGTGCTCATCTCGTAAAAGCATAGAGATAGAAATCAAATTCTTTATACATGAAGGAAAATATAAACAATTTTTAAGTTCCAAGACTTCCCCAGAGGGCAAATTTAGCATATAGGTGCCTACTACTTTTGCAGAGATTTTAGTGTCGTTCCCAACTCACACAACCATCTCCCCATTGCGCAGTGTCCTGCTCCCTGTTAGTCCTTGCAACGAATTGCAGATATGTTGACTAGCGCCTGAATCAAATATCCAGGAATTGGAGCTCACTGTAAAAGCACTCTCTATGACAGAAATAGTCCCTTCAAAAGATCGTGTCATTAGGCTCGCAATGCGCACCCTGTATTTCTTCTTCCAACGTTCATCCTTTCCACAATGAAAGCATGTTCCTTTGGATTTTCTTGCCTTCTTCTTATGAAACCTTTTCCTTATGATTACATTCTCACTCCCACTATCCTTTTTAAAACTTTGTTCAAACTTACAGCACATTTCAATCATCTCGGTAAAAGTATGATTGAATCTATTCACTTTATAGTTTACTATAAACTTAGTGAAATCATCCAAGAGAGATGCAAGGAAAAAGTCTTGGGCCATTTTCCCATCGATGGAAGTTCCTAAACTCTCAAGATCTTGAAAGATCCTTTCCATCTTTTGTCCATGTTTATGGACCAATGTCCCATTTGCCATTTTGGCATTTAATAGACTACAATTATTTGAGAATCATACATTACTTGTCTCAATGTCATGCATTTTATGCAAACTTTCAACTATGGCACAAGAAGTGTCCATGTGCTTATGTAGCTTCTTAAGCTCCTCACTAAGTGAAGTGAGGATTAAGCATTTGGCTTGTAAGTCATCCTCATAATGTCTAGCATAATTTTGACTCTTCCTTTGAAGCTAGTTTCGTAGGAGGTACATGAGGAGGGGATTGCTTGAGCACATACGATATGTCATTCATCTTTGAGACATTCTCAATGTGATGAAACCAAGCAAGGAAACGTTGGCCCCAAAGGCCCTTTTTGTCAAGTACAATGGTAGGTGTAATTTTAGGCATGTCGTTAACTACATAACATAAGAGAAATCGTATTAGATTGTTGATTTTAAAACTACTTGATTGGGTCTTAAATCAAATAGTACTGCCCACTATTTTTGGCAAATTCCACGTCATTCAATGGAATCCGAGAGTTATGTTGAACTCTTAGCGGGGTATGGGAGACTCACCATTACCAAGCCCACCTCAGAGGAATATCATATTGGCTAGCAACAATAATGATGAGAGGATAACGCTTTAGCCATTTACAACCTTTGTAATTACCCATCTAATTTGGCCTCTAGAGAATGATGCCTCAGAAGAATATCATATTGGCACCATTGCACTTAGTTAAGTCAGTCCCACCATGGTAGTTAAAGTAGGGGTTCAAGAATGGCCTGAGAAGAATATCATATTGACCATACTCTTTGCCTACCTTCACTTCATCATATGTTTATAGGCTTCTCCTGAATGTAAGCACATACTTTGTATACCCTAGAACTGGATGAATACGGTGCATGAGTCACAAACGATTGGAGCCTATCACGATGGAAGGCCTACGAAGAGATGTTCAAAGCATCTCTCGCTTATCAACTTAATATTCGTTTTTGTTGAGGGAGTAGTGTTGGGCTACATCAAAATCATTTTAATCTTATTAAAAGGACTTAGGATGATTATGAACCGTTTGATTTGATCCAACATGAGCCTTGTGTTGGACCTTGAGTCTAAGGTAGGTAGTTGTTGATTTTAGTTACACGTTTAATCTAATTAAACCGTCATTTCCTATTGGGTGTTGGACCCAACTATTCCAATTTGCATACAAGTAAACAAAAAGGAATACTTGAAATAATGAGAAGGGCTTATGCCCTTTTACAACAAATTGGAAAGACTTATGCCCTTTTACAACACATTTGAACTAATCAAATTACATTCAAATCTAAACTACTTAACCCAAACATTCATAATGTAAAACGGCCAATCACATAGCTCAATTATCGAGGCCTTTGGTTCATAATCACCCCTTTCTTAATCAATCACATTAACTAAGAAAGCAATTTAAACAATTGGTTTTCGGATTCATAGAATTGATTCAAATGGAACTAAATGAAATGAAAATCCAATTCTCATTAAAGAGACAAAACCATGTTGTTTTCATCATATTTTGGGCCGAAAAACAATGACCTCAACTATTGGGCCACTAAGCAAAACACAAACCTTTTGGGGTCACTTTATAAAAACACAAGAGTCCACAACTTCATGTAATTACAACTAGAACCCAAAAATTTTAACAATCACAAAAACTTCATTAAAGGAGCAAAACAATTTGTCCTTTAGTGATTTTGGGCCTTTACGTAAAAACGTAAACTTCTGGGCCAAAGTACAAATACACAAAAGTATCAAAACTTTATGTAATTGCATAAAAGCCCCAAAAGTACCCCATTAAAGGGGTGGCCGGTTTTGAGTAGTGAAAAGGGAGGGATAGGTTTTGGTGAAAATTCAAAATTTGAAAGTGTGTTGAAAAAGTTGATAGGTAGGTGTGGAAAATTTGATTGGTATGGGTGTTGATTGGAAAAAGGACAAATCATGTCAAACCATCCATCACAAACAATAAAGTCACACCAACCATCATAAACAAAACTTTATGAAAAAAAACAACAAACATATTGAATCAAAACACCAAACCTTTTTGTTCTTGGTAAGAACATCAAGAACATTGAAGAACACACATGAAAACTCATAAGAGCTCCGTGAATGTTTTCACTCAATAAAACACAAATTTTCACTACTCAAAAGAGGGTTAACATCCTAGGGTACATAGGGTTTCCAAAAGTCACTTTAAAACACTTTTACCAAGACAAACATGAACCCAAAAATCCACCCTTTGGATTTGGCCGAATTTCCCCACATACATGGCACCAAATTTTAGTTCCAATATTCATGCTTAAATGAACTACATCTACAACATTTGAGATGCTAAATTTTCAAGCAAAATTTATATTCAAAAAAGCAAGAACAAAGCTTGTAACATTTACAACATTTAAATCACAAACCATGAAAAACACAAAACCCGAAAGGATTCACCGTAGACTAGACCTAGGCTCTGATACCACTTGAAGGAAAAATTTTGTCCTAGCTAAGAACATGTGAGAACATTTGAACACATAAGCAAACTATTAACACTTTAAAGTAGGCATGCATTCAAAAACAATTCTAAAACCCATGACTTTCAAAGCCTAGTGAATAGTGAACCACAAGACTCTTTAACAACATTAAAGAGAAGGAAGGATTTTGAGATTCATTACCCTTGAAGCTCATCCTTGTTTACACAAGGGATTCACCCAAGTGGAAGGCCTTCAAGTCACCTCCTAGCTCCTTGGATCTTCCTTGTGATTTTCTTCCTTTTGATACTCCTTTGCTCCTTGAGGATGTGAGGAAAGGATCTCCAAAAACACCAAAGGTTTGGTGTCTCTAAGTCTCCACACCAAGGATGAGGTGTGAAGATGAAATGGATGACTTAGAGAAGAAAAGATTGCTAGCTATATCTTCTCAAAGTGGCCGGCCTCTTTTAAAGAAAAAGAGAGAAAATGTTTCTCATCTTTGCCTAAAAAAAAACCCTAATGAGGTAAAAGCTATAAAGATGCTTTTATACCACCTCACATGTGAGTGGCAAACTTGCAAATAACCCAAGTTTGCTACCACTCACCCTAGGCCGGTTTTGACTTTGTTTTTGGGTTAATTTCCACTTAGTTTTAGTTGTCACACAACCTAAACTCAATGGGCCTTGTGGACCAAAAACCCTTTTGGGCCCGAAACCCAAAATCAACTTAAAAGCCCAATTTGAACCTTTCGTAAGATTAATTAACTAATTAATTAATCGTGACCATTCTCAATTAAACTATTTAATTGCTTATCCATCTCATTTATATTTCTTCACTTTCATCTTTACTCGGTGTACGATCCATTAGGTTCCAATTAGCGAGGCATTGGGCGATTGTTACTCTTAACGATCGATTGTGAATTGAAACTACATTTCAATTCTCCCTTTGATGAAGATTAGTGTTTGCCAATCCTCAAGGCTTCCACAAACCATGAGTGACACCTAGCAGTATGTCATGGCTACCCAAGCTAAGTAGAAGTGGTTGGAGAACCTATCCAGTTACAATTACAATGCAATACGGTCATTCTCTAATACAATACTTTTAATCACATTGTTTGAGTGATAGTTTGTTTCATGTCTACTATCCAATGTGATACTTCTCTATATAATTCAATTGAATAATGATTTGGAACATTCTTCCTAAGTCATATTTGTATGCTTTGGCCAAAGACTCTCGAATCATATCTCAGAGTATTCTCCTTCCACCATGGAAGGTTAGAGATCCCTTGTTGTGCATTCGCATGCCTACATGACTAGATAGCTTGACCCCAATAATGCTGTGGACACTCTCAATGGAATGCCTTTGACATAATCAAAGATCAAGGACCTAACCATTAGACATCAATGATGCCTCAGGTCAAAGGACTACTTTGCATATTGGAACTTACGAGTTCTTACATGACATGTATGTTCGAACTCTCTTTTGATCGTTGTTCAGTGTACTCAATTACCTTTTGAGCACCTATGTGTTTGTCTCAGTGTCCAACACTAAATGACTTGAGACTAGTCATACTCACGCTTGAGTTAACATAACACATACTAACCTTAGCAGATTGTCAATGCCCAATTGGCAATCCTATGGCTAGGAACGTTTTAGGAATGAACATAACAGAAAGGTCTCGTTAATCTAACTTACTTAGATCACTTCTCTCTGAGATTAAATACATTCCTTGGATTCCCTTATTGCTTAAACACATAATACAATAAATAGTGATTAACAATAAGCTTTGCCCTTCATTAAACATATAATAGTTTAATACAATAAGTATTCCAAAAGCTATTACATCAAATGAGTGGCTTTGTGGGCATACTTCCAACAAGAAGTTGTATTAGTTCTAGTTCTTCTAGTGAGGGTCTGAGTTCCACTGCGAAAAGGAGGGGTGGCTGTTCAGGATCTGCCTATGGTGGCGCTATTAATTGACGATACTGTCCGATATCCAGGTTTTAGTGGCTGAAAGTTCGTATCGACGAGGATTCTTGGCGAATCTCAGTATAGGTGAGATGTTTCCAGAGGACGAGCGTAGCCAGGCAAGACTTGGGGGTTAGGACCCAACTATATACCAGTGAGTGGACTTTTGATTATATATATATATGCCTTACATTTTCCCAGAAATTGTTTTATATGGTTTTATGTTTTAAATGCCATGTCATATTTGCTTTACATATTAGCATATGCTTTAGTATAGCTTTACATAATATTGCATGACGTTGCGGAGGCCCAGGTAAGTTTAGGTGAGTATTTATGGATGGTATCTTGCATAGTAATTGGTTATGAGTTGTAGCACATAGATATTAATGTTCTGCACCCCGGTGTTAGTGCTCCGCCCAAGACCAGGGCCTAGCTTTCACGTGATCTTTCACCTCCCGCTTTCACGTGATCGTTCACCTCTCGTTCACCTCCAGCCTGTCGTACAGACCACATTAGTGGTTCTGACTCGTAGGTGACTTGCGATACTTCACACAGCCTTCACGTGATCGTAGCACTTGAGTGTACCTATTTACACCTAGCCAGTCATACAGACCACATTCGGTGGTTCTGACTCATGTGCAAGAATTAGTAGATGAGTTATAGGCTCAGCTGTACAGGTCACGCTATGTGACTCCAGCTGGCATATCATTTTACATTGATTTATTTCACCTGACTTACTCATTTCATTACTGTGATATTTGGCATGGCATATACTTGATTCTCACTACTCTTGAGCATGATTTTATAATTTCCTAAACTCATTTCATTTCATTGCTATGGCATATCATATACTTGATTCTCACTACTCTTGAGCATGATTTTATATACGTATGTACGAGTATTTTCTAGGAAATTATACGGGTTTTACGGCGAGGGGTTATTATTTTTTTTGGAAAGAGAAATGGTTTTGAAAAGCTTTGTTTTTTTTTGCCCACTCACATTTTCTGTTTTGCACCCCTCCAGGTTCTAGGTAGGTGTTCGTTTGGTAGCTTACGAGGGCTCTATGGCAGTTCTGACGGACTTCAGCTAATGTAGTAATTTCTCTCTGGTATTGTACAATTAATACTTAGCTTGCTGGACTGCAATTAGGCTACCTATGCTTTGAATATGTGTATCCATCCTTAAATGTTTTTACTCGCACCTTTGAACTTATCTAATGTAAATTAACAATTTGGTATCAAAGCCAATCCTTGGCCAGAAGTGTGTTGACGAGGACGTCGGGCCCCTAAGGGGGGTGGATTGTTACATCCCACATCGCCCAGGGGAGTGGATCCTGTAAGCCTTATATGTATATTCCCATCTTTACCTAGCACGAGGCCTTTTAGGAGCTCACTGGCTTCGAATTTTGTGGGAACTCCGAAGTTAAGCGAGTTCGCGCGAGAGCAATCCCAGGATGGGTGACCCACTGGGAAGTTCTCATGTGATTTCCCAGAAACAAAACCGTGAGGGCATGGTACGGTGGAGTCGAGCCTGGGATGTGGTGGGGGCCCGGGTCGGGATGTGACATTTCCAAGATCTCGTTCTATTCCCATTATAATCTCCACGGACTCCTCATCACTAAGGTTTATTGAATCTGAATCTCTAGCATCCATTGCTTCTGAAACAAAATGGGTATAAATTAAGTAATAGCTTAATTAATTAAGAAAAGTCTTTAATAGTTTTTTAATTAATGTAGAAATGTTAAAAATATAGAAAAAATATATAAACGCTCGCAATGACAAGCTTTACAACTTTCATGAAGAGCTTAACTTCAAAATTAGCCACTATAATAATATAAATCATAGATCAAAATTTAAACGTTGATTGTTGTTTACATTTACTCTTCATTGTTCTCATCAAATTTTGTTTTTTCAGATTTTGTTTTTTGAAAACATGATCTATTAGAGGATGCAGGAAGATGAATGGTTTGAATCATTGATATTATATTCAAAGTTTTACGGTTAGTGAAAATATTGCTTGATGTTTATAAAGTTTCTACCAATTATATGACATCGGCTCATATTTCAATTAACCGTAAATATCGAAACATGATATCAAAGATCTGAACCGTTCATCTTCTTACATCCGCCAGACGATCATGTTTTCAAAAAAGAAAATTTAAAAAATGAAATTCAGTAAGAAAAATAAAGCATAAATGACAATCGACGGTTAAATATAAATTTAAGGTTTATGGATTATAGTGTTGGTTTTCGAACCTAACCCCTTCATGAAAGTTGTAAAGATTGTCACTATGAGTGATTGTACATTTTTGTTACATTTTTTACACTTCTACAATAATTATTATTAATTTTATTAATTTTGCCCTCAAATAAAAAACATTATTCATGAGGGTTTGGAGGATTTTAAAAATCTAAACGATAATGTAAGTGTAATCATTATCTACTCGTGGAGGAATAATGATGAATCACGAGTGCTTATATATTCTTTCACATTTTTCATACTTGTATGTATGTTTTCTTAGTTCTTGCCTATACAAATACTATACTAGTTTATTTTAATTTTGGACAACAACATGTTAAGTAAAATTTATCGTAGTAATGATAATAAGGAACTCTCACAATAAAAATAAATAATGACTAAAACTTTTTTTTTTTAACTTATATAGAATAATAATACAAAACTATATATTTAATATAGAATATATTGTATATATTAATATGGCTATTGTATTTTATAATAAGTCTTTTGGTAATCAAACTTTAAAATTATCAATTTTTTGAAGGAAAAAATTTTGTCCTAGCTAAGAACATGTGAGAACATTTGAACACATATGCAAACTAATAACACTTTAAAGTTGGCATGCATTAAAAAACAATTCTAAAACCCATGACTTTCAAAGCCTAGTGAATGGTGAACCACAAGACTCTTTAACAACATTAAAGAGAAGAAAGGATTTTGAGATTCATTACCCTTGAAGCTCATCCTTGTTTACACAAGGGATTCACCCAAGTGGAGGGCCTTCAAGTCACCTTCTAGCTCCTTAGATCTTCCTTGTGATTTTCTTCCTTTTGGTACTCCTTTGTTCCTTGAGGATGTGAGGAAAGGATCTCCAAGAACACCAAAGGTTTGGTGTCTCTAAGTCTCCACACCAAGGATGAGGTGTGAAGATGAAATGGATGGCTTAGAGGAAAAAAAGATTGCTAACTATTTTCCCCCTAAATGGCCGGCCTCTTTAGAGAAAAAAAGAGAAAATGTTTCTCTTCTTTTCCTCAAGAAAACCCTAAACGAGTGAATGGCTATAAAGATGCCTTTATACCACCTCACATGTGAGTGGCAAACTTGCAATTAACCCAAGTTTGCTACCACTCACCCGATGGCCGGTTTTGACTTTATTTTTGGGTTAATTTCCATTTAGTTTTAGTTGTCACACAACTTAAATTCAATGGGCCTTGTGGACCAAAACCCATTTGGGCCCTGAGACCCGAAACCAACATAAAAGCCCAATACGAACCTTTCGTATAATTAATTAACTAATTAATTAATCTTGGCCATTCCCAATTAAACCATTTAATTGTTTATCCATCTCATTTATATTTCTTCACTTTCATCCTTACTTGGTGTACAATCCATTAGGTTCCATTTAGCGAGGCAGTGGACGATTGTTACTCTTAACGATCGATTGTGAATTGAAACTACATTTCAATTCTCCCTTTGATGAAGATTAGTGTTTGCTAATCTTCAGGGCTTCCACAAACCATGAGTGACACTCAGCAGTATGTCATGGCTACCCAGGCTAAGTAGAAGTGGTTAGAGAATCTACCCAGTTACAATGACAATGCAATACGGTCATTCTCTAATACAATACTCTTAATCACATCGTTTGAGCGATAGTTTGTTTCATGTCTACTATCCAATATGATACTTCTCTATATGATTCAATTGAATATGATTTGGAACAAACTTCATAAGTCATATTCGTATGCTTTGGCCAAAGACTCCTGAATCATATCTCAGAGTATTCTCCCTCCACCATGGAAGGTTAGAAATCCTTTGTTGTGCATTCATATGCCTACATGACTAGATAGCTTGACCCCAACAATGTCTGGACACTCTCGATGGAATGCCTTTGACATGATCAAAGATCAAGGACATAACCATTAGACATCTATGATGCCTCAGGTCAAATGACTACTTTGCATATTGCAACTTACGAGTTCTTACATGACATGTATGTTTGAACTCTCTTTTTATCGTTGTTCAGTGTACTCGATTACCCTTTCGAGCACCTATGTGTTTGTCTTAGTGTCCAACACTAAATGACTTGAGACTAGTCATACTCACGCTTGATTTAACATAACACATACTAACCTTAGCGGATTGTCAATGCCCAATTGGCAATCCTATGGCTAGGAACTTTTTTGGAATGAACACAAGAGAAATGTCTCATTAATCTAACTTACTTAGATCACTTCTCTCTTAGATTAAATACATTCCTTGGATTCCCTTATTACTTAAACACATAATACAATAAATAATGATTAACAATAAGCTTTACTCTTCATTAAACATATAATAGTTTAACACAATAAGTATTCCAAAAGCTATTACATCAAATGAGTGGCTTTGTGGGCATACTTCCAACAATCTCCCACTTGCACTCAAAGCCACCTTCCCATGTATCTAATACCCATCATTTCCATATGGCGGTCAAGTTGGATTTGAGACATTGGCTTCGTCAGTGGATCTGCTACGTTATTGGTTGAGGCAACCTTGAGGATGTTAAATTTATCCTCAGCAGCGTATCTTTTAATGATATTAAAGTGTTTGTCAAAATGCTTGTTCTTTTGATGAGCCCTGGGTTCCTTGGCTTGAGTTATCGCCCCACTATTATCACAGTACAAAGTTACTAGTGATGTAATGGTTGGAACCACTCCAAGTTCAGTAATGAACTTCTTCATCTGGAATGCTTCTTTGCCGGCTTCAGCTGCAGCGACATATTCAGCCTTCGTCATGGAATTAGCAATTACATCTTGTTTCTTGCTTTTCCAGTTGACAGCCCCACCATTCAGAGTGAACACATATCCGGAGTTGGAACTTCTATCATCGACATCAAATTGCAAATCTGCGTCTGGATAGGCTTCCACTCGTAACTCTGTCGTTCCTCCATAAACGAGGAACATGTCCTTAGTTCTTCTTAAGTACTTAAGGACCGTTTTGACAGCTGCCCAGTGTTCTGATCTTGGGTTAGATTGATATCGACTAATAATGCTCACAGTATATGCCATATCAGGCCTTGTGCATATCATGGCATACATGAGACTTCCTATGGCGGAAGCATAAGAAATAGCACTCATCTGCCGTATTTCTTCAGGAGTCTTAGGTCCCATGAAAGGTGAATTCCATGTCTCATAGGAAGAAGACCTTTCTTAGATTGTTCCATCTGGAACCTACTTAGCACCTTATCTATGTACATAGATTGGGATAATCCAATTAATTTTCTAGATCTATCATGATAGAGCTTTATCCCAAGCACATAAGATGCATTTCCCAAATCTTTCATGTGGAAGGTTTTGGACAACCACACTTTTACAGAAGAAAGTACTGCAGTGTCATTCCCGATTAGTAATATGTCATCTACATATAACACTAGGAATACAACTGCATCCCCAACGACCTTTTGATAAACACAATTGTCGTCTTCGTTTTGAGTAAAACCAAACGATTTGATTTATGTGTCAAAACGAATGTTCCAGCTCCTAGAGGCTTGCTTAAGTCCATAAATGGACCTCTGAAGCTTCCATACCTTAGTCTTTTCAGACTTAGACACGAAACCTTTGGGTTGAGTCATATAGAGCTATTCCTCTCGGTAGCCGTTCAGAACGGCCGCCTTCACGTCCATTTGCCATATCTCATAATCATGGTATGCAGCTATAGCAAGCAAAATCTGAATAGACTTAATCATAGCTATAGGAGAGAAGGTTTCTTCATAGTCAATCCCTTCTCGTTGCCCGTAACCCTTGGCTACTAGTCTAGCCTTATAAGTCTCCATGTTCCCATCATCGCCTATCTTTCTCTTGAAGACCCATTTGTTTCCAACATGTACTATACCTTATGGAAGGTCTACAAGAGTCCAGTCCTGATTTTGATACATGGAATCCATCTCGGATTTCATAGCCTCTTGCCATCTCTTTGAATCAATGTCGGACATTGCTGTAGTGTAATATCTAGTGTTCTCCTTTGTGTCATTGTCACCAAGAAGGTGCAATTCCCCAAAGTTATTATCCAAGCCATACCTCTTAGGTAGCTTACTGACCCGTTCAGATCTACGTGGGCTAGGGGTTCAGGAACAGGGTTGTCAACTTGTCGAGTGATTGTTTGTGGTTCATCATTAATTTCATTAATTACCATCGTTTTACTTGTAGTTCCTTTGAGAAAAAATTCATCCTCTAGAAACTTAGCAGTTCTGGCGACAAAGACTTTCTGGTCGTCATGATGGTATAACTCATATCCCTTAGTTTCTCTAGGATATCCCACAAAATAACACCTAACTGATCTCGCTTCAAGCTTAATAGCTTCAAGCTTCTTGACATATGCTCCACAACCCCAAATCTTAATATGATTAAGACTTGGCTTTCTACCATGCCATATCTCATAGGGCGTCTGTGAAACTGACTTGGAAGGTACTCTATTAAGCAAGTAAGCTGCTATATATAGAGCGTATCCCCAGAATGTTACTGGTAGATCAGCGGAACTCATCATAGAATGAACCATGTTCATCAAGGTTCGATTTCTCCTTTCAAAAACTCCATTAATTTGTGGAGTTCCCAATGGAGTCCACTGTGATATTATTCCACACTATTTGAGATAATCTAGGAACTCGTTACTTAGATACTCTCCCTCTCGATCTGATCTTAGGATCTTTATCTGTTTCCCAATTTGCTTCTCAACTTCATTATTGAATTCCTTGAATTTTTCAAAGGATTCTGACTCCTCTCGACGTAATAGACATTGGTCCACATACGTCAGTGTGGATTAACCCTAGAATTTCAGTGGCACGCTCTCCCTTCCCAGAGAACGGAGATTTGGTCATCTTCCCTTTCAAGCAAAATTCACAAGTCTCGGCCTTCGGGTTCTAGAGCCTAAAGACAAGGCTGTTAGCTTCTTCAAAGTTCACGAATCGGGATGAAGTCTAGTCGGGATCAGTTGAAGATCGGGGGCTATGTTAGTACTTTGTGACATGTGTTCTTTTTGAATGGCGGTAGAGTTATACCTGTTAGGAGGTTACACATGATAACTAATGTTCGTGTTAGAGAATATCCAAAAAGCACCAGTTGTAGGTGAAGTTAGTAGGTATATGCGGGGTTAACCGAATCAATTCTTC
The DNA here is from genome assembly GCA_024362995.1 of Heteromeles arbutifolia. Classification (NCBI taxonomy): domain Eukaryota; kingdom Viridiplantae; phylum Streptophyta; class Magnoliopsida; order Rosales; family Rosaceae; genus Heteromeles; species Heteromeles arbutifolia. The sequence goes on along the minus strand of JANCRC010000002.1, from coordinate 33,220,889 downwards.
GGACTTGTTATTTCCGTTGAGGGAACTCACATGGATCCTCAGGAAATTTTTCAGTGATTGTTTTATCGATAATATCCTTGTCTACTCTGACCACGAAGTTAGTTATTAGACATCTACAGTCAGCTTTATACAAATTCCTCAAATGTTGACCTTGCTTGGACTTCGTACCTTTCCTGGGAGGCGTGAGTTCTTGCCGTGCAATCGGTTCATATCCATGTGGCATATACATATAAGTATGCATGTTCTTAAGTCGATATTTTCTACATTTTTCTCTCCCAAGTCGATGAGAGTCTTTCTCTCTAACTGAGACTTCTTCTCACCTCGTGTGTAAGGTTTTCGTTCTTGTTTTTCCGTTCAGCCGCCGACCCTAGCCATAGCTAGGGTCGGTGGTAGTCCTTTTCTTTTTCTTTTTGCTCTTCCCTCCCTTCTTTTCTGTTACAGTTTTCCCCTGCTATCCGTCATGATCAGTGTGACCTATGCACCCTTGGTGAGGACGTATTTCGAAAATTCAGAGTTTATGATCAAACCATTGACCTGAACGTTAAAGTTGTCCAAACAGTTTACTTCTTTGAAAGTGACAACGGACTGTGAAAGTCTAAGACAATCCAGAAATTCAGAACCAACATCTTCGCGGTCATTTTCAGACTGATCTGATGTTGGACCAGAGTCCGTATAACAGACTATTGCATTCTCCTGTGGAATAGGTTCGAAATTCTCACGTTCTTCCTTTCCACATGCAGTAAAGCCTCCTGCGTGATTTAAATCACATGCAAGGATCAGAAAAGGTAAGAGTTATTTATGATTGCCACGCCACTTGCCATACTTAACTTGATGAGTTTTGAAACAACTTACCAGTATTCATCTGTTTGATGGGAGGATCTACCCTCATAAGAGGAAGCCTACAGTCCACTTCATTTGATCTAACGATATATACCTGCAACAAGTAGGTAGCAAAAGAATTGAGTGTCTCGTACGCATTCAGAAGTAGCGCCTCAAAGCAATAAAATGTTATAGATCCTATCCTTTTTTCTCAAAATTTCCATTCAGGGGAAACCCGTCTAAATTTAAGAAAACAAATATGGCAAACTCAAAAAAATGTACAGTTACCAACTTATTCTACCCTTTTTCTTTGAATCACAGGATAAACATTTTCGTCATCGTCACAATCATAATAGCATCCCCGCGATCTATCTTCTATACTTCTACATTAGAGCAACTCTGATTTACAGGAGTCAGGTTGCAAGGCTATGATCAATTTAAGGAATTGAATTTCTCTTTTCCAAACTTGTCAAGTTTAACTATATGTTACATAATGGAACTTGGAATACAACAATTCCGAATTATTAATCAAAGGACCCACACAAAAAATTTCAAGAAGGTTCCATCAGTTACCTTAAATTTGAAAGGAGTGACTAGATGGAAAATCGCAACATCTCCCTTCATTATCTTGTGAGCAATTGAAAACCCTCTCCAACCACCACTCAGTCCACCCTTCTCCACAGGTTACTTTGTTCCAAATTCCTTCCCGTTTTCATCTTCCAAAACAATCATTGAATCTTGTTTTGGCATAGCTACAAATCAATTTTTTATGACCATTTTGATTTTTCTACCTAATTTGGCATGACTTTCACGATTCCTAGCATACTCTTACAACATACGGAACATGAACAGTATATTTTAATTCATTGCCGTCTGATAGCCATCTGAGATGAAGGAGACCATACAAAACCCCCATTTCAAAAAGCTTAAAGCTTCAAAATATTAACATTATTCAATAAAATTGCAGATTTAACAGTAATCAGCAAACCATGCAGCATGCGAAACCGGAGATACCAAAACCCCAATACAGAATCGGAGGAAAAGATTAACATGTTATTGTTTCTCACATTCCTTGTAGTCTTCAGTTGAAAGCATGGAGGTTTATGCCCAAACAGCTTTTCCGTTTCCATACCCTGCAATCAAACAAACGGTCACATACTCAAATTACAAGCAAGCCCCAAATCATATCTGAGAGGATCAACTAGAGACAGTGGACCTTATATGGCGTAGGCGGCAGCGGTAGCAGTACCAGTGGGTAAGAGGAGCTCCGTTTCTGGTCTTGAAGAATAGCCATTGCTTCCTCCATGCGCTCTCTCTCTCTCTTTCTCTCTCTCTACTAATGGCTTAGATATAGAAAGGCAGATGTGTATGAGAGGGGGAAATGAAAAGAACCGTTTAATTTCAGAAGAATCTTGCTTCAAAATATGGAGTCAATTTTAAAATATAATAGGGAATGTTTGGGAAACATCCATACAGCATATTTTAACTTACCAAAAGGGAAATAACCGTTCAACTTTTTATCTTTTATTTTATTTTATATACAAGTGATTTTGAGTGGAGGATTAAAAATCACGTGCGGTGTTTTAAAAGGAAATTGTACGAATGGTCTATCAACTTTAATCAAATTGGAGCAATGGTCCCTCAATTAAAAATCTATTACCATTGGTCCCTCAACTTATCAAAATGTGTAGCTATAGTCATTTTCATAAATTTTGTCAAAATAAGTTATATTAGATTGACCATTTATACAATTAGGGTCCCTCAACTCATCAAAGTGTATAATTATGGTTCTTTTTGTCAACTATGTCAAAATTTTTGTCAAAACGAGTTACATTTGAAGGATCATTGCTACAATTGGGTTAAAGTTAAGGGACCATTTCTCCAGTTGAATTAAAGTTGAGGGACCAATGGTAATGGATTTTTAGTTGAGGGACCATAGCTGCACGTTTTGATCAATTGAGGGACCAATGGTAATGGATTTTTAGTTGAGGGACCATTGCTCCAATTGAGTTAAAGTTAAGGGACCATAGCTACAATTTACTCGTGTTTTAAACTAATCACGTAATGTCAAGATGCAGTTGTTCTGATGGGATTTCATGTTTTATTATATTTTTTTAAAAGAAATTTACTTGCAACTAGGATGCTAAAGTGAGGTGTCTTAAATCGACCTCGGGAAAATATTTCTTATGAAACAGAACAGAGTACATGTTCTTGCTTGCCATGTTTGTGTTCATAAAAGACACCAACTGAATTACATAATTAGATGTCTTAACTAGGGAACGTTTTGTCAATATCCAAAATGTAGGGTTTACACCATTTTAAGAGAAATTGCCAAATCTTGCTTGCAGTGCAATTTGTGTTCAATTATCTGACACGCTATACATTTCATGCTCCAAAGTTTTACACACCGAATTTTATTTCTCACATACATTTTTTAATTTTTTAAATATTTTATTTACTCCTCTTTAAGACTCACCTTTAAGATAAGGACAAAGGAATAAAAGAGTTAACAATTATTAAAAAAATTAAAAAAAATGTGTGAGAGGTAAGATAAAAGCTTCTCCATGAGAGTTCACTAGTGTTGCTTTTTGCTAAATTTGAAGTACTACGTAAGATTTATTTGCTCCAGTAGAGTTATATTTGTGGAAGGTGTGTGAAACCCTTTTCCTATCTACGTTTGCTTATACGTAAAAATGAATAGCAATGGATCAACATTTTTTTTTGTTGTTGAATAAGATGCTGTATTAAACACAAGGCCACTCTTGAGATTTTGAGAGCCCTATTTGAGACTTTAACGGAGGTCTTTAAAATGTATAGAATTTTCGTTGCTATGTTTTCTTTTACATTTTAATTTTTATGATTAGGTATAAATTGAGATAAAGAAAAACAAATTTAGGTGTGGTGGATCCATGATTAGGTACTTATTTGCATCCTTATGTTTTTGGGTTCGAAACTTCTTATTTTTTAAATACCAAAAAAAAATGAATAAAAGCCCTTAGAAGATCTAACATTGTAGGTGCTATATTTTTTTTTACATTTTAATTTTTATGATTATGTATAAATTGATAATGGAAAAGAAAAAAAAAAATTTCTTAGTGTGCTGGCTAGGTGCCTATTTGCATACCCTAAGTTTTTGGGTTCAAAACACTATGCTTTTCAATACCAAAATAATTATTTGAACTATATTATTGATGGCCCATTAAGGTTAAATCCACCACCTCCTCTTGGGATAGATGTGACAGTCCGTCCCTGATTTCACAATTATATAAATTTTTAATAAGTGATTTTACGAAATTGCCCTTCGAGGCACGCGCATTGTTCGAGGTTAATCGTCGTGTCGTGCCATCTAAGATTTGTTTTCTTGACATATTCTCGTAGTACTCGTCACTACGGACGCGTGGGCGCAAGCGGTTCGTGATTTGGAGCTATATCGAAAAAGTTATTAACGTTTAAAGTTGAGGGTATTTTAGTAAATTAATTAATTTCTAGAAAGTCCCAGATTTTTGGAGCTAAATCTGGAATGCCACGTGGGCGGCCCAGATTTAATATAAAATGGAATGGATGGTGGAGATTAGAAGGAAAGAAGAGAAAGGGGAAATAAATGGAGGAATGAGGAGAAGAGAGAGAAGGGGCTGACCAATCAGAAACAGAAGAAAGGAGGGAAGTGAGGGAGAGTGAGGAACGGGGGAAAAAAAAGGGAGAAACGGGTTCCCCTTGACCCGTACCAAATGACCCGTTTTCACCATAATTTCCGGTGGTTTTCCACCGGATTTACCACGAATTGGACCAAGCCACCACTCCCAATCATCATCTAGCCCTTCCCTCTTCCTATTACACCTCAAATTTGGAGAGATTTAGTCTTGATTTTGGACAAAACCGTGCAAAAGGGGGCGCACGGGTTGGGTGTCTTTCCGTCACGATTTGAAGCTATTTCTTCCAATTACCACCACCCATGGCATCCTCTTGAGGTCTGGAACAAAGGCCAAACAAGTTTGGAGGCGTCGGAGTTGTTTTGGAGGTCGAATTGGAGCACACCAAATTCTAGGGTTCTTACGGGTTTTGACGAAATTGGAGATCTTATCGACCGAATTGGCCTTGGTCACAGGTATGAAAGTTGTTCTACTCTTTGAGATATTCAATTCAGCAAATTTTGAGAATTTTTGGAGAAAGTTGGATTTTCCGGCGAGTCGGGGCGGCCGACCGCCACCCACGGCGGCGGCGCATGGCCAGTGAGTCACCAATGCTATTTTTAGGCCATAATTCATGTCCTGAGTTCAGTTTTGATAATCGAATGACGTAGATTGATCAATTGAACATAATTTCATTACGATTCGGGGTTAGGTAAAAATATGAATCGACGATCCGACCGTTGGATCGTCACCAAACTTTGATATGTTGTAGTAATTAATATTTGAAGAATGTGGAAACTTACGGATCTGGAATCCGACATATGGATCTTCCCGAATTGGATTTGTAAGTTATAAAATAAAAGGTTAATCGCCACTCGGTTTTGGAAATTGGCGGAGATCCAACCGTTGGATCATAACGAAATTTTAGCATGTTGTCCTAGAAGCATAATTTGAATCATGAAAAGTTACGGATTGGAAATCTGAGTTGCAGATCTTCCAGATCGAACTGCATAGTGACGTGTTTTATATAAGTTATATATTCTATCGATATGATTTCTGAGGCATGATTTGATGATTGTTCTAGGCGCCGATCGTCATGACGCCTTGATGGGTTGTGCTAGGGAGTTGTAGGGCGAACTCCAGGTGAGTGGGCTTTTGGTTTTCAGTATATATATATATATATATAATTGATTGATTTCCCAGAAATGCGTTTTAAAATGTTTTTATGAAAGGAATGCCATGTCGAATGCCATAGTTATATTTTTATATATATTTGTGTGAATATACATTGATGCACCGCGGGGGCCAGGTAAGTCAGGTAAGTATGTGTGTGATGTGATGATTGAGGTGATATCGATGAGATTGTTATATGGCTCATTACCTGCACATCGGGGTTGTGCATGCCTGAGGGCTTAGCTTTCACGTGATCGTTCACCTCCCACACCGTACGCTCACCTTGGATCCAAGGCAGGTGACAGCCTGTCGTACAGACCACATTAGGTGGTTCCGACTCGTAGGTGACTTGCGATTCCTCGCTAGCCTTCACGTGATCGTAGCACAGAGCGTATTTACCCAACTTGACGTACAGACCACATTAGGTGGTTCCGTCATGGGTGCAGGTTACTGATTGTTGATTATTGATGATTGATTGAGAGATGGATTGAGGATTGATTGAGGAGCCATAGATTCAGCCGCACAGGTCACTAGAGGTGACTCCGGCTGATTGATATATATATATATATATATATATATATATATATATATATATATATATATATATATATATATTGCCGGCATGATTTGAGTTGAGATATCACCTGATTATTTGATGGTATTTGGTATATGTTGATTATTGGTTGTGGTTCATTCGGGCATGGCATTGCTTATTTGATGAGATTGATTGATTAATGGTTTTCTGTTTTAGTACGTATATATATATATATATATATATATATATATATATATATATATATATATTTTCTGGGAAGTATACTTGTTTTACAGAGAGGGGTTACAACTTTCATATCGAAATGATTTTGATAAAACTTTGTTTTTGCCCACTCACGCTTTTTGTTTTGCGCCCCTCCAGGTTCTAGTAGCATAGTTTCTTTATCGACAAGGTCTCGTGGCATATCTCAGTTCAGGTGGCTACTTCTGAGGGTATGATCTTTACCCATACTACTGTACTTTACTTATGCTCTGACAGCGCGTGTGAAATGGGTCCATACCCACTCACAGCGCACTCTGATATTTAGGTACCTTTAGGTTTAAATTTATTCACATTCTTCCATATCATCACTTTCGTCACCTTCCAGGTGATGGCCAACACAGCTCGATTCAGAGTCCTAGTGGACATTCTGGGTCGGGGTGTGTCAGTTTGGTATCAGAGCATAAGTTGGGTAGTATTGCGTTCGTCACACGCGTGATGTGAGCATTCTTGGTTTTCGTGTCTAATATTTGGATTTTGCCACCTTGTCGATTTCGAGAAAATATGTTAGCTTCTCTAAGTTGTGGTAATTTGGTCGGCTTGTTGATGTTTTAGAAGAGCATTTGGCGAATGTCTTTGGAATTAAAGTGAAGAATTTCTTTTTGAGGATTGATGCGGAGGCAAGTGGACGGCATAAATTTGGGTTAACATATTAGTGGATGTTATCAGATGCTTTACCAATCGATGTGATACTTATCCTCTAGCCATCAGTATTAAACGTTGAGATTGGAATCTCAGAGTAGTTTGATTCCTTGTCAGTATTGGTTAGGCTATCACCTATTGGAATTCTTGCGAAGTCTACCTTGTTAAGACTCTAGGATAGTCTCGTGTGACGATGGTGCTAAAGTGGTAGTATTTAACGGAAAAGCACTTTGGGAAGATCATTTTTGGTGTACGATTGGATTTGGGAAGTAATATTGTACACTCTTAGTGCGAAATATTTTGTATATGTTGAGAATGGGAGAATTAGTAATTATGGTGCTGAACATATGCTATGCTCATGTGGTGTTTCAATTGGTGGTACTTTGCTTAAGTGGGAAGTTGTATTCTTCCAGCCCTAAAGCTTAAAGTATTGGTGATGTTTTTCTTTCCTTAAGTGGGTGCTAAAATTTTGACGACAAAGCATTGGTGGATTAGCTAAGATAGAAAGGTGAGTTGTTATTAATTTCTCTCACCTTGTGATATAAAAGTTTGTATTCATGATCTAATCAAGTGTGGAGATATAAAAGGAATTAAAGTCGAGGCTCCACTTGATATGATTGAAGGAAATTCTTAGTTTAGGGGAGCCTGCCTTTGGTTAGAGCAGAAGAATGTTTGAGGATATACAGTTTAACTCCCTGAGCAACCACAGTTTCTTATTGGTTGTTCCAGAGGATGATGGCATTATGAGAGAGTTATTTTTGGAGTCTTATACTAGTTCAAGCAAGCAGAAATCAGAACAGATTACTAGCTGGATATAATTATATCTCACTGTGTTACACGTTTCATTTCTAAGCTTTGGGAAGTCTCTCCAAAATATTATGAATGCTAGATAGTATGTGATGTACAGAAGGGCATTGTAATTAGGTACCTGGATGACCAGAGGTTACTTTTGGGGGTATGCAAAGTGGAGTGAGGTATGCCGTTATTTCTGCTGTGAGAGCAAAGAGATCGTTATTGAAAGGCTGCCAAGGATATTTAGTTCATGCGGTACTAAGAGATATTGCTCTGAGTAGTGTGGAAGAGGTCAAGGTGGTTAGATATTTTCCTGACGTTTTCCCTGAGAATTTATCTGGATTGCCGCCAGGCAAAGATGTGGAGTTCTCTATTGATTTGTTTCCAGGTACGGACCTTATATTAGAGATTGGTTCATGATGAGTTAAGGGAATTGAAAAGTCAGTTGCAAAAATTGGTTGATAAAGGTTCCATTCAACCTAGTATGTCGTCGTAGAGAGCCCAGTTTATTTATGAGGAAGAATGTGGACATTAAGGCTATACATTGACTATGGACAATTGAATCGGGTAACGATTGAGAATCGTTATCCATTACCGCGTATTAATGATTGTTTGATCAGTTTAGAGGTGCCTGTGTATTTTCAAAGATTGATTTGAAGTCTGGTTATTACCAATTGAAGATTAAGAGTGATGATGTCCCTAAGACGGTTTTCAGAACTCGTTATGGTCTTTATGAGTTTTTGGTGATGCTATTCGGATTGACGAATTTTGTGAGTTTGACGAACGAAGTATTCCAGGAATATCTCGACAGGTTTGTTATCGTTTTCATTGACGATATTCTGGTATACTTAAGACTAGAGCAGAGCATGCTAGACATCTTAAATTGGTATTACAAAGTTTGAGGGATTGTCGGTGTATTCTAAGTTTAGCGAATGCCAATTTTGGATGAATCAAGTGGCATTTCTGGGACATGTTATATCTACTTAAAGTATTCAAGTGGATTCTTAAAAGGTAGCAGAAGTTGAGAATTTGGAACAATCGCGAACCGTGACTAAGATTCGGAGTTTTCTTAGCTTAACAGGCTATATGGCGGTTTGTGAAAGATTTTTCAGTCATTGCCTTGCTATTGACGAGATAGACGAGAAAAGAGGTTAAGATTGAGTGGGATGAAAATGGTGAGCAAAGTTTTCAACAGTTGAAGTATTTCCTCACTCATGCACTTGTGTTAGCACTCTCAGATGATACCGGGAATTATGAGGTCTATAAGGATGCTTCCTTGAATGGTTTGGGATATGTATTGATGCAAATGGTAGGGTGATTGCCAATGTTTCACGGCAATTGGAACCTCATGAGATGAATTGCCCTACTTGTGATATGGAATTTGCGACTATCATCCTTGCTTTGAAGTTATGGAGACATTATATTATTGGTGAGAAGTGCAAGATTTTTTACGGATCATAAGAGTCTCCAATATCTGTCTACTCAGAGGGATCTCGATTTTAGGTAACGAAGGTGGATTGAATTGCTTAGTGATTATGATTGCACGACCAGGGTGATCGTGCAAATGTTTGGGCTGATGTACTTAATATGAAGACTCTCATGAGAATAAATGCTTTGTATGCTTGTTATGTTCCTCTTATTGCAGATTTGAGATCTACTGGAGTAAGGTTGGAAATAGAAGAACGAGAAGAAGCATTGCTTGCTAGTATTCAAGTTAGGCTTATTTTAATTAATCGTATACTCGATGCCCAGAGGATTGATGAAGAAACCAGGAATTAATTGAGGCAAAGAATATCGAGAAAAAGAAAGACCTCAGAGTTAGAGAATCAGATAGCATGCTTATGCAAGAGAACAAGATGTATGTACCTAATGTTATGGAATTAAAGAAAACAATTTCAGAACGAAGCGCACGGTTCAGCTTAGGCAATGTATCCTGGAAGTATTAAGATGTATCATACCATTTAACCATTTTACAATTGGCCGGGTATGAAAAGAGAAATTGTTAAGTAGGTAAGTATGTGTATCATTGGTCAGCAGGTTGAAGCGGAAAGAAATAAGCCTTTTGGATTGATGCAGTCATTTTCCGTTCTACAGTGGAAGTGAAAAAGTATTACTATGGATTATGTGTACAAGCTTTTTCGTACATGAAATGGTTATAATGGCATCTGGGTGATAGTTGATCGACTTACCAAGTCAGCGCATTTTACTTCAGTGAAGAGCAACAACCTTTCCAAACAAGTGCAACAGTTATTTATTTGTTTTATGGAAAAGAGATTCGGGCTTACGGATCTGTTGAACTTTTTGGTTATGTTGGTCACTTAAAAGTTTTGGATAGCATGTCAGGAGGTTTTGGATACAAGGTTACTTTATAGTACGGTTTATCATCCTCAAACAGATAGACAATCTGAGAGGACGATTCAGATGTTGGAGGATATGCTAAGATCTTCAATATTGCAGTTTGGTGACGCTTAGCATAAGCGGTTGGATTTGATGGAATGTAACTATAACAACAGTTTTCATTCGGGTATTTGTATGTCGCCATTTGAGGCATATATTGGAAAAGCTTGCCGTACATCTTTATGTTGGTCAGAAGTCGTCGAAAGAATTTTGCGGGCCCTGAGATTTTGTATGTGTCTACTCAGAATGTTTAAGTGATTAAGTTTAACCTGAAAGCAGCCCAGGAGTGGCAAAAGTGCTTAGCAGACATGCCACTAATCGAGTGTATTATGTAGGTGATTGGGTGTGTTCGAAATTTTCACCTTGGAAAAGTGTGATTCGGTTCGAGAAGAAAGGTAAGTTAAGTCTTAGAGACATCAGACCTTATGTGATCACCGAGCGAGTCGATGAAGTTGCTTACAGGCTTGAGTTACCTCCAGAGTTGTCGTAAGTTCATGATGTGTTTCATGTTTTGATGCTTCGGCACTATGTAGCGGATTCGTCGCATATTATTCTGGTTCAGCCTTTGAAAATTAATCTAGATTTATCATATAATAAGGAACCATTGACTATCTTGGATTGGAAAGACAAAGTTCTAAGAAATAAGACTGTGAGCTTGGTAAAAGTTTTATGGACGAATCATTCAACGGAAGAAGCTACTTGGAAGACAGAGGATCGGATGAGGGAGATCTATCCCAGGTTATTTTATGATTATTAATGGATAGTAATTATTGTTTAAATTTCGGGGACGAAATTTTTTTAAGGGGGGAAGATTGTGACAGTCCGTCCCTGATTTCACAATTGTATAAATTTTTAATAAGTGATTTTACGAAATTGCCCTTTGAGGCCCGCGCATTGTTCGAGGTTAATCGTTGTGTCGTGCTATCTAAGATTTGTTTTCTTGACATATTCTCGTAGTACTCGTCACTACGGACGCGTGGGCGCAAGCGGTTCGTGATTTGGAGCTATATCGAAGAAGTTATTAACGTTTAAAGTTGGGGGTATTTTAGTAAATTAATTAATTTCCAGAAAGTCCTAGATTTTTGGAGCAAAATCTGGAATGCCACGTGGGCGGCCCAGATTTAATGATAAAATGGAATGGATGGTGGAGATTAGAAGGAAAGAAGAGAAAGGGGAAATAAATGGAGGAATGAAGAGAAGAGAGAGAAGGGGCTGACCAATCAGAAACAGAAGAAAGGAGGGAAGTGAGGGAGAGTGAGGAACGGGGGAAAAAAAAGGGAGAAACGGGTTCCCCTTGACCAGCACCAAATGACCCGTTTTCACCATAATTTCCGGTGGTTTTCCACCGGATTTACCACGAATTGGACCAAGCCACCACTCCCAATCATCATCTAGCCCTTCCTTCTTCCTATTACACCTCAAATTTGGAGAGATTTAGTCTTGATTTTGGACAAAACCGTGCAAAAGGGGGTGCACGGGTTGGGTGTCTTTCCGTCACGATTTGAAGCTATTTCTTCCAATTACCACCACCCATGGCATCCTCTTGAGGTCTGGAACAAAGGCCAAACAAGTTTGGAGGCGTCGGAGTTGCTTTGGAGGTCGAATTGGAGCACACCAAATTCTAGGGTTCTTACGGGTTTTGACGAAATTGGAGATCTTATCGACCGAATTGGCCTTGGTCACAGGTATGAAAGTTGTTCTACTCTTTGAGATCTTCAATTCTGCAAATTTTGAGAATTTTTGGAGAAAGTTGGATTTTCCGGCGAGCCGGGGCGGCCGACCGCCACCCACGGCGGCGGCGCATGGCCAGTGAGTCACCAATGCTATTTTTAGGCCATAATTCATGTCCTGAGTTCAGTTTTGATAATCGAATGACGTAGATTGATCAATTGAACCTAATTTCATTACGATTCGGGGTTAGGTAAAAATATGAATCGACGATCCGACCGTTGGATCGTAACCAAACTTTGATATGTTGTATTAATTAATATTTGAAGAATGTGGAAACTTACGGATCTAGAATCCGACATATGGATCTTCCCGAATTGGATTTGTAAGTTATAAAATAAAAGGTTAATCACCACTCGGTTTTGGAAATTGGCGGAGATCCAACCGTTGGATCATAACGAAATTTTAGTATGTTGTCCTAGAAGCATAATGTGAATCATGAGAAGTTACGGATTGGAAATCTGAGTTGCAGATCTTCCGGATCGAACTGCATAGTGACGTGTTTTATATAAGTTATATATTCTATCGATATGATTTCTGAGGCATGATTTGATGATTGTTCTAGGCGCCGATCGTCATGACGCCTTGATGGGTTGTGCTAGGGAGTTGTAGGGTGAACTCCAGGTGAGTGGGCTTTTGGTTTTCAGTATATATATATATATATATATATATATATATATATATAATTGATTGATTTCCCAGAAATGCGTTTTAAAATGTTTTTATGAAAGGAATGCCATGTTGAATGCCATAGTTATATTTTTATATATATTTGTGTGAATATACATTGATGCACTGCGGGCGCCAGGTAAGTCAGGTAAGTATGTGTGTGATGTGATGATTGAGGTGATATCGATGAGATTGTTATATGGCTCATTACCTGCACATCGGGGTTGTGCATGCCTGAGGGCTTAGCTTTCACGTGATCGTTCACCTCCCGCACCGTACGCTCACCTTGGATCCAAGGCAGGTGACAGCCTGTCGTACATACCACATTAGGTGGTTCCGACTCATAGGTGACTTGCGATTCGTCGCCAGCCTTCACGTGATCGTAGCACGGAGCGTATTTACCCAGCTTGACGTACAGACCACATTAGGTGGTTCCGTCATGGGTGCAGGTTACTGATTATTGATTATTGATGATTGATTGAGAGATGGATTGAGGATTGATTGAGGAGCCATAGATTCAGCCGTACAGGTCACTAGAGGTGACTCCGGCTGATTGATATATATATATATATATATATATATATATATATATATATATATATTGCCGGCATGATATGAGTTGAGATATCACCTGATTATTTGATGGTATTTGGTATATGTTGATTATTGGTTGTGGTTCATTCGGGCATGGCATTGCTTATTTGATGAGATTGATTGATTAATGGTTTTCTGTTTTAGTACGTATATATATATATTTTCTGGGAAGTATACTTGTTTTACAGAGAGGGGTTACAACTTTCATATCGAAATGATTTTGATAAAACTTTGTTTTTGCCCACTCACGCTTTTTGTTTTGCGCCCCTCCAGGTTCTAGTAGCATAGTTTCTTTATCGACAAGGTCTCGTGGCATATCTCAGTTCAGATGGCTACTTCTGAGGGTATAATCTTTACCCACACTACTGTACTTTACTTATGCTCTGACAACGCGTGTGAAATGGGTCCATACCCACTCACAGCGCACTTTGATATTTAGATACCTTTAGGTTTAAATTTATTCACATTCTTCCATATCATCACTTTATGGCTTCGTCACCTTCTAGGTGATGGCCAGCACAGCTCGATTCGGAATCCTAGTGGACATTCCGGATCAGGGTGTGTCAATAGATAATATCGTTTCCTTAAAAAAAATTAAAAAAAATAAAAAACCAAAAAAATTAAAAAAAAACACAAAAAAAAGCCTACTGTGTGGACTCAAACCTTGTTCGTGGGTCATGGATAATACGCTCAAGCCAATTGCACACTTAAATTTATATATTAAATATACAGGTAAAATAAAATCGTAAATAGGAATTTGGGGCTTGTGTGGTGCCACCACTTGCACACCATCGAGGCTGGCTCTAGTTAAACACAATAAGACAGTACATAGGATAACACAAAATCTATAAAATAATCACATGCTACAACTCGAATCAATAAATGAAAAGGTGGAGGAACTCAAGCGGTTGTCAAATGCAAGCTAAGGCTCCTTTGATAAATTTTTCATTTGGTTTTTATTTTTTTCATTTTTTGTGCTATAGATAGTGAGAAAGTACACATAAAAATTTATAAGACATGTATATTGAATGACAGACATAATAAAAATTCAAAACCAAAATTGAGGACAAGTTTAACTTTCTCGTATATTTGCTCTTATCTCAACAATAAAAAGTGAAAATCAACACTCAAAACAAAAAGGTTTTTAAACAGACACTTAATGATTAAGTATTTAAGATTATTTAACTTGAGAATACACGATATTTACACTAAGAGAGGAAAAATAAATTGGTTGCAAATTCGCTATTTTCGAAATTCGAACATAAGACATGTCATTTACAAGTGAAGATAAATAACACTAAACTGTATTACTAAGTACCAAGTGGTTATACGAGGCTTTCCATAGTGGTTTATGTGAGTTTACTATCTATATATATAAGAATTAAATACCATGAGTGCTTAATAGGGATTTCTCTCTCAAAATTTTTATAAATATCCTAGCATGGGTATTTATCTGGGACTCTCTGTGATCATCTCCCTAATCTCATATTTCCTTACGATCATCACATATATGCCTAACATAGGCTCATCTCTCTCATATACGATGTCGTCTAAGCATAGCCTCATTCATCTCTCCTACAAGCCTAAGCCAAGACACCTTCGTGAATGATGTATTCAGATGTAGCACACATCATACGGAATCCTTTATTAGAACCACACCAGTGATTTGATTCTTCTTTCTGGAGATATGCAATCACACCCCCCAATCAACTCCATTCTCCTCTCCTCAAAGTTCATGGGCAATTCCGACTGAATATCGCCTCCGTTCAAAGATGCGCGTGACAATGGTGAAAACGTGAGATGACAAATTAATAAAGTCAAATTGAAGTGTCCCAAAATTCTCACTTTAGGTATGAGAATGTGATGAAAAAGCTTGATGTATGAAATATTGAAAACCATAAACCTTCAAGATCCCAGTGGTGAAAGAATTTATATATACTAAAGCCGAACGAGAAAAACATAGTTCCAACGTACAGTGAAGTGGCGAAATTACCCTTATTTTATGTGCAATTTCCCCCCTTTTCTGTACGTGAACAGTGAATTGACCGAATTGCCCATGTGTACTTGTTTCTGTTTCGCGGTGCTGGTGGGTATGTGTGTGTCTTCGTCTTTTCTCCTGATTGTTCCAAACACAAAAACCACATCCTTTTGCGCTCATCCAAATCAATTTCATTGCCAAATTCCTCCAGGTCGTTTCATTCATTCTCTCAACACCGCTTCCTTTCTTCATGCTCCCGCCGTCTCCCTCCAATCAGTCGTGTTTAATACGGATTTCATATGTATATAAATTTAGGTCTGTTAGGTTTTCTTTGTCGTTTTTCTAATTTTGTGGGTTTTGTTTCCAGGCTCTTAACTGTTGTTCAAGCCATTTAAAGTAAGCAATTTCATATTTGTAGAACGAGCTAGGGATTTACATGTGGGGCTTTTGAATTAGGGTTCGAATTTGGGATTTACAAATTGGGGAATATTTTTTTATTTAGTTAATTTTGAGAAATTAGTAGGGAGAACGACAATATATAGGATTTCAAAGTGGCCACTTTTTGAAGATTCCCTTCTCTCGTTTTGTGATTATACTCTTTGTGCATAAATACAATCTCCGTATTGGATATCTGAACAGGATCTGTTATAGAAAAATTTAATTAGTAATTGATTTATACACACAGTTGTGGGTGAAAAATGCGTTTCTAAAAAATATTCACGCCGTCTATACACAGTTTCGGATTCTAGCTTTGTAGGGAAAAATTGAATTATTCACGCCGTCTATACACCGTTGTAAATCATAAAAGTCGTCTATACACAACCAATTCCAACACCAAATTGCTCCAGGTCGTTTCATTCTTCAAAAAACCCAAAATGTGATTTGGCATGAACTAATGAATAATTTGCAATTAATTTCACTCTGATGTATATCATTTGCATTAGTTTCATCATTTGCAAGTATTAGTCTCTTCATCTCCTCAAGACCATCTCCAAGACTCCAAAGGAGATGTCAAAGTTTAAACACAAAATTTAAATTTTAAGGCTTATGGGGCACATTGATTTTTTTATAAATTTTGTTCTCCAACCACCGATATGTCAAATTTAAACCATTATTTACTTTTTATAGTTGTAATTAGTAGTTTGAAACAAAAGATAAGTATCTATACTATTATTAAGAAAACCCTCATTATCAACCTTTTTACCTTATTTTTTCTATTTTACCCTCACTTTTGATACATAAGATTTATATAAGAAGGGTAAAACAGTAATTATGTACCTTTTGAGAAAAAGACAATCATGTCCTTTTCTTTTTTCTATTTTACCTTCACTTTTGATACACAATATTTACATAAGAAAAAATATGCCCTTATTTGTCCCATACTTTATTTTTTAATTTTAAAAACTAATCACACTCTTTAATAAAAAATAAAAAATAAAAAATATTCACACACATAGTGTGTGCTCATCTGCTAGTAAAAATTATGAAAAACATTTGTTAATTACTAAAAATAGATTTGAAGTTGCTATTAAATTTGACAGCAACTTTGTAACAGCCCGTTCCGGAGATTTTGTACAACAGACGTGAAATGACGAAAATGCCCCTAGGCATTAATTAAGGTATGTGTGTGTATCTACATTGGGAGTTTGGTTGGTGGTATTTGGACCACACACACACACACACACACACACACACACAGTCACACTCTTTCTCTTTCTCTCACTCCCGCACTCTCTATCTCTTAGACTCTCTCTCTCCCTCTCGGCTTTTGTACGGACAAGCACCAAAACCCGTCAAAACCTTACAGATCGTGGTCAAAGAAGACACCATTGTGTTCGTGAAGCTCAGATGAGTTGATTGGTACCCATTCCAGGTAAGGATACCTCCGAAATCTCGTGAAACCAAAACCCCGATTTTTCATGCACTGTTCATATGGACGTAAAACTACTTGTTTTAGGGAATTTCAAGCTCACAGGGAGCTTAAGAAGGTCCTCATGAGTCTTGGGGTACTTCGTTGGAAGGAAATGGACGTCGAAGGGCCGAGATCGACGTGTTTCTAGGTAAGCCGAACTATCGAGCTTTCTCGGGGAAAATCTGGTGAATTTTAAGCCTTGAAACTTATATAACGTGATTCTACATGTTATTAGCTTCATTTTGGTACCAATTTTGTGGAAAATGGTGAAGAAACGAAGGAGAATAGTGGTTTTGAAATTTTATCCAGAAATCGGTGAAGTCGCTGGCGATCGGCGTCTCGTCGGAGAAGACAGGAGCATATTTCGTTAAAGTTGACGGAATATGCTAACACCGTTAGTTAAATTTAACAGTTGCCGTTAGGATTTGACAGACTATTCTCGGAATATTCCTGACAGCGTTAACTGATGCCGTCAGTGTGACTGTCAAGTGGCCGCGCGTGAGGGCGCGTGGGAAGGTGAAAAATTATTTTAAAAATATGGGGATAATCCTGAGATTGTGTAGATCACTGTGGTATTTTATATACCCAAATTCAGCAAAGTATGAGAAGTTATTAGCAAGAATTGTATATGTGCTTAAAATAACATTGTTATAGTTATTTCTCATATAGGCGAGACCTATCCGGAGGATGAGCGTAGCCAGGCTAGACGTGGGGGTTACGACCCGACTACATACCAGTGAGTGGGCAGTTATTTTCAATATATATATATATATATATATGTATATACTTGACGTTTTTCCCAGAAAATGTATTTAATGGAATGTGATTTAAATGCCATGTTATGCCTGCATTTTTTTTTGCATATGCATTATCATAATAATGCATATTATTGCATGGTGCTGCGGAGGCCCAGGTAAGCCCCAGGTGAGTATATTATGCTGGTAATGAGTATGAGATAGTTGGTGGTGTTGTGATGCATATTGAGCTCATTAATCTGCACCTCGGTGTTAGTGCTCCTGCCAGAGTCAGGGCATAGCTTCACATGATCGTTCACCTCCTGCACCACACGCTCACCTTGGATTCAAGATAGGTGCATAGCCTGTCGTATAGACCACTTTCAGTGGGTTCGACTTGTAGGTGACCCGCGATTAGCGCATAGCCTTCATGTGATTGTAGCACTTGAGCGTATTCATTGTACACCTAGCCTGTCGGTCAGACCAGGTGAGGTGGTACTGACTTGTGTGCAGATATGTATAAATATGTTGAGATATGAGATTGAGATATGATTGGAATGAGCTCTAGTTTCTGCCGTATAGATCACGTTAGATGACTTCGGCCATCAGATGATTTATATTAAATTGCATCACCTGGCTTATTATTTATTATATTGTGATATTGGGCATAGCATATACATGGCATACATTCAAATGAATCTTGATATACTGAGCATGATTTGACTTATATTTACGTATCCTAATTTCTGGGAAAGTTATACTTGTTTTACGGCGAGGGGTTAGTATATTCAAAGGAAAATAAAGTTTTTATATAAGCGTTGTTTTACTGACCCACTCAGCTTTGTTTTGCGCCCCTTCAGGTATTAGGTAGCTTTTGTTGGTAGCTCACGAGGATTCTGGTGGAAGTTATGATAGTACATCATCCATGTAGGAATATTGGATACTGTTTAATTTAGTAATTTCTATGCTTGACTGCACTTAGACTTAATTATGCTCTGAAGGTGTATTAACACTTATTTCCTTTCTAGCCATTATGGATGTTTGGTTTTATTCATTCGAAATTTTCATATCTTAACGCTTCCACTTCGTGCACATGGCTTACGTCACGCTCACGTGACGGCCAGCATGCCTCGATCTCGGTTGCAGTCCTGCATATTTTATGAACTTCCTTAATTAATTTTGATGTTTTCTGTCAGAACTATGCCGCCTCGTAGAGAGCCACGTCGTGCGGTTGAGCCTAATTTTCCTGATATTTCTCAGTTGGGAGAAGCTATTGCTAATGCCCTTCAGTCTGTAATTCGCCCTCCTCAGAGAACTCATCCGGAGTCCGTGTATAATTTGAAGTTGCCTTAGTTTATGGGTAACGAGGGACCTGAAGGGGCAGAAAAGTGGTTACAAAAGGTTGAGAAGACGTTCCTGGTTATGCACAGTCAAGGAAACCTACGCGAAGATAGGTGGGTCGAGACTACTACTTGGTTTTTAGGTCCAGAATCTGCATCTTGGTGGGGCCAAGAGACTTTTGGACGACCGCCTGCGGAGATTGCTGATTGGCAGAATTTTAAACAGGCATTTTATAAGAGATTCATTCCTCCGGCATATCTAGATCAAAAGAAGTAGGAGTTTACTAATCTGAAGCAGGGAAAGCTGTCTGCTAATGAGTACTATAGAAAGTTCACAGATTTGTCCTGTTATGATCCAGAAGTTGTTGCCAATCCAATTGAGATGCTTTGTCATTTTAAGCTTGGTACTAAGAAGAAGTGGCAATCTATGGCTACTATAGCAACCTGTGACACTTATCAGGAGTTCTATGAGATTCTGTTGAGAGTGGAAGGCTCAGAAAATTTGCCTAGCGATAGTGAAGAGGAAGAAGGTAATCAGAGGAAAGATGATAAGGGTAAAGGCCAGTATCTTCAAGGACCTCGCAAGACCCACAGTTTAAGAGAAGTGGTACGAGCTCGAGTTATTCTAGTGGAGGTTTTAGTACCACGGGCCCGAGGCGAGGAGGTAGATTTTCTGGAGGCCCTAGATTTCAGAGGCCGAGATATTCAGGTGGTGCTAGTACTCCTTTGTGCCTAAGATGTAATAATCGACATTTTGGAGAATGTTGTCAAGGTAACAG
Source organism: Heteromeles arbutifolia (assembly GCA_024362995.1). Lineage (NCBI taxonomy): Eukaryota > Viridiplantae > Streptophyta > Magnoliopsida > Rosales > Rosaceae > Heteromeles > Heteromeles arbutifolia. The sequence goes on along the minus strand of JANCRC010000002.1, from coordinate 33,200,889 downwards.
TGAATGTTATACCTGTGGACAGATGGGGCATTTGGCTAAGTATTGTCCTCAAAATCAGTAGAGGCCTCAGCAGCCAGAGCAGCCTCTTATGCCACCGCCAGGACAGACTCAGCGGTTTTCAGGACCAAGTGGTTATGCTCAGACAGGTCGTGGTGGTGCTTACCACTATCAAGGAGATCTCGTTCCTTATGCCCTAGGACAGTATCAGTACCCTCAGGATCCGTATCAGCAAGGTGGCTATGGTCAGCACTCAGGAGGATATGTACCTTATCAACAGGGTGATTATAACCAATACTCGGCTGGCGGGTCATAGTGACATTCTGGAGGATAGCCACACCAGATTGATGTTGCTACTAGCAGTGCAGGACCATCTAGATAGCACAGCCAGGCAAGTCAAAAACGCAGTGCCCAAGGCTGAGGTGTTCATGCTAGCAGAGGTAGAGGAGGAAGGCAGCCAGCTCAAAGACGTGTCAACAACATCTCACTTCAGGATGCTCAGAACAATCCTGATTTGATTATGGGTACGTTGAATGTTCTTGGTCATTATGCTAAAGTGTTGATTGATTGTGGTGCTACGCATTCTGTAATTTCTCATACATTTGCTCAGTTGACTCAACCTCAGTCTACACCCCTTGGATATGAGTTAGAATTTGCAATGCCTAGAGGGGAGAAGTGTTACGTAGATAATGTTTATCCTGGATGTCCCGTTGTAGTGGAGGATGTGTTTATGCCAGCGAATCTTACTCCATTAGACATTGTAGATTTCGATGTGATTTTGGGCACAGATTGGTTGCATTATAATTGTGCCAAAATTGATTGTTATGGGAAAACAGGGACTTTCCATCGTCCCAGATTGCCTGAAGTTAAGTTTGTAGGGGAAAGTAGTGGAGTAAGGCATGGTGTTATTTCAGCTGTGAGAGCCAAGAGATTATTAAATAAAGGTTATCAAGGTTACTTGGCTCATGTGGTATTAAATGATGATAATCCTTCGAGTGTGGAGAACGTTCAAGTAGTTAGACATTTCTCTAACGTTTTCCCTGATGATTTATTTGGATTGCCGCCAGATCGTGATGTGGAGTTTACCATTGACTTACTTCCAGGTACAGATCCTATTTCTTTAGCTCCTTATCGAATGGCTCTTGCGGAGTTAAAAGAATTAAAGATTCAGTTACAACAATTGGTGGATAAAGGTTTTATTCGACCTAGTACATCGCCATGGGGAGCTCTAGTCTTGTTTGTCCGAAAGAAAGACGGAACCTTAAGGTTGTGTATTGATTATCGGCAATTGAATAGTGTAACGATTAAAAACCGTTATCCATTGCCGCGTATAGACGACCTATTTGATCAACTTAAAGGTGCTTGTGTGTTCTCCAAGATTGATTTGAGGTCAGGCTACTATCAGCTAAAGATCAGGAGTGATGACATCCATAAGACGGCTTTTAGAACTCGTTATGGTCATTATGAGTTTTGTGTGATGCCATTTGGATTGACAATTGCACCAGCAGCTTTTATGGGTTTGATGAATAAGGTATTTCAGCAATACTTGGATAGATTTGTCATTGTCTTTATTGATGACATTCTGGTGTATTCTAAGTTGAAAGCAGAACATAGTCGACATCTCACTCTAGTACTAAAGAGATTGAGGGAGCATCGGCTGTATGCTAAGTTTAGTAAATGCCAATTCTGTTTAGATCAAGTGGCATTCTTGGGTCATGTTGTTTCAGCTCAAGGTATTTAGGTTGGCCTTCAGAAGATAGCAGTTGTGGAGAATTGGGAACAGCCACGAACCGTTACCGAGGTACGGAGTTTCCTTAGTTTAACGAGTTATTATCGACGCTTTGTTAAGGATTTCTCAGTTATATCTTTACCACTTACAAGATTGGCTAGGAAGGAAGTTAAATTTGAGTGGGATGGCAATTGTGAACAGAGTTTCCAGCAGTTGAAGTATTATCTCACTCATGCTCCTATTTTAGCATTTCCTGATGACAGTGGGAACTTCAAAATTTATAGCGATGCTTCTTTGAATGGCTTGGGATGTGTTTTGATGCAGCATGGTAGGGTGATTGCTTACGCTTCGCGTTAGTTAAAGCCTCACGAGATGAATTACCCTACACATAATTTGGAGTTGGCAGCCATTATTTTCGCTTTGAAGATTTGGAGACACTATCTCTATGGTGAGAAGTGGAGGATTTTCACAGATCACAGGAGTCCCCAGTACCTGTTCACACAGAAAGATTTGAATCTTCGTCAGCGGAGATGGATTGAGTTATTAAGTGACTACGATTGCACGATTGAGTATCACCCTGGACGTGCTAATGTAGTGGCTGATGCTTTGAGTAGGAAATCTCAAGGTCGGGTTAATGCTTTGTATGCTTTTCGTGTTCTTTTTCTTGTAGATTTGAGGTCCACTGGAGTGAAATTGGGGCTAGAAGAACGAGAAGAAGTTGTAGCAAAGCGAGAGGAAGCCTTGCTTGCTAGTTTCCAAGTTAAGCCTATTCTGATTGATCGTATACTCAAGACTCAGATGAATAACGAAGTGATTCAAGAGTTAATTCATTTGAGGAACCAAGGGAAAAAGAAAGATCTCAGAGTTAGAGAGACGGATGGCATGCTTATGCAAGAGAATAGGATGTACGTGCCAAATAATGAGGAATTGAAGAAGGCAATTCTTGATGAGGCACATATTTCAGCTTATGCGATGCATCCAGGAGGAACTAAAATGTATCATACCATTAGGCCATTTTATTATTGGCCAGGTATGAAAAGGGAAATTGCAGAGTATGTAAGTAGGTGTATCGTATGCCAGCAGGTTAAAGCCGAAAGAAAGAAGCCGTTTGGTTTATCACAGCCACTTCCCGTTCCACAGTGGAAATGGGAAAATATTACTATGAATTTTGTGTACAAGCTACCCCATACACAAAACGGCTATGATGGAATTTGGGTGGTTATCGATCGGCTTACTAAGTCAGCGCATTTCATTCCTGTGAGGGAAAAGTATTCTTTGAACAAGTTAGCCGAGTTGTTCATCACGAAGATTGTGAAGTACCATGGAGTTCCTGTGAGTATTATTTCAGATCGAGATCCAAGATTTACTTCTAAGTTTTGGATAGCATTCCAGGAAGCTTTGGGTTCGAGATTACTGTACAGCACGGCATATCATCCTCAGACAGACGGACAATCAGAGAGGAAGATTCAGACTTTGGAAGATATACTAAGATCTTCGGTGTTGCAGTTTGGCGACACTTGGAATAAGCGGTTAAATTTGATGGAATTCGCCTATAACAACAGTTTTCACTCGAGTATTGGTATGGCGTCATTCGAGGCATTATATGGCAAGGCATGTCGGACTCCGTTATGTTGGTCAGAGGTTGGCAAACGAGTTTTAGTGGGTCCTAAGTTAGTGGAGGAGACTACTCAGAACATTCAGGTTATTAAGTCAAATATGAAAGCGGCCCAAGATCACCAAAAGAGTTTAGCAGACAGACATGCCACTGATCGAGTGTACAAGGTTAGTGATTAGGTATTTCTAAAGTTATCGCCGTGGCGAGGTGCAGTACGATTCGGGAAGAAAGGCAAGCTAAGTTTTAGATTCATCGGACCTTATCAGATCACCGAGCGAGTCTGTGAAGTTGCTTATAGACTTGAGTTGCCGTCAGAGCTGTCTAAGGTACATAATGTGTTTCATGTCTCAATGCTTCGACATTATGTTGCAGATTCTTCACATGTGATACCCCATCAACCTTTGGAGATTAGTTCAAATTTGACTTATGATGAGGAACCAGTGACTATACTAGATTGGAAAGAAAAGGTTCTGAGGAATAAGATAGGGCAGTTAGTTAAAGTTTTGTGGAGGAATCATTCAGTGGAAGAAGTAACTTGGGAGACAGAGGATCGGATAAGAGAGATGTACCCGAGATTGTTTTATGAGTATTAGTGGATGATTTTGGTTATGAAAATTTCGAGGATGAAATTTTTATAAGGTGGGTAGATTGTAACAGCCCGTCCCAGAGATTCTGTACAACGGACGTGAAATGACAAAAATGTCCCTAGGCATTAATTAAGGTGTGTGTGTGTATCTACATTGGGAGTTTGGTTGGTGGTATTTGGACCACACACACACACACAGTCACACTCTTTCTCTCTCTCTCTCTCTCTCTCTCACTCCCGCACTATCTCTCTATCTCTCAGACTCTCTCTCTCTCTCTCGGTTTTTGTACGGACAAGCACCAAAACCGGTCGAAACCTTACAGATCGTGGTCAAAGAGGACATTATTGTGTTCGTGAAGCTCAGATTAGTTGATTGGTACCCATTCCAGGTAAGGATACATTCGAAATCTCGTGAAATCGAAACCCCGATTTTTCATGCACTGTTCATATGGACGTAAAACTACTTGTTTCAGGGAATTTCAAGCTCACAGGGAGCTTAAGAAGGTCCTCACGAGTCTTGGGGTACTTCGTTGGAAGGAAATGGACGTCGGAGGGCCGAGATCGACGTGTTTCTAGGTAAGCTAAACTATCGAGCTTTCTCGGGGAAAATCTGGTGAATTTTAAGCCTTGAAACTTATATAACGTGATTCTACATGTTATTAGCTTCATGTTGGTACCAATTTTGTGGAAAATGGTGAAGAAACGAAGGAGAATAGTGGTTTTGAAATTTTACCCAGAAACCGATGAAGTCGCTGGTGATCGGCGTCTCGCCGGAGAAGACAGGAGCATATTTCGTTAAAGTTGACGGAATATGCTAACGCCGTTAGTTAAGTTTAACAGTTACCGTTAGGATTTGATGGAATATTCCTGACGGCGTTAACTGAAGCCGTCAGTGTGACTGTCACATGGCAGCGCGTAGGTCCGTGCACTCATCGGCGCGTGAGGGCGCGTGGGAAGGTGAAAAATTATTTTTAAAATATGGGGATGATCCTGAGATTGTGTAGATCACTGTGGTATATTTATATACCCAAATTGAGCAAAGTATAAGAAGTTATTAGCAAGCATTGTATATGTGCTTAAAATAACATTGTTATAGTTATTTCTCATATAGGCGAGACCTATCTGGAGGACGAGCGTAGCCAAGCTAGACGTGGGGGTTACGACCTGACTACGTACCAGTGAGTGGGCAGTTATTTTCAGTATATATATATGTATATACTTGACGTTTTTCCCAGAAAACGTATTTAATGGAATGTGATTTAAATGCCATGTTATGCCTGCATTTTTTTTTGCATATGCATTATCATAATTATGCATATTGTTGCATGGTGCTGCGGAGGCCCATGTAAGCCCCAGCTGAGTATATTATGTTGGTAATGAGTATGAGATAGTTGGTGATGTTGTGATGCATATTGAGCTCATTAATCTGCACCCCGGTGTTAGTGCTCCCGCCAGAGTCAGGGCATAGCTTCACATGATCGTTTACCTCCCGCACCACACGCTCACCTTGGATCCAAGATAGGTGCATAGCCTGTCGTATAGACCACTTTCAGTGGGTTTGACTTGTAGGTGACCCGCGATTATCGCATAGCCTTCATGTGATTGTAGCACTTGAGGGTATTCATTATACACCTAGCCTGTCGGTCAGACCACGTGAGGTGGTACCGACTTGTGTGCAGATATTTTTAAATATGTTGAGATATGATTGGAATGAGCTCTAGTTTCTGCCGTATAGATCACGTTAGATGACTTCGGCTATCAGATGATTTATATTGAATTGCATCACATGGCTTATTATTTATTATATTGTGATATTGGGCATAGCATATACATGGCATACATTCAAATGAATCTTGATATACTGAGCACGATTTGACTTATATTTACGTATCCTATTTTCTGGGAAAGTTATACTTGTTTTATGGCAAGGGGTTAGTATATTCAAAGGAAAATAAAGTTTTTATGTAAGCGTTGTTTTACTGACCCACTCAGCTTTGTTTTGCGCCCCTCCAGGTTTTAGGTAGCTTTTGTTGGTGGCTCACGAGGATTCTGGTGGAAGTTCTGATAGTACATCATCCATGTAAGATTATTGGATACTGTTTAATTTAGTAATTTCTATGCTTGACTGCACTTAGACTTAATTATGCTCTGAAGGTGTATTAACACTTTTTTCCTTTCTAGCCATTTTGGATGTTTGGTTTTATTCATTCCAAATTTCCCTATCTTAAAGCTTCCGCTTCGTGCACATGGCTTACGTCACGCTCACGTGACGGCCAGCATGCCTCGATCTTGGTCGGGGTGTGTCAAACTTCCTCTGCTGCCTTTCCAATGCATGCCACATAGGAATTGACATTTCGATTAGAAAAGACTAGGGATATCTTTTATTACCGTTATTGCTGATGTGGACTTTTTGACATCTCCTTTGGAGATGCTCTAAGCTTTCTTCCTGAATAATTAAAACACTTATCTTTGACAATTGTAACACTTAAACATCAAATCTTTAATTTTTTAGTATCAGTAATAAACATATTACACTGAGAATAAAATGTAAAGCTATACAAACACATTAATGCACAGACAAAGAAACCCTCTTCATATATGAATTTAAACCGAAAATTACAGAATTTTTTGTGGTTGAATAATTATTAGCAACTGTTATATGTATAGGGTTTAGGACCTGGGATCTTGTTATATGAATCTGTTTATGCATCTGAACCCTAAACCCTAAAAATGTTATATATATCTGTTTGGACCCAAAATAATGTTTTGGACCAAACCTAGAGTCACTCTCGGTCTAATAAGAAGCACCTGGAATCTTGTCATAGGCTGAGTCCAGTCAAGATTGGCCGAATCCTATTAGGAAGAAGATTGGTTTAGATAAGGGTAAAGTAGTTGAACCCCAGTGCAACGAGGAGTCTTTTAAAGCCAAGGAATTAGGGGATGAATTTGGTTCGTTAAGGAGCTTGGTTCGAAGTCCTATAGGGGTTAGGATTGGTCGAAACCTAATCAGATTGGGTTAAGGAATTCTAATTCGAGTTCGACCATAGGGGGGATCGTTGCTATAAATAAAGAGGGAAGTGCATCATTCAAAGCCCTTTCAAATCAACACACAAATTGCCCTGCGCAAAGTTTCTCAACAACCTTGAGATTTTTCTTTTCCCTCTCTTCCCGCCAACACATCTTCAATTTGGATAAACAGCATTATGAAGGCAACTAGCAACATCTTCAGTTTGGATAAACAACACTGGAGCCATAGAATCAGCCGACTGAGGAGCACCTTCAGTTTGGATAAACAACACTGCTTCGAGAATGCCTGGTTATTATCCAAGTCTTGGTCGACAAGGATTTTCGAGTCCTTGTTAGAAGAGGTCATCTCATCTGCCTTCTCGACGAAGTGAGGTGTTACCAGGCTCGGCAGATTGAAAGCCGAGTTTATTTTATGATTGGATATTTGCAAGTACATTTTAGAGTTCGACATTTCGACGGCTGAACCACATTTACATTTACATTTGCAAGTACATTTTAGAGTCTGTATAGTCTGGTTCCAGTTCGGCATACATATATTCTTACGAATATAATTAATGAGACCGAACCCGGCACTGACGATTCGTGAACTTCGAAGAAGCTAGCGGCCTTGTCTTCAGGCTCTAGAACCCGAAGGCCGAGACGTGTTCCTTCATCTGCCACAGTCGCGAGATCAAGAAGTTAGCAGCGCGCCCAATGCCACATCAACGTATTTTACTCCCCGACCGAACTCGGTCGACGAGTTAGCACGCCCAGCATTCAACCGAATGACGTAGTTAGCTTATTAATTACCCAGCCTGCGCGCCATATTGGCTTGGTAGTTTTTGGAGTCAACATTTTGGCACGCCCAATGGGACCAAGTGCTAAAGCTACGAAGTTCATGACCATTGAAATACGGTCAGTTAAAAAGAAAATAGTCATGGGTAAGTCAACGACTAATTTACCACTTATAATCTAAAGCCCAGGGCAAGATGGCACGTTATAGGCACAAAATCCTCATGCTGCCATGACACCTGAAGCCACAAGTACAACGCGCCGAGAAAAAGAAATTAATCTCTGCGGTCAGACTCATGATGCAGAAATCCTCACCAAAATGGCAAAAAGCGTTTTTATCGAAGGACTAGTGGAGGATTGTGACGATGACTATGATAAGGCCTCTGGTCCACCATCTAGATCTTTTCTCCAGCGACGATTAGAAGAACAATCTCGGCAGTTTGAGCAAATGTTCAGCTGAAAGGTAAAAAGCATACTTGAAGAAATGCGTGATAATAGCGCTGTGAATAATAGATTGCTCGAAGTTCTGGTTAATAAAGCCCATGAAAGTGGACCCGTCGATCGACCTAGGCAGCCTCATCTCTTAAAGAATATTCCCTTGCCACCGATACAGGATGAGATAGGATTTGCTCAGCCCAAAATGATTGAAATTGAAAAAGTGGTGAACCAAGCAGCAGCTCAGTCAGAATCGACCGAGGAGCAGAGGCGGCTCCTGTTGACATGATCGAAGTCCAGAGAATGATTGATTCGGCCTTAAAAAAGGGGCTAAAGTTCCCAAAATTCTTTCACCCATATCCAGCCTTTGTTGAAAGGTTCGAACATCCTAGAGGATTCAAAATTCTAGACTTTAGCCTTTTCGCTGGAGAATCATCCTTATCCTCGTTAGAATACGTGGCTTGATTCACAACTCAATGTGGAGAGGTTAGCAATGATTTTCATAAACTACGACTGTTCAATTTCTCGTTAACCGGCACAATACTCGCATGGTACATCAACCTTCCACCCAACTCTATCCAAAGCTAGGAGAAATTAGTTGAGAAATTTCATGAGCAATTTTATCGACTAGGGATGGAAATGTCAATTTCTTCTTTGGCCAGGATGGCTTAATCATCTGAAGAATCACTAATGGAATATCTTACGAGGTTTAAATTGGTCATAAACTGGTGCCAAGAACTCCTCCCTGAGGTCGAGTTTGTTAGGCTTACCCTGAATGGCCTGGATGTTGAGTACAAAAAGAAATTCTTGGGGGCAAACTTTCGAGATATGTATGAATTGGCTCAACATGTCGAGCAATATGATTATTTGCTCAGAGAAGAGAAAATCTCGAAAACCCCAACTCAAGGGACGCTTTACAAAAAGCCAACAGTAAGTTATGCATCGACCGAAGGTGAAGAGTCTCAATATGCTAGTATAGATGCGGCCGAGATAATAATTGACAAACCGTACGTATGCAAGGCATTGGCTCATGCTAATTCCAAAGATGTCAAAACCCACTTGACCTCTGTGGAAGCAGCCGTCAAAACGTCGAAGGTCTACACTTTTGACATCACCAATGCCGACGCCATTTTCGACCAGATGTTACTTGCAAAAATCGTAAAGCTTCAGCCAGGGCACAATATCCCTAAGGCGGAAGATTTGAAAGGAAATATGTACTACAAGTACCACAACTCAAACAAGCATATGATAAATATTTGTGTCGTATTTTGCGACGCCATCCAAAGCTGGATCGACAATGGCAAACATAAGTTTCCTGAGAAACCTCAAATGTTAGTCGACACCGATCATTTTCCTCTAAAGATGGTAAGCATGGTAGATGCTCATCTACCCAGGGACAAAAAAAAAAGGAAAGGCCGATTTCGTCCCAACGCAGTATGTCCCCAAGCAGAATCTTCGACCGTAGTTGAAGATTAATCTATTTTCGAACGAGCCACCTAAGTCATTTTCAAACCCAACTTATGTCGAGTCAATGTCAGACTCTAGCATATGAAAAACTGAAGGCTCGATGGTTCTGTGTAGTCAGTTCCAATCGACCGTCATTATAATTGAGCCAAAGGCACAACTACTTCGGGCTGAGGCACGACAACTGGTGCCTGCAGCTACGATAACATCTTAAAAAGTGCTCGGTGTAGGCCAACGCTAAAGAGTTTTCAATAAGCTTGGCCCTCAAACATAGAATAACAAGCCATCTTCGGCCAGACGGTGACTCGACTTTGACGAGGCATTTTATAATGAAGATTATTATGCGCGCAACTCTGGCAGCTCAAGTTCACCCGAGAACCAGCAAACCTTCAAGCTACATGAGTCACGCGATCAACGTTGGTATAGCTACAATTCTTCTGCTGGCGCATATACCGCGCTGTCCAAATCACAGAAGCATTGTCACCAAAGAGTAGATTGCATGGCCTGTCTTGTCACCAAAGAATAGATTGCATGGCCTGTCGACAAGTAGGCCAGGCTGCCGTAGCTACCAAATGGCAGCAGAAAGAAATGGTGGGCAACGAAGATGGCTGACAAACTCCGGCAATCATGACCGAGCTGCTTCAAGGAAAAAAGGTAATCGATCGTGATTTTGAAACCATAATTGAAGAGTTCGAAAAGCGAAGCAAACTCTTTCTTTGGCCTGGGGAAATGAATGCTCGCTTCGAGCATTTCAGGAATGAGGTCGAAAGTAAACTTCCTCCGCTACCCCTGCAAGAACCATTGATTAAAGTAAAACAAAATCGCCACCCGTCGTTTTTTAGTGAGGCTTTGGAATACATGCGGGAGTTTCATAAGAAGCATTCGACTAATGACTTGTACAGCCTGCCAAGGGCATGCCAAGAGTTTCTTGATTTGGCGTTAACTTGCCCCGATGCCGAGCAGATCATCCAAAAATGGTCAGATCTAGGAATGAAGGCTAGGTTCCAACTGATAGGAGAGTATTTATGTGACTTAGTTAGCTTGTTTTCTTGCATTTACTTAGCTAAATTACATTAATTACAGTGTTTTGAGCAATTTTCGTGTGTTTGTAGGGTTAAAGGGCAAAAGTGGCAAGAAAGTGCAATTTGGAGCATTTTGGAGCAGTTTTGGGCTTGGAATGGGTAGCTCAAGTATGGAGCAAGGTGGATGGACGTTTTGAAGATCAAAAGAGGTTAGGAGCATGCTACAAGTCTGGAGAAATGAATTCAAGACAAAGAAGATAAGGGAAGAGCAAGACATATGGAACCTTATTGATGCGATGTAAAACAGCACACAAATTAAAACCTCTTGTTGACAATTGTAGTATAGATGCAAGTAGGGATCGTTCTGGACCGAGGATTATGAGGGATTGCTAATCTGTGTAAAACTGACTTAAAAACATAAAACTAAGTTTAAAACACTAAACTAGACTCTAATGACTCAAAACAACTAAAATGACTCAAAACTGCACAAAACAAGCTAATAAACTCAAAACAGACTCTAAGGATAAATTTGGACGAATTTGGGACTACAAAGACTCAAAACTCTTAAAAACACAAAATTGGACAGATTCTAACTAATTTGACACACAAAAGTAAAGGGGATTGGGTTTTGGAAGAATTTAAAGTAAAAACAAAACGGAAACTAGAATTAGACAGATTTGCACGAAATTGGGTGTTTTTGGATGGATGATGGGCTAGCGAGAAGGTTTTTCTCCACACATGACACAGTTGCATACAAACCAATTTTCAGTTATTCTTTCGATAAACCATGAAACTCAACACCCCAGGTTAATTAGGTACACTTAAATTAACCCTTAAGTTCTCCTTAAGTTATTGAATTGGATGGGAAAACGCATACAACAATTCAAAACATTCTCTAAAAGTCCCCTATGTGAACAACACAATAAAGATACAATCAAAGATCATTAAGCTTCATGAAAATTATAAGCATTGACGAGGCATTCGTAACTATGATGAGCATGATACTCATACCAAGAATTCACTTAACGCGATCGTTTATAAGCGACCTCCACTACATGTAAATATAAGTTTATAACGAATAGGTGAAACTCCCTTATATTCTAGCATCAAATTCATGCATGCAAACTAAGCGGCCCTTCTTAATCAACATACAAGAATAAGTTATCAATCAAGCAGTTAAGCAAATTGCATTCACGATTTATGAAATCACAACTGGATGTAATCAATTCATATTGCAAATATGATCATGGTATTGAATAGCCCCCTAGCCAAAAGGGCTTAGTTCCTCATAATCGTAAAACAAAGGTAAACAGATTTATACATTGAAAACAAAAGAAAGAAAACACCTAAACGCTCCAGCAATCCAAATTGAATGCCAAAACGTCCAAAAGCTCTCATTCTTCTCATTTGCTATGGCACAATGGTATGGTGGTGAGTTTTAGTGGTGATTTGTGGTGGTGGATGGATGTAGGTGAGTTATGGTGAAGGATGAAGGGTGGATTTTCGGCAGAAAGTGTGTAGAGTGATCCTAGGAAGCCCTTTGATGTGCGGCAAAGCTCTTTATTTATAAGGGAAAGAAAGGGCACGACTTAGAATTAAATTGGTAAGGTTTAGGACTCCAAATCCTCTAGAAAAAGGGTAAAAAATCAGAATCCCAATAGGAAAAAGGGTAAGTAGGGTGCAACAGGTCTTAGAGAGAAAGGGAAAGACAATTATGTGGCTGATTTTGGAAGAAAGGGTAAGGAGATATGCGGCAAGGGGTTTAGGAAAGGGGAAACATATAATTAAGTGTCCGTAAGTATTTAGGACACTCCTTTGCAGCTGGAACCTTGATAGATTAGGATTAAGAGTTGACTTAGTCACAATAAAGTAAGTTTGACTAGTCAATCCTTCTTCTTGCTGGATTCATTTTCTTCCTTCAATTAATTCTTCCTTCTTTTAAACACATTCCTAGCCTCTTTAGGTCTTCAATTTCATCCATCCACTTTGCTTCAAGCATATGCTATCCATTCCATGCCCAAAACTGCTCCAAAAGGCACCAAAATGCACTTTCTTGCCATTTTAGCCCTTTAGACCTACAAACACACGAAAATAGCTTATCCTAGCTAAGAACATGTGAGAACATTTGAACACATAAGCAAACTAATAACACTTTAAAGTAGGCATGCATTCAAAAACAATTTTAAAACCCATGACTTTCAAAGCCTAGTGAATGGTGAACCACAAGACTCTTTAACAACATTAAAGAGAAGAAAGGATTTTGAGATTCATTACCCTTGAAGCTCATCCTTGTTTACACAAGGGATTCACCCAAGTGGAGGGCCTTAAAGTCACCTCCTAGCTCCTTAGATCTTCCTTGTGATTATCTTCCTTTGATACTCCTCTTGCTCCTTGAGGATGAGAGGAAAGAAACTCCAAAAGTACCAAAGGTTTGGTACCTCTAAGTCTCCACACCAAGGATGTAGTGTGAAGAGAAGATGGATGACTTAAAGAGATTTTGATGCTAGTGAAAAAAACTCCCTAAGTGGCCGGCCTCTATGAAGAAAAAGAGAGAAAATGTTTCTCTTCTTTGGCTCAAGAAAAACCCTAATAAGGTAAAAGCTATAAAGATGTTTTTCTACCACCTCACATGTGAGTGGCAAACTTGCAATTAACCCAAGTTTGATACCCCTCATCCTAGGCCGGTTTTGACTCTGTTTTTGGGTTAATTTCCATTTAGTTTTAGTTGTCACACAACCTAAACTCAATGGGCCTTGTGGACCAAAAACCCTTTTGGGCCCCGAAACCCAAAACCAACTTAAAAGCCCAATACGAACCTTTCGTAAGATTAATTAACTAATTAATTAATCTTGATCATTCTCAATTAAACTATTTAATTGCTTATCCATCTCATTTATATTTCTTCACTTTCATCCTTACTCGGTGTACGATCCATTAGGTTCCAATTAGCGAGGCAGTGGGCGATTGTTACTCTTAACGATCGATTGTGAATTGAAACTACATTTCTATTCTCCCTTGATGAAGATTAGTGTTTCCTAATCCTCAGGGCTTCCACAAACCATAAGTGACACCTAGCAGTATGCCATGGCCACCTAAGCTAAGTAGAAGTGGTTGGAGAACCTATCCAGTTACAATTACAATGCAATACGGTCATTCTCTAATACAATACTCTTGATCACATTGTTTGAGTGATAGTTTGTTTCATGTCTACTATCCAGTGTGATACTTCTCTATATGAATCAATTGAATACGATTTGGATCATGCTTCCTAAATCATATTCGTCTGCTTTGGTCAAAGACTCTTGAATCATATCTCAGAGTATTCTCCTTCCACCATGGAAGGTTAGAGATCCCTTGTTGTGCATTCACATGCCTACATGAGTAGATAGCTTGACCCCAACAATGCCGTGGACACTCTCAATGGAATGCCTTTGACATAATCAAAGATCAAGGACCTAACCATTAGACATCAATGATGCCCCAGGTCAAAGGACTACTTTGCATATTGCAACTTATGAGTTCTTACATGACATGTATGTTCGAACTCTATTTTGATCGTTGTTCAGTGTACTCGATTACCTTTTGAGCACCTATGTGTTTGTCTCAGTGTCCAACACTAAATGACTTGAGACTAGTCATACTCACGCTTGAGTTAACATAACACATACTAACCTTAGCGGATTGTCAATGCCCAATTGGCAATCCTATGGCTAGGAACGTTTTAGGAATGCTCATAAGAGAAAGGTCTCGTTAATCTAACTTACTTAGATCACTTCTCTCTTAGATTAAATACATTCCTTGGATTCCCTTGTTGCTTAGACACATGATACAATAAATAGTGATTAACAATAAGCTTTGCCCTTCATTAAACATATAATAGTTTAACACAATAAGTATTCTGAAAGCTAGTACATCAAATGAGTGGCTTTGTGGGCATACTTCCAACAGAAGTGAGTGAATGATGTAATTTTAATACAATGGTCAACATTTATTTTACCGAAATTTCAATGTCTACTGTTGTAATTTCAATGCAATGGTCAACGTTTATTTCACCAAAATTTCAATGTCTACAGGGTTTTGTAGAGGAGAAATGAGAGCTTCAAGATGGTGGTGGTGGCGTCGAAAAACTCCATCGGAGTTGGCTGGAATCGGCCTTCGAAAATGGAAGGTCGCGAAGGTGGTTTTGGGTTGTGCACGGAAAGGAGAAGTTGGGAGCTTCTCTCCTTTTCTCTGATTGGCTGCTGCCCTCCTCCCTCTCCTTTTGATTGGTCCCTCACTCCTTTATCTATTTGGTCATTTACTAACACAAATCTGATTGGCCACTTTCCCACAAGGTGGGAATTCAAATAATTTATAACTAAACTTTAAATAACCATTTTCAAACATCCATAACTATACCGTTATAATCTGGACTCGCAAACGGCTTTCGTCTATGCGTTCGCACCAACGAGTACTACGAGGATATGTAAAAAGAATAAGTCATACGTCTCTCTAGTCGATGGTCAACAGAAGTCAAAATCTTTGCCTCTAGGGCATTTTCGTTAATTCATGCTTTTAAAATTTATAAAACTGTAATATTTGGGACGGGTTGTCACAAAATACTAAATAGTGTTATTGATACAATTGATACAAACAATGCATGTGATAAATATTGTTAAAAATGAGATTAATACTGACACACCCCGTCTTGAAGGAGGGCATGCTGGCCGTCACGTGAGAGTGACGTAACCATTTACACAGTTCGGAAGCTTAAAAATACAATTGTGAATTCTGTCAGAACACCGTTGGATTCCTCGTGGCCACCAAAGCTCTGCTCTATCTCGAACTTGGAGGGGCACAAAACAAAGTTGAGTGGGTCAGTAAAACAAGTCTTTTCAAATCTTTCCTTTATCAAAGTTCTAACCCCTCGTTGTAAAACCTGTATACTTTCCCAGAAAATAGCATATATAAATATATATAGCTTCAAAAATCTCAAAACACCATTCTTTATCACTTTTCAGAAAATATACCATGCCATGCGCCAAAAACATAATATGGAAGCATCAATATACATCAGGTGAAATAATAAATCAACCGGAGACCCTGCAGTGGTCCTGTGCGGCTGATTCTAGAGCTCAATATCCAATCCAGCTGGAGTCACCAACTGTGACCTGTACGGCACTACACTGCACGTAAGTCGGAACTACCTGTAGTAGTCTGTACGACTATGATGGTGTAATAATACGCTCTAGTGCTTCTCTCATCAATCATCTGTGCACATAATCTAGGGTCACCTACTAGTCGGAACCACCTCTAGTGGTCTGTATGACTAGCATGTCGGAACCACCTCTAGTGGTCTGTACGACTAGCATCTACTTGGATCCAAGGTGAGCGTGTGATGCGGGTGAATAACATAAGCACTAACACCGGGGGTGCAGGTTATGAGCTATCAACATAAATCACATCAAACAATTCAATGAACCAAATATAACTCACCTGATACTCACCTGTGCGTCCGCAGCACCAATTCACATATATGCACCAATTCACCTGTGCGTCCGCAGCACCAATTCGCATATATGCATCATATCGATAAAATATATAACTTATATAAAACACGTCACTATGTAGTTCGATCCGAAAGATCTGCAACTCAGATTTCCAATCCGTAACTCCTAGAGGTCCACAATAAATCTCTAGAACAACATCCTAAAATTTCATTACCATCCAACGGTCGGATCTCTGTCAATTGCCAAAACTAAGTGACTGTTAACATTGTATTTTATGAACTTACAACTCCAATTCCAGAAGATCCGTAAATCAGATTCTTGATCTGTAAGTTCCTATAATCCTCAAATATTACGTATTACAACGTAACAAAATTTGGTGACGATCCAACGGTCGGATCGTCAATTCATATTTTGGCCTAACCCCGCATCGTAACGAATTTAGATTCGAATGATCATCATACGTCATTCATTCACCAAAACTGAATTCAGAACATGAATTATGGCCTAAGAATAGCATTGGCGGCTCACTGGCCACGCGCCGCCGTGGGTGGCGGTCGGCTGCCCCGGCTCGCCAGAAAATTCAACTTTCTCCAAAAATTACCAAAATTTGCAGAATTGAAGATCTCAAAGAATAGAACAACTTTCATACCTGTGACCAAGGCCAATTCGGTCAATAAGAGCTCCAATTTCAGCAAAAACCGTACGAACCCTAGAATTTGGTGTGCTCCAATTCGACCTCCAAAGCAACTCCGACGCCTCAACCATTGCTTGGGCGTTGTCCTAGGCCTCAAGAGAAGTCTAATGGTAGTGGTAATTGGAGGAGGTAGCTTCAAATCATGACGGAAAGGAACCCAACCCGTGCGCCCCCTTTTGCATGGTTTTGTCCAAAATCAAGGCTAAATATAGACAAATTTGATGTGGAATGAATAGAGGGAAGGGCTAGATGATGTTTAGGAGTGGTGGTTTGGCTCAATCCTTCGGAAAATTGATGAATTTCGCCGGAGATGCTCACGGGTCGTGACCGGGTTTGCGGGTCAAGGGGATTCGGCCGACCCCTTTCCTCCTTTCCTCTTCTTTCTCTCATTTCTCTCCTTCCCCTCATCTGGTTGGTCACTGACCTTCCTCTCTCCTCTCCCCATTCGGTCTCTCTCTCCTTCCCTTCTTCCTGATTGGGCTGCTTTGCCCAATCCTTGTTTTTTTTTTTTTTTTTCTTTCTCTGCCACTCCCGTGACTCTCTATCTCTCTCTCTCTCTCTCTCTCTCTCTCTCTCTCTCTCTCATTCCCTCACAAATCTTATTCCTTTAAATCCTAGCCATCCATTTATTTCTTTATTAAATCTGGGCCGTCCACTTTCATAAAAGAAATTCCAGATTTTACTATTATAATTTCTAAAATGCCCAAACTTCAAACTTTAAAATCTTTTTCGTTATAACTCTAAATCACGAACCGTCTGCGCCCACGCTTCCGTAGCGACGAGTACTACGAGGATATGTCAAGAAAACAAATCTTAGATGGCACGACACAACGATTGACCTCGAACAATGCGCGTGCCTCAAAGGGCATTTTTGTAAAATCCTTTATTAAAACTTTAAAAACTCTCAAAATCAGGGACGAGCTGTCACAATACTATTAATAATTGATAAGAATATAATTTATTTTATTAATGATTATTGATAACTCTCTTCTCTATATAATAAATATTGATATTTTTTTATTAATTCAAAACAGTTCGGTTTCGGGCATGTGTGACAGCCCGTCCCGGATTTTTCATATCGTTAATGTGAATTGACGAATTTGACCTCAAGCATTGAGGTACGTTCGTAATTTGCACTAAGGTTTTGGGTCCAATTATATCTATCCCTAAATTCTTGGACCCAATAGGAAACTAGATATTTTCTAGTTGTGATTGGTGGATGAGATTGGACCACATACTCTCATACACACACACTCTCTCTCTCTCTCTTTCCCCCATGTTCTTTCTCATACTCTCTCTCTCGAACTCATTCTCTCTCTTCCCTCGACGTACAGACACAACCAAAACTCACACCAAGCCTTGCAGATCGAGGAGTTTAAGGACACCATTGTGTTCCTCGTGGTGCTACGATTTCAAAGACACCAGTTTCAGGTATGAACACCCTCGATTGCACGTTAACACCTTAACCTGTGCCCATGCACTGTTCATGCAAATTTTATTGCGTGATTTTTTGGAGATTTTAAGCTTCAAGGAAGCTTTAGGAGGTCCACACGAGGCTCGGGGACATTTGTTTGAAGGATTTGGACGTCGGGAAGCCAAGATATGCAAGTTTGAAGTTTTGGCCGGAAGTTCGTGGATTCCCAGGCAAGATCGAGTGGTTTTGGGAGCTTTTAATTGGTATGATCTTGTTCTATTCTTCGTGGGCTTCATTTTGATATAAATTACGTGAAGAATGGATGAAAATCGACGGAGTTATAGTGGTTTAAAAATTTCCCAGATTCCGGGGCCAGCAATGGTCGCCGGAGTTCCAAGGTAGAAGATGACGGCATATTCCGTCAGAGTTGACGAAATATGCTAACGCCGTTAGCTAACCTTAACGGTTACCGTTAGGAATAGATAGAATATTCTTGGTATATACTTGACAGCGTTAACTGACGCCGTCAGTGTGCAGGTCACATGACCGTGCGTGGGGGCGCGTAGGTCCGTGCACCTGCTGGCGCGTGAGGGCGCGTGGAGGCTGGAAAAATTATTTTAAAAATTCCTGGGTGTTCGTGAAGTTGTGTAGGTCACGTTGGTATATTCAAATACCAAAATTGAGAAATGTATGAGAAGTTATTTCCAAGGTTCCGTTTATGTGCGTTAATTAATGTTATTTCAGTTACTTCTCATATAGGCGAGACTTATCCGGATGATAAGCGTAACCAGGCTAGGCACGGGGGTTACGACCCTTCGACTTATCAGTGAGTGGGCAGTTGTTTTCAGTACACACACACACACACACACACACACACACTTGACGTTTTTCCCAGAAAACGTATTTAAAGGAAATATGTTTTAAATGTCATGCCATACTTGCATCGTATTTTAGCATATGCATTATCATGCTTATGCATATTGTTGCATGGTGCTGCAGAGGCCCAGGTAAGCCATAAGTGAGTATATTATGCTGGTAATGATTATGAGATAGATGGTGATGTTGTGATGCATATTGAGCTCATTAATCTGCACCCCGGTATTAGTGCTCCCGCCCAGAGTTACGGGCACAGTCCTTCATGTGATGTTCACCTCCCGCACCACACGCTCATCTTGGATCCAAGTCAGGTGCACAGTCCTGCCGTATAGACCTTAAGTGGATTCAGCTCGTAGGTGACCCGAGATTAGCGCACAGTCTTCACGTGATCGTAACACCAGAGCGTATTATTATTTTACACCCAGTCCTGTCGGTCAGACCACGTGAGGTGGTTCCGACTCATGTGCAGATATGTATATACATGATGAGATATGATGAGATATGTGACGTATATACATGATGAATTATGTGATGAGATATAAGATTGAGATGTGATTGAAATAAGCTGTAGATTTCACCGTATAGATCACATCAGGTGACTTCGGCTAGCAGATGATTATTATGAATTGCATCACCTGGCTTACAGTTGGTATTTCATGATATTGGGCATGGCATACATATAAATATGAATCTTGATATACTGAGCATGATTTGAATTATATTTACGTATTCTATTTTCTGGGAAAACTATACTTGTTTTACGACGAGGGGTTAGTATATTCAAAGGAAGATAAGGTTTTCATATAAGCTTCGTTTTACTGACCCATTCAACTTTGTTTTTCGCCCCTCCAGGTTCTGAGTAGAATTCTCGTTGTTGGCATAGCGAAGGCTCTCAAAGCAGTTTCTGACAGATCACCATCCATGTTGGATCACCTGAGGGTATCGGTTATTTAGTACTTTATTATGCTTGACTGCAACTAAACTTTTATGCTCTGTATTCTTGGAATTCAAACTTCTTCTTACATTAGTATTGCTAGTGTTTCGGTTTTAATTTATCCGTAAATTCTATTCTTTATCGCTTCTGCAATGCGCACATGGCTTACGTCACGCTCATGTGACGGCCAGCATGCCCCACTTTCGGGTCGGGCTGTGTCAGTATGGGTTTGGGGCGGATACCCCAATGACCATAACCAAACCCGAAACCGAAAAATGTACCTGACGGTTACCCATAACCGTAAAATACCCGAAATTTAATCCCCAAAACAGAACCGTTCAGATCGGTTACCTACGGGGAACGGGTTTGACGGGTCAAATTGCTATCCCTAGTCTTGGAGAATGCAAAGATCTACTTAGACCCTTGATTCATCCATGAAATAAGACAATGTTTAAAATTCAAAATACAGTTTGAATAAACTACATGCACGCAAGGTATTAATAACATACAAAATCATGAAGCAGTTGTACAACACCTTGTTTGAGTCGATTAAGCTTCCAAAATGGAATTTCCAAACCTCTACTAAAATGCAATTTATTCAATGTATTAAAAACCCAATTAATTTCCAAGTATGTTTTTCAACTCTTTGTCCATGAATGACGCCTCCACCACTTTGTTTGATAGTCTGCATCGTTATTCCTTGTTCGCCATGGTCACAGGCACGACAGCGGTACATGTGGTAGCAAAAATACATGTCAGGAGGAGGCTACTCTGCATATTTACCCTTAATGATGGATTTGTTGAAAAAAAAAATGGTCATTTTAGATCTAAATCTGTTTGTAAGCATTTCAATATTCATGTGGTCCTGCAGCTTTTCTTCTCCACGGGTCTAAATCCAGCAGTTCATATGTTCCATATATGTTGTCTTGGAGATATCGGTTACAACGATTTTGAAGTTTAATTTTTAAACATATGAGAAATATCTATACCTCTGTTTTTTGAAATCTAAATAATAAAAAAATATAGAGTAAAAATGGGTGTCGAGTATAGTTGGTTAAACCTAGAGCTGGAGTTGTGAGGACGATGATGAGGATTGAGGGAACAAGTGTGATCGATCACGAAGAATGAGATAGAGTTAACGCACATTTTGGTTTGTCCAGGAGAAATTCAAAGTTTTGTTTATTTTTAATTCTCTAAGTGGTCCCCCAACAGTTACTTTAATGGGAGCATTTTTGCTCACCAACCTAAATTTTGGTGTATGCTCTCCATACACCTAATCATTTGTCACGTGTCCTTTCACTTAACTTTGGTTAATTTTTTTCAAAATTGAAAAAGTAACATTTAATGTGAAAATTCACAAAGGTTAAGTGAAATGACACATGGTAAATGATTAGGTGTATGATGAGCATACGCCAAAGTTTAGGGTGGTGAGCATAAATGCTCCCTACTTTAATTGTTAAAACTAAATCATCTAACTATGGTTATGTTAGTGGACAGATGTCAAGCCTTGAAAGTAATGGCGAGCATACACCACAGTCTATGATGTAAGCAAAACCACCCATAAATATGCAAATCATATCAAACTATATCCTCAATATCACCACCCAACGTGGATGGTCAGACTTTGAGTAACAGATTCTAATACAAATCTCTTTACTGTGTTTAAATACAAACTCTTTTTCCCTCTAATTTTTTGCTATGTGATGTATCCCTGTAGCTCATGACACGCCCCGATCCCGATATTCCCCGGATACCAAGATAGGCACGTGCTGGCCGACACCCGAAGGTGACGAAAGCCATTTATTGAGTGCAAATGCTGAAAATAAGGGATAGTTAAGACTTATGATATAAAAGAATAAATATTATGCATTTAAGGAACGTGTTCAGAGCACAACTAATCTAAAACGCTAAAAGAATTAATATAAAATTGAATGAACAAAGGAGTGGGTCCTACACCGAGAGGACTCGAAAATGCCGATGCGAAAGTGCCTGGACGCCGGGATTGTATGCCGTGCACTGTCTCAAATCATAACTTGTATATATAATAATCACTAGTGAATGTCCAATATAACTCTCAAGGCCCCATGCCGGTTCTCCATCTTTGAGCAGACAGTCAGAGGAAAATTACCCCCAGGCCCCATGTCGGCTCCCCGTCCTTGTGCTAAATAGCCAGAGCAACACACTCCAGGCCCTATGCCAACACCAAACCATGGCCCGAGACAGACCGGAATCTATCCCTACGTCCCGTAGCGGAATAAGGACCACTAGGTAAGTACAAAACCATTTAACATATATATATTGAAAAGCAACTTCATAGTATAAAGTCATCCATCATCTATACTATAAAGAGGCGTTCGAAACATGTTCTAAATATCATATCGTCATCCATCAGATATCCTATAAAGAACATGGGTTATAGGAAAAATAGTAATAATTCAATCTAGCCTCAGTAAGCATGTTATCTCAAAGCATTTCATAGAACATAATCATTAAATCATGCTTTTCATGTATGCATTTCTATTATCAAAACATGCATTTTTAGAAATGGTCCACTCACAGTACTTCACCGTAAAAAAGCCATGCTGCTAGCGAAGACGGAAACGCCACTATAATTGTCCCTAATCACATAAATGGTACATTTAGTCAAAATTTACCCAAACGATTGAATTTGGGAAAACAGACTTCAAAAACGGGTCTAGGACGTCGAAATTTGCCTAGGAGAAGTCCCGGACAAAAACTGGAAAAGTCAACGGTCAAAGTTAACGTTGACCGTTGACTGATCAAATTCAAAGTCAATGTTGACCTGGTCAACGGCCAGACATGGTTGAAATCAACAGGTCGTGGATACGGGTCGGACCAGGTCAAACGGGTCTAGGCTTAGGGTTTGGGTTAGTGGGTTTAGGGAAATAGGGAAATGGGTTTTAAGGTTTGGGCTTAGAGCCCCCAATAGAAATGGTCCAAGGGCCCTTAATTTAAAAACAACAAATAAATAAAACTTAAAAGGTTTTGGGTTAGGTCAACGGGCCAAGGGCCCTAAAGGAAACGGCCCGAAGGCCTTGGTATCAGAGCATGGTTTGTTCAGAGCATACTTAGGATTTTCTATTACCATAGTAGTGTGTCTATCATGATGTCATTTGGATTTCACGACTTCCGAATTTGCTGTTTTTCAGCTCAGTTTTGCAATCCTTTTCGCGCTATGAATTGTCTCATCCTATTGAAGAAGAAGAAACTCATGTCGGGATTATGCCTCATCGGTGACATGTTTGATTTGTTGGACGACTTTCAACATCGAATCGATACTCTGCGACATGCATTCCCTGGGAATGGTGGGCAAAGTCTGTGTTACTTAGAAGCGACGTGTTTTTGAAATCTCAGTTTGTGGAAGTCTGGTCAAGACCATCTGTAAATCCGAAATGGCGATGCCGCTCTGCAACATGCATTCCCCAGGAATTGCGGGAGGAGTCGGCTTTACAGCAAAATCTTGGGAAACAGAAAAATCTTGGTGGTACAAGTTGGTTAAGATCAACTGGAAATCTGAAACAGTGATGTTACTCTGCGACATGTTTTCCCCAGGAATGGTGGGCAGAGTCATGTCTTAGTGACAACTACTCGAAGCATTCGAAGTGCATGTTAGAGAAGGCGAGTAAGCATTAGACGTTGCAAAGTTTAGTAAGTGGTAATTGAACTCGTTCTCACTGGAGAAATTTGTGTGGATCTTTAGAACAAGTTCTTGCCAATTGTTCTATTGATGACCCTCTTGCTTACCCCAACGATGAAGTCAAGTTCCTTCACCTTTGACTGTCAGCTTTACACCAAATTTTTCGAGTGTTGACTTCGTTTACATTAATTACTTTTCTTGAGAAACTCCTCTGTGGTAGACGCTATTCTCACCAATTTTCAAAAGAAGTTTGATTCTTGTTGTTGTTGTAGTTGGACTTGGATAATGAAGATCCAATCTTGTTTGGATAAACAAACTCCTTTAATTTCACCTGGGTCTGGTACTCGGTGGTAAACCCTAGTACCTTGTCCATGTACTTTTCGGTAGAAGTGAGCTTAGCTTCTTACTTGTAGCCCAATTGACTAGTGCTCTTGTCCACTAACTATTCAGCCTTGTAAATTTCAGTGTAATGGCTTGAGACTCTACCCTATTCATTATTGTACGAAGATCGAGCTTTGCTTTGAACTTTTCTGGACTCATTGAACTTTGGCTTGCTCAAGGGCATCACTTTAAGGTAGCCAATCGTGCCACTGCATGCATACACAGGCTGCTTTGTATCTTTCTTCTTCGTCATTATGTTGATTAAGAGGTTCAATGTTTAATTTTTGAACTTTGAAACAACTCTCACAAAGTAAGGTGAATTACAAAATATCTTTGGCCTCGTCAAATCTTATTAGCAGTTCTTAACTATTCTTTGAGTTAGACCTATTTCCTTTTTGGCTAAGAAACCAGTCAACCTTACGGTCATGATTAACCAAATAATCATAAACAGTGACTTCCATTTCTGCATCTTCACTTTCCTTCGCTTGTTTGTTTCTCAATGTAAAACTGGATCTTGCCGAAACATTACACGGAGGGTGTGGAAAAAAAAAAAAATTTCTTCTCGGCATGGTTTCTAGTGCAAATGCTAATTTCTTGTACTATAGTTTGGTGCACTTGTTTTGTCCCTTAAATTCCTATGTGTTATTCTAGCATTCTCGACATGGTTTCTCGCTCAATCAATGAGAAATTCACGATCGATCGATGTGGTGGAAGTGTGCGCCCAATTCTTATCGTCTGGAGAGAAATGTTATGAGCATAACCTTTTCACAAGCTTACCAAACTTACTAGAAGGAATTCTACGTGGGTATGAGATTTAAGCCGTCTTTTGGTAAGGGACTGGTGAAGATTGTAGTGCAGGTGATCAGTAGATTGCATCATTATCTTCATGCTAAATTGAATGGTCACTACTCATTATCCTGCTGCAATTCATCAACATCATATCGTACTTTGGTGGTTCTTTTCCAACGTTATGTAGATAAGTTTAGTTGCTCAATTATTTTCAGGGTATCTTCCACCCAACCTTAACACACATTTGATAAGCATCTTCTGAGATTAAAGTCCATATTGGGTTCTGAGTCAAATTCCTGAACGAACTGTCTAGACCTTGTTGGACGCGTTGTGTTCACTCGTATTGTGGTTTCCGCACATTTAGAAGTTGCACTTCTCTTGAAAGGTGTGTACTCTCATGGGTTTTGTTTAGGTTGATCACTTGAGAGTCTTCTTTCTTTCCACCAACTTTGACCTTGTTTGACTAGAAATCTGCAACTAAGCAAAAATTGAGAGGTGATTTGAGCACTACCACAGCTCCCAAGAGATATTGCTATTGGGAAAAGTGACTCATTGTTTTCTATTTGCTAGGCTCACGCTTTTTGGTCTACTATTAACATGGTAGCCACTTCTCTTGAATTCCAAGGTACCGTTTTCAAATGGGTTCTTTACTGGTGAAGTCTGGAGTAGTTGGTCCCATTTAGAAGAATTAAGGAGGATATGATGCTTGGTGCTGGATAGAGTTTTTTACGACGACAGTTCTTATTTTGTTCGGTTTAAGTATAGTGCTTTTTGCAACATAGTACGAGAATTTTCTACAGGCAACACTGGTTGGCAGAAGAGTTTTGCGAATTTGTATTCGGAAGATTGAATTTTACGACGTGTGAAATTATGCACACTCAGAAAATTACTGCTTGCTTATTGAGACAACAAATGTGCGGTTGATATCTCAGGCGGCCGACCGTTGTATCGATAACTTATTCGTTGGGTTCGTTAAGCAAGTGGGCAAGAAAACCAATCTACGGTAATTATAGATTCACTATTGTTGGGACTTGACCCAAAGACACATCTGTTCTCGGAGTACGTGACGTTCGTCATTTTTCAGTTTTGATTTCCGGTATAAGTATTTTAACTTCCTTTACTTTGGTTATTTGTTTTTGGCGATAAAAATGTTTTGGGGGAAGTATTTTCGTTTTCAGTTTTAAGTTCAGAACGAGTTTTCGACCTATATGTTATTACTTATCTATTTTGATGTTATCATATTTTACGTACATATTTTTGATCTTACGTCAATACGCGTTTTCGACTTTAAATTTTTATAAAGTATGTTTCTACTTTTACACTGATGGGCAAGAAAGTAAGAGCTGGGAGGCAAGATAGAGGATTTTGCAACCTGCTCGCAATAGTGTGGCATATTCTCTTTGGTGCACCCACTCTGACTTGATTTCTCTTTATACATATATTCTTCTTCCTATTTTCGAGTATTTCAGTTTATTAAGTGATTTTAAATTTCGGGGACGAAATTTTTATAAGGAGGGTAGATTGTTACACCCACCCCTTACATATATATATATATATATATATATATATATATATATATATATATATAAAATTATGTTTCCCCCAATAAATTTTTGGTTTTAAACTATTTTAAACCCTTAGATGTTTTTGGGTTAATTTCCACTTAGTTTTAGTTGTCACACATCCTAAACTCAATGGGCCTTGTGAACCAAAAAAAACCCTTTCTGGCCCCGAAACCCAAAACCAACTTAAAAGCCCAATACGCACCTTTCGTAAGATTAATTAACTAATTAATTAATCTTGACCATTCTCAATTAAATTATTTAATTGGTTATCCATCTCATTTATATTTCTTCACTTTCATCCTTACTCGGTGTACGATCCATTAGGTTCCAATTAGCGAGGCAGTGGGCGATTGTTACTCTTAACGATCGATTGTGAATTGAAACTACATTTCAATCTTCCTTCGATGAAGATTAGTGTTTGCTAATCCTCAGGGCTTCCACAAACCATGAGTGACACCTAGCAGTATGTCATGGCTACCCAAGCTAAATAGAAGTGGTTGGATAACCTATCCAGTTACAATTACAATGCAATACGATCCTTCTCTAATACAGTACTCTTAATCACATTGTTTGAGTGATAGTTTGTTTCATGTCTACTATCTAATGTGATACTTTTCTATACGATTCAATTGAATAATGATTTGGAACATTCTTCCTAAGTCATATTCATATGCTTTGGCCAAAGACTCTCGAATCATATCTCAGAGTATTCTCCTTTCACCATGGAAGGTTAGAGATCCCTTGTCGTACATTCACATGCCTACATGACTAGGTAGCTTGACCCCAACAATGCCGTGGACACTCTTAATGGAATGCATTTGACATAATCAAAGATCAAGGACCTAACCATTAGACATCATTGATGCCTCAAGTCAAAGGACAACTTTGCATATTGCAACTTATGAGTTCTTACATGACATGTATGTTTGAACTCTATTTTGATCGTTATTTAGTGTACTCGATTACCTTTTGAGCACCTATGTGTTTGTCTCAGTGTCCAACACTAAATGACTTGAGACTAGTCATACTCACGCTTGAGTTAACATAACACATACTAACCTTAGCGGATTATCAATGCCCAATTGGCAATCCTATGGCTAGGAACGTTTTAGGAATGAACATAAGAGAAAGGTCTTGTTAATCTAACTTACTTAAATCACTTCTCTCTTAGATTGAATACATTCCTTGGATTTCCTTATTGCTTAAACACATGATACAATAAATAGTGATTAACAATAAGCTTTGCCCTTCATTAAACATATAATAGTTTAACACAATAAGTATTCCAAAAGCTATTACATCAAATGAGTGGCTTTATGGGCATACTTCCAACAATCTCCCACTTGCACTCAAAGCCACCTTCCCATGTATCTAATACCCATCATTTCCATATGGCGGTCAAGTTGGATTTGAGACATTGCTTCATCAGTGGATCTGCTACATTATCGGCTGAGGCAACCTTGAGGATGTTGACTTTCCCCTCGGCAGCATATCTTTTAATGATATTAAAGCGTCTGTCAAAATGTTTGTTCTTTTGATGAGCCCTGGGTTCCTTGGCTTGAGCTATCGCCCCACTATTATCACAGTACAAAGTTACTGGTGACGTAATGGTTGGAACCACTCCAAGTTCAGTGATGAACTTCTTCATCTAGAACGCTTCTTTTCCGGCTTCAGCTGCAGCGACATATTCAGCCTCTGTCGTGGAATCAGCAATTACATCTTGTTTCTTGCTTTTCCAGCTGACAGCCCCACCATTCAAAGTGAACACATATCCGGAGTGGGAACTTCTATCATCGACGTCAGATTGGAAATTTGCGTCTGTATAGGCTTCCACTCGCAACTCTATTGCTCCTCCATAAACGAGGAACATGTCCTTAGTTCTTCTTAAGTACTTAAGGACCGTCTTGACAGGTGCCCAGTGTTCTGATCCTGGGTTAGATTGATATCGGCTAGTAATGCTCACAGCATATGCGATATCAGGCCTTGTGCATATCATGGCATACATGAGACTTCCTATGGCGGAAGCATAAGGAATAGAACTCATTTGCCGTATTTCTTCAAGAGTCTTAGGTCCCATGGACTTAGAAAGGTAAATTCCATGTCTCACAGGAAGAAAACCTTTCTTAGATTGTTCCATCTGGAACCTACTTAGCACCTTATCTATGTACATAGATTGGGATAATCCAATTAATTTTCTAGATCTATCACGATAGAGCTTTATCCCAAGCACATAAGATGCATCTCCCAAATCTTTCATGTGGAAGGTTTTGGACAACCATATTTTTACAGAAGAAGTACTGTAGTGTCATTCCCGAATAGTAATATGTCATCTACATATAACACTAAGAATACTACTGCATCCCCAACGACCTTTTGATAAACACAATTGTCATCTTCGTTTTGAGTAAAGCCAAACGATTTGATTTCAGTGTCAAAACGAATATTCCAGCTCCTGGAGGCTTGCTTAAGTCCATAAATGGACCTTTGAAGCTTACATACCTTAGTCTTTTCAGACTTGGACACAAAACCTTCAGGTTGAGTCATATAGAGCTCTTCCTCTAGGTAGCCATTCAGAAAGGCCGTCTTCACGTCCATTTGCCATATCTCATAATCATGGTACGCAGCTATAGCAAGCAAAATCCGAATGGACTTAATCATGGCTACATGAGAAAAGGTTTCTTCATAGCCAATCCCTTCTCGTTGCCTGTAACCCTTGGCTACTAGTATAGCCTTATAAGTCTCCACGTTACCATCAACGCATATCTTTCTCTTGAAGACCCATTTGTTTCCAACAGGTACTATACCTTCTGGAAAGTCTACAAGAGTCCAGACTTGATTTTGATACATGGAATCCATCTCAGATTTCATGGCCTCTTGCTATCTCTTTGAATCAATGTCAGGCATTGCTTTAGTGTAGTCTCTAGGGTCCTCTTTTGTGTCATTATCACCTAGAAGGTGCAATTCCCCAAATTCATTATCCAAGCCATACCTCTAAGGTGGCCGGCTAACCCGTTCAGATCTACGTGGAGCTAGGGTTTCAGGAACAGGGTTGTCAACTTGTCGAGTGCTTGTTTGTGGTTCATCATTAATCTCATTAATCTCCATCGTTTTACTTATAGGTCCTTTGAGAACAAATTCGTCCTCTAGAAACTTAGCAGTTTTGGCGACAAAGACTTTCTGGTCGTCAGGATGGTAGAACCTATATCCCATGTTTTTCTAGGATATCCCACAAAATAGCACCTAACTGATCTCGCTTCAAGCTTAGTAGCTTCAAGCTTCTTGACATATGCTTCACAACCCCAAATCTTAATATGATTAAGACTTGGCTTTCTTCCATGCCATATCTCACAGGGTGTTTATGAAACTAATTTGGAAGGTACTCTATTAAGCAAGTAAGCTGTTGTATATAGAGCATATCCCCATAATGTTACTGGTAGATATGCGAAACTCATCATAGAACGAACCAAGTTCATCAAGGTTCAGTTTCTCCTTTCAGACACTCCATTAAGTTGAGGAGTTCCTGGTGGAGTCCATTGTGATACTATTCCACACTCTTTGAGATAATCTAGGAATTCAGTACTCAGATACTCACCCCCTCGATCTGATCTTAGGGTCTTTATCTGTTTCCTAGTTTGCTTCTCTACTTCATTCTTGAATTCTTTGAACTTTTCAAAGGATTCTGACTTGTACTTCATAAGATACACATAGCCAAACCGAGGGTGATCGTCGGTGAATGTGATATAGTAGGAGAAGCCTCCTCTCGACCTAGTAGACATAGGTCCACATACGTTAGTGTGGATTAAGCCTAGAATTTCAGTGGCACGCTCTCCCTTCCCAGTAAATGAAGATTTGGTCATCTTCCCTTTCAAGTAACATTCACAAGTACCCATTTGGTCATTACCTAATGGGTAGAAATATCCATCTTTTGACATCTTGCGAATCTTATCAAGGTTCACATGTCCAAGTTTAAGATGCCACATCTTTTCTTGGTTAACTTCTTCTCTAGCCCTTTTGGGTTTTGAGGTATTCCCACTTTCAATACAGTGCATTCCACTACTTGCCTTTAGGTGAAAAAGTCCCTCTATCATATTACCATGAGAGATAATACGACCGTTCAAGTACAAAGTGCAACTTAATTTGTCAAACAATACTGAGTGCCCGTCTCGTAAAAGCATACAGATGGATATCAAATTCTTTATACATGAAGGAAAATGTAAACAATTTTTAAGTTCCAAGACTTCCCCAGAGGGAAGTTGAAGCATGTAGGTGCCTACTGCTTTTGCAGAGATTTTAGTGTCATTCCCAACTCGCACAACCATCTCCCCGTTGAGTAGTGTCCTGCTCCCTATTAGTCCTTGCAACGAATTGCAGATATGTTGACTAGCGCCTGAATCAAATATCCAGGAATTGGAGCTTACTGTAAAAACACTCTCTATGACAGAAATAGTCCCTTCAAAAGTTCATGTCATAAGGCTCGCAATGCGCACCCTGTATTTCTTTTTCCAACGTTCATCCTTTTCACAATGAAAGCATGTTTCTTCGGATTTTCTTGCTTTCTTATTTTGCAACCTTTTCCTTATGATTGCATTCTCACTCCCACTGTCCTTTTTGAAACTTTGTTCAAACTTACAGCACCTGTCAATCATCTCGGTAAAAGTATGATTGAATCTATTCACTTTATAGTTTACTATAAACTTAGTGAAATCATCCGAGAGAGATGCAAGGAAAAAGTCTTGGGCCATTTTCCCATCGATGGAAAATCCTAAACTCATCTTGAAAGATCCTTTCCATCTTTTGTCCATGTTTTTTTACTGATGTCCCCTTTGCCATTTTGGCATTTAATAGACTACAAACATTTGAGAATCGTACGTTACTTGTCTCAATGTCATGCATCTTATGGAAACTTTCAACCATGGCACAAGAAGTGTCCATGTGCTCATGTTGCTTCTTAAGCTCCTCACTAAGTGAAGTAAGGATTAAGCATTTGGCTTGTAAGTCATCCACATAGTGTCTAGCATAATTTTGACACTCCTCTTTTGAAGCTAGTTTCGTAGGAGGTACATGAGGAGGGGATTGCTTGAGCACATACGATATGTCATTCATCTTTGAGACATTCTCAATGTGATGAAACCAAGCAAGGAAACGTTGGCCCCTAAGGCCTTTTTTGTCAGGTACAATGTTAGGTGTAATTTTAGGCATGTCGTTAACTACATAACATAACAGAAATCGTATTAGATTGTTGATTTTAAAACTACTTGATTGGGTCTTAAATCAAATATTACCACCTACTATTTTTGGCAAATTCCACATCCCTCAATGGAATCCGAGAGTTATGTTGAACTCTTAGCGGAGACTCACCATTACCAAGCCCACCTCACAATGATATGACGTTGGTTAGCAACAATAATGATGAGAGAATAACGCTTTAGTCATTTACAACTCTTGTAATTACCCATCTAGTTTGGCCTCTAGAGAATGATGTCTCACAATGATATGATGTTGGCACCATTGCACTTAGTTAAGTTATTCCCACCATGCTAGTTCGTGTAGGGGTTCAAGAATAGACTCACAATGATATGATGTTGGCCATCCTCGTTGCCTACCTCACCACATCATGTATGTTCCTATGGACTCCTCTTGGAGGTAAGCACATACTTTGAACTTCCCCATGATATGGTGAAGCCGTTGTATGAGTCACAAACGATTGGAGGCCACCACGGTGGAAGGCCTACGAAGAGATGTTCAAAGCATCTCTCGCTTATCAACTTAATATTCGTTTTTGTTGAGGGAGTAGTGTTGGGCTACATCAATTTCATTTTAATCTTATTAAAAGGACTTAGGATGATTATGAATCGGTTGAATTGATCCAACACGAGCCTTATGTTGGATCTTGGGTCTAAGGTAGGTAGTTGTTGATTTTAGTTACGCGTTTAATCTAATTAAACCGTCATTTCCTATTGGGCGTTCAACCCAACTATTCCAATTTGCATACAAATAGACAAAAAGGAATACTTGAAATAAAGAGAAGGGCTTATGCCCTTTTACAACAAATTGGAAGGACTTATGCCCTTCTACAACACATTTGAACTAATCAAATTACATTCAAATCTAAACTACTTAACCCAAACATTCATAATGTAAAACAGCCAATCACATAGCTCAATTATCGAGGCCTTTGGTTCATAATCACCATTTTCTTAATCAATCACATTAACTAAGAAAGCAACTTAAACAATTGGTTTTCAGATTCATAGAATTGATTCAAACGGAACTTAATGAAATGAAAATCCAATTCTCATTAAAGAGACAAAACCATTTTGTTCTCATCATATTTTGGGCCGAAAAACAATGACCTCAACTATTAGGCCACTACGCAAAACACAAACCTTTTGGGGTCACTTTATAAAAACACAAGAGTCCACAACTTCATGTATTTACAACTAGAACCCAAAAATTTTAACAATTACAAAAACTTCATTAAAGGAGCAAAACAATTTGTCCTTTAGTGATTTTGAGCCTTTACATAAAAACATAAATTTTTTGGTCCAAGTGCAAATACACAAAAGTATCAAAACTTTATGTAATTGCATAAAACACCAAAAGTACCCTACTTATTAGGGTGGCCGGTTATGGAGGGACGAAAGGAGTGTTGGTTTTGGTGAAAATTCAAAATTTTGAATAAAGTGTGTTGAAAAGGTGAAAGGTATGGGTTGAATAGTTGATTGGCATGGTTGAAAAACTTGATTGGTATGGTTGTAAGAAATAGGTAAGGTGTAGCTTTTATTAAACAATAAAACACAATCATCCATCACCAATAAATAACAAACCAAAACTTTATGAAAAGCATCAAACACTTTGAATCAAAACACCAAACCTTTTTGTTCTTGGTAAGAACATCAAGAACATTGAAGAACACACATGAAAACTCATAAGAGCTCCATGAATGTTTTCACTCAATAAAACTCAAATTTTTACTACTCAAAAGAGGGTTAACATCCTAGGGTACATAGGGGTTCCAAAAGTCACTTTAAAACACTTTTAACAAGACAAACATGAACCCAAAAATCCACCCTTTGGATTTGGCCAAATTTCCCCAATGAACTACATCTACAACATTTGAGATGCTAAATTTTCAAGCAAAATTTATATTCAAAAAGCAAGAACAAAGCTTGTAACATTTACAACATTTAAATCACAAACCATGAAAAACACAAAACCCAAAAGGATTCACCATACACTAGACCTAGGCTCTGATACCACTTGAAGGAAAAATTTTGTCCTAGCCAAGAACATGTGAGAACATTTGAACACATATGCAAACTAATAACACTTTAAAGTAGGCATGCATTAAAAAACAATTCTAAAACCCATGACTTTCAAAGCCTAGTGAATGGTGAACCACATGACTCTTTAACAACATTAAGAAGAAGGAAGGATTTTGAGATTCATTACCCTTAAAGCTCATCCTTGTTTACACAAGGGATTCACCCAAGTGGAGGGCCTTCAAATCACCTCCTAGCTCCTTGGATCTTCCTAGTGATTTTCTTCCTTTTGATACTCCTTTGCTCCTTGAGGATGTGAGGAAAGGATCTCCAAAAACACCAAAGGTTTGGTGTCTCTGAATCTTCACACCAAGGATGAGGTGTGAAGATGAAATGGATAACGTAGAGAAGAAAAGATTGCTAGCTATCTCTTCCCTTAGTGGCCGGCCTCTTTTAGAGAAAAAGAGAGAAAATGTTTCTCTTCTTTGCCTCAACAAAACCCTAATGAGGTAAAAGCTATAAAGATGCATTTATACCACCTCACATGTGAGTGCCAAACTTGGAAATAACCCAAGTTTGCTACCACTCACCCTAGGCCGGTTTTGACTTTGTTTTTGGGTTAATTTCGACTTAGTTTTAGTTGTCACACAACCTAAACTCAATGGGCCTTGTGGACCAAAAGAAACCCTTTTGGGCCCCAAAACCCAAAACTAACTTAAACGCCCAACACGAACCTTTCGTAAGATTAACTAACTCATTAATTAATCTTGACCATTCTCAATTAAACTATTTAATTGCTTATCCATCTCATTTATATTTCTTCACTTTCATCCTTACTCGGTGTACGATCCATTAGGTTCCAATTAGCGAGGCAGTGGGCGATTGTTACTCTTAACGATCGATTGTGAATTGAAACTACATTTCAATTCTCCCTTTGATGAAGATTAGTGTTTGCTAATCCTCAGGGCTTCCACAAACCATGAGTGACACCTAGCAGTATGTCATGGCTACCCAAGCTAAGTAGAAGTGGTTGAAGAACCTATCCTGTTACAATTACAATGCAATACGATCCTTCTCTAATACAATACTCTTAATCGCATCGTTTGAGTGATAGTTTGTTTCATGTCTACTATCTAATGTGATACTTCTCTATACGATTCAATTGAATAATGATTTGGAACATTCTTCCTAAGTCATATTCATATGCTTTGGCCAAAGACTCTCGAAACATATCTCATAGTATTCCCCTTCCACCATGGAAGGTTAGAGATCCCTTGTTGTGCATTCACATGCCTACATGACTAGATAACTTGAACCCAACAATGTCGTGGACACTCTCAATGGAATGCCTTTGACATAATCAAAGATCAAGGACCTAACCATTAGACATCAATGATGCCTCAGGTCAAAGGACTACTTTGCATATTGCAACTTATGAGTTCTTACATGACAAGTATGTTCGAACTCTATTTTGATCGTTGTTCAGTGTACTTGATTACCTTTTGAGCACCTATGTGTTTGTCTCAGTGTCCAATACTAAATGACTTGAGACTAGTCATACTCACGCTTGAGTTAACATAACACATACTAACCTTAGCGGATTGTCAATGCCCAGTTAGCAATCCTATGGCTAAGAACGTTTTAGGAATGAACATAAGAGAAAAGTCTCGTTAATCTAACTTACTTAAATCACTTCTCTCTTAGATTAAATTCATTCCTTAGATTCCCTTATTGCTTAAACACATGATACAATAAATAGTGATTAACAATAAGCTTTGCCCTTCATTAAACATATAATAGTTTAACACAATAAGTATTCCAAAAGCTATTACATCAAATGAGTGGCTTTGTGGGTATACTTCCAACAGCGGGTTGGGGGTCCCGAGCTGCAGGCCCATATGATTGTCATCCCAAGCCTCGGCCTGGTCGAGTTCTGAGGGAAGGCAGCAAGCCCAGAGGGCTGCGCAAGGTCCAAATCAATGTCTCAAGTCTGTCACACGGTGGTGCCGCAAGAAAATTACCCAGTTTTTTTTTTTTTTTTTTTTTTTTCGAATCTAGGGTTGTAGAAACCCGAATATGCTTCTAATTTATGAATATACTTTGACTCACAAATTCCACATAGCGATTTAATTGCGTAATGCATGAAACAAATATATATATTGACAAATATATGAACATATACAATATATATATCGGAAGGAAAATATAAACATAAGGGGGTTCATGCATCATGGGGAATGTTTTCATGCTTTAAGGTCGTTTCAAATATCTTACTTTATTTGAAGCGTACCTGATTGGCAAAAAATGATAAAAGCCTTTGAATTTGTTGAAGATTCCTCTCGGAAAGCCGGAATTGCATCTCCAATGTGTTGTATCACGTTCAACATAGAAAAATTAAATTGAATTAATAGCATGTAGATCAATTTAATGAAATAATAAATTAATCATAAAGAGAATGATTAAAACGTAATACTCCCCTAATTGAAGATCAAACTCTCTTTAGCATAGCGGCAAGTGCATGCTGATAACGTGTTGTAGCCATAATTTACTGAACAATTATGGATGCCAGAAAGAGAGAGAGGGTGCGGCATAGAGAGAAGAAGAAATAGATGTGTAATTGTGGGTGTGTGTTATTCCACCCCATTGTGCCTTTATTTATAGTAGTAGGGAAGGTTAATTCCTTATCCTTTAGGATTACAACATTTAATAGGTAATCTACTCCTAATAGGAATATAATATACATTCCCATATGTACGAGGATTTACACAATCACATTCCTATTCTAATACTCCTGCAACATCATTAAGTTTATTTTAATAAAAAAACCATGCTATAACTTTATTTAATTAAAAAGACTTAAATTTTAATGAAAAACCCTTAAAATTTAATAAAAATGACAAACAAACTTAAATTTTAATGAAAAAGACATAATTTTAATATTAAAAAAAAATTTTAAAAAAATCTGACGCGCGGACCCATGCGTTCTCACACTATTTATGAAACTTCTACATTGTTTATGAAACTTACGACACTATTTATGAAACTTACTGCACTGTCTATGAAAACTTACGACACTGTTTATGAAACTTATTACACTGTTTATGAAATTTAACTGTACTACATTCTTCTTTCCTCCTCTTGAATTTTCTTAGCACATTCTCACCTTCCAAACACATTTTCTTCTTCTAATTTTCTTCAATACTCATCAAATTTGCTCTGTATGTTTTTTTATCAGTTTACATGGGGGGATGCGCCCACATTATTTTTTGAACTTTCTCTAAAACTCTCTTTCTCTCTCGAACTCAATCTCTCTAGCACCGAGAGAAGAAAGCTCTCACTCTCCCACTTACCTTCACTAATCAATCCCAAACTTAGCATGTTTGAAGTCCGTGGGATGCAAAGATCACAATGGTGGTCTTACATGTGGGATCGGTGCAGTGTAAACCTCGACACCATTAATGCCTGTGAGCTTGAAGCTCTCAAACTCAAACCCAGGTGAGGTCTCTACTTACTTTTGAATTTATGGGTTTTAATCTCACCATGTTGCACTCTGTGATGCTAATTTTGGGTTGAAACTCGAGGGTTTCAACCTTTGCAACTTTTGCACATACAAACCCTAGCCCTGACGACAAATTCCACCAAAATGCCGTCGAGTTTGAAGTCGGCTGGTGTTGGTAAAGCATCCATTCTCTCTCTCTTGTTTCAGGGATGTTTGGATGAATGATTTCTTGTATCAGTTTATATGGGGATCCACCCAGCACAAGTGGGGTTCTTTATGTTTTTTTATTTTATTTTATTCTTTTGTCCTTATTATTAAATAAAATTAGTTGATGATTTTTTATTAAAATGTAAAAATTTGAAGTTATTTTCATTAGTTTTCCTATTAAATAATTGTTCAATCAAGTTCAATCAGACATCAGACAAACCTAAGCATTCAACACAATCCGCAGGAAACATACATGAATTTTTCTTACAAGTCACCTAATCAGATTAAGAACATACTTTTGAAGTATTCATGAACTATTAATTGCTTCTTGACTTGGAGAGAGCTTCCTTGCGTCAATCAATGTGTCATTTGGCCAAGATTGTTATATATCTTTTATATATAAAGAAGTGAAGCCTTTTAATTGGTCAAGTGAAGCATCATAAAAGAAGGTAAAAAATGATAAGACTTGTTTATATCTGTAGACATCGAAATTTCGGTGAAATAAATGTTGGCCAATAATTAAAATTTCAATGTTCACGTGTCACATAAATTTTACACGTAGCATGTAACTCAACGAAAAATCGAAAATCATCGGAAAAGTCATCAAACAGGACACGTTCAACACCTGGCAGAAATGATTTATTTCATCTAATTATTTAAATCCAAAAATCAAGTTTTGGAATTCTATAAACAGGAAGCCAAGGCATTCATTTTCATTGACCAATTCACATCACACCAAAACCTTGAAGCTTTGAAACTATAAAAGCTCTCAAGCAAATCCCGAAGGATCAAGAAAGCTCTCTTCGTTCTTCATCAAATCCTCCTTCAAGATCAAGCCCCCGATGGCCCTTGAAGAAAGAGTTCATCGTTCATCATCCATTCATCCTAAAATCAAACCCCGACGGCCCTTTGGATCAACAACATTAACAAATCCATACATCCATTCTTCAAGATCAAGCCTAAAAGCCCTTGAAGATCTGTTCATCACCGTTCTTCAAGATCAAGCCCAAAAGCCCTTGAAGATCCGTTCATCCATCAACCTTCAAGATCAAGCCCAAAAGCCCTTGAAGAAATCTGTACAATTGTTCTTCAAGATCAAGCCCACAAGCCCTTTGAAGACCCGTTCATCAACCTTCAAGATCAAGCCCCAACGGCCCTTAAAGAAACTTCCAACCGTTCATCCAAGATTAAGCATCGACGGCCCTTGGATCAATCGCACATCCATAAATCAACACCTTATGGAGATCGAATTAGAAGATCAAATTTGAGAGAGATTGTAACCCCAAAATCATTAATAAAAAAAAATTTATTTTGTACACGTGTTCTTGTCTCATTCGTTGCAGGAATTTCCGTGTTTACAAATTTGGCACGCCCGGTGGGATAATCTCTACCTTTCATCTCTTTCTCCATTCAAGAAATCCAAGCACACTCCAAACACAATGGCATCAAAGGAGGGACAAGTCGTTCTTACAACCATCAGCGCTACCTCCATTGAAGAACAGCTGGTTCAGATGAAGGAAATGTTTGCAACGATGACAAAAACCCTCGAAGAAAAAGACTTGAAGATTGTTATGCTCTTGGGTAAATTGGAGGCACATCATGATGAAGGAGCCAGCTCTGGCCTAAAGAAAAATGCCGACAAGGAAGATGAGCCTTTGGTGAAGAAAGCTGAAGAAAAGCCGGAGCCAAACCAAGCAGTGATGCTCATGGGATCTTTCTCCATCAAGCAGTTGCAGGAGATGATTGCCAGCACCATCAAGGCACAATACGAAGGGAGCTCACATACCTCCGCATTGTACTCAAAGCCTTACTCAAAGAAGATTGATGCCTTGAAGATGCCAAGGGGATATCAACCACCAAAGTTCATGCAGTTTGATGGAAAGGGAAACCCAAAGCAGCACGTCACCCATTTCGTTGAAACTTGCAACAACACGGGGACTGAAGGGGACTACCTTGCAAAGCAGTTCATGCGCTCATTGAAAGGTAACGCCTTCGACTGGTACACCGACCTCGAGCCCGAATCCATCAACAGTTGGGAGCAATTGGAATGGGAATTCCTCAATCGCTTCTACAGCACTCGTTGCACAGTAAGCGTGCTGGAGCTGATGAGCACAAAGCAGTGGAAGGACGAGCTAGTCGTGGACTACATCAACTGATGGCGCAATCTAAGCCTCGACTGCAAGGACAGGCTCTCGGAAATCTCCTCAATCGAGATGTGCGTCCAAGGCATGCAATGGGGTTTACACTATATCCTTCAAGGCATCAAACCACGAACATTCGAAGAGTTAGCCACCCGCGCCCATGACATGGAGTTGAGCATTGCCCATCATGGGAAGAAAGAATCGATCGCCGACTACAAAAACGACAAAGTTTTTGGGCCAAATGTGGAGAAGCTGCGGGGAAACCCACCAAAGAAGCAATGACGGTCAACACAGCTCCCATCAAAATCTCTACACGAGGAAAGGCGATTCAAACCGAAGCTTTTTGTGATCAAGAAATACGTAGACGCACTTTGAAGGAGCTTGAAAAGAAGACTTGTCCATTCCTTTACTCTGATGTGGTTGCCATGTTGAAAGACTTGCTTGACAAAAAGGTGATCGACCTACCTGAGTGCAGACGGCCATAAGCGATGAATCATACTGACAATTCAAGATACTGTAAATTCTACAGCTTCATTAGTCATCCAACAGAAAAGTGCTTCATGCTGAAAGATCTCATCATGAAGCTGGCTCAAAAAGGAATCATCAAGCTAGATTTTGACGATGTGGTGAAGTCAAATTATACCACCGTCACTTATGGCTCTGTAAACTCAAAATCTTCACCTCGATCGCTGGGGGCATGCTCCAAAACCATGCCAGTCAAACCGAGTGAAGTTGAAGGATGAACTCATGTCACTTCGAAAAAACTGCGCAAGAAGCATACGTCTCCTCCACAAGTTCACCAATCAGAAAGAGGACAAAGCAATTCTCGTCAACCTCTGAAACGATGTGAAAGTGTTGACGATGATGAAATTTC
Source organism: Heteromeles arbutifolia (assembly GCA_024362995.1). Classification (NCBI taxonomy): domain Eukaryota; kingdom Viridiplantae; phylum Streptophyta; class Magnoliopsida; order Rosales; family Rosaceae; genus Heteromeles; species Heteromeles arbutifolia. The sequence goes on along the minus strand of JANCRC010000002.1, from coordinate 33,160,460 downwards.
AACACGAAGATCGTCCATCCCCATCACGATGTGCGATTTTTTCCCCGAAGACTTCTTCAATCACTGGGGCAAGACTCCTTGCTATGAAGATTGCGAGGAACGCCTCTCCAAAATTGCTTGACCAATCGACGTGCAGCTCCTGGTCCGCAAGAGCTTAAACTGCATGGCACTATGCTCATTGTTCGCACGAGCTTAAAAGGCGACACCAACAACGCTCTTGGTCTGCACAAGCATAAAAGTCAACACCAACGCTCCTGATACGCACGAGCATAAAAGGGAACACCAAAGCTCCTCGTCCGCACGAGCCTAAAAGGCGACAATCAAAGCTCCCTGCCTGCACGAGTTGAAATTGCAAACGGCACCAAATGCTCCTTGCCTGCACGAGCTGAAACTGCAAAACGACATCAATTGCTCCTGGCCCGCAAGAGCATAAACTGCATACGGCACCAAAAGAAAATACCAAAAAAAAATAAAAAATGTATTTGAACTACGTTATGACTTGATCTCTTCTTTGGAAGGATACGTAGGCATCTCGAACATTCAACTTCGAGTTCAGTCACATCAAAATAAAGAATAAATTTTTTTTATTAATAATGAATGGTGGAATCACCATTCTAAAAAAAAAAGAAAAAAAAATCTCTTTAGAAAAACTGACAAAAAATGGTGTCACAAGCAACAGCGCTCTGATTCCCACTCAAAAAGGGTCCAAGGCCTAGACGTTAAGCCCACCAAAGCCACAGCCCACGCTAGGCCATGTCTCTCCAAAACTAGGGGCTTCAATCCACAACCATCTCTTCAAAGAACCAATGAACCCAGCTATAAATCCAGGCCCAAGCTCCAGCTTGTCTTCTTCTCCCTCCAGGCCCAGGCCCGGCTCCCAAAGGCCTTCGACCTGCAGATCACCACATGCCGCGGGCCGGCCCAGTGCTATCATCAATTCCACTCCCGTAGCAGCACCCAACCTCACCAAATTCCTCACCGTCATCATCATCGCCAGCCACCAGCAGCAAGTTCGACTCGTTTTATGGGTCTTAAAATCAGTGGACATGGAAAGATGCAAATCGTTGCTGGTCACGAGCCGACCACCATCTATTACTCAAGAGATCTGCAACGACCCTCTCTCTCCCAAACGCAGCAACATTAGGGTCTCCAAGTCAGAATCCTACGCGACCCGTCATGACGCGCCTCCTCTACGAGTGCATCGCGTACCAGCATCTCCATCCTCGTCTTCCTCTCCAACGTCATATCCACCAACTGACCGCGGCGACGCTACGCCGCACAGCCAGATTCGGACCACTACGACGAGGACAGTTTTGACGATCTCGAGAACTGCTCTAATTTCGACGATGGTGGAGATCATGAGGACTCGTACAAGCAGCCCGGTAGTGGCGACTCAAATCTCGACTCCAACTAGGCCATAAGTTCCCCCGTGGTAGGTTCCTTCGAGACTAAAGGCAGCAACAGCGAGGAAGAGGTTTCTCAGGAAACTCTGAAGGCCTTGCTTTCGTTAATGGGAGCTCTGGAATCGGCCAAGGAGCTGCTCAGATTTGAAAGCACCGAGTTCTTCGTCCAGCTCCGCTCCTCGTCTTTCCCTGCAACTTCAAAGAGTTTGGTCCAGATCCACCAGGCTCCTTCTTTTCTGCTCCTCGATCCACCAGTCTGCAACCCTCTGCAGTGCCGAGTTCAGGCTCACCATCGCCTCATCTCCGCACTCGAGACATCGAACAACACCGACTTAGAAGCGATTTTCATGATCCCTCTGCAGAGTACTCCAGTGGCGACCGAAGCGCAGGACTTGATCAGGAAATGGAAGGTGAGCTAGTTGGGTTAAACGCCGCGGGCAAGCATCGCTCGAAAGAACCAGATGGCCCCTTGGGGGAAAGTCGCTGGAGGCGCAGCCACAGATGAAGAAGTTCCATGAAGGGGGGCCTGAAGACTCCGATGGGCGGCAGAGCTCGCTCGCTAAAACGTCCAGCTGAGAAAAGAGCTTGACGCGGTGGACGTAGGAGGCTGTGTGGTCGAAGGCACGGTGTGGGTGTCCAGGCTTGGGAGAGAGACATCTTTCCAGGTAGAGTGGCAGACGATGCGACGGTGTCATCTTCGTCCTCCTCGTCGTCGGCTTTCTGGACAAGGTGGTGGTAAACACCGATTTCTACAAAGAAGGTGTCAAAAGTTAAAGGACTCTAGAAGTCTAAGAGGAAAATCTGTACAAAGTAGATCAAAGTGACAAAAGAGCATCCTCGGATTCAAAGCTCGCTTCAAAGGTATGAACACCAAACCTTTTCTTTAATCTTGAAAGCAAATGAGTAGATCAACCATTTAGGTCAAAGATCTTGAAGAAGGATTGTTTGACGACTAGTTTTGTTGCTTCTGCTATTAATTTGTGTATGCATGGTGGTTCTAGCAGCTCGAGAAGACGTTTCGGGTTATGCAGAGTCAAGGAAGCCTACCCGAGGATAGGTGGGTTCAGACTACTTCTTGGTTTTTGGGTCCAGAACCTGCATCTTGGTGGGGCCAAAAGACTTTTGGATGGTCGCCCAAGGAGATTGCTAATTGGCAAAATTTTAAGCAGTCCTTTTATAAGAGATTTATTCCTCCAACATGTCTGGATCGAAAGAAGCAAGAGTTTACTAAATTGAAGCAGGGAAAGTTGTCTGCTAATGAGTATTATAGAAAGTTCACGGATTTGTCCCGCTATGATCCAGAAGTTGCTGCCAATCTAGTTGATATGCTTCGTCGTTTTAAGCTCGATACTAAGAAGAAGTGGCGTTCTATGGCTACTACAGCACCCTATGCCACTTATCAGGAGTTCTATGAGATTTTGTTGAGAGTTGAGGACTCAGAAAGTATGCCCAGCGATAGTGAAGAAGAAGAAGGAAAATAGGGTAATCAGAAGAGAGATGATAAGGGTAAAGGTCAGTATTCTCAAGGACCTCGCAAGACCCAGAGTTTTAAGAGAAGTGGTACGAGCTCGAGTTCTTCTAGTGGAGGTTTTAGTTCCACGGGCCCGAGGCGAGGAGGTAGATTTTCTGGAGGCCCTAGATTTCAAAGGCCGATAGATTCAGGTGGTGCTAGTACTTCTTTGTGTCGAAGATGTAATAATCGACATTTTGGAGAATGTCGTCAAGGTAGAAGTGGATGCTATACCTGTGGATAGGTGGGGCATTTGTCTAAGTATTGCCCTCAGAATCAGCAGAGACCCCAGCAGCCACAGCAGCCTCTTATGCCACCGCCAATGCAGACTCAACAGTTTTTTAGGACCTAGTGGTTATACTCCGACAGGTCATGGTGGTGCTTACCATTACCAAGGAGATCCCGTTCCTTATCCTTCAGGACAGTATCAGTACCCTCAGGATCCTTACTAGCAAAGTTGCTATGGTTAGTATTCAGGAAGATATATGCCTTATCAACAGAGTGACTATAATCAGTACTCGGCTGGTAGGTCACAGTGGCATTCTGGAGGACAGGCACACCAGGTTGATGTTGCTACTAGCAGTGCAGGATCGTCGAGGCAGCACAACCAGTCAGGTTAGGGATACAATGCTCAGGGCCGAGGTGTTCATGCCAGCAAAGGTCGAGGAGGAATGCAGCAGGCCCAGGGACGTATCAATAACATCACTCTTCAGGATGCTCAGAACAATCCTGACTTGATTATGGGTACGTTAAATGTTCTTGGTCATTATGCTAAAGTGTTGATTGATTGTGGTGCTACGCATTCCGTAATTTCTCATAAATTTGCTAATTAACCCAACCTCAATCTACACCCCTTGGGTATGTGTTAGAGTTTGCAATGCCTAGAGGGGAGAAGTGTTATGTAGATTGTGTATATCCGGGATGTTCTGTTTTGGTAGAGGATGTGCTTATGCCAGCTAATCTCACTTCGTTGGATATTGTCGATTTTGATGTGATTTTGGGCACAGATTGGTTACATTATAATCGTGCTAATATTGATTGTTACGGGAAAACAGTGACTTTCCATCGTCCTGGACTGCCTGAAGTCACATTTCCAGGGGATCGTGGCGGAGTAAGGCATGGTGTTATTTCAACTATGAGAGCCAAAAGATTGTTGAACAAAGGTTGTCAAGGGTACTTGGCTCATGTGGTATTAAATGATGATATTGCTTCTAGTGTGGAGAATGTTCGAGTTGTCAGACATTTTCCTCATGGATTCCCTGATGACTTACCGGGATTACCGCCAGATCGTGATGTGGAGTTCACCATTGACTTACTTCTAGGTACGGATCCTATTTCCTTAGCTCCTTATCGAATGGCACCGGCTGAATTAAGGGAATTAAAGATTCAGTTACAAGAATTGGTTGATAAAGCTTTCATTCAGCCTAGTACATCACCATGGGGAGCTCCAGTCTTGTTTGTCCGGAAGAAAAACGAAACTTTGAGGTTGTGCATTGATTATCGGCAATTGAATCGGGTAACGTTTAAAAACCATTATCCATTGCCGCCTATAGATGATCTATTTGATCAACTTCGAGATGCTTGTGTGTTCTCAAAGATTGACATAAGGTCAGGCTACTATCGGTTAAAGATTAGGAGTGACGATGTTCATAAAACGGCTTTTAGAACTCGTTATGGTCATTATGAGTTCCTTGTGATGCCGTTTGGATTGACGAATGCACCAGCAGCTTTCATGGGTTTGATGAATAAGGTATTTCAGCAATACTTGGATAGATTTGTCATTGTTTTTATTGATGACATTCTGGTGTATTCTAAGTCGAAATCAGATCATGTTCGACATCTTACTCTAGTGTTAAAGAAATTGAGGGAACATCAGTTGTATGCTAAGTTTAGTAAATGCCAATTCTGGTTAGATCAAGTGGCATTTTTGGGACATGTTATATCAGCCCAAGGTATACAGGTAGACCCTCAGAAGATTGCAGCTGTGGAGAATTGGGAACAGCCACGAACCGTCATCGAGGTACGGAGTTTCCTTGGCTTAGCAAGTTACTATCGACGGTTTGTTAAGGACTTTTCAGTTATCGTTTTACCACTTACAAGGTTAACTAGAAAGGAAGTTAAATTTGAGTGGAATGGTGATTGTGAGAAGAGTTTTCTGCAGCTTAAGTATTATCTCACTCATGCTCCTGTTTTAGCACTTCCAGATGATAGTGGTAACTTTGAAATTTATAGCGATACTTCTTTGAATGGCTTAGGATGTGTTTTGATGTAGCATGGTAGGGTGATTGCTTATGCTTCACGTCAATTGAAGCCTCATGAAATAAATTACCCTACTCATGATTTGGAATTAGCGGCTATCATATTTGCTTTGAAGATCTGGAGACATTACCTTTATGGTGAAAAGTGCAAGATCTTTACAGATCACAAGAGTCTTCGGTATCTTTTCACCCAGAAAGAGCTTAATCTTAGGCAACGAAGGTGGTTAGAGTTGCTTAGTGATTATGATTGCACGATTGAGTATCACCATGGTCGTGCTAATGTGGTGGCTGATGCTTTGAGTAGAAAATCTCAAGGTCGAATCAATGCTTTGTATGCTTCTCGTGTTCATCTTCTTATAGATTTGAGGTATACTGGAGTGAAATTGAGGCTAGAAGAACGAGAAGAAGCTGTAGCAGAACGAGATGAAGCCTTGCTTCCTAGTTTCCAAGTTAGGCCTATTTTGATTGATCGTATACTTGAAGCCCAAAGAAATGATGAGGAAGTTTAGAATTTAATTTTTGCAATTTCTAAAGGAAAGAAGAAGGATCTCAGAGTTCAGGAATCTGATGGCATGCTTATGTATGTGCCAAATAATATGGAATTAAAGAAAGAGATTCTTGATGAAGCGCATATTTCAGCATATGCAATGCATCCTGGAGGCACTAAGATGTATTATACCATTCGATTATTTTATTATTGGCCCGGTATGAAAAGAGAAATTGCTGAGTATGTTAGTATATGTGCTATTTGTCAGCAAGTTAAAGCTGAAAGAAAGCTTTTTGGGTTAATGCAGCCACTTCCCGTTCCACAATGGAAATGGGAAGATATTACCATGGATTTTGTGTACAAGCTTCCTCGTACACATAATGGTTATGATGGAATTTGGGTGATTGTTGATCGGCTTACTAAGTCAACGCATTTTATTCCGGTGAGGGAGAAGTATTCTTTAAGCCGATTAGTTGAGTTGTTCATATAGAAGGTGGTGAAGTACCATGGAGTTCCTGTGAGTATTATTTCAGATCGAGATCCTAAATTTACTTCTAAGTTCTGGATAGCATTTCAGGAGGATCTTGGTTCGAGATTTTTATATAGTACAACATATCATCCCCAGACAGATGGTCAATCAGAAATGACAATTCAGACCTCAGAAGATATGCTAAGATCTTCTGTGATCAGTTTGGCAATGATTGGCATGCACGTTTGGATTTGATGGAGTTTGCCTATAACAACAGTTACCATTCGAGTATTAGTATGGCACCATTTGAGGCACTTTATGGCAGGTCTTGTCAGACTCCATTATGTTGGTCAGAAGTTAGCAAAAGAGTTTTGGTGGGCCCTTAGTTAGTAGAGGAAACTACTCAGAATGTTCAAGTAATTAAGTCTGACCTGAAAACGGCCCAGGATCGTCAAAATAGCTTAGCAGACAGGCATGCCACTGACCGAGTGTATAATGTTGATGATTTTGTATTTTTGAAGCTATCACCATAGAGAGGTGTAGTACATTTTGGGAAGAAGGGTAAGCTAAGCCCTAGGTACATCGGACAGTATCGGATCATTGAAAGAATCGGTGAAGTTGCTTACAGGCTTGAGTTGCCTTCAGAGTTATCCAAAGTGCACAATGTATTTCATATTTCGATGCTTCGACATTATGTCTCAAATCCGTCATATGTGATAACTCCTCAACCATTGGAAATTAGTCCGGATTTGACTTATGATGAGGAGCCAATGACTATTTTGGATTGGAAAGAGAAGGTTCTGAGAAATAGGACAATACAATTGGTGAAAGTTTTGTGGAGAAATCACAGTAGAAGAAGCTACTTGGGAGACAGAGGATCGGATGAGAGAGATGTATCCCAGATTGTTTTATGATTATTAGTGGATTGTATTGGTTGTATAAATTTCGGGGATGAAATTTTTATAAGGAGGGTAGATTGTGACAGCTCGTCCTAAAAAATTATTCTCGAAGGTGTAAATTGTCGAAATTGCCCTCGAGCATTTCAAGGATTGTGAATACTAGGGTTCTAGTTAGTTACCCTAGTTTAATTTGGATTATTTTGGGACTTAGACATTTTTGTATGGTTATGGTTGTGGTTTTGGTGAGGTGTTAATGTGAGGACCACACACATACCCAAAACCTTCTCTCTCTCACCCTCTCGTGCTCTCTCTTTCCTCCCTCTCAATTTTCTGCTATTGTCCGTACAAGTCTTACGAACAACCTTTGAACCACACTCCCAGTCACAGATCGAGGTTTTGGAAGCCATATTTGTACTCCTTGCAAGCTCCTAAGTACATCTATACCATTTTTAGAACGTGAAACCTCTGAAAACCCGAGAACCCGAAATCCTAGATTTGAGGTACTGTTCATGCACACGTGATTGTGTGGTTTTTGGAAGATTCTAAGCTTATAGGAAGCTTTAGATCGTCCTCACGAAGCTTGGAGAAGAAGAACGAGGTGTTTTGCACGTCGAGAAGTCGAGTTTCAAGTTTGGCCGGTTTTTCTCAAATTTCTCCGGCGAGATCTCGTGAGTTTTAAGTCTCAAAACAGGTATGGTTTTGTTCTACTCGTCCTAAGCTTCAATTTGGTTCAAATTTTGTGAAGTTTGGTTGAAAAATAAATGAGATATAAGGTTTTGAAAATTTTCCAGTTTTCGGGGACGGCGACGGCACCGGAGGTTCACCAGGGAAGAAAGGCGAATATTCCGTCAAGTTAACGGAGTATTCCTAACTGAAGTTAACGGCGTCAGGTTAGTTTTAACAGAATATGCTTGCTTTTAGATGGAATATTCCCTAACGCCATTACTGTTACTGTCACTGTGCCAGGCACGTGGCCGTGCGTGGAGGAGCGTCTGGCCGTGCCTTGGCCTACGCGTGGCGGTGCGTGAGACCTCAAAAAATTATTTTAAAAATTTTGGAATGTTTCTGAGGATGAGTAGGTTACCGTGGTATATTCATATACCCAATTTGAGCAATATATGAGAAGTTATTACCAAGTTTCGTTTATGTGCTTTAAAATAACATTTTTTATAGTCATTTCTCATTTAGGCGAGACCTATCCGGAGGACGAGAGTAGCCAGGCTAGACGTGGGGGCTACGACCCTTCAACATACCAGTGAGTGGGCTTTTGTTTTCCGTATATACCTATATAATGAGTATTTTTCCCAGAAATACGTTTTCAGCAATTTTATGAAATGAATTGTCATGCCAAATATTCTTATGCTATATGTATGCATTGTGATATATATTTATATACACATATTGGGATTCGATGCCAGCAGCGCTCAGGTAAGTTCAGGTAAGCTATGTGTTACCTTATGTTGATTGTTGAGATGCATTGTTAGCTCATAAACCTACACCCCGGTGTTAGTGCTCCCGCCAGAGTTAGGGCCTAACCTTCATGTGATTGTTCACCTCCCGCACCACATGCTCATCTTGGATCCAAGTTAAGTGCACAGCCTGTCGTATAGACCACTTTTAGTGGGTTCGACTTGTAGGTGACCTGCGATCATTCGCACAGCCTTCACGTGATCGTAGCACTAGAGCGTATTGTTATACACCCAGCCTGTCGTATAGACCATTATAAGTGGGTTCGACTCGTGTGCAGGATATGATTTGATATGATTGAGATTGGTTATGAGCTATGAGTTCAGCCGTGCAGGCCACACGGCTAATATGTTATTTCTCATTGAATTATCTCACCTGATTTACCTTTGCTATATTAATGAGACATTTGGCATGGTTTACTTGTGGATTTTACTAATCTGAGCATGGTTTTGATATGTGTTTACATATACTATTTTCTAGGAAAATTATACAGGTTTTACGGCGAGGGGTTAGAAGTTTGATAATGAAATGGTTTTGGAAAAGCTTTGTTTTTGCCCACTCACGCTTTTATTTTGCACCCCTCTAGGTATTATGTAGCATTTGTGGGTGGCTCACGAGGTTTCCAGCGAAAGTTCTGACAGACCATCACTCGTGTAGGACTACCTTCGGGTGTTATTTAATTAGTAATTCCTATGCTTGACTGCACTTAGGCTATTGGTGCTCTAATTATGTGTTCACACTTATTCTTACACTAATATTTGCCTTAACTAGTGTTTCGGTTTTTATTCATTCGTAATTTTTGTATTATATTGCTTCCGCACTGTGCACAGTGTTACGTCACTCTCACGTGATGACCAGCATGCTTCGATCTCGGTCGGGGTGTGTCAAATGTTGTGTACAAAGATATTTTTCTTCCATCAAATATATGATAAGGTTACATTCATTATTTTAATGTTTAATTCACTTTTCAAATCTAAGTAGAAAAATACATTTAAATTGTATAAGTCGTGCGTAGAACACCGTAGTTATAAAAGAGCCTTCTGCACGCATGTGAGTGCGTGCAGGGAGGCTAGTAGGAGTGGGTTCGGTTCAAATCGGTCGTTTTTTGCCAAAACCGAAACCAAACCGAAATTTCGGTTCGGTTCATTTTTTTTTCGGTTTTTTCGGGGTTTGGTTTCGATTTTTTTTTTTTTTTTTTTTCAAAAAATGAAAAAAATTGAAATCTTAAATTTTAACATCTCCAACACAATCATAACATAGATATTCCAACTAGAATCAAAGACAATGAAAATAAACATTTAAAGTTCAACTAGAATCATAACATAAAGGCTTTTTGTAATATTTTGGGTTTAAAGTTTAACTGTAAATAGATTTCTTTTTAGAAAATTTTACTTTTGTACCATTTTCTTCATACCTCAACTCTTAACTATGAATAATATAAAGAGCTGGTATAGGTTGGTGGACATGAGCTGAATTATTTTATCATGATAGTACGTACAATGAGAGCATTATCATACTATAACCCACTTTGAACCAAGAGGGTCATATATCGATTATGCTCTCTTTGTATGTATTATCGATCATTTAGTAATGTAATTTGCTATTTAGTTGGCAGAAGTAAAATCAAAAGGGAAAACACTTGATCAAAACGAATACATTATCACTGCATATAACAATAAGCAATGAAGTAATGAATAAGTATAAAAATACTTGAAGCAAGAAGCCAGATTAAACAAGAATAAGGAACTAAGTTCTAACGGTACCGTGTGAGGAGTTAGCACCATTTTGGTATCACTATTTTAGGTCCTGCTTTTTTATACGACTTCTTCCTTGTAGTTATAGGAAAAGTAGCAGATGCATAAATACATTTCTGATTTTGGCAACACATTGGGCTTACAAATTGGGTTTAAAAATTAATACCCAAAACAAATAATTAAATTAAAAAAATATTAATTTAATTAATTCGGTTCGGTTCGGTTTCTAGACCACTAAAACCGAACCGAACCAAAAGAATTCGGTTCGGTTCGGTTTTTTCAATTTGGTTCGGTTTTTTCGGTTTCGGTTCGGTTCGGTTTTCGGTTTTTTGAACCCACCCCTAGAGGCGAGTATTGAAATAAACGAGAGTAAACGGGTACTCGTTTATATTAAAATAAATGATTAAACGGGTACTCATTTATATTAAAATAAATGATTTACCAATAACTGTTTATTCATCTAAACGGATACTTATAATTGTAATCGTGAATTTTAAATAGACAGATAACCGTAAATATTTTGCCCAACCCTAACTGCAGATGACAGTGATCAATGACAATCATGCACAGGGAATTGAATTAAAATTGTCTCGAGGTGAATATGTTGTGGATAACTCAACCGATAAAAAAGCTGCAGTACCGCCATCTTATTACGGTAACATCAATAAATGTTTGCCTCAGTAAATGAGAATGTGTTTGTTCTGGTCTTCGTACTACATTTTTATTTGGTCAAATTCCTAATCATTCTTCTTGCTTTTATGAATTTAAGCATCTCGACTCTCCGTTGGTGCACAATAATGTAAGGGTTTATGGGAACAACATTGAGTTGTTTCTAGTCCCTGTGGTGGTGCTTGACAGAAAGGCATGCAAGGGCAAAATTACCCTTTAACCTGTTTCAATCCACATCCAACGGATAAGAATAGCATCTCATCATACTATATTAAAATAGTTGGTGGGATTTTTTTTTCACATTTTTCATATTTATACGTTTATTATCCATATTTTTAAATTAAGGTTAGTGTTTTTACAAAAAAAAATAATAATAAAAAAAAAATACATTTGGCTAAGCCTCAGGCAGCCACGTGGTAATTGAGCGGCAACTGGGGGGGGGGGGTAGAAATAAAAAAATTGGGGGAGCTTTCACTCCCACGAGTAGAGTCATTGCTGGACAAAGGAAAATGGGAATTTAATCCCCTATTTCCACCCAAAACGCCTCATTCTTCCATTAAATCCCTTCCTTTAACTCCATTCCTTTGTAATCCCCTCTTTTCTTTTCTTTTTTCGTTTTTTGAAGGAAACGATAGTAGTTGTCATTAAATTAAAGGTCATACAATGAGGCAAAACAGCCAAGAAAACTAAGGCAAGGAACAATCCTCAACTAATACATCAATGATAATACTAGGAGGGGAACTCAACCTTTCACAATTTTGATTCACTATAAGACCCAGACGAGCTAGCCTATGGGCCGCTACATTGGCTTGACGACGGATGTGGGTAAATGAAACTTTAGAGGCCGTCGGGATAAGCACCTTAATGTCTTCGACAATTGGCCTAATAAAGGATAAATTGATCAAAGAAACACAAAGGGCCTCAACAATCTGAAGCGAGTTGCACTCACACAAGATATTTGTAAACTTCTTTCACACGCCCAAATCAAGCCAAATTTGATCGCCCCCCTTCGTTTGAAGGGGTGAAAAAACATCTGAGAAATTTCCACGCAACAGCGAAAAAACCTCTAAAGTCATTCTGAATAATCACACCAAAACCTTCCAAGTTCCTCTCTGCATTCCACGCACCATCAATATTCAATTTAAGGCGACCAGAAGAAGGAGCACTCCATTTTAATTGAGATAGAAGGGGTGGATTGCAGGAGGGTGGAGCAGCATTTATCTTCACAAAAGTCAACCATGACTAGATAGTCCGAGCAAGAATAACATTAGGAGGGTCACAACTTCTATTCCAAAGTTTAGAGATTCTGGCACCCCAAATGGCCCAGCACACCATAATGAAATACTCAAAACTGTTAAACTGGATCAACTCTGCAATCTCCATTGCCCAGAATAGAAAGGACGGTAGAGCAGAGTTCTGCAACAAAATACCGAAGTAGAAGGAGATCAAATGCAGTTAGCGAAGATGCAGTCCTTCAGTAGATGAAAAGACAACTTCTCATAGTGGTTACACATCACACACGGCAGATCAATTGTGATATGACGCCTAGCTAGGTTTGCTTTGGCAGGGATGATATTTTTCCAAAGCCTCTAAAACCCAATCCTTACTTTAGGCAAAACATTTGCTCTCCAAAATTTTCTCCAAAAACCAGCATCCCGATTTTACCCCGAAGACGAGGAAGATTCAGCATGCCTCGGTTGGACCCAATCCCTTGCAATGTGATATGTGCTTTTAACCGAAACATACCTCGCTTGTTGTAGTGCCAAATCAAACGGTCAACATGTTGTAGTGCCAAATCAAACGGTCAACATGGAAGCAAAAGCTCAAGGGAATACCGGATAGATTTAACCTGCGACACAGAGAAAATAGATTGTAGCAACTCGACATTCTACTGCCTGGTCAATGGATCAATCAGCTCACCAATGAACTAGAGTTGGCAATCCACAGGTTAGAAGAGAAAGCCCAGAAAAGAGATGGCAGGGGTATCCATGGATCCTCCCAAATCCTCAAAGAATTCCCAATCCCAACCTTCCACCGAGATCCCAGAGAGATTACCTTTGTCGCTGTACAAATGCTCTTCCAACAACATGACGCGTAGGCATTTACAGGGGTACCACGGAACTACCCATTGGGATAGTATTTGGCTTTGAACACTCTTGCAACTAGAGAATGGGGCTCCATCAACATTCTTCAACCTTGCTTAGCCAACAAACTAAGGTTGAAAGCATGTAGATTCCTAAATCGCAGTCCCCCATCAATTTTTGGTATACATAGCTTCTCCCACGACATCCAGTGGATTCTTCTCCCCATCACAATCATTCCACCAAAAGGAAGCCAAAAGCTTACTTAAATCATCGCAGAAGTATTTAGGCAATAGGAAACAATTCATAGTATAAGTTGGAATGGTGAGAGGAACCTCTTAACAAGAAGCTTTTTCCTGACTGCACTCAAAATCTTTCCTTTCCAACTTTGTAATCTCTTCTAGAAAAGCTCTTTAATATAAGTAAAACATCTTCTTTTGTCCTTACCCATTAGTGTCGGCATGCCCAAATACATTGTCCACCTGCTGAACACCCAACAAACCTGCCAACCTTTGTTAGACCATGTGATTAATATTCCAGCTAAATCTGACTTCACTTTTAAGGACATTCACTTTCTGTCCCGAAGCACTCTCGTAAAACTGAAGGATATTATAAATCTGTGAACATTCTCCCTCATTTGCACGACAAAAAGAAACCTGTGAACATTCTCCCTCATTTGCACGACAAAAAGAAGGTTGTCGTCCGCGAGAAGATGGTTAACTGTCGGAGCTCCAGAACATATAGAGATCCCCACTTTTCCTTCCTCCTTCCATTTGGCAATAAGAGCAGAAAGGCCTTCTGCACATAGCAGAAATAAGTATGCAGATATGTGATCCCCTTGCCGTAAACCCCGAGTTGGCATAGGATAACCTTTTGGATTTCCATTAACGATAAAAGAGAATGAAACAGAAGACACAAAGGTCATAACCAACTCAATCCATTTTTTACGGAACCCCAACCTAGCAAGGATAGCCCATAAATAATGTCATTCGATCCGATCATAAGCTTTGCTAATATCAAGCTTGACAGACAATAAAACCCTTCTTACCCCGACTCTGCTTTCATAAGAAATTGGAGATCTCACTAGCAAGCAAAGAATTATCTGAAATATGCCTACAGAGAACAAATGCACTCTGAGCCAGAGAGATAATCTAAGTGAGAATAAGTTTAAGCTGATTCGCCATCACTTTCGACGCAATTTTGTACACGACCTTGTAAAGGCTTATAGGCCTAAACTGGGTCACATCCTTAGGCACCTTGACCTTCAGAATGAGGGATACATGGGTATAATTAATCTGCTTTAAATTTTTCCAAAGGAGAATAGAGATTGGATAGCCACGATAACATCATTCCTGACCATTGCTCAGAAATGCTAGAAAAAGAAGGGAGACATTTTGCCTGGGCCTCGGAGCTTTTGATGGATGCATTTGGAAAAGAGTGACCCAAACCTCTTCCGCAAAAATTGGCAAGGTCAGATAGTGATTCATTTCCCCCGTAACCCTAATGCCAACAGAACTGAGGACCTCATCAGTACCACTGCAAGGCGAACCTATGAACAGATCCTCAAAATAGTTCAGCATTGATGATTCAACATCCTTATCATCCGTCACCCATGCACCGGCTTGATTTGTGAGACCCTTGCTGTAATTTTTAGACTTCCTATTCTTTGCCCTTTGGTGAAAAAAACGCATGTTTCTATCACCCTGTCGCAACCAAAGAACATGGGATCTCTAGCGCCAATAATATTCTTCTTGTCCCAGCAAGATATCCAGCCAATCCAACAAATTTTCCCTCTCCCCTATTGCTGCCTCCGTTAATGGCTGAGCAAGAGCTTGGCTCTGACCATGGTAATCTCTTCTTGACGAACCTTAAACAGAACTTGCTACCACTTGAGTAGTGCGACACGAGTAGCCTTGATCTTATGAACCACTTGAAACATTGGAACCCCGATAACAGGGTTGTCCCAAACGTTCCTAATAACAGCTTCGCAATCCTTGTTATTAGCCCAAAACTCCTCAAATCGAAAGCCATAGCAACACTTTTTCTTCGATTAGGAAGACTTCCGTCCGTTGAGAGGATAATTGGACTATGATCTGATTTGCTAGGATCCAGATGAGTCACATTCGCAGCATCGAACATAGACTTCCACTCAGAGGACCCCAGCACCCTATCTAATCTTTCCTTAATTCCAAAATCTCTATACATCTAATCTCAATCACTAGCCTCTCCGCACACGCTCACGCATGCAAGAGGGCTTTTTTCTAGTCACGGATGTCTCATGTTAGTTGTTTACCATTGCTATTCATTTGGATATACATTAATAGTGTCGCTACAATTTTAACTTAACTTACAAACTACTTGATGAGTCCATATTATACCATATATTTTCCCCTATTCTTAGTTATATTTATTGGTTATTTTGGTAGAACTTTGATACTTTGTTATGTATTTCCAATGTAGGACATTCGACTTCCTTTGGAGTAAAAAGTAATCAAACGGATGAATTTTGGAGTGATTCGAATTGGAGCATGTTCGTGAGTCTTTCAAGATGATTGTATCAAAACTCCAGATTTTTCTACCAAGCTGCTTGACTGTGGTGATGAAATAAAGGTCCAGCGTGCAGCTTTCCCAGATTGACCTTTCTGGACGTTTTGGGTATTTTGGAGGTCAAAATGGCATATTTTGAGGAAGATTCCTTCTGAAGACTTGTTAGGGACGTCTCAAGCTTCAAAAAGAGACCTTTTGGGACCATATAGGATTTGATTTGGTCGGTCAAAAGTTTAATTTTCTGAGAAGTCCGAATTTTAGTTCAAATAGGAAACCTTTTATTTCCTAGTTATCTTATTCTATTATGTTTTCTAGTTTTTGGAACACATTTTCTAGGTAGGATTTTATTTTCTAATAGTATAAATAAGGCCATTTAGCCATTAGGGGAGAACGGCACGCATCAATTTGGAGAACTTAGCTAGGCTTTGACATTTTGTATTTCAAGGTGTTTTCTATCCTTTTTCTATTTCAATAAAATTCCTTTTGTTTTATGGTTGTTCGTAACTAATTTTCATTTGCTAGGGCGATGCCTTGAGCCTTAGCGTGAATATGTAGTCTTTATTTAATTGCTTATGATATTATGCATGCCTATTTTGAATTATTAATTATTGTGTTTAAACTGTCTCTATATCTTAATGTTTAGCTACCATTATGATGTTTAGATAAGTAATCGGATGCAATTCGGTCGGAATGCCACCAGAGGATTGAGTATTGCTTCTTATGATTGATAGTTGTAATTTCACCTAGGGCAAATGCCACGTCTTAGGGGTTGCATGGTTTTTGAAAGGGTTGTCGCAAAGCGTAATGAGTCATGCATGTTTATATTTGATTTGAATGCCATAGACAGATTGCATGTTTGATATACGTTCTAGCTTACATGCCACAAGTAGAATATGCATAAAGAAAACCTAACCTTCAAAGTTTCATGTGTAATTCATAAGTAATTGGTAAAACTATATAAGATTGTTAAGGGGACGGCGGAACCATAGTGTCCTTTTATCATTATTTTGTAAGATTGTTCCCTTTCAAATTGGTTTCTTTAATTGTTTTAATTTAAAATTCTTTTTTAATATTCTAGGTCATAAAATCAACCTTTTCCAATCTTTGTGTTCAAATAATTAATTAAGATTTGGTATTTACATAAATTATTCATTCAATCCCTGCGAAAAACAACCTTGCTTAAGCCATTTATACTACAACTACCTTGTTCTCTTGCAAGTATTTTTAAGTATTTTTATCCCTACAACTACCTTGTTCTCCTGCTAGTTTTTTTTTTGTTTTCTAGTTTTGTTTTCCTTGGTTGGTCCAGTAGTATTTTCTATAAGTTGAATGAAATTTTGCTATTGAGAAAACCATGTGCTCTTCTTCTTTTAACCAATCCAAGATTGAATAAAATTGTTCCCTCTAGAGTGTTTTGTAACAATCCACACAGAACAATAAGCATAGAGATCACAATTAGCTACCAACAAAAATAGCGAATTCTACCTTAACCAATGAAAAGATTTAAACTCGTTCAAATGTTGTTTTGAGTATAAAATTAATAAATAAATAAAACAAAACTATTAATCTCTATTCTTTTCTTAATCCTCCCAAATTTGTGTTTCCATGGGATAATGGAGAGGTCAAGATAAATTATGACACACCCCGACCCAATTAGCCTTCCAACTAAAGGTGGAAATGTGTTGGCCGACACTAAACTGATAATATTGCCCCATAGTAAAGTTGACGAAATACCATCAATTTAATGACAAAGCCATGTCACATCCCGGCCCGAGCCCCCACCACATCCCGGGCTCAACTCCACTGTAGCACGATATTGTCCACTTTGGGCCCCGACCACACCCTCATGGTTTTGTTTCTGGGAACTCACATGAGAACTTCCCAGTGGGTCACCCATCTTGGGAATGCTTTCGCGCGCTACTCGTTTAACTTCGGAGTTTCGATGGAACCCGAAGCCAGTGAGCTCCCAAAAGGCCTCGCGCTAAGTAGAGATGGGAATATACATATAAAGCTCACAGGATCCACTCCCCTGGGTGATGTGGGATCTCACAATCCACCCCTTTTAGGGGCCCGACGTCCTCGTCGGCACACATGCGGCCAAGGTTAGGCTTTGATACCAAATTGTCACATCCCGAGCACGACTCCACCATAGCACGATATTGTCTGCTTTGGGCCCCGACCACGCCCTCACGGTTTTGTTTTTGGGAACTCACACGAGAACTTCCCAGTAGGTCACCCATCTTGGGAATGCTCTTGCGCTCTACTCGCTTAACTTCGGAGTTCCGATGGAATCCGAAGCTAGTGAGCTCCCAAAAGGCCTCGCGCTACGTAGAGATGGGAATATACATATAAGGCTCACAGGATCCACTCCCCTGGGCGATGTGAGATCTCATAATCCACCCCCCATAGGGGCCCGACGTCCTCGTCGACACACACGGGGCCAGGGTTAGGCTCTGATACCAAATTGTCACATCCCAGTCCTAACTCCGTCGTAGCACGATATTGTCCGCTTTGGGCCACGCCCTCACGGTTTTGTTTCTGGGAACTCACACGAGAACTTCCCAGTGTGTCACCCATCTTGGGAATGCTCTCGCCCAAACTCGCTTAACTTCGGAGTTCCTAAGGAATCTGAAGCCAGTGAGCTTCCAAAAAGCCTCGTGCTATATGGAGGTGGGCATGTACATATAAGGCATATAGGATCCTCACCCCTGGACGATGTGGGATCCCACAATCTAGCCCCCTTAGGGGCCCGACGTCCTCCTCACCACACTTCCGACCAGGGAGTGGCTCTGATACCAAATTGTCACATCCCAGCCCAGGCCCCCACCATATCTCGGGCTTGACTCCACCGTAACACGATATTGCCCGCTTTGGGCCCCAACCACGCCCTCACGGTTTTGTTTCTGGGAACTCACACAAGAACTTCCCAGTGGGTCACCCATCTTGGGAATGCTCTCGCGCGCTACTCGCTTAACTTCGGAGTTCCGATGGAACTTGAAGCCAGTGAGCTCCCAAAAGGCCTCGCGCTAGGTAGAGATGGGAATATACATATAAGGCTTACAGGATCCACTCCCCTGGGCGATGTGGGATCTCATAAGCCAAGTGTAAGGAAATTGTGATGTGAAATATTTTGAACCAAATGGCTTGTTTAAAAATTATCTAATTTACCATATAGGTTCCCTACACAACTTCCCCACTTGGGAACACATTCTAGAACTAAGTTCCATTTTTATCGGATGTCACATCAATCAGAGTATAACAGTAGTACACACAACAGTAAACCACAAAATATGTGTCGTGCTATATATATAATCAAAAGTAATTCGTAGTAATAAACAGAGTTTAAACTACTTACTAAGTAGGATGTCCGCACTATTACTAAGCCCATTAGTCCTCCTCAATGCACACCTTGCACTTGCTAGAACTTTGGGGGAGGGGGGGGTTGATTATGTATCAAGTAAAATTATTTTGAACATACTAACCTCCGTTTTGTAAAACATATATAGTCGGAAAACTATATAATAATATTTACTACAATAATAGTAAATGAAAATCAAATCGATTTCAATAACCGAAATCATTCAATCAATATTTCAGAAATCATACAATCAATATTTCAGAAATCATACATGTATTCAATTATTCACGCTAAGATCTACTAGCCTAAGTATAGCGTGTAGGGTATGCTATCCTCTACTAGCTAAATTCTCTACCTGTATCAATTTGATTTTTCTAGCATCTACTAGAAATATAAAACACTTGCAAATAATCTATGGCTGAAGATAGTTATATAAAATATATAAGAGACCATGTGGTGAAAATAAATCACCAACATGGATTAAATTAATTATAAGGTCATCCAACCATCCGAGACTTGCATAGAACATTCAATTCATCATTATAAAATCCATTTAAGTTGTATGCAAAGACTAGGTAAATAAATAAATTATCGAAAACCTAGTTTTTTAGAGGGGGAGGAGGATTCTCTCCCCTCCTAATCTCTCTCTGACACACCCCAACCTGATTCGAGACGTGATGGCCATCACGTGAAGGTGACATAGCCATGTGCGCAGTGCGAAAGTGATAGAAATATGTAAATGTGGGTAAACAAAAACCAAACTAGTTAACTTACCCTGAACAAATATGTAAGTGTGAGTGAAGGTGTTTAAAGTATAGAACCGCCGTAGTGTCCTCGTAAACCACCAGCATAAACTTCTAACTAGAACCTGGAAGGGCGCAAAATAGAAAACGTGAGTGGGCAAAATCAAAGCTTTTTAAATAATAATTTCCTGGAAAATAATAATACATACTTATATCGAAATTATGCTCGAGAGTAGTAAAACCCCAAGTATATGCCATTTCAAGTATCTCAGCAAGGAAATAAGTACGCCAGGTGAAATAAATCAATGTAAAATTATATGCCAGCCGGAGCCACCTAACGTGACCGGTACGGCTGAGCCTATAGTTCATCCACTAATTCCTGCACACGAGTTAGAACTACCTAATGTGGTCTGTACGACAGGCTGGGTGTAAATAGATATGCTCAAGTGCTACGATCACATGAAGGCTGTGCGAAGTATCACAAGTCACCTACGAGTCGAAACCACCTAATGTGGTATGTACGATAGGCTAGCACCTTCCTTGGATCCAGCGTGTGGTGCGGGAGGTGAACGATCAAGTGAAGGCTAGGCCCTAGCCTCGGGCGGAACACTAACACCGGGGTGTAGGATAATGAGCACTAAAGGCATCTAAACATAATCATACACACTGCAATCACTATCATCAATATGTACTCACTTGAAGCTTACCTGGGCGTCCGCAGCGTCATGCAATAATATGCACATATATACTAATGCATATACTAATATGTAATGCAACTGACATGGCATTTTAAAAAAAAAAAATGTAAATTCATTTTAAACAATTTTTGGGAAAATGTAAAGCATATATACGTATATATAGAAAACCAAAAGCCCACTCACTAGTATGTAGCAGGGTCGTAACCCCCAAGTCTCGCCTGGCTACGCTCGTCCTCCGGATACATCTCACCTATATGTGAAACAACTAATTTAGCGTTAATTTTAAGCACATAACCAAACCGTGTAATAACTTCTCATAGGTTGCTCGATTGGTGTGTTTGAATACACCATCGTGGTCTATTCCACACCACGAGCATCCCTATATTTTTAGAAAACTTTTCTGATGTCCCATGCGCCGGCCAAGGCACGGCTACACGCGCCAGCCACGCGCAGGCACGTGCCTGGCACGCTGACGGAATCCCTAATGGTGTTAGGGAATATTCCATTCAATTCCTAGAATATTCTGTTAAAGTTACCTGACGCCGTCAGTATATTCCGTCAAAGTTGACGGAATATTCCCCTTCCTTCTCCAGTGATTCGCCGGAAACCACCGCGGGCCGCCGTCTGCAACGCTGAATTCTAGAAAATTTTCTAAAGCTTATAACTACTTCATTTCTCAACCAAAATTCATGAATTTTATATGGATTTGAAGCTCTCAGAGAGTATAACATAATCTTACCTATTTGAAGTCCTAAAACCGACGAAAAGTGGTCGGAAAAAAGCTTGGTATAATCCGGCCAAACTGGAACTTCGTGAATCCCCTTATCCCGACTTCAAGACCACCCTAAATCTACTCTAGGATCTCTATGGAGTTGATTAAAGACTCCCTTGAGCTTTAGAACTCCGTGAAACGTCCATGATCATGATGGATTAATAGAGCACCTCATCGGAGCTCATGAGTTCCCGTGTAAAACTTATCCTTTCCTCGAACTATTGGTATGGCTGAGATCGTAGACTTGAGAGGAACACGATGGTGATCTTGAAAAGCTTGATCCGTGTAGTTTTTGGTGAGTTTGAGGGTTGGTAGGCTCGGGTGTACGGACGGGAGAGAAAATTCGAGAAGATGAGGGAAAGAATAAGGTTTCCACGTGTGTGTATGTGTGTGTGGGTTACGGGATTGGGCAGCATAAAAGGATCACAAGCCCTGATTGGGCTATATGATTCAGGGCCTAACAATTAGTCCAAAAGAAATAAAACAAGCCTAAAAATTCTAATTGGGTCCAAGGTTGTAGGAAAAGAAGATGATTGGAGAATATGGTATAGCCAACCCAAAATTATAACTCTACCCAATTACACCTATTCGTCCGTAACATTTTCGTTACGAACCGGATTCGGCCCCAATTCATGTCAACGCACTTGTGACGTCGAGTACAATTTAATCACATCAGCTGGAAAAATAATTTGAAGCTGCATACGTACATCCACATCACCAAGCCAACGAACGCATAATCGTCATTTTCACACATTCTAGGATAAAATATGTATTTATTCGGGACGGGTCATCACTCTCTCCCCTTTCCTCCCCTCCTATTTGAATGGTTATAAAGCCACGTCAACATTTTATATTAATTTTTTTATTGAGACAGTAAGACAAATAGCAAAGTGTGAGAGGACGGGAGAGGGAAAGAGATGGGAATAGGAAGGGGAGGGCCACGTCAACATCCTACGTACATGTTCTTTTAACTATGTTTTGTTGATAAACTCTTAAGATTTACCTTCCTCGCATAAATAACTGTATATATTACTCAAAATATAAACTATAACAGTTAACAAGATTTGGAACTATATATCATACTTGCATTTTATGAAGGAAACAAAAATAGGAGCTTATGCGTTTTTCTAGAGGTTTAGGTGTGTTTTTTCGTTGAGAAAAACAAAAAGGAAAAACAGTTTTGGTTAAAAAACCGTTTCCGAATCGTTGCTGTTTTTTTCCCTATCATTAGGAAAAATAAAAAACCAAACTATAGTTACCCGTTTTAAAACAAAAAAACTATAAACTGTTTTTAATTTTTGTTTAAAACTGAAAATGTTACCTAGCAGACCTTAAGAACATGTCTCTCTCCTTTCCAGCAGCACCTGAACAGTCGAGGGACACACGAGCTTCGATCACAGGAGCCAGAACTCAGAATCAGTCCCAGACCTTCTTGAGAATTAAGGTGAGCTCATTAGAGAAAAACCTAATTCATTATAGTTATTTTATGATATATACTTAACTAATTTGTTGTATTTTCTCATTTATCCTACAAAGCTATATATTCATGTATTTTTATTAATTATAATCATTCCAACGCTTTGAAATACTACATTAAATTCCTATGTTTTTTGTTGTATCTAATTAAACTTTTAATTTTGGCCATCGATGGGGTTTAGGATCTTGAAGAGCTCTCATGGATATTGGAGGTGATGATGTTTGTGGTTTTGAATGCAACATCTGTTTGGCCCTAGCGCAAGACCCCGTTATAACACCCTGTGGCCACCTCTACTGCTGGAGTTGTTTGATGAAATGGCTTTTTAAGGCACATTCCAACAACGAGTGCCCAATTTGTAGAACTGGCATAGAATTCAGCCAACTCATCTTTTCTTGCGGAAAATCGAAAATACAATCCAATCCAAAATCTCCGTTTGAATGCAAAATTTGCTCCGAATTAGCCCGAGACCCAATTGTCACACTTTGTGGCCACCTTTATTGTTGGTCTTGTTTGAACAAATGGCTTAACAAATGGAATTCAAATTCCAACTGTTGGGTTTGCAAGGCGGTTATAGAGGATGAAAAATTAGTCCATCTCTATGGAAAAGGGACCAAATCACATGGTGTCTCACGTCCGGGATCATGGTCTGCAACCGTTGGCACTGCCTTAAGTCTCGAAGTGAACTGTTTTGTTCAACGTGTATTTGCTACGATTGGAGCTCTGTTTCGGTTTGGTCGACGTACCATGGAAGTTTTTATGACAAGAGTGTTACCAATTATTGCAATTCTTGTGATGTTGCATCCCTATTTGCCAAGGGAGAGAAAGAATGATTTGGTGGAGAAGGTTTTGGTTTGGAGCTTGTGGTCTTGGTTGATTTTAGTCATTTGGGATGTCCTCAATGGGAACATTAAACGACATAAAAAACTGGTGCATTAAATTTGATTATGTTTGCAAGTGAATTGCTCTAGTGGTGAGGTTCTTCCACTCCAACTCACTGCGTCTTAGACTCAAACCTTCTCCCTCCTCTCAGTGTAATTTAAAAGATTGTACGTTACATTGGTACAGGTTTTTATTGGTACAGGGTTTTAGTGTCCCTTTACATATTGGTTATGGGATTTGAATTTGTGTACACGTCAGATGATAGGCCAAAGCTAGGGATTCTATTGCTTAACTCATTGCTCTGTATGTATTAAATAAATCAATAATGTTGGTACCACGTAACATATTAATAATGAATTATCAATTTATTTGATACTTCAATTTTTTATAACGATGATCTTCAAATGATCGAAGATTAAGAAGCTTGAACAATTCCGACTATGATATAACTACGGTAAAAATATGTTATTTTGCAAGTAGGAGAATGAACTCATCCCAAAGTTTAGTGCAAGAAATCTATAAACTACTTGTAATTTTTATTCTTTTTATTTTTTTTACAAACATAGCATTAGTAGGTCAAATTGTTAATTGTTAGGAAGGAATGACACCAGTGAGAATCGAACCTGCACCACGGTGTATATGCATGATTACTTTCTCCCTGGACTTATATGGAGTTACCAATTTCCTTGATGAACTTGAATTTTAGCAATCACTCTGAACTATTATAATCGACCAATTTCCCCTATAAACTTTAATTTTATCTGATTACTCCCTGAATTTTTATAGTTGGCCAATTTTTCTCTTGAACTTTAATTTTAGGGTTCTTTAGATATAAACCCTTGCAACTCTTATTTCCTAGACAAAAACTCACCTAGTTATAAACATCCAAATAAAACCCAAGTTTAAAAATGACTCCCAAGTATAGAAGTAATTGACCTATTATTACAAAATATTTACAATTTGTACCACAATGTTCAAAATGAAATCAATAAATGTTATTACTCACCTTAATTACAATGAAAATATAATTATTGCACATATTATTACCCCTAACACACACATATATACATTCAAATGCAAGGTTCTAAAAGACGCTAGGCATTAGTCGGGCGGCGGGCTAGGGCCTAGCGCCTTAGCGGCTAGGCAGGGCCTAGGCGAGCGTCTAGGCGGACTAGGCGGATTTAAGTAAATCTATTATATTTCATGTAAATAAGTGTCTGTTTATACTTAAAATATATATAATTTCATCATAAACTACAAAATAGAATGACATATATATTATTAAGTATTGGAACATAATGAAAACATGGGGAGCAAGCCTATAATGTGTGTTCATTTAAGTATTCAATAAGTCTCTTACAATTTATTGAAAAAAAATAAAATTCAAAATGAAAGTTATCTATTTTCTGTCTAAGTGAGTTGCAACCTAGGCGGGTCTGGGCGGGCTAGGCGGGTGCCTAGGCGGTCTAGGCGGACACCTCAATAGGGTTAGGCGCCTTTTCTTAATTTTTAAACGCCTAGGCATTAATCGAGGCAGTGACCAGCCGCCTAGCGCCTAGGCGGGCCTAGGCGGCGCTAGGTAGGGATTTTTAGAACAATGTTCAAATGTATATATTACTACCATAAGCTCAATATATGCATATATATATATATATATGACACACCCCGACCGAAGTCAAGGCATGATGGCCGACACTCGAAGATGACATAGCCAAAAGAAAGGTGACGTATAAAATATGGATAAATTTAAACCAAAGCTAGCATTTATTTAATCTAATAAAGAGAGTGCGCAGTAGTGGGAAAAACCATGAAACATAAGTAGTCAGAGCATAGATGGCAGTACAACATAAGTAGTCAAAGCATAGATGGCAGTACAACATAAGTAGAGCAGTCGAATCTAGTTAAGGTACTTATGTCGGGTTTTATGTGGAGAAAATTAAGTTTAAGGGATTAAAGTCATATTTTCAGTTAATTTTATAATTGGAAAAATGTAATTTTATCCTTAATATGGATAACATATTGTTCTTCTCTTCCATTAGTTCACTACGTAAACTTTTTGTTTCAATATTAGGGTTTAGGAACAAAATCAAAGTTGAAGGGAAAATTGGCCAATTATAATAGTAAGAAGGTAATCGGCTAAAATTAAAGTTGAGATGGGGGAATTGACAATTATAAATGTCCTAGGGTAATCGACTATAATTAAAGTTTAAAGGTGAAATTGATAGCTCCTTACATGTTTAAGAGAGAGGGAATCGTCCAATACGTCTTATACGTATAGATAAAAAACCACATAGTTATCTGATTATTAAACCACATAATAACAAAGTAATGCTAGGAAGGCTACATAATTATACCGCATTAGTAATCATATGATATGATAAATGATAAATGATTCATCAACATCCAATCATACTCATTAATTGACATGACATAGACACATTACTTGTCATTTTACATGGTAAATGTTACATCCCGACCCGAACTCCACCACATCCCGGGCTCGACTCCGCCGTAGCACAATATTGTCTGCTTTGGGCCCCGACCACGCCCTCACGGTTTTGTTTCTGGGAACTCACACTAAAACTTCCCAATGGGTCACCCATCCTGGGATTGCTCTCGCACGAACTCACTTTGAAGGAAAATTTGTGAAAAACATGTTCATTTGAGCAACATCTATGGCATGCAATTAACATTTAAAGGTGGAAATATGCTTGTATGCACTCAAAACAAAACATTACCCATGAAATTCAAAGCCTAGTAGTTATGGTGAACCATGACTCAACTCAAATCTTAAAGAAAGGAGTTGAGAAACTTTTATACCTTTGAAGCACCTATTTGCTTAGCAAAGGTTAATCACCCATGTGAGGTCCTTCTTTCCTTTGTCTCCTTGCTCCTTGGCTCCATGCATATGGATGGAAGAATTGATTCTCCAAAAGTCCCCAAGGTAGGAGACCTCTAATTTTCGACACCAAGGATGATGAAGGAAGAAGATGAGTGACCTTGGAGGAGGAAGGATTGCTAGCTAATCCCCTCCAAGGGGGCCGGCCTCCTAGAGAGAAAAATGAGAGAGTTATATCTCACTTTTCATCCTTAGAAAACCCTAATGAGGATGGAGCAAAGATACCCCTTCTATGCTTTTAACTTTTGTTCATTTTTGGACCAAAAGGTCCCTCCTCTCTATATGGCCGATTTTTCCATGCCTTTGGGCTGTTTTAGGCTTCTTGAATTTTGGTTGTTAAGTTGTCATACAACTTAAGCTAATGGGCTTGACGATTCGAAGCCCAATTTGGGCTTTAAGGCCCAAATCTAACTCAAGGTTTAAAACAAACTTATTCGTTTGATTAATTAACATATTAATTAATCCTTGCCATAAACGATTAAACTATTTAATTGTCCTTACTCATCTTCGTTATATCCTTCAATCATTACCTTACACGGTGTGCGATCTATTCGGTTCCTTTTAGCAAGGCAGTGGGCGATTAGAACTCTTACTAATCGATTGTGAATTGAAACTTACTTTCAATTCTCCCTTTAGTGATTATACATCTTCAGGGCTTCCACAAGCCATGAGTGACACCTAGCAGTATGTCATGGCTACCCAAGCTAATCAGAAGAGGTTGGAGAACCTATTCAGTTTTGGATTACAATGCAATACGGTCTTTCTCTAATACAATACTCTTGACCACATTGTTTGGTTTGATAGTTTATTCATTTCTACTATCCAATGTGATTCTCTTACTTATATGATTACCTTGAATGTGATTTGGAACGACTTCCTAAATCTTATTCATACTCTGGCCAGAGATTCTTAATCATATCATAGAGTATTCTCCCTCAAACGGTTTGAAGGTTAGAGATCCCTTGTTGTGCATTCACTTGCCTCCATGGCTAAGTGGCTTAACCCCAACTATGATGCCTCAGGTCAAAGGACTACTTTGCATTATCCCAACCATGAGTTCTCATGTGACATGAGTATGAGAACTGCTCGTTGATCGCATTCAGTGGACTCATTCTCTATTGAGCACCTACATGCTTGTCTTGGTGTCAGTCACACCAATGACTCGAGACTAGTCACTCTCTCTAAGAGAAGACATAGCACGTACTGATCTTGACGAATTGTCAATGCCCAATTGGCAATCCTATGATCAGGAACATTTAGGATATGTATACTCAAGAAAATGGTCTCATGAATCTAACTTCTTTAGATCACATTCTCCCTATTACATATTCCTTGGACTTTATCGTTTAAGCATATAACATGTATATGAGACGGCTTAAAACAATAATCTTTGCCCTTTATATATTAAACTAGATTAGTTTAACATGTGAAATGTCCGTAAAGTATCATCATATGATTGGTTTTAGGGCACATTTCCAACAATCTCCCACTTGCACTAGAGCCAATTAGCTTGGTCATTAGTGATGATAACTCTTCTGTAGTCATTTCAAAAATGGCTGAGTAGTAGGCCTAGACAATGGATATCTATATGTTATCCATAAAAGCAACCTTGAGAATAACGACGTCACCATTATACATGATTCTCAATCATGTGGTTTAGTCTCTCATTTGAGTTCGGATCTTGATGAGACCTTGATTCCTTGGCTTGAGCTATCGCCCCATTAGTGTCGTAGTGTCGGCACACTAGAGACACTTTCTGGTTAGAACCGAATGGAGAGTTCATAAATGAACTTTCCCATCCAAACAACATTGTTGTAAACTTCTATATGGCGATATATATTTTGCATTCATGATGGAAGACACTAAAGTCATTACTTTTAATTTTTCCACCCAAATATCTCTTTAGTCATAATAAAGAGATATCCAATTATCTCTTCATTCAAAATGAAGAGACATCGAATGATGGATACAATATTAGATTCATAATCTAATACTTTTACGCTTCCATTGCGTTACTCTAATTCTTCCTCATTATTGAGGAATCTGTCCTTCAGTATTTCTTAAATACTTAAGGACTCACTTGACAATTGCCATGGTTCTGATCCTGGGCTTCCACTGATATCGTCTTATACCGATCTTGGTACAACTCATATCAATGTTTTTCATACAATATGAAATACATAAATCACCTTTCTGCGTGTACATAAAGGATTCTATTTACGCATTATTTCTTTGGTAGTCAAAGGGTATGTTCCCTTTGAGAAGAGCAACTTCCTAGTGTCACTAGGATTGTTCTTCTGTTTGAAGTTTATCATCATATGAGAAACTTCCTAGCATCTTTTGTCTATCATTAGGGATTGATATAATCAAATTATATCCTAAAATCTATCATTATAGATTTCCATTCCATGTATATAGACTATGTCTCCCATATACATTCTATCATTATAGAACGTTTAAAGTCATAACTTTATCGAAGAAGAATTCCTTTCAATTCCAAAATTAATATATCATATATATGTTCAAATTTAGGAATTTGATTAACTCCCACTAATCTTTTGTAAACCTAGTAAACAAAAGATTCATTTACATCTTTATGAGAAATCAAACGATTTGATCTTTGTCTCATAAGACGCTTATGGCTCCCACTAGCTTGCTAAGATTCATGATGGATGGATCTCTACAACTTACACGTCTTATGATTCCAAGTCTTAGACATATGTTATCAAGACTATCTTGATAATGGCTTCGGAAACCTATATTATGTCCAAACATTGAATCACTGTTTAGTTGTAGTTAGTAATCATTGAATTAATAGAAACCAAGACTACGTCAAAGATGGTGTCTTCCAAGTCACCAATCTCTTTGATTGTAGTCACCTTAAGCTACCAATTAGCTTTAAAGGTTTCATTATTTCGGGTCAAATGGTGCTATACCATTTCCTTGAGTATATGTCGTATATACACTCAATGTAGTCACAAGGATTTTCATTCTTATTTCTTTCGAATTAAGAGGTGTAACTCTATGACATAATCATAAAGTTCAAACCATTCAACTGAGACAGTTTATAGATCCTTCTTGACTACCTTGGATCTAGTGGTGTAGGAACTAGGTTGTTATATTTGTTGATTATCATCTTGTCTCTCAAAGAACCCATTCTTTGAGTTCTATCTCTCGTTCATTTACCCTATCTTACGTAAATCCTAGTGTAGGATTATAATGAACTACCCAACAAACAACATTTGTCAGTTGGTTTATAGAAGTGATATCCAAAGGTTAATTTAAGGATATCCCACAAGATTGTTCTCAAACAAATATTGCTTATTAGCACACAACCCTAAATCTTAACACGATTAAGACTTGTCTGTCTTTCCAACTACATCCTATGGAGTCATGAAAATTTTGGAAGATCTTCTAATTGACAATCATATTGTTTTAGAAGTATATATCCTATATATGGGTAATTGATAACATCCAACGAACTACATCTTATTCGAATTCGTTCTTCTCCCAATGGAGAAATCCATTATCTTATGATGCTACTTTCCTTGATTTCTATCAAGGAAACTCTTCTAAAGTGTTATATTTCCTTGGATCAAATCTAAGGAGGTAAATACTTTAGACGTCTTACTCATCAACTTACATTCTTGAATTCTTTGAAACCTTTTGCAAAGTATTCTGATTTTTGTTTATTCAAAATAAACGATAGTCCAACCGAGAGCGATCTTCGGTGAATGTCATACAACATGAGTAGTATTATGTTATGGACAAGTGCCACTAACATCTAAGTGAATTAACCTCAACAACTTTGTGATTCCTTCTTCTTTCCAAAAGAATAAAGATTCGAACATTTCGCCTCTATACAATTTTAACAAGAAGGTATTAGATCCGGATCTAACGATCCAAAGCATCCATCTATGACCAACTCGTAATTTATGTTTTTAGAGGTGTCACAACTAAGTTGGGATTAGTCACTACCTTGCAACCTTTTGGATTTTAAGCAACATTATGTTCTAAACAGTTTAACACTACCGTATCATCTCTACTATAGAGACAATCAATTAGATTACAATAATCCAATCATTCATTAATAAAGAACAATGTTTTGTCAAACAAAACATTCATCCATCTCTTATTTAATGACGGAATTAAGTTCCTTTATTCAAATTGAAATGTAAAGACAATCTTTGTTTTCCAATTTCTTTGGTAGTTCATATAAGGAAATAAGTACTATCTGCTTTCACAGAGATCTATATTTTATTCACGTTCCAAATGTGAAGTACTTTTCTTCTCTCATTAATCTTCTACTTCTTATTAGCCACATTTTACAACGATTGTAAAACATAGTTACTAATATGGAATCAAACATTCAAGTAGAAGAACCAACTGTTTTGAACTATTCAAGAACAATTTACAACACCTTCGAAAGGTGTGTTCTTGACACTTGCAAGACATTTCTTGCAAATACCCCTTCCAATGTCCATCCTTTAATATAGAAAGTTTGTTCCCTTTGAGTTATTTAGCTTTCTTCATTTGACCTCTCTCTTGACTACAATAGTCATGGTCCCTAAACTCCCACTGTCTCTCTTGAAACTTATTTCAATTGTGTTATACACATCAAACGATTTGGAGAGCATGCGGTTATTGTTCACTCTATAGTTTCAATAAACTTAGTGAACCATTTTGGATAGGGACTCAAAGGTGAAGTCCTAGCCTAGTTTCCGTCTCTTGAAGTGGTTTAACACTTCAACACTCAATGATTCAAAATCATCATAAGTCCATATTGATGGACTATTTTTGTCAACCAACGATCTTGTTCTAAACAAGATTACAAACATTCAAGAGTTGTTCAAGGCAACTCTCATTTCTTCATACAACAATTTGTAAGTGAAGAATCATGGCACATAAAATGTCCATGTCCTTGTGCTTACTTCTCAAGATCCTTGTTCATGTAACAAAGAAAACAAGCACTAGTGTTTGCGTTAACTAAGGGTTGTTCAAAGCAACTCTTATTTCTTCATACAACAATTTGTAAGTGAAGAATTATGACACTAAAAGTGTTTCCCTCTTTATGATAGACTTATCTAACATATTCTTCCAATGATACATTATCAATAGAAAGATTGTGAGGATGAGACTACTTAGGTACATATACAATCCATTTAAGACAATCTATGGGATTGTGGTACCAAGTCCGGAAACTAAAGCCTTCGGCTTTTCTTTGTCAAGTTTTGGATAGCGTTTGCAAATATATCGGTAAATAAATACATAACGAATATAAATTGATTGATTTTAAGCCATTTGATCCGGGTCTTTAAATCAAATAGCACCACCCACTATTTTTGGCAAATTCCATATCCCTCATCGGAATTTGAGAGTTTTGGAGGAAACTCTTAGTAGGGTATGGGAGGCTCACTACTACCAAGTCCACCTCAGAATTATATCATGTTGGCTAGCATTAATAATAATGAAAGAGTACATTTACTCATTTACATCTCATGTAAGTACCCATCTTGTTTGGCCTCTAGAGAATGATGCCTCAGAATTATATCATGTTGGCGTCATTGCACTTAGTTAAGTTATTCCCACCGTGCCAGTTCGTGTAGGGGTTCAAGCATAGCCTCAGAATTATATCATGTTGGCTAAACTCGTTGCCTACCTTACATCATCATGTATGTATATAGAACTCCACCTGAGTGTAAGCACATACTTTGTACTCCCCCATTATAGGGTGAACTCAGTGTACGAGTCACAAACGATCGGAGCCTACCATGGTGGAAGGCCACGAAAGAGTGTTCAAAGCACTCTCATGCTTATCAACTTAATAATTGTTTGGTTAAGGGTTTTAAGGTCTCATCACATTTAAACATACATTTTAATCTTATTAAAACAATTTGGTCCTATTACAACTATTGGTCCATGTGATTGATTTAGTAGTATACGATACTCCCACTAAGCTTGTAAAACAGTTTTTAAAGCAAGAGTATATGGTACTACTAACATAAGCTTTGCATTCTTGGATGGACTATACAGTTATCTTAGGGCCTTAGGATGACTATGAACCTTTGATTCGATCCAACATGAGCCTAGTGTTGGATCTCGGTCTAGGGATGAAGATTGATTTTAGTTACGCATTAAATCATATTAAGGCGTGTTTTCTTATTGGGTGTTGGACCCAACTACTCCAATTACATGCATATCAAATAAAACAAGAAAATGAGTACTTCAAAGTAAAGAAGAGCTTATGCTCTTTTACAACATTTGATCAAAACAAATTACTATAAAGTAAAGAAGAGCTTATGCTCTTTTACAACATTTGATCATATCAAATTACAACCAAAATCTAATCTACACATTCCCATGGTTCAAACAAATTTGAGACGGCCTTTCACATAGCTCAATTATCGTAGGCTTAGGTTCATAATCACCCTTTCTTTAATTAATTAACGCTTTAACTAATTAAACTAGAATGCAACATTGTCATTTGATTTTTGTATCCATAGAATTGATTTAAATAGAGCTAAATAAAATGAAAATCCAATTCTCATTTAAAGATACAAAACTATTTTGTTCTCTACTAATTTGGGCCAAAAAGCAATAACCTCAACCATTGGGCTATATTGCAAAACACAGACTTTTGGGGTCACTTTGTAAAAACACAAAAGTCCACTACTTCATGTAATTACAACTAGAACCCAAAAATTTCAACAAATGCAAAAACTTCATTAAAGGAGCAAAACAATTTGTCCTTTAGTGATTTTGGGCCTTTACGTAAAAAAGTAAACTTTCGGGTCAATGTGCAAATACACAAAAGTATCAAAACTTTATGTAATTGCATAAAAACCCCAAAAGTACCCTACATGTAGGGTGGCCGGCCATGGATGAGAATGGTGTCAAAACTTTTGAATTTTTTTCAACAAAGTAAAAGGTGATGGGTTGAAAAGGTGATGGGTTGGTTTGAAAAACATCCATGAAAACCATAAAACATCCATCAAAATTCCCAACCTTTTTGTTCTTGCCAAGAACATAACAAGAACAATGAAGAACATCCATGAAAACCCTTAAGAGCTCCATGAACATTTTTCACCCAAAGACACCCCAAAAAATCTCAAACTTAAGGGAAATAACTTATTACCATACTAGGGTACTTAGGGGTTCCTAATGTCACTTTAAAACACTTTTAACAAGACAAACATGAACCCAAAAATCCACCCTTCATATTTGGCCGAATTTCCCAAAAAACATGACACCAAATTTTAGCTCCAAAATTCATGCTCATGTGAACTACATCTACAACATTTGAGATGGCAAATTTTCCAACAAAATTTACATTCAAAGAAGCAAACATAAAGCTTGTAACAATTACAACATTCAAATCACAAACTATGAACTACAAAACCCAAAAGGATTCACCAACTACTAGACCTAGGCTCTGATACCACTTGAAGGAAAATTTGTG
Source organism: Heteromeles arbutifolia (assembly GCA_024362995.1). Lineage (NCBI taxonomy): Eukaryota > Viridiplantae > Streptophyta > Magnoliopsida > Rosales > Rosaceae > Heteromeles > Heteromeles arbutifolia. The sequence continues at coordinate 33,126,631 of JANCRC010000002.1, read as the reverse complement.
AAAATTATGTTCATTTGAGCAACATCTATGGCATGCAATTAACAATTAAAGGCGGAAACATGCATGTATGCACTCAAAACAAAACATTACCCGTGAAATTCAAAGCCTAGTAGTTATGGTGAACCATGACTCAACTCAAATCTTAAAGAAAGGAGTTGAGAAACTTTTATACCTTTGAAGCACCTCTTTGCTTAGCAAAGGTTAATCACCCATGTGAGGGCCTTCTTTCCTTTATCTCCTTGCTCCTTGGCTCTATGGATATGGACGGAAGAATTGATTCTCCAAAAGTCCCCAAGGTAGGAGACCTCTAATTTTCGACACCAAGGATGATGAAGGAAGAAGATGAGTGACCTTGGAGGATGAAGGATTGCTAGCTAATCCCCTCCAAGGGGGCCGGCCTCCTATAGAGAAAAAGGAGAGAGTTATATCTCACTTTTCATCCTTAGAAAACCCTAATGAGGATGGAGCAAAGATACCCCTTCTATGCTTTTAACTTTTGTTCATTTTTGGACCAAAAGGTCCCTCCTCTCTATATGGCCGGTTTTCCCATGCCTTTGGGCTGTTTTGGGCTTCTTGAATTTTGGTTGTTAAGTTGTCATACAACTTAAGCTAATGGGCTTGACGATTCGAAGCCCAATTTGGGCTTTAAGGCCCAAATCTAACTCAAGGTTTAAAACAAACTTATTCGTTTGATTAATTAACATATTAATTAATCCTTGCCATAAACAATTAAACTATTTAATTGTCCTTACTCATCTTCGTTATATCCTTCAATCATTACCTTACACGGTGTGCGATCCATTAGGTTCCTTTTAGCGAGGCAGTGGGCGATTAGAACTCTTACTAATCGATTGTGAATTGAAACTTACTTTCAATTCTCCTTTAGTGATTATACATCTTCAGGGCTTCCACAAGCCATGAGTGACACCTAGCAGTATGTCATGGCTACCCAAGCTAATCAGAAGAGGTTGGAGAACCTATTCAGTTTTGGATTACAATGCAATACGGTCTTTCTCTAATACAATACTCTTGACCACATTGTTTGGTTTGATAGTTTATTCATGTCCACTATCCAATGTGATTCTCTTACTTATATGATTACCTTGAATGTGATTTGGAACGACTTCCTAAATCTCATTCATACTCTAGCCAGAGATTCTTAATCATATCATAGAGTATTATCCCTCAAACGGTTTGAAGGTTAGAGATCCCTTGTCGTGCATTCACTTGCCTCCATCGCTAAGTGGCTTAACCCCAACTATGCCGTGGACACCCTCTGATGGAGTATCTTTGACATAGTCAAGGACCTAACCACAAGACAACTATGATGCCTCAGGTCAAATGACTACTTTGCATTATCCCAACCATGAGTTCTCATGTGACATGAGTATGAGAACTACTCGTTGATCGCGTTCAGTGAACTCATTCTCTATTGAGCACCTACATGCTTATCTTGGTGTCAGTCACACCAATGACTCGAGACCAGTTACTCTCCTTAAGAGAAGACATAGCACGTACTGATCTTGACGAACTGTCAATGTCCAATCGGCAATCCTATGATCAGGAACATTTAGGATATGTATACTCAAGAGAATGGTCTCATGAATCTAACTTCTTTAGATCACATTCTCCCTATTACATATTCCTTGGACTTTATCGTTTAAGCATATAACATTTATATAAGACGGCTTAAAACAATAATCTTTGCCCTTTATATATTAAACTAGATTAGTTTAACATGTGAAATGTCCGTAAAGTATCATCATATGATTGGTTTTAGGGCACATTTCCAACACGCTTAACTTCGAAGTTCCTACGAAATCCGAAGCCAGTGAGCTCCCAAAAGGCCTCGTGCTATATGAAGGTGGGCATGTACATATAAGGCATAGAAAATCCACTCCCCTGGACGATGTGGGATCTAACAATCCACCACCCTTTGGGGCCTGACGTCCTCGTCGGCACACTTCCGACCAGGGATTGGCTCTGATACCAAATTGTTACATCCCGACCCGGGCTCCACCACATCCCGACCCGGGCTCCACCACATCCCGGGATCGACTCCGCCGTAGCACGATATTGTCCGCTTTGGGTCCCGACCATGCCTTCACGGTTTTGTTTCTGGGAACTCACACGAGAACTTCCCAATAGATCACCCATCTTAGGATTGACCTCGCTCGAACTCGCTTAACTTCGAAGTTCCTACGGAATCCGAAGCCAATGAGCTCCCAATAGGCCTCGTGCTATATGGAGGTGGGCATGTACATATAAGGCATAGAAGATCCACTCCCCTGGACGATGTGGGATCTAACAGTACACCAATGTGATACAAAATGTAGTCTAGCATTATTCATAATAAAATGTACAATGAGTTTCTCAGGAACCATTGATAACTATTTAATTTTTAGTTATTAGTTTTTTATTTTACTTTTTTAAAAACTAAAATATTGTTTGTAACTATTTTCAACTTTTAGTTTAAAAAGTAAAAAAAATCAAAACTGAAAATAAAACGTGAAAGCTCAGAATCAAATTTTGAAAGCTCAAGAAAGTATTTCAGTTTTCATTTTCTTTAAACTTAAAAACTGAAAGTAGTTACAAAATAAATTTTAATTTTCAAATGTCAAAAAAAATAAAAATTTTATTGAATGATGTTTTAGTAAATATAAAAATAAATCGGCAAACGTGTGTGTTTTGATGTGGTTCAAATTCGTATTTGGCGATAATTGAATCTAAAACATCTTAATTACAAAGTGAGAGGAATACTATTAGACCATAATACTAAATAGCGACAGATGGGTTTAATTGTATAAAAATATCTCCTTTTGGGATAAACCAACAAAAGTACCGGTCGTTACGCCTCACCCCCTCAACTGAATCAGTTGCTTTGGAGCTTGATATCAATGGAGGCTCTAAACCCCACCACAGCCCCCAAATCATGTCTATCTAGAACCCATTTTCTCAAGGCCCCTCTCCTCCACTGCCCCTTCAAGCCCATCACACTTTCTTTTCACAATTTTCAAATTCACAGACGTTCCTTCCGGCAGCCACCTCTCTCCCTCTCAGTCACCACCACTTGTGGGCTGAAGACCCCTCAAGACAGCAAGAAGACTAAGAAAAAAGGAAATAACATAACCAAGCAGATTATACTCTCCGAAGGAGTGCCGCCGCCTCTGGTGGAGAAGAGTGGCGACGCCGACGGAGGCGAGGAAGCTCCGGTGAAGTCAGGGAGTGGGAGTGGGGTGATGGGTCTGATGAAAAGGTTGCCGAGAAGGGTTCTTTCGGTTCTGTCTTATCTGCCTTTGGCTATTGGAGAAATGTTTGCCATTGCTGGTCTTATGGCTCTGGGTATGTTGAGTTTTTGGGTTTTGTTATCTTTGAGTAAGCAGCTTAATGACTTTTGCTTTTGGCTTTTTTCAGTTTGTTGTTTGCTAAATTGGGTTACTTGCTGATGCTTAATGCCTGTTAGTAGTTGCTTTAAATTTGGGTTTTTTTGAATTTTCAATCCAGGTAGCTTGTTTCCCTGGCTTATATCTGTGAGGTGGAAATAAAATTTGATTTATTTGTTTTGGATTTTTTTTTTTTTTTTCATGAAAAATTAGAGTTTATAAGCATTGCCCTTTCCGGAATCCGCGTAATTGTAAGCAATGCCCTGTTTTTTCTTATGAGGTATTGTAAAGAGAGATGTTTTTATCTTCATATGGAATTTTAAGTAGGCCTTATGTCAATGCAATACTTCTGCAGGAACTTTCATTGATCAAGGTGAGGCCCCCGCTTTATATTTCGATAAATACCCTGAAAGTAATCCCGTGTTGGGAATTTTCACTTGGAGATGGGTTCTCACCCTTGGGTTTGATCACATGTTCACATCCCCCATTTTCCTTGCACTATTGACTCTCCTCGGTGCGTCACTAATGGCCTGCACTTACACTACACAAATACCCCTTGTCAAGGTTGCAAGAAGGTTTGCTTTCGTTTTTCGTTTTACTTTATGATCCCTAACTGGAAATGAGTTGTGCACCGCCCTATTAACCGTGGATTTAATTGGTAATAACAGATGGAACTTCATGCAATCTTCTGAGGCCATCCACAAGCAGGAATTTTCGGACTCTTTGCCGAGAGCATCAGTTCAAGATTTGGGTGTTGTTCTTATGGGAGCTGGATATGAGGTTATATATTTTTATGTTCTTCTTTCTTTGTTTACTCATTTTAGAAAACTTTTATTTTTTGTTAATTCCTCCCCCTGAATTATTTTTATCTCCTTATATTTATAGCTACGTGTTCAATATGGGTCGCTTCATCCTTTCAGGTATTCTTGAAGGGGCCTTCTTTATATGCTTTCAAGGGGCTGGCTGGTCGGTTTGCCCCTATTGGAGTACATCTAGCAATGCTGCTAATAATGGTAGGTGGAACTCTTAGTGCAAGCGGGAGCTTCAAAGGAACAGTTACGGTTCCACAGGGTTTGAATTTTGTTATAGGAGATGTGATGCGCCCTATCGGGTTTCTCTCCACTCCAACTGAGGCTTTTAATACAGAGGTTCATGTCAACAAATTCTACATGAACTACTACGACAGTGGTGAGGTGAATGTTTATGTGCTCTATTTTGTTTGCTTTGTGCTACCTTATCTCACATGTTCTAAATGATAGCGTTTATAATGACGTAATCATCTCCCAAATTTTGCTTGCTCAGTACTGCTAAATGCTTAGGTGGTTTACCTTTTCTCCCCCTCGTTCGTGTCCCAGGTATCACAATTTTACACTGATCTTGCACTATTGGACCTTGATGGTAAGGAGGTGCTAAGGAAAACAATCAGTGTAAATAACCCCTTAAGGTATGGAGGGATCACGATTTACCAGACAGATTGGAGTATTTCGGCGCTACAAGTACTCAAGGATGATGAAGGACCTTTTAATTTGGCGATGGCACCTCTTAAGATCAATGGAGACAAGAAGCTTTATGGGTCCTTCTTACCCATTGGAGATATGAATGCTCCTAATGTTAAGGGAATGTATGTGATTCTCCTACAGCTATATCTTTTCTTGTACCATTTGAATATGGAAGCTAAATTCCCAATTGGTTCTTGTTGGTGTTTCGAACAATTACAGAAGGCTCAATTGGGATGGAGAACCTTTAAAGCTTAGACGTTGCTGTATTTCCCCTGCCCCTTCATCCTTAAAAAAGGAGGGGCAGTGACCACATCTCTATTGGCAGATAATTGTTTCCGGTTGTTGCTTACCTACATTCTTTTATCTAATTTCAGATCAATGCTTGCTCGTGATCTACAATCGATTGTCTTGTATGATCAAGAAGGAAAATTTGCTGGAATCCGACGACCAAGTTCGAAGCATCCAATTGAAATTGATGGCAACAAAATTGTTATTGTAGACGCAATTGGTAGTAGCGGTCTTGACTTGAAGGTGATGCCTAAACATTTTCTTCAAAATTGGTGTACAATTTTCTTCAACTGCATCCATTCTGCCTTGAAACTAAATCGTGTCCTTATCAGACTGACCCAGGAGTGCCGGTTGTATATGCTGGATTTGGTGCTCTAATGCTCACTACTTGCATCAGTTTTCTTTCTCATTCGCAGGTAAAATTCAATTATACGTCTTACCAGTCAGTGTTTTGTGTTTATAAAACCAGAAATCATGTACCCCAATTTTGATGAAGGTTAAAAATGGTTTATATTTGCCTTCATCAAGTAGGCTTACATGTAATCTGGTGTCATCATAAATTTTCTAATGCATAAGTATTTGTAGTTTGGGATGGTATCATAGATGGGTGCCTATATCTTACATTGATATTTCTTTCTTTGGTTTTGTTACACGTAATTGTTGCAATTGTTGAAACTGTTCCCCCAAATTATTAATATATGCTTATGTTCTTTGTTTTCTCCTCTGCTCAAATTAAAGATTTGGGCCTTACAAGATGGAACAGCAGTGATCGTAGGAGGAAAAACTAACCGAGCAAAGGGAGAGTTTCCAGAGGAGATGAACCGCTTGCTTGATCGTGTTCCAGAATTAGTTAACTCGCCTCTTTCCAGGCAATCAGATAGCATTGTTGGCTAGTCTTTGAGGCATCTAAGATGGAATAGCTGTTCTTCTGAGCACCGAAGTTAAATCCAGATATCGCTCCAGTTTAAAATGATTGCACAGAACTTCAAACAAAAAGAGAGAGAATTCATTACAAATTTATGAAGCAGAATTCAACACGTCGGCAGAGCAGTTGAATTTGTTTTTATATGTATACGTACCGGCATTATACCATAGACAGTATGGTTTCCAGTGCAAGGGCAAAGTCGAAGCTCTTCAATTGTATGTATTTATTTATATATGTCCAATTTTTTTCTCCAACAACTGTCAAACTTACCATGCACATTGTAACAGTTGAGCCGCGTTCGATTCGGACAAGGGTACCATTCTTTACATTGACTTGGCTTTGCATTCTTTCAGTTTGTTTGTGCAAATGTGTTGATACTTGTTTCTTTTGGTCGGCCAAGATGATTGCAACATTAATTTCCCGGGTTTAACTACTCATAATCAGTCATATTACTTTTGCCTTTTCACACATGCTCCAGCTGATAGCTGGGCACTGGATTGATAGCTTGGACTTCAAGTAATGCAATCGAGCTTTAGAGAAAGCCTCGGTATGAATATCTGTTAATTGGTCTTGACTGCATAAAACCTTACCTCAACACACACCCCCCCCCCCCCCCCCCCACCATCCTTGCTGTATAGTGATTGCTAATGATTTGTATTCGGCTTCTGTCGAGGATCTAGCCACTGTTGTTGCTTTATACCATTCAAGCTCATTTAATTTGATCCAGAAACACACTGGTAGACGTTCTGTTAAAGGGCGATCTTGCCCAGTCTACATCAGAATAGGAGATTATGTTCAAATCACTCCTTTTGAAACTCTGCTTAGATCCTTACATTTCAGCTTTATTGACAAGATTCAGAACATATTTGGTTTTTTACACGATATATATACACTAAAGGGTGGGGGATTTGAGCTAATTCACGCAGAGCCTGAACCTGAAGGTGATCTCATTTTTACAGTTAATATCTTTGCAGCGAAACTAAAAGGACTAGAACTGAGTTTTTTCCTCAATACATTTCATGAATGTTATATGGAAACAGTCTCTATTGATGTTGATGCTCCAAATCTTGAAAAGCTCAGTTACGACGGCAACATGTTGGTATTTTACTCGTCAAAGGATGCGAAAACCCTACGTAACGCCAGAATTAACTTCACGCGCGGACCATGCAGGACGAACCTTTGAATTTGCCCATCATGATGTTCATCTTGTACACAGGCTTTTTACTGTAATTGTCAACGTTAAGTATCTACCACTTTCAGGTCCTATTTTTGGGGTCAGTATATGCTTCTAACTGGTTTTCTTGGAGGCTCGATCATAGCCTTTTTATGTCCTGGAAATATCGAGTTTTGATAGTCATTCATTCGTCTGTACTTTTATTTCTCGTGAAGGATCCCAACTTCGTACATCGGCACATCAATATCTTGTGCATATGTCCAATAAATCCTTTGCACTCCGATGTATTGGTCGATCCATTTGGCAACACAACGAGGATGACGTAGAACATGAATGGATTTCACCAGAGTCTCTGCCTATTTGTTTGTTGTCAAGCCTCAAGACTGTTTGCACGAGTGGATTCCGGCGGCAGCCAGATGAGATGAAAGTGGTAGAGTACCTGTTGAAGCACAGTGAGGTTCTGAATATCACGGTACTTTATTCCCCAAAGTAACTATTTAGATGAAGAGATGAACTCGTGGAAGGAAGTTTTTCTTCCATCCTGGGTTCAAACCATCTCTCTTCCTCCGTAGTTTAAATGAATTTAGAGTAGATTATTTTATCGCCTATTAAAATATAAATGAAACAAAGATGGCCCTGCAAGACGGGGTTTATTATTGCTTTATTTTTACTCGAAGGTTTATTTTTGCTTGGTTTTTACCTATAAGGCTTCCTTTTCCAAGGTTGTGAATGGTCCTTTCTTTGGCGAAATGTGAATGTGTTTGGAGCACTTGTGCTTTCGATTGTCTCTCTGTTTTAGGTTTTCTTTAGCGGCCGTTTGATAATCATTTCAGTTTTAGTTCCTTGTGAAAACAATATCTAATATGCAAAACTTTGGTTACATTGAGAATGTTATGAGGAACTTGTATGAGTTTACACTTCTAGGGTACAAGGAGCCTTACAACATAAGATACAGTAAGACTTTCCGCTCGATTAGACAACGATCAAGCTGCGTGCATAACCGGGTACGGTGTAGCGATGATGATGCCCAACTTGGATTACGCTAGTTGCAGGACTTCTTCACGCTTGAGGTCGAACACCCTGATAAGAGTGTCTTCAACAACCTGGAAGAAACCCAAATGGATTTGATCAATTATTAAGCTAAGAAGCAAAAATTTCAGCAGATACTGTGAAGTCAAACAAAAGCGGTTCAGTGGTTCAAATAACATTCACATGGATGAGAGTTACCTTATCTGGAGTAGATGCCCCAGATGTAACTCCAATAGAGACAGGACCTTCCGGCAGCCAGTTTTCTTTCTCGACCAACTCGCCATGCTACCAAAGAAACACAACAGACAGCTATGATACATACAAAGCCGTAGCGAAAAGACAACAAATAACTGTACATGTAATTTTGTTTCTGTATTGTTTTCCAAAAGAACAACAATGTAAATTTGTAAACCATAACAAACTAAATTGCAGTTCTATGGCTTCAGAGACTCACATTGAGCTTATAAGCTATTCTGTTTCCAGGGCCTATTCTCTTCTCACTATCAATCCAATACGAGGGAATTCCACGTTCTTCTGCAATCTCTTGTAGGTGAGAGGTGTTACTTGAGTTCCACCCGCCAATGACTAACAAAAGATCTAGCTTTTCCTCAACGAGCTTGTACATTGCATCTTGTCGCTCCTGTAAAAGGAGCATATACATCACCGTGTACATTTCTCAAAATTTTCTTAAAATGGATACAAAACTATAAATTAGCTTCACAAGGGTATGCAAGTTGCTGCTGTGGTGGGGCATTAGAATAATAAACACAATCTTACAAGAAGATAAAACGCAAAGCATGGTTACAAATTGTTCCATGGCACACCAACTACATAGAAATCTAAACCAAACCCAAAAAACCATGAACTAGAGAAAGAACTTGCCTGAGTTGCATCACATATTGTGTTGAAGCTCACAAAGTGGTCATTTATATTTTCCACTCCGTGCTTACGCATCATGGTCTTCTCTACTAATTTTCCTGTTAGATTGCAGATGCAATCAATAATTTACTCAAATAATCTGTTCGCCGCAGATGGACCAACATAACATAACTTCAAAGACTAACCAATCTCTTCAGTTTCCCCCTTATGCATTGTTGTCTGATTTGCAATCCCAACTTTTACCAGGTCTCTGTCTGGATCAAACCCCAGAGAGAGTGCCTTTTTAAATTTCTGTATTCAAAGCCAATAAAACACTTCAACACTGCCTGATAGTATCACACAACCAAATGAATTGATATAAGCAACTTATAAACAGCACCTCCATAAATGCCTCTTTAGTTGAGCTAGACCCATTAAGTTCCCTGCCAAGAATATAGTCACACACATACATTGCCTGAAATAAATTTGACATTAATAACTAATTAGCTTGACAAACCGAACGACTGAAGCTAAAGAGTAAAAACTTTAAACTTCGGCAGCAGTTCTATGAGAAAGTACAAAACATTGTATACCTCATCCATGTTTTTCACTATAACGTACTTTCCGGCAAAAGAAGCAGTGGCCAGAGTCTCCTCATGAGAATATTTCCCATGAATGATCGAAGTGTAATCTCCTTTCTTGTGCTTCTCCACAGTATTCCAAACCTTCACACGAAAACACCAACATAACATATCAGAACCAATTTAAATTTTCCCCAAAAATATTAAACGGACTAAAAATAAAATTGCCAACCTTGGAAACCCAGGGGCAAGTAGTGTCAACAATTTGAACATCTCTGTTACTCAAGTCGAGCATCTCATCCACTCCGGCTCCGAAAGCAGGCAAAATGACCACATCGCCCTTGTTCACCACCTCAAACTGCTTCTGACCTTCCTCTATCGGAATGTTCTCCACCTTCATCTCCTCCAACCTCTGCTCATTTAATCTCAACACAATCAATTAAATAATTAACTAATTTTTTTTTTTTATCACAGACGACATTAATACTCAAAGCTACACCAATGGAGCGTTTTAACCTCGGACAATCCACAACTAGCCACAATCCACCATTAGATTGTTAATTAACTTTTTTTTTTTTTTAAAAGGGGCAACCAGTGGCTGCCACGATTATCTACCCCTTCCTGGCCTGGAGAGGCTATGGAGAATTTCACCTTGCCCGTGGCCACAGTCAAGCAAACTCACCAGCTCGGAGCACAGGACCTCCCACATTTTTTTGTTAATACAAACAGTAAACCAAATACAACTGCAAAAATTAATTAAGCACCTTATTGACCGTTGGATTGTGGATGATTTCGTTGGTGATCCAAATCTTATCATCGGGAAACTGCTTTCTGGCCTCGTAAGCAATCTGCACGGCTCTCTCAACGCCCCAACAGAATCCGTAAGCCTCCGCGAGCTTCACCGTCACGTTTCCCCAGGTGTACTCGAACCCGTTCTCCTTCAACGTCTTGATAATATCGCCTTAAAACATCAAAACTCAACAATTAAACTTAATTAATCGACTAATTAACTGCTTAATTACTGATTATGAGGTGTAGCTGAACCAATTATAGCTTACTCACTTGTGTACTCGCGGTTCATGAGCTCCAGTGTCACCTCTTTGTGGCCGAAGCCTCTGCGGTTGTAGTTCTTGCTTCGAGTGAGGTTCTTGCGGAAGACCTTGGCGTCGAAGTCGGACTCGACGGCGGAGTAAGAGGAGTCGCCGGAGCATCGGACGGTAAAGGGTTTCCGGCAACTGAGAGATACCCTCCCAGCGAGGCTATCTGAGAGGAAGAGATCGTTACGCGGTGGAATTCGGCCGAAGTGGAGAGTGATCGCCATGGCTGAGAGAAAGGGGGGGAGAGAGAGAGAGAGAGAGAGAGAGAGGGAGAGGCGCGTGGAGAGAGACTGGAGGTGTTGGCACTTGGCAGTGGCGGTGTTCCTTTTATCTTGTGGGCAACATTGTGCCCGTGCCCCACGAATATTACGTGTTTTTTTATATTTTTTTTTTTTTTTTTTTTTTTGTGGGTTGTCGTTTTACGTGAAGGATCGGGAATTAGGGGTCGTCGTTTTGATACCTGGATGGCGGGGACCGATGTGTGAAATTACCGAAAAGGTTACCGTAGAGGGCTGGTTGCATGAATCATAATAGGGTGATGAACGCGTGGCTTTTGGAATGTACCAACAAATTTGAAAACACAAATAATGGCTCTTACCATTTAAACAAATTTGGACAACAAAATAATTTTGTGGATTAAGAAATTTTGTCTAAAATTTGGTGGCTCGAAAACAAAAATGGAAAAATGTAGATGTACGTAATTATTTGGAGATTCGTGTCATTTAGTGATATTCTCAAGTTTTGAACCAATTTGATTTCATTTGATAAAATGAAAGGTACAAATTATAATTTATCTATAAATAAATAAAAGCTAATTTATCCGATAGTTATATTTCATGATTTCATTTAATTTCGGTGTGGTATTTCATGAAGAATCCGATGGTTATATTGGAGATTTAGTTCACCAAAAGTTAGGATGATTGGCATTACAACGATAGTATCAACAGATTACTTTAAAGAGTAATGAGTTTTAAGTAGTTCAAGCTATTGGAAGTCTGCTTGATAGATCCTCCTCAACGAACCAGTGGTTGATGATATTAAGACTAGCCCATGATGTTTTTGTATTTAGTGACTCATCTTTGTAAACCCGTTGATGTAGTTGTGCATAGATTGGAAAAGTCAGCCTTTACTTTTTAATTTTGATTCTTGATGATTTGAGGAGCCGCCTAATTTGATGGGTGACGCATTTCTTGAGAAATGTATGGTTTCTTAACACATTCAATAAAACTACTACCATTTCGCCTTCAAAAAATTAAAGCATACTCATTAGTTCAAAACAAAATAATACATCTGAGAAAAATACCAAACAAACCTTTAAAATTCCATTCCACTTTAACTAATTTCTGTGAAAGTGTAGTACCCTTACCAGACTTATTGCAAAACCCAAAAAATTGCCAAGGATTGCAAAACCCATTTCCAGCCACACACAAAAAAGTGGTTGGGATGATGACCTAACCCAGCCATCAACCATGCTTAAATAGCAGCCAAGCCACTTAGGGTGCGTTTGTTGCACTGGACTATCTCAGACTAGACTAGCTTCAGGGACTAAGCTGGACTGGCTTGGACTAGACTAAGCAGGACTAACTTAGTGAAGCGTTTAGTGCAGTATCGGACTAGAAGTAAGATAATAAAAATAATTCTTTTTTTTCTTTTTCTATTTCTTTTTTCTGCCTGAAACCTCTCTTCCCTCTCCTTTTTTTCGTCCAAACTCCATAAATTCCAATCACAACTTTTCCTTCATTTCATTTAATAAAGCTCTCCATCCAAATTCCACTCCTTGCAACCACATCTTTCTCCTCCATTTGATTCGATAAATCTCCTAAAACACAAACAATAAAAAATTCAATCAAAATCGTAGCTTCGTTCCTTGTATACCCAACAACGACACTCTGATTCGAGCAGGATGAGGAAAGAGAGGGAGAGGACGTGATCTGGGTTGGGTCGTGCAGATCGGCTCGGCATCGAGCAGGATGAGGAAAGAGGGAGAGGACGTGATCTGGGTTCTGAGCGAGGAGAGAGGGAAAGGACGCAAGCATTAGTGAGAGAACGAGAGCGAAGATAGGACGTGAGAGCAAAGAGAGAGGGAAAAGGAGAGACAGAGAGATGAGGAACGGCGAAGGAGACAGCATTGTGAGGAAGGCGTTCTTAGCAATCCCATGGTTCAACGCCAGACTAATTTGGACGACCTGACGAGGCCCGGAGTCCACACGAGTCCGGGCTAGTCTCATTTAAGTTAGTCCCCAAGAATACCAAACATGGGACAATAATCCTAGCTAATCCAGTCCCACTTAAGAAGGTGAAACAAACACACCCTTAAAGGATCTAGTCTTCCGCAGCTGACAGATCTATAACTCGACTCTTCTTTATGCAACTTGGCTTTGGGCACACTTCCGGCGTTTTGAACAAACCCTTGAAGTAATGCACATTATTAGTGACGGCTATAAGCCTGGTCGTTAATAGCATCAGAGTCAAATATACCGCCAACAAAATTTCATGTTCGACCAGAATGTAATCCTTTCCTGAGGGCATTTTGTGCATTGGAAATAAAAATGCACCATGACAACTTATTCTCGACATAGGACTTTTGGACGTCAGAAACAGAGCTTTTTTTAGGATACTTGAGGAAAGGATCCTCTCCGGATCCCTTCTTCCTAATCCACCAAATCAGTGAATCCGTGCTATTGAAATTTGATCCAACGGCTGAAGTCATTATAACTTTTAAAGTAGGCCCATGTTTGTAGCCGTTTCATCAAATTTCAATGGTACGGATCCACTGATTTAGTGGATTAGGAGGAAAGGATCCGAAGATGATCCCTTTCCGATATTTAGGGACCCTAAAAAAATTTGGTCACAAATGACAAGTATTATTGTTTTCAAAATCGGCACGTCCTTTTGTTTTTCAATAAACGGTATTATCTTTACTAAAAGGGATAAGGATGGCTTAGCGTCACAATGAACTAGCAATAATATGGTTCAAATTCGCCATTGGTGAGAATGGAACCTAAAATCTCTCACTTATAAATAATAAAAAAAATACCGCTAAACTATAATATTAAGTGGCCACTTGTTTTTTTTTTTTTTCCAAATTATTATTATATTTTTGAGAAGTAAATTCCCATTTCAAATTTTAGGGCTGACTATTTCATAGGGAGTAGGATTATCTCCCCTCCTTTTTTCCCTCCCTTTCCCTCCCATTCTATTTGAACAGTCACGGTTAAATCACGTCAACATCTTATATTAATTTTTTATAGTAAGAGAAAGATAAAATAAGAGAATGTGAAATGAGGAGATGTAATGGGATGGAAAAAGGAGGGGAGAGAATCCTAGTCCATTTCATGGACCTCACACAAAACGTAGGCCCTCTTTTGTCGGATTCTAGGGCACTTTCAAGTCCAAATCGTGGACCAACTATTTTCCAAAACTTCTTTCACTCTATTTTTTGTAAGATTCATTATTTATTTATTTTATTGGAAATATATGGTTCAACAAAAGGTGTATAACATCTCAAAAGTTATCCCCAAGTAATTTCCAATTTCTATTAAAAAAAGAGTGATGTCATTATTTGGATACACAAAATTAACGTACTTGTTAATAATATACATTTTATAATACAGATAAATCCTATATACAATAATATGCCGTATTTTTGTTAGAAAGTAAAATATAAAACATTTTAATTTTGCGTGTAAATAATTTTATTGTTATTTTACTAATTATCATGCAAACACTAATGTGAGGGCTTTTGCGCATGAGATTTAGGACTGGTTTTGGTATTGATTTGCTTTGAAAAAAAGCTGATTCTACTGTGCTGTGAGAATAAGCAGCTGTAAAATAAAGCAGCAGAATGTTTGGTAAACTTTTTTGTAAAAGTGCTTTTGAAAAAAAAAAAAAGCAATATTATAGTGTTTAGTAAACTTTTATGTAAAACAGATGTGAAAAAAAGCTGAAGCAAAATGTTTACCAAACACCAAAAACTCTCCCAACTTTTTTTTCATAGCATCTTTTTTTAAAATCATCTCAACTCCAAACTGGGGCTTAGATTTACACTCTCTGCTCTTAATAACTCTTCATTTATATATTTCCAACATGCTTCACTTCGTGGTCTAACTCTAACCTATAAATATTTCCTTTATCATTACCCTTCACTTAACCTATGGTACTACTACTCTCGATTTCAAAGGTGTATTCCGTCGTTTATCTAACTCAGCTAACTAATGGTAATGCTTGACTCCTACTCTCAAATTTGGCCATATCATTTCCTTTTCCTTTCTTCCTATTTTTTTCTTTGTGATTTTACCCATTTTATCTGCTTGACCGTGATCACGGATAGGGTGAAAATTCTCATAGTCTCTCTAGGCCCGGAATGGATGGACAACCATAACTTGCCACCTGTTGCCCCTTTTTTTTAAAAATAAAAAATATTTTTGTCAAAATTTTAAATTTATTTTCTTTCATCTAAATATAGGATTCGCGAGACAAAATTGATGACATAGAGTGTGCCATTCAACTTTCTCTGTTAGATTTACAAGAAAAGGGTCAAAACGTTGAAATTGGTAAGGTTGATTAAGCCTAATGATCTAATAAAACCATGGGAACAAGGATTCTAATTAGTTAATCTCTATTTTAATTACTTTATGAAATTAACTATTGTGAATTTGTTACGTTCAAACTAGAGAATCAATATGAACGCAACGGCGACGATGAACAATATCGAAAGCAACTTGCTAAGGCCATTGAACCTCAAGTATTCAAACAGCAGGTCCCCTCAGCTTTTTTTGGGTGATATATCTGTAACAAGTGAAGGGATAAACATGAAGTTTTTTAATTCTCGTCATACAGGTCTTATTCATAAGACTGATCATCATTTTCTTCTTGCTTCAGGAGTCCTGCTCAACAAAATCAAATAGATTGTGAAAAAACTGTAAGTGCAATTACCCCTTACCACTTAACCCTCTATACCAATTAATTCATTCAGTTAAACCAAACAAACCACACAAATTAATCAATTAAATCAAACAAATAAAGGGGAAAATTAATTTAGAATTAGCAAGTGACTTGCCTGGTGGAGGATAATGCTGTCAACATGGACAATGTTGTAACCCAAAAAAAAAAAATTCTAAGATTAGTTTTTGGACTCATTTGGAAGTGCTTTTAAAATAACCGAAGCGCTTATAAGAAAATATTTTTAAGTTTCAAAAGCACTTAAAATGTTTCCTGCAAGAATGACCAGTTTTGTGCTTCTTCCAAGAAGCAC
This sequence comes from Heteromeles arbutifolia, assembly GCA_024362995.1. Lineage (NCBI taxonomy): Eukaryota > Viridiplantae > Streptophyta > Magnoliopsida > Rosales > Rosaceae > Heteromeles > Heteromeles arbutifolia. The sequence goes on along the minus strand of JANCRC010000002.1, from coordinate 33,110,543 downwards.
TTTAAGTGATTTTCTAGAATTTACTTGCATTTTTACTAAAGATTGGTTCCACAAACGTTTTCACTAAAAAAAACGCTTTTAGTCAATTGAAAACTACTTCAAAACGAGCTCTTTATATAAGCATCAAATCCAAAAGCCTAGTAGGATTGCTAATAGCTAGCAATTGACAAAATTCTATTTGGAATGGGAATCTAATTAAAAAAAACAATAATGCTAAATAAACTAATTAATTAATGTCGATTGGTTTCCAGGATGAACCTGATGGTGTAGTTCCTCCTGTTCACTACAAGAAAAATGAGCTTTGGGTACAAAACAAAGGACACAATTGAGAATTTTGTGTCAGTTTGACAACCAAAAAGCTTAAACAGTTCACATTCCATAGAGGGCACCATCTATTGTGCCCACTGTTAAAAAAAGCAGACACAAAACAGTAATGGGTACGGAAACCGTGCCAAGTGGGGTCAGATGACAACTTTTTTTTATTGAAAATGGGCACAAAAAACATTTTATGTCTATAAAAATTATTTGTCAGAAGCACTATATGTTCTCTCTCGTTTGTCTTTACCTCCTCTAGCACACCAATAATTAAAAATTTTAAAATGGTGGTAAATAATGGTATGGAGCTGTTTATTACTGTGCAATATTTTAGCCTCAAAATAAGTTAGCAATAATGTTGTTCAAATTCGTTTTAGCCGAACCTCAGATCTCTCACTTACAAGTAAAGAAGAATACCACTACACCGTAGTACTAAGTGACGTGTTTTAGATTTACAAAGGATCATTTCCAAGTGCAATGAATGTTTGTTAGATTCGTATCTTTTTGAACTGCTTTTTAGATTGTTATCTTCCTGCAGGTTTATTTTTTATACTTGGTGATATGGTTTTTGGTTTTATAGTAAGTGTTTATTTTTTTTACTGTATTAAAAGTCCTACCTGCAGTGACACATAACCAACAATTGTGCCCTTAGCGTCAGTCTCTGTGCAAAAGTTAGTTGGTCTTCAGATAGACAAATGAGTTAATAATTGTAGATTCCTTTTTATGACACTAATGATAAAACTTGTGTCCACTAAATATTAATAAATAATAAATCACTCTACTTCTCATTTCAAATAGAGAATATATCTTAATAATTATAAATTCCTTTTTCTGACACAAATGTTAGAAATTGTGTCCAGTAAATATTAATAAATAATAAATCACTCTATAGCAAAAGAATATGTTGGCACAATTATGGATTTGTGCCTTTATTCTAGTATAAAATGTCCACACTCCCTTACTATAATTTGTATATGGAAATTTAGAAGGTTGCTTCATACACTTGTGCTTCTTTTGAATTTGATCAAGTTCTACATCATTGAGAATGGCGGACAGGCGACGTCGTGGAGTTAGAATTGGAATCGAATCTCCAACATCACATTCGTCTATTGCTTCCAACATTACAACAGCAAATTCCACAATGAATCCTCCAGCTTAATGTCCACGACAACCTGTTAATGTCAGGCGCATACCTCGTTCTATTGATAATCATTACATTCTTACTACTGTGGCTGATGGTCGCCTTGGCTACGCATTACCCTCTAATAACGGATGCGTAGGAGCACCTCAAGGACGTGTATTGCCAGCATGGGCAAACCCAGGTAGGACAGAACAATACCCTGTCAATTTGGTTTCTGCTGAAACAACAATTGAAGAGTTTACTAGTTCTGTCGTTATTATTGAAGAACCATGCACTTATCAAGCACAAATTCGTCCTAGAGGTATGTCTCTCCCATATATGAGCTCACGAAATATGCAAAATGTTACCGTTGAGATTTTAAGCAGCGATGACGAGGACAATTAATATATTTTGTATTATGTTATATTTCACTGGTGTGTGAAAATATAATTATCTTATGTTATGCTGGACTCCTCTTGGGTCCTTTTATCAACTTATGTAGTATTACAATATAATAATGTTTTCTTTCTAATTGGCCCATGATATAGATACTCCCAGCATTGTATATTTTTTGGTTTATAATTATGTTTCCCGTCTGGTTCATACAGAAAAGAAAAAAGAAAAGAAATAAAAGAACAACGCAAGCTTGACACGCAAGCCTTTTATCATGCTAAACACAATTAACCTTCGATAGAACTTCAAAATTAAAACAAAATTGGACTATAACTAATAATGGCTTTGTGAAATCCCGTCCCTGGAATTTCGCTACTAATTACATATCTCGTTATTTAAATTCGTATTTCACGTTTACGTTATTTTCATTAGTTAATTTTAATTTCGTTGATTTTTGGAATTAAATTGAATAACTATTGGGTTTGAATTTTCGTAATCAATCTTTAAAATTCATTGACCTTTCGAGTTCACAATTGATGTTTTCAAATAGATCTCGAGACCACGAACGCATAGACGAAAACCGTTTGCGAGTCCAGATTATAATGGTATAGTTATGGACATTTGAAGTCGTTTCACTAAACTATAGATTTAAAGGAATATAAACTCCCACCTTATGGGAAAGAGGCCATTCAGGCCAAAGGGAATGAACCAATCAGTTAAATGGTGGAGGACCAATCAGAATTTACCTAGGGGGGTGTTTGAGCAACCAATCAGAAATCAGGAAGAAAAAAAAAATTATTATGTGAATCGATGCTCGAGTTGTGCTTTGCCATATCCCGGAAGCGGGGTATGATAGACGTACGGATACTTGATGACGTCACGTGTCGATCCGGGACGTATGTCGGGATCGGGGAGTGACAAGCTTATAAAATTAGATTTATATTAAGTTTCCCCTTTTCCAAATTGGACTTCTCCCTCTATTTATTTTATGGTGTAAGTTTGGGTTTCCCACCACCAAATTCAAAAACTTGGGTTTCCACCACCACATTACACAATTGTGCCCACTAACTCTTATAATAATAATTAAAATTCTACCCTAAGTCTATCTCGGGTCCCTTCTATCTCTTTCCCTTTACTTTCCTCTTCCGTTCTGCCTCCCTCGGATTCTTTCTCTCACCTTTGTCTCTCTCTCTCTCTCTCTCCAACCCCTCTTTCTTTCTCTACCTTCTCCAGACAAATCGTGGAGGCTCTTGAGCTCCATCATCACTAGAATCCCTTAGCAGAAACCCCCTGCACGCGATGGAGGAAGGTTTGGGAAGATCGGGGTCTGGTAGGGAGGGATCAAGAGAGGGGGTGGGTCAGGTTTGGGAAGATCGGTGGACGTAGAGCTTGAATCGAAAATCGTGTTGGGATCTAAGTTCGATAGGGAGGGATCATGGGAGGGAGGTGCGTCGGGTTAGGAGGTATTGGTGAGGAACGAGCAGGTGCGAGTCAGAGAGGGAGTGAGGAGTCGTGGTCCTCATCAATATTTCGTCGCCGTTGTGGAAGCCTTCGAATTCGAAGTCAGCCGCACCTCCATTGCCACCTCAACAAGCTTCCGCTTTTGGGTTCGACCTCGATCCTCACCAAGCTCGCAAAATTTCGGTTCTGTCAGCCCAATATCACTCTAAAGCACGGAACAAATGTGTTCATTGTTCCGGTCGTACGAACGCAGAGTTCTTCTGGTTTGTCTTCTTCCCATTTTCTAGAAAAATGGTTTATGGGTTTTCAATGTTATTGCATATTCCATTCAAATTATGATTTGGGTGTCTCGGATTTTAAATTTTAAATTTTGGCATGGCTTCTGACTCCATATTGTTGGCTGCTCGTAGGTTATGTCCCAGACTCCAAATTTTACAAAGTCGAAGCGATTTTGAGGCGTGGAAACAATTCACTCATCTGTTTGGTTCTTAATTTTGTTTAGGTTGATTGTTTATAGCTCTGCATGTCTGCTGTGTTTTTTTCTTCTATTACTTTTGTGTGTGGAATACATGAGGGGTTATCGGTTTTAATTTCATCTAATTATTTCTTGATCTTTGCTATGATTATGGGACGAGCTAGGCCCTGGCGAGTTTCTCATGTTTCTTCGGTAAGAACTGTTGAACTTTAAACACAGCTTACTGCATATTAATTGGCATTGCATTTTGCATTGGCATAATAAAATTAGGAAAGTAAGAAGAATAGCTCTCTGTTTCTAAGCCTGTGTAGCTATCTAAGCACCATCCCATCTTCTTCTGCAGTTGCCTTTAATCCTTTTTACACACTCAAATCCATTTGCATATATGGAACACATAGTCACGACTGATATGGATTGGAGTTCAAACACGATAAACATTGAAGGTTAATGAAATTCCAATCTAGAGTGCCATTGATGTCACTGGACCTAAATTTTGATTACGGTGTGGCCTGTTGTGACATGTCAAAAGATCAGTTAGTAGTCGTTAGTTGTACCACTATACAATTCATTTCTGGAATTTAATGAAAATTATTTGTGATTATTTCTTGGAATTATAGATAAGATTTCGAAAAGTTAATTCCTTTTATTGCTTCTTCTTGTTCGTCATTGCAAATGCTCATAAATGATATAAGGTGATGGGTACAATGTTAGTAATAAAAGGTTAGTTTGTTGACAGACTGCTTGAACTATTGAATAATGTTGCAACTCTACTCCATATTCCTGATGTTCTTTCCTCTTGTTTTTTCGTCATGCCATACTTCGTTTTTGGGTTCATCTGTAAGTTTATGCTGAATCTTTGAACCAGTTTTGGCAGTTGGTTGTTGATCCTGCCACCAAAGAACTATTGCATTATACTGAGAAGCCAGTGACTTTTGTATGTACATGATGCAATTACTGTCCCAAAATTGTTCATTTAGTTGGTGCTTGATGATCTCAATTCTTTGTTTTATGTGCTTTGTTCCAGGCCACATTATGTAAGAGTTATCTATTTTCTAAATGCAGGTGAGTGATTTGATCAATTGTGGTCTATATGTATTTGCTCCCACATATTTTACTACCATTCAAGAAGTCTCTAGTCATCGAGAAGGCATAGGTTGGTCTTTTTCTGTACTGGCATTATAGTTGTGGATTGGTTTGCACTTGGGATCAAATTTTGGCTCTAAAAATATTATATCACTTGATTTGTAATTATTGAGAACAAATTTGGCCTCAACACAGGCTATTTTCTTTTATCCCTTTTAAGTAAATATTCATGAATCTTTCACAGTGGGTGAATCATTTATTTTCTTGCTAGGTAGAATGATTTGGTTGCTTACGTGGTGATTATATATGTATGAATCGATTGTAAAACTAAATTTTAGAAGCATGTTTTAGCTCTGCCCTTAGTTTAATTGGTATCTTGGATGTGCATGTAAAACCAGCCGAATAATTTATTACTGATGGTATCACTATTTGGTTTGATTTTGAGATTTTGAAATTATGTTTTTTTTTTAATATTTATCCTATTGGGCACAATAACAAAATTGTGCAAACATGGCTTGGAAAAGTCATCTGACACAGGTGTCAGAACAGAGGCACAAATACCCTGGATTGATGCTTAACTGTTTGAGCACAAAAAGTCATATTGTGCCCTTTGCACTGTTGCCATTAGTCAATGGGCACATATGTTGGTGCCCTTTGGCCTCAAAGGGCACAACTAATTTATAGTGTGCAGTGCCTATATTTGTTGTAGTGGTTGTAGCTGAGGGGCAGAGTTCTTCTGGTCAATCACTTGGAAAAAATATTGGGACAGGGGCTGAAGGTTCGATTGGGGATGATTCTGTTGACTCACCTATGGAAGTTCAGAAACCCTAAAAAGAAATGTTGGCATAATGTTATGATCGAAACTATTGGAGATGTATGCAAACATATAGGCATGAAATTATTGATGAATAAAACCCAATTATAAATTCATATTTTCCCACATCTCTCCATTCTTTCTTTCACATGTATTTTTTCCAATAATCTTTTAACTAAACAGAAATGAAAATAAAAGTTGGGACTCCCTATGGCCAAAAGGAAGCAGTTTTCTAATTGAATTCAGTTTCCAAAATTGTTAAGAATTTAAAACCTATAAATATTTGTGTGTGATGTTGCATCTATTATTAACTATTGCTGCTAGCTTTCTACTTTTTCTTATTGATCGTCGGGTGACTTACGATATGGAAGTCGTCTATCACGAGATGAGCCAGAACATTTACTATCACGTTGATCCCCTTGACACACAAGTACTAGACCCCATCGGCCATCATGAGAAATATTCTCCTTGCGTTTCATTGGAAATCTGCTTCGAAGTCTTCAGAACTACAGCTTCTTCAACTGCGCGATCTCTCAGAAGATGGACCCCTAACCCTGGTGCACCAATCAGAAGTTCAAGTGAGAAGTTACAAGGGCAAGATAATTGATGTGTGCTGGTTAGAAACCCGAAATGAATACGTCACACCCTATCTTTCTCAGGTGTTGTACTTTCTTAAAATCCACGAGCACAAGCACAGTGTTATAGTGGAGACGATTATAGACAGGGGTATCCGAATTAGAAACTTAGATTCCAAGAAAGGTCCTAAAGTCCTGCGCATGACGGTTGATATGAAAATATACCATAACTGGAGAGGGATGCGTTGATCAAGAAGACACTGAAGAGGGTTAGAGTGGTGGCTTATGCCGATGATGTTAATAAGGAAGAGAGAGGTTGAGGAAGAAAAAGACAATGCGTAGTGCATGAAAGTGAGGTTTGCCCTATTTGTCTGGAAGAGTTTGTTGTAGGAATAGAGGATGTGAGGTCCATGCCTTGCACGCATATGTTTCATGAAAACTGCATATAGAGATGGTTCGAACGGAGTCACCTTAATTGCCCTATTTGCCGCGTCAAGATTTTTATTGAACCTGGATCACAAGGCGAATGCGACATTAGGGTTTAAGCTATTCTAGTTAACTGTTTTAATTGAAACTTCGTTTTGTTGTATTTTTGTACAAAATATATCAATGGTTGCTTTCTTCTAATATACAAGGATGAATTTTCTGGACATGGGTAGTTATGCAAAGTATTCATTAAGGGACAAAAACTTTGACACTCATATTACATAACATCCTAAAGTCCTCATTAAGAGTGATGTAGGGGCGTGTTTGATTGGCATCTCTAAGTTTCATTGGACTGGCTAGGATACTTAGACCATGTTTGGTGCAAGCACGAATTGTGTTTAATGAGACTAAGCTGGACTCCCTAGGATTAAACGCTTCGTTAAGAGGCCTTAGCGAGACCCCCCCTGAAAATGAGAGAATTGCTAATCCCATCTCCTGCACTTGCTTTGCTTCATCTCAGGCTTGTCTTGGACTCCAGTATGCTTCGCATCATCCTCGTAGCCGTCCGACAATCGATGACGGACCTGGATCGTCGTCGAAACACAAATCCCTAAAAGATGAGATATTTGAAAAAATGTTGCCAGATGAGCGCTGATGCAAGGGCAACGATGGCCAGAAGTGTCCCCAATCCCCGCTTCAACGACGACGCTGCAAGCACAAACCACCACTTCAACGAGGTCTGACCCAAAATCGAACGGATCTAGGCCAACCAAGCTTGCCCATTCGGAATTCCATGCCCACCGAACAAAAACCTGAAAAACCAAGCTCGATTCTTCGTTTTGCAGATATTTTTTTTACAATTAATCTGAAAAAATAGGGAAGGGAAGGAGAGCGTGGGACGGAGAGAACGAGGGAGATAAAAGGGAGAAAAAGATAGACTGATGGAGGCTTCCAGAGAGAGGGAGAGTTTTTTTTTAATAAAAAAAGGTAGAATTAATTAATATAATATTATTATATATGAATTAAAAAAATATAATATTGTAGTTTGGTATTATCCTTTTTTTTAGTCCGACACTGCACCAAACGTTTCACTAAGTCAGTCAAACTTAGTGTAGTCGAAGCCAGTCTAGCTTAGTCCCTGAAGCTAGTCCAGTCCGAGATAGTGTGGTGCAACAAACGCACCCTAGAAGTTTATTAATTATCAAATGACATAGTTAAATTAAACTGAACTTAAGAATTATCAAAAATAAAAGAAGAAAATTGTTATCGGGCTGTTAGAAGCAGGACGAGAGACTTCCATACAATAATTAGTGGACATTCACTCTTGAGAGTCTCCATAATTCTCATCGGTGGTTAAAAACAAGGGTAATGCTAAGGAAACTAAATTTTTTAAACCAAGTTTGTTCGACTGTAAGAATTAACGATTCAAGAGACTGATATTGGTTTGGGGTTTAGTTTGAGAGAGGCAGAGAGGTTGAGGGATGCCGAGGAAGTAGATCATGAATAATCCTAATGTTCATGGCTTGTTTCAACATGCTTTGACGACCATGCCCACTCCCCGGGGTATGAAAAGTATGACAATGGTGATAAATGGTCTAGCTATGACAATGAACAAATATTACATAGAGCCAACATATGAGATGCCAACTTATGGCTATCTGAGGGGAGGGCACTCAAGTCACACGAAATATGACAATTGCCCTACTCATGGCTACAAATGGTTTTGAGTACCAAAATACTTTCAAAGAGTACATAGAGCCAACCTATAAGATGCCAAATTATGGTCATCCAGATGGAGTGTTATACAATGAGACTAGGGCTAAACTAGAGGAGTTCTTAAAACTTCATGTCGAATGCATGAAAATTGGTGAAAGAGATGGCCAAGATTTAGGAAAAGGTGAATGTAAACTACAAAGCTTTTGATGAAACTATGAAAATGTGTAAAGATCAAATGCATCAAATTCCTCTTTTCAAAACAAACTCATCCTACCACAACCAATGAGGAACAAATGCTACATATTGATGAAGGTCTAAATGTGGCCCCAATCAATGAGAATTGCATGAGAGTGGATACGTTTGTAGGAGACCAAGCTGATTTGTCAAAATTGATAACGGAAAAGATGGAGCTTATGGCCATCACAGGGCAACAACCACACTCGCTTAGCAGGCACGCCGGGGGTGGGGTGGGGTGGGGTGCCTTGAACTTGCACGTCTCATGCAAAGAAGAAGAAGAAGAAGGCTTGGGGTAAAACATGAATGGCTTCTGGGTACCAAACTACATTATATGGCCTCTTCAGTTTTTGAATTTGATTGTTCTAAACTCTATTTAAAGTGAGAAGAATTTGAGTGTTAAGCTTTACTCATTTTTGTAGAAAATGTAAGAGAGAAAAAAATTATGGGTTTTCTTAGTCTTGCCGGATACTTCGGCATTTACTTACATTCATCTTTATAGAAAAAAGAAAAGACATTTGCTTTTGGAATGCCCAGACCAATTAGAATTCTTATTTGCTTTCTTTTCTTTCCCTTTGCAAAATGAGAGATGTAAAAGGAGATGTAAAAAGAGCTGCATAAGTCGGGTGCAGATACATGCCCCAATCACAGAATTCATACTATCCGAGAGATACGAGAGTTGTTGAACTATAAGCTATGTTGCTGTAAGATCGAAGAAGAATTGAAGTGTTGGAGAATTAGCTTTTGGGTCTAATTTTGAAATGTTCTTAAGTTTTTATGTGTGTTCTTATTTGTAATGGATAACCACGATTATAACTTCTAGAGTGTATATTGTGCCACCTATCAAATGTGTTTTATGTAAGCAAGTGATCATGTGGCTAGCACATGATCAAAAGATCACGTTGAAAGTGTGAAGGATTGTAACGGCTATATCTTTCTCATGCATGCAGTGTGAGGTGTAATCAAATCGGACTGAACCTAAGAGTGCAACGTACTCCACATTTCTTCCTCCATTGTTCTTTGCAAATCCAGCTATCTGAGCTTATCAAATCTCACCAAGATTCAAATACAACACATCTAAACACTAACATGGCCTTAAAGCTTGATTCAAATTGAATCAAGGGGCTTGAATCTGTAGTTTATTCTCTGAATTTCTTCAACAAAGAACTCAGATGAATCGAAGATCAAGATGGCTGAATTTGGATCTGAGCTTCGAGCTTCAGTCTGGTCATCAACTATGAATTCTGGTGCATTAGAATGAAAACTATTTTCAGATCCCACAATTTGTGGAAATTTGTGGAGGAAGTCTATGAACTTCCCTCAGATGAGAAGCACCAAGTTATTGCTCAAAATTTCATTATTTGAAATGCTAAAGCTCTAAATTTGATTCAAGGATCTGTAAGTGATGAAATTTTTCCAAAAATTGCAAATCAACTGACAACTAAGGTTGTTTGGGATGTATTGATGAGTACAGGGGCAATTCTCAAGTCATCTCTATGAAACTTTAACGTATTCGTCGTGATTTTGAATATGCTAGAATGAGAAATGCTAAAGCATTGTCTGATTATTTGACTTGGTTGTTTGGATTGATCAAGCAAATGAAAATGTATGGTGAAGAACTGTCAAATAAGAGGGAGAAATTGTTGGTTAGCTTTACTTCAACTTATGATAATATAATATCTGTTATTGAGGGTACAATGAAAATTAATGAGATTGATCCAATTGAGGTTGTAGAAACTCTCAAGGGTTTTGAGCAAAGCCTGTTAAGACATACTGAAGATGGAGATGTAAATGAGAAGGCATTTAGTAGCCTTAATATTCAATCAAAGGGTAGCTCACAGGTTAGTGGTTACAAATGCAAGAAGCCTTGGAAGAATAAGGAGAATAAGTCATTTGTGAGATCAAATAAGAAGTCAAATGTAGCTATAAAAAACATTGGCAAAAAGAAGGCTTCAGAACTTGTGGAAAACTTCAATTTGGTAAATGCTAGTTCAAGCCAAAATGCCACAAGTGTGACAAATTTGGTCAAATTGCCAAAGATTACAGGATTAAAATAGTGGTTCAAGACCATTATGCCAAGGAAGTTAGGGAAGATGCTGCAATGTTCTTTGTTTGTAATTCTGCAATAGTTGTAAAAGTGAACATGTTTGGTACGTACATTGATAGTAGGTGTAATCACATGACTTCACATGAGCCAATATTGATCAATGTAGATAGAAATGTGTATACAAGGATCAGAATGGGAAATGGACAGATAGTACAAGCTAACTTTGGTGATTGAAACCAAAATTGGCACTGGGCATATCAAGGAAGTCATGCTAGTTTCAAGCTTGGATGAGAACCTGTTGAGTGTTGGTCAAATGCTGCAACATAGGTATTTTTTGCATTTGAAGATGATAAGGTTGGAATATTTGAAGAAAGAAAACTTGAAAGTCATTTTGTTATAGTTCAAATGACAAGAAACATATGCTTCTTTCTTATCCAGGAAGATATCAATTCATCAGCATTAAAGGCAACTTTTGAAAGTCTGCAATTGTTGGCTGATTAGGAAATGGTGCATGGTTTGCCTAAACTTAAGAAATCAAATGCAGCCCATGAAGGATGTGTACCAGGAAACAACACATAGAAGCATTTAGTAGACAAGTGACTTGAAAAGCAAGTGAAACACTAGAGTTAATACACTCATATATGTGTGGCCCTATGTAGTGTGGAAACATATATTTCTTGACATTCCTTGACGACTGAACAAGAATATGTTGGTTATATTTCTTGAATCACAAGTCAGAAGTGTTCTGCGTGTTCAAGAGATCCAAAGCTATGGTTGAGTTGTAAAGTAGTTATCAAATCAAGAAACTGAGAAGTGACATAGGTGGAAAATATAATTATCTAGAGTTTCAAAGCTTCTGTGAAGATTTGGGCCTTGAAAGACACTCACAGTGGCTTATTCTTCTCAACAAAATGGTGTTGCAGAAAGGAAGAATAGGACCATTGTTGAAATGGCCAAAAGCATATTACATGACAAGAAGCTGCCTTATATTTTTTTTAAAGAAGTAGTTAAAACTGCAGTATATCTTCTCAGCATATCTCCAACAAAAGCACTACAAGACAAGACACCATTTGAAGCAGTAAGTGGGAGGAAGCCAGGAATAAAACATCTTAGTGTGTTTGGTTATATCTGTTACAATCGTATTCCTGGACAGTTGAGACAAAAATTGGATGAAGTTTATGTGAAGAGAATCTTTGTAGGATATGGAAAGGCTGAGAAAGGGTATATGATTTATAACTACCAAGAAGATCTTCCTCTCTGTGAGTGTCATATTTGATGAAGATGACATTTGGAACTAGAAAATTGAGAATGATGCCTCACAATCATTTCCATGAACTTGAACTTGAATGAGAATAATAAAGTGACTGAAATGATTTAAGAGACTAAGAATGGGGAATTTTAGCTAGAAGGGATAATGTTCAGCCATAAGTGTTTTTTCTTAGACTGAATTTGGAGAAACAAGCACTAAGCAGCACTCATGTGAAAGTGATATCACTCACTGATGTCTATGCTAGATGTAATGTTTGTATTATTGAACCTGAAGAGTATAAGGAGGCAGAAACTGATAATGCTTGGAAGAAGGCAATGAATACAAAAGTTGAGGTGATAGAAAAGAACAACACATGATAGTTAGTTGATAAGCCAACATATAAGCCCATTGTTGGAGTCAAGTGAGTATACAAGACCAAGTTAAATTTGGATCACATATAGCAGCATCCTGGTCAAGACGCATGGACTCAACAACTAGGATCAAAGTCTTCTGCATAGTAGGGAGCAAAGAAACCTTTCTCGAGCTAGCATGACACTATGCAAAGGAATCTGAGCAAACTACTTCCTAACACTGCCAACAAACTTCGCGCAGGCATCGAGGTCCTCAAGCAAATCAAACCTTGAGCAGCGCACAAATATCAGAGAAGTTTCTAGAAGCAAACTTGGTGGATTCTCAAAAGCAGACAAATCCACCTTCCCGCTCATCATAGCAGTGTGCCTCTCGAAAATCGAACCAAACTCAGCTCTAAACAGACATCTCGACGCAGACCCAGACACTAGGGGCACCACAAAGCTTATACGCTAAACAATCATTTCACCAATGGTTCTAGCCACCTGTGGAGCAGCAGGTGTGGTTTTACAAGAAGTCCTAGTGAAGCTGTTTTGTGCATCAAGACTAAAGGTGAGTCTGAACCCATTATTGTGTCAATATATGTAGATGATATAATAGATACTAAAAATAGCTTAAAGTTATTGAAATAACTAAGTTGGGATTGTTATACCATTTTCTTGGAATAGGAATTGTGCAATTGCAAAATGGCATTTTCATAAACTAGAAGAAATATACACTGGCTTTGGCAGAGAAGTTTAGTTTGAAAGATTACAAGCTAGTAAGTAGTGCTTTGGCAGTGATGACAAATTGAAGAAGTATGGTTGAAATCAAATTGAAGAAATATGGTTGAAGTGGTCTTGCTGATGAAAATTTATACAGGCAAGGTACATGCATAACCCAACCAAACATCTTGGAACTGCTAAAATAGTGCTAGGTATAGTCAAGGCACAATAAATTATGGAATGGAATACAAGAAGGGCAAATTTGCATTGTTGATTGGACATTATGATAGTGACTGTAGTGGTGACGGTCCAGTATGAAGAGTACTTAGGCTATGCATTTTCATTTGGCAGTGGCATTTTTATGCATTTTCATTTGGCAGTGGCATTTTTTCTTGGGCTTTTACTAAGCAACACATTGTTGCCTTATCAACTGCAGAAGCTAAGTACATTAATGCTGCTAAAGCAACAACTCAGGCAATGTGGCTCAAGTTTGTGTAACAAGACTTTGGAGAAAAACAAGCTAAGCCTATTCCTATCTACTGTGGTAACACCTTTGCATTTGCAATGACAAGGAATCTTGTGCTCCATCAAAGGTAAAAGCACATTGGTAGAAGGTACCACTACATTAGGGATGTACTACAATCAAATATCATCAATTTGGTCTACTGCAAATCTGAGGAACAATTGGAAGATATATTCACCACGACTCTGCCAAAAGACAAGTTATACATGCTCAGAGAAATGCTAAGAGTGAAAGCAGCAACGAGCTTAGAATGGAGTGTTGAGCTATAAGCTCTGTTGTTGCAAGATTGAAAAATTAGAGTGTTGGAGAATTAACTTAAGGGTATAAGTTTGAAATGTTCTTGATTTTTTATGTTTGTTCTTATTTGTAATGGATGGCCACGATTATAACATCTAACGGTGTATATCATGCCATCTGTCAAGTTTGTTTGATGTAAGTAAGTGATCATATGTATAGCACCTGATCAAAAGAACACCTTTATCCTTCTCATGCTTGAAGTGTGAGGTGTGATCGAATGGAGTTGAATCTAAGGGAGCAACGCACTCCACTTTTATTTCTCCATTGTTCTATGCAAATCTAGCTCTTTGAGCTCATCAATTTCTTGTTGATTTCATCAACAACTCTCACCAAAAATCAAATACAAACACATCTAAACACTAACAGGAGTGCCGAACAGGTATTTGTCAAGACTTCTTGATCATGGAAATGAGCTGAAGGTTCAAGAGATAGAAGTGATGACCTTACTTGGTGAAGTGGAGGTTGTAGCTTACCTATGCAAAAGTTAGAGAAGGTTCATATTGTGTTTTCAACATTGAAAGCTTTGCATTTTCATTCCACTAAGCTAGCAACGACATCAAGGCTCCATTGCCCATGACAAGATCACAACATCTAGGGAAATAACCAGCAATATTTTCCAATACCTACATAGCCTACTCCCTCACATGATTACTTGGAGAAGCAAGAAGCTTTACAAAGATTGGGGTTGCCCCATGCTCAATTGCTACCTTGGTGTTCTCCAAGGTTCTTGATGCTATGTTTGTAAGAGCCAAGAAAACTAGAACTGAAGTTGTGAAAAATCCTTTATCATGAAGAGTGAACAAAGCGAGGAACCACTCCAGATTGGCTAACTTTCTCAATCAGATGACTTCATTCAGCCAAAATCAATTTTCAAAATTGCGTAGTGGACTCCAGCTGCAAATTGTTTGTTAGTGATTAAGCATTTTTACTGATCACCAGCAATCTACAATTCCTTAGTTGTTCTTCATTTTCAGTTTCAATCTTAGAGGTTTAGTTCTAGTGCAATGTATGGCGAGGATTATAACATCTCAAGGGTGTGTACTGAGCCAGCTATGCATAGTTAAATAAGTGTGTGTTGTGTATGTGAGCTAGCTTAGAATGCTTGACTCGTGTGGAGCATGTGTAGCTCCAATGTTCACTTTGATTTCTTTGTTCTTGGATCTGCATTCACACTATGTATGATTGAATGAAACAATGGACTCAAGTCTTATTCTTCCTCTAATTCTCAAAGTTTTTTATTCTTGCTAAAACAATTAATCAAAATCACCGATCAAACAACAATATTTTTTCATCGAACCAAACTCCAGAGAGATGGCCCGCGTATTGTTGGGCTTAAAGACCTTCACGATGCTTCTTTAGCAAGCTTTCTTGGCGCTTGCTCATCCAAATTACCTCCATGTTGTCCTCACTGTTGAAGATCAACACTAGCCCAAAGAATAAAAGCCCTGCCCACGAAAATTAATTAACACTTGAGCGAGGAAAAGTCTAGAAGAATGATGAGGTTTCCACCAACATGCAAGATTAGTGTGGTTAGTTCTAGCAAAGAAAGTTAGTGGAATTAGCTAGATATTTCTAGTGTGGTGTCTCCATGCTTCTCCAAGGTACCATTCATGCCTATAAAAGGAGAAGGCATCCACCCCATTTGAAGAACCAAGAAGTAAGAAGCAAGAACAAAGAAGTGAGGTCCACTTTAAGTGTGAGAGTGAGATATAAGGTCTTTGTGAGGAGTGTGAGTGTTCTAGAGTTTGTCTCTAGAAAGTGAGAGGGTGTCATAGCTTCTAAAATTGTGTATTTGAGTTGTGTGTTGTAATATTTATGTGTAATACAATTAATTTGTTTACTTGTTTGTCTCTCTTACACTTATATTAGAGTTGTGTACTCTAATTTTCTCGATAATTAGTACCAGAGCGATATGATCAGAGACCAGCTCTAGTGAAGCTTTCGGGAATCGTTTGGAGTCCAGTACTTCACAACATTGTTGGCTAATCTTGTTCTATGTATCGAAATTCTTCTAGCACAACGGGTGATTTTTAAGTAGTTAGAGGAATTAAGAAGATCAACAACAAAAATTACAACACATGAACAACATGCATGGAGTCTTACCAACAAGGTCAAGATCTTCGGGAGGTCATCGACAGTAATGAAGTTATGCAACCGAAAAAAGATGCCAATGGCACTTTGTGTAACGAGAAGATTAAAGCAGGAAAACAAGTGTTTGCCCTAAAGACCATAATTGAAGAAGAACTGTTAGAGCACATAAGAAAAGCCACAACACCAAAATAAGCATAGGACACCTTCGCCACTCTTTTCAGAAAGATACAAGGCTACAGCTTCTCGGGAACGAACTATTTTCAGTGGCACAACGGGACATGACGATTGCTCAGTAATTCCACAAGCTAAAGTCCATATGCCGTGAAATTTATGAATTAGACCCTACTGTTGCTATCGTAGAATCCAAAATAAAAAGAATAATTATCTATTATTTGAGACTCGAATATTGAAGCTTTATTGCTGTTGTACAAGGATGGTCAACTCAACCATCACTTGTTGAGTTTTGAAACTTTGCTTGCCAGTCAAGAAGCTTTGGCTAAGCAAATGGTGAAAGTCGGCAGGTCATGAAGAAGAGGTGAGTTCTCGGTCAAATAGAGCTCCAAAGTATCATGGCAATCATAGTGAATCTAAGAATAATAAAAGGTTTAAGGGTAAATGCTACAACTGCGGAAAGAATGGCCACATGGCAACGCCTCTTGAATATGTCCATCAATATAATTCATTGTGTTGGTATCGATATCGTTATGAACAAGTACGCCTGCTATGCACAAAATAATAAAAATACTAATAATCATAATAGCTATTATTTAAAAAAAATATAATTATTGGGATTTGGGGAAGAAGATGAGGAAGAGAGGAAATTAGGAGAGAAAGGTGTGAATCTGGGATTTTAACCTAGAATCGCGTGAACCCTTGCGCGACGAAGCCCTTCGTCTCCCTAAGTTCCTTCTTCGCCGCTCATTAATTTTTTGGGACTTTACACAACAAAGTCTGAAGGACATTTGTCGCACTCTTCTTCCTAAGCAACGAAGCATTTCGTTGCACGATAACTTCGTTTGCAGCACAAAAATTGGTGCCAAATTCTCATTTTACCACGCTTTTTTTTTTCTTCAGATTTTACATGATGAATATAGTACGTCGTCAAGCATATACTGTTTGCACGACAAAACTCTTCGTCTTGCAAAGTTTTTTTTTCTTTTTTTTTTGCCATGAACATTTGGTGCGACAAAGTACTTATTTGGTCGCGCAAAGAGGTCTTGGGCGACAAAATTTCCTTTGTCTCCTAAAGCTTTGTTGCCCAAGTAGTTTTCTACTAGTGTACACTCCTGCCTGTTTTATTGACACTATAGAGGAATGCAATATGACTTTTTTAAATGAGTAAAATCACTTTATTCAAAGTGAAAAGCAAGAAACTAGGGCACAAAGTATAGGGTTCATTCTCTCACTAACAAGGTTCTAAAAGAAGCTAGGCGCTAGTCAGGTGACAAGCTGGGGCTTAGCGCCTATGTTGCTATGTAGCGCCTAGGCAGGGGTCTAGGCAGACTAGGCGAATTTAAGTAAATTTATTATATATTGTATAAATAAGTGCATATTTATACTTTAAAGAATACATAATTGTATTGGAATACACAAATTATAAAATAAAATGACACATAGACTATAAAATTTAGAACATATTGAAAACACGGGAACAAGCACATAATTAGTGTTCATCCAAGTATTCAACAAGTCTCTTACATTTTTGTTTATAAATAAAACGCAAATTGAAAGTTAGATGGACGCCTAAGCAAGTCTAGATGGATGCCTAAGCAAGTCTAGACACCTTTTATTAATTTTCAAACGCTTAGAGATTAATCGCGACGGTGACCAGCTGCCTAGCGCCTAGACGAAATTTTTTAGAACAGTGTTCACTAGCCACTAGATTAATGTGGAATTAAATTCTCCATTTTTTTCCTCGCAAAGAAACAAATAAGAAAAAAAATATATTTATAGGCCACTGCATTTTCTGTTTCACCCACTGGTGACAGATAATAATAATAATTTTTTTTTTTTTTATCAATGGTGACAGATAATTAATCTAGAAAAAGACGAGGAGCTTCACACAAGGCATGTGCAAGGGGCTGCATGTTTTACACTTAATCCCAACAAATTTGGCACTTTAGTTCTAACTTCCTCTATATAAATCGAACCAATCTGCTGTTTACCAAAGGAGCCTGAGTTTCTTGTTTCATCCTTTTTAATAGGGTTCCTTCTTTTCAAAATCTTTGCTTTTCTCAATGTAAGTAAACTTCGTAAAATTGAATTTCACAATGATTTTTTTTAATCATATATGTGTTTGGGTGCGTGTGTATCTGATTTCCTTAGGCTCGAACTAATGAGAATTTTAACTATTTTGCAGCTGACACTGGTGGTGGTGGCAAGCCATGCTACTACTTCACTGCCACCTCAACTTTACTACTGGAACTCCATTTTTCCACACACACCAATGCCAAAAGCTCTCAGTCAACTTGTCCAACCTGGTTGTATATACAATCTCTGACTCATAGAGCTTATCCCATCATTTTACTTATACGAAAGAAAAAAGAACAGAAAAAAAAATGATTTGATTCTTGTGAAGGGTATTTTAAAGGAATAGGAATAATTGAATGAACTTGGAGTTGTATCCATAAACACTAGTCTTGAAACATGTTATGCATGTGCGTAGGAGGAAGTCATTGCTGGATAGAGAAAAATTAAGGAGTGGGAAAGAAATTGGATACAAAACTAAATTGAATTAATACTCTTGGCATTGGAAGAAAATTAATCATTTAACCCTTTTTGGTTCTCTTAATATGAAGAAAGTATATATAGATAGTACAATTATTTTGAAATGTATGTATTAATCAAATGAACCGTCACAAACTATTATGGGTTAGTATTGATACTCCAAAATAGTTATCCTACAATCCTTAATGAATGAAACATAAAATAAAAAAATACGTACGAAGAATTAGGGCTTTAAAGGAACCGTCCAGGAATGCGAAACTCAGGGCTTTAAAGGAGAAGAAAAACAGTGCACCACCTCTTTAGAGTTGATGATTGAATATGCCATTTCCAAGCTCGGAAGAAATATTCAAGCAATCTCCACGGAGGTGGAAAAAGGAACTGCCACTGTGCAGAATTACACAATATCCCTCGGAATGAAGAACCTTTATGTCACTAACAAGAAAAGAGTCATTGTTTGTCACAAGATGAGCTACCCGTATGCCATCCGCTACTGCCATACATTTGGAAGAACTAGGGCTTATATGGTGCCTCTGCAAAGATCTGATGGGACGAAAGCGAAAGCAGTAGCTATCTGCCATGCAGGCACATCTGGATGGAACCCAAATAGTTATGCCTTACAAAAGGTGAAAGTTAAACCAGGAACCGCTACCTTCTGCCATTTTCTTCCCGAGAGCGAAATTGCCTGCGTTAAAAAATAGAAAGTCTAGCTACTTGGCATGATCACTTGGCAATGTGCTTCCCCTGTAAGAATAATTCAATAAGAGATAGCAAGATATCCCGCTAGGTATAATAACAAAAAAAAAAATCTCATAATAATGGGATGTTTCCTTCATGGGAAAAACTAGCCATATGACTATATATATTAACGGATTACTCATCAGCAGCCATATAACTACATAAGCGGTCAACTCCACTCCTCACCTGAGTCTCTTTGTAAAGCTGTAGTATCCAATGGGTTTTGCACCTGGAAAGAGGGAGGAGAAAGAGAAGAAAATGAGGTCGATATGTGAGAAACAGCGGTTGTCGTAGCCAAGGGAGCCGTAATTTAAAGAAGTTGAGGTTCTACCATAAACCAATTGGTAATATGGAGAATAACTCAACCTCATAAAATCAAGCAAGGACATTCTCCCATCAATATGGGATTCATTCTCAACACGCCTCCTCAAGTGTTGCCAATTTTCAAGCCTAAGTACAACAAGTCTCAAGACATTTAGTGTTGGACACTAAGACAAACACATATATGCTCGAAATGGTAATTGATTAAACTAAACAACGATCAAAAGGGAGTTCGAACATACATGTCATATGAGAGCTCATGAGTTGCAATATGCAAAGTAGTCATCTGACCTGAGGCATCATAGTTGTCTGATGTTAGGTCCTTGATCTTTGACTATGTCAAAGGCATTTGAGAGTGTCCACGAAATTGTTGGGGTCAAGCTACCTAGTCATGTAGGCATGTGAATGGATAACAAGGGATCTCTAACCTTCCTTGGTGAAAGGAGAATACTTTGAAATGTGATTCAAGAGTCTTTGTGATAGGAGCATATTTATGCAACTTAGTTAGCTTGTTTTCATGCATTTACGTTGTTAGTTCTTAGTTAATTTTGTATTTTAAGCTATTTTCGTGTATTTGTAGGTTCAAAGTGTCAAGATGGCAAAAAGAAGCAATTTGGAGCATTCTAGAGCATTTTTGGGCCAAGATTGGGTAGTGCAAGCATGGAGGCAAGTTGATGGACGAAATTGAAGATATAAAGGCTTGAAATCAGCTAAGAAGATGGAAGAAAGAAATTGAAGATAAAGAAGATAAGGAATCAGCTCAAAAGAAGGA
Organism: Heteromeles arbutifolia; assembly: GCA_024362995.1. Lineage (NCBI taxonomy): Eukaryota > Viridiplantae > Streptophyta > Magnoliopsida > Rosales > Rosaceae > Heteromeles > Heteromeles arbutifolia. The sequence goes on along the minus strand of JANCRC010000002.1, from coordinate 33,090,096 downwards.
GAATTATCCAAAACATTATCCAAACAACCTTATCTTATCTTATCTTACCCAATCCTTATCTTATCTTACCTTATCTTATCCTAATCTTATCCTAACCTGTTTTCTTCAGTTTAGGGGACTTAAAACCTGATTTCTAGAAGTCCTATCCATTCCCCTACAAAAGTGGCGCCCCAAACTCTTCTAGAGACCCCAAAATCTGCCACAAAATACATTCTTTCTAGAACCTTATAAATCTGGCGTCTCCCTCCTTTCTAGAAGGCCTTTGCCTTGCCTTGCACTCAATTCCCTGCCTTATCCAAGCCATGCCGTGCATCCCTATCCCTTTCCCTCTCAGATTCTGATTTGTTAGCCTATTTTCTTGTGGATTTGGGTTCTACAAATCCTTCTCAGAAATCAATTGGGCCATAATCCTTTTTCCTACATATTCTGCCGCACCTAGGGTCCTAATCCCTTGCTTATGCTGAGTCCAAGTCCTAAACTGATTCCCCTAGGGTTTGCCATGCTATATATACATATTTCCAAGCCTTGCCGCAGACCACCACCCATCCATACGAATTCTACACCACCACACTTTCAGAAATCCATATTTTGCTGCAGAGAAGGGAAGACAGGGCCTTGCCGTGGCTTCCATTGAAGAATGAGGAGTTCTTTCTTCTCTTGTTTCGTTTCTATGTTTAATTTAATTTGCTTTTCAATTATGTTGAACATGTGGAACTAATTTCGTTTTAGTTAGAGGTGGATTCAAAGCCATGGACATATGTTTGATATGAATTGATTACCTTCAGTTATTGTTTCATAAATTGTGAATGTGATTTACTTATCTGTTTTATGAAGAACTTGTTCTTGTGTGTTGATTAAGGAGGCCTACTTAGTTTACATGCATGAATTTGATGCTAGGATATAAGGGAATTTCACCTAATCGTTAGGAACTTATATTCACAAGTAGTAAAGATTGCTAGTCACAATTGTGTTAAGTAAATCCTAGGCAAGAGTAACATGCGTATTCCATAGTTATGAATGCTTGTCAATGTTTATGGTTTCCATGGAACTTAATGATCTTTGATATGTATCTCTATCATGCGTCTTCCATAGTTAGGGAACTTGATAAGAATAATTTGGCTGTGATGCGTTATCCATTCAATTCAATGAACTTAGGGAAATCTGGGAATTAATTAGTTCAATACAATTAATTCGAAGCATTGTCATTCATGGTTTATCGAAAGAATAACTGGAAATCAATTCGTATGCATATGTTCATGTGTGGAGAAGAACCCTCTAACTAGTTTTCACCCCTGAATTCACCTTTATCTCTTTCAGTTTACTTTGTTTGCCTAAATCTGCTTAGTTTTGCTTAAATCGTCCAAAAACCCCCTAGTTCTTAATTGAGTCTTAGTTTGTTTAAATTCGTCCAAATCTGTCCCCTTTTAGTGTTTTGAGTCTAACTAGTCCAAAAGTCATCCAATTCACCCCTTAGAACCTGTTTTGAGTCTGTTTAAGTTAGTTTGGTTGTTTTGAGTCTATTTAGCCTGTTTTGAGTCTCTAGTGTCTAGAATCTATCTAGTTGAGTTTTATTTGTTGTTTTAAGTTTGTTTTGGTTTGGTTGAGTCAAGTTAGGTTGTTTTAAGTTGTTTGAAGTTAAAATTCGTTCAGATTGACCCATAGTACCTGTTTTCATTGTCTAGAGTCCAGTTTTAGTGTTTTAGAGTTTAATTTGTATAGATTAGCATCCCTTCTAATCCCCGGCCTTAAACGATCCCTACTTTCATATACTACGTCGATAGGGTTTTAATTTGAGTGTCAAGTTATTCTCACATCACTTTGGCCAAAGCATATGAATATGACTTAGGAGGAATGTTCTAAATCATATTCAATTGAATCATATAGAGAAGTATCACGTTGGATAATAGACATGAAACAAACTATCACTTAAACAATGTGATCAAGAGTATTGTGTTAGAGATTGACCGTATTGTATTGTAGTTGTAACTGGATAGGTTCTCCAACCACTTCTACTTAGCTTAGGTAGCTATGACATATTGCTAGGTATCACTCATGGTTTGTGGAAGCACTAAAGATTAGCAAAACACTAATCTTCATCAAAGGGAGAATTGAAATGTGGTTTCAATTCACAATCGATCGTTAAGAGTAACAATTGCCCACTGCCTTGCTAAATAGAACCTAATGGATCACACCCCGAGTAAGGATGAACGTGAAGATATATAAATGAGATGGATAAGTAATTAAATAGTTTAATTGAGAATGGTCAAGATTAATTATTTAATTAATTACGAAAGGTTCATATTGGGCCTTTAAGTTAGTTTCGGGCTTCAGGGCCCAAAATGGTTTTGGTCCAAAGGCCTATTATGTTTAAGTTGTATGACAACTAAAACAAAATGGGAATTATCCAAAGGAACTAAGAGAAGCTGGCCATGGTGAGTAAGTTTGCATAATTGCCACTCACTTTTGAGTGAGTACAAAAAGGAAGTTATAGGCAAAAGCTCAATAGGGTTTTCTTTAGAGAAAAAGAGAAACATTTCACTCTCTTTTTCCAATAAGGAGGCCGGCCACTTTGAGGGAATTTTATAGCATCAAAAATTTCTCTAAGTCATCCACTTCTCTTCACAACTACATCTTTGATGTGCAGACTTAAGAGGCACGAAGCCTTTGGTGCTTCTGGAGATCCTTTCCTCACATCTTCTAAAAGCAAAGGAGAAAAAATTCAAGGAGCAAAGAGCCAATAAGAGTGGAAAGAACCAAGGAGCATGGAGGTGACTTGAAAGCCCTCCACTTGGGTGAATCCCTTGTGTAAACAAGGATGAGCTTCAAGGGTGAGAAAAGCTCAAACTTTCTCCTTCTTTTGAAAAGAGTGAGGTTCACCATTCGCTAGGCTTTAAAAGTCATGCGCTTATAGAATTGTTTTGAAAGCATGCCTACATTAAGAGTTATTTGTATGCTTGTATGTTCAAATATTCTCACATGTTCTTAGCTAGGACAAAATTATCAAGAGCCTAGGTCTAGTGTGGGTGAATCCATTTGGGTTTTGTGTTTTTCATATTTTATGATTTGAATGTAAATGTTATGTGCTTCATTCTTGCTTTTTGAATATGAATTTTGCTTGAAAATTTGGCATCTCAAATGTTGTGGATGTTGTTCAAATATGCATGAACATTGGAACTACAATTTGGTCTTCTTTGAAAAGGGGGTTCGGCCAAATCTTGTTAGTGGGATTTTTTGTGTTCTTTGTTGTCTTTTTAAATGAGATTTAAAGTGACAAAATGAACCCCTAAGAATCCTAGATTTTTGTCCCCTTTTATTTGAGAGTTTTTAGGTTTTGTTTGAGTGAAAAGTGTTCATGGAGCTCTTATGGGTTTTGTCATGAATGTTTTTCATTGTTCTTGTTGTGTTCTTCATGTTCATAACAAGAACAAAGTGTGGGAGTTTTTTTTTATTCAAAATTTCCTCAAAGATTTGTTTGAAATTTGTTTTTTATTGGTGACGTATGTTAAATTGTACTTTTCACTATTTAATCACACTATTCACTCGTCGCACACTCCTTAAATCACTCCAAAACCGGCCACCCGATGAAGTAGGGTACTTTTGCGATTTTTTATGCAATTACATAAAGTTTTGATATTTGTGTGTATTTGCATTTTGACTCAAAAGTTTACGTTTTTACGTAAAGGTCCAAAACCACTAAATGACAAATTGTTTTGCTCGTTTAATAAAGTTTTTGTAATTGTTGTAATTTTTGGGTTCGAGTTGTAATTACATGAAGTAGTGGACTTTTGTGTTTTTACAAAGTGACCCCAAAAGTTTATGTTTTTTGCAAAATGGCCCAATAGTTGAGGTTATTGCAATTTTGGCCCAAATTAGGATGAGAACAAAATTGTTTTGTCTCTTTAATGAGAACTGGATTTTCATTTTGTTTAGTTCCATTTAAATCAATTCTATAAATCCGAAAACCAATTGTGTAAGTTGCTTTCTTAGTTAACGCAATTGATTAAAAAATGGGTGATTATGTTAGAGGATGTTAGTTGCCCTAAGATGTTAGAGGATGTGTGTGTGTCTAAACTTAGAGTGGTCCAAATTTTATGTTCCTTAATTATTGGAACCAATTAGGATAATATTTTTATGTGTTTGGGTTTGTTGACCAATCCTAGACCACACACACACTCTCTCTCTCCTTCCCGTGACACTCTTTTTCTCCCTCTCGGATTTCTTGCATTTTCCGTACAAGTTGTACGGACATCAACCAGATCATCCCATTTCTTCATAGATCGACGTCAAGAAGGTAAGATTCGTACTCCCTGCAAGCTTAGAAGTTCATCTATACCATTTTCAAGACCTGAGACCTTCATTTTCTCGAGAAACCGTAATTTCAGATTTGTGCACTGTTCATGCACACGAAAATGTGGTTGTTTCTGGGGATTTTAAGCTTGTAGGAAGCTTTAGGACGTTGTTACAAAGCTCGGAGAAGAAAAACCAAGTGATTTGGACGTCGGGAAGTGGAGATCGACTAGTTTTAAGTTCGGCCGGATTATCGGGGCTTTTTCTGGTGGGATTCCGGTGGCTTTAGGGCTCGAATCAGGTATGTTTTTGTTCATCTTTGTGAGATCTTCAAAATGGTTCAAGTTTCATGAATTTTGGTGCAAAAATAAAGAAGATATAAGGTTTTAAAGATTTTCCAGAAACTAACGAACAGTCGCCGACGATCGGCGACTCGCTGGAAAAGACAGAGAATATTCAGTCAGTTTTGACGGAATATGCTAACGGCGTTAGCTGACGCCGTTAAGAATCTAACGAAATATGCTAGGATTTAACGGAATATTCCCTAACTGCCGTTACTGACGCCGTCAGTGTGCCAGGCACGTGGCCACGCGTGGGGGGGCGTCTGGCAGTGCCTTGGTCGGCGCGTGGGTGGTCAGAAAAAGATTCTAAAAATATGGGGATGTTCGTGAGGTTGTGTAGATCATTGTGGTATATTCATATACCCAAAGTGAGCAATGTATGAGAAGTTATTACCTAGTTTCGTCTATGTGCTTTAAAATAATGCCTTTATAGTTGTTTCTCATATAGGCGAGACTTATCCGGAGGACGAGCGTAGCCAGGCTAGACGCGGGGGTTACGACCCGTCTACATTTCAGTGAGTGGGCTTTTGTTTTCAGTGTGTATATATATATATATACACACACACTTTACGTTTTTCCCAGAAAACGTACTTTAAAGGAAATGTGATTTAAATGCCATGTCATACTTGCATCATATTTTAGTATATGCATTATCATGATTATGCATATTGTTGCATGGTGTTGCGGAGGCCCAGGTAAGCCCCAGGTAAGTATATTATGCTACGAATGGTTATGAGATAGATGATGATATTGAGATGTATATTGAGCTCATCAACCTGCACCCCGGTGTTAGTGCTCCCGCCCAGGGCCAGGGCACAGTCCTTCATGTGATGTTCACCTCCCGCACCACACGCTTGCCTTAGATCTAAGTTAGGTGCACAATCCTGTCGTACAGACCACTATAGGTGGTTCCGACTCGTAGGTGACCCGCGATTTATCACACAGTCTTCACGTGATCGTAGCACTAGAGTGTATTTATTTACACTCAGTCCTGTCGTACAGACCACTACAGGTGGTTCCGACTCGTGTGCAAGTATATTGCAGTACAGGTCACTTTAGGTGACTCCGGCTAGATGGATCGATGAGCTATAAATTTAACCGTACAAGCCACTGTAGGGGCTCCGGTTAATATGTTATTTTTGTGAGATTACTTCACCTGGCTTTCAGTTGTTATATTGTGATATTATACATGACATACATATATGTGGATTGGGATATATTGAGCATGGTTTTGAGATATATACGTATGTATACTATTTTCTGGGAAATTATACAGGTTTTCCAGTGAGGGGTTAGAGCTTTTGAGATATGAAATGATTTTAGAAAACCTTGTTTTTGCCCACTCACGTTTTTGTTTTGCGCCCCTCCAGGTATTAGGTGAAAGTTTTGTTGGTGGCTTACGAGGATACAGCGGAGGTTCTGAGAGACCATCATTCATCACCTTCGGGTGTTGTTTAATTAGTACTTTTATGCTTGACTGCACTTAGGCTAGTTAAGCTCTAGTTGTGTAATTCACACTTATTCTCGCACTAGCACGCTATCTTAGTTAGAATTGCTATTTGCTTGGTTTTAATTTGTTCATATTCCCTTATTAATCTTGCTTCCGCACGGCGCATATGGTTATGTCACGTTCACGTGACGGCCAGCACATCCTGATTTAGATCGGGGTGTGTCAGATTATGAACTAAAGGCCTTACTAATTGAGCTATGTGATTGGCCGCTTAATATTATGAATGAATGGCTTAAGTAGTTTAGATTTGAATGTAATTTGATTAGTTCAAATGTGATGTAAAAGGGCATAAGCCCTTCTCTTTATTTCAAGTATTCCTTTTTTGTTCAATTGCATGCAAATTGGAACAGTTAGGTCTAACTAACGGTTTAATTAGATTAACTAAAATCAACAATTACCCACCTTAGACCCAAGGTCCAACACTAGGCTCTTGTTGGATCAAATCAAACGGTTCATAATCATCCTACAACCTAAGATGACTATATAGTCCATATGAGGATGCTATGCATGCATTAATAGTTCCATATAGTCTCGCTCGTTTCATTAAAAAAGTGGGAGTATTATATACTACTAATTCATATAAACTTGGACCAATGGTTGTGATAGACCCAAGTCCTTTTAATAAGATTAAAATGAAATTGATGTAGCCAAACCTTACTCCCTCAAAATGAATATTAAGTTGGTAAGCGAGAGATGCTTTGAACATCTCTTCTTGGGCCTTCCACCATAGTGGGCTCCAATCGTTTGTGGCTAATACACGAGCTTCACCCTATCATGTGGAAGTTCAAAGTATGTGCTTACACTTAGGAGGAGTCCATATACATACATGATGTGGTAAGGTAGGCAACGAGGATGACCAACATCTATCACTATGAGGCTATTCTTGAACCCCTACACGAACTAGCATGGTGGGAATGACTTAACTAAGTGCAATGGTGCCAATATCATTTCATTGTGAGACACATTCTCTAGAGGCCAAACTAGATGGGTAATTACAAGATGTAAATGGCTAAAGCGTTATCCTCTCATCATTATTGTTGCTAGCCAATATCATATCATTATGAGGTGGGCTTGGTAATGGTGAGTCTCCCATACCCCGCTAAGGGTTCAAAATAACTCTCGGATTTCATTTAGAGGGATGTGGATTTTCCAAAAATAGTGGGTGATACCATTTGACTTAAGACCCGATCAAGTAGTTTTAAAATCAACAATCTAATACGATTTATGTTACGTTAGGTAGCAAATGACATGCCTAAAATTACACCTACCACTATACTTGACAAAAGGAGCCTTAAAGCCAACGTTTCCTTGCTTGGTATCGTCACATTGAGAATGTCTCAAAGGTGAATCACATATTGTATGTGCTCAAGCAATCCCCTCCTTATGTACCTCCTATAAAACTCGTTTCAAAGGAGGAGTGTCAAAGTTATGTTAAACACTATGAGGATGACTTACAAGTCAAATGCTTAATCCTCACTTAACTTAGTGAGGAGCTTAAGAAGCTACATAAGCACATGGACACTTCTTGTGCCATGGTTGATAGTTTGCGTAAGATGCATGACATTGAGACTAGTAATGTACGATTCTCAAATGTTTGTAGTTTGTTGAATGCCAAAATGGCAAAGGGGACATCGGTCCAAAAACATGGACAAAAGATGGAAAAGGATCTTCCAAGATCTTGAGAGTTTAGGAACTCCCATCAATGGGAAAATGGCCCAAAACTTTTTCCTTGCATCTCTCTCGGATGATTTTACTAAGTTTATTGTAAACTATGAAGTGAATAGATTCAACCATACTTTTTCTGAGATGATTGACATGTGTTGTGAGTTTGAACAAAGTTTCAAAATGGACAATGAGAAAGAGAATGCAATCACAAGGAAAAGTTTGCATAAGAAGAAGGCAAGAAAATCCAAAGGAACATGCTTTCATTGTGGAAATGATGAATGTTGGAAGAAGAAATACAGGGTGCGCATTGCGAGCCTTGTGACATGAACTTTCGAAGAGACTATTTTTGTCATAGAGAGCCCTTTTACAGTGAGGTCCAATTCCTAGATTGTTTATTCAAGCGCTAGTCAACATATCTGTAATTTGTTGCAGGGACTAACAGGGAGCAGAACATTGCGCAATGGGAGAAGATTGTGCAAGTTGGGAATACACTAAAATCTCTGCAAAAGCAGTAGGCACCTACATGCTTAAACTGCCCTCGGGGGAAGTCTTGGAACTTAAAAACTGTTTATATTTTCCTTCTTGTACAAAGAACTTAATATCCATCTCTATGCTTTTGAGAGATGGGCACTCAGTATTGTTTGACAAAATGAGTTTTACTTTATGCTTGAATGGTCGTATTATCTCCCATGGTAACATGATCAAAGGACTTTTTCACCTCGAGAATAGTAGTGGGATGCATTGTATTAAAAGCGGGAATACCTCAAACCCAAAAGGGCAAGAGAAGAAGTTAACTAAGAAAAGATGTGGCATCTTAAACTTGGACATGTGAACCTTGATAAGATTCGTAAGATGTCGAAAGACGGATATTTCCGTCCATTAGGTGATGACCAAATGGGCAGTTGTGAATGTTGCTTGAAAGGGAAGATGTCCAAATCTTCATTCACTAGGAAATGAGAGCATGCCACTGAAATTCTAGGGTTAATCCACACTGACGTTGTTGAGCTTTTCCTAATGACGAATGTACTTGAGTGTGATAGATATTCTTGGATTGTGATTTTGTAAATTTTAGCTAGATTTGATTACTAGTAATTCTTTAACTATAAATAAAGTCACGCGGGAATAACAGAGAGATAATAAATCCCTACGCTACCACTACACTTTTTCCATTGCTGCACCCCTTTTCCTCTTTCAGTTAAATAAGCTACAACAGTTGCAACAACTCTTATATTTTTATTTCCGTTATTTTAAAATTATAATTTTAAATTTCTTCTTCTAAACTGTAAATTAATCGTTCACTAATATTTCAAATACTTTTTTATTTATGACCAAAGTCTGTGTGGAGAGAGAGAAGCATAAAGCAAAGAGGCCTCCTCCGTTCCATCATCTTTCTCTCATTCAGACTTTCCAGTTCAGCTTCTTCCCAACCCAACCTCTACAGAATCACACCCAAAATCCGCCACTTCAACTAGATCCATCTCTCCCAATTCCCCTACCAGCTCAAACGACGTCGTGCAGCTCCACCATTCCCCTTCACGGAACCCTCGTCTTCAAAATTCAATCAATCCTTCAATCTCTCGTCTCTCGGGGCAGAAACCCAATCCCCAATTCGTCCGTACGTGAATTCCCTGCATGCGCGTACTGCCTATTCGTTTCGATTTCAATAAAATTTTACAGTAAGTTTTCGATTTTTTTGCTTGGGGGACGATAAATAATCGATGGAGGATTGCTTGGGCAGCGACGAGGAGTACTATTACTCCGATCAGGATTCTCTCGACGTCATCGAGAATGAAGACTCTGATCTTCCGTGGATTCTCCCCAAGGGGCCCACTACTAAGGTTTTCCGATTGCTTTCTGGGTTTTCAGCTCTTTCTAGCAATTAATAGGAGTTTAATTTCGATTATTTATTCCTAATTTAATGGGGTTTCATGGTATAACTGTAATCTGTGTGTTTTTTTTGCTTGTTTTGTTTGGGTGCATCGTGCATTAATATGTATGTTGTTTGTATCAATTTGGAAAGACTTACCTTTTTGGCTGTGGGGTTTATTGGAATTTGGGTTACTTTCGCTTTCTTAACAATTTTGGTTTTCTTTTCGATATTTCATATGATTTTTGTTGTTGGGTATTTCTTTCAAATAAGTTTTAGCTCTGTTTACTTATATGGGAATTTGATGGTTTTTGTGTACGGTTGCAGGTGATCACCAAAGAATCTCTTTTGACTGCACAGGTAGGGAAAGAATAGTCCTTACTGCTCTGCTTTAAATCCTCGCTAATTTGTCTTCACTGTCTAAGATTAATGTTTCAATTCGGCTGTGTTTTCTGCAGAAGGAGGATTTGCGCAGGGTGATGGACTTGCTATTCCTTAGGGAGCACCATGCCAGGACTTTACTTATTCATCATCGCTGGGATGTTGAGAAGCTTTTTGCGGTGTATGTAGAGAAGGGAAAATCTTGGTTGTTTGCTGAAGCAGGTGTAACTGTTGTTGATCATCAAGATCTTGACCCATCGCCCCCCAATTCTCCAGTAATGTGTGCTATTTGTATAGAAGATGTACCTAGTAATGAGACGACAAAAATGGATTGTGGACATTGCTTTTGCAACAGTTGTAAGTACTCTACACTTTTTTTGCATTTCTGAATGTTATCACGTTTATTCTTTTAGTGGATTTGTACAATTATTAGTATGCAGTTCATCAAATGGCTTTATTTTTATTTTATTTATTCTATATCGTGTATTATACATATGTAGTATGTAAAATGTGCATACATATAAGGTCTTTTCTGCCACTTGCTTTATTTTCTGTCATGTAGCTACTGTCGTAAATTTAACATTCTGTATCTTATTTAGGCTGGACAGAGCATTTCGTTGTAAAGATAAATGAGGGTCAAAGTAAGCGCATTAGGTGCATGGCTCACAAATGCAATGCCATTTGTGATGAAGCTGTTGTCAGAAATCTAGTCAGTAAGAGGCATCCCCAGCTTGCTGAAAAATTTGACCGTTTTCTTCTTGAGTCATATATTGAGGACAATAAAAGGGTTAAGTGGTGCCCAAGCACTCCTCATTGTGGGAATGCAATACGCGTGGAGGATGATCAGTTTTGTGAGATAGAATGTTCTTGTGGTCTGCAATTTTGTTTCAGTTGTTTATTACAAGCTCATTCACCTTGTTCATGTTTAATGTGGGAGCTTTGGGCCAAGAAGTGCCGTGATGAATCAGAGACAGTTAATTGGATCACAGTTCATACAAAACCTTGTCCCAAATGTCACAAACCTGTGGAGAAGAATGGTGGCTGCAACCTTGTGAGCTGTATCTGTGGACAAGCATTTTGGTGAGGGTTCTTTTTTTCCCCTTCATCCTGCTCCCTTCGGTTGATGTATTTGTATTATCTTGTTTTCTTGTACTTTTAACGTTCTTTGTAACTTGATGCAAGCCCTTGCTAATTTTGGCTTGACAAACGTCAAAAATGAGCAAAGATTTCCATTATGGGTTTGATATCTATTGACTGCTTTTGGAGGGTTGAAACTGACTTCTACTTTCTTTACTCTTGATGCCAGTTGGCTATGTGGTGGAGCGACTGGTCGAGACCATACATGGTCAAGTATTGCAGGTCATAGCTGTGGTCGGTACAAAGAAGACAAAGAAAAAAATGCTGAGCGGGCAAAGCGGGATCTTTACCGGTATATGCACTATCATAACCGTTACAAAGCTCATACTGATTCCTTTAAGCTTGAAAGTAACTTGAAGGAGAGTATACAAAAGAAGGTGTCAATTTCAGAGGAGAAGGACTCGAATCTCAGAGATTTCAGCTGGGTAAACAATGGACTCTCCAGACTTTTCAGATCAAGGAGGGTTCTTTCATATTCGTACCCATTTGCTTTTTATATGTTTGGAGAAGAGCTGTTTAAGGATGAGATGACAGAGGAGGAAAGGGAAATAAAACAAAATTTGTTTGAGGACCAGCAGCAGCAACTTGAGGAAAATGTTGAGAAATTATCCAAGTTTTTGGAGTCACCTTTTGATCAATATAATGAGAATGAAGTTATGGATGTAAGGATGCAAGTGATCAATCTCTCAGCAATCACGGATACCCTCTGTCAGAAAATGTTAGTGTCTGAAAATATCTCAACATAACTCTCTACAACACGCAGTTATGAATGTGTTTGTGCATATATGTGATGCTCATTAACACGTGTTTTTTAAACTGTATGCAGGTATGACTGTATTGAGACTGATTTATTGGGCTCTCTACAACTTGGTATCCACAACATAGCTCCTTACAAGTCGAAGGGCATTGAGAAGGCATCAGAACTTCCTGTTAGTTGGGTCAGTAATGCCAATAATGCTGATAAACGTCCAGCATTGCATTGTGGTACAAGTGGTAAAGTAGATTCCATAAATTCTTCTGCCTCCCTCGATGTCCTAATTAACAAAAAAGAATTAAAACTATGGTATTTGTAAAGAAAAAAACTCGGTTGTATACCATTTAATATGTTATATTCAAACATCTAAGTTTAGCGAGCTAGTAGAACCTGTCAACTTTTCATGTGTCGCTATTACGGTATACTCAGGAGCTCAATTGCATGCTGAAACTTTATTATAGTTATTATGATCATTAAACAATCTTAGATTATATATTTGATTATGCCTCCTTACTAATAATTCAAAATACAACTTGAGCATGTATCTTCATCAGCCGATAATGTTTTTGGTATATCTAGCTATAGCTCAAATATAATAGTCATCCCTTTTTTGCAATGGTTATATGTTAGCTTTATGATCAGTTTTTTTGCTGCTTAGGTAATGTTTTAACCTGACCAGTTGATATAAAAATTGAAGGCTTTTTTTGCTTCTTCTGTGGTCAGCTTCTTTCACCTTTCTTGTAGTTGTATAGATTAGTGAAAACTTACATCCGATTGGCGTTGTGATTTTGCTTCTATCAGTAGCTCTTCCTACTAGCATCACATCATATCGTCTTGGCATTGTGATTTTGTAATTTTCAATTGGATAGACTGTACTTATAAAACCTTGGTCTGCAGCAGTCATCATTAATTTTTCCAATGAAGAAAAGCAGTGTAATATTATGTGTTCTTGGTAGTTTTTAAAGAAATTTGTTGGGGGTGCAAACTATCGATGGTTCTTTTCTTTCATGTTCAGTTTAAAGAAAGTTTCATAGTATCGTCTCTTGTATAGAACATGATGGATGCAAAACAGAAAACTCAGGCTAACATGTGTAAGATTTTACTGATACACTTCTAATGTAGGAGGATCGACGGAACTGGAACAACCTTCAGGTTTTGGAAGTTCAGATGAGAGTGGATGCTCCTCTCGGAAGCGTGCTAGGAAGGAGGGTCTTGGAGGTGGTTTTGATCTAAACTTGCCAGCAGAGGTTGACAGATCTGATTCATGAAGGCTGCATGCTTCATACAGAAAAAGGTGTACAGTCTCTAACGGGACCCTATTTTTCTACGATGGTATCATTATTATTAAACACTCAAGTGCTTTACGTTCTAAGCTCCCAAGTGCTCTGAGTTTTCCCCATTCTTCCTTGTGTTGCTATTTGTTTCTCGTGGAAGAGAAATTTGGAGATCCATGTATCTAGATCCACTTCTTTTTTTTGAAAATATGTATTTTGTAGATATAGTTTATGGGGCGGGGGCTATTCGGGGGAGCTAAATTTGTAAATTTTCCAACTGAAATTTGAGCTATTCTTAGTTATTATCTTGGGATAATATTCAAAAATTTTGGAGACTGGAAATACTTTTTAACTCTATCATTTGTATTAGGAGGTCGTTTTCTTGTTTTTTTTTTCCTTCGCCTTTTTGTTGTGTGCAAATACTGAAAAGTCACTAGAAAAGCTTTCTTTCAGGAATGATTTTTTTTTTTTCTCTTTTACAAAAACGTTTACAAAAAGAGGGACAACTGGTGGTAAGCCATAGTTATCCAACCCCTTCCAGGCCAAGAGAGGCTATGGAAGATTTCACTTTACTCGTGGCCATAGTCAAATAGACTCACCAGCTCGGATCATTGAACTTGGGGCCTCCCACATTCATCTAATTGAAGTGAAAACATACGCACTTTGCATTTGGTTGGTGGCAACCAACTCAAATCCAACAACCACTTTGCATGGTGTTTTATAAGTTACGCATAGACGGTATAATTCATAACCCGAATTAGAAGTCGGGCAAATGCAGGTCGGAGAATTTCCTACCAGAACAAGTTACGTATCTATATTAGTTGTATATTCATTTACCATGTCTTAATTTTATTGGTTGCAGTTCAAGTTTATACTTGTTCAACTTCATTGCAAAGGGGAAGTTATTGAGCGACGAACGTACCGTCATGTGTTGTTGGCAATTCACTCATGTTGTAACACATGTATATTATTGACCTAATTCAAATTTTTTATTTTATAATACTGCACCTTGGATTAATGAAATATCAGCCCATTCCCTTTGCCCGCCGATATTATATTACGAATGTGACACTCCGTGGCCGTGTCCGTCACACCTGGTGCTAATAGAGGAATACCGCTAAGGGTAAAAATGAATATTACTAGACCGTAGTACAACCTACTAATCGAGGACGACATTCGTTTCTCTTTATTTGTTTGCATTCCTGGCTACTTGATTTGCCTTCATCTCCAAGCAGCCCAGACTTTCACCGAAACGCCCAAAATTAGGAGGACCGATGGTGCAAAATCGGGTCCAAACAGTTCGTTGATGGTGCAAAATCATTGCCAAACAGTTCATCGTTTCATCTGCGTGACCCAAATTGCATACTGAGTCACTGACTAGTTTTAAAATAAAAAATTGAATTCAAGCCGGATGTCAAACACCTCATTCGATATGTATCCTCTTCCATCCATATACGCACTCTTGATATCCATCTAATACGACGACATATATACTATGGGCTTGCAAATTTGGGTTAAGCCTCATTGATAGGAGCATATTTACATCACTTAGTTAGCTTGTTTCCTTGCATTTACGTTGTTAGTTCTTAGTTATTTTAGTATTTTAAGCTATTTTCGTGTGTTTGTAGGTCTAAAGTGCAAAGTAAGCAAGAAAGTGCATTTTGGAGCAGTTTTGGGCTTGGAATGGATTGCACATGCTTGGAGCTAAGTGGATGGACGAAATTGAAGATCAAATGAGCTTAGGATCAAATGAAGAATGAAGAGTTCAAAATTGGAAGCCAAGGTTTCTAAAGTTGGAAGTTTCTATTTGTGAAGGTTTCCATTTGTGCAAGTTTCCATTTGTGGAGGTTTCCATTTTTGGGGTTTCCAAAACATGTAGGTTGCCTAATTACTCATTCTAGAAGCCCAAAACCGTGCCTAACACATTCCCCTTTTGTTTCAATCCTTACTGCACAAGGGAAAGGTTTTCTTGCCTATTTTCTGTCATAAAACACATTCCTCTTTTATTCTAATCCTTGCTGCACAAGGGAGAGGTTTTCTTGCCTATTTTCTGCCCAAAAATACTTCCCCTTTCTCTTACAAATCAATGCCACACCTTCTTTCCCTTTCTCTCTTAATTTCTAACCTTTAAACACATTCCTTCTCTCCTACATATTCTGCCGAATTTCACATTCTTATTCTCTTTGATTTTCTGATTCTTTCTTACCTATTAAATTGTGAGACAAATTAGCTAAGTTATGAACCTTTCCTATAATTTTCTGATTGCCTTTCAACCCTAGCCCTATAAATAAAGCCATCCGCACCATTTAGTCTCTCTGGGCCCTGAACAGATTCTCTACACACTTTCTGACGAAAATCCACCTTCCATCCACCTATCTACCTATCCATCCTCCACCACCACCATTCACCACCCATTCTACACACCTTAACCCCTTGTGTCGCAGCAAAGGAGAAGGAAGGAGACCCTTAGACGTGCCTAGCCATTCAAGACGTTGGATTGCTGGAACGTTTCTAGGTGTAATCTATCTTTGTTTTCAATGTTTAATTTAATTTCTCTTTGTTTTGCTGTGAACATGAGGAGCTAAACCCTTTTGGCTAGGGGGAATTTCAAAGCCATGAATATATTTGCAATATGAATTGATTACCTTCAGTTGTGATTTCATAAATTGTGAATGCAATTTGCTTAACTCTTTGATTCAGAACTTATTCTTTTATGTTGATTAAGGATGCATACTTAGTTTGCATGCATGAATTTGATGCTAGAATATAAGGGAGTTTCACCTAATTGTTATGAACTTATATTCACAAGTAGTGAAGGTCGCTGGTCACGATCATGTTAAGTAAATTCCTGGCAGGAGTATCATGCGCTTTCATAGTTACGAATGCCTTGTCAATGCTTATGATTTTCATAGAGCTTAATGATCTTTGATTGTATCTCTATTATGCGCTTTCATGTAGGGAACTTTTGAAGAATAATTTGATTGCGATGCGCTATTTCCGTCCAATTCAATGACATAAGGAAAATCTGAGGGTTAATTTAAGCGTACCTAATTAATCTGGGGTGTTGAGGTTCATGGTTTATTGAAAGAACAACTGAAAATTGATTTGTATGCAAGTGTGTCATGTGTGGAGAAAAACCTTATAGCTAACCCATCATCTATCCAATTCACCAAATTCGTCCAAATCTGTCTAGTTCTAGTTTCTGTTTTGTTTTACTTTATTTTCGTCCAAAACCCAATCCCCCTTTACTTTGTTGTGTTAATTAGGTTAGAATCTGTCCAATTTGTGTTTTTAAGTGTTTTGAGTCAAGTTCAAGTTAATTTCCGTCCAAATAACTTCCTATAGTCAGTTTTGAGTCTAATTCATTGTTTTGTGCTGTTTTGAGTCTTTCTAGTTAGTTTTGAGTCTTTTCAGTTTGTATTGAGTCTATAGAGTCTAGTTAAGTGTTTTTAACTTTGTTTTTATGTTTTTGAGTCGGTTTAGAGGTTTTAGCAAGCCCTCCTAATCCCTGGTCCAAAACGATCCCTACTTGCATCTATACTACAATTGTCAACAAGTGGGTTTAATTTGTGTGCTGTTTTACATTGCATCACTCATGGTGGCCAGCCATAATAAATTGATATTGAACTCCACGACAATCAAACTTAAGTCATCTCGGTTATAAGTGGGAGTATCACTGTATCGTATTATGACAAAAAACCAAAGTTTAACTTTATTTATGTATAAAGTTGGACAACGGTTTGTCAAAAACCCAACTCAATCTTTAACAGGTCGAACTGCCATCAACGTGAGTCGAGAAGCACCAACACAAACCACATTTTAATTACAAGTTCCAACCGCCACTTAATACTATAGTTTAACGTTATTTCTTTTTATGTGTTAGTGATAGACCCTATGTTTGAATATCATAAATAACGCGTTCAATATTGAATTACTGCACCCACTACTCGATGTAAGTATACCGTTGTATTAAAAAATAAAAATAAATATAGGTTGCAACCAAACAGGCCAGGTCCGGAGTATAATCGTTTAGGCAACGAAGCATCTCTCTCTCTCTCACTCTATCCAGCTTCTATTGTGAACTGTAAGGAAGGATTGCTCAGTAGAAGAAATAAACAAGTATTGGTGATATAGGACTGTTTTGGGTTAAAAAGTGTAAGGGTTTTTGTATTTGGGTTCAATTGTAATCACCTAAGTCTTTAGTGGAGTCCAACTGGCACACATGTAGTGGGGAAAAATACACTGGCGCGTGGTTAAATGGTGGCCAGATGAAATTGTAAGGGCATTGTGGAATTAATGAATAGAATATCCTTTTCTCTCTTTTCTCTCTACTCTGTCCCTTCATCACTATCACCATAGCTGCCATTGCAGGTTGAGGCCATTCCAGGTCTGGGTCATATCATTGGTATCACCCATTCGATCGCTGGTTTTCCTTCCTGTGCATGCCCCGTCACACAAACAATTCTCTCTTCGCCGCCATGGACGCTCGTGTCTCTTCCATTGAAGCTACCTTGTCCAAGCTTCACTCCCTCATCACCTCTGTTGTTAACATGGCGTTTGACACGAACATCAACTCTTACCTCAATGCTCGTTTGCCTCTCTATTTCGAGCAGTTTCGTCGTGAGCTCGGTTGTCAACGTTTTGGCGTCGGTGCCTCTGCTTCCTCGCCTGCTGAGGATCCCCCGCCACCTGACTTAGATCCATTGCCGCTTCCACGGAGTCCTTCTGTGACTGGGGGGGCCTCACCTGGATCTACAAGGCGGAGCAATATTTCTCCTTCTACCACATTCCAGATGCTCAATGAGTCCTCACTGCTTCTTTCCATTTTGAAGGGGAGGTTCTCCATTGGTTTCGTTGGTTGGATTGCTTGAATACAACACCTACTTGGTGGGAGTTCACTAAGGCCCTGTGTATGGAGTTTGGACCCCCTGCATTTGAAGATAGTGCTGAAGCACTCTTCAAACTCTGTCAAACTGGTAGTCTTCGTGACTATATATCGGAATTTCGGCGTTTAGCCACTCGCTCACCTGAAATTGGTCCACTCTTGCTTAAGAGTTGCTTCATAGGGGGCTTAAGGAAGGAATTGAAATTTGATGTGAAGATATTGAAACCTGTGAGTGTCCATGAAGCCATTTCCATCGCTCTCCAATTAGATGCCAAATTTACTGAGCTCAAAACTCCCACTCTGAAATCCACTATTCCATCCAAACCATCCACCACTACCACTCCTCATCCTTTTTCAGTCACTCGCCAGAATGCGTACCCTATTAAGAAATTGTCACCTGAGGAGATTCAAAAGAAATGGGAGCGGGGAAGTGTTGGTTTTGCACTGATAAGTGGACTGCGGGGCATAAGTGTGGGTTAAAACAACTGTTAGTGCTGGATGTCCTTGATCCTGAGGGGGTCGACTTGCCTCTTTCAGAGGTTCTTAGCTCGGATTTGTCCATGGAACTCAGTTCCTGTGCTTTTTATGGTACTGGGGAGAGCCAAACAGCTCACACTATGAAGGTTGACGGCTAACTTAATGGGCACTATGTTTGCATTCTGCTAGACTCGGGAAGCACTCACAATTTTGTAGACTCCAAGTTGTTGAAACTATGGGGGCAACCAGTCTCTCATACCACAAACTTTGAAGCCATGATAGCTGATGGAGGCAAGGTTCGTAGTTCCATTTGTTGCATGGATGCTAGACTTTCCTTGGGGGGGTATACCTACAAGGTTGACCTCTTCTCTTTGCCCTTGGGTGGTTGCGATGTTGTTCTAGGAATCCAATGGTTGTCAACTGTGAGTCTGGTCCTGTGGGATTTTTAGTTGCTTACAATGGAATTCACCAAGGATCATCATCGTTATACACTGTCCCCTACTGTGACCCCATCGCAATGCATACAAGAGATTTCTCTACGAAACCTTGAAAGGGCACTCGGCAGCTCTAATTTGGGACTGTTTCTTTATTCTATGGAGGGAAAGAAACTGGAGTCTTGTGAATTGAGTGGGGATCATTTACATGAACTTCAAACAGTGTTGAAGCAATTTGATGATATTTTCCAAGTCCCTACTAAGTTACCCCCACCCAGGGAACATGATCATCACATTCCTCTAATCCAGGGAGCAAAACCACCAAACATTCGACCATATCACTATGGTCCATTACAGAAGACAGAAATTGAGAAAGCAGTTCAAGAATTATTGGATGTCGGGTTCATTCAACCGAGCCATAATCCTTTCTCATTCCCTGTGCTTTTGGTTAAGAAGAATGAGGGCAGCTGGAGAATATGTATAGATTACAGGGAACTTAATGCCTTGACCATTAAGGATAAATACCCCATACCCCTTATTGATGATCTATTGGATGAGTTGTACGGTGCCAGGTACTTTACTAAGCTTGATTTGCGATATGTTTACCACCAGATTCTAATGACAGCTAGTGATGTTGAAAAGACTACGTTTCGAACTCATGAGGGTCACTACGAATTTTTAATGATGCCTTTTGGACTTACGAACGCTCCAGGTACTTTACTAAGCTTGATGAATGATATATTCAAGCCATATCTTCGGAAGTTTGTGTTGGTATTTTTCGATGACATTTTGATCTACAGCAAGAGCTGGGAGGAACACTTACAACACTTGCAAACTGTGTTTGAAGTCATAAGGGGAAATCAATTATATCTTAAGAAATCCAAATGCTCATTTGGACAGTCGATTGTTGAATATCTGGGGCACATTGTTTCTCAAAAAGGGGTAGCAGCTGATCCTTTTAAGTTGTCAGCTATACAAGAATGGCCAGTTCCAAAATCTGTCAAAGAATTAAGGGGATTCCTCGGGTTAACTGGATATTATCAAAAATTTGTTCTGGGATATGGCAAGATATGTCACCCTCTTTATCAGTTGACTCGAAATGATGGGTTTCATTGGGGTAATGAAGCGGCACAAACTTTTGACCATGTTAAATCCATCATGATTTCACCCCAGGTTTAGCTTTTCCAAATTTTTCTCAGCCCTTTGAATTAGAGTGTGACGCCTCCGGATATGGCATTGGGGCTATTCTTCAACAAGGGGGACGACCTATCGCATTCACTAGTCAAGCTCTTGGTCCTCGAAACCAAGCTCTCTCTACTTATGAGAGAGAGTTGATTGCTATAGTGTATGCAGTGAAAAAATGGCAGAATTACTTGCAGGGAAGGCATTTTGTTATCAAAACTGACCACAATTTAAATACTTCTTAAGTCAACGAGCAAGTACTCCATTTCAACAAAAAGTGGGTTTCCAAGCTCATGGGGTATGACTATGAAATTTAATATAAAAAAGGGGCCCAAAATATAGTAGCTGATGCACTGTCAAGGCTGCATGATATACCTTAGAGGCAAGAACTGGTCACCAACAATGGTGAGATCAATGAGTGTGTTGCCATTTCTTACCCCTATGCAGGTTGGTTGGATGAGTTAAGATAGAGCAGTGAGCATGATGCTTGGGTTCGGGAGAAAAAGAATATGTTGCTGCAAGCTACACATGATGGCACTGATAGTTCAAAATTGCACCGTTATTCTATTGACAACGGGTTACTTTGTTATAAGAAAAGAATTATGTTAGGCCCAACTTTTGATTGGAAAGTCAAAATTATTGCAGAACATCACTCGACCCCATTTGCAGGGCATCAGGGAGTGCTTAAAACATACCAGCGAATCAAAATAGGGTTTTACTGGAAGGGTATGAAACATGACATTAGGCAGTTCATAGCTAAATGTCCTACCTGCTAGCAAAACAAAATTGAGAATATCTCACCCCTAGATTGTTACAATCCCTCCCATTACCATAGAGAGTTTGGAGTGATATCAGTATGGACTTCATTGATGGTTTACCTAGTTGCAAGGGTAAATCGGTGATATGGGTGGTGGTGGACAGGCTCTCCAAATATGCCCATTTCGTTTCTATGTCACACCCCTACACTACCTCCTCTGTAGCACAGCTCTTTGTGGAACACATCTTTAAGCTTCACGGGATGCCAAACTCTATTGTGAGCGATAGAGACCCAGTTTTTACAAGTGCTTTTTGGAAGGAATTTTTTAAGTTGCAGGACTCTTAGTTGTGCATGAGTTCAGGGTATCATCCTCAAAGTGATAGGCAATCAGAAGTAATGAACAGATGCTTGGAGACTTATTTGATGTGTTTCGTAAGAGGGCAGCCTAGGAAATGGGTTCAGTGGCTACCATGGGCTGAATGGTGCTTCAACACCTCCTTTCACACTTCATCGAAACATACTCCATTTGAGATCGTATATGGATACCGTCCACCTCAAGTAATTCCTTATGAGATGGGCACTACAAAGGTGGAAACTGTGGAACAAGAGCTAATGAACAGAGATAAGGTGTTGTCAATATTGAAGAACAATTTGGTGGTGGCATAGAACCAGATGAAGCAATATACTGATAAGAAGAGGATTGAAAGGAATTTCGAAGTGGGTGACTTTGTTTACTTGAAACTGATACACTATCAGTTGCAGACCTTATCCCCACATAACTACCACAAGTTACAACCAAGGTAATATGAACCCTATGAAATTTTGGAGAGAGTTGGACCGGTTGCTTACAAACTCAAGTTACCTCCGGAGACAAGAATCCATCTTGTTTTCCATGTGAGCTGTCTCAAAAGGCACATTGGACCAACTATCATTCCACAGACTGAGCTACCCCAAGTCACTGATGATGGTTTGATTCATAATATTCCACATGCCATACTTGCTAGGAGGATGTACAGAAAGGGAAATGCTACAATGGTGCAGGTGTTGGTGCAATGGAAGGATCAAGAAGAAGCAAGCTCAACTTGGGAAGATTTCGACGAGTTTCAGAGCAAATACCCAGATTTTTCACTCTAGAACCTTGAGGACAAGTTGTCCTAAGGGGAGAGCATTGTTGTGAATTGTAAGGAAGGATGGCTCAGTAGAAGAAATAAACAAGTATTGGTGACATAGGACTGTTTTGTAAGGGATTTTGGGTTAAAAGGTGCTAAGGGTTTTTGTATTCAGGTTCAATTGTAATCACCCAAGTCTTTAGTGGAGTCCAGCTGGCACACATGTAATGGGGAAAAATACATTGGCGCGTGGTTAAATGGTGGTCGGATGAAATTGTAAGGGCATTGTGGAATTAATGAATAGAATATCCTTTTCTCTCCTCTCTACTCTGTCCCTCCGTCACTATCACCGTAGCTGCTGGCATTGCAGGTTGAGGCCATTGCAGGTCTGGGTCATATCAGCTTCTTCCTCGCTCGTCAGCATAGCAAGATCGTAAGTGCTCTCTCTCGCTTTGTTTCTCTCCTTCATGCGAGTTGCCTGTCGATTTCTCCGGAAATTTCATTATTATTTTTTTATTTCTTGCTGAAGTTTTTGTATTTTTTTTTTGGAACTATCTGATTGTTGTTACGATTGGAATGAAGAATTTAATTTTTCTGATTGTTTGGATTGTTTTGGCTTTGGTTGATGTTCCGGTTTCTGGGTTGGCTATACGGCGGTTTTTTTCACCATTGCTGCACATCACCTTCACTTTGTTGGTGGAGGAGGGTGGGTGGCTGTTCTCCCCAAGAGGGATTGTGGGGATTAGGGGTCTTAGGGTTTAGAGGGTTTAGGAGCCATGGAAGGCCAAGAGGGTGAGTAGAAAGGCGCATGCCGATTGTGATTGCAAGTAAAATACTGGGAAATGCAGATGGATAATGGTATTTCTTTTTACTTGGAGATTCAATTTTTTGGGTTTTTTGGGCACATGAAAAATCCCGCTTCTCTGTTGTTAGACAATGAATTTGATATCGCATGAAGCAGTGAAAAGATGAATGGGCAGAAAACATTCAAGAGAACATAAATGCAAAATTTTCTTTAGAAACTCCATAAAAGCTTCATTTTTAGTTTATTTTAAATTTGTAAGGCAAACTCTAACCAGACTTTATGGATACTAAACATAATGTTCTATGATAAGATTAGGAACGTGTTTCTGGTTGTGGCTTATTTGGACTTGTGCTCATTGTGTGTTATTTTTATGTACTGTAAAAATAGAGGCTTTCATACTCAGTAGTGAGATCGAGTTAGCTGTCTCAGCAATTTGGATTATTTTGTTTACCATATTATGCTATGTACAATCAGATTATGCTTATACTCTTGGTTCAATGTTAATTACTGCAAGTTCTTTATTATAAAAATTATTTGGACACGCTTTCATTCTTCCCTAGCTCGTGATCTGGGTCTGCAGCAGTTTGTCCATATCTTGGTTTTTGTACTGTTACGTTTTTTTTTTTTTTTTTTATGATTATAAAGTCCTTTCCTTTTATGTATATTAATTCACTACTAACGTATGAAATCAAACTATATTTGCTTCCCCCGCTTTGGTATCGAGAGTATTTTAATCTCTTGAGGTGCTTATACTGTGTACAACTATCTCATTATAGCATACAATAAGTAGCTGCAGGTGGTTAGTCAAACTGTATATCATCTGTGCCGTAATATTTTATCACATTCTTAGTCCCCGGAAAGAGTTCTATAAACATTGTCCTTGTTTTGTATTCAGTAAGTTGCGCCCCACGAAAGAGAAGAGAGCTGATCCTCAGTCTGTGAGAAACAGAAGGAAACACTACCATGAATGCCCCAGACCGATATGAACGGTTTGTCGTTCCAGAGGGAACAAAAATGTAATTCTACTCTCTGGAAAAAATTTAGCTCCTTTTTGAAGTATAAATTTTGAATCCTAATTTTATTTTTCCTATTTGCAGGGTGTCGTACGAGAGGGACACGAAGATTATAAATGCAGCATCATTTACAATTGAGAGAGAGGACCACACCATCGGCAACGTTCTCCGCATGTATGCAGGCCTATTCCTTTATTTCAAGTTTTATTTTATTTTTAAACATTTTGTCATTCTTAGATCACTTGTATAAGCTTAACCAAACCCTATTTAATAATTCCTTTTGAAAATTGTGACATTCAGGCAGCTACACAGGGACGAGAATGTTTTGTTTGCCGGCTACAAGCTTCCTCACCCCCTTCAGTACAAGATTATTGTCAGGGTTAGTTTTCCCAATTTAATTCTCTATGATTATTTATCCTCTGCGAAAAAAAAAGAGAAAGGAAAAATGCTAATCATGAAATGAGAAGTAGAAGTGCTCATATAATGTTGTGGTTGTGACCTGAACCAGTAAATGGTGTTTTTGTAGATTCACACAAGCAGCCAGTCTTCACCAATGCAGGCATACAACCAGGCTATTAATGATCTTGACAAGGAACTTGACCATTTGAAGAATGGTTTTGAGGTATTGCTTTTTGATGCTTCTCCTTCTCTACGCTTGCTTTAGTAAAACTCTCACTTAGTGTTGGTCCAACTAAATAAAGGCGTTGGGAATGCTTTTGAGATTTGAAATTTACCTTTACCTATAGCATTTATGAGATTTTTAACATTGTGCTACTATGGAGCCCTCTTCGTTTAATAATTGGTGTGAACTTCAGTGTCATGATAGTTTAATTTGGACTGTATGTCAAATGAACTTACTATCATGTTTATCTAATCATAGGTCTAGAGGACAATGATTGATATCACGCATCTGAGAGTATAAGATTATGAAATTGCTATCATGTTCGACATAAGTTCTCAAATATTTTAGAACAAACCGAGGCATAAATGCGAGGGGTTTCCTATGTTCACGTTTTTCTTTTGAAATATCTGAAAGCGCACGATGTTCATGTGAAAGGATATGATTCGTTTTATAAGGCTGTTAAGTAATATCAAATGTGTCGTGAATTGCATACCTAGGAGTACAACGATGAGTGCATTAACATTTCTAAATCCTGTATGCAGGCTGAAGTTGCAAAGCATTCAGTGGAGTACTAGTACGCATTCCAGGATCTGTAAGGAGGCTTGTTTTGACTGTTCATGCTAGATGATCATTGTACGTAACATCAACTGCTGTCTTCTTTAACTAGGGATCAAAGTACTTTGTGTGCATTTTGATGTTTGGCTGTCTCGTGAATGTTTATCGCTAGTTATGAAATGAGAACAGGATGAAGGAGTTTCTTGAAAATATGGTGTGCATTGCTTCTTAGCATTACTCGTAGTCAGTATTCACGAGATACAGTAAATGTACAAAATGCACAAACACATGCAAAACGCCTTGGGCGTGGTCGTCTGTATGTCATAAGTTTTATGAATTATGACGCACAACACGTATATGGCACGCTGTAAAGGGTCGGCATGTTTTTAACCCTTTTGCTGCTGCTCATGTGTGCAACCTGCAAAAAGTAATCAGTGTGAAATTCAGTTGTGAATTCACCATTAGGGACTATTTATGCCAACGACACTCTCGGTGGTAAAAAGTTGTGGAGAAAATGAAAGTAATCAGTGTGAAATTCAGTTGTGAATTCACCATTTAGGCCTTTGTCATACCTAATCAAGATATTTATAAACTATAATCGTGATTTGTGATGGATAGACAATTACATTGAAGGAATCGAATCCTAAATATATCTTAATCGTAATTCATTGTTTTACTCTACTTTCCCACCTAGGCTAACCTAAGCGAGGGGAGGGCAGGGCAGGGTTGATGTGTGGACACAATGTCTCAACCCAACTCCAACGGAATCTTATACAAGCACGTTAATCAACACTTAGTTAATGCGCATTCAGTGATCTTTTACATTTGGTGCATTGAGTGATGTGCACTTCTTTTTTAATGAATGGGCTTAACAGTGAGTGATATAAAAATTGAATGAAGGGGATTGAAAATATAAAATCGAATAGTTATAGAAATTAAATTTAACGGCTAAAACATTCGGAGCACTTAGTGCTACTGAAGCCGGATCCCAAGTCCCAAGTTATGTATAATATTTGTGGGTTTTAGTTGGGTGTTTTTTTTGTGCCATGCCATTGTATTTTAAAATGGAAAATGTTGTCTGTAAAATGAGAGGCAGGATTAGAAGAAGAAGAGCCAGCCCTAAACCAGGTTTAGAATTGGGACGATGCCTCATTGGCTTGACCTAAAACAAAACTTGATTTGGTTTTGTTGCCGTTCCTTGTACCCGGATGAGGATCCTCTCTGGGTTCTCTTTGTGATGTTCCTCTTCGGGTCCTTTTTGTGAGGATTCTAGCGTTCCTCACATCATATCTGTTTATCGTATATCGTGTGGCTAACTTTCGTTAAGCACTATTTGTGTTTAATTTTAAAAAAAAATTTCAAAGTAATTTCTGACCGCACAATGTTCGATAAACGGATAGATTGTGAGAATCCGGATGGGATCCAAATCCTGACCCTGCATGTATTTCTTCTAGGTTTTGGTGCCCCACACTCTCTTGGTTTTCTGTGTTAAAGGTGACACCAAATTTTCTTTAGGTCTGAACGTTTAGTTTTGAATAGGGATGGCAATGGATCGGTTTGAGGACGGAAATGCTATATTCATCCCCATAACCACGAAAATTAACCATATCCATAACCGCAAATTAACCATCGAGTATTATCCATAACCATACCCACCGAATAACGAATTTCCCATCAGTTAACGGTTATATCCATCTTTGTCAATACAAAAAATATATTCGTCCAATTGACGCATAATAATTTAGTAAATATTAATTTCGTCATTAAATATTTGATGTATAAAATGATTTAATTAATGGATCTTGTGGAGCATAAAAATTAAAGCTAAACATTGATAATGTTGGTTGATCTTTGATATCTCCCATAAGCACCATTGAATTCTCATAGATTTTGATTCATATCAAAACTTTTGAACTTTGCCACAAAATGCAACTCACACAATGCAATTTTTGTATTCTCAAAGTAAGATTCGGTGAATAATGAATATACATATATATATACATATATTATATAATACTTTAATATTATATATAATTATATTATATATTATTCGGTTCGGGTTCGGGTACGGATATTGTAACAGCCCGTCCCGGAGATTTCGTACAACGGATGTGAAATGACGAAAAAGCCCCTAGGCATTAATTAAGGTATGTGTGTGTATCTACATTGGGAGTTTTGGTTGGTGGTATTTGGACCACACACACACATACATTCACACTCTTTCTCTCTATCACCCCTGCACTCTCTCTCTATCTCTCAGACCTTCTCTCTCTCTCCCTTTCAGTTTTGTGTGGACGGCACCCAAACCCATCTCAAACCTTGCAGATCGAGACTGAGGTAAGCATTTTCATGTTCCTTGTGATACTAGGAAGCCATTAGTGCAAGTTTTAGAACTGGAAGCCTTCGATTCATCATGAAACCGTAACCTCCGATTTGTGCATTGTTCATGCACACGTAAAATGTTGTTTTTAAGGGAATTCTAAGTTCATAGGAAGCTTAAGGAGGTCCTTACGAAGCTCAGAGTGCTTTGTTGGAAGAATTTGGACGTCGGAATCACGGGATCGGAGAGTTTCTTTTTGGTTGGAATTTTCGAGGCTTTTTTTGGCGAATCCCCGGCGAGTTGGGGGTCAAGTCAGGTATGGTTGTATTCATCTTTGTGAGATCTTCATTTTGGTATAAAGTACATAGAAAATGGTGCAAAAATGAAGAAGTTATGAAGATTTGAAAATTTTCGAGAAACTGGCGAGAATCGAAGTTTCAGACGGCGGCGGACGGCGAGGTTCGCCGGAGAAGAAGAGCGAATATTCCGTCAAGTCTAACGAAATATTCTGACGCCGTCAGGTATCTTTAACGGTTTCTGTTATGTTTTAACGGAATATTCCTAACGGTGTTACTGTTCCGTTACACGTGCCAAGCACATGGCGGCGCGTGCCCGGCGTGTCTGGCCGTGCCTTGGCCTGCGCGTCTGGCCTTGCCTTGGCCGGCGCGTGGGTGGTCGGAAAATTTTTAATATGGGGATGTTCGTGAGGTTGTGTAGATCACGGTGGTATATTCATATACCCAATTTGAGCAATGTATGAGAAGTTATTTCTAAGGTTTCGATTATGTGCGTTAATTAACGTTATTTCAGTTACTTCTCATATAGGCGAGACCTATCCGGAGGACGAGCGTAGCCAGGCTAGGCATGGGGCTTACGACCCGTCTACTTATCAGTAAGTGGGCTTTTGTTTTCCGTATATACCTATATAAATGAGATTTTTCCCAGAAAATCAGTTTAAGTGAAATGTGATATGAAATGCCATGCAAAGTATCTATTTATTTTATTATGTGTTATTGATTGCATATATTAATGTTGGTGCTGCGGACGCACAGGTAAGTGGCAGGTAAGTTTTTATACTAGTTTTGATGTGATGTGATGTGATTAGAGCTCATAAACCTGCACACTGATATTAGTGCTCCCGCCAAGAGATAAGGGCTCAGTCTTTCACGTGATGTTTACCTCCCGCACCGTATGCTCGCCTTGGATCCAAGTTAGGTGCTCAGTCCTGTCGAATAGACCATGATATGTGGGTTCGACTCGTAGGTGACCCGTGATTTATCGCTCAGTCTTCACGTGATTGTAGCACTAGAGCATATTAGTTTATATTCAGTGATGTTGTGCAGACCACTAAAGGTGGTATTGATGTGTGTGCAGGGTATATATGATACGTTTGAGATGATTATGAGCTATATGATATGATGAGATTGTTATGAGCAATATACAGCCGATGACTGAGTTGATTATCTAGTGTTCCATCACATTCACAGAGTTATGCTTTGGCATTCAGTTATGATACTTTGGCATGGCATACATACATTTATACATACATATTTTCCAGCAGGATTTTGAGAATTATATATATATGAGTATATACTTTATTTCTGGGAAATTATACATGTTTTACGGCGATGGGTTAGAACTTTTGAGAAAAGAAAGGTTTTGAAAAGATTTGTTTCTGACCCACTCAACTTTGTTTTTCGCCCCTCCAGGTATTAGGTAGTGTTTGTTGGTGGCATACGAGGAGCTCATCGGACGTTCTGACAAAATTCACTTATGTAGGACCACCTTCGAGTGTTATTTCTATTTAGTACTTCTGCTTGACTGCATGTAGACTTTTATGCTCTGTATTAGTGGAATTCACACTTCTTTTACACTAGTATTGCTAGTGTTTCGGTTTTAATTGATTCGTAAATTCTATCCTTTATTGTTTCCGCACTGTGCACATGGTTACGTCACTCTCACGTGACGGCCAGCACGCCCCACTTTTGGGTCGGGGTGTGTCAGATATGGATTGGGGACCCCTATAACCATATCCAAAACCACAACCGAATAATATTTACGGTTTTTCCCCATACTCAAAATATACCCGAATTTTCATGCCCAAATCCAATCCATTCGGACGGTTATCCACGGTTATCGGGTTTAACGGTTAGAATTGTCATCCCTAGTTTTGAACTAGATTGCTAGTTGCTGCTCAAGTTATTCCTTTTATATCTAATTTCATTGGAAAATATAATCTTACTAATACTATAGTTTACTGCATATGCTCAGTTTTCAGGGAAGAAATATTAATATTTTAAAATACAAGTCAGATTGATAACATCTTAACAAGACACCACCGCAGACTTGGACGTAGCTAAGTTGATCAAATGAGTGTACTCTCTCTGTTTCTAAGTTCAAGTCCCCTTCCCTTTCGTTTAGAATAGATATAAAAAACAACAGAATATTTGTATGCACTGAAGTATATTATACACCGAATAAAACCCAAATTCTCGGTTACTGTTCTGTAACAGTAAAATGGCGAAAATGCTCTCCAAAATTTTTTCCCTCAACGTTTTCCTTCAGCTTTTCTACAGTGCAAGGACGATTCTGCCCTCGGTAACCACGCGTTTGTCATCGGTGGTTCTTCCGCTCCATTTCTTCCCGGCCTTTTGTTTGGGTTCCCTTCTCTCTCTTCGTTTTCAGCTTTTCCTTATTTTGTTTGACTCCTGCTCTCTCCGTCTCCCTCCTCGCCTCCCTCTTCTCTGCACCAAGCATCTCGGTTTAGGGCTTCACCATTTCTCTTCGAATCAAGGTCTCTATTTCTCTCCCTATTTTCCCAATCTAGGTTTCCCTCTCTCTCTGTGTAAAAACCCTAGATCTCGCCACTGCCGGAGAGTTTTGAGTAAATTCCGCACCTTTTCTTCGTTCTTTAATTTTTGAGTTCGATTTGTTAAGTATGTGTGATTACTGGGTTTTTCCGATCTGTTAAAGATTGAGACTTTTGTTCTTCCAAATTTGAGTTGCAGCAGAAGGAAGCTAGGAGGTGCAGCAACTGGAAGTCGGATTTCACTCCCGTGGCTGCAATTAGATCAAGTTTTGGCTGATTTGATCTGAGCACGCACAGATTGTTTTCGAGGTTTTTGACTCCTATCCTCCCAGAAACTTGAGGTATGAAAATTTCAAATTTTTTTGTGTTTTTGATTTATTTTCAGTGTTAATTTCTGATTAAATTATTATTTTTGATAAACCCATTTAGAATCTGATATGGGTTTTGCTTGGATTCCAGAGTAAAAACCTTGAAACTTGAAGGTATAAAAATTTCAATTTTTTTATTTTTATTTATTTTCAGTGTTACTCTCTGATTAATATTATTCTGGGTTTTGCAGAAATGCTATTCTTGCTGAAGACCTGCCATGTAAGTGATTTAATTTTTGCTTTTCGAATTTCTACTTTTCATGCATAATTATGAATATGTAGATGATTTGTGGGTAATTTTTTTTTACTTAAATCTTCAATTCAAAGTGGGTGATTGCAGATTGATTGATCTGTTTCTTCGTCATCGATTCAGCTGCTCGCCTGGCTTGATCGCAGAAGGATGTGTTTGCTGCTGGTATGTTTTTCTATTGTTTCTCGCTCTGGTAATTGTGTGTTTTGTGTGTTGATTTAGCATCTCAAGCATATACGGATTTCTATCAGTCTTTGAAGTTTGATTGATTGAAAACTATAATATATGTGTATATATATATATATATATATATAGACACACACACACACACACACATATATTATAGTTTTCGATCAATCAAACTTCAATATATATTCGAATAGGGATAGGATGTAAAACAGTGAGAGTATGTTTAGGGGTTAAATTTTTTTATTTCTCCCTGCAAGACAAAACATAAATTCCATTGCTGTAACTTCCATTGAAATTGCAATATCTACGATTAGATCATTGCTATATACAACTCTTAATTAGAATAGCAGCAAATACAATTTTCAATCATGTTGCCTTTTCAAGCTTTCAATCATGCACTAATGATTCTGGAAAAGCAGTTATATCATTGTTTCTTTGAAATATCAGATATTCAATATAACAATGTAAACCTTGCTAATTAATGTTGTTTAAGTACTGATTGTTTCCTTGTTCACCTTGCCATTACCCTAGCGAGCTTCCCCCGCCGTCTCCACAGCCCACTTCGCCCAGCTCGATTCACCGTCTCAACCACCACCTCAACATCGACCATGAGACCTTCCAGGTTCAATCTCTGTCTCTAGAAATTCAGTTTTTCCTTTCTTTTGATTTATTTTTAAATTTTAAATGTTTTTGTTGATGATTTGGTTTATTGAATTTGACAAAATTAGGTGTTAGATCAAACTGTACCTTCAACCCTCGAGAAGGTGATCTAGGTGAAGGTCGTAAAAATGAGCATTTGTAAGTCCTATCAATCTTCAATTTTTAGCTCTTACTTTTATTTTAGTTTTTTTATTACTAAGTTTAACTATCAGTGCCCACTACTAATATCTTGGTTTGTTAATTAAAAAATGTGTCCATTCGAATTGCAAAATCTGGAACATTTATTGAAGGAATTCTGATTTCAGCGTTATGGACTTTACAAATAGGAAGCGGAAGAGACAATAAGAAGTACAAAATGATGCATTTGGCTCCCACTTTTGAGGTTACTACCATGAGCAGGTACAATAGGCAACTGGTCAGCTTAAGAAATATTTTTTTTTCTTAAGTTGATACAAAGTTTGAATTTTAAATTGTGGGTTGGATTTAGTTCTTCATTTAGTTTGATGGTTTGAAATAAATGGAAGAAGTTTGCTTTCATTAATGCATAAATTATTGATTGTTTTAGTTAAGATGCTAATTTTGCAGGTATTAACAATCCAGTTCAAGTTGTGCGCTGGCTTAAGCATGGTGGAGGATGAGAATGTTGATGAGGTTGTGATTGTGGATGCTGACATGATTATGCGCAAGCAGATTGTTCCTTAGGAATTTGGTGCTGAGAAAAGCAAGACTCTTGCATCATATTATGGGTATATTACTACTGCGCCTTTTTTCCTTTCATATGAATGATACTAGATATTGGTTAACCAGATTATATCAGGCAAGAGCATTATGAATGTCATGTAATTACCTATGATCGTTCGTGCCCTTAGCACGTGTATGTAGGCAATCTATATATTATTAAATATGTGATACTAATCATTTTCTTTGTTTATTAGAGATTAAAGATGTAAGTGTACTAAACTGGAAGCTCATATTGAATAACATAATGAACACCCGAACACATGGTACAATTTGACACATTTTCGAGTTTTCTACATCTTCAGCAATGTTTTAAACCCGCAGCAATGCGCGGGTACAATTTGCTTGTCTTTAACTATACATGAAATCTTTCACTATTTCGGTAAATGTTGTACACTAGAATAATAATAAAATTCAACCTAACCATATCCATACATGACTGGTATTTCCGATTGAATGTAATGTATTTTATATTCTTTCTTGAAATCTTATGTATTAAAACTGGAGGAACTTTGTTTATAATTTTCTGTTCATTGACCTTCTTTTCTTGATCAATGTACATTGACCTTCTAAATGTTAAACAAAAAACACAATGACTTTCAATTATATCAGGCCTTTTATCCAAAGGGGATTCCCATTTTTGAGTAAAAATTTAACGATCCAAATTGTCTATTTTGTAAGTTTCGATTCATAAATTATCATTTTAAAATTTATTTTAATCTGAAACTATTTGCCTATTTAATTATCATGATAAAATTTCGTTGTTTCTTATAGAGCAAAGTGTTCGTCAATCTCTTTTAACTCAATTCCATGTCTCAAATATTTTTGAATTAACTAATACTTTGCAAGGATGGTCTATGAGGTGCAACTTGAAAAATAGAGAGTTCTGGTTGTTAAAGTTCGATTTGTGTGGATCCCATAACAAATCCCCATTTTTATAAAAAAAAGTGATCCCTTCCCTTAAAGACCTCTTACAGAATCCTATATAGACAGAGACAAATGCATCTTTCGAAATCTCACCTTTTTATTGCATTAATTCTAATGGCTTTTGTTTCTATAGAAATTTTGTTATCTTCCAATTAAACAATGCGATTAAAAGCGGAACCAAAAACTTTAAATTTTAAGAGAAATGTAAGCATGTCTGTCAGTTCCTTTGGAAATGGATAATTTGGGTTGCTCGAGATTGGAAGTGTTATGTTTTTCAATTTTACACTTTGCAACCCCATCGATATATGAAATCCAAACATCATCTTTGTGAATTTGTTTGCTTCTTGAGACAATGGTTAAACTATAGGTTAATTTCTAGGCAATCACATACTAGAAACTTCTTTAATTACATTACAAGGTTGAATTACATTCAGGTCATAATTTTAGCATTATACTAGTATGAATGCCCGCACTTTGCTGTGGTTTTTCAAACTATAATCGACACACATGAATAATATCCACATAAAAATTAATTGAAAATGTTACAGCAATACAACCGCATTCTTAAATATAGCAATTTAGACAATACACGTTTTACCTGAGTAATGTTCACAGAACCACAAGTTGACACAATTATCTCCAAATAAATAAAAAAACCAAGAAATAGGTGAATGGATATAATAAAAGAAGCAGTTCAGCGCACGTTTTACAAGGTTCAACGCACGATATCGCCGATAATATCGTTTTTTTTGAGATGACGATATTTTCACACTTATCCACTTAATTATCGTCAAAATATTGCGATATTATCGATAATATCGTGATATTGTCGCTTCTTCCTCTACAGCTCCGGATCGCTCAAGCTCCAGCTCTTCGTCATCGACCCGTTCGCCGACTTCCCCTTCCTGAACTTCTCGCCGTTGTTTCCCGCCTAGGTTTGCTGCTGCTGCTGCGGGTGCACTGAGGACGCGTAGGACGCGCTGTAGACGAGGAAGAGAGGGAGAGAGTTGACGAGGTGATGGTGGTGATGTTGTCGACGTCGGGGTGGCGACGGTGCCTCGGCGTGGGTCTGGGTTCAAACGGAGAGGGAGAGGTGAGTGAGATCTTTGAGAGAGATAAAAGTGAGCTGAGAGGGGGAGGCTCGGGAAAGGAGAAGAGGAAAAGAGATGGGGACTTGCCATGTGGCAAGTCATGATAGGAGGATAAGAGTTAGGAAATCCCATCCGGATACGGTAAGTGTTCAAATGACCACATTGTAAAATTCGTTAACTTTGAGGGACAAACGAAATTACAAATTATTTGAGGGTGGGGTTTTATAATAGGTGTTGGACAATTATTGGGCCACCTAAGTTAGTAAAAATTGGGTACTGACACCTTATCCCAGTATTATCCTGCTGACCATTTGTTTATTTTTTTTCTCTCTTAAAATATTGTGCTAACCACCACTTCTCTTCTGGTCTGTATCTTTCTACCCCACATGTTTGTTTAGCCATTTCCTCCCTTTTTTTTCCTCTTATGACCCCATCTTTTTTGTGGTTTATTAACTCATTTCTCTCATTTTTATTTTATTTTTGTATGTATTTTTATTTTCTCTTTTAAGATTTCACCATATTTATCTTAAACTCTCACATTATTTATAAATATCGTATTACTTTTTAAAAACAATGTAAATATTGTTTAATGCTTCTTTTATGATAATTTAAATCCATCTAGGCTCATACCTAGATCTCGCCTAGACACCTAGTTGCTAGTTCCCAATCCGCTGTTTGACTAGCGCCTAACATTTTTTAGGATCTAATCCTAGCCAATTTAAACTTCTTACATTGGCTTTGATATTATTGCTCATAACTGCTTTGGTGGAGAGACTGTTTTCTAGTATGCAATGTATCTTACCATGCAATTATTAGGCCACCTAAGTCACTCATGTATCTTACTATATAATGTCACTCATGTATCTTACTATATAATGTATAAAGTGTAAAATATTGTACTAATTCATTATATATAAATGATTATGGTGTGTTTAAACTTCTTTCATTAATTACTACATATTTTCTACTCACAATGTTTGCCAGCTCGCTATATAATCAACTTAAATCAGTTAAATCCATCATGCAATGCATTTCCTTCCAATTTTTTGTGATAAACTAATAGATAATTGACTAAATAAACATCCTGCAAAGTTTCAATAAAAATTTCCAAGTTTTTCTTACAATTTCCGTGGTTTTTATTCAATTTTTATCGATATCGATAATATCCTGATATTTCCATTGAAATTTCCGTATTTTTGGATTACCGATATTTCCGATATCATCGATATTTTAGACCTTGCTTACTAACAAACCAAGATTCTCGAAATAAAAAATGTAGGTGAAAAGAGGAAAGTGTAATTGGCATATGAATTGGTAAATAAAAGTCTCGAAGATCGCTTACAACCTAAAACGAGGAAAAACATGGAGAGAGACAATGATAAAATGTGCTCAATCCTCTAAAGCCATTTCTACCAATTTGCTCAATGGAGATTATTGTCTCAAAGATCGTTTTCCATACAAAATTTGCTAATCTTTGTCTTTTGTGTGCGTGTTTTTTCCTTGAGTCTGATGCACTTCTTGGTTTTACTTTTAAATTTCTTTATAGAACCACTTCGAATTTTGGGAATACTTTTGCTCACCTCTTACTATGGAAAATTTTTTCGGGTAACGAAACCCCACATCACCATGGACAGTTGATGTTCTCATCTAATCGCAGGATGCCACGTGCCTCACTAATGAATCTGCTTGATTTAATTTTTTAAGAAAATCAATTAAATAAAACCTAAAACTAAATAATAGAAAAATCTCGACAGTCGAGCCTAAAACCCACAACGTCCCCTCCCCGGCGGCCAATTCGTACTCCTCCCAAATTATATTTCATCCTTCTTTCGCAGAGACGGAATAATAAGAAGGTAATTTTGCCTATACTCTTGAGGAAAAAAATTGAGTCATCGATTCTTTGAACCTCAACTACAATCAATAACTCTTGCCGCTATTTACTCAATGAGTCAGCTCCTGTGCTCGTCCGCTTCGCAACTTCGTGCCCATCACAAAATAACCTTGCAAGGAGTAAAGATAACTTGTCAAAGAAAAACTCGAAAATCAAGCTGATGAAGATGACGACGAAGAAGATGGTCTGTCACGCCCCGATCCCGAGATACGTCCGACGTCACCACATACATGCACATCTATCATGCATCGCCTCTAAGACATGAATAAAACACAATTCAAAGGTCCAATAGCGTAGTAACTTTTCGTTTACTTTATGGCTACATCTAACTGTGAACACGAAATATTCCTGCGATGAACGAAACAAGAACACGTGTACAAAATAGTATTTGTATTTAATTTTGGGGTTACAATCTCTTTTACAATTTGTTCCTCTGATTTGATCTCCGTAAGATGTTGGTTTGTGGATGTTGTTGATCCAAGGACCGTCAAGGCTTGATCTTAGATGAACGGGAAGTTTCTTCAAGGGCCGTTGGTGGCTTGATCTTGAAGGTGGATGAAGGTTTCTTCAAGGGGCCGTTGGGCTTGATCCTGAAGGTTGGATGGACGACGAACGATGAACGAACTTCAAGGGCTTTTGGGCTTGTTCTTGAAGAACGGATGAACGACGAACGATGAACGAACTTCAAGGGCTTTTGGACTTGATTCTTGAAGAACAGATGTTGTTGGTCCAAGGGCCGTTAGGGCTTGATCTTGGAGGAACGGGTGTGTTGATCCAAGGGCCGTCGGGGCTTGATCTCGAAGGTGGATGATTGTTGATCCAAGGGTCGTCGTCGGGGCTTGATCTTGGAAGAACGATGAACGAAGAACTAAAAGAGTTTTCTTGATCTTTCGGGATTTGCTTGAGAACTTTTAGAGTTTCAAAGCTTCAAGGTTTTGGTATGATGTGAATTGGTTCCTTTGTCTTGTGATGGAGAAGCCTATTTATAGGCTTTAAGAATGAATTACCACCACAAATTTTCTTGGTGAAGTAAGTGGAGGTAGTAGGTGAAATGGGTGGAGGTTGTAGGTGAAGTGAGTGTATGTCATTGGTGAAATGAGTGTAGGTTGTAGGTGAAGTGAGTGTATGATGTAGGTGAAATGAATGGAGGTTGTAATTTTAATGCATTGGTCAATATTTATTTCATAGAAATTTCGATGTCTACAAATGCCCCCACTTCAAGGCGTGTCGTATACATGTGCTTGTCACGTGTAAAAGATGCGTTTTGAAGTTCCTTAATGTAGATGTCGATCCAAGGGCCATCGAGGCTTGATCTTGAATTTGGCTGGAAATTTCTTCAAGTGCCTTTGGGGGTTGATCTTGAATTCGGCTGGAAGATTTTCTGGTTTCCTCCAATTGTTGATTTTCCACAAGCTTAATCTTGAACTGGGCTGGAGGGTTTTTTGGTTTCCTCCAAAGGTCTGAACTTACTTTCCACAGACTTGTTCTTGAACTGGGTTTGATTCAAGGGTGGTGGACATTTGATCTTGAATCAGTTTTGTGATTTCTTCAAGGGTTGTTGGGGCTTGATCTTGAACTTAGATAGGACCACGAGCGGTTTCAGGATTTGAACACCTCGCAGGCAGGCACGAGGTGGAGGTGACGGCCTGCTTCTTTGTTCATTCTTTCCAATTCATATTGAAGAGGGTTAGGGGATGAATCAGCACGTACATTTGTTGTGTTTGTTGATGATCCACAAGATTGATGTTTCATTGTCACTTGTCTTATCTGTTCTCCATGCAAATGTGGTATCTTCTCTGGAAGTACATCAACAGCTGAAGATGAGTACTCGAGAGCGATGCTAGGTAAGCAATCAGGGAAGGGGTTCCAGGCAGTCGGTTCCAGACCAGAAGGTTGATTCCAAGTGCCGACTGAGTACTCTCTTTCTCCTTGTCCTGCAGGTAAGAACAAAGACAAGGAAAAGGATAGGGAGAGAGCATGATATGAGATACTCTTGCTTTCAACCCCGATGACATGAGATCTTTTTGCTTTTGAAGAAGTAGTGGTGATTTGATAGCGCTGCACGGCGAGGCTTTGCTCTTCGACGACGGTGCCAGCGAAAGGTTATTGAAGCTTCTTGAGTCCTTTGGATAGGGCAGCAATGCCGAGCTTGGATTTGACTTAAGACTCTTCCATCTGGATTATGCGGTTCTGCAGGAAAGGCGTTGTGTTGTAGTGGCTTGTTCCATTGATAGGAGCGTATTTATGCGACTTGGTTAACTTATTTCCTTGCATTTAGTTGTTAGTTGTTAGTTATTTTAAGCTATTTTCATGTGTTTGTAGGTCCAGAGGGCTAAAGTGGCAAGAAAGTGCATTTTGGTGCCTTTTGGAGTAGTTTTGGGCATAGAATGGATATCACATGCTTGGAGCAAGGTGGATGGATGAAGTTGATGTTCAAGAAGGATTAGGAATGTGCTTGAAGACTTAAGTCAAAGATTTTGAAGAAAGGAATCAATTTAGAAGAAGGAATGGTAGCCAAGTTTCCTGATTTGGTCCTAATCCGAATTTACTTAATTTCCAGCTGCAAGGAGGGTCTCAAATTAATTTAGGACACTTAAATAAATGTTCTAGAAGTCCTAAAACCTTTCCTAAACCCTTGCCGCACCTACTTACCCTTTTCTTCCAAAATCTGCCACATAATTGCCTTTCCCTTTCTCTCTAGGACCTGCTGCACCTACTTACCCTTTTTCATCTTGGTATTTTGATTTGTTACCCTTTTCTTGGAGGATTTGGAGTCTTAAACCCTTCCCAATTTAAATAAGTCGCGCTCTTTCCTTGCCCTATAAAATATTGCATTCTGCCGCACCAAAAAGACACCAACCACCCTTCATCCTTCATCATAACTCACCTGCATCCATCCACCACTACAAATCACCACTAAAACTCACTACCATACCCTTGTGTCACAGAAAAGGAGAAGAAGGAGAGCTTTTGGACGTTTTGGTATTCAATTTGGATCGCTGGAGCGTTTAGGTGTTTTCTTTCTTTTGTTTTCAATGTATAAATCTGTTTACCTTTGTTTTGCGATTATGAGGAACTAAGCCCTTTTGGCTAGGGGGAAATTCAATACCATGATTATACTTGCAATATAAATTGATTACCTTCAGTTGTGATTTCATAAATTGTGAATGCAATTTGCTTAGCTGCTTGATTGATAACTTATTCTTGCATGTTGATTAAGAGGGCCCGCTTAGTTTGCATGCATGAATTTGATGCTAGAATATAAGGGAGTTTCACCTAATCATTACAAACTTATATTTACAAGTAGTGGAGGTCGCTTATAAACGATCGCGTTAAGTGAATTCCTGGCAGGAGTATCATGCGTTCATAGTTACGAATGCCTTGTCAATGCTTATGATTTTCATAGAACTTAATAATCTTTGATATGTATCTCTATTATGCGTTCATGTAGGGGACTATTGAAGAATAATTTGGTTGCAGATGCGTTCATCCAATTCAATGACTTTAGGAAAATCTGATGGTTAATTTGTGCGTTCACGATTAACTTGGGGCGTTGAGGTTCATGGTTTATTGAAAAAGCAACTGGAAATTGATTTGTATGCAAGTGTGTCATGTGTGGAGAAGAACCCTCTAGCTAGCCAATCATCCATCCAATTCACCAATTTCGTGCCTAAATCTGTCTTAGTCTTTAGTTTACTTGTTTTACTTAAAAACCCAATCCCTTTTACTTTGTTGTGTCAACTTAGTTAGAATTTGTTTAAACTTGTGTCTTTTAGTGTTTTGAGTCTAGTAAAGTTAGGAATTCTTCCAATTTCTCCATAGAGTCTGTTTTGAGTCTATTTGGTTATTTTAAGCTATTTTGAGTCTTTTAAGTTTGTTTTGAGTCTTGTGAGTCTCGTTAAGTGTTTTTAAGTTTAGTTTTGTGTTTTTGAGTCAGTTTAGAGTAGATTAGCAATCCCTCATAATCCCCAGCCTAGAACGATCCCTACTTGCATCTTTACTACAATTGTTAACAAGATGGTTTAGTTTGTGTGCTGTTTTACATCGCATCAAATTTTTGGCGCCGTTGCCGGGGATTAGCAACTTTGCTAATCCCCCTTTGTTTCTTTTTTGTGTCTTTTGTTTTAGTTGCTGACTTTGTTTCTGTTTGTGTCTTTTACTTTTGATATTTGATTTAGTTTTAATTCTTTGATTTCAGGTACTAAAGTAGTAAGACATGGATTTTGTTAACATTCAAGCTCAATTGGCGAATCTTACTTCTCAATTGTCACAGATTGCCAAAAGAACTTCAATGCACTCTGCCCTTACATTTGACGTACCCTATGGGCAAGGACATCAAACTCATCAATTCACTACGAATGGAGGTGCTTGGGGTTATCAAGGCCATGACCAATCAAGGACAACATGTTTTCCAACACCTACAATTCAGATTTGAGTGATCATTCAAACTCTATGTGGTGGGAATCTCAACAAGTTCAACCCGAAGGATATTGGCAGCCATATAAGTATTTTTATTCAAGACCTATGCAGCCACCACAGCCTTCCCCAGAACAATTCCAATCGAATTCAAGTATGTCCACGAATTATAATCAAATTCTTGATGAATTAATTTCTTTGACGCAGGGCTCACAACAAGAAGAATATTCGCAGCCATCTGAGGAGTTCTATCAATGGCCATATGCACCACCACAACCTCCACCACAATCTGCCCAAATAAATTCAGGTATGTCTTTGGATAATGATCAAATTATTCAATTACTCACTTCTTTGTCTTAAGGACAAGAAAATCAAAACAAAGCGATGCAAATTCAAGACAAAAGGGTGCACCATTTGGAAAAGCAAATTGGATAGATAGCGGAATTTGTGGTACAAATTCAAGAACAAAGTGAACTTTCCAATTCAACCGTTGTAAATCCAATGGGAGAATTTGAAATTGCTGAAGCTCTCACCTTGGCAAGTGGCATGGAGGTTGAAGATGAACCCAAGACGTCCGAACCAAGCCAAAACATGGATGAACAACTGCTAATTGAGGAGGAGGAAGAAGAAACACCCTTGCCGCATCCTATCCTAGCTCCACCACCCTTGCCGCAGGCCCCTAGTGCTTCTAAGCCATCCATTCAAGGTAAGTTGGGTTCAAATTCGGTTTAATCTAATGTTATTCCTCCAAATGTACCCTTCCCTCACAGGTTTTTGATTCCAAAGAATGAAGTGAGTGGGACATTTAGGATTAGGAAAGGTCAAACCAAAATAGGAAACCTTGGCTTAACTTTCCTACTTCAAGTAGGAATCCTTGTTTGAGTAGGAATCCTTGTTCAACTAGGAATCCTCCTTTGATTAGGAATCCTTCGTTGATTAGGAATCCTTTGTTGATTAGGAATCCTAACATCTTCAAGTCTTCAATTTCGTCCATTCCTTTTGCTCCAAGCATGTGATATCCATTCCAAGCCCAATTTTGCTCCAAAAGGCTTGCATACTTTGTCTATAGAACCTGAAATTGCACGAAAATGACTTAAAAGACTAAAATAACTAAGAACTAACAACCTAAATGCAAGGAAACAAGCTAACT
This sequence comes from Heteromeles arbutifolia, assembly GCA_024362995.1. Classification (NCBI taxonomy): domain Eukaryota; kingdom Viridiplantae; phylum Streptophyta; class Magnoliopsida; order Rosales; family Rosaceae; genus Heteromeles; species Heteromeles arbutifolia. The sequence goes on along the minus strand of JANCRC010000002.1, from coordinate 33,048,232 downwards.
AAGTGATGTAAATATGCTCCTATCATGCATTAAACTAGTTCACCAATATCATCACACAATTAAGTTCTTTCAAAACAACGATTTTTATCTCGATATTTTTATAGCCCTGATAGCATGAACATTCACCATAATGCATGACCCAACTTTAGATTCTACATAAATTGTGTATGTATTATATCCATAATTATTGAATTATGTGAATTTGATATTGCCATGAATTGCATCAAAAATATGTCCATACATTAAATTATTTATATGAATATGCATTGAATTAATCTGGAATTGAAAAAAATTATGAAGAATTTTTAGGGTTTCGTTGAAAACCCATCTATGCCAATTGGCTGCTTTCCCCCCGCTAAGCCGAGAACCTGAACCTAGAGCCACGGCTCCAGGCCCAAACCCTAAACCTGATGCCTAGACGACGTCACCTTTCTTGAACCATCGAGCAGCATAACCTGCAGCCATGCCTAGCCATCTCTGGTTACTTCCCCGACGACCTGAAGTCGTCACTGACGAGTCCTTGCTTGAAATTCGATGTTTTTTTCTTTGAAATTAAAATTGAAAATTTCTAGGGTTTTACACCATTGAGAGTTTTTCACTCTTCATTCAAATTTATCGGTTGTCGTTGAACCCACGGCCTTTGTCGTGATTTTTTTTGCACCACAACACGACCGCCTAAAGCAGAGACGTCAGTCTTTTTCTCAGCAAGTTCACCTAGCTCGCACTGAGGTGTCTGGATCAAAAACCCAAGTCCATTTGGGCTTGGCCTGTTTCTCGGCAAGTATCAGCCATTTAGGCTTGGACATTTTCCTCAGCCCGCGAACGACACCAGCCCAATTGAGCTTTGGTGTCTCCTATGTCCCTTCTGCAGTGGAACCCAGCCTACACACCGGATCCCAGCTTTGCTGGTGCATCCGTGCCCACCGCACACGATCCAGCCCCTTGCTGGAACATCGATGCACTGTGTAGCACCAGATCAAAGCCCATCTGGGCTTTTTTTTGGGTTTTGCCATTGCAACCCACTCCCTATTCCTGGGCCTGTAGCCCCAGGCCTGCTACCTGTGCCCTACTCGAGCCTAATATTTGAGCCTAGGCTGCTCAATCAAATTTTCTCAACCCACCCATGGGTTTATGGTCCCTATTTTTGGACGCTCGAGTTTAATTGTTTATTTTTTTAGACAATTTGAGTTTTATAATTTTTCACCCACACATAAATTTTGACCTGAAATCCAAATAATTAATTCAATTATAATAATAGACCCTAAAGATCTATTTGCATACTTCCTTGTTGCATATTTCTGTATATATATTTGTGTTTGTCTGCAGGAACATATGAACTTGAAGTTCATAATTATTTCGAAACTTGAAGTTTCTAGAAACATGCCTTGTTTGAAAACTTGAAGTTTTCCTTAAAAACATCACCCATGAAAACCCGAAGCTTTTTCATGTAAATTTAAACCAATACATGTCTATTAGAACCTGAATGTTTTACTCCTATGTGAATGGATTGATTTTTCTCCATTACACTAACCACATCTTGTCCATTTATTTTGTGATAGGAGCATGTCGAATTTGAACAAACTCGACTTCACCGCTTTGGAGGTCTTTGGAAGAAACTACTTCAAGTGGGTCCAAGATGTGAAGCTCCACCTCACTGCAAAGAATTTGCATTTCGCCATTGAAGATTAGACAAACAACCTAGTTGGTGAAGCTGAAAAGGCCACTGCACTGATCTTCATCTAAAGACACATTCATGATGCATTGAAAACCGAGTACCTTGCTGAGGAGGATCTACGAACACTCTGGGTCACTTTGGCTGATTTTTTTGATCACCAAAAGGACATCTTCTTGCCTGAAGCAAGACATGACTGGCAACATTTACGCTTCCAAGACTTTAAGTTTGTGAATGAATATAATTATGAAGTTTGTCGAATCCAATCACCTCTCAAGTTCTATAATGAGACCTTGACCAAAGAGGATCTCCTAGAGAATACCTATTTAACTTTCTCTACTACTCATATTGTCATGCGGCAACAATATAGGGCTCAGAAGTTCACTAAGTTTTCGAATTTGATCTCTGTTTTACTTCTCCCTGAACAGCAAAATCAGCTGTTGATGAAGAATCATCAAGGTAGACCTACTGGGGTGACTGTTGTGCCTGAAACACATTATAGCACAAAACAACGTCCAAAATGCCAACATAGGCATGGTAGGGGCAGCCAGAAGCCACCCCATCAAGGTCAACAGAGCCAAGGCCCACCTAAGGGAGGAAACCGAGCTTAGAAGCGCCCTAACCTAAGTTTCAAGGCCCCAGACTTCAAAAATAAGGGCAAAGCACCTTAAACCATGGATGCAGACATGGGCTACTGCTATGTTTCAAAGAACCATTGGTCCTGTGTTTGCCGTGCTTCCTAGAAGGTTGAAGCTGAATATCATTCTTGTTGTAAGAAGTTTGAATCAAACTTTGTGCAAGTGGATGAATCGGAGAGTACCAAGACGGAAGTTTCTAACTTTCAAGAGGATACCATCCTTATGGAAGATTAGAATCTTAGACATGAACTATTTCTAGTTAAATTTTAGAATAATGGTAATAGGAGTACGTCTATGTTTCTGCTTTACGAATATGATTTTTTCTGGCTGAACCCTCCCTTGTTTTTTGGTTTAATTTTGAACATTTTTCTTTTATTTTTGGATTATTTTGTGGTGATTTGTTTTTGGATATTAAGTTTTTATTAATTACCATCCTTGAATACTTAAATTATAAGAACTTTTATGCATGTGACCGATTCAAATTAATTTTTATTTCTAGGTATGTCTAGTGGGAAAGTTGGTTGTCTGGCAGATAGTGCAACCACGCGCACCATTTTGCGTGAACGCATCTATTTCACTAACTTCATACCTAAGAATGCACCTCTGACAACCCTCTCAGGCCCATCCAACCTGATCGAAGGATACGGTAAGGCTCGTATAATGTTGTCCAATGGTACAATTTTGACCATTCTCCTCGTTCCGGAAAAACGTTGTTGAGTTTAAAGGACATTAGAGATAATAATTACCACGCTGAAACCTATGTAGAAAATGGAGTTGACTTTCTGTGCATAACTTCCTACGAATATGGCTAGAAGTGTATTCTAGAGAAGATGAAGCGTATCCCGAGTGGTCTGTATATTACGACCATACACCCAATAGAAAGCCACTATGTGGTCGGCCCTACCTCTGGGACTGCGCACAAAATTACACTTTGGCATGATCATTTGGGACGCCCTGGACGAACAGTGATGCGCCGTATCTTTAAATCATCACACGGGCATCCACTAACTCGAAGTTTAAGTTCGATTCAAGGAATCGCATGTCAAACCTGCTCTATGAGAAAGCTTATTATTAAGCCTTCATATGACAAGATTTGTTCGAAACCTCCTATTTTTTCTACAAAAGATTCAGGGGGACATTTGTGGACCGATTCACCCTCCTTGCGGACCATTTAGATATTTTATGGTTTTAGTTGACGCTTCCACACGTTGGTCACACGTGTGCTTGTTGTCCACAAGGAACTCTGCATTCTCCAAATTGTTGTCCAATAGGGGGAGATAAGAACGTCAACGTTCCTGAAGAATAGCGTGAATTATCGTGGACGACTCCTATTTTGAATCATTTAGATCCCCGCACCGCTCAATTTGAGACTGAAGTGCAGCGTATATTAGATTTTCAGAGCGTAGCTGATAGGAGCATATTTATGCGACTTAGTTAGCTTGTTTTTGTGCATTTACTTAGTTAGTTTATGTCTATTATAGTGCTTTAAGCTATTTTCGTGTGTTTGTAGGTCCAATTGGCAAAGTTGGCAAGAAAGTGCATTTTAGAGCATTTTGGAGCAATTCTGGGCTGAAATGGATTGCATGCATGTGGAGCACAAGGAATGGACATTTTTGAAGATCAAATGAGGCTAGGAACATGCTACAAATCTGGAGAATCAAATTCAAGACAAAGAAGATAACGACAGAGCAAGAAACATGGAACGTTATCCAAAAACATTATCCAAACAACCTTATCTTATCCAAAACCTTATCTGATTTCTAGAAGCATTCTTTCTAGAAGCCGTTATCTATTCCTACAAAGGTGGCTCCCTAAACCCCTTCTAGAAGTCCTAATTTCTGCCACAAAACACATTGCTTCTAGAATCCCTAAGAATGTGGCGCATCCATCCCTTCTAGAAGGCTTTGCCTTGCCTGGCACTCCACTCATTTCCCTCCAATTCCTGCCGCACCTTTCCTTATCCTTTTCCCTCTTGGATTCTGATTTAATTAGCCTATTCCCTTGTGGATTTGGATTGTGCAAAGCCTTTTCAGAAATTAATTGGGCTAAACCTTTTTTCCTGATGGATCCAAGCCTTGTGCCGCACCTTAAGGCCCTAATCCTTTACTTATGCTACGTTCTAACCCTAGTCTGATATCTCGAGGGTTTTATCATGCCTATATATAGATGTATTAAGGCTTTGCCGCAAGTTACCACCCCCTATACCACACCATAATTCGCAGGAATATATCCACACACCAATTCACACCCTTTGCCGCAACCTTGGAGAAGAAGAAGCTTTGCTGTGGCTTCCATTGGAGAAGGAGGGTTGTGCCGCAACTACCTGCAACAATTGGAGACTTTCTGAGTTCTTTCTTCCCTTGTTTTAGTTTCAATGTTTATTTCAGATTGCTTTTCAATTGTTATGAACATGTGTAACTAAGTTTTTCTTAGTTAGAGGTGAATTCAAAGCCATGGACATATGTTTAATATGAATTGATTACCTCCAGTTATTGTTTCGTAAAACATGAATGTGAATCAATTATCTGTTTGATTAAAACTTATTCTTGTATGTTGATTGAGGGTGCACACTTAGTTTGCATGCATGAATTTGATGCTAGAATATAAGGGAATTTCACCTAATCGTTATGAACTTATATTTATGAGTAGTAGAGGTTGCTAGTCATAATCGTGTTAAGTGAATCCATGGCAGGAGTATCATGCTGTTCATAGTTACGAATGTCATGTCGATGCTTATGATTTTCATAGAACTTAATGATCTTTGAATGTATCTCTATCATGCAGTTCATATAGGGAACTTGATAAGAATAATTTGATTGCCGATGCGTATTCCATCCAATTCAATGAATTAAGGAAAATCTGAGAGTTAGTTTGTGCTTTTCACGGTTAATTTGGGGCATTGTCATTCATGGTTTATAGAAAGAATAACTGGAAATGATTTATGTTGCATATGTTTCATGTGTGGAGAAGGACCATCTAACTAGCCCTTCACCCTTTAAAACAACCAATTTCGTGTTTAATTTGTTTAGTTTTGCAATCTGTCTAATTTAGTAAATTCGTAAGAAACCAATCCCCCTTTAGTTAAGTGTGTAAGATTAGCTAGAAACTGGTTCAAATCTGTCCAGGTTAGTGTTTTGAGTCTTATTAGTCTAGTATTCATCCAAATAACTCCCCAGAGCCTGTTTTGAGTCTAGTTGTTAGTTTTGTGTTGTTTTAAGTTGTTTTGAGTCTTTAGAGTCTAGTTAAGTGTTTTTAAGTTTAGTTTTGTGTATTTGAGTCATATTTGCGTAGATTAGCATCATTAGTTAGTCCCCGGCCTAGAACGATCCCTACTTATTCATACTACAACTATCTTAATAGGGTTTAATTTGTGTGTTAGAATATTTCACATCAGTAGCTCAGAGCATGCCAGATGATTTCACCGATCTAGCGCAAGTGACAAGATCATGAATTCTAGCTACGAACGTGCCTGCAAAGATGGATGTACCAAATGTATGACGGACTTCCTTCCTGGAGGCCCAGAATGCCACTATGGCTAATCCACGTACATTAACGGCTAGCCAATCATCTGCCTCTACACACAAGCGTGGTAGACCACTTGGTTCAAATGATTCACACCCCCATAAGAGGAAACCCACTACACAGACCCCTAAAGAGCCTACCGTGAATCAGACTATCACCTACTCATTCTATCCAACTCATGAGAAAATTCTAGATTACGAAAGCATCCTTAAAGAGACGAATCCACCTCCCGAGAATCGTGAGATTTTGGTCCATTATGCTAGCTTGGATGATAATTGGTGTAGAAATGAGATGATCGTCGACGATGCATTAGCATATGCAGTAGCTAGTGAGATCATGTTGAGCGATGACATTGAACCCCGTTCTATTGATGAATGTCGACGTAGAACTGATTGGTCAAATTGGAAACAAGTGATCCAAGTCGAACTTGATTCGTTTGCGAAACGTAAGGTGTTTGGACCTATAACTCGTACTCCACCACATGTGAAGCCCATTGGCTACAAGTGGGTTTTTGTTTAGAAACATAATGAGAAGGACGACATTTTGCATTACAAAGCTCGTCTTGTTGCGCAATGCTTCTCACAACACCCCTGGATTGACTATGACGAAACTTATTCACCCGTTATGGATGTGATTACTTTTCGCTACCTTATCAGTTTGGTAGTTTTCAAAAAACTGAGTATGTGGCTGATGGACGTAGTAATTGCATATCTCTATGGGGATCTTGATACGAAAATTTATATGAAAGTTCCTGAAGGACTTACATTGATTGGATCAAATATTTCCAAACCCCGGAACACGCTCCCAATTTGGCTGAGGCGTTCACTTTACCGTTTAAACAATCCGGAAGAATGTGGTATTACCGTCTGAGTGAGTATTTGACTAGTCAGGGTTATGTGAACAACGAACTATGCCCTTCTGTGTTCATTAAGAAGTCACATTCCGGTTTTACAATTGTTGTAGTTTATGTTGACGACATGAATCTCATCGGAACTCCTGAAGAGTTGCAGAAAATTGCCGCGCACTTGAAGTCGAAATTTGAGATGAAAGATCTAGGAAGACTCGATAATGTCTTGGTCTCGAGATCGAGCACCATTCGGATGGTATCTTAGTACATCAATCGAACTACACTTAAAAGGTGTTGCATTGCTTTAACGAGGATAAAGCGAAGCCTTCGAGTACTCCTTTGGTTGTTCTATCGCTAGATGCAAAACGGGATCCCTTCCATCCGAAGGAGGATGATGAAGAGATTTTGGAGCCTGAAGTTCCTTATCTAAGTGTGATAGACGCTTTATTGTACTTAGCTTAATGCACTAGATGAATGAAATATTTGTGAAAACTAGTTCATTTGAGCAACATCTTGAAGGAAAATTTGTGAAAAACATGTTCATTTGAGCAACATCTATGGCATTCAATTAACAATTAAAGGCGGAATCATGCTTGTAAGCACTCAAAACAAAACATTACCCATGAAATTCAAAGCCTAGTAGTTATGGTGAACCATGACTCAACTCAAATCTTAAAGAAAGGAGTTGAGAAACTTTTATACCTTTGAAGCACCTCTTTGCTTAGCAAAGGTTAATCACCCATGTGAGGGCCTTCTTTCCTTTGTCTCCTTGCTCCTTGGCTCCATGGATTTGGATGGAGGAACTTTGCTTCTTGGCTCCATGTCTTCTTGGATATGGATGGAAGAATTGGGTTCTCCAAAAATCCCCAAAGTTGGAGATCTCTAAGTTCCGACACCAAGGATGGTTGAGGAAGAAGATGAGTGGCCATGGAAGAGTTAGATGCTAGTAAACTCTCCCATGGTGGCCGGCTATTCTAGAGAGAAAGGGAGAGACATGTTCTCTCCAATTTTCTCCAAAAGAAAACCCTAAGGATGATTTGTTATAAAGTCCTTTATATAGTCCTTTCAATTAAGTGACTAAAAGAACCACAAACCCTTTCCTTCTCTATATGGCCGGCCTCCTTAAGGCTATGGGCTGTTTGGGCCCTTTTGGGTATTTAGTCAATAAGTTGTCATACAACTTATGTTAATAGGCTTGACATTCGAAGCCCATTGGGCCTTGAGACCCAAAACTAACCCGAGGTCAAAAAATGAACTTATTTGTTTGATTAATTAAAATATTAATTAATCCTAGCCACAAATAATTAAACCATTTAATTATCCTTACTCATCTCCATTGTATCCTACAATCATTACCTTACACGATGTGCGATCCATTAAGTTCCTTTTAGCGAGGCAGTGGGCGATTAGAACTCTTACTAATCGATTGTGAATTGAAACTTACTTTCAATTCTCCCTTTAGTGATTATACATCTTTAGGGCTTCCACAAGCCATGAGTGACACCTAGCAGTATGTCATGGCTACCCAAGCTAATCAGAAGAGGTTGGAGAACCTATTCAGTTTGGGATAACAATGCAATACGGTCTTTCTCCAATACAATACTCTTGACCACATTGTTTGGTTTGATAGTTTATTCATGCCTACTATCCAATGTGATTCATTTACTTATATGATTACCTTGAATGTGATTTGGAACAACTTCCTAAATCTCATTCATACTCTGGCCAGAGATTCTTAATCATATCATAGAGTATTCTCCCTCAAACGGTTTGAAGGTTAGAGATCCCTTGTTGTGCATTCACTTGCCTCCATGGCTAAGTGGCTTAACCCCAACTATGCCATGGACACTCTCTGACGGAGTGACTTTGACATAGTCAAAGATCAAGGACCTAACCACAAGACAACTATGATGCCTCAGGTCAAATGACTACTTTGCATTATCCTAACCATGAGTTCTCATGTGACATGAATAAGAGAACTCCTCGTTGATCGCGTTCAGTGGACTCATTCTCTATTGAGCACCTACGTACTTGTCTTGGTGTCAGTCACACCATTGACTCGAGACTAGTCACTCTCTCTAAGAGAAGACATAGCACATACTGATCTTAACGGACTGTCAATGCCCAATTGGCAATCCTATGATCAGGAACATTTAGGATATGTATACGAAAAAGAATGGTCTCATGGATCTAACTTCTTTAGATCACATTTTCCCTATTACATATTCCTTGGACTTATTGTTTAAGCATATAACATTTATATGAGACGGCTTAAAACAATAATCTTTGCCTTTTATATTAAACTAGATTAGTTTAACATGTGAAATGTCCGTAAAGTATCATCATATGATTGGTTTTAGGGCACATTTCCAACAATCTCCCACTTGCACTGGAGCCAATCAGCTTGGTCATCAGTGATGATACCTCTTCTATAGTCATTTCAAAAATGACTGAGTAGTAGGCCTAGACAACGGATATCTATATGTTATCCATAGAAGCAACCTTGAGAATAACAACATCACCATTATACATGATTCTCAATCATGTGGTTCAGTCTCTCATTTGAGTTCAGATCTTGATGAGACCTTGATTCCCTGGCTTGAGCTATCACCCCATTAGTGTCGTAGTGTTGGCACACTAGAGACACTTTCTGGTTGGAATCGAATGGAGAGTTCATAAATGAACTTTCCCATCCAAACAACATTGTTGTAAACTTTTATATGGCGATATATTTTGCATTCATGATGGAAGACACTAAAGTCATTACTTTTAATGTTTCCACCCAAATATCTCTTTAGTCATAATAAAGAGATATCCAATTATCTCTTCATTCAAAATGAAGAGACATCCAATGATGGATACGGTATTAGATTCATAATCTAATACTTTTACGCTTCCATTGCGTTACTCTAATTCTTCCTTATTCTTGAGGAATCTATCCTTTAGTATTTCTTAAATACATAAGGACTCACTTGACAGTTGCCTTGGTTCTGATCCTGGGCTTGCATTGATATCGTCTTGTACCAATCTTGGTACAACTCATATCAACGCTTTTCATACAATATGAAATACGTAAATCACCTTTCTGCGTACACATAAAGGATTCTATTTACGCATTATGTTTCTTTAGGAGTCAAAAGGGTACATTCCCTTTTAGAAGAGCAATTTCCCAATTTAATTGGAATTGTCCTTTCATTTGAAGTTTATCTTTCAAGAAACTTCCTACATCTATTGTCTATCAATAGGGATTGAGATAATCCAATTATATCTTAAAATCTATCATTATAGATTTGCATCCTATGTATATAGACTATGTCCCCATATACATTCTATCATTATAGAACGTTTAAAGTCATAACCTTTAACGAAGAAGAATTCCTTTCATTTCTAAAATTAATATATCATATATATGTTCAAATTTAGGAATACTATTAACTCCCACTAATCTTTTGTAAACCTAGTAAACAAAAGATTCATTTACATCTTTATGAGAAATCAAATGATTTGATCTTTCTCTCATAAGACGCCTACAGCTCCCACTAGCTTGCTAAGATTCATAATGGATGGATCTTTACAACTTACATGTCTTGTGATTCTTAGTTTTAGACATATATTATCAAGACTATCTTGGTAATGGTTTCGGAAACCCATATTATGTCCAAACATTGAATCACTATTTAGTTGTAGTTAGCAATCATCGAATTAATAGAAACCAAGACTATGTCAAAGATGGTTTCTTCCAAGTCAACCAATCTCTTTGATTTTAGTCACCTTAAGCTACCAATTAGCTTTAAAGGTTTCATTATTTCGGGTCAAATGGTACTATACATTTCCTTGAGTATATGTCGTATATACACTCAATGTAGTCATAAGGATTTTCATTCTTATTTCTTTCGAATTAAGAGGTGTAACTCTATGACATAGTCATAAAGTTCAAACCATTCAACCGAGATGGTTTATTGATCCTTCTTGACTACCTTGGAGCTAGTGGTGTAGGAACTAGGTTGTTATATTTGTTGATTATCATCTTGTCTCTCAAAGAACCCATTCTTTGAGTTCTATCTCTCGTTCATTTGCCCTATCTTAGGCAAATCCTAGAGTAGGATTACAATGAATTACCCAACAAACAACATTTGTTAGTTGGTTTATAGAAGTGATATCCAAAGGTTAATTTAAGGATATCCCACAAGATTGTTCTCAAACAAATATTGCTTATTAGCACACAACCCCAAATCTTAACACGGTTAAGACTTGTCTTTCTTTCCAACTACATCCTATGGAGTCATGAAAATTTTGGAAGATCTTCTAATTGACAATCATATTGTCATAGAAGTATATATCCTATATATGGGTAATTGATAACATCCAACGAACTAAATCTTCTTCGAGTTCGTTCTTCTCCTAATGGAGAAATCCATTATCTTATGATGCTACTTTCCTTGATATCCTTCAAGGAAACTCTTCTAAAGTGTTATTAATCCTTGGATCAAATCCAAGGAGGTAAATACTTTAGACGTCTTACTCATCAACTTACACTCTTGAATTCTTTGAAACCTTTTGCAAAGTATTCGGACTTTTGTTTATTCAAAATAAACGATAGTCCAACCGAGAGCGATCTTCGGTGAATGTCATACAACATGAGTAGTATTATGTTGTGGACAAGTGCCACTAACATCTAAGTGAATTAACCTCAACTACTTTGTGATTCTTTCTTCTTTCCTAAAGAATAAAGATTCGAACATTTCGCCTCTATACAATTTCAACAAGAAGGTATTGGATCCGGATCTTACGATCCTAAGCATCCATCTATGACCAACTCGTAATTTATGTTTTAGAGGTATCACAACTCAGTTTGGGATTAGTCACTACCTTGCAACCTTTTGGGTTTAAGCATCGTCATATTCTAAATAGTTAACACTACCACATTTTCTCTACTATAGAGACAATCAATTAGATTACAATAATCCAATCATTGATTAATAAAGAAAAAATATTTTGTCAAACAAAACATTCATCCATATCTTATAGTGACGGAATTAAGTTCCTTATTCAAATTGGGATGTAAAGACAATCTTTGTTTTTCCAATTTCTTTGGTAGTTCATATGAGGAAGTAAGTACTACCTGCTTTCGCAGAGATCTATATTTGATTCACGTTCCGAATGTGAAGCACTTTCTCTTCTCTCATTAATCTTCTACTTCTTATTAGTCACACTTTTACAACGATTGTAAAACATAGTTACTAATATGGAATCAAGCATTCAAGTAGAAGAACCAACTGTTTTGAACCTTTCAAGAACTTTTTACAACACCTTCAAAAGGTGTGTTCTTGACACTTGCAAGACATTTCTTGCATATACCCCTTCCAATGTCCATCCTTTCATAAAGAAAGTTTGTTCCCTTAGAGTTATTTTGCCTTCTTCATATGACTTCTCCCTTGACTACAATAGTCATGGTCCCCAAACTCCCACTATCTCTCTTGAAACTTATTTCAATTGTGTTATACACATCAAACGATTTGGAGAGCGTGCGGTTTATTGTTCACTATATAGTTTAAAATAAACTTAGTGAACCATATGGATAGGGACACAAAGGTGAAGTCCTAGCCTAGTTTCCCTCTCGTGAAGTGGTTTAACACTTCAACACTCAATGATTCAAAAATCATCATAAGTCCATGTTGATGGACTATTTTTGTCAACCAACCATTATGTTCTAAACATAATTACAAACTTTCAAGAGTTGTTCAAGGCAACTCTTATTTCTTCATACAACAATTTGTAAGTGAAGAATCATGGCACATTAAGTGTCCATGCCATTGTGCTTACTTCTCAAGTTCCTTGTTCATTTAACAAAGAAACAAGCACTAGTGTTTGCATAAACTAAGGGCTGTTCTAAGCAACTCTTATTTCTTCATACAACGATTTGTAAGTGAAGAACTATGACACTAAAAGTGTTCATGTCTTTGTGCCAATCTTCATAAGTTCCTTTGTTCATACAACAAAGGAATAAGCATTGGTTGTTTGTGTTGTCCTCTTTATGATAGACTTATCTAACATGTTCTTCCAATGATACATTATCAATAGGAAAATTGTGAGGATGAGACTACTTAGGCACAGATACAATCCATTCAAGACAATCTATAGGATTGTTGTACCAAGTCCGGAAACTAAAGCCTTTGGCTTTTCTTTGTCAAGTTTTGGATAGCGTTTGCAAATATATCGGTAAATAAATACATAACGAATATAAATTGATTGATTTTAAGCCATTTGATCCGGGTCTTTAAATCAAATAGCACCACCCACTATTTTCGACAAATTCCATATCCCTCATCGGAATTCGAGAGTTTTGGAGAAAACTCTTAGTAGGGTATGGGAGGCTCACTATTACCAAGCCCACCTCACAATGATATGATGTTGGCTAGCAACAATAATAATGAGAGAGAACGCTTACTCATTTACATCTAATGTAAGTACCCATCTTATTTGGCCTCTAGAGAATGAAGCCTCACAATGATATGATGTTGGCTCCATTGCACTTAGTTAAGTCATTCCCACCATGCAAGTTCGAGTAGGGGTTCAAGAACAACCTCACAATGATATGATGTTGATCATTCTCGTTGCCTACCTTCACAACATCATGTATGCGTATAGGACTCTTCCTGAGTGTAAGCACGCACTTTGTACTCCCCCATGATAGGGTGAAGTCGGTGTACGAGTCACAAACGATCGGAGCCTACCACGGTGGAAGGCCACGAAAGAGTGTTCAAAGCACTCTCACGCTTATCAACTTAATAATGGTTTAGTTGAGGGTTTTAGGTCTCATCACATATAAGCATTTATTTTAATCTTATTAAAACAATTCGGTCCTATTACAACTATTGGTCCATTTGATTGATTTAGTAGTATATGATACTCCCACTAAGCTTGTAAAACGGTTTTTAAAGCAAGAGTATATGGTACTACTAACATAAGCTTTGCATTCATTGATGGACTATATAGTTACCTTAGGGCCTAAGGATGACTATGAACCTTTGATTCGATCCAACATGAGCCTAGTGTTGGACCACGGTCTAGGGATGGAGATTGATTTTAGTTACGCATTTAATCATATTAAGGCGTGTTTCTCCTATTGGGCGTTGGACCCAACTACTCCAATTTCATGCATATCAAATAAACAAGAAAGGAGTACTTCAAAGTAAAGAAGAGCTTATGCTCTTTTACAACATTTGATCAAAACAAATTACTTTAAAGTAAAGAAGAGCTTATGCTCTTTTACAACATTTGATCATATCAAATTACAACCAAAATTAATCTACACATTCCCATGGTTCAAACAAATTTGAGACGGCCTTTCTCATAGCTCAATTATCGTAGGCTTAGGTTTATAATCACCCTTTCTTTAATTAATTAACGCTTTAACTAATTAAACTTGAATGCAACATTTTCATTTGGTTTTTGTATCCATAGAATTGATTTAAATAGAGCTAAAAGAAATGAAAATCCAATTCTCATTTAAAGATACAAAACTATTTTGTTCTCTACTAATTTGGGCCAAAAAGCAATAACCTCAACCATTGGGCTATATTGCAAAACACAAACTTTTGGGGTCACTTTGTAAAAACACAAAAGTCCACTACTTCATGTAATTACAACTAGAACCCAAAAATTTCAACAAATGTAAAAACTTCATTAAAGGAGCAAAACAATTTGTCCTTTAGTGATTTTGGGCCTTTACGTAAAAACGTAAACTTTCGGGTCAAAGCACAAATACACAAAAGTATCAAAACTTTATGTAATTGCATAAAAGCCCCAAAAGTACCCTACTAATAGGGGTGGCCGGTCATGGAGAGAGTGTAAGTGATGTGTGTGAGTTGATTTTTAGGTTTGAAAGGTGATGGAAAGATGTAAGTGATTGGTATTGTGTGAATAGTTGAAAAAGCATGGGTGAAGTTTGAAAATTCAAACCATCCATCACTAACAAAAACAAGTAAACAACCAAACAACTTTTTGAATCAAAATTCCCAAACTTTTTGTTCTTGCCAAGAACATATCAAGAACAATGAAGAACATCCATGAAAACCCATAAGAGCTCCATGAACATTTTTCAACCAAAAAACACCCCAAAAACTCTCAAACTTAAGGGAAATAACATATTACCATACTAGGGTACTTAGGGGTTCCTAATGTCACTTTAAAACACTTTTAACAAGACAAACATGAACCCAAAAATCCACCCTTTGGATTTGGCCGAATTTCCCAAAAAACAAGGCACCAAATTTTAGCTCCAAAATTCATGCTCATATGAACTACATCTACAACATTTGAGATGGCAAATTTTCCAACAAAATTTACATTCAAAGAAGCAAGAATAAAGCTTGTAACAATTACAACATTCAAATCACAAACTATGAACTACAAAACCCAAAAGGATTCACCAACTACTAGACCTAGGCTCTTGATACCACTTGAAGGAAAATTTGTGAAAAACATGTTCATTTGAGCAACATCTATGGCATGCAATTAACAATTAAAGGCGGAATCATGCTTGTATGCACTCAAAACAAAACATTACCCATGAAATTCAAAGCCTAGTAGTTATGGTGAACCATGACTCAACTCAAATCTTAAAGAAAGGAGTTGAGAAACTTTTATACCTTTGAAGCACCTCTTTGCTTAGCAAAGGTTAGTCACCCATGTGAGGGCCTTCTTTCCTTTGTCTCCTTGCTCCTTGGCTCCATGGATTTGGATGGAGGAACTTTGCTTCTTGGCTCCATGTCTTCTTGGATATGGATGGAAGAATTGGGTTCTCCAAAAATCCCCAAAGTTGGAGATCTCTAAGTTCCGACACCAAGGATGGTTGAGGAAGAAGATGAGTGGCCATGGAAGAGTTAGATGCTAAGAAACTCTCCCATGGTGGCCGGCTATTCTAGAGAGAAAGGGAGAGACATGTTCTCTCCAATTTTCTCCAAAAGAAAACCCTAAGGATGAAATGTTATAAAGTCCTTTATATAGTCCCTTCAATTAAGTGACTAAAAGAACCACAAACCCTTTCCTTCTCTATATGGCTGGCCTCCTTAAGGCTATGGGCTGTTTGGGCCCTTTTGGGTATTTAGTCAATAAGTTGTCATACAGCTTATGTTAATAGGCTTGACATTCGAAGCCCATTGGAACTTGAGACCCAAAACTAACTCGAGGTCAAAAAACGAACTTATTCGTTTGATTAATTAACATATTAATTAATCCTAGCCACAAATAATTAAACCATTTAATTATCCTTACTCATCTCCATTGTATCCTACAATCATTACCTTACACGGTGTGCGATCCATTAGGTTCCTTTTAGCGAGGCAGTGGGCGATTAGAACTCTTACTAATCGATTGTGAATTGAAACTTACTTTCAATTCTCCCTTTAGTGATTATACATCTTCAGGGCTTCCACAAGCCATGAGTGACACCTAGCAGTATGTCATGGCTACCCAAGCTAATCAGAAGAGGTTGGAGAACCTATTTAGTTTGGGATTACAATGCAATACGGTCTTTCTCTGATACAATACTCTTGACCACATTGTTTGGTTTGACAGTTTATTCATGCCTACTATCCAATGTGATTCATTTACTTATATGATTACCTTGAATGTGATTTGGAACAACTTCCTAAATCTCATTCATACTCTGGCCAGAGATTCTTAATCATATCATAGAGTATTCTCCCTCAAACGGTTTGAAGGTTAGAGATCCCTTGTTGCGCATTCACTTGCCTCCATGGCTAAGTGGCTTAACCCCAACTATGCCATGGACACTCTCTGACGGAGTGACTTTGACATAGTCAAAGATCAAGGACCTAACCACAAGACAACTATGATGCCTCAGGTTAAAAGACTACTTTGCATTATCCCAACCATGAGTTCTCATGTGACATGAATATGAGAACTCCTCGTTGATCGCGTTCAGTGGACTCATTCTCTATTGAGCACCGACGTACTTGTCTTGGTGTCAGTCACACCATTGACTCGAGACTAGTCACTCTCTCTAAGAGAAGACATAGCACGTACTGATCTTAACGGACTGTCAATGCCCAATTGGCAATCCTATGATCAGGAACATTTAGGATATTTATACGAAAAAGAATGGTCTCATGGATCTAACTTCTTTAGATCACATTCTCCCTATTACATATTCCTTGGACTTATTGTTTAAGCATAGAACATTTATATGAGACGGCTTAAAACAATAATCTTTGCCTTTTATATTAAACTAGATTAGTTTAACATGTGAAATGTCCGTAAAGTATCATCATATGATTGGTTTTAGGGCACATTTCCAACACATCTATGGCATGCACTTAACAATTAAAGGCGGAATCATGCTTGTATGCACTTTAAAAAAAAACTTTACCCATCAAATTCAAAGCCTAGTAGTTATGGTGAACCAAGACTCAACTCAAGAACAAAGTGAGTTGAGAAATCTTATACCTTTGTTGATTCTTCTTTGCATAAACGAAGGCTAATCACCCAAGGAGAGGGCCTTCATTCCTTGCTTCTTAGCTCCATGGATTTCTTGGATGAGGATGGTAGAGTGGATTCTCCAAGTTCCCAAAATAGAGAACCTCTAATTTTTCCACACCAAGGAGAGCATTGATGAGGAAATGAGTGACCTAGGAAGATTTAGATGCTAGTAAAACCTTCCTAGGGTGGCCAGCCTCTTAGAGAGAAAAATGGAGCTTGTGTTCTCATGTTTTCTCCAAAAGAAACCCTAAGGATGAAATGGCTATAAAGTTGCCTTTATACCACCTCACAATGGAGTGGCAAACTTGCAATTAAGCCAAGTTCACTACCCCTCTCTATATGGCCGGCCATTAAGGGTTCATTGGGCTTTCAAGCCATTTTTGTTTTCAAGTTGTCATACAACTTGAGTTAATGGGCTTGACATTCAAATCCCATTGGGCCTTGCGGCCCAAAACTAACCCAAGGTCTATAACGAACATATTCGTTTGATTAATTAACATATTAATTAATCCTAGCCATAAATAATTAAACCTTTTAATTATCCTTACTCATCTCCGTTGTTTCTTCAATCTCTACCTTACTCAGTGTACGATCCATTAGGTTCCTTTTAGCGAGGCAGTGGGCGATTAGAACTCTTCAAATCGATTATGAATCAAAACTTACTTTCAATTATCCCTTTAGTGATTAAACACCTTTAAAGCTTCCACAAACCATGAGTGACACCTAGAAGTATGTCATGGTTACCTAAGCTAATCAGAAGAGGTGGTGAACCTATTCAGTTTAGGATTACAATGCAATACGGTCTTTCTCTAATACAATACTCTTGACCATATTGTTTGGTTTGATAGTTTATTCATGTTTACTATCCATTGTGATTCTCTTACTTATATGATTACCTTGAATGTGATTTGGAACGACTTCCTAAATCTGATTCATACTCTAGCTAGAGATTCTTAATCATATCATAGAGTATTCTCCCTCAAACGGTTTGAAGGCTAAAGATCCCTTGTTGCGCATTCACTTGCCTCCATGGCTAAGTGGCTTAATACTAACTATGCCGTGGACACCCTCTGATGGAGTGAGTTTGACATAGTCAAAGATCAAAGACCTAACCACAAGACAACTATGATGCTTCAGGTCAAATGACTACTTTGTATTATCCCAACCATGAGTTCTAATGCCGACGCAGGATACTTATTTGATCTGCACAAGACGTGTTCTCAAACAGGTTATGTCTTTACCGTTGGAGGCATCACAATCTCTTGAAGGTCAACTAAACAGACCTTAGTTAACACTTTATTTAATCATGCTGAAATTCTTGCTCTACACGAAGCAATTTGGGAATGCTTTTGCCTGAGAGCAGTTGTGGGCCATATTCGAAGTTCCTATGATCTTTACCCCGTCGTTGACATCCCGACGGTGTTCTATGAAGACAACACAGCATGCATCGAATAGGTCAAGAAGGGTTACATCACAAGAGACAACACCAATCACATTGCACCAAAGTTCTTCTTCCCACAGCAACAACAAGAGCATCAGAAGATTGAAGTCATGCAAATCCATTCACAAGAAAATCTAGCGGACCTCTTCACCAAATCACTACCGAAGGCAACATTTCAGAAGCTTGTTCAAGGAATTGGTATGCGTAAACTTTTTGAGTTGTAACTTTGTTAGTTCTCTTTGGAATTATGTCAAACTCAAGGGGAGTATCCAAAAGTATACTTGCTTGATCTTAATGTACTCTTTTTCTCTACGATTAGGAGGATTTTTCCCACTGGGTTTTTGCTACCTAACGAGGTATTGACGAGGCACCCACCTTGAGTTGATCATATCCCTGATGACGTCATGTAGATGTTTTATTTGATTTTGCATTACTCACGCATTTTTCCTTAGACTATGGATTTTTTCCCTACTCGGGTTTTTACCATAGCCTTAGTGTCACATCCCAGCCTGGGGCAGATCACTTCTCGGGACCGCTCCATCACCGTAGCACGATATTGTCCGCTTTGGGCTTACCATTCCCTCACGGTTTTGTTTCTGGGAACTCACAAACAACTTCCCAATGGGTCACCCAACCCATTATAGGAGTACTCTAGCCCTCTTCTCGCTTAACTTTGAAGTTCCTACGGAACCCGAAGCCAGTGAGCTCCCAAAAGGCCTCGTGCTAGGTAGGGATGAGAATATACATTTAAGGATCACTCCCCTGGGCGATGTGGGATGTTACACTTAGGGTTTTTTGTGAGACTTATTTCCTTATGCAAGTTCCTACCTTATTGAGACTAGCGTGTTCTCAAAATCAGTGCCGACGAGTCGACTTCCTCAACCTCTACATGATGCCGAATCTACTTGAGTATTTACACACTCAAGGGGGAGTGTTATAAACTTCTTATTTAAGTGTGATTGTGTAAATCCTAGATTAGATTTGATTCTAGTTATTCTTCTCTATTAGGACTTGTATTCCTTGGAGGAGAAGGATTTTTTGTCTCCCTTATTACTATAAATAAAGGCACTGCGTAGGGGGAATAACACATCATCTACACAACCCTACAAACACATATCTCTCTATATTTTCTCTATGCCGCCGGCCCCCTCTCCTTGTTAGTTAAATATAGCCACAACAATAATTTTCCTTTTTCTTAGTTTACATAATTTAAAAAGGTTTCTTTGATAAGAGTTCTCCCATAAAAAAGTTTTGTTGATCCCAACGTTATTATGAAGTTGAGAATTCGACTATGACGGCCATTTGTCCCTTGGATTTAGACCAATTAAATATACAAGGTCTTTCACCGGATTAATTCACTAGAAAACTTTATTTTAATATATGTCGGTGCAAACATTTCGATGCAGTCATTTTTGTATACTTATGTATTTACATATTTATGTGTCACTAATTTTTTTAATATTTTTCTCATTTACGTTCATTTATAATTGAAATAACTAATATTTGCATATTAATAAAATTAAAATTTTAAAGTGGAGACATTAAATAGCAAAAATTGAATATAAATTTTAATAAAAGTCCACTTTAAGGGATTAAATTGAATATGTAATCTAGCACCATAATTTTTTTTTTAAAATTCTAATCTTTTGCAAGGACGAATGTTCAACAACCCCTTAATTCACCCCAAGTTGAATGATTGGAAGCCATAATTTATGCTAATATACACACCATCTCAAGATTCTCAACCTTGTTAATTAGTATTTCTTACATTTCATTTAGGATAATACTTAGTATTCGTTAGGGGAAAGATTTTTCAATGTACTCAGAATACGGAGTGTTATACCATATGTTATTATATAAGTGGATATGGAAGTTTTTTTTTCAAGTATCTATCTACTTGTATAATAACATATGATGTACGCGTCCGTGTTCCAGGCACACTGGAAAATCTCTCACACTAAAAAATCTCTCACTAGTGAGTACCTCATATACTTACTTTTGATTTGGC
The DNA here is from genome assembly GCA_024362995.1 of Heteromeles arbutifolia. NCBI lineage: Eukaryota > Viridiplantae > Streptophyta > Magnoliopsida > Rosales > Rosaceae > Heteromeles > Heteromeles arbutifolia. The sequence goes on along the minus strand of JANCRC010000002.1, from coordinate 33,027,601 downwards.
TCAATTAAAAAGTGTCACGTTCCTTATTTTTTCAACGGTCGAGAAAAATTAAATAACCTGTCTATTATTTTTAAAACAATAAAACATGTCTAAAATATTATTGGACCAAAAACAAAAAGTGAGTATATAGTAAATACCAAAATATTTTTATTTTTATTTTGAATTAAATGTATATAAATCAGCCGTGCAGTGTAAGTTTATATCAATATCACTGGTGTGTTAAAGGACTTTTAATTACATCCTTGTGATCATACACTTTATCAATGTCAGTCCAAATCTAACATTTTCATAATTATTTCCTTCATGCGTTATTTAAGAAGTTATACATGTTTCAATGCCATTGCACATGATGCATTAGTGTTGGCTTCGTTTCTACGAAATTTTACAATGCATCGGTGCATCCATATAATGGTACATTGAATGACTAGATTTGCATGAATAAATTTTGATAGTTTCAACCGTACATAACTCTAAATTGGGTTACCACTAGGTTGAATTGTGCAATTTGCTTCACATATGTATTATGTAGTGAGTATAGCACCCTTCCCGAAAACCGAAAAGAAAGGCAAGAAGCTTTTGGCAGCCGCATGCAAGTCTTTGACTGGGCAAATGGTTGCACAGTAACAAAAATTCCTTGAATTAAGGACACAAGACAGCTGATGGAGATTACACTCCTTAGCTGATGTAAACAGCCAACCTACAAGAAGTAGCCCAACCTAGTTGACTTGTATCTTGTAGTTGACTTGTATCTTGTAGTTGACTTGTATTTCCCAATACTCCCCCTCAATCTGGATCAAAATGGTTGATTGATCCAAGCTTGAACAAAATATGCTGAAAACCAGTGGAAGCAAGACTTTTGGTGAAAATATCTGCTAACTGATCATGGCTTTGCATGTAGTGAGTATCAATGATATTGGATTGAACCTGGGTGTGAACATAGTGACAATCAACTTTGATATGCTTTGTGCGTTCGTGAAACACAGGGTTCGATGCAATGTGCATTGCGGCTTGATTATCACAAAACATAGACATGGGTTGAGTATGAGAGAAACCCAAATCACCAAGACCTTTAAGCCAAATTAGTTCACAGGCAGTCGAAGCCATAACATGATACTCAACCTCTGCGCTTGATCGGGCCACAACACTTTGTTTCTTGCTTTTCTAAGTGACAAGATTGCCACCAACAAATGTGCAAAAACCTGTGGTTGATTTGCGATCAACAGAGTTACCTGCTCAATCAGCATCAGTGTAGCCTATGATTTGTGTATCAAGATGCCCCTACCAACTGAGCGTTTGAGATAACGAAGAATGCGATGTACAATCTTCAAGTGAGTTGTATTTGGGGAATGTATGAATTGACTGATATGAGATGTCAAGTCTCGTAATGGTAAGATAAATGAGCTTGCCAACCATTCATTGATAGTAGCTCAAATTTGTGAGTGGCTCTCCTTGAATGTCTAGTTTAAGATTGTTGTCTAGTGAGGTGCGAGCTGGTTCGCATGCTGACATTTCAGCTTGTTGAAGGAGATCAAGAACATACTTTCGTTGGTTTAGGAATAAACCTTTGCTAGAACGAGCCATTTCAATGCCCAGAAAATACTTGAGAATACCAAGATCTTTAAGAGCAAATTTGTTGCGAAGATACTGCTCGAGGGAGTGAATCTCAGATAGGTTGTCACCAGTCACGATAAGATCGTCGACGTAGATGAGTACAACAAGTTTTCTAGTGGAACCAATGCGAATGAAGAGAGATGAATCTGCATTGCTCCGTCAAAAACCAACACTTTCTAACACCAAGCTGAGTTTGGCATACCACGCTCGAGGAGATTGCTTAAGACCATATACGGACTTATGTAATTTGCACATCCTTGTCACCTGCTTGTGAGTGGCCTGGTGGAAGTTTCATATAAACTTCCTCTTCGAGATCACCATGTAAGAAGGCATTGTTGACGTCCATTCGAAAAAGAGGCCATGCACAATTGATGGTAACTGATAAGAGAACTCGGACAATATTCATTTTTTCCATAGGGGCAAAAGTCTCCTTATAATCAACCCCATAAGTTTGTGAGTTGTCCAATAAATAAAAGCTGGAAAGGAAATGACGGAACATAGAGAACATTTGACTCAACATTGTTGGATATCAAGTTTATTTTCCCTTTCCCTAGAACTGAAGCCCATTTGCCATTGGCAACTGACACATGAGAGGGTGCAGATATTGTTTCAAAATTATGTAGGTTTGTAACCTTATTCGTCATGTGATAAGAAGCACCTGAATCTACAATCTAATAATCATGTCACTACTAACTGAGAGAGCAGTTGAAAAGGATTTCAGAATACTTGGGATATCTTTGGAAGCAATGTTCTTATTCTCAACTAGAAACCTTGCAAAATGCCCAAGTAGAGCTGTCTGATTTGAGGAACCTTTTTCACCATCTCTGACCCCTTATTTCTTGTAAAGGAAGGCCGCAAACTCATTGATTAGAGTTACAGGATTGGCAGTGAATTTGGACAGCTCATCTGAGGTGGCAGAAGCTGCAAGATTTGCTTTGTGAGGTGAGCCATAAATAGCTTTTGAGGGAGCCTTGTGATCTCTCAAGAATTTAGGCTTTAATTCTGGATGAAGAATCCAGCACATATCCCTTGAGTGACCACCATTATTACAGTAGCTGCACTTCAGATCCTCACTCCTTCCTTTGTAACTTATTTCCTCAATAGACTTATAATTGGAAGCATAAGCCCTAGTTTTAGGTAGGTTGGTTTTCACCTCTATGTTCATCACCTTTCTACGAACTTCCTCCCTTTGAATAATAGAACAGATGCTTGAAAAAGAAGGAAGGTCAGCGTTCATGAGAATGTGACTTCAAAGGTCTTCAAAGTCTAAACTTAAGCTTGCCAATAGTTGGAAAATTTTGTCTTCCTTGGCTAGTTTCTGTAGCACTTCAGTGTCGGAGGTGTGAGGGCAATAGACATTGAGTTCATTCCACATCGTTGTCAGCATTCCAAGGTGCTATACAAATGATTTCCCTTCCTGTTGCAACCCAACAATGTCTTTCTTGAGTTGAAAAACTCGAGCAGCATTATTCTGGTTTCCATACATCTCTTTAAGATTTTTCCAAAGATGCGTGGAAGATTCGGCATAGCTGAAGATCTCAGCAATCTTTCGTTCCATAGCGTTGAGCAACCATGACATGATAACCTGATCTTTGCAGAGCCATGCCTCATACGTTGGTGACTAGATTTAAGGAATAGGAATGGCTCTATTGACATAGCCGAGTTTTGATCGTCCTCCCAGAGCAAGAGTCACAACTCTTTCCCATGGAAGTGATAGGAGCATATTTGTGCGACTTAGTTAGTGTGTTTTCTTGCATTTACTTAGTTATTTGTTGTTTATTATAGTGTCTTAAGTCATTTTCGTGTGTTTATAGGTCCTAGAAGCAAAGTATGCAAAATGATGCAATTTGGAGCATTTTAGAGCAGTTTTGGGCTTGGAATGGATAGCACAAGATTGGAGCAAGATGGATGGACGAATTTGAAGTTCAAGAGAGGCTAGGAATGTGCAAAAGAGTTGAAGAAATAAATCCAAGTCAAAGAAGATAAGGAATCAGCTACAAAGAAGGAGAATTATCCAAAACATTATCCAAAACTACCTTATCTTATCCTTATCTTATCCAAACCTTATCTTATCCTATCCTACTCCTTTCTTAACTTAATTCCTGCTGCAAAAAGGGATTCAATTTCAGTTTAGGAGACCTTAAAACCTGATTTCTAGGAACCTTATCCCTTCCTATAAAGGTGCCGCACCTATCCCCTTCTAGAAACCCCAAAATCAGCCAAATAACACTCTTTCTAGAAGTCCCTAAAAAGGTGGCGCCCCAAGCTTTCTAGATGCATGATCCAGCCGCACCTTTAGCCTAATTCCCTTTGGTTTTTGGTCTTCTAGATGTCCTATTTCCTGCTAGGATTACATAAACCCTTTCCCCTTAGGATTGTGTTTTATTTTCCTACACAAACTACATTTTGTAATCCTTTTCCTACACCATCTAATTGTGCCGCACCCTCCCTCTATATATTCACATATTTGCTGCACCATTCAACACACCATCTCTCATTCACATATCTCTACACGACAAATCAGCCATACCCTCTTGTGCCGGAGCTTGCAAGGAAGAAATGACTCTGGAGCATTTTCTAGGTGTTTTCTATCTTTGTTCAATGTTTAAGTTTATTTATGTTTGTTTGTTTGTGGACATGAGGAACTAATTTCTTTATAGTTAGAGGTGAATTTGAAGCCATGATTATATGTTTTATATGAATTGATTACATCTAGTTATTGTTTCTTAAGACGAGAATGTGATTTGCTTAACTGAGTTATTAAGACTTGTTTGTGTGTGTTAATTGGGGGTCGACACTTAATTTGCATGCATGAATTTGATGCTAGAGTATAAGGGAGTTTCACCTAATCGTTATGAACTTATATTCACAAGTAGTAAAGGTTGCTAGTCACAATCATGTTAAGTAAGTCCTAGGCAAGAGTATCATGCTGTCATAGTTACGAATGCCTCATCAACACTTATGATTTTCAAAGAACGTAATGACCTTTGATATGTTTTCTATCATGCTGTCATAGTTAGGAGACTTGAAAAGGATAATTTGGTTGTAATGCGTCTTCCATTCAATTCAATGAACTAAGGAAAATCTGAGGGTTAATTTGTGCTGTCACAGTTAACTTGGGGTGTTGTCATTCAAGTCTAAAGGAATAATAACTGGAAATTGGTTCAAATGCATATATCATGTGTGGAGAAGGACCCTCTAACTAGCCTTTCACCCTTCTTAATTCATCAAAATCGTTTTTTCTACAGTTTTTATGCAAAGTTTCTGTTTTTAGTTTTAAATTCGTCAAAAACCAAAACCCCCTTTTACTTTCTTGTTTCAAAGTGTCTAAAATCTGTTTTGTTTGTGTTTTAGAGTCTTTTGAGTCAAGTCAAAACCTTAAATTCGTCCAAAGAAGTGTTTAGAGTCCAAAACTGCCCAGATTGTGTTTTTAGGCAGTTTTGAGTGTTTTTAGCTTGTTTTGAGTCCCTTGAGTCTTTCCATACGTTTTTAACTTTGTTTTTGTGTTTTAGAGTCAGTTTAGAGGTTTTAGCAATCCCTCCTAATCCCCGGTTTAGAACGATCCCTACTTATACATATACTACACTGTCAAAAAGAGGGTTTAATTTGAGTGCTTAACTTATATCACATCAAATTTTGGCGCCGTTGCCGGGGATTAGCAAAACTTTGCTAATCCCTTGTGTTTGCCGTGTGTTTTTTCTTTTACTTTGATTTCTGATTGTTGTTTCGTTTCTTGTTTTAGGTACTAGTTTATGACTCGAAGTTCTCAAACAGTTCGTGAGCATATCTTGGAGTTTGACGATGATTTTGAATGGACATTGAGAAGAAAGAGGAGGCATCCAGAACCTAGTGAACCTAGTTCAAGCTTAGAGGCCGAATCTAAATTTGAAGAAGAAGAACAAGCCATGGCTATGGATAATCGTACAATTAAGGAACTTTCAGCCTCGGGATTGGCCAATGCCGCACCCCTTTGCATTCAATACCCCGCGGCTACTCAAGGCAAGACCGATGAGTTCGAATTGAAGTCAAGCTTGTTGCACCACATTCCTAAATACAATGGGCTGTCCATGGAAGATCCAAACAAGCATCTTAAGGAGTTCGAAGTGGTTTGTTCTAGCATGACACCCATCAATGTCGATGGGAGCATTTTGATGATGAAGGCTTTTCCATTCTCTCTTTTGGAAAAGGCTAAAGATTGGCTTTATGAATTAGCACCCGGAACGGTCACTTCTTGGGAAAGCATGAAGAGGGCGTTTTTAGAGAAGTTCTTCCCCACTTCGAGAGTCATTCTCTCAAGGAAGAAAATTAGTGGAAATCAACAAAGCCAAGGAGAGACATTCCCAGCATACTATGAGCGTTTTAAAGCCCTTGTCGCCTCATGTCCTCAACATCAAATGAAAGAAGAGCTTCTACTTCAATACTTCTATGAATGATTTCTTCCCATTGAGCGACAAATGCTAGATGCTTCAGCGGGAGGTGCATTGGTTGACAAAACACCAATGGCTGCGAAGACCCTAATTGCCAACCGAGCATTGAATGCACAACAGCACGAGGGACTTGGACAAAGAGAGTCCCCACGGAAGCAAGTCCATGAGGTAAGTTCCAATTCCGACATTCAAACTCAACTAGCTAACCTCACTTCCATTGTGACTCAGATGGCCGAAGGAATGAAGATACAAGGACCAAGTGTTTGTGGCGTGTGTTCTACGCAAGGACATCCAACTGACCAATACCCTCAATTGATTGAGAATGGAGGATGGGAATCTGCCAATGCCATGGGTTTTGGGAGTCAAAATCAACCACGCAATGATCCATACTCCAACACTTACAATCCGGGTTGGAGAGATCATCCAAATTTCAAGTGGAGGGAACCTCAACAACCTCAACAACAAAGTGGATTTAGGCAGCAACCTCTAGGTTTCTATTCAAAACCATACGCGCCTACACAACCCCAAGCACAACCTACCCAAACCAAATCTGGTACGTCCGTTGATAATGATCAAATTTTTCAATTACTAACTTCTATGTCGCAGAGCATGCAAATTAGAGATAAAAAGGTGGACGATTTGGATAAGCGAGTAGGACAGATTTCAGAGTTCCTAGGGCAATTCCAAGAGCAAGGCAAACTTCCTAGCTCAACCATTGTGAATCCAAAGGGAGGATTTGAATCCGCCAAAGCCATTATGTTGAGAAATGGAAAAGAAGTTGGAACCAACCCACAACCATCCAAATCAAGCCAAAAAGAGGATGAAAAGTTGCTGATTGAAGAGGAGGAACAAGCCAGACTCACGGCAAGGGGGGAGCAACCATCTTTCACTGCCAAACCATCCAATTCGGCCAAGGTAAGTCCTAACTCGAATTTTTCAAGTTTTATTCCACTAAATGTGCCCTTTCCTAGCAGGTTTAAGCAATCAAGGAAAGAAGAGAACGAGAAGGACATTCTGGAAACCTTTCGGAAAGTACAAGTCAATATTCCGCTCCTTGATGCAATCAAGCAAGTTCCAAAGTATGCCAAATTTTTGAAAGAGCTTTGCACAACAAGGAAAAGAATTTCGAACAAAGAGGTGGTCCAGGTAAGTGAGAATGTTTCTGCGGTGTTACAAAGGAAATTAACCCCTAAATGCAAAGATTTGGGTAGTTTTACAATTCCATGCGTTATTGGAAATACTAAGTTTGAACATGCCATGTTAGACTTAGGAGCTTCAATTAATGTCATGCCTTACTCAATTTACGCATCTATGAATTTAGGAGAGCTAAAACATGATGGTGTTATAATTCAATTAGCCGAATCCGAAAGGAGTTTTGGAAGATGTCTTGGTGCAGGTGGATAACTTGATATTCCCATCAGATTTCTATGTTTTAGAGATGGAGGATTCACCCAATGTTACCCCATTGCCGATTCTACTTGGGAGACCCTTCATGAAAACAGCACGTACCAAGATCGATGTGTTCAAGGGGACTTTAACAATGGAATTTGATGGGGAAATGATTGATTTCAATCTTTCTGAAACTATTAAATATCCTAAAGATGATCAATCTTGTTTTTCTATTGATGCATTTGATTCATTGGCACAGGAATTCCTTGACTCATTGGATGAAGATCCCCTTGAAACAACAATTGCACAAGGAATTGGAATGAAGCCCAATCTGGCCGTACCTAGTGAAGAACAAGCCGAGATTGTGGCTGCCTTTGACTCATTGCCACGACATCATGGTACGTCTCCTAACCCAATTCCAATTCCCGTTTCTACTAATACGTTGTTACCTTCTGTGATTCAGGCCCCTATACTTGAACTTAAGCCACTACCGGATCATTTAAAGTACGTCTTCTTGGGAGATGAAGAGACATTGCCCGTCATTATCTCTGCATCACTCACGGCAACAGAAGAGGAGAAGTTGATTCGGGTGTTGAAGAAGCACAAAACAGCCATTGGTTGGACATTGGCCGATATTAGGGGGATTAGCCCTACAAAATGCATGCATCGTATACTTCTAGAGGAGGGGGCTAAACTAACTCGAGAGGCTCAACGCCGACTCAACCCTCAAATGATGGAAGTTGTGAAGAAGGAGATTATCAAGCTTCTCGATTGTGGAGTGATCTATCCAATTTCGGATAGCCGTTGGGTTTCACCGGTTCAAGTTGTTCCAAAGAAATCTGGAGTTACTGTGGTGGAGAATGCCGAGAATGAGCTTGTACCAACCCGTATCCAAATAGGTTGGAGAGTGTGTATCGATTATAGGAAGCTTAACGCCACCACAAGGAAGGACCACTTCCCTTTGCCGTTCATTGATCAAATGCTTGAAAGGTTAGCCGGTCATTCTTTTTATTGTTTTCTTGATGGGTATTCGGGATATAATCAAATTGTCATAGCTCCGGATGACCAAGAAAAGACCACTTTCACGTGCCCCTTTGGTACCTTTGCTTATCGTCGCATGCCATTTGGTTTATGCAATGCACCTGCCACGTTCTAAAGATGCATGGTAAGTATCTTTTCAGATTTCGTAGAGAAGATTATTGAGGTATTCATGGATGATTTTAGCATCTTTGGTGATTCGTTTGATGGTTGTTTGGAAAATCTCACATTAATCTTAAAACGATGCGTTGAAACCAACCTTGTTTTAAATTGGGAAAAGTGTCACTTTATGGTTAAACAAGGCATAGTTTTAGGGCATATCATTTCAGAAAGGGGAATTGAGGTTGATAAATAAAAAATAGATCTTGTACGCTACTTACCCTCTCCTACTTCGGTTAGAGAGGTTCGTTCTTTTCTTGGACATGCAAGATTTTATAGGCGATTCATCAAAGATTTTTTGAAGATTTCTCAACCTTTGTGCCGTCTCCTTCAAAAGGAAGTAGCATTCAAATTTGACGAGGAATGTGAAAAGGCTTTCAACCAACTCAAAGAGAAGCTCACCACGGCACCAATCATTATGCCACCAGATTGTACTCTTCCGTTTGAGCTAATGTGCGATGCTTCCGACTATGCATTAGGAGCCGTGTTAGGGCAAAGGAAGGACAAAAAACTGCATGTCATCTACTATGCCTCGAGGACCTTGAACGACGCTCAATTGAACTACTCTACGACGGAAAAAGAACTTCTTGCCGTTGTCTTTGCTTTAGATAAGTTTCGTTCATATTTACTTGGTACTAAAGTCATTATTTACTCTGATCATGCAGCTTTAAGATACTTACTTACGAAGAAGGAGGCCAAACCCAGGCTTATTCGATGGATGCTCCTACTTCAAGAGTTCGATATCGAAATCCGGGACAAGAAAGGAGTTGAAAACGTAGTGGCTGACCACCTAAGCAGATTAGTGCGTGAGGAGGACCAAATTCCCATCCCAGAGACGTTCCCAGATGAGCAGCTGTTGTCCATTAAGGTAAGTACACCTTGGTTTGCTGATTTAGTCAATTATTTAGTGTCTAAACAAGAACCAACGTGATAAACTCAAGCATGATGCACGAAATTATATGTGGGATGATCCTTATTTGTGGAAATATTGCTCTGATCAAATCATTCGTAGATGTGTGCATGATTCTGAAATTCATTCAATTCTAAATTTTTGTCACACTTATGCATGTGGAGGTCACTTTGGCACTTAAAGGACTGCACGTAAAGTACTTGAATGTGGTTTTTATTGGCCTACTATCTTTAAGGATGCTAGAACTTTTTGCATAACATGTGATCGTTGTCAAAGAACCGGAAACATAGGACCAAAAGACCAAATGCCGCAGGTCTCTATCTTTGGTGTCGAAATTTTTGATGTTTGGGGCATTGATTTCATGGGTCCTTTTCCTTCATCTCATGGTTTTGTTTACATTCTACTTGCGGTTGATTATGTTTCGAAATGGGTGGAAGCAAAAGCCACCCGTACTAATGATTCTAAAGTGGTTGCAGATTTTGTTAGAACTAACATATTTGCCAGATTTGGAATGCCAAGAGTTCTTATCAGTGATGGGGGTTCACACTTTTGCAATCGAACCATTGAGGCGCTACTCAAGAAATATAACGTCACGCATAAGGTGGCAACACCTTATCACCCTAAAAAAAGTGGGCAAGCCGAGGTCTCAAATAGAGAAATTAAGCAGATTTTGGAGAAAACTGTAGGGCCAAACCGCAAAGATTGGAGTTTGCGTTTAAATGATGCATTGTGGGCGTATCGTACAGCCTACAAAACACCCCTTGGCATGTCCCCATTTCGGCTCATCTTTGGGAAACCATGCCATCTTCCCGTTGAATTGGAGCACAAGGCGTATTGGGCAGTCAAGACCTGCAATATGGACATAGATGCCGCAGGAATCCATAGGAAGCTTCAATTGAATGAGCTTGAGCAGATTAGGAATGAAGCTTACGAGAATGGGCGAATTTACAAAGAGAAGACGAAGGCTTTTCATGACAAGATGATTCGAACCAAAACGTTCTCAAATGGGCAGAAAGTTCTACTTTTCAATTCCCATCTTCGATTATTTCCAGGTAAGTTACGTTCTAAGTGGATTGGTCTGTTTATTGTTACTAATGCATTTCCTCATGGTGCAGTCCAAATTCAAAGTTTAAAGACGGGACAAGAGTTCAAAGTGAATGGACAACGTTTGAAGCCTTACTATGAGCACTTTGAAGAGCACATCACGGAGGACATAACCCTTAATGCCGTGGCCTCCAATGAAGCATAATTGAAGGATTCGTCCGGCTGGAAGACGTTAAAGCAAGCGCTTCTTGGGAGGCAACCCATGCAAATAAAGAAGACCTAAGAATCTCCGGCTCCATAACCAGATTTGCGTTTCTAAACCCTACTCTTTATTGCTTTTACTTTCCATATTTTTCCTATTTGTTTGTTGTGTTGTTTGCTTGCTTGTGTGTGAGTCTATGCTTGAAACATTGAGGACAATGTTTGGTTTAAGTGTGGGGGGGTAAACAAGTGTTTTCATTGAAAAATTCGTAGGTTTTTATCACCTATCACTTCTAAGGTTGTTTTTCACTGTTTTTGAGTGTTTTATGTGTCTTGAAAGAAAAATACGAAAATTTACAAAAAAAAAGAGTCGTTTTTAGAGTCGTTTTTGTGTGTTTGTGTCTTAGGTACCTTCCAACACAATGATGAGGATTTGGTTTTTAATTGCATGACTGATAAAGAAAGTTACAAACATGGATTGAAGTTTGATTTGCTCTTTGGTTTATGCTTGGTTATAGTTGACATTCATGAATTCACATGTAATCACAAAAAGGATAAAATCAGTTTTTGTAACATGCTTGAAGGAAGTAACTCAAACTAACGCTACAACCCTGAGAGACTTGAGCCTATACGGGTAAAAGAAAAAAAAAAAAAAAAAAAAAAAAAAAAAAAAAGATAGAAGAAAATTCGTGAGAAAAAGAAAAGAAAAAGAAAAGTATGTGAAAAGTGTGAAAAGTGTTCAAAATAAGTGAGATTAAAGCTCACAAGTGTTGGTTGTTGAAGAAAGGGTCCAAAAAGTTGAATTTGGCCCTAAGTATGTGTGATCTTCCCCTTTGTGTTCAAAGTTTGTGGCTGCATTGTTAAGGGAGTTCTAAGTGTTGATTTCATTGCTTTGCTTGCTATTGCTTTAAGAACGTTTGTTTTCCTTACCTTTCTTTGTTAGCCAATACCCTTAGCCCCGTTACAACCCTTTTGACTTCAATCTTGATTGTTACGTGTTTCAATATGTGGAGTTTGGGATTGGTATGAGCATATGGAATCCCTGGTTCTCGCGTCTAAGTAGTGGCACTCCATTCATGAGATCATATATATACATGCATTAATAATTCCAGAAAATGCTTTCTTTGTTATATACATATGTGAGTGTTTAGTTTTCATATTTACATCAATCTTCTCACATATACCTAGTGTAGGGAGTGTAGTCAGAAAATCTGTGTGAAAATAAGAGTGCATATCTAGTAAGGAATTGAGGGATTCTCTAAGGCATGTTATTACATTCAAAAAGTTGTTTTAATTGATTGGATGCGAGCTAGTGTGTGGTAACTTTGATTAAGTATGTGCTCGAGAGTAAGGATAACTAAAATCTATGTAAGTAATGATTTTTAACATGTTATGTACCATTAGAAATCCCTGAGGCGAACGTTGGAAGGTTTAGGTTTTGTTTTACTCGAGGACTAGCAAAAGCCAAGTGTGGGGGAATTTGATAGGAGCACATTTGTGCGACTTAGTTAGTGTGTTTTCTTGCATTTACTTAGTTATTTGTTGTTTATTATAGTGTCTTAAGTCATTTTCGTGTGTTTATAGGTCCTAGAAGCAAAGTATGCAAAAGGATGCAATTTGGAGCATTTTAGAGCAGTTTTGGGCTTGGAATGGATAGCACAAGATTGGAGCAAGATGGATGGACGAATTTGAAGTTCAAGAGAGGCTAGGAATGTGCAAAAGAGTTGAAGAAATAAATCCAAGTCAAAGAAGATAAGGAATCAGCTACAAAGAAGGAGAATTATCCAAAACATTATCCAAAACTACCTTATCTTATCCTTATCTTATCCAAACCTTATCTTATCCTATCCTACTCCTTTCTTAACTTAATTCCTGCTGCAAAAAGGGATTCAATTTCAGTTTAGGAGACCTTAAAACCTGATTTCTAGGAACCTTATCCCTTCCTATAAAGGTGCCGCACCTATCCCCTTCTAGAAACCCCAAAATCAGCCAAATAACACTCTTTCTAGAAGTCCCTAAAAAGGTGGCGCCCCAAGCTTTCTAGATGCATGATCCAGCCGCACTTTTAGCCTAATTCCCTTTGGTTTTTGGTCTTCTAGATGTCCTATTTCCTGCTAGGATTACATAAACCCTTTCCCCTTAGGATTGTGTTTTATTTTCCTACACAAACTACATTTTGTAATCCTTTTCCTACACCATCTAATTGTGCCGCACCCTCCCTCTATATATTCACATATTTGCTGCACCATTCAACACACCATCTCTCATTCACATATCTCTACACGACAAATCAGCCATACCCTCTTGTGCCGGAGCTTGCAAGGAAGAAATGACTCTGGAGCATTTTCTAGGTGTTTTCTATCTTTGTTCAATGTTTAAGTTTATTTATGTTTGTTTGTTTGTGGACATGAGGAACTAATTTCTTTATAGTTAGAGGTGAATTTGAAGCCATGATTATATGTTTTATATGAATTGATTACATCTAGTTATTGTTTCTTAAGACGAGAATGTGATTTGCTTAACTGAGTTATTAAGACTTGTTTGTGTGTGTTAATTGGGGGTCGACACTTAATTTGCATGCATGAATTTGATGCTAGAGTATAAGGGAGTTTCACCTAATCGTTATGAACTTATATTCACAAGTAGTAAAGGTTGCTAGTCACAATCATGTTAAGTAAGTCCTAGGCAAGAGTATCATGCTGTCATAGTTACGAATGCCTCGTCAACACTTATGATTTTCAAAGAACGTAATGACCTTTGATATGTTTTCTATCATGTTGTCATAGTTAGGAGACTTGAAAAGGATAATTTGGTTGTAATGCGTCTTCCATTCAATTCAATGAACTAAGGAAAATCTGAGGGTTAATTTGTGCTGTCACGGTTAACTTGGGGTGTTGTCATTCAAGTCTAAAGGAATAATAACTGGAAATTGGTTCAAATGCATATATCATGTGTGGAGAAGGACCCTCTAACTAGCCTTTCACCCTTCTTAATTCATCAAAATCGTTTTTTCTAAAGTTTTTATGCAAAGTTTCTGTTTTTAGTTTTAAATTCGTCAAAAACCAAAACCCCCTTTTACTTTCTTGTTTCAAAGTGTCTAAAATATGTTTTGTTTGTGTTTTAGAGTCTTTTGAGTCAAGTCAAAACCTTAAATTCGTCCAAAGAAGTGTTTAGAGTCCAAAACTGCCCAGATTGTGTTTTTAGGCAGTTTTGAGTGTTTTTAGCTTGTTTTGAGTCCCTTGAGTCTTTCCGTACATTTTTAACTTTGTTTTTGTGTTTTAGAGTCAGTTTAGAGGTTTTAGCAATCCCTCCTAATCCTCGGTTTAGAACGATCCCTACTTATACATATACTACACTGTCAAAAAGAGGGTTTAATTTGAGTGCTTAACTTATATCACATCAGGAAGATAATTAAATTCATTTAATAACACTGAACTCTGACGTTGGTTTGGGTTTACATCAACATCGGACAAGATGGAAGAAAAGCATGGGAGCTTTTTGCTTCCAGATTAACTGAGCTCTCTTCAGCCATTGTAGAAGGTTGAGAAAGAGTTTAACACACAAGGATATACGGAGGCCTGTTAGGGTCACTGCTCTGATACCATGTTGTAATTTGAAGATTTTTGTATGTTATGCATTGTATATTGCACAAGAGACTTGGTTACACTATATAGGCAAGGTAGAAGACACAACCTTCTGACCTCTCATAACACACGCATAAAACTACTTTATAGCTAAAACAAATCCCTTGAATTAAAGACGCAAGTCATATATCCCTTGAATTAAGGACATAAGATAGCTGATGGAGATTACACTCTTTAGCTGATGTAAATAGCCAACTTACAAGAAGTAGCCCAACCTAGTTGACTTATATCTTCCAGTTGACTTGTATCTTCTAATAGCATGTCAAGACCTTTTGCACAGCTTTTAAGTTTATCACTAAGAGCAAGTCCACCCCTAAAAAAATGCGCCAGCACCCAGCCTATTTAATCCACCTAGTGAACAGTGATAGACCCCAATGAACTACCAAATGCATCTCCACCCCTAAAAAAATGCGCTGGCACAAACGATCTCCACCCCTACAAAATGCGTTGGCACCTAGCCCATTTAAAATATTATTAAAATGTTGACGATGGAAGAACTTGGCCATCGTAACTCCCCCATCAACTCCCTTTTCGTCCACCACAATTTGAGCACACCAAATCTCAATTTCTTTGCCATTTCCCTTCCTTTCCCATAACACAACCAAATTTTCTGCCACATTGGCCATCGTAACGCCGCATAAGAACTTGGGTAGCCCATTTTCCACACCCTTGAGCTCTTTCCAAGCCCTTTTCTTCACATCAAACCCTTTGATTTTCCCCAAATAGTCATAGCAGTAAAAAATCCCATGCACCACACAAGCCCTCCCTAATAACCACTTTTCTCAACCCCTTCCCAAGCCCCAGTATTTGGATCGAAAACCACCCCGCTCCGGTCTGCCATGGCATACACGCGGCCGCCGATCACTGCGCTCGAGTGCATCCACTTGTCACGGACCTCAATTGCAACGCTCAGCACCGCCTCCCAGCGGCCCTTCTCTGGGTCTAGAACCTCCGCCCAATGCTCGTTCTGGGCCTATGAGTCCACAACGCAGCCGCTAATAACGTAGCCTTTTTTGTTGACGACGCCCGCCACGGCGAACTCGCGCACTACTCGCATGGGAGGACCCGGTTGCTAGGTATGAAAGTGGCAGTCGAGGAGCCACATATGGGAGAAGGGGACGCTGGCGTCAGCATGACGTCAGATGGGCCGTCCCATTGGTCTGTCGATTCTGGGCCGGTCTCTTGCCTGGCTTGGGCTTGGTGCTAGCCTATTAGGCTGGGCTAGAGGGTTTTAGCTGGGTGCCGGGTTGTTTGGGGGATTGGGTGTCGGGCTATCAAACCCTGGTGGAACTGCTCTAATGTTCGTTCATGTTTGTGTATGTGTGTGTGTATATATATATTTATTCAGTTTTAGTACTCCTTGATACAATTTCCAATCCGTGGGTTAAAACCTAAAATTTGTAACCCATAAAATTTAGGTTTTAACTCAGAAACAGTTTTTCTTCTTCAACCCTTATGGGTTAAATTTTTAGCCCGAGATTATTAAAGAATGAATTTAGGATAATTTTATTCTTAAAGTAACTCTAAAAAATTATGTAGATTATCCTAATTTAATTTATGAACATTTTAACCTTAAAATATTTAGATTCCGATAAATATTGAAAATTCACTAAACCGGCACCATGAAACTCGTGGAACACTACGAAAGAACATGAAACACATAAAATTATTTTTTTAATTATTTGAGCCGTTGGATTTAAATTTGAAAAGCTAGATTTTTTTTTTTTTTTTTTTTTTTTAACAATTGTATTTGGATTTGATTAAATTAAATCTTAATCGTTGGATTCAATGAATTTATAAATATAAAACTAAAAAAACACACATATATGGTGGGCCAGCCCCACTAACCAAGGATAAATTCTAGGCTAAATTTGATCCAGAAATGAGTTTTAGTGTTTAACTCATATTTGCCCCAAGGGTTGGAGCGAGTTGGGGTAAGTTAACAACCTAAAATTTGAGTTTTACCAGGGTTGGACTAGGTCTGGAAGATTATCGAATGATACGTTGTAAATATACCTGTCAATAAATCGGATATTGACTAGAATGTGATGTAATTAAGGATATAGATTCCAACTGCCAATCCGATTATTCGAATAAGATTTGAATCTGATGATCTGAATAAAAGTGGATCCAAATACGGATCAAGACTGATCCAATCAGACTTAATATGGCATATTATTTGATTTGAATTTCATATTATTTATACTTTTGTGTAATGATATTTTAAGTTTTTTATGCAATAAAATGACACTTCTACGTTATTTTTGTTGTTGTCCAACATGAAACTTTTACTTAAAAAAATAGAAAAACATAAAAGAGAATGAGGTAACTGTTGTGGCCTATATTTAACTGACAAGGGAAGGGGGCCGGCAGCACAGAGAGAATATAGAGAGAGAGATGTGTTTGTAGGATTGTGTAGAGGAATGTGTTACTCCCCCTACCCAGTGCCTTTATTTATAGTAATAAGAGAGAGAAGAAATCGTTTTCCTCCAACGAATACAAGTCCATATAGGAAAGAATAACTAGAATAAAATCTAGTCTAGGATTTACACAATCACACTTAAATAAGAAGTTTATAACACTCCCCCTTGAGTGTGTAAATACTCAAGTAGATTCGGCATCATGTAGAGATTGAGAAAGTTGACTCGTCGGCATTGATTCTTGGAACACGTTATTCTCAATAAGGTAGGAACTTGCATAAGGAAGTAAGTCTCACAAAAAAAATCCTATCTCACAAAAAAAATCCTAAGGCTGTGGTAAAAACCCGAGTAGGGACAAAATCCATAGTCTAAGGAAAAATGTGTGAGTAATGTAAAGTCAAATGAAACGTCTACGGGACATCATCAGGGATATGATCAACCCAAGGTGGGTGCCTTGTTAAAATGTAGTTAGGTAGCAAAAACCCAGTGGGAAAAATGCTCATAATCGTAGGGAAAAAGAGTACATTAAGATCAAGCAAGTATACTTCAGGATACTCCCCTTAAGTTTGACACAATTCCAAAGAGAAGTAGTAATGTTACAACTCAGAAAGTTTACGCATACCAATTCCTTGAACAAACTTCTGAAACGTCGCCTTCGGTAGTGATTTGGTGAAGAGATCAGCCAGATTGTCTTGTGAACGAATTTGCGTGAATTCAATCTTCTGATGCTCTTGTTGTTGATGTGAGAAGAAGAACTTCGACGCAATGTGCTTGGTGTTGTGTCTTTTGATGCAACCCTTCTTGAGCTGTTCGATGCATACTGCGTTGTCTTCATAGATCGTCGTTGGGACATCAACGATGGGATAAAGATCGCAGGTGCTTCGAATATGGCCCACAATTGCTCTCAACCAAAAGTAATCCTGAGTTGCTTTGTGTAAGGCGAGAATTTCAGCATGGGAAGTGGCAACTAAGGTTTGTTTAGTTGACCTTCAAGAGATTGTGGTGCCTCCAATGGTAAATACATAACCCATTTAAGAACACACTTTATGAGGATCAGATAAGTATCCTGCTTTGGCATAACCAACAAGGTGAGAATCGACTTGAGATAAAGGGGTGTGTCATCACTCGAGGATCCGTAAGGATAGAACAAGCCCAAATCCGTAGTACCCTTAAGGTTACAGAAAATGTCTTTAACACCAGTCCAGTGTCTACGTGTTGGTGCATTATGGTATTTTGCCAAAAGAGTAACAGGGAATGAGATATCGGGTATAGTGCATTGAGCTAAGTACAATAAAGTGCCTATCGCACTTAGATAAGGAACTTCAGGCTCCAAAATCTCTTCATCATCCTCCTTTGGACGGAAGAGATCTCATTGTACATCTAGCGATCAAAAGACCATAGGAGTACTCGAAGGCTTCGCTTTATCCTCGTTAAAGAGGTGCAACACCTTCTAGGTGTAGTTCGTTTGATGTACTAAGATTCCATCCGAGCGATGTTCTATCTCGAAACCGAGACTGTATCGAATTTTTCCTAAATCTTTCATCTTAAATTCAGACTTCAGTTGCGCGACAGTTCTCGATAGCTCTTCAAGAGTTCCGATATGGTTCATGTCGTCGACATAAACTGCAACAATCGCAAAACCGGAATGTGACTTCTTAATGAACACATAAGGGCATAGTTCGTTGTTCACATATCCCTGATTAGTCAAATACTCACTCAGATGGTTATACCACATTCTTCCTGATTGCTTCAAACCCTAGAGTGAACGCCTTAGCCAAATTGAGAGTGTGTTCCGAGGTTTTGAAATATTTGATCCAGTCAATGTAAGTCCTTCAGGAACTTTCATATAAATTTTCATGTCAAGATCCCCATAGAGATACGCAGTTACTACGTCCATCAGCTACATAATCAGTTTTTTGGAAACTACCAAACTGATAAGGTAGCAAAAAGTAATCACATCCATAACGGGTGAATAAGTTTCATCATAGTCAATCCCGGGGTGTTATGAGAAGCCTTGTGCAACAAGACGAGCTTTGTAACACATAATTTCGTTCTTCTCATTATGCTTCTGAACGAAAACTCACTTGTAGCCAACGGGCTTCACATGTGGAGGAGTAGGAGCTACAGGTCCAAACACCTTACGTTTAGCAAGCAAATCGAGTTTGACTTGGATTGCTTGTTTCCAGTTTGACCAATCGGTTCTACATCGACATTCATCAACAGAACGGGGCTCAATGTCATCGCTCAACATGATCTCAGTAGCTACTGCATATGCCAGTGCATCGTCGACGATCATCTCATTTATACACAAACATCATCTAAGCTAGCATAATAGACCGAAATCTCACAATTCTCAGGAGGTGGATTCGTCTCTTCAAGGACACTTCCAAAATCTAGAATTTTCTCATGAGCTGAATAGAATGAGTAAGTCACAGTCAGATTCACGGTAGGCTCTTCAGGTGCCTGTGCTATGGGTTTCCTTTTCCGGGGGTATGAATTGTTTGAACCAAAAGGTCTGCCATGCTTTTGTGTAGGGGCAGATGATTGGCTAGCCGCTGATGTGCGTGGATCGCCAAAGTTGGTGTCCTGGGCCTCCAGGAGGGAAGTCCTTCGTACATTTGGTACATCCATCTTTCCAGGCACATTCACAGCTAAAATATGTGATCTTGTCACTCGTGCTAGGTCAGTCAAAGCATCTGGCAAGCTTTGAAGATCTAATATGCGTTGCACTTCAGTTTCAGACTGAGCGGTGCGGGAATCTAAATGAGAAAAAATGGGAGTTGTCCACGATAATTCGCGTCGTTCTTCAGAAACGTTCACGTTCTTGTCTCCCTCTAACGATGGGAAGACTGTCTCATAGAAATGACAATCCACGAAATGAGTGGTAAATAGATCATTTGTCAAAGGTTCTAAGTAACGAATGATCGAAGGAAGAATCATATCCGAAATAAATTCTCATTCTTCGCTGAGGCCCCATTTTTGTACGGAAGGGCAGCGAAATCGGAACATAGACCGCACAACCAAAAACGTGCAGATACGATATGTTGGGTTTGTATCCGGTAACCAACTAAATGCCGCTATATGATTGTGTCGCAACAGGCCTCAGGCAGACCAACATGGTTACGTGCAATATTGCATGGCCCTAAGCAGTGATCGGGAGCTTGGTACATATGACCAATGATCGAGCAATCATTTGTAAGCGCTTAATGAATGTCTCTGCCAGGCCGTACAGGGTGTGAACATGGGGTACTGAATGTTCAACTTCAACCCCAACTGACATGCAATAGTCATCAAAAGTTTTAGATGTGAATTCTCCAGCATTATCCAATCGAATAGATTTGATCGGATAATCAGGATGGTGAGCCTTGAGCTTAATAACCTGAGCCAACAGTTTGGAGAATGCAGTGTTCCTTATGGACAACAAGCACACGTGTGACCAATGTGTGGAAGTGTCAACCAAAACCATAAAATATCTAAATGGTCTGCATGGAGGGTGAATCGGTCTACAAATGTCCCCCTGAATCCTTTGTAGAAAAATAGGAAGATTTGGATGAATCTTCTCATAAGAAGGCTTAATAATAAGCTTTCCTATGGAGCAGGTTTGACATGCGATTCCTTGAATATAACCTAAACTTCTGGTTAATGGATGTCTGTGTGATGATTTGAGGATATGACACATCGCTGTTCGTCCAGGGTGTCCCAAATGATCATGCCAAAGTGTAATTTCATGCGCGATCCTAGAGGTAGGGCCGGTCACATAGTGGCTTTCTATAGGGCGTATGGTCGTAGTATACAGACCACTCGGGATACGCTCTATCTTCTCTAGAATACGCTTCTGGCCATATTAGTGGGAAGTTATGTTCATAAATTCAACTCCATTTTCTACATAGGTTTCAGTGTGGTAATTATTATCTTTAATGTTCTTGAAACTCAACAACGTTCTTCCGGAACATGGAGAATAAAGTGTCTCATCAATGGTCAAAATTTTACCATTAGACAACATTATACGTGCCTTACCGTATCCTTCGATCAGGTTGGATGGGCCTGAGAGGGTTGTCAGAGGTGCATTCTTAGGTATGAAGTTAGTGAAATAGATGTATTCACGTAAAATGGTGTGCGTGGTTGCATTATCTGCCAGACAACTAACTTTCCCACTAATCATACCTAGAATGAAAATTAATTTGAATCGGTCGCATGCATAAAAGTTCTAAAAACAAATATTCATTCAAAATAATTTTAAGTATTCAAGGATGGAAATTAATTAAACTTAATATCCAAAAACAAATTACCAACAAATAATCCAAACATAAGGGAAAATTATTCAAAATTAAACCAAAAACAGAAGGGGGGGTTCGGCCACTAGGTGGAATTTGGCCCCAACGTCTAAATTTCAACTAGAAAAATAGTTTATGTCTAAGATTCTAATCCTCCATAGGGGTAATAGCCTCTTGAAAGTCAGAAACCTCAATCTTGGTACTCTACAGTTAATCCATTTGCACAAAGTTTGATTCAAACTTCTTACGACAAGAATGATATTCAGCTATAACCTTCAAGGGAGCTCAGCAAACACGGGACCAATGGTCCTTTGAACCATAGCGATAGCACATATCTGCATCCATGGTTTCAGGTGCTTTGCCCTTATTCTTGAAGTTTGAGGCCTTGGGAGCGAGGTTAGGGCGACTCTGGGCCTTGTTTCCTCCCTTAGATATGCCTTGGCTCTGTTGACCTTGACAGGGTGGCTTCTGGCCGCCCCTACCACGCCTTTGTTGGCGTTTTAGGCGCTTGTTTGTGCTATAGTGTGCTTTAGGCATAACAGTCCCCCAATAGGTCGAGCTTAATGATTTTTCATCAACAGGTGATTCTGCTTTTCAGCGAGAAGTAAAACAGAGATCAAATCCAAAAACCTAGTGAACTTCTGAGCCCTATATTTTTGCTACAGTACGATATTAGTAGCAGAGAAGGTCGAATAGGTCTTATCCAGGAGATCCTCTTCGATCAAGGTCTCATTACAGAACTTGATAAGTGATCAGATTCGATAAACTTCATAATTATACTCATTCACAAACTTAAAGTCTTGGAAACGCAAATGTTGCCGGTCATGTCGTGCTTCAGGCAAGAAGATGTCCTTTTGGTGATCAAAACGATCAGCCAAAATGACCCGTAGTGCTCGTGGATCATCCTCAGCAAAGTACTCAGTTTGCAGTGTGTCATGAATATGTCTTCGGATGAAGATCATGGCAGTGGTTTTCTCAGCTTTACCAACCAAATTGTTCGTCTCATCTTCAATGGCGGGACACAAATTCGTTGCAGTGAGGTGGAGCTTCACATCTTAGACCCACTTGAGGTAGTTCCTTCCAAAGACCTCTAAAGCGATAAAGTCGAGTTTGTTCAAATTCAACATGTTCCTATCGCAAAATAAATGGATAGGAATGTGATTAGTGTAACGGAGAAGAATATCAATTGATTAACATAGGAGTAGAACATTCAGGTTCTAATAGACATGTATTGGTTTAAATTTACACGAAAAAAACTTCGGCTTTTCATGGGTGATGTTTTTAAGGAAAACTTTAGGTTTTCAAACAAGGCATGTTTCTAGAAACTTCAGGTTTCGAAATAATTGTGAACTTCAGGTTCATATGTTCATGCAGACAAACACAAATATTATACAGAAATACCCAACAATAAAATATGCATATAAAACTTCAGGTCTATAAATATAATTGAATTATTGGACTAAATTTACAGTGTGGGTGAAAAAAAAAATTATAAAACCCAACGTGCCTAAAAAATAGGCAATTAAACCTTGGGCCCCAAAATAATTAGCTAAAGCCCACGGGTGGGCTGAGTAGTTTGAAACGTGCGGCCCAAGCCCAAAAATTGAGCTGGGTTAGGCTCGACTAGGCTGTAGGCCCAAGATAGATAGGCACGCCGCTGCGAACCCGAGAGAGAGGGCGAGATCGAGTTCATCACAGGCCAAGTGTACTGAATCAGTAGCTACAGACTGGGATTTGGTGCGGTTGGGTGCAAGGAACTCGGAGAGCCATTTAGGGGTTTGGTTTTGCTGCGGTGGGGACATGGGGACACTGGTGTTGCGAGTTGAGTCCAACAGAGGCCCAATTAGGCTCTGTGATGTAGGCCGAAAGAAGTGTCCAAACCCAAAGAGCTGAAACTTTGCTAAAACAGGCCAAGCCCAAGTGGCTTGGATTTTTGATCCAGACACCCTAGCTCAACTGGGTGAACTCGCCGGAGAAGAAGACCGGTTCCACCGCTTCAGGCGATCATGTCGTAGTACAAAAGTCATAACGAAGGCCGTGGGTGCAACGGCAACCCATAAAATTGAACGGAGAGTGAAAAACTCTCAACGTTGTAAAACCCTAAAAATTTGTGATTTGAATTTCAAAGAAAACATCGAATTTAAGGCAAAGACCTATTGGTGACGATTGCAGGTTGTCGGGGAGGTAGCCGGAGATGGCTGGGCATAGCTGTCGGCTATACTACTCGACGATTCAAGGGAGGCGATGTCGTCTCGGCGTCGGGTTTAGGGTTTGGTCCTGAAGCCGTGGTTCCAAGTTCGGGTTCTCAGCTCGGGGGAAAAGAAACCTGTCGACATGGATGGGTTTTCAACAAAACCCTAAAAAAAACTTTATAATAATTTTTTTTTTTAATTCTAGATTAATTCAATGCATATTCATAAAATAATTTGATGCAAGAGCAGATATTTGATGCAATTCATGGCATCAAATTCACATAATTCAACAATTATGGATCTAATGCATACATTATTTATGTAGAATCTAAAATTTGAAAAACGTAAAGTTTGGTCATGCATTATGGTGAATATTCATGCTATCAGGGCTGCAAAAATATCAAGATAAAAACCGTTGTTTTGGAAGAACCTAATTGCGTGATGATATTGGTGAACTGGTTTGATGTAGAAGGTTTCCACGTCAGATTCCTAAGTGCAGTGGTAGGAGTGTGCTGATAACGTGTTGTGGTCTATATTTAACTGACAGGGGAAGGGGGTCAGCGGCACAGAGATAATATAGGGATAGGAGAGAGAAGAAATCCTTCTCCTCCAAGGAATACAAGTCCATATAGGAAAGAATAACTAGAATAAATCTAATCTAGGATTTACACAGTCACACTTAAATAAGAAGTTTATAACAGTAACTAATGATATAATTTTTTCTAGGTCTCAATTAAATCGGATAAGGCATCTGGTCCAATATTTTAGTGGATAAGGGTGTTGGCCTTTTATTCATGAGTCCACATTCAAAACTCCATTTTACCTAAATTAGTGTAACAGTTTCAAACAATCCCTCCTCTTAACATTAATTGTATTTTTTAGAAAGTAAATTAAATTCGATAAGGATCCAATCCGACCAAATCCGATGCTAATTGAAGATGGATTTGAACAGAATTCAAATTCGTTAAACTGATTATAAATGGATCTAGATATGGATCAAGACAGACTCAATTTGTATTCGACCCATTTAAAGATATAATTGTAAAGCACTACAAATTTTTTGGACTAAGAATGTGGGGAAGAAAATCTCTCTGGCACAATCAGAAGAGTCCGTAGACTTGTTATGGCATAGTCAACCTTTTGGGTCACATGTTTGCAATTTCTAGGAAGAGCCAAAGGGAATTGCTTAATCTTTGAGTTAACACGTGAGTGAAGCATCGATCGAACAGACAATATATAGACATAGCACCCCACCAAATTTTGGTTACAGTCCTTTTCAAATATAGTTTATTCTTTTTAATTGTGTTTAGTGAGACCTTTTCCACCGTTGACATATGCAGAGTAAGTAAATTTTCATTGCTAGACAGTTATGTTTCAAGGTTTTTATCACTTGTGGTTGTTGAATTATGCGAAACTGATGAAATTCAAAACCATGCAAGGTGAAATTAAGGACCACAATGTTGTGTAGCATCAAATGACAAGGTTTACATTGAACGATTCTCGAGTTTTGGAACCAAATTGGCAAGTTTTGAATTGTTTATAGACCGTTTGAATAAAAATTCCTTCTTTCGATATATTATATTTTTCATTAACAATATCAACAATACATATGTTTGTGTTACTCTTCGAGACGCTTGTAAATTAAGTGGTGGAGTAATTTTTTTTTTTTTAACAAATGATATTATCTACACTAAAGGAGTGGAAGAGTGGGTTAAGCCTTACAATGAGCTTGCTATAATAATGTGGTTTAAATTCGCCTTTGGCAATAATCGAATCTAAGACCTCTAACTTACAAATGAAGAAGAATATCACTAGACCGTAGTACTAAGTGGTAGGTGCTGAAGTATTTAAATCTACTAGACTACTACAATCTGAATTCTCCTGTGTTTGATTCCCTAATTCCTCAATAACACCTATGGTAAATAAAATAGAAAGAAGGGTACTTCTTTGCCCCTTTGTTCCTTTGTGAATGGCGAAGATTTTTCTTTGGATAATGAGAGACTAAATTTTTAAACCAAATTTGAAAATCAAATGATGTGTTACAAATAGGAAATAAGCGCGTTAACTGATACATAATTAATAATTCAATTATCAACAACCACACCATTTAACTTACATATTTTAATTTAAAATTTTGATTTTCCTAACCTTACCATTTTTCTCTTCCCTAACCTTTGCACGTTGTCTTAAATCAAAAGCCATGAGATAAAGATATAGAGCTCGTTTGGATGTGCTTTTAAAATGACTGAAAGCGCTTTTAGTGAAAATGTTATTGGAACCAATTTTTAGTAAAAATGCAAGTAAATTCTGAAAAAGCACTTTAAGTTGTCACATCCCAGCCTCCGCATAGCAAGATATTGTCCGCTTTGGGCCACACCCTCACGGATTTGTTCTTAGGTTTCGGCACGAGAACTTCCCAGGGGGTCACCCATCCTAGGACTGCTCTCGGCCAAACTCACTTAACTTCAGAGTTCTTATGGGATCCGGAGCTAGTGAGTTCTCAAAACATGTCTTGCAATGGGAGGTAAGCATGGTTCTGACATAAGAAAACAAGAGTTAAACACACTAGGAACCTATGCTTTGATACCAAGCTGACACACCCCGACCTAGGAAGGTCGAAGCATGCTGGCCATCACCAAGAGGTGACGTAACCATAAGGGTAAGTGATGTGAAAAAGTGAATAAATTTAAAACTAATTAGAACTAATTATTCTAAACAGTGAAAGAGTGCGCAATCGTGGGAATAATTCACTACAATTATTCAGAGCTTAAAAAGACAGTACAACTACCAAAGAGTAGTCAAAGCAGTTAAAGTACACTTATTACATAACAGTGATAAGTTCGTACGTCTAAACCGAAGATAATGTCAGAACTGCCAAAGGTTCCTTGAGTGCCATGAAGAAATCAACTATCTAGGTCCTGGAGGGGCGGAAAACAAAGTTGAGTGGGTCAGCAAAACAACGTTTGTAAGAAAACCTTTATTTTCGAATATAGTAACCCTTCGCCGTAAAACAAGTATAGTTTCCGTAAAACATACTACGTAAGTATGTAATAAAAGTACAACAACAATATAACCAGAAATACGCCAAGTCATGATATATCAAATGCCACAGTTATAATCATGTGATAATCAAGTATAACTAAGTGCTCATCCATCTAAGCTGACACACAAGTTCGAACAGATAATCTCTAACACGAACAGGACTAGGTGTAATCAATATGCTCTAATACTACGATCAAGTGAAGGCTGGTGCAGAAGAACTGTCACATACAAGTCGAATTGCCTAATGCAATATGCCCGACATGACTGGCACCTAACTTGGATCTGATGTGATATAAACTAGCACTCAAATTAAACCCTCTTGTTGACAATTGTAGTATATATGTAAGTAGGGATCGTTCTAGGCCGAGGATTAAGAGGGATTGCTAAGACACTTGAAACTGACTTAAAAACGTAGAACTAAGTTTAAAACACTAAACTGGACTCAAAGAATTCAAAACTAGACTCTAATGACTCAAAACAACTAAAATGACTCAAAACAGCACAAAACAAGCAAATAGACTCAAAACAGACACTAAGATTGATTTTGGACAAAAATTGGTTTTATCTTGACTCAAAACACTTAAAAACACAAAGTTGGATAGATTCTAACTAGTTTGACACTCCAAAGTAAATGGGGTTTGGTTTTGACAAATTTGAAAACTAACAAAGCAAATTGTAAAAAATTAAGACAGGGCACAAAATTGGGTTGTTTCAATGGATGGATGGCTAGCTAGAGGGTTCTTCTCCATACATAACACACTTGCATACAAATCGATTTCCAGTTGTTTCTTTCAATAAACCATGAATCTCAACGGCCCAAGTTAACTGTGAAAGCGCACGCATTAACCCTCGGATTTTCCTTATATCATTGTATTGGATGGAAATAGTGCATGGCAATCAAATTATTCTTCAAAGGTTCCCTACATGAAAGCGCATAATAGAGATACAATCAAAGATCATTAAGCTCTATGAAAATCATAAGCATTGACAAGACATTCGTAACTATGAAAGCGCATGATACTCCTACCAAGAATCTACTTAACATGATTGTGACTAGCAACCTTCACTACTAGTGAATATAAGTTCATAACGATTAGGTGAAATTCCCTTATATTCTAGCATCTGATTTATGCATGCAAATTAAGTGTGCACCCTCAACCCACATACACAAACAAGTTTTAATTCAAACAGTTAAGTAAATTGAATTCACAACTTATGAAATCACAACTGGATGTAATCAATTCATATTGCAAGTATAATCATGGTTTCGAATTCCCCTTAGCTAAGAGGGGTTTAGTTCCTCACGTTCGCAAAACAAAGATTATTAAATTTAAACATTGAAAACAAAAGAAAGATTACACCTAAAAACGTTCCAGCAATCCTAACTCAAATGGCAAGCACGTCCAAGGGCTCTCCTTCTTCCTCTTTGCTACGGCACAAGGTATGGTTGATGGTTTGAATGGTGGATTGTATGAGAGAATGGATAGAAGGCTGAATGGTTGAAGGAATAGGATGTTGGCTATGGCAGAGAATGAATTGGGATGTGTATGGGAGTGAATGAATGTCCAAGGTTGCGGCAGAAAGTGTTTATTTAAGGGTTTTAGGAAATCAAAACCCTAACTTATTTTGGTTCACAGAAACTAATTCAAATCTACTAGAAAAAGGAAAATAAAATCAGAAATAAAAAGGAAAGGGTAGGGAGATATGCGGCAAGGGCTTTTAAGAATGGAAAAGGGAAGGAAATTAAAAAGGGAATGCAGCAAGGAAGGGAAAAGGGATACCTTGCACAGCAAGGGAAGGAAAAAAGGGTAAGGGAGGTGCGGCTTGTCCAAAAGGGAGAGGGAATGTGTCCAGCCGTGTCCTAGGGAAGAAGGGAAAGGTTTTACACGGTTTGGGAATAGGGAAACATGGGAAAGGGAAATGCTGCACAAGGAGGAAACAAGGAGGGAACACAAAGGGGACAAGGCGCCATTTTTGTAGGAGATGGTCAAATTGTGTCTTTCCTTGTCTTCCAAGCTTCCAT
Organism: Heteromeles arbutifolia; assembly: GCA_024362995.1. Classification (NCBI taxonomy): domain Eukaryota; kingdom Viridiplantae; phylum Streptophyta; class Magnoliopsida; order Rosales; family Rosaceae; genus Heteromeles; species Heteromeles arbutifolia. Next base: position 32,999,227 of record JANCRC010000002.1, on the reverse strand, counting down.
TTTGACTTCTCTTGACTTCTAGCCTCTTTTGGTCTTCAATTTCGTCCATCCACCTTGCTCCATGCATATGTAATCCATTCCAAGCCCAAAACTGCTCCAAAATGCACCAAAATGCACATTCTTGTCACTTTAGCCCTTTGGACCTACAAACACACGAAAATAGATTAAAATACATAAATAACTAAGAAATAACAACATAAATGCAAGAAAACATGCTAACTAAGTCACATAAATATGCTCCTATCAAATTCCCCCACACTTAGCTTTTGCTAGTCCTCGAGCAAAACAAAACAAACAAAACAAACAAAACATAATCTAAACCTTCCAACATTTGCCTCAGGGATTTCCAATGCAACATGACATGTTAAAAATCATTACTTACGTAGATTTTGGCCATCCCTACCCTCGAGCACATACTTAATCATAGTCACCATTCACTAGCTCGCATTTAATCAATTAAAACAACGTTTTGAATGTAGTAACATGCCTTAGAGAATCCCTCAATTCCTCACCAGATATACACTCTATTTTCACACATATTTTTTTACTACACTCCCCATACTAGTTATATGTGAGAAGATTGATGTAAACATGTAGACTAGCACTCACATAAGTTTATAACAAAGATGGCATTTTCTGGAATTATTAATGCAACATGTATATGATCTCATGAATGGAATGCTACTACTTAGATATGAGAACCAGGGACACCATATGCTCATACCAATTCCAAACTCCACATATTGAAACACACAACACTCAAGATAGAAGTTGAGGGTTGTAACGGGATTAAGGTTATTGGCTACAAAGAAAGGTAAAAGATAAACAAAAATTCTTTAAGCGATAGTAAGCAAAGTAATGAAATTGACAATTAGAATTCACTTTTGAATGCAAAAACTTAACTTTAAACACAAGTGAAGATTCATACAACATTTTAGGGTCAAATTCAAACTTTTGGACCCTTTCTTCAACAACCAACACTTATGAGCTTATTCTCACTTATTTTTCAACTCTTTTTCATTCTTTTCACAACTTTTCTTTTCTTTTTTCTTTTTTTTCTTTTCTTTTTTCATGAATTTTTCTTTTTCTTTACCAAACCCGTGCTCTATTTCTTTGTTTTGCACGTTTTCAACACAAAAGTCCCTTCCCCCACACTTGTTTTTCTGCATAAGGACAATCAAAAGGAATTCCTTCTAAGTCATGCTTCACTATGCCTTAAGAACAAGGGTATGGATGGTCCTATTCTAGGCTAGGTAAGGTTAATGTGGCTTACAAAGAAAATAGGCTAAATAAGGCTCAAAATGGGCTAAACCTACAAAACATATGAAAAATGGGGTACGGCTGTTTGGCTCTTGGTGGTAGCTAAACAACTTCAACTTGATCATGTGTTATGCAAATCAATGTCATGCTTTGAATGAGACGGGTATGAGTTCTAGTATTTGGAACTAAATGATGAGACGCCTTCTAAGTAGCAGCCAAGCAAAGAATAATGAGATCATGCAACGACTTCAGAAAACAAGAAATCACAGATTCATAACTCTCCAAACAAAGTTTAGGCTCAAGTCTCTCAGGGATGTAGCATTAGTTTGAGTTTCTTCCTTCAAGCATGTTACAAAAACTGATTTTTTTCCTTTGTGATTACATGTGAATTCATAAACGACAACTACAACCAAGCATAAAACAAAGAGCATATCAAACTTCCATCCATGTTTGTAACTTTCTTTAACAGTCATGCAATTAAAAACCAAATCGTCATCATTGTGTTGGAAGGTACCTAAGACACAAACACACCAAAACGACTCTAAAAACACTTCAAAAACTGATTTTTTTCGAATTTTTATCAAATTTTTGGATTTTTTTAGTCAAAACATACTAAAATGCTTCAAAACACTTAAAAACAGTGAGAAACAACATTAGAAGTGATAAGTGATAAAATCCCACGAAAATCATGCAAAAAGAGCTTATTTACCCCCCACACTTAAACCAAACATTGTCCTCAATGTTTCAAACATAAACTCACACAGCAGACAAACAAAGAAGCATGGTTTTTGGAGCGATTCCTAGATCTTCCATCTTTAAATGCATGGGTTGCCTCCCAAGAAGCGGTTGCTTTAACGTCTTCCAGCTGGACGATACCTCCAATTATGCTTGACTAGAGCCCACGGCATGGAGGGGTATTTCCTCTACAATATGCTCCTCAAAATGCTCGTAGTATGGCTTCAACCGCTATCCATTCACTTTGAATTCTTGTCCCATTTTCAAGCTTTGAATTTGGACTGCACCATAAGGAAAGACATTAGTAATAACAAATGGGCCAACCCACTTAGAATGCAACTTACCGGGAAACAATCGAAGGCGGGAATTAAAGAGTAACACTTTCTGCCCAATTGAGAATGATTTGCCACGAATCATCTTGTCATGGAAAGCCTTTGTATTCTCCTTGTAAATTCGAGCGTTCTCATACGCTTCATGCCTAATTTCTTCAAATTCATTCAATTGAAGCTTCCTATGAATTCCATCGACATCAATGTCCATGTTGAATGTTTTGACAGCCCAATGCGCCTTGTGTTCCAATTCTACGGGAAGATGGCATGGTTTGCCATAGATGAGCTAAAATTGGGACATGCCAAGATGTGTTTTGTAGGCCGTGCGATATGCCCACAGTGCATCATCCAAACGCAAGCTCCAATCCTTCCTAGTTGGCCCAACGGTCTTCTCCAAAATCTGCTTGATTTCTCTATTCGAAACCTCGGCTTGGCCATTTGTTTGAGGATGGTAATGTGTAGAAACCTTATGTGTGACATTGTACTTCTTGAACAGCGCCTCAATGGTTCGATTGCAAAAGTGAGAACCTCCATCACTTATGATTACTCTTGGCATTCCAAACCTTACAAATATGTTAGTTCTAATTAAATCTGCAACCACTCTTGAATCATTAGTTCGGGTGGCTTTTGCTTCCACCCATTTCGACACATAATCCACAACAAGTAAAATATAAAGGAAACCATGTGATGAAGGAAAAGGACCTATAAAATCAATGCCCCAAACATCAAAAATTTCGATAGGAAGTATGACATTTTGTAGCATTTGATCCCTTGCACCTATATTACCCGTTTTTTGACAACGATCACAGGACATACAAAAGGTTCTAGCATCCCTAACTATAGTTGGCCAATAAAATCCACATTCTAAAACCTTAAGGGTTGTGCGTTGTGTCTTAAAATGTCCCCCACATACATAAGTGTGACAGAAAGTTAAAATTGAATTAAACTCCAAATCATGCACACACCTACTTAGAATCTGATCAGAGCAATATTTCCACAAATATGGATCATCCCAAACATAAAATCTTGCATCCTTTTTCAATTTACCACGTTGGTTTCTGTTTAGAGTGTTTGGAACTTGTTTAGACACCAAATAATTCACCAAATCAGCATACCAAGGTTCATTTACCTCAATGGACAGCAATTGCTTATCAGGAAACGTATCTTGGATAGGTATTGACTTCTCATCATGCACCAAACGGCTCAAGTGGTCAGCCACCACGTTTTCACTCCCTTTCTTGTCCCTAATTTCAATATCGAACTCTTGGAGAAGCAACATCCATCGAATAAGCCTTGGTTTAGCTTCTTTCTTTATAAGCAAATACTTCAAAGCTGCATGATCAGTGAAAACAATAACTTTAGTGCAAATTAAATAAGAACGAAACTTATCTAATGCAAACATAACAGCAAGAAGTTCTTTTTCAGTGGTGGAGTAGTTTAATTGAGCATCATTCAAGGTTCGGGATGCATAATGGATGACATGTGGCTGCTTGTTCTTCCTTTGGCCTAAAACAGCTCCAATTGCATAATCTGATGCATCACACATTAGTTCAAAAAGAAGGCTCCAATCTGGTAGAATGATGATGGAGGTCGAAGTAAGCATGTCCTTAAGGTGTTTGAAAGTCTTCTCACATTCCTCATTGAACTTAAAGGCCACTTCTTTTTGGAGGAGACGGCATAAGGGCTGTGCAATCTTTGAAAAATCCTTGATAAATTGCCTATAGAATCCTGCATGACCAAGAAAAAAACGAACCTCTCTCACCGAAGTAGGAGAGGGTAAGTAGCGTACAAGATCTATTTTTGACTTATCAACCTTAATTCCTTTTTCAAAGATTATGTGACCTAAAACTATGCCTTGTTTCACCATAAAATGACATTTCTCCCAATTTAAAACAAGGTTAGTTTCAATGCATCTTTTCAATATTAGGGTCAGATTATCCAAGCAATCATCAAAGGTCTTACCAAATACACTAAAATCATCCATAAAGACCTCAATGATCTTTTCAACATAATCTGAAAATATACTTACCATGCATCTTTGGAATGTGGCTGGTGCATTGCATAAACCAAATGGCATGGGACGATAAGCAAAGGTGCCAAAGGGGCACGTGAAAGTGGTATTTTCTTGATCCTTCGGGGTTATTACAATCTGATTATAACCTGAATATCCATCGAGAAAACAATAAAATGCATAACCAGCTAACCTTTCAAGCATTTGATCAATGAATGGCAAAGGGAAGTGATCCTTCCTTGTGGTGGCGTTGAGCTTCCTATAATCAATGCAAACTCTCCAACCAATTTCAATACATGTAGGTACAAGCTCATTCTCTTCATTCTTCACCACAGTGACTCCAGATTTCTTTGGAATAACTTGGATAGGCGAAACCCAACGGCTATCAGAGATGGGATAGATCACTCCATAATCAATTAGCTTGATAATCTCCTTCTTCACGACTTTCATCATTGGAGGGTTGAGTCGGCGTTGAGCCTCTCGAGATGTTTTAGACCCCTCCTCCAAAAGTATACGATCCATGCATGTGGTAGGGCTGATTCCCTTGATGTCGGCCAATGTCCACCCAATTGCTGTTTTGTACTCATTCAACACCCTCACCAACTTTGCTTCTTCTTGTGCCGTGAATGAGGAAGAGACAATGATGAGCAAAGTCTCTTGGTCTCCCAAGAAAACGTACTTCAAATGGCTTGGTAATGGTTTAAGTTCGAGGGAATGTGCCTGAACTATTGAGGGTAGCAACTTATTAGCCGAAACTGAACTTGAAATTGGGAGCAAAAGCTTACCAGATTGTGGTGGCAATGATTCGAGGGCAGCCACCATCTCAATCACTTCTGGACTAGGGGGCACGGCAAGGATGTGTTCATGCATGCCGTGGGTGAGCATAGGTGCTGTCCCTTCGTTTTTAAGGCCCATTCCCTTCGTAATGACCGTTTCAAGTGCATCTTCATTCAATTGTTCAAGATGTTCCTGCGCCAATGAATCAATTATATCAATAGAAAAACAAGAATGATCATCACTAGGATACTTGATAGATTTAGAAAGATTGAAATAAATAACTTCCCCATCAAATTCCATTGTCAAGGTCCCCTTGAACACATCAATCTTGGTGCGGGCTGTTTTCATGAATGGCCTTCCAAGGAGGATTGGCAATGAATGAGAGCGGTCCGAATCTTCCATTTCAAGCACATAGAAGTCCCCCGGAAAGATTAAGTGATTGACCTGCACTAAAACATCTTCCAAAACTCTTTTTGGATAGGCGTTAGAACGATCGGCCAATTGAATAATCACACCATCATTTTTCAGCTATCCTAAGTTCATAGATGCATAAATAGAATAGGGCATGACATTAATTGATGCACCTAAGTCTAACATGGCATGTTCAAACCGAGTATTGCCAATAACACAAGGAATTGTAAAACTACCCGGATCTTTGCATTTAGGAGGCAGTTTACGTTGCAAGACAGCTGAAACGTTTTCACTTACCGCTGCCACCTCTTTATTCGAAATTCTCTTCCTAGTTGTGCAAAGTTCTTTTAGAAACTTGGCATACCTTGGAACTTTCTTGATTGCATCAAGGAGCGGGATATTTACTTGCACCTTTCTAAACGTCTCAAGAATGTCCTTCTCAGCCTCCTCCTTCTTTGATTGCATAAATTTGCGAGGGAAAGGTACATTTGGAGGAATAACCTTAGAAATAATCGAATTTGGAACCTCCTTACCTTTTATGGATGGATTAGGTTGCTTAGGTGGCTGCGGCAAGGGTGGTTCTACCCTTGCCGTGGGCTTTGCTTGTTCCTCCTCTTCAATCAGCAACTTCTCATCCTCTTTTGGATGTGATTTGGAAGGTTGTGGGTCTGTTCCAACTTGTTTTCTACTTCGCAACATGTTGGCCTTTGCAGATTCGAATCCTCTATTCGGGTTGACAATGGTTGAACTTGGCAATTTGCCTTGCTCTCTGAATTGGCCCATGAATTCCGCCATCTGCCCCATTTGCTTCTTCAATTCATCCACCTCCTTGGCTTGATTTTGCATTCCCTGCGCCAATGTAGTTAGTAACTTAAACGTATTATCATCATTCATTAACGTACTTGAGTTGGATTAGGCAGATTGTTGTTGGGATTAAGTTGGTACGAATGGTCGTGGATAAAAACCCGGAGGTTGCTGTCTAAATGCACTTTGTTGTTGGGTTTGTTGGGGTTCCCTCCACTTGAAGTTTGGATGATCTCTCCAACCTGGATTATATGTGTTAGAGAAATGATAACTCCTTGGTTGGTTTTGGCTCCCAAAACCCACGGCATTGGCAGATTCCCACCCTCCATTCTCGATCAATTGAGGGCATTGGTCATTGAGATGCCCTTGCATAGAACACACTCCACAAATGGCTGCATTGTGCATTTTTGATCCATCCACAACCTATGACACAAGAGTAGTGAGGTTAGCTAATTGAGATTGAATTTTAGAAATTGCACTTACCTCATTCACTTGGGGTTGTTGTCGTGGGGTGTCTCTTCCTCCAACGCCTTCATATTGTTGTGCATTCAATGCTCTATTTGCAATTAAGATCTTTGCAGCCGTTGAGGTCTTGTCCACCAAAGCTCCTCCCGCTGAAGCATCAAGCATTTGTCTTTCAATAGGAAGAAGTCATTCGTAGAAATATTGAAGTAAAAGTTCTTCCTTAATTTGGTGTTGTGGACAAGAAGTAACTAACGTCTTGAAATGCTCATAATAGGCTGGAAACGACTCTCATTGGTTTTGTTGGATGCCACTAATTCTTTTCCTCAAGAGAATGACTCGTGAGGTAGGGAAAAATTTCTCCAAGAAGGCACGCTTCATGCTCTCCCATGAGGTGACGGTTCCAGGTGCCAATTCGTACAACCAATCTTTAGCTTTTTCCAAAAGAGAGAATGGAAAAGCTTTTAACTTCAATATGCTTCCATCGACGTTGACAATAGTCATGCTTGAACACACCACTTCGAACTCCTTCAGGTGCTTGTTTGGATCCTCCATGGACAGCGCATGAAACTTCGGGATGTGGTGCAACAAACTGGACTTCAATTCGAACTCCTCGATTTTGCCTTGAGCTGCCATGGGGTATTGAATGCATAGGAGTGTGGCATTGTCCAATCCCGAAGCAGAGAGCTCCTTGATTGTTTGATTGTCCGCTGCCATGACTTGTTCTTCCTCCAACACCTGAGCCGTGGGCTCTTCTTCCTCTTCTATTACTTGTTCTTCAAGCTCAAGTTTAGGGCTAGGTGGATTAGATTCTTGTTGATTTCTCTACCTTCTCAAAGTCCTCTCAAAATTGTCGTCAAAGTCCAAGTTGTGCTCACGAACAGGTTGAGAACTTCGAGTCATAAACTAGTACCTAAAAACAAGAAACTAAACAAAGTCAGAAACAAAAACAAAAACACACGAAAAAGAAACAAAAAGAAACAACGGGGGATTAGCAAAGTTGCTAATCCCCGGCAACGGCGCCAAAAATTTGATGTGATATAAACTAGCACTCAAATCAAACCCTCTTGTTAACAATTGTAGTATATATATATAAGTAGGGATCGTTCTAGGCTGAGGATTATGAGGGATTGCTAAAACACTTGAAATTGACTTTAAAATGTAGAACTACGTTTAAAACACTAAACTAGACTCAAAGAATTCAAAACTAGACTCTAATGACTCAAAACAACTAAAATGACTCAAAACAGCACAAAACAAGCAAATAGACTCAAAACAGACACTAAGAGTGATTTTGGAGGAAAATTGGTTTTATCTTGACTCAAAACACTTAAAAACACAAAGTTGGACAGATTCTAACTAGTTTGACACTCCAAAGTAAATGGGGGTTTGGTTTTGACGAATTTGAAAACAAAAGAAAGATTACACCTAAAAACGTTCCAGCAATCCTAACTCGAATGGCAAGCACGTCCAAGGGCTCTCCTTCTTCCTCTTTGATGCGGCACAAGGTATGGTTGATGGTTTGAATGGTGGATTGTATGAGAGAATCGATAGAAGGCTGAATGGTTGAAGGAATGAGATGTTGGCTGCGGCAGAGAATGAATTGGGATGTGTATGGGAGTGAATGAATGTCCAAGGCTGAGGCAGAAACTGTTTATTTAAGGGTTTTAGGAAATCAAAACCCTAACTTATTTTGTTCACATAAATTAATTCAAATCTACTAGAAAAAGGAAAATAAAATCAGAAATAAAAAGGAAATGGTAAGGAGATATGCGGCAAGGGCTTTTAAGAATGGAAAAGGGAAGGAAATTAAAAAGGGAATGCGACAAGGAAGGGAAAAGGGATACCTTGCGTGACAAGGAAAGGAAAAGGGGTGAGGGAGGTGCGGCTTGTCCAAAAGGGAGAGGGAATGTGTCCAGCCGTGTCCTAGGGAAGAAGGGAAATGTTTTACACGGTTTGGGAATAAGGAAACATGGCAAGGGGAAATGCTGTACAAGGAGGGAACAAGGAGGGAACACAAAGGGGACAAGGCGCCACTTTTGTAGGAGATGGTCAAATTGTGTCTTTCCTTGTCTTCCAAACTTCCATTCTGACTTCTCTTGACTTCTAGCCTCTTTTGGTCTTCAATTTCGTCCATCCACCTTGCTCCATGCATATGTAATCCATTCCAAGCCCAAAACTGCTCCAAAATGCACATTCTTGTCACTTTAGCCCTTTGGACGTACAAACACACGAAAATAGCTTAAAATACATAAATAACTAACAACTAACAACATAAATGCAAGAAAACAAGCTAACTAAGTCGCATAAATATGCTCCTATCAGGATCCAAGGCGAGCGAACGGTGCGATGTGAAAATACACGTGAAGGACTGGCCCTAGCCTTGGGGCGAGTACTTACACCGGGGTGTAGCAGATAAGCATGTACAAATATGTATAAATGTCATGACAATAATATCCTAACCATCTAGTAGCATTTATCACAATTAATATCACAATAACGATACTTGGCAATATAAGCGTAAAAGTGAAGTAAATACGCATTTAAGGAAACTATAATTATGTATAGGTATAAAACAAACTGCCCACTCACCTGGAGTCCGCGCTACAATTCCCTAGCACGAATATCAAGGCGTCACGAACGATCGTTGCCTATAACAATTATCAAATCACGTCTCAGAATTCTTATCGACAGAACGCACAACTGACATAAAACACATCCCCTAGGAAGTTCTTGTGTGAGTTCCCAGAAAGAAAACCGTGAGGGAATGGTAAGCCTAAAGCGGACAATATTGTGCTACGGTGGAGCATTGGTATCAGAGCCACTCTGCCGTTTGGTGTGAATGTGCCGACGAGGATGTCGGGCCCTGAAGGGGGGTGGATTTTAACATCCCACATCGACCAACGGAGAGGGGGTGATGTGCCTTATATGTACATGCTCACCTCTATATAGCACGTGGCCTAAAGCGGACAATATCGTGCTACGGCAGAGCCGGTCTGGGATGTGACATAAGTGCTTCCTGGAAGAAGCACATAACTAGTGATTCTTGCAAAAAGCACTTCAAGTGCTTTTGGAACCCAAAAACATTTTCCCTAAAAGTGCTTTCAGTTATTTTAAAAGCACATCCAAACAAGCCCTTACTTCTTTTAATGCAATGCAAAAAGCCCACCATTGCCAAAGCTCTCTAAAACGTAGCTTTCTATGACAAGGGACTATCAAAACAACCCTTTGGAGCTCTATCTTAACTAGAAAAATGATAAACCCACGCTCGTTTTAGTTTCTTACACATTTGTTTAATTTAGTCAATAACTAGATTTTCTTGGATACGAAATGAATACAGCTAGCTAGACACATATTAACAAATTCAGCTTTCCACTAACACCATTTGTGTGAGTAGTCTCACTGTCACATCCCGGCCTGGCCCGACCACAATCCGGGCACGCCTTCACTGTAGCACGATATTGTCAGCTTTGGGTCCCGACCATGTCCTCACAGTTTTGTTTCTGGGAACTCACACGAGAACTTCCCAGTGGGTCACCCATCATGGGAGTACTCTCGCGCGCTACTCGCTTAACTTCGGAGTTCCGATGGAACCTGAAGCTAGTGAGCTCTCAAAAGGTCTCGTGCTAGGTAGAGATGATAATATACATATAAGGCTCACATGATCCACTCTCCTGGACGATGTGGAATCTCACACTCACTCTACTTTTTCACTGTGTTTTCTATTTCTTCCCATCAGAGTTTATACTGTTTCACATTTTATATGTTTTTTTGGATGTTCATCTCAGCAGCTGTGTTTTTTTTATGTTCAGGTACTTGTCGATTTCTCAAAGTGTGCCTTCTTCTGCATTTAATGCCGCTTTAGTGAATTTTTGGAACTGGACAAGCAAAGTTTTGGTCTTATTATGCAGGAAGAAAATTGGGAGGGTGATAGTAATCTGAAGCTGTTCAAATTCATGGAGGCAGTTTCAAAACACAAGCGTTCCAACAGGTAGTTTTTCATAGGGGTGGAAAAAAAAATCGAAAATTCCAAACCGAACCAATAAAATCCCGAAACCGAACCTAAAAAATCCGAAATCGAAAATCCCGAAAATTTCGGTACTCAATACCGAACCGATCCCGAAAATTCGGTATGGGAATCAGTCTCACATTTGCATTCGTTCGGTAATCCCGAACCGAATCGAAATAAAAAAAAAAATATTTAATTTTAAATATACATTTGCTGTCTTTGTTACTTTATATGGTTATGTTTGCTGTCTTTGTTTGCTATGAAAAATTACTTTATATTTGAACATATGATCTATAGCAGGCTGGGTTATTTAATGGTTGTTAGCACTTTGATTGGGAAGATCTGGATGAACCAGATAACATACTTCAAATTGCGAAGAATATGTTAGCGCAATAGCTTTAATTTGTTTGGTTTACCAATTCGTAGGTGACAGATGAGCTTCTTAATGTGTTTGCAGTGAGCCTTCTGTTCCGTTAGTGATAGAGAATGAACTTGGGAGTTATAGGATATGAGGGCAGCTAAATTATGGGAGGTGGTGGGTCATAACCATGATCAACAGATTGTTAGGTCATAAAGGGATGGGTTATGGGTTGCAGGTGAGCTATAAATGGAGAGGTCGAGTTTTGACTGCTGTGAAGGCAGATGGTAGTTCTAACTCTCAAAGTAGGCAATTCAGTTGTAAATCTTATATCATTTAGCCAAATCTGTATTAAGGAGAGATTAAACCAAAGATTAATCCAAGGCTTAGAGATAATTTTGGGATTCCGATTTGTCCCAAAATCCCGAAATTTGAAATTCCCGAAAATTTGGTTTGGGATCGGTATTGAAATTGGGATTTCCGAAAACTTCAGTTTGAAAATCGGAACAAGGATTTCGATTCGGTATCCCATACCGAACCAGCCCTAGTTTTCCATTTTCTTCTCTATTTTTCTTACCATTTTTTGAATTCCAATTTTAGTTTACCATTTCCTTCTTCTGCAATATAGATACCGGTCAATTTGTTTTAACTGCAAAAAGATGACAGGAAAATAATTGTTTCACCATATAAGTTCATCCTTCAGGCATTTTCTGCAAGCAATTTCCATAAGTTTTTTTGGTAATTTTTCCAATTTGACATGCAATTTCTCTCAAAAAATGAATTGGGTTTTTTCCAGGAGTGAGAATCCAATTAAAAGAAAACTGAAAACTGTAAACGAAACGGTTATTAAAGGAGTCTTGATTTTCTTCATTCCGTATTCTAACAACTTTTATTTACTGACAGTGAACTAGTTAAAAGAAAACTTGAGAAAGATGAACTGAATAAAGGAGGAGGATTGTATACCCTCCCGGTTTCGGTGCCCTTTCATACCCTTCTGTTTGTGTGATCACGGTTAAGCCACGTCAATATTTTATATTACTATTTATTTTTGTCTTATTATCTCTATAAAAAAAACAATATAAAATGTTGACGTGGTTTAACCGTGACCACACAAAAGAGGAGGGCATGGAAGGGCGTGAAAACTGGGAGAGCAGACAATCCTTCTCTGTGAATAAAACCCTCCAAGCTCCTGACAGATTGAAAACGGTAAGAGGTTTTTTTTAATGTTTTATTTATTTGTTTATTTTAGAATTTTTGCTTTTCCACTAGGCTGTCTCACTATGACAAAATGTCAGATTCTGTGGTAAAAAAAGCCTTTAATCCTGTTTTGTTTCATAGAATGAAATGGGAAGATATTTTGAAACTATGAATTTTGACGTTAAAACTTGTTTAAGTTAGGAGACGAATATTTCACCTTATACAAGTAAGGTATTCTTTAAATTAAATAAATATGTATAGAAAGATATGTATGTGCATCTAGACCTGGCATTTTGGATCCGACCCGTTAACCCAACCCGTTAATATTAGTATTTGGATGGATGCTTAACGGGTCGGGTCGGGTCGCTAACGGGTGAATCCGTTAACAACCCGTTAAATAACGGATCACTTTGGGTCAACCCATTAGCACCCGTTATAAATTATAACCACACCTTATCGGGGGCGGCCTTCATATCGCCCAAGCTCTCCGACCAGACCCTCCTCCGCTCCCTCCACCATCTCTCCCAAGAAATCTTCTCACTCGAGTCGTTCCAGTTCCTCCTGGGCTGCACCTCCCGCTCCATGATCTGTAGGTCAACCCTCATCTCCATCCTCTTCGAAGACATCATTCGCAGTCAGTACTTTTTAATTTTTTTCATGATTTTTATAGCAGGCCGAGAGCCTTCTTTACCTTCCTCGCGCTAATGTTTCTTTTTTCTTCCTCCCCCTCTACTCTCTATCTCTCTCACCCTTTGTCTCACTCTCCATCTCTACTCTCTCACTCTCTCTTTTGCCCCTTCTCTTACGGGTGAAACGGATCCGGTTCGGATAACCCATTAACTTAACGGGTCAGGTTCGGGTGACCCGTTAGCTTAACGGGTCGGATTGAACCCGACCCGTTTACAGGTCTATGTGCATCCAATGATTTATAGTTTTCTTCTTTTGCAGATTTTGGATCTTAGAAAACAATTACAGGACCAATTTTTGGTATGCCATGCTTTGGAGAAGGCATTGAGTTATCGCCCGTTATCACCTGATGCTACAACTGAAAACTCACTCCCTAAGGTAGGCTATTATGTGTCTTAGATGCAATTTATTGTTAGACTACAAAGGTTAGATTAGGATTATCCCAAGTGTTATGCATTAGATGTGTGCCATGTGTCACATGTGTATTAGATGAGTTAGTTATGTGAGGATGAAGTTATATATAAACAAATGTTGAATTATTCGGATATATTGAGTGAAATATTGAAAAGTTCAGTTTCCTTCTCTACTTTCTCTCTCTATCTTCTCTCTCAATCTCTGTAAGCTTTGTTAACATGGTATCTTCGCCGACGACGGGTAACTCCATTGATTGACGATGATCCTTATGCTTCAGCTATCTTTCTCATTGGTGTCTCTGTTGCTCGTTACTGTTGTTTGCTCGTTAAAGCTACGTCGGTGCACTAAGCCAGTGCGCTAAGTCGGTGATTGAAACCCTAATTTCTTTGGGATTTTCTGTAAGTCGGTGATTCTTTCTTTGATTCTTGCTTTCTTTGGTGAAGATCGTGTTGCTATTTGTCGGATTTGTGGTGTATTAGTGTTGATTCTTGCTTGGTTCATCTTCGATTGTCGATGTGTTGATTCTTGCAAAGTTGATCATTTTGTTTGTCTCATTACTCAAAATTTCTAGTTGATTTGGTGTGTTCATATAAAAATGGTTACTGTTGCTCAGTTAGCTCTTACTCAGTCACCGATCTCTTCGTTGATTTCCAGTGTTGGAAACACTGTGACTGTAAAACTTGATGATTCCAACTATGTTACATGGAATTTTCAAATGGAACTTTTGTTAGATGGAAATGGAATTCTTGGGTTTGTTACTGGTTCAATACCATGTCCAAACAAATACGTAGAGTCTGATTCTGTAGATGAGACTGTTGAAAATCCACTAGTGATTGCTGATGCTTTTAAGGTTTGGAAGATTCATGACAAAGCTTTAATGACTCTTATCACTGCCGCATTATCAACTGCTGCTATGTCATGTGTTATTGGTTGTCAAACTTCTAGAGAAACATGGACTAATCTCAAATAAAGGTTTTCTAATATAACATGAACCAGTATTGTTCAAATGAAAATTGATTTACAAAATATCAAAAAGGGACCAGAGTCTATTGATTTGTATCTGCAAAGGATCAAAGATTGTAGAGACCAACTTGCTGATGTGGGTGTGTTGATTTCAGATGAAGATATTGTAATTGTGGTTCTTCGATGACTTCCTTCTGAGTATAATACTGTCAAAGATGTTATTAGGGGAAGAGAAAATCTTGCCTCTCTTAAAGAACTTTGATCACAGTTAAGAGCTGAAGAGTCTACATTAGAAAAAATGGTTAAGCAAGCTCCTGTGATGAGTGCCATGTTTGCTAATTCTACTAATCCTAGTTTGGAGATTAGTAGTTCTTCTGGATCAAAGTTACTGTAGATGGTACTAAGAATGGTCCTCTCTTTCAACAGATGTCTCAATTGCCTCAATTTTGTCCATGTCCAACAATGTTTCCATTTCAACAATTGGCTGCATTTCCACCAATGTCATTTCCATAGAAAAATGGACAATTTACATATGTGACTCAAACTGGTTCAGGGACATACAACAACTTCAGGGGTAATCAGTTAAAACCAAAAGGAAAAGGAAAGAAGTTTTATTCTGGTTCTCAACAATATTTCCAGCAACCTTATGTCCATGGTTCTCAATCATTACAACAACCTATACAACAACACTCATCTTTTCAACAGCTAGGCAATTCAATGTCGATAGGACAAGTGTCTCAACCTTTTCAATTCTGTCAAATTTGCAACAGGAAAGGTCATAGTGCTCTCACTTGCTTTCAACATGGATGCCAGATATGTCATAGAGTTGGTCATACGGCTGCAACATGTTTTGATAGGGACAACTCATCAACTTAATATGTGGCCATGTACATACCTTTCCAACTTATTCACAGTAATTTCAGTCTCCAGCTTCTGTCATGCCTATCCATGCACATAATCATGTCATGCCAACTTCTAATTCGGCTCATAATATGATGGTTTCCTCTTCCTATAATCCTCACAAAATGACAGTCAATTTCAATATGCTTTGACTTAGAGTGTAAAATATGATTAGTAGCCAATGCCATGGTAGATTTATTGTCACAGTGTAGTAGGGGAACAGATGAACTAGAAACCTGCAGATCATTAAGCAATTACTGAATCCACACAACCTTAGCAGTGGTAGTAGCCATTGCTCAATATTCG
This sequence comes from Heteromeles arbutifolia, assembly GCA_024362995.1. Classification (NCBI taxonomy): domain Eukaryota; kingdom Viridiplantae; phylum Streptophyta; class Magnoliopsida; order Rosales; family Rosaceae; genus Heteromeles; species Heteromeles arbutifolia. Next base: position 32,983,604 of record JANCRC010000002.1, on the reverse strand, counting down.
GCTTCAATAGAGGATCTACTTACAATATTTTGTTTCTTAGAGCTCCAAGATACTGGATTAGAGCCTAAAAACACAACAAAGCTAGTTGTTGAACGTCTGTCATTGGGGTTACCAGCCCAATCAACATCTGTGTATGCTTTGATCTCCATAGAACCAGGTCGAAAACATAAGCCAAGACCAATAGTACCTCGAAGATACCTCAAAATCCATTTCACAGCAACAAAATGATCTTCAAGGGGTGAATGCATGAACTTACACACTTGATTAATAGAATATGCAAAATCGGGTCTTGTGAATGTGAGATACTGTAAGGCCCCAATTATGCTTCTATAAATACTAGGATTCGAAACAGAAGGACTACCATGATTTAATAACTTGTGATTTGGATTACAGGGAGTGATGCATGGCTTGCAGTGAAGCATATCAGTTTTATGCAAAAGATCTGTAATATACTTGGACCGGTGAACAAAGATACCTTGAGGTTGATATTCAATTTGTAGGCCAAGGAAATAGTGCAATAAGCCAAGATCTTTCATATCAAATTCTTTAGTTAATTGATTGATCACAGCTTGAACATGACTCTCAATATTCCCAGTCAAAATTATATCATCAACATACAAAAGGAGAATAACAATAGACTGGCCAGTAGACTTCCCAAACAATGAGGGATCAGCATAAGAAGATTTAAACCCCAAAGATAAAAGAAACCTGGTAAACCTCTCATTCCGAGCTCTTAGAGCTTGTTTTAAGCCGTAGAGAGACCTTTGAAGTTTGCAAACATACTCAAGGTGATGAACATCCACAAATCCCTGTGGTTGAGCCATAAAAACTTCTTCTTCAAGAAACCCGTGTAAAAAAGCATTCTTGACATCCAATTGTTTTAGTTTCCACCTTTTTGAATAAGCTAGAGATAACATAAGCCTCACTGAAGTTGGTTTAACTACAGGGCTAAATGTTTCATAGTAATCGAGACCAGCCTCTTCAGAGAATCCCTTAGCCACTAATCTGGCTTTATAGTGTGCAACAGAAACATCATGATGTTTTTTAACTTTATATATCCATTTACACCCTACCACATTCTTATTGGGAGGAAGTGGAACTAAACTCCAAGTGCCTTGTTGAACCAAAGCATTCATCTCCTCTTGCATAGCTGTTTTCTAATTAGCAATTTTAGATGCTGTAGAATAGGATTAAGGTTCCTTAATAGAAGACATGAGCACTGTAAACTTGCTTTTTCTTCACAATACCAAACTTGGATCGAGTCTGCATTGGATGAATATTAACTATATTCAAAGAAACTGGTTGTAAATCTGTGGCTTGAGACATGGCAACATCAGGATTTAACTCAGAATGAGTCACTTGTGTAGAAATAGACTCAGGAACCAATTGTGGAGATCCACCAGTAGAGACAAGATCACTTGTTGACTGAGAACATGACTGAGGATCTTGTGTTGTTAGAGAATCATGTTGTGAAAACACTTGGGGAAAAGGAATACGAATTAGTGGTGGATGATGAAATGTAGCGGGATGCACCACTAAGGGTATAGATGCCCGAGGTCTAGATGTCTCGGAAATTGAGAGATTAGGCAATCAAGGAAACACATGTTCATCAAACACAACATGCCTAGAGACAATGAGTTTATGATCCTGAAGAGAATAACAAATACAGCCCTTATACTGAGCTGCATACCCCAAAAAAATACAGGTAGTGGTTTTGGGGTCAAGTTTATTTGTCCTATATGGTTTCAAAGATGGATAACAAGCACAACCAAACACCCTCAAATGATCCAATGTAGGTGCTGAATGATACAAGACCTCAAATGGAGACTTCATAGACAAAACTAAGGTGGGCATCCTATTTATAAGATATATAGCTGTGGCACAAGCATGATACCAAAATTGTGAGGGTTGTGATGCTTGTTGAAGTAAAGTTATAGCCGTTTCAACAATATGTTTATTTTTTCTTTCTGCTAGCCCATTCTATTCAAGAGTGTAAGGGCAAAACCTTTGATGTTGAATGCCCTTATTCCTAAGAAAAGCTTGAAACGGAGCACTTACATACTCTCCACCACCATCACTTTGTAACACTTTAATGTATGCAGAAAAAGAATTATGAATAAAAGCTTGAAACTGAACAAAAGTACCAAAAACAGTAGCTTTATTCATTAATGGGAATATCCATGTATATCTGGTACATTCATCAATATATGATACATAATATCTATAGCCCTTTATAGACACACTAGAAGCGGGTCCCCAGACATCAGAGTGAATGACTTCAAATGGAATGACAGATTTTGAAGCCATTAAGGGAAATGGTAGTCTAGTAAACTTGCCTTGCAAGCAAGCAATACAAGTGTGAAGGGTGTCATTACAAGAAAAAGGAATTGTTGTTTTACTAAGAGCTACCTTAGTGACTGAATTTGTAGGATGACCTAATCTGCAATTCCAAAGTGTAGAGTTTATTTTCTAACCTATATAAGTTGCTGGAGATGCTTTAGAAGTCTTGAGCACAGGAAGTGGATACGTGGCATTGTTACTTAGGCTTTGACAGAGAACTTTCTGAGTGACCTTGTCCTACATGCACACATAGAATTCATCAACAATACACCTAGAGTTATTATCTTTACATAATTGATGCATGGATAACAGGTGTTGAGACAACTTTGGAACATGTAAAAGAGACTGTAATAAAAATTGTGTGACGGAAGTGAAAGATTTAATTTGCCAATATGAGCAATATGCAAACCTTCACCACTAGCCCTAGTTTCAGTGTCAGAAGATGGATATGGAGTAGCCATTTGAAGATTAGACAAATCGGAGGTCATGTGATGTGTAGCACCGGAGTCCAATAACCAATACTCAGTTTGAGGAGCAGAAGAAGATGCATTGGTTCTTGCAGTCATTTCAACTGATGGCATAGACTGAGGCATCTCAACAAGGCATAATTTTGTTGCAATTTGTATCTTCTGTAGAACAGTGTGCAGATGTTCTTACTAAAGGGTTGTGTTCTTCTCAGTTCAGTGTGCATTGCTCCAATCCTATGCTCGGTTCTCACCTCAATAAGCTTAAGGGGGAATGTTAGACTACAGAGGTTAGATTAGGATTATGCCAAGTGTTATGCATTAGATGTGCCATGTGTCACATGTGTATTAGATGAGTTAGTTATGTGAGGATGAAGTTATATATAAACATTTTGATATATTGAGTGAAATATTGAAAAGTTCAGTTTCCCTTTCTACTTTCTCTCTCTATCTTCTCTCTCTCAATCTCTGTAAACTTTGTTAACATTTATCAGTTCAGGTGTGCCGCCTCCGATTCTGAGTCTCCCTTTGTGTGAAATTCCGACGTCATATTATTTATATGTTTCCTGAAGAATTTGGAGATGTAAAACCAATCAAGATGAAAGAACAGGTTCTAAATTGTTAACTTAGATACTAATATGATAATTACTCTTTAGAAAATTAGGCAAATAAATGATTTTTTCAGTCATGATTCTTTAGAATTGGTGCTATTTTTTGAAATAATCAGTTGATTTTCCTTTTCGTTGAGTCAGTCTACCACGGGCCTCATTAAGGAAATTGCAATGTTAGAGGAACAAGTTGTGGAGCGCCATCTTCTTTCTTTGTATCGAAAAACGTTTGATCAACAAATATCATCTGAATCGAGTGTGGCTGGACGACTCAATTCATCTCCATTGATCACAATTAAAGGGGGGTTTCTATAGAAGTTTCTGGACGAGATGTTACACCAGAAAATGACAATACAGTCACCCGCTCTAACGATTTTCTGTCTCCTCGGCATTCAATTAGAAATCCATTAAAAGAATGGAATGACATATTGGAGCAATAAAAAAATGTTGGATTCAGGCATTTGTCGTTGCTACTCCTCATTGTCTTAGCATTCAACTTGTTCAACAAGAGTTTCTCCTCGAACAAATATTAGGCTAATAATTTCACATTTTAAACTTACAAGTGCACAAGATCAAACACAGTATAAAAAGAAAGTACAAGATCATTCCCACAAGGATTGCACTAATATGTATCTAGGTTATGATTCCTAACAATTAAATTAATTCTTTCACAACAGCTAACGAATATGCACAAAAAGGATTCAACAAAATAGTTTGAGATGACTTGAATCTAAAAGTATAGAAACACAATATAAAGAACGTAGGCAAATAAAACTGGCAATAAGGGTTTTGAAAACAATGTTTGAACGACTAGGACTTTGGTTTCCATCTCTATTATTTTTCGTCTAAACAATCGATACACACAATGATACAAAAAACAATTTTAGATGCTTAACGTTTGTCAACCTAAAGGCATGGTATCTACTTTTTAAGTTGTCGATTTCCCTAAACAACGAATTAGGCATGGGTGCCTACTCTAACTCTTTTCATTCTCGAAGTATTTAGCATGGTATCTACTAAGTTACACTCCGAGAAAGCATCGACAAACACGTGAATCCAAGAACATGGTATCTATTCCAGTTATTCATGATAATTAATTCCAAGAACCGTAACTAGTTCTCTTGTTACTCGACATTAGGCCTGGCAAACGAGTCGTGTTTGCCGTGTTCGTGTCATTTTCGTGTAACACCTGTTATCTTAACGGGTCGTGTCGTGTCACACCCATTATCTTAACAGGTTCTTAGGTAAAATGACCCGACCTGTTAAGAAAAATACGTTTTTTTTTCTAAATTTGCTCATACCACATTGCCACATAAATATTACTTTAAAAACTTATTCATAACGAAAAACCCCAATTTTCACAAACCCTAGAAACGAAAAACCCCAAATTGAAGAAACGAAACCAATCTTAATTTGAAAACTAATTCAAGGCACAACCCTATATTTTGAAAGTAATTCGAAAGAATCAACAATTATCTCGATTAGGGCTCGAGATTCGCTCGATCCAAAAAGGGAATCAGAGACAAAATTAGCAGATCGACTGGTGGAGGGTTACTAGGTTGTATGTGGTGATAGTGTTGTGGTGGAGGGAGACTGGAGAGGGTAGTCGTGGACTCATGGCTGGCCGGAGTTGAGGTTTGAGACTGAGATTCGAAAGTTCAGTTCGATCGAGAGAGAGCGGCTGCTTCGATTCGAGCCTTCGAGAATGAGAGAGAGTTAACAGGTCGTGTTAGAAATTATCAGGCCTACTCGGCATAGGTACAAGACTCGGTCATCCAAATTTACCTATGTAATGAACTCAATTACAAAGTTATTCTATGGTGATCAAGCATAAAATAACTCAATAAGATTAGAATTAAAATAGAAATTAACCATTAAAACATCAACAAATTGTCTGTTCTTGTAACAAAAGTGAATAAAAAATACTGAAGGAAACATGATTAGGACTTCAACCAAATCTCAACTATGGAATTTAGTTATTTATAATGCAAATAGGCAGCAAAAATGACAAATTGCGAAACGATGCTCTAATCCTTCCTCTTTTTCCTTTTCAACTGTGGCTGCCTCGTTCTCTATTCTTATGGCTGCTACTGCCTTTGCTTTTCGTCTTTTTCTATTTATTCTCCCGCTGCCTTGCTTCACTTCCTGATAAGGGATATTATCTCTTTTCATTTTGTAACAGCCCAAGGCTTGAGTGGCCTTCTTTTCTTCTCTCCTAGTGAGCTTTGAAGTCTCATTATGTCCCGTTATATCAAAATTCCTTATTTATTTGCTTTCAGGTTTTTGGCTTCTTTCAACTGGTTAAAAATCCTAATAAATAGGAATTAACTCTCTCTTAATCTGCAACGTTGATACACATTTGTAGAAAACTTTGTATTTGCGCCCAGCTCGACCTTCGTGTACTAAAACTGCCATAACTATTAACTCCCTCTAGAAAAATGATATTTGCTAACACTTCACAATTTATACACATACAATCCTTGTCATACAAGGAAAACAATAAACACAATATATATCCTTCCTAATAAAGGACTCCTACTGTCACATCCCGGCCCGGGGCGGATCACTTCCCGGGCCTACCCCACCACCGTAGCACGATATTGTCCACTTTGGGCTTACCATTCCCTCACGGTTTTGTTTCTGGGAACTCACGAGCAACTTCCCAGTGGATCACCCATCATGGGAGTGCTCTAGCCCCCTACTCGCTTAACTTCGGAGTTCCTACGGAACCCGAAGCCAGTGAGCTCCCAAAAAGCCTCGTGCTAGGTAGGGATGGAAATATACATTTAAGGATCACTCCCCTGGGCGATGTGGGATGTCACAATCCACCCCCCTTAGGGGCCCGACGTCCTCGTCGGCACACTTCCGGCCAGGGATTGGCTCTGATACCAATTTGTCACATCCCGTCCCAGGGCGGATCACTTCCCAGGCACTACTCCACCGTAGCACGATATTGTCCGCTTTGGGTCCCGACCACGCCCTCACGGTTTTTGTTTCTGGGAACTCACACGAGAACTTCCCAGTGGGTCACCCATCATGGGATTGCTCTCGCGCGCTACTCGCTTAACTTCGAAGTTCCGATGGAACCTGAAGCCAGTGAACTCCCAAAGGGCCTCGTGCTAGGTAGGGATGGGAATATACATTTAAGGATAACTCCCTTGGGCGATGTGGGATGTCACATATGACATTGAAACTTTTTAAAGATGAGGTATGAAACTGTTAACGACCCAATAGTTAAGGTAGTTTTTTGTAATTTACCCTAATTAAAATTTCTCATTCGCTTTATCATTGTCTAAAATTATATATACAAATAATCATTCAATTTGAAGATCGCTTATCCATTCATGTGTGTCAAACCAATCAATAGTTTTCGTAGCAAGTAGTTTCATCATGATGAACCATTCATTTTTTTATGCATAAGAATGACTAAAAGATCTCTGTATAATGAACTTTTGCATATGATCTTTGGATCAAATTTTGTACACGGAAAAAAATAGTACTAACCAAATTGATTAACCCCAAGTCGAACTGAGCAAATGATTTTATTTTATTTTGGGGTATTGGTCAAGTAACAAATGGTTTATAAATTGAGGATGGATATATATTTTGTTTTCTTTTAATTAATAACCATTCACAAAATTCGAACTCATGGCATTCTCCAATAGAATGAAGATCGAGTGTCGCTAGACCAAATTACCAACTCTCTTATTTGTAACATTTAATGCACATACTTACTCAATGTATGAAATCAAATTGACAAGAAGGTAGTTGTTCTGATTCTTTTTCCTTACTTCTCCTATTTTTAAGTCTTCAGATTCATTCATTTTCTCATTTCTTTTAATTTAACAACCATTCACAAAATTCAAACTCATGACATTCTTCAATAGAATGCAGATTGAGTGCCGCTAGACCAAATTACCAACTCTCTCATTTGTAATATTTAATGTGCATCCTTACTCAATGTATAAAATCAAATCTACGAGTGGGTAGTTGTTCTGATTTCTTTTCGTTCTTCTATTTTTAAGCTTTCCAATTTCTCATTTCTGTTAAGTAAACATGCCTATATATGCAAATCAAAGAAGATGGTATCCCAATAGAACACAATAACGTGAGTCAGTGAGTGGAGATATTGTAGGTGTCACATCCCGGCCCGGGGCGGATCACTTCCCAGGCACTACTCCACCGTAGCACGATATTGTCCGCTTTGGGTCCCGACCACGCCCTCACGGTTTTTGTTTCTGGGAACTCACACGAGAACATCATAGTGGGTCACCCATCATGGGATTGCTCTCGCGCGCTACTCGCTTAACTTCGGAGTTCCGATGGAACCTGAAGCCAGTGAGCTCCCAAAAGGCCTCATGCTAGGTAGGGATGGGAATATACATTTAAGGATCACTCCCCTGGGCGATGTGGGATGTCACAATCCACCCCTCTTAGGGGTTCGACATCCTCGTCAGCACACTTCCGGCCAGGGATTGGCTCTGATACAAATTGTCACATCCCGGCCCAGGGCGGATCACTTCCCGGGCCCGCTCCACCACCGTACCACGATATTGTCCGCTTTGGGCTTACCATTCCCTCACGGTTTTGTTTCTGGGAACTCACGAGCAACTTCCCAGTGGGTCACCCATCATGGGAGTGCTCTAGCCCCCTACTCGCTTAACTTCGGAGTTCCGATGGAAACTGAAGCCAGTGAGCTCCCAAAAGGCCTCGTGCTAGGTAGGGATGGAAATATACATTTAAGGATCATTCCCCTGGGCGATGTGGGATGTCACACCATACCTTTGCTTACGAATTTGTTGCAATGTCATACCTTCTGTCAGTTGTATGTCAATTCCTCTGTTAAATGCTGACGCGGCACATTTTATATTAAAAAACTAATAAAATAATAATAAAAACTTAAAAATATTTTTTCTTCTTCTTCTTCTTCCTTCTTCTTCTTCTTCTTAAAAAAAACTAGAACCAGAGCCTAACCCGTAACCCATCCTCCACCTCCTTCGTGCACCCATCTTTCCCATCTTCCTCCCTCTCCACCCGAGCCCAACCAACAACCCAGAAAAAAAAAAAAAAAAAAAAAAAAAAACGAACCTCCTGCAACCCAGAGGAAGAAGAAGAAGAAAAAAAAAACAAAAAACTGAAACTCATCCTCAACCTCCTCCGCTCACCCATCTTTCCCATCTTCCTCCCCCTTCCACTCGAGCCCAACCAGCAACCCAGAAAAAAAAAAAAAAAAAAAAAAAAAAAAGACGAACCCCCTGCAACCCAGAAGAAGAAGAAGAAAAAGAAGAATACGAAGAAGAAAAAAAAGAATAAGAAGAAAAAAAAGAAAACAAAAAAAAAAAAAAAAAAAAAGCCGAACCCCGTACAACCCAGAGGAAGAAGAAGAAGAAAAAAAAAAAAAACCGAACCCCCTGCAACCCAGAGGAAGAAGAAGAAGAAGAAGAAGAAGAAGAAGAAGAAGAAGAAGAAGGAGGAAGAAGAAGAAGAAAAAAAAAAAAAAACCGAAACCCATCCTCCACCTCCTCCGCGCGCACCCATCTTTCCCATGTTCCTCCCCCTCCACCCGAGCCTAACCAGCAACCCAGAAAAAGAAAAAAAAAACGAACACCCTGTAACCCAGAGGAAGAAGAAGAAGAAAAAGAAGAAGAAGAAGAAGAAGAAAAGAAAAAGAAAAAGAAAAAAAAAAAAAAAAAAAAAAAACCCCCGGCAACCTAGAGGAGGAAGAAGAAGAAAAAAAAATATTTTTAAAATATTTTTAAGTTTTTAATATTATTTTATTAGTTTTTTTAATATAAAGTATGCCATGTCACTCGCCATATCAGCATTTAACAGAGGAATTGACAGACAACTGACGGAAGGTATGACATTGCAACAAATTCGTAAGCAAAGGTATGACATTGAAACTGACACACCCCGACCCGAAAGTGGGGCGTGCTGGCCGTCACGTGAGAGTGACGTAACCATGTGCACAGTGCGGAAGCAATAAAGAATAGAATTTACGAATAAATTAAAACCGAAACACTAGCAATACTAGTGCAAAAGAAGTGTGAATTCCACTAATACAGAGCATAAAAGTCTACGTGCAGTCAAGCAGAAGTACTGAATGGAAATAACACCCAAAGGTGCTCCTACATAGGTGAGTTTTGTCAGAACGTTCGATGAGCTCCTCGTATGACACCAATGAAAGCTACCTAATACCGGGATGGGCAAAAAAACAGAAAGCGTGAGTGGGCAAAAACAAATCTTTTCAAAACCTTTTCCTTTCTCAAAAGTTATAACCCCTCGCCGTAAAACCTCTATAATTTCCTAGAAATAAAGTATATACTCATATATATAATTCTCAAAATCCTGTTGGAAAATATGTATGTATGAATGTATATATGTCTTGCCAAAGTATCATAACTGAATGCCAAAACATAACTCTGTGAATGTGATTGAATACTAGATAATCATGTCAGCCCTCGACTATATATAGCTTATAACAATCTCATCATATCATATAGCTCATAATCATCTCAATCATATCGTATATATCCTGCACACATCAATACCACCTCTAGTGGTATTCACAACATCACTGTATATAAACTAATATGCTCTAGTGCTACAATCACGTGAAGAATGTACGAAAGATTCGCGGGTCACCTACGAGTCGAACCCCCCTATAGTGGTCTATTTGACAAGACTGAGCACCTAACTTGGATGCAAGGCAAGCATGCGGTGCGGGAGGTGAACATCACCTGAAAGACTGAGCCCCTATCTTTGGGCGGGAACACTAATATCAGTGTGCAGGTTTATGAGCTCTAATCATATCACAGCACATTACATCACATCATATCATTCGTTCTCATCATAACTAGTATATAAACTTATCATAACTAGCATATAAACTTACATGCCACTTACTTATGCGTCCGCAGCACCATCATTAATATATGCAAAACGCATAATAAAATAAATAGCTACTTTGCATGGCATTTCATATCACATTTCACTTAAACTGATTTTCTGGGAAAAATCTCATTTATATAGGTATATACGGAAAACAAAAGCCCACACATTGATAAGTAGCCGGGTCGTAACCCCCATGCCTAGCCTGGCTACGCTCGTCCTCCGGATAGGTCTCCCCTATATGAGAAGTAACTGAAATAACGTTAATTAACGCACATAATCGAAACCTTAGAAATAACTCGTCATACATTGCTCAAATTGGGTATATGAATATACCACCGTCATCTACACAACATCACGAACATCCCCATAGTTTTAGAAAAATTTTCCGACCACCCACGCGCAGCCACGTGCCGGCCAAGGCACGGCCAGACGCGCCCCCACGCGCGGCCACGTGACAAGCACACTGACGGCAACAGTTAACGCCGTCAGGAATATTCCTCGGAATATTCCATTAAAACCCAATGGTAACAGTTAAAGATAACTGACGACGTTAGCATATTCCGTCAAGACTGACGGAATATTCCCTGTCTTCAACGGTGAATGGCCGGTCGCCGGCGACTGTTCACCGGTTTCTGGAAAAACTTCCAACTATGGTTTCTTCTCCATTTTTGCACCATTTTCTACATACTTTATGATGTGAGAATTACTTGACACTCAAATTAAAACCCTATCGACGTAGTATATGAAAGTAGGGATCGTTTAAGGCCGAGGATTAGAAGGGATGCTAATCTACACAAATTAAACTCTAAAACACTAAAACTGGACTCTAGACAATGAAAACAGGTACTATGGGTCAATCTGAACGAGTTTTAACTTCAAACAACTTAAAACAACCTAACTTGACTCAAATAACACAAAACAAACTTAAAACAACAAATAAAACTCAACTAGGCAGATTCTAGACACTAGAGACTCAAAACAGGCTAAATAGACTCAAAACAGCAAAACTAACTTAAGTAGACTCAAAACAGGTTCTATGAAGTGAATTGGATGACTTTTGGACTAGTTAAACTCAAAACACTAAAAGGGGACAGATTTGGACGAATTTAAACAAACTAAGACTCAATTAAGAACTAAGGGGGTTTTTTGACGATTTAAGCAAAACTAAGCAGATTTAGGCAAACAAAGTAAATTGAAAGAGATAAAGGTGAATTCAGGGGAGAAAACTAGTTAGAGGGTTCTTCTCCACACATGAAAATATGCATACGAATTGATTTCTAGTTATTCTTTCGATAAACCATGAATGACAATGCTTTGAATTAATTGTATTGCACTAATTAATTCCCAAATTTCCCTAAGTTCATTGAATTGAATGGATAACGCATCACAACCAAATTATTCTTATCAAGTTCCCTAACTATGGAAGACGCATGATAGAGATACATATTAAAGATCATTAAGCTCCATGGAAATCATAAACATTGACAAGGCATTCATAACTATGGAATACGCATGTTACTCTTGCCTAGGATTTACTTAACACAATTGTGACTAGCAATCTTTACTACTTGTGAATATAAGTTCCTAACGATTAGGTGAAATTCCCTTATATCCTAGCATCAAATTCATGCATGTAAACTAAGTAGGCCTCCTTAATCAACACACAAGAACAAGTTCTTCATAAAACAGATAAGTAAATCACATTCACAATTTATGAAACAATAACTGAAGGTAATCAAATAATTGAAGGTAATCAATTCATATCAAACATATGTCCATGGCTTTGAATCCACCTCTAACTAAAACGAAATTAGTTCCACATGTTCAACATAATTGAAAAACAAATTAAATTAAACATAGAAATGAAACAAGAGAAGAAAGAACTTGGACTTAGCTTCCCTTCTCTGTAGCAAAATATGGATTTCTAAATGTATATGGGGGTGGGTGCTCTGCGGCAATCCTCTAACTTGTTTATAAATATATCACAAACCCTAGAGTAATCAGATTAGGGCTTGGACTTAGCAGAAAACATGGATTTAGGACTCTAGGTGTGGCAAAAAATATAGACTAGGCCTTAGGGTTCGGCAATCACTTTAGAAAAGGAATTGTGGTCCAATTAATGTCTGAAAAGGATTGTAGAACCCAAATCCACAAGGAAAAGGCTTAATAAGTCAGAATCCAAGAAGGAATGGGAGTGAAAACCCACGACACAAAGGGATAAGGCAGGGAACCTTGCAAGGCAAGGAAAAGACCTTCTAGAAATAAGGGAGGTGCCAGAATTTTAGGCTTCTAGAAAGAATGTGTTTCTGGCCAGATTTTGGGGTTTCTAGAAGAGTTTGGGGCGCCACTTTTATAGGACAAGGGATAGGACTTCTAGAAATCAGGTTTTAAGTCCCCTAAACTGAAGAAAACAGGTTAGGATAAGATTAGGATAAGATTGGATAAGGATTGGATAAGATAAGATAAGATAAGGTTGTTTTGGATAATGTTTTGGATAATTCTCCTTCTTTTGAGCTGATTCCTTATCTTCTTTATCTTTGACTTCTTTCTTCCATCTTCTTAGCTGATTTCAAGCCTTTATATCTTCAATTTCGTCCATCAACTTGCCTTCATGCTTGCACTACCCAATCTTGGCCCAAAAATGCTCTAGAATGCTTCTTTTTGCCATCTTGACACTTTGAACCTACAAACACACGAAAATAGCTTAAAATACAAAATTAACTGTGAACTAACAACGTAAATGCATGAAAACAAGCTAACTAAGTCGCATAAATATGCTCATATCATATTCCCCCACACTTAGCTTTTGCTAGTCCTCAAGCAAAACGAAACAAAACAAACGAAACAAACACCAAACAAACTAGACCTTCCAACTTTCACCTCAGGGATTCCCAACATACATGACATATTTAAGATCATCATAACCATAGCTTTTAGTCTTCCCCACCCTTTAGTACATACTTAACCACAGTCACCATCCATTAGCTCTCATCTAACCAATTAAAACAATGTTTTGAACGTAGTAACATGCCTTAGAGAATTCACTCAATTCCTCACTAGGTACACTCTTATTTTCACTCAGATTGTCTGACTACACTCCCTATACTAAGTATATGTGAGGAGATTGATGTAAACATGAAAACGAACACTCACATATGTTTATAACAAAGAAAGCAATTTCTGGAGCTATTAAGCATGTATATATATGATCTCATGAATGGAATGCTACTACTTAGATGCGAGAACCAGGGATACCATACGCTCGTACCAATCCCAAACTCCACATATTGAAACACACAACACTCAAGATTGAAGTATAGGGTTGTAACGGGGCTAAGGGTATTGGCTAACAAAGAAACGTAAGGAAAACAAACGTTCTTAAAGCAAAAGCAAGTAAAGTAATGAATATGACACTTAGAACTCCCTTTCTTGAATGCAGCCGCACACTTTGATACATACGGGGAAGATCACACATATTTAGGGCCAACTTCAACTTTTTGGACCCTTTCTTCAACATCCAACATTTGTGAGCTTATTCTCACTTATTTTGAACACTTTTCATACTTTTTTTTTTTCACAAACTTTTCTTCTTTTTCTTTTGCACGAATTTGTCTTCTCTTTTTTTTTCTTTTTTTTTTTTCTTCACCCATGCCTCTTTTGTGACTTTGGCACATATAAACGCACAACTTTCTTTCCCCCACACTTGTTTGCTGCCCAATAACGAACAAAGGGAATTCACTCTAAGTCATGCTTAGCTATGCCTTAAGAACAAGGGTAAGGATGGTCCTAATCTAGGCTAGGTAGGGATAATGTGGGTAAACAAAAAACATAGGCTAAACAAGGCTCAAAAGGGTTAAACCTACAAAACAAATAACATAGGGAGGTTCGGCTATTTGGCACTGGTTCACTACACAACTTCATCTTGTTTATGTATTATGCTAATCAATTTCATGCTTTGAATGAAACGGGTATGAGTTCTAGTATCTGTAACTAAATAATGAAACGCCTTCTAAGTAGCAACCAAGCAAAGAATAATGAGATCATGCAACGACTTTAGAAAACAATAAATGCTCAGATTTTTAACTCTCCACAGAACGTTTTAAGCTCAAGTCTCTCAGGGTTGTAGCGTTAGTTTGAGATTCTTCCTTCAAGCATGTTACAAAAACTGATTTTGTCATTTGTGATTAAACATGAATTCATGAATTATAACCATAATCAAGCATAAACCAGAGAGCAATTCAAACCTCCGTCCATGTTTATAACTGTCCTCAATAGTCATGCAATTAAAAACTGAATCCTCATCATTGTGTTGGAAGGTACCCTAAGACACAAACAAACACACAAAAACAACTCTTTTTGGGTTTTTCAAAACAATTTTTCAAATTTTTATGGTATTTTCGGATTTTCTTTTCAAAACACACTAAAAGACTCCAAAACAGCTTAAAAACACTGAAAACAACAGTCAAAGTGATAGGTGATAAAAACCCACGAATTTCATGCAAAAACACTTTGTTACCCCCCCACACTTAAATCAAACATTGTCCTCAATGTTTCAAACATAAACTCACACAAAAGCAAGCAAATAACACAACTAACACACATAACATATATGGCAAAACAAAAGCAATAAAGAGAGAGAGCTTAAGAACGCAAATCTGGTTTTGGAGCTAGAATTCCATCGTTCTCTCGTTTGAACACAGGGGTTGCCTCCCAAGAAGCGCTTGCTTTAACGTCTTCCAGCCGGACGATACTTCCATTTAAGTTCCCATGGTACCCACGGCATGCAGAGGTAGTTCTTCCACTACATGCTCCTCAAACAGCTTGTGCATTAGATCTTTGAATGGTAAGGGATAGTGATCCTTCTGGATTGTGGCATTGAACATCCTAAAATCATTGTAATCATGCCCACCAGCTTGGATTTGATTGGGAATCTGCACCATACAAGGTAACAACCTATTAGTTGAAATGGGAATCGAATCTGGAATAGATGGCTTACCAATGTACTGCAATGAAGTGGCAGCACTATGAACATTCTTCCCCATGATATTTTCGACCAATTGGGGCATTTTGAGGGCAGTGGCTGTATGGTCCTTGTGCTCCACTCCAATTCCCTCGTTTTGTATGGTTCTTGATGCATCCTTTGTGCTTGAACGGTCCGGCCCTATCTTTTTTATTTTATCCATGGCAAAACAAGAACGAACAACGTTAGGATTCTCAACAGACTTAGAAACATTAAATTTAATCTTATCACTACCAAACTTCATAGTTAACGTTCCCTTGGCCACATCAATCTTGGTTTGGGCTGTTTTCATGAATGGTCGGCCAAGTAAGAGTGGTAATGGATGAGAATGGTCTGAATTCTCAATGTCAAGCACATAGAAATCTGCAGGAAAAATCAAGTGGTCTACCTGCACCAAAACATCTTCCAAAACTCCTTTTGGGTATGCATTAGATCGATCGGCTAATTGGATAATAACACCATCATTTTTAAGCTCTCCTAGATTCATAGATGCATAAACAGAATATGGCATGACATTTATAGATGCACCTAACTCTAACATGGCAGATTCAAAATGAGTATTTCCAATAACATAAGGAATTGTAAAACTACCCGGATCTTTGCATTTGGGGGGTAATTTCCTTTGTAAAACGGCTGAGACATTCTCACTTACTCTTACCACCTCTTTGTTAGAAATCCTTCTCCTTGTTGTACAAAGCTCTTTCAAACACTTAGCATACCTTGGGACCTGCTTTATTGCATCAAGGAGTGGGATATTAACTTGAACTTTCCGGAATGTCTCTAGAATGTCCTTTTCAGCATCCTCTTTCTTTGATTGCTGCAACCTGCCAAGAAAGGGCACAATTAGTGGAGTAGAGCTAGAAGAATTCATATTGGAACTTACCTTGATGGTTGGGGACGATTTAGAGGTGGGAATTGGCTGCGGCAAGGATTGTGCATTCCTTGCTGTGGGTTTGGGTGATTCATCCTCCTCCAATTGCAGCTTCGTGTCCTCTTCTTGACTTGATCTAGATGGTTGTGAATCAGTTCCAACCTGTTTACCACTTCTCAACGTGATTGCTTGGGCGGTTTCAAATCCTCCTTTGGGATTAACAACGGTTGAACTAGGCAATCTGCCTTGTTCTCTGAATTGGCCCATGAATTCAGCCATTTGCCCCATTTGTTTCTTCAATTCGTCCACCTCTTTAGCTTGATTCTTTATGCTCTGTATGTCCTGCGTCAAAGAGGTTAGTACTTGAAGAATTTTATCATTATCTAACAACGAACCTGAATTGGTTTGGGCCGAAATTGGTTGAGGTTGTATGGCTGCATATGGCCTTGGAAACATCCCAGGGGGCTGTCTAAATTCGCGTTGTTGCTGTGCTTGTTGAGAGTCATTCCACTTGAAGTTTGGATGATCTCTCCATCCCGGATTGTATGTATTGGAAAAGGGGTCATCACGGTTTTGGTATTGATTCCCAAAACCCACGGCATTGAGTGTCTCCCACCCTCCATTCTCTGTCAATTGTGGGCACTTATCCGTGGGATGTCCTTGCATGGAGCACACGCCACAAGAAGCCACGGTTTGCACTTTTGGTCCTTCAACAACCTGAGAAAGAAGAGTGGTAAGGTTAGCCATTTGATTTTGAAGTTCGGTTATAGCACTTACCTCATTCACTTGGTGTTGCCGTGGAATGCTCCTTTGTCCAACACCTTCGTATTGTTGAGCGTTCAACGCTCGATTAGCAATCAAGGTCTTTGCAGCCGTGGGGGTCTTGTCCACCAAGGCTCCTCCCGCTGAGGCATCTAACATTTGACGTTCGATTGGTAGAAGTCCCTCATAGAAGTATTGTAGGAGAAGTTCCTCCTTCATCTGATGCTGTGGACATGAAGCAACAAGAGATTTAAAACGTTCATAATACGTAGGAAAAGACTAACCTTCTTCTTGCTGAATTCCACTTATCCTTCTTTTTCGTATGGTGATGACTCGAGAAGTTGGGAAAAACTTCTCCAAGAAAGCCCGTTTCATGCTCTCCCACGATGTGACAGTTCCGGGAGCCAATTCATACAACCAATCCTTCGTCTTTTCCAAGAGAGAAAAGGGAAAGGCCTTCATTTTCAAAATACTCCCATCGACATTGACGGGGGTCATGCTTGAACACACCACTTCGAATTCTTTCAAGTGTTTGTTCGGATCTTCCATGGACAACCCGTGGAATTTGGGGATGTGGTGCAACAAGCTAGACTTCAATTCGAATTCGTCAGTCTTGCCCTCGGCTGCCCTAGGATATTGAATGCATAAAGGGGTTGCATTGTCCAATCCCGAGGCTGAAAGTTCCTTGATCGTTCGGTTATCTGCAGCCATGTCGTGCTCCTCTTCCAAATCCTCTTCAATTTCAACTTCAGATTCGGAATTAGAACTTGAACTAAGTAGACCAGGTTCTGGGTGCTTCCTCTTCCTTCTCAAATCTCGCTCAAAATCGTTGTTAAAATCCAAGATATGTGCGTGAACGGGTTAAGAACTTCGAGTCATACACTAGTACCTAAAACAAAGAGAACAAAACAAATCAGAAAACTAAGCAAAACAAAAACAAAAACAAGTTAAAATACAAGGCAGAAACTAGGGAGATTAGCAAGTTTGCTAATCCCCGGCAACGGCGCCAAAATTTGATGTGAGAATTACTTGACACTCAAATTAAAACCCTATCGACGTAGTATATGAAAGTAGGGATCGTTTAAGGCCGGGGATTAGAAGGGATGCTAATCTACACAAATTAAACTCTAAAACACTAAAACTAGACTCTAGACAATGAAAACAGGTACTATGGGTCAATCTGAACGAATTTTAACTTAAAACAACTTAAAACAACCTAACTTGACTCAAATAACACAAAACAAACTTAAAACAACAAATAAAACTCAACTAGGCAGATTCTAGACACTAGAGACTCAAAACAGGATAAATAGACTCAAAACAGCAAAACTAACTTAAGTAGACTCAAAACAGGTTCTATGAAGTGAATTGGATGACTTTTGGACTAGTTAAACTCAAAACACTAAAAGGGGACAGATTTGGATGAATTTAAACAAACTAAGACTCAATTAAGAACTAAGGGGGTTTTTTGACGATTTAAGCAAAACTAAGCAGATTTAGGCAAACAAAGTAAATTGAAAGAGATAAAGGTGAATTCAGGGGTGAAAACTAGTTAGAGGGTTCTTCTCCACACATGAACATATGCATACGAATTGATTTCCAGTTATTCTTTCGATAAACCATGAATGACAATGCTTTGAATTAATTGTATTGCACTAATTAATTCCCAGATTTCCCTAAGTTCATTGAATTGAATGGATAACGCATCACAACCAAATTATTCTTATCAAGTTCCCTAACTATGGAAGACGCATGATAGAGATACATATTAAAGATCATTAAGCTCCATGGAAATCATAAACATTGACAAGGCATTCATAACTATGGAATACGCATGTTACTCTTGCCTAGGATTTACTTAACACAATTGTGACTAGCAATCTTTACTACTTGTGAATATAAGTTCCTAACGATTAGGTGAAATTCCCTTATATCCTAGCATCAAATTCATGCATGTAAACTAAGTAGGCCTCCTTAATCAACACACAAGAACAAGTTCTTCATAAAACAGATAAGTAAATCACATTCACAATTTATGAAACAATAACTGAAGGTAATCAAATAATTGAAGGTAATCAATTCATATCAAACATATGTCCATGGCTTTGAATCCACCTCTAACTAAAACGAAATTAGTTCCACATGTTCAACATAATTGAAAAACAAATTAAATTAAACATAGAAACGAAACAAGAGAAGAAAGAACTTGGACTTAGCTTCCCTTCTCTGCAGCAAAATATGGATTTCTAAATGTATATGGGGGTGGGTGCTCTGCGGCAATCCTCTAACTTGTTTATAAATATATCACAAACCCTAGAGTAATCAGATTAGGGCTTGGACTTAGCAGAAAACATGGATTTAGGACTCTAGGAGCGGCAGAAAATATAGATTAGGCCTTAGGGTTCGGCAATCACTTTAGAAAAGGAATTGTGGTCCAATTAATCTCTGAAAAGGATTGTAGAACCCAAATCAACAAGGAAAAGGCTTAATAAGTCAGAATCCAAGAAGGAATGGGAGTGAAAACCCACGACACAAAGGGATAAGGCAGGGAACGTTGCAAGGCAAGGAAAATACCTTCTAGAAAGGAGGGAGGCGCCAGAATTTTAGGCTTCTAGAAAGAATGTGTTTCTGGCCAGATTTTGGGGTTTCTAGAAGAGTTTGGGGCGCCACTTTTATAGGACAAGGGATAGGACTTCTAGAAATCAGGTTTTAAGTCCCCTAAACTGAAGAAAACAGGTTAGGATAAGATTAGGATAAGATTGGATAAGGATTGGATAAGATAAGATAAGGTTGTTTTGGATAATGTTTTGGATAATTCTCCTTCTTTTGAGCTGATTCCTTATCTTCTTTATCTTTGACTTCTTTCTTCCATCTTCTTAGCTGATTTCAAGCCTTTATATCTTCAATTTCATCCATCAACTTGCCTCCATGCTTGCACTACCCAATCTTGGCCCAAAAATGCTCTAGAATGCTCCAAATTGCTTCTTTTTGCCATCTTGACACTTTGAACCTACAAACACACGAAAATAGCTTAAAATACAAAATTAACTAAGAACTAACAACGTAAATGCATGAAAACAAGCTAACTAAGTCGCATAAATATGCTCCTATCACTTTATACCAAAATGAAGATCTCACAAAGATGAACATAACCATACCTAACTCGACCCCCAACTCGCCAGGGATTCGTCGGAAAAAGCCTCGATAATTCCAACCAAAATGAAACTCCCTGATCTCGCGATTTCGACGTCTAAATTCTTCCAACGAAGCACTCCGAGCTTCATAAGGACCTCCTTAAGCTTCCTATGAACTTAGAATTTCCAAAAACACAACATTTTATGTGAGCATGAATAGTACCTCAAATCGGAGGTTATGAGAACTAGGGTTTTCGAAGGTGTCCTTACCAGAAATGGGTACCAATGTGTTCGTATGGACCTCAAGAACACAATGGGTTGCTTCAAACCTTCGATCTGTAAGGTTTACAAGGGTTATAGGTGTGGCCGTACAAAAGCCGAGAGGGAAAGAGAGAGATAAGGTCTGAGAGATAGAGAGAGAGTGTGGGAGTGAGAGAGAGAAAGAGTGTGAGTGTGTGTGTGTGTGGTCCAAATACAACCAACCAAATATTTCCAAACTTAGACACACACGTGTACCTTAATTAATTCACATCCATCGTACAAAATTTCCTGGACGGGCCGTTAGAATCTACCCACCTTATAAAAATTTCGTCCCCGAAATTTACATAACCAAAACCATCCACTAGTACTCATAAAACAACCTTGGGTACATCTTTCTCATTCGATCCTCTATCACCCAAGTAGCTTATTCCACTGAATGATTCCTCCATAAAACTTTGACCAAATGCACTGCCTTATTTCTCAGAACCTTTTCTTTCCAATCCAAAATAGTCATTGGCTCCTTATCATAAGTCAAATCTGAACTGATCTCTAAGGGTTGATGAGGTGTCACATGTGAAGGACGTGCAACATAATGTCGAAGCATCGAAACATGAAACACATTATGTACCTTAGACAGCTCTAACGGCAACTCAAGCCTATAAGCAACTTCACCGACTCGCTCAGTGATCTGATAAGGTCCGATGAATCTAGGACTTAGCTTGCCTTTCTTTCCAAATCATACTACACCTCGCCACGGCAATAACTTCAGAAATACCCAATCACCAACCTTGTACACTCGATCAGTGGCATATCTGTCTGCTAAACTATTTTGGCGATCTTGGGCCGCTTTCATATTAGACTTAATAACCTAAATGTTCTGAGTAGTCTCCTCCCCTAACTCAAGACCCACTAAAACACGTTGGCCACCCTCTAACCAACATGAAGGTGTATGACAAGGCTTACCATATAATGCCTCGAATGGCGCCATACCAATACTCGAGTGAAAGCTGTTGTTATAGGTGAATTTCATCAAATCCAACCGTTTATGCCAAGTGTCGCCAAACTGCAACATCGAAGATCTTAGCATATCCTCCAAGGTCTGAATCGTCATCTCTGATTGTCCGTTTGTCTGAGGATGATATACCATGTTGTACAGTAATCTTGAACCTAAAGCTTCTTGGAATGCTATCCAAAACTTAGAAGTAAACCTTGGATCTTGATCTAAAATAATACTCACAAGAACTCCATGATACTTCATAATCTTCGTGATGAACAACTCGGCTAACTTGTTCAAGGAATACTTTTCCCTTACAAGAATGAAATGTGCTGACTTAGTAAGTCGATCAACAACCACCCAAATTCCATTATAGCTGTTTTGTGTACGGGGTAGCTTGTACACAAAATCCATAGTAATATTTTCCCATTTCCACTGTGGAACGGGAAGTGGCTATGACAAACCAAACGGCTTCTTTCTTTCGGCTTTAACCTGCTGGCACACGATACACCTACTTACATACTCTGCAATTTCCCTTTTCATACCTGGCCAATAATAAAATGGTCGAATGGTATGATACATTTTAGTTCCTCCTGGATGCATCACATAAGCTGAAATATGTGCCTCATCAAGAATTACCTTCTTTAATTCCTCATTATTTGGCACGTACATCCTATTCTCTTGCATAAGCATGTCATCCGTCTCTCTAACTCTAAGATCTTTCTTTTTCCCTTGATTCCTCAAATGAATTAACTCTTGAATCTCTTCGTTATTCATCTGAGTCTCGAGTATACGATCAATCAGAATAGGCCTAACTTGGAAACTAGCAAGTAAGGCTCTTTCTTGTTCTGCCACAGCTTCTTCTTGTTCTTCCAATTTCAATTTCACTCCAGCAGACCTCAAATCTACAAGAAGAGGAACACGAGAAGCATACAAAGCATTAACCTGACCTTGAGATTTCATACTCAAAGCATCAGCCACTACATTAGCACGTCCAGAGTGATACTCAATCGTGCAATCGTAGTCACTTAGCAACTCAATCTATCTCCGCTGACGAAGATTCAAATCTTTCTGCGTGAACAGGTACTGGAGACTCTTGTGATTTGTGAAAATCCTACACTTCTCATCATAGAGATAATGTCTCCAAATCTTCAAAGCGAAAATAATGGCTGCCAACTCCAAATCATATGTAGGGTAATTCATCTCGTGAGGCTTTAACTGACGCGAAGCGTAAGCAATTACCCTACCATGCTGCATCAACACGTATCCCAAGCCATTCAAAGAAGTATCACTGTAAATCTCAAAATTACCACTATCATCAGGAAGAGTCAAAACAGGCGCATGAGTGAGATAATACTTCAACTGCTGGAAACTATGCTCACAATTATCATCCCACTCGAATTTAACTTCCTTCCTAGTCAACTTCGTTAGTGGTGAAGCCATAACTGAGAAATCCTTAACAAATCCCTGATAATAACTCGCTAAACCAAGGAAACTCCGTACCTCGGTGACAGTTCGTGGCTGTTCCCAATTCTCCACAGCTGCTATCTTCTAAGGGTCTACCTGAATACCCTGAGTGGAAACAACATGCCCCAAGAAAGCAACTTGATCTAACCAGAATTGGCACTTACTGAACTTAGCATACAACTGATGTTCCCTCAGCTTCTTCAACACTAAAGTAAGATGTCGAACATGATCTGCTTTTGACTTAGAATACACCATAATATCATCAATAAAGATAATGATGAATCTATCCAAATACTGCTGAAACACCTTATTCATCAAACCCATGAAAGCTGCTGGTGCATTCGTCAATCCAAATGGCATCACGAGAAACTCATAATGACCATAACGAGTCCTGAAAGCAGTTTTAGGAACATCGTCACTCCTGATCTTCAACTGATAATAATCAGACCTTAGATCAATCTTAGAAAATACGCAGACACCTCTAAGTTGATGAAAAAGATCTTCAATACGAGGCAAAGGATAACGGTTTTTAATCGTCATCCGATTCAATTGCCTATAATCGATGCAAAGCCTCAAAGTACCGTATTTCTTCCGAACAAATAACACTGGGGCTCCCCAAGGTGAAGTACTAGGTTGAATGAAACCTTTATCAACTAACTCTTGTAACTGAATCTTCAATTCTTTTAACTCCGCAAGAGCCATTCTATATGAAGTTAAGGAAATAGGATCCGTACCTGGAAGTAAATCAATGGCGAACTCCATATTGCGATCTGGCGGCAATCTAGGTAAATCATCAGGGAAAATGTCAGAAAAGTGTCCACCTTGACATTCTCCACGCTAACCGAAGCATCATCATTTAGTACCACGTGAGCCAAGTATCCTTGACAACCTTTCTTTAGTAACTTTTTGGCTCTCACGGCTGAAATGATTCCATGCCTCAATCTACTAGGTTCACCAAAGAATGTAACCTCAGGTAATCTAGGACGATGGAAGGTCATTGATTTCCCGTAACAGTCAATCTTAGCATGATTGTAATGCAACCAATCTGTGCCTAAGATAACGTCAAAATTCACAATGTCTAGCGGAGTGAGGTTAGCAGGCATAACCACATTCTCCACTACTACGGGATAACCTGAGTATATATAATCTACATAACACTTCTCCCCTCTGGGCATAACAAACTCCAACTCATACCCAAGAGGTGAAGATTGAGGTTGTGTCAATTGAGTAAACGTATGAGAAATTACTGAATGAGTAGCACCACAATCAATCAACACTTTAGCATAATGACCAAGTATATTTAACATACCCATGATCAAGCCCGGGTTGTTCTGAGTATCCTACAGCGAAAAGTTGTTGATACATCCCAAGTTCTGCTGGCTTTCTCTGCCTCTGCTGGCATGAACTCATCGCCCCTGAGGATTACGCCTCTATCCTGACTGACTATATTGTCTTGAAGACCCAACTCCACTGGTAGTAGCATCAACCTGCTGAGGCTGTCCTCTAGAATACCACTGGGATCCACCAGCTGAAAATTGCTGCTGAGGCATATATCCTCCAGAGTACTACTGTGGAGGCATATATCCTCCTGAATACTGTCCATAACTGCCCTGCTGATAGGGATCTTAGGGGTACTGATACTATCCCGAATAATAAGGAACGGGATCCTCTGATAGTGGTATGCACCACCACGACCTGTTTGGGTATAACCACCCTGTCCTGAGAACTGCTGAGCTGGAACTGGCGGTGGTAAAGGAGGCTGCTGAGGCCTCTGCTAGCCTTGAGGACAAAACATAGCTAGATGTCCCTCCTGACCACAAGTATAACAACCACTACTACCTCTTTGACATTCCCTTAAATGTCGACTATTGCACCTATGGCACCAGGGTGCATTTCCTCTACCAAAATTCCCCTGCCTCTTGGATCTGGAATCTCTGTAGAACCTACCACTTCCTCTCTGACCTGTGGAGCTGAAACCTCCACTGGAAGAACTAGAACTAGTCCCACTGCGCTTAAAGTTCTGCATCTGGCGAGGCCCCTCTGAAAAATGACCTTTACCCTTATCCTTATTCTGATTCCCATTTTTCTCTTCTTCTTCACTGTCACTGGGCAAATTCTCAAAATCCTCAATCTGAAGTAAAGCTTCATAAAACTCATGATAAGTGGTACAGAGAATCGCAGTCGCAATGGTACGCCATTTCTTCTTAGTGCCCAATTTAAAACGACGTAGCATCTCAACCAGATTAGTAGCAACTTCCGGATGATAACGAGATAGATCAGTAAATTTCCTGTAGTACTCGTTAGCTGACAGCTTCTTTAGCCTCAAACTAGTAAACTCCTGCTTCTTACGATCAATGTCTGCAGGAGGAATAAATCTCTTATAGAATAACTGTTTAAATACCTCCCAATCTCTAGATTCCTCCTGGGGTAACTCATCAGCCAACTGCCCCCACCATGAAGCTGGTTCCTTACCCAAAAATCATGAAGTCGTCTCTACCCATCTGTCTGGAGATAGACTCCCCTGACTCCGCATCAGCCTAAAAGTCTTCTCAATATGCATTAACCATTTCTCCGAACCCTCAGGACCTTCATTCCCCACAAAAGTGGTTATTTTCAAATTATGAACCGACTCCAGAGGCGTCCGCTGAGGCGGCCGAATAACTGACTGAATAGCACTCGCTATGGCTTCCCTAACTGAGCTATGTCAGGGAAACTAGGTTTAGCTGAACGACGGGGCTCTCTACGAGGCGGCATAGTTCTGACAGAAACACCAAGATAATTAGAATATTCACAAGATATGCAGGACTGCCAAACCTATGCTCTGATACCAAACTGACACACCCCGACCCGAAAGTGGGGCGTGCTGGCCGTCATGTGAGAGTGACGTAACCATGTGCACAGTGCGGAAGCAATAAAGAATATAATTTAAGGATCAATTAAAATCGAAACACTAGCAATAGTAGTGTAAAAGAAGTGTGAATTCCACTAATACAGAGCATAAAAGTCAACGTGCAGTCAAGCAGAAGTACTGAATGGAAATAACACCCAAAGGTGGTCCTACATAGGTGAGTTCTGTCAGAACGTCCAATGAGCTCCTCGTATGCCACCAACGAAAACTACCTAATACCTGGAGGGGCAAAAAACAGAAAGCGTGAGTGGGCAAATACAAATCTTTTCAAAACCTTTTCTTTTCTCAAAAGTTATAACCCCTCGCCGTAAAACCTGTATAATTTCCTAGAAATAAAGTATATACTCATATATATAATTTTCAAAATCCTGTTGGAAAATATGTATGTATGAATGTATGTATGCCTTGCCAAAGTATCATAACAGAATGCCAAAACATAACTTTGTGAATGTGATTGAATACTAGATGATCATCTCAGCCCTCGACTGTATATAGCTCATAACAATCTCATCATATCATATAGCTCATAATCATCTCAATCATATCGTATATATCCTGCACACACATCAATACCACCTCTAGTGGTATGCACAACATGACTGTATATAAACTAATATGCTCTAATGCTATAATCACGTGAAGACTGTGCGAAAGATTCGCGGGTCACCTACGAGTTGAACCCACTTATAGTGGTCTATTCGACAAGACTAAGCACCTAACTTGGATCCAAGACGAGCATGCGGTGCGGGAGGTGAACATCACGTGAAAGACTGAGCCTTTATCTTTGGGCGGGAGCACTAATATCAGTGTGCAGGTTTATGAGCTCTAATCATATCACATCACATCACATCACATCACATCATATCATTCGTTCTCATTATAATTAGTATATAAACTTACTTGCCACTTACCTGTGCGTCCGCAGCACCATCATTCATATATGCAATCAATAACGCATAATAAAATAAATAGATACTTTGCATGGCATTTCATATCACATTTCACTTAAACTGATTTTCTGGGAAAAATCTCATTTATATAGGTATATACGAAAAACAAAAGCCCACTCACTGATAAGTAGCCGGGTCGTAATCCTCGTGCCTAGCCTGGCTACGCTCGTCCTCCGGATAGGTCTCGCCTATATGAGAAGTAACTGAAATAACGTTAATTAATGCACATAATCGAAACCTTAGAAATAACTCCTCATACATTGCTTAAATGGGGTATATGAATATACCACCATGATCTACACAACCTCACGAACATCCCCATATTTTTAGAAAATTTTTCCGACCATCCACACGCCGCCACGCACCAGCCAAGGCATTGCCAGACGCGCCCTCACGCGCGGCCGCGTGACAAGCACACTAACGGCATCAGTTAGCGCCGTAAGGAATATTCCGTTAAAAACCCAACGGTAACAGTTAAAGATAACTGACGGCGTTAGCATATTCCGTCAAGACTGATGGAATATTCCCTATCTTTTCATGCGAGTCGCCGGTCGCCAACGACCGTTCGCCGGTTTTTGGAAAAACTTCCAACTATGGTTTCTTCTCCATTTTTGCACCATTTTCTACGTACTTTATACCAAAATGAAGATCTCACAAAGATGAACATAACCATACCTGACTCGACCCCCACTTCGCCGGGGATTCGCTGGAAAAAGCCTCGATAATTCTGGCCAAAATGAAACTCCCCGATCTTGCGATTCCGACGTCCAAATTCTTCCAACGAAGCACTCCGAGCTTCGTAAGGACCTCCTTAAGCTTCCTATGAACTTAGAATTTCCAAAAACACAACATTTTATGTGAGCATGAATAGTACCTCAAATCGGAGGTTATGAGAACTAGGGTTTTCGAAGGTGTCCATACCATAAATGGGTACCAATGTTTTCGTATGGACCTCAGGAAGACAATGGGGTGCTTCACACCTTCGATATGTAAGGTTTACAAGAGTTATGGGTGTATCCGTACAAAAGCTGTGAGGGAAAGAGAGAGAGAAGGTCTAAGATAGAGAGAGAGTGCAGGAGTGAGAGAGAGAGAGTGTGTGAGTGTGTGTGTGTGGTCCAAATACAACCAACCAAACACTTCCAAACATAGACACACACACACGTACCTTAATTACCGCCCAAGGGCATTTTCGTCTTTTCACATCCATCGTACAAAATTTCCGGGACGGGCCGTTACAGAAAGTTTTTAAAAATGAGGTATGAAACTGTTAACGACCCAATAGTTGAGGTAATTTTTTGTAATTTACCCTTTTAATTATGATATTCTTATTGTAACGATAAGTTAAGGCCCTATTTACTTCTCACACTCCTAATTAATTTATGTCATTTGACCGTCATCAGTTCATTCGATCCGATGGTCAGAAATTAAAATAATGTGTGAATAGTAAAAAGGAGTGTGTGGATATCATACTCCTCAGTTAATTGCAAGTATATGAACAAGTATTATATTTCTTTCTTTTTGGGCGAAGTTGTTAATGATTTCGAGCACTTTCTTTGTAATTGCAATCAGCCCAAAAATGCGGGATTGACAGGGTCACATTTCAATCATGTCCACAACCCAGACCCGACTTCAATTAGTTTGACTCAGGGGAGAGAGAGGGAGAGAGAGGGAGAGTCTTGACATTTAAAGACCAAGTTTTCCCTTTCTGATTCCAAGAGCCGCAGAGCCCATATCTGGGAGCATCCCAATTCCCAGCTCGTGTTTTCTCGGAGGTTTGTTTTCTGTACAAATTCGTCTTTTACATCTTTTTTAAAAATTTAATTGTACATTTTTGGCTTTGGAAAATGCATGAATTGGAAACTACATTGTCCTCCCCGTATGGATTAATAGGATTATGATCATCTACATATACTTTGTATGTTGGTATTGTCCTAAACTGATCATGTTTTAGAATGTAGGTTTTAGCGTTTAAGAATTTAGCTTGGAGGGGGAGGGGGAGGGGAAGGGGGAGGGGGAGGGGAGGGGAGGGGGAGAATTCTAAATTATAACAATAATTCGGGGAAGGGTGGAGTTTCTAACTCAGAACGTATGGGTGGAAACCAACACCTTATCCACTAGGATATTGGACCACATGCTATAACGTTCCAGACCAAACATTCTCCTATTACTGTTAATTAATTGGATCTTCAAGGAACGAGTAGAGTACAAAAATGAAAGTTTGATTCGGGTGTCCCTCGAAATTGGGATAATAAAAAAAGTCTGTTGCTTTTAAGAATTTAGCTTGGAGGGGGAGGGGAGGGGGAGGGGGAGGGGAGGGGAGGGGGAGAATTCTAAATTATAACAATAATTCGGGGAAGGGTGGAGATTCTAACTCAGAACGTATGGGTGGAAACCAACACCTTATCCACTAGGATATTGGACCACATGCTATAACGTTCAAGACCAAACATTCTCCTATTACTGTTAATTAATTGGATCTTCAAGGAACGAGTAGAGTACAAAAATGAAAGTTTGATTCGGGTGTCCCTCGAAATTGGGATAATAAAAAAAGTCTGTTGCTTTGTTCATTCGGAACAAAATATTTTCTTTGTGCGCTTCAACTATAATGTCGAGTGGGTGTAGAGGGTCGATAGATAGATGGCCTTAGAGTTGGCTTATGTAGTTACGAAATTACGGTTGGGATTATTTGAGTTGGTAAGTGTTTTTGTTCTACTGTTTTTATATTTCTTTATTTGAATAGTTTTATTATCTGTTTTTTCGGTTGCTCTATCTGTATTTGAGTTTCAATTTGAACTCCAAATTGTTCTGTACTGTTTCTTCATTGTTTCTGCACAATTATTTCTTCAAAATACCTCCATTTATTTACTATATTTGTATCAAATGATGGAAGAACCTAGCCAAGGATCAAAGACGTAGTACATAAACAAAGAAGCTAGATCAGAAGGAATCAATTGATGTGACATAAAGGGAAGACAGATGAAAAGTGCCAATGACTAAAAACAGTGAATATGCCCAGTTCAAGTGCACTATGGTTGGATTTGGTGAGAAAATGGCTGAGTTGAAGAACAAATTTGAACAAAAGCCGCTTGTCTTGAAGAAGCTTTATAGCACACCATTTGGAGCACTGATACAGGCGTATCAAGAAGGGAAAATGACGGTAAGAAAGTCAAATTTGGATGTCAAAGAAGTTTGCAAATGGTATGACACAACAAAGAAAAAGTTCAAGTTTCAAAATGGATATAGTCATATCACAACTGAAGATGTGGTGCGGATTTATGGGATACCGAACAAAGGAACAGAAGCACCAAAAACAACAAATTCAAGAAAGGGAAAACCAGGTGTTTCTCGATTAACAGACAAGTTCTTTAGTGCAACGGCAAGACCCGACAAGAGGGATCTCTCTAATGCAATTGAACTTGCATTTGAAGATGATTCAGAGAGAGGGCAAGATGATGCAGCATGTTTAATAGTGTTGTACTTACTTATCACTTTATTGCTCGCAAATTCTGGAAACTACCTGCCATGGAGTTACGTCCAAGCTTGTGAGAGCGTAGAACAGATAAAGACATATAATTGGGCAAGAGAGATAAAAGAATACCTTCAAAACGGAATCCACAAAGCTCAAGTCAAAACTGAGGAGACGGGGAAACAATCTGCAATAAGTGGATGCGTCATGACTCTGCTGGTGAGAAAAGGAAAACAAAACTCAAACTCGATATTTAGATAAGATTATCAGTTAACTCTTTTTACATAAGATAATCCTTTGAACTATTCGAGCAATACTTATTTCCTACTTCATGGTGTTTATCATTGGATTGTTTTTACATGTGTATCTTGGTATGGTTCTCTATTAATAGCACTTTGTATTGAAGTTGATACTCATGGTTTAGGCACATGTTTAAATGATGAAAGGCCTTGTTTAATTGTTTTCACATAAGACTTATTTACATGTTTCTACATTTATCAGATATTTCCATGACTAATCCATTACCCCAATTTTTACAGTATTGGTTGTGTGATAGAGGAAATATGATCAAACCGATTGACGGGAGGGAGAAAAGTGAACCCACTGCAGTGAGATGGGACCTCCAAATACTCCATAAACACTTACAAAAGATAAAAAATATTCAAATCAAGGTACAAAACCTAAAGTGATTCTGCAACTTTTCTTATTATTCAATTACTAAATTTAATAGTTGATTGTTTATCTATTTCTGCATAGATGGACAATGCAATAGAGGAGGAAGATTCAACCCTCGTTCAAGAAAAAACTGATAACAGTGACTCTGTGAATCCTCCAACTAATCCAAATACTCAAAAAAGAAAGCTAGAAAAGCCCTGTCTTTCCCCTTTTGGATTCCATCAAGAGCCAGAGACCCCATATTTGGGAGCATTCCAATTCCCAGCTTTGATGACATTGAATCCCTGCTTGTATTCTCGGAGGTTTGTTTCTAAATATTTTTTTGCTTTGTCAAATGCATGAATTGTATACTACAATATCCTGTCCACATGGGTGTATAACAGAAGTAGGATCATCTAGCTTTTGATCTTTGAAAAATGATAGGATATTAACAAAATAGCTTTATACATTGTCATCCCGTCCATATGGGTTGAACCATACACCTCCTCCAACAAAGTGGAAACAAAAGAACAACTGGTCATGTGCAAATAAGATCATGATCATCTACTTGTAATTTGTATGTTGGTATTGTCCTAAAACAGTTATGTTTTAGAGTGTAGGGTTTAGCATTTAAGAGTTTAGTTTGTCACCTAAATCAACTCTAACGTAAAGTGTCATTTGAGCTGGGCTTATTTCAGTGGGTAAGTGGGCGTAGAGCTTGGTTGGATGGCAATTGAGTTGGCCTATGTTGTCTAAAGTTTCAGATATTAAGTGTAGAGACATTTTCATTGTAGCAACTGTATTTAGGTCATAATTCATATCTCATGAGTTTTGTAATCTGTAGACCTGTAAGTGTTCAATGCCGGATTGAAAAGCTTTGGATATCACTTTATGCTTGAAGTGGTTTCGTTTGTTCACCATTCTTTTAAGAGATGATGAGCTTTTTACATACCTGTTTAAATTAATAATCCGATTCTAGAGTTAGCATATTTCTGAAAACATGTTTGGTGATCTCTGAATTCCAATATGTATTTTGCTCATAAAGTCACAATTGTGAATCCTCCACAACAAGGCCAAGGCTGGACAACATGTGTGAAGAAATAACTGAAGGATTTCCCCGTATGGACAAGAGAAAGATAGTGAAAAGGACCAGGAGTACAGAGGATGGACTGAAGGCCTTGGCCAAAGTTGCTCGGTATGTAGGAGCCCTTTGATGTAATGTCTTTCGTTCTTGTCTTAGCCTTTTGGAGATCTACATTAACTTCTTCCGCGCAGGTGGCAAAAGAGAGGGCCGAGGCTACCATCACCACCTCAGACTCAATTATAGCACAAGAAGCCCTCAAAGGGGATGTGAATGGCAGAGGGCATCTGACTTCTGTGGCCCCTCCAACTGAACAACCTAACCTTATCGACATTAAATCAGAACTATCTGATAATGACTTAGTTGATTTTCGAGGCTTGGCAATGGTTCCAAGGCATCATGCTTCATTGCTTGAGAGGGCATGCGTTCGCCATCCACATTTGGCCATGTACTCAAAGAGGTCCTTGAGATGGCGTGAGTTTTCTTATAAGACGTTAGGGGAGCTGCTGTTTTTACTCACTTCGACAAAGCGGAAAGAAATGACACATAAGGCATGGGAGCATCTCCAAGCACTCTGGGAGGATACCAGAGGCTTGGGGTTTGATTTATCTTGGTTAGCTCCTGTTATGGAATCTGACCTAAGCTCGAGTTCTGAAACTGAGAATATTTTCTTGTTGGAAGCACATAAGAAGGTTGTGAAGGAGCACACCTGAGAAAGAGCTCGTTGATATGCAGATGCTACTTAAACACGCTAAGAAAAAGCTACCGTCCAATGAGCAATTTCTATATACAGACTTGTGAATGTGCACAGATGAGAAGAATAGTTGATTTAGAGCTTAGAGTCACCACCACAATGACGCTGTTTTGACAAGCTCACCGCAAAAGTTAGGTAAATGGAATGGCTGACTGAGCATTGTATGTTCTTCATTTGGCGGCATTTTGAATCGTCAAGGATCTAATGTTTCACAGGCCAGCAATTTGAGCGTTGATAATCATGTTCTTTTGGATATAGATTTATCTGTAGTCTATCACAACTGTGTATATATTTACTCTTTTCAGCAGATTGATCATATGAGTTAGTCTTGGAAAAGAAACTGATGGGTCAGTTTACATTTTAGTTCCATCTAGTTTACCACGTCTATTTATCCATGTCATTCATTTTTGATAGTTCGGGGGCATTTTTGCTCACCACTTTTTCATATATCTTCAATGTGGATACAACGCTTGTGGTATAAATGATGATGTGGTACATGCAAGGCTCGCTTTTTTGATTCTTGGGAGATAATGACAACATTCTCACTGGAATCTTCTCGTTTTACCTTCTCAATTCTCTTTATCATCCTACACGTTGTTTGATGATCAAAACCAACCTTCAATGATTCAATCCGTAAAAGATCAACCAAATCAGAAATCTTTGAATTGTTTAATTAACGTTCTCAAATTTTAGGTCTTATGTGAGAAACATGATCTGTCTATTTATTCGAATGTAGTTCATTTTAAGAAGAGATGATCTTTAAAGGGTTACCTAGGAAATAACAGTTTGGATATTATGCAATATTACAAGATAAGAAGAATGGCCGAGAAGGTAAAACAAGAAAATGCAAATGAAAATGTTGCTAGCATTCGTATACCACATTCTATCTTTCCAGTCTTCTTAATGGGCCGTCTCGGCTTAGACCTTTTGGAAAGACCATTTGGGCTAATTTGGGTTTGGTTTGCGGGCAACTCCTAACGGTGGGCACATGTCTGTTGTTATCATTCCTGTGTCAAAAAAAGTTTTGAATTGCAAACCAAAGTATCTAGGGAGACTTGTTCATGTACCGGAACACATGCATCTACATCACGTGGCAATGGAAAAGAAAAAAGGAAAATATTCTAAAATGGGACATTATCTTGAGATAAAAATACAACAAATTTGCTATGTATACTATGCACAAAACCGAAATTATTAAAATACTTATATATATATATATATATATATATATATATATAAATACTGAAAACTGTAGCTCATTGCGTCACTTTTACGTCATTTTTTCTGATTTGGAATCCAGGAAGTCGAGAGAGGGTGTGAACTCTGGATTTCTGGGTTGAGTTCCGATCTGTGATTTCTGATTTTGAAGAGAGGGAGGTGGAGAGAGAGCTGTCTACCTCGTTCCCTACAGGTGCGCTTGGAGCGACTACTCCCGCTGAAATTCTGAGTCTTTTGGGGATTTTATTTTTGTTGGGTTTTAATGACGTTTTGGTTTGATTTCAGGTGGTGAAAGGAGGCTCGAACAGAGGAGAATCGCAATGGAGGGGTCCTGTACACTGCTACGACGGTGGGGGACGAAGCTCGCCAAACTCTCAGAGAACTCATCATCTACCCTCTCCTTTATTTCCGTCAAGCCCAAAAGCTAGGTCTCAAAGTAAACACCTTAAACCCCTCCCGGCACCGGAAAGGTAAATATTGATTGAATCATCAATTTTCTAGGTTTTTACTTTTTTAATTTGCTCGATCATATTGTTATAGTTGTAATTAACATTGGTTGCTAATTTGGTTTTACTAATTTTGTTTGCTTATTGGGTTTTTATGAAATTTTGTGTTTTTGTTTTTCTTCATGCTAGAGAAGCTTGGTACGAGCAGTGGTTAGGGAATGTGGTAGCACATTTAATTGTCATTAGGTACCCTATTATTACTTTATCTTTACTTTAATCTTAATCTTATGGGTACAAATGAATGATGGCAGTGTTGTTCTTGACTCATGATAAGTTATGATTACGATATTATGTTGTCATGGTTTTAATTTTGTTTATTTTTCTATAGTCCACATTCTGTCAACAAAGCACATGCCGGAGAAAGTGAGAATTTTTACGGGAGGCTTTCGCAGAGGCTTCCTTGTATACATTGTCAGGCAAGCCATATGTTATCTTTATAGATGAAATAGATGCACTGTGTCCTCGCAGTGATTCTAGGTAACAACCAGTGGTGCAAGAGTGGACTCTAATGAACTTTGGATATGCCCGGCTTAACATGGTTAAGTTATGTTTGAATTGCAGAAGAAAGCAAGATGTTCGTATAGCCTTGCAACTCTTTACGTTGATGGACTCCAAGACATCCCCAACATCAGTACCACGGGTTGTGGTTGTTGCATCCACTAACAAAAAAACTAGGCATATAGTGTATATATTCCAAGACTCTCGATAACAAATGCGTAAGCAAATTCATAGATAGCTCAATTTTCCAATTCACTGTTTCTTCCATATTAGTCTGTAATTTGTGTTTGGCTACTAAGAAAATGTGGATGAATGAAGATTTGGAAAGAATGTTGATCGTGTCTGTATGACGATTATAAGTGCAATGCATTTTAGTTATCTAGTAAAATTTGCAGAGTATATTCTGCAATTTTTAGATGCCATGGTTGAGGTATTTGGTTAAATGACCAAGTTACTTCTGTCTGCAGGTTTAACGTTAGCACCACTTGTGAAGGTAGATACAAACCTAAATGTAGTTTTGACTGCATGTCTCCGTTAGACTGAGTCGTGTTTCCTCTTTCAATACAAACTCTTTAACTTTGTTCACGAAGTCAATGTCTTATCTGATAAGCTTTTCTGTTTTATTTATTAGTTTTTCAAAGGTATATTTGTAAACAATTTGGTTGTACCGTGTAATCAGGTTGTGTTTACAGTTTTGAATTTTTGAATTGTTGCTTGTAAATAGGGATTTCAAAATCATGATGTAATCTGAAGCTGGTTATAAATACATAGCATCCTGTGTTGTTGAGGGTGTGCAATACAGTGAAAACTATTTGAATTCTTTAAGTTATTTTAGTCTCACAGTTTTCATGGGTTGGTTCGCCGAAAAATATTGTCCGTATAATTGCTTTAATAACTTTCTATA
Organism: Heteromeles arbutifolia; assembly: GCA_024362995.1. Taxonomy (NCBI): domain Eukaryota; kingdom Viridiplantae; phylum Streptophyta; class Magnoliopsida; order Rosales; family Rosaceae; genus Heteromeles; species Heteromeles arbutifolia. The sequence continues at coordinate 32,947,850 of JANCRC010000002.1, read as the reverse complement.
ATTTTTCAAGCCACCGTGATTGCGATCATGACCCGATAAATGCGTAATGTTTAGTGAGTCGTGTAATCGTATTTCATAATCATTCAAAAATGATATATAACTCATGCACATTGCATATTCAAAGGATGCACGTCATGCACAGTGCATGCTCAAAGAATGCACATGTCATGCACATTGCATGCTCAACGCATGCACATGATATGCACACTACATACTAAAAACATGTGCATGCTCAAAGGATGCACATGTCATGCACATTGCATGTTCATGTGTATGTTATGCACTTTACGTGCTCAACACATGCACACTGCATACTAAGAACATGCACATTGCAAGACAAACACCAATCCTCTAAGTATAAACACTGTAAAGTGCGAAACACTACCATTTTGACTTGAAATAAGATAATTTACCCTTGACAAATCGCAACACCAGCATTTCATTAAACTATCAAAGTTTAGGAGTGTTATTTACATACAGCAAGCACCCCAAAAGATTCACAGCTTTCACATTCCATTTATTAACCGAATGGAATGCACAACACAACACAGCCAAATTTTTTCAAGTTTGAGCATGCACGTGTCATAGAAACTACTCGCTCTCTCTTGGCTGGTTCCCAAGGTTAATACGTGGTCCAGTCTCTCTGCCCTGGATTGAGGCTGTGCCATTTGGAATGGTAATTCATCACCTTCCCCTGTGAATATTTTCTCAGTTTTCAATGCCGTACCTTTTTGGTTTTAGCATCAAAAGCTGCAACAGAATTTGAAGAAGAACGACGTCGTTGAAATTGTACTGAATTTGAAGGGGGAAATGTAGAAAACACTAAGCGAATTGAGTGTCAAGCCTCTCATAATATTTATTGCCAACACTATCAACACCTACAAGCCTTGCCCATATATTGTAGATACACTAGAGAAACAAGAATGACAAATGCACCACTCAAATTCGCAAAAATACTTGCCCTACAAATGCACCCAACGTTTTCTTATCAAATGCACGTTCTCATTTTACCAGCGTAACCATACTTAATAGTTAACACTGGGCATTACATAATCAAGTTGACATGATAACTATAAACATGTAATAATTAAAATATAAAAATAAAAATAAATAATGTGATTGTTGTATCAACTCACATGTTGCTTGAACCATTCTGGAAATTCTTTCTTGCTTAGCTCCTTGATTTGTCGCATAGTTAACCTTTCTCGATGATGTTTAGTTTTTAAGAATTCCTCATGCTGCCTGGGCATTTACGTCCAAATTTAGATAATTAATTTTTCAAAGTTAAGAAAACCAATAAAACATTAAGACGTATGATTAAACGTTCTTACGTTCTAAATGGGTTAACTTCATCACAATTATTTAGAATGTATCTATGGCACTGATCAATAACATTTAGATCAAGCTCCACCTTTTCTCCTGAACCCATATAACATCCTTTGGAGTCAAAAATTGATAACCCACCAGACACTCCACGTCCAATACGATCTTCATTTCGGCCTCTAAGGGTGCGACGAGACTCGACATCTCTAAGATACATGGAACAGAAGGACAAGCACTCATCCACCAAATATGCTTCAGCAATAGAACCTTCAGGACGACCCTTATTAAGAACATAGCGCTTCAACGTTTGCAAATACCTATAATTATAAACGAAACACAAATTATTATAATTATAAATTAAAGTTATGACTATAATTAATTGTAAAAAAATTATAAAAATTTATTAATTACCGTTAAATTGGATACATCCATCTATATTGAACAGGCCCTGCAAGAGCTGCTTCATTTGCCAAGTGAACTCGACATCTCTTGATTCACCACAAACCGAGCACACGGTCAATTCCAAAGTATCTTTCCAATAGATCATGCAATCATTGGGACATGCATCAATTTTCACATACGTCAGACCCAAGTCATTTATAAGTTTTTTTGCCTTGTAACAGGATTCAGGCAAACAGTCCCCTTCAGGCAACATTCTTTTAATTATGAACATTCTTTTAATTAACTCCAGTAAAGTGGTGAAGATCTCGTTTGTCATTCCCGCTAAACACTTGATCTATTACAGTCTTACAATAACTTCTAATTTCTTAAACTCCTTACAACCTGGCCACAAATCTTGATCTGCCTCTTCAAGCAACCTAAAAAAAGTCTCCACCTCTTCTGGACGCCCTTCCCTAATAGGGGTTTCAGTAGACGGCCCAACACCTTCTTCTGTTAATGGTTGGACAAATACATCATTAAGAAAATCATGCATACCAGCCACCTCATCTTCTGTTTCTTCTTCTCCGATTACCACATTTTGCTCTCCAATGTTTTGTTCACCATGATGTCGCCACCAAGCGTTTTTATAATCTTTATCCATATCATACAATATGAGATGTTCAACAATAGTGTTCCTAACAAAAGTATATCGATTACAACATCTTTTGCAAGGACATCTAAACTTATCAGGACCAACACCATTTGTAACTGCTTGATCCAAAAATGAATTAATTCCAGCTGTATACTGTAGTAGCCCGTCCCGGAATAATTTATCGATGGTGTGAAAAGACGATTTTACCCTTCAGCGTTGGTTGTATGTTTGTGTTTGGGTTAAGAAATTGGGCCAATTATTCTATTTCCTAAATGATGGGACCCAATTGGAACTAAAGGACTTAAGATTTTGTTGGTTTTTGATTGGTGACCAAACTAGGACCACACACATTCACATCACCCTTTCCCGTGTACCTTCTTTCACCTCCCTCTCCCTTGACTTTCCCTGCAACATCCGTACAAGCGTACAGACCACACTCAAACCTCCCCATCTCTACACAGATCAACCTTGAAATTTCTTCCATTGTGTTCATCTCGACTTGGTGAGTTCACCTACACCAGTTTTGAGGCTTGGCACCCTCGGAAACCCGGTACCCGAGAGACCCATTTTGGTGCACTGTTTATGTGCATGTAAAAATTGAAAGGTTCAAAGGATTTGGAGCTTGCAGCAAGGTTAAGGACACTCTCATGATGCTCGGAGTACCATTTTCATGAAGTTTGGACGTCGGGAAGCCCAGGTTCGATGAGTTGCAGGTTTAGCCGGATTATCGAGGGATTTTCTGGCAAGTTCCCGTCGGTTTTAGGACTTTTGAAAGGTAAGATCTTGTTCTACTAGTCGACAGCTTCAATTTGATACAAATTTCAAGAAATCTGGTTGAGTATGGACTGAGATATTAAGGTTTGTAGTTTTTCTAGTTTCCGGCGTCGGCGATGGCACCGGAGGAGCGCCCGAGAAGAAAGGGGAATATTCCGTCAAGTTGACGGAATATTCTTAACGGAACCTAATGGCGTCAGGTTAGTTTTAACGGAATATACTTGTTTGAGGACCAAATATTCCTGACGGCGTCAACCGACGTCGTCAGTGTGCCTGTCATGTGGCCGCGCGTGGGTCCGTGCACTCGCCAGCGCATGGCGGCGCGTGAGACATTGGAAAATTATTGTAAAAATATGGGGATGATCCTGAGGTTGTGTAGGTCACTGTGATATATTCATATACCCAATTTGAACAATATATGAGAAGTTATTAGCCAAAGTTGGTTATGTGCTATTAAATAACGTTATTTGAGTTATTTCTCGTATAGGCGAGGCCTATTCAGAGGACGAGCGCCATCAGTCGAGGCTCGGGAATTGTGATCCTTTGATATATCTGTGAGTGGGTTTTTGTTTTCCGTATATACCTATATAAATGAGATTTTTCGCCGGAAATCAATTTAAGTGAAATGTGATATGAAATATGATATGATATGCCATGCAAAGTGTATATCTATTTTGTTCATGCATTAGTAGCGGTATATAATGGTAATTGGTGCTGTGGACGCACAGGTAAGTATCAGGTGAGTTATATAATGATTAATATGAATTGATGTTTATGTTGAGATGTGTTGAAAGCTCATAAACCTGCACCCCGGTGTTAGTGCTCCCGCCCAGGGCCAAGGCTCAGTCCTTCACGTGATGTTCACCTCTCGCACCGTACGCTCACCTTGGATCCGAGTTAGGTGCTCAGTCCTGTCGAATAGACCACTATAGGTGGGTTCGACTCGTAGGTGACCTGCGATTAGCGCTCAGTCTTCACGTGATCGTAGCACTATAGCGTATTTATTTACACCCAGTCTTGTCGATTAGACCACGTGAGGTGGTTCCGACTCGTGTGCAGGATATATTTTTATATGTGATGATGAGATTGATTATGAGGTATAGTTCAGCCGAGCTGATCACTCGGTGAACATGTTATGAGAGATGATGAGTTTTCACCTGATATAGTTATATGATTTGATGAGATATATTTGGCATGGCGTATACCTTGCATATCACTACTTCTGAACATGGTTTTGAGATAAGTATATACGTATTATATATTTCTGGGAAATTATTACAGGTTTTACGGCGAGGGGTTATAACTTTTGAGAAAAGAAAAGGTTTTGAAAATGATTTGTTTCTGACCCACTCAACTTTGTTTTTCGCCCCTCCAGGTTCTAAGTAGCAGAGTTTTGGTGGCCACGAGGGACACAACGGAGTTCTGACAGAATTCACAAAAGTAGAATTCACCTTCGGGTGTTATATCTTAGTAATTGTCCTCGACTGCAACTAGACGTTCCTATTGCTCTGAATGTATATTTATATTTATCTTATTAGCTTTCGCACTGTGCATATGGTTACGTCACTCTCACGTGACGGCCAGTACGCCCTCCTTGGGACGGGGTGTGTCAATTGGTATCAGAGCCAGGTTCGCAGTCCTGTATATCTTGAGAATTTCTTAGTGCCTTCTGTCAGAACTATATCGCCTCGTAGAGAGCCACGTCGTTCAGATGAGTCTAAATTCCCGATATAGCTTAGTTAAGGAAAGCTATTGCTATTGTGATTCAGTCTAATATTCAAAGGACCCTTGAGATTATTTATAAGTTGAAGCTGAATCATTTTATGGGATATGAAGAACCTGAGGGAGCAGAGCGAAGGCCTAATCACTTGGAAAATGACGTTTAGGGCTATGCAAAGTCAAAGGAATCCTTCTTTTGAAAGGTAGGTCGAGACGACTACTTGGTTTTGAGTACTGAATTTGTATCTTGGTGGAGACATGAGACTTATTAGTTGTCACCTGAGAAATAGCCGATTGAGAGTTGTTTAAAGAATTGTTTAAGAAAAGGTTTAATCCTCTGGCATAAATTGAAGGTAAGAAGCAAGAGTTTACAAATTTGAGACAAGCAAAGAGGACAGCTAATGAGTATTACAGAAAGTTTACGGACTCATTTTGTTATCATCTGGATGTTGCTGCTAATCCGGCGGAAATATTATGTCGTTTAAGCTGGGTACTAAAAAGAAGTGGCCTTTCGTGGCGACCACTATTTATAGTACTTCTTACCAGGAGTTTTACGAGATTTTATTAAGTATTAAAGAGAATGTGCCCAGCGTTAGTGGAGAAGAAGGAAAAGAATGGGAATCAGAGGAAAGTTGACAAGGGTAAAGGTCAGTCATCTCAAGTACCTTGAAAGACTCAGAGCTTTAAAAGAAGTGAAGCTAGTTCTAGTTCTTCAAGTTGAGGTTTTAGTGCCATTAGCCAGAGGCGAAATGGTAGATTACCGGAGGTTCTGAATTCCAGGGGCAGGGAGATGCTAGTAGAGGGAATGTACCTTTGCGCCGTAGGTGCAGTAATAGACACTTTGGGGAATGTAGACGAGAAAGCAGTGGATGCTTTGCAGGTGGATGAATGGGACATAGAGCTGCAAATTGTCCCCAGAATCAGTAGATGCCCAACAGTCTTCTTTGCCACCACTAGCGCCGATTTAACAGGTTCCTGGATCTATTAGTTGGTCAGATAAGTCGTGGTGAGCAATGGCGAAGTATTTAAATTAATGGAGGTCATGGGGGACGACAATAAGCCTAGAGACATGTTAACATATCACTGCAAGATGCTCAAAATCATTCGGACTTGATTATGGGTACGTTGAACATTTTGGTCACTTTGCGAGAGTTTATTGATTGTGACGTAGAAATTTTATGTTATTGACGATGTTGCCAAGAAAGTACTGAATGAACACAATCGAGGCGTATATATGTATTTTCCAATTAGGGGCAAAATAGTAATATTGCACCCTCGGGAATTGTTACTTACTTATCGAAACAACAGTGAGTTATCTGTATCGCGGGCTGCAGACCGTAATATTAATAACTTATCCGTTGGGATTCGTTAAGCAAGTAATCAGGGAGGTCATTATATATTAGTATCATGTTCATTCAGAGTGTTCAGTGTTGGTAGAAGATATAGTTATGGCAGCGAATTCTATTCCGTTAGATTTGGTGGATTCGACGTTATTTTAGGCACAGATTGGATGCTTTATGATCGTGCCAAGATAGATTGCTACGGGAAATCAGTTACTTTCCATTGTCTTGGATTATCAGAGGTTACTTTTGTGGTTGAGCAAAGTGAAGTGAGGCATGCCGTTATCTCTGCTATGAGAGCGAAGAAATGGCTATCGAAAGGCTGGCAAGGATACTTAGCTCATGTGGTGTGGAATGATGTTACTACGAGTAGTGTGGAAGATGTAAAGGTAGTTAGACATTGTCTTGATGTTTTCCTTGAGGATTTACCTAAATTGCCGCCAGACGGAGATGTGGAGTTCACTATTGATTTGTCTTTAGGTATAGATCTTATATGATAGAATGACTCCTGCTGAGTTAAGGGAATTAAAAGTTCAGTTGCAGGAATTGGTTGATAAAGGTTTCATTCAACCTAGTACATTACCTTGGGGAGCCCAGTTTTGTTTGTGAGGAAGAAAGACGAGACCTTAAGGCTATGCATTGATTATAGGCAATTGAATCATGTAACGATTGAGAACCGTTATCCATTGCCGCGCATTAATGAATGTTTGATCAGCTTAGAGGTGCCTGTGTGTTTTCTAAGATTGATTTGAGGTCTGGTGATTATCAGTTGAAGATTAGCAGTGAGGATGTTCCTAAGATAACTTTCAGGACTCATTATGGTCTTTATGAGTTTTTGGTGATGCCATTCAGATTGACGAATGCACCTGCTGCTTTCATGGGTTTGATGAATGAAGTATTCTAGGAATATCTCATCAGGTTTGTTATTGTTTTTGTTGATGATATTCTGGTGTACTTTAAGTCTAAAGCAGACCATGCTAGACATCTTAACTTGGTATTAAAGATATTGAGGGAACATCGGTTGTATGCTAAGTTTAGCAAATGCTGGTGTTGGATGAATCAAGTGGCATTTCTAGGACGTGATATATGCTCAAGGTATTCAAGTGGATCCTTAAGAGGTAGCAACAGTGGAGAATTTGGAACAACCGCAAACCGTGACTAAGGTATGGTGCTTTCTTGGCTTAGTAGGCTTGGGAGACAGAGGGTCGGATGAGAGAGTTGTACCCAAGGTTGTCTTATGATTATTAATAGATTGTTTTGGTTGTTTAAATTTTGAGGATGAAATTTTTTTATAAGGTTGGTAGATTGTAACAGCCCGTCTCGGAATAATTTATCGATGGTGTGAAAATATGATTTTACCCTTGAGCGTTGGTTGTGTGTTTGTGTTTGGGTTAAGAAATTGGGCCAATCATTCTATTTCCTAAATGATTGGACCCAATTGGAACTAAAGGACTTGAGATTTTGTGGGTTTTTGATTGGTGACCCAACTAGGACCACACACATCCACATCACCCTTTCTCGTGTACCTTCTCTCACCTCCCTCTCCCTCGACTTTCCCTGCAACATCTGTACAAGCGTACAGACCACACTCAAACCTCCCCATCTCTACACAGATCGACCTCGAAATTTCTTCCATTGTGTTCATCTCGACTTGGTGAGTTCACCTACACCAGTTTTGAGGCTTGGAACCCTCGGAAACCCGGATACCCGAGAGACCCATTTTGGTGCACTGTTCATGTGCACGTAAAAATTGAAAGGTTCAAAGGATTTGGAGCTTGCAGCAAGGTTAAGGACACTCTCATGATGCTCGAAGTACCATTTTCATGAAGTTTGGACATCGGGAAGCCTAGGTTCGATGAGTTGCAGGTTTAGCCGGATTATCGAGGAATTTTCTGGCAAGTTCCCGTCGGTTTTAGGACTTTTGAAAGGTAAGATCTTGTTCTACTAGTCGAGAGCTTCAATTTGATACAAATTTCACAAAATTTGGTTGAGTATGGACTGAGATATTAAGATTTGTAATTTTTCCAGTTTTCGACGACGGCACCGAAGGAGCGCCTGAGAATAAAGGGGAATATTCCGTCAAGTTGACGGAATATTCTTAACGGAACCTAACAGCGTCAGGTTAGTTTTAACAGAATATACTTGTTTTAGGACGGAACATTCCTGATGGCGTTAACCGACGCCGTCAGTGTGCCTGTCACGTGGCCGCGCGTGGCGGCGCGTAGGTCTGTGCACTCGCCAGCGCGTGAGACGTCGGAAAATTATTGTAAAAATATGGGGATGATCCTGAGGTTGTGTAGGTCACTGTGGTATATTCATATACCCATTTTGAACAATATATGAGAAGTTATTAGCCAAAGTTGGTTATGTGCTATTAAATAACGTTATTTGAGTTATTTCTCGTATACACGAGGCCTATTCAGAGGACGAGCGTCATCAGTCGAGGCTCTGGAGTTGTGATCCTTCGGTATATCTGTGAGTGGGCTTTTGTTTTCCATATATACCTAAATAAATGAGATTTTTCCCAGGAAATCAATTTAAGTGAAATGTGATATGAAATATGATATGATATGCCATGCAAAGTATATATCTATTTTATTCATGCATTAGTAGCGGTATATAATGGTAATTCGTGCTGTGGACGTACAGGTAAGTATTAGGTGAGTTATAGAATGATTAATATGAATTGATGTTTATGTTAAGATGTGCTGAAAGCTCATAAACTTGCACCCCGATGTTAGTGCTCCTGCCCAGGGCCAGGGCTCAGTCCTTCACGTGATGTTCACCTCTCGCACCGTACGCTCACATTGGATCCGAGTTAGGTGCTCAGTCCTATCGAATAGACCACTATAGGTGGGTTCGACTCGTAGGTGACCTGCGATTAGCGCTCAGTCTTCAAGTGATCGTAGCACTAGAGCGTATTTATTTACACCCAGTCTTGTCGGTTAAACCACGTGACGTGGTTTCGACTCGTGTGCAGGATATATTTTTATATGTGATGATGAGATTGATTATGAGCTATAGTTCAGCCGAGCTGATCACTCGGTGAACATGTTATGAGAGATAATGAGTTTTCACCTAATATAGTTATATGATTTGATGAGATATATTTGGCATGGCATATACTTTGCATATCACTACTTCTGAACATGGTTTTGAGATAAGTATATACGTATTATATATTTCTGGGAAATTATTACAGGTTTTACGACGAGGGGTTATAACTTTTGAGAAAAGAAAAGGTTTTGAAAAGGATTTGTTTATGACCCACTCAACTTCTAAGTAGCAGAGTTTTGGTGGCCACGAGGGACGCAACGGAGTTCTGACAGAATTCACAAAAGTAGGATTCACCTTCGGGTGTTCTATCTTAGTAATTGTCCTGGACTGCAACTAGATGTTCCTATTGCTCTGAATGTGTATTTATATTTGTCTTATTAGCTTCCGCACTGTGCACATGGTTACGTTACTCTCACGTGACGGCCAGTACGCCCTCCTTGGGACGGGGTGTGTCATATACGCTTCTAAATTTCAAGGTATTGTTAACCAACTCTTATCCATGTTTTACCACTTTACGAGGGCAAAATATTACGTTGACACTATGATGCCTACAATCTTTCAATCGCTATCATGTAGGCATAACTATTAGAATTTTCAATTTCTATCTTTCAGCCCTCGAACTCTATCACGATTGCAATCTTTTAATTTTCAACACCTATTATAGTAAAAACAAATTAAAATAACAACAAAAAGTCATCAAAATTATGCTCATTTAATCTATTCTAGTAAATAACAACAAAAAGTTATCAAAATAACAACAAAAACAAATTCTTAAATTTAAAATTAATTCAAAATTAAAATGTGGTGAATTACTTTAAATTCTTATGGTTCAATTGTAGCTTTTAGAATTTTTGATGGACAAGTTTTAGTATTTTGAATGTTTCACTTTTTTATTCTTCTCACTTTATATATATATATATATATATATATATATATATATATATATAGATGATGAATAATTTAAATAACTAATTTATATTTTTATTAAAAATTATTCAAAAAAATGAAGCAAAAGCATGGAACCACCCACTCACGTGGGAGTATATGTTTTTTATTTTCCAAAGTTTAAATATTTAAATTATGCTCATCAATCTGTCGCTTACAATCGACATCGGATTTCAAAATATTTAAAAAAATAAAATCTATGTCGCTCAGAACCGACACAGGATTTCAAATATTTAAAAACAATAATTAGTGTCGTCTACAAGCGACACCATTACTTTATGTCGCTTAAAAGCGACATTTTTTTGTTTAAAGCGACGCCATTATTTAAAATTATTAAAATATATGTCGGTTATAAGCGACATTAAATGTTGGAGTCGGTTTAAAAGCGACGTAGGTATTTTATGACACTTATAAGCGACAGTAAATCTAACGTCATGTTCGATTAGTGTCGCGACTGTCTTATGCGCCACTACATTATATTAAACCGACACTACCCATTGACACTATAAGTCCCTTTTGTAGTAGTGCCCTAACGAGAAATATGAATGTAATTGAAGTTACAAATCCAAGACCTAACATGTATATGGAAGTTGAAAGGTTAGTTATACATTGTAAAACCAAAACAAAGCAGAATCACTGAAAACGTATAAACTCAACTATGTCTTTATTTCACTTCACAGAAAGTAGCAGACATAAAAAGCAATATAAACTCAACTAAGTCTTAATTCCACTTCACATATACGCAACCCTTACCTTTTGAATACGAGCACGCTCCTGTGCATAGGTGGCTTCAGTTTCCCTGGTTAAAACAATCTCTTTCATATGAAATGCTTCATTAGAACCATGTAGCAGTCCCTTAGTGGGAGATGATCTAGTTATTGATATTAAACTCAACTAGTTAAAACGTGTGAGATAGATGATTTTTACATTACGGGAGAATAATGGTTACAAAACTGATTAAATACTCAGATATACATAGATTAACTAGAAGACAACTCAGCTAAACAAAGTTAAGAAACTCTAAAATACTCTTTGACTAACATTGACTCTAACATATATGAAACTAACCAAGTCTTCACCGTTGATATTTGATGACAGTCAGGAGGTCTTTACTCCCAAAAATTGATAAGGTTGGTCCATCACAAATGACATGGAGATAAGGAACAAGTAGAAAACTATAAGCTTTAGTCATTTGCAGCACCTCAAACTCAGAAGTCATGTCCTTATTACTATTGAGATTATTAAGGTAAATATTGCATTCTTAACACCATATGCTCTTTCTATTGAACTGAAATCGATAACATGCAACATTATGAAAACCATATCAGCTCATAAAGAACCAGTACAAGTTTAGAAAGTTCATTAAACTACAGATTAGGCACATCTAAACATAAAACTGGTTCAAGGACCACTTCTAATAAACACCCATAATTCTCTACCCACAAGAACTAAAAGTTAAGAATAAACATGCAGCACAACAATAATCTGTTTGATAATCACGCCAATCACCATGCAGTACACTGGTACGAATAATCTGTACTTAATTAAAGTATTATTGAATTTTTTATGTTATGTCCTCAACTCGTTCAAGCACAAGTGCAGTTAACAAGTTTGATTACAATACTTAAAATTAAAACTAATCAACACTTAAAATAAACACAAGTATACATGCGGAATGAGAGTTATCAGAGTAACAAAAATCACATGCTTTTCTTTTTGACAAAAAAAAAAAAAATTTATCAAACCTGTGCTTAATCTTCTCTTCTCAGCCTCTAACCACATGCAGCTTCTCAATGTTAAATTCCTCAGAAAACAACAAAAGTAACCACCCACAAACACTGCAATTAGATACTCAAATACTTACAGAAACATGATTGCTCAGACTTACAAAATTGGATTAGATTAGGATAAAATTTAGGTTGAGGAAAATGTAAGAATTAGGGAAAAAGAAGCGAATTATGAGAGAATCGGGAGACCTACTCATATGGAAACGAAAGTAATTGCTAAAGGTGATTTGGGGGGTGGCGGCGATAAGCGTCTTTGTGGGGCCTCCAGTGGCGACATATAAGGCCATCTCCAACCGAAGACTAGCCAAATGGCTCATTTTAGCCCTCTGACCCTCCAAGATATTAATATTTTAATGAACAGTACATGGCCATATTTGCCTTCATCTCCAACCAAGGGCCAAAGGGCCATAGGGCTCGTTTAGCCCTGTCACAAAAAACCGTCTCTAACCAAAGGCCAAAGGGTCATAGGGCCAAACATTATTTATTATTTAAAAACTACAACTTAAATTCAAATCCAACGGCTAAGTGACGTTAGCATGACATTAGCTAGTCGTTGGATTTGAATTTTTTTTGGCTATAAATAGGGTGGATATTGGGCTATAATTCACACAACTTTGAATTCAATCTATTTCTCTAATTCACACAACTTTGAATTCAATCTATTTCAATTCAATCTCTTTCAATTCAAGTTTGCAATGAATTCTAACTTTGGATCCTCTTTGGATTCCAACTGGGGGTCCTCATCCAAATCCAAATTGGAAGAAAAATGGGCGCAGATGAGACGAGAAGATGAGGAGTTTGATGAAGAAGCTGAAGAAAGGCGAAACAAACAAAACAGAGCAGCAGCTATGGCTGCGACCATGGTGTGTCAGCCAACTGAGGAACAACCTTAATGAGGTGGCTCTGTTGCTGGTCGCAATTACAAACCACGAAATAGAGCGATGACGCATGCCAATCTGATGAACAACTACTTCAACCCCAACTCGGTGTACACAGAAGATGATTTCAGACGTCACTTACGGATGAGGTGTCATGTCTTTGAGCGTTTACTTCGTGATGTCCAGCAGGTTAACCCATACTTTCGACAGAAACGGGACAGAGCAGGCCGCCCTGGTTTCTCACCTCATCAGAAGGTTACCGTTGCACTCCGAATGATGGCCTATGGCTCCCCAGCTGATTCGACAGATGAAACCCATGGTATGTCTGAGTCTACATGCCTTGATACTTTTGCTGAATTCTGTGACACAATTGTTCAGCTTTACAAAGACGAGTACCTCCGTGAGCCAAATCAAGAAGATATGGATCGGCTCATTCGTAAAGCTGAAAACCGTGGGTTTCCGGGCATGATAGGGTCATTAGACCGCATGCATTGGGATTGGAAAAACTGTCCCACCAAATGGCAATAAGGCTTCTGCGGAAGGTCGTGAAAGCCAACTGTTGTGTTAGAGGCAGTTGCCTCGTATGACACATGGATTTGGCATGCCTTCTTTGGAGTCCCTGGATCCCAAAATGACATTACAATTCTTGGGAGTTCACCCTTCTTCAATACCTTGGTGGAAGGTAAAGCACCTCAACTTGACTATTACATCAACGGCCGTCAGTACAATATAGGGTATTACTTGGCAGATGACATCTACCCAAAGTGGGCGACACTTGTCCAAGCAATTCCAAACCCTTAGAATGATGCCGAAAAGTTGTTTACCTTACACCCAGAGGCATACTAGAAAGATGTTGAGAGAGCTTTCGGTATTCTACAAGCACGGTGGAAGATCATCAGCAAACCAACAAGAGGGTGGAGTCGAAAAAATTTGGACACCATCGTGATGTCTTGCATCATATTACACAATATGATTGTGGAGGATGAGCGAGATGGGTATATTGATGGAGAGTCCAATGACGACCAAGACGATCCAAATAGGTCAAGAAAGGCTCTTGCAAAAATATATGATGGGTCTAATTTACCTTTCAATCCAAGAACTGGTAGTATCTCTATAAATGAGTACATGAGGCGCTATAGAATGATACGTTCCCGTGCCACAAACGAGTACCTACAACAGGATCTTGTTGCACATCTTTGGGCCAAAAATAGCATGGAGTAGGCGTTTAAGTTTTATATTGTTAAATGTTTTTAAAAATGTTGTTTAAGTTTCATGTTGTATAACTTTTATGTTGTTTAATGTTGTTTCATGTTACTTAATGTTATGTAATGTTTAATGGTTTAGGAAGTTATAGGGGAAACAAAAAACAATTTTTAAAATTATTTAAACAAATTTTGTAAAAAAAAATTCAAAATAAAAAATAAAAAATAAAAAATAAAAACTGAAAAAAAAAATTGAAAATAACAGCTAGTTGACGTCAGCAGGACATCACCAGCTAGCCGTTGGGTTTTTGAAATCTGGCCCTGCCCGGAGCCGGCTGGCTGGCTCCTGTTAGCCGGCCGGTTGGCCCTTTGGCCCTTTTTTGTCCAATGGGGCCCACGAGCCCTCTGGCCTGGCCCTCGGTTGGAGACCGTTTTCGGGCTATTTTTGGCCCTCTAGCCCTCTGGACCCCTCAGTTAGAGATGACCTAAGAAGACTCGGTGGACTCCAATGTCTTTTTCCTTCGGAGAATAAGATAGAGAGAGACTCCAGAGAAGTCACAAAAATTGGAAATGGGTTTGAACTTTGCAGCTTGCTATCTTCTATCAAACTTAAGTACAACTCTCGCACATTAAAACCCAAATCGCAGATTGAAAAAAGGTTAGGGTTAGAGTTAGTATTTTGTGAAGAAATTGAATGTGGGTTGGGAAGAAGAGAGAGTGTAGATGTCGTAGAGAGAGAGAGAGAGAGAGAGGAGAGAAGAGAAATAAGAAAATGGGAGGAATTAACTCATTTATATACGAGGGCAATTTGGTCATTTTAAGGTGTAGGAAAAATCCTATTTCTGTCCAATGGTTGTGCATTGCGTGCACATGGCGTGTGCATATTTGAAATGTCCTATTTCTATCCCAAGATTAAGAAATTGTCCCATTTTGGGGTATTTTCCAAATATATATATATATATATATATATATATATATATTCTTAAGTGTTCGTATACTTATATTCTAACACGTAGCGTACTGATTTGTGTTTCACATACACTAAAAAAATTGTTCAATTACTGAAACCAACAATACAAAATTCGATGAGTAAAAATCTATACTTTTAACATGCAAACAAACAAAATAAGGGTAATGCTAGGTAGGAGAAATCTTTAAACCAAATTGCAAATCAAATGATGTTTCACCAATAAGAAATAAACATGTTAATAAACACTTAATCAATATAAATAATTACATCATTTGGTTTTAAAATTTGGTCTACCCAACATTATCCACAAAATAAACACACACAAAAACACAAAACCCTAGCTGTTCTCCCCTTTCTCCTTTCTCGCACATACCCAATCTCAAAATCCAACCTCAGCGCTATCGACTCCTTCCTTGGGTTGGGGGTCAGCGACAACACCTTTTTTTTATTTTTTCCCTCTCTTCTCTTTCCTTTTTATTAGTTATCCTTGTGCACTTCTCTTTCGATGCCCATGGTTGTCGATTTAAGAAGTCACAACTTTTTCTATTGGCTTTCTTGTAGTTTTCTTGGTGTTCTTTGCTATTTTCCTACATTTATTGTCATTTCCCGGTGTTTATCACCATTTTGTGCGTCTTGACAAACCCAATCCCCACCCTACTGTTGAAAATATGCCTAAAGCCAATTGTAAGATGATACTTTACGGACATTTCACGTGTTAAACTAAACTAGTTTAATATAAGGTCAAAGATTATTGTTAAAGCCGTCTCATTAAATGTTATACGCATAAACGATAAGTCCAATGAATATGTAATTAGGAGAATGTGGTATAAAGAAGTTAGATTCATGAGACCATTCTCTTTCATACACATATCCTAAACTTTCCTGATCATATGATTGCCAATTGGGCATTGACGATCCGCATAGATCAATACATGCTATGTTTTCTTCCCATGAAAGTGGTTCTCGAGTCATTGGTGTGATTGACACCAAGACAAGTATGTAGGTGCTCAATAGAGAATGAGTCCATTAAACGTGATTAACGAGGAGTTCTCATACTCTGTCACATGAGAACTCATGGTGTGCAAAGTAGTCATTTGGCATGAGACATCGTAGTTATTTTATGGTAAGGTCTTTAGTCTGTGACTGTATTAAAGGCATTCCATTTGAGGATGTCCATGACATAGTTGGGGCTGATTTACTTAGTGTGAATGTGCAACAAGGGATATCTAACCTTTAATTCGTTGAGGGAGAATACTCTGTTATATGATTAAGAATCTCTTGCCAGAGTATGAATGAGATTTAGGAAGTCGTTCCAAATCACATTCAAGATAATCATATAGAAAAGAGAATCACATTAGATAGTAGACATGAATAAACTATCAAAGCAAACAATTTGATCAACAATATTGAATTAGAGAAAGACAATATTGCATTTGTAATACCAAACTAAATAGGTTATCCAAACCTCTTCTGATTAGTTTGGATAGTCATGACATACTGCTAGGTGTCACTCATGGCTTATGGAAGCCCTGAAGATGTATAATACTAAAGGCATAATTGAAAGTAAGTTTCAATTCACAATTGATTAGTAAGAGTTCAAACCGCCCACTACTTCGCTAAAAGGAACCTAATGGATCGCACACCGTGTAAGGTAATGACTGAAGGAGCATGGAGACAAAGGAATGAAGCCCTCTCATGGGTGATTAACCTTTGCTAAACAAAAAGATGCTTCAAAGGTACAAAAGTTTCTCAACTCTCTTTGTGTTTAGAGTTAAATCTTGGTTCACCACCACTACTTAGCTATTTGTTGCTTAGTATAGTGTTTAAAGTCATTTTCGTGTGTTTTTAGGTCCAAGAAGCAAAGTTGGCAAAAAGATGCATTTTGGAGCATTTTAGAGCAAATCTGGGCTTGGAATGGATAGCACAAGCAAGGGGCATGAAGATGGACGAATTTGGAGTCTAAATGAAGTTGGGAATGTGTTTCAAGGTTGGAGAAATAAATTCAAATCATTGAAGATAAGGAATCAGCTCAAAAGAAGGAGGATTATCCAAAACATTATCCAAACAACCTTATCTTATCTTATCTTATCCAACCCTTATCTTATCTTAACAAACCTTATCCTATCCTAATCCATTTCTAATTCAATTCCTGGTACAATGAGGGTTTATTTTCTGATTGGGGGACATTTAAATTAAGTTTCTAGAAACCCTAAGCCTTGCCGCACCTAGCTTTCCAGAAAACCTGATTTCCTTGCTTTGCAAGGCTTTCTAGAAGCCTTATCCCTCCTTATCCAAGTCTGCCGCACCTTAGGCCCTTTCCCATTGGAAATCTGATTGTTTTGAGCCTATTTCTGGATGGATTTGGCTTTCTAGAAGTCCTAATCTGATTCACCTAGGGTTTTTGGTGCCTATATATATACTAATCAATCCAATGCCGTGCACACCACCCTCCATACACAACTATTCACGCCAGAAATCATCCACCACTCCCTGCCGTGCCATATCATCCACACAAACCCAGAAAACCCCTCTTGTGCCGCAGCTATTCAAGGAAGGAAGGAGAAGGTGCCATTCTAAGTCGTGACTACTGCTGGAGCGTTCTTAGGTGTTGTCTATCTTTGTTTTCAATGTTTCAATTCAGTTTTCTTTGTTTAATTACTGTCATGAGGAACTAAACCCCTATTAGTTAGAGGGGGAATTTGAAGCCATGAATATATGTTTCTTATGATTTGATTTACTCCAGTTATGATTTCATAAATTGTGAATGTGGTTTGCTTAACTGTTTTATTAAGAACTTGTTCTTGTGTGTTGATTAAGGAAGCATACTTAGTTTACATGCATGAATTTGATGCTAGGATATAAGGGAATTTCACCTAATCGTTATGAACTTATATTCACAAGTAGTAAAGGTTGCTAGTCACAATCATGTTAAGTAAACCCTAGGCTGGATTAACATGCGTCTTCCATAGTTATGAATGCCTTGTCAATGTTCATGATTTCCATTGAACTTAATGATCTTTGTTGAATGTCTCTATCATGCGTATTCCATAGTTAGGGAGTTTGAGAAAGAATAATTTGGTTGTGATGCGTTATCCATTCAATTCAATGAATCTAGGGAAATCTGGGAATTGATTAGTTCAATACAATTAATTCGGAACATTGTCATTCATGGTTTATCGAAAGAGTAACTGGGAATCAAGTTGTATGCATATGTTTATGTGTGGATAAGGATCCCTCTAACTAGCCATTCACCCATTTAAATCACCAATTTCGTGCCTTTTTAAGTTGTCTTTATAATTCTGTTTTGCTTAAGTTTAAATTCGTTCAAAACCAATCCCCTGATTTTAGTTTGTGTTAGTAAGGTCTAAATTCGTCAAATCTTGAGTCTTTTAGTCTTTTGAGTCAGTTTGAGTCTTAATTTCGTTCAAATCAATCTTAGGTGTTAGTTTAGAGTCTAGATAACTTGTTTTGTGTGTTTTAGGTCTATTTAGCTTGTTTTGAGTCTTTAGAGTCCAGAAACTGTCTAACTGAATTCTATTTGCTGTTTTGAGTTTGTTTTGAGTTATTTGAGTCAAGTTAGGTTGTTTAAAGGTGTCTAGAGTTAAAATTCGTCCAAATTGATCCCTAGTACTTGTTTTCATTGTTTTAAGTCCAGTTTAGTGTTTTAGAGTCTAATTTGTGTAGATTAGCATCCCTTCTAATCCCCGGCCTAAAACGATCCCTACTTTCATATACTACATCGATAGGGTTTTCGCCCCTCCGGGTTTTAGGTAGCAGTGCTTTGGTGGCCACCAGGGATCCAACGGTGTTTGACAGAATTCACAAAAGTAGGATTCACCTTCGGGTGTTATATCTTAGTAATTGTCCTTGACTGCAACTAGGCATTCTTATTGCTCTGAAAGTGTATTTATATTTATCTTATTAGCTTCCACACTGTGCACATAGTTACGTCACTCTCACGTGACGGCCATCACGCTTTCCTTGGGATGGGGTGTGTCAGTTGGTATTAGAGCTCTAGGTTGCAGTCCTGTATATCTTAAAAATTTTCTAAATGTCTTCTGTCAGAACTATACCGCCTCAGAGACACATGTCATTTAGATGAGCATAGTTTTCCGATATAGCATAGTTAAGGAAAGCTATTGCTATTGTGATTCAGTCTATTATCCAAAGGACTTTTCTTGAGACTGTTTATAAGCTGAAGCTGAATCATTTTATCGAAATATGAAGGAGCTGAGGGAGCAGAGCGATGGCTTAATCATGTTGAAAAGACCTTTCATGTGATGCAAATTAAGGAAATCTTCTTTTTGAAAGGTGGGTCAAGACGACTACCTGGTTTCTGAGTATTGAATCTACATCCTGTTGGAGACAGTAGTCTTATACGATGTCACCGGAGGAAATAGTTGAATGAGAGTTGTTTAAAGAATTGTTTAAGAAAAGGTTTAATCCTTCGACATATATTGTAGTAAGAAGCAAGAGTTTACAAATTTGACACAAGCAAAGAGGACATCGAATGAGTATTATAGAAAGTTTACAGACTTGTCTCGTTATCATTCCGGATGTTGCTGCTATTCCGGAGGAAATATTATGTTGTTTTAGGCTGGGTACAAAAAAAGAAGTGGCATTTTGTGGCGACCACTACTCATAATACTTCTTACCAGGAGTTTTACAAGATTTTGTTGAGGATTGTAGAGAATATGCCCAGTGAGAGTAAAGAAGAAGAAGGAAAGAATGGAAATCAGAGAAGAGATGATAAAGGTAAAGGTCAATCATCTCAGGGACATCGTCAGACTCAGAGTTTTAAGGAAAGTGGAGCTAGTTCTAGTTCTTCAAGCTGAGGTTTTAGTGCCATTGGTCAGAGGCGAGGTAGTAGATTTTACTTAGATTCCAGATTCCAGAGGCAGGGAGATGCTGGTAGAGGAAATGTACCTTTGTGTCGAAGGTGCAGTAATAAACACTTTGGAGAGTAAGTGAGAAAGCAGAGGATGCCTTACATGTGGACAAATGGGACATAGAGCTGCAAATTGTCCCTAGAATCAGTAGATGCCTAGCAGTCTTCTTTGCCACCACTAGCGCCGATTCAACAGGTTCTTAGATTTAGTAGTAATGGTTAGATAGGCTGTGGTGAGCAAGGGCAAGGTATTTAAACTAATAGAGGTCGTGGGGGACAACAACAAGCTCAGGGACATGTTAACGTATCGCTGCAATATTCTCAGAATCTTTCGAACTTGATTATGGGTACGTTGAACATTTTTTTTTTGGTCACTTTGCTAGAGTTTATTGATTATGTTGCAAAAATTATATGTTCGTGACGATGTTGTAAAGAAAGTATTGAATGAACACGATCGAGGCATAAATATGTATTTCCTAATAAGGGGCAAAATGGTAATATTGCACCATCGGGAATTGTTACTTACTTATCAAAACAACAGTGAGTTATCGATATCACGGGCTGCAGATCGTAATATTAATAACTTATCCATTGGGATTCGTTAAGTAAGTAATCAGGGAGGTCATTATATTTTAGTATCGTGTTTATTCAGAGTGTTCAGTGGTGGTAGAAGATGTAGTTATGACAGCGAATTTTATTCTGTTAGATATGGCGGATTTCGATGTTATTCTAGGCACAGATTGGTTGCATTATGATCGTGCCAAGATAGATTGCTACGGGAAATCAGTTACTTTCCATCGTCTTGGATTACCAGAGGTTACTTTTGGGGTTAAGCAAAGTGAAGTGAGGCATGCCATTATTTCTGCTATGAGAGCAAAGAAATGGTTATCGAAAGGCTGCCAAGGATACTTAGCTCATGTGGTGCTAAATGATGATACTCTGAGCAGTGTGGAAGATGTAAAGGTGGTTAGACATTTTCCTGTTGTATTTCCAAATGAGTTACCTGGATTGCCATTAGACAAAGATGTGGAGTTCACTATTGATTTGTCTCTAGGTACAGATTTTATATTATAGAATGGCTCCTGCAGAGTTAAAGGAATTGAAGGTTCAGTTGCAGGAATTGGTTGATAAAGGTTTCATTCAACCTAGTACGTTACCTTGTGGAGCCCAGTTTTGTTTGTAAAGAAGAAAGACGGGACATTAAGGCCATGCATTGATTATAGGCAATTGAATCGGGTAACGATCGAGAACCGTTATCCATTGACGCGCATTGATGATCGTTTGATCAACTTAAATGTGCCTGTGTATTTTCTAAGATTGATTTGAGGTCTGGTTATTAACTGTTGAAGATCATCAAGGAAGATGTCCCTAAGATAACTTTCAGGAACCGTTATGGTCATTACGAGTTTTTGGTGATACCATTCGAATTGACGAATGCGCATGCTGCTTTCATGGGTTTGATGAATGAAGTATTCCAGGAATATCTCGACACGGTTGTTATTGTTTTCATCGATGATATTCTGGTGTACTATAAGTTTAGAGCAGAGCATGCTAGACATCTTAAATTGGTGTTGCAAAGATTGAGGGAACATCGGCAGTATGCCAAGTTCAGTAAATACCAATGTTGGATGAATCAAGTGGCATTTCTGGGACATGTGATGTTTGTTCAAGGTATTCAAGTGGATCCTTAAGAGGTAGCAACGTTGGAGAATTTGGAACAACCACGAATTGTGACTGAGGTTCGGAGTTTTCTTGGCTTAACAGGCTATTATAGACGGTTATTTAAGGATTTTTCAGTTATTGCTTTGCCATTGACGAGAAAAGAGGTTAAGTTGAGTGGGATGAAATTGTAAGCAAAGTTTTCAGCAGTTGAAGTATTTCCTCACTCATACACCTGTTTTAGCACTCCCAGATGATAACGGTAATTATAAGGTCTTAGTGATACTTCTTTGAATGGTCTTGGATGTGTGTTGATGCAACATGGTAGGATGATTGCCTATGCTTCACAGCAATTGAAACCTCATGAGATGAATGACTCCACTCATGATTTGGAATTAACTGCTATCATCTTTGCTTTGAAGATTTAGAGACATTATCTTTAAAGTGAGAAATGCAAGATTTTTATGAATCATAAGAGTCTCCAAAATCTGTTTATTCAGAGGGATTTTAATCTTAGGCAACGAAGGAGGATAGAGTTGCTTAGTGATTGTGATTGCACGACCAGGGTGATCGTGCAAATGTCGTGGCTGATGCATTTAGTAGGAAGACTCCAGTGAGAATTAATGTCTTGGATGCTTCTCGTGTTCCTTTTCTTACAAAGTTGAGGTATACTGGAATGGATTTGGGAATAGAAGAACGAGAAGTAGCCTTGCTTGCTAGTTTTCAAGTCAGGCCAATATCAATTGATCAAGTGCTCGAGGCACAAATTAAGAATGAGGAAATTCAAGAGCTAATTCATTTAAGGAATTAAGAGAAAAAGAAAGACTTCAGAGTTAGAGAATCAGATGGTTTGCTTATGCAAGAAGAAAGAATGTATGTGCCGAATAATTTGGAATTAAAGAATGAAATTTTGGATGAAGCGCACCGTTCGGCTAATGCATTACATCCCGGAGATACTAAGATGTAACATACCATTCGACCATTTTATTATTGGCCGGGTATGAAAAGAGGAATTGCTGAGTATGTAAGCAAGTGTGTCATTTGTCAGTGGGTTAAAGAGGAAAGAAATAAACATTTTGGATTGACGCAGTCACTTCCTGTTCCACAGTGGAAATGGGAAATTATTATTATGGATTTTGTATACAAGCTTCCTCGTACACTGAATGGTTATGATGGTATTTGGATGATAATTGATTGGCTTACTAAATCAGCTCATTTGGTTCCGATGAGGGAGAAGTATTCTTTAAGTCGATTAACTGGAAATTGTTTATAGCAAAGATTGTTAAGTACCTATGAAGTTCTAGTGGGTATTGTATCGGGTCGTGATCCTAGGTTTACTCCTAAGTTTGGATAGCGTTTCAGGAGACTTTGGAGGATATGCTGAGATCTTCAGTATTACAGTTTGGTGACGCTTGGCATAAGCGGTTGGATTTAATAGTATATGCCTACAACAACAATTTTCATTCAAGTATTGGTACGGCACCATTTGAGGTGCTTTATGGCAGAGCTTGTTGTACACATTTATGTTGGTCAGAGGTTGGCGAACGAGTTTTAGTGGGCCTTGAGTTAGTGGAGGAGACTACTCAGAACATTCAGGTTATTAAGTTTAATATGAAAGCGGCCCAGGATCGCCAAAAGAGTTTAGCAAACAGTCATGCCACTAACAGAGTGTATCAAGTTGATGATTGGGTATTTCTGAAGCTATCGCTACAGAAAGGAGTAGTAAAGTTTGGGAAGAAAGGCAAGATAAGCCTTAGATACATCGGACATTATGTGATCACCGAAAGAGTCGGTGAAGTTGCTTACAGGCTTGAGTTGCCTCCAGAGTTGTCGAAAGTGCGATGTGTTCCATGTTCAATACTTTGACATGATGTCTCAGATCCGTCACATGTGATACCTCTTCAACCAATGGAATTTATCCGGATTTGACGTATGATGAGGAACCAGTGACTACTCTTGATTGAAAATATAAGGTACTCAGGAATAAGACATTGCATTTGTCAAAGTTTTGTGGAGAATCACTTAGTGGAAGAGGCTACTTGGGAATCAGAGAAATGGATGAGAGAGATACATCTAAGGTTGTTTTGTGAGTACTAGTGTTTTTGGTTATGTAAATTTCGAGGATGATAGTTGTATAAGGTGGGTAGATTGTAACAGCCCATCCTGAGAAATTCTTATCGTTGATGTGAAAAGATGATTTTACCTTTGAGCGTTGGTTGTGTGTTTGTGTTTTGGGTTAAGAAATTGGGCCAATTATTTCATTTTCTAAATGATTGGACCCAATTGGAACTAAAAAACTTAAATATTTTGTTGGTTTTTTATTGGTGACCCAACTAGGACCACACACATCCACACATCTCTTCCCGTTGACTCTCTTTCTCTTCCCTCTTGATTTTCTGCTGTTGTCGATACAAGTTGTACGGACAATGTTCGAACCCACACTCCCAATCATGGATCGAGGTTTTGGAAGCCATGTTTGTACTCCTTGCAAGTTCCTGAGTACATCTATACCATTTTTAGGACTTAAAACCTTCGGAAACCTGTAAAACCGTAACCCCATATTTGAGGTATTGTTCATGCACTCGTGAATGTGGAGTTTTTGGAAGATTCTAAAGTTATAGGAAGCTTTAGACCACTCTCACGAAGCTCGGAGAAGAAAGTTGAGGTGATTTGGACGTCGGGAAGCCCAGGTTCGATGAGTTGCAGGTTTAGCCG
This sequence comes from Heteromeles arbutifolia, assembly GCA_024362995.1. Taxonomy (NCBI): domain Eukaryota; kingdom Viridiplantae; phylum Streptophyta; class Magnoliopsida; order Rosales; family Rosaceae; genus Heteromeles; species Heteromeles arbutifolia. Next base: position 32,923,560 of record JANCRC010000002.1, on the reverse strand, counting down.
GATTATTGAGGGATTTTCTGGCAAGTTCCCGTCGCTTTTAGGACTTTTGAAAGGTAAGATCTTGTTCTACTAGTCGAGAGCTCCAATTTGATACAAATTTCATGGAATTTGGTTGAGTATGGACTGAGATATTAAGGTTTGTAGTTTTTCCAGTTTCCGGCGACGGCGACGGCACCGGAGGAGCGCCGGAGAAGAAAGGGAATATTCCATCAAGTTGACGGAATATTCCTAACTGCCGTTACTGTTTCCGTCAGGGTTCCCTGCTCGTGGCTGGCGCGTGTGGCCGTGCCTTGGCAGGCGCGTGGTGGCGCGTGGGTGGTCAGAAAATTATTTTAAAAATATGGGTATGTTTCTGAGGATGAGTAGGTCAATGCGGTATATTCATATACCCAAATTGAGCAATGTATGAGAAGTTATTACCTATTGTTGGTTATGAGCGTTAAATAACGTTTATTCGGTTATTACGCTTATAGGTGAGGCCTATCCAGAGGACGAGCGTCATCAATCGAGGCTCGGGGGTTGTGACCCTTCGATATATCAGTGAGTGGGCTTTTGTTTTCCGTATATACCTATATAAATGAGATTTTTCCCAAAAAATCGATTTAAGTGAAATGTGATATGATATGCCATGCAAAGTATATATCTATTTTATTCATGCATTAGTAGCTGTATATAATGGTAATTGGTGCTGTGGACGCACAGGTAAGTATCAGGTGAGTATATATATCGATGATAGAGAATGATTAATATGAAATGATGTTTATGTTAAGATGTGTTGAAAGCTCATAAACCTGCATCCCGGTGTTAGTGCTCCCGCCCAAGGCCAGGGCTCAGTCCTTCACGTGATGTTCACCTCTCGCACCACACGCTCACCTTAGATCCAAGTGAGGTGCTCAGTCCTGTCGAATAGACCACTATAGGTGGGTTCGACTCGTAGGTGACCCGCGATTAGCGCTCAGTCTTCACGTGATCGTAGCACTAGAGCGTAATTATTTACACCCAGTCTTATCGGTGAGACCATGTGAGGTGGTTCCGACTTGTGTGCAGGATATATATAGTTATGTGATGATGAGATATGATGAGATTGATTATGAGCTATAGTTCAACTGAGCTGATAACTCGGTGAACATGTTATTATCTATGATGAGTTTTCACCTGATACAATTATGTGATTTGATGAGATATATTTGGCATGGCATATACCTCGCATATCACTACTTTTGGCATGATTTTGAGTTATGAGTTAAGATGAGTATATATGTATATATGCTATTTTTCTGGGAAATTATACAGGTTTTACGGCAAGGGGTTAGAACCTTTGAAAAGAGAAAAGGCTTTGTAAAGATTTGTTTTTGCCCACTCACGCATTTTGTTTTTCGCCCCTCCAGGTTCTCGGTAGCAGTGCTTTGGTGGCCACGAGGGATCCAACGGTGTTCTGACAGAATTCACAAAAGTAGGATTCACCTTCGGGTGTTATATCTTAGTAATTGTCCTTGACTGCAACTAGACGTTCTTATTGCTCTGAAAGTGTATTTATATTTATCTTATTAGCTTCCGCACTGTGCACATGGTTATGTCACTCTTAGGTGACGGCCAACATACCCTCCTTGGGACGAGGTGTGTCAAAAACCCTTCAATTTTGATCAATCAACAAGGGAAATGGTATTGGAACTTTGGCTTAATCTATTGTCTTCAAGAGTTCTATTGTCGTTTCTCAAATTTTTTTTTGATACATGAACTTTTAGCGAACACAGAAATATGAACAGTTCGGATCGTTGATAACATTTTCAGATTTTTACGGTTAGTGAAAATATTGTTTGGAACGTGATATCAAAGATCGACTCCACATTTCAGTTAACTATAAACATCAGAACGTGATATTAAAGATCTGAACCTTTCATTTTTCTGTATATGCTAGAAGATCGTATTTCCAAAAAAGAAAATCTGAAAAATGAAATCCGATGACAAGAATAGAGTGTAAATGACAATCGGCGATTAAATATAAATCTATGGTTTATGAATTATGGTGTCGACTTTTGGAGTTGACCCCTTCACGAAAATTATAAAGCTTGTCATTATTCACACCCCACGTTTTGTTGACTACACCCCACATATACTTTTTAAATCAAAATTTATCTTAATACACCCCACTTGTTTTCCAATGCTACCCTCACACCCCACACGCTCTACTTAAACCCCACCTCAATACGAAGAACAAACAGAAGGCGATGAACAAGCAAAGGAACTGGAGTTAAGTATGAAACAAAAAATTTCCCCTATTCTTTATTCAATTTATAACATTGTCATCCGGTGGGGTTAAATAGCCCATACCTTCTGCCGATCTATTCTTTGATAATTGGATTGTGTCACATCCCGGCCCGGGCCCCCACCACATCCCTGGCACGACTTCACCATAGCACGATATTGTCCGCTTTGGGCCCCTACCAGACCCTCACGGATCCACTCCCCTGGGCAATGTGGGATCTCACAGATTGCCTATAAGATTGTACTATTCCGTCTCTGTCCGAATATATATGAATTCACATGCACAACTATTTGGCGTTCTATCATGGTCAAAGCCAAATTTGTGAGCACATTGCATTTTATTATATCAATTTGTTCTTCTAGGTTGCACTTGCAAAGTAAAAAAATGTATTGCTGGCTTTAAACTAACCAGTTTCCTTTTCCTTTCTCCAATTCCCAAATTTCTCTTATTAGATAATCAAGCAATTTAAAGATATGCAGAACGAGGATGAAAAATAATATTTTTCCACGTTTTGTGCTTTTAGTAGTTAGGGTCTTGTTCTACAATGAAGGACGTGAGTGACTTTGAGAGCTTGAAGAAAAGCAATCTTAGAATACAAGTCTAAATTAACTTGGGGTGTATTTAGAAAATTATTTCTTTTTTTTAATTTTATTAGGCCTAAATAGTCATTTTATATTAGGTATATAAGCTACTTAACAATAAACTTTTATATGGGATGTATTCAACAATAAGTAGGGTGTTAATAAAAAAACCCTTTTCTGATTATATATATATTTCTTTTTACATTTTTCACACTTTTACATTAATTGTTATGAATTTTTATTAATATTGCACTTAAATAAAAAAAACTATTCATGAAGATTTGCAGGGTTTTGAAAATCTAAACGACGAGGTAACCATCGTTTAAAAATCTAAACATTATTCATTTTTTATACCCGCTTTTTTTAAAATTTCAGCAAGACCAAACAAGTACTTCGTCATATTTGAGGTCACAACAAGTTTTCCTTTCCTTTTTGTCCATTAAAAATTTACTACACTTTTCAAAATTTGGCCTCATTAACGCTTCATTACTCATGTATCTGCTATGCAGAAAGATGATTAAGAGCAAGCTGGTAGAGTGTGACGACGCAAGAAGATTAGAAGTGCCCCCTGAAGTGGTGACTCCCTGCTCCTCATTTCCTACGAGGTTTGTTCTGCTTCCCAAAGATTCCGTCTTTCTTGTGTTTTTGCTGCTTGATCTTTTGCTAATAGGTAAAAAGTAAAAACCACTCTACTTTTAAATTTAATGTTTAGGGTTTCATGTTTTGGGTATTAATTGAAAACCGCCAAATTTGTCACATTTGTGGGTGTGCATGTGTTTGAAGGTCATGCAATTTTGTAATGTATTCCCTACTTCCCCTGGGACTTATTTTTGTTTCATTCCTCCTTGTTAATAAACAAATGAATATACGTAATTAAAAGTCGTTGTTTTGGCTATAATTACAAGAGATGTCATCTCCATAAATTACATATATTTATTTATTTATTTATCTATTTGACTGATTTCCCGTTCAGTTAATAATACTAACAAATAGGGCTGGGCAAATGGGTACAAGACCTGCGGGTCGGGGCGGGTATTGTCGATTCGGGGTGGGTTCGGGGCGGGGCCAAATTTGGTAGACACGAAACGGGGCGGGGATAAGGTATCTACAGGGGCGGGGCGGTTCCATAATTTTAGAATTCTGGGGCCTCAAACCGACCCGTTCTACTTGCTTTACTCATTCAGTCCCCTTCCCCCACTCCTTACTGCCAGATTACCCCACTTTCTTTGTTCTCGTTCTCTTCTCCCCCCCACCCCTCGACTGCGTCGACATCACAGTAGCCACCAGGCCCACCAAACGAGTTACGACTCACGAAATCACCTCACCATCGGAGAAGATGAAGATTGCGAAGCTCCAGATCAGAGAAGATGATGGGCTTAACTCGGCTGCTGACCACCCAATCTAGTCCGACTCGATTGGTTTCGCGTTGCTCTTGACTCAATCGACGACTTCATCGCCATGATCCAGGATTGGACTGCCACGCCCTAAATAGAACTGCTACTGCTTGACTCCGTCGTTCTTTCTCTCCGTCAACTTAAGCTCTGCTCAAATACTCCGTCAGTTTGTCGCTCTCTCCATCCGTTCGTCCTACGAATCAAAATCGGCCACCACCATCGTCTCATCTCCTCCCCAAATTAAGGTAATTTGCTGAATTTAGTGTTTGCAATCTCTCTGGGGGTCTGATCTGAGGCTGATTTGTTTTATTGGGTTGAAAGTTTTCTAGGTTTGAAATTTTTAACTAGGTTTTCTGGGTTTTAAACTTTTAATTGGGTTTTCTAGGTTTCAAACTTTTAATTGGGTTTTCTGGGTTTTAAACTTTTAAGGGCTTTAATTTTTAAACTTTTAATTGACCATTCATTTAAATTTGATTCTTCTCAGAAGACACCTTGGATCGGTGAATAAAGTTGTAATCAAATTGCAAATGGATGGGCAGAGATGGTTGGAGGTTGATCACAGAACATTTGGATCCAATGATTTGTAATCGCTTAAATTTGTGCCTTCTTGTTGCCATAATTGATCGTATGAAGTCTTGTTGATGCATTTAGGCATCTTTCAGTAGCCTTCTGCATTGATGGCGTTGAACTAGCTGATCTTTCTATAGCATTTTGGAAAAATGAAAACTGTAAATAATAAATTTTAAAAAAAAAAAAACTTGGACCCGTGGGGACCCGTAGGACCGGCCCATTTCAAACGGATTGGGTTAGGTCTGGTTCTAGTTTTGCAAATATGATGACCCGTCCCGCCCCGCCGCGTTTCATTTTCAAACGGGTCCAATATGGTCCTTCAAATTTGGACCCGGCCCGGCCTGTGCCCACCCAACCTAACAAAGGTCATACACTCTTTATTTGTTATTTTAATTTTTTATGGGAGAAATTATTTGTTTTTAATGGGTTAGCAGACATCCAAAAAAAAGGGTTGCCAGTTAAGGAGGGAAAGAGAAAGAGAGAGAGTGAGTTTAGAGAGTAGTGATCGAGTGACATGGTTATGAGGTCTAGAAAAAGACAACAAAAATTTGTTGTGTGAAATTACTTTAATGGCCACATTTTTTTTCTTTTCTAACATTTTTTGGTTATGTATTAGAGGTTATAATTGTAATTTCATTGGTTTTTGGTTGAATAGAGAGTTCTATTGATATGTAACTAGCAAAGGCCGTACATGACACACCCCGACCCGGAAAGTCCATTAGGACTCCAAATCGAGCTGTGCTGGCCGACACCTGGAAAGTGACGAAGCCAAAAATGTGATGATGATGAAAATGTGCACTAATTTGAACCTCAGAGTGTATAACTACTAGAGTGCGCTGATGAGCGGGTATAAAGCCATTCACACGCGATACCGAGCATAAGCAAAGTACACAAAGGTAAAATAATGATTATACCAACATAGGAAGACATCTGTACTGAAAAGTGCCACGAATCCTCGTCGATATGGAACTCTGCTGCTAGAACCTGGAGGGGTGTGTCAGTTTGGTATTAGAGCCAATCCCTGGCCGGAAGTGTGCCGACGAGGACGTCGGGCCCCTAAGGGGGTGGATTGTAACATCCCATATCGCCCAGGGGATTAATCCTTAAATGTATATTCCCATCCCTACCTAGCACGAGGCCTTTTGGGAGCTCACTGGCTTTGGGTTCCCGGGCCTGCTCCAATACCGTAGCACGATATTGTCCGCTTTGGGCTTACCATTCCCTCACGGTTTTGTTTTTGGGAACTCACGAGCAACTTCCCAGTGGATCACCCATCCTGGGAGTGCTCTGACCCCCTTCTCGCTTAATTTCGGAGTTCCTACGGAACCCGAAGCCAGTGAGCTCCCAAAAGGCCTCGTGCTAGTTAGGGATGGGAATATACATTTAAGGATCAATCCCCTGGGCGATGTGGGATGTTACAGTACACTCCATATGTGAGAAATATACTTTTTATATTTATTTTTCTCAAATATTGTTTTTTATTTATTTATTTTTTTTTTTTGTGTGAGGTTCAAAAAAAAAAAAACAAAAACAAAAACTTGTTTGTGCAAAATTACTTCAATGTCCACATTTTTTTCTTTTATAACATTTTTTTTTCACTTTATATTAAATGTTATATGTCACATCCCGACCCGGGGCAGATCACTTCCCGGGCCCGCTCTACCACCATAGCACGATATTGTCCGCTTTGGGCTTACCATTCGCTCACGGTTTTGTTTCTGGGAACGCACGAGCAACTTTCCAGTAGATCACCCATCCTGGGAGTGCTCTGGCCCCCTTCTCGCTTAACTTCGGAGTTCCTACGGAACCCGAAGCCAATGAGCTCCCAAAAGGCCTCGTCGACACACACGCGGCCAGGGTTAGGTTCTGATACCAAATTGTCACATCACGGCCCGGGGCAGATCACTTCCCGGGCCCGCTCCACCACCGTAGCACGATATTGTCCGCTTTGGGCTTACCATTCCCTCACGATTTTGTTTCTGGGAACTCACGAGCAACTTCCCAGTGGGTCACCCATCATAGGAGTGCTCTAGCCCCCTTCTCGCTTAACTTCGGAGTTCCTACGGAACCTGAAGCCAATGAGCTCCCAAAAGGCCTCATGCTAGGTAGGGATAAGAATATACATTTAAGGATCACTCCCATGGGCGATGTGGGATGTCACATTATAACTGTAATTTCCTCGATTTTTGGTTGACAAAGGGAGTTCTATTAATATGTAGTTTAGATTCGTTTGAAAAAAAAAATATTGTGTTTAGATTTAAATAAATATAAATTAATATACATGCAATTAATTATTTTAATTTACAAAAAAAATATAGATGTGTCATTAATATAAAGGAAAACTAACAAAAATGGCTTTAAAACTTTGGGTTTTAACAAAAAACCATGTTGTAAGTTTATTTATTGGTTAGTATGACACACCCCGACCCGGAATGTCCGCTAGGACTCCGAATCGAGCTATGCTAGCCGACACCTGGAAGGTGACAAAGCCAAAAAGTGATGATATGGAAGAATGCGAATAGATTTAAACCTAAAGGTGCCAACTATCAGAGTGCGCTGTTAGTGGGTATGGACCCATTTCACACGCGTTGTCAGAGCATAAGTCAAGTACAGTAGTGTGGGTAAAGGTCATACCCTCAGAAGTAGCCACCTGAACTGGGATATGCCACGAGTCCTTGTCGATAAAGAAACTATGCTACAAGAACCTGGAGGGGCGCAAAACAAAAGCGTGAGTGGGCAAAAACAAAGCTTTTCAAAAACATCTCATTTATCAACATTTATAACCCCGCATTGAAAAACCTGTATACTTTCCCAAAAAATAGCATATAAACATATGTATATCATCATATTCTCAAATCATGGTTCAAAATCGATATTAGGAAAGTATGCCATGCTATATGCATCAATAACATAATGAAGATTCGCAAATATATATCAGGTGAAATAATAAATTAGCCGGAGACCCTGTAGTGGTCCTGTACGGCTAATCATATAGCTCAATACCTATGCCTACACACGAGTCGGAACCATTAAAATGGTCTGTACGACAGGACTTGGTGTAATAATACGCTCTAGTGCTATACTCATCAAAACGGCCGTGCGAATAATCGCAAGTCACCTACGAGTCGGAACCACAGAAGTGGTCTGTGCGGCAGGATTTGCACCTACTTAGATCCAAGGGAGCGTGCGGTGCGGGAGGTGAATATCATCATAAGCACTAACACCAGTGGTGCAGGTTATGAGCTCTCAACACAAATCATATCATCAATAATTCACACAATATAACTCACCTGATACTTACCTGTGCGTCTACCGCATCATTTCATACATATGCATCATATACCAATTCATACATTTCATATCAATTCTATGCATGGCATTTTAAAACATACTTTCATTTAAATTCGATTTCTGGGAAAATCAGTAAGTGTGTGTGTATATATATATATGTATATTGAAAACAAAAGCCCACTCACCTAGAGTCCACGCTATACTCCCTAGAACGAGTACAGAAGCATCCCGAACGATCGGCGCCTAGAACAATTATTAAATCACATCTCAGAATACTTGTCGATAGAACACATAACTCACATAAAACACATCCTCAAGGGCTTTCAAGAGTGATTCAAAACTCATTGACCATAAGTCAACCGTCGATCAAAGATCGACGGTAGGGTCCACAACCCTACATAAATCCATCCAAAAGATCCGCATATCAGATTTCCCATCCGTAACTTCTCATGATTCACATTATGCTTATAGAACAACATACTAAAGTTTCGTTATGATCCAACGGTTGTATCTCTACCTATTTCCAAAATCAGTAGCGATTAACCTTTTATTTTATGAACTTACAAATCCAATTCGGGAAGATCCATACGTCAGATTCCCTATCCGTAAGTTCCTACATTCTTCAAATATTAAGTACTACAATGTATCAAAGTTTGGTGATGATCCGACGGTTGGATCGTCAATTCATATTTTCACCTAACCACGCAACGTGATGAAATAAGTTTCAATTGATCAACCTACATCAAACCACTATCAAAACTGACTTCAGAACATCTAACACAGGCTAAAATAACATCTGCGGCCCACTTGCCATGCACCGCCGCACGAGCCGTCGCGGGTGGCAGTCGGCCGCCCCGGCTCGCCGGAAAATTCAACTTTCTCCAAAAATTCTCAAAATTTGCAGAATTGAAGATATCAATGAAAGGAACAACTTTCATACCTGTGACCAAGGCCAATTTGGTCAATAAGAGCTCCAATTTCAACAAAAACCGTAAGAACCCTAGAATTTGGTGTACTCCAATTCGACCTCCAAAGAAACTCCTACGCCTCAACCATTGCTTGGGATTTGTTCTAGGCCTCAAGAGAAGTCTAATGGTAGTGGTAATTGGAAGAAATCATTTCAAAATTTGGTAAATCTCGAGCAAGAACTGTCGCACCCACCGGTGCGATTTTTCCCAATTTCAAGCCTAAATCTCTTGAAATTTGAGGTGTAATAGGAAGATGGAAGGGCTAGATGATGATTGGGAGTGGTGGCTTGGTCCAATTCGTGGGAAATCCGGTGGAAAACCACTGGAAAGTGTGATGAAAACGGGTCAAAGGGTGCGGGTCAAGGAGAACCCGGCGGGTTTTCTCCTTCTTCTTCTCTCTCCTTTCCCCTTTCCCTCCTTTCTCTCCTCTCTAGTTGGTCAGTCTCTTCTCTCTGCTCTCCTCCAATTGGGCAGCAGCCAGTAGCCATCTTTTTCTTCCATTCCATTTTTCTTCTTTTTCCCCCGATTCCCTTAGCCTTTCTTCTCAGCCACACACATGTGGCATCATAAATTCTATAAAAAAAAATCCATAATATTTTCGAATGACAATTCCATCCCCCACTTTAAACTTTAATAACTTTTTCGTTATAACTCCAAATTCGATTCCGCTTGCGTCCACGCGTCCGTAGCGATGAGTACTACGAGAATATGCCAAGAAGCAAGTCTTACGCATCATGACAAGCGATCAACACAAATCAAGGCATATGCTTCAAATGGCCTTTTCGAAATTCCACGTAATAAAATTATATAAAAATCATAATTTTTCAAGACGGACCGTCACATAGTACAACACCCACTTTTAAATGAGCATGGCCCAACCTAAATAATAGCTAATTTGTCAATTTTTCCCCTAACGATTTTAGGTTAACTTATGTTAATTAATCTGTTAGTTTAGTTATTTTGTAATTAGCACAACCGACTGGAAAGCCTTTTTTTTTCCTAAAACGTTGCAGAGTTCTTCAAACTGTAGATTTTAATTTTTCTCGTGAACTGGTCAAAGGTTTTGAGAGTCGATTTTTTGAAATCTTAATCTTTGTGTTGTTCGTTTAGGTTCTTCAAAGTAAGAATTATTCTTGCGTTATTTTTGCCAAAACTTGGTTGAAGGTTCTGAGATTTTATTTTGAATTCGCGATCTTCGTTGTTGTTCATTGTTTCACTAGAGTTTAGTAATCGATCGTCGTTCTTCATAGTTTAGTTGTTTGGAGGTAATCGGCACTACATTACAGGTTCTGAGATTCTAGTTTCATAGTTTTTCACTTTTATGTTTAATTTTTGCCTTGACTGATATATTTTTGTATTAATTTGTGTTCAGAATACAAGATATCAGTTAGTTGATTTTTGTATTCATTTTGAAATTTTTACCGTTTTGAAGAATTGTAGGTAAGTTTTGATTTGTTCATCACACTGGCTGTGTTTAATTTCATAAATAATGAATGTAGTATTATAATAGTTTCCGAAACAGTTGTTATTATAGTACTTTTTAGCTTTTAATTTTGTTTGTGATTGTTTTATTTTAGGAATATTGCTAGTTTTTTTGTTCATTTTATATGAATATGATTTCTGAAACAGTTATTGTTTTGTTTTACAAATATTGGACTTAGTTTTGCAACAGATTTCTAAGCAGTTTTGGTTGTGTATTACATTTTGTCGTTGTTTATTGTTATCTGCATATAATATTTGTGTACTGATTTGCAGTTTTTTGTTTTTTGTTTTGTTCATTAGTTATGGAGAATGGTAAACTAACTCAGTTTACATATGGTGGTTTATCCGTTGTTAGTTCTATTTTATCAACTTCTACATTCGATCAGATTTGTATTGATATTTGTTCTAGGTTTATGGGTTTGAAACTAGGTTGTTTTGAGTTGCGATATGCTTTAAATGAAGATCCTACTAGTCACCTAGATTGTGATGCCGATGTTATGAATATGTTGATGGTTCTTGATGTTGTTTGAAAATCCATCGTAGAAATATTGGTTATGGATAAATGTGATGGTTCTATAGTTCAGTTACCTACGGATAATGTTTCTTCTTCGTGCCGTACATCAGACTCTATGACTGTTGTTAGTGAAAATGATCATTTAGGGAAGTATGGTTCTTATGGTATCCATAATTATATGTCATGTGAATGGGATAGTTACATAGCATCTAAAGGGCAAATTTTTAGGGTAGGTTGTGTTGATTCTATAGATAAATTGAAGAAGTTTTATGTTGAATGTGGTTTTGATTTGAAGTATTTGAAGAATGACAAGAATCGCATTAGTGTTGAGTGTTCTAGGAAGGAATCTGATGTTGTCTTTGGCGTGTTTATGCGTCCAAGTGTGATATTAATGACTTTTTTTGTTATTCGGAAGTTGCATAATGTGCATACATGGAAGGGTATGATTCCAAAGAAGGAGAAAAAAGTTGTTAGCAGTCAATTTATTACTTCTCTCATCAAGGACGAGGTTCAATCAAATTCTCTTATTAAACCGAAAGAGATTATTTCAAACTTAAAATAGTTTTATAGATTAGATATTGATTATAGTGTTAATTACAAAAAATTACCTCAACTATTGGTGTCACGACACTTTCATACCTCATCTTTTAAAATTGACAATGTCATACCTCATCTTACGAATTTGTGCCAATGTTATACCTTCTGTTAGCTTGGCGTGAATTTCTTAGTTAAATGTTGACATGGCTTGATACGGGGCCAATTTTCTATTAAAAACTAAAAAAAAATCATTTAATATTTTTTAAATATTAAAATAATAAAGAAAAATTTAAAAAAAAACAAAAAAAAAAAAACAACACTCAGTTCGTCCCCTTCTGCCCTTCTCTCTCTTCTTCCCCCTTCCTACAACTGCAACCTAGAAAAAAGAAGAGAAAAAAAAAAAAACCAATTTGTCTTCCCCCTCCCCACCTCCCCACCTCCCCCCCCACCCCCTCTTTTCCCCGCACCCACTCTCCGCACCTAACCTCCCCACCTTCGCACCCACTACCTGCAACCCAAAAAAAAAAAAAAAAAAACCTAGATCCCTTTGAGGTGGAATTAGGAAACCTTCGCCAGGCCGATTTCGAAGGTGGAGAACCTGGGGGCGGAGAAAATGGGGGGAATAGGTGTGGAGGGAAGAGGGTGGGTCCGGGGGGGGGGGGCGGGGGGACGAACGAACTGGGCTTCCTTTTTTTTTTTTCTTTTTTTTTTCTTCTCTCTTCTTCTTCTTCTTCTTCTTCTTCTTCTTATTTTTCTTCTTCTGCAGGTTGGGTACCCGGGGGGACGGACGAACTAGGTTTCCTTTTTCTTTTCTTTTTTTCTTTTTCTTCTTTTTCTTTCTGGGTTTGGTGGGGGGGTGAACTGGGTTGGGTTGGGGTTTTTTTTTATTTTTTTCTTATTTTTCTTCTTCTTCTTCCTCCTCTTTCTTATTTCTGGGTTGCAGGGGGTTGGGTTTGTGGTGGGGGGACGTGGTTTGGATTCTTTTTTTCTTCTTCTTCTTCTTCTTCTTCTTCCTCCTTCTTCTTCTTTCTGGGTTTGTTTGGGGGTGGGGGGGGGGGGGACGAACTGGGTTGGGTCGGGGTTTGTTTTTTTTTTTCCTTCTTTTTCTTCTTCTTCCTCCTTCTTCTTCTTTTTGGGTTGCAGGAAGATGGGGAAAGAGAGAAAGAGGGGGGAGGGACGAACTGACCTAAGGGTTTTTTATTTTTATTTTTTACTTTTCTTTATTATTTTAATATTTAAAAAATATTAAATAATTTTTTTTAGTTTTTAATAATTTTTTTAATAGAAAGTGGGCCCCAAATCAAGCCACGTCAACATTTAACTGAAAAATTCACGGCCAAGAAACCGAAGGTATAACATTGGCACAAATTCGTAAGATGAGGTATGACATTGTCAATTTTAAAAGATGAGGTATGAAAGTGTCGTGACACTAATAGTTGAGGTAGTTTTTTGTCATTTACCCTTGACTATACTACTGCATACTTTGGTAAAAAGAGGCGTTTTTTGAACTAAATGATGATGATGTCGATGCTTATAAGTTCTTGCCTTGGTATGTTTAGGCATTTTGAATTATTTGATTGATTAGATCTTGAGTTTTAATAAACTTTCTTTTCATTTTCAGCCAAGGCATTTAGTCTCCCTACTTTGATGCTTTTACCAGTTGCCTATGATTCAACAATCTCCAGCCAGCCTTGGCAAGCATGGCCTGGTTAATCAGAGCAGATTGCTTGAATCTGCCCATTCAAGCAATTCTGGATCTGTGTTTGAGCTTAAAGTTGTCCTAGAGAGCAATAGATTTCTTCGTTTGTTCGTTTCTTATGATGCATGGATTAAAGGTTTCATGTTTTTTTGCCCGATGTAATTCATTGATGGCACTTTTATCAAGAGAAAATGCAAGGGAACACTTATATGTAACAGTCCGTTCCGAGTTAATGAATATGTTATTTATGAAATGACGATTTTACCCTTGCGGGAGTGAGAGGATGTGCGAATAAGGATTAATGTTTATAGGTAGGGGTACCTATATATTTATTTTATTGTATTTTTGGTTGATTTTGTGTGGATCGGGTTGGATGAGGAAATATATACACACACATTTGCACAACACGTGTGCAGCACCTACCCTCCCCGTCACTTCTCCCTTTTCTCTTCTTGAACTCTCTATCCTCTCCCCTGCAACAGTATGGACAAACCCTTGTTCCTGGTGTTTTGGTCACGAATCAAAGCCCTATATAGCATATTTAGAACCCTGGTAACTTGGTGATCCTAACCGTACCATTTGTTGAGGTTTAGACTGTCGAGAACCCTAGAACCTGTGTAGTACCGTGGATGGTACTATTCATGCACTCGAAATCTATGGTGTTTCAGCTTATTTGGAGATCATAGGAAGGTTTAGAATAGTCTTGGGATGCTCGGAGGACAAAATTTAAGGAGTTTGGACGTCGAGATCGCCGGTTTGGAAGTTGGCCGGAATTGGTGAAATTTCTCCGGCGAGATTCACTTGGATTTTGGGTTCAAAACAGGTATAAATCTCTTCTCCTTGTCCTAAGGATCATTTTGGTGAAAATTTCGTGAAATTTGGTTGAAAAATGAGTTAGAAATCGAAGGTAGAAAAATTACCCAGTTTCTGGCAACACAGCGACACCGGCCCCGGTCGCCGGAGACTAAGGTTGAAGGTGACAGAATATTCCATCAAAGTTGACGGAATATTCCTAACGGAGGTTAACGGTGTCAGTTAACTTTAACGGAATATTCTAGGGATTTAACGGAATATTCCTTAACGGCGTTAGGGTTTCCGTCAGTGTGCACGGCGCGTGTTGCTGTGCCTTGGCCGGCGCGTGAGGGCGTGTGAGCCTTCCAAAAATTATTTTTAAAATATGGGGGTGTTCGTGCGATTGAGCATGTTGGTATATTCAAACACCCCAATTGAGCAATGTATGAGGAGTTATTACTTGATTTGGGTTATGTGCGTAATTAACGTTTATATAGTTGTTTCGCATATAGGTGAGACGTATCCTGAGGACGAGCGCAGCTACGCGAGGCATCAAAGGCATATCTGACAGCACACCATCCATGTAAATATTTTACTTTCTTGATTATGACTTTTGGACTGCGCCTAGAATGCTCGAACTCTGTACTTTATGTTATTAACTTCCTCACTCTTTTATATGCCTGTATCACTGGCAATGATACTCTAGTACTTATTATCTATATTTATTCTTCCACACTGCGCACATGGCCTTGTCACGCTCACGTGACGGCCAGCACGTCCCGATGTCCAGTCGGGGTGTGTCATATATCTTGTTGTGCGAAAAATGGCAATGCCGGTGGTTAATACTTTCTGATTTTACATTCGATATTTCTTTTTTTTTTGTGGTTCTTTTTGTATCTTGCTGTGCAAACACTTTTCATAAATAGATGAAGCATAGTTTAAGAAATAGTTCCATGATATTTATACTAGTAGTTCCATCACAATTTCATAAGTAGTTGACAATTGACTTTATTTATTTGTTTTTGTTGTGAGTAGATATTTGATTTTATTATTAAATAAATCAAAAAGTTGCAGATATACTTCAAACATAGTTTAAGAAATAATTTAATCAGAGTTTCAGAAGTAGTTGATATTTTGACAGTACATTTTCCTTTTTGTTGTGCAAAGATTTTTGAGATTGCTTATGTTATTGTTGATTAAGAAACAATAACAAATTGGAGATGATTTTTGTCACTATTACCTGGTATATTGAGGCCTCAGGAGAGGGTGATCACGTTTATGTCAGATAGACATTATGGTATTTTGAAGAGCATTCCAGAATTCTTTCATGAGTCTCCACATTCATTTTGTATTGTTCCTTTGAAATAGAATGTCAGTACTTTATTTCCAAAGACTGTTGGTGAGGGACTAAAGAAGAAAATAATGAATCTTTTGACAAATTGTGCATATGCATCTACTCCATTGATTTTGATGGTTGCATGGCGGAATTCAAGGATATAGGCAAGGGCATGTTAAGAATTTTTTGTTTGATTTGCCGAAAGATGCTATTGCCCATTTTCCTGGTTAGAGATGGGGATCGATGAGCAATGCACTTTCAGAATCTTTTAACGCCATGGTGTCAATTAGTCATTGTATGCCACTTATGGATCTTCTTGAAGATATTAGAGTTCGGTTGATGGTTAGTATGACTGAGAAGAGAATATTTGGACAGACTATTCATATGATTTTGTGTCCAAAGAAAGAAAATGAGATGAAGTTGTTGTTGAAGGAGGGCATGCATTGGAGGATTAGTCTTTCTGATGTGGATGTTTTTGAAGTTAGGACATAATGGAATCAGTTTGTTGTTTGTCTAGACGATATGACATGCTCTTGTGTGCAATGTCAACATAATTGTTTCCCATGTTCTCATGCATTGTAGGTGTTGCAACATGATAATCATGATGTATTTAAGTATGTTAATGATTACTGGAAATCAAGCTTATATCGGGAAACATATCAGTTTGTCATGCATCCATTTTCAGATTTGGATACGCCTAATGTTGATACTATGATAAATGGTGTGAGGTCTCCAATTACGAAGATTCCGTTTACAAGACCAAAGAAAAGTAGGATTAAATCTGCTGGTGAAATCAGTGGGACTAAGAAGATTGTCACTTGTAGCAGGTGTGGATGTTCGGGACATAACAATGTTTCAAGTAAAGTTGTTATACAAGACGATTGATTTTTTTGTTTTTTGTTTCGAGATACGGGAGTTATTGGTGATATGTAACAGATTTTCATTTTGGAGATTGTTTGTTTTGTTTTCAATTGATATTTTGGATTATGTGATTCTGGATTTAGAATTTTGTTCGACTGTTATATATGAATGCAATGTTTGAGTATTTTCAATTTTACGAAATAGTGTTTTCAATTTAATAAACAGTTAATGTATAGATCCATCCATAAATCGCTAAGTTTGTGTCTTTTTGGTTTCCACATCTGTTTTCTAGTTTGTTTAAGTATATGTGAGTTGCATTTAAAGTTTTAAAGTGAATGCAAAGCCTTTGTGGTAGGCAACTATGTTTGGTTTTTAATCTTGATATAGTTGATCTAGTTGATCAACTAGATCAACTAGCTGAGAGAACATTGAAAAAAATAAAACATTGATGCTAACTAACGATTTTGACTCATTTATTTTCCAAATGGTACATCTATAAAGTATACTTTTGTATTTGATCTAACCATTGAAATACGATTTTAAGACTTATTCATGCAATTTTGTAGTTGGCATGTTGTTTTTGAATGAGACACGTCAAGATTTTGTTACAAAGTGTAATATTGTATAAACAGCACCATACTACAAACTGAATCACTGATAAAATGAAGACCTTACTAAAAAAAAAAAGAGATCAATATGCATATTGGCATCTTATCGAATTATCATCATGTTAATTGTAAATTACATGACATGTTTATGGCTTTTGGAGGACAAACTTAGCCACTGATAAACAATTGTTATTTTTCAGGAAATAGTGTCGACAGTTTCAGAAATAGTTGCTTATGAATACAGAAATAGTGGTACTTATTTTTAGAAACAGCCATGTTTATGGCTTTTGATGTTTCAACATCTTATTAATGTTAATTTTCCATATAATTTTGGCCATTTTGTTGTTCAGCATACATTTATACAAAGCAAACTGGATGAAACTTTAGATTATGAAATGTATGTGAAACCACATTAACTCTAAACTTGATCATTATGTAATATATGTGAAACCACATTAAAAATAAACTTTTACTTTTAAGAAGTAAATGCATATCAGAATTACATATAATCCATATTATGAAATTTGATTCTAATGTCCAATGCTTGTCAGTTGATGTGAAAATTAACTTGACACACAAATTAAACTATTGTTGACAATTGTAGTAAAGATGTAAGTAGGGATCGTTCTAGACCGGGGATTAACTAGGGATGCTAATCAACAAATATAAGACTTAAAAACACTAAATTAGACTCTATAGACTCAAAACTAACTCAAAACACTCAAAACAGCAACAAGCAATCAAAAAGACTCAATTCTAGACCTAACAAGTGATTCCAACGAAAATCAAACTTAACTTGACTAAAAAAACTAAAAGAAAACAGATTTTGACCTAAATAACAAGACTTAATGAAAGGGGGATTGTTTTTGACAAATTTAAAACTTAGAACAGAAACTTTGCATAAAACACTTTATAAAACGAATTTAGTGAATTGAAAAGGGTGAAAGGCTAGTTAGAGGATCCTTCTCTACACATGACATATGCATACAAACCAATTTCCAGTTATTATTCCTTTAGACTATGAATGACAACACCCCAAGTTAACCGTGATAGCACAAATTAACCATCAGATTTTCCTTAACTCATTGAATTGGATGGAATACGCATCGCAACAAAATTATCCTTATCAAGTTCCCTAACTATGAAAAGCATGATAGAAAAACATATCAAAGGTCATTAATTTCTTTGAAAACCATAAGCATTGACGAGGCATTCATAACTATGAAAAGCATGATACTCCTGCCTAAGATTTACTTAACACAATCATGACTAGTGACTTCCACTACTTGTGAATATAAGTTCATAACGATTAGGTGAAACTCCCTTATACTCTAGCATCAAGTTCATGCATACAAATTAAGTGTCGACCCTCAATCCACATACATAAAGAAGTTTTGATAACTCAGATTAGCAAATCACCTTCAAGACTCAAGAAACAATAACTACATGTAATCAGTTCATATAAAACATATAATCATGGCTTCGAATTCACCTTTAACTATAAAGAAATTAGTTCCTAATGTCTTTAAAAACATAAAACCAAATTAAAACAAATATTGAAATAAATTTAAGGATAGAGAGAACCAAAAATGTCCCAGCAATTCCAATGGTAGATTTCGAACTTTCCTTGGATTCCAAGCCAAGGCACAAAGCTCCTTCCTTCCTTCCTTGCAAGCATAATGGGTTATGGATGGGTGTATGTCGAATTGGTGAGAGATGGGGGTGGTTCTCCGAATGGTGCGACATATGTGTGTATTTATAAGGAGAGGGTGCAGCACAATCCCTAAGGATTAGGCTAAGTTTCAGAAATCAAAGAAGGAAAAAGATTACACAATCCTAGGAGAAAAGGGATTAGGTGCATTAGACTCCAAGGGGGAAAAGGGATTGCAGGTTCTAGAGCTTCTAGAAAGGGTCCAGGGGCCAGATTTATTGGACAAGGAGATAAGGCTTCTAGAAAACTTAAGGAAAATGTCTTCTAGAAGGGTAGGTGCGGCACCAATGTAGGAGAAGGATTAGGCCTTCTAAAAACCTATTTTAATGTGTCCTAATATGAAAATAAATCCCCCTTGCAACTGGAATTAAGTTAGGATAGGATTAGGATAAGATAAGATAAGGTTTGGATAAGATAAGGCAGTTTGGATAAGGTTTTGGATAATGTTCCTTCTTTTGAGCTGATTCCTTATCTTTAATGTCTTGAATTAATGTCTTCAACTCTTTTGCACATTCCTAGCCTCTCTTGGTCTTCAAATTCGTCCATCCACCTTGCTACATACTTGTGATATCCATTCTTGGCCCAAAACTGCTCTAAAATGCTCCAAATTGCACTTTCTTGCCAACTTTGTCATTTGAACCTACAAACACACAAAAATAGCTTAAAACACTCTTATAAGCAATAACTAACTAAATAAATGCAAGAAAACATGCTAACTAAGTCGCATAAATATGCTCCTATCAAATTCCCCCACACTTATCTTTTGCTAGTCCCCGAGCAACACAAAACAAACAAAACATAAAAAACATAACCTAGACCTTCCAATGTTCGCCTCAGGGATTTCCAATGAAACATGACATATTAAAAATCACTGCTTACATAGATTTTAGTTATCCCTACCCTCGAGCACATACTTAATCGCAGTAGCCACTCACTAGCTCTCATTTAATCAATTAAAACAACATTTTGAATGTAGTAACATGCCTTAGAGAATCCCTCAATTCCGTACTAGATATACACTCTGTTTTCACACAGCTTTTTTGACTACACTCCCTAAACTAAATATATGTGAGAAGATTGATGTAAACATGTAGACTAGCACTCACATATGTATAACAAAGAAGGCACTTTCGGGAATTATTAATATATCATGTATATATATGATCTCATGAACATAATGCTACTACTTAGATGCGAGAACCAGGGACACCATATGCTCATACCAATCTCAAACTCCACATATTGAAACACATAACAATCAAGATAGAAGTCTAAGGGTTGTAACGGGGCTAAGGTGTTGGCTAACAAAGAAAAGTAAAGATAAACAAATGTTCTTAAAGAAATAGTAAGCAAAGCAATGAAATCAACACTTAGAATTCACTTTTGAATGCTCACTTTTGAATGCAGCAACCAACTTTGAACACAAAGGGAAGATTTAAACAACTTAGGATCATATTCAAACTTTTTGGACCCTTTCTTCAACAACCAACACTTATGAGTTCTTCCTCACTTATTTCAAACTCTTTCTTTTTCTTTTTTTTTTCTTTTCTACCCGTGCCCTATTTCTTTGGCACACAAAACACACATTTTGAAAACCCTTCCCCCACACTTGTTTCTCTGCATAATGTTGATCAAAAGGAATTCCCTCTAAGTCATGCTTCACTATCCTTTAAGAACAAGGGTATGGATAGTCCCATACTAGGCTAGGTAAGGATAATGTGGCTAACAAAGAAAATAGGCTAAATAACGCTCAAAGGGGTTAAACCTACAATACATATGCAAGGGGTGAGGCTTTGTGGCTTTGGCTTAAACTAAACAACTTCATCATGTTATTTTTTATGCAATCAATTTTATGCTCTGAATGAAACGGACATGAGTTCTAGTATTTGGAACTATAATGATGAAACGCATTCTAAGTAGCAACCAAGCAAAGAAATAATGAGATCATGCAACGACTTTAGAAAACAAGAATTCACAGATTAATAACTCTCCAAAGAACATATAGGCTCAAGTCTCTCAGGGTTGTAGCGTTAGTTTGAGTTTCTTCCATCAAGCATGTTACAAAAACTGATTTTTTTTCTTTTGTGATTACATGTGAATTCGTAAATGACAACTACAACTAAGCATAAAACAAAGAGCATATCAAACTTCCATCCATGTTTGTAACCTTCTTTAACAGTCATGCAATTAAAAACCAAATCCTCATCATTGTGTTGGAAGGTACCCTAAGACACAAACACACAAAAACAAGTCTAAAACAACTCTTTTTGGTATTTTTCAAAACTTTTTCGATTTTTTTTTTCAAATTTTCGTATTTTTCTTTCAAGACACATTAAAACACTTCAAAACAGAATAAAAAACACTTAAAACAGTGAAAAACAACTCTAGAAGTGATAGGTGATAAAATCCCACAAATTTTCAATAAAAACACTTGTTCACCCCCCCCCCCCACTGAAACCAAACATTGTCCTCAATGTTTCAAGTACAGACTCACACACAAGCAAGCAAACAACACAACTAACAAACATGATAAGCATGGCAAAGTAAAAGCAATAAAGAGTAGGGTTAGAAACACAAATCTGATTGTGATGCCAGAGCTTCCTAGTTCTTCTTATTTGCATGGGTTGCCTCCCAAGAAGCGCTTGCTTTAACGTCTTCCAGCCGGACGATCCCTCCTTTTAAGCTTCATTGGAGTCCACGGCTTAGAGGGGTATGTCCTCCACAACATGCTTCTCAAAGTGCTCATAATATGTCTTCAAACGATGTCCATTCACTTTGAAATCGTTTCCGGTCTTTAAACTTTGAATTTGGACTGCACCATAAGGAAAGACATTAGTAACAACAAACGCAAGCTCCAATCTTTCCGGTTTGGCCCAACGGTCTTCTCCAAAATACGTTTGATTTCTCGATTAGAAACCTCGGCTTGCCCACTTGTTTGAGGATGATAAGGTGTTGCCACCTTATGCGTGACGTTATACTTCTTGAGCAATGCCTCAATGGTTCGATTGCAAAAATGGGAACCCCCATCACTTATAAGAACTCTTGGCATTCCAAATCTAGCAAATATGTTAGTTCTCACAAAATCTGCAACCACTTTGGAATCATTAGTACGGGTGGCTTTTGCTTCCACCCATTTCAAAACATAATCAACCGCAAGTAAAATATAAACAAAACCATGAGATGAAGGAAAAGGACACATGAAATCAATGCCCCAAACATAAAAAATTTCGACACAAAAGATAGGGGCCTGAGGCATTTGATCTTTCGAACCAATGTTTCCGGTTCTTTGACAATGATCACATGTTATGCAAAAAGTTCTAGCATCCTTAAAAATATTAGGCTAATAAAAACCGCATTCAAGTACTTTACGTGCAGTCCTTTGAGTGCCAAAGTGACTTCCACATGCACAAGTGTGACAAAAAGTTAAAATCGAATGAATTTTAGAATCTGCACACACCTACGAATGATTTGATCAGTGTAGTATTTCCACAAATAAGGATCATCCCACACATAAAAATGAGCCTCTTGCTTAAGTTTATCATGTTGGTGCTTATTTAGAGTGCTTGGAACTTGTTTAGCGACCAAATAGTTAACTAAATCGGCATACCATGGCGTACTTACCTCGATGGACAGCAGCTGTTCATCTGGGAATGTCTCTGGGATAGGCACGGCATCCTCTTCATGCACCATATGGCTCAAGTGGTCAGCCACCACATTTTCACTTCCTTTCTTGTCTCGGATTTCGATATCGAACTCTTGGAGAAGAAGCATCCAACGAATAACCTTGGTTTGGCCTCCTTCTTCGTAAGTAAGTACTTCAACACTGCATGATCAGAGTAGATTATAACTTTAGTACCAAGTAAATAAGAACGAAACTTATCTAAAGCAAAAACAACAGCAAAAAGTTCTTTTTCCACTGTGGAATAGTTCAATTGAGCGTCATTCAAGGTCCGAGAGGCATAGTATTTGACGTGTGGCTGCTTGTCCACTCTTTTTCCCAAAACAGCCCCTAATGCATAATCGGAAGCATCGCACATAAGTTCAAAATGAAGGTTTCAATTTGGTGGAACAATGATGGGGGCCAAAGTGAGCATTTCCTTGAGGTGTTTAAGGCATTCTCACATTCCTCATCGAACTTGAAGGGCACATCTTTCTGAAGGAGATGACAAAGGGGGTTGGAAATCTTTAAAAAATCCTTGATGAATCGCCTATAGAATCCTGCATGTCCAAGAAAATAACTAACCTCTCTAACCGAAGTAGGAAAGGGTAAGTAGCGTAAAAGATCTATTTTTGATTTATCAACCTCAATTCCCCTTTCTAAAACGATATGACCTAAAACTATACCTTGTTTTACCATAAAGTGACATTTCTCCCAATTTAAAACAAGGTTAGTTTCAACGCATCGTTTCAAGATTAATGTGAGATTATCCAAACAATTATCAAACGAATCACCAAATACACTGAAATCATCCATGAATACCTCAATAATTTTCTCAACGAAATCTGAAAAGATGCTTACCATACATCGTTGAAATGTGGCTGGTGCATTGCATAAACCAAATGGCATGCGATGATAGGCAAAGGTACCAAAGGGGCACGTGAAAGTGGTCTTTTCTTGGTCATCCGGAGCTATGACAATCTGATTATATCCCGAATAACCATCAAGAAAACAATAAAAAGAATGACCGCCTAACCTTTCTAGCATTTGATCAATGAACGGTAAAGGGAAGTGGTCCTTTCTTGTGGTGGCGTTGAGCTTCCTATAATCAATCCAAACTTGCCACCCTGTTTGGATACAGGTAGGCACAAGCTCATTCTCAGCATTCTTCACCACTGTAACGCCCGATTTCTTTGGAACAACTTGAACCGGTAAAACCCAATGGCTATCCGAGATAGGATAAATCACTCAACAATCGAGAAGCTTGATAATCTCCTTCTTCACAACTTCCGTCATCTGAGGGTTGAGTCGGCGTTGAGCCTCTCATGTTGGTTTAGCCCCCTCCTCTAGAAGTATGCGATGCATGCAGGTTGTAGGACTAATACCCCTAATGTCGTCCAAGGTCCATCATATGGCTGTTTTATGCTCTTTCAACACCCGAATAAGTTTTTCTTCCTCTAATG
The DNA here is from genome assembly GCA_024362995.1 of Heteromeles arbutifolia. Taxonomy (NCBI): domain Eukaryota; kingdom Viridiplantae; phylum Streptophyta; class Magnoliopsida; order Rosales; family Rosaceae; genus Heteromeles; species Heteromeles arbutifolia. Next base: position 32,899,829 of record JANCRC010000002.1, on the reverse strand, counting down.
CCATGAGTGTTGAAGAAACTATGACCGGCAACGTTTCTTTGTCTCCCAAATAGATGTACTTCAAATGATTTGGTAATGGTTTAAGTTCAAGAATCGGGGCCTGAATCACTGAAGGTAACAACTTATTAGTAGAAATGGGAATTGAAATTGGGATCGGAGGCTTACCAGGATGTTGTGGCAATGCCCCTAGGGCAGCCACCATCTCGCCAATTTCATCATTAGGCACGGCCAGATTGAGCTCTAGGCCCAATCCCTCGGCAATTGTTGTTTCAAGGGGATCTTTGTCCAACGAATCTAAATAATCATGCGCCAATGAATCAAACACATCAATAGAAAAACATGAATGATCATCTTTAGGATATTTAATAGCTTCAGAAATATTAAAATCAATAATCTCGCCATCAAATTCCATCGTTAAAGTCCCTTTGAACACATCGATCTTGGTGCGGGCTGTTTTCATGAAAAGTCTCCTAAGGAGGATCGGCAATGGGGTAGAATGGGCTGAATCTTCCATGTCAAGCACGTAAAAGTCCGCTAGGAAGATCAAATGGTTAACCTACACTAAAACATCTTCCAAAACTCCTTTCGAATATGCATTAGAACGATCGGCCAATTGAATAATCACATCATCATTTTTAAACTCTCCTATGTTCATAGATGCATAAATTGAATAAGGCATGACATTAATTGAAGCTCCTAAGTCTAACATAGCATGTTCAAATTTAGTATTTCCAATAACACAAGGAATTGTAAAACTACCCGGATCTTTGCATTTAGGTGGTAGTTTCCTTTGTAACACCGTCGAAACATTTTCACTTACCTGGACCACTTCCTTGTTCGAAATCATTTTCCTTGTTGTGCATAGCTCTTTCAAGAATTTGGCATACTTAGGAACTTGCTTGATTGCATCAAGGAGCGGGATATTGACTTGAACTTTCCTAAATGTCCCCAGAATGTCTTTCTCATTCTCTTCTTTCTTTGATTGCCTAAACCTGCTAGGAAAGGGCACATTTAGTGGAATAGAACTAGAAAAATTTGAATTTGGACTTACCTTGGTGGTTTGGGACGGTTTGGATTACTTTGGTGGCTGCGGCAAGGGTTGTGCTACCCTTGCCGTGGGCTTGTCTTGCTCATCCTCTTTAATCAGCAATTTTTCATCTTCCTTTTTACTTGATTTGGATGGTTGTGGGTCAGTTCCAACTTCCTTGCCACTTCTTAACATGATGGCCTTGGCGGTTTCAAAGCCTCCTTTTGTGTTCAGAACTGTTGAACTAGGAAGTTTGCCTTGTTCTCTAAACTGTCCCATGAACTCCGCCATTTGCCAAGTTGTTTCTTCACTTTGCTCACCTTCTTGGCTTGGTTTTGCAATTCCTGCGACATCGTAGTTAATAGTTTAAATGTATTATCATCATACATTGACGTACCAGAGTTAGATTGGGCAGATTGTTGTTGGGACTGAGTTGGTGTGAATGGCCTTGGATAAAAGCCCGGAGGTTGCTGTCTAAATCCACCTTGTTGTGGAGGTTGTTAAGGCTCCCTCTACTTGAAGTTTGGGTGATCTCTCCAGCCCGGATTGTAAGTATTGGAGTATGGATCATTCCGTGGCTGATTTTGGCCTTGATAGCCAATGGCGTTGGCACTTTCCCATCCCCCATTCTCTATTAATTGAGGGTATTTCTCATAAGGGTGTCCTTGCATAGTGCACACGCCACAAACACTTGGTCCTTGCACTTTCATTCCTTCGGCAATTTGTGACACAAGAACAATGAGATTAGCCATTTGAGATTGAAGTTCAGAAATTGTACTTACCTCATTCACTTGTTGTTGCCGTGGGGGGTCTCTTTGTCCAACTCCTTCATATTGTTGTGCATTCAAAGCTCGATTTGCAATTAAGGTCTTTGCAACAACCGGTGTTTTGTCAACCAAAGCACCACATGTCGAGGCATCTAGCATTTGTCTTTCAATGGGAAGAAGTCCCTCGTAGAAATATTGAAGTAGAAGCTCTTTCTTCATTTAATGTTAAGGGCATGATGCAACAAGGCTCTTGAAACGCTCATAATACGCTGGAAAGAATTCTCCTTGGCTTTGTTGAATTCCGCTAATCTTCTTCCTCAAAAGAATTACCCTTGAAGTTGGGAAGAATTTCTCTAAGAATGCTATCTTCATGCTTTCCTAAGAAGTGACGGTTCCAGGTGCTAGTTCGTAGAGCCAATCCCTAGCCTTTTCCATAAGAGAGAATGGAAAAGCTTTCATCTTCAAAATGCACCCATCCATGTTGATCGGTGTCATGCTCGAACATACCACTTCAAACTCCTTAATATGCTTGTTTGGATCTTCCATAGACAGCCCATGGTATTTGGGGATGTGATGCAACAAGCTAGACTTCAATTCAAACTCATCGGTCTTTCCTTAGGCAGCTTTGAGGTATTGAATGCAAAGGGGCATGGCATTGTCCAACCCTGCGGCTGAAAGTTCTTTCATTGTACGATTGTCCACTGCGATGACTTGTTCTTTTTCTTCTTCTTCTTCAAATTCAGATTCGACCTCTGAACTTGAACTAGGTGGATTAGGTTCTGGGTGCTTCCCCTTTCTTCTCAAAGTTCGTTCAAATCGTCGTCAAACTCCAAGATGTTTGCACGAATAGGTTGACAACTAATATAAGACTTAAAAACACTAAATTAGACTCTATAGACTCAAAACTGACTCAAAACACTCAAAACAGCAACAAGCAATCAAAAAGACTCAATTCTAGACCCAACAAGTGATTCCAACGAAAATCAAACTTAACTTGACTCAAAAAACTAAAAGAAAACAGATTTTGACCCAAATAACAACACTTAATGAAAGGGGGATTGTTTTTGACGAATTTAAAACTTAAAACATAATCTTTGCATAAAACACTTTATAAAACGAATTTAGTGAATTGAAAAGGGTGAAAGGCTAGTTAAAGGATCCTTCTCCACACATGACATATGCATACAAACCAATTTCCAGTTATTATTCCTTTATACTATGAATGACAACACCCCAAGTTAACCGTGATAGCACAAATTAACCATCAGATTTTCCTTAACTCATTGAATTAGATGGAATACGCATCGCAACCAAATTATCCTTATCAAGTTCCCTAACTATGAAAAGCATGATAGAAAAACATATCAAAGGTCATTAAGTTCTTTGAAAACCATAAGCATTGACGAGGCATTCGTAACTATGAAAAGCATGATACTCCTGCCTAGGATTTACTTAACACAATCATGACTAGTGACTTCCACTACTTGTGAATATAAGTTCATAATGATTAGGTGAAACTCCCTTATACTCTAGCATCAAGTTCATGCATACAAATTAAGTGTCAACCCTCAATCCACATACATAAACAAGTTTTGATAACTCAGATGAGCAAATCACATTCAAGACTCAAGAAATAATAACTGGACGTAATCAGTTCATATAAAACATATAATCATGGCTTCGAATTCACCTCTAACTATAAAGAAATTAGTTCCTCATGTCTTTAAAAACATAAAACCAAATTAAAACAAACATTGAAATAAATTTAAGGATAGAGAGAACTAGAAACGTCCCAGCAATTCCAATGGCAGATTTCAAACTCTCCTTGGATTGCAAGCCACGACACAAAGCTCCTTCATTCCTTCCTTGCAAGTACAATGGGTTGTGGATGGTTGTATGTCAAATTGGTGAGAGATGGGGGTGGTTCTCTAAATGGTGTGATATATGTGTGTATTTATAAGGAGAGGGTGCAGCACAATCCCTAAGGATTAGGCTAAGCTTCATAAATCAAAGAAGGAAAAGGATTACACAATCCTAGGAGAAAAGTGATTAGGTGCATCAGATTCTAAGGGGGAAAAGGGATTGCAGGTTCTAGAGCTTCTAGAAAGGGTCCAGGCACCAGATTTATAGGACAAGGAGATAAGGCTTCTAGAAAACTTAAGGAAAAGGTCTTCTAGAAGGGTAGGTGCGGCACCAATGTAGGAGAAGGATTAGGCCTTCTAGAAACCTATTTTAATGTGTCCTAATATGAAAATAAATCCCCCTTGCAGCTGGAATTAAGTTAGGATAGGATTAGGATAAGATAAGATAAGGTTTGGTTAAGATAAGGCAGTTTGGATAAGGTTTTGGATAATGTTCCTTATTTTGAGCTGATTCCTTATCTTCAATGTCTTGAATTAATTTCTTCAACTCTTTTGCACATTCCTAGCCTCTCTTGGTCTTCAAATTCGTCCATCCACCTTGCTCCATACTTGTGATATCCATTCTTGGCCCAAAACTGCTCTAAAATGCTCCAAATTGCACTTTCTTGCCAACTTTGTCATTTGAACCTACAAACACACGAAAATAGCTTAAAACACTCTTATAAGCAATAACTAACTAAATAAATGCAAGAAAACATGCTAACTAATTCGCATAAATATGCTCCTATCATCAGTCTCTCTGAGATTTTGATAAATGCTTCTTGTTCCTTTGTCCAGCTGAATTCATGGTTCATCAAATTGATAGGAGCATATTTATGCGACTTAGTTGGCTTGTTCTTATGCATTTATATTGTTTTTCTTTAGTTATTTTAGTCTTTTAAGCCATTTTCGTGTGTTTTCAGGTTCTAAGGAGAAAGTATGCAAGAAGGTGCATTTTGGAGCTTTTTGGAGCAAATTTGGGCTTGGAATGGTTATCACATGATTGGAGCAAAAGGAATGGACGAAATTGAAGGCTTGAAGAAGTTAGGATTCCTAATGAATGAAGGATTCCTAATTGAAGATGGATTCCTACTCACATCAGGATTCTTACTCAAACAAGGATTCCTACTTGAAGTAGGAAAGTTAAGCCAAGGTTTCCTATTTTGGTGTGACCTTTCCTAATCCTAAATGTCCTTGAATTCCAGCAACTTTGAAGGCCTCATTTGCATTTTAGGACGCAAACTACACATTCCTTGCACCATTAAAGTTCTTGCCGTACCTTTCCCATTCTCCCTTTCCCTTGCCGTGCAAGGGGACTCCTTTCCCTTTAGTTTTGGACACTTTCCCTTTCCTAATCATCCAGCCGCACCTCCTTGCCCTTTACTCTTCCTTGCCGTGCAAGGGAGAGGGTTATTTCCTGTTTCCTTGTATTAAAACACATTCCTAATTTATTTTAGATCCTTACCGCAAATCCCTTGCACTTTCCCTTAGTTTTCTGATTTTGTTTCCTCTTTCTAGAGCTTTTGGCTTATATTTTGTTTACCTAAATAACCTAGGGTTTTAATTCCTGAAACCTTTAAAATAAACTTCCTTGTTGCAGCCACAAAACACCATTCATTCAGCCATTCACGCCAGAATTCATCCCTACACCTTTGCCGCAATCTCCATGCACCCAAAACACATTCCTGACCCCAGAACACATTCCATACACTTCACCCACCTTTGTGCCGCAGCAAAGAGGAAGGATGAGAGCCCTTGGACGTGCCTGCATTCAAGTTAGGATCGCTGGAGCGTTTAGGTTTTTCTTTCTTTTGTTTTCAATGTATAAACTTGTTATTCTTTGTTCTGTGAGTATGAGGAACAAAACCCCTCTTAGCTAGGGGGGAATTCGAAACCATGGTTATACTTGCAATATGATTTGATTACATCCAGTTGTGATTCATAAGTTGTGAATTCAATTTACTTATCTGTTGAATTAAAACTAATTTGTGTGTGTTGGTTGAGAGTGCACGCTTAATTTTCATGGATAAATCTGATGCTAGGATATAAGGGAGTTTCACCTAATCGTTACGAACTTATATTCATAAGTAGTGAAGATTGCTAGTCACAATCGCGTTAAGTAAATTCTTGGCATAAGTTTCATGCAATTCATAGTTACAAGTGCCTCGTCAATGCTTATGATTTTCAAAGAACTTAATGATCTTTGCTTGTAGCTCTATTATGCAATTCATGTAGGGAACTTGTGGAGAATGCTTTGAGTTGTTGTATGCAATCATCCAATTCAATAAAATTAGGAAAATCTGAGGGTTAATTAGTGCAATTCACGGTTAATCTGGGGCGTTGAAAATTCATGGTTTATTGAAAAGCAACTGGAAATCTTTTTTTTTGCAAGTATGTCATGTGTGGAGAAGAACCTCCTAGCTAGCCCATCATCCATAGTTTCACGCAATTTCGTGCAGAATTCATTAGTTCTTTAATTTACTTGTTTTGTTTTCAAATTCGTCAAAACCCAATCCCCCTTTACTTTGTTGAGTCATATTAGTTAGAAACTGTTTTAGTTTGTGTTTTTAAGTGTTTTGAGTCAAGTCAAAACAAATTTTCATCCAAATTTACTCTTAGTGACAGATTTGAGTCTTTTAGCTTGTTTTGTGCTGTTTTGAGTCTTTTGAGTTGTTTTAGTATTTTAGAGTTTAGTTTTGCATTCTTTGAGTCTAGTTTAGTGTTTTAAACTTAGTTTTACGTTTTTGAGTCAGTTTCAAGTGTTTTGGCAATCCCTCCTAATCCCCGGTCAAGAACGGTCCCTACTTGCATCTATACTACAATTGTCAACAAGAGGGTTTAATTTGTGTGCTTATATATTTCGCATCAAATTTTTGGCTCCGTTGCTGGGGATTAGCAACTTTGCTAATCCCTTGGATCTTTTCTTTCTGTTTTGTTTAGTTTGTTTAAGTTTCTGACTTTGTTTTGTTCTCTTGTTTTTAGGTACTAGTTTATGACTCGAAGCTCTCAACCTGTTAGTAAGAATATCTTGGACTTTGACGACAATTTTGAGAGAACTTTGAGAAAGAATAAGAATCAACAAGAGCCCCAACCTTCTCAACCTGCACCAAATCTTGAAGAAGACGAAGTACAAGTGGAAGAGGAGGCCACGGCTCAGTTTTTAGAGGAAGCACTAGCCATGGTAGCGGACAATCGAACAATCAAGGAGCTTTCTGCTTCAGGATTGGACAATGCCGCACCCCTTTGCATCCAATACCCTACAGCTGCTCAAGGAAAGACTGAGGAGTTCGAGTTGAAGTCAAGCTTGCTGCACCACATTCCCAAGTACCATGGGTTGTCCATGGAGGATCCAAACAAGCACTTGAAAGAGTTCGAAGTGGTGTGTTCAAGCATGACCCCTGTAAATGTCGATGGAAGCATACTGAAGATGAAGGCTTTTCCTTTTTCTCTCTTGGAAAAAGCTAAAGATTGGTTGTATGAACTAGCCCCTGGAACTGTCACATCTTGGGAGAGCATGAAACGGGCATTCTTGGAGAAGTTTTTCCCAACTTCTCAAGTCATTCTTCTACGCAAAAGGATTAGTGGCATTCAGCAAAATGAAGGTGAATCGTTTCCCACTTATTATGAACGTTTTAAAACTCTTGTTGCTTCATGTCCACAGCATCAAATGAAGGAGGAGCTTCTTCTTCAATATTTCTACGAAGGACTTCTACCCATTGAACGTCAAATGCTAGATGCCTCAACGGGAGAAGCTTTAGTGGATAAGACACCCACGGCTGCCAAGACCTTGATTGCTAACCGAGCTTTGAACGCTCAACAATATGAAGGTGTTGGACAAAGAAGCACCTCACGACAACAACAAGTGAATGAGGTAAGTGCTATTTCCGAACTTCAAAATCAAATGGCTAATCTTACCACTCTTCTTTCTCAGGTTGTGGAAGGACCAAAAGTGCAAAGTGTGGCTGTTTGTGGTGTGTGTTCCATGCAAGGACATCCCTCTGATAAGTGCCCACAATTGATTGAAAATGGAGGGTGGGAATCTGCCAATGCCGCGGGTTTTGGGAATCAACAACCAAGAACTTATCCTTTCTTTAACACATACAATCCAGGTTGGAGAGATCATCCAAATTTCAAATGGCGAGAACCCCAACAAAACCAACAACAAAGTGCATTTAGGCAGCAACCCCCGGGTTTCTATTGAAAACCATACGCACCCACACAACCCCAAGCACAACCTGCCCAAACCAAATCAGGTTCATTTGTTGATAATGATCAGATTTTTCAATTACTAACTTCTATGGCGCAGGGTATGCAAACTAGGGACAAAAAGGTGGATGAGTTGGAGAAGCAAGTAGGGTAGATTGCAGAGTTCATGGACCAATTCAGAGAGCAAGGCAAGTTGCCTAGTTCAACCGTTGTCAACCCAAAGGGTGGATTTGAATCTGCCAAAGCCATGAGTCTGCGAAATGGAAAACAAGTTGGATCTGATCCCCAACCTTCCAAATCACGTTCCAACGAGTTTGAAGAGTTGATCATTGAAGAAGATGAGCAATGCACACCCACGGCAAGGGTAGCACCACCCTTGCCACAGCCACCTAAACCATCCAATTTGGCCAACACAGGTAAGGAAGTTCCAATTTTGGTTAATTCTAATGTTGTTCCTCCAAATGTACCCTTTCCTCATAGGTTTATGCAATCAAAGAAGGAAGAGGCTGAAAAGGACATTTTGGAAACATTCAGAAAAGTTCAAGTCAATATACCACTTTTGGATGCAATTAAGCAAGTTCCAAGGTATGCCAAGTTTTTGAAAGAACTTTGTACCACCAGGAAGAGAATTTCGACCAAGGAGGTTGTAAAGGTAGGTGAAAATGTCTCAGCCATCTTGCAACGCAAACTGCCCCCTAAATGCAAAGATCCAGGTAGTTTTACAATTCCTTGTGTTATTGGCAATACTCATTTTGAATCTGCCATGTTAGACTTATGTGCATCTATAAATGTCATGCCATATTCAATTTATGCATCTATGGGCTTGGGCGAGTTGAAAAATGATGGTGTGATTATACAATTGGCCGATCGATCTAATGCCTATCCAAAGAGAGTTTTGGAAGATGTTTTAGTGCAGGTCAATCATTTAATCTTTCTAGCGGACTTCTACGTGCTCGAAATGGACGAGTCAGACCATTCTCCTTCATTGCCCATCTTTCTTGGAAAGCCATTTATGAAAACTGCCCGTACTAAGATTAATGTGTTTAATGGAACATTGACAATGGAATTTGATGGGGAAGTTATTAATTTCAATCTTTCAAATTCTATCAAGTATCCTAGTGAGGATCACTCATGTTTCTCTATTGATGTAATTGACTCTTTGGCGCAGGACCATTTTGAACAATTGAAGGAAGATGCACTTGAATTGGTCATTGCACAAGGAATGGACATTCAGCAACCCTGCATCCCCACGGCATGCATGAATTTTCCCTTGCCGTGCCCCTTAGTGATGATGTAATTGAGATGGCGGCTGCCCTTGAATCATTGCGACCATAGTCTGGTAAGTTTCTGGACCCCATTTCAATTTCAGTTTCGGCTAATAAGTTACTTCCATTAGTTATGCAGCCCCCTACACTTGAACTCAAACCATTGCCAAGTCATTTGAAGTATGTTTTCTTGGGAGAAGATGAGACGTTGCCAGTCATCATCTCAAGCACACTCATGGCACAAGAGGAGAACAAGTTGGTGAGGGTGCTAAAAGAGCACAAGACGGCAATTGGGTGGACATTGGCTGACATCAAAGGAATCAGCCCTACCACTTGCATGCATCGTATACTTTTGGAAGAGGGATCTAAAACATCTCGAGAGGCTCAACGCCGACTAAACCTTCCAATGATGGAAGTTGTGAAGAAGGAGATAATCAAGCTCCTTGATTGTGGAGTGATCTATCCAATCTCCGATAGTCGATGGGTCTCACATGTGCAATGTGTTCCAAAGAAATCTGGAGTGACTGTGGTAAAGAATGCCGAAGAGGAGCTTGTGCCTACTCGAATCCAAACAGGTTGGAGGGTTTGTATCGATTATAGGAAGCTCAACGCCACCACAAGGAATGATCATTTCCCATTGCGATTCATTGATCAGATGCTTGAAAGGTTAGCAGGTTATGCATTCTATTGTTTTCTTGATGGTTATTCTGGTTATAATCAAATTGTCATAGCACCTGAGGACCAAGAAAAAACCATTTTCACATGCCCATTTGGTACATTTGCTTATCGACGCATGCCATTTGGTTTATGCAATGCACCTGCCACATTTCAAAGAGGCATGATGAGCATATTTTTTTATTATGTTGAGAAAATTATTGAAGTTTTCATGGATGATTTCAGCGTTTTTGGTGATTCATTTGATGGTTGTTTGCATAATCTCAGTTTGATCTTAACACGATGCGTTGAAACTAACCTTGTTCTCAATTGGGAAAAATGTCATTTCATGGTTAAACAAGGCATAGTTTTAGGTCATATCATCTCTGAAAATGGTATTGAGGTTGATAAGTCAAAGATAGATCTTGTACGTCACTTACCCTCTCCTACTTCGGTTAGAGAGGTTCGTTTGTTTCTTGGACATGCAGGTTTCTATTGACGATTCATCAAAGATTTCTCAAAGGTTTCCCAACCTCTTTGCCATCTCCTTCAAAAAGATGTGGTGTTTGATTTCAATGAGGAGTGCACGGCCTCCTTCAAACAACTCAAGGAGTTGCTGACCACGGCCCCAATTATTGTTCCACCTGATTGGAGTCTTCCTTTCGAGCTTATGTGTGATGCATCTGATTATGCGTTAGGGGCTGTTTTAGGACAAAGGAAAGACAAGAGGCCGCATGTCATCTACTATGCCTCTCGGACGTTGAATGATGCCCAACTGAACTATTCCACAACTGAAAAAGAACTTCTTGCTGTTGTCTTTGCTTTAGATAAATTTAGATCATATTTAATTGGTACTAAAGTAATTGTTTTCACTGATCATGCAGCTTTGAAATATTTGCTCACAAATAAGGAAGCCAAGCCAAGGCTAATTCGATGGATGCTGCTTCTTCAAGAGTTTGACGTTAAGATTCGAGACAAAAAGGGAAGTGAAAACGTGATGGCTGACCACCTCAGCCGAATAGTGCATAATGAGGAATCCTTACCCATTGCTGAAACATTTCCTGATGAACAATTACTGTCCATTAAGGTAAGTGAACCTTGGTATGCTGATTTGGTAAACTTTTTGGTGTCTAAACGAATTCCAAACACCTTCACTAGACACCAACGTGATAAGCTCATAAATGGTGCACGGTTTTATGTATGGGATGATCCATATCTATGGAAATATTGCCCTGATCAGATTGTATGTCGATGTGTGCATGACTCTGAGTTTCATTCCATTTTAAGCTTTTGTCATACATATGCATGTGGTGGTCACTTTGGCACACAGAGAACAGCACTTAAGGTGTTACAATGTGGATTCTATTGGCCTAGTATCTTTAAGGATGCTAGAACTTTTTGCTTAACATGTGATAAGTGCCAAAGAACAGGAAATATAAGTGCCAGAGATCAAATGCCGCAGGTTTCCATCCTCAATGTTGAAATTTTTGACGTTTGGGGTATTGATTTCATGGGTCCCTTTCCTTCCTCGTATGGTTTCATGTATATTCTGCTTGCAGTTGATTATGTGTCAAAGTGGGTGGAAGCAAAAGCCACCCGGACTAATGATTCTAAAGTGGTTGCAGATTTCATTAGAACTAACATATTTGCAAGGTTTGGCATGCCACGAGTAATCATCAGTGATGGAGGGTCTCACTTTTGCAATCGGACCATTGAGGCGTTGTTCAAGAAGTACAATGTCACACATAAGGTTTCTACACCTTACCATCCTTAAACAAATGGCCAAGCCGAGGTGTCTAACCGAGAAATAAAGCAGATTTTGGAAAAGACCGTTGGACCAACAAGAAAGGATTAAAGCTTACGTTTAGATGATGCACTGTGGGCATATCGTACAGCGTACAAATCACCCATTGGGATGTCCCCATTTCGACTCATCTATGGCAAGCCATGCCATCTCCCCGTTGAATTGGAGCACAAAGCACATTGGGCAGTGAGGAAGTTCAACATGGACTTCGGTGCAGCAGGCAGTCATAGGAAGCTCCAATTACATGAATTTGATGAGATAAGGAACGAGGCGTATGAGAATGCTCGCATCTACAAGGAGAAGACCAAAGCTTTCCATGACAAAATGATTTGTGGCAAAACATTCTCCATAGGGCAGAAAGTGTTATTGTTCAATTCCCGTCTACATTTGTTTCCTGGTAAGTTACGTTCTAAGTGGATTGGACCATTTGTCATTACTAATGTATCTCCTTATGGTGCAATCCAGATTCAAAGTCTCAAAACAGGTCATGTATTTCAAGTGAACGGACATCGTTTGAAGCTATATTATGAGAACTTTGTGGAGCATGTCGTGGATGACATCTCTCTGCATGCCGTGGGCTCCAATGGGGAGTGACTGAGTTTTTCGTCCTGCTGCATGACGTTAAAGCAAGCGCTACTTGGGAGGCAACTCATGCATTCAACAAAAGAAGACTTAGGAATCACTCCACTTCCAGATTTGCGTTCCTAAACCCTTCTCTTTGTTGTTGTTTCTTTTCTGCCATGTTTAGTGTGCTTATTCCTTGTTTGTTAGTTTGTTTGTTTTTGTGTGAGTTTACGCTTGAAACATTGAGGACAATGTTTGATTTAAGTGTGGGGGGTAAAAAATGTTTTTGATGCAAATTCGTGGGATTCTACCACCCATTACTTCAAAAGTTGTTTCAAGCTATTTTTAAGTGTTTTTAAGCTGTTTTGGAGTGTTTTAGTGTGTTTTGGCATAAAATCCGAAAATCTCATAAAAATTTGAAAATTGTTTTGAAAAACCCAAAAAGAGTTGTTTTTGTGTTTTTTGTTTGTGTCTTAGGGTACCTTCCAACACAATGATGAGGATTTGGTTTTTAATTACATGACTGTTAAAGAGAGTTATAAACATGGATGAAAGTTTGATTTACTCTGTGGTTTATGCTTGGTTGTGGTTATAAATTATGAATTCACATGTAATCATAAAGGAAAAATCAGTTTTTGTAACATGCTTGAAGGAAGGAACTCAAATTAACGCTAAAACCTTGTGAGACTTGAGCTTAAAATGTTCTTTGGAGAGTTGATAATCTGTGCATTCTTGTTTTCTAAAGTTGTTGCATGATCTCATTATTCTTTGCTTGGTTGCTACTTAGAAGGCGTTTCATCATTTAGTTCCAAATACTAGAACTCATACCTATTTCATTCAAAGCATGATATTGATTTGCATAACACATATTCAAGATGAAGTTGTGTAGTGACCACAAGCCAAATAGCCGAACCCCCCCCCCCCCCCTTTGTCATTTGTTTTGTAGGTTTAAACCCCGTTGAGCCTTGTTTAGCCTATTTTCTTTGTGAACCACATTATCCTTACCTAGCCTAGATTAGGACCATCCATACCCTTGTTTTTGAAGCATAGTGAAGCATGACTTAAAAAGAATTCCTTTTGATTGACTTCTTGCAGAAAAACAAGTGTGGGGGAAGGGATTTGTGTGTGTGTGTGCGCCAAGAAAAAGAAATAAGGCACGGGTTTAGAAAAAGAAAATGAAAAAGTTATGAAAAAAAAGGGTGAAAAAAAGAGTTGAAAATTATGAGAAAAAGAATTCTAAAGTGTTGATTGTTGAAGGAAGGGTCCAAAACATTAAATCTGGCCCTAGAATGTGTATTTTTTCCCTTTTGTGTTTAAAGTTGATTTCTGCATTCAAAATTGAATTCTAAGTGTCAATTTCATTACTTTGCTTGCTATTGCTTTAAGAACCTTTGTTTTCCATATCCTTTCTCTCTTAACCATTCCCCTTAGCCCCGTTTCAAACCTTAAACTTCAATCTTGAGTGTTATGAGATTCAATATGTGGAGTTTGGAATTGGTATGAGCATATGGTGTCACTGGTTCTCGCATCTAAGTAGTAGCATTCCATTCATGAGATCATATCTAAGCATGCTTATTAACTCCAGAAAGTGCTTTCTTTGCTATTACATATGGGAGTACTAGTTTTCAAGTTTACATCAATCTTTTCACATATAACTAGTGTAGGGTGTGTAGTCAGAAAATTTGAGTGAAAATTGAGTGTGCATCTAGTAAGGCATTGAGGGAATTCTCTAAGGCATGTTGCTACATTCAAAACATCGTTTTAATTGATTAAATGTGAACTAGTAAGTGGTGACTGTGATTAAGTATGTGCTCAAGTGTGAAGATGACTAAAATCTGTGGGAATGATGATTTTTTTAACATGTCATGTGCCTTGAAAATCCCTGAGGCAAATGTTGGAAGGATTAGGTTGTGTTTGGTTTGTTTAGTTTTGTTTCTTTTGTTTCTTTTGTTTTGCTCGAGGACGAGCAAAAGCTAAGTGTGGGGGAATTTGATAGGAGCATATTTATGCGACTTAGTTGGCTTGTTCTTGTGCATTTATGTTGTTATTCTTTAGTTATTTTAGTCTTTTAAGCCATTTTCGTGTGTTTTCAGGTTCTAAGGAGAAAGTATGCAAGAAGGTGCATTTTGGAGCTTTTTGGAGCAAAAGGAATGGATGAAATTGAAGACTTGAAGAAGTTAGGATTCCTAATCAACGAAGGATTCCTAATTGAAGATGGATTTCTACTCACATGAGGATTCCTACTCAAACAAGGATTCCTACTTGAAGTAGGAAAGTTAAGCCAAGGTTTCCTATTTTGGAGTGACCTTTCCTAATCCTAAATGTCCCTGAATTCCAGCAACTTTGAAGGCCTCATTTGCATTTTAGGACACAAACTACACATTCCTTGCACCATTAAAGTCCTTGCCGCACCTTTCCCATTCTCCCTTTCCCTTACCGTGCAAGGAGACTCCTTTCCCCTTAGTTTTAGGACACTTTCCCTTTCCTAATCATCCAGCCGCACCTCCTTGCCCTTTACTCTTCCTTGCCGTGCAAGGGAGAGGATTATTTCCTGTTTCCTTGTATTAAAACACATTCCTAATTTATTTTAGATCCTTGCCGCAAATCCTTTGCACTTTCCCTTAGTTTTCTGATTTTGTTTCCTGTTTCTAGAGCTTTTGGCTTAATTTTTGTTTACCTAAATAACCTAGGGTTTTAATTCCTGAAACCTTTAAAATAAACTTCCTTGTTGCAGCAACAAAACACCATTCATTCAGCCATTCACACCAGAATTCATCCCTACACCTTTGCCGCAATCTCCATTCACCCAAAACACATTCCTGACCCCAGAACACATTCCATACACTTCACCCACCTTTGTGCCGCAGCAAAGAGGAAGGAGGAGAGCCCTTGGATGTGCCTACATTTAAGTTAGGATCGCTGGAGTGTTTAGGTGTTTTCTTTCTTTTGTTTTCAATGTATAAACTTGTTATTCTTTGTTCTGTGAGTATGAGGAACTAAACCCCTCTTAGCTAGGGGGAATTCGAAACCATGGTTATACTTGCAATATGATTTGATTACATCCAATTGTGATTCATAAGTTGTGAATTCAATTTACTTATCTGTTGAATTAAAACTGATTTGTGTGTGTTGGTTGAGAGTGCACGCTTAATTTTCATACATAAATCTGATGCTAGGATATAAGGGAGTTTCACCTACTCATTACGAACTTATATTCATAAGTAGTGAAGGTTGCTAGTCATAATCGCGTTAAGTAAATTCTTAGCATAAGTTTCATGCAATTCATAGTTACAAGTGCCTCGTCAATGCTTATGATTTTCAGAGAACTTAATGATCTTTGCTTGTATCTCTATTATGCAATTCATGTAGGGAACTTGTGGAGAATGCTTTGAGTTGTTGTATGCAATCATCCATTTCAATAAAATTAGGAAAATCTGAGGGTTAATTAGTGCAATTCACGGTTAATCTGGGGTGTTGAGAATTCATGGTTTATTGAAAAGCAACTGGAAATCGTTTTGTTTGCAAGTATGTCATGTGTGGAGAAGAACCTCCTAGCTAGCCCATCATCCATAGTTTCATGCAATTTCGTGCAGAATTCATTAGTTCTTTAATTTACTTGTTTTGTTTTCAAATTCGTCAAAACCCAATCCCCCTTTACTTTGTTGAGTCATATTAGTTAGAAACTGTTTTAGTTTGTGTTTTTAAGTGTTTTGAGTCAAGTCAAAACAAATTTTCGTCCAAATTTACTCTTAGTGACAGATTTGAGTCTTTTAGCTTGTTTTGTGCTGTTTTGAGTCTTTTGAGTTGTTTTAGTATTTTAGAGTTTAGTTTTGCATTCTTTGAGTCTAGTTTAGTGTTTTAAACTTAGTTTTACGTTTTTGAGTCAGTTTCAAGTGTTTTAGCAATCCCTCCTAATCCTCGGTCTAGAACGGTCCCTACTTGCATCTATACTACAATTGTCAACAAGAGGGTTTAATTTGTGTGCTTATATATTTCGCATCACAAATTAGTGACGATATCTTTGCATGCTTTTATAACTTCATAATCTTTGATATGTCTTTGAACTTTCTGGTTGTTTAAGAGTTGATCAATGAAGCTTATCATGTATAACCCGCAATCTAACCTGAATTTACAAATATATTCAAGTTGTGAATGAATATGAGGATTGAAGAAAAATGAAGTTTGTTATAGATAGTTGCTGTTAAAATTTAAAAAAAAAAAAAAAAAAAAAAAAGAAGAACAAATCATCACATACTTTTTCTGGAACTATATGAAAATTTTACATTGTTTCTTAAATTGCAGAAAACACAAAGTGTATATAGAAGTAGAATTGTTGTAAATTTTTTTACTTACGAAGTTGATTTATGTTGTGCACATGTTCTGTCTTCATTCGCTTGGAATTCAAATTCACTTTTGATGGAATTGTTTTTCTTCATTGTGTTTTGAGCTGAATCCATAAGATTTGTATCACTCCTTGTTGATTCTCTTGCCTTGTCAAGCCAATACTGGAGCCTGCATAAAATTGTAGAGTTCAATAATATACTTGTTTTTAAGTAAATATGATAGAGTTTTTTTTAAGGATTTTTGTTGTTTTGCTTACCACTATTGCTTCATTTTCCCAGTAGCAGTCAAATTTTAGATTTTCATCTTTTGAACTTTGTCGAAGAGAATTGTAATGTCTCATTTCTGTAGTATTGGTGTCCAAAACTACTAAGGAGAAGTGGTTGTAATGAAACAATGGGAAGAAAATCGTTGAAACTTTTCCACATTGGTCCATCAATTGTTTATAGTTCTTTGGTGTTTTCTTTTTCTCTTTTCATATAGCAAAAAGAATCAACTATCTGAGTTGATATAGGTCCGTTTGCCATCAAACTGTGCAGGTCTTCTTTCAACACCATTATTCGGTAATAGTTGAAATTTGCACTTTCTGCTGTCCATTATTCATCGCTGTAGAAAAGTGGAAAAAGTTTTAGATATATAATAAGTTGGTATTGTTTTACAATGAAAGCTTTTTTGTGTACTAAACGTTGATTTAAGAGTGTTCGTAGTACTTACGTGCTCTCTGTTAAGCTAAACTGAATTAATCTCCTTCTGTCATCTGGTTTAAGCATCTTATACACTTACAGTTGGGTCAATTGCATGCCTTTCTCTATGATTTGTTGGGGGAAAGTCATTTGGGTGTGACGAAGGCTCGTCTTTTAAATCCAGATTGAATAAGGGAATGTCTCCTATGACTTTCTTTTTCTTTTTGGGTTGCTCCTAATTGTTTGAATTTTGCCTGGCACGTCATTCTTCTAGATAGCATCATTGTTTGGTATAGCTTCAGTGTCTACTTCTTGATTTGTTACTTTTGTCATTAATGTAACACTTTTCTCCAGAAATGTTTGTCGTCCATCATCACATTTAGTTATTTGTTGGATTCCCTCATCATGGATTGTGCCTTCTTCATTTTATCCCTTCTTTGATTCGAAAACAATATTGGTTTTTTCTTTTTTGCTGCTCTTAGTCACTGTTTGCTATTACAGCGTTTGGAGGTTTCTCTTCTACCAGTTTGATCCATCTTCATTCTTTTCTTTAACTTCTTTCTTTTTTGTTGCCTTTGTTGTGGTTGTTTTTTGTGCCATTTTATCTATGTACTTTGCATTGGTTCTGCAACATTGTCTACTTCGGTATTGTTTTCAATATGTAGATGAATAGTTTCCTTCTTTGTACATGATATCTGATGTGGTAGAAACTAACACACAAATTAAACCCTATAAATTATGCAATCGTAGTACAAGTAAGTAGGGATCGTTCTATTCCAGGGATTAGAAAGGATGCTAATCAACACAATTTAAACTTGAAAAACTAAAAACTAAGTTAAACTAACATCAAAACAATGATTGGGGGGATTTTGGACGAATTTTAACAAAAATAAGTAAATTGCAGCAAACAAATTAGTTCTTGTACGAGATATAGGTGAAAGGCTAGCTAGAGGATCGTTCTCCACACATGAAACATATGCATACAAATTGATTTCCAGTTATTATTTCTATAAACCATGAATGACAATGCCCCAAATTAATTGTGAACAACACTAATTAACTCTCAGATTTTCCTAAGTTCATTGAATTGGACTCAGCGACGCAATCAAATTATTCTTATCAAGTTCCCTAACTATGAAAAGCATGATAGAGATACATCTCAAAGATCATTAAGTTCTGTGAAAATCATAAGCATTGACAAAGCATTCATAACTATGAAAAGCATGATACTCCTGCCAAGGATTTACTTAACTCAATCATGACTAGTGACTTTTATTACTTACAAATATAAGTTCATAACGATTAGGTGAAATTCCCTTATATTTTAGCATCAAATCCCTGCATGCAAACTAAGTGTGCACCCTTAATAAACATACAAGATTAAGTTCTCTATAAAATAGATAAGTAAATCGCATTCATGTTTTATGAAACAATAACTGGGTGCAATCAATTTATATAAAACATACGATTATGACTTCAAATTCTCTTTTAGCTAAAAAGAAACTTAGTTACACATGTTTATCATAACTAAAAAGCAATCTAAAATAAATATTGAAACTTAAAACAAAGATAGAAAGAACTCTGAAAAACTCCAATAGTTGATTGGCAGATTCGGCACTCTTTTTTGGATGCAGGATGCGACACTCTTTCCTCTCCTCTGATATTTGCAGCATAATCTGCTTATATAGGGCAAAGGGCACGTCTGAATCCTAGGAGGAAAAGGATTAAGTTATTTGAATTATTTTGGGACTCCTAGAATCTGATAGGAAGTGTTGGAATGTGATAAGGATTCCTCTTTGCAACTGGAGATAAGATAAGGTAAGATATGATAAGGTAGGATAAGGTAAGGTTAGATAAGATAAGGTTGGATATGGTTGCTCTTTCTTGTTTAATTCCTTGTCTTCCAAGCATCAACTTTAACTCCTCCAGATTTTAGCACATATCTAGCACCATTTAAACACCAAAAACGTCCATCCCATAAGCTATATGTGCATGCTATCCAATCCAAGTCCAAAACTGCTCCAAACTGCTCCAAATTGCTCAATTTGACCTTATATTGTCATCTTTACCAGCTGGACCTACAATAATACAAAAATGACATAAATTACCACAATAAATGGAAATTAACTAAGTAAATGCAAAGAAATAAGATAACAAAGTCGCATAAATATGCTCCTATCAAATTCCCCCACACTTAGCTTTTGCTAGTCCCCAAGCAAAACACAATGAAAACAAAACAAACCTAAACCTTCCAACAATTGCCTCAGGAATTTCCAATGAAACATGACATGTTAAAAATCATCACTTACATAGATTTTAGCCATCCTTACTCTTGAGCTTATACTTAACCGCAGTAACCACTCACTAGCTCGCATTTAATCAATTAAAACAACATTTGAAAGTAGTAACATGCCTTAGAGAATTCACTTAATTCCTCACCAGATATACTCTCTATTTTCACACAGAGTTTCTGACTACATTCCCTATACTAAGTATATGTGAGAAGATTGATGTAAACATGTAGACTAGCACTCACATATGTTATAACAAAGAAGGTACTTTCTGGAATTATTAATGCAAACATGTATATAATCTCATGAACGGAATGCCACTAATTAGAAGCGAGAACCAGGGATTCCATATGCTCGTACCAATTTCAAACTCCACATATTAAAACACATAACAATCAAGATAATAGTCTAATGGATATAACGGGGCTAAGGTATTGGCTAACAAAGAAAGGTTAAGGATAAACAAAGGTTTTTAAAGTGATAGTAAGCAAAGTAATGAATCAACACTTGGAATTCAACTTTTGATTGCAACACCCAACTCTAAACACAAGGGGGAGATTCGTACAACTTTAGGGTCAGATTCACATTTTTGGACCCTTCTTCAACAACCAACATTTATGAACTCATTCTCACTTCTTTCTCAACCTCTTTTTTTTTTTTTTTTCTTTTCTCAATTTTTTTCTTTTTTCAATGTTTTTCTTTTTTTTTTCCTTTTCCTTGAAACATACACACTACTTCATTGGATTCAAAAGAACAAATTCTTCCCCCACACTTGTTTTTCTGTAAATCGTAAATCAAAAGGAATTCCCAACAAGTCATGCTCCACTATTGTTTAAGAACAAGGGTATGGATATTCCTATACTAGGCTAGGTAGGGATAATGTAGGCTAACAAAGAAAATAGGCTGAATAAGGCTCAAAGGGGGTTAAACCTACAAAACATATGCAAGGGATAAGGCTTTTTGGCTCTGGTGGTAACTAAACAACTTCATCTTGTTATTTGTTATGCAATCAATTTTATGCTTTGAATGAAACAGACATGAGTTCTAGTATTTGGAACTAAAATGATGAAAAAGTATTCTAAGCAGCAACCAAGCAAAGAAATAATGAGATCATGCAACAACTTTAGAAAACAAGAATATCACAGATTAATAACTCTCCAAACAAAGAATAAGCTCAAGTCTCACAGGGTTGTAGCGTTAGTTTGAGTTTCTTCCTTCAAGCATGTTACAAAAACTGATTTTTTCTTTTTGTGATTACATGTGAATTCGTAAATGACAACTACAACTAAGTAATAACCAAAGAGCATATCAAACTTCCACCCATGTTTGTAACTTTCTTTTACAGTCATGCAATTAAAAACCAAATCCTCATCATTGTGTTGGAATGTACCCTAAGACACAAACAAACAACAAAAACGACTCTTTTTGGTATTTTCTCAAACTTTTTCGATTTTTTTTCAAAATCTTGTTTTATGACACATAATAAAACACTTTAAAACAGTGAATAACAACATTAGTAGTGGTGAAATTCGAAGATAAGTCATGAAAAGCAATCTGTTTACCCCCCCCCAACACTTAAACCAAACATTGTCCTCAATGTTTCAAAATTAGACTTAAACAAAAACGCAATAAAAGACAACTAGCTAACAAGATTATCATGGTAAAGTAAAAACAATAAAGAGAAGGGTAAGAGAGAGCAAATCTGGTTGCAGGAGCTAGAGATTCCATCGTCTCTTGATTTGAACACATGGGTTGCCTCCCAAGAAGTGCTTGCTTTAACGTCTTCCAGCCGGACGATACCTCGATTTAAGCTTCACTAGGACCAGTGGCATGGAATTGATCTTTGAATGGAAGGTGATACTTGAAATGATCTGGTAATGGTTTAAATTCTAAAGTGGTGCCTGAATCATTGAAATCAACAACACGTTAGTAGAAAACGAAATTGAATTTTGAGGAGGTGGCTTGCCTATGTGTTGCGACAAGAACTTAAGGACAAAGACTACTTCGAAAGTTTCAGGAATGTTGCACTCGGCCAAATTTGGTGTGAGGGCAAAGACGTCATAAAATCCAACTTCTTTGGCAATGGTTGTCTCAAAAACATCATCTTTGATGAATTCTAGATATTCCTTAGCCACTTCTTTCTCTTGAATCTTTGGAAAGGTTTCAACAATGTCTTTCTTTCCCTCTTCTTTCTTGGATTGCACAAACCTGCGAGAGAAAGGCACATTTGGTGGAATAGGGTTAGAAGGAGTTGAAGTTGAACCAACTTTACCTAAATTGGGTGGCATAGGGCCCTTAGGAGGCTGCGGCAAAGTTTATTCTTCCCTTACCGTTGCTTTGTCCTCCTCTTCTTCTTCGGGCAGCAGTTTTTTGTTCACTTCTAGGCTATGTTTGGACATCTTTGGTTTAGCTCCAACCTCCATACCACTTCCAAAAGTGATAGCTTCAGCAATTTCAAAATCTCTCATCGAATTGACAATAGTTGAGCTAGAGAGTTCGCTTTGTTCTCGAATTTGTCCAATGAATTCTACCATCTGCCCCATTTGATTCTTCAATTCGCCCATCTCTTTGACTTGATTTTGTAAGCCATGTGTTAAATAAGTTAGTGGTTGACGAATTTTAACATGATCTATGGACATACTTGAATTTGGTTGGAATTGTTGTGGGGGAGGCTATGGTGGCTGCATAGGTCTTGAATATAACTCCTTAGATGGCTGCCAATATCCTTCTTGTTGAACTTGTTGAGGTTCCCTCATAAAATTTGAATGATCTCTCCAACCTTGATTGTAAGTGTTGAAAAACAAGTCATTCCTTGATTGATTATGGCCTTGATAACCCCAGGCATTGACACTATCCCAACCTTCATTCTCCATTAATTGAGGATGTTCATTAGTTTGATATCCTTGCCTAGAGGACACACCAAATGTAGGGACATTTTGCAATGGAGACCTTTCGATATACTACGACATAAGAAAAGTAAGATTCGCCATTTAAGCTTGAAGATTAGCAATTGCCATGTCTTGCTTCACTGGTACCTGGAATCAAATAAATAAAACTAAATCAAATGTCAAAAGTAAAATAAACAAAAAACAAAGTGATTAGCAATTTTACTAATCCCCGGCAACGGCGCCAAAATTTGATGTGGTAAAAACTAACACACAAATTAAACCATTTAAATTATGCAATCGTAGTACGAGTAAGTAGGGATCGTTCTATTCCGGGGACTAGAAGGGATGCTAATCAACACAAATTAAACTTGTAAAACTGAAAACTAAGTTAAACTAACATCAAAACAATGACTGGGGGGGATTTTGGACGAATTTTAACAAAAATAAGTAAATTGCAGCAAACGAATTAGGTCTTGTACGAGATATAGGTGAAAAGCTACCTAGAGAATCGTTCTCCACACATGAAACATATGCATACAAATTGACTTCCAGTTATTATTTCTATAAACCATGAATGACAATGCCCCAAATTAATTGTGAACAACACTAATTAACTCTCAGATTTTCCTAAGTTCATTGAATTGGACTCAGCGATGCAATCAAATTATTCTTATCAAGTTCCCTAACTATGAAAAGCATGATAGAGATACATCTCAAAGATCATTAAGTTCTGTGAAAATCATAAGCATTGACAAAGCATTCGTAACTATGAAAAGCATGATACTCTTGCCAAGGATTTACTTAACTCAATCATGACTAGTGACTTTTACTACTTACAAATATAAGTTCATAACTATTAGGTGAAATGCCCTTATATTCTAGCATTAAATCCTTGCACGCAAACTAAGTGTGCACCCTTAATAAACATACAAGAATAAGTTCTCTATAAAATAGATAAGTAAATCTCATTCATGTTTTATGAAACAATAACTGGATGCAATCAATTTATATAAAACATATGATCATGGCTTCGAATTCTCCTCTAGCTAAAAAGAAACTTAGTTACATATGTTTATCATAACTAAAAAGCAATCTAAAATAAATATTGAAACTTAAAACAAAGATAGAAAGAACTCTTAAAAACTCCAATAGTTGATTAGCAGATCCGACACTCTTTTTTGGATGCAAGATGCGGCACTATTTCCTCTCCTCTGATATTTGCGGCACAATCTGCTTCTATAGGGCAAAGGGCACGTCTGAATTCTAGGAGGAAAAGGATTAAGTTATTTGAATTATTTTTGGACTCCTAGAATCAGATAGGAAGTGTTGGAATGTGATAAGGATTCCTCTTTGCAGCTGGAGATAAGATAAGGTAGGATGAGGTAAGGTTAGATAAGATAAGGTTGGATAATTATTCATAAACAGTGTTCATTGGCACTTTTCATTTATTTGTCTGTTTTTTGCAATAGATGTAACTAAATTACGGCAAAACTGTTATAAATGTCAGAATTCAAACCAATCAAGGAGAAGTGGTTGCTGTCAAATTCAACAATAACTTGAAATTTGACAGCAACTTCATATAGAAATGCCACATTTGGTGTATATTATATAATTTGAGATTCATAACATAATATGAAGTAAAATTGTTATAAACTGCACCATTGTTTTATATCCAGTCATATAATGCAATATGAAATTACATTCATTAATTAATTCGCAGGCTAATAATGTCTTTTTCAGTATAACCATCTGGTATTGTTGCTTTTGTCCTTGATTTCCTTCTTTCTTCAAGCACCCCTTGCAATTTATTCGAATAGATGTTTGTATGATTCACCAATGCAATTATAACTTTAGCCCTTTTCTGGAATACTTCTCCCTTGTTGAATATGGGTTCTATAAATTTGCCCTCTTGTACTTGTTGTGCATAGTGAATGACAAATATCCCACAATCCAATCTGCATTTTTTAGTGAAAATATAAGTATGATAGATGAATACATCACTCGATAACATTAAATGACAGATAATGAAGTCATTTATATTTGAAGTTACAATAACTATAGATATTATAAAGTTTGTGCTTACAAGCCTTCTCGTTGTTGTGCACAAGTCTTGTAGCTTTCAATATTGATTGTTAAGGTGTTGTCACCCTTGAAGTCCTTGTACATTGTTTGGATCTTGTCTTATTGCAAAAAAAGAAAAGAAAAGTAGAATGTTTTGTATGAAACAATTTGTTTTCATTTGAAATTTAGTACATAAAACGGAATATAGTTAAGGTTTTGTTCTTACCACTTATAGACCACGGTCAAATTATTGGTCTTTACCTCCTTCAAGACTTGGTAGTTTGGAATTGTAATGTGTCATTGTTTGTTTTTTAATCTCCCAAACTATCAAGGTGAAGTGGAAGTAGTGCTTCATCGGGATGAATACTTTGCCAACCTTGTTCGCATTTTCTTCCAATATTGTCTTCAAACGTTGGTCAAGGTATTTGACATCATTCTTTGGTCTTTCTATCTCCATGTCATTCTATTTAAATATGAAGAAATATTATATTAAACAAATGGACAATAGTTGTCTAGGCATTATTTATGAAAACAGAAGTAATTATTATTCTATATTTTTGAAATTGTAGAACCACATATTTGTAGAGAAGTATTTTTGGTACTTACAAAGATGTAGGAAGAAAGATATAGATTTTGTTCCTTGCCCTCTTTCATTTCATTTTCTGACATGATGTAGAAAGAAGCATCAATTAATTTTGTGTCAATTGGTCCATCCACAAACAATGATGCCAAATCACTTCTCAACATAACAATCTCAGTGGCTATGCTCCCTGTTTTCGGCATCAACCAAAAGTAGTCCTTGTGTAAGAAATAAAACAAAAAAAACATTATATACATACATATTTATGCAATACATAACTTAAAATGTTATATACAATTTTTTTTGTCAATAATGTAAACTTACCGTTGATATTGTATATAGTACTCCTTGATTTTTTTCTTTTGTTTCTTGGTCCAGCAGTTTGTAAACCCTTGTACTTGAAGGGCATTTACTTTTTGTCTCCCCTTTTGTTATCTTCTTAGTTGCCTTCTTTTTAGGTTTCTTCTCTAGTTCTTCAATGACAGCCTTCAAATGGGATTTCACACTAGTCTTAGGAGGTAATTCACCTCTTATTCTTCAACTTTTCCGGCTTCAACTTTTGTCTTCAAAGGTTATTCGCCTTTAGGGTTCTCCTCCTCCTTCTCTTTTTCGTTGACGAGATCCAAAGTTTCTTCTTGTGATTGCATGACCGAAAGACTTTCATTATCACTCACTGCAAACTTGTATTTAATCTTCTTTTGTTTTTTGTTTTTTTTTTTTTTTTTTGTGCGGCCATAGTCGAATACTGGATTAAGATTCTGTTTGTGATCATCTCTGGCATGTACATTTTGAACCAATGTTCTCGTCCGTTCCTTTCCCTCGGTGACAGATTATTTTCCTTCATTGACATCATTTTGAACATCCTCCGCTATTAGTATAACTGGTTCCGCTATTGGTGGTTTTTCAACTTCCATTTCAGCCACATTTGGCATTGGTTTCACTATTGGTGTCTTCATCTGAACTTGCATTTCAGCCGCATATGGTAATGGTGACGATTGGTTCTTATCTTGCAAGGTTTCTGGAAGTCCTTATGCAGAAGTATTCAAATCTGGAATTTGTGAGGGTTCCATTTCAGCCGCATTTGATTGAGCTTCTTCTAACTCTTTTTCAAAATGTGACAACCCATCCCTAGTTCTACGATTTTATTAATTTTAAAAATGTGAATTTATGAAAATGCCCTAGAGGTAACAATTTTGACTTCCATTGACCATTGTTTAGAGAGACGTATGACTCGTTCTTTTGGCGTATTTTCGTAGTACACGAAGATATGAGTGCGTGAACGTAAACGAAACATAATTTGGAGCTATAACGAATGAGTATTAACGTTTAAAGTCAGGGGCATTTTAGTAAATTTAACCTTCACTCTAGAAGGCTCCAGATTTTCTAGAGCAATCTGATTGAGTCACGTGGATGGTTGTGATGAAGAGTGGAGAGAGAGGAATGGATGAGAAGAAAAAAAAGGGATCGGGGAGACCAACCAGGAAAGGAAATGAAGAAGGAGAAATGAGTGACAAATAAGGGAAGAGGGAAGAGGAGAGAGGAAGAAGGTTGCCCAATGGGAAGAGAAGGAAATGAAGGGAAGGGAGAGAGTGAGAAGCACCGGATTATCCATCCTCGCTTGTTTCTCATTACGACTCGACTACAACCTGACGGGTTGCATGGTTTTCGACTGGATTTTCGTCGATTTCTCAGGCGAAAAATGGAAAACCACCATCACCATACACCTCATAACCATCCTTGCTTCCAATTTCATCCAAACCCGACTGGGTTTGACCCTAGTTTCGAGAAGAACCGCACCGATGGGTGCGACGGACACCGACGAAAATCCACTCTTTTCTAAAATGCTTACCTTCAATCACAACCACCAAAACACTTCTCTAGAGGCCAGGAACAAAGCCCAAGCAATGGTGGAGGCGTTGGAGCGCGTTTGGAGGTCGAATCGAAGCACACCCAAAACTAGGGTTCATGCGAGTTTAAGCTAAATTAGAGCTTTTCCCGGCCAAATTGGACTTGGCCACAGGTATAAAACTTGCTCTACTCATTGAGATCTTCATTTCTGTGAAATTTGGTAATTTTTTGAAATAGTTGATTTTTCCCGCGAGTCGGGGCGGCCGACCGTCCAGTGTGGCAGCGCGTGGCGGGGGCGCCGCGTGGGCCGAGACCCCACATGACCATCCTAGGCTAATTTGATGCCCCGATTGCATAATTGACATCCGTTTAGTGAAATCTTGATGTTTTAATATAGTTTCGTAGTGGACTGCCTAGTTGGCCGTCACTTGGTTATTATATGAATGGACAATCCGACCGTTGGATTGACACCAAACTTTATTACATGATAGTACGTAATATTTGTGGACATTTGGAACTTACGGATCGGGAATCCGACTTACGGATCTTCCCGAATTGACTTTCTAAAGTTTGTAAAATCTAACTTTGACCGCCACTTGAATTTGTGATTGGCGGAGATCCGACCGTTGGATCGTAAAGAAGTTTTAGTATGTTGTTCTTGAAGCATAGTGTGGACTTTAGGAAGTTACGGATTAGAAATCCATAAGCGGATGTTCCATATTGACTTGTGTAGGGTTGTGGACCTCACCTTTGATAGAGACTTGGACAATATGCTACGAATTGATCTTAAATATTAAATTCAGTATTACTAGAGACTATGTAGCGCTTAATGGGCCTATATAGAGACTATGTAGCACTTAATGGGCCTATATTGATTAGTGAGTTATCCCAAATAATATATACATCGGTTGACTTTTAGGGTTAACCGTTGACTTTTGTAAAATTTGACAAGGGGACCCTCTTTACTGTATTTCGACATGCTGATTACTATAAAGGGATGCCTTAATTATATTTATGGTCATGAATAGTATGATATTGACTAGAATTGTTGATTGGCTATGGCATGATTATAATGATGTTATTTGCTTATCGTTTGCTGCATTGGTGTTAGTGCTCACCCAAGGCCAGGGCCAGTCTTTCACGTGTATGTTCACATCGGCATCGCACGCTCGCCTTGGATCCAAGTAGGTGTCAGTCTTGTCGTACAGGTTGCAATAGGCAACTCCGACCCGTATGTGACTGCGAATAGCATTAGTCTTCACGTGATTGTAGCACTAGAGCGTATATTATTGTTACACCCAATCTTGTTCATGTTAGAATACCTTTGCATGAACTCATGTGTCGTCAGCATGTGCCGATGAGCACCCGATATGATATGTTTGCTTAGGTAAGATTATGTGTTATTGGTTGTTATATGTTCATTTACGCAATATTGCGATGTATGGCAATCTTGTGATTTTGCAGGCTACGATAGGTATTTTCATAGTATACGTAGTATTTATATTTTGGAAAGTTTACTTGTTTTACAGCGAAGGGTTATAATGCTTTCAAAAAGGTTTTTTATAAAACTTTATTTTTAGGCCTACTCACCTTTGTTTTTCGCCCCTCCAGGTTTAACAGCTGAACTTTCATATCGATGAGGTTCTTTATATGGCTGATCAAAAGGAATGACATCTTTAATCTACAAACAATCACATTAGATAGGTGTCATTTTATATGATAAGTCATTATTTTTGTGTTGGAAAACCATTTCAAAGTGAAATATATTGATTATTGGTGATTACCTTTATTTTTTCCACTGGGATATCCTTGATTGCTTTGTGGATCATGCTTGTGTCGCATCTTGTGATCGTCGGAATCATGTTTTCTTGTCCATCTATTGTTTCTGCTAGATTTGTGTGAAGACATCCATTACTATATGAATTAAGGAAGTGATGTTAGTTGTGCAAAATTTATAAGAAACAATTCATGTTATTTTATTAACTATTTTGGTTACTTACCAAAACAAGGACGGTGCATCCACTTGTGGTCAGTTCTTTTCCTTCTTTTCCTTCCTCCCTTTTTTTTTTATTTGCTTTGTCAAGCATCTTGAACAAATAGTCCCTTGCTCTTTTGGCCTAATTGTACTTGTTTATCTGCTACAAATTCTTACAGATTTTCAAGAAATTCCAGGTGATGTAGGTTCCAGAGTTTGTAAACAGCAGTGATTGAACGAGGTGTGCACATATGAGTGAAGCAATATCTTGTGTGCCCTTAGGTGTTTCGTCTTTGAGTGCTTTCTCGTATGCCTCTGCAAGATGCGTTTTCTTGATGATCTTGACATTTGTGAGTACTATTTGATGAGGCGGTCATTGTCATCGAATTTGGTTGATTTGTCAGTATTCGACATATCGATTCATTCATTGTTCAATTCGAAGATTTGGACAACATCATCGCTGGAAATCCCCTATGATTTATGACGCTCAAATTTGAACTTTTGGTTTGTTGGGTTGTAGCAGTTAATGATTTTGATCAAGTCTATGTCGGATTTCCTCTTCCTTTCTAACGTAATCAAAATCCTATCCATGACACACCCTGACCCGGATTGCCCACTTGGACTCCGAATCGAGCTGTGCTGTCCGACACCTGGAAGGTGACGAAGCCATAAGGTGTAGTGTAGTGGAATATGTGAATAAATTTAAGCCTAAAAGTGCCTAATTTAATGAGTGCATTGTGAGCAGGAAGGAACCCATTTCACACGTGATGACAGAGTATAAGTACAGTACAATAAAATACAATGAGAATTACACCATCGAAGTTAATTTTCTACCCAAGGTTTGCCAAGAATCCTTGTCGATAAGAAAGCCTAGCTACTAAAACCTGGAGGGGCGAAAAACAAGGGTGCGTGGGCCTGAAAATAAAGTTTTAGTAAAAACCTTTGAAAACGTTATAACCCCTCGTAGTAAAACATGTATAGTTTCCAAGATATACAAACTACGTATAAGTATGAAATCAAATGCATGTCAACGATAATTCCATAAATATGCCAATCACAATATCTCAATAGTAGCATAATAAATTCAAATGCTCATCAATTTATGCTAGCACACAAGCCGGAGTTGCCTAATGCAACCTGTATGACTGGACTGATGCTCATCTAGCACACAAGTCTGAGTTGCCTAATGTAACCTGTGTAACAAGACCGGGTGTAATCATAATATACGCTCTGATGCTACAATCATGTGGAGACTGGCATTATTCGCGGTCACATACGAGTCAGAGTTGCCTATTGTAACATGTACGACAAGATGTCGGAGTTGTCTATTGTAACCTGTACGACATGACTGGCGTTATTCACGATCACATACGAGTCAGAGTTGCCTATTGTAACCTGTACGACAAGATGTCGGAGTTGCCTAATGTAACATGTACAACATGACTGGCACCTACTTGGATCCAAGGCGAGCATGCGGTGCAAATGTGAACATACATGTGAAAGACTGGCCCTGGCCCTGGGCGAGCACTAACACCGGGTGTAGCAATGATGAGCAGACTACATAAATATAAGCATGCTATAGTGGTTCGATAGTTCTAATCGACATAATATCATTCATAATCGTAGGTATAATCATGGCATGAATAAACATACGCATACTTGTGCATCCCGTAGGATTTATGATCACTTCGTAATTTTTCGTTATTTCGCTAATTCTTATTAGCATTAGTCTAAGCTAAGCATACGTAGTAAATTCTCTTTCAATGTATAAATGGAAACTAACAAATATGTATATACTATATAAAAGAAAAGACCCACACACCTGAAGTCCGTGCTACAACTCCCTAGCACGAATATTGAGGTGTCACGAACGATCGTCACCTAGAACAAATGTCAAATAACGTCTCAGAATTCTTATTGATAGAACACGTAACTTACATAAAACACATCCCCGAGGACATTCTAGAATGATTTGAAACCCATTGACCAAAAGTCAACTGTCGGTCAAAGGTCGACGGTAGGGTCCACAACCCTACGTAACTCAATCTGGAAGATCCGCACCTCAAATTTTTTATTCGTAACTTCCTAAGGGTTTCAATAAGCTTTTAGAACAACATCCTAAAGTTTCGGAACGATCCAACGATCAGATCTTTGCCAATTGCTAAAAGTAAGTGGCGGTCGACGTTTAGATTTACAAATTTAGAAAACCCATCCGGGAAGATTCGTACGTCAAATTCCCAATCCATCAGTTCCTAATATCCTTAAATATTATGTATTATTACGTATTAAAGTTTGGTGATGATCCAATGGTCGGATTGTCGAATCATGTAATAACCAAGTGACGTAGTATTCCATACTAGGTTCAAACTATCGAACTATAGCAAACGGTTATCAAATTGACATCAGAACATCAAATTTAACTCAAAAAGGCAGCATTGGCCCACTGGCCACGCGCCATCCCACATGGCGATCAGCCACCCTGACTCGCCGGAAAATCGAACAATTCCAAAAATTCCCAAATTCTACAGGAATGAAGATCTCAACGAGTAGAGCAAGTTTTATGCCTGTGGCCAAGTCCAATTTAGCCGGGAAATGCCCCAAGTTGGTTCGCACCCATTGGAAACCCTAGAAATGGTAGCCTTCGATTCGGCTTCTCCGGTGCTCCGCCCCCTCCAAGGTTGTTTAGGGTTTGTTCCTGGGCTCAAGGAGAGTCTAATAGGGGTGGTGGTTGATGGAGTTTGTTTCAGAAATGGCAGATCGCCGCCTTGGGTGCCCTCGAAGTTGTTGGTGCGAAATCACAAAATCTAGGCCTAAAATCCACTAATTAATGGATGAAAATGGAAGAAGGGTGGTTGTGGGATGGTCTACAAGTGATGGCTTGGGTTAATTCACCGGAAATGGCCAAGAAACCATCAATTTCAATGGTTCCATACGGTCGGGTCGCACAAGTCATGGGAGACCCGATTTGGGTTGGCTCATATTCTTCTTCTCTCATTTCCCTCCTGTTCTCCTTCCTAATTCATTCATCACTTCCCTCTCTCCTCTTCATTGGCCACCCATTCCCTCATTTCTCTCATTTCTCCCTTCTCTTCTCCGATTGGGCAACAGCCCTCTTCTTCCTCTTTTCTTTTCTTCTTTCCTTCTTTCATCTGTCCCTCTCCCTCAACTAATATTAAATAATAATATAATAATTATAAGAAATATATAAAATAATAAATAGTAATCTTTACAAAAGTACTTTTCGGATTTGTAGTTCTGTAAAACCCCTATCGTAACTCCGGTTTCTATTCAGATTATGATCGTCTCGTCGAGAAGTTCGAGAGTATGGTAAAATAGTAGTTCATACGCGTCATGAACTAACGGTCAACGAAAGTCAATAATCTCGCCTCTTGAGCATTTTCGTCAATTCACGCTTTTAAAAATTAATAAAATCATAAAAGTAGGGACAGATTGTCACAATTCATGTACGTCTTTAGTAGACTCCAAAATGGCACCTTTGCTAGTTCATCACATAGATCTTGACGTTGTTGTAACATAGGGTTGTAGACTTTCATTGCATCTGCAAACCTAGCTATGTTGCATCTGTACTGGAGGTATTCCTTCTTCTGTTTAGCTTTTTTTTTCTTAGTTTTACCCTTCTTTGCAAGGTTTTTCATTGTTTTCATCTACAACGATGAAAATTGTTAGGATACTATTTATTGAACTATAACAAAAAATTGCATGTTATTTATGAAACTACGCTAAATAGACTTACTCTATTTTATGTAATGTACCAAAATAAACCCCATTGGAAAAAAAGCTACACATCAATGGCAAATACTAACCAAAAGATGATGTAACTCACAATTTTTATGAGATATGTCAAACTTTTTATGAAATATCCCGCATTATTTATGGATTTAGAACAATATAACTCACACTATTTATGAATTATCCCACTATTTATAAGAAAATGGAGCAAAACCAAACCAAATCAACCCACATTGTTTATGAAAGAATAAAACAAAACCAAAACAATCCTCAATATTTATGAGATATAACTATTAAGAACTGTTTATGGATCTAGAACAATATAACTACATTGTTTATGAAATATCCCACACTATTGATATGGAAAGGGATCAAAATCAAATTAAACCAACCCATATTGTTATGAAAGGGATCAAAACAAAACCAAATCAAACCAACCCACATTGTTTATGAAATGGATCAAAACCAAACCAAATCAAACCAACCCACATAGTTTATGAAAGGGATCAAAACAAAAACAAAACCAAATCAATCCACATTGTTTATGAAAGGGAGCAAATTAAATATTAGTCCGTGAACTACAGAGTTCAAATCTTCTGCATCTAAACAGAGTTGTGGCCTCTTTACAAACTTTACACATGTCCAATCACAAATAAACTCTAATTGCGTTTAACTTCCTTTATCTCCAGAATTTGAAAAAAAAAAACAAAAAAACAAATTCGAGCGTCCTAGAGACATTTCTGTTGCCAAGTCGTCACATTTCAACCGTCTTTGAAGCTGGAGTACTTCCTGTCTTCTTAATTCGGGATTTCCAGATCCGAACAGCTGCTTCTTCCGAGCTAATCAATTCCCAAAATAACGAAAGGTGAAATTTTCAATTTTTTTCTTCTATTTTTTTTTGCGTGAATTTCAGTTCCCAATTGTGAAATTTTAGGGTTTTGCTGATTGGCATCTTCTGTATAGATTGGGGGTTAGGGTAAATTTGTGGATTGTTACGTGCAACTGTTCCAGAATTTCACATTTTGCTTTTGTTTTATTTTAATTAGGGTATGTTCTTGTTTGATTTCTGAGCACAACTACAAATTGGGACTTTGCACCTCTTTCCAGTCCATTTAGGGTTTTGGTTTTTATTTATATTTTTAATTTTTGTTTTATTGTGGATGGGCTGTTGGCGTGTGAATTCAGGAACACCAATGCAGCGTTTTGTGTGACATTGCTGCAATTCGGAGCTCCGGTGCTCTTCCTGGTGGCTGGGGTGGCGTGGCCGCAATTCGAAGCTCCGGTTTTGTGAGCTCTCTACTAAAGGAAGAGTCAACCTATACGCAACAGAAGCGTCTTTGGGGAAGCCTGAGTTCTTCCATTTTTTATCCTTTCAAATTAAGGATTATTTGTGGTTGGACAGATGTCAAGTTTTTAGACAGATCACAGAGAGGCCACAACTGTTTTTAGGTACAAATGATTTGAATTTTGAACTACAACATAACATTTCACATTTTTATGATCATTAATAAACATAACACACCTTACTTTTTTGAACTAGCACAAAAAATCAATAGTGTTTTTGGAATTAAACCAGTACTATTTTTGTGAAATTGTTCAAAAATAGCCGTCAATGTTTATGAGATATAACAATTAAGAACTGTTTATGGATCTAGAACAATATAACCACACTGTTTATGAAATATCCCAGACTATTTATGTGGAAAGGGATCAAAACCGAACATTATTTCTACAATTTAAGCGTAATAACCTAACTGTCACATCCGGGGCTCGGCTTTGCCGTAGAACGATTTTGTCCGCTCTAGGCTTACCATTCCCTCACAGTTTTGTTTTTGGGAACTCACACGAGAACTTCCCAGTGGGTCACCCATCCTAGGAATGCTCTCGCTCGAACTCGCTTAATTTCGAAGTACCAATGGAGTCCGAAGCCAGTGAGTTCCCAAAAGACCTCGTGCTATAGGGAGAAGAGCATGTACATATAAGGCACATTACCCCATCTCCGTTGGTTGATGTGGGATCTCACAATCCACCCCACTTAAGGGGAACCCGACGTCCTCGTCGGCACACTTACACCACATAGCAAAGTGGCTCTAATACCAAATTGTCACATCCCAGCTCGGCTCTGCCGTAGCACGATATTGTGCGCTTTGGGCTTATCATTCCCTCACGGATTTGTTTCTAGGAACTCACACGAGAACTTCCTAATGGGGTCACCCATCCTAGGAATGCTCTCGCCCGAACTCGCTTAACTTTGGAGTTCCGATGGAATTCGAAGCCAGTGAGTTCCCAATATGCCTCGTGCTATAGGGAGGGGAGCATATACATATAAGGCACATCACCTCCTCTCCGTTGGTCGATGTGGGATCACATCTCAGCTCGGCTCCGCCATAGCACGATATTGTCCTCTTTGGGCTTACCATTCCCTCATGGATTTGTTTCTATGAACTCACACGAGAACTTCCCAGTGGGGTCACCCGTCCTAGGAATGCTTGATAGGAGCATATTTATGCAACTTAATTAGCTTGTTTCTTTGCATTTACTTAGTTTCTGTTTATTAGAGTGTTTTAAGCTATTTTCGTGTGTTTGTAGGTCTAAATGACAAAGTTGGCAAGAAAGTGCAATTTGGAGCATTTTAGAGCAGTTTTTTGCTTGGAATGGATAGCACATGCATGGAGCAAGGTGGATGGACGTTTTTGAAGTCACATGAGGCTAGGAATATGCTAAAAAGATCTGGAGAAATTAATTGAAGATTTGGAAGATTTGGAGTCAACTAAAGAAAAGGAAATCTTGACCAAATCTTAGTCAAATCTTGACCAAATCTTAGTCAAAGCTTGACTAAATCTTACCCAATCTTATATTTTCCTAATCTCATCCTACATTAAATCCAGCTGCAAAGGGGGGATTATTTTCAGATTAGGACACTTAAAAACTTGTTCTAGAAGTCCTAAATCCTTTCCTACACCCTTGCCGCACAACCTTTCCCTTTCCTATTCTCTCCCGCAACTTTACTTACCCTTTCTTGAGGAAATCTGCCAAGTATCCTTTCCTGATTTCTTTGATTTTTGTTAGCCTTTTCTTGTAGAATGGGAAAGTTATTTCCTTCCTTAAAAACTACTCCTTGCCGCACCATTCAAGACGTTCCATCCTATCCACACACAAATTCGACACCATAACAACATCATCCCATCCATACAACACCACAACACACTAGACTCAGAAATCCCTTTGTGCCGCATGTTTGCAAGGAAGGAGGAGAGCTTGGAGTTGTGCTAGCCATTCAAGATCTTTGGATTGCTAGAGCATTCTAGGTGTATTCTACTTTTTGCTTTCAATGTTTAAATTCAATTGTCTTTGTTTAATTGCGAACATAAGGAACTAAATTGGTTTTAGCTAGAGGTGGATTCAAAGCCATTCAAGATCCTTGAATCACCCTAATTTCGTACCCTTTAATTAATTCTGCAAGTTATTTTGTTTTAATTTTAAATTTCGTCTAAAACAAACCCTCACCATTAAGTTGTGTTAGTTTAGTTAGAATTCAATCAAACTTGTTCCTAGTTAGTCTTTTGAGTCAAGTTACTTCAATTTTCGTCCAAATCACTCTTTAGTGTCTGTTTTGAGTCAATTTGCTTCTTTAGTGCTGTTTTGAGTCAGTCTGGTTTGTTTCAAGTTATTAGAGTCTAGTTTTCTGTTTTTTAGTCTAGTTTAGTGTTGTAGAGTTTAATTTGAGTAGATTAGCAATCCTTCCTAATCCCCGGCCTAGAACAATCCCTACTTACACATCTACTACAATTGTCAACAAAAGGGTTTAAGTTTGTGTGCTGTTTTAAACCACATCAATGCTCTCGCTCGAACTCGCTTAACTTCGGAGTTCTAATAGAATCCGAAGCCAGTGACTTCCGAAAAGGACTCGTGCTATAAGGAGGGGAGCATGTACATGAAGGAAAAATTTTGTCCTAGCTAAGAACATATGAGAACATTTGAACACATATGCAAACTAATAACACTTTAAAGTAGGCATGCATTCAAAAACAATTCTAAAACCCATGACTTTCAAAGCCTAGTGAATGGTGAACCACAAGACTCTTTAACAACATTAAAGAGAAGAAGGATTTTGAGATTCATTACCCTTGAAGCTCATCCTTGTTTGCACAAGGGATTCACCCAAGTGGAGGGCCTTCAAGTCACCTCCTAGCTCCTTGGATCTTCCTTGTGATTCTTCTCCTTTAGATGCTCCTTTGCTCCTTGATGATGTGAGGAAAAGATCTCCAAAAAGTACCAAAGGTTTGGTACCTCTAAGTCTCCACACCAAGGATGTAGTGTGAAGAGAAGATGGATGACTTAGAGAGATTTTGATGCTAGTGAAAAGCTCTCTAAGTGGCCGGCCTCTTTGGAGAAAAAGAGAGAAAATGTTTCTCTTCTTTGCCTCTAGAAAACCCTAAGTGAATGAAAGCTATAAAGTTGACTTTATACTACATCACATGTGAGTGGCAAACTTGCAATTAAATCAAGTTTGCTTCCACTCACCCTTATGCCCGGCCTTGGCATTGTTATTGGGCTAATTGCTCATTTTGTTTTAGTTGTCATACAACTTAAACATAATGGGCCTTGTGGCCCAAAAACCCTTTTGGGCCTCGAAACCCAAAACGAACTTAAAAGCCCAATACGAACCTTTCATAAGATTAATTAACTAATTAATTAATCTTGACCATTCTCAATTAAACTAT
Source organism: Heteromeles arbutifolia (assembly GCA_024362995.1). Classification (NCBI taxonomy): domain Eukaryota; kingdom Viridiplantae; phylum Streptophyta; class Magnoliopsida; order Rosales; family Rosaceae; genus Heteromeles; species Heteromeles arbutifolia. Next base: position 32,862,500 of record JANCRC010000002.1, on the reverse strand, counting down.
TTAATTGCTTATCCATCTCATTTATATTTCTTCACTTTCATCCTTACTCGGTGTACGATCCATTAGGTTCCAATTAGCGAGGCAGTGGGCGATTGTTACTCTTAACGATCGATTGTGAATTGAAACTACATTTCAATTCTCCCTTTGATGAAGATTAGTGTTTGCTAATCCTCAGGGCTTCCACAAACCATGAGTGACACCTAGCAGTATATCATGGCTACCCAAGCTAAGTAGAAGTGGTTGGAAAACCTATCCAGTTACAATTACAATGCAATACGATCCTTCTCTAATACAATACTCTCAATCACATTGTTTGAGTGATAGTTAGTTTCATGTCTACTATCCAATGTGATACCTCTCTATATGATTCAATTGAATATGATTTGGAACAAACTTCCTAAGTCATATTCGTATGCTTTGGCCAAAGACTCTCGAATCATATCTCAGAGTATTCTCCTTCCACCATGGAAGGTTAGAGATCCCTTGTTGTGCATTCACATGCCTACATAACTAGATAGCTTGACCCCAACAATGCCGTGGACACTCTCAATAGAATGCCTTTGACATAATCAAAGATCAAGGACATAACCATTAGACATCAATGATGCCTCAGGTTAAAGGACTACTTTGCATATTGCAACTTATGAGTTCTTACATGACATGTATGCTCGAACTCTCTTTTGATCGTTGTTCAGTGTACTCGATTACTCTTTCGAGCACCTATGTGTTTGTCTCAGTGTCCAACACTAAATGACTTGAGACTAGTCATACTCATGCTTGAGTTAACATAACACATACTAACCTTAGCGGATTGTCAATGCCCAATTGGCAATCCTATGGCTAGGAACGTTTTAGGAATGAACATAAGAGAAAGGTCTCGTTAATCTAACTTACTTAAATCACTTCTCTCTTAGATCAAATACATTCCTTGGATTCCCTTATTACTTAAACACATGATACAATAAATAGTGATTAACAATAAGCTTTGCCCTTTATTAAACATATAATAGTTTAATACAATAAGTATTCCAGAAGCTATTACATCAAATGAGTGGCTTTGTGGGCATACTTCCAACAGTACATATAAGGCACATCACCATCTCTCCGTTGGTTGATGTGGGATCTCACACTAACTATTTTGTGAAATTGAGGAAAAATAACCCCCAAAATTTATGAGATGTAACAAAATAAACACTGTTTATTAACATAAAACAATATAACCCAAACTAACTGTGGATTTGAGGCCAAAATAACACACAATATTGCTTGAACTATCCTAAAGTTAAACATGAAATTGAAGAATAGTAGTAAACATACAGAATTTCATTTTCGGAAAAAAAATGATTAGTCATCAAAATGCAGTAAAAATAAAACTAATCTTTTTTTTCTTCTTCTTTCTAGTGTTTTCTAAGTAAAAATTGATAGATTATATGGAATCACGAACATGCAAACAAGGATTTCAGTTTAGTACCTTTTGTTCGGAGGCAACTTGTTGCTCGTCGGGAACTTCTTGTTCGTCGTGAACTTCTTGCTCGTCAGAAACTTGTTGTTTGTTGGGAATTTGTATTTCGGCCGGAATTTGTTGTTCTTCTACCATTGGAGTGTAGATTTTAGTTTGAAAATTGGAATTTGAAGTTGGAATTGGGTTTTGCAAAAAAGAGTTCAAATTGGTTTCTATTTGCTGGTTTGTAGCAGTGGGTTGGTGTAATTAATGGCGATGGAGTGGTGGAAGGAATGTGGTAACTGTTATGTTTGTAACGGGCCTGAGTTAAAGTTTTGTCAGAGGCATTTTTGGAATAGTAATTGTTATGTGGGTTGGGCTTTTATTTGAGCTTGCGTTTTTTGTTTTTTAACGGCTTGATGTATGTCCTTATGGTTAAAACTTAAGCCGTTTTTATTAGATAAAGTTTGGGGTGGTTTTTGGTTAAATTAAAGTTAGCCCAAACCCTTTTTCGTTAACACTCCCTTAATATAACTGAACACAAATTATAATATAATTCGTGTGAATATGTATTGTATTAAATGAATCTGGATCCTTCGTGAATTGTGTCCATTCATCATACATCGTGCAGTTAGTTTTCGCCTATTATTGTTTGTTTTCAATTTTAAATACAAAAATTTAAAATGATTTCTGACTGCACGATGTACGATGAATGGACACGATTCACGAATCTCTGAGATCCTCTTCAGATGGGATCCTCACAAAGAGGATCTGAAGAGGATCCTTATTCATATTGAATACATGTAAATATTTAATTAAATTTTTACATACATATAGGTATATTAATTAAAAACATATAAATGTCACTCAGTAGTACAATCTGGTGGTATTGCTCTTCACATGTAAATGAGAAGTTTTGGGTTCGAATTTTGTGGACGGTGAATTCAATACCAAATGAGGTTGCCCATTATGTGGCTTAGCCGGACTCCCATCTCTCCTTAGTGTAAAATATATCATTATACTCAAAATAAAAAAAATATGTATAAATATTTTAATTGAATTTCTAAATATAGTTGTGGCATTTTACTGGAAAAAGAGAAAAACAATAAAATGTGTGAAGGGTGTTGTAATGTAATATGTGAATGGCCCACATGAATAGTTTGTTACTATTCATCCAAAGAAAAATCAGATGGGTTATCATTTTATATAAAGAAAGTTCGTAAAGCAAATAGTGTTGCTACATCAATCTTTTGCCTATAAAATGAGAGCATACGGAGGAAGAAAAAATGGGAGAAAGAAAAGAAGAGAGAGGAGAACAAGAAGAGAAAGAAGAGAGATACAGAATAAAATACCAGTGAGCTAGGCTGGAGAGAAGAAAGAAAATAGTGAGAGTTATCATTGTACTTCTCTTATTTCACATAATGAAATAAAGTACTACTGCTGCCCCGAGGACGTAGGCACACTTGCCGAACCTCGTAAATATTGTGTCTTATTTACTTTATGTTCCACTGCATACATACTGTTGATTTTACAACACGTTATTAGCACGTGAAGCTCTCGTGTCAGTGGAAAGCACAACGCTATAAATCCGGTGAAGCACTACCTACCTCTCACCTTTGTTGGCTGGAATCTCCTAAATAAGAAAATCTTTTCATTTCATCTTCACACCTCTGTATGACTAATTTTCTTAAAGTAAATATACATTTGGTTATATAACTACTATCATTATTATTGACAGAAAATCTGACAGCCATGTAAACAGCCTCTGAACTCCAACTTCCGGACCTTGGATTGAGATACTTCTGCCTTAAAAGTTGTTCATCCGCCCAATACCTATAACACATCAAATTTTCAGAAAATTCCAACGGTGCGATCGTCGCAGATGTCTGGAATACCAAACCAGTTTCCAATTTCCGCAGAAAACTGGACAGCCATCTTATGAGTACCAAAACTCCATTTTCGGTAGCTCAGATCGAAATTGTTTCTTCACAAAAGTTGTTTGGTATAATCTTATCCATATCATACTAAAATTTGAGCCAAATCTAACGGTTTGACCTTCTCATAAGTTTCAGGCACTACTCTTGACTCCAAAACTTATGGGAACCGTTTCGATTTTTTCGAAACTCACTGGAGGAGGAACACCAATTGGGACTTATTGTTACTATTACTCCCTAGGTAACTAAAAGGACTTAAAACTGTGAAATGAAAATAAAATAAAAAGGATGAAACAAAAGAAAGTGGCAGACAAAGAAAAAGCAAAAGCAAAATATTGGACTTAATCATTGCCTTTTCTGTTTTGGCATATTTATGTGTATGGTGCTGGTTTAAAGCCCTATCACAAGTTCTATTTATTTAAAGCAATTTATTTATAGTGGGTGGAGTTATTACCCTTTCCTTTAAGCTTTGATATTTATGTGAATGGTGCTGAATCAAAGCCCTTATCACAAGTTTTATTTATTTAAAAGCAATTTATTTAGTGTAGTACATTGTATGATGAGTATATAAAAGGACCCAAAGTTCCTTGATCAGATTAGAACCTGAAGTTTCTTGATCCTCATCATATAAAATGAATGGACCTGAAGTTCCACCATTAAAAAAAAGATCAGACCCAATGTTCCTTGATCAAATCAAAACTTGAAGTTTTTGAATCAACTGAGAGCAGTAGTTCCTCAATTAAATTAAATTGACGACCATAAGTGCCTCAGTCCACAAACTATTAAATGAGGGCCAAAACTTCCTTGATTCATGTAAATGAGGACCATAAGTTCCTTAATCCATGTATAGATTAAGTATGGGTATGAATTCCAAAAATATGAACCTGAAGGTTCTAATGATGTCGATTTTGAGAATAATTTTCAAGTACATATGAATAATGTTTTGACCTAAGGTTCAAAATATGAATAATGTTAAGAACTTGAAGTTCTAACATTTTGTGTAGATATATGTTATATGTGGTATGAGTTAATCATCGCAATTTCCATCATGCTTGAATTGCCTCTTGGGAATAAGAAAATGGTGAACTTAGCAAAACTCGATTCTGTGACCATCGACATCTTACACAAGAGATACTTTCATGAATTCGTAATGCTCGAGAACTCATGTGGAAGCATATGATATTAGAAAATATCTATACTTAAAGGCTCATTGAATCATATTCATAGAACCAGAAGTTTCCATAGGTTCCAATATATGACAAGCTAAAGTAGAAGCTTTCTGACATGTATAAAATCAAAAGGGAGAAATTTTTTTTATACATACACTTAAGTTACAAATACAAAAACAAACAAATGGGGAGGGCTTTCACAAAGGTTGCTTATGTAAAGCCTCAGTACTTGGTAGTACCCCAGAGGGAGGAGGCACTAGAGATTGATCATGTGACGCCCTAACACTTGGCAAAACACCAGAAGGGGAAGACACTAATTGCCTCCGGAATCTAGCCACGAATCTCTGGTGATCACTTTGAATCCTACTTTCAGATTCCAGCGGCTGGTCGAGCTTTCTTTTCATGCTCGTCGAGTAAATATTTGCAAATATGTGCAACTCTTTATTTTTGTGCTTGAGCCCTCTAATTTCTTCTCTAAGACTTGCCACCTCAGCCATTAATGTTTCAACTTGGCGAGTTCGAGCAAGTAGACATGGCCCATGTTGGATATAGAACCCGCACATTGAACACTGAAAGCCAAAGTGTCTTGAACATCCAATTCATCAGACCTCTTTGAAAGTATTCTATTATCTCTGGGAGTGAGAAGGTTCCTAGCTACTTCTGTAGCCATTATATCATCCCTCATCACAGAGTCTCCAACTGTAAGAGGGCCATTAGAAGATAAAAATGATGGGCGCCATATATTATCTTGAAGCGGCTTGTGTGCATCTCCCCCGAGACTCAAATCTAAACAAATGTTCGGAAATGATGAAAGAAAAAGGTTGGATAGAGTGAAATCTCATAAATACAACAGAGACAATTTTCACAGGCAGGCAATCTTCAAAGCATGCATTTTGGATACAATTGATACCTTTATAAAAGGAGAGGCAACACAGCCACTTGTTCAAAAAATCAAGACACTGCTCTTCAAATTTCAAAAGCCAGATTTTCCTGAATAAAGTTCGTCAACATTTCTCAGACGCAATATCAGCTTTCCGAATATCAAGGACAACTCTGTTAAAATATCTCTGGCAAAGTTAAAAAGCGTAAAGTTCACTATTCCAACTACACCACTGTTGCCGATGACAAGGCACACCTCCAAAACGCCTAGCTCATCTTCCTTGCCGAGAATGCATCTGCAACCAAACCTCTCAACATATTTAGTCTTATTTCTCTCTGAAAATACCTCTTCAACCAAGTCCCTCAAAATGCCAAACTTATTTTCTCAGCAAGAAATATTTTTGATCGAGAAGCTTTACATCAGCATCAAATCCTTCTACTGTCTTTCTTCAAGAGCAAAAGTATCTCATGTCATCAGGGTTGAGACCAAGAGTATCTCATATCATGCTTTTTCCTTTGCCCTTGCTTACCTAGTATTGCTCTCGAGTAGTCATCTTCAATTGTTGATAGGTCTCATATTTCCTCAGCAAATACCTCATAACAGTTGATATGATGTTGGCTCTTTACATTGAAGCTGCCAAGCATGGATGAGTTGATGAGAAGCAATGTTTTGATGGACAATCCAAGGGCAAAGATTGCACACCACCTCTACTAGGCAAGATACTGAAGTAGAATGATCAACGATGAGCCTATAGAAGTCCAAAGGGAGAAAATTGGTGGCTGATTGAGTGAATGAAAAACGAAAAGTTCAATGATGGGAATCCTACTCATAGCCCCAACAAACACTACCGGTTTATATAATTCACATAATGTACAAAAAGGTAATGAAAATTACTAATTGATTACAAGTTATAGAGATGTTGCACGGATTGAAGTCTTAGTCAGACTATCCATAGACTTAACACTACTGAACTGTTGCATGCCCGAAGCATGACAGTCGCCGCATGGATTCAAGTTCCAAAAAGGATAATCCATACACAACAATCTTAATATATCTCATTCCTGAAGCATGATCAATGTGTAGGTTCCAATGACTCAACTCCCCAGAAGTGGAGATAAAAAAAAATCCAAGCTCTATAACACTCTAGAGGAGGTTATGATCCAAATTCTCAAACAATTCATCTAATAAGAGATGATTGTCCTAGAAGAGACAATGTAGAACCTCTGAAGAGGCAAGGATATCCAAAGTAATGAAATACTTATAAATATGCATGCGCATGCACATGAGAATTATAGGATCAAGAATTGATGATTACCAATGATAATTTTGGTTTTACAGTAGCTACTAAATTCATCAATGAGCTGTGTTGATATTGAGCCATGTTCTTTTGTTCATCAACAAAAAGAAAAATTATTGGCCAAAATGGAGAAAGGCAATTCCATTACAATTTATTAAGAACGTGGAAAAATGGACCTATAGTACAAATCGCCAAATGATGTTGAACCTAGAAGGTTACATATGGGCATTTGTAATACAGTGAAATACACTCACATGATATGACACAAGGTTTCCAATTGAAAAATGAAATTGTAATACACTCCTGGAAACATGATTTCTCATTGTGAAGCTTGTTCATTTCAGTGGAGAGTTATACATGCCCGAAGCACATCTCCACAAGTAAATCCCTCAAGTATACATGGAAGCAAGTTGCTCTGTATAAATTCCAAAGGAGAATGTGTCATGAAGTGTAAAAAATCCCTGGATGATTTAAATTGCTTGAAGAAAGCCCTAGAAAGGTAAAGCATAAATTATGTACTTAATATCAATAGATGGTATAAATTGCCTTAGTGAGTACTATCATTATGATATTGTTGCAACATACTAAATCTCTTGCAAGAATTGATATTAAATTGGGACTCCTGAAGAGTCTAGAAAGATTATAAAGTGTCGAAAGGAATATTGTCTCGAGCTACAGATCGAACAATATGCTAACACAAATCTTATCCAAAATGTTTATGGTATTAAAAAACCATATGGATTGAAGATTATGAGTTGAATATTCAAATGATGAACCAATATTTAGACACTAAGAAAGATCATTCATCCTCATAAGGGAAATGATGAATTGATATTTGGTCCAGGAGTACCATATCTTAATGAGATATGTGCCTTACTGTATTTAGTACGATACATTGAAGTAGATGTTACACTTCTTGTGGTTCATAATACCAACAAATGGGTATTGCAATGAAAAAAAGATTTATTGAAATCTCCAAGAAATTATAGACATCTTCTTGTTTTATTCCAAAGGACTCACTAATAGCCATGGTCTTATTGGGCAAGCAAAAATCTGAATATCTATCTAGCCTGCATACAAATCGCTCTCAGAAATGATTTGTATTTACATATGGAAATAAATTAATCCTACAATGATCAAGGAAGCAACATTCATTGCCACATCTTCATATCTCTCAGAAATACAGGAGTTTGGTTAAAACCTGTGGCCATTAAAATTTGGAGCGCATGCGAACATCCTTCAGAAGCAAACACTCCAACTACCGTGAATGGTATCAAATTACATCAACATAGTAGTTAGTCAGATTAAAGAATTCGAAATCAGGGGGAGATACTCATCAAGGGGAGCATCCAAAATAGATCAAAGTTTTAACGAGGCAACCGAAATTGACATATGGCCATCCAAGGGGAATTGTTGTAATGTAATATGTGGATGGCCCACATGAATAGTTTGTTACTATTCATCCAAAGAAAAATCAAATGGGTTATCTTTTTATATGAAGAAAGTTTGTAAAGTAAATAGTGTTGCTACAACAATCTTTTGCCTATAAAATGAGAGCATACGGAGGAAGAAAAAAAAAGGAGAAAGAAAAGAAGAGAGAGGAGAAGAAGAAGAGAAAGAAGAGAGATACATAATAAAATATTAGTGAGCTGGGTTAGAGAGAAGAAATAAAATAGTGAGAGTTATCTTTGTACTCCTATTATTTCACATAATGAAAGAAAATACTACTGCTGCCCTGATGACGTAGGTACACTTGCCAAACCTCGTAAATATTATGTTTTATTTACTTTATGTTCCAGTGCATACGTACCGTCGATTTTACACCAAAGGGTCACTAATAATCAAACAAGGAAAAAAAATGGAAAATGATTCTATCTAATAGCATGAGAGAGAAGCAAAGTTTGTAGAACAGTTATATTTAGGGCTGGTTCGGTAAACCATGTCCCGATTCCCAAACCGAAGTTTTCGGGAATCCCAATCTTTAGACCAATCCCAAACCAAATTTTTGGGAATCCCAAATTTCAGAAATCCCGAAATAGTTTCGGGATTTCAGTACAAATCGGGATTCCCGAAATAGTGACCAATGCGTAAATTACCTTAAGATCTGCTAAACTGAAGTAACAAAATGACAAAGCTATACAGATTACAGACCATAAACAAAGCTATAGCTGACTGACCTTATGCCAAATCCCTCGAGCTTTTTTTCAATTAGACGCAATAACTTTATAAAACCTGAATTGGTAGCAAATAATGCAATAACTTCCAGACTAAATATTATGGTAATAACTTACCAACAAGCAAAGCTCTTTAGCCCCATTAAAAAGAAAAAAAATAGGTCGAGGAGGAACCCATCCATAATCCACCATTAGCCTTGCAATTTCCAGCATTGATGCTGCAAAAGAATAGAAGAATAAAGAAAATGGCATGAACATGCAAGAAATGGTTAAAATGCCCCAAATTTCAAACGAAATTGAAAACCCCCAAATCCAAAACCCTAGAATTCAAATGCCCAAATTAAAAACGAATTGAAGCTACAAACAGACTTTACCACATCATGATTACCAGATGAAGACAAGAATATTACCTTAATGAAGAGAAAAGTAGAAGGAAGCACAGGTGGCTGTATTGATTATCGAATGCAGAAGAAGTTGTCAAATGTAAAAAGAAAATGGAAGACTAGAGTCAAGATGTAGTGTGAAGGTAAGGGGGAGAGAGAGAGAGATTTGTGGGTCTGAACTGAAAGGAGTACATGAGTAGGGAGGGAGGGAAGTGAAGGTGAGGTGAGGTCAGAGAGTGAAGGTGAGGTTGAGTTTTATTTTGAATGAACGACTGAGATTAATTCTCAACCAATCCAACGGCTTATAATATCTAAAACTATATATACTTTAACTTCGGTTCGGTTTGGGAATATTGAAAAAGTTATATTGTGAGACTGATTCCTGTACCGAAAAGTTTAGGATCGGTACCAAAATTTTCGGGATTTTCGGTTTGGGATTTTTTCGGTACGGTTCGGGATTTTCGGTATTTTTTTCCACCCCTAGTTCTATTTTGGCGGTATTGATAAACCTCCCTCTACTTTCCCCAATTGAAACAAACCAATCAAACCCTTTCAATTTCAAACCCCTTCCTCTCTCTCTTTCTCAAGAAAGAAAGAAAGAAAGAGAAGATGGAAGAAGACGGCATTGGGTTGGTTCTGGGAAGAGCCACAGAGCTGAGATTGAAGATCAGCAACTGCATCCACAAAGGAAATCACTCACCACCCAAAAGAGAAAATGGAGTCCACGCCGACGGCAAAGCAGCAGACGAAGTAGAAGAAGAAAAAGAAGAAGAGGAAGTAGAAGAGGAAGAGGCACATAAGCTTTTCAACATCTGCGACGCCCTCGAATCCCTTGAGGACCAGCTTTCTTCCTTACAGGTTTTGTTTTGATAAACCCAATTTCTTTGATTTAGCTTTTCTGTAGGGAGGGGAAAAAAAGTACGAAAAACCCTAATTTTGCTGCACGAGAATGTCATTTGCAATTGGGTAGCTTAAAGTTTGAAACTTTACATATTTCATGTGTGTGATTATTGTAGTGTGCTGTGTTTAATGCTTGAGTTTAGGGTTTATTTTCTTTCCATATAGGTTTATACATAAACTATTTCTGAATACTAAAATTGCTTTTGTTTCTGTTTGGTTAAGAAAACAATTACATCAAAAAGAGGGATTTGTTGGGAGGTGGTGTTTCATATACACAATGTTCGAAAGATGTGGCTCACTGGTAGGATATATATATTCCAACAGTTCTATAGGAAATTTATTATTGCTCATACAATCATAATCACTAATGAGGTACGGAGTTGAGGATGAGGAGGGTTCCCTCATTCTGGTACCGTAAGGTATGCTTGTCGTTGGTTATGGCAGTGCTCAGCCTATTCTTAGGTGATGCAGGGCTTACTGGGGCTTAGCCGTTTGTCTGTACTTGCCCACATCATTTGTTACCTTCCCTTTACCCTATTTGCACCTTCGATTTAAATCTTTTTCTTTTTTGAAAATTCTTATCAGTGAATTAATTATGTGGCTGAGTTTGTGTGCCCATCAATGAGAACTTAAGTTTTATGCTAATTACATTTATTTTCATAGTGATGTTTGGAAATTTAAAATTAGGAAATACCATCACCTCCTATATTAGGTTTGGACCGGATATAAAAGTTTAAAACCACCGATTTTCGTACATGCATGGGTTTTAAGTTTGTGAAACTGCATAAGAATGAGCAAGCACTGTGTAGTCAGTTATGCCTTTGTTGGAAAGTTTCCCGCACAGACATCTACTTGTAATTTACGTATGGGTTTTCTTTTGCTGCATTAGTTTGTCAAATGCAATTAGGTGCTTAAATTTGGAAACTTTACATTTTCATGTATATGTGTATGTACGTGCTTATTCGAGCGTCTTTGTCAAATGCGGTGGTTTATGCTTCACTTGGGTTTAAGTTCTTTCATAAACTATGGCACTGTTTATTAGGATCTTTAATAGTCTTCCTTCTGTTTCTGAATGCCAAAATTTCAGCTTTTTCTGTTTGTTTAAGAAAAATTACATAAAAAAAGGAATTAGTTTTAATATGTTAGTTACTTTCATCTTTCATGTTGATGTTTGGAAATTGGAAATCATGGAAGCACCACCACCTTTTATAACAGGTCCGATAGGATGAAAGTCTCAGATCATTGAGACTGCATTTGTTACACAGGATTGGCTTGGATAGGACAATTCACTAGATTCAAGGCATATTGAAGAAATGTTGTCCAAATTGAACTAGAAGAGGGAGTAGTCATGAGGGAAAATTATCCCATTTAATCCCCAAAACAATGGTAGGATTAGAAGAGATAACTTTCCTTCATGACTGTTCATCTTCTAGCTTCTACGTGAACAATATTTGGCAGTTGTCATCCATTTCTTCATTCTGCGTTGAATATAGTGAGTTATTGTATCCATACCAATCTTATGTAACAAACGCAATCCGAGTGTTGCACATGACTTAAGTTTGTTATACTGCACAAGATTGAGGAACATCCAGTCAGTTATGCCTTTGTAGGAAAGTTGCATGCACAGACATCTACTTGTAATTCACATATGACCTCCGCCTTCCTGAATTCTTTCTCCTTCAAGTGTTAAACCTATTGGTGGCAAAGTGAAAGAGTAGAAGGAATCGGATAATGGACGGTGAAACCGTCAATATGTTTATTGATACTCATTAACACACAGAGATGCTTAGAGGGCCTTATATAGGCATGTAAAACATTAAGATAGCTAAGCCTAATAAGCAGATCATAGTATTCATTCCTCGGAAGATCAATCATCATGGCTCTAGATAATTTTACATAGCACTAATAGAGAGAAGCCCAATGGTTCAAGGAACCAATGATTTCAAAATTAATTTTTTACAGAACCCAAGACCTTGTTGAAAGGGTAAGGCGTTATAGTTGGCAAGAAGGGCTAGGCTTGTAATTCAGTAAGCCTCCATGCAAATGAACTAGATTTTTGTCATTTTCGACCTCACGTCAAAGTCCAGAGGGTTCCCATTTAACCATGGAGGAAGACGTTAGATTTGTGCTGGCGGAGAATCATCTGAATTAGTATCTCACATGTGGATTTTTGGAACTTCTTGAGAATTATACTGTTATACATATTGTAAACCGCTTTTATGCAGATGAATGAAGTCCTTTGGTTCTTTTACTCATTCTAGATGTCAATTGTCAATTGAAATCTTTTGTCAACAGTAGTGAGTGAGTTTCACCCATGAGCTAGTATAATTTTCAACCATACTGATGCATTACGCAAAGGATTGGCTTGACATAAATTATTCTCAGTTTATTCAACCCATCTGTTGGTAAGCACTTCTGACCAAAAAATTCTTCTAGACGTCCAAGTGTTGATTAGTGATTGGTTGACCTTTCCAGGAAAACCATACTGCTGGTTCGTTCATCATAGTGTTGATTTATAATAAGAGCTGTATTATAGCCAGAATGAATCTGTTTATCTCTTGCCAAAGTGGCATCATCAGTGTTGATTGATAATAAGAGCTGTATTATAGCCAGAATGAATCTGTTTATCTCTTGCCAAAGTGGCACCTTGGATTCACCTATTTGAATGTTTGAAATATATGAACAACATTTTAATGTTTTATGTAAAATGATAATATAGGTTTTGAAATTTGTTTTGTTTTGTCATCAGGCTTTACAACAGCAGCAAACGTATGAAAGGGAAGTTGCCCTTTCTGAGATTGAAAGCAGCCGCAAGATGCTAGTCGACAAGCTTAAAGAGTACAAAGGGGAGGATTTAGAAGTGTTACGTGAGGCTTCTGCTTTTGCAGGTGAAACAGTAGAACACAACAATGATCTTTTGCTTCCACCATATCCAAGCCGCTCTCCGCACACTCTTTCTCTACAAAATGGCTATTTACCACCCACACACAAGTCGATACGAAATGGGATAATCACCGGTGATCCAACAAATGAAGCGAAGAAGAATTCGAGCGGGACAGACAAGTTGCAGAACGGATCCAAAAAAAGTTTGGGATTTTTCCTAAGCACAGCAGCCAAGACTCTGCTTACTCTTGTTGGTGTGGCATCTGTATTACGCCTGTCTGGTTTTGGGCCTAAATTTGTGAGAAGTAATGTCACTTTCAAAATATCAGGCCTTTCTCAGCAACCAACTGCAGAAAAGAGGTCAACCATTGAGTGCCCCCCTGGGAGAGTCCTTGTGGTGGAAGATGGGAAGGCTCGATGTGTCGTGAAAGAGAGAGTTGAAGTTCCCTTCTCTTCTGTTGTTGCAAGACCAGATGTAAACTTTGGGTGCGGTTAAATGTTTCGTCCCTCCATGTTTTTGTATATCTTGTTTTGTTGCGTACGCTGTAATGGAGATCTGATCTCTAATGATCCAAGGCTGTCCTAGTCTTTCATGAGTAGTGATTCTTAAGTTTAGGATGAATACACCATGTTTGGTATGGCTATGGACTAAGTTAAATGAGATTAGCCCGAACTCGCTCAAACTCGTGTGGACTCCGGCCTCCTCAAGTCGTCAAATAGTCCCATGCAAAAGCAAGGTATTGCTAAGAACTTCACTACGCTGCCTTCTCTCACTACACCGCCTCTTTCGAGTGAACTGGTGAGAGCGAGATGCTGTTCTTCATCAACGCTATCGATCATCAAGTGAGCTTCATCCTGAACAAGTATCCTCTCTCTCTACTGGCTTAATATGGGAATAGGGGGAATTTTTTTTCTATTCTTTTTTACTTTGTTTAGGGTTCTTTTTTGGGGAAAATTTTAGCAAGTTTTCGTGCCGCTGGCTCGCCCGTGAGCCCAGTAGAGCTACTCATGAACTTGGTCAATTTGCCTTAAAAATTGATAGATAGTTCTGTTGAATTGAAGATGGCTCTTCATGATGCTGTGCTCATTTGAGTTTACCAATGAAGTTTTCATGATTGTGCTTTTGCTCTTTTTGGATCTCAATGGGGTTCTTCGAAGAGAAGGCTAGAGGAAGAGGAAACGGACAGATCGCGGCTGGAGGAAGAGGCTGGCCATCGTGGTTTGCTTCGGTTCTGCAGATCGCAGAGAGGAAATGAGTATGCAACTATTTGTTTTCATGATTGGTATGATGATGGGATTAGCAAGGAATTGGAAGTAGATCTAAATTTAATTATTTTGAATCACAAAGTGAAATTCAGTTTCATATAAAAAAAGGGTAAATTAAATTTTGCACCCTCAAGTTTGTGGTCAATTACAACCTCATACAAAATCTTTAAAACATTTCACTCACATACATTAAATTATTTTTTATTTCAATTATGTACGGTCGTTAAAAAATCTGTTAAATTAGTAGTTAAGTGATAACGTGGTAACAGTGAGTTCCACGTTTATGATTACGTGGCAGTCAAACTATAACCACATGGCTAAAGAACTATTAAACAATATTTAATTAATAAAAAATTAATTTTTATTTATAATTTAGAAGGGTTTAAAAACTTTGAGTTTTAACCAAAAACTATGTTATAAATTTATTTAATGGTTAGTACAAAGCCCACTTTTAAATCAGCTCAACTGAAATGACCTAACCAAAATAATATGCTGATTTGTCTATTTTACCCCTAAGTTTTAGGTTAACTTATGTTAATTAATTTGTTAGTTTAGTTATTTTGAAATTAGCATAACTTAATGGAAGGCCTTTTTTTGCAAAACAGTTGTAGAGTTCTTCAATGTGCTTAGTCTTTAAATCTATTTGCAGGAACTGGTTGAAGGTTTTGACAGTCGATTTTTGAATCCTGATCTTCGTGTTATTCGTTTATGTTAGTTTAAGTTTTTCCAAGTAAGCCTAGTTCTTCAATCCTTTTTCCAAAACTGATTGAAGGTTCTGAGATTCTATTTTCAAATCCTGATCCTCGTTGTTGTTCATTGTTTCACTGGAGTTTCGTAATTTGATTGCCGTTCTTCATAGTTTCGTTGCGTGACATGTCGTCCCAAATTTAATATTATTTTATTCTCTAACCTTAGAAAATTCGAGATTGCGGGCTGCAATGAGTTGTCGGTATTGTAGGCTACAGACTGTAATATTGATAACTTATTTGTTGGGTTCGTTAAGCAAGTGGGCAAGTAGGCCTGTCTACATTAGTAATTTATTAATAAGACTTTGTGTGTCACATACCGGCCCGGGCCCCGACCACATCTCGGGCACGCCTCCACCGTAGCACGATATTGTCCGCTTTGGGCCCCGATCACGCCATCACGGTTCTGTTTTTGGGAACTCGCACGAGAACTTCCCAGTGGGTCACCCATCATGGGAGTGCTCTCGCGCCCTACTCGCTTAAATTAGGAGTTTCGATGGAACCCGAAGCTAGTGAGCTCCCAAAAGGCCTCATGCTAGGTAGAGATGGGAATATACATATAAGGCTCATAGGATCCACTCCCCTTGGCGATATGGGAACTCACATCGTGCCTAATGAATTATTATTTGGGCTTGACCCAAAGACACACACACATATTCTCGTTGCACTCGACGATACGAACGCGTGGGCGCAAGCAAAACTGAATTTGGAGCGACGTCGAAGATTTTACGAAGTTCGGAGCGTGAAGGGCGTTGTAGTAATTTCATGTTTACTGGAGATATTTTTCTTGTTTCGTCTTTTGTGGGTTGCAATGTGTGCCAAGTGGGGCCCATGCCTTATTCCTTCACCTTTCTCCCGTGTTTCCCTCTCATTTGTCTCCCTCTCTTATTTTTTTTTTGCCACCTCACTTCTTCTCTTCCTCTTTATCCCTCTTTTACTTTCTCAACCCTCACTATCTCTCTCCTTTGTGTGATCACCAAGATGCTGAACTTAGGAACCAGCATCACCTAGCTTCGCCACTTCGGCAAGCTACTGAACCACATCAGACCACCTTACCTCATTCTTTTATCCTCTCCATGTCTTCCCCTACGAACTCTCTTTCTCCCCCTTCTCTCTGCAGACACCGAATGGGTACAACGGCAACACCACCACCGCCGTTAACCTTGCCATCCTGACGAGATTTACAGATCTTCAAACCGAGAAAATTATGTTCACTGATGTCGAACTTAAACCCAGACATGGGGCTTGCACTACACTGTGGCCGTTGCCACTGTTCATAATCTTCTCTGACGAGTTCTCGTCAATTTCAACTAAGGTAAGGTTCAAAGACATTGAATTTAACTTCCCCTTGTCGAAGCTACTGATTTATGACCTATCTCATGTGTTTTGGTGAAGGTTTAGAGCAAAATCGACACGGGGGAAGAAATTCTCCAATTTTCTGGCAAGGAAAACCGTGGCCATTAGGCCACTTTTAGGCCATTTTTCCGGCTAACACCCACCATAACTCGGCCGCAATTTGGTATGGATTTGCTCCCTACATTTCTAACTGCAATTTGGTTTTTGAATCATCAAGTTTGGTGAAGAATCGAGCTCGAAATGAGCTCTGGAAGTTGGAGAGAAAACATGCAAAAATCTGGAAATCGAGAAGAAGGCGTGTGGGCATGTGGGTGGCCAGTGTGCTCGGTGCGTGCCGCGACGCGTGGAGGAACTCGAGGTCCCTCCTTAGGTTTCTCTATGTGCCGAATCTGAATCTGCCCTCCATTTTTTGAAATTCGATCATTTTTAAATAGTTCCTTTATTAACCGTACTTTGTACAAAAATTCATATTTACGTTAGTACGTTATATATTTATGTAAATGGTTTTGTTTCTAGGTGAAACGCATCACAAATATTATTATTTTATTATAGTGATTTACGAAATTTCCGTAGCATGATCATATTTATATTACTGCTCATTATGCATGCTACACTAGTGTTAGTACTTGCTTGGGCCAGAGCCAGTCTTCACGTGTATGTTCACATTGCACTGATACACTCACTTTGGATCCATTGTAGGTGCCAGTCCTATCCTAGACTGCTATAGGCAATTAGGACTCGTATGTGACGCGCATAGCACCAATCTTCAGGTAATTGTAGTACTAGAACGTAAATCATTATTACACCCAGTCATGTTCATGTCAGAATACCTCATCATGAACTCGTGTGTCAGCATATGACGATGAGCACCCGATATTAGATGTTCGTTTATTTGAGACATGTTGATTACTGGATGTTATATGCAGAGTATTGTGATTTATCGTATTTCTGAAATATTGTTGTTATAGTAAGTATACTTGTTTTACGGCGAGGGGTTATATGTTTTTGAAAAGGTTTTACAAAACTTTATTTTTAGGCCCACTCACCCTTGTTTTTTGCCCCTCTAGGTTTTAGTGGCAGAGCTTTTGTGTTGACGAGTATTCTTGGAAAAAGTTGGTATTAGAGATCACTTTCGATGGTATATTTCTTATTCTAATTTTACTGTACTTTACTTATGCTCTGACATCACGTGTGAAATGGGTTCAATCCCGCTCACATGCGCACTCTTTTATTTAGTCACTTTTAGGTTTTAATTTATTCACATTTTCCACATCACTACACTTTATGGCTTCGTCACCTTTCCGGTATCGGCCAACACAGCTCGATTTGAAGTCCAGGTGGACCTTCAGGGTCAATGTGTGTCACGTTGTTTGGAGGTAATCGGCATTGTTTACAGGTTTGAATGTGATTTTATTGTTTAGTTTTGCAAGTAATATGTTTAGCTTTTGTCTTGACTGATATATTTTTTTGTTAATTTGTGTTCAGATTACAAGATATCAGTTAGTTGATTCCTATGTTTTGAAATTTTCAGTTTGGATCTTACTATTTTGAAGAATCATAGGTAAGTTTTGATTTGTTCATAACACTGGCTATGTTAAATTTTTCATAAATGGTAAATGTAGTATTATAATAGTTTTTGAAACATTGGTTATTGTAGTAATTTTTATTTTTAATTTGTTTATGATTGTTTTGTTTTAGAAATAGTGTTAGTTTTTTGTTCATTTTATATGTATATGGTTTCAGAAATAGTTATTGTTTTGTTTTACAAATGTTGGATTTAATTTTGCAACAGATTAATAAACAGTTGTGGTTGCGTGTTACATTTTGTTGTTGTTTATTGTTATCTGCATATAATATTGTGTATTGATTTGTAATTGTTTGTTTTTTTGTTCAATAGTTATGAAGAATGGTAAACTAGCTTAGTTTACATATCGTGGTTTATCCATTGTTAGTTCTATTTAATCAACTTCTACATTCGATCATATTTGTATTGATCTTTGTTCTGGATTTAAAGGTTTGAGATTTGGTTGTTTTGAGTTGCGATATGCTTTGAATGAAGATCTTACTTGTCTCTTAGATTGTGATGCTGATGTTATGAATATGCTGATGGTTCTTGATGTTGTTGGAAAATCTATCGTAGAAATATTGGTTATGGATACACATGATGGTTTTATAGTTCAGTTACCTACAGATAGTGTATATTCTTCATGACATACATCAGAATCTATGATTATTGTTAGTGAAAATGATCATTTAGGGAAGTATGGCTCTCATGGTATCCATAATTATATGTCATGTGAATGGGATAGTTACATAGCATCTGAGGGGCAAATTTTTAGGGGAGGTTGTGTTGATTTCCGAGATAAATTGAAGAATTTTTCTGTTGAATGTGGTTTTGATTTGAAGTATTTGAAGAATGATAAGAATCACATTAGTGTTGAGTGTTCTAGGAAGGAATCTAATGGTTGTCTTTGGCATGCTTATGCATCCAAGTGTGATATTAATGACTTTTTTGTTTGTGATATTAATGACTTTTTCGTTATTTGGAAGTTGCATAATGTGCATACATGCAAGGGTATGATTCGAAAGAAGAAAAACAAAGTTGTTGGTTGTCAATTTGTTGCTTCTCTCATCAAGAATAAGGTTCAACCAAATACTCTTATTAAACTGAAGGAGATTATTTCAAACTTAAAAAAGCTTTTATGGATTAGATATTGATTATGCTACTGCATACTTTAGCAAAGAGAGGGCAGTTTTTTAATTAAATGGTGACAATGTTGATGTTTATAAGTTCTTGCGTTGGTATGTTGAATCTGCCCGTTCAAGCAATTTAGATCTGTGTTTGAGCTTGAAGTTGTACTAGATACCAATAGATTTCTTCGTTTGTTCGTTTCTTATGATGCATGGATTAAAGGTTTCACATTTTGTCGCCTGATGTTATTCATTGATGGTACTTTTGTCAAGTGAAAAAAATGGCAATGATGGTGAGTTAGTACTTTCTAACTTTATATTCGATATTATCTATTTTGTGTTTCTTTTGTATCTTGCCGTACAAAAACTTTTTATAAATAGTTGAAGCACATTTTAAAAAATAGTTCCAGGACATTTATACTAGTAGTTCTATCAGAGTTTCATAAGTAGTTAAGACTTGACTCCATTTATTTCTTTTTGTTGTGCATAAATATTTGATTTTATTATTAAATAATGGAAAAAAGTTGCAGACATAGTTCAAACACAGTTTAAGAAAAATAGTTCGATCACAATTTTAGAAGTAATTGACATTTGACAATACATTTTCCTTTTTGTTGTGCAGAGATTTTTGAGGTTGCTTATGCTATTGTTGGTTCAAAAACGATAGCAAATTGGAGATGGTTCTTGTCAATATTATTTGGTATATTGAGGCCTCAAGAGAGGGTGATCATGTTTATGTCAGATAGACATGTTGGTATTTTGAAGTGCATTCTAGAATTCTTTCATGAATCTCCACATTCATTTTGTATTATTCATTTGAAATAGAATGTTAGAACTTTATTTCCAACGGCTGATGGTAAGGGACTAAAGAAGAAAATGATGAATCTTTTAGCAAATTGTGCGTATGCATGTACTCCATCTGATTTTGATGATTGCATGGAGGAATTCAAGGATAGCGGGCAATGGCATGTGAAGAACTTTTTGTTTGATTTGCCAAAAGAGAACTATGCTATTGCCCATTTTCTTGGTAAGAGATGGGGATCGATAAGCAATGAACTTTTAGAATCTTTTAATGCCATGGTGTCAAGTAGTCATTGTATGCCACTTATGGATCTTCTTGGAGACATTAGAGTTCGGCTGATGGTTAGTATGACTGAGATGAAAATATTTGGTCATACTATACATACGATTTTGTGTCCAAAGAAAGAAAATGAGATGAAGTTGTTGTTGAATGAGGGCATGCATTGGAGGATTAGTCGTTTTGATGTGGATGTTTTTTGAGTTAGGACAGAATGGAATCAATTTGTCGTTGGTTTGGACAATAGGACATGCTTTTGTGTGCAATGGCAGCATAATTGATTCGCATGTTCTCATGCATTGCAGGTGTTGCAACATGATAATCGTGATGTATTTAAGTATGTTGATGATTACTGGAAAGCAAGCTTTTATAGGGAAATATATTAGTTTGTCATGCATCCATTTTCAGATTTGGACAAGCCGAATGTTGATACTATCATAAATGGTGTGAGACCTCTAATTACGAAGATTCCGTCTGGAAGACCAAAGAAAAGTAGGATTAAATTTGCTAGTGAAATCAGTGGGACTAAGAAGACTGTCACTTGTAGCAGGTGTGGATGTTTGGGACATAACAAAGTTTCATGTAAAGTTGTTATACAAAACGGTTGATTTTTTGTTTTTGTTTTGAGAGATGGGAGTTATTGGTGATATGTAACAGATTTTCGTTTTGGAGATTGTTTATTTTGTTTTCAATTGATGTTTTGGATTATTTAATTCTTGATTTAGAATTTTATTCAAGTATTATATATGAACGCAATATTTGAGTATTTCTAGTTTTACGAAACAGTGTTTTGAGTTTAATAAACAGTTAACATATAGATCCAACCATAAATAGCTAAGTTTATGGCTTTGTGGTTTCAATATATGTTTATTAGTTTGTATATGTGAGTTGTAGTAAAAGTTTAAAGTGAATGCAAGGCCTTTGTGGTAGGCAACTATGTTGGTTTTTGATCTTTTCTTTTTAGCTTAGAGAAAATAGAAAGAAAAAAAAAAAAAACCATGCCTTAACTCTTCATCAAACTTCGGTTGGCTAACAATTTGGTTAGTTTTAAAATTAGTTGATACCTATGTGCAATGGATTTAATTTTAAAATAAACTCACAGTATTTAATAGGAGATTTATTGATTTTGATGAAACATATTTTCCAGTTTAATAAACAGTTGTTAATTTTTACTAAATAGTGTATACAGTTTCAGAAATAGTTGTCTACGAATGTAGAATTAGTGATACTTATTTTTAGAAATAGTCATGTTTATGGCTTTTGATGTTTCAACATCTTATTAATGTTACTATATAAATTTGGCCATTTTGTTATTCCACATACATTCATACAAAGCAAACTAGATTAAACTTTAGATTATGAAATGAAACATATATGTATAATGGTGAAGTGCCGATTTAGTTCTTGAATGATCACCTCAGTGAAAATTAGGTCCCTAAATTATTTTTTCGGTAAAATAAGTCCTTAAATTCATTAGAAATTGCTAATTTCATCCCTACTATTCTATTCAAAGCTATTTTATCCAATTTTTCATCAACTTAAGTCACTTGATACACTTTAGAGTGTAATACCATCATTTTCTCGTCTATAAGTGCTTAATATTTCATATAGGTTGTGAATTTAATGTCTAATTTACCCTCAAAAGTTAACTTACACTATTTCTTTATGAAAAATTACCAGTTTCTCCTCCAAAGTTAACTTCATACATTTTTATGAAAAACTACAAATCTACCCTCCAATGTGTATCACATGCAAGTAACGTGACTTAAATTGACGAAAAATTGAATATAGTAACTTATAACATTAGGGATGTAATTGGCAGATTTTTATAATTCAAGGACTAATTTTTCTGAAAAAAATAGTTTAGGGACCTAATTTTCACGAAGATGATAATTCAGGGACTAAATTGACAGTTTACCCTACATATAGAGTTGCATCAAACATTTTGGACAATAATAATGTAATATATGTGAAACCACATTAAAACTAAACTTGAACAAAAAGTAATATATGTGAAACCACATTAAAATTAAACTTGTACTTTTAAGAAGTAAATGCACATCAGAATTACATATAATCCATATTATGAAATTTGATTCTAATGTCCAATGCTTGTCAGTCTTTGAGATATTGATAAATGCTTCTTGTTCCTTTGTCTAGCTAAATTCATGGTTCATCAAATTAGTGACGATATCTTTGCGTGCTTTTATAACTTGGTAATCTTTGATATGTCTTTGAACTTTATGGTTCTTTGAGAGTTGATCAATGAAGCTTATCATGTATAACCCACAATCTGACCTGAATTTATAAATATATTCAAGTTGTAAATGAATATGCGGACTGAAGAATAATGAAGTTTGTTATAGATAGTTGTGTAGGCACCGAAATTTCAGTGAAATAAATATCACCGACAAATTAAGTTTTTTGACATGTCAGGGCTTACGTGGCATATGTCACGTGTCTCACAAATTATACTCATGTAATATGACTCATCAAGAAACCGGACAAGTCATCACGGGTGTCATGTTTCGACATTTGGCGTGATTAAATTAAAGCTGAGATGTGAAAGATAACTTGATTAAAGATTATTTGGTGGGCTCAAGTCACGAACCAAGCCAAAAGTAAGGCTCGGTCAATTCGTCCATTAACCAAGCCCATATCAAGACTTGAAAAGTCTATAAATATGAAGCTCTAAGACAAAGAAGGGACCCTCAGAAAACATATTTTTCACACTCAGATGCTCAAGCCTCCAAACGCTCTCCAACACTTAGAAGAATCAGAAAGTTCTCAACGTTTTTTGCCACACTCGTGAAGAACTATCAAGCACCACTACACGTGCCAGTTCTTCCGTCGCCACAAGCCCAATCCTTGCGGTGTTCATTAGTTCGAGATCAAGTCGCTACGACCCTCGAATCATTCACTCTACATTTACATTTTGCATTTTTGGAGATCGAATCGAGGAGTCAAATATTGTAATAGAGTTTCTAACCCTAATTTTTCATCAATACAATTATTTTGTACACGTGTTCTTTTGTCGTTCATTTCAGGAAATTTCGTGTTTACAAATTTGGCACGCCCAGTGGGACAATCTTTGCCTCTTATCTCTTTCTCTGTTCATAATCTAAACGAACCAACAAAATCAATGGCTTCGAAGAAGGGTCAAGTTGCTCTCGCAATTAAGGGAAAGAATGTTAGCACTTCTGCTGCAGGCGGGGAATCCGTTAGTGTCATGACATGGAGCAAGACAAGGGCGGCGATGATTCAACACGCCACTTCCAAGTTCGTGCTACCGAGAGAAAAAAGGGAACATCAATGACGTGAGCCTGTCCTCAGCTTAGCCTCGTTGAGCGCTCTAAAGCATTCTTTTACGGTACATGAGAAGACTTCCCGAAGTGACGAGTAGGGATCTTTAGCATTAAAGAATTCAAGGGAGCGTTTTGTGTCACTGATTTTGGATGCAGACTCAAGCACGGGATCCTACCATGGATTGCGAACCAGTGACCATATCCAGAAGATTTCGTTGACACCTCTCACATCTATGGGAGAGTCATATCATTTGGCTATGCAGGTTATGACTACCAACATTAGCTTCATCGAAGAACAACTCAGATGAACGAGGAGATCGCAAGGCTGACTAGAACTGTCGAGGAAAATGACATCCAGATCGCTACGCTTATGAGCAAGTTGGAGTCGTAGAATGATGAAGAAGTCAACCCTGACCCAAAGAAGAATGATAATCCACTTGACGAAGAGATTGACGAGGAAGAGCCGATTCATGAAGACAAGGCTGATACATCAATGGGCTCTCTTTCCATCAAACAACTTCAGGACATGATCAAAGCATAGTACGCTGGTACTTCTTAGGATACACTGATTTATTCCAAACCATACACTAGACGAATTGATCGCTTGCGGATGCCGGTAGGTTTCCAACCTCCTAAGTTCTTGCAGTTTGACGAAAAGGGAAACCTAAAGCAACACGTCACTCATTTCATCGAAACTTGCAACAATGTTGGGACGGAGGGCGACTACCTCATGAAGCAGTTTGTCCACTCTCTAAAGCAGAATACGTTCAATTGGTACATGGACCTAGAGCCCGAGTCCATCAACAGCTGGGATCAAATGGAGCGGGAATTCTTAAACTGTTTCTATAGTACTCGTCGCACCGTTACCGTTAGCATGATGAAGCTCACAAATACAGAGTAGTGGAAGGACGAGCCAGTCGTCGACTACATCAACCGATGGTGGACTTTAAGTTTCGACTGCAAAGATAGGCTCTTAAAGATTCCTCGATCAAGATGTGCGTACAAGGCATGCATTGGGGATTGCACTACATACTCCAAGGCATCAAGCCTCGAACCTTCGAAGAGTTGCCTACTCGTACCATGACATGGAATTGAGCATCGCCAACTATGGAAAAACAGAACCAATCGCCAACTACAAGAAAGATAAAGTATTTGGGTCAAAGATGGAAAAAGCTGTAAGGAAACCACCACGGAAGCAATGATAGTCAACATAGCACCCGTCAAAATCTTTACACGAGACACAACTTCCATCAAAATTTCCTTAAGAGACAAGAAGAAGGAAGTGAAGAGGAATGAGCCTTTTCGTGACCAGGAAATGTGCAAGTGTACATTGAAGGAGCTCGAAGAAAAGACATACCCATTTCCCGACTCTAACGTGGCCGACATGTTGGAAGACCTGCTCGACAAAGAGGTGATCGAGTTTCCTGAGTGCAAGCGTCTGGAACAAATGAATTGAGTGAATGATCCAAAATACTACAAGTACCATGTCTTTGTTTGTGTGATTTGTTGATGAAAAGTCATTCGGCTGTGATGAAAGCTTGTCTATTAAATCCAGATTGAATGATGAAGTATCTTCTATGACTTTCTTTTTCTCTTTGGTTGTTGTTCTTTCAAGTGTTCGCGTTAGCCTTGTACGTCATTCTTCTCGAGAACATCATTGTTTTTTATGGCTTCAATGTCTACTTCTTGATATGTTACTTTTGTCATTAATGTATGTAACACTTTTCTCTCGGAATGTTTGTTGTCCATCATCACGCTGATATGATATAAACTAGCACTCAAACTTAAACCCTCTTATGACAATTGTAGTATATATGCAAGTAGGGATCGTTCTAGGCCGGGGATTAGAAGGGATGCTAATCTACTCAATTTAGACTCAATTACACAAAACTAGACTTAAAAACACTTAACTAGACTCTAGAGACTCAAAACTGACCAAACTGACTCAAAACAGCACAAAACAAGCAAATTGACTCAAAATAAGAACTAAAAGGTGATTGGGACAAATTCTAGACTACCTAGACTCAAAACACTAAAGGGGAACAAGTTTGAACTAAAACTAAACTAAAACAAACAACTTAACATGAAATACTAAAGGGGGGATGTGGTTTGACGAGTTTAAAGTAAAACAAACAAATTAAAGACTCTAAACAACTTTGGTACAAAATTGGATGACTTAAGGGGTGAAAGGCTAGTTAGAGGGTTCTTCTCCACACATGACACATATGCAACACAATTCGATCTCTAGTTATTATTCCTATAAACCATGAATGACAATGCCCTAAGTTAACCGTGAACAACACTAATTAACCATCAGATTTTCCTAAATTTATTGAATTGGACTCAGCGACACAACCAAATTATTCTTATCAAGTTCCCTATATGAACAACATGATAGAGATACATATCAAAGATCATTAAGTTCTATGAAAATCATAAGCATTGACATGACATTCGTGACTATGAACAGCACAACACTCCTGCCAGGAATTTACTTAACGCGATCGTGACTAGCAACCTCCACTACTTGTAAATATAAGTTTGTAACTATTAGGTGAAACTCCCTTATATTTTAGCATCAAATTCATGCATGCAAACTAAGTATGCATCCTTAATCAACATACAAGAATAAGTTTTCAATCAAACAGTTAAGCAAATTGCATTCACGATTTATGAAATAATAACTAGATGTAATCAACTCATGTCACATATATGTTCATGGCTTTGAATTCACCTCTAGCTAAAACGAGTTTAGTTCCTCATGTTCGCAATTAAACAAAGACAATTAAATTTAAACATTGAAAATAAAGATAGAATACACCTAAAAACGCTCCAGCAATCCAAAAGTCTTGAATGGGAAGCACGGCTCCAAGCTTCTTCTTCTCCTTCCTTGTAAAGCTGCGGCACAATAGGGATTTTCTGAGTTTTTGGCTCTTGTGTGTGGTGGTCTTGGTTTATGCGCCAGGATGTAGTATTTATAGGGCTAGATACACATGGCACAAAGTAGTCTTCCGAAGGGATTGGACAGCCCAAAGCCACAAGGAAAAGGTCAATTACATTGCAGAAACCAAGGAGGATAAAGAGAGGGTGCAGCAGATTTCTAGGCTTCTAGAAGGGACTAAGGTGCGGCACTCTTTTAGGAAAAAGGATAGGGTTTCTAGAACCAGGTTTGTAGGTGTCCTAATATGAAAATAACTCCCCCTTCCAGCTGGAATTAAGGTGAAATAGGATTAGGAGAAGATAAGATAAGATAAGGTTAGTTTGGATAATGTTGGATAAGATAAGGTTGGATAAGGTTTCCTTCTTTTTAGCTGATTCCTTATCTTCCAAGTCTTGAATTAATTTCTCCAGATATTTAGCACATTCCTAGCCACTCTTGATCTTCAAAAACGTCCATCCAACTCGCTCCATGCATGTGTTATCCATTCCAAGCCCAAAACTGCTCTAAAATGCTCCAAATTGCACTTTCTTGCCAACTTTGTCATTCAAACCGACAAACACCAAAATAGCTTAAAACACTCTAATAAATAGAAACTAACTAAGTAAATGCAAAGAAACAAGCTAACTAAGTCGCATAAATATGCTCCTATCAAATTTCCCCACACTTAGCTTTTGCTAGTCCTCGAGCAAAACAAAACAAACAAAACATAACCTAAACCTTCCAAAGTTCGCCTCAGGGATTTCCAATGGAACATGACATGTTAAAAATCACTACTTACATAGATTTTAGCCATCCTTACTCTTGTGCTTATACTTAATCGCAGTAACCACTTACTAGGTTGCATTTAATCAATTAAAACAACATTTGATTGTAGTAACATGCCTCAGAGAATCCCTCAATTCCTCACCGGATATACTCTCTATTTTCACACAGATTTTCTGACTACACTCCCTACACTAGGTATATGTGAGAAGATTGATCTAAACATGTAGACTAAACACTCACATATGTTATAACAAAGAAAGCACTTTCTGAAATTATTAACATAAACATGTATATGTTCTCATGAACGGAATGCCCCTACTTAGAAGCGAGAACCATGGATACCGTATGCTCGTACCAATCTCAAACTCCACATATTGAACACAAAACAATCAAGATAGAAGTCTAAGGGTTGTAATGGGGCTAAGGTATTGGCTAACAAAGAATGGCTAAGGGTAAACAAAAGTTCTTAAAGTAATAGTAAGCAAAGCAATGAAATCAACACTTAGAATTCACTTTTGAATGCAGCAACCAAGTTTGAACACAAAGGGAAGATTCATACACTTTTAGGGCCAGATTCAAACTTTGGACCCATTCTTCAACAACCAATACTTTTGAACTCAACCAAACTTCTTTTTTTTTTTTTTTTCAAACTCTTTTTTTTTTCCTTTCTTTTCTTCTTTTCACTTTTTTTTTCTTCTTTTTGTTCTTTTGGACCCAAACGTACAACCATACAAATTTCCAATGAAAAACCTTCCCCCACACTTGTTTTCCTGCATAATGTCGATCAAAAGGAATTCCCTCTACTAATTTACTCAATTTAGACTCAATTACACAAAACTAGACTTAAAAACACTTAACTAGACTCTAGAGACTCAAAACTGACCAAATTGACTCAAAACAGCACAAAACAAGAAAATTGACTCAAAATAAGAACTAAAAGGTTATTTGGACGAATTCTAGACTACCTAGACTCAAAACACTAAAGGGGAACAAGTTTGAACTAAAAAAAAACTAAAACAAACAACTTAACATGAAATACTAAAGGGGGGTTGTGGTTTGACGAGTTTACAGTAAAACAAACAAATTAAAGACTCTAAACAACTTTGGTACGAAATTGGGTGACTTTAGGGGTGAAAGGCTAGCTAGAGGGTCCTTCTCCACACATGACACATATGCAACACAAATCAGGTAAGGGAAGAACACCCCTTGCTGCAGCCTTTTAAGGCTCATATGGCATCCAATTCAGGTAAGGTTGTTCCAAATTCAATCCTTTTAGGTTCATGATTTCCAAGGAAGAAGAGAGTGAAAAAGACATCTTGGAAGCCCTTCCAAAGGTGCAAAGTAATATCTCGATTCTTGGTACAACAAATCAACTTCCAGAGTGTGTTGAATTGTTCAAAGAACTTTGTACAACAAGAAGAATGATTCAAGAGAAAGAAGTTGCTGGGGAATATCAAGAATTCATCAAAGAAGAGGTACTTGAGACAACCAACCCCAAAGAAGTTGGATTTTATGACACATGACAAGTCACAACCCTCACACCAAATCTGGTCGAGTGCAAAGTTCCTGAAACTTTCAAAGAAGTGGTGTTTGTCCTTGAGTCCTTGTCAGAGCATACAGGTAAGCCACCTCATCGGATTTCAATTTCGTTTTCTACTAACACGTTGTTAATGATTCAGGCACCCACTCTAGAATTTAAACCATTGCTGGATCATTTCAAGTATCACCTTCCATTCAAAGATCAATTCCATGTCGTGGACCCTAATGGAGCTTAAAAGGAGGTATCGTCCGGTTGGAAGAGGTTAAAGCAAGCGCTTCTTGGGAGGCAACCCATGCGTTCGACTAAAGAAGACTTAGGAATCTCCGGCTCCACAACCAGATTTGCGTTCCTTAACCCTACTCTTTATTGCTTTTACTTTGCCATAATTGTCATGTTTGCTAGTTGTGTTGTTTGATTGTTTGCGTATGAGTCTATGTTTGAAACATTGAGGACAATGTTTGGTTTAAGTGTGGGGGGCTAAACAAAGTGTTTTTCATTGAATTCCGTGGGTTTTTATCACCTAGCACTTCTAAAAGTTGTTACTCACTGTTTTGAAGTGTTTTTATTGTGTTTTGAAGTGTTTTTATGTGTTTTGAAAGAAAAATACGAAAATTTGAAAAAAAAAATCGAAAAAGTTTTAAAAATACCAAAAAAGAGTCATTTTTGTGTGTTTGTGTCTTAGGGTACCTTCCAACACAATGATGAGGATTTGGTTTTTAATTGCATGACTGTAAAAGAAAGTTACATACATGGATGGAAGTTTGGTATGCTCTTTGGTTTATGTTTAGTTGTAGTTGTTGTTTACGAATTCACATGTAATCACAAGAAAAAAAAAAGTTTTTGTAACATGCTTGAAGGAAGAAACTCAAACTAACGCTACTACCCTGAGAGACTTGAGCCTATACATTATTTGGAGAGTTATTAATCTTGACATTCTTGTTTTCTAAATTCGTTGCATGATCTCATTATTTCTTTGCTTGGTTGCTACTTAGAATGCGTTTTCATCATTATAGATCCAAATACTAGAACTCATACCCGTTTCATTCAAAGCATAAAATTGATTGCATAACAAATAACAAGATGAAGTTGTTTAGTTACCACCAGAGCCAAAAAGCCTTATCCCTTGCATATGTATTGTAGGTTTTACCTCGTTGAGCCTTAGTTAGCCTATTTTATTTGTTAGCCACATTATCCTTACCAAGCCTAGTATAGGACTATCCATACCCTTGTTTTAAAGGATAGTGAAGCATGACTTAGAGGGAATTCCTTTTGATCGACATTATGCAGAAAAACAAGTGTGTGGGAAGGTTTTTTGTTAGACATATGTATAGTTGTACGTTTGGGTGCCAAAGAAAAAAAAGAAGAGAAAAACATGAAAAAAAAAAGAAAAGAGAAGGAAAAAATGTGTTAGAAAGAAGTAAGATTGAGTTCAAAAGTATTGGTTGTTGAAGAAAGGGTCCAAAAGTTTGAATCTGGCCCTAAAAATGTTTGAATCTTCCCTTTGTGTTCAAAGTTGGTTGCTGCATTCAAAAGTGAATTCTAAATGTTGATTTCATTGCTTTGCTTACTATTTCTTTAAGAACTTTTGTTTATCTTTTACCTTTCTTTGTTAGCCAATACCTTAGCCCCGTTACAACCCTTAGACTTCTATCTTGATTGTTATGTGTTCAATATGTGGAGGTTGAGATTGGTACTAGCATATGGTATCCCTGGTTCTCGTTTCAAAGTAGTGGCATTCCATTCATGGGACCATATACATGTTTATGTTAATAATTCCAGAAAGTGCCTTCTTTGTTATAACATATGTGAGTGCTAGTCTACATGTTTACATCAATCTTCTCACATATACCTAGTGTAGGGAGTGTAGTCAGAAAATCTGTGTAAAAAATAGAGAGTATATCCGATGAGGAATAGAGGGATTCGCTAAGGCATGTTACTACATTTAAAATGTTGTTTTAATTGATTATATGCGAGCTAGTGAGTGGTGACTGCAATTAAGTATGAGCTCGAGGGTAGGGATTGCTAAAATCTATGGGAGTAGTGATTTTTAATGTGTTATGTTTCATTGGAAATCCCTGAGGTGAACGTTGGAAGGTTTAGGTTATGTTTTGTTTCTTTTGTTTTGCTCGAGGACTAGCAAAAACTAAGTGTGGGGGAATTTGATAGGAGCATATTTATGCAACTTAGTTAGCTTGTTTCTTTGCATTTACTTAGTTAGTTTCTATTTATTATAGCAATTTAAGCTATTTTCGTGTGTTTGTAGGTTCAAATAACAAAGTTGGCAAGAAAGTGCAATTTGGAGCATTTTAGAGCAGTTTTAGACTTGGAATGGATAGCACATGCATGGAGCAAGATGGTGGACGTTTTTGAAGTTCAAGAGAGGCTAGGAATGTGATAAAGAATTGAAGAAATTAATTCGAGACTTGGAAGATAAGGAATCAGCTAAAAAGAGGGAAACCTTATCCAACCTTATCTTATCCTATCCTATCCTAATCTTATCCTACCTTAATTCCAGCTGCAAGGGGGAATTAATTTTACATTAAACCACCTATTATCAGGTTTCTAGAAGCCTTTTTCCTGGATTTATACCGCATACCTTATCCATTTCTCCTAGGAATCTGCCGCACATCTTTTTCCTTGTTGGAGTGGAATGTGTAATCCTTTTCCTTCACAAACTTCATGTCGTGCCCTCATCCTACAAATACACCCCATTCTACTACATATGAGGGACGAGAGCTTTAGAGAGACAAATCAGAAAAACAGACTTGTACCGCAGCTTTGCAAAGAAGGAGAAGAAGAACTTGGAGCCGTGCTTGCCATTCAAGGCCTTTGGATTGCTGGAGCATTTCTAGGTGTATTCTATCCTTACTTTTTAGTTCAATGTTTGTTTTAATTTGGTTTTCAATTACTATGAACATGTGAAACTAAACTCGTTTTAGGAAGAGGTGAATTCAAAGCCATGAACACATATGTGACATGAGTTGATTACATCCAGTTATTATTTCATAAATTGTGAACGCAATTTGCTTAACTGTTTGATTGAAAACTTATTCTTGTATGTTGATTAAGGATTCATACTTAGTTTGCATGCATGAATTTGATGCTAAAATATAAGGGAGTTTCACCTAATAGTTACAAACTTATATTTACAAGTAATGGAGGTTGCTAGTCACGATCGCATTAAGTAAATTCCTGGCAGGAGTGTCATGCTGTTCGTAGTCACGAATGTCATGTCAATGCTTATGATTTTCATAAAACTGAATGATCTTTGATATGTATCTCTATCATGCTGTTCATATAGGGAACTTGATAAGAATAATTTGGTTGCGTCGCTGAGTCCAATTCAATGAATTTAGGAAAATCTGATGGTTAATTAGTGCTGTTCATGGTTAACTTGGGGCATTGTCATTCATGGTGTATAGGAATAATAACTAGAGATCAAATTGTGTTGCATATGTGTCATGTGTGGAGAAGGACTCTCTAGCTAGCCTTTCACCCCTAAAGTCACCCAATTTCGTACCAAAGTTGTTTAGAGTCGTTAATTTGTTTGTTTTACTTTAAACTCGCCAAACCACATCCCCCCTTTAGTATTTCATGTTAAGTTGTTTGTTTTAGTTTAGTTTTAGTTCAAACTTGTTCCCCTTTAGTGTTTTGAGTCTAGGTAGTCTAGAATTCGTCCAAATCACCTTTTAGTTCTTATTTTGAGTCAATTTGCTTGTTTTGTGCTGTTTTGAGTCAGTTTGGTCAGTTTTGAGTCTCTAGAGTGTAGTTAAGTGTTTTTAAGTCTAGTTTTGTGTAATTAAGTCTAAATTGAGTAGATTAGCATCCCTCCTAATCCCCGGCCTAGAACGATCCCTACTTGCATATATACTACAATTGTCAAAATAGGGTTTAAGTTTGAGTGGTAGTTTATATCACATCAAATTTTTGGCGCCGTTGCCGAGGAAGAATACCCCTTGCAGCACCTCTTATTTTTCAAAACTTTTTTCTATTTTTTTTCAAATTTTCGTTTTTTGCTTTCAAAACACACTAAAAACACTTAAAAACAGTGAGAAACATCTTTAGAAGTGATAGGTGATAAAATCCAACGAAAATTCAATGAAAAGCACGTGTTTACCCCCCCCAACACTTAAACCAAACATTGTCCCCAATGTTTCAAACATAGACTCACACGCAAATAAGCAAACAACACAACTAACAAACATGACAATTATGGCAAAGTAAAAGCAATGAAGAGTGGGGTTGAGAAACGCAAATCTGGTTGTGGAGCTGGAGATTCCTAGGTCTTCTTTATTTAAACGCATGGGTTGCCTCCCAAGAAATGCTTGCTTTAACGTCTTCTAGTTGGACGATACCTCATTTTAAGCTCCATTAGGGTCCACGGCATGGAGGGGTATTTCCTCCACGACATGCTCCATGAAATTCTCGTAGTAAGGCTTCAAACGGTGTCCATTCACTTTGAATTCTTGGCCCGTCATCAAACTTTGAACTTGGACTGTACCATAAGGAAAAACATTAGTAACAACAAAAGGACCAATCCATTTAGAACGCAACTTACCTGGAAACAAATGAAGGCGAGAGTTGAAAAGTAACGCTTTCTGCCCATTTGAGAACGTCTTGCTACGAATCATCTTGTCATGGAATGCCTTCGTTTTCTCCTTGTAAATACGAGCGTTCTCGTAAGCTTCGTTCCTAATCTCCTCAAGCTCATTCAATTGAAGCTTCCTATGAAGACTAGCCGCATCTATGTCCATGTTGAACGTTTTGACTGCCCAATGCACTCTGTGCTCTAACTCAACCGGAAGATGGCATGGTTTCCCATAGACGAGCCGAAATGGAGACATCCCAATTGGTGTTTTGTAGGCTGTACGATATGCCCACAGTGCATCATTCAAACGCAAGCTCCAATCTTTCCGAGTTGGCCCAACTGTTTTCTCCAAAATCTGCTTGATTTCTCAATTAGAAACCTCGGCTTGCCCACTTGTTTGAGGATGATAAGGTGTTGAAACCTTATGCGTGACATTGTACTTCTTAAGCAGCGCCTCGATGGTCCGATTGCAAAAATGAGAACCTCCATTACTTATAAGTACTCGCGGCATTCCAAACCTTGCAAATATGTTAGTTTTAACAAAATCTGCAACCACTTTAGAATCATTAGTATGGGTGGCTGTTACTTCCACCCATTTTGATACATAATCAACCGCAAGTAAAATTTAATTGAAACCATGAGATGAAGGAAAAGGACCCATAAAATCGATACCCCAAACATAAAAAATTTCGACAGAAAGGATCGGGGCCTGCGGCATTTGGTCCCTTGGACCTATATTCCCTGTTCCTTGACAACGATCACAGGTTATGCAAAAAGTTCTAGCATCCTTAGAGATAGTAGGCCAATAAAATCCACATTCTAAAACCTTAAGTGATGTGCGTTGTGAACCAAAGTGACCCCCACATGCATAAGTGTGACAGAAAGTTAAAATTGAATTAAACTCCGAATCATGCACACATCTACGAAGAATCTGATCGGGGAAATATTTCCACAAGTACGGGTCATCCCAAACATAAAACTGTGCATCCTTTTTAAGTTTATCACGTTGATGCTTGTTTAGGGTGATTGGAACTTGTTTAGACACCAAATAATTCACTAAATCAGCATACCATGACTTATATACCTTAATGGACAGCAACTGCTTGTCTGGGAATGCTTCTGGGATGGGTAATGGCTCCTCATTGTGTACCAAATGACACAAGTGATCAGCCACCACGTTCTCACTTCCTTTATTGTCCAGAATTTCGATGTCAAACTCTTGAAGAAGGAGCATCCATCGAATAAGCCTTGGCTTGGCTTCTTTCTTCGTGAGTAAGTACTTCAACGCTGCATGGTCAGAATAAATTACAACTTTAGTACTAAGTAAATAAGAACGAAACTTATCTAAAGCAAAGACAATAGCAAGAAGTTCTTTTTCAGTGGTGGAGTAGTTCAATTGAGCGTCATTCAAGGTTCGGAATGCGTAGTAGATGACGTGCGGCTGCTTGTCC
This sequence comes from Heteromeles arbutifolia, assembly GCA_024362995.1. Lineage (NCBI taxonomy): Eukaryota > Viridiplantae > Streptophyta > Magnoliopsida > Rosales > Rosaceae > Heteromeles > Heteromeles arbutifolia. The sequence continues at coordinate 32,827,712 of JANCRC010000002.1, read as the reverse complement.
TTTCTTTGTCCCAAAACAACTCATGTTGCATAATCTGAGGCATCGCACATAAGTTCAAAAGAAAGACTCCAATCTGGTGGAACTATGATGGGGGCCGAAGTTAGTATCTCCTTGAGGTGATTGAAGGCTTTCTCACATTCATCGTCGAACTTAAATGGCACATCCTTCTGTAGGAGTCCGCATAGGGGTGTGGAAATCTTCAAGGAATCTTTGATGAATCGTCTATAGAATCCTGCATGTCCAAGAAAAGAACAAACCTCTCTCACCGAAGTAGGAGAGGGTAAGTAGCGTACAAGATCTATTTTCGATTTATCAACCTCAATTCCCTTTTTTGAAACTATGTGACCTAAAACTATGCCTTGTTTTACCATAAAGTGACATTTTTCCCATTTTAAAACAAGGTTAGTTTCAATGCATCGTTTCAAGATCAAACTGAGATTAGTTAAACAACCATCAAACGAATCACCAAAAACACTAAAGTTGTCCATGAAAACCTCAATAATCTTCTCAAAAAAATCTAAAAAGATACTTACCATGCATCTTTGAAAGGTGGTTGGAGCATTACATAAACCAAATGGCATTTGACGATAAGCAAAGGTACCAAATGGACAAGTAAAAGTGGTATTTTCTTGGTCGTCTGGAGCCATAACAATCTGATTATATCCTGAATAACCATCAAGAAAGCAATACAAAGAATGATCGGTTAACCTTTCAAGCATTTGATCAATGAACAACAAAGGGAAGTGATCCTTCCTTGTGATGGCGTTGAGCTTCCTGTAGTCGATGCAAAGTCTCCAACCTGTTTGGATACGGGTAGGCAGAAGTTCATTCTCTTCATTCTTCATCACATTAACTCCCGATTTCTTTGGAACAACTTGAATTGGTGATACCCAACGACTATCCAAAATTGGATAAATGACCCCACAATCAAGAAGCTTGATAATCTCATTCTTCACAACTTCCATCATTGGAGGGTTGAGTCGGCGTTGAGCCTCTCGAGTGAAGGAAAATTTGTGAAAAACATGTTCATTTAAGCAACATCTATGGCATGCAATTAACATTTAAAGGCGGAATCATGCTTGTATGCACTCAAAACAAAACATAACCCATGAAATTCAAAGCCTAGTAGTTATGGTGAACCAAGACTCAACTCAAATCTTAAAGAAAGGAGTTGAGAAACTTTTATACCTTTGAAGCACCTCTTTGCTTAGCAAAGGTTAATCACCCATGTGAGGGCCTTCTTTCCTTTGTCTCCTTGCTCCTTGGTTCCATGGATATGGATGGAAGAATTGATTCTCCAAAAGTCCCCAAGGTAGGAGACCTCTAATTTTCGACACCAAGGATGGTGAAGGAAGAAGATGAGTGACCTTGGAGGAGGAAGGATTGCTAGCTAATCCCTTCCAAGGGGGGGCCGGCCTCCTAGAGAGAAAGGGAGAGACATGTTCTCTCCAATTTTCTCCAAAAGAAACCCTAATGATGAAATGGCTATAAAGTTGCCTTTATACCTCATCACAATGGAGTGGCAAACTTGCAATTAAGCCACTACCCCTCTCTATATGGCCGGCCACTTAAGGGTTTATTGGGCTTTCAAGCCCTTTGTGTTTTCAAGTTGTCATACATCTTGAGCTAATGGGCTTGACATTCAAATCCCATTGGGCCTTGCGGCCCAAAACTAACCCGAGGTCTATAACGAACTTATTCGTTTGATTAATTAACATATTAATTAATCCTAGCCATAAATAATTAAACCATTTAATTATCCTTACTCATCCTCGTTATATCCTTTAATCATTACCTTACACGGTGTGCGATCCATTAGGTTCATTTTAGCAAGGCAGTGGGCGATTAGAACTCTTACTAATCGATTGTCAATTGAAACTTACTTTCAATTCTCCCTTTAGTGATTATACATCTTTAGGGCTTCCACAAGCCATGAGTGACACCTAGCAGTATGTCATGGCTACCCAAGCTAATCAGAAGAGGTTGGAGAACCTATTCAGTTTGGGATTACAATGCAATACGGTCTTTCTCTAATACAATACTCTTGACCACATTGTTTGGATTAATAGTTTATTCATGTCTACTATCCAATGTGATTCTCTTACTTATATGATTACCTTGAATGTGATTTGGAACAAATTCCTAAATCTCATTCATACTCTGGCCAGAGATTCTAAATCATATCATAGAGTATTCTCCCTCAACGTTTGAAGGTTAGAGATCCCTTGTTGCGCATTCACTTGCCTCCATGGCTAAGTGGCTTAACCCCAACTATGCCGTGGACACCCTCTGATTGAGTGACTTTGACATAGCCAAAGATCAAGGACCTAACCACAAGACAACTATGATGCCTCAGGTCAAATGACTATTTTGCATTATCCCAACCAGGAGTTCTTATGTGACATGAGTATGAGAACTCCTCGTTGATCGCGTTTAGTGGACTCATTTACTATTGAGCACCTACGTACTTATCTTGGTGTCAATCACACCAATGAGTTGAGACCAATCACTCTCCCTAAGAGAAGACATAGCACGTACTGATCTTGACGGACTGTCAATGCCCAATTGGCAATCCTATGATCAGGAACATTTAGGATATGTATACGAAAGAGAATAGTCTCATGAATCTAACTTCTTTAGATCACATTCCCCTTATTACATATTCCTTGGACTTATCGTTTAAGCATATAACATTTATATGAGACGGCTTAAAACAATAATCTTTGCCCTTTATATTAAACTAGATTAGTTTAACATGTGAAATGTCCGTAAAGTATCATCATATGATTGGTTTTAGGGCACATTTCCAACATCGAGTTGTTTTAGCCCCCTCCTCTAGAAGTATGCGATGTATACATATTGTAGGACTAACCCCTTGATGTCGACTAAAGTCCATCCAATGGCTGTTTTGTACTCTTGCAGCACCCAAACTAGTTTTTCCTCCTCCAATGCCGTGAGTGATGAAGAGACTATGACGGGCAAAGTTTCTTTATCTCCCAAAAAGACATACTTCAAGTGATTTGGTAACAGTTTAAGCTCTAGTGTAGGTGCCTGAATCACCGAAGGTAACAACTTGTTAGTAGAAATGGGAATTGAAATAGGGATTGGAGGCTTACCAACACATTTTGGCAATGATTCAAGTGCAGCCTTCATCTCGCCACTTTCTTCACAAAAAGGCACGGCAAGGTCATCCTCCTTCATGCTGTGAGTGTGCACAATCTCTGTCCCTTGGTTTTTGAGTTCACTTCCTAGAGCAATGGCTGTTTCAAGGACATCTCTATCTAGGGATTCAAGAAATTCCTGCGCTAAAGAGTCCAATATATCAATAGAGAAACAAGAATGATCATTAATAGGATACCTTATAGCTTCAGAAATATTGAAATCAATGATATCTCCATCAAATTCCATTGTCAACATCCCCTTAAACACATCGATCTTGGTTCGGGCTGTTTTCATGAAAGGTCTCCTAAGTAAGATTGGCAATGGGGTAGCATGGGTTGAATCCTCCATTTCAAGCACATAGAAATCGGCTGGGAATATCAAGTGATCAAGCTGCACCAAAACATCTTCCAAAACTCATTTCTGATATGCATTAGAATGATTGGCTAATTGAATTATAATACCAGCATTTTTAAGCTCCCCTAAGTTCATAGATGCATAAATAGAGTATGGCATGACATTGATGGAAGCACCTAAATCCAACATGGCATGTTCAAACTTAGTATTGCCAATAACATAAGGGATTGTGAAACTACCTGGATCTTTGCATTTAGGGGGCAGTTTTCATTGCAAGACTGTTGAAACATTCTCACTTACCCTTACCACTTCTTTGTTCGAAATCCTCCTCCTTGTTGTACAAAACTCTTTCAAAAACTTGGCATACCTTGGAACTTGCTTGATTGCATCAAGGAGCGGGATATTGACTTGCACCTAAACGTCTCTAGAATGTCCTTCTCAGTCTCTTCTTTCTTGGATTGCATGAACCTGCGAGGGAAAGGTACATTGGGTGGAATAGGGTTAGAATTAGTCAAATTTGGAACAACCTTACCTATGGTGGACGGCTTAGAGTGCTTAGGGAGCTGCGGCAAGGGTTGTTCTTCCCTTGCCGTGGGCTTGACTACTTCATCATCCTCGATTAGCAGCTTCTCGTCCTCTTTTTGACTTGATTTGGATGGTTGTGGGTTCATTACAACCTGCTTGCCACTTCTTAACGTGATTGCCTTGGCGGTTTCAAATCTTCATTTTGGATTTACAATGGTTGAACTAGGTAGTTTGCCTTGTTCTTGAAACTGTCCCATGAATTCCGCCACTTGCCCCATTTGATTCTTCAATTCACCCACCCCTTTAGCTTGATTTTGTAATCCCTGCGTCAACGAAGTTAGTATTTGAAGAATTTTATCACTATCCATTGACGAACATGAATTTGGTTGGGCAAATTGTGGTTAAGGTTGTGTTGGTGCGTATGGCCTTTGGAATATCCCGAGAGGTGGCTATCTAAATCCGCCTTGTTGTTGGGGTTGTTGATTATCCCTCCACTTGAAGTTTGGGTGATCTTTCCAACCCGGATTGTAAGTGTTGGAATATGGATCAAACTTTGGCTGATTTTGGCCTTGATACCTGATAAGAGCATATTTATGTGACTTAGTTAGCTTTTTCTTGTGCATTTACGTTGTTATTTCTTAGTTATTTTAGTCTTTTAAGCCAAATTCGTGTGTTTTCAGGTTCTAAGGACAAAGTATGCATGAAGGTGCATTTTGGAGCATTCTAGAGCATTTTTGGGCCAAGAAGGGTAGTGCAAGCATGGAGGCAAGTTGATGGACGAATTTGAAGATAAAAAGGCTTGAAATCAGCCACAAAACACTCTTTCTAGAAGTTCTATCCCTTGTCTTACAAAAGTGGCGCCCTAAACTCTTCTAGGAGTCCCAAAATCTGTCATAAAACACATTCTTTCTAGAACCCTAAAAATCTGGCGCCTCCTTCCTTTCTAGAAGGCCTTTGCCTTGCCTTGCACTCAATTCCCTTGCCCTTATCGTCTCAGCCGCACCTCTCAAGCCATTTCCCTCTTGGATTCTGATTTGTTAGGCCCTTTTCCTTGTGGATTTGGGTTCTACAAATCCTTTTCAGAGATTAATTGGACCACATTTTCCCTTTCCAAATTTAATGCCGCACCTTAGGCCTTCATTCCTTAATTTCTGTTAAGCCCAAGTACCAATCTGATTTCTCTCGGGTTTTGAGATACATATAAATACATATTTTAGGGTTGTGCCGCAGAGATCCATCCATTCATTCATGCCAGAAATAAACCCCCACTCTCTGCCGCATCCATCTTTCACCATTCTCCATAGTTTCTGACCTTATTCACCCCGTGTCATACCATACACCTATCCTAACCACAAACCCAGCTTTCTACGCCATTCATAACCCCCAAAACTCACCACCAAACCTTGTGCCGCAACAATGAGGAAGGAGGAGAGCCCTTCGACGTGCTTGTCATTCGAGTTAGGATTCCTGGAACGTTTTAGGTGTACTCTTTCTTTTGTTTTCAATGTTTCAATTGAATAATCTTTGTTTTGTGAGTATGAGGAACTAAACCCCTCTTAGCTAGGGGGAAATTCAAAACCATGGTTATACTTGCAATATGATTTGATTACATCCGGTTGTGATTCATAAGTTATGAATTCAATTTACTTATCTGTTTGAATTAAAACTGATTTGTGTGTGTTGGTTGAGAGTGCACACTTAATTTTCATGCATAAATCTGATGCTAGGATATAAGGGAGTTTCACCTAATCGTTATGAACTTATATTCGTAAGTAGTGGAGGTTGCTAGTCACAGTCGTGCTAAGTAAATTCTTGGCATAAGTTTCATGCAATTCATAGTTACAAGTGCTTCGTCAATGCTTATGATTTTCAAAGAACTTAATGATCTTTGCTTGTATCTCTATTATGCAATTCATGTAGGGAACTTGTGGAGAATGCTTTGGTTGTTGTATGCAATCATCCAATTCAATGAAATTAGGAAAATCTGAGGGTTAATTAGTGCAATTCACGGTTAATCTGAGGCGTTGGGAATTCATGGTTTATTTAAAAGCAACTGGAAATCGTTTTGTTTGCAAGTGTGTCATGTGTGGAGAAGAACCTCCTAGCTAGCCCATCATCCGCACTTTTACCCAAATTCGTGCAGATTTCATTAGTTCTTTAATTTACTTGTTTTGTTTTCAAATTCGTCAAAACCAAATGCCCCTTTACTTTGTTGAGTCATATTAGTTAGAAACTGATTTAGTTTGTGTTTTTTAAGTGTTTTGAGTCTAGTCAAAACCTATTTTCATCCAAATTTACTCTTAGTGGCAGATTTGAGTCTTTTAGCTTGTTTTGTGCTGTTTTGAGTCTTTTGAGTTCTTTTAGTGTTTTAGAGTTTAGTTTTGCATTCTATGAGTCTAGTTTAGTGTTTTAAACTTAGTTTTACGTTTTTGAGTCAGTTTCAAGTGTTTTAGCAATCCCTCCTAATCCCCGGTCTAGAACGATCCCTACTTATACATATACTACAATTGTCAAAAGAGGGTTTAATTTGTGTGCTTATTTATTTCGCATCAAATTTTTGGCGCCGTCGCTGGGGATTAGCAACTTTGCTAATCCCTTGGTTCTTTTCTTTTCGTTTAGTTTGTTTTTATTTTAGTTTCTGACTTGTTTTGTTTTCTTGTTTTTAGGTACTAGTGTATGACTTGAAGTTCCCAACCTGTTCGTGAGCACATCTTGGACTTTGACAATGATTTTGAACGAACCTTGAGAAGGAAAAGAAAGAAGCCAGAACCTCACCCACCTAGTTCAAGTTCTGAAGCCGAGGTTGAGGAGCAAGAAGAGGCCGAATCTGAGGAGATAGAGGAGGCCGAGGTTGAGGAGGTTATAGCTGCAGATAATCGAACCATCAAAGAGCTTTCTGCCTCGGGTGTGGATAATGTCGTGCCTCTATGCATCCAATATCCTAAAGCAGCTCCAGATAAGACCGCCGAGTTCGAATTGAAGTCAGGCTTGTTACATCATATTCCGAAGTACCATGGGCTATCCATGGAGGATCCAAACAAGCACTTGAAGGAGTTTGAAGTGGTGTGTTCAAGCATGACCCCAGTCAATGTCGATGGAAACATATTGAAGATGAAGGCTTTTCCTTTTTCTCTCTTGGAAAAGGCTAAAGATTGGTTGTATAAACTAGCCCCCGGAACTGTCACATCTTGGGGGAGCATGAAACGGGCGTTCTTGGAGAAGTTTTTCCCAACTTCTCGAGTCATTCTTCTACGCAAAAGGATTAGTGGCATTCAGTAAAATGAAGGTGAATCGTTTCCTACTTATTATGAACGTTTTAAAACTCTTGTTGCTTCATGTCCACAGCATCAAATAAAGGAGGAGCTTCTTCTTCAATATTTCTACGAAGGGCTTCTACCCATTGAACGTCAAATGCTAGATGCCTCAGCGGGATGAGCTTTGGTGGACAAGACACCCACGGCTGCCAAGACCTTGTTTGCTAACCAAGCTTTGAATGCTCAACAATATGAAGGTGTTGGACAAATAAGCACCCCACGGCAACAACAAGTGAATGAGGTAAGTGCTATTTCTGAACTTCAAAATCAAATGGCTAATCTTACCACTCTTTTTTTCAGGTTGTGGAAGGACCAAAAGTACAAAGTGTGGCTGTTTGTGGCGTGTGTTCCATGCAAGGACATCTCACGGATAAGTGCCCTCAATTGATCGAGAACGGAGGGTGGGAATCTGCCAATGCCGTGGGTTTTGGGAATCAACAACCAAGAAATGTTCATTTCTCTAACACATACAATCCCAGTTGGATAGATCAGCCAAATTTCAAATAGTGAGAACCCCAACAAAACCAACAACAAAGTGCATTTAGGCAGCAACCCCCGGGTTTCTATCCAAAACCATACGCACCCGCACAACCTGCCCAAACCAAATCAGGTTCATCCATTGATAATGATCAGATTTTTCAATTACTAACTTCTATGGCGTAGGGTATGCAAAATAGAGACAAAAAGGTGGATGAGTTAGAGAAGCAAGTAGGGCAGATTGCAGAGTTCATGGGCCAATTCCGAGAGCAAGGCAAGTTGCCTAGTTCAACCGTTGTCAACCCAAAGGGAGGATTCGAATCTGCCAAAGCCATGAGTTTGCGAAATGGAAAACAAGTTGGATCTGATCCCCAACCTTCCAAATCACGTTCCAATGAGGTTAAAGAGTTGATAATTGAAGAGGATGAGCAATGCACACCCACGGCAAGGGTTGAACCACCCTTGTCGCAGCCACCCAAACAATCCAATTCGGCTAACAAAGGTAAGGAAGTTCCAATTTTGATTAATTCTAACGTTGTTCCTCCAAATGTACCCTTCCCTCATAGGTTTATGCAATCAAAGAAGGAAGAGGCTGAAAAGGACATTTTGGAAACGTTTAGAAAAGTTCAAGTCAATATACCACTTTTGGATGCAATTAAGCGTTCCAAGGTATGCCAAGTTTTTGAAAGAACTTTGCACCACTAGGAAGAGAATTTCGACCAAGGAGGTTGTAAAGGTAGGTGAAAATGTCGCAGCCATCTTGCAAATGCAAACTACCCCCTAAATGCAAGGATCCCGGTAGTTTTACAATTCCTTGTGTTATTGGCAATACTCGCTTTGAATCTGCCAGGTTAGACTTAGGTGCATCTATAAATGTCATGCCATATTCAATTTATGCATCTATGGACTTAGGCGAGTTGAAAAATGATGGTGTGATTATACAATTGGCCGATCGATCTAATGCCTATCCAAAGGGAGTTTTGGAAGATGTTTTAGTGCAGGTCAATCACTTAATCTTTCCAGCGGACTTCTACGTGCTTGAAATGGACGAGTCGGACCATTCCCCTTCATTGCCCATCCTTCTTGGAAGGCCATTCATGAAAACTGCCCGTACTAAGATTGATGTGTTTAATGAAACTTTGACGATGGAATTTGATGGGGAAGTTATTAATTTCAATCTTTTGGATTCTATCAAGTATCCTAGTGAGGATCACTCATGTTTTTCTATTGATATAATTGACTCTTTGGCGCAGGACCATTTTGAACAATTGAATGAAGATGCACATGAATTGGTCATTGCACAAGGAATTGACATTCAAAACAATGCAGCAGCAACTATGCACCCCCATGGCATGCATGACTTTTCCCTTGTCGTGCCCCCTAATGATGATGTAACTGAGATGGTGGCTGCCCTCGAATCATTGCCACCACAATCTGGTAAGTTTTTGGACCCAATTTCAATTTCAGTTTCGGCTAATAAGTTACTTCCATCAGTTGTGCAGCCACCCACACTTGAACTTAAGCCATTACCAAGCCATTTAAAGTACGTTTTCTTGGGAGATGGTGAGATGTTGCCCGTCATCATCTCAAGCACACTCATGGCACAAGAGGAGAACAAATTGGTGAGGGTGTTAAAGGAGTACAAAACGGCAATTGGGTGGACATTGGCTGACATCAAAGGAATCAGCCCTACAACTTGTATGCATTGGAGGAAGGGTCTAAAACATCTCGAGAGGCCCAACGCCGACTCAACCCTCCAATGATGGAAGTTATGAAGAAAGAGATCATCAAGCTACTTGATTGTGGGGTGATCTATCCAATCCTTGTTCTCAATTGGGAAAAATGTCATTTCATGGTTAAACAAGGCATAGTTTTAGGTCATATCATCTCTGAAAACGATATTGAGGTTGATAAGTCAAAGATAGATCTTGTATGTCACTTACCCTCTCCTACTTCGGTTAGAGAGGTTCGTTCTTTTCTTGGACATCCAGGTTTCTATCGACGATTCATCAAAGATTCTCAAAGGTTTCCTAACCTCTTTGCCGTCTCCTTCAAAAAGATGTGGTGTTTGATTTCAATAAGGAGTGGACGGCATCCTTCAAACAACTCAAGAAGTTGCTGACCACGGCCCCAATTATTGTTCCACCTGATTGGAGCCTTCCTTTCGAGCTCATGTGTGACGCATCCGATTATGCTTTAGGGGCTGTTTTAGGACAAAGGAAGGATAAGAGGCTGCATGGCTGCATGTCATCTACTATGCCTCCCGGACGTTGAATGTTGCCCAATTGAACTATTCCACAACGGAAAAAGAACTTCTTGCCATTGTCTTTGCTTTAGATAAATTTTGATCATATTTAATTGGTAATAAAGTAATTGTTTTCACTGATCATCCAGCTTTGAAATATTTGCTCACGAAGAAGGAAGCCAAGCCAAGGCTAATTCGATGAATGTTGCTTTTTCAAGAGTTCGACATTGAGATTCGAGACAAAAAGGGAAGTGAAAATGTGGTGGCTGACCACCTAAGCCGTATGGTGCATAATGAGGAGTCCTTTCATTGCTGAAACGTTTCCTAATGAACAATTGCTGTCCATTATGGTAAGTGAACCTTGGTATGCCGATTTGGTCAACTTTTTGGTGTCTAAACGAATTCCAAGCACTTTCACTAGACACCAATGTGATAAGCTCAGTAATGATGCACGGTTTTATGTATGGGATGATCCATATTTATGGAAATATTGCCCTGATCAGATTGTACGTCAATGTGTGCTTGATTCTGAGTTTCATTCAATTTTAAGCTTTTGTCGTACATATGCATGTGGTGGTCACTTTGGCACACAAAGAACAGCACTTAAGGTGTTACAATGTGGATTCTATTGGCCTAGTATCTTTAAGGATGCTAGAACTTTTTGCTTAACATGTGATAAATGCCAAAGAACAGGAAATATAAGTGCAAGAGATCAAATGTCGCAGGTTTCCATCCTCAATGTTGAAATTTTTGACGTTTGGGGTATGATTTTATGGGTCCCTTCCCTTTCTCGTATGGTTTCATGTATATTCTGCTTGCGGTTGATTATGTGTCAAAGTGGGTGAAAACAAAAGCCACCCGGACTAATGATTCTAAAGTGGTTGCAGATTTCATTAGAACTAACATATTTGCAAGGTTTGGCATACCACGAGTAATCATAAGTGATGGAGGGTCTCACTTTTGCAATCGGACCATTGAGGCGTTGTTTAGGAAGTGCAATGTCAACCATAAGGTTTCTACACCTTACCATCCTCAAACAAATGGCCAAGCCGAGGTTTCTAACCGAGAAATCAAGCAGATTTTGGAAAAGACCGTTGGGCCGACAAGGAAGGATTGGAGCTTGTGTTTAGATGATGCACTATGGGCATATCGTACGGTGTACAAAACACCTATTGGGATGTCCCCATTTCGGCTCATCTATGGCAAGCCATGCCATCTCCCCGTCGAATTGGAGCACAAAGCTCATTGGGCAATCAAGAAGTTCAACATGGACCTAGGTGCAGCGGGAAGTCATAGGAAACTCCAATTACATGAACTTGATGAGATAAGGAACGAGGCGTATGAGAATGCTCGCATTTACAAGGAGAAGACTAAGGCTTTCCATGACAAAATGATTCGTGGCAAAACATTCTCCATAGGGCAGAAGGTGTTATTGTTCAATTCCTATCTACGCTTGTTTCCCGGTAAGTTACATTCTATGTGGATTAGATCATTTGTTATTTCTAACGTATCTCCTTATGGTGCAATCCAGATTCAAAGTCTCAAAACAGGTCATGCATTCCAAGTAAACGGACACCGTTTGAAGCCTTACTACGAGCACTTTGAGGAATATGCCGTGGATGACATCTCTCTGCATGCCGTGGGCTCCAATGGGGAGTGAATGAGGTCTTCGTCCAGCTGTAAGACGTTAAAGCAAGCGCTTCTTGGGAGGCAACCCATGCATTCAACAAAGGAAGACCTAGGAATCACTCCAATTCCCGATTTGCGTTCCTAAACCCTTCTCTTTGTTGTTGTTTCTATTCTGCCATGTTTAGTTTGTTTATTCGTTGTTTGTTAGTTTGCTTGTTTTTGTGTGAGTTTATGCTTGAAACATTGAGGACAATGTTTGATTTAAGTGTGGGGGGGGTAAACAAGTTGTTTTGCATGAAATTCGTGGGATTTTATCACCCATTACTTCTAGAGTTGTTCCTTGCTGTTTTTAAGTGTTTTTAAGCTGTTTTGGGGTCATTTAGTGTGTCTTGACATAAAAATCCGAAAATCTCATAAAAATTTGAAAAATCATTTTGAAAACCCAAAAAAAGTTGTTTTTGTGTATTTGTTTGTGTCTTAGGGTACCTTCCAACACAATGATGAGGATTTGCTTTTTAATTGCATGACTGTTAAAGAGAGTTATAAACATGGATGAAAGTTTGATTTACTCTTTGGTTTATGCTTGGTTGTGGTTATAATTTATGAATTCACATGCAATCATAAAGGAAAAATCAGTTTTTGTAACATGCTTGAAGGAAGGAACTCAAATTAACGCTACAACCCTGTGAGACTTGAGCCTAAAACATTCTTTGGAGAGTTAATATTCTGTACATTCTTGTTTTCTAAAGTCATTGCATGATCTCATTATTATTTGCTTGGTTACTACTTAGAGGGCATTTCATCATTTAGTTCCAAATGCTAGAACTCATGCCCGTTCCATTCAAAGCATGACATTGATTTGCATAACACATGATCAAGATGAAGTTGTTTAGTGTCCACCACAGCCAAAAAGCCGAACACCCTTTGTCATATGTTTTGTAGGTTTAACCCCATTTGAGCCTTGTTTAGCCTATGTTATTTGTTAACCACATTATCCTCACCCAGCCTAGATTAGGATCATCCATACCCTTATTCTTGAAGCATAGCAAAGCATAATTTAAAAAGAATTCCTTTTGATTGTCCTCTTGCAGAAAATCAAGTGTGGGGGAAGGGAATTGTGTGTGTTTGTGTGCAAGGAAAAGAAATAAGGCACGGGTTTGAAAAAGAAAAAGAAAATTTCGTGGAAAAAGAAAAGAAAAAGAAAAAGTTGTGAAAAGAATGAAAAAGAGTTGAAAAATAAGTGAGAATGAGCTCACAAGTGTTGATTGTTGAATGAAGGGTCCAAAACATCAAAATTCGGCCCTAGAATGTGTAAATCTTCCCTTTTGTGTATAAAAGTTGATTTCTGCATTCAAAAGTGAATTCTAAGTGTCAATTTTATTACTTAGCTTGCTTTGCTTTAAGAACGTTTGTTTATCCTTATCCTTCTTTGTGAACCAACACCCTTAGCCCCATTACAACCCTTGACTTCAATCTTGAGTGTTATGTGCTTCAATTTGTAGAGTTTGAAATTGGTATGAGCATATGGTGTCACTGGTTCTCGCATCTAAGTAGTGGCATTCCATTCATGAGATCATATCTAAGCATGCTTAATAACTCCAGAAAATGCTTTCTTTGTTATACATATATGTGAGTGTTCATCTACATGTTTACATCAATCTTCTCACATATAATTAGTGTAGGGTGTTCAGTCAGAAAATGTGTGTGAAAATAGAGAGTATCTTGTAAGGAATTGAGCAAATTTTCTAAGGCATGTTACTACATTCAAAACATTGTTTTAATTGGTTAAATGCGAGCTAATGAATGGTGACTGCGATTAAGTATGTACTAAAGGGTGGGGATGATTACAATCTATGGTTATGATGATCTTGAATATGTCATGTGCATTGGAAATCCCTGAGGCGAATGTTGGAAGGTTTAGGTTGTGTTTTGTTTGTTTTGTTTCATTTTGTTTTCTTTTGTTTGTTTTGTTTTGCTCGAGGACTAGCAAAAGCTAAGTGTGGGGGAATTTGATAGGAGCATATTTATGCGACTTAGTTAGCTTGTTCTTGTGCCTTTAAGTTGTTATTTCTTAGTTATTTTAGTCTTTTAAGCCAAATTCGTGTGTTTTCAGGTTCTAAGGACAAAGTATGCATGAAGGTGCATTTTGGAGATGCATATAAATACATATTTTAGGGTTGTGCCGCAGAGATCCATCCATTCATTCATGCCAGAAATAAACCCCCACTCTCTGCCGCATCCATCTTTCACCATTCTCCATGGTTTCTGACCTTATTCACCCCCTGTCGTACCATACACCTATCCTAACCATAAACCCAGCCTTCTACGCCATTCATAACCCCCAAAAATCACCACCAAACCTTGTGCCGCAGCAAAGAGGAAAGAGGAAAGCCCATGGTTATACTTGCAATACGATTTGATTATATCCAGTTGTGAATTCAATTTACTTATCTGTTTGAATTAAAACTGATTTGTGTGTGTTGGTTGAGAGTGCATGCTTAATTTTCATGCATAAATCTAATGCTAGGATATAAGGGAGTTTCACCTAATCGTTATGAACTTATATTCATAAGTAGTGGAGGTTGCTAGTCACAGTCGTGTTAAGTAAATTCTTGGCATAAGTTTCATGCAATTCATAGTTACAAGTGCCTTATCAATGCTTATGATTTTCAGAGAACTTAATGATCCTTGCTTGTATCTCTATTATGCAATTCATGTAGGGAACTTGTGAAGAATGCTTTGGGTTATTGTATGCAATCATCCAATTAAATGAAATTAGGAAAATCTGAGGGTTAATTAGTGCAATTCACGGTTAATCTGGGGTGTTGGGAATTCATGGTTTATTGAAAAGCAACTGGAAATTGTTTTGTTTGCAAGCGTGTCATGTGTGGAGAAGAACCTCCTAGCTAGCCCATCATCCATAGTTTTACCTAAATTCGTGCATATTTCATTAGTTCTTTAATTTACTTGTTTTGTTTTCAAATTCGTCAAAACCAAATCCCCCTTTACTTTGTTGAGTCATATTAGTTAGAAACTGATTTAGTTTGTGTTTTTAAGTGTTTTGAGTCTAGTCAAAACCTATTTTCGTCCAAATTTACTCTTAGTGATAGATATGAGTCTTTTAGCTTATTTTGTGCTGTTTTGAGTCTTTTGAGTTGTTTTAGTGCTTTAGAGTTTAGTTTTGCATTCTTTAAGTCTAGTTTAGTGTTTTAAACTTAGTTTTACATTTTTGAGTCAATTTCAAGTGTTTTAGCAATCCCTCCTAATCCCTGGTCTAGAACGATCCCTACTTATACATATACTACAATTGTCAAAAGAGGGTTTAATTTGTGTGCTTATATATTTCGCATCAATACCCAATGGCGTTGGCACTTTTCGATCCCCCATTCTCTGTTAATTGAGGGCATTGATTAGAAAGGCATCCTTGCATAGAGCATACGCCACATATACTTGTTCCTTGCACTTTGGTTACTTCGGCAATCTGTGACATAATAACAGTGAGGCTAGCCAATTGAGATTGAATTTCGGACATAGAACTTACCTTATTAGCTTGGTGTTTCCGTGGGGGGTCTCTTTGTCTAACTCCTTTGTATTGTTGTGCATTCAAGGCTTGATTTGCGATTAAGATCTTTGCATCAACCGGTATTTTATCAACCAAAGCACCACCTTCCGAGGCATCTAGCATTTGTCTTTTAATTGGAAGAAGTCTTTCGTAGAAATATTGAATTAGAAGCTCTTCTTTCATTTGATGTTGAGGGCATGATGCAACAAGAGTCTTGAAATGCTCATAATACGTTGGAAAAGATTCTCCTTGACTTTACTGAATTCCACTAATTCTTTTCCTCAAAAGAATAACTCTCGAAGTTGGGAAGAATTTCTCTAAGAATGCTCTCTTCATGCTTTCCCAAGATGTGACGGTTCCAGGTGCCAATTCGAATAACCAATCCTTAGCCTTTTCCAAAAGAGAGAATGGAAAGGCTTTCATCTTCAGAACATTGCCATCCACGTTGATTGGGGTCATGCTCGAACATTCCACTTCGAATTTCTTCAAATGCTTGTTTGGATCTTCCATGGAGAGCCCATGGTACTTAGGAATGTGATGCAGCAAGCTAGACTTCAATTCAAACTCATCGGTCTTACCTTGAGCTGCCCTAGGGTATTGGATGCAAAGTGGGACAGCATTGTCCAATCCCAAGGCTGAAAGTCCTTTGATTGTACGATTATCCACAGCCATGGATTGTTCTTCCTCTTATTCTTCTCTAAATTTGGATTCAGAGCTAGAACTAGGTGGATTAGGTTCTGGCTGCTTCCTCTTCCTTCTCAAAGTTCATTCAAAATCGTCATCAAACTCCAAGATATGTGCACGAACTGGTTGAGAACTTCTAGTCATAAACTAGCATCTAAAACAAAGAAAACAAAACAAAATCAGCAAACAAACTAATCAAAAATATAAACAAAGGGAAGATTAGCAATTTTGCTAATCCCCGGCAACGGCGCCAAAAATTTCATGTGATATAAACTAGCACTCAAACTTAAACCCTCTTATGACAATTATAGTATATATGCAAGTAGGGATCGTTCTAGGCCGGGGATTTGGAAGGATGCTAATCTACTCAATTTAGACTCAATTACACAAAACTAGACTTAAAAACACTTAACCATACTCTAGAGACTCAAAACTGACCAAACTGACTCAAAATAGCACAAAACAAGCAAATTGACTCAAAATAAGAACTAAAAGGTGATTTGGATGAATTCTAGACTACCTAGACTCAAAACACTAAAGGGGAACAAGTTTGAACTAAAACTAAACTAAAATAAACAACTTAACATGAAATACTAAAGGGGGAATGTGGTTTGACGAGTTTAAAGTAAAACAAACAAATTAAAGACTCTAAACAACTTTGGTGCGAAATTGGGTGACTTAAGGGGGTAAAGGCTAGCTAGAGGGTCATTCTCCTCACAAGACACATATGCAACACAATTCGATCTCCAGTTATTATTCCTATAAACCATGAATGACAATGCCCCAAGTTAACCGTGAACAGCACTAATTAACCATCAGATTTTCCTAAATTCATTTAATTGGACTCAGCGACGCAACCAAATTATTCTTATCAAGTTCCCTATATGAACAGCATGATAGAGATACATATCAAAGATCATTAAGTTCTATGAAAATCATAAGCATTGACATGACATTCGTGACTATGAACAACATGACACTCCTGCCAGGAATTTACTTAATGCGATTGTGACTAGCAACCTCCACAATTTGTAAATATAAGTTCGTAACTATTAGGTGAAACTCCCTTATATTTTAGCATCAAATTCATGCATGCAAACTAAGTATGCATCTTTAATCAACATGCAGGAATAAGTTTTCAATCAAACAGTTAAGCAAATTGCATTCACAATTTATGAAATAATAACTGGATGTAATCAACTCATGTCACATATATGTTCATGGCTTTGAATTCACCTCTAGCTAAAACGAGTTTAGTTCCTCATGTTCGCAATTAAACAAAGACAATTAAATTTAAACATTGAAAAAAATGATAGAATACACTTAAAAATGCTCCAGCAAGCCAAAGGTCTTGAATGGCAAGCACGGCTCCAAGCTTCTTCTTCTCCTTTATTGCAAAGCTGCGGCATAATGGGGATTTTCTGAGTTTTTGGCTCTTGTGTGTGGTGGTCTTGGTTTATGCGGCAAGATGTAGTATTTATAGGGCTAGATACACACGGCACAAAGTAGTCTTCCAAAGGGATTTGATAGCCCAAACCCACAAGGAAAAGGTCAATTACATGGCAGAAACCAAGGAGGATAAGGAGAGGGTGCAGCAGATCTCTAGGCTTCTAGAAGGGACTAAGGTGCGGCACCCTTTTAGGAGAAGGGATAAGGCTTCTAGAACCAGGTTTGTAGGTGTCCTAATATGAAAATAACTCCCCCTTCCAGCTGGAATTAAGGTGAAATCGGATTAGGATAAGATAAGATAAGATAAGATAAGGTTAGTTTGGATAATGTTGGATAAGATAAGGTTGGATACGGTTTCCTTTTTTTTAGCTGATTCCTTATCTTCCAAGTCTTGAATTAATTTCTCCAGATATTTAGCACATTCCTAGCCACTCTTGATCTTCAAAAACGTCCATCCAACTTGCTCCATAAATGTGATATCCATTCCAAGCCCAAAACTGCTCTAAAATGCTCCAAATTGCCCTTTCTTGCCAACTTTGTCATTCGAACGTACAAACACACGAAAATAGCTTAAAACACTCTAATAAACCGAAACTAACTAAGTAAATGCAAAGAAACAAGCTAACTAAGTCGCATAAATATGCTTCTATCAAATTCCCCCACACTTAGCTTTTGCTAGTCCTCGAGCAAAACAAAACAAACAAAACATAACCTAAACCTTCCAACGTTCGCCTCAGGGATTTCCAATGGAACATGACATGTTAAAAATCACTACTTATATAGATTTTAGCCATCCTTACTCTTGTGCTTATATTTAATCGCAGTAACCACTTACTAGCTCGCATTTAATCAATTAAAACAACATTTGATTGTAGTAACATGCCCTAGAGAATCCCTCAATTCCTCACCGGATATACTCTCTATTTTCACACAGATTTTCTGACTACACTCCCTACACTAGGTATATGTGAGAAGATTGATGTAAACATGTAGACTAAACACTCACATATGTTGTAACAAAGAAAGCACTTTCTGAAATTATTAACATAAACATGTATATGATCTCATGAACGAAATGACACTACTTAGAATCGAGAACCAGGGATACCATATGCTCGTACCAATCTCAAACTCCACATATTGAACACAAAACAATCAAGATAGAAGTCTAAGGGTTGTAATGGGGCTAAGGTATTGGCTAACAAAGAAAGGTTAAGGGTAAACAAAAGTTCTTAAAGTAACAGTAAGCAAAGCAATGAAATCAACACTTATAATTCACTTTTGAATGCAGCAACCAAGTTTGAACACAAAGGGAAGATTCATACACTTTTAGGGCCAGATTCAAACTTTTGGACCCTTTCTTCAACAACCAATACTTTTGAACTCAATCAAACTTCTTTTTTTCTTTTTTTTTTTCAAACTTATTTTTTTCCGTTCTTTTTTCTTTTCACTTTTTTTTTCTTCGTTTTTTTCTTTTGCACCCAAACGTACAACCATACAAATTTCCAATGAAAAACCTTCTCCCACACTTGTTTTTCTGCATAATGTCAATCAAAAGGAATTCCCCCTACTAATCTACTCAATTTAGACTCAATTACACAAAACTAGACTTAAAAACAGTTAACTAGACTCTAGAGACTCAAAACTGACCAAATTGAGTCAAAACAGCACAAAACAAGGAAATTGAGTCAAAATAAGAACTAAAAGGTGATTTTTTTGAATTCTAGACTACCTAGACTCAAAACACTAAAGGGGAACAAGTTTGAACTAAAACTAAACTAAAACAAACAACTTAACACGAAATACTAAAGGGGGGATGTGGTTTGACGAGTTTACAGTAAAACAAACAAATTAAAGACTCTAAACAACTTTGGTACGAAATTGGGTGACTTTAGGGGTGAAAGGCTAGCCAGAGGGTCCTTCTCCACACATGACACATATGCAACACAATTGTTAAATTTGTGGAGGAATAAAGTAAGATTGTTATCTTGGTTTGTTCTTTACGTAGATTTCTGCGAAGAAGTTGTTGATGGAGTTCGACAATTTTTGTTCATTTTTTGCTGTGAAGAACTTGGATGATGGAGAATGGATGATATAGAGAAATGTGGACCTTTTGCTGGTTTTTTGTTCTCTGTTTTCTGGAAATGCAAATTTGGCTGCATACGTTAATGCAAGTTTGTTTGCACCGGGATGGTGTGTGTAGTTTGGGTAGTTGGCAAAATTTTTTGGAGCTTTATTGGTCTTTATTTTGATAACCCAATAAATCACCTATTTCTTTTCTTTTTCAAATTTAAAATGGAAGAATTTCAAGGATATTTAGAACTAGATAGATACCAACAACATACTTCCTATGCCCATTTATCTGTCGGGAGTATATTTATGCACTTACTCCTTTTGTACTATTGTTTAGGCTTTTTTTATTTATTTTTATTTTTATTTTGTTTATACCTTTTGGTGATATATTTTAATTTTTAAAATGTAAAGCATAAATATGTTTTATTTTTAGTTTCAGGAATAGTGTAAACTTATTTATAAATAGTGTAAATTTATTAATATATTTGATATTAATGGGGTATTGTTGGTTTTACTTCTCCTTTCCCATTTAACATGCATTTCTCTATTCCAATCCTTTAAGTCCTCATACCACTCCGGAAATTAAAATAATAGTATACGGACGATATTTTTAGCTATTATCAATGAAGGTAATATAATATATTAATGAATAGGTGGAAATTTTTTATTTGTTGTTGATTAATAAGATTTAGTACGATTTTAATAACAAGAGGAGATAACAATGTAGAAAACATGGTCGCTTGAATCAGTTTGATTGATCTCTATCCTCATAATCTCATAGGCCTTTGTTAGTTTCAGAAATAGTACAAATTTATTCATAAACAATGTTCATTGACACTTTTCATTTACATGTATGTTGTGACAGCCCGTCCCGAAATATTTTTATCGATGCTGTGAAAAGACGAAAATGCCCTTGGGCATTTGATTGTGTTTGCATTTTGGGCTAAAGGTTCGGGCCAATTATTATAGGTCTTAACGTTTTGGACCCAATAAGAACTTAGAAAATGGTTTGTGGTGATTGGTGACCCAAAATTTGGACCACACATCTTCTCTCTCTCACTCTCCCGTGTACTCTCTCTCCTCCCTCTCTCAGCATTTCTGCAAATTCCATACAAGTTGTACAGATAAGCTTCAATCAAACCATTTCTTCGCGGATTGAGCTTTTAGTTACCATCATCATCATCATCCTTGTGAACCTAGGAACGCATCCATACCATTTTTAGAACCTGAGACCTTTGAAAACCCCGAGAACCGTAACCCCAGTTTTGGTGCACTATTCATGCACACGTAAATGAGAGGTTTTTAGAAGATTCTAATGCCATAGGAAGCTTTAGATCGTCCTTACAAAGCTTTGAGAAGAAGAACGAGGTCTTTTGGACATCGGGAAGTCGAGATCGAAGAGTTTGAATTTTGGCCGGAATTATCGAGGCTTCTTCGGTGCGATCCCGTGATTATTGGAGCTTGAAAGTGGTAAGGTTGTGTTCTCCTTGTCATCAGCTTTATTTTGGTTCAAATTTCATGAGATTTGGTTGAGAAATGGACGAGTTTTAATGTTTTAAAGAATTTTTCAAAAATCGGCGAGAATTTGAGTTTCAAACTGCAGCGGACGGTGGTCGCCGGTGAGTTCCATTGGAGAAGAAGATGGAATATTCCATCAGAGTTGACGGAATATTCTAACGGCGTCAGGTTAGTTTTAACGGAATCTATTAGCTTTTAACCAAATATTCCCTAACGCCGTTACTGTTACCATTAGGCGTGCCAGGCACGTGGCGGCGCGTGGCTGGCGCCTTTGGCCATGCCTTGGTCGGCGCATGGCGGCGCATGAGAGGTCGGAAAATTATTTTAAAAATATGGGGATGTTCCTGAGGATGAGTATGTCTCAGTGGTATATTCATGTACCCAAATTGAGCAAGATATGATAAGTTATTACCAAGTTTCGTTTATGTGCTCTTAAGTGACGTTTATTCAGTTGTTTCGCATAGAGGTGAGACCTATCCCGAGGACGAGCGTAATCATTCAAGGCTCGGGGGTTACAACCCTTCGACATAACTGTGAGTTGGCTTCTGTTTTCAGTATATATATATATATATACATATATATATACACACACACACACACTTGACGTTTTTCCCAGAAAAAATATTTAAAAGAAATGTGATTTAAATGCCATGTCATGCTTGCCTCATATTTTAGTGTATGCATTATCATATTTATGCATAATGTTGCATGATGTTGCGGAGGCCCAGGTAAGCTACAGGTGAGTATATTATGTTGGTAATGGTGATGAGATATAACGATGATGATGATGATGAGATATATTAGAGCTCATAATCTGCACCCCGATGTTAGTGCTCCCGCCCAGAGTTAGGGGCACAGTCCTTCACGTGATGTTCACCTCCCGCACCACACGCTCATCTTGGATCCAAGTTAGGTGCACAGTCCTGTCGTATAGACCACTTTCAGTGGATTCGATTCGTAGGTGACCCGGGATTAGCACATAGTCTTCATTAATCGTAGCACTAGAGCGTATTATTTTACACCCAGTTCTGTCCGACAGACCACATGAGGTGGTTCTGACTCGTGTGCAGATGTATATACATGATGAGATATGAGATTGAGATTTGTATATACTTGATGAGATATATGATTGAGATGTGATTGAGATGAGCTCTAGATTTTGCCGTGCAGATCACGTTAGGTGACTCCGGCCGACAGGTGATTTATATCGAATTGCATCACCTGGCTTACAGTAGTTATATTGTGATATTAGACATGGCATTTGCATGGCATTTTTATATGCAAATTTCGATATTTCTGAGCATGATTTTGAATATATACATATGTATTCTATTTTATGGGAACTATACTTGTTTTATGGCGAGGGGTTAGAACTTTTGAGAAATGAAATGATTTTGAAAAGTTTTGTTTTTGCCCTCTCACGCTTTCTGTTTTTCGCCTCTGCAGGTTTTGAGTAGGAATTGTTCGTTGGTGGCTTACAAGGGCTTGACAGAAGTTCTGAAAGTTCACCTTCCATGTAGGATCATCTTTGGATGCTGTATTATTAATAATTGTCCTGCTAGACTGCACTAGGTTACTTATGCTATGAATCATTGGGATTCACGCTTATTCGCATTAGCAAATTATCTTAGTAAGTATTGGTAGTGATTTGGTCTTTAGTTATCCGAATTTCTCTTCATCCTTCCGCTTCCGCTGAAGGAAAATTTGTGAAAAACATGTTCATTTGAGCAACATCTATGGCATGCAATTAACAATTAAAGGCGGAATAATGCTTGTATGCACTCAAAACAAAACATTACCCATGAAATTCAAAGCCTAGTAGTTAAGGTGAACCAAGACTCAACTTAAGAACAAAGTGAGTTGAGAAATTTATACCTTTGTTGATTCCTCTTTGCATAAGCAAAGGCTAATCACCCAAGGAGTGGGCCTTCCATTCTTGCTTCTTAGCTCCATGGATTTCTTGGAAGATGATGGTTGAAAGGATTCTCCAAGTTCTCAAAATAGAGAACCTCTAATGTTTCCACACCAAGGTGAGCATTGATGAAGAGATGAGTGACCTAGAGGAAGTAAGATTGCTAGCTAATTTCCTCTAGGGTGGCTGACCTCTTAAAGAGCAAAGAGAGCTTTGTGTTCTCATCTTTTCTCCAAAAGAAACCCTAAGGATGAAAATGGCTATAAAGTTGCCTTTATACCACCTCACAATGGAGTGGCAAACTTGCAATTAAGCCAAGTTCACTACCCCTCTCTATATGGCCGGCCATTAAGGGTTCATTGGGCTTTCAAGCCCTTTATGTTTTCAAGTTGTCATACAACTTGAGTTAATGGGCTTGACATTCAAATCCCATTGGGTCTTGCGGCCCAAAACTAACCCGATGTCTATAATGAACATATTCGTTTGATTAATTAACGTATTAATTAATCCTAGCCATAAATAATTAAACCATTTAATTATCCTTACTCAACTCCGTTGTTTCTTCAATCTCTACCTTACACGGTGTACGATCCATTAGGTTCCTTTTAGCGAGGCAGTGGGCAATTGTTACTCTTAACGATCGATTGCGAATTAAAACATACTTTCAATTCTCCCTTTAGTGATTACTCACCCTTAGGGCTTCCACAAACCATGAGTGACACCTAGCAGTATGTCATGGCTACCCAAGCTAATCAGAAGAGGTGGAGAACCTATTCAGTTTAGGATTACAATGCAATACGGTCTTTCTTTAATACAATACTCTTGACCACATTGTTTGGTTTGATAGTTTATTCATGTCTACTATCCAATGTGATTCATTTACTTATATGATTACCTTGAATGTGATTTTGAACGACTTCATAAATCTCATTCATACTCTGGCCAGAGATTCTTAATCATATCATAGAGTATTCTCCCTCAAACGGTTTGAAGGTTAGAGATCCCTTGTTGCGCATTCACTTGCCTCCATGGCTAAGTGGCTTAACCCCAACTATGCCGTGGACACCCTCTGACGGAGTGACTTTGACATAGTCAAAGATCAAGGACCTAACCATAAGACAACTATGATGCCTCAGGTCAAACGACTACTTTGCATTATCCCAACCATGAGTTCTCATGTGACATGAGTATGAGAACTCTTTGTTGATCGTGTTCAATGGACTCATTCTCTATTGAGCACCTACATGTTTGTCTTGGTGTCAGTCAAACCAATTGGCAATCCTATGATCAGGAACATTTAGGATATGTATACGGAAGAGAATGGTCTCATGAATCTAACCTCTTTAGATCACATTCTCCCTGTTACATATTCCTTGGACTTATCGTTTAAGCATATAACATTTATATGAGATGGCTTAAAACAATAATCTTTGCCCTTTATATTAAACTAGATTAGTTTAACATGTGAAATGTCCGTAAAGTATCATCATATGATTGGTTTTAGGGCACATTTCCAACATCCGTAATGCGCACATGGCTATGTCACCCTCACGTGACGGCCAGCATGCTTCAATCTCGATCGGGGTATGTCAGCTTGGTATCAGAGCATAGGTTGCAGTCCTGCATATTTAGTGAATTCCCTAATTATTTCTGGTGTCTTCTGTCTGAACTATGCCACCTCGTAGAGAGCCACGTCGTTCAACTGAACCTAGTTTCCCTAATATCACCCAATTAGGGGAAGCTATAGCTAATACTATACAGTCTGCATTTCGACCTTCCCAGATGACTCCTCTTGAGGCTGTATATAATTTGAAGTAGAATCATTTGATGGGAAATGAAAGACCTGAAGGAGCAGAGAAATGGTTCAACCATGTGGAAAAGACTTTCCGTATAATGCAAAGTCAGGGGAATCTTCTTCCTGATAAATGGGTCGAGACGACTACTTGGTTCTTAGGTAAGGAACCTGCATCCTGGTAGGAACAGGAGGCTCGTGAGTTACACGAGAGGAAGCTGCTGATTGGGAAGTTTTCAAGCAGTTATTCTAGAAGAGATTTATTCCTCCAGCTTATATTGATGGTCAGAAGCAAAAGTTTACTCATTTGAGACAAAGGAAGATGACAGCAAATGAGTATTACAGGAAATTTACTGACTTGTCTTATTATCATCCGGAGGTTACTGCTAATCCGGTTGAGATGCTTTGTTTCTTTATTCTGGGTACTAAGAAGAAATGATGTTCTATGGCGACCACTACTCACTATGCTACATACCAGGAATTTTATGAGATTTTGTTGAGAATTGAAGACTCAGAGAATATGCCTAATGAGAGTGAGGAGGAAGAAGAAAAAGATAGGAAACCGAGGAGTGATGATAAAGGCAAGGGTCAATCATCCTAAAGACCTCGTAAGACCCAGAGTTTTAAAAGAAATGAAGCTAGTTCTAGCTCTTCCAGCGGAGGTTTTAATGCCACTGGTTAGAGGAGAGGTAATCGATTTTCTGGAGGCCCTAGATTTCAGTGGCAGGGAGATTCAAGTGGTGCTAGTACTCATTTGTGTAGAAGATGTAATAATCGACATTTTGGAGAATGTCGTCAAGGTAGCAGTGGATGCTATACTTGTGGGCAGTTGGGACATTGAGCTACAAATTGTCCCCAAAATCAACCGAGGCCCCAGCAGCATTCTATGCCACCATCAGCACCGATCTAGCAAGTTCCTGGATTTAGTAATTATGGTCAGATGGGGCGTGGTGGACGACAGCAGAATCAGGGGCGTATCCACAACATGACATTACAGGATGCTCAGAATCATCCTGATTTGATCATGGGTACATTAAATATTCTTAGTCATTTTGCTAAGGTATTAATTTATTGTGGTACTACGCACTCAGTTATTTCTCATACATTTGCTCAAGTGACACAACCTCATTCTACACCTCTAGAGTATGATTTAGAGTTTGCAATGCCTAGAGGGGAGAAGTGTTATGTTGATTATGTATATCCAGGATGTCCAGTGATGGTAGAGGATGTAGTTATGCCATCTAATTTTATCCCGTTGGATATTGTTGATATCGATGTGATTTGGGCACAGATCGGTTGCATTATAATCGTGCCAATATAGATTGCTATGGGAAATCAGTTACTTTCCATCATCCTGGATTACCTGAGGTTATTTTTATGGGTGAACGTAGTGGGGTGAGGCATGGCGCTATTTCCACTATGAGAGCAAAGAGGTTGTTATCGAAAGGGTACCAGGGATATTTAGCTCATGTGGTGTTGAATGATGTGCTCCTAGTAGCGTGGAGAATGTAAAGGTGGTCAAACATTTTCCTAATGTATTCCCTGATGATTTACCTGGATTGCCGCCAGACAGAGATATGGAGTTCACTATTGATTTACTTCCAGGTACGAATCCTATATCCTTAGCTCCAGTTTTAATTGTGAGGAAGAAAGACGGGACTTTGAGACTATGTATTGACTATAGGCAATTGAATTAGGTAAAGATTTAAAAACCGTTATCCATTGCCGCGTATATATGTTTTGTTTGATCAGCTTCGAGGTGCTTGTGTGTTTTCAAATATTGGCTTCAGGTCAGGCTACTATCAGTTAAAGATCAGGATTGACGATACCCATAAAACGGCTTTTAGAATTTGTTATGGTCATTATGAGTTTTTGGTGATGCCATTCGGATTGACGAATGCACCAGCAATTTTTATGGGTTTGTTGAATAAGGTATTTCAACAATACTTGGATAGATTTGTCATTGTTTTTATTGATGACGTTACCTGAGGAGTAGTACAAGAGCACGATCGAGGCTTTGTTTAGACAGTGTGTGTATATTTCCCAATGAGGGGCAAGATGGTAATATTGCACCCTCAGGAATTATTTACTTGCTTATCGTGACAACGATGAGTTATCAATATTGTGGGCTGCAGACCGTAATATTGGTAACATATTTGTTGGACTCGTTAAGTAAGTGAATAGGTAGACCCTCAGAAGGTAGCAGCTGTAGAAAATCGAGAACAGCGACGAACCGTCCCTGAGATATGGAGTTTTCTTAACTTGGCAGGCTATTACAGATGGTTTGTTAAGGATTTTTCAGTCATTGCTTTGCCGTCAACAACATTGATGAGAAAGGAGGTTAAGTTTGAGTGGGATGAAAATTGTGAGCAAAGTTTCCAGCAGTTGAAGTATTATCTCACTCATGCACCTGTTTTAGCTTTCCTAGATGATAGCGGTAATTTTGAAGTTTACAGTAATGCTTTATTGAATGGTCTAAGATGTGTGTTGATGCAGCATGGTAGGGTAATTGCTTACTCTTCGCGTCAGTTAAAACCTCATGAAAAGAATTACCCTACTCATGATTTGGAGTTAGCGGATATCATCTTTGCTTTGAAGATTTGGAGACATTACCTTTATGGTGAGAAATGTACGATTTTGACAGATCATAAGAGTCTCCAATATGTTTTTACTCAGAGGGATCTTAATCTTCGACAGCGAAGATGGATGGAATTACTAAGTGATTATGACTGCATGATTGAGTATCACCCTGGACGTGCTAATGTAGTGGCTGATACTTTGAGTAGAAAATCCCAAGGTCGGATTAATGCTTTGTACGACAGTCGTGTTCCTCTTCTGGCTGATTTGAGGTCTACTGGAGTGAAGTTAGAAGTGGAAGATCGAGAATAAACTTTACTTGCTAGTTTCCAAGTCAGACCAGTTTTGGTTGATCTAGTGCTCGAGGCACAGATTAATGATGAAGAAATTCAAGAGTTAATTCGGTTAAGTAATCAGGGGAAAAAGAAAAATCTCAGAGTTTGGGAATCTGATGGCATACTTATGCAAGAGAATAGGATGTATGTGTCGAATAATATGGAATTAAATAGAGTAATTTTGGACGAAGCGCATTGTTCAGCTTATGCGATGCATCCAGGAGGTACTAAGATGTATCATACCGTTTGACCATTTTATTATTGGCCGGGTATGAAAAGAAGAATTGATGAATATGTTAGTAGATGTGCCATTTGTCGACAAGTTAAAGCTAAAAGAAAGAAGCCTTTTGGGTTGATGCAACCACTTCTCGTTCCATAGTGGAAATGGGAAGATATTACTATGGATTTTGTATACAAGCTTCCTCGTACACTAAATGGTTATGATGGAATATGGGTGATTGTTGATCGACTTACTAAGTCAGTGTAGTTTATTCCAGTGGGGGAGTAACAACGTTTCCAGACAAGTGCAACAGTTATTTATTTGTTTTATGGAAAAGAGATTTGGGTTTACGGATCTGTTGAGCTTGTTAAGTATGTTGGTCACTTTAGTTTCCCGGAAGTAACACCATAGAGCCCATGAAAACGGTGTCATGTGTGTTGATTTTTGGATTTGTGGGCATGATGAAATTTAAGGTCCTGAGATAGTACAGGAAACTACTCAGAATATTCAGGTGATTAAGTTTAACATGAAAGCGGCCTAGGATCGTCAAAAGCTTAGTAGACAGTCATGCTACTGATCGAATATATAATGTAGGTGATTTGGTATCTTTGAAGTTGTCACCGTAGAGAGGCGTGGTACGGTTTGGGAAGAAGGGTAAACTAAGCCCTAAGTACATCGAACTGTATCGGATCTCCGAAAGAATTGGTGAGATTACTTACAGACTTGAGTTGCCTTCAAAATTATCCAAAGTGCACAATGTATTTCATGTTTCAATGCTCGTCACTATATCTCTGATCTTTCACATGTGATACTTCCTCAACCTTTGGAAATTAACCCGGATTTGACTTATGATGAGGAGCCAGTGACGATATTGGATTGGAAAGAGAAGGTTCTGAGAAATAAGATAGTGAAATTGGTGAAAGTTTTGTGGAGAAACCACTCAGTGCAAAAGGCTACTTGGGAGACAAAGGATCGGATGAGAGAGATGTATCCAAGGTTGTTTTATGGATACTAGTGTTGTACTTGTTGTATGAAATTTCGAGGACGAAATTTTTATAAGGAGGGTAGATTGTGACAGCTCGTCCCGAAATATTTTTATCGATGCTGTGAAAAGACAAAAATGCTCTTGGGCGTTTGATTGTGTTTGCATTTTGGGCTAAAGGTTCGGGCCAATTATTGTAGGTCCTAATGTTTTGGACCCAATAAGAACTTAGAAAATGGTTTGTGGTGATTGGTGACCCAAAATCTGGACCACACATGTTCTCTCTCTCACTCTCCCGTGTACTCTCTTTCTCCTCCCTCTCTCGGCATTTCTGCAAATTTTGTACAAGTTGTACGGACAAGCTTCAATCAAACCATTTCTTCACGGATCGAGCTTTTAGTTACCATCATCATCATCCTTGTGAACCCAGGAACACATCCATACCATTTTTAGAACCTGAGACCTTCGAAACCCCCGAGAACCGTAACCCCAATTTTGGGGCACTGTTCATGCACACGTAAATGCGAGGTTTTTAGAAGATTCTAAGGCCATAGGAAGCTTTAGATCGTCCTTACGAAGCTCGGAGAAGAAGAACGAGGTGTTTTGGACGTCGGGAAGTCGAGATCGAAGAGTTTGAATTTTGGCCGGAATTATCGAGGCTTCTCCGGTGCAATCCTGTGATTATTGGAGCTTGAAAGTGGTAAGGTTGTGTTCTACTTGTTATAAGCTTCATTTTGGTTCAAATTTCATGAGATTTGGTTGAGAAATGGACGAGTTTTAAGGTTTTAAAGAATTTTCCAGAAACCGGCGAGAATTTGAGTTTCAGACGGCGGGGAACGGTGGTCGCCGGCGAGGTCAATCTGAGAAGAAGACGGAACATTTCGTCAGAGTTGACGAAATATTCTAACGGCATCAGGTTAGTTTTAACAGAATCTGTTAGCTTTAACGGAATATTCCCTAACGCCGTTACTGTTACCGTTAGGTGTGCCAGGCACGTGGCGGCACGTGGCCAGCGCTTGGCGTCACTTGAGAGGTCGGAAAATTATTTTAAAAATATGGTGATGTTCCTGAGGATGAGTAGGTTTCAGTGGTATATTCATATACCCAAATTGAGCAAGATAT
Source organism: Heteromeles arbutifolia (assembly GCA_024362995.1). Classification (NCBI taxonomy): domain Eukaryota; kingdom Viridiplantae; phylum Streptophyta; class Magnoliopsida; order Rosales; family Rosaceae; genus Heteromeles; species Heteromeles arbutifolia. The sequence goes on along the minus strand of JANCRC010000002.1, from coordinate 32,797,780 downwards.
GAGAAGTTATTACCAAGTTTTGTTTATGTGCTCTTAAGTGACGTTTTCGCATATAGGTGAGACCTATCCCGAGGACAAGCGTAATCATTCGAGGCTTGGGGGCTACGACCCTTCGACCTATCTGTGAGTGGGCTTTTGTTTTCAGTATATATATATACACATACTTGACGTTTTTCCCAGAAAACGTATTTAAAAGAAATGTGATTTAAATGCCATGTCATACTTGCCTCATATTTTAGTGTATGCATTATCATATTTATGCATAATGTTGCATGATGCTGCGGAGGCCTAGGTAAGCTACAGGTGAGTGTATTATGTTGGTAATGGTGATGAGATATGATGATGATGATGATGACGATGATGAGATATATTAGAGCTCATAATCTGCACCCCGGTGTCAGTGCTGCCGCCCAGAGTTAGGGGCACAGTCTTTCACGTGATGTTCACCTCCCGCACCACACGCTCATCTTGGATCCAAGTTAGGTGCACAGTCCTGTCGTATAGACCACTTTCAGTGGGTTCGACTCGTAGGTGACCTGCGATTGGCGCACAATCTTCACGTGATTGTAGCACTAGAGCATATTATTTTACACCCAGTCTTGTTGGACAGACCACGTGAGGTGGTTCCGACTCGTGTGTAGATGTATATACATGATGAGATATGAGATTGAGATATGTATATACTTGATGAGCAATATGATTGAGATGTGATTGAGATGAGCTCTAGATTTCGTCGTGCAGATCACGTTAGATGACTCCGGCTGACAGATGATTTATATCGAATTGCATCACCTGGCTTACATTAGTTATATTGTGATATTGGACAAGGCATTTGCTTGGCATTTTTATATGCGAATTTCGATATTTCTGAGCATGATTTTGAGATATATACGTATGTATTCTATTTTTTGGGAACTATACTTGTTTTACGGCGAAGGGTTAGAACTTTTGAGAAATGAAATGATTTTGAAAAGCTTTGTTTTTGCCCACTCACGCTTTCTGTTTTTCGCCCCTCCAAGTTTTGAGTAGGAATTGGTCGTTGGTGGCTTATGAGGTCTTGACGGAAGTTCTGACAGTTCACCTTCCATGTAGGATCATCTTCGGATGCTGTATTATTAATAATTGTCCTGCTAGACTGCACTAGGTTACTTATGCTCTGAATTATTAGGATTCACGCTTATTCGCACTACCACATTATCTTAGCTAGTATTGCTGGTGATTTGGTCTTTAGTTATCCGCATTTCTCTTTGTCCTTCCGCTTCTGCAATGCACACATGGCTACGTCACCCTCATGTGACGGCCAACACGCTTCGATTTCGGTCGGGGTGTGTCATCTGTTTTTTCCAATAGATGTAACTAAATTAAGCCAAAATTGTTATAAATGCCACAAGTCAAACCTACCAAACAGAAGTGGTTGCTGTCAAATTTGACAACAACTTCATAAACGCCACAACTAGTATATGTTATATAATTTGAAATTCATAACATAATATGGAGTAAAATTGATATAAATGCCACCATTGTTTTATATCCGGTCATATAATGCAATACGAAATTACATTTATTAATTAATGGGTAAATTACATTTTATCCCCTCAAGTTTGGGTGTGAATGCAACATCGTACAACATCTTTAAAATATTTTAATTTCGTACAGTTACTTATCATTTTATTCAATTTCATACATCCATTAAAAATTTTGTTAAATTAACTATTAATTGATGACATGGCAGGTAAATTTGCCCATACAGACAAAAAAACAATTAAAAAATAAATGAATTAAAAAAAGAAAAAAAAAGGGCCCCACCCTTCAATTATCTGCATCTCTACGACTCCCATTACACCCCCAAACCTACCGTTCAATCATTTGCATCTCTCCGATTCCCATTACAGCCCTCTTCTTCAATCTTCATCTTCCTTCCCTCCGATTCCCATTACAGCCCCCTTCTTCAATCTTCATCTTCCTTCCCCAAACCTACCATTCAATCATTTGCATCTCTCCGACTCCCATTACGGCCCCCTCCTTCAATCTTCATCTTCCTTCCCCAAATCCAGTCCTACACTGACCCATCAACCACCACCAAACCGGCGTAATCTTGTCCCTCATCTTCCTCGCTGCCCAGACATCAACCTCTGCTCAACCCTCCTCTTCCTCGCTATCGGCGTAATCTTGTTAACCACACCACGCCAGCGGCTGCAATACTTCTCCTCGCCCGCACAAAAATCTCTTCTCTTTTTCTCCGACACCAAATTAAGATCCACATACCAATATGACCCACTCAACCTTCTATCTCACAAAATTGAAAATTTTCATCTGTTTTCTTTTCTCACTTGGGTTTATTGATTTATTTTTGTTGGGTTATTGGGTTATGTAGTTTTGATTACTGGGTTTGGTTTGCATCTTAAAACAAATTAAAATGTGGGCAGACGTCGAAGAGGCGGAGCTAGTCAAGGGAAGCGGGGGAGTCGAGTGGCTCCTAGAGAAGAAGAGAGATGAGAGTGAGGTGGAGACGCCGGAGAGGAAAGTGAAGGGTGGGCGGAGGCCAAGAGGAGAGAGTAAGGAAAGGGTGGGCTGGAGAAGGAGAGAGTGGGCTATAATTAAAAAAAATATTTTATTAGTTTTTAATCCACGTGACACAAGCATAATGAGCCCGCGAGATCCATGTAAGCAGGTAATGGAAAAACTAACAGAAATTGAGACGATTATACAAAATTGAAATGAAATATTAGTAAAGGTATCAAATTGAAATGTTTTAAAGATGTAAGAAATTGTAATTGTACCCAAATTTGAGGGTGCAAAATGTAATTTACCCTTAATTAATTCATAAGCTAATAATGTCTATTTCATTATAATCATCTAGTATTGTTGCTTCTATCCTAGATTTCCTTCTTTCTTCAATTACCCCTTGTAGTCCATTTGAATAGTTGGTTGCATGATTCACCAGTGCAGTTATAATTCAAACCTTTTATGGAATACTTCTTCCTTATCGAACGTGGGTTCTATCAATTTGCAGTCTTGTACTTGTTGTGCATAGTGAATGACAAAGATCCCACAATCCAACCTGCATTTTTTAGTGAAAATATAAGTATAACAGATGAGTACATCACTCGATAACATTAGATGACAGATAATGATGTCATTTATATTTGAAATTACAGTAACTCTATAATTTGAATGCTTATGTACTATAAGGTTTGTACTTAGGAGTTTTCTCGTTGTTGTTAAGGTGTTGTCACTCTTGAAGTCCTTGTATATTGTTTGGATATTGTCTCGCTGCAAAAAAAGAAAAAAAAAAGATGTTTTGTATAAAACAATTTGTTTTCATTTGAAATTTAGTACATAAAACGGATTTTAGTTAAGGCTTTGTTCTTACCACTTGCAGAGCAAGGTCAAAATATTGGTCTCTACCTCCTTCAATCCTTGGTAGTTTGGAATTGTAATGTGTTATTGTTCATTTTTTATGTCCCAAACTATCAAGGTGAAGTGGAAGTAGTGCTTCATCGGGATGAATACTTTGCCAACCTTGTCCACATTTGCCAATCCCGTTATGAGATTTATCATATTTTATTATCAGTAGTAGTGAAATTTCTAAAATGCTCCTGAGATGACATGTAAACCTTCCACATGGACCTCAATTTTCCTTTCACTTTTCCAGTCTTATTTTACTTTTTATGAATAGTACTCATTTATACAAACATGTGGCCACAGACGGAACTCAATTTAGAGTTATAACGAAAAAGTTATGTTCGAATCCGTGTAAAAATACCTGAGACAAATTCAAAGCTTGGAATTTTGTCCTTGTGTAGCGTGCACCACTGCATGGGTCCTTTTTAGGGGACCTGGATTGTCTGCCCTCCCCATCCCATACCCTTCCCATCCCCTCTTATTTATGTAGTCACGGTTAAGCCACATCAACATATTATATTCCCATTGCTTTTTGTCTTATTATTTATATAAAAAAATCAATATAAAATGTTGACGTGGCTTAACCGTGACCGCAGAAATAGGAGGGGATGGGAGAAGGGGATGGGATGAGGGAGGGCAGACAATCCAGGTTCTTCTTTCTTTTGGTCGGTACCCCACATCTCTCTTTCTCTCTCTCTATCTCTCACTCCCTCATTTTTTTTCTTCTGAAAATCATTCTTTCTCTCCAACTTTTGAACACACACACTCTAAGCTCCGAGAGCTTCTCCCTAGCTTTCACCTCATTTCCTTCACAAATCAAACTTGAAACTTATATCTTTGGAATCCTTAAGACTCAACGAACCCAACAATGCCCTTGCATGTGACATTAGAGCACTAGGCAGTGACTTGCCATGGAACCCGAGAGCTTTGAGCTCTAACTTTCAACCCCAGGTGAGGTTCTCTGAGAAATCCTTGTGTATGGTGTTATTTTCTTGCTTGGGAGGTTGTTTACATGGAAATGTAACTTGAAATAAGGGTTTAAATTCCCTGCTTTTCCCTCTGTTTGTTAAACCAGTTTCCCATGGTGTTCTCCAGGCAAAACCGATCGAGTTTGTGGTACTAAATATCTTTATGCATGTGGTGTTTTTTTTAGCTGGAAATCACTAAGATTGGATATGCATGCTTACTGTTTCCCATTTCCAGAAGCTGCCGAACCTTACCAAGCTCTATTCGTCGAATCTGAGGCGGATTCGACATCTGTTCCTCCAAATTTTATTTTGGGTATGAATCTAAACCTTCTTTTGAGACTTAATCTGTGTTTTTTTTTCACTTGGAAATGCATCAAAATGGAACTCGGGAACCCTTAACTGATTTTTGGGTTTTCCTCTCCCTTGCAGGCCTTTTTCCGACGGGAAACTCCTCCCTTGCAGGCCTTTTTCCGACCAGTTCTGGCCACCTTGAAACCCTCTAGTATACTTATGTTTCTCTTGTCCCAACTTCTAATTCATATAGTATATGCTGGTTTGGTGGGAAATTTTAGGAAAGAATGTTGTTGCCGTACTGTTTTTACAACAAGGATCTAAATGCAAAATTTGCTGAAAGCTTTAGGGCTCTTTGGTATTTTAATGAAATTAGGGCAGTTTCGCAATTACCTCTAGTTTTAAGGGGAATTTTGGACAGATAAACTGTAATCTGCCCATTTTTGTGTATGATTTGTGTTTTAAGTGTTTTGCTAAGTTACTGTGACTTGGTATAGGTACAAGCTTATTCGGATTTACAAATGACAAGGCTTATCGAGAGCAAGCAAATTATGGTTATGTGAGTGGGTCCTTTTGTTTTTACACATATATATATATATATATATATATATATATATATATATACATATATATATATATATGTATGTATATGTGATTTACCCAACAACTGCTTTTATATATTATGATGTGATATGCCATGCTTAGTTTTTACAAATAGACTTTTCGTACACTTTATGTTTTAAATATTATTTGTGAGCATAAACTTGTGGCATGACATTCTTGCGTTTTATCTGCTCATTATTACATGTTTGCACAGTGTCTCTTAGTTATTTGTATTGTCCTGAGCCAAGGACTAGCTTCCCGTGTAGTTCACATGGACTGTTTACATTCGCCTTGGATCCAGAGTTAAGTGCCAGCCTGTCTGTTTGTATGATGTGGTGGACTTGTATGTGATGCAACTAGCACAGCTCACGTGATGTAGTACTAGAATGTAAAACATACACCTAGCCTATTCATGCAACTACTTCCTGTATAACTTGTGTGCCTACATAGATAATGAGCAGTGATTTTCATAGCAGTGGATTTTTTATGATTTTTCATAACTGTGATTTTATGGTAGCTATTTTAGTTTTGATGATGAGATATTTCATAGTAGCCCCCTATATCCTTTAACTCATTTGTGCTGCAGGGTTTCCTACTACCTATTATTATAGTATTATTTTGGGAAATCATATACTTATTTTACAGCGAGGGGTTACACTTTTTGAAAAGGTTTTACAAAACTTTATTTTTCAAGGCCACTCACCCTTGTTTTTCGCCCCTCCAGGATTTTAATGGCAGATGTTTCGTGATGGCGAGGATCATTGGCAAAAGCTGCTATGTAGGAGACTTTTCCTTTTGGTATAAATGTCTTTACCCTTCTTTTACTGCAATTTATCTATGCTCTGACATCACTTGTGTGATATGGGTTCAAACCCCGCTCACATGCGCACTCTAAATTAGTCACTTTTAGTTTTTAGTTTATTCACGTTTTCCACATAACTACACTTTATGGCTTTGTCACAATCCAGGTGTCGGCCAGCACATTGCGATTCGGGTGTCCAGGTGGACATTCCGGGTCGGGGTGTGTCAAATTTATAGAGAGGATGAATGAGCATTAGAAAGCAATGTGAGAGATATTTGTCAATCCTTGCATGCAATGTGTTTATAAATCAATTTTACAAACCTTTGTAATGCTCATATAATGCACTTCTAATCCTTCCTATCTAACGTTTGGTGATCTGATCCCTTTACTCACTTGACATCAAAATTTTGGGATTTGAAAGTTTTAACATTTTTTATGTTATAATTTGACATTTACAATTAAGATATAGTTGCATCACAGACACAAGATCGATAATCTGAACAAATTCAATACCTTTTTTCCCATCTGATGCTAATTTTTAAGAAATCTATCACATTCTCCAACAAATTTATTCACGAAATAATTGACAACATAAATTAACTTTCACCAAAAAATTCTCAGAATTGTTTCCTACCTACCACCTATCCAAATTCAACTTCGTTTTCCAAAGATAAATTATATTGATTAATAAGGATTAGGAGCTGTATGTGCATATGCAATAACTTTAATGACACACTTATTGCTAATTAAAAATTAAGGCCCAAATCAAGCTCCCAAAATCTCAATTCAAGATAGCTTAAGCTGAAACATTTTCACTAAACCTAAGTAAAGACCAACCCAAAATCCCATCAAGTATCATTCATGATTCCCCAAAGCAGTAGAATCCATTTCAGTTAAACAAAACAGATTAGATAAGATTCTACCACATACAAAAGTACGAATAAAAAATAGTGAAAAATAAAAAATCACATTACCAGAAACAGGGTGAGAAATTGGGGGAAAACTCAGATAAAACTCAATCTTTGGAAAAATTAAAAAATCTCGTAATATATATTTGTGAGAAGTGAGAACCCTAGAATGGGAGCTAAGAAAATCACCAGATTGAAGAGTGCTTGTGCTTATATGCTCTTTTGTCTCTTCTCTTCCTCCTACTCCTCCTCCATGACATTAATCACCTAATCAATGTGTTTACAGAGTCCATCACCTAAACAGGAATAATGGAAGATGTGAAGCTACTAGGATTTTGGCCAAGTCCATGTGTTTACAGAGTGATATGGGCTCTAAGCTCAAGGGGTGTGAAATATGAGTACATAGAATAGGACCTTTCCAACAAGAGTGAACCTCTATTGTTGTTGCACTGCAATCCAGTTTACAAGAAGGTTACGATTCTTCTTCATCGAGGAAAACTGATTTCTGAGTCGGTTGTCATCCTTGAATACGTTGAAGAAACTTGGCCAGAGAATCATTTGCTGCCTGGAGATGCTTATGATTCGAAAAAATGGTGGATTCAAATGGAATTGAAAATGAAAACAGAGATTAGGTGGAGAGATCGAGAGAGAGGTAGAGAGATCAATTCGTTTACAAAAATGGAGGAATTGTTTCTATGCAAAGGAAAGATCGAGATTAGGCAGAGAGCTTGAGAAATGGAGATCGAGAAATAGAGATTAGGTGGAAAGATTGAGAAAGGGAGAAAGGATTAAACGGGAAAAGATTGTCGTTAGGGGTAAAACTGGAAACTCAATGTTTGGGCCATTTTAATTGGGTTGGTTTGATATTAGGCTTTGTTTTAATCACTAAATAAACTTATTACTTAGTTTTTGGTTAAGATTCAAAGTTTTGAAATCCTTTTCATTAGTTTTCCTATAAAAAAAACCTAAATTTTCCACGCCATTCTCCACCCCAAAGCTAATGTAGAACCCCAACTCCATCATCCATCCCCTCCAGTACGTCTTCAACATCATCTTCATCATCGACAACATCCACGTCCACCACTTCAACCTCACCGACGACACCAACATCGCCTCCAACCCACCCACGTTGACTGGCACTGCAAATCGGACAACGACAACATCTCTCCCTCCTTGCGAAGCTAAATTCCATAAATGGACGAAAAATCTGAAACCCAAAATGCAGAAAAATATCGAATCGAATACGATACAAACCGATTTAACCCCAATCCAAAAAATAGAGTTCAAATTCAAAAATAAAAACCAGAGTAGCGATTTGAGGAGCTCAGGCACCTTTTTTTCTCACACTATTGGAGTCCTCTTCCAAATCAATGAAAATCTCACCGTTAGATCTGATTGCAGCAATCAAAAAGGGTAAGATGGACTCTGCCAACGCCACCGCCGACTTCTCTGGCACCCAGGTCACCTCAGTCATTCTCGAGAACTGTGAGGTCGTCATGATCTTGACCACATCCATTGTTGTCCAGAAGCAGCCTCGCATCATCCAACCGCCCAAGCACCTGATCGTGTAGGAGACGAAGTCGGAAGAAGTCCGCGACGACAGCAAGAAGGACACCATCTTCTTCGGCACTCAGATTGGCACCGTCAAAGGCTTCGCCAAGGTCTGGTTTTATAACAGCACTTTAATTTCAGATTTCAATTCAATCAAATATGATTTTTCTCGACAGCAAAGGATGGTTATTCGACGGGAAAGGGGTGGGATTACGCATGGAGCCGACGGATCAACGGAAAAAGGAATAAATTGATATGGCGTTGGACGGATGTGGCAACAAGGAGCTGGAAAAGTTTATAATTTGAGATTGCAATTTGCATTGAGAGTAAATTAAGGGGCGGCGCCAATTTTTATTTTATAATTTGTTTATTAATTTATGTGTACACATCAGCAAAAATATATGTTTTTTATTTGCCACATCATAACTTAACGATCAAATTGATGGTTAGACTAATAGATGTATAAAAATGCTATGAAATGAAAGTAAATGTACGAAACTGAAATATTTTAAGGATGTTGTATGAGGTTGCAATTGTATCTAAACCTGAGGGGGTAAAATGTAATTTACCCTAAACAAATTGAGTGCTGCTCCACTCACCCCAATGTCTTATTTTCCCACCCCAGTTTTTATTAAATTTTTACTCTTATGAAATGACATATAAGGACATGCAAAAAGGCCACGCTTCCGTTTCAGTCTCCTTCGACCTCTCTCAGTCATTTCCGAAACTCCAACCTCCATAATCGACAATGCAATTGTGATCAAGGCTATGAAACGGACTGGATCTTGTGGACAAGTGACTCAAGTGAAGGTCAAGTTTCTATTACTTTGTGTCGGTGAATGGTGAGGAGAGAGGAAGGGGATGGGGCATTTGGAAGGAAGTCGATTATTGCGGATTGAGATGCCATTGTCGTTGCCACTGCCAAACCCACTAGGCAGTGCTAGGAGGTGGTCTCTTTGATTGGGATTGGGATTGGGATTTGATTTGGATTTGGAGGGTGGACAAATTCATCGGTAACCAGTTTTGATTCCATTTTTGATACTTCGTTTCTTGCCTTGCCTTCGCCTATATTTGCTTATGTGGGTCTGGGCACTTGGGCACTAGCCAAGCACAGGCAGAGCATGCAAATTGCAATGGAAGTGCAAAGTATGTATATGATTGTATCAAAAGTGATGGGTGAGCTCGGTTTTTCGTTTCGATTTTGTTTCAAAATTATTTCATATTTGGAAATTCAAGGAATTGAAAATAGAATGGAGGACATGTTACTGGAAGGAAATCAAGCATTGATATGATAGCATCTGGGCTTTTTAAACAGCCAGTAATGATGGGATATGAGGCCATTGAGAGGTGTTGGGGGTAAGGGTGCTTTGGGAATAATACTAGGTGGAAAAATTGTATGGTTTTCTTTTTACTTTTTGTAGACAACGAAATTTTGGTAAATAAATCTTCACCAACGCATTAAAGTTTCGACATGTTAGGGCATACATGGCATACGCCACGTGTCGTACAAATTGTACACATGGTGTGTGACTCAACAAAATAGGAAGAAATACCCTTGGAGGATTAAACAAGTTTTTCTTCTCATTTTGGGCAATGACAAGGCGCTTACACTTCAATCCATTACGGATCAAAGCAAGTTTTTCTCATTTGGGCAATGACAAGGCAAGCACACTTCAAGTTTAAAATTGTATCAGGTGGGAAAATTAGGCCATAAGTTTGACCACTTCAAGTTTAAAATGATCTTAAGTGGGAAATTAGGCCATATGTTAGACCACTTGAATTTCAATATTGCATTAAGTGGGAAAATTAGGTAATGGTGCTTGGGTGGGAAAATTTTGTGGTCGTGATTCATTCTCAAAGCTTATAAATAGGCTTCTCCATCAAGGTATTAAGCATCCTAAAATTCACAAAATACATTTCTCTACTCCCAAATTGGAATAGAAATCCCTAAATCCTTGAAGCTTTGAAACTCTAAAGCTTTCAAGCATCCAACCTCCCAAATTCCCAAGATCAAGCCCAACGGCCTTTGAAGAAAGCATCCATTCATCCTAAGATCAAGCCCCGACGGCCTTTTTGGATCAACAACATCAAGCCAAATCTACACTACTATTCATCCTAAGATCAAGCCATGAAGGCTCTTTGGATCAACAACATTAACAAATCTACAAAACTGTTCATCTTAAGATCAAGCCCTAACGGCCCTTTTGGATCAACAACGTCAAGCCAAATCTACACCACTGTTCAACCTAAGATCAAGCCCTGAAGACCCTCTGGATCAACAACATCAACAAATCTATACAATTGTTCATCCTAAGATCAAGCCCCGATGACCCTTTGGATCAACAGTACATCCACAAATCAACACCTTACGAATATCGAATCAGAGGATCAAATTTGTGAGAGATCGTAAGCCCAAATTCATTAATACAAAATATTATTCTGTTCACGTGTTCTTGTTTGATTCGTAGCAAGAATTTCCGTGCTCACAAATTTGGCACGCTCAGTGGGACCATCTCTACCTCTCATCTCCATCTTCAAATCTGTAAAAGGCCAAAATGGCATCAAGGAAGGTTCAAGCTGTTCCCGCAAACAACGCGAAGGACAAAAGCGTCCTCATCGCAAGTGGTAGCACTTTGGGCATCATAACTCGAAGCAAGGCAATAGTTCTTTCTGATATATCTTCCACCCCTGTATCAACTCTTCTAAATGAGCATGAGCACCCGAGGCATGAGCCCGTGATCACCCTGGCCTCACTAAGAGCACCAAGGAAGGAAAGTCTAAAGAAGTACTCCGAGTCCCTGCTCTCTGATGCCGACTCAAGCAGCAGCATAGCCATGCAAGTTATGACCACCGGATCGACTTCAATCGAGGAGCAGCTAGCTCAAATGAATGAAGCAATCGCAAAACTCACACGGAGTATGGAGGAGAAAGACTTGCAAATTACTGCACTCGTCAACCAACTACAGACGCAGCACGGCGTGAAAGTTGACCTAAAAGTTGATCCACTAAAAAGTGAAGCCGACCAAGTCGAGGAGCCCCCGATAGAAAAAGCCGAGGAGACGTTTGATTTCAGGTTCTGACTGGTTGCTTTCTTTCTCCTTGTCTCGCAGGTAAGAGCAAGGGTAAAGGAAAAGACAGGGAAAAAGCATGATATGAGATACCTTTGCTTTCGACCCTGATGATATGAGATACGTTTGCTTTTGAAGAAGCATCGGATGGATCAGCACATGTATTGGTTGCGCTTGTCTCCACATGCTTCGATTTATCAATTTCCCTTATCCGTTCTCCAAGTGGATGTGGTATCTTCTCTGGAAGCACAAGATGTTGAAGATGAGTACTCGAGAGCAAGGCTAGGTAAGCACTCAGGGAAGGGGTTCCAGGCAGTCGATTCTAACTCGGAAGGTTAATTCCAAGCGCTGGCTGATTGCTCTCTTTCTCCTTGTCCTGCAGTGAAGAAGGATGACAAAGAAAAGGATAGGGATAAAGCATGCTATGAGATACTCTTGCCCTCAACCCTGATGATATGAGGTACTTTTGCTCTTGGAGGAAATAATATAAGATTTTGATGCGGGTGTAAACTTTTTGATCGAGAGGGGTTTCTGGTTTAGGAAATGAGCTGATCATTTTGAGTGACTTGATCGAAGAGGTGTTCTCAAAGAGGAAGACAACTGAGTATGCTGAGAGGCTTGGTTGCAGATACCTTCTTGATGAGGAAGAAGAGTCAGGCATCTTGGATGTGTGCCTTGCCATGGAGGATGAAGGTCGACCTATATAGGGAAGGGCGCAATAGCAGGTAGTGGTGCGGATGAGGCTTTGTCTCCCACGCTTGTCGGCAAAGTGTGGTAGTTGGAATAGTGGACTTCACGCATTTTTAACTTGGTTTGAGATCTTTGATAAAGTTGCACGTGCTATCTGAAAAGCTGAGATTGCGTCTGAAAAGTGTTGACGGACTTTATGCAGGAAAATCCGGCTTTTGAAATTCAGAGAGTGGTGTCTCTTTGACTTTTGAACAGGTGGCTGTGTTGGTTCTCCTTTTATAGAGGTATTGATTGTATTCAAGATGCACACTTTGAAGATTTCCCGCCTGTGAAAATTATCTCTGCTGTATATCTGAGATTTTACTCTATCCAACCCTTCTCTTTTATCATTTCTGAAAATGGCTTATCTGTCTAATATTGGCTTAGATTTGAGTCTTGGGAATGATATAGATGCGCCGCGTCAGGGTGATATATGGCGCCCGTTCTTCTTATCTTTTAATAGCCTTTTTACAGTTGAAGACTCTATGATGGGGGATGAAATAACAGCTACAATAGTAGCTAGGAACCTCCTCACTCCTAGAGATAATAGACTTCTTTCACGACGGTCTGATGAGTTGGCCGTTCGAGACTCCCTAGCCCTCAGTGTTCGATTTGCGGGCTCTGTGTCCAATATGGGCCAACGCTTACTTGCTCGAATTCGCCAAGTTGAATCATTGACGACCGAGGTGGAAAGTCTTGGACATGAGATCAAACGTCTTAAGCGCGAGAATAGAAAGTTGCATGTGCTTGCAAATAATTATTCAACGAGCATGAAGAGAAAGCTCGATGAGCTGCAGGAATATGAAGGTCGGATTCAAAGTAACCATCAGAGGTTTGTGGCTTTCTTTCAACGTCACCTTTTGCCTTCGACAGCTAGAGTCCAACCGAGCATCGAGGTGTCACATGATCAATGGACATGCTTTATTTTATTTAGTTTATTGTGCTACAACACATATCTCATTAAGATGTGTTACTTCCCTGTTTTCTTCTCTTTCTTTTCTTTTCTTTTCTTTTTTTTTTAATTTATTTTTTTATAATCATACTTTTTCAAGGTGGTGCCGTGCACCATCCTCACACTACTATCTTCCTTTCAATCATTTTGTCTCCACCACCCTTTTTTTTTCTGTTTTTTTTTTATGGATGGTGCCTGACGCACCAAATGTCCTTTGTCATCTTTTTATTATATATATATATATTATTTTATTTTTTATTTTTTATTATTCTTGAGAAACTAGGAGCATGATTCTTCGACGGAAAAGCAAAGTGGAGAGTATGGGTCTTCTTTGCTGCACCGCATTCTTCTCTGCACCATTTTTATTTGCACAGTCACCGTACCATTCTTCTCTGCCTTCTTTTTAACATGCGGATCATTGTTTGCACAGTCATCGCATCGCATTCTTCTCTGCGTTCTTCTCCGCACGTGGATCACTGCTTGCACAACCACTGTGCCATTATTTGCACAGTCACCGCATCATTACTTGCACAGTCGTCGCACTTCATTTGCTTCTCTGGGTTTGTCGATGGGATTTTTCCTCTGCATACTTTTTTGCATGCGGACTTGCACAGTTACTGCACCATTACTTGTACAGTCGCCGCACTTCATCTGATTCTCAAGGTTCGTCTACAGATATATACATGTATATATAAATGGGATCGAATCGTCACTGCTCGACAATTGCACAGCCACTGCATTGCTGCCTTGCCCTGTTACTACAAGGCCGCCTGTGTGTCATTTGCCGAAAGCTCAACCACAGTCATTTCATGTTGCACTGCTGTTGACTACAATCATAACTGCATGCACTGCATTCTCCGCGTCCACTATCTGCTGAACTTGGTGCTGGACAAAAAGCGGCTGCAAGTGCAGGTTTGAAGGCTGTGGTGAAGGAAGGAACGAAGGCAGTCGCCAGCTTTCCTTTGCGGAGCCTTTACACGGTAAGGTTTATTTTCTTGAGGACGACTTTGATGTTCTGGGGTCGTGCATGCATTCAAATATATATATATATATATATATATATGTATATATATATGGCAGGTGGTTGTCCTATCACCGTTTGCATATATATATATATATATATATTTTGATTGTAGCAGGTGGTTGTCCCAATTGAATATATATATATATATATATATATATATATATATATACACACATATATACATATATACATATTTTGATTGTGGCAGGTGGTTGTCCTGTCACTCCATGTACATGCATACATACATACATACATATATATATATATATATATGTTGATTGTCTCATCATCGTGTATATAAAATATGTGATGTGTGCACCCCACTGATGGATTTCTTTGCTGTGATGCCAGGAATCTTTCATTTTGGAGAAGGCAGAGCATGATGCTGAAATCCTCACAAAGCTTTTAGAGACGTGATAGTAGGATGTGGGTGTACTTGTTCCAGGGACTGCAACGAGGTTTCGCTGTGTAGTGCCTTTTGATCACAGCTTTCCCTCGGCGGGGCGCTGCCGTGTGGTGTTGTGCAAGAGACTACAGCGAGGCTTTGCTGTGTAATGTCTTTTGGTCACAGTTTTCCCTTGGTGGTGGTGTCACCATGCATGCAAGAAACTGCTTGCGTAATCGTTGCGGGGTTGCGTAGTGCGATTGCATGGCATTTTGGTTTCCTTGCTAATGTGGCATGCTTTGAAGGACCGTCTTGTAGCTGCCCTCTTTGCCGTGCCTACTACACCGCCGTCGCTGCACTATCCGCTGTCCTTGTTGCACTGTCCGTCATCCTGCTGCTCATTGTTTTTTGTAATAAGGCTTTGTAACCAAATCTTTCCCTTAAAGAAATAAAGTATTCATATTTTGAATTTGCTCTTTATTCTTCAAAGTGTTTGTGTTTTTGTTGATGATGTGACTGTACTTGAAGTTTTTGAAGTTTCAAGTTGCCTACGTACCCTCGGTTGAGGAGGGATCAAGTCATGACGTAGTTCCAAATGAGTGATGGTTTTTTTTTTGGTGATAATTTTGCCGTACACAGTTTATGCTCTTGTGGGCCAGGAGCGTTGTACCGTGTGCAGTTTAGGCTCATGCAGGCGAGGAGCTCTGGTTGTCGTCTTTTAGGGGTAGTAGCGCTTCAAAAATCTGCCATTGATGGGGCCGATCTTCAAGCCATCTTCTGCCATGATTAAGTAGGCACCGTTGGTGTAGACCTCTTGTATTACGTATGGTCCATCCCACTTTGATGTGAACTTGCTTTTTGTCTTGTGAGTTGTGATGATAGGCCTACACAATGCGAGGACGAGATCTCCAGTTTGGAAAGACCTTGGGCGGACCTTCTTGTTGAATGCCTTGGATAGCCGTGCTTGGTAGCATTCCAAGTGTTGTTGAGCTTCGAGCCTTCTTTTGTCGAGTGCTTCCAACTCTTGAAGGCCCAACTTTGCATTTTCTTCATCAGTCAAGCCTTCTTGTATAGCCATTCTTAGTAAGGGGATTTGACTTTTGAGTTGTAAAACAGCTTCTACACCATATACAAGAGAATAGGGAGTAGCTTGGGTAGGAGTCCTATGTGTCATCCTATACGCCCAAAGTGCTTCGCTTATTCTTTCGTGCCGGTCTTTCTTTGTTCGGCCTATCACCTTCTTTAGGAAGTTGCACAATGTTTTGTTGAATGCTTCTGCAGGACCCTTGGCTGGAGCATGATACATGGATAACTTGTGCTGCTTGAACTTGTATTTCTCACAGAGCTTGTCCACGAGTCGGTTGGAGAACTGTTTTCCATTGTCAGTGATAATGTAGCGAGGCACACCATATCGGTGGATGATATGCTTCTTGATGAAACGGACAATAGTTTCCTTCTTGACTTCCCTTAAGGGTACGGCTTCAGCCCACTTGGAGAAGTAATCTGTTGCAACTAGGATGTAAGCTTTTCATGCAGATGACTGTGGTGCGATTGGTCTTACAACATCCAATCCCCATGCATCGAATGGCCATGAAGCTGTTGTAGGGTGTAATGGTTCAGGCGGTTGATGTATGAAGTTGGCATGGAATTGGCAGGCTTGGCACCTTTTGGCATGTTCCAGGTAATCTTTCACCATGCTTGGCCAGTAGTAACCCATCCTTTTAAGCTAGAAATGTAGCTTTGGTCCAGACTGATGGGCCTCGCATACACCTGAATGTGCTTCTTCCATGGCTTGATTGGCTTCTTCCTCACCTAGGCATCTCAGAAGTACTCATTCAAAAGAGCGTCGGTAGAGTGTTTCTTTGTAGTAGAGAAAGCGAGGTACTCGTCGACGTATTTTAAAGCGGTGTCTAGGATCATCTGGAAGCTTTCCATGCTCCAAGTAGTCGATCAGTGGCTGTCTCCACTCTTTAGTGTCGATTGGAAGTACTGAGATGACGTTTGTATCATCCAGTGGCATTTGAGTGATGAGCGGGATCACCCATCTTTGGCAAACTGGCACGCCTGCAGCTTTGTCTTCTCCTAGTGTCATGCTTGAGGCTAGGCTGACGAAAGCATCTGCCATTTGATTTTCTTTTCTTGGCACATGTTCTAGTGTCACAGCCTCAAACTTTTGTAGAGTTGAGTTGCCTGCTGGAAGTACGGGACGAGATCATTTTTTCTCACCTCATATTCAGTTAAGAGTTGATTGATTATGAGCTTGGAGTTGCCGTAGACCTCAAGGGCTATGATTTCCATGTTGATTGCCATTTGGAGCCCAATGATCAGTGCTTGGTACTCAGCGACGTTGTTGGAGCATAGTTCGCTTAGTTGGAAGGAGTAAGGTAGTATTTGCCTTTGTGGCGACATGAGTAGTACTCCTGCCCTCGCTTCGTCTGTTCGTGCAGATCAGTTGAAGAACATCGTCCAAGTTGGGAAGATATCGGTGTAAAACACCTCCTCGTCAGGCAAGTCGTTTGAGATTTTCCAATCGGCTGGGATTGGATGATTGGCAAGGAAATTTGCTAGCACTTGTCCCTTAACAGCTTTAGCTGGGATGTATACAATCTCCTATTGATTGAGAAGCAATGCCCATTTAGCTAGTCATCCTGTCAAGACTGGTTTAGACATGACGTATCTGACCAGGTCAGCCTTAGCAACCAAGTGGATAGTGTAAGCCTGCATGTAATGCCTGAGCTTCTGGATGGCGAATACCAAGGCGAGGCACATCTTTTCTATCAAGGAGTAGTTCAACTCAGCGCCGGTGAAAGTTCGACTGAGGTAGTAAAGCGCTCATTCTTTATGGGATTCATTTTCTTGTGCCAAAAGTGCTCCAACTGAACTTTCCTGAGCGGCGATGTACAATATGAGCGACTTCCCGGGCATAGATGCCCCCACGAGAGGTGGACTTGATAAATACTTCTTTATGCTTTCAAAAGCGTTGTGGCATGCTTCGTCCCATGCGAACGGAACATCCTTCTTCATGAGTCGACTGAACGGTTGACAACGCCCTACAAGGTTGGAGATGAAGCGCCTAATGAAGGCTAGTCGTCCTTGTAGACTTTTCAGCTCGTGCAGGTTCCTTGGCTCAGGCATGCTTTGAATGGCCTTGATCTTTGATTGGTCCATTTCAATGCCGCGGTGCTTGACAATGAAGCCGAGGAACTTTCCAGAGGTGACGCCAAATGCGCATTTCAACGGGTTCATCTTGAGGTTGTATTTTCGCAACCTTTCGAACACTATTCGTAAATCTTTTAAGTGATCAGATCTTCTCTTTGTCTTGACCACCACATCGTCTACATAACATTCTACATTTTTGTGTAGCATGTCATTGAAGATTTTCTGCATTGCGCGTTGATATGTAGCTCCAGCGTTCTTTAGACCAAAGGGCATCACCTTGTAGCAGTAGATACCTTTTGGAGTGCGGAAGGCTGTTAGTTCCTCGTCTTCGAGAGCCATGTGAATTTGATTGTACCTAGAAGATCCGTCCATGAATGACAGTGCCTTGTGGCCAGTGGTTGCGTCCACCATGATTTCAATGACTGGCAAGGTGAAGTCGTCCTTCGGGAAAACATCGTTGAGGTCTCAGAAGTCTACGCAAACACGTATTTGTCCGGATTTCTTAAGGACCATGATGATGTCGGAGATCCACTTGGGGTATTACATCTCTTGAATGAAGCTTGCCTCGATTAGCTTGTCAATCTCAGTCTCAATTTGTGGGATGAGCTCAGATCGATAGCGTCTTTGAGTTTGCTTTATCGGTCACCTTCCAAGCTTGACTGCTAGATGATGCACAATAATGATAGGTTCAAGGCCGGGCATTTCTTTGTAGGTCCAAGCGAATACGTCTTTGTACTCTAATAACAGTTGGTAATATTCCTCTATCTCGTCCGCACTTAGTAGTGCACTTACGAAGATAGGCTTTGGTTCTTCGCTTGTGCCTAAGTTGAGTTCATTGAGATCATCAACCGTGGCTTGCCCCCCATCTTCAAGCTATGGTGGCACAGCAGTGACATATTCCTCGAGGATTTCGTCTTCTTTGCCTTCATGGATCGTGATGTGGAAGACATCTTGGACCTCTTCTTCAGCGCTGTTCTCTCGAGCTTTGTATTGTTTTGAGTCACAAAACTCTATGCAAGCATGGAGTTGCCCTGATTTTTTTAGGGCAACATTTAAGTTCCGTCCCGAGTCCATGACCTCTTGAATTAAATCAGCTTCGATCATGTTGACAATCTCAGCTTCATCTAGGCTTAAAAGTGTATTAACAATGGTTTCTTGCCCCCTTTCCGACGGGTGAATTTGTGGATGCAACGTAGGCTTCATGTGTAATTTCTTTGGAGTAACATGAATCCGTCCTTCATCTTCGCTTGACTTGGAACATGCCCCTAACGATCGAGGTAAAGACTTTGAGTCAAAAGAGCCAGAAGTGACGTCTTCCTTAGGGATTTCATCTTCTTTATCTTCTTGGATCATGACGGGGAAGATGTCTTGGACCTCCCATTCAGTGTCGTCTTCTTGGGCTTGTTGGCATGATGATTGTCCAGTATGGATGATGGTGCGCCTTCTTACTTTCAGCGGTCCATTTGTGTCAACCTCCAAGATTGCTTGGCGCTTCATCCTTGAAGGAATTGAGCTTCGAATATCGCCTTTTTCTGCTAGCCTGTCGAGCTTTTCCTCCTGTGATATTGTCTCCCTATTTCAAGAAAGCTTCTTGTTGTCTTCAAGTCTTTCCAAAGCTGACCGACGAGGAGGAGAGCTAGCAGTGTTGCTTCACTTCTTAGGTTTTAACAACCTTTCAAAAACATAACTTTGGGATGTTGGCATGGTAAGCCTCTTGAAAACGGAGGTTCAGTTTTGACCACCAATGCGATTAAGCGCTGACATTCTGGGTCTTGAATGATTCATCCTATCGAATACTGACGGCCGGGAGGGGCGGGTTTAAGCTCCTCTTGATCTTGCTCAATGCTTACGCTGATGTGTTTAGTGCTAGCGTTTTTCACTTTGCTTGAAATCTTCACGGGTGCATTGGGTGTGAAGCCAAGTCCAGCTTTGTTGTTGTCCACTCCGTAACCATGCTTTTTCAACTTCTTTTGAGTCTCGGTGAGTTCACGTTCTTTGTCGTTGATTGTGTTTGAAGCCTTCTTTCTAAGATTCGAAGAAGAATCGAAGTCGTACCCAGCCTTCGACATGAGTTTGTAGGCATTTGGATCAAAGCCTTCTTCGGTCCTTTTGGTTGGAAGAAAGCTTGGTTCCACCCCATTTGGCAGAGCTTTTATGAAGCCTTGTGGTGATCTTGCAACCTAGCGTTGCCTAGCTGTGTCAGAGGCAAAACTGCATTTGTCTTGAGCAACTTTACATTATCCTTATGCCGCTGTGCACCGGCTTTGCTTACTCCAGTTTCAAACGGGGATTGACCATTCTTTCTTCTCAACATCAGGATGTATCGGAAGACGGGTGTGTTTGGTCCATTTGAGGGCATTCTACTCTTTTTGGTTGTTGCAGGTTTAGCAAGCTCATCATCATTTTTGCTTGAAGACGGCATAGCTTATCCTTCTTGCTTCTTGGGCATAGCTTGCCACTCCTGCTTTTTAGGTGTTGGTTTGCCCGTGGATTTGATCTCTTTTGGAAGAGCTTCGGGTACCATGTCTTTATCCATGTAGAACTTGGCGTCTGCGAAATGTGATTCTGCTTCGGTGAATGGTGGACAGTACTACTCCATTCGTGTGGATCCAAGGCCTTCCTAAGAGCAAGCTGTAGGAAGTTCTTGCATCAATCATGTGGAATATCGTGCTTGACTTGAGTTCGCCGATGGTTATCTCCACTCGGATCATACCCATCGCTCTTTGTCCTTCTTGGTTAAAACCTTGGATTAGTAGACGGCTTAGGGATAGTTCATCCACCTTAATGTCGATTGTGGTCATTGTTGACTTTGTCATGATGTTTATGGCTGATCTACCATCCATAAGCATACGGTTGACTTTGCTCCCTTATGTCTCCCGAGATGAAGAGAGGACGATTATGAGGCTTTGACCCCAGCAGTAAGTCTTCATCCGTGAAGCTGATCGCGTTTTGGGTTACACAGCATGTGGCACATTCGTGTGGCCGAAGCTTCAAGCCTTTGTTCTTGCTTTCTTGTACCTCATGGTCGTCAGGACTTGCCAAGGTCGCTGCTTGTGCTTTTCGCATCTTCTTTGGCAATCGTAGTGCTTCCTCGATGCTAAAGTTCGTTGGCATACCTTCTTTGGGCGTAAGGGTATTTTCTTCCTCGATAGCGATGGCTTTGCCTTTTGAAGGTTCTTCCATTTCCACCTCGACCATGTGACATGCAGCGGTAGTGCACTGTTGGAAGAAGTCCTCTGGGAAGTACTCGTGCAAGGAGATGGGAATGCGTGGCTTTTGCTCCATAGGTTCCTCAGCATATGTTGGCTTAGCAGCTCTTATATTTCTTTTAGGCTTCCTATTGTTGCGGCGGTCTCCCTTGCTCCCCCTTTAGCCTTGTGGCTTACGGTCTTGGCTTCTTCGTCTTTTTATAGGTCACCAATGTCCACCTTTATTCATCATCGGTAGATGCGTCTTGGTTGCTTGCCTCCAGTGATGGTGGTACAGAAGGTGCCGTGTGGCTTGAGCATTGACGGGAAAGGTTAGGTGTCACTTGGAGAGGCACGGGATCGAATGATCCAAACAAAATCATGGTAGTATGTGTTGCGGCCGTGTCTTCAAGGTAGAGCTCGATTTTCCCTTGTTGAGCTAGCTTCATGATAAACTCTTTAAGGACGAAGCAGTTGCCAACAGGATGACTCACGATACGATGGTACTTGCAGTACCTAGAATCGTTTATGCGATTCATCTCTTCAGGACGTTTACATTCGGGTAGCTCCATCACCTTCTTTTCCAGTAAGTCATCTAACATGGCAGCCATGTCAGAGTCAGGAAAAAGGTACGTCTTCTGCTCCAGTTCCCTCAAGGTGTTTTTATACCTGTCTTGGATGCGAGAAGGCTCACTTCTCTTTATCTCATTTGCTTTGTTTTTGGAGGATCTCTTGATGGGCATGGAGGAAGTTTTGACGGAGGTAGTGTTGACGGTAAAAGCTTCCTTGGCGATCTTCCTCCCAGTCTTGTCTACATTTGGGGATAACACCTTATCCTTCTTGAAGTCGGTGATCGGCTCCTTCTTCCTGTGATTGGTGATACTCAGCTCCATGTCGTGGGAATGAGTCGCCAGCTCCTTAAATGTTCTTGGTTTTATGCCTTGGAGGATGTAATGTAACCCACAGTGCATGCCTTGAACGTACATCTCAATGGCGGAGGTTTCAGAAAGCCGATCTTTGCAATCCAGACTTAATGAATGCCATCTATTGATGTAGTCGACGACAGGTTCATCCTTCCATTGTTTCGTACTGGTCAGCTCCAGTATGCTTACGGTGCGGCGAGTGCTATAGAAGCGGTTGAGGAATTCCCTTTCTAGCTGATCCCAACTGTTGATAGATTCGGGCTGGAGGTCGGTGTACCAGTCAAAGGCGTTGCCTTTCAGTGAGCGTACGAACTACTTGACGAGGTAGTCTCCATCTGTTCCAGGATTGTTACAGGCTTCAATGAAATGGACGACATGTTGTTTTGGGTTTCCTTTTCCATCGAACTCCATGAACTTTGGCGGCTGATAACCCCTCGGCATCTTCAAAGCGTCAATCTTCTTGGAGTAGGGCTTTGAGTATAGTATGGAGTCATGTGAGCTTCCTTCGTATTGTGCCTTGATGGTGCTGGTGATCATCTCCTGCAGCTGCTGGATAGAGAGAGATCCCATGAGCGCCGCTGCTTGGTTTGGCTCCGGCTTCTCTTCAACTTTCTGTGCCGGAGGTTCACCTTCTTCATTGACGTCTTTCTTTAACGGATTAACCATTGGGTCGACTTTCACGTCGGGCTTTGCATCTAGTTGATTGACAAGTGCGGCAATTTGCAAGTCTTTTTCCTCCACCGTCTGTGTGAGTTTTGCGATCACTTCATTTATTTGAGCCAACTGCTCCTCAATTGAAGTTGCTCCGGTGGTCATGACTTGCATGGCTATGCTGCCGCTTGAATCGGCATCGGAGAGCAGGGACTCGAAGTACTTCTTTGGGCTTTCCTCTCTTAGCGCTCTTAGTGAGGCCAAGGTGATCACGGGCTCGTGCCTTAGGTGCTCTTGCTCATTCGGCAAAGTTAATGCAGGGGTGGAAGTCGCGGCAAAGAGGGCTCTTGCCTTGCTTCGGGTTGTGATGCCCGAAATGTCACCACTTGCGGCAAGGATGTTCTTGTTCTTCACTTTGCTTGCGGGAACAACTTGATCATTTCCTGATGCCATTGATTTTGGAGATGTGCTTTGGTTTTCTTGAACGGAGAAAGAGATGAAAGGTAGAGATTGTCCCACTGGGCGTGCCAAATTTGTGAACACCAAAATTCCTGCGATGAAAGAGGCAAGAACACGTGTACAAAATAATATATATTTTTTGTATTAATGATTTTGGGGTTACAATCTCTTTTAACTTGATCCTCTGATTCGATCTCCATAAGATGTTGGTTTGTGGATGTTGTTGATCCAAGGGCTGTCGAGGCTTGATCTTTGATAAACAAGAAGTTTCTTCAAGAGACCGTTGGTGGCTTGATCTTGAAGGTGGATGAACGTTTCTTCAAGGGCCCTCGGTGGCTTGATCTCGAAGGTGGATGAACGTTTCTTCAAGGGCTTTTGGGCTTGATTCTTGAAGAACGATGATCGCTGATTCGAGGGCCGTCGGGGCTTGATCTTGGAAGAACGATGAACGAAGAACGAATAGAGTTTTCTCGATCCTTCGGGATTTTCTTGAGAGCTTTTAGAGTTTCAAAGCTTCAAAGTTTTGGTGTGATTTGAATTCTCTTCCAATTTGGGAGTAGAGAAAATGTATGTCAAAATCCTCCCTTGATCCTTTGATGGAGAAGCCTATTTATAGGCTTTGAGAATGAATTACCACCATCCTTTTGTTTTGGTGGATGTTGTAGGTGAATTGGGTGGTTTGTTGTAGGTAATTTGGGTGGATTGTTGTAGGTGAATTGATGGGTTGTAGGTGAATTGGGTGGGTTGTTGTAATTTTAATGCAATGACCAACATTTATTTCACCGAAATTTCAATATCTACAGTTACGTAGACGATGTGGTGGTCAAGACAAAAAAGAGATCAGATCACTTGAAGGATTTGCGAACAGTGTTCAGAAGGTTGCAAAAATACAACCTCGAGATGAACTCGTTGAAATGTGCATTTGGCGTCACCTCTGGAAAGTTCCTCAGCTTCATTGTCAAGTACTGTGGCATCGAAGGTGACCAATCAAAGATCAAGGCCATTCAAAGCATGCTTGAACCAAGAAATCTACATGAGCTGGAAAGTCTGCAAGGATGACTCGCTTCCATCGGACGGTTATCTCCAACCTAGCAGGACGTTGTCAACCGTTCAGTCGACTCATGAAGAAGGATGTTCCATTTGTATAGGATGAAGCATGCCACAATGCCTTTGAAAGTATAAAAAGGTATTTGTCAAGTCCACCCGCCCAGAAGGCGCCTATGCCCGGGAAGCTGCTCATATTGTATATCGCCGCTCAGGAAAGTTCAGTAGGAGCACTCTTGGCACAAGAAAATGAATCCCAGAATGAGCACTTTATTACCTCATTCAAACTTGCACCGGCGCTAAGTTGAACTACTCCCCGATAGAAAAGATGTGCCTTGCCTTGGTGTTCGCCATTCAGAAGCTCAGACATTACATGCATGTTTACACCATCCACTTGGTTGCTAAAGCTGACCCGGTCAAATACATAATGTCTAAACCAATTTTGATAGAGCGACTAGCTAAATTGGTGTTGCTTCTCAATCAATACGAGATCATCTACGTCCCAGCTAAAGCCATCAAGGGACAAGCGCTAGCAGACTTCCTTGCTGATTATCCCATCCCAGCCGATTGGAAAATCTCAAACAACTTCCCTGACGAGGAGGTGTTCTACATTGACATCTTCCCAACATGGACGATGTTCTTCGACGGATGCGCACAAGCAAACGGAGGGGGGGCAAGAGTAGTATTCATGTCGCCGCAAAGGCAAATATTGCCTTATTCCTTCCAACTAAGCGAACCATGCTCCAACAACGTTGCTGAGTACCAAGCACTGATCATCGGGCTACAAATGGCGAATAACATGGAAATCACAGCCCTTGAGGTATATGGCGACTCCAAGCTCATAATCAATCAACTCTTAACTGAATATGAGGTGCGGAAATATGATCTCGTCCCATACTTCCGGTTGGCAATTCAATTGCTACAAAAGTTTGAGTTCGTGACACTAGAACATGTGCCAAGAAAAGAAAATCAAATGGCAAATACTCTCGCTAACCTAGCCTCGAGTATGACATTAGGAGAAGGCGAAGCTATAAATGTGCCAGTTTGCCAAAGATGGGTGATCCCGCTTGTCACTGAAATACTACTAGATGATACAAACGTCATCTCAGTACTTTCGGTCAACACTGAAGAGTGGAGACGGCTGCTGATCGACTACTTGGAGCATGGAAGGCTTCCAGATGATCCTAGACACCGCTCTGAAATACGTCGACGAGCACCTACAAAAGAACACTTTACCGACGCTCTTTTGAATGAGTATTTCTGAGATGCGTAGGTGAAGAAGAAGCTAATCAAGCTATGGAAGAAGCATACTCAGGTGTATACGGGGAGCATCAATCTGGACCAAAGCTACATTTCCAGCTCAAAAGAATGGGTTACTACTGGCCAAGCATGGTGAAGGATTGCCTGGAACACGCCAAAAGGTGCTAAGCTCGCCAATTCCATTCCAACTTCATACATCAATTGCCTGAACCATTACACCCTACAGTTGCTTCATAGCCGTTCAATGCATGGGGATTGGACGTTGTATGATCGATAACACCAAAGTCATCTGCAAAAGAAGCGTACATCCTAGCTGCAACATATTACTTCTCCAAATGGGCTAAAGCCATACCCCTAAAGGAAGTCAAGAAGGAAATTGTCGTCCGTTTCATCAAGGAACATATCATCCACTGATATGGTGTGCCTCGCTACATCATCACTGACAATGGAAAACAGTTCTCCAACCGACTCATGGACGAGCTCTGCGAGAAATACAAGTTCAAGCAGCACAAGTCTTCCATGTATCATGCCCCAGCCAATGGCCTCGCATATGCATTCAACAAAACTCTAGGCAACCTTTTAAAGAAGGTTGTTAATATGACCAAGAGAGATTGGCACGAGAGAATAAGCGAAGCGCTTTAGGCATACAGGACGACACACCGAACGCCTACTCAAGCTATGCCGTATTCACTCGTGTATGGCGTGGAGGTTATTTTCCCGCTGGAAAGCCAAATTCCCTCATTGAGGATGGCTATACAAGAACGTCTGACTGATGAAGAAAATGCAAAGTTGCGTCTTCAAGAGCTGGAAGCGCTGGATGAGAAAAGGCTTGAAGCTCAGCAGCATTTGGAGTGTTATCAAGGATGACTCTCCAATGCCTTCAACAAGAAAGTTCACCCTCGTTCTTTTCAAGTGGGAGATCTCGTCCTTGCATTGCATAGGCCTATCATCACGACGCACAAGACAAGAAGCAAATTCACCTCAAAGTGGGATAGACCTTATGTAGTACAAGAGGTTTACACAAATGGTGCTTACAAGATCGTGGAAGAAGATGGCTTGAGGATTGGCCCTATAAACGGCAAGTTCTTGAAGCGAGACTATGCCTGAGAAGAAGCCAAGCTCTTGGCCCGCAAGAGCATAAATTGCGTACGGCACCAAACAAAAAACAAAAATAACAAAAACAAGAAAGCAAAAAAAAAAAAAAAAAAAAAAAAAAACCTATCACACCATTTGAACTACGTTATGACTTGATCTCTTCTTTAGAGGGGTACGTAGGAAGCTCGAACATTCAATTTCCGAGTTCAGTCACATCAAAATAAAAAAAATAGGGTTTTATTAAATACTTGACTAATGAAAGTCAATTTTATTACAATTTCTTTGTACAAAAAAAAAAAAAAAATATAGGAGGGATTCTTCACAAAGGTTGATCAGGTGGCGCCTCAACACTTGACAGAGCTCCAGAAAGACGAAGCATCGGAGGTTGATCAATTGTAGCCTCCACACTTGGTAAAGCTCTAGATGACGAAGGCAACAGGTGCCTCTGGAGTAACGTCATAAACCTTTGATGATCATTCTGAATCCGAACTTCGGACGCCTGCAGTTGATCAAGCTTTCTCTTCATGCTCGTTGAGTAACTAGTTGCGAGCATGTGCAACTTTTTATTCTCGTGCCTGAGCCCTCTAATCTCTTGTCTAAGACTTGCCACCTCAGCCATCAAGGATTTAACCTGGCGAGTTCGAGCAAGAAGGCGTTGGCCCATGTTTGATACAGAACGTGCACACTGGACGTTGAAGGCCAAAAAGTCCTGAACAGCCAGCTCGTCTGACTGCTTGGAAAAGATCCTGTTATCCCTGAGGGTTAGGAGATTCCTAGCCACCATCGTAGCGGTTATGCCACTTTTCATCACAGAATCCCCAATTGTAAGAGGACTGTTAGGAGATAAGAAGGATGGGTGCCATATGTTGTCTTGAGAAGACATGTCAGCGTCTTCCACAACGTTCAAATCAACACGACGGTCAGAAG
The DNA here is from genome assembly GCA_024362995.1 of Heteromeles arbutifolia. Taxonomy (NCBI): domain Eukaryota; kingdom Viridiplantae; phylum Streptophyta; class Magnoliopsida; order Rosales; family Rosaceae; genus Heteromeles; species Heteromeles arbutifolia. The sequence goes on along the minus strand of JANCRC010000002.1, from coordinate 32,770,388 downwards.
AACATGCCATTTGCAAAAAAATGATGAAGGAAGAAGAGGTCGTGTAAATTGAATTCTCAGAAATGCAAAAGGAGGGAAATTCCTACAGGCAGCAACCTTCTGAAGGGTTTTTTTGGGAACATAATTGATGCCTCTATAAAAATAAGAGGCAACAGGGCCACTCGTTCAGAAATCGAAGAGGCAACTTTCTCGGAATTTCAAAAGTCGGGCCGCTTGTTCAAAAATCAAAGAGGCAACTCTTTCCGAATTTCAAAAGCGGGGCCGCTTGTTCAGAGATCGAAGAGGCATCGTTCTCTAAATTTCAAAACCCGAATTTTCTGGGATAAAGCTTGTCGGCACATTTCAGACGTAACCTTAGCTTTTCAGATATCACGGGCAACTTTGTTAGAAAAAAAAAATTTCTAACAAGGTTAAAAAACATGTGAATTTTACTGTTCCAATTACCCCACTGTTGCTGAGAAGAGTAAAGGAACAGCACTAATCTCTGACAAAGCTGAAAACGCATGAATCTTACTATTCCAATTACCCCATTGTCGCTAACAAGAGTAAAGGAACAACACCACTACTTGCTATTGGGAAATCCCTATATATGTCGACCATTATCCTCCACGGCAAGGCAGACCTGCAAAAATGCCCAACTTTTCCTTACCTCTGAGAGTGCACTCCCAGCGAAGCTTTTCGAAATACTCAGTTTTCATCCTCTCCGGGAATACCTTTGCAAACAAATCACGCCAAAGAAAAAGTATCTCATATCATTAGGGTCGAAAGCAAGAGTATCTCATATCATGTTTTCTCCCTGATTGCTTACCTAGCATTGCTCTCGAGTACTCATCTTCAACTGCTGATGTACTTTTGAAGAAGATACCACATCTGCCTGGTGAACAAATAAGGTATGTGAAATTGATACATCGAAGCATGTGGAGACAAGCGCAACAATACATGTGTCAATTCATCCGCTACTTCTTCAAAAGCAAAGGTACCTCATATCATTAGGATCAAAAGTACTTTGGATTTGACAGATTTGTTTTGACCCTCAAATTCTTGAGTTAGCTCGCTAAGGTGTGGTGAAATGCATGTGCCGATTCATCCTCTATGGAGCCGAAGATCACTTACCACGTGGAGCTGGTCGTGGTCCCATTCTGTTCAAGAACGAGCCTCGACGGCCCTTGAAGAAATCACAAGTCTGATTCAAGATCAAGTGTCCACCACTCTTGAATCAAATTCAGCTCCAGATAAAAGGATTAAATTCAGACATTTGGAGGAGGTCTGGCAGAAAAAAAACCTCCAGCCTAGCTCAAGATTAAGCCTGTGGAAAGCTACTTCTTCAAAAGCAAAAGTATCTCATATCATCAGGGTCGAAGGCAAAGATATCTTATGGCATGCTTTTTCCCTGTCTTTTCCTTTACCTTTGCTTTTACATGCAAGACAAGGAGAAACAAGGCAATAAGTCAAAACCTGAAATCAAACTTCCGATCTGGAACTGATTGCTCGGAACCTTTGCCTGGTTGCTTACCTAGCATTGCTCTCGAGTGCTCGTCTTCAGCTGTTAATAAATCTTGAGCGAATACTTCAAAACAGTTGATATGATGTTGGCTCTTTACATGGAAGCTGCCAAATATTGAGAAGTTGTTGAGAAGTGATGCTTTGAATGACCATTCAAAGGCAAAAGGTTGTGCACTACTCCTGTCATGCAAAAGAAACAAGCAGAGAAGAATGCAGCATGGTGAGTTGTAACAGATCACTATAGCATGACGCCCTTCCCTGCAGAACCGCATAATCCAGATGGAGGAGTCTGAGTTAGATCCAAACTTGGCATCGTTGCTCTAATCAAAAAGCTCGAGAAGCATTAACAACATTTCACTGGCACGGTTGCCAAATAGCAAAGCCTCACGATGCAACGCCATCAAATCACCACCACCGCCAGGGAACTCTCATCTTCCTTGCTCAAATCTTCAGCCTAGTTCAAGAATAAGCCTGTGGAAAGTCAACAATTGGAGGCAACCAGAACATCCTCTAACCCAGTTCAAGATCAAAATTGTGGAAAGTCAACAAGGACAACAAAATACGTGCCAATTCATCCACTACCAAAGCCAAAGATCATCTACCACGTGAAGCTCCTTATGGTCAAATTTCATTCAAGACCAAGCCTTGACGGCCCTTGAAGAAATTTCAAACGAAATTCAAGAACAAGCTTTAACGACACTTGAAGAAAACTTCAGCCTCATTCAAGATCAAGCCTTGACGGCCCTTGAAGAAATATGCAGCCCTTTCAAGATCAAGCCTCGACAACCCTTAAATCGACATCTACATTGAGGAACTTCAAAACACATCTCCTACACATGACAAACACATGTATACGATGCACCTTGAAGTGGGGGCATTTTTAGACAACGAAATTTTGGTAAATAAATCTTCACCAACGCATTAAAGTTTCGACATGTTAGGGCATACATGGCATACGCCACGTGTCGTACAAATTGTACACATGGTGTGTGACTCAACAAAATAGGAAGAAATACCCTTGGACGATTAAACAAGTTTTTCTTCTCATTTTGGGCAATGACAAGGCAAGCACACTTCAATCCATTACGGATCAAAGCAAGTTTTTCTCATTTGGGCAATGACAAGGCAAGCACACTTCAAGTTTAAAATTGTATCAAGTGGGAAAATTAAGCCATAAGTTAGACCACTTTAAGTTTAAAATGATCTTAAGTGGGAAATTGATGTGAAAATTAATTGACACTCAAATTAAAACCCTATCGACTTAGTATATGAAAGTAGGGATCGTTTTAGACCGGGGATTAAAAGGGATGCTAATCTACACAATTTAAACTCTAAAACACTAAACTAGACTCTAGACAACTCAAAACTGACTAAATTGACTCAAAACAACTAAACTAGGTTAAATAGACTCAAAACAGACTCTAAGGAAGTATTTGGACGAATTCTAACCTAACTTGACTCAAAATACTAACTGGGGATAAATTTGAACGAATTAAACAAAACTACAACACAAATAAGAACCAAAGGGGTTTTTTGGACGAATCTGACAAAACTAAGAAGATTACAGCAAACAAAGTAAATTAAAATGAGATTAAGGTGAATTCAAGGGTGAAAAGCTAGTTAGAAGGTCCTTCTCCACACATGAACATATGCATACGAATCAATTTCCAGTTATTCTTTCGATAAGCCATGAATGACAATGCTTCGAATTAATTGTATTGCACTAATCAATTCTCAGATTTCCCTAAGTTCATTGAATTGAATGGATAACGCATCACAACCAAATTATTCTTATCAAGTTCCCTAACTATGGAATACGCATGATAGAGACACATATTAAAGATCATTAAGTTCCATGGAAATCATAAACATTGACATGGCATTCATAACTATGAACTGCATGATAATCCTACCTTGGATTCACTTAACACAATCGTGATTAACGACTTTTACTACTTGCAAATATAAGTTCATAATGATTAGGTGAAATTCCCTTATACTCTAGCATCAATTTCATGCATGCAAACTAAGTATGCATCCTTAATCAACACACAAGAACAAGTTCTTAATAAAACAGATAAGTAAATCACATCCACGATTCATGAAATCATAACTGGAGAAAATCAATTCATATTAAACATATGTCCATGCCTTTGAATTCACCTCTAACTAAGACAAAATTAGTTCCACATGTTCATAGTAATTGAAAAGCAAAGTAAAATAAACATGGAAACAGAAACGAGAGAAGAAAGAACTCTAAGAACTGGTTGTAGGTACGTTGCGGCACAACCCTTCCCCTCCAATGGAAGTCACGGCACAAGCTCTCCTCCTCTTCTTCTTGCGGCAAAGGGTGTTTCTGTGTATGGATGGTGATGGCTATGAATTATGGTGTGGTATAGGGGTGGTCAAACCTGCGGCATCTCTCTAAATTTGTATATATAGGCACCACAAACCCTAGGGTAATCAAATTAGGGCTTGGACTTAGCATAAGCAAAGGATTAGGGCCCTAGGTGCGGCATGATGTGTAAATCCATTAGGAAAAAGTATTATGGCCCAATTAATTTCTGAAAAGGATTTGCACAACCCAAATCCACAAGGGAAAGGGCTAGGCACGACTAGGGTTTTTAGAAAAGGGATTTGGACTCCAATCTGATAAGGAAAAGGGTTTAACAATCCACTCCAACAAGGAAAAGGGCTTCTAGAAGTCAGAAAACCAAGGGAAACAAAGGATAAGGTTAGGATAGGATAAGATAAGGTAGTTTGGATAATGTTTATAATTCTCCTTTGTTGTAGCTGATTCTTTATCTTCTTTGACTTGAATTTATTTCTCCAACTCTTTTGCACATTCCTAGCCTCTCTTGAACTTCAATTTCGTCCATCCATTCTGATCCATGCATGTGACATCCATTCTTGGCCCAAAACTGCTCCAAATTGCCTTTTTTTGCATACTTTGCCAATTGGACCTACAAACACACGAAAATAGCTTAAATCACTATAATAATCAATAACTAACTATGTAAATGCAAGAAAACAAGCTAACTAAGTCTCATAAATATGCTCCTATCAGAAATTAGGCCATATGTTAGACCACTTCAATTTCAATATTGCATTAAGTGGGAAAATTAGGTAATGGTGCTTGGGTGGGAAAATTTTGTGGTAGTGATTCATTCTCAAAGCTTATAAATAGGCTTCTCCATCAAGGTATCAAGCATCCTAAAATTCACAAAATACATTTCTCTACTCCCAAATTGGAGGCCTCTAAGTTCTGACACCAATGACTTGGGCCAGAAGTAGCCGTGCACACCTTAGCCGCACCAGCTCCATCCGATGGAGACTTTTGGCATTTGCATGTCGATGGCGAATCCAACTACAAAGGCTCAAGAACAGGCATGGTCCTTATCACCCCAGAGGTTCAATGCTCGAGCAGGCGATCACTTTAGGCTTCAAAGCATCCAACAACGAAGAAAAGTACGAGGCCCTACTAGCAGGCCTCCGAATGGCAAAAGACTTAGCAGTGAAGAAGCTCACAATTCATTCTGATTCCCAGCTAATCACCAGCCAAGCTACTGGGAGTACACGGTAAAACATCCGGAGATGGCGCAATACCTAGAGAAGGTACGTAAGCAACTTGAAGCATTTCAGACTTACACTCTCAACCGCTCGATTTTGATGGAGTATCTAGACAAGCCAAGCATAGAGGCGGAGCCGGCGGACGAGGTGTCACAGGTTAGTATAACTGCCAACTGGCAAAGTTCTATTATAGACTACCTTGTCAACGACACACTCCCCATGGAAAGGTTGGAGTCTAGAAAGCTCTAAATAAAGGCAACACGCTACTACATGTGGAACGACATTCTCATCCAAAGATCCTACATCGGACCACATCTCTGCTGCCTAGCGTCTCCTGACGACTTAAAGGTTCTAAGCTCAATCCATGAAGACGTTTATGGAAACCACTCTGGAGGCTGATCCTTAGCACAAAAGGCTTTCAACGCAGGCTACTACTGGCCTACCATACACCAAGATGCTAAAGAGTTAGTACAAAAGTACGACCGTTGCCAACGCTAGAAGCCAGTACCAGCACTGCTTGCCAACGAGCTACACCCGCAGACGAGTCATTGGCCGTTCATGCAGTGGGCAATCGACCTGGTAGGACCTATGCCGCCTGATACTGGGGGCAGAGGCACGATAATCGTGGCAACTAACTACTTCACCAAATGGGTAAAAGCAGAGCCCATGATGACCGCGACTTAGACAGATATAGAGCTCTTCATATGGAGGAACATCATTTACTGATTTGGCATCCCTCAGTCCATCATCGTTGACAACGGCCCGTAATTAGTGGGTAAAGATTTGACAAAGTTCTTCCAAAAGTATGGCATTAAGCAGCACATGTCCACACCGAGATATCCTCAAGGCAATGGGTAAGCCGAAGCATCCAACAAGACGATCCTCGACAGCCTCAAGAAATCTGTTACCGACAAGAAAGGAAAATGGCCAGACGAACTCCCTGAATGTCTATGGGCATATTGTACCACCAAAAGATAAGCAACCGGTGAGACTCATTTCTCTTTGGCATTTGGTTCGGAAGCAATCATTTCTCCCAACATCATCGTGCGAAGCATCAACACTCTATTGCCAAGCATTTAGCAAAATAGTAAGGAGATAACCACAAGCTTAGATCTGGCATAGGAGAAACGGAAGCAAACCATCACCCACATCGCAGCTTACGAGCAGCAGCTCCTCTCAAGCTACAATAAAAGGGCCAAGTTCCGACAGTTCCAACCTGGAGATCTAGTCCTAAGAAAGGCTTTCATCACTGCCCGCAGAGAAGGCTCCAAAAAGATGGATCTCAGCTGGGAAGGTTCGTACAAGATCAGCAGAATAGGCGGCAAGGGTAATTACACCATCGCCACCATGAACGACAAAGAGATCGAGAATCAATGGAATGTCTACAACCTGAGGAAGTACCATGTGTGACCTTCCACTATATCAAGACCCAAAGACTTAAGCAACTCAACAGGCATCACCTTACAAGCCGATGACTATCCAATTGTTATGCAGTCTTTTACAGCTGAGTTATTCGTTTGTTTCACTTGATTTTCAATGAGGAATTCAGAAGTAATTTACAACTTGGCTCGACTACATGTCTACAACAACTTATCTCTCTTGCACTTCAAAAGAAGATCGTGCCCTTCTTAGGGACTCATCGTAGGAATTGCACCCCCCGAGGGACTAACTATGCTCTCCAGTGCGGAGGGTAAACTAATTCCCTGACACCCACATAGGCCTGCTCTCTAAAGCGGGATGATAAACTCTACACTCCTAATATCCAGACGCGGATGAGCCTGGCTACTCTAGTATAACTAGATGCACGATAACTTGCACCGGGATTCATAGAAGTAGCCACAGTGGTCTTTTTCAAGGCTTAGCTAACTGAAGGATTTTGGTCTCTTGGCCTAATCCATGGGGAACCGGGCCCTAGAGACGGAGTGGGCACATTACGTAGTATATTCGATGGATGGTTGCCCTGGAACCCTAAAGCTGCTACCGAGTGCACTAAGGTAGCCTACGGTTTCCAGAAGACTACCTACGGCTTGCCCTTCGAGCAGTAAAGCTGCGCTAGACTTATACAACCACTCATTTTTGTGAAAGGCTAAACAAGCTAGCCTGCATATACGAAACTTTATCCACTGCCAACATGCTACGTAGTCGATAAGCTTCACCTCTACCAAGCATAGAACGACCTACACCAAGTCCTTAAGTGTTGTGATACTTGTTATGCAACCTATGGAATTGGAGAAAGCCAAGCTTAACAGCCTAGTGGTCACGCGGACTTGTCTGTTTCTGTAAGTAAGGCGTCCGGCTACCGACCCTTTGTCTAACAACTTTGTAGAGTTCTACACCAACACCTACGGTTGCATAGGCTATGCAGCCTATCTGCTTATAGAAAAGTAGCATGCCTACCACTGGTCTATAAAGTCTAAAGGTTAGGGCATGAACAAAAGAAGCGAAGATGGAGAAAAGCGAAGGAAGCAAGTTTATTAAATTTTCTAGCAAAATTGATAAACAACTAGCAAAGACTAAAGGAGTTCAAGCAAATAAAATTCTAAAGATTACCTAGAAGACTACTTTTCAGCAGCTTGGACACTCCACAACTACTCGGTTGCTACACCTTCAGCAGCCGCAACATTCTCAGCAGTGGCACCATCAAGCGCTTTACCGCCGGCTGCTCCAGCCTGGGTATCAACATCTCCGACTGCTTCACCAATAAAAACCTCAAAAGAATAAGCAAACAAGTATTTTAGAGAAATTAGAGAAGGTTTTGAAGTCTTTCCCAGTAAACTCGAAGTCAGACGGCCTACCAAAGACATGATCTACATAACCCAGCATGTAAAAATCGGCCTAACTCTGAACAAGTGAAGCCACGAGCCCATCCTGCTCACTTTTCAGCTGCTCGTTCCCCTCGAGCAGACTAACATGGACGTGCTACAGCTCATCCACTTCTTTCTTCAAAGTTTCGTTAATCTTCAGCGCACCTTGGAGTTCCAACACTTGGGGTTCAAGCCTATCAACAACTTTCTTGAATTGGATCACTCGGTTATAAGCAGCAGTCAACTCTTCATCCTTTGCATAAGCAGTGGAACGAAGCTGAAAAATGGCACCCTCAAGATCTTGAATCAGAGGTATGTAACATCCGATCTCCTTCTCTGCACTTTCATACTTAACTTGGATTGCGTGAAGCCTAGTCTTCAAATCAACGATCTTTTGGCGAATGGTCTCAAGTTGTAGAGAAGTGGGGGTAAAGATATTTGACCCCTTCAAAGCAACAAGCTCAGATTCCAACCTTTTGATCTTATTGACAAAAGAATAAGCTTCGGCTGCCATAACCTTTGCCACTTCCTTGGCGGCCTTAGTATCATTTTGGTCATGGAGCATAGACTCGGCTGTCGGAATAGCCGTCTTCTGCATCATTACAAGTAGAGCAGTCTTCCTATACTCGACTGTATGCTTCGCAAAGGAACTTGGGTACACAACCTTTCTAACGTCATCGACAAACTTGGCACAAGCGTCCATGTCTTCAAGCAGATCTGGTTTCAAAAACACACAGATCTCAGCAGCCTCCCCATAAGTAGGTTTAGTAGATTTCTCACAGCTACCCACGCAAGCAGTCTTCTCCATCCCAGCATGCAAATTAGTCTCAGCAGCAGGGGGAGTGGGCCTTGGCGCCACTTGAGCAGCAGAGTCCACCTTATCGCTCTTCATAATAGCAAGCCTCTCCAAAGGTGAACCAGACTTAGCTCCCAACAGACGTCTTAGTACAGACTTCGGCAATGGGGGCATGGCAGGACCTCTACGCTGAGCAATCCTATCAGCAATACTACTAGCCATTCTCGACATGGCAGGCGCCACAGGCTCAGATCTAGCATCTTAATTTTTCTTCCCATTGGAAGAAGTCATGCTAATCACAGGCCTCTCGGCAGCAGGCGGATCTTCACGAGCAGTGGAGGAAACCTTCAGTTTTTTCTCAATCGGCATCTCTTGAGCAGGCGGGGAAAATCTCTTTTTTCCACCTTCATTCATATAAGCTCCACGACAACGATCAGACGAGCCAATGCATCCGCCTTGAGCCTCTTTACCTCCTCTTTTAGGAGCAGCCCACATTTCTCTGGGTGAAGAGAACTAAATGGCCAACGTCATCTAAGAGGCCCGCGACCTCCTCATTTCTCTCAATCGTTGGAATGGCCTACTTCAGGTCCAAGAGCCCAAAGCACATGAGCCATGCATCTCGCCTAGCACTATGCTCTAGTGCTTCAATTGCGGCCCTAGCCGCACAAGCTGCCCTTGGCTCTAACCAAGCCGAGTAGTCCAAGTAGTGGTCCCTGCCATAACACCTAATTGGCCCATGCCGAGCTGACTCCTGGCCCCTAACAGCCGACGTATCAAGCCACCCCTACGGCAGCCCCGTGATAAAATTTACAACAAGAAGACAAGGAAAATTAAATTTTTCTTACCTCGGTGCAGCGCAAAGAAGACGAAGAAAGCAACAAATGACGGTCCTTTGCACATGCAAGTGTAGAAGATTGCTAGGGGAGTGGGAACAAATATCCTCTAGCTTTCTCTCTCTTGTAGGGTAGAATAAATTGCTCTCAAAAGTTGATTTAATAACCTACTTAAGGTGGACCTAAATAGGCTTTGAGAGAAATTTATTTCCTTTTCCTAAAAGGACCTAATTTCTAATTAAAGAGGGAATCTACATCAAAATAGGAAACAAGGCTATGTTTCCTAAAGCAAGAAGATCTTTACACCTGCTGCCCTTTCCGGCGAGCAGCCGAACGGGTGGGGGCATTTGTGGAGCCAAAAATAATCACAAGGCGACACTTGGATTTTTGGGTAAAAATGACAACATTACCCTTGAGGCACACCGAGATTCCTACGCGCAAACACTGAGCAATCTTCCTTCAACCAAGTCAAAAGTGCCTAAAATAGGTAACAATTCAAAACCTATTTCATCCATCCTCATCAAATCCTCTCCACAAGGTAAGTCCCAAATCATTCCTCTTTTATTATATTAATTAGCTAACCAATTAGGAAATTATTCTATCAATTAGCTAATTAATTGATTTATTATTCAATTATTCCTAATTAGCTACAAATCATGAACCTCACCCAAAATACCAACCAAGTGGCAGGTCCTCCTCCTCCTAAAGGGGCCGGCCACACCCCTATAAATACTACCTCATTCTCTCCAAAACTCAATTCCAATTCTCTTGGAAAATTCTCTGAATTCTCCAAACACTTTTCCCTCAAAATTCTAACTTTGGCATCGGAGGTTCTTCGACCAAAGCACCCCCCCCAAATTCATCATGGGTGCATGAGGCTCTTGGCCTTGAGCTAAGGTGTTATTTGTTTTGTATGTGCAATTTTGTCCAAGAACAAAGAGGAAGAAATTTGCATCCACAAATAGGAAATTGGAAATGCTTTATATAATGTTTTTTTTGGGGAAGGGACTAAAGTTGCAGTAGATTCAATTGGGATTGTAAAATTAAAATTGACTTCTGGTTTTGTTTTGGAGTTGAAGGATGTGCTATATGTGCCTATGTTGAGAAAGAACCTAATTTCTGCTTCCAAAATTGTAAAAGATGGTCTTTCTTTTCTTACCGATGAAGAGTGTTTAAAAATCTTTAAGAAAAGCTGTCTTCACACTATTTTAGGAACTGTTTTCTTGTCTGATAATTTATGGCGTCTTGAATGCACTGTTTATATACTAAATCACTCGGTTTCAAAAATTTGTACTAAACGAATGCTAGAGCAAGACACTTCATACATTCTCTGGCACAAACGACTAGGGCACATCTCAAAACAAAGGATAGTTAAACTTTTAAAAGCTGAATTAATTCCAAAATTAGATCTCACTACTGCAACTGTATGTGTTGACTGCTTAAAAGGTAAAATGACTAATTTTAGGAAATTAGATGCCAAAAAGAGTGAGGGATTACTTGAAATTATACAGACTAATATCTATGGTCCTTTTCCAGTCAAAATAATATGTGGAAACATTTATTTTATCAACTTTATAGATGATTTTTCTAGACTTGGATACACTTTTCTCATTAGTGAGAAAGGTGATGCCCTTAAGTGCTTTATAATTTATAAAACTGAGGTTGAAAAACAATTAGGTAGGGTTATTAAAATTGTTAGATCCGATAGGGGAGGAGAATACGTTGGCAGGTACACTGAAATAGGGCAACAAAATGGACCATTTGCACTTTACTCGGAGAAAAATGGTATTGTAGCTCAATGTACAACACCTGGGACACCTCAACAAAATGGAGTCTCAGAGAGAAGGAATAGAACCCTTATTGGTTTGGTTAGAAGCATGATGATAGGGTCCAAGTTACCAGGTTTCTTGTGGGGAGAAGATTTGCAAACTGCAAATAGAGTTCCAAGTAAATCTGTTTCTTCCACACTTTTTGAGTTATGACATGGCAGGACACCTAGTTTTGGATACTTTCATGTTTAGGGCTACAAAGCTGAAGCCAGATTCTATAATCCAATTGAAGGAAAGTTGGATTCATGGACTCAGTCATGTTACTTCATAGGTTATCTTGAAAAATCGAAAGGGTATAGGTTCTATGTTCCTCAAGGCCACACTCAAATTCAAGAAACACAAAATGCAGCCTTCTTGGAAGATCAAGATGTTTCAAACCTATCTAGGGAAAATTTTGTGCCTGAAGAGTTGGTTCAAGCATCTAATAACAATGCACAAACAATTTACAATCAAGTATTGTTATTTCCTCCACCAAGGTCAACTGAAATAGAAAACTCAAATACAGAATTGGTTTCTGGCACTGAGAATACAATGGAGATAGATCCAGTTGCAACATTTTCTGATAATGTCACTGAATCACATCAACAAGTACCAAATGAAGTGACATCACATTTTGAGTCAAGGAAGTCAACCAGAGTTCAAAAGTCAATAGCTGTGAATGATTATGTTTATTTACAAGAAATTGATTTTGACACAGGTGATGTTGATGATCCTCTTTCATACACACTCAGGCCATGGAAAGTTCTCAATTAATTTTATGGCAGAATGCAATGAAGCATGAGCTAGAGTCAATGTTCAAGAACAATGTTTGGACACTTGTGGAGTCTAGTTTTCAAATTAAGCCTCTAGGTTGCAAGTGGGTGTATAAAACCAAAAGAGATGCTCTTGGTCGAATTGAGAGATACAAAGCCCAGTTAGTTGCAAAGGGTTTTACTTAGAGAAAAGGTATTGATTACAATGATACATTTTCTCTAGTATCTTCTAAAGATTCAATGCGAGTTATCATGTCTTTTGCTGCATATTTTGATTTAGAGTTGCATTAAATGGATGTGAAAATGGCTTTTCTTGATGGAGACCTAGAAGAGAACATTTACATGAAGCACCCAACTGGATTTGTTGAAAATAGGAAGGAAAATATGGTTTGCAGGCTCAATAAGTCAAGATATGGGTTAAAACAAGCTTCTACACAGTGGTATTTGAAATTTGATCAGATTGTTTCTTCACAGGGGTTTGAAGAAAACAAATTGGATTATTGCATTTACGTTAAGTTTTCTAGTTCAAATTTTATATTTTTGGTACTTTATGTCGACATTATCCTTCTAGCAAGTTCTTGTCCTCAATTGTTACATAGTACTAAAAAGATGCTCAGTGAGAATTTTGAAATGAAGGATCTAGGATAGGCATACTATGTGTTAGGAATCGAGATCATTCGTGGTAGACAGAGGAGACTACTTGGTTTATCCTAGAAATGTTACATTGACAGAGTGTTACTTCGATTCAATATGGAGAGTTGTAATAGTGGCCAAGTTCCAGTCAACAAGGGAGATAAATTTTCAAGAAATCAATGTCTAAAGACTGATTTGGAGATTAAGAAAATGCAATCCAAACCTTATGCTTCTCTGGTGGGAAGCCTCATGTATGCAACCATTCGTACAAGGCTAGATATTGCTTTTATTGTAGGCATGTTGGGAAGGTTTCAAGCAAATCTAGGAGAAGCACATTGGATATATGCTAAGAAGGATCTGAAATACTTATAGAGAACTAAGAGTTTCATGTTGGTTTATGGTAGAAGTGAGCCTTTGGAACTTGAGGGGTATACTCACTCGGATTTGGCTAGTGATGTGGATGATAGAAAGTCAACAGGTGGTTACATATATATGTTAAATGGTGGTGCAATTTCTTGGAAAAGTGCAAAACAGACTATTATTGCTACTTTGACAATGGAGGTTGAATTTGTAGCCTGTTTTGAAGGAATGAAGCAAGCAGCTTGGTTGAAAAACTTTATGACAAAATTGAAGATCATAACCTCAGTTCAAAGATCTGTAAGAGTATATTGTGACAATTGATAGGAGCATATTTATGCGACTTAGTTAGCTTGTTTTCATGCATTAACGTCCTTAGTTCTTAGTTAATTTTGTATTTTAAGCTATTCTCGTGTGTTTGTAGGTTTTAAGTGTCAAAATGGCAAGAAGAAGCGATTTGGAGCATTCTGGAGCATTTTTGGGCCAAGATTGGATAGTGCAAGCATGGAGGCAAGTTGATGGACAAATTTGAAGACAAAAAGGCTTGAAATCAGCCATAAAACACTCTTTCTAGAAGTTCTATCCCTTGTCCTACAAAAGTGGCGCCCCAGACCCTTCTAGAAATCCCAAAATCTGTCATAAAACACATTCTTTCTAGAACCCTAAAAATCTGGCGCCTCCTTCCCTTCTAGAATCCTTTTTCCTTGCCTTGCAAGGCATTGCTTTGCCCTTATCCTATTGTGCAGCACCTCTCAAGCTCTTTCTGAAGGAAAATTTGTGAAAAACATGTTCATTTGAGCAACATCTATGGCATGCAATTAACAATTAAAGGCGGAATCATGCTTGTATGCACTCAAAACAAAACATTACCCATGAAATTCAAAGCCTAGTAGTTATGGTGAACCATGACTCAACTCAAATCTTAAAGAAAGGAGTTGAGAAACTTTTATACCTTTGAAGCACCTCTTTGCTTAGCAAAGGTTAATCACCCATGTGAGGGCCTTCTTTCCCTTGTCTCCTTGCTCCTTGGCTCCATGGATGTGGATGGAAGAATTGATTCTCCAAAAGTCCCCAAGGTAGGAGACCTCTAATTTTCGACACCAAGGATGGTGAAGGAAGAAGATGAGTGACCTTGGAGGAGGAAGGATTGCTAGCTAATCCCCTCCAAGGGGGCCGGCCTCCTAGAGAGAAAGGGAGAGACATGTTCTCTCCAATTTTCTCCAAAAGAAACCCTAATGATGAAATGGCTATAAAGTTGCCTTTATACCTTATCACAATGGAGTGGCAAACTTGCAATTAAGCCAAGTTCACTACCCCTCTCTATATGGCCGGCCACTTAAGGGTTTATTGGGCTTTCAAGCCCTTTGTGTTTTCAAGTTGTCATACATCTTGAGCTAATGGGCTTGACATTCAAATCCCGTTGGGCCTTGCGGCCCAAAACTAACCCGAGGTCTATAACGAACTTATTCGTTTGATTAATTAACTTATTAATTAATCCTAGCCATAAATAATTAAACCATTTAATTATCCTTACTCATCTTCGTTATATCCTTCAATCATTACCTTACACGGTGTGCGATCCATTAGGTTCCTTTTAGCGAGGCAGTGGGCAATTAGAACTCTTACTAATCGATTGTGAATTGAAACTTACTTTCAATTATCCCTTTAGTGATTATACATCTTTAGGGCTTCCACAAGCCATGAGTGACACCTAGCAGTATGTCATGGCTACCCAAGCTAATCAGAAGAGGTTGGAGAACCTATTCAGTTTGGGATTACAATGCAATACGGTCTTTCTCTAATACAATACTCTTGACCACATTGTTTGGATTAATAGTTTATTCATGTCTACTATCCAATGTGATTCTCTTACTTATATGATTACCTTGAATGTGATTTGGAACAAATTCCTGAATCTCATTCATACTCTGGCCAGAGATTCTAAATCATATCATAGAGTATTCTCCCTCAACGTTTGAAGGTTAAAGATCCCTTGTTGCGCATTCACTTGCCTCCATGGCTAAGTGGCTTAACCCCAACTATGCCGTGGACACCCTCTGATTGAGTGACTTTGACATAGCCAAAGATCAAGGACCTAACCACAAGACAACTATGATGCCTCAGGTCAAATGACTACTTTGCATTATCCCAACCAGGAGTTCTCATGTGACATGAGTATCAGAACTCCTCGTTGATCGCGTTCAGTTGACTCATTTACTATTGAGCACCTACGTACTTATCTTGGTGTCAATCACACCAATGAGTTGAGACCAATCACTCTCCCTAAGAGAAGACATAGCACGTACTGATCTTGACGGACTGTCAATGCCCAATTGGCAATCCTATGATAAGGAACATTTAGGATATGTATTCGAAAGAGAATGGTCTCATGAATCTAACTTCTTTAGATCACATTCTCCCTATTACATATTCCTTGGACTTATCGTTTAAGCATCTAACATTTATATGAGACGGCTTAAAACAATAATCTTTGCCCTTTATATTAAACTAGATTAGTTTAACATGTGAAATGTCCGTAAAGTATCATCATATGATTGGTTTTAGGGCACATTTCCAACAATCTCCCACTTGCACTAGAGCCAATCAGCTTGGTCATCAGTGATGATACCTCTTCTGTAGTCATTTCAAAAATGGCTGAGTAGTAGGCCTAGACAATGGATATCTATATGTTATCCATAGAAGCAACCTTGAGAATAACGACATCACCATTATACATGATTCTTAATCATGTGGTTCAGTCTCTCATTTGAGTTCGGATCTTGATGAGACCTTGATTCCCTGGCTTGAGCTATCGCCCCATTAGTGTCGTAGTGTCGGCACACTACAGACACTTTATGGTTGGAACCGAATGGAGAGTTCATAAATGAACTTTCCCATCCAAACAACATTGTTGTAAACTTCTATATGGCGATATATATTTTGCATTCATGATGGAAGACACTAAAGTCATTACCTTTAATGTTTCCACCCAAATATCTCTTCAGTCATAATAAAGAGATATCCAATTATCTCTTCATTCAAAATGAAGAGACATCCAATGATGGATACGATATTAGATTCATAATCTAATACTTTTACGCTTCCATTGTGTTACTATAATTCTTCCTCATTCTTGAGGAATCTATCCTTTAGTATTTCTTAAATACATAAGGACTCACTTGACAGTTGCCTTGGTTCTGATCCTGGGCTTGCATTGATATCGTCTTGTACCAATCTTGGTACGACTCATATCAACGCTTTTCATACAATATGAAATACATAAATCACCTTTCTGCGTACGCATAAAGGATTCTATTTACGCATTAATTCTTTGGGAGTCAAAGGGGTACGATCCCTTTGTGAAGAGCAACTTCCTAGTCTTACTAGAATTGTCCTTCTGACTAAAGTTTATCATCATATGGGAAACTTCCTAGCATCTTTTGTCTATCATTAGGGATTGATATAATCAAATTATATATACTGAAATCTATCATTATAGATTTCCATCCCATGTATATAGACTATGTCTCCCATATACATTATATCATTATAGAACGTTTAAAGTCATAACTTTTAACGAAGAAGAATTCCATTCATTTCTAAAATTAATATATCATATATATGTTCAAATTTAGGAATACGATTAACTCCCACTAATCTTTTGTAAACCTAGTAAACAAAAGATTCATTTACATCTTTATGAGAAATCAAATGATTTGATCTTTCTCTCATAAGACGCTTACAGCTCCCACTAGCTTGCTAAGATTCATGATGGATGGATCTTTACAACTTACAGGTCTTGTGATTCTTAGTTTTAGACATATATTATCAAGACTATCTTGGTAATGGTTTCGGAAACCCATACTATGTCCAAACATTCAATCACCGTTTAGTTGTAGTTAGCAATCCTCGAATTAATGGAAACCAAGACTACGTCAAAGATGGTTTCTTCCAAGTCAACCAATCTCTTTGATTGTAGTCACCTTAAGCTACCAATTAGCTACGAAGGTTTCATTATTTCGGGTCAAATGGTACTATACCATTTCCTTGAGTAAATGTTGTATATACACTCAATGTAGTCATAAGGATTTTCATTCTTATTTCTTTCGAATTAAGAGGTGTAACTCTATGACATGGTCATAAAGTTCAAACCATTCAACTGAGACGGTTTATAAATCCTTCTCAACTACATTTGGAGCTTGTGGTGTAGGAACTAGGTTGTTATATTTGTTGATCATCATCTTGTCACTCAAAGAACCCATTCTTTGAGTTCTATCTCTCGTTCATTTGCTCTATCTTAGGCAAATCCTACTGTAGGATTACAATAAACTACCCAACAAATCACATTTATTAGTTGGTTTATATAAGTGATATCCAAAAGTTAATTTAAGGATATCCCACAAGATTGTTCTCAAACAAATATTGCTTATTAGCACACAACCCCAAATCTTAACACGATTAAGACTTGTCTTTCTTTCCAACTACATCCTATGGAGTTATGAAAATTTTGGAAGATTTTCTAATTGACAATCATATTGTCTTAGAAGTATATATATCCTATATATGTGGGTAATTGATAACATCCAACGAACTAAGTCTTATTCAAGTTCGTTATTCTCCTAATGGAGAAATCCGTTATCTTATGATGCTACTTTCCTTGATTTCTATCAAGGAAACTCTTCTAAAGTGTTATATTTCCTTGGATCAAATCTAAGGAGGTAAATACTTTAGACGTCTTACTCATCAACTTTCATTCTTGAATTCTTTGAAACCTTTTGCAAAGTATTCGGACTTTTGTTTATTCAAAATAAACGATAGTCCAACCGAGAACGATCTTCGGTGAATGTCATACAACATGAGTAGTATTATGTTGTGGACAAGTGCCACTAACATCTAAGTGAATTAACCTCAACTACTTTGTGATTCTTTCTTCTTTCCTAAAGAATAAAGATTCGAACATTTCGCCTCTATACAATTTCAACAAGAAGGCATTGGATCCGGACCTAACGATCCAAAGTATCCATCTATGACCAACTCATAATTTATGCTTTTAGAGGTGTCACAACTAAGTTGGAATTAGTCACTACC
The DNA here is from genome assembly GCA_024362995.1 of Heteromeles arbutifolia. Taxonomy (NCBI): domain Eukaryota; kingdom Viridiplantae; phylum Streptophyta; class Magnoliopsida; order Rosales; family Rosaceae; genus Heteromeles; species Heteromeles arbutifolia. The sequence continues at coordinate 32,752,223 of JANCRC010000002.1, read as the reverse complement.
TTGCAACCTTTTGGGTTTTAAGCATCGTCATATTCTAAACAGTTAACACTACCACATTATCTCTACTATAGAGACAATCAATTAGATTATAATAATCCAATCATTGATTAATAAAGAACAATGTTTTGTCAAACAAAACATTCATCCATATCTTATAGTGACGGAATTAAGTTCCTTATTCAAATTGGGATGTAAAGACAATCTTTGTTTTTCAATTTCTTTGGTAGTTCATATGAGGAAGTAAGTACTATCTGCTTTCGCAGAGATCTATATTTGATTCACGTTCTGAATGTGAAGTACTTTCTCTTCTCTCATTAATCTTCTACTTCTTATTAGCCACACTTTTACAACGATTGTAAAAACATAGTTACTAATACGGAATCAAGCATTCAAGTAGAAGAACTAACTGTTTTGAACTATTCAAGAACAATTTACAACACCTTCGAAATGTGTGTTCTTGACACTTGCAAGACATTTCTTGCATATACCCATTCCAATGTCCATCCTTTCATAAAGAAAGTTTGTTCCCTTGGAGTTATTTTGCCTTCTTCATTTGACTTCTCCCTTGACTAAAATAGGCATGGTCCCTAAACTCCCACTGTCTCTCTTGAAACTTATTTCAATTGTGTTAAACACATCAAACGATTTGGAGAGCGTACGGCTATTGTTTACTATATAGTTTACTATAAACTTAGTGAACCATATGGATAGGGACACAAAGGTGAAGTCCTAGCCTAGTTTCCCTCTCGTGAAGTGGTTTAACACTTCAACACTCAATGATTCAAAATCATCATAAGTCCATATGGATGGACTATTTTTGTCAACCAACCATCTTGTTCTAAACAAGATTACAAACTTTCAAGAGTTGTTCAAGGCAACTCTCATTTCTTCATACAACAATTTGTAAGTGAAGAATCATGGCACATTAAGTGTCCATGCCCTTGTGCTTACTTCTCAAGTTCCTTGTTCATTTAACAAAGAAACAAGCACTAGTGTTTGCATAAACTAAGGGTTGTTCTAAGCAACTCTTATTTCTTCATATAACGATTTGTAAGTGAAGAACTATGACACAAAAAGTGTTCATGTCTTTATGCTAATCTTTATAAGTTCCTTTGTTCATACAACAAAGGAATAAGCATTGGTTGTTTGTGTTGTCCTCTTTATGATAGACTTATCTAACATGTTCTTCCAATGATACATTATCAATAGGAAAATTGTGAGGATGAGACTACTTAGGCACATATGCAATCCATTCAAGACAATCTATGGGATTGTGGTACCAAGTCCGGAAACTAAAGCCTTTGGGTTTTCTTTGTCAAGTTTTGGATAGCGTTTGCAAATATATCGGTAAATAAATACATAACAAATATAAATTGATTGATTTTAAGCCATTTGATCCGGGTCTTTAAATCAAATAGCACCACCCACTATTTTCGGCAAATTCCATATCCCTCATCGGAATTCGAGAGTTTTGGAGAAAACTCTTAGTAGGGTATGAGAGGCTCACTATTACCAAGCCCACCTCACAATGATATGATGTTGGCTAGCAACAATAACAATGAGAGAGTACGCTTACTCATTTACATCCAATGTAAGTACCCATCTTATTTGGCCTCTAGAGAATGAAACCTCACAATGATATGATGTTGGCTCCATTGCACTTAGTTAAGTCATTCCCACCATGCAAGTTCGAGTAGGGGTTCAAGAACAACCTCACAATGATATGATGTTGATCATTCTCGTTGCCTACCTTCACAACATCATGTATGCATATAGGACTCTTCCTGAGTGTAAGCACGCACTTTGTACTCCCCCATGATAGGGTGAAGTCGGTGTACGAGTCACAAACGATTGGAGCCTACCACGGTGGAGGGCCACGAAAGAGTGTTCAAAGCACTCTCATGCTTATCAACTTAATAATGGTTTAGTTGAGGGTTTTAGGTCTCATCACATATAAGCATTTATTTTAATCTTATTAAAACAATTTGGTCCTATTACAACTATTGGTCCATTTGATTGATTTAGTAGTATATGATACTCCCACTAAGCTTGTAAAACGGTTTTTAAAGCAAGAGTATATGGTACTACTAACATAAGCTTTGCATTCATTGATGGACTATATAGTTACCTTAGGGCCTTAGGATGACTATGAACCTTTGATTCGATCCAACACGAGCCTAGTGTTGGATCTCGGTCTAGGGATGGTGATTGATTTTAGTTACGCATTTAATCATATTAAGGCGTGTTTCTCCTATTGGGCGTTGGACCCAACTACTCCAATTTCATGCATATCAAATAAACAAGAAATGAGTACTTCAAAGTAAAGAAGAGCTTATGCTCTTTTACAACATTTGATCAAAACAAATTACTTTAAAGTAAAGAAGAGCTTATGCTCTTTTACAACATTTGATCATATCAAATTACAACCAAAATTAATCTACACATTCCCATGGTTCAAACAAATTTGAGACGGCCTTTCACATAGCTCAATTATCGTAGGCTTAGGTTCATAATCACCCTTTCTTTAATTAATTAACGCTTTAACTAATTAAACTTGAATGCAACATTTTCATTTGGTTTTTGTATCCATAGAATTGATTTAAATAGAGCTAAAAGAAATGAAAATCCAATTCTCATTTAAAGATACAAAACTATTTTGTTCTCTACTAATTTGGGCCAAAAAACAATAACCTCAACCATTGGGCTATGTTGCAAAACACAAACTTTTGGGGTCACCTTGTAAAAACACAAAAGTCCACTACTTCATGTAATTACAACAAGAACCCAAAAATTTCAACAAATGCAAAAACTTCATTAAAGGAGCAAAACAATTTGTCCTTTAGTGATTTTGGGCCTTTACGTAAAAACGTAAACTTTTGGGTCAAAGTACAAATACACAAAAGTATCAAAACTTTATGTAATTGCATAAAAGCCCCAAAAGTACTCCCTTTGAAGGAGTGGCCGGCCAAGGAGTAGTGTGAGTGATGTGTGTGAGTTGATTTTTAGGTTTGAAAGGTGATGGAAATGTGTAAGTGATTGGTATGGTGTGAATAGTAAAAGAAGTATGAGTGTGTAAGAGAAGTACCAATCATGTACAAAAAATTCAAACACACTTTCAAATTTCAAACACATTTTCATGATAAAAATCACACCAACCAACACAAAACAAAGACTTTATGTAAACAACCAAAACTTCGAATCAAACCACCAAACTTTTTGTTCTTGGTAAGAACATCAAGAACATTGAAGAACACACATGAAAACTCATAAGAGCTACATGAATGTCTTCACTCAATAAAATTCAAAATTTCACTACTCAAAAAAGGGGTTAACATCCTAGGGTACTTAGGGGTTCCAAAAGTCACTTTAAAACACTTCTAACAAGACAAACATGAACCCAAAAATCCACCCTTTGGATTTGGCCGAATTTCCCCATAAACATGGCACCAAATTTTAGCTCCAAAATTCATGCTCATATGAACTACATCTACAACATTTGAGATGGCAAATTTTCTAACAAAATTTACATTCAAAGAAGCAAGAATAAAGCTTGTAACAATTACAACATTCAAATCACAAACTATGAACTACAAAACCCAAAAGGATTCACCAACTACTAGACCTAGGCTCTTGATACCACTTGAAGGAAAATTTGTGAAAAACATGTTCATTTGAGCAACATCTATGGCATGCAATTAACAATTAAAGGCGGAATCATGCTTGTATGCACTCAAAACAAAACATTACCCATGAAATTCAAAGCCTAGTAGTTATGGTGAACCATGACTCAACTCAAATCTTAAAGAAAGGAGTTGAGAAACTTTTATACCTTTGAAGCACCTCTTTGCTTAGCAAAGGTTAATCACCCATGTGAGGGCCTTCTTTCCTTTGTCTCCTTGCTCCTTGGCTCCATGGATATGGATGGAAGAATTGATTCTCCAAAAGTCCCCAAGGTAGGAGACCTCTAATTTTCGACACCAAGGATGGTGAAGGAAGAAGATGAGTGACCTTGGAGGAGTAAGGATTGCTAGCTAATCCCCTCCAAGGGGGCCGGCCTCCTAGAGAGAAAGGGAGAGACATGTTCTCTCCAATTTTCTCCAAAAGAGACCCTAATGATGAAATGGCTATAAAGTTGCCTTTATACCTCATCACAATGGAGTGGCAAACTTGCAATTAAGCCAAGTTCACTACCCCTCTCTATATGGCCAGCCACTTAAGGGTTTATTGGGCTTTCAAGCCCTTTGTGTTTTCAAGTTGTCATACATCTTGAGCTAATGGGCTTGACATTCAAATCCCATTAGGCCTTGCGGCCCAAAACTAACCCGAGGTCTATAACGAACTTATTCGTTTGATTAATTAACTTATTAATTAATCCTAGCCATAAATAATTAAACCATTTAATTATCCTTACTCATCTTCGTTATATCCTTCAATCATTACCTTACACGGTGTGCGATCCATTAGGTTCCTTTTAGCGAGGCAGTGGGCAATTAGAACTCTTACTAATCGATTGTGAATTGAAACTTACTTTCAATTCTCCCTTTAGTGATTATACATCTTTAGGGCTTCCACAAGCCATGAGTGACACCTAGCAGTATGTCATGGCTACCCAAGCTAGTCAGAAGAGGTTGGAGAACCTATTCAGTTTGGGATTACAATGCAATACGGTCTTTCTCTAATACAATACTCTTGACCACATTGTTTGGATTAATAGTTTATTCATGTCTACTATCCAATGTGATTCTCTTACTTATATGATTACCTTGAATGTGATTTGGAACAAATTCCTGAATCTCATTCATACTCTGGCCAGAGATTCTAAATCATATCATAGAGTATTCTCCCTCAACGTTTGAAGGTTAGAGATCCCTTGTTGCGCATTCACTTGCCTCCATGGCTAAGTGGCTTAACCCCAACTATGCCGTGGACACCCTCTGATTGAGTGACTTTGACATAGCCAAAGATCAAGGACCTAACCACAAGACAACTATGATGCCTCAGGTCAAATGACTACTTTGCATTATCCCAACTAGGAGTTCTCATGTGACATGAGTATGAGAACTCCTCGTTGATCGCGTTCAGTGGACTCATTTACTATTGAGCACCTACGTACTTATCTTGGTGTCAATCACACCAATGAGTTGAGACCAATCACTCTCCCTAAGAGAAGACATAGCACGTACTGATCTTGACGGACTGTCAATGCCCAATTGGCAATCCTATGATCAGGAACATTTAGGATATGTATTAGAAAGAGAATGGTCTCATGAATCTAACTTCTTTAGATCACATTCTCCCTATTACATATTCCTTGGACTTATCGTTTAAGCATGTAACATTTATATGAGACGGCTTAAAACAATAATCTTTGCCCTTTATATTAAACTAGATTAGTTTAACATGTGAAATGTCCGTAAAGTATCATCATATGATTGGTTTTAGGGCACATTTCCAACACTTTCCCTCTTGGATTCTGATTTGTTAGGCCCTTTTTCTTGTGGATTTGGGTTCTACAAATCCTTTTCAGAGATTAATTGGACCACATTTCCATTTCTAAATTAAATGCCGCACTCTAGGCCTTTATTCCTTAATTTCTGCTAAGCCCAAGTACAAATTTGATTTCTCTAGGGTTTTGAGGTGCATATATATAGATATTCTAGGGTTGTGCCGCGGAGAGCAACCATTCATCACAGAAATCCTTTAGCCGCACTGCATCCACCATTCTACACTTCCGAAACACAATTCCAGCCACTTCCTACCCTTGTCGCAGACCATCCACCCCCTAAACTTCCATCCCTTCATCCAAACATATCCATACACATCCATAGTCTCTGGTGCCGTAGCAAGGTAGGGAAGAAGAAGAACCTAGGCATTTTATGCTTGCAGATTGGAGCGGTTTAGGTGTACTTCGTTCTTGTTTTCAATGTTTATTTTGTTATTACTCTCTGATTTTGCTGTAATCATGAGTGGCTAAATCCCTATTTAGTTAGGGGGAAGTTTGAAGCCATGAACATGTTTGAGATATGAATTGATTTCTTCCAATTGTGATTTGTTAAGTTGTGATTGCGATTCAATTATCTATTTTAATCATAACTGATTTGTGTATGTTTATTAAGGATGCATACTTAGTTTTCATGCTTGGGTTTGATGCTAGAATATAAATGAGTTTCACCTAATCGTTACAAGTTTATATTCATGAGTAGTGAAGGTTGCTAGTCACAATCGCGTTAATTGAATTCTGGGCAAACGTATCATGCATTCATAGTTACAATTGCCTCGTCAACAATTATGATTTTCATGGAACGTAATGATCTTTGGTTGTACCTCTATTATGCATTCATGTAGAGGACTTTTGGAGAATGATTTGGGTTGTCGCATGCATTCATCCAATTCAATGAGTAAAGGAAAATTTGAGGGTTAATTTGTGCATCACGGTTAATCTGGGGTGTTGAGCATCATAGTTTATTGAAAAGTAATTGGAAATCGATTCATGTACAAGTGTGTCATGTGTGGAAACAGACCTCTAACTAATCCATCCATCATCTTATTTCCTAAATTCGTTTTACAATCTGTTTAGTTTTACAATTTGTTTGTTTGTTTCAATTTCGTCAAAACCAAAACCCCCTTTTACTTTCTTGTTTCAAAGTGTTTAAAATCTATTTTGTTTGTGTTTTAGAGTGTTTTGAGTCAAGCCATAACCCTAAGTTCGTCCAAAGTTGTGTTTAGAGTCCAAAACTGCCCAGTTTGTGTTTTTAGGCAGTTTTGAGTGTTTTTGAGTTGTTTTAAGTCTTTTAAACCTGTTTTGAGTCCCTTGAGTCTTTCCAAACTTTTTTAACTTTGTTTTTGTGTTTTGAGTCAGTTTAGAGGTTTTAGCAAGCCCTCCTAATCCCCGGTTTAGTACGATCCCTACTTGCATTTATACTACGATTTGACAACAAGAGGTTTTAATTTGAGTGCTTAACTTTTATCACATCAAATTTTGGCACCATTGCCGAGGATTAGCAACTTTGCTAATCCCTTGGTTCTTTTCTTTTCGTTTAGTTTGTTTTTATTTTAGGTACTAGTGTATGACTCGAAGTTTTGAACCTGTTCGTGAGCACATCCTAGACTTTGACGACGATTTTGAGTGAACCTTGAGAAGGAAAAGAAAGAATCCAGAACCTCACCCATCTAGTTCAAGTTCTGAAGCCGAAATTTAGGAGCAAGAAGGGGCCGAATCTGAGGAGATAAAGGAGGCTGAGGTTGAAGAGGTTATGGCTGCAGATATCGAACCATCAAAGAGCTTTTTGCCTTGGGTGTGGATAATGCCGCGCCTCTATGCATCCAATATCCTAGGGCAGGTCCAGATAAGACCGCTGAGTTCGAATTGAAGTCAAGCTTGTTACATTATATTCTGAAGTACCATGGGCTATCCATGGAGGATCCAAACAAGCACTTGAAGGAGTTTGAAGTAGTTTGTTCGAGCATGACCCCAGTGAATGTCGATGGCAGCATCTTGAAGATGAAAGCTTTTCCATTCTCTCTAATGGATAAAGCTAAAGATTGGTTGTATAAACTAGCACCTGGGATGGTTACATCTTGGGAAAGTATGAAACAAGCATTCTTGGAGAAATTTTTCCTAACTTCAAGAGTCATTCTCTTGAGGAAACGGATTAGTGGCATCCAACAAAATCAAGGTGAGTCGTTCCCAGCTTATTATGAACATTTTAAAACTCTTGTTGCTTCATGTCCACAACACCAAATGAAGAAGGAGCTACGTATTCAATGCTTCTACGAAGGACTCATCCCCATTGAACGCCAAATGTTAGATGCCTCGGCAGGTGGTGCGTTGGTTGACAAGACCGTGGTGGCTGCCAACACTTTGATTGCAAACTGAGTCCTCAATGCACAACAATATGAAGGTGTTGGACAGAAAGAGAACCCACGGCAGCAACATGTCAATGAGGTAAGTGCAATTTCTGAAATTCAATCACAATTAGCTAACCTTACCTCTCTTGTGTCTCAGGTTATAATTGGGTCCAAAGCATAAGAAAATCAAGTTTGCACCGTGTGCTCCATCCAAGGGCATCTATCTGAGAATTGCCCTCAGTTGATTGAGAATGGTGGATGGGAATCTGCCAATGCTATTGGATTCCAAGGCCAAAATCAAACCAAATACGATCCATACTCGAACACATACAACCTCGGATGGAGAGATCACCCTAATATGAAGTGGAGAGAGCCCCAACAACCTGCACAACAAGGGGGATTTCGGCAAAACCCTCATGGGTTCCCACGGCCATATCAACAAAATCAACCACTTCCAGCCCAATCTAGAACAGGTACGTCCATGGATAATGATCAACTTGTTCAGTTATTAACTAATGTGGCGCAGGGCATGCAAAATCAAGCCAAGGAAGTGGAAGATTTGAAGAAACAAATGGGACAGATGGTTGAATTCATGGGGAAATTCAGTAGAGAACAAGGTAAGCTACCTAGTGGGACAAATGTGAATCCGAATGGAGGATTCGAATCTGCCCAAGCCATCATCTTACGTAGTGGAAAAGAAGTTGGAGTTGAGTCCAACACTCCCAAATCTGCCAGAAAGAAGATGAAAAGCTGCAAAACGAGGAGGGGAGCACTAGCACACCCACGGCAAGAGTGAATCAACCTTTGCTGCATGCCTCTATCACTCCTAATTCGGCCAAACAAGGTAAGTTGGTTTCAAATTCACTTAATACTAATCTGACCAATGTTCATTTTCCTCATAGGTTCATGCAATCGAAGAAGGATGAGAATGAGAAGGACATTCTTGAAACATTCCGAAAAGTGCAAGTGAACATACCACTCCTTGATGCAATTAAACAAGTCCCGAAATATGCCAAATTTCTCAAGGAGTTGTGCACAACCAACAGAAGAATGTCGAACAAAGAGGTAGTTAAGGTAAGTGAAATTTTTTTAGCCATCTTACAACGGAAACTGCCCACTAAATGCAAAGACCCCGGTAGTTTTACGATTCCTTGTGTAATTGGCAATACTCGGTTTGAAAATGCAATGCTAGATTTAGGTGCATCTATAAATGTCATGCCTTATTCCATTTATGCATCTATGAACTTGCGTGAATTGAAAAAGGATGGTGTGATTATACAATTGGCTGATCGTTCTAACGCATACCCAAAAGGTGTTTTGGAGGATGTTTTAGTGCAGGTGAACCATTTGATCTTCCCGGCTAATTTTTATGTTCTAGACATGGAAGATTCAGCCCATTCCACACCTTTGCCGATTCTCCTTGGTAGGCCTTTCATGAAGACAGCCCGTACAAAGATAGATGTGTTCAAGGGCACTTTGACGATGGAATTTGATGGGGAAGTTATCGATTTTAATATTTCTGAAACTATGAGATACCCCATTGATGATTACTCTTGTTTTTCTATTGATGTTATTGATTCTTTGGCGCAAGAGTATCTTGAGGAATTGAACGGGGATGCCCTTGAAATAGCCATTACGAAAGGCATAGATCTCAAAAACCAAGAAATTAGAGTAATGCAAACCCACGGCCAGATTGGGGATTCCATTGCCGTGCCCTTTAATGAAGAAGTTGCAGAGGTTGTGGCTGCCCTTGAGTCGTCACCACAACAATATGGTAAGGTTCCGCTCTCAATTTCAAGTTCAGTTTCTACTAAGATTTTACCTTCTGTTATTCAGGCACCCACTCTTGAACTTAAGCCATTGCATGACCATTTAAAGTATGTGTTTTTGGGAAATGACGAGACATTGCCCGTCATTGTTTCTTCAAGTCTCACGACACATGAGGAAGAAAAGCTTGTGAGGGTGCTACGAGGGTACAAAACGGCCATAGGGTGGACTTTGGCCGACATTAGGGGAATTAGCCCCACCACTTGCATGCACCTCATACTTCTTGAGTAGGGGACTAAACCATCCCGAGAGGCTCAACGCAATCTCAACCCTCCAATGATGGAAGTCGTGAAGAAGGAATTGTGGAGTAATTTATCCTATTTCCGATAGCCGTTAGGTTTCACTAATTCAAGTCGTTCCCAAGAAGTTTGGAGTTACTGTTGTCAAGAATGCAGAGAATAAGTTGGTGCCTACACGAATTCAAACTGGATGGTGAGTTTGTATTGACTATAGGAAGCTAAACGCCACAAGAAGGAAAGATCACTTTCCTTTGCCATTCATCGACCAAATGCTTGAAAGGTTAGCCGGTCGTGCCTTTTATTGTTTTCTTAATGGATATTCTGGATATAACCAAATTGTGATAGCCCTGGATGATCAAGAGAAGACCACATTCATGTGTCCCTTTGGAACTTTTGCTTATCGTCGCATGCCATTCGGCCTATGCAACGCACCTGCCACTTTCCAAAGGTGTATGGTAAGTATTTTCTTTGATTTTGTTGAGAAGATAATTGAGGTATTCATGGATGATTTCAGTGTATTTGGGGATTCTTTTGATAATTGTTTGGATAATCTGACCTTGATCTTGAAACGATGTGTTGAAACTAATCTTGTCTTGAATTGGGAAAAATGTCATTTTATGGTTAAAAAAGGTATAGTTTTAGGCCATATCATTTCAGAAAAAGGAATTGAAGTAGATAAATCAAAGATAGACCTTGTACGTCACTTGCCCTATCCTACTTCGGTTAGAGAGGTTCGTTCGTTTCTTGGCCATGCAGGGTTCTTTAGGCGTTTCATCAAGGATTTTCCAAGATTTCCAACCCCCTTTGCCGATTGCTTCAAAAGGATGTGCCCTTCAAGTTTGATGAGGAGTGTGAATCAGCATTCAAGAAACTCAAGGAGAAGCTCACTTCGGCCCCTATCATTGTTCCTCCAGATTGGAGCCTTCCTTTCGAGCTTATGTGCGATGCATCAGACTATGCATTATGAACTGTTTTGGGACAAAGAAAAGACAAGCAGCCGCATGTCATATACTACGCCTCTCGGACTCTCAATGATGCTCAATTGAACTATTCCACAACGAAAAAAGAACTTCTAATTGTTGTCTTTGCTTTAGATAAGTTTCGGTCTTATTTAATTGGCACTAAAGTGATTGTTTATACTGATCATGCAGCTTTGAAGTACTTACTAATGAAGAAGGAAGCAAAACCTAGGCTTATTCGTTGGATGCTTCTTCTTCAAGAGTTCGATATCGAAATCCGAGACAAGAAGGGAAGCGAGAATGTGGTGGCTGACCATTTAAACCGAATGATCCATGATGAGCATGACCATGTGATAGGAGCATATTTGGGCAACTTAGTTGGCTTGTTCTTATGCATTTATGTTGTTATTCTTTAGTTATTTTAGTCTTTTAAGCCATTTTCGTGTGTTTTCAGGTTCTAAGGACAAAGTATGCAAGAAGGTGCATTTTGGAGCCTTTTGGAGCAAAATTGGGCTTGGAATGGTTATCACAAGCTTGGAGCAAAAGGAATGGATGAAATTGACGACTTGAAGATGTTAGGATTCCTAATTGAAGAAGGATTCCTAATTGGAGATAGATTCCAACTCAAACAAGGATTCCTACTTGAAATAGGAAAGTTAAGCCAAGGTTTCCTATTTTGGTTTGACCTTTCCTAATCTTAATTGTCCCCAAGTTCCAGCAACATTGAATGCCTCCTATGCATTTTAGGACACAAATTGAACCTTCCCTGCATCAAACCAACCTTTGCCGCACCATCCCCTTATTTCCCATCCTTGCCGTGCAAGGGATTTCTCACTTGCCTAATTTCTGGACCTAAATCAGCCAAGAAATCCTTTTTCCTTGCCTTGCAAGGCATTCCCTTACCTTTTCCATCCTTGCCGCACCCACTTGCCCAATTCCCTTAGGATTCTGACTTTAATTCCTATTTCCCTTAAAGTTTTGGTTTAATTTCTGTTTCCTAAATTGTTTCCTAGCTTTATTACCCTAAAGTCTTTAAATAAAACATCTTGGTGCCGCACAAAAGGTTGCATTCACTCACCCATTCATCCATTCACGCCAGAATTCATCCCTACACCTTTGCCGCAATTTCCATTCACCCTAAACATATTCCTGACCCCAAAACACATCCCATACACTTCACCCACCTTTGTGCCGCAGCAAGGGGGAAGGAGGAGAGTCTTTGGACGTGCCTGCTATCCGAGTTAGGATTGCTGGAACGTTTTAGGTGTAATCTTTCTTTTGTTTTCAATGTTTCAATTCAATAATCTTTGTTCTGTGAGTATGAGGAACTAAACCCCTCTTAGCTAGGGGGGAATTTGAAACCATGGTTGTACTTGCAATATGATTTGATTACATCCAGTTGTGATTCATAAGCTGTGAATTCAATTTACTTATCTGTTGAACTAAAACTGATTTGTGTATGTTGGTTGAAAGTGCACGCTTAATTTTCATGCATAAATCTGATGCTAGCATATAAGGGAGTTTCACCTAATCGTTATGAACTTATATTCACAAGTAGTGAAGGTTGCTAGTCACAATCGTGTTAAGTAAATTCTCGGCATAAGTATCATGTGCTTTCATAGTTATGAGTGCCTCATCAATACTTATGATTTTCATTGAACTTAATGATCTTTAATTGTATCTCTATCATGCGCTTTCATGTAGGGAACTTTTGAAGAATAATTTGATTGTGATGCGCTTTTTCCATCCAATTCAATGACATGAGGAAAATCTGAGGGTTAATTTAAGCGTACTTAATTAATCTGGGGTGTTGAGAATTCATGGTTTATTGAAAAGCAACTGGAAATCGTTTTGTTTGCAAGTGTGTCATGTGTGGAGAAGAACCTCTTAGCTAGCCCATCATCTATAGTTTTACCCAAATTCGTGCAGATTTCATTAGTTCTTTAATTTACTTGTTTTGTTTTCAAATTCGTCAAAACCCAATCCCCATTTACTTTGTTTAGTCATACTAGTTAGAAATTGATTTATTTTGTGTTTTTAAGTGTTTTGAGTCAAGTCACAACCTATTTTCATCCAAATTTACTCTTAGTGGCAGATTTGAGTCTTTTGAGTTGTTTTAGTGTTTTAGAGTTTAGTTTTGCATTCTTTGAGTCTAGTTTAGTGTTTTAAACTTAGTTTTACGTTTTTGAGTCAGTTTCAAGTGTTTTAACAATCCCTCCTAATCCCCGGTCTAGAACGATCCCTACTTGCATCTATACTACAATTGTCAACAAGAGGGTTTAATTTGTGTGCTTATATATTTCACATCACCATGCCGTGCCTATCCCTGAAACTTTCCCTGATGAGCAGCTGCTGTCCGTTGAGGTAAGTGAACGTTGGTATGCCGATCTAGTGAATTACTTAATGTCTAAACGAGTTCCAAGCACTCTCACCAAGCACCAAGGTGATAAACTTCGAAAAGATGCACGATTATATGTTTGGAATGATCCTTATTTGTGGAAGTATTGCTTTGATCAGATTTTGCGTAGATGTGTGTGCATGATTGTGAATTTCATTCAATTCTAAGATTTTGTCATACTTATGCTTGTGGTGGACATTTTGACACCCAAAGAACGGCATTAAAAGTTCTTGAATGTGGATTTTATTGGCCCACTTTGTCTAAAGATGCTAGAACTTTTGCCTAACCTGTGATCGTTGCCAAAGAACGGGAAATATAGGTGCCAAGGACCAAATGCCGCAGCAACCCCTATCATTTGTTGAAATTTTTGACGTTTCAGGTATTGATTTTATGGGTCCTTTCCCTCCATCTTATGGTTTCACTTATATCTTGCTAGCGGTTGATTATGTTTCAAAATGGGTGGAAGCAAAAGCCACCCGTACTAACGATACAAAGGTTGTTGCAGATTTTGTGAAAACTAACATTTTTGCTAGGTTTGGAATGCCTAGAGTTCTCATTAGTGATGGAGACTCCCACTTTTGTAATCAAACCATTGAAGCTTTGCTCAAGAAGTACAATGTTATGCATAAGGTTTCAACACCTTATCATCCTTAAACCAATGGACAAGCCGAGGTTTCAAATAGGGAGATCAAGCAAATACTAGAGAAAACCGTGGGGCCAACAAGGAAGGATTGGAGCTTGCGCTTGGATGATGCATTATGGGCTTATCGTACGGCCTACAAAACTCCCATTAGCATGTCACCTTTTTCGGCTCATCTATGGCAAGCCATGCCATTTGCCCGTCGAGTTAGAGCACAAGGCACATTGGGCTGTGAAAACCTTCAACATAGATATAGATGTCATTGGGGTGCACAGAAAGCTCCAATTGAATGAACTCGAGGAGATTAGGCACAAGGCTTACGAGAATGCCCGCATTTACAAGGACAAGACCAAGGCGTATCATGACAAGATGCTTCATACAAAGACGTTCTCTAAGGGGCAGAAAGTGCTCCTCTTTGATTCTCGCCTTTGGTTATTCCCCGGTAAGTTACGTTCTAAGTGGATTGGACCCTTTGTTGTTACTAATGTTTTTCCTTATGGTGCAGTCCAAGTCCAAAGCTTGAAAACCGGACACGAATTCAAGGTGAATGGGCATCGTTTGAAGCCCTATTACGATCTGTTTGAGGAGCATGTGGTGGAGGACCTACCCCTCCATGCTGTGGGCTCCAAAGAAGCTTGAAGGATGGTATTCGTCCGGCTGCACGACGTTAAAGCAAGCACTTCATGAGAGGCAACCCATGCCAATAAAGAACACCTAGAATTGGCTCTACATCCAGATTTACTTCTTTTCAACCTTTTTCCTTGCTGCCCTTATCTTTCTATGCTTATGTGTTGCTTGTTTGATTGTTTTTATGTGAGTCTATGTTTGAAACATTGAGGACAATGTTTGGTTTAAGTGTGGGGGGTAAAAAAGTTGTTTTTGCATGATTTTCGTGGGATTTTATCACCTATCACTTCGAATGTTGTTTTTCACTGTTTTTAAGTGTTTTTAGTGTGTTTTGAAAAGATAATCCGAAAATTTCATAAAAATTTGAAAAAGTGTTTTGAAAAACCCAAAAATAGTTGTTTTTGTGCGTTTGTTTGTGTCTTAGGGTACCTTCCAACACAATGATGAGGATTTGGTTTTTAATTGCATGACTGACTATTAAGGAAAGTTATAAACATGGATGGAAGTTTGAATTGCTCTCTGGTTTATGCTTGGTTGTGGTTATAATTTATGAATTCACATGCAATCATAAAAGAAAAAAAATCAGTTTTTGTAACATGCTTGAAGGAAGGAACTCAAATTAACGCTACAACCCTGAGAAACTTGAGCCTAAACGTTCTTTGGAGAGTTAAAAATCTGTGCATTTATTGTTTTCTAAAGTCGTTGTATGATCTCATCATTCTTTGCTTGGTTGCTACTTAGAAGGCGTTTCATCATTTAGTTCCAAATACTAGAACTCATACCCGTTTCATTCAAAACATGATATTGAAGTGCATAACACATAAACAAGATGAAGTTGTGTAGTGAACCAGTGCCAAATAGCCTTATCCCTGTGCATTAAGTTTTGTAGGATTAACCCCCGTTTAGCCTTGTTTAGCCATTTTCATTGTTTACCCACATGTTCCCTACCTAGCCTAGATTAGGACCATCCTTACCCTTGTTCTTAAGGCGTAGTGAAGCATGACCTAGAGTGAATTCCCTTTGTTCATTATTAGGCAACAAACAAGTGTGGGGGAAGGGATTTTCGTGTGTGGGTGTGTGCCAAGTATTAAAAGAGGCACGGGTAGAAAAGAAAAAAGAAAAAAAAAAGAAGAAAAATTCATGGAAAAAGAAGAAGAAAAAGAAAAAGTTGTGAAAAGAATGAAAAAGAGTTGAAAAATAAGTGAGAATAAGCTCACAAATGTTGGTTGTTGAAGGGTCCAAAAAGTTGAATTCGGCCCTAAGTATGTGTGTTCTTCCCTTTATGTATCAAAGTTTGTGGCTGCGTTTCAAAAGGGAGTTCTAAGTGTCATATTCATTACTTTGCTCGCTATTGCTTTAAGAACATTTGTTTTCCTTACCTTTCGTTGTTAGCAAATACCCCTAGCCCCGTTACAACCCTATACTTCTATCTTGAGTGTTATGTGTTTTAATATATGGAGTTTGGGATTGGTATGATCATATGGTGTCCCTGGTTCTCGCATCTAAGTAGTAGCCCTCCTAATCCCCGGTTTAGAATGATCCCTACTTGCATTTATACTACGATTTGACAACAAGAGGGTTCAATTTGAGTGCTTAACTTTTATCACATCAACAATAAGCTGTGTTCTTTGCAAAGAATAACATAAGAACTTCAGCTTCAAGGCTGATGGATGTGAAATTTCTTAAAGTTAGAGAACAAGTTAAAAAAATGAGTAATTGAAGTGCAATACATTAGTACAACCTTGATGCTTGCTAATCCGTTAACTAAATCTTTACCTATTGAGGATTTTAAGTTGCATGCTGCTTGGATATGGGTGCTTGAAGGTTTTGATCAGTGGGTGTAGTCATTCTTATATGAGGAATCAAAGTACTATAGTGACAATTGATTCATTTGGAGCAGTTGGTGCAGGGCTGATGATAATAAGGTTGAATTCTTCTTTTTGTATTTTAGCTAGTTTGATAGTTAGTTTTATGTTTTAATAAGTATCTGTGCATTTGTGCTCAAAACTTCGTTTGTGAAGTTTTTGTGGTTTCAAATGATAGATAGAATTTTAAGATTGGATTCAGTTGTTGCTTTAAAAACAGTTTGTATGTTTTAGCAGATCATTATGAATTGTTCTTTTGATTAATGATAGACAATTTGCTCTTTGCTATGATGTTTGAGTCTTTTGAAAAGTGGAAGCAATTTTGTTTAATGATTATGTATATATTAGTCTGGTCATGAGTTATATTAGCAGATTGGGTACATGTGAGCTTTGAATTAAGACTGCAATTTTGTTATGTGTTTTATGATTCTCAGTTTCTATATTTTGAAATGCGATGGAACATTAGTCATGATGATAAGTTCTTAAAGAAGGTTATGTGATCACTTCTTGTGATTGGTAAAACTATGTTTGAAATAGGTCTCATGCTCACGTGGGAGAATGTAAGATTATGAACATGAGACTAGATATTTCAAGCTAGTAGATTGAGTCCAGTTGGCATAAGAAAACCTTATAAGAATTGGTAGACTAATTCCATTTGATGGAGGATTCAGTCTCATGTTAGAACTGATATAAGATAGAAAATACAAGTAGTTTTCTATGTGGATTCTAATAGGGAATCTTTATTATGATATGAGAAGGATTATATATATATATATATCTATATATATGGTGATCTATACTTTCACAAATTAACGCTCATATTGGCACTAAGTCATATTCCTAGTTTTGAGCACAAGGTAATATGATAGAGAGGAGAAGATCACTAGCTACAAGCTTTGTTTCCTGCATTCATGGCTTCCTCTGGTGCGAATTCTTCAGGTCAGTGCCCTACAATGTTTTCATAGGCTTCAGCTTTTGTGATTTTAGTAACTTGATAGATCATCTGGTGTTAAGGTTTACAGATCTTTCTTTTGTCGTTAATTCTATTGCTCAGAGTATGAGTGCCCCACGCACATCTCGTGGGTTTTGTCAAACACATCATCTGCTATGGTTTTGCTCAGATTTTTGCCTATTCCCATGTTGATTGGGCTGGATGCCATGACTCTCATAGCTCCACTAGTGATTATTTGGTTTATCTTGGCTCCAATCTTATATCATGGTGTTCCAAAGAGCAACCTACCATTGCCAACTCTAGTGCGAAGTTAGAATACCGCTATCTATCAAGCCTGTGCGAACTTTATAATTCTATCTTTCATATAACCTTCATTAGATCAAGGGTATAGCTTTTACAACAATTATGCACTTGCATCGGGGTTTAGGATTTAGGAGCATGGTTGTAGAAAGTCCATCGATGGTGAATGTTAGTTAAGGAAAGAATTTGTTTGTTGCAAACAAGGGAAGAAGAGGGAGAATGGTAATCCTAAACCTAACAAGAAAGGAAAAAAGGGAGATGCTAGAACTCAGTGCAAGGTGAAACTTGCGCTGAATAAGGGAAATGGTTATGAAAACTATCACATCCTGGGCTCGGCTTCGCCATAGCACGATATTGTCCGCTTTGGGCCACGCCTTCACGGTTTTTTTTTTGAGTTTTGGCATGAGAACTTCCTAGGGGGTCACCCATCCTAGGACCGCTTTCGCTCGTACTCGCTTAACTTCAGAATTTTGATGGAATCTGAAGCCAGTGAGTCCCCAAAAGGCCTCGTACTATAGGAGGTGGGCATGTACATATAAGGTACATCACCCCCTCTCCGTTGGTCGATGTGGGATGTTACAATCCACCCCCTTTAGGGGTCTGACGTTCTTGTCGGCACACTCGCACCACACGGCATAGTGGCTCTGATACCATTCTGTCACATCCTGGGCTCGGCTCCGCCGTAGCACGATATTGTCAGCCTTGGGCCACGCCCTCACGGTTTTGTTTTTGGGTTTCGGCATGAGAACTTCCCAGGGGGTCACCCATCCTAGGACCGCTTTCACCCGTACTCACTTAACTTTAGAATTCTGATGGAATCCGAAGACAGTGAGTCCTCAAAAGGCCTCGTGCTATAGGAGGTGGGCATGTACATATAAGGCACATCACCCCCTCTCCGTTGGTCGATGTGGGATGTTACAAAAAGTTTTTGTAATAGTTTTCAATGAAGGAAATAACCACCTTATGTCAAGTGCGTCACACTTATTTAGATCACACCATTAAGTTTCAGAGGCAAAGAAGGCGATGATTGAACAATGTGTGGAGGCCAATATTTCTGTAAGTAAACAAGTAGCTTTGTTGGGGGTGCACCCCCAAGGATATGTATAACATGGAACAACAATTGCAAGCTTATCTAATGAGGCATGATGCCAAATTGTTGAAAGAGCATTTTGAGGATGAGAAAGAAAAAATGATTCACTTTATTTCAAGATGGAGATTGACGAAGGCAGAACACTTGGAAATTTCTTTTGGGCAGATGCTAAGTCACGACAGGGTTACGACCTTTTTGGTGATATGATTGTGTTTGACACCACTTTCATTGCCAATGTCTACATGATGATGTTTGCTTAATAACCACGGTATTCGGTTGTGCATTCTTGAAAAATGAAAAAACCAAGAGCTTTGAGTGGTTGTTTGAAGAAATGCTTAAGGCTATGCCGGGTGAGCCATCAAAAGTCTAATTACAGATCAAGATAGAGCCATAGCAAAGGCTATTGGCAACAAACTACCAATCATATTTCATCAGTATTGCATATGGCATATTAGTAACAAGTTCAATGACAAGGGTTGGGTTTAGGATGCTTTCAAGGATTTGCATGATTGCATATGGGATATCGAAAGGAAAGAAGAATTTAAGGCAAGGTGGAAGGTGTTGGTAGAAGAACTTGAGTTGGTTGATAAAATGTGGCTTCAAGACATTTATGACTTGTGTGCACAATGGGTTCCGACATTTTGTAAACACTTTTTCTGTCGAAATGTCGAGTAGTCAGCGTGATGAGAGTTGTCATTCATTTTTCAAGCAATATGTGCATAGGAAGCACTATTTGATTGAATTCATCATTCGATTCAATCGAGCCATTGGACGGCAATGTTAGAAAAAGGTGGTTGGTGACCATAATGATGAAAATTATGCCCCTCCATTGCAGCTTTGCACACCAATGGAAGAGCAAATGGCAAAATTGTACACAGTTTATGTTCGAAAAGTTTCAGGTGGAAGAATTCAAGAGTTTGACTTGTTTCTTTAGGTAGCAGTCCGGGCATGGGAATGAGGCAGTGTACGAAGTACTTCAGTGGGCCACGGGGGTGAGAAAGATAAAGAGGTTGGGGGTTGATACAACCTCAGGTTACGCAAAACGCAACTACAAAGAGATGGAGTTTCGAGGACTTCCTTGTCGACACATGTTGGCTTATTTGAGAATGAAATAAATAGAGTTGCTGCCGGAATGTTACATACTAAAAATGTGGCCTCAAACCACCAAATGTGGCATTATTTTGGACATGGAAGGGAAAGAAGTGGGCAAACATGCCGACAATTCTACCGTGTCCAAAAGAGCCCAGTTTAAAAAAAAAAAAAAGAGCTTCAGACTTAATTGACAAAGTGGCGAGGTCGAATGAAGGTACATCACTTCTGTCCTGGACTTTGAAAGCGTTGGATACAAAGTAAAACTATTTACGTGGTGGTCACCGTGGTCAAAAAAGAAAACAAACTGCACAGGGGGCAAGAGTTCCCAAACCGAGGTGCTTAAAAATCCCATTCAAGTTAAAAGAAAATGGGGCATTGAAGACAAGTACAAAAGAGAAGTGAAGTCAAAATCAGAGACCCAGTGGTAGGAAGTGAAGGAAAATTTGTGAAAAACATGTTCATTTGAGCAATATCTATGGCATGCAATTAACAATTAAAGGCGGAATCATGCTTGTATGCACTCAAAACAAAACATTACCCATGAAATTCAAAGCCTAGTAGTTATGGTGAACCATGACTCAACTCAAATCTTAAAGAAAGGAGTTGAGAAACTTTTATACCTTTGAAGCACCTCTTTGCTTAGCAAAGGTTAATCACCCATGTGAGGGCCTTCTTTCCTTTGTCTCCTTGCTCCTTGGCTCCATGGATATGGATGGAAGAATTGATTCTCCAAAAGTCCCCAAGGTAGGAGACCTCTAATTTTCGACACCAAGGATGGTGAAGGAAGAAGATGAGTGACCTTGGAGGAGGAAGGATTGCTAGCTAATCCCCTCCAAGGGGGCCGGCCTCCTAGAGAGAAAGGGAGAGACATGTTCTCTCCAATTTTCTCCAAAAGAAACCCTAAATGAATTTTGGCTATAAAGTTCTTTATATAGTCACTTCACTTAAGTGACTAAAAGAACAAAACCCTATTTTTCATCACATGGCCGGCCTACCATAGGCATTGGGCTGTTTGGGCCCTTTTAAATCTCAAGTCATAAAAGTTGTCATACAACTTAAGTTAATGGGCTTGACATTCGAAGCCCATTGGGCCATGAGGCCCAAAACTAACCCGAGGTCTAAAACGAACTTATTCATTTGATTAATTAACATATTAATTAATCCTAGCCATAAATAATTAAACCATTTAATTATCCTTACTCATCTTCGTTATATCCTTCAATCATTACCTTACACGGTGTGCGATCCATTAGGTTCCTTTTAGCGAGGCAGTGGGCGATTAGAACTCTTACTAATCGATTGTGAATTGAAACTTACTTTCAATTCTCCCTTTAGTGATTATACATCTTCAGGGCTTCCACAAACCATGAGTGACACCTAGCAGTAAGTCATGGCTACCCAAGCTAATCAGAAGAGGTTGGAGAACCTATTCAGTTTGGGATTACAATGCAATACGGTCTTTCTCTAATACAATACTCTTGACCACATTGTTTGGTTTAATAGTTTATTCATGTCTACTATCCAATGTGATTCTCTTAATTATATGATTACCTTGAATGTGATTTGGAACGACTTCATAAATCTCATTCATACTCTGGCTAGAGATTCTTAATCATATCATAGAGTATTCTCCCTCAACGTTTGAAGGTTAGAGATCCCTTGTTACGCATTCACTTGCCTCCATGGCTAAGTGGCTTAACCCCAACTATGCCGTGGACACCCTCTGACGGAGTGACTTTGACATAGTCAAAGATCAAGGACCTAACCCCAAGACAACTATGATGCCTCAGGTCAAAGTACTACTTTGCATTATCCTAACCATGAGTTCTCATGTGACATGAGTATGAGAACTTCTTGTTGATCGCGTTCAGTGGACTCATTCTCTGTTGAGCACCTACGTAATTGTCTTGGTGTCAGTCACACCATTGACTCGAGACCAGTCACTCTCCCTTAGAGAAGACATAGGACGTACTGATCTTAACGGACTGTCAATGCCCAATTGGCAATCCTATGATCAGGAACTTTTAGGATATGTATTCGGAAGAGAATGGTCTCATGAATCTAACTTCTTTAGATCACATTCTCCCTATTACATATTCCTTGGACTTATCGTTTAAGCATATAACATTTATATGAGACGGCTTAAAACAATAATCTTTGCCCTTTATATTAAACTAGATTAGTTTAACATGTGAAATGTCCGTAAATTATCATTATATGATTGGTTTTAGGGCACATTTCCAACAATCTCCCACTTGCACTAGAGCCAATCAGCTTGGTCATCAGTGATGATACCTCTTCTGTAGTCATTTCAAAAATGGCTGAGTAGTAGGCTTAGACAATGGATATTTATATGTTATCCATAGAAGCAACCTTGAGAATAACAACGTCACCATTATACATGATTCTCAATCATGTGGTTCAGTCTCTCATTTGAGTTCGGATCTTGATGAGACCTTGATTCCCTGGCTTGAGCTATTGCCCCATTAGTGTCGTAGTGTCGGCACACTAGAGACACTTTCTGGTTGGAACCGAATGGAGAGTTCATAAATGAACTTTCCCATCCAAACAACATTGTTGTAAACTTCTATATGGCGATATATATTTTGCATTCATGATGGAAGACACTAAAGTCATTACCTTTAATGTTTCCACCCAAATATCTCTTCAGTCATAATAAAGAGATATCCAATTATCTCTTCGTTCAAAATGAAGAGATATCCAATGATGGATACGATATTAGATTCATAATCTAATACTTTTACGCTTCCATTGCGTTACTCTAATTCTTCCTCATTCTTGAGGAATCTATCCTTTAGTATTTCTTAAATACATAAGGACTCACTTGACAGTTGCCTTGGTTCTGATCCTGGGCTTGCATTGATATCGTCTTGTACCAATCTTGGTACAACTCATGTCAATGCTTTTCATACAACATGAAATACATAAATCACCTTTCTGCGTACGCATAAAGGATTCTATTTACGCATTAATTCTTTGGGAGTCAAAGGGGTAAGATCCCTTTGTGAAGAGCAACTTCCTAGTCTTACTAGAATTGTCCTTCTGACTAAAGGTTATCATCATATGAGAAACTTCCTAGCATCTTTTGTCTATCATTAGGGATTGATATAATCAAATTATATATACTGAAATCTATCATTATAGATTTCGATCCCATGTATATAGACTATGTCTCCCATATACATTCTATCATTATAGAATGTTTAAAGTCATTACTTTAACGAAGAAGAATTCCTAAACTTAATATATCACATATATGTTTTAATTTAAGAATACGATTAACTCCCACTAATCTTTTGTAAACTTAGCAAACAAAAGATTCATTTACATCTTTATGAGAAATCAAACGATTTGATCTTTCTCTCATAAGACGCTTACAGCTCCCACTAGCTTGCTAAGATTCATGATGGATGGATCTTTACAATTTACACATCTTGTGATTCTTAGTTTTAGACATATATTATCAAGACTATCTTGGTAATGGTTTTGGAAACCTATATTATGTCCAAACATTCAATCACCGTTTAGTTGTAGTTAGCAATCCTCGAATTAATGGAAACCAAGACTACGTCAAAGATGGTTTCTTCCAAGTCAACCAATCTCTTTGATTGTAGTCACCTTAAGCTACCAATTAGCTACGAAGGTTTCATTATTTCGGGTCAAATGGTACTATACCATTTCCTTGAGTATATGTTGTATATACACTCAATGTAGTCATAAGGATTTTCATTCTTATTTCTTTCGAATTAAGAGGTGTAACTCTATGACATAGTCATAAAGTTCAAACCATTCAACTGAGACGGTTTATAAATCCTTCTCAACTACATTTGGAGCTTGTGGTGTAGGAACTAGGTTGTTATATCTGTTGATCATCATCTTGTCGCTCAAAGAACCCATTCTTTGAGTTCTATCTCTCGTTCATTTGCTCTATCTTAGGCAAATCCTACTGTAGGATTACAATGAACTACCCAACAAATAACATTTATTAGTTGGTTTATATAAGTGATATCCAAAAGTTAATTTAAGGATATCCCACAAGATTGTTCTCAAACAAATATTGCTTTTTAGCACACAACCCCAAATCTTAACACGATTAAGACTTGTCTTTCTTTCCAACTACATCCTATGGAGTTATGAAAATTTTGGAAGATCTTCTAATTGACAATCATATTGTCTTAGAAGTATATATATCCTATATATGTGGGTAATTGATAACATCCAATGAACTAAGTCTTATTCGAGTTCATTATTCTCCTAATGGAGAAATCCGTTATCTTATGATGCTACTTTCCTTGATTTCTATCAAGGAAACTCTTCTAAAGTGTTCATTTTCCTTGGATCAAATGTAAGGAGGTAAATACTTTAGACGTCTTACTCATCAACTTACATTCTTGAATTCTTTGAAACCTTTTGCAAAGTATTCAGACTTGTGTTTATTCAAACTAAACGATAGTCCAACCGAGAGCGATCTTCGGTGAATGTCATACAACATGAGTAGTATTATGTTGTGGACAAGTGCCACTAACATCTAAGTGAATTAACCTCAACAACTTTGTGATTCTTTCTTCTTTCCTAAAGAATAAAGATTCGAACATTTCGCCTTTATACAATTTTAACAAGAATGTATTGGATCCGGATCTAACGATCCTAAGCATCCATCTATGACCAACTCGTAATTTATGTTTTAGAGGTATCACAACTCAATTTGGGATTAGTCACTACCTTGCAACCTTTTGGGTTTTAAGCATCGTCATATTCTAAATAGTTAACACTACCACATTATCTCTACTATAGAGACAATCAATTAGATTACAATAATCCAATCATTGATTAATAAAGAACAATGTTTTGTCAAACAAAACATTCATCCATCTCTTATAGTGACGGAATTAAGTTCCTTTATTCAAACTGGAATGTAAAGACAATCTTTGTTTTTCCAATTCCTTTGGTTGTTCATATGAGGAAGTAAGTACTATCTGCTTTCGCAGAGATCTATATTTGATTCACGTTCCGAATGTGAAGTACTTTCTCTTCTCTCATTAATCTTCTACTTCTTATTAGCCATACTTTTACAACGATTGTAAAACATAGTTACTAATACGGAATCAAGCATTCAAGTAGAAGAACCAATTGTTTTGAACCTTTCAAGAACCTTTTACAACACCTTCAAAATGTGTGTTCTTGACACTTGCAAGACATTTCTTGCATATACCCCTTCCATTGTCCATCCTTTCATAAAGAAAGTTTGTTCCCTTGGAGTTATTTTGCCTTCTTCATTTGACTTCTCCCTTGACTACAATAGTCATGGTCCCTAAACTCCCACTGTCTCTCTTGAAACTTATTTCAATTGTGTTAAACACATCAAACGATTTGGAGAGCGTACGGCTATTGTTCACTATATAGTTTACTATAAACTTAGTGAACCATATGGATAGGGACACAAAGGTGAAGTCCTAGCCTAGTTTCCCTCTCGTGAAGTGGTTTAACACTTCAACACTCAATGATTCAAAATCATCATAAGTCCATATTGATGGAACATTTTTGTCAACCAACCATCTTGTTCTAAACAAGATTACAAACTTTCAAGAGTTGTTCAAGGCAACTCTCATTTCTTCATACAACAATTTGTAAGTGAAGAATCATGGCACATTAAGTGTCCATGCCCTTGTGCTTACTTCTCAAGTTCCTTGTTCATTTAACAAAGAAACAAGCACTAGTGTTTGCATAAACTTAGGGTTGTTCTAAGCAACTCTTATTTCTTCATACAACGATTTGAAAGTGAAGAACTATGACACAAAAAGTGTTCATGTCTTTGTGCTAATCTTCATAAGTTCCTTTGTTCATACAACAAAGGAATAAGCATTGGTTGTTTGTGTTGTCCTCTTTATGATAGACTTATCTAACATGTTCTTCCAATGATACATTATCAATAGGAAAATTGTGAGGATGAGACTACTTAGGCACATATACAATCCATTTAAGACAATCTATGGGATTGTGGTACCAAATCCGGAAACTAAAGCCTTTGGCTTTTCTTTGTCAAGTTTTGGATAGCGTTGGCAAATATAACGGTAAATAAATACATAACGAATATAAATTGATTGATTTTAAGCCATTTGATCCGGGTCTTTAAATCAAATAGCACCACCCACTATTTTCGGCAAATTCCATATCCCTCATTGGAATTCGAGAGTTTTGGAGAAAACTCTTAGTAGGGTATGGGAGGCTCACTACTACCAAGCCCACCTCAGAAGAATATCATATTGGCTAGCTTTAATAATAATGAGAGAGTACACTTACTCATTTACATCTCATGTAAGTGCCCATCTTGTTAGGCCTCTAGAGAATGCTGCCTCCGAAGAATATCATATTGGCACCATTGCACTTAGTTAAGTTATTCCCACCATGCCAGTTCGTATAGGGGTTCAAGAATAGCCTCAGAAGAATATCATATTGGCCATACTTGTTGCCTACCGTCACAACATCATGTATGTATATAGAACCCCTCCTGAGTATAAGCACATACTTTGTATTCCCCAGAACTGGGCGAAGACGATGTACGAGTCACAAACGATCGGAGCCTACCACGGTGGAAGGCCACGAAAGAGTGTTCAAAGCACTCTCACGCTTGTCAACTGAATAATGGTTTGGTTGAGGGTTTTAGGTCTCATCACATTTAAGCATACATTTTAATCTTATTAAAACAATTCGGTCCTATTACAACTATTGGTCCATTTGATTGATTTAGTAGTATATGATACTCCCACTAAGCTTGTAAAACGGTTTTTAAAGCAAGAGTATATGGTACTACTAACATAAGCTTTGCATTCATTGATGGACTATATAGTTACCTTAGGGCCTTAGGATGACTATGAACCTTTGATTCGATCCAACACGAGCCTAGTGTTGGATCTCGGTCTAGGGATGGTGATTGATTTTAGTTACGCATTTAATCATATTAAGGCGTGTTTCTCCTATTGGGCGTTGGACCCAACTACTCCAATTTCATGCATATCAAATAAACAAGAAAGGAGTACTTCAAAGTAAAGAAGAGCTTATGCTCTTTTACAACATTTGATCAAAAACAAATTACTTTAAAGTAAGGAAGAGCTTATGCTCTTTTACAACATTTGATCATATCAAATTACAACCAAAATTAATCTACACATTCCCATGGTTCAAACAAATTTGAGACGGCCTTTCACATAGCTCAATTATCGTATGCTTAGGTTCATAATCACCCTTTCTTTAATTAATTAACGCTTTAACTAATTAAACTTGAATGCAACATTTTCATTTGGTTTTTGTATCCATAGAATTGATTTAAATAGAGCTAAAAGAAATGAAAATCCAATTCTCATTTAAAGATACAAAACTATTTTGTTCTCTACTAATTTGGGCCAAAAAACAATAACCTCAACCATTGGGCTATATTGCAAAACACAAACTTTTGGGGTCACTTTGTAAAAACACAAAAGTCCACTACTTCATGTAATTACAACTAGAACCCAAAAATTTCAACAAATGCAAAAACTTCATTAAAGGAGCAAAACAATTTGTCCTTTAGTGATTTTGGGCCTTTACGTAAAAACGTAAACTTTTGGGTCAAATTGCAAATACACAAAAGTATCAAAACTTTATGTAATTACATAAAAGCCCCAAAAGTACTCCCATTGAGGGAGTGGCCGGTTTTGGTAGGTGAGAGTGATGTGTGTGAGTTGATTTTTAGGTTTGAAAGGTGATGGAAATATGTAAGTGATTGGTATGGTGTGAATGGTTGAAAAAGCATGGGTGAAGTTTTGAAAATTCAAACCATCCATCACTAACAAAAACAAGTAAACAACCAAACACCTTTTTGAATCAAAATTCCCAAACTTTTTGTTCTTGCCAAGAACATATCAAGAACAATGAAGAACATCCATGAAAACCCATAGAACATCCATGAAAACCCATAAGAGCTCCATGAACATTTTTCAACCAAAAACACCCCAAAAACTCTCAAACTTAAGGGAAATAACATATTACCATACTAGGGTACTTAGGGGTTCCTAATGTCACTTTAAAACACTTTTAACAAGACAAACATGAACCCAAAAATCCACCCTTTGGATTTGGCCGAATTTCCCAAAAAACAAGGCACCAAATTTTAGCTCCAAAATTCATGCTCATATGAACTACATCTACAACATTTGAGATGGCAAATTTTCTAACAAAATTTACATTCAAAGAAGCAAGAATAAAGCTTGTAACAATTACAACATTCAAATCACAAACTATGAACTACAAAACCCAAAAGGATTCACCAACTACTAGACCTAGGCTCTTGATACCACTTGAAGGAAAATTTGTGAAAAACATGTTCATTTGAGCAACATCTATGGCATGCAATTAACAATTAAAGGCGGAATCATGCTTGTATGCACTTAAAACAAAACATTACCCATGAAATTCAAAGCCTAGTAGTTATGTTGAACCATGACTCAACTCAAATCTTAAAGAAAGGAGTTGAGAAACTTTTATACCTTTGAAGCACCTCTTTGCTTAGCAAAGGTTAATCACCCATGTGAGGGCCTTCTTTCCTTTGTCTCCTTGCTCCTTGGCTCCATAGATATGGATGGAAGAATTGATTCTCCAAAAGTCCCCAAGGTAGGAGACCTCTAATTTTCGACACCAAGGATGGTGAAGGAAGAAGATGAGTGACCTTGGAGGAGGAAGGATTGCTAGCTAATCCCCTCCAAGGGGGCTGGCCTCCTAGAGAGAAAGGGAGAGACATGTTCTCTCCAATTTTCTCCAAAAGAAACCCTAAATGAATTTTGGCTATAAAGTTCTTTATATAGTCACTTCACTTAAGTGACTAAAAGAACAAAACCCTATTTTTCATCACATGGCCGGCCTACCATAGGCATTGGGCTGTTTGGGCCCTTTAAATCTCAAGTCATAAAAGTTGTAATACAACTTAAGTTAATGGGCTTGACATTCGAAGCCCATTGGGCCATGAGGCCCAAAACTAACCCGAGGTCTAAAACGAACTTATTCATTTGATTAATTAACATATTAATTAATCCTAGCCATAAATAATTAAACCATTTAATTATCCTTACTCATCTTCGTTATATCCTTCAATCATTACCTTACACGGTGTGCGATCCATTAGGTTCCTTTTAGCGAGGCAGTGGGCGATTAGAACTCTTACTAATCGATTGTGAATTGAAAATTACTTTCAATTCTCCCTTTAGTGATTATACATCTTCAGGGCTTCCACAAGCCATGAGTGACACCTAGCAGTATGTCATGGCTACCCAAGCTAATCAGAAGAGGTTGGAGAACCTATTCAGTTTGGGATTACAATGCAATACGGTCTTTCTCTAATACAATACTCTTGACCACATTGTTTGGTTTAATAGTTTATTCATGTCTACTATCCAATGTGATTCTCTTAATTATATGATTACCTTGAATGTGATTTGGAACGACTTCATAAATCTCATTCATACTCTGGCCAGAGATTCTTAATCATATCATAGAGTATTCTCCCTCAACGTTTGAAGGTTAGAGATCCCTTGTTACGCATTCACTTGCCTCCATGGCTAAGTGGCTTAACCCCAACTATGCCGTGGACACCCTCTGACGGAGTGACTTTGACATAGTCAAAGATCAAGGACCTAACCCCAAGACAACTATGATGCCTCAGGTCAAAGGACTACTTTGCATTATCCCAACCATGAGTTCTCATGTGACATGAGTATGAGAACTTCTCGTTGATCGCGTTCAGTGGACTCATTCTCTATTGAGCACCTACGTACTTGTCTTGGTGTCAGTCACACCATTGACTCGAGACTAGTCACTCTCCCTTAGAGAAGACATAGGACGTACTGATCTTAACGGACTGTCAATGCCCAATTGGCAATCCTATGATCAGGAACTTTTAGGATATGTATTCGAAAGAGAATGGTCTCATGAATCTAACTCTTTAGATCACATTCTCCCTATTACATATTCCTTGGACTTATCGTTTAAGCATATAACATTTATATGAGACGGCTTAAAACAATAATCTTTGCCCTTTATATTAAACTAGATTAGTTTAACATGTGAAATGTCCGTAAATTATCATCATATGATTGGTTTTAGGGCACATTTCCAACGGGAAGAAGAATACGGTCAGACACAAGGTACCCAACGTAATGAAATAAAATATCGCTTACAGTTTGGTTGACAATATATTTGTGGTTGTAATATTGAAAGAACTTTGGATTGATTTTTAATGTCTAGTTCCTACTAGAGCAAGCCCGAAGAACGCACATAGGTGACACCGAGCCACGTTGATAGTGATGTTACCAAGCAAAATGAAGCTCCTGACCCTGAACCTAATTCATTGCCAACCCAAAGCAGTAACATTTACTTACGACAGGTAATTCAGGGTTGCTAGATGATTTTTACGAATATATGATGAATGACCATTAAAGAGTGTGTGAATAATCAAATTGTGGCTATTCATTTTGTATGTAAGATGTGTTAATTTTGTAGGGGGATGAACTATTATTAACCAGTGGCCACATTTGGTTTTTCAAAGTTTGTGTGGGTCACAGCAGTGATGGAATGTGTCATCAACTGCAGGTGACATGTTATGAGATCTTATGAATATTTGTGAATATATAGGAACATCTATGAAACTTGTAGTTGCGATACTTACTTAAGCTTGAAATTACGATATAGCTGCAAAAGTCCCTAGAAAATGAAGGAAAAATTTTGTCCTAGCTAAGAACATGCGAGAACATTTGAACACATAAGCAAACTAATAACACTTTAAAGTAAGCATGCATTAAAAAGCAATTCTAAAACCCATGACTTTCAAAGCCTAGTGAATGGTGAACCACAAGACTCTTTAACAGCATTAAAGAGAAGAAAGGATTTTGAGATTCATTACCCTTGAAGCTCATCCTTGTTTACACAAGGGATTCACCCAAGTGGAGGGCCTTCAAGTCACCTCCTAGCTCCTTAGATCTTCCTTGTGATTTTCTTCCTTTGATACTCCTCTTGCTCCTTGAGGATGAGAGGAAAGGAACTCCAAAAGTACCAAAGGTTTGGTACATCTAAGTCTCCACACCAAGGATGTATTGTGAAGAGAAGATGGATGACTTAGAGAGATTTTGATGCTAGTGAAAAACTCCCTAAGTGGCCGGCCTCTATGGAGAAAAAGAGAGAAAATGTTTCTCTTCTCTGCCTCAAGAAACCCTTAGTGAGAGAATGGCTATAAAGTTGCCTTTATACCACCTCACATGTGAGTGGCAAACTTGCAATTAACCCAAGTTTGCTACCACTCACCCTAGGCCGGTTTTGACTTTGTTTTTGGGTTAATTTCCATTTAGTTTTAGTTGTCACACAACCTAAACTCAATGGGCCTTGTGGACCAAAAACCCTTTTGGGCCCCGAAACCCAAAACCAATTTAAAAGCCCAGTACGAACCTTTCATATAATTAATTAACTAATTAATTAATCTTGACCATTCTCAATTAAACCTTTTAATTGCTTATCCATCTCATTTATATCTTCACATTTATCCTTACTCGGTGTACGATCCATTAGGTTCCATTTAGCGAGGCAGTGGGTGATTGTTACTCTTAACGATCGATTGTGAATTGAAACTACATTTCAATTCTCCCTATGATGAAGATTATTTTTTGCTAATCCTCAGGGCTTCCACAAACCATGAGTGACACCTAGCAGTATGTCATGGCTACCCAAGCTAAGTAGAATTGGTTGGAGAACCTATCCAGTTACAATTACAATGCAATACGGTCCTTCTCTAATACAATACTCTTAATCACATTGTTTGAGTGATAGTTTGTTTCATGTCTACTATCCAATGTGATACTTCTCTATATGATTCAATTGAATATGATTTGGAACAAACTTCCTAAGTAATATTCATATGCTTTGGCCAAAGACTCTCGAATTATATCTCAGAGTATTATCCCTCCACCATGGAAGGTTAGAGATCCCTTGTTGTGCATTCATATGCCTACATGACTAGATAGCTTGACCCCAACAATGCTGTGGACACTCTCGATGGAATGCCTTTGACATGATCAAAGATCAAGGACCTAACCATTAGACATCTATGATGCCTCAGGTCAAATGACTACTTTGCATATTGCAACCAACGAGTTCTTACATGACATGTATGTTCGAACTCTCGTTTGATCGTTGTTCAGTGTACTCTATTACCTTTTCAAGCACCTATGTGTTTGTCTTAGTGTCCAACACTAAATGACTTGAGACTAGTCATACTCATGCTTGAGTTAACATAACGCATATTAGCCTTAGTGGATTGTCAATGCCCAATTGGCAATCCTATGGCTAGGAACATTTTAGGAATGAACATAAGTGAAAGGTCTCGTTAATCTAACTTACTTAGATCACTTCTCTCTTAGATTAAATACATTCCTTGGATTCCCTTATTGCTTAAACGCATAATACAATAAATAGTGATTAACAATAAGCTTTGCCCTTCATTAAACATAAAATAGTTTAACACAACAAGTATTCCAAAAGCTATTACATCAAATAAGTGGCTTTGTGGGCATACTTCCAACATAAAATGTACATAATTAAGATAGGAGCAAATATATAAGAAGGGGGATATAAGGCTAAGCATCATTCAAGTACTTGTGTTCGAGGTACTCACTACCATTTTTGACGATGTCTTCCACTTGCGAGGCCATAATGCAGTCCCAATCATATCCATACCGAACTCGATAGAGATAGGAACGAAATTTTTCAAAACCATTATAGAAAGCCGAGTCACACTCTTCTTGGAAATGCTTCGTCTGCCTTGAATAGATTGACTTACGATGTACATCTTCCTTCTTTTTTTCAACTAGTGCTTCATACTTACGCTTTCGGCTATGTATTAGGCATTTATACTTTACTGATTTGCACAAGTTCTTGTTGTAATGCAACCAATGTGCACTCATTTTGAAGGCATTTTTTATGCCCACTCATTGATAGAGCATGAGTTGGCAGAAAATTTGGCCTTTGATTCTACAATTTGATTGGTCAGATCATCGGAATCACCATCACTCTTAGAGAGAGCCATGATATGTGTCCCTAAAGCATGGCTACTAAATTGTTCTTGCCTGCATTTTATAGATGATCAATTTAGATGTCATTAAATGGCACAACAACCCATAAATGGATGGAAACAGATTATCTGTTTATAGCTAGTTTGTCAATAATACTCCTTCCAATTGCTTACCCTTTTTTGTGTAACTATATTAGGAATGTATTGTGGACAAACCAAGTGTTTGTCCAATGAGTTGTCCTTGCTTTCCATTTGTAGATGATCAATTTAGATGTCATTAATTGTGAGACCAACAAAACTGAATGGAATTGACTGATTCATGACTGCCTATTGTATATGATGGCTTGTGAACATTGGTGTTCAGGCTGTCGGGAACTGAGTTTACAACTTCTTGTTCATAAAAAATCCTTCCAAATCCTAAACCTCTTACTGTAATGACATTAAGAATGTGTTGTAATGGCAACAAAATGTTGAGTTCGTATACTGCCACAATCAACAGGGCTAAAAAATTGACGGTTTTGTATACGTGTGTGTTTATGAGCAGTTATGAAGACCACTGTCTGCCCTCACTCAATCTTGTCACTTTGGTCTTCAAGTAGCAGAAAATAAATTTTCAAACACAAAAGTGAGATTAAAAATCAGTACTACACATACCACACCCACATCCAATGCTGAATAAAGTGTACTAGCATTTGTGTTCCAAAAAATATGTACTCATCCCACTCCCACATCCACTATTGAAGACATTCTACAAACATTTGTGTTCCAAAAAACATGTACTCATCCACTTCCAGTCTCCCACATCCAATTTGGAAGACATTCTACAAACATTTGTGTTCCAAAAAAAATCTTCTCATCCCACTCCCACATCTAATTATGAAGACATTCTACAAACATTTTTGTTCCAAAAAACATGTACTCATTCCAACCCCACGAACTTAAATAAGTGAAGCATTACCATAATGAAGGACAACCTCGTGTATAGATGCTTGAAGAATTTCTTCATAGAATTAACCTCTCGTGCGCAACATGTTTCTTCCTCATTTCAACTTCCTTGTTAGTGTAGGTGCACCCCTTGGAATTTTCTATTGGATAGTTTTCATTCAAATGTTTCATGTGGTGGATGCCGAATAGCAACCTGGTTGCCTCCGTCGTTAAGTCTTGGTTCTGCTTTTCAACTGTAGTC
Source organism: Heteromeles arbutifolia (assembly GCA_024362995.1). NCBI lineage: Eukaryota > Viridiplantae > Streptophyta > Magnoliopsida > Rosales > Rosaceae > Heteromeles > Heteromeles arbutifolia. The sequence goes on along the minus strand of JANCRC010000002.1, from coordinate 32,718,095 downwards.
CTCATGAATACGCTCGATTTCCCTTTCCAACTCAAGGAGTAAACTCTTCCAAAGTAAAATACATTGTGTTGAGATATGTCTACCTAGAAACACACACTTCTAAAGAAGCATAGTAGCACCAGCTTCAGATGGGGCCGTTTCTTGCCACAGTTTGATTCTTTTGTAATGGGTGTATTCATGATGATTGGATGCTGAGATTTGGAGTTTGGTGTAGGTCGAACACAACTGGCATTGGGAGTATTAAAGATAATGGGATTTTTTTTGGGAGGTGGGGTATTAATTGGAGGAGGAGTTATGGATGTTGGTGTATTTAAGAGGATTTAGATGAAGTGTTGGGTGCTGTTGGTGTATTGATTTGGAATGGAGGCGAATAGGGTGATGCTGCCATGATTTAGTGCAGTTAATGAAACTGCAAAGCTGAGAGGGTTGGGGTTGGTTGAAATAAGTGGAATGCAACTAGGTAGGGGGATGGTTTAGTTGATAAGATGGGATTAAAATCCTTTTTCCCGAGAGTGTGCAAAAGCCAAAGGATTAGGAGGCAAAGGGTCCCCCTCAGTTTCGATTTGTTGCCTTAAATGATGCACGTGGTAGCCTCAATGGGATGCTACGTGGTATTTCATGTCCAATAACAACATTTTGCAAAAAAATAAAAAAATGCACAATATGAATGATTTCGAACGTTATGTGAACCAATTCATCTTTCACAATCCAAAACGTTCATCTCTCACAATCCACCAAAATATGAAAATTTGACAAAATAAAGGCCCATAAACCCTAACAGCAATGACTATAACAGAGTCAATGGTCAACCTAAAATTTAAATCCAACGGTTAGTTTTCATGACTCTAATTTTTGCACGATGGCTTAAGGTTTTTGAGTTCAATCCTTCGTACACAGTGATTGGCCCTTGTCAATATGAGCGCTACCAACATTTTTACACAATTTTTCCTTTTCAAATTTATTTTGTATTCTGTCGAAACCAATGTCCTATCTTAGTTGACTCATTATTCATGACCATTTCGATTGTTCCGCATTGGATGTCATCCCGACCATCTCCGTATTTTTTTATTTTTTTTTTCACAATTGCACTTGGTTTTTTTCAAAATTTTGTTATAACACATAAAATGCCACATGGCATTTCCCATGATGCAGCCACGTCCATAATTTTAGGCGGCAATACGGTGGAGAGATATGAAATACCGTCCTTGATGAAGAACATGGAAAATCATAGCCTCCCACGTGTTGAATCAAGTGGTTGGGACGAGGGGGTGGGGGACTTTGACTTCAACTTTTGGTTTTCCCAACGGAGGATGATCTAATCTTTTGCTTCCCTCAACCAGGAATTATGGAGAAAGATGGTCCAAGGGACAAGTCAATGGTGGGTCCAGATGACCACAAGGGTCCGCCCAAAAAAAGAAGACGAGATCCGTTAGGTGAAGGTGCAGGGGTAGTCATGCCGTGGGTGAAAACTAGCGATGAATGAGAACATTTGGTATCATATAAAGGTTTATAATGGTTAGATTTAAGGTTTATGTTTTCATGTTTTAAGTAATGTTTTTGTAGGTTTCATAAATGGTCACATGCTTTCACAACACATAAGGGGTCATTTGAAACAGTGTCTTTCAAATTCAATCCACTTAATTGATCCATAACAACAAATAATCTGGAATAAGATAAGCAAATCATCCCGAAACCCATTAAATTCATTGACAACAAGTAAATCAATGGACAAATAATGTAGCATGATCCACAATGAAAGACTTAGACATCAAATATATTCATCCCAACCAATGGAACATGTGTTAACAAAATAAAAATATATACACTACCACATATTCACAATATACTACTTGTTTTATCGACTACAAGATTACATCGACAACTATTCAACAATCTAACACCAACTAGACATTGTGCACCTCATGCAACATGTCGTCTGCCATCCTTAATCGAAATATAGGGACGTTTTGCGGCTTAGTAACATTGAGAAGAAGGTTGGCAGACAAAAACTCTATCACTTCTAAAGTGAAAATTTTGTAGTCCCCCTCTGTGCCACAAACAAGTTTCAACACACAATTCAATCATTTAACTTAAGTAACAATTCAATAAATTTTTAACGGACCTGTTGTTTTGCTGTGGAGCCTTTCGACTTATAACAATGGGCTAAGGTCCTTCCTTCACCTCCGTTGACATGCTTTGTAGGACATCGGGCAACACATATGAGATTGGAACCAATTTTGTTGTCACTTTTTGGGAGTGCATTATTCATCCCAATGAGTCATACACAGTGATTCTCAAAGCTTTCAAGTTCATCTCCACAACAACCCAATGGTTAAAAAGGTTGAAGGGCATGTACACCTTTTCAACATCGACCAACCAAGGTGTAGAAAATGGCTTCCCCTCCCCCTTCACTGTTTTCAAAAGGACAGGTAAGAATGGAGTGGACGATTCGGGTTTACGGCCTCTGGTTGCTCTTTGAGCTGTCCTTTGAGTGTGGTCATGCTCATAGTACATCTGTAGACAATCAAAGTATAAAGTAAAAGACATGTACAACACTTTTATTGCCCAAAATCACACTCAACATCAGAATTGCACATATTTATATAATTAGCACAAATTATCTTGGATATTTTACCAGAAACCAATCGTTTGTGTTGGTGCTAAACATTGTCCTTACCCTTCGAGCCTATTCGCCATGCTTAAAGAGGAGATACAACTGCAAATGAATATGCTCCAATACAAATTTTAAAGGAGTGGTCATATCTGCAGCATATGACTCTATACCTTCTCCCAAGCTATTATCATTTTCTCTTACCTCTAGGTCTTCAAACTCCAGCTGATGTATTGGCGCTTTGCTTTTATAAAAAGCGGGTACTTTAGATGAATGCTTCACTTGTTGTTCTTCTACCAACAACTTCTCATACTTAGTGGCCGCAATCACCAACTCCTAAAGTTCGTTAAACTGTACTTCTTCCGTAGGGGTAGTCTCAGAGCCTTTTGGGCAATGGCTATGAGTTAGGCATGGTTACTTGGGAACTGGCATCTCATCCTGGTCTTTCTGAACCTCATCATTAAATCCTTCGTGGACTCATGTTCATATTGCTTCACTTCCACCAAATCATTAATGGTCATTTCAGGTTCCACGCTATAGAACTGCTCATGAAAGGTCATCTCCATCTACCGCTAGTTGGCAATGGAATTAGGAGGCAACAAAGAGTACCATTGGGAAGCTAAGCCTACCAGTGAGTTTCTAAACAGTCTCAGTTTGTAGTCAGGATTATCCTTGAACGCCGCACAGTGATTTGAAAACTTGAAAATGTGATATCTGGAAGATACATTACAGTCATCCCCACTGATAGTTGGGAACGTGGGCATCTTGAAATTGAAAGGGAAAGGATTCTGCCCATCAATGTACTCAGGATAAGGCTTCTGATATGTTATCTTAAACATTGGGCAGGCTTGCGGTTGAGCATTCTGCACCACCATCCACCTTAATTCTGCCAATTCATTCTTGAGTTGTTGGTTAGCCATATTATTGTGTGGGGGATAAGAAGTCCCTCACTTCGGTCTATGATCAATGCCCGAGAAAGCTTCCCTCTATGTGTTTGGCTACCTTCATCTTGAAGGAAATATTTATGAAAACTAGTTCATTTGAGCAATATATATGCATGCAATTAACAATTACAAGGTGGAATCATGCTTTTATGCACTCAAAAACAAAACTTTACCCATGAAATTTAAGGCAAATTAGTTGTGGTGAACCAAGACTAAACTCAAATCTTAAAGAAAAGAGTTAAGAAACTTTATACCTTTGTTGAATCCTCTTTGCATAAGCAAAGGCTAATCACCCATGAGAGAGGGCCTTCATTCCTTACTTCTTAGCTCCATGGATTTCTTGGAGGAAGATGGATGAATGGATTCTCCAAGTTCCTAAGAAAGGGAACCTCTAAGTCTCCACACCAAGGAGGGACTTGAAGAAGAGATGAGTGACCTTGGAGGAGGAAGTATACTAGTAAATCCCCTCCAAGGGGGCCAGCCTCCTAGAGAGAAAATGAGAGCTTTTGTTCTCTCCAATTTCCTCAAGAGAGAACCCTAATGACTTTTGGCTATAAAGTCCTTTATATAGTCACTTCATTTAAGTGGCAAAAGGAACAAAAACCTATCATTCATAATATGGCCGGCCTTCTAAAGGCTTTCGGCTATTTGGGCCCTTTTGAGTCTTTAGTCATTAAGTTGTCATACAACTTAAGTTAATGGGTTTGATGTTTCTAAGCCCAATGGGCCTTGAGGTCCAATAATTACTTAAAAGCTAAAATGAACTTATTCGTTTGATTAATTAACATATTAATTCATCATAGCCATAAATAATTAAACCATTTAATTATCCTTACTCATCTCCGTTGTTTCTTCAATCTCTACCTTACACGGTGTAAGATCCATTAGGTTCCTTTTAGCGAGGCAGTGGGCGATTAGAACTCTTCAAATCGATTGTGAATTGAAACATACTTTCAATTCTCCCTTTAGTGATTATACACCTTAAGGGCTTCCACAAACCATGAGTGACACCTAGTAGTATGTCATGGCTACCCAAGCTAATCAGAAGAGGTGGAGAACCTATTCAGTTTAGGATTACAATGCAATACAGTCTTTCTCTCATACAATACTCTTGACCACATTGTTTGGTTTGATAGTTTATTCATGTCTACTATCCAATGTGATTCTGTTTATTATATGATTACCTTGAACATGATTTGGAACGACTTCCTAAATCTCATTCATACTCTGGCCAGAGATTCTTAATCATATCATATAGTATTCTCCCTCAAACTGTTTGAATGTTAGAAATCCCTTGTTGTGCATTCACTTGCCTCCATGGCTAAGTGGCTTAACCCCAACTATGTCGTGGACACCCTTTGATGGAGTGACTTTGATATAGTCAAAGATCAAGGACCTAATTACAAGACAACTATGATGCCTCAGGTCAAATGACTACTTTGCATTATCCCAATCATGAGTTCTCATGCGACATGAGTATGAGAACTCCTCTTTGATCGCGTTCAATGGACTCATTCTCTTTTGAGCTCCTACATGGTTGTCTTAGTGTCAGTCATACGAATGACTCGAGACCAGTCACTCTCTCTAAGAGAAGACATAGCACGTATTGATCTTAACGGACTGTCAATGCCCAATTAGCAATCCTATGATCAGGAACGTTTAGGATATGTATACGAAAGAGAATGGTCTCATGAATCTAACTTCTTTAGATCACATTCTCCTAATTACATATTCCTTGGACTTATCGTTTAAGCATATAAAATTTATATGAGACGGCTTTAAACAATAACCTTTGCCCTTTATATATTAAACTAGATTAGTTTAACATGTGAAATGTCTGTAAAGTATCATCATATGATTGGCTTTGGGCACATTTCCAACAATTTCCCACTTGCACTAGAGCCAATCAGCTTCATGATCAGTGATGATACCTCTTCTGAATTCATTTTAAAAATGGCTGAGTAGTAGGCCTAGACAATGGATATCTATATGTTATTTATAGAAGCAACCTTAAGCATAACGGCATCACCATTATACATGATTCTCAATCATGTGGTTCAGTCTTTCATTTAATTTTGGATCTTGACGAGACCTCGATTTCCTGGCTTGAGCTATCGCCCCATTAGTGTCGTAGTGTGGGTACACTAGAGACACTTTCTGGTTGGAGCTGAATGGAGAGTTCATAAATGAACTTTCCCATCCAAACAATGATAGGAGCATATTTAGGCGACTTAGTTGGCTTGTTCTTGTGCATTAGGAATGGACGAAATTGAAGACTTGAAGATGTTAAGATTCCTAATTGAAAAAGGATTCCAAATCAAAGGAGGATTCCTAGTCAAACAAGGATTCCTACTTGAAGTAGGAAAGTTAAGCCAAGGTTTCCTATTTTGGTTAGACCTTTCCTAATCCTAAATGTCCCTAAATTCCAGCAACCTTGAAGGCCTCCTATGCATTCTATAACACAAACTAAAGGACCTAGAACACACATGGACCCTTGCCACACTTTGTTCTTAGTTTCCTCTTCCTTGCTGTGCAAGAGAGAGTCATTCTTTCCTATTTCCTGCATTAAAACGCATTCCCCTTTTAATTAAAGTCTCTGTCGCATGTCTTAGCACTTTCCCTTAGTTTTATGATTTTATTTCCACTTTCAAGAAGCTTTTGACTTAAATTCTGATTACCTAAATAAGTTAGGGTTTTAATTTTTGAAAGCCTTAAATAAACTTCCTTTTTGCAGCCCCAAAATCATCCATTCATTCACCCATTCACGCCAAAAATCAATCCCCACTCTCTGCCGCATCCATCCTTCACCATTCTCCATAGTTTCTGACCTTATTCACCCCTTGTAGCACCATACACCTATCCTAGCCATAAACCCAGCCTTCTACACCATTCATAACCCCCAAAACTCACCACCAAACCTTGTGCCGCAGCAAAGAGGAAAGAGAAGACCCCTTGGACGTGCTTGCCAATCGAGTTAGGATTGTTGGAGCGTTTTAGGTGTAATCTTTCTTTTGTTTTCAATGTTTCAATTCAATAATCTTTGTTTTGTGAGTATGAGGAACTAAACCCTCTTAGCTAGGGGGAAATTTGAAACCATGGTTATACTTGCAATACAATTTGATTACATCCAGTTGTGATTCATAAGTTGTGAATTCAATTTACTTATCTGTTTGAATTAAAACTGATTTGTGTGTGTTGGTTGAGAGAGCACGCTTAATTTTCATGCATAAATCTGATGCTAGGATATAAGGGAGTTTCACCTAATCGTTATGAACTTATATTCACAAGTAGTGAAGGTTGCTAGTCACGATCGTGTTAAGCAAATTCTTGGCATAAGTATCATGCGCTTTCATAGTTACGAGTGCCTCGTCAATACTTATGATTTTCATTGAACTTAATGATCTTTGATTGTATCTCTATTATGCGCTTTCATGTAGGGAACTTTTGAAGAATAATTTGAATGTGATGCGCTTTTTCTGTCCAATTCAATGACTTGAGGAAAATCTGAGGGTTAATTTAAGCGAACCTAATTGATCTGGGGTGTTGAGAATTCATGGTTTATTGAAAAGCAACTGGAAATCGTTTTGTTTGCAAGTGTGTCATGTGTGGAGAAGAACCTCCTAGCTAGCCCATCATCCATAGATTTGCCCAAATTCGTGCAGATTTCATTAGTTCTTTAATTTACTTGTTTTGTTTTCAAATTCGTCAAAACCCAATCCCCCTTGACTTTGTTGAGTCATATTAGTTAGAAACTGATTTAGTTTGTGTTTTTAACTGTTTTGGGTCTAGTAAAAACCTATTTTCGTCCAAATTTACTCTTAGTGGCAGATTTAAGTCTTTTAGTTTGTTTTGTGCTGTTTTGAGTCTTTTGAGTTGTTTTAGTGTTTTAGAGTTTAATTTTGCATTCTTTGAGTCTAGTTTAGTGTTTTTAACTTAGTATTACGTTTTTGAGTCAGTTTCAAGTGTTTTAGCAATCCCTCATAATCCCCGGTCTACAACGATCCTTACTTGCATCTATACTACAATTGTCAACAAGAGGGTTTAATTTGTGTGCTTATATATTTCGCATCAAATTTTTGGCGCCGTTGCTGGGGATTAGCTAATCCATTGTTTCTTTTTCGTGTGTTTTTGTTTCAGTTTCTGACTTTGTTTTGTTTCTTGTTTTTAGGTACTAGTTCATAACTCGGAGTTCTCAAACTGTTTGTAAGAATATCTTGGACTTTGACGACGATTTTGAAAGGACTTTGAGAAGGCAGAGGAACCAACAAGAATCTAATCCACCTAGCCCTGAACCTGAGCTTGAAGAACACGTGCTAGAAAAGGAAGAAGACCCCACGGCAAGAGATTTAGAAGAACCACAAGCCATGGCAACAGACAATCGAACAATTAAGGAGCTTTCTGCCTCGGGATTGGACAATGCTAGATCTTTATGCATCCAATACCCTAGGACGGCTGAAGACAAGACCGATGAATTCGAATTGAAGTCTAGCTTGCTGCACCACATTCCCAAATTCCATGGGCTATCCATGGAAGATCCAAACAAGCATCTGAAAAAGTTTGAAGTGGTGTGTTCAAGCATGACTCCAATCAATGTCGATGGCAACATTTTGAAGATGAAGGCCTTTCCCTTCTCTCTTCTAGAGAGGGCTAAGGATTGGTTATACGAATTAGCCCCTAGAACCGTCACTTCTTGGGAGAGCATGAAGAGGGCGTTCTTAGAGAAGTTATTCCCCACTTCAAAAGTCATTGTTTTGAGGAAGAAGATTAGCGGAATCCAGCAAAGCCAAGGCGAGTTCTTTCCAGCGTATTATGAGTGTTTCAAAAGCCTTGTTGCATTATGTCCTCAACACCAAATGAAAGAAGAGATTTTGCTTCAATACTTTTATGAAGGCCTTCTTCCCATTGAGAGGCAAATGCTAGATGCTTCAGCGGGAGGAGCGTTGGTGGACAAAACACCTATGGCAGCCAAGACACTAATTGCAAACCGTGCATTGTATGCACAAAAATATGAAGGCATTGGGCAAAGGGACACCCACGGTAGCAAGTGAATGAGGTATGTTCCACATCCGACATTGAACCCCAATTAACTAATCTTACTTCTATTGTGTCTCAGATGGCCGAAGGGATGAAGATGCAAGGACCAAGTGTGTGTGGCGTGTGTTCTATCCAAGGACACCCCTCTGATAAGTGCCCGTAACTGATTGAGAATGGTGGATGGGAATCTGCCAATGCAGTGGGTTTTGGAGGCCAAAACCAGCCAAGGAACGAACCATTCTCTAATACCTACAATCCCGGTTAGAGAGATCATCCGAATTTCAAATGGAGGGAGCCCCAACAATCCCAACAACAAGGAGGTTTTAGGCAGCAACCCCCGAGCTTCTACACTAAGCCATTCGTATCAACACAAGCCCCACAACAATTTTCCCAAAACACTTCAGGTATTTCTTTGGATAATGACACACTTCTTAAATTACTCACCAATTTGTCTCAAGGGCAGGAAAATCAAACCAAAGCAATGCAAAGCCAAGACAAAAGGGTGGACCAATTGGAGAAGCAAATTGGGCAGATTGCAGAGTTTGTGGGACAATTTCGAGAACCAGGCAAGTTGCCTAGTTCAACCGTTGTCAACCCAAAGGAAGGATTCGAATCTGCCAAAGCCATGAGTTTACGAAATGGAAAACAAGTTGGATTTGATCCCCAACCTTCCAAATCACGTTCCAACGAGGTTGAAGAGTTGATAATTGAAGAGGATGAGCAATGCACACCCACGACAAGGGTAAAACCACCCTTACCGCAGCCACCCAAACAATCCAATTCAGCCAACAAAGGTAAAGAAGTTCCAATTTTGATTCATTCTAACTTTGTTCCTCCAAATGTACCCTTTACTCGTAGGTTTATGCAATCAAAGAAAGAGGAGGCTGAAAAGGACATTTTGAAAACGTTTAGAAAAGTTTAAGTCAATATACCACTTTTGGATGCAATTAAGCAAGTTTCGAGGTATGCCAAGTTTTTAAAAGAACTTTGCACCACTAGGAAGAGAATTTCGACCAAGGAGGTTGTAAAGGTAGGTGAAAATGTCTCAGCCATCTTGCAACGCAAACTGCCCCTTAAATGCAAGGATCCCGGTAGTTTTACAATTCCTTGTGTTATTGGCAATACTCGTTTTGAATCTGCCATGTTAGACTTAGGTGCATCTATAAATGTCATGCCATATTCAATTTATGCATCTATGGGCTTAGGCGAGTTGAAAAATGATGGTGTGATTATACAATTGGCCGATCGATCTAATGCCTATCCAAAGGGAGTTTTGGAAGATGTTTTAGTGCAGGTCAATCACTTACTCTTTCCGACGGACTTCTACGTGCTTGAAATGGACAAGTCGGACCATTCCCCTTCATTGCCCATCCTTCTTGGAAGGCCATTCATGAAAACTGCCCGTACTAAGATTAATGTGTTTAATGGAACTTTGACGATGGAATTTGATGGGGAAGTTATTAATTTCAATCTTTCGAATTCTATCAAGTATCCTAGTGAGGATCACTCATGTTTTTCTATTGATGTAATTGACTCTTTGGCGCAGGACCATTTTGAACAATTGAAGGAAGATGCACTTGAATTGGTCATTGTACAAGGAATAGACATTCAAAACAATGGAGCAGCAACCATGCATCCCCACGGCATGCATGACTTTTCCCTTGCCGTGCCCCCTAATGATGATGTAATTGAGATGGTGGCTGCCTTTGAATCATTGCCACCATAATCTGGTAAGTTTCTGGACCTAATTTCAATTTCAATTTCGGCTAATAAGTTACTTCCATCAGTTATGCAGCCACCTACACTTGAACTCAAACCATTGCTGAGCCATTTGAAGTATGTTTTCTTAGGAGAGGATGAGACGCTGCCCGTCATCATCTCAAGCACACTCACGGCACAGGAGGAGAACAAGTTGGTGAGGGTGTTAAAGGAGTACAAAACGGCAATTGGGTGGACATTGGCTGACATCAAAGGAATCAGCCCTACCACTTGCATGCATCGTATACTTTTGGAGGAGGGGTCTAAAACATCTCGAGAAGCTCAACCCCGACTCAACCCTCCAATGATGGAAGTTATGAAGAATGAGATAATCAAACTACTCGATTGTGTAGTGATCTATCCAATCTCCGATAGTCGTTGGGTTTCACCTATGCAATGTGTTCCAAAGAAATCTGGAGTGACTGTGGTGACAAATGCCGAACATGAGCTTGTGCCTACTCGAATCCAAACAAGTTGGAGGGTTTGTATAGATTATAGGAAGCTCAATGCCACCACAAGGAATGATCACTTCCCCTTGCCGTTCATTAGTCAAATGCTTGAAAGGTTAGCAGGTTATGCATTGTATTGTTTTCTTGATGGTTATTCCGGTTATAATCAAATTCTCATAACACCCGAGGACTAAGAGAAAACCACTTTCACATGCCCATTTGGTACATTTGCTTATCGTCGCATGCCATTTGGTTTGTGCAATGCACCTACCACATTTCAAAGATGCATGATGAGCATATTTTTTGATTATGTTGAGAAAATTATTGAAGTTTTTATGGATGATTTCAGCGTGTTTGGTGATTCATTTGATGGTTGTTTGAATAATCTCAGTTTGATCTTAAAACGATGCGTTGAAACTAACCTTGTTCTCAATTGGGAAAAATGTCATTTCATGGTTAAACAAGGCATAGTTTTAGGTCATATCATCTCTGAAAACAGTATTGAGGTTGATAAGTCAAAGATAGATCTTGTACGTCATTTACCCTCTCCTACTTCGGTTAGAGAGGTTCGTTCTTTTCTTGGACATGCAGGTTTCTATCAAAGATTCATCGAAGACTTCTTAAAGGTTTCTCAACCTCTTTGCCGTCTTCTTCAAAAAGATGTGGCGTTTAATTTCAATGAGGAGTGCACAGCATCATTTAAACAAGTCAAGGAGTTGCTGACCACGGCCCCAATTATTGCTCCACCTGATTGGAGCCTTCATTTTGAGCTTATGTGTGACGCATCTGATTATGCTTTAGGGGCTGTTTTAAGGCAAAGGAAGGACAAGAGGCCGCATGTCATCTATTATGCCTCTCAGACGTTGAATGTTGCCCAATTGAACTATTCCATAACGGAAAAAGAACTTCTTGCCGTTGTCTTTGCTTTAGATAAATTTAGATCATATTTAATTGGTACTAAAATAATTGTTTTCACTGATCATGCAGCTTTGAAATATTTGCTCACGAAGAAGGAAGCCAAACCAAGGCTAGTTCGATGGATGCTGCTTCTTCAAGAGTTCGACATTCAGATTTGAGACAAAAAGGGAAGTGAAAACGTGGTGGCTGACCACCTAAGCCGAATGGTGGATAATGAGGAGTCCTTACCCATTGCTGAAACATTTCCTGATGAACAATTGATGTCCATTAAGGTAAGTGAACCTTGGTATGCTGATTTGGTCAACTTTTTGTGTCTAAACGAATTCCAAACACTTTCACTAGACACCAACGTGCTAAGCTCAGAAATGAGGCACGGTTTTATGTATGGAATGATCCATATTTATGGAAATACTGCCCTGATCAGATTGTACGTCGATGTGTGCATGATTCTGAGTTTCATTCAATTTTAAGCTTTTGTCATACATATGCATGTGGTGGTCACTTTGGCACACAAAGGACAGCACTTAAGGTGTTACAATGTGGATTCTATTGGCCTAGTATCTTTAAGGATGCTAGAACTTTTTGCTTAACATGTGATAAATGCCAAAAAACAAAAAATATAAGTGCAAGAGATCAAATGCCGCAAAATGTCATACTTCCTGTCGAAATTTTTGATGTTTGGGGCATTGATTTTATAGGTCATTTTCCTTCATCACATGGTTTTCTTTACATTTTACTTGCTGTGGATTATATATCGAAATGGGTGGAAGCAAAAGCCACCCGAACTAATGATTCTCGAGTGGTTGCAGATTTCATTCTAACTAACATATTTGCAAGTTTTGGAATGCCAAGAGTAATCATAAGCGATGAAGGGTCTCACTTTTGCAATCGAACCATTGAGGCTTTGCTCAAGAAGTACAACGTTACGCATAAGGTTTCAACACCTTATCATCCTCAAACCAATGGGCAAGCCGAGATTACAAATAGGGAGATCAAGCAAATTCTAGAGATAACCGTGGGCCCAACAAGGAGGGAGTGGAGCTTGCGCTTGGACGATGCATTGTGGGCTTATCGTACGGCCTACAAAACTCCCCTTGGCATGTCACCTTTTCGGCTCATCTATGGTAAGCCCTGTCATTTGCCCGTGGAGTTAGAACACAAGGCACATTGGGCTGTGAAGACCTTCAACATGGATCTCGATGCTACTGGCGTACATCGAAAGCTCCAATTGAATAAACTTGAAAAGATTAGGCATGAGGCTTATGAAAACGCTCGAATTTACAAGGAGAAGACCAAGGCTTTCCATGACAAGATGATTCGTAGCAAATCATTCTCAATTGGGCAGAAAGTGTTACTCTTTAATTCGCACCTTCGATTGTTTCCTGGTAAGTTACGTTCCAAGTGGGTTGGTCCGTTTGTTATTACTAATGTTTTTGTTCATGGTGCAGTCCAACTCCAAAGCTTGAAAACTGGACAAGAATTCAAGGTGAATGGGCACCGTTTGAAACCATATTATGAGAACTTTGTTGAGCATGCCGTGGGCTCCAATGGGGAGTGAATGAGGTTTTTGTCCGGCTGCAAGACGTTAAAGCAAGTGCTACTTGGGAGGTAACCCATGCATTCCACAAAGGAAGACCTAGGAATCACTCCATTTCCAGATTTGCGTTCCTAAACCCTTCTCTTTGTTGTTGTTTCTTTTCTACAATGTTGAGTGTGTTTATTCGTTGTTTGTTTGTTTTCTGAGTTTATGCTTGAAACATTGAGGACAATGTTTGATTTAAGTTTTGGGGGGGGGGGGGGGGGGTAAACAAGTGCTTTTGCATGAAATTCGTGGGATTTTATCACCCATTACTTCAAAAGTTGTTCCTTGCTGTTTTTAAGTGTTTTTAAGCTGTTTTGGAGTGTTTTAGTGTGTTTTGGCATAAAAATCCGAATATCTCATAAAAATTTGAAAAATTGTTTTGAAAAACCCAAAAAAAGTTGTTTTTGTGTGTTTGTTTGTGTCTTAGGGTACCTTCCAACACAATGATGAGGATTTGGTTTTTAATTACATGACGGTTAAAGAAAGTTATAAACATGGATGAAAGTTTGATTTACTCTTTAGGTTATGCTTTGTTGTGGTTATAATTTATGAATTCACATGCAATCATAAAGGAAAAATCAGTTTTTGTAACATGCTTGAAGGAAGGAACTCAAATTAACACTACAACCCTATGAGATTTGAGCCTAAAACATTCTTTGGAGAGTTAATGTTCTGTGCATTTTTGTTTTCTAAAGTCGTTGCATGATCTCATTATTCTTTGCTTGGTTGCTACTTAGAAGGCGTCATTTAGTTCCAAATACTAGAACTCATACCCATTTCATTCAAAGCATGCTATTGATTTGCATAACACATATTCAAGATGAAGTTGTGTAGTGACCACCAAAGCCAAATTGATGTGCCCCCTATTTCATTATGTGTTTAAGTTTAACCCCGTTGAGCCTTGTGTAGCCTCTGTTCTTTGTTAACCCACACCATCCTCACCTAGCCTAGATTAGGACCATCCATACCCTTGTTCTTGAAGCATAGTAAAGCATAATTTCGATGGAATTCCTTTTGATGAACTTTTGCAGAAAAACAAGTGTGGGGGAAGGGATTTGTGTGTGTTTGTGTGCAAAGTAAAAGAAAAATTCATGGAAAAAGAAAAAGAAAAAAAAAGAAAAGTTGTGAAAAAGAATTGAAAAAAAGTGAAAAAGAGTTCTAAAGTGTTGATTGTTGAAGGAAGGGTCCAAAACATCAAATCTGGCCCTAGAATGTGTATATCTTCCCTTTTGTGTTTAAAGTTGATTTCTGCATTCAAAATTGAATTCTAAGTGTCAATTTCATTACTTTGCTTGCTATTGCTTTAAGAACCATTGTTTTCCATATCGTTTCTTTCTTAACCATTTCCCTTAGCCCCATTTCAACCTTTAAACTTCAATCTTGAGTGTTATGTGATTCAATATGTGAAGTTTGGACTTAGTATGAGCATATGGTGTCACTAGTTCTCGCATCTAAGTAGTAGCATTCCATTCATGAGATCATATCTAAACATGCTTATTAACTCCAGAAATTGCTTTCTTTGCTATAACATATGTGAGTACTAGTTTTCATGTTTACATCAATCTTCTCACATATACATAGTGTAGGGTGTGTAGTCAGAAAATCTGAGTGAAAATTGAGTGCATATCTAGTAAGGAATTGAGGGAATTCTCTAAGGCATGTTACTACATTCAAAACATCGTTTTAATTGGTTAAATGTGAACTAGTAAGTGGTGACTGTGATTAAGTATGGCTCAAGTGTTAAGTTGACTAAAATCTGTGGGAAGGATGATTTTTAACATGTCATGTGTGTTGGAAATCCCTAAGGCAAATGTTGGAAGGATTAGAGTGTGTTTGTTTACTTGGTTTTGTTTTGTTGTTTCGTTTTGCTCGAGGACTAGAAAAAGCTAAGTATGGGGGAATTTGATAGGAGCATATTTAGGCGGCTTAGTTGGCTTGTTCTTGTGCATTTACGTTGTTATTTCTTAGTTATTTTAGTCTTTTAAGCCATTTTTGTGTATTTTCAGGTTCGAAGGACAAAGTATGCAAGAAGGTGCATTTTGGAACCTTTTGGAGCAAAATTGGGCTTGGAATGGATATCACATGCTTGGAGCAAAAGGAATGGACGAAATTGAAGACTTGAAGATGTTAGGATTCCAAGCTGAAGAAGGATTCCTAATTGAAGAACGATTCCAAATTGAAGAAGGATTCCTAATCAAAGGAGGATTCCTAGTCAATCAAGGATTCCTACTTGAAGTAGGAAAGTTAAGCCAAGGTTTCCTATTTTGGTTTGACCTTTCCTAATCCTAAATGTCCCTAAATTCCAGCAACCTTGAAGGCCTCCTATGCATTCTAGGACACAAACTAAAGGACCTAGAACACACATGGACCTTTGCCACACCTTGTTCTTAGTTTCCTCTTCCTTGCCCTGCAAGGGAGAGTCCTTCTTTCCTATTTCCTGCATTAAAACACATTCCCCTTTTAATTAAAGTCTCTGCCGCATATCTTAGCACTTTCCCTTAGTTTTATGATTTTATTTCCTCTTTCTATAAGCTTTTGACTTAAATTCTGATTACCTAAATAAGTTAGGGTTTTAATTTCTGAAAACCTTAAATAAACTTCCTTTTTTGCAGCCCCAAAATCATCCATTCATTCACCCATTCACTCCAGAAATCAATCCCCACTCTCTGCCGCATCCATCCTTCACAATTCTCCATAGTTTCTGACCTTATTCACCCATTGTCGCACCATACACCTATCCAGCCATAAACCTAGCCTTCTACACCATTCATAACCCCCAAAACTCACCAACAAACCTTGTGCCACAACAAAGAGGAAAGAGGAGAGCCCTTGGATGTGCTTGCCATTCGAGTTAGGATTGCTGGAACGTTTTAGGTGTAATCTTTCTTTTGTTTTCAATGTTTCAATTCAATAATCTTTGTTTTGTGAGTATGAGGAACTAAACCCTCTTAGCTAGGGGAAAATTTGAAACCATGATTATACTTGCAATATGATTTGATTACATCTAGTTGTGATTCATAAATTGTGAATTCAATTTACTTATCTGTTTGAATTAAAACTGATTTGTGTGTGTTGGTTGAGAGTGCACGCTTAATTTTCATGCAAAAATCTGATGCTAGGATATAAGGGAGTTTCACCTAATCGTTATGAACTTATATTCACAAGTAGTGAAGGTTGTTAGTCACGATCGTGTTAAGTAAATTCTTGGCATAAGTATCATGCGCTTTCATAGTTACGAGTGCCTCGTCAATACTTATGATTTTCATTGAACTTAATGATCTTTGATTGTATCTCTATTATGCGCTTTCATGTAGGGAACTTTTGAAGAATAATTTGATTGTGATGCGCTTTTTCCGTCCAATTCAATGACATGAGGAAAATCTGAGGGTTAATTTAAGCGTACCTAATTAATCTGGGGTGTTAAGAATTCGTGGTTTATTGAAAAGCAACTGGAAATCGTTTTGTTTGCAAGTGTGTCATGTGTGGAGATGAACCTCCTAGCTAGCCCATCATCCATAGATTTGCCCAAATTCATGCAGATTTCATCAGTTCTTTAATTTACTTGTTTTGTTTTGAAATTCGTCAAAACCCAATCCCCCTTTACTTTGTTGAGTCATATTAGTTAGAAACTGATTTAGTTTGTGTTTTTAAGTGTTTTGGGTCTAGTAAAAACCTATTTTCGTCCAAATTTACTCTTAGTGGCAGATTTGAGTCTTTTAGCTTGTTTTGTGCTGTTTTGAGTCTTTTGAGTTGTTTTAGTGTTTATAGTTTAGTTTTGCATTCTTTGAGTCTAGTTTAGTGTTTTTAACTTAGTATTACGTTTTTGAGTCAGTTTCAAGTGTTTTAGCAATCCCTCCTAATCCCCAGTCTAGAACGATCATCTATATTACAATTGTCAACAAGAGTGTTTAATTTGTGTGCTTATATATTTCGCATCAAACAACATTGTTGTAAGCTTCTATATGGCGATATATTTTGCATAATCTAATACATTTATGCTTCCATTGTATTACTCTAATTTTTCCTCATTCTTGAGGAATCTATCCTTTAGTATTTCTTAAATACTGAATGACTCACTTGATAGTTGCCATGGTTCTGTTCCTGGGCTTGCACTGATATCGTCTTGTACCGATCTTGATACAACTCATATCAACATTTTTCGTACAACATGAAATACGTAAATCACCTTTCTGCGTATGCATAAAGGATTCTATTTACACATTATGCTTCTTTGGGAGTCAAAATGGTACATTCCCTTTTAGAAGAGCAATTTCCTAGTCTAACTGGAATTGTCCTTTCATTTGAAGTTTATCACTTGAAAAACTTCCTACATCTATTGTCTACAAATAGGGATTGAGATAATCCAATTATATCTTGAAATCTATCATTATAGATTTCCATCCCATGTATATAGACTATGTCTCCCATATACATTCTATCATTATAGAAAGTTTAAAGACATAACTTTAACTAAGAAGAATTCCTTTCATTTGCAAAATTAATATATCATATATATATTCAAATTTAGGAATATGATGAACTCCCACTAATCTTTTGTAAACCTAGTAAACAAAAGATTCATTTACATCTTTATGAGAAATCAAACGATTTGATCTTTCTCTCATAAGACGCTTATAGCTCCCACTAGCTTGCTAAGATTCATGATGGATGGATCTCTACAACTTACATGTCTTGTGATTCCTACTCTTAGACATATATTATCAAGACTATCTTGATAATGGTTTTGGAAACCCATATTATGTCCAAACATTGAATCACCGTTTAATTGTAGCTAGCAATCTTCGAATTAATAGAAACAAAGACTACATCGAAGATGGTTTCTTCCAAGTCAACCAATCTCAGTGATTGTAGTCACCTTAAGCTACCAATTAGCTATGAAGGTTTCACTATTTTGGGTCAAATGGTATTATACCATTTCCTTGAGTATATGTTGCATATACACTCAATGTAGTCATAAGGATTTTCATTCTTATTTCTTTCGAATTAAGAGGTGTAACTCTATGACATAGTCATAAAGTTCAAACCATTCAACTGAGATGGTTTATAGATCCTTCTCGACTACCTTGGAGCTAGTTGTGTAGGAACTAGGTTGTTATATTTGTTGATTATCATCTTGTCTCTCAAAGAACTTATTCTTTGAGTTCTATCTCTCATTCATTTGCTCTATCTTAGGCAAATCCTATTGTAGGATTACAATGAACTGCCCAAGAAATAACATTTGTTAGTTGGTTTATAGAAGTGATATCCAAAAGTTAATTTATGGATATCCCACAAGATTGTTCTCAACAAATATTGCTTATTAGCACACAACCCCAAATCCTAACATGATTAAGACTTGTCTTTCCTTCCAACTACATCCTATGGAGTCATGAAAATTTGGGAAGATCTTCTAATTGACAATCATATTGTCTTATAACTATATATCCTATATGTGGGTAATTGATAAGATCCAACGAACTACATCTTATTCGAGTTCGTTCTTCTCCCAATGGAGAAATCCATTATCTTATGATGCTACTTTCCTTGATATCTTTCAAGGAAACTCTTCTAAAGTGTTATTTTTCCTTGGATCAAATCTAAGGAGATAAATGCTTTAGACGTCTTACTCATCAACTTACATTCTTGAATTCTTTGAAACCTTTTGCAAAGTATTCGGACTTGTGTTTATTCAAAATAAACGATAGTCCAACCGAGAGCGATCTTCAGTGAATGTCATACAACATGAGTAGTATTATGTTGTGGACAAGTGTCACTAACATCTAAGTGAATTAACCTCAACAACTTTGTCATTCTTTCTTCTTTTCAAAAGAATAAAGATTCGAACATTTCACCTCCATACAATTTTAACAAGAAGGCATTAGATCCGGATCTAACGACCCAAAGCATCCATGTATGACCAACTTGTAATTTATGTTTAAGAGGTGTCACAACTCAGTGGGATTAGTCACTTCCTTGCAACCTTTTGGGTTATAAGCATTGTTATATTCTAAACAGTTAACACTACCACATCATCTCTACTATAGAGACAATCAATCAGATTACAATAATCCAATTATTCATTAATAAAGAACAATGTTTTGTCAAACAAAATATTCATCCATCTCTTATAGTGACGGAATTAAGTTCCTTGTTGAAATTGGAATGTAAAGACAGTCTTTGTTTTTCCAATTTCTTTGGTGGTTCATATGAGGACGTAAGTATTTTCTGCTTTCGCAGAGATCTATATTTCATTCATGTTCCAAATGTGAAGTACTTTTTTCTTCTCTCATTAATCTTCTACTTCTTATTAGCCACACTTTTACAACGATTGTAAAACATAGTTACTAATATGGAATCAAGCATTCAAGTAGAAGAACCAATTGTTTTGAACTTATCCAAGACCAATTTACAACACCTTCGAAATGTGTGTTCTTGACACTTGCAAGACATTTCTTTCAAATACCCATTCCAATGTCCATTCTTTCATAAAAAAAGTTTCTTGCCCCCAGCTGTGGATAAGCCATTTCTGCTTGTTTCTCCCACCGAGTTAGACGCACCAATCTTTATCCCTTCCTGCTCGACCTGCCTTCTAACATCTTGTGGTGGTGGCAAAGGATCAAACAAGCCTGTCTCTTGAAACTCTTCTTCTTCTTGCTGACTGGTTTCAGCCTGTTTCTTCCTTTTCCCTTTGTTCTTCTTTTCTTCAAGTAAGGAAAACAAAGGAATTGTTGGTTCATTTTCTGGGCTTGTCTCCAAAATTCTTCCACTGGCATAACCATCTTTTGGTGTGGAGTACTCTAACTCCAACTTTCTTTGTAGCATTCCTGTTAAAGAACACATCTTGCTAACTTCTCATCTGCTTTCCAGAGAAATCTTCTCCATACTCCTCAATACTTGAACCTTGGTGGCTTGTAAATCTTCATTAGTAACCTTTCCACTTGACTTCTTAGAAGAGGTCGGGCTCTCTAAGATCCCAGGGCCGTGTAGTGGAGGAAAGTCCTTTAGGTGATCTGCCATGCCTGCTTCTGTTAGACAAAGAGGTTGCCCAAATTCCACCTTCCACCTGAATGTTCGATCTTTCCTTCGTCTTGGCATACAATATTCCAAAATAGGTCCCATCGGGCGTGCAAAAATTATATTTGGGCTAGATCTATCCCTTGCACAACTCCTCGGGTTCTTGCCTGTTGGGCAAGGTTTGCTGCTTGGTGTGCTGCAATATGAGTTTGCTATTAGTTTGAATGGTGCCTTTCTGGGGCCTTTTGGCTCACAATCAAAACTAATATGGATCTGAGCATGCCACTATTATCTTTGTATAGCAGATCGTTCTTTTTTAACTGGGTTGATTACTTACGCCACAACTTACTTAGACTTCTTGATTTTATTGGATTGTTATAGATGGGTTAAGCCTGTATAAAGTTCTTTTTCTTGCCTTGTAAGCAATGACTTTTACTCATAATATTATATGTCTAGATAAAAGGAGGTCAGGGCCCTTCCAACCTTTTCTTTGATTACAGTTAACACTAAAGAAGCAAGGTCAATTAGTTTAGCCAAATTAATCTTAGATGAAAACTTTGAATGAAAAGCAATTGAAAATGATTTAAAACACAATGGAAGATACATTAAACAACAGATCTACTTTATGTAAGTGCAAACATGATAGGAGCATAATTATGCGACTTAGTTAGCTTGTTTCTTGGCATTTATGTTGTTAGTTCTTAGTTATTTATGTATTTTAAGCTATTTTCGTGTGTTTGTAGGTTTAAAGGACTAAAGTGGCAAGAAAGTGCATTTTGGTGCCTTTCGGAGCAGTTTTGGGCATGGAATGGATAGCATATGCTTGGAGTAAAGTGGATGGACGAAATTGAAGACCTAAAGAGGCTAGGAATGTGTTTAAAAGAAGGAAGAATTAATTCAAGGAAGAAAAAGAATCCAGCAAGAAGAAGGATTGACTAGTCAAACTTACCTTATTTTGACTTAGTCAACTCTTAATCCTAATCTATCAAGGTTCCAGCTGCAAAGGAGTGTCCTAAATACTTTAGGACACTTAATTATATGTTTCCCCTTTCCTAAACACCTTGCCGCATATCTCCTTACCCTTTCTTCCAAAATCTGCCACATAATTGCATTTCCCTTTCTCTCTAGGACCTGCCGCACCTTTCTTACCTTTTCATCTTGGGATTCTGATTTGTTACCCTTTTTTTGGAGGATTTGGAGTCTTAAACCCTTCCCAATTTAAATAAGTCGTGCTCTTTCCTTGCGCTAAAAAATTTTGCATTCTGCCGCACCAAAAAGACACCAACCAACCTCCATCATTCACCATAACTCACCTACATCCATCCACCACCACAAATCACCACTAAAACCATCATCCACACCTTATGCCGCAGCAACGAGAAGAAGGATGACCCTTGGAGTGCTTGCCATCCAAGATTGGATTGCTGGAACATACTTAGGTGTTTTCATTCTTTTGTTTTCAATGTCCAAGTTTATGTATCTTTGTTTTGTGAACATGAGGAGCTAAACTTGTTTTAGCTAGAGGAGAATTTCAAAGCTATGAATATATATATATGTGATATGAGTTAATTACCTTCAGTTATTGTTTCATAAATTGTGAATGCAATTTGCTTAACTGCTTGATCGATAACTTATTCTCGTATGTTGATTAAGAGGGCCCGCTTAGTTTGCATGCATGAATTTGATGCTAGAATATAAGGGAGCTTCACCTAATAGTTACAAACTTATATTTACAAGTAGTGGAGGTCACTTATAAACGATCGCGTTAAGTGAATTCCTGGCAGGAGTATCATGCGTTCATAGTTACGAATGCCTTGTCAATGCTTATGATTTTCATAGAACTTAATGATCTTTGATATGTATCTCTATTATGCGTTCATGTAGGGGACTATTGAAGAATAATTTGGTTGCAGATGCATTCATCCAATTCAATGACTTTAGGAAAATCTGATGGTTAATTTGTGCGTTCACAATTAACTTGGGGCGTTGAGGTTCATGGTTTATTGAAAGAGTAACTGGAAATCGATTTGTATGCATATGTGTCATGTGTGGAGAAAAACCCTCTAGCTAGTCCATCATCCATTCTTTCAGCCAAATTCGTACTAACCTTCGTTTAGTGTCTTAATTTGTTTGTTTTACTTTAAATTCGTCAAAAACCCAATCCCCTTTAAGTAAGTGTGTTACATTAGTTAGAAACGTGTTTGAATCTGTCCAAACTTGTGTTTTTAGTGTTTTGAGTCGTACTAGTCTTAAATTCATCCAAATAACTCTTTAGAGTCTGTTTTGAGTCTTTTTGGTTGTTTTAAGCTATTTTGAGTCTTTTAAGTTTGTTTTGAGTCTTTAGAGTCTAGTTAAGTGTTTTTAAGTTTGTTTTTGTGTTTTTTAGTCAATTTAGAGTTGATTAACAATCCCTCCTAATCCTCAGCCTAGAACGATCCCTACTTGCATTTTTACTACAACTGTCAACAAGAGGGTTTAATTTGTGTGCTGTTTTACATCGCATCAAATTTTTGGCGCCGTTGCCGGGGATTAGCAACTTTGCTAATCCCCTTTTGTTTCCCTTTTCGTGTCTTTGTTTTAGTTGCTGACTTTGTTTCTATTTGTGTCTTTTACTTTTGATATTTGATTTAGTTTTAATTCTTTGATTTCAGGTACTAGAGTAGTAAGATATGGATTTTGTTAACATTCAAGCTCAATTGGTGAATCTTACTTCTCAATTGTCACAGATTGCCGAAAGAACTTCAATGCACACTGCCCCTACATTTGATGTACCCTATGGGCAAGGACATCAAACTCATCAATTCCCTGTGAATGAAGGTGCTTGGGGTTATCAAGGCCATAACCAATCAAAAAGCAAATTGTGTTCCAACACTTACAATTCCGATTAGAGAGATTATGCAGATTATATGTGGGGAACCTCAACAATTTCAACAAGGTGGATATTGGCAGCAAGATGAGGAGTTCTATTCAAGACCTATGCTGCCACCACAGCTTCCCCCACAACAATTCCAATCGAATTCAAATATGTCCATGAATTATGAAGAAATTCTTGATGTACTAACTTCTTTGACGCAGGGCTCACGACAAGAAGAATATTTGAAGCCATCTGAGCAGTTCTATCCAAGGCAATACGCACCAACACAATCCCAACAACAACCTGCCCAAAATAATTCAGGTACGTCTTTGTATAATGACACGTTGATTAAGTTACTTACCAATTTGTCTCAGGGACAAGAAAATCAAAACAAAGCGATGCAAATTTAAGACAAAAGGGTGGACCATTTGGAAAAGCAAATTGGACAGATAGCGGAATTTGTGGTACAAATTCAAGAACAAAGTGAACTCTCCAGCTCAACTATTGGCAATTTGAAGGGAGATTTTGAAATCGCTGAAGCTATCATTTTGAGAAGTGCTATGGAGGTTGGAGATGAACCCAAGACGTCCAAACCAGGCCAAAACATGGATGAACAGATGCTGTTAATCAAAGAGAAGGAAGAAGACACACCCACGGCAAAGGAAGAACACCCATTGCCGCAGGCCCCTAGTGCTTCTAAGCCATCCAATCAAGGTAATATTCCACTCCTTGATGCAATCAAGCAAGTTCCAAAGTATGCCAAATTTTTGAAAGAGCTTTGCACAACAAGGAAAAAGATTTCAAACAAAGAGGTGGTCCAGGTAAGTGAGAATGTTTCTGCGGTGTTACAAAGGAAATTACCACGTAAATGCAAAGATCCGGGTAGTTTTACAATTCCTTGTGTTATTGGAAATAATAAGTTTGAACATGCCATGTTAGACTTAAGAGCTTCAATTAACGTTATACCTTATTCAATTTATGCATCTATGAACTTAGGAGAGCTTAAAAACGATGGTGTGATTATTCAATTGGCCGATCGTTCTAATGCATATCCGAAAGAAGTTGTGGAAGATGTTTTGGTGCAGGTTAACAATTTGATATTCCCAGCAGATTTCTATGTTTTAGAGATGGAGGATTCACCCAATGTTACCCCATTGCCGATCTTACTTGGGAGGCCCTTCATGAAAACAGCACGCACCAACATCGACGTGTTCAAGGGGACGTTAACGATGGAATTTGATGGGGAAGTGATTGATTTCAATATTTCTGAAGCTATTAAATTCCCTAAAGATGATCATTCTTGCTTTTCTATTGATGCATTTGATTCAATGGCGCAGGAATTTCTTGACTCATTGGACGAAGATCCCCTTGAAACAACAATCGCCGAGGGATTGGGCCTAGAACCAAATCTGGCCGTACCTAGTGAAGAAATTGGTGAGTTGGTGGCTGCCCTAGGAGCATTGCCGCAATATCAGGATAAGTCTCCAATCTCAATTTCAATTCCCGTTTCTACTAATAAGTTGTTACCTTCAGTGATTCAGGCCCCGATTCTTGAACTTAAACCATTGCCAAGTCATTTGAAGTACGCCTATCTAGGAGACAAAGAAACGTTGCCGGTCATAATTTCTTTAACACTCACGGCATTAGAGGAAGAGAAACTGATTCGGGTGTTAAAAGAGCACAAAACAGCCATAGGGTGGACCTTGGCCAACATTAAAGGTATTAGCCTTACAACTTGCATGCATCGCATACTTCTAGATGAGGAGGCTAAACCAACTCGAGAGGCTCAACGTCGACTAAACCCGCCAATGATGGAAGTTATGAAGAAAAAGATTATCAAGCTTCTGGATTATGGAGTGATTTATCCCATCTTGGATAGCCGTTGGGTTTCACCGATTCAAGTTGTGCCAAAGAAATCCGGAGTGACAGTGGTCAAGAATGCTGAAGATGAGCTTGTGCCAACCCATATCCAAACAGGTTGGAGAGTATGCATCGATTATAGAAAGCTCAACATCACCACAAGAAATGACCACTTCCCTTTGCCATTCATTGACCAAATGCTTGAAAGGTTAGCCGGTCATTCTTTTTATTGTTTTCTTGATGGCTACTCAGGATATAATCAGATTGTCATAGCTCTGGATGACCAAGAAAAGACCACTTTCATGTGCCCCTTTGGTACCTTTGCTTATCGTCACATGCCATTCGGTTTATGCAATGCACCTGCCACATTTCAACGATGCATGGTAAGTATCTTTTCAGATTTCGTAGAGAAGATTATTGAGGTATTTATGGATGATTTTAGTGTATTTGGTGATTCGTTTGATAATTGTTTGGATAACCTTACACTAATCTTAAAACGATGTGTTGAAACTTACCTTGTTTTAAATTGAGAGAAATGTCATTTTATGGTAAAACAAGGTATAGTTTTAGGTCATATCGTTTCAGAAAGAGGAATTGAGGTTCATAAGTCAAAAATAGATCTTGTACGCTACTTACCATCTCCTACTTCGGTAAGAGAGGTTCGTTCTTTTCTTGGTCATGCAGGATTCTATAGGCGATTCATCAAAGATTTTTCGAAGATTTCTCAACCTTTGTGCCGTCTCCTTCAAAAGGAAGTAGCGTTCAAATTTGACGAGGAATGTGAAAAGGCTTTCAACCAACTCAAAGAGAAGCTCACCACGGCACCAATCATTATGCCACCCAACTGGAGTCTTCCGTTTGAGCTAATGTGCGATGCTTCCGATTATGCATTAGGAGCCGTGTTAGGACAAAGGAAGGATAAGAATTTGCACGTCATCTACTATGCCCCAAGGACCTTGAACGACGCTCAATTGAACTACTCTACGACGGAAAAAGAACTTCTTGCCGTTGTCTTTGCTTTAGATAAGTTTCGTTCATATTTACTTGGCACTAAAGTCATTATTTACTCTTATCATGCAGCTTTGAAATACCTACTTATGAAGAAAGAGGCTAAACCAAGACTTATTCAATGGATGCTCCTACTTCAAGAGTTTGATATCGAAATCCGGGACAAGAAAGGAGTTGAAAACGTAGTGGCTGACCACCTAAGCAGATTAGTGCGTGAAGAGGACCAAATTCCCATCCCAGAGACATTCCCAGATGAGCAGCTGCTGTCCATTAAGGTAAGTACACCTTGGTTTGCTGATTTAGTCAATTATTTAGTGTCTAAAGTGATTCCAAATGAGCTAAACAAGAACCAACGTGATAAACTCAAGCATGATGCATGAAATTATGTGTGGGATGATCCTTATTTATGGAAATATTGCTCTGATCAAATCATTTGTAGATGTGTGCATGATTCTGAAATTCATTCAATTTTAAATTTTTGTCACACTTATGCATGTGGAGGTCATTTTGGCACTCAAAGGACTGCACGTAAAGTACTTGAATGTGGTTTTTATTTGGCCTACTATCTTTAAGGATGCTAGAACTTTTTGCATAACATGTGATCATTGTCAAAGAACCGGAAACATAGGACCAAAATACCAAATGCCGTAGGTCCCTATCTTTGGTGTCGAAATTTTTGATGTTTGGGGCATTGATTCGCACCAAGACGTTCTCCAAATGGCAGAAAGTGTTACTTTTCAATTCCCGCCTTCGTCTATTTCCAGGTAAGTTACGTTCTAAGTGGATTGGTCCGTTTATTGTTACTAATGTATTTCTTCATGGTGCAGTCCAAATTCAAAGTTTAAAGACGGGACAAGAGTTCAAAGTGAATGGACAACGTTTGAAGCCTTACTATGAACACTTTGAAGAACACATCACGAAGGACATATCCTTCAATGTTGTGGGTCCCATTGAAGAGTAGAATGAAGGTTTGTCCGGCTGGAAGACGTTAAAGCAAGCGCTTCTTGGGAGGCAACCCATGCAAATAAAGAAGACCTAGGAACTCTTCAGCTCCACAACCAGATTTGCTTTTCTAAACCCTCATCTTTATTACTTTTACTTTGCATATTTGTCATGTTTGTTTGTTGTATTGTTTGCTTGCTTTTGTGTGTGTCTATGTTTGAAACATTGAGGACAATGTTTGGTTTAAGTGTGGGGGGGTAAACAAGTGTTTTCATTGAAAAATTCGTGGGTTTTTATCACCTATCACTTCTTAAGTTGTTTTTCACTGTTTTTGAGTGTTTTTAGTGTGTTTTGAAGTGTTTTTATGTGTCTTGAAAGAAAAATACGAAAATTTGAAAAAACAAATTCGAAAAAGTTTTGCAAAATACCAAAAAGAGTCATTTTTAGAGTCGTTTTGTGTGTTTGTGTCTTAGGGTACCTTCCAACACAATGATGAGGATTTGGTTTTTAATTGCATGACTATTAAACAAAGTTACAAACATGGATTGAAGTTTGTTATGCTCTTTGGTTTATGCTTGGTTATAGTTGACATTCATGAAGTCACATGTAATCACAAAAAGGATAAAATTAGTTTTTGTAACATGCATGAAGGAAGTAACTCAAACTAGCGCTACAACCCTAAGAGACTTGAGCCTATACGTTCTTTGGAGAGTTATTAATCTTGACATTCTTTGTTTTCTAAAGTCGTTGCATGATCTCATCATTCTTTGCTTGGTTGCTACTTAGAATGCGTTTCATCATTATAGTTCCAAATACAAGAACTTATACCCATTTCATTCATAACTAAAATTGATTAGCATAACATAAAGCAAGATGAAGTTGTTTAGTTCAAAACTAGTGCCAAAAAGCCTAACCCTTTGCATTTGTATTGTAGGTTTAGCCCCTTTGAGCCATATTTAGCCTATTTTTTTTGTTAACCATATTATCCTTACCTAGCCTAGATTAGGACCATCCTTACCCTTGTTCTTAAGGCGTAGTGAAGCATAACCTAGAGTGAATTCCCTTTGTTCGTTATTAGGCAGCAAACAAGTGCGGGGGAGGGATTTTAGTGGTTTTGTGTGCCAAAGTAAAAAAGAGGCACGGGAAGGAAAAAGAAAATTGGTGAGAAAAAGAAAAGTATGTGAAAAAGTGTGAAAAGTGTTCAAAATAAGTGAGATTAAAGCTCACAAGTGTTGGTTGTTGAAGAAAGGGTTCAAAAAGGTTGAATTTGGCCCTAAGTATGTGTGATCTTCCCTTTATGTATCAAAGTTTGTGGCTGCATTTAAAAAGGGAATTCTAAGTGTCATATTCATTACTTTGCTTGCTATTGCTTTAAGAACGTTTGTTTTCCTTACCTTTCTTTGTTAGCCAATACCCTTAGCCCCGTTACAACCCTTAGACTTCTATCTTGATTGTTATGTGTTTCAATATGTGGAGTTTGGGATTGATATGAGTATATGGTATCCCTGGTTCTCGCGTCTAAGTAGTGGCATTCCATTCATGAGATCATATATATACATGCATTAATAATTCCAGAAAGTGCCTTCTTTGTTAATACATATGTGAGTATTAGTTTTCATGTTTACATCAATCTTCTCACATATACCTAGTATAGGGAGTGTAGTTAGAAAATCTGAGTGACAATTGAGTGCATATCTAGTAAGGAATTGAGGGATTCCCTAAGGCATGTTACTACATTCAAAATGTTGTTTTAATTGATTAGATGCGAACTAGTGAGTGGTAACTGTGATTAAGTATGTGCTCAAGGGTAGGGATAACTAAAATCTATGGAAGTAATGATTTTTAACATGTTATGTTTCATTGGAAATCCCTGAGGCGAACGTTGGAAGGTTTAGGTTATGTTTTGTTTGTTTTGCTCGAGGACTTGCAAAAGCTAAGTGTGGGGGAATTTGATAGGAGCATATTTATGCGACTTAGTTAGTGTGTTTTCTTGCATTTACTTAGTTATTTGTTGCTTATTATAGTGTCTTAAGTCATTTTCGTGTGTTTATAGGTCCAAGAAGCAAAGTAGGCAAAAATATGCAATTTGGAGCATTTTAGAGCAGTTTTGGGCTTGGAATGGATATCACAAGATTGGAGCAAGATGGATGGATGAATTTGAAGTTCAAGAGAGGCTAGGAATGTGCAAAAGAGTTGAAGAAATAAATCCAAGTCAAAGAAGATAAGGAATCAGCTACAAAGAAGGAGAATTATCCAAAACATTATCCAAACTACCTTATCTTATCCAAACCTTATCTTATCTTATCCTAATCCTTTCCTAACCTAATTCCTATTGCAAAAGGGATTCAATTTCAGTTTAGGAGACCTAAGAACCTGATTTCTAGGAACCTCATCCTCTCCTATAAAGGTGCCGCACCTATCCCCTTCTAGAAGTGTCAAAATCAGCCAAATAACACCCTTTCTAGAAGTCCCTAAAAAAGTGGCGCCCCAAGCCTTCTAGATGCATGATCCAGCCGCACCTTTCTCCTAAATCCCTTTGGTTTTTGACCTTCTAGATGTCTTATTTCCTGCTAGGATTACATAACCTTTTCCCCTTAGGATTGTGTTTTTATTTTCCTATACAAACTACGTTTTGTAATCCTTTTCCTACACTACATGTTTGTGCCGCACCTCCCCCTATAAATGGACCCTTTTGCTGCACCATTCAACACACCACCATCTATCATTCACACATCTCTACACCACAATCAGCCATTCAACCTCATTGTGCCGCAACTTTGCAAAGAAAGGAAGGAGTCTGGAGCGTTTTCTAGGTGTTTTCTATCTTTGTTTCAATGTTTAAATTTATTTATGTTTGTTTGGTTGTGGACATGAGGAACTAATTTCTTTATAGTTAGAGGTGAATTTGAAGCCATGATTATATGTTATATATGAATTGATTACGTCCAGTTATTGTTTCTTAAGACTAGAATGTGATTTGCATAACTGAGTTATTAAAACTTGTTTGTGTGTGTTAATTGGGGTCGACACTTAATTTGCATGCATGAATTTGATGCTAGAGTATAAGGGAGTTTCACCCAATCGTTATGAACTTATATTCACAAGTAGTAAAGGTTGCTAGTCACAATCATGTTAAGTAAGTCCTAGGCAAGAGTATCATGCTGTCATAGTTACGAATGCCTCGTCAACACTTACGATTTTCAAAGAACTTAATGACCTTTGATATGTTTTCTATCATGCTGACATAGTTAGGAGACTTGATAAGGATAATTTGGTTGTAATGCGTCTTTCATTCAATTCAATGAACTAAGAAAAATCTGACGGTTAATTTGTGCAGTCACGGTTAACTTGGGGTGTTGTCATTCATGTCTAAAGGAATAATAACTGGAAATTGGTTCATATGCATATATCATGTGTGGAGAAGGACCCTCTAACTAGCCTTTCACCCTTCTTAATTAATCAAAATCGTTTTTTCTAAAGTTTTTATGCAAAGTTTCTGTTTTAGTTTTAAATTCGTCAAAAACAATCCCCCTTTCATTTCAACTTGTTTTCAGAGTCAAAATCTGTTTTGTTTTAGTCTTTTGAGTCTTTTAAAGTTCTATTTTCGTCAAAATTACTTGTTAGGTCTAGAATTGAGTCTTGTTGATTGTTTCTTGCTGTTTTTAGTGTTTTAAGTTAGTTTTGAGTCAATAGAGTCTAGTTTAGTGTTGTTGAGTCTAATTTGTGTTGATTGGCATCCCTAGTTAATCCCCGGTCTAGAACGATCCCTACTTACATCATTGCTACAATTGTCATCAATAAGGTTTAATTTGTGTGTCAAGTTAATTTTCACATCAAACTCATACCTGTTTCATTCAAAGCATGACATTGAATTGCATAACACATATCAAGATGAAGTTGTTTAGTGAACCACCAAAGTAAAACAGCCGTACTTCCCTATTGTAGGTTTAACCCCTTTGAGCCTTATTTAGCCTATTTTCTTTGTTAGCCCACATTAACCCTACCTAGCCTAGTATAGGACTATCCATACACTTGTTCTTAAAGGATAGTGAAGCATGACTTAAAATGAATTCCCTTTGATCTACAATATGCAGAAAAACAAGTGTGGGGGAAGGGATTTTCGTGTAAAAAGAAAAGAAAAAGAAAGAAAAAGAGTTGAAAATAAGTGAAAATAAGTTTAAGAGTGTTGATTGTTCAAGAAAGGGTCCAAAATATCAAATCTGGCCCTAAAATGTGTAAATCTCCCCTTTTTGTTCAAAGTTAATTTATGCATTCAAAAGTAAATTCTAAGTGTCAATTTCATTACTTTGCTTATCCTTACCTTTCTTTGTTAGCCAGTACCCTCAGCCCCGTTACAACCCTTTCGCTTATATCTTGAGTGTTGTGTATTTCAATATGTGGAGTTTGAGATTGGTATGAGCATATGGTATCCCTGGTTCTTGCATCTAAGTAGTGGCATTCCATTCATGAGATCATATACATGTTGCATTAATAATTCCAGAAAAGTGCTTTCTTTGTATAACATATGTGAGTACTAGTTTACATGTTTACATCAATCTTCTCACATACCTAGTGTAAGGAGTGTAGTTAGAAAATCTGAGTGAAAATTGAGTGCATATCTAGTAAGGAATTGAGTGAATTCTCTAAGGCATGTTACTACATTCAAAATGTATTGATTAAATGCGAACTAGTGAATGGTGACTGTGATTAAGTATGAATTCAAGTGTAAGGATGACCAAAATCTGTGCAAGTGATGATTTTTAATATGTCACGTTCATTGGAAATCCCTAAGGCAAATGTTGGAAGGTTTAGATTGTGTTTTGTTTGTTTCATTTGTTTCTTTTGCTCGAGGACTAGCGAAAGCTAAGTATGGGGGTATTTGATAGAAGCATAATTATGTGACTTAGTTAGCTTGTTTCTTCGCATTTATGTTGTTAGTTCTTAGTTATTTATGTATTTTAAGCTATTTTCGTGTGTTTGTATGTTTAAAGGACTAAAGTGGCAAGAAAGTACATTTTGGTGCCTTTTGGAGCAGTTTTGGGCATGGAATGGATAGCATATGCTTGGAGCAAAGTGGATGGATGAAATTGAAGACCTAAAGAGGCTAGGAATGTATTTAAAAGAAGGAAGAATTAATTCAAGGAAGAAAAGGAATCCAGCAAGAAAAAGGATTGACTAGTCAATCTTACCTTATTTTGACTTAGTCAACTCTTAATCCTAATCTATCAAGGTTCCAGCTGCAAAGGAGTGTCCTAAATACTTCAGGACACTTAATTATATGTTTCGCCTTTCCTAAACCCCTTGCCACATATCTCCTTACCCTTTCTTCAAAAATCTGCCACATAACCTTTCTCTTTCTCTCTAGGACCTGCCGCACCTTTCTTACCCTTTTCATCTTGGGATTCTGATTTGTTACCCTTTTCTTGGAGGATTTGGAGTCTTAAACCCCTTCCCATTTTAAATAAGTCGTGCTCTTTCCTTGCCTTAAAAAATATTGCATTCTGCCGCACCAAAAAGACACCAACCACCCTCCATCCTTCACCATAACTCACCTACATCCATCCACCACCAAAAATCACCACTAAAACCATCACCCACACCTTGTGCCGCAGCAAAGAGAATGAGGACCCTTGGCTTGCTTGCCATTCAAGATTGGAATGCTGGAAGGTATTTTCATTCTTTTGTTTTCAATGTCTAAGTTTATGTATCTTTGTTTTCTGAACATGAGGAGCTAAACTCGTTTTAGCTAAAGGAGAATTTCAAAGCCATGAATATATATGTGATATGAGTTGATTATCTTCAGTTATTGTTTCATAAATTGTGAATGCAATTTGCTTAACTGCTTGATTGATAACTTATTCTTGTATGTTGATTAAGAGGGCCCGCTTAGTTTGCATGCATGAATTTAATGCTAGAATATAAGGGAGTTTCACCTAATAGCTACAAACTTATATTTACAAGTAGTGGAGGTCGCTTATAAACGATCGCGTTAAGTGAATTCCTGGCAGGAGTATCATGCGTTCATAGTTACGAATGCCTTGTCAATGCTTATGATTTTCATAGAACTTAATGATCTTTGATATGTATCTCTATTATGCGTACATGTAGGGGACTATTGAAGAATAATTTGGTTGCAGATGCGTTCATCCAATTCAATGACTTTAGGAAAATCTGATGGTTAATTTGTGCGTTCATGATTAACTTGGGGCGTTGAGGTTCATGGTTTATTGAAAGAGTAACTGGAAATCGATTTGTATGCATATGTGTCATGTGTGGAGAAGAACCCTCTAACTAGTCCACCATCCATTCATTCACCCAAATTCGTACTAACCTTTGTTTAGTGTCTTAATTTGTTTGTTTTACTTTAAATTCGTCAAAAACCCAATCCCCTTTAATTAAGTGTGTTAGATTAGTTAGAAACGTGTTTGAATCTGTCCAAACTTGTGTTTTTAGTGTTTTGAGTCTTACTAGTTAAATTCGTCCAAATAACTCTTTAGAGTCTGTTTTGAGTCTTTTTGGTTGTTTTAAGCTATTTTGGGTCTTTTAAGTTTGTTTTGAGTCTTTAGAGTCTAGTTAAGTGTTTTTAAGTTTGTTTTTGTGTTTTTAAGTCAGTTTAGAGTTGATTAGCAATCCCTCCTAATCCCCGGCCTAGAACGATCCCTACTTGCATCTTTACTACAACTGTCAACAAGAGGGTTTAATTTGTGTGATGTTTTACATCGCATCAAAACAAAAGAGACTTGGGCAAGATTATAACCTTGTCAGGCAAGGTTCATCTTCTCGCAACCACTTCTCTTTGTGTTTTACAGGAGTTGTAATCTTTTAGAGAGTGAAATGTAAATCGAGTTTGCTAAGGAGATTCAATACTGCAATACTGGGAAAGGTAGCAGAGCTTCTAAAACTTGTCAAAAGATGGCATTTCATTTCCTCTGCTATGTATTTTCTTGGAAGAACGCCGTATGCGTTTATGCTGCGGCATTGTTGTGGGGGCCTTGGGGGGAGGAGGGAAAGAGGGGGGTAGGGGGAAATTGTTTTGAAAGAGATGGGGTAATGTCTGCTAGGTTATTGCCTATGCTAAGTTACTTGGGCTTATAAATACTGTTATTCCATTATTCGAGTGCTTCATATTGTTTTAGAAGAATATTTCTTTTCTGTATTAATCAGATTTTTACCTAGGAAGTTGGTTAGTTTAACAAGGAGATCCTAGTAAGGAGAAATTTCATCTTCAAGGAGATACATTCCAAGTGAGTTTTTCCGTGTATATATATATATATATATATATATATATATTGATTGGGAAATTGGCCAAAATGATCATAAATCAGATGTCAATTGTTGAACTTATCAAAATTAAATATTGACAATATATGTATCAAAATCAAATATTGACAATATATGAATCAAGTATCGACTAGCTACTAAAATTTGGTGCATAATGAAACACTAATCATTTCAGCACTCGGATTTGAATAATAATCATTTTGGCCTATTTAATTCCCTTTATTATTTTTCTTTCCGTTACTTAATTTTCTATTGATTGATTATCTATCATTTTATGGAAATACTTTACGCAGAGCTTTGTCTCAGCGGCAACCATGACGAAATTCAACGAGGTAACGCGCGCACCCGAACCACTCAGAACACAAGCTCAATGAGAGTTGGACAGATAACCCTTCCAAGGCCGGCATGCATGTTGCATTGCATGTGCCAAAGTTTAGGGTTTTCCTTTATTCTTGTAAAAGGTTAATGAGTGAAGTTTCATGTTAGAGTATGAAGAACTCGTGCTTGTGGCATACTGGAGTTAATTGCCCGAGTATAGTAAGACATGTTTATTTACGTAAAATGGAGTAATCATGAATCGGGTAAGTTTTGAATTTGTCAGAGATTGAAATGAAAGGGAGTAATCTAACGAAAACAAAGAAATATATATTCCTGCAAGTGAATAGCTGCGGAGACAATGAGTTAGAATTATGATAATTCTACAATTTGTATATATATCGGATAAAAGGCTTAAGATGCCGACACGACTATTCTTTTGTCATGTACCTAAACACTCATTCCATTCTACAGTAATGGTCTTCAAATGGATTGAATAAATCAAGCAAAAACAATAGCTGAGATTAAACACAAGTGTGTGAGAGACAAAAAGTGGTGTATGGGAATCATTTTCCTCAACAAATTATTTGTAACTGGGCAACCTTCTCATACCTGGAAAATCAAGGTATGGGACTACCAATTGGGGAGGGTGGAGTTGTTTATCTCATACCCGATCATTCGTATCCACATTCCTTTTATATTTGTCCATTGACTGAAACAATTTTTTTAACCTATTAATGGCTGCCCTATTAACTCCCAAGTTTTTGCAAGACCAAATTTATATAAGACTTCAAGAAGGCGAGGACTTTGGTCAAGCATCACTGGCTTGTTGAAAATGTGCCCTAAAGCCAACCATAAGATGATACTTTACGAACATTTCACATATTAAACTAATCTAGTTTAATAGAAGGGCAAAGATTACTGTTTAAAGCTATCTCATTAAATGTTAACGCTTAAACGATAAGTTTAAGGAATATGTAATTAAGAGAATGTAATCTTAAGAAGTTAGATTCATGATACATTTCTCTTTCATACACATATAGGATTGCCCATTGGGCGTTGATGACCCAGATAAATCAATACATGCTCTGTCTTCTTTCATATGAGAGTGACTGGTCTCGAGTCATTGGTATGGATGACACCAAGACAAGTATGCATAGGCTCAATAGAGAGTAAGTCCACTAAATGCGATCAACAAGAAGTTTGCGTACTCATGTCACATGAAAACTGTTCATGGTTGGGATAATGCAAAGTAGTCATTCCACCTGAGACATTATAGTTATGTGGTTAGGTCAATAGTCTTTGACTGTATTAAAGACATTCCATTTGAGGATGTCCACGACAGAGTTGGGGTTGAGCTACTTAATCGTGTGGGCATGTGAATGTATAACAAAGGGATCTTTAACATTCAAACAATTGAGAAAGATTACTCTATGATATAATTAAAAATCTTTGTCCAGTATATGAATGAGATTTAGAATGTCGTTCCAAATAACATTCAAGGTAATTATATCAGTAAGAGAATAACATTGGATAGTAGAGATGAACAAACTTTCAACCAAACAATGTGATCAAGAGTATTGAATTAGAGAAAGATCGTATTGCATTGTAATCCCAAACTTAATAGGTTCTTCAACCTCTTCTGATTAGCTCGAGTAGCCATGACATGTAGCTAGGTGTCACTCATCGTTTATGGAAGTCTTGAAGATGTATAATCACTAAAGGGAGAATTCAAAGTAAGTTTCAATTCACAAATCGATTAGTAAGAGTTCTAATCATCCACTGCCTCGCTAAAAGGAACCTAATAGATCACACACTGTGTAAGGTAATGACTGAAGGATATAACTAAGATGAGTAAGAACAATTAAATAGTTTAATTGTATATGGTAAGGATTAATTAATATGCTAATGAATCATACGAAAGGTTCATATCGGACCTCAAGTTAGTTTCGGGTTTTGAGGCCCAAAATAGTTTTGGTCCACAGGGCCCAATGAGTTTAAGTTGTGTAACAACTAAAACAAAATGGGCAATTAGCCCACCAAACATAGAGAGAGGGAAGGAGATAATGGACCTATTACAAGTTTTCCACTCACTTGGAATGACTATAAAAACAACTTTATAGCTTCATCACTCATTAGAGTTTTCATGAGGCAAAGAGAGCAAAACACTTGTCTCTCTTTCTTTCAATGAGACCGCCCACCTTGAATTCTGCTACGGGGTCCACCAAGGCTTAGGCCTTTGTCACCATGCGGGGTCGAAAAACTAAACCGTATTGGCCAAGTTCCAACGCCCACTTCATCACTCGTTGAGAAGCGTCCGGACCATATAAGATTGATCGTAGAGGATACTAAGTCATGACAATGAGTGTATGAGCGTGAAAGTATGGTCTGAGCTTCCGAGCCGCAACAACTAGTGCCAAAATTAATTTTTCAATCTTCGGATATCTTGTTTCAGCATCAAGAAGAACTTTAGAAGTGTAGAATACCGGCAGTTGGGCCCCCAACTCTTCTCATATGAGGGCAGAGCGTACTGCTACTTCGGAGACTGCCAGGTAGATGTATAAGTCCTCCACTTCTTCCGACTTGGATAGTAAGAGAGGTGATGTGAGATACTTCTTTAGGTCTTGGAAGGCTCTTTCGCACTCTTCATCCCATTTGTCTCGTTGTGCCCTCTTGATAACCTTAAAAAAGGGCTTGCATCGATTTGTGGAGCGCAAGAGAAAGCGATTAAGGGCAGATGCTCGTCCGGTCAAGCTTTGGATCTCCTTCAAGGTAGTTGAAGACTTCATCTCTAGGATCGCTCGGATTTGCTTGGGATGTGATTCAATTCCTCGTTGGGTTACTAAATACCCTAGGTATCGGCCTGAAGATACTCCAAACGTGCATTTGGTGGGGTTGAGCCTCATCTTGTACTTTCTGAGGATGTTGAAAGTTTCCGCCACCCTAATTTGCTTCTTGAACATCATGTTTACTAACCTTTGGTAAGTGGCTCTCGCGTTCTTGAGGCCAAAGGGCATGACCTTGTAACAGTATGTGTCTCGCTCGATCACGAACGCGATTTTCTCCTTGTCGGGCTCTTACATGGCTATTTGGTTGTGGCCAGAGTATGCATCCAAGAAGCTAAGTAGCTGGTTTCCAAAAGTTGAATCTACCAATAGATCGATCTAATGGACAGGATAAGGATCTTTTGGGTATGCCTTGTTGAGGTCGGTGTAGTCTATGCAAACCCTTCATTTGCCCTTCTCTTTATTCACGACTAGCACTACGTTAACAAGCCATGCTGAGTGTGCAACCTCTTCTATGAATCTGGCCTCCAATAGCTTGTCAATTTCTACCTCGATGATCGCTAATCTCTCAGTTGAGAAATGTCTTCTCTTTTGGATCACCGGTTTAGCAGCAGGGTCGACGTGCAGCTTGTGGCAGGCTACATCGGGGTCAATACCGGGCATGTCGGATGGTGACCATGCAAAGACGTCTTGGTTTTCCCTAAGGAAAGCCGTGAGTTCTTCATTCGAATGATGTCTTTGGAGTTCTCTTCGGGTTTCCATCCTATCTCGTCTGCTTAGACATCATCTTCTCGATCCGCCTGCTGTAATTGCTATTTGGTAGCCTCTTTGTCCTTTTGGACTTCGGTAGCCTCCATGAGCGTAAAGGTCTTCTTCTTTGACTCTTTCAACACTTGCACAGTGCATCATCGGGATGCGGCCTAATCAGACTTGATATCTTCAACTCATTTTCCCGGGATGCTATATCAGATTTTTTGATACTTGACGGAAGTAACGGCATCCAGCTTGATCAACCAAGGTCTCCCAAGAATCCCATTGTAGGGAGATGGGTCGCTTACGATCGTGAACGTTTGCTTTGAGATAACTTCCGGTGTTTTTATGTCAAGTGTGATATGGCCGATGGCAGTTGAGGTGTGCCCATTGAATCCGGTGAGAACCTCTGCTCGGCGTATGATTGTTTTTTCCAAACCCATCTTCTGAATGACTGAGTGTTGAAGTAGGTTGACTACACTTCCATTGTCAACCATGATTCTATCGACTATAGCGTGGGTTAGTTGGACAGATACTACTAGTGTGTCGTCGTATGGGAAATCGACGCCTTTTGCATCCTGCTCGGTGAAGCCAATGATGGGTCCAGGTTGGGTGTCGACTGCTTGGACCTGCGAGACTAATAGAGCTTGCTGGGTCTTTCTCTTTTTGGAGTTGTTGGTGGCCCCCAAGTGCTCGAATTCGATGAAGATGCCATTGATTCGAATTGTCTTGGTTGGCAACTCCTTGTCATCGTCTGCATTCTTTCTAGGTTGCGCAGTTGGCTTGTCCAAATATATGTCAACCTTACCTTCTTTCACGAGCTTTTCTAGGTAGTTCTTCCAAGTGTAGCAGTCGTCAAATGTGTGATCGGGACCTCAGTGGAATGGGCAATATTTGGTGTGATCCAACTTGGAAGTATCTCCCTTTGATTGTTTTGGCAACTTGAACCACAGCTCGTTCTTAATGTCGCAAAGGATTTGATGGATCAGAATTGAGAACTTATAATAGTTCTTAGTCATCGGGCCTTTTTTGGTTGTGGGTCGGTCCCTACATTGCCTCATGCCTGCTTCTGCTGGGCTGCTTTCTGTCCTCATTCCTTTGAGCCACTGCCAACTTTTTTCGAGGCTGCTCGGGTGCCTTGTCTGCTTCTTGAGCCTCGTCCCAAAGTGCATGCTTCTCTGCCAAAGCAAATGAGTCTGCTAGAGTTAGATTTTCTTTCATGATCATTTCTTCGAATAGTGAGTCATCGCATCCGACGATCTTAGCCTTCTCTGCTTTGAACCTTTTCACGTAGTCGCGAAGGGACTCCTTTAGGTTCTTCTTCACATTGAACAAGTGATCGAACATTTTCTTGATCAAGCGGTAGGATGAGTATTCTTCGGTGAAAACCAAGGAAAGATTATCAAAACTCCAGATGGAACATGGTGGCAAGGTGTGAAACTAATCTTGCGCCTCGCCTTAAAGTGGTGGCGAAGATTTTGCACATAAGGGCATCGTTGCTCTGATAAAGGACCATCGTGCTTCGATAGTGCTTCAAGTGCCTCTCAGATCTCCATCTCCTTTGAAAAATGTAAAGGGTGGCATGCTAAGCTTACGTGGAGGCTTTGCCTGCTCGATCTCGTCTGTGAATGGTGACCTGCTTATGTTGGTCATATCCCGTCTTAGTGCTTTACCGGCCCTTTCATTGCGTTGGAAATTACGCAATCGCTCATTAAAGAGCTTCTCTACCTCTTTCTGAATTTGTCTTTGTTGGGGTAGCGAAGCCTTCGGCTGCCCCTAGTCTTGGCCTGCTGGTCTAAGCTGCTTTTCTCTATGCTCGGCTCATCTATGCCGTGGCTGCGGTGCAGGAGGTAGATTCCTAGCAGGCGAGGGATTTCTTCGCAGGCTGCTGGTTGAACTTGAGCCGGATTGAGTGACTGCTTATCTCCATCCATCGTGCTACCTACTCCAATGAGATGTGGAAGTTGCTCCTTGAGGGCTTGGAAGGCTGGAAGGCTACTTATGTTGATCATTGATGTGTGGTCCCAACTGTGAGTGTATACTTTCAAGTGGGCCTAGTCGAGAGTGCACCCTCCTCCGAGCGCTACGACGGGAGTATGCGCTATCTCGGGGGCCCAATCGGGAGTGTACGCTTCCTGAATGCTCGGTTCGTGGTTGGTTGAGTGGCTGCTTACTGGGACGCTGCTGGAAAGGTTCATCTCTACCCTTGTCCTACTTCGTGACACCTTGTCTAGGGCACGTTGGATCTCGGTGCGTTGCAATAGCTGATTTACTAAGGTTGTTTATTATGCAAGGGCGCTCGTCAACTCTATGACTTGTCGGGACAAGTGTTGTTCGCCATTCGGATTGGAAGAGTTTGGAAGGAATGTGCCTCCTTGAACAGTGGAAGGGTAGTAAACTCCGGGCGCGGGATTTGAGTTGGGAAATGTCAAATCCATGGAGAAATATGGTGAAAATGCCCCGACTCGATGGTTGGTCCGGATGGTTGAGATAGTCTTAGGCCAACTTAGGCTACTTGGGAGACCACGAAAGCAAGCTGGGCTGCGGGAGCAAGCTGGGCTACAGGAGCAGGAGGACCGGCCACTTGGTTAGTATTTTAGGTCAAGGCCAAGAGCCTCACGTGCCCATGATGAATTGGGGGGGGGGCTTTGGCCAAAGAACCTCCAATGCCAAAGTTAGAGAATAAGGTAGTATTTATAGCGGTGTGGTCAGCCCCTTTAGAAGGAGGAGGACCGGCCACTTGGTTGGTATTTTGGGTGAGGTTCATGATTTGTAGCTAATTCGGAATAATTGAATAATAAATCAATTAATTAGCTAATTAATAGAATAATTTCCTAATTGATTAGCTAATTAATATAATAAAAGAGGAATGATTTGGGAGTTACCTTGTGGAGAGGATTTGATGGGGATTGATGAAATCGGTTTTGAATTGTTACCTATTTTGGACACTTTTGACTTGGTTGAAGGATGATTGCACACTGCTCGCGCGTAGGAATCCCATTGTGCCTTGAGGGTAATTTTATCCTTTTTACCCAAAAATCCACGTGTCGCCTTGTGATTATTTTTTGCTCCACACTATTGTTTTCTAAAACCTTCTACATAGTTAGTTATATGCACTAAGCATCCAGTATCAAACCACGAAGAATCAATAGGTACGTCACAAATATTTGATTCAACACAGATAAGTACTTGTTCTTTTTCTTTGCTCTTTAAAAAAATCTCTAAAAAATTCACAATTGACTTTTAAATGACCCTTAGTTTTACACCAAAAACATTTAAGTTTATTCACATCTTTAGGTTTAGCTTTAAATTTGATAGATTTTCTAGGGGAGTCATTCATTTTATGCATTGAACCTATTAGAATTCTTAGAGAATTTAGAATTCTTATTAGGACCAGAAGAACCCCCATTGTTGAATGTTTTCTTCTCTTTTCCAAATTGGACAAAGTTTACTTCCTCAATCTCCTTGCCTTTCCCCTGCTTTTGCCGAGTTTCCTCTTGCACGCATTATGTAATCAGTTCATCTATATCCTAACTTTTATCTTGTGTGTTGTATGAGACTTTTAACTAACTGTACTTAGTGGGAAAGGCCTGAAAAATCATGAACACAAGCTGCTTCTCACCGATGTTTACATCCATGGAATTCAATTTCTCAACAACATATGTCATCTTCATTATATGATCCCTATAGAGCCAGTGCCCTCAATTTTGTATGTAGTCAGCAAGGACATGTATTGACTTACTTTAGTTTTCTCAAACTCCTTAAACTTCTTTTCAATTGCTGTCAAGTAATCCACAGCCAGCTTTAGTTTCTTCATTCCTCATCTGATAATATCGGTCATCCCATTTTCCAAGATGGAAAATGCCACTTTACTAGCCCTTGTCTATCTTTCATGATCTGATTTCTCAGGGCTGATGCTTTGATCAGTGATAATAGGCTTGAGATTGTCAATTGTTATATCAAACTCATTAAGAGTCCACAACAAATTGATATCTCTTCTCCATTTTTTGTAGTTGCTTCCACCAGTGAGGATTGGATTGTTTGCCAAGTTTAAGGTCTTCATCGATATTGCAGATACTGATGAACATAGAAATCACAATACGAACTTTAGAGTCCTGATTTCATTCCTTAGTCTATTGCACATCAAGACATCACAACTATTATCCATATATATCATCTTAACATAATTTAGTTGATAAGCATATGTAGGATGAACGGTTTTATTGAAAACTTCAGGCAAGCATAGCATTTAATCCCAGAATAATTCATCTCATTCACAAAAAGGTATTCACCTCATACGAAATAGTCAAAAGTTAAATATAAACATCAATTGAGGAACTGAATAACTTATTCAATGAAAATTAAACCTGAATATATCCTTTACAAGTGATCAATTCACATGCCCACTGATGAATTAGTTTATATCAAAGTGCGCCATGAACAAACAAACAAACTGAATATAAAACTTTATTAAATGGAATTGCCAAGGAGGCTACATTAACCGAAGAGACTACATCTTGACTGACTTGTTATTCTACGAGCTACAAAGCATCATATATATAGAGAACTAACCTAACCCTAATAAGCAAGAAAACGAAACCCTAATACTAATGGGCTAAGCCCAAATTCAAACAATAAAATAACCCTAAATTCCAACACCCCCCCC
Organism: Heteromeles arbutifolia; assembly: GCA_024362995.1. NCBI lineage: Eukaryota > Viridiplantae > Streptophyta > Magnoliopsida > Rosales > Rosaceae > Heteromeles > Heteromeles arbutifolia. The sequence goes on along the minus strand of JANCRC010000002.1, from coordinate 32,675,323 downwards.
CCCCCCCCGTCAAACTCATGGCGGTACACATCATAAGTTTGCCAACAAGCAGATGTGGATGCAAGCTCCGTTAGGTGGACACGACAAGGCAAGCTCCGTATGGCGGACACGACAAGGCCAGCTCCGTTAGGCGGCCACGACAAGGCAAGTTTCGTTAGGCGAACAAGACAAGACAAGCGGGCGAGCAATTAAGCGAGCAAACGAACAATCTAGGCTTCAATCAACAAGGCCCAACTAAAGGCCTTCAAACAAATCATAATAGCCCAACAGATTATGGCCTCCATACCTTTTTTTTTCTTCTTTCCTCTTTTCCTGTTTTCTTTTTCTATTTTTTTTTCTTTCTTTTCCTTCTTTTATTTCCTTCTTCTTTCTTTTTCTGTGCGAACAAGTGCAAACAGCAACGGCGAGACTTTTGGTTGCAGACGGTAGGTGGTGGCGACAGCGTTTGATGGCAATGGCATTCTGGTGCAGCGGTTGTTCCAGTGGGTTCGAAACTGCAGTAGAGTACAGGGCGAGGACAAATTCAATCTAAGTTTATGGTTCTCGGGTCGAGCAGCAACGGTGGTGGGGCAGACGAGTTCAAGGGTTCAGGTGGGCGTGGTGGTGGGTTTGATGCAGGTTTGGCGGCGTGACAGGGTTAGGTCCAAGGCGGCAGGAGGTTCATCAGATCCGATCCGACGCGGCACGCAGGCAGCAACTTTAAGTGCAGGTGCAGGTCATCAGGTGTTTCAAACTGGGTGCAGGGTGGCGAGGTGGTGAGGGTTTGGACGCAGCAGCAGTGGTGGATGGTTTAAACAACAGGTGCACAACGATGATCTCAGTCAAGCAGAGACTGATTTCAGCGAGTTTGCAACAGCAGGTTTGGGTGCACAACGATGATCTCAGTCAATCAGAGACTGATTTTAGCGAGTTTGCAACAGCAGGTTCAAATGGGTCTGGGCTGTGCATAGCGACGACTTCAATTTTATGTTTTTTCAAACTACGAAACCATAACCTAAGGCACAACGAGAAAACAAATCACAACGAAAAATATGACAAGGCAAACAAGCTAGCTACCAAGAACAGATTTAACCTCGGAGGATCAAACCTACTCTGATACCAAGTTAAATATCAGAGTGCGCCACGAGCAAACTGTCACATCCCGGCCCGGGGCGGATCACTTCCCGGGCCCGCTCCACCACCGTAGCACGACATTGTCCGGTTTGGGTTTACCATTCCCTCACGGTTTTGTTTCTGGGAACTCATGAGCAACTTCCCAGTGGGTCACCCATCCTGGGAGTGCTCTGGCCCCCTACTCGCTTAACTTCAAAGTTCCTACGGAACCCGAAGCTAGTGAGCTCCCAAAAGGCCTCATGCTAGATAGGGATGGGAATATACATTTAAGGATCACTCCCCTGAGCGATGTGGGATGTTACAATCCACCCCCCTTAAGGGGCCCGACGTCCTCGTCGGCACATTTTTGGCCAGGGATTGGCTCTGATACCAATTATCACATCCCGGCCCAGGGCAGATCACTTCCCAGGCCCGCTCCACCACCATAGCATGATATTGTCTGCTTTGGGCTTACCATTCCCTCACGGTTTTGTTTCTGGGAACTCACGAGCAACTTCCTAGTGGGTCACCCATCTAGGGAGTGCTCTGGCCCCCTTCTCGCTTAACTTCGGAGTTCGTACGGAACTCGAAGCCAGTGAGCTCCCAAAAGGCCTCGTGCTAGATAGGGATGGGAATATACATTTAAGGATCACTCCCCTGGGCAATGTGGGATGTTACACAAACGAACAAACTGAATATAAAACTTTATTAAATGGAATTGCCAAGAAGGCTACATGAACCGAAGAGACTACATCTTGACTGACTTGTTATTCTACGAGCTACAAAGCATCATATATATAGAGAACTAACCTAACCCTAATAAGCAAGAAAACAAAACCCTAATACTAACGGGCTAAGCCCAAATTCAAACAATAAAATAACCCTAAATTCCAACATAATCAACATTAACGATAAGTTTAGTTATATAATTCTAATCAAACTTACGCAAATTTAAAGCGGAATTAAACTTGGATTTCATGTTAATTATCTGGGTTTCAGAATACATACTCTGATGAATGAAAAATCAAACATCGCGCAGCGGAAGGAAAAAGCAGATATATTCAATACACAAACCGACAAGGCACAAAATCGCAGAGAGAAAGAACAAAGATATGATATTCAATTTCCTTAATCCCAAAAAAACCCAAACAAAATGTAGGCTTTCGAGTTCTAATGGTCAAAAAATTTTGAATAACCTTTTTTTTTATTATTCAAACGCACCATTTTGTGTAATCCCAGATTTATTTCTTGTAACTAGAACCCATCTCGAAACCTGACAACTGAAGGTTTTTTTTTTTTTTATTCAATAGATTTTGTTGGTTGAATTTAAGAACTTAAATCTATGGCTCTGATACCACATGTAAACCTTAACACTACATGATCTATCAAGTTACTAAAATCACAACCAAATAAATCACAAAAGCTTAAGTGTTGAGTTTCAAGTTTAAATTGATGTGTATTTCATGAGTCATAATATACAAAGATACAAGTATATATAAAGAAGGGATATCTGAGTAACCCTAGTGTCCGAGAGACCCTAGTGACCAGTTAATCCTAGGCTTAATCTAATCCTTAAATCAAGGTGATTACACCCAATCCTAGGCAAGAAACTAATCAGTCTACTCCCTTCAATTAAGGGAAGATGGTTGTTACACTTTGGTACAATGATGACCATCTTGATATCTAGGATTTGGTGGCTCAAGATCAAGTGACAAGCTGATTACTTCATGTATACTTCAACACTCCCCCACAAGTTGGATCGAGGAGTTTAATTGATCCAAGCTTGCCCAAGAGACGATGAAGTTGGACCGTTGATAGTGCCTTGGTCAAAAGGTCTGCATGTTGAGCATGACTTCACGTGAAAACAGTCCTGATAACTTAAGTTTGAATTTGAGTTCGGATGAAATGGCAATCCACTTCAATATGTTTGGTTCTCTCGTGGAACACAGGATTAGCAGCAATATGTATAGCTGCCTGATTATCACACATAAGTGAAATAGGTGTAGAACTAGAAAACCCTAAGTCTGAAAGGAGACCTTTAAGCCAGATCAGTTCACACGCCGTGACAGCCATTGCTCGATATTCAACCTCTGCGCTGGAGCGAGCAACAACTTGTTGTTTCTTACTTTTCCATGTTACTAGATTTCCACAAACAAATGTACAATAGTCGGTTGTGGATTTTCTGTCAATTGCATTCCCTGCCCAATCTGCATCCGTGTAGCCGCTAATAACAGTAGAATGGTTATTGTGCATGATGATCCCTTGGTCTATGGAACCTTTGAGGTTGCGTAAAATCCTCTTAACAATGTTGAGATGATGCACAATAGGTGAATGCATGAATTGACTGACCATGCTGACTGCATAAGTGATATATGGTCGAGTGATAGTGAGGTAGATGAGCTTGCTCACCAGCCTTTAATAGTGCCTTACATCATGCACAACTTCTCCATCAATGTCGAGCTTCAGTTTACAATCAATAGGTGAAGTGGCAGGTTTGCAATCGAGCATGTTTTCTTCCTTGAGAAGATCCATCACATATTTTCGTTGGTGAAGGAATAGCCTTTTTGAAGATGTTGCCATTTCTATTCCCAAGAAGTATTTCAACCTTCCCAAATCTTTGATAGCAAAAGTCTGGTACAGTGAGAGCTTTAGAGCTGCAATCTCAGTAATACTATCCCCATTGATAATAAGGTCATCCAAGTAGATAAGAACCACTAGCTTCCCATTGATACCAGTGCGGACAAACAATGAAGAATCAACATTACTGCGTATAAAACCAATTTTTCCAAGCACTGAGCTGAGCTTGGCATACCAAGCTCGTGGAGATTGCTTCAATCCATATATTGCCTTATGCAATTTGCAAACCATGTTAACTTCAAGGCAATCATAACCTGGAAAGGGCTGCATATATACTTCTTCCTAGAGTTCTCCGTGAAGGAATGTATTGTTCATGTCCATTTGATAGAAAGACCATCCACAATTTATTGCCACAGAGAGTAAAACCCTAACTGTGTTCATCTTGGCAACGGGGGCAAATGTTTCCTTATAATCCACTCCAAAAGTTTGAGTAAAGCCTCGAGCAACAAGCCGAGCCTTGTGTCTCTCTATGGAACCATCAACTCTGAACTTAATTTTGTAAATCCATCAACTTCCAACAGCCTTTTTTCCTGAAGGAAGTTGAACTAGACTCCAAGTATGATTTTCTTCCAAAGCTTTGAGCTATTCTGCCATTGCTTGTTTCCACTATGGGAGAAGGGCTACCTCCTGAAAGGTTCTTGGCTTATAGTGTTGATCAAGAGCACTGAGAAAAGCAACATGGATGGAGGACAGTGCACTGAAACTATGAGTGATAGGATATCGTGAGGCATAAGTTACATAGTCCTGTAATTTTGCTGGCGGATTTCTGGCTCGAGAGGGATTTCTCCTGAGCACTAGAGGCTCATGATCTGAGGGTGGCTCCTGGTCTGTCTCACTGCTGTGAAAAAGATCTGAATTGTTTAATTCATCTTGAGATTCTCTCAGATCATGTGTTTTAGTGACTTAGCCTTCTTGCAACACAAGATCGTTAACAGTTTGAGGCAGTGGGAATAGATCGAACACTTATTCCCCCTAACTCATAATGGTTCCATTCTGAGTGAAGTAAGGACTGTTTTCTTCGAACTTAACACCATTGGATACAATGCATTTCTTAGTGACTGGATTGAAACACTTATACCCCTTTTGGGTGGAGGAATACCCAAGAAACATACATTTAGTTGCCCTTGCATCTAGTTTGTCACTATTCAGTGCTTGGATGTGAACAAAGCAGACACAACCAAACGCCTTGAGATGTGTCAAATCAATTTTCTTGTCCTTAAGCACTTCATAGGGCGATTTAAACCCTAGCACCTGACTTGGAAGTCTATTGATGAGGTAGGTCGCAGTAAGAATGGCAAATGACCAAAACCTTTTGGGAACATTCATATGTATCATGAGAGATCGAGTCTTCTCCAAAAGATCTCAATTTTTCCTTTCTGCCACCCAATTTTGTTGTGGGGTACCTACACAACTTGTTTGGTGAATGATGCCCTGTGCACTTAGACATTGAACCATATTGTTGGACATAAATTCAGTGCCATTGTCGGATCTTAACACTTTAATATGTGACTGAAATTGGGTTTTAACATGAATGTGAAAGTCTTTGAAGATAGTGAACACCTCACTTTTTGATTTCATCAGATAGAGAAAACTAAGTCGAGAGAAATCATCAACAAACAAGACAAAGTATTTAAACCCTTCCATTGATTCAGTTATTGGTCCCCATACATCGGTGTGTACCATTTCAAAAGGCTTACATGTTCTAGACTGGGAATTACCAAAAGGCAGTCTAGTAAATTTTGACAGCTGACATGTATCACATGTAGTATGTGACTTACTAACATTTAGGAACAGTTTTGACAAAACAGACTTGGAAGGATGAGCTAATCTCCTATCCCAAAGTTGGTTTTCATCTATGGACTTTAATTTAACTTGAAGAGCCCATTAAAACTGGAGTTCTTGCATAGGTAGTAAAGTCCATTTATGAAGACCCCCTCACCAATCATCTTCATGGTAAGAACATCCTGAAACAGTACATTATCTGGTGAGAAAATAGCACAACAGTTTAGGGTATTTGTGATTTTTCCAATTGACAAAAGTTGGAACGGGAAAGACGGTACATATAGGGCAGTGGAAAGTGTTTTGTTTGAAAGTAGGTTGATTTCTCCTTTACCTAAAACTAGAACGTTTTTTCCATTTGCAACTGACACATGTGAAGGACTAGAGAAAGGTTTAAACCTATGCAAATTTGTAACTTTGTTTGTCATGTGATCAGTGGCACCTGAATCGATTATCCAGCAATCATTTTCACTACTAGTTAATAAAGCAGTAGAGAAAGCTTTGAGTATACCTAGTACCTTGTCCCTTAGTACTTTTTTATTTTCAACAAGGAACCCAGCAAATTTGCCTAACATAGCTATATGATTATCTCCTTCACTATTAGAACCAGATGAAGCTCATCCATGTCCCTTGCCTTATAGGTAGGCAGCAAACTGATTGATGAGAGTCAGTGGATTTGTCATGAAATCGACGGACCCTTGGGCATGGTGGGGAAAGATTGAACAGCAGCAAGTTGAGCCTTGAAGTGAGTTTGCTGTGAAGACCTTGGTATAATTTTTCCATCTTTGGTGAACTTAGGTTTAAGTTCAAGATGAAGTTCCTAACACTTCTCTTCTACATGCCCGACAGCATCACAATATTTGCACTTTAGGTGTGAGTTTCTGCCCTTGTACATCTTGGCTTCAGAGTGCTTAGAATTTGAGGCATATGCTCGAGATTTCGTTAGTCTTGGAATGTGTTCAACATTCATCACCTTCTTCCGTGGTTCTTCCCTTTGAATAGTAGCACAGACGTTGTTGAAGGTGGGCAACTCTTGACTCATCAGGATGTGACTTCTTAGATCTTCATACTTCGGGCTCAAACTCCCTAACAGCTGATAAATTTTGTCTTCCTCAACTCGTTTTAGGAGAATGGTCGGATCTGTAGTGTGTGGAAGATACACATCCAGCTCATTCCACATGGTTTTGAGCCTTCCAAGATGTTAAACAAAAGCTTTCCCGTCTTGCTGAATACTTGCAATGTCTTTCATCAAGCCCTTCCACAGGTCTTGTGAGGAATTTGAGTAACTGAAAATCTCAGCTACATGCTTCTCCATGGTGTTGAGCAACAGAGACATGACCAGTTGATCCTTGCACAGCCATGCACCGTACGTGGGAGATGAGTCGTCTGGGACTTCCATACTTCCATTTACAAACCCTAATTTTCCTCTTCCACTGAGAGCTAGAGAAATAGCTCGAGACCAAGGCAGATAATTGAATTCATTCAATAAGACTGAACATAAACGTTGATTTGTGTTAACCTCAATATCTGAGGCATCTGAGAACGTAACATTTGAGGGAAGAACAACAGAAGGTTCCCCCCCAAGATTCACAGACCCTTCTTCAGCCATAGTTTAGGCTTGAAGAGACAATTTGTAGCAGAAGACTGGCAGAGACAGGTTACAGAAGAACCTGCTCTGATACCATGTTGAGTTTCAAGTTTAAATTGATGTGTATTTCATGAGTCACAATATACAAAGATACAAGTATATATAGGAGAAGAGATATCCGAGTAACCCTAGTGTCCGAGAGACCCTAGTGACCGGTTAATCCTAGGCTTAATCTAATCCTTAAATCAAGGTGATTACACCCAATCCTAGGCAAGAAACTAATCAGTCAACTCATTTCAATTAAGGGAAGATGGCTGTTACACTTTGGTACAATGATGACCATCTTGATATCTAGGATTTGGTGGCTCAAGATCAAGTGACAAGCTGATTACTTCATGTATACTTCAACATTAAGCCTATGAAAACATTGTAGAGCACTGACCTGATGAATTCGCACCAAAGGAATCCATGAATGCAGGAAACAAAGTTTATAGCTAGTGTTCTTTTCAACTCTGTCGGATTGCCTTGTGCTCAAAACTAAGAATAGGACTTAGTGCCAATATGAGCGTTAATCTGTGAGAGCAGAGATCACCATATATATATATATATATATATATATATATATATATATATATATATACTGGACCCTTACCAAGAGGGGCACGCTCCCCACCGTTAAATTAGCTTTAATGAAATTGTGTGGTCGAGATTAAAACATAGGCCATATATAATCGTTCTCATATCATAATAAGATTCCCTATTAGAATCCACATAGAAAACTACTTGTATTTTCTATCTCATATCAGTTCTAACATAAGATTGAATCCTCCATCAAATGGAATCAATCTACCAATTCTTTTCTTATGCCAATTGGACTCAATCTACTAGCTTGAAATATATTGTCTCATGTTCATAATCTTACAAGATCCCAGCGAGTCATAGTAAGATATTGGAGGCAACCCACTAATTCACTGTAAGTGGTAGGAGTGGACAAAGTTCACCATCAAAAGCAAATAAAGGGACTTTGGCGGCTAGTGGAGTGGTTGTTGGCTTGCAGTCAAGCATACTGTGACAGTGGAGGAGATCATACGCATATTTGAACTGAAATAAGTGAAGGCTGTTATTAAGAAAGTGAACCTAGAGCCCCAAGAAATAGCTAAGAGGGCCAAGGTCCTTGATGTCAAAAGCAAAGTAAATAACACTAATAAATCATGAGGAATAAATGAAACACTTCCAGTTACAACAATGTCATCCACATAGAGAAGAAGAAACATAGTGTGAGAACCATGATGAAAAATAAATAGAGAAGAATCCGCCTGACTTTACCGAAAACCTGTAAAGAGCCTTGTGAAGTTTGCAAACATAGTGTGGTCAAGAAGGATCGATGAAGCCAGAGGGCTGTTTCATATAGATGTTCTTTGAAGAAGTCATATAGAAAAGCATTCTTAACATGTAATTGACAGAGGGACCAACCACGAGAGACCCCTAGAATGTGAAATGTGCGAATCGTAGTGGGGTTGACGGCTGGGCTGAACGTATCATCATAATCAATACCTAGTTGTTGGTGAAACCCCTTGGCGAGTAGCTGAGCTTTGTACCGCTAGATGCTCCCATCGGATTTTCATTTTATGCAAAACACCCATTTACAACCCCCAAGATTTTGAGAAGGATCCGGCGAAACCAAGGTCCATGTGGAATTTTTTAGGAGAGCATTGATTGTCCTCGGACATAGCATTCCACCATTCAACATGTTTATGAGCCTGGGTAAAACAAGTCGGTTCCAAACTATTAGCAACAACAACTAAAGCACGAGGGAGGCGATATCTTGTGGTGCCGTCAGTGCAGAACTTGGTTCAGAAATCCATCGTGAAGGAGGGTGCGCACAAGGTGACCTGTAGGCTCTGAACTCGGAGAAATAGAAGGTTGTGCATCAGCAATCGGAGCAGCTTCAAGCAGGACAAGAACAACATCACAAGGAAAAGAAGGATACCTGGACGATGGATGAGATGATGTCGTAAGGGGTGCAGCAGGGATTGGCTGCCGCATGGGTACATGAGATGAAGCTAGGGCTAAAGTTGCATACTGCAGACCGTGGCTAGAGCAGATGTTTCCCTCGATATCTTTCATTAGTGTGTATACAATATATACAAATACATATAGGATGTTTTAGGAAAAACAGTCAAATAAATCAATCATGAAATTTACACATTCCTAAACTTAGGGAGATGAAGAGATATTAGCGGGCTTAGAAAGAAACCCTACATGCTCGAAAGCCAAAATAAAGGAATTCAATGAAAACTACAATCTGTATACAATTGTACAACACATCTAGAGAAAATTAGGAGGATCCTTGAAGCAAATGTTAATCGATGTGCAACGCAATTCGCATGCATGTCTCTTAACAAAAGAAAATTTTGAGGCATTTAGATTTAGCAACAACATCCTTACATCCTCAATAATTCCAACAATTATAGATAAGTGATGTGAAAATTAACTTGACACTCAAATTAAACCCTATTGATGACAATTGTAGTAGAGATGCAAGTAGGGATCGTTCTAGACCGGGGATTAACTAGGGATGCTAATCAACACAAATAAGACTCAAAAACACTAAACTAGACTCTATAGACTCAAAACCGACTCAAAACAATAAAAACAGCAAGAAACAATCAAAAAGACTCAATTCTAGACCTAACAATTGGTTTTGACGAAAATAAAACTTAAAAGACTCAAAAGACTAAAAGAAAACAGGTTTTGACTCAATAAACAAGACTTAATGAAAAGGGATTTTATTTTGACGAAATTGAAACTTTAAAACAGAAACTTATAAAACAACTTTGAAAAGACACGAAATTGGTGTAATAGAATGGTGAAAGGCTAGTTAGAGGGTTCCTTCTCCACACATGAAACATATGCATACGAATCGATTTCCAGTTATTCTTTCGACAAACCATGAATGACAATGCCCCGAATTAATTGGATTGCACTAATTAATTCTCAGATTTCCCTAGATTCATTGAATTGAATGGATAACGCATCACAACCAAATTATTCTTTATTAAGCTCCCTAACTATGTAAAGCATGATAGAGACACGAAATAAAGATCATTAAGCTTTGTGAAAACCATAAGCATTGACAAGGCATTCATAACTATGAAAAGCATGTTACTCTTGCCTAGGATTTACTTAACACAATCGTGACTAGCGACTTTTACTACTCATGAATATAAGTTCATAACGATTAGGTGAAATTCCCTTATACTCTAGCATCAAATTCATGCATGTAAACTAAGTATGCATCCTTAATCAACACACAAGAACAAGTTATCAATCAAACGAATAAGTAAACCACATCCACGATTCATGAAACAATAACTGGAGGAAATCAATTCATATAAAACATATGTCCATGGCTTCGAATTCGCCTCTAACTAAAAAGAAATTAGTTCCACATGTCTAACATAATTGAAAAGCAAATTAAATTAAACATTGAACCAAAACTAAGGATAGAAAGAACCCAGAAGCGCTCCAGCCCTCCAATGGCCTTGGATGGCATGTCACGGCACCAAGAATCCTCTTCTCTTCCCTTCCTTGCACGCACAAGTCTCTGAAAATCTCCCAAAAACCTGCGGCACTCTTGTATTTTCTAAAAACTCTCTAAAAATTGTCCAACCCTTAAGAAAAATATGACTTATGTATATATAGGGCTAGGGCACGGCTAGGCTTTGTAGAAAAGGGATTTGGACTCTAACCTGACAAGGAAAAGGACTTTACACTCCAATCCAACAAGAACAAGGGCTTTTAGAAATCAGAAAACCAAAGGGAACATGGAATAAGGGTGCGGCACAGATTTAGGGGTTCTAGAAGGATTGTGTTTTGTGGTAGAATTTGGGACTTCTAGAAGGGTTTGGGGCGCCACTTTTGTAGGACAAGGGATAGAGCTTCTAGAAAGAATGTTTCTAGAAAACAGATAAGGTTTTGGATAAGATAAGGTTGTTTGGATAATGTTTTTGGATAATGTTCCATGTTTCTTGCTCTTTCCTTATCTTCTTTGTCTTGAATTTGTTTCTCCAGATTTGTAGCATGTTCCTAGCACCTTTTGATCTTCAAAAACGTCCATTCCTTGTGCTCCACATGCATGCAATCCAATTTAGCCCAGAATTGCTCCAAAATGCTCTAAAATGCACTTTCTTGCCAACTTTGCCAATTGGACCTACAAACACACGAAAATAGCTTAAAACACTCTTATAACTAGAAACTAACTAAGTAAATGCAGGGAAACAAGCTAATAAAGTCGCATAAATATGCTCCTATCAATAAGTCAGAATTCTTTGCTGAATGGGAATCACAACTTGTAGAGCGTCTACTTCAATGTGCACCAGAGAGAATCCATGCGACAAGACCATAGCCACCCACCCCCTTCTAGCTGCTAGAGCTTCAACATGATTTAAGGAAGCAGGTCGGGAAATAGGTCACTCGCAGCGACAAGAGAGCAAATTGATCTTTTGAAAGGTCACTTGCAATCTGAAAAACCCATTCTTTAGTTCCTTCAGTTAGGAATAGAATCCTATCCGGATCCTCTTTGTGAGGATTCCGTGGATTACTTCATTGTGTCCGTTCGTCTGTCATCCTCCGGACAAAAATCATTTTAAAATTTTTTATTTAAAATTGAACACAAACAATACCTAACGAAAACTTGTCGCACAATGTACAATAAACAAACACGATGAAGTGATCCCTGGAATCCTCACAAAGAGAATCTAGAGAGGATCCTCGTCCCTTTAGTTACTAACTTGACATGTCGCATCAACTTGTAAACCCAACGGACTAGCAAGCCAGACACACGAAGCATGAACACAATCTCTAAACTCAAGAACTATCTTGAGTGTAATTTTGATGGCTTTATGTTTGTTTCGGCAAAGTTGTGCTGGGATTGAACTACATGATTTGGATGGAAAATGGATATAACAAGTTTTGTTCTTACTGAATTTTCTTTAGTTTGAAGTTGAAGAAGAGGTCCTAAGAATGGGCTATTACAAAGCGAAAAAGTTTGGAATTTTGTTTGTTTTTTTTCTTTTTTGTATTTTTTTTTTTTTTTGGTCAAGGGTAAAATATATTACCACAACAACAAACATACAAAAAGAGGTCCAAATACATTGAAAGCACTAAACTAAAAAATGGACCCCAAAGCAACACTAAAACAAAGCTCAACCAACCAATTGAGCCCAAAATATACAAACAAAATGCAAAAAAAAAACCCTAACAACTCTGCCGCTGCCAAAGCCGCTGACCATAAACCAACGCCAAAATGGAAAAGAAGAATGCTCCACCCTCCACCACCAAGCACCACAAAGTCCAAATCCACATTGAACAAGTAAAGGAAGCTAGTGGAAAAAACCTCCCACAAGCAACAGTGCAAACTGCACACAGACTGATGTGAGAATTACTTGACACTCAAATTAAAACCCTATCGACGTAGTATATGAAAGTAAGGATCGTTTAAGGCCGGGGATTAGAAGGGATGCTAATCTATACAAATTAAACTCTAAAACACTACAACTGGACTCTAGACAATGAAAACAGGTACTATGGGTCAATCTGAACGAATTTTAACTTCAAACAACTTAAAACAACCTAACTTGACTCAAACAAACCAAAACAAACTTAAAACAACAAATAAAACTCAACTAGACAGATTCTAGACACTAGAGACTCAAAACAGGCTAAATAGACTCAAAACAACAAAACTAACTTAAACTGACTCAAAACAGGTTCTAAGGGGTGAATTGGATGACTTTTGGACTAGTTAGACTCAAAACACTAAAAGGGGAAAGATTTGGACGAATTTAAACAAACTAAGACTCAATTAAGAACTAGGGGGGTTTTTGGACGAATTAAGCAAAACTAAGCAGATTTAAGCAAACAAAGTAAATTGAAAGAGATAAAGGTGAATTCAGGGGTGAAAACTAGTTAGAGGGTTCCTCTCCACACATGAACATATGCATATGAATTGATTTCCAGTTATTCTTTCGATAAACCATGAATGACAATGCTTTGAATTAATTGTATTGCACTAATCAATTCCCAGATTTCCCTAAGTTCATTGAATTGAATGGATAACGCATCACAACCAAATTATTCTTATCAAGTTCCCTAACTATGGAATACGCATGATAGAGATACATATCAAAGATCATTAAGTTCCATGGAAATCATAAACATTGACAAGGCATTCATAACTATGGAATACGCATGTTACTCTTGCCTAGGATTTACTTAACACAATTGTGACTAGCAATCTTTACTACTTGTGAATATAAGTTCCTAACGATTAGGTGAAATTCCCTTATATCCTAGCATCAAATTCATGCATGCAAACTAAGTATGCATCCTTAATCAACACACAAGAACAAGTTCTTAATAAAACAGTTAAGCAAACCACATTCACAATTTATGAAACAATAACTGAAGGTAATCAATTCATATCAAACATATGTCCATGGCTTTGATTCCACCTCTAACTACAACGGAATTAGTTCCACATGTTCAACATAATTGAAAAGCAAGTTAAATTAAACATGAAGATCAAACAAGAGAAGAAAGAACTCCAAGAAACTCCAATGGTTGCACGGCAAGCCTTCTCTTCTCTTCTCTGCGGCAAAGTATGGTTTTCTGAATGTATAGGGGGTGGTTGGATGGTATGGTGCGACAGAGGGTGAATTAGGTCAGAAACTATGGAGAATGGTGAGGGAAGGGTGCAGCAGAGAGTGGTGGGTGATTTCTGGCGTGAATGATGTATATGGAGGGTGGTGAAACCTGCGGCAACCCTCTAAACTTGTATATATAGGCACCACAAACCCTAGGGCAATCAGATTAGGGCTAGGACTCAGCATAAACAAGGAATTAGGGCCCTAGGTGCGGCAGAAATTGTGAATCCATTAGGAAAAAGGATTGTGGCCCAATTGATTTCTGAAAAGGATTTGTAGAACCCAAATCCACAAGGAAAAGGCTTAATAAGTCAGAATCCAAGAGAGAATGGGAGTGAGAAGGCACGGCACAAAGGGATAAGGCAGGGAGCCTTGCAAGGCAAAGAAAAGACCTTCTAGAAAGGAGGGAGGCGCCAGATTTTTAGGCTTCTAGAAAGAATGTGGTTCTGGGCAGATTTTGGGGTTTCTAGAAGAGTTTGGGGCGCCACTTTTGTAGGGGAATGGATATGACTTCTAGAAATCAGGTTTTAAGTCCCCTAAACTGAAGAAAACAGGTTAGGATAAGATTAGGATAAGATAAGGTAAGATAAGATAAGGATTGTGTAAGATAAGATAAGATAAGGTTGTTTTGGATAATGTTTTGGATAATTCTCCTTCTTTTGAGCTGATTCGTTATCTTCTTTATCTTTGACTTCTTTCTTCCATCTTCTTAGCTGATTTCAAGCCTTTATATCTTCAATTTCGTCCATCAACTTGCCTCCATGCTTGCACTACCCAATCTTGGCACAAAAGTGCTCTAGAATGCTCCAAATTGCTTCTTTTTGCCATTTTGACACTTAGAACCTACAAACACACGAAAATAGCTTAAAATACAAAATTAACTAAGAACTAACAACGTAAATGCATGAAAACAAGCTAACTAAGTCGCATAAATATGCTCCTATCAAATTCCCCCACACTTAGCTTTTGCTAGTCCTCAAGCAAAACGAAACAAAACAAACGAAACAAAAAAAACAAACTAGACCTTCCAACTTTCACCTCAGGGATTCCCAACATACATGACATATTTAAGATCATCATAACCATAGCTTTTAGTCTTCCCCACCCTTTAGTACATACTTAACCACAGTCACCATCCATTAGCTCTCATCTAACCAATTAAAACAATGTTTTGAACGTAGTAACATGCCTTAGAGAATTCACTCAATTCCTCACTAGGTACACTCTTATTTTCACTCAGATTTTCTAACTACACTCCCTATACTAAGTATATGTGAGAAGATTGATGTAAACATGAAAACGAACACTCACATCTGTTTGTAACAAAGAAAGCAATTTCTGGAGCTATAATCATGTTTATATATGATCTCATGAATGGAATGCTACTACTTAGATGCGAGAACCAGGGATACCATATGCTCGTACCAATCCCAAACTCCACATATTGAAACACACAACACTCAAGATTGAAGTATAGGGTTGTAACGGGGCTAAAGGTATTGGCTAACAAAGAAACGTAAGGAAAACAAACGTTCTTAAAGCAAAAGCAAGCAAAGTAATGAATATGACACTTAGAACTCCCTTTCTAAATGCAGCCACACACTTTGATACATAAGGGGAAGATTACACATATTTTAGGGCCGAATTCAACTTTTTGGACCCTTTCTTCAACAATCAACACTTGTAAACTCTTTTTCACATCTTTTCACAACTTTTCTTTGGTTCTTTCTATTTTTCACGAATTTTTCTTCTTCTTGTTTCTTTTTTTTTTCTCCACCCGTGCCTCTTTTGTGACTTTGGCACACATAAATGCACAACTTTCTTTCCCCCACACTTGTTTGCTGCCCAATAACGAACAAAGGGAATTCACTCTAAGTCATGCTTAGCTATGCCTTAAGAACAAGGGTAAGGATGGTCCTAATCTAGGCTAGGTAGGGATATTATGGGTAAACAAAAAACATAGGCTAAACAAGGCTCAAAAGGGTTAAACCTACAAAACAAATAACATAGGGAGGTTCGGCTATTTGGCACTGGTTCACTACACAATTCATCTTGTTTATGTGTTATGCTAATCAATTTCATGCTTTGAATGAAACGGGTATGAGTTCTAGTATTTGGAACTAAATAATGAAACGCCTTCTAAGTAGCAACCAAGCAAAGAATAATGAGATCATGCAACGACTTTAGAAAACAACAAATGCACAGATTTTTAACTCTCCAAAGAACGTTTTAAGCTCAAGTCTCTCAGGGTTGTAGCGCTAGTTTGAGTTCCTTCCTTCAAGCATGTTACAAAAACTGATTTTGTCCTTTGTGATTAAACATGAATTCATGAATTATAACCATAATCAAGCATAAACCAGAGAGCAATTCAAACCTCCATCCATGTTTATAACTGTCCTCAATAGTCATGCAATTAAAAACTGAATCCTCATCATTGTGTTGGAAGGTACCCTAAGACATAAACAAACACACAAAAACAACTCTTTTTGGGTTTTTCAAAACAATTTTTCAAATTTTTATGGTATTTTCGGATTTTCTTTTCAAAACACACTAAAAGACTCCAAAACAGCTTAAAAACACTTAAAAACACTGAAAACAACATTCAAAGTGATAGGTGATAAAAACCCACGAATTTCATGCAAAAACACTTCGTTACCCCCCCCCACACTTAAATCAAACATTGTCCTCAATGTTTCAAACATAAACTCACACAAAAACAAGCAAATAACACAACTAACACACATAACAGATATGGCAAAACAAAAGCAATAAAGAGAGAGAGTTTAAGAACGCAAATCTGGTTTTGGAGCTAGAATTCCATCGTTCTCTCGTTTGAACACATGGGTTGCCTCCCAAGAAGCGCTTGCTTTAACGTCTTCCAGCTGGACGATTCTTCCATTTATGCTCCCATGAAACCCACGGCATGGAGGGGTACATCCTCCACAACATGCTCCTCAAAAGTCTCATAATATGGCTTCAACCGATGTCCATTCACTTTAAACTCTTGATCCGTCTTCAAACTTTGGATTTGAACTGCACCATGAGGGAAAACATTAGTAACAACAAAAGGACCAATCCACTTAGAACGTAACTTACCCGGAAACAACCGAAGGCAAGAATTGAAAAGTAACACTTTCTGCCCCACAAAGAACACTTTGCTACGAATCATCTTGTCATGGGCAGCCTTTGTTTTCGCCTTGTAAATGTGAGCGTTCTCATAAGCTTCATTCCTTATCTCTTCAAGCTCATTCAATTGAAGCTTCCTATGAATCCCAGCGGCATCAATGTCCATGTTGAATGTCTTCACAGCCCAATGTGCCCGATGCTCTAACTCAACAGGTAAGTGACATGGTTTCCCATAAATCAGCCGAAATGGGGACATCCCAATTGGTGTTTTGTAGGCAGTACGATACGCCCACAATGCATCATTCAAACGCAAGCTCCAATCCTTCCGAGTTGGTCCAACTATCTTCTCCAAAACCTGCTTGATTTCCCTATTAGAAACCTCGGCTTGCCCACTTGTTTGAGGTTGATAAGGTGTTGAAACCTTATGCGTGACATTATACTTCTTGAGCAGCGCCTCAATGGTTCGATTGCAAAAATGGGAGCCCCCATCCCTGATTAGTACTCTTAGCATTCCAAACCTTGCAAATATGTTAGTTTTAATGAAATCTGAAACCACTTTAGAATCATTAGCACGGGTGGCTTTTGCTTCCACCCATTTCGACACATAATCCACAGCAAGCAAAATATAAAGGAAACCATGTGAAGAAGGGAAAGGCCCCATGAAATCAATACCCCAAACGTCAAAGATTTCAACAGAATATATAGGGTGCTGCGGCATTTGGGTTCTTGCACTAATATTACCAGTTCTTTGACAACAATCACATGTCATACAAAAAGTTCTAGCATCTCTAAAGATAGTAGGCCAATAAAATCCACATTCTAAAACTTTATGTGCTGTTCTTTGAGTGCCAAAGTGACCTCCACATGCATAAGTGTGACAGAAAGTTAAAATTGAATTAAACTCAGAATTATGCACACACCTACGAAGAATCTGATCAGGGCAATATTTCCACAAGTATAGGTCATCCCAAACATAAGAACGTGCATCCTTTTGAAATTTTTCACGTTGGTGCTTGTTTAGCTCTCTTGGAATGTGTTTAGACACCAAATAATTCACTAAATCAGCATACCATGGCTCACTTACCTTGATGGATAGCAGCTGCTCATCTAGGAATGTCTCTTGGATAGGCACGGCCTCCTCCTCATGCACCATACGGCTCAAGTGGTCAGCCACCACGTTTTCACTCCTTTTCTTATCCCAGATTTCAATATCGAACTCTTGGAGAAGAAGCATCCAGCGAATGAGTCTTGGTTTGGCCTCTTTCTTGGTGAACAAATACTTCAAAGCTGCATGGTCAGTGTAAATAATAACTTTAGTACCAAGTAAATAAGAACGAAACTTATCTAAAGCAAACACAACAGCAAGAAGTTCTTTTTCAGTGGTAGAGTAATTCAATTGTGCATCATTCAAGGTCCGAGATGCATAATAGATGACATGGGGCTTCTTGTCCTTCCTTTGTCCCAAAACAGCTCTTAATGCATAATCAAAAGCATCACACATAAGCTCAAAAGGAAGGCTCCAATCTGGTGGGACTATGATAGGGGCCGAAGTTAGCATCTCTTTGAGGTGTTTGAATGCCTTCTCACATTCCTCATTAAACACAAAAGTCACATCTTTCTGGAGGAGACGGCAAAGGGGGGTGGAGATCTTTGAAAAATCCTTGATGAATCGCCTATAGAAACCTGCATGTCCAAGAAAAGAACGAACCTCTCTAACCGAAGTAGGAGAGGGTAAGTAACGCACAAGGTCTATTTTTGATTTATCAACCTCAATTCCCCTTTCTGAAATGATATGACCTAAAACTATGCCTTGTTTTACCATAAAGTGACATTTTACCCAATTCAAAACAAGGTTAGTTTCAATGCACCGTTTTAGAATCAAAGTGAGATTATCTAAGCACCCATCAAACGAATCCCCAAAAACACTAAAATTATCCATGAATACCTCAATAATCTTCTCCACAAAATCTGAAAAGATACTTACCATGCATCTTTGAAAGGTGGCAGGTGCATTGCATAAACCAAATGGCATGCGACGATAGGCAAAGGTACCAAAGGGGCACGTGAAAGTGGTCTTTTCTTGGTCATCCGGAGCTATAACAATCTGATTATACCCAGAATAACCATCAAGAAAACAATAAAAAGAATGACCGGCTAACCTTTCAAGCATTTGATCAATGAACGGCAAAGGGAAGTGGTCCTTCCTCGTGATGGCGTTTAGCTTCCTATAGTCAATGCACACTCTCCAACCTGTTTGGACACGTGTGGGCACAAGTTCATTCTCCGCATTCTTCACCACAGTGACCCCAGATTTCTTTGGAACACATTGCACCGGTGAAACCCAACGGCTATTCGAGATTGGATAAATCACTCCACAATCAAGAAGCTTTATAATCTCCTTCTTCACAACTTCCATCATTGGAGGGTTGAGTCGGCGTTGAGCCTCTCGAGTTGGTTTAGCCCCCTCCTCTAGAAGTATGCGATGCATGCATGTTGTAGGGCTAATCCCCCTAATATCGGCCAATGTCCACCCAATGGCTGTTTTGTGCTCTTTCAACACCCGAATTAACTTTCCTTCCTCTGTTGCCGTAAGTGTGGAGGACACAATGACGGGCAACATCTCGTTATCTCCCAAAAAGACGTACTTCAAATTATCCGGCAATGGTTTAAGCTCAAGTACGGGTGCCTGAATCACTGAGGGTAACAACTTGTTAGTAGAAATTGGAATTGAAATTGGTTTTGAAGGCTTACCACGGTGCTGAGGTAGTGACTCTAGGGCAGCCACCATCTCGGCCTCTTCTTCACTTCTAGGCACGGCAATATTGGGTTTTTGCCCAATTCTTTGTGCAATTGTTGATTCAAGGGGATCCTTCTCCAAGGAATCAAGGTAATCCTATGCCAATTCATCAAATATATCAATAGCAAAACAAGAATGATTTTCTTTAGGAAATTTAATAGTTTCAGCAAGATTGAAATCAATAACTTCCCCATCAAATTCCATTGTCAACGTCCCTTTGAACACATCGATCTTGGTGCGGGCTGTTTTCATGAAAGGTCTCCCAAGGAGGATCGGCAATGGGGTAGACTGGGGTGTATCCTCCATGTCAAGCACATAAAAGTCCGCTGGAAAAATCAGATTTCCAACCTGCACCAAAACATCTTCCAAAACTCCTTTTGGATATGCATTAGAACGATCGGCTAATTGAATTATAACACCATCGTTTTTAAGCTCACCTAAGTTCATAGATGCATAAATAGAGTATGGCATGACATTAATTGAAGCTCCTAAGTCTAACATAGCATGTTCAAACTTAGTACTACCAATAACGCAAGGAATTGTAAAACTACCCGGATCTTTGCATTTAAGGGGTAATTTCCTTTGTAGAACAGCAAAGACATTCTCACTTACTTGAACCACTTCTTTGTTAGAAATCCTTCTCCTTGTTGTACAAAGCTCTTTCAAAAACTTAGCATACCTTGGGACTTGCTTTATTGCATCAAGGAGTGGGATATTGACTTGAACTTTCCGGAATGTCTCTAGAATGTCTTTTTCAGCATCCTCTTTCTTTGATTGCCGCAACCTGCCAGGAAAGGGCACAATTAGTGGAGTAGAGCTAGAAGAATTCATATTAGAACTTACCTTGATGGTTGGGGACGGTTTAGAAGTGGGAATTGGCTGGGGCAAGGATTATGCATTCCTTGCCGTGGGTTTGGGTGATTCATCCTCCTCCAATTGCAGCTTCTTGTCCTCTTCTTGACTTGATCTAGATGGTTGTGAATCAGTTCCAACCTGCTTACCACTTCTTAACGTGATTGCTTGGGCGGTTTCAAATCCTCCTTTAGGATTAACAACGGTTGAACTAGGCAATCTGCCTTGTTCTCGGAATTGGCCCATGAATTCAGCCATTTGCCCCATTTGTTTCTTCAATTCGTCCACCTATTTAGCTTGATTTTTTATGCTCTGCACGTCCTGCGTCAAAGAGGTTAGTACTTGAAGAATTTTATCATTATTTAACGACGAACCTGAATTAGTTTGGGCCGAAGTTGGTTGAGGTTGTGGGGCTGCATACGGCCTTGGAAACATCCCAGGGGGCTGTCTAAATCCGCTTTGTGGCTGTGCTTGTTGAGAGTCCCTCCACTTGAAGTTTGGATGATCTCTCCATCCCGGATTGTATGTGTTTGAGTATGGGTCGTGTCTTTGTTGGGTTTGGCCTTGAAAACCCACGGCTTGGGCAGTTTCCCACCCCCCATTCTCAATCAATTGAGGGCATTGATCGTTGAGATGTCCCTGCATAGAACACACTCCACATATGGCCGGCCCTTGTGCTTTGGTTCCATCCACAACCTGTGACAAAAGAAGAGTGAGATTAGCCATTTGAGATTGTAATTCTGCAATTGCATTTACCTCATTCACTTGTTGTTGTCGTGGCCCTTCTCTCTGTCCTACTCCTTCGTATTGTTGCGCATTCAAGGCTCGATTTGCAATTAGTGTCTTGGCAGCCACGGGTGTTTTGTCAACCAAAGCTCATCCCGCTGAAGCATCAAGCATTTGTCTCTCAATGGGGAGAAGTCCTTCATAGAAATATTGGAGGAGAAGCTCTTCTTTCATTTGGTGTTGTGGACAAGAAGCAACAAGCACCTTGAAACGCTCATAATAGGCTGGAAACGATTCCTCTTGGTTCTGTTGAATGCCACTTATCCTTTTCCTCAAGAGAATGACTCTTGAAGTTGGGAAAAATTTCTCTAAGAATGCGCGCTTCATGCTTTCCCACGAAGTAACGGTTCCAGGTGCTAGTTCGTAGAGCCAATCCTTAGCCTTTTCCAAAAGAGAGAATGGAAAGGCTTTCATCTTCAATATACTCCCATCAACATTGACAGGGGTCATGCTTGAACAAACCACTTCAAATTCCTTCAAGTGCTTGTTCGGATCTTCCATAGACAACCCGTGGAATTTGGGGATGTGGTGCAACAAGCTAGACTTCAATTCGAATTCGTCAGTCTTGCCCTCGGCTGCCCTAGGATACTGAATGCATAAAGGGGTTGCATTGTCCAATCCCGAGGTTGAAAGTTCTTTGATTGTTCGGTTATCTGCAGCCATGTCGTGCTCCTCTTCCAAATCCTCTTCAATTTCAACTTCAGATTCGGAATTAGAACTTGAACTAAGTAGACCAGGTTCTGGGTGCTTCTTCTTCCTTCTCAAATCTCGCTCAACATCGTCGTTAAACTCCAAGATATGTGTGTGAACGGGTTGAGAACTTCGAGTCATACACTAGTACCTAAAACAAAGAAAACTAATCAGAAAACTAAGCAAAACAAAAACAAAAACAAGTTAAAAAACACGGCAGAAACTAGGGAGATTAGCAAGTTTGCTAATCCCCGGCAACGGCGCCAAAATTTGATGTGAGAATTACTTGACACTCAA
The DNA here is from genome assembly GCA_024362995.1 of Heteromeles arbutifolia. Classification (NCBI taxonomy): domain Eukaryota; kingdom Viridiplantae; phylum Streptophyta; class Magnoliopsida; order Rosales; family Rosaceae; genus Heteromeles; species Heteromeles arbutifolia. The sequence goes on along the minus strand of JANCRC010000002.1, from coordinate 32,652,972 downwards.
ATTAAAACCCTATCGACGTAGTATATGAAAGTAAGGATCGTTTAAGGCCGGGGATTAGAAGGGATGCTAATCTATACAAATTAAACTCTAAAACACTACAACTGGACTCTAGACAATGAAAACAGGTACTATGGGTCAATCTGAATGAATTTTAACTTCAAACAACTTAAAACAACCTAACTTGACTCAAACAAACCAAAACAAACTTAAAACAACAAATAAAACTCAACTAGACAGATTCTAGACACTAGAGACTCAAAACAGGCTAAATAGACTCAAAACAACAAAACTAACTTAAACTGACTCAAAACAGGTTCTAAGGGGTGAATTGGATGACTTTTGGACTAGTTAGACTCAAAACACTAAAAGGGGAAAGATTTGGACGAATTTAAACAAACTAAGACTCAATTAAGAACTAGGGGGGTTTTTGGACGAATTAAGCAAAACTAAGCAGATTTAAGCAAACAAAGTAAATTGAAAGAGATAAAGGTGAATTCAGGGGTGAAAACTAGTTAGAGGGTTCCTCTCCACACATGAACATATGCATATGAATTGATTTCCAGTTATTCTTTCGATAAACCATGAATGACAATGCTTTGAATTAATTGTATTGCACTAATCAATTCCCAGATTTCCCTAAGTTCATTGAATTGAATGGATAACGCATCACAACCAAATTATTCTTATCAAGTTCCCTAACTATGGAATACGCATGATAGAGATACATATCAAAGAGTTTGGGGCGCCACTTTTGTAGGGGAATGGATAGGACTTCTAGAAATCAGGTTTTAAGTCCCCTAAACTGAAGAAAACAGGTTAGGATAAGATTAGGATAAGATAAGGTAAGATAAGATAAGGATTGGGTAAGATAAGATAAGATAAGGTTGTTTTGGATAATGTTTTGGATAATTCTCCTTCTTTTGAGCTGATTCCTTATCTTCTTTATCTTTGACTTCTTTCTTCCATCTTCTTAGCTGATTTCAAGCCTTTATATCTTCAATTTCGTCCATCAACTTGCCTCCATGCTTGCAATACCCAATCTTGGCCCAAAAGTGCTCTAGAATGCTCCAAATTGCTTCTTTTTGCCATTTTGACACTTAGAACCTACAAACACACGAAAATAGCTTAAAATACAAAATTAACTAAGAACTAACAACGTAAATGCATGAAAACAAGCTAACTAAGTCGCATAAATATGCTCCTATCGCAGACAGAAGGTGGTGGTGTGACCACTCGAGCACCACGCAGGAGTTGGAGCTCAACACACCTTCCGAGATGGCCACAAACCGTGGTAACAGAAAATGAGCGCAGATCTAGAACATGGTAGAACGAAGAGAGGCCGGAACAGGGGATAGGCATAAAATGGATTGATTGGAGCCATGGATATGAGAAATCTAGAGGTAGAAGGGGAAAAGGAAAGTCTAAGAGTAGTTGAATCAGTACCAAATCGGGTTGGAAAGCGAAGAAAAATGGGTCGGAAAAAGAGGGAGAACCTGGGGTACAGAGCAGGGAAGAGAGACAAAGAAAAAGAAAAAAGGGCTGCCACTGACCCAAGCCCAACCGAGGGCTGGGGGCTGAAGAAAACGCCTGAGATGAAGACTTGCACAAGCGGTGAGAATGAACTCTCGGATAAAGAAAAGGACTCCCACTTGGAGAGAAAAGTTAGCATATAGATATACAAGTTTTTGGAGGATAAAAAAGGGTATCACTGAAAATTTTTAAATATTCTATAAAATACTAAAAAATATCATATCAGAATTACAAGTTTGAGTTTGACGACATGATCGGCGACAGTGATGGCGTCAAAATTTTATGTGAAATAGGGCTTTTTAGATATGTAATGAGAAAAAATTACGAACCCATAACAGAACAATTGCAGTAATCTTTACAAAACTGAAAGACCAATTAAATTTAGGACAATGCTAGGGAGACAAAATTTGGAGACTAAATGATATGACACCAATAAAAATGAGCGTGTTTATCAATGTTTAAGTAATAAACTAATCATCAACTTCCATGTCCTTTAGTTTTCAAAATTTTGTTTACAAATTTAGTCTCCCTAGCATTACGCTTAAATTTAATAGAAAGAATCAAAAGAATTGTATGAACTATGTGGGAGGTAGAGAGCAGGGTTAACCACTAAAAAATTTGAAATTATAAAAAAAAGGTACAAAGAAATCTGAGAAAGGCAAAGAGGAGGGCTACAAATAATAATTGATTAGGTTGCTTTAGGTTGTAAATAATAGTTGATTAGGTTGCTTTAGGAATAACATTAAATTGATTTTAAAACTCTCATCCTAAACTCACCATTTCACTGAACCAAAGACAAAACAAATAAACTTTAAGAAAATATAAAACACAACATCGTTAGACTCAACTTCTTCAAGAGGACAATTTAGATCTTCTTCCTTATATCTTACGGTTCTACAACTGTAGGCTTGAGGCTGTTAAAAATTTCTATACAGTAGACAGAATGGACATAATTAATAAAAAGTTTTAATTCAGAATAAATTATATTCTTGAATTAAAATACAAAGATTAGTTTTTGGCTCTCCCCAACTCTGAAGGGTTACAATATTACATTCCTGTCTTTTTGTGCAAGGATAACTCTTCCAACCCACTTCCCACTTTTATGTGCCAAGACAAAGGCCAATGCGTCTGCTATGCCAAGCAAAGGACCTCGTACAATGCTTGCGCAGCCTAAATAAGATACGATTAATTAGTCAGTGGTGACAAATAAATAAGATATGATTTTTTTTTTTTTTTTTTTGGAGCCAAGATATGATTAATTAGTCATTGGTGACAAATATCTTATCAGCCTCAAAGATATTGGGCAATAAAGTTGAGACAAAAACTTTGCCTTCCTCTATGCAAATCCGATGTTATGGCTTGCGTCACTTTAGTTGCCAAGCCCTGATAAAGAAAAACCTAAAATGATCTCATCCAGATTCTCTTTGTGATTTTGGATCCTCACATTCTATCTGTTCATCGTGCATCTTGTGGTCAGAAATTATTATGAATTTTTTTATTTAAAATTAAACATAAACTGTATTTAACAAAAAATAACCACACAATATACGATGAACGGATAGGAGAAGGTTCTCACAAAAAGGATCCGGAAAGATCTTCATCCACCTAAAACCATGTTCTCCAAATACCGCCTCAGACAGCCCCTAGTTTTGGAACGTGTGCTACATAATCAAAAGTTGTTTGCTAAAAATTGAAATCTGTAAGGAGAATGGCTCTCCAGTGCCCTGAAGAGTTGCCTCTATATCTAATCTTCACTGGGTTTTACTATATATATTCTCTGCCAAAGAATATTGATCCCATTGTTCATTTCGTCAATACAATTTTCAATCAGTTAAGTTCAAATTCTTACAGCTCCACTTTTTGTGACAATTAAATTGTAATAGCATGGAAGGCAAAGTTTTTACAGAAGAACAGGAAACACTGGTGGTGAAGTCATGGGGTGTGATGAAGCAGAATGCTGCTGATTTGAGCCTTAAGTTCTTCTTGAAGTAAGTCTGTTTTACATAACTCGCAAATTTAGCTGATACAAAGCTATAATATAGCACCCAATTCTTCCGTTTCGTTCTTTTTTCATCTGCACTTCATAGTTTATATATGATGTCAAAAGAAAGGTTTTGAACCGACTGGGACTTCCATTTGCAGGATCTTTGAAATTGCACCATCGGCTCAGAAGCTGTTCTCTTTCTTGAGGGACTCTGATATTCCTCTTGAGAAGAGCCCAAAGCTCAAGCCTCATGCCATGTCTGTATTTGTTATGGTAAATATAATTAAGCCGCTAGTGTGATACTATTACATACGAGTTAATTATAATTAACTTGGGTTCGATCACTAATCCTTTATTTGTGTTCCAGACTTGTGAATCAGCAGTTCAACTCAGGAAAGCAGGCAAGGTTGCGGTGAGAGAGTCAACCTTGAAAAGATTAGGTGGTGTCCACTTCAAGTCTGGAGTGGTAGATGAACATTATGAGGTATATATGCTTCACCATAACCAAGTAAATAAGAAGAGTAAATTGTACGAATGGTCCCTCAACTTTAATTAAATTGGAGCAATGGTCCCTCAACTAAAAATCCATTACCATTGGTCCCTCAACTTATCAAAATATGTAGCTATAGTTCTTCTCATCAATTTTGTCAAAATTTTGTCAAAATAAGCTATGTTTGAATGATCATTTATACAATTAAGATCCTTCAACTCATCAAAGTGTATAATTATGGTTCTTTTCGTCAACTATGTCAAAAATTTTGTCAAAATGAGTTATATTGGAAGGACCATTGCTACAATTAGGTTAAAGTTAAGGGACTATTTCTCCAGTTGAATTAAAGTTGAGGGAAATGATAATTGATTTTTAGTTGAGGGACCATAGATGCACGTTTTGATAAGTTGAGGGACCAATGGTAATGGATTTTTAATTGAGGAATCATTGCTCCAATTGAGTTAAAGTTAAGGGACCATAGCTACAATTTACTCAAATAAGAATAATGTTTGTCCTTGCACACGAAGTTTTGCGTTTGAATTCTTCTTTTCCAATATGTGCCTTATCGAACAATTTATTTTATATATAGGTGACCAAGTTCGCATTGTTGGAAACCATAAGGGAGGCCGTACCGGAAATGTGGTCACCGGAGATGAAGAATGCATGGGGAGAAGCTTATGATCAGTTGGTTACTGCTATAAAATCAGAAATGAAGCCTCCCCTTAATTAGCCACAATTCTCTTTACAAGTTCTTTTTCTTAATTTGTAACTTAATAAGACGGAAATACGAACTATCTGCCTCTACTTGTTTGGTTGTTTGTTCCTATCTTTTGTTAATATCTAAAACACCCTCAATATTTTAGTGTCGTTCAAAATTAGCATCAATTTTTTTAGGGTTTTTATCACAAGTAATTCCTAAAATTAACTTTTAGCATTAAGATGGTTCCTGAAAATGAAAATCAGTAAATGTAGTCCTTGGATATTGATGTTGCAAATCAATGTGGTCATTCCATTATAGAATTCCGTCAAAATTTCAGTTAGTGTGCTGATGTAGCACATATTTGAACCCACATGTATTGCCACATGGATAAATTATTAAAATCTTTATAAATTTTAATTAAAATCATTTAAAACCAAACTCAAAGTGATTAAATAAAAAAATTAAAAGCTGTTCAACCAAAAAAAGGCTGCATCTACTTTCACAATGAGGAAGACACAATTCATGCCAAGAAGAGAGAGCCATGGGCAGGCTAGAGGCAGAAAGAGCCAGATTTTTAAATATTTTATAAAAATATTGAAAAATATCATGTTAGAGTTCAAATAAATGTGATCGGGACAGTAACGGAGCCAGAATTTTATGTGAAGGAGGGTTGTTATATGTAATGATGAGATGTTTGGTCAAGTCCTATAATGAGCGAAACCCTCATTTTGTGTTGTTGAGACATGCACCTAAGGAGAAAGTCCTTGGAACCGAAGTGAGCCAAGGAGCCGAGTGACGTGCATGCGCTACTAATTAAGTGCCAGCATGTAGCAGTGTTGTCAATAAGAAGGGGAGCCAACAATATTCTCACTTGTTTAGTAAAGTCAAGTTTTTGGCCTTATCTAGCGGGTGACGACGACGTCGAGTTTGCGGCGGAGAAAGACTCGGCATTCAGGCGAGCCGTCCGATGGTGTGGTACGTAGTGATTTAGTACGCCCCACCAAAATGGCTCCGAAACAAACAAAAAGGTGTGTGCCGCACTCACGAGGGATTGCCAGTGATATATTGGAGGAAGGTGGGGATGACGTCAAGTCCGTATGGCCCTTATGGGTTGGGCCACACATGTGCTACAATGGCAATTGCAATGGGAAGCAAGGCTTACGAACCCATAACATGTGCAGTTGAAGTAATTTTCATAAAACTGAAAGTCCAATTAAATTTAATAGAGAGAATCCAAAGAATTGTATGATACAACTATGTGAGAGGTAGAGAGCAGGTTTACCACTAAAAATTTTGAAATTATAAAAAGAAAGTACAAAGAAATATGGTTTGAATCGTCAAATGAAAAAGGAGGGCAAAGAGGAGGGCTGCAAATAACAGTTGATTAGGTTGCAAATAATAGTTGATTAGGTTGCTTTAGGAAAAACATTAAAGTTGATTTTAAAACTCTCATCCTAAATGTTGTGTTCCTTTCAAGTGCAAATATAAGGATAGTATAATGACACAAGTAAGGGTGTCAAACCACAGGGACTGATTAGACCTCTACAAATTACTAGCTTTATGTGAACCCTAACTAAACAATGAAACTACAAACAGAATTTGGATTTTTGTTTTGGAAAACTAAAGTAAGCTTAAAATGCAAGAGAATATAAATATGAATGATAGATTGATTTGGAACTAGGGATCTCGATTTCACCATTACAAGCCAATTATGTGTTTATTAAGTCAAAACGTATTCAACTCTCCAATCTGCAACTGGGGTTCGTTTTACTTATTTATGATCATCCATTTGATATGTGGTTGTGATCAAGTACTCCTAATCTGCAACCTAGTTGTGATGTTCAACTTAGATTACCAATTAAGAATCCATTAAGAACAAGAAAACTTCAAAGAACCAAGAAATCACATGGCATGATGTTTTCATAGCAGCTTCTCCATTCATTCACATTTCCACCAAGATTAAGTATGATGTATACTATAACCTTGATTATATAATCTGTAGGAAACCCTAATGGTGATCAAACATTAAGATAAACAAACAAATTAAACTATAAAATTAGTGAATGAAACAGGAAAACAGATTGACGAATTGAATGCTTTAACTTAATAACATAGAATAGTTTTGCAAGGCTCCATCGAAATCCTCAGCTATGAACTTAGTTACACGACATGATCACATATAGATACGAAGAACATTAGTGAAATTAAATCCATATAAGAAACCCCTTGAAATAATTCTGATGTGGAACTCCTTTAAGAATAGCGCGACTGCAAGGTTTCTTTGGTGGCAGTGGGTGGTGAATGAATGGAAAAAGGATTTTGTTTCTAGAAGAAAGGCCAAAGAAAGAGGAGAGAGAGAGCTATGGGCGTCTCCAAAAGGGGGTTTGTGTAAAAGTGATATAAAACCTAGTATTTAAGTGCTAAAAGAGGCTGCTACAGGATGCCAAGACATTGCAGTAATTGAGCATTTATTTCAAACGTTTTTGTTTCTTTCTGTTATTGGTCTCTTAAAGGGCCATATTCATCATCATATTCAATTGTACACAATCTCTCTCTACATCAAAATCTGGCCTTATTGAATTCTCTACTTTCAGCACCATTTTACCTCATTTGCCCCCAAATGGACTCTAAAATACAATTAACTGCACATTAACACAAAAGAGGGTAAAACACAACTAATTTAACTCAAAAGTATCACAAAGAAACTAGAAATGGATGATATAAATTTATGAAATATATGAGTTATCACTAAACTACCCGTTTCACTGAACCACAAAGACAAAACAAACAAACTGTTAGAAAATATAAGATACAATGTCGTTAGACTCAACTTCTTCACGAGGACAAGAGGACAATTCAGATCTTCTCCCTCATGTCTTACGGTTCTACAACTGCAAGCTTAAGGCTGTTAGAAATTTCTTACACAGTAGTCAGGATGGACATAATTAATAAAAAGTTTTTATTCAAGAATAAAAACTACAATTTGCACATTTTCATTGGAGCATTGGTCGTTGCCTACCAACATTGAAATACAAAGCTTAGTTTTTGGCTCTCCCCAACTCTGAAGGGTTTTTTGACAATACTATATTCCTGTCTTTTTGTGCAAAGATAACTCTTCAAACCACTTCCCACTTTTATATGCCAAGACAAAGGCCAATGCGTCTGCCATGCCAAGCAAAGGACCTCGTACAATGCTTGCGCAGCCTAACCGAGATATGACTAATTAAGTCATTGTTGACAAATATGTTATTAGCCTCAAAGATATTGGGCAATAAAGTTGAGACAAAAACTTTGCCTTCCTCGATCCAAATCCGATGTTATGGCTTGCGTCACTTTAGTTGCCAAGACCTGAAGACGAAAAACCTAAAACGGATTTGGATCCTCGCATATTTTCCGTTTATCGTATATCGTACGGTCAGAAATGTTATGAAATTTTTTTAAATTAAACACAAATAATACTTAACGAAAAATGACCGCACGATATACGATAAATGAATAGGATATGAGGATCCTTAGGATCCTCGCAAAAGAGATCCTAAGAGGATCCTCACAAAAAGGATCCAGAGAAGATTCTCATCCACTTAAAACCATGTTCTCCAAATATTGCCTCAGACAGCCCCTGGTTTTGGGACGTGCTACATAATCAAACGTTGGGTGCTAAAAATTGAAATCCATAGGGAGAATGGCTCTCCAGGGTCCTGAAGAGTTATCACAAAAAGTTGGGTGCTAAATCTAATCCGCACTGGGTTTTACTATATATATTCTCTGCCAAAGAATATAGATCTCATTGGACATATCCTCGATACAATTTTCAATCATTTAAGTTCAAATTCTTAGAGCTCCACTTTTTGGGACAATCAAATTGTTATAGCATGGAAGGCAAAGTTTTCACAGAAGAACAGGAAACACTGGTGGTAAAGTCATGGGGTGTGATGAAGAAGAATGCTGCTGAATTGGGCCTTAAGTTCTTCTTAAAGTAAGTCCATTTTACATGAACTTGCGAATTTAGCCGATACAAAACTATAACAGCACCCAATTTTCCGATTCGTTTTTTTTTTTTTTTTCATCTGCACTTCATAGTTTATATATGATGTCAGAAGAAAGGTTTTGAACCAACTGCGACTTCAATTTGCAGGATCTTTGAAATTGCACCATCAGCTAAGAAGCTGTTCTCTTTCTTGAGGGACTCTGACATTCCTCTTGAGAAGAACCCAAAGCTCAAGCCTCACGCCATGTCTGTACTTGTTATGGTAAATATAATTAAGCTGCTAGTGTGATACTATCACATATAAAGTAAATTATAATTAACTTGGGTTCGATCGTTAATCCTTGATTTGTGTTCCAGACTTGTGAATCTGCAGTTCAACTCAGGAAAGCAGGCAAGGTTACAGTGAGAGAGTCAACCTTGAAAAGATTAGGTGGTGTCCACTTCAAGTCTGGAGTGGTAGATGAACATTATGAGGTATAAATTATCAGGCTTCAAGGGATTTTATCTAAGTAAATAAGAATAGCGTTTGTCCTTGTACGCAAAGTTTTGGGTTCGAATTCTTCTTTTCCATATGTGACTTATCGAACAATTATTTATTTTATATATAGGTGACCAAGTTCGCACTGTTGGAAACCATAAAGGAGGCCATACCGGAAATGTGGTCACCGGAGATGAAGAATGCATGGGAAGAAGCTTATGATCAGTTGGTTGCTGCTATAAAATCAGAAATGAAGCCTCCCCTTAATTAGCCACAACTCTCTTTACAAGTTCTTTTTTTTTTCAATTTGTAACTTAATAAGAGGGAAATACTGTTTGCCTCTTTTTGTTTGGTTGTTTGATCCTTTCTTTTGTTAAGTATCTAAAAAACCCTCAATATTTTAATATCATTCTAAATTGGGTTTTTAATACAAGTAGTTCTTGAAATTGACCCATTATATTAAGATTGTCTCTGAAATTAAAAGTTGATCAATGTCGTCCTTGAATATGAATGCTGCAAATCAATATGATTTTTCTGTTAGAGTTCCGTGAAATAATCTGCTAGCACGCTGTATGAACTTGCAAATCCAATTAAAAAGCGCTATGTGGATTATGTTTTTTTTGTCAAGTAGAAATGAATTTTTTTTCAACAAATGATATTATCCACACTAAAGAAGAGGGGATGAGTTTAGCTTCACACTGGACTAGGAATAATTTGGTTCAAAATTCGTCTTTGACGAGAATCGAACCTAAAACTTCTTACTTACAAGTAAAAAGAAATACTACTAGACCGTAGCCACATCCACCCTTTAGGCCACCGTTCCCATCCCTCCCCAGCCACCCCAACCCACTCAAAGCTGCCAAAGTCCACCACAATGGACGCCTTCTCTCTCCCTCTTTCACGCCTCCCCCTTTCTTTCTTTGCCCCACCTCCCTGATCAAATCTCCCCTCTGCGCCCAACCATCTTCCCTAACCCAGCGCCCTACCTTCTTCCACGACGCCCCACTCGCAATTTCCAGTTTTGATTTTTCAAGATATTTTTATTTTGGTTGTTGTTTAGACATCCCCAATAATTCCATAGCTATAGAGATACCACAATTTCTGTAATCTTCATTATCTATGCAATCTAGTCTGATAAGTCAGGAAGCCCAAAATCAATAAGATTCATAACAAAGTCAACAGGATTCATAACAAAATGAGAGTGAAATTTTAACCACACGCTGGCATGACCCCCTTGTTCAATTGCATTGACAATGGTCAAAACCGGGAGAAGATGAGACCAAGTCCGAGGGAAAATCGGTTCGATTATGATCCAAGCTATCGAAAGTAGTGGAAAGAACCAGAGTCAAGAGATCACAAGTGCCAGAACGATAAAACATTTATTTCTTTCTTTCTATTTACGCAGTTTATTGTTTTCAGAATTTTGAATCTTTTTTAAAAATAATAACTTTATATAATCCACGGGTCGCAATTTAATCAGGTAAAGTGGTCCAAACATGTGCCACATCAACACATTAACAAATTATTTGACGAAATTCTAACAGAAGGATCACGTTAATTTGTGGCACTCACATTCAGGGACGACGTTGATCAAATTTTAATTTCAAGGACCATCTTGATAGGTGGGTCAATTTTAAAGACCATTTGTGATAAAAACTTTTCTAATAGTATCAACTTTTTATAAGTTTTTATCACAAGTAGTATCTGAAATTAACCCCTACTATCAAGATAGTCACTGAAAATAAAAATAAATCATTTTGGTGTTGCAAATCAATGAGATCATTCTGTTTGAATTTTGTCAAAATTTCAGTTAATGTGCTGATATGACACATATTTGAATCCACAAGTATTGCCACATGGATAAATTATTAAAAACTGTGTAAAAATTTAGTTTAAAATCATTTAAAACTAAACTCAAAGTGATTAAATGAAAAAAAAAATTAAAAGTTGTTCAACAAGAAAAAAAGGCTGCATCTACATTCACGATGAGGGAGACTCAATTCGTGCCAAGGAGAGAGCCACGGGCATGCTAGAGGCAGAAGAAGATCATCTGCAATGACCCAGCCAAGGACGTCTAATCGGGCGAAGATTTCTCCGGAGAGGGCTCCTCGGCACTCAGCACAGCTCACTAAGGGGTTGGCACTTTGTGATGTGTAATCAGGCTCTTGCTTGCTGCTTGTCTGCAAGAAGAGAACAAAATTAGTTCTGAAATGTGCCTTTGTGGAATCTTAGGTATAGGCCTTGAAACTCGCAATCAAAACTAACTAAGTGCTAGACGTGCCACTACTATCTCAGTATAGCAGATGTAGAACAAGAGTGTTTAGTCGATTACTTGGGCTCCAGGTTACTCGTACTTCTTATTATCAAAGGATTGTCGTGAATGAATTAAGTCCACATTAAGTTCTTTTTCTTACTGTTGAACAATAAAAATACATAACATATGAAAAAATAAAATCCATACAAATTAAGTCAAATTACGAGACAAAACAAAAATGTAATTCAGTCCAAAAGATGAGGATGAGCTTTACATACAAATCAACACCTATAAATAAATAAAATAAGAGAAAGTGGCGGAAGACATGGCCTCTATCTCCCCCACGTAAAAGCTCCAGAGCCTTCCTAAGACACAGAAAGAAGAAGAGAGACTCTGCAGAAGTTGAGAGAACAGAAGCAACGAAGTACTAATCCCATTGCCGGCGATTCCGAATTGAGTCTTGCAGGAAGGAGAACAAACCACAAACAACAATCAGAAGGTACAAAACCTACGTTTCTCTTCTCTTCATTTTTTTTTCCAGTAATTTTGTTCTGCAGGTAGGTGTCTTCTTGAACAAAATTTGGTCAGCAAATAATCTATACGCTAGCAGCCCCTACGTTTCTCTATACCTGCAACAACACGAAGCAGTCCAAAAAAATGGCAGCAGCCACATGTTTTCTTTTCGCCTAAATCTGAAGAGAACCAAAACACACAAGAGCTCCGCTCCCCGCTGCTGCCGTCAATCCCATGAATTACTTCGGGGTGGTCTAAACCACCCCGTGAAGTTCCAACCAAGTCTAAATGGTCCATACAGCCAGAGAAAGACAGCAAGGAAGCAACATGTACCAAGATGTAACTCAAGAGGAAAGAATTTGTTCTGTTTGTAATTCTTTGATGTCTTCTTTGGTGTCTTCTTTGCTGCTCACGGGTAAAAGACATAGAGGCTACCTTTTTATATAAGAGTTCCACCAAAAGCTTTCTGTGCTAGGAAAGAGAAGGAAAAATGAAGATTGTAAAGTCTGCAAAAAGAAAGCTACAGCAGGGAATAAAAAAATAAAGGAAGTTGTCTTCAAAGTTGCTAGAAAATTTGACACAAACACAAAGAAAAGATGAGATGGAGACGGAATGATCGAAGCTACAAGTCAAAAGTAAAGGAAATAAATAAGTTTTCATCAAGAAAAGATTTGTACAGTACTCGAGACGACGATACTGTAGCACTTTAAAGTTCTGGCTTCGCAGCTCTAATAGATGTTCTTCCTTTTTATTCCACCGACTCCTATCTCTCAGAGAGAGAAGTATCGCAGCAAAACCCAAGCAACCCAAGTCATTTAAGAGCTCTGCTTCTGAAAATCCGAAGAAGTCTTCTGCTTGAGAAATGTGAAGAAGAAAACAAGAAGGGCAATTCGCCCTTATTCCAACTTTAAGTGTGTTTCTCTGCACAAAGAAGGGAAAATATAGACGATGAGTTTAAAAACTCTAGAGGAGTGCTCCAGATGCTTTTGTAAGGCTAAATGTGCCGGAGGGGATTCTCTCCTCCTTTTATCTTATTATCTTTAGAAAAAATTAATATAAAATATTAACGTAATTTTAATCGTGACTACACAGACAATGAGATAATAAAAGTGTATGAAAAAAAAAAAAAAAAAAAATCATCCTCCAAATGTGGCTTGCTTTTTCTGACGCCACGTGAAGTCCTGCTTGGACTTAGAAATCCAAGACTACAAGTAAAAGAAACAGGAAGCCTGCAACGTTGGGATACCAAGGCATGCGATTCCCTAGAAGAAGAGGCAAAATATTATCAGAAAACGGTGAAAGGATGGCAAATCCTGATCATGCATCACCATAAGGAAAGCCACTCACGTGGCATTGGAAGTTTAAAGTTGAAAAGTTCAAATAAAAAAAAAAATTTAATGAAAAAAGCTTAAATTTTTTTTTTTTTAATAAAAAATCATCTTATATAGTTTGTTTAACGGTTAATACAAGGCTCATGCTAAAACATTCTAACTAAAAATGACCCAACTATAATAAATTATGATTTGTCAATTTTACCCTTAACATTTTAGGCTGAGTTGTTTTAAATTTGTTCAGTTTGGTTTTCTTGTTCAGCTCTTTTTTGCTGAAGCTGGTTGAAGGCTCTGAGAACCAATCTTTCGAATTCTTATCAATTTGAAAGTGATCGTCGTTTCAACTTTTGAAGTGCTGATCAATTTGAATGTGATCGTTGCTTTTTAGATCGTCTTTCATCATTCGTACAGTATTCAGGGTATTTTTTCCAGATTTTCGTCGGTAATAGAGTTCATCGTTGTTTTGCAGACCTTCTTTTTCTTTGAACAAAAATATAAATCCTCATGCTATTTAATTTATATTTTGTATTATTTCGTTGAAACGTTATCGTCGTCATTATTCATAGTGTATTTGAGGTACTTTTTTCAATGTTTCTTCTTCATTCAACGTTTGTTTCTCCAGAAAATAAATTTGAGATCTGTTAGCTTTTTGTTCAATTTTTTCAGAAGCAGTGTAATTTTTTTTTCCAGATACAGTTTTGCCAACATTCCAGAAACAGTGTTATTTTTTTGTTTTCCAGAAACAATGTTATATTTTGTTTTTTTTTTCTTCAGATACAATGTTTATTTTTACACAAACAAAACAAACACTGTATAAGATTATTTTTCTAGAAACAGTGTTATGTTTTGATTTTTTCAAAAGCAGTTTTCTGTTTTGGTTCTTTTTTTCCAGAGACAATGTTAGTTTTTTATTTTTTTTTCCAGAAACAGTGTCATTTTTTGGTTTTTCTAGAAACAGTTTTATGTTTTGTATTTTTTTTCCAAATAGTTTTTTTTCAAAAACAGTGTTATTTTTTTGTCAATTTGTTCCGACGGTGGTTCTGATTTTTTTCCATAAACAGTTTTAGTTTTCCAGAAACAGTGTTAATTTTTACACAAATAAAACAAACATTCTATTTGATTTTTTTCCAGAAACAATGTAATTTTTTTGTTTTCCAGATATAGTGTTATGTTTTAATTTTTCAAGAAACAGTTTTATGTTTTGGTTTTTTTTTTTTCCAGACACAGTGTTAGTTTTTTTCCAGAACAATTTTAGTTTTTTGTCGGTTTGTTCTGACGGTGATTCTGATACGTTTTGCACTTCTTTTTCTCCAGTTTGTTCACACGGAGGTTCTAGTACGTTTTCCATATCTTTTTCATCAGTTGGTTCCAACGAAGGTTCTGATACGTTTTGCATCACTTTTTCACCGGTTTGTTTCGACGAAGTTTCTGCCATTGAACTTCTTTGAACTTGTTTCGGCAGCTTTGTTCCGATGAATGCTTCATTTTTCAACTTTGATTTGAACTTTGATTTGGTGGTTTTTGAAATGGGGGAATTCAATTTGATAGGAAGACAGGGAGTTACTATGGTGGTTTCGTGCTGGTTTGATGTTGGTGAAGAGTCAGGACAATATCAAATCATTTAGGGGTATTTACGGAAGTGTAGATTTGTAGTGGGTTGGGCTTGTAAGTTTGGTCCGTGGACAATAGTTTTGGATGGTTTTTTTATTAAACTTTGAGCCTTTTTGGTTAAATAACATTTAGGGATAATTTTTGGTTAAATATTTGTTGGTCCAAACCTTTTTCATTAAAGCTTGCTCTATCTCTTTGATTCAAAGCCCTTCCTTATTTTTTTGCCTCTGCAGGGCACCGAAAGCAAATTGGTTCTGTTAGGCACGTGAATTTATATTGGAACAAGTGGGCAACAAAAAGTGGCATCCAATGCCTACTGCCAGAACCTTAGTCAATCACGTGGCCTTCAAACTTTAGTCATGATTATGACTGGTCATTCTTTTTACTTGCTGCAATACAATTCCCTCGAATTAAATGGGAATACTATCCACGTGGAACTCAGAGGAAAAAAAGAGTAGCTCATCCATATTATTCATGTGGGCATTATCACTTTGGCAAACTTGTGTGCCAAACTAGATGTCACTACTTCATCGCGGAGGCACCGAGTTCAAGCGGTTTAAAGACAAAAAACATTGGAGGCAACTTTGAACTACGGATGCAAACCATTTCAAATGCCATGGACTCAAATCATTTCAAAGCACAAAAGCTCGATGGACTTATCACCTCAAATGAGTGGACCCATGCTAGGTCGAAAACAAATAGATCAAGCTCCCGTTAAATTACCGAGTCGACTCAAATTAATAAAATCCTTTTCGAAAAAAATAAAGAAGAATGAAATTGTGTTGAGTGAATTATTTGTTTACACATTGTGTACAATTTTTAGTCAACACCAAGTTTCATTCAAATCCTATCTTAGTTAGGAATGGGAAGAAATGATCTCCAGCAAGCAAATAAAAAGGTGAAGAGGTGAAGTTTGTCGTGACTTCAAAGACTGGTTTGATCCCTCAAGAACAAATCCAAATAGGAGGCTGTAGCTTGAATTAATTCATGGGCATGTGAACTAGTTCATGGACAAAGGAGAAAGCTTGTTTTAAAATAAAAAAAGCTTAGCACATGGTGGTTTCCAGATGAGCAGCTCCCCGTTAAAAGTTGGTTCAAAGTTTAAAGCACGGAGAAAAGGGCTACAAGCCAAAAAGCAAAGGAAGGGAAAGAGTTTAAAACTCAAAAGGAAAGACAAGTAAAACAAGTCTTTTTCACAATAAAAAGGTCCAGCTTTCATGCTTTCAAAGTTCTATTTCAAATAGAATTGAATTCCTACGAAACCTATTGGAGAAGGAAGCTACAAAGGAAAGGGAAAAAATTAAAATACCTCTCATGTGAGTTTATCACAAGTATGGCCTCCATCAAGTTAAAGTTAAACATGGAGCAAGAAATGATACCAAGCCAAAGATACTACACGGAACCAAAGTCCAAATATTAGTTAATTAATTTCACTTAGGCGCTCAAATGGCACAAAGCTGCACAAATTCAAGTGGCACGAAGTCATGTCAAGCTTCAAAGGGCACAAAGCCGTATCAAATCCCAAATGGCACAAAGCCGAAGAACAATCTCAAATGGCACGAAACCGTATCAAGTATCAAAGGGCACAAAGCTATAATAAGACTTGAATGGCACAAAGCTGCATACCGCTCCAATGGTTCAAAGTCCTCGCATGCACGAGCTAAAACTGCACAAGGCATCAAATGCTCTAATGGCTCAAAGTCCTCGCCCGCACAAGCTAAAACTGCACAAGGCATAAAATGCTCCAATGGCTTAAAGTCCTCGCCCTCATGAGCTAAAACTGCACAAGGCATCAAACGCTCCAATGGCTCAAAGTCCTTGCCCACACAAGCTAAAACTGCACAAGGCATCAAACGCTCCAAATGGCTTAAAGTCCTCGCCCGCATGAGCTAAAACTGCACAAGGCATCAAATGCTCCAACGGCTTAAAGTCCTCACCCGCACGAGCTAAAACTGCACAAGGCATCAAAAGCTCCAATGGTTCAAAGTCCTTGCCCGCACGAGCTAAAATTGCACAAGGCATCAAACCTCAACAAATACCAAGGAACTACGAGTGACTTGATCCCTCAACGAGGGTACGTAGGCAATCTAGGGTTCTACCTAGGTGCAGTCACAAAATCAAATAAACACCCAAATCCCCAAGTTACGATTTATTCATATTAGAATCAAAGGGTATTCCTTTCCCAAAAGAAGGGTTGTAATTAATAGTCATGTAGCCTAGAATGGGTCGAACTCAAATTAATAAAACCCTCTTCGAAAAAATGAACGAGGGTGAAATTGTGTCGAGTGAATTATTTGTTTACATATTGTGTACAATTTTTGCTCAACAGTGACCAAGGACTTTTAGTTCATAGTCTTGTACATTCGAATGAAGGGAGTCCAGATCCCCTTAGGCCATTTACTTGGTTCCAGATTGGTCTTTAAATGAAAGCATATCCTTTAAACTAACCAGATCCAGGTGCAAATGAGATTCTTAAAGTAAGAAAACTGATTGGAATGATCTAGATACATGCTAAAGAATACATTAAGCAGTAGATCTATTAACTTAGAAAACAAACAAAGAGTTTTGAGCAAGATTTCACCTTGTCGGGCAAGGTTGAACCTCTTGCGATCACTTCTCTTTGAGTTTACAGGGGTTGTGTGCTAAAAAGGGACGGATGGTAAACAAGTATACTCAAGGGAATCGATACTACGCCACTAGGGGTGGTTAACAGAGCTTTAAACTAGACAAAAGATGGCTTTTGTGGGGAATGATCCTGAAAAAGACTGAGATCTGGGCTGATTACAACTTTTGGATGCAAATGTGGCTTGAGATTAGAGTTTGTATGTTTGTTTGTTTGATTGGTTGAGTATCCTTGTCTCTGGGGCCTCCTCCTCATTTTATAGACGAATTAGCCCGACTGCTGTGTCTTTGCTCTTGCTCGAACGCAACTTGGAGGGTAGTGAGTCATCAACATTTTACTTGTATTGCCACTGTAAAGTGCTTTTTGGCTGATTGTGAGTTAGTCTCCATCACTTGGCATTTAATGCATAGGTATATGGCCTATGCATTAATAGGGAGATGCCAATTTGCCTTTGGGCTCGATGCTGGGCTTCGGGCAAGTCTCATTTTAGTTGGTATTTCTGGGCTTCTTCACACTTGCAGCCCAATGTTCAAATATTAACCCAAACAACGTCACCCAAGCTTGTCTCAAAACTTCTTCGTTCTTAGGTTGTCTCGCTGTCTCAAAATTAGGATCAAGGATTGCGATGGGGGACTAGTGGTTGTGCCTAGCTTGGTGTTGGTCGGAGGTTGGGATAAGTTGGCAGTTGGGTTGAAGGGAAGCGGGTTGGTGCGATTAGGGTGAGAATGAGAGGGGTCGATGATTTGACGGTGATAGGGAAGGATTGACAACAACGATGTCAGGGGTGGGGTATGGGTGGGGAAGAATGTGGCTTGAGGTGGGAGAGATGGCAAGAGAATTGGCAAATTAAGAAACCCAGGTCCTGATGGTTGTATGAGCGGAGAAGGGTAATCGTGGTCGTTGTGTTTGAAGAAGAAGATAAGGATTCCATATGATCTCCCTCTAGCCTGCCCTTGGCACAAATTGTCTTCCTCCATCGTGAAATGCGGCTTTTAATTTTTTTGTTGAACATATTTTAATTTTTTAATTTATTCATGTGGCAATGTTTAGTAGACTAGTGGATCCACCTATGTGCCACATCAAACATACTAACATAAATTTTGATAGAATTGCAACATAATGATCACATTGATTTGCGACACCTATACTTAGGGACTGCATTGATTAATTTTCATTTTCAGGGACCATGTTAATGGTATGAGTCAATTTTAGGGACTACTTGTGATAAAAACCCTAAGTAAATAAATGAAACCACCTTAAAAATGGTAGTAGTAGGGAAGGTTAAATCCTGAGGTGTGTTCTATTTGACTCCATTGTGTCTTTATTTATAGTAGTAGGGAAGGTTAAATCCTTACCCTAATAGGATTACAACTCTAATAGGATAATATCTAACCTTAGGGAATATTCCAGGATATCCTTAGATGCATTAGAATTTACACAATCACATTCCTAATCTAATAGGACAACAACACTCCCCCTTGAATGTGTAAATACTTAAGCAAATGGCGCATCAGGTCTTTAGCGATGAAGTAAGTACAGTTGATGAAGTCATCGGCACAATGAGCAAATGCGAGTCTCAAAACAACGGAAGAATACATAAAAGGTAAAACTCACAAAACCTCGCTGTGGTAAAACCCAAGGTGGGAGAAAAACTCATAGACTAAGGAGACAAGTGAGAAGTTTCATTAAGTCAAAACTATGCGTCTTCCGGACGCAAATAGAAGATATCACAAGGGTATGACCAGCCATGATGGGTGCCTCATCAAAACCTAGTTAGGTAGCAAAAACCCAGTGGGAAAAATGCTCCTAATTGTAGGAAAAAAGAGTACATTAAGATCAAGTGAGTATACTTCTGGATATTCCTCCTGAGTTTGACAGAACTTCCAAATGAGAACTACAAGCATTGCATATGAATAGTTAGGCATACCAATTCCTCGAACAAGCTTCTAGAAGGTTGACTTCGGCAGTGACGTCGTGTAGAGGTCGGCAAGGGTATCTGAGATTGGCTTGCATGACTTCAATCTTCTGATGCTTTGCTGATGTAGATTTAGACGTAATATGTCTTGGTGTTGACTTTGTTGATGTATCATGTCTTGGTTGGGTTAATACATGTGGCATAATCTTCATAGATCGTCGTTGGGACTCAACGATGGATGAAAACAGCAAGTACTTCGAATATGCTCAACAAGAACTCCTAACCATGTCTCACGTGTGGTGTAGTGAAGTGAGGTGAGTCTTGGAACGTTTCAAAGATTTCGCAACTGAGGTCATATCGTCGACCTCTAAGATATTACAATATCCCTAACGGTAAAGACATAACCATTCGGGGATTTACCTTGTGCGGGTTTGATAAGTAACCAGCATCAGCATAACAACAAGGCAAGCATTATTCCGAGGATCAAGGGGGTTGCATCCGCTCGAGATGCATTGAGATTAGCCCAAATCTGTAGTACATTTTGTTGTGTTTCTTTCAAGTGCAAATATAAGGATAGTATAATGGCACAAGTAAGGGTGTCGAACCACAGGGACTAATTAGACCTCTACAATTACTAGCTTTATGTGAACCCTAAAGAAAATTCAAATGAAAACTGAATTTAGATTTTTGTTTTGAAAGCTAAAGTAACTTAAAATGCAAGACAAGATAAAGATGAATGATAGATTGGTTCATAAATGATGGGAATGGAACTAGAAATATCGATTTCACCATTACAAGCTAATTCAATGAAAATTAAGTCAAAACGTATTCAACTCTCCAATCTGCAACTAGGGTTCGTTTTACTTATTTATGATCATCCATTTGATGTGTGGTTGTGATCAAGTACTCCTAATCTGAAACCTAGTTGTGATGTTCAACTTAGATTACCAATTAAGAATCCATTAAGAACAAGAAAACTTCAAAGAACCAAAGAAATCACATGGCAGGATGTTTGCATAGCAGTTTCTTCATTCATTCACATGTCCACCAAGATTAAGCATGATGTGTACTATAACCTTAATCAAATAATTCATAAGCAGCCCTAATGGTGATCAAACATTAAGATTAACAAACAAATTATGCTATAAAATCAATGAATGAAACAAGAACACAGATTGGTAATTTGAATACTTTAACTTAATAACATAGAGTGGGTTTGCAAGGCTACATCGAAATCCCCAGCTATGAACTTAATTACACAACATGATTATAGAATATATAAATATAAAGAACAACATGAGTGAAATTAAAGTTCATACAAGAAACCCCCTTGAAGCAATTTTGATGTTAAACTTCTCCAAGAACAGCGCGGCTGCGTGGTTTCTTTGGTGGATGCGGATGGTGAATGGAGAAAGGATTTTGTTTCTGGAAGAAAGGCCAAAGAAAGAGAAGAGAGAGAGAGTTATGGGCATCCCCAAGGGGAAGCTTATGTAAAATTGGCTGAAACTCTCAGTTTTATAAGGTTAAAGAGGCTGTTATAGAATGCCAAAACACCCCAGTAATGGAGCATTTATTTCAGACGCTTTTTGCTGTTATTGGTCTCTTAAAGGGCCATATTCATCACCATATTCAATTGTACACTTTGAATCTCTCTCTACATCAGAATCCTTATTCAATTCTCCACTTTCAGCACCATTTTGCCTTATTTACCCTCAAATTGCTCTAAAATACAATTAACTACACATTAACACAAAAAAGAGTAAAATGCAACCAGTTTAACTAAAAAATATCACAAAGAGACTAGGAATGGATGGTATGAATGTATGAAATATATGAGTTATCAAATACCCCCAAACCTGGTTTTTTGCTAGTCCTCGAGCAAAACTAAAGCTAAAACAAACAAAACAAAGAAAAATTTAACTAGACCACTTTCGCTGGCTAAATGATTGCATTGAGCATGTGCAACAAGCCTTTAAACCTCTAGGTGTCCCTAGTAGGAGGAGTTGTGTCTCCTGAGGGTTTACAACGATGACATCCACAAACATCTACAAACTCGACAAATAAATTGGTTAAAGCATACTTGAAACAAACTAAAGCTTAGCATACATTCAAACCAAAAGTCTACCACTTCAATGAATCGTATCATGTGTATAGTGTAAAAATATTACTCCATGACTCACGACTTCAAAAACACCATACTCAAATGCCAAAGATAGAATTCGCTTCAACTCTAATTCTCTCAGATTGTCACTCGAATTTTCACTTAGATCCTAAGGTTTAGTCTCTCATCAAACATATGTGAGTAAAGTTACATAAAGGGAATCAAAATTCTCACATATGAAATATGAAATAACTATTTTCTGAACAAATCTCATGAAAGGAATCAAATGCTAAGAATATGGATAACACACATACTTACCAGCACCTTGAATACATCCCCAAAGATCAGCTAGGTATTTCACAAGGTTGTAATGTAAGGCTTAGGTTATGGGCTATGAAAGAAAGGATAGGAAATACTAGAGCTTGGGACATACCAAAGTGTCTTTGTTGTGAAACCAACAAGTTCTCCTCTTGAATTGATCTTCGTTGTTTGTTCTTGGCGTCCAGGACACACGCGTGATAGTGAAGGATTTGGAAATTGCATCCTCTTTATTCATTTTTTTTCTTTTCTTTTTTTTTTGTTTGAAACTTTTTTTTTCTTGTCTTGCAATTCCAGCACATGTTACCTTGGTACACGCCACATTCTTGATCTAGAGCTCAATTTATCTTTGTCTTCGTCACTTTAGTATTCCCCAAACTGTAAGGTATGGCTGTAATGGGCTAAGATGGGTAGAGTTTGGTGTAGGTGATGAAAGAATCAGGTTAAAAGTGTTTGGCTACAACAAGGACGAATGGAGCACACAAAGGGATTGGAATTAGGCCTTTTAGTGTTTAAAACATGCACAACCTAACATCGTCTCAATGAGTTCATTCATAGGTGATAATAAACACATGGTATCTGCAACATAGGATTATTCTTAGCATTCAATCAAGAGAAATAATGAGATCATTTAAAGTGAAATTGAAAAAAAAAGATAGGAGCAAAAACACTTTAAACCCTCTCAAAGAAGCAAATAGGCTCAAAATAACTCACTAAGGTAGTCTCCACTATTCTTCTTCCAAAATTTGAGCATGATACTTTAACCATCATAATTCCAAGAGTATCAGCTTTGTAAAAGAAAAATTAAGATACGAAACTTTTTCATGACAACACTGTAGTTTTGTTTGTAAACATGGCCCTCATATACATTCACATTAGTAAGCAAAAGAAAACTTAACCTAAACTAAAAACAAACAGAAAATTTTCAATCCCACACCCCCTAAACCTAAACTAAGCATTGTCCTCGATGCTTAAAAATGAATAGAATGCATGCAGTGTAAATAGGCAGAGCGTGTGGAATGAAAATAAAATAAAACTAAAAGACACAAATAAAAGGAAAGAATACAAACCCAGCTAGGTTGCCTCCTAGCAAGCGCTTTATTTAATGTTTAGGCAAGACGCGGTGGGTATGATGGATGAACGCTTAAGGTGCCAGGAAGTCAAGGTACCTCCAAACCTTGGTCGAAAGAAGTGGTTTCTTTTGAGGGACTTTGAATATGGTGCGTTGAATTTCCATAAGGACTTGATTGTGATGGCATTTTTGTCTCTCCTTGCGAGGAAGCATATCCCCAAAAATTGTTGAAGATGTGGCTCGAGCAATGATTTCAATGGATGAATGAAATTCGTTCAAGGCAGCAATCTCATCGTCTAGCTTCAAATCTTCTTTCTTATGGTGAATGGGCAGCAATGATTCGTCATCCAACTTCAATTTGTTTTTCTCTTGATATGGCAGCAAATCATCTCCAAAAGACTCCAAAGATGACACTTGTAAAGATGTAAAACAACAGGGAGAATCCAACATAACTTCTGAAAAAAAATTCAAACGAATTAGAAGATTGGGAAAGAGCTTCAAATTCAAGAACTTCTCTATGTATATCGGCACAGCTAGATTCCAATAATTGTACACCATTCACATCTTAACCATCACCACATGGTTGTTTATTTAACGCTTGGACAATCTGCCCCAATTGAATTTCCAACTTAGTTAGTGCAATGGAGTGGTTCTGAATAATGCTACTCGTTGATTGTTGAAATTGTGAAGTGGTTTGAGCAAGTATATCCAAAGTGTCCTCCAATGAAGTGTCAAAGGGGGTCTGCTGTGGGGGAGGTGCAAATGTTTTGGAGCTTGTATGTTATTCCAAAAGTCATGATTAAGGTCTCTCCAAATAGGGCTATATGTGTTTGATAATGGATGTATTGGCCTTTGGTTGGATAAACTTATTAGGTGTGAATGCTTTCGGACAAATGTAGGAAATTCATCTCTCGTTGGACATAACTGAAAAGGATGACCAGTCTTGGCACATAATGGACATACACCATACATCTTTTTATACCACCTGAATTCAAAACAAACTAAATTGTAAAAGAAAAATATAAACTAAGAAAATAAAAATAGAAAGGGTTTATAAGGCAAGCAATTAGAGGGGACTGAAATCAGTCCTTGACAACGGTGCCAAAATTTTGTTGTGTTCCTTTCAAGTGCAAATATAAAGATAGTATAATGGCACAAGTAAGGGTGTCAAACCACAGGGACTAATTAGACCTCTACAATTACTAGCTTTATGTGAACCCTAAAGAAAATGCAAATGAAAGCTGAATTTAGATTTTTGTTTTGAAAGCTAAAGTAACTTAAAATGCAAGACAAGATAAAGATGAATGATATATTGGTTCAGAAACGATGGGAATGGAACTAGGAATATCGATTTCACCATTACAAGATAATTCAATGAAAATTAAATCAAAACGTATACAACTCTACAATCTGCAACTAGGGTTCGTTTTACTTATTTATGATCATCCATTTGATTTGTGGTTGTGATCAAGTACTCCTAATCTGAAACGTAGTTATGATGTTCAACTTAGATTACCAATTAAGAATCCATTAAGAACAAGAAAACTTCAAAGAACCAAAGAAATCATATGGCAGGATGTTTGCATAGTAGTTTCTTCATTCATTCACATGTCCACCAAGATTAAGCATGATGTGTACCATAACCTTGATCAAATAATTCATAAGCAGCCCTAATGGTGATCAAGCATTAAGATTAACAAACAAACTATGCTATAAAATCAATGAATGAAATAGGAACACAAATTGGTAATTTGAATACTTTAACTTAATAACATAGAGTGGGTTTGCAAGGCTACATCGAAATCCCCAGCTATGAAATTAATTACACAACATGATTACAGAATATATAAATATCAAGAACAACATGAGTGAAATTAAAGTTCATAGAAGAAACCCCCTTGAAGCAATTCTAATGTTGAACTTCTCCAAGAACAGCGCGGCTGCATGGTTTCTTTGGTGGCTGCGGATGGTGAATGGAGAAAGGATTTTGTTTCTGGAAGAAAGGCTAAAGAAGAGAAGAGAGAGAGATATGGGCGTCCCCAAGGGGATGCTTATGTAAAAGTGGCTGAAACTCTCAGTTTTATAAGGTTAAAGAGGCTATTATAGAATGCCAAAACACCCCAGTAATGGAGCATTTATTTCAGACGCTTTTTGCTGTTATTGGTCTCTTAAAGGGCCATATTCATCACCATATTCAATTGTACACTTTGAATCTCTCTCTACATTAGAATCCTTATTCAATTCTCCACTTTCAGCACCGTTTTGCCTTATTTACCCTCAAATGGCTCTAAAATACAATTAACTGCACATTAACACAAAAGAGAGTAAAATGCAACCAGTTTAACTAAAAAAAATATCACAAAGAGACTAGGAATGGATGGTATGAATGTATGAAATATATGAGTTATCACTTTTTAGGGTAGTGGAAAAATGTCTTTAATACCAATTTAGTGGTTGCGTGTAAGATCGATGCTGCATCTTTACCAATAGATCAATAGCGAAGGAGATGTCCTATCTAAAGCAATGATCTAAGTACAACAAAGCCCAAAGTTGAACTTAGATATGGAATTTCGGGTTCCATAACCTCTTCAAGGGTCTCATTTGCGTATAGCGTATGGAAGATCATAGGTATACTCAAATGTAACACCTTCCGGGTGTAGTTCGATTGGAAGACCAAAGTTCCTTTAAAACAACGCTTGACCTTCAGGTTAAGGTATAAACGAATTTTCCCAAGATCTTTCATCTCAAATTCCATCTTCAAGTACGAGGCAGTTTTCTCAAGCTCTTCTAGAGTCTTAGTGAGATTCATGTCAACGACATAAAGCAATTTGGAATATGACTTCATAACTTAACACGCAAGGGCTTACTTAATATCCCTAACTGATCAAATAATCACTAAAATAGGTATACCACATCCGCTGGATTGCTTTAATCCGTAAGTGAACGCCTCTAACAAGTTGAAAGGGTGTTCTGTGGTTTGGAACTATTTGAACCAGTCCATGTAATTCTTCGAGAACTTACATGTAAATCTCCGTATCAATATCCCATGAAGAAATATGCTGTAATCAATCATAGGGTGTTTGAGAGAAACCTTGCGCCGTAAGGCGTGCATCATATCACACTATTTCATTCATCTCATTACTCTTCCTTTCCCACTTGTAACACAACAAGGTTACCTTGGGCAGTATAGGAACTACGGGTCCAAACTCACTTTGGTAAGGAATTTAACATCGATTGTAATTTTAGTTGTCTAATCAGTTCTATGTTGTCACTAATCAATGAAACATGGTTCGATATCGTCGCTTTTCATTTATGTCGGTAGCTGCCTTATAAGTGAAAACATGATCGATGATAATCTCATTCCAATTCCATTAACTTATCCAAACTAGTATATTGAACCAAGAACTTCAAGTCTCGGGAGTAATCTAGATTAATCTCATAAGATGGAAATGATTTGAGATAGGGATCGAGTATGGATTCATTATTGTGTCGTGACCTTCCTCTTCTAGGGAAGTGAATCCTATGAACCGAGTGATCTGTCGTGCTTCAAGCTGAGACAGATTGACTGGCTATCTGCCGGTGTACCAGACAGTCCAACAAGGTGGCACACCTTTCGGGGATGTTGACTCGACTTCCGTTAAGTACTTATTTCCTTGTAAGCTTGTTTGCAGCTGGTATATGATCTCGTCATTTTAGATAGATCAGAGGAATGCGTCTGGAGTAACATTTTGAAAGCTAGAATTCATCGCACTTGCTTATCACACTTGTGCGGTATGGGGATCGAGATGAGACATAATGGGCAACATCCACACAATTTCGCTCCGTTCTATAGGAACGTTGACGTTCTTATCTCCCCTTAATGGCGGGAAGACTGTCTCATTGAAGTGATAATCCATAAATGAGCGTTAAAGAGATCGCATATAAGGGCTCTAAAGAGCTAGTATGAAGGAGAATCATAATCGACAAAAATTCACAACCTTCTATGAGGACCCATATTGGTAAGTTGCAGCGACGCAACTTGGCACATTAAATGCACACCCAAATGCGTAAGTATGAAACGTCAGGTTCATACCCAGTAACCAACTGTAACGTTGAAATGGTTGGGTGGCAATGGGCCTCAACGTGGACCAACATAATTGCATACAAGATTGCATAGCCCTAGGCAGAAACTGAAAACTTGGTACGTTCACCAAGGTCCGGGTGATCATTTAAATTACGCTTTATGATCACTATGCGAGGCTATTTGGGATGAACATGGGAATTTGATGTTCAATTATAAACCCAAAAGACATGCAATACTTATCGAAAACCGTCGATATAAACTCTCCGGCATTATCCAGTCTTCTAGACTTTATGGGATAAATAGGGTGGTGAACCCTTAAAATCGCCCAGGAGGTTTAGCAGCAATGTGTGTGGACGAACATGTGACCAGTTTGTTGATTCATCAACCAAAGCCATAAGTATTTATATGGTCCGCATTTTGGTTGGATTAGTCCACATATATTCCCTTGAATCCATTGTGAAAATGGGTTGTTTCGTATCCAAGGTTCTAAAAAATGCTAGGCGCTAGTCAGGCGGCGGGCTAGCGCCCAGCGCCTAGGCGCCTAGGCAGATTTAGGTAAATTTCTTGTATATCTTGTAAATAAGTGCATATTGACACCTAAAAAAAAACTATACTTGTATGGATAATAAAATAATGATAAAATGCAAATTAGGTACACTATTTCCATAAGTAATGGATGAACTTGTAGTAAATCCATCATTTGCAAATTAGATACACCATTTCCATAAGTATACCACCATGAAACCAAAAAAGAAAAAAACACACAACTAATAAAAAAAAATATAAAAAAAAACCTCCTAGGACTGCCTAGGGCCGCCTATCCCGCCTAGCCGCCTAGCCTGCCTATCCCTCCTAGGCGCCGCCTAGGCCCAACTCGATTTTTCCGCCCGATTTGCCCAAAAACGCCTTGGTTGCTAGGCGCCGCCTAGTGCGTTTTTTAGAACACTGTTCATATCTTTGCTAGGGATGATATAGACATCAAATTTCCCAAATGAGTAGGCTTGGCAAAGTGTGTTTGTAAGCACATGATCCTTACTTCGGGTAAGAAGATGTGACATGGCATCATTGTTCGACCTAAGTGTCCCAAATGGTCATGCCAAAGCAAGTAAACTGCTCAATCACCAGGCTCTATGTCGGCCACATGTAGCGTGTTCCCAGTTGGAAGACAGCCCATCGGCCCCAAAGCAAAGATTCGGGCTCATTTTTGGAGGTGGTGCAAAGATATTCCACTCTATTTTCCATCAGTGGTTTCATTCATGATTATTATCATCTCAAATATCCTTAAGAATTAACGATGTTCTTCTGGAACAGAGAGAATTAAGGTCTCTTAAATGGTAACGTAGTACCATTCATACAACAAGGAGCGTGTCAATACTCGTAATCAGGTTTGATAGACTTGAAGTCGTTGCTAGAGACGTGATTTACGTATAAAGTTAGTGTGCGTAGTATTGCATTCATCCAGACAACTACCAACATTCGTACCTAATCATGTGTTTTAATGGAATTCGGTCATATGTATACAAGAAACATGATTCAATTAACTCATATTCGAGGAAAATATCAATAAGATTATCCATAACTAAAACAAACACCAAATGTGAATCCAAGAACATAGAAAAATGTTCACAAAGTAAATGGTTTACTTAGGGGATTCGGCCAACAAGGCCATCCATGTCAAAATTTTGCTCTTCCAACGATGTTTGGTGGAGCAAAATTAGTCTCACATATTGACTACGATAATGGTACTCCTCAACAACATTGGAAGGGGCACGAACAAGTGCATAACCAATGATATATTCCATCGAGACGGAAGTAGATTCTGCAGGGTTGAAGTTCGGAAATATTATCCCTTATCCTTAAAGTTTTAGGTCTTAGGTGCCAAGGATCACGCTTTAGGCATGATGCCACACCTTGGTAGGCCCTGATTCTACCATATGTTGTATAAACAAACTCGAAATTGGATCGTGAGAGAAACAGGCCTAGAGTGCTGAGAAATTTAAAGAGAGATCTCCCAAAAAATTATTAAAAAGGAAACAAATACATAAATGAAAGCACCTTAAAAAAGGGTATATAACTATATAAACTATATATTAATAAAAGTTTTGTTGTCAACTAAAAGATAGTGAAAAGATTAGTTAGTCTTCTATTACAACCAAAAAGTTAAGGGTAAAAACATAATTTCATAAAAAATTGTTATTTCTAATTTTAAATTAAAAAAAAAAATAAACCTCACTCATTTTCTTCCTCTTCCACGTTCTTTCTGACTCTCTTCTTCTTTTCTTTAATTTTAAAAACAAAAACAAAAGGTTTCACCAACACTTTATGTGTGGGCATATAGTATATATAAAAGTGAACGGTCGATTTACTCTCTAAATTATCACCTTACTGAACAATATGTGTTTGAATTGTTTTTTCGGCAAAATAAACCACTAAAGTCATTAAATCTGTTAATTTCAGTCCTAAAATTTTACTCAAATCGACAAATCACCGTGTATATAATCGAGTCTCGTGTACCGCCCTGCCATTCCCTCTCTCTTCCTTTTTCATTTGAAATCCCCAAATCCCAAATTCCAATCAATTCCCAATTTCCCAGAATCCGATTTCCAATCGATCCCAATGGCAGCCTCATCCCCACGAGAAGAGAACGTGTACGTCGCCAAGCTCGCCGAGCAAGCCGAGCGATACGAGGAGATGGTTGAGTTCATGGAGAAGGTCGTCTCCTCCCTCCCCGAAGGCGAAGAGCCCACCGTCGAAGAGCGCAACCTCCTCTCCGTCGCCTACAAGAACGTGATCGGCGCCCGCCGTGCCTCGTGGCGCATCGTCTCCTCCATCGAGCAGAAGGAGGAGAGCCGCGGCAACGGCGACCACGTCGCCACTATCAAGGAGTACAGGGCTCGGATCGAGAACGAGCTCTCCAACATCTGCGGAGGGATTCTCAAGGTTCTCGAATCCAAGCTTGTTCCTGCGGCCAACGTTGGAGAGTCCAAGGTGTTTTATTTGAAGATGAAGGGAGATTACCATAGGTATTTGGCTGAGTTCAAAACTGGAGATGAGCGCAAGGAGGCGGCTGAGAACACCCTCAATTCCTATAAGTCAGCTCAGGTTTGGTTTTTATTTTATATTTTATATATTTTTTTTATTTCATCCAATTTCCGGTTGAGGGTTTTTTTGCTTCTTTAACTGGAACGTACTTCATTGCGGTTCTTTTTGAATTCGAATATTGTTGTGGATCTGATGTGCATTGGCTGAATGGTTTTTATGGGATTTTGAGATTTGGTGAATTTTGTTTTCGGATTTTATGGATTTAGAAATGATCTGCAATGTTTCATTGCTTGTTTGAACTTTTTGTGCTCCTGTATTTCGTTGTGTGATTGGTACTTGTGAATGTATTGGTTCGAATGTTCATCATTTTTTTTGCTTAGTTGGACATTGGCAAAGAAAATAGGTTCTTGACGCTTTGTTTTTGTTATGGTTGAGGAGGATCATTGATGGAATTTTTGAATGTCCATGATTCTTTGGCATTGATTGTTTGCTTGGCAAATTATTCATACAAAATTAAGATCGGATTTGGTAACGGTTTTCTGTTGTAAATCTGATCATGGTTCTTTTCACCATTACATGTTATATGATTATGGGCATATGTTCTTATAAGACTATGGGTATAATATTTTGGGATTCATGGAAATTTTAGTGATATATCAAAATGGTTTTAATAATGGCTAACTGTAGAAGTTTGTCTCTTCCAGTTAATTTTGAATCACATAATTCTTCGCGATTTGAGATATATGTTTATGTGATAGTCATGCTTTGAGGTTCCTACATTTTTAATTAATTCTGTTCATTTGTTGATATGATATTTCATCTGTTCTCAGGATATTGCAACCTCTGAGCTGGCCCCAACTCATCCCATCCGTTTAGGATTGGCTTTGAACTTCTCTGTGTTTTACTACGAGATTCTAAATTCTCCTGACCGGGCTTGCAGTCTTGCCAAGCAGGTGAGGAAATTTACTCGGAAATGCCCATAAGCCTACTTCTTTCTGATCTGTTTGACCCTCTCAGTATATTTATATTTTCCCAATCAATTAAGGTTGTATTAGATATTTGGGACAGAACGAAACTTGGCTTGTTCTTTCAGAAAAGTAAATGTTTGGCACAAAGGATAAGGCTCAATCTTTCCTTCTCATAGCTCATAAGTTTGCAGCTCTATATTCTTGCATGCAACCAACAAACTCAGAATTCGATTTTATTTTTACCTCTCATCTTTTATAGTTGCAGATAAACTTGTGATGCTGACTGAAAAACAATATTAGGGTGAACTTTAAAGATTGATAGCATGCGTTCTATTTGATTGTAGTTTGTAATTTAGTTACAATTTTCTCAAATTTAAGATCCTTTAGGTAGACGTAGGTTCTTCAATCCATACAAGCATGCTTATAATTAGTTGGGCTGATGTTTATCATATGTTGTCTGTAAGGAATGCTTGAAGCCTCATGTGTAGATAATAAGGATTTTGGAGTGCTTGATTTTTATGCCATTTTGTATTTGATTATTCGCCTTTATTGCATACTAATTTGTTGCATCAGAGTTATTATGCATCTTTATTGACTTTGCATGTTCAAGATTTTGCTTCTTTCAATTATATATGTTTTTCTTGTCGAACTATTGGTTATATATTCTGTGATTCAACCAGGCTTTTGATGAAGCCATTGCAGAGCTGGATACGCTGGGAGAGGATTCATACAAGGATAGCACTTTGATAATGCAACTTCTTCGTGATAATCTCACATTGTGGACTTCGGATATGCAGGTTGGTCCCTGTTTATCAATCTGTCTACAGCTACAGATGCATGCTTCTGTACTTCAATTTATTTCTTTCAATGGTGATTATTTATTAGTCATTTGGTTGCATGTGTTATAGGATGATGGGACAGATGAGATTAAAGAAGCACCCAAGCCTTAAGCTGAGGCGCAGCAGTGAAGTTAATCGTCCTCCGATTCATCATCTGTTCTTGCTTAACCCTTGGCGGTTTGTTATTCAAAATAAAACGAGGTATCTAGTCGTTCTATTTGCACTTTCGGGCTTGTATAATTGTCGGATGGCAAATCAACATATTTTAGCTATAACTA
Organism: Heteromeles arbutifolia; assembly: GCA_024362995.1. NCBI lineage: Eukaryota > Viridiplantae > Streptophyta > Magnoliopsida > Rosales > Rosaceae > Heteromeles > Heteromeles arbutifolia. The sequence continues at coordinate 32,620,874 of JANCRC010000002.1, read as the reverse complement.
TTTACATCTTGAAGTGTAGTACAATTAGTCTTAACTCATGGAGTGTTGGGCCAAAAATTGAACAAGGCACAAGTTGTGTAATTCATGTGTTTGATATTTGATTTTAAAAGTTTGATTTGCGTAGTTTTCGGGATTAAACTCTTCAGCCTGTCTACGCCACTTGGTGATCTACCTATTTACTCCTATTTCCTTCTTTGTTCTAACTTTCTTAAACAACCAATGGAACTACGGTATATTTCCTATTGTATGTTTAGGCGAATGTTAAGGGTTCACATTATGCTCCTCATCCTCCAAATATCCTCGAACCATGAGGGCATCCTCGAGCAACGGTGTCACTGCATGTTAGTCTTTCCCTAATTCCCCATCTTACCAATGTACTGAAACATGAAAGACAACGGCTTCAAAACACCGATCTGGACATGTTTGGGCCTATAACGACAGTTTGGGCCGAGGAGGGCTGACTTGAGAATCGCGAACCTTGCCCCAACGGACATCTTCAGGCCGATGGCCTTCAGCCCATAAATAGGGCCGTTGTAATCGAGTCCAAATGAAGAAGAGACTTTGGAAGCGATTAGTTAGGGCTTGGTCGTGTCCTACACGAGAAATTGGCAAGAGATTAAGCCTTGGATAAATATGAATTGTCCCAAGGATCATAACGCCCGCTTAATTAGATAAAGATGAATGAGTTTTATAACGAGATCAAATTCAGAATCCTAGTTGGAGTAAAAAAAGGCCGAGAATGGTTGGAGATGAAGTTTTGACCACTAAAGGATAAGAGGATAATCAAGGAGATGCAGAACATGTAGAGTCCCATCAAGACTTTGCCTCGACATGCTTCTATCTCAGGGGCTTCATCTATTCGACAGGTTTGTTTTTTGTGATTTTTAGCGTATACAATCTCAGAGCATATACAAACTAGGTTGACAGTTGGGTCCTTGAAACTAGTTTCGTATGAAACAATATATTCAACAAACACTTCTAGTTTATTTTATAGTGTAAATATTTAAAATTGATGATTGAGTCCTCTCATTGTATTTTTCTAGGGTCAAGGAGTGTAGTTGTAAAAAATCATCAAAGTTGGAGCTAAAAGAGCCGTTAAATCGTGATTTTTCGTTTGTACCGTCGAAGGATTTCGTCACGTTACCAAGGTTCTAAAAGTCGCTAGGCGCTAGTCGGGCGGCGGGCTGGGACCTAGCGCCTAGGCGGGCGGCTAGGCGGACTAGGCGGATTTAAGTAAATCAATCATATTTCGTGTAAATAAGTGTCTGCTTATACTTGAAATATATATAATTTCGTCATAAACTACAAAATAGAATGCATATATATTATGAAGTATTGGAAAATAATGAAAACATGTGAAATAAGGATATAATGTGTGTTCATTTAAGTATGCAATAAGTCTCTTACAATTTATTAGAAAAAAACAAAATGCAAAATGAAAGTAATATATTTTCTGTCTAAGTGAGTTGCGACCTAGGCGGGAGCCTAGGCGGGTCTAGGCGGGTGCCTAGGCGGGCCTCAGTAGGTCTAGGCGTCCTTAGCATTAATCAGGGCGGTGGCCAACCGCCTAGCGCCTAGGCGGGGATTTTTAGAACAGTGCGCGTTACTTAATCTCTGAATGTTTGTTTTTTTTGGTTTTTGGCGTATACGATTTCGAGTATATACAAACTAGTTTGATGATTGGATCGTTGAAACTAGTTTCGTAGAATGTGTATCCCGTCAAAACAATAAATTCAACAAACACCTAAAGTTTATTTTATACTTTCATTAAGTAGATCGTAAGATTTTGTGGGATCCACTAGTGCAAATATATTAAATTGATGATCGAATTCGCTCATTTATTATGCTAGGGACTAGGAGTATAGTTGTAAAAAATTATCAAAATCGGAGTTAAAACAACCGTTAAGTCGTGATTTTTTGTTTGTAACCATCAAAGGATTTCATCCTGTTACTTAATCTCCAAACCTTTTTTTTTCATGATTTTTGCCATATACAATCTCGGAGCATATATAAATAAATTTGACGGTTGAAATATTGAAATTAATTTTGCGGATTTTGAATGATAATTTCTTATAATAGTTATGGTTTAGAGTTTTGACTCTTTTCTCCAAATGAATTGTATGGAATATTATTTTTCTTTGTATATTTCCAACGAAAAAAAGGGTTTCGTGGAATTTAAGGCGTTTGGCTTTTTTTCCCAAATAAATAAGGGTTTTGCTTCCCTCCCTTTTTTCCCATAATTGCCAAACCGCAATTTTTGTGGAATTTAAGGGGTTTGGTTGTTTCCCATAATAAATAGGGTTTTGCCGTCCTTCTATTACCATATTATTGCTAACTCATTGTGATACTAAGTTCACTTCTTTTTCTTTAGTGTTGGTAATATCGTCTGTTCAAAAACTAAAAAAAAGTCTCGCTCAGCCATAAAAGGGAGAAAACTAAATAAGATATGGCGCTCTCGATTAGATTAGGGCTATATCTACTCCAATCTCTATATTAACGCCTGCAACCTTCAAAGCAGGCAACAAAAACTGCCACATCCTAGGCTCGGCTCCGCCGTAGCACGATATTGTCCGCTTTGGGCTTACCATTCCCTCACGGTTTTGTTTTGTTTCTGAGAACTCACACGAGAATTTCCCAGTGGGTCACCCATCCTAGGAATGCTCTCGTCCAAACACACTTAACTTCGGAGTTTCGATGGAATCCGAAGCCAGTGAGTTCCCAAAAAGCCTCGTGCTATAGGGAGGAGAGCATGTACATATAAGGCACACCATCCCCTCTCCGTTGGTCGATGTGGGATCTCACTAAAACATTCTCTATATTTAATATTCGGAGTTCAGATGAAAGCATACAGGTAACCTAACATTATCTTCTTCGTGTAGTTCGTATAGTTTCCTACGATTTCTTTTTAAGTATTATAGATTTTGTGACTATGGACTCCCCTTATTGTGCCAATTTTGCGTTGGGAATTCGAAAAAAATTCTCAATGTTTTCTTTTATTTTGGAGGTATGAAAGTCAAAGACTAGGATTTGTATTAGCATGTAATTGTCTTGAAAGGATCAATACTAGCATCTATATTCAATTTAAAAGGATCAGTATTAGCATCTATATTGAATTTCAGTTTTTCATTGCTGCTAGGATTTGCCATTAAGGGGTTTGGCTTTCTGCCACTAAAACGCCGCATCTAAGAGCACCTCCAAAGGTGACGTTAAATTCAAAACATCAAATTTCAATTTGATGGTTGACTTGGCAATTTGACATGCTGTCAATATTTTTCTTCCACCCGATATGCCAAAATTTATTACTTCATTTATTTATTTTTAAACAAAAATAATAAAAGTTGTGTTCTTATTGGTTTAAAAATAATAAAATAATACTTAAATATGCTAGCATTTAAGGTAAATGGAATGCCTTTGGAAATAGCAAAAATCATATTTGAAGGCAGCTTCAAATTTGACATCTCTTTGTCCATGTCAGCTTAGCTTTCTTTTCCATGTCAGCTTTGACATCTCGGTTGGAGAATATGGTATGTCATTTGTTACTATTATATGTCTTTCTAGCATTTTTGATATCTCTATTGGAGATGGTCTAATGGGCTTTATTTTGACTTACGTTTTTCCAATTTTCTATATTTTCATTGCCTTTTGGCTTTCATGTTACGTTCTTTCATTTTATTTTGCATGTTTCTCCAAATAAGATTCTTGTCTTTGCATAATGGGGTCATCTACAAGGAGGTGATTGATGGGCCAAGTCATGGTCGTCTTCTCGGTGTAGGTGTTGGCTTTAATATCAAATATGCATATCCCTCAAATAGCCAAAGTTGTAATAAGCATATGTGCTTAGAATGTGAAGAAAGCCATGAGCAATTGAATGACCAAGTCAACACTTTAACAGATAAACTGAATTCTTTGCAATAATTAGTTGAATGATTGATGCCAAACAACTCAAATAATTATGCACGCTCAGGACCATTTGCTTATATGGTAAATTGTTTTATTTCATTTTTTATTATTTGTCTTATTGACAAGAGAGTTTTGAAAGTTGGTCAAATGCTCAACATGAAGATCATTAGTTTATCATCATTTTTATTTTGATATTACAAAATATCTGAACTTGTTTAGTTTTATCTTCGGGTGTTTTTTTTTTTTTAGTTTAAGTATTGTCTATGTTATTTTTTTAATGGCTTAATTGAGTCAATTTATTTCATGTGTTTTCAATTTGGCCAATTTGGTCCTTATATTTATCTCCGTTAGCCAATTAAGGTCATATTCATCTAATTTCTATAATTTTTTTTTATAAATTTATTTATAAAATTACTTATTTGATTTAAAACATTTAAAAATGAAATAAAATTGAAAATTAAAAGAAAAATTATTCTCCTCCCAACTCCCCGACCTCATCCTTAACATTACCCCCTATCTTTTCTGTCACATCCCGCCCCGGGGCGGACCATTTCCCGGGCCCGCTCCACCACCGTAGCACGATATTGTCCGCTTTGGGCCCTGACCACGCCCTCACAGTTTTGTTTCTGGGAACTCACGAGCAACTTCCCAGTGGGTCACACATCCTGGGAGTGCTCTGGCCCCCGTCTCGCTTAACTTCAGAGTTCCTACGGAACCCGAAGCCAATGAGCTCCCAAAGGGCCTCGTGCTAGGTAGGGATGAGAATATACATTTAAGGATCACTCCCCTGGGCGATGTGGGATGTTACATTTTCTATGTCACAACCTTAATCATTTTTCAAATTGGAAGTTTTATCTCTTATATGTGTTACTTCTCATTGATTTTCATTTTTCTGTAAAGAGAAAACGTAATTATATCTCATATAATTTTTTTTATGATTTTTTTTAAAAGGGATTGAATGAAATGTCCTTAATTGGCTAACATAGATAAACACGAGGACTAAATTAGCCAAATTGAAAACACGGGGACTAAATTGGCCATACGGATATAACACAGGGACCATTTTGACATTGAAGCCTTTTTTTAATAATTTTATGTGTAACTTCATTTGGATGTTTAGAAATTTAATACAATGGTTTGGTTAATTTATTAGTAATGATTATATACCTATTTTTGTCATATTTTTAATTCCAATATATAACTTAATTATAAATATAAGATAACTTTTTCGATTGTAAATCCATCTCTCGTTAATGTGCACATTTCTAACTAAGACGTTCCTATCGGAAATACCCATTTTCAACCAAATATTGGTTATGACAAAATTCGCAACAACTAAACATGGTCAATAATATATATTTCCAACGAAGCTTCATCGTTAGAAATATATATATATATATACATATACATATACATATACATATACATATACATATACATATATATATACATATACATATATATATATGAACTTAAGCGTCGCAAATATATATTATCGACGAAACTTCACCGTTGCAAATATATATTTTCGACGAAGCTTCATTGTCGAAAATATATGTATTCCTGATGAAGCTTGCCATTGCAAATATGTATTACCAATAAAGCTTCACCATCATAAGTACCTATTTTCGATGACGCTTGATCGTCACAAATATGTTTTTGTGCCTATTTCTGTCAAGCCCGTTATGTATTTTTGACAACCTCGTATTGTCAGTAACTGTAGTTGTGATAATTATGCACTCTTGTAAATAAAAATTATTCTGTTGAAAATAAATTTTCTGACACAATTGTTTGGTCGGAAAAAAATCATCGCAAAAAACATACGTCGTCATTTGGAAAGTAATTTCGACAACTATATAAGTATTTGCAACCACATTTCCATGTCGAAAATAAAATAAGTTTGCCATTTTGAAAATTCAATTCTGACATAAATGTAACTATTAACGATGCATCATGTGTGTCGAAAATGAATTAATTCTAACGGCTGGTTGGAACAAAGGTATTTCCAATAGGACAATTTATGTGACAGCCCGTCCCGAGAAATAATTATTGTGGATGTGAAAAGACTAAAATGCCCCTGGGACGTTGAGTTTTGTTGTGGCGTTGTGTGGTTTAAGTTTTGGATGTGGACAAATAGGTTAAGTCCCTAATATTTTGGAACCAATTAGGGACTTAGACTTGAGTTATTTTTGTTGTTTTGCTTTGGTTGGCTGGACCACACACAGACCACACACACACACACACACCCACACGTTGACCTTCTCTCTCTCCTCTCCTTTTCGATTTTCTGCAACGTCCATACAAACGTACGGACGAACCTCAAACCAACCCATTTATGCACAGATCGAGCTCGTGATTAGTACCATCACCTTCATCTCGTCATCGCGAACCTAACCATACCAATTGTTAAACGTGAAACCTCTGAAAGCCCGAGAAACCCGAAACCCAGTTTTGAGGTACTGTTCATGCACTTGTGATCACGAGGGTTTCAGTTGATTCTAAGCTTATAGGAATCTTTAGATCATCCTCACGAAGCTCGGAGAAGAAAAACCAAGTGATTTGGATGTCGGAATAGCGAGATCGACGAGTTCAAAGTTTGGCCGGAATTATCGTGGCTTTTCCGGTGAGATTCCGTGATTTCTGGAGCTTGAAAGTGGTAAGAATTGATTCTACTCTTCATAAGCTTCATTTTGGTTCAAGTTTCATGAGATTTGGTTGAGAAATGAAGAAGATATGAAGATTTGAAAATTTTCCAGAATCCGGTGAGAATTTGAGTTTCAGACGGCGGCGCTGACGACGGCGGACTGTGGTCGCCGGAGAGGTCCATCGGAGAAGAAGACTGAATATTCCGTCAGAGTTGACTAAATATCCTAACGGTGTCAGGTTAGTTTTAACGAATCTGTTAGCTTTTAACGGGATATTCCCTAACGTCGTTACTGTTACCGTTGGGCGTGCCAGGCACGTGGTTGCTCGTGGCCGGCGCGTTTGGCCGTTCTTTGGCTGGCGCGTGGGTGGTCGAAATTTTTTTCTAAAATTATGAGGATGTTCGTGAGGTTGAGTAGGTCTCCGTGGTATATTCATATACCCAATTTGAGCAATATATGAGAAGTTATTAGCTAGAGTTGGTTATGTGCTATTAAATAACGTTATTTCAGTTATTTCTCATATAGGCGAGGCCTATCCGAAAGACGAGCGTAATCATTCGAGGCTCGGGGGCTATGACCCTTCGATATATCTGTGAGTGGGCTATATGCATCATCATGATTATGTATATTGTTGCATGGTGCTGCGGAGGCCCAGGTAAGCCCAAAGTAAGTATATTATGCTGTGAATGGTTATGAGATAGATGATGATGTTGAAATGTATATTGAGCTCATCAACCTGCACCCCGGTGTTAGTGCTCCCGCCTAGGGCCAGGGCATAGTCCTTCATGTGATATTCACCTCCCGCACCATACGCTCACCTTGGATCCAAGTTAGGTGCATAGCCTTGTCGTACAGACCACTATAGGTGGTTCCGACTCGTAGGTGACCAGCGATTAACGCACAGTCTTCACGTGATCGTAGCACTAGAGCGTATTTATTTACACCCAGTCATGTCGTACAGATCATTACAGGTGGTTTCGACTCGTGTGCAAGTATATTGCCGTACATGTCACTTTAGGTGACTCCGGCTAGAGGGATTGATGAGCTATAGAAATCAACCGTACATGCCATTGCAGAGCTCCGGTTGATATATTATTCTTATGAGATTACTTCACCTGGCTTACAGTTGTTATATTGTGATATTGGACATGGCATTTGCATGGCATACTTATGTGGATTTGGATATATTGAGCATGGTTTTGAGATATATACGTATGTATACTATTTCTGGGAAATTATACTTGTTTTACAGCGAGGGGTTAGAATATTTCAGAAATGAAATAATTTTGAAAAGCTTTGTTTTTGCCTACTGACGCTTTCTATTTTTCGCCCCTCCAGGTTTTAAGTAGGATTGTTCCTTGGTGGCTTGCGAGGGCTTGACGGAGGTTCTGACAATTCACCTTACATGTAGGATCATCTTCGGATGTTGTATTATTAATAATTGTCCTGCTAGACTGAACTAGGTTACTTATGCTCTGAATGGTGAATTCACTCTTAATCTCGCACTAGCACATTATCTTAGTTAGTATTGCTAGTGGTTTGGTTTTAATTTAACCGTATTTCTCTTTATCCTTCCGCTTCCGCAATGCGCACATGGCTACGTCACCCTCACGTGACGGCCAGCACGCTCTCCTTGGGATGGGGTGCTAAGAAGCAACCAATAATGGCACGTTCATCAACAGAAGCAGAATGCATATCTCTTGCAACAATAGCTACAAAAATGACTTGGATTTGTAAGCTTTTGACTGATGTAGGTTTGGTTCTACCTTGTTCACCTTGTTCACCAATCCTTTGGTGTGACAATATATCAATAATTAATATCATTAGCCAAGAACCCCATTTTTCATGCTTGCACCAAACACGTGGAATCTGACTACCATTATATAAGAGAAAAGATTCTTGCCAATGCTATTTTAGTGCAGTTTGTGTGTTCACAAGATCAGCTTGCTGACATCTGTACCAAGTCTCTTCCTAAGCCAAGATTTTTTCTGTTAAGAAATAAACTTTTTCTTCGAATCCCTCATTTTAGTTTGAAGGAGGATAATAAGGCACATTCAGTCGTAAAAGATAAAACTTAGTTACATTTTGCGTTGGGATATTTTGTAGTAGTTTGTTAGTGTTAGTTAGAATATGTGGCCAGCACAAGTGTATGTTACAATTGTAATGTTATCATTTTTTATCAATGAAAGAATACCTTTAGATCAAGCACCTCATCATCTGTAAATTACAAGTTTTATTAAAATAAAATACAAAGTAGGGCTATTTACAGATTTCGCCCTTGGCTGTTAGGTAATTAATTATTTATTGACACTACAACAGTTTCAACCTTCATATAACACTAGAAGCCGAATACCCCATCATCAACCACACATCAAGCTCGTGACATGAAATTCCCAATAACCCCAGCAATCAGAGTCGTTGGATCGCCTAACACTGCTGATATCACAAATTGCACAGCCAATCCAGCCATCTCACAACACTTCTTCACCTTACCTTTGCTCCTACGGTGATGATTCTGAAGTGTATTCTTAAGGCTAGGAATTCTAGTCATCTCCAATTTTCTACTGCTAGTACTTTTATTCCCATGCGACCCCAAAAACTCATGCCAAGTTTCCACAAGCATTTCCTTCACACACGCCACATGCAAATTATATTTCTTACATTTTGACCTATAGCTCCAACTCCGTCCTTTACGCCCGCACCTATGGCAAGAGCTACTCACTTTTCGATACAGATAGAGCTTGACCTCCCCGTCGTCCAGCACCATGGGAAGCTTTGCGCAACATGGGTGAAGGTCGAACCCGCATGACTTGCAATGGTACACAAACCCGGTTATATCCTTCTCACACGCATTGCAAAAGCGAGGGTTATCCCCGGGTGGCCTCGAGAGGAACTGGAAGGAGCACTTGGTATAGAAAGGGTGGAAGATGGAAGGGGTAGGTATGGCACAGTGCATATGGAGGTCGAAGTCACACGTCGCGCACTTATAGCGCGAGCCTATGCCGACCTCCTTGCAACCATCACACTTGAACGGGATTTCTGAGTACTCAAACTTGAGCTTGTGTTGGGGGTGGCTGAAGTGAGATATCTCATTGTATTTCATGGCTTTGGATTGCGATCGAGCTAAGCTTAATTTTGTGGCTTCTAGTAGTAAAAAAAATAACACCTCGGGGCAATATATAAAGGGAGGGTATTTAAGTGATTAATTATGTGTAAATTAAGACTCGTGTTAGCTTGTGGTTGAAGCTATTGGAGAGAATTATATGCTTTGGGATGGTGGGATGATGGTGGTTTTACGAGAATCACCGAGTCAAGAGGAGAAACGGCAGACATAAAGAACAAGTAAATAGCTCTTGTCAAATGAGAATATATACGAATTTTCACTTTATATTATATCTTTTTGTAATCCTCTTGTTAATTACGCGCGTACGCCAAAATTAAAATAATGGATGTGCCTAAAAGAGAAAAGTGGAAAATGAAAGGAAAAACACTTTACAATTTTTGTATAAATAATTCCATATGCAAGAATTGATAATTAAAATTTGGATACTGCTTGCAAGAATGGGAAAATGAATTCCTACTTTTTATTAACTCATCTACGAGTTTTTAAGTTCTCAAATTTATGTAATGGGAATGTAACTCAAGTGGTTTGAATGAGTGTTCATTTTTGTATTACTCGAACCCTCCTCACCCAGTATCACTTTCTTTTTCTAAAATAAAAATTTGACGATATATTACATTAAGAGGTGATGGAATGAATTGGTATTGAACTCGTTATTCAGAAAAATATCTTAAACCATAATATTAAGTGGCCAAAATTTTATTTTCTAGCTAACCAAAGTTGAATAGTGGGGGAGTTTGATTTTCGACGGTTATGGAATTAAGGGACACTTTGGAAGCGGTCCCTAACTATCAATAATATTTGATTGAAACCTTGTTGGTTTTCAATTTTTGATCGAAATCCCTGAAATTAATGTGATAATGTATTTCTATGTAGGTTACTATATTTTTTAAAGAAAGCTACTAGACTCACCCCATTGTCTTATTTTCACACCCACGTTATAATTCCACCTACCTTAAAAAGTTAAAAAATTAAAATGCTATTTTCCCACCCACTATTATTCCCAAAATAACCTTTAATATATACGTACATATGAAATTATAAAATTGTCTCTTAAAAAATATAACAAATAATATGTAAATGAAAACCACTAAGGTCTGTAAATTCAATAATGGAAACGACAGAGGTATCCAAATTCAAAAGAATTCGACAACAACAAATTTAAAAATACGATGGACAAATTCAAATGACCTACACACAAATTATTCTTCTGTCTTTTCAATGGAAACATAATCTTCTACCTCTTCTGTAGAAGCGTCATCTTTCACTTGTTCAATGAAAAAGTCATCTTCTAAGTCCATTGCTATTTTTTTACTTTCTCTGAATGAAAGGAGATGAAAATATGAGTTAGGGTTTAAGGTAGACAAATTGTCTCCCATGCCCAACCTGTTTTTTTTTTTTATTTTTTATTTTATTTTATTTTTTAAATTAAGCAAAACAAGATAATTAATGTCCTTATCAGTCTTTTTTTTGTAAATGGACAAAATTGTAATTAAAAAATTCATTCAAAGATGTGTGGGAAGATAAGAGATTGGGGTGGGAATAACATCACTCTTTTTAAATTAAAAATTGAAATTTATAGTTGTTTGTATTAATGAGATTTTAAATAAATTTGTGGATTAAAATTATTAAAATATAAATTATACTCTCCAATATATTGTGTGTTTGTGCGTGTGTGATATATGTATGTATGTGTCACATCCCGGCCCGGGCCCCCTCCACATCCCGGGCGCGACTCCACCACAACACGATATTGTCCGCTTTGGGCCCCTACCACACCCTTACGGTTTTGTTTATGGGAACCCACACGAGAACTTCCTAGTGGGTCAACCATCATAGGAGTGTTATCGCGCGCTACTCGCTTAACTTCGGAGTTTCGATGGAACCTGAAGCCAGTGAGCTCCCAAAAGGCCTCGCGCTAGGTAGAGATGAGAATATACATATAAGGCTCACATGATCCACTCCCCTGGGTGATGTGGGATCTCACAATCCACCCCCCCTTAGGGGTCCGACGTCCTCGTCAACACACACGCGACCAGGGTTAGGCTCTGATACCAAATTGTCACATCCCGGCCCGGGCCCCCACCACATCCCGGGCACGACTCCACCACAGCACGATATTGTCCGCTTTGGGCCCCTACCACACCTTCACGGTTTTGTTTTTGGGAACCGACACGAGAACTTCCCAGTGGGTCACCCATCATGGGAGTGTTCTTGCGCGCTACTCGCTTAACTTCGGAGTTCCGATGGAACCCGAAGCCAGTGAGCTCCCAAAAGGCCTCGCGCTAGGTAGAGATGGGAGTATACATATAAGGCTCACATGATCCACTCCCCTGGGAGATGTGGGATCTCACAGTATGTATGTATATAAACATGGGTACATTCATCAAAATTAACAAAAAATTTATTGTACCAAAATATGGGTACATTCTTCAGAACCACACAAAAAATAATAGATATTAGGCTTAATAACATTAGTAAATTTCATTGATTAAACTTGACATAGATACATTCTCAAATTAAGAAAAAGAATGTACCGATATAAGTTTAAAAATGGATTAGAAAAAAATTGAATAGATTTTATATAAAAAAAGGGTACATTTTACTACAACAAATTGGTATATTTAAGAATGGGTACATTTTAAGATTAAAAAATTGAAAAATTACATGAATGGGTACATATAAGATTAAAAAATTGGAAACCTTTTTATAAAAAATTAAGGGGTACAAACTTATTCTAATTTTTTATTTATTTTGGAAATGTTTTGAATTGAAAATTATTTAGGAGTTTAATAAAGGTGTGAGTATTAAAATCCTAAATCAATTATTAATTTTTGTTTTAAAAATTATGTAACTGACATGTAAATTCATTATTGCATTAATGCTAGAGACCTTGATCAAAATCTAAAAACTAATAAGGTTTTAATCAAAGAACATTAGTAACTAAGAACCAGATACTAATTTTTCATGGAATTAATTACTATTTTAAGCTGGGATATGTTAAGAATATTTTAGCCTAGGTATGTAAGAAAGGATTTAGGAGGGATTAATTCCTAGAGAAATCATGCACTTATCATAAACTTTAGAATTTCGTAATAGAACATAAGAATTTAGCATCTAGAAAGCAGGATTATCATATCTATCAAGGTCATTTATTATAAACTTCAGAATTTCGTAACAGAATATAAAAATTATGACTACTTAGTAATATAGTATATTTTTCTCTCCCTTTTCTTCCAAGAACGATTGCATAACGTGGGGGAACCAATTCCCTCTCTTAGGACACTTTCATTTTTAACCTCACAAGTCACAGTTGCTTGTATTAATATGAGAATTGCGTGGCATGCAATGCATGCTATCCATTTGTATCTTCAACTAGTTAAGTGGCCATGATTGTCATCAATATAAAAAAGAACTTATTCCCAATCAATCAATATTCATACAATTATTGACAATTACATCGCTAAAGCAATAAAATGATCACACAAACATATACATATATATAATATTTACTAAAAAGTTGGAAAAATAAATTAGCTTCAAACTTGCCCGACCTCTTACTTTTGAATACATACATATAAGATTTCTCACTTAAATGTGAATATGAGACAATAGTACTAAGTGACTTAATGAGAAATATGTGTACACCAACTTTTAACGACCAAAGTGCCCCATAAATTTTAAGGTGTCAAAATGCAATTGGGTGATGTGTTGAATGTACCCATCTGCTAATAGTACTGAATATTGACGAACAAGATCAAGAATCAAATAATTCTTGTTAACCAATAATTTCGAGGTAGGTACTAGATAGGTAGTTTATTTTTCTTTCCTTTTTTTTGCTTGCACTTTGTTATTGCTTCCTTTGGTCTTGTTTCTTTCGGTAAGAAGAAACATCTGGAATATTCCAATGTAGAATTGCGTCTGCAGCATGTCGTAACTATCCATATCCACTGTTTTGAATTTGTACTTGCAAGGGGAACAATGAATATGAATGTGATTCTTTCTTCATTTTTTGTGGTCTTAGAATTTTATATATATCAACCTGTTGATTCTAAAAATTACAACGCTTATATGGCGCATAAGTCGAGTAACTATGAGCTAACAATGTCCTTTTTGTAAATGCGGGCGTGCCAACTTGCAACCGAACTCAATCGGGCGAGTAGAATAGTTGTTATGGTGGTGACGTTAGAATTATATATTATAATTAATATTATAATATTTAATTTTTATATGAAAAATAAGAGTTGTGTCATAGTTGAATTCAAATTCATGACTTGCGTCTCTTTGCTGGAACTTTAGGCAACAATCACAATGTTTCAAAAGGGGTGGTTTCAGTTCTATATAAACTCAAACATCCCACATATCTAAGAATCGAAGAAAAGAGTTTTCTCCAATGTCTTTTATTCTTTGTTAGTCAAACTCCGAGTCGTGTCTTGAGAGTACGGAATATATGAATTTCGACAGAGTCCGAAGATTGAAGTGCTTTGACTTCGGATTATTGACACACCCCGTCCCAAGGAGGGCATGCTGGCCATCACGTGAGAGTGACGTAACCATGTGCACAGCGCGGAAGCTAATAAGATAAATTTAAATACACATTCAGAGCAAAAAGGAACGTCTAGTTGCAGTTAAGGACAATTGCTAAAATATAACACCCGAAGGTGAATCCTACTTTTGTGAATTCTGTCAGAACTCCGTTTCTTCCCTCGTGGCCACCAAATCTCTGCTACCTAGAACCTGAAGGGGCGAAAAACAAAGTTGAGTGGGTCAGAAACAAATCATTTTCAAAACCTTTTCTTTTCTCAAAAGTTATAACCCCTCGCTGTAAAACCCGTAATAATTTCCCAGAAATATATAATACGTATATACTTATCTCAAAACCATGTTCAGAAGTAGTGATATGCAAGGTATATGCCATGCCAAATATATCTAATCAAATTATATATCTATATCAGGTGACAACTCATCATATCTCATAACATGTTCACCGAGTGATCAGCTCGGCTGAACTATAGCTCATAATCAATCTCATCATCACATATAAAAATATATATACTGCACACGAGTCGGAACCACCTCACGTGGTCTCACCGACAAGACTGGGTGTAAATAAATACGCTCTAGTGCTACGATCACGTGAAGACTGAGCGCTAATCGCGAGCCACCTACGAGTCGAACCCACCTATAGTGGTCTATTCGACAGGACTGAGCACCTAACTTGGATCCAAGGTGAGCGTACGGTGCGAGAGGTGAGCATCACGTGAAGGACTGAGCCCTGGCCTTGGGCGGGAGCACTAACATCGTGGTGCAGGTTTATGAGCTTTCAATACATCTCACATAATCATCAAATCATATAATCATTCTCTATCATTAATATATACTTACTTGATACTTACCTGTGCGTCCACAACACCAATTACCATTATATGCAACTACTAATGCATGAATAAATAGATATATATACTTTGCATGGCATATCATATCGCATTTCATATCACATTTCGCTTAATTGATTGTCTGGGAAAAATCTCATTTATATAGGTATATACGGAAAACAACTGCCCACTTACAGATATGTCGAAGCGTCGCAACCCTCGAGCCTCGATTGATGGCGTTCGTTTTCAGGATAGGCCTCACCTACATGCGTAATAATCGAAAAACGTTATTTAACGCACATAACCAACAATAGGTAATAACTTCTCGTATATTGCTCAATTTGGGTAAATGAATATACCACAGTGATCTACACAATCTCAGGATCACCCCTATATTTTTAAAATAATTTTCTGACCCCTCACGCGCCGCCATGCGCCGGCAAGTGCACGGCCACACTCGCGGCCACGCTCAGGGAACCCTGACAGAAACAGTAAAAGGCGTTAGGAATATTTCGTTAAAACTAACGGTGTTACCTGACGCCGTTAGGAATATTCCGTTAACTCTAACGGAATATTCTCTCTTCTTCTCTGGTAGACCTTGTCGGTTGCCGCCGTCCGCTGCCGTCAGCGCCGCCATCTGAACTTTGAATTCTCGCCGGTTTCTGGAAAATTTTTAAATCTTCATATCTTCTTCATTTCTCAACCAAAATCCATGAAATTTATACCAAAATGAAGATCTCACAAAGATGAACACAACCATACCTGATTCGACCCCCAACTCGTCGGGGATTTGCCATAAAAAGCCTCGATAATTCTGGCTAATCTTCAAACTTGTCGATCTCCACTTCCCGACGTCCAAATCACTTGGTTTTTCTTCTCCGAGCTTCGTAAAGATGATCTAAAGCTTCATATGGCTTTAGAATCTTCTTAAAACCTCGCATTTATGTGTGCATGAACAGTGCCTCAAACTCTGGGTTATGTGTTCTAGGGTTTTCGAAGGTCTCAGGTTCTGAAAAAGGTACCAATCGACTCGTGAGGTCACAAGGAACAAGATGGTGACCTTTAATCCTTCGATTTGTGAAGATTAGGCTTAGTTTTGGTGTTGTCCGTACGGTTGTATGGAAAATGGGAGAGATCGAGAGAGAGAGAAGGCACGGGAGAGAGAGGGGAGAGTTTGTGTGTGTGTGTGTGGGCCACGTGGGTCACCAACCAAAACAATTATACCAAAACATATCACACACACACATCATTCAACGTCCAAGGGTATTTCCATCTTTTCACATCCACTGTACAAATTTTTCGGGACGGGCTGTTACAATCTACCCACCTGATAAAATTTCGTCCTCGAAATTTACATAACAAAAAACATCCACTAGTACTCATAAAACAACCTTGGGTACATCTCACTTATCCGTTTCTCTGTTTCTCAAGTAGCTTCTTCCACTGAATGGTTTCTCCACAAAACTTTGACCAATTGCACTGTCTTGTTTCTGAAAACCTTATCTTTCGAATCGAAAATAGTCATTGGTTCCTCATCATAAGTCAAATCCAAATAAATTTCCAATGATTGAGGAGGAATCACATGCAAATGATCTGCGACATAATGACGAAGCATCGAAACATGGAAGACACCATGCACCTTAAACAACTCTGATGGAACTCATGTCTGTAAGCAACTTCATCGACTCGTTCGATGATCTCATAAGGTCCGATATACCTAGAACTTAACTTGCCTTTCTTTCCAAACCGAAACACACTTTTCCAAGGTGAAAATTTCAGAAATACTCAATCACCAACCTCCTACACTCGATTAGTGGCACGCCGGTCCGTTAGGTGCTTTTGACTATCCTGGGTTGCTTTCAAGTTAGACTTAATCACTTGAACATTCTGAGTAGTCTCCTCTCCTATCTCAGTAACTTAAATTCCATCTTATCTACAATTCCAAAAATCAACACACATGACATCTCTATCATGGGCCTTATGGTGTCACCTAAGGAAAACTGGCGTGACCAACATACCCAAAAAGTTCAATAGATCCGTAAGCCTCAATCTCTCTTCCATAAAACAAATAAATAACTGTTGCACTTGTCTGGAAAGGTTACTGCTCCCTCATTAAATAACATACTTGCCTTAGTAAGTCGATCCACATTCACCCAAATTCCATCACAACCATTTAGTGTATGAGGAAAACTTGTATGTAAAATCCAAAGTAATATTTTCCCATTTCCACTGCAGAACGGAAAGTGACTACGTCAATCCAAAAGGTTTCTTTCTTTCCGCTTTAACCTGCTGACAAATGACACATCTACTAACATATCAGCAATTTCCTTTTTCAACCCGGTCAATAATAAAATGGTCGAATGGTATGATACATCTTAGTTCCTCCTAGATGTATTGCATAAGCCGAACAATGTGCTTCATCCAAAATTTCTTTCTTTAATTCCATAATATTTGGCACATACATTCTATTCTCTTGCATATGCCTGCCATCTGATTCTCTAACTCTGAGATCTTTTCTTTTTCTTTTTTTTTTCTCTTAATTTCTTAAAGGAAATAGCTCTTGAATTTCCTTATCATTAATATGTGCCTCGAGCACTCGATCAATTGATACTGGCCTAACTTGAAAACTAGCAAGCATGGCTACTTCTCGTTCTTCTATTCCCAATTCCACTCTAGTATACCTTAAATCTGTAAAAAGAGGAACATGACAAGCATCCAAAACATTGGTCTTCACTGAAGTCTTCCTACTAAGTGCATCAGCCACAACATTTGCACGGTCACCCTGGTCGTGCAATCATAATCACTAAGTAACTCAATCCACCTTCGTTGCCTAAGATTAAAATCCCTCTGAATAAACAGATATTGGAGACTCTTATGATCCGTAAAATCTGGCATTCCTCACCAAAAAAGATAATGTCTCCGTAACTTCAAAGCAAAGATGACAATCGTTAATTCCAAATTGTGAGTAGGGTAATTCATCTCATGATGTTTCAATTGCCGTGAAGTATAGGCAATCACCCTACCATGTTGCATCAACACACATTCCAAACCATTCAAAGAAGTATCACTAAAGACCTTATAATTACCGCTATCATCTGGGAATGCTAAAACAAGTGCATGAATGAGGAAATACTTCAACTGCTGAAAACTTTGCTCACAATTTCATCCCACTCAAACTTAACCTTTTTTCTCGCCAATGGTAAGGCAATGACTGAAAAATCCTTAATAAACCGTCTATAATAGCCTGCTAAGCCATGAAACTTCGAACCTCAGTCACGGTTCGTGGCTATTCCAAATTCCCCACTGCTGCTACCTTTTAAGGATCCACTTGAATACTATGAACAAATATCACATGTCCCAGAAATGCCACTTGATTCGACCAAAACTGGCACTTACTAAACTTGGCATACAACCAATGTTCCCTCAATTCTTTATTACCAAGTTATGATGTCTAGCATGGTCTGCTTTCGACTTAGAGTACACCAGAATATCATCAATGAAAACAATAGCAAACCTGTCGAGATATTCTTGGAATACTTCATTCATCAAACCCATAAAAGCAGCATGCGCATTCGTCAATCTGAATGGCTGTACCAAAAACTCATAATGACCATAACGAGTCTTGAAATCATTCTTAGGAACATCCTCACTGCTAATCTTCTACTGATAATAACCAGACCTCAAGTCCATCTTTGAAAACACACAGGCACCTCTAAGCTGATCAAACGATCATCAATACGCGGCAATGGATAACGGTTCTCAATCGTTACCCGAGTCAATTGCCTATAATCAATGCATAGCCTTAATGTCCCGTCTTTCTTCCTTACAACAAAATTGGGGCTCCCCAAGGTATCGTACTAGGTTGAATGAAACCTTTATCAACCAATTCCTGCAACTGAACTTTCAATTCCCTCAACTCTGCAGGAGCCATTCTATAATATAAGACATGTACTTGGAGACAAATCAATAGTGAACTCCACATCTTTGTCTAGCCATGTAACTCATCCGGAAATACAACAGGAAAATGTCTAACCACCTTTACATCTTCCACACTACTTAGAGTAGCATCATTTAGCACCACATGAGCTAAGTATCCTTGGCAGCCTTTCGATAACCCTTTCTTTGCTCTCATAGCGGAAATAACGGCATGCCTCACTCCAGTTAGCTCAACCACAAAAGTAACCTCTGATAATCCACGACGATAGATAGTAACTGATTTCCCGTAGCAATCTATCTTGGCACAATCATAATGCAACCAATATGTGCCTAGAATAACATCGAAATCCACCATCTCTAACGGAATAGAATTCGCTGCCATAACTATATCTTCTACCAACACGGAACACTTTGAATGAACACGATACTAATATATAATGACCTCCCTGATTACTTGCTTAACGAATCTCAACGGATAAGTTATTAATATTACGGTCTGCAGCCCGCGATACTGATAACTCACTGTTGTTTCGATAAGTAAGTAACAATTCCCGAGGGTGCAATAGTACCATTTTGCCCCTAAATGGGAAATACATATATACGCCTCGATCGTGCTCATTCAATATTTTCCTTACAACGTCGACAAGAACATAAAATTTCTGCATCACAATCAATAAAACTCTAGCAAAGTGACCAAAAGAAATAGGTTCAACGTACCCCTAATCAAGTCCAAAAGATTATGAGAATCTTGTAGTGATATGTTAACACGTCTTTGGGCTTATTGTCGTCCCCCACGACCTCTATTAGCTTGATTACTTAGCCCATGCTCACCACGGCCTATCTGACCAATACTACTAGATCGAGGAACCTGCCAAATCGGCGTTAGTGGTGGCAAAGAAGACTGTTGGGACATCTACTGATTCTGGGGACAATTTGCAACTCTATGTCCCATTTATCCACATGTAAAGTATCCTCTGCTTTTTCACCTACACTCTCCAAAGTGTCTATTACTGCACCTACGACACAAAAATACGTTTCTTCCACTAGCATTTCCCTGTCTTTGGAATCTAGGACCTCCAGTAAATTACCACCTCGCCTCTGACCAGTGGCAGTAAAACCTCAGCTTGAAGAACTAGAACTAGCTTCACTTCTTTTGAAGCTCTGAGTCTTTCGATGTCATTGAGATGACTGACCTTTACCTTGGTCAACTTTCCTCTGATTCCCATTCTTTTCTTATTATTCTTCACTATCGTTGGGCATATTCTCTTTAATACTCAACAAAAACTCGTAAAACACATGGTAAGAAGTACTATGAATAGTGGTTGCCACGAAACGCCACTTCTTTTTAGTACCCAGCTTAAACGACATAATATTTCTGCCGGATTAGCAGCAACATCCGGATGATAATGAGACAAGTCCGTAAACTTTCTGTAATACTCATTCGCTGTCCTTTTTGCTTGTCTCAAATTTGTAAACTCTTGCTTCTTACCATCAACATGTACCGGAGGATTAACCCTTTTCTTAAACAATTCTTTAAACAACTCTCAATCAGCTATTTCCTCCGGTGACAATGTATAAGACTACTGTCGCCAACAGGATGTAGATTCAATACTCAGAAACTAGGTAGTCGTCTTGACCTACCTTTCAAAAGGAAAATTCCCTTGACTTTGCATAACCCAAAACGTCTTTTCCAAATGATTAGGCCATCACTCTGCTCCCTCAGGTTCTTCATATCCCATAAAATGATTCAGCTTCAACTTATAAACAATCTCAAGAAAAGTCATTTGGATAATAGACTGAATCACAATAGCAATAGCTTTCTTTAACTATGCTATATCGGAAAACTAGGTTCATCTGAACGGCGTGGCTCTCTACGAGGCGGTATAGTTCTGACATAAGGCACTAAGAAACTCCAAGATATACAGGACTGCAACCTAGGGTCTGATGCCAACTGACACACCCCGTCCCAAGGAGGGCGTGCTGGCCGTCATGTGAGAGTGACGTAACCATGTGCACAGCGCGGAAGCTAATAAGATAAATTTAAATACACATTCAGAGCAAAAAGGAACGTCTAGTTGCAGTCAAGGACAATTGCTAAAATATAACACCTGAAGGTGAATCCTACTTTTGTGAATTCTGTCAGAACTCCGTTTCTTCCCTCGTGGCCACCAAATCTCTACTACCTAGAACCTGGAGGGGCGAAAAACAAAGTTGAATGGGTTAGAAACAAATCATTTTCAAAACCTTTTCTTTTCTCAAAAGTTATAACCCATCACTGTAAAACCTGTAATAATTTCCCAGAAATATATAATACGTATATACTTATCTCAAAACCATGTTCAAAAGTAGTGATATGCAAGGTATATGCCATGCCAAATATATCTCATCAAATTATATATCTATATCAGGTGACAACTCATCATATCTCATAACATGTTCACCGAGTAATCAGCTCGGCTGAACTATAGCTCATAATCAATCTCATCATCACATATAAAAATATATATACTACACACGAGTTGGAACCACCTCACGTGGTCTCACTGACAAGACTGGGTGTAAATAAATACGCTCTAGTGCTACGATCACGTGAAGACTAAGCGCTAATCGTGAGTCACCTACGAAACGAACCCACCTATAGTGGTCTATTCGACAGGACTGAGCACCTAACTTGGATCCAAGGTGAGCGTACGGTGCGAGAGGTGAACATCACGTGAAGGACTGAGCCCTGGCCCTGGGCGGGAGCACTAACACCGTGGTGCAGGTCTATGAGCTTTCAATACATCTCACATAATCATTAAATCATATAATCATTCTCTATCATCAATATATACTCACCTGATACTTACCTGTGCGTCCACAGCACCAATTACCACGCAACTACTAATGCATGAATAAATAGATATATATACTTTGCATGGCATATCATATCACATTTCACTTAATTGATTTTTTGGGAAAAATCTAATTCATATAGGTATATACGGAAAACAACAGCCCACTCACAGATATGTCGAAGCGTCCCAACCCCCGAGCCTCGATTGATGGCGTTCGTCCTCAGGATAGGCCTCACCTATATGTGTAATAACCGAAAAACGTTATTTAACGCACATAACCAACAATAGGTAATAACTTCTCATATATTGCTCAATTTGGGTATATGAATATACCACAGTGATCTACACAATCTCAGGATCATCCCCATATTTTTAAAATAATTTTCTGACCCTTCACGCCCCGGCAAGTGCACGGCCACCCGCACGGCCATGCGCAGGGAACCCTGACAGAAACAGTAAACGGCGTTAGGAATATTCCGTTAAAACTAACGGTGTTACCTGACGCCGTTAGGAATATTCCGTCAAGTCTAACGGGATATTCTCTCTTCTTCTCCAGTGGACCTCGCCGGTCGTGGTTGTCCGCCGCTGTCAGCGCCGCCGTTTAAACTTTGAATTCTCGCCGTTTTCTGGAAAATTTTCAGATCTTCATATCTTCTTCATTTCTCAACCAAAATCCATGAAATTTATACCAAAATGAAGATCTCACAAAGATGAACACAACTATACCTGACTCGACCCCCAACTCGCTGGGGATTCGTCGAAAAAAGCCTCGATAATTCTGGCCAATCTTCAAACTTGTCGATCTCCACTTCCCGACGTCCAAATCACTTGGTTTTTCTTCTCCGAGCTTCGTAAGGATGATCTAAAGCTTCCTATGGCTTTAGAATCTTCTAAAAACCTCGCATTTACGTGTGCATGAACATTGCCTCAAATTCTGGGTTACGGGTTCTAGGGTTTTTGAAGGTCTCAGGTTCTGAAAATGGTACCAATGGACTCATGAGGTCGCAAGGAACAAGATGGTGACCTTTAATCCTTCGATTTGTGAAGATTAGGCTTAGTTTTGGTGTTGTCCGTACGGTTGTACGGAAAATGGGAGAGATCGAGAGAGAGAGAGGAGAGTTTGTGTGTGTGTGGGGTCCACGTGGGTCACAAAGCAAAACAATTGTACCAAAACATATCACACACGCACATCATTGAACGTCCAAGGGTATTTTCGTCTTTTCACATTCACTGTACAAATTTTTCGGGATGAGCTGTTACAATTATAGATTGTTGAATCCTGGGAGATGGACACCTACCGAACTACAAGCACAAGAGTAGGGGCGAAATTCTATCTTTAGGACTTTGCATTTATGCAAGCCTCAATCTCCAAGTTTGTCAGTTTTTCTAACTTTATCTCTAGTTATTTATATTAATTTCATATATAATTGATGTTGTGAATTTCTTTATGATTATAATTATTGGAATTCTTTTATATTTCTCATATTTTCTAATATTGCTCCAACAATCTAAAGAGAGAATTTTTTCATTATGGAACAATTTGAAAATATGAGAAATTCCCATAAAGCTACGACTTTAAACATTTGCAATAGAAGATGTTGCATTTTACGTTGAGCCTAGCCCTATTCTTGAAGAAAAAAAAAGCATCAATGCATATCAATGATATCATTGATGCAACCAAGACATGAATCTTTTAAATATCTATGGAAAGATCAATCAGGGGCTAGATGATGTGTTGTAGGTTGTATATAGCATACAAAACAACACAAGAGTTTTGGGAATTATTGATGATGATGATTAAGATAGAATATTATTTGTCTCATATATATATATATATATATATATATATATATATGTATTAGAAATTAGTCTCTAACTGCTTTCAAATTAATGTCAGTTTGAATTTAACTTCTTTTGGCATTCTGGGCATATCGCCTAACTGGCAATGTTTAAATGTTTGAGGCCTGATAAAATTATTTTGCATGTCGCCTAATTGGCAGTGTTGTTGTCAATTATGTAAATTCTATGATACAAATTTCATGCCTGGCTGTTACATTATATGCATGTTTACATTAAACTGCTTCCTATATAGAAAGGTTCTAGTTTCCAGAAAGATGGTGATAACAATTTTTATCATGTGGTTGCTGCAATTATTATTTGGTCCGTTTAAAGATCATATTCAGTGTGGTTGCTGCAATTTTTATAATGTGTTTGCTGCAATTTTTTTTCATGTGTCTACTTTAAATGAAGAAAGATGTCGGTTCAAGCCAAGTGAACACCAAAGTGGTGTACTAGATCCATACCAGTTCATGAAAGAGTTCCTTTTACAGAAAGTATAAGTGCCGATTTACATAAGTTTGACATTTGAAATATGCCAAATTATTGCCATTGGAATTTTTCTAATACAGGGAATGTAATGGTTTGTTTGATTCTAAACAGCCTAGACACACACATGAAGGTTTTCGTTATGGAAAAATAGATTTGAACTGGTATATCTCACAAGCGGTGCGTCGTTTGCATTTGGTTCTTTTTCAAATGAACTGATATGTTGAAGGCAACATGGAAGGAGTTTTTTCTCCTTCATGGGCAGTTACTTATAAATTATATTTCATTATTTGCATGAGATAGCATATCATTGGCAATATGTTTTCTGCCCATATAATGTAGTGAAAGGAAGAAGAAAAAAAAAAAAAAAAACGAGAAGTTTGAACATTATGCGTGCAAGGCAAAAATCTGAAAGGTCATAACCTTTCATCAGTGCTAGTCGTTAATCGATTAGTTTCGACATAACTTAATTTGGTAAGTATCTCTCAATTTGAATGGATGTATCTATTCAAACAAAGGGATGAATGCTTGAAATATGAATTATACCAAGCGGTGTTGTGCTTGCGGTGGGAAGTTCATAATCGAATTTGTTTGTATTTCAAGTTTCGATTATGTGATGTATCCAAACTTCTGCCAATTCGGTTGAAATTTGCGTGATGATGTGCATTGATGACGGTTTATTTATATGGGAACAATGGTTTGCATATATACCATGTGAATCAGTGGTTGATAATTTAATTATGAGATTAATTTGTATATATCAAGTGTGATATATGAATGGGTCAATGAATTGTAGACATTGGCATGAGAGTTTGGAAAAAGAATTGTGAAGTGAATTGTAAAGAAACATAAAATGGTTTCTCATTCAGATCTTGCACTTCCTAGAAGGGAAGTAATGTCAACCACAGTGAGTTTTGCCAAAACCCACTTCAGTCGTCTGAGAATGAAGATAGATTAGGAAAACGTATCTTCATAGTTTCCTACTTCTTAAGTATGATGTATGATGGAAAAGTACGTAATAGCATTACAACAAACACAATGTGAGTGAATTGTGGGTTGTGGGGGAATGACATAGTTATCTTTGAATTATATGTCAACTTAAGAAGAATGGAAAAGTAATTTACTAATTGATGAGACAATAAAAATGTCATCTCTTAAATAAGAAGTTTTTAAGGTATTTGAAAGTAGGCTAAGGATGAAAACCAAGTGCTTTGCCTAGAACTGAGTAGTGAGGCATATTAAGGCCTAAAAAGATAGATAGAGTCTATCTTAGTTGTTCCTTACTTCTTAAAGTGAAAAATGTGATCGATTTAATGATAGCATTAAAAGAAACTACAATTATGAAAGAATTGTTGGGGTTGGTTAAAAGTAATTTGCTAATTGAACGACATTTAAGATGTCATCTCTTGTAATGAGTAATTGTTTAAGGTATGGCAAGGTTAGGGACCTTCTTACAAATACCTTAAATGTGGGGAAAGTCTACTTCCTAGTGTTAGCAAATTATTGTGTAAGTCTTAACATATGTTTCGAGGACTTAACATTGGAAAACAACTATTCTTGTATGAAATATAATTTCATAATATGGAAGTGCACACCATAAGAGTAGTCAACCTTAGTGGTACCAATTATTAAAGGTTAGACTAGAGAGTAAGTTGATCATCAAGGGGAATGAGGCTAAAGCCAACATAGCTAATGAATCAGCCGAGCGGAAACCTAACTTAGTTGATTGGAGATCCCATGGTCTAAGTTCAATAGGCAAACTGGTTGGGCAAGATTCAAAGAAGTTAACACACTATATACTTCATTCCTATGATGAAAGAAGTGTGTTGCCTGCAGAAGTTTCAACGTGTATATTTATACTTAATGACAGTGATATCTTATAAATAAGAGGAATAGAGTAGACTATTCTTAATCAGTGGTCACCTACGTGAGAGTAGAAGTGGGTTGCTTCTATGAATATGAGATGGCTAAATTCTCTAAAGCTCTCATGAATTTGGGATTTGTTCAGGACCAAAATAAACACAACCGTATGAACCATAATATATTAGGATTAGTGATGTGTGTTGCTTATTGTCTTGGTTTACTGCTGCGGTGAATAGTTCAAGATTTTATATTCACTGCGTCACCAAGTAAATCCGATAAGTATTCACTAGGGTAGGTTCAAGTCCAAAAGACACATTTCCCGATGCATCTCTTGTCCGCCTGTACTCTCAAATTCTTCCTAATTTTTCATTCATGTGGGGGATTGTTAGAAATTACATATTATAATTAATATTATAATATTTAATTTTTATATGAATGAAAACTAAGAGTCATGTCATAGTTGAATTCAAATTCATGAGTTGCGTCTGTTCGTTGGAACTTTAGGCAATAGTCACAATGTTTCGAAAGGGGTGGTTTGAGTTCTATATAAACTCAAACATCCCACATATCTAAGAATCGAAGAAAAGAGTTTTCTCCAATGTCTTTTATTCTTTGTTAGTCAAACTCCGAGTCGTGTCTTGAGAGTACGGAATATATGAAGTTCGCCAGAGTCCGAAGATTGAAGTGCTTTGACTTCGGATTATAGATTGTTGAATCCTGGGAGATGGACACTTACCGAACTACAAGCACAAAAGTAGGGGCGAAATTCTATCTTTAGGACATTGCATTTATGCAAGCCTCAATCTCCAAGTTTGTCAGCTTTTCTAACTTTATCTTTAGTTATTTATATTAATCTCATATATAATTGATGTTGTGAATTTCTTTATGATTATTATTATTGGAATTCTTTTATATTTCTCATATTTTCTAATATTGCTCCAACAGACGTCGAATGCGTTGCTGACTTCTGCACTTGAGCATTTACAATTGAGGAATCTTGGCCTTGGATTCTAAACTTGAAGATAAAGTTACTATACCATTGTGAAGTTTATTAACCCCTTCAACTTACAATGTGCCGAACACAAGGTAACTCGGTAACGCCTCACTTAGTCAAGAATCTAATAAGATGACCTTCTTAGGTGAAAGAATTAGAAACTCTTCGCCTGCCGAGACTTGGATAGATAACCAATCGACCAGAAGCAGTGTTGTTTACTTATCCAAACTGAAGGTGCTGCTGAATCATCTGGTTCTATGACTTCAGTGCTGTTTACTTATCCAAGCTGAAGATGTGTTGACAGGATAATTATTGTTTTTCTCAGGATGTGAGAATAGCTTCGCATAGAATGAGGGTTCTTGCATAGAGTGTTTGACTTTTGTTGAGTTGCAGGGGGCCTTTAATGTTGCAGAGCCTCTTATATTTTTAAGTATGGCTTCCATGATAAACAAGCATGCTGAGAAAGAGTCCTGATGTGACTATGTTTGCTCGTCATTTACTTGAATATTTCCTTTATCTCTTTAATTCCCTTCTCAGCCAAGACTTCATCTCCATTCAGTCTCGATCTCTTTCACTTTAACTAGGATTCTGAACTTGATCCATTATACGATTAATTCATTCTTAACTAATCAAGAATGAATTCCGATCCTTTGGATAATCTACATTTAATCAAGGCTTATTCTTATCCTTGACGAATTTAAATTTGCCTAGGACTCAACCAAGCCACACTTGCACTTAATCCTCTCACGGTCCTACATTCATGAGGACTCGGTTGAATCAACCCTTTCTTGGGTTTGAAGCCCACTAGTTTGAAAGATCTTTACTGCTCGAGAACTGTGGCGTTTTCCACTCGGGTTAGCCCATTTTCAACCCAAACCGTTATTTCAGGCCCAAACATTGCCACCTCGCTTATAAAACCATTGGCGATGGACACTTGGCCAAAATGTTTTAAAGAAGCGAATATTCTCCAAATTGCCCACTATCTTGCAGTAAATGCCTCTATCCTAGTTTACATGCCAATTTTGCCTCGACTGGCAAACTTCTGTTTACTCCTGCCACATGCCAAATTTCCACCATGGCTCTGTTGGGTTTCATACCTTAAATCTTATGGACTCATTCACAGTATATTATCTCCATAATATAAAGCTAAACTCATGAATGAATGAATAATCTTGCTCATTTATTTATTAATTAAGATTAATTTCAGTTTACTATCTTGAAATTTTTTGGTTTACAACATTTAGTACATCAAGTTTTTTTCATCCCAGAGTCATACATAAAGTCATAATTTTGGGACACTTTCATACATTCGTTAACATTGTTGTTAAATAAGTAGTTAACTGGTAATGTGGCGCCCACGTGGACAATAACTGAATGTCATGTGTCAATATGAGCCCACATGTACATTAAAAAAAATTAAAAATAAAAAATCTGGGCCATCCTCCTACCTCACCTCACGTTCCCATCCAACCCACCCTCCATTCTCTCCTCTGCGCCCACCTAACCCTCGCCCCCTGTTTCTCCACTGCGCCCACCCAACCCAGTCCCAAGCGAGGTCCTCCACCCGTCGCTCGAAGTAGCACCGCCGTAGCGCCATGAAAACGTGGAGTAACGTGCATCCCTTGGCGAAGAAGCTCTGGAAATCGTGATCATTCACGAAGGAGACCATGAGAAGTAGGAAGCCGATCACAAAGAGGAGGAGGCCAGAGAAGGAGTTGGAGGTCCGAATCAGGAGCTAGTCGTGGGGGGTGGACCCCAGTAGCTTCTGGGCGGTCTCGATCCCGTGTCCGAAGGTGTAGGAAGCAAATGACGAAGAAGGCCGACTCAGAATGACGAAGACGGTGCCAGTGACGACATTTATCAGGACAGCTGTGACTGATTTATTGCTGTGTGGGTGCCTCACGCGTCGTTTTGATGCTACCAAAAACCCTAGTTTTGGAGAATTAGGGAAGAAGGTGAAGCAGAAAGATAATTTTTTGATTTTTTTTTTCAATTTTTTTTTGTTGGTTTAATTTCTGAATCAGGGAGAAAAAGAATAAAAAATGTAAGAGATAACCCTAATTTTTTTTTAAAATTTAAAATTTTTAATATCCACGTGGGCCAATATTGACACGTGACGCCATTCATTGTCTACATGGGCGTTATGTCATCAGTTAACTGCTGATTTAACAGCAATCCTAACGGATGTATGAAAGTGTCCGAAAATTATGACTTCAGTTGTTGACTCTGAAATGAAAAAACTTGATGTACCAAATGTTGAAAATCAAGAAACTTCAAGGTAGTAAACTGAGATTAGCCCTATTAATTAATATGGAGTTGTTACATAAATATCTAAGCCACAACTCGGCTCTTCGAATTCAACTGCTCATGCGCCAAGATTTTCTAAACAAATCAACCACCAAAATGTCTTTTCTTTAATATGTCTGGCTCATAAATTAGATCTTCATACCTTAAATCCTTTGGACTCATTCATAGTATTTTATCTTTATAATATAAAGCTAAATCACTAATGAATAATCTTGCCCATTTATTTATTAATTAATATGGAGTTGTTACATAATATTTAATATTACGTTATTGGCTTTAAGGCACAACTCCAACAGGCTCTTCGAATTAAGATGCTCATCTGCCAATATTTTCTAGACAAATCAACAACAAAAGGTCTTTTCTTTTATTATGTCTGGTTCATGAATTAGACCTTCATACCTTAAATCCTATGGACTCATTCGTAGTATATTATCTCTATAATATAAAGCCAAACTCATGAATGAATAATCTTGCCAAATTATTTATTAATTAATATGAAGTTGTTACATAATATCTTATATTACGTAATTGGCTTTTAAGGCACAACTCCAACAAGCTCTTTGAGTTCAGCTGTTCATGCGCGAAGTTTTTCTAGACAAATCAACCACCAAAAGGTCTTTTCTTTTAATATGCCTAGCTCATAAATTAGACAATCACTTTTTGAAATTTGTTGGGCAACACAAAGATCGGATTGAGTTGTTTGCCAAACTAGAGTTGTTTGCCAAACTAAGTCCCCTTGTTGCTTTACTCTTTTGTTATACGCTTTCTCGACGATCTTCTTTTGAGGCATGAGTAGATTGCAAGCATCAAACCTTGCTTATTCTAAATCCTCTAACTCTTGCATCATTGCCTGCGTGTACTCACAAAAACTTTTTACAAAACGGATAGGCAAAAATGTTTGCCAAAATAAGTCCCCTTGTTGCTTTACTCTTTTGTTTTACGCTTTCTCAACAATCTTGTTTTGAGGCATGAGAAGATCGCAAGTATCAAAAATTGCTTATTCTAAATCTTCTAACTCTTACATCATTGTTTGTGTGTACTCGCCACTTGTCACTCGGCTTTGGTCAGCGACCCGTAAGGGGTTATCACTTATCTCCATTGGCAAAATAGATCATGCCCATATGTTAGAGCATAAGGAGAAACCCTTGTTGTCGAACACTATGATGCTAGTTAAGGCTAAATCGACTCATTACGGTTCAAATGCCACAGACTAGGCTTTTCTTTAATCATTTTTTTTCAAGATGCTAATAATAACTTTGTTACTGACTTCGGCTTGTTCATTGGCTTGGGGATAATATGGCGTTGACTTTCTGGTCTGATTTTAAGACCAAATATGTACTGTTTAAACCTTTCACCCTTGAAAATTGTACCATTATCGGTGATGATTGTTTCAAGGATATCGAATCGTGACACAATATGTTATTCGATGAAGTCATAGACTTCATTTGCACTGAGCTCGGCGTAAGACTTTGCCTCGACCCATTTTGTGAAGTTGTTGGTAACCTTTAGGATTCAAGCGTGTTTGGCCGCACGAGAGGTTGGAAGAATTTTCCTAATGACATCCATAGCCAATCCTCGAAATGGGCATGGTTTCACCACCAAATGTAGCTCATTCAGAGGAACCCAGTACATGAAGTCGTGTAACTGACATTGAATACAGCCACATGCATACTCAATACAATCTATCAAAAATGTTGGCCATAAATAACCATGGCGCTGGATAAGCCATCTCATTTTCCATCTTGACTGATGAACACCAAGATCCCTTCATGTAGGGCTCTTTTTGGAACATGGCATAATTTGTGGTGATGAATACCTAGGTCCATTCATGTATGGCTCGTTTTGGAATATGGTGTAATTTGTGGCATGATGGTAGACTTTTCCATCATGTTTTCCCCCTGGATTGTTGAGGTATTACATAATTGATCATTTAGCAGTCTGGTGGTATCACTTCAACAGTGCAGATGTTTTTTTGGCACCCCATGATCTGCTAAAGGTGGTAAAGATATTATCCTAGTTCTATTCAAGTTGTCTTTCTGGTGGGCTTGTTGAATAACCAGAGTCGAGATAACCTTTTTCGACCGTTATAACCTGGCTCATCTTACCCCCTGAGAGTTGCGTGTCGGAGGCGATTTGGGCAAGTTCATTGGCATCACCATTCTTAACCATAAAATGTGCTTGAATGTGATGCAAGAAAACATATCGGCCAATTAGGTAGTGACCATGTGATATGGAGCTAACGTGCAACTCATGCAATGGATAATTCCTTTAATCTTGTTAATTACAAATTTTGAATCACCGAAAACAAGAACTCGAGTTGCTTAAGATCATGAAGTAGCCCAAGATCGATCACAAGAGCCTCATATTCGGCATGGTTATTGACATATTTATATTTAGGTTTGAAAGCAAACAATCAACATTGACGCTCTAGTGATTAAATGACGATACTCACTCATGCCAAAGGCTTAATACTAGAGCAGTCGAAATACATGGTCTAGAAATTGTCTTGCATTTGGACTAGGACGATACCTACACTCACTGTTAAATTTCTGTTTTTTGATCTTCTTTAATTCATTCGACTTATGGTTGAAAATTAAAAAGTACATAGAAGTAAAAAATAGTATGCAGATAACACCACCCTTGATAAATTGAACACAATCTCATAGAAAATTAGAAAGCTAGTTTCTGATCAGGTCTGTCGAAAATCACCCTGTCCACTAATGGAGTGGATGTAAGGCCATCTCTAACCGATCTGGCCAGAGGGTCATAAGGCTGAAAATAGCCAGAACCAACTGACTGGCCCAAACCAACCAGCCAGCTAGCCCCGGCTGGTCTAACATTTTGAATCCCAATGGCTACTTGTTAAGGGGTGAATGCCCAAGAACTGTAATATCATTTTGGGATCATGGGACTCCAAAGAAAGCATGCCAGATCCATGTGTCAAATGACGCAACCGCCTCTAAAACAATAGTTGGCTTTCTCGATCTTTTGCTAAAGCCTCCTTGCCATCCGGTGGGACAGTTCTTCCACTACCAATGCATGCAATCTAATGATCTTATCATGCTCGGAAAGCCACGGTCTTCAACTTTGTGAAGAAGCCGATCTAGATCTGTTTGATTTGGTTGACAGAGGTACTCGTCTTTGTAAAGCTGAACAACTATGTGATAGAATTAAGCAAGATTATCAAGGCATGTAGATTAAGACATACCACATGTTTGATCCATCGCATAAACAGGGGAGGTAGAGGCCAGCATTCGGAGTGCAATAATAACCTTTTGATGAGGTGAAAAACCAGGGTGGCCTGTTCTGTCCAGTTTCTGTCGAAAGTATGGATTGACATGTTAGACATCATGAAGTAAATGCTCGAAGACATGACACCTCATCTAGAAGCGACGTCTAAAATCCTCTTCGTTGTACACCGAGTTGGGGTTGAAGTAGTTGTTCATCAGATTCTGATGCACTCTCTATTTCGTGGCTTGTAATCATGACCAGCAATAGAGCCACCCCATTGAGGTTGTTCCTTAGTTGCCTCACATGCCATGACCCCAGCCATGGCTGCCATATATGATGCATTGCACCATGCTTTATCTTCTTTATCGGACTCCTCATCTTCTTGTCTCATCTGCACCCATTTATCTTCCAATTCAGAATTGGATGAGAACCCCCAGTTGGAATTCATTGCAAACTTGAATTGAAAGAGATATTGGAGAGGGCAAAGCTGAAGGTGTGTGAATTATAAGCCAATATCCACCTTATTTATGGACATTGGAAGCTGACGATAAGAAGTGCCACGCAGATAAAAATCCTATCTAAAATTCCCACAACCAATTACATCTCGACACGTGACACTCGAAATTCTATCTGAAAAATTATTGAGATTACATATCGACAAGAAATCTGCAAAGTTACTCACAGCGACACGTGGTATTCGAGGCTCGAGATGTAAAATTATTGAGATTCCTTATCGACAAGAAATATGCAAAGTTACTCACAGATCGACACGTGACACTTGAAATCTGAGACGTAAAATTATTGAGATTCCTTATCGACAAGAAATCTGCAAAGTTACTCACAGATCGACATGTGACGCTCGAAATTCGAGACGTATATTCCAACTCGAAAAATTATTGACATTCCATCTCAAAAAATTATTGAGGTAGTTTAATTTAAGTAGCCATATTAATTCAATTAAAATAATAAATTATGTTTGGCCCCCTTGGTTGGAGATGGTTTTTTGTCATAGGGCTATGTTTGGCCTATGGCCCTCTGGTCCCTCGGTTGGAGATGGTAAGAAATATTGGATGGCATTGTTCATTAAAATATTAATTTCTTGGAAGGTTATAGGGCTAAAACGAGCCCTCTGGCCCTCATTCGGTTGGAGATGGCCTAAGTTCTTAAATGGGACTTTGTTTAGCCCAAACTCCTCCACCTTATTCTCCTGCTTTATCCTCTGCCCTGTCTCTTGATTTGTATAGCTTTTCAAATCCTCAGACGCGTTCTTTCCCCAGCTACAAAACCCAAACCCCTCTTTATCTCCCATTTATCCTCATTTTCTCCACCGTACAATCAAACTCTGTCACAAACCAACACCGTAATCTCAGTCGTCGTCTCTAGCCTAACCCACCAAGGCTCTAAATCCCAATGGAGCTACCTCCACTCTCTCTACCCTAATGGATTCAACCCATAAGACTTTTCCCAAATTACCCTTCATATAAAAAACAATCTCCGTCTTGTCCTTGCCTTCTTCCTCTGGACCCAACGCAAGTCTCTATGCAACCACAACCTCTTATTTTACTCTACCATTATCCACATCTGCGCCCAAGCCCAACTCCGATCCGAAGCTTACGACCTTATTCCAGCCGCCATTGGGCTTCCAATGAATCTAAGCCATTGAAAGTGTTTGAAAACCTCGTCAGGACCTACCAGCACCGTTGGTCAGCGCCGTTTGTGTTTGATTTACTGATCAAAGCTTGCTTGGAGCCAAAGAAAATCAACCTATAAATCCAGATTGTGAGAATGTTGTTGTCTCGTGGGATTAGCCCCAGATTGAGCACCTGCAATGCTCTGATTCGAGTTCTTACGCAGCGTTGAGGTACGTATGCTGGTTACAAGGTTAATAGAGAAACTTTTGGATTAGATTGTGATGTTTTAGAGAAAAATGTGAAAATGGTTGCTAGTATTAGTCCCAGTGTGCAAACTTTTAGATTGGCGGGTTTAGCAAAATCAGAGAGATTGAAATGGCTGCAAAGTTTTTCAAAGAAATGGGATTGAGTGGAATAGAGAGTACTTGTGTTGCTTATGAGCATCATTTTACTGGGTACTGTGAAATAGGAAATCTTGATTCTGCTATGCTCTCGTACAAAGACATGCTTAGGAAAGATTTCAAGCCTGAGGGGTCAACAATGGATGTGTTGATTCAGGGGCTTTGTGAATGGATGTGTTGATTCAGGGGCTTTGTGATGAGAGTAGGGTTTTAGAAGCTTTGAATGTTATGAGTGTTGGAATTTTGGGTAAATTACACTTTACCACCTTAGATTTGAGGTCTATTACAACCTCATGCAACATCTTCAAAAAATTTCACTTTCATACCTCACGTACTATTTTATTTCAATATAATACCTCTGTTACATTTTTCATCTATTGGTTTGTTAAGAGCTAACATAGCAGTAGTAGACCCCATTACACGTCAGCCCACTCCCTCCAAAACTTGGACACGTATACCCTATTACACGTCAGCCCACCCCTTCTTCTTCCACCCGACCACAGGGCCTCCATCTCCTCCAATATCCATAACCACCAGAGCACCACCCCTCCCAATCCCTAAACCCTCATTCTCTAATTCTCCCAATTCTTTTGACTCGTCTTCTTCCCCAAATCTCCGTAAAAAATCTCTATTTTCGCTCTCAATCCGAAAGAAAAAAATCCCTGAAATTTCATGGATTTCAAAATTTTATTTCCCAAAATTCATATGTTGAGGACAGGGGAGTTGACAGAGCAGTTGAGGAGGGCGAGGATGGTGTCGGAGGTGGGCGGGATAATGGTGGACTAGTTTGGGGTCATGAGGAAGTCGTGGTGGGGCTGGAGGATGGAGCTGGTGGACATGGCGGGGTCGTCAACGACCATGGTTTTCTGAATCCCGCACCACATTGCCGTCTGTTGTCAATCCACCGCACCTCATTGAAACTGATCTATCCAATCCTCACCATTGGAAACCGTCCTGGAGGTCGAACCAGCCGCTGCAACTTGAAGATTGAACCCATTGCTTCCCTCTGCACCCACCATCGAAACTCGTGCGATATGCTTTTTCCCTCTGCTCCCACCCCTTCCACCTGATGTAAGCCTTCCCCTTCCCTCTGTTCGCTCCGATCTTGACGAGCTCCGCCATTAAATGGCTATGCAACTGATTGCGCCATAGTGCCATCGCCGAAGCCGATGGTGGCGTCCTGATCATACCAATCTCCTCTACATACGTCCTTTTCAGCTCTGAAACTATTTCCTTCTTTCAAAGCTCACCTTCATTTTTTTGTCTTATTTTACCGCTTTGGGAGGCCTTTCTTTTCCCTAATTTTATGTTAATATGAGAATTTGGATTTTTTTGGGGTTTGGGGTGGGGTGGGTTTTTTGGATGGGAGGGGAGGTGAAGAGAGTGGAGGAGAGGAAGAAGGTGGGTCGGGAAGATGAGTTTCAGGGTTTTTTTTTGTTTTTTTTGGTTTTTTTTGTTTTTTTAAGGATAAATTATTATTTTAAATTAATAAAAAAATATTTTTTTGCAACGTGGTATAAATTTGGTAGCCATGTCAGCACAAATGTGGATCTTATATTTGCCACGTCATCACTTAACTGTTTACTTAACGGATTTTCTAACGGATGTATGAAATTGAAATAAAATGATAAGTAAATGTATGAAATTGAAATGTTTTAAAGATATTGTAAGAAGTTGCAATCAACCTCAAACCTGAGGGGGTAAAATGTGTGGTGCTTATAACACTATGATTGGTGGGTTTTGCAAAATCAGAGAGATTGAAATGGCTGTAAAGTTTTTCAAAGAAATGGGATTGAGTGGAAGAGAGAGTACTTGTGTTGCTTATGAGCTTCATATTACTGGGTACTGTAAAATAGAAAATCTTGATTCTGCTATGCTCTTGTACAAGGATATGCTTCGGAAAGATTTCAAGCCCGAGAGGTCAATAATGGGTGTGTTGATTCGGGGGCTTTATGATGAGAGTAGGGTTTTAGAAGCTTTGAATGTTATGAGTGTTGGAATTTTTGATTGAGTATTTCAAAATACAAATTTGTACAATGTGATAAGTGTCATGCCGTTACTATTTTGTTATTGCATTGAAAGGTCTATTTTATCGTATATAGCTGATTTAGTCCCTGAATTATTACCTCAGTGAAAATTAGGTCCCTGAATTATTTTTTCAGTAAAATAAGTCCCTAAATTCATTAGAAATTGCTAATTTCATCCCTACTATTATATTCAAAGCTATTTTATCCAATTTTTCGTCAACTTAAGTCACTTGACACACTTTAGAGTGTAATACCATCATTTTCTTGTTTATAAGCCCTTAACATTTCATATAGGTTGCTAATTTAATGTCTAATTTACCCTCAAAAGTTAACTTACACTATTTCTTTATGAAAAACTACCAATTTATCCTCCAAAGTTAACTCCATACACTATTTCTTTATGAAAAGTATCAATCTACCCTCCAATGTGTATCACATGCAAGTAATGTGACTTAAATTGGTGGAAAATTGAATATAGTAGCTTCGAATATAACATTAGGGATGTAATTGGCAGATTTTTATAATTCAGGGACTAATTTTTCTGAAAAAATAGTTTAGGGATCTAATTTTCACTAAGGTGATAATTCAGAGACTAAATTGACAGTTTACTCTAAATTTAAGCTGTTTCTCCCTATAGAATTATATTCTTGAAATCATTGTGTGGTGGTTTCTTTCTTTTATAATAGAAAACGTTTTCTACATTCAATCAGCTATTTATATGTGTAATATTTAGTATGCAAATGAAAGCCATTAGCTAATTCTTTAGTACATAATAAAGAATTGAAAATCAATTTTATAGCCGTTATCTCATTTACATTCAATTATTATGAAAATTGTTAATGCAATATTCTTTGATATCCTACTGTTCTATTTGAGCTCTTTTATATATAGCTTCCTTTGTTCCAACCTTGGGTGTAATCTTTTTCTTTTCTAAAAACCCCACGTAGTTAATTGAAAAGAATCCTACCATCCTCTTATCTCCTAATCTCTTGTATTCTCTCAAATGCTATTATAATTTCCACCTCTTATATGCCAAAGGAAAGAATCGAGTTGTTCACTCGATCCAAATATTGCGAGTGTACGCTTACAAGGATCATAGGTTGTTGTATCCTGGAGGGTAGGACGCCATAACTTACTACACCGAGACATTGTCTCCGAGGGGCACAATCTACTCTTAAGGTCAGTGAACTTACATGCCTCAACCTAAAATCTTATTCTAATCAAGGACCAAAGAAGAGCGTTCTTTACCTACCAAAGATAGGTATTTTATCTTATTTTGTTTATCTTATGTAATTAATTGTGGGAATGAAAATTATCGTACTAATATTTATTTTATGCGATTTGTTATAGAAGAAGTACCATCCGGATCGCCAATATTTCCAACAATGAGAAGTGCAACAGTGGATTATTGTTTTTGTCCGACTGAGAAGAGTTATGAGAATCTGATAAGAGGGTTGTGTGCAGAGGAGAAGTTGGAAGAAACGCTTAAGCTTCAGGCTGAGATGGTGGGAAAAAAGGGTTTAAACCGAATTCTGAGGTCTATAATGCACTTATGAGTCCTTATATGAAACAAGGGAACAAGGAAGTAGCTGAAAGGTTGAAGATAGAAATGTTGGGTACTCAAATGTGTGGGAATGCGAGTAGATGATTTGCTGCACCTTTTAACAAACTTGAAGTTTTTTCTTTTAGATGCAGGCTGGACAACATGCAGGTTTCTAGTGAATCTTCATGTGGATGATGGACCAATAGAAAAGGATTTTAATGATCAAAATACCAGATTGTGGATAAAGTTAATAACAACATTGCACGAGAGGTTATGAGTCTTGCCTTGAATTGTTGACATTGATACTCTCCCTTGAAGAGCTTGCGGCGGAAGGGCTCTGCCTATTGTCAAGAACCTATGGATGGCTGCATTTATTCCAAAATGTGCTTATTCTAAGATGGCTTCGTAGCCTGATAGAGGGATATTCGGAAGCATTGAAAGCGAGAACAAGGTCCTGGTAAATCCTCTCGAAGATATTACAAAGAAAGAGTTCCTGAAGTTAAGTCTAGATAGCAGATAGTGTTTCCATAGATATTGGATAAGGACAGCCAAGGCAGGTCTTGCAAAGGTAACTGACATGATAATCGCTTTATGCAGCCAGCATACCATCTTACTTTCTGACTCGGTTGAATTCTGAGAGCTCTAACTCTGCTGCTCATGAGCTGAGAAGATGGGTTAAACTTTTGGTGTGTGTAATGTGTGAAATTTATGTACCCGGCATAACTGACTAAGAAAAGCACCGCTGAGTTGTAAAGTTTTCAATTTGTATGGCATGTTTTCATGTTTTGTCAAGCAAGATATATCATTACATGTATGCTAATTATGTTTCTTAGTTGCCAGAAACGGATGAGGTGTTGCTCTTGCAATAAAATGATTGATCATCAAGTTGTTGAGCTTTCAAACGTTGAATGAAACTTTTATTCATGATTTACAATTGCTTGTGTATGATTTGAACACTACTCAAATACAAACCTATGGTTTGAAATAGTTTTGAATGCCCTCATGGTTCACAAATTTCTACAGAAGTCGAAGACAAGCTTTATCACGAGAATTCACCAGGAAGGAAATAACCAAAGATTAAAAAGAGATGAAGCCAAAGACAGAAACCATGACACGAAATCCATTGCAGCCGATCTTTCGAATCAGCTGCAAAACTTTGGAGGGCAGTATGGACCGTTTGCGTGGAGCAGGATATCCACAACGCAAACCTTTTCTATATCCAGTAGATTGCTACAAGCTACATGGGAGGGAGGAAGCGATGGGAGAGCCAAAATGTACTTATAGACAATCAAATATTGCAAAACTTGTGAAAGCTAACGAGTAAAATATGTACCTTTTTTTCCTTCGGTAAGCTGTATGTTTTGGTTTGTTCATTGTATTGTAGGATTGAAGAAAAATGATCATTGTCTTGTCAAGCAACTTTTAGCTTTTTGAGCAACCTTTCATATATGGGTTGTGCTACTATTTACACATTTTTTTACTTTTCACGCACTCTTTTCAATTTCCGATTGTTGGATGAAATGAATTGAAGAAGATCAAAGAATAGAAGTTAACATGGGGTGTTTGAGAGGTACAAAGAGTTGTGTGGATATCACTACCCTTTATATATTTATTCTCCTTATTTTTCTAGATTAGATAGAAAGGGTCACATGACAATAATTATAAAAAAAAAAAAAAAAAAACCCTCTTGCATGCGTGTGAACAGGGTGGTATTGGTATGATTACCGTATCAAAATCCATGTACCAATTACTATACCAAACTTTTGGTATGACAAAATCTATTACTTTTAATGTGCCAAACTTTCGGTATACGAAATAGTTCAATTGGCATGGTATGGTAATGATAATTACAACTTTGTTTTGGGCCAAAATTTGATTTTTTTTAACCCAATTCAAGGCCCAAACGTGTTTTGGCCACTCTCTTTGGGTTTCTAAAACATTTTTATTTAATTATGAGAATTTTATAGAGATTCATTTAAGAAACAAGAAGTAAATAGATGAAAGAATTGCTGAAAGAATCCAACATCCCTAAAAAAAATAGTACAAATATTCCTAAATTCCATCTCTACTTTCTTTAAAATTGTACAAAAAATTAACTTGATAGATGATGTCACATCCCCCTTAGGGGCCCGACGTCCTCGTCGGCACACTTCCGGCCAGGGATTGGCTCTGATACCATTAGTCACATCCCGGCCCGGGGCGGACCACTTCTCGGGCCCGCTCCACCACTGTAGCACAATATTGTCCGCTTTGGGCCCCGACTACGCCTTCACAGTTTTGTTTCTGGGAACTCACGAGCAACTTCCCAGTGGGTCACCCATCCTAGGAGTGCTCTGGCCCCTTTCTCGCTTAACTTCGGAGTTCCTACGGAACTCGAAGCCAGTGAGCTCCCAAAAGGCCTCGTGCTAGGTATGGATGGGAATATACATTTAAGGATCACTCCCCTGGGCGATGTGGGATGTCACAGACGAAGCCAGGGAGAAAGACATCCCAATTTGATGAAGGAGAAGATGACATGGACTGTGAAGAGAGAGAGAGTTACTGGAACGGAAGCAACATAGATGAAGCCGGTGGCTTGATAAGTGAAAAGATGAAGAGTCGCAGCGCAAGAAGGCTTAGGTTTTTTTATTGGGAAAGTGGAGGTTAGAGGGTGAGATGATTGGATAAATGACTAGGAAAAAAATATAAAGTGCATATATAATGATAATAATACCTAATTATATATAAATGAATAAATAAATGATATAATATTAATAGTAGTGGTACGGTACGGCAGTGAAAATGTGATACTTGCAAATTTCCTAGTTAGTGGGAAAAAAAAGTAACAACAATGTGAGTCAGTCCCTAGTTAGTGGGAATTTCAGGTAGTGAAAATGTGAAACTTGTAAATATCCTACCACATTTGCTTTTGGAGGTGAATTTTTTGATTTTGATTTGTGAGGATCATATGTTCCAGATGCAAAAGCATTTATCTTTTGCTTCGGATGCTTTTAATATTAAGAAGAAAAAAAAAAAGGATATTACTCTACCAGAAGACATATAGCTTGTGTTGTAGTTGTTTTATATGCATTAAAGAAGTTTCTCCCATTAATTAGACATCGAACAAATCATTCATGAGGAGAATTGAATTTGAAACCTCTTTCTAGTGGTGTATCAAGTGTGGTGGTTGTAACACACCTATAGTTTATAATCAACCACAAATTTAAAAAAAAAAATGGTTTTAGCCAAAATGGTATCTGAGATTAGCATAACTCATTATTTTGGTCTTAAAATCAACAAAAGTGGTCCATGAGATTTTCTACCGTTATTTTGGTCCTTCTGTTTCTGTTAAATTGAAGAAATGGTCAGGTTAAGAGGAGAGGCTGATTTGACAAAAACAGTTTCAATCTAATAGAGATTTCTTACAGAACGACCAAAATGATTGACCATTGATAATTTCAAGGTGAAATCATAAAACCTAGATGTTGAAGTTTCCAAGCCAATTCAAAAAAGCAACAAAGATATGGTGAAATCATAAAAACCCAGATGTCGTCGGCCTTGGATGCTCCGGCTTTGGCCTTGGATTTGAAATAATGCTCCTTGTCCGACATCTTTTTGCCTCCGAACTTGCTGAGAGAGTTTCTTTCTCCCTGTTGGGTTTTTGTATTTATTTATGCTAAACCAACGAAAGAGGGCGACTTATGGTTCTAAGGGTGTGATCAACTCTATGTTCCTCATTCCAAGGCTTCTAGGTCAAATCTCCACTGTTGGATTTGTGGTTGGTTTTTCGCTCGCCTTTCACTCAATTTGTTTTTTTTTTTAAAAATAAATTTATCCAAAAAGAATAGGAGAAGTCATGAGGAGGAAATATCCATCCTTAATGTTAATAGTCAAAACCTAGACTGGAAGCTGAAGGTCTTGAACAAAAAAGTGCTTGAGTCGACTGAATGCTATAGTACAGAAACCATAGGTCAACTCAGATTCACTATTAAAGATGGCTTGAGCCATTTATCATAGAAATCTTAGGTCGACTGAAGGCTATAGCACAGAAACCTTAGGTCGACTCTGTCTTCCTGCCAGCAGCATACTTACTGCAGTTTTTAGGTGACTTCCTGCAGTCTCTCTACAAGCAGCATACTTTCTGCAGTCTCTCTGCAGCAAGCATGCTTCCTGTAAGCAACATACTTACTAGGTGACTTGTTGATGTAAATCTCCTTAAATCAAGAAGTGTCTTGTAATCAGTCAATTAGTCCTTAAATCAAGGAGAAGGTGGCGTGTCCCTTCTCCCTTGTTTTCTGTTTTTACTGCTATATATTATGCTTGCTGTAAACTCTTTCATTATTATTCGAAATATATCAAAACTTATTTTTCCACATGGTATCAGAGCAGTGTCCTTCTTAGGCCTGACTCTGCAACTTTTTTGCCGTGATTTTTCTCTCTTCTCAGCCAATAATATGGCAGAAGAAAATTCAGTCAATCAACAAGCTGAAAGCTTTCTTGCCTCCCCGGCTACGAATTTCTCTGAGGTTGATATCAACCTAAATCAAAGACTCAGTTCAGTTTTGCTAAATGAGTTTAATTATCTTCCTTGGTCA
The DNA here is from genome assembly GCA_024362995.1 of Heteromeles arbutifolia. Lineage (NCBI taxonomy): Eukaryota > Viridiplantae > Streptophyta > Magnoliopsida > Rosales > Rosaceae > Heteromeles > Heteromeles arbutifolia. The sequence continues at coordinate 32,578,164 of JANCRC010000002.1, read as the reverse complement.
AGGGCAGTCTCGTTGGCTCTTCGTGGAAGGGCCAAACTTGGCTTCATCAATGGAGTCATTAAAGCACCAGAAATTTCGTCTCAAAATTATGAAGCATGGCTGTGCAAAGATCAGTTAGTTATTTCATGGTTGCTAAATTCTATGGAGAGGAAAATTGCTGAAATTTTCAGCTATTCTAATTCATCACAACATCTATGGAATCAAGTGAAGGAAATGTATGGAAATCAAAACAACTCGGCCCGTGTCTTTCAACTCAAGAGAGACATTGTAGCTCTTCAACAAGAAAACAAGTTCTTCGTGCAACATCTTGGCAAACTTACCACTATGTGGAATGAGCTTGATATCTATCAACCTCACACTACAGATGCGACTGTGTTGCTAAAATGAGCCGAGGAGGACAAAATTTTTCAACTACTAGCAAGCTTGAGCTCGGAGTATGAAGACTTGAGAAGTCACATTTTGATGACTTTAGAGCTCCCGTCTTTCTCGAGCGTGTGTGCCACCATTCAACGTGAAGAGGTCAGAAGACAAGTCATGGGATTAGATACCAAAATTGTCACGCGTGAATCTCGAGCATATGCCTCAAATTACCAATCACCTGAGGTGAAGGTTTACAAAGGTAAGCGCCCCGACTTGAAGTGTGATCACTGTCTTGGAATTAGCTATCGCGGGATTGGTCACACGAAGGATCGGTGCTGGATACTTCATCCTGAGCTGAAACCAAATTTTAACAAGGATAGCAAATTACCATACAAGGTAGCTGCTAGTTCACCATACAAAGTCAGTCATATGGCAAACCTAGTAAAGTCCACTTCAAATCATGCCACTACTGATGGGCTATTGGATTTTACTTCAAGTCATGTTGCTCTAATAAATGAGTTTGCATCATTTCTTCAACAAAAGAAAGGAAATGGAAAGGTTGAAGAGGCACCAGTGACTGAATCTAAGAACCATTTTGCGATGCTTGGCAAGTTTGTGGGGTTTCTAGCAGAGGCTGAAGGTGTACCATATGAAGCTGTCCCAGGTATTTTCCATGCTTTTTCCACTGCTCTAAATAATAGTTGTGTGCATGATTGTTGGATCATAGATTCGGGTGCCACTGATCACATGACAAACCAAAGAACAAACTTGCATGAATTTCAAAATGTGTCATCTCAAGTGTCTGTTGCTAACGGAAAAGGAGTCTTCGTTATGGGTAGAGGAAAAATTAGGTTACTTTCGAACCACGTTGAGTCCACTGCCCTATATGTCCCTGCCTTCCCTTTTCAACTTCTTACCATTGGAAAAATTACCAAAACCTTAAGCTGCCTTGCAATTTTCTCACCAAAAAATGTGATTTTTCAGGATCTAGTCACCGGGAAGACGATTGGTGAAGGTTTCTTTCTCAATGGTCTTTACTATTTGCCAAGAAACGGCTCTCTGTCCAAAGGCCTCCAAGTTAGTGCAGCCTCAAGTTCAAAACAACCCCAAGATCCACATTTATCGCATCAACGTCTAGCACATCCTTCTACCCCTATTTTGTCTAAGTTATTTCCTACTATGTGTCAAACTTTTATGAAGTGTGACACTTGTAATTTCTCCAAATTCGCTAGATTACCTTTCAATTCTTCCTTGTCTAGAGCTAGTAAGCCTTTTGAAATTGTACATTCTGATATTTGGGGTCTAATTAATGAATCATTTGATGGCTACAAATATTTTGTGACATTTGTTGATGATTTCACAAGAATTACTTGGATATATCTCTTGAAATTCAAAAGTGAAGTGTTTACTATGTTTAAAGACTTTCACAATCTTGTTACTACTCATGTCTAACAACATGACACAATATTTGAGCATGCATGGCATATTTCATCAAACAAGTTGTGTTAGGACGCCCCAACAAAATGGAGTGGCCGAGAGGAAAAATAGAGACCTCCTCGAGAAGACACGTTCTCTGATGCTTCACATGAACATTCCTAAAAAGTTTTGGTCACAAGGCGTGCTCACTGCCACATATTTGATAAACAGGCTTCCAAGTCGAATTTTGGGGTTTAAATCACCCTTTGAAGTTCTTAAAAATCGGCCCATAGATCTGTCACATTTAAAAGTGTTTGGATGTACATGTTTTGTGCACGTTCAAGTATCTCATCGTGATAAGTTGGATCCTCGATCTATTAAGTGTGTGTTTTTGGGCAACTCTTCAACTCAGAAAGGGTATAAATGTTTTAATCCTGTTACTAACAAGATTGTGGTGTCTTGAGATGTAAAATTTGAGGAGTCCATTCCTTTTTTTCACAAAGGAACCGCAGATTCAAGTAAGAGGGAGACTTGGGAGGATTTGATTCCGCTGCCTAATCATATTGGGGATATTAACTTGGATCATCTTTAAGTTGATGTCACTCATGCTCCTATTTCCGATGCCTCTCATCCTCCTGATTCTTCAAGGGTTGATCAAGTTGATGCCTCTTATGCTCCTGTTTCTGATTCATCTCTAAACCATCAAGAGGTTGATCCACTTCCAGTTAGAAGAAATCCTCCAAGTGCACGCCAACCTCCACCCAAACTGCTGGATTATGTTACCTATGCAGCACGGCATCCAATCACTCTTGCATATCATCGATACTCATCTTCTCATGCAGCATTTCTTAGTGTTATCTCAAACCACCATGAACCCAGTACGTTTCAGGAAGCCAACCTTCATACCAAATGGAGACAAGCTATAGATGAGGAACTGTGAGCTCTTAACGACAACCACACTTGGAGTCTTGTTCAACTCCCTTGTGGCAAGAAAGTCGTGGGTAGTAGGTGGGTCTACAAACTCAAATTCCATTCTGATGGCTCTGTTGAGCATTATAAAGCAAGATTGGTGGCTCGGGGTTGTACTCAAACGTATGGGGTAGACTACAAGGAGACTTTTGCGCCTGTGGCCAAGATGAATACAGTTCGGGTCCTTCTTTCTGTGGCAGTCAACCAAGGTTGGTTCTTATTCCAAATGGACGTTAAAAACACATTCTTGCATGGGGAACTTGAAGAAGAAGTATACATGCAACTACCTCCTGGACATCCTCAAGCCTCCCAAAATGGTCATGTTTGTAAGCTCCATAAAGCCATTTATGGGTTAAAACAGTCCCCTCGAGCATGGTACGCTAAGTTAAGCTCGGTGTTGGAAGAAGTAGGATTCTCGATGAGTAATGCAGATTAATCCTTGTTTGTTCGCATAGGTTCATTGGGTAAATTGGCGGTATTAATTTACGTCGATGATCTTATCATAATTGGCGACAACATGGACGAGATTGTGTCTCTCAAATAGTCTCTTCATCAAAAGTTTGCTATCAAAGATCTTGGTAAGCTAAACTACTTTCTCGGCATTGAGATGGCAACTTCCCATAAGGGACTGTTTTTTAACCAAAGAAAGTACGTGTTGGATTTTCTTCGAGAGGTCGATATGCTTGATTGTAAACTAGTCACTACTCCCTTGGATTGCAAGCTCAAGTTAGACATGACTGGGGAACTTTTCACTCACATAAGTTACTATCAACGGTTAGTTGGTAAACTCATTTATCTTACTATTATACAGCCCGATATTACTTATGATGTGAGTCTTGTTAGCCAGTTTATGCATGCCCCTATTGTTACTCATCTACATGTTGTTAAGAGGATACTACAGTATCTCAAGGGGTCTATTGGGCGTGGTATTCTCATGAGAAATAATGGTTCCACTCAAATACAAGGCTATACGGACGTAGATTGGGCGAGCAATGCTCTCGATCGTAAGTCAACCATGGGTTAATGTACTTTCGTGGGTGGAAATTTGGTCACTTGGAAAAGCATAAAACAGAATGTCATTGCTCGATCTAGTGCTGAGGCAGAATATCATGCAATGGCTTCCACTGCGTGTGAATTTATATGGCTCAAGAGTCTTCTTTCTGACTTGGGATTCCCTAGCAATGCACCGATGTCCCTCATGTCCGACAACCAAGCTGCGATGCACATTTCATCCAATCCAGTGTTTCATGAACGTACCAAGTATATTGAAATGGATTGCCATTATATGCGAGCTCAAGTTCAGTCCAAAGTTATTCAAACTCTCTTTACTCGTATTCATGATCAATTGGCTGATTTGTTTACCAAGGCGTTGCCAGCTACACATTTTCAGTACCTTCTTGGCAAGCTTGGCTCCATTAATCTTATGGATCCAGCTTGAGGGGGAGTCTTGAACAAAAAAGTGCTTGAGTCGATTGAATGCTGCACAGAAACCATAGGTCGACTCAGATTCACTGTTAAAGATGACTTAAGCCATTTATCATAGAAATCTTAGGTCGACTGAAGGCTATAGCATAGAAACCTTAGGTCGACTCTGTCTTCCTGCCAGCAGCATACTTACTGCAGTTTTTAGGTGACTTCCTGCAGTATCTCTGCAGAAAGCATGCTTCCTGCAAGCAACATACTTACTAGGTGATTTGTTGATGTAAATCTCCTTAAATCAAGGAGTGTCTTGTAATCAGTCAATTAGTCCTTAAATCAAGGAGAAGGTGGCGTGTCCCTTCTCCCTTGTTTTCTGTTTTTGCTGCTATATATTATACTTGCTGTTAACTCTTTCATTATTATTGGAAATATATCAAAACTTATTTTTCCACAGAAGGTGAGTGATTTTATAGATAATAATTGTTGGGGTAGGCAGAAGCTTTCTTGTGTTGTTAGCAGTGAAGTGGTTAAGAAAATTTGTAATATTCCAATTCCTATTCAAAATACCAAAGATACACTTATTTGGGGTATGCGGCTTAAACGAAAAGACACAAGGTAATTATAAGATGTGGAAGCTTACCCTTCTCCTGAGGTTAAGATGTTTGTGTGGTTATTTCTTCGTGATAGACTTCAAACAAAAAAAGGATTAGTTGATTTGTGACTAATGTTGATCAAATATGTTCATTGTGCAATAATGGTGAGGAATATCAAATACACCTATTTTTCAAAGGCAGTGTTTCAAATTTGATTTGGAATTGTTACTCGGTAAGTCCTTGCATTTTAACTAGTAACAACTTTGATTCTCTTTCGTTACATCATGTTGACATGGAGGAGCTTAGTGACTCGGGTAAAGTTTTCTTCTTAGGTTGGCAAATTTGGAATAATATAAATAATAAATATTTCAGAAATTTGAATCCCAGTCTGAATAGGTCCACTAGATTGGCTATCCTTATGAGTGATAATTATCTCAAGTCAAATGCCAAAGAGCGTAAAAAGAGCACATGTGATAATTCCTCGATTATTAAATTGCATCCTCCAAATAAGAATTATTTTAAGTTGAATTTGGATGGTTTGGTGGCTGGTTTTGTCATTAGAAGTGACACTGGGCATCTCATTGGGGGTGAAGCTTTAAACTTTGATGGTGCTACTATTTATGAGGTGGAGGCAAGGGGTTTAAAGGAGGGCCTTCTCTTTGCTCTAAGGGCTTTACAAACATTATGGTGGAAGGTGATTCTAGACTTGTCATTCAGGCTGTACAAGGAATTGGTGCAACCCCATGGAATATGGTCCCTATCATTGATGATATCAGGTGAACGGCGGCCAAGTTCTTAAACATAAAATGGAGCCATATCTACAGAGAGGCAAATATTGTTGCGGATGCCTTTGCCCGTTAGGGTATTCTTATATCTGATTGTCATATTTGGGATAATTGTACTCCCTCCTTGCTTTTGATGCTCTTTTCTTTGATAACAGGGGGACAAGTTGCAATTGTGGCTTCTCTGTTTAATGCATTTTTGGTTTTAAAAAAACAAAAAGACATAACTGTTGTGGCCTATATTTAACTAATAGGGAGAGAGAGAGGTGGCGACACATAGAGAGAATATAGAGAGGCATGTGTTTGTAGGGTTGTGTAGAGGATGTGTTATTATCCATATGCAGTGCTTTAATTTATAGTAATAAGGGAGAGGTCTCCTCCAAGGAATACAAGTCCTAATAGGGAAGAATAACTATAATCAAATCTAATCTAGGATTTACACAATCACACTTAAATAAGAAGTTTATAACACCCCCCTTGAGTGTGTAAATACTCAAGTAGATTCGGCATCATGTAGAGTTGAGGAAGTTGACTCGTCAACACTGATTTTGGGAACATGCCATTCTCAAATAAGGTAGGAACTTGCATGAGGAAGTAAGTCTCACAAAATAATGCAATATCAAATAAAACATCTACGGGACGTCATCAGGGATATGATCGACCCAAGGTGGATGCCTCATCAAAAATGCTCCTAATCATAGGGAAAAAGAGTACATTAAGATCAAGCAAGTATACTTCAGGATACTCCCCCTGAGTTTGACACAATTCCAAAGAGAGCTAGCAATGTTACAACTCAGAAAGTTTACGCATACCTATTCCTTGAACAAGCTTCTGAAATGTCACATTCAGTAGTGATTTGGTGAAGAGATTGGTGAGATTGGCTTGTGAACGGATTTGCGTGACTTCAATCTTTTGATGCTTTTGTTGTTGATGTGAAAAGAAGAACTTCGGCGTAATGTGCTTGGTGTTGTCTCCTTTGATGTAACCCTTATTGAGCTGTTCAATGCATGCTGCGTTGTCTTCATAGATCATCATCGGGACGTCAATGACGAGGTAAAGATCGCAGGAGCTTCGAATATGGCCCACAACTGCTCTAAGCTAGAAGTATTCCCGAGTTACTTCGTGTAGGGCGAGAATTTCAGCATGGTTAGATGAAGTGGCAACTAAGGTCTATTTAGTTAACCTCCAAGAGATTGCGGTGCCAACGGTAAAGAGATAACCCGTTTGAGAACATGCCTTGTGTGGATCAGATAAGTATCATACGTCGATATAACCAACAAGGTGAGAATCCACTCGAGATAAGGGGGTGCGGCATCACTCAAGGATTCGTAGGGATAAAATAAGCCTAGATCTGTTATACCCTTAAGGTAACAGAAGATGTTTTTAACACCAATCCAGTGTCTACGTGTTGGTGCAATATTGTATCTTGCCAAAAGATTGACAGCGAATGAGATGTTGGGTCTAGTGCATTGAGCTAAGTACAATAAAGCTCCTATCGCACTTAGATAAGGAACTTCAGGCTCCAAAATCTCTTCATCATCCTCCTTCAGACGGAAGGGATCTTGTTATGCATATAGCGATCGAATGACCATATGAGTACTCGAAGGCTTCGCTTTATCCTCGTTAAAGTGGCGCAACACCTTCTGGGTGTAATTCGATTGATGTACTAAGATTCCATCTGAACGGTGCTTTATCTCGAGACTGAGACAGTATCGAGTCTTTCCTAGAACTTTCATCTCAAATTCTGACTTCAGGTGCGCGGCAGTTCTCTGGAGCTTTTCAGGAGTTCCGATGAGATTCATGTCGTTGACATAAACTGCAACAATCGAAAAACTGGAATGTGACTTCTTAATGAACACACAAGGGTCTGATTCAGTCTGATTCAGACTGATTCAGTCTTCAAATTTGATGTAGATGCATAGGTTGTTGATCCAAGGGTCGCAATGACTTGATCTCGGACAACTGATTGAACGATTGCTTCAAGTTTTGAGCTTGAAACAATGCGTGGATAGTTTTCTCCTCAAAGCTGCGGCAAAGGTAGTGTTGATGTAGGATTTTGTTGATTCAAACATCATTACAAGTTTTGAGCTTGTAACAAAGTTTTGAAGGAATCGGCACAAGTGCTTGTTGATTTTTGAAGGGAATGCTTCAGCTTTGATCAAAAGAAAGCTTCGGCTTTGGTTGTGCCTTCTTTGAAGAGAGTTTTTGCAACGTATTAGTCTTTAAAGATTTGGGGCAGAGGTTCCTCTGGATGTAGAATTGCCGACCCTTCGATGTAGAATTCGTTGACCTTTATGCTTGTCTTGGGACCTTGTATTTATAGACTTCTCAAAGCTTGCCTTTGGATGGATTTGGCTTTGATTTGTGTTTTGATTCGTCCTTGGGAGAATTTAGGCATGTTTTGTGTCTTAATTTTAGCCACTTTCGCATGCTTGGCTGAAATCTATAGGGCTTTCTTGCCTATTTTGTGAGCAATCTTCAATTCTTGCTTGTTTTGTAAAGATGCTTTAGCGTTCTTTCGGGTTTTGGGAGCAACTTGGACCCCTTGACGATTTTAAGAGGGATTTTCTCCCTTTTGCCGACTTTTGGGAAGGTTTTGTACTTCCCTTGCTTGATTTGTGCCACATGTCATTGATGACTTGTCCATTTGTGATGAGTCATATGTCATATGGAGCTTTGTGATGCACCTTTTGTATGCAATGAAATTTACATGTCTACAAATGCCCCCACTTCAAGGCGCGTTGTAGGCATGTGCTTGTCACATGTAGGAAACATGTTTTGAAGTCCTGCAATGTGAATGTTCTAACTTAAGGGTCGTCAAGACTTGATCTTGAATTAGTTTTCTTCTTCAAGGGCCGTAGAGGTTTATGTCTTGAACGAAAACATTTCTTCAAGGGCCGTTGAGGCGTAGCGTATTTCTTGAATTGAAATGATGAATTTCGTCAAGGGCTGTTAAGGCGTATTCCTTGGACGAAACATTTCTTCAAGGGCTGTTGAGGCTTGGTCTTGAATGAAATGAAAATTTTCTTCAAGGGTCGTAGAGGCTTGATCTCGAAAGAAATTTTGGAAATGGATAAATCGACACATACTTATTGTGTGTATTGATTTTTATAATTTTTTGACAAAATACATTTGGTGCATTTTGAGTTTTTTCCTTGTGGTTGTAGGAAAAAAATGTTTTTCCTTCCTTAGGTAGGAACCTCATTCAATTTTGGTAATGAGGGTGATTTCCTTCAAGATGTTGGAAAGTTTTGGTGATTTGCTTCAAGGTTTTGGAAAGATTTAATGATTGTCCTTGGGTAAGTAGGATTTGCATTTTTGTCCTTTCCCCTTTCTCTTTTTCATGGCAAGGAGGGTATTTTTCTCCTTGTTTTGGGAAACTTGAAGACTTGTCCTTGGTTTGGGAAACACATCATCTGACTTGCACGCCAAGTTTGAGGTCGATTTCTCTCCTGGAAAATTCTGTAAAAATATGGGAAACGTAGCGTTATCTTTTATCTTTTCAGGCATATATCGCACACCACTAGGAAAAATTGGGAAAACCTTCAACTCGTTATTTTCCCACAGCTGCGCAGTTCTGACGGTAAAACAACTTCTGCGGGATTAACTTTGAAAACTAGAACGTTTGGCTTTAGGGGAAATTATTAAATTTGGACACAATGATCATCAGCCTTTTAGCTTCCTTCTCCAATTGGCCTTGCATCAAAAATCCTCTGGAAAGTCGAATTATCACCAAAAACGTCCTGCTTGCGCAGATTGGCTGAAACTTGCCATTTTTTGCTTGGAATTTGCTTCCTTCTTTTGGTTGGAATGTACTTCCTTCTTTTGATTTTCCTTTTGCTAATTGGTATTTACTCTCCCTATAGCATTAGAAAGCAATTGACCCATATTTATTGGATAATTGGGTGTGTGTTTTTTCCCACAACACACCATTGCCGTGCATTGCCACTGTGCTTGCTGCTGTGCCGTGCCCTATTCCTGCTTGTTGCCTTGTTTAATTGCTGCTTGGAGCTTGTTGCAGTGAGTCACCTCTTATCTCGTGGTGCTTTGCAAAAGACTGCAGCGGGATTACGCTGTGTAGTGCATTTTGGTCATAGTTTTCTCTCAGTGGTGACGTTGTTGTGCAGTGCAAGAAACTGCTTGCGTACTCCCTGTGGGGTTGCGTAGTGCGATTGCGTAGCATTTTGGTTTTCTTTGCTACTGTAGCGTGCTTTGAAGGACTATCTTGTAGCTACCCTATTTGTCGTGCTACTCAAGCTTTTTGTGGCTGATTTCTTTTCATCGTTGTGACTTTGTCATCATCATCCTTCAATGCTCAAGAGGTTTGTCTCGCATGTCTTTTGCTTTAGTGAAGCAAATTTTTTTTTTCTTGCCACCCTACTTTTATGCTTATGTTGCCTTATTTGTTTTGTTGTAGCCATGGTATTTTTCAAGTGCTTTAAAAGCAATACCATCACCATTCTTGCGAAGGAAGGCAATTCGCAAGATAGGGGAACGACGTTGAAGCTTTGTGCGCCATTGGCTGGCCCTAAGGTGCTCGTTCTTCCTGTGAAAGACAACTCAATGCATATCAAGTCGTGGTCTTCTGAAGTATCTTGGGAGGTGACAGATTTTGGTCGACCAAATACGAAGAAAAAGGTGTGTACATCGAGGATTCTTATCTTGAATCCTTCGCAGCATGCTCGTGACAATTCAATGGCTTCGTTTGAGCTTATTGGTGATCGCATCCGCAGTGGAGCTATGACTTGGAATAGCACTTTGTCGACTACTGGAGAAGCCATCATTGTCTTTTGCTCATTTTGTAATACGGCTTTGTAGCCGAATTCTTCCTTTAAAGAAATAAAGTATTCACATTCTTGAATTTACTCTTTATTCTTCAAAGTGTTTTGTGTTTTTTTGTTGTTGATGTGACTGTACTTGAAGTTTTGAAGTTTCAAGTTGCCTACGTACCTTCGGTTGAGGAAGGATCAAGTCATGACGTAGTTCAAATGAGTGATGGATTGTTTTTTTATGGTTTTGACGGTTTTGATGGTGATTTTGATTTTTGATTTTGATTTTTGTTTTGTCGTACACAATTTATGCTCTTGCGGGCCAGGAGCTTTGAGTGTCGCCTTTTAAACTCGTGCAAACAAGGAGTGTCAAGTGTTGCCTTTTAAGCTCGTGCGAACAAGGAGAGTTGTGCCATGTGTAGTTTAGGCTCATGCTGGCGAGGAGCATTGAGTGTCACCTTTTAAACTTATGTGAGCACGGAGTGTTGAGTGTCACCTTTTAAGCTCGTGCAAACAAGAAGCATTGTGCGGTGTGCAGTTTAGGCTTATGCAAGCGAGGAGCATTGTGTGTCACCTTTTAAACTTGTGCGAACAAGGAGCGTTGTGTGTCGCCTTTTAAGCTCGTGCGAACAAGAAGTGTTATACTGTGTGCATTTTAGGCTCGTGTAAGCAAGGAGCTTTGTGCCGTGTGCAGTTTAGGCTCATGCAGGCGAGGAACATTGTGCCATGTGCAATTTAGGCTCATGCAAGCGAGGAGCATTGTGCCGTGTAGTTTAGGCTCATGCAGGCAAGGAGCTTTGTGCCATGTGCAATTTAGGCCCATGCATGCGAGGAACATTGCTTGTTTGTTTTAGGGGTAGTAGTGCTTCAGGAATCTACCATTGATGGGGCCAATCTTTAAGCCGTCTTTCACCATGATTAAGTAGGCGCCATTGGTGTAGACCTTTTGTATTACGTAAGGTCTATCCCACTTTGATGTGAACTTGCCTTTTGTCTTGTAAGTTGTGATGATGGGCCTTCATAATTCCAAGACAAGATCTCCAGTTTGGAAAGACCTTGGGCGGACCTTCTTTTGAATGCCTTGGATAGCCGTGCTTGGTAGCATTCCAAGTGTTGTTGAGCTTCGAGCCTTCCTTTGTCGAGTGCTTCTAACTCTTCAAGTCGTAGCTTTGCATTTTCCTCTTCAGTCAAGCCTTCTTATATAGCTATCCTTAGTAAGAGGTTTTGACTTTCAAGTGGCAGAACGGCTTCCACGCCATATATGAGAGAATAGGGCGTAGCTTGGGTAGGAGTCCGATGTGTCATCATATATGCCTAAAGTGCTTAGCTTATTCTTTTGTGCCAGTTTCCCTTTGTTCGACCGATCACCTTCTTTAGGAGGTTGCACAACGTTTTGTTGAATGTTTCCGCAAGACCGTTAGCCAAAGAATGATACATGGAAGACTTGTGTTGCTTGAATTTGTATTTCTCACAGAACTCGTCCATGAGTCGGTTGAAGAACTATTTTTCGTTGTTAGTGATGATGTAGTAAGGCACACCATATCGGTGGATGATATGCTCTTTGATGAAACAGACGGCAGTTTCCTTCTTGACTTCCCTTAAGGGTATGACTGCAGCCCACTTGAAGAAGTAATCTGTCACAGCTAGGATGTAGGCTTCTCCTGCAGATGACTTTGGTGTGATTGGTCCTACGATGTCTAATCCCCATGCATCAAACGGCCATGAAATAACTGTAGGGTGTAATGGTTCATGCGGTTGATGTATGAAATTGGCGTGGAATTGGCAAGCTTGACACCTTTTGGCGTACTCTAGGCAATCCTTCACCATGCTCGACCAATAGTAACCCATTCTCTTGAGCTGGAAGTGTAGCTTTGGTCTAAACTGATGCGCCCTGCATACGTCTGAGTATGCTTCTTCCATGGCATGATTGTCTTCTTCCTCACCTAGGCATCTCAAAAGTACTCCTTCAAAAGAGCATCGGTAAAGTGTTCCTTTGTAGTAGAGGAAGCAAGGTGCACGCTGACATATTTCAAACCGGTGTTTAGGATCATCTGGAAGCTTTCCATTCTCCAAGTAGTCGATCAGTGGCTATCTCCACTCTTCAGTGTCGACTGGAAGTACTAAGATGACATTTATATCACCTAGTAGCATTTCAATGACGAGTGGGATCACCCATTTTTGGCAAACTGGCACGTCCGTAGCTTTGTCTTCTCTTAGCGCCATACTTGAGGCTAGGTTAATGAGAGCATCCACTATGATTTAGATGATTGGCAAGGGAAAGTCATCCTTCGGGCAAGCATCGTTGAGGCCTCCGAAGTCTATGAAAACACATGTTTATTTAGATTTCTTAAGGACAATGACGATATTAGAGATCCACCTAGGGTATTGCACCTCTCGAATGAAGCCTACTTTGATTAGCTTGCTAATCGTGGCCTCAATCTATGGGATGAGCTTGGATTGATAGCATCTTTGAGTTTGCTTTATCGGTCGCATTCCAAGCTTGACTGTAAGACGATGCAAGGTGATGGTAGGGTCAAGGCCGGGTATTTCCTTGTAGGTCTAAGCAAAGACGTCTTTGTACTCTAATAGTAATAGGTAGTATTCCTGGATCTCGTCCGCACTTAGCAGTGCACTTACGAAGATAGGCTTCGGCTCTTCGTTTGTGCCTAAGTTGAGTTCCTTGAGATTATCAACCGTGGCTTGTCCCCCATCCTCGAGTTATGATGGTGCAGTAGTGACGTCTTCCTCGAGGGTTTCGTCCTCTTTGTCTTCTTGGATCATGATGTGGAAGATGTCTTGGACCTTCTCTTCAATGTCATCCCCTTGGGCTTGTTGGCGTGAATATTGGCCAGTGTGTACGATGGTGCGCCTCTTTACCTTTAGCTGTCATTTTGTGTTGACTTCCAAGGTTGCTTGGCGCTTCATCCTTGAAGAAATCGAGCTTCGAACGTTGTCTTTTTCTGCTAGACCGTCGAGCTTTTCTTCTTTTGGCATTGTCTTCCTATTTCTAGAAGGCTGCTTGGTTTCTTCAAGTCTTTCTAAGGCCAGCCGTCGTGGATGAGAGCTAGCCGTGTTGCTTTGTTTCTTAGGTTGTAACAACCTTTAAAAAATAGAGCTTTGGGGTGTTGGCGTGTTAAGACGGAAGTTCGGTCTTGACCACCAATGCGATGAAGTGCCGAAATTTTGGGTTTTGAATGATCCAACCTATCAAAGACTGACATTCGAGGGGCGGGTTTAGGCTCCTCTTGATTTTGTTCAATGCTCACATTAATGTGTTGAGCGCTAACGTTTTTCGCTTTCCTTGAAATCTTCAACAGTGTATTTGGTGTGAAGCTAAGTCCAGCTTTGTTGTTGTCAACTCCGTAACCATGCTCCTTCAACTTCTTTTGAGTCTCGATGAGGTCACGTTCTTTGTCGTTGACGGTGTTTGCATTCTTCTTTCCAAGATTTGAAGAAGAGGCGAAATCATACCCAGCCTTTGACATGAGTTTGTAGTTGTTTGGGTCGAAACCTTCTTCGGTCCTTTTGGTTAGAAGAGAGCTTGGTTCTGCCCCCTTTGGCAGGGTTTTACGAAACCTTGTGGTGGTTTTGAAACTTTAGCGTTGCCTAGCTGTGTCAGAGGTAAAACAGCATTTGTCTTAAGCAGCTTTATGATAGAAGCATATTTATGCGACTTAGTTAGCTTGTTTCTTGGCATTTATGTTGTTAGTTCGTAGTTATTTTAGTGTTTTAAGCTATTTTCGTGTGTTTACAGGTTTAATTGGCTAAAGTGGCAAGAAAGTGCATTTTAGTGCATTTTGGAGCAGTTTTGGGCTTCGAATGGATAACACATGCTTGGAGCAAGGTGGATGGACGAAATTGAAGTTCAAGAAGGTTTTGGAATGTGCTAGAAGAATTAAGTCAAAGATTTTGAAGAAACGAAATAGTCAAGAAGAAGGAAACATTAATTCAAACTTACTTTATTTTCAGAGGATATTCAAAACACCTTTCTTTTTCCTAAAACATTTAGTCTTCTAAAAGTCAAAGAGTCAACCCCCCAAACCGTGTAAACCCTTTTCCTTTCCTCCTAGGAGGTTGCCGCACATTCCCTTTAAGTTTCTTTCCTTGCCGTGCAAGGAAGTTACCTCTCCCTTTCTTTTTAGGTTGCCGCATATCCTTTCCCTTTATCCCTAGGATTCTGACATTTATTTCTCCTTTTTCTTGTGGATTTGGGAATAAAACTTGTTAAACAAATTAAGTTAAGGCTTGTTTTCCTAAAATCTTTAACTAAAGGCCTTTGCCGCAGCCTTGGGGGGATCCATTCACTACCATTCATACTTTCAGCCATTCTTTCATACAATTCATCACTCAAACCTTCACCCACACCTTGTGCCGTAGCAAAGAAAAAGAAGGAGGACCCTTGGACGTGCTTGCCATTCAAGCTTGGATTGCTGGAACGTTTTTAGGTGTAATCCATCTTTTGTTTTCAATGTGCAATTTAAGTTATCTTTGTTTTGCAAACATGAGGAGCTAAACTCGTTTTAGCCATGGGGAAATTCAAAGCCACGAACATATTTGCAATATGAATTGATTACCTTCAGTTGTGATTTCATAAATTGTGAATGCAATTTGCTTAATTGTTCGATTCAGAACTTATTATTGTATGTTGATTAAGGATGCATACTTAGTTTGCATGCATGAATTTGATGCTAGAATATAAGGGAGTTTCACATAATCGTTACGAACTTATATTCACAAGTAGTGAAGGTCGCTGGTCACGATCGCGTTAAGTTAAATTCCTGGCATGAGTATCATGATGTCATAGTTACGAATGCCTTGTCAATGCTTATGATTTTCATAGAGCTTAATGATCTTTGCTTGTGTCTCTATTATGCAGTTCATGTAGGGAACTTGGGAAGAATAATTTGGTTGCCGGTGCGTTGTTCGTCCAATTCAATGACTTAAGGAAAATCTAAAGGTTAATTAGTGATGACACGGTTAATCTGGGGCATTGTCATTCATGGTTTATTGGAAAAGCAACTGGAAATCAATTCATGTGCATCTATGTCATGTGTGGAGAAGGACCTTCTAGCTAGCCAATCACCCATCCATTCACCCTAATTTCGTGCAAACTTTGTTTAAGTTTACAATCTGCTTGTTTTATTTTAAATTCGTCAAAAACCTAATCCTCTTTACTTTGTTGTGTCAAATTAGTTAGAATCTGTCCAAAACTTGTGTTTTTAAGTGTTTTGAGTCAAGTTGAAATCAATTTTTGTCCAAATCACTTTTAAGTGTCTAGTTTGAGTCTATTTCATTGTTTTGTACTATTTTGAGTCATTCTAGTTTGTTTTGAGTTCTTTGAGTCTCATTAAGTGTTTTCAGCCTAGTTAAGTGTTTTTGAATCAGTTTTAAGTAGATTAGCAAACCCTTCTAATCCCCGGTGTAGAACGATCCCTACTTGCATGTACTACAATTATAGGGTTTTAATTTGATTGTTAGAATATTTCACATCAAATTTTGGCGCCGTTGCCAGGGATTAGCAAATTTGCTAATCCCCCGTGTTTTTGTTTGTGTTTTTAGTTTTGATTTCTGATTTTGTATTGTTTTCTTTGTTTTAGGTACTAGTTTATGATTCGAAGTTCTCAACCTGTTCATGAACATATCTTAGAGTTTGACGACGATTTTGAACGAACGTTGAGAAGGAAAAGGAAGCAGCTAGAATCTAATCCATCGAGTTCTAGCTCTGAATCTGAATTTGAAGAAGAGGAAGAGGAAGAACAGGCCATGGTTGTGGACAATCGAACAATCAATGAGCTTTCAGCCTTGAGATTAGACAATGCCGTGCCCTTAAGCATTCAATATCCTAGGGTGGCTCAAGACAAGACCAATGAGTTTGAATTGAATTCTAGCTTGCTGCATCATATTCCCAAATACCGTGGGCTGTCCATGGAAGATCCAAACAAGCATTTGAAGGAATTTGAACTAGTATGTTCAAGCTTGACTCCAATCAACGTAGATGGCAACATTCTGAAGATGAAAGCTTTCCCATTCTCTCTTTTGCAAAAGGCTAAGGATTGGCTCTACAAACTAGCACCTGGAACCGTCACTTCTTGGGAGAGCATGAACAGAGCGTTCTTAGTGAAATTCTTCCCCACTTCGAGGGTAATTCTTTTGAGGAAGAAGATTAGCGAAATTCAACAAAGCCAAGGATAATCATTTCCAGCGTATTATGAGCGTTTCAAGACCCTTGTTGCATCATGCCCTCAACATTAAATGAAGGAAGAGCTTCTACTTCAATATTTCTACGAGGGACTTCTTCCCATTGAGAGACAAATGCTAAATGCCTCGGCAGGTGGTGCTTTGGTTGACAAAACACCGGTTGTTGCAAAGACCTTAATTGGAAATCGAGCTTTGAATGCACAACAATACGAAGGAGTTGGACAAAGGGACACCCCACGGCAACACCAAGTTAATGAGGTAAGTTCAATTTCTGAATTGCAATCTCAAATGGCTAATCTCACTGTTCTTGTGTCACAGATTGTCGAAGGAATGAAAGTGCAAGGACCAAGTGTTTGTGGCGTGTGCACTATGCAAGGACACCTTTCTGAGCAATGCCCTCAATTAATAGAGAATGGGGGATGGGAAAGTGCCAACGCCATTGGCTTTCAAGCCCAAAATCAGTCAAGGAATGATCCATACTCTAATACTTACAATCCGGGCTAGAGAGATCACCCAAACTTCAAGTGGATGGAACCTTAACAACCTCAACAACAAGGTGGATTTAGACAGCAACCTCCGGGTTTTTATCCAAGGCCATTCGCACCAACTCAGTCCCAACAATAATCTGCCTAATCCAATTCAGGTGTGTCAATGTTATGAGGATAATATGCTTAAAATACTAACTACTTTGACACAAGGGTACCAAAACCAAACCAAGAAGATGGCCGACATGAAGAAACAAATGGGGCAAATGGCATAATTCTTGGGACAAATCAGAGAAGAAGGCAAACTACCAAGCTCAACCGTTGTCAATCCAAAAGGAGGATTTGAAACCGCCAAGACTATCATATTGAGATGTGGTAAGGAGGTTGGAGCCGACTCACAACCATCCAAATCAAGTCAAAAGGAGGACGATAAGCTGTTGCTTAAGGAGGAGGAACAAGACAAAGCCACAGCAAGGGTGGAGCAATCCTTGCCGCAGCCCCCTAAGGCCTCTAAATCGTCCAACCCAGATAAGGTAAGTCCAAATTCCATTAATTCTAACCTTATTCAGCCCAATGCACCCTTTCCTCCCAGATTCATGCAATCAAAGAAGGAGGAAAGTGAAAAGGACATTCTGGACACTTTTAGGAAGGTGCAAGTCAACATCCCGCTCCTTAACGCAATCAAACAAGTTCCAAAGTATGCCAAATTCTTGAAGGAACTTTGCACAATAAAGAGGAGGATTTCGAACAAGGAGGTAGTAAGGGTAAGTGAGAATGTTTTAGCAGTTTTGCAACGAAAAATGCCTCCTAAATGCAAGGACCCAGGTAGCTTTACTATCCTTGTGTTATTGGCAATACTAAGTTCGAACATTCCATGTTAGACTTAGGTGCATCCATTAATGTCATGCTCTATTCAATTTACGCATTTATGAACTTAGGTGAGCTGAAAAATGATGGAGTGATTATTCAATTAATCGATCGTTCTAATGCTTATCCAAATGGAGTTTTGGAGGATGTTTTGGTGCAGGTTAATCACTTAATCTTTCCGGCTAATTTCTATATGCTCAAGATGGAAGATTCGGCCCATTCTTCCCCACTGCCGATTCTACTTGGAAGATCATTCATGAAAACAGCCCGCACCAAGATTGATGTGCTCACGGGGATGTTGACAATGGAATTTGATGGCGATATTATTGATTTCAAAATTTCTGAAGCCATGAGGTGCCCTATTGATGACCATTCTTGTTTTTCTATTGATATTATTGATTTATTGGCGCAGGAACATCTTGAACAATTACACGAGGATGCACTTGAAACAGTCATTACAAGTAGAATGGGACTCAAAAACCAAGGGGCAGAAGTAAACCACACCCACGGCACCAATGAAGAATTCCATGCTGTGCCTCCTTGTGAAGAAGTAGTTGAGATGGTGGCTGCCCTAGAATCGTTGCCACAACAATATGGTAAGCTTCCAATCCCAATTTCAGATTCCGTTTCTACTAATAAGTTGCTTCCCTCAGTGATACAGCCACCTTCCCTTGAACTTAAACCACTGCCAAGTCATTTGAAGTATGTTTTCTTGGGAGACCACGAGACGTTGCCAGTCATAATCTCCTCCACACTCACAGCACAAGAGGAGGAAAAATTAGTAAGGGTGTTGAGGGAATGATAGGAGCATATTTATGCGACTTAGTTAGCTTGTTTCCTTGCATTTATTTAGTTAGTTTCTACTTATTAGAGTGTTTTAAGCTATTTTTGTGTGTTTTCAAGTTCAAATGACAAAGTTGGCAAGAAAGTGCAATTTGCAGCATTTTAGAGCAGTTTTGGGCTTGGAATGGATAGCACATGCATGAAGTAAGATGGATGGACGTTTTTGAAGTTCAAGAGAGGCTAGGAATGTGCAAAAGATATGGAGAAATTAATTTAAGACAAAGAAAATAAGGAATTAGCAAAAAAGAAGGAACATTATCTGAAATATTATCCAAACAACCTTATCTTATCCAAACCTTATCTTACCTTATCTTACCTTATCCTATCCCAATCTTATCCTACCTTAATTCCAGCTGCAAGAGGGACTCCTTTTTATATTAGGACACCTAAAACCTGTTTTTAGAAGGCCTTTTCCTTCTAGAAATATGCCACAACACTCCTTTCTAGAAGCCCTAAAAATTTGGTGCCTGGACCCTTTCTAGAAGCTCTAGAACCTGCAATTCCTTTCCCCCTTGGAATATGATGCACCTAATCCCTTTTCTCCTAGGATTGTGTAATCCTTTTCTTTCTTTCATTTCTGAAACTTTGCCTAATCCTTAGGGATTGTGCCGCACCCTCTCCCTATAAATACACACATATGTCGCACCATTCAGATCACTACCCTCTACCATCAGATCACCACACCATCCACCACACAACCTCTTGTGCCGCAGCTTTGCAAGGAAAGAGAAGGAAGAAGCCATTTGGAGCTGTGCTTGCCATTCAAGACGTTGGATCGTTGGAGCGTTTCTAGGTGTATTCTATCCTTTGTTTTCAATGTTTCAATTAATTTATCTTTGTTTTATTTCGAACATGAGGAACTAAACTCGTTTTAGCTAGGGGAGAATTCAAGGCCACGAACATATATGTGATATGAATTGATTACATCCAGTTATTAGTTCATAAATCGTGAATGCAATTTGCTTAACTGTTTGATTGAAAACTTATTCTTGTATGTTGATTAAGGGTGCACACTTAGTTTGCATACATGAATTTGATGCTAAAATATAAGGGAGTTTCACCTAATAGTTATAAACTTATATTTACAAGTAGTGGAGGTTGCTAGTCACGATCGCGTTAAGTAAATTCCTGGCAGGAGTTTCATGCTTTTCTTAGTCACGAATGCCTTGTCAATGCTTATGATTTTCACAGAGCTGAATGATCTTTGATTGTATTTCTATTATGCTTTTCATGTAGAGAACTATTGGAGAATAATTTGGGTTGACGATGCGTATCCCATCCAATTAAATGAATTTAGGAAAATCTGAGAGTTAAAGCAGTGGTGTCATAGTTAACTTGGGGCGTTGAGGTTCATGGTTTATAGAAAGAATAACTGGAAATCGACTTGTGTTGCATATGTGTCATGTGTGGAGAAGGACCCTCTAGCTAGCCTTTCACCCATCCAAAACACCCAATTTCGTACCTTTGTTACTTTGTTTCTTTAATTTGCTTAGTTTTAGTTAATTTCGTCAAAAACCCAATTCCCTTTACCTTGTTGTGTCAAATTAGTTAGAACCTGTCTAAATTAGGTTTTCTTTAGTGTCTTGAGTTTTACTAGTCTAGAATTCGTCCAAATAACTTCCTAGTGTCTGTTTTGAGTCTATTTAACTTAGTTGTGCTGTTTTGAGTCATATTAGCTTGTTTTGAGTCGTCTAGAGTCTAGTTTTCTGTCATTGAGTCTAGTTTAGTGTTTTAAAATCTAGTTTGTGTAGATTAGCATCCCTTTTAGTCCCCGGCCTAGAACGATCCCTACTTTCATATACGACGTCGATAGGGTTTAAGTTTGAGTGCGATTTAATTTCACATCAGGGAACACAAAACAACCATTGGATGGACCTTGGTCGACATCAAGGGTATAAGTCCTACAACTTGCATGCATCGAATAATGTTGGATGAGGGTGCTAAACCATCTCGAGAAGCTCAACGCAGACTCAACCCTCCAATGATGGACGTTGTGAAGAAGGAGATTATCGAGCTTCTTGATTGTAGAGTGATTTATCCAATTTCGGATAGTCATTGGGTTTCACCGGTTCAATGTGTTCCAAAGAAATCTGGTGTCACTGTGGTGAAAAATGCAAAAAATGAACTTGTGCCCACTCGAATCCAAATAGGTTGGAGAGTTTGCATCGATTATAGGAAGCTCAACGCCACCATAAGAAAGGATCACTTCCCTCTGCCATTCATTGATCAAATGCTTGAAAGGTTAGCTGGTCATTCTTTTTATTGCTTTCTTGATGGGTATTCGGGATATAATCAGATTGTTATAGCTCCGGATGACCAAGAAAAGACCGCATTCACGTGCCCCTTTGGTACCTTTGCCTATCGTCGAATGCCATTTGGTTTGTGCAATGCACTAGCCACGTTTCAAAGGTGCATGGTAAGTATATTCTCAGATTTTGTGGAAAAGATCATTGAGGTATTCATGGATGATTTTAGTGTTTTTGGTGATTCGTTTGATGATTGCTTATCTAATCTCACTTTAATCTTAAAATGGTGCATTGAAACTAACCTTGTTTTAAATTGGGAAAAGTGTCACTTCATGGTAAAACAAGGCATAGTTTTGGGTCACATAATCTCAGAAAGGGGAATAGAGGTTGATAAATCAAAAATAGATCTTGTATGCTATTTACCCTCTCCCACTTCGGTGAGAGAGGTTCATTCTTTTCTTGGACATGCAGGATTCTATAGGCGATTCATCAAGGATTTTTCAAAAATTTCACAGCCCCTATGCCGTCTTCTTAAAAAAGAAGTGCCATTCGTGTTCAACGAGGAAAGTGAGAAGGCCTTCAAACACCTCAAGGAGCTGCTTACCTCGGCCCCCATCATAATTCCACCAGATTGGAGCCTTCATTTTGAGCTCATGTGTAATGCCTCAGATTATGCAATTAGAGCTGTTTTAGGCCAAAGGAAGAACAAGTAGCCGCATGTCATCTATTATGTATCCCGGACCTTGACCGATGCCCAATTGAACTACTCCACCACTGAAAAAGAACTTCTTGCTTTTGTTTTTGCTTTAGATAAGTTTCGTTCTTATTTACTTGGCATTAAAGTTATTGTTTATTTGGACCATGCAGCGTTGAAGTACTTACTCACAAAGAAAAAGGCCAAACCAAGGCTTATTCGTTAGATGCTTCTTCTCCAAGAGTTCGATGTCGAAATTCGGGAGAAGAAAGGAAATGAAAACGTGGTGGCTGACCACTTGAGCCGTTTGGTTCAGAATGAGGAGTCCTTACCCATCCTAGAGACACTCCCAGATGAGCAATTGTTGTCCATTGAGGTAAGTGAGTCGTGGTATGCTGATTTGGTGAATTATTTAGTGACTAAACAAGTTCCAAGCACCAACGTGATAAATTTAGAAAGGATGCACGGTTTTATGTTAGGGATGACCCTTAGTTGTGGAAATATTGCCCTGATCAGATTCTTCGTAGGTGTGTGCATAATTCTGAGTTTCATTCAATTCTAGCTTTCTGTCACACTTATGCATGTGAGGGTCATTTTGGCACCCAAAGAATAGCACTTAAAGTATTAGAATGTGGATTTTATTGGCCTACTATCTTTAAGGATGCTCGCATTTTTTGCATAACGTGTGATCGTTGTCAAAGAACAGGCAACATAGGTGCCAAGGATCAAATGCCGCAAACCCCTATCTTCAATGTCAAAATTTTTTATGTTTGGGGCATTGACTTCATGGGTCTTTTTCCTTCCTCGTATGGTTTCACTTATAGCTTGCTTGCGGTTGATTATGTCTCGAAATAGGTGGAAGCAAAAGCCACCCGTACTAATGATTCTAGAGTGGTTGCAGATTTCATCAAAACTCACATCTTCTCCAGATTTGGGATGCCGAGGGTGTTCATAAGTGATGGAGGTTCCCATTTTTGCAATCGGACCATTGAGGCGTTGTTCAAGAAGTACAATGTCAAGCATAAGGTTTCGACAGGGCAAGTCGAGGTTTCTAACCGAGAAATTAAGCAGATTTTGGAGAAAACCGTTGGGCCAACCCGAAAAGATTGGAGTCTACGTTTGGATGATGCACTGTGGGCATATCGTATAGCCTACAAAAAACCACTTGGGATGTCTCTATTTCGGCTAATCTATGGGAAACCATGCCATCTCCCTGTGGAATTAGAGCACAAGGCACAGTGGGCTGTTAAGACATTCAATTTGGACATAGATGCGGCTGGGATTCATAGGAAGCTCCAATTAAATGAACTTGAGGAAATCAGGAATGAAGAATATGAGAATGCTTGTATTTACAAGGAGAAAACCAAGGCATTCCATGACAAGATGATTCGTGGCAAGAAATTCTCAAAATGGCAGAAAGTGCTGTTTTTCAACTCCCGCCTACGTTTGTTTCCCGGTAACTTACATTCTAAATGGATTGGTCCTTTTGTTGTTACTCATGTTTTTCCTTATGGTGCAGTCCAAATTCAAAGCTTAAGAAACGGCCCAGAATTCAAGGTGAACGGGCACCGTTTGAAGCCATTTATGAGAATGTCGAGGGGCAGGTTATGGAGGAAATACCACTCCATGTCGTGGGCTCCAATGAAGCTTAAGAGGAGGTATCGTCCGGCTGGAAGACGTTAAAGCAAGCGCTTCTTGGGAGGCAACCCATGCATTCAAATAAGGAAGACCTAGGAATCGCTCCACAACCAGATTTGCGTTCTTAAACCCTTCACTTTATTGCATTTATTTTGCCATGATTAGTTCGTTGTTTGTTTGTTTGCTTATGTGTGAGTCTATGTTTGAAACATTGAGGACAATGTTTGGTTTAAGTGTAGGGGGTAAACAATGTGTTTTTAATTGATTTTCGTGGGATTTTATCACCTAGCACTTCTAAGGTTGTTTCTCACTGTTTTTAAGTGTTTTTAGTGTGTTTTGAAGTGTTTTAGTGTGTTTTGAAAGAAAAATCCGAAAATTTTGAAAAAAATTCCAAAGAGTTTTGAAAAAACCCAAAAAGAGTTGTTTCAGAGTCATTTTTGTGTGTTTGTGTCTTAGGGTACCTTCCAACACGATGATGAGGATTTGGTTTTTAATTGCATGATTGTTAAAGAAAGTTACAAACATGGATGGAAGTTTGATATGCTCTTTGGTTTATGATTAGTTGTAGTTGTCGTTTATGAATTCACATGTAATCACAAAAGGAAAAAAAAATCAGTTTTTGTTACATGCTTGAAGGAACTCAAACTAACGCTACAACCCCGAGAGACTTGAGCCTATTCTTCTTTTGGAGAGTTATTAATCTGTGCTATTCTTGTTTTCTAAAGTCGTTGCATGATCTCATTATTCCTTTGCTTGGTTGCTACTTAGAATGCGTTTTTCATCATTATAGATCCAAATACTAGAACTCATTATAGATCCAAATACAAGATCAAGTTGTTTAGTGAACCAAAGCCAAATAGCCGTACCCTCCTTTCTCATATGTTTTGTAGGTTTAACCCCTATTGAGCCTTATTTAGCCTATGTCCTTTGTTAACCACATTAACCTTACCTGGCCTAGAATAGGACTATCCATACCCTTGTTCTTAAAGCATGGTGGAGCATAACTTAGAAGGAATTCCTTTTGATCAACATTATGCAGAAAAACAAGTGTGGGGGAAGGGTTTTCAAAGTGTGTGTTTTGTGTGCCAAAGAAATAGGGCAAGGGTTTGAAAAAAAAAAAGAAAGAAAGAAAAAGAGTTGAAAAATAAGTGAAAAAGAGTTCACAAGTGTTGGTTGTTGAAGAAAGGGTCCAAAAGTGTGAACCTGGCCCTAAAAGTTGTATGAATTTTCCCTTTGTGTTCAAAATTGGTTGTTGCATTCAAAAGTGAATTCTAAGTGTTGATTTCATTGCTTTGCTTACTATTTCTTTAAGAACTTTTGTTTATCCTTAACCTTTCTTTGTTAGCCAATACCTTAGCCCCGTTACAACCCTTAGACTTCAATCTTGAGTGTTGTGTGTTTCAATATGTGGAGTTTGGAATTGGTATGAGCATATGGTATCCTTGGTTCTCGCATCTAAGTAGTAGCATTCCGTTCATGAGATCATATACATGTTTGTATTAATAATTCCAGAAAGTGCTTTCTTTGTTATAACATATGTGAGTGTTTATTCTACATGTTTACATCAATCTTCTCACATATACTTAGTGTAGGGAGTGTAGTCAGAAAATTTGTGTGAAAATAGAGTGTATATCTGGTAAGGAATTGAGGGATTTTCTAAGGCATGTTACTTCATTCAAAATGTTGTTTTAATTGATTAAATGCGAGCTAGTGAGTGGCGATGGTGATTAAGTATGCGCTCGAGGGTAAGGATGACTAAAATCTATATAAGTAGTGATTTTTAGCATGTCATGTTGCATTGAAAATCCCTGAGGTAAATGTTGGAAGGTCTAGGTTATGTTTTGTTTGTTTTGTTTTGCTCGAGGACTAGCAAAAGCTAAGTGTAGGGGAATTTGATAGGAGCATATTTATGCGACTTAGTTAGGTTGTTTCTTGGCATTTATGCTGTTAGTTCTTAGTTATTTTAGTGTTTTAAGCTATTTTCGTGTGTTTGTAGGTTTAATTGGCTAAAGTGGCAAGAACGTGCATTTTAGTGCATTTTGGAGCAGTTTTGGGCTTGGAATGGATAGCACATGCTTGGAGCAAGGTGGATGGACGAAATTGAAGTTCAAGAAGGTTTTGGAATGTGCTAGAAGAATTAAGTCAAATATTTTGAAGAAAGGAATCAGTCAAGAAGAAGGAAACATTAATTCAAACTTACCTTATTTTCAGAGGATATTCAAAACACATTTCCTTTTCCAAAAACATTTAGCCTTCTAAAAGTCAAAGAGTCAACCCCCCAAACCATGTAAACCCTTTACCTTTCCTCCTAGGAGGCTGCCGCACATTTCCTTTAAGTTTTTTTCCTTGCCGTGCAAGGAAATCACCTTTCCCTTTCTTTTTAGGTTGCCGCATATCCATTCACTACCATTCATACTATCAACCATTCTTTCATACAATTCATCACTCAAACCTTCACCCACACCTTGTGCCGCAGCAAAGAAGAAGAAGGAAGACCCTTGGACGTGCTTGCCATTCAAGCTTGGATTGCTGAAACGTTTTTAGGTGTAATCCATCTTTTGTTTTCAATGTTTAATTTAAGTTATCTTTGTTTTGCAAACATGAGGAGCTAAACTCGTTTTAGCTATGGGGAAATTCAAAGCCACGAACATATTTGCAACATGAATTGGTTACTTTCAGTTGTGATTTCATAAATCGTGAATGCAATTTGCTTACCTGTTCGATTCAGAACTTATTCTTGTATGTTGATTAAGGATGCATACTTAGTTTGCATGCATGAATTTGATGCTAGAATATAAGGGAGTTTCACATAATCGTTGCGAACTTATATTCACAAGTAGTGAAGGTCGCTGGTCACGATCGTGTTAAGTTAAATTCCTGGCATGAGTATCATGAGGTCATAGTTATGAATGCCTTGTCGATGCTTATGATTTTCACAGAGCTTAATGATCTTTGCATGTGTCTCTATTATGCAGTTCATGTAGGGAACTTGGGAAGAAGAATTTGGTTGCCGATGCGTTGTCCGTCCAATTCAATGACTTAAGGAAAATCTGAGGGTTAATTAGTTATGACACGGTTAATCTGGGGCATTGTCATTCATGGTTTATTGGAAAAGTAACTGGAAATCAATTCATGTGCATCTATGTCATGTGTGGGGAAGGACCTTCTACCTGGCCAATCACCCATCCATTCACCCTAATTTCGTGCAAACTTTGTTTAAGTTTACAATCTGCTTGTTTTATTTTAAATTCATCAAAAACCCAATCCTCTTTACTTTGTTGTGTCAAATTAGTTAGAATATGTCCAAAACTTGTGTTTAAAGTGTTTTGAGTCAAGTTGAAATCAATTTTCGTCCAAATCACTCTTAAGTGTCTAGTTTGAGTCTATTTCATTGTTTTGTACTATTTTGAGTCATTCTAGTCTGTTTTGAGTCTTTTTAGTTTGTTTTGAGTTCTTTGAGTCTAAATAAGTGTTTTCAGCCTAGTTAAGTGTTTTTGAGTCAGTTTTAAGTAGATTAGCAACCCCTTCTAAACCCTGGTCTAGAACGATCCCTACTTGCATGTACTACAATTATAGGGTTTTAATTTGATTGTTAGAATACTTCACATCACTTTACATCGTCCTTGTGCAGCTGTGTGTCAGCTTTGCTTGTTCCAATTTCGAATGCGAATTGCCCATTTTTTCTTCTCGACATTGGGATGTATCGAAAGACGGGTGTGTTTGGTCCTTTTAAGGGCGTCACACACCCTTTGATTATTGTGGGCTTAGCAAGCTCATCGTCGTTTTTTCTTGAAGATGGCATGGCTTCCTCTTCTTGTTTCTTGGGCACAGCTTGCCACTCTTGTTTCTTAGGTGCAGCTTTACCTGTGGATTTGATTTCTTTGAGAAGAGCTTCAGACGACATGCCTTCATCCATGTAGAACTTGGCGTCCGCAAAGTGTGATTCGGCTTCGGTGAATGGCTTAGTGTCGCCTTGTATCACCTTTACTCCTTCTCGGTAGAACTTTAAGCCGGGTAAACGACACTACTCCATTCTCGTGGATCCATGGCCTTTCTAAGAGCAAGCTGGAAGAAGTTCTTGCATCAATCAAGTGGAATAGCGTGCTTGATTTGAGTTCGCCAATGGTCATCTCCACTCGGAACATTCCCATCGCTCTTTGTCCTCCTTGGTTAAAACATTTGATTAAGAGGCGGCTTCAGGATAGTTCATCCACCTTGATGCCGATTGTGGTCATTGTTGACTTTGGCATGATGTTTATGGCTGACCCACCATCCATAAGCATGCAGTTGATTTTGTTCTCTCTCACGTACCTAGAGACGAAGAGATGACAGTTGTGAGGCTTTGACCCTCGCAGCAAGTCTTCGTCAGTGAAGTTGATTATGTCATGGGAGGCACAGCATGTGGCATATTCATGTGGCCGAAGCTTCAAGCCTTCGTTCTTGCTTACTTGCACCTCGTGGTTGTCGGGACTTGCCAAGACCGCTACTAATGCTTTTCGCATCTCCTTGGGCAATCGTAGTGCTTCATCGATGCTAAAGTGTGCTGGCAAGCTTTCTTTGGTCGTGAAGGTCTTCTCTTCCTTGAGGGTGAAAACTTTGCCTTTTAAAGGCTCTTCTATCTCCACTTCAACCATGTGACAGGCAACGGTAGTGCACTGTTGGAAGAAGTCATTTGGGAAGTATTCATGCAAGAAGACGGGAATGCGTGGCTCTTGCTCTATAGGTTCCCCTATGTATGTTGGCTTAACAGCTCTTACGCTTATTTTAGGCTTTCTATTATTGCGACGGCAGTGCTTTCTCCCTTGTTCCACATTTGGCCATGTGGCTTGTGGTCTTGGCTTCCTTGTCCCTTGTTCCACCATTCTTCATCATTAGTAGGTGCATTTTGGTCGCTTGCCCTCAGCGATGGTTGTGCAGAAAATGCCGTGTAGTTTGAGCATGGACAAGAGTGGTCAGGCGTCACTTGGAGAGGTACGGGATCGAATGATCCAAATGCAATCGTAGTAGTGTGTGTTGCGACGGTGTTTTCAAGGTCAAGTTCGATTTCTCTTGCTGTGCTAGCTTCATGATGAGCTCCTTGAGGACAAAGCACTTGCCAACAAGATGACTCAAGATACGATGGTACTTACAGTACCTAGGATCGTTAACGCGTTTCATCTCTTCGGGGTGCTTGTATTTAGGTAGCTCAATCACCTTCTTTTTCAGCAAGTCATCTAGCATTGTAGCCACGTCAGAGTCAGGAAAATGGTACGTCTTCTGCTCCAGTTCCCTCAAGGTGTTTTTGTACCTATCTTGGGTGCGAGAAGGCTCATATCCTTCGTTTTGTTCTTGGATGAGATCTCGATGGGGGTGGTGTTAACGGTAAAAGTTTCCTTGGCGGGCTTCTTCCCAGTCTTGTACTCCTTCAGAGCAAACACCTTGTCCTTCTTGAAGTCGGTGATTGGCTCCCTTTTCCTATGATTGGCGATACTCAACTCCATGTCATGGGATCGAGTTGCCAACTCCTCAAACGTTCTCAGTTTTATACCTTGGAGGATGTAATGTAACCCCCATTACATGCCTTGAACACACATCTCAATGGTGGAGGTTTCAGAAAGCTGATCTTTGCAATCTAGACTTAGTGAATGCCATCTATTGATGTAGTCGACGACAGGTTCGTTCTTCCACTGCTTTGTACTCGTTAGCTCCAGCATGCTTACGGTGCGACGAGTGTTGTAGAAGTGGTTGAGGAATTCCCTTTCAAGTTGGTCCCAGCTGTTGATAGACTCGGGCTCAAGCTCAATGTACCAATCAAAGGCATTACTTTTTAGCGAGCGCACGAACTGCTTGACGAGGTAGTCTCCCTCATTCCTAGCATTGTTGCAAGTTTCGATGAAATAGGTAATATGTTGTTTGGGATTGCCCTTTCCATCGAATTGCATGAATTTTGGCTGCTAATAACCCTTTGGCATCCTCAAGGTGTCAATCTTCTTGGAGTATAGCTTTAAGTACAGCACGGAGTCATGTGAACTTCCTTCATATTACGCCTTGTTCATGCTTGTGATCATCTCATGTAGCTGTTGGATAGAGAGAGATCCTATGAAAGTCGCAGCTCAGTCCACATCTAGCTTCTCCTCAGCTTTGTCCATCAGAGGCTTCTTCTTGTCATCGGTTTTGCTCCTTTGGTGGATCAACCTTCGGGTCAACTTTCTCGTCCTGATGCACCTTCAGACGGTTGACAAGTGTAGCAATCTGCAAGTCATTTTCCTCCACGGTTCTTGTCAGCCTTATGATTGCTTCGCTCATTTGTGCTAGCTGCTATTCGATTGAAGTCGCACCAGTAATCATGACTTGCATGGCTACGAGATACGAGCTACTGCTTGAGTCGGCATTGGAAGTCAACAACTCGGAGTACCTCCTCGGGCTTTCTTCCCTTGGCGCCCTTAGCGAGGCTAAGGTGATCACGGGCTCGTGCTTCGGGTGCTCTTGCTCATTCGACAAAGTTGATGCAAGGGTGTAAGTCACGACAGAGAGAGCTCTTGCCTTGCTTCGGGTTGTGACGCCCAAAGTGCCACCACTTGCGGCAAGGATATTCTTGTTCTTCAGGTTGGTTGCAGGAACCGCTTGATCCTTTCTTGATGCCATTTGTGCTTTTTGTAGATTTGAAGACAAATATGAAAGGCAAAGATATCCCACCAGGCGTGCCAAATTTGTAAACACGAAAATTCTGTAACAAATGAAACGAGAACATGTGTACAAAGTAGATTTGTATTGATTTGAATTTCTAGGTTACAATCTATGTTTACAATTTTTCCTCTGATTCAGTCTTCAAATTTGATGTAGATGCAAGGATTGTTGATCCAAGGGTCGCGATGACTTGATCTAGGACGAACGATTGAACGATTGCTTCAAGTTTTAAGCTTGAAACAATGCGTGGATAGTCTTCACCACAAAGCTCCGGCAAAGGTAGTGTTGATGTAGGATTTCGTTGATTCAAGGGTCATGGTGACTTGATCTTGAATCGAACGTCGTTATAAGTTTTGAGCTTGTAACAAAGTTTTGAAGGAATCGGCACAAGTGCTTGTTGATTCTTCAAGGGAATGCTTCGGCTTTGATTGAAAGAAAGCTTCAGCTTTGGTTGTGCCTTCTTTGAAGAGAGCTTTGGCAGCGTATTAGTCTTCAAAGATTTGGTGTTGAGGTTCCTCTGGGTGTAGAATTGCCGACCCTTTGATGTAGAATTTGTTGACCTTTATGCTTGTCTTGGGATCTTGTATTTATAGACTTCTCAAAGCTTGCCTTTGGATGGATTTGGCTTTGATTTGTGTTTTGATTCGTCCATGGGAGAATTTAGGCATGTTTTGTATCTTAATTTTAGCCACTTTCCCTTGCTTGACCGAAATCTATAAGGCTTTCTTGCCTATTTTGCAAGCAATCTTCAATTCTTGCTGGTTTTGCGAAGATACTTTAGCTTTCATTCCGGTTTTGGGAGCAACTTTGAACCCTTGCTGATTTTAAGTGGGATTTTCTCCCTTTTGCCGACTTTTAGGAAGGCTTTGCACTTCCTTTGCTTGATTTGTGCCACATGTCATTGATGACTTGTCCATTTGTGATGAGTCATACGCCACGTGGAGCTTTATGATGAACATTTTGTATGCAACGAAATTTACATGTCTATAATACTCTCTTAGACGGTTATACCACATTCTTCCGATTTGCTACAAACCGTAGAATGAACGCCTTAGTTGAATTGAGAACGTGTTCCTGGGTTTAGAAATATTTGATCTAGTCAATGTAAGTCCTTTGGAAACTTTCATATAAATTTGCATATCAAGATCTGCATAGAGATACGCAATTACTACGTTTATCAACTGCATACTCAGTTTTTCAGAAACTACCAAACTAATAAGGTACCGAAAAGTAATCACATACATAACACGTGAATAAGTTTTGTCATAGTCAATCCCGGGGCGTTGTGAGAAGCCTTGCTCAACAAGACGAGCTTTGTAACGCACAATTTCGTTCTTCTCATTATGCTTCCAAACGAAAACCCACTTGTAGCCAACGGGCTTCACATATGGAGGCGTAAGAGCTACAAGTCCAAACACTTTACGTTTCGCAAGTGAATCAAGTTCGACTTGGATTGCTTGTTTCCAGTTTGACCAATCAGTTCTGTGTCGACATTCATCAACCTAACAGGGTTCAATGTCATCGCTCAACATGATCTCAGTAGCTACTACATATGCTAATGCATCGTCGACGATCATCTCATTTCTACACCAAACATCATCCAAGCTAGCGTAATGGACCGAAATCTCACGATTCAAGGGACGTGTATTTGTCTCTTCAAGGATGCTTCCGTAATCTAGAATTTCCTCATGAGTTGGATAGAATAAGTAGGAAATAATTGGATTCACGATAGGCTCTTCAGGGGCCTATGCCGTGGGTTTCCTCTTCCGAGGGTGTGAATCCTTTGAACCAAGTGGTCTGCCACACTTGTATGTAAGGGCAGATGATTGGCTAGCTACTAATGTATGTGGATCGACCAAAGTGGCGTCCCGGGCCTCTAGGAGGGAAGTCTGTCGTACATTTGGTACATCCATCTTTGCAGGCACATTCGCAACTGGAATATGTGATCTTGTCACTCATGCTAGATCAATGAATGCATCTGGCATGATTTGAGCTACGCTCTAAAGATCTAATATGCGCTGCACTTTAGTCTCAGACTGATCGGTGCGGGGATCTAAATGAGGCAAAGTGGGAGTCATCCATGATAATTCTCATCATTCTTATCTCCCCCTAACGATGGGAATACTGTCTCATAGAAGTGACAATCCGCGAAACGAGCGGTAAACAGATCGCCTGTCAAAGGTTCTAAGTAACGAATGATTGAAGGAGAATCATCTCCGACATAGATTCCCATACTTTTGGTGATCAAAACGATCAGCCAAAGCAACCCAGAGTGCTCGTGGATCCTCCAAAGCAAGGTACTCGGTTTGCAGTGCACCATGAATGTGTCTTTAGATGAAGATCATGGCATTGACTTTCTCAGCTTCGCCAACCGGGTTATCCGTCTCATCTTCAATGGCGGGACGCAAATTCTTTACGGTGAGGTGGAGCTTCACATCTTGGACTCGCTTGAGGTAGTTCCTTCCAGAGACCTATAAAGTGGTGAAGTCCAGTTTGTTCAAATTCGACATGTTCCTATCACAAAATAAATGGACAAGATGTGGTTAGTGTAATGGAGAAAAATCAATCCATTCACAAATAAGTAGAACATTCAGGTTCTAATAGACATGTATTGGTTTAAATTTACATGAAAAAGCTTCGGGTTTTCATGGGTGATGTTTTTAAGGAAAACTTAAGGTTTTCAAACAAGGCACGTTTCTAGAAACTTCAGGTTTTGAAATAAATTATGGACTTCAGGTTCGTATGTTCCTGTAGACAAACACAAATATATTTACAGAAATATGCAACAAGAAAATATGCAAATAGATCTTCAGAGTCTATTATTATAATTGAATTAGTTATTTGGACTTCGGACCAAAATTAATGTGTGGGTGAAAAATTATAAAACCCAAATTGTCCAAAAAAAAATAAAATTTGGGGCCTAAAAACATGGGCCGAAGCCCATGGGTGGGCTGAGAATGTTTAAACAGTGCGGCCCAGGCCCAAAAATTTGGGCTAGGGTAAATAGATATGGGCTGCGGGCCCAATATATCAGAGGCCCAGATGGGCGTGGATTGGGTGTGACGCGATGTAGTGCACCGATTCTCCAGCAGCGAGCTAAGATCATGTGCGATGTCGTGCACGGGGACACCAAAGCCAAATTGGGCTGGTGTCGTTCGTGGGCCAAGGGTCCAGTTCAGCCCAATGGGCTATTTGGATTTGGGTCGTGGCAGCAAAGACAACTAGCAGCCCAAAAAAAAGGTGTTGTGTGATGCAAGCCCGAGGGTCCGAGGCCCTCTAGGGTTCGGGTCGAGAAATCCAGAACACCCTAACGGCACAGGGTGTGGGATTCGAACTGGAAAAAATCTCCGGCATCGCTTCAGGCAACTTCCCTCGGTCGGTCACGGCAAGGCGATGCAAGAGGGTTCAATTGGAACCCTAGTTTTGGACAGAAACCTATGTTTCGATGTTGGGGGGTTTGAGAAACCGTGAGGATTTGAAGAATCCTTCGAAAATTCACCGATGGTTATCGGATTTTTTGAGAAACCAATCGTCTCCGACGATGGTTAGGTCCCAAAAACACTATTATGGGTCATGATGTCCCAAAGAGACGACAGTGAGGCCATGGCCGATTGCAGGCGGCAGTTGATTTCGTGGGTTCGATGCCAAAACGACGTCGTCTTCTCAGATGGAGCATTAGGGGTTTTGCTCCGGTGCATTGGGGCTCAAAAAGGCTCGCATGAGCTCAGGTTTTGAATTCAGCAAACCCTAATTTTTTTTTTGTATTTTTTCAATTTTCAAATTAATTCAATGCATATTCAATTAAATAATTCAATGCATGGACATATATTTGATGCAATTCATGGCAATATCAATTCACATAATTCAACAATTATGGATATAATGCATACACAATTTATGTAGAATCTAAAATTCGAAAAACGTAAAGTTGGATCCTGCATTATGATGAATGTTCATGCTATCGGGGCTGCAAAAATATCGCAATAAAAACCGTTGTTTTAAAATAACCTGATTGCGTGATGATATTGGTGAACTGGTTTGATGCAAAAAACTTCCACGTCAGATTTCTAAGTGCAGCGGTAAGAGCGTGCTTATAATGTGTTGTGGCCTATATTTAACTAATAGGGAGAGAAAGGGCCGGCAGCACAGAGAGAATATAGGGAGAGGTGTTTGTAAGGTTGTGTAGTGGATGTGTTATTCCCCCTATGCAGTGCCTTTAGTTATAGTAATAAGGGAGAGAAGAAATCCTTCTCCTCCAAGGAATACCAGTCCTAATAGGGAAGAATAACTAGAATCAAATATAACCTAGAATTTACACAATCACACTTAAATACAAAGAATTGAATCAATTATGTCAAGCATCTAACTATAATTGGTACAAAGAACTGTATCAATTATGTCAAGCATCTAACTATAATTGGTCCAAAGAATTGAATCGATTAAATGGTTAGTAGAACACTACCCTGTCAAGGGAACGGATGCTTTTCTTCCGATTGTGCCATTCAGACATCTTGACTAATTTGATTCCGCCATGATTCTAAGCATCCCTCCCAGGGAGACGGTATCCGGTTGATATAACAATACACAAAAGCGCCTACATGAGTATTTTTGTGACTAGATAAGCGCGCGGCTGCGGCTGCTGCTGCTATTTTTTCTCTATCACTAAAATAATTACAACCAAAATACAGTTATAGATAAATTTGGTCTTTGGATGCATACCAATTACCAAGTTCAAAGTGGATTTAACGAAACATTAGCCTACCAATCATAGAATATAGTGAATACATGTATCCTATGCAATCCTATAAAAAACCATACTACCACACTCTAATGCAGTATCAAACTGATGATACAGTTTTCAGGAAATAAACATTAGGAAACTAAAAATTAAACCAGATAGGGCTCTGAATAACCTTTCTTCATCTAAAATTGACTCGTTCATCCCCGAGATCCGTTCTGCACAATCAAAGAAGAGATGATGAGGAGTCAACCATGATTAATCTTCCTTCAGTTTCAACCATGAACAATCACAAATCAGTGAGATAGTATCCTTTAAGTAAAGATCGACACAACCAACAATATTCACTTAAACATTGCCTTAAATTAATTAATTAGTCTAGACAGGCATCGTCTTTTAGATAAACATGTGTTACTTGCATAGCCACCATCACCATAATGCCAGTTAGTCTTCGCCCGTAAATTGCAACTTCAAACAGCAAGAAAATTTAGCCAGACACAACGCAGGTGATTCATAATACTCTTTAACTCAAATGAATCTAATGCAAATGACACTGCCTACTTTATGACAATCAAATAACATAATAATCATATATTGTCCCAATAAATTAGGCTGGTCCTATCGACACACCCCCTTTTAATTTATGTACCCTTTTCAATTCATTCGATCCAACGGCCGAAAACTGTGATAATTCCCAAATTTCTCGAGTTGCCAACACAGTTACAATTCAATCTTTTCCACTATGATCTGTCTAATCTTTAGGCGCCAATGTAAGATGCCC
The DNA here is from genome assembly GCA_024362995.1 of Heteromeles arbutifolia. Lineage (NCBI taxonomy): Eukaryota > Viridiplantae > Streptophyta > Magnoliopsida > Rosales > Rosaceae > Heteromeles > Heteromeles arbutifolia. The sequence goes on along the minus strand of JANCRC010000002.1, from coordinate 32,542,700 downwards.
TACTTTTTTTATTAAAGCATGGATTTGATAAACACGTATTAACAGATTAGTTGTCTCTAAATGCAAAAACAAAGTGGCACCAAAAAAGGGGCATACTTGGCTTCTTCCCTTGGAAGTAGACATTCCTACTTTCCTCCTAATGACAGTTTGACCAGGTGCGCGCATATTTTATTTTTGTGTTTTTGATCTGTTATTTCTACATGTGCCAAACTATCATTTGCATTTGCACGAAGGAGGAGTGGCTCCTTGCAGGGAATGAGTCAAACAGTGTCCTTAAAAAAATAGTTTGTAAATACAGGAAAACTGTTCAGCCTAAGAGAAAAATCGATAAAACAATGAGAAACAAAGAATAAAAGGTATTATCTTGTGAAATAGTGATGCAAGACCACAATCTCCAAATAACACCAGGAAATCATATAGAAATTGGCATACCTATCCACAAAATGACAAGCGTCGAAGTCCCTATAGTTCAAAGTCAAAATCCACAATAGGGTTCTTGTATCCCAAAATTGTCATACTGTTTCAACCCAATCTATAAATTAAAGTGGTAATGTCCATCAGACATTCAACGGGCAAAAACACTCCTACTTCAATAGGCTATAAGCAATACACATTGCTTGTGTCAATTTGCCCATCGGGCAAAATTGATGCTGCGAAGTCACAACTTTTCTAGTTGTAACTTATGCAGTGTATGTATTAGCTTACTGATTTGCCTATTGGGCAATATTGATGCTGCGAAGTCACAACTTTTCTAGTTGTAAGTTATGCAGTGTATGTATTAGCTTACTGCTTCTAAAAGAACCCTATTCGGGCATAATATTGATACAAAGTAACTTTTATTGTTCATACATCCCGCTTTCACCTACGGCACATTGTTGACTCTTTCGATCACTAATTTACCATGCTATAAGTCTCTCCCAATACAGTTTTTGTATAACTAGATAATCCGAAATTCACATGACACTTATAGCATTTTAGAGTAGTGATCCGTGGCGTCAAGTTAAAACAACCAAAAAGAACAGATTATAAGAGAAAACTATTCCTCTTTGTCGGGCTCAACCATCATCTCAAAGAAACAGCAAATACATCATTATAACCATTCATCCCTCCCGATTTTCTTCATACTTAGTTTCAAATATGATATCAAATTATCAATGTATGCAATAGCTTCTACCCTATTTCAAACAACACCAATGAGCAACGATCAAATTTATCCCAGAACAACAACAATAGTCAGTCAAACAATTATTCAATTCATAAATTTCTAAATATTAACAACACACAGAGAATACCCTCCTCCTAATATGCCCTTAAAATTGCATACGTTGAAAACCCACAAAAAAAATAAAAACAACAAACGCAGAAATTAATAAGAGTGATACGGACTCGAAAATTACCTCACAGAACGAGATGGGCATTAAAATTCAAGTCTGAGCTCGTCCTTTTCACCAGAGAGGAGGTGAAGAACATATGGTGTGGCTCGGATCGCGACGACCCATGCTCCGAACATGGCGACATGGCTCCGTAGCTGCTTCAGAGCCTCTGCCTTGTCTGGCTTCTGCATAAACATGGGAAACATTTTGTTTTCTCTGATTCGGCTTCACTTCCCTGCAAATTGATCTGCCGAACGCAACCTGACGCTTAAAACCCTAAAACCCTAGTTTGTTGCTCTGCGATTCTGTAGGGGGTTAGACAGCTTCGGAGGAAGAAATATGGGCTCAAAATGGCTTTGAAATAGAAAATTTTTTAATTTGGTTTCTAAAGTGTGATTTTCGCAAACGCGATTTCTAACGTGCGGGCAGCACTTTACTGATCGCGCGTGCGAATGGAATGTAGTCTATTGAATAAAAATTGAACGGCTGAAACCGAACCCATCAGTATGAGCTTAGGATGAAACCGGATCATAAATGATTTTTCACTTAATTAAAATGGTACCCGGCATAAATTCAAAACTTCTTGGGATTTAAATTTTGTAGGAGGACAAGACTTACTTAAGACAGAAAGTGTTGATCGGCATGAATTCAAAATTTCTTGGGATTTAAACTGTAACCCCCAACATCAACACTTTCTGTCTTAAGTAAGTCTTGTCCTGCTACAAAAACATTCCCCTCCCCCGCGTTTGCTTAAACATCATTGTCGTCGAAAACATCATTGCCGTTTGAAAACTTGCTTGCTATTCCAAACCCAGTTATAATTGGTTTGTGCTTGTGTTGTCCGACCTTACATAAATTTCAAATAGCAGTGACGAAAATCAGGGGACTTTGGTTGGAGGCTGTGCAGTGGGTTACAAAGAAAGGACATGTTTTTCGCTTCATTCGAGCTGGGTTCAAATTGCTTCTGCAATAACTGTGGTCATATTTTATTCCCCAAGTGAATTTCAAATTTGGTGAGTTTTGAAAATGGAACACTAGAATTTCATTTAGTTATTACTATTAAGCATTACAAATTAAGTTTGGTGTAAGGCTAATTATGCATGTTCGTGGATGTAATTAGGTGGAATTTGTCGACATATGTCAACTTTTTTTACAAATTAGGGTGCGTTGTGAACTTATGAAGCTATGTTGACGGGTTGTGTAGATGCTGGAGCGTGATTTATTGTTTTGGTAAAGTTGTAGTTTTGAGTAGGGATTGAATTTTGTATCTGAATTATTGTGAATTTTATAGTGGTAGGGATTGATTTTTGTATCTGAATTATTGTTACTTCTATGGTGGGAATTGAAATTGCTTAAGTAATGATGCTTTGTTAATAGCAGATGTAAAGCTATGAAGCTTTGGTGACAGGTTGTCGTTAGGTTATGTTTCGTTGATTGTTGGTGTGTATGTATTGTTATGTGGACAGGATATGGCAACCCAAGGTGTTCAACTAGCAATGAAAGAAGAAGAAGAAGCGTATAGGGAAAGGGTTAACAACCTATCTCATGCCCCCCCATGTGTTAGGATTGATTAGGGAGAAGTTTAATGAGGCACAATGATAGGAGCATATTTATGCTACTTAGTTAGGTTGTTTTCTTGCATTTATTTAGTTAGTTATTGTTTATTAGAGTGTTTTAAGCCATTTTCATGTGTTTGTAGGTCCAAATAACAAAGTTGGCAAGAATGTGCAATTTGGAGCATTTTAAAGCAGTTTTGGGCTTAGAATGGATATCACATGCATAGATCAAGTTGGATGGACGTTTTTGAAGTTCATGAGAGGCTAGGAATGTGCAAAAGATTTAAAGAAATTAATTCAAGACTTGGAAGATAAGGAATCAGCTCAAAAGAAGGAAACATTATCCAAACTGCCTTATCTTATCTTTATCTTAACCAAACATTATCTTATCTTATCCTATCCTGATCCTATCCTTCTATAAGACCTTTCCCTTAAGTTTTCTAGAAGCCCTATCTCTCTCCCTACAAACCTGGCACCTAGTCCCTTTTAATTTATCTTTCTAGAAGATGCATGCCCTATCCTTGTTCCTTCTGGTTTCTGAGTTCTAGAAAGCCTTTTCCTTGTGGATTTGGTTTGTTAAATCCTTCTCCAACAAAAAGACCCTTTGTGACGTGGGTTTCTAGCTTATAAATACATCATTTTGCCGCATAATTCAACACCACCCTCTACCATCAGATCACCGCACCATCCACCACACACTCAGTGTGCCGTAGCTTTGCAAGAAAGGAAGAAGAAGGAGCCACCTGGAGCCGTGCTTGCCATTCAAGACCTTTGGATTGTTGGAGTGTTTCCAGGTGTATTCTATCTTTGTTTTCAATGTTTAAATTTAATTGTCTTTGTTTATTTGCGAACATGAGGAACTAATTTAGTTTTAGCTAGGGGGAATTTCAAAGCCATGAACATATTTACAATATGAATTGATTACTTCCAGTTGTGATTTCATAAATCGTGAATGCAATTTACTTAACTGTTTGATTTAGAACTTATTCTTGTATGTTGATTAAGGATGCATACTTAGTTTGCATGCATGAATTTGATGCTAGAATATAAGGGAGTTTCACCTAATAGTTATGAACTTATATTCATAAGTAGTGGAGGTTGCTAGTCACAATCGCGTTAAGTGAATTCATGGTAGCAGTATCATGCAGTTCATAGTTACGAATGCCATGTCAATACTTATGATTTTCATAGCACTTAATGATCTTTGATATGTATCTCTATTATGATGTTCATGTAGGGAACTATTGAAGAATAATTTGGTTGCCGATGCGTTGTCCATCCAATTCAATGACTTAAGGAAAATCTGAGGGTTAATTAGTGCTGTTCACGGTTAATCTGGGGCGTTGAGGTTCATGGTTTATTGGAAAAGCAACTGGAAATCGATTTGTATGCATATGTGTCATGTGTGGAGAAGAAACCTTTAGCTAGCCTATCACCCATCAATTCACCCAAATCCGTACCCTTTAGTTTAGAATCATTAAATTAGTTTGTTCAAGTTTTAAATTCGTCAAAACCAATTCCCGTCTTTACATTCTGTGTTCTTAGGTTAGAATCTGTCTAAATTAGGTATTCTTTAGTGTTTTGAGTCAAGTTAAGTTAGAAATTCATCCAAATCAGTCTTTAGTTCTTCTTTTGAGTCAATATAACTTAGTTGTGCTGTTTTGAGTCAGTTTGTTCAGTTTTGAGTCATAATAGTCTAGTTTTGTGTTTCTGAGTCTAATTTAGTGATTTAGAGTTTAATTTGTGTAGATTAGCATCCCTTCTAATCCCCGGCCTAAAACGATCCCTACTTGCTTATACTACAATTATAAGGTTTTAATTTGTGTGTTAGGTTTTACCACATCACACAACTTGGTGCCTTTAGGGCAACCTGCTTTGGCCACCTTCAGGGTGTGGATGAATTGGCCTTCAGTGGGCAATTCGTCCATGAGTTGTTGCTCCGTAGAGTGGCAAATTAAGGGGTTAAACACCTAGAGGGGCGGGCTTATTTGATAGGTTGTGAATTGACCTGGTTCACAAAGCAGGACTTCTACTTTATTACCAGGCTACGATGTGACGAACCCTATGACATAGGTAGAGTCACAAAGGATTAGGCTGATGAGGAAGTATTCTCTCGAGAAATTAGGGTCAGTAGGTGAATGTAGCAAGGTGAGGAAAGAAAATGGGAAAGGTAAAGCGAAGGCTGTCCTCTAGAAAGTCAGCAAAAAAAATATCTGTGACTTGCGGCGAGCTTGAAAGGGTGTTCAAGGAGTGCAAGAACAGGGACAATGCCTTCAAGCTAGGGCTGGTATACTTTCCCGAGGCTGTATTGATAGAGGTAAAGACCAACGTTGTTTTGAATCTAGACTATCTTGACCTCATGGATGATATGGATAGGTTTAACAGCTTTGCATGGGGTTCCATCTGATTTAAACAACTTCACGACAACCTCTCGTTTGCTGCTTCAATGAAAGGTAGAGATCGAGTTGATGGGGATGGTAAGGGAGATAAGGAGGAGGAAGAAGAAGAAGTTAGGGGAACAACGAGGGCGCAACGGGTCGTATAGGCTACAAAGGATTTTCGTAGGCTTTTCAAGTAATATGTGTTTCTCTAAAAAGAGTATGTGTTAGGGCTTTTAGGGGTAGCAAAAGCTTACCGAAATTTGGTAAAATTGAAGATGTATATAGGGGGAGAGGGTCGGCCATAGTGTTAGGGTTTTACCCCCCACATGGCAGCATCCTATTGGCCAAGATGTGTATGGAAAGAATATTCTTCAAGATATTAAATAGGAAATAATATCTTGAGATAATGGTGTAGATATCCCTATTTGATTTAAATAAGGATTACTTACTTGAATGGAGTCAATCTTCAATTGGGAATGTATTAAAGATAAGATTTAGGTAATTAATCCTTATCTTTAATGCTTTGGGTTTTCCTTGGCAAGGGCAGATGAGCTGTGGGTAGTCGCATTTACCTATATAGACCTTCTGGGGTGCTGAGTTGTGCATGGGAGTATCTAAGAAGCATGTCCATTTAATGAGGACAATCTTGTCTTTCTTGACCAAAACTCCACGTATCGCCTCTAGAATTTTTGGGATTATATTAGGCTCCACAAATGCCCCACACCTACTGGACTGCATGTAGGAATCATAAGTTGCATGGGTGTGTAGAGTTGTTTCCCAATTTGATTTAGATCTCATTCTTTGACTCGAAAAATGAAACCATCGTTTATGAAGTTCATTCCCAACCTTCTTATCATCCTCAATCCTTTAAGGCATCAAATACTCATCTTCCTTCCTTTCCACCACTCACTCTGTTCTTCTGGTCTCTATTGCTGCCAAGATGCTTAGTACGATTCGACTGACAACAAAAGGGTGCGTGTGCATATTTTAGAAGATTGGTATGATGGTGATTCACTAGGTTTGATTTTGTCTAACGACTCTGAAGACGGCGTTAAAGAAATTTATGTTTCTGGCTCTTCCTTTGGCTCTGATGCTGCCACTTAGTCTAAAATCTTCTAGATTTATGGGGGAGTTCAAATTTTTATCAGGCAAACTTGGGCCTATTTTGGTTTTGTTGCATTTAAACCTTTCTTCTGTTATACTTTGTTTGTGCTACTCTTGGTTTAGTTTTTATGGGTTGTTTCTGAACAAATTCCTTAGCCAAGTTACTTGCTCTAATTGTTTTGGTCCTGAGAATTGTACGTTTATGGTTTATCTTGATTATCATGCTTTCATTGTACTTGTGTTATTCGATTGATCTTATAATCTTGCTGCAAAATTTTATGAGTTGTCATGCTACATTGTGAGCGCCTTATGCTAATTATTGGCCTTATTTCACCTTCATCCTTTGTCTTGCCATGACAAAAAGGGTGGAAGGGGGGGGGATGTAAATTCCAAGAGTACCTAAATTCATATGTACCTTGCAAATATTATACCCATGATAATTCTTACTTGTTCTTTGCCAAGAGTAGTTATTGTGCAGGATTGATTCCTTAGTCCTTCTCTTAAGGAAAACCAAAGAGGGAGATTGTGAAGTCTAGACTTATGTGTTTGGCTTTCCTTGTTAACATTGTAATTGTACTGCACATGTTTTCATTAGTTCTTAGTTATATCCTTAAAGGCCTATTGCTACTGGGAATAAATGTTCAAAGGTGTGGCACACCACCTCAAAAGGTTTGTTCATGCATGTACATTCACGTCTAAATTCATGTTACATTCTGACTAGATTAGTTGTCTCGTCAGTTTTGCGCACTGATTTTATACGAGCTGGGCACACAAATTAAGATTATCCACATGAGTTGATAGCCAGCTTTTAACCATTGATCTACCCAAATCGTTTTTTGAGCTAACAAGTGTCCCTTGTCTTTGCTAGCATAAAATAAACAACCCTTTTTGCATAAAACTTCAACTAGGTTTTCATTTTCCTTTGGTTGTTCAAATTAAACTTTTAAAGAGATAAAGTGCCTTCAAAGCTCGAGTTTGCCTCTTCTTATTTGTGGAACCCTAGCTGCCAAACCATTTTTCATGCACAAAAATTCCTCATCATTGAGAAATAGGTTTGGATTGTTGTCATGGTCTAGCTTTAAGTTACAAATCTTCATTTAGACCTAGTTTTTCGGGTTCACATTGGTTTCTTCTTTCAACTATTTGACTAAAGAAACTGACTGGTCATTGAATCCAGATTTCATATCATTTTATCATCATATCATTTTGATTTGTTTGTGTTGATCTTAGTGTGGCAAGGTGAAAAGTTCATATATGGAAAGGAGTTGCCATCTTGTGTAGACTGAAGACGACTTCATCTCGTGCAAAGTAAGGTTGCACAAAGGTAAATTTGCTCCATAAATTAGATCTAGGAATTGAGCTTGTTGTGGTGCTTTATAAGAACCTTATTTGTACTAGTGGATTGGACTCAGTGGAGAGTCCCTGGTTTTTTAACCCAGAGGTGGGCTTTTCCTTTCAAAACTTCTTATGTTTCTTCATGCTTAAACATGCTTACACATCAAGATATGCTCTTGGTATGTTGTACGAATTACTTAGTTGATAAACTGATATGTGAAGGTGTTTAACTATATGCTGCTATGTTGTGAGATATAACTGTGTTATTGTTGACTAGGCTAACATCACAGTCTACTAAGTTTGTTTCCTGAATCTGGGTTCTTAAGTTAGGACGAATCTATACTTGCTGACCAGTTCCTGTGTCTAGTCCATGTTGCGTATTTAGTTGTTAATATGTGTGTTGAACTGAACTATTGTTGACTAGCACAACTTATAATAAGCTAAGATTGATTAATTTATGTTTGATTAACTAACAAATCTGATTTAGTTGACTAGTGACCTTAACTAGTCAGTCTAACATACTTTATTTTTTAATTACAGGATATTATGCCTGGTACCAATTTCAACGATGCATTTTCAGTTGTAATAGCTACTAAAACCATGTAGAGGGATGACATTGAACCCTGTTCCATTGATGAATTTTGACGTCGAATAGATTGGCCAAACTAGAAACAAGCAATCTAGGTTGAACTTGATTCACTTGTGAAACACGAGGTGTTTGGGCATGTAGTTCCTTCACCTTCACATGTAAAGCCAGTTGGCTATAAATGGGTTTTCGTAAGAAAGCGAAATGAGAATAATCACATTGTGCGATACAAGGCTTGCCTTATTCTCAATTTCGTGGAATTGGCTATGACAAAACTTATTATGGATGTGATAACGTTTAGCTACCTTGTCATATTGGTAGTTTTTTAAAAAACCGGACATTCAGCTAATAGACGTGGAAACTGTGTATCTTTATGGGGGTCTTGATATGAAAATCTACATGAAAGTTCCATAAGGACTTCCGTTGACTAGATCAAATAGTTTTAAACCACAAAACACCTTCTCAATTAGATTAAGGCGTTCACTTTACTAATTGAAGCAATCCAGACAGATATGGAGTATGAGACTAGTCATGGATATGTGAACAATGACCTATGCCCTTGTGTCTTTATTAAGAAATCACATTCTGGTTTTGCGATTATTGTCGTTTATATCGATAACATGAACCTCATTGGGACTCTAGAAGAGCTTGAGAGAAATGTCATACACCTGAAGTCCGAATTTGAGATGAAGGATTTACGGAAACTTGATATTGTCTTGGTTAAAGATTGAGCATTGTTCGAATAGTATTCTTATCCAACAATCGAACTACACCTAGAAGGTGTTGCATCATTTTAATGAAGATAAAAAGAAGCGAATACACCTATGGTCGTTCAATCGCTAGATGCAAAATGAGATCATTTCTGTCCAAAAGATGATGACGAAGAGGTCTTGGAACCAAAAGTTCCTTACCTTATTTTAATCGGTGCATTATTATACTTAGCTCATTGTACTAGACCAGACATCTCCTTCGTTGTGAATTGCTTAGCAAGATGCAGTAATGAACCTACACGTAGACACTGGACATGTGTTAAAGACATCTTCCGCTACCTCAAAGGTACGGCGATTTGGGTTTGTTCGATCTCTACGAATCCGTTCCAAAGACAACTTGGCCGAACTTTTCACCAAGTCACTGTCGAAGTCTAATTTTCAGAAGCTTGTTCGAGGAATTGGTATGCGTAAACTTTATTTGTTAGTTCTCATTGGAATTATGTCAAACTCAGGCAGAGTATCCCGAAGTATACTCACTTAACCTTAATGTACTTTTTTTTCCCATGATCAGGAGGATTTTTCTCTTTGAGTTTTTACAACCTGATGAGGTTTTAACGAGGCACCCATCTCAGGCTGGTCATACCCTTGTGTGTGCTCCGTAGACATTTAATTTGGCTTTGCATTAGCTCACTATTTTCCTTAGGCTATAAGTGATTTTTTTTTTTTTTTTTTTTTTTTTTTTGTATTGTATTGGGTTTTACCATAGCCGGGTTTTGTGAGACTTACTTTCATATGCAAGTTCCTAGTTTAAGACTAGCACGTTCCTAGATAAATGACCACGAGTCGGCTTCATCAACTTCGCCAAACCTGATGTTGAATCTACTTGAGTATTTGCACTGACACACCCTGTCCCAAAGAGGGCGTGCTGGCCGTCACATGAGAGTGACATAACCAAAAGAACAGTGCAGAAGCTAAGAAAATAAATAGAAATACGAAGAACTAAAAACCGAATCACTAGCAATACTAGCTAAGAAAAGATGCTAGTACGAGTCTAAGTGTATAAATACACATTTAAAGCAATAAGAACTTCTAGTTGCAGTCAAGGACAATTACTAAGATAAAACACCCGAAGGTAAATCCTACTTTTCTGAATTCTGTCAGAACGCCGTTGGATTCCTCGTGGCCACCAAAGCACTACTACCTAGAATCTGGAGGGGCGAAAAACAAAGTTGAATGGGTCAGTAAAACGAAGCTTATATGAAAACCTTATTTTCCTTTGAATATACTAACCCCTCGCCGTAAAACAAGTATAGTTTCCCAGAAAATGGAATACATACGTATATATCTCAAAATCATGCTTAGAAATATCAAAATCCACATATATGTATGCCATGCTTATGCCATGTCCAATATCACAATATACAAATGTAAGCCATGTGATGCAATGTATTATAAATCATCTGCTAGCCGAAGTCACCTCACGTGATATATATAGTGAAATCTAGAGCTTATATCTCAATCTCATCTCAATCATATATCTCATCAAGTATATACATATCTCAACCTCATATCTCATCATGTATATACATACCTGCACACGAGTCGGAACCACCTCACGTGGTCTGTCCGACAAGACTGGTGTAAATAATTACGCTCTAGTGCTACGATCACGTGAAGACTGTGCGCTAATTGCGGGTCACCTACGAGTCGAACCCACTTAAAGTGGTCTATACGATAGGGATGTGCACCTAACTTAGATCCAAGATGAGCGTGTGGTGCGAGGGGTGAACATCACGTGAAGGACTGTGCCCTACTCTAGGCAGGAGCACTAACACCGGGGTGCAGGTTGAGCTCTAGTATATCTCATCATCATCATCATCATCATATCTCATAACCATTAACAACATAATATACTCACTTGTAGCTTACCTGGGCCTCCGCAGCAACATGCGACAATTTGCATAATTATGGTAATGCATATGCTAAAATATGATGCGAGTATGACATGACATTTAAATCTCATTTCCTTTAAATACGTTTTCTGGGAAAAACGTCAAGTGTATATATATATATATATACACACATACTAAAAACAACTGCCCACTCACCGATATATCGAAGGGTCGTAGCCCCCGAGCCTTGAATGATTACGCTCGTCCTCCAGATAGGCCTCGCCTATATGAGAAATAACTGAATAAACGTCACTTAAGAGCATATAAATGAAACTTGGTAATAACTTCTTACATATTGCTCAAATTTGGTATATGAATATACCACAATGACCTACTCATCCTCAGAAACATCCTCATAATTTTAAAATAATTTTCTGAGGTCTCACGCCCCGCCATGCGCTGGCGAGGGTACGGTGGTAGGAGCATATGTGAAGGATCTGCAACATAATGTCGAAGCATCGAAACATAAAACACATTATGTACCTTAGACAGTTTAGAAGGCAACTCAAGCCTATAAGCAACTCCACCAACTCGCTCGGTGATCTAATAAGGTCTGATGAACCTAGGACTTAGCTTGCCTTTCTTCCTGAATCGTACTACACCTCGCCACAGCGATAACTTTAGGAATACCCAATCACCAACCTTGTACACTCGATCAGTGGCATGTCTGTCTGCTAAACTCTTTTGGCAATCTTGGGCCGCTTTCATATTAGACTTAATAACCTGAATGTTCTGAGTAGTCTCCTCCACTAACTCAGGATCCACTAAAACTCGTTCGCCAACCTCTGACCAACATAAAGGTGTATGACAAAGCTTACCATATAATGCCTCAAATGGCGCCATACCAATACTTGAGTGAAAGCTGTTGTTGTAGGCGAATTCCATCAAATCCAATCGCTTATGCCAAGCATCGCCAAACTGCAACATCGAAGATCTCAACATATCCTCCAAGGTCCAAATCATCCTCTCTGATTGTCCGTCTGTTTGAGGATGATAAGTTGTACTATAAAGCAATCTCGAACCAAAAGCTTCATGGAATGCTATCCAGAACTTAGAAGTAAATCTGGGATCACGATCCGAGATAATACTAGCTGGAACTCTATGGTACTTTACCATCTTGAGATAAACAATCCAGCTAATCGGCTCAAAGAATACTTCTCCTTCACTGAAATAAAATGAGCTGACTTAGTAAGCCAATCAACTATCACCCAAATGCCATCATAACCATTTCGTGTACGAGGAAGCTTGTACACATAATCCATAGTGATATTTTCCCATTTCCACTGTAGAATAGAAAGTGGCTGCATCAATCCAAAAAGGGTTCTTTTTTTCCCCGTTAACCTGCTGATAGATGATACACCTACTTACATACTCAGAAATTTCTCTTTCTATACTCAGCCAATAGTAAAATGGTTGAATGGTGTAATACATTTTAGTACCTCCTAGATGCATCGCATATGCTGAAATATGCACTTCATCAAGAATCTTTTTCTTTAATTCCTCATTATTTGGCACTTACATCCGCTTATCCTGCATAAGCATGCCATCGGTCTCTCGAATTCTGATACCCTTCTTCTTTCCTTGAGAAATTGCAAAGATTAAGTTCTGAACTTCTTCATCATTTACCTGAGTCTCGAGTATACGATCAACCAAAATATGCCTAACTTGGAAACTGGCAAGCAAGGCTATTTCTCGTTCTTCTATTCCTAATTCCACTCCAGTATACCTCAAATCTGTAGGAAGAGGAACACAAGAAGCGTACAAAGCATTAACCCCACTTTGGGATTTTCTACTCAAAGCATCAGCCACCACGTTTGCATTGTCACCCTGGTCGTGCAATCATAATCACCAAGCAACTCAATCCACCTTCGTTGCCTAAGATTAAAATCCCTCTGAATAAACAGATATTGGAGACTCTTATGATCCGTAAAAATCTTGCATTTCTCACCATAAAGATAATGTCTCCAAATCTTCAAAGCAAAGATGATAGCCGTTAATTCCAAATCATTCAACGAAGCATCGCAATAAATCTCGAAGTTACCACTATCATCAGGAAGTGTTAAAGCAAGTGTATGAGTGAGATAATACTTCAGCTGCTGAAAACTTTGCTCACAATTTTTATCCTACTCAAACTTAACTTCTTCCTCGTCAATCTCATAAGTGGTAAAGCAATAGCTGAAAAGTCCTTAACAAACCGTCGATAGTAGCCTACTAAGCCAAGGAAACTCCGTACCTCGGTGACGGTTCTTGGCTGCTCCCAATTCTCTACAGCTGTTACCTTCTGAGGGTCTACCAAAATACCTTGAGCTGAAATTACATGACCCAAGAATGCCACTTGATCTAACCAGAATTGGCATTTGCTAAACTTAGCATATAGCTGATGTTCCCTCAATTTCTTTAATACCAAGTTAAGATATCTAGCATGCTCTGCTCTAGACTTAGAGTACACCAGAATATCGTCAATGAAAATAATAAAAAACCTGCCTAGATATTGCTAGAATATTTGGTTCATCAAACCCATAAAAGCAGCAGGCTCATTCGTCAATCAGAATGGCATCACCAAAAACTCATAAAGACCATAACGAGTTCTGAAATCAGTCTTAGGAACATCCTCACTGCTAATCTTCAACTGATAATACCCGGACCTCAAGTCAATCTTAGAAAACACATAGGCACCTCTAAGCTAATCAAACAAATCATCAATGCGTGGCAATGGATAATAGTTCTCAATCGTTACTTGATTCAATTGCCTATAATCAATGCATAGCCTTAAGATCCCGTCTTTCTTCCTCATAAACAAAACTGGGGCTCCCCAAGGTGAGGTACTAGGTCGAATGAAACCTTTATCAACCAATTTCTGTAACCGAATTTTCAATTCCCTTAACTCAGCAGGAGCCATTCTATAATATAAGATATGTACCTGGAGACAAATCAATAGTGAACTCCACATCTCTGTATGGCGGCAATCCAGGTAACATATCAAGGAAATACATATACACGCCTCGATCGTGCTCATTCATTACTTTCTTGGCAACATCGTCAATAACATAAAATTTCTGCATCACAATCAATAAACTCTAGCAAAGTGACCAAAAATGTTTAATGTACCCATAATCAAGTCCGAAAGATTCTGAGCATCTTGATAGGAGCACATTTATACGACTTAGTTAGTGTGTTTTCTTGCATTTACTTAGTTATTTGTTGCTTATTATAGTGTCTTAAGTCATTTTCGTGTGTTTGTAGGTCCAAGAAGCAAAGTTGGCAAAAAGATGCATTTTTGAGCATTTTAGAGCAGTTTTGGGTGTGGAATGGATAGCACAAGTATAGATCAAGGTGGATGGATGAAATTGAAGTTCAAGAGAGGCTAGGAATGTGCAAAAGAGTTGGAGAAATAAATTCAATTCAAAGAAGATAAGGAATCAGCTACAAAGAAGGAGAATTATCCAAAACCTTATCCAACCTTATCTTATCCAAACTAACCTTATCTTACCTTTTCTTATCTTATCCTATCCTAATCTTATCTTACCTTAATTCCAGCTGCAAGGGGGACTCCTTTTCATATTAGGACACCTAAAACCTATTTTTAGAAGGCTTTTTCCTTCTAGAAACATGCCACAACACTCCATTCTAGAAGCCCTAAAAATCTGGCGCCCCAACCTTTGTAGAAGGCCTTTTCCTTGTTGGATTAGAGTCCTAAATCCTTTTCCTTGACAACCTAGGCCAAGTAATCCTTAGGCCTATAAATACACTCTTTTGCTGCACCATTCAGACCACCACCCTGTACCATAACTCACCTACATCCATCCACCACACACTCATTGTGCCGCAGCTTTGCAAGGAATGAGAGGAGAGAACTTAGTGCCGTGCCTGCCATTCAAGCCTTGGATTGCTGGAGCGTTTCTAGGTGTATTATATCCTTTGTTTTCAATGTTTAATTTAAGTTATCTTTGTTTTATTGCGAACATGAGGAACTAAACTCGTTTTAGCTAGGGGAGAATTCAAAGCCATGAACATATATGTGATATGAATTGATTACTTCCAGTTATTATTTCATAAATCGTGAATGCAATTTGCTTAACTGTTTGATTTAAAACTTATTCTTGTATGTTGATTAGGGATGCATACTTAGTTTGCATGCATGAATTTGATGCTAAAATATAAGGGAGTTTCACCTAATAGTTACAAACTTATATTTACAAGTAGTGGAGGTTGCTAGTCACGATCGCGTTAAGTAAATTCCTGGCAAGAGTGTCATGCTTTTCATAGTCACGAATGCCTTGTCAATGCTTATGATTTTCACAGAGCTTAATGATCTTTGATTGTATTTCTATTATGCTTTTCATGTAGAGAACTATTGGAGAATAATTTGGGTTGACGATGCGTATCCCATCCAATTCAATGAGTTTAGGAAAATCTAAGAGTTAAAGCAGTGCTGTCACATTTAACTTGGGGCATTGTCATTCATGGTTTATAGAAAGAATAACTGGAAATCGACTTGTGTTGCATATGTGTCATGTGTGGAGAATGACCCTCTAGCTAGCCATTCACCCATTTAAATCACCAATTTCGTACAAAACTAAGTCTAGTTTACAATTCTGTCTTGTTAAGTTTAAATCCGTTTTCAACCAATCCCCTACTCTTAATTTGTGTTAAGTTAATCTAAATTCGTAAGAACTTGTGTTTTCTAGTCTTTTGAGTCAATTTGAGTCTTAATTTCGTTCAAATCAATCTTAGGTGTTAGTTAAGTTAGTCTAAATTCGTAAGAACTTGTGTTTTCTAGTCTTTTGAGTCAATTTGAGTCTTAATTTCGTTCAAATCAATCTTAGGTGTTAGTTTAGACTCTAAATAACTTGTTTTGTGTGTTTTAGGTCTATTTAATCTGTTTTGAGTCTCTAGTGTCCAGAATCTGTCCAGTTGAGTTCTATTTGTTGTTTTAAGTTTGTTTTGGGTTATTTGAGTCGAGTTAGGTTGTTTTAAGTTGTCTAGACTTAAAATTCGTCCAAACTGATCCCTAGTACTTGTTTTCATTGTTTAAAGTCCAGTTTATTGTTTTAGAGTCTAATTTGTGTAGATTAGCAATCCCTTCTAATCCCCAGCTAGAACGATCCCTACTTACACATACTACATTGATAGGGTTTAAGTTTGAGTGCAATTTAATTTCACATCACATCTTGCAGTGATATATTAACACGTCTCTGGCTTGTTGTCGTCCCTCACGACCTCTATTAGCTTGATTACTTCGCCCCAACACACCACAGCCCATCTGACCCTAACTACTAGATCCAGAAACCTACTGGATCGGTGTTAGTGGTGGCAAAGAAGACTGTTGAGCATCTACTGATTCTAGGGACAATTTGCAGCTCTATGTCCCATTTATCCACATGTAAAACATCCACTGTTTCCTGTCTACACTCTCAAAAGTTTCTGGTATTGCACCTACGGCACAAAGGTACATTTCCTCTGCCAGAGTCATCCTACTTCTGAAATCTATGACCTCCAGTAAATCTACCACCTCGCCTCTGACCAGTGGCACTAAAACCTCAGCTTGAATAACTAGAATTAGCTTCACCTCTTTTGAAGCTCTGAGTCTTTCGAGGTCCTTGAGATGACTGACCTTTACCTTGGTTATCTTTCCTCTGATTCACATTATTTTCTTCTTCTTCATCACTATCGCTGGACATAATCTCAGAGTCCTCAATTCTCAATAAAATCTCGTAAAACTCCTGGTAAGAAGCACAATGAGTAGTGGTCGCCAAATAACGCCACTTCTTCTTAGTACTCAATTTAAAACGACGTAACATCTCAACCAGATCAGCTGCAACATCCGAATGGTAACGAGACAAGTCAGTAAACTTTATATAATACTCACTCGCCGTCATCTTTCCTTGTCTCAAATTTGTAAACTTTTGTTTCTTACCATCAATATATGCCAGAGGAATAAACCTTTTCTCAAACAATTCCTTAAACAACTCTCAATCAGCTGTTTCCTCTGGTGTCAATTGATAATCCTTATGTCTCCACCAGGATGCAGATTCAAGACCTAACAACCAGGTAGTCGTCTCGACTCACCTGTCGGGAGGAAGATTCCCTTGACTTTGCATAACCCAAAACGTCCTTTCCAAATGATTAGGCCATCGCTCTGCTCCCTCAGGTCCTTCATATTTCCATAAAATGATTCAGTTTCCACTTATAAACAGTCTCTAGATGAGTCATTTGGGAAGGACGGATAATAGACTGAATCACATTGGCTATAGCTCCCCCTAATTGAGCTATATCAGGGAAACTAGGCTCATATGTAGGACATGGTTCTCTACGAGGCGGCATAGTTTTGACAGAAGACACTAGAAAATTCTCAAGGTATACAGGACTGTAACTTAGGCTCTGATACCAACTGACACACCCCGTCCCAAAACGGGCGTGCTGGCCGTCACGTTAGAGTGACGTAACCATAAGCACAGTGCGGAAGCTAAGAAAATAAATAGAAATATGAAGAACTAAAAACTGAATCACTAGCAATACTAGCTAAGAAAAGATGCTAGTACGAGTCTAAGTGTATAAATACACATTCAAAGCAATAAGAACTTCTAGTTGCAGTCAAGGACAATTACTAAGATAAAACACCCGAAGGTGAATCCTACTTTTGTGAATTCTATCAGAACACCATTGGATTCCTCGTGGCCACCAAAGCACTGCTACCTAGAATCTGGAAGGGCGAAAAACAAAGTTGAGTGGGTCAGTAAAATGAAGCTTATATGAAAACCTTATTTTCCTTTGAATATACTAACCCCTCGCCGTAAAACAAGTATAGTTTCCCAGAAAATAGAATACATACGTATTTATCTCAAAATCATGCTTAGAAATATCGAAATCCACATATAAGTATGCCATGCTTATGCCATGCCCAATATCACAATATACAAATGTAAGCCAGGTGATGCAATGTATTATAAATCATATGCTAGCCGAAGTCACCTCACGTGATCTATACGGCGAAATCTAGAGCTCATATCTCAATCTCATCTCAATCATATATCTCATCAAGTATATACATATCTCAACCTCATATCTCATCATGTATATACATACCTGCACACGAGTCGGAACCACCTCACGTGGTCTGTCCGACAAGATTGGATGTAAATAATTACGCTCTAGTGCTACAATCACGTGAAGATTGTGCGCTAATCGCGGGTCACCTACGAGTCGAACCCACTTACAGTGGTCTATACGACATGACTGTGCACCTAACTTGGATCCAAGATAAGCGTGTGGTGCGAGAGGTGAACATCACGTGAAGGACCGTGCCCTACTCTGGGCGGGAGCATTAACACCGGGGTGCAGGTTGAACTCTAGTATATCTCATCATCATCATCATCATCATATCTCATAACCATTACCAACATAATATACTCACCTGTAGCTTACCTGGGCCTTCGCAGCAACATGCGACAATATGCATAATTATGGTAATGCATATACTAAAATATGATGAGAGTATGACATGGCATTTAAATCTCATTTCCTTTAAATACGTTTTCTGGGGAAAACGTCAAGTATATATATACTGAAAACAACTGCCCACTCACCGATACATCGAAGGGTCATAGCCCCCGAGCCTCAAATGATTACGCTCGTCCTCCGGATAGGCCTCGCCTATATGAGAAATAACTGAATAAACGTCACTTAAGAGCACATAAACGAAACTTGGTAATAACTTCTCATATATTGCTCAAATTTGGTGTATGAATATACCACAGTGACCTACTCATCCTCATAAACATCCCCATATTTTTAAAACAATTTTCTGAGGTCTCACGCGCCGCCACGCGCCGGCGAGGGTACGGCCCTACGCGCCGTCATGCGCGGCCAACCCTGACGGATTCCTAATAGATGTTAGCAATATTTTGTCGAATATTCTATTAAGTCCTTAATAAAAATTTAACGGCATTACTGACACCATTAGAATATTCTGTTAAACTTAACGGAATATTCTCTCATCTTCTTCCTTCAACTCCGGCGACCGTTGCAGTCGTCGAAAAACTAGAAATTTTTCAAAACTTTATATCTCCTTCGATTCCTAACCAAATCTCATGAAACTTGTCTCATTTTAAAGCTTACAACAAGTAGAATAGAACCTTACAAATTTTAAGCCTTGAAAATCATGAAATCTCGCCGGATGAAGCTCGAACTTCTGGCCAAATCCTGCAACTCGTCGTTCTCGAGCTTTCGACGTCCAAAACCACTCAACATTCTTCCCCGAGCTTCCTGAGAGTGTCTTAAAGCTTCCTAGAAGCTTAAAATCCACTGAAACCCCTGCATTTACGTGTGCATGAACAATGCACAAATCGGAGGTTAGGTTTCACGGGGTTTTCGAAGGTTTCAGGTTCTAAAACTTGTACCAATGGATTCCTGAGATCACAAGGAACACGAATATACTTACCTTAGTCTCGATCTGCAAGGTTTGAGATGGTTTCTGGGTTGCCCGTACAAAAAAGCCGAGAGGGAGAGAGAGAGAGTATGGGAAAGAAGAGAGAGAGTGTATGTGTTGGTTTGTGTGTGTGGTCCAAAAGCCACCAATCAAAGACCAAAACAAGTTTTGTTCTAATTGGGTCCAATTATTTAGGACTTGATATAATTGGCCCAATTTCTGAACCTGAAGCACAAACACTCACCCAACGCTCAAGGGCATTTTCGTCATTTCACATTAACTGTACAAAATTTCTGAGACGGGCTGTCACATACACACTAAAGGGGGAGTGTTATAAAAATTATCTCATTATGATTATACAAATTCTAGATAGATTTGGATTCCAGATTACCTATTATTATAGTGATTCTTTTCTTATAGGATTGTATTTACTTGGAGGAAAAGTTAATCATCTCTCCTTGGTTTACTATAAATAAAGGCACTACCATATAGAGAACCACAACATTCTCTTAGCATTCTACAATTTCTCCACTCTCTTCTCTTTTTACAAAACTCTCTCTCTCCCTCAGATAAAATAGGCTACAACATATACATATATATATGTGTGTATCTAAAGATGGGGAATGCTGCCTTTCCTTTGTGATTTTTCCGCTCAAAATATTAATTCTAATTCTATGACAAGGTAATATAGGGAAAATAAAATAATATTCGCAGTAAAATAAATCTTTCCAAAATCCTATTACAACTAAATACCAATAACAAGAGGATTTGTTAATTTTTGTGTGTTATCCTCGAACACAATCTATTACCTCTACATCACGACTATAAATCTTTTTACATATTTTTAAACATTTAATAAAATAATAAGATAGACGGTTCATACTATTGAAATACATTAGCCTCACAAAAACTTGTGTTAAAAGTTGTGTAAGAAGATGGTGACACGGATGTGCCCCAAATATAAATATATCTTATGAAACATTTCTAAAACTAAATATACCTATTTGAAAATGGTTAAATAATATTTAGTTATCAAATTTAACTATGTTGACATGAAAATATTACATCATTGAAATAATGATGTGGATAAAACCAGATGACCTTGATAAAAAAAATTAAAAAAGAATAAGGTTTCAATCAATGACCTGAAAGTACAAATTTGATTGGTGTCACATTATTGATGCACAAACTTGATGTACCTAGTGAGAAACTTGTGTGTGGATCAACATGCCATTGGACAATGCCTTGTGGTACTACGATTCAATTAAAATTTGACATGTGGTTAAATTTAACTACAATTTCCTATTTACATAAAAACTAAAAAAAATATTATTTCCAACATTAAAACAAATAAAACAAAAACACCCACCCAGACTTCCTCCATCGGAAAAGCCTGGGAGATAAACTTTAATATAGGTTGATGTTGATCAGTTTCCTAAGGGATTAATTGGAATTATATAGACTTTGGTCATGAAAACGATTACATATAATTGAATCCAAATTCGTTTTATTTTTTATTTTGTTTTCCAATGATGAATCATTTTCTGCAAACACAAAATATTTCTCCTTTATTTTTCAATGAATTAGGCTAACTATGACAGGAATATCTATGAAAATGGAAAATATGAAGCTTATTCCCTCGAAGTTTAGTCAAACGATAATGACATCCGCGCCGGAGTGGTGAATTCTTAGATGATGGAGGACTGCTCCGGTTGGGTGATTGGAGTCTGCTTTTAATTTTACTAATCTTTATAATATATTTTTAGTTTTTATGTAATTATGAAATCTTTAAAAGGTAACTTAACTCTGAAATCATAATTAAAAATCTTACTACATGTTAAATTTTGATTGAGTCGTAGTGCCATTAGACATTGTCCAGTGGCACGTTGAGCCTCACGTAAGTTTTTCTCGTACCTAGCATTATTCAATCCAAAGTCAAATATGATTTTCCATATAACACTACAGCTATATATAACCTCAACTTTTTCAATGCATGAGAGAATTTAGTCAATTTGAAGTCAAAAGTAAGTAAAGTTAAATATACCTTCTTTCTTTTTTTTGAACAAACGATATTATCTACACTAAAGGGGGAGGGGGTGGGCTCAACCTCACAACAGGCTAGCAATAATGTGGTTCAAATTCATTTTTGGCAAGAATCGAACCTTAGACCCCTCACTTACAAGTGAAAACGAATACCCCTTTTTGATTCAAAATGTCATGATGCATTGAAAAAGATAAAGATCGACTGTATGCATGTGCTAAGTGACTAGTATATATGTATACATGGAATGATAAGCAAAGGAGATCTTTCTGTTTCCCTTTTACTTGTTTTACTAATTTGTAAAATATAATTGTTGTTTTCCTTACCTACAATTATCTGTGATTAATATAGAAAGAACCAATATAATAAGAAAAAAAATGAAACAGTTGACACAGCTGGTGATAGGCATGACGGATGTAGATGAAATCAGGGTAGGGGGAGTTGATCGTTGTGTGGATAGAATTGAGAGCAAATAGCATTCCATATTTTCCTTAAACTAATTCCATAACCGTGAAAATCAGGCACTGTCAACGTTGAGAGCACACGGAACCTGTCGAGTATATATACGACGCATCCTTGATGTTTCAATTCACACCCACATAAAATTCTTCTAACCAACAAGCAATAGCTAGTATGACTTTGTTCACAAGAAATCTAGTGCTAGCGCTGTTTTTGCTTACAATAACCCTGTGCGATGCAGGTATAAGTATTCATCGGAAAAGAAGACATGTAAGAGTGAAAAATTTCTTGCAACTGAACGCAACGTTGTTCACGCTTACCCTTCACTGCAAATCCAAGAACGATGATCTTGGTGAGAAAGTGATCCCCTTCAATAGTTCCTGGGAATTCGATTTTATTCCTCATTTCTTTGGCGCAACATTATACTTCTGCGGTTTTACATGGCCGGGTCAATTTAAGTGGTTTAACGTATATAACGACGACTGAGACATCGACCGTGCTAGTAAGTTCCAGTGGAGTATATATCCTCCAGGCCCATGTAGGGTTAATTGGTTCAACGAGTCAATTGTCCAGGGGACATGCTACCATTGGAACGGTGAAGCTCTTTAGACGCAAAACATGTAAACTTGACACTTTAATATGGGTGGGTTCTACTATTGTACGCAGTGTTGGAAATGTGCCCTAAAACCAATCATATGACGATACTTTACGGACATTTCACATGTTAAACTAATCTAGTTTAATATAAAGGGCAAAGATTATTGTTTTAAGCCGTCTCATATAAATGTTATATGCTTAAACGATAAGTCCAAGGAATATGTAATAGGGAGAATGTGATCTAAAGAAGTTAGATTCATGAGACCATTCTCTTTCGAATACATACCCTAAATGTTCCTGATCATAGGATTGCCAATTGGGCATTGACAGTCCGTCAAGATCAGTACGTGCTATGTCTTCTCTTAGGGAGAGTGATTGGTCTCAACTCATTGGTTTGATTGACACCAAGATAAGTACGTAGGTGCTCAATAGTAAATGAGTCCACTGAACGCGATCAACGAGGAGTTCTCATACTCATGTCACATGAGAACTCCTGGTTGGGATAATGCAAAGTAGTCATTTGACCTGAGGCATCATAGTTGTCTTGTGGTTAGGTCCTTGATCTTTGGCTATGTCAAAGTCGCTCAATCAGAGGGTGTCCACGGCATAGTTGGGGTTAAGCCACTTAGCCATGGAGGCAAGTGAATGCGCAACAAGGGATCTCTAACCTTCAAACGTTGAGGGAGAATACTCTATGATATGATTTAGAATCTCTGGCTAGAGTATGAATGAGATTTAGGAATTTGTTCCAAATCACATTCAAGGTAATCATATAAGTAAGAGAATCACATTGGATAGTAGACATGAATAAACTATTAATCCAAACAATGTGGTCAAGAGTATTGTATTAGAGAAAGACCGTATTGCATTGTAATCCCAAACTGAATAGGTTCTCCAACCTCTTCTGATTAGCTTGGGTAGCCATGACATACTGCTAGGTGTCACTCATGGCTTGTGGAAGCCCTAAAGATGTATAATCACTAAAGGGAGAATTGAAAGTCAGTTTCAATTCACAATCGATTAGTAAGAGTTCTAATTGCCCACTGCCTCGCTAAAAGGAACCTAATGGATCGCACACCGTGTAAGGTAATGATTGAAGGATATAACAAAGATGAGTAAGGATAATTAAATGGTTTAATTATTTATGGCTAGGATTAATTAATAAGTTAATTAATCAAACGAATAAGTTCGTTATAGACCTCGGGTTAGTTTTGGGCCGCAAGGCCCAATGGGATTTGAATGTCAAGCCCATTAGCTCAAGATGTATGACAACTTGAAAACACAAAGGGCTTGAAAGCCCAATAAACCCTTAAGTGGCCGGCCATATAGAGAGGGGTAGTGAACTTGGCTTAATTGCAAGTTTGCCACTCCATTGTGATGAGGTATAAAGGCAACTTTATAGCCATTTCATCATTAGGGTTTCTTTTGGAGAAAATTGGAGAGAACATGTCTCTCTCTTTCTCTCTAGGAGGCCGGCCCCCTTGGAGGGGATTAGCTAGCAATCCTTCCTCCTCCAAGGTCACTCATCTTCTTCCTTCACCATCCTTGGTGTCGAAAATTAGAGGTCTCCTACCTTGGGGACTTTTGGAGAATCAACTCTTCCATCCATATCCATGGAGCCAAGGAGCAAGGAGACAAAGGAAAGAAGGCCCTCACATGGGTGATTAACCTTTGCTAAGCAAAGAGGTGCTTCAAAGGTATAAAAGTTTCTCAACTCCTTTCTTTAAGATTTGAGTTGAGTCATGGTTCACCATAACTACTAGGCTTTTAATTTCATGGGTAATGTTTTGTTTTGAGTGCATACAAGCATGATTCCGCCTTTAATTGTTAATTGCATGTCATAGATGTTGCTCAAATGAACATGTTTTTCACAAATTTTCCTTCACGCAGGACCTATATATCTGTAGTAGCTATGATGCATGGACACGGACACGGATACGGGGATACGACACGGGGATACGTCAAATTTCAAAAAATGAGGACACGATACATCAGGGATACGACAATTAAAAATATGTATAAATAAATAAATAAATAAATAAATAAAAATATATCTAAAACATTATAAAATAAGCATTCAAATTTATTA
The DNA here is from genome assembly GCA_024362995.1 of Heteromeles arbutifolia. Taxonomy (NCBI): domain Eukaryota; kingdom Viridiplantae; phylum Streptophyta; class Magnoliopsida; order Rosales; family Rosaceae; genus Heteromeles; species Heteromeles arbutifolia. Next base: position 32,518,089 of record JANCRC010000002.1, on the reverse strand, counting down.
CTCAAGTTCAAATTTATTTCAATAAACTCTAAACAGTTAGAAAGATAGTCCATCCAACAAACAATTAGTCTTAAAACTTGAAAAAGTAAAAAGAACATCCAAATGAAATTAAAAAAATAAAAAAAGTCTCATTCAACTTCCACGTTCATGATGTCTCCTCTAGTAATCAAAGTAGTCTCCAATGACGGTTCATCAAGTGAAAGGTTAGCAATATCAAGCATCCCGACACTTTCTTCACCCAAGTTTTCAAAGCCATCTCCTCCAACATCCCACAATTGAGTAATACCTTCTTTGTAGGTTGAGCTATTCCTTGATAAAAGACGAAGATTATTATGCACAAATACCAAATCCTCGGCTCTTTGTGGTGTAATCTTGTTCCTTCTTAGAGAGTGAATAAAACTGTAAGTGCTCCAATTTCTTTCACAACAAGAGGAGGAACAAGGTTGTCCAAGTAGCTTCAACGCTATGGATTGGAGACTAGGCGTAGAAGCTCCATGGACAATCCACCACATTACTGGTTCCAAACGAATCCTATCATTCATAGAATCAATAGCTCCAAAGTCATTCAAGCAAATAGAGAAAGAGGCATACTCCATATTGATACTTCTTCTAATTTCCTCATTGGAAAAGTATCTCTCAAAACACTTTTTCCTTTCAGTTGTAAGCTCAACATCTCGGTGTGGAGCAACCCAACTAGGGTCTTCTTGGAGCCATTCTGAACTATAATACCTAAAATAAAAGAAATAGCACTTTAAAAATATAATCATAAAGCTAAAGATTAATTTGGAAGAGTTTATAAGGATATAAGCAAAATCATTACCTTGGATTTAATGAATGCGCCAAACAATGAAGTGGTGTGCTACTTTTAGTCCATCGCTCTAATAAAATGCGATACACCGCATAAAAAAAGCTACTTTTTTCATGTAATGCCTTGCTCTCATTCCTGTAGATAGCAGCTTTCACCTTTTCAATCATAGCATCCCACCACTCATACACCAAGTGAAGACAAGGTTTATCTGTGTCAGCCATTCTAATAACCTCATATATTGGAGCTGTAAAGAAAAGAATATAATCAATCTTCTCCAAAAGTACTCATCCAATATTTTTTGCTTTACTGTCATTGCTTTAACCAAATCATCTTCTTTGTACAAAGCCCAATTCGGGCTAATCACCATTTGTTGTAAACCTTCCTTTACTTCCTTAAATCTTCTAAGCATCACAAGTGTGGAAGCAAATCTGAAAAATTAAAAAATTAGGATAGCTCATAATTGAATAAGAAAAAAAAACAATGGAGAAAACAAACCTTGTTTCGGCAATGGAGAGCAACTTTAGTTTGCAATGTTCATTAAACATAGACAATCTCATGCTATGGTTCATAATAAAAAATTTTATGGACCAAACATCACTAGCAATAGTTGAAATCCAATTGCAGTCATCGTACGAAACATCTGTTTGTTTCGGAGAGCATATACTCTTCAAAGCAAGATTAAGAGTGTGAACAACACAGGGTGTCCAAAAGATATGGGGATAATGGGCCTCAATAAGTAACCCAGCAGCTCTACAAACAGGAGCATTGTCAGTGATCACTTGAACAACATTTTCATGACCAATTTCTTTAATAGCTTCTATAAGGAAGTTGGCAATACAATGCTTGTCTTTATATTCACCTTCACAATTAATTGCCCTCAAGAACATAGGCCCACTTTCACAAGTTGCCATAATATTAATAAGTGGTCTCCTTTGTGCATCTGTCCACCCATCACTGCACAAACTTACACCTTTAGTGCTCCATGTGCGCTTGATTGGTTGGAGGCATTGCTCAATGTGACTCTTCTCTTGTTGCAAAATAGTAGTTCTTAGTGCATTGTAACCCGGTGGAACATACCCTGGAAGTGTAGAAGCACAAACATATGAGTTTCGATAGTGCGGATTTCTTGCAAGGTTAAATGATAAGCCACCTGTATAAAACATCCTTGCAACTTCAGCATCACATTGATCTCGAGCTTCCTTGTTAAAAGCTTTACTAAGAGGCCCACTTGTTCCCTTTCTCTTCTTTGGATCAAGATTCACTTCAGGTAGATCATAACAAAAAGAACCAGTATTGGGCAAAGAAACATTCTTAGGAGCAGAACTCTTCAGCTTATATTCACACTCTCGAATTAACTTTTTCATTTCTGCAAGATTTTCATCAGTAACCTTGCTGCAAGGCGCGACCCCGTTTCCAGCCATTTTTAACAAATGAAACTTGACCCTAGGGTATGATCCTTTGTAAGTTTTCTGACAATAATTGCATTTAAATTTAGCATTCCCTCCTCCTCTTTTTCCCACTTTTTCGAGCTTTTTGACATACTTCCACAACGGAGTATGATAATTTTCAACAATCTCATCCAGATTAGCATTATCATCCGGATTAGCAATGTCATTCGCATGATTATTAGGGTGATTCATTTTCCTAAATCAACAAACATATAAAGAGTAAGAGTTAATCCATTATAAAGACAAAGTTAGTATAATCTAAATATCCATACCACTACACAATAATATATTATAATATGCAAAATACAATAATATTATAATAACATAAAAAGTTAAAACTAGAAAATCAAAAGTCTGTCAGATTTGAATGCAGCATGGGGTAATGGAATGGATGGGTATTAATATTATAATATTATATTATTGTCCTCGGGGTTGAATGCAGCATGGGGTAGTGGAATGGATGAGTATTATAATATTATATTATTGTCCTCGGGGAATCAGATTGTTCGAGTGGGTATTATAATATTATTGTCTTCGAATGGGTTGAATGATTCAACTTGAATCAGTAAAGTTGAGACTGGTGAAAAAAACAAAAGTTCGCCGGTCACCACTCACCAGGAGTTGCAGAGACGAAGGAGACGACGGAGCAGTTGTAGAGGAAGATGAGGGAGACGACGGCGCAGTTACAGATGGAGACGACGGGTCACGGAACAGTTGCAGATGACAGTCAATGGTGATTCGTGAAAGTCTCCCAAACATAGTGATTTCTGAGAGGTAAATCTGAATTTTATTTTTTTTCTGATTATCCTCTGATTTTAGAGTGATTTTAGTTAAGTTCGATCAATCACGATTCTATGCGGATTTGTTGTGATTTTTTTTTTTTTTTTTTTCTGATTATCCTCCTATTTCAGTTTCAAATGTATCCAAAAAGTAGGATACACGTATCTGGACAATACGATACGCGTATCTCATCAATCCCAAACGTATCCCTTCATTCTGATACATATCGGACGCGTATCCACGCGTATCATCCACCTATCCGTATCCTCAGCGTGTCAGATACGGGATACGGTGGCTTTCTCCCGTGTCCATGCATCGTAGTGTAGTAGAGAGGGGAATGTGATCAGTTTGTGTGTCTAAATATATATCGTACAAGTATCTTCAACAAATAATAAAAAGTCCGATAGTGTTCCTATTTCTGAATTTTTTTTCTTTCTTTTCTTTGGTTTAATGAGTTTGGATGTGTTGGATGCCGTGATAACATATTTGACGAGAACTGAAAAGATAAGATAGCTGGGGAGGATGAACGAGGAAAAGGAAGGGAGAAGAAAGAGTTTAATAGGAAAGATAGAATTAATGAAAAAGAATTAGTGAGATAGGATAGAGAATTAAAAATCTTAATCACAAGGTTTTTAGAATTTTGTTGCCAAACCAAAATTATTCAAATAAATTAAATTAATTGGACTAATTAGATTGCATCTAAACCATTAAATTTGTTAGATCTAACAGTTTAAGACTTGAATAAAACTACGGTCTAGTGGTATTTCTCTTCACTTGTAAGTGAGAGGTCTTAGGTTCGAGTTTGAACCACATTATTGCTACCCCGTTATGAGACCAAGCCCATCATCTCCCCTTAGTGTAGGTAATATCGTTTGTTTGAATAAAAAAAGTTCAAAACTTTTTTTTGTTTTTTAACTGGTATCACAGACCGCTCCAATATGGATTAGATCAGGGGATGCCATTTTTATTTACACACATTTTGTAGGATTCGCTTCGTACCTTTTGTTCAAGTATCTAAACCGTTTGTCTTTCAATTCATCATTCATAAATCATTTTTGCAGAAAGTCACACAAATTTAAAACAATTAAAATATTCAGTTGTAATTAAAAAAAAATGAACTAATACAGTTTTGCAATGAATTAAAATGAACGAATACTGTGATCAAAACAATTCCACACTCTCTCTACACGTCCAAACAATCCCTCCTCAGCCATGACTGTGCCGCTGCTTGAGAGTATCTCAAATGGAGTCCCTAAATAGGGACAATCACCGCATAAAATGGGTATAAAATTATATAGGGACATTGTAGCAAACATGTGCATTAATAGCAAGTATGTACCAAAAATATTCTCATATGTTGTTGGTAATTTACATATAATAGTAGGTACATTAATAGCAAGTTGGTAAATTATGTACATAGTTGCCAATTTACCTACATTTTTTTATGTTAACCAAATACTCTAGAGTCTAGATTGTAGTAGCTATAAGTAACCGCGCATTGTTGCGGGTTTCAAAATAGGATGAAATCGTGTATCAAAGACTTGAAAAATGGTTTTGCAAAACAGCAACAATACTGATAACAGATAAATTGGAAAAGCTTTGTAGAGAAAATGTTCAATTTTGTGAAATTAAGGACAAACAGGAAAGTTTTCAATTGAATTACAACAGTTAGAACTGTGTTTGGACCAGCATGATCATATTTACATACAAAAAATCAGCAGACACTTTCATATGGAGAGAAAAAAATATTACAGCTACATATTCTGCTTTAACAGCCCTATGTGTCCTGAAAACTAAACCAGCTTCTGTACACAAAAAATTAACAAATGTTGGTATATGGCGGTACATAAAATATTGTCTAATTCTGAGCAAAAAGAGATATTTACAAACTACTAAACATGTTAGATGTTGTTCAACATATAGTAACAAAAGATGCAAAATATTCTTCAACGGAGCAGGAAAAGTGTTGCAGCAGTTTCATGAGTGTTGGCATTGACAAACTTAGCTGCACAGAGAGAAAAAGAATGGAAAGCATGTAGACAGTGATTAGCGTCACATTGAAGCAGATCCAAAGAAAAAGATTGAGCAAAATGAAAACATACTTACTTAGTCCTTCTTTTGAAGCGATGGTATCTGTTTTTGTAGCAGCAGGAGGCAATTTTTTTTTTTCAGTGACTTGATAGGGATTTCATCAAATTCTTTTGGGTCAACCTCTAAAATTTCTTCTCCCTAACTATTTTAAATGAGTTTACCAAATGAGCATATTTGATTGCACAGAAGGTAGAAAATGTTACCTAAATATAATTCATCGTATTGTTTACTTAGAAAATTTTTCTTAAAAAAAAAAAGAAAGATATTTCACATGTATATTTCAAACAAAACAAGATTGGTAGAAGATGTCAATTTTTGAACACAGAGAAGTAAAACGAAAGCATCAGATTTGATGATAGCATGGAAGGCAAATCCAAACCTGTGTTCACTGCCAATCAAAAAGGCTCTCCTCACAGATTCCCTCTTTTGTTTATGTGATTGACCGCTTGTTTCAGGTGGGGAGGTCAAAGATTGTAGCAACCTGTCCCTAATTTTAAAATTTTATAAATTTTAAAAGTGTGAGTTAACCAAAATGCCTTTAGAAGAGAGATTGTTGACTTTCTTTGACAATCTCTTCACGATGCGTATGAGCTATTATTTTACCGTATTCTCGAAGTACACAACAGTACAAACGTATAGGCGCAAACAGAACTGAATTTCAAGTTACGACGAAGATTTTACAAATTACAGAGCATGATGGGCGTTTTGGTAAATTCACGTTATGAGAGATATTTTTTGTATTTTCTTTGGTGACTTTGAACTGTGTGCCAAGTAGGGCCCACACAACTCCTCCCCTCACTCCCGTGTCTCTTCTCACTGTCTCAGCCTCTCATTTTCTCTCCAACTCTCTCTCGAACCTCTATCTCTCTAACTTACTTTTTCCCCTCATCTCTCTATCTCCTCTTCTCTGTAAACACAGAGGCAGCGACATCGCACTGACTCCGACAATCTTGACGAAACCATCCATTTGCTGCAGGCCCAGCAGCAAGTCACCATCAACTCTCATACTCCCCCAACAGTCTCTCAAACTCTATCTACACTATCCGTGCACAGTAACACCGAACCACCACCACTCGACTACTCCGGCGAGCTAGACCATCGGACCACCATCGCGCCTTGTCTTTCCCTATCTCTATTAAGCTCAGACCGTGAACATCAAACCCAGACGTGGAGCTTGCATTGCACAGTGGCCATTGCCACTGTTCATCATCTTCTCCGAGGAGTTCTCGTCGATTCTGACCAAGGTAGGCCTCGAGAACACTCTTTATCCCTTCCTTTTCGATGTTTATGGAAGATCTTAGGGTTTTGCACTTATTTTGGTAGGGTTTGGAGATTGTAGGGACAAAGGGGAGACTTTCCCTAGTTTTCTGGAAAAGCAAAACCGTGGCCATCCGACCACTTTCAGACCAAATTCTTGGCCAACACCGACCATGATTGAGCTTCCAATAGGTATAGATCAATTCCCTACATTTCTATCTTCAAGTTGGTTTTTGTATCATCGGATTTGGTTAAAAAATGAGCTCGTTTGGAGATCTGAAAGTTAGGCTTGCAACCTGTAAAAACTGCAGGTTTCGTGAAGAAGGCGCATGGGCGTGCGTGGGAAGCCACAGTGTGGTGGCATGTGGCTGCCAGTGCAGCCACCTTTTGACGGGGCGTGCAGCGGCGTGTTGAGGAACCCGAGGTCCCTCCTTAGGTTTCTCAACGTGCCAAATCTGAATCCGCCCCCTGTTTTCCAAAATTCGATTGTTTTAAAATAGTTTCTTTATTAGCCGTACTTTGTACGAAAACGCGTACGTTAGTACGTTATATATTTACATAAATGGTCTCGTTTCTAGGTGAAACGCATCGCAAGGATCTTCGATGCCCTTGAGGCGGGTTCGACTCAACGACATGATTTGCAAGTGGGTCTTTTCTTTGATATATACATATATTTGTTTAGTTTCCATATATACATCTAATAATGAATTTTCTATATGACTGCCGTAATTAAATTAACGTTTATAGGAAATGATGTAACGATGAGAATTAGGAAATCATTATAAATCTTACAGGATGCCTTAATTAAATTTACGGCTATGAATAATATTATGTTGACTAGAATTATCAAATCACTTGGCATGACTATATTTATATTATCTGCTCATCGTTTACTGCACCGGTGTTAGTACTTACCCAGGCCAGAGCTAGTCTTTCATGTGTATGTTCACATCACACCGTACGTTCACTTTGGATCCATTGTAGGTGTCAGTCCTGTCTTAGATTGCTATAGGCAATTAGGACTCGTATGTGATACGCATAACACCAGTCTTCACGTGATAGTAGTAATAGAGCGTAAATCATTATTTCACCCAGTCCTGCTCATGTTAGAATACCTCTGCATGAACTCGTGTGTCAGCACATGTTGATGAGCACTCGATATGATATGTTTATTTATGCGAGAATATGTGATTACGGACGTCATGTGTTTATTTACGAAAGTTTGTGACGTATTGCATTCTTGAGATACTGCTGGCTCAGGTAAGTATTTTCATACTATACGTAGTATGTATATTTTGGAAACTATACTTGTTTTATGGCAAGGGGTTATTATGTTTTCGAAAAGGTTTTTACAAATCTTTATTTTCAGGCCTACTCACCCTTGTTTTTCGCCCCTCCAGGTTTTAGTGTTGAGCTTTCATGTTGACGAGAATTCTTGGCAAATCTCGGTATAAGTGGTTACCTTCGATGGTATAATTCTCATCCTACCTTACTGTACTTTACTTATGCTCTGACATCACATGTGAAATGGGTTCATTCCCGCTCAAAAGCGCACTCTTATATTTAGGCACTTTTAGGTTTAAATTTATTCACATTTTCCACATCATTGCATCTTATGGTTTCATCACCTTCCTGGTGTTGGCCAACACAGCTCAATTCGGAGTCCAGGTGGACATTCTGGGTCGAGGTGTGTCAAAGATGATACAGTAGTGGAAGATATTGTTGCTTCTCTTGGTAACATTTGTGGGGTTATTGGTTCCATAACTGCATCGTTAGAGACATTGTAAATTAGCACATCACTTAAGTTGAAAGTATTCCCTCTATTTTTGAATCGCAAGTGAACGATCTTCGTTTGGCCAATCTGTCTCAAAAACTCATTTGGCAATTGTTGTTGGTCAACCAATCTCTGGTTCAAGACTAAATCTTTGGTAGGTATACCAAACAGTTTTTCTCCAGACTTCAAATTATCAAAGCACTGATTTCATTAGCTGTCTTCAAGAATTAAATTAACTTTATACCTGCATTTAAAAATTGAATTGCATCAGTTTTTCATGCTTTATAACTCATTGGTCACAACCAGAATAAAGAAGTAGAAACAACAAAGGTTACATATTTGAAGCGATTTTTTGCTTGTAAGAAACGTCGCACTGTCGAAAAAAAAAATAAAAAAAAAGGGAAAACAATAAACTCGCATGTTAAACATTACCAAGGTGTTGGTATCTGGCTGGGGTGTTTCTGACAAATGAGTTGTCCGGTTGTTGGATCCTTATGCATTTGCTTGACAAAGTTAGGGCAAGCACTATACCACCAATTATAATGTGTGTCAAAACTTTTTACTGATGTCTTACACAAGAATGTATTATTCTGTAAAATGTTTTGTCACACATGTCCAGCAAAAAAAAGCAAGAACAAAATTAGTTTTTGTTAAATATGTAACAATGTAAATGTATGCTTTTAAAAAAAGATACCAACACATAAATCATTTTTATACCTTATATAGATCAGGATCTAAAAAGGCCAGCTCATCTATTGTTACTCTCCTTGCAGTGCGCAAAACAGCCTCATTCACTTGCCTTGAAGAAAGAGGCATCATTTGTACAGGATCTTTACAAGCTGAGAACCTGTAAGTTTAAAAACAGAGTAAGGAATTTTGAAAAATGAGTTTGTTTGCAGGTATAAATAGGAAGCACAATTTTAGATGTCCACTCATATTGATTTGTATGAGTTAACCTCTAAGATGTCCGGGCCAATGAAAAAAAGTGCAGAACCATTACTATTCAAGTGATAAAGCTACCTAGGTAAAGCTTGACTTTTAAACTTAATGATACATGTTTAAATGTTTTCAATTTGATGATACATGTTTAAATATTGATCCCAAAAACTAATAACAAATTATAAAACAAACATCAGTAAATATCAGAGATGAGTAAATGTTTTCAATTTGATGATACATGTTTAAAAGTGAGACAAATTATAATCAATAGGTTTAAGAGTGTGGCAAAATAATTTGAACATGCATGGCTAAAAACGAAACACAAATCGTAATGAACACTAAAATCACATAATGATAAAATAGTGGAATAGGGTATTGCAAGTAATGTAAGAACATAATAAAATAAAAATAGAAAAAGTGGGTTTCAGTTAAATGAGCTACCTAGGTAAAGCTTGACTTTTAAACTTGTAAACACAACGATAATGGGCAAAGACAATGTGTGGACCGATAAAGAAGAAAAAGCCTCTGCAACATCTCCCCACAACGTAACACACAACTCTTCTTTTCTGTATACAAAACAAATGAGAAACAAAGACTAACCGGAAGTTTAGTAGTTTGCGTAGCGTACACCGGTATTGCAGAGGTGACTGCTTGGATTAAGGTGGCTCTTCCAGCCATTGAAAGGATATTACTCTTCCAAGAAGAAAGTCTACTCTGAACTTTATCAATCACACCCTTGTAAGTTAACTTAGAGACTCTACATTGGATTAATGGCATCCCTAAATAATTTCCGAGATTATCATATAAAGGAGATCCACAAATAGCACTAATTTTTCTAGCCTCATTGCACGCTCAGCATTCCATTGTTCTGATAGAAAGCCTAAAGCCTAAATTAAAGGTATCTTTCAAAACTAATCCCTCAATTCACCATACACACAGGGGGGGTTGTGCAAGGCGCAAATCAGGCCGAACAGGTCATTTCTCTTTCATCTCCAATTTACAAATCTGAGACTCAGGTAGTTAGACGTGAGATCGCTGCAAGACAGTAAAACCCGAGTGGCGACTGTAAATTGCAAAACCCCGCTTAGGTGATCAACTACCTGCTTGATTGCACCTCAATAATACATCTATCTCATATCTTTGAGTTTGATTTCGAATCCTTTTATCCGATAAGGTCTTGATCATGTGATTTGATTTTCCTTTTTGCTTCACTTGAATTATTTCAGTGGTTGGCGTATTTTTGTTGAATTATTTGGTTATTGTATTCAACTTACTTCACCATTTAGGTACTGCTGCATTCTGTGTAGCTACAACTGAGGCTATAGATCAAAAAATTCATCTTGCTTTCCCTGATCAAATAAAAAAATTTAACTGATAGATTGACTGGAAGATTAGCTGCAAAAAAGAATTGTTGCAAACAGTCTGAATAAAGAATTTAGGTAGAAACTGATTGCCTTTTCTTTTCATTCATATAAATTGATTGGGCCTTTCCTTCTCTAAGAGGTGTAATCACTAGAAGAAAAAAACTTATCTATCACGGTGAATGCTCGTGATAAATTGCAATCTACCACGGACAATGTGCCCGTTAGTATTCTGGATGTGATAAAAAGTCTTAGTTTCTACCTCGGGCTACGCCCGTTGTCAAATGCAATATAACCACGGATTGTACCCGTGGTAGATTAAGATCTAACATCACGTGCTATGACCGTTGTCGATTACTAATTGACCACAGCTAATGCCGGTTATAAATTATTTTCCAAAATTAAAAAAAAATTATTTAACAAATATATATATATATATATATATTTATATATTTTAGTATAGAATAATCAACAAAATTGCATATTTACTACAATATAAAAATTACATAAAAAAAATACTTGATAATATTATAACATAATTTAAAAATACTTGAGTTTCCAAATGAATACATAAACAACAGAAGTCATAAAATACTATCCATGTAGTGCCAAAGTACCATTTTCTAGTCTAAGTACGAACTAAAATTACTCTCCAACTCAGACGTACTTTGATGGCCATGCAATTGTACTAGATATAGCATCCTCCAGGACACGAAATTCACTTGTAGGGCGGTACAAAGATATATTCTCCACTCTTACCCAAACTTTCCATCAATCAGGACCAAGCACCATGTGATGAACTTGCGCCTCAGGATTTGTTGATTCTATTTCTCCAGTTGCAACAACTTGTCCATTTCTGAGCCAATTTAGTAACTTGCATGAAGACCCTCGTAAAATACCAACAGGTTGTAACTAGCATAAAGAAATCAAATAAGAACATCAATTTCAAATGATTAAGTTATCAAACTATTTAACAATTATTATCAAGCATGTGTTACTACCTGAGAAGTGGCTTTAGAACCTTCTTTTCTCTTAATGTTGTCTCTTTCTATGTTTGGACTACTTCTCTGTGACAACCAAACATGGAAGACACAAAATTCGAACCGCTTATATCAAAATCTCATAAGTTTCATAAGCTAACTATTTAGTACTTGTTCTCGTATACTTGGGAACTAGCTTTAGAAGCTTGTCTAGAAGCATCGTCAGCTTCTCGTGCACTTCTTCTATCACATTGTATCTAATAACACAAAAAAAACAGTCGAATTATCAACATCTGCTATGTCTTAATATGTTAATTTGTACATAGGAATGGCCTCACAAAACAAAAATAATTTAATTATCTAATAACAAAACAGAAATTTGCTCTGCCGCCAATGGAGCCACAAAGAATGGTCGATGGAGATGCGAACAATACATGCTGGGGACTTTATTGTGAAAAGCTTTTCATGAAAAAGTTAGAGAAATTCATAAAAAAAGACACATAGAAACCATCTTCTTAGCAATAAATATTATATAAAAAAAAGAAGTGAACAAGCATTTTCTTTACAACGTTTACACTAGTATAGTCGAATTTGCAGTTTCAATTGATCGAAGTATTACTACTGCATATCTTTTTTCCTTATATATAATTGGTTCGTGCTCTGTGTGTGTGTGTCTATATATATATATATATATATATATATATATATATATATATATATATACACACGCATGTGTATAAATAGAGTAAAGCAGAACCTAAACTTCATGGGCAAGTCATCAAAATCTGAACAAATAGTTTTCAATTCAACAACCACAAATTCAAAAAGCATTCCAGCTGATAGCTACATACCCCAATTGCAATCATGCATATACAAATCACAAATTCAAAACCCTAGCTCCCAAATTAACCAGCTAAAAATCTGAACGAAATTTGAATTAATTTAAATTAAAACCTGCGAAGAATATGAGTGATGGCCCTCGCAAGCAGGGCTCTCGTCGAAGTTCTTAGAAGGGTACTTGGCGGAGACCATGCCGACCTCGAACACCAAGTTGTCGCCGCTCGACCGGATTCCGGTGATCGACCACCACTGGAAGAAAGCCCGGACACTGATGCCGTTGATCTCGACGATTTATAACGATTCGAAGATGAGGGGGAAGGGTGGATGGATGACGAATCGATGAGGAGAGGAGATGAGGGTTTGGTAGGTTGGTGCAGAGGAGTGGACGGATATGGGAAGGTGGGGGAGATAGAGGACGATAAAAAAGGATTGACGGTTTCTTTTTAGGGTTTTCGTTCAGTTTCACGTGAGGGGAAAATAATTGGGATTTTAGATTTTAATATTTTCCAAAATATTAAAAACAAAAAAACATCCACCACGGGCCAAGGGCGTGGTGAATTTTCAAAAGGTGGTGTGGTCATTTGAAGTAACCACTACGAGCATATTGCGTGGTGGTTTTGATATTCCATTACAAGAATAAAAACCGTTGTAGATTATTCACTTTTAACAACGGGCCAGAAACTGACCTTGGTGGATTAATGTTATCTACCACGAGCTACACTCGACCGTGGTAATTGAATAGTTTATACCGCGAGCTGTTGATGCCTGTGATGGAATTGATGTGGTAAATATACTGTTATGTACTAGTGAATAATGCCTCAACTTTGGTTGCAATATTATATTATAGGGCCAAACTGAATGAGCTTATAAGATATGCTAAGGTGAAAGCTGCTCAATTCCAGGTACTATGTCCTCCCGTTGTATGTTTTTTTTTTCAAGTAATATAAAATGCACATGAGGGTCTAGCCCCTAGCTTCAACTCAGTTCTATCCCTCTTTAAATATTTCTTTTTAATATATTTCGTGTATTGAATAAGGCACAAATTGAGCGTTCGACCCAGACACGAAGAAACTCAAGACCAACTCTAATAACAAGTAAACTAAAACTATAAACAAGCATGCACTGCGTTTTCTTTAATATCTTATATGAAATGGACAGGAGCAACCATTCCATGCAAGGTCTGAATAAATACTGTAAACATTGAAATTTCGTCAGTTAATAGTTCAAAGTTTGATCACTTGATTTGGTATTGCTGTGTTTTGAAAAAAAACTGTTTCTGCTGTGCTATTAATTTAATTTTCTTAACAAATAAAGGTGAATTACTAAATATACTTTATTTTTAAAAGAAAAATATTTATAAACTTTATCTTAAATATTAATTAGTATAAAAAACTACTTCAATTGAAATATTTTAGACTGAATAGCTAGGATTCATTAGTACAATATTGTTAATGTACTTGAAAGTAGTCTAATTAGATGCATTAATCAAACTTGCAACTATTCTTAATAGGAGCATATTTATGCGACTTAGCTTGTTTTCTTGCATTTACTTAGTTAGTTTTTACTTATTATAGTGTTTTAAGCTATTTTCGCGTGCTTGTAGGTCCAATTGGCAAAGTTGGCAAGAAAGTGCATTTTGGAGCAATTTTGGGCTAAAATGGATAGTTTGCATATGGAGCACAAGGAATGGACGAATTTGAAGTTCAAATGAGGCTAGGAATGTGTTTAGAAGTTGGAGAAACAAATTCAAGACAAAGAAGATAAGGAATCAGCAAGAAACAAGGAACATTATCCAAACATGTTCCTAAAAACATGCTACATGTTTTATGTCTTGTTCCTTCTAGAAACCTATCTTATGTCCCTTCTAGAAAGCCTTATCTTTTCCTACATTGGTGCCACATGTTTTAGCCCTTGCTCTTCTAGAAACCAGCCACAAAACACATTGTTTCTAGAATCCCTACAAATCTGGCGCCTCAAACCTTTCTAGAAAGCCTTTGCCTTGCCTTGCACCCAATCCCCTTTCCCTCCAATTCAGCCACACCTTCCTTTACCCAATTCCCTTTGGTTTATAATTTAATTAGCCTTTTTCCTTGTGGATTTGGGTTGTGTAAATCTTTTTTCAGAAATTAATTGGGCCAAACCTTTTTTTAGGTGGACTTATACCTTTGTGCTGCACCCTAGGGGCCTTAATCCTTCACTTATGCTAAGTTCTAGCCCTAACCTGATTTACCTAGGGTTTTGTTGTGCCTATATATATACATATTAAGTTGTGCCGCAGGTTATCACCCCTTAGACCACACACAACATCCATATTTTCATCACAATTCGCAGCCACCACCATACATACACAGAAACACCCTTTTGCGCAGCCTTGGGAGAAGAAGAAGCTTTGCGTGGCTTCCATTGGAGAAGGAGGGTTGTGCCGCAACTACCTGCAACCATTGAAGACTTTCTGAGTTCTTTCTTCCCTTGTTTTAGTTTCAATGTTTATTTCAGATTGCTTTTCAATTGTTTTGAACATGTGTATCTAAGTTTTTCTTAGTTAGGGGTGAATTCGAAGTCATGGACATATGTTTAATATGAATTGATTACCTCCAGTTATTGTTTCGTAAAACATGAATGCGATTCACTTATCTGTTTGATTAAAACTTATTCTTGTATGTTGATTGAGGGTGCACACTTAGTTTGCATGTATGAATTTGATGCTAGAATATAAGGGAATTTCACATAATCGTTATGAACTTATATTTATGAGTAGTAGAGATTGCTAGTCACAATCGTGTTAGGTGAATCTATGGCAGGAGTATCATGCTTTCCATAGTTACGAATGTCATGTCGATGCTTATGATTTTCATAGAACTTAATGATCTTTGAATGTATCTCTATCATGCAGTTCATATAGGGAACTTGATAAGAATAATTTGATTGCCGATGCGTATTCCATCCAATTCAATGACATAAGGAAAATCTTAGGGTTAATTTAAGCGTACCTAATTAATCTGGGGCGTTGTCATTCATTGTTTATAGAAAGAATAACTGGAAATCGATTTATGTTGCATATGTTTCATGTGTGGTGAAGGATCCTCTAACTAGCTTTTCACCCTTGAATTCACCTTAATTTCGTTTTAACTTACTTTGTTTGCTGAAATTTACTTAGTTTTGTCAAATTCGTCCAAAAACCCCCTTAGTTCTTATTTGTGTTTTAGTTTTGTTAAATTCGTTCAAATATGTCCCCATTTAGTATTTTGAGTCAAGTTAGTTTAGAATTTGTCCAATTCGCTCTCTAGTACCTGTTTTGAGTCTATTTAACTTAGTTTTGTTGTTTTGAGTCAATTTGGTCAGTTTTGAGTCATAAGAGTCTAGTTTTCTGTTTCTGAGTCTAGTTTAGTGTTTTAGAGTTTAAATTGAGTAGATTAGCATCCCTTCTAATCCCCGGCCTAGAACGATCCCTACTTCCATATACTACAATCATAGGGTTTTAATTTGAGTGTTAGAATATTTCACATCAATTCTATTTCTTAATGTCTCTATCTCATGTGATCCTTCAACTTGATCTTTTTCTTCTTTGATTTCTTATCCTTGTCCTTATCAACCTCCTCAACATCTACTTCATCTTCCTTCTTGGTTTCCTCTTCTTCGTGATTTCCTTCTCTGTAGTCTTTTCAGTCCAGAGATAGATTAGATAGCTGATGAACTCAGAGTGCTTCTTCACAAGGTGCTTGATCCTCCTCTCTTCCAAATACTCCAACTGATCACAACCCAACAAAAAATTAGTACCCAATTTTTCTCTTTAATGATATAAAGTAAATACTTAATCAATTAGCTTGGTTCTTTACCTGATCCTCCTTGAGGAAGAGGGTGATCTTGGTGCCTCTGCCAAGCTGTTCGCCGCCGACATCCCTTGTGACGGTGAAGGAACCACCAACCTGTGACTCCCAGATGTATTGCTCATCGTCGTTGTGCTTAATGGTCACAATAACCTTCTCGGCAACAAGATAGGCCGAGTAGAAACTAACACCAAACTGCCCAATCATGCTCACATCAGCTCCGGCTTGCAATGCTTCCATGAACTCTTTGGTTCCGGACCTTGCAAATGAACATAATCATAGACGATTAGTACTTAATTAACATAAAGCATAACTAACCATTCCATTTTCAATGTTTTAATTTCTGAACAATTTTAAGCAATTACAAATACAATAGTTTTAACCAGGGGAGTCAGCTTCAATACAAGATGCAATTTTTACTACCCAAAATCTCTACGTGAATCCATTTTGTAGCATTTTGTAGGATTTTCTCGGAAGCCAAGCACAATCCTGATGAAAAGCTCTGGCTTTGCATCGAGCTTGCTTTTATCCGTAAGGCTCTCAAATCGAATTTTATCCAAAGCCTACAAATATCAAACCAAATTCCATCATTTCCAAAATCCTACAAATTCCTAGTCTTGCACTATTGCGGAAACAGATTTCAATAGAAACAAGATCATTGAACACAAAACAGAGCGATTAATATCTAAAAATAGGGGTTTTTAACGCAAAATACAGCAATTTGTAGGAAAATTAGGGAAGAAAATCAATCAAATTAGTAAGAAACTATTAGTAAATTCACTGCAGGAAACAGAGAATCAAAACGAAGACATGCAAGAGAGAGAGGGGGAGGAGAGGAGAGACTCACATCAGACAAATTGCTGATGAGTTCGCTAAGGAAGATCTCCTTGTTGCTGTAGAAAGTGTTAATGATCAAACTCAGAAGTTGGTTGATCTCGGCATGGAAGGCGAAGGTCTCGGCCACTTTCTCCCCGACCAAGCACAACAAAAACACAAATAACTATTTAATCCAAATCAAGATATAGGGAACAAACATGCATTATCACTTCTCACGCTTAACATGCATCAAGATTCAGTCAAGGAAAATGAATAGAGAAGTAATCAATTTTTCTTACTTCTCTCTCAATTTTTCTTGTTTCCTCCACAAACCCTAATTTTTTCCCCAATTTTTTCCCCAATTGTTTCCTCCATCCCCAGTTTTTTTTCCCGACACCCATACGGTACTCATCCCTTCGCTCTTCCCACCCCTCTTTCACTCACTCTCCCCATCCCTAAATTTAAAAATCTAAACAAATAAATAACGAAATTTTAGACAAGAGAAGCTTACCAGAGGA
Organism: Heteromeles arbutifolia; assembly: GCA_024362995.1. Classification (NCBI taxonomy): domain Eukaryota; kingdom Viridiplantae; phylum Streptophyta; class Magnoliopsida; order Rosales; family Rosaceae; genus Heteromeles; species Heteromeles arbutifolia. The sequence continues at coordinate 32,500,650 of JANCRC010000002.1, read as the reverse complement.
AGGAGGGAAGGCGACAGCGGTGTTTGTGGTGCTGAGACCGACAGAGAAAGAGGAAAAGGAGGAGGAAGAGGTGTAGCGGCAGGCAACAGAGGAAAAGGACGTGCGAGAGAGTGTTTTGCGAGAGGGCTTGCGAGAGAGAGTCTGAAAGTGTGAGGAAGGCATGAGAAATGAGAAAGGAGAAAGGAGGGCAATGTTGGCAAATTGAAAAATTCATTAACAAAGTTACTGTAGCTCCGTGTTTTTCACAATAAGCTACTTTTTGAAGCTGCTTTTTGCAACTTCCAGTTTTTAGCTTTTTTTCATTTGAAACTTTGAAATAAAGCTGGTTTAGGGTGTTTTCCAAACACCAAAAGCTCTCCCAGTTTTTTTAAAAATCACCTCAACCCCAAACCACACCTAAGACAATTCATGGGCCCACAAAATACATGTGGCACATGACAAAGTAAGTAGTTGGGAATGACATAGATTGACATTTGAGACTTTATTCAAACAAATCAAATCAAGTAAAAAAGAAGCAAATTAAACCTATTTGAGTCTGATTTAATTAATGATTAAATTAAATTAATTTGTCTAAATTAAATCAAATTAAATACAAGAGGGGACAAATTAACTCTAATTTGATCAAATTATAACAATTGGAGTTTAATTTCCTAAATTAAAGATTCTAATTTAATTAAGAGATAAATTAAATGATTAACTCAAATTAAATCAAATTAGAAAACCAATCCCACAAATCACAGGATTCAGATTGGAGATTCTAAACTAAGACCAAATCCCTTGCCTACAAATACAAGGCTCATTCTATAAGAAAAAAGAAAAAAGAAAGCAAGTTCAAACCCTTGGAGAAAACCAGAATTTTCTCTGGCCAAGGTAAACACCGAACACTCGTGTTCTTCATCAAGCTCGTGGATAATCAACAAGCACAACAAATACACGTTCTAGTTCATCCACAATAAATCCAAGATCAAGCTTTGACAACTCTTGAAGAAAATACAAGCCTGATTCAAGATCAAGTGTCCATCACCCTTGAATTGGATTCTACTTTTGGAGATCGGATTAGACGAATATCCTTGTACAAGAATAGCTACATAGAGATTGTAACCCTAAATTCATTAATACAAAATATTATTTTGTTCATGTATTCTTCTACCATTTGTTGCAGGAATTTTCGTGTTTACAAATACAAAGCCTTTTTCATGAAGTAGTTCATGGATATTAAAAAAAAAATAGCAGATAATTACTTTTGTTCCTTTGTCAAAAGCAGATAATTACTTGCTTTGATAATCATTTTCTTTTTAGTTTTGAGTTAGTTTTAAGATTTTAGCTTTCAGCTTTAAATTTTCATTTTTTGAAAAATTGAAAGTAATTATCAAACAAATTTTTAGCTTAAAAAAAAAAATTGTTATCAAACGTAAGTTGTAAAGCGTGAGAGTGCTTTGAACACTCTTTCGTGACCTTCCACCTTGGCAAGCTCCAATCATCATACACCGACTTCACCCTATCATGAGGAAGTACAAAGTATGTGCTTATACTCAGGAAGAGTTATATATGTATACATGATGTTGTGGAGGGAGGCAATGAGAATGGCTAACATCATATTATTGTGAGGTTGTTCTTGAACCCTACACGAACTTGTATAGTGGGAATGACTTAACAAAGTGCAATGGAGCCAATATCATATCCTTATGAGGCATCATTCTCCAGAGGCCAAATTAGATGGGTATTTACAAAAGATGCACGACACACCCCGACCTGAGAATCAGGGCGTGCTGGCCATCACAAAAGCGTGACGTAACCATAAATGCAATGCGGAAGCGATAAGGTAAGAGAATTATGAAGGACTAAAAACCGAATACTAGCAGTACTAACCAAATAACATGCTAGAGAGAATTTAAGTGCGAAATACACACGATCAGAGCATAAGATTCTAAGTGCAGTCAAGTAGGACAGTTACTAAATTACAACACCCAAAGGTGAGTCCTACATTTGTGAAGTCTGTCAGAACAACCATGGGAATCCTCGTGAGCCCCCAAGCACTTCTAACTATAACCTGGAGGGGCATAAAACAAAGTTGAGTGGGTTAGTAAAACGAAGCTTTTCGAAAATATCTCATTTATCAACATTTATAACCCCTCACTATAAAACCTGTATACTTTCCCAGAAAATAGTATATAAACATAAGCATATCATTATATTCTCAAATCATAACTCAAAATTAGTATTATGAAAGTATGCCATGCTATATGCATCACTAACATAATGAAGATACACAAATATATTAGATGAAATAATAAATCAGCCGGAGACCCTGCAGTGGTCCTGTACGGCTAATCATATAGCTCAATACCTATGCTTGCACACGAGTCGGAACCATTAAAATGGTCTGTACGACAGGACTTGGTGTAATAATACGCTCTAGTGCAATTCTCATCAAACAGTTGTGCGAATAATCGCAGGTCACCTACGAGTCGGAACTGCGGAAGTGGTCTGTACAACAGGACTTACACCTACTTGGATCCAAGGGAGCGTGCGGTGCGGGAGGTGAATATCAACATAAGCACTAACACCGGGGTGCAGGTTATGAGCTCTCAACACAATTCATAATTTTACACAATATAACTCACCTTATACTTACATGTGCGTCCACCGCATCATTTCATACATATGCATCATATACCAATTCATATATTTCATATCAATTCTATGCATGGCATTTTAAAACATACTTTCATTCAAATTCGATTTTTGGGAAAATCATTAAGTATATAGGTATATAACGAAAACAACTGCCCACTCACTGGTAAGTTGAAGGGTCGTAACCCCTGCGTCACCCTTGATTGCGCTCGTCCTCGAGATAGGTCTCACCTATATGCGAAACAACTATAACATTAATTAGAGCACATAACCAACAATACGAAATAACTTCTCATACGATGCTCAAATGGGGTGTTTGAATATACCAACGTGATCTACACAACCTCACGAACATCCCCATGTTTTTTTGAATTATTTTTGGACTTGTCACGCGCCCCCATGCGTCAGAAATGGCACAGACCTATGCGCCCCCACGCGCGGTCACGTGCCAGGCACACTGACAGATTTTTAAACGGCATCAGGAATATTCCTCGGAATATTCCGTCAACTCCTAACGGAAACCGTTAAACTTAACTAACGGCGTCAGTATATTCCGTCCAAACTGACGGAATATTATGTCTTCTTCTCCGGCGCCTCGCCAGTCGCCGGTGACTTCGTCGATTTCTGGGGAATTTTTCCAACTATGGTTTCTCACTCGTTTTTCATCCATTTTTCTTGAATTTGGTACCAAAATGAAGCTCTAAGCATGTAGAGCACATCCAAACAAGTTTCAAGGCTTGAAAACCACTAGAATTTACCTGAGGAAGCTCGATAGTTCGGCAAACTTTAAAAATCTTCAATCTCGGTCCTCCGACGTCCAAACTCTACCAACCAACGAAGTACCCCGAGGCTCGTGAGGACCTCCTTAAGCTCACTGTGAGCTTGAAATTCCCTGAAATACAAGGTTTTACATGTGCATGAACAATGCACATTTTTGGGGTTAGGGTTTCACGACGATTCTGAGGGTCTTAAGTTCCAAAAATGGTACCAAATAACTCAGGAGGTTGTAAGGATCGAGAAACTCACCTTTTTGACGTCGATCTATGAAGAAATGGATAAGTTCAAGCTTCGTCCGTATGTGTACAGTGCATGGGAAGAAGAAAACTGAGAGGGGAGAGAGAGGAAGTCTATGGGAGAGAGAGATAGATAGTAGGTTGAGTGTGTGTGGTCCTCCTAAGTCCCTAACCACATAAAAATAAACCAAAGTCTAAGTTCCAAAATAATTTTCCAAAAACTTAGGAATAGGGATATTAACCAAATACAAATGTCACACACACCTTAGCAACCTTTAGGGCAATCCCGTCTTTTCACATCCTCGATAGCAATAAATTTCGGAACGGGCTGTGACAATCTACCCTCCTTATAGAATTTCGTCCTCGAAATTCATACAACCAATCAAACCACTAATATTCATAGAACAACCTCGGATACATCTCTCTCATTCGATCTTCAGTCTCCCCAGTAGCTTCTTCCACTGAATGGTTCCTCCACAATACTTTCACCAAGCTCACTGTCTTATTCCTTAGAACCTTGTCTTTCCAATCCAAGATAGTTACCGGTTCCTCATCATACGTCAAATCCGAATTAATCGACAAAGGTTGAGGAGGAATCACATATGAAGGATCTAAAACATAATGTCGAAGCATCGAGACATGAAACACATTATGCACCTTAGATAACTCTGGAGGCAACTCTAGTTTGTAGGCAACTTCACCAATCCTTTCAGTGATCGCATAAGGTCCTATGTACCTAGGACTTAACTTGCCTTTCTTTCCAAATCGTACCAAACCTCTCCAAGGTGAAAATTTCAAAAATATCAAATCACCCACATTATAAACCCGATCAATGGCATGTCTATCCGCCAAACTCTTTTGTCTATCTTGGGCCGCTTTCAGGTTAGACTTAATCACCTGAACATTCTGAGTAGTCTCCTTCACTATCTCAGGGCCCACCAAAGCTCGTTCACCTACCTCTGACCAACACAAAGGTGTACGGCAAGCTCTACCATAAAGTGCCTCAAAAGGTGATATACCAATACTCGAATGAAAACTATTATTGTAGGCAAATTCCATCAAATCTAAGCGATCATGCCAAGAGTCACCAAACTGCAACACTGAAGATCTAAGCATATCTTCCAACATCTGAATGGTCCTCTCTGATTGACCATCTGTTTGAGGATGATAAGCAGTGCTGTAAAGTAATCTCGTACCAAGAGCTTCTTGAAAAGCTACCCAGAACTTAGAAGTAAATCTTGGATCTCGATCAGAAATAATATTCACTGGAACTCCATGATACTTCACAATCTTCCTGATGAACAATTTAGCCAATTTGTTCAGAGGATACTTCTCCCTCACTGGAATGAAGTGCGCTGACTTGGTAAGCCGATCTACGACCACCCAAACACCATCAAAACCATTCTGCGTACGTGGAAGCTTATACACAAAATCCATAGTGATATTTTCCCACTTCCACTGAGGAACGGAAAACGGCTGCATCAACCCAAATGGCTTTTTCGTTTCTGCTTTGACCTGTTGACAGACGATACACCTACTTACATATTCTGCAATTTCCATTTTCACACCCGGCCAATAATAAAATGGTCAAATGGTATGATACATCTTAGTTCCTTTTGGATGCATGGCATAAGCCGAACAATGTGCTTCATCCAAAATGTCTTTCTTTAATTCCTCATTATTTGGCACATAAATCATATTCTCTTGCATAAGCATACCGTCTGATTCCCTGATTCTGAAATCTTTCTTCTTACCTCTCTCTATAGCCTCTATTATATCATGAGATTCCTCATCATTCACCTGAGCTTCACGTACACAGTCAATCAAAATTGGCTTGACTTGGAAACTAGCAAGAAATGCTTCCATTCGATCTTCCATTTCCAACTTTACTCCAGTAGATCTCAAATCTGCAAGAAGAAGGACACGACAAGCATACAAAGCATTAAGTTGGCCTTGAGGTTTCATACTCAGTGCATCAACTACTACATTTGCACGACCAGGATGATACTCAATCGTGCAGTCATAATCACTTAGTAACTCCAACCATCTTCGCTGACGAAGATTAAGATCATGCTGAGTAAAAAGGTACTGAAGACTCTTATGATCTGTGAAGATCTTACTTTTCTCATCATAGAGATAATGCCTCCAAATCTTCAAAGCAAAGACAATAGCTGCCAACTCAAGGTCGTGAGTAGGATAATTCTTTTCATGGATCTTCAACTGCCAAGAAGCATAGGCAATCACTCTATTATGCTGCATCAAAACACATCCCAAACCATTCAATGAAGCATCACTGTAAATCTCAAAGTTACTACTATCATCAGGAAGTACCAATGCAGGTGCATGAGTGAGACAATGCTTCAACTGCTAGAAACTTTGCTCACAATTATCATCCCACTCGAACTTAACATCTTTCCTGGTTAACCTCGTTAGTGGTAAAGCAATCGTAGAAAAATATTGGACGAATCGTCGATAGTTACCTGCTAAACCAAGGAAACTCCGTACCTCAATGACGGTTTGTGGTTGCTCCCAATTCTCCACTGCTGTTATCTTTTGAGGGTCTACTTGAATTCCTTGTGCCGATACAACATGCCCCAAAAATGCTACTTGATTCAACCAAAATTGGCATTTATTAAACTTGGCATACAACCGATGTTCCCTCAATTTCTCTAACACCAAATAAAGATGTCGAATATGCTCTGCTTTCGACTTAGAGTATACCAGAATATCATCAATGAAAACAATGACAAAACTATCTAGATATTGCTGGAATACTTCATTCATCAACCTCATAAAAGCTGCTGGTGCATTAGTCAATCCAAATGGCATCACCAAAAACTCATAATGTCCATAACGGGTCCTAAAAGCCGTTTTAGGGACATCTTCATCTTTGATCTTCAACTAATAGTAGCCAGATCTCAAATCAATCTTAAAAAATACACATGCACCTTTTAGCTGATCAAACAAATCATCAATACGAGACAATGGATAACAGTTTTTAATCGTTACCCGATTCAGTTGCCTGTAATCAATACATAATCTCAGAGTTCCATCTTTCTTTCTCACAAACAATACTGGGGCTCCCCAAGGTGAAGTACTAGGTTGAATGAAACCTTTATCAGTTAATTCCTGCAACTGAATTTTCAACTCTCTCAATTCAGCCAGAGCCATTCTATATGGAGTCAAAGATATAGGGTCCGTACCTGGAAGCAAATCAATAGAAAACTCCACATCTCTGTGGGGCGGCAATCCAGGTAGATCGTCAGGAAATACATCAGGATAATGCTTAACTACTCCAACTTCCTCTACACTACTAGAAGCAACATCATTTAACACCACATGCGCTAAGTATCCCTAACAACCTTTCGATAACAACTTCTTTGTCCTCATGGCAGAAATAACACCATGCCTAACCCCACTTCTCTCACCCACAAACATAACCTCAGGTAGTCCAGGACGATGAAAAGTGACTGATTTCCCGTAGCAATCTATATGGGCACGATTATAATGCAACTAATATGCCCCTAAAATCACATCAAAATCCACAATATCTAACGGGATAAGATTAGCTGGCATAGGTACACCATCTACCATCACTGGACATCCTGGATAAACACTATCAACATAACATCTGTCCCATCTAGGCATAGCAAACGCGAAATCAAATCCTAGAGGTGTAGGATGAGGTTGTGTCATTTGAACAAATGTATGAGAAATCATAGAGTGTGTAGCACCACAATCAGTCAAAACTCTAGCAAAGTGGCCAAGGATGTTTAACGTACCCATAATCAAGTCCGGATGGTTCTGAGCATCTTGCAGTGAGATGTTGTTAACACGTCCCTGGGTTTGCTGTCGTCCTCCACGACCTCTATTACTTTGATTACTTCGCCCCTGAGAACTACGTCCCTGTTTAGCCTGGCTAGACTGCCTAGACAGTCCTGCACTGCTAACAGCAACCTCTCCCTGCTAGAACTGACCTTCCTGATACCACTGAGATCCGCTAGCTGGCATAGAAGGATGTGAAGTATAACCTTCAGGATTTTGGGAATACCCACTCTGAAAATAAGGATCCTGGGAATACTGATACTGCCCTGAAGCAAAGGGATCAGCATCACACTGGTAGTGGTAAGCAGCACCACCCTGACTCATTTGACCATAATTGCTTGTTCTGAGGTTCTGCTGGATCGGCGCTGGAGGTGGCATAATCGACTGCTGAGGCCTCTGCTGACTCTGGGGACACTGTGCAGCTCTATGTCCTGTCTGTCCACATGTGTAGCAAGCACTGCTACCTCTCATGCAATCCCCATAATGTCTAGAATTACAACGGTGGCATAACGGAGGACCTGAACCACTAGAACCACTGAAATCTCTCTGCCTCTGGAACCTAGGTCCACCAGTAAATCTTCCACCTCTCCTCAGGTCTGTGGCACTAAATCCTCCACTAGAAGAACTCGAGCTCGCTCCACTTTTCTTGAAATTCTGGGTCTTACGGGGTTCCTGTTGGAAATGTGCCCTAAAACCAATCATATGATGATACTTTATGGACATTTCACATGTTAAACTAATCTAGTTTAATATAAAAGGCAAAGATTATTGTTTTAAGCCGTCTCATATAAATGTTATATGCTTAAACGATAAGTCCAAGGAATATGTAATAGGGAGAATGTGATCTAAAGAAGTTAGATCCATGAGACCATTCTCTTTCGTATACATATCCTAAATGTTCCTGATCATAGGATTGCCAATTGGGCATTGACAGTCCGTTAAGATCAGTACGTGCTATGTCTTCTCTTAGGGAAAGTGACTGGTCTCGAGTCAATGGTGTGACTAACACCAAGACAAGTACGTAGGTGCTCAATAGAGAATGAGTCCACTGAACGCGCTCAACGAGGAGTTCTCATATTCATGTCACATGAGAACTCATGGTTGGGATAATGCAAAGTAGTCCTTTGACCTGAGGCATCATAGTTGTCTTGTGGTTAGGTCCTTGATCTTTGACTATGTCAAAGTCACTCCGTCAGAGAGTGTCCACGGCATAGTTGGGGTTAAGCCACTTAGCCATGGAGGCAAGTGAATGCGCAACAAGGGATCTCTAACCTTCAAACCGTTTGAGGGAGAATACTGTATGATATGATTAAGAATCTCTGGCCAGAGTATGAATGAGATTTAGGAAGTCGTTCCAAATCACATTCAAGGTAATCATATAAGTAAATGAATTACATTGGATAGTAGGCATGAATAAACTATCAAACCAAACAATGTGGTCAAGAGTATTGTATTAGAGAAAGACCGTATTACATTGTAATCCCAAACTGAATAGGTTCTCCAACCTCTTCTGATTAGCTTGGGTAGCCATGACATACTGCTAGGTGTCACTCATGGCTTGTGGAAGCCCTGAAGATGTATAATCACTAAAGGGAGAATTGAAAGTAAGTTTCAATTCACAATCGATTAGTAAGAGTTCTAATCGCCCACTGCCTCGCTAAAAGGAACCTAATGGATCGCACACCGTGTAAGGTAATGATTGAAGGATACAACGGAGATGAGTAAGGATAATTAAATGGTTTAATTATTTATGGCAAGGATTAATTAATATGTTAATTAATCAAACAAATAAGTTCGTTTTAGACCTCGGGTTAGTTTTGGGCCTCAAGGCCCAATGGGCTTCGAATGTCAAGCCCATTAACATAAGTTGTATGACAACTTATTGACTAAATACCCAAAAGGACCCAAACAGCCCATAGCCTTAAGGAGGCCGGCCATATAGAGAAGAAAAGGGTTTGTGGTTCTTTTAGTCACTTAATTGAAGGGACTATATAAAGAACTTTATAGCCAAAATTCATTTAGGGTTTCTTTTGGAGAAAAGATGAGAACACAATGCTCTCTTTGCTCTCTAAGAGGCCGGCCACCATGGGAGAGTTTACTAGCATCTAACTCTTCCATGGCCACTCATCTTCTTCCTCAACCATCCTTGGTGTCGGAACTTAGAGGTCTCCAACTTTGGGGACTTTTGGAGAACCCAATTCTTCCATCCATATCCAAGAAGACATGGAGCCAATAAGCAAAGTTCCTCCATCCAAATCCATGGAGCCAAGGAGTAAGGTGACAAAGGAAAGAAGGCCCTCACATGGGTGATTAACCTTTGCTAAGCAAAGAGGTGCTTCAAATGTATAAAGTTTCTCAACTCACTTTGTTCTTGAGTTGAGTCATGGTTCACCATAACTACTAGGCTTTGAATTTCATGGGTAATGTTTTGTTTTGAGTGCATACAAGCATGATTCTGCCTTTAATTGTTAATTGCATGCCATAGATGTTGCTCAAATGAACATGTTTTTCACAAATTTTCATTCAAGTGGTATCAAGAGCCTAGGTCTAGTAGTTGGTGAATCCTTTTGGGTTTTGTAGTTCATAGTTTGTGAGTTGAATGTTGTAATTGTTACAAGCTTTATTCTTGCTTCTTTGAATGTAAATTTTGTTAGAAAATTTGCCATCTCAAATGTTGTAGATGTAGTTCATATGAGCATGAATTTTTGAGCTAAAATTTGGTGCCATGTTTTTGGGGAAATTCGGCCAAATCCAAAGGGTGGATTTTTGGGTTCTTGTTTGTCTTGTTAAAAGTGTTTTAAAGTGACTTTTGGAACCCCTAAGTACCCTAGTATGGTAGTATGTTATTTCCCTTAAGTTTGAGAGTTTTTGGGGTGTCTTTGGGTGAAAAATGTTCATGGAGCTCTTATGGGTTTTCATGGATGTTCTTCATTGTTCTTGACATGTTCTTGGCAAGAACAAAAAGGTTGGGAATTTTGATTCAAAAAGGTGTTTGGTTGTTTATAAAGTTTTGTTTTGGTGATGGATGATATGTTTTTCAATCATCACTAGGTGTGGACTTCCATACCTATTTTCTTACACACCTTTACTTTCCCTTGTTTCATGGAACCATGTTTCATGGAAATCACTTTTTCAAACCAACCCATCACCTTTACAACCCATCACCTTTCACTTTGTTGAAAAATTTCAAATGATTTTATGACAAAACTCTCTCCTTGGCCGGCCACTCCTTCAAAGGGAGTACTTTTGGGGCTTTTATGCAATTACATAAAGTTTTGATACTTTTGTGTATTTGCACTTTGACCCGAAAGTTTACGCTTTTACGTAAAGGCCCAAAATCACTAAAGGACAAATTGTTTTGCTCCTTTAATGAAGTTTTTACATTTGTTGAAATTTTTGGGTTCTAGTTGTAATTACATGAAGTAGTGGACTTTTGTGTTTTTACAAAGTGACCCCAAAAGTTTGTGTTTTGCAATATAGCCCAATGGTTGAGGTTATTGTTTTTTGGCTCAAATTAGAAGAGAACAAAATAGTTTTGTATCTTTAAATGAGAATTGGATTTTTATTTTATTTAGCTCTATTTAAATCAATTCTATGGATACAAAAACCAAATGAAAATGTTGCATTCAAGTTTAATTAGTTAAAGCGTTAATTAATTAAAGAAAGGGTGATTATGAACCTAAGCCTACGATAATTGAGCTATGTGAAAGGCCGTCTCAAATTTGTTTGAACCATGGGAATGTGTAGATTAATTTTGGTTGTAATTTGATATGATCAAATGTTGTAAAAGAGCATAAGCTCTTCTTTACTTTAAAGTAATTTATTTTGATCAAATGTTGTAAAAGAGCATAAGCTCTTCTTTACTTTGAAGTACTCCTTTCTTGTTTATTTGATATGCATGAAATTGGAGTAGTTGGGTCCAACGCCCAATAGGAGAAACACGCCTTAATATGATTAAACGCGTAACTAAAATCAATCTCCATCCCTAGACCGAGGTCCAACACTAGGCTCGTGTTGGATCGAATCAAAGGTTCATAGTCATCCTAAGGCCCTAAGGTAACTATATAGTCCATCAATGAATGCAAAGCTTATGTTAGTAGTACCATATACTCTTGCTTTAAAAACCGTTTTATAAGCTTAGTGGGAGTATCATATACTACTAAATCAATCAAATGGACCAATAGTTGTAATAGGACCGAATAGTTTTAATAAGATTAAAATGAAAACTTATATGTGATGAGACCTAAAACCCTCAACTAAACCATTATTAAGTTGACAAGCGTGAAAGTGCTTTGAACACTCTTTCGTGGCCTTCCACTGTGGTAGGCTCCGATCGTTTGTGACTCATACACCGTCTTCGCCCAGTTCTGGGGAATACAAAGTATGTGCTTACACTCAGGAGGGGTTCTATATACATACATGATGTTGTGACGGTAGGCAACGAGTATGGCGAATATGATATTCTTCTGAGGCTATTCTTGAACCCCTATACGAACTGGCATGGTGGGAATAACTTAACTAAGTGCAATGGTGCCAATATGATATTCTTCGGAGGCATCATTCTCTAGAGGCCAAACAAGATGGGCACTTACATGAGATGTAAATGAGTAAGTGTACTCTCTCATTATTATTAAAGCTAGCCAATATGATATTCTTCTGAGGTGGGCTTGGTAGTAGTGAGCCTCCCATACCCTACTAAGAGTTTTCTCCAAAACTCTCGAATTCCGATGAGGGATATGGAATTTGCCGAAAATAGTGGGTGGTGCTATTTGATTTAAAGACCCGGATCAAATGGCTTAAAATCAATCAATTTATATTCGTTATGTATTTATTTACCGATATATTTGCAAACGATATCCAAAACTTGACAAAGAAAAGCCAAAGGCTTTAGTTTCCGGACTTGGTACCACAATCCCATAGATTGTCTTGAATGGATTGTATATGTGCCCAAGTAGTCTCATCCTCACAATTTTCCTATTGATAATGTATCATTGGAAGAACATGTTAGATAAGTCTATCATAAAGAGGACAACACAAACAACCAATGCTTATTCCTTTGTTGTATGAACAAAGGAACTTATGAAGATTAGCACAAAGACATGAACACTTTTTGTGTCATAGTTCTTCACTTACAAATCGTTGTATAAAGAAATAAGAGTTGCTTAGAACAACCCTTAGTTTATGCAAACACTAGTACTTGTTTCTTTGTTAAATGAACAAGGAACTTGAGAAGTAAGCACAAGGGCATGGACACTTCATGTGCCATGATTCTTCACTTACAAATTGTTGTATGAAGAAATGAGAGTTGCGTTGAACAACTCTTGAATGTTTGTAATCTTGTTTAGAACAAGATGGTTGGTTGATAAAAATAGTCCATCAACATGGACTTATGATGATTTTGAATCATTGAGTGTAGAAGTGTTAAACCACTTCACGAGACGGAAACTAGAGAAGGACTTCACCAATGAGTCCCTAACAAATAGTTCACTAAGTTTATAGTAAACTATATAGTGAACAATAACCGCACGCTCTCCAAATTGTTTGATGTGTTTAACACAATTGAAATAAGTTTCAAGAGAGACAGTGGGAGTTTAGGGACCATGACTATTGTAGTCATTGGAGAAGTCAAATGAAGAAAGCTAAATAACTCCAAGGGAACAAACTTTCTTTATGAAAGGATGGACATTGGAAGGGGTAAATGCAAGAAATGTCTTGCAAGTGTCAAGAACACACCTTTCGAAGGTGTTGTAAATTGTTCTTGAATAGTTCAAAACAGTTGGTTCTTCTACTTGAATGCTTGATTCCGTATTAGTAACTATGTTTTACAATCGTTGTAAAAGTGTGACTAATAAGAAGTAGAAGATTAATGAGAGAAGAGAAAGTGCTTCACATTCGGAACGTGAATCAAATATAGATCTTTGCGAAAGCAGATAGTACTTACTTCCTCATATGAACTACCAAAGGAATTGGAAAAACAAAGATTGTCTTTACATTCCAATTTGAATAAGGAACTTAATTCCATCACCATAAGAAATGGATGAATGTTTTGTTTGACAAAAACATTGTTCTTTATTAATGAATGATTGGATTATTGTAATCTAATTGATTATCTCTATAGTAGAGATGATATGGTAGTGTTAACTGTTTAAAATATGACGATGCTTAAAACCCAAAAGGTTGCAAGGAAGTGACTAATCCCAAACTGAGTTGTGATACCTCTAAAACATAAATTACGAGTTGGTCATAGATGGATGCTTAGGATCGTTAGATCCGGATCCAATACCTTCTTGTTAAAATTGTATAGAGGCGAAATGTTTGAATCTTTATTCTTTTGGAAAGAAGAAAGAATCACAAAGTTGTTGAGGTTAATTCACTTAGATGTTAGTGGCACTTGTCCACAACATAATACTACTCATGTTGTATGACATTCACCGAAGATAGCTCTCGGTTGGACTATCGTTTATTTTGAATAAACGAAAGTCCGAATACTTTGCAAAAGGTTTCAAAGAATTCAAGAGTGTAAGTTGATGAGTAAGACGTCTAAAGTATTTACCACCTTAGATTTGATCCAAGGAAATATAACACTTTAGAAGAGTTTCCTTGATAGAAATCAAGGAAAGTAGCATCATAAGATAATGGATTTCTCCATTAGGAGAAGAACGAACTCGAATAAGATTTAGTTCGTTGGATGTTATCAATTACCCATATATAGGATATATACTTCTAAGACAATATGATTGTCAATTAGAAGATCTTCCAAAAATCTTCATGACTCTATAGGATGTAGTTGGAAAGAAAGACAAATCTTAATTGTGTTAAGATTTGGGGTTGTGTGCTAATAAGCAATATTTGTTTGAGAGACAAGATGATAATCAACAAATATAACAACCTAGTTCCTACAACACTAGCTCCAAGGTAGTCGAGAAGGATTAATAAACCGTCTTGGTTGAATGGTTTGAACTTTATGACTATGTCATAGAGTTACACCTCTTAATTCCAAAGAAATAAGAATGAGAATCCTTATGACTACATTGAGTGTATATACGACATTACTCAAGGAAATGGTATGGTACCATTTGACCCGAAATAATGAAACCTCTAAAGCTAATTGGTAGCTTAAGGTGACTACAATCAAAGAGATTGGTTGACTTGGAAGAAACCATTTTTGACGTAGTCTTGGTTTCTATTAATTCAAAGGTAGCTAGCTACAACTAAACGATGATTCAATGTTTGGACATAATATGGGTTTCCGAAACCATTACCAAGATAGTCTTGATAATATATGTCTAAAACTAAGAATCACAAGACGTGGAAGTTGTAAAGATCCATCCATCATGAATCTTAGCAAGCTAGTGGGAGCCATATGTGTCTTATGAGAGAAAGATCAAATCGTTTGATTTCTCATAAAGATGTAAATGAATCTTTTGTTTACTAGGTTTACAAAAGATTAGTGGAAGTTAATCGTATTCCTAAATTTGAACATATATATGATATATTAATTTTAGAAATGAAAGGAATTCTTCTTCGTTAAAGTTATGACTTTAAACGTGCTATAATGATAGAATGTATATGGGAGACATAGTCTATAAACATGGGATGGAAATCTATAAGATAGATTTCAGGATGTAATTTGATTATATCAATCCCTAATGATAAACAAAAAAATGCTAGGAAGTTTCTCATGTGATGATAAACCCCAATCAGAATGACAATTCTAGTGAGACTAGGAAGTTGCTATTCTCAAAGGGAACGTACCCTTTGACTCCCAAAGAAATAATGCGTAAATAGAATCCTTTATGTACAAGCAGAAAGGTGATTTATGTATTTCATATTGTATGAAAAACATTGATATGAGTTGTACCAAGATCGGTACAAGACGATATCAATGCAAGTCCAGGATCAGAACCATGGCAACTGTCAAGTGAGTCCTTAAGTATTTAAGAAATACTAAAGGATAGATTCCTCAAGAATGAGGAAGAATTAGAGTAACGCAATAGAAGCGTAAAAGTATTAGATTATGAATCTAATATCGTATCCATCACTGGATGTCTCTTCATTTTGAATGAAGAGATAATTGGATATCTCTTTCTTATGACTAAAGAGATATTTGGGTGGAAACATTAAAAGTAATGACTTTAGTGTGTTTCATCATGAATGCAAAATATATCGCCATATAGAAGTTTACAACAATGTTGTTTGGATGGGAAAGTTCATTTATGAACTCTCCATTCGGTTCCAACCAGAAAGTGTCTCTAGTGTGCCGACACTACGACACTAATGGGGCGATAGCTCAAGCCAGGGAATCAAGGTCTCATCAAGATCCGAACTCAAATGAGAAACTAAACCACATGATTGAGAATCATGTATAATGGTGACGTCGTTATTCTCAAGGTTGCTTCTATGGATAACATATAGATATCCATTGTCTAGGCCTACTACTCAGCCATTTTTGAAATGACTACATAAGAGGTATCATCACTGATGACCAAGCTGATTGGCTCTAGTGCAAGTGGGAGATTGTTGGAAATGTGCCCTAAAACCAATCATATGATGATACTTTACGGACATTTCACATGTTAAACTAATCTAGTTTAATATAAAAGGCAAAGATTATTGTTTTAAGCCGTCTCATATAAATGTTATATGCTTAAACGATAAGTCCAAGGAATATGTAATAGGGAGAATGTGATCTAAAGAAGTTAGATCCATGAGACCATTCTCTTTCGTATACATATCCTAAATGTTCCTGATCATAGGATTGCCAATTGGGCATTGACAGTCCGTTAAGATCAGTACGTGCTATGTCTTCTCTTAGGGAAAGTGACTGGTCTCGAGTCAATGGTGTGACTGACACCAAGACAAGTACGTAGGTGCTCAATAGAGAATGAGTCCACTGAACGCGCTCAACGAGGAGTTCTCATATTTATGTCACATGAGAACTCATGGTTGGGATAATGCAAAGTAGTCCTTTGACCTGAGGCATCATAGTTGTCTTGTGGTTAGGTCCTTGATCTTTGACTATGTCAAAGTCACTCCGTCAGAGAGTGTCCACGGCATAGTTGGGGTTGAGCCACTTAGCCATGGAGGCAAGTGAATGCGCAACAAGGGATCTCTAACCTTCAAACCGTTTGAGGGAGAATACTGTATGATATGATTAAGAATCTCTGGCCAGAGTATGAATGAGATTTAGGAAGTCGTTCCAAATCACATTCAAGGTAATCATATAAGTAAATGAATTACATTGGATAGTAGGCATGAATAAACTATCAAACCAAACAATGTGGTCAAGAGTATTGTATTAGAGAAAGACCATATTACATTGTAATCCCAAATTGAATAGGTTTTCCAACCTCTTCTGATTAGCTTGGGTAGCCATGACATACTGCTAGGTGTCACTCATGGCTTGTGGAAGCCCTGAAGATGTACAATCACTAAAGGGAGAATTGAAAGTAAGTTTCAATTCACAATCGATTAGTAAGAGTTCTAATCGCCCACTGCCTCGCTAAAAGAAACCTAATGGATCGCACACCGTGTAAGGTAATGATTGAAGGACACAACGGAGATGAGTAAGGATAATTAAATGGTTTAATTATTTATGGCAAGGATTAATTAATATGTTAATTAATCAAACAAATAAGTTCGTTTTAGACCTCGGGTTAGTTTTGGGCCTCAAGGCCCAATGGGCTTCGAATGTCAAGCCCATTAACATAAGTTGTATGACAACTTATTGACTAAATACCCAAAAGGGCCCAAACAGCCCATAGCCTTAAGGAGGCCGGCCATATAGAGAAGAAAAGGGTTTGTGGTTCTTTTAGTCACTTAATTGAAGGGACTATATAAAGAACTTTATAGCCAAAATTCATTTAGGGTTTCTTTTGGAGAAAAGATGAGAACACAATGCTCTCTTTGCTCTCTAAGAGGCCGGCCACCATGGGAGAGTTTACTAGCATCTAACTCTTCCATGGCCACTCATCTTCTTCCTTAACCATCCTTGGTGTCAGAACTTAGAGGTCTCCAACTTTGGGGACTTTTGGAGAACCCAATTCTTCCATCCATATCCAAGAAGACATGGAGCCAATAAGCAAAGTTCCTCCATCCAAATCCATGGAGCCAAGGAGTAAGGTGACAAAGGAAAGAAGGCCCTCACATGGGTGATTAACCTTTGCTAAGCAAAGAGGTGCTTCAAAGGTATAAAGTTTCTCAACTCACTTTGTTCTTGAGTTGAGTCATGGTTCACCATAACTACTAGGCTTTGAATTTCATGGGTAATGTTTTGTTTTGAGTGCATACAAGCATGATTCCGCCTTTAATTGTTAATTGCATGCCATAGATGTTGCTCAAATGAACATGTTTTTCACAAATTTTCCTTCAGTTCCATAGTCAAGATACCTTTACCCCTGTCATCTTTTCTTTGATTATCACCATTCTTATCTTCCTCTTCCTCACTTTCACTAGGCAGATTTTCGGAGTCCTCAATTCGAACCAAAATCTCATAATACTCACAATAAGTGGTGCAAGGAATAGCACTAGCAAGTGTCCGCCATTTCTTCTTTGTTCCTAACTTAAAGCGACAAAGCATTTCCACCTAATTAACAGCCACTTCTGGATCATAGCGAGATAAGTCTGTAAACTTCATATAATACTCATTCGCCCACATTTTCCTTTGCTTCAGTTGAGTGAACTCTTGCTTCTTACGATCAATGTACTTTGGAGGAATGAATCTTTTCTTAAATGTCTCTTTAAATGTTTCCCAATCAGCTGCTGCTTCAGGTGTCATAAATTTAGTCTCATTTTCCCACCATCCTGCAGGTTCTCTTCCTAGAAACCAAGTAGTCGTCTCGACCCATCTACTAGCAGGAAGATTCCCTTGACTCTGCATCACCTGGTAGGTCTTTTCAATACGGTCTAACCACTTTTCAGCTCCTTCATGACCCTCATTACCAACGAAGTGGTCCAATTTCAGATTATAAACAGTCTCCAGGGGTGTTCTTTAAGGAAGACGGAATGAAGTCTGAAAGGCATGGGCTATCGCTTCCCCTAACTGAGCTATATTGGGGAAACTGGGCTCAGAAGAAGAACATGGATCCCTACGAGGCGGCATAGTTCTGACAGAAGACACCAAAATAATTAGGAAATTCACAATTTATACAGGACTGCAAACCTAAGCTCTGATACCAAACTGATACAACCCGACCTAAGAATCAGGACGTGCTGGCCATCAGAAAAGCGTGACGTAACCATAAATGCAATGCGGAAGTGATAAGGTAAGAGAATTATGAAGAACTAAAAATCGAATACTAGCAGTACTAACCAAATGACATGCTAGAGAGAATTTAAGTGCGAAATACACACGATCAGAGCATAAGATTCTAAGTGCAGTCAAGTAGGACAGTTACTAAATTACAACACCCAAAGGTGAGTCCTACATTTGTGAAGTCTGTCAGAACAACCGTGGGAATCCTCGTGAGCCACCAAGCACTTCTAACTATAACTTGGAGGGGCGTAAAACAAAGTTGAGTGGGTCAGTAAAACGAAGCTTTTCGAAAATATCTCATTTATCAACATTTATAACCCCTCACTGTAAAACCTGTATACTTTCCCAGAAAATAGTATATAAACATAAGTATATCATCATATTCTCAAATCATAACTCAAAATCAGTATTATGAAAGTATGCCATGCTATATGCATCACTAACATAATGAAGATACACAAATATATCAAGTGAAATAATCAA
Organism: Heteromeles arbutifolia; assembly: GCA_024362995.1. Lineage (NCBI taxonomy): Eukaryota > Viridiplantae > Streptophyta > Magnoliopsida > Rosales > Rosaceae > Heteromeles > Heteromeles arbutifolia. The sequence goes on along the minus strand of JANCRC010000002.1, from coordinate 32,481,441 downwards.
TTAGCCGAAGACCCTGCAGTGGTCCTGTACGGCTAATCATATAGCTCAATACCTATGCCTATACACGAGTCGGAACCATTAAAATGGTCTGTACGATAGGACTTGGTGTAATAATACGCTCTAGTGTAATTCTCATCAAACAGCTGTGTGAATAATCGCAGGTCACCTACGAGTTGGAACCTCGGAAGTGGTCTGTACGATAGGACTAACACCTACTTGGATCCAAGGGAGCGTGCGGTGCGGGAGGTGAATAACAACATAAGCACTAACACCGGGGTGCAGGTTATGAGCTCTCAACATAATTCATAATTTTACACAATATAACTCACTTATACTTACCTGTGCGTCCACCGCATCATTTCATACATATGCATCATATACCAATTCATATATTTCATATCAATTCTATGCATGGCATTTTAAAACATACTTTCATTCAAATTCGATTTCTGGGAAAATCATTAAGTATATAGGTATATAACGAAAACAACTGCCCACTCACTGGTAAGTCGAAGGGTCGTAACCCCCGCGTCGCCTTTGGTTGCGCTCGTCCTCAGGATAGGTCTCACCTATATGCGAAACAACTATAACATTAATTAGAGCACATAACCAACAATACGAAATAACTTCTCATATGATGCTCAAATGGGGTGTTTGAATATACCAACGTGATCTACACAACCTCACGAACATCCCCATGTTTTTTGAATTATTTTTGGACCTGTCACGCGCCCCCACGCGCGAGAAATGGCACGGACCTACGCGCCCCCACACGCGATTACGTGCCAAGGACACTGACAGATTTTTAAACGGCGTCAGGAATATTCCGTCAACTCCTAACGGAAACCGTTAAACTTAACTAACGGCGTCAGTATATTCCATCCAAACTGACGGAATATTCTGTCTTCTTCTCCGGCGACTCGCCGGTCGCTGGTGACTTCGCCGGTTTCTAGGGAATTTTTCCAACTATGGTTTCTCACTCGTTTTTCGTCCATTTTTCCTGAATTTGGTACCAAAATGAAGCTCTAAGCATGTAGAGCACATCCAAACAAGTTTCAAGGCTTGAAAACCACTAGAATTTACCTGAGGAAGCTCGATAATTCGGCAAACTTTAAAAATCTTCGATCTCAGTCATCCGACGTCCAAACTCTACCAATGAAGTACCCCGAGGCTCGTGAAGACCTCCTTAAGCTCACTGTGAGCTTGAAATTCCCTGAAATACAAGGTTTTACGTGTGCATGAACAGTGCATATTTTCGGGGTTAGGGTTTTACGACGATTCCGAGGGTCTTAAGTTCCAAAAATGGTACCAAATAACTCAGGAGGTTGTAAGGATCGAGAAACTCACCTTTTTGACGTCAATCTGTGAAGAAATGGACAAGTTCAAGCTTCGTCCGTACGTGTACAGTGCACGGGAAGAAGAAAACCGAGAGAGGAGAGAGATGAAGTCTATGGGAGAAAGAGAGAGATAGTAGGTTTGAGTGTGTGTGGTCCTCCTCAGTCCCTAACCACATAAAAATAAACCAAAGTCTAAGTTCCAAAATAATTTTCCAAAAACTTAGGAACAGGGATATTAACCAAATACAAATGTCACACACACCTAAGCAACCTTTAGGGCAATCCCGTCTTTTCACGTCCTTGATAGCAATAAATTTCAGGATGGGCTGAGACAATGCAAATGAGCAAGTGGACTCTCATTATTAACGTTAGCCAACATCATATCATTGCATGTGAGGTGGGCTTGGTAATAGTGAACCTCCCATACCCTACTAAGAGTTTTCTCCAAAACTCTTGAATTCCTTTTTAGGGATATGAAATTTGTCAAAATGTTGATTTAAAGACACGGATCAAATGGCTTTAAATCAATCAATTTATATTCGTTATGTAGTTGCTTACCCATATATTTGCGAAATGCTAACCAAAACTTGACAAAGAAGGCGGCTTTAGTTTCCATATTGGGTACTACAATCTCATAGATTGTCTTGAAATGATCGTTTATGTACCCAAGTAGTCCCATCCTCACCATCTTCTTATTGTTAATGTATCATTGAAAGAATATGTTAGATATATCTAACATAATGAGGATAACACAACTAGATGTGCTTATTCCTTTGTTGAATGAATTATCATGTTATCTAATTATAGTTCTTTTCGCTAATTAAATATTGTTAAGGTTATGTTTAGGTGATGTATTTCTAATTCCCAAGTATGTTTAGGTGATGTATTTCTAAGTCCCAAGTGATTTATGTAAATTAATCACAAAATATTTAATATAGGAGATTATAAATGCACCATATAAGTATTATTACAAAAACGTGTGAAAGAGATTCATTTAATGACACCTTCTAAGTAAGGATGTAAACCTCCCTCACATTAAGCCTGACAATTTATTGCACGACCTACTAACTTGACACAAACAATACAAAACTAGCAGGTTTCGTGTCAACTTGTTAACGAGTCGGAATGTTATCGGGTCACCCGTTCAGAACCCTTAACAAGTCGGGTCGTTATTGGATTACTCATTAAGAACCTAATAAGATATCGTTTGCTAGATCTAAACATTAGGCATGACAATTTCTTGCATGACATGTTAACCTGACACAAAACGGCATGACCTATTAACAAATCGGGTCGTTGTTAGGTAACCTGTTAAGAACTCGTTAAGATAATGGGTTTGGCACGACCCGTTAAGATAACATGTATAGCACGAAAACGACACGAACATGACGAACACTACTCATTTGTCAGGTCTACATCACATACATTTGTAATGCTCATACTATGCATTTACGAAAACGACACGAACACGACGAACACTACTCATTTGTCAAGTCTACATCACATACATTTGTAATGCTCATACTATGCATTTCTAGTCCCTCCTATTTAACATTTTTTTTATCTATCCCTCACTAACTTGACCTCAATCCCCTTGGACTAGTCCTCCCCAATATATAGTATATGAGTTTTTTCTTTTACAATTTCCATTGAATTCATCTAAACTACGGGGACGAGGATTGAAACACAGGACCTCAGGTGCATGGGCTAATGGTGTTAACCAATTCAGCTGCAAGCTACTTGCTACATAGCCTAGAGTTTGTACCTATCCACTTTAAGTGTAAGAGAGTGAACACATTAATTGAACAAACTGACCTAACCTTAAAAAAATTCTAAAGACACAAGAAATATATTACTTCCTTAAGGTTCATTAGATTTAAATTCTTCAAGGTATTCTACACAACATATTCAAAAAATTAAATGGCATATTTTCTTTAAAGATCGGAAATCTTATATGCAGTAGATCAAGTTACAAAAGTTGAATAAACTCCTTTCTTCCTAAACTACTTGGTCCAACGCGTGCATTATATATCCCTGTAAACAATTTAAAGTTAGCTGGATCTTGTATATATGAATTGATGAACCATTTAGTGTGAAAAAAAAAAATAGAGAATCCTTCCATTTTGTCAATGTAGAAAGAAACCCATCTCGTCAAACGACTTCTTTGTCTAGTAGTCTCTACTAGTATAAGTACCCGCGCGTTGCTGCGGATTTTTAAAGCATATAAAATATATAAAAAGTTCTATACACATGTACAACCAAATTAGGGGTTCAATTATGGATTCGTATTCCTGTTTACAGTTATATTTGCACATATACACTAATCAGCACTTTTAAATTCTTTGATCGTCACTTCAGAACATCTTTTATTTTTTACGATATACATTGCTTCTCGATTACAATATGAAAAAATAAAAGCTCCTAGTATAAATTGTTAAAATAATTAAGTAATATCGCCAAAAAACGCCGAACATATTGGCCAATAGCCAAATTGAAATACTTTAGGGAGCTTTAATGAAAAGGGCTTGGGCCAACAAATATTTCACCAAAAACCATCCCAAAATGTTATTTAACCAAAATGGCTCAAAGTTTAATAAAAAACCATCCAAAACTATTGTCCACAGGTCAAACTTACAAGCCCAACTCGCTACAAATCTACACTTCCGTAAATACCCCTAAATGATTCGATATTGTCCTGGCTCTTCACCAACCTCAACCCAGCACGAAACTGCCATAATAACTCTATGTCTTCCTATCAAATCGAATTCCCCCATTTCAAAAACAACCAAATCAAAGTTGAAAAAAGGAAACATTCATCGAAATAAAGCCACCGAAACAAGTTCAAAGAAGTTTAATGGCAGAAACCGATGAAAAAGTGTCTGGAAAAAAAAGAACCAAAACATAAAACTATTTATGGAGAACCCAAAACATAACACCGTTTCTGGAAAAAAAAAAAAAAAATCAGATACAGTGTTTGTTTTGTCTGTGCACAAACAAACACTGTATCTGGAAAGAAAAGAACCAAAATCCAGAAACAGTGACTTAAATTCCAGAAACAATGACTTAGATTCCAGAAACATTCTATGTTTTAACTTTTGACTGTTTCTTTTCTTTCATGCATCAGTTGATTATATTTAAGAAATAGGTTGTTTATTTTGCTTTGAATCCAAATACAGTGAATTTTACTATTTCTTTTCTAGCTTACATTTAAGAAACAGTGTGTCTATTTCATTTGGATCCAGAAACAGTGACTTAGATTCTAGAAACAGTAACTTCGATTTCATAAACAGTTACTTAGATTTCAGAAACAGTGTTAATTAAAATCCAGAATCAATTTATTTTTACAGTCCAGAAACAATGACGCGTCATTATTATTGAATAGCATGCATATCTCAAATTTATTTTCTGGAGAAACAAACGATGAACTCCACTAATGAAGAAAAATTGAAAAACAGTATCTCGAATACATTATGAATAATAACGACGATCACATTTCAATGAAATAATACAAAATATAAATTAAATAGCATGAGGATCTATATTTTTGTTTCAAAGAAAAAGAAGAAGGTCTGCAAAACAACGATGAACTCCATTAACGACGAAAATCTGGAACTCAACCTAAAAAAGTTAGGGGTAAAATCGACAAATCATAATTTATTATAGTTTGGCCATTTTTAGTTGGACTACTTTAATATGGACCTTGTACTAATTATTAAACAAAACTTATAACATGATTTTTTATTAAACTAAAATTTTTCAAGTTCTTTTCATTAGTTTTCCTATTACTTTAATGTCTTTAACGGCTGTGTTGTAAGCGTTAAATTTTCTAGTTCCTGATGATGCTTCAAACGGAGTCCTGTGAAATTCAAAGATTACAGACAACCTTCAGATTTTCAATCTGAAAATTGAAAAAATTAAACTACTTTCCTCAATTGGAATTTGACTACCCATAAAAGTTTGATTTCCATTTCATTTAAAAGCGTACAAAAATTGAAACCTTCTGTTTCCGTTTGATTTCCCCTTTCATAATTAGAACGACAACAAAGAAGCAAACAGATTGAAATTATCGAAATGTGAATTGGGCGAAAAAGTTAAAAACCTTTCTTGGCCAGCGGTGTCCCAAATATGGTCCTTGACTATCTTCTCATCAACGTGGATACTCCAAGTGGCGAACTCGACGCCGATCGTCGACTTCGACTCGAGGCTGAACTCGTTGCGCGTGAATCTGGACAAAAAGTTGGATTTTCCGACGCCGGAGTCGCCAATGAGTCACTACAAATTTCCAGTTTTAAAAGAATAAATTTAAAGGAAAGTGTATAATTGGAAAGAGTAGAAGAATCGAGAAGAAGAGTACCTGTACGGTCTGCTCCTCCATCTCAAAATCTCTCTCGATTGAATTCTCAGAGAAATTAATCAGAGTGGCCCAGAGAGATCGTCCTCCTCCTCCTCATTGATCAATATTCCTCAATGTATCAATGTTTGCCTCTAACTTAGAACAACTCATCAATAGAGCAGCTCATCGCCGATCGATCGCCGTCGGAAAGCGCTCTTTCTCTCCTCCGTCTCTCTGTGTTTCTCTTCTGAGACTGAAATTTGAAGACGATTTTGAAGTTCGATTAAGTGTGAGAATTCGCTTTGTTGATTTCGAATATTTGTTCTGTTAATTGTGAGCAACAGAGCTAAAGGGGACGGTGTTTTGCCAGATGAGGCGAGAGTCTGAGGGGAAGAAGCGGTGAACAGTCACGCGTCACCATTCTGCTCTGACAGCATAGCAACCTTGACAAAGTTGAAATAACAGCAAAAAATGGGGGTAAAAGTGGAAATTCACTGTAGCTAATCTACAGTGATTCTCTTACCGGTTTTAGTACAGATAGATCTAATTAAAGAAAGTCATGAGTTCATACATCATACATAACAGTTACCGACCAAGAAAAGAAACCTAGCTTTCCAAAATGTACCTTAAAAACATTTTTCATACAACAATATACAAATATTTACACGGAGGAGTAGGAAAGTAAATTGGATGGAACTCTCTATTAATAAAATTTAAACTTAAGGCCTTTCATTTATAAGTAAAAAGGATAACTATTAGACCTTAATAATAATTGGCAAAGAAATGGATCCCAAAAACATGATAAATGATAAAGACACCCTTTTAAGCCTCACCAACATCACTGACATACCTCGACCCGGAATATTCACTTAGACACCCGAATTGAGCTGTACTCGCCGACACTCGGAAGGTGACTAAACCTAAAGTAACTAATTCTAGAGTGTGCATGTGAAAGCATAAGTAAATTGCAGTAAAATAATAGTAAGGACATTTATACCGAAAGGAGAAGCATCATGCATGATAGTTTTCACCAGCAAACTTTGTCGTCACGAAACCTCTACCACTAAATCCTGGAGGGGCAAAAAATAAGGGTGACTGGGCCGGAAAAATAAAGTTTTGTAAACCGTTTTCGAAAATGTGTAACCCCTTGCTGTAAAGGAAGTATATAGTTTCCGAAAATATTATAATCTAGTATGTAATACGGTACCTTGTAGCAGAAGTGAGTCAAAAGATGTAGGGTACAGCAACAAGGTATCTTAACATTAATCTCAAATCGTTATTACAAGAAATCAATGCTCATTAATTTATGTAGGAACACAAGTACATTGTAGAGATATTCAGACAACGGAACATGCTGGGTGTAGGTTTTACATTTTGGTACTACATCACGTGAGCTACGCTAGTCGCATCACATATGAGTCCAAAACATCACACAAAAGGACAGGTTGGCACGTAACTTTAGATCTAAAGAGAATGTAACAGTGCATGTGAACTACACGTGAAGCTTGTTCTTGGCCCATGACAGTACAAATAACTAAGAGACACTGTGCAAACATGTAATAATGAGCAGATAAAATGCAAGGATGTCATGCCACAAGTTTATGCTCACAAATAATATTATAAACATAAAGTGTACGAAATGTCTATTTGTAAAGCTAAACATGGCAAGTCATATCATAGTATATAAAAGCAGTTGTCGGGAAAAATCACATATACATACATATATACATATATATATATATATGTACACATATATATATATATATTTATATATATATATATATATATATATATATATATATACACACGTAAAATGAAAAGACCCATTCACAGGTACATGCAAATCGTAACCGTCCAACTATTCTATACGTGGTACACCTTTGGATAGTCCACTCGTATACGGAAAATTACTACACTAGTCATTAGACTAATAATAATTAACGCAATAAACTTAATTTGCCCTAGTTTTCATAAGAACGAGATTTTCGTTGTAAATTTGAGAAGAAATTCAAGCGCCTCTATTCAGAGCCGTTACACAACCAAATGTGACCCATAATATATCAAAACGAAGCTTAGGACGAGAGGAATAAGATTATACCTATTTTAAGGCCAAAAGTTGGCCGGAAATCGTCGGAAAATTCCCTGAAAGTGACAGCCCGAGTTGGAGTTCTTCGTTTTTGTCGGTTTCGAAGTGGATTCAAGCATGCAAACTCAAACCCATGGCCTAGGGGTTATGGGAAGTCGTCCTACACCTTCAAACTCAACTACATCGACAAGGTTTGGTTGAGTTTAGTTTGGAAAAATCCTACAACTCGCCGGAAAACATGGTGGGTTAGAAACCATCTATGTGTTCACCAAAACAAGCATGCATGCTAAGAATATTCACTGAAAACTCGATGGGGAGTTTGAGAGTGAGAAAATGAAGCCTTACCGAGACAATTTGGTTCGTTGGATTTCGATGATATTAAGAACGAAATTTTTTGTTTTTCTCCGAGTGTGACATGGCCAAAAAGTTGCAAAGAGTCCCACGAACTATTCTAAAAATCCCCGCCTAGGAGTTAGGCGGCTAGCCACTACCCCAATTAATGTCTAGGCATTCGAAAATTAAGAAAGGGCCCCTAGACCTACCGAAGCGCCCACCTAGACCGCCTAAGCACCCGCCCAGCCCGTCCAGACCCGCCTAGGTTACGACTCACTTAGACAAAAAATAGATAACTTTCATTTTGCATTTTATTTTTTCCAATAAAATGTAAGATACTTGTTGAATAATTAAATGAACACAGATCATATGCTTGTTCCCCATGTTTTCATTATGTTCCAATAACTCATAATATATATGTCATTCTATTTTGTAGGTTATGATGAAATCAAATATATTTTAAGTATAAACAGACACTTATTTACACGAAATATAATAGATTTAATTAAATCCGCGTAGTCCGCCTAGACCCCGCCTAGCCGTCTAGGCACTAGGCCCCAGCCCGTCGCCCGACTAGCGCCTAGCGTTATTTAGAACCTTAGTCCCAGGTAGTTATGAGTGTGTTTGCTGGCTCTTGGTGGAGTTTTGAGGTGGTGGTAGTGTTTTGTTGTGTTTGGCCGAGAAGAAAAGAATGAAAGATTAATGGCTCGTTTACTAATCCGTAATCAGAGTAGGAGGAATTAAATTGAGAAGGAGTTGGAATGGGGTGGAATCAGAATTGAATTCATTTTGAAGCTGTTTAATAAACTATATGAAATTGGAGTAAAAATAATGTTGATTACATAAAAGTTGTTTACTAATTCACATGAATCGGAATTGCAACTTATTTGATTACAAAACTACCCTTGTTATAAATAATATTTTTATATGCTAGTCAATGGTTAATTTTGGTAACCAATTATGCTCATAAAATCCAATTAGCCTCATAAAAACAGAACTATTTAGTTAAATGAATAATTAGCAAATTTTATTAAAAATATAAAATAACAAAAAACAAAAAAAACAAAAAGCTGCGGTGACATCTTCTCTTCCCTACATCCCCAATCCCTAGCTCCTTGCCACCTTTATCACAACCCTCGCTACCCCAGATGTTTAGATGACCATGCGGCCACGCCACACCTTTTCCCTTCTCTTTGTGAGTTCATGCATGGGTTTTGGATAGTCTGCTAGTCTGCGACGATAGGGCAAGGAGAATGCGGTAGGGATTTTGCCGAAGTTAAAGCTCTTCCATTAGGAATTGGTGGGATTAGGGAGAAGAAAGATGGGTCTATAGACTGGTCATGGAACTGGGGAGGTGAAACTGTGACGGGAATTTGGGTTGGCCAAAAAAGCATGAGGATAGTATTGGTATAAAACTTGGATCCCTGATGAATCTATTTCAAGGAACTCAATTCCGACCTCCAAGTCAAGAATTCAATTCTGGGAATTTAAGGAATTGTATTTCGGATTTTGGGTGGGTCCCACGTGTCACATCCCGGCCCGGGCGCAGCCATCTCCCGGGCCCGCTCCACCACCGTAGCACGATAATGTCCGCTTTGGGCCTTCCCCACGCCCTCACGGTTTTGTTTCTGGGAACCCACACGAGAACTTCCCAGTGGGTCACCCATCCTGGGGGTTCTCTCGCGCGCTACTCGCTTAACTTCATTGTTCCGATGGAACCCGAAGCCAGTGAGCTCCCAAAAGGCCTCGTGCTAGGTAGGGATGGGAATATACATTTAAGGATCACTCCCCTGGGCGATGTGGGATGTTACAATCCACCCCCTGAAGGGACCTGACGTCCTAGTCGGCACACTTCCGGCCAGGGATTGGCTCTGATACCAATTGTGACATCCCGGCCCGGGCGCAGCCACCTCCCGGGCCCGCTGCACCACCATAGCACGATATTGTCCGGTTTGGGCCTTCCCCATGCCTTCACGGTTTTGTTTCTGAGAACTCACACGAGAACTTCCCAGTGGGTCACCCATTCTGTAAGTGCTCCGCGCGCTACTCGCTTAACTTCGGTGTTCCAATGGAACCCGAAGCCAGTGAGCTCCCAAAAGGTCTCGTGCTAGGTAGGGATGAGAATATACATTTAAGGATCACTCCCCCTGGGCGATGTGGGATGTTACACCACGTCATTGTTGATTCCCTGCGATTTGGTAAAATGGCTTGGAATTCGTGCAAAATTCCATTTCCTACACTTTCATTCTGATTTGGTAAACATGACCAGAGATAGCTACGGGAGAGAGTTTGAGAGGTGAGAGAGAGATGTTAGTGGGATGTGAAGGATGATGTTTGATGGAATTGATGGATAACAAGAGTATTACGAGACAGAGTGAGGTGGCATGAGAGAAAAAATGTATTTAAAAAAGGAAAACTAATGAAGAGTACTTGAAAACTTTGAGTTTTAACGATAAGGACAAAATAATGGGTAAAGTGAATAGTACCAGGATTGATTTTTTTGTGTAAAAATATGGTTTTTCGTTAAAGTAAACAGTACCAGGAGCTTTTCATTAAAGTTTCCATTTTAAAAAAGGAACTTTAATGAAAAGGGCTTCTCAAAACTTTTAATTAACAAAAAACCATCTACTAAATTTATTTAATAAAAAGGGCTTAAACTTTAATAAAAAGGATTTAAGTTTTAATGAAAATGACAAAAGTTTTACATAACAACAAAACAAAAAAAACAAAAAAAATATATACTGACGCGCGGGACCGCGCGTCACATCACATACACACACACACTCTTCCTCACTTAACCGTTCAACCTCTTTCTCTCTCTTCCTCTTTCATATATTCCCATCCATTTTTTTTCTCTCATTTCACCTCACCCATCCACATCAACTTTTTCTCTTTTTTTTAATTTTTTTTTCACCTCTCCCCACTCTTCTCTCTCCTTTCACCTCACTCCATAAACATTTTATTTTTATTTTATTATTTGTTTATTTGACTATTCTTTCAATTGTTTTAGAACAAACTAAGTAATAATATTACAAAATCAAAAATAAAGAAAATTTTCATTATTCAGTTTTATGAACATTAATATTGTGACTATTTCTTAAATAGAACATTGACTACTTCTTAAACTGAACACTATTTCTTAAATTGAACATTGACTACTTCTTAAACCGAAAACTATTTTTTAAACTGAACATTGACTACTTCTTAAACTGAACAGTATTTCTTAAACTAAACACTAACTATATCTTAACCGGAACACTAATACTATCATTACTTCTTGAACTAAACATTGACTATTTCGTAAACTGAACACTGACCATTTCTTAAATTGAACGCTAGTACTATTACTATTTCGTAAACTAAACACTGACTATTTCTTAAACCGAACATAATAGACTATATATTAAACCAAGTAATAGTACTATCACTATTTCGTAAACTAAGCACTGACTATTTTTCAAACCAAACACTAGTCTAGTATTATCACTGTTTCGTACACTAGTACGGTCACTATTTCGTAAACTAAGCACTGACTATTTCTTAAATAAAAAACTAACTATTTCGTAAATTAAACACTGATTATTTCTTAAAATCGAACACTAGTACTATCACTATTTTTTAAACTATTTCCTTACAAATTACTGTCATGTATTGATGTCAACATTATATTTTTTTATCTAAAATTTCTCTCTGTTGTAAAATCGACGGTGTGTGCAGTGGAATAAATAAACAAGACACAAAATTTACGAGGTTCCTCTATAGTCAGTGTGACTGGAGTACGTCCTCGGAGCAGCAGTGATGCTTTCATTTATAATTTGAAGTAATAAAATTACAAAGATAACTCTCTCTATTCTCTCATCTCTCATTCTTCTCTTTTCTTTCTTCCTCTTCATTCATTCCTCTCTCTCAGCCATGTATGATCTCTTTATTCTATGTTCCATAAGTCTTACATTTATAGGAAAACAAGAGCACCAAAAGCATGGAGCCGATAGCTCATAGTGGAAGAACATGTTCTTAGTGGCCACTTCCTTTGTTGAGTGGACAGCTAGTTCTTAGTGGCCAGCCATCTTTACAACATTCCCCCTTGGATGGCCATAAGTCTTTGATTGACTCGTTAAAATCTTGATCTGTTTTTGGATGCTCCCCCTGATGAGTAGTAACACATCTGTTGTACTTGTTGACTTTCCACAGGCTTTTTCTTGAACTGGGCTAGATGACATTCTGCTAGACTTGCTCCAAAGGTCTTAATTTACTCCTTTTATCTGGATCAAAATTTGATTCAAGGGTCGTGGACACTTGATCTTGAATCAGACTTATGATTCCTTCAAGAGTCGTCGATGCTTGATCTTGAATGAAATTAGACCATGAGGAGCTTCATGTGGCAAGTGATCTTCGGCTTTGTCAGGGATGAATCGGCATGTGTTTTGTTGTGCTTGTCTCCACATGCTTCAATGTATCATTTTCATTTGCCTTATCTGTGGTATTTTCCCTAGTTTTTCCCCATGCAGGTTTGGCATATTCTCTTGCAGTATTTGCCCTCTGATGCAGGAGTGGAATGCAAACCATGCATTTGGATGGTCCTTCAGAACATCACTTCTCAGCGACTCATCATGCTTGGCAGCTATCATCATATCAACAGTTGACAATGAGTACCCGAGAGCGATGCTAGGTAAGCAATCAGGGAAGGGTTCCAGACAATCAGTTCCCGATCGAAAGGTTAATTCCAAGTGCTGGCTAATTGCTCTCTTTCTATTTGTCCTGCACGTGAGAACAAAGACAAAGAAAAGGGTAGGGAAAAAGCATGATATGAGATACTCTTGCTTTCGACCCTGATGATATGAGATACTCTTACTCTGGTGTGACTTGTTTGAAAAGGTATTCCCGGAGAGGAAGAAAACAGAGTATTTCGAGATGCTTTGTTGAAGATGCATTCTCGGAGATGAGGAAGAGTTAGATATTTTGGCAGATCTGCCTTGTTATGGAAGATAGAGGTCGACATATATAGGGATTTCCCAATAGCAGGTAGTGGTGCTGTGCCTTTACTATTGTCAGCAATTGTGGTGTAATTAGAACAATAAGATTCACGTGTTTTCAACTTTATTAGAGATCTTTGACAAAGTTGCATGTGATATCCAAAAAGCTGAGATTGAGTGTGGAAGGTACCAACAAACTTACATCCAGGAAATCCAACTTTTGAAATTCGGAGATCGGTGTCTCTTCGATTTTTGAACAAGTGACCATGTTGCCTCTTCTTTTATAGAGATATCAATTTTGTTCAGATACACTCAGAAAATTGTTGCTTGCGGAAATTTCCCCTTCTTACACTTCTGAGATTTTATCTGACTTCCTTTTTCCTTCATCATTTCTGAAAATGACTTACCCATCTAACATTTGCTTAAAATTGAGTCTTAGGACTTATACAGACGAGCCGCGTCAGGATAATATATGGGGCCCGTCCTTCTTATCTTCTAATGGTCTTCTTACGGTTAGAGACTATGTGATGAGGAATAACATAACCGCTACAGTGGTAGCTAGGAATCTTTTCACTCCAAGGGATAACAGAATCCTTTCAGAACGGTCTGATGAGTTAGCCGTTCAAGACTCCTTGGCTCTCAGTATTTAGTGTGCGGGCTCTATCTCTAACATGGGCCAGCGCCTACTTGCTCGAACTCGCCAACTTGAATCATTGATGGCTGAGGTGGCAAGTCTTAAACAAGAGATTAGAGGGCTCAAGCACGAGAATAGAGTGTTACACGTGCTTGCAAATAATTACTCGACGAACATGAAAAGAAAGCTCAACCAGCTACTGGAATCCGAAGGTCAGACTCAAAATGACAATTAGGGGTTCAAGTCTTTATTCCGAAGACACATATTTCTCCTTGTCCTACAGATGAGAACAAGGACAAAGAAAAGGGTAGGGAAAAAGCATGATATGAGATACTCTTGCTTTCGACCCTGATGATATGAGATACTCTTGCTCTGGTGTGACTTGTTTGAAAAGGTATTCTCGGAGAGGAAGAAAACTGAGTATTTCGAGATGCTTTGTTGAAGATGCATTCTCGGAGATGAGGAAGAGTTAGATATTTTTGCAGCTCTGCCTTGTTATGGAATATAGAGGTCAACATATATAAGGATTTCCTAATAGCAGGTAGTGGTGCTGTGCCTTTACTCTTGTCAGCAATTGTGGTATAATTAGAACAGTAAGATTCACGTGTTTTCAACTTTATCAGAGATCTTTGACAAAGTTGCACGTGATATCCAAAAAGCTGAGATTAAGTGTGGAAGGTACCAACAAACTTTCATCCAGGAAATCCGACTTTTGAAATTCGGAGATCGGTGTCTCTTTGATTTTTGAACAAGTGACCCTGTTGCCTCTTCTTTTATAGAGATATCAATTTTGTTCAGATACACTCAGAAAATTGCTGCCTGCGAAAATTTCCCCTTCTTGCACTTTTGAGATTTTATCTGACCTCCTTTTTCCTTCATCATTTCTGAAAATGGCTTGCCCATCTAACATTTGCTTAGATTTCAGTCTTAGGACTGATACAGACGAGCCGCGTCAGGATAATATATGGTGCCCTTCCTTCGTATCTTCTAATGGTCCTCTTACGGTTGAAGACTCTGTGATGAGGAATAACATAACCGCTACAGTGGTAGCTAGGAATCTTTTCACTCCAAGGGATAACAGAATCCTTTCAGAACGGTCTGATGAGTTGGCCGTTCAAGACTCCTTGGCTCTCATTATTCAGTGTGCGGGCTCTGTCTCTAACATGGGCTAGCGCCTACTTGCTCGAACTCACCAAGTTGAATAATTGATGGTTGAGGTAGCAAGTCTTAAACAAGATATTAAAGGGCTCAAGCACGAAAATCGAGTGTTACACGTGCTTGCAAATAATTACTCGACGAACATGAAAAGAAAGCTCGACCAGCTACTGGAATCCGAAGGTCGGACTCAAAATGACAATCAGGGGTTCGAGTCTTTATTCCAAAGACACATATTTCTCCTTGTCCTGCAGGTGAGAACAAAGACAAAGAAAAGGATAGGGAAAAAGCATGATATGAGATACTCTTGCTTTCGACCCTGATGATATGAGATACTCTTATTCTGGTGTGACTTGTTTGAAAAGGTATTCTCGGAGATGAAGAAAACTAAGTATTTCGAGATGCTTTGTTGAAGATGCATTCTCGGAGATGAGGAAGAGTTAGATATTTTTGCAGGTCTGCCTTGTTATGGAATATAGAGGTCGACATATATAGGGATTTCCCAATAGCAGGTAGTGGTGTTGTGCCTTTACTCTTGTCAGCAATTGTGGTGTAATTAGAACAGTAAGATTCACGTGTTTTCAACTTTATCAGAGATCTTTGACGAAGTTGCACGTGATATCCAAAAAGCTGAGATTGAGTGTGGAAGGTACCAACAAACTTTCATCCAGGAAATTCGACTTTTGAAATTCGCAGATCGGTGTCTCTTCGATTTTTGAACAAGTGACCCTGTTGCCTCTTCTTTTATAGAGATATCAATTTTGTTCAGATACACTCAGAAAATTCCTGCCTGCGAAAATTTCCCCTTCTTGCACTTATGAGATTTTATCTGACCTCATTTTTCCTTCATCATTTCTGAAAATGGCTTGTCCATCTAACATTTGCTTAGATTTGAGTCTTAGGACTGATACAGACGAGCCGCGTCAGGATAATATATGGGGCCCGTCCTTCTTATCTTCTAATGGTCCTCTTACGATTGGAGACTCTGTGATGAGGAATAACATAACCGCTACAGTGGTAGCTAGGAATCTTTTCACTCCAAGGGATAATAGAATCCTTTCAGAACGGTCTGATGAGTTGGCCGTTCAAGACTCCTTAGCTCTCAGTATTTAGTGTGCGGGCTCTGTCTTTAACATGGGCCAGCGCCTACTTGCTCGAACTCGCCAACTTGAATCATTGATGGCTAAGGTGGCAAGTCTTAAACAAGAGATTAGAGGGCTCAAGCACGAGAATAAAGTGTTACACGTGCTTGCAAATAATTACTCGACGAACATGAAAAGAAAGCTCGACCAGCTACTGGAATCCGAAGGTCGGACTCAAAATGACAATCAGGGGTTCGAGTCTTTATTCCAAAGACACATATTGCCTTCGCCATCCGGAGTTTTACCAAGTACTGAGGCTCCAAATAATCAACCTCTGGTGCTTCCTCTTTCTGGAGTTTCGCCAAGTACTAAGGCGTATCATGATCAATCTCCAGTGCCTCCCCCTTCTGAGGTTCTGCCAAGTACAGTGGCTTCACATGAGCAACCTTAGTGAATGCTCCCTTCTATTTTTTTTTTTTTTCCGTAATTGTAACTCATGTGTATGCACCTGTCTGTAATTTCCTGGACATATCAATAAATAAACTTTATTTTATTTCAATACCTATATGTTGGTATTGTGCCTCATAGAAAATGCTTCATCTCATTCATTGTATTGTGCTAAATACAATAAAGCATAAACTTCACTAAGATGTGGTACTTCTGGACCAAATATCAATTTATCTTTACCCTCTCGAAGATAAATGATCGTTCTTAGTGTCTAAATCATTTGAGTATTCAACTCATAATCTTCAATCCATATGATTTTTTAATATCATAAACATCATGGATAAGATTCGTGTTGGTGTATTATTCAATCTGCAGTTCGAGACAATATTTCTCTCAACACTTTATAGTCTTTCTTGACTCTTCAAGAGTTCCAATTTAATAATATCAAGAGATTTTAGTATGTTGCAACAATATCATAATGATAGTACTCGATAAGGTAATTTATATCATCCATTGGTATTAAGTATATAATTTATGCTTTACCTTTCCAGGGCTTTCTTCAAGCAATCTAAATCCTTCAGGGATTTTCTACACTTCATGACACATTCTCCTTTGGAATTTATATAGAGCAACTTGCTTCCATGTATACTTGAGGGATTTACTTATGGAGATAAGATGTGGGTGACTCATAACCCAACGTATATAATTCTCCATTCATATAAACTCATTTACAAGAGTATAATTTCAGGTTTTAATTAGTAACCTTGTGTCATATCATGTGAGTGGAATTCACTATATTACAAATGCCCATATGTAACCTCATTGGTTCAACATCTTTTGGCTATTTGTATTGTATTAAAGTATATAAGTCCACTTTTCTACATTCTTACAAAATTGTAATGGAATTGCCTTTTTCCATTTTTGGTCAATAATCTTTCCTTTCATTGACGAAAAAGAACGGGACTCAATATCAACACAGCTCATTGATGAATTTAGTAGCTACTAATAAAAACCAAAATTATCATTGGTTATCATCAATCCGAGATCCCATATTCTCATGTGCATGCGCATGCATAAAAGCTTTTCATTTCTTTGGATATCCATTGCCTCTTCAAGGGCATTACACTATCTCTTCTAGGATAGTCATAATTTAGAGAATGCGGATCATAACCTCCTCTTGAGCATTATAGAGCTGGGATTTTAATCTCCACTTCCAGGAGTTGAGTCATTGGAACCTATATGTCTATCATGCTTCATGCATGAGACATCAACATTCCCATGTCCGTGGATTGTCCTTTCTGGGACGTGTATCCATGCGGCGACTGTCATGCTTCCTGCATGCAATAGTTATGCTTTGGGAATGCAATAGTTCAGTAGTGCCATATTCATCTTCTTTCGAATGACTAAACATTTTGAGTCTGAGGGTCTGCCACGCTTCAGGCGTGCAACAGATAACTCATTTTGCTGCCACATTATTTTGTCCAACAGGGACATCAATTCTTATAGGCACATTTGCAGCAAGTATATGTGATGTTATCACTTTCGTTGCATCATTAAATGCATCTGGCATTTGATTGGCAATCATTGCATCATTCAATTATTCTTACTTCATTTTTTCATTGATTGCTTTGTGAATCAAAATAAGACAAATTATCTTCGTTCTTCTGGAACGGTCTTTTCTCATCATTCTTCTGGAATGATATTTTCTCATCGTTCTTCTGGAATGATGTTATTTTCTCCCCCTAATGGCAGGAAAACTGTCTTATCAAAATCATAGTCCACAAATCATGCGGTAAATATATCCCCAGTCAAGGGTTCCAAATGTTGAATTATAGATGGTGAATCAAATTCAACATAAATTCCCAGTTTGCCTTCAGGCCTCATTTTAGTACATTGTGGCAGTGCAATAGGCACATAGATAACATGACAAAAAAACTCGTAAATGTGTAATGTTTGGCTGGTGCCCAAACACAAGTTGTACTGAGAAACATTGATGGTTGGTAACCGGTCTCAACCAAACTTAATAATGCATCATGTAACATGGTATGTCCCCATCTTGCAATTTCTTTTTCATGAGCAGAGCGCAAATAATCAATTTCATCCGCTTAATAAATGCTTCTGCTAAATCATTTTTGAGTATGGACATGAGGAACATGGTGTTCAACATCAATGCCCAATCATATGCAATAATCATCAAAACTTCGAGATGTAAACTCTCCAGCAAATATGCATTATATTTTCATTTACATAAATCTAGGAACTTCTGGTCCTTATTTAATAGTATGTGGAGTAAGACTCTTATGTCCTTTATTACAATTAAGTTGTGGCACTTTGGCTCTTCAAACTTAAGGTACTCGTCAAGGAACTTCATGTTCAATCTTTAGGATCTAGGGACTTCATGCCGAATGATGGAACTTTGGGTCCAATTATTTTATGTGATGAGGATCAAGAAACTTTAGGTTCTGATCTGATCAAGGAACTTCGGGTCCAGTATATACTCATCATAACAAAAAGAAGTACAATAAATAAAATAATGCAATAGGCGGTAATTCCAACCATGGTAAATAAATTGCTTTTAAGTAAATAAAGCTTGTGACAAGGGCTTTGATTCAGCACCATTCACATAAATATCAAAGCTTTAAAGCAAAGGGTAATAATTCTGCCCACTGTAAATAAATTGCTTTAAATAAATAGAACTTGTGACATGGTCTTTAATCCAACACCATTCACATAAATATGCCAAAACAGAAAAATGCAATGATTAAGTCCCCATCTTTTGCTTTTTCTTTTTTTTCTTGGTCTGCCACTTTCTTTTGTTTGATTCCTTTTATTTTTATTTTTATTTCACAACTCTAAGTGCTTTTAGTTACTCAGGGAGTAATAGTAACACTAAGTTCCAATTGGTGTTCCTCCTCCGGTGAGTTTTGAAAAAGTCGAAACGGTTCCCATAAGTTTTGGAGTCAAGAGTGTCTGCAACTTATGAGAAGATTAAACCATTAGATTTAGTTCAAATTTTAGTATGATATGGATAAGAGGATACCAAACAACTTTCGTGAAGAAACAATTTCGATATGAGCTACCGAAATGGAGTTTTGGTACTCATAAGGTGCCTGTCCAATTTTCTGCGGAAATTGGAAACTGGTTTGATATTTCAGGCATCTGCGATGATCGCACCGTTGGAATTTTCTGAAAATTTGATATGTTATAGGTACTGGGCGGACGAACAACTTTGAAGAAAAAAGTATTTCAATCCAAGGTCTACAAGTTGGAGTTCCGAGGCTGTTTACATGGCTGTCAAATTCTCTACGAATTTTGAGTCTGTACTCTTTTGCTTCTGCAAAGGATGATATACAGTCATACAACAACATATATATATTTGCTTCATGAAAATCAGTAGTACAAAGATTTTAAGATGAAATGAAAAGATTTTCTTATCTGTGAGATTCCAGGCAACAGCGGTGAACAGGATTTGTGGCGTTATGCTTTCCACTGACACGAGAGCTTCTCGTGCTGATAACGTGTTGTAAAATCGACGGTATGTGCAGTGGAATAAATAAACAACACACAAAATTTACAAGGTTCCTCTACAGTCAGTGTGATTGGAGTACGTCCTCGGAGCAGCAGTGATGCTTTCATTTATAATATGAAGTAATAAGATTACAAAGATAACTTTCTCTATTCTCTCATCTCTCCTTCTTCTCTTTTCTTTCTTCCTCTTCATTCCTTCCTCTCTCTCAGCCGTGTATGATCTCTCTATTATGTGTTCCATAAGTCTTACATTTATAGGAAAACAAGAGCACCAAAAGCATGCAGCTGATAGCTCATAGTGGAAGAACATGTTCTTAGTGGCCAACCTAAATTTCCACTTCCTTTGTTGAGTGGACAGCTAGCTCTTAGTGGCCAGCCATCTTTACAACACTCTCTATTTTTAAATTTTTTTGGAGTTTGTTGATGTCAGTTTGAAAGGCTCTACCCTCACAATCTCTTCCTTACACACACACACACACATTCTCTCTCTCTCTCTCTCTCTCTCTCTCTCTCTCTCTGAAGCTTTTCCTTCCCGATGAAATATTTAAAAAGTAATTTGGGTGCTGCTTTTGCATTGTTGATTTTCTATTGAAAATTACTACTTTTCTTTTCTTTATTTATGTACGTAAACAGATCTCTCTTTCTCCCTCTCTAAAAGAAAAAAAGCCATTGAAGCTTCACTCTCACGTTTTCCTTCCCAATGAAATGTTTTAAAAATAATTTATTTCATCCATCCATTCCATCTCATCATTCATTGTACTACTCCCACTACTTATTTTGCATTGCACGTTAGTCTTCTTATCAGTTCTATCTGCTCATAGTCACAGCAGAGGCTTGATTTGATAATTGAATTGGTTGGCGCGTGCTTACACGCGGTTGGGTTGGATTGTTTTTTTTTATTTTTTTATTTTTTATTTCTTGTTCTTATCATTAAATAAAGTTTGTATATGGTTTTTGGTTAAAATTCAAATTTTTGAAGCCCTTTTGGTTAGTTTTCCTTTTAAAATATGGAGAAGAAATGATGTCTAATGGATGATGGCCCGATGATGGCCCAAAATTGTGAATTTTCAAAATCTAATAAAATAATATTAAATTGTCCACTTGCTCCGCACTTCAACCAACTTTCTTGGTTTCCAACGCTCACAACCCACAAGGCCAATCAGAAAACCAGACCAAAGCAATGGCATGCTGCACAAGAATTTGAATTTGCCTTATGTACTTTTATACGGTTTTGAACATAACTTGTTCGACACAACTCCGAATTGAGTTTCATCACATGTTCGTAAAAATGAGTAGTATTTGGAAATAGTAAAATAAAAGTGGAAAAGTGAAAGAAAAGTTGAGGTCCACGTGGAAGGCCTACGTAGCATCTCAAGAGCGTTTTAGGGATTTCATTGCTACTAAAAATAAAATACAATAAAGTTCATGACAGAATGTCACGTCATCGATATTATCACCAACTTACCACTTATTACTGAGTGAAATATTTTATCACAAAATGCCTCAGTATATTAGACGAGAACCTCCCACATATAAGTTGCTTAATATTTTATCATATTTTTTTTCAATGTGGAACTCAATTCTTCAACACATTCATGTTTAATCTTGTTTGTTAATTCTACTTAATTTATTCAATCTCATGACCATAAATATAAAAAAAAGATATGTGAGAGAAGCTAAAGCAGATGTGTGAAAATCACCTCTCAAAACATTTCTTTTAATCCCTTAGTTTGCATAAAAAAACAAGGATTAATTTCTAATAAGTTTATAAAAAAACAATTAGATTAAATAAAATGCAACTTAGTATTACGGTTTACTGGTATTTTTTCACTTGTAAATGAGAAGTTTTAGGTTCAATTCTCACCAAAAACAAATTTGAACTATATTATTGCTAACTCATTATGAAGTTTAGCCCACTCTCCACCTTTAGTGTCAATAATATAGTTTGTTAAACAAAAAAGGGTTAATATCAATTTACTATCTTGAAGTTTATTGGTTTTCAACATTTAGTACATCATGTTTTTCTTCATCCTAGAGTGGTACCTAAAGTCATAATTTTGAGACACTTTCATACATATGTTAAGTTTGCTATTAAATCAATTGTTAACTGGTGACGTGGCACTCACGTTACGTGTCAATATGTGCTTACGTGGATATTAAAAAATTAAAAAAAATTAAAAAATTAAAAAATCATTTTGAATATTTTATCATTTCAACAAAGCTAATCTTCTAGGCGGAAACAATAGGGTTTAGGCAAATCATAAACAAATTAAGCTTCTAATCTTCAACAAAGAACACGCAACTGCCTCCTGCAAATCTTACTCCAAACTGAAAAATTCAAGCAAAACCCAATTACCCAACTGCCACATGTAAATCAAACTCAAAAAGTCAAACAAAATCCACTTACCCAATAGCTTCTGCAAATTATAAACTCAAAATTAGGCATGTTGGAGGACAGAGGAGCCCTCTGCTATTTGTTCATGAGCTTGTTCACTTTGAACCTTCTTGTCGCACGCCTAAAACGACGTCGTCTCGTCGGCGCAGCAGAGGACGCTGCCACCTCTCCGAGCACCTCCACATCATTAGAATCTGCCACCGCCATTTGATCTGGAGTTCGACCGTGACAGCGAGAAATCGAAGTCGAAGTCGAATAGGTCGGAAAGATTTTGGGAATTAGAGTTTTTCATGCTGGGTTTGCTGAATTTTTCTGAAAATTGAATGATTTTGGGGATTAGGGTTAAAGGTCGGAATGGTGGGGAGTGAGAAGGGATGGGAGGTGAAGATGGTGGAGAAGAGGGAGGAGGTCGGGTATGTGACCAGGGTCGGGAGAGTTGCAGATCAGGAGTGGAGAGGAGCACCGGAGAAATCATTTGTGCCTCTGCTTCCCAATTCATGTATGCATCGGAGAGAAAAAAAAAGTAAAAAATCGAAAGGTGGGAGTGGAGGACTGAGGTCGGGATGAGAATAGTTTTTAATTTTTAAAATTTTAAAATTTTAAAATTTTTTAATTCTTTTAATATCCACGTGGCAACCATCATTGTCCACTTGGCGCCACATCAGTTAACAGCTGATTTAACAGCAAACTTAATAGATGTATTAAAATGTCTCAAAATTGTGACTTTTGGTATCAGTCTGGATGAAAAAAACTTGATGTACTAAATGTAGAAAAACAAGAAACTTTAAGATAGTAAACTGAGATTAATAAAAAATAATAATAAACACACCAAAGAGCAAGTACTTCACCAAACTTCGTCTACCATTGTAAATGCCATATCAGTCCTTTCTCACTAATCTACAAAACACATGCATCTATACAGCTAGCTTGAAGACCCCCTCTCATAAAAGTCGATAAATTGGTTCAGATACAATTTATTGCATTCAGCTGAACCAATCTCCCCCATCCATTTCTGTTTCTGGTTGTTAGTTATCACATTCACCAAAAGTCACTTCAGTTCTTATGTTTTAACTAGCTTGCTAGCTTAGTTGGGCAAAAGGGTCGATGGCTTTCGTAGTGAAGGCTGAGGAATCGAGGCCGGCTGCTGACGAGAGGCCGTCTGCTGGGCCAGTGTAGCGGAGCATTTACACTAAAGATGGTCTCATGGAGTTGCCGGAGGGGTTGGAATCTCCTTGGCAGTTTTTAAGGTACTTGCTTTTGTTTCGTGTCTTGTTAAAATTTGATGTGCGTTATGGGATCAAGGTAATGCACGTTAGATTGAGTGTCACATTTTTCTTCTGAAGGCAGTTGTAGTGAAAAAATGGACAGATAAGTTAACTTTCTCAGAAAAATGTAGAGGAAATCATCTTAAAATAGTATAAAAAAGTGGCCCATGCAGGTCTCCAATCTGCGACCTTCGCGTTATTAGCACGACGCTCAACCCAGCTGAGCTAATAGGCAATGTAATAGGCTATAATTATTAATAATTACATGAAACTCTGGTCTTACTTACAGTGACTCTGCTAAGAGCAACTCCAGTGTGGGAGCCCTTCCCCCAGGCTATTCACTATTTAATCCACCCAATGAACAGTAACTGCCATAATGAACAGTGCATTCCCCTGGCAATTGGCTTTTGCATCTCCACCCCTGCACTTGAATAGCCCTGGCAATTGGCTATAAAATATTAGTATTTTTTTATTTATTAAATAATACATAATAATTTTATTTCTAATTTCGGTTAAGATTTTTAATCGTTCTCGTTGCGCCACGTGTCATTATCCGCAAAGACAATAATTGGTGATGGATTTCCGAAAAGATTTTTAATCGTTCTCGTTACGCCACGTGTCATTATCAGAAGAGAGAATAATTGGTGATGGATTTCCCATAAGATTTTTAACCAATCACGTCGCGCCACGTGTCACAATCCGATTACAATCTTTGATGATAGATTTCCACCAGATTTTTAACGAATGACAGCATGCCACGTGGCATTATCTACAACCCAATCCTTTCTGAATCCTCCGTAGAATCCACCATCCATCCTCAGAAATCTCACACCAATTTTCTGAAGATCTCTATCATTATTCATAGTTTCTGCTTCCTTCTTCACCAAAATCTCTATCATTATTCATAGTTTCTGCTTCATTCTTACAATGTCTTCTTCTCCTTCTTCAAAGATGATGTGGGAAATCGGTCAAGAAAAGAAAGAATTGTTTAACCAATCAGAAGGAATGTTCAATGCCGGGGATTGGGCCCAAAATGCGATGGAAGAGGATGACGAGCGTAGACGGAAAGATGACGAATCAAGAATGGCAGGAGCCTCACATTCCCGTCAAGAATGGCAGGAGCCTCACATTCTCGCAACTGCATCTCATTACCCGTAAGCGGATCATGAGTAACTTGAACCCAGCTAGCACACAATGCAACATCTTCAAGAACAGACCAATTCGTACCTGCAGCAGTAGTCATTTTGTTTGAAAAAAATTGGATTGAAACTTTGAGAGAAAGATATGAATGTGGTTGAAAGTAGTTGAGAAAATATGAAATTGTGGTGTAAGGTAGATGCTAATGACAAGGTATTCATAAAAAAGTAAAAAAAAAAAAAAATTTAAAATTTAAAGTTTTTTTTCGGATTTTTATTCATGTTTTACAATTTTTTAAATTTTTTTATTCAACTAATTAATCTCTACCGTTGGATTTAAAAAAAAATTGAATTTCAACGCTCCAGATTGTGCCACGTGGCACAACGGTAACATTTCTGAATTTTAAAACTATTTTTTCTTTTTTTTTTATTTATAAAGGAGAATAATATCAACCGTTGATCTCAGATCCAACGGTTGATATTAAATAAGATTTTTTTATTTTTATTACCGTTGCAAATCGGACGGTCCAGTTTAAAGAGCCGTTGAGATCGAACAGACCGTGGGAAGCCACGTGGCTTCCCAACGGTAACTTTTGAAACTGCATCAGCGGGCCCTAGGTTCTGAAATCTTGTCGGGTGACGCGCCCCTACGCGCGCGTGAGGTGCACGCGCCTGACAGAAAAAAATAAAAAATTGGGCTGACGCCAAGATGACGTCAGCCTTGCGTCAGATCCCCTTCGGGCTCGCGGGCTGGCAACTCCTCACAGGCCCGTTGCTCGGGCCTCCCCTGTCCCTTGGGCTCCCGCACGCTGGAGGTGGTAGGCCGGGCTCTCCGGCGCTGTTCACGGGCCTGTCCCCCGAGCAAGGTCTTCCGCTGGACCTGCTCTAAGAAGTATCCAAACAACCCAATGCTTGGGCGGCGCGAAGGCACAGACACAAAGGTAAAGCTTCCATTTGAGCGAAAATAGCACCAACGCATTGAAACCCATGATCTAATCTTTCCGACTAAGATTACCAAAACCCAATTTTCAGGTTTTTTTTTTTTATTTTTTTTTTATTTTTTTATTTTTTATTTTACTGGAAATGGCAGGTGGGTCCCTATGTGTGGCTTACGTACCAAGAAGTTTATGATTCTGCCATTCGAATTGGTTCAGCCATCAGAAGCCGGGGTGTTAATCCTGTAAGTTACATGCCAATTAGGTAAATTTACTGTGGAGCTCAAACACTAACCAGTTAGTAAGTTAATACGATGCTAATTATGAATTTTATATGGTTTCATATGTTGATGTGATCCATAGTTTGCCCTTGGACTAATACTGTTACTCGAAGTTGACGTAAAAATGGCAGTGACAATTATTAAAAGAAAAGGAACCAAATTTAAGCTTGGTTTTATTTTTCTCCCACAAAAATGTTTACAGGGGGATCGTTGCGGTATATATGGATCAAACTGCCCCCAGTGGCTTACTGCAATGGAGGTAATGCTGTATTTCCTGTCTTTGTGATTGGATCTTCGTGTTTATGCATTCCATGCCTTGAAATGCTTGTTAATATCGAGATCGAATTTTGTGACTGGTTGAGTAAATTTTCCTGATTTTGGTGACTGGAAGTGACGTTCTGCCGTAATGCTTATATGTTTTGTTCATGTTTTATAGGCCTGTAATAGCCAAGCCATAAAATATGTTCCACTCTATGACACGCTTGGTGTGTAAATCACCATGACTTTCTGAATACCTTAATATTTTCTTCGTTAATATCATTTCCACGGGCAATTAGACTTTGATGATGGTGGTTGAGTTTGATTAAATATAGCCGATTAACTTTTCAAGGTTGTTCATGTTACAGGTGCAAATGCAGTTGAGTTCATCATCAATCATGCTGAAGTTTCAATAGCTTTTGTTCAAGACAACAAACTCCCTTCTGTAAGTTTGCTTTCTATCTATTTCCTTTAGTACGAATGTTCAAGGCTATCGATGTCATATACTTTGGTGCTAAAAGCATCCTAATCCAACTCCGTGGTACCAAACCTCAGATTTCAAAGACCATCTTACCATTAATACTTTGACGACCGCCTTACTCAATTTCCCCATACATGTGGTATTTTTGTTTGAATTTCAGTTTTTTCTCTTGATTTCTTAATGTCCTTGCTCATATGGTAATGCTTTGTGCAGGTTCTGTCATGCCTTCCAAATTGTTCTACCAATTTAAAAAGTAAGTCATTCTATTCCCTTAAAGAGTTGGAATTTGTGGTGCAACTGCTGCAGATTGTAACTCAGTTATGCATTTTTCTTTTTACAGCAATTGTCAGTTTTGCAAATGTTTCTAGCACTCAAAAGGAGGAAGCTGAGGGACTAGGGGTATCTTGTTTTTCTTTGGAGGAATTCTCTCAGTTGGTAAATTGTTTATGCTGTCTTTCTAATGTAAATCCCTTCACTGGTAAAGGATTCGCCAACTTCATTTTCAATAATGTAAAATGACCTCTTCACACCTTTTCTCAGGGAAATGCAGATTGTGAACTACCTCCGAAACGGAAGACTGACATTTGCACAATAATGTATACAAGTGGGACAACTGGAGAACCAAAAGGTGTAATTATTAGTAACGGAGCAATTCTGGCAGAAGTATTGTCTGTGGAGCAACTACTTTTTCTAACAGATAGAGTGGTAAACAACTGAGCACACTAGTTCCTGGCCTCTTTACGATATATCTCTGGAGTTTTCAAATTAGTGATTTTTCTGCCTCCCAAAGTTAAATTAGAAAAAAGGGAGAATAGCTCCTGCCACTTTTCATGCTTATTTTGGGTGTGATTTGGTGATGGGCGTTTTGAGTAGTTATATCATCACGAGGTTCTTCTCTGCTTACGCTTGGTCATGAACTAACGTATACTAACATCAATATATGTGATGTTTATGTTAGTAAAAGCAAATTATTTATTTTGCTAAAGAATTGCTTCTCATGTAAGTTTTTGGTGTTCTGTTTTCCCAATGCCAATATCAAGCTCTTTCTGTTTCCTGCGTCAATACATCGTGAATGAAGTTATATTCTGAAATAAAAGTTCGGGCCATTATTTGTTGTCAAACCCACGTGGTGCCTGTTTAGTAATATCTTGCTAAGTCAGTCATCCCGTATTTGAACCTAGACTGCTTCCCCTGCCCATCCCAATGCCACTCAAGGGTGCTCATTTGCAGAAGCTTCTCTTTTCCGAGTTCTGTGACTGCAATACGAGATCAAAATTATTTCCTTTTGCTAATCACAGTGATTGACACTAAAATACGCATCTCATGAAATAAATTCTATTACAGTGTACGGAAGAAGATTCATATTTTTCCTTTCTTTCATTGGCCCATATATATGACCAAATAATGGAGAGCTATTGCATCTACAAAGGATCCTCAGTAGGCTTCTGGCGAGGAGTAAGTATATAAGACTCATATCTTTCAAAGTTTTCTGATTTCTTAAATTTCTGTAACTTGTTTCTAATGTGATTTCTTTCTTGAGCTTGCAGGATATCAGATTTCTACTCGAGGACCTTCAGGAACTAAGGCCTACAACGTTTTGTGGGGTACCTAGAGTGTATGATCGCATATACTCTGGTAAAATATACTTCATACTGATTCGGCCAAATTACCGTCTTTCAATTTTTCTTCTATTCTAAATAGTTGGCTTAAGCTTTGTGCTTACAGGTATTGTTAACAAAGTTTCATCTGGGGGTGTATTGAAGAAGACATTATTCCAATATGCTTATAACTAGTACGGTCACGATAAACTCCCCTTTTTCGTTTGCATTTGTATTCCTCCAATAAAACTAATGAAAGATTTCATTGACTGCAAGTTGGCGAATCTGGAAAAGGGTCTCCCACAAGAAAAAGCAGCACCTCTCTTGGACAAACTTGTCTTTGATAAGGTCTGTCGTTGCATCCTTCACCATTCCATTCTGATATAGCTATTAACATTCTAACAAATTGTTACTTGTGGTAGATAAAACAAGTATTCGGGGGATGAGTTCGTGTATTGTTGTCTGGTGCTGCACCTTTGCCTAGGCATGTGGAGGAATTTTTGAGGGTCACCAGCTGCAGCACTTTATCCCAAGGATATGGTATGGTTGATTGCATATCTGCTCTACAGCATCTAAGAATGATATAAAGATCGTATGAATGGTGCTGCTAGAATATAATTGACTAATCGACGTAGGTTTTATGGTGACCTTATTTTTAACTGCAATGGAAAGAAAAAATCATTGACCTAAATGAGTTCAATCTCTTCTTAATCATGTTTTGAAAATTCAGTGATGCGAGCTTCTACTCATCCACAGTAGTTTATAAAAGTTCCCTTGAAAATGAAAATGAACCTTCCATCAAGTTGCTAAACTCTTTTACATGTAGGCCTTACTGAAAGCTGTGGTGGCTGCTTCACGTCCATTAGCAATGTTTTTCCTATGATTGGAACTGTAGGTGTCCCTGTCACAACTATTGAAGCAAGGCTTGAGTCAGTGCCGGAAATGGGATACGATGCACTTTCCAGTGTGCCCCGTGGAGAAATTTGCCTGAGAGGAACAACCTTGTTTTCTGGTTACCATAAGCGAGAAGATCTAACAGAGGAAGTCCTTATTGATGGGTGGTTTCATACAGGTAAACTCTTAAACGGTCGGCCATAAAGTAGTCACTTGATGCCCAAGCTTATGGCTTGTTGTGAAGATGTCAGCACTGGACATCTTAGAAATTCTTGTTGATCACTGTATTGCACTGAAAAGCTATGGTGATTTTGATTGCATTTCAGGTGACATTGGAGAATGGCAGGCAGATGGATCAATGAAAATCATAGATAGGAAAAAGAATATATATAAACTATCGCAAGGTGAATATGTTGCCGTGGAAAGCATTGAAAGCAAATACTTGCAATGTCCTCTTATCACATCGGTATGTTGCTAGTTTGCTACAGCCAGTGCATGTTAAATTATTTCTATACATTAGAACTCACCCTCTATTTGCCTCAATATATGAGTTTGTATTTGTTGGTCTTTTTAATTTGTGAGACCTCCCTTGTGTTTGTTTTCTAAATTCGTTGATATATATCTTAACTTTCCTCTGGTCGACAGATTTGGGTTTATGGGAACAGCTTCGAGTCATTTCTTGTTGCTGTGGTGGTCCCTGACGGTAAGGCAATGGAGCGTTGGGCAGCAGAGCATCACTTGACTGATGATTTCAAATCATTATGTCAAAACCCGAAGGCAAGAAAGTACATTTTGGATGAGCTCAATAGTACTGGTCAGAAACAGCATGTATGTTGATAATATTTCACCCAATTCCCTATTGCCAATTCCATTACATATATGTCAATACTCATCGAATTCGGAACACATTCCTGCAGCTTCGAGGTTTTGAGCTGTTAAAAGCAGTTCACTTGGAACCGAATCCCTTTGACATGGAGAGGGATCTCATAACTCCAACATTCAAACTGAAGAGACTACAGCTGCTTAAATATTACAAGGTATGCCGCCTTGTCTCTCTTTCTCAAACATGTCATGACTGGAGGCACCTTGAAGTACAAGGGCCAACCAGTTTTCCAAACACAATCCGCTCCATAACTCTCTGTCAAGCTAATACTAACATATTTTCGGAATATCATCTGCAGGACTGTATCGATAAACTTTACAGTGAAGGAAAGGGAGCAAGGCTGTGACAGCAATGTATACCATTTAGAAGAACTATGTAGAATAGTCGCTATCTGCTACCCTCAGAGACTCTGGACATGTCGGCTCCCAGTCTAAAGTTAGTTTGTGTGTATTCTAAACATAATATGAAAGTTCTGAATTGAGAAATCATATTGGTCACAATTTCAGTTTGCGTCCAGTATTGCACACAGACGCAGAAATGCAATATGCAATTTAGAGCACCTTCAGTCCTTGACTATAAATATCAGATATTTGACGAGTGTGAGATGCTTCCTTCCCAAACCATATACATGTATGTGGAACTAGGGGTGAGTGGCTATTGGTTTGATTCGGTTTGACACAAAAAATATAACAGAATCAATCAACCTTCAACATTTCGGTTTTGACAATTACCATCATCAAAACCAAACCAACGCAAATCATTGTCAACCGGTTTGATTCGGTCGGTTTAAACCTATTCCAACACACCAATAGAAACTTTTATGCAACCAATCCAGCTGTTGTCTTTTTCTCAACTTTCTTAACCCCCAACCGCCTACAACTTTTGACGAGGAAAATTTCTGCAACAAATCAAGTCTTTGAGCTGTGTACTAGGTACCATTTCCAACACTTTGAGCTAGCCTGCAGCTTTGTATCACGGTTGCAGCAAACAATATGGAGTCCATAAATTACCTCTTCACAGAGATATGAAGTATTTCTGAGCTTTAGAGGTGAAAATACACACTGCAACTTTAGGGATCATTTGTACCACAATTTGGTTCAGAAGGGGATCAAAACCTTCAGAGATGATAACGAGCTTCCAAGTGGAGAAGAAATATCGCCCGCGCTTCTCAAAGCAATTGAGGAGTCACGACTTTCTGAAAATTATGCATCATCAACGTGGTGCTTGGACGTGCTTGTGAGTATTCGAAGCAACAAGAAGTTTGGCCATTTTCTACAAGGTGGATCCCTCTGAAGCATGGAATCAGATGGGCAGTTTTGGTCATGCATGCTGACCATGAAGGCAACTTCAAAGGGAATATGGACAAGGTACAAAAATGGAGGAGAGTTCTCACAAAAGCTGCAAACTTGTCTGGTTGGCATTTTTCGGGCGGGTATATATAGTTTCTAACATTATTATTTAGCTACCTTTTCTGGTTACATAATTTATTCAATCTGAGAGCGATTTGTAAACAATAAGAAAACCCAGTTTTCCCCAAAAAAAAAAAAAAAAAAAAAAAAAAAGCCCAGTTTTCGGGGGCACTGTTGATGACCACTGGCCGGACGATTTTGCCCCTCTGTTTTCCATCCGTTTTGCCCATTCGATCCACGCGTCGATCATCGATCGACCCTCTATTCCGACGGTAGCTTCTCGATTTTTCTCTTGGTTTCCGCTGCTCTCTCACAGGTCTCTCTTCTGTTGTTCTCAAACTTGCTCTTTCTCGCTCTCAGTTTCTGCTGCCTCACCGATTCCGGCTGGCTTCGCACCCGCCAAACCATGGAAACGATCATCGATCAACCCTCTATTTCGACTGTATCCTCTTGATTTTTGTCTCGGTTTCTGCTGCTCTCTCACAGATCTCTCTTCTGTTGTTCTCGAACTCGCCCTCTCTCGCTCTCAGTTTCCGCCACTTCACTGGACAAACCAGAGTGCTGTCTCGCTGAAAAATAGTGAAATTGGTCTCGATTTGAAGGATAGTTGGAGCCCATAAAAGATCGCGTTTCCTACTGCCGATCTGGTGCGGGTAATTCCCTGCTTTGAATATTATGTGTTTAGGACTGTAAATTTGGATTTATAAAAGGGTTTTTGGTTCAAATTTTGTTATTGTGTTTTTGGAGATTTTGTTTGTAGTTTCGGATTCCGGGTCATGGTGTTTTATTTGGTTTTGTTTTCAGCTCTAGGAGATCGTGGTTTTTCGGATTTGGGAGTTTGAATTTATAAATGTGGATTTGTGTTTGTTTGCCCAGATGCTATTTCAAAGCTGGAGGAGCCATTGTTCCCCTTCCGTAAAAGTTTACATGAACACTTCCACTGGAAAATCTCGAGTACGTATTATGTAGCTATACTATTCTCTCCAATTCTACTTTTCGTTGTCCGTATGTTCGAATATGAAAGAACAGAAATGAATCTCCAAGCTGAAGGGGTCAGGCACACGGAACTGACCCACATATTCTGAAATATTTAGGAAGTGGAAGAAATAAATATTTGAGGTCTGAGCTGATATAATTGTATGAAAAAAGTTGATTTTTTAAAATTCTTGGTTTGTGGTTTTTTAATTTTTTGACTTTTTATCCAGGTAAAGGAAGAACCCAGAAGATGTATGTTCACCGAAGGACATGATAGGAGTGGCCTTCATTGGGTTAGAGAGGTTTGTGAAGAAAAATCATTACCCTCTTTCCTTTTTTTGAATTAAAATACATAAATTAGGCTTTAATTTTTACTGTTGTTTGAGTAAGTGCTGTGTTTGTAGGAATTTAGGATTTGGGTTTGTGTGTCACTTTTCATGTGTGCTTCAAAGTAATAAAATTTTGTTCTGAATTAGATATTTATTTATTGAAATTTTTCTTTACCGTTCAATAATTGGTGGAGTTACGAAGATCCGAGATTTTTCTGGCCAATTCCAGTTGGTGTTGTTATTATGAATTAGTTGACTTTGATGAGACAACAAGCCGAAATAAGGTATGTTGTTTTGATCCTAATTTTTTGTACTAATATTTGTTTGATTTTTTCTTCCGAATTATGAATTAGACAACAAAAGTAGTGAATTGTGTGTGTTTGTGTTGGAACCAAAGGATGACAAATAAGTTCTGTAAATGCAAAGTTTGATAACACTAGAAGTCTGGGAGAATGCTTATTCAATTGAAAAACAATAAACATGGCATTAAATAGCCTTACAACCGAATCAGGAAATTAAACTGCAACCCACGATTTTACATGGCCTAGAATCGTGGTTCATGACTAAGTCTTTAACAGGAAAAATACAAACTTATCCCTCAAGTATAGGAGGGTTATTAGCACGACTAGAAACTAACCCTGAAAACAAGGATCCTAACCCTGACAGTTAGGAAGACCCAATCAACTTTATCAGTTTGTTGATTTTTTTTGGACAAATCTTGATAAGCATTTTATAAGAAAATTTGAAGTTATATATGAGTAAAATAGTGGAATTGTAAATTGCAGTGAGTTTCCAGTAAATGCATTAGTAAGGAATGCTTTTTGCTGAATATTTCTTTCTAGATATAGATTATACGCGCCTGGGAATTGGATACAGTTTGAACTGATTTAGTAATTTGAGTACCTTTGTCGCTCCGATTTAATAATGTGATTCAATAATGCGATGTTGATTTAGGCTATTGTAATCTGTGAATACCTTTGTCACACATTTTAATCAAAGTGAAAAATAATGTGAGTACCATTGTCATTCAGAGGCTGTTGAATCATTAAGTGAAATATGCTAGATGTAATCCTCAAACATCATTTTTCACTTAGACTAAGATGTGTGCCTACCTTATATAAAGCTCTCGGAAATCGAAAAATCCTAACAAACCCAGGGTCTTTATACCTCAAATGTCCAACTCAAATTCAATTCTTTTTAAGCTAAGCATCATGAGTTGGATTGTGTTTAAATATATTGAAATTTGCATTTGTCATCACGACGAAATTGTTCTTTTCTATTTGGCTTCCTCTTCCTGATTTTGAAACCAACTAACAAAAGAAGTGAAATAATGATTTAATTGACTGCAAAGTAAAATTTCTGTAGTTAAAACAAGGCTAATTTCCTCTTCAATCTATCTTCTACGAAATTGTGTATTTCCTTTGAATGATTGACTTTTGACTTTTACCTCCGTGTAAAATGGTAAAATTCAAACTATGTTCACTGCTCCAAGACCTAGATTTTGTTTGTATTTGTTGATTGCATTTCCTTTAGGGCTGGGTTCGGTTCGAAACGGTTCGGTTTTTTGCCAAAACCGAAACCGAACCGAGATTTAGGTTTCGTTCGGTTCAAATTTTTTTTGGTTCGGTTTTTTTCGGTTTTGGTTTTTTTTCGGTTCGGTTTCTGTCCTGTTTGGTTTTTCCATGATTTTGTTTTTGTATTTTTTTTATATCTGGAGCTTGAATCTCACATGCTTCCCTGCCTTAAGCATCCTCATTCCTCAGTGAGAGATCAACCTGCAACATGCCCTAATCAACATATTTGAATTTTAACCGAGAAGTCAACTTAACTCATGCTTTTCAGTTTTCATCTCTGCATTACACAATATTATACAAAAGCTTAATACTTGCCAAATTAAAATCAACCAAAACAAAAAAAAATCAACCAAAATGAATTCAGAAACCAACAGTAGTAAACACGGTTGGAGCATTTGAGCTGAAACAAGAAAGACCCAACCGTTGAAAAACTAATTTAGAAACCAAAAACAGAAAACTTAACCTAATTTACCAAATTAAAATCAATCAAAATGAAAAAAATCGATCTTTTTTTAAATTAATCGTTAAAATAAGGAAGAGATCGAACTCCCTCTGCGCTAGAGCCAGTTGAAGTAATCGAACTCCCTTTGCCATCCTCCCCTGCTTCCGATTCGAAAGGGGTGAGCGAAAATTATGGTTTGGAAGAAGGAATCCGTGAGGAGGACTGGAGAAGACTCAAGACTGGAGAGAGAGTGACTTGGAGGATGAGATGAAGGAGAAAGAGAGGAAGAGATGAAGGAGAGAGAGGGACTGAGGAAGCAAAGAGAGAGGAAGAAAGCAGCGGAGGGGAGAGAGTGTTTGAGAAAAATGAAAACTGAAATGGGAGTGAGTGACGGCTAGGGTTTGTGAACTTTAAGAAAATTTATAAAGCTTTAAATATTAGAAACCTATAAATATTTTACTAGTACAACAATAACAACACAAAGCCTGGAGTCAAGTTGGCTTGATGCAATTATACCAACCTGGAGGGAAGGAGTTCAAACCCTCACGCCAACATGTTTTTGAGTATTTATATATAATTTTTTTTTTCTGTTCGATTCGGTTTCCGGACCTCAAAAACCGAAACCGAACCAGCCAGATTCGGTTCGGTTCAGTTTGGCAGTTTCGGTTTGATTTTTTTTGGGTTCGGTTTGGTTTTCGGTTTTCGGTTTTTTGAACCCACCCCTAATTTCCTTCATTGTTTGCGTTCTTTAGAAGCAGCCGATTTGCTACAAAAGATGTCATTAGACTCTCAAACCAAGACTTGGGAAATTCCTGAGCCTACCAAGAAGGTAATGTACTTTGCAATCTGATGATTATGTGTGAATCCAAGATAGAATAATTATTTACTATACTTAATGGAACATGAAAATCCGATCACAAGAATTGGATCGTGAAAAAGTATTAACAAACTGCATTTGAATCATTCATTCATTTTCGTCATATGTGGTTCTAAGGTTTATTTATTTTTCCATGT
This sequence comes from Heteromeles arbutifolia, assembly GCA_024362995.1. Lineage (NCBI taxonomy): Eukaryota > Viridiplantae > Streptophyta > Magnoliopsida > Rosales > Rosaceae > Heteromeles > Heteromeles arbutifolia. Next base: position 32,445,664 of record JANCRC010000002.1, on the reverse strand, counting down.
AGCATTCTATACAACGGAAGGATTCTTAACATTCGTAACGGCACGATTGATGAAGTTCTTGGATGTGGATATCAGGATATTTCTGTTGGTTAATCCACACCAGTGTGGTATGGTTCTTGCATAAACTTTTTACCGTTGATATGTCTTTAACAACCTTTTAGTTTAGCAGTATTTCTCTTTCTGTTGGAATTTGATGTTTTTTCTCATTTTTCTTCCATTTTACTTGCACTTTAAGCTATAACGAATAATTTGTACGTTAATGTCAATAGAGCTGGTCTATGGAGCCAAAGACGCAGCAGCCATTAGTGTCGGCTTTGATTATTTTATCACGGATGTACTGAGGGATACCGTCTTCTACCAAAGCACTCACCTAGGGACTTAACTTCTCCAAATGGTACATTCTTCACTTGCTCTGCCTTTCCCCTTTCTGGGTTTCTCTAGTTTAGTTATTTCCACTGTTTGGTTGCCTAGAAAGTTTTGGATAATAGGAGTTATTTAAGACCCCAGATTGTGAAAAGTTTAAACTTTTGTTCAATGTTAGGCTATGATGGAACTGGCAACAAGTGGGATGCCTACTCGAGATGTAAGAAGTGACTTATATGTTATCCTTGCTGATTATGTGAATTTTGAATTTCATTGCATGTAAAAACTGACAATTTGATTGGGTGGCTATTTGCTTAGTAGTCAAAGTGCTACAATTTTTAGAGTACATGCTGTATTTTGAACAAATCTTTATGTGTATATAGAGTTGTCAACAACTACTATATGTTTTATGTAAATAGTTTTTACATACCTCAACGCTTACAACATATTTAATCCCTTATTCTAATGGTTATATTTCATACTTATAATCAGGCAAAGGTTCCAAAAGGTGTCGCAATGCTTCCAGAAGGCTTTCAATGAGGTACTTCCGCTTAAAAATCTCATAATTGTTTTCATTTTGGCTACTTCATTGTGGATCTTAATGCATGTTTGATCATTACTTAATGCCTTTTGGGTAGTCTGCGAGATTTGACTGTTTATGCTTAATCTGTGTATTTAATGAATTACTGGGGTGTCTGATGTATCTTAATATCATGTTGTTGATGCTAATTAAGGACTGAATTAATTTTTATGATATGTTTGAATTTCTTGGTTGAATTAACTTCAAAGTATGTTTTGATGCAATTGGAAGAAATAAATAAAAAAGAAGGGTAGAGAGATTGACTGCAGAATTTGTAATTTGGGTTTAGTGACCCTGCACCAATTTTTTAAATAGACTACCATTTTTGCCATTGTGCTGTTTGTGCAGAGAAGAGTATCTCATTACAAGGAACTCAATCCAACAAAACATTTACTACTCTTAAAAGCATTCTGTGAACTCCAAGCTCAGGTCAATCCTTAATTTTCATCAACTTTTTATTTCTTTATGTCTAGTTGGTTTACATGGTTTGTAACAATTAAATCACCTGACTTTATATTTACAATTGTGTTTCTCATTGTTGATATCAATTACACTATTATTCAGGTTATTAGATTTTATCATATATGTTAACATATTCATTTTAATACTTATCTGACACACCCCGTCCCGAAGGAGGGCGTGCTGGCCGTCACGTGAGAGTGACGTAACCATTTGCACAGTTCGGAAGCTTTTAAATACCATTGTGAATTCTGTCAGAATACCGTTGGATTCCTCGTGGCCACCAAAGCTCTGCTCTAACTCGAACCTGGAGGGGCGCAAAACAAGGTGAGTGGGTCAGTAAAATAAGTCTTTCAAAATCATTCCTTTATCAACATATATATATCCCCTCACTGTAAAATCTGTATACTTTCTCAGAAAATAGCATATATAAATATATATAGCTTCAGAAATCTCAAAACACCATTCATCATCATTTTTCAGAGAAATATGCCATGCCATGAGCCAAAAACATAATATGGATGCATCAACATAAATCAGGTGAAATAATAATTCAACCGGAGACCCTGCAGTGGTCCTGTACGGCTGATTCTAAAGCTCAATATCCAATCCAGCCGGAGTCACCAACTGCGACCTGTACGGCCCTGCCGGAGTCGCCAACTGCGACCTGTACGGCCCTGCCGGAGTCGCCAACTGCGACCTGTACGGCACTACGCTGCACATGAGTCGGAACTACCTATAGTAGTCTGTACGACTCGGATGGTGTAATAATACGCTCTAGTGCTTCTCTCATCAATCATCTGTGCACATAATCTAAGGTCACCTACTAGTCGGAACCGTCTAATGGTCTGTACGACTAGCATGTCGGAACCACCTCCAGTGGTCTGTACGACTAGCATCTACTTGGATCCAAGGTGAGCGTGTGATGCGGTGAATAACATAAGCACTAACACCAGGGGTGCATGTTATGAGCTATCAACATAAATCACATCCAACAATTCAATACACCAAATGTAACTCACCTGATACTCACCTGTGCGTCCGCAGCACCAATTCACATATATGCATCATATAAATATCAATTCACATATCTCATATAATTTCTATGCATGGCATTTCAATCACATATTCATATAAATCTATGCATGGCATTTTTAAACATACTTTCATTCAAAAATCGATTTCTGGGAAAACGTTAAGTGTGTATATATATATATATATATATATATATATATATATATATATATATATATATATATACTGAAATAAACTGCCCACTCACAGTTATATCGAAGGGTCATAACCCCTTAGCCTTTCTCGACTGTGCTCGTCTTCCGCATAAGCCTCGCCTATATGAGAAGTAACCGAAATAACGTTAATTACGCACATAACCAACTTTCGCTAATAACTTCTCATATATTGCTCAAATTGGGTATATGAATATACCACCGTGACCTACACAATCTCAGGAACATCCTCATATTTTTAGAAAAATTTTCCGACCACCCACGCGCCGCCACGCGCCGGCGAAGGCACGGCCAGACGCGCCGGCCACGCGCTGGCACGTGCCAAGCACACTGACGGCGTCAGTTAACGCCGTCAGGAATATTTCAGGAATATTCCGTTAACTCCTAACAGTTTCCGTTAGTTTTGACTAACGGCGTCAGGAATATTCCGTCCAACTGACGGAATATTCCGTCGTCTTCTCCGGCGACTCGCCGGCCGCCGGTGGGTTCGCCGGATTCTGGGTATTTTTTCCAACTATGGTTTCTCACTCATTTTTCATCCATTTTTCATGAAATTGGTACCAAAATGAAGCTCAAAGCATGTAGAACACATCTAAACAAGTTTCAAGGCTTGAAAATCACGGGATTTTACCTGAGAAAGCTCGATAGCTCGGCACACTTTAAAAACCTTCGATCTCGGTCCTCCGACGTCCAAACTCTACCAACGAAGTACCCCGAGACTCGTGAGGACCTCCTTAAGCTCACTGTGAGCTTGAAATTCCCTGAAATGCAAGATTTTACGTGTGCATGAACAGTGCACATTTTCGGGGTTAAGATTTCACGCCTAATCCGAGGGTTACAAGCTCCAATTTTGGTACCAAACTACTCAGGGGTTAACAAGGATCAAGAATCTTACCTTTTGGGCTTCGATCTGTGAAGAAATGGACGAGTTCCAACTCTGTCCGTACGTGCACAGTGCACGGTGAGGGTGTTCTGAGAGAGAGAGAGAGCTTACGGGGGAGAGAGAGAGAGAGGGATAGTTAGGTGTGGTTAACAACCCTAACCACACAAAACCATAACAATTATTTTCCAAATAAATTTTTCAAAACTTAGGATAGAACAATAAAACCAAAGATAATGTCACATACCATAGCAAAGTTAAGGGCAATCCCGTCATTTCGCATCATCGATAAAATAATTCTGGGACGGGCTGTTACAATCTACCCACCTTATAAAAATTTCGTCCCCGAAATTTACATAATCAAAATCATCCACTAATACCCATAAAACAACCTCGGGTTCATCTCTCTCAATCGATCCTCCGTCTCCCACGTAGCTTCTTCTCCTGAATGGTTCCTCCACAAAACTTTAACCAGCTGCACCGTCTTATTCCTTAGGGTCTTCTCTTTCCAATCCAATATAGTCACTGGCTCCTCATCATAAGTCAAATCTGAACCAATCTCCAAAGGTTGATGAGGTATCACATGTGAAGGATCTGAGACATAATGTCGAAGCATCGACACATGAAACACATTATGTACTTTAGACAGCTCTGACGGTAACTCAAGTCTGTAAGCAACTTCACCGACCGGCTCGGTGATCTGGTACGGCCCGATGTACCTAGGACTCTACTTTCCTTTCTTCCCAAATTGAACAACACCTTCCAAGGCGATAACTTCAAGAATACCCAATAACCGGCCTTGTACACTCTATCGGTAGCGTGCATGACTGTTAGGCTCTTTTGTCGATCTTGTGTCGCTTTCAGGTTAGACTTAATCACCTGAATGTTCTGAGTAATCTCTTCCACTAACTCAGGGCCTACTAAAACTCGTTCACCAACCTCTGCCAAACATAAAGATGTACAACAAGCTTTCTCATAAGATGCCTCAAGTGGTATCCTACCACTACTCGAATGAAGGTTATCATTGTAGGCAAATTCCATTAAATTCAACTTTTAATCCAAGCATCACCAAACTACCATACCGAAGATCTTAGTATATCATCCAAATTCTGAATGATCCTGTCTTTGTCTGAAGATGATATGCTGCACTATAAAGTAATCTTGTATCCGAAGTTTCTTGAGAAGTTACCTAGAACTTAGAAGTGACCAACATACCCAAATGCTCAACAGATTCGTAATTCCAAATCTCTTTTCCATAAAACAATTGATTAAAGCAAATAATTAACCGTTGCACTTGTCTGGAAAGGTTGCTGCTCTTCACTGGAGTAAAATACGTTACTTAGTACACCGATCAACTATCACCTCAATTTCCATCATACCCATCTCGTGAACGAGGAAGTTTGTACATGTAATCCAAAGGCTTCTTTCTTTCCGTTTTAACTTACTGACATATGATATATTTACTTACATACCCAAAATTCCTCTTTTCATACCCGGCTAATAGTAAAATGGTTAAATGGTATGATACCTTTCAATACTTCCGGGATGCATTGTAGAAGCTGAACAGTGTACATCGTCCAAAAATTGCTTTCTTTAATTCCACATCATTAAGCACATACATCTTGTTCTCTTGCATAAACATGCCATCTGATTCTTTAACTCTGAGATCTTTCTTTTTCTCGATATTCTTTGCCTAAATGAATTCCTGGTTTCTTTATCAATTCTCTGGGCATCGAGTATATGATTAATTAAAATAAGCTTAACTTGGATACTAGCAAGCAAGGCTTCTTCTCGTTCTTCTATTTCCAACTTTACTCCAGTAGATCTCAAATCCGCAAGAAGAGGAACATAACAAGTATACAAAGCATTTATTCTCACAAGAGTCTTCATACTAAGTACATCAGCCCAAGCATTTGCACAATCACCTGGTCGTGCAATCATAATCACTAAACAACTCAACCCACCTTCGTTATCTAAAATCAAGATCCCTCTGAGTAGACAAATATTGGAAACTCTTACGATCCATACAAAACTTATACTTTTCTTCATAAAGATAATTTCTCCGAATCTTCAAACCAAGAGGATAGCGATTAATTCCAAATCATAATTAGGGTAATTCATCTCATGAAGTTCAATTGCCGCGAAGAATAAGCAATTACCCTATCTTGTATCAATACACATCTCAAACCACTCAAAGAAGCATCCGTATAGACCTCATAACTTCCGCTATCATCTGGGAGCGCTAACACAAGTACATAGGTGAGGAAATACTTCAACTGTTGAAAACTTTATTCACCATTTTCATCCCACTCAAACTTAACCTATTTTCTCGTCTATCTCGTCGATGGCAGGGTAATGACTGAAAAATCTTTCACAAACCGTCCATAATAACCTGTGAAGCTAAGAAAACTCCGAATCTTAGTCACAGTTCGCAATTGTTCCAAATTCTCAACTTCTGCTACCCTTTAAGAATTCACTTGAATACTTTAAGTAGGTATAACATGTCCCAGAAATGCCACCTGATTCATCCAACATTGGCATTCACTAAGCTTAGAATATATCGACGACCCCTCAAACTTTGTAATACCACTTTAAAATGTCTAGCACGTCCTGTTCTAGTATTAGAGTATATCAGAATACCGTCAATGAAAACAAACACAAACCTGACGAGATATTCTCGAAATATTTCATTCATCAAACTCAGGAAAGCAGCAAGCGCATTCGTCAATCCGAATAGCATTATCAAAAACTCATTAGACCATAACAAGTCCTGGAAGTTATCTTAGGGACATCCTCACTAAATCTTCAATTGGTTAATAACCAAACCTTAAATTAATCTTTGAAAATACACAGGCACCTCTAAGATGATTAAACAATCATTAATACGCGATAATGAACAACGATTCCCAATCGTTACTTGATTCAATTTTCCATAGTCAATGTATAGCCTTAATGTCCACATTTTTTTTTTTTCTCATAAATAAACTGGGCTCTCCATGACGACATACTAGGTTGAATGGAACTTTTATCAACCAATTCTTGCAACTGACTTTTCAATTCCCTTAACTCATCATGAACTAATCTCTAATATAAGGTCCGTACCTGGAAACAAATTAATAGAGAACTCCACATCTTTGCCTGGCGGCAATCCAAGTAAATTCTCAAGGAAAACGTCAGGAAATGTCTAATCACCTTGACCTCTTTCACACTACTCAAAGCAATATCTCTTAGTACCTCATGAACTAAATATCTTAGGTAGCCATTCAATAACAATCTTTTTGCTCTCACAGTAGAACTAACGGCATACCTCACTACACTTTGCATCCCCCAAAAGTAACCTCTGGTCACCCAAGTCGATGGAAAGCAACTGATTTCCCGTAGCAATCTATCTTGGCATAATCATAATGCAACCAATTTGTGCCAAAAATCACATCAAATTCACAATATCTAACTGGATAAGAGTCATAGGCATAACATCTTTCACCATCACTGGACACTCAGAATAACACCATACTAACGTAGGATGACCTACTTGTTTACTCGCTTAACGAATCCAACAATAAGTTATGGATATTACGGTCTGCAGCCCGCAATAACGATAACTCACTGTTGTCTCGATAAGTAAGCAACAATCCTCAAGAATACAACATTACCATCTTGCCCTTCATTAGAATTACATATGCATGCCTCGATCGTGCTCCATCATTACTCTCTTTGGCAACATCAACAATAACAAGGAAAATATCAGCCGGAGTCAGCTAGTATGACCTGTGCGACTGAACCTATAGCTCGTTCACCCAGCCGAAGTCATCTAATATGACCTGTGCGGCTGTACTCATAACCCATCGATCCATGCTAGTATATAAGTCAGAGTCACCTCTAGTGACCTGTACGACTCTAATCCTGCACACCACGGTTCATCTAACCAAAATTTCTAGATCCAGGTACCTGCGGAATCAGTGCTAGTGGTGGCAAAGAAGACTACGGAGGCATTTACTGATTCTGGGGACAATTTGCAGCTCTATGTTCCATTTATCCACATGTAAAGCATCCATTACTTTCTTGTCTACACTCTCCAAAGTGTCCATTATTGTACCTACGACACAAAGGTACATTCCCTCTATCTGAATCACCTTGTCTCTGAAATCTGGAATCACCAGTGAATCTACCACCATACCTCTGACCAGTGGCACAAAAACCTCAGCTGGAAGAACTAGAATTAGCTTCACTTCTCTTGAAGCTTTGAGTCTTACGAGGTCATTGAGATGACGGATCAATACCTTTATCGTCTTTCCTCCAATTCCCATTCTTCTCTTATTCCTTTTTACTCTCGCTGAGCATAACCTCAGAGTCCACAATTCTCAACAACATCTCGTGAAACTCCTGGTAAAAAGCACAATAAATAGTGGTCGTCAAAGAACGCCAATTCCTCTTATTATCCAGCTTAAAACAACATAACACCTCGACCGGATTAACAACATCCGTAGGATAACAAGAAAACTCCGCTACTTTCCATAGTACTCATTTATCGTCATCTTTCCTTGTCTCAAATTGCAAACTCTCACTTCTTACCATCCATTTATATCGGAGGACTAAACCTTTCCTTAAACAATTCTTTAAACAACTCTCAAATAGCTATTTCCTCCGGTGACATCATATAAGACTCCTGTCTCCATCAGGATGCAAATTCAATGCTCAAAAATCAGGTAGTCGTCTTGACCTACCGTAAAAAAAAAAGATTCCCTTGACTTTGCATAATCTAAAGCACCTTTTTCCAACTGATTAAACCATCGACCTACTCCCTCAGGTCATTCATTTTCCCTAAAGTGATTCAACATCAACTTATATCTAGTCCTAAGAGAAAAATCCTTTGGATAATAGACCGAGTCACATTAGTACTAGCTTCCCATAACTGAGCTAAATAGGGAAAACTAGACTCAACCAAACGACGTGGCTCACAACGAGGCGGTATAGTTCTGACAGAAAACACTAGAGAATTCTCAAGATGTACAGGACTGCAAACTAAGCTCTGATACCAACTGACACACCCCGTCCCGAAGGAGGGCGTGCTGGCCGTCACGTGAGAATGACGTAACCATTTGCACAGTTCGGAAGCTTTTAAATACCATTGTGAATTCTGTCAGAATACCGTTGGATTCCTCGTGGCCACCAAAGCTCTGCTCTAACTCGAACCTGGAGGGGCGCAAAACAAGGTGAGTGGGTCAGTAAAATAAGTCTTTCAAAATCTTTCCTTTATCAACATGTATATATCCCCTCACTGTAAAATCTGTATACTTTCTCAGAAAATAGCATATATAAATATATATAGCTTCAGAAATCTCAAAACACCATTCATCATCATTTTTCAGAGAAATATGCCATGCCATGAGCCAAAAACATAATATGGATGCATCAACATAAATCAGGTGAAATAATAATTCAACCGGAGACCCTGCAGTGGTCCTGTACGGCTGATTCTAAAGCTCAATATCCAATCCAGCCGGAGTCACCAACTGTGACCTGTACGGCCCTGCTGGAGTCGCCAACTGCGACCTGTACGGCACTACGCTGCACATGAGTCGGAACTACCTATAGTAGTCTGTACGACTCGGATGGTGTAATAATACGCTCTAGTGCTTCTCTCATCAATCATCTGTGCACATAATCTAAGGTCACCTACTAGTCGGAACCGTCTCTAATGGTCTGTACGACTAGCATGTCGGAACCACATCCAGTGGTCTGTACGACTAGCATCTACTTGGATCCAAGGTGAGCGTGTGATGCGGTGAATAACATAAGCACTAACACCAGGGGTGCAGGTTATGAGCTATCAACATAAATCACATCCAACAATTCAATACACCAAATGTAACTCACCTGATACTCACATGTGCGTCCGCAGCACCAATTCACATATATGCATCATATAAATATCAATTCACATATCTCATATAATTTCTATGCATGGCATTTCAATCACATATTCATATAAATCTATGCATGGCATTTTTAAACATACTTTCATTCAAAAATCGATTTCTGGGAAAACGTTAAGTATATATATATATATATACTGAAATAAACTGCCCACTCACAGTTATATCGAAGGGTCATAACCCCTTAGCCTTTCTCGACTGTGCTCGTCTTCCGCATAAGCCTCGCCTATATGAGAAGTAACCGAAATAACGTTAATTACGCACATAACCAACTTTCGCTAATAACTTCTCATATATTGCTCAAATTGGGTATATGAATATACCACCGTGACCTACACAATCTCAGGAACATCCCCATATTTTTAGAAAAATTTTCCGACCATCCACGCGCCGCCACGCGCCGGCGAAGGCACGGCCAGACGCGCCGGCCACGCGCGGGCACGTGCCAAGCACACTGACGGCGTCAGTTAACGCCGTCAGGAATATTCCAGGAATATTCCGTTAACTCCTAACAGTTTCCGTTAGTTTTGACTAACGGCGTCAGGAATATTCCGTCCAACTGACGGAATATTCCGTCGTCTTCTCCGGCGACTCGCCGGCCGCCGGTGGGTTCGCTGGATTCTGGGTATTTTTTCCAACTATGGTTTCTCACTCATTTTTCATCCATTTTTCATGAAATTGGTACCAAAATGAAGCTCAAAGCATGTAGAACACATCTAAACAAGTTTCAAGGCTTGAAAATCACGGGATTTTACCTGAGAAAGCTCGATAGCTCGGCACACTTTAAAAACCTTCAATCTCGGTCCTCCGACGTCCAAACTCTACCAACGAAGTACCCCGAGACTCGTGAGGACCTCCTTAAGCTCACTGTGAGCTTGAAATTCCCTGAAATGCAAGATTTTACGTGTGCATAAACAGTGCACATTTTCGGGGTTAAGATTTCACGCCTAATCCGAGGGTTACAAGCTCCAATTTTGGTACCAAACTACTCAGGGGTTAACAAGGATCAAGAATCTTACCTTTTGGGCTTCGATCTGTGAAGAAATGGACGAGTTCCAACTCCGTCCGTACGTGCACAGTGCACGGGGAGGGTGTTCCGAGAGAGAGAGAGAGAGAGAGAGCTTACGGGGGAGAGAGAGAGAGAGAGGGATAGTTAGGTGTGTGGTTAACAACCCTAACCACACAAAACCATAACAATTATTTTCCAAATAAATTTTCCAAAACTTAGGATAGAACAATAAAACCAAAGATAATGTCACATACCATAGCAAAGTTAAGGGCAATCCCGTCATTTCGCATCATCGATAAAATAATTCTGAGACGGGCTGTTACATTATCACTTGCTTTGATACATTGAAAATGCTAATTCTGTGACAAGAAAATAATCTTATTCCCTATTCAATAAATTGTTTAGTAATTGGAGAAACTGTTTGAAGAGAATGAAGTTACACAATTATTCATGCAATTCATTACTATCTAGTCATAAACTAAAAATGATAACCTGAAAAAGCCCTTGGAGAAAACCTTATCAATATTGTTTCTGATGTCGGAATGGCAAGGAAGACGTTTCTTTCTTGTTATGTTGTATTTTATGTGTAACGTATGATAAATTCTATTTCAATAAATATTTCACATGCTTATAAATTTGTCGGTATGAGTCTAAATTCATTCATAACATCGTCCAAGCGATTTCAGTGCAAAAAGAAAACTGTGCCTTTTGGATGTAGCGCAGTACCAAATTGGAATGGAATCTCGTGTACGAGATAAGGATAGGCTTTTGGGTGTTGGTGGAAATGATGTCCGTGTGGTGTAGGGATAAGGGGGTTGGAATTGGGAAAGCAACAACTGTTATAGCCGTTTATAATTCCATTGCCCATAAGTTTGAGGGTAGTTGTTTCTTAGCCAATGTCAGATATTTCGACACGAAAAGGCCTAGTTAGGCTACAAAAGAGTCTTCATTTAGATATTCTATGAGGAAAGAAATGGCCAATGCTGATAAAGGAATAACTCTCATACAGGAAAGATTGGGATGTAAAAGGTTCTTACAAATCTTGATGATGTGAATAAACTGGACCAGTTAAACAAGTTGGCTGGTGGATTTGACTGGTTTGGTTTGGGTAGTAGAGTTATCATAACGACACGACATTGGGAGTTGCTCGCTCCTTATCAATTAAACCAATATACAAGGTCAACGAATTGGACCGTGATGATTGTGTGAAACTGGCAAAAACTATGGTAGACTATGCTAAGGGACTTCCATTAGTTTTGACAGTTTTTGCTTCTTTGTGTCACAAACGAAACTTGGGGGTTTCCACCTAAACAGCCGACTGATGAGGCAGTAAAGCTCAGTTCTGGACTCCCTACTACACAGTCGATATGATCTTTAGCAATTTTCTCACCCCCCATCCAATATCCCAAGCACAATACGAGTTGATCTTTATCACTAATTCCTCTTGTGGGAGCCAACAGGTGCACTTATTTCTATGTTTCCTCAAATCCTCTTTTTGCTTTGAATTAACCATTGATTCTCTCTCCTTCGAAAAACTGTCACTCCAGCTGAGGCTTGTGTTGAAAAATTAAAAAGGAAATTATTTTAGAGACATGATTTACAAATGTCTGGAAAAGCGCTATTGTTATTTCATGAGGCAATCCACATCGAGCCCACTAGTTCGATGCATCAAACCACTACCTCTCCCACCCCTTCCTCCGATCCTAGCTATCGATCTGTGATAGGAGCATATTTATGCGACTTAGTTAGCTTATTTTCTTGCATTTACTTAGTTTTTACTTATTATAGTGTTTTAAGCTATTTTCGTGTGTTTAGGTCTAATTGGCAAAGTTGGCAAGAAAGTGCATTTTAGAACATTTTGGAGCAATTTTGAGCTGAAATGGATTGTATGCATATGGTGCACAAGGAATGGACGAATTTGAAGTTCAAATGAGGTTAGGAATGTGTTTAAAAGTTGGAGAAATAAATTCAAGTCAAAGAAGGAATCAGCTACAAACATGGAACATTATCCAAACCAATCTTATCTTATCATATTCTAATCTTATCCTATCTTAATTCCAGCTGCAAGGGGGACTTCTTTTCATAATAGGATGTCTAAAACCTGTTTTTAGGAGGCATTTTTCTTCTAGAAACATGCCACAACTCCCTTCTAGAAGTCCCAAATTCTGCCACAAAATACATTCTTTCTAGAACCCTAAAAATCTGGCGCCCCAAACCTTTCAAGAAGGCCTTTGCCTTGCCTTGCACTTTATCCCCTTCCCTCCAATTGCTGCCGCACCTTCCCTATCCTTATTCCTCTTGGATTCTGATTTAATAGCCTATTCCCTTGTGGATTTGGATTGTGGAAAGCCTTTTCAGAAATTAATTGGGCTAAACCCCTTTCCTGATGGATTTAAGCCTTATGCCGCACCCTAGGGCCCTAATCCTTTATTTCTACCAAGTCCAAGTCCTAACCTGATTTCCCTAGGGTTTGCCATGCCTATATATACATATTTTGAGGCTTTGCCGCAGGTTACCACCCCCTATACCATACCATAATTCATAGCCATCACCATCCATACACAGAAACACCCTTTGCCACAAGAAAGAGAGGAGGAGAGCTTTGCCGTGGCTTCCATTGGAGGAGGACCTTGTGCCGCAACAACCTGCAACCATTGGAGACTTCCTGAGTTCTTTCTTCCCTTGTTTTAGTTTCAATGTTTATTTCAGATTGCTTTTCAATTGTTATGAACATGTGTAACTAAGTTTTTCTTAGTTAGAGGTGAATTCGAAGCCATTGACATATGTTTAATATGAATTGATTACCTCCAGTTATTGTTTCGTAAAACATGAATGCGATTCATTTATCTGTTTGATTAAAACTTATTCTTGTATGTGGGTTAAGGGTGCACACTTAGTTTGCATGCATGAATTTGATGCTAGAGTATAAGGGAATTTCACCTAATCGTTATGAACTTATATTCACAAGTAGTAAAAGTCACTAGTCATGATTGTGTTAAGTGAATCCATGGCAGGAGTATCATCATGCTTTTCATATTTACGAATGCCTTGTCAATGCTTATGATTTTCATAGAACTTAATGATCTTTGAATGTATCTCTATTATGCATATTCCATGTAGGGAACTTGATAAGAATAATTTGATTGTCGATGCGTCATCCATCCAATTCAATGAATTAAGGAAAATTTGACAGTTAATTTGTGCATTCACGATTAATTTGGAGCATTGTCATTCATGGTTTAAGGAAACAATACTGGAAATCAATTTGTGTTGCATATGTTTCACGAGTGGAGAAGGATCCTCTAAGCCTTTCACCCTTTTAAACAACCAATTTCGTGTCTACTTTGTTTAGTTTTACAATCTCTCTAATTTAGTTAAATTCATAAGAAACCAATCCCCCTTTAGTTAAGTGTGTTAGATTAGTTAGAAACTTGTTCAAATTTGTCCAAATTAGTGTTTTGAATCCTATTAGTCTAGAATTCGTCCAAATAACTCCCTAGAGTCTGTTTTGAGTCTAGTTGTTAGTTTTGAGCTGTTTTAAGTTGTTTTGAGTCTTTAGAGTCTAGTTAAGTGTTTTTAAGTTTAGTTTTGTGTTTTTGAGTCATATTTGCGTAGATTAGCATCCCTAGTTAGTCCCTGGCATAGAACGATCTCTACTTATTCATACTACAACTATCTTAATAGGGTTTTAATTTGAGTGTCATATAATTTGCACATCAATCTGGATACCTGAATGCCAAGTATGGCTCGTAATAATCTATCTTCCGGACGGTCGTCATTCGATTCAAAAAATCTTTGTTTTAAAACCATACATGAGATTTTAATTAGTTATTTTATATGATTTAATTAGGTTTGATATGATTTGATTTGGTCTAGGATTCCTTGTTTTATAGACAAATGATTGTTTTGATTTATTTTCTAGTATTGCTCTTTTGTAATCTTATAAATACCTCCTTATGGAGAAGAATAAAATATTGAAGTAGTATTTGAGAATTGTGAGATTGTAGAGAATTCTAAATCTACCCTAAATTCTTTATTTTCAACTGCTTGTGTTTTGACATGGATCGGTTTCACCTGAAGACCTCATGATGCACCTTCACAAGGGCGCACACAACCGAAATATAGGTTAACACTCTTTTCTTTGTTTGCCCCTGAATTTCCAGTGAATATATAGCAGTTGAAGCCTTTGGGTGAACCTGGTCACCTGTGATTTAAGTACTCTATGTATGAATATGCCCTGGTAACCTATATTGACGAACAATATAGCGAAGGCAAGGGAGAACGGGTATGACAGCACAAATACTCTGGATGTGTACGATCCCGTCAAGTTAGTTTGTGTGTAAATAAAGATAATATAAAAGCTCTGATTCCCGATAATTTCATATGTTCCTTCCTGAACTGTTGGAATAATTACATTGTGCTTTAATTACAATTATAAGGTGGCAGGGTGGTGTTTAATGCTTGTGTTTCTAAGGGACGTTCTTGGAACATGCATGTATAGCTGTATGCGTTTATTATTTATGGTGGTGGAGCTCATTATATGTATCAGAATATGAAGCATATTCGCTCACCACAATAAACTATGATGTATACTCGTCGTGCACTTAAACATATGACATGTGTCATTTCATTTAATTTTGGTTTTTTTTTTTCAAAATTGAAAAGACAACATTTAATGTTAAACTTAACTAGAGTTAGATGAAAAGACACATGGCAGATTATTAGGTGTATGGTGAGCATACATCATAGTTATGGTGGTGAGCAAAAATGCTCCCATCAGAATATGTTCATTCTCAAATTTTGATCAGTAAGACTAATCACGTAAACTTGTCTCTATTAGTTCTTACTGTGGATGTAGGCTAATTTGTCGTGGACATAGGCTAATTTGCCGAACCACGTAAACTTGTGTCTATTAATTCTTACTATTTTTCCGCGTAGGATCAGAGCAGGAGCTGCTGAAATATCACATTTATATTTCAATGGAATGGAAGACAAACCAAGAAGTAGAGTTCCTGTTTCCTCTACTAACATCATTATCAATGGTAATGGTAGCATGCAGAGAACTAGCGCCAATCATACTACAACTGATGCTTCTGCAAATGATGTCTTTTCGGATCCTCTTCTTTAATTGGCCAGCTCTCCCAACTACTTCAACAAATTGCTAAATTTGAAAATCCTCTCTTGGTGTTTCCTATACTTCAATTGCCTCGTATTATCATGCTCTCAAAGCTGCTTTCTCTAATGATTCTGCTCAAATATTTGGGTTGTGGACACTGGTGCTATTGACCACATGACAAATAATAAAAAATTTCTTCATGATTTTCAATCATCATTAAAGGTCAATCAGTAACTCCGCCTGTGTAAGTTTATCTTACATTGCCGGTCCCAAGCCCGAATAAAGGAGGAGGGGCCGTGTCAGGTAGTCGACAGCCGACACTCCTAGATTACGTCGAATCCTGAAAAAAAATTGCGCTAAAGCTAGGGTGTCACCCATAAGTGGCGCGCTGTGTGGCCCGTGCATTGTGATAAGTGAGCAAGGGTCACTGTATCTCCATCGACGCCCAGATGCAGTGTTAAATGAGCAAGGGGGTCATAGAAACTTCTTTTTAAACTACTCCACTCAAAGTTTTTTGGAAGCATTTGCTCCTATCAACTTTACACAGGACACGCAAAAGAAGTACTTTGATCTTATTAGAAGGGGGAGGGTGAAGAAGTTAGGACAGGAGAGTAGAGGTCAAGAAAGTAGAATGCGTTTAGGAATGTGGAATATAGGAACCTTAACGGGAAAATCTATGGAAGTAGTGGAAGTTGTGGTGAGGAGAAGGATAAGTATTATGTGCCTACAAGAAACTAAGTGGGTTGGTCTTAAGGCAAAGGATCTAGAAAACTCAGGTTTTAAACTTTGGTATTCGGGCACAAATAGAACGAGAAATGGTGTTGGCATCATCGTGGACAAGACCTTGACACAAGATGTTGTAGATGTCAAGAGGGTAGGAGATAGAATTATGGCAATCAAGATTGTAATAGGACAAGAACTCATCAATGTGATTAGTGTGTACGCACCTCAATTAGGGTTGGATACGAGTTTGAATGAGAAATTTTGGGAAGATCTTGGAGACTTGGTGCAAGGAATCGCTCAGACGGAGAAGGTATTTATAGGAGGAGATTTAAATGGACACGTGGGCAAGGAGACATGCAACTATGGAGGTTTTCATGGTGGCCATGGTTTTGGGGAGAGAAACGAGGATGGGGAAGCCATCTTGGATTTTGCAATGGCATATGATCTCTTCTTAGCCAACACCTTCTTTAAGAAGAGAGAAGAACATGTGATCACCTACAAGAGTGGGTCGTCAAAAACACAAATAGATTTTCTTCTAATGAGGAAGAGGGATCGTATAACTTGTAAAGATTGCAAAGTTATACCGGGAAAGAGCTTGGCTAATCAACATCGCTTGTTGGTGATGGATGTACATATCAAAAGAGAGAAAAAAGAACAAGACCTTGAAGTGCCCAAGGACTAAATGGTGGAATCTAAAAGGATAAAAACAAGCCATTTTCAAAGAGAAAGTAATCACCCAATGAGTGTGGGATAGAGAGGGAAAAGCTAGCCAAATGTGGGATTCCATGGCTAGTTGTATCCGAAAAGTAGCAAAAAGGGTATTAGGAGAGTCCAAGGGCTTTGCTCCACACCAAAAGGAATCTTGGTGGTGGAATGAGGAGGTACAAACAAAGGTTAAGGCTAAGAAAGGATATTGTAAAGCCTTATACAAGGATAGAACCGATGAAAATGGTGAAAGGTATAGAATAGCGAAGCAGGAGGCGAAGAAAGCTGTGAGAGAAGCTAAGCTAGCGGCTTATGACGATATGTATAAGCGACTAGATACCAAAGAAGGAGAGTTGGATATCTATAAACTAGCTAGAGAAAGGGAAAAGAAGACAAGGGACCTAAACCTAGTGAGGTGCATCAAGGATGAGAATGGAAAGGTTCTTGCTACAGAGAATGCGATCAAAGATAGATGGAGAAGTTATTTTCATAATATTTTCAATGAAGGACATGAAATGAGAACTTCTTTGGGGGAGTTGAGTAACTCAGAAAAATGTAGAAACTACTCATTTTACCACCGAATTAGGAAGGAAGAAGTAGTTGTAGCTTTGAAAAAGATGAAACATAGAAAAGCAGTGGGCCCAGATGATATACCGATCGAAGTGTGGAAAGTCTTGGAAATGAAGAAGATACCAAATGAGTGGCGAAATAGCACTTTGGTGCCTATCTACAAGAATAAGGGCAACGTACAAAATTGCATGAACTATAAAGGTATTAAGCTAATGAGTTATACAATGAAGCTCTGGGAGAGAGTCATTGAGCATAGATTGAGGCAAGAGACATAGGTCTCGGACAACCAATTCGGGTTCATGCTAGGGCGCTCAACCATGGAGGCAATCTATCTCTTACGAAGATTGATGGAAAGATATAGAGATATGAAAAAGGATTTACACATGGTCTTTATAGATTTAGAAAAAGCGTATGATAGGGTCCAAAGAGACACTCTTTAGAGGATTTTAGAGAAGAAAGGAGTACGATTATCATATATCCAAGCTATAAAGGATATGTATGACGGAGCAAAGACTGCCGTAAGAACTCATGAAGGACAAATCAAAAACTTCCTCATAACAGTAGGGTTACATCAAGGCGCATCTTTAAGTCCTTACCTTTTTGCATTGGTAATGGATGAGTTAATGGGACATATTCAAGATGATATTCCTTGGTGTATACTTTTCGCAGACGATATAGTGTTGATAAATGAAACTCAGGAAGGGGTAAATGTGAAGCTTAACCTTTAGAGAGAAGTGTTGGAATCTAAAGGTCTTCGCCTAAGTCGGTCAAAGACAGAATATATGGAGTGCAAGTTCTGTGCAAATAGAGGCCTAAATGAGGTAGGGGTGAGAATCAGAGACCAGGAAGTACCAAAGAGCGACCGTTTTCGCTACCTAGGATCTATCTTGCAAAAGAATGAAGAATTAGATGGAGACCACAACCATAGAATACAAGTTGGATGGATGAAGTGGAAGAGTGCATTCGGCGTATTGTGTGATCGTCGTATGCCATTGAAGCTCAAGGAAAAATTTTATAGGACGGCAATAAGGCCGGCGATGTTGTACGACATGGAATGTTGGGCAGTGAAGCATCAACACGCACATAAAATGGGTGTGATGGAGATGAGGATGCTCCGTTAGATGTGTGGGCACACGAGAAAGGATAAGATTAGGAATGAGGATATCCGAGGTAAAGTAGGAGTAGCCAAAATTGAAGGAAAGATGAGAGAAAATCGGTTACGGTGGTTTGGACATGTGCAATGAAGGCCTATTGACGCTCCGATTATAAGATGCGACTACGGGATAGAGGTCCAGGGCCGAAGAGGTAGAGGAAGACCTAGGAAAACTTTGGAAGAGACTCTAAGAAAAGACTTACGAGTACTTGGATCTAATGGAAAATATGACACAGAACCGAGCGCAATGGCATTCTAGGATTCATATAGCCGACCCCACTTAGTGGGAAAAGGCTTTGTTGTTGTTGTTGTTGTTGTATTAAAGGTCAATCAGTTTTAGTGGAAAATGGAACCTAAGTGCCTATTCTTGGTCATGGAACAATCAATTTCTTTGGTTCAGAAGTTTATTCTGTAGCGCTTTATGTTCCATCATTTCCTTGCCAACTTTATCAGTCGGGGGTTAACTAGATCATTGAAGTATAATGCAATTTTTACTCCACATGATGTTTCCTTTAAGGACAAAATCATCAACAACAACCAAACCTTATCCCACTAAGTGAGGTTAGCTGTATGAATCTTAGAACGCCTCTGCACTTGGTTTTGCGCTAAGTCTTCCGTTAGCTCTAAGTACTCATTATCTTTCCTTGTAGTCTCTTTCAAAGTCTTCCTATGTCTTCCTCTCCACCTTTTTCCCTGACTTCGTCTCATAATCGCATCTTCTAACCAGAGCCTTTGTAGGTATTCGATTTACATGTCCAAACCATCTTAACCGATTTTTTCTCATCTTATCTTCAATTGTGGCAACTCCTACTTCACCTCGGATATCTTCGTTCTTAATCATATCATTTCTCATGTGCCCACACATCCAACGAAGCATTCTCATCTGCGCTACACCCACTAAGAAGATAATTGGTTAGGGTGTTTACTCAAATGGCTTGTACATTTTGCATAGTAAGCTAAGAGCTCTACAAGACAATGTTTCTCAAAAATGTGGGATTATGTGGCATCAACGTTTAGGTCATCCTTCTGACAAGGTTTTGTCTTGTTTGTTTCCTTTTGATAATGTTAAATCCCATGATTGTGAAGTTTGTCATTACTCCAAACAAACCCGTTTACCTTTTGTCCTTCTATTTCTAAGGTTGATAAACCATTTGAGCTTATTCACTCTGACTTGTGGGAACCTACTCCTTTAGACCGACTCCACCGTTGCTTATTGTCTAGAGGGATAGGCAACCCAATCCATTTCCCCCCCTCCCCAAAACACTCCAGCCCACTTGAGGAATTGGACCCAAGACGAGCCCAATAGAGAAGTCAGGCAATAATCGCCTCGCCCAGCGACCTGTCTATATGAGTAAGGCTGACATCATGATGACGTCAGCCACAATGTAAATTATTACACCAGTATTAAAAACTAATTGTGCGACATAATTTTACACGACGAAGCAACATTCATTGATGTAGGTAGTATAGCGCGACGGAAAAGAGATATCGTCGCGCAAAATTGTCGAACATTGCGCAACGATAATTTTTGTTGCAAAAAAGATCTTTGCATGACAAAAAAACAACGTCGTCACGCAATCTACGAGAAAAAACGCGGGTAAATCTTTTTTTGGCGGCAAAAACAATGAGCGACATAACATTTCCCGCTGAAGTTTTGCGCAACAAAGTATTCGTCGCGCAAGTTTTTTACTCCAGACGGTCAGTTATCTGAGTAAGAGGATTCAATGCCATTGAATAAGAGAAATCAATGTGGCATTTATTGAGGGATTTTTCGCGACGAAATGTTCGTTGGGCAAGATGGCCAAGCTTCCTATAAATAACCAATTTCGTTGTCGATATTTCTCAAACTGTTTTCGAATTACAATTCTACTTATTATTTAAATTTAAGCACGATGGCCGACTCAGGTGATCGTTCGTCGAAGAGAATGGAGGGCGAAAGTTCCGAAAAAGGTAATACCCAGTAAATTATGTGTTTTGTGTATAGTTTATATTTTGCATTATTATTTTTAATACATTTTTTTAGTAGACAAGAAAAAAAAAGCTA
Source organism: Heteromeles arbutifolia (assembly GCA_024362995.1). NCBI lineage: Eukaryota > Viridiplantae > Streptophyta > Magnoliopsida > Rosales > Rosaceae > Heteromeles > Heteromeles arbutifolia. Next base: position 32,424,879 of record JANCRC010000002.1, on the reverse strand, counting down.
CGCCCGTGGTCCGATACAGTTTCAGTGGAAGTCGCTACCAAATCAATTCTGAAGAATTAATGGGAATTCAGAAGTCGGATATTCACAACATGTTTACGCGCGACGTGCATAAATTAGTGCATGAGAAGTGCGGTGTGGATTAGGAGTCTTGGAGAGCCGTTCCTAAGGAGATAAAGATGCACTTGATTGATTAGTTAGAGCCTGATTGGGACATTGACAAGACTGACCCAAATCTGATGAGGTGCATCAACAACATATTAAAATCCTCTTTCCGGGAGTGGAAGTTTAATGTTGAACGTGAGGCAGAACTGAACCGAATACTTGAACCACCAGTGGTGGAATAGAATTCTATTTTTGTTTTTCTTTTATGGTTAATTAAATAATAACATTTGGGTTTTAATTTTTTATTTATGAACGTTATTACTTTTTAATATGCGATTTTAAATTTTTTGTTCAATAAAATATTATAATTGAAGTGTTTGTAACCATTGTGATTTTGTTTTGTTTGCAGGCGATATGGACAGACAGTGATACAAAATCCTAACAGATGTGTAGACGAATACCTGGATAAAATAAATCAGTTTATTGATTTCGTAATGGCACACAACCAGGGTTCACCTCTAATTCGGTGTCCGTGTAGGAACTGTAATAATTCAATGGTATGATGTAGACATATGCCACTTGGAATCATCATGGGGAATGATTAGTACATGCTTCATCTTCACATGTGAACCCATTAGTTGAGGCAATTGAATCTTACGTTGATCCAAACGAACAAATTATGGATATCCTAGAAGATGATTTTCCAAACGCCTCGACCAATTTTGATCAGGAAGAGGGAGATGACGTCCCTCGAAGCATGGATAGTGGAGCATTTAAAAATTATGAAAAACTATTAAAAAGTGCCAAACAAGAATTATACCCCGGTTGCAAGGATTTTTCGGTACTGACAATATTGTGGAGTTGATGCATGGAAAAATAAAATTTTGTATGTCCAACCAATGCTTTGATTATTTTTTGGGCTTTTTCAAAAGGATGCTTCCAAAGGACAATTGTTTGCCTAAAGATCACAAAAGTGTGAAGAAGGTGTTGAATGGTCTGGGATTAGGCTATGAAAATATTCACACGTGCAAAAATAATTGTGTATTGTTCTATAAGGAGAATGAAGTGCTAGATAAATGCCCTATATGCAAAGAGTCGAGGTTTAAAACAACAGCTCAAAACAGAACGACGAAGATTTCACAAAAAGTTATGCGTTACCTTCCAATAAAGCCTAGGCTTCAGCATTTGTATATGTCGACATATACTGCTAGTGATATGAGATGGCATATGGACAGACGGGTGGATGACGATTTGACGAGGCATCCTGCTGATGGTGAGGCATGGAAAAAGTTTGATCGTTTGTACCCCGAATTTGCACGAGAGTTGCGAACTGTAAAATTGGGGTTGGCCACAGACGGATTTAATCATTTTGGGGTATTAAACCAAAACCACAGCACTTGGAAATTCATGAAGAATGAATATATGATGATGACTATGTTGATAACCGAGGATCCAGGCAAGTCTATTGATGTTTATTTGCGGCCGTTGGTCGATGAGCTGAAAGATTTGTGGGAAAACAGAGTTCCGATATATGATAAATCAACTGGGCAGATGTTCACTTTGCGAGCAACAATGATGTGGACTATAAACGATTTTTCCGCGTATGCTATAATGTCCGGGTGGAGTACTAAGGGTTATTTTGCATGCCTAGTTTGCACAGAGGACATAACGTCTTCTTGGCACGCCGGGAAAGTTTGTTACCTAGGGCATCGTAGATGGTTGCCATTGGACCACGAGTGGTGTTAGAACGAGACATCATTCTTCCATGGAACAGAGATTCGGCCAAGACCTAGAGAATGGTCTGGAGAAAATATTTTAGCGCACTTGAATAATTTGGATTTTGGTGCGTTTGACAAATCGGTAAATAAGACCAGACCAAACACCCATCTAAACTGGACACACAAAAGTACGTTGTTTGAGTTGCCGTACTGGTCGAAATTGAAACTGCATCACAATCTTGATGTTATGCATGTTGAGAAGAACGTGTTTGATACACTGGTTGGAACTATATTAGACATGGTCTATAACCAGTAAGTTAATATGGTTTCGAGCTCTTCTTAATGACTTGGGATTTGGTTCACCACAACCTATGAAATTATTCTGCAATAATCAAGCTGCCATACACATTGCCTCTACTACTATATTCCATGAAAGAACCACATACGTTGAAGTTAATTGTCATTTTGTTTGGGAAAAAGTTTAAGACAATACCATCCAAATGATGTTTGTTAAAAGTGGGGAGCAGCTGGCTGACATCCTAACCAAAGGCCTATTTAAGACTCAATTTCAAAACTTCCGCTTCAAGCTAGTCAACTTCAATATTTTTGCATTAGCTTGAGGGGAAGTGTTGGAATAATTATATTGTTCTTTGATTACATTTATAAGAGCATCTCTAAAGGAGATGTCAAATATAATATGTCAAAACTTTATTTGATGGCTAATGTGGCCAATTGAATACAAATGTTAAATCTTCTTCTTTTGCAATGGATGTGTCAAATATTTATTTTATTATTATATTGGGCTCCGTAGTTACATCAACTAGTAAAAAATAATTGAAATTGATTTTAAGTTTTTCTTCTATTGGTTGTCAATGGGACCCAAAAATTAAGATAATTAAATTAAATATATTTGACCCCTTTTTTCTGTAAAAAAAAAAATGATATAAAGTAAAGAGTCAAATGACTTAACTGCCACACCACATATGGCATCTCCTTTGGAGAATACCTAAATGTCTTTTAGTCCTATTTGATATATTTGAAACCTCTTTTGGAGATGATCTAAGGTGGCTGGGTGGTGTAAATGTGTTGGGTTCCTAAGGGACTTTTCAAATTATGATCAATAAGACTAGCTAATCAACTATACCGTGGATGTAGGCTAATTTGACGAACCACGTAAACTTGTGTCTTTGTTAGTTCTTACTATTTTTCCACATGAACCATATGTATTTACTCCTAGCCAGTGTATATTTGTTTTATTTCCTTCCTTCCAAGTAAGAATATATGACTTTGGGAAAGCAATTGATTGCTTTGAATCCAGCGTGGTTTGGTGAGGTTGAATAAAGCAATTCCTCTTAGAAATTCCTTATCTCTGATATCGAAGCCACAAATGCTTGAATCTACATTGCTTAGCGTACAATTAAATGATGTTACCCATTAATTTGTGTAGCGAACCAATACGCCTACAACATTTTCTAATTTTGGTCTCGATTTGTCAGTTAATCCATCAACCTCATCGGCATAGTCAGATGCTGCCAGTATTCTCTGTTCTTTCGATTCAATTCATATTGGGGGTGTGGTTCTAATGCTTATGTTATGTATCACACACTATCTACACCGAAATAGACTCGAACAAAAGGATGACTCGGCCGGAAACTAACTCGAATGACAATCAAGTGCAGTAGTATTCTCCCAACCGCAGAATCTCCCTTTTCCTTTTGTTTGTCTTTCTTTTTTCGTAAAGAAAATTAAAAGGTTTACGTAGCATCTATTCCTCTTTCTTTTCTTCTTTTTCTTTTGCTTTATAACTTAAAGCAATCTGTTAATTGGTTCATATTCACATCTTGTTTTTCCTTGGAAATTAAATGCAAATGTCAATGTATGAGTCTTGCACCATAGTTTTCGCTCAATACATAAAAATTAATGAAATGCGAATAGGGTAAAAATAAAGCAATGTATGACGAGAAGAAAACAAAAATAGTCTCGCAATATTCTTTAAAAAATTATATTTTTGAAGGCTAAACGTAGCCTAAGTTATTTAGCTCTCTATGATTGGAGATGACCAAACACCTAGGCTCTCACATTTGGAAACAACATGAGGATTGCAGGTTAGAGAAGGGTTGATGAATGTAGTATTGCAAATGAGACAGGAGTCTCATGGCATTACAAGAACACCAATAATGTTCTTTTTTCCGGTCGTGAATAATGATAAATATCATTTGCACACACAAAACTAACCATTTATTAGAGAATGTGAGCAAATGTGTCATTTTGTACAATATCATTGCCCCAAGAACAAATATTAGAACAAAAACTATCTTGCAACAACTAAATTGAGAAATGGCTAGTTTGTAAGAACTAGAAAAATGATGGTTTTGTTTTTGTTAACACAATAGCAACGCTTTCTATTGGTCTGTTAGCCAAAGCTTTTCCATATATGAATCCCAGCCAAAACCAAAACCAAAAAGAAAAACAAAAAGAAACAGGAAAAAGGAAAAGTAAAGTAGGCCGGCAACTACTTTGGCTAAAGCTGGTAGGTTGGACTGTCCGATCCTTGCCTTGCGAAAGTTAGGTTTACCACCTCCTGGCATGGTTGGGAGTTTTATTTGTTTAATTTCCTCCTGAGAATGCAAGCGCCCGCCGATGTCAATAAAATGTGGAGTTATAGAAAGATGAGTGTGCGGGTGCAAAGCCATAGCACCAAAGAGTGCAAACATGTTGAGAGAAGCTCTTCCATCCGATCTGGTCATGACCAACAGAGGGAGAGAGAGAGAGAGATCAGCATCGACGCTTCTCAAGCATTTGAGGAGTCGAGGACTTGTATATATCATTGCATTTTCTGAAAAAGTATGCATCCGGAACATGGTGTTTGGATGAACTTGGTAAGATCCTTCAATGTAAAGAATTTTCAAAGAAATGAATAGTTTGGCAAATTTTTTACAAGGTGAATCGCGGAAGCACAAAAATCAAAGGAAAATTTTGGTACTTCTAAGGGATTCAGCTTGTGAAAAATTGATCAAAGCTTTTGTTGCTTTGAATATTATTTACACTTAAGGATATTAGCAAGTTCATTCAAACACCATGTTAAGGATGCATAATTTTCACAAAATACAATGATTCAAGTCCTTGACTCCTCAATTGCTTTGAGAAACTTTGATGGTGATATTTCTTTTCCTTTTGGAAGCTCACTATCATCTATGAAGGTTAATCACCTTCTGAACCAAATTGCTATACAGATGGTTTGTAAAGTTGTAGCGTGTATCGCCATGAATAGGTAATCTACTCCATATTGTTTGGTACGGTGGTGGTAACATATTGGGATCTCTCTTTCTCTCTCTCAATCTCTCTCCCCAATTCATGGTGATATGATGTATTTCTGAGCATACACACACATAAATAGCTGAAAAAGGATTGATGGAACGAAGGCAATTTTGGCTTACCTTGCAACAAAGTTGAAAAAGTTTGAAGGGTGGATTGGTTGTTCCTTTACTTTTTGTTTTATTGGCTTACCTTCATGTATAGGTAGTATTGATACCCTACAACACAACGCTGATACATGTTATCATATAAATTCATATGGACACAATATATTAGCAATATTGAGAAAATCTCTTGATAAAAAGAACAAAAACACAATTGATTTCTGAGCAATATGCGAATACTTATGTCCCCTTCTTAATTGCAATGGTTAGGCTGCAGCAAAACAGTAATTCGGTTGCTTGATTATGTTGGGAAGAAAAGTTATCAGTTATCAATGCTACGGAAACAGAGAAGTGAGAACAAACTGAACCAGATTCAGAAAAACAGATAAGTCATAGGCCACAACATAAGAAGTTTGCTTGATACCTTTCGTTTCCTCGATCAGTATGCTGCTGTGTTAATATGTAATAAATCTGGATGAAGGAAATTTATTAGAAGTAGAAAGTTGTGATGAAGGCAACTTAGCGTTTCCCAGGCTATTTGGGAGGATGCAGTTTATGAATATCACTGATTTCTATGTGAACCTTGATTGCATGTCCACATTGCAAAAACTTGATCTATCAGGAAGCAACTTTGTTAGCCTTCCCACCTGCAAAAACAATTTGTGAACTTGCAGGAACTTTGTTGCGTGACTGCAAGCTGTGGTGCCCATGTAGTAATGCCGGAGGATGAACACAGAGAAGAGGTATCAGAGATAACGAAGGTGGTGAAGATAATGAAGGTCGACCGGCCGAGGTCCATAAGGATGAAGATTCTGCATTTTGTTATTTTTTTTTCCAGGAGTGGAGGTTGAAGGTTGATGTTTGGTTCTACCTTTGTGTTTCTGTTGGCGCTTTGCGTGTTCCCTCATCTTGGAGAGAAGGAAAGAAGAAAACAAGGAGTTGCAATCATGATTGAAGGCTGTAATTAAGTTTGCATTTGTTTCTTCTTTTGGTGGAAAAATAAGTTTCTTTGCAAAATAAATAGAATAGGATTAGACGAGATTATTCTCGATAACAATCAATGTAGGAGGCACCCGGGGACCAATTCTTCCCGGGAAAAAAAGACTCAGTTAGATTATCCATAAACAAATATACTTTCGATAAGTGAGAAAGATGAACTGTATCTTCAACAAGGTTTATGCTCACGTTTTGATGATTACAAACCATACGATATGTACCGAAATACAACAAAAATATGAATTGTTGTAGGATTACACGAATGAATGACACAAAAAGGAACTCGTGAAGAGTAAATTGTACGAATGGTCCCTCAACTTTAATCAATTTGAAGCAATTGTCCCTCAATTAAAAATCCATTACCATTGGTCCCTCAACTTATCAAAATGTGTAGCTATAGTCCTTCTCATCAATTTTGTCAAAATTTTGTCAAAATAAGTTATGTTGGAATGACCATTTATACAATTAAAATCCCTCAACTCATCAAAGTGTATAATTATGGTTCTTTTCGTCAACTATGTCAAAATTTTTGTTAAAACGAGTTATATTGGAAGGACCATTGTCACAATTGGGTTAAAGATAAGGGACCATTTCTCCAATTGAATTAAAGTTGAGGGACCAATGATAATAAATTTTTAGTTGAGGGACCGTAGCTACACATTTTGATAAGTTGAGGGACCAATGGTAATGGATTTTTAGTTGAGGGACCATTGCTCCAATTGAGTTAAAGTTAAGGGACCATAGCTACAATTTACTCACTCGTGAAAATGTAGAAACTCAAAAACACTGCACATGAATCATGATGGTAAGCATGGTAGTAAAAGTCTATAAGATGTAAAGTACAATTGCCCAAACAGGGTAGACGAACAAAATGATTATGCCAACAGTGTTTGATATTCCGCCAGGTTTGGTGAAAGCATCTCTGAACCCACCGGCTGCCCGGATGTGTCCTTGAAGTAAATAACCTGCGATGAGAAGACATATTACAACACCAATCCAGTCGCCCCTCAGTGTCCGCAAATAAGCTAGGAGCAACCACTCTAAGAAGAATCAACGCTGCCGGCAATTCCAGCCACTCTGGAGGTTATCATCATAGTTTGTGACCACAATCAGTAAACAGAATGAGATTAGGATAATGTAACAACCATTTTGCTCACCAGCATTATCACCGTATTAATTGCCGTTGGATGAGTTTAAATTTCAAAATTTGCCTAAGCAGATTGATTAAATCAGTCATCCAACGGCGATTAGAGTGGTGGTAATGCTCACATTAGGAATTAAAACAATATTTTACCTGGGAAACGTTTAGGGAAGAAAAGCCGTAAGACAACACCAACGAAAGCAATCCATTTTCCTACCTCTCCCCTGAGAAAATACAGATTTTTTAGCTGTAATCAGGGAGGGTTTAGGGAATAAAACGGACCGAAAACACAGATAACAGGAAATTGATGTGGTAGAAACTAACACACAAACTAAACCTTTTAATGCAATTGTAGTATGAGCAAATAGGGATCGTTCTATCCGGGATTAGAAGGGATGTTAATCAACACAATTTTGACACAAAAACCCTAAAAACTGACTAACACACACTAAAACAATGATATGGGGATTTTTGGACGAATTTAAGAAACTAAAGTAAATTGCATCAAAGTAAATTGTGAATGAAAATTGGGTGAAAGGCTAGCTAGCGGATTCTTCTCCACACATGAACCATATGAATACAAATCGATTTCCAGTTATTATTCCTATAAACCATGAATGACAATGCTCCAAATTAATCGCAAACAGCACTAATTAACTCTTAGATTTTTCTAATTTCATTGAATTTGACTCAGCGACACAACCAAATTATTCTTATCAAGTTCCCTATATGAACAGCATGATAGAGATACATATTAAAGATCATTAAGTTCTATGAAAATCATAAGCATTGACAAGGCATTCATAACTATGAAAAGCATGAAACTCCTACCAGGAATTTACTTAACGCAATCATGACTAGTGACTTTTACTACTTGTGAATATAAGTTCATAACGATTAGGTGAAATTCCCTTATATTCTAGCATCAAATCCCTGCATGCATACTAAGTAGGCCTCTATAAAACAAATAAGTAAATCGCATTCATGCTTTACGAAACAATAACTAGAGGAAATCAATTCATATAAAACATATGTCCATGGCTTTGAATTCACCTCTAACTAAAACGAAACTTAGCCACTCATATTCATAGTAATTGAAAAGCAATATAAAATAAACATTAAAACTAAGAAAGGATAGAAAGAACTCTGGAAATCTCCAAGGCTTGATTGCAATTTGCGTCACAAGTCTTGGGTGTATCTCTGCACGGCACAAGCTCTCCTTCTCCTAATTGCAGGTCACGGCACACTTGATTTCTCCTTTGAATGCTCCTAAAACCTGCAGCACAACCCCCCTTGAATGCTGCGGCACAGTACAATTTATAGGTCAAGGGTGCAGCTAAAACCAAGGAGGAAAAGGATTGATGTGTTTAGATGGATTAGGACTCCTAAATTCAGATGGGAAGGATTTAGAATAGGATAAGGACTCCTTTTGCAACCGGAGATAAGTTTAGATAATGTTGGATTAAATAGGATAATGTTTGGATAATATGGGATAAGATAAGATAAGACTGGATAAGATAGGATAAGATTGGATAAGGTTGGATTTCCTTGTCTTCCAAGCTTCAATTCTGATTTCTCCAGATCTTTAGCACATGTTTAACACATGTTAAACATCTTTTAAACCTCAAAAACGTCCATCCCACTTGTTCTCCACGCATGCTATCCATTCCAAATCCAAAACTGCTCCAAATTGCTCCTTTTGGCCATTTATTGTCATCTTCACCAATTGAACCTACAATAATACGAAAATAAACTAAATCACTATAATAAATGGAAATTAACTAAGTAAATGCAAATAAATAAGATAACAAAGTCGCATAAATATGCTCCTATCAGAAATATGTAACTGCTGCACACAGTGTAGAAAGTGACCTGAAGATGTTGAACAATATCGAAGGAAGGGTGAAAAAAATGTAGGGGATCAATAGCCCTGTAAGAATGTTCGATTTCCAGTTTGTTCGATCCAAGATCAACAGATAGCTACAGTAAGCACAGAAACAAATAGTTAAGCTTATGTATATGTTCTCAAATCAGTACAAGCGAAATTAAAATGTCACACAAAGAACAATTAACAAAATACAGAACAAACTAAATTAACATGATTTACATGAAAAACAAATGAACATAAAATTGGTAAAATAACAACAACAAAAAAAAGAGATCTAAATTATTGAAAACCAAAAAGAAAAAAAAAAAAAAAGGGGGTTCAATACAGGATCTGGAAACCCTACATCTCCAATAACTCACAATTAACCATAAACATATTAGTTACCGTGAATTATGATAACTCCAAAACAAACCATAAACCATAACGTCCAATCCAAAACAAGGAGAGAGATGACATACATTGCAGCAAAAGAAGCAACCCATTTGAGAAAAGAAGTTCCAAATCCCAAACTGCCGAGGCGGACGGCGTGGCCGGCAAGCTTCTTAGCAGCAGCACCGAGCTCTTTGAAATCATTGCTGATCAAATCGGCCGCGTCCGATTCAGTCATCATCTTCAAGTAGCTCCGATTTATTGCCATGACCAAAACAGAGACACAGACGGAAAAAGAGTTTACTAGAAAAAGGCAGAGACAGTGTGAGGGACACAATTGGATTTGACCTTATGTTACTGTATTTGTAAAGATCTAAAAATAAAGAGCTAAAACACTGTTGGTGCCCCGTGGCAGAGCAGCTGCACCAATAATATATATATATAACAGAACCTTCACCAAGAGGGATTCCCATTTTTCTAAAAAAAAAGGAAAAACCCTCTTGACCGTTTGATTGATTTTAATGAAATTGTGTGGTTGAGATTAAAACACATGCCACACAATCTCAGCAACACAATTTTATTAAAGTCAGATCTAACAGTCAAGAAGATCCCTATTTTTTTAGAAAAATGGGGATCCCTCTTGTGAAAGGTTTTCATATATATATATATATATATATATATATATATATATATATATATATATATATATATATATATATATATATCTTTGGTGAACTAGATACTTCATTACTAGGGCAAAGATGCAAAAATTAGAGAGAATGCCTACACAGAGGCAAGCAAACAACTTAAACCAAATAAAATCGAGTAGTGTAAGGAAGTCCAGGAATACTCGACGCCGCATCTAATACTAACAACATCACCCGTACACTACCAAAATAAAACCTAAGGGGGGCAAGGTAGCCCATCATTACATAGGACATGAACAAGGGAGGATAGAGGTCGATTGATCAACGTGACACCAATTGGTCAGTCGCCATATTGGCTGATCTTGGGATCTAAGACCAGCGACAGTCTTGGAAAGACTCCCCATTTTGTTAGCGTATTCTTGAGGCAAGAAATTGATTTCGACGAGTCAGACTCAATGATAACTGAAGTTCATCCTAAGGAGATACCCAACTCACATCCATGTAGAATAGCCAATGCCTCAACCATTGTAACACATGGAGCCTTGATGTTGTATCTGCAGGTTGCCAAGAACCTTCCATTCGAATCTCGTGCCATCACACCTGCAAAACCAGAGGCCGTTGTCGCCACCCAACTGGCGTCCACGTTGATTTTTACGAACTCCATGCAAGGTGGAACCCATTGGGCCGACTGCACCAATAATTTTGAACAAGTGGCGAATTTGCATTTGCAGCAGCTGGGTTAAGGTTTGGATAGCTTGACTTGTGCTTTGTTTGTATGATTGATCCTCCTTTACCTGTCTTTTTTTTTTGTTTGGGTCAAATGATAGATTTGTTAGATTAGATGTTAAATTAGCTAACGACAGGGTTTGAACCCGATCTAGGTAAGAGTCAATACTGTCTCAATCTCGAGATAAAGCATTGTTCGGATGGACTCCTAGTACATCAATCGAACTACACTCATAAGGTGTTGCGTCGTTTTAACGAGGATAAAGCGAAGCCTTCGAGTACTCCTATGGTCGTTTGTTCGCTAAATGCAAAATGAGATCCCTTCCATCCGAAGGAGGATGATGAAGAGATTTTGGAGCCTAAAGTTCCTTATCTAAGTGCGATAGGCGCTTTATTGTACTTAGCTCAATGCACTAGACACGACATCTCATTCGCTGTTAATCTTTTGGCAAGATACAGTAATGCACCTACATATAGACACTGGACTGGCGTGAAAGACATCTTCCGTTACCTTAAGGGTACTATGGATTTGGGCTTGTTCTATCCCTACAAATCCTTGAGTGCTGCCGCACCCTATACTTCTTGAGTCGATTATCACCTTGTTGGTTATGCCAACGCAGGACACTTGTCTGATCCGCACAAGGTACGTTCTCAAACGGGTTTTGATGTGAAATATTCTAACATACAAATTAAAACCCTATGATTGTAGTATTAGTAAGTAGGGATCGTTCTAGGACGGGGATTAGAAGGGATGCTAATCTACTCAATTTAAACTTTAAAACACTAAACTAGACTCTTATGACTCAAAACTGACCAAATTGACTCAAAACAACAAAACTAAGTGAAATAGACTCAAAACAGATACTAGAGAGTGAATTGGTCGAATTATAGACTAGTAAGACTCAAATAAGAACTGATGGGGTTTTTGGACGAATTTGACAAAACTAAGTAACTTGCAGCAAACAAAGTAAGTTTAAACGAAATTAAGGTGAATTCAAGGGTAAAAAGCTAGTTAGATGATCCTTCTCCACACATGAAACATATGCATACAAATTGATTTCCAGTATTGTTTCTTTAAACCATGAATGACAATGCCCCAAATTAATTGTGAATGCACTAATTAACTCTCAGATTTTCCTTAATTCATTGAATTGGATGGAATACGCATCGACAATCAAATTATTCTTATCAAGTTCTCTATATGAACTGCATGATAGAGATACATTCAAAGATCATTAAGTTCTATGAAAATCGTAAGCATCGACAAAGCATTCGTAACTATGAACTGCATGATACTTCTGCCATGGATTCACTTAACACGATTGTGACTAGCAACCTCTACTACTCATAAATATAAGTTCATAACAATTAGGTGAAACTCCCTTATATTTTAGCATCAGATTCATGCATGCAAACTAAGTGTGCACCCTCAATCAACATACAAGAATAAGTTTTAATCAAACAGATAAGTGAATCGTATTCATGTTTTATGAAACAATAACTGGGGGTAATCAATTCATATTAAACATATGTCCATGGCTTTGAATTCACCTCTAACTAAGAAAAACTTAGTTACACATGTTCATAACAATTGAAAAGCAATCTGAAATAAACATTGAAACTAAAACAAGGGAAGAAAGAACTCAGAAAGTCTCCAATGGTTGCAGGTAGTTGCGGCACAACCCTCCTCCTCCAATGGAAGTCACGGCAAACCTCTCATTCTCTCCAAAAGCTACACGAAAGGGTGTTTCTGTGTGTATGGTGGTGGGTGCGAATTATGGTGTCGTATATGGGGTGGTAACTTACGGCAAAGCCTCAAAATATGTATATATAGGCATGGCAAACCCTAGGGAAATCACGTTAGGACTTGGACTTAGCAGAAATAAAGGATTAGGGCCTTAGGGTGTGGCACAAGGCTTAAATCCATCAGGAAAAAGGGTTTAGCCCAATTAATTTCTGAAAAGGCTTTGCACAATCCAAATCCACAAGGGAATAGGCCTTCTAGAAGTTAGAAACCAAGAGGAATAAGGATAGGGGGTGCGGCTGAATTGGAGGGAAAGGGGATGGAGTGCAAGGCAAGGCAAAGGCCTTCTAGAAAGGTTTGAGGCGCCAGATTTGTAGGGATTCTAGAACTTCAAATTCATCCATTCCTTGTGCTCCATATGCATGCAATCCATTTCAGCCCAGAATTGCTCCAAAATGCTCTAAAATGCACTTTCTTGCCAACTTTGCCAATTGGACTTACAAACACACGAAAATAGCTTAAAACACTATAATAAAAATAAACTAACTAAGTAAATGCAAGGAAACAAGCTAACTAAGTCACATAAATATGCTCCTATCAGGTTTTGTCTTTACCGTTGGAGGCATCGCAATCTCTTGGAGGTCAACTAAACAGACCTTAGTTGCCACTTTGTCTAACCATGCTGAAATTCTTGCCTTACATAAAGTAACTCGGGAATGTTTTTGGTTGAGAGCAGTAGTGGGCCATAGTCAAAGCTCTTGCAATCTGTATCCCACCGTTGATGTCCCAACGATGATCTTTGAAGATAACGTAACATGCATCAAGGGTTACATCAAAGGAGACAACACTAGGTACATTGCGTCGAAGTTCGTCTTTTCACATCAACAACAAAAGCATCAGAAGATTGCAGTCAAGCAAATCCGTTCACAAGACAATTTGGCTGACCTCTTCACCAAATGACTGTCGAAGACGATGTTTCAGAAGTTTGTTCATGGAATTGGTATGCGTAAACTTTATGAGTTGTGACATTGCTACTTCTCTTTGGAATTGTGTCAAACTCAGGGGGAGTATCCTGAAGATACTTGCTTGATCTTAATGTACTCTTTTTCCCTACGATTAGGAGTGTTTTTCCCATTGGGTTTTTGCTACCTAACTAGGTTTTAACAAGGCACCCACCTTGGGTTGGTCATATCCCTAATGACGTCTTGTAGACGTTTCTTTTGACTTTGCATTTCTCACACGTTTTTCCTTAGACTATGGATTTTGTCCCTCTTCGAGTTTTTGCCATAGCCTTGGAGTTTTTTAGTGAGACTTAGTTATTTATGCAAGTTCCTAACTTATTGAGAATAAGTGTTGTTTCTTAGAATTAAGTGCCGACGATTCAACTTCCTCAACTTCTACATGATGTTGAATCTACCTTGAGTATTTACACACTCAAGGGGGAGTGTTGTAAACTTTCCTAGTTTAAGTGTGATTGTGTAAATCCTAGATTATATTTGATTCTAGTTATCCTTTCCTATTACAACTTGTATTACTTTGGGAAGAAGGAATATCTTCTCTCATTTTACTACTATAAATAAAGGCACAATGTAGGAGGGATAACAACACACATTCCTCTACAATTCTACAAACACATCTCTCTCAATCTCTCTACCCTTGCCGCTGGCCCCCTTGATGCTGTGGTATAAACCAGTAAACGCGTTCATAATGTAGATGGACCACATAACAGAAGAGGATACATAAAGATTAAAACCCCACATAAGTTAAAGCTATTTATTTGCTGCAAATAGGCCGTAGGGATAAAAAATAACTCGTTCACACGGGGATTGGATGTTGATAATGTTTGCACATTATTACTCACGGTCACTTGTTGAGCAAAGTTTATTGGGTAAAATGGGAATATTATTGAAGAATCATGTCCGAATAAGAGAAATCAGGGTCTGAACCATTCCTCTGTACTGCACGGATGTTCACTTTGCCTAAAAATGTTTGAACAAAATTAAGAAACCAAACATATCTGCCATTTGATTTGGTGATGGATTCCGCTGAAATATGGAGGACCTTTTTCTTCTCTCCTCCATCAGATGGTGATGAATCCTGCACAAACTGCATTCATTGCTTTTGGTCTATCTTTGTGGCGTTTTCGTGTTGTGTAAAATGTCGTGTAAAATGACGTTTCTATATATGCATTGACTAATCTCAATGAGTTTTTATTCTTTTATGCGAAGCCTCAAGTCTCTTTTCAGTGGAATCGAATTTTAGTTCACATGCTCTAGGTTTTCTAATTTGTTTTCATAGTAGAATTTTAATCTCTTCACGTAAAATTCACGTGTTTAATTAACGAACAATTAACAAAAGTTTATGTTTGAAATCCAATCCTTAACGGGCTTATCACAAGAATTTAGTTATAACTAGATACTAATGACCGCGCGCTGCTGCAGGATTATAAATTGCATGAATAATTATGTTTAAAAGACTACCAAAGTTAAATCGAGTACAATCAGCAGATTTCTAATTTTCACCCATATGAACACGTTGGGAAAAAAAATTGATTAAGGTCCATGTTTAAACATCAATACTTGGTGAATTACTAAATCATGAGGAAATGAAAGGTTTGCAATTAGATGCAAGCAAACCCATCAGGCCAAAATGCTAAAACAATACTAAAAAATACAGACCACAGTTTTTAAATTGATAAGAAAATGATAACATTATAAACAACCAACAACATATTCTTGAACATATATTGTAAATATGTTGTTCTTCTTAAGTATTAACTGAAATAGCATTTTCAGCTGCAAACAATCTCAACCAATGAATACCTGAGAATAGAAAAAACCTTGTAATCCTTGTCTGCAACTTTGGAAATGATGTAATTTCGTCAGCTACAAAGACTGAAAATGCATCAAACAGAATAAATAGCAAACTTAGTTGTAAGCCTTGAGCTTTATCGAAGCTATAAAAAAAAAAAAACTTACCTGCATCACAGAAACACCATCAGACACTTTTGCAATTCTTTCATCAAACTTCTCTTTCTTAGCTCTGCTCCGCAGCCTTCATTATTTGTTTAACTTGCTAAGGCTATAAGACTAAAATATGACAGACGTCCATAAGCATTTTCTAGTAAGAGAGCAATAACCAATCTAAAATCCCGTGTGTGAAACCCTAGGGTTATCCCAACATATGCCATCTCATTTTACCAGATCCTTTCCTTTTCTCATTAAGAAGATCAACAAAGCACCTCCCATCTCTATTCTCATAAATCTGACTGTCGAAATTCAGCAAGCAAACACAAACATGCATTACGAAATTAAAATTTAAAAGAGTATAATTTATGCCCTGTTTGTGTGAAAATTTAAACACCACTACATAAGATTTCCCAACTATAAGCGTGATTTAAGTTGGGAGCTTATCTCTAAAGACCCTACAAACATATAAATGGTCTGACCAAAAGATGTACTTAAGGGTAAAATTTCCGTGAGTTTGTAGGATCTTCAAAGATCATATGCCAGCTTGAAACCAACCTTATAATTTGTGAGTTTTATGTATATGACCCATTCACTTTCTTAGAGTAAGACATAAGAAAAGCTCAAATATATTCAATCATATCGAGCAAATTGCTTAGTCTAATTCCCTAACAATGTAATGTACAACATGGTCATCTCTACACAATTATTAATTTGAATATGGACCAAACTACAACAAAATTATATTTTAAAAACAAAGGTTAAACATGTGGTAACAATTACACTAAATATATTAGATCTCAAAAAAAAAAAAAGTATCATTTACCGTACGGTTGATATTGTACTCTCTCATTACATTATTAATTACATTATTAAGGTCGTCTTCGTACTGCAGAGATAATAAACAAATCTTAAGTCAGCTAATGTTAAGGCAACATAAGAAATAATATCATAATTATTAAAAACTAAAATGATTGACAAATAATTTATTAAAAGTGAATAGAAGATCATCTTACAATGCTACTAATGAATGTGTGAATTCCTGAGCCCACCTACTAATGAATGTGTGAAAAAATAGGCCGCAGAAGAGTAAACCAGGCATAAGTTGAATATGAATACTTGGTTGCATCTGTGAAAACTAAATTCGTAAGAACTTACCATGCATTTGAGCATTATTCAACATTTCATTAAGCACAAACAAAATGTAATCTACACGTTGTAGATGAGATAATACGGGTTTAGGTGTTAAGCCATATGCAAGAAGTCAGATAAGTGAAGAAATAAGAACCTTGATAGCTTATCACTTCTTATACTTTGGACTCGGTGTTGGAAACTTGTCTACCAGGCATAACATCTGAAACATTATTTATTCATGTGAATGTGAGAATGATTACTTTCAATGGCATTCCATCTAGAAATGTAAAGGGAAGCTGTAATCGAATTCATCTATACTTCACAATGTCTATGGCTATCAAAATTACATTCATTAGGTCAACTCTTTTGTCAGTTTTCTGTAGTCCATCCTTTGTTAATTTTCGCATTTTGCTCATCACAAAAGAGTTTACAAAAAATTAATCACTGTACATAACGCAATGCAGTTAGGAAACTTATACCTTATGAAGTTTTTCAGTAAAACATTGGATCTGCAAATATATACAAATGCAGGAAACCATATCTTGGTTGCCCACTCCATTGGCTTCTATTGGCAATACCAGTATATTGGCTCAAAAGCCATATCTTGTGGTGGCATTGAAATCGCCACTTTGCAATAGAAATTAAAAAAAAAATCATATATTCCGTAATACTATCTCGAAGGTTGAGTAAACATAAAAATGGGACTTTTCAATTTCTACTTTGTAGCAGAAGAAAAAACCAAACACTTACTATGTATTATGACCTTAATTCCAATTGCCATTTCAAGCTCCCTCAATCACCTGTAGGAAAATATCAAACCCAAACATAAGTCCACTGAAATCCGAATTCAATATAATCAAATACAAACAAAATACCAAACTCAACTCCGATTATAAAAATAAAATAAAAATAAAATAAAAATAAAACAAAAAAACCTAAACTAAACTATAAATTGAAACTTTCAATTGAATAACCTAGAATTTTAAATTACTTACCTTGAGAACAAAGGGTTTTGGAGCCTACAAACAAACACCCCAAAATCCGAAAAACCTACGAACCCAAAATCACAAAAACACCAAAACTAAACCACGGGATCACATTTTCTCAGCTACCGAACAGAAAATTATGAATCCAAAACTTAAAAAAAAAAAAATCAAAAACGAAAAAAAAATCAGAAACGATTCCAAAAAATTACGGTTGGGTGAAGCCCGTACCTTGGATTTTGAGGAAACTCTGAGGAATATGGGTTTCGACGGATCGGCGAGGTTTGAGAGCAAGAGACGCTGAACGCTGGAGAGCGAGAGATGCTGAATGCTTGAGAGCGAGAGACGGCGAGTTTGAGAAGGGTGGAAGCAGAGTTATGAGAAACAGAGAGATGAGAAAATGGGAAAGGGAAAAAAATTAGGGTTTCAAAGACAAACAAAAGGAGGGCCAAAATGCGTGAAAGTTGTGAGAACAACAGAGAAAAAGCTAGAACAATCCAAACAACGCGAAAGCATAGGAGAACAGACGCGTGGAGCGCGAGGACAAAAACGCTGAGGAAGGCTATCGAAAAATGGAGCACTGGAGCAGGAAGAAAGGCGGAAGAAAAAAAGAAGAGAGAAACGAAAGATGCTTCCAACATCTTCCCTAGAAAACCCGATAGCCACGCACGCGCAACACACATAACCAAGGGCAAAATCGCCACTTCACTGTAAAATTCCACCAAAATCAAAAAACACTGCAGCAACTGAAGGGCAAATCCGTCCACACACTATAGATCAATGGTAAACCAAAAACTGGGTTTTAGTATATATAATTTTTTTTTCCATGAGAGTCACATTAAAAGTAGGGTATCCTATTTAATAAAAACTAAGGTCATCTCTAACCGAAGGGTCCAGAGGGCCAGATAGTCGAAAATAGCCCAAAAATCATCTCCAACCGAGGGCTAGGCTAGAAGGCTCGTGGGCCCCACAGAATCTGAAAAGGCCAAAAGCTAAAGGGCTGGCCACTTCCAGCTAGCCCCGGGATGGCCAGAATTTTTTTAAATGTGTCAGATTTCCTGTCGGTTATAACCGACATGAATAATTTTGATTATTTCAATAGTGTCGGTTATAACCGACACGAATAGTGATTTAAATATAACGACTAGACATGAATTATATTTGATTAATTACTATTCGTGTCAGTTATAACCGAAACGAATAGTAATTTGAATTGCAATAGTGTCAGTTATAACTGACACGAATAGTATGAAAAAATTTGAATACAATTGTTAGCTAACCGTTGCTAGTTGACTGCAGCTAGCCGTTGTATTCAATTTTTTATTTTTTTTTGAATTTAAACCTTTTTTTTCTTCTATAAATATGGTGGAACTCTTTCAATTCTTCACTTCATCTGCAATATTTTCCTTCAATATATTTTTCAATATTTCCTTCATATGCAATATTTCTTTCAATTTTTCAATTATTTCCTTCAATATTTTTTCAATTATTTCCTTCAATATTTCCTTCAATTTTTTCAATAAAAATGGCATCATCTGCAATGAAAGGTAAGGTTTGGACTCGAAAAGAAGATGAAGCTTTTTGCAGGGCTTATAGATGGGTCTTGGAAGATAGTGTGATGGGGATTTCTCAAACTAGTGAAGGTGTTTGGAGTCGTGTATCCAAAACATACTTAGAGTTCTACGAATGCACCATTCCACCGAATCCCCGAAACCACGAGAGTTGTTCTTCAAGATGGAAGAAACATCTTCATCCAAGTTTGAATAAATGGCATCAAGCACTATTAGCAACCACAAGTAGACATGAAAGCGGCGCCAATTACTACGACGAAGTTAGTGTTTTCACAGTTTATTTTAAATGTTTAATTATATTACATTTAATTTCATGAATTAATTTCCTTTAATTTTTGTAATTATATTTTCTAGGTACGCCAAGCAGAGGAATTGTATATGGAGGGCAGCTCAAAACCCTTTTAGTTTCACGGTTGTTGGGAAATTTTTAAAGGATGGGTGTTATTTGAAGATCCACCTCAACATAGAGTAGATCCTTTGGGAGTGATGGGAATTGCATCCCCATCTGTAGATATGGATGAAGATGGATCTCCTACCATTCAACAAACAAGGGTCGAAAATTCGTCTTCGGCCGAAGGTTCTTTACTTAGGGCTATGGGACGAAACAAGGCCCGAAGGTTGAGGGAAAAGGGTAAGGCAAATGATGATTACGCCGCTCAACATGAAGTGGTGGCCTCATTGCGATTAATGGTGGAGCAAAATGCCCTTGAGGTGGAAGAAAGGAAGTGTAGGCATGAAGAACGGGCCAAACAAATATAAGAAGAGATGGATGATAAGAATATGGAAATGAACACTTCGAATTACACTCCAATGAGTAAGACCTATTTTGATAGGAAAAAAAAGGAAATTATGTCTCGGCGGCAGTTTTTTACCTCTGACTATACTGCTACAATGGCGGATGATGAAAATGATGTTGATTATGGATATTAAATTTAAGTTGTTGTAGTTTTTAAATTTAAGTTAATGTTGTTTTTAAATTTAATTTGTAGTTTTAAATTTAATTTGTAGTTTTTAAATTTAATTTGTCGTTTTTAAATTTAAGTTGTAGTTTTTATGTCACATCCCGGGCTCGCTCCACCACCGTAGCACGATATTGTCCGCTTTGGGCCCCGACCACGCCCTCACGGTTTTGTTTATGGGAACTCACGAGCAACTTCCTAGTGTAGGTCACCCATCCTGGGAGTGCTCTGGCCTCTTTCTCGCTTAACTTCGGAGTTCCTACGGAACCTGAAGCCAGTGAGCTCTGAAAAGGCCTCGTGCTAGGTAGGGATGAGAATATACATATAAGGCTCACAGGATCCACTGCCCTGGGCGATATGGGATCTTACAATCCACCCCCTTTAGGGGCCCGACGTCCTCGTGAAGACTGTGCGCTAATCGCGGGTCACCTACGAGTCGAACCCATTGAAAGTGGTCTATACGACAGGACTGTGCACCTAACTTGGATCCAAGATGAGCGTGTGGTGCGGGAGGTGAACATCACGTGAAGGACTGCGCCCCTAACTCTGGGCGGGAGCACTAACACTGGGGTGCAGGTTGGGCTCTAGTATATCTCATCATCATCATCATCATCATCATCATATCTCATAACCATTTCCAGTATAGTATACTCACCTGTAACTTACCTGGGCCTCTGCAGCACCATGCAACAATATGCATAATATGATAATGCATATGCTAATATATAATATGCGCATGACATGGCATTTCAAATCACATTTCCTTTAAAACACGTTTTTTGGGAAAAACGTCAAGTGTGTGTGTGTGTGTGTGTGTGTGTATATATATACATACTCACGCTTTATGTTTTTCGCCCGTCCAGGTATTAAGTAGGAATTGTTCGTTGGCGGCTGATGAGGGCTTCAAGGCAGTTCTAACAGATCACCATCCATGTAGGATCATCTTTAGGAGTTGTATAATTAGTACTTTAGTAGTTTGGTTTTTTAATTATTCGTATTTCTCCATATCATTATTGCTTCCGCAATGCGCACATGGCTACGTCACCCTCATGTGATGGTCAGCACGCTTCGATCTCGGTCGGGGTGTGTCATTTTAAATATAAGTTGTAGTTTTTAAATTTAAGTTGTTGTAGTTTTTAAATTTAAATAATAAATTATGTTTGGCCCTATGGCCCTTTGGCCTTTGGTTGGAGACAGTTTTTTGTGACAGGGCTAAAATGAGCCCTATGGCCTTTTGGCCCTCGGTTGGAGATGGAGGCAAATATGACCTTATACTGTTCATTAAAATGTTAAGGCCATCTCCAACTGATGGTTGGCCAGAGGGCTCGTTTTAGCCCTCTGGCCCTCCAAGATCCTCTAAGATATTAATATTTTAATGAACAGTACAGAACCATATTTGCCTCCGTCTCCAACCGCGGGCCAGAGGGCTCGTTTTAGCCCTTTCACAAAAAACCGTCTCCAACCGAGGGCCAAAGGGCCATAGTGACACACCCCGTCCCGAACGAGAGCATGCTGGCCGTCACGTGAGCCAAACATAATTTATTATTTAAAAACTACAACTTAAATGTTGTTTAAGTTTCATGTTGTTAAATGTTTTTTTTTATGTTGGTTAATGTTATTTAATGTTGTTTCATGTTACTTAATTTAATTTAATGTTGTATAATGGCTTAAGAAGTTATAGGAAAAAAAATAGAATGAAAAAAAAATACGAAACAAAATTTGTGAAATAGAAGTTATAGGAAAAAAATAGAATTTAAAATAAAATGAAACAAATTTTGTGAAATAGAAGTTATAGGAAAAAATGGAATTTAAAAAAAAAATATGAAAAAAATTTTGTAAAAAAAAAGTTATAGGAAAAAAATAGAATTTAAAAAAAAATATGAAAAATAGAAGTTATACGAAAAATTTTGTAAATAAAAAAAAAAAAAAAACTGTAAAAAAAAAAAAAAAAATTCAAAGCATACTGGTCGGTTATAACCGACAGGAATACGTTCATATTATTTAGTATAAATGTATTACTGTCGATTACATTTATATTAAGTAATATTACGTGGGGCCCTCTCAGATTCCACAGTCCTCTGGCCTAGCCTTTGTTTGGAGACGATTTTCGAGTTATTTTCGGCCCCTTTGGACCCTTCAGTGGGAGATGGCCTAATATCTTAGAAGACGAGGGCTAAAACGAACCTTCTCGTCAGTCATCATTGAAGATGGCTTAAGCGCCGTTATTTGGATAGCTTTGCAACTAGGGCTGGAAAAAAAATCCCAAAATTCCCAAACCAAACCGAAAAAATCCCGATCCCAAACCAAAAAATTCCCAAACCAAAATTCCCGAAATCTTCGGTATATCATCCCAAACCAAACTGAAATTTTCGGTATGGGAATCGGTCACAGCCTCTGTCCTTGAGCCTCCCTCACCGAGCCTTCATCTCTAGCCCGAGCCTCTCTGTGTCGAATTCCGGCCACCCGCCGGCCCACCACCACCCAATACTATCGTCTGACTCTCCAGCCTTCACAACTACCACCACACCACCGCTCTCTCTCGCAATCTCTCTCTCTCTCGGGCGATTTTCTCTCACAGACAGAAGTCACAGAAGCATAACTCTTGATCCCCCAAATTAGGTAATTAATTTAGTGTTTTGAAATCTAATTTCTGTCTTCCTTTTGAAATTTAATTTAGGGTTTGGAATTAATTTTGTTTGCAGAGTTCACTTCTTTCACAACAATCTTGCAGAGTTCACTTCTATTCAGTTTTGGGATCATCTGCGGAAGCCATACTAACTTAAGGTGAGACGTCAACATATCTCTGTCTTCTCCTTCTTCAATTTTTTATTTGTTGGTATTTCTCTGATTTTTGCTAAACTTGTTTGCTGGTTAAGGAATGATATGAAATGAAGAAGTTGTATGTTTTTTTGTTTTTGTTTATGTCCATACTTATTGTTAGGGATTTGAATTTTTTCTTGACCATCTTTTCTGTACGTTCGATTTTTCTGTGTTTTGTGCACTTAAATTTTCCTAACATTGTATTTGTGCAGTTTACATTCTTGCCAACTCCACGCTTGAGGTGTGCATTAGTCAATGCAACATGCATCTGTCACAGCTTGGACACAAGCTTAGGTCAATGAAGTTGTTTGTCATGTAAACGTTATCCTTCCAAGCATATCCACAAATTTCAACAAACTGTCTTTGACCCATTTGGTTCTTGCATATTATGTTTGGTAGGAATAGGATGACAGAGAGAGATTGAGAAAATATAAATCCCACAACAACAAAAATTGATATAATATATTACTACTTATACATTATTAGTTGTGAACTGTTGGCCGACTCTGAAATTTGAACATGGTATCGGTGAGATTACTTGCATGTCTAAGAAGAAAAGAAAGACATATAGAGCCGGAGATAAAGAGAAGTGGAGTAAGTTGTTGGGGAAGGGAAAATAGAAGTAGAGTGGCCCATATTTGCTTGCATTGCATTTGGTTTGATCAAATTGAGGGCAAAACAAAAGAAAGAAAGTAACTTGTGTTTCAACCTTCAAGTGACTTCAGATTTGAAAGACTAAAAAAAGAGAATGTGTCCATTTGTCCAATCACTTATTATTTCCTCATTTGGACTGACAACTTAACATGCCTCCATAATCTGTGACTGTCGGTGCTTAGAAGAGATCAGTGACCCATCCCCACTCACTCACTCTCACCTTTTTCTTTTCATTTTTCTAAATAATGTCAACTCAAGCCATGTTTTTTCGTGCTGCCTTGGATGTGGTTTACTCCTTCCATAACCACACAATTCCACGATGCCTCAGTCTTCAGAGAATCAGAGCAGTTTATTCAGTTGTGGAAATACATTATCTCATGGGCAATGATTTCAGCACCCCATTTTTTAGACTACTCAATACTCATACTCCCTGTTAATTTTATTTTAGTTGCTCAATTTAATGGCTATAAAATTAGAAGAATGTCTATGAAGTGAAATTATTTCCTTCTGATAATCTTATCCCCTATTATTATTACTGATCTCCGGTGCCTGTAAGTTGTAATGTCAGGTTCATAATGTGGTGGTGAAGCATAGCTATGTTTTGGTTTGATGCTAGTATCTAATCAATTGTTTTTTTTTTGGTCAGCCTTGCATAGTGGTTTACCAGGTTGTTGATTTGAGGATTGAGGTAAGTGTAACTGTTGCTTTCTTTTGGTTGTTCTGTTGGCCGGTCGATACCGATACTATTTAGAATCTTTAGATGATTAAATGTTTTTATTAGCTGTTATATTTTGCTTTTGTGTTTGAATTGTTTAATTTTTTATTGCAAGTTTTCCGAATATCTGTTTCACTGTTTGGTAGTGATGCTCTGATGTTTATATTGATTCTATAAAGTAGGAGGACTAGACATCAATTGGAAATAATATTCCCAAGTTTGATTTCTGTTATATATTTTGACTTTTGAGTTCTTTTTCTCACAGCCATATATTTTCTATGTTGAATGCTCAGAGTTTTGAACCATTTATTTTATTTATTGATTGGAATTTGGATATATGCTGAACTGTGGTTGTGATATATTAATGTGCATTGTTATTTTATTTGTTAGGATGGACGGGTCTAGTAGCCAATCTAGTACACATATGGTCTCGGTATTAGGAAAACGAAAACAAACCCAACCTAGTGGTACCCTTCAACTAGGCACTCCCTCACCTCAAGATTGTTTGCTTAATGATTATTATGAGGATTGTTGGGATGATGATCCGGATCTCGAGGATATTGCATTAGAACAAATAAAAGAAGAGGGGGAAGAGGGGGAAGAGCAGGAAGAGGAAGTAGAAGAAGAAGTAGTGAGACAATGGGAGGGTCCTCCTCGGAAAAAGGGCAATAGAAGAAAGGGTCCAAGTTCGGTGTGGAATGAAGCTAAGAGGGTAATGATCACCGATAATAATGGGGAGAAATCGTTCATGGCCGAATGCAAGCATTGCAAACTCTTAGTACCGGCACACCCTAGAACTCATGGGACGGCGGGAATTCTTAAGCATTTGAGGAAATGCCCGGATTCTAGTCTCTTTGAGAATGTGGATCCGAACCAACCTTCATTGACACAAGCGAGGATGGGAGGTCCGGTTGTCACTCACACTTTTAATCAAAAAAGACTTGATAGGAGATGTGTGAGGTGGATTATAATAGCGGAGATGCCTTTTAGGGTGGTTGATCAAGGGGACTTTCAAGATTTTATTCGTGACTTGAATCCAAAGTACAAACTTCCTAATAGGCATAAGGTGGCGGCGACGGTTTTGGAGTTGTATTTTGAAGAGAAGGCAAAAATAAAAAGTGTGATTGAGGGGTTGAGAGTGAGTATTACAACCGACACTTGGACCTCGATTCAAATGATAAACTACATGGTCATCACGGCCCATTTTATGGACAATAATTGGGGGTTGCATAAGAGGATCCTAAACTTTGTCCAAGTTACTTCTCACAAAGGTGATGATATTGGAAGATGTCTTGAGGTTTGCTTGAATAATTGGGGCATAGACAAGGTGTTTAGCATTACCGTTGACAATGCTAGTGCAAATGACACCGCTATTGCATACATGAAAAGAAGACTCAAGTCAAATGGTACTCTTTTACTTGACGGGGCTTACTTGCACATGAGGTGCGCTTGTCACATCCTCAATTTGATAGTTAAGGATGGAATGACGGAGCTTAGTTGTGAGATTGATGCCATAAGAAATTGTGTGAAGTTTATACACTCATCCCCGGCAAGGTTGGAGTCTTTTAGGGAATATTGTGTCTTGTTGAGATTTGATAGGATGTCAAGTATCCCTTTTGATGTTGTCACAAGGTGGAATGCCACATATGAAATGCTTAATAGCGCTTTCAAGTTTAAAGAAGTGTTCTCTAAGATGGCCTTTGAGTGTGCCTCTTTTATTGCTTACTTTCAAGAGGAGGTCTCGAAAGAGGTTGATGGGGTGACAAGAAAGGCTAAGCGGGTGGGTCCTCCGGAGATGGATGATTGGGAAAGGTCGATGAGTTTTGCTCACTTTCTTAAAAAGTTTTATGATGCCACCTTGACATTGAGTGCAACCCTTACTCCAACGTCGCACTTAATACTTAGCACGGTGATTGCTTTGCAAGTGGAGATACAAGAACAAATTTTAAACGCCTCTAATGCCACTTTGCAAAGTGTGGCTACCTCAATGAAGCTAAAGTTTGACAAATATTGGGGTCACATTGAAAAGGTGAATCCTATTCTTTTTGTAGCCCAAGCACTCGACCCGAGGTACAAATTTGATATGTTGGAGACAAATCTAGAAGAGCTCGGCTATGGATGGGACAAAATAAGGGAGGAGAAAGTAAGGGTTAAAGGCTATATAACCGAGTTGTATAATGCATATAAAGAGGAAGTGGTCCTTAGTAGTAGTAGTACTAGTAGTACTAGTAGTAGTGCTACCTCAAATGTGGAGCATAGATCAAGTGTTGTACTAGATGATGTGGGGGGTGTGATCGTAGATATTGATGTTGCTTCAAGGATGACAAAGAAGATCCAACGAAAGAGAGCGGAGGCACAACAAAATGAGATAGCCAATGAAGTGGATATGTACTTCAATGATCCACATCAAAGCCTAACATATGAGGGTTTCAATCTTTTGGATTGGTGGAAAGGAAATTGTGCTCAATATCCAACTCTTAGTAAAGTTGCTAAGGATGTATTGGCCCTTCCTAGTAGCACCGTTGCAAGTGAGAATGCCTTTAGTCTTGGTGGGAGAGTTGTTGATCCTTTTAGAACTTCCTTAACGCCTAAAACGGTTGAGGCTTTAGTGTGTATTAGTGATTGGCTTAGAGGAAAGGAATTTTGTTTCTACAAGGAGCCTACACTTGGCGAATTCTATTTCTACATGGAGCTTGAGCGCTTAGAAAGAAGTAAGTAAACAATTTAATTTCCTCTTATTTTTTTAGTATTTAATTTATTATCTATTAGACTATAATTCAATGTAAATGATTTGTGGTTTATTGTTTTAGGCACGGCTAATTTGGGAGGTGAGGAGAATACAATACAAGAAAATGAAATGCCACCTCCACCTCCTCGACCACCTCAAGTTGAAGCTCAACAACGTCAAAATCAATCACTACCTCCACGACCACCCATTTTAAGGGGAAGGGCTCAACCATCGGCATCAAGGGGAAGAGTACAGTTACCAACAAGAAGGAAGCAACCACAAGCATCAACAAGATCAAGGGGCCGAAGAGGCTAAGTTAACAATCTTCATAAAAGCTTTGCTTTTTTGCTTTTGATTTGTAACTTAATTATGGAAACTTTGGCTTGTAACTAATTTTTTGGGTTTGTTACTTTATTTATTTTAAAACCTTGGCTTGTAACTAATTTTTTTGTTTTTGGATTTGTTACTTAATTTATTTTTATTGCATGTATGTGTAGTAGAAATTGAATAGGTAGATGTTAATGTTATTGTGCACAGATTGGTTATATAACTTATATTGGCAGATTGGATGCATTTGTTCACAGAGTTGTACACAGATTGGTTATATAAATATTGGCAGATTGGTTATAAGTTTTATGCATCTGTTCACAGATTGGTTATATCCAACAGATTGGCAGGTTGAATTTTAGCCTAAAGCATAATATGTCAAATTTTAGTCCAAAAGCCCAAAAGCCCAAAATCATTTCGGGATTCCCGATTTGTCCCGAAATCCCGAAATTTTTTTGGGATTCCCGAAAATTGGGATTCCTGAAAATTTGGTTTGAGATTGGTATTGAAATTGAGATTCCCAAAAATTTCGGTTTGAGAATCGGGACAAGTGTTTTGATTCGGTTTCCCATACTGAACCACCCTAACCCTAACTTTGATTTGAACACTTGTCCTATAGTACCGTACACTATATGTCAAGCTAGGGCCTTGGCTCTCACAGGGGAAAGCTCGGTTTCAGCATTCAGGCACGCCAATTTCAGAGCAGAAATTGCTCTCCTCTCTCTCTCTCTCTTCCCATTTTCGTCTGAGTTCTCACAATTTTCGTAGAATTTGGGTTAACTTAATTAATCTGAATCTTCCTTAGGGTAACCTAGCTGACGCTGGTGAAAGGTGCAATGGCTGTTCATACCTGAAATCCAAAAGCAGAATAAAAAATCATTTTTTTGGTGTAATTTTTGGAATATTTGTGACGATTATATTCTTCCAAGTATTGGGTCTTATTGATTTTCCTCCAAAAAAAGAAAAAGTAAATTACTTTTGTGTTGAACAAACGACATTTTGTTTCATTTGCACAAGGAAAACCCAATATAATTAGTAGGAGAATTTGTTGGGTTTAGCTGAGAAGTGGATATAGTTTTAGGGATGGAAGAATCTCCAACGCCTGCAAAACGAACAGAACCTGAAGCGTCAGAGATCACAGAAACTCCCACCGATGAATCTCCCCTGAAGCGACGCCATTTGACTCGAACATGTGTGCATGAGGTTGCAGTTCCCGGTGACTACGCTTCGACCAAGTATGAGTTGGTTTATGGAACCCTTTCGAATCCTGTGTATAATGGCGAGGCGGCCAAGACATACCAATTTACCCTTGACCCCTTTCAGCAAATTTCTGTGGCATGCTTAGAACGGAAGGAGTCAGTTTTGGTCTCCGCCCATACTTCAGCTGGTAAGACTGCAGTCGCAGAGTATGCGATTGCCATGGCTTTTAGAGACAAGCAGAGGGTTATATATACTTCGCCATTGAAGGCTTTGAGCAACCAGTAGTATAAAGAGCTCAGCCAGGAGTTTGATGATGTTGGATTGATGACTGGAGATGTTACACTCTCACCTAATGCTAGTTGTTTGGTTTTGACTACTGAGATCCTTAGGGGAATGCTTTACTGGGGTTCAGAGGTTTTAAAGGAAGTCGCCTGGGTTATCTTCGATGAAATTCATTACATGAAGGATCGTGAAGGAGGGGTTGTTTGGGAAGAGAGTATTATATTTATGCCTCCAGCTGTTAAAATGGTTTTTCTTTCAGCCACAATGTCGAACGCGACTGAGTTTGCAGAGTGGATTTGTAATTTGCACAAGCAACCTTGTCATGTGGTGTACACAGATTTTCGACCAACTTCTCTGCAGCATTACGTTTTTCCAGTGGGTGGGAATGGGTTGTATCTTGTGGTGGATGAGAATGAACAATTCAGGGAGGAAATTTTTGTGAAGCTTCATGATACTTTCTCAAAGCAGAAGTTGGGTGATGGTCACAGAAATAACAAGGCTAGTGGGAGACTTGCAAAAGGTGGGAATGCATCCGGGGGTTCAGACATATTCAAAATTGTGAAGGTGTGCTCTTTAACTTTAACTTTCGTTCTTCCCTCTTGAAGGTTTGCTCTTCCTTCCAAAGGTGGTTTTTCTAGTATTTGAAAAAATACCATGAAAAAAATATTACATCCTTTTACCTGTTATTAGTTCTAATAAGTATAATTATTCTTGTCCAAAAAATATTACATCTATTTACCTATTCTTGTCCGAAAAGTAATTTGGTCTCTGTTTAGGGTATTGAGTAGGACATCTAAAGGTTATAGTTATAAGAACAAGGAGAAATAAAAAAAAAAAGAAAAAGAAAAGTAGAGTATAAAATGATCTCAGAGCGTAATGTTTTCTTCAGCAGCCTGTTTGGCAAGTTGCCTAAAGGCTGGGTTATCACATGGACTGTTAGAAATGAGGCTGCTCCCCACATTCAAGTCTCTTAGAGCAAATACTTCTATATTGATCCAACAAATTTTGGTGCTTTATTCAATTGACATCACTTTCAGATGACTATGGAACAGAAATTTCAGCCAGTTATAATTTTCAGCTTCAGTAGAAGAGAGTGTGAACAACATGCGATGTCCATGTCTAAGCTTGATTTTAACAGCCAAGACGAAAAGGATGCTGTTGAACAGGTTTTTCGTAATGCAATACTCTGCTTAAACGAGGAAGACAGGGAGTTGCCTGCTATTGAGTTAATGCTGCCATTCCTTCAGCGAGGAATTGCTGTTCATCATTCCGGCCTTCTTCCTGTTATCAAGGAACTGGTAGAACTTCTTTTCCAAGAAGGCCTTGTAAAAGCCCTTTTTGCTACTGAGACAGTACGAATCTTTCTTAAGCACCTTTTTCCTTCTGTTTCGGTCGCCTTTTTCATATATTTAGTTTAGAGCTGTACCTTACTTAGTTTCTTTTTGTCTTAGATGTGAAGATAATAATTAGTTTCTTTCTATCGTAGATGTTAGGATAATAACTTTTCAATATCTGTACTTAGCGAACAGTTTGCAATGGGCTTAAATATGCCAGCAAAAACTGTTGTTTTCACAGCTGTTAAGAAGTGGGATGGTGATAGTCACCGGTATATCGGATCTGGTGAGAATATCCAGGTAAGTGAAGATTTTTTGGCTTTTCTTTAGGAGAAATAATAAGTGAAAAAGACATGTGTTTGTATATTTGTGCGTGCTGCATGATTATTTTCTTTTTCTGATTATTAATTATTATCTTAATTGCGCTAGATGAGTTGAAGGGCTGGGCGTCGTGGCAAAGATGAACGGGGTATTTGTATCATAATGATTGATGAACAGGTGATTATACTAGTAGTCATCTTTCCGTATTATACAAGTGCTACTCACTAATTTCTGTATAGATTCAAAATTGATAAATTTAACATTATACATCAATCATTGGAAGTTCTTCCATATGTTGAGGTCTTCCATTTAGTCACCTTGAGTTTAACTGTTCCTTTTCTTTGTTATGTTTTATTGTCCTATATTTTCAGAGCTAAATTCATATTTATAAAGGGTAAAATGAGAAGGATCCCTTTTATTTATATATGTTTGGTTATATCGCATGAATTCTATCACAGCCCATTGTGATCTTGAACAAGCAAGAAAGCCATTTACTTTCATAAGTCATGAAATGAATTCTTACCTTGTTACTTTTTGCAGATGGAAATGAACACACTCAAGGATATGGTTTTGGGTAAACCAGCTCCTTTAGTTAGTACTTTCAGACTCAGCTATTACTCAATTTTGAATTTGTTGAGCCGTGCGGAAGGCCAATTCACAGCTGAACACGTGATAAAGAATTCATTCCACCAAGTTCAGTATGAAAAGGTTTCTACGGAATCACATATTTTATTTGTTCTGCACCAGAATCTGGTGCATAATGACTAACCACTACGGATCTTTCTCTCTTATTTAGGCTTTACCTGGTATAGGGGAAAAGGTCTCAAAGCTTGAGGAGGAAGCGGCATTGCTTGATGCATCAGTAGAGGTCTTTCCGCTTCAATTTCAAATTTTTTTTGTTTTTTTGTTTTGTTTTGTTATTGTTGCATGCTTATGGATTAACGTTTTATGTGCAGGCTGAAGTTGCTGATTATCATAAGATAAAACTTGATATAGCTCAACTTGAGAAGAAAATGATGTCAGAGATAACAAGACCTGAAAGAGTTCTGTATTTTCTTCTTCCTGGCCGCCTGGTATGTGCTGAGAATGGTCAAGCTATTTGAAATTTTGCAAACTTATTGCAGTTGTTTTCTAATAGCATTTAAATTGGATAATGTAGTCTCTTAGTTGAAATTTAACCTTTACTTTGTGTAGATGCATATTTAATAGCTTTGGAACTGAAAAATGTGATCTAAAGTTTTTTCTTCTAATTTCTGTTTGATGCTTAGATATGTGTTTCTGGATGAAGTGCTATTCTGTCAGACACAATAAGAAAATATTTACTTTTTTTCCTGTCGCACTGATGTCTTACCTAATCATTTATTGATATTAATTTTTCATTTTATGCCTTGTCTTTAAGCTTCTATGTTCACTTCAATTATATAGTATATGCACTAGCCTAAGGCCTATGGCTGCGTCACCTTGACAGCTTGTAAAACTTAGAAATGCAGATGTTAATTTTCCACTACAAGGGTTGTAGGTCATGTTTTTGCCTTTTCTTCAGACGGTGTTTTTCTTTACGCAGGTCAAGATTAGGGAAGGTGGTACAGATTGGGGCTGGGGAGTTGTAGTTAGTGTGGTTAAAAAGCCATCATCTGGGTTAGGCACACTGTCCTCGTGCGGTGGTGGGTATATAGTGGATACTTTGCTCCACTGTTCTCCTGGTTCAAGTAAGAACAGTTCACAGCCAAAACCTTGTCCTCCTTGTCCTGGAGAAAAGGGTGAAATGCATGTAGTAAGTTCATGCACTTGAAGCAACTGAATTGTAAAGTTCAGATGTGGTTCATTAAGTTTTCAAGTAAATGAATTGGTTTTTCTGGGGTTCCTGATATTTCTTTCCCTTTGTTTTAGGTCCCTGTACAACTGCCCCTGATTTCTGCTCTAAGCAAACTCAGAATATCAATCCCTTCTGATTTGCGGCTGTTGGAGGCGAGGCAAAGTATTCTTCTAGCAGTTCAGGAGCTGGGAACTCGTTTTCCACAAGGCCTTCCAAAGCTGAATCCTGTAAAGGTAATAATGATCAACTGTCTTTGGTACATTGGGGCAAAAGACTTTCTGTCTACCATATTATTACGACAGTTTCCTGTTGTCAAACTGTAATGTTTGGGTGGTAACACTTTAACTTAACACAGGGAATGGTAAGGATTTAATTTGCAGGTCTGTGAATTAGCAACCTGTTCTATTTAAAGCTCTATCTTCTTGCTTTTTATTCATGTTGATATCTGCAATCATACCACCTTTTCTATTTTTCCTTTATGTTTTTCTCAAAGTTGATATTGATTTTAGGATATGGGCATTGAAGATCCTGAAATTGTTGAGTTAGTCAATCAAATAGAGGCTCTTGAACAGAAATTATACGAACATCCACTGCATAAGGTTTGTCATTTGTTTAAAGTACTTTCGTTCTATAAACAAATTATTAAGGGACTCTATTGTCTGGAGAAAAATATCTTTTCTTCAAGGAATTCACCCCGCTATCACTCTGTGCTTATTGTTTGGTTCACTGCAGTCTCAAGATGTGAACCAGATTAAATGCTTTCAAAGGAAAGCAGAGGTGGATCATGAAATTCAACAACTTAAGTCCAAAATGCGTGAGTCCCAGGTATGCCTCGTCTGTATACTGCTGTCTTAAGCAGTTCTGATGTTTGGTAGAAGTAGAACCATGACTCATGGGATGGTGAGTCAATGTTATAATGCATGTGTGACAACCTTCTGATGTCGCATGTAAAGAAATTTGCATAAGATATACATACTCAACTTTGCTGTTTACACGATTTTATTTATGTATTTATTTATCAGTTGACTTTAATTGATTCTGCAGCTTCAAAAATTTCATGATGAACTTAAGAACCGTTCACGGGTCTTGAAGAAGCTTGGCCACATCGATGCCGAGGGTGTTGTCCAATTAAAGGGGCGGGCAGCCTGCTTGATAGACACAGGAGATGAACTCCTTGTTACTGAACTGACGTTTAATGGTGATAATCATGCACTTTTCTTTTCCCGGGCCTGCAAAAGCTTTTATCACTTAAGACCTGTTATAAGGCAGGCTGTTGGACTGAATGTGGCCAATGCAATAACAGTAGAAAGATATGATAAGATAAAGAACTCCTGAAAGCTAATAAAGTTGATTTTGGCCATAGCCAAGCCCACTGGGCCAGTGAAGCTGGTCGTATTGTCAATTCAGAACACCTTTGCTCTTCAGCTCTCGCATCAATATTGTTCAGCTTTCTGTAAGTATAAATGCTATATGTGTTCAGGTACATTCAACGATTTGGATCATCATCAAATTGCGGCAATTGCAAGTTGTTTTATTCCAGTAGATAAATCAAATGAGCAGATACAATTGAGGACGGAGCTTGCTAGACCATTACAACTCCTCCAAGCGAGTGCAAGAAGAATAGCAGAGGTGTTATAATGTTTAGCTTCACACTCTTCATATGTACCAATTTTATTTTTTTAAAATTGTGTAACTGTTGCTACATGATTGCAGATACAACATGAATGCAAATTAGATGTAAACATTGAAGAGTACGTTGAATCAACAGTGGGATCATTCTTGATGGATGTGATTTATTGTTGGTCAAAGTTTGGTGTATTATTTTTTGTGTGTTATCTGTGCATGTTGGTATAGATGCTAAAACTATAATTTGCCAAATTCGGGAGTGTTTAACAAGATAGAACATTCAGCTTTTGTCATCTTTACTCATGTAAGATGGGTTTAAAAGTTTCTTCTATCATCTCATTTCTACCAATTTGTTTTTGCATCTACAAGTTATAATTTGTCTGTTGATCATACTGCTTTAATTTAACTAAATTTGGATATTGTTTAAGGCACTTTACCATCGGTGTCCAACTTTTTCTTTTTTTTTCTTTCACTGTACTGGTTTGTCTACTGTAATATATTGGTTTACTGGAAGTTGTAATGTCTGGAGGTTTCAACTTTGGTAGTGTTTTTTCATTAGAGGTTTCACGTTGTAACCTTTGATTTTTTCAACCAAATAAAAATAAAAGAAAACTTTGGGATTGTTTTAGTAAGTACTAAGGACTAATATTTCCATATTTCTTTCTCTAATAAATATTCTATCAGGGTGCAAGTTTCGCGGAAGTTACACAAATGACAGATATATTTGAGGGTAGTATCATTAGAGCTGCTAGTAGAGACTTGATGAATTTTTGAACCAGGTATTTACTAATTTTTTTTTGCTTGGATGCTTCCTGCTTAGAGGTTTTCAATTTCTTTTCCAATTCAAGTTCTCCTGTTCTTCTTGAAGAATTGTGATAGTAGCAAAAACAAATGTTCATAGAAAATGCATGTATGAACTGCATGGCAAAATTTTGTTCCACTGATTCTTTAGTTTTGACTACTAGGGTTTGGCACATGACTTCAATAGCTATGGAATAAATGAGATATCGTTGATCTTTATTGTCTTTCTGAACATTTAGGAAGTCAGTAAGCAATTAGCGTGTGCACTGCAATGTTGCATTATCATGTGCATGAGTTTTACGTGGTAAATATTTTACTAACATGTATGTGAGATTCCTAAACACCTTCGCTTAAATATCACGTTTTTGTTCTGATAGAGATTAAAACTCAAATTGTATCTCTACCTTCTCTCAAATCCCAAAGTTGGAAAGTGCATGCTGAACACTGAAAAAGGGGATTGTAGCTTAAACTTGTTCTGCCCTTTTGATTAACTTTTGTATCCTGAGAATTGCTTCTGCTAGGTTTAGTTCAATTTAGAGTGCAGATTAGATATGCACTGAAATTTGTGAACGACTTATTTCTAGTTCTGAGAAATATGCCCAAATATTAATTGCTTGAGCACTTGAGGTAGCACTTAAATTATCTTGTGATTTTAACTGACGGGGTTTTATTTTCAGTTGCGTGCCGCTGCTCATGCTGTGGGAGAAGTTGCTTTGGAAGAGAAATTCACTGGAGCAAGCGAAAGCCTCCGGTGAGGTATCATGTTTGCAAATTCCCTGTATTTGTAGCTTTCTTCCTGCAGGCCATCTCAGGCATGGTGGAGACAAAGGTTCCCTTCACGGTCGCGATGACTGGTTGCCATGTGAGTTATCTTTAGTTCTCTAGGCTGACATGACAAGTTGAGTTTCTATTTGTTCCCTATAATTTTTGCTATTGTATCAAGTTGCTTCCATTGGCCTATAATTTATCTGTCTCTCTTTTCTCTGTTAATCCACTTTGTATACATCCAAATTCGGGAGACCTATGCGGAATGTTCTTAGAAAGCATTAATGGAATGAAATCATTCTTTTCAATACAATACTTGTTTGCAGATGAACTTTCCAACTTCCGTTCAGTTCGGTTTTTGGCCGAAACCGAAACAGAAAACCAAACCAAAGTTACTATTCGGTCTGATTCGATTCGGTTTTCTGTCGATTTTTTTCAGTTCGGTTTTTGTTTGGTTTGGTTTTTCTGTTCCTTGTTTTTTTAAATAATACAAATAATGCCGAATACAATGAAATTTGAAGAAAAACAAATCTTTAGCTAAAAATGTAACGCTTCAAATCCATTCAAATCTAATAGAATTTTTAAAATAAAAAAGACCAAATTCCAGATCAATAAAATTGCATACCCAAGTCGCTCATATCTATCAAAATTAAGCCATATCAAAGAATAAAATTGACAAGAATTATATACAATTTGCACCACACTTAGTCAAATCTTCCAGATCGAAGCTTAGTGACCTAGGAGAACAAGTCCATCAAAAGAGTTGTTGACACACCCCGTCCCGAAGGAGGGCATGCTGGTTACGTCACGTGGCTAGATTTGTTGCATGTCAACAATGGCGAGTGAGAAGAACCACCTTGTCATTGACGATGACGGAAGCCATGGCTGTCTTTGGCAGAGGTATGAGTTGGACAGTGGGATAGAGAGAGATGCAACAGGGAAGGAAAAAAGAAAGGGAAAGAAATGGGTGAGAGGGAGATGAGAGAACAAAAGAAGAAAAAAGCAAGAGAGAAATGGGAGAGAGGAAGGTGGCGGCATGAAAGGAAAAAAAAGAAGAAAAAAATGGAGAGGAGGAACACGGCTGGGGACAAGAAAAGAAAGAATAATTAGTATGCTAGGATTTCTAACTTTATAATAGGAGGCCTAACATTCTATTTGGCCTTGAAGGGTTTGAAGTTTGGGCTTGAAATTAGTTTGGAAATAAATACCCATTAATTATTACTTATGTTTTAATTAATAACCATTTAAAGTAGATATCCAATTTCTTCCTTTTCTTAGGAAAGGTCACCTATATGTTTGCGAATAACTAAAATATATATACCTTTTTTTGCCAAATTTAGGTCAACATTATTGATAAATTCATGTATGGTATTATCAAAATTAAAAACCTAAAAAAAGAAAAAATTCTTACCATTCCATCAACCAATATACATTGAAGACCGCCAAACATAATATCCTTTCCTATGACTTTAGGTCTCCAAATTCTGCATACACGGACTCTGATCTTCTTATTAGACTGAAAAGGTAATAAATTTCGGATATGATCCATCTTCATTCCACTACAAAACTGCAAGTAGATATACATGGGATTAGAATAGATGTGTAGAAATGTATGAAAATTTATGCAAAAACATTCTAGCAAAGAATAGGAACACAAATAATCTTTTCAGAACACTATAAATACAGATGATCTTAATAGAAGACTACAAATTAACATGTTTTATCTAAACCATAGCCTTCTTCTTACCATTATGTTTACTAACTCATACCGTGTACAAAAACTAATTGCTTAAAATATGACTTGAAAAAAAATCACACGCCTCATAAAGCATCAAACTTTACTCAATCTGAAAATCCAAATCAGAAAATAAAACAAAATTTAAACAAAAAAATAAAAATGTGAGGTGAGGTGATCCTTTACCAGACACCCCTCTTTGTGCCTTCAAAGGCAAGTGCTCAACTTCAACTGCCGATTCTTCCAACCTCGTATACGCTTGCTTATTACTGACTAACCATTGAAAGAAAAGCTTTGAGTTAAGCATATGCCATTGTCTTCTTCCACTTCCTTAAAATAACCATAAACCCATGTCGATGTGGATTTGGGAAAAAAGAAATTTCAAAATCTAATCATCAAAATTAGGACAAAACAACTAAAATTAAAAATAAAAAAAATTGAACTCTAGGAAGAGAATATTTTCTGAAATTAAAAAAAAAAAACCCAAATGAAAAAGTGAAAAGATTTGTCGCGAAAGATTCAGAGTTCAATCCATACCTTGAATACTTGATAGTGTGAAGATGACACACCCCGACCGAGATCGAAGCGTGCTGGCCGTCACATGAGGGTGATGTAGCCATGTGCGCATTGCGGAAGCGGAAGGATAAAGAGAAATAGGAATAAATTAAAACCAAACCACTAACAATACTAACTAAGATAATGTGCTAGTGCGAATAAGCGTGAATCCCAATAATTCAGAGCATAAGTAACCTAGTGCAGTTTAGCAGGACAATTATTAATAATACAACATCCGAAGATGATCCTACATGGAAGGTGAACTGTCAGAACCTCTGTTAAGCCCTCGTAAGCCACCAACGAACAATTCCTACTTAATACCTGGAGGGGCGAAAAACAGAAAGTGTGAGTGGGTAAAAACAAAGCTTTTCAAAATCATTTCATTTCTCAAATATTCTAACCCCTCGCTATAAAACCTGTATAATTTCCCAAAAAATAGTATACATACGTATATATCTCAAAACCATGCTCAATATATACAAAACCACATATATGTATGCCATGCGTATGCCATGTCCAATATCACTATATAACAAATGTAAGCTAAGTGATGCAATGTATTATAAATCCTCTGCTAGCTGAAGTCACCTCACATGATCTATACGGCGAAATCTAGAGCTCATATCCAACACATCTCAATCTCATATATCTCATCAAGTATATACATATCTCAATCTCATATCTCATCATGTATATACATCTGCACACGGATTGGAACCACCTCACGTGGTCTGTTCGACAGGACTAGGTGTAAAATAATACGCTCTAGTGCTACGATCACGTGAAGACTGTGCGCTAATCGTGGGTCACCTACGAGTCGAACCCACTGAAAGTGGTCTATACGACAGGACTGTGCACCTAACTTGGATCCAAGATGAGCGTGTAGTGTGGGAGGTGAACATCACGTGAAGGACTGTGCCCCTAACTCTGGGCGGGAGAACTAACACCGGGGTGCAGATTATGAGCTCTAATATATCTCATCATCATCATCATCATATTTCATCACCATTACCAACATAATATACTCACCTGTAGCTTACCTGGGCCTCCGCAGCATCATGCAACATTATGCATAAATATGATAATGCATACACTAAAATATGAGGCAAGTATGACATGGCATTTCAATCACATTTCCTTTAAAACACGTTTTCTGGGAAAAACGTCAAGTGTGTATATATATACTGAAAACAAAAGCCCACTCACTGATATGTAGATGGTTCGTAACCCACGTGCCTAGCCTGGCTACGTTTGTCTTCTGGATAGGCCTCGCCTATATGAGAAATAACTAAAATAACGTCACTTAAGAGCACATAAACAAAACTTGGTAATAACTTCTCATATATTGCTCAATTTGGGTATATGAATATACCACCGTGATCTACACAACCTCACAAACATCCCCATATTTTTAGAAAAATTTTCCGACCATCCACACCCCGCCACGCGCCTGCCAAGGCACGGCCCTACGCGCCCCCACGCGCGGCCACGTGACAGGCACACTGACGGCGCCAGTCAACGCCGTCAGGAATATTCCTCGGAATTTTCCATTAAAACCCAACGGTAACCGTTAAAGATGATTGACGGCGTTGGAATATTCTGTCAGAATTGAAGAAATATTCCGTCAACTTCAACCTCCAAACTCCAGCGACCGTCGCCGTCGCTGGAAACTGGGGATTTCGTATTTTCGTCCTAACTTCTTCGTTTTTAACCCAAATTGCATGAAATTTACACCAGTGGAAAGATGGAGATGAGTAGAACAACGTTATACCTGTTTTGGACCCAAAACTCACGGGGTCTCACCATGAAATTTCAAGGAAAACCGGCCAAGTTTGAAACTCACGATCCCGACGTCCAAAACTACCCAACGAACTTCTCCGAGCCTCTAGAGGGCCTCCCAAAGCTCCCTGTGAGCTCAGAATTTATAAAAACACACGATTTCACGATTGCACGAATAGTACACAAAATCGGAGTTATGGTTTCGACGTGAAAACAAGGGAGTTCTTACCTGAAAATGGTACCTTTGAACTCGTATGGTCCTCACGAACACAATGGTAACCTTAGAATCCTCGATCCATCACGATTCAAAGGGTTTTGGGTTTGAGTCCGTACGGGAGAGAAGAGAGAGAGTGCGAGTCCGAGAGAGAGGGAGAGTACGGGAGAGAAGAGAGAAAGAAGGAGTTGGAGTGTATGTGTGGTCCAAATTAAGTCACCAATCAAAACCAATAATTCTCTAACTTCTAATTGGGTCCAACTAATTAGGATCTACAATTAATTGGCCCATAAACAAAGTTTAAACCACACAACCAAATTTAACGTCCAAGGGCATTTTCGTCATTTCACATACTCGAGAATAATTTTTTCCTGGACGGGCTGTCACAGAAGACGCGAGGGATAGGTGTGAGGGTTTAGATTAGGTGTGAGAGATTGTGAAATTGAATTTGTTGGTTTGAAGGTTTGAGAAGGGGGGGTTGTGATTGCTGTGAGCGAGAGAAAAAGGTAGCGAAGGTTATCAAGCAGTGAAAAAGTAAATCGAATATAGAGGAGACGACATGCACAGTAGATGACAACGCACTATCGTATAAAAGCAACACGTATGTTCTGGCTTTTTAGTCATTTCATTGTGCAAGAAAGAAAAAGACAGAACAATTTAAACAGAAAAACGGGGGCAATGCCATC
This sequence comes from Heteromeles arbutifolia, assembly GCA_024362995.1. Taxonomy (NCBI): domain Eukaryota; kingdom Viridiplantae; phylum Streptophyta; class Magnoliopsida; order Rosales; family Rosaceae; genus Heteromeles; species Heteromeles arbutifolia. The sequence continues at coordinate 32,384,158 of JANCRC010000002.1, read as the reverse complement.
ATTACACTGTTCTTATGAACATTGTTTTTTGCTGTAGGGCTTTAGTATATATAATATATATATTTTGACAAAAAAGAAGAAGATATATATATATATATATATATATATATATATATTTATATTTATATGTTTTTCTATAAAATAAATAAATGTTTTGAATTAATTAATTAATTAATCTTTATGCCTTTCGTGAATAAGTATGTCTCTGCTTTCCATCAGTCTTTCATTGTTTACACGAAAGCAAAAGGAAATTGCAGTTTGCAGTTGTTTGTTTATAAATCATTCGCTATGTAAAGTTGCTTTGATTTTACTTTGTATTGGTAAGGTTTGATTTTACTTTGTACTGGGAGACAAAGACCAGCAGTCCAAAAAATAATGAAAGAATCTTGATAATGAAGGTAAACTTTTGCTCATGGGTATTTATTATTTAACGTGATTGATGCTTTGGTTTGTTAAATTTTTGGCTGCAGACGAGTTTATCAAAAGGAGGGAAGAGACCGAATGGCGAGTTTTATGACGGAATGGGGTTCCGTTATCTAGCGTTTGGTACGCAGACGGGACGGGACGGAACGGGACGGGATGGGACAGGACGGGACGAAGGTTCCGTGTATGTTTGGTACGCGCAGGACGGAACGTGTTGGTTGTTCCGTTCTGCGTTTGGTACCCGTTGGATGGAACGCAAATGACTGCGGAGCCACAGCCGGAGGTGCAGAGACTACGGAATGAGTCACATGGAACTGATAAATCCATAAACCAGATAATGAAGCATAATAAACTTAATTGCAAAACCCAATTCAGATTGGATCTTCCTGCATCCGATTCAAGAATCTAAGTCTGCATGTAAATTCAAGAACCCAGTTCATAAATCCTCGAACATTTTCATCAAAAATGAAAACCCCCTAAAACCCACGAATCCACATGCCATTTCAACAAAAACCAACAGATCTTATCGCAAATATTGATGAATAAACAAAACCCAGATCGCCGACTTTGACTTCTCATCCCTCCGATCGCAGCCCCTGATCGGCTAAGTGGGTACCTCTCGATTTCGAAATTTTTTCAGTAAATTGGCGAAGTCGTAGGTGCAGAAGTAGTTGGCGAAGGCGATCGGAGAGCTTATCCTTCTGGTGGTAGAGGAAGGCGTAGGTGCAGAAGTAGTTGGCAAAGTCGACGCCTTTGTCCACCGGGGCGCCGCCAGCGTCGCCATTGCTGGTGCTGCTTTGGTCCCCACCACATCTGTAGTTTCTGTTAGCTCCCCATGCCCTCGGATGGAAGCGAGGAGGAATAAGAAGGAGACAGAAATGTTATAATTTTGTGTTCCACGGATGTGGAACAAGTCGTTCCAGGGGGGAGGCGGAACGAAAAATCATCCAAAACTTGTCCCGTGGAACAGCGCGTTCCACTCGTTTTAGGCACACCAAACGTGGGACGGAACGCCTCGTCTCACTCCGTTCCGTCCCGTCCCGCGTACCGAACGAGACCTTAGGGGCAAAGGCTGGAAAAAAAACTTTTTTTAGTTTTGAGCTTTTAGTTCAGCTCATCTGCGTTCAATGTTTGTAGGTCTGATATAGATTAGTTTTGTTCTTATGATTGAATATGAAGTCATTTTGGTTAAATAATAGTAAAAGGTAGTTTTTGGTTAAATTAAACTTAGTTCAAACCCTTTTAATTAAAGCTCTCTTAAATTTATTGGTTAATTTAATTAAACTACCGTTCGATGTTTTAAAATTTAACTGTTGAATATGAATCAATTATTGCAAATGAGGAGTTGGACCCCAAAAAGGGGCTACAAGGAGGGCTACATTTGGCCACCCTGATTCCCCTTGGGCCAAATAATGGTCTTGAGGACAAAATTATAGTCTAGCCATTGGTTGGAGATGAGATTTTGAACAAATCATGCAACTTTTTAACTTTTAGACATTTAGCTCTCTTCATTGGAGATAACCTTAGGGCTCATTTGTTATCACAAACTATCTTTGCTGGATTGATTTAACATGAACTGACTTGTAAAAGAATTGTGATGCATTTGGTACAATTTCAGGCTAAAAAATTGGACAATGAAAACATAATTATTTGAATGATGGAATACTATCATTTGATTATTTGTAATTTCAGTAACTTTTATCTCACCTCATGAACCGGAAGATTAATATTTGGAACACGAGGGTGATCGGAATGAAGTGTTGAAATTGGGTGTTGAAAATTCTTAAGCCTACCCTATTTCCTCCCAGATTGTTGGTTATCTTCATAATATAGCGTATCTATCAAAGATTCAACAACTTTGTGTTGCCAGGTAAAAACTAAAATGATTGTGACAAAAGCACTTTTATTTCTTTCATACTTACTTTCTTTGTCTCCTTCATGTAAGTCTGCCCTCTTGCATCAAAATTAAAATTCTTTGTCCATCTAAATTAGACTCATTTAGAATAATGTCTTGTCAAATAGAAAAAATGATTAAGATAAAATGTATTGTGTTATTCTAAGGGTGCGTTTGTTGCACCGAATTATCTCAGACTTGACTAGCTTTAAGGACTAAGCTGGATTGGCTTAGACTAGACTAAACTGGACTAACTTAGTGAAGCGTTTAGTGCAGTGTCGGACTAATAAACAAAATAATTAACAAATTCTAATATTATATTATTTACTTCATATATATTAATATTTTATTATTCACTCTCTTTTTTATTTTTTCTTAAAACTCTTCTTCTTTCTCGGAAACAATTCCACAATTTGAGATATTATCAAAACCAACTCCCAATTCCATCAATTACAGATCAGATCAAACCAAAAGATATTTTAGAAATCTCTTCCTCTTTCCGAAAGTCACAATTGCAGATCTCCAATTCCAAACGCAGATCAAATCAAAGCCAATTCCACAAATCTCTTCCCCATCTCTCTCTCTCTCTCTCGAAAGGTAACCTTTTCATCTGAGTGCAGTGATAGGAGCATATTTACGCGACTTAGTTAGCTTGTTTTCATGCATTTATGTTGTTAGTTCTTAGTCAATTTTGTATTTTAAGCTATTTTCGTGTGTTTGTAGGTTCTAAGTGTCAAGATGGCAAAAAGAAGCAATTTGGAGCATTCTAGAGCATTTTTGGGCCAAGATTGGGTAGTGCAAGCATGGAGGCAAGTTGATGGACGAAATTGAAGATACAAAGGCTTGAAATCAGCTAAAATGAGGGAAGAAAGAAGTCAAAGATAAAGAAGATAAGGAATCAGCTAGAAAGAAGGGGAATTATCCAAAACATTATCCAAACTACCTTATCTTATCCAAACCTTATCTTATCTTATCCTAATCTTATCCTACCTTGTTTTCAGCTACAAAAGAGATTTAATTTCAGTTTAGGAGACTTAAAACCTGATTTCTAGAAGTCTTATCCCTTGTCCTATATATCTGGCGCCTCCCTCATCTCTAGAAGGTTTTTCCTTGCCTTGCAAGGCATTCCTTGCCTTATCCCTCTTTGCCGTGCATCCTTATCCCTTTCCCTCTTGGATTCTGATTTTTTAGCCTAGTTCCTTGTGGATTTGGGTTCTACAAATCCTTTTCAGAAATCAATTGGGCCATAATCCTTTTTCCTAAGGGGTTCACACATTCTGCCGCACCTAGGGTCCTAATCCCTTGCTTATGCTGAGTCCAAGTCCTAATCTAATTACCCTAGGGTTTGTGGTGCCTATATATACAGAATTAGAGGGTTGTCGCAGGTTACACCACCCCATATACACATCACAATTCATTCTACATCACAGCAATCCATCTACATCCACTCATCCCCTTTGCCGTAGCCTTTGCAGAGGAGAGAAGACAAGGCCTTGCCGTGGCTTCCATTGGAGAGGAAGGGTTGTGCCGCAGCCTACCTGCAACCATTGGAGTTCTTGGAGTTCTTTCTTCTCTTGTTTCTGTTTCCATGTTTAATTTAATTTGCTTTTCAATTATGTTGAACATGTGGAACTAATTTCGTTTTAGTTAGAGGTGGATTCAAAGCCATGGACATATGTTTAGTATGAATTGATTACTTCCAGTTATTGTTTCATAAATTGTGAATGTGGTTTACTTATCTGTTTTATTAAGAACTTATTCTTGTGTGTTGATTAAGGATGCATACTTAGTTTACATGCATGAATTTGATGCTAGGATATAAGGGAATTTCACCTAATCGTTATGAACTTATATTCACAAGTAGTAAAGATTGCTAGTCACAATCATGTTAAGTAAATCCTAGGCAGAATTAACATGCAGTTCATAGTTATGAATGACTTGTCAATGTTTATGATTTCCATGGAACTTAATGATCTTTGATATGTGTCTCTATCATGCGTATTCCATAGTTAGGGAACTTGATAAGAATAATTTGGTTGTGATGCGTTATCCATTCAATCCAATGAACTTAGGGAAATCTGAGAATTGATTAGTGCAATACAATTAATTCGGAGCATTGTCATTCATGGTTTATCGAAAGAATAACTGGAAATCAATTTGTATGCACATGTTCATGTGTGGAGAAGAACCCTCTAACTAGTTTTTCACCCCTGAATTCACCTTCACCTCTCTTTAATTTACTTTGTTTGCTGAAATCTTCTTAGTTTTGATAAATTTGTCTAAAAACCCCCTCAGTTCTTATTTGTGTTTTAGTTTTGTTAAATTCGTCCAAATCTGTCTCTTTTTAGTGTTTTGAGTCTTACTAGTCTAAAATTCATCCAATTCACTTTCTAGTACCTGTTTTGAGTCTGTTTAAATTCGTTTTGCTGTTTTGAGTCAATTTGGTCAGTTTTGAGTTGTCTAGAGTCTAGTTTAGTGTTTTAGAGTTTAACTTGTGTAGATTAGCATCCCTTCTAATCCCCGGCCTAAAACGATCCCTACTTTCATATACTACGTCGATAGGGTTTTAATTTGAGTGTCAAGTAATTTTCACATCAAATTTTGGGGCCGTTGCCGGGGATTAGCAAACTTGCTAATCTCCCTATTTTCTGCCGTGTGTCTTAGTTGTTTTTTTGTTTTTGTTTTGCTTTGTTTTCTGAGTTGTTTTGTTTTCTTTGTTGTAGGTACTAGTGTATGACTCGAAATTCTCAACCCGTTCACGCACATATCTTGGATTTTAACGACAATTTTGAACGAGATTTGAGAAGGAAGAGGAAGCACCCAGAACCTGATCTACTTAGTTCAAGTTCTAATTCTGAATCTGAAGTTGAAATTGAAGAGGATTTGGAAGAGGAGTAAGACATGGCTGCAGATAATCGAACTATCAAAGAACTTTCAGCCTCGGGATTGGATAATGCAACCCCTTTATGCATTCAATATCCTAGGGTAGCCGAGGGCAAAACTGATGAATTCGAATTGAAGTCTAGGTTGTTGCATCACATTCCCAAATTCCACGGGTTGTCCATGGAAGATCCAAACAAGCACTTGAAGGAATTTGAAGTGGTTTGTTCGAGCATGACCCCTGTTAATGTCGATGGAAGTATATTGAAGATGAAAGCCTTTCCATTCTCTCTTTTGGAAAAGGCTAAGGATTGGCTCTGCGAACTAGCACCTGGGACCGTCACTTCTTGGGAAAGCATGAAGCGCGCATTCTTAGAGAAATTTTTCCCAACTTCAAGAGTCATTCTCTTGAGGAAAAGGATTAGTGGCATTCAACAAAACCAAGGAGAATCGTTTCCAGCCTATTATGAGCGTTTCAAGGCGCTTGTTGCTTCTTGTCCACAACACCAAATGAAAGAAGAGCTTATCCTTCAATATTTCTATGAAGGACTTCTTCCAATTGAGAGACAAATGCTCGATGCTTCAGCAGGAGGAGCTTTGGTTGACAAAACTCCGGTGGCTGCCAAGACTCTAATTGCAAATCGAGCCTTGAATGCGCAACAATATGAAGGAGTTGGACAGAGAGACACCCCATGGCAAGGAGGGAATGAGGTAAGTTCTATGTCCGACATTCAATCCCAATTAGCTAACCTTACTTCTATTGTTTCTCAGATGGCCAAGGGAATGAAGATACATGGACAAAGTGTTTGTGGCGTGTGCTCTATGCAAGGACATGCCAATGATCAATGCCCTCAATTGATTGAGAATGGAGGGTGGGAATCTGCCAATGTCGTGGGATTTGGGAGCCAAAATCAGGCACGCAATGATCCATATTCAAACACATACAATCCGGGTTGGAGGGATCACCCAAATTTCAAGTGGAGGGAGCCTCAACAACCCCAACAACAAGGAGGATTTAGGCAGCAACCACCGGGCTTTTATACAAAGCCATTCGTACCAAATCAAACCCAAATGCAATCTGCCCCAACAAACTCAGGTATGTCCTTGGATAATGATCAAGTTGTTAAGTTACTTACTGCTTTAACGCAGGAAGTACAAACTCAAAACAAAGAGAGGCAAATCCAAGACAAAAGGGTGGACAATTTGGAAAAGCAAATGAGGCAAATAGCGAAATTCATGGGCCAATTCAGAGAACAAGGCAGATTGCCTAGTTCAACCGTTGTTAATCCTAAAGGAGAATTTGAAACCGCCAATGCAATCACGTTGAGAAGTGGCAAACAGGTTGGAGCCGACCCACAACCATCTAAATCAAGTCAAAAGAAGGATGAAAAGTTGCTGATCGAGGAGGCAGAGCAAGTGAAACCCACGGCAAGGGTAGAACCACCATTGCCGCAGCCTCCTAAGCACCCTATGCCATCCGCTTTAACTAAGGTAGGTTGAAATTGGATTCCTTCTAATGTTATTCCATCAACTGTGCCTTTTCCTAGCAGATTCATGCAATCAAAGAAGGAAGAGGATGAAAAAGACATTCTGGAAACGTTTAGGAAGGTGCATGTCAATATCCCGCTCCTTGATGCAATAAAGCAAATTCCGAAGTATGCTAAGTTGTTGAAGAAGCTTTGCACAACCAAGAAACAAATTCAAGAGAAAGAAGTGGTGCATGTGAGTGAAAATGTCTCAGCCATCTTGCAACGTAAACTGCCCCTTGAGTGCAAAGATCCGGGTAGTTTTACAATTCCTTGTGTTATTGGCAATACTCGGTTTGAACATGCCATGTTAGACTTAGGTGCATCAATTAATGTCATGCCATATTCTGTTTATGCATCTATGAATCTAGGAGAGCTTAAAAAGGATGGTGTTATTATCCAATTAGCCGATTGATCTAATACATACCCAAAAGGAGTTTTGGAAGATGTTTTGGTGCAGGTAGACCACTTGATTTTTCCTGCAGATTTCTATGTGCTTGACATGGAGGATTCAGCCCACTCTTCAACATTGCCAATCTTACTTGGACGACCTTTCATGAAAACAGCTCAAACCAAGATTGACGTGGCCAAAGGAGCAGTAACTATGGAGTTTGGTGGTGATATGATTAATTTTAATATTTCTGAATCTGTTGAGAATACTAATCGTGTTCACTCTTGTTTTGTCATTGATAAAATAAAAAATAAAGGGCATGAACGTTCAGTATCATTCAAGAAAGATGCATTTCGAACCACCAACGAAGAGGGAATTGGATTGAAGCACAAGGATTGCACGGCCATAACCCTCAAACCCCCAAATCTGGCCGAGAGAACCCCACATGCATTTGTTGATAGTGCTGCCACTTCATTGCAGTACATTGGTAAGCCACCTATTCCAATTTCGATTCCAATTTCAACTAATAGGTTGTTACCTTGTATGGTGCAGGTCCCCAATCGAATACAAGCTGGTGGGAATGATTACATTGACTTTAGAATGCTCAACACCCTAATCAGGAAGGATTACTATCCCCTTCCATTCATAGAGCCCATGTATGAGTATTTTGAGGAGCATGTCGTGGAGAATGTACCCCTCCATGTCGTTGGCCCTATTCAAGCTTAAAAGGAAGTATCGTCCGGCTGGAAGACCCTAAAGCAAGTGCTTCTTGGGAGGCAACCCATGTGTTCAAACCAGAGAACAATAGAATTCTAGCTCCATAACCAGATTTACGTTCCTCTACTCTCTCTATTTATTGCTTTTGTTTTGCCATATCTGTTATGTGTGTTCGTTGTGTTCTTTGCTTGCTCTTTTGTGTGTTTCTGTTTCCAACATTGAGGACAATGTTTGATTTAAGTGTGGGGGAGGGGGGGTAAACAAGTTGTTTTTGCATGATTTTCGTGGGTTTTTATCACCTATCACTTCTAATATTGTTTCTCACTGTTTTAAGTGTTTTTAGTGTGTTTTGAGGTAGTTTTGTGTGTTTTGAAGTAAAAATACGAAAATTTAAAAAAAAAATCAGTTTTTGAAGTGTTTTTAGAGTTGTTTTTGTGTGTTTGTGTCCTAGGGTACCTTCCAACACAATGATGAGGATTTGGTTTTTAATTGCATGACTATTGAGGAAAGTTATAAACATGGATGGAAGTTTGAATTGCTCTCTGGTTTATGCTTGATTATGGTTATAGTTCATGAATTCATGTTTAATCACAAAGGAGAAAATCAGTTTTTGTAACATGCTTGAAGGAAGGAACTCAAACTAACGCTACATCCCTGAGAGACTTGAGCTTAAAACGTTCTTTGGAGAGTTAAAAATCTGTGCATTTATTGTTTTCTAAAGTCGTTGCATGATCTCATCATTCTTTGCTTGGTTGCTACTTAGAAGGCGTTTCATCATTTAGTTCCAAATACTAGAACTCATACCCGTTTCATTCAAAGCATGAAATTGATTAGCATAACATAATCAAGATGAAGTTGTGTAGTGAACCAGTGCCAAATAGCCTTACCCCTTTCTCATTTGTTTTGTAGGTTTAACCCTTTTGAGCCTTGTTTAGCCATTTTCTTTGTTTAACCACATGTTCCCTACCTAGCCTAGATTAGGACCATCCTTACCCTTGTTCTTAAGGTGTAGTGAAGCATGACCTAAAGTGAATTCCCTTTGTTCGTTATTTGGCAGCAAACAAGTGTGGGGGAAGTTGTACGTTCATGTGTGCCAAGGTATCAATGAGGCACGGGTGGAAAAGAAAAACAAATGAAGAAAAAGAAAAAGTTGTGAAACGTGGGAAAAAAGTTGACAAATAAGTGAGAATAAGCTCACAAGTGTTGGTTGTTGAAGAAAGGGTCCAAAAAGTTGAATTCGGCCCTAAGTATGTGTGATCTTCCCTTTATGTATCAAAGTTCGTGGCTGCGTTTCAAAAGGGAGTTCGAAGTGTCATATTCATTACTTTGCCCGCTATTGCTTTAAGAACGTTTGTTTTCCTTACTTTTTTTTGTTAGCCAATACCCCTAGCCCCGTTACAACCGTATACTTCAATCTTGAGTGTTGTGTGTTTCAATATGTAGAGTTTGGGATTGGTATGAGCATATGGTGTCCCTGGTTCTCGCATCTAAGTAGTAGCATTCCATTCATGAGATCATATCTAAACATGCTTATTAACTCCAGAAATTGCTTTCTTTGTTATAAACATATGTGAGTGTTCGTTTTCATGTTTACATCAATCTTCTCACATATACCTAGTGTAGGGAGTGTAGTTAGAAATTCTGTGTGAAAATAGAGTGTATACCTTGTGAGGAATTGAGTGAATTCTCTAAGGCATGTTACTACATTCAAAACATTGTTTTAATTGGTTAAATGCGAGCTAATGAATGGTGACTACGGTTAAGTATGTACTAAAGGGTGGGGATGACTAAAAGCTATGGTTATGATGATCTTGAATATGTCATGTATGTTGGAAATCCCTGAGGTGAACGTTGGAAGGTTTAGTTTGTTTACTTTGTTTTGTTTTGTTTTGTTTTGTTTTGCTTGAGGACTAGCAAAAGCTAAGTGTGGGGGAATTTGATAGGAGCATATTTATGCAACTTAGTTAGCTTGTTTTCATGCATTTATGTTGTTAGTTCTTAGTTAATTTTGTATTTTAAGCTATTTTCGTGTGTTTGTAGGTTCTAAGTGTCAAGATGGCAAAAAGAAGCAATTTGGAGCATTCTAGAGCATTTTTGTGCCCAGATTGGGTAGTGCAAGCATGGAGGCAAGTTGATGGACGAAATTGAAGATACAAAGGCCTGAAATCAGCTAAAATGAGGGAAGAAAGAAGTCAAAGATAAAGAAGATAAGGAATCAGCTAGAAAGAAGGGGAATTATCCAAAACATTATCCAAACTACCTTATCTTATCCAAACCTTATCTTATCTTATCCTAATCTTATCCTACCTTGTTTTCAGCTACAAAAGAGATTTAATTTCAGTTTAGGAGACTTAAAACCTGATTTCTAGAAGTCTTATCCCTTGTCCTATATATCTGGCGCCTCCCTCATCTCTAGAAGGTTTTTCCTTGCCTTGCAAGGCATTCCCTGCCTTATCCCTCTTTGCCGTGCATCCTTATCCCTTTCCCTCTTGCATTCTGATTTTTTAGCCTATTTCCTTGTGGATTTGGGTTCTACAAATCCTTTTCAGAAATCAATTGGGCCATAATCCTTTTTCCTAAGGGGTTCACACATTCTGCTGCACCTAGGGTCCTAATCCCTTGCTTATGCTGAGTCCAAGTCCTAATCTGATTACCCTAGGGTTTGTGGTGCCTATATATACAGAATTAGAGGGTTGCCGCTTGTTACACCACCCCATATACACATCACAATTCATTCTACATCACAGCAATCCATCTACATCCACTCATCCCCTTTGCCGCAGCCTTTGCAGAGGAGAGAAGACAAGGCCTTGCCGTGGCTTCCATTGGAGAGGAAGGGTTGTGCCGCAGCCTACCTGCAACCATTGGAGTTCTTGGAGTTCTTTCTTCTCTTGTTTCTATTTCCATGTTTAATTTAATTTGCTTTTCAATTATGTTGAACATGTGGAACTAATTTCGTTTTAGTTAGAGGTGGATTCAAAGCCATGGACATATGTTTAGTATGAATTGATTACCTCCAGTTATTGTTTCATAAATTGTGAATGTGGTTTACTTATCTGTTTTATTAAGAACTTATTCTTGTGTGTTGATTAAGGATGCATACTTAGTTTACATGCATGAATTTGATGCTACGATATAAGGGAATTTCACCTAATCGTTATGAACTTATATTCACAAGTAGTAAAGATTGCTAGTCACAATCATGTTAAGTAAATCCTAGGCAGAATTAACATGCAGTTCATAGTTATGAATGCCTTGTCAATGTTTATGATTTCCATGGAACTTAATGATCTTTGATATGTGTCTTTATCATGCGTATTCCATAGTTAGGGAACTTGATAAGAATAATTTGGTTGTGATGCGTTCAATTCAACGAACTTAGGGAAATCTGAGAATTGATTAGTGCAATACAATTAATTCGGAGCATTGTCATTCATGGTTTATCGAAAGAATAACTGGAAATCAATTTGTATGCACATGTTTATGTGTGGAGAAGAACCCTCTAACTAGTTTTTCACCCCTGAATTCACCTTCACCTCTCTTTAATTTACTTTGTTTGCTGAAATCTTCTTAGTTTTGATAAATTCGTCTAAAAACCCCCTCAGTTCTTATTTGTGTTTTAGTTTTGTTAAATTCGTCCAAATCTGTCTCTTTTTAGTGTTTTGAGTCTTACTAGTCTAAAATTCATCCAATTCACTTTCTAGTACCTGTTTTGAGTCTGTTTAAATTCGTTTTGCTGTTTTGAGTCAATTTGGTCAGTTTTGAGTTGTCTAGAGTCTAGTTTAGTGTTTTAGAGTTTAACTTGTGTAGATTAGCATCCCTTCTAATCCCCGGCCTAAAATGATCCCTACTTTCATATACTACGTCGATAGGGTTTTAATTTGAGTGTCAAGTAATTTTCACATCATGCAGCTAATGATGTCGTTTTCATCGCCGGCGTCCCACCGTCTCAGCCAGTGTTCTCGGCCTCCATATTCCTTCCTCACCCACCATTGGGTTCACAAAGATCCTGCCTTTTGGAGATTTGGGTTTGAACGACAGTGATGCAAGTCCGTTGTCAATTGTGCGAAGTAGACGAATCGAGGTCGAAGTGAAGCAGATGAGTTGAGGTCGAAGTGAAGCAAACGAATCCCAAGTCGAAGCAAAGCACGGTCTTATAGCTAGTCCGGTGCTTTTCGGGGGCTCCCGCTAAGACCTTCTAGCGAAGGTTTTAGTCGAGGCGAGTCCTCTTTAGTCTCACTAAACTTATTCCTTCGGCGCAACAAACACGGGACTACTTTAACAAGTAGTCCAATCCAGTTAGTGTAAGTTAGTGAGGGTAAACAAACACACCCTAAGTGTATGCGGTATTAACCATATGGTTAAACTATTCTCGATTTTGCTTTTGTTTTTATTAAATTATTCTTTAACTCAAAATGTCTTACGTTCTATTGTGAATATAATAGTCTAGTGTGAGATTTGTATATTATAATTTTGTTTTGTCAATATGATATATACTCTACGTTTTACATTGCAACACATGTCGTTCACTTATATCGTAACACATTATACATGACTGGCTAATCCAGGTGTTAGTGATTGATGTGTAGACTTACTAGTGAGTGGTTTAACTACACTTCCACGCATTGGAACACCGCCACTGCAGTGGCTGTGTAGTAGCCGTGCAATCTAACTAGCTCTCCTCCGTCAGCCGTCATCCACTCATCTTCCTCCCTTCACCGCCCAGCTTGGCCCACACTCCTCATTCTTCTTCATTGACAATTTGGCATTGTCAACAGCAACAACAGTAACCTAAACTCATTGTAAGGTTAGTCTGTGAATTCGATTTAATGTTTTGCTTTTCGTTTTATATCTCGTTTTGAGGATTATGGATAGAAAGTGGAGTGGTCGCCAGAGAAGGGGGAGGGCGGCGGCTGTCAGGGCTGGCGGTACTTTTCCCATTTCCTTGTGAGCAGAGATTTCAATCACTCGCTCCCCTCATTTTTATCGACAACTCTACTCTCTTTATATCTACCCTCGGACCTTCCCACCTTCTCATATCTCTCTCTCTCTCTCTCTCTCTCTCTCTCTCTCTCTCCTTCTTGGGGTACCAAAGAGGCTTCATTTTCTTCTTCTTCATTCAATCTGATCTTGATCTGGGCCAATTCAGAAAGGTATTTCCCTGTACCAGTTTCAAATTTTTAGCATTTGAATCATTTCGAAATGGCAGCAACTTCCCATTTTTTGGGTTGTGGTCTCTTTCTATGATAGAATTACAATCATGTGAAATTGCAAATGGTTGATTCCTCCTTAGCTTATGCTCAATTTTGTAGAAAGAGTTTTACAATTTCTAACAAATTATACTGTATTTTGTTGTTGTTCTGCAATGGTGGTGACTGAGATATTTGGTTTTGTTTGTTTGATGTAACTCAGGCCGCTTTGTTTCGAAAATGGACGCCACAATGCCCATCTGCAAGACTGTCACGCCAACTCCGGTGAGTAACGCTGTTACCCTTTGCTTATTTCATTTTTTGAATTGGGTCTGGGTTTCATATGCCATGTGTTGGAAGTATGCCCACAAAGCCACTCATTTGATGTAATAGCTTTTGGAATACTTATTGTGTTAAACTATTATATGTTTAATGAAGGGCAAAGTTTATTGTTAATCACTATTTATTGTATCATGTGTTTAAGCAATAAGGGAATCCAAGGAATGTATTTAATCTAAGAGAGAAGTGATTTAAGTAAGTTAGATTAATGAGACCTTTCTCTTATGAGCATTCCTAAAACGTTCCTAGCCATAGGATTGCCAATTGGGCATTGACAATCCATTAAGGTTAGTATGTGTTATGTTAACTCAAGCGTGAGTATGACTAGTCTCAAGTCATTTAGTGTTGGACACTGAGACAAACACATAGGTGCTCAAAAGGTAATCGAGTACACTGAACAACGATCAAAATAGAGTTCGAATATACATGTCATGTAAGAACTCATAATTTGCAATATGCAAAGTAGTCCTTTGACCTGAGGCATCATTGATGTCTAATGGTTAGGTCCTTGATCTTTGATTATGTCAAAGGCATTCCATTGAGAGTGTCCACGGCATTGTTGGGGTCAAGCTATCTAGTCATGTAGGCATGTGAATGCACAACAAGGGATCTCTAACCTTCCATGGTGAGAATACTCTGAGATATGATTCGAGAGTGTTTGGCCAAAGCATACGAATATGACTTAGGAAGAATGTTCCAAATCATTATTCAATTGAATCATATAGAGAAATATCACATTGGATAGTAGACATGAAACAAACTATCACTCAAACAATGTGATTAAGAGTATTGTATTAGAGAAAGATCGTATTGCATTGTAATTGTAACTGGATAGGTTCTCCAACCACTTCTACTTAGCTTGGGTAGCCATGACATACTGCTAGGTGTCACTCATGGTTTGTGGAAGCCTTGAAGATTAACAAACACTAATCTTCATCAAAGGGAGAATTGAAATGTTGTTTCAATTCACAATCGATCGTTAAGAGTAACAATCGCCCACTGCCTCGCTAAATGGAACCTAATAGATCGTACACCGAGTAAGGATGAATGTGAAGATATAAATGAAATGGATAAGCAATTAAATAGTTTAATTGAGAATGGTCAATATTAATTAATTAATCATACGAAAGGTTCATATTGGGTTTTAAATTAGTTTCGGGCTTTCAAGGTCCAATGGGCTTTGGTCCATAAGCCCCATTAGGCTTAAGTTGTATGACAACTTAAATGAAATGGGGCAAATAGCCCAATGACTATAGGGAGCCGGCCTTGGTGGTCTTTGTGCTTAATTTCGCTTATGCCACTCACTTGTGAGTTGGTATAAAAGTGACTTTATAGACAAAAGGTTATTAGGGTTCTTTGAGGAAAACTTTGGAGGCACTTTCTTTCCTCCTTCTCCATCAAAAGGCCGGCCCTATAGGGGAGTTTTAACTAGCATCTAAAGCTTCCCTTTAATCATCCATTTCATCTTCACACCTCGTCCTTGGTGTGGAGACTTAGAGACACCAAACCTTTGGTGTTTTTGGAGATCCTTTCCTCACATCCTCAAGGAGCAAAGGAGTATCAAAAGGAAGAAAATCACAAGGAAGATCCAAGGAGCTAGGAGGTGACTTGAAGGCCCTCCACTTGGGTGAATCCCTTGTGTAAACAAGGATGAGCTTCAAGGGTAAAGAATCTCAAAATCCTTCCTTCTCTTTAATGTTGTTAAAGAGTCTTGTGGTTCACCATTCACTAGGCTTTGAAAGTCATGGGTTTTAGAATTGTTTTTGAATGCATGCCTACTTTAAAGTGTTATTAGTTTGCATATGTGTTCAAATGTTCTCACATGTTCTTAGCTAGGACAAATTTTTTCCTTCACCATGTGGTGTTCTAATTTGTTGGAATTGGAATGGCTAACCAATTGCTCTTAATCCCGATATGATCGGTGTGATAGTGAATTATTCAAGGTTGATGCAAGCTTTCTATATGTTGAAAGGGTCGACTTTTCAAATGTGTTTTACTTAGCTTGAGGTTTGGTTTAGGTTCTTATATGGACTGAAGAACATGTCTTGGTAGATAATGACCTTTTATATCTTCAGTTTTGTAGAAAAGCTCAAAACTTTACCTTTGTTTATTCGATGCAGTAAAACAGATATTAAGTGAAAGATTCTAACTAATTAGGGTAACGTATTGGAATTCCTAGATAAATAGCATTACAAAACAAAGGTCTGCTTGTTTAATGTCTTCAGAATCCTGTACCTTAATGCTTCTGTTATAATCTCCATACTTAATTTGTTGTTTATTCACATTTTCCTTTACATTTGGTTTTCATATTCTTCTGTCAACGAAAGGGCTTATTTTCTGGGAGAACTAGAGAGATCCATAGTTCTCAATGTAGCTTTATGGTGGGAAATAAAGTCAACTTTTTAAGGCAGAGAGTTCAGGGTGCTCAAGTTAGTGTTAAATCCAGAAAGCATGGGGGAGCTCTTCATGCTACATGTCGTGCTGAAAAAATTCTGGTGGCAAATAGAGGGGAAATTGCTGTTCGCGTTATTCGAACGGCCCATGAGATGGGAATACCTTGTGTGGCTGTTTACTCAACAATAGACAAGAATGCTGATAGGGATTTTACCACCTGCAAAAGTACGGATAAAAACACTAAAATACTTGCAAGAGTACAAGGTTATCGTAGTATAGCAGTTCTAGCAATGTCGTTCTCCACAGGGACTGAATGAATAATTTGTATCAAACCAAATCTTAATTAATTACTTAAAACAAAGTTTTAGAAAAAATTGATTTTTGATTTCAAATAATAAAAACGAATTTAATAGAAAATAATTAGATAAAGTGATAAAATAAAATAAACTACAAGAAAACGATTTTTGAAAAGTAAATTGTAAAAGCCTAGGATTCCGTCGTCACCTTAACAATCCTATGCAGTTCTTCCAATTACTTACGAATTACACATGCATATTTTGAAGGTTTGGTTCTCCTAATATATATGCCTACTTGGACCCCCAACATAGAGCGTATATCAAACATGCAACCCGTTTGTGGTATTCAGATCGAATCTAAACATGCATGACTCATTAAGCTTTGTGAAACCTTTTGAAAAATCATACAACCCTTAAGACGTGGTATTCATCCTACGTGAACTTGCACATATTAATCAAAAGAAGCCTTCGTCAATTTCAGGGACCAACCTCCGACCAAAATTGCATCAATTTACTTTTCTAAAGATCATAATGGTAGCTAAGCATTAAGACAATTAGACAGTATAAACCGGTGATTAATAATTCAAAATCTGCATGCATAATATCATAAGCAAATTGAAAAGAAACTACATGTTATTGCTAAGGCTTGTGGCCTCGCCCTAGCAAACGGAATTTAGTTACTAGCAATCATACAACGAAATATTATTAAAAACAAGGATAGAAAACACCTTGAAAATAAACTTGAATCGAGAAGCTCTCTAAATTGTGCGTGTGTTTTCTCCCCCTTGTCTTCCAAAAAACTCTAATGGCTAAAAAGCCTTATTTATACTACTAGAAAATAAAACCCTACCAAGAAAAGGTCTTAGAATAATACTAGGAAACCAAATAAATTAAAATAAATTAGGAAACATAATCCTAAATTGACTAGATAAATTCGCCTAAAATCTGCACAGCCTAAAAAAAGCCACGTTTCTGGATCTTCAGGGCTCCAAAACAGGCCCAAAACGGCTAGAATTAAAGATTGAGATGTCCCGAACATAATTGTAGGAAGCCTCGAACCCAAAAGACATCATCTTGGACGCCAAAAAGCCCAAAACGTCAGTTTGACAGCACTGCGCGCTGCTTCTTTATTTCATCGCCATAAATAAACCGTTTGGTATAAAATTATGAAACTTTGACACGATCAATTTAATAGACTCACGAACATCCTCCAATTAGAATCACTTCAAAATTCATCCGTTTGGTCACTTTTTGCTCCAGAGGAAGCCAAATGTCTTACATTGCAAATATACAACAAAGTATCAAAATCTCACAAAATAACCAATAAATTATTACTAAGATTAGAGTAAAATATATAGTATAATATCGACTCATCAGATGCATTTCATGTGAAATTGGCTGACGAATCAGTTTGTATTGGTGAAGCAGCAAGCAGTCAATCGTAAGTGGTTGATCAGTTAAATTTTGTTACGTTGTTCTTTGTCCACCCCCACCCCCCAAAACAACCAACATTGTAACTGTCACAAGTGAATCCTTTCTGAAAACCATTTAAGTTTATGAGTTAGGAATCCGAAAGGAACCATGATATCTTTTTTTAATTATACAATGTACAGTAATTACGGAATAACAATTATAAAGTTATCTTAATTACTAAGATGTGGCTAGCAAGATTACAAATGTGTGATTATTATTATTTTTCCGCTGGAACAAATATGTGATTATTATTATTTTTCTGCTGGAAAGAAGTCGAGGATGAAAGTAAAACACATAATAACATCACGGATAGATAATCATTGTTTATAAAGATGTGAAAGCAAAACACATAATAACATCACAGATAGATAATCATTGTTTGTAACGATGTGAAATAAAGAAACTGAAAACAAAGATTGTAGCGGTAACGGACTAATGGTTTTAAATGCCTCATGCCTTTTGCTTGGCATGGCACAACATAGGATGTAGGGATGGCAATGGTTCGTTTTGGGGACGGAAATGCTATATCCATCCCCATAACCACGAAAATTAACCATATTCATAACCGCAAATTAACCATCGGGTATTATCCATAACCATACCCACCGGGTAACGGATTCCCCATCGGTTAACGGGTATATCCATCTTCATCAATACAAAAAATATATTCGTTCAATTGAGAAATTATAAGTTAGTAGATATCAATTTCGTCATTAAACATTTGATGTATAAAATGATCAAATAAATGGATCTTGTTGAGTATAAAAATTAAAACATTGATGATGTTGGCTTGTCTTTGTTATGTCCTAAAAACACCATTGAGTTCGCATTGATTTTGATTCAAAACTTTACTTTCTTAGATAATGCAACTTTTGTATTCTCAAGCTAATGGTTTGGTGAATAATGGATATACAAATACATATATATATATATGTATTATACTATTATATTATATATAAATTATATTATTTACTAATCGGATCGGATTCGGTTATGGATACGGTTTGGAGATCTCTATAACCATATCCAAAACCATAACCGAATAATATAAACGGTTTTTCCCCATATCCAAACCATACCCGAATATTCATACCCAAATCCAATCCATTCGGGCGGTTATCCACGGTTATCGGGTTTAACGGTTAGAATTGCCATCCCTAATAGGATGTGACCTAGCCCTTCCATGCCCATTTGAATTGTGGCATGCTCAAGCCGGCCTGCCTTGTTTTACTACTCTACCTGTGAATTACATTCTTTATGTTAATATGATAATAAATTTTTGTCCCAGCTTCTGTTACAGATGATAATGGTTAAGCTTGGCCATTTTGATATGTCTTTCTGCAGGTACTTAGTTGTTCCAAATGTTTTATCTGCTGCCATTAGTCGGAAATGTACAATGTTGCATCCAGGATATGGTTTCCTTTCTGAGAATGCATCATTTGTTGAAATGTGCAAAGAACATGGAATCAATTTTATTGGGCCTAAGGTAAGTACTTCAATTAAAATAAAAATAACACTTTAAAAACTTCAAGCTAGGAAGTTTTTTGCTATTCTCTTAATTCTAATTTTTAGATGTAAACGAGACACGGTCAAAGGCGGTGGCTTGGGTGTGTGATAGTCCCATCCCATTTCAAGGAAATTTCTTTTTCGTTTTGGACGAAGAAATTTAAGATTACTAAGGAATTTAAAAATGACGGAAATTGAAATGATGAGATTTTATTTTCTAGAATTCGTAAATTTTCTTGTTTGGTTAACCTAAAAGAACAATGAAATTGAATACAAAATTTGTTATTTTTAAACTCTCAATCATAGAAATTGAGAAATGACACCTATTTACATGGAATTTGAACTTGGGATTTGGAGGTCCCAAATTCCAAGTTTTTTTTCCACGTGGAAATTCTAAATTTCTATGTTTATAAATCCAAACAAGAGAATTGGTGCCTGTCAATTTATAAATTTTGACTTTTACCAAAATTCCATGTTCATTTCCCTCATCCAAACATAGTTCCAAGGCTCAGCCCACAACATTGTGAAGTCCTGGGTTCGTGCCATGTGAACATGATAAGCTAGAGTTCAATTCTCTTGCTAACTTGGTGACCAAGAATTTTTGGTCACCTACCAATGACTATATATCAAAAGTGGATAGTAAATTGGATGTGCTTTTAATGTTTTAATCTCAACCCTTGATATCAATTCCAAGGGTTAGTGACCAAGAGAACATTCCTGTGATAAGTTCGTGCGATATATTAGATTGATTTATTAGCTACCTTTTTGGTGATTAATTTTTTTTGGAGAAGAAACGAAAGAATTTTGTATAAAATAGAGAATTTACATAAGTGGAAAAGAGTTCCACCTAGAACCAGGAGTAAGTAGCAAGGACCTTTAATGTAATGCTACTTAAACAATGTTAAGGCTAAACAGTATCATTTAACGGATGCTAACAAATCCCTTAGTATAGAAGAGAAAGGCTAATCTCTAAACTCGACTGAAACTGAAGCCCAAAAAGCTGCCCAGTGTCTTACTCTATCCCAAAGCTCATTTACCCCCACTCCCTTGTAATCCTCAAAAACTCTTTTATTGCACTCCAACCAAATATTCCAGAAAATTGCCAACAGCAGAGAGCCCCACAAGGCTTTGGCTTTCCTCCCTTTTCCTAGGATGTCAAATTTAGTACTTAGAAGCTCTAAACAACCCTTTGGAGTGACCCAACACGCTCCAACTTCCTTGAGTATTTTCCACCACAGTTGTATGCTGTACGAGCAGTGGAGGAAGACATGATTGGCGCTCTCTTCCCCAGACCTACACAAAACGCACCTGTGTGGGGAAGAGCATGTAAAAGGCATTCGTCTTTGGACTTGATCGCACGTATTAACCTTCCCGAGTGCCACTAGCCACACAAGAATTTTGACTTTTGAAGGCACTTTTGATTTCCAGATCTGAGAGAAAGGAGGAAAGTGTTGCACCTCTTCATTATTGCATAGGAAAGAATTATAAGATTTGCATGTGAACATGCCTTATCTTTCTAAGTTCCATGTTCTAATATCTTCTGTAGATTGACTCAGCCGCACTGACTCCACCTTCTGAAGTAAGCCAGCTGCTTCTACTATCTCCGTCTCACTGAGATTTCTTCTAAAATCAAAATTCCAGCTAAGCGGCTGAAGAAGAGAAACCACAAAGCTGGAAATGCTTTGGTTTTTTGTCCTTGATAACTAAAATAATCTCGGGAATTGCTCTTTCAACGGTCCACCTTCTAACCAACCATCCTGCCAAAACCTCAACCTCTCCCCATTGCCAACCGCAAATTTGCATGAGTGTAGAAAAGAAGGAAGACTAGCCGAGATATCTGACCAAGGATTTCGACACGAGCCCCGACTCGGGGAATTAGCATCCCAGCCATTTGCCTCCAAACCGTACTTACTCTTTATCACCTTATGCCAAAGGGAGTTTGATTTTAGTGGGAATCTCCACAACCATTTGGCCAGTAAGGCTGCATTTCGATTTCTCAAGTTTCCCAGACCTAGGCCTCCTTCATCCTTACTTTTGCTTACTACCTCCCACTTGACTAGGTAATTCTTCTTTCCTTCCTCTACCCCTTCCCAAAGAAACCCTGTCATTAGCTTTTCCAACCTATGAATGACCCCGCAAGGGGCTTTGAACAAAGACATGTAGTAGATTGGCAAACTTCCCAGGACAGCTTGAATCAAGGTTAATCTTCCGCCTCTAGATAAGAACGCTTTCTTCCAACCTTGAAGTTTTAATTCCACCTTCTCTACCCCGAGAGGAAGACCCAGATACCTCATTGGCCAGCTTCCCACCTCACAACCCCAAGAACTTGCTAGCCTTGTGATTTTCTCATAGTCAGAATTAATTCCCACCAAGGAACACTTTGCTTTGTTAATCTTCAAACCTGAAGCCATGCCAAAAAGGTGCAGCAATTCTAATAAATTGTTCAAACTCTCCTCTGACCCTGCCAAGAAAAAGATGGTGTCATCCACGAATTGAAGATGAGAAATCTCTACATTATCTTGCCCAACGCACAACCCTTTGATCAAATGATTTTCTTGTGCCTTCTCGAACAGTCTACTCAATACGTTTACTACTAGGGTGAACAGAAAAGGTGACAGTGGGTCACCTTGTCTCAAACCTCTTGAAGCTTTGAATTTTCCTTTAGGTCTCCTGTTGATCATAACTGAGAAGTTTGCCGAACTTAAACAGCCGAGCACCCATTTCCTCCATCTATACCCGAAGCCTTTTCTAAGTAAAACTTCTTCCAAAAATCTCCATTTGACATGGTCATAAGCCTTTTCGAAATCTATCTAAGGACCAAACCCTCCTCATTTTTCTGCCTCACATCTTCTACCACCTCATTTGTTACGAGGACTGCATCCAGAATTTGTCTGCCTTTAACAAAGGCTCCTTGAGATGGGGATATTGTACTCCCCATGACCTCCTTTAGCCTTGAAGCAAGGACTTTTGCCATAATCTTGTAAAGGCTGGTAACTAAGCTTATAGGCCTATAGTCCCTCAATTTCACAGAATCAAACTTTTTCGGAATTAAGCATATATAAGTTTCATTTGTCACTGCGTTTATAATTCCGTTCTCGTGAAATTCCTTCATGACCTTTAAGATATCAACCTTCAAAATATCCCAACAACTTTGAAACATTTGCATAGAGAAACCGTCCAGGCCTGGGGACTTATCTCTCCCACAATCAAAGACTGCTTTTTGAACTTCGGCTTCCTCGAATGGCCTTTCAAGCCAAGCTGCCTCGGTAACACTTATTGGGCACCAATTAATTCCTTCCAGCCCCCAACATGCCTCTTCATTGCTGCTATACAAAGACTTGAAAAAATTAATAATTTCGTTTTCAATCTCCTCTGTCCCTTCTACCATTCCGCCATCTTCTGCTTCCAGTCTATCTATATAATTTCTTTTCCTTCTCCCGCTTGCTATCTTATGGAAAAAGCTCGTGTTACCATCCCCGTCTTTGGCCCACTCCACTTTACTTCTCTGCCTCCACTTGATTTCTTCTTTAAACTCCAGGTCTTCCACTAGGAAAAGTAGCTCTTCCCTCTTTCTTTTTGACTCAAAATCTAATCTTTCTCTCCCTTCCTTGATGTCAATTTCCTTTAATTTGGCCTAAGCTTCCTTGAAATCTCTATCAATGTCACCGAAGGCCTCCTTGCTCCAAGATTGCAACTTCTCTTTGATAGTTGTCAACTTTGTCAAGAATTTGTAACCCACCCAACCCTCCACTAGCTCGGTGTGCCGCCACTCTTTGAGATTGTTTCTAAAGTCTGGGTGTTGTAGCCATGAGTTTTCGAACCTAAAAGGGCCTGGCCCCCACTTTACCTTGGTTGTATCAAGTTCGATTGAACAATGATCAGAGGTTACCCTTGCCATAGCCTTTTGTCTTACATGTGGAAACAACTCTTTCCAAGCAACTGAGAATAAAAATCTGTCTAATCTTTGGCAAACTGGTTCTTCTCGAAAATTTGACCAAGTGAACTGAGCGTTGAGCAATTCTGGATCTTTGAGTTCAGAATCTTGGATAAATTGATTAAAGATCCTCATGCTTGTTGTCGACCTTCCCCCGTTTGACTTCTCATTTTCGAACCTCACCACATTGAAATCTCTTCCTACACACCATCTTGGACCACAAAGACCATAAAGACTTGCTAATTCTTCCCAGAAATCATGTTTTTCTCTATTTTTGCAAGGGCCATAGACCCTTGAGAGCCACCACTCCACACCAGTCGAAGCTCTAATTTTGATGGAAACCGAAAATGCTCATCCTAGAGACTCAACTACCGAGATGTGTTTTGTGTTCCAAATCACTGCTATGCCCCCAGATCTTTCTTGTGCAGGGGCAAAAAGCCACTCTTTAAATCTGCTTCCCCACACACTTGCCACTAGCTTTCTATCTATTAAGGTTGTTTTTGTTTCTTGCAAAATTATGATGTCGAGCTGTGCACGACGGAAGTGCTCCTTCAAAAATACCATTTTCCTTCTACTACCCAAACCTCTTATATTCCAGCTAATTATCTTCATTAAAATTGTCTGTACCCCCTTTACTTTTCCTTTTCTCCCCTCTTCCCACCCGCACCCTTGAGCTCTTTCCAGGGAATAGTGATTTTTTTTAGTGGCAACAACAAAATTTTCATGTTCGATATAAAAGCGATGGATCGGCCTATGACCTCCCATTTTTCTGAGACAAGACCGGACCTTTTCCTTCTGCTATATTTTAGCAACTTCTCATTTTCTTCAGTTGCCATGATTTGAACTTGTTCCACTACCTTTGAGCCTCCTTTGAAAACCTGTAGGGAACCTCCCCTATTCGGGCGTCGTGGTCGTTTCCATGGTTCCATCGGAAAATAGATCATGAAGTGTACCTTCACAGCTATCGATAACATCAAAAGTTACCTTTTCATCTTACGACGAATCCCCAAGCTCATTTTCTGACTAAGATAGCTGAGACAAATTATCCTCCTCCGCATACAGGTCCTGACAAGAATAATCAAACTCCACAGGTGAACTGAAATTGTTGACGAATCGATTATTGATGGCCAATTCTGTCAACTCCGAGACTGGTGGTGAACGTGGATTGTGACCCACAATCTCCTCCATCTCTTCATCTTGTTCGTAATTGTCATCTAAGAGTTGGAGATTGGATGCGCCACTCTCCTTTAGCATAGCTTCCTCGATGAGGTACTGTTGTGACCCAAAGTCTTTTGGAAATAAATGTTTAAATATTTTCTCAACAGTGGTGGTGTCTCCAAATTTCGCAAGAAAATTTAGGTTAAAACGAGTTGGAATGACATCTGTTCCCTTATCCAGAATCAGAGAAGTGCTCTTTTGTTCCACCAAAAAGGTGGCAGCTTACTTTCCTTCAGTAAACTTCCTTTTCCTTGTGAGATCAGAAAACTTTGCCCATTGAATTCTAAAGTTATGGGGCCCTGAGGAGGCCTAAGTGGCAACCCAACATGAAGCGGTCCATGAAATAGTTTGGGTTGGCCAAAACCCACATTCCTTCCAGAGTTAATAATCAAACCCTCCTGATTAGTGGAAGCCTTATCTTTATCCTTATTGGACCCACCTTTCAGAACATTAAAAGATCAAATTTAGATATTACCAAAATGCCGTTTTGGAAAATTAAAATAATACCCACCGCCTTTTGAAGACGTCTCATCATCCTCAAGAACACGATTTCCTGCTGGGGAATCACTCCCAACTTCTGTCAACAATTCTGATCCTGATAGCACACCTTGCTTTCTGCCGGAATCAGTAGTTACAGGACATTCAAACTCTCCAATTTGAAAGCTCACACATGTCCCTTGTGTAGGGCCTGACCGTTGTTCCGTATTTGAGTTTTGTCTTTATCGGAGAGAAGATTCCGGTCTCCCTTTGTGTCTTTGGTTCAGCCATCATGGGACGTCGTGACGCCTTTGAGTCAAGAGAATCACCACTTTCGGCTTCCGAAACCTTAGGTCTCCTTGCTGGCAAGAGTTGTCTGATTTTAACCCTGAAAACAGAGTTTCCATCTACCATGTTATTGAACTCTGGAATAAACCCCGCGGTGTTCTGTTTGATTTTTAACTTTGCTTCTAGCAAATATTCAAAAACAGAAGTTCTGCGATCTATTTCTACCAGACCACCACATTCGGCGTCGATTTTTTGAAAAAAGTTGTCGGTCCATAGGTGTGGCGGTAAGCCTTCCAGAGCAATCCATCCACCGTAACTAACCAACTTCCGCTCGCCCGATTTGATGCTTTCCCACCACCCAAACAGCACCACATTTGGGAACTCGCTTATAGAGAGAGCGCTAAGTTGAGCAATCTTTGTTGCTTCCTCAACGTTCTGACAAACAAACAAAGCCTTGTTGCACTGAAAGGGCAAAAGGCAAATTTCCCTTCCCAGGAGATTCAGAATTGCAGCTTCCACCTCTCTCCAAGGCTGATGCACCACTCGTCTCTCACGGACGATTACACTCCCCCAGTTATAGGTTTCCAATGACGTGTCTCTCTTGGTCCAGCTTTCCTTGATCCATAATTTCTCTTTTACGTTTAAAAGCGGAGCCAAATTTGTTGACTTCTTACCTCCAAGAACATCATCTCTATAAGAAACCTGAGGGACAACGCCGGAGTGGCTTCCCGTGGACACAGTTACATCCCTTCTCCCGTTCAAAGATGGCTGAGACAGACTACTACGAGAATACCCCGCTATCTTTCCCTCTCGTAGAATTTCAAATAGTAGCTCCTCCATTCTTCTCCAGCCAAAAAAATTACTTCCTTTGGGAACAATGACATTCCTGACATGGCCATTACTTTCCGTTTTGGAGATAACAAGGAAAATCCCATTCTTGTTGTTGAATCTTTCCACCCAAAACTGGTAGTTATGGCCTTTGTATTGTCTGAAAAAGCTCTGACCGCAAACTGCTACCGCCGCCTTTACCTGAGCAATGAGCCAAGAAGCACCACCCAAGTCAAAGGAGATCTGGTACCCTCCGAATCTAGTCCTCTCGGTTAATCGGATCCTTTCACCAAAAGACTTATCTTCCACTTCTAAAATGAAGACCTTTTGCTCAACTTTGAAATCCCTGAGTAAATGTTTGTAGCTCACATTCCCACCAGAAGGCCGAGAGATGGGAAGTTCCTTTTCACCTCTCACCCTAGCGCCTCTCACCATCTTTTTCTATTCCTCTACATTTGATGCTTCGCGGGTGGATCCAAAGCAACTATCACATTTCATAGGAAGGAAAGAAAAGAGATTATGGCTTGATCAACACCAATAGCAAAGATCATTACTGATGTAGACGTAAAACATGCTTTTTGGTGATTAATGAATATAATTTTCAACTTGGAAATTTTTTTTTATTCCTGTAGACAAAAATGATACACACACACACACATATATTTTTTTCTTTAGTTGTATTTTATTCGGTTTTATACATAATATTGCACTGGTTCCGTACATCTTAGAGTGAATAGTAATGAGGCACTTGGTACTATATTTAGTCACTTATTAGTTAATTCATGTTCTCATGTGGGACAAATGTTTGAAATTTTGATTACAATTTGCAGCCCGAGAGCATCTGTGTTAGAGCAACTCCAGTGTGGGAGCCCTTCCCCCAGGCTATTCACTATTTAATCCACCCAGTGAACAGTAACTGCCATAATGAACAGTGCATTCCTTTGGCAATTGGCTTTTGCATCTCTACCCCTGCACTTGAATAGCCCTGGCAATTGGCTATAAAATATTAGTATTTTTTTATTTATTAAATAATACATAATAATTTTATTTCTAATTTCGGTTAAGATTTTTAATCGTTCTCGTTGCACCATGTGTCATTATCCGCAAAGACAATAATTGGTGATGGATTTCCGATAAGATTTTTAACCAATCACGTTGTGCCATGTGTCACAATCCGATTACAATCTTTGAGGATAGATTTCCACCAAATTTTTAACGAATGACGGCATGCCACGTGGCATTATCTACAGCCAATCCTTTCTGAATCCTCCATATAATCCACCATCCATCCTCAGAAATCTCACACCAATTTTCTGAAGATCTCTTTCATTATTCGTAGTTTCTGCTTCCTTCTTCACCAAAATCTCTATCATTATTCATAGTTTCTGCTTCATTCTTACAATGTCTTCTTCTTCTTCTTCAAAGATGATGTGGGAAATCAATCAAGAAGAGAAAGAATTGTTTAACCAATCAGAATGAATGTTCAATGCCGGGGATTGGGCCCAAAATGCGATGGAAGAGGATGACGAGCGTAGACGGAAAGATGACGAATCAAGAATGGCTGGAGCCTCACATTCCCGTCAAGTTATCCAAGCTGTGGCTCATACCTGCAGGCCCAACTGTGCTGTAAACATTGATAGAAGTAGGCAACGACGAGGTCAGGAGCTCTTGGACGATTATTTTGTTCTTAACAGTGCATTCCCTGATACGTACTTCAGACGTCGTTTTAGAATGGAACGAAATTTGTTCAACAAAATCATGGACGCTGTTTGCAACCATGATTCTTACTTTGTGCAAAAGCCGGATGCGTTTGGTGCTATGGGTCTCATGCCTCAGCAAAAAATTACTGCAACCTTGCGGATGCTTGCATATGGAGCAGCTGCAGACCAAGTGGACGAGATAACGAGGATGGGAAAATCAACCATTCTTGAGTTTCTGATGAGGTTTTGCTCTGCAATCGAATCTATCTACACCGCAGAGTACCTCCGGAGGCCTACTCATATGGACTTGGAAAGGCTTCTGAACAATGGCGAGATGCGAGGTTTTCCAGGGATGATTGGAAGCATTGATTGTATGCACTGGACTTGGAAAAACTGTCCAAGTGCATGGCAAGGCGCTTATGGGGACAGAAAATGATCAAAAAGTATCATTTTGGAGGCGGTGGCATCTTTTGATACATGGATTTGGCACGCCTTTTTCGGGGTTCCGGGTGCTCAAAATGATCTCAATGTCCTTGCCCAATCCCCAGTGTTCAATGAAGTCTTGCAAGGAAAGGCACCAAAAGTCACATACTGCGTCAACGGACATCAGTACGATGGGCCATACTACCTAGCAGACGGCATTTACCCAAGGTGGGAATCATTTGTCAAAACAGTGCCAAGTCCACGAAGTGCAAAGGAAAAATACTTTGCAAGCTGTCAAGAAGGATGCAGGAAGGATGTGGAGCGTTGTTTTGGTATACTCCAAGCTCGCTGGGCTATTGTTAGGGGTGCTGCCAGAATGTTTGATGTGGAGTCGCTTCGATCCATCATGATGACATGCATCATTCTTCACAACATGATTGTGGAAGATGAGTACGATTATGATGCCGTTGATGAATATGAGCCAGACACGATGAACAATTCCAGAACATAAATATATTGTGCTCATGACGCCACCGAATAACCCGTGCAACACGAGCCATTACAAAGGGATGGTCGTTACAATGATAGGGTCATTCAGCGATATACTGCACTTCAAAGGCCATATATGCACAATGCCAGCCAAATTGACTTGATAGAGCACCAGTGGGCATTTAGGGGTGCTGAATAAGTTCATTAGTGTTTGTTTTTATTTGGTATGTTGATGTAATTTTATTTGGTATGTTGAGGTTATTTTATTTGGTGTTTGTTTTTATTTGGTGTGTTTTTTTGGTATGTTGATGTTATTTTATTTGGTGTGTTTAAATGTGTTTTGAATAAAGATTCTCTTAGTAGCAAAAAATTACCAAATTAAATAAATATACTCTTAGTTTAAATAAAGTACTAAATTCAATAAATTGGAAACAACAATAAAGTACTTCAATGAATAAGAAATTACAACCCAAATTGATTGGAAAATTATGGGCTCCGATTACAAACAAAGTGGTTGGAAAATTATGGGTTCGTGAATGGATAATCATCACCTAACCAATTTGTGGTGCTAGGATGATCTTCTCTTGTCGTGCTAGGACCATCTCCTCTTGCTCTGGCTTCTCTTGCACGCCTCCTTCGCACCACGTCTGCTTTCTCCGATTGCCAAAAATATTTAGAGTTTGGAGACTTCCCTTGTAAAGGCTCCTTCATAATTTCACGATCTTGTTGAGCCATTCTTTCTTGTCTTCTATGTTCCCTTTCTTCCCGAAGTAGTTCTCTTTCTCTCTCATCAGCTTCAAATTTTTTCTGAAGAGCTTCTGCTTTTGCATCCTCTCTAGCTTTATCAGCCTCAAATTTAGCCATTTCCCGGGCCAAAGTCAATTCACATTGGCGGGCAAGTTCTTCCATATACTTTGCATGATCATTCTTGGAAGCATTACCTTTTCTCTTTGAAGCCTTCTTACCTTGAGGCCTAATTGGAAAACGGGTCGACCCCGACGCTTGTTCAACGGGGGGCGTTTCGGGTACTTCTTCTGCATCATCTTCATCATGATCATGCGAGGCATGATCGGGTGTAGAGTGTAGAGGGGTGCTGTTCATGAAAACTTCTGGACCGACAGGCACAACTCTGAATCTAGGACAATCTTTCACAATATTCCAACATTCCCACCTTGTGAATGATTTGTTTTTGCTTTTGGTTTTGGCATTATACCAAGCTTGTGCTTGAAGTTCCTACACAATGCAGGAAAATGAATAATACAAACAAATAATTATAATTAAAGTAGCTAACAAATAAATAATACAAACAAATATTTATAATTAAATAGCTAACAAATAAATAATACAAACAAATAATTATAATTAAAGTAGCTAACAATTAAATAATACAAACAAATAAATAATATATTGTTACCTGATCCGATAAATTTTCTCCACTTCGAAGATTAGTACTAGCTTGTGCCAAGGCATCTCTCCACATACTAAACGATTGGCTAAGTAATTTCCAACGACTGGACATCGATTCTTTGGTTCTTTTGCCCGCCCATTTTCTCAAGATAATTGGTATGAATAAGACTCCACATTTCTCGCAACTGCATCTCATTACCCGTAAGCGGATCATGAGTAACTTGAACCCAGCTAGCACACAACGCAACATCTTCAAGAACAGACCAATTCGTACCTGCAGCAGTAGTCATTTTGTTTGAAAAAAATTGGATTGAAACTTTGAGAGAAAGATAGGAATGTGGTTGAAAGTAGTTGAGCAAATATGAAATTGTGGTGTAAGGTAGATGGTAATGACAAGGTATTTATAAAAAAGTAAAAAAAAAAAAAATTTAAATTTTTTAAATTTTTTTCGGATTTTTATTCATTTTTTACAATTTTTTACAATTTTTTATTCAACTAATTAATCTCTACCGTTGGATTTAAAAAAAATTGAATTTCAACGCTCTAGATTGTGCCACGTGGCACAACGGTAACATTTCTGAATTTTAAAACTATTTTTTCTTTTTTTTTTAATTTATAAAGGAGAATAATATCAACCGTTGATCTTAGATCCAACGGTTCATATTAAATAAGATTTTTTTTTTTAATTACCGTTGCAAATCGGACGATCTAGTTTAAATAGCCGTTGAGATCGAACGGACCGTGGGAAGCCACGTGGCTTCCCAATGGTAACTTTTGAAACTGCGTCAGCGGGCCCCAAGTTCTGAAATCCTGTCGGGTGATGCGCCCCCACGCGCGCGTGAGGTGCACGCGCCTGACAGAAAATATAAAAAATTGGGCTGACGCCAGGATGACGTCAGCCTTGCGTCAGATATACTTCGGGCTCGCGGGCTGGCAACTCCTCACAGGCCTGTTGCTCGGGCCTCCCCTGTCCCTCGGGCTCGCGCACACTGGAGGTGGTAGGCCGGGCTCTCCGGCACTGTTCACGGGCCTGTCCCCCGAGCAGCACCTCCCGCTGGACCTGCTCTTATGGGTGATAAATCGACTGCCAGAGACACAATGAAGAAAGCATGTGTCCCAACTGTACCTGGAAGTGATGGATTACTACAGGTATGTACTTTAACCTTATGTATTATAAGTTTCAACGCCTCCTGAACTAGGTGGTCATAAAAATTAATATTTCCTTTATTTTACTCTCTTTTTTTCCTTTACAGGGCACAGAGGAAGGAATCAGGCTTGCAGATGAGATTGGTTTTCCTGTTATGATCAAGGTAAAGTATATTGTCTTATTATGTCTCATGATAATTAAAACTCATTATACCCCGCTATGTCCTAGAATTTACAGTGCAGACCTTTTAGTATTAACATAGAAAATTAAAAAGTTGAACATATTCCTAATGTACCAAATTTCTTTTCCCTCTTCATAAAAAAAAAAAGGAAATTAATGATTTAATATAATATAATTATTTATTAACTTTTTTCAATTGTAAACTGAAATTAATTTAGAGGAACACATGCCTATTACATAGAATAGCTGCTCATGAATTGTATCTGTTTGACGCTAGTACGCTACCTGATAGGAGCATATTTATGCGACTTAATTAGTTTGTTTTCTTGCATTTATTTAGTTAGTTATTGCTTATTAGAGTGTTTTAAGCTAATTTCGTGTGTTTGTAGGTCCAAATGACAAAGTGGGCAAGAAAGTACAATTTGGAGCATTTTAGAGCAGTTTTGGGCTTGGAATGGATAGCACATGCATGGAGCAAGTTGGATGGACGTTTTTGAAGTTCAAGAGCGGCTAGGAATGTGCTTAACATCTGGAGAAATTAATTCAAAATTTGGAAGATAAGGAATCAGCTAAAAAGAAGGGAACATTATCCAAATTACCTTATCTTATCCAAACCTTATCCAACCTTATCTTATCCTAACCAACATTATTCAAACATTATCCTATTTATCCAACATTATCTAAACTTATTTCCAGCTGCAAAAGGAGTCCTTATCCTATTCTAAATACTTCCCATCTGATTCTAGGAGTCCTAATCCATCCAAACAACCTAATACTTTCCCTCCTTGGTTTCTGCCAAACCCTACCATATATATACACAATTCTGGCGAATTTTCAAGGGGGTTGTGTCACAGGTTTTAAGAGCCTAAAATCCAGAAAATCCCCATTGTGCCGCAACCTTGCAAGGAGGAAGGAGAGGAGTCATTTGGAGCCGTGCTTGCCATTCAAGACGTTGGATTGTTGGAGCGTTTCTAGGTGTATTCTATTCTTTGTTTTCAATGTTTAAATTTAATTGTCTTTGTTTAATTGCGAACATGGGGAACTAAACTCGTTTTAGCTAGAGGTGAATTCAAAACCATGAACATATATGTGATATGAATTGATTACATCCAGTTATTATTTCATAAATCGTGAATGCAATTTGCTTAACTGTTTGATCGAAAACTTATTCTTGTATGTTGATTAAGGATGCATACTTAGTTTGCATGCATGAATTTGATGCCAAAATATAAGGGAGTTTCACCTAATAGTTACAAACTTATATTTACAAGTAGTGGAGGTTGCTAGTCACGATCGTGTTAAGTAAATTCCTGGTAGAAGTGTCATGCTGTTCATAGTCACGAATGTCATGTCAATGCTTATGATTTTCATAGAACTTAATGATCTTTGATATGTATCTCTATCATGCTGCTCATATAGGGAATTTGATAAGAATAATTTGGTTGCGATGTGATATCCAATTCAATGAACTTAGGAAAATCTGGTGGTTAATTAGTGCTGTTCACGGTTAACTTGGGGCATTGTCGTTCATGGTTTATAGGAATAATAACTGGAAATCGATTTGTGTTGCATCTGTGTCATGTGTGGAGAAGGACCCTCTAGCTAGCCTTTTACCCTTAAAGTCACCCCAATTCGTACCCTTTTAAGTTTGTTTTACAAGTTCGTTTGTTTAAGTTTTAAATTCGTCAAAACAAAATCCCCTTTAGTATTTCGTGTCAATTTAGTTTAATTTTCGCCCAAATCACCCTTAAGTGTTAGTTTTGAGTCATAGGAACTTAGTTTGTGTGTTTTGAGTCAGTTTAGCTTGTTTTAAGTCATTAGAGTCTAGTTTAGTGTTTTTAAGTTAATTTGTGTAGATTAGCAGCCCTTCTAATCCCCGGCCTAGAACGATCCCTACTTTCACATACTACATCTATAGGGTTTAAGTTTGTGTGCTGTTTTGTATCACATCACTACCCAATTTCCTTGCTATAATGCTAAGCTACGAAGATGTACCAACTCAATGAAGCTAGAATAAAAGTTTTGTATGTTTTAATTTTGATTTTCAGTCAAGCATGCAGTTCCTTACAGAAATTTAAGTTTGCAGCTTAGTTCCTAGTAACTACTAACTATAATGAGTTCTAACTGTTATCTCTGATCTTTGGATGAGTCCGTTTCATCATTTGGCAGAAACAATTCTAAACGATTTCAATTATAAGTGTGTTACATATAAACTCGAATATTTTTTTTCAAACACTGAGTTAAGGAAAGCCAATATAGATTTTTGTCTGTTATTGTTTCTGTTAAATGATAAGCATGTTTTGCTATTGAAGGCCACAGCAGGAGGTGGAGGACGTGGCATGCGTCTTGCTAAAGAACCTGAGGAGTTTGTGAAGTTGTTGCAGGTACTGTACCCAATGCATTGTCTTCTTATTTTGTTGCTTTGCTGATGCCCTCTTTTATTGTTTGTCTTCTCCGAAAGTGTTTCATTGATCATTTTTGGAGATATTGTTTAAGTTTTGTGTCAGATAAATTTGACAGTAAATTTGTATGGTTGGGCTCTTAGTTTAGTTGGTCTTGTTATCCTTAAATGAGCATTATATTTTTGTATTACATTGCTGTTTCCGTCGGCTTTTTTTTTTTTGCCTCAATTTGATTGTTTGCAGCAAGCAAAGAGTGAGGCTGCAGCTGCTTTTGAAAATGACGGAGTTTATTTGGAAAAGTACATCCAAAATCCTGGACACATTGAGTTTCAGGTAATGTGCTTGTAAAAGTTCCTGATGATTTTTATGGTGTATATTGTATGTTTTGAATTATTAGTAGTATTCATTTTGACAGTTGACGGCATTCAATTGAATGCCGCATCAATGCAGAAGATGCTTTTAAAGGATTCCGACCTGGGCGAGGTATGTATACATAGTTATATTCTGGTTCCCTTGTTTAATTGCTTAGTACAGCATGACACTTACGCAA
This sequence comes from Heteromeles arbutifolia, assembly GCA_024362995.1. NCBI lineage: Eukaryota > Viridiplantae > Streptophyta > Magnoliopsida > Rosales > Rosaceae > Heteromeles > Heteromeles arbutifolia. Next base: position 32,350,087 of record JANCRC010000002.1, on the reverse strand, counting down.
CATTTGGTCTTTTTCTGTTATTCTGTATTGTACTATGTGATGCAGCCAAACCCTGATGATATAGGGTTCTAAGTTAGTTCAGCACTCCAAGAATTCCATTTATTTTACTAGGGTTGCGCATGCACTGGTTTAAAAATGACATTATGTATTCACTCTGTTTTTAATACATAATCTTCTGCGTTTTTTAACGGGAAGAATAACAGCCTACTTAGCATCTGGAGGTCCCTTTGTTCGAATGGATAGCCATGTTTATCCTGATTATGTGGTTCCTCCAAACTATGATTCCCTTCTTGGAAAGGTTTGTGGCCCATATACATCACCAATATAATACTATAGCTTTCAGGTTTATTGTTCTAAATTTTAATCACTTTGGCAATATTGCTCTCCTGATGTAGCTTATTGTTTGGGCACCAACAAGAGAAAAGGCGATTGAGCGAATGAAGAGGGCTCTTGACGACACTGTTATAACGGGTAAATAATAATATAGTTAATTGGTGAAATCATTCAATATTATTTAATTTTTATGGCTGATGTGAAATTAAATTGCACTCAAATTTAAACCTTATCAATGTAGTATGTGTAAGTAGGGATCGTTCTAGCCGAGGATTAGAAGGGATGCTAATCTACACTAACTAAACTCTAAAACACTAAACTAGACTTACAAGACTCAAAACAAACTTAAAAGACTCAAAACAGCTTAAAACAACCAAATAGACTCAAAACAGACACTAGGGAGTTATTTGGACGAATTCTAACTTTAACTTGACTCAAAATGCTAAAAGACACAAAATTAAACTGATTCTAACTAAGTTGACACAAGAAAATAAAGGGGATTGGGTTTTTGACGAATTTAAAATAAAAACAAACTGATTAAGACACTAAACAAAGGTTGGTACAAATTTGGGTGAATTAAAGGGTGAATGGCTAGCTAGAGGGTCCTTCTCCACACATGACATATGCATACGAATTGATTCCCAGTTATTTTTCGAACAAACCATGAATGACAATGCCCCAAATTAATTGTATTGAACTAATTAATTCTCAGATTTCCCTATATTCATTGAATTGGATGAAATAGGCACCGACAACCAAATTATTCTTTATTAAGCTCCCTAACTATGAAAAGCATGATAGAGACACGAAACAAAGATCATTAAGCTTTGTGAAAATCATAAGCATTGACAAGGCATTCGTGACTATGAAAAGCATGACACTCCTGCCAGGGATTTACTTAACGCGATCATGACTAGCAACCTCCACTACTTGTAAATATAAGTTTGTAACTGTTAGGTGAAACTCCCTTATATTTTAGCATCAAATCCTAGCATGCAAACTAAGTGTGCACCCTTAATCAACATACAAGAATAAGTTTTAATCAAACAGTTAAGCAAACCACATCCACGATTCATGAAATCATAACTGGAGTAAATCAATTCATATATAACATATAATTATGGCTTCGAATTCACCTCTAACTATAAAGAAATTAGTTCCTCATGTTCGCAATTAAACAAAGATAACTTAATTTAAACATTGAAAACAAAGGATAGAATACACCTACAAACACTCCAGATTTCTTCCTTCCTTCCTTTGCAAAGCTGCGGCACAATGAGGTGTGTGGTGGATGGATGTAGGTGAGTTATGGTAGAGGGTGGTGGTCTGAATGGTGCAGCATAAACTTGTATTTATAGGGGAAGGGTGCGGCACAAACATTTAATGTAGGAAAAGGATTGCAAAACGTAGTTTGTGTGTAGGAAAATAATAACACAATCCTAAGGGGAAAAGGTTATGTAATCCCAGCAGGAAATAGGACATCTAGAAGGTTTGGGGCGCCACTTTTTTAGGGATTTCTAGAAAGGGTGTTGTTTGGCTGATTTTGGCACTTCTAGAAGGGATAGGTGCGACATCAATGTAGGAGAGGATAAGGTCTCTTCTAAAACGTGTTTTTATGTCTCCTAAACTGAAAACAAATCCCTTTTGTAGCAGGAATTAAGTTAAGAAAGGATTAGGATAGCATAAGATAAGGTAAGGTAAGATAAGGTTAGTTTGGATAAGATAAGGTTGGATAAGGTTTTGGATAATTCTCCTTCTTTGTAGCTGATTCCTTATCTTAAATGACTTGAATTAATTTCTTCAACTCTTTTGCACATTCCTAACCTCTCTTGAACTTCAAATTTGTCCATCCATCTTGCTCCATACTTGTGTTATCCATTCCAAGCCCAAAAATGCTCCAAAATGCATCTTTTTGCCAACTTTGCCAATTGGACCTACAAACATACGAAAATAGCTTAAAACACTATAATAAGTAGAAACTAACTAAGAAAATGCAAGGAAACAAGCCAACAAAGTCGCATAAATATGCTCCTATCAAATTCCTCCACACTTAGCTTTTGCTAGTCCTCGAGCAAAACAAAGAAACAAAACATAACCTAAACCTTCCAAGGTTCGCCTCAGGGATTTCCAATGGAACATGACATATTAAAAATCATTACTTACATAGATTTCAATTATCCCTACCCTCAAACTTATACTTAATCGCAGTAGCCACTCACTAGCTCGCATTTAATCAATTAAAAACATTTTGAATGTAGTAACATGCCTTAGAGAATCCCTCAATTCCTCACAAGATATACACTCTATTTTCACACAAATTTTCTGACTACACTCCCTACACTAGGTATATGTGAGAAGATTGATGTAAACAAGAAAACTAGCACTCACATATGTATTAACAAAGAAGGCATTTTCTGGAATTATTAATGCATGTATATATATGATCTCATGAATGGAATGCCACTACTTAGATGCGAGAACCAGGGACACCATATGCTCATACCAATCCCAAACTCCACATATTGAAACACATAACAATCAAGATAGAAGTCTAGGGATTATAATGGGGCTAAGGGTATTGGCTAACAAAGAAAGGTAAAAAATAAACAAAAGTTCTTAAAGAAATAGCAAGCAAAGCAATGAAATCAACTTAGAATTCCCTTCTAAAATGCAGCAATCAACTTTGAATCTTTTAGGGGATTTCGTACAACTTAGGGTCAAATTCAACTTTTTGGATCCTTTCTTCAACAACCAACAATTGTGAGTTCTTTCTCACTCATTTTGAACACTTTTTCTTCCTTTTTCACACACTTTTTCTTTTTCTCACATTTTTTTCTTCTTCTACCCGTGCCCTTATTATTTCTTTTGGCACACAACATTGTACAACCTTCCCCCACACTTATTTTTCTGCAATTTGTAGATCAAAAGGAATCCCTCTAAGTTATGCTTTACTATCCTTTAAGAACAAGGGTATGGATAGTCCTATTCTAGGCTAGGTAAGGATAATGTGGGCTAACAAAGAAAATAGGCTAAATAAGGCTCAAAGGGGTTAAACTTACAATACAAATGAGAAAGGGGTGCGGCTGTTTGGCTCTGGTTTAACTAAACAACTTCATCTTGTTATATGTTATGCACTCAATTTTATGCTTTGAATGAAACGGACATGAGTTCTAGTATTTGGAACTATAATGATGAAAACGCATTCTAAGTAGCAACCAAGCAAAGAAATAATGAGATCATGCAATGACTTTAGAAAACAAGAATGTCAAGATTAATAACTCTCCAAAAAACGTATAGGCTCAAGTCTCTCAAGGTTGTAGCGTTAGTTTGAGTTTCTTCCTTCAAGCATGTTACAAAAACTGATTTTATCCTTCTGTGATTACATGTGAATTTGTGAACGACAACTACAACTAAGCATAAACCAAAGAGCATATCAAACTTCAATCCATGTTTGTAACTTTCTTTAACAGTCATGCAATTAAAAACCAAATCCTCATCATTGTGTTGGAAGGTACCCTAAGACACAAACACATAAAAACAACTCTTTTTGGTATTTTTCAAAACTTTTTTCCATTTTTTTTTTCCAATTTTCGGATTTTTCTTTCAAGACACATAAAAACACTTCAAAACACACTAAAAACACTTAAAAACAGTGAGAAACAACTCTAGAAGTGATAGGTGATAAAACCCACGAATTTTTCATGAAAACACTTTGTTTAGCGCCCCCCCCCCCCCCCCCCCCCCACACACACACACACACACTCAAACTAAACATTGTCCTCAATGTTTCAAACATAGACTCACACATAAGCAAGCAAACAACACAACTAACAAACATAACAAAGATGGCAAAGTAAAAGCAATACAGAGTAGGGTTTAGGAACGCAAATTTGGTTGTAGGGCCAAAGCTTCCTAGTTCTTCTTTATTTGCATGGGTTACCTCCTAAGAAGCGCTTGCTTTAACGTCTTCTAGCCGGACGAATCCTTCAATTATGCTTCATTGGAGGCCATGGCATGGAATTGATCTTTGAATGGAAGGTGATACTTGAAATGATTTGTCAATGGTTTAAATTCTAGGGTGGGTGCCTGAATCATTAACAACATATTAGTATAAAACAAAATTGAAATTCGGGGAGATGGCTTACTTGTTTGCTCCGACGAGAACTCAAGGACAAACACCACATCTTTGAAAGTTTCAGGAACTTTGCACTTGGCCAGATTGAATGTGATGGTTGTGACTTGTCCTGTGTCATAAAATTCAACTTCCTTGGGCTTTATTGTCTCATGAACAGCCTCTTTGATGCATTCTACATATTCTCCAGCCACTTCTTTCTCTTGAATCATTCTTCTTGAGGTACAATTCTCTTCAAAAATTTCAACACATTGTAGAACTGGATTTGTTGTAACAACAATCGGGATAGTACTTGGCACCTTTGGGAAGGCTTCCATGATGTCTTTTTCACTTTCTTCGTTCTTGGAAATTATGAACCTGCGAGGAAAAGGTGCATTCGGAGGAATAACATTAGAATGAATTTAATTTGGGACGTCCTTACTTGTGGTGGGTGGTTGAGAGGGCTTAGGGGGCTGTGGCAAGGGTTATTCTACCCTTGCCGTGTGCATGTCTTCTTCCTCCTCCTCAATCAGCAGCTCATCATCCACTTCTAGGCTATGTTTGGACGTTTTTAGGTCAACTCCAACCTCCATAGCACTTCCCAAAGTGATAGCATCATGGATTTCAAAATCTTCCTTCAAATTTGCAATAGTTGAGTTGGAGAGTTCACTTTGCTCTAGAATCTGTGCCATGAACTCCGCGATCTGTCCAATTTGCTTTTCCAAATGGTCCACCCTTTTGTTTTGATTTTCTTGTCCCTGAGACAAAAAAGTGAGTAACTCAAGAATTTTATCATTATCCATTGACAAACCTGAACTTGGTTGGGCCGAATATGGTTGAGGCTATGGTGGTTCATATGGTGTTGTATAAAACTCCTCAGATGGCTGCCAATATCCTTCTTGTTGTGAGCCCTGCGTGAAAGAACTTAGTACATCGAGAATTTCATCATAAGTCATGGACATACTTGAATTCGATTGGAATTGTTGTGGGGGAGGCTATGGTGGCTGCATAGGTCTTGAATAAAACTCCTCATATGGCTACCAATATCCTTCGGGTTGAACTTGTTGAGATTCCCCCCACATATAATCTGAATAATCTCTCCAATCTGAATTGTAAACGTTGGAAAACATGTTGTCCCTTGATTGGTTATGGCTTTGATAACCCGAAGCACCTCAGTTCGCAGTGAATTGAGGACGTTGATGAGTTTGACATCCTTGCCCATAGGGCACCCCAAATGTAGAGGCAGTGTGCATTGTGGTTCTTTCGGCAATCTGGGACAATTGAGAAGCAAGATTCGCCAATTGAGCTTCAATGTTGGCAATTGCCATGTCTAGTACCTGAAACAAAGAAAACAGAACAAAACAAAATCAAAAACTAAAACTTAAAAACAAAAACACCAACAGAAACATGGGGGATTAGCAAATTTGCTAATCCCCGGCAACGGCGCCAAAAATTTGATGTGTAATTAAATTGCACTCAAATTTAAACCCTATCAATGTAGTATGTGTAAGTAGGGATCGTTCTAGCCGAGGATTAGAAGGGATGCTAATCTACACTAATTAAACTCTAAAACACTAAACTAGACTTACAAGACTCAAAACAAACTTAAAAGACTCAAAACAGCTTAAAACAACCAAATAGACTCAAAATAGACACTAGGGAGTTATTTGGACGAATTCTAACTTTAACTTGACTCAAAATGCTAAAAGACACAAAATTAAACTGATTCTAACTAAGTTAACACAAGAAAATAAAGGGGATTGGGTTTTTGACGAATTTAAAGTAAAAACAAACTGATTAAGACACTAAACAAAGGTTGGTACGAATTTGGGTGAATTAAAGGGTGAATGGCTAGCTAGAGGGTCCTTCTCCACACATGACATATGCATACAAATCGACTCCCAGTTATTTTTCCAACAAACCATGAATGACAATGCCCCAAATTAATTGTATTGAACTAATTAATTCTCAGATTTCCCTATATTCATTTAATTGGATGGAATACGCACCGACAACCAAATTATTCTTTATTAAGCTCCCTAACTATGAAAAGCATGATAGAGACACAAAACAAAGATCATTAAGCTTTGTGAAAATCATAAGCATTGACAAGGCATTCGTGACTATGAAAAGCATGACACTCCTGCCAGGGATTTACTTAACGCGATCGTTACTAGCAACCTCCACTACTTGTAAATATAAGTTTGTAACTATTTGGTGAAACTCCCTTATATTTTAGCATCAAATCCTAGCATGCAAACTAAGTGTGCACCCTTAATCAACATACAAGAATAAGTTTTAATCAAACAGTTAAGCAAACCACATCCACGATTCATGAAATCATAATTGGAGGAAATCAATTCATATATAACATAAAATCATGGCTTTGAATTCACCTCTAACTGTAAAGAAATTAGTTCCTCATGTTCGCAATTAAACAAAGATAACTTAATTTAAATATTGAAAACAAAGGATAGAATACACCTAGAAACGCTCCAGATTTCTTCCTTCCTTCCTTTGCAAAGCTGCGGCACAATGAGGTGTGTGGTGGATGGATGTAGGTCAGTTATGGTAGAGGGTGGTGGTCTGAATGGTGCAGCATAAACTTGTATTTATAGGGGAAGGGTGCGGCACAAACATTTAATGTAGGAAAAGGATTGCAAAACATAGTTTGTGTGTAGGAAAATAATAACACAATCATAAGGGGAAAAGGTTATGTAATCCCAGCAGGAAATAGGACATCTAGAAGGTTTGGGGCGCCACTTTTTTAGGGATTTCTAGAAAGGGTGTTGTTTGGCTGATTTTGGCACTTCTAGAAGGGATAGGTGCGGCATCAATGTAGGAGAGGATAAGGTTTCTTCTAAAACATGTTTTTATGTCTCCTAAACTGAAAACAAATCCCTTTTTGCAGCATGAATTAAGTTAAGAAAGGATTAGGATAGGAGAAGATAAGGTAAGTTTGGATAAGATAAGGTTGGATAAGGTTTTGGATGATTCTCCTTCTTTGTAGCTCATTCCTTATCTTCAATGACTTTAATTAATTTCTTCAACTCTTTTGCACATTCCTAGCCTCTTTTGAACTTCAAATTCGTCCATCCATCTTGCTCCATACTTGTGCTATCCATTCCAAGCCCAAAAATGCTCCAAAATGCATCTTTTTGCCAACTTTGCCAATTGGACCGACAAACATACGAAAATAGCTTAAAACACTATAATAAGTAGAAACTAACTAAGAAAATGCAAGGAAACAAGCCAATAAAGTCGCATAAATATGCTCCTATCAATGGCAGCATAATTGGACTTTATGTAGAAGAAACTTCGTGTGAGCCATTTGAATTTAAGCAGTGTTGTGAATAGAACAGAAGGGTCAAAAGTGTTTTTTTTTTTTTTTTTTTTTTTTTTTTTTTTTTTGTCGAAGTTTTTTTGAGAGTTTCAGGTTGCAATAATTCACGATGTAAATCTGGAACACTCCTTTTTCGTTGTTAATGGTGGTTGATGAGTTATTGCCTTTGTTCCACAGGGGTTCCCACAACCATTGAATACCATAAACTTATCCTTGACATAGAGGATTTAAAAAATGGCAAGGTTGATACTGCTTTTATTCCAAAGCATGAAGAGGAGCTACAAGCGGTAAGAAGCTAGTCTAATCCTGAACATAAATTTACCGGCGAGCCTTCGATTTTCCATTCTGGGTTCTCATATTTACTAATTCCTCTTTCATGTGCCTACAGCCCCAACATTTGGTGCCCGCAGCCGCTGCCAAGAACTAGCTGGTGCATCTGCTTTACATGGATGGCTCTCTAATTGCCACTATCTGGTCTAGTCGACCTCATTTAAACGGCAAATCTTTCGCTTTTTTGTACGAGTTATATAATTCAGTGCCCTTTTTATACTTACTAGAACTAATAACATTATTCGCATGCCTTGCATTTGAGTATTTCATTTGAAATTTTGACATGTTCATGCGTTTCAGTTGGGTGTTCAAACTTTTATTGCTCACCCTGTGTATTTGCAAGCTATTTATACTTAGCAAGATCCTTGTTTCATAATTTAGGTTTAATCCTAATATCATATTGGGGTTTGACTTTCTGCTGAATTTCGTTCTTAGGTTGGAGATTTTATTTTTCAATGTGCCTAGAACACGAGCCGGTAATACAAGTGAAGGGACGTTGAAAAATATATCCTCTCTACTTATATTATGAAATGTAGTGTATCGGCCTTATGTTTTGGTTACATGGAAATATCTATCCTTTGGAGATTTGTTGAAAACAACCTTAGAAACTTGTTGGGTGGAGTGGCATCCTAGCAAATGATGGAGGGAAATTGGTAAATATATATTCACAAAACTAAATATAAACAAATTTAGAAAACTATTCAACATTGTTTTTAGTTTCTAATTTTACTTGATACATCATTATTTCTACACTTTGTGCAAATTATTGTCTAGTTTTGTTGTGCCTTTGGAGAAAAATCTCATTCAAGTAGGCAGCGCGTGTTTGGGTTTGGAATTAGAATATCATTCGTATCCTGCCCTTCCCACCCTCACCATATCAGATTTTTGTCCTTAATGTCCGACCCATTAGGGACGAAAACCTCCCAAGACCCTACTCTCAACTCCTTAATGTTCTCTCAAATATTTTCTCCTTCGTCTTTAAATAAAAACTAGTCTTTCCACACGCACTCATGTGGGTGTGAGAGACAATTTTTTAATCACGGACGTCATGCACCCTTAAAGATGGCTTGCGTTAATTGTTTTCATTGTAATTGTGAATATCTATTTTTAATGCATTTGTGCAATGCAGTGGCGGATCCACAGTGGGGTCAATGGGGTCGCACGACCCCTTGGAAGCCATGGAAACAACCTTAGAGACTCCTTGGAGTTGCTGGTGCGACCCCTTGGAGCTGCTGGTGCGACCCATTGGCTGCACACCAAGTGTTCGACGAAAGGTCTGAAAAAACTCCTCGACTGGGCAAAACGAAGACGAAGACAAAGGCGCGCTGCGTGCCTGTTTTTTTTTTTTAAACAACTTGGGCAAAACGACATCGTTTTGGCCCAGGAAATTTTTTTAAATGACCTGGCCAAAACGACGTCGTTTTGGGCTAGGTCTAAACAAACAAAAAAATGCCCAACGTGTCTTGGGCAGGTCTGAACAAAAAAAAATAATGCCTAGCGTGTCCTTTTCAGCCCTATTTCAGACAGATTCATTCCAAAACCCCCAAATTTCTTTTGTTTTCTCTTCCTCTCCAACCCTAAGTTCCAAACTCAATCCCCCCCCCAAACCCTCAACTCCATCTCCTCCCTTGCTGCCGCCATTAAGGTGCCTTTGTGCTGCTGTCGTCGTCACTGTGGTGATGGTGCCACCAGCTTTGCTCTTTGTATTTGCTCATTGTTATTGTGAAATTTCACAATTCAAGTAAGTTCTAAACCCTATGTATGATATATTTAATTTAATTGAAACCTAATTCATATTTATTTTGATTATATTGGTGGTTTGTTTATATTGTGAGTATTTATTTTGAATATTTTGTATATGTAGAATATATTTAATTTAATTGAAATTCAATTCATATTTATTTTGATTATATTGATGGTTTGTTTATATCGTGAGTTTTTATTTTCATTATTTTGTATATGTAGAATGCAAGATGAGATATTTAATTTAATTGAAATCCAATTCATATTTATTTTGATTATGTTGATGGTTTGTTTATACTGTGAGTATTTATTTTGAATATTTTGTATATGTAGAATTATTATGGAACGGTTTTTTAAGAGAAAGTCATCATCGGGTTCGGGTAGTTCGAATAATGTTGATAGTTCAAATACTGTTGGTAGTTCAAGAACTCCAAGTTCAAGACAAAGTCAGTTAGATGGTGTTTTGGGTAATCTTGAAGCGGATCCTGGATTGAGAACTCGAATAATAGATTACGATGCTAATATGAGAGATGAGGTCCGAAGATCATATCTACAAAAAGGACCTTGTCAACCTAGAGGTCACAATTTCCCAATAACTAATATGTCGGGAATTAATCGACGCTTCATTCCCCAATGGTTTGATGAGTTTGATTGGTTGGAGTATAGTATATCTAAAGATGCGACATTTTGTCTCTATTGCTATCTCTTTAAAACCGATTTTGCACAAGTGGGTAGTGAAGCTTTCACTGGAGATGGATTTAAGACTTGGAAGAAAGGGAGAGAAAGATTTAAGATGCATGTTGGACCGGTTGGGAGTGTTCATAATAAGGCTAGAGAAGCTGCTACAAATTTGATGAATCAAGCTACACATTGAAACGGCAGTGAGCAAACACTCCGACCAAGCTCGTAAGGCTTATCGCACATGCTTGAATGCATCAATCAAGTGCACTAAGTTTTTATTGCGACAAGGTCTTCCTTTTCGTGGCCATGATGAAAGTGCCACTTCAAGCAATAGGGGAAATTACTTGGAGCTATTGCAATTCCTTGCAGATAATAATGATAAAGTTAGAGAAGTTGTGATGGAAAATGCTCCGGGGAATCTCAAATTACTAGCTCCTAGCATTCAAAAAGAAATTGTGAATTCATGTGCCCTTGAAACACTTGATGCTATCATGGATGGTCTAAAAGATAGATTCTTTTCAATATTGGTGGATGAAGCACGTGATGTGTTGGTGAAAGAGCAAATGGCTATGGTGTTGCGTTATGTGGATGACAACGGGCATGTAATTGAAAGATTTGTGGGTATCCAACATGTTACCAACACTACTTCAAGTTCACTAAAGGATGCTATTGACACATTATTTTCTCACAACGGTTTGAGCATTTCCAAGCTACGAGGACAAGGTTATGATGGTGCTAGCAATATGAGAGGTGAGTTGAATGGCCTTAAAACAAAGATATTGAGAGATCAACCTTGTGCATATTATGTTCATTGCTAGCAATATAGACATTGCCTCTTTTTTTGCAACGGCTAATAGTGTGGTTAATCATGTTGGAGCATCTTGTAAGTGGCGTGATTTACTTAGAGGGCAACTTCAAGAAGAGCTTGTGGTAGCTTTTGAAAATGATTGTCTTATAACGGGGCAAGGCTTAAATCAAGAAACAAGTCTCAAACGTGCCGGTGACACACGATGAAACTCACACTATGGTACCTTGATTAGCATCATTTCCATGTTTTCATCCGTGGTTCATGTGCTTCAAATGGTTATTGATGATAATCCCAATGAAAGTGCGGGTGAAGCAAATAAGTTAATGAGAGAACTACGTACTTTTGAGTTTGTGTTTCACCTTTTCTTGATGAAAGTCATATTGGGACTCACAAATGATTTGTCACAAGCATTGCAAAGGAAAGATCAAGAAATTGTGAATGCAATGGCTTTAGTGAAATCATGCAAGGAAAAGCTACATTGGATGAGGAATAATGGGTTCGATGCATTGGTTGATGAAGTATCTTCTTTTTGTGAAAAACATTATAATGATGTTCCTAACATGGAAAAGGCATTTATACTTCCATGGAGGTCAAGGCGTAATGCTCCAATAAAGACAAATCGTCATCATTATCATGTGGAGCTCTTTATTTATGTCATTGATGAGCAAATTACGGAGTTAGAGGATCGCTTTAATGAGGTAAATACCGAGTTGCTTATTTCTTCGGCTATCTTGGCAATTTCCTGAGGTCGAATTTTGATTGTGGTTGGAGCGAAAAATTGCCCCCGGGCCTTTAGACTTAACCATTCTTCAAATGGAATTGATTTGTAATTGGGAACGTAAGGAAAATGTTCTCCATCTAGCCAGGCATTAAATCTAGCCCTGTCTTCATGTACCCATTGCTCTTGCAGGGTAACAGGAGCTTTTATTCTCAACATGTAAGCGAATGACTTTTGCATCTCTTTATGGCCACAAAGAACTTTTTCCGTTTCCAAAGATCTTTTACTTTCCTCATTGTCTTTTCCCAATTGCTCTAGGAGCTCATACAATTGGCTACGTGGAGCTGGATCAGAATCTTGATATATCATATGAACTTCGTAGTTTTAGCACTGGGTCCCATTGGGCATGCCAAAATGTTGACCCTGAAAATTACCAAACCTACGTGGCGCGTAGGCCGAGTAATCTATAAGCTAACTACATCATTCGGCTGTGTGCGGGGCATGCCAACTCGACAACCGAACTCGGCTGGTAAGTAAAATATATTGCGTGGCGTTCGGGCGCGCTGCTGACTTCTTAATCTTGCGACTGCTGTCGAGGAAGGAACAATTCTCGGCCTTCGGGTTCTAGAGCCTAAAGACAAGGCTGCTAGTTCTGCGAAGTTCAATATCAAATTCGGCTGTCAATGTGCTGAATGTAGTAACCTGGTAACACCTCACTTCGCCGAGAAAGCTAATGAGATGACCTCTGTCAATAAGGATTCGAAAATCCTTCTCGATCGAGACTTGGATAGGTAACCAGTCGGCCCCTTTGCAATGCTGTTTATCCAAACTGAAGGTGCTCCGCGGTCGGCTGATTCTACGGCGATAGTGCTGTTTATCCAAACTGAAGATATCACCGATTGCCTTCACAGTGCTGTTTATCCAAACTGAAGATGTGTTGGCGAAAAGAAAAATAAAAATCTCAAGTTTGTTCAGAGGTTTCGCGTAGAGCGAGGGTTTGCGCAGGGCAGATTTATGTGTTGAGTTGGAGGGATGGCAGATTTGTGTGTTGAGTTGGAGGGAGCTTTTCCGTTGTCACTGCCTCTGTATTTATAGGGACATATGCGCGTTGGTTGATAAGCTGATATAGGCTACTACCATGTAGTAGGACTCTTTCACTAATTGCGTCAGATAAGCCTTACATTCCCACGACTCTGAACTTGGCCAAAAATGCAACCAAATTTGATCTTCATGCTTAGTCTTATCAATTATCACATCCCAAAATAACCTGCACGCTTGGATTGGTTTAAATAATGCCCATCAAAATAACCACCATTATATATATATATATATATATATATATATATATATATATATATATAAAACTGGTAGCTTTTCACACGGCAAGCCAAGTCCATCTCTCATCTGACAACATCCATAAATAACTCAGCCAACTTAGGTCACCTATCTCACCATTATCCAATACATATATTGGTTTTAAATGAAACTAATCCATTGTATCACCGCGTGAATCGCACCAAATATCCCAAACCCATTTGAACTGTACTTATGTTGAACATATGATTTGCTTCGTCATTTATGTTTAAGCAACCCGCTGGATATAGCCAATATTAGGCTTAGATAATCTAATATATATTAAGAAATAATATTATGATCAAAACCATAATATTATACCTTAATAATTGAAAATTATCTTAACCACTTTATCATCCCACGGTCTAGAACTTTACTCATTTAATGGCCTCGACTGCACGGGCCGGTAGTGTAAATTTGGGTCCAAACAATACCATAAGCTATTAAACCGTCTACGGAAATTTCTCAAAGTGTTTGTGCAGGAAAAAGAAGAATTTCAAGTATATATAACTGATTAATATTACTGCTACATAACTGAAAAGCCACTAATTCTCCAACTTTTGCTAAGACGATAAAGATGAGAGAATAACTTTGCTCACTACCTTCAATTAAGGTACAACTTTACCACCCTACTCAATGCTATCCACGTGCAACTGGCGGGGTTGTATTTATTACAAAAAATAAACCATATACAATGTATAACGGGTAGACCTGTCGTCCAAGACCCCATGGTCCAAGGAAATTGTGATCACCCACTATTTGTTGTTGTATTTTCTCCTCCACCGTTGGAATAAAGATTGAACTGTGGGTGAACACAATTTTCTTGGACAATGGGGTCTTGGAGAACAGGACTTGTATAACAGGTGGATGCATTGAGTAGGGTGGCGATGTTACACCGTGGTAAAAACAGTGAGCAAATTTTTTTGCAAAGGAAATGGCCACTTTCTTATAGGAGTAGTAGTAACTTAGTAAGAAAGTAATAATAATTAATAAATACGCAAATATTAACTCAACGAAATCTTTAATACTATAAAACCAAATGACTGCAATCAAAGATGTGTAACTTGGAAGTGTTCATTAAGTTAACAGCTGGGAGCTAGCATCTATGCTAAGTTTCTAAAGATGCATGTTCCATTGAGTCCTAAGACAAAACAAACCTGGCATTACTTCTTAAGCATGCAACGGTCTAATGACATTATTGTCAAACTAATGATTGGTGTACAGCCTGGCATATAATTTTATAGTGATATATACATAAATCAACACAAAATGTCACTAAAATGAGAACGTAAGTTAAGGATTTAAGTGTGAAAACCAATCGACAAGCTACTTATTGATGTTAGAGTACTCAAGTTTTACTTTGTCTGTCAAGCTTGTATCTTACTCTTCAAAAGCTTACTGAGATGACTATTAGCAAGTTGGCACAAGGCCAGAAGTGGAATGTTAGCTTAATCAAGATGTACATGTTAGTCGAGGACAATAGAGAGAACACAACAATCACATAAGTATTTCCACTAACTTTCTGAAACTCTACTTAAAACCGTTGTTCTCAAAAGGAAACAATATTCGGACATCTTCTGCATGAATTCAAGCGCACAACATAGAGACCTAATACGGGAATGAAGTCATTCAAGTACCATTCGATGACAAACAATAACCTGATTAACTCATAACTATACATCAAGAGAACATATATACATATGTCTCTGTGTGTGTGTGTGTGTATAACTTTTGTTTTTTACCTGTACATGAAAATGTCCAGTCCATGAAGCTGCTTCTTGCAAAGATAACAACTGAGAAATTGGGAAGCCCAAAACTCTCTTCCCACTTCACCGATACTCAATGGAGAAGTAGAGAACACCCCAGAGGCCACCACCGCATCAGCACTAGGATCATCCACAACCCCACTCCGCTTATCATCGAAATAAACCCGCTTCGATGTCAAATTGTTTCCGAAATGCGAAATCACACACGTATAGCTCTCAGACAATTCATTCACCATAGCCCCTTCCCTCTCCACACAAAACCCACCTCTGAAATTAGCTGCAGAGACTATAGGGATTGGGCTCGACCTTGGTGACTTTTCAGACAAAGCCACTTCATTGGGGCTGCCCAAATCAGTCATGGCAGCCACTATTCCAAGCCCAACAACCCCATCTTGGAAATTTCTTGGGGATTTGATTGACTTGGGGAACTTGTCAGAGGAAATTGACTCGGAAAAAGTAGTGAAAAGCGAGAGACTGATTGTGGGTCGCTTTTTCCCGGAAAAATTCTCCATCTTCCGGAAAGTCTGCAACTGGGTTTTGTTCAGATTCTCTTACTTTTGCTAAATTGAATGGTTGTCTTACTTTTGCTAAATTGAATGGTTGGTCAATTTGCTTTAGCTGATTTAAAGGAGGATTGCCAAAGCAGAGGAAGACTGAGGCATAGAGAAAAGGGTTTTCTTGACTCTTTCTAGGAAACCAGAAAAGATTGCAGATATTTAGAGAGAGAGAGAGTTTTGTGCAAAGCTTGGAGGGAGTGAAGTAGAAGCAATGGAGCAAGAGGGAGGAGTATTATTTTTTGCTAAATTCAGTGCAGCTTCTGAGAGAAGTACCTCCTCTTTCTCTCTTTAAAATCTATAAAGCTTGAGTATTTCTAGAGAGAGAAACCTGCTAGAGAGAGAGAGAGACAGAGATGCAGAGGAAGACCACCTTTCAGGTCTCTTCTCCCTGTTCTTCTCCAACGCCTCTGTGGTATCAGAGGAAAGGGCAATATAAATACACTATTTTTTTTTAATTAAAGTTTTTATTAAATTATTATTCTTGCAATAAAAATACAGCAACAATAATTTTTCATTTTATTTTGTAATAATTGGTGGTTGTCACTTTCCTTATTCTTTCTTTTTCTTAAATGCCCCCTCCATGTTTTGGTTAATAAATCATGGCCATTGAGTTCTTAGATTCTTTTACATCTTTCATATTTGTGTCCATAAAAAAAAAAAATTAAAAAAACTTCTTGTATGTTTTGATGTCTGGCAAAAAGACCATAATATTTGCGAGTGAGTTGCTTCAAAAATGAGTTTCGTTTTGTTTCTTTACTTTTTCACCAAAAATTGTTTCACTAGGTTAAGATTTGATAAAAAAAAAATGTTTTGTTTATATTAAAAGCAATGATCTTTCATTTATTCAAAAGAACATTGACTATTAAGAGTACTACTCTTGTTCTCTTAAATAGCTCACAACGTTATGATCAATAGACTAATGCTTCACATTTTGTCAAATTTAAATTCCAAATTTGATAAACTATTGGTTAATTGACCAAATCTAAGTTCACTCATCATTCGAGAACCGATACTCTAATTTTCTTAAAGAAAATAAAAAGAGAGAAAAGCAAATGTTGCTTCTTCTTTTTTTTTTTTTTTCTGACTCTTCTTATCTTTGTAACAATTAATGACTTGTAAATTTTAAATATTTCTACTGGTAATTCTAAGTTAATACCACTCATGACTTTTATGAATGATAAGTTCGATAACTTGACGTAATAAGCGTTATTTTTTACTCTAAGAAAACTTTCAGTTTGGATTGCCTTCTATGTTTAGAAGAAAACGTATCAAATCAAATTAAAGATTTTAATGCCGAAATATTCTCTCATGTACCCAAAATATTATGTGGCCAATACTCCTGATTTCATCCCTCCCTCTCTATCCGTTATGTTTCAACCAATCACAATTGGAGAAGAAACTAATAGAATTGTGTATTATTTTAACAAACGATATTATCTACACTAAGTGGGAGGATGGTGAGCTTAGCCTCACAATGGACTAGCAATAATGTTGTTCAAATTCACCTTTGGCTAAAATTGAACCTAAGACCTCTCACTTACAAGTTGATAGGAATACAACTAGATTATAGTACTAAGTGGCTATTGTGCGTTGGATACATGCATGAAAAGTCCTTGTTAAATAAGGATCTAGATGACGAAAATAAACTTAATTTAATAAATAAGGGGCCAAAAAAATTGACGAAAAGTGAGGGTATTTTTGTTATTTTTGTTCTAATTTAACGGAGACTTTTTACCGAATGACCAAAATGATTAACGATGGACAAATTTAGGACCACTTACATTGATTTTAAATCTTAGGGACCAAAATGAGGAGTTATGCTAGTCTTAGAAACTATTTTGACTAATAAGCCATAAAACCATAAGACCATCACTTAGTTAACAATGCGTTAAAGTAACTTTGCCAACCAATAAACTCCTATTTAAGCTTTAACCTTTTTTAATACAACGATATATTCACACTAAGAAGGTGCGCAATGGGTTAGCCACATAATGAGTCAACCATAATAATTTGGTACCAAACTTGTCATTCACAAGTGACACACCCCGACCCGAAAATCAGGGAGTGCTGGCCGTCACGTGAGCGTGACGTAACCATAAATGCAATGCAGAAGCGATTAGGTAAGAGAATTACGAATAAATAAAGACCAATTACTAGCAGTGCCATCCAAATGACATGCTAGCGGATCTCAGTGGTATCAGGTGAGTTATATTGTGTTGATGATGTGAATTGTGTTGAGAGCTCATAACCTGCACCACCGGTGTTAGTGCTTATGTTGATATTCACCTCCCGCACCGCACGCTCCCTTGGATCCAAGTAGGTGTAAGTCCTGTCGTACAGACTACTTCTGTGGTTCCGACTCGTAGGTGACCTGCGATACGTCGCACAGCTGTTTGATGAGAGTTGCACTAGAGCGTATTATTACACCAAGTCCTATCGTACAGACCACTTTTGTGGTTCCGACTCGTGTGCAGGCATAGGTATTGAGCTATATGATTAGCCGTACAGGACCACTGCAGGGTCTCCGGCTGATTTGTTATTCTACCTGATATATATTTGCATATCCTCACTATGTTTTGATGCATATGGCATGGCATACTTTCATATTATGGATTTTGAACGATGATTTGTGGAAATGTTGAGATATATATGTTATATGCTATTTTCTAGGAAAGTATACAGGTTTTACCGTGAGGGGTTATATATGTTGATAAAGGAAATGTTTTGAAAGCTTTGTTTTACTGATCCACTCAACTTTGTTTTACGCCCCTCCAGGTTATAGTTAGGAGTGTTTGGTGGCTCACGAGGATCCCCACGGCTATTCTGACGAACTTCACACATGTAGGACTCACCTTCGGGTGTTGTAATTTAGTAATTGTCCTACTTGACTGCATTTAGAATCTTATGCTCTGATTATGTGTATTTCACACTTAAACTCTCGCTAGCATGTGCCCGGGGCGGACCACTTCCCGGGCCCGCTCCACCACCGTAGCACGATATTGTCTGCTTTGGGCTTACCATTCCCTAAAGGTTTTGTTTCTGGGAACTCACGAGCAACTTCCCAATGGGTCACCCATCATGGGAGTGCTCGTGAGTTCCCAGTAACAAAACCGTGAGGGAATGGTAAGCCCAAAGCGGACAATATCGTGCTACGGTGGTGGAGCGGGCCCGGGAAGTGGTCCGCCCCGGGCAAGGATCTGATAACAAGAGTTGAACTTAAGTCCTCTCACTTACAAGTGGAGACAATTACTACTAAATTGTAGTATTATGTGACTAATTACTATTTAGTTTATTTATGAGCAGACATGGGCATAGCTACAACTACATTGATTTGAGTAAAAGTGCTTTTTCTAATGAACCTAAGTTTGAATCTCTCCCTTCTCTCTCTACGGTTTAGTTTAATTTAGAGTATCTCCAATGAAGTAGGCAAATGAGTAACTCATTTTGATGAGCTACATAGGCAAAATCAAGCTCCAATGGAGTAGGCAAAGTTTGCCTACTCCCGTAAAGTAGACAACATTGCCTACTTCTACATGTGTAGGTAAAAACTGGATCCCACATATCTTTTATAATGAAGTAGTCCATGTTGGGGAAAAAGATAAAAATGAAAGATAAAAGTAAATATCAAAGGTGAGCGAAACTAATAAAATAAAATTTTGGTTTTGTTAGATTGGACTGACTAATTTTTTAATGAGGCAACTGAGTATGCAACTTGTCACGCCAACTATTATAGTACAATTTTACCTATTATGCTTGCCTACACTGTTAGAGAACATCATTAGTAAGCCTGAAAATTTCTTGCATGACCTGTTAACCCAACATGGCACAAAAATAATAGGTTTCAGGTCAACTTATTAACAAGTCATTCAATATCCGGTCACCTATTAAGAACTCATTAACGAGTTGGGTCACTATCAGTCACATATTAAGATTCCGATAAGATATGTGTAGGTATGACACAAGCACAACCCGTTTGCCAGGTCTAGACATTAGACATAATAATTTCTTACATGACTCATTAAGCAAACATGAAACGAAATGACCCATTAACGAATTAGGTCATTACTGAGTCACCAATGAAGAATTTGTTAAAATAATGGGTTTGACACGACATGATTCACTACGATAATAGGTATGACATGAAAACAGTGAGAACCTTTCCAAAACAATGAATATAAGGCCCATTCCATCAGTCCGACCAGGAGTGAGTAGGGTAACCTTTACGGCATTACAATAACATATCAACACTTGGTAGTTCCCAACAAGCACTTAAAAACCACTTTATAGTCGGAGTCTTAACAGAGTTGTACGGTCTGCCACCTTAGAGCAACTTCACCGTTGCAAAGGCCCCCTAGGACAAGTCATTATTGAATAGCCTTTAATGAACAGTAACTGCCTTAATGAACAGTAACTGTCT
This sequence comes from Heteromeles arbutifolia, assembly GCA_024362995.1. Classification (NCBI taxonomy): domain Eukaryota; kingdom Viridiplantae; phylum Streptophyta; class Magnoliopsida; order Rosales; family Rosaceae; genus Heteromeles; species Heteromeles arbutifolia. The sequence goes on along the minus strand of JANCRC010000002.1, from coordinate 32,329,927 downwards.
TTTGCATCTTCACCCCTACACTGAATAGCTATGGCAATAGGCAATAAAATATTAGTATTTTTTATTTTATAAAATAATACAAAATAATTTTATTTGTAATTTAGGATAAGATTTTTAATCGTTCTCGTTGCGCCACGTGTCATTATCCGAGAACAATTTTTGGTGATAGATTTTGATAAGATATTTATCCAATGTCGTCGTGCCACATGTCGTTACTTTTTCAGAATCATTGAGGATAGATTTCTGATAAGATTTTTAACTAGTCATGTTGCGCCACGTGTCACAATATGAAGGCAATCTTTAAGGATAGATTTCGATCAGATTTTTAATGAATGACGGCATGCCATGTGACATTATCTGCAACCTAATCCTTTCTTTTTCCTCCATATAACCCACCATCTAGAACCAGAAATCACACACCATAATCAAAATCTCTATCATTATTCATAGTTTTCGCTTCCTTCTTCACCAAAATCAAAATCTCTATCATTATTCATAGTTTCTGCTTCCTTCTTACAATGTCTTCTTCATCAAGGATGTTGTTGGAAATCGAGGAGCAAGAGAAAGAATTGTTTAAGCAAGGGGAAGAAATGTTCAATCTCTAGGGGGCCCAAAATGAGATGGAAGACGAAGAGGATGAGGAGCGTAGAAGAAGAGATGACGAAGCAAGCAGCCAAAGAGCCTTACATTCTCGTCGAGTCATCCAAGTTGTGGCTCATATTTGTAGGCCCAGCCATTCCAAAACCTTGATAGAAGCAGGCAATGACGAGGTACGGATCTCTTGGACAATTATTTTGTCCGTAACAGTGCATTCCCTGATACGTACTTTAGACGTCATTTTAGAATGGAACGACATTTGTTCAACAAAATCATGATTGTTGTTTGCAACCATGATTCTTACTTTGTGCAAAAGAATGATGCTTTTGGTGTTATGGGTCTCATTCCTGAGCAAAAAATTATTGATGCCTTGAGGATGCTTGCATATGGAGCATCTGCAGACCAAGTGGATGAGATAGAGAGGATAGGGAAATCAACCATTCTTGAGTCCCTGATGAGGTTTTGCTCCGCAATCGAATCTATCTACACCGTAGAGTACCTCCGAAAACCTACTGAGATGGACTCGCAAATGAAGAAGGCCTAGATGCAAGGTTTTCCTGGGATGATTGGAAGCATCGACTGTATGCACTGGACTTGGCAAAACTGTCCAAGTGCATGGCAACGAGCTTATGGGGACAGAAAATGAGCAAAAAGTATCATTTTGGAGGCGGTGGCATCATTTGATACATGGTTTTGGCATGCTTTTTTCGGTGTTCTGGGGGCTCAAAATAACCTCAATGTCTTTGCTGAATCCCCAGTGTTCAACAATGTCCTGGAAGGAAAAGCACCAAGAATCACGTATTGGGTCAACGGACGTAAGTACCACGGGCCATACTACCTAACAGACGGCATTTACTCAAGGTGATCATCTTTTGTCAAAACAGTGCCACGTCCACGAACTACAAAGGAAAAACACTTTGCAAGCTGTCAAAAGAGGTGTAGGAAGGATGTGGAGCGTTGTTTTGGTATCCTTTAAGCTCGTTGGACGATTATTAGGGGTGCTGCTAGAATGTTTGATTTAGAGTCGCTTCGATCCATCATGATGACGTGCATCATTCTTCACAACATGATTATGGAAGATGAGTACGATTATGATACCGTTGATGAATATGAGCCAATCACGATGAACAATTCCATAACACAAATATATTGTGCTTATGACGCCACCAAAGAACCTGTGTAACACGAGCCATTACAAAGGGATGAACGTTACAATGAAAGGCTCATTCAACGATATACTGCAATTTAGGACCCATATATGCACAATGAAAGGCAAATTGACTTGATAGAACACCAGTGGGAATTGAAACAAGCTCAAGAAACTTAAGTTCATTTAATGTGTTTGTTTTTATTTGGTGTGTATATTTAATTTTATTTGGTGTGTTTTTTAAGTTCAGTTAGTGAGTTTTTTTTTTGTTGGTGTGTTTGTAGTTTTATTTGGTATGTTTATGTAATTTTATTTGGTGTGTTTATGTCCTTTGAATAAAGATTCTCTTAGTTTAAATAAATTACCAAATTAAATAAATATACTCTTAGTTTAAATAAAGTAATAAATTCAATAAATTGGAAACAACATAAAGTACTTTATTCAATAAATAAGAAATTACAACCCAAAGTGATTGGAAAATTATGGGCTTCGATTAAAAACAAATTCCCTAGTCCCTCGTGAATGGGAAATCGTCACCTAACCAATTTGTGGTGATAGGATCATCTCCTTTTGTGGTGCTATGACCATCTCCTCTTGTGGTGCTAGGATCATCTCCTCTTGCTTTCACTTCCCTTGCACGCCTCCTTCGCACCACATCTGCTTTCTCCGAATTCCAAAAATATTTAGAATTCGGTGACTTCCCCTCTAAAGGCTCCTTCATAATGTCACGATCTTGTTAAGCCCTTCTTTCTTCTTTAATCTCTTCCCTTTCTTGCCTAAGTTGCTTTCTTTCTCTCTCATTAGCTTGAAACAATCTCTCAGTAGCTGCAACTTTTGCTTCCTCTCTAGCCTTATTAGCCTTAAATTTAACCATTTCCCGCGTCAAAGTCAATTCACCTTGGCGAGCAAGTTCTTCCATATATTTTGCATAATCATTCTTGGAAGCACTCACTTTTCTCTTTGAAGCTTTCTCACCTTGAGGCCTAATTGGATAACGGGTCGACCCCGACGCTTGTTCAGGGGGCGTTTCCGGCACTTCTTCTGTGTCTCATTCAACATGCGAGTCATGAACAGGCGTAAAGTGTAGAAGGGTGTTGTTCATGACAACTTCTGGACCGACAGGCACAACTCTGAATTTAGGACAATCTTTGACAATATTCCAACATTCCCACCGGGTGAGTTATTTGTTTTAGGTTTTGGTTTTGGCATTATACCAAGCTTGTGCTTGAAGTATCTACACAATGCGAGAGAAGAAATAATTATAATCAAAGTAGCTAACAAATAAATAATGCAAACAAATAAGTATAATGTAATTTTGGGTATAGTACAAACAAATAAATAATATATTGTTACCTGATCCGCTAAATTTTCCCCACTTCGAAGATTAGCACTAGCTAGTGTCAAGGCGTCTCTCCAAAGACTAACGATTGGATGAGTAATCTCCAACGACTGGACATCGATTCTTTGGTTCTTTTCCCACCAATTTTCTCTAGATAATTGGTATGAATAAGACTCCACATTTCTCGCAACTGTATCTCATTACCCGTAATCAGATCATGAGTAACTTCAACCCAGCTAGAACACAACGTAACATCTTCAAGAAGCGTCCAATTCGTACCTGCATCATTAGTCATTTTGTTGGAAACCAATTGGATTGAAACTTTGAGAGAAAGATTGGAATATGGTTGAAAGTATTTGAGAAAATATGAAATTGTGGTGTAAGGTTGAAGATAATGAGAAGGTATTTATAGAAAAGTAAAATCAATTTTTTTAAATTTTTAAATTTTTTTTTATTAATTTTTAACATTTTTTATTAACTTATTTAATTTATGCCGTTGGATTAAAAAAAAATTTGAAATCCAACCCTCACATGGCACAATGGATAGATTTCAGATTTTTTTACTGTTAATTTTTTTTAATTTATAAAGGCGAATAACGTGGACAGTTGATCTCAAATCCAACGGCTGAAATTAATGAAGGTTTGAATTTATTTTTTTTACCGTTGGAAATCCAACAGTCCACAAAAAGTAATCGTTGAAATCCAACGGACGCGGAGCTGCCACGTGGCCTCCAATTGTAACATTACGCAGGCCAGCGCCTGAAATATGTTGGGGACGTGCCCCCACGCACGGGTGTTATGCACGCACCTGACTAAAAAAATATTAAAATGTGGCTGACGTCGCCCTGATGTCAGCGTTGCATCACCCCCATCTCGAGCTCTCAGGCCCCTTCCTGCGCAATCGCCTGCATGGGCTGGACATGATTGCTGGGGCTATTGTCCCTTGTTCTGGAGCCAGTCCATCGAGCTACTCCACATGGTGGAGTTGCTTTTATAGGCGCTCTAGTTGGAATAGGTATCGAAGGAACTCCAATTTGTGCTCAACAACTCCCACTCAGATGCTAACCAATCTCATCCAATCTTAACTGCTCAATCTTGATTGCTTGGTAGACTAGTCAGGTTGATTAGTAAGGATGACATGATTGATTCATACTGCGCAGATGACAACCAGTTCTGACCCATGCAACACATATGCTAGACTGCTCTGAACCTTGCAATAGGAACGTCCAAGTGAACATGGCCATGCTACCGACTCCAACTACCCTAACGACCAGGGCTGGCCTTGAGGGTAAGGTTCTAAAAAACGACAGGTGCTAGTTGGGCAGCGGGAGGGTCCTAGCGCCTATGTGGCTAAGAGGGGCTTAGGCAGACTAGGCGGATTTAAGTAAATCTAATATATTTAATGTAAATAAGTACGTGATCTAAAAATTCCAGTCTAGCGCCGCCTAGGCCCTGCCTAGGCACTAAGTAGTTGGCCACCGCCCCGATTAATGCTTAGGCATTTGAATATTAAGAAAGGGTGCCTAGACCTACTGAGGTGCCCGCCTAGACCGTGCCTATCCCCCCAAAACCTGCCTAGACACCCGCTTAGGTTGCGACTCACTTAGACAGAAAACAGAAAACTTTCATTTTGTATTTTATTTTTTCAATAAATTGTAAGAGACTTGTTGAATACTTAAGGGAACACACATTATATACTTGTTCCCCATGTTTTCATTATGTTCCCATAGCTCATAATATATATGTCATTCCATTTTGTAGTTTATGATGAAAACAGACACTTATTTATATGAAATATAATAGATTTAATTAAGGAGAAATTAGGTTCACATCCTTTTTTTTGTTATTCCATTGATTAAAATCCTATTCATTTTCAAGTTTTGATCAAGGTCCTTGGGTATTAATAACATCATTAATTATTTGAATAATAAAATATTTTTATTTTTAAAATATATTCCTTTAGTGTTAAAAATGTTACAATTAGTATATTTATATTCATGGCTAAATTTTTTGTCATATATTTTTATTTTTAGTTTGTACCTATTTTTAATTTGCAAATATTTTTTAATTTGTACCAATTTTCTTTTCATTTTTAATTTGTACCCATATATTAGTTTCTTTTTGTGCCCATATTTTTTAAAGTTTTATTTGTGTTTGTATCCATGTGTATATCGTCACGTGACATTGTATATTTAATCAATGATAGAAAAATTACATATGGTATATTTATGTTTTATGCCTAAACTTTGTATCATATATTTATATGTTTAGTTTGTACCCACTTTTAATTTGCAACATTTTTTTTTAATTTGTAGTATTTTCTCTCTAGTTTTATTTTGTACCCATGTATTAATTTCTTTTAGCGCCTATATTTTTTAAAAATTCATTTGTACTCATAAGTTTTTATTCTTTTATTTGTACCCTAATTTATTTATAATGTACGCATTCTTCTTTATTAATGTACCACTTTTTTATATGTGAAATGTACCAATTGTTTTGTAAAATGTACCAATTTTTTTAACACTATGGATACATTCTTTTGCCATTTATTATTTCTTATTTTTGCATAGTTTTTATCCATTTATTCAATCAAAATGTTTGAATTTTTTTATTGTAACTGTTTCTAATAGTATTATAATGAGGGATTTTAAATTTATAGAATTATAAATCTCATAAAATATCAAACAATTAATGTCAAAACTATAAAACTATAAATATTAATAGTAATATAATGAGGTGTACAAAGTCAAGGGACCTTGATCAAACTTTGAATACTATTAAGGTTTTAATCAAAGAATGTTAAGGATTAAGGACCGCATCCAAAGTATCCCTTTAATTAAATTCGCCTAGTCTGCCTAGGCGCTAAGCCCTATGTCACAGCCCGTCCCGAAAAAATTTATTCCCGTTGTCGTGAAATGATGAAATTGCCCTCGGACGTTAAATAATGTGTGTGAGATATTTTTGGGTTAATTATTTTAGAGTAGTGACCCAATTAGAACTAAGTTTTTCTTAGTTTTTGATTGGTGGCTTTTGGACCACACATACACCCATACCCTTTCTCTCTCTTCTCTCACGTACACTATCTCCCTCGGAAACACTCTCCCTCTCTTCCTTCTTTGTACGGTCAACATCAAAACCCCATCAAACCTTGTAGATCGAGGGTGTAAAGAACACCATTAGGTTCGTGAGGACCATACAAGTCGAAAAGTACCACTTTCAGGTAAGGAAACCTTCGATTTCCCGTGAAAACCCTAACCTCTGATTTGGTCACTGTTCATGTGGTCGTAATTATGGATGTTTCAGGGGATTTTAAGCTCATAGGAAGCTTTAAGATCTCTCCCCGAAGCTCGGAGAAGAAAAATAACGTGAATTGGACGTCGGGATCGTGAGAGCCAGAGAACCCGAGTTGACGTACTATTCACATGATCGTAATCGGGGATGTTATAACGAATTTTAAGACTGTAGGGAGCTCAAGGAGGTCCTCACGAGGCCCGGAGTGGTTCATTGGAAGAATTTGGTCGTCGGATTATCGAGATCGACGAGTTTTAAGGTTTGCCGGATTAACGAAGCTTTTTCCGACGGGATTCCGGGGGTTTCAAGGCTCGAATCAGGTATGGTTTTGTTCGTCGTTGTGAGATCTTCAAAATGGTTCAAGTTTCATAGAATTTGGTTAAAGAATGAAAAAGATATAAGGTTTTGAAATTTTTCCAGAAACCGGCGACGGCGAAGGAGTCCGGCGAGCAATCGGAGAAGACGAGAGAATATTCCGTCAGAGTTGACGGAATATTCTAACGCCGTCAGGTAAATATAACAGGATCCGTTAGCTTTTAACAGAATATTCCCTAACTTCCGTTACTGTTACCGCCAGTGTACCAGGCACGTGGCTGCCCGTGGAGGCGCGTCTGACCGTGCTTTGGCCGACGCGTGGCGGCGCGTGAGATGTCGGAAATTTTTTATAAAAATATAGGGATGATCCTGAGGTTGTGTAGATCATTGTGGTATATTCATATACCCAATTTGAGCAAAGTATGAGAATTTATTACCTATTGTTGGTTATGTGCGTTAAATAACGTTTATTCGGTTATTACGTATATAGGTGAGGCCTATCCGAAAGACGAGCGTATCCAGGCTAGGCATGGGGATTACGACCCAGCTACATATATGTGAGTGGGTAGTTATTTTCAGTATATACATATATACTTACTGATTTTCCCAGAAATCGAATTTAAATGAAAGTATGTTTTAAAATGCCATGCATAGAAATTATATGAAATGTATTAATTGATATATGATGCATATATGTGAAATGGTGCTGTGGATGCACAGGTGAGTATCAGGTGAGTTATATTTTATTCATGTGAGTTAATGATGAAATGAATTGTGTTGAGAGCTCTTAACCTGCACCACCAGTGTTAGTGCTTATGATGATATTCACCTCCCGCACCGCACGCTCCCTTGGATCCAAGTAGGTGTAAGTCCTGTCATACAGACCACTATAGGTGGTTCCGACTCGTAGGTGACTTGCGATTATTCACACGGCCGTTCTGATGAGTATAACACTAGAGCGTATTATTACACCAAGTCATGTCGTACAGACCACTTCTGTGGTTCCAACCCGTGTGCAGGCATAAATATTGAGCTATATGATTAGCCGTATAGGACCACTGCAGGGTCTCTGGTTGATTTGTTATTTCACCTGCTATATATATTTATGCATCTGGCATGGCATACTTTCAGAATATTGTTTCCGAATTATGATTTGAGATATATGATGCTATATGCGTATATATGCTATTTTCTGGGAAAGTACACAGGTTTTATGACGAGGGGTTAGCGTTTTGATAACGAGATGATTTTTGGAAAAACTTTGTTTTACTGACCCACTCAACTTTGTTTTGCGCCCCTCCAGGTTCGAGATAGTAGAGCTTTGGTGGCCACGAGGAATCCAACGATGTTTTGACAGAATTCACAAAAGTATGATTCACCTTCGAGTGTTATCTTAGTATTCTCATTGACTGCACCTAGATTAGTATGCTCTGGATGTGCGTATTTCACACTTTAATTCTCACTAGCACATCATTGGATAATACTGCTAGTAGTTGGTTTTTATTTATTCGTAATTCTCTTACCTAATCGCTTCCGCTTTGCATTTATGGTTATGTCACGCTCTCATGACGACCAGCACACCCTGATTCTCGGGTTGGGGTGTGTCAATTTGGTATCAGAGCCAGGTTGCAGTCCTGTATATCTTGATAATTTCCTAGTTCTTTTGTCAGAAATATATCGCCTCGTAGAGAGCTACGTCGTTCAGATGAGCTTAGTTTCTCTGATATAGCTCAGTTAGGGGAAGCTATTGCTAATGTGATTCAGTCTATTATCCAAAGGACTTCTCTTATGACTGTTTATAAGTTAAAGCTGAATCACTTTATGGAAATGAAAGACCTAAGGGAGCAGAGCAATGGCTTAATCATTTGGAAAAGATGTTTCGGTTTATGCAAGTTAAGGGAATCTTTCTTCTGAAAGGTAGGTCAAGACGACTACCTGGTTTCTAAGTATTGAATTTGCATCCTGGTGGAGACAGGAGTTTTATTTGATGTCACTGGAAGAAACAGCTGATTGAGAGTTATTTAAAGAATTGTTTAATAAAAAGTTTATTCCTCCGGCATATATTGATGGTAAGAAGCAAGAGTTTACCAATTTGGGACAAGGAAAGATGATGGCGAATGAATATTATAGGAAGTTACGGACTTGTCTCGTTACCATATGGATATTGTTGGTAATCTGGTGGAAATGTTATGTCTTTTTAAGCTGGGTACTAAGAAGAAGTGGCGTTAATTGGCGACTAGTTTTACGAGATTTTGTTGAGAATTGGAGATTCTGAGAACATGTCCAGCGATAATGATGAAGAAGAAGAAAAGAATGGGAATTAGAAGAAAGATGATAAAGGTAAAGATCCATTGTCTTAAGGACCTTGAAAGACTCAGAGCTTCAAAAGAAGTGAAGCTAGTTCTAGTTCTTCCAGCTGAGGTTTTAGTGCCATTGGTCAGAGGAGAGGTGGTAGATTTACTGAGGTCCTAGATTCCAGAGGCAGAGAGAAACTAGTAGAGGAAATGTACCTTTGTGTCGTAGGTGCAATAGTAGACACTTTGGAAAGTGTAGGCGAGAAAGCAGAGGATGCTTTACATGTGGATAAATGGGACATAGAGCAGCAAATTGTCCCTAGAATCAGTAGATGCCCAGCAGTCCCATTTGACACCACCAGCGCCGATCCAGCAGGTTCATGGATCTAGTAATTATGGTCAGATGGCCATGGTGTGCAGGGTTAGAGCCGTATAGGTCACATGAGGTGACTCTGGCTGGATAGATGAGCTATAGATTCAATCGTACAGGTCATACTAGCTGACTCCGGCTGATATATTTCTTGTTATTAACGATGTTGCCAAGAGAGTAATGAAGGAGCATAATCGAGGAGTGTATATGTATTTCTAATGAAGGGTAAGATGGTAATATTGCACCCTTGGGAATTGTTACTTACTTATCGAGACAACAGTGAGTTATCGGTATTGCGGGCTGCAGACCGTAATATCCATAACTTATTCGTTGGATTCGTTAAGCAAGTAAACAGGTAGGTCATTCTATGTTGGTTATGGTTATCCAGGGTGTCCAGTGATGGTGGAAGAAGTGGTTATGCCAGCAAATTTTATCCCGTTAGATATGGTGGATTTCGACGTTATTTTAGGCAAAGATTGGTTGCATTATAATCGTGCCAAACAAGATTGCTACGGGAAATCAGTTATTTTCCATTGGCTTGGATGACCAGAGGTTACTTTTGTGGGTGAGCAAAGTGGACTGAAGCATGCCGTCATTGCTGTTATGAGGGAAAAGAGATTGTTATCAAAAGGCTGCCAAAGATACTTAGCTCATATGGTGCTAAATGATGCTACTTTGAGTAGTGTGGAAGATGTAAAGGTGGTTAGACATCTTCCTGTTGTATTTCCGGATGAGTTACCTGGATTGCCGCTAGAAAGAGATGTGGGGTTCATTATTGATTTGTCTCCAGGTACAGATCTAATATTATAGATTGGTTCATGCTGAGTTAAGGGAATTGAAAAAATTCAATTACAAGAATTGGTCGATAAAGGTTCCATTCAACCTAGTATGTCACCTTTGCGAGCCCAGTTTAATTGTGAGGAAGAAAGTGGACATTAAGGCTATGCATTGATTATAGGCAATTGAATCGGGTAACGATTGAGAACCGTTATCCATTGCCGCGCATTGATGATCTGTTTGATCAGTTTAGGGATGCATGTGTGTTTTCAAAGATTGACTTGACGTCTGGTTATTAAGCAATTGAAGATTTTCAGTGAGGATGTCCCTAAGATAATTTTCAGGACTCATTATGGTCATTATGAGTTTTGGTGATGCCATTCGAATTGACGAATGCACCTGCTACTTTTATGAGTTGATGAATGAAGTATTTCAGCAATATCTTGACAGGTTTCTTATTGTTCATTGATGATATTCTAGTATACTATAAGACTAGAGCAGAACATGCTAGACATCTTAAATTGGTATTGCAAAGATTGAGGGAGTGTCGTTGTATGCTAAGTTTAGCAATTGCCAGTGTGGAATGAATCAAGTGACAATTCTGAGACATGTGATATTTGCTTAAAGTATTCGAGTGGATCCTTAAAAGGTAACAGAGGTCGAGAATTTGGAACAACCACGAACTGTGGCTGAGATTCGGAGTTTTCTTAGCTTAGCAGGCTATTATAGACGGTTTGTTAAGGATTTTTCAGTCATTGCTTTGTCATTAACGAGATTGATAAGAAAAGAGGTTAAGTTGAGTGGGATAAAAATTGTGAGCAAAGTTTCAGCAATTAAAGTATTTCCTCACTCGTGCACATGTTTTAGGACTCTCAGATGATGACGGTAATTAAGAGGTCTATAGTGATACTCCTTTGAATGGTTTGAGATGTGTATTGATGCAACATGGTAGGGTAATTGTTTATTCTTCAAGGCAATTGAAACTTCATGAGATGAACTACCCTAATTATGATTTGGAATTAGCAGCTATCATTTTTGCCTTGAAGATTTGGAGACATTAGTTTTATGGTGAGAAATGCAAGATTTTTACGAATCATAAGAGTCTCCAATATCTGTTTACTCAGAGATATCTTAATCTTAGGCAACGAAGGTGGATTGAATTGCTTAGTAATCATGAATGCACGACCAGGGTGATCGTGCAAATGTTGTGACTGATGCATTGAGTAGAAAAACTCCAGTGAGAATTAATGCTTGGTATGCTTGCCATGTTTCTCTTCTTGCAGATTTGAGATGAACTGGAGAAAAATTAAAGGTGAAAGATCGAGAGGAAGCCTTGTTTGCTAGTTTCCAAGTTAGGCTTATTTTGATTGATTGTATGCTCAAAACCCAAGGAAATATTGAAGAAATTCAAGAGTTAATTCAATTAAGAAATCAAGGGAAAAAGAAAGACCTCAGAGTTAGAGAATCAAATTACATGTTTATACTAGAGAACATGATGTATATGCATAATGATATGGAATTAAAGAGAGCAATTTTGGACGAAGCACATTGTTCAGCTTATGCAATGCATCCCGGAGGTACTAAAATGTATCATACCATTCAACCATTTTTCTATTGGCCAGGTATGAAAAGAGAAATTGTTGAGTATGTAAGTAGGTGCACTATCTGTCAGCAGGTTAAAGCGGAAAGGAAGAAGCATTTTAGGTTGATCCGGTTACTTCCCGTTCCACAGTGGAAATTAAAAAAAAAAATATCACGATGGATTGGTGTACAAGCTTCCTCGTACACGAAATGTTTATGATGGCATGTGGGTGATAGTTGATCGGCTTACTAAATTATCTCATTTTGTTCCAGTGAGGGAGAAGTATTCTTTAAGTCGATTAACTGGAAAAATTTTTATATCGAAAGTTGTAAAGTACCATGGAGTTCCAGTGAGTATTGTATCGGATTGTGATCCCAGGTTTACCTCTAAGTTTTAGATAGCGTTTTAGAAGGCTTTGGATATAAGATTACTTTACAGTACAACATATCATTCTCAACAGATGGATAGTCAGAGAGGACCATTCAGACTTTGGAGAATATGTCGAGATCTTCAGTATTGCAGTTTGGTGACGCTTGGATTAAGCGGTTGGATTTGGTGGAATGTGCCTACAACTATAACTTTCAGTCGAGTATTGGTATGGCGTCATTTGAGGTACTTATGGGAAAGCTTGTCGTATACCTTTGTGTCGGTCAGAAGTTGGCGAAAGAATTTTTGGTGGGCCGTGAGATTGTGGATGAGACTACTTGGAATGTTCAAATAATTAAGTCTAACCTGAAAACGGCCCAAGATTGCCAAAAGAGTTTAGTAGACAGACATGCCACTGTCAGGGCGTACCAAGTTGATGATTGGGTATTTCTTGAAGTTATCACCTTGGAAAGGTGTGGTTCGGTTCGGAAAGAAAGGTAAGTTAAGTCCTAGATACATCAAACCGTATCGGATCACCGAAAGAGTCGGTGAAGTTGCTTACAGGTTTGAGCTATCTCCAGAGCTGACGGAAGTGTATGATATGTTTCATGTTTTGATGCTTCAACACTATGTCTAAGATCCTTCGCATGTGATACCTCCTCAACCATTGGGAATCAGTCTGGATATGACTTATGATGAAGAGCCAGTGACTATTTTGGATTGGAAAGACAAGATTCTAAGAAATAAGACAGGGAGGTTGGTGAAGGTTCTTTGGAGAAACCATTCAGTGGAAGAAGCTACTTGGGAGACAGAAGATTGGATGAGAGAGTTGTTCCCCAAAGTTGTTTTATGATTATTAATGGATTATTTTGGTTGTTTGAATTTCGAGGACGAAATTCTATAAGGTGGGTAGAATGTCACAGCCCGTCCCGAAAAAAATTATTCCCGTTGTCGTGAAATGACGAAATTGCCCTCGAACGTTAAATAATGTGTGTGAGACATTTTTAGGTTAATTATTTTAGAGTAGTGACCCAATTAGAACTAAGTTTTTCTTAGTTTTTTATTGGTGGCTTTTGGACCACACACACACCCATACCCTTTCTCTCTCTTCTTTCCCGTAGACTCTCTCCCTCGGAAACACTCTCCCTCTCTTCCTTCTTTGTACGGTCAACATCAAAACCCCATCAAACCTTGTAGATCAAGGGTGTAAAGAACACCATTAGGTTCGTGAGGACCATATAAGTCGAAAGGTACCACTTTCAGGTAAGGAAACCTTCGATTTCCCGTGAAACCCTAACCTCCGATTTGGTCACTGTTCATGTGGTTGTAAGTATGGATGTTTCAGGGGATTTTAAGCTCATAAGAAGCTTTAAGATCTCTCCCCGAAGCTCGAAGAAGAAAAATAACGTGAATTGGACGTCGGGATCGTGAAAACCAGAGAACCCGAGTTGAGGTACTATTCACATGATCGTAATCGGGGACGTTTCAACGAATTTTAAGACCATAGGGAGCTTAAGGAGGTCCTCACGAGGCCCAAAGTGGTTCGTTGGAAGAATTTGGTCGTCAGATTATCGAGAACGACGAGTTTTAAGGTTTGCCGGATTATCGAAGCTTTTTTCGACGGGATTCCGACAATTTCAAGGCTTGAATCAGGTATGGTTTTGGTCGTCATTGTGAGATCTTCCAAATGGTTCAAGTTTCATGGAATTTGATTAAAGAATGAAGAAGATATAAGGTTTTGAAATTTTTCCAGAAATCGACGACGACGAAGGAGTCCGACGAGCAATCGGAGAAGATGAGAGAATATTCCGTCAGAGTTGACGGAATATTCTGACGCCGTCAGGTAAATATAACAGGATCTGTTAGCTTTTAACGGAATATTCCCTAACTTCCGTTACTGTTACCGTCAGTGTGCCAGGCACGTGGCCGCGCGTGAGGGCGCGTCTAACCGTGCCTTGGCAAGCGCGTGGCGGTGTGTGAGATGCCAGAAATTTTTTATAAAAATATAGGGATGATCCTGAGGTTGTGTAGATCACTATGGTATATTCATATACCCAATTTGAGCAAAGTATGAGAAGTTATTACCCATTGTTGGTTATGTGCGTTAAATAACGTTTATTCGGTTATTATGCATATAGGTGAGGCCTATTCGGAGGACGAGCATATCCAGGCTAGGCACAAGGATTACGACCCAGCTACATATCTGTGAGTGGGCAGTTATTTTCAGTATATACATATATACTTACTGATTTTCCCAGAAATCGAATTTAAATGAAAGTATGTTTTAAAATGCCATGCATAGAAATTATATGAAATGTATGAATTGATATATGATGCATATATGCGAAATGGTGCTGTGGACGCACATGTGAGTATCAGGTGAGTTATATTTTATTCATGTGAGTTATTGATGAAATGAATTGTGTTGAGAGCTCATAACCTGCACCACCGGTGTTAGTGCTTATGATGATATTCACCTCCCACACCGCACACTCCCTTGGATCCAAGTAGGTGTAAGTCCAGTCGTACAGACCACTATAGGTGGTTCCGACTCATAGGTGACTTGCGATTATTCGCACGGCCGTTCTGATGAGTACAGAACTAGAGCGTATTATTACACCAAGTCCCATCGTACAGACCACTTCTGTGGTTCCGACTCGTGTGCAGGCATAAATATTGAGCTATATGATTAGCCGCACTACAGGGTCTCCGGTTGATTTGTTATTTCACTTGTTATATATATTTATGCATCTGGCATGGCATACTTTCAGAATATTATTTCCGAATCATGATTTGAGATATATGATGCTATATGCGTATATATGCTATTTTCTGGGAAAGTATACAGGTTTTACGACGAGGGGTTAGCGCTATGATAACGAGATGATTTTTGGAAAAGCTTTGTTTTACTGACCCACTCAACTTTGTTTTGCGCCCCTCTAGGTTTGAGATAGTAGAGCTTTGGTGGCCACGAGGAATCCAACGATGTTTTGACAGAATTCACAAAAGTAGGATTCACCTTCGAGTGTTATCTTAGTATTATCGTTGACTGCACCTAGATTAGTATGCTCTGGATGTGTGTATTTCACACTTTAATTCTCACTAGCACGTCATTGGATAGTACTGCTAGTAGGTGGTTTTTATTTATTCGTAATTCTCTTACCTAATCGCTTCCGCTTTGCATTTATGGTTACGTCACACTCTCATGACGACCAGCACACCCTGATTCTTGGGTCGGGGTGTGTCACCCTAGCCCACCGCCTGACTAGTACCTAGCGTCTTTTAGAACCTTACTTCAAATATATATAATTTCATCATAAACTACAAAATAGAATGATGTATATATTATGAAGTATTGTAACATAATGTAAACATGAGGAACAAGCATATAATGTGTGTTCATTTAAGTATTCAACAAGTCTCTTGCAATTTATTGAGAAAAATAAAATGCAAAATGAAAGTTATCTATTTTCTGTCTAAGTAAGTCGCAACCTAGGCAGGTGCCTAGGCGGACACCTCAGCAGGTCTAGGTGCCCTTTCTTAATTTACAAATGCCTAGCCATTAATCGGGGCGGTGGCCTGCCGCCTTGCGTCTAGACGAGGATTTTTAGAGCAGTGCCTGAGGGTAGCCGAGTAAGGAGATTGCCTAGGGCCCCCAATTTTTTTAATATGTTCTATAAATGGAATATAAATATACCAGAAGTTAAAACCATCATAATTGGGTTGTTGGCGCAGTGCAAGTGCTCTACCTCTTTTTTCTTTTGGGGTTTAAGTTCGATACTTGCAGCTGCGTTTTTTAGTCATAAGGTTTTTTTTTTTTTTTTTCAAATTTACTCCATATGAAATTAATAACCTAATCAACGGGTTGATTACAAACAGCCATCATCCTAGTCCAAATGCAATTTTTTCTTTTTCTTTTGAAAGTAACCTAAAAACACAAATAACAAAAAAAAAAAAAAAAAAAAAACCATAAAAAGGGTCGGAAGCAAAAAATACATGTATAATATTTTGCCTTCCTCTTCAACATATAAAGTTATAAAACCTAAGTCCCTTTGCACTCCTCTTTTTCGTTTAACTTTTTTATTCCTCCATTTTTATAGAATATTTAAATCAACTTTGTCACATCCCAGTCTCGGCTCTGCCGTAGCACGATATTGTCCGTTTTGAGCCCCGGCCACGCCCTCATGGTTTTGTTTTTGGGGTTGTTGGAAATGTGCCCTAAAACCAATCATATGATGATACTTTACGGACATTTCACATGTTAAACTAATCTAGTTTAATATAAAGGGCAAAGATTATTGTTTTAAGCCGTCTCATATAAATGTTATATGCTTAAACGATAAGTCCAAGGAATATGTAATAGGGAGAATGTGATCTAAAGAAGTTAGATTCATGAGACCATTCCCTTTCGAATACATATCCTAAAAGTTCCTGATCATAGGATTGCCAATTGGGCATTGACAGTCCATTACGATCAGTACGTCCTATGTCTTCTCTTAGGGAGAGTGACTGGTCTCGAGTCAATGGTGTGACTGACACCAAGACAAGTACGTAGGTGCTCAATAGAGAATGGGTCCACTGAACGCGATCAATGAGGAGTTCTCATACTCATGTCACATGAGAACTCCTGGTTGGGATAATGCAAAGTAGTCATTTGACCTGAGGCATCATAGTTGTCTTGTGGTTAGGTCCTTGATCTTTGGCTATGTCAAAGTCACTCCATTAGAGGGTGTCCACGGCATAGTTGGGGTTAAGCCACTTAGCCATGGAGGCAAATGAATGCGCAACAAAGGATCTCTAACCTTCAAACGTTGAGGGAGAATACTCTATGATATGATTTAAAATCTCTGGCCAGAGTATGAATGAGATTTAGGAAGTTGTTCCAAATCACATTCAAGGTAATCATATAAGTAAGAGAATCACATTGGATAGTAGACATGAATAAACTATTAAACCAAACAATGTGGTCAAGAGTATTGTATTAGAGAAAGACCGTATTGCATTGTAATCCCAAACTGAATAGGTTCTCCAACCTCTTCTGATTAGCTTGGGTAGCCATGACATACTGCTAGGTGTCACTCATGGCTTATGGAAGCCCTGAAGATGTATAATCACTAAAGGGAGAATTGAAAGTAAGTTTCAATTCACAATCGATTAGTAAGAGTTCTAATCGCCCACTGCCTCGCTAAAAGGAACCTAATGGATCGCACACCGTGTAAGGTAATGATTGAAGGATATAACGAAGATGAGTAAGGATAATTAAATGGTTAATTATTTATGGCTATGATTAATTAATATGTTAATTAATCAAATGAATAAGTTCGTTTTAGACCTCGGGTTAGTTTTGGGCCTCATGGCCCAATGGGCTTCGAATGTCAAGCCCATTAACTTAAGTTGTATGACAACTTAAATGACTTGAGATTTAAAAGGGCCCAAACAGCCCAATGCCTATGGTAGGCCGGCCATGTGATGAAAAATAGGGTTTTGTTCTTTTAGTCACTTAAGTGAAGTGACTATATAAAGAACTTTATAGCCAAAATTCATTTAGGGTTTCTTTTGGAGAAAATTGGAGAGAACATGTCTCTCCCTTTCTCTCTAGGAGGCCGGCCCCCTTGGAGGGGATTAGCTAGCAATCCTTCCTCCTCCAAGGTCACTCATCTTCTTCCTTCACCATCCTTGGTGTCGAAAATTAGAGGTCTCCTACCTTGGGGACTTTTGGAGAATCAATTCTTCCATCCATATCCATGGAGCCAAGGAGCAAGGAGACAAAGGAAAGAAGGCCCTCACATGGGTGATTAACCTTTGCTAAGCAAAGAGGTGCTTCAAAGGTATAAAAGTTTCTCAACTCCTTTCTTTAAGATTTGAGTTGAGTCTTGGTTCACCATAACTACTAGGCTTTGAATTTCATAGGTAATGTTTTGTTTTGAGTGCATACAAGCTTGATTCCATCTTTAAATGTTAATTGCATGCCATAGATGTTGCTCAAATGAACATGTTTTTCACAAATTTTCCTTCAAGTGGTATCAAGAGCCTAGGTCTAGTAGTTGGTGAATCCTTTTGGGTTTTGTAGTTCATAGTTTGTGATTTGAATGTTGTAATTGTTACAAGCTTTATTCTTGCTTCTTTGAATGTAAATTTTGTTAGAAAATATGCCATCTCAAATGTTGTAGATGTAGTTCATATGAGCATGAATTTTGGAGCTAAAATTTGGTGGCATGTTTTTGGGGAAATTCGGCCAAATCCAAAGGGTGGATTTTTGGGTTCATGTTTGTCTTGTTAAAAGTGTTTTAAAGTGACATTAGGAACCCCTAAGTACCCTAGTATGGTAATATGTTTTTTCCCTCAAGTTTGACAGTTTTTTGGGTGTCTTTGGGTGAAAAATGTTCATGGAGCTCTTATGGGTTTTTCATGGATGTTCTTCATTATTCTTGTTATGTTCTTGGCAAGAACAAAAAGGTTGGGTATTTTGATTCAAAATTTTGGTTGATTACATAAAGTCTTTGTTTTAATGATGGATGGTTGAAAATGTGTTTGAATTTTTGTACTTGATTGGTACTTCTCTTATACACCTATACCTACTTTTCCAAACCAACCCATCACCTTTCACTTTTGTTGAAAAATTCAAAAGTTTATGACACATCTCTCATCCAGAACCGGCCAACCCTACAAGTAGGGTACTTTTGGGGCTTTTATGCAATTACATAAAGTTTTGATACTTTTGTGTATTTGTACTTTGACCCGAAAGTTTACGGTTTTACGTAAAGGCCCAAAAACACTAAAGGACAAATTGTTTTGCTCCTTTATTGAAGTTTTTGTATTTGTTGAAATTTTTGGGTTCTAGTTGTAATTACATGAAGTAATGGACTTTTGTGTTTTTACAAAGTGACCCCAAAAGTTTGTGTTTTGCAATATAGCCCAATGGTTGAGGTTATTGCTTTTTGGCCCAAATTAGTAGAGAACAAAATAGTTTTGTATCTTTAAATGAGAATTGGATTTTCATTTTATTTAGCTCCATTTAAATCAATTCGATGGATACAAAAACCAAATGAAAATGTTGCATTCAAGTTTAATTCGTTAAAGCGTTAATTAATTATAGAAAGGGTGATTATGAACCTAAGCCTACAATAATTGAGCTATGTGAAAGGCCGTCTCAAATTTGTTTGAACCATGGGAATGTGTAGATTAATTTTGGTTGTAATTTGATATGATCAAATGTTGTAAAAGAGCATAAGCTCTTCTTTACTTTAAAGTAATTTGTTTTGATCAAATGTTGTAAGGAGCATAAGCTCTTCTTTACTTTGAAGTACTCCTTTCTTGTTTATTTGATATGCATGAAATTGGAGTAGTTGGGTCCAACGCCCAATAGGAGAAACACGCCTTAATATGATTAAACGCGTAACTAAAATCAATCACCATCCCTAGACCGAGATCCAACACTAGGCTCGTGTTGGATCAAATCAAAGGTTCATAGTCATCCTAAGGCCCTAAGGTAACTATATAGTCCATCAATGAATGCAAAGCTTATGTTAGTAGTACCATATACTCTTGCTTTAAAAACCGTTTTACAAGCTTAGTGGGAGTATCATATACTACTAAATCAATCAAATGGACCAGTAGTTGTAATAGGACCGAATTGTTTTAACAAGATTAAAATAAATGCTTATATGTGATGAGACCTAAAACCCTCAACTAAACCATTATTAAGTTGATAAGCGTGAGAGTGCTTTGAACACTCTTTCGTGGCCTTCCACCGTGGTAGGCTCCGATCGTTTGTGACTCGTACACCGACTTCACCTAATCATGGGGGAGTACAAAGTGCGTTCTTACACTCAGGAAGAGTCCTATATGCATACATGATGTTGTGAAGGTAGGCAACGAGAATGATCAACATCATATCATTGTGAGGTTGTTCTTCAACCCCTACTCGAACTTGCATGGTGGGAATGACTTAACTAAGTGCAATGGAGCCAACATCATATCATTGTGAGGCTTCATTCTCTAGAGGCCAAATAAGATGGGTACTTACATTAGATGTAAATGAGTAAGCGTACTCTCTCATTATTATTGTTGCTAGCCAACGTCATATCATTGTGAGGTGGGCTTGGTAATAGTGCGCCTTTCATACCCTACTAAGAGTTTTCTCCAAAAATCTCGAATTCCGATGAGGGATATGGAATTTGTCGAAAATAGTGGGTGGTGCTATTTGATTTAAAGACCCGGATCAAATGGCTTAAAATCAATCAATTTATATTCGTTATGTATTTATTTACCGATATATTTGCAAACGCTATCCAAAACTTGACAAAGAAAAGCCAAAGGCTTTAATTTCCGGACTTGGTACCACAATCCCATAGATTGTCTTGAATGGATTGTATATGTGCCTAAGTAGTCTCATCCTCAAAATTTTCCTATTGATAATGTATCATTGGAAGAACATGTTAGATAAGTCCATCATAAAGAGGACAACACAAACAACCAATGCTTATTCCTTTGTTGTATGAACAAAGGAACTTATGAAGATTAGCACAAAGACATGAACACTTTTTGTGTCATAGTTCTTCACTTACAAATCGTTGTATGAAGAAATAAGAGTTGCTTAGAACAACCCTTAGTTTATGCAAACACTAGTGCTTGCTTCTTTGTTAAATGAACAAGGAACTTGAGAAGTAAGCACAAGGGCATGGACACTTAATTTGCCATGATTCTTCACTTACAAATTGTTGTTTGAAGAAATAAGAGTTGCCTTGAACAACTCTTGAGAGCTTGTAATTATGTTTAGAACATAATGGTTGGTTGACAAAAATAGTCCATCAACATGGACTTATGATGATTTTTCAATCATTGAGTGTTGAAGTGTTAAACCACTTCACGAGAGGAAAACTAGGCTAGGACTTCACCTTTGTGTCCCTATCCATATGGTTCACTAAGTTTATTGTAAACTATATAATGAACAATAACCGTACGCTCTCCAAATCGTTTGATGTGTATAACACAATTGAAATAAGTTTCAAGAGAGATAGTGGGAGTTTGGGGACCATGACTATTGTAGTCAAGGGAGAAGTCATATGAAGAAGGCAAAATAACTCCAAGGGAACAAACTTTCTTTATGAAAGGATGGACATTGGAAGGGGTATATGCAAGAAATGTTTTGCAAGTGTCAAGAACACACCTTTCGAAGGTGTTGTAAATTGTTATTGAATAGTTCAAAACAGTTAGTTCTTCTACTTGAATGCTTGATTCCGTATTAGTAACTATGTTTTTACAATCGTTGTAAAAGTGTAGCTAATAAGAAGTAGAAGATTAATGAGAGAAGAGAAAGTACTTCACATTCAGAACATGAATCAAATATAGATCTCTGCGAAAGCAGATAGTACTTACTTCCTCATATGAACTACCAAAGGAATTGGAAAAACAAAGATTGTCTTTACATTCCAGTTTGAATAAAGGAACTTAATTCCGTCACTATAAGAGATGGATGAATGTTTTGTTTGACAAAACATTGTTCTTTATTAATCAATGATTGAATTATTATAATCTAATTGATTGTCTCTATAGTAGAGATAATGTGGTAGTGTTAACTATTTAGAATATGACGATGCTTAAAACCCAAAAGGTTGCAAGGTAGTGACTAATCCCAAATTGAGTTGTGATACCTCTAAAACATAAATTACGAGTTGGTCATAGATGGATGCTTAGGATCGTTAGATCCGGATCCAATACCTTCTTGTTAAAATTGTATAGAGGCGAAATGTTCGAATCTTTATTCTTTAGGAAAGAAGAAAGAATCACAAAGTTGTTGAGGTTAATTCACTTAGATGTTAGTGGCACTTGTCCACAACATAATACTACTCATGTTGTATGACATTCGCCTAAGATCTCTCTCGGTTGGACTATCGTTTATTTTGAATAAACAAAAGTCCGAATACTTTGCAAAAGGTTTCAAAGAATTCAAGAATGAAAGTTGATGAGTAAGACGTCTAAAGTATTTACCTCCTTAGATTTGATCCAAGGAAATATAACACTTTAGAAGAGTTTCCTTGATAGAAATCAAGGAAAGTAGCATCATAAGATAACGGATTTCTCCATTAGGAGAATAACGAACTCGAATAAGACTTAGTTCGTTGGATGTTATCAATTACCCACATATATAGGATATATATACTTCTAAGACAATATGATTGTCAATTAGAAGATCTTCCAAAATTTTCATAACTCCATAGGATGTAGTTGGAAAGAAAGACAAGTCTTAATTGTATTAAGATTTGGGGTTGTGTGCTAATAAGCAATATTTGTTTGAGAACAATCTTGTGGGATATCCTTAAATTAACTTTTGGATATCATTGTAATCCTACAGTAGGATTTGCCTAAGATAGAGCAAATGAACGAGAGATAGAACTCAAAGAATGGGTTCTTTGAGTGACAAGATGATGATCAACAAATATAACAACCTAGTTCCTACACCACAAGCTCCAAATGTAGTTGAGAAGGATTTATAAACCGTCTCAGTTGAATGGTTTGAACTTTATGACTATGTCCTAGAGTTACACCTCTTAATTCGAAAGAAATAAGAATGAAAATCCTTATGACTACATTGAGTGTATATACAAGATATACTCAAGGAAATGGTATGGTACCATTTGACCCAAAATAATGAAACCTTCGTAGCTAATTGGTAGCTTAAGGTGACTACAATCAAAGAGATTGGTTGACTTGGAAGAAACCATGTTTGACGTAGTCTTGGTTTCCATTAATTCGAGGATTGCTAACTACAACTAAACGGTGATTGAATGTTTGGACATAATATGGGTTTCCGAAACCATTACCAAGATAGTCTTGATAATATATGTCTAAAACTAAGAATCACAAGACGTGTAAGTTGTAATGATCCATCCATCATGAATCTTAGCAAGCTAGTGGGAGCTGTAAGCGTCTTATGAGAGAAAGATCAAATCGTTTGATTTCTCATAAAGATGTAAATGAATCTTTTGTTTGCTAAGTTTACAAAAGATTAGTGGGAGTTAATCGTATTCTTAAATTAAAACATATATATGATATATTAAGTTTAGGAATTCTTCTTCGTTAAAGTAATGACTTTAAACATTCTATAATGATAGAATGTATATGGGAGACATAGTCTATATACATGGGATGGAAATCTATAATGATAGATTTCAGTATATATAATTTGATTATATCAATCCCTAATGATAGACAAAAGATGCTAGGAAGTTTCTCATATGATGATAAACTTTAGTCAGAAGGACAATTGTAGTAAGATTAGGAAGTTGCTCTTCACAAAGGGATCGTACCCCTTTGACTCCCAAAGAATTAATGCGTAAATAGAATCCTTTATGCGTACGCAGAAAGGTGATTTATGTATTTCATGTTGTATGAAAAGCGTTGATATGAGTTGTACCAAGATTGGTACAAGACGATATCAATGCAAGCCCAGGATCAGAACCAAGGCCACTGTCAAGTGAGTCCTTATGTATTTAAGAAATACTAAAGGATAGATTCCTCAAGAATGAGGAAGAATTAGAGTAACGCAATGGAAGCGTAAAAGTATTAGATTATGAATCTAATATCGTATCCATCATTGGATGTCTCTTCATTTTGAATGAAGAGATAATTGGATATCTCTTTATTATGACTGAAGAGATATTTGGGTGGAAACATTAAAGGTAATGACTTTAGTGTCTTCCATCATGAATGCAAAATATATATCGCCATATAGAAGTTTACAACAATGTTGTTTGGATGGGAAAGTTCATTTATGAACTCTCCATTCGGTTCCAACCAGAAAGTGTCTCTAGTGTGCCGACACTACGACACTAATGGGGCGATAGCTCAAGCAAGGGAATCAAGGTCTCATCAAGATCCGAACTCAAATGAGAGACTGAACCACATGATTAAGAATCATGTATAATGGTGATGTCGTTATTCTCAAGGTTGCTTCTATGGATAACATATAGATATCCATTGTCTAGGCCTACTACTCAGCCATTTTTGAAATGACTACAGAAGAGGTATCATCACTGATGACCAAGCTGATTGGCTCTAGTGCAAGTGGGAGATTGTTGGAAATGTGCCCTAAAACCAATCATATGATGATACTTTACGGACATTTCACATGTTAAACTAATCTAGTTTAATATAAAGGGCAAAGATTATTGTTTTAAGCCGTCTCATATAAATGTTATATGCTTAAACGATAAGTCCAAGGAATATGTAATAGGGAGAATGTGATCTAAAGAAGTTAGATTCATGAGACCATTCCCTTTCGAATACATATCCTAAAAGTTCCTGATCATAGGATTGCAAATTGGGCATTGACAGTCCGTTAAGATCAGTACGTCCTATGTCTTCTCTTAGGGAGAGTGACTGGTCTCGAGTCAATGGTGTGACTGACACCAAGACAAGTACGTAGGTGCTCAATAGAGAATGAGTCCACTGAACGCGATCAATGAGGAGTTCTCATACTCATGTCACATGAGAACTCCTGGTTGGGATAATGCAAAGTAGTCATTTGACCTGAGGCATCATAGTTGTCTTGTGGTTACGTCCTTGATCTTTGGCTATGTCAAAGTCACTCCATTAGAGGGTGTCCACAGCATAGTTGGGGTTAAGCCACTTAGCCATGGAGGCAAGTGAATGTGCAACAAGGGATCTCTAACCTTCAAACGTTGAGGGAGAATACTCTATGATATGATTTAAAATCTCTGGCCAGAGTATGAATGAGATTTAGGAAGTTGTTCCAAATCACATTCAAGGTAATCATATAAGTAAGAGAATCACATTGGATAGTAGACATGAATAAACTATTAAACCAAACAATGTGGTCAAGAGTATTGTATTAGAGAAAGACCGTATTGCATTGTAATCCCAAACTGAATAGGTTCTCCAACCTCTTCTGATTAGCTTGGGTAGCCATGACATACTGCTAGGTGTCACTCATGGCTTGTGGAAGCCCTGAAGATGTATAATCACTAAAGGGAGAATTGAAAGTAAGTTTCAATTCACAATCGATTAGTAAGAGTTCTAATCGCCCACTGCCTCGCTAAAAGGAACCTAATGGATCGCACACCGTGTAAGGTAATGATTGAAGGATATAACGAAGATGAGTAAGAATACTCTATGATATGATTTAAAATCTATGGCCAGAGTATGAATGAGATTTAGGAAGTTGTTCCAAATCACATTCAAGGTAATCATATAAGTAAGAGAATCACATTGGATAGTAGACATGAATAAACTATTAAACCAAACAATGTGGTCAAGAGTATTGTATTAGCGAAAGACCGTATTGCATTGTAATCCCAAACTGAATAGGTTCTCCAACCTCTTCTGATTAGCCTGGGTAGCCATGACATACTGCTAGGTGTCACTCATGGCTTGTGGAAGCCCTGAAGATGTATAATCACTAAAGGGAGAATTGAAAGTAAGTTTCAATTCACAATCGATTAGTAAGAGTTCTAATCGCCCACTGCCTCCCTAAAAGGGACCTAATGGATCGCACACTGTGTAAGGTAATGATCACACACCATTGTCTAGGCCTACTACTCAGCCATTTTTGAAATGACTACAGAAGAGGTATCATCACTGATGACCAAGCTGATTGGCTCTAGTGCAAGTGGGAGATTGTTGGAAATGTGCCCTAAAACCAATCATATGATGATACTTTACAGACATTTCACATGTTAAACTAATCTAGTTTAATATAACGGGCAAAGATTATTGTTTTAAGCCGTCTCATATAAATGTTATATGCTTAAACGATAAGTCCAAGGAATATGTAATAGGGAGAATGTGATCTAAAGAAGTTAGATTCATGAGACCATTCCCTTTCGAATACATATCCTAAAAGTTCCTGATCATAGGATAGCCAATTGGTCATTGACAGTCCGTTAAGATCAGTACGTCCTATGTCTTCTCTTAGGGAGAATGACTGGTCTCGAGTCAATGGTGTGACTGACACCAAGACAAGTACGTAGGTGCTCAATAGAGAATGAGTCCACTGAACGCGATCAATGAGGAGTTCTCACTCATGTCGCATGAAAACTCCTGGTTGGGATAATGCAAAGTAGTCTTTTGACCTGAGGCATCATAGTTGTCTTGCGGTTAGGTCCTTGATCTTTAGCTATGTCAAAGTCACTCCATTAGAGGGTGTCCACGGCATAGTTGGGGTTAAGCCACTTAGCCATGGAGCCAAGTGAATGCGCAACAAGGGATCTCTAACCTTCAAACGTTGCGGGAGAATACTCTATGATATGATTTAAAATCTCTGGCCAGAGTATGAATGAGATTTAGGAAGTTGTTCCAAATCATGATGTGAGAATTACTTGACACTCAAATTAAAACCCTATCGACGTAGTATATGAAAGTAGGGATCGTTTTAGGCCGGGGATTAGAAGGGATGCTAATCTACACAAATTACACTCTAAAACACTAAACTGGACTTAAAACAATGAAAACAAGTACTAGGGATCAATTTGGACGAATTTTAACTCTAGACACCTTTAAACAACCTAACTTGACTCAAATAACTCAAAACAAACTCAGAACAACAAATAGAATTCAATTAAACAGTTTCTCAACTCTAAAGACTCAAAACAAGCTAAATAGACCTAAAACACACAAAACAAGTTATCTAGACTCAAAACTAACACCTAAGATTGATTTGAACGAAATTAAGACTCAAATTGACTCAAAAGACTAAAAGACTCAAGATTTGACGAATTTAGACTATCTTAACACAAATTAAAAGCAAGGGATTGTTTGAAAACGGATTTAAACTTAAGCAAAACAGAATTGTAAACTAGACTTAGTTTTGTACGAAATTGGTGATTTAAATGGGTGAATGGCTAGTTAGAGGGATCCTTATCCACACATAAACATATGCATACAACTTGATTCCCAGTTACTCTTTCGATAAAACATGAATGACAATGTTCCGAATTAATTGTATTGAACTAATCAATTCCCAGATTTCCCTAGATTCATTGAATTGAATGGATAACGCATCACAACCAAATTATTCTTTCTCAAACTCCCTAACTATGGAATACGTATGATAGAGACATTCAACAAAGATCATTAAGTTCAATGGAAATCATGAACATTGACAAGGCATTCATAACTATGGAAGACGCATGTTAATCCAGCCTAGGGTTTACTTAACATGATTGTGACTAGCAACCTTTACTACTTGTGAATATAAGTTCATAACGATTAGGTGAAATTCCCTTATATTCTAGCATCAAATTCATGCATGTAAACTAAGTATGCATCCTTAATCAACACACAAGAACAAGTTCTTAATAAAACAGATAAGTAAACCACATTCACAATTTATGAAATCATAACTGGAGTAAATCAAATCATAAGAAACATATATTCATGGCTTCAAATTCCCCCTCTAACTAATAGGGGTTTAGTTCCTCATGATAGCAATTAAACAAAGAAAACTGAATTGAAACATTGAAAACAAAGATAGACAACACCTAAGAACGCTCCAGCAGTAGTCACGACTTAGAGTGGCACCTTCTCCTTCCTTACTTGAATAGCTGCGGCACAAGAGGTGTTTTCTGTGTTTGTGTGGGTGATATGGCACGGCAGGGGGTGAATTAGGTCAGAAACTATGGAGAATGGTGAAGGAAAGGGGCGGCAGAGAGTGGTGGATGATTTCTGGCGTGAATGATGTATATAGAGGGTGGTGTGTACGGCAAAAGGTTGATTAATATATATATATAGGCACCAAAAACCCTAGGTGAATCAGATTAGGACTTCTAGAAAGCCAAATCCATCCAGAAATAGGCTCAAAACAATCAGATTTTTAATGGGAAAGGGCCTAAGGTGCGGCAGATTTGGATAAGGAGGGATAAGGCTTCTAGAAAGCCTTGCAAGGCAAGGAAATCAGGTTTTCTGGAAGGCTAGGTGCGGCAAGGCTTAGGGTTTCTAGAAACTTAATTTAAATGTCCCCCAATCAGAAAATAAACCCTCATTGTACCAGGAATTGAATTAGAAAAGGATTAGGATAGGATAAGGTTTGTTAAGATAAGATAAGGGTTGGATAAGATAAGATAAGATAAGGTTGTTTGGATAATGTTTTGGATAATCCTCCTTCTTTTGAGCTGATTCCTTATCTTCAATGATTTGAATTTATTTCTCCAACCTTGAAACATATTCCCAACTCCATTTAGACTCCAAATTCGTCCATCTTCATGCCCATTGCTTGTGCTATCCATTCCAAGCCTAGATTTGCTCTAAAATGCTCCAAAATGCATCTTTTTGCCAACTTTGCTTCTTGGACCTAAAAACACACGAAAATGACTTTAAACACTATACTAAGCAACAAATAGCTAAGCAAATGCAAGAAAACACACTAACTAAGTAGCATAAATATGCTCCTATCAAATTCCCCCACACTTAGCTTTTGCTAGTCCTCAAGCAAAACAAAACAAACAAAACGTAACCTAAACCTTCCAACGTTCACCTCAGGGATCTTCAATGATACATAACATGCCAAAGATCATTACTCCCACAGATTTTAGTTATCCCTACCCTTGAGCACATACTTAATCAAAGTTACCACACATTAGCTCGCATTTAATCAATTAAAACAACATTTTGAATGTAGTAACATGCCTTAGAGAATCCCTCAATTCCTTACTAGATATGCACTCAATCACACAGATTTTCTGACTACACTCCCTACACTAGTTATATGTGAGAAGATTGATGTAACTATGAAACTAATACTCACATATATGTATAACAAGAAAAGTAATTTCTGGAATGCATGTATAGATATGATCTCATGAATGGAATGCTACTACTTAGACGCGAGAACCAGGGACACCATATGCTCATACCAATCCCAAACTCCACATATTGAAACACACAACACTCAAGATTGAAGTATAGGGTTATAACGGGGCTAGGGGGTATTGGCTAACAAAGAAAGGTAAGGAAAACAAACGTTCTTAAAGCAATAGCAAGCAAAGTAATGAATATGACACTTAGAACTCCCTTTCTTGAATGCAGCCGCACACTTTGAACACAAAGGGGAAGATTACACATATTTTAGGGCCGAATTCAACTTTTTGGACCCCTTCTTCAACAACCAACACTTGTGAGCTTTAATCTCACTTATTTTGAACACTTTTCATACTTTTTCACAACTTTTCTTTTTCTTTTCTTTTCCACACGAATTTTTCTTTCTTCTTCTTCTCTTCTTCTTTTTTTTTTTTTTTTTTTTTTTTTTTTTTTTTTCTTTTTGCTTCTTCACCCGTGCCCTCTTTGATACTTTGTTGGCACACAATCAGACACATAAATCCCTTCCCCCACACTTGTTTTGCCGCCCAAATAACGAACAAAGGGAATTCATTCTTAGGTCATGCTTACTATGCCTTAAGAACAAGGGTAAGGATGGTCCTAATCTTGGCTAGGTAAGGATAATGTGGGTAAACAAAGAACATAGGCTAAACAAGGCTCAAATGGGTTAAACCTACAATACATATGCAAAGGGT
The DNA here is from genome assembly GCA_024362995.1 of Heteromeles arbutifolia. Classification (NCBI taxonomy): domain Eukaryota; kingdom Viridiplantae; phylum Streptophyta; class Magnoliopsida; order Rosales; family Rosaceae; genus Heteromeles; species Heteromeles arbutifolia. Next base: position 32,300,321 of record JANCRC010000002.1, on the reverse strand, counting down.
TAGGCTTTTTGGCTCTGGTTTTAAACTAAACAACTTCATCTTGATTATGTGTTATGCTAATCAATTTCATGCTTTGAATGAAACGGGTATGAGTTCTAGTATTTGGAACTAAATGATGAAACGCCTTCTAAGTAGTAGCCAAGCAAAGAATAATGAGATCATGCAACGACTTTAGAAAACAAAGAATGCGCAGATTTTTAACTCTCCAAAGAACGTTAAAGGCTCAAGTCTCTCAGGGTTGTAGCGTTAGTTTGAGTTACTTCCTTCAAGCATGTTACAAAAACTGATTTTATCCTTTTTGTGATTACATGTGAATTCATGAATGTCAACTACAACCAAGTTTGTAACTTTCTTTAACAGTTATGCAATTAAAAACCAAATCCTCATCATTGTGTTGGAAGGTACCCTAAGACACAAACAAACACACAAAAACAACTCTTTTTGGGTTTTTCAAAACAATTTTTCACATTTTTATGGTATTTTCGGATTTTCTTTTCAAAACACACTAAAAGACTCCAAAACAGCTTAAAAACACTTAAAAACACTGAAAACAACATTCAAAGTGATAGGTGATAAAAACCCACGAATTTCATGCAAAAAACACTTTGTTACCCCCCCACACTTAAACCAAACATTGTCCTCAATGTTTCAAACATAGACTCACAGAAAGCAAACAGCAATCAACACAACTAACTAACATAACAAAATGGCAAAGGAAAAGCAATAAAGAGTAGGGTTTAGAAACGCAAATCTGGTTGTGGAGCCGGAGAGTTCCTAGGTCGTCTTTATTTGCATGGGTTGCCTCCCAAGAAGCGCTTGCTTTAACGTCTTCCAGCCGGACGAACCTTCCCTCTATTCTTCAATGGGGCCCACGGCATTAAAGGATATGTCCTCCGTAATGTGCTCTTCAAAGTGCTCATAATATGGCTTCAATCGATGTCCATTCACTTTGAATTCTTGTTGCGTCTTTAAACTTTGAATTTGGACTGCACCATGAGGAAAAACATTAGTAACCACAAAAGGACCAATCCACTTAGAACGCAACTTACCTGGAAATAGACGAAGGCGAGAATTGAAAAGTAACACTTTCTGCCCTATAGAGAACAGCTTGCTACGAATCATCTTGTCATGGAATGCCTTTGTTTTCTCTTTGTAGATCCGTGCATTCTCATAAGCTTCATTCCTAATTTCTTCTAGCTCATTCAATTGAAGCTTCCTATGAAGACCTGCTGCATCAATGTCCATGTTGAATGTTTTGACAGCCCAATGTGCACGATGTTCTTACTCGACGGGAAGATGACATGGTTTCCCATAGACTAGCCGAAATGGGGACATTCCAATTGGGGTTTTATAGGCAGTGCGCTATGCCCACAATGCATCATTCAAACGCAAGCTCCAATCCTTCCGAGTTGGCCCTACTGTTTTCTCCAAAATCTGCTTGATTTCTTTATTTGAAACCTCGGCTTACCCACTGGTTTGAGGGTGATAAGGTGTTGAAACCTTATGCGTGACATTATACTTCTTGAGCAGCGCCTCAATGGTTCGATTGCAAAAATGGGAACCCCCATCACTGATTAAGACTCTTGGCATTCCAAATCTAGCAAATATGTTAGTTCTAACAAAATCTGCAACCACTTTAGAATCATTAGTTCGGATGGCTTTTGCTTCCACCCATTTCGACACATAATCCACAGCAAGCAAAATATAAAGGAAACCATGTGAGGAAGGAAAAGGACCCATGAAATCAATACCCCAAACATCAAAGATTTCAACACTAAATATGGGGTGTTGCGGCATTTGTTGTTTAGGACCTATATTGCCCGTTCTTTGACATCTATCACAAGTCATACAAAAAGTTCTAGCATCTCTAAAGATAGTAGGCCAATAAAATCCACATTCTAAAACTTTATGTGTTGTTCTTTGAGTACCAAAGTGACCTCCACATGCATAGGTGTGACAGAAAGTTAAAATTGAATTAAACTCAGAATCATGCACACACCTACGTAGAACCTGATCAGGGCAATATTTCCACAAGTATGGGTCATCCCAAACATAAGAACGTGCATCCTTTTTAAGTTTATCACTTTGGTGCTTGTTTAGCTCTCTTGGAATGTGTTTAGACACCAAATAATTTACTACATCAGCATACCATGGCTCACTTACCTTGATGGACAGCAGCTGCTCATCTGGGAATGTCTCTTGGATAGGCACGGCATCCTCCTCATGCACCATACGGCTCAAGTGATCAGCCACCACGTTTTCACTCCCCTTCTTGTCCCGGATTTCAATATCGAACTCTTGGAGAAGAAGCATCCAGCGAATGAGTCTTGGTTTGGCCTCTTTCTTGGTGAACAAATACTTCAAAGCTGCATGGTCAGTGTAAATAATAACTTTAGTACTAAGTAAATAAGAACGAAACTTATCTAAAGCAAACACAACAGCAAGAAGTTCTTTTTCAGTGGTAGAGTAATTCAATTGTGCAGCATTCAAGGTCCGAGATGCATAATAGATGACATGGGGCTTCTTGTCCTTCCTTTGTCCCAAAACAGCTCCTAATGCATAATCCGAATCATCACACATAAGCTCAAAAGGAAGGCTCCAATCTGGTGGGACTATGATGGGGGCCGAAGTTAGCATCTCTTTGAGGTGTTTGAATGCCTTCTCACATTCCTCATCAAACACAAAAGTCACATCCTTCTGGAGGAGACGGCAAAGGGGGGTGGAGATCTTCGAAAAATCCTTGATGAATCGCCTATAGAAACCTGCATGTCCAAGAAAAGAACGAACCTCTCTAACCGAAGTAGGAGAGGGTAAGTAACGCACAAGGTCTATTTTTGATTTATCAACCTCAATTCCCTTTTCTGAAATGATATGACCTAAAACTATGCCTTGTTTTACCATAAAGTGACATTTTTCCCAATTCAAAGCAAGGTTAGTTTCAATGCAACGTTTTAGAATCAAAGTGAGATTATCTAAGCACCCATCAAACGAATCCCCAAAAACACTGAAATCATCCATGAATACCTCAATAATCTTCTCCACAAAATCTGAAAAGATACTTACCATGCATCTTTGAAAGGTGGCAGGTGCATTGCATAAACCGAATGGCATGCGACGATAGGCGAAGGTACCAAAGGGGCACGTGAAAGTGGTTTTTTCTTGGTCATCCGGAGCTATAACAATCTGATTGTACCCAGAATAACCATCAAGAAAACAATAAAAAGAATGACCGGCTAACCTTTCAAGCATTTGATCAATGAACGACAAAGGGAAGTGGTCCTTCCTCGTGGTGGCGTTTAGCTTCCTATAGTCAATGCACACTCTCCAACCTGTTTGGATACGTGTGGGCACAAGTACATTCTCGGCATTCTTCACCACAATGACTCCGGATTTCTTTGGAACACATTGCACCGGTGAAACCCAACGGCTATCCGAGATTGGATAAATCACTCCACAATCAAGAAGCTTTATAATCTCCTTCTTCACAACTTCCGTCATTGGAGGGTTGAGTCGGCGTTGAGCCTCTCGAGTTTGTTTAGCCCCCTCCTCTAAAAGTATGCGATGCATGCATGTTGTAGGGCTAATCCCCCTAATATCGGCCAATGTCCACCCAATGGCTGTTTTGTGCTCTTTCAACACCCGAATTAACTTTCCTTCCTCTGTTGCCGTGAGTGTGGAGGACACAATGACGGGCAACGTCTCGTTATCTCCCAAAAAGACGTACTTCAAATGATCCGGCAATGGTTTAAGCTCAAGTACAGGTGCCTGAATCACTGAGGGTAACAACTTGTTAGTAGAAATTGGAATTGAAATTGGTTTTGAAGGCTTACCATGGTGCTGAGGTAGTGACTCTAGGGCAGCCACCATCTCGGCCTCTTCTTCACTTCTAGGCACGGCAATATTGGGTTTTTGCCCAATTCCTTGTGCAATTATTGATTCAAGGGGATCCCTCTCCAAGGAATCAAGGTAATCCTGCGCCAATTCATCGAATATATCAATAGCAAAACAAGAATGATTTTCTTTAGGAAATTTAATAGTTTCAGCAAGATTGAAATCAATAACTTCCCCATCAAATTCCATTGTCAACGTCCCTTTGAACACATCGATCTTGGTGCGGGCTGTTTTCATGAAAGGTCTCCCAAGGAGGATCGGCAATGGGGTGGAATGGGGTGTATCCTCCATGTCAAGCACATAAAAATCTGCTGGAAAAATCAGATTTCCAACCTGCACCAAAACATCTTCCAAAACTCCTTTTGGATATGCATTAGAACGATCGGCTAATTGGATTATAACACCATCGTTTTTAAGCTCACCTAAGTTCATAGATGCATAAATAGAGTATGGCATGACATTAATTGAAGCTCCTAAGTCTAACATAGCATGTTCAAACTTAGTACTACCAATAACGCAAGGAATTGTAAAACTACCCGGATCTTTGCATTTAGGGGGTAATTTCCTTTGTAGAACAGCAGAGACATTCTCACTTACTTGAACCACTTCTTTGTTAGAAATCCTTCTCCTTGTTGTACAAAGCTCTTTCAAAAACTTAGCATACCTTGGGACTTGCTTTATTGCATCAAGGAGTGGGATATTGACTTGAACTTTCCGGAATGTCTCTAGAATGTCTTTTTCAGCATCCTCTTTCTTTGATTGCCGCAACCTGCGAGGAAAGGGCACAATTAGTGGAGTAGAGCTAGAAGAATTCATATTGGAACTTACCGTGATGGTTGAGGACGGTTTAGAAGTGGGGATTGGCTGCGGCAAGGATTGTGCATTCCTTGCCGTGGGTTTGGGTGATTCATCTTCCTCCAGTTGCAGCTTCTTGTCCTCTTCTTGACTTGATCTAGATGGTTGTGAATCAGTTCCAACCTGCTTACCACTTCTCAACGTGATTGCTTGGGCGGTTTCAAATCCTCCTTTAGGATTAACAACGGTTGAACTAGGCAATATGCCTTGTTCTCGGAATTGGCCCATGAATTCAGCCATTTGACCCATTTGTTTCTTCAGTTCATCCACCTCTTTAGCTTGATTTTTTATGCTCTGCACGTCCTGCGTCAAAAAGGTTAGTACTTGAAGAATTTTATCATTATTTAACGACGAACCTGAATTGGTTTGGGCCGAAGTTGGGTGAGGTTGTGGGGCTGCATACGGCCTTGGAAACATCCCAGGGGGCTGTCTAAATCCGCTTTGTGGCTATGCTTGCTGAGAATCCCTCCACTTGAAGTTTGGATGATCTCTCCATCCTGGATTGTATGTGTTTGAGTATGGGTCGTGTCTTTGTTGGGTTTGGCCTTGGAAACCCACGGCTTGGGCAGTTTCCCACCCCCCATTCTCAATCAATTGAGGGCATTGATCGTTGAGATGTCCCTGCATAGAACACACTCCACATATGGCCGGCCCTTGTGCTTTGGTTCCATCCACAACCTGTGACAAAAGAAGAGTGAGATTAGCCATTTGAGATTGTAATTCTGAAATTGCATTTACCTCATTCACTTGTTGTTGCCGTGGCCCTTCTCTCTGTCCAACTCCTTCGTATTGCTGCGCATTCAAGGCTCGATTTGCAATTAGAGTCTTGGCAGCCACGGGTGTTTTGTCAACCAAAGCTCCTCTCGCTGAAGCATCAAGCATTTGTCTCTCAATGGGGAGAAGTCCTTCATAGAAATATTGGAGGAGAAGCTCTTCTTTCATTTGGTGTTGTGGACAAGAAGCAACAAGCGCCTTGAAACGCTCATAATAGGCTGGAAACGATTCCCCTTGGTTTTGTTGAATGCCACTTATCCTTTTCCTCAAGAGAATGACTCTTGAAGTTGGGAAAAATTTCTCTAAGAATGCGCGCTTCATGCTTTCCCACGAAGTAACGGTTCCAGGTGCTAGTTCGTAGAGCCAATCCTTAGCCTTTTCCAAAAGAGAGAATGGAAAGGCTTTCATCTTCAATATACTCCCATCAACATTGACAGGGGTCATGCTTGAACAAACCACTTCAAATTCCTTCAAGTGCTTGTTCGGATCTTCCATGGACAACCCGTGGAATTTGGGGATGTGGTGCAACAAGTTGGACTTCAATTCAAACTCATCAGTCTTGCCTTGAGCCGCCCTAGGATATTGAATGCATAAAGGGGTCGCATTGTCCAATCCCGAGGCTGAAAGTTCTTTGATTGTTCGGTTATCTGCAGCCATGTCGTGCTCCTATTCCAAATCCTCTTCAATTTCAACTTTAGATTCGGAATTAGAACTTGAACTAAGTAGATCAGGTTCTGGGTGCTTCCTCTTCCTTCTCAAATCTCGCTCAAAATCGTCGTTAAACTCCAAGATATGTGCGTGAACGGGTTGAGAACTTCGAGTCATACACTAGTACCTAAAACAAAGAAAACAAAACAAATCAGAAAACTAAGCAAAACAGAAAAAAAAAAAACAAGTTAAAATACACGGCAGAAACTAGGGAGATTAGCAAGTTTGCTAATCCCCGGCAACGGCGCCAAAATTTGATGTGAGAATTACTTGACACTCAAATTAAAACCCTATCGACGTAGTATATGAAAGTAGGGATCGTTTTAGGCCGGGGATTAGAAGGGATGCTAATCTACACAAATTACACTCTAAAACACTAAACTGGACTTAAAACAATGAAAACAAGTACTAGGGATCAATTTGGACGAATTTTAACTCTAGACACCTTTAAACAACCTAACTTGACTCAAATAACTCAAAACAAACTCAGAAAAGCAAATAGAATTCAATTAAACAGTTTCTCAACTCTAAAGACTCAAAACAAGCTAAATAGACCTAAAACACACAAAACAAGTTATCTAGACTCAAAACTAACACCTAAGATTGATTTGAACGAAATTAAGACTCAAATTGACTCAAAAGACTAAAAGACTCAAGATTTGACGAATTTAGACTATCTTAACACAAATTAAAAGCAAGGGATTGTTTGAAAACGGATTTAAACTTAAGCAAAACAGAATTGTAAACTAGACTTAGTTTTGTACGAAATTGGTGATTTAAATGGGTGAATGGCTAGTTAGAGGGATCCTTATCCACACATAAACATATGCATACAACTTGATTCCCAGTTACTCTTTCGATAAACCATGAATGACAATGTTCCGAATTACTTGTATTGAACTAATCAATTCCCAGATTTCCCTAGATTCATTGAATTGAATGGATAACGCATCACAACCAAATTATTCTTTCTCAAACTCCCTAACTATGGAATACGCATGATAGAGACACTCAACAAAGATCATTAAGTTCAATGGAAATCATGAACATTGACAAGGCATTCATAACTATGGAAGACGCATGTTAATCCAGCCTAGGGTTTACTTAACATGATTGTGACTAGCAACCTTTACTACTTGTGAATATAAGTTCATAACGATTAGGTGAAATTCCCTTATATTCTAGCATCAAATTCATGCATGTAAACTAAGTATGCATCCTTAATCAACACACAAGAACAAGTTCTTAATAAAACAGATAAGTAAACCACATTCACAATTTATGAAATCATAACTGGAGTAAATCAAATCATAAGAAACATATATTCATGGCTTCAAATTCCCCCTCTAACTAATAGGGGTTTAGTTCCTCATGATAGCAATTAAACAAAGAAAACTGAATTGAAACATTGAAAACAAAGATAGACAACACCTAAGAACGCTCCAGCAGTAGTCACGACTTAGAGTGGCACCTTCTCCTTCCTTCCTTGAATAGCTGCGGCACAAGAGGGGTTTTCTGGGTTTGTGTGGGTGATATGGCACGGCAGGGGGTGAATTAGGTCAGAAACTATGGAGAATGGTGAAGGAAAGGGGCGGCAGATAGTGGTGGATGATTTCTGGTGTGAATGATGTATATAGAGGGTGGTGTGTACGGCAAAGGGTTGATTAATATATATAAAGGCACCAAAAACCCTAGGTGAATCAGATTAGGACTTCTAGAAAGCCAAATCCATCCAGAAATAGGCTCAAAACAATCAGATTTCCAATGGGAAAGAGCCTAAGGTGCGGCAGATTTGGATAAGGAGGGATAAGGCTTCTAGAAAGCCTTGCAAGGCAAGGAAATCAGGTTTTCTGGAAGGCTAGGTGCGGCAAGGCTTAGGGTTTCTAGAAACTTAATTTAAATGTCCCCCAATCAGAAAATAAACCCTCATTGTACCAGGAATTGAATTAGAAAAGGATTAGGATAGGATAAGGTTTGTTAAGATAAGATAAGGGTTGGATAAGATAAGATAAGATAAGGTTGTTTGGATAATGTTTTGGATAATTCTCCTTCTTTTGAGCTGATTCCTTATCTTCAATGATTTGAATTTATTTCTCCAACCTTGAAACATATTCCCAACTCCATTTAGACTCCAAATTCGTCCATCTTCATGCCCATTGCTTGTGCTATCCATTCCAAGCCCAGATTTGCTCTAAAATGCTCCAAAATGCATCTTTTTGCCAACTTTGCTTCTTGGACCTAAAAACACACGAAAATGACTTTAAACACTATACTAAGCAACAAATAGCTAAGCAAATGCAAGAAAACACACTAACTAAGTAGCATAAATATGCTCCTATCAAATCACATTCAAGGTAATCATACAAGTAAGAGAATCACATTGGATAGTAGACATGAATAAACTATTAAACCAAACAATGTGGTCAAGAGTATTGTATTAGAGAAAGACCGTATTGCATTGTAATCCCAAACTGAATAGGTTCTCTAACCTCTTCTGATTAGCTTGGGTAGCCATGACATACTGCTAGGTGTCACTCATGGCTTGTGGAAGCCCTGAAGATGTATAATCACTAAAGGGAGAATTGAAAGTAAGTTTCAATTCACAATCGATTAGTAAGAGTTCTAATCGCCCATTGCCTCACTAAAAGGAACCTAATGGATCGCACACCGTGTACGGTAATGATTGAAGGATATAATGAAGATGAGTAAGGATAATTAAATAGTTTAATTATTTATGGCTAGGATTAAATAATATGTTAATTAATCAAATGAATAAGTTCGTTTTAGACCTCGGGTTAGTTTTGGGCCTCATGGCCCAATGGGCTTCGAATGTCAAGCCTATTAACTTAAGTTGTATGACAACTTAAATGACTTGAGATTTAAAAGGGCCCAAACAGCCCAATGCCTATGGTAGGCCGGCCATGTGATGAAAAATAGGGTTTTGTTCTTTTAGTCACTTAAGTGAAGTGACTATATAAAGAACTTTATAGCCAAAATTCATTTAGGGTTTCCTTTGGAGAAAATTGGAGAGAACATGTCTCTCCCTTTCTCTCTTGGAGGCCAGCCCTCTTGGAGGGGATTAGCTAGCAATCCTTCCTCCTCCAAGGTCACTCATCTTCTTCCTTCACCATCCTTGGTGTCGAAAATTAGAGGTCTCTTACCTTGGGGACTTTTGGAGAATCAATTCTTCCATCCATATCCATGGAGCCAAGGAGCAAGAAGACAAAGGAAAGAAGGCCCTCACATGGGTGATTAACCTTTGCTAAGCAAAGAGGTGCTTTAAAGGTATAAAAGTTTCTCAACTCCTTTCTTTAAGATTTGAGTTGAGTCTTGGTTCACCATAACTACTAGGCTTTGAATTTCATGGGTAATGTTTTGTTTTGAGTGCATACAAGCATGATTCCGCCTTTAAATGTTAATTGCATGCCATAGATGTTGCTCAAATGAACATGTTTTTCACAAATTTTCCTTCAGAGGTTACATCCCAGTCTCGACTCCGTCGTAGCATGATATTGTCCGTTTTGGGCCCTGGCCACGCCCTCATGGTTTTGTTTTTGGGAACTCACACGAGAACTTCCCAGTGGGTCACCCATCTTGGGAATGCTCTTGCCCGAACTCGCTTAATTTTAGAGTTCCGATGCAACCCGAAGCTAGTGAGCTCCCAAAAGACCTTGTGCTATATGGAGGTGGGCATGTACATATAAGGCACATCACCCCTTCTCCCTTGGTCGATGTGGGATGTTACAATCCACCCCCTTTAGGGGCCCGACGTCCTCGTCGGCACACTAGCTCCACACGACATAGTGGCTCTGATACCATTCCATCACATCCCAGTCTCGACTCCACCGTAGCACGATATTGTCCGCTTGAGGCCCCGGCCATGCCCTCACAGTTTTGTTTTTGGGAACTCACACGAGAACTTTCTAGTGGATCACCCATCCTAGGAATGCTCTCGCCTGAACTCGCTTAACTTCGGAGTTCCGATGGAACCCGAAGCCTGTGAGCTCCCAAAAGGCCTTGTGCTATATGGAGGTGGGCATGTACATATAAGGCACATCACCCCCTCTCCGTTGGTCGATGTGGGATGTTACAAACTCTCACATGTTCTTGAAGATTATAATTTGCAGTAACCGAAACTGTGAATTTTTTTCAATAATTTATTTATTATTCAACTGAATGATTCTAATATTCATTAGTGTGACGTTGTTAAAATGAACCATGCGTTGTGAAATTTATTATATTCATCAATCAAGTTTTATTGTTATTTACTCTCTTAATCATCAAGTTTTATTGTTAATTACTCTTTTTATCATAGACTATTGACTGTAAATCTTTAGTACATTTGCATATAAAAACGCAAGACGTATATTATTTAAGTAATGTTTGATATTTTAATCCTTTTGAGATTAATTTTTAATGAAAACTAATGTAGAAATAAATATTTGCATGTATTTAATGATTTTTTTTTCTATACATATCAATGTACAGAAAACTTTCGGGCCCCACTTGGGGGTCAGAAAACTTTCAGGCCCCACTTTAAAGGCCCACCTAAGGCCCCCAAATTCTCAGGGCTGGCCCTGGTGATGACTCAAAGAGTTGGTAGAGCAGCCAAACTGACTCCTCCAAACCTATAAATAAGGGTTTCGACTCCTCTCAAAGGGTTAGACAATTTGAACTCTCTCAATATAGTTAACATCCATTTCACCCACTTTCATCACTTCCTAACTTGATCGTCGGAGTCCTACGCTAAGAACCGCCCTTCTCGCGTGCTTGGTTTCACGATCTATCTTGGTCTTTGTTCTCGCATGTTTATTTCACCACCATACGCATAATTAGGTCTAACAAAAACAATACGAATACAACAAGCAAGACTAGTTTGCCAGGTGTAATCATTAGGATGAACAAAAAAATTAGCACATGTGAGATAATAATGACTATTATTTTTCTTTCCTGACACGGTATGCATATATGTATTTTATGTGTTCTTTGACGGAAAAGAACCCTAGAATTTTAAATTTATGAGTAAATTATATAAAACTACCTCAACTATGAGTCGAACTACAATCTCATACCTCATGTTTTAAAAATGATAATGTCATACATCATCTTACGAATTTGTTGCAATGTCATACCTCCGTCGGTTTGTCTGTTAATTTTTATGTTAAATGTTGACATGACTTGAGTCGGGGCCCACTTCCTAGCCAAGAAGATAAAAATATTAATTAAATATTAATAAATTAAAGATAAATTATTTAAACATTTTTATTTAAAAACATGCGACTCTCCTTCTCTTCTCGAGCAACCTTTCGAGGGTGTGCGTCGACACAGGGATGCCCAAGGAGTGGTCGATCGATTCTTTGATATAGTAGTCGATTTCCTGCGCAAGATCCATTCTTTTTCTTCCTTCTCGATCTTAGAAAAACCTAGACTTGCCAAAACCCTAGAAATCGCAACAACAAAAAATCTGATTTTTCTTCTGCTAAGGTTTGATCGGAGGATGAGAGAGCGCATACTGGTAATCACTCTGGGTGCGAATTGAAACCCTAGAAATGGTGAATTTGGAATTCACGGGCGTGGAAATTTGATATTGGGGATTTACCATTGATTGCAATAATATGCATTTCAATTTAGGGAATTTCAAATGTGGATTTTTGCCCAGATTTTGTTGAACGGAATCAGTTTTTCAGGTCCGAGATCCCGACTCGAATTCTGCCTCTTCTTGCCGTCGTCGGATTTTATATTCTTCCTCTGCCCGTCCTCACCTTCCGCAAGCCTCCAGAAGGTCCTTGAAATAGCCAAACCGTACAAACAGTTTCAGATTTCAGGCAAGGGTTTCTGGGACGGTGCTCACGAAGGTACTTGACGGAATTGACGTGTGATGCTGCTTGCTTGAGAAGAAGAAGGTGCCCCTTTTAAATATTTTAACATGGGCAGGTTGATGATAACTTGGTGGCGGAGATGGAGGAGGAGATGATGGCGGTGGGGGAGTGGTTCTGGTTTCGGTGGTGAAGGAAGGAGGTGGGGGACGCGTAGTATGGGGAAAAAGGTGAGGGGATGGGTTTGTAAGGGTGGGTTCTACTTTATTTTATTTTATTTTTATATAAAGATGTTTAAATAATTTATTTTTAATTTATTAATATTTAATTAATATTTTTATCTACTTGGCTAGGGAGTGCGTCCTGACTCAAGCCATGTCAGCATTTAACAGACAAATTAACAGACAAACTAATGGAGGTATGACATTGCAACAAATTCGTAAGATGAGGTATGACATTGTTATTTTTAAAATATGAGGTATGAGGTTGTAGTTCGACTCATAATTGAGGTAGTTTTATATAATTTATCCTAAATTTATTGATGACTTCCACTAATCTAGACATTCACCATATGTCTTTATATGTTACTATGTGTGGATTTTTCTTAATCAATTTACAAAATACCATAAATAACCTATTGCAAATTAAGTTTTAACATTTTCTTGTATTGCAAGTACCAAGTTTGAGTATAAACGAATTTGTTAACAACATAAACAAATATGAACGCCCAACTACAACTAGATTTCATTCCCATGCATGCTAAATATATCGCATACAGAAAATTAATCTGGTCTGATTTCCTTCTCGATAACTAGAACTAGAAGTACATTTATTGCCATATCTTGAAGAGAAAGAAGGCAAAGCCAGATATAGGTATGTTTTGTCCTATAAGAAAGGGCTGAAAAATAAAGAGACGCTTCATATTGTTAATACCTAACTTTCCCTAGATTTTAAATAAATATTTAAAAGTTCAAGAGTTCTTAAGGAAAAATTTAAAGAGTGAAAAGAATGGCGAGCGAGAAGATCCTTCATTCGCTCTCGTCTAGATTTGGTATGTAAATTATTAACCCAATAGAATCAAATTAAGTAAAGAGAAATTTCATTTGAACCCTTATAACCTCTTCCTATACCCAACTTACTTTCTACGCCTATATTATTTTTAACTAAAATACTAATATCTCATTAAACCCAAGTTTACCACCTGATCTACCATCACAAACTCAATTCAACATGTAAATTTTTCTTTACACCCATTTTAAAAATAAAATTCCAATTGAACATAAGCATAAAGTTGTATGGCCTCCTTTCGTTAATGTAATACAGTATTACGTCGTAATTGATGTAGTACAACATTATTCTGTGTAGAAATTAATAGAATTTCTTAAGATGATGTGCCCCATTGCTGGAGCTGCAACGTACATGGCTAATTGTTGCTAGCTAATTTGTTTGTATTTTGGTGTCTCTTTGTTGTGGTACCTGATGCCTCCTAATGAACCAATTTTCAATTATTCTATGATCTAAGGTAAGTGGTAGCAAACAACATGCTCATTTACTTTCGTAAGTTCTAGCAAACCCTTATTTCTTTAGGTTAGCCCTAGATTTTCAACCATGCTAATGGAGTGGATTCGAGGAAACCAAATGGCTTCGCCACCATTTACACTACGAAACACAATAACTCATCTTTTCAACTTTCAACGTTTGATAAATAAAAAATAAAAAATAAAAACTTTTAGCGTTGATGGTTGTGAATTGAAACTTAAAAACCTATCTTCTCAACTCCAAAAAAAAATTGAAATCAAACGAAAAAAAAAAATTGCATAAATCAATTAGTTGGAGGATTTAAAACTTCAAAATCACCATCCATTGATAAAAAATTTAAAAAAAGAAAAAGAAAAAGAAAAAAGAAGAAGCTTGTTTTCTCTATAAGAGCTCTTAGGATTTTAGCTTGAATGAATGTAAGATAAACATTGCGTGAAACTAGGATTTAATTATTGTGTGTGGGTTTATTGATAAATTTTAGTTTTATTGTTGATCTTATTGTGAACTTGATGGTAATTATGCAATAGGATACAAAAGACAATTCACATCTAAACTTTAAGTTAGGTGTAGATGTTATATGGGTTCAAATAAAATTTCTCTTAAGTAAATATACACAAAATCAGGGCAGATGCACGATGAGCCAAGGTGGGTCAGTTGACTCCATGGAGAGAGTTAGCTGGGGAAAACCTTGGTTGACCCATGGTCTTCTGGGCAACAGGCATTTCGTGCACACCATATGTTCGACAAAATTCCCCAACCAAAAATTCGGTATGATATTTTGTGTAGCCTCATTTGGTGTTGGCTACAACATGACCGAGGTTTAGGAGAAAAGAAAGCACCTATGTATAGAGGGTAATGCTAGGTAGACCAAATTCTTAAATCAAAGTTTATAACTAAATGAGGTGGTTGTTGATGATTGGATTATTACTATTGGTGACACACCATTTGGTTTGCAAATTTAGTTTAAAATTTTGGTCTCCCTTCCATTATGCATCGCATTATAGTACGAAAAGTTGCTTAACATAGCCAATTTACCTATTACACACCTTTGTTAATCTTTAATTTTTTATCTTCTTTAATCCATTCGATTTGACTATCGGAAATGAAAAAGGTATGTGAAAAGTAAAAATGAGTGTGGATAGAATTACACTTTAAGAATTTTAATACAAAGGGTCTTTTATGTTTTTTACTCATCAATTTTAGTCTTTATGTTCAAACTCACCAGGTTGGTCTTTTATATTTCAAACTCATCAATTTATCTTTCATCTCTTTACTTGATTATCAATTTTTGTCATTGCCATTATATTATGTTAAAAATATGTTGGTGAGCCGACACTGCGCAACTCAAGGGCTACAAAACCAATTACATAGTGCCATGTGGATTATACAAAAAAAAAAAAAAACACCAAACATTTAAAAAGATTTCAAATTTGAAAACTATAAAGAAAGAGAAATTTCAAAATTCAAAAAAAAAGGAACAAAAGTCAAACCCGGCCACCCCCCATCCATCCCGCGAACCAGTCAAGACAAGAATAGATTGATGTAACATAAGTGGTTACCTTCATAAGGGTAAGGTTTCAGCGCAAAAAGCTTACGAAACAAAGAGTGCATTTTTGCCACCTCCTAAAGTTGGGGTGATGCTCACCCATCTCATAAGTTACCGTTAGATTAGTTTAGTTTAATTAATTAAGACAAATCTTAAAATTTAAACTAATCTAATGTCAATCAATGAAGGGTGAGTATCATCCTCACATTACGGATGAGCAAAATGTACTCTTGAAAAAAATTATCATACGATTATTTCCTATAATATTTTTTCACTATAAATCTTCAAATCGTCTAAAAAATATTTCGAAACTTAAATCATTAACCCTTGGGGTACAAATCCTGAATCAGCCATAAGACTCCGGAGAGCGGCTTTTGCTAATAAAACTCGAGTAGTTTCTTGAAAACTTGCTTCGGATATGAAACTTTTGAGTATCTAGAGATGCTTTCGTTATTCCTAATAATATGGCTCGGTAACAAATTGCTTCTTTCAAAGCGTGCCTCCTTTCGTTCAACTCGTAGCAAACCAATTAGTTCTCGTGGTGAAAAAAAAACATTAGACATTCCACAAGGCCATCTCTGAGATTTTGGGTGCCCTGTGCGAAATTTATAAAAAAGCCTCTCCTTAAGATAGTTTTTTTTTTTTTTTTTTAAAAAAAAAAAAAAAAGGTAGGACAATGTATTGACACTAGAAAGCAATCACTTAAATCAAAACAAAGTTTAGCACTTACTGATTGCAAGTTTAAAAATATCATTAATAATAAGTAAAAATAACTACAAACATAACGTTGACACACCCCGACCGAGATCGAAGCGTCTTGGCCGTCACGTGAGGGTGACGTAGCCATGTGCGCATTGCGGAAGTGGAAGGATAAAGAGAAATACGGATAATTAAAGACCAAATCACTAGCAATACTAACTAAGATAATGTGCTAGTGCAAATAAGAGTGAATTCACCATTCAGAGCATAAGTAACCTAGTTGCAGTCTAGCAGAACAATTATTAATAATACAGTATCCGAAGATGATCCTACATGGAAGGTGAACTGTCAGAACCTCCGTCAAGACATCGTAAGCCACCAACGAACAATTCCTACTTAATACTTGGAGGGGCGAAAAACAGAAAGCGTGAGTGGGCAAAAACAAAGCTTTTCAAAATCATTTCATTTCTCAAATATTCTAACCCCTCGCTGTAAAACAAGTATAGTTTCCCAGAAAATAGAATACATACATATATATCTCAAAATCATGCTCAGAAATATCGAAATTCGCATATAAAAATGCCATGCTTATGCCATGCCCAATATCACAATATAATAAATATAAGCCAGGTGATGCAATGTATTATAAATCATCTGCTAGTCGAAGTCACCTCACGTGATCTATACGGCGAAATCTAGAGCTCATATCTCAATCTCATCTCAATCACATATTTCATCATGTATATACGTCACATATCTCATCACATATCTCATCATGTATATACAAATCTGCACACGAGTCGAAACCACCTCATGTGGTCTGTCCAACAGGACTGGGTGTAAAATAATACGCTCTAGTGCTACGATCATGTGAAAACTGTGCGCTAATCGCGGGTCACCTACGAGTCGAACCCACTGAAAGTGGTCTATACGACAGAACTGTGCACCTAACTTGGATCTAAGACGAGCGTGTGGTGCGGGATGTGAACATCATGTGAAGGACTATGCCCCTAACTCTGGGCGGGAGCACACCGGGGTGCAGATTATGAGCTCTAATATATCTCATCATCATCATCATCGTCATCATCATATCTCATCACCATTACTAACATAATATACTCACCTGTAGATTACCTGGGCCTCCGCAGCACCATGCAACATTATGCATAAATATTATAATGCATATACTAAAATATGAGGCAAGTATGACATGGCGTTTAAATCACATTTCTTTTAAATATGTGTTCTGGCAACATTATGCATAAATATTATAATACATATATATATATATATATATATATACTGAAAACAAAGGCCCACTCACTGATATGTAGCAGGGTCGTAACCCCCGTGCCTAGCCTGGTTACGCTCGTCCTCCGGATAAGTCTCGCCTATATGAGAAATAACTATATAGGCGTTATTTTAAAGCACATACACAAAACTAGCTAATAACTTCTCATATATTGCTCAATTCGGGTATATGAATATACTACTAAGGCATACTCAACGTCAGGAACATCCCCATATTTTTAGAAAAATTTTCCGACCACCCACGCGCCGGCCAAGGTACGGCCCTACGCGCCCCCATGCGCGGCCACGTGCCAGGCACACTAACGGCGTCAGTTAACACCGTCAGGAATATTCCTCGGAATATTCCATTAAAACCCAATGATAACCGTTAAAGATGATTGACGGCGTTGGAATATTCCGTCAGAATTGACGAAATATTCCGTCGTCTTCAACCTCCTAACTCTGACGACCGTCACCGTTGCCGGAAACTGGGGATTTCGTATTTTCGTCCTAACTTCTTCGTTTTTAACCCAAATTGCATAAAATTTACACCAATGGAAAGCTGGAGATGAGTAGAACAACGTTATACCTGTTTTGGGACCCAAAACTCACAGGATCTCGACGTGAAATTTCGAGGAAAATCGGCCAAGCTTGAAACTCACGATCCCGACGTCCAAAACCACCCAAAGCTCCCTGTGAGCTCAGAATTTCCAAAAACACACAATTTCGCAATTGTATGAATAGTACTCAAAATCGAAGTTATGGTTTCGACGTGAAAACGAGGGAGGTCTTACCTGAAAATGGTACCTTTGAACTAGTATGGTCCTCACGAACACAATGGTGACCTTAGAATCCTCGATCCGTCACGATTCAAAGGCTTTTGGGTTTGAGGCCGTACGGGAGAGAAGAGAGAGAGTGCGAGTCCGAGAGAGAGGGAGAGTACATAAGAGAAGAGAGAGAGAAAGAGTTGGAGTGTGTGTGTGGTCCAAATTGAGTCACCAATCAAAACCAATAATTCTCTAACTTCTAATTGGGTCCAACTAATTAGGATCTACAATTAATTGGCCCATAAACAAAGTTTAAACCACACAACCAAATTTAACATCCTAGGGCATTTTCGTCATTTCACATACTTGAGAATAATTTTTTTCCAAGATGGGCTGTCACAACCTACCCTCCTTATAAAAATTTCGTCCTCGAAATTTACATAACCAAAAACACCCACTAGTACTCATAAAACAACCTTGGGTACATCTCTCTCATTCGCTCCTCTGTTTCCTAGGTAGCTTCTTCCACTGAATGGTTCCTCCACAAAACTTTCACCAAGTGCACTGTCTTATTTCTCAAAACCTTTTCTTTCCAATCCAAAATAGTCACTGGTTCCTCATCATACGTCAAATTCGGACTAATTTCCAATGGTTGAGGCGTTATCACATGTGACGGATCTGAGACATAATGTCGAAGCATCAAAACATGAAATACATTGTGCACTTTGGATAATTCTGAAGGCAACTCAAGCCTATAAGCAACTTCACTGATTCTTTCAGAGATCTTATACGATTCGATGTATCTAGGGCTTAGCTTACCCTTCTTCCCGAACCTTACTACTCATTTCCATGGTGATAGCTTCAAAAATACCCAATCATCAACTTGATACACCCTGTCAGTGGCATGTCTGCCTGCCAAACTTTTCTGGTGATCCTAGGCCGCTTTCAGGTTAGACTTAATTACCTGAACGTTCTCCTTCAACGCTCCTTTTGACATTCCATCTTTTAAAACCAACACTTTTGATGTTATTTGACGTACAATAATTTCTATATATCTATTATGGATCTGCACCCTACCAAGCGAAATTATGTAAAGCAAAGGAGGGATACGCATCCAGCATTCACAAGCAAACAACTTACCAAGGGCACCATGCAAAAAGCCAACAAAGAAGAGGAGACAAGAACTTGTCAATGATTCGCATTTCTTGTCACTTCAAATATAAACATATACAAAGGAAAGAATATTAATAATTTATTAAGTGGGGACACATCTTAACATAATTTAGCGATTTCAGAATCTCAGATCCACACCACTTTGGGAGATTTACAATAAGCTTAGTCTTCTAGGACTTTCGGAGCCACACCACGAAAAGGAAAAAAAAAGGTTGTAGGTGATTTAACTTTAAGGAACTGTTTGGTATCTAATTTTTAGTTTTTAAAATTATGAATGTAGCTGAATTACTAAACAAGAAGAATACTAAACAAGCATGAGAATTTACTTAGAATGTAAAGGAAGATGATGTTTCACTTAAAACCCATTAGCCAGGGAAATAATAGCCAAATTCTTTATAACCATATGAACGGGTAATCAGTTTTATTTTATTTATATTTTAGTTCAAAATGCAATATTGTGGGATCATAATTTTCCAAGGCCGGAGTAAGTCTGATCCGAATACAGTCATGGACTCACCAACTCCGAGCGAAGCTGTATCAGATGGAGTAGCGGTGCCACCATCACTATATTCCAGAGCACTTGGCAAAGTCTTAGCGATTCCGTTGGATGACCATGCTTTCTCCACAAGATACACGATCTGATCTGGATGTGCACACAATTAGATCCTATAAGTCTTAGAGTTCCTACAACCTAGGGATTGGCGTGAGCCGCAAGTAATCACAACTCTTAAGAGGGTGCAATATCTACTTCTAGATATCCTTTAGGATTCTCCCGGTCTAGAATGAGGATTCTATCCTAAAAAGGTCTCTCTCCCCACGATATAAATATACTCACCTAGGATTCATCTATGATAACGCAATCTAAACACTGAAATTCTTTTACCCATTGCTTGAGTCTAAATTTTTTAACTAACTTGATCATCGGAGAGCCTTGGCCAGCACACGCCCTCGGTCTTAGGCTTGCTCACAGTTGTTTATTGTTTTGCAGGTTGCTCAGGTTTACTCGGATTTGCGCTCGACCACCACTCATGGAGGTGCGCGAATTTGGTTCCAACAAATATTACGAAGGATTAATTAATTTTTTGGGGTGGGTGGCAGAATGTCACTGCCTAGTAATGTGAAACATATCATAACATGTAAATTAGTAATATCATGCAACAGGGTGAGAGTCGCACTCAAAAGATTTTCCCTTAAAGCAAATGCATGTTGGAAATATCAATTTTTGGAGTTCCAAGGTGATTGCATGTTTAGGTGGCACAATTTACATGTTAATTCATGCACGTAAAATGAGAGTATGATTCTCTCCCCTCTAAATTTCAATCCCCTTCTATTTAAATGGTCATGATTAAGCCACGTCAACATCTTCTACTGATTTCATTGTAGAGAGAGAAAGACAACAAAAAAGTGAAAGAGGAGGGAAGTGAGCAAGAGGAGAATTGGAAGGGAGGTAAGGAGAGGAGAATTGGAGGGGAGGGAATCTACTCCCTACTGTAGGAAATTATATATTATAGTATAAAATATTGTAATATATAATTTTAATAATTGAATGAAAAATAGTGTTAACCATATTTCTTAGAAATGTTATGTTATTTAGGTGCATTCCCTTGTCAAATGATGTATACTTATAGATGAAAAGTTACATCTCTTTAACAAGAAGTATTTGGGTTCTATATAAACTCATGAAACAGTTTACCCAAGTGTTAGCAAATTACTTAGTAATTAAGTCCTAATATAATTTTGAGGACTTGATTACTAAGTAAGTTGATCATTGAGGGGAATGAGGCTAAAGCCAACATAACTAATGAATCAGTCGGGCGAAAACCTAACTTAGTTGATTGGAGATCCCATGGTCTAACTTCAAAAGGCAAACTGGTTGGGCATGATTCAATTAACACACTATCTACCTCATTCCTATTATGGAAGAAGTGTGTTGTCTGCAGAAGTTTTAGGGTGTATATTTATACTTAATGACAGTTATATCTTATAAATAAGAGGAATAGAGCAGACTGTTCTTAATCAGTGGTCATCTATGTGAGAGTAGAAGTGGGTCGCTTCTATAAGAATGAGATGGCTAAATTCTATAAAGCTCTCATGAATCCGGGATTTGTTCAGGACCAAAATGAACACAACCGTATGAACCGTAATATATTAGGATTAGTGATGTGTGTTGCTTATTGTCTCGGTTTACTGCTACGGTGAACAGTTCAAGATCTTCTACATCCATTGCGTCACCAAGTAAACCCGATAAATATTCACTAGGGTAGGTTCAAGTCTAAAAGACACATCTCCCTATGCATCTCTTGTTTGCCTGTACTCTCAAATTCTTCCTGATTTTTCATTCATGTGGGGATTGTTGAAAATTATATATTATAGTATAAAATATTGTAATATATAATTTTAATAATTGAATGCAAAATAGTGTTAACCATATTTCTTAGAAAAGTTATGTTATTTAGGTGCATTCCCTTGTCAAATGATGTATACTTATAGATGAAAAGTTACATCTCTTTAACAAGAAGTACTTGGGTTCTATATAAACTCATGAAACCATTATCATTAAGAATAGAAAAAAAAGAAGTTAATTCTTACTCTTGAGAAATAGGGTTTCCCCGCTCTATTTCTCTCATTCTTCATTTGTCTTCCAAGGCGTCTCTGGAGAGTACGGAATATATAAAGTTCGCCAGAATCCGAAGGTTGAAGTGCTTCGACTTCGGATTATAGATTGTTGAATCCTGGGAGACGGACGCCTACTAAACTACAAGCACAAGAGTAGGGGCAAAATTCTGTCTTTAGGACATTGCATTTATGCAAGCCTCAATCTCTAAATTTGTCAGTATTTCTTATTTTCTCTCTAGTTGTTCATACTAATATCATATATAATTGATGTTTTGAATTTCTTTATGATTATTATTATTATTATTGAAATTCTTGTGTTATTTTCATATTTTTTAATATTGCTCCAACACCTACATTGTGACAGCCCGTTTCGAAAAATTTATTCACGAGGATGTGAATTGACGGATTTGCCCTTAAGTGTTGAGGTACGTTTGTAAATTGAGCTAAAGTATTGGTCCAATTATACAATTTCCTTAGTTTTGGGGACCAATGAGAAGTTAGGGAATTGTTATTTTTGATTGGTTAGTGTGTTAGCATTTGGACCGCTCACTTCCCTTCTCTCTCTTCTCTCACTACCGAACCCTCTCTCTCTCTCTCTCCCATTTCGTACGGACACACCCAAAACCCTTTGGAACTTGGCAGATCGACGTCAAGAAGGTAAGATTCATACTCTCTGCAAGCTTAGAAGTTCATCTATACCATTTTCAAGACCTGAGACCTTCATTTTCTCGAGAAACCGTAATCTCAGATTTGTGCACTGTTCATGCACTTTCTTATACGTGGTTTTTAGTAGATTTCAAGTTGCTAGGAAGCTTTAGGAGGTCCATACGAAGCTCGGGAACGTTCATTTGAAGGTTTTAGATGTCGAAAAACGTAGAATGGAGGAGTTGCAAAGGTGGCCGAACTTTCGAGGGTTCTCCGACGAGATCTAGTGATCATTGGAACTTAAAAGAGGTATAATTGTGTTCTAATCATCATTGGTGCCGAATATATATAAGCACACAAATTAAACCCTCTTTTTATCGATTGTAGCAAAGTATGTAAGTAGGGATCGTTCTAGGCCGGGGATTAGGAGGGATTGCTAAGCCACTTGAAAACTGACTCAAAAACTTAAAACAAAGTTAAAACACTAAATTAGACTCAAAGAATGCAAAACTATACTCTAAAACACTAAGACAAACCAAAAGACTCAAAACAGCAACCCAACACTCAAAACTGCCTTAAAAACACAAAATGGCTGTTTTGGACTCTAAACATAATTTTGGACGAAAATAAGTTTTAACTTGACTCAAAACACTCAAAAACACAAACTAAAACAGTTTCTAACTAATATGACTCAACAAAGTAAAGGGGGAATTGGTTTTGACGAAATTGAAAACAAAACATAAACTTTGTAAAACAAAACAGATTGTAAAACGAAATTGGTTAAAGTGAATGGATGAAAGGCTAGCTAAGGGGTTCTTCTCCACACATGTCATACTTGCATACAAAACGATTTCTAATTGCAATTCAATCACCCACGAATTCTCAACACTCCAAGTTAATTAGGTCTGCTTAAATTAACTTTCAGATTTCCCTTATGTTAATGAATTGGATGGAAACTGCACATCACAATCAAATTATTCTTCAAGAGTTCTCTATATGAAAGCGCATACTAGAGATACAATCAAAGATCATTACGTTCAATGGAAATCATAAGTATTGACGAGGCACTTGTAACTATGAAAGCGCATGATACTTATGCCAAGAATTTACTTAACACAATTGAGATTATCAACCTTTACTACTTGTGAATATAAAGTTGTAACGATTAGGTGAAACTTCCTTATATCCTAGCATTAGATTTATGCATGCAAACTAAGTTGGCCACCTCAATCAACACACACAAATCAGTTTAATATGAACAGATAAGTAAATTGAATTCACAACTTATGAAACGCAATTAGAGGTAATCAAATCATATAGCAAGCATAAACATGGTTTCGAATCCCCCCCTAGCCAAAGGGGGTTTAGTTCCTCATACTCACAGAACAAAGAGTATTAAATTTAAACATTGAAATCAAAGGAAAGAAAACACCTAAAACTTCCAGCAATTCAAACTTGAATGGCATGCACGTCCCAGGCTCCTTCTCCTCTTCTTCTTTGCTGCGGCACAAGGTCTTGGGACAGGTTTAGGGGGTTATGAATGGTGTAGAAGGCTGGGTTATTGGCTAGGATGGATGTATGGTGCGGCACAGAGTGAATTAGGTCAGAAACTATGGAGAATGGTGAAGGATGGGTGCGGCAGATAGTGGTGGATGATTTCTGGCGTGAATGATGTATATGGAGGTGGTGTAACCTGCGGAAAAGGGTGGAGAAATATATATATAGGCACCAAAAACCCTAGGTGAATCAGATTAGGACTTCTAGAAAGCCAAATCCATCCAGAAATAGGTTTAAAACAATCAGATTTCTCATGGGAAAGGGCCTAAGGTGCGGCACAATAGGATAAGGGCAGGGAATGCCTTGCAAGGCAAGGAAAAAGGATTCTAGAAGGGAAGGAGACGCCAGATTTATAGGGTTCTAGAAAGAATGTGTTTTGTGGCAGATTTTGGGGCTTCTAGAGGGATTTGGGGCGCCACTTTTGTAGGGGAATGGATAGGACTTCTAGAAATCAGGTTTTAAGTCCCCTAAACTGAAGAAAATAGGTTAGGATAAGATTAGGATAAGATTGGATAAGATAAGCTAAGATAAGGTTGTTTTAGATAATGTTTTGGATAATTCTCCTTCTTTTGAGCTGATTCCTTATCTTCTTTATCTTTGACTTCTTTCTTCCATCTTCTTAGCTGATTTCAAGCCTTTATATCTTCAATTTCGTCCATCAACTTGCCTCCATGCTTGCACTACCCAATCTTGGCCCAAAAATGCTCTAGAATGCTCCAAATTGCTTCTTTTTGCCCTCTTTGTCAATTGGACCTTGAAACATATTCCTAACTCCATTTGGACTCCAAATTCGTCCATCTTCTTGGCTCTAAGCATATGATATCCATTCCAAGCTCAAATGTGCTCCAAAAAGCTCCAAAATGCATCCTTTTGCATACGTGCCCTTAGAACCTGAAAATACATCAAACTAGCTTAAAAGACTACTTTAACTAAGGAAAAACAACATAAATGGACAAGAACAAGCTAACTAAGGTGCATGAATATGCTCCTATCAATCATATTCTTCAATTTGACACAAAAATCATGAAAAATGGTTGAGTTTTGACAAAGATACAAGGTTTTGAAAAATTCCTAGTTTCCAGCGTCGGCAACGATCGCCGGAGAGTTCGAGGTTGAAGACGACGGAATATTCCATCAAGTCTGACAGAATATTCTAACGTCGTCATTTGAAGCTGATGGTTTTCGTTAGAAGTTGACGGAATATTCCTAACGCCGTTTGCTGTTCCGTTGCACACGACAGCACGTGGCCGGCGCGTCTGGCCGTACCTTGGCCGGTGCATGGTGGCACGTGAGGGCTCGAAAAATTATTCTAAAAATATGGGGACGTTTCTGAGGATGAGTAGGTCTCAGAGGTATATTCATATATCCAATTTGAGCAATATATGAGAAGTTATTAGCTAGAGTTGGTTATGTGCTATTAAGTGACGTTATTTCAGTTATTTCTCATATAGGCGAGGCCTATCCCGAGGACGAGCGTAATCATTCGAGGCTCGGGGGCTATGACGTCTCGACATATCAGTGAGTGGGCTTTTGTTTTCAGTGTATACACACACACACACACACACACACACTTGACGTTTTTCCCAGAAAACGTATTTAAAGGAAATAAGATTTAGATGCCATGTCATACTCACATCATATTTTAGCATATGCATTATCGTAATTATGCATATTGTTGCATGGTGCTGCGGAGGCCCAAGTAAGCTACATGTGAGTATATTGTGTTGGTAACAGTTATGAGATATGATGATGACGATGATGATGATGATGATGAGATATATTAGAGCTCATAATCTGCAGCCCGGTGTTAATGCTCCTGCCCAGAGTTAGGGGCATAGTCCTTCACGTGATGTTCACCTCCCGCACCATACGCTTACCTTGGATCCAAGTTAGGTGCACAATCCTATCGTATAGACCACTTTCAGTGGGTTTGACTCGTAGGTGACCCGCGATTAGCGCATAGTCTTCACGTGATCGTGGCACTAGAGCGTATTATTTTACACCCAGTCCTGTCGGACAAACCACGTGAGGTGGTTCCGACTCGTGTGCAGATATGTATATACATGATGAGATATGTGATGAGATATGTGACGTATATACATGACGAAATATGTGATTGAGATGAGATTGAGATATGAGCTCTAGATTTCGCTGTATAGATCACGTGAGGTGACTTCGGCTAGCAGATGATTTATAATACATTGCATCACCTGGCTTACATTTTTTATATTGTGATATTGGGCATGGCATTTTTATATGCGGATTTCGATATTTCTGAGCATGATTTTGAGATATATACATATGTATTCTATTTTCTGGGAAACTGTACTTGTTTTACAGCGAGGGGTTAGAATATTTGAGAAATGAAATGATTTTGAAAAGCTCTGTTTTTGCCCACTCACGCTTTCTGTTTTTCGCCCCTCCAAGTATTAAGTAGGAATTGTTTGTTGGTGGCTTACGAGGGCTTGACAGAAGTTCTGACAGTTCACCTTCCATGTTGGATCATCTTCGGATGTTGTATTATTAATAATTGTTCTGCTAGACTGCAACTAGGTTACTTATGCTCTGAATGGTGAATTCACGCTTATTCGCACTAGCACATTATCTTAGTTAGTATTGCTAGTGATTTGGTTTTTAATTATCTGTATTTCTTTTTATCCTTCCACTTCCGCAATGCGCACATGGCTACGTGACCCTCACGTGACGGCCATAACGCTTCGATCTCGGTCGAGGTGTGTCAATTTGGTATCAGAGCTCTAGGTTGCGTCCTACATATCTTGTGAATTCTCTAATTGTTTCTTGATGTGTTCTGTCAGAACTATGTCACCTCGTAGAGAGCCACGTCATTTGGCTGAACCTAGTTTTCCTCATATCGCCCAATTAAGGGAAGCTATAACTAATGCTATACAATCTATGTGTCGATCTCCCCAGATGACTCTACTTGAGGCTGTATACAATTTGAAGTTAAATCATTTTATGGGAAATGAAGGACCTGAAGGAGCAGAGAAATGGTTCAATCATGTGGAAAAGACTTTCTGTGTAATGCAAAGTCAAGGGAATCTTCTTCCTGATAAATGGGTCGAGACGACTACTTGGTCCTTAGGTAAGGAACCTGCATCCTGGTGGGAACATGAGGCTTATGAGTTACCATGAGAGGAAGCTGCTGATTGGGAAGTTTTCAAGCAATTATTTATGAAAAGATTTATTCTTCCAGCTTATATTGATAGTCAGAAGCAAGAGTTTACTCATTTGAGACAAAAGAAGATGACAGCAAATGAGTATTACAGAAAATTACTAATTTGTCTCACTATGATCCGGAAGTTGCTGCTAATCCGGTTAAGATGCTTCGTCGATTTAGTTGGGTACTAAAAGGAAATGACGTTCTATAGCGATCACTACTCACTGTGCTACATACCATGGATTTTATGAGATTTTGTTGAGAATTGAGGACTCAGAGAATATGCCCAGTGAGAGTGGGGAGGAAGAAGAAAAAGATAGGAAACCGAGGAGGGATGACAAAGGCAAGGGTCAATCATCCCAAAGACCTCGTAAGACCTAGAGTTTAAAAAAAAAATGAAGCTAGTTGTAGTTCTTCTAGTGGAGGTTTTAGTGCCATTGGTCAAAGGAGAGGTAGTCGATTTTCTGGAGGTCCTAGATTCCAGAGACAGGGAGACTCTGGTAGAAGAAGTGCTCTTTTATGTTGTAGATGTAATAATCGGCATTTTGGAGAATGTAGGCGGGGCAGCAGTGGATGTTTTACATGTGGACAGTTGGGACATAGAGCTATAAATTGTCCCCAGAATCAGCAGAGGCCCTAGCAGCCTTTTATGCCACCACCATCACCGATCCAGTAAGTTCCTGGATTTGGTAATTATGGTCAGATGGGTCGTGGTGGACGACAGCAGACTCAGGGGCGTATCCACAACATGACATTACAGGATGCTCAGAACAATCCTGACTTGATCATGGGTACATTAAATATTCTTGGTCATTTCGCGTACATTTGCTCAAGTAGCGCAACCTCATCCTACGCCTTTAGGATTTGATTTAGAGTTTGCTATGCCTAGAGGGGAGAAATGTTATGTTGATTGTGTATACCCAGGTTGTCCCGTATTAGTGGAGGATGTGGTTATGCCAGCTAACCTTACTTCTTTAGACATGGTTGATTTTGATGTGATTTTGGGCACAAATTGATTGCATTATAATCATGCCAACATAGATTGCTACGGGAAATCAGTTACTTTCCATCGTCCTGGATTACCTGAGGTTATATTTTTATGGGTGAATGTAGTGGGGTGAGGCATGGCGCTATTTTTACTATGAGAGCAAAAAGGTTGTTATCGAAAGGTTGCCAAGGATATTTAGCTCATGTGGTGTTGAATGATGTGCTCCTAGTAGCATGGAGAATGTAAAGGTGGTCAGACATTTTCCTGATGTATTCCTTGATGATTTACCTGGATTACCGCCAGACAGAGATGTGGAGTTCACTATTGACTTACTTCCAGTTACGGATCCTATATCCTTAGCTCCAGTTTTAATTGTGAGGAAGAAAGACGGGATTTGAGACTATACATTGATTATAGGCAACTTAATCAGGTAACGATTAAAAATCGTTATCCATGACCGCGTATAGATGCTTTGTTTGATCAGCTTAGAGGTGCTTGTGTGTTTTCAAAGATTAACTTCAGATCAGGCTACTATCAGTTAAAGATCAGGATTGACGATGTCCATAAAACGGCTTTTAGAATTCATTATGGTCATTATGAGTTTTTGGTGATGCCATTCAGATTGACGAATACACCAGCAATTTTATGGGTTTGATGAATAAGGTATTTCAACAATACTTGTTAAGATTTGTCATTGTTTTTATTGATGATGTTACTTGAGGAGTAATGCAAGAGCACGATCGAGGCTTTGTTTAGACAGTGTGTGTATATTTCCCAATGAGGGGCAAGATGGTAATATTGCATCCTCAGGAATTATTTACTTGCTCATTGGGCCAACGATGAGTTATCAATATTGCGGGCTACAGACCGTAATATTGATAACATAATTGTTGGATTCGTTAAGTAAGTGAATAGGTAGACCCTCAGAAGATTGCAACTATAGAAAATCGGGAACAGCCACGAACCGTCATTGAGATATGGAGTTTTCTTGACTTGGCAGGCTATTACAGATGGTTTGTTAAGGATTTCTTAGTCATTGCCTTGCCACTGACGAGGTTGACAAGAAAGGAAGTTAAATTCGAGTGGGATGATAATTGTGAGCAAAGTTTCCAGCAGTTGAAGTATTGTCTCACTCATGCTCCGGTTTTAACACTTCCTGATGATAGTTGTAACTTTGAGATTTATAGCGATGCTTCTTTGAATGGTCTGGGTTGTGTTCTGATGCAACATGGTAGAGTAATTGCCTATGCTTCGAGGCAGTTGAAGCCTCATTAGATGAATTATCCTACTCATGATTTGGAATTAGCGGCCATTATTCTTTCTTTGAAGATCTGGAGACATTATCTTTATGGTGAAAAGTGTAAGATCTTTACAGATCACAAGAGTCTTCGATATCTTTTCACCCAGAAAAAGCTTAATCTTAGGCAACGAAGGTGGTTAGAGTTGCTTAGCGATTATGACTGCACGATTGAGTATCACCCTAGACGTGCTAATGTAGTGGCTGATGCTTTGAGTATGAAATCCCAAGGTCGGATTAATGCTTTGTATGCTTCTCGTGTTCCTCTCCTTACAGAATTGAAGTATACTTGAGTGGATTTAGGAATAGAAGAACGAGAAGTGGCCTTGCTTGCTAGTTTCCAAGTTAGGCCTAATTTGATTGATCGTGTACTCGAGGCTCAAATTGAGGATGAAGAAACTCAAGGATTAATTCATGCAAGGAATCAAGGGAAAAAGAAAGATCTCAGAATTGGAGAGACTGATGGCATACTTATGCAAGAGAATAGGATGTATGTGCCGAATAATATGGAATTAAAAAAATAAAAATAAAAAAAAATAAAAATAAAAAGAAAGAAAATTTGGATGAAGCGCACTGTTATGCATATGCAATGCATTCTAGAGGCACTAAGATGTATCATACCATTCGACCATTTTTTTTATTGGCCGGGTATGAAAAGAGGAATTGCTGAATATGTAAGTAGGTGTGCCATTTGTCAACAAGTTAAAACTGAAACGAAGAAGTTATTTGGATTGATGTAGCCATTTCCCGTTCCACAGTGGAAATGGGAAAATATCACTATGGATTTTGTGTACAAGCTTCCTTGTACTCTGAATGGCTATGATGGAATTTAGGTGATAGTTGAGCGACTTACCAAGTTAGTGCACTTCATTCCAGTAAGGGAAAAGTATTCTCTAAACAAGTTAGCTGAATTGTTCATCGCGAAGATTGTGAAGTACCATGGAATTCCAGTTAGTATTATCTCGGATCCTAGATTTACTTCTAAATTCTGGGTAGCATTCCAAGAAGCTCTTGGTTCGAAATTATTCTACAGTTCGGCATATCACCCTCAGACAGACGGTCAATCAGAGAGGACGATTCAGACCTTGGAGGATATGCTCAGATATTCCATTTTGCAGTTTGGCGACGCTTGGCATAAGCGGTTGGATTTGTTGGAGTTTGCCTACAACAATAGCTTTCATTCGAGTATTGGTATGGCACCATTTGAGGCATTATATGGTAAATCTTGTCGTACATCTTTATGTTGGTCAGAAGTTGGCGAAAGAGTTTTAGTGGGCCCTGAGATAGTAGAGGAGACTACTCAGAATGTTCAGGTGATTAGTCTAACCTGAAAGCGGCCCAAGATCGTCAAAAGCGCCTAACTGACAGGCATACTACTAACCGAGTGTATAAGATTGGTGATTTGGTATCTTTGAAGTTGTCACCGTGGAGAGGTGTTGTACGGTTGGGAAGAAGGGTAAGCTAAGCCCTAGATACATCAAACCGTATCGGATCTCCGAAAGAATCAGTCAAGTTGCATATAGGCTTGAGTTGCCTTCAGAATTATCCAAAGTGCACAATGTATTTCATGTTTCGATGCTTTGACATTATGTCTCAGATCCATCACATCTGATAGCTTCTCAACCATTGGAAATTAGTCCGGATTTGACTTATGATGAGGAACTAGTGACTATTTTGGATTGGAAAGAGAAGGTTCTGAGAAATAAGACAGTACAATTGGTGAAAGTTTTATGGAGAAATCACTCAGCAGACGACTTGGGAGACCAAGAACAGGATGAGAGAGATGTATCCAAGGTTGTTTTATGGATACTAGTGTTGTATTGTGGTATGAAATTTCGGGGACGAAATTTTTATAAGAAGGGTAGATTGTGACAGCCTGTCTCGAAAAATTTATTCACGAGGATGTGAATTGACAAATTTGCCCTTGAGCATTGAGGTACGTTTGTAAATTGAGCTAAGGTATTGGTCCAATTATACAATTTCCTTAGTTTTGGGGACCAATGAGAAGTTAGGAAATTGTTATTTTTCATTTGTTAGTGTGTTAGCATTTGGACCACTCACTTCCCTTCTCTCTCTTCTCTCACTCCCTAACCTTCTCTCTCTCGCATATTCCCTCTCTCTTTCCCATTTCGTACGGACACACCCAAAACCCTTTGGAACTTGGCAGATCGACGTCAAGAAGGTAAGATTCGTACTCCCTGCAAGCTTAGAAGTTCATCTATACCATTTTCAAGACATGAGACCTTCATTTTCTCTAGAAACCGTAATCTCAGATTTGTGAACTGTTCATACACTTTCTTATACGTGGTTTTTAATAGATTTCAAGCTGCTAGGAAGCTTTAGAAGGTCCATACAAAGCTCGGGAATGTTTGTTTGAAGGTTTTGGACGTCGAAAAACGTAGAACGGAGGAGTTGCAGAGGTGGCCGGACTTCGAGGGTTCTCCGGCGAGATCCAGTGATCATTGGAACTTAGAAGAGGTATAATTGTGTTCTATTCGTCGTATTCTTCAATTTGACACAAAAATCATGAAACATGGTTGAGTTTTGACATAGATACAAGGTTTTGAAAAATTCCCAGTTTCCGACGCCGGCAACGGTCGTCGGAGAGGTGGAGGTTGAAGACGACGGAATATTCCGTCAAGTCTGACGAAATATTCTGACGTCATCAGTTCAAGTTGACGGAATATTCTTAACGTCGTTTGCTGTTCCGTTGCATGTGCCAAGCACGTGGCCGCGCGTGGCCGGCGCGTTTGGTCGTGCCTTGGCTGGTGCGTGAGGGCTCGAAAAATTATTCTAAAAATATAGGGATGTTTCTGAGGATGAGTAGGTCTCAGTGGTATATTCATACCCAATTTGAGCAATATATGAGAAGTTATTAGCTAGAGTTGGTTATGTGCTATTAAGTGACATTATTTCAGTTATTTCTCATATAGGCGAGGCCTATCCTGATGACGAGCGTAATCATTCGAGGCTCGGGGGCTACGAACCTTCGACATATCAGTGAGTGGGCTTTTGTTTTCAGTATATATATACACACACACTTGACGTTTTTCCCAGAAAACGTATTTAAAGGAAATGAGATTTAAATGCCATGTCATACTTGCTTCATATTTTAGCATATGCATTATCATAATTATGCATATTGTTGCATGGTGCTGCAGAGGCCCAGGAAAGTTACAGGTGAGTATATTATGTTGGTAACGGTTATGAGATATGATGATGATGATGATGAGATATATTAGAGCTCATAATCTGCACCCCGGTGTTAATGCTCCCGCCCAGAGTTAGGGGCATAGTCCTTCATGTGATGTTCACCTCCCGCACCATATGCTCGCCTTGAATCCAAGTTAGGTGACCTGCGATTAGCGCACAGTTTTCACGTGATCATAGCACTAGAGCGTATTAGGGGTAGGCACGGGCCGGGCCGGTCCAAAATTGAATGAACCGGACTGACCCGTTTATAAATAACACGGGGCGGGGCGGTACGGGTTTTGGATTTTTCAAAATAAGATCCGGACCTAACCCGGCCCTTTTGAAACGGGCCGGTTCCTACGGGTCCTCACCTTCCGTTCCCTCCCTCCCCACCCAGATTGTCTCCACCAACAACGTGTCTGATGTCGACCTCATCCCCACCGGCGCTCCTGTCATCGTCCCCGTCAACTGCTCTTGCTTTTCCAACAATAATTACAGAGGCGAGTTCCGGCAACTTCACCCAAAATTCTAAAAGCCACATTTTGGGGGTCAGCCTTTGAAGTTTCAAACAGTGGTGCCTGAAACGTCTGAAATCAAAAGCACAAACGCACGCAAAAAGTGATTACCCAAAAAAACCCAAATCATCAAAATCC
This sequence comes from Heteromeles arbutifolia, assembly GCA_024362995.1. Lineage (NCBI taxonomy): Eukaryota > Viridiplantae > Streptophyta > Magnoliopsida > Rosales > Rosaceae > Heteromeles > Heteromeles arbutifolia. The sequence goes on along the minus strand of JANCRC010000002.1, from coordinate 32,267,137 downwards.
CAAGAATTCGATTTCGAAAACAAGAACAACAGTTACAAGCACATGATCAGAAGACTTACCAGAGTCTCTTTGTTGACATCGGTAAAAATGGAGTAAGCCATACTAGGAGGCCTAAGCTTCCTACCTCTGCTTTCAAATTTAGAGCTTTTGAGAAACAGGGCACTCAAATCTCTGCTCTTTGAACCAAACCTCACACTCTTCCCCAAGAACCCGTCAGGCCTCAATGACGCACAGCAGGGATCCATGGTTCACAGAAACCAAAAAGCCCACAACTTTTCAAACATCTTGAATCCTGATTCAAATATGCTAGAAACGGGTCGGGCCGGGGGCCCGTTTCCTCCTATTTTAAGAACCGCCCCACCCTGCAAATTTAGTGAACCCAAACCGCCCCGCCCCGTTTTGTGTTTAGAAATTTTGGACCTGCCCCTACCCGTGGTTCCTATACCCGTTTGCCCACCCCTAAAGTGTATTATTTTACACCCAGTTCTGTCGGACAAACCACGTGAGGTGGTTCCGACTCGTGTGCAGATATGTATATACATGATGAGATATGTGATGAGATATGTGACGTATATACATGATGAAATATGTGATTGAGATATGAGCTCTAGATTTCGCCGTACAGATCACGTGAGGTGACTTCGGCTAGCAGATGATTTATAATACATTGCATCACCTGTCTTACATTTGTTATATTGTGATATTGGGCATGGCATTTTTATATGCGGATTTCGATATTTCTGAGCATGATTTTGAGATATATACGTATGTATTCTATTTTCTGGGAAACTATACTTGTTTTACAGCGAGGGGTTAGAATATTTGAGAAATGAAATGATTTTGAAAAGCTTTGTTTTTGCCCACTCACGCTTTCTGTTTTCGCCCCTCCAGGTATTAAGTAGGAATTATTCGTTGGTGGCTTACGAGGGCTTGACGGAAGTTCTGACAGTTCACCTTCCATGTAGGATCATCTCCGGATGTTGTATTATTAATAATTGTTCTGCTAGACTGCAACTAGGTTACTTATTCTCTGAATGGTGAATTCACGCTTATTCGCATTAGCACATTATCTTAGTTAGTATTGCTAGTGATTTGGTCTTTAATTATCCGTATTTCTCTTTATCCTTTCGCTTCCGCAATGCGCACATGGCTACGTCACCCTCACGTGACGGCCAACAGGCTTCGATCTCGGTCGATGTGTGTCAGTTAAAATCAACAATATCCAACGGAATAAGATTAGCTGACATAACTACATCCTCTACCATCATGGGAGTGCTCTCGCGCGCTACTCGCTTAACTTCGGAGTTCCGATGAACTCCGAAGCCAATGAGCTCCCAAAAGGCCTCGCGCTATTTAGGGATGAGAATATACATTTTAGGTTTTTTTTTCACAAAAAAATAATAATAAAAAACCAAAGGACCCATGGACCTGGCCCGATTCTTATATTAGAATATGTTGTCCCCGACACAACCTGGGCCGTCTCTTTTAAATCCGGGTTCGGTTCGGTCCCTTCAAAATTGGGCCCATCCCGTGCCCAGCCCTAAGAGAGATTGGGTAAAGAAAAGAGAGAAAAATGTAATAGAGGAGGGGTGGATGAATGGAGTTGGGGAAGTAGATATCGAAAACAGAGATAAGGGTGGGGGTGAGGGTGGGAGCGGGAGGAGGATGGATTGATTTATGTTGCGTGGTATGGGGTCGTAGAAATGGTATTACGAGTCGAGAGGTTCGAGATTGGGTTGGGGTCTGAAGGCTCCGAGTTGTGAGATCGAGTTGGAACCTGCCCCTACCCGCTGTTCCTATACCTGTTTGCCCACCACTAAAGCGTATTATTTTACACCCAGTCCTGTCGGACAAACCACGTGAGGTGGTTCCGACTCGTGTGCAGATATGTATATACATGATGAGATATGTGATGAGATATGTGACGTATATACATGATGAAATATGTGATTGAGATATGAGCTCTATATTTCACCGTATAGATCACGTGAGGTGACTTCGGCTAGCAGATGATTTATACTACATTGCATCACCTGTCTTACATTTGTTATATTGTGATATTGGGCATGGCATAAGCATGGCATTTTTATATGCGGATTTCGATATTTCCGAGCATGATTTTGAGATATATACGTATGTATTCTATTCTCTGGGAAACTATACTTGTTTTACAGCGAGGGGTTAGAATATTTGAGAAATGAAATGATTTTGAAAAGCTTTGTTTTTGCCCATTCACGCTTTCTGTTTTTCGCCCCTCCAGGTATTAAGTAGGAATTGTTCGTTGGTGGCTTACGAGGGCTTGACGGAAGTTCTGACAGTTCACCTTCCATGTAGGATCATCTTCAGATGTTGTATTATTAATAATTGTTCTGCTAGACTGCAACTAGGTGACTTATTATCTGAATGGTGAATTCACGCTTATTCGCATTAGCACATTATCTTAGTTAGTATTGCTAGTGATTTGGTCTTTAATTATCCGTATTTCTCTTTATCCTTTCGCTTCCGCAATGCGCACATGGCTACGTCACCCTCACGTGACGGCCAACAGGCTTCGATCTCGGTCGATGTGTGTCAGTTAAAATCAACAATATCCAACGGAATAAGATTAGCTGACATAACTACATCCTCTACCATCATGGGAGTGCTCTTGCGCGCTACTCGCTTAACTTCGGAGTTCCGATGAACTCCGAAGCCAGTGAGCTCCCAAAAGGCCTCGTGCTAGGTGGGATGAGAATATACATTTTAGGTTTTTTTTTTTTTCACAAAAAAATAGTAATAAAAAACCAAAGGACCCATGGACTTGGCCCGATTCCTATATTAGAATATGTTGTCCCCGACACAACCCGGGCCGTCTCTTTTAAATTCGGGTTCGGTTCGGTCCCTTCAAAATTGGGCCCGGCCCGTGCCCAGCCCTAAGAGAGATTGGGTAAAGAAAAAAGAGAAAAATGTAATAGAGGAGGGGTGGATGAATGGAGTTGGGGAGGTAGATATCGAAAACAGAGCTAGGGGTGGGGGTGAGGGTGGGAGCGGGAGGAGGATGGATTGATTTATGTTGCGTGGTATGGGGTCGTAGAAATGGGATTACGAGTCGAGAGGTTCGAGATTGGGTTGGGGTCTGAAGGCTCCGAGTTGTGAGATCGAGTTGGTATCTGAGATGAGACAGGTGGAGGCGTGAGGGGTAGAGGAATGTCACTAAGTCAAGGACGGTAAGCCCATGTCTTTCTTCTTCCTTTTTTTTTAAATTTTATTTCATTATTTTTGAAATTTTCATTTAGTTTGAGTTTTAATAAATTAAAAAAAAATTAAAACTAGACCCCACATTCATGAAGAATGTGCTTTAACAGAAGTTTTAACCGAAATCATCAAAGGTTGCACATTGGCACCAAAATTGAAGTCTAAGTGGTAATTGGAAAACAAAACTTTTAGTTTAGGTAGAAAATGCGCACAATCTTAATTAGGTGCAACTCGGACGGGTTGGGCCAGTTAGATAGTCAATCCAATCCTAACTCAACATTCCTAACGCAATCCTAACCCAACATTCCTAATTCGAGTTTGGGTTGGTTTTAGATTCATACAAAAAAAAAAAAAAAAAAAAAAAAAAAAAACCAAATAGTGTGAGACGCACTTTTCAAGTTTCAACCATGCAAAGTTGAAATTAAATGAGAAAACAATACCAACGTTGTAATCAAAAGAAACGTAAAAGCAACACTATCGTTCATTTTCAAATGAAAGATTCAAATGAAAAGCAAAGAACAAACTTCAAATATAGCTCCCCCAAACTTGTGTCTAGCTCATATAATATGAAGTGGGACATGTAATATGCGCACGAACAATTCGGGCTAGAAATCGAGTTGGGTTTGGGTTGACATGGACAGGCAAAGCATTAACCCAACCCAACCCAATAAATAATCGGGTTGAGGTCGTGTCGGTTTTGGGTGGGTTTTTACTTCATTCTAATCAGCTCAATCAGGTTTGAAATCGGGTTGGACATGGGCGGATTCAGGTTGACACAACCTAAGTTGCACCCTTATTCCTAATAGTTTAGTTGGTGTTTATGGGATGAAGATCCTCTTAGGATCCTGTTTGTGAGGATCTTGGGGATCAATTCACTGAGCCGATTATCGTGCATCGTGCGGCTAACTTTTGTTAGGTACTGTTTGTGTTAAATTCTAAATAAAAAAATAAAAAAAATTTTTGACCATAAGATGACCGATGAACGGATCCGGATAAGATCCTGTTCCGTGTTTGTGCGAACTCTCATTCATTTTATATGTAAACAATTAACGAATAATAAATATATAAATTTATGCGTCAATTAATATTGAATAAAGTATTTTCAGCATGCAAATGTTATACATGAAACCATTTAAGGTTTAAATCTTTATTTAAAAATTATCGAGAAAAAAACATTTCAATGTAACATTTCCAAATGTACTATTAATATCCAAACGCATTAAACGGAGGGTTCAAATTTGTGTTATCATTCCAACACTCAGCTGTGTCAGGAAATGGAGGTCACGGTTCTTCTGAGCCCAATACGTGTTTCAGCTTCTCTCAACCCAAAACGCCTTTCTATTTTCTGCCATCAATCCCAGTCACAAAATCGAGCCTTAGCATGCAAGGTCGGTCTCTCTCTCTCTCTCATGAACATTTTACTGTATTTGTAGAATTGGGACTTGTATTTTTTAATCAAATTTTGATTCAACAAATGCCCGCAATTTGTTTTAGCAGGTTTATGAATTTTATGAATTTCTCGATGTAGTGTTTGATTATCCGAAGAAAATACTGTCACTTTTGTGCAAAGAGTGTACGTATTAGTGTCTTGAACTCTTTAATTACCCATCCTTTGTGTAAAATGAGTTGAAGATTACGATATTGCTTTAGATTTCTTGAAGGATATTTACTTGAGTGCCTTTTATTTGGGTTGTGCTTACAACAGACAACAGATAATCCGGAAATGGAAGCGGGATGAGTGTTTTAATGGCCAAGCTAGTTATGTAGATTGCGTGCGGATAATTCGGAGTTTAAGTAGACAAAAGTTGCCTCATGTAGCTCAGGAGCTTTTACTCGAAATGAAATCGGATGGTCTTTTGCCCAGCAACTCCACTCTATCTGCTTTGATGCTATGCCATGCCAACAATGGCCTTTTTCCTCAAGCGGAGCAATGTGGAACGAAATGTTATGTACTTCTTTTGTGCCTAGTATTCAGGTTGTTTCGCAGTTATTTGATGTTTATGGAAATGCGGGATGTTTTGAAAAAGTGAATGAAATTTTGGGCCAGATGAGGGCTAGGTATTTGAGTTTGTTTCCGGAGGTTTACTCGCTAGCTATCTCTTGTTTTGGGAAGGGAGGCCAGCTCGAATTGATGGAAGGTGCATTGAAAGAAATGATTTCAATGGGTTTCCCGGTGGACTCTGCCACTGGAAATGCCTTTATCAGATACTATAGCATTTTTGGTTCCCTGACTGATATGGAGACCGCTTATGGCCGCCTTAAAAGGTCTAGGTTTCTAATAGAGGAAGAGGGAATCCGGGCAATGTCATTTGCGTATCTGAAGCGCAGGAAGTTTTACGGATTAGCTGAGTTCCTGAAGGATGTAGGTCTAGGTAGAAGAAACTTGGGAAATCTTCTGTGGAACCTTTTGTTGTTATCCTACGCTGCGAATTTTAAGATGAAAAGCTTACAAAGAGAATTTTTGAGAATGGTGGAAGCTGGTTTCCACCCCGATCTTACTACATTTAATATCCGTGCTCTGGCCTTTTCAAAGATGTCTCTACTGTGGGATCTCCATCTTAGCCTTGAACACATGAAACATGAGAAAGTTGTTCCCGATCTTGTGACTTGCGGCTGTGTTGTTGATGCATACTTGGATAGAAGACTAGGACGGAATTTGTATTTTGCCCCTCAATAAAATGAATCTGGATGATTCCCCATTGGTATCAACGGATCCATTTGTGTTTGAAGTTTTGGGAAAAGGAGACTTTCATGCAAGCTCGGAGGCATTTTTGGAGTTCCAGAGGCAAAGGGAATGGACTTATAGGAAGTTAATTTCGGTATATTTGAAAAAAACATACCGGAGGAATCGGATCTTTTGGAATTACTGACTAGCGACCTGCATATTGTGCATGTTTGACTGATTGTTAGGAAAGGAATTTTGTCGCTGATAATACTATGTCTATCAGTTCCAGTTTGCATTCTGATGGTTCAATTAGTGCATGTATGTGACAAAGTCGTAAATGCAGCTCTGATATGCGTCGTCCTGCATTGTGCAATGGATACATATCTGAACTTTCTTATTATGTTCATTTTAGGTAAGCAAAATGCATTCCTAATCTCATGGATCTTGTGTAGGATCTCCGTGTTCAGGCTGAGATGAAGTTGGATATTGCTGATGGATGACTTACCAATGTTATGAACTTATCAAAAGCTAAAATGAAAATGCTACATTCATTCAGACTCAAACAAAACTCCGAGGAGTGAAATAAAGGTAAGAGCAGTCCAACTACTATTCCTTCTGAATCCCACATCCTGAAACTGATCTGCAGTCAAAACTAATTCCTGTCAAGTCTGTTTCGTTTTCTGTTTACTGCAGTTTCCCTTCTATGCTTCACAAACCTGCTATGAAACCTTAATATCACAAATTGATTTTTTCATTTCATGAACCTGCTATTGTCTGCCTTTTGATTTCTTTATAGTTTCAATGGCTTGAAAAGTACCTTTTTAAATTAACAGATGAAACTGTTAGCTTTTCTACTTTCACAAGAAGCCTAAATTGTTGGGAAGTTGATGATACGTAAATATAAATAATTTCCTCAGTTCTGGCAAAAACATCCTGTTGTTGTGGAGCCTTAAGACTATTTAAAAAATCAACTCTACATTAATATATGTGAGCATAATATCCTGCTGGGGAGTCTTGTACTAATTAGTTGGCAATGCTGCTATCCCGACCAGGTACTTGAATTCTTGTCCTGCAAGGTGTAGAGCAGCTGAGGGTATGAACTATGAATACATCTGTACTTTGTCCCTTTGTAATGAAAGAGAAAGCTCCTAGTTGTGATAAATATATGTGGTACAAAATGAAGTAATTAATCTTCATACTGTAATAGTTTAAGCTTTTGAAAATAGTGGTAGCCCAGCAAATCCTATGTGGTCTTAGAGCAGGATATTGTTAGTATGAACCTTGCAAAAAATTTAACCGCATGTCCTTCCAAAGAATGCCACTTATGTATTTAGAAAAGTGCTACCAGCATTTATATCTTGACTCTCGAGTGCAAAATGCCTTTGCCAGAGGAGGTTTTATGTTTTTAAGAGAAAGGGAGTTTAATGATAATTGTGACAGCCCGTCCCTGAATTTAAGAGTTTTTAAAGTTTTAATAAAGGATTTTACAAAAATGCCCTTTGAGGCACGTGCATTGTTCGAGGTTAATCGTTGTGTCGTGCCATCTAAGATTTGTTTTCTTGACATATTCTCCTATTACTCGTCACTACGGATGCGTGGGCGCAAGCGGTTCGTGATTTGGAGTTATATCGAATAAGATATTGATGTTTGAAGTTTGGGCATTTTAGGAATTATAATAGTAAAATCTGGAATTTCTTTTATGAAAGTGGACGGCCCATATTTAATAAAGAAATAAATGGATGGCTGGGATGAAAAGAAATGAGATTACGTGTGTGTGTGCGTGGCTGGTGGAAGAAGGAAAGGAAGAAGAGATTGGGCAGAACTGCCCAACCAGAGGAAGAGAGCAGGAGCACCGGGAGAGAAAGGAGAGAGAGCTGGACGAATGGAGAGAAGAAAGAGAAAAGCCCGGCCAATCGGAACAGAGAAAGGAGGAAAGGAGGGAGAGAGTGGCGCGGGGGATCGGCCGGATCTCCTTGGCCCGTTCTTGACCCGGTCGGCACCCATGCCTATTTTCGATGATTTTCACCCGTTTTTCCAGCGAATTGCTTCAAGAAACCTCATGGGAAACACTCTAGGACCCTTCCTCTATCCATACCATCTAAAACTTTGAGAGAATTGGTCTTGAAAATGGAAGAAACCGCAAAGGGGGTGCGACGGGGTTCGTGACGGAAATCCATCAAATGTGAAGCAAATTCTTCCAATTACCACCACCCATAGCATCTTCTTGAGGCCTAGAACAAAGCCCAAACAAGTTTGGGAGCGGTGGAGTTGTTTTGGAGTCGGATCGAAGACACCCAAATTCAAGGGTTTCATACGATTTTGGAAAAATTGGAGCCTTTCCAGGCCAAATTGGCCTTGCTCACAGGTATGAAAGTTTTTCCTCTCTTTGAGATCTTTAATTCTGCAAATTTTGGTAATTTTTGGAGAAAGTTGAATTTTCCGGCGAGCCGGGGCGGCCGACCGCCACCCACGGCGGCGCGTGGCCAGTGAGCCGCCAATGCTATTTTTAGGCCATAATTCATGTTCTGAATTCAGTTTTGGTGACTGAATGACGTATGATGATCATTCGAACCTAAATTCGTTACGATGCGGGGTTAGGCCAAAATATGAATTAACGATCCGACCGTTGGATCGTCACCAAATTTTGTTACGTTGTAATACGTAATATTTGAGGATTATAGGAACTTACAGATCGAGAATCCAATTTACGGATCTCCTGGAATTGGAGTTGTAAGTTCATAAAGTACAATGTTAACAGTCACTTAGTTTTGGCAATTGATGGAGATCCGACCGTTGGATGGTAATGAAATTTTAGGATGTTGTTCTAGAGATTTATTGTGGACCTCTAGAAGTTACGAATTGGAAATCTGAGTTGCAGATCTTCCGGATCGAACTACATAGTGAAGTGTTTTATATAAGTTATATATTCTATCGATATGATTTTGAAGGAAAATTTGTGAAAAACATGTTCATTTGAGCAACATCTATGGCATGCAATTAACAATTAAAGGCCGAATCATGCTTGTATGCACTCAAAACAAAACATTACCCATGAAATTCAAAGCCTAGTAGTTATGGTGAACCATGACTCAACTCAAATCTTAAAGAAAGGAGTTGAGAAACTTTTATACCTTTAAAGCACCTCTTTGCTTAGCAAAGGTTAATCACCCATGTGAGGGCCTTCTTTCCTTTGTCTCCTTGCTCCTTGGCTCCATGGATTTGGATGGAGAAACTTTGCTTCTTGGCTCCATGTCTTCTTGGATATGGATGGAAGAATTGGGTTCTCCAAAAATCCCCAAAGTTGGATATCTCTAAGTTCCGACACCAAGGATGGTTGAGGAAGAAGATGAGTGGCCATGGAAGAGTTAGATGCTAGTAAACTCTCCCATGGTGGCCGGCTATTCTAGAGAGAAAGGGAGAGACACGTTCTCTCCAATTTTCTCCAAAAGAAAACCCCTAGGATGAAATGTTATAAAGTCCTTTATATAGTCCCTTCAATTAAGTGACTAAAAGAACCACAAACCCTTTCCTTCTCTATATGGCCGGCCTCCTTAAGGCTATGGGCTGTTTGGGCCCTTTTGGGTATTTAGTCAATAAGTTGTCATACAACTTATGTTAATGGGCTTGACATTCGAAGCCCATTGGGCCTTGAGGCCCAAAACTAACCCGAGGTCTAAAACGAACTTATTCGTTTGATTAACTAACATATTAATTAATCCTAGCCATAAATAATTAAACCATTTAATTATCCTTACTCATCTCCATTGTATCCTTCAATCATTACCTTACACGGTGTGCGATCCATTAGGTTCCTTTTAGCGAGGCAATGGGCGATTAGAACTCTTACTAATCGATTGTGAATTGAAACTTACTTTCAATTCTCCCTTTAGTGATTTTACATCTTCAGGGCTTCCACAAGCCATGAGTGACACCTAGCAGTATGTCATGGCTACCCAAGCTAATCAGAAGAGGTTGGAGAACCTATTCAGTTTGGGATTACAATGCAATACGGTCTTTCTCTAATACAATACTCTTGACCACATTGTTTGGTTTGATAGTTTATTCATGTCTACTATCCAATGTGATTCATTTACTTATATGATTACCTTGAACGTGAATTGGAACAACTTCCAAAATCTCATTCGTACTCTGGCCAGAGATTCTTAATCATATCATAGAGTATTCTCCCTCAAACGGTTTGAAGGTTAGAGATCCCTTGTTGCGCATTCACTTGCCTCCATGGCTAAGTGGCTTAACCCCAACTATGCCATGGACACTCTCTGACGGAGTGACTTTGACATAGTCAAAGATCAATGACCTAACCATAAGACAACTATGATGCCTCAGGTCAAATGACTACTTTGCATTATCCCAACCATGAGTTCTCATGTGACATGAATATGAGAACTCCTCGTTGATCGCGTTCAGTGGACTCATTCTCTATTGAGCACCTACGTACTTGTCTTGGTGTCAGTCACACCATTGACTCGAGACTAGTCACTCTATCTAAGAGAAGACATAGCACGTACTGATCTTAACGGACTGTCAATGCCCAATTGGCAATCCTATGATCAGGAACATTTAGGATATGTATACGAAAGAGAATGGTCTCATGGATCTAACTTCTTTAGATCACATTCTCCCTATTACATATTCCCTGGACTTATTGTTTAAGCATATAACATTTATATGAGACGGCTTAAAACAATAATCTTTGCCTTTTATATTAAACTAGATTAGTTTAACATATGAAATGTCCGTAAAGTATCATCATATGATTGGTTTTAGGGCACATTTCCAACAGATTTCTGAGGCATGATTTGATGATTGTTCTAGGCGCCGATTGTCATGACGCCTTGATGTGTTGTGCTAGGGAGTTGTAGGGCGAACTCCAGGTGAGTGGGCAGTTTTGTTTTCCGTATATACCTATATAAATGAGTTTTTCCCAGAAAATCTATTTAAGTGAAATGTGATTTGAAAGTATGATTTGAAATGCCATGCATAGAATTTATATGAGATATGTGAATTGATATATGATGCATATATGTGAATTGGTGCTGCGGACGCACAGGTGAGTATCAGGTGAGTTATATTTGGTTCATTGAATTGTTTGATGTGATTTATGTTGATAGCTCATAACCTGCACCCCTGGTGTTAGTGCTTATGTTTTCATCTCGCACCACACGCTCACCTTAGATCCAAGTAGGTGCATGTCGTACAGACCACTAGAGGTGGTTCTGACTAGTAGGTGACCCTAGATTATGTGCACAGATGATTGATGAGAGAAGCACTAGAGCGTATTATTACACCATCCTAGTCGTACAGACTACTACAGGTAGTTCCGACTTATGTGCAGTGTAGTGCCGTACAGGTCACAGTTGGTGACTCCGACTGGATTGGATATTAAGCTCTAGAATCAGCTATACAAGACCACTGCAGGGTCTCTGGTTCATTTATTATTTCACCTGATTTATATTGATGCTTCTATATTATGTTTTTGGTGCATGACATGGCATAATTTCTGAAAAGTGATAAAGAATGGTGTTTTGAGATTTTTGAAGCTATATATATATATATATATATATATATATATATATTTATATATGCTATTTTCTGGGAAAGTATACAGGTTTTACAGCGAGGGGTTAGAACTTTGATAAAGGAAAGATTTGAAAAGACTTGTTTTACTGACCCACTCAACTTTGTTTTGCGCCCCTCCAGGTTCGAGATAGAGCAGAGCTTTGGTGGCCATGAGGAATCTAACGGTGTTCTGACAGAATTCATAAATGTAGGATTCAACTTCGGGTGTTATATCTTGGTAATTGTATCTTTAAAGCTTCCAAACTGTGTAAATGGTTACGTCACTCTCACGTGACGGCTAGCATGCCCTCCTTCGGAATGGGGTGTGTCAGTTGGTATCAGAGCCTAGGTTACAGTCCCGTGTATCTTGAAAATTTCCTAGTGTCTTCTATCAGAACTATACCGACTCGTAGAGAGCCACGTCGTTCAGATGAGTTTAGTTTCCCTGATATAGCTCAGTTAGGGGAAGCTATTGCTATTGTGATTCAATCTATTATTCAAGGACTTTCTTAAGACTGGTTATAAGTTGAAGCTGAATCACTTTATGGAAATGAAAGACTTGAGGGAGCAGAGTGATGGCTTAATCATTTGGAAAAGACGTTTTGGTTTATGCAAGTCAAGGAAATCTTTCTTTTGCAAGGTAGGTTGAGATGACTACCTGGTTTCTGAGTATTGAAATTGCATCTTGGTGGAGACAGGAGTTTTACGAGATTTTATTGAGAATTGAGGACTCTGAGATTATGTCCAGCGATAGTGATGAAGAAGAGGGAAATATTGTGAATCAGAGGAAAGATGGCAAAGGTAAAGGTCAGTAATCTTAAGGACTTCAAAAGACTCAAAGCTTCAAAAGAAGTAAAGCTAGTTCTAGTTCTTCCGGCTGATATGATTCTTGTTATGGACGATGTTGCCAAAGAGAGTAATGAATGAGCACGATCGAGGCGTGTATATGTATTTCTAATGAAAAGCAAGATAGTAATATTGCACCCTTGAGGATTGTTGCTTACTTATCGAGACAACAGTGATTTATCAGTATTGCGGGCTGCAGACCGTAATATTAATAACTTATTTGTTGGATTCGTTAAGCAAGTAAACAGGTAGGTCATCCTACATTAGTATGGTGTTATTCAGGGTGTCCAGTGATGGTGGAAGATGTTGTTATGCCAGTGAATCTTATCCCGTGAGATATTGTGGATTTGGATGTGATTTTAGGCATAGACTGGTTGTATTATAATCGTGCCAAGATAGATTGCTACGGGAAATCAGTTACTTTCCATCGACCTGGATGACCAGAGGTTACTTTTGGAGGTATGCAAAGTGGAGTGAGGTATGCCGTTATTTCTGCTGTGAGAGCAAAGAGATCGTTATCGAAAGGCTGCCAAGGATATTTAGCTCATGCGGTACTAAGAGATATTGTTCTGAGTAGTGTGGAAGAGGTCAAGGTGGTTAGACATTTTCCTGACATTTTCCCTGAGAATTTACCTGGATTGCCGCCAGGCAAAGATGTGGAGTTCTCTATTGATTTGTTTCCAGGTACGGACCTTATATTAGAGATTGGTTCATGATGAGTTAAGGGAATTGAAAAGTCAGTTGCAAGAATTGGTTGATAAAGGTTCCATTCAACCTAGTATGTCGTCGTAGAGAGCCCAGTTTATTTATGAGGAAGAATGTGGACATTAAGGTTATACATTGACTATGGACAATTGAATCGGGTAACGATTGAGAATCGTTATCCATTACCACGTATTAATGATTGTTTGATCAGTTTAGAGGTGCCTGTGTATTTTCAAAGATTGATTTGAAGTCTGGTTATTACCAATTGAAGATTAAGAGAGATGATGTCCCTAAGACGGTTTTCAGAACTCGTTATGGTCTTTATGAGTTTTTGGTGATGCCATTCCGATTGACGAATTTTATGAGTTTGACGAACGAAGTATTCCCGGAATATCTCGACAGGTTTGTTATCGTTTTCATTGACGATATTCTGGTATACTTAAGACTAGAGCAAAGCATGCTAGACATCTTAAATTGGTATTACAAAGATTGAGGGATCGTCGATGTATTCTAAGTTTAGCGAATGCCAATTTTGGATGAATCAAGTGGCATTTCTGGGACATGTTATATCTACTTAAAGTATTCAAGTGGATTCTTAAAAGGTAGCAGAAGTTGAGAATTCGGAACAATCACGAACCGTGACTAAGATTCAGAGTTTTCTTAGCTTAGCAGGCTATTATGGACGGTTTGTGAAAGATTTTTCAGTCATTGCCTTGCCATTGACGAGATAGACGAGAAAAGAGGTTAAGTTTGAGTGGGATGAAAATGGTGAGCAAAGTTTTCAACAGTTGAAGTATTTCCTCACTCATGCACTTGTGTTAGCACTCTCAGATGATAACGGGAATTATGAGGTCTATAAGGATGCTTCCTTGAATGGTTTGGGATGTGTATTGATGCAAATGGTAGGGTGATTGCCTATGTTTCACGGCAATTGGAACCTCATGAGATGAATTGCCCTACTTGTGATTTGGAATTTACGACTATCAACCTTGCTTTGAAGTTATGGAGACATTATATTATTGGTGAGAAGTGCAAGATTTTTACGGATCATAAGAGTCTCCAATATCTGTCTACTCAGAGGGATCTTGATTTTAGGTAACAAAGGTGGATTGAATTGCTTAGTGATTATGATTGCACGACCAGGGTGATCGTGCAAATGTTTGGGCTGATGTACTTAATATGAAGACTCTCGTGAGAATAAATGCTTTGTATGCTTGTTATGTTCCTCTTCTTGCAGATTTGAGATCTACTAGAGTAAAGTTGGAAATAGAAGAACGAGAAGAAGCCTTGCTTACTAGTATCCAAGTTAGGCTTATTTTAATTAATCGTATACTCAATGCCCAGAGGATTGATGAAGAAACCAGGAATTAATTGAGGCAAAGAATATCGAGAAAAAGAAAGACCTCAGAGTGAGAGAATCAGATGTCATGCTTATGCAAGAGAACAAGATGTATGTACCTAATGTTATGGAATTAAAGAAAACAATTTTGGAACGAAGTGCACGGTTCAGCTTATGCAATGCATCCTGGAAGTATTAAGATGTATCATACCATTTAACCATTTTACTATTGGCCGGGTATGAAAAGAGAAATTGCTGAGTAGGTAAGTATGTGTATCATCGGTCAGCAGGTTGAAGCGGAAAGAAGCCTTTTGGATTGATGTAGTCATTTTCCGTTCTACAATGGAAGTGGAAAAATATTACTATGAATTATGTGTACAAGCTTTTTCATACATGAAATGGTTATAATGGCATCTGGGTAATAGTTGATCGACTTACTAAGTCAGCGCATTTTACTCCAGTGAAGAGCAACAACCTTTCCAAACAAGTGCAACAGTTATTTATTTGTTTTATGGAAAAGAGATTCGGGCTTACGGATCTGTTGAGCTTTTTGGGTATGTTGGTCACTTCAAAGTTTTGGATAGCATTTCAGGAGGTTTTGGATACAAGGTTACTTTATAGTACGGTTTATCATCCTCAAACAGATAGGCAATCTGAGAGGACGATTCAGATGTTGGAGGATATGCTAAGATCTTCAATATTGCAGTTTGGTGACGCTTAGCATAAGCGGTTGGATTTGATGGAATGTAACTATACCAACAGCTTTCATTTGGGTATTGGTATGTCGCCATTTGAGGCATTTATTGGAAAAGCTTGCCGTACACCTTTATGTTGGTCAGAAGTTGTCGAAAGAATTTTGCGAGCCCTGAGATTATGGATGAGTCTACTCAGAATGTTCAAGTGATTAAGTTTAACCTAAAAGCAGCCCAGGAGTGGCAAAAGAACTTAGCAGACATGCCACTAATCGAGTGTATTATGTAGGTGATTGGGTGTGTTCGAAATTTTCATCTTGGAAAAGTGTGATTCGGTTCGAGAAGAAAGGTAAGTTAAGTCCTAGAGACATCGGACCTTATGTGATCACCGAGCGAGTCGATGAAGTTGCTTACAGGCTTGAGTTGCTTCCAGAGTTGTCGTAAGTTCATGATGTGTTTCATGTTTTGATGCTTCGGCACTATGTACCAGATTCGTCGCATATTATTCCGGTTCAGCCTTTGAAAATTAATCCAGATTTATCAAATAATAAGGAACCATTGACTATCTTGGATTGGAAAGACAAAGTTCTGAGAAATAAGACTGTGAGCTTGGTAAAAGTTTTATGGAGGAATCATTCAACGGAATAAGCTACTTGGAAGACAGAGGATCGGATGAGGGAGATCTATCCCAGGTTATTTTATGATTATTAATGGATGGTAATTATTGTTTAAATTTCGAGGACGAAATTTTATAAGGTGGGTAGATTGTGACAGCTCGTCCCTGATTTTAAGAGTTTTTAAAGTTTTAATAAAGGATTTTACAAAAATGCCCTTTGAGGCACACGCATTGTTCGAGGTTAATCGTTGTGTCGTGCCATCTAAGATTTGTTTTCTTGACATATCCTTGTATTACTCGTCACTACGGATGCGTGGGCGCAAGCGGTTCATGATTTGGAGTTATATCGAAGAAGATATTGATGTTTGAAGTTTGGGCATTTTAGGAATTATAATAGTAAAATCTGGAATTTCTTTTATGAAAGTGGACGGCCCAGATTTAATAAAGAAATAAATGGATGGCTGGGATGAAAAGAAATGAGATTACGTGTGTGTGTGCGTGGTTGGTGGAAGAAGGAAAGGAAGAAGAAGAGATTGGGCAGAACTGCCCAACCAGAGGAAGAGAGCAGGAGCTCTGGGAGAGAAAGGAGAGAGAGTTGGACGAATGGAGAGAAGAGAGAGAAAAGCCCGGCCAATCGGAACAAAGAAAGGAGGAAAGGAGGGAGAGAGTGGCGCGGGGGATCGGCCGGATCTCCTTGGCCCGTTCTTGACCCGGTCGGCACCCATGCCTATTTTCGATGATTTTCACCCGTTTTTCCGGCGAATTGCTTCAAGAAACCTCATGGGAAACACTCTAGGACCCTTCCTTTATCCATACCATCTAAAACTTTGAGAGAATTGGTCTTGAAAATGGAAGAAACCGCAAAGGGGGTGCGACGGGGTTCGTGACGGAAATCCATCAAATGTGAAGCAAATTCTTCCAATTACCACCGCCCATAGCATCCTCTTGAGGCCTAGAACAAAACCCAAACAAGTTTAGGAGCGGCAGAGTTGTTTTGGAGTCGGATCGAAGCACCCAAATTCAAGGGTTTCGTACGGTTTTGGCAAAATTGGAGCCTTTCCAGGCCAAATTGGCCTTAGTGACAGGTATGAAAGTTGTTCCTCTCTTTGAGATATTTAATTCTGCAAATTTTGGTAATTTTTGGAGAAAGTTGAATTTTCCGGCGAGCCGGGGCGGCCGACCGCCACCCACGGCGGTGCGTGGCCAGTGAGCCGCCAATGCTATTTTTAGGCCATAATTCATGTTCTGAATTCAGTTTTGGTGAATGAATGACGTATGATGATCATTCGAACCTAAATTCGTTACGATGCGGGGTTAGGCCAAAATATGAATTGACGATCCGACCGTTGGATCGTCACCAAATTTTGTTACGTTGTAATACGTAATATTTGAGGATTATAGGAACTTACGGATCGAGAATCCGATTTACGGATCTTTTGGAATTGGATTTGTAAGTTCATAAAGTACAATGTTAACAGTCACTTAGTTTTGGCAATTGATGGAGATCCGACCGTTGGATGGTAATGAAATTTTAGGATGTTGTTCTAGAGATTTATTGTGGACCTCTGGAGTTACGGATTGGAAATCTGAGTTGCAGATCTTCCGGATCGAACTACATAGTGAAGTGTTTTATATAAGTTATATATTCTATCGATATGATTTCTGAGGCATGATTCGATGATTGTTCTAGGTGCCGATCGTCATGACGCCTTGATATGTTGTGCTAGGGAGTTGTAGGGCGAAATCTAGGTGAGTGGGCAGTTTTGTTTTCCGTATATACCTATATAAATGAGTTTTTCCCAGAATATCTATTTAAGTGAAATGTGATTTGAAAGTATGATTTGAAATGCCATGCATAGAATTTATATGAGATATGTGAATTGATATATGATGCATATATGTGAATTGGTGCTACGGACGCACAGGTGAGTATCAGGTGAGTTATATTTGGTTCATTGAATTGTTTGATGTGATTTATGTTGATAGCTCATAACCTGCACCCCTAGTGCTAGTGCTTATGTTTTCACCTCGCACCACACGCTCACCTTGGATCCAAGTAGGTGCATGTCGTACAGACCACTAGAGATGGTTTCGACATGCTAGTCGTACAGACCACTAGAGGTGGTTCTGACTAGTAGGTGACCCTAGATTATGTGCACAGATGATTGATGAGAGAAGCACTAGAGCGTATTATTACACCATCCTAGTCGTACAGACTACTACAGGTAGTTCCGACTTATGTGCAGTGTAGTGCCGTACAGGTCATAGTTGGTGACTTCGGCTGGATTGGATATTGAGCTCTAGAATCAGCCGTACAGGACCATTGCAGGGTCTCCGGTTGATTTATTATTTCACCTGATTTATATTGATGCTTCCATATTATGTTTTTGGCGCATGGCATGGCATATTTTCTGAAAAGTGATAAAGAATGGTGTTTTGAGATTTTTGAAGCTATATATATTTATATATGCTATTTTCTGGGAAAGTATACAGGTTTTACAGCGAGGGGTTAGAACTTTGATAAAGGAAAGATTTGAAAAGACTTGTTTTACTGACCCACTCAACTTTGTTTTGCGCCCCTCCAGGTTCGAGATAGAGCAGAGCTTTGGTGGCCACGAGGAATCTAATGGTGTTCTGACAAAATTCACAAATGTAGGATTCACCTTCGGGTGTTATATCTTGGTAATTGTATCTTTAAAGCTTCCGAACTGTGTAAATGGGTCCGTCACTCTCATAGGACGGCCAGCATGCCCTCCTTCGGGACGGGGTGTGTCAATAAATCTTCAATGGACAGCAAAACAGTGCAACATATGTAGACAGAAAGAAAACCTCAAAGACAAGTGAAAACAAGCCCCACAAGCGCATCACACAGTATCATCTGGGTTTTCTAAACATACATTCGGGATTTCCCAGTTTACACAACTACGCAGACTTAAACAACTCTTTTGCAGTCCCTACCATAAATTATTAGAGAAAACAAAGATGGACTTGCAAAGGTTACAGGGAGGCGGGCTGAGCAATGTTACGAGAATAATTCAGTTTTGCTACACTTTTTAAACATTTCTAATCCGAAAAGATTTTTCTTCCAGGATAAGATGATGTGCTTGAGCGACTCCTTGAGCTTTCATAACCAGGCTGTGATAGATCGCCGTCACTGACTACATCCTGAAAAAGGAAAAGACCAAAAAAATAACAAATAAGTTAGTGTCGATTATATGCAAAAGTAAAAGAGTACCAACAATTTGTGAAGCATTCACAAGTTATATTAGCTGTACATTGTATGAAATATACGATTAAACAGAATTCTAGCATGAATATTTTAGCATGCTATATAAGAGGCAAGAGCAATGGCAGGACCATGTTATGCAACTCACTTGTATTGTGGGAGTCGAGCTTTGTCTCGGTGAACATTCTGCACCACCACCAAGGAAGACACTTTTTGTCCTATCGTTGGCTAGTGCTCTTCATCTGTTAAGCTCAGGTAGCACAACTTTACCAAGATCCGGTCTATCTTTTCGTCGCAGTTCAGCACATTGTAAAGCTAGCTTGGCAAACTTTAAAGCTTCCTCAACTGGCCAGTCAGGAACAGCAGGGTCAAGCATCTCAGCAAAAGTCCCTTTCTCAATAGCCCTCTGAAAGTGATGAGTCAAACCCATTGGTGGCTTGGCCGTTATTAGTTGTAGAAACATGACGCCAAGTGAGTAGATATCAGATTTTACTCCAAGCATCCTAGTTTGTTGGTACTCTGGGTCTATGTAACAAAGTGTCCCAGCTGTCGGTGTCATATGATATTGAGTGACAGAATCGGCTACCGATGGAGGGACAAGCCTGGCCAAACCTACATCACTAATCTTGCTCACGTAGTTATGGTCTAGCAAAATGTTTGCCGGTTTCAGGTCACGGTGGACAATGGGTTCTGGCTTGGTCTGGTGACAAGACTATCAATAGTCCATTTGAGAGCATGTTAGCGGCCCTTGTCATTGTCTATTGCCACAGCCACCACCTCCCCCGCCTTCTTTTGTGTTTGACCTCTTCCCATTTCTCACCTTCTGTGAATTAATTCAACTCTCCATCAAACTCTAACCTGCATGCGTACGTAGAAATGTCTCCGGCTCTGAACGAAACAAATCCCTGATGGAGAACCACCGTCGTACGCTCTCCTTGGCACTGAAGCTGTGCTATATTCTCATCAACTCTCTCTCTCTTAAATATTCTAGAGCTAGGGAGACAAGAATGTGTGGAGGGAACGGTAGCATAACCAAATTCCCTAACCATCTTGTCTTTGTGCCTCTCCAAATACTCCCTTTGTTGCATTGGAGCATGCAGTTGTAACTTCCACCTACTTGTTATTCCTAAATTAGCAAAATTTACATGCCCCCAAAAAATCTAAACGAGTTCGTTTGTCTCCAGAAGAAAAGTTAACGAATCGTAACTATATATATATATATAGACAAACGACTATATATATATATGTGTGTGTGTGTGTGTGTGTGTTAAAGAGGTGGCCAACTAGTAACTAGCTTTCACGAAAATTTAAAAAAATTAAAACAAATAGAAGGCCGTTCTAAATCCTGTTGAAACAAGCTAGGTTAACTAAAAATTAGAGAAAAGCAAGTGAAATCATAAATAAAACAGCGGCTAAGATATGAACTGAGCATTGTTGGATGCGAGATCTGCATTTACGGATGGTTGCAGCTTAATCTAAGAAAACATCTCAACTGCTTAGTCAGCTGCCAAAATTGTTGCCTCTTGAGGCTTAAAATTTGCTGTTTCCTTCTCCATAGCTGCCACAGTTGCTTCCAATGCAAGTCCCGCCTCTTCCAGGATTTAGGTTTGGCCTTCTGTTTTGCTGCTAGTACACGTTCCTTGTGCGCTTCAGCTCCATTTACTAGCTACTTTCTGGTACTCTCAGACTTGGAGGGTTGCTCCTAATTGAGTCACTCTAGCAGGCTCAAAATTTTGGAAGAAAGAATGTACTGTGCCATCAGTACTTGGCCTTACTACCGTTGGATTAAGATCAAACGGTGGGTGGCCATGATGTCTGTAAACCCGAGGGCTAGGAGAACATGACTGCTAATCCTAGCTATAATAATAGTACGTACGAAAAACTAACTGAACAATTCTGGTGAGATTAGTATTTTATAGCGGTTGATTCGTTTTGTAGTTATTCCAAGACAAGCAGTACAAGGCTACAAGCAAAGGAAATCCGACCAACAGGCGTAGCTAGCTATTCCAAGAACGTAAATTAAACACACGAGAAAACAACCAACAAAGTAGTATCTATCCGCCATGAATGAACAGAAAAGGCAATCCAACAGCTGCAGCCACCGCATGTTCCAGTCCTAAGCTTCATTACGATTATATCTCAGAAGAGGAATCAGAAGAGGAATAGGAAGAGGTATCATCCAATAAGGATGGTTCACCTCTCTCCACTCGTGCCCCGGACATTTCAGCCATTTCTCTCTGTCTTGCCCTGATTTGCTCCACTTCCTCGTGGCTTGGGTACTCATGTTTCAGACGCGCATAACGCCGCTTATAGGGACGAGCATAAGAGCGGCCATGACGGCAGACGTTACCCACAAAACCACAAGTCCTACACATTAGTATATAGCCCTCTCCAACTTTAGTTACGCCCAACGGGACACTTTCCAGGTAGGGACACAGATATTGGTGGTGGCCGTCCATAAAGCAAACTCCACAATGCTCATTCTGAGAATGGCATTTCTTAGACTCACGGTAACGTTTCTTCTTTGAAGTAGGAGTATCATCATCAAGTTGGAGTTTACTCATAGAGCTTTCGACAGCTTTTGTTTCTTTCTTCTCATCTGTTTGTTGCACATAAATTAATTAATACTAGATAGATATATTTACTCAGCTAATTAACAGGTCAAATTAAGGGACTACTCAACAAAATCACCCACCAAAAACAGATACATATTTTCAAGGGTAAAGTACCAATTTAGTCCTTAAATTATTTTTTCGGTAAAATAAACACGTTAATCAACGATTAAGTAAAGTAATAACATAATCATTAACAATCAAATCATTTGGTTTTAAAAAATTAGTCTTCCCAGCATTATCCAAAAATAAAATATCAATCGTTTCTCAATCTACTTAAGTGTGCTTAATTAAAAGAAACCGAAAAAACCAAAAAATTCGAATGGGACATCAAACTTAACTCGAAAAAAAATTGAACCAAAATGAAATAAAAAAACCGACCCGAACACGTAAGGATCGGTTACAAACCGAAATATCTATTTAAATTATTTAATATAATATTTAATTTTAAAAACCAAAAAGTTTGAGAATATAACCACCTTGACAGCAAGTTAAAGTTTAAAAACCGAAATATATATTTAATTTTAAATCAAATTTGAAAAATCAAATGAAGTGTTACCAATAAAATAATCATTAACAACTACATCATTTGGTTTAAAAAATTTGGTCTCCCTAGCATTATCCAAAAATCAAATATCAATCGTCTCTCCATCTAAGTGTGCTTAACGGGTGGGTTTAAAAAAAAAGAAAGGGAAACTTGATACATGTCCACTTTTTTTAGCCAATAGTAGGAATAGTCCAATTTATTAAAATAAGTCCAATTCTGTAAATTTAATTATTTAATTATCAATAATTATCTATTCAATAATAAGGTTTATTATAAAAATCAAATTTCTTCCTAAGTATCTCTTTGATTATTTCTTTTTATTTCTTTTTTTGTTATTTTTTGTTCTTCCTCCCGCTTTAAACCTCATTTATATATTTTATTTTCAATTTTTATAATCAACCTATATCACATGTGACAAACCCTGACCCGAAAATCAGGGAGTGTTGGCCGTCACGTGAGCGTGACGTAATCATAAATGCAATGCAGAAGCGATTAGGTAAGAGAATTACGAATAAATAAAGACCAATTACTAGCAGTGCTATCCAAAAGACATGCTAGTGAGAATTTAAGTGTGAAATACACATGACCCGAGCATACTAATCTAGGTACAGTCAAGGACAATTACTAAGGTATAACAATCGAAGGTGAATCCTACATTTGTGAATTCTGTCAGAACACCGTTGGATTCCTCGTGGCCACCAAAGTATTGCTACTTAGAACCTGGAGAGGCGCAAAACAAAGTTGAGTGGGTCAGTAAAACAAAGCTTTTCCAAAAATTATCTCGTTATCAAAGCGCTAACCCCTCGCTGTAAAACCTGTATACTTTCCCAGAAAATAGCATATAAACATATGTATATCGTTATATTCTCAAATCATAATTCAAAATTCAATATTCTGAAAGTATGCTATGCTTGATGCATTAATAACATAATGAAGATATGCAAATATATCAGGTGAAATAATAAATCAATCGGAGACCCTGCAGTGGTCCTGTACGGCTAATCATATAGCTCAATACCTATGCCTACACACTAGTCAGAACCACTGAGTGGTCTGTACGACAGGACTTGGTGTAATAATACGCTCTAGTGCTATACTCATCAAAACGGCCGTGCGAATAATCGCAAGTCACCTACGAGTCGGAACCACAGAAGTGGTCTGTACGACAGGACTTACACCTACTTGGATCCAAGGGAGCGTGCGGTGCGGGAGGTGAATATCAACATAAGCACTAACACCGGTGGTGCAGGTTATGAGCTCTCAACACAAATCACATCATCGACACAATATAACTCACCTGATACTTACCTGTGCGTCCACCGCATTATTTCATACATATGCATCATATATCAATTCATATAATTCATATCAATTCTATGCATGGCATTTTCAAACATACTTTCATTTAAATTCGATTTCTGGGAAAATCAGTAAGTATATAGGTATATAATGAAAACAACTGCCCACTCACAGATATGTAGCCGGATCGTAACCCCTGTCCATAGCCTGGTTACGCTCGTCCTCCGAATAGGCCTCACCTATATGCGTAATAACCGAATAAACGTTATTTAATGCACATATTCAACAATAGGTAATAACTTCTCATACGTTGCTCAAATGGGGTGTTTGAATATACCAACGTGATCTACACAACCTCACGAACATCCCCATATTTTTAAAAAAAAATTTCGACCACTCACGTGCGGCCACGCGCCGGCCAAGGCACGGACCTACGCGCCCCCACGCACGGCCATGTGCCAGGCACACTGACGGCATCAGTTAATGTTGTCAGGAATATTCCGGGAATATTATGTTAACTCCTAACTATTACCGTTAAATCTAACTAACGGCGTTGGAATATTCCGTCAGACTTGACGGAATATTGTGTCGTCTTCAACCTTGGTACTTCGGCGAGTCTCCGGTCACCGGAAAACTGGGGATTTTTAAAACTTCAATATCTCACTCGTTTTTCATCCAAATTCATGCCATTTAAATCAAAATGAAGCTCTTAACTTGTAGAACACATTCATACTAATTTAAAGCTCTAAAAGTCATGGGATCTCACCGAAGAATTTGAAGAAAAACCGACCAAACTTCTTCTTATAAGCTTCAAATTTCCAAAAATACAACGTTTAACATGAGCATGAACAGTACTCAAATCGGGGATTATTGGTTCACGAGGTTTTCAAAGGTATCCTTACTTGAAATGGTTACCAATCAACTCGTATGTGCTTCACGAACACAATAGTGCCCTCTGTGACCACGATCTATGAAGTTTCAAAGGGTTTTGGTGCTTGTCCGTACACGAGAGAAGAGAGAGAGAGTGAGTCGGAGAGAGAGAGACTCAACGGGATTGGATGAGGGTGTGTGTGTGTGGTCCAAGTTTGGTCACCAACCAAACAAAAGAAAATCTAAGTCCTAATTGGGTCCAAACAATTAGGACTCAACATAATTGGTCAACTTCCATAATTTTTAACCACACAATTAAACGTCCAAGGGTATTATCATCTTCTCAAACCATCGATAAAATAAAATAAATAAATAAATAAAATATTTCGGGACGGGCTGTCACAATCTACCCACCTTATAGAATTTCGTCCTCGAAATTTCATACAACAATACATTCCTCTAATAATCATAAAATAATCTTGGATATGTTTCTCTCATCCGATTCTCTATTTCCCATGCTTCTTCCACTGGATGGTTTATCCAAAGAACCTTCACCAACCTCCCTGTCTTATTTCTTAGAACCTTGTCTTTCCAATCCAAAGTAGTCACTGGCTCCTCATCATAAGTCATTGATAGGAGCATATTTATGCGACTTGGTTAGCTTGTTTTCATGCATTAATGTCCTTAGTTCTTAGTTAATTTTGTATTTTAAGCTATTTTCTTGTGTTTGTAGGTTCTAAGTGTCAAAATGGCAAAAAGAAGCAGTTTGGAGTATTCTAGAGCATTTTTGGGCCAAGATTGGGTAGTGCAATCATGGAGGCAAGTTGATGGACGAATTTGAAGATACAAAGCCTTGAAATCAGCTAAGAAGATGGAAGAAAAAAGTCAAAGACAAAGAAGATAAGGAATCAGCTATAAAGAAGGAGAATTATCCAAAACATTATCCAAACTACCTTATCTTATCCAAACCTTATCTTATCTTATCCTAATCTTATCCTACCTTGTTTTCAGCTACAAAAGAGGTTTAATTTCAGTTTAGGAGACTTAAAACCTGATTTCTAGAAGTTCTATCCCTTGTCCTAAAAATCTGGCGCCTCCTTCCCTTCTAGAATCCATTTTCCT
The DNA here is from genome assembly GCA_024362995.1 of Heteromeles arbutifolia. Taxonomy (NCBI): domain Eukaryota; kingdom Viridiplantae; phylum Streptophyta; class Magnoliopsida; order Rosales; family Rosaceae; genus Heteromeles; species Heteromeles arbutifolia. Next base: position 32,241,784 of record JANCRC010000002.1, on the reverse strand, counting down.
TGCCTTGCAAGGCATTCCCTGCCCTTATCTTCTCAGCCGTGCATCCCTATCCTTTTCTGACTTGGATTCTGATTTAATTAGCCTATTTCCTTGTGGATTTGGGTTCTACAAATTCTTTTCAGAAATTAATTGGGCTAAAATCCTTTTTCCTATTGGATTTGAGCCTTGTGCCGCACCCTAGGGCCCTAATCCTATTTTTCTGCTAAGTCCAAGTCCTACACTGATTTCCCTAGGGTTTGCCATGCTATATATACATATTTCCAAGCTTTGCCGCACACCACCACCCATCCATACGAATTCTACACACCTCTACACATCTCAGCCATTCCAAACACCATTCACAAACCCTAAAACCACTTATGCCGCAGCCTTGCAAGGAGGAAGGAGAGGAGGAGCAGCTTTGGAGCGTGTTGCACCCAATCTGGAGTGCTGGGCGTTCGTAGGTGTTTTCTACCTTATGTTTTCGTTGATTAATTTAATTTTCCTTTGTTTTGCTGTAATCATGAGAGGCTAAACTCGTTTTTAGCTAGAGGCTACTTTGAAACCATGATTTTGTGTGTGATATGACTTCATAAATTTCAGTTACAGATTCTTGAAGTATGAATGCAATTGGCTTAACTGTTTGAATTAGAACTTATTTCTGTTTGTTGGTTGAGGGTTGACACTTAATTGGCATGCATAAATTTGATGCTAGGATATAAGTGAGTTTCACATAATCGTTACAAACTTATGTTCACAAGTAGTAAAGGTTGCTGGAACAATCGTGTTAAGTTCAATTCTTGGTGTGAGTAACATGATGTCATAGTTATGAATGCCTCGTCAATGCTTATGATTCTCATTGAGCATAATGATATCTGACTGTGTCTCTATTATGATGTCATGTAGGGAAATTGATGAGAATAATTTGGTTGTAGATGAGTTGTCCGTCCAATTCAATGAAATTAGGAGAATCTGAGGGTTAATTAGTGATTGACACGGTTAATCTGGGGCATTGTCATTCGTGATTCAATGAAAACGTAACTGGAAATCAAGTTATATGCATATAAGTCCTGTGTGGATAAGGAAACCTCTAGCTAGTTCACCATCCATCCTAAAAACCCTATTTCGTCTAAATCTGCCTAGTTTAAAGTCTTTGTTAGTTTTAACTTAGTTTCACTCTAAAACCAATCCCCCTTCACTTGTTTGAGTCTAATTAGTTAGAATCTGTCTTAGTTTGTGTGTTTTGAGTCAAGTTTAATTCAATTTTCGTCCAAAGTTGTGTCTAGTGTCTAGAATCTGTCCAATTAGTGTTTTTAAGCAGTTTTGAGTGTTTTGAACCTGTTTTGAGTCTTACTAGGTTATTTAGAGTCTTTTGAGTCTTGTTTTACTTATTTGAGTCAGTTTGTGTTAGATTAGCAAGCCCTCCTAATCCCCGGTATAGAACGATCCCTACTTGCGTTTATACTACAATTGATAACAAGAGGGTTTAATTTGTGTGCTTAACTTTAATCACATCAGTCATATCCGTACTGATTCCCAAAGGTTGAGGAGGTATCACATGCAAAGGATCTGAGACATAGTGCCGAAGCATCGAAACATAAAACATATCGTGCACTTTCGACAACTCTGGAGCCAACTCAAGCCTGCAAGCAACCTCACCAATTCGCTCGATGATCACATAAGGTCCGATATATCTAGGACTCAACTTAATTCTCTTTCTAAATCAAATCACACCTATCCACGGTGATAATTTCGAACATTCAATCACCTACATAATACACTCTATCAGTGGCATGTCTGTCTGCTAAGCTCTTCTGGCGATCCTGGGCTGCTTTCAGGTTAGACTTAATTACCTGAACATTTTGAGTAGTCTCATCCGCAATGTCTGGGCCCACTAGCACTCTTTCACCAACCTCTGACCCACACGAGGGTGTATGACAATCTTTCCCATAAAATGCCTTAAATGGTGACATACCAATACTCAACTGGAAGCTGTAATTGTAGGCAATATCCATCAAATCCAACCGTTCATGCCAAGAGTCACCAACTGTAATACTGGAGATCTCAGCATATACTCCAAAGTCTGAATGGTCCTCTCTGACTGTCCGTCTGTTTGAGAATGACATGCTGTATTGTAAAGAAACCTTATATCCAAGCCTTCTAACACGCTATCCAAAACTTAGAAGTAAATCTGGAATCACCATCCGATACAATACTCACTGGAACTTCCGTGGTACTTAACAATCCTCGAGATAAACAATCCAGCTAATCGGCTTAAAGAATACTTCTCCTTCACTGGAACAAAATGAGTTGACTTAGTAAGCCGATCAATTATCACCTAAATGCCATCATAACCATTTCATGTACGAGGAAGCTTGTACACAAAATCCATACTAATATTTCCTTATTTCCACTGTGGAACGGAAAGTGGTTGCATCAATTCAAAAGACTTCTTTCTCTCCGCTTTAACCTGCTAACCAATGATACACATACTTACATACTCAACAATTTCTCTTTCCATACTTGGCCAATAGAAAAATTGTCGAATGGTATGATATATCTTAATACCTCCAGGATGCATTGCATAAGCTGAACAGTGTGCTTCGTCCAAAATTGCTTTCTTTAATTCCATATCATTATGCACAGACATCCCGTTCTCTATCATAAACATGCCATCTGATTCTCTAACTTCGAGGTATTTCTTTTTCGCGTTATTCCTCACCTCAATTAATTCATGGGTTTCTTTATCAATCCTCTAGGCATCGAGTATTCGATCAACTAAATTTTTGGCTTGACCTGGAAGTTAGCCAATAAAGCTTTTTTTTTTTTTTTTTCGTTCTTTCACCTTAAGCTTCACTTCAGTAAATCTCAAATCCGCAAGAAAAGAAACATGTCAAGTATACCAAGCATAAATTCTCACTGGAGTTTTCCTAATCAGTGCATCAGTCACAGATTTTGCACGATCCCCCTGGTCGTGCAATCATAATCACTAAGCAACTCAATCCACCTTCGTTGCCTAAGATCAAGATCCTTCTGAGTAAACAGATATTGGAGACTCTTACGATTAGTAAAATCTTGCATTTCTCACCATAAAGATAATGTCTCCAAATCTTCAAAGCCAAGATGATAGTTGTTAATTCTAAAACATAATTATGGTAATTCATCTCAAGAAGTTTAATTGCCGTGAAGAATAAGCAATTACCCTATCATGTTGCCTCAACACGCATCTCAAACCATTCAAAGAAGTATCACTTTAGACCTCATAACTTCCGCTATCATCTAGAAATGCTAAAATAGGTGCACGAGTGAGATGGTACTTCGGTTGCTGAAAACTTTGCTCACAATTTTCATCCCACTCAAAACTTAACCTCTTTTCTTGTCAATCTCGTAATAGCAAAGTAATGACTAAAAATCCTTAACAAACCGTCCATAATATCCTGCTAAGCTAAGAAAACTCTGAACCTCAGTCATGGTTCGTAGTTGTTCCAAATTCTCAACAGTTACTACTTTTTTTTTTAGAATCCACTTGAATACTTTAAGTAGATATAACATGCCCCGTAAATGCCACTTGATTCCTTCAACATTGGCATTTACTAAACTTAGCATACTACCGATGCTCCCTCAAACTTTGCAATACCAATTAAGATGTCTAGTATGCTCTACTCTAAACTTAAGGTATACCAGAATATCATCAATAAAAACAATAATAAACCTGTCTAGATATCACTGGAATACTTCATTCATCAAACTCATAAAAGCAGTAAGTACATTTGTCAATCCGAATGGCGTCACCAAAAACTCGCAATGACTATAATGTGTACTAAAAACTGTCTTAGGGACATCATCCCTCTTAATTTCAATTGGTAATAACCAGACTTCAAATCAATCTTTGAAAATACATAGGCACCTCTAAACTGATCAAACCGATCATTAATGCATGGCAATGGATAACGGTTCTTAATCGTTACCCGATTCAATTGTCTATAATCAATGCATAGCCTTATGGTCTCGACTTTCGTCCTCACATTTAAACTGGGGCTCCCCAAGGTGACGTACTAGGTCGAATAAAACCTTTATCAACCAATTCCTGTAACTGAATTTCCAATTCCCTTAACTCAGCCTGAACCAATCTGTAATATTAGATCTGTGCCTGGAGACAAATCAATAGTGAACTCCACATCTTTGCCTGGCAGCAATCTGGGTAACTCGTCCAGAAATACAACAGGAAAGTGTCTAACCATTTTCCCATCTTCTACACTACTAGGAGTAACATCATTTCGCACCATATGAGCTAAATATCCTTGGCAGCCTTTCTTTGCTCTCATAGCAGAAATAACGGCATGCCTCACTCCATTTTGCTCACCCATGAAAGTGACCTCTGGTAATCCAGGGCGATGGAAGGTAACTAATTTCTCGTAGCAATCTATATTGGCACGATTATAATGCAACCAATCCGTGCCTAAAATCAGATCAAGATCCACAATCTCTAACGGGATAAGATTCACTGGCATAACTACATCTTTCACCGTCACTGGACACCCTGAATAACACCATATCAAACATAGAATAACCTTTCTGTTTACTTGCTTAACGGATCCAACGAATAAGTTATTGATATTACGGTCTGTAGCCTGCAATAACGATAACTCACTGTTGTCTCGATACGTAAGCAACAATTCCCAAGGGTGCAATATTACCATCTTGATTCTTATAGGGAAATACATATACACGCCTCGATCGTGTTCATTCATTACTCTCTTGACAACATCATCAATAACAAGAAATACATCAGTCGGAGTCAGCTAACATGACCTGTACGGCTAAATCTATAACCATCCATCCAGCCGGAGTCACCTCATATGACCTGTACGGCTTTAACCCTTGCACACCACGACCCATCTGACCATAACTACTAAATCCAGGTACCTATTGGATCGGCGCTGGTGGTGGCAAGAAGACTGTTGGGCATCTACTAATTTTGGGAGCAATTTATAGCTGTATGTCCTATTTGTCAACATATAAAGCATCCTCTGCTTTCTGGCCTACACTCTCCAAAGTGTCTACTATTGCACCTATGGCACAAAGGTACATTTCCTCTACTAGTGTCTCCCTGTTCCTGGAATTTGGAACCTCCAGTAATCTACCAACTCGCCTCTGATCAGTGGTACTAAAACCTTCACTGGAAGAACTAGAATTAGCTTCACTTCTTTTGAAGCCCTGAGTCTTTCGAGGTCCTTGAGATGACGGATCTTTACTTTTATCATCTTTCCTCTGATTCATATTCTTTTCCTCTGCTTCATCACTATCACTGAACACGTTCTCAGAGTCCTCAATTCTCAACAAGATCTCATAAACTCCTGGTAAGGTGCATAATGGGTAGTGGTCGTCAAAGAATGCCACTTCTTCTTACTCCTCAGCTTAAAATGACATAACAGTCCCACGGGATTAACAACAACATCCAGATGGTAACAAGACAAGTCCGTAACTTTCTATAATACTCATTCACCGTCATCTTTCCTTATCTCAATTTTTGTAAACTCTTGCTTCATACCATCAATATATGCCGGAGGAATAAACCTTTCCTTAAACAATTCTTTAAACCATTCTCTATCAGCTGTTTCCTCCGGTGACATCATATAAAACTTCGGTCTTCAGCATGATGCATATTCAGTACTCAAAACTAGGTAGTAGTCTAGACCTACCTTTCAAAAGAAAGATTCCCTTAACTTGCATAAACAGAAACCTCTTTTCCAAATGATTAAGCCATCGCTCTGCTCCCTCAGGTCTTTCATTTCCATAAAGTGATTCAGTTTCAACTTATAAACAATCTTTAGAAGAGTCATTTGAATAATAGGCTGAATCACAATAGTACTAGCTTCCCCCAACTGAGCTACATCAGGGAAACTAAACTCATCTGAACGACGTGGCTCTCTACGAGGCGGTATAGTTCTGACAGAAGACACTAGGAATTTCTCAAGATACATAGGACTGCAACTTAGGCTCTGATACCAACTTGACACACCTCGACCCGAAAATCAGGGAGTGCTGGCCGTCACGTGAGCGTGATGTAACCATAAACGCAATGCAGAAGCGATTAGGTAAAAGAATTACGAATAAATAAAGACCAATTACTAGCAGTGCTATCCAAAAGATATGCTAGTGAGAATTTAAGTGTGAAATACACACAACCCGAGCATACTAATCTAGGTACAGTCAAGGACAATTACTAAGGTATAACAACCGAAGGTGAATCCTACATTTGTGAATTCTGTCAGAACACCGCTGGATTCCTCGTGGCCACCAAAGTACTACTACTTAGAACCTGGAGGGGCGCAAAACAAAGTTGAGTGGGTCAGTAAAACAAAGCTTTTCAAAAAATCATCTCGTTATCAAAGCGCTAACCCTTCGCTGTAAAACCTGTATACTTTCCCAGAAAATAGCATATAAACATATGTATATCGTTATATTCTCAAATCATAAATCAAAATTCAATATTCTGAAAGTATGCTATGCCTGATGCATCAATAACATAATGAAGATATGCAAATATATCAGGTGAAATAATAAATGAACTGGAGACCCTGCAGTGGTCTTGTACGGCTAATCATATAGCTCAATAGCTATGCCTGCACACGAGTCGGAACCACTGAGTGGTCTGTACGACAGGACTTGGTGTAATAATACGCTCTAGTGCTATACTCATCAAAATGGCCGTGCGAATAATTGCAAGTCACCTACGAGTCGGAACCACAGAAGTGGTCTGTATGACAGGACTTACACCTACTTGGATCCAAGGGAGCGTGCGGTGCGGGAGGTGAATATCAACATAAGCACTAACACCGGTGGTGCAGGTTATGAGCTCTCAACACAAATCACATCATCGACACAATATAATTCATCTGATACTTACCTGTGCGTCCACCGCATTATTTCATACATATGCATCATATATCAATTCATAATTCATATCAATTCTATGTATGGCATTTTAAAACATACTTTCATTTAAATTCGATTTCTGGGAAAATCAGTAAGTATATAGGTATATAATGAAAACAACTGCCCACTCACAGATATGTAGCCGGATCGTAACCCCTGTGCCTAGCCTGGTTACGCTCGTCCTCCGAATAGGCCTCACCTATATGCGTAATAACCGAATAAACGTTATTTAATGCACATATTCAACAATAGGTAATAACTTCTCATCCGTTGCTCAAATGGGGTGTTTGAATATACCAACGTGATCTACACAACCTCACGAACATCCCCATATTTTTAGAAAAATTTTCCGACCACTCACGCGCGGCCATGCGCCGGCCAAGGCACGGACCTACGCGTCCCCACATGAGGCCATATGCCAGGCACACTGACGGCGTCAGTTAACGTCGTCAGGAATATTCCAGGAATATTCTGTAAACTCCTAACTGTTACTGTTAAATTTAACTAACGGCGTTGGAATATTCCGTCAGACTTGACGGAATATTCTGTCGTCTTCAACTTTAGTACTCCGGCGAGTCTCCGGTCACTGGAAAATTGGGGATTTTAAAAATTTCAATATCTCGTTTTTCATCCAAATTTCATGCCATTTAAATCAAAATGAAGTCTTAACTTGCAGAACACATTCATACTAATTTAAAGCTCTAAAAGTCACGGGATCTCATCGGAGAATTTCAAGAAAAATCGGCCAAACTTCGTCCTCACGATCCCGACGTCCAAATCCTTCAAACGAAGCACTCCGAGCTTCCTTGGGACCTCACTAAGCTTCCTATAAGCTTCAAATTTCCAAAAACACAACGTTCAAATCGGGGATTCTTGGTTCACGAGGTTTTCAAAGGTATCCTTACCTGAAATGGTTACCAATCAACTCGTCTGTGCTTCACGAACATAATGGTGCCCTCTTTGACCACGATCTATGAAGTTTCAAAGGGTTTTGGTGCCTGTCCGTACACGAGAGAAGAGAGAGAGTGAGTCGGAGAGAGAGAAAGTCAACGGGATTGGATGAGGGTGTGTGTGTGTGGTCCAAGTTTGGTCATCAGCCAAACAAAAGAAAATCTAAGTGCTAATTGGGTCCAAACAATTAGGACTCAACATAATTGGTCAACTTCACCCATCCTGGGATTGCTCTCGTGCGCTACTCGCTTAACTTCGGAGTTCCGATGGAACCCGAAGCCAGTGAGCTCCCAAAACCTCTCGTGCTGGGTAGGGATGGGAATATACATTTAAGGATCACTCATATGGGCAATGTGGGATGTTACAATCCACCCCCTTTAGCAGCTCGATGTCCTCGTCGGCACACTTCCGGCCAGGGATTGGCTTTGATACCATTTGTCACATCCCGGCTCGGGCACAACCACCTCCCGGGTCTGCTCCACCATCGTAGCACGATATTGTCCGCTTTGGGCCTTCCGCACGCCCTCACGGTTTTGTTTCTGGGAACTCACACGAGAACTTCCCAGTAGGTCACCCATCTTGGGAGTGCTCTTGCGCGCTACTCACTTAACTTCGGAGTTCCGATGGAACCCGAAGCCAGTGAGCTCCCAAAAGGCCTCGTGCTAGGTACGGATGGGAATATACATTTAAGGATCACTCCCTTGGGCGATGTGGGATGTTACACCAGCGTTGTTATGAATAATGTATCAAATATTTAACAAAACTCTAGCCACATTTTTACCTTTAACTGATACTATTCACTATACCTTTAAAAATGACTTTTCATTAAAAGAAAAGTTTTTTTTTTTTTTTGGAGTTTTCATTAGTTTTCCTATTTTATTAATCAACACAAACAAATACAAGGGTGTCATTGGGTATATATAGCTCCAATGACTAATAAATTGATCTGGAGTGAATTTGCGCAAACAGACAACTAAGAGTAAACCCCTAGTAGACTACCATAAGCACGAGCACACAATTACCAGGCGCACAAGTGCCACTAGTACAGAACTGTCACAATAAATGATAGTCGCAATAGAGCAATACAGGCAGCCACAATGGTCATTGCTGAATAACGAGGCCACATAAAGTCATGCGGTAAAGCGAGACCACATCAAGTCATCGTTGACAGACGAGACTACAAAACACATCTCACAAAGACGAAGACCAATCTAGCCAAAACAACAGTGCCACCAAGGTGCACATAAGGTGAGTGAAAAAAAACTACACCACCCTGAGAAGGGATCCGTTGGTCCGTTCATCAAAGAGGGGGGACAAGGCACTCAGGCCAAGACCACCTACAAATTCACCAGAGTGAGGTACAGGCATCCACACATCAAGCACCAAAAGGGCTAGCTGCAACAGGCAGTGGACTGACCAGGTCCGAGCTGCACAAGCTTAGCCATTAGATCAAGCTGAGCCTCCATATCTGAGTGCACACATCAATGCAACCATAGAAACCAGGCGAGGAAGATGACACCAACTTGTAAAAGAGTTGACAAAGGTGGATCCAACCTATCTACAGCCCGAATCCACCCCACACCAAGAAAAGCCAGCGCCGAATCAAAAAAATCTTGGAAGGGCATAGCCCGGATCAGGGTCTAAGGCATAATCTGAGGAATGCTGCACACAAAATGGTGGGAGAGAAGCACGGGATGGGAAATAAGGTAGGTGAAGGCTGAAAAAGAGAAGTCGACGTGATTTCGAGGGGAAAGAAGGTCGTGTATGGCGAGGGGAAAAAAGGCTGGGATGGGGAAGAGGGGGAAGAGGAAGAGAGAAAAGGCTAGGAGAGAAGCTGCCACTGGCCTCCAGCCATAGCCAGAAGCCCACGGAGATGGAGATAGCCGGCTAAGGTTTTGTTGAAGGAGAGAGCTTTTGGAGAGAGAGAAAAAAAAGTCTTCATCCTCATCTTCATTCCTATCTCTCTCTTCTCTGTCTGTCTGGGGAACTCAATTGCCAATTTCTTGGAAAAATCATAGCTTTACGATGCTTCACTGTCGCATTGACGATGGTGGAGACTTTGCCACTAGAGCGGTTCCATTCGTCAAGGTAAGTGCTCTCGTTATCCGTAACCGTTCAACGTTAAGATTTGTTCTCCTTTGCAAGTTCATTGGATTTGGCCAAGTGAGTTTTGTTTAATTCTACGAGTTCCTCATTAATTTGGTAGAAATCTGAGGCAGATGATTGATTTGGGGAAGAATTTCACTCACGCTTCATCTAGTCACCCCCGCATGTGACCCTTTTCTAGCTGCAAAATTGATGCTTTTTTTAAATCTCAGCTTGAATTTTTGTGTTTTGAGTTGAATTTTATGATTGTTATTGAAATTATGAATTTAGATGCCATTTTGTATGTGTGCATTTCACTTTCGATGAGCTATTTGATGGCATTTTGTTGAATTCAGATGACATTTTGTTTAGTTGCAATGACGAATGTAAAGGTTTAGTTCTTGGTTTTCGGGATGAATTGGGCCTTCGTGTTCAATACGATTCACTGTGGTTTTGGGTTTAATTCTTGATTTATTGAAAAACAATATTCAAGTAAAATGAAAAACCAAAAGAAAAAAACCAAACCGAATCAAGCTGAACCGAAAAAAATTAAACCAAAATTAAATTGATTCAAATTTCAAATAAAAAAATATCAAACCAGACTGAACCAAACAATAATTTCGATTCGGTTTAAAGGTGTTTCTAAATATATTGAACATGATGTTTGACACACCCCAACCTAAAACAAGGCGTGCTGGCCATCACGTGAGGGTGACGTAACCATGTGCGCAGTGCGGAAGTGATAAGGATATAAAAATACGAGTAATTAAAAACCAACCTAGCTAATTTACACTAGGCAAATATAAAAGTGTGAGTGACGCAATTTAAGTGTAATTACACAATATCAGAGCATAGGTAACCTAAGTGCAGTCCAGTAGGACAAATACTAATTATACAATACCAAGAAGATGGTCCCACATTAGATACAATCTGTCAGAACCGCCGTCAAGTCCTCGTAAGCCACCAACAAGCACTCCTACTTAGAACCTGGAGGGACGCAAAGCAGAAGGTGTGAGTGGGCAAAAACAAAGCTTTTCAGAACCATTTCATTTATCAAAAGTAATAACCCCTCGTCGTAAAACCTATATAATTTCCTAGAAAAATAGAATACTTATCTATATCGAAACCATACTTAGGATAGTAAAATCCACATGTATGCCATGCCAAATATCTTAACATAATGAAATAAATAAACCAGGTGAAGTAAATCCATGAAAAGTAATATGTCATCCGGATCCACCTATTATGGCCTGTACGGCTGAACCTATTGCTCATCAAATATCCCTGCACACGAGTTAGAACCACTTATTGTGGTCTGTACGACAGGACTGAGTGTAAATAAGTACGCTCAAATGCTACGATCACGTGAAAACTGTGCGAATAATTGCGGGTCACCTACGAGTCGGAACCACCTATAGTGGTCTATACGACAGGACTGTGCACCTAACTTGGATCTAAGGTGAGCGTGCGGTGCGGGAGATGAACATCACGTGAAGGACTGTGCCCTGGCCACAGGCGGGAGCACCAACAACGGGGTGCAGGTTTTTGAGCTCTAAATGCATCAAATGAATCATAATCATGCAACTCACATCCACAATCCATAAACTCACTTGGAACTTACCTGAGCATCCGCAGCGTCAACAATAACATATGCAACTACTAAATGCATATTCTAAAATATAAAGCATTTGACATGGCATTTCAAAGCATAAAACCATTTAAATAAATTTCTGGGAAAAACGTAATACATATATAGATATATAGAAAGCCAAAAGCCCACTTATTAATATGTGGCAGGGTCGTAACCCCCGAACCTCGCTTGACTGTGCTTGTCCTCTTGATACGTCTCACCTATATGTGAAACAACTATTTTAACGTTATTTTAAGCACATAACCAAAACTATGAAATAACTTCTCATACGTTGCTCAATTGGGGTGTTTGAATATACCATCGTGGCCTACTCAACACCACGATCATCCCCATATTTTTAGAAAAAATTTCTAAGTTCCCACGCGCCCACACGCGCCGGTCAAGGCACGGCCACACACGCCGCCCACGTGCAGGCACGTTCCTGGCACATTGACGGATTCCCTAATGGCGTTAGGGAATATTCCGTTAAATAAAAGCATATTCCATCTAAAAATTAATGGTGTTACCTTACGCCGTTAGCATATTCCGTCAAAGTTGATGGAATATTCTCCTCCTTCTCTGATGGTTCGCCGGATTCTGGCGCCGGCCGCCGCTGCACTTGCCGGTTTCTGGAAAAACTTTGAACTTTAATAACTTCGCCATTTCTCAACCAAATTTCATGAAATTTGTACCAAAATGAAGCTCTAAACGAGAAGAACAAGTTATTACCACTTTTACGTCCTAAAACAAACGGAAAATTCCTTGAAAAACTGTCTAAGTCTGCAACTCGAAGAACTCGAGTATCCCGACATCCAAAACCTTCCAAAACTTCTCTAACAACTTCGTAAAGTTGTTGTAAGACCCCCTAGTGTAAGAGTTTTCCATTAAGGGATCTAAACCAATTAAATATGGTCTTTCTCTAATACAATACTCTTGACCTCATTGTTTGGCTTGATAGTTTATTCATGTCTACTATCCAATGTGATTCATTTACTTATATGATTACCTTGAATATGATTTGGAACGACTTCCTAAATCTCGACATGAGTGTGAGAACTCCTTGTTGATCATGTTCAGTGGACTCATTCTTTATTGAGCACCTACATGCTTGTCTTGGTGTCAGTCACACCGATGACTTGAGACCATTCACTCTCTCTCAGAGAAGACATAGCATGTACTGATCTTAACGGACTGCCAATGCCCAATTGGCAATCCTATGATCATGAACGTTTAGGATATGTATACGAAAGAGAATGGTCTCATGAATCTAACTTCTTTAGATCACATTCTCCTAATTACATATTCCTTGGACTTACTGTTCAAGCATATACATTTATATGAGACGGCTTCAAACAGTAATGTTTGCCCTTTATATTAAACTAGATTAGTTTAACATGTGAAATGTCCGTAAAGTATCATCATATGATTGGTTTTAGGGCACATTTTCAACATGACTAGCAACCTCCACTACTTGTGAATATAAGTTCATAACTATTAGGTGAAACTCCCTTATATTCTAGCATCAAATTCATGCATGCAAACTAAGTATCCTTAATCAACATACAAGAATAAGTTTTGAATCAAACAGTTAAGCAAATTGCATTCACAATTTATGAAATCACAACTGAAAGTAATCAATTCATATTGCAAATATATTCATGGCTTTGAAATTCCCCCTAGCCACAAGGAATTTAGCTCCTCATGTTCGCAAAATAAAGATAATAAAACTTATACATTGAAAACAAAAGATAGATTACACCTAAGAATGATCCAGCAATCCAAACTTGAATAGCAAGCACTCCAAGGGTCCTCCTTCTTCTCTTTGTTGCGGCATAAGGTGTGGGTGAAAGTTTTAGTGGTGAATTGTGTTGGTGGATGGATGTAGGTGAGTTATGGTGAAGGGTGGATCTCCCAAAGGCTGCGGCAGATTGAGTTATTTATTGAATAAGGGAGGGCCACGACTTTACATCTATGGCCACCAATTGCAAAGGGTGTGTATAAAATAGTGGCCTATGAGCCAAATTCTAGTAGTGCATCAAAATTAAGCTTAAATACATCTTCATCCGGAGGCCACCATTTTATGCTAAAGCTACCATTGCAGTTCTTTCTACCATTGGCATTCAGAAAATCCAAACCCACGGCGCCGGGCAGCTTGCAGCCGAGAGACATCTCCATGGGTTCGGACTCACACTCCTGAAGATTAAATTATTTCTTTATGTCCAAATCGGCCAGCAAGTAAGAAGCAGTTTACTTAACTCCGATACTGTATCTGAATCTTTGTAATTAAGAGAATCCATCCAGTCAAGGAAGTGATCAAAAGAAAGCAACTGATTGGAGAGTAAATTAATGTCGGGAAGTCTCCAAACTTTCTTAGCAAAGGTGCAATTATGAAAAAGATGTAATTGATCCTCAGTTGCACCTTGACACAAAGCACATATTTTATCAATATTTTTAACAAACCTACCTAGTCTGCTTCTGGTATGTAAACGACCTTGAATAAAAAGCCAGGCAAAAATTTTTACTTTCGTAGGAATTGAGAGTTCCTACATTTTCCTTAATACACTAAAACGAGCACCAGATTGATTATTCTTATTTTGAAGCCAAGTGGCTGATTTCACTGTAAACTTACCATTCTTGGAGGGCCCCCAGATTAATTTATCCTTGGTTGGGTTCATAGGAAGCGAGATTAAGCAAATTTTCTTGCAAATATCAATATTTACCAAAGAATTTAATTTAGTGCGATCCCAGTGCAAATTATCAATAACACCACACACCTTGAGGTTCCAGTCAATATTAACACGGTTGTTCTCCTCAATGAGCGGGAAAAGCAGGAAAGGAAAAACTCAATTATGGGTCCAGAAGAAGATATCTTCCCCGTTTTCCACAATCCATCTCATACCTTCAATTAGGATATGCCAATTGGCCAGAATACTTTTCCAAGCCATAGTGATGTTGCCTCATTTTAGCAGTTAAAAACTCATCATTCCGTAGGTATTTGCTTTTAGCTATATTCGCCCACCAATTGTTTTCATTAGTGATAATGTTGTTAAAGTCGTTAATACGTTTAATCCCCAAACCACCCTGATTTTTGGGGTACACACTTTTTCCCAGGCTATACGTTTAAGTTTGGTTTTCTTCCCTAGAAAAAATCCCAACATTCCTTATTAATTTTGGATGTTATTCTATCTGGGCATTTGAAACAGGATATTATGTGGTTTGGCATATCAGTAAGATTAGAATTAATAAGCGTCAAACGACCAGCCTTAGAAATGGTATGCTCTTTCCAACCGGCTAGCTTTTGTTTCACACGCTTCAATTTCATTAACTGGATCTTTCCAGAAAACAATATTATGTATACCAAGGCCAAGCTTAACAAATAGTAGTTTTGTGTTGTATGTTAAGGATGTTAACTATAGAGCATCTTACCTGATTATTGGTATTATTTGAGAAATAAGTGGAGGATTTATGGAAATTTACTTGCTGGCTAGCCACAGAGGAGAAAAGGTTTCAAAGATGAAGAATGTGTTAGCTCCCTTGGACGTGGCTTTGGCAAATAGAAGACAGTCATCAGCAAAAACCAAATTAGAGATTTTGTAATCCCTTGGAGATGACAAAATTCCCACATGAGATTTAGGGTTAGTAGCCAACATATTGAAATGTCCAATTAGAGGCTTCATACACAAAATGAAGATATAAGGAGAAAGACAATCTCCCTGTCGAATACCATGCTTAGGGAAAAAATAACCATGAGCAGATCCATTAATTAGAGTCGAAAAAGAGGTGGAAGTGACACATTCCATAATTAAATTAATCTACTGGCTATTGAATCCAAAACGACTTAAAACATACCGAATATAGACCCCAATTTAACAAATCATAAGTAATACCCCCAAACTTAACTTTTTGCTTGTCCTCAAGCAAAACAAAACTCAAAAAACAAAGACAAAAACAAAAACACTAACAAACTAAAGACTAAACTCGAGACAAAATTTTCACCTTTAAGTTGCAATCCATAGAAAACGTTAAAAATCAGAACATCTTCCCAAAAGTTCCAACTAATCCCACCACAGAGTCTAAGCCATTTAGAATCAATTAGAAAAGAATTCATGAACTTCCTTTGGTGTAAAGTGAACCAACATGGTTAAAGAGGCTCAACTAAAACCCTTACCTCTCGTCCTTTTATTTCACATATTCCACACATAACTTCTTTTTTATTTTTTTTTCATTTTTTTTCATTTTTTTTGTTTTTCCAATAGTAATAGTAGTGGTCGTGTAATGCTAGTTCACTTGAAACCAACTAACCACCCTGCCCCATGCCAAAACTCTATCGTTTGACGCAAGAATCACTGCTGATTAGGCAGGACTGGCCCGGTTACTAAGCAAAGTCTCGGGTGGAACAATTATTACGTATCTAAAACAAGAACTAAACTTGACTTTACTAAGAATAAAAATTAAAAATGAATAGGGACTAAAAGTAAGTGTTCCAATCTCACTCCCCACAAACCATATTGATGTGAATGTGCAAATTGTTCAAAGTATAACTCATGAATTAGTGTCTAATCAACGATAAATAGAAAAGACTCAACTATGAGATTAACCTTCATCATGTCCATTTGTTCTAACGTTTAAAATAAACTATGGATATTAACTTAAAAAGAATGAAAAATTTTAACTTTTAACTTGACACAAAAATCAAAAATCAAAAATTTCTTATTTCCCACCCCCAATGTTAAATCACACATTGTCCTCAAGGTGTGGAAAATAAAAGAAAACAAAATCATAAAAAGACTATTCCCTAGAACAACAAAGTTAAAAAAAAAAATCGAGCAAAGGCAAACAAAATAAACTAGGAAAGGAAAAATAAAAACAGAAAAAGAAAATATAAAATAAAAAAAATAAAAGATAAAGTAAAAGAAAAAAAATAAAATGAAAGGGATTAGACACACCTGGAATGGTTTGAACTCAGGAACTGGAGCTGGAGACAAGGCGCATTAAAAAGAAAGAAAATGTGCCTGGCGCTGGGTTTGAACTCTTGGCCTTGGATGAGTACCAGAGGCGTGCAGAAAGCCTCTGCCTACTCACGTGTGGGCACAATCGTGCCACTAAATGCAGCCAAATGCCCATTTCAGCCAAATGTAGCCATCTATATAACCTCCAAAGGCAGCCGAATGCCCATTTCAGCCGTTTCTTTCAAATCTCTCCCTCTCTCTTCCTCTTAAACACAAAACTGCTGCTCTCTGGCCATTCCAAAATCTTCCAATGGTCCTGGATTTGTCGAACTCCAAATACCCAGCCGTGCCTCCATAGCTGGGCTTCTGTCATTTATTCCCAAATCTCCATGTCGCTGCAAATCGAAGCTCCAATCCGTCGAATCAATGTCCCAGTGCACACCAAGGTAAATATCTCTTTTTTTTCTTACGGATTTCATGACCAGAAGTTGCATGAACTCCATTCTGAACTTGATGCATGGGCCCATTGATGTGACGAAATTCTGTGAGCTAATACTTGTGTTTGCTGTGCTTGCAGGTTCAACCCAGAAGTGATGGAGAGGCCCAAAAATTCATAGATCGTCACGCCCTCGAAGGTAAAATTCATCACTGCAATTATTTGAGCTTGAACTTGCCAGATTTGTAAATGTGCTGCTTGTGTATGCCTAAAATAAGAATTAGGTTATGTCGCATAAATCAATGGTTTTAGTCTACTATCTCCAAGCTTGTGAATGTGTTCTGTATATTGCATGTCTCCATTGATGAACGCGTGAGCCCAAATATATGCATATGGATTGTCCTGATGACTGTTCTTCTCTGTGCTGCTTGGATCGCCACCCCCAAACTTCAATGTAATTTTATTTTGAATGAAGTGCGAAAGAGTGAGAGAGTAAAAGGGGTCCATTAGCATAGAGGTCTTCTCAGCATCCCCACTGTGAGTATCCCTGGACCTCATCCTATGCTCCTTCTGTATCTTGTTCTTGCATTTGTGTTGAATTTGACTCCCTTGAATATTCTTATGAATGTGATGATGAATTTTGTTGTGATGAATGGATGGTTGAATGCATACTGAGATGAATGTATGAATCCACGAGTAGTTGAGATTAGACAAAATTAGTTCCAAATGCAACCTGCAATCACAAGTCAAAAACCTAATTAGATAAGTAAAGAAAAATAATAAGAATTAAAAATTGCAATTTTTTTTTCAATTTTCTGATATTTTTTTTTGTGATTTTTGTAATTAAGAATAAAAGCAGGAAAATAAAATAATCGAAGTAAAAAGAAGAGTTAGAAAAATTGGGTTGCCTCCCAAATAGCGCTTTAGTTAACGTCTATAGCTAGACGTAGAGGAATGAATTGATGGTTACGTCACTTGTTCTCTTAGAATCAACCACTCTTTAGCAGCATCATAGGGCAAAAGTAGGTTTGGAATGCGATGCTGTTTATCGATTATGCTTTTTAGGTCAGTGTTTGAATCCTTCGTATTTGGCCTTCTATGTGAATGAATCTTTGTAGTCAAATAGGACACTTTCTAGTGAGGCTTGTTTATCTGTTGAATTGACTTAAATCTTGTATTTAACACCCACAATTTATGCACTGGCCGGATTTCTTGATGAAGAATTTGGCTGTCACTAAGCTCTTCATGGTTGCCCTTATATAATTTAGCCTGTTCATAAAATTGGCCCTGATTTTCTTGAAATTCGTTGGGCTCCACTGCTGGTTCGTTTAATTCATCAACTAAAACTTTTTCATTGGTATGTGTTTGCCCTGTATCAAAATCTGTTACTGCGCCGAAGTGTTGACCATATAAGGTATCAGATTCTGAAATTGTATGAATAACCCCTTTTGCAATTGCGTGGACGTCTGTCTCCAACATGTCAACTTTAATGCATTCATGCACCTTGGTGGAATGCCTTGCAGCCTCTGCATAGGGTATGTGTGGCATATAAACTTGGGCAGTAAATGGTTCCGTGGGAATTTTAGGATCAACATGTGCTTTTTCCTCCATTGGGCACGAGTAACTGACAAATTGCTCTTCAATTCTGGCGCCTTCCTGCATGTACCTATAACTCACTGCACATTGGGGTGTTTGAATTACATACCCTTCCTTTGAATCTTGTCGCATATTAGGCTGCTCAAAAGGTTGTTGAGTACCTGCCCATCTAAAACTATGATGCTTTTTCAAATTTGGAGCTTAGTAATCAAAAGTGGGATCGTCCCAACGCCTTAGTGAGTCATTCCTCATATTAATGTGCTCCTTCACATAGTCTGGAAAATATTTCCTATCAGGGCATTGTAAAATTTCATGGGTATTTGAACAACAAAGGGCACAAATTGTAGGTTTAAATCCATAGAAACCCTGTTTTGCGAAAGAAACCCATAAAGGTGGTCCTCCTAGTGGTATTTCCATGTCCACCATTGAATTGCTCCCATAATCAAGAGATTGTAACAAGGTGGTTTCTTGTGAGAATCCAAACCAATCCCTTCCAGCTAATGACTCTCTCATGGGGGGTTCGGCAGCTTCATGTATGAAGAAAGCCATCCTATAGCTGTTCACAAAGTCAAAACCCAAATTTGAGCAATATGCAAAAAAAAACAAAAATTAATAAAATATTAAATTAAAATTTATATACACAAATAATCAATTAAGAATATGATAAAGACAAATTATTTAAAACAATCCCTGGCGACGGCGCCAATTTCTTGATAGGTATTTTCACCACCTGCAAAAGTGGGGATAAAAACGCTTAAAAATACTTGCAAGAGTACAAGGTTGTCGTAGTATAGCAACTCAAGCAAGGTTGTTCTCCACAAGGATTGAATGAATAATTTATGTAAAAACCAAATCTTAATTAATTATTTAAAAACAAAGTTTGGAAAAGGATGATTTTATGACCTAAAATATTAAAAACGAATTTCATTAAAAACAATTAAATAAATTGACAAAATAAGGGAAACAAAAGAAACTAGTTTTGAAAATAAATTTGAGCACTAGGGTTTCGCCGTCACCTTAACAATCCTATGTAGTTCTTCCAATTACTTATGACTTACACATGCATATTTTGAAGGTTAGGTTTTCCTAAAGTATGCCCTACTTGGAACCTTCAACATAGAACGTATATCTAACATGCAACCTGTCCGTGACACCCAGATCGAATGTGAACATGCAAGACTCATTAAGTTTTGTAAAATCCTTTAGAAAAACCATATAACCCTTAAGATGTGTCGTTCATCCTAATAAGTTACACATACTAACCACAAGAAGCTAGCGTCAATTCCAGGGACAGCCCTTTGCCAAAATTGCATCAAATTACTTTTCTAAGTATCCTAATGGTGGCCAATCACTAAGACTATTAGACAGTTTCTAACACGGTGGTTAATAATTTAAAATCTGCATGCATAACTTCATAAGCAAATTGAAAAGAAACTACATATTCTTGCTAAGGCTCGTGGCCTCGCCCTAGCAAACGAAACTAGTTACGAAAAATCATAAAATAAAATAATATTAAGAACATGGATAGAAAACACCTTGAAAGTAAACTTGAATCGTCAAAACTCCAAAGTAGTGTGTTCTCTCCCTCAACTATGCGTTCCCCCCGTAATCTAATGGCTAAATAGCCTTATTTATACTATTACAAAATAAAATCCTACTTAGAAAAGGTCTTCTAAAAACTAGGAAACCTAATAGAATAAGAAAACAGAAAATAAAAGGTTTCCTATTCTAATTGGAATTCGGACTTCTCAGAAAATCAGTCTTTTTACTGACCAAATCAACTCTGATTTGGTCCCAAAATATCTCTTTTTAAAGCTTGCGACGTCCCTAACAAATCCTCAGAAGGAATCTTCCTCAAACTATGCCATCTTGACCTTCAAAATACCCAAAACGTCCATAAACATCAATGTGGGAAAGCTGCGCGCTGGGTCTTTATTTCATCGCCACGGTCAAACGGCTTGGTAGAAAAATCTGAAACTTTGAACAATTATCTTGAAAGACTCACGAACATCCTCCAATTAGAATCACTCCAAAATTCATCCGTTTGGTCACTTTTTTCTCCAGAGGAAGTCGAATATCCTACATTGAAAATATATAACAAAGTATCAAAATCTCACAAAATAACCAATAAATTATAACTAAGATTAGGGTAAAATATATAGTATAAAATCGACTCATCAATAAACTTTCTCAAGTTCAAGCTTAACACCCATTGTACCCAAATTCCCATTCTTAGATTTGAAAGAAGAAAAAAGCTCATGGGCAATTAAAATATTATCATGAATTGAACGACCCAAAGTAAAAGCTCCATGATTTGGTGAAATGCAAAAATCCAAAAGTGGTTTGAGTCTTTTGATCGTTACCTTCGTAATAATCTTATAGCTAACATTGCATAAGCCAATAGGTCTATAATTAGAAACAGTTTATGGGTTATTGACTTTAGGGATCAAAGCAATGTTTGTATGATTAGGTGGCGAAGACTAGAACAATTAAGAAAGAAGTCCTTCATCGTAGGAGAGACAGTGTCCTAAAGCTCATTCCAGCAATTTTGGACAAAAGCCGCACATAGTCCATCTGGACTTGAAGCTTTTATGGCTCCAATGCTATTCATAGCATCCCAAATTTCCTCATCCGAAATAGGTAATAATAATTGCCTATTGTGTAATTCAGTAATAGAAGGACTAATGATATCAGCCAGACTAGCAAGAGTGTCCTAGGAAGGATGAATAGCACAAGCGAATCGTAGTTTGAATTCCTGCACAAAAACTTGTTCTAAACCCTCCCCCACATTCCACCAAAACCCATTATGGTCTTTAATAGTTTTAATCTCATTTCTTTTCTTTCAATTAGATGCCACAATTTGGAAGAACTTTGTATTTTTGTCTCCCAAATTAAGCCATCGAACTTTAGCTTTCTGGGCCTGCATGACTTCTTCATCCAGCAGAAGAGAGGAGAAATTTGATTTAATGTTGTTTTCCTCATGCAAGTTCTCATTAGAATCAATAGTAGCATCACTAGACATAATTCTAGTTTGAATGTCATTAAGGGCAGATAAAAGTTTATCCTTTCTCTCCTTAATATTCCCAAAAGTCTCTTTAATTTGTTCCAATTACAGACCAAAAGTTTAAAGGTACCAGCACAGGCAACAAATCTATCTTGAGGTCTATGTCCACTATCACAAGTCCAAGATTTCTTAACAAAAGATTCAAGCTCCGAATGGCGAATCCACATTGCTTCAAACTTAAAAGCTAAAACGGTTCTTTTATTCAAGATAATATTATTAGACAGCAATATGGGGCTATGATCCGAGCCAAAGATCAGATATTTATGAAGGGAATAATCATGGAAGTGACATAACCATTGAGAGTTTGCAATGCAACGATCAAATCTTTCGTAAATCCTAGTGTTATCACCATGCCCATTAGTCCAAGTAAAGGGAACCCCAGAAGCAGATAAGGAGATTAGATTACCGTTATTGAGAAAATCAATGAAAGCATTCATATGAGAAGTGGTGCTTAAATTGCCCCCAAGCTTCTCAGAAGTATCAATAATGCTATTAAAGTCTTCAATTAGGCACCAAGGCTTTGACCCAGGATTATGAGTGAGCATACACGAAAGTAATAAACTGATGTTTGTTATTATGTAACTCACAAACAAGACACTAGATAAAGTGATGAGAATAACTTAAAATAGTAACTGCAATAGTATTAGAATTTCAAAAGAAGCAGACACCTCCAGCCCTCTCGGAGGGATTACAGCAAAAAACCTAATCGAATAAGCCCCTGTAGAAGTTCTTATGGACCTTATCTAAAGCTTGCTTGGTTTCAAAAAGACAAAAAAGGTAAGAGTTGGGGGTGGGGGTTTCGTCCGTCTCAAACAGTTTGGTTGGCAGGGTGGGTGGGTTTGCAAAGGGGTGATAGAGAGTGGGTCTTCCAGAGAGGGGTTTGGGTGTAGAGAGAGTGATTTGAGGGAGGGATTTGGGAGTGATTCGAGGGTGCACGATTCACCATTGATTTGGGGAATCACTGTCTGTGTGCTTCTACAGGCGTTGATGTAGTTCTAGAATTTTGGACTCTTCTTTCCATATCAATCTCTCTCACAAATCCTTCTGTTGCTCTCAAACCTGGCCTTTCTTCGCTCTTCGATCTTGACTTGTCTCTCTTTCTTGCTGAAAACAACCAACACTGTAAAAATTTGTTTAGATTTTCTTCTCGAAGACTATAAATCAGATGGCCCTATGACTGGAAAATAGTGAATTTGGTGTCGATTCGAAGAAAATTTGAAACCCAGAAATGGTAGCGTTTTCGTGGTGCCGATTTGTCCTTCGACCTCCTCATCGGCAGCAGGTATTCCTATCTTCATTGTTTCTCTTCTCTTTGTATGTGCAAATCTATGCTTGCTCACTTATTCATTTAAAAAAAAGGAAAACTAATGAAAAGACCTTGAAAAATTTGAGTTTTAATGATAAGGACAAAATAAAGGGTAAAGTGAATAGTATCATGGTTGACTTTTTAGTGTAAAAATGTGGTTTTTTGTTAAAGTGAATAGTATCAGGAGCTTTTCGTTAAAGTTCCCTTTAAAAAAAGGGAATTGTTATTGGCACTCCAAAATTCTCATTCTATACTCTAAACTTTCTATATTTAAAAATAAAAATACACTTGTGAGGAATGTAGAATGAGATTTTTTTAGTGTCAATAACACTTCCCTAAAAAAATGATTCTTCTAAATTTTGAATTGCTATCATTTTGATTACTTTTTTTGGTTGTATTTTAATTGCAGAGGATGAGCATGATGCTGTGTGGTTTTGGCTGGAGAAAGGGAAGCCACGTGAATGCAGGTTTATCCACATCTGATACTTGACAATTTCACAACCAAGGTATTATATCTCAGTTAAATATTCCAGCATCTTGATTGCTTACTTTACTCTGTACATTATGCCAAGATTGATCAAACCCCATTGATCCAATTAGATATAGTTTATAACGGTTCAGGGATGAAGATGATTGATTATAGTTATTCTCCAAAGATTTTTCTCCAGTATATGACATACCCATTGACTATGAAAACCATGCTAGGAATTTCAATATAACTGTTCTATCTATGAATATATATTAAGGTATTGATAACCTACCTTGATGGTGATATAATTCTCTTTCTCTCTTTTTCTCTCTCTCTCTCTCTCCCCCTCCATCCCTCTCTCCCCCTCCCTGATTACTATTTTTACTAATTTTGATCTATCCACTCCTGCTACGTCTTAATCTTATGAGATTCTCTCTCTCTCTCTCTCTCTCTCTCTCTCTCTCTCTCTCTCTCTCTCTCTCTCTTTCTCTTTCTCTCTCCCTCGCTCCCTCCCCCCTCCCCCCTCCCTTCCCTAATTACTATTTTTACTAATTTTGATCTATCCACTTCTGCTACGTGTTAATCTTATGTACACTCATATCACACTGCATCGGTACATCTTTTTGAGTTCGCGTGCGTAGTTACTGTTTTATTGAATATGATTTTCTTTTCTTGATTGTTCGTAGTTCGGTGAGAGGGCATCAAATATTTTAAAGCATCTCTTTCTAGTGCTAAAGCCGGATACGAAATGGATAATCACTTTCGCCAATCGATCTGACTACAATTCGTTCAGGTTGGTTTGTTGTCACATCTCTATAAGGATGGTTGTTAATATATGATATATCAATAATGATTTTCACGCTTCCCATAAATGCTACTAAATGCAGATGTGGTGAATGTGGATAGGGCTTTCTTGAATGGTACCAAGTATGAGAAGCCTGGAGGTCCTAAATCATTGAGCTGAAGCAGATCAGTCCTTGGTTTGAATTCATGCTTTTTAAGGTTAGTACTCAGTATCTATCTTCTTTGTTGAGAAATTTGTGCTTTTAGCTTTGGTAAGCAAGCGCCCAATAGTTCACAATTTGATTCTCATTTCTTTTGTTTTCGTTTCATTGTTATTTGATTGTAACAAATGTGTTTTTGTTCTTTGTAGATCATGTGTTCGATCAATATTCTCTAAATTCTACAATTTTAGACCTTCTCGCTAAAAAAATTTCTCATGCTGCGGCTAAAGGATTCAACGGTACCAGAAAAACTTAACACTTTATAAACTTTTATTTTCTTCACATTTTCTGTTTAAAATCAGTTTTTATCAAATAGACGTATGTTTTCCAATTTTTGCTATATGTTTGCAATAAAGAAAGGGTACTAATTTTTTATTATTATTGTAATTTGTCATTTTTTAGTTTTTTTTTTTTTTTTTTTTTGGCCAAAATATCAAATCAATTTAACTGCATTGTGACTTTCCATCTTGATTTATCTTGGAGTTTGTGCATTTCAGTGGATTTATGATAAAACAGTTAAAACTTAATAGTCATTCACTCATGTCTTTATTTTTGGCAAGCATCAATTCAGTTTCAACATGATAAGACCTTGGTTTCCTTATTTGCATTTAGAACTCTGGTGGCTCATCATTGCCCTTTGGTGTGATTTCATGGAGTAGATGAGTAGCATTTAGTTTTAGGCAAGGCCAACTTTATTGATTCAAGATTTATGTTTAGGTTTTTGCGAGGCTGACTTGCATTGGACTCAGTTTGTCATGTGCATTTGTAGTAGCTTCATGTTTGTCGATTTTCTATAAATTACTCATACTTTGTCATGTGTTTTCTATACTAACATGGCAGATCCTTCCGCTTGGTTACACATGCATCAGCTATAGCTCAATGGTTTAAAAATTAAAAAACCAGAAATATAGATATTCCAGCTTTCTATCATTTTTGTTTTTCCAATCTTAGTATAAAAATTTATACTGATTGTAAATTGTTTAACCCTCTTTTTATTATTGTGAACATTTCATTGTTTATCATCAACTTTAAGCATTTTCACAGAGCTGATTTATTATCTACCTGTGTGCTATTCTCATTTCAAATAAAGCCTTACCCTATTCCCCCCTTCTAAGATAACAATTTCATTATTTCTTATACCTGTGTGCTATTTATTTCTATTGAAATATAATTTGTGCTAAATTTAGTTTTTTGCAGTAAATATTTTCTTCAGAATAATTGGCAAAAAGAAAGATAAGTTTCATGATTTTGCATTTCTCTTTCATGTCAACTTACTTCACTTCAACCAAAATTTTACATATTTTGTTAACTTTTTGATTATATTCAAATTAGGATTTGATTTTAAGGTTCTGTTACATCCCTTTCATTTTTCTTACCAAATTTATCTTTTGCTTTGACAACCCCTGCATATCATCTGCAAACACAATAATAATTTAATGGTATGTGTTACGATATAAATGATTTCCTTCCTATTTGGGAGCATGGTTATCGTTGACTATCAGTGATTTATTCTTTCCCTTTGTAAAATATTTACTTAGCTGATTTGTAGGAATTACAGGATGTGATTGTATCTTTACAGTTTGTATAAGAACTCTAGCCTAGCTTGTATATTTTAATGAATCAATACAGAAGAATATTCATTCTGCCATTCCATTTTTTTTCCTTGGTTTCTCTTCGTTTTTTTTCTTTGGTTTTTCTTGTGAGAAAAGTCGTCTTTTTTTGCCATGGGAGACTCCAAGTCGTTTGAGGCGTCGAACGATCCCTTAAGCCCTTTCTATATTCATCACTCTGATAATCCAGGGATGCATCTTGTTTCCACTCTACTTACTGGAAACAATTATAGCACATGGTCTCGTTCAATGCATATTGCCCTTAGCGCAAAGAACAAATTTGGTTTTGTTGATGGGTCTGTGAAGAAGCCGTCAGACAAGAAAGCAACTGAAGTTGCTCTTTGGCAATGCTGTAATGACATGGTTCTCATGTGGATTTTAAATTCTGTGAGTTCTGGGTTATCCAACAGTGTGGTTTATGCAGACACTGCATATGCTGTTTGGGAGGACCTTAAGACTCCTTTTTCGCAAGACAACGTCCCACGAATTTTCGAGATTCAAAGTGACATTGCACGTCTCACTCAAAATTAGATGTCTGTGTCTGACTATTATTCCCAATTGAAGGGTTTATGGGATGAATTATCTTCTTACAGCAGCCATAAAAACTACCCACGTGGCTCAATGGAAGACCGTAACAAGAAAGATGAGCAGAATAAGGTTATGCAATTTTTAATAGGGCTTGATGATTCATATGCCGCAATGAGAGGTTAGATTCTGCTTGTAAAGCCATTGCCTTGGGTGCTCAAAGTTTTTTCAATGGTTAACCAAGAGGAGAAGCAATGTGGAATTGCAGCCATCCCACAACCAAGTGTGGAAGGAGCAGCCATGGCAGTTCAAGGTGGTCGAGGTAATCAACACAACCGTGGTAGCCAAGGGAATCGCAAGCCGCTACATTGCGATTATTGTGACGCGGACCACCACACCAGGGAAACTTGCTACCAGCTCCATGAATATCCTGAGGACCATTGTCTTCATAAAAAGAATAAGGGAAAGGGCCACAGTAAGGAGGGAAAACCAGCGACCAACCATGTTCAAGCAACAATTTCTTCCTCTACATCAGCAACACCAATGACTTTTACTCCTGAGCAGCTTCAACAACTCTTTGCTATGATGGCTGGAAATTTACCATCTGAAGCACAGACCAATGCAATCACAGGTTTGTCTTCCCATCATTCACAAGAGTGGATAATTGATAGTGGCGCCACAGATCATGTTACGGTGCTTCCCTTATCAAACTCTACTGTGAACAAGTCTTTGTCGCCAGTAAAACTTTCGACTGGTGAAAGGGTTTCAATTAGTAGTATTGGCAATTTTACTTTTGATCCCAAACTTTCATTAACTAACGTATTACAAATTGCCTTTTTTTTGGTTAATTTGATATCTGTTAGTCGTTTAATAAAATCCCTTCGATGTTCCATAACATTTTTTCTGGATTTTTGTGTCTTACAGGACCTGGAGACGAGAAAGATGATTGGATAGGGTAGACAACGTGGAGGTCTTTACTATCTCACCAAACCAAACAGTAGCTGCGCTACTTCACCTTCACCCGGTTGCGTTAATTCCATTTCATGGCATCGTCGTCTTGGTCATCCCTCTCCACAACGACTCCACCTTTTAGCTAAGCATTCGTTAGATGTTTATTCTCATTCAAATAAACCTTGTGATGTTTGCCCATTAGCAAAGCAAACTAGATTGCCTTTTCCATTAAGTCATATTGCCAGTAAACACATTTTTGAGCTTGTTCATTGTGACATTTGGGGACCGCACAAAATTTCTACATATAACGGGGTTCGATATTTCTTAACAATTGTTGATGATTTTTCTCAAACCACTTGGCTTTTTTTGAGGAGACATAAATCTGAAACACAACAGTTACTTAAAACTTTCTTTTCTTATGTAGAAACTCAATTCCATCACAAAATTAAGAAAATTCGAACTGATAATGGTAGTGAGTTTTTGTCCCTGCATTTTTTCTTTTTCGAGAGTGGTGATTATTGAACGTTCTTGCACATATACTCCACAACAAAATGGAGCGGTCGAGCGAAAACACCGTCATATTTTGCAAGTGGCCAGGGCACTACGTTTTCAGAGTCACTTACCTTTGTATTTTTGGGGAAATTGTGTCCTTACTGCAATCTACCTCATATATCGCTTACTCACACCACTTTTGTCCGATAAATCACCTTTTGAGGTTCTTTATGGTCGTCCTCCATCGTATGCACACTTGCGTACTTTTGGATGTACCACCAATGTTCAACCTCTTCATAAATTTGATGTACGAGCTAGAAAATGTGTCTTTATAGGATACCACTTTGGTCAAAAAGCATATAAGTTGTACGACCTTTACACTCACAAAGTGTTCACCAGCCGAGATGTCGTTTTTCATGAGTCTAATTTTCCTTTTATCACCACTCTTTTAACCTAACCTCCAGAACATGTCTTGTCTCTTTCTACTCATGATGACATTGAGACCCCACCGTCTCACGTTGAGTCAATTTCACCATCCACTCAGGTTGACATTGAGACTCCATCCAACTCCATTGCTACACCTCTCCCAGACTAAACAGTCACCAATAGCTCTCCTCCGTCACCTGGTCCACCTATTGCACCCCTCATACGCCATTCTGATCGGCCTAAATGTACACCTGCTTACCTTGATGACTATGTTTGCTTTCATGTTTCCTCGTCTTCCCCATTCAATGCATCGACTCCAGGTTCCTCTAAAAAAGATACTCACCATCCTTTATGCAAGTATATTTCTTATAAAAATCTTTCTCCATCTTATCAAAGTTTTATTGCCAATATTACTCTCCATGTTGAACCTAACACATATGCAGAGGGTGCTAAAGATCCTCGGTGGCGCGAAGCTATGGCCTTGGAGATTCAGGCTCTCGAAGCTAATGCCACTTGGTCTTTGACTACACTTCCACCTGGAAAGACCCCTATTGGTTGTCGTTGGGTATACAAAATCAAGCACAAGTCTGATGGCACTATTGAGCATTACAAAGCTCGTTTAGTGGCCAAGGGTTACACTCAAATTGAGGGTGTTGATTACCAGGATACGTTTTCCCCGACTGCAAAGTTGGTTACATTTCGTTGTCTCTTTGCTCTTGCTGCTGCTAGTGGCTGGTCCCTACATCAAATGGATGTCCACAACGCTTTCCTACATGGTGATCTCCATGAGGAAATATATATGGTTCCACCTCTGGGACTTCAGGGATAGGGGGAGCATTTGGTATGTCGCCTTCACAAAGTCTTTGTATGGATTAAAGCATGCTTATCGGCAATGGTTTTTTAAGTTTTCTGAGGCTATTTGTGTAGCTGGGTATACACAGTCCAAAGCCGATTATTCCCTTTTTACAAGAAAAGTTGGCAAATCATTCACAGCTCTCCTTATTTACATTGATGATATCTTAATCACTGGTAATGACATGACGGCTATTGGTTCTCTTAAATCTTTTTTGAATAAACGCTTCCACATCAAAGATTTAAGAGCCCTTAAATATTTTTTAGGAATAGAGATTGCTCGTTCAAAAAAGGGGATCTTTATTTCTCAAAGAAAATATTTATTGGACATTTTGAAAGATGTCGGTCTTTTGGGAGCACGATTAGCTAGCTTCACCATGGAACAAAATCTGAAGCTACTTCCTGATGAAGGAGATTTACTTCACAATCTGTCCATCAATCAAAGATTAATAGGACGTTTGATATATTTAACTATTACCAGACACGATATTACTTTTGCAGTGAACATGTTGAGTCGTTTCATGCAACATCCTTGCAAGCCTCACTATGATGCAGCTTTACGTGTTTTGAGATATTTGAAGAACACTCCAGGCCAAGGTATTTTGTTTTCCTCACAAAGTTTGTTACGCATGAAGGCTTTTTGTGATGCCGATTGGGCAGGGTGTCCGGTGACTCGACGTTCTACTACCGGATATTGTGTTTTCCTTGGAGATTCTTTAATTTCATGGAAAAGCAAAAAACAGAAGACTATCTCATTATCTTCTACAGAAGCAGAGTATCGTTCAATGGCTGCTGCCTATTGTGAGCTCACCTAGTTACAAAGTCTTTTATGTGATTTAAGTATTAAAGATATGGGCCCTGCTCTTTTACATTGTGATAACCAAGCGGCTTTTCACATTGCCGCTAATCCTGTTTTTCATGAGCGAACACGCCATATAGAGATTGACTGTCATTTTGTTCGAGATAAAATTCAAGAAGGAAAGGTAGTCACCAAATTTGTTCCATCTTCAAAGCAAGTTGCCGACATATTCACGAAGCCTTTAGGAAAAGAACAGTTTCATTTTTTGCTGAGCAAGTTGGCGGTTTTTGACATTCACTCACCAACTTGAGGGGGAGTGTTATGATATGAATGATTTCCTTCCTATTTGGTAGCATGGTGATCGTTGACTATCAATGATTTATTCTTTCCCTTTGTAAAATATTTACTTAGCTGATTTGTAGGAATTACAGGATGTGATTGTATCTTTACTGTTTGTATAAGAACTCTAGCCTAGCTTGTATATTTTAATGAATCAATACAGAAGAATATTCATTCTGCCATTCCATTTTTAAGAGTATCACAAGCAAGAAAACGAATCTTCACTCTGTAAGCCTTAATTTTCATCTATTTTATACTTTCTAAATTTTTTACAAAATGATATCAAATCAATTTTGCACTGATAAAAGATTATCAATTCAGTTAGCTTAGCTGGAGCCCTAGGAGCCTTAGGCGAGTTAAGTGGCGGATGTCTTCACTAACTTCAAGAATCATCTGATACCCATCATCGACGACAACCCATGCCTCTCTGAGGGCATGAGACAGGTAATTTTTCCATTCAGGTTTTATCTGGGTAATTTTTATGGCTGCCATTCTGTGATGATGTAGGTAAACAGTGGATTTTCTATTTTTATAGGCTATAGCTACTGTTAATGTTTTTACGAAGAAGTATGGGGCTGACATTGCAAGAAAAAGTATATAGAGCTTCCTTTTTACTATAAATACCCTTTTGGAATTGATTCAATATATGTACTATAGCAATATAGAACTTTGCGTTCTTTTGTAGTGATCGATGAATAGCAGCATGAGTCGTTGCCACAACACAAGTTGATTGTCCACTGGCATCTCTCCAAAGGTTTGTGTACTACCTTACGTGGAATTGAGATGTTATAACTTTGAATATTTATCATACATGACAAAAGGGAGTGTCATTTATCTACAAAATATGAAATCGTCCGTTCAAACAAAGATAGAAAGCACTCTGAAAAACTCCAATAGTTGAATGGCAGATTTGGCACTCTTCTCTGGATGCAGGATGCGGCACTCTTTCCTCTCCCTCAATTCTACGGATGAATATCATATATATAGTGTAAGGGCACGTCTGAATCCTAGGAGGAAAAGGATTAGGTTGTTTGAATTATTTTAGGACTCCTAGAATCAGATAGGAAGTATTAGAATGTGATAAGGATTCCTCTTGTAGCTAGAGATAAGATGAGATAATGTTGGATAAAATAGGATAATGTTGGATAAGATAAGATAAGATAAGTCTGGATAATGTTCCTCCCCAACTAGGATTCTTTTTTCTTGTGTAATTCCTTGTCTTCCAAGCTTCAACTTTGATTCCTCCATATCTTAGCACATGTTTAACACCTTTTAAACACCAAAAACGTCCAGCCCATATGCTCTGCACGCATGTTATCCAATCCAAGTCCAAAACTACTCCAAATTGCTCAAGTTTGCTATTTATTATCATGTTTACCGATTGGACCTACAATAATACGAAAATAACATAAATTACCAAAATAAATGGAAATTAACTAAGTAAATGCAAAGAAATAAGATAACAAAGTCGCATAAATATGCTCCTATCAAAACCACTTCTTCCGACCAAGGCTTGAAGGTACCTTGACTTCTTGCCGCCCTAGGCATTCATCCACGATACCAATTGCGTCTTGCCTAGACGTTAAATAAAGCACTTGCTAGGAGGCAACCTAGCTGGGTTTGTGTTCTTTTTGTTTGTTAGTGTCTTTTAGTTTTTGTTTTATTTCATTCCATGCATACTCTACCTTGCTGCACTGCATGCATTCCATTCATTTTTAAGCATCGAGGACAATGCTTAGTTTAGGTTTGGGGGAGTGGGATTGAAATTTTTTTGTTTGTTTTTAGTTTTGGTTAAGTTTGTTGCTGCTTACTAACGTGAATGTCTATGAGGGCTATGTTTACAAACAAAACTACAGTGTTGTCATGAAAAAGTTTCGTATCTTATTTTCTTTTACAAAGCTGTTACTCTTGAATTATGATGGTAAAAGTATCATGCTCAAATTCTAGAAGAAGAATAGTAGAGACTACCTTAGTGAGTTATTTCGAGCCTATTTGTTTTTTTAGAGGGTTTAAAGTGTTGCTACACCTATCTTTTTCTTTCAGACTCACTTCAAATGATCTCATTATTTCTCTTTGATTGAATGCTAAGAATAATCCTATGTTGCAGATGCCATGTGTTTATTATCACCTATGAATGAACTCATTGAGACGATGTTAGGCTATACATGTTTTAACCACCAAATGGTTTTATTTCGAACCCTTTGTGTGTTCCATTCATCCTTGTTGCAGCCAAACACTTTTAACCTGATTCTTTTATCACCTACACCAAACTCTACCCATCTTAGCCATTATAGCCATACCTTCTAGTTTGGAGAATACCAAAGTGATGAAGACAAAGATAGATTGAGCTCTAGATCAAGAATGTGGCGTGTACCGAGGTAACATGTGCTGGAATTGCAAAACAAGAAAAAAAAAAGATGAAAAGAAAAGAAAAAAAATGAATAAAGAAGATGCAATTTCCAAATCCATCGCACGTGTGACCTGGATGCCAAGAACAAACAACGAAGATCAATTCAAGAGGAGAGCTTGCTGGTTTCGCAACAAAGACACTTTGGTATGTCCCAGGCTCTAGTATTTCCTATTTGGTTGCGTCACTAAGTCCAATTCAATGAACTTAGGAAAATCTGAGAGTTAATTAGTGATGTTCACAATTAATTTAGGGCATTGTCATTCAAGGTTTATAGGAAGAATAACTGGAAATTGATTTGTATACGCATGTTTCATGTGTGGAGAAGGATCCTTTAGCTATCCTTTCATCCATATTTCATTCACAACTTAATTTACTTGTTGCTTTTTACTTTTGTTTTAGTTAAAATTCGTCCAAAAATCCTCCTCAATTCTTATTTTCTGTTAGTCTAGCTTAGTTTTCAGTTTTTAAGTTTAATTTGTGTTGATTAGCATCCCTTCTAATCCTTGGAATAGAAAGATCCCTACTTACTCGTACTACGATTGCATAATTTATAGGGTTTAATTTGTGTGTTAGTTTTTACTACATCAAATTTTGGCGCCGTTGCCGGGGATTAGTGAAATTGCTAATCACTCTTTTTCTTTTTTTTTTTTCTTTTTTTTTTTTTTTTTTGTTCTTTTGACATTTGATTTAGTTTTATTTCTTTGATTTCAGGTACTAGAGAAGCAAGACATGGCAATTGCTAATCTTCAAGCTCGAAATGCAAATCTTACTTCTTTTATGTCGCAGTATATCGAAAGGTCCACAATGCAAAGTGTCCCTACATTTGGTGTGTCCTTTAGGCAAGGATATCAAACAAATCAACATCCTCAATTCATTGAGAATGGAGGTTGGGATAGTGTCAATGCTTAGGGTTATCAGGGCCATAATCAATCAAGGAACGACTTGTTTCACAACACTTATAATCCAGGTGGGAGACATCACTCAAATTTTATTTGGAGGGAACCTCAACAAGTTCAATAAGAAGGAAATTGGCAACCATCTGAGGAGTTCTATCAAACGCCATTTGTACCACCACAGCCGGGCCCACAACCTTCCCAACCAAATTCAGGTTCGTCAATGGATTATGATAAAATTCTTCAAACACTAACTTCTTTGATGCAGGGTTTACAAAATCAAGCCAAAACGATGGGCGAAATGAAGAATTAAATGGGGCAGATGGCAGAATTCATGGGACAGTTTAGAGAACAAGGCAAGCTTCCTAGTTCAACCATTTTAAATCCAAAGGGAGATTTTGAAATCCCTGAAGCTATCACTTTGGGAAGTGGTATGGAGGTTGGAGTTGAACCAAAGATGTCCAAACATAGCTTAGAAGTGGACAAAGAGCTGCTGTCCATAGAGGAGGAAGAATGCTCAACCACGGCAAGCTTAGAAGAAGCATTACCACATCACCCAATCATCTCTAATCCTATTGCCGCAGCTACCCTAGCTCCACCACCACCCAATTCTAGTAAGGTTGTTCCAAATTTAATTCGTTTTAACCTTATTCCACCAAATGTACCTTTTTCTCGCAGGTTTTTGCAATCCAAGATAAAAGAGGGAAATAAAGATATCTTCGAAACCTTTCCAAAGAATCCAGAGAAAGAAGTGGCTAGGGAATATCTAGAATTCATCAAAGAGGATGTACTTGAGACAACCATCGCCAAAGAAGTTGGATTTTAGGACACGGGACAAGTGACTACTCTCACACCAAATCTAGCCAAGTTCAACATTCTTGAAACTTTCAAAGTAGTCTTTATCCTTGAGTTCTTGTCGCAGCACACAGGTAAGCCACCTCCTCAAATTTCAATTTTGTTTTCTACTAACATGTTGATTTCAATGATTTAGGCACCCAATCTAGAATTTAAACCATTACCGGATCATTTCAAGTATCACCTTCCATTCAAAGATCAACTCCATGCCGCTGGTCCTAGCGAGGATTAATTGGAGGTATTGTCCGGCTGGAAGACATTAAAGCAAACTCTTCTTGGGAGGCAACCCATGTATTCGAATAAAAAGACAATGGAATTTCCAGCTTCTGCAACCAAATTTGCTTTCTTTTACCCTTCTCTTTATTGTTTTTATTTTGCCATGATTGTCTTGTTTGCTAGTTATCTTTTGCTATTTTCTTGTTTAAGTTTATTTTTGAAACATTGAGGACAATGTTTAGTTTAAGTGTGGGGGGGGGGGGTGGTAAATAGATTGCTTTTCATGATTTATCTTCGAATTTCACTACCTATCACTACTAATGTTGTTATTCACTGTTTTAAAGTGTTTTATTGTGTGTCATATAACAAAAATTTGAAAAAAAATCGAAAAAGCTTGAGAAAAAAAACCAAAAAGAGTCATTTTTGTTGCTTGTTTGTGTCGTAGGGTACCTTCCAACACAATGATGAGGATTTGGTTTTTAATTACATGACTGTTAAATAAAGTTATAAACATGGGTGGAAGTTTGATATGCATGCTCTTTGGTTGATACTTAGTTGTAGTTGTCATTTACAAATTCACATGTAATCACAAAGGAAAAAAATCTGTTTTTTTAACATGCTTGAAGGAAAAAACTCAAACTAACGCTACAACCCTGTGAGACTTGAGCCTGTTCTTTGTTTGGAGAGTTATTAATCTGTGATATTCTTGTATTCTAAAGTCGCTGCATGATCTCATTATTTCTTTGCTTGGTTGCTACTTAGAATGCTTTTGCATCATTTTAGTTCCAAATTCATGCCCGTTTCATTTAAAGCATAAAATTGATTGCATAACAAATAACAAGAAGAAGTTGTTTAGTTATCACCAGAGCCAAAAAGCCATATCCCTTGCATATGTTTTGTAGGTTTAACCCCTTTGAGCCTTATTTAGCCTATTTTCTTTGTTAGCCTGCATTATCCCTACCTAGGAATATCCATACCCTTGTTCTTAAAGAATACTAAAGCATGACTCGTTGGGAATTCCTTTTGATCAACGATTTGCAGAAAAACAAGTGTGGGGGAATGATTTGTTCTTTTGAATCTAGTGAAGTAGTGCATATGTTTTATGTTTCAAAGAAAAGAAAAAAAAAAAAGAAAAACATTGAAAGAAAAAGAAGAAAAAAAAAAAGTTGAAAAGAAGTGAGAATGAGTTGATAAGTGTTGGTTGTTGAAGAAGGGTCCAAAAATGTGAATCTGACCCTAAAGTTGTACGAATCTCCCCTTTATGTTTAAAGTTCGGTGCTGCAATCAAAAGTTGAATTCCAAGAGTTGATTTCTGATGTGTTATAAACTAGCACTCAAATTAAACCCTCTTATTGACAATTATAGTAAAGATGTAAGTAAGGATCGTTCTAGGCCGGGGATTAGGAGGGATTGCTAATCTTCTTAAAACTGACTCGAAAACACAAAACTAGACTCTAATAACTTAAAACAAACTAGAATGACTCAAAACAGCACAAAACAAGCAAATTGACTCAAAACAGAAAGTAACAGTGATTTTGGACGAAAATTAAACAAATAAGACTCGAAATACTAAAGGGGGATTCGCTTTGACGAATTTAAATTAAAAAAAAAAAGCAGATTTTAAACACTAAACAACTTTGGACAAAATTAGGGTGAATTGATGAATAGAAGGCTAGCTAGAGGGTTCTTTTCCACACATGACACACTTGCATACAAATTGATTTCCAGTTGCTTTTCCAATAAACCATGAACCTCAACACCCCAGATTAACCGTGAACAACACTAATTAACCCTTAGATTTTCCTTAAGTCATTGTGTTGGATGGATAATGCATCGGCAACCCAAATTATTCTTCAATAGTTCCCTACATGAACAACATAATAGAGATACCTATCAAAGATCAACAAGTTCTATGAAAATCATAAGCATTGACAAAGCATTCGTAACTATGAACAACATGATACTCCTGCCAGGAATTTACTTAACACAATCGTGACTAGCGACCTCCACTACTTGAAAATATAAGTTGATAACTATTAGGTGAAAATCCCTTATATTCTAGCATCAAATTTATGCATGCAAACTAAGTATGCATCCTTAATCAACATACAAGAATAAGTTCTGAATCAAACAGTTAAGTAAATTGCATTCACGATTTATGAAATCACAACTGGAAGTAATCAATTCATACTGCAAATATGTTCATGGCTTTGAATTTCCCCCTAGCTAAAATGAGTTTAGCTCCTCATGTTCGCAAAACAACGACAATTGAACTTAAACATTGAAACCAAAAAATGGATTACACCTAAGAATGTTCCAGCAATCCAAACTTGAATGGCAAGCATGTCCAAGGGTCTTCGTTCTTCTTCTTTGCTGCGACACAAGGTGTGGGTGAAGGTTTGAGTGATGAATTGTATGAAAGAATGGCTGAAAGTATGAATGGTAGTGAATGGGTGGGTGGCGATCTCTTTTTGGTGCGGCAAGGACTTTTTATTTATAGGGAAAGGAAATCAAAGCCCTAATTAATTTTGGAGATAGATTTGCATTCCAAATCCTCTAAGAAAAAGGGTAAATAAATGTTAGAATCCAAGAGGAAAAGGGTAAGAAAGGTGCGGCACAAGGGAAGGAAAGGGAAATGTGCTTCCTTGTGCGGCAAGGAGAGGGATTTCTAGAAGGAAAGGTGCGGCATCCCTTTAGGAATTGGATTAAGTGTCCTAATATAATTAGGGATCCTCTTTTATAGCTGGAATTTAGGTAGTGTAAGATTGGAATAAGGTTAGGACAAAATAAGGTAACTTGGCTAACATTCCTTCTTTCTTGCTGGGCTCCTTAACTTCTTTTTCTTGAATTAATTCCTTCATGTCTTTAACACATTCCTAGCCTCTTTTGGTCTTCAAATTCTTCCATCCACCTTGCTCCATGCATGTGCTATCCATTCCAAGCCCAAAACTATTCCAAAATGCACCAAAATGCACTTTCTTGCCACCTTAGCCCTTTGGACCTACAAACACACGAAAATAACTTAAAATACTAAAATAAACAGAAACTAATTGAATAAATGCAAGGAATCAAGCTAACTAAGTCGCATAAATATGCTCCTATCAAATTCCCCCACACTTAGCTTTTGCTAGTCCTCGAGCAAAACAAATCAAACAAAACAAAACCTAAACCTTCCCGCAAATGCCTCAGGGATTTCCAACGAAACATGACATGCTAAAAATCATTACTTACATAGATTTTAGTCATCCTTACCATCGAGCACATACTTAATCATAGTCACCATTCACTAGCTCGCATTCAATCAATTAAAACAACATTTTTAATGTAGTAACATGCCTTAGAGAATCCCTCAATTCCTCATCGGATATACTCTCTATTTTCACGCAGATTTTCTGACTACACTCCCTATACTAGGTATATGGGAGAAGATTGATGTAAACATGTATACTAGCACTCACATATGTTTATAATCAAAGAAAGCACTTTCTGGAATTATTAATACAACATGTATATATGATCTCATGAACGGAATGCCATTACTTAAAAGCAAGAACCAGGGATACCATATGCTCATACCAATTCCAACCTCCACATATTGAAACACACAACACTCGAGATTGAAGTCTAAGGGTTGTAACGGGGCTAAAGTATTGGCTAACAAAGAAAGGTAAAAGATAAACAAAGGTTCTTAAAGAAATAGTAGGCAAAGCAATGAAATTAGCACTTAGAATTCACTTTTGAATGCAGAAACCAACTTTAAACACAAAGGGAAGTTTCATACAACTTTAGGGTCAGATTCAAACTGTTGGACCCTTTCTTCAACAACCTATACTTGTGAGCTCATTCTCACTTATTTCTGAACTCTTTTTTCTTTCTTTCTTTTGAAACACAAAATGTATTATTTCACCAATTCTCACAGATAAATTCTTCCCCCACACTTGTTTTTCTTCATAATGTAGATCAAAAGGAATTCCCTCTAAGTCATGCTTCACTATCCTTTAAGAACAAGGGTATGGATAGTCCTATACTAGGCTAGGTAAGGATAATCCAAGCTAACAAAGAAAATGGGCTAAATAAGGCTCAAAGGGGTTAAACCTACAATACATATGCAAAGGGTAAGGCTTTTTGGCTCTGGTTTAACTAAACAACTTCATCTTGTTATGTGTTATGCAATCAATTTCATGTTTTGAATGAAACGGATACGAGTTCTAGTATTTGGATCTATAAAGATGAAAACGCATTCTAAGTAGCAACCAAGCAAAGAAATACTAAGATCATGCAACAACTTTAGAAAACAAAAACATCAGAAATTAATAACTCTCCAAAAGAAGTATAGGCTCAAGTCTCTCAGGGTTGAGCGTTAGCTTGAGTTCCTTCCTTCAAGCATGTTACAAAAATTGATTTTTTTCTCTTTTGTGATTACATGTGAATTCGTAAACGACAACTACAACCAAGCTTAAACCAAAGAGCATATCAAACTTCCACCCATGTTTGTAACTTTCTTTAACAGTCATGCAATTAAAAACCAAATCCTCATCATTGTGTTGGAAGGTACCCTAAGACACAAACAAGAACATAAAACACTTCAAAACACACTAAAAACACTTAAAAACAGTGAGAACCAACTTTAGAAGTGATAGGTGATAAAATCTTACGAAAATCAATGAAAAATACTTTGTTTACCACCCCATACTTAAACCAAACATTGTCCTCAATGTTTCAAACATAGACTCACATAAAAGTAAACAAACAAACAACGAACTAATCATGACAAAATAAACGCAGTAAAGAGAAGGGTTTAGGAACGCAAATCTGGTTATGGAGCGATTCCTAGGTCTTCCTT
This sequence comes from Heteromeles arbutifolia, assembly GCA_024362995.1. Taxonomy (NCBI): domain Eukaryota; kingdom Viridiplantae; phylum Streptophyta; class Magnoliopsida; order Rosales; family Rosaceae; genus Heteromeles; species Heteromeles arbutifolia. The sequence continues at coordinate 32,202,165 of JANCRC010000002.1, read as the reverse complement.
ATTTGAATGCATGGGTTGCCTCCCAAAAAGCACTTGCTTTAACGTCTTCCAGCCGGACTATACCTCCTCTTAAGCTTCATTGGAGCCCACGACATGGATGGGTATTTCCTCCACGACTTGCTCCTCGAAATTCTCATAGTAAGGCTTCAAATGGTGCCCGTTCACTTTGAATTCTTGTCCGGTCTTGAAGCTTTGAATTTGGACTGCACCATAAGGAAAAAAATTAGCAACAACAAAAGGACCAACCCATTTAGAACGCAACCTACCTAAAAACAATCGAAGGCAGGAATTGAAAAGTAACACTTTCTGCCCATTTGAGAACGTCTTGTTACGAATCATCTTGTCATGGAATGCCTTCACTTTCTCCTTGTAAATATGAGCGTTCTCATAAGCCTCATTCCTAATCTCCTCCAACTCATTCAATTGAAGCTTCTTATGAAGACCAGCCGCATCTATGTCCATGTTGAACGTTTTGACTGCCCAATGCGCTTTGGGCTCCAATTCAACTGGAAGATGGCACGGTTTCCCATAGATGAGCAGAAACAGAGACATCCCAATTGCTATTTTGTAGGCCGTACGATACATCCATAGTGCATCATCCAAACGCAAGGTCCAATCTTTCCTAGTGGGCCCAACTGTCTTCTCCAAAATCAGCTTGATTTCTTGATTAGAAACTTTGGCTTGCCCACTTGTTTGAGGACTATAAGGTGTTGAAACCTTATGTGTGACATTGTACTTCTTGAGCAGCGCCTCAATGGTTCTATTACAAAAGTGAAAGCCTCCATCACTGATAAGTACTCGCGGCATTCCAAACCTTGCAAATATGTTACTTTTAACAAAATCTGCAACCACTTTGGAATCATTAGTACGGGTGGCTTTTAATTCCACCCATTTCGACACATAATCCAAAGCAAGTAAAATATAATTGAAACCATGAGATGAAGGAAAAGGACCCATGAAATTAATACCCCAAACATCAAAAATTTCAACAACCAAAATAGGGGTTTGCGGCATTTGATCTTTTGCACCTATATTTCTCATTCTTTGACAACGATCACAAGTCATACAAAAGGTTCTAGCATCCCTAAAGATAATAGGCCAATAAAATCCACATTCTAAAACCTTAAGTGATGTGCGTTGTGTGCCAAAGTGACCTCCACATGCATAAGTGTGACAGAAAGTTAAAATTAAATTAAACTCCGAATCATGCACACACCTACGAAGAATCTGATCAGGGCAATATTTCCACAAGTAAGGGTCATCCCACACATAAAATCGTGCATCCTTTTTAAGTTTATCACGTTGGTGCTTGTTTAGGTGCTTGGAACTTGTTTAGACACAAAATAATTCACTAAATCAGCATACCATGGCTCACTTACCTCAATGGACAGTAGCTGCTCGTCTAGGAATGCTTTTGGAATGGGTAATGGGTCCTCATTGTTGGAAATGTGCCCTAAAACCAATCATATGATGATACTTTACGGACATTTCACATGTTAAACTATTCTAGTTTAATATAAAGGGCAAAGATTATTGTTTTAAGCCGTCTCATATAAATGTTATATGCTTAAACGATAAGTCCAAGGAATATGTAATAGGGGGAATGTGATCTAAAGAAGTTAGATTCATGAGACTATTCTCTTTCGTATACATAACCTAAATGTTCCTGACCATAGGATTGCCAATTGGGCATTGACTGTCCGTCAAGATCAGTACGTGCTATGTCTTCTCTTAGGGAGAGTGATTGGTCTCAACTCATTGGTGTGATTGACACCAAGATAAGTACATAAGTGCTCAATAGTAAATGAGTCCATTGAACGCGATCAACGAGGAGTTCTCATACTCATGTCACATGAGAACTCCTGGTTGCGATAATACAAAGTAGTCATTTGACCTGAGGCATCATAGTTGTCTTGTGGTTAGGTCCTTGATCTTTGGCTATGTCAAAGTCACTCCATCAGAGGGTGTCCACGGCATAGTTGGGGTTAAGCCACTTAGCCATGGAGGCAAGTGAATGCGCAACAAGGGATCTCTAACCTTCAAACGTTAAGGGAGAGTACTCTATGATATGATTTAGAATCTCTGGCCAGAGTATGAATGAGCTTTAGGAATTTGTTCCAAATCACATTCAAGGTAATCATATAAGTAAGAGAATCACATTGGATAGTAGACATGAATAAATTATTAATCCAAACAATGTGGTCAAGAGTATTGTATTAGAGAAAGACCGTATTGCATTGTAATCCCAAACTGAATAGGTTCTCCAACCTCTTCTGATCAGCTTGGGTAGCCATGACATACTGCTAGGTGTCACTCATGGCTTGTGGAAGCCCTAAAGATGTATAATCACTAAAGGGAGAATTGAAAGTAAGTTTCAATTCACAATCGATTAGTAAGAGTTCTAATCGCCCACTGCCTCGCTAAAAGGAACCTAATGGATCGCACACCGTGTAAGGTAATGATTGAAGGATATAACGAGGATGAGTAAGGATAATTAAATGGTTTAATTATTTATGGCTAGGATTAATTAATATGTTAATTAATCAAACGAATAAGTTCGTTATAGACCTCGGGTTAGTTTTGGGCCGCAAGGCCCAATGGGATTTGAATGTCAAGCCCATTAGCTCAAGTTGTATGACAACTTGAAAACACAAAGGGCTTGAAAGCCCAATAAACCCTTAAGTGGCCGGCCATATAGAGAGGGGTAGTGAACTTGGCTTAATTGCAAGTTTGCCACTCCATTGTGATGAGGTATAAAGGCAACTTTATAGCCATTTCATCATTAGGGTTTCTTTTGGAGAAAATTGGAGAGAACATGTCTCTCCCTTTCTCTCTAGGAGGCCGGCCCCCTTGGAGGGGATTAGCTAGCAATCCTTCCTCCTCCAAGGTCACTCATCTGCTTCCTTCACCATCCTTGGTGTCGAAAATTAGAGGTCTCCTACCTTGGGGACTTTTGGAGAATCAATTCTTCCATCCATATCCATGGAGCCAAGGAGCAAGGAGACAAAGGAAAGAAGGCCCTCACATGGGTGATTAACCTTTGCGAAGCAAATAGGTGCTTCAAAGGTATAAAAGTTTCTCAACTCCTTTCTTTAAGATTTGAGTTGAGTCTTGGTTCACCATAACTACTAGGCTTTGAATTTCATGGGTAATGTTTTGTTTTGAGTGCATACAAGCCTGATTCCGCCTTTAAGTGTTAATTGCATGCCATAGATGTTGCTCAAATGAACATGTTTTTCACAAATTTTCCTTCAAGTGGTATCAGAGCCTAGGTCTAGTAGTTGGTGAATCCTTTTGGGTTTTGTAGTTCATAGTTTGTGATTTGAATGTTGTAATTGTTACAAGCTTTATTCTTGCTTCTTTGAATGTAAATTTTGTTAGAAAATTTGCCATCTCAAATGTTGTAGATGTAGTTCATATGAGCATGAATTTTGGAGCTAAAATTTGGTGCCATGTTTTTGGGGAAATTCGGCCAAATCCAAAGGGTGGATTTTTGGGTTCATGTTTGTCTTGTTAAAAGTGTTTTAAAGTGACATTAGGAACCCCTAAGTACCCTAGTATGGTAATATGTTTTTTTCCCTCAAGTTTGAGAGTTTTTTGGGTGTCTTTGGGTGAAAAATGTTCATGGAGCTCTTATGGGTTTTTCATGGATGTTCTTCATTGTTCTTGTTATGTTCTTGGCAAGAACAAAAAGGTTGGGTATTTTGATTCAAAGTTTTGGTTGATTACATAAAGTCTTTGTTTTAATGATGGATGGTTGAAAATGTGTTTGAATTTTTGTACTTGATTGGTACTTCTCTTACACACCTATACCTACTTTTTCAAACCAACCCATCACCTTTACAACCCATCACCTTTCACTTTTGTTGAAAAATTCAAAAGTTTATGACACCTCTCTCATCCAAAACCGGCCAACCCTACAAGTAGGGTACTTTTGGGGCTTTTATGCAATTACATAAAGTTTTGATACTTTTGTGTATTTGTACTTTGACCCGAAAGTTTACGGTTTTACGTAAAGGCCCAAAAACACTAAAGGACAAATTGTTTTGCTCCTTTATTGAAGTTTTTGTATTTGTTGAAATTTTTGGGTTCTAGTTGTAATTACATGAAGTAGTGGACTTTTGTGTTTTTACAAAGTGACCCCAAAAGTTTGTGTTTTGCAATATAGCCCAATGGTTGAGGTTATTGCTTTTTGGCCCAAATTAGAAGAGAACAAAATAGTTTTGTATCTTTAAATGAGAATTGGATTTTCATTTTATTTAGCTCTATTTAAATCAATTCTATGGATACAAAAACCAAATGAAAATGTTGCATTCAAGTTTAATTAGTTAAAGCGTTAATTAATTAAAGAAAGGGTGATTATGAACCTAAGCCTACAATAATTGAGCTATGTGAAAGGCCGTCTCAAATTTGTTTGAACCATGGGAATGTGTAGATTAATTTTGGTTGTAATTTGATATGATCAAATGTTGTAAAAGAGCATAAGCTCTTCTTTACTTTAAAGTAATTTGTTTTGATCAAATGTTGTAAAGAGCATAAGCTCTTCTTTACCTTAAAGTACTCATTTCTTGTTTATTTGATATGCATGAAATTGGAGTAGTTGGGTCCAACGCCCAATATGAGAAACACGCCTTAATATGATTAAATGCGTAACTAAAATCAATCTCCATCCCTAGACCGAGGTCCAACACTAGGCTCGTGTTGGATCGAATCAAAGGTTCATAGTCATCCTAAGGCCCTTGGGTAACTATATAGTCCATCAATGAATGCAAAGCTTATGTTAGTAGTACCATATACTCTTGCTTTAAAAACCGTTTTACAAGCTTAGTGGGAGTATCATATACTACTAAATCAATCAAATGGACCAATAGTTGTAATAGGACCGAATTGTTTTAATAAGATTAAAATAAATGCTTATATGTGATGAGACCTAAAACCCTCAACTAAACCATTATTAAGTTGATAAGCGTGAGAGTGCTTTGAACACTCTTTCGTGGCCTTCCACCGTGGTAGGCTCCGATTGTTTGTGACTCGTACACCGACTTCACCCTATCATGGGGGAGTACAAAGTGCGTGCTTACACTCAGGAAGAGTCCTATACGCATACATGATGTTGTGAAGGTAGGCAATGAGAATGATCAACATCATATCATTGTGAGGTTGTTCTTGAACCCCTACTCGAACTTGCATGGTGGGAATGACTTAACTAAGTGCAATGGAGCCAACATCATATCATTGTGAGGCTTCATTCTCTAGAGGCCAAATAAGATGGGTACTTACATTAGATGTAAATGGTTGGGATAATGCAAAGTAGTCATTTGACCTGAGGCATCATAGTTGTCTTGTGGTTAGGTCCTTGATCTTTGGCTATGTCAAAGTCACTCCATTAGAGGGTGTCCACGGCATAGTTAGGGTTAAGCCACTTAGCCATGGAGGCAAGTGAATGCGCAACAAGGGATCTCTAACCTTCAAACGTTGAGGGAGAATACTCTATGATATGATTGAGAATATCTGGTGATGTGAAAATTAACTTGACACACAAATTTAACCCTATTGATGACAATTGTAGCAATGATGTAAGTAGGGATCGTTCTAGACCGGGGATTAACTAGGGATGCTAATCAACACAAATAAGACTCAAAAACACTAAACTAGACTCTATAGACTCTAAACTAACTTAAAACACTAAAAACAGCAAGAAACAATAAAAAAGACTCAATTCTAGACCTAACAAGTGATTTTGACGAAAATTAAACTAAACTTGACTCAAAAGACTAAAAGAAAACAGGTTTTGACTCTAAAAACAAGATTAAATGAAAAGGGGATTGTTTTTGACGAAATTAAGACTTAAAACAGAAATTTTGCATAAAAACTTTAGAAAAACGAGTTTGGTGATTTAAAACGGGTGAAAGGCTAGTTAGAGGGCCCTTCTCCACACATGAACATATGCATATAAATTGATTTCCAGTTATTCTTTCGACAAACCATGAATGACAATGCCCCAAATTAATTGTGTAGAACTAATTAATCATCAGATTTCCCTAGACTCATTGAATTGGAAGAAAAGCATACGACAACCCAAATCATTCTTTATTAAGCTCCCTAACTATGAAAAGCATGATAGAGACACAAAACAAAGATCATTAAGCTTTGTGAAAATCATAAGCATTGACAAGGCATTCGTGACTATGAAAAGCATGACACTCCTGCCAGGAATTCACTTAACGCGATCGTGACTAGCAACCTCCACTACTTGTAAATATAAGTTCATAACGATTAGGTGAAATTCCCTTATATTTTAGCATCAAATTCATCCATGCAAACTAAGTATGCATCCTTAATCAACACACAAGAACAAGTTCTTAATAAAACAGTTAAGCAAACCACATTCACAATTCATGAAATCATAACTGGAGGAAATCAATTCATATAAAACATATGTCCATGGCTTTGAATTCGCCTCTAACTATAAAGAATTTAGTTCCTCATGTTCGCAATCAAACAAATATAAATAAAATTAAACATTGAACAAAGATAGAAAACACCTAGAAAACGCTCCAGATTCCTTCCTTCCTTGCTTGCAGGTTGCGGCACAATGAGGGTATGGTTGAATGGTAGTGTAGAATGTGTGAATGAGAGATGATGGTGTGAATGGTGCAACAAATATGTGAATATATAGAGGGAGGGTGCGGCACAATTAGATGGTGTAGGAAAAGGATTACAAAATGTAGTTTGTGTAGGAAAATAAAACACAATCCTAATGGGAAAGGGTTTTGTAATCCTAGCAGGAAATAGGACATCTAGAAGGCCAAAAACCAAAGGGAATTAGGATAAAGGTGCGGCTGGATCATGCATCTAGAAGGCTTGGGGCGCCACTTTTTTAGGGACTTCTAGAAAGAGTGTTATTTGGCTGATTTTGGGGTTTCTAGAAGGGGATAGGTGCGGCACCTTTATAGGAAGGGATAAGGTTCCTAGAAATCAGGTTTTAAGGTCTCCTAAACTGAAATTGAATCCCTTTTGGAGCAGGAATTAAGTTAGGAAAGGATTAGGATAGGATAGGATAAGGCATGGTAAGATAAGATAAGATAAGGTAGTTTGGATAATGTTTTGGATAATTCTTCTTCTTTGTAGCTGATTCCTTATCTTCTTTGACTTGGATTTATTTCTTCAACTCTTTTGCACATTCCTAGCCTCTCTTGAACTTCCAATTCGTCCATCCATCTTGCTCCAATCTTGTGATATCCATTATTGGCCCAAAACTGCTCTAAAATGCTCCAAATTGCATCCTTTTGCATACTTTGCTTCTAGGACCTACAAACACACGAAAATGACTTAAGACACTATAATAAGCAACAAATAACTAAGTAAATGCAAGAAAACACACTAACTAAGTCGCATAAATATGCTCCTATCAAATTCCCCCACACTTAGCTTTTGCTAGTCCTCGAGCAAAACAAACAAACAAAACAAAACCTAAACCTTCCAACGTTCACCTCAGGGATTTCCAACATACATGACTTATTCAAGATCATCATAACCATAGATTTTAGTCATCCCCACCCTTTAGTACATACTTAATCAAAGTTACCACACACTAGCTCGCATCCAATCAATTAAAACAATATTTTGAATGTAGTAACATGCCTTAGAGAATCGCTCAATTCCTTACTAGATATGCACTCAATTTTCACTCAGATTTTCTGACTACACACCTTACACTAGTTATATGTGAGAAGATTGATGTAAACATGAAAATTAATACTCACATATGTTTATAACAAAGAAAGCAATTTCTGGAATTATTAATGCATATATATATATGATCTCATGAATGGAATGCTACTACTTAGACGTGAGAACCAGGGACACCATATGCTCATACCAATCCCAAACTCCACACATTGAAACACATAACAATCAAGATAGAAGTCTAAGGGTTGTAATGGGGCTAAGGGTATTGGCTAACAAAGAAAGGTAAGGAAAACAAACGTTCTTGAAGCAATAGCAAGCAAAGTAATGAAATGACACTTAGAACTCCCTTTTTAAATGCATAAAGGGAAGATCACACATACTTAGGGCCGAATCCAACTTTTTGGACCCTTTCTTCAACAACCAACACTTGTGAGCTTTAATCTCACTTATTTTGAACACTTTTCATACTTCTTCACATACTTTTCTTTTTTTTTTTCTTTTTCTCACGAATTTTCTTCTTTCTTCTTTGTTTTTTTTTTTTTTTTTGTTTCTTCTACCCGTGCCCTTTTTTTTACTTCTTTGGCACACAAAACCACTAAAAACCTTCCCCCACACTTGTTTGCTGCCTACTACGAACGAAGGGAATTCACTCTAGGTCATGCTTCACTACGCCTTAAGAACAAGGGTAAGGATGGTCCTAATCTAGGCTAGGTAAGGATAATGTAGGCTAACAAAGAAAATAGGCTAAATATGGCTCAAAGGGGCTAAACCTACAATACATATGCAAAGGGTTAGGCTTTTTGGCTCTGGTTTTAACTAAATAACTTCATCTTGTTTTATGTTATGCTAATCAATTTTATGCTTTGAATGAAACGGGCATAAGTTCTAGTATTTGGAACTAAATAATGAAATGCATTCTAAGTAGCAACCAAGCAAAGAATGATGAGATCATGCAACGACTTTAGAAAACAAAGAATGTCAAGATTGATAACTCTCCAAACAAAGTTTAGGCTCAAGTCTCTCAGGGTTGTAGTGCTAGTTTGAGTTACTTCCTTCAAGCATGCTACAAAAACTGATTTTATCCTTTTTGTGATTACATGTGAATTCATGAATGTCAACTATAACCAAGCATAAACCAAAGAGTAAATCAAACTTCAATCCATGTTTGTAACTTTCTTTAACAGTCATGCAATTAAAAACCAAATCCTCATCATTGTGTTGGAAGGTACCCTAAGACACAAACACACAAAAACGACTCTAAAAACGACTCTTTTTGGTATTTTGAAAACTTTTTCCAAATGTTTTTGTAAATTTTCGTAGTTTTCTTTAAAGACACATAAAAATACTTCAAAAAACACTAAAAACACTCAAAAACAGTGAAAAACAACTCTAGAAGTGATGGGTGATAAAAAAAACCTACGACTTTTTCAATGAAAACACTTGTTTACCCCCCTCACACTTAAACCAAACATTGTCCTCAATGTTTCAAACATAGACTCACACACAAGCAAGCAAACAACACAACTAACAAACATGACAAATATGGCAAAGTAAAAGCAATAAAGAGTAGAGTTTAGAAACACAAATCTGGTTATGGAGCCGGAGAGTTCCTAGGTCTTCTTTATTTGCATGGGTTGCCTCCCAAGAAGCGCTTGCTTTAACGTCTTCCAGCCGGACGAACCTTCCTTCTATTCTTCAATGGGGTCCACGACATGGAAGGGTATGTCTTCCACGGTATGCTCCTTAAAATTTCCGTACATTGGCTCTATGAATGGAAAGGGATAGTAATCCTTCCTGATTGGGGCGTTGAGCATCGTAAACTCAATGTAATCATTCCCACCAGCTTGGATTCGATTGGGAACCTGCACCATACGAGGTAACAACCTATTAGCTGAAATTGGAATCGAAATAGGAATAGGTGGCTCACCAATGTTCTGCAATGAAGTGGCAGCACTATCAACAAATGCATGTGGGGTGCTCTCGGCTAGATTTGGGGATTTGAGGGTTGTGGCCGTGCAATCCTTGTGCTTCACTCCAGTTTCCTCTTCGTTGGTGGTTCGAAATGCATCTTTCTTGATTGGTGCTAAATGTTTCTGCCCTTTATTTTTTATTACATCAATGACAAAACAAGAACGAACGTCATTAGTATTCTCATTAGATTCAAAAACATTAAAATTAATCATATCACCACCAAACGCCATAGTTACTACTCCCTTGGCCGCATCAATTTTGGTTTGAGCTGTTTTCATGAAAGGTCGTCCAAGTAAGATTGGCAAAGTTGGAGAGTGGGCTGAATCCTCCATGTCAAGCACATAGAAATCTGCAGGAAAAATCAAGTGGTCTACCTGCACCAAAACATCTTCCAAAACTCCTTTCGGATATGCATTAGATCGATCGGCTAATTGGATAATAACACCATCATTTTTAAGCTCACCTAGATTCATAGATGCATAAACAGAATATGGCATGACATTTATTAATGCACCTAAATCTAGCATAGCATGTTCAAACCTTGTATTGCCAATAACACAAGGGATAGTGAAACTACCTGGATCTTTGCATTTAGGTGGTAGCTTTCTTTGCAACATAGCAGAGACATTTTCACTTACATGTACGACTTCTTTCTCTCGAATCCGTTTCCTTGTTGTGCAAAGCTTCTTCAAAAACTTAGCGTACTTCGGGATTTGCTTTATAGCATCAAGGAGCGGAATATTGACATGCACCTTCCTAAAGGTCTCTAGAATGTCTTTTTCATTCTCTTCGTTCCTAGCTTGCATAAACCTGCTAGGAAAGGGTGCATTTAGTGGAATAGAACTTGAAGAATTCGATTTTGGACTTACCTTGGTGGTTGGGGACGGCATAGGTGCATTTGAAGGCTGTGGCATTGTTTCTTTCTTCTTTGCCGTGGCTTCCTCATTCCCTTCTTCCTTACCACTTCTCAATATAATGGCTTTGGCATATTCAAATCCTCCATTTGGATTCACAATGGTTGAGCTCGGAAGTTTGCCTTGTTCTCGGAATTGTCCTATGAACTCCGCCATCTGCCCCATTTGTTTCTTTAAATCGTTCACCTCTTTGTCTCTAATTTGCATGCTCTGTGACATAGAAGTTAGTAATTGAAAAATCTGATCATTATCAACGGACGTACCTGATTTGGTTTGGGCAGGTTGTTCTTGGGGTTGTGTGGGTGCGTATGGTTTTGAATAGAAACCCGGCGGTTGCTGCCTAGATCTACTTTGTTGTTGTGGTTGTTGAGGCTCCCTCCACTTGAAATTTGGATGATCTCTCCAGGCCGGATTGTAAGTGTTGGAGTACGGATCATTGCGTGGCTGATTTTGACTCCCAAAACCCATGGCATTGGCAGATTCCCAGCCTCCATTCTCAATCAATTGAGGGCATTGGTCAGTGAGATGTCCTTGCATAGAACACACGCCACAAAGACTTGGTCCTTGTAATTTCGATCCATCGATAACCTGTGACAAAAGAATAGTGAGATTAGCCATTTGAGATTGAAGTTCAGAAATTGCACTTACCTCATTCACTTGTTGTTGCCGTGGGGGGTCTCTTTGTCCAAGGCCTTCGTATTGTTGTGCATTCAAAGCTCGGTTGGCGATTAGGATCTTTGCAGCCATTGGTGTTTTGTCAACCAATGCACCTCCCGCTGAAGCATCTAGCATTTGTCGCTCAATTGGAAGAAGTCCTTCATAGAAGTATTGCAGTAAAAGTTCCTCTTTCATTTGATGTTGAGGACATGAGGCGACAAGGGCCTTAAAACGCTCATAGTATGCTGGGAATGTCTCTCCTTGGCTTTGTTGAATTCCACTAATCTTCTTCCTTAAGAGAATGACTCTCGAAGTGGGGAAGAACTTCTCTAAAAATGCCCTCTTCATGCTTTCCCAAGAAGTGACTGTTCCGGGTGCTAATTCATAAAGCCAATCTTTAGCCTTTTCCAAAAGAGAGAATGGAAAAGCCTTCATCATCAAAATGTTCCCATCGACATTGATGGGTGTTATGCTCGAACAAACCACTTCGAACTCCTTAAGATGCTTGTTTGGATCTTCCATGGACATCCCATGGTATTTAGGAATGTGGTGTAACAAGCTTGACTTTAATTCGAACTCATCGGTCTTGCCTTGAGTAGCCGCGGGGTATTGAATGCAAAGGGGTGCGGCATTGGCCAACCCCGAGGCTAAAAGTTCCTTGATTGTACGATTATCCATAGCCATGGCTTTTTCTTCTTCTTCAAATTCAGATTCGGCCTTTGAGCTTGAAATAGGTTCGCTAGGTTCTGGATGCCTCCTCTTCCTTCTCAATGTTCATTCAAAATCGTCGTCAAACTCCAAGATATGCTCACGAACTGTTTGAGAACTTCGAGTCATAAACTAGTACCTAAAACAAGAAAACAAAACAAAATCAGAAAACAAAGTAAAACAAAACACACGGCAAACAAGGGATTAGCAAATTTGCTAATCCCCGGCAACGGCGCCAAAAATTTGATGTGAAAATTAACTTGACACACAAATTTAACCCTATTGATGACAATTGTAGCAATGATGTAAGTAGGGATCGTTCTAGACCGGGGATTAACTAGGGATGCTAATCAACACAAATAAGACTCAAAAACACTAAACTAGACTCTATAGACTCTAAACTAACTTAAAACACTAAAAACACCAAGAAACAATAAAAAAGACTCAATTCTAGACCTAACAAGTGATTTTGACGAAAATTAAACTAAACTTGACTCAAAAGACTAAAAGAAAACAGGTTTTGACTCTAAAAACAAGATTAAATGAAAAGGGGATTATTTTTGACGAAATTAAGACTTAAAACAGAAATTTTGCATAAAAACTTTAGAAAAACGAGTTTGGTGATTTAAAACGGGTGAAAGGCTAGTTAGAGGGCCCTTCTCCACACATGAACATATGCATATAAATTGATTTCCAGTTATTCTTTCGACAAACCATGAATGACAATGCCCCAAATTAATTGTGTAGAACTAATTAATCATCAGATTTCCCTAGACTCATTGAATTGGAAGAAAAGCATACGACAACCCAAATCATTCTTTATTAAGCTCCCTAACTATGAAAAGCATGATAGAGACACAAAACAAAGATCATTAAGCTTTGTGAAAATCATAAGCATTGACAAGGCATTCGTGACTATGAAAAGCATGACACTCCTGCCAGGAATTCACTTAACGCGATCGTGACTAGCAACCTCCACTACTTGTAAATATAAGTTCATAACGATTAGGTGAAATTCCCTTATATTTTAGCATCAAATTCATCCATGCAAACTAAGTATGCATCCTTAATCAACACACAAGAACAAGTTCTTAATAAAACAGTTAAGCAAACCACATTCACAATTCATGAAATCATAACTGGAGGAAATCAATTCATATAAAACATATGTCCATGGCTTTGAATTCGCCTCTAACTATAAAGAATTTAGTTCCTCATGTTCGCAATCAAACAAATATAAATAAAATTAAACATTGAACAAAGATAGAAAACACCTAGAAAACGCTCCAGATTCCTTCCTTCCTTGCTTGCAGGTTGCGGCACAATGAGGGTATGGTTGAATGGTAGTGTAGAATGTGTGAATGAGAGATGATGGTGTGAATGGTGCAACAAATATGTGAATATATAGAGGGAGGGTGCGGCACAATTAGATGGTGTAGGAAAAGGATTACAAAATGTAGTTTGTGTAGGAAAATAAAACACAATCCTAATGGGAAAGGGTTTTGTAATCCTAGCAGGAAATAGGACATCTAGAAGGCCAAAAACCAAAGGGAATTAGGATAAAGGTGCGGCTGGATCATGCATCTAGAAGGCTTGGGGCGCCACTTTTTTAGGGACTTCTAGAAAGAGTGTTATTTGGCTGATTTTGGGGTTTCTAGAAGGGGATAGGTGCGGCACCTTTATAGGAAGGGATAAGGTTCCTAGAAATCAGGTTTTAAGGTCTCCTAAACTGAAATTGAATCCCTTTTGGAGCAGGAATTAAGTTAGGAAAGGATTAGGATAGGATAGGATAAGGCATGGTAAGATAAGATAAGATAAGGTAGTTTGGATAATGTTTTGGATAATTCTTCTTCTTTGTAGCTGATTCCTTATCTTCTTTGACTTGGATTTATTTCTTCAACTCTTTTGCACATTCCTAGCCTCTCTTGAACTTCCAATTCGTCCATCCATCTTGCTCCAATCTTGTGATATCCATTCTTGGCCCAAAACTGCTCCAAATTGCATCCTTTTGCATACTTTGCTTCTAGGACCTACAAACACACGAAAATGACTTAAGACACTATAATAAGCAACAAATAACTAAGTAAATGCAAGAAAACACACTAACTAAGTCGCATAAATATGCTCCTATCATCTGGCCAGAGTATGAATGAGCTGTAGGAATTTGTTCCAAATCACATTCAAGGTATCATATAAGGTAATCGTTATGAACTTATATTCACAAGTAGTGGAAGTCACTAGTCATGATTGTGTTATGTAAATCCTAGGCAGGAGTATCATGCTGTCATAGTTACGAATGCCTCGTCAACACTTATGATTTTCAAAGAACTTAATGAGCTTTGATATGTTTTCTATCATGCTGTCATAGTTAGGAGACTTGATAAGGATAAGTTGGTTGTAATGCATCTTTCATTCAATTCAATGAACTAAGGAGAATCTAATGGTTAATTTGTGCATTCACGGTTAACTTGGGGTGTTGTCATTCATGTCTAAAGGAATAATAACTAGAGATTGGTTCATATGCATATGTCATGTGTGGAGAAGGACCCTCTAACTAGCCTTTCACCCTTTTCAATTCACCAAATTCGTTTTTATAAAGTGTTTTATGCAAAGTTTCTGTTTTAAGTTTTAAATTCGTCTAAAACAATCCCCATTTCATTAAGTTTGTTAGTTGAGTCAAAATTTGTTTTCTTTTAGTCCTTTGAGTCAAGTTTAGTTTAATTTTCGTCAAAATCACTTGTTAGGCCTAGAATTGAGTCTTTTTGATTGTTTCTTGATGTTTTAAGTGTTTTGAGTTTATAGAGTCTAGTTTAGTGTTTTTGAGTCTTATTTGTGTTGATTAGCATCCCTAGTTAGTCCCCGGCCTAGAACGATCCCTACTTATATCTTTACTACAATTGTCAACCATGGGGTTTAATTTGTGTGCTACATTTATATCACATCAATATTTCCTTCACAACTTAATTTACTTGTTGCTTTTTACTTTTGTTTTAGTTAAAATTCATCCAAAAATCCCCCTTAATTCTTATTTTGTGCTAGTCTAGCTTAGTTTTCAGTTTTTAAGTTTAATTTATGTTGATTAGCATCCCTTCTAATCTCCGGAATAGAACGATCCCTACTTACTCGTACTACGATTGCATAATTTATAGGGTTTAATTTGTGTGTTAGTTTTTACTACATCAGCAGCCGCGCTGTTCTTGGAGAAGTTCAACATCAGAATTGCTTTAAGGGGGTTTCTTTTATGAACTTTAATTTCACTCATGTTGTTCTTGATATTTATATATTTTGTACTCATGTTGTGTAATTAAGTTCATAGCTGGGGATTTCGATGTAGCCTTGCAAACCTAATCTATGTTATTAAGTTAAAGTATTCAAATTACCAATCTGTGTTCTTGTTTCATTCACTGATTTTATAGTATAATTTGTTTGTTAATCTTAATGTTTGATCACCATTAGGACTACTTATGAATGATTTAATCAAGGTTACAGTACACATCATGCTTAATCTTGGTAGATATATGAATGAATGAAGAAACTGCTATGCATACATCCTGCCATGCGATTTCTTTGGTTCTTTGAAGTTTTCTTGTTCTTAATGGATTCTTATTTGCTAATCTAAGTTGAACATCACAACTAGGTTGTAGATTAGGAGTACTTGATCACAACCACACATCAAATGGATGATCATAAATAAGTAAAACGAACCCTAGTTACAGATTGGAGAGTTGAATGTGTTTTGACTTAATTTTCATGGAATTAGCTTGTAATGGTCAAATCGATATCCCTAGTTCCATTCCCATCGTTTTTGAATCATTCTATTGTTCTTACTCACGTTCTCTTGCATTTTAAGTTACTTTACTTCCAACTCAAAATCCAAACTAAATTTGTTAGTTTCATAGTTTAATTAGGGTTCACATAAAGCTAGAAATTTGTAGAGTTCTAATCAGTCCCTTTGGTTTGACACCCTTACTTGTGCCATTATACTATCCTTATATTTTCACTTGAAAGGAATAGAACATCGTGTCAAACCTATGCTCATTTTATCCCATAAATGCTTAAAACAATGCAAATACGCTCCAAATAAAAAAATAGTGTACTTTTGACTCCAAATAGGCATTTGATGTTATGAGAACTCATTCTTAATGTCTTAGTAGTGTATTATATGTGTTTATATGCTTAAGTTCCAAAGCGTGTCAAACGTACGCTCGTTTTATCCCACAAATGCTTGAAACAGTGCAAATACACTCCAAATAAAAAATAGTGTACTTTTGACACCGAATAAGCATTTGATCATTTGAGAACTCATTCTTATCGCCTTACTAGCATACTATATATGTTTATTTACTTAACTTCCTAAGCGTGTCAAACGTAGGCTTGGTCTATCCTATGAATGGTCAAAACAGTGCAATTACACTCCAAATCCGAATATAGTATATAGTATACTTTTGATACCAAATAAGTATTTGATGTTTTGAGAACTCATTCTTAATGTCTTATTTGCTTATTATATGTGTTTATATGCTTAAGTTCCAAAGCGTGTCAAATGTATGCTCAGTTTATCCCACAAATGCTTGAAACAGTGCAAATACACTCCAAATAAAAAATAGTGTACTTTTGACACCGAATGAGAATTTGATCATTTGATAACTCATTCTTACCGCCTTAGTAGCGTACTATATATGTTTATTTACTTAACTTCCTATGCGTGTCAGACGTAGGCTCGGTCTATCCTATGAATGGTTAAAACAGTGCAATTACACTCCAAATCCACAAAATAGTGTATTTTTGACACCAAATAAGCATTTGATGTTTTCAGAACTCATTCTTAATGTCTTAGTAGCGTATTATATGTGTTTATATGCTTAAGTTCTAAAGTGTGTCAAATTTATGCTCGTTTTATCCCACAAATGATTAAAACAGAGCAAATACACTCCAAATAAAAAAATAGTGTACTTTTGATTCCGAATAAGCATTTGATGTTTTGAGAACTCATTCTTAATGTCTTATTTGAGTATTATATGTGTTTATATGCTCAAGTTCCAAAGCGTGTGAAACGTACGCTCGTTTGATCTCACAAATGCTTAAAACAGTGTAAATACACTCCAAATAAAAAATGGTGTACTTTTGACACCGAATAAGCATTTGATCTTTTGAGAACTCATTCGTATCGCCTTAGTAGCATACTATATATGTTTATTTTCTTATCTTCCCAAGCGTGTCAGACGTACGCTTGGTCTATCCTACAAATGGTCAAAACAGTCCAATTACACACCAAATCCGAAAATAGTGTACTTTTTGACACCAACTAAGCATTTGATGTTTTGATAACTCATTCTAAATGTCTTAGTAGTGTATTATATGTGTTTATATACTTAAGTTCCAAAGCGTGTCAAACATACGCTCGTTTTATACCGCGAATTCTTGAAACAGTGCAAATACACTCCAAATAAAAAACAGTGTACTTTTGACAACGAATAAGCATTTGATCTTTTTAGAACTCATTCTTAACATCTTAGTGGCGTGTTATATATGTTTATTGTCTTAACTTCCAAAGCATGTCAAACGTACACTCGTTTTATCCCACGAATGCTTAAAACAGTGCAAATACACTTCAAATAGAAAAATAGTGTATTTTTGGCACCGAATAAGCATTTTATCTTTTGAGAACTCATTCTTAACGTCTTAGTAGCATACTATATATGTTTATTTGCTTAACTTCCAAAGCGTGTCAAATGTACGCTCGTTTTATCCCACTATGCTTAAAACAGTGCAAATACACACCAAATAAAAAAATAGGGTTCTTTTGACACCAAATAAGCATTTTATCTTTCGAGAACTCATTCTTAACGTCTTAGTCATGTATTGTAAAAGTTTATTTGCTTAACTTCCAAAGCATGTTAAACGTACGCTCGTTCTAACCTATGAATGGTCAAAACAGTGCAAATACACTCCTAATTCGAATATAGTATATAGTGTACTATTGATACGAAATAAGCTTTTGATGTTTTGAGAACTCATTCTTCCTGTCTTATTTGCGTATTATATGTGTTTATATGCTTAAGTTCCAAAGTGTGTCAAATGTATGCTCGTTTTATCCCACAAATGCTTGAAACAGTGCAAATACACTCCAAATAAAACATAGTGTACTTTTGACATTGAATAAGCATTTGATCTTTTCAGAACTCATTCTTAACATCATAGTGGTGTGTTATATATGTTTATTTGCTTAACTTCCGAAGCTTGTCAAACGTACGCTCGTTTTATCCCACGAATGCTTAAAACAGTGCAAATACACTCCAAACCAAAAAATAGTGTACTTTTGACACAGAATAAGCATTTGATGTTTTTAGAACTCATTCTTAATGTCTAAGTAGCGTATTATATGTGTTTATATGCTTAAGTTCCAAAACGTGTCAAACGTGCGCTCTTTTTTTCCCCCAAATGCTTAAAATAGTGCAAATACACTCCAAAAAAAATAAAAAATAGTGTACTTTTGGCATGGAATAAGCATTTGGTCTTTTGAGAAGCCATTCTTAACATCTTAGTAGCATGTTATAAATGTTTATTTTCTTAACATCCAGAGCGTGTCAAACGTACGCTCGTTTTATCCTGCGAATGGTCGAAACATTGCAAAGACACTCCAAATCCGAAAATAGTGTACTTCTGACACCAAATAAGCATTTGATGTTTTCAGAACTCATTCTTAATGTCTTATTTGCGTATTATATGTGTTTAGATGCTCAAGTTCCAAAGCGTGTCAAAAGTACACTCGTTTTATCGCACAAATGCTTAAACAGTGCAAATACACTGCAAATGGAAAAATAGTGCACTTTTGGCACCGAATGAGCATTTAATGTTGTGAGAACTCATTCTTAATGTCTTAGTAGCGTATTATATGTGTTCACATGCTTAAGTTCCAAAGCGTGTCAAACCTACGCACGTTTTATCCCACAAATGCTTAAAACAATGCAAATACACTCCAAAAAAAAAAAATAGTGTACGTTTGACACCAAAAAGCATTAGATGTATTGAGAACTCATTCTTAATGTCTTATTAGCATATTATATGTGTTTATTTGCTTAATCTCGGAAGCGTGTCAAACGTACGTTGGTTTATCCCAAAAATGCTTAAAACAGTGCAAATGCACTCCAAATGGAAAAATTGTGCACTTTTGACACCAAATAAGCCTTTGATAGCTAGAGAACTCATTCTTAATGTCTTAGTAACAAATTATATGTGTTTATATACTTAAGTTCCAAAGCATGTCAAACGTACGCTCGTTTTATCCCGCAAATGCTTGAAACAGTGCACATCCACTCCAAATAAAAAATAGTGTACTTTTGACACCGAATAAGCATTTGATCTTGTCTGAACTCATTCTTAACATCTTAGTGGCGTGTTTTGTATGTTTATTTGCTTAACTTCCAAAGCATGTCAAACGTACGCTCGTTTTATCCCACGAATGCTTAAAACAGTGCAAATACACTCGAACTAAAAAATAGTGTACTTTTGGCACCGAATAAGCATTTCATCTTTCGAGAACACATTCTTAACACCTTAGTAGCGTATTATATATTATTGTTTGCTTAACTTCCAAAGTGTGTCAAATGGATGCTCGTTTTATCCCACGAATGCTTAAAACAGTGCAAATACACTTCAAATTAAAAAATAGTGTTCTTTTGACACCAAACAAGCATTTCATCTTTTGAGAAGTCATTCCTAATGTCTTAGTCATGTATTGTAAAAGTTTATTTGCTTAACTTCCAAAGTGTCTCAAACGTACGCTCGTTTTATCCTACGAATGGTCAAAACAGTGCAAATGCACTCCTAATCCGAATATAGTATATAGTATACTTTTGATACCAAATAAGCATTTGATGTTTTGTGAACTCATTCTTAATGTCTTATTTGCTTATTATATGTGTTTATATGCTTAAGTTCCAAAGCGGGTCAAACGTATGCTCGTTTTGTCCCACAAATGCTTGAAATAGTGCAAATACACTCCAAATAAAAAATAGTGTACTTTTGACACCGAATAAGCATTTGATCTTTTCAGAACTCATTCTTAATTTTTTAGTGGCATGTTATATAGGTTTATTTGCTTTACTTCCAAAGCGTGACAAACGTACGCTCGTTTTATCGCACAAATGCTTAAATAGTGCAAATACACTCCAAATGGAAAAATAGTGCACTTTTGACACCGAATGAGCATTTAATGATGTGAGAACTCATTCTTAATGTCTTAGTGGCATATTATGTGTTTACATGCTTAAGTTCCGAAGCATGTCAAACCTACGAATGTTTTATCCCACGAATTCTTAAAACAGTGCAGATACACTCCAAATAAAAAATAGTGTACTTTTGAAACCAAAAAGCATTTGACGTATTGAGAATTCATTCTTAATGTCTTATTAGCATATTATATGTGTTTATTTGCTTAATCTCGGAAGCGTGTCAAACGTACGTTGTTGTATCGCAAAATTGCTTAAAACATTGAAAATGCACTCCAAATGGAAAAATTGTGCACTTTTGACACCAAATAAGCATTTGATGGCTAGAGAACTCATTCTTAATGTCTTAGTAACATATTATATGTGTTTATATACTTAAGTTCCAAAGCGTGTCAAACGTACGCTTGTTTTATCCTGCGAATGCTTGAAACAGTGCAAATACACTCCAAATAAAAAATAGTGTACTCTTGACACCGAATAACCATTTGATCTTTTCAAAACTCATTCTTAACGTCTTAGTGGCTTGTTATATCTGTTTATTTGCTTAACATCCGAAGCATGTCAAACATACGCTCGTTTTATCCCACGAATGCTTAAAACAGTGCAAATACACACCAAATAAAAAAATAGTGTACTTTTGGCACCGAATAAGCATTTCATCTTTTGAGAACTCATTCTTAACATGTTAGTAGCATGTTCTATATGTTTATTTGCTTAACTTCCAAAGCGTGTCAAACATACGCTTGTTTTATCCCACGAATGCTTAAAATAGTGCAAATACACTCCAAATCCAAAAATAGTGTTCTTTTGATACCAAATGAGCATTTCATCTCTCGAGAACTCATTCTTAACGTCTTAGTCATGTATTGTAAAAGTTTATTTGTTTAACTTCCAAAGTGTGTCAAACGTACGCTCGTTCTATCCTACGAATGGTCAAAACAGTGCAAATACACTCCTAATCCAAATATAGTGTACTTTTGACACCAAATAAGCATTTGATGTTCTGAGAACTCATTCTTAATGTCTTATTTGCGTATTATATGTGTTTATATGCTTAAGTTCCAAAGCATGTCAAACGTACGCTCGTTTTATCCCACAAATGCTTAAAACAATGTAAATACACTCCAAATAAAAAATGGTGTACTTTTAACACCGAGTAAGCGTTTGATCTTTTGAGAACTCATTCTTATCAACATAGCAGTGTACTATATATGTTTATTTGCTTAACTTCCTGAGCGTGTCAAACTATGCAATTACACTTCAAATCCAAAAATAGTGTACTTCTGACACCGAATAAGCATTTGATTGTTTGAGAACTCATTCTTAATGTCTTTGTAGTGTATTATATGTGTTTACACGCTTAAGTTCCAAGGCGTGTCAAACGTACGCCCTTTTTATCCCACAAATGGTTAAAACTGTGCAAATACACTCTAAATAAAAAAATAGTGTACTTTTGACACCAAATAAGCATTCGATGTTTTGAGAACTCATTCTTAATGTCTTAGTAGCATATTATATGTGTTTATATGCTTAAGTTCCAAAGCATGTCAAACGTACTATCATTTTTTCCCACGAATATTTAAAACAGTGCAAATACGCTCCAAATGAAAAAATAGTGTACTTTTGTTACCGAATAAGCATTTGATCTTTTGAGAATTGATTCTTAACATCTTAGTAGTGTGCTACATATTTTTATTTTCTTAACTTCCAAAGTGTGTCAAACGTACACTCGTTCAATCCTACAAATCGTCAAAACAGTGCAAATACACTCCTAATCCGAATATAGTGTACTTTTGACACCAAATAAGCATTTGATGTTTTGATAACTCATTCTTAATGTCTTATTTGCGTATTATATGTGTTTATATGCTTAAGTTCCAAAGCGTGTCAAACGTATGCTCGTTTTATCCCACGAATGCTTAAAATTGTGCAAGTGCACTCCAAATAAAAAATAGTGTACTTTTGATACCAAATAAACATTTGATCTTTTGAGAACTCATTCTTAACGTCTTAGTAGTGTATTATATATGTTTATTTGCTTAACTTCCAAAGCTTGTCAAACGTACGCTCATTCTATCCTACGAGTGGTCAAAACAGTGCAAACACACTCCAAATCCGAAAATAGTATAGTTTTGACACCAATTAAGCATTTGATGTTTTGACAACTCATTCTTAATGTCTTATTTGCGTATTATATGTGTTTATATGCTTAAGTTCCAAAGCGTGTCAAACGTACGCTCGTTTTATCCCACAAATGCTTAAAACAATGTAAATACACTCCAAATAAAAAATAGTGTACTTTTAACACGAGTAAGCGTTTGATCTTTTGAGAACTCATTCTTATCAACATAGCAGTGTACTATATATGTTTATTTGCTTAACTTCCTGAGCGTGTCAAACGTACGCTCGTTCTATCCTACGAATGGTCAAAACTATGCAATTACACTTCAAATCCAAAAATAGTGTACTGTTGACACCGAATAAGCATTTGATTGTTTGAGAACTCATTCTTAATGTCTTTGTAGTGTATTATATGTGTTTACACGCTTAAGTTCCAAGGCGTGTCAAACGTACGCTTGTTTATCCCACAAATGGTTAAAACTGTGCAAATACACTCTAAATAAAAAAATAGTGTACTTTTGACACCAAATAAGCATTTGATGTTTTGAGAACTCATTCTTAATGTCTTAGTAGCATATTATATGTGTTGATATGCTTAAGTTCCAAAGCGTGTCAAACGTACTCTCATTTTTTCCCACGAATATTTAAAACAGTGCAAATACGCTCCAAATAAAAAAATAGTGTACTTTTGTTACCGAATAAGCATTTGATCTTTTGAGAACTGATTCTTAACATCTTAGTAGTGTGCTACATATTTTTATTTTCTTAACTTCCAAAGTGTGTCAAACGTACACTCGTTCAATCCTACGAATCGTCAAAACAGTGCAAATACACTCCTAATCCGAATATAGTGTACCTTTGACACCAAATAAACATTTGATGTTTTGAGAACTCATTCTTAATGTCTTATTTGCATATTATATGTGTTTATATGCTTAAGTTCCAAAGCGTGTCAAACGTATGCTCGTTTTATCCCACGAATGCTTAAAACTGTGAAAGTGCACTCCAAATAAAAAATACTGTACTTTTGATACCGAATAAACATTTGATGTTTTGAGAACTCATTCTTAACATCTTAGTATTGTATTTTATATGTTTATTTGCTTAACTTCCAAAGCTTGTCAAACATACGCTTATTCTATCCTACCGAGTGGTCAAAACAGTGCAAACACACTGCAAATCCGAAAATAGTATAGTTTTGACACCAAATAAGCATTTGATGTTTTGACAACTCATTCTTAATGTCTTAGTAGTGTATTATATGTTTTTATATGCTTAAGTTCCACAGCGTGGTAAACGTACGCTCGTTTTATCCCACGAATGCTTAAAACAGTGCAAATACACTCCAAATAAAAAAATAGTGTACTTTTGACACCAAATAAGCATTCGATGTTATGAGAACTGATGTGAAATTAAATGACACTCGAATGAAAACTGACTCAAAGACACTTAATTAAACTCAAAGAACTCAAAACAAACTAAAGATACTCAAAACAAACTAGAATGACTCAAAACAGCACAAAACAAGCAAATTGACTCAAAACAGACTCTAAGGAGTGATTTGGACGAAAATTGAAGTAAGTGGACTCAAAACACTAACAAAGGACAAGTTGGACAGATTCTAACCAAATTGACATAACAAAGTACAGTGGATTGGGTTTTTGACGAAATTAGAACTTAAACAAACAGATTATGAAACTAAACAGAAAAGGCACGAAATTGAGATTATTTGGACGGTAAAAGGCTAGCTAGAGGGTTCTTCTCCACACATGACACACTTGCATACAAATCGATTTCCAGTAGCTTTTTCAATAAATCATGAACCTCAGTGGCTCAAGTTAACGTGAACAACACGCATTACCCTCAGATTTTCCTAAATTCATTGAATTGGATGGATAACAGATCGGCAACCAAATTATTCTTCAATAGTTCCCTATATGAACAGCATAATAGAAATACAATCAAAGATCATTAAGCTTTGTGAAAATTATAAGCATTGACAAGGCATTCGTAACTATGAATAGCATGATACTCCTGCCAGGAAATCACTTAACGCGATCGTTTATAAGCGACCTCCACTACTTGTAAATATAAGTTTGTAACTATTAGGTGAAACTCCCTTATATTTTAGCTTCAAATCCCTGCATGCAAACTAAGTGTGCACCCTCAATCAACATACAAGAATAAGTTGTCAATCAAGCAGTTAAGCAAATTGCATTCACGATTTATGAAATCACAACTGGAAGTAATCAATTAATATTGCAAATATGTTCATGGCTTTGAAATTCCCCCTAGCTGAAAGGAGTTTAGCTCCTCATGTTCGCAAAACAAAGACAATTAAACTTAAACATTGAAAACAAAAGTAGAAGACACCTAGAACACTCCAGCAATCCAATCTTGAATGGCAAGCACGTCCAAGGGCCTTCTCCTTCTTCTTTGCTGTGGCACAAGGTATGGGTGAAGGTTTTAGTGGTGAATTGTATGAAAGAATGGTTGAAAGTATGAATGGAAGTGAATGGATCCCCCCTTTGGTGCGGCAAGGCTTTAAATTTAATAAGGAAAAGTAATCAAAGCCCTAATTAATTTTGGAGACAGATTCCTTAAAGAAAAAGGGTAAGTAAATGTCAGAATCCAAGAAGAAAAGGGAATGCAAGGTGCGGCAAGATCTGGAGGGAAGGGGAATGTGATTTGTGGCACAAAATAGGAAAGGGAATGATCTCCCTTGTGCGGCAAGGAAGGGAGAGTGGGAAAGGTGGTGCGGAAACCTTCTAGGATGAAAGGGAAAGGGTTTACATGGTTTAGGGGGTTGACCCTTTGACTTTTAGAAGGCTAAACGTTTTAGGAAAAGGAAAGGTGTTTTGAATATCCTCTGAAAATAAGGATAGTTTGAATTTAATGTTTCCTTCTTCTAAACTGATTCCTTTCTTCAAAATCTTTGACTGAAGTCTTCAAGCACGTTCCTAATCCTTCTTGAACTTCAATTTCGTCCATCCACCTTGCTCCAAGCATGTGTTATCCATTCCAATCCCAAAACTGCTCCAAAATGCTCTAAAATGCATTTTCTTGCCACTTTAGCCCTTTAAACCTACAAACACACGAAAATAGCTTAAAATACTAAAATAACTAAGAATTAACAACATAAATGCCAAGAAACAAGCTAACTAAGTCGCATAAATATGCTCCTATCAAATTCCCCCACACTTAGCTTTTGCTAGTCCTCGAGCAAAACAAAACAAAACCTAAACCTTCCAACATTTACCTCAGGGATTTCCAATAGACATGACATATTAAAAATCATTACTTACACAGATTTTGGTCATCTCTACCCTCAAGCATCATACTTAATCGCAGTAGCCACTCACTAGCTTGCATTTAATCAATTAAAACAACATTTTGAATGAAGTAACATGCCTTAGAGAATCCCTCAATTCCTCACCAGATATACACTCTATTTTCACATAGATTTTCTGACTACACTCCCTACACTAGTTATATGTGAGAAGATTGATGTACAGATGTAGACTAGAACACTCACACATGTTATAACAAAGATAGCATTTTCTGGAATTATCAATCATAAACATGTATATATGATCTCAAGAACGGAATGCCACTACTTAGACGCGAGAACCAGGGATACCATATGCTCAAACCAATTCCAAACTCCACATATTGAAACACATAATGCGTTCATCCAATTGGGCATTTAGTTCTATGAAAATCATAAGCATTGACAAGGCATTCGTAACTATGAACGGCATGATACTCCTGCCAGGAATTTACTTAACACGATCGTGGCTAGCAACCTCCACTACTTGTGAATATAAGTTCATAACGATTAGGTGAAACTCCCTTATATTCTAGCATCAAATTCATGCATGCAAACTAAGTATGCATCCATAATCAACATACAAGAATAAGTTCTGAATCAAACAGTTAAGTAAATTGCATTCACGATTTATGAAATCACAACTGAAAGTAATCAATTCATATGGTCAATATGTTCATGGCTTTGAAAGTCCCCCTAGCTAAAAGGAGTTTAGCTCCTCATGTTCGCAAAACAAAGATAATTATATTTAAACATTGAAAACAAAAGATTGAAAACACCTAAAAACGTTCCAGCAATCCAACTTGAATGACAAGCACGTCCATGGGTCCTCTTTCTTCCTCTTTGATGCGGCACAAGGTTTGGGTGAAGGTTTGAGTGGTGAATTATGATGGTGGATGGATGTAGGTGAGTTATTGTGAAGGATAGAATTTTGGGGGGGGGGGGGTTGCGGCAGAATGTGTATTATGTAGTTATATGGCTAAAAGGCACGACATTGATGTAGTTTTAGGGCAGGAATTATCTTTCCTATTCCACAAGAAAAGGTTAACAAAAATCAAAGAAATCAGGAAATGATACTTGGCAGATTTCCTCAAGAAAGGGTAAGTAAAGTTGCAGCAGAGAATAGGAAAGGAAAAGGTTATGCGGCAACGGTGTAGGAAAGGGTAAGTAGGTGCGGCACCCTTTAGGGAAAGGTTTAGGACTTCTAGAACATTTATTTAAGTGTCCTAAATTATTTTGAGATCCTCTTTTCAGCTGGAAATAAAGTAATATCAGATCAGGACAAAATTAGGAAACTTAGGCTAACATTCCTTCTTTCTTGCTGATTCTTTAACTTCCTTTTTCTTGAATTAATTTCTCCAGATTTGTAGCACATTCCTAGCCTCTTTTGGTTTTCAAATTCGTCCATCCACCTTGCTCGAAGCATGTGTTATCCATTCTAAGCCCAAAACCGCTCCAAAATGCACTAAAATGCACTTTCTTGCCACTTTAGCCATTTAAACCTACAAACACATGAAAATAGCTTAAAATACTAAAATAACTAAGAACTAACAACATAAATGCCAAGAAACAAGCCAACTAAGTCGCATAAATATGCTCCTATCATACGGCTGTTTGGCTTTGGTTCACTAAACAACTTCATCATGTTACGTGTTATGCAATTCAATGTCCTGCTTTGAATGAAATGGGTATGAGTTCTAGTATTTGGATCTATAATGATAAAATGCCTTCTAAGTAGCAACCAAGCAAAGAATAATGAGATCATGCAGCGACTTTAGAAAACAAGAAATCTCAGATTAATAACTCTCCAAACAAAGTTTAGGCTCAAGTCTCTCAGGGTTGTAGCGTTAGTTTGAGTTTCATCCTTCAAGCATGTTACAAAAACTGATTTTTTCCTTTGTGATTACATGTGAATTCGTGAACAAGAACTACAACTAAGCATTCACCTCCATGTTTGTAATTTTCTTTAACAGTCATGTAGTTAAATACCAAATCCTCATCATTGTGTTGGAAGGTACCCTAAGACACAAACACACAAAACAACAACTCTAAAAACTACTCTTTTTGGGTTTTTCAAAACTTTTTCCAATTTTTTTTTTTTTTTAATTTTTGTATTTTTCTGTCAAGACACATAAAAACACTTCAAAACACACTAAAAACATTTAAAACAGTGAGAAACAACTTTAGAAGTGATAGGTGATAAAATCCCACTTATTTTCATTATAAACACTTTATTTACCCCCCCCCCAACACTTAAATCAAACATTGTCCTCAATGTTTCAAACATAGACTCACACACAAGCAAACAAACAAACAAACAACGAACTAAGCATGGCAAGTATAAATGCATTAAAGAGAAGGGTTTAGGAACGCAAATCTGGTTGTGGAACGATTCCTAGGTCTTCCTTATTTGAATGCATGGGTTGCCTCCCAGGAAGCCCTTGCTTTAACGTCTTCGAGCTGGACGATACCTCCAATTAAGCATCATTGGAGCCCACGACATGGAGGGGTATGTCTTCCACAACATGCTCCTCGAAAGTCTCATAGTAATGCTTCAAACGATGCCCGTTCACTTTGAATTCTTGTCCGGTCTTTAAACTTTGAATTTGGACTGCACCATAAGGAAAAACATTAGTAATAACAAAAGGACCAACCCACTTAGAACGTAACTTACCGAGAAACAAATGAAGGCGGGAATTGAAAAGTAACACTTGTTGCCCTATGGAGAATGTCTTGCTACGAATCATCTTATCATGGAATGCCTTTGTCTTCTCCTTGTAAATTCGACCATTCTCATACGCCTCGTGCCTAATTTCTTCAAGTTCATTTAACTGAAGCTTCCTATAAATGCCAGCAGCATCAATGTCCATGTTGAATGTGTTGACAACCCAATGCGCCTTGTGCTCTAATTCCACAGGAAGATGGCATGGTTTGCCATATATGAGCTGAATTGGAGACATCCCAATTAGTGTTTTGTAGGCCATACGATACGCCCATAATGCATCATCCAAACCGAACTCCAATCTTTCCTAGTTGGCCCAACTGTTTTCTCCCAAATCTGCTTGATTTCTCTATTTGAAACCTCGGCTAGGCCACTTGTTTGGGGATGATAAGGTGTTGAAACCTTATGTGTGACATTGTACTTCTTGAGCAGCGCCTCGATGGTTCAATTACAAAAGTGAGAGCCTCCATCACTGATAAGTACTCGCGGCATTCCAAACCTTGCAAATATGTTACTTTTAACCAAAATCTGCGACCACTTTGGAATCATTAGTACAAGTAACTTTTGCTTCCACCCATTTCGACACATAATCCATAGCAAGTAAAATATAATTGAAACCATGAGATAAAAGAAAAGGACCCATGAAATCAATACCCCAAACATCAAAAATCTCAACAACCAAGATAGAGGTTTGCGGCATTTGATCTTTTGCACCTATATTTCCCGTTCTTTGACAACGATCACAAGTCATACAAAAGGTTCTAGCATCCTAAAGATAGTAGGCCAATAAAATCCACATTCTAAGACCTTAAGTGCTGTGCATTGTGTGCCAAAGTGTCCTCCACATGCATAAGTGTGACAGAAAGTTGAAATTGAATTAAACTCCGAATCATGCACACACCTACGAAGAATCTGATCAGGGCAATATTTCCACAAATAAGGGTTATCCTACACATAAAATTGTGCATCCTTTTTAAGTTTATCATGTTGGTGCTTGTTTAGGGTGCTTGGAACTTGTTTAGACACCAAATAATTCACCGAATCAGCATACCATGGCTCACTTACCATAATGGACAGCAGCTACTCGTCTGGGAACGTTTCTAAGATGGGTTGTAGCGTTGGTTTGAGTTTCTTCCTTCAAGCAAGTTACAAAAACTGATTTTATCCTTTTGTGATTACATGTGAATTCATATATGACAACTACAACTAAGCATAAACAAAAGAGCATATCAAACTTACATCCATGTTTGTAACTTTCTTTAACAGTCATGCAATTAAAAATCAAATCCTCATCATTGTGTTGGAAGGTACCCTAAGACACAAACACACAAAAACGACTCTTTTTCGTATTTTTCAAAACTTTTTTCTATTTTTTTTTCAAATTTTCGTATTTTTCTTTCAAGACACATAAAAACACTTCAAAACACACTAAAAACAGTGAAAAACAACTTTAGAAGTGATAGGTGATAAAAACCCACGAATTTTCAACAAAAACACTTTGTTTAGCCCCCCACACTTGAACCAAACATTGTCCTTAATGTTTCAAACATAGACTCACACACAAGCAAGCACACAACACAACTAACAAGCATAACAAAGATGGCAAAGTAAAAGCAATAAAGAGTAGGGTTTAGGAACGTAAATCTGGTTGTAGGGCCGAAGCTTCCTAGTTCTTCTTTATTTGCATGGGTTGCCTCCAAAGAAGCGCTTGCTTTAACGTCTTCCAGCCGGACAAATCCTTTAATTATGCTTCATTGGAGGCCACAGCATGGAATTGATCTTTGAATGGAAGGTGATACTTGAAATGATCCGGCAATGGTTTAAATTCTAGAGTGGGTGCCTGAATCATGAACATTATGTTACTATAAAACAGAACTGAAATTCGAGGATGTGGCTTACATGTGTGCTCCGACAAGAACTCAAGGACAAACACCACTTCGAAAGTTGTATGACTAGAAAATTCAGCCAGATTTGGTGTTTTGAGAGTTGTGGCTTGTCTCATGTCATAAAATTCAACTTCTTTGGGCTTTGTTGTCTCATGAACATCCTCTTTGATGCATTCTACATATTCTCCAGCCACTTCTTTCTCTTGAATCATTCTTCTTGAGGTACAATTCTCTTCAAAAATTTCAACACGTTCTGGAACTGGATTTGTTGTAACAAGAATCGGGATATCACTTTGCACCTTTGGAAAGGCTTCCACGGTTTTTTTTTCACTTTCTTCATTCTTGGAAATCATGAACCTGCGAGGAAAAGGGACATTTGGTGGAATGGGGTTAGAATGAATCGAGTTTGGAACAATATTACCAGAGTTGGACGGCCTAGGGACTCTAGGGGGCTGCGGCAAGGCATGAGAGAGGATTGGGTGTTGCGGCAAGGCTTCTTCTAAGCTTGTCTTGGCTAAATCTTCCTCCTTCTCTTCGAACAACAACTCTTTGTTCACTTCTAGGGTATGTTTGGACGTTTTTGGTTCAGCATAACCACTTTCTAAAGTGATAGCTTCATCGATTGCAACGTCTCCTATCGAATTGGCAGTAGTTGAGTTGAAGAGTTTGCTTTGTTCTTGCATTTATGCCATGAACTCTACCATCTCTCCAAGTTGATTGTTCAATTCACCTATTGTCTTGGTTTGGTCTTGCATATCGTGAACCATAGTAGTTAATAATTGAACAATTTGGTCATTATCCATGGACGAACCTGAACTTGGTTAGGCCGAATATGGTTGAGGCTGTGGTGGCTCATATGGATTTTGATAGATCTCCTTAGATGGCTGCCAATATCCTTCTTGTTGTGAGCCCTGCGTCAAAGAGGTTAGTACGTCACGAATTTTATCATAACTCATAGGTATACTTGAATTCGATTGGAATTATTGTGGGGGAGGCTGTGGTGGCTGCATAGGCGTTGTATAGAACTCCTCATATGGCTGCCAATATTCTCCTTGCTGAACCTCCTTAGCTTGATTTTGTGAACCTTGCGCCAAAGAATTTAATTCATCAAGAATTTGATCATAATCTATTGACGATCCTAAGTTGGGTTGGGCATATTGTATATGAGGTTGTGGTGGCTGCGCAGATCTTGAATAAAACTCCTCATCCTGTTGCCAATATCCACCTTGTTGAATTTGTTGAGGTTCCTCCTACATATAATCTGAATAATCTCTCCAATCCGAATTGTAAGCGTTGGAAAACATGTTGTCCTTTGATTGGTTATGGCTTTGATAACCCCAAGCACCTCTGTTTGTAGTGAATTGAGGACGTTGATGAGTTTGATATCCTTGCCCATAGGGCAACCCAAATGTAGGGGCAGTGTGCATTGTGGTTCTTTTGGCAATCTGGGACAATTAAGAAGTAAGATTCGCCAATTAAGCTTAAATGTTGGCAATTGCCATGTCTAGTACCTGAAACAAAGAAAACAGAGCAAAACAAAATCAAAAACTAAACTAGACTGAAAAACACTAAACTAGGCTCAATTAACTCAAAACAGCAAATAGAACTCAAACTAAACAGTTTCTGGACTCTAGACACTCAAAATAAGCTAATTAGACTCAAAACACACAAACTAAGTTTCTAAGACTCAAAACTAACACTAGGGGACGATTTGGAAGAAAATTAAACTAAGTAGACTCAAAATACTAAATGGGGATTGTTTTTGACGATTTTAACTAAAACTAAGCAAATTAAAGAAACAAACTTGAAAAGGTACGAATTTGGGTGAATTAAAGGGTGAATGACTAGCTAGAGGGTCCTTCTCCACACATGACACATATGCAATACAAATCGATTTCCAGTTATTCTTTCTATAAACCATGAATGACAATGCCCCAAATTAACCGTGATAGCACTGCTTTAACTCTCAGATTTTCCTAAATTCGTTGAATTGGATGGGATACGCATCGTCAACCCAAATTATTCTCCAATAGTTCTCTACATGAAAAGCATAATAGAAATACAATCAAAGATCATTAAGCTCTATGAAAATCATAAGCTTTGACAAGGCATTCGTGACTATGAAAAGCATGGCACTCCTGCCAGGAATTTACTTAACATGATCGTGACTAGCAACCTCCACTACTTGTAAATATAAGTTTGTAACTATTAGGTGAAACTCCCTTATATTTTAGCATCAAATTCATGCATGCAAACTAAGTATGCATCCCTAATCAACATACATGAATAAGTTTTAAATCAAACAGTTAAGCAAATTACATTCAAGATTTATGAAATAATAACTGGATGTAATCAATTCATGTCACATATATGTTCATGGCTTTGAATTCTCCCCTAGCTAAAATGAGTTTAGTTCCTCACGTTCACAATTAAACAAAGATAACTTAAATTAAACATTGAAAACAGAGGATAAAATACAACTAGAAATGCTCCAGCAATCCAAGGCTTGAATGGCAGGCACGGCACTAAGTTATATCTTCCCCTTCCTTGCACAGCTGCGACACAATGAGTGTGTGGTGGATGGATGTCGGTGAGTTATGGTAAAGGGTGGTAGTTTGAATGGTGCGGCAGATTGGGGTATGTATAGGCCTACGGATTACTTGGCCTAGGTTGTCAAGGAAAAGGATTTAGGACTCCAATCCAACAAGGAAAAGGCCTTCTAGAAAGGTTGGGGCGCCAGATTTTTAGGACTTTTAGAAAGGTTGGGGCGCCAGATTTTTAGGATTTCTAGAAAGGAAAAGGCCTCCTAAAAACAGGTTTTAGGTGTCCTAATATGAAAAGGAGTCCCCCTTGTAGCTGGAATTAAGGTAGGATAAGATTAGGATAGGATAATATAAGATAAGGTAAGATAAGGTTAGTTTGGATCAGATAAGGTTTGATAAGGTTTTGGATAATGTTCCTTCTTTTTAGCTGATTCCTTATCTTCAATGACTTGAATTAATTTCTTCAACTTTTTTGCACATTCCTAGCCTCTCTTGAACTCCAAATTCGTCCATCCATCTCGCTCCATACATGTGCTATCCATTCCAAGCCCAAAACTGCTCTAAAATGTTCCAAATTGCACTTTCTTGCCAACTTTGTCATTTGAACCTACAAACACACGAAAATAGCTTAAAACACTTAAATAAGCAATAACTCACTAAATAAATGCAAGGAAACAAGCTAACTAAGTCGCATAAATATGCTCCTATCAACTATCTTGGTAATGGTTTCGGAAACCCATATTATGTCCAAACATTGAATCACCGTTTAGTTGTAGCTAGCTAACTTTGAATTAATAGAAACCAAAACTACGTCAAAGATGGTTTCTTCCTAGTCAACCAATCTCTTTGATTGTAGTCACCTTAAGCTACCAATTAGCTTTAAAGGTTTCATTATTTCGGGTCAAATGGTACTGTACCATTTCCTTGAGTATATGTCGTATATACACTCAATGTAGTCATAAGGATTTTCATTCTTATTTCTTTCGAATTAAAAGGTTTAACTCTATGCCATAGTCATAAAGTTCAAACCATTCAACTAAGAAGGTTTATAGATCCTTCTTGACTTCCTTGGAGCTAGTGGTGTAGGAACTAGGTTGTTATATTTGTTGATTATCATCTTGTTTCTCAAAGAACCCATTCTTTGAGTTCTATCTCTCGTTCATTTGCCCTATCTTAGGAAAATCCTAGTGTAGGATTATAATGAACTACCCAACAAACAACATTTGTCAGTTGGTTTATAGAAGTGACATCCAAAAGTTAATTTAAGGATATCCCACAAGATTGTTCTCAAACAAATATTGCTTATTAGCACACAACCCCAAATCTTAACACGATTAAGACTTGTCTTTCTTTCCAACTACATCCTATGGAGTCTTGAAATTTTTTGAAAGATCTTTTAATTGGCAATCATATTGTCTTAGAAGTATATATCCTATATATGGGTAATTGATAACATCCAACGAACTAAATCTTATTCGAGTTCGTTCTTCTCCTAATGGTGAAATCCATTATCTTATGATGCTACTTTCCTTGATTTCTATCAAGGAAACTCTTCTAGAGTGTTATATTTCCTTGGATCAAATCTAAGGAGGTAAATACTTTAGACGTCTTGCTCATCAACTTACATTCTTGAATTCTTTGAAACCTTTTGCAAAGTATTCGGACTTTTGTTTATTCAAAATAAACGATAGTCCAACTGAGAGCGATCTTCGGTGAATGTCATACAACATGAGTAGTATTATGTTGTGGACAAGTGCCACTAACATCTAAGTGAATTAACCTCAACAACTTTGTGATTCTTTCTTCTTTCCAAAGGAATAAAGATTCGAACATTTCGCCTCTATACAATTTTAACAAGAAGGTATTAGATCCAGATCTAACAATCTCAAGCATCCATCTATGACCAACTCGTAATTTATGTTTTAGAGGTATCACAACTTAGTTTGGGATTAGTCACTACCTTGCAACCTTATGGGTTTGAAGCATCGTCATATTCTAAATAGCCAACAGTACCACATTATCTCGACTATAGAGACAATCAATTAGATTACAATAATCTAATCATTGATTAATAAAGAACAATGTTTTGTCAAACAAAACATTCATCCATCTCTTATAGTGACGGAATTAAGTTCCTTTATTCAAACTGGAATGTAAAGACAATCTTGGTTTTTCCAATTCCTTTGGTAGTTCATATGAGGAAGTAAGTACTATCTGCTTTTGCAGAGATCTATATTTGATTCACGTTCTGAATGTGAAGTACTTTCTCTTCTCTCATCAATCTTCTACTTCTTATTAGCCACACTTTTACAACGATTGTAAAAACATAGTTACTAATACGGAATCAAGCATTCAAGTAGAAGAACTAACTGTTTTGAACTATTCAAGAAGAATTTACAACACCTTCGAAAGGTGTGTTCTTGACACTTGCAAGACATTTCTTGCATATACCCCTTCCAATGTCCATCCTTTCATAAAGAAAGTTTGTTCCCTTGGAGTTATTTTGCCTTCTTCATTTGACTTCTCCCTTGACTACAATAGTCATGGTCCCTAAACTCCCACTGTCTCTCTTGAAACTTATTTCAATTGTGTTAAACACATCAAACGATTTGGAGAGCGTGCGGTTATTGTTTACTATGTAGTTTACTATAAACTTAGTGAACCATTTGGTTAGGGACTCATAGGTGAAGTCCTTGTCTAGTTTCCGTCTCGTGAAGTGGTTTAACACTTCAACACTCAATGATTCAAAATCATCATAAGTCCATATTGATGGACTATTTTTGTCAACCAACCATCTTGTTCTAAACAAGATTACAAACATTCAAGAGTTGTTCAAGGCAACTCTCATTTCTTCATACAACAATTTGTAAGTGAAGAATCATGGCACATGAAGTGTCCATGTCCTTGTGCTTACTTCTCAAGTTCCTTGTTCATGTAACAAAGAAACAAGCACTAATGTTTGCATTTAACTAAGAGTTGTTCAAAGCAATTCTTATTTCTTCATACAACAATTTGTAATTGAAGAATTATGATACTAAAAGTGTTGTCCTCTTTATGATAGACTTGTCTAACATATTCTTCCAATGATACATTATCACAAGGAAGATTGTGAGGATGAGACTACTTAGGTACATATACAATCCATTCAAGACAATCTATGGGATTGTGGCACTAAGTCCAGAAACTAAAGTTTTTCTTTGTCAAGTTTTGGATAGCATTTGCAAATATATCGGTAAATAAATACATAATGAATATAAATCGATTGATTTTAAGCCATTTGATCCGGGTCTTTAAATCAAATAGCACCACCCACTATTTTTGGCAAATTCCATATCCCTCATCAGAATTCGAGAGTTTTGGAGAAAACTCTTAGTAGGGTATGGGAGGTTCACTATTACCAAGCCCACCTCACAATGATATGATGTTGGCTAGCAACAATAATAATGAGAGAGTACGCTTACTCATTTACATCTAATGTAAGTACCCATCTTAGTTGGCCTCTAGAGAATGAAGCCTCACAATGATATGATGTTGGCTCCATTGCACTTAGTTGAGTCATTCCCACCATGCAAGTTTGAGTAGGGGTTCAAGAACAACCTCACAATGATATGATGTTGATCATTCTCGTTGCCTACCTTCACAACATCATGTATGCATATAGGATTCCTCCCGAGTGTAAGCACGCACTTTGTACTCCCCCATGATAGGGTGAAGTCGGTGTACGAGTCACAAACGATCGGAGCGTACCATGGTGGAAGGCCACAAAATAGTGTTCAAAGCACTCTCATGCTTGTCAACTTAATAATTGTTTGGTTGAGGGTTTTAAGGTCTCATCACATTTAAGCATTGATTTTAATCTTATTAAAACAATTTGGTCCTATTAGAACTATTGGTCCATGTGATTGATTTAGTTGTATATGATACTCCCACTATGCTTGTAAAACGGTTTTTAAAGCAAGAGTATATGGTACTACTAACATAAGCTTTGCATTCATTGATGGACTATATAGTTACCTTAGGGCCTTAGGATGACTATGAACCTTTGATTCGATCCAACACGAGCCCAGTGTTGGATCTCGGTCTATGGATGGAGATTGATTTTAGTTACGAGTTT
Source organism: Heteromeles arbutifolia (assembly GCA_024362995.1). Classification (NCBI taxonomy): domain Eukaryota; kingdom Viridiplantae; phylum Streptophyta; class Magnoliopsida; order Rosales; family Rosaceae; genus Heteromeles; species Heteromeles arbutifolia. The sequence goes on along the minus strand of JANCRC010000002.1, from coordinate 32,165,278 downwards.
AATCATATTAAGGCGTGTTTTTCCTATTGGGCGTTGGACCCAACTACTCCAATTTCATGCATATCAAATAAACAAGAAAGGAGTACTTCAAAGTAAAGAAGATCTTATGCTCTTTTACAACATTTGATCAAAACAAATTACTGATAGGAGCATATTTATGTGACTTAGCTAGCTTGTTTTCGTGCATTTATATTGTTATTCCTTAGTTATTTTAGTGTTTAAAGTCATTTTCGTGCAATTTCAGGTTCTATAGACAAAGTATGCAAGAAAGTGCATTTTGGAGCCTTTTGGAGCAAAAATTGGGCTTGGAATGGATATCATATGCTTGGAGCAAAAGGAATGGATGAAATTGAAGACTTGAAGATGTAAGGATTCCTAATCAACGAAGGATTCCTAATCAAAGGAGGATTCCTAGTTGAACAAGGATTCCTACTCAAACAAGGATTCCTACTTGAAGTAGGAAAGTTAAGCCAAGGTTTCCTATTTTGGTTTGACCTTTCCTAATCCTAAATGTCCCTAAGTTCCAGCAACAATGAAGACCTCTTATGCATTTTAGGACACAAATTGAACCTTCCTTGCACCTAATTCATCCAACCGCACCTCCCTTGACTTTTCCTCTTCCTTGTCGTGCAAGGGAGAGTGCCCTTTACTATTTTTTGCCTTAAAACACATTCTCCTTTTGTTTTAACATCTCTACCGCACCTTGTTGCCCTATTTCCTTGGGATTCTGACTTTAATTCCTATTTCCCTTAAAGTTTTGGTTTAATTTCTGTTACCTAAATTATTTCCTAGCTTTAAATACCCTAAAGCCTTTAAATAAACTTGCTTTACCGCCGCACCCTAGGGGGATCCATCCATAAAATACATCCAGCCGCACAGATTCACATATATACACTTCCAAAAACACAATTCCAGCCACTTTCTACCCTTACCGCAAACCATTCACTCTCTAAACTTCTATCCCTTCATCCAAACACATCCATATACATCCATAGCCTCTTGTGCCGCAGCAAGGTGGGGAAGAAGAAGAGCCTTTGGCGTTTCAAGCTTGAAGATTGGAGCGTTTTAGGTGTACTTTGTTCTTGTTTTCAATGTCTACCTTATTATTACTTTCTGATTTTGCTGTAACCATGAGTGGCTAAACCCCTATTTGGCTAGGGGGAAGTTCGAAGCCATGAACATGCTTGAGATATGAATTGATTTCCTCCAATTGTGATTTGATAAGTTGTGATTGCAATTCAATTAACTGTTTTCTTCATAACTGATTCTTGTATGTTGATTAAGGATGCATACTTAGTTTTCATGCATGAGTTTGATGCTAGAATATAAATGAGTTTCACCTAATCGTTACAAGTTTATATTCATGAGTAGTGGAGGTTGCTAGTCACAATCGCGTTAATTGAATTCTTAGAAAGCGTATCATGGATTCATAGTTACAATTGTCTCGTCAACACTTATGATTTTCATGGAACGTAATGATCTCTGATTGTATCTCTATTATGCATTCATGTAGGGGACTTTTGGGGAATGATTTGGGTTGTTGCATGCATTTATCCAATTCAAAGAGTAAAGGAAAATCCGAGGGTTAATTAGTGCATCACGGTTAATCTGGAGTGTTGAGCATCGTAATTTATTGACAAGCAATTGGAAATCGATTCATGTACAAGTGATTCATGTACAAGTGTGCCACCTTGTTGGTCTCCCTTCCACTAAAATGTATAATGGGGTATTGATGCTATTGCCTACTTAAAATATTGTAGAAAACAAGGAGTAGGTACATTATTTTAGTTTGCCTACTTGCATATATAATTAAGGAGTAGGTAAATTATTTTAGCACATAAATTCATTTATATTAAAAACGGCTCCTTTGAACAAATACTAAATGATGTAGTTATTATATATGGCAATGCATTATATTGTTGGAAACTTAAAAAACAAATTGTTGTTAAAATTGATTTCTTAATCACAGATTAGGATAATTTGGTTAGAGTAATTGACTACCATAAACACTAATTACTGTATTCAGCACTCCTAAAACTCAAGTTGAACGACTATTGATCCAACAATTGTTTTGTAATTATCAACAAGTTGTTCATGTGGTGCTACTTTTATTTTATGATGTTTGAAGAGGTCTCATATTCGAAACCGGTATCCACCAATGATCTGAAAAGGTTTTAAAGTTCTGTTTGCTTCCCGAGAATTCACTAGGACAACACATTTAGGGGCTTCATTTGTATCACCGTTTGGATGACCTTTGTAGGTGGGATTGCTCTGAGCTGGATTCGTTGTTCAATGTGTTACAAGTTTCTATCTCAATCTAATAAAATCTTCTATCGTTTGACCAAAAAAAAAATTATAAAAACATAAACACCCAATCCAACTTGATGCCAAGGAATGTGGTTAATTCATCACCCCTTCCTTTTTTTTCTTCTTTTAAATTTAGCTTTCAAAGAAGGGTAAGCAACCATCTAACCTTTTACCATGGACATGAAGAATGACACATACACCTTTCATGTTATTAACGTTGCATTGGAGAGTGTATGTAAGTCTCTTGTGGTCATGAGATAAAAATAAAATTGATCCGAACTCTAGAAATATCAACTTACTTACACTGTGTGCCTACACAAGGGGTACCTTTTTGGCTTTCCGTCTTAATCATTAGGAAGAAAAATAAACATGCTCGATTACATTCACGAGGAGTTGACAAACAAATGATTGAAAATCCAAGTCATATAAGCAAACCATTGTACATCCATGCAAAAGGAAAATCACATTTTTGGCTTGTTTAATCATCCCTAATCAGATTGAGGATAATTGAATTAATGAAGAATTGGATTGAGGGGGAATCATAATTAGATTTCTGTTAAAATTGTTTACTAAACTCGTTTTACAATCGATCAACCATCATAATTAGACCTCTAGCTAACCCATCAACCATCTTATTCCCAAAATTCGTTTTACAATCTATTTAGTTTTACAAGTTGTTTGTCTCAAATTCGTCCAAACCAAACCCCCCCCCCTTTTTATTTTCTTGTTTCAAAGTGTTTAAAATCTGTTTTGTTTATGTTTTTAAGTATTTTGAGTCAAGCCAAAACTCTAAATTCGTCCAAAGTTGTGTTTTGAGTCAGAAATTGCCCAATTAGTGTTTTTAGGCAGTTTTGAGTGTTCTTAGCTTGTTTTGAGTTTTGTGAACCTGTTTTGAGTCCTTTGAGTCTATTCAAACATTTTAAACTTTGTTTTTATGTTTTAAAGTCAGTTTAGAGGTTTTAGCAAGCCCTCCTAATCCCTGGTCCAGAACGATCCCTACTTGCATCTTTACTACAATTCGACAACAAGAGGGTTTAATTTGAGTGCTTAACTTTCATCGCATCAAATTTTGGCGCCGTTGCGGGGGATTAGCAAATTCTTTTTCGTTTGTTTTTGTTTAAGATTCTGAATTTGTTTTGTTTCCTGTTTTTAGGTACTAGTTTATGACTCGAAGCTCTCAACTTGTTTGTGAAAACAAGTTAGAATTTGACGACGATTTTGAACGAACTTTGAGAAGGAAGAAGAAATGACCAGAACCTAGCCCACCTAATTCTAGCTCTGAATCTGTGTTTGACGAAGAAGAGGAGAAAGAACAAGCTATGGCAGCGGATAATCGAACAATCAAGGAGCTTTCTGCCTCGGGATTAGACAATGCCGTTCCTTTGTGCATTCAATATCCTAGGGCTGCCCAAGACAAGACCGATGAGTTCGAATTGAAGTCTAGTTTACTGCACCACATTCCCAAATTCCATGGGCTGTCCATGGAAGATCCAAACAAGCATGTGAAAGAGTTCGAAGTGGTGTGTTCAAGCATGACTCCAATCAATGTCGATGGCAACATTTTGAAGATGAAGGCATTTCCCTTCTCACTTCTAGAGAAGGCTAAGGATTGGTTATATGAATTAGCCCCTGGAACCATCACTTCTTGGGAAAGCATGAAGAGGGCATTTTTAGAGAAGTTCTTCCCTACTTCAAGAGTCATTCTTTTGAGAAAGAAGATTAGCGAAATCCAGCAAAGCCAATGCGAGTCATTTCCAGCATATTATGAGCGTTTCAAAAGCCTTGTCGCATCCTGTCCTCAACATTAAATGAAAGAAAAGCATCTCCTTTAATACTTCTATGAAGACCTTCTTCCCATTGAAAGGCAAATGCTAGATGCTTCAACGGGAGGTGCGTTGGTGGACAAGACACCTATGGCAGCAAAGACGCTGATTGCAAACCGTGCATTGAATGCACAACAATATGAAGGCATTGGGCAGATAGACCCCCCACGGCAACAGCTACATGAGGTAAGTTCTATATCCGACATTCAATCTCAATTGGCTAATCTTACTTCTATTGTGTCTCAGATGGCCGAAGGGATGAGGATGCAAGGACCTAGTGTGTGTGGCGTGTGTTCTATCGAAGGACAATCCTCTGAGAAGTGCCCGCAATTGATTGAGAATGAGGGATGGGAATCTGCCAATGCCGTGGGTTTTGGAAGCTAAAATCAGCAACAGAATTATCCATACTCTAATACTTACAATCCGGGCTGGAGAGATCATCCAAATTTCAAATGGAGGGAGCCTCAACAACCCCAACAACAAGGAGGATTTAGGCAGCAACCCCCGGGCTTCTATACAAATCAATACGCATCAACACAATCCCAACAACAACCTGCCCAAAACAATTCAGGTATGTCCTTCGATAATGATATGCTTATTAAATTACTTACCAATTTGTCTCAGGGACAAGAAAACCAAAACAAAGCGATGCAAAATCAAGCCAAGGAGGTGGATGAATTGAAGAAGCAAATAGGGCAGATTTCAGAGTTCCTTCGGCAGTTCCAAGAACAAAGCAAACTTCCTAGCTCAACCGTTGTGAATCCAAAGGGAGGATTCGAATCTGCGAAGGCCATCATATTGCGAAATGGAAAACATGTTGGAACAGACCCGCAACCCTCCAAATCACATCCAAAAGAGGACGAGAAGTTGCTGATTGAAGAGGATGACCAAGCACAGCCAACGGCAAGGGTAGAACCACCCTTGCCGCAGCCTCCTAAGCACCCTATGCCGTCCGCTTTAACTAAGGTAGGTCGAAATTGGAATCCTTCTAACGTTATTCCATCAAATGTGCCTTTCCCTCGTAGGTTCTTACAAGCTAAGAGTGAAGAGAATGAAAAGGATGTTCTAGAGACCTTTAAGAAGGTGCAAGTCAATATCCCGCTTCTTGATGCAATAAAGCAGATTCCGAACTATGCTAAGTTTTTGAAGAAGCCTTGCACAACCAAGAAACAAATTCACGAGAACGAAGTGGTGCATATGAGTGAAAATGTCTCAGCCATCTTGCAACGTAAACTGCCCCCTAAATGGAAAGATCCGGGTAGTTTTACAATTCCTTGTGTTATTGGCAATACTCGGTTTGAACATGCCATGTTTATGACATCCAACATCGCCTAGGGGAGTGATCCTTAAATGTATATTCCCATCCCTACCTAGCACGAGGCCTTTTGGGAGCTCACTGGCTTTGGGTTCTATCGGAACTCTGAAGTTAAGCGAGAAGGGGGCCAAAGCACTACCAGGATGGGTGACCCACTGGGAAGTTGCTCGTGAGTTCCCAGAAACAAAACCGTGAGGGCATGGTCGGGGCCCAAAACGAACAATATCGTGCTGTGGTGGTGGAGCGGGCCCGAGAAGTGGTCCGCCCCGGGCAGGGATTTGACAAATGGTATCAGAGCCAATCCCTGGCCGGAAGTCTGCCGACGAGGACGTCAGGCCCTTAAGGGGGGTGGATTGTGACATCCCACATCGCCCAGGGGAGTGAACCTTAAATGTATATTCCCATCCCTACCTAGCACGAGGCCTTTTGGGAGCTCATTGGCTTCGGGTTCCATCGGAACTCCGAAGTTAAGCGAGAAGGGGGCCAAAGCACTCCCAGGATGGGTGACCCACTGGGAAGTTGCTCGTGAGTTCCCAGAAACAAAACCGTGAGGGCGTGGTCGGGGCCCAAAGCGGACAATATCGTGCCACGGTGGTGGAGCGGGCTCGGGAAGTGGTCCGCCCCGGGCTGGGATGTGACAATGTTAGACTTAGGTGCATCAATTAATGTCATGCCTTATTCTATTTATGCATCTACGAACTTAGGAGAGTTGAAAAATGATGGTGTGATTATTGAATTGGCCGATCGTTCTAAGGCATATCCAAAAAGGGTTTTGGAAGATGTTTTGGTGCAGGTTGATCATTTGATTTTTCTGGCGGATTTCTATGTACTTGACATGGAGGACTCAGCCCACTCTCCACCGTCGCCACTCTTACTTGGATGACCTTTTATAAAAACAGCTCAAACCAAGATTGACGTGGCCAAGGGAGTAGTAATTATGGCGTTTGGTGGTGATATGATCAACTTTAATATTTCTAAATCTGTTGAGAATACTAATGGTGTTCGTTCTTGTTTTGTCATTGATAAAATAAAAAATAAAGGGAAGGAACATTCAGTATCATTCAAGAATGATGCATTTCGAACCACCAATGAAGAGGGACTTGGAGTGAAGCACAAGGATTGCACAGCCACAAGCCTCAAACCTCCAAATCTGGCCGAAAGCATCCCACATGCATTTGTTGATAGTGCTGCCACTTCATTGCAGTACATTGGTAAGCCACCTATTCTAGATTCGATTCCCATTTCAACTAATAGGTTGTTACGTTGTATGGTGCAGATTCATAATCAAATCCAAGCTGGTGGGCATGATTACATTGATTTTAGGATGTTCAATGCCACAATTCGGAAGGATCACTACCCTTTACCATTTATAGACCCAATGCACGAGCTGTTTGAGGGGTATGTGGTGGAAGAACTACCTCTACATGCCGTGCGTACCAATGGAGCTTAAACCGAGGAATCGTTCGACTGCACGACATTAAAGCAAGCGCTTCTTGGGAGATGACCCATGCATTCAACGAAGGAAGTTCTAGGAATCACCCAATAACCAGATTTGCGTTCCTAAACCCTTTTCTTTACTGCTTTTATTTTGCTTTGATTAGTTAGTTGTGTTATTTCTTTGCTTTTTGTGAGTTTATGCTTGAAACATTGAGGACAATGTTTGATTTAAGTTTGGGGGGGGGGGGGTAACAAAGTGTTTTTGCATGATTTTCGTGGGATTCTATCACCCATTATTTCTAGAGTTGTTTCTCAATGTTTTAAAGTGTTTTTAAGCTGATTTGGAGTGCTTTTGTGTGTTTTGAAGTAAAAATCCGAAAATGTGATAAAAATTTGAAAAATACCAAAAAGAGTTGTTTTTGAGTCGTTTTTGTGTGTTTGTGTCTTAGGTACCTTCCAACACAATGATGAGGATTCGGTTTTTAATTGCATGACTATTAAAGAAAGTTATGAACATAGATGGAAGTTTGATATGCTCTTGGTTTATGCTTGGTTGTAGTTGTTGTTCACGAATTCAAATTTGATCACAAAAGGATAAAATTAGTTTTTGTAACATGCTTGAAGGAAAGAACTCAAATTAACGCTACATCCCTGAGAGACTTAAGCCTAAAACATTCTTTGGAGAGTTATTAATATGTGCATTCTTGTTTTCTAAAGTCGTTGCATGATCTCATTATTCTTTGCTTGGTTGCGACTTAGAAGGCGTTTCATCATTTAGTTCCAAATACTAGAACTCATGCCCGTTCCATTCAAAGCATGACATTGATTTGCATAACACATGATCAAGATGAAGTTGTTTAGTTTCCACCACAGCCAAAAAACCGAACCCCCATTTGTCTTAGGTTATGTAGGTTTAACCCCTTTTGAGCCTTATTTAGCCTATGTTCTTTGTTAACCACATTATCCTTACCTAGCCTAGTTTAGGACTATCCATACCCTTGTTCTTAAAGGATAGTGAAGCATGACTTAGAAAGAATTCCTTTTGATTGTCCTTTTTCCAGAAAAACAAGTGTGGGGGAAGGGATTTATGTGTGTGTGTGCGCCAAGAAAAAGAAATAAGGCACGGGTTTGGTAAAGAAAAAGAAAAACGTATGCAAAAGAAAAGAAAAAGAAAAAGTTATGAAAAGAAGGAAAAAAGAGTTTGAAAAGAAGAAAGAATGAGTTTAAGAGTGTTGATTGTTGAAGGAAGGGTCCAAAACATTGAATCTGGCCCTAAAATGTGTAAATCTACCCTTTTTGTTCAAAGTTAAATTTGGGCATTCAAAAGTGAATTCTAAGTGTTGATTTCATTGCTTTACTTACTATTTCTTTAAGAACCTTTGTTTTTCCTTACCTTTCTTTGTTAGCCAACACCCTTAGCCCCGTTGCAATCCATTGACTTCTATCTTGGGTGTTGTGTGTTTCAATATGTGGAGTTTGGAATTGGTATGAGCATATGGCATCACTGGTTCTCGCATCTAAGTAGTGGCATTCCATTCATGAGATCATATTCATTTATGCATTAATAATTCCAGAAAAATGCTTTATTTGCTATAACATATGTGAGTTCGTTTTCATGTTTACACCAATCTTCTCACATGTACCTAGTGTAGGGTGTGTAGTCAGAAAATATGAGTGAAAATTGAGTGCATATCTAGTAAGGAATTGAGTGAATTCTCTAAGGCATGTTACTACATTCAAAATGTTGTTTTAATTGATTAAATGCGAGCTAGTGAATGGTGGCCATGATTAAGTATGTGCTCGAGGGTAAGGATGACTAAAATCTGTGGGAGTAATGATTTTTAGCATGTCATGTGCATTGGTAATCCCTGAGGAAACTGTTGGAAGGATTAGAATGTGTTTTGTTTACTGCTTTGTTTTGTTTGTTTTGTTTTGCTCGAGGACTAGCAAAAGCTAAGTGTGGGGGAATTTGATAGGAGCATATTTATGCGACTTAGCTAGCTTGTTTTCATGCATTTATATTGTTATTCCGTAGTTATTTTAGTGTTTAAAGTCATTTTCGTGCAATTTTAGGTTCTATAGACAAAGTATGCAAGAAAGTGCATTTTGGAGCCTTTTGGAGCAAAAATTGGGCTTGGAATGGATATCACATGCTTGGAGCAAAAGGAATGGATGAAATTGAAGACTTGAAGATGTAAGGATTCCTAATCAACGAAGGATTCCTAATCAAAGAAGAATTCCTAATCAAAGGAGGATTCCTACTCAAACAAGGATTCCTACTTGAAGTAGGAAAGTTAAGCCAAGGTTTCCTATTTTGATTTGACCTTTCCTAATCCCAAATGTCCCTAAGTTCTAGCAACAATGAAGACCTCTTATGCATTTTAGGACACAAATTGAACCTTCCTTGCACCTAATTCATCCAGCCGCACCTCCCTTGACTTTTCCTCTTCCTTGCCATCCAAGGGAGAGTGCCATTTCCTATTTTTTGCCTTAAAACACATTCCTTTTTTGTTTTAACATCTCTGCCGCACCTTGTTGCCCAATTGCCTTGGGATTCTAACTTTAATTCCTATTTCCCTTAAAGTTTTGGTTTAATTTCTGTTACATAAATTATGTCCTAGCTTAAAATGCCCTTAAGCCTTTAAATAAACTTGCTTTGCCACACCCTAGGGGGATCCATCCATAAAATACATCCAGCCGCACAGATTCACATATATACACTTCCAAAAGCACAATTCCAGCCACTTTTTCCCCTTGCCGCAGACCATTCACTCCCTAAACTTCTATCCCTTCATCCAAACACATCCACATACATCCATAGTCTCTTGTGCCGCAGCAAGGTGGTGAAGAAGAAGAGCCTTTGGCGTTTCAAGCTTGAAGATTGGAGCGTTTTAGGTGTACTGCGTTCTTATTTTCAATGTCTACCTTGTTATTACTTTCTGATTTTGCTGTAACCATGAGTGGCTAAACCCCTATTTGGCTAGGGGGAAGTTCGAAGCCATGAACATGCTTGAGATATGAATTGATTTCCTCCAATTGTGATTTGATAAGTTGTGATTGCAATTCAATTAACTGTTTTCTTCATAACTGATTCTTGTATGTTGATTAAGGATGCATACTTAGTTTTCATGCATGAGTTTTATGCTAGAATATAAATGAGTTTCACCTAATCGTTACAAGTTTATATTCATGAGTAGTGGAGGTTGCTAGTCACAATCGCGTTAATTGAATTCTTGGCAAGTGTATCATGCACTCATAGTTACAATTGTCTCGTCAACACTTACGATTTTCATGGAACGTAATGATCTCTGATTGTATCTGTATTATGCATTCATGTAAGGGACTTTTGGAGAATGATTTGGGTTGTCGCATGCATTCATCATAGTCAAAGAGTAAAGGAAAATCCGAGGGTTAATTAGTGCATCACAGTTAATCTGGGGTGTTGAGCATCGTAATTTATTGAAAAGCAATTGGAAATAGATTCATGTACAAGTGTGTCATGTGTGAAGAATGGACCTCTAGCTAATCCATCAACCATCTTATTCCCAAAATTCATTTTACAATCTGTTTAGTTTTACAAGTTGTTTGTCTCAAATTCGTCCAAACCAAAACCCCCCCCCTTTTTATTTTCTTGTTCCAAAGTGTTTAAAATCTGTTTTGTTTATGTTTTTAAGTATTTTGAGTCAAGCCAAAATCCTAAATTCGTTCAACGTTGTGTTTTGAGTCAGAAACTACCCAATTAGTGTTTTTAGGCAGTGTTGAGTGTATTTAGCTTGTTTTGAGTTTTGTGAACCTGTTTTGAGTCCTTTGAGTCTGTTCAAAGGTTTTTAACTTTGCTTTTATGTTTAGTTTAGAGGCTTTAGCAAACCCTCCTGATCCCTGATGTGAAAATTACTTGACACTCAAATTAAAACCCTATCGACGTAGTATATGAAAGTAGGGATCGTTTTAGGCCGGGGATTAGAAGGGATGCTAATCTACACAATTTAAACTCTAAAACACTAAACTGGACTCTAGACAACTCAAAACTGACCAAATTGACTCAAAACAGCAAAACTAATTTAAACAGACTCAAAACAGGTACTAGAAAGTGAATTGGATGAATTTTAGACTACTAAGACTCAAAACACTAAAAAGAGACAGATTTGGACGAATTTAACAAAACTAAAACACAAATAAGAACTGGGGGGGTTTTTAGATGAATTTATCAAAACTAAGACGATTTCAGCAAACAAATTAAGTTAAAACGAAATTAAGGTGAATTCAAGGGTGAAAAGCTAGTTAGAGGGTTCTTCTCCACACATGAACATATGCATACAAATTGATTTCCAGTTATTCTTTCGATAAACCATGAATGACAATGCTCCGAATTAATTGTATTGCACTAATCAATTCTCATATTTCCCTAAGTTCATTGAATTGAATGGATAACGCATCACAACCAAATTATTCTTATCAAGTTCCCTAACTATGGAATACGCATGATAGAGACACATATCAAAGATCATTAAGTTCCATGGAAATCATAAACATTGACAAGGCATTCATAACTATGAACTGCATGTTAATTCTGCCTTGGATTTACTTAACATGATTGTGACTAGCAACCTTTACTACTTGTGAATATAAGTTCATAACGATTAGGTGAAATTCCCTTATATCCTAGCATCAAATTCATGCATGTAAACTAAGTATGCATCCTTAATCAACACACAAGAATAAGTTCTTAATAAAACAGATAAGTAAACCACATTCACAATTTATGAAACAATAACTGGAGGTAATCAATTCATACTAAACATATGTCCGTGGCTTTGAATCCACCTCTAACTAAAACGAAATTTGTTCCACATGTTCAACATAATTGAAAAGCAAATTAAATTAAACATGGAAACAGAAACAAGAGAAGAAAGAACTCCAAGAACTCCAATGGTTGCAGGTAGGCTGCGGCACAACCCTTCCCCTCCAATGGAAGCCACGGCAAGGCCTTGTCTTCCCTCCTCTACAAAGGCTGCGGAAAAGGGGATGAGTGGATGTAGATGGATTGCTGTGATGTAGAATGAATTGTGATGTGTATAGGGGGTGGTGTAACCTGCGGCAACTCTCTAATTCTGTATATATAGGCACCACAAACCCTAGGGTAATCAGATTAGGACTTGGACACAGCATAAGCAAGGGATTAGGACCCTAGGTGCGGCAGAATGTGTGAATCCCTTAGGAAAAAGGATTATGGTCCAATTGATTTCTGAAAAGGATTTGTAAAACCCAAATCCACAAGGAAATACGCTAACAAATCAGAATCTGAGAGGGAAAGGGATAGGGAATGCACGGCATAGAGGGATAAGGCAGGGAATGCCTTGCAAGGCAAGGAAAAAACCTTCTAGAGAGGAGGGAGGCGCCAGATTTATAGGACAAGGGATAGGACTTCTAGAAATCAGGTTTTAAGTCTCCTAAACTGAAATTAAATCTCTTTTGTAGCTGAAAACAAGGTAGGATAAGATTAGGATAAGATAAGATAAGGTTTGGATAAGATAAGGTAGTTTGGATAATGTTTTGGATAATTCCCCTTCTTTATAGCTGATTTCAAGCCTTTGTATCTTCAATTTCGTCCATCAACTTGCCTCCATGCTTGCACTACCCAATCTTGGCCCAAAAATGCTCTAGAATGCTCCAAATTGCTTCTTTTTGCCATCTTGACACTTAGAACCTACAAACACACGAAAATAGCTTAAAATACAAAATTAACTAAGAACTAACAACATAAATGCATGAAAACAAGCTAACTAAGTCGCATAAATATGCTCCTATCAAATTCCCCCACACTTAGCTTTTGCTAGTCCTCAAGCAAAATGAAACAAAACAAACAAACCAAACAAACTAGACCTTCCAACGTTCACCTCAGGGATTTCCAACATACATGACATATTCAAGATCATCATAACCATAGATTTTAGTCATCCCCACCCTTCAGTACATACTTAATCATAGTCACCATTCATTAGCTCGCATTTAATGTAGTAACATGCCTTAAAGAATTCACTCAATTCCTCACAAGGTATACACTCTATTTTCACACAGAATTTCTAACTACACTCCCTACACTAGGTATATGTGAGAAGATTGATGTAAACATGAAAACAAACACTCACATATGTTTCTCTGGAGTTAATAAGCATGTTTAGATATGATCTCATGAATGGAATGCTATTACTTAGATGCGAGAACCAAGGACACCATATGCTCATACCAATCCCAAACTCTACATATTGAAACACACAACACTCAAGATTGAAGTATAGGGTTGTAACGGTGCTAGGGGTATAGGCTTAACAAAGAAAGGAAAGGAAAAGAAACGTTCTTAAAGCAATAGCAAGCAAAGCAATGAAATCAACACTTAGAACTCCCTTCTGAATGCAGCAACCAACTTTGAACACAAAGGGAAGAGTACACACACTTAGGGCCGAATTCAACTTTTTTTGGACCCTTTCTTCAACAACCAACACTTGTGAGCTTATTCTCACTTATTTTTCAACTCTTTTCCCACTTTTCACAACTTTTTCTTTTTCTTCTTCTTTTTTTTTCACAAATGTTTTTCTTTTCTCTTTTTTTTTTTTTCTTTTCCACCCGTGCCTCATTGATACCTTGGCACACATGAACGTACAACTTCCCCCACACTTGTTTGCTGCCAAATAACGAACAAAGGGAATTCACTATAGGTCATGCTTCACTACACCTTAAGAACAAGGGTAAGGATGGTCCTAATCTAGGCTAGGTAGGGAACATGTGGTTAAACAAAGAAAATGGCTAAACGAGGCTCAAAAGGGTTAAACCTACAAAACAAATGACATAGGGTTAAGGCTTTTTGGCACTGGTTCACTACACAACTTCATCTTGATTATGTGTTATGCTAATCAATTTCATGCTTTAAATGAAATGGGTATGAGTTCTAGTATTTGGAACTAAATGATGAAACGCCTTTTAAGTAGCAACCAAGCAAAGAATGATGAGATCATGCAACGACTTTAGAAAACAATAAATGCACAGATTTTTAACTCTCCAAAGAACGTTTAGGCTCAAGTCTCTAAGGGATGTAGCGTTAGTTTGAGTTCCTTCCTTCAAGCATGTTACAAAAACTGATTTTTTTCATTTTTGATTGAACATGAATTCATGAATTACAACCATAATCAAGCATAAACCAGAGAGCAATTCAAACTTCCATCCATGTTTATAACTTTTCTCAATAGTCATGCAATTAAAAACCGAATCCTCATCATTGTGTTGGAAGGTACCCTAAGACACAAACACACCAAACCAACACAAAAACAACTCAAAAACTGATTTTTTTTTAAATTTTCGTATTTTTACTTCAAAACACAGAAAACTACCTGAAAACACACTAAAAACACTTAAAACAGTGAGAAACAATATTAGAAGTGATAGGTGATAAAAACCCATGAAAATCATGCAAAAACAACTTGTGTACCCCCCACACTTAAATCAAACATTGTCCTCAATGTTTCAAACATAAACACACACAAAAGCAAGCAAAAAACACAACGAACACACATCACAGATATGGCAAAACAAAAGCAATAAAGAGAGAGAGTAGAGGAACGCAAATCTGGTTTTGGAGCTAGAATTCCATCGTTCTCTCGTTTGAACACATGGTTTGCCTCCCAAGAAGCGCTTGCTTTAACGTCTTCCAGCCGGACGATACCTCCTTTTAAGCTTGAATAGGGCCAACAGCATGGAGGGGTACATTCTCCACGACATGCTCCTCAAAATACTCATACATGGGCTCTCTGAATGGAAGGGGATAGTAATCCTTCCTGATTGGGGTGTTGAGCATTCTAAAGTCAATGTAATCATTCCCACCAGCTTGTATTCGATTGGGGACCTGCACCATACAAGGTAACAACCTATTAGTTGAAATTGGAATCGGAATTGGAATAGGTGGCTTACCAATGTACTGCAATGAAGTGGCAGCACTATCAACAAATGCATGTGGGGTGCTCTCGGCCAGATTTGGGGGTTTGAGGATTGTGGCCCTACAATCCTTGTGCTTCACTCCAATTCCCTCTTCGTTGGTGGTTCGAAATGCATCCTTCTTGATTGGTGCTGAATGTTCCTGCCCTTTATTTTTTATTACATCAATGACAAAACAAGAACGAACGTCATGAGTATTCTCAACAGATTCAGAAATATTAAAATGAATCATATCACCACCAAACTCCATAGTTATTGCTCCTTTAGCCACGTCAATCTTGGTTTGAGCTGTGTTCATGAAAGGTCATCCAAGTAAGATTGGCAATGTTGAAGAGTGGGCTCAATCCTCCATGTCAAGCACATAGAAATCTGCAGGAAAAATCAAGTGGTCTACCTGCACCAAAACATCTTCCAAAACTCCTTTTGGGTATGCATTAGATCGATCGGCTAATTGGATAATAACACCATCCTTTTTAAGCTCTCCTAGATTCATAGATGCAAAAACAGAATATGGCATGACATTAATTGATGCACCTAAGTCTAACATGGCATGTTCAAACCGAGTATTGCCAATAACACAAGGGATTGTAAAACTACCCGGATCTTTGCACTTAGGGGGCAGTTTACGTTGCAAGATGGCTGAGACATTTTCACTCACATGCACCACTTCTTTTCCTTGAATTCGTTTCTTGGTTGTGCAAAGCTTCTTCAACAACTTAGCATACTTCGGAATTTGCTTTATTGCATCAAGGAGCGGGATATTGACATGCACCTTCCTAAACGTTTCCAGAATGTCTTTTTCATCCTCTTCCTTCTTTGATTGCATGAATCTGCTAGGAAAAGGCACAGTTGATGGAATAACATTAGAAGGAATCCAATTTCGACCTACCTTAGTTAAAGCGGATGGCATAGGGTGCTTAGGAGGCTGCGGCAAGGGTGTCTCTTTCCTTGCCGTGGGTTTCACTTGCTCTTCCTCCTCGATCAGCAACTTTTAATCCTCCTTTTGACTTGATTTGGATGGTTGTGGGTCGGCTCCAACCTGTTTGCCACTTCTCAACGTGATTGCATTGGCGGCTTCAAATCCTCCTTTAGGATTAACAACGGTTGAACTAGGCAATTTGCCTTGTTCTCTGAATTGGCCCATGAATTCCGCTATTTGCCCCATTTGCTTTTCCAAATTGTCCACCCTTTTGTCTTGGATTTGCCTATCTTTGTTTTCAGTTTGTACTTCCTGCGTCAAAGTAGTAAGTAACTTAACAACTTGATCATTATCCAAAGACATACCTGAGTTTGTTGGGGGCAGATTGCATTTGGGTTTGATTTGGTACGAATGGCTTTGTATAAAAGCCCGGTGGTTGCTGCCTAAATCCTCCTTGTTGTTGGGGTTGTTGAGGCTCCCTCCACTTGAAATTTGGGTGATCCCTCCAACCCGGATTGTATGTGTTTGAATATGGATCATTGCGTGGCTGATTTTGGCTCCCAAATCCCACGGCATTGGTAGATTCCCACCCTCCATTCTCAATCAATTGAGGGCATTGATCATTGGCATGTCCTTGCATAGAGCACACGCCATATACACTTTGTCTATGTATCTTCATTCCCTCGGCCATCTGAGAAACAATAGAAGTAAGGTTAGCTAATTGGGATTGAATGTTGGACATAGAACTTACCTCATTCACTCCTTGCCGTGGGGTGTCTCTTTGCCCAAGTCCTTCGTATTGTTGTGCATTCAACGCTCGGTTGGCAATTAGGGTCTTTGCAGCCATGGGTGTTTTGTCAACCAAAGCTCCTCCCGATGAAGCATCGAGCATTTGTCTCTCAATTGGAAGAAGTCCTTCATAGAAATATTGAAGGAGAAGCTCTTCTTTCATTTGGTGTTGTGGACAAGAAGCAACAAGTGCCTTGAAACGCTCATAATAGGCTGGAAACGATTCCCCTTGGTTTTGTTGAATGCCACTAATCCTTTTCCTCAAGAGAATGACTCTTGAAGTTGGGAAAAATTTCTCTAAGAATACGTGCTTCATGCTTTCCCAAGAAGTGACGGTTCCAGGTGCTAGTTAGTAGAGCCAATCCTTAGCCTTTTCCAAAAGAGAGAATCGAAAGGCTTTCATCTTCAATATACTTCCATCGACATTGACAGGGGTCATGCTTGAACAAACCACTTCAAATTCCTTCAAGTGCTTGTTTGGATCTTCCATGGACAACCCTTGGAATTTGGGAATGTGGTGCAACAAGCTAGACTTCAATTCGAATTCATCATTTTTGCGCTCGGCTGCCCTAGGATATTGAATGCATAAAGGGGTTGCATTATCCAATCCCAAGGCTGAAAGTCCTTTGATCGTTCGATTATCTGCAGCCATGTCTTGCTCCTCTTCCAAATCCTCTTCAATTTCAACTTCAGATTCAGAATTAGAACTTGAACTAAGTAGATCAGGTTCTGGGTGCTTCCTCTTCCTTCTCAAATCTTGTTCAAAATCGTCGTTAAAATCCAAGATATGTGCGTGAACGGGTTGAGAATTTCGAGTCATACACTAGTACCTACAACAAAGAAAACAAAACAACTTAGAAAACAAAGCAAAACAAAAACAAAAAAAACAACTAAGACACACGGCAGAAAATAGGGAGATTAGCAAGTTTGCTAATCCCCGGCAACGGCGCCAAAATTTGATGTAAAAATTACTTGACACTCAAATTAAAACCCTATCGTCGTAGTATATGAAAGTAGGGATCGTTTTAGGCCGGGGATTAGAAGGGATGCTAATCTACACAATTTAAACTCTAAAACACTAAACTGGACTCCAGACAACTCAAAACTGACCAAATTGACTCAAAACAGCAAAACTAATTTAAACAGACTCAAAACAGGTACTAGAAAGTGAATTGGATGAATTTTAGACTACTAAGACTCAAAACACTAAAAAGAGACAGATTTGGACGAATTTAACAAAACTAAAACACAAATAAGAACTGAGGGGGTTTTTAGACGAATTTATCAAAACTAAGACGATTTCAGCAAACAAATTAAGTTAAAACGAAATTAAGGTGAATTCAAGGGTGAAAAGCTAGTTAGAGGGTTCTTCTCCACACATGAACATATGCATACAAATTGATTTCCAGTTATTCTTTCGATAAACCATGAATGACAATGCTCCGAATTAATTGTATTGCACTAATCAATTCTCATATTTCCCTAAGTTCATTGAATTGAATGGATAACGCATCACAACCAAATTATTCTTATCAAGTTCCCTAACTATGGAATACGCATGATAGAGACACATATCAAAGATCATTAAGTCCCATGGAAATCATAAACATTGACAAGGCATTCATAACTATGAACTGCATGTTAATTCTGCCTTGGATTTACTTAACATGATTGTGACTAGCAACCTTTACTACTTGTGAATATAAGTTCATAACGATTAGGTGAAATTCCCTTATATCCTAGCATCAAATTCATGCATGTAAACTAAGTATGCATCCTTAATCAACACACAAGAATAAGTTCTTAATAAAACAGATAAGTAAACCACATTCACAATTTATGAAACAATAACTGGAGGTAATCAATTCATACTAAACATATGTCCGTGGCTTTGAATCCACCTCTAACTAAAACGAAATTTGTTCCACATGTTCAACATAATTGAAAAGCAAATTAAATTAAACATGGAAACAGAAACAAGAGAAGAAAGAACTCCAAGAACTCCAATGGTTGCAGGTAGGCTGCGGCACAACCCTTCCCCTCCAATGGAAGCCACGGCAAGGCCTTGTCTTCCCTCCTCTACAAAGGCTGCGGAAAAGGGGATGAGTGGATGTAGATGGATTGCTGTGATGTAGAATGAATTGTGATGTGTATAGGGGGTGGTGTAACCTGCGGCAACTCTCTAATTCTGTATATATAGGCACCACAAACCCTAGGGTAATCAGATTAGGACTTGGACACAGCATAAGCAAGGGATTAGGACCCTAGGTGCGGCAGAATGTGTGAATCCCTTAGGAAAAAGGATTATGGTCCAATTGATTTCTGAAAAGGATTTGTAAAACCCAAATCCACAAGGAAATAGGCTAACAAATCAGAATCTGAGAGGGAAAGGGATAGGGAATGCACGGCATAGAGGGATAAGGCAGGGAATGCCTTGCAAGGTAAGGAAAAAACCTTCTAGAGAGGAGGGAGGCGCCAGATTTATAGGACAAGGGATAAGACTTCTAGAAATCAGGTTTTAAGTCTCCTAAACTGAAATTAAATCTCTGTTGTAGCTGAAAACAAGGTAGGATAAGATTAGGATAAGATAAGATAAGGTTTGGATAAGATAAGGTAGTTTGGATAATGTTTTGGATAATTCCCCTTCTTTATAGCTGATTTCAAGCCTTTGTATCTTCAATTTCGTCCATCAACTTGCCTCCATGCTTGCACTACCCAATCTTGGCCCAAAAATGCTCTAGAATGCTCCAAATTGCTTTTTTTTGCCATCTTGACACTTAGAACCTACAAACACACTAAAATAGCTTAAAATACAAAATTAACTAAGAACTAACAACATAAATGCATGAAAACAAGCTAACTAAGTCGCATAAATATGCTCCTATCAATCCCCGGTCCAGAACAATCCCTACTTGCATCTTTACTACAATTCGACAACAAGAGGGTTTAACTTGAGTGCTTAACTTTCATTGCATCAATTACTTTAAAGTGAAGAAGTGCTTATGCTCTTTTACAACATTTGATCGTATCAAATTACAACTAAAATTAATCTACACATTCCCATGGTTCAAACAAATTTGAGACAGCCTTTTACATAGCTCAATTATCGTAGGCTTAGGTTCATAATCACCCTTTCTTTAATTAATTAACGCTTTAACTAATTAAACTAGAATGCAACATTGTCATTTGGTTTTTGTATCCATAGAATTGATTTAAATAGAGCTAAATAAAATGAAAATCCAATTCTCATTTAAAGATACAAAACTATTTTGTTCTCTACAAATTTGGGCCAAAAAACAATAACCTCAACCATTGGGCTATATTGCAAAACATAAACTTTTGAGGTCACTTTGTAAAAACACAAAAGTCCACTACTTTATGTAATTACAACTAGAACCCAAAAATTTAAACAAATACAAAAACTTCAATAAAGGAGCAAAACAATTTGTCCTTTAGTGTTTTTGGGCCTTTACGTAAAACTGTAAACTTTCGGGTCAAAGTACAAATACAAAACAGTATCAAAACTTTATGTAATTGCATAAAAGCCCCAAAAGTACCCTACTTGTAGGGTTGGCCGGTTTTGGAGAGAGTGTGAGTGATGTGTGTGAGTTGATTTTTAGGTTTGAAAGGTGATGGAAAGATGTAAGTGATTGGTATGGTGTGAATAGTAAAAGAAGTATGGGTGTGTAAGAGAAGTACCAATCATGTACAAAAAATTCAAACACACTTTCAACTTTCAAACACATTTTCATAATGACTTGTTGATAGAAAAGTCACACCAACCAACACAAAACAAAGACTTTATGTAAACAACCAAAATTTTGAATCAAAACACCAAACTTTTTGTTCTTGGTAAGAACATCAAGAACATTGAAGAACACACATGAAAACTCATAAGAGCTCCATGAATGTTTTCACTCAATAAAATTCAAAATTTCACTACTCCAAAGGGGTTTAACAACCTCGGGTACTTAGGGGTTCCAAAAGTCACTTTAAAACACTTTTAACAAGCCAAACATGAACCCAAAAATCCACCCTTTGGATTTGGCCGAATCTCCCCAAAAACATGGCACCGAATTTTAGCTCCAAAATTCATGCTCATATGAGCTACATCTACAACATTTGAGATGGCAAATTTTCTAACAAAATTTACATTCAAGAAGCAAGAATAAAGCTTGTAACCATTACAACATTCAAATCACAAACTATGAACTACAAAACCCAAAAGGATTCACCAACTACTAGACCTAGGCTCTGATACCACTTGAAGTAAAATTTGTGAAAAACATGTTTATTTGAGCAACATCTATGGCATGCAATTAACAATTAAAGGTGGAAACATGCTTGTATGCACTCAAAATAAAACATTACCCATGAAATTCAAAGCATAGTAGTTATGATGAACCATGACTCAACTCAAATCTTAAAGAAAGGAGTTGAGAAACTTTTATACCTTTGAAGCACCTCTTTGCTTAGCAAAGGTTAATCACCCATGTGAGGGCCTTCTTTCCTTTGTCTCCTTGCTCCTTGGCTCCATGGACATGGATGGAAGAATTGATTCTCCAAAAGTCCCCAAGGTAGGAGACCTCTAATTTTCTACACCAAGGATGGTGAAGGAAGAAAATGAGAGACCTTGGATGAGGAAGGATTGCTAGCTAATCCCCTCCAAGGGGGCCGGTCTCCTAGAGAGAAAAGGAGAGAGTTATTCTCACTTTTCATCCTTAGAAAACCCTAATGATGAAATGGCTATAAAGTTGCCTTTATACTGTTGGAAGTATGCGCACAAAGCCACTCATTTGATGTAATAGCTTTTGGAATACTTATTGTATTAAACTATTATATGTTTAATAAAGGGCAAAGCTTATTGTTAATCACTATTTATTGTATCATGTGTTTAAGCAATAAGGGAATCCAAGGAATGTATTTAATCTAAGAGAGAAGCGATCTAAGTTAGTTAGATTAACGAGACCTTTCTCTTATGTTCATTCCTAAAACGTTCCTAGCCATAGGATTGCCAATTGGGCATTGACAATCTGCTAAGGTTAGTATATGTTATGTTAACTGAAGCGTGAGTATGACTAGTCTCAAGTCATTTAGTGTTGGACACTCAAATTTGATGTGAAATTTACTTGACACTCAAATTTAAACCCTATCAATGTAGTATGTGTAAGTAGGGATCGTTCTAGCCGGGGATTAGGAGGGATGCTAATCTACACTCTGAAACACTAAACTAGACTTACAAGACTCAAAACAGCTTAAAACAACCAAATAGACTCAAAACAGACACTAGGGAGTTATTTGGACGAATTCTAGACTAATAAGACTCAAAACACTAAAGAAAACCTAATTTAGACAGATTCTAACTAATTTGACACAAGAAAGTAAAGGGGATTGGGTTTTTGACGAAATTAACTAAAACTAAGCAAATTAAAGAAACAAAGTAACAAAGGTACGAAATTGGGTGTTTTGGATGGGTGAAAGGCTAGTTAGAGGATCATTCTGCACACATGACAAATATGCGACACAAATCGATTTCCAGTTGTTCTTTCTATAAACCATGAACGACAATACCCCAAATTAACCGTGACTGCACGCATTAACCTTCAGATTTTCCTAAGTTCATTGAATTTAGACGTAGCGCTGCAAACCAAGTTATTCCTATCAAGTTCCCTATATGATTGCATACTAGAGATACATATCAAAGATCATTAAGCTTTGTGAAAATCATAAGCATTGACATGACATTCGTGACTATGACTGCATGACACTCCTGCCAGGAATTTACTTAACACGATCGTGACTAGCAACCTCCACTACTTGTAAATATAAGTTTGCAACGATTAGGTGAAACTCCCTTATATTCTAGCATCAAATCATAGCATGCAAACTAAGTGTGCACCCTTAATCAACATACAAGAATAAGTTTTAAATCAAACAGTTAAGCAAATTGCATTCACGATTTATGAAATCACAACTGGATGAAATCAATTCATATCACATATAGGCTCATAGTTTCGAATTCCCCCCTAGCTAAGAAGGGGTTTAGTTCCTCATGATCGCAAATAAACAAAGACAATTAAATTCAAACATTAAAAACAAAGGATAGAATACACCTAGAAACGCTCCAGATCTCTTCCTTCATTCCTTTGCAAAGCTGCGGCACAATGAGTGTGTGGTGGATGGATGTAGGTGAGTTATGGTAGAGGGTGGTGGTCTGAATGGTGCAGCAAAATAGTGTATTTGTAGGGCTAGGGATTACTTGGCCTAGGTTGTCAATGAAAAGGATTTAGGACTCCAAACCAACAAGGAAAATGCCATCTAGAAAGGTTGGGGTGCCAGATTTTTAGGGCTTCTAGAAAGGAGTGTTGTGGCATGTTTCTAGAACAAAAAGGCCTCCTAAAAACAGGTTTTAGGCATCCTAATATGAAAAAGAGTCCCCCTTGTAGCTGGAATTAAGGTAGGATAAGATTAGGATAGGATATGATAAGATAAGGTAAGATAAGGTTAGTTTGGATAAGATAAGGTTGGATAAGTTTTTGGATAATTCTCCTTCTTTGTAGCTGATTCCTTATCTTCTTTGACTTGGATTTATTTCTTCAACTCTTTTCCACATTCCTAGCCTCTCTTGAACTTCAAATTCGTCCATCCATCTTGCTCCATATTGTGCTATCCATTCCAAGCCCAAAACTGCTCTAAAATGCTCCAAATTGCATCTTTTTGCCAACTTTGCCAATTGGACCTGAAAACACACGAAAATAGCATAAATCACTATAATAAGTAGAAACTAACTAAGACAATGCAAGGAAACAAGCTAACAAAGTCGCATAAATATGCTCCTATC
The DNA here is from genome assembly GCA_024362995.1 of Heteromeles arbutifolia. NCBI lineage: Eukaryota > Viridiplantae > Streptophyta > Magnoliopsida > Rosales > Rosaceae > Heteromeles > Heteromeles arbutifolia. The sequence goes on along the minus strand of JANCRC010000002.1, from coordinate 32,141,861 downwards.
AAATTCCCCCACACTTAGCTTTTGCTAGTCCTCAAGCAAAAGAAAAAAACAAAACATAACCTAAACCCTCCAACATTACCTCAGGGATTTCCAATGGTACATAACATATTAAAAATCATTACTTACATAGATTTTAGTTATCCCTACTCTCGAGCACATACTTAATCATAGTTACCACTCACTAGTTCGCATTTAATCAATTAAAACAACTTTTTGAATGTAGTGACATGCCTTAGAGAATCCCTCAATTCCTTACTAGATATGCACTCAATTTTCACTCAGATTTTCTGACTACACTCCCTACACTAGGTATATGTGAAAAGATTGATGCAAACATGAAAACTAGCACTCACATGTATATTAACAAACAAGGCATTTTCTGAAATTATTAATGCATGTATGTATATGATCTCATGAATGGAATGCCACTACTTAGACGCGAGAACTAGGGACAGCATATGCTCATACCAATCTCAAACTCCACATATTGAAACTCATAACAATCAAGATAGAAGTCTAGGGGTTATAATGGGGCTAAGGGTATTGGCTAACAAAGAAAGGTAAGAGATAAACAAAGGTTCTTAAAGAAATAGTAAGCAAAATAATGAAATTGACACTTAGAATATACTTTTGAAATCAGAAATCAACTTTGAACACAAAGGGAATAATTCACACATTCTAGGGTCAGATTTTTGATGTTTTGGACCCTTTCTTCAACAAAAATTACTTGTGAGCTCATCCTCACTTATTTTTCAACTCTTTTTCTTTATTTTTCATACACTTTTTCTTTTCTTCTTCTTTTTCTATGAGTTTTTTTCCCTTTTTCTTCATTTTTTTTTTCTTTTCCACCCGTGCCTCTTTGATACCGTGGCACACACCCACACACAAAAATCCCTTCCCCCACACTTGTTTGCTGCCAAATCACGAACAAAGGGAATTCACTCTAGGTCATGTTGCACTACGCCTTACGAACAAGGGTAAGGATGGTCCTAATCTTGGCTAGGTACGGAACATGTGGTTAAACAAAGAAAATGGCTAAACAAGGCTCAAAAGGGTTAAACCTACAAAACAAATGACATAGGGGGTTCGGCTTTTTGGCACTGTTTCACTACACAACTTCATCTTGATTATGTGTTATGCTAATCAATTTCATGCTTTGAATGAAACGGGTATGAGTTCTAGTATTTGGAACTAAATGATGAAACGCCTTCTAAGTAGCAACCAAGCAAAGAATGATGAGATCATGCAACAACTTTAGAAAACAATAAATGCACAGATTTTTAACTCTCCAAAGAACGTTTTAAGCTCAAGTCTCTCAGGGATGTAGCGTTAGTTTGAGTTTCTTCCTTCAAGCATGTTACAAAAACTGATTTTTTCCTTCTTGATTGAACATGAATTCATGAACTATAACCATAATCAAGCATAAACCAGAGAGCAATTCAAACTTCCATCCATGTTTATGACTTTCCTTAACAGTCATGCAATTAAAAACCAAATCCTCATCATTGTGTTGGAAGGTACCCTAAGACACAAACACACAAAAACGACTCAAAAACGACTCTTTTTGGTATTTTTCAAAACTTTTTCGATTTTTTTTTCAAAATTTTCCTATTTTTCTTTCAAGACACATAAAAACACATAAAAACACCCTAAAAACACTCAAAAACATTGAAAAACAACTTTAGAAGTGCTACGTGACAAAATCCCACGAATTTTTCATGAAAACACCTTGTTTACCCCTCCACACGTAAACCAAACATTATCCTCAATGTTTCAAACATAGACTCACACACAAGCAAGCAAACAACACAACTAACAAACATAACAAAGATAGCAAAGTAAAAGCAATAAAGAGTAGGGTTTAGGAACGCAAATCTGGTTGTAGGACCAGAGGGTTCCTAGGTCTTCTTTATTTGCATGGGTTACCTCCTAAGAAGCGCTTGCTTTAACGTCTTCCAGCCAGACAATACCTCCTTTTAAGCTCCATTAGGGACAACGACATGGAATTGATCATTGAATTGGAGGTGATACTTGAAATGATCCGACAATGGTTTAAATTCTAGTGTAGGTGCCTGAATCATTAACAACATATTAGTATAAAGCAAAATTGAAATTCGGGGAGGTGGCTTACTTGTTTGCTCCGACGTGAACTCAAGAATAAACACCCCTGCGAAAGTTGTAGGACTAGAAAATTTAGCCAGATTTGGTGTTTTGAGAGTTGTGGCTTGTCCCGTGTCATAAAATTCAACTTCTTTGGGCTTTGTTGTCTCATGAACATCATCTTTGATCCATTCTTGATATTCTCCAGCCACTTCTTTCTCTTGTATCATTCTTCTTGATGTACCAGGTTCTTTAAGAAATTCAACACATTCTGGAATTTGATTTGGTGTGTCAAGAATTGGGATATCACTTTGCACCTTTGGGAAGGCTTCCACGATGTCTTTTTCACTTTCTTCGTTCTTGAAAATCATGAACCTGCAAGGAAAAGGGACATTTGGAGGAATATCATTAGATTGAACTGAATTTGGACCCAACTTACCTTGACTGGATGGCTTAGAAGCACTAGGGGTCTGCGGCAAAGGATGATAGATGATTGGGTGTTGCAACAAGGCTTCTTCTAAGCTTGTCTTGGCTGAATCTTCCTCCTTCTCGTTGAACAGCAGCTTTTTGTTCACTTCTAGGGTATGTTTGGACATTTTTGGTTCAGCATCAACCTCCATACCACTTTCTAAAGTGATAGCTTCAGCGATTGCAACATCTCCCATCGAATTGACAATAGTTGAGTTGAAGAGTTTGCTTGGTTCTTGCATTTGTGCCATGAACTCTACCATCTCTCCAAGTTGATTGTTCAATTCACCCATTGTCTTGGTTTGGTCATGCATATCCTGCGCCATAGTAGTTAATAATTGAACAATTTGGTCATTATCCATGGACGAATCTGAACTTGGTTGGGCCGAATATGGTTGAGGCTGTGGTGGTTCATATGGCTTTTGATAGATCTCCTCAGATGGCTGCCAATACCCTTCTTGTTGTGAGCCCTGCTTCAAAGAGGTTAGTACGTCACGAATTTCATCATAACTCATAGGCATACTTGAATTCGATTGGAATTGTTGTTGGGGAGGTTGTGGTGGCTGCATAGGCGTTGTATAGAACTCCTCATATGGCTGCCAATATTCTCGTTGTTGAACCTCCTTAACTTGATTTTGTGAACCCTGCGCCAAAGAATTTAATTCATCAAGAATTTGATCATAATCTATTGACGAACCTGTGTTGGGTTGGGCATATTGTATATGAGGTTGTGGTGGCTGCGCAGATCTTGAATAGAACTCCTCATCTTGTTGCCAATATCCACCTTGTTGAATTTGTTGAGGTTCCTCCCACATATAATCTGAATAATCTCTCCAATCGGAATTATAAGCGTTGCAAAACAGGTTGTCCCTTGATTGGTTATGGCCTTGATAACCCCTAGCACCTCCATTCGCAGTGAATTGATGAGTTTGATGTCCTTGCCCATAGGGTACATTAAATGTAGGGGCAGTGTGCATTGTGGTTCTTTCGGCAATCTGGGACAATTGAGAAGTAAGATTCGCCATTTGAGCTTGAATGTTTGCAATTGCCATGTTTAGTACCTGAAACAAAGAAAACAGAACAAAACAAAATCAAAAACTAAAACGTAAAAACAAAAACACAAACAGAAACACGGGGGATTAGCAAATTTGCTAATCCCCTGGAACAACGCCAAAATATTGATGTGAAATTTACTTAACACTCAAATTTAAACCCTATCAATGTAGTCTGTGTAAGTAGGGATCGTTCTAGCCGGGGATTAGGAGGGATGCTAATCTACACTCTAAAACACTAAACTAGACTTACAAGACTCAAAACAGCTTAAAACAACCAAATAGACTCAAAACAGACACTAGGGAGTTATTTGGACGAATTCTAGACTAATAAGACTCAAAACACTAAAGAAAACCTAATTTAGACAGATTCTAACTAATTTGACACAAGAAAGTAAAGGGGATTGGGTTTTTGACGAAATTAACTAAAACTAAGCAAATTAAAGAAACAAAGTAACAAAGGTACGAAATTGGGTGTTTTGGATGGGTGAAAGGCTAGTTAAAGGATCCTTCTCCACACATGACAAATATGCGACACAAATCGATTTCCAGTTGTTCTTTCTATAAACCATGAACGACAATGCCCCAAATTAACAGTGACTGCACGCATTAACCTTCAGATTTTCCTAAGTTCATTGAATTTAGACGTAGCGCTGCAAACCAAATTATTCTTATCAAGTTCCCTATATGATTGCATACTAGAGATACATATCAAAGATCATTAAGCTTTGTGAAAATCATAAGCATTGACATGACATTCGTGACTATGACTGCATGACACTCCTGCCAGGAATTTACTTAACACGATCGTAACTAGCAACCTCCACTACTTGTAAATATAAGTTTGTAACGATTAGGTGAAACTCCCTTATATTCTAGCATCAAATCATAGCATGCAAACTAAGTGTGCACCCTTAATCAACATACAAGAATAAGTTTTAAATCAAACAGTTAAGCAAATTGCATTCACGATTTATGAAATCACAACTGGATGAAATCAATTCATATCACATAGATGCTCATATTTTCGAATTCCCCCTTAGCTAAGAAGGGGTTTAGTTCCTCATGATCGCAAATAAACAAAGACAATTAAATTCAAACATTAAAAACAAAGGATAGAATACACCTAGAAACGCTCCAGATCTCTTCCTTCATTCCTTTGCAAAGCTGCGGCACAATGAGTGTGTGGTGGATGGATGTAGGTGAGTTATGGTAGAGGGTGGTGGTCTGAATGGTGCAGCAAAATAGTGTATTTGTAGGGCTAGGGATTACTTGGCCTAGGTTGTCAATGAAAAGGATTTAGGACTCCAAACCAATAAGGAAAAGGCCATCTAGAAAGGTTGGGGCGCCAGATTTTTAGGGCTTCCAGAAAGGAGTGTTGTGGCATGTTTCTAGAACAAAACGGCCTCATAAAAATAGGTTTTAGGCATCCTAATATGAAAAGGAGTCCCCCTTGTAGCTGGAATTAAGGTAGGATAAGATTAGGATAGGATAAGATAAGATAAGGTAAGATAAGGTAAGATAAGGTTAGTTTGGATAAGATAAGGTTGGGTAAGGTTTTGGATAATTCTCCTTCTTTGTAGCTAATTCCTTATCTTCTTTGACTTGGATTTATTTCTTCAACTCTTTTCCACATTCCTAGCCTCTCTTGAACTTCAAATTCGTCCATCCATCTTGCTCCATACTTGTGCTATCCATTCCAAGCCCAAAACTGCTCTAAAATGCTCCAAATTGCATCTTTTTGCCAACTTTGCCAATTGGACCTGAAAACACACGAAAATAGCATAAATCACTATAATAAGTAGAAACTAACTAAGACAATGCAAGGAAACAAGCTAACAAAGTCGCATAAATATGCTCCTATCAGAATCCAAGGAATGTATTTAATCTAAGAGAGAAGTGATCTAAGTTAGTTAGATTGACGAGACCTTTCTCTTATGTTTATTCCTAAAACGTTCCTAGCCATAGGATTGCCAATTGGGCATTGACAATCCGCTAAGGTTAGTATGTGTTATGTTAACTGAAGCGTGAGTATGACTAGTCTCAAGTCATTTAGTGTTGGACACTGGGACAAACACATAGGTGCTCAAAAGGTAATCGAGTACACTTAACAACGATCAAAAGAGAGTTCGAACATACATGTCATGTAAGAACTTGTAAGTTGCCATATGCAAAGTAGTCCTTTGACCTGAGGCATCATAGATGTCTAATGGTTAGGTCCTTGATCTTTGATCATGTCAAAGGCATTCCATTGAGAGTGTCCACGGCATTGTTGGGGTCAAGCTATCTAGTCATGTAGGCATATGAATGCACAACAAGGGATCTTTAACATTCCATGGCGGAGGGAGAATACTCTGAGATATGATTCGAGAGTCTTTGGCCAAAGCATACGAATATGACTTAGGAAGTTTGTTCCAAATCATATTCAATTGAATCATATAGAGAAGTATCACATTGGATAGTAGACATGAAACAAACTATCACTCCAACCACTTCTACTTAGCTTGGGTAGCCATGACATACTGCTAGGTGTCACTCATGATTTGTGGAAGCCCTGAGGATTAGCAAACACTAATCTACATCAAAGGGAGAATTGAAATGTAGTTTCAATTCACAATCGATCGTTAAGAGTAGCAATCGCCCACTGCCTCGCTAATTGGAACCTAATGGATCGTACACCGAGTAACGATGAAAATGAAGAAATATAAATAAGATGGATAAGCAATTAAATAGTTTAATTGAGAATGGTCAAGATTAATTAATTAGTTAATTAATCTTACAAAAGGTTCGTATTGGGCTTTTAAGTTGGTTTTGGGTTTCGGGGCCCAAAAGGGTTTTTGGTCCACAAGGCCCGTTGAGTTTAGGTTGTGTGACAACTAAAACTAAGTGGAAATTAACCCAAAAACAAAGTCAAACCGGCCTAGGGTGAGTGGTAGCAAACTTGGGTTATTTGCAAGTTTGCCACTCACATGTGAGGTGGTATAAAAGCATCTTTATGGCTTTTACCTCATTAGGGTTTTCTTGAGGCAAAGAAGAGAAACACTTTCTCCCTTTTTCTCTAAGAGAGGCCGGCCACTTAGGGAGGATTTAGCTAGCAATCTTTTCCTCTCTTAGTCATCCATTTCATCTTCACACCTCATCCTTGGTGTGGAGACTTAGAGACACCAAATCTTTGGTGTTCTTGGAGATCCTTTCCTCACATCATCAAGGAGCAAGGGAGCATCAAAAGGAGAAAATCACAAGGAAGATCCAAGGAGCTAGGAGGTGACTTGAAGGCCCTCCACTTGGGTGAATCCCTTGTGTAAACAAGGATGAGCTTCAAGGGTAATGAATCTCAAAATTCTTCTTCTCTTTAATATTGTTAAAGAGTCTTGTGGTTCACCATTCACTAGGCTTTGAAAGTCATGAGTTTTAGAATTGTTTTTGAATGCATGCCTACTTTAAAGTGTTAATAGTTTGCGTATGTGTTCAAATATTCTCACATGTTCTTAGCTAGGACAAAATGTTTCCTTCAAGTGGTATCAGAGTCTTGGTCTAGTTTGTGGTGAATCCTTTTGGGTTTTGTGTTCTCATGGTTTGTGATTTAAATGTTGTAAATGCTACAAGCTTTGTTCTTGCTTTTTGAATATAAATTTTGCTTGAAAATTTAGCATCTCAAATGTTGTAGATGTAGTTCATTTAAGCATGAATATTGGAACTAAAATTTGGTGCCATGTATGTGGGGAAATTCGGCAAAATCCAAAGGGTGGATTTTTGGGTTCATGTTTGTCTTGTTAAAAGTGTTTTAAAGTGACTTTTGGAACCCCTATGTACCCTAGGATGTTAACCCTCTTTTGAGTAGTGAAAAATTGAGTTTTATTGAGTGAAAACATTCATGGAGCTCTTATGAGTTTTCATGTGTGTTCATCAATGTTCTTGATGTCCTTACCAAGAACAAAAAGGTTTGATGTTTTGATTCAAAGTGTTTGATGTTTTTCATAAAGTTTTGGTTTGTTATTGGTTGGTGATGGATGATTGGTGATGGATGATTTGTATCATTATTATTTGACAAACTTACCTCTTACAACCCATACCAATCAAGCTTTTCAACCATGCCAATCAACTATTCAACCCATACCTTTCACCTTTTCAACCTTTATGAATTTTGAATTTTCAACAAAAACCAACCCATCCTCAACTACCTAAAACCGGCCACCCCTTAGTGGGGGTACTTTTGGGGCTTTTATGCAATTACATAAAGTTTTGATACTTTTGTGTATTTGCACTTTGACCCAAAAGTTTACGTTTTTACGTAAAGGCCCAAAATCACTAAAGGACAAATTGTTTTGCTCCTTTAATGAAGTTTTTGTAATTGTTAAATTTTTTGGGTTCTACTTGTAAATACATGAAGTTGTGGACTTTTGTGTTTTTACAAAGTGACCCCAAAAGGTTTGTGTTTTGCTTAGTGGCCCAATAGTTGAGGTCATTGTTTTTCGGCCCAAAATATGATGAGAACAAAATGGTTTTGTCTTTTTAATGAGAATTGGATTTTCATTTCATTTAGTTCCATTTGAATCCGAAAACAATTTGTTTAAGTTGCTTTCTTAGTTAATGTGATTGATTAAGAAAAGGGTGATTATGAACCAAAGGCCTCGATAATTGAGCTATGTGATTGGCCATTTTACATTATGAATGTTTGGGTTAAGTAGTTTAGATTTGAATGTAATTTGATTAGTTCAAATGTGTTGTAAAAGGGCATAAGTCCTTCCAATTTGTTGTAAAAGGGCATAAGCCCTTCTCTTTATTTCAAGTATTCCTTTTTGTTTATTTGTATGCAAATTGGAATAGTTGGGTCCAACGCCCAATAGGAAATGACGATTTAATTAGATTAAACGCATAACTAAAATCAGTAACTACCTACCTTAGACCCAAGGTCCAACACAAGGCTCGTGTTGGATCAATTCAAACGGTTGATAATCATCCTAAGTCCTTTTAATAAGATTAAAATGAATTTGATGTAGCCCAACACTACTCCCTCGACAAAACGAATATTAAGTTGATAAGCGAGAGATGCTTTGAACATCTCTTCGTAGGCCTTCCACCGTGGTGGGCTCCATTCGTTTGTGACTCATACACCGGCTTCACCCTATAATGGGGAAGTTCAAAGTATGTGCTTACACTCAGGAGGAGTCTATTAACACATATAATGAAGTGAGTGTAGACAACGAGTGTGACCAACATGATATAATTCTGAGGTTATGCTTGAACCCCTACACAAACTAGCATGGTGGGAAAGACTTAACTAAGTGCAATGATGCCAACATGATATAATTCTGAGGCAATCATTCTCTAGAGGCCAAAATAGATGGGTAATTACAAAAGTTGTAAATGGCTAAAGAGTTATCTTCTCATCATTATTGTTGCTAGCTAAAATGATATAATTCTGAGGTGGGCTTGGTAATGGTGAGTCTCCCATACCCCACTAAGAGTTCAACATAACTCTCAGATTCCATTGAGGGATGTGGAATTTGCCAAAAATAGTGGGTGGTACTATTTGATTTAAGACCCAATCAAGTAGTTTTAAAATCAACAATCTAATACGATTTCTGTTATGTTATGTAGTTAACGACATGCCTAAAATAACACCTACCATTGTACTTGACAAAAAGGGCCTTGGGGGCTAACGTTTCCTTGCTTGGTTTCATCACATTAAGAATGTCTCAAAGATGAATGACATATCGTATGTGCTCAAGTAATCCCCTCCTCATGTACCTCCTACGAAACTAGCTTCAAAGGAAGAGTGTCAAAATTATGCTAGGCACTATGAGGATGACTTACAAGCCAAATGCTTAATCCTCACTTCACTTAGTGAGGAGCTTAAGAAGCTACATGAGCACATGGACACTTCTTATGCCGTGGTTGATAGTTTGCATAAGATGCATGACATTGAGACAAGTAACGTACGATTCTCAAATGTTTGTAGTCTATTAAATGCCAAAATGGCAAAGGGGACATCGATCCAAAAACATGGATAAAAGATGGAAAGGATCTTTCAAGATCTTGAGAGTTTAGGAACTTCCATAGATGGGAAAATGGCCCAAGACTTTTTCCTTGCATCTCTCTTGGATGATTTCACTAAGTTTATAGTAAACTATAAAGTGCATAGATTCAATCATACTTTTACCGAGATGATTGACATGTGCTGTAAGTTTGAACAAAGTTTCAAAAAGGACAGTGGGAGTGAGAATGTAATCATAAGGAAAAGGTTGCCTAAGAAGAAGGCTATAAAATCCAAAGGAACATGCTTTCATTGTGGAAATGATGAACGTTGGAAGAAGAAATGCAGGGTGCGCATTGCGAGCCTTATGATAAGAACTTTTGAAGGACTATTTCTGTCATAGAGAGTGCTTTTACAGTAAGCTCTAATTCCTGGATATTTGATTCAGGCGCTAGTTAACATATCTGCAACTCGTTGCAGGGACTAATGGGGAGCAGGACATTGCGCAATGGGAAGATGGTTATGCGAGTTGGGAACGACACTATGATCTCTGCAAAAACAGTAGGCACCTACATGCTTAAACTACCCTCTGGGGAAGTCTTGGAACTTAAAAATTGTTTATATTTTCCTTCATGTATAAAGAATTTGATTTCTATCTCTATGCTTTTACGAGATGGGCACTCAGTATTGTTTGACAAAATGAGTTGCACTTTATACTTGAACGGTCGTATTATCTCTCATGGTTATATGATAGAGGGACTTTTTCACCTGGAGACAAGTAGTAGGATGCACTTCATTGAAAGCGGGAATACCTCAGAACCCAAAAGGGCTAGAGAATGAGTTAACCAAGTTAGACTTTGGCATCTTAAACTTGGACATATAAACCAGGACAAGATTCGCGAGATGTCGAAAGATGGATATCTTAGCCCATTGGGTAATGACCACATGGGCACTTGTGAACCTTGTCTACTAGGGAGGATGTCTAAATCTCCATTCACTGGGAAAGGAGAGCGGGCCAAAGTTGTACTAGAGTTAATCCACACAGATGTATGTGGACCTATGTCTACCACATCAAGGGGAAGCTTCTCCTACTATATCACATTCACCGACGATCACTCTCGGTTTGGCTATGTGTATCTTATGAAGTACAAGTCAGAATCCTTTGAAAAGTTCAAAGAATTCAAGAATGAAGTAGAGAAGCAAATTGGGAAACAAATAAAGACCCTAAGATCAGATCAAGGGGGTGAGTATCTGAGTACTTAATTCCTAGATTATCTCAAAGAGTGTGGAATAGTATCACAGTGGACTCCACCAGGAACTCCTCAACATAACGGAGTTTCTGAGAGGAGAAACTGAACCTTGATGAACATGGTTCGTTCTATGATGACTTTCGCTGATCTACCAATATCATTCTGGGGATATGCACTACACACAACAGCTTATTTTCTAAATGCAGTGCCTTCTAAATCTGTTCCACAAACACCATATGAGATATGGTATGGGAAGAAGCCAAGTCTTAAACATCTTAAGATTTGGGGTTGTCCTGCGTACATTAAGAAACAAGATGCAGGAAAGCTTGAAGCAAGATCTGTTAAATGCTATTTTGTGGGGTATCCTAAACAAACCTATGGATATGAATTCTATCACCCTAACGACCAGAAAGTCTTTGTCGCTAGAACTGCTATATTCTTTGAGGATGAATTCGTTTTCAATGGAACTAGCTAAAGAGCAATAGAATTGAAAGAAATTCCTGATGAGCCACAAACAAGCAATCAACAGATAAACAACCCTGTTCCTGAACCCCTAGCTCCACGTAGATCTGAAAGGGTCAGCAGGCCACCTCAAAGGTATGGCTTGGATACTGTCTTTGGGGAATTGCACCTTTTAGGTGATGATGACACAAAGGAGGACCCTATAGACTACACTGAAGCAATGTCCAACATTGATTCAAAGAGATGGCAAGAGGCCATGAAATCCGAGATGGATTCCATGTATCAAAATCAGGTCTGGACTCTTGTAGACCCTCGAGAAGGTATAGTACCTGTTGGAAACAAATGGTCTTCAAGAGAAAGATAGGCATTGATGGTAACGTGGAGACTTATAAGGCCAGATTCGTAGCCAAGGGTTATAGGCAATGAGAAGGGATTGACTATGAAGAAACCTTCTCTCCTGTAGCCATGATTAAGTCCATTCGGATTTTGCTTGCTAAAGCTGCGTACCATGATTATGAGATATGGCAAATGGACATGAAAACGGCCTTTTTGAATGGCTACCTAGAGAAAGAGCTCTATATGACTCAACCCGAAGGTTTCGTGTCCACGTCTGAAAAGACTAAGGTATGTAAGCTTCAGAGGTCCATTTATGGACTTAAGCAAGCCTCCAAGAGCTGGAATATTCATTTTGACACTGAAATCAAATCATCTGGCTTTACTCAAAATAAAGACGACAATTGTGTTTGTCAAAAGGTCGTTGGGGATGCAGTTGTATTCCTAGTGTTATATGTAGATCACATATTACTATTCGGGAATGACACTGCAGTACTTTCTTCTTTAGAAGTGTGGTTGTCCAAAACCTTCCACATGAAAGATTTGGGAGATGCATCTTATGTGCTTGGGATAACGCTCTATCGTGATAGATCTAGAAAATTAATTGGATTATCTTAATCTGTGTACATAGATAAGGTGCTAAGTAAGTTCTAGATGGAACAATCTAAGAAAGGTTTTCTTCTTGTGAGACATGGAATTCACCTTTCTAAGTCCATGGAACCTAACAATCCTGAAGAAATACGGCAGATGAGTGCTATTCCTTATGCTTCCGCCATATGAAGTCTTATGTATGCCATGATATGCACAAGGCCTGATATCGTATATGCTGTGAGCATTACTAGTCGATATCAATCTAACACAGGATCAGAACACTGGGCAACTGTCAAGACGGTCCTTAAGTACTTAAGAAAAACTAAGGACATGTTCCTTGTTTATGGAGGAGCAACAGAGTTGCGAGTGGAAGCCTATACAGACGCAGATTTCCAATCTGACGTCGATGATAGAAGTTCCAACTTCGGATATGTGTTCACTCTGAATTGTGGGGCTGTCAGCTGGAAAAGCAAAAACAATAAGTAATTGCTGATTCCACGAAAAGTATTTTGAGTCAAGCCAAAACCCTAAATTCATCCAAAGTTGTGTTTTGAGTCAGAAACTGCCCAATTAGTGTTTTTAGGCAGTTTTGAGTGTTTTTAGCTTGTTCTGAGTTTTGTGAACCTGTTTTGAGTCCTTTGAGTCTATTCAAACGTTTTTAACTTTGTTTTTATGTTTTAAAGTCAGTTTAGAGGTTTTAGCAAGCCCTCCTAATCACCGTTCCAGAACGATCCCTACTTGCATCTTTACTACAATTCGACAACAAGAGGGTTTAATTTGAGTGCTTAACTTTCATCGCATCAATTACTTTAAAGTAAAGAAGAGCTTATGCTCTTTTACAACCAAAATTAATCTACACATTCCCATGGTTCAAACAAATTTGAGACAGCCTTTCACATAGCTTAATTATCGTAGGCTTAGGTTCATAATCACCCTTTCTTTAATTAATTAACGCTTTAACTAATTAAACTAGAATGCAACATTGTCATTTGGTTTTTGTATCCATAGAATTGATTTAAATAGAGATAAATAAAATGAAAATCCAATTCTCATTTAAAGATACAAAACTATTTTGTTCTCTACTAATTTGGGCCAAAAAACAATAACCTTAACCATTGGGCTATATTGCAAAACACAAACTTTTGATCACACACCTTGACTCGAACATCGGGACGTGCTCGCCGTCACGTGAGCGTGACGAAGCCATGTACGCAGTGCGGAAGAATAAATATAGATAAGAAGTAATAGAATAGCACAACTAGTGATACAAGAGCATAAAAGAGTGTGAAAGTTAACAACATAATTTACAAAGTTCGAGCATCCTAGGTGCCGTCCAGAAAGACATAAACAGGAAGCCAAAATATTTACATGGATAGTGTACTGTCAAATAAGCCTTGAAACCTCGCTTGCCACCAACGCTATCTAATACCTGGAGAGGCGCAAAACAAAAGTGTGAGTGGGCAAAAACAAAGCTTTACCAAAATCACTTCGATATAAAAGTTGTAACCCCTATCTGTAAAACATGTATACTTCCCAGAAAATATATATACGTACTAATACTGGAAAATCATCATTCAACTAATGCCATAATCGAACGAACCATAATCAGCAATAAGCATGCATCAAGTAACATCAAAACAATCAGGTGACATCCCAACTCAAATTATGCCGGCAATATAAATCAGTCAGCCGGAGTCACCTCTAGTGACCTGTACGGTTGAATATATGGCTCCTCAACCAAATCCTCAATTCATCTCTCAATCAATAACCTGCACCCATGACGGAACCACCTAATGTGGTCTGTACGTAAACCTGGGTATATATATAAAACGCTCTGTGCTACGATCACGTGAAGGTTGGCGACGAATTGCAAGTCACCTACAAGTCGGAACCACTTAGTGTGGTCTATATGACAGGCTGGCACCTGCCTTGGATCCAAGGTGAGCATACGGTGCGAGAGGTGAACGATCATGTGAAAGCTAAGCCTTACTCTGGCGGCACAAACCCCGATGTGCAAGTAAATGAGCCATATTCTAATCTCATCGATATCACCTCAATCATCATATCATATACTTACATGACTTACCTGGCGCCCACAGTGCATCGACATATAATCATATAGACATAGAAATATATATGGCATTCGACATGGCATTCAATTTCATAAAAGCATTTTCAAACATATTTCTAGGAATCAATTAAGTGTGTGTATATATATATATATATATGAAAACAAAAGCCCAGTCACTGATAAGTAGACGGGTCGTAGCCCTCGAGCCTTGCGTGACTGCGCTCGTCCTCAGGATAAGTCTCACCTATATGCGAAACAACTATATAACCGTTAATTACGCACATAACCCAAATCAAGTAATAACTTCTCTTACATTGCTCAATTGGGGTGTTTGAATATACCAACATGCTCTATTCAATCCCACGAACACCCCCATATATTTAAAATAATTTTGGAAGTCCCACGCGCCCTCATGCGCCGTCCACGCGCGGCCATGCGCTGGACACACTGACGGAAACCCTAATGCCGTTAAGGAATATTCCGTTAAAGTTAACTGACGCCGTTAACCTCCGTTAGGAATATTCTATCAACTTTGACGGAATATTCCGTCACCTTAAACCTCAGTTCGCTGATGTGATGTAAAACAACACACAAATTAAACCCTCTTTTGACAATTGTAGTACATGTATAAGTAGGGATCGTTCTGGATCAGGGATTATAAGGGATTGCTAATCTAAACTAAACCGACTTTCAAACACAAAAACACAAGAAGAAACTTAAAAACACTTAACTAGACTCTATAGACTCAATACAAACTGAAAAGACTCAAAACTAACTAGAAAGACTCAAAACAGCACAAAACAATGAATTCGACTCAAAACTGACTCTAGGAAGTTATTTGGACGAAAATTAACTTGAACTTGACTCAAAACACTTAAAAACACAAATTGGACAGATTCTAACCTAATTAACACAACAAAGTAAAAGGGGATTGGATTTTGGACGAAAATAAAGTAAAACAAAACAGAAACTAGAACTAGACAGATTTGCACGAAATTAGGTGTTTTGGATGGATGATGGGCTAGCTAGAGGGTCTTTCTCCACACATGACACACTTGCATACAAATCGATTTCCAATTGCTTTTCAATAAACCATGAATGACAATGCCCCAGATTAACCGTGCCATCACTAGTTAACCATCAGATTTTCCTTGTATTATTGGATTGGATCACATCATTCGACAACCAAAAGCATTCTTCAAAAGTTCCCTACATGACATCATAATAGAGATACAATCAAAGATCATTATGCTCTATGAAAATCATAAGCATTGACAAAGAATTCGTAACTATGACATCATGATACTCATGCTAGGAATTTAACTTAACGCGATCGTGACCAGCAACCTTCACTACTTGTGAATATAAGTTTGTAACGATTATGTGAAACTCCCTTATATTCTAGCATCAGATTCAAGCATGCAAACTAAGTAGGCCTCCTTAATCAACATACAAGAATAAGTTTTGAATAAAACAGTTAAGCAAATTGCATTCACACTTTATGAGATCACAACTGGAATTAATCAATTCATATTGCAAATATGTTCATGGCTTTGAAATTCCCCCTAGCCAAAAGGGTTTAGCTCCTCATGTCCACAGCAAAACAAAGAGAAATTAAATTAAACATTGAAAACAAAGATAGATTACACCTAGAAACGTTCCAGCATACACCTAGAAACGTTCCAGCAATCCAACGTCTTGAATGGCTAGGCACGGCTTCAAGTTAATCCTCTCCTTCTTCCTTTGTAGAGCTGCGGCACAAGGGGTTAAGGTGTGTAGAATGGGTGGTGATGGGTGGTAGAGGATGGATAGGTAGATAGGTGGATGGAATGGATGCAGAGAATGTGTTTAGGGCCCAGAGAGAGACTAAATGGTGCAAATGGCTTTATTTATAGGGCTAGGGTTGGAAGGCAATCAGAAAATAATAGGAAAGGTTCATAACTTAGCTAATTTGTCTCACAATTGAATAGGTAAGAAAGAATCAGAATTTAAAGAGAAATAGGAATGTGAAATTCGGCAGAATTGTATAGGAGAAAAAAGGAATGTGTTTAAAGGTCATAAAATAGGAAAGAGAGGCCTCCCCTTGTGCAGCAAGGCTAGGTACTAAAGGGGAAGGTGTTTTCATGACAGAAAATAGGAAAAGCACTCTCCCTTGCGCGGCAAGGAAGAGGAAAAGTCAAGGGAGGTGCGGCAAAGGGTAGGAAGGTTCAAGGAAGGTTCAATATGTGTGCTAAAATGCATAGGAGGTCTTCATTGTTGCTGGAACTTAAGGACATTTAGGATTAGGAAAGGTTAAACCAAAATAGGAAACCTTGGCTTAACTTTCCTACTTCAAGTAGGAATCCTTGTTTGAGTAGGAATCCATCTCCAATTAGGAATCCTTCTTCAATTAGGAATCCTTCTTCAATTAGGAATCCTTCGTTGATTAGGAATCCTAACATCTTCAAGTCTTCAGTTTTGTCCATTCCTTTTGCTCCAAGCATGTGATATCCATTCCAAGCCCAAAACTGCTCCAAAAGGCACCAAAATGCACTTTCTTGCTCCTTTAGCCCTTAGAACCTGAAAACACACAAAAATGGCTTAAAAGACTAAAATAACTAAGAACTAACAACGTAAATGCAAGGAAACAAGCTAACTAAGTGATGTAAATATGCTCCTATCATTCGCCGGCGTCGCTGTGTCGCTGGAAACTGGGTAATTTTTGAACCTTCGATTTCTAGCTCATTTCTCAACCAAATTTCACGAAATTTACACCAAAATGATCCTTAGGACAAGGAGAAGAGATTTATACCTGTTTAAAACCCAAAACTCGCCTAAATCTCGCCAGAGCAAAAACACGAAATCCGGTCAATCCTCGAACTCCCGATCCCGACGTCCAAAAACATCCAACTTTGTCGTCTGAGCTTCACAAGACCATTCTAAACCTCTCTATGATCTCAAAATAGGCTGAAACACCATAGATTTCGAGTGCATGAACAGTACCATTCTTGGTACTGCACAGTTGTTAGGGTTTTCGACGGTCTAAACCTAAACTTATGGTACGGTTGCACTCACCAGGTTACCAGGGTTCCAAATATGTTACTTAGGGCTTTGATCTGTGACAAAATCGAAAGGAACGAAGGTGTCCGTACAGTTGCAGGGGAAAATGATAGAGAGCTCAAAAAGAGGAAGGAGAAGGTGACGGGGAGGGAAGGCTGCACACATGTTATGCATGTGTGTATGTGTATATACCTCTCATCCAACCCCATCCACATAAAATCAACAAAACAAAATAAAATAAAATAATTATATAGGTACCCCTACATCAAAACATTAATCCAACTTAACCATTTTCACACCCCCGCAAGGGTAAAAACGTCATTTCACAACTAATATATTCCTTAGTTCGGAACGGACTGTTACAATCTACCCACCTTAATAAAATTTTGTCCTCGAAATTCACTCAACAAGTACAAACCATTAAAACTCATAAAACAGTCGTGGGTACAATCTTTCATTTTTTCTTTTGTTTCCCAGGTTGCCTCATCCACGGAGTGATTCTTCCACAAAACCTTCACGAGACGCACTGTCTTGTTCCTCAAGACCTTATCTTTCCAATCTAGTATAGTGACCGGCTCCTCCTCATAAGACAAATCAGGATTAATCTCTAATTGCTGCGGAGGCAAAACATGTGATGGATCTGAAATATAATGGCGAAGCATCGACACATGAAATACATTATGCACTCAAGACAGCTTCTGAGGCAACTCAAGTCTATAAGCCACTTCACCAATCCGCTCAGAGATCTGATATGGCCCGATATACCTGGGACTCAATTTCCCCTTCTTACCGAACCTCACAACACCTTTCGAAGGTGATAACTTCAAGAAAACCCAATCGCCCACATTATAAGTCCGATCAGTAGCGTGTCGATAAGCTAAACTCTTCTGACGATCTTAGGCCGCTTTCAGGTTAAATTTAATTACCTGAATATTCTCTGTAGTCTCATCCACTATCTCTGGGCCTTCTAGAATTCTTTCTCCAACCTCTGACCAACACAAGGGTGACCGGCAAGCTTTACCATACAAAGCCTCGAATGGTGACATACCAATACTCCTCGAATGGTGACATACCAATACTCGAGTGATAGCTGTTATTATAAGCAAATTCCATCAGATCCAAACGCGTATGCCATGCATCACCAAACTGCAAAACAAAAGACCTCAACATATCTTCTAATGTCTGAATCGTCCTCTCAGACTGTCCGTCAGTTTGAGGATGATATGCAGTACTATACAATAATCTCGAACCCAGAGCCTCTTGAAATGCCGTCCATAATTTAGAAGTGAACCTCGGATCTCGATCTGACACATTGCTAACTGGCACGCTATGATACTTAACAATCTTCGAGATAAAAAGTTCAGCTAGCCTATTTAAAGAAAACTTCTCTCGAACTGGGATGAAATATGCTGATTTAGTAAGTCGATCAACAATCACCTTGCCATGCTGCATCAACACACAGCCCAAACCATTTAATGAAGCATCACTATAAATCTTGAAATTACCACTGTCGTCAGGAAATGCCAACACTGGTGCCTGAGCAATATTTCAGCTGCTGGAAACTCCATTCACAACTATCATCCCACTCAAATTTAACATTTTTCCTTGTTAACTTAATAAGTGGCAAAGCAATCTCTGAAAAATCCTGAACAAACCGTCTGTAATACCCTACTAAACCCAAGAAACTACATACCTCCGAGACAATTCGAGGCTGCTCCTAATTCGACATGTCCCAAAAATGCCACCTGATTAAACCAGAATTGGCTTTTACTAAACTTGGCATAAAGTCTACACTCCCTCAACCTTTTCAGCACCAAACTGAGATGTCGCACATGTTCTGCTTTAGATTTAGAATAAACCAAAATGTCATTGATAAAAAACAATGACAAATTGGTCTAAATACTACTTAAACACCCTGTTCATCATATCCATGAAAGCAGCAGGTGCGTTAGTCAACCTAAATGGCATTACCAAAAACTCATAATGACCATAACGGGTTCGAAATGCCGTCTTAGGAACATCATCATTCCTATTCTTCAGCTGATAATACCCAAACCTCAAGTCTATCTTCGAAAACACACAAGCTCCTCGCAGCTGATCAAACAGATCATCAATACGCGGCAATGGATAACGATTTTTCATCATTACCCGATTCAGCTGCCGATAGTCTATGCACAGCCTCAAAGTACCATCATTCTTCCTTACAAATAAAATTGGAGCTCCCCAGGGTGAAGTACTAGGCTGAATAAAACGTTTATCTAACAATTCTTGCAACTGAATTTTCAATTCTTTTAATTCTGCAGGAGCCATTCGATAGGGAGTCAAAGATATAGGGTCAGTACCTGGCAATAAATCAATGGTGAACTCAACGTCTCGATCTGGCGGCAACCCCGGCAAATCATCAGGAAACACGTCTGGGAAATGTCTAACCACCCTAACATCCTCCACTCTGCTAGCAACTTCATCATTCAGTACCACATGTGCCAGATACCTCTGACAACCCTTCTGTAACAATTTCTTGGCTCTCAATGTCACAATCCACCCCCTTTAGGGGCCCAACGTCCTCGTCGGCTCACTTCTGGCCAGGGATGTGATCCTTAAACGTATATTCCCATGATGGGTGACCCACTAGGAAGTTGCTCGTGAGTTCCCAGAAACAAAACTGTGAGGGCGTGGTCGGGGCCCAAAGCGGGTGGAGCGGGATCGGAAAGTGATCCGCCGCGGGCCGGGATGTGACATTTAAGGTCACTTTGTAAAAACACAAAAGTCCATTACTTTATGGAATTACAACTAGAACCCAAAAATTTCAACAAATACAAAAACTTTAATAAAGGAGCAAAACAATTTGTCCTTTAGTGTTTTTGGGCCTTTACGTAAAATTGTAAACTTTCGGGTCAAAGTACAAATACAAAAAAGTATCAAAACTTTATGTAATTGCATAAAAGCCTCAAAAGTACCCTACTTGTAGGGTTGGCCGATTTTGGAGAGAGTGTGAGTGATGTTTGTGAGTTGATTTTAGGTTTGAAAGGTGATGGAAAAATGTAAGTGATTGGTATGGTGTGAATAGTAAAAGAAGTATGGGTGTGTAAGAGAAGTACCAATCATGTACAAAAAACTCAAACACACTTTCAACTTTCAAACACATTTTCATATTGACTTGTTGATAGAAAAGTCACACCAACCAACACAAAACAAAGACTTTATGTAAACAACCAAAACTTTGAATCAAAACACCAAACTTTTTGTTCTTGGTAAGAACATCAAGAACATTGAAGAACACACATGAAAACTCAAAAGAGTTCCATGAATGCTTTCACTCAATAAAATTCAAAATTTCACTACTCCAAAGGGGTTTAACATCCTAGGGTACTTAGGGGTTCCAAAAGTCACTTTAAAACACTTTTAACAAGACAAACATGAACCCAAAAATCCACCCTTTGGATTTGGCCGAATTTCCCCAAAAACATGGCACCAAATTTTAGCTCCAAAATTCATGCTCATATGAACTACATCTACAACATTTGAGATGGCAAATTTTCTAACAAAATTTACATTCAAAGAACCAAGAATAAAGCTTGTAACCATTACAACATTCAAATCACAAACTATGAACTACAAAACCCAAAAGGATTCACCAACTACTAGACCTAGGCTCTGATACCACTTGAAGTAAAATTTGTGAAAAACATGTTTATTTGAGCAACATTTATGGCATGCAATTAACAATTAAAGGCGGAAACATGCTTGTATGCACTCAAAACAAAACATTACCCATGAAATTCAAAGCCTAGTAGTTATGATGAACCATGACTCAACTCAAATCTTAAAGAAAGGAGTTGAGAAACTTTTATACCTTTGAAGCACCTCTTTGCTTAGCAAAGGTTAATCACCCATGTGAGGGCCTTCTTTTCTTTGTCTCGTTGCTCCTTGGCTCTATGGATATGGATGGAAGAATTGATTCTCCAAAAGTCCCCAAGGTAGGAGACCTCTAATTTTCAACACCAAGGATGGTGAAGGAAGAAGATGAGAGACCTTGGATGAGGAAGGATTGCTAGCTAATCCCCTCCAAGGGGGCCGGCCTCCTAGAGAGAAAATGAGAGAGTTATTCTCACTTTTCATCCTTAGAAAACCCTAATGATGAAATGGCTATAAAGTTGCCTTTATACTGTTGGAAGTATGCCCACAAAGCCACTCATTTGATGTAATAACTTTTGGAATACTTATTGTATTAAACTATTATATGTTTAATAAAGGGCAAAGCTTATTGTTAATCACTATTTATTGTATCATGTGTTTAAGCAATAAGGGAATCCAAGGAATGTATTTAATCTAAGAGAGAAGTGATCTAAGTTAGTTAGATTAACGAAACCTTTCTCTTATGTTCATTCCTAAAACGTTCCTAGCCATAGGATTGCCAATTGGGCATTGACAATCCGCTAAGGTTAGTATGTGTTATGTTAACTCAAGCGTGAGTATGACTAGTCTTAAGTCATTTAGTGTTGGACACTGAGAAAAATACATAGGTGCTCAAAAGGTAATCGAGTACACTGAACAACGATCAAAAGAGAGTTCAAACATACATGTCATGTAAGAACTTGTAAGTTGCAATATGCAAAGTAGTCCTTTGACCTGAGGCATCATAGATGTCTAATGGTTAGGTCCTTGATCTTTGATCATGTCAAAGGCATTCCATTGAGACTGTCCACGACGTTGTTAGGGTCAAGCTATCTAGTCATGTAGGCATATGAATGCACAACAAGGGATCTCTAACCTTCCTTGGTAGAGGGAGAATACTCTGAGATATAATTCGAGAGTCTTTGGCCAAAGCATACGAATATGACTTAGGAAGTTTGTTCCAAATCATATTCAATTGAATCATATAGAGAAGTATCACATTGGATAGTAGACATGAAACAAACTATCACTCAAACAACATGATTAAGAGTATTGTATTAGAGAAGGATTGTATTGCATTGTAATTGTAACTGGATAGGTTCTCCAACCACTTCTACTTAGCTTGGGTAGCCATGACATACTGCTAGGTGTCACTCATGGTTTGTGGAAGCCCTGAGGATTAGCAAACACTAATCTTCATCAAAGGGAGAATTGAAATGTAGTTTCAATTCACAATCGATCGTTAATAGTAACAATCGCTCACTGCCTCGCTAATTAGAACCTAATGGATCGTACACCGAGTAAGGATGAAAGTGAAGAAATATAAATGAGATGGATAAGCAATTAAATAGTTTAATTGAGAATGGTCAAGATTAATTAATTAGTTAATTAATCTTACGAAAGGTTCATATTGGGCTTTTAAGTTGGTTTTGGGTTTCGGGGCCCAAAAGGGTTTTTGGTCCACAAGGCCCATTGAGTTTAGGTTGTGTGACAACTAAAACTAAGTGGAAATTAACCCAAAAACAAAGTCAAAAGAGGCCTAGGGTGAGTGGTAGCAAACTTGGGTTATTTGCAAGTTTGCCACTCACATGTGAGATGGTATAAAAGCATCTTTATAGCTTTTACCTCATTAGGGTTTTCTTGAGGCAAAGAAGAGAAACACTTTCTCCCTTTTTCTCTAAGAGAGGCCGGCCACTTAGAACTCTCTAAGAGAGGCCAGCCACTTAGAACTCTAAGAGAGGCAGGCCACTTAGAGAAAGATCCATTACGGTCCTTTTAGCAAGGCAGTGGGCGATTAGAACTCTTACTAATCGATTGTGAATTGAAACTTACTTTCAATTCTCCCTTTAGTGATTATACATCTTTAGGGCTTCCACAAGCCATGAGTGACACCTAGCAGTATGTCATGGCTACACAAGCTAATCAGAAGAGGTTGGAGAACCTATTCAGTTTGGGATTACAATGCAATACGGTCTTTCCCTAATACAATACTCGTGACCACATTGTTTGGTTTGATAGTTTATTCATGTCTACTATCCAATGTGATAAGATACTTATATAATTACCTTGAATGTGATTTGGAACGACTTCCTAATTCTCATTCATACTCTGGCTAGAGATTCTTAATCATATCATAGAGTATTCTCCCTCAACGTTTGAAGGTTAGAGATCCCTTGTTGCGCATTCACTTGCCTCCATGGCTAAGTGGCTTAACCCCAACTATGCTGGAGTGACTTGGACATAGTCAAAGATCAAGGACTTAACCACAAGATAACTATGATGCCTTAGGTTAAAGGACTATTTTGCATTATCCCAACCATGAGTTCTCATATGATATGAATATAGGAACTCCTTGTTGATCGCGTTCAGTTGACTCATTCCATATTGAGCACCTACGTACTTGTCTTGGTGTCAGTCACACTAATGACTCGAGACCAGTCACTCTCACTAGGAGAAGACATACCACGTACTGATCTTAACGGATTGTCAATGCCCAATCGGCAATCCTATGATCAGAAACGTTTAGGATATGTATATGAAAGAGAATGGTCTCATGAATCTAACTTCTTTAGATCACATTCTCCCAATCACATATTCCTTGGACTTATTGTTCAAGCATATAACATTTATATGAGATGGCTTCAAACAATAATCTTTGCCCTTTATATTAAACTAGATTAGTTTAACATGTGAAATGTCCATAAAGTATCATCATATGATTGGTTTTAGGGCACATTTCCAACAACACTAATTAACCCTCAGATTTTCCTTAAGTCATTGAATTGGATGGACAACGCATTCGACAACCAAATTATTCTTCACAAATCCCCTATATGAACTGCATAATAGAGATACAAGCTAAGATCATTAAGCTTCATGAAAATCATAAGCATTGACAAAGCACTCGTAACTATGAACTGCATGATACTTACGCTAAGAATTTACTTAACACGATCGTTTATAAGCGACCTCCACTACTTGCAAATATAAGTTTATAACGATTAGGTGAAACTCCCTTATATTCTAGCATCAAATTCATGCATGGAAACTAAGTATGCATCCTCAATCAACATACAAGAATAAGTACTCAATCAAGCAGTTAAGTAAATTGCATTCACGATTTATGAAATCACAATTGGAAGTAATCAATTCATATTTTAAATATATTCATGGTTTCGAAATTCCCTCTAGCTAAGAGGGGTTTAGTTCCTCATGTTCGCAAAACAAAGATAATTGAATTTAAACATTGAAAACAAAGAATGAATTACACCTAAAACGTTCCAGCAATCCAACTTGAATGGCAAGCACGTCCAAGAGTCCTCCTTTTTCTTCTTTGCGCCTTCTTCTTCTTTGCGGCGGCACAAGGTTGAGAGGGATGTATGAAGGGTGATTTGTATGGAATAATAGCAGAGAGTATGAATGGAAGTGAGTGAGTGTGTAGAATTCTCCAATTGGCTCCCTTTATGCTGCGGCACAAGCCTTTCTTTTTAAAGGCTTCCTTTCTTTTTAAAGGCTTTAGGAAATCAAAACCCCAACTTAATTTGGTTTACAGAAATTAATTCAAATCCACTAGCAAAAGGGAAATAAAATCAGAATCCTACGGGAAAAGGGATAGGATATGCGGCAGAACCCAAAAAGGAAATGAAATAGCCCTTCCTTGGGCGACAAGGAAGGAAAAGGGGTAAGGAAGGTACGGCATTGTCCAAAAGAGAGAGGGAATGTGTCCAGCCATGTCCTAGAGAAGAAGGGAAAGGTTTTACACAATTTGGGAATAGGGAAACATGGCAAGGGGAATTGCTGCACAAGGAGGAGACAAGGAGGGGACAAAGAGCGGACAAGGCGCCACCTTTGTAGGAGATGGTTGAATTGTGTCTTTCTTTGTCTTCCAAGCTTCCATTCTGATTTCTCTTGACTTCTAGCCTCTTTTGGTCTTCAATTTCATCCATCCACCTTGCTCCAAGCATGTGATGTCATTTCCAAGCCCAAAACTGCTCCAAAAATGTACTTTCTTGTCACTTTAACCCTTTGGACCTATAAACACACGAAAATAGCTTAAAATACATAAATAACTAACAACTAACAACATAAATGCAAGAAAACAAGCTAACTAATTTGCATAGATATGCTCCTATCAAGGGGAAATGCTGCACAAGGAGGGAACACAAATGGGACAAAGTGTCACTTTTGTAGGAAATGGTCAAATTGTGTCTTTCCTTGTCCTCCAAGCTTCCATTCTGACTTCTCTTGACTTCTAGCTTCTTTTGGTCTTCAATTTCGTCCATCCACCTTGCTCCATGCATATGTGATCCATTCCAAGCCCAAAACTTTTCCAAAATGCACCAAAATGCACATTCTTGTCACTTTAGCCCTTTGGACCTAAAAACACATGAAAATAGCTTAAAATACTAAAATAACTAAGAATTAACAACATAAATGCAAGAAAACAAGCTAACTAAGTCGCATAAATATACTCTTATCAACCACGAATATATTTGCAATATGAATTAATTACTTCTAGTTGTGATTTTATGAATCGTGAATGCAATTTACTTAACTATTTGATTCAAAACTTATTCTTTTATGTTGATTAAGGGTGCATACTTAGTTTGCATGCATGAATCTGATGCTAGAGTGTAAGGGAGTTTCACCTAATAGTTACAAAATTATATTCACAAGTAGTGAAGGTTGCTAGTCACAATCGCGTTAAGTAGATTCCTGGCAGGAGTATCATGTTGTTCATAGTTACGAATGCCTTGTCAATGCTTATAGTTTTCACAAAACTTAATGATCTTTGATTGTATCTCTATTATGCTGTTCATGTAGGGAACGTTTGAAGAATAATTTGGTTGACGATGCGTATCCAATTCAATGACTTAAGGAAAACTTGAGGGTTAATTAGTGATGTTCACGATTAATCTGGGGTGTTGAGATTCATGATTCATTGAAAAAGCAACTGGAGATCGATTTGTATGCAAGTGCCCCGGCAACGGCGCCAAAATTTGTTGCGATGTAAAACAGCACACAAATTAAACCCTCTTGTTGACAGTTGTAGTAAAGATGCAAGTAGGGATTGTTCTATACCGGGGATTAGGAGGGATTGCTAATCTATGCAAAACTGACTTAAAAACACAAAACTAGGCTAAAGACACTTAACTAGGCTCAAATAACTCAAAATAAACTGAAAAGACTCAAAACTAACTAGAATGACTCAAAACAACACAACACAATCAAATAAATTGAAAACAGACACTAGGGAGTACTTTGGACGAATTCCTAACTTTACTTGACTCAAAACACTAAAAGACACAAGGTTGGACATATTCTAACCTAATTGACGCAAGAAAGTAAAAGGGATTAGGTTTTTGGACGAATTTAAAGTAAAAACAAATAGATTGTAAACTTCGATAAAGCTTGGACGAAATTGGGTAAATTGATGGATGATGGGCTAGCTAGAGGGTTGTTCTCCACACATGACACACTTGCATACAAATCGATTTCCAGTTGCTTTTCCGATAAACCATGAACCTCAACACCCCAGGTTAACCGTGACAGCACTTTTTTAACCTTCAAGTTCTCCTTAAGTTATTGAATTGGATGGGAAAGCGCATACAAAATTTCAAAACATTCTCTAAAAGTCCCCTACGTGAACAACACAATAGAGATACAATGAAAGATCATTAAGCTTCATGAAAACTATAAGTATTGATGAGGCATTCATAACTATGATGAGCATCATACTCCTGCCAAGAATTCACTTAACGCGATAGTTTATAAGTGACCTCCACTACTTGTAAATATAAGTTTGTAACGTTTTGGTGAAACTCCCTTATATTCTAGCATCAAATTCATGCATGCAAACTAAGTGGGCCCTCTTAATCAACATACAAGAGTAAGTTATCAATCAAGCAGTTAAGCAAATTGCCTTCACGATTTATGAAATCACAACTGGATGTAATCAATTCATATTGCAAATATGTTCATGGCTTTGAAATTCCCCCTAGCCAAAGGGAATTTAGCTCCTCATAGTCACAAGAAAACAAAGACAAATTAATTTAAACATTGACAAGCAAAAGATTGAAAACACCTAGAAACGCTCCAACAATCCAACGTCTTGAATGGCAAGCACGTGCAAGGTGACTTCCTTCTTCTTCTTTGTTGCGGCACAACGGTTAAGGTGTGTAGAATGGGTGGTGATGGGTGGTAGAGGATGGATAGGTAGATAGGTGGATGGAATGGATGGGGATAGGATGCGGCAGAAAGTGTGTAGAATGGTCAGGGATGTGTAAGTGTTTTCAAGGCTGAAAAGATTAAGTATTTATAGGCTAAGGCACGGCAAGGCTTAGAGAAAGTGAATAAAACTTAGCTATTTTGTCCCACAAGGATTAAAAGTCAAAAATCAATTGGAAATAGGCAAGTAAGGTCAGAATTTAAAGAGAAATAGGAATGTAAGATGTGGCAAGGGAAGGGAAAGTGATCCCTTGTGTGGCAAGGCTTAGGAAGAAAAGAGGAATGTGTTTTGGGGCAGAAAATAGGAAAGAACAAGGTCCCCTTACACGGCAAGGAGGAGGGAAAAGGGAAAGTGTGATGTGTTTGTGCAGATTTGGTGCGGCAAGGAAGAAGCAAGTCGTAGGGTGGTGCGGCGTGGAATTTAGGGCAAGTTTAGGACTTCTAGAACAAGTAATTAAGTGTCCTAAATTAATTTGAGATCCTCTTTGCGGTTGGAAATTAGGTAAATTTGGATTAGGACCAAATCAGGAAACTTGGTTAACATTCCTTTTCTAAACTGATTCATTTCTTCAAAATCTTTGACTTAAGTCTTCAAGCACATTCTTAATCCTTCTTGAACATCAATTTCATCCATCCACCTTGCTCCAAGCATGTGCTATCCATTTAGTGCCCAAAACTCCTCCAAAATGCCCTTGCTGATGTGAAATATATAAGCACACAAATTAAACCCTCTTGTTGTCAATTGTAGTAAAGAATGTAAGTAAGGATCGTTCTAGGCCGGGGATTAGGAGGGATTGCTAATCTACTCTAAACTGACTCAAAAACACAAAACTAGGCTAAAAACACTAAAATAGACACAAAGAACTCAAAACAAACTGAAAAGACTCAAAACTAACTAGAATGACTCAAAACAGCTAAAAACAA
The DNA here is from genome assembly GCA_024362995.1 of Heteromeles arbutifolia. Lineage (NCBI taxonomy): Eukaryota > Viridiplantae > Streptophyta > Magnoliopsida > Rosales > Rosaceae > Heteromeles > Heteromeles arbutifolia. Next base: position 32,113,472 of record JANCRC010000002.1, on the reverse strand, counting down.
CTAATTAGAATCAAAACAGACACTAAGGGTGATTTTGGACGAAAATTGGTTTTACTTTGACCCAAAACACTTAAAAACACAAAGTTGGACAGATTCTAACCAATTTGAGACTTTAAAGTAAAAGGGGGTTTGGTTTTGATGAATTTGAAAACTAACAAAGTAAAGTGCAAAAACTTAAGAACTAGACAGATTTAGGCACGAAATTGGTGTTTTGAATGGATGATGGGCTAGCTAGAGGGTTCTTCTCCACACATGACACACTTACATACAAATCAATCTCCAGTTGTTTCTTTCAATAAGCCATGAATCTCAACGCCCCAAGTTAATTAGGTACGCTTAAATTAACCCTTAAATTTCCCTTATGTCATTGAATTGGACAGAAATAGCGCATTGCAATGAAATTATTCTTCAAGAGTTCCCTACATGAAAGTGCATAATAGAGATACAATCAAAGATCATTACGTTCTATGAAAATCATAAGCATTGACAAGGCATTCGTAACTACGACAGCGCATGATACTCCTGCCAGGAATCTACTTAGTGCGATTGTGACTAGCAACCTTTACTACTTGTGAATATAAGTTCATAACGATTAGGTGAAACTCCCTTACATTCTACCATCAAATTCATGCATGCAAATTAAGTGTGCACTCTCAACCCACATACACAAATAGTTTTAATGCAAACAGTTAAGTAAATTGAATTCACAACTTATGAATTCACAACTGGATGTAATCAATTCATATTGCAAGTATAATCACGGTTTCGAATTCCCCCTAGCTAATCCACATGTTCACAGCAAAACAAAGATAAATAAACTTAAACATTGAAAACAAAGAATGAATTACACCTAAAACATTCCAGCAATCCAACTTGAATGGCAAGCACGTCCAAGGGCTCTTCTTCTTCCTCTTTGCTGCGGCATAAGGTATGGTTGATGGTTTGAGTGGTGAATTGTATGAGAGAATGGCTGGGGATGTGTTTTTTGATGTGTCGAATGGGGAATGGTAACCCCCTATGCTGCGGCAAAGAGGGTTTAATTAAAGGGAAAGAAAGTTAAGGCCTTCATTAATTTTTAGAATCAGTATTGAAGTCCAAATCCTCCAAGAAAAAGTAAATAACAAAATCCTAAGAAGAAAAGGGTAAGTAGGTGCGGCAAGGGATGGGAAGAAAAGAGGAATGTGATTCAGTGCAGAAAATAGGAAAGAAAGACTCTCCCTTGCACAGCAAGGAAAAGGAAACAGGGAAAGGGTGCGGCAAGGCCTTTGGGACTTCTAGAAGTTCTTATTTAGTGTCCTAATATGGTTAGGAGTCTTCTTTGTTGCTGGAACTTAGGGAATTTTTAGGATTAGGAAATGTCAAAACCAAAGTAGGAAACTTTGGGTAACATTCCTTCTTTGAGTAGGAATCCTTATTCTTCTAGGAATCCTCATTCTTCTAGGAATCCTTCTTCAACTAGGAATCCTTGCATCTTTAGGTCTTCAATTTCATCCATCCCCTTTGCTCCATGCATGTGCTATCCATTCCATGCCCAAAACTGCTCCAAAATACACCAAAATGTACTTTCTTGCTACTTTGACCCTTTAAACCTACAATCACACAAAAATAGCTTAAATTACTAAAATAACTAAGAACTAATAACATAAATGCAAGAAAACAAGCTAACTAAGTCGCATAAATACGCTCATATCAAATTCCCCCACACTTAGCTTTTGCTAGTCCTCGAGCAAAACAAAACAAACAAAAGAAACAAAACTCAATCTAAACCTTCCAACATTTACCTCAGGGATTTTCAATGCACATAACATATTAAAAATCATCACTTACACATATTTTGGTCACCCTTACACTTGAATTCATACTTAATCACAGTCACCATTCACTAGTTCGCAATTAATCCATTAAAACAACATTTTGAACGTAGTAACATGCCTTAGAGAATTCCCTCAATTCCTTAGTAGATAAACACTCAATTTTCACTCAGATTTTCTGACTACACTCCCTACACTAGGTATATGTGAGAAGATTGATGTAAACATGAAAACTAGTACTCACATATGTTTATAACAAAGAAAGCACTTTCTGGTTTTATTAATATGACATGTATATGATCTCATGAACGGAATGCCACTACGTAGAAGCGAGAACTAGGGATTCCATATGCTCATACCAATTCCAAACTCCACATATTGAAACACACAACACTCAAGATTGAAGTCAATGGGTTGTAACGGGGCTAAGGGTGTTTTGTAAGAAAGAAAGCATATGGAAAAACAAAGGTTCTTAAAGAAATAGTAAACAAAGCAATGAAATCAACACTTAGAATTCAGTTTTGAATGCAGAAATCAACTTTAAACACAAAAAGGGGAGATTTACAAGTTATAGGGCCATATTTGATGTTTTCGACCCTTCCTTCAACAATCAACACTTGTGAGCTCATTCTCATTTATTTTTCAACTCTTTTTCATTCTTTTCACAACTTTTTCTTTTTTTTTTCTTTTTCCACGAATTTTTCTTTTTCTTTACCAAACCCGTGCCTTATTTCTTTTTCTTGGTACACAAACACACACAAATCCCTTCCTCTACACTTGTTTTTCTGCAAAAGCACAATCAAAAGGAATTCCTTCTAAGTCATGCTTCATTATGCCTTAAGAACAAGGGTATGGATGGTCCTATTCTAGGCTAGGTAAGGTTAACGAGGGTAATAAAGAACATAGGCTAAATGATGTTGTGTAAAACAGCACACAAATTAAACCCTCTTGTTGACAGTTGTAGTACAGATGCAAGTAGGGATCTTTCTAGGCCGGGGATTAGGAGGGATTGCTAATCTACTTAAAACTAACTCAAAAACACAAAAACAAACTTAAAAACACTTAACAAGACTCACAAGACTCAAAACAAACTTAAAAGACTCAAAACAGACACTAGGGACTGATTTGGACGAATTCTAGACTAGTAAGACTCAAAACACTAAATTGCACAGATTTAAACACACTTCTAACTAATCTAACACACTTAATTAAAGGGGAATTGGGTTTGAAAGAAATTAAAGTAAAAACAAGCAGAAAGTAGAACTAGACAGATTTGCACGAATTTGGATTAAATTGGATGGATGACGGACTAGCTAGAGGGTTCTTCTCCACACATGACTCACTTGCATACAAATTGATTTTCAGTTGTTCTTTCGATAAACCATGAAACTCAACACCCCAGATTAATTAGGTATGATGTGAGAATTACTTGACACTCAAATTAAAACCCTATCGACGTAGTATATGAAAGTAGGGATCGTTTTAGGCCGGGGATTAGAAGGGATGCTAATCTACACAAATTAGACTCTTAAAACAATAAACTGGACTCTAGACAATGAAAACAGGTACTAGGGATCAATTTGGACGAATTTTAACTCTAGACACCTTTAAACAACCTAACTTGACTCAAATAACTCTAAACAAACTCAAAACAGCAAATAGAATTCAATTAAACAGTTTCTGGACTCTAAAGACTCAAAACAAGCTAAATAGACCTAAAACACACAAAACAAGTTATCTAGACTCTAAACTAACACCTAAGATTGATTTGAACGAAATTAAGACTCAAATTGACTCAAAAGACTAAAAGACTCAAGATTTGACGAATTTAGACTATCTTAACACAAATTAAAAGCAAGGGATTGTTTGAAAACGGATTTAAACTTAAGCAAAACAGAATTGTAAACTAGACTTAGAAAGGCACGAAATTGGTGATTTAAATGGGTGAATGGCTAGTTAGAAGGATCCTTATCCACACATAAACAAATGTATACAACTTGATTCCCAGTTACTCTTTCGATAAACCATGAATGACAATGTTCCGAATTAATTGTATTGAACTTAATCAATTCCCAGATTTCCCTAGATTCATTGAATTGAATGGATAACGCATCACAACCAAATTATTCTTTCTCAAACTCCCTAACTATGGAATACGCATGATAGAGACATTCAACATAGATCATTAAGTTCAATGGAAATCATGAACATTGACAAGGCATTCATAACTATGGAAGACGCATGTTAATCCAGCCTAGGGTTCACTTAACATGATTGTGACTAGCAACCTTTACTACTTGTGAATATAAGTTCATAACGATTAGGTGAAATTCCCTTATATTCTAGCATCAAATTCATGCATGTAAACTAAGTATGCATCCTTAATCAACACACAAGAACAAGTTCTTAATAAAACAGATAAGTAAACCACATTCACAATTTATGAAATCATAACTGGAGTAAATCAAATCATAAGAAACATATATTCATGGCTTCAAATTCCCCCTCTAACTAATAGGGGTTTAGTTCCTCATGATAGCAATTAAACAAAGAAAACTGAATTGAAACATTGAACACAAGGATAGACAACACCTAAGAACGCTTCAGCAGTAGTCACAACTTAGAGTGGCACCTTCTCCTTCCTTCCTTGAATAGCTGCGGCACAAGAGGGGTTTTCTGGGTTTGTGTGGATGATATGGCACGGCAGGGGGTGAATTAGGTCAGAAACTATGGAGAATGGTGAAGGAAAGGGGCGGCAGAGAGTGGTGGATGATTTCTGGCGTGAATGGTGTATATGGAGGGTGGTGTGCACGGCAAAGGGTTGATTAGTATATATATAGGCACCAAAAACCCTAGGTGAATCAGATTAGGACTTCTAGAAAGCCAAATCCATCCAGAAATAGGCTCAAAACAATCAGATTTCCAATGGGAAAAGGCCTAAGGTGCGGCAGATTTGGATAAGGAGGGATAAGGCTTCTAGAAAGCCTTGCAAGGCAAGGAAATCAGGTTTTCTGGAAAGCTAGGTGCGGCAAGGCTTAGGGTTTCTAGAAACTTAATTTAAATGTCCCCCAATCAGAAAATAAACCCTCATTGTACCAGGAATTGAATTAGAAAAGGATTAGGATAGGATAAGGTTTGTTAAGATAAGATAAGGGTTGGATAAGATAAGATAAGATAAGGTTGTTTGGATAATGTTTTGGATAATTCTCCTTCTTTTGAGCTGATTCCTTATCTTCAATGTTTTGAATTTATTTCTCCAACCTTGAAACATATTCCTAACTCCATTTAGACTCCAAATTCGTCCATCTTCATGCCCATTGCTTGTGCTATCCATTCCAAGCCCATATTTGCTCTAAAATGCTCCAAATTGCATCTTTTTGCCAACTTTGCTTCTTGGACCTAAAAACACACGAAAATGACTTTAAACACTATACTAAGCAGCAAATAGCTAAGCAAATGCAAGAAAACACACTAACTAAGTAGCATAAATATGCTCCTATCAAATTCCCCCACACTTAGCTTTTGCTAGTCCTCAAGCAAAACAAAACAAACAAAACGTAACCTAAACCTTCCAACGTTCACCTCAGGGATCTTCAATGATACATAACATGCCAAAGATCATTACTCCCACAGATTTTAGTTATCCCTACCCTTGAGCACATACTTCATCAAAGTTACCACACATTAGCTCGCATTTAATCAATTAAAACAACATTTTGACTGTAGTAACATGCCTTAGAGAATCCCTCAATTCCTTACTAGATATGCACTCAATCACACAGATTTTCTGACTACACTCCCTACACTAGTTATATGTGAGAAGATTGATGTAAATATGAAACTAATACTCACATATGTGTATAACAAGAAAAGTAATTTCTGGAATGCATGTATAGATATGATCTCATGAATGGAATGCTACTACTTAGACGCGAGAACCAGGGACACCATATGCTCATACCAATCCCAAACTCCACATATTGAAACACACAACACTCAAGATTGAAGTATAGGGTTATAACGGGGCTAGGGGGTATTGGCTAACAAAGAAAGGTAAGGAAAACAAACGTTCTTAAAGCAATAGCAAGCAAAGTAATGAGTATGACACTTAGAACTCCCTTTCTTGAAACGCAGCCACGAACTTTGATACGAAGGGACAGAAAACACATACTTAGGGCCAAATTCAACGTTTTGGACCCTTTCTTCAACAACCAACACTTGTGAGCTTATTCTCACGTATTTTGCAACTCTTTTCACACTTTTTCACAATTTTTTTTCTTCTTCTTCTTCTTTCCACGAAATTTTTTCTTTTCTCTTCTTTTTTTTCTTTTTCTACCCGTGCCCTTGTTTGTCTTGTTGGCACACAATCAGACACATAAATCCCTTCCCCCACACTTGTTTGCTGCCCAAATAACGAACAAAGGGAATTCATTCTTAGGTCATGCTCACTATGCCTTAAGAACAAGGGTAAGGATGGTCCTAATCTAGGCTAGGTAAGGATAATGTGGGTAAACAAAGAACATAGGCTAATCAAGGCTCAAATGGGTTAAACCTACAATACATATGCAAAGGGTTAGGCTTTTTGGCTTTGGTTTTAAACTAAACAACTTCATCTTGAATATGTGTTATGCTAATCAATTTCATGCTTTGAACGAAACGGGTATGAGTTCTAGTATTTGGAACTAAATGATGAAATGCCTTCTAAATAGCAACCAAGCAAAGAGTAATGAGATCATGCAACGACTTTAGAAAACAAAGAATGCACAGATTTTTAACTCTCCAAAGAACGTTAAAGGCTCAAGTCTCTCAGGGTTGTGGCGTTAGTTTGAGTTACTTCCTTCAAGCATGTTACAAAAACTAATTTTATCCTTTTTGTGATTACATGTGAATTCATGAATGTCAACTACAACCAAGCATAAACCAAAGAGCATATCAAACGTCAATCCAAGTTTGTAACTTTCTTTAACAGTTATGCAATTAAAAACCAAATCCTCATCATTGTGTTGGAAGGTACCCTAAGACACAAACAAACACACAAAAACAACTCAAAAACGACTCTTTTTGGGTTTTTCAAAACAATTTTTCAAAATTTTATGGTATTTTCGGATTTTCTTGTCAAAACACACTAAAAGACTCCAAAACAGCTTAAAAACACTTAAAAACACTGAAAACAACATTCAAAGTCATAGGTGATAAAAACCCACGAATTTCATGCAAAAAAACACTTTGTTACCCCCCCACACTTAAACCAAACATTGTCCTCAATGTTTCAAACATAGACTCACAGAAAGCAAACAGCAATCAACACAACTAACTAACATAACAAAATGGCAAAGGAAACGCAATAAAGATTAGGGTTTAGAAATGCAAATCTGGTTGTGGAGCCGGAGAGTTCCTAGGTCGTCTTTATTTGCATGGGTTGCCTCCCAAGAAGCGCTTGCTTTAACATCTTCCAGCCGGACGATACTTCCATTTAAGTTCCCATGGTACCCACGGCATGTAGAGGTAGTTCTTCCGTAATGTGCTCTTCAAAGTGCTCATAATATGGCTTCAATCGATGTCCATTCACTTTGAATTCTTGTTGCATCTTTAAATTTTGAATTTGGACTGCACCATGAGGAAAAACATTAGTAACCACAAAAGGACCAATCCACTTAGAACGCAACTTACCTGGAAATAGACGAAGGCGAGAATTGAAAAGTAACACTTTCAGCCCTATAGAGAACAGCTTGCTACGAATCATCTTGTCATGGAATGCCTTTGTTTTCTCCTTGTAGATCCGTGCATTCTCATAAGCTTCATTCCTAATTTCTTCTAGCTCATTCAATTGAAGCTTTCTATGAAGACCTACGGCATCAATGTCCATGTTGAATGTTTTGACAGCCCAATGTGCACGATGTTCTAACTCGACGGGAAGATGACATGGTTTCCCATAGACTAGCCGAAATGGGGACATTCCAATTGGGGTTTTATAGGCAGTGCGATATGCCCACAATGCATCATTCAAACGCAAGCTCCAATCCTTCCGAGTTGGCCCTACAGTTTTCTCCAAAATCTGCTTGATTTCTCTATTTGAAACCTCAGCTTGCCCACTGGTTTGAGGGTGATAAGGTGTTGAAACCTTATGCGTGACATTATACTTCTTGAGCAGCGCTTCAATGGTTCGATTGCAAAAATGGGAACCCCCATCACTGATTAGGCCTCTTGGCATTCCAAATCTAGCAAATATGTTAGTTCTAACAAAATCTGCAACCACTTTAGAATCATTAGTTCGGGTGGCTTTTGCTTCCACCCATTTCGACACATAATCCACAGCAAGCAAAATATAAAGGAAACCATGTGAGGAAGGGAAAGGACCCATGAAATCAATACCCCAAACATCAAAGATTTCAACACTAAATATGGGGTGTTGCGGCATTTGTTGTTTAGGACCTATATTGCCCGTTCTTTGACATCTATCACAAGTCATACAAAAAGTTCTAGCATCTCTAAAGATAGTAGGCCAATAAAATCCACATTCTAAAACTTTATGTACTGTTCTTTGAGTACCAAAGTGACCTCCACATGCATAGGTGTGACATAAAGTTAAAATTGAATTAAACTCAGAATCATGCACACACCTACGTAAAACTTGATCAGGGCAATATTTCCACAAGTATGGGTCATCCCAAACATAAGAACGTGCATCCTTTTTAAGTTTATCACTTTGGTGCTTGTTTAGCTCTCTTGGAATGTGTTTAGATACCAAATAATTTACTACATCAGCATACCATGGCTCACTTACCTTGATGGACAGCAGCTGCTCATCTGGGAATGTCTCTTGGATAGGCACGGCATCCTCCTCATGCACCATACGGCTCAAGTGATCAGCCACCACGTTTTCACTCCCCTTCTGGTCCCGGATTTCAATATCGAACTCTTGGAGAAGAAGCATCCAGCGAATGAGTCTTGGTTTGGCCTCTTTCTTGGTGAACAAATACTTCAAAGCTGCATGGTCAGTGTAAATAATAACTTTAGTACCAAGTAAATAAGAACGAAACTTATCTAAAGCAAACACAACAGCAATAAATTCTTTTTCAGTGGTAGAGTAATTCAATTGTGCATCATTCAAGGTCCGAGATGCATAATAGATGACATGGGGCTTCTTGTCCTTCCTTTGTCCCAAAACAGCTCCTAATGCATAATCCGAAGCATCACACATAAGCTCAAAAGGAAGGCTCCAATCTGGTGGGACTATGATGGGGGCCGAAGTTAGCATCTCTTTGAGGTGTTTGAATGCCTTCTCACATTCCTCGTTGAAGTCAAAAGCCACATCTTTCTGGAGGAGACGGCAAAGAGGGTTTGAAATCTTTGAAAAGTCCTTGATGAATCGCCTATAGAATCCTGCATGTCCAAGAAAAGAACAAACCTCTCTAACCGAAGTAGGAGAGGGTAAGTAACGCACAAGGTCTATTTTTGATTTATCAACCTCAATTCCCCTTTCTGAAATGATATGACCTAAAACTATGCCTTGTTTTACCATAAAGTGACATTTTTCCCAATTCAAAACAAGGTTAGTTTCAGTGCAACGTTTTAGAATCAAAGTGAGATTATCTAAGCACCCATCAAACGAATCCCCAAAAACACTAAAATCATCCATGAATACCTCAATAATCTTCTCCACAAAATCCGAAAAGATACTTACCATGCATCTTTGAAAGGTGGCAGGTGCATTGCATAAACCGAATGGCATGCGACGATAGGCAAAGGTACCAAAGGGGCACGTGAAAGTGGTCTTTTCTTGGTCATCCGGAGCTATAACAATCTGATTATACCCAGAATAACCATCAAGAAAACAATAAAAAGAATGACCGGCTAACCTTTCAAGCATTTGATCAATGAACGGCAAAGGGAAGTGGTCCTTCCTCGTGGTGGCGTTTAGCTTCCTCTTTCTTTGATTGCCGCAACCTGCCAGGAAAGGGCACAATTAGTGGAGTAGAGCTTGAAGAATTCATATTGGAACTTACCTTGATGGTTGAGGACGGTTTAGAAGTGGGAATTGGCTGCGGCAAGGATTGTGCATTCCTTGCCGTGGGTTTGGGTGATTCATCCTCCTCCAATTGCAGCTTCTTGTCCTCTTCTTGACTTGATCTAGATGGTTGTGAATCAGTTCCAACCTGCTTACCACTTCTCAACGTGATTGCTTGGGCGGTTTCAAATCCTCCCTTAGGATTAACAACGGTTGAACTAGGCAATCTGCCTTGTTCTCGGAATTGGCCCATGAATTCAGCCATTTGACCCATTTGTTTCTTCAGTTCATCCACCTCTTTAGCTTGATTTTTTATGCTCTGCACGTCCTGCGTCAAAGAGGTTAGTACTTGAAGAATTTTATCATTATTTAACGACGAACCTGAATTGGTTTGGGCCGAAGTTGGTTGAGGTTGTGGGGCTGCATACGGCTTTGGAAACATCCCAGGGGGCTGTCTAAATCCGCTTTGTGGCTGTGCTTGCTGAGAATCCCTCCACTTGAAGTTTGGATGATCTCTCCATCCCAGATTGTATGTGTTTGAGTATGGGTCGTGTCTTTGTTGGGTTTGACCTTGGAAACCCACGGCTTGGGCAGTTTCCCACCCCCCATTCTCAATCAATTGAGGGCATTGATCGTTGAGATGTCCCTGCATAGAACACACTCCACATATGGCCGGCCCTTGTGCTTTGGTTCCATCCACAACCTGTGACAAAAGAAGAGTGAGATTAGCCATTTGAGATTCTAATTCTGAAATTGCATTTACCTCATTCACTTGTTGTTGCCGTGGCCCTTCTCTCTGTCCAACTCCTTCGTATTGTTGCGCATTCAAGGCTCGATTTGCAATTAGAGTCTTGGCAGCCACGGGTGTTTTGTCAACCAAAGCTCCTCCCGCTGAAGCATCAAGCATTTGTCTCTCAATGGGGAGAAGTCCTTCATAGAAATATTGGAGGAGAAGCTCTTCCTTCATTTGGTGTTGTGGACAAGAAGCAACAAGCGCCTTGAAACGCTCATAATAGGCTGGAAACGATTCCTCTTGGTTTTGTTGAATGCCACTTATCCTTTTCCTCAAAAGAATGACTCTTGAAGTTGGGAAAAATTTCTCTAAGAATGCGCGCTTCATGCTTTCCCACGAAGTAACGGTTCCAGGTGCTAGTTCGTAGAGCCAATCCTTAGCCTTTTCCAAAAGAGAGAATGGAAAGGCTTTCATCTTCAATATACTCCCATCAACATTGACAGGGGTCATGCTTGAACAAACCACTTCAAATTCCTTCAAGTGCTTGTTCGGATCTTCCATGGACAACCCGTGGAATTTGGGGATGTGGTGCAACAAGCTGGACTTCAATTCAAACTCATCAGTCTTGCCTTGAGCCGCCCAAGGATATTGAATGCATAAAGGGGTCGCATTGTCCAATCCTGAGGCTGAAAGTTCTTTGATTGTTCGGTTATCTGCAGCCATGTCATGCTCCTCTTCCAAATCCTCTTCAATTTCAACTTCAGATTCGGAATTAGAACTTGAACTAAGTAGATCAGGTTCTGGGTGCTTCCTCTTCCTTCTCAAATCTCGCTCAAAATCGTCGTTAAACTCCAAGATATGTGCGTGAACGGGTTGAGAACTTCGAGTCATACACTAGTACCTAAAACAAAGAAAACAAAACAAATCAGAAAACTAAGCAAAACAAAAACAAAAACAAGTTAAAATACACGGCAGAAACTAGGGAGATTAGCAAGTTTGCTAATCCCCGGCAACGGCGCCAAAATTTGATGTGAGAATTACTTGACACTCAAATTAAAACCCTATCGACGTAGTATATGAAAGTAGGGATCGTTTTAGGCCGGGGATTAGAAGGGATGCTAATCTACACAAATTAGACTCTTAAAACAATAAACTGGACTCTAGACAATGAAAACAGGTACTAGGGATCAATTTGGACGAATTTTAACTCTAGACACCTTTAAACAACCTAACTTGACTCAAATAACTCTAAACAAACTCAAAACAGCAAATAGAATTCAATTAAACAGTTTCTGGACTCTAAAGACTCAAAACAAGCTAAATAGACCTAAAACACACAAAACAAGTTATCTAGACTCTAAACTAACACCTAAGATTGATTTGAACGAAATTAAGACTCAAATTGACTCAAAAGACTAAAAGACTCAAGATTTGACGAATTTAGACTATCTTAACACAAATTAAAAGCAAGGGATTGTTTGAAAACGGATTTAAACTTAAGCAAAACAGAATTGTAAACTAGACTTAGAAAGGCACGAAATTGGTGATTTAAATGGGTGAATGGCTAGTTAGAAGGATCCTTATCCACACATAAACATATGTATACAACTTGATTCCCAGCAGTAGTCACGACTTAGAGTGGCACCTTCTCCTTCCTTCCTTGAATAGCTGCGGTACAAGAGGGGTTTTCTGGGTTTGTGTGGATGATATGGCACGGCAGGGGGTGAATTAGGTCAGAAACTATGGAGAATGGTGAAGGAAAGGGGCGGCAGAGAGTGGTGGATGATTTCTGGCGTGAATGGTGTATATGGAGGGTGGTGTGCACGGCAAAGGGTTGATTAGTATATATATAGGCACCAAAAACCCTAGGTGAATCAGATTAGGACTTCTAGAAAGCCAAATCCATCCAGAAATAGGCTCAAAACAATCAGATTTGCAATGGGAAAAGGCCTAAGGTGCGGCAGATTTGGATAAGGAGGGATAAGGCTTCTAGAAAGCCTTGCAAGGCAAGGAAATCAGGTTTTCTGGAAAGCTAGGTGCGGCAAGGCTTAGGGTTTCTAGAAACTTAATTTAAATGTCCCCCAATCAGAAAATAAACCCTCATTGTACCAGGAATTGAATTAGAAAAGGATTAGGATAGGATAAGGTTTGTTAAGATAAGATAAGGGTTGGATAAGATAAGATAAGATAAGGTTGTTTGGATAATGTTTTGGATAATTCTCCTTCTTTTGAGCTGATTCCTTATCTTCAATGTTTTGAATTTATTTCTCCAACCTTGAAACATATTCCTAACTCCATTTAGACTCCAAATTCGTCCATCTTCATGCCCATTGCTTGTGCTATCCATTCCAAGCCCAGATTTGCTCTAAAATGCTCCAAATTGCATCTTTTTGCCAACTTTGCTTCTTGGACCTCAAAACACACGAAAATGACTTTAAACACTATACTAAGCAGCAAATAGCTAAGCAAATGCAAGAAAACACACTAACTAAGTAGCATAAATATGCTCCTATCAAGGTACGCTTAAATTAACCCTCAAGTTTTCCTTAAGTTATTGAATTGGACGGGAAAGCGCATACAACAATTCAACACATTCTCTAAAAGTCCCCTACGTGAACAACACAATAGAGATACAATCAAAGATCATTAAGCTTCATGAAAACTATAAGCATTGACGAGGCATTCGTAACTATGATGAGCATGATACTCCTGCCAAGAATTCACTTAACACGATTGTTTATAAGCAACCTCCACTACACATGAATATAAGTTCATAACGATTAGGTGAAATTCCTTTATATTCTAGCATCAAATTCATGCATCAAAACTAAGCGTGCACTCTTAATCAACATACAAGAATAAGTTATCAATCAAACAGTTAAGCAAATTGAATTCTCAATTCATGAAATCACAACTGAAGGTAATCAATTCATATTGCAAGCATGTTCATGGCTTTGAATCTCCCCCTACCCAAAAGGGTTTTAGTTCCTCATACTTGTAACTAAACAAAGATAATCAGATTTAAACATAGAAAACAAAGATAGATTACACCTAGAAATGCTCCAACAATCCAACGTCTTGAATGGCTAGGCACGGCTCCAAGATAATCCTTTCCTTCTTCCTTTGTAAAGCTGCGGCACAAGGGGTTAAGTGATGCGATGTAAAACAGCACACAAATTAAACACTCTTGTTGATAGTTGTAGTAAAGATGCAAGTAGGGATCGTTCTAAGCCGGGGATTATGAGGGATTGCTAATCTACTCTAAACTAACTTAAAAACACAAAATAAGACTTAAAAACACTTAACAAAACTCACAAGACTCAAAACAAACTTAAAAGACTCAAAACAGCTTAAAACAACCAAATAGACTCAAAATAGACACTAGAGAGTACTTTGGACGAATTCCTAGCTTTACTAGACTCAAAACACTAAAAGACACAAGTTTAGACAGATTCTAACTAAGTTGACACAAGAAAGTAAAGGGGGATTGGGTTTTGGACGAAATTAAGCTAGAAACAAAACGGATACTAAAACTAAATAGATTTGCATGAAATTGGATTAAATTGGATGGATGATGGACTAGCTAGAGGGTTCTTCTCCACACATGACACACTTGCATACAAATCAATCTCCAGTTGCTTTTTCAATAAACCATGAATGACAATGCCCTAGATTAACCGTGCCATCACTAATTAACCCTCAGATTTTCCATTAGTTATTGGATTGGATGGACATCATTCGACAACCCAAAGCATTCTTCAAAAGTTCCCTACATGCACATCATAATAGAGATACAATCAAAGATCATTAAGCTTTATGAAAATCATAAGCATTGACAAAGCATTCACAACTATGACATCATGATACTCGTGCCAGGAATTAAACTTAACACGATCGTGACCAGCGACCTTCACTACTTGTGAATATAAGTTTGTAACGATTATGTGAAACTCCCTTATATTATAGCATCAGATTCAAGCATGCAAACTAAGTAGGCCTCCTTAATCAACATACAAGAATAAGTTTTGAATAAAACAGTTAAGCAAATTGCATTCACACTTTATTCAGTCACAACTGGAATTAATCAATTCATATTGCAAATATGTTTATGACTTTGAAATTCCCCATAGCTAAGAGGGGTTAGGCTCTCATACTTGTAACTAAACAAAGATAATCAAATTTAAACATAGAAAACAAAGATAGATTACACCTAGAAACGCTCCAAAAATCCAACATCTTGAATGGCTAGGCACGGCTCCAAGATAATCCTCTCCTTCTTCCTTTGTAAAGCTGCGGCACAAGGAGTTAAGGTGTGTAGAATGGGTGGTGATGGGTGGTAGAGGATGGATAGGTAGATAAGTGGATGGAATGGATGAAGAGAATGTGTTCTGCCCTCTTTGAATGGTGCGGCAAAGGCCTTATTTATAGGGCTAGGGTATTCAGAAAATAATAGGAAAGGTTTATAACTTAGCTAATTTGTCCTACAAGAAGTAAAAGTCAGAAATTAAAGAGAAAAGGAAATGATAGGTGCGGCACAGATCTTGGAAGAAAAGGAAAGTGGTTTATGGCAGAAAATAGGAAAGGGAATGTGATTTTGGTTCAGAAATTAGGCAAGGAGAGGATCCCTTGTGCGACAAGGTTGTGAAGAAAAGAGAATGTAGGTTTGGAAGGATTAGGAAACTTCCAAGTGAAAAATAGAAACTTTCAAGAATGGAAACCTCCAAGAATAGAAACTTCCAACTTTAGAAACTTTGGCTTCCAATTTTGAACTCTTCATTCTTCAGTTGTCTTGAATCCAATTCTTCACATCTTCATTCAATCCTAAGCTCATTTGATCTTCAATTTCGTTCATCCACTTAGCTCAAAGCATGTGATATCCATTCCAAGCCCAAAACTGCTCCAAAATGCACCAAAATGCACTTTCTTGCCACTTTAGCCCTTTGGACCTACAAACACACGAAAATAGCTTAAAATACTAAAATAACTAAGAACTAACAATCTAAATGCAAGGAAATAAGCTAACCAAGTCGCATAAATATGCTTCTATCATTAAGGTGTGTAGAATGGGTGGTGATGGGTGGTAGAGGATGGATAGGTAGATAGGTGGATGGAATGGATGTAGAGAGTGTGTTTAGAGCCTCTCTTTGGTGCGGCAAGGACTTTTATTTATAAGGGAAAGAAAGGGCACGACTTAGAATTAAATTGGAAAGGTTTAGCACTCCATATCCAACAGAAAAAGGGTAACAAATCAGAATCCCAATAAGAAAAAGGGTAAGTAGGTGCAGTAGGTCCTAGAGAGAAAGGGAAAGGCAATTATGTGGCAGATTTTGGAAGAAAAGGGTAACTAGGTGCGGCAAGGGTTTAGGAAAGGTTTCAGGACTTCTAGAAAATTTATGTAAGTGTCCTAAATTAATTTGAGATCCTCCTTGCAGCTGGAGATTAGGTAAATTCGGATTAAGACCAAATCAGGAAACTTGGCTAACATTCCTTCTTCTTGTAGGAATCCTCATTCTTCTAGGAATCCTTCTTCAACTAGGAATCCTTCTTCAATTAGGAATCCTTCTTTTCTTCAACTAGGAATCCTTCTTCAACTAGGAATCCTTGCATCTTTAGGTCTTCAATTTCGTCCATCCCTTTTGCTCCAAGCATGTGCTGTCCATTGGAAGCCCAAAATTGCTCCAAAAGGCACCAAAATGCACTTTCTTGCCACTTTAGTCCTTTAAACCTACAAACACACGAAAATAGCTTAAAATACTAAAATAACTAAGAACTAACAACCTAAATGCAAGGAAATAAGTTAACCAAGTCGCATAAATATGCTCCTATCAAATACCCCCACACTTAGCTTTTGCTAGTCCACGAGCAAAACAAAGCAAACAAAAGAAACAAAACTCAATCTAAACGTTCCAACAATTGCCTCAGGGATTTCCAATCCACATGACACATTAAAAATCATCACTTACACAGATTTTGGTCATCCATACCCTTAAGCACATAGTTAACCATAGTCACCATTCACTAGTTCACATTTAATCAATTAAAACAACTTTTTGAATGTAGTAACGTGTCACTAAACAAGGCAATAAGTGCAAGGAAATAAGTTAACCAAGTCGCATAAATATGCTCTTATCACTAAACAAGGCTCAAGGGGTTAAGCCTACAAAACATATGAAATAGGGGGGTACGGCTATTTGGCTGTGGTGGAAACTAAACAACTTCATCTTGTTTGTGTGTTATGCAATTCAATGTCATGCTTTGAATGAAACGGGCATGAGTTCTAGTATTTGGAACTATAATGATGAAAATCCATTCTAAGTAGCAACCAAGCAAAGAATAATGAGATCATGCAAGGAATTTAGAAAACAAGAAACATCACAGATTAATAATTTTCCAAAAGAAGTATAGGCTCAAGTCTGTCAGGGATGTTGCGTTAGTTTGAGTTTCTTCCTTCAAGCATGTTACAAAAACTGATTTTTTCCTTTGTGATCAAATGTGAATTCGTAAACAACAACTACAACTAAGCATAAACCAAAAGCATATCAAACTGATGCAAAATATATAAGCACACAAATTAAACCCTCTTTTTGACAATTGGAGTATATATGTAAGTCGGGATCGTTCTAGGCCAGGGATTAGGAGGGATTGCTAATCTACTCTAAACTGACTCAAAAACACAAAACTAGGCTAAAAACACTTAACTAGACTCAAAGAACTCAAAATAAACTGAAAAGACTCAAAACTGACTAGAATGACTCAAAACAGCTTAAAACAGCCAAATAAACCCAAGCTAGACAGTAATAACAACTTTGGACGAAAATTGATTTAAACTTGACTTAAAATGCTTAAAAACACAAGTTTGGATAGATTCTAACCTAATTGACAAAATGAAGTAAAGGGGATTGAGTTTTTGGCCGAATTTGTGTAAAAGCAAAGCAGAAACTAAATTAGACAGATTTGCACGAAATTGGGTGTTTCTGAATCGATGATGGGCTAGCTAGACGGTTCTTCTCCACACATGACACACTAGGATACAAATTGATCTCCAATTGCTTTTTCAATAAACCATGAATGACAACGCCCCAAGTTAACTGTGAACGGACAATTTAACCATCAGATTTTCCTACATTCATTGAATTGGATGAACGCATCGTCAACCCAAATTATTCTTCAATAGTTCCCTACATGAACGCATAATAGAGATACATATCAAAGATCATTAAGTTCTATGAAAATCATAAGCATTGACATGATATTCGCAACTATGAACGCATGATGCTCCTGCCAAGAATTCACTAAACGCGATCGTGATCAACGACCTTCACTGCTTGTGAATATAAGTTTGTAACTATTAGGTGAAACTCTCTTATATTCTAGCTTCAAATCTCTGCATGCAAACTAAGTTGGCCACCTTAATCAACAAACAAGAATAAGTTATAAATCAAACAGTTAAGTAAATTGCATTCACAATTTATGAAATCACAACTGGAAGTAATTAATTCATATTGCAAATATGATCATGGTTTCAAATTCCCCCCCTAACTAAGAAGGGTTTAGTTCCTCATGTTCACAAAACAAAGATAATTGAACTTAAACATTAAAAACAAAAGATTGAAAACACCTAAGAATGATCCAACAATCCAAACGTGAATAGCAAGCACTCTAAGAGTCTTCCTTCTTCTCTTTGATGCGGCAAAAAGATTAGGGTAAGGTTTGAAGGGTGATTTGTATGGAAGAATCGCTAAGAAGATGATGGATGTGAAGGGTTCAGTGGAAGGCCACGGCAAATGATGTTTGCATGTGTTTTGGTTGTGTTGAATGGTGGTGTGAGATATGTCGAATGGTCCAGGAATCTCTAGAGGTGCAATCAAGGGTAATATATATAGAGGAGTATGTAAAAACCCTAGGGAATAAAGGCTAAGGTTCGGCAGAAAATAAAGGAAAAAGGCTAAGAAAGTTTTATTAATGTTTTAGGATTTGTAACTCTAAATTAACTAGGAAAAGACTAAGTCAAAGTCATAAATCCAAAGGGAAAAGGGTAATATGGTGGGGCAAGGGTTTAAGGAAATAGGAAAGGAAGTTTGAAACATGGAAAAGGAAAGGGAAGGGGTTCCATTGCATGG
Source organism: Heteromeles arbutifolia (assembly GCA_024362995.1). Lineage (NCBI taxonomy): Eukaryota > Viridiplantae > Streptophyta > Magnoliopsida > Rosales > Rosaceae > Heteromeles > Heteromeles arbutifolia. Next base: position 32,094,800 of record JANCRC010000002.1, on the reverse strand, counting down.
CATGGGAAATGGAAACAAGGAAAGGGTGCGGCAAGGCCTTTGGGACTTCTAGAAGTTCTTATTTAGTGTCCTAATATGATTAGGAGTCTTCTTTGTTGCTGCAACTTAGGGAATCTTTAGGATTAGGAAAGGTCAAAACCAAAGTAGGAAACTTTGGCTAACATTCCTTCTTTGAGTAGGAATCCTCATTCTTCTAGGAATCCTCATTCTTCTAGGAATCTTTCTTCAACTAGGAATCCTTCTTCAAATAGGAATCCTAGCATCTTTAGGTCTTCAATTTCATCCATCCCCTTTGTTCCATGCATGTGCTATCCATTCTATGCCCAAAACTGCTCCAAAATGCACTTTCTTGCTACTTTGACCCTTTAAACCTACAAACACACGAAAATAGCTTAAAATACTTAAATAACTAAGAACTAATAACATAAATGCAAGAAAACAGGCTAGCTAAGTCGCATAAATATGCTCCTATCAAATTCCCCCACACTTAGCTTTTGCTAGCCCTCGAGCAAAACAAAACAAACAAAAGAAACAAAACACAATCTAAACCTTCCAACAATTGCCTCAGGGATTTCCAATGAACATGACATGCCAAAAATCATTACTTCCATAGATCTTAGTCATCCCTACCCTCAAGCACATATTGAATCATAGTCACCATTTACTAGCTCGCATTTAATCAATTAAAATGATGTTTTGAGTGTAGTAACATGCCTTAGAGAATCCCTCAATTCCTTACTAGATATGCACTCAATTTTCACTCAGATTTTCTGACTACACACCCTACACTAGGTATATGTGAGAAGATTGATGTAAACATGAAAACTAGTACTCACATATGTTATAGCAAAGAAAGCATTTTCTGGAATTATTAACATAAACATGTATATGATCTCATGAACGGAATGCCACTACTTGGATGTGAGAACCAGGGATACCATATGCTCATACCAATTCCAAACTCCACATATTGAAATACACAACACTCAAGATAGAAGTTAAAGGGTTGCAACGGGGCTAAGGTGATTGGCTAACAACGTAAAGTAAGGATAGACAAACGTTTTTAAAGCAATAGTAAGCAAAGTAATGCATTTGACACTTAGAATTCACTTTTGAATGCAAAAATCAACTTTAAAACATGGGGAAGAATCACACAACATTTAAGGTCAGAATCAATCTTTTGGACCATTTCTTCAACAACCAACACTTGTGAGCTCATTTTCACTTATTTTTCAACTCTTTTTCATTATTTTGACAACGTTTCTTTTTTTCTTTTCTTTTTCCATGAATTTTTCTTTTTCTTTACCAAACCCATGCCTTATTTCTTTTTCTTGGCACACAAACACACACAAATCCCTTCCCCCACACTTGTTTTTCTGCAAAAGGACAATCAAAAGGAATTCCTTCTAAGTCATGCTTCACTATGCCTTAAGAACAAGGGTATGGATGGTCCTATTCTAGGCTAGGTAAGATTAATGTGGGTAGCAAAGAACATAGGCTAACCAAGGCTCAAAAGGGGTTAAACCTACAAAACATATGAAATAGGGGGTACAGCTATCTGGCTATGGCTCACTAAACAACTTCATCTTGATCATGTGTTATGCAAATCAAAGTCATGCTTTGAATGGAACGGGTATGAGTTCTAGTATTTGAAACTAAATGATGAAACATTGATGCGATGTAAAACAGCACACAAATTAAACCCTCTTGTTGACAATTGTAGTAAAGATGCAAGTAGGGATCGTACTGGGGATTATGAGGGATTGCTAAAACACTTGAAACTGACTTACACACATAAAACTAAGTCTAAAACACTAAACTAGACTCAAAGAATGCAAAACTAAACTCTAATGACTCAAAACAACTGAATTGACTCAAAACAACTTAAAACAACCAAATAGACTCAAAACAGACTCTAGGGATGAATTTGGACGAATTTGGAACTATAAAGACACAAAACACTTAAAAACACAAAGTTGGACAGATTCTAACTAGTTTGACACACAAAAGTAAAGGGGATTGGGTTTTGGACGAATTTAAAGTAAAAACAAAACAAAAACTAGAACTAGACAATTTGCACGAAATTGGGTGTTTCTGGATGGATGATGGGCTAGCTAGAGGGTTCTTCTCCACACATGACACACTTCAGTTGTTCTTTCGATAAACCATGAAACTCAACACCCCAGGTTAATTAGGTACGCTTCAATTAACCCTCAAGTTCTCCTTAAGTTATTGAATTGGATGAAAAGGGCATACAACAATTCAAAACATTCTCTAAAAGTCCCCTACGTGAACAGCACAATAAAGATACAATCAAAGATCATTAAGCTTCATGAAAACTATAAGCATGAATTCGAGGCATTCATAACTATGATGAGCATGATACTTCTGCCAAGAATTGACTTAACGCGATCGTTTATAAGCGACCTCCACTACACTTGAATATAAGTTCATAATGATTAGGTGAAACTCCCTTATATTCTAGCATCAAATTCATGCATGCAAACTAAGTGTCGACCCTCAATCAACATACAAGAATAAGTTATCAATCAAACAGTTAAGCAAATTGAATTCACAATTTATGAAATCACAACTGAAGGAAATCAATTCATATTGCAAGTATGTTCATGGCTTTGAATCTCCCCCTAGCCAAAAGGGCTTAGTTCCTCATAATCCCAAAACAAAGGTAAACGTATACATTGAAAACAAAAGAAAGAAAACATCTAAACGCTCCAGCGATCCAACTTGAATGCCAAAACGTCCAAAAGCTCTCCTTCTTCTCATTTGCTGTGGCACAAGGTGTTGGAGATGGTTTGAAGGGTTGTTTGTATGGAGGAATGGATAGGAGAAGCTATGGTTATGGTTAGGATAGGTGTATGGTGCGGCAAAGGGGTTTAGAGAGGGTTAGGTATGTGTGTAAGGGTGGTAGAGGATGGATAGGTAGATAAGTGGATGGAAGGGATGCAGAGAGTGTGTAGAGAATGTGTAACCCCCAATTAAAGGGTGCGGCATATGTATTTATAGGGGGAAGGCACGGTTTTGATGTGTTTTAGGGAAGGAAATAACTTAGCTATTTTGTCCTATAATTAAAAGTTAGAAATCAATGGAAAATAGGCAAGTAAGGTGCATGAATTAAAGAGAATAGGAAAGGAAATTCGGCAGAGAGAGTAGGACAGATTTAGGAAAGTGTTTTGAGGCACAAAATAGGTAAGAATCCTCTCCCCTAGTGTGGCAAGAATTGAAACAAAAGGGAATGTAATTTTGGGTCATAAAATAGGTAAGAAAGAGTGACATGTGCGGAAAAAATGGAGGATCAAAACAGGAATGTGCGACATGGCCTTTTAGGGCATGTCTAAGGCTTATAGAACATGTAATTAAATGTCCTAACATATTTTGGAATCCTTTTGTGGCTGGAACATAGGTGAGGAAGGATTAGGAAACATGCAAGCCAAGAATAGAAACTTTCAAGAATGGAAACCTCCAAGAATAGAAACTTCCAACTTTAGAAACTTTGGCTTCCAATTTTGAACTCTTCATTCTTCATTTGCCTTGAATCCAATTCTTCATATCTTCATTCAATCCTAAGCTCATTTGATCTTTAATTTCGTCCATCCACTTAGCTCCAAGCATGTGATATCCATTCCAAGCCCAAAACTGCTCCAAAAGGTACCAAAATGCATTTTCTTGCCTACTTTGCACTTTCGACTTACAAACACACGAAAATAGCTTAAAATACTAAAATAACTAAGAACTAACAACCTAAATGCAAGGAAACAAGCTAACTAAGTCACATAATTATGCTCCTATCAAACGCCTTCTAAGTAGTAACCAAGCAAAGAATAATGAGATCAGGCAAAAACTTTAGAAAACAAAAATGCACAGATTGATGACTCTCCAAATGAAGTATAGCGTTAGTTTAAGTTCCTTCCTTCAAGCATGTTACAAAAACTGATTTTATCCTTTTGTGATCAAATGTGAATTCGTAAACAACAACTACAACAAAGCATAAACCAAGAGCATATTCAACTTCCACCCATGTTTATAACTATCTTTAACAGTCATGCAATTAGAAACTAAATCCTCATCATTGCGTTGGAAGGTACCTAAGACACAAACACACAAAAATAACTCAAAAACGACTCTTTTTGGTATTTTTCAAACTGTTTTTCAAATTTTTTTCAACTTTTCGTATGATTACTTCAAAACACACTAAAACACTCCAAAACACTTAAAAACAATGAGAAACAACTTTAGAAGTAGTGGGTGATAAAATCCCACGAATTTGCATCAAAAACACTTTGTTCCCCCCCCATACTTAAATTAAACATTGTCCTCAATGTTTCAAACAGAAACTCACACATAAACAGACAAACAAACAACTAACAAATCATGAAAACGAAAACGCAAATCTGGTTATGGAGTGAAAATTCCATCGTCTCCTTATTAAATGCATGGGTTGCCTCCCAAGAAGCGCTTGCTTTAACGTCTTGCAGCCAGACGAATACCTCCATTCAAGCTTCATTGGAGACCACGGCATGGAGGGAGATTTCCTCCATGACATGCTCCACAACATTCTTATAATATAGCTTCAAACGGTGTCCATTTGCTTTGAATTCATGTCCCGTCTTCAAACTTTGAATTTGGACTGCACCATAAGGAAAGACATTAGTAATAACAAAAGGACCAACCCATCTAGAACGCAACTTACCGGGAAACAATCGAAGATGAGAATTGAAAAGTAACACTTTCTGCCCTTTGGAGAATGTTTTGCCACGAATCATCTTGTCATGGAATGCTTTTGTCTTCTCTTTGTAAATTCGAGCATTGTCATAAGCCTCATGCCTAATCTCTTCAAGTTCATTCAAGTGAAGCTTCCTATGCATTCCAGCCGCATCTAGGTCCATGTTGAATGTTTTGACAGCCCAATGTGCCTTGTGCTCTAATTCCACGGGAAGATGGCATGGTTTGCCATAAATGACCCGAAATGGGGACATGCCAATGGGTGTTTTGTAGGCGGTGGGATATGCCCACAATGCATCATCCAAACGCAAGCTCCAATATTTCCTAGTGGCTCCAACGGTCTTCTCCAAATCTGCTTGATTTCTCTATTTGAAACCTCGACTTGGCCACTTGTTTGAGGGTGATAAGGCGTTGCAACCTTATGTATGACATTATATTTCTTGAGCAGCGCTCAATTGTTCGATTGCAAAAATGAGAACCACCATCTGTTATAAGAACTCTTGGCATTCCAAATCGTGCAAATATGTTAGTTCTAATGATATCTGTAACCACTTTAGAGTTATTAGTACGGGTGGCTTTTGCTTCCACCCATTTTGAGACATAATCCACAGCAATTAAAATATAAGTGAAACCATAAGAGGAGGGAAAATGACCCATGAAATCAATGCCCCAAACATCAAAAATTTCGACAAAGAGAATGGGTGTCTACGACATTTGGTCTCGTTTACCTATATTTCCTGTTCTTTGGCAACGATCACATGTTATACAAAAAGTTCTAGCATCTTTAAAGATAGTAGGCCAATAAAATCCACTTTCAAAAAGCTTATGTGTTGTGCATTGTCTGCCAAAGTGACCCCCACATGCATAAGTGTGACAAAAGGTTAAAATTGAAAGAAACTCAGATTCATGCACACACCTACGTACAATCTGATCAGGGCAATATTTGCACAAATATGGGTCATCCCAAACATAAAAACGTGCATCCTTTTTAAGTTTATCACGTTGGTGCTTGTTTAGGTTGCTTGGAACTTGTTTAGACACCAAATAATTCACCAAATCAGCATACCAAGGTTCACTTACCTCAATGGACAGCAATTGCTCATCATGGAATGTGTCTTGGATAGGTATTGAGTCCTCATCATGCACCGAACAGCTCAAGTGGTCAGCCACCACGTTTTCACTTCCTTTCTTGTCCCTAATTTCGATGTCAAACTCTTGAAAAAGCAGCATCCATCGAATTAGCCTTGGCTTGGCTTCCTTCTTTGTGAGCAAATACTTCAGAGCTGCATGATCAGTGTAAACAATGACTTTAGTGCCAATTAAATAGGAACAAAATTTATCTAAAGCAAACACAACAGCAAGAAGTTCTTTGTCAGCGGTCGAGTAGTTCAATTGAGCATCATTCAAGGTCTGGGAAGCATAATAGATGACATGTGGTTGCTTGTTCTTCCTTTGGCCTAAAATAGCTCCAATTGCATAATCTGATGCATCACACATTAATTCAAAAGGAAGGCTCCAATCTGATGGAATGATGATGGAGGCCGAAGTGAGCATGTCCTTGAGGTGTTTGAAAGCCTTCTCACATGCCTCGTTGAACTCAAAAGCCACTTCTTTTTGGAGGATACGGCATAGAGGCTGTGCAATCTTTGAAAAATCCTTGATAAATCGTCTATAGAATCTTGCATGACCAAGAAAAGAACAAACCTCTCTTGCCGAAGTAGGAGAGGGTAAGTAGCGTACAAGATCTATTTTTGACTTATCAACCTCAATTCCTTTTTCAGAGATTATGTGACCTAAAACTATCCCTTGTTTCACCATAAAATGACATTTCTCCCAATTTAAAACAAGGTTAGTTTCAATGCATCTTTTCAATATTAAGGTCAGATTATCCAAGCAATCATCAAAGGACTTACCAAACACACTAAAATCATCCATGAAGACCTCAATGTTCTTTTCAACATAATCTGAAAATATACTTACCATGCATCTTTGGAATGTGGTTGGTGCATTGCATAAACCAAATGGGATGCGACGATAAGTAAGGTACCAAAAGGGCACGTGAAAGTGGTCTTTTCTTGGTCCTCCGGGGCTATTACAATCTGATTATAACCTGAATAACCATCAAGAAAACAATAAAATGCATAACCCGCTAACCTTTCAAGCATTTGGTCAATGAACAGCAATGGGAAGTGATCCTTCCTTGTGGTGGCGTTGAGCTTCCTATAATCAATGTAAACTCTCAATCCGGTTTGAATACGTGTAGGCACAAGCTCATTCTCTTTGTTATTCACTGCAATGACTCTAGATTTCTGTGGAACCACTTGGACCGATGAAACCCAATGACTATCAGAGATGGGATAGATCACTCCACAATCAAGTAGCTTGATTATCTCATTTTTCACGACTTCCATCATTGGAGGGTTGAGTCGGCGTTGAGCTTCACGTGATGGTTTAGCTCCTTCCTCCAAGAGTATACGATCCATGCAAGTTGTGGGACTTATACCCTTGATGTCGGCCAAGGTCCACCCAATGGCTGTTTTGTGCTCCCTTAACACCCTCACCAACTTCTCTTCTTCTTTTGCCGTGAATGTGGATGAGATGATGACGGGCAAAGTCTCTTGTTTTCCCAAGAAAACATACTTCAAATGGCTTGGTAATGGTTTAAGTTCAAGGGAAGGTGGCTGCTCAACTAAAGGAAGCAACTTATTAGTAGAAACAAGAATTGACTCGGGGGGTGAAGGCTTACCATTTTGGTATGGTAATGACTCTAAGGCAGCCACCATCTCAATCACATCTTCATGAGGGGGCACAGCAAGAGGTTCTTCATGCATGTCGTGGGTGTGCATTGTTGTTACTCCATTGTTTTTTATTGCCATTCCTCTTGTAATGACCATTTCAAGTGCATCTTCATTCAATTGTTCGAGATGTTCCTACGCCAATGAATCAATTATATCAATAGAAAAACAAGAATGATCATCACTAGGGTACCTTATAGATTCAGAAAGATTGAAATTAATAACTTCCCCATCAAATTCCATTGTCAAAGTCCCTTTAAACACTTCAATTTTGGTGCGGGCTGTTTTCATAAATGGCCTTCCAAGTATAATTGGCAATGGAGAAGAATGAGCCGAATCTTCCATCTCAAGTACATAGAAATCAGCCGGAAAGATTAGGTGATTAACTTGCACTAAAACATCCTCCAAAACTCCCTTTGGATAGGCATTAGATCTATTGGCTAATTGAATAATCACACCATCATTTTTCAGGTCACCTAAGTTCATAGATGCATAAATTGAATAGGGCATGACATTTATGGATGCACTTAAGTCTAACATGGCATGTTCAAAGTGAGTATTACCAATAACACAAGGAATTGTAAAACTACCAAGATCTTTGCACTTAGGGGGTAGTTTTCTTTGCAAGACGGCTGAAACATTTTCACTTACCTTTACCACCTCCTTATTCGGAATCCTCTTCCTGGTTGTGCAAAGTTCTTTCAAGGATTTGGCATACTTAGGAACTTGTTTAATTGCATCCAAGAGTGGATATTGACTTGAACTTTTCTAAACATTTCCAGAATGTCCTTTTCAGCCTCCCCCTACTTTGATTGCACAAATCTGCGAGGAAAGGGTACATTTGGAGGAATAACATTAGAAATAATCAAATTTGAACCTTTCTTACCTGTGGTGGATGGATTGGATGGATTAGGGAGTGTAGGAGGCTGCGGCAAAGTTGTTTCCTTCCTTGCCGTAGCCTTGTCTTGCTCTTCCTCCTCGAATTGCAACTTCTCGTCCTCTTTTTGGCTGGAATTGGATGGTTGGGGATCAGTTCCTACTTCTTTTCCACTTCTCAACATGATTGCCTTGGCAGATTCAAAGCCTCCATTTGGATTCACAACGGTTGAACTAGGAAGTTTGCCTAGTTCTCGAAACTGTCCTACAAACTCCGCAATCTACCCAATTTGCTTTTCCAATTGATCCACCCTTTTGTCTTTGTTTTGCATTGCTTTGGTTTGATTTTCTTGCCCCTAAGACAAATTGGTGAGTAACTTAATAAGTATGTCAATATCCAAAGACGTACCTGAAGTGTTTTGGGCAGATTGTTGTGGGGCTTGTGTTGATGCGTATGGTTTTGTGTAGAAGCCCAGGGGTTGCTGCCTAAAGCCTCCTTGTTGTTGGGGTTGTTGGGGCTCCCTCTACTTGAAATTTGGGTGGTCTCTCCAACCTGGATTGTAGATACTAGAGTATGGATCGTTCCTTGGCTGGTTTTGGCCTTGAAATCCAATTGCATTGGCGCTTTCCCATCCACCATTCTCAATCAATTGAGGGCACTTCTCATAGGAGTATCCTTGGACATAACACACGCCACACACACTTGGTCCTTGCATCCTCATCCTTTCGGCCATCTGAGACACAATAGAAGTAAGATTACCTAATTGAGATTGAATGTCAGATGTGGAACTTACCTCATTTAGTTGCTGCCGTGGGGTGTCCCTTTGCCTAATGCCTTCATATTGTTGTGCATTCAATGCATGGTTTGCAATTAGTGTCTTTACTGCCATAGGTGTCTTGTCAACCAACGCACCTCCCGCTGAAGCATCTAGCATTTGCCATTCAATTGGAAGAAGGCCTTCATAGAAGTGTTGAAGGAGAAGCTCTTCCTTCATTTGGTGTTATGGACATGACGCAACTAACGTCTTGAAGCGCTCATAATAGGCTGGAAACGACTCTCCTTGGTTTTGTTGGATGCCACTAATTCTCTTCCTCAAGAGACTGACTCGTGATGTTGGGAAAAACTTCTCTAAGAATGCTCTCTTCATGCTTTCCCAAGAAGTAAGCGTTCCAGGTGCCAATTCATATAACCAATCCTTAGCCTTATCCATTAGTGAGAATGGAAAGGCCTTCATCTTCATTATGCTTCCATCGACATTGACAAGGGTTATGCTTGAACAAACCAGTTCCAATTCTTTCAAGTTCTTGTTAAGATCCTCCATGGATAGCCCATGGAACTTCGGGATGTGGTGCAACAAACTGGACTTCAATTCGAACTCATCAGTCTTGTTTTCGGCAGCCCTAGGGTATTGAATGCATAGGGGTGCGACATTGGCCAATCCCGAAGCAGAGAGCTCCTTGATTGTTTGATTGTCCGCTGCCATGGCTTGTGCTTCCTCCAACACTTGAGCCGTGAGCTCTTCTTCCTCTTCTAGTACTTATTCTTCAAGCTCAGGTTCATAGCTAGAACTAGATGGGCTGGGTTCTGGCCCTTTCCTTGTCCTTCTCAAAGTTCGTTCAAAATCATCGTCAAACTCCAAGGTATGTGCTTGAATTGTCACAGCCCGTCCCAGAATTATTTTATTGAGGACGTGAAATGACGGGACTGCCCTAAAGGTTGCTAAGGTGTGTGACATTTATATTTGGTTTTTATGTCATATTCCTAAGTTTCGGAAAATTATGGGAACTTATGGTATTATTTTTTTTGTGTGGTTAGGATTATTGTAGACCACACACACCTAAACTACCCTCATTCTCCCTCTCTCTCCCGTGAGCATTCTCTCTCTCTCTTTCCCTCTCAGTTTATTCCTTCACATGCACTGTGCACGTACGGACGGAGTTGGAACTCGTCCATTCCTTCACAGATCGACGTCAAAAAGGTAAGATTCTTGATCCTTGCAACCTTATGAACATTTTGGTACCAAATTTGGAACTTTTAACCCTCGGATTAGACATGAAACCCTAACCCCGAAATGTGCACTGTTCATGCACACGTAAAACCTTGCATTTCAGGGAATTTCAAGCTCACAGTGAGCTTAAGGAGGTCCTCACGAGTCTCGGGGTACTTCGTTGGTAGAGTTTGGACGTCGGAGGACCGAGATCGAAGGTTTTTAAAGTTTGCCAAGCTATCGAGCTTTCTCAGGTAAAATCTAGTGGTTTTCAAGCCTTGAAACTTATTTAGATGTGTTCTACATGCTTAGAGCTTCATGTTGGTACCAATTTCATGAAAAATGAGTGAGAAACCATAGTTAGAAAGTTACCCAGAAACCGACAAAGTCACCATCGGCCGGCGAGTCGCCGGAGAAGATGACGGAATATTCCGTCAGTTTGGACGGAATATTCCTGACACCATCAGTTAAATCTAACGGATCCCGTTAGTAGTTAACGGAATATTCCTGACGTCGTTTGGCGTGCCGTTAGTGTGCCGGGCACGTGACCGCGCGTGGCGGCGCGTGGGTCCGTGCCATTTCTGGCGCGTGGGGGCGCGTGGCTTGTCCAAAAATTATTTTAAAAATATGGGGATGTTTGTGAGTTGTGTAGATCACGTTGGTATATCCAAACACCCCAATTGAGCATCGTATGAGAAGTTATTTCGTATTGTTAGTTATGTGCTCTAAATAACGTTATTATAGTTGTTTCGCATATAGGTGAGACCTATCCCGAGGACGAGCGCAATCAAAGGCGTCACGGGGTTGACGACCCTTTGACATACCAGTGAATGGGCAGTTGCTTTCTTTATATACCTATATACTTGCTGATTTTCCTAGAAATCGAATTTAATTGAAAGTATGTTTCAAATGCCATGCATATAATTGATATGATATGTATGAATGGATATATGATGCATATGTGTGAAATGGTGCGGCGGACGCACAGGTAAATATCAGGTGAGTTATATTGTGTTGATGATGTTAATTGTGATGAGAGCTCATAACCTGCACCACCGATGTTAGTGCTTATGTTGATATTCATCTCCTGCACCGCACGCTCCCTTGGATCCAAGTAGGTGTAAGTCCTGTCGTACTGACCACTTTTGTGGTTCCGACTCGTAGGTGACCTGCGATACGTCACACAGCTGTTTGATGAGAGTTGCACTAGAACATATTATTACACCAAGTCCTGTCGTACAGACCACTTTTGTGGTTCTGACTCATGTGCAAGCATAGGTATTGAGCTATATGATTAGCCGTACAAGAGCACTGCAGGGTCTCCGGCTGATTTATTATTCTACCTGATATATATTTGCATATCCTCACTATGTTTTGATGCATATGGCATGGCATACTTTCATACTATTGATTTTGAACGATGATTTGAGAAAATGTTGAGATATATATGCTATATGCTATTTTCTAGGAAAATATACAGGTTTTACAGTGTGGGGTTATATATGTTGATAAAGGAAATGTTTTGAAAGCTTTGTTTTACTGACCCACTCACCTTGTTTTATGCCCCTCCAGGTTATAGTTAGAAGTGTTTGGTGGCTCACGAGGATCCCCACGGCTATTCTGACGGACTTCACACATGTAGGACTCACCTTCAGGTGTTGTAATTTGGTAATTGTCCTACTTGACTGCATTTAGAATCTTATGCTCTTATTATGTGTATTTCACACTTAAACTCTCGCTAGCATGTCATTTGGATGGAACTGCTAGTATTCGGCTTTTAGTCATTCATAATTCTCTTATCTTATAGCTTCCGCATTGCGTTATGGTTATGTCACGTTAGTGATGGCCAGAACGCCCTAATTTTCAGGTCGGGGTGTGTCAGTTTGGTATCAGAGCTTAGGTTTGCAGTCCTGTATAAATTGTGAATTTTCTGATAATCTTTGGTGTCTTCTTTCAGAACTATGCGTCCTCGTAGGGATCCACGTTCTTCTTCTGAGCCCAGTTTCCCCAATGTAGCTCAGTTAGGGGAAGCCATAACCGATGCCTTTCAAACTTCATTTCGTCCTCCTCAGAAAACACCCATGGAGATTGTTTATAATCTGAAGTTGGAGCATTTCTTTGGTAATGAAGGTCATGAAGGGGCAAAAAAGTGGTTAGACCGTATTGAGAATACCTACCAGGTGATGCAGAGTCAGAGGAATCTTCCTGCTAGTAGATGGGTTGAGACTACTACGTGGTTTCTAGGAAGAGAACCTGGAAGTTGGTGCGAGAATGAGACTAAATTTATGACACCTGAAGTAGCAGCTGATTGGGAAACATTTAAGGAGACATTTAAAAGAAGATTCATTCCTCAAGAGTATATTGATCGTAAGAAGCAAGAGGTCACTCAGTTGAAGCAAAATAAAATGTCGGCGAATGAGTACTATAGGAAGTTTACAGACTTATCTCGCTATGATCCAGAAGTGGCTACTAATCAGGTGGAAATGCTTCGTCGCTTTAAGTTGGGAACAAAGAAGAAATGGCGGACACTTGCCAGTGCTATTCCTTGCACCACTTATCATGAGTTTTCTGAGATTTTGGTTCGAATTGAGGACTCCGAAAATCTGCCTAGTGAAAGTGAAGAAAAGGAAGATAAGAATGGTGATAATCAAAGAAGAGATGATACGGGTAAAGGTACTTTGTGTCACATCCCGGCCCGGGGCGGATTACTTCCCGGGCCTGCTCCACCACCGTAGCACGATATTGTCCGCTTTGGGCTTACCATTCCCTCATGATTTTGTTTCTGGGAACTCACGAGCAACTTCCCAGTGGGTCACCCATCATGGGAGTGCTGTAGCCCACTTCTCGCTTAACTTCGGAGTTCCGATGGAACCCGAAGCCAGTGAGCTCCCAAAAGGCCTCGTGCTAGGTAGGGATGGGAATATACATTTAAGGATCACTCCCCTAGGCGATGTGGGATGTCACAATCCACCCCCTTAGGGGCCCGACGCCCTCGTCGGCACACTTCCGGCCAGGTATTGGCTCTGATACCAATTTGTTACATCTTGGCTCCACCACTGTAGCACGATATTGTCCGCTTTGGGCTTACCATTCCCTCACGGTTTTGTTTCTGGGAACTCACGAGTAACTTCTCAGTGGGTCACCCATCCTGGGAGTGCTCTAGCCCCCTTCTCGCTTAACTTCGGAGTTCCTACGGAACCCGAAGCCAGTGAGCTCCCAAAAGGCCTCGTGCTAGGTGGGGATGGAAATATACATTTAAGGATCACTCCCCTTAGGGAGCCCCAGTATTGTTTGTGAGAAAGAAAGATGGAACTCTGAGATTATGTATTGACTACAGGCAGCTGAATCGGGTAACGATTAAAAACCTTTATCCACTGCCTCGTATTGATGATTTGTTTGATCAGCTTAAGGGTGCATGTGTATTCTCTAAGATTGATTTGAGATTGGGCTACTATCAGTTGAAGATTAAAGATGAGGATGTCCCTAAAAGGCTTTTAGGACCCGTTATGGACATTATGAGTTTTTGGTGATGCCATTTGGATTGACTAATGCACCAGCAGCTTTCATGAGGTTGATGAATGAAGTATTCCAACAATATGTTGATAGGTTTGTCATTGTTTTTATTGATGATATTCTGGTATTTTCTAAATCGAAAAAAGAGCATATTCGACATCTTTATTTGGTGTTAGAGAAATTGAGGGAGCATCGTTTGTATGCCAAGTTTAGTAAATGCCAATTTTGGTTAAATCAAGTGGCATTTTTGGGGCATGTTGTATCGGCACAAGGAATTCAAGTAGATCCTTAAAAGATTGCAGCAGTGGAGAATTGGGAGCAACCACGAACCATCACTAAAGTACGGAGTTTCCTTGGTTTAGCAGGGTACTATCGACGATTCATTCAAGATTTTTCTGTGATTGCTTTACCACTAACGAGGCTAACTAGGAAAGACGTTATGTTCGAGTGGGATGATAATTGTGAGCAGAGTTTCCAGCGGTTGAAGTATTGTCTCACTCATGCACCTGTATTGGTACTTCCTGATGATAGTGGCAATTTTGAGATTTACAGTGATGCTTCATTGAATGGTTAGGGATGTGTTTTGATGCAGCATAATAGAGTGATTGCTTATGCTTATTGGCAATTGAAGATTCGTGAAAGGAATTATCCTACTCACGACCTTGAGTTAGCAGCTATTGTCTTTGCTTTGAAGATTTGGAGGCATTATCTCTATGGTGAGAAATGTAAGATCTTTACAGATCATAAGAGTCTTCAGTATCTTTTTACTCAGCATGATCTTAATCTTCGTCAGCGAAGATGGTTGGAGTTACTAAGTGATTATGACTGCATAATTAAGTATCATCCTGGTCGTGCAAATGTTGTAGCTGATGCACTGAGTAGGAAACCTCAAGGCCGACTTAATGCTTTGTATGTTTGTCGTGTTCCTCTTCTTACAAATTTGAGGTCTACTGGAGTGAAGTTGGAAATGGAACATCGAAGGGAAGCATTTATTGCCAGTTTCCAAGTCAGGCCAATTCTGGTTGATCATATGCGTAAAGCCCAGGTGAATGATGATGAATCTGAGGAGATAATTGAGGCTGTTGAGAGAGGTAAGAAGAAAGATTTTAGAATCAGGGAATCAGACGGTATGCTTATGCAAGAGAATAGGATGTATGTGCCTAATAATGAGGAATTAAAGAAGAAATTTTGATGAAGCACATTGTTCGGCTTATGCCATGCATCCATGAGGAACTAAGATGTATTATACCATTCGACCATTTTATTATTGGCCGGGTATGAAAAGGGAGATTGCAGAATATGTAAGTAAGTGTATCATCTGTCAACAAGTTAAAGCAGAAAGGAAAAAGCCATTTGGGTTGATGCAACCGTTTAACGTTCCTCAATGGAAGTGGGAAAATATCACTATGGATTTTGTGTATAAGCTTCCGCGTACGCAAAATGGTTTTGATGGTGTTTGGGTGGTCGTGGATCGACTTACCAAGTCAGCGCACTTCATTCCAGTGAGGGAGAAGTATCCTCTGAACAAGTTGGCTAAATTGTTCATTAGGATGATTATGAAGTATCATAGAGTTCCAGTGAGTATTATTTCTGATCGACACCCAAGTTTTACTTCTAAGTTTTGGGTGGCTTTTCAAGAAGCTCTTGGTATGAGATTGCTTTACAGCACTACTTATCATGCTCAAACAGATGGTCAAAGAGTTTGGCGGATATACATGCCACTGATCGAGTTTATAATGTGGGTGATTTGGTATTTTTGAAATTATCACCTTGGAGAGGTGTGGTTCGATTTTGAAAGAGAGGCAAGTTAAGTTCTAGGTACATAGGACCTTATGTAATTACTGAAAAGATTGGTGAAGTTGCCCACAGATTAGAGTTGCCTCCAGAGTTATCCAAGGTGCATAATGTGTTTCATGTCTCGATGCTTTGACATTATGTTTCAGATCCTTCACATGTGATTCCTCCTCAACCTTTGGAGATTAATTCGGATTTGACGTATGATGAGGAACCAGTGACTATCTTGGATTGGAAAGACAAGGTTTTAAGGAATAAGACAATGAGCTTGGTGAAAGTATTGTGGAGGAACCACTCGATGGAAGAAGCTACTTGGGAGACTGAAGATCGAATGAGAGAGATGTATCCGAGGTTGTTCTATGAGTGTTAGTGGTTTGATTGGTTGTGTGAATTTCGAGGACGAAATTCTATAAGGAGGGTAGATTGTCACAGCCCGTCCCAGAATTATTTTATTGAGGACGTGAAATGACGGGATTGCCCTAAAGGTTGCTAAGGTGTGTGACATTTATATTTGGTTTTTATGTCATATTCCTAAGTTTTGGAAAATTATGGGAACTTATGGTATTATTTTTTTTGTGTGGTTAGGATTATTGTAGACCACACACACCTAAACTACCCTCACTCTCCCTCTCTCTCCCGTGAGCACTCTCTCTCTCTCTCTTTCCCTCTCAGTTTATTCCTTCACATGCACTGTGCACGTACGGACGGAGTTGGAACTCGTCCATTCCTTCACAGATCGACGTCAAAAAGGTAAGATTCTTGATCCTTGCAACCTAATGAACATTTTCGTACCAAATTTGGAACTTTTAACCCTAGGATTAGACGTGAAACCCTAACCCCGAAAATGTGCACTGTTCATGCACACGTAAAACCTTGCATTTCAGGGAATTTCAAGCTCACAGTGAGCTTAAGGAGGTCCTCACAAGTCTCGGGGTACTTCGTTGGTAGAGTTTGGACGTTGGAGGACTAAGATCGAAGGTTTTTAAAGTTTGCTGAGCTATCGAGCTTTCTCAGGTAAAATCTAGTGGTTTTCAAGCCTTGAAACTTATTTAGATGTGTTCTACATGCTTAGAGCTTCATTTTGGTACCAATTTCATGAAAAATGGATGAAAAATGAGTGAGAAACCATAGTTGGAAAGTTACCCAGAAACCGGCGAAGTCACCGGCGGCCGGCGAGTCGCCGGAGAAGATGACGGAACATTCCGTCAGTTTGGACGGAATATTCCTGACTCTGTCAGTTAAATCTAACGGATGCCGTTAGCAGTTAACGGAATATTCCACGGAATATTCCTGACGCCGTTTGGTCTACCGTCAGTGTGCCCGCACGTGGGGGCGCGTGGCTAGTCCAAAAATTATTTTAAAAATATGGGGATGTTTGTGACGTTGTGTAGATCACGTTGGTATATTCAAACACCCAATTGATCATCGTATGAGAAGTTATTTCGTATTGTTAGTTATGTGCTCTAAATAACGTTATTATAGTTGTTTCGCATATAGGTGAGACCTATCCCAAGGACGAGCGCAATCAAAGGCGTCACTGGGGTTATGACCTTTCGACATACCAGTGAGTGGGCAGTTGCTTTCTTTATATACGTATATACTTACTGATTTTCCCTGAAATCGAATTTAATTGAAAGTATGTTTTAAATGCCATGCATATAATTGATATGATATGTATGAATGGATATATGATGCATATGTGTGAAATGGTGTGGCGGACGCACAGGTAAATATCAGGTGAGTTATATTGTGTTGATGATATGAATTGTGATGAGAGCTCATAACCTGCACCACCGGTGTTAGTGCTTATGTTGATATTCACCTCCCGCACCCCACGCTCCCTAGGATCCAAGTAGGTGTAAGTCCTGTATTACAGACCACTTTTGTGGTTCCGACTCGTAAGTGACCTGCGATACATTGCACAGCTGTTTGATGAGAGTTGCACTAAAGCGTATTATTACACCTAGTCCTATCGTACAGACCACTTTTATGGTTTTGACTCGTGTGCAGGCATAGGTATTGAGCTATATGATTAGCCGTACAGGACCACCGCAGGGTCTCCGGCTGATTTATTATTCTACCTGATATATATTTGCATATTCACTATGTTTTTATGCATATGGCATGGCATACTTTCATACTATTGATTTTGAACGATGATTTGAGAAAATGTTGAGATATATATGCTTTATGCTATTTTCTGGGAAAGTATACAGGTTTTACAGTGAGGGGTTATATATGCTGAAAAAGGAAATGTTTTGGAAGCTTTGTTTTACTGACCCACTCACCTTGTTTTACGCCCCTCCAGGTTATAGTTAGAAGTGTTTGGTGGCTCACGAGGATCCCAACAACTATTCTGACGGACTTCACATATGTAGGACTCACCTTCGGGTGTTCTAATTTAGTAATTGTCCTACTTGACTGCTTTTAGAATCTTATGCTCTGATTATGTGTATTTCACACTTAAACTCTCACTAGCATGTCATTTGGATGGTACTGCTAGTATTCGGCTTTTAGTCCTTCATAATTCTCTTATCTTATTGCTTCCGCATTGCGTTATGGTTACGTCACGTTAGTGATGGCCAGCACACCCTGATTTTCAGGTCGGGGTGTGTCATGAACAGGTTGAGAACTTCAAGTCAAAAATTAGTACCTAAAAACAAGAAGCAAAACAAAGTCAGAAACTAAAATAAAAACACACGAAAATAAACAAAATGAAACAATGGGGGATTAGCAAAGTTGCTAATCCCCGGCAACGGTGCCAAAAATTTGATTCAAAATATATAGGCACACAAATTAAACCCTCTTTTTGACAATTGTAGTACGTATGTACGTAGGGATCGTTCTAGGCCGGAGATTAGGAGGAATTGCTAATCTACTCTAAACTGACTCAAAAACACAAAACTAGGCTAAAAACACTTAACTAGACTCAAAGAACTCAAAATAAACTGAAAAGATTCAAAACTGACTAGAAAGACTCAAAACAGCTTAAAACAGCCAAATAGACCCAAACTAGACACTAATAACAACTTTGGACGAAAATTGATTTAAACTTGATTGAAAACGCTTAAAAACACAAGTTTGGACATATTCTAACCTAATTGACAAAATGAAGTAAAGGGGATTGAGTTTTTGAACGAATTTAAGTAAAAGCAAAACAGAAACTAAATTCGACAGATTTGCATGAAATTGGGTGTTTCTTAATGGATGATGGGCTAGCTAGAGGGTTCTTCTCCACACATGACACACTTGGATACAAATTGATCTCCAATTTCTTTTTCAATAAACCATGAATGACAACGCCCCAAGTTAACTGTGAACGCACAATTTAACCATCAGATTTTCCTACATTCATTTAATTCGATGAACGCATCATCAACCCAAATTATTCTTCAATAGGTCCCTACATGAATGCATAACAGAGATACATATCAAAGATCATTAACTTCTATGAAAATCATAAGCATTGACATGACATTCGTAACTATGAACGCATGAAACAAGGAAAAGGAAAGGGAAGGGGTTTCCTTGCACGGCAAGGGAAAGGGAAACAAGGAAAGGGTGTGGCAAGGCCTTTGGGACTTCTAGAAGTTCTTATTTAGTGTCCTAATATGATTAGGACTCTTCTTTGTTGCTAGAACTTAGGGAACCTTTAGGATTAGGAAAGGTCAAAACCAAAGTAGGAAACTTTGGCTAACATTCCTTCTTTGAGTAGGAATCCTCATTCTTCTAGGAATCCTTCTTCAACTAGGGGGCACGGCAAGGATGTGTTCCTGCATGCCATGGGTGAGCATGGGTGCTGTCCCTCCATTTTTTATGCCCATTCCCTTCGTAATAACCATTTCAAGTGCATCTTCATTCAATTGTTCAAGATGTTCCTGCGCCAATGAATCAATTATATCAATAGAAAAACAAGAATGATCATCTTTAAGATACTTGATAGATTCAGCAAGATTGAAATCAATAACTTCCCCATCAAATTCCATTGTAAGGTCCCTTTAAACACATCAATCTTGGTGTGGGCAGTTTTCATGAATGACCTTTCAATGAGGATTGGCAATGAAGGAGAATCGTTCTAGTCTTCCATTTCAAGCACATAGAAGTTTTCTGGAAAGATTAAGTGATTGACCTGCACTAAAACATCTTCCAAAACTCCTTTTGGATAGGCTTTAGAACGATCGCCCAATTGAATATTCACACCATCATTTTTTAGCTCTCCTAAGTTCATAGATGCATAAATCTAACATGGCATCTTCAAAACGATTATTGCCAATAACACAAAGAATTGTAAAACTACCGGGATCCTTGCATTTAGGGGGCAGTTTACGTTGCAAGACGGCTGAGACATTTTCACTTACCTTTACAACCTCCTTGTTAGAAATTCTCTTCCTAATTGTGAAAAGTTCTTATAAAAACTTGGCATACCTTGGAACTTGTTTAATTGCATCCAAAAGTGGTATATTGACTTGTACTTTTCTAAACGTTTCCAGAATGTCCTTTTCAGCCCATTCTTCTTTGATTGCATAAATCTGCGAGGAAAACGTACATTTGGAGGAATAACGTTAGAAATAATCGAATTTGGAACCTCCTTACCTTTGATGAACTGATTAGGTTGCTTAGGTGGCTACTGCAAGGGTGGTTCTACCCTTGCCATGGGTTGTGCTTGTTCCTCATCTTCAATCAGCAACTTATCGTCCTTTTTTGGATGTGATTCGGAGGGTTGTGGGTCTGTTCCAACTTGTTTTCCACTTCGCAAACTAATGGCCTAGGCAGATTCAAATTCTCCCATTGGGTTAACAACGGTTAAACTAGGCAACTTGCCTTGCTCTCTGAATTGGCCCATGAACTTCGCAATCTGCCCTACTTGCTTTTCCAATTCATCCACCTTTTTGTCTCGATTATGCATTCCCTGCGCCATAGAATTTAATAATTGAAAATTTTGATCATTATCTATGGACGAACCTGAATTGGTTTGGGTAGGTTGTGTGGGTACGTATGGCCTTTGGTTAAATCCAGGGCGTTGCTGCCTAAATGCACTTTGTTGTTGGGTTTGTTAGGGCTCCCTCCACTTGAAATTTGGATGATCTCTCCAACCTGGATTGTATGTATTCGAGAAATGATCACTCCTTGGTTGGTTTTGGTTCCCAAAACCCACGGCATTGGCATATTCCCACCCTCTATTCTCGATCAATTGAGGGTATTGATTCGTGAGATGCCCTTGCATGGAGCACACACCACAAGCAGCTACACTTTGCATTTTGGATACATCTACAACCTGTGACACAAGAGTAGTGAGGTTAGCTAATTAAGATTGAATTTCAGAAATTGCACTTACCTCATTCACTTTTGATTGTTGCCGTGGGGTGTCTCTTCCTCCAACGCCTTTATACTGTTGTGCATTCAACGCTCTATTTGCAATTAAGATATTTGCAGCCGTCGGGGTTTTGTCCACCAAAGCTCCTCCTGCTGAAGCGTTAAGCATTTGTCTTTCAATGGGGAGAAGTCTTTCATAGAAGTATTGAAGGAGAAGCTCTTCCTTCATTTGGTGTTGTGGATAGGAAGCAACTAACGCCTTAAAACGCTCGTAATAGGCTGGAAACGACTCTCCTTGGTTTTGTTGGATGCCACTAATTCTCTTCCTCAAGAGAATGACTCGTGAGGTTGGGAAAAACTTCTCTAGGAATGCTCGTTTCATGCTCTCCCAAGAGGTAACTGTTCCATGTGCCAATTCATACAACCAATCTTTAGCCTTGTCCATTAGTGAAAATGGAAAGGCCTTCATCTTCAATATGCTTCCATCGACATTGACAGGGGTCATGCTTGAGCAAACAACTTCAAATTCCTTCAAGTGTTTGTTGGGATCCTCCATGGACAGCTGATGCAATGTAAAACAGCACACAAATTAAACCCTCTTGTTGACAGTTGTAGTAAAGATGCAAGTAGGGATCGTTCTAGGCCGGGGATTAGGAAGGATTTCTAATCTACTCTAAACTGACTTAAAAACACAAAAACAAACTTAAAAACACTTAACAAGACTCCAAATAAACTTAAAAGACTCAAAACAGCTTAAAACAGCCAAATTGACTCAAACTAGACACTAGGGACTGATTTGGACGAAAATAAACTCAAATGACTAACTAGACACAAATCTAAACAGATTCTAACTAAACTAACACAACTTAAAGATGGGGGGGAGGTTTGGTTTCTACGAAAATTGAATCTAAAACTAAACAGATTGCATAAACTAAACAAAGTTTGGACGAAATTGGGTGAATTGGATGGATGATGGGCTAGCTAAAGGGTTCTTCTCCACACATGACACACATGCAACACAAAACTGATTTCCAGTTACAAATTCGATAAACCATGAACCTCAACGCCCCAAGTTAACCGTGATGCACTAATTAACCTTCAGATTTCCCTAAGTTTATTGAATTGGATGAATGCATACAACAACCCAACGTATTCCTCAATAGTTCCCTACATGAACTGCATAATATAGATACATATCAAGAATCATTAAGTTTTATGAAAATCATAAGCATTGACAAGGCATTCATAACTATGAACTGCATGACACTCCTGCCAGGAATTTACTTAACGCGATCATGACCAGTAACCTTCGCTACTTGTGAATATAAGTTCATAATGATTAGGTGAAACTCCCTTACATTCTAGCATCAAATTCATGCATGCAAACTAAGTAGGCCTCCTTAATCAACATACAAGAATAAGTTTTGAATCAAACAGTTAAGCAAATTGCATTACGATTTATGAAACAATAACTGAAGGTAATCAACTCATATCACATATATATTCATGGCTTTGAAATTCCCCCTAGCCAAAACGAGTTTAGCCTCTCATGTTCACAGCAAAACAAAGAGAAATTAAATTAAATATTGAAAACAAAGGATGGATTACACCTAAAAACCTTCCAGCAATCCAACTTGAATGGCAAGCACGTCCAAGGGGTCTCTTTCTTTTTCCTTTGTAAAACTGCGGCACAAGGGTTAGGGTGTGTAGAATGGGTGGCGATGGGTGGTAGAGGATGGATAGGTAGATAGGTGGATAGAAGGTGGGTGCAGAGAGTGTGTAGAGAATGTGTAGCCCCCAATTAAAGGGTGTGGCATATGTATTTATAGGGGGAAAGGCACGGTTTTGAAGTGTTTTAGGGAAGGAAATAAGTTAGCTATTTTGTCCTGTAATTAAAAGTCATAAATCAATGGAAAATAGGCAAGTAAGGTGCAGGAATTAAAGAGAATAGGAAAGGAAATTTGGCAGAGAGTGTAAGATAGATTTAGGAATGTGTTTTGAGGCACATAATAGGTAAGAATCCTCTCCCCTTGCGCGGCAAGAATTGAAACAAAAAGGGAATGTAATTTTGGGTCAGAAAATAGGTAAGAAAGAGGGATATGTGCGGAAAATGGGAGGATTAAAACAGGAATGTGCGGCATGGCCTTTTAGGGCATGTCTAAGGCTTCTAGAACATGTAATTAGGCAACCAACATGTTTTAGAAACCTCATTGAAGCTGGAACATAGGTGAGGAAGGATTAGGAAACTTCCAAGCCGAGAATAGAAGCTTTCAAGAATGGAAACTTCCAAGAATAGAAACTTCCAACTTTAGAAACTTTGGTTTCCAATTTTGAACTCTTCATTCTTCATTTGTCTTGAATCCAATTCTTCATATCTTCATTCAATCCTAAGCTCATTTGATCTTGAATTTCGTCCATCCACTTAGCTCTAAGCATGTGCAATCCATTTAGTGCCCAAAACAGCTCCAAAATGCACCAAAATGGACTTTCTTGCTCCTTTAGCCTTTTGGACCTACAAACACACGAAAATAGCTTAAAATACTAAAATAACTAAGAACTAACAACCTAAATGCAAGGAAATAAGTTAACCAAGTCATATAAATATGCTTCTATCAACAACCCATGGAATTTCGAGATGTGGTGCAACAAACTGGATTTCAACTCGAACTCTTCGGTCTTTCCTTGAGCAGCAGTGGGGTATTGGGCGTAGGGGTGCGGCATTGTCCAATCCCGAAGCAGAGAGCTCCTTGATTGTTCGATTGTCCACTGCCATGGCTTGTGCTTCTTCCAACACTTGAGTCGTGGGCTCCATTTCCAATTCTACTTGCTTCTCCAAGCTCAGGTTCAGGTTGAGGTGGTTGGTTCTCTTGCTGATTCCTCGTTCTTCTCAAAATCGTCGTCAAAGTCTAAGATGTGCTCACGAACAGTTTGAGAACTTCTAGTAAAAAACTAGTACCTAAAAACAAGAAAAACAAAACTAAGTCAGTAACTAAAACAAAAACACACGAAAATAAACAAAAAGAAACAACGAGGGATTAGCAAAGTTGCTAATCCATGGCAACGGCGCCAAAAATTTGATGCGAAATATATAAGCACACAAATTAAACCCTCTTGTTGTCAATTGTAGTAAAGAATGTAAGTAGGGATCGTTCTAGGCCGGGGATTAGGAGGGATTGCTAATCTACTCTAAACTGACTCAAAAACACAAAACTAGGCTAAAAACACTTAAATAGACACAAAGAACTCAAAACAAACTGAAAAGACTCAAAACTAACTAGAATGACTCAAAATAGCTTAAAACAACTAATTAGAATCAAAACAGACACCACGGGTGATTTTGGACGAAAATTGGTTTTACTTTGACTCAAAACACTTAAAAACACAAAGTTGGACAGATTCTAACTAATTTGACACTTTAAAGTAAATGGGGGTTTGGTTTTGACGAATTTGAAAACTAACAAAGTAAAGTGCAAAAACTTAAGAACTAGACAGATTTAGGCACGAAATTGGTGTTTTGAATGGACGATGGGCTAGCTAGAGGGTTCTTCTCCACACATGACACACTTGCATACAAATCAATCTCCAGTTGTTTCTTTCAATAAGCCATGAATCTCAATGCCCCAAGTTAATTAGGATGCTTAAATTAACCCACAGATTTCCTTTATGTCATTGAATTGGACGGAAATAGCGCATCGCAATCAAATTATTCTTCAAGAGTTCCGTACATGAAAGCGCATAATAGAGATACAATCAAAGATCATTACGTTCTATGAAAATCATAAGCGTTGACAAGGCATTCGTAACTATGAAAGCGCATGATACTCCTTCCATCTTTAGGTCTTCAATTTTGTCCATCCCCTTTGCTCCATGCATGTGCTATCCATTCCATGCCCAAAACTGCTCCAAAATGCACTTTCTTGCTACTTTGACCCTTTAAACCTACAATCACACAAAAATAGCTTAAAATACTTAAATAACTAAGAACTAATAACATAAATGCAAGAAAACAAGCAAACTAAGTAGCATAAATATGCTCACATCACTTGCCATCTTAGCCCTTTGGACCCACAAACACACGAAAATAGCTTAAAATACTAAAATAGATAAGAACTAACAACCTAAAGAAGCATAAGCTCAAGTCTCTTAGGGATGTAGCGTTAGTTTGAGTTCCTTCCTTCAAGCATGTTACAAAAACTGATTTTTTCCTTTTGTGATCAAATTTGAATTCGTAAACAGCAACTACAACCAAGCATAAACCAAAAGCATATCAAACCTCCAAATCCTCATCATTGTGTTAGAAGGTACCTTAGACACAAACACACAAAAACGACTATTTTCGGTATTTTTCAAACTGTTTTTCGAATTTTTTTTCAAATTTTCGTATGATTACTTCAAAACACTCCAAAACACTCTAAAAACTCTTAAAAACAGTGAGAAACAACCTTAGACGTGATGGGTGATAAAATCCCACGAATTTGCATCAAAAACACTTTGTTACCGCAAAAATTTGATGCAATGTAAAACAGCACACAAATTAAACCCTCTTGTTGACAGTTGTAGTAAAGATGCAAGTAGGGATCGTTCTAGACCGGGGATTAGGAGGGATTGCTAATCTATGCAAAACTGACTGAAAAACACTAAACAAGACTTAAAAACACAAAACTAGGCTAAAGACACTTAACTAGACTCAAATAACTCAAAATAAACTGAAAAGACTCAAAACTAAATAGAATGACTCAAAACAGCACAAAACAAGCAAATAAACTGAAAACAGACACTAGGGAGTACTTTGGACGAATTCCTAACTTCACTTGATGCAAAACACTAAAAGACACAAGGTTGGACAAATTCTAACCTAATTGACGCAAGAAAGTAAAGGGGATTGGGTTTTTGGACGAATTTAAAGTAAAAACAAACAGATTGTAAACTTAGACAAAGCTTGGATGAAATTGGGTAAATTGATGGATGATGGGCTAGCTAGAGGGTTCTTCTCCACACATGACACATTTGCATACAAATCAATTTCCAGTTGCTTTTCCGATAAACCATGAACCTCAACACCCCAGGTTAACCGTGACAGCACTTTTTTAACCTTCAACTTCTCCTTAAGTTATTGAATTGGATGGGAAAGCGCATACAACAATTCAAAACATTCTCTAAAAGTCCCCTACGTGAACAGCACAATAGAGATACAATCAAAGATCGTTAAGCTTCATAAAAATTATAAGCATTGACGAGGCATTCGTAACTATGATGAGCATGGTACTCCTGCCAAGAATTCACTTGACACGATTGTTTATAAGCAACCTCCACTACACATGAATATAAGTTCATAACGATTAGGTGAAATTCCCTTATATTCTAGCATCAAATTCATGCATGAAAACTAAGCGTGCACTCTTAATCAACATACAAGAATAAGTTATCAATCAAGCAGTTAAGCAAATTGAATTCACTATTTATGAAATCATAACTGAAGGTAATCAATTCATATTGCAAGCATGTTCATTGCTGTGAATCTCCCCCTAGCCAAAAGGGCTTAGTTCCTCATAATCGCAAAACAAAGGTAAACAGATTTATACATTGAAAACAAAAGAAAGAAAACACCTAAATGCTCCAGCGATCCAAATTGAACAGCAAGCACGTCCAAGAACTTTCCTTCCCTTCCTTTGCTGCGGCACAAGGTGTTGGTGATGGTTGAAGGGTTATTTCTATGGAGGAATGAATGGGAAAAAGTATGGTTGATGCGGCAAGGAGGAATTAAAGTCAGAAAATATGAAGGTTTGTGAAGGGTGAATGCAGCAGAGAGTGGAGAGGGATTAAGGATGTGTAGAGTCTATTTTAGGCTGAGAAAGTTGTGGATTTATATAGATAGGGCATAGGGAAGATGCAAGAAAGGGTTTTAAAGACTTAGCTATTTTGTCCCACAATTGAAAAGGTAAGAAAGATTCAAAAATTAAAGAGAAGTAGGTAACAAAGGTGTGGCACAAAAATAGGAAAGGTATTTAAGGTCAGAAATAAAGGGGAAAAGAGAAGTAGGATGCGGTAGGGATTTAGGGGGAAAAGGGAATGTGGTTTAAGACAGAAAATAGGAAAGAAAGGCCTCCCTTGTGCGGCAAGAAAGGGGAAAGGGATAGGGGGTGTGGCTTGGACTTTTAGGGTAGGTGTAGGCTTTTAGAACAACCAATTAAGTGCCCTAACATATTTTGGAATCCTTTTGTTGTTGGAACATAAGGATTAGGAAACTTCCAGGCCAAGAATAGAAACTTTCAAGAATGGAAACCTCCAAGAATAGAAACTTCCAACTTTAGAAACTTTGGCTTCCAATTTTGAACTCTTCATTCTTCATTTGTCTTGAATCCAATTCTTCACATCTTCATTTAATCCTAATCTCATTTGATCTTCAATTTCGTCCATCCACTTAGCTCCAAGCATGTGTAATCCATTTAGTGCCCAAAACTGCTCCAAAATGCACTATCTTGCTCCTTTGGACCTATAAAGACACGAAAATAGCTTAAAATACTAAAATAACTAAAAACTAACAACGTAAATGCAAGGAAACAAGCTAACTAAGTCACATAAATACGCTCCTATCAAATACCCCCACACTTAGCTTTTTCCTTGTCCTCGAGCAAAACAAAAGAAACAAAACACAATCTAAACCTTCCAACATTTACCTCAGGGATTTCCAATGAACATGACATATTAAAAATCATCACTTGCACAGATTTTGATCATCCTTACACTTGAATTCATACTTAATCACAGTCACCATTCACTATTTCACATTTAATCAATTAAAACAACATCTTGAATGTAGTAACATGCCTTAGAGAATTCACTCAATTCCTTACTAGATATGCACTGAATTTTCACTCAGATTTTCTGACTACACACCCTACACTACGTATATGTGAGAAGATTGATGTAAACATGAAAACTAGTACTCACATATGTTATAATAAAGAAAGCAATTTCTGGAATTATCAATCTAATATGAATATGATCTCATGAATGGAATGCTACTACTTAGATGCAAGAACCAGTGATTCCATATGCTCATACCAATTCCAAACTCCACATATTGAACACAACGCTCAAGATAGAAGTTAAGGGTTGTAACGGGGCTAAGGGTGTTGGCTAAGAAAGAAAGGTAAGGGATAAACAAAAGTTCTTAAAGAAATAGCAAGCAAAGTAATGAAATTGACACTTAGAATTCACTTTTGAATGCAGAAATCAACTTTAAACACAAAGGGAAGATTTATGCAACAATTAGGGTCAAATTCAAACTTTTGGACCCTTTCTTCAACAACCAACACTTGTGAGCTTATTCTCACTTATTTTTCAACTCTTTTTCATTCTTTTCACAACTTTTCTTTTTCTTTTTCCAAGAATTTTCTTTTCCTTTGAAATGCAAAATGTAGAACTGAGCTTAAAACAACCAATCCTTCCCCCACACTTGATTTTCTGCATAATGTAGATCAAAAGGAATTCATTCTAAGTAATGCTTAGCTATCCTTTAAGAACAAAGGGTATGGATAGTCCTAATCTAGGCTAGGTAAGGATAATGTGGCTAACAAAGAAAATAGGCTAAATAAGTCTCAAAAGGGTTAAACCTACAATACATATGAAATAGCGGGGTACGGCTGTTTGGCTTTGGTGGCAACTAAACAACTTCATCTTGATTATGTGTTATGCAATTCAATATCATGCTTTGAATGAAACGGATATGACTTCTAGCATTTGGATCTATAATGATACAAATGCATTCTAAGTAGCAACCAAGCAAAGAATAATGAAATGATTCAACGACTTTAGAAAACAAGAAATCACAGATTAATATCTCTCCAAAAGAACGTTTAGGCTCAAGTCTCTCAGGGTTGTAGCGTTAGTTTGAGTTCCTTCCTTCAAGCATGTTACAAAAACTGATTTTATCCTTTTGTGATCACATGTGAATTCGTAAACAACAACTACAACTAAGCATAAACCAAGAGCATATCAAACTTCCATCCATGTTCATAACTTTCTTTAACAGTCATGCAATTAAAAACCAAGTCTTCATCATTGTGTTGGAAGGTACCTAAGACAAACACACAAAAACGATTCTTTTTGGTATTTTTCAAACTGTTTTTCAAATTTTTTTTCAAATTTTCGTATGATTACTTCAAAGCATGACACTTCAAAACAGTCTACAAACACTTAAAAACAGTGAGAAACAACCTTAGAACTGATGGGTGATCAAATCCCACGAATTTGCATCAAAAACACTTTGTTACCCCCCCCAACACTTAAATCAAACATTGTCCTCAATGTTTCAAGCATAAACTCACAGAAAGCAAACAAATAACACAACTAACTAATCCAAGCAAAATGAAAGTAGTACAGAGAAGGGTTTAGGAATGCAAATCTGGTTATTGGGTGATTCCTAGAACTTCCTTCGTTGAATGCATGGGTTGCCTCCCAAGAAGCGCTTGTTTTAACGTCGTGCAGCCGGACGATACCTCCTTTTAAGTTTCCATGGAGCCCATGGCCTGGAGGGGTATTTCCTCCATGACATGCTCCTCAAACTGCTCGTGCATTGGGTCTATGAATGGTAAGGGATAGTGATCCTTCCTGATTGTGGCGTTGAACATCCTAAAATCAATGTAATCATGCCCACCAGCTTGGATTCGATTAGGGACCTACACCATACAAGGTAACAATCTATTAGTTAAAATGGGAATCGAAATTGGAATAGGTGGCTTACCAATGTACTGCAATGAAGTGGCAGCACTATCAACAAATGCATATGAGGTGCTCTCGGCCAGATTTGGAGGTTTGAGGGTTGTGGCCGTGCAATCTTTGTGCTTCACTCCAATTCCCTCTTCGTTGGTGGATTGAAATACATCCTTCTTGATTAGTGCTGAAACTTCCTGCTTTTTATTTTTTATTACATCAATGACAAAACAAGAACGAACGCCATTAGTATTCTCAACAGATTCAGAAATATTAAAGTTAATCATATCACCACCAAATGCCATAGTTACTACTCCCTTGGCCACGTCAATCTTGGTTTGAGCTATTTTCATGAAAGGTCGTCCAAGTAAGAGTGGCGATAGTGGAGAGTGGGCTGAGTCCTCCATGTCAAGTACATAGAAATCCGCCAGAAAAATCAAATGATCAACCTGCACCAAAACATCTTCCAAAACCCCTTTTGGGTATGCGTTAGAATGATCGGCCAATTGAATAATCACACCATCATTTTTCAGCTCTCCTAAGTTCATAGATGCATAAATAAAATAAGGCATGACATTAATTGATGCACCTAAGTCTAACATGGCATGTTCAAACCGAGTATTGCCAATAACACAAGGAATTGTAAAACTACCCGGATCTTTACATTTAGGGGGAAGTTTACGCTGCAAGATGGCTGAGACATTTTCACTCACATGCACCACCTCTTTCTCTTGAATTCGTTTCTTGGTTGTGCAAAGCTTCCTCAAAGACTTAGCATACTTCGGAATTTGTTTTATTGCATCAAGGAGCGGGATATTGACTTGCACTTCCCTTAAGGTCTCTAGAACATCCTTTTCATTCTCTTCACTCTTAGCTTGTAAGAACCTATGAGGGAAAGGCACATTTGACGGAATAATGTTAGAAGGAACCCAATTTCGGCCTACCTTAGTTAAAACGGACGGCATAGGGTGCTTAGGAGGCTGCGGCAATGGTTGTTCTACCCTTGCCGTGGGCTTTGCTTGTTCCTCCTCTTCGACTTGCAACTTCTCGTCCTCTTTTTGGCTAGAATTGGATGGTTGGGGATCAGTTCCTACTTCTTTTCCACTTCTCAACATGATTGCCTTGGCAGATTCAAAGCCTCCCTTTGGATTCACAACTGTTGAACTAGGAAGTTTGCCTTGTTCTAGAAACTGCCCAAGGAACTCTGAAATCTGCCCTATTTGCTTCTTCAATTCATCCTCTTCCTTGGCTTGATTTTGCATCGCTTTGTTTTGATTTTCTTGTCCCTGAGACAAAGTGGTAACTAACTTAAGAAGCGTATCATTATCCAAAGACATACCTGAATTGTGTTGGGCAGGTTGTTGTTGGGATTATGTTGGTGCATATTGATTTGAATAGAAGCCCGGGGGTTGCTGCCTAAATCCTCCTCATTGTTGGGGTTGTTGGGGCTCACTCCACTTGAAATTTGGGTGGTCTCTCTAACCTGGATTGTAGGTATTAGAGTATGGATCGTTCCTTGGCTGGTTTTGGCTTCCAAAACCCACAGCATTGGCAGATTTCCATTCACCATTCTCAATCAATTGACGGCACTTCTCAGATGAGTGTCCTTGGATAGAACACACGCCACACACACTTGGTCCTTACATCCTCATCCATTCGGCCATTTGAGATACAAGAGAAGTAAGATTAGCTAATTGAGATTGAATGTCGAACTTGGAACTTACCTATTTACTTACTGCCGTGTGGGGTCTCTTTGGCCAATGCCTTCATATTGTTGTGCATTCAATGCACGGTTTACAATTAGTGTCTTTGCTGCCACATGTGTCATGTCAACCAACGCACCTCCCACTGAAGCATCTAGCATTTGCCTTTTAATTGGAAGAAGGCCTTCATAGAAGTATTGAAGTAGAAGCTCTTCCTTCATTTGATGTTGATAACATGATGCGACAAGGCTTTTGAAACACTCATAATACGCTGGAAAGGACTCTCCTTGGCTTTGCTGGATTCCACTAATCTTCCTCCTCAAAAGAATGACTCTTGAAGTGGGGAAAAACTTCTCTAAGAATGCCATCTTCATGCTCTCCCAAGAAGTGACGGTTCCAGGGGCTAATTCATATAACCAATCCTTAGCCTTCTCTAGAAGTGAGAAAGGAAAGGCCTTCATCTTCAAAATGTTGCGATCGACATTGATTGGAGTCATGCTTGAACACACCACTTCAAACTCTTTCAAGTGCTTGTTTGGATCTTCCATGGACAGCCCATGGAATTTGGGAATGTGGTGCAGCAAGCTAGACTTCAATTCGAACTCATCGGTCTTGTCTTAGGTAGGCCTAGGATATTGAATGCATAAAGGAACGGCATTGCCTAATCCCAAAGCAGAAAGCTCCTTGATTGTTCGATTGTCCGCTGCCATAACTTGTTCCTCCTCTTCCTCTACGACAAACTCAGATTCAGAGCTAGAACTAGATGGGCTAGGTTCTGGCTCTTTCCCCTTCCTTCTCAAAGTTCATTCAAAATCGTCGTCAAACTCTAAGATATGTGCTTGAACAGGTTGATAACTTCAAGTCATAAACTAGTACCTAAAACAAAGAAAACAAAACAAAATCAGAATCTAAACAAAAACAAACGAAAAAGTAACAAGGGATCAGCAAAGTTGCTCATCCCCAGCAACGGCGCCAAAAATTTGATGCAATGTAAAACAGCACACAAATTAAACCCTCTTGTTGACGATTGTAGTATAGATGTAAGTATGGATCGTTCTAGGCTGGGGATTAGGAGGGATTGCTAAAACACTTGAAACTGACTCAAAAACACAAAACTAAGTTTAAAACACTAAATTAGACTCTAAAGACTCAACACAAACTGAAAAGACTCAAAACTAACTAGAATGACTCAAAACAGCTTAAAACAGCCAAATAGACTCAAAACAGATTCTAAGGATGAATTTGGATGAATTTGAAATTATAAAGACTCAAAACACTTAAAAACACAAAGTTGGACAAATTCTGACTAGTTTGACACACAAAAGTAAAGGGGATTGGGTTTCAGACGAATTTAAAACAACACAAGTAAACTAAAGACTAAGATAGATTTAGGCACGAAATTCGTGTTTTGAATCGATGATGGGCTAGCTAGAGGGGTTTTCTCCACACATGACACATTTGCATACAAATCAATTTTCAGTTGTTCTTTCGATAAACCATGAAACTCAACACCCCAGATTAATTAGGTACACTTAAATTAACCTTCAATTTTCCTTAAGTTATTGAATTGGACGGGAAAGCGCATACAACAATTCAAAACATTCTCTAAAAGTCTCCTACCTAAACAGCACAATAGAGATATAATCAAAGATCATTAAGCTTCATGAAAACTATAAGCATTAACGAGGCATTCCTAACTATGATGAGCACGATACTCCTGCCAAGAATTCACTTAACATGATTGTTTATAAGCAACCTCCACTACACCTGAATATAAGTTCATAACGATTAGGTGAAATTCCCTTATATTCTAGCAACAAATTCATGCATGAAAACTAAGTGTGCACTCTTAATCAACATACAAGAATAAGTTATCAATCAGGCAGTTAAGCAAATTGAATTCACAATTTATGAAATCACAATTGAAGGTAATCAATTCATATTGCAACCATGTTCATTGCTTTGAATCTCCCTCTAGCCAAAAAGGGCTTAGTTCCTCATAATAGCAAAACAAAGGTAAACCGATTTTTACATTGAAAACAAAAGAAAGAAAAAACCTAAACGCTCCAGCGATCCAAATTGAATAGCATGCACGTCCAAGAACTTTCCTTCCCTTCCTTTGCTGCGGCACAAGGTGTTGGTGATGGTTGAATGGTTATTCGTATGGAGGAATGGATGGGAAAAAGTATGGTAGTGTTTTGGATGGATGGTTGATGCGGCAAAGAGGAATTAAAGTCAGAAAATATGATGGTTTGTGAAGGGTGAATGCGGCAGAGAGTGGAGAGGGATTAGGGATGTGTAGAGTCTATTTTAGGTTGAGAAAGTTGTGGATTTATATAGCTAGGGCACGGCAAGGATGCAAGAAAGGGTTTTAAAGACTTAGCTCTTTTGTCCCACAATTGAAAAGGTAAGAAAGATTCAGAAATTAAGGAGAAGTAGGTAACAAAGGTGTGGCACAAAAATAGGAAAGGTATTTAAGGTCAGAAATAAAGGGAAAAAGGGAAGTAGGATGCGGCAGGGATTTAGGGGGAAAAAGGAATGTGGTTTAAGACAAAAAATAGGAAAGAAAGGCCTCCCTTGTGCGACAAAGAAGGGGAAAGGGATAAGGGGTGCGGCTTGGACTTTTAAGGTAGGTTTAGGCTTTTAGAACAACCAATTAAGTGCCCTAACATATTTTAGAATCCTTTTGTGGCTGGAACATAGGTGAGGAAGGATTAGGAAACTTCCAAGCCAATAATAGAAACTTTCAAGAATGAAAACCTCCAAGAATAGAAACTTCCAACTTTGGAAACTTTGGCTTCCAATTTTGAACTCTTCATTCTTCATTTGTCTTGAATCCAATTCTTCACATCTTCATTCAATCCTAAGCTCATTTGATCTTCAATTTCGTCCATCCACTTAGCTCTAAGCATGTACAATCCATTTAGTGCCCAAAACTGCTCCAAAATGCACTATCTTGCTCCTTTAGCCTTTTGGACCTACAAACACACGAAAATAGCTTAAAATACTAAAATAACCGAGAACTAACAACGTAAATGCAAGGAAACAAGCTAACTAAGTCACATAAATACGCTCCTATCAGCAAGAACCAGAGATACCATATGCTCATACCAATTCCAAACTCCACATACTGAACACATAACACTCAAGATAGAAGTGAAAGGTTCTTAAAGAAAGGTATTGGCTAACAAAGAAAGAAAGGTATTGGCTAACAAACAAAGAAAGGTTCTTTAACGGGGCTAAAGGTATTGGCTAACAAAGAAAGGTAAGGATAAACAAAGGTTCTTAAAGAAATAGTAAGCAAAGTAATGAAATCAACACTTAGAATTCAATTTTGAATGCAGAAATCGACTTTAAACACAAGGGAAGATTCATGCAACACTTAGGGTCAAATTAAAGTTTTTTGGACCATTTCTTCAACAACCAACACATGTGAGCTCAATCTCACTTTTTTTCTTTCTTTTCACAACTTTTTCTTTTCTTTTTCTTTTTTCCACGTTTTTTCCTTTTTCTTCTTTCTTTCTTCTTTTGAAACAAACTCTACCCCAAAAGAACAAATCCTTCCCCCACACTTGTTTTTCTGCAAATGGTAGATCAAAAGGAATTCATTTTAAGTCATGCTTCACTATCCTTTAAGAACAAGGGTATGGATAGTCCTAATGAGCAATTACTGTCCATTGAGGTAAGTGAACCTTGGTATGCTGATTTGGTGAATTATTTAGTGTCCAAACAAGTCCCCAGCACCCTAAACAGGTTCCAACATGATAAATTGAATAAGGATGCACGTTTTTATCTTTGGGATGATCCATACTTGTGGAAATATTGCTCTGATCAGATTCTACGTAGGTGTATGCATGATTCGAAGTTTAATTCAATTTTAACTTTCTACCACACTTATGCATGTGGGGGACACTTTGGGACACAACGCACAACCCTTAAGGTTTTAGAATGTGGATTTTATTGGCCAACTATATTTAGGGATGCTAGAACCTTTTGTATGTCTTGTGATTGTTGTCAAAGAATGGCTAATATAGGTGCAAGGGATCAAATGCCGCAAACTGTTATACTTCTTATCGAAATTTTTGATGTTTGGGGCATTGATTTTATGGGTCCTTTTCCTTCTTCACATGGTTTCCTTTATATCTTACTTGTTGTGGATTATGTGTCGAAATGGGTGGAAGCAAGAGCCACTCGAACTAGTGATTCTAGAATGGTTGCAGATTTCATTCGAACTAACATATTTGCAAGGTTTGGAATGCCAAGAGTAATCATAAGTGATTGAGGTTCTCACTTTTGCAATCGAACCATTGAGGCGCTGGTCAAGAAGTACAATGTCACACATAAGGTTTCTACACCTTACCATCCTCAAACAAATGGTCAAGCCGACGTTTTGAATAGGGAAATCAAGCAGATTTTAGAAAAGACTGTTGGGCCAACAAGGAAGGATTGGAGCTTGCGTTTGGATGATGCACTATGGGCATATCGCACGGCCTACAAAACACCCATTGGCATGTCCTCATTTCGGCTCATCTATGGCAAACCATGCCATCTTCCTGTAGAATTGGAGCACAAGGCGCATTGGGCTGTCAAAACATTCAACATGGACATTGATGCCGCTGGAATTCATAGGAAGCTTCAATTGAATGAACTTGAAGAGATTAGGCACGAGGCTTATGAGAACGCTCGAATTTACAAGGAGAAGACCAAGGCTTATCATGACAAGATGATTCGTGGCAAATCATTCTCAATTGGGCAGAAAGTGTTACTATTTAATTCCCGCCTTCGTTTATTCCCAGGTAAGTTACGTTCCAAATGGGTTGGCCCTTTTGTTATTACTAATGTTTTTCCATATGGTGCAGTCCAAGTTCAAAGCTTGAAAACAGGACAAGAATTCAAGGTGAATGGGCACCGTTTGAAGCCATACTACGAGCATTTTGAGGAGAATGTTGTGGAGGAAATACCCCTATATGCCGTGGGCTCCAATGAAGTTTAATTGGAGGTATTCGTCCGGCCAAACCTTGAAAATATGTTAAATCTAACAAAATCTGCAACCACTTTAGAATCATTAGTTCGGGTGGCTTTTGCTTCTAACCATTTCGAGACATAATCAACCGCAAGTAGAATATATGTAAAACCATGCGATGAAGGAAAAGGACCCATAAAATCAATACCCCAAACATAAAAAATTTCGACAGTAAAGATAGGGGCTTACGGTATTTGGTCGTTGGGGCCTATATTTCCCATTCTTTGGCAACGATCACAAGTCACACAAAAAGTTCTAGCATCTTTCAAGATCGTAGGCCAATAAAATCCACATTCTAACACTTTAAGGGTTGTGCGTTGTGTGCCAAAGTGTCCTCTGCATGCATAAGTGTGACAGAAAGTTAAAATTGAGTTAAACTCCGAATTATGCACACACCTACGTATAATCTGATCGGGGCAGTATTTCCATAAATAAGGGACATCCCAAACATAAAACCTTGCATCTTTCTTCAATTTATCACCTTGTTGCTTGTTTAGGGTGTTTGGAACTTGTTTAGTAGCCAAATAGTTAACTAACTCGACATACCATGGCACACTTACCTTAATGGATAACAACTGCTCATCTGGAAATGTCGCAGGGATGGGAATTGGGTCCTCTTCATGCACTAATCTACTTAGGTGGTCAGCCACTACGTTTTCAACTCTTTTCTTGTCCCGGATTTCGATATCGAACTCTTGAAGTAGGAGCATCCATCGAATAAGCCTTGGTTTAGCCTCCTTCTTCGTAATGGAGTACCTCAAAGCTGCATGATCAGAGTAAATAATGACTTTAGTCCCAAGTAGATATGAACGAAACTTATCTAAAGCAAAGACAACGGCAAGAAGTTCTTTTTCCGTCGTAGAGTAGTTCAATTGAGCATTGTTCAAGGTCCTTGAGGCATAGTAGATGACGTGCAGATTTTTGTCCTTCCTTTGTCCTAACACAGCTCCTAATGCATAGTCGGAAGCATCGCACATTAGCTCAAACGGAAGACTCCAATCTGGTGGCATAATGATTGGCGCCGTGGTTAGCATCTCTTTGAGTTGGTTGAAAGCCTTTTCACATTCCTCGTCAAACTTGAAAGCCACTTCCTTTTGAAAGAGACGGCACAAAGGTTGAGAAATCTTCGAAAAATCCTTGATGAATCGCTTATAGAATCCTGCATGACCAAGAAAAGAACGAACCTCTCTCACCGAAGTAGGAGAGGGTAAGTAGCGTACAAGATCTATTTTCGATTTATCAACCTCAATTCCCTTTTCTGAAATGATATGCCCTAAAACTATGCCTTGTTTAACCATAAAGTGACATTTTTCCCAATTTAAAACAAAGTTAGTTTCAACGCATTGTTGCAAGATTAATGTGAAATTTTCCAAACAACCATCAAACGAATCACCAAATACACTAAAGTGATCCATGAAAACCTCAATAATCTTCTCAACAAAATCTGAAAAGATACTTGCCATGCATCTTTGAAATGTGGCAGGTGCATTGCATAAACCGAATGGCATGCGACGATAGGCAAAGGTACCAAAGGGGCACGTGAAAGTGGTCTTTTCTTGGTCGTCCAAGGCTATGACAATTTGATTATATCCCGAATAGCCAACAAGAAAACAATAAAAAGAATGACCGGCTAACCTTTCAAGCATTTGATCAATGAACGACAAAGGGAAGTGGTCCTCCCTTGTGGTGGCGTTGAGCTTCCTATAATCGATGCACACTCTCCAACCTATTTGGATACGGGTTGGGACAAGCTCATTCTCAGCATTCTTCACCACAGTGACTCCGGATTTCTTTGGAACTTGCACCGGTGAAACCCAACGGCAATCCAAAATTGGATAAATCACTCCATAATCAAGAAGCTTGATAATCTTCTTCTTCACAACTTCCATCATTGGAGGGTTGAGTCGGCGTTGAGCCTCTCGAGTTGGTTTAGCCCCCTCCTCTAGAAGTATGCGATGCATGCAAGTTGTAGGCCTAATACCTTTAATGTCGGCCAAGGTCCACCCTATGGTTGTTTTGTGCTCTTTCAACACCCGAATCAGTTTTTCTTCCTCTAATGCCGTGAGTGATGAAGAGACAATGACGGGCAATGTCTCTTCATCTCCCAAGAAGATGTACTTTAAATGATCCGGCAATTGCTTAAGTTCAAGGACAGGGGCCTGAATCACAGAAGGTAACAACGTATTAGTAGAAACGAGAATTACAGTTGGGTTAGGAGGCTTACCACAATGTTGTGGCAATGAGTCAAAAGCAGCCACAATCTCGACCTGTTCTTCATTAGGTACAGCCAAATTGGGCTTCAATCCAATTCCTTGTGCAATTGTTGTTTCAAGGGGATCTTCGTCCAACGAGTCAAGGAATTCCTGCGCCAATGAATCAAATGCATCAATAGAAAAGCAAGAATGATCGTCTTTAGGGAATTTAATAGCTTCAGAAATGTTAAAATCAATAATCTCCCCATCAAATTCCATTGTTAAAGTCCTTTTGAACACGTCGATCTTGGTGCGTGCTGTTTTCATGAAGAGCCTCCCAAGTAGGATCGGGAATGGGGTGATATTGGGTGAATCCTCCATCTCTAAAACATATAAATCTGCTGGGAATATCAAGTTATCCACCTGCACCAAAACATCTTCCAAAACTCCTTTCGGATATGCATTAGAACGATCGGCTAATTGAATTATAACACCATCATTTTTCAGCTCTCCTAAGTTCATAGATGCATAAATTGAGTAAGGCATGACATTAATTGAAGCTCCTATGTCTAACATAGCATGTTCAAACTTAGTATTGCCAATAACGCAAGGAATTGTAAAACTACCCGGATCTTTGCATTTAGGGGGTAATTTCCTTTGCAAAACAGCAGAGACATTCTCACTTACCTGGACAACTTCTTTGTTCGAAATTCTCCTCCTTGTTGTACAAAGCTCTTTCAAAAACTTAGCATACCTTGAAACTTGCTTAATTGCATCAAGCAGAGGTATATTGACTTGCACTTTCCTAAATGTTTCCAGAATGTTTTTCTCATTCTCTTCCTTCTTTGATTGCCTAAACCTGCTAGGAAATGGTGCATTTAGTGGAATAGAACTTGAAAAATTCAAATTTGGACTTACCTTGATGGTTGGTGACGGTTTAGAAGTGGGAAGTGGCTGCGACAGGGGTTGTGCATCTCTTGCCGTGAGTTTGGCTTGTTCTTCCTCCTCAATTTGTACGTTCTTGTCCTTTTCTTGACTTGATTTGGATGGTTTTGGATCTGTTCCAACCTGCTTACCACTTCTCAACATGATTGCCTTGGCGGTTTTAAATCCTTCTTTAGGATTAACAACGGTTGAACTAGGCAATCTGCCTTGTTCTCTGAATTGGCCCATGAATTCCGCCATTTACCCCATTTGTTTCTTCAATTCGTCCTGATTTTTTATGCTTTGCACTTCCTGCGTCAAAGAGGTTAGTACTTGAAGAATTTTATCATTATCTAATGATGAACCTGAATTGGTTTGGGCCGAAAGTGGTTGAAGTTGTGTGGGTGCATATGGCCTTGGAAACCTCCCAGGGGGCTGTCTAAATTTGCCTTGTTGCTGTGCTTGTTGAGAGTCCCTCCACTTGAAGTTTGGATGATATCTCCATCCCGAATTGTATGTATTTGAGTATGGGTCATTCTTTTGCTGGTTTTGGCCTTGAAATCCCACGGCATAGGCTGTTTCCCACCCTCCATTCTCAATCAACTGAGGGCATTGATCGTTGAGATGTCCCTGCATAGAACACACTCCACAAACTGTCGCACCTTGCACTTTGGTTCCATCAACAACCTTTGACAAAAGAAGAGTGAGATTAGCCATTTGAGATTGCAATTCTGAAATTGCACTCACCTCATGTACTTGTTGCTGCCGTGGGGGGTCTCTTTGTCCAACTCCTTCATATTGTTGTGCATTCAACGCTCGATTGGCAATTAGGGTCTTTGCAGCTATTGGTGTTTTGTCAACCAATGCACCTCCCGCTGAAGCATCTAGCATTTGGCGCTCAATTGGAAGAAGTCCTTCATAGAAGTATTGAAGTAGAAGTTCTTCTTTCATTTGATGTTGAGGACATGATGCGACAATGGCATTGAAACGCTTATAGTACGCTGGAAATGACTCTTCTTGGCTTTGTTGGATTCCACTAATCTTCTTTCTTAAGAGAATGACTTTTGAAGTGGGTAAGAACTTCTCTAAAAATGCCCTCTTCATGCTTTCCCAAGAAGTGACCATGCCAGGTGCTACTTCATAAAGCCAATCTTTAGCCTTTTCCATAAGAGAGAATGGAAAAGCCTTCATCTTCAAAATCTTCCCATCGACATTGATGGGTGTCATGCTTGAACAAACCACTTCAAACTCCTTGAGATGCTTGTTTGGATCTTCCATGGACAACCCATGGTATTTGGGAATGTGATGCAACAAGCTAGATTTCAATTCAAACTCATCGGTCTTGCCTTGAGCAGCCACGTGGTATTGAATGCATAAAGGTGCGGCATTGTCCAACCCCGAGGCTGAGAGTTCTTTGATTGTACGATTGTTCGCTGCCATGACTTCTTCTTCTTCTTCTCAAAATTCAGATTCGGCCTCTGAATTTGAACTAGGTTCACTAGGTTTTGGGTGCCTCCTCTTTTTTCTCAAAGTCCGTTCAAAATCGTCGTCAAACTCCAAAATGTGCTCACGAACAGGTTGAGAAGTTCGAGTCATAAACTCGTACCTAAACAAAGAAAACAAAACAAAATCAGAAAACAAAGTAAAAGAAACTCAAAACACACGACAAACAAGGGATTAGCAAATTTGCTAATCCCCGGCAATGGCGCCAAAATTTGATGTGATATAAATGTAGCACACAAATTAAACCCTATTGATGACAATTGTAGTAGAGATGCAAGTAGGGATTGTTCTAGACCGGGGATTAACTAGGGATGCTAATCAACACAAATAAGACTCAAAAACACTAAACTATAGACTCAATTCTAGACCTAACAAGTGATTTTGACGAAAATAGGACTTAAAATACTCAAACAACTAAAAGAAAATAGGTTTTGACTCTAAAAACAAGATTTAATGAAAGGGGGATTGTTTTTGACGAATTTAAAACTTAAAACAGAAACTTTGCATAAAACACTTTGTAAAAACGAATTTGGTGAATTGAAAAGGGTGAAAGGCTAGTTAGAGGGTCCTTATCCACACATAAAATATATGCATATAAATCAATT
This sequence comes from Heteromeles arbutifolia, assembly GCA_024362995.1. Lineage (NCBI taxonomy): Eukaryota > Viridiplantae > Streptophyta > Magnoliopsida > Rosales > Rosaceae > Heteromeles > Heteromeles arbutifolia. The sequence continues at coordinate 32,053,116 of JANCRC010000002.1, read as the reverse complement.
TCCAGTTATTCTTCCAACAAACCATGAATGACAATGCCCCAAATTAATTGTATTGAACTAATTAATTCTCAGATTTCCCTAGATTCATTGAATTGAATGGATGACGCATTACAACCAAATTATTCTTTATTAAGCTCCCTAACTATGAAAAGCATGATAGAGACATGAAACAAAGATCATTAAGCTTTGTGAAAACCATAAGCATTGACAAGGCATTCATAACTATGAAAAGCATGTTACTCTTTGCCTAGGATTTACTTAACACAATCGTGACTAGAGACTTTTACTACTCATGAATATAAGTTCATAACGATTAGGTGAAATTCCCTTATACTCTAGCATCAAATTCATGCATGTAAACTAAGTATGCATCCTTAATCAACACACAAGAACAAGTTCTCAATAAAACAGATAAGTAAACCACATTCACGATTCATGAAATCATAACTGGAGGAAATCAATTCATATATAACATATAATCATGGCTTCGAATTCACCTCTAACTATAAAAAAATTAGTTCCTCATGTTTGCAATCAAACAAAGATAAATAAAATTAAACATTGAAACAAAGATAGAAAACACCTAGAAACGCTCCAGATCTCTTCCTTCCATCCTTTGCAAAGCTGCGGCACAAGAGGGGTGTATGGCTGATTGTGGTGTAGAGAAGTGTGAATGATAGAGGGTGGTGACTTGAATGGTGCAGCAAAAGAGTGTATTTATAGGGGAAGGTGCGGCACAACACTTGGTGTAGGAAAAGGATTGCAAAACATAGTTTGTATAGGAAAATAATAACACAATCCTAAGGAGAAAAGGTTATGTAATCCCAGCAGAAAATAGGATATCTAGAGGGTCAAAAACCAAAGGGAACTAGGACAAAAGGTGCGGCTGAACCTGAAACTAGGGTCTAGAAGGTTAGGGCGCCACCTATTTAGGGATTTCTAAAAAGGGTGTTATTTGGCTGAATTTGGGACGTCTAGAAAGAATAGGTGTGGCACCAATGTAGGAGAGGATAAGGTTTCTTCTAAAACATGTTTTTATGTCTCCTAAACTGAAAAAAAAATCCCTTTTGCAGCAGGAATTAAGTTAGGAAAGGATTAGGATAGGATAAGATAAGGATAAGATAAGGTAATAATGTTTTGGATAACTCTCCTTCTTTGTAGCTGATTCCTTATCTTCTTTGACTTGAATTTACTTCTTCAACTCTTTTGCACATTCCTAGCCTCTCTTGAACTTCAAATTCCTCCATCCATCTTGCTCTATACTTGTGATATCCATTCTTGGCTCAAAACTGCTCTAAAATGCTCCAAATTGCATCTTTTTGCCAACTTTGCTTCTTGGACCTACAAACACACAAAAATGACTTAAGACACTATAATAAGCAACAAATAACTAAGTAAATGCAAGAAAACAGACTAATTAAATCGCATAAATATGCTCCTATCACAAGTTCCCTACATGAACTACATAACAGAGATACAAGAAAAGATCATTAAGCTCTATGAAAATCATAAGCATTGACAAAGCACTCGTAACAATGAACTGTATGATACTTATGCCATGAATTTACTTAACGCGATTGTGACTAGCAACCTCCACTACTTATGAATATAAGTTCATAACGATTAAGTGAAACTCCCTTATATTCTAGCATCAAATTCAAGCATGTAAACTAAGTTGGCCACCTTAATCAACGTACAAGAATAAGTTTTCAATCAAACAATTAAGTAAATTGCATTCACGATTTATGAAACCACAACTGGAAGTAATCAATTCATATTGCAAATATGTTCATGGCTTTGAAATTCCCCTAGCTAAAACGAGTTTAACTCCTCATGTTCACAAAACAAAGATACATAAACTTAGACATTGAAAACAAAAGAATGAAAACACCGAACAACGTTCCAGCAATCCAACTTGAATGGCAAACACGTCCAAGAGTCCTCCCTTCTTCTTCTTTGCTACGGCACAAGGTTGAAGTGATGGTTTTTCGGGTGAATTGTATAAAAGAATGATTGGGGGTGTGTTTGGTAGTGAATGCCTCCTCTTGGATGTGCGGCAAAGGCTCAAATATGTAGGGGAAGGAAGGGGCACGGCTGGGAATTATTTGGGTAACAGAATTTATTCTAAATCCCAAGGGAAAAGGTAATTAAGTATCAAAATCCCAAGGGAAAAGGGATAGAAAAAGCAGCAAGGCTTGAAAATAAAGGGAAAGTGGTTTACTCATGCAGCAAGGAAAGGAAAGTGCAAGGGGAGGTGCGGCTGGGTCCTAGAGGGAATAGGAAATTGGTTCCTTGGGCGGCAAGGAAGGAGAACTACATAGAGGGGTGCGACTTCTTCTTAGACAGGGATTAAAACTTCTAGAAACATGTATTAAGTGTCCTAGAACATTTAGGAAGCCTCCTTAACAGCTGGAACCTTTGTAGATTAGGATTAAGATTTGACTAAGTCAAAATAAGATCAGTTTGACTAGTCCATCCTTCTTCCTTTTGGATTCCTTGTCCTCCTTAGTCTTGAATTAATTTTCTTCCTTTCTTTGGCACATTCCTAGCTTCTTTTGGTCTTCAATTTCGTCCATCCACCTTGCTCCATGCATGTGCTATCCATTCCAAGCCTAAAACTGGTCCAAAATGCACCAAAATGCACTTTCTTGCCTCTTTAACCCTTGGGACCTACAAACACACGAAAATGGCTTGAAATACTAAATTAACTAAGAAATTGATAGGAGCATATTTTATGCGACTTAGTTAGCTTGTTTCCTTGCATTTACGTTGTTAGTTCTTAGTTATTTTAGTATTTTAAGCTATTTTCGTGTGTTTGTAGGTCCAAAGGGCTAAAGGAGCAAGAAAGTGCATTTTGGAGCAGTTTTGGGCACTAAATGGATTGCACATGCTTGGAGCTAAGTGGATGGATGAAATAGAAGACCTAAAGATACAAGGATTCCTAATTGAAGAAGGATTCGTAGAAGAATGAGGATTCCAACTCAAAGAAGGAATGTTAGCCAAGGTTTCCTATTTTGGTTTTGATCTTTCCTAATTCTAAAAATTCCCTAAGTTCCAGCAACAAAGAAGGCTCCAAGTTACATTAGGACACTCAACAAAGATCCCTAGTAAACCTTAAGTCATTGCCGCATTTCCTTGAGCTTTCCCTTGTAATTTCCCTTCCTTGTCGTGCAAATGGACCTTGTTCTTTCCTATTTTTTGCAATAAAACACTTTCCCTTTCTTTTAAGTCACATTCCCCTTTCCTAAAGGCTTAGCCGCACCACCCTTACCATTTTTTCTCTAGGATTCTGATTTTATTTCCTTTCTTCTAGTAAATTTGAATTAATTTCTGTTAACCAAAATAAGTACGGTTTTGATTTCCTAAAACTTTTAAATGAAGACCTCTGCCGCAGCTTAGGAGAGCCATTCATACACATCCAGCCACAATCATTCATCATCATTCACTCCTATACACATTCTCTGAACCCTTTGCCGCACCATATACCTTCTCCTGTCCATTCTTCCATACAAACCACCCATCCAAATCACCACCAATCCCTTGTGCCGCAGCAATGGAAGGGAAGGAAAGTTCTTGGACGTGCTTGTTGTTCAATTTAGATCGCTGAAGCATTTAGGTGTTTTCTTTCTTTTGTTTTCAATCTATAAATCTGTTTACCTTTGTTTTGCGATTATGAGGAACTAAGCCCTTTTGGCTAGGGGGCTATTTAATACCATGATTATACTTGCGTTATGAATTGATTACCTTAAGTTGTGATTTCCTAAATTGTGAATTCAATTTGCTTAGCTGTTTGATTGATAACTTATTCTTGTATGTTGATTAAGAGTGCACGCTTAGTTTTCATGCATGAATTTGATGCTAGAATATAAGGGAATTTCACCTAATCGTTATGAACTTATATTCATATGTAGTGGAGGTCGCTTATAAATGATCACGTTAAGTGAATTCTTGGCAGGAGTATTATGCTCATCATAGTTACGAATGCCTCATCAATGCTTATGGTTTTCATGAAACTTAATGATCTTTGATTGTATCTCTATTGTGCTGTTCATGTAAGGGACTTTTAGAGAATGTTTTGAATTGTTGTATGCGCTTTCCCATCAAATTCAATAACTTAAGGAAAACTTGAGGGTTAATTTAAGCGGACCTAATTAATCTGGGGTGTTGAGTTTCATGGTTTATCGAAAGAACAACTGAAAATTGGTTTGTATACAAGTGTCTCATGTGTGGAGAAGAACCCTTTAGCTAGTCCATCATCCATTCAAAAACACCCAATTTCGTGCCTAAATCTGTCTAGTTCTCATGTTTTTACACTTTTGTTTTACTTTAAATTCGTCCAAATCCCAATCCCCTTTACCTTCTTGTGTCAATGAGGTTAGAATCTGTCCAACTTTGTGTTTTTAAGTGTTTTGAGTCTTTATAGTTCCAAATTCGTCCAAATTCATCCCTAGAGTTTGTTTTGAGTCTTTTAGCTTGTTTTGTGCTGTTTTGAGTCATAAGAGTCTAGTGTTGCATTCTTTGAGTCTAGTTTAGTGTTTTAAACTTAGTTTTACGTTTTTAAGTCAGTTTCAAGTGTTTTAGCAATCCCTCCTAATCCTCGGTCTAGAACGATCCTTACTTGCATCTTTACTATAGTTGTCAACAAGAGGGTTTAATTTGTGTGCTGTTTTATATCACATCAAATTTTTGGCGTCGTTGCTAGGGTTTAGCAACTTTGCTAATCCCTTGTTTCTTTTTCGTGTGTTTTTGTTTCAGTTTCTGACTTTGTTTTGTTTCTTGTTTTTACGTACTAGTTTATGACTCGGAGTTCTCAAACTGTTCGTAAGAATATCTTGGACTTTGACGACGATTTTGAGGGGACTTTGAGAAGGCAAAGAAACCAGGAAGAATCTAATCCACCTAGCCCTGAACCTGAGGTTGCAGAACAAGTAAAAGAAGAGGAAGAAGACCCCATGACAAGGAATTTATAAGAACCACAAGCCAAGGTAGCGGACAATCGATATTGTCCGCTTTGGGCTTACCATTCCCTCATGATTTTGTGTCTGGGAACTTACGAGCAACTTCCCAGTGGGTCACCCATCATGGGAGTGCTGTAGCCCCCTTCTCGCTTAACTTCGGAGTTCCGATGGAACCCGAAGCCAGTGAGCTCCCAAAAGGCCTCGTGCTAGGTAGGGATGGGAATATACATTTAAGGATCACTCCCCTAGGCGATGTGGGATGTCACAATCCACCCCCCTTTGGGGCCCGACGCCCTTATCGACACACTTCCGGCCAGGTATTGGCTCTGATACCAATTTGTTACATCTTGGCTCCACCACTGTAGCACGATATTGTCCGCTTTGGGCTTACCATTCCCTCACGGTTTTGTTTATGGGAACTCACGAGCAACTTCTCAGTGGGTCACCCATCCTAGGAGTGCTCTAGCCCCTTTCTCGCTTAACTTCGGAGTTCCTACGGAACCCGAAGCCAGTGAGCTCCCAAAAGGCCTCGTGCTAGGTGGGGATGGAAATATACATTTAAGGATCACTCCCCTAGGTGATGTGAGATGTCACACTTTGACTTCGGGACCCCGTAAAACCCAGAATTTCAAGAAAAGTGGAGCGAGCTCGAGTTCTTCTAGTGGAGGATTTAGTGCTACGGGCCCGAGGAGAGGTGGAAGATTTACTGGTGGACCCAGGTTTCAGAGGCAGAGAGATTTTGGTGGTGCTGGTGGTTCAGGTCCTCCATTATGCCGCTGTTGTAATTCCAGACATTATGGGGAGTGCAGGAGAGGTAGCGGTGCTTGCTACACATGTGGACAGACAGGACATAGAGCTGCACAGTGTCCCCAGAGTCAGCAGAGTCCTCAGCAGTCTGTTATGCCTCCTCCAGCGCCGATTCAGCAGAATCCCAGAGTAGGCAGTTATGGTCAGATGAGTCAGGGTGGTGCTGCTTACCACTATCAGGGTGATGCCGCTCCCTATGCTTCAAGGCAGTATCAGTATTCCCAGGATCCTTATTTTCACGGTGGATATTCCTAAAATCCTGGAGGTTATACTTCTTATCCTTCTATGCCAGCTAGCGGATCTCAGTGGTATCAGGAAGGTCAGTCCCAGCAGAGAGAGGTTGCTGCTAGCAGTGCAGGACTATCTAGGCAATCTAGCCAGGCAGGACAAGGACGTAGTTCTCAGGGGCGAGGTAATCAGAGTAACAGAGGTCGTGGAGAACGACAGCAAACCCAGGGACGTGTTAACAACATCTCACTGCAAGATGCTCAGAACCATCCAGATTTGATTATGGGTACGTTAAACATCCTTGGTCACTTTGCTAGAGTTTTGATTGATTGTGGTGCTACGCACTCTGTGATTTCTCATACATTTGCTCAAATGACACAACCTCATCCTACACCTCTAGGGTTTGATTTAGAGTTTGCTATGCCTAGAGGGGACAGATGTCATGTTGATAGTGTTTATCCAGGGTGTCCAGGGATGATAGATGATGTAGTTATGCCAGCTAATCTTATCCCATTAGATATTGTGGATTTTGATGTGATTTTAGAGGTAGATTGGTTGCATTGTAATCGTGCCCATATTGATTGTTACAGGAAATCAGTCACTTTTCATCGTCCTGGACTACCTGAGGTTATGTTTGTGAGCGAGAGAAGTGGGATGAGGCATGGTGTTCTTTCTGCTATGAAGGCAAAGAAGTTGTTATCGAAAGGTTGTCAGGGATACTTAGCACATGTGGTGTTAAATGATGTTACTCCTAGTAGCGTGGAGGAAGTTGGAGTTATCAGGCATTATCCTGATGTATTTCCTGATGATTTACCTGGATTGCCGCCAGACAGAGATGTGGAGTTTTCTATTGATTTGCTTCCAGGTATGAATCCTACATCTTTGACTCCATATAGAATGGCTCCGGCTGAATTGAAAAAGTTAAAAGTTCAGTTGCAAGAATTAATTGATAAAGGTTTTATTCAACCTAGTACTTCGCCTTAGGGAGCCCCAGTATTGTTTGTGAGAAAGAAAGATGGAACTCTGAGATTATGTATTGATTACAGGCAGCTGAATCGGGTAACGATTAAAAACCGTTATCCACTGCCTCGTATTGATGATTTGTTTGATCAGCTTAAGGGTGCATGTGTATTCTCTAAGATTGATTTGAGATCGGGCTACTATCAGTTGAAGATTAAAGATGAGGATGTCCCTAAAACGGCTTTTAGGACCCGTTATGGACATTATGAGTTTTTGGTGATGCCATTTGGATTGACTAATGCACCAGCAGCTTTCATGAGAATGATGAATGAAGTATTCCAGCAATATCTTGATAGGTTTGTCATTGTTTGGTATTTTCTAAATCGAAAACAGAGCATATTCGACATCTTCATTTGGTGTTAGAGAAATTGAGGGAGCATCGTTTGTATGCCAAGTTTAGTAAATACCAATTTTGGTTAAATCAAGTGGCATTTTTGGGGCATGTTGTATCGGCACAAGGAATTCAAGTAGATCCTTAAAAGATTGCAGCAGTGGAGAATTGGGAGCAACCATGAACCGTCACTAAAGTACGGAGTTTCCTTGGTTTAGCAGGGTACTATCGACGATTTGTTCAAGATTTTTCTGTGATTGCTTTACCACTAACGAGGCTAACTAGGAAAGACGTTAAGTTCGAGTGGGATGATAATTGTGAGCAGAGTTTCCAGCGGTTGAAGTATTGTCTCACTCATGCACCTGTATTGGTACTTCCTGATGATAGTGGCAATTTTGAGATTTACAGTGATGCTTCATTGAATGGTTTGGGATGTGTTTTGATGCAGCATAATAGAGTGATTGCTTATGCTTCTTGGCAATTGAAGATTCGTGAAAGGAATTATCCTACTCACGACCTTGAGTTAGCAGCTATTGTCTTTGCTTTGAAGATTTGGAGGCATTATCTCTATGGTGAGAAATGTAAGATCTTTACAGATCATAAGAGTCTTCAGTATCTTTTTACTCAGCATGATCTTAATCTTCGTCAGCGAAGATGGTTGGAGTTACTAAGTGATTATGACTGCACAATTGAGTATCATCCTGGTCGTGCAAATGTTGTAGCTGATGCACTGAGTAGGAAACCTCAAGGCCGACTTAATGCTTTGTATGTTTGTCGTGTTCCTCTTCTTACGAATTTGAGGTCTACTGGAGTGAAGTTGGAAATGGAAGATCGAAGGGAAGCATTTATTGCCAGTTTCCAAGTCAGGCCAATTTTGGTTGATCATATGCGTGAAGCCCAGGTGAATGATGATGAATCTGAGGAGATAATTGAGGCTGTTGAGAGAGGTAAGAAGAAAGATTTTAGAATCAGGGAATTAGACGGTATGCTTATGCAAGAGAATAGGATGTATGTGCCTAATAATGAGGAATTAAAGAAGAAATTTTGATGAAGCACATTGTTCGGCTCATGCCATGCATCCATGAGGAACTAAGATGTATTATATCATTCGACCATTTTATTATTGGCCGGGTATGAAAAGAGAGATTGCAGAATATGTAAGTAAGTGTATCATCTGTCAACAAGTTAAAGCGGAAAGGAAAAAGCCATTTGGGTTGATGCAGCCGTTTGACGTTCCTCAATGGAAGTGGGAAAATATCACTATGGATTTTGTGTATAAGCTTCCGCGTACGCAAAATGGTTTTAATGGTGTTTGGGTGGTCGTGGATTGACTTACCAAGTCAGCGCACTTCATTCCAGTGAGGGAGAAGTATCCTCTGAACAAGTTGGCTAAATTGTTCATTAGGATGATTGTGAAGTATCATGGAGTTCCAGTGAGTATTATTTCTGATCGACACCCAAGATTTAGTTCTAAGTTTTGGGTGGCTTTTCAAGAAGCTCTTGGTATGAGATTGCTTTACAGCACTACTTATCATGCTCAAACAGATGGTCAATCTGAGAGGACCATTCAGACATTGGAAGATATGCTAAGATCTTCAGTATTGCAGTTTGGTGATTCTTGGCATGATCACTTGGATTTGATGGAATTTGCCTACAATAATGGTTTTCATTCGAGTATTGGTATGGCACCTTTTGAGGCACTTTATGGTAGAGCTTGTCGTACACCTTTGTGTTGGTCAGAGGTAGGTGAACGAGCTTTGGTGGGCCCTGAGATAGTGGAGGAGATTACTCAGAATGTTCAGGTGATTAAGTCGAACCTGAAGGCGGCCCAAGATCGACAAAAGAGTTTGGCGGATAGACATGCCACTGATCGAGTTTATAATGTGGGTGATTTGGTATTTTTGAAATTATCACCTTGGAGAGGTGTGGTTCGATTTGGAAAGAGAGGCAAGTTAAGTTCTAGGTACATAGGACCTTATGTAATTACTGAAAAGATTGGTGAAGTTGCCCACAGATTAGAGTTGCCTCCAGAGTTATCCAATGTGCATAATGTGTTTCATGTCTCGATGCTTTGACATTATGTTTCAGATCCTTCACATGTGATTCCTCCTCAACCTTTGGAGATTAATTCGGATTTGACGTATGATGAGGAACGAGTGACTATCTTGGATTGGAAAGACAAGGTTTTAAGGAATAAGACAATGAGCTTGGTGAAAGTATTGTGGAGGAACCACTCGATGGAAGAAGCTACTTGGGAGACTGAAGATCGAATGAGAGAGATGTATCCGAGGTTGTTCTATGAGTGTTAGTGGTTTGATTGGTTGTGTGAATTTCGAGGACGAAATTCTATAAGGAGGGTAGATTGTCACAGCCCGTCCCAGAATTATTTTATTGAGGACGTGAAATGACGGGATTGCCCTAAAGGTTGCTAAGGTGTGTGACATTTATATTTGGTTTTTATGTCATATTCCTATGTTTTGGAAAATTATGGGAACTTATGGTATTATTTTTTTTGTGTGGTTAGGATTATTGTAGACCACACACACCTAAACTACCCTCACTCTCCCTCTCTCTCCCGTGAGCACTCTCTCTCTCTTTCCCTCTCAGTTTATTCCTTCACATGCACTGTGCACGTACGGACGGAGTTGGAACTCGTCCATTCCTTCACAGATCGACGTCAAAAAGGTAAGATTCTTGATCCTTGCAACCTTATGAACATTTTCGTACCAAATTTGGAACTTTTAACCCTAGGATTAGACGTGAAACCCTAGCCTAGAAAATGTGCACTGTTCATGCACACGTAAAACCTTGCATTTCAGGGAATTTCAAGCTCACAGTAAGCTTAAGGAGGTCCTCACAAGTCTCGGGGTACTTCGTTGGTAGAGTTTGGACATTGGAGGACTAAGATCGAAGGTTTTTAAAGTTTGCTGAGCTATCGAGCTTTCTCAGGTAAAATCTAGTGGTTTTCAAGCCTTGAAACTTATTTAGATGTGTTCTACATGCTTAGAGCTTCATTTTGGTACCAATTTCATGAAAAATGGATGAAAAATGAGTGAGAAACCATAGTTGGAAAGTTACCCAGAAACCGGCGAAGTCACCCACGGCCGGCGAGTCGCCGGAGAAGATGACGGAACATTCTGTCAGTTAAATCTAACGGATGCCGTTAGCAGTTAACGGAATATTCCTGACGCCGTTTGGTCTACCGTCAGTGTGCCTGGCACGTGACCGCACGTGGGGGCGCGTGGGTAGTCCAAAAATTATTTTAAAAATATGGGGATGTTTGTGAGGTTGTGTAGATCACGTTGGTATATTTAAACACCCAATTGAGCATCGTATGAGAAGTTATTTTGTATTGTTAATTATGTGCTCTAAATAACGTTATTATAGTTGTTTCGCATATAGGTGAGACCTATCCTGAGGACGAGCACAATCAAAGGCGTCACGGGGGTTATGACCCTTCGACATACCAGTGAGTGGGCAGTTGCTTTCTTTATATACCTATATACTTACTGATTTTCCCTGAAATCGAATTTAATTGAAAGTATGTTTTAAATGCCATGCATATAATTGATATGATATGTATAAATGGATATATGATGCATATGTGTGAAATGGTGTGGCGGACGCACAGGTAAATATCAGGTGAGTTATATTGTGTTGATGATATGAATTGTGATGAGAGCTCATAACCTGCACCACCGGTGTTAGTGCTTATGTTGATATTCACCTCCCGCACCCCACGCTCCCTAGGATCCAAGTAGGTGTAAGTCCTGTATTACAGACCACTTTTGTGGTTCCGACTCGTAGGTGACCTGTGATACATTGCACAGCTGTTTGATGAGAGTTGCACTAAAGTGTATTATTACACCAAGTCCTATCGTACAGACCACTTTTATGGTTTTGACTCGTGTGTAGGCATAGGTATTGAGCTATATGATTAGCCGTACAGGACCAACGCAGGGTCTCCGGCTGATTTATTATTCTACCTGATATATATTTGCATATCCTCACTATGTTTTGATGCATATGGCATGGCATACTTTCATACTATTGATTTTGAACGATGATTTGAGAAAATGTTGAGATATATATGCTTTATGCTATTTTCTGGGAAAGTATACAGGTTTTACAGTGAGGGGTTATATATGTTGATAAAGGAAATGTTTTGGAAGCGTTGTTTTACTGACCCACTCACCTTGTTTTACGCCCCTCCAGGTTATAGTTAGAAGTGTTTGGTGGCTCACGAGGATCCCAACAACTATTCTGACGGACTTCACACATGTAGGACTCACCTTCGGGTGTTCTAATTGTCCTACTTGACTGCTTTTAGAATCTTATGCTCTGATTATGTGTATTTCACACTTAAACTCTCGCTAGCATGTCATTTGGATGGTACTGCTAGTATTCGGCTTTTAGTCCTTCATAATTCTCTTATCTTATTGCTTCCGTATTGCATTATGGTTACGTCACGTTAGTGATAGCCAGCACACCCTGATTTTCAGGTCGGGGTGTGTCATGAACAGGTTGAGAACTTCAAGTAAAAAATTAGTACCTAAAAACAAGAAGCAAAACAAAGTCAGAAACTAAAATAAAAACACACGAAAATAAACAAAAAGAAACAAATTAAACCCTCTTTTTGACAATTGTAGTACGTATGTAAGTAGGGATCGTTCTAGGCCAGGGATTAGGAGGAATTGCTAATCTACTCTAAACTGACTCAAAAACACAAAACTAGGCTAAAAACACTTAACTAGACTCAAAGAACTCAAAATAAACTGAAAAGATTCAAAACTGACTAGAAAGACTCAAAACAGCTTAAAACAGCCAAATAGACCCAAACTAGACACTAATAACAACTTTGGACGAAAATTGATTTAAACTTGATTGAAAACGCTTAAAAACACAAGTTTGGACATATTCTAACCTAATTGACAAAATGAAGTAAAAGGGATTGAGTTTTTGAACGAATTTAAGTAAAAGCAAAACAGAAACTAAATTCGACAGATTTGCATGAAATTGGGTGTTTCTGAATGGATGATGGGCTAGCTAGAGGGTTCTTCTCGACACATGACACACTTGGATACAAATTGATCTCCAATTTCTTTTTCAATAAACCATGAATGACAACGCCCCAAGTTAACTGTGAACGCACAATTTAACCATCAGATTTTCCTACATTCATTTAATTCGATGAACGCATCATCAACCCAAATTATTCTTCAATAGGTCCCTACATGAATGCATAACAGAGATACATATCAAAGATCATTAACTTATATGAAAATCATAAGCATGACATTTGTAACTATGAACGCATGAAACAAGGAAAAAGAAAGGGAAGGGGTTTCCTTGCACGGCAAGGGAAAGGGAAACAAGGAAAGGGTGTGGCAAGGCCCTTGGGACTTCTAGAAGTTCTTATTTAGTGTCCTAATATGATTAGGACTCTTCTTTGTTTCTAGAACTTAGGGAACCTTTAGGATTAGGAAAGGTCAAAACCAAAGTAGGAAACTTTGGCTAACATTCCTTCTTTAAGTAGGAATCCTCATTCTTCTAGCAATCCTTCTTTAACTAGGAATCTTTCTTCAACTAGGGGGCACGGCAAGGATGTGTTCCTGCACGCCATGGGTGAGCATGGGTGCTGTCCCTCTATTTTTTATGCCCATTCCCTTCGTAATAACCATTTCAAGTGCATCTTCATTCAATTGTTCAAGATGTTCCTGCGCCAATGAATCAATTATATCAATAGAAAAACAAGAATGATCATCTTTAAGATACTTGATAGATTCAGCAAGATTGAAATCAATAACTTCCCCATCAAATTCCATTGTCAAGGTCCCTTTAAACACATCAATCTTGGTGTGGGCAGTTTTCATGAATGACCTTTCAATGAGGATTGGCAATGAAGGAGAATCGTTCTAGTCTTCCATTTCAAGCACATAGAAGTTTTCTGGAAAGATTAAGTGATTGACCTGCACTAAAACATCTTCCAAAACTCCTTTTGGATAGGCTTTAGAACGATCGCCCAATTGAATATTCACACCATGATTTTTCAGCTCTCCTAAGTTCATAGATGCATAAATCTAACATGGCATGTTCAAAACGATTATTGCCAATAACACAAAGAATTGTAAAACTACCGGGATCCTTGCATTTAGGGGGCAGTTTACGTTGCAAGACGGCTGAGACATTTCACTTACCTTTACAACCTCCTTGTTAGAAATTCTCTTCCTAATTGTGAAAAGTTCTTATAAAAACTTGGCATACCTTGGAACTTGTTTAATTGCATCCAAAAGTGGTATATTGACTTGTACTTTTCTAAATGTTTCCAGAATGTCCTTTTCAGCCCCTTCTTCTTTGATTGCATAAATCTGTGAGGAAAGCGTACATTTGGAGGAATAACGTTAGAAATAATCGAATTTGGAACCTCCTTACCTTTGATGAACTGATTAGGTTGCTGCTGCAAGGGTGGTTCTACCCTTGCCGTGGGTTGTGCTTGTTCCTCATCTTCAATCAGCAACTTATCGTCCTGTTTTGGATGTGATTCGGAGGGTTGTGGGTCTGTTCCAACTTGTTTTCCACTTCGCAAACTAATGGCCTGGGCAGATTCAAATTCTCCCATTGGGTTAACAACGGTTAAACTAGGCAACTTGCCTTGCTCTCTGAATTGGCCCATGAACTTCGCAATCTGCCCTACTTGCTTTTCCAATTCATCCACCTTTTTGTCTCGATTATGCATTCCCTGCGCCATAGAATTTAATAATTGAAAATTTTGATCATTATCTATGGACGAACCTGAATTGGTTTGGGTAGGTTGTGTGGGTACGTATGGCCTTTGGTTAAATCCAGGGGGTTGCTGCCTAAATGCACTTTGTTGTTGGGTTTGTTAGGGCTCCCTCCACTTGAAATTTGGATGATCTCTCCAACCTGGATTGTATGTATTCAAGAAATGATCACTCCTTGGTTGGTTTTGGTTCCCAAAACCCACGGCATTGGCATATTCCCACCCTCTATTCTCGATCAATTGAGGGTATTGATTCGTGAGATGCCCTTGCATGGAGCACACACCACAAGCAGCTACACTTTGCATTTTGGATACATCTACAACCTGTGACACAAGAGTAGTGAGGTTAGCTAATTAAGATTGAATTTCAGAAATTGCACTTACCTCATTCACTTTTGATTGTTGCCGTGGGGTGTCTCTTCCTCCAACGCCTTTATACTGTTGTGCATTCAACGCTCTATTTGCAATTAAGATATTTGCAGCCGTCGGGGTTTTGTCCACCAAAGCTCCTCCTGCTGAAGCGTTAAGCATTTGTCTTTCAATGGGGAGAAGTCTTTCATAGAAGTATTGAAGGAGAAGCTCTTCCTTCATTTGGTGTTGTGGATAGGAAGCAACTAACGCCTTAAAACGCTCGTAATAGGCTGGAAATGACTCTCATTGGTTTTGTTGGATGCCACTAATTCTCTTCCTCAAGAGAATGACTCGTGAGGTTGGGAAAAACTTCTCTAGGAATGCTCCTTTCATGCTCTCCCAAGAGGTAACTGTTCCATGTGCCAATTCATACAACCAATCTTTAGCCTTGTCCATTAGTGAAAATGGAAAGGCCTTCATCTTCAATATGCTTCCATCGACATTGACAGGGGTCATGCTTGAGCAAACAACTTCAAATTCCTTCAAGTGTTTGTTGGGATCCTCCATGGACAGCTGATGCGATGTAGTAAAGATGCAAGTAGGGATCGTTCTAGGCCGGGGATTAGGAAGGATTTCTAATCTACTCTAAACTGACTTAAAAACACAAAAACAAACTTAAAAACACTTAACAAGACTCCAAATAAACTTAAAAGACTCAAAACAGCTTAAAACAGCCAAATTGACTCAAACTAGACACTAGGGACTGATTTGGACGAAAATAAACTCAAATGACTAACTAGACACAAATCTAAACAGATTCTAACTAAACTAACACAACTTAAAGATGGGGGGGAGGTTTGGTTTCTACGAAAATTGAATCTAAAACTAAACAGATTGCATAAACTAAACAAAGTTTGGACGAAATTGGGTGAATTGGATGGATGATGGGCTAGCTAAAGGGTTCTTCTCCACACATGACACACATGCAACACAAAACTGATTTCCAGTTTCAATTTCGATAAACCATGAACCTCAACGCCCTAAGTTAACCGTGATGCACTAATTAACCTTCAGATTTCCCTAAGTTTATTGAATTGGATGAATGCATACAACAACCCAACGTATTCCTCAATAGTTCCCTACATGAATTGCATAATATAGATACATATCAAGAATCATTAAGTTTTATGAAAATCATAAGCATTGACAAGGCATTCATAACTATGAACTGCATGACACTCCTGCCAGGAATTTACTTAACGTGATCATGATCAGTAACCTTCGCTACTTGTGAATATAAGTTCATAATGATTAGGTGAAACTCCCTTACATTCTAGCATCAAATTCATGCATGCAAACTAAGTAGGCCTCCTTAATCAACATACAAGAATAAGTTTTGAATCAAACAGTTAAGCAAATTGCATTACGATTTATGAAACAATAACTGAAGGTAATCAACTCATATCACATATATATTCATGGCTTTAAAATTCCCCCTAGCCAAAACGAGTTTAGCCTCTCATGTTCACAGCAAAACAAAGAGAAATTAAATTAAATATTGACAACAAAGGATGGATTACACCTAAAAACCTTCCAGCAATCCAACTTGAATGGCAAGCACGTCCAAGGGGTCTCTTTCTTTTTCCTTTGTAAAACTGCGGCACAAGGGTTAGGGTGTGTAGAATGGGTGGTGATGGGTGGTAGAGGATGGATAGGTAGATAGGTGGATAGAAGGTGGGTGCAGAGAGTGTGTAGAGAATGTGTAGCCCCCAATTAAAGGGTGTGGCATATGTATTTATAGGGGGAAAGGCACGGTTTTGAAGTGTTTTAGGGAAGGAAATAAGTTAGCTATTTTGTCCTGTAATTAAAAGTCATAAATCAATGGAAAATAGGCAAGTAAGGTGCAGGAATTAAAGAGAATAGGAAAGGAAATTCGGCAGAGAGTGTAAGATAGATTTAGGAATGTGTTTTGAGGCACATAATAGTAAGAATCCTCTCCCCTTGTGCGGCAAGAATTGAAACAAAAAGGGAATGTAATTTTGGGTCAGAAAATAGGTAAGAAAGAGGGATATGTGCGGAAAATGGGAGGATTAAAACAGGAATGTGCGGCATGGCCTTTTAGGGCATGTCTAAGGCTTCTAGAACATGTAATTAGGCAACCAACATGTTTTAGAAACCTCATTGAAGCTAGAACATAGGTGAGGAAGGATTAGGAAACTTCCAAGCCAAGAATAGAAGCTTTCAAGTATGGAAACCTCCAAGAATAGAAACTTCCAACTTTAGAAACTTTGGTTTCCAATTTTGAACTCTTCATTCTTCATTTGTCTTGAATCCAATTCTTCATATCTTCATTCAATCCTAAGCTCATTTGATCTTGAATTTCGTCCATCCACTTAGCTCCAAGCATGTGCAATCCATTTAGTGCCCAAAACAGCTCCAAAATGCACCAAAATGGACTTTCTTGCTCCTTTAGCCCTTTAGACCTACAAACACACGAAAATAGCTTAAAATACTAAAATAACTAAGAACTAACAACCTAAATGCAAGGAAATAAGTTAACCAAGTCATATAAATATGCTTCTATCAACAACCCATGGAATTTCGGGATGTGGTGCAACAAACTGGATTTCAACTCGAACTCTTCGGTCTTTCCTTGAGCAGCAGTGGGGTATTGGATGCGTAGGGGTGCGGCATTGTCCAATCCTGAAGCAGAGAGCTCCTTGATTGTTCGATTGTCCACTGCCATGGCTTGTGCTTCTTCCAACACTTGAGCCGTGGGCTCCATTTCCAATTCTACTTTGCTTCTTCAAGCTCAGGTTCAGGTTGAAGTGGTTGGTTCTCTTGCTGATTCCTCGTTCTTCTCAAAATCGTCGTCAAAGTCTAAGATGTGCTCACGAACGGTTTGAGAACTTCTAGTAAAAAACTAGTACCTAAAAACAAGAAAAACAAAACTAAGTCAGTAACTAAAACAAAAACACACGAAAATAAACAAAAAGAAACAACGAGGGATTAGCAAAGTTGCTAATCCATGGCAACGGCGCCAAAAATTTGATGCGAAATATATAAGCACCCAAATTAAACCCTCTTGTTGTCAATTGTAGTAAAGAATGTAAGTAGGGATTGTTCTAGGCCGGGGATTAGGAGGGATTGCTAATCTACTCTAAACTGACTCCAAAACACAAAACTAGGCTAAAAACACTTAAATAGACACAAAGAACTCAAAACAAACTGAAAAGACTCAAAACTAACTAGAATGACTTAAAACAGCTTAAAACAACTAATTAGAATCAAAACAGACACCATGGGTGATTTTGGACGAAAATTGGTTTTACTTTGACTCAAAACACTTAAAAACAAAAAGTTGGACAGATTCTAACTAATTTGACACTTTAAAGTAAATGGGGGTTTGGTTTTGACGAATTTGAAAACTAACAAAGTAAAGTGCAAAAACTTAAGAACTAGACAGATTTAGGCACGAAATTGGTGTTTTGAATGGACGATGGGCTAGCTAGAGGATTCTTCTCCACACATGACACACTTGCATACAAATCAATCTCCAGTTGTTTCTTTCAATAAGCCATGAATCTCAATGCCCCAAGTTAATTAGGATGCTTAAATTAACCCACAGATTTCCTTTATGTCATTGAATTGGACGGAAATAGCGCATCGCAATCAAATTATTCTTCAAGAGTTCCCTACATGAAAGCGCATAATAGAGATACAATCAAAGATCATTACGTTCTATGAAAATCATAAGCGTTGACAAGGCATTCGTAACTATGAAAGCGCATGATACTCCTTCCATCTTTAGGTCTTCAATTTTGTCCATCCCCTTTGCTCCATGCATGTGCTATCCATTCCATGCCCAAAACTGCTCCAAAATGCACTTTCTTGCTACTTTGACCCTTTAAACCTACAATCACACAAAAATAGCTTAAAATACTTAAATAACTAAGAACTAATAAAATAAATGCAGGAAAACAAGCAAACTAAGTAGCATAAATATGCTTACATCACTTGCCATCTTAGCCCTTTGGACCCACAAACACACGAAAATAGCTTAAAATACTAAATTAAATAAGAACTAACAACCTAAAGAAGCATAAGCTCAAGTCTCTCAGGGATGTAGCGTTAGTTTGAGTTCCTTCCTTCAAGCATGTTACAAAAACTGATTTTTTCCTTTTGTGATCAAATTTGAATTCGTAAACAGCAACTACAACCAAGCATAAACCAAAAGCATATCAGACCTCCAAATCCTCATCATTGTGTTAGAAGGTACCTTAGACACAAACACACAAAAACGACTCTTTTTGGTATTTTTCAAACTGTTTTTCGAATTTTTTTTCAAATTTTCGTATGATTACTTCAAAACACTCTAAAAACTCTTAAAAACAGTGAGAAACAACCTTAGACGTGATGGGTGATAAAATCCCACGAATTTGCATCAAAAACACTTTGTTACCGCAAAAATTTGATGCAATGTAAAACAGCACACAAATTAAACCCTCTTGTTGACAGTTGTAGTAAAGATGCAAGTAGGGATCGTTCTAGACCGGGGATTAGGAGGGATTGCTAATCTATGCAAAACTGACTTAAAAACACTAAACAAGACTTAAAAACACAAAACTAGGCTAAAGACACTTAACTAGACTCAAATAACTCAAAATAAACTGAAAAGACTCAAAACTAACTAGAATGACTCAAAACAGCACAAAACAAGCAAATAAACTGAAAACAGACACTAGGGAGTACTTTGGACGAATTCCTAACTTCACTTGATGCAAAACACTAAAAGACACAAGGTTGGACAAATTCTAACCTAATTGACGCAAGAAAGTAAAGGGGATTGGGTTTTTGGACGAATTTAAAGTAAAAACAAACAGATTGTAAACTTAGACAAAGCTTGGACGAAATTGGGTAAATTGATGGATGATGGGCTAGCTAGAGGGTTCTTCTCCACACATGACACATTTGCATACAAATCAATTTCCAGTTGCTTTTCCGATAAACCATGAACCTCAACGCCCCAGGTTAACCGTGACAGCACTTTTTTAACCTTCAACTTCTCCTTAAGTTATTGAATTGGATGGGAAAGCGCATACAATAATTCAAAACCTTCCCTAAAAGTCCCCTACGTGAACAGCACAATAGAGATACAATCAAAGATCGTTAAGCTTCATGAAAACTATAAGCATTGACGAGGCATTCGTAACTATGATGAGCATGGTACTCCTGCCAAGAATTCACTTGACACGATTGTTTATAAGCAACCTCCACTACACATGAATATAAGTTCATAACGATTAGGTGAAATTCCCTTATATTCTAGCATCAAATTCATGCATGAAAACTAAGCGTGCACTCTTAATCAACATACAAGAATAAGTTATCAATCAAGCAGTTAAGCAAATTGAATTTACTATTTATGAAATCACAACTGAAGGTAATCAATTCATATTGCAAGCATGTTCATTGCTGTGAATCTCCCCCTAGCCAAAAGGGCTTAGTTCCTCATAATCGCAAAACAAAGGTAAACAGATTTATACATTGAAAACAAAAGAAAGAAAACACCTAAATGCTCCAGCGATCCAAATTGAACAGCAAGCACGTCCAAGAACTTTCCTTCCCTTCCTTTGCTGCGGTACAAGGTGTTGGTGATGGTTGAAGGGTTATGTCTATGGAGGAATGGATGGGAAAAAGTATGGTTAATGCGGCAAGGAGGAATTAAAGTCAGAAAATATGAAGGTTTGTGAAGGGTGAATGCGGCAGAGAGTGGAGAGGGATTAGGGATGTGTAGAGTCTATTTTAGGCTGAGAAAGTTGTGGATTTATATAGATAGGGCATAGGGAAGATGCAAGAAAGGGTTTTAAAGACTTAGCTATTTTGTCCCACAATTGAAAAGGTAAGAAAGATTCAAAAATTAAAGAGAAGTAGGTAACAAAGGTGTGGCACAAAAATAGGAAAGGTATTTAAGGTCAGAAATAAAGAGGAAAAGAGAAGTAGGATGCGGTAGGGATTTAGGGGGAAAAGGGAATGTGGTTTAAGACAGAAAATAGGAAAGAAATGCCTCCCTTGTGCGGCAAGAAAGGGGAAAGGGATAGGGGGTGTGGCTTGGACTTTTAGGGTAGGTGTACGCTTTTAGAACAACCAATTAAGTGCCCTAACATATTTTGGAATCCTTTTGTTGTTGGAACATAGGTGAGGAAGGATTAGGAAACTTCCAGGCCAAGAATAGAAACTTTCAAGAATGGAAACCTCCAAGAATAGAAACTTCCAACTTTAGAAACTTTGGCTTCCAATTTTGAACTCTTCATTCTTCATTTGTCTTGAATCCAATTCTTCACATCTTCATTCAATCCTAATCCCATTTGATCTTCAATTTCGTCCATCCACTTAGCTCCAAGCATGTGTAATCCATTTAGTGCCCAAAACTGCTCCAAAATGCACTATTTGCTCCTTTGGACCTACAAAGACACGAAAATAGCTTAAAATACTAAAATAACTAAAAACTAACAACGTAAATGCAAGGAAACAAGCTAACTAAGTCACATAAATACGCTCCTATCAAATACCCCCGCACTTAGCTTTTTGCTAGTCCTCGAGCAAAACAAAAGAAACAAAACACAATCTAAACCTTCCAACATTTACCTAAGGGATTTCCAATGAACATGACATATTAAAAATCATCACTTGCACAGATTTTGATCATCCTTACACTTGAATTCATACTTAATGACAGTCACCATTCACTATTTCACATTTAATCAATTATAACAACATCTTGAATGTACTAACATGCCTTAGAGAATTCACTCAATTCCTTACTAGATATGCACTGAATTTTCACTCAGATTTTCTGACTACACACCCTACACTACGTATATGTGAGAAGATTGATGTAAACATGAAAACTAGTACTCACATATGTTATAATAAAGAAAGCAATTTCTGGAATTATCAATCTAATATAAATATGATCTCATGAATGGAATGCTACTACTTAGATGCAAGAACCAGTGATTCCATGTGCTCATACCAATTCCAAACTCCACATATTGAACACAACATTCAAGATAGAAGTTAAGGGTTGTAACGGGGCTAAGGGTGTTGGCTAAGAAAGAAAGGTAAGGGATAAACAAAAGTTCTTAAAGAAATAGCAAGCAAAGTAATGAAATTGACACTTAGAATTCACTTTTGAATGCAGAAATCAACTTTAAACACAAAGGGAAGATTTATGCAACAATTAGGGTCAAATTCAAACTTTTGGACCCTTTCTTCAACAACCAACACTTGTGAGCTTATTCTCACTTATTTTTCAACTCTTTTTCATTCTTTTCACAACTTTTCTTTTTCTTTTTCCAAGAATTTTCTTTTCCTTTGAAATGCAAAATGTAGAACTGAGCTTAAAACAACCAATCCTTCCCCCACACTTGATTTTCTGCATAATGTAGATCAAAAGGAATTCATTCTAAGTAATGCTTCACTATCCTTTAAGAACAAAGGGTATGGATAGTCCTAATCTAGGCTAGGTAAGGATAATGTGGCTAACAAAGAAAATAGGCTAAATAAGTCTCAAAAGGGTTAAACCTACAATACATATGAAATAGCAGGGTACGGCTGTTTGGCTTTGGTGGCAACTAAACAACTTCATCTTGACTATGTGTTATGCAATTCAATATCATGCTTTGAATGAAACGGATATGACTTCTAGTATTTGGATCTATAATGATACAAATGCATTCTAAGTAGCAACCAAGCAAAGAATAATGAAATGATTCAACGACTTTAGAAAACAAGAAATCACAGATTAATATCTCTCCAAAAGAACGTTTAGGCTCAAGTCTCTCAGGGTTGTAGCATTAGTTTGTGTTCCTTCCTTCAAGCATGTTACAAAAACTGATTTTATCCTTTTGTGATCACATGTGAATTCGTAAACAACAACTACAACTAAGCATAAACCAAGAGCATATCAAACTTCCATCCATGTTCATAACTTTCTTTAACAGTCATGCAATTAAAAACCAAGTCCTCATCATTGTGTTGGAAGGTACCTAACACAAACACACAAAAACGATTCTTTTTGGTATTTTTCAAACTGTTTTTCAAATTTTTTTTCAAATTTTCGTATGATTACTTCAAAGCATGACACTTCAAAACAGTCTACAAACACTTAAAAACAGTGAGAAACAACCTTAGAACTGATGGGTGATCAAATCCCACGAATTTGCATCAAAAACACTTTGTTACCCCCCCCAACACTTAAATCAAACATTGTCCTCAATGTTTCAAGCATAAACTCACAGAAAGCAAACAAATAACACAACTAACTAATCCAAGCAAAATGAAAGTAGTAAAGAGAAGGGTTTAGGAATGCAAATCTGGTTATTGGGTGATTCCTAGAACTTCCTTCGTTGAATGCATGGGTTGCCTCCCAAGAAGCGCATGTTTTAACGTCGTGCAGCCGGACGATACCTCCTTTTAAGTTTCCATGGAGCCCATGGCCTGGAGGGGTATTTCCTCCACGACATGCTCCTCAAACTGCTCGTGCATTGGGTCTATAAATGGTAAGGGATACTGATCCTTCCTGATTGTGGCGTTGAACATCCTAAAATCAATGTAATCATGCCCACCGGCTTGGATTCGATTAGGGACCCACACCATACAAGGTAACAACCTATTAGTTAAAATGGGAATCGAAATTGGAATAGGTGGCTTACCAATGTACTGCAATGAAGTGGCAGCACTATCAACAAATGCATATGAGGTGCTCTCGGCCAGATTTGGAGGTTTGAGGGTTGTGGCCGTGCAATCTTTGTGCTTCACTCCAATTCCCTCTTCGTTGGTGGATTGAAATACATCCTTCTTGATTAGTAATGAAACTTCGTGCTTTTTATTTTTTATTACATCAATGACAAAACAAGAACGAACGCCATTAGTATTCTCAACAGATTCAGAAATATTAAAGTTAATCATATCACCACCAAATGCCATAGTTACTACTCCCTTGGCCACGTCAATCTTGGTTTGAGCTATTTTCATGAAAGGTCGTCCAAGTAAGAGTGGCGATAGTGGAGAGTGGGCTGAGTCCTCCATGTCAAGTACATAGAAATCCGCCAGAAAAATCAAATGATCAACCTGCACCAAAACATCTTCCAAAACCCCTTTTGGGTATGCGTTAGAATGATCGGCCAATTGAATAATCACACCATCATTTTTCAGCTCTCCTAAGTTCATAGATGCATAAATAAAATAAGGCATGACATTAATTGATGCACCTAAGTCTAACATGGCATGTTCAAACCGAGTATTGCCAATAACACAAGGAATTGTAAAACTACCCGGATCTTTACATTTAGGGGGAAGTTTACGCTGCAAGATGGCTGAGACATTTTCACTCACATGCACCACCTCTTTCTCTTGAATTCGTTTCTTGGTTGTGCAAAGCTTCCTTAAAGACTTAGCATACTTCGGAATTTGTTTTATTGCATCAAGGAGCGGGATATTGACTTGCACTTCCCTTAAGGTCTCTAGAACATCCTTTTCATTCTCTTCACTCCTAGCTTGTAAGAACCTATGAGGGAAAGGCACATTTGACGGAATAATGTTAGAAGGAACCCAATTTCGGCCTACCTTAGTTAAAACGGACGGCATAGGGTGCTTAGGAGGCTGCGGCAATGGTTGTTCTACCCTTGCCGTGGGCTTTGCTTGTTCCTCCTCTTCGACTTGCAACTTCTCGTCCTCTTTTTGGCTAGAATTGGATGGTTGGGGATCAGTTCCTACTTCTTTTCCACTTCTCAACATGATTGCCTTGGCAGATTCAAAGCCTCCCTTTGGATTCACAACTGTTGAACTAGGAAGTTTGCCTTGTTCTAGAAACTGCCCAAGGAACTCTGAAATCTGCCCTATTTGCTTCTTCAATTCATCCTCTTCCTTGGCTTGATTTTGCATCGCTTTGTTTTGATTTTCTTGTCCCTGAGACAAAGTGGTAACTAACTTAAGAAGCGTATCATTATCCAAAGACATACCTGAATTGTGTTGGGCAGGTTGTTGTTGGGATTATGTTGGTGCATATTGATTTGAATAGAAGCCCGGGGGTTGCTGCCTAAATCCTCCTCATTGTTGGGGTTGTTGGGGCTCACTCCACTTGAAATTTGGGTGGTCTCTCTAACCTGGATTGTAGGTATTAGAGTATGGATCGTTCCTTGGCTGGTTTTGGCTTCCAAAACCCACAGCATTGGCAGATTTCCATTCACCATTCTCAATCAATTGACGGCACTTCTCAGATGAGTGTCCTTGGATAGAACACACGCCACACACACTTGGTCCTTACATCCTCATCCATTCGGCCATTTGAGATACAAGAGAAGTAAGATTAGCTAATTGAGATTGAATGTCGAACTTGGAACTTACCTATTTACTTACTGCCGTGTGGGGTCTCTTTGGCCAATGCCTTCATATTGTTGTGCATTCAATGCACGGTTTACAATTAGTGTCTTTGCTGCCACATGTGTCATGTCAACCAACGCACCTCCCACTGAAGCATCTAGCATTTGCCTTTTAATTGGAAGAAGGCCTTCATAGAAGTATTGAAGTAGAAGCTCTTCCTTCATTTGATGTTGATAACATGATGCGACAAGGCTTTTGAAACACTCATAATACGCTGGAAAGGACTCTCCTTGGCTTTGCTGGATTCCACTAATCTTCTTCCTCAAAAGAATGACTCTTGAAGTGGGGAAAAACTTCTCTAAGAATGCCATCTTCATGCTCTCCCAAGAAGTGACGGTTCCAGGGGCTAATTCATATAACCAATCCTTAGCCTTCTCTAGAAGTGAGAAAGGAAAGGCCTTCATCTTCAAAATGTTGCGATCGACATTGATTGGAGTCATGCTTGAACACACCACTTCAAACTCTTTCAAGTGCTTGTTTGGATCTTCCATGGACAGCCCATGGAATTTGGGAATGTGGTGCAGCAAGCTAGACTTCAATTCGAACTCATCGGTCTTGTCTTAGGTAGGCCTAGGATATTGAATGCATAAAGGAACGGCATTGCCTAATCCCAAAGCAGAAAGCTCCTTGATTGTTCGATTGTCCGCTGCCATAACTTGTTCCTCCTCTTCCTCTACGACAAACTCAGATTCAGAGCTAGAACTAGATGGGCTAGGTTCTGGCTCTTTCCCCTTCCTTCTCAAAGTTCATTCAAAATCGTCGTCAAACTCTAAGATATGTGCTTGAACAGGTTGATAACTTCAAGTCATAAACTAGTACCTAAAACAAAGAAAACAAAACAAAATCAGAATCTAAACAAAAACAAACGAAAAAGTAACAAGGGATCAGCAAAGTTGCTCATCCCCAGCAATGGCGCCAAAAATTTGATGCAATGTAAAACAGCACACAAATTAAACCCTCTTGTTGACGATTGTAGTATAGATGTAAGTAGGGATCGTTCTAGGCTGGGGATTAGGAGGGATTGCTAAAACACTTGAAACTGACTCAAAAACACAAAACTAAGTTTAAAACACTAAATTAGACTCTAAAGACTCAACACAAACTGAAAAGACTCAAAACTAACTAGAATGACTCAAAACAGCTTAAAACAGCCAAATAGACTCAAAACAGATTCTAAGGATGAATTTGGATGAATTTGGAATTATAAAGACTCAAAACACTTAAAAACACAAAGTTGGACAGATTCTGACTAGTTTGACACACAAAAGTAAAGGGGATTGGGTTTCAGACGAATTTAAAACAACACAAGTAAACTAAAGACTAAGATAGATTTAGGCTAGCTAGATGATGGGGTAGCTAGAGGGTTTTTCTCCACACATGACACACTTGCATACAAATCAATTTTCAGTTGTTCTTTCGATAAACCATGAAACTCAACACCCCAGATTAATTAGGTACACTTAAATTAACCCTCAATTTTCCTTAAGTTATTGAATTGGACGGGAAAGCGCATACAACAATTCAAAACATTCTCTAAAAGTCTCCTACGTGAACAGCACAATAGAGATACAATCAAAGATCATTAAGCTTCATGAAAACTATAAGCATTGACGAGGCAATCCTAACTATGATGAGCACGATACTCCTGCCAAGAATTCACTTAACATGATTGTTTATAAGCAACCTCCACTACACCTGAATATAAGTTCATAACGATTAGGTGAAATTCCCTTATATTCTAGCAACAAATTCATGCATGAAAACTAAGTGTGCACTCTTAATCAACATACAATTATAAGTTATCAATCAGGCAGTTAAGCAAATTGAATTCACAATTTATGAAATCACAATTTAAGGTAATCAATTCATATTGCAACCATGTTCATTGCTTTGAATCTCCTTCTAGCCAAAAAGGGCTTAGTTCCTCATAATCACAAAACAAAGGTAAACCGATTTTTACATTGAAAACAAAAGAAAGAAAACACCTAAACGCTCCAGCGATCCAAATTGAATAGCATGCACGTCCAAGAACTTTCCTTCCCTTCCTTTGCTGCGGCACAAGGTGTTGGTGATGGTTGAATGGTTATTCGTATGGATGAATGGATGGGAAAAAGTATGGTAGTGTTTTGGATGGATGGTTGATGCGGCAAAGAGGAATTAAAGTCAGAAAATATGATGGTTTGTGAAGGGTGAATGCGGCAGAGAGTGGAGAGGGATTAGGGATGTGTAGAGTCTATTTTAGGCTAAGAAAGTTGTGGATTTATATAGCTAGGGCATGGCAAGGATGCAAGAAAGGGTTTTAAAGACTTAGCTCTTTTGTCCCACAATTGAAAAGGTAAGAAAGATTCAGAAATTAAGGAGAAGTAGGTAACAAAGGTGTGGCACAAAAATAGGAAAGGTATTTAAGGTCAGAAATAAAGGGAAAAAGGGAAGTAGGATGCGGCAGGGATTTAGGGGGAAAAGGGAATGTGGTTTAAGACAAAAAAATAGGAAAGAAAGGCCTCCCTTGTGCGACAAAGAAGGGGAAAGGGATAAGGGGTGCGGCGTGGACTTTTAGGGTAGGTTTAGGCTTTTAGAACAACCAATTAAGTGCCCTAACATATTTTAGAATCCTTTTGTGGCTGGAACATAGGTGAGGAAGGATTAGGAAACTTCCAAGCCAATAATAGAAACTTTCAAGAATGAAAACCTCCAAGAATAGATTGGAAACTTTGGCTTCCAATTTTGAACTCTTCATTCTTCATTTGTCTTGAATCCATTTCTTCACATCTTCATTCAATCCTAAGCTCATTTGATCTTCAATTTCATCCATCCACTTAGCTCCAAGCATGTGCAATCCATTTAGTGCCCAAAACTGCTCCAAAATGCACTATCTTGCTCCTTTAGCCTTTTGGACCTACAAACACACGAAAATAGCTTAAAATACTAAAATAACCGAGAACTAACAACGTAAATGCAAGGAAACAAGCTAACTAAGTCACATAAATACGCTCCTATCAGCATGAACCAGAGATACCATATGCTCATACCAATTCCAAACTCCACATATTGAACACATAACAAAGAAAGGTAAGGATAAACAAAGGTTCTTAAAGAAATAGTAAGCAAAGTAATGAAATCAACACTTAGAATTCAATTTTGAATGCAGAAATCGACTTTAAACACAAGGGAAGATTCATGCAACACTTAGGGTCAAATTAAAGCTTTTTGGACCATTTCTTCAACAACCAACACATGTGAGCTCAATCTCACTTTTTTTCAAACTTTTTTTCTTTCTTTTCACAACTTTTTCTTTTCTTTTTCTTTTTTCCACGTTTTTTCCTTTTTCTTCTTTCTTTTTTCTTTTGAAACAAACTCTACCCCAAAAGAACAAATCCTTCCCCCACACTTGTTTTTCTGCAAATGGTAGATCTAAAGGAATTCATTTTAAGTCATGCTTCACTATCCTTTAAGAACAAGGGTATGGATAGTCCTAATGAGCAATTACTGTCCATTGAGGTAAGTGAACCTTGGTATGCTGATTTGGTGAATTATTTGGTGTCCAAACAAGTCCCCAGCACCCTAAACAGGTTCCAACATGATAAATTGAATAAGGATGCACGTTTTTATCTTTGGGATGATCCATACTTGTGGAAATATTGCTCTGATCAGATTCTACGTAGGTGTATGCATGATTCGAAGTTTAATTCAATTTTAACTTTTTACCACACTTATGCATGTGGGGGACACTTTGGGACACAACGCACAGCCCTTAAGGTTTTAGAATGTGGATTTTATTGGCCAACTATATTTAGGGATGCTAGAACCTTTTGTATGTCTTGTGATCGTTGTCAAAGAATGGGTAATATAGGTACAAGGGATCAAATGCCGCAAACTGTTATACTTCCTATCGAAATTTTTGATGTTTGGGGCATTGATTTTATGGGTCCTTTTCCTTCTTCACATGGTTTCCTTTATATCTTACTTGTTGTGGATTATGTGTCGAAATGGGTGGAAGCAAGAGCCACTCGAACTAATGATTCTAGAATGGTTGCAAATTTCATTCGAACTAACATATTTGCAAGGTTTGGAATGCCAAGAGTAATCATAAGTGATTGAGGTTCTCACTTTTGCAATCGAACCATTGAGGCGCTAGTCAAGAAGTACAATGTCACACATAAGGTTTCTACACCTTACCATCCTCAAACAAATGGTCATGCCGAGGTTTTGAATAGGGAAATCAAGCAGATTTTAGAAAAGACCGTTAGGCCAACAAGGAAGGATTGGAGCTTGCGTTTGGATGATGCACTATAGGCATATCGCACGGCCTACAAAACACCCCTTGGCATGTCCTCATTTCGGCTCATCTATGGCAAACCATGCCATCTTCCTGTAGAATTGGAGCACAAGGCGCATTGGGCTGTCAAAACATTCAACATGGACATTGATGCCGCTGGAATTCATAGGAAGCTTCAATTGAATGAACTTGAAGAGATTAGGCACGAGGCTTATGAGAACGCTCGAATTTACAAGGAGAAGACCAAGGCTTATCATGACAAGATGATTCGTGGCAAATCATTCTCAATTAGGCAGAAAGTGTTACTATTTAATTCCCGCCTTCGTTTATTCCCAGGTAAGTTACGTTCCAAATGGGTTGGCCCTTTTGTTATTACTAATGTTTTTCCATATGGTGCAGTCCAAGTTCAAAGCTTGAAAACAGGACAAGAATTCAAGGTGAATGGGCACCGTTTGAAGCCATACTACGAGCATTTTGAGGAGGATGTTGTGGAGGAAATACCCCTCTATGCCGTGGGCTCCAATGAAGTTTAATTGGAGGTATTCGTCCGGCCAAACCTTGAAAATATGTTAAATCTAACAAAATCTGCAACCACTTTAGAATCATTAGTTCGGGTGGCTTTTGCTTCTAACCATTTCGAGACATAATCAACCGCAAGTAGAATATATGTAAAACCATGCAATGAAGGAAAATGACCCATAAAATCAATACCCCAAACATAAAAAATTTCGACAGTAAAGATAGGGGCTTACGGTATTTGGTTGTTGGGGCCTATATTTCCCATTCTTTGGCAACGATCACAAGTCACACAAAAAGTTCTAGCATCTTTCAAGATCGTAGGCCAATAAAATCCACATTCTAACACTTTAAGGGTTGTACGTTGTGTGCCAAAGTGTCCTCTGCATGCATAAGTGTGACAGAAAGTTAAAATTGAGTTAAACTCCGAATTATGCACACACCTACGTATAATCTGATCGGGGCAGTATTTCCATAAATAAGGGACATCCCAAACATAAAACCTTGCATCTTTCTTCAATTTATCACCTTGTTGCTTGTTTAGGGTGTTTGGAACTTGTTTAGTAGCCAAATAGTTAACTAACTCGACATACCATGGCACACTTACCTTAATGGATAGCAACTGCTCATCTAGAAATGTCGCAGGGATGGGAATTGGGTCCTCTTCATGCACTAATCTACTTAGGTGGTCAGCCACTACGTTTTCAACTCTTTTCTTGTCACGGATTTCGATATCGAACTCTTGAAGTAGGAGCATCCATCGAATAAGCCTTGGTTTAGCCTCCTTCTTCGTAACGGAGTACCTCAAAGCTGCATGATCAGAGTAAATAATGACTTTAGTCCCAAGTAGATATGAACGAAACTTATCTAAAGCAAAGACAACGGCAAGAAGTTCTTTTTCCGTCGTAGAGTAGTTCAATTGAGCATTGTTCAAGGTCCTTGAGGCATAGTAGATGACGTGCAGATTTTTGTCCTTCCTTTGTCCTAACACAGCTCCTAATGCATAGTCGGAAGCATCGCACATTAGCTCAAACGGAAGACTCCAATCTGGTGGCATAATGATTGGCGCCGTGGTTAGCATCTCTTTGAGTTGGTTGAAAGCCTTTTCACATTCCTTGTCAAACTTGAAAGCCACTTCCTTTTGAAAGAGACGGCACAAAGGTTGAGAAATCTTCGAAAAATCCTTGATGAATCGCTTATAGAATCCTGCATGACCAAGAAAAGAACGAACCTCTCTCACCGAAGTAGGAGAGGGTAAGTAGCGTACAAGATCTATTTTCGATTTATCAACCTCAATTCCCTTTTTTGAAATGATATGCCCTAAAACTATGCCTTGTTTAACCATAAAGTGACATTTTTCCCAATTTAAAACAAGGTTAGTTTCAACGCATTGTTGCAAGATTAATGTGAAATTTTCCAAACAACCATCAAACGAATCACCAAATACACTAAAGTGATCCATGAAAACCTCAATAATCTTCTCAACAAAATCTGAAAATATACTTGCCATGCATCTTTGAAATGTGGCTGGTGCATTGCATAAACCGAATGGCATGCGACGATAGGCAAAGGTACCAAAGGGGCACGTGAAAGTGGTCTTTTCTTGGTCATCCAAGGCTATGACAATTTGATTATATACCGAATAGCCATCAAGAAAACAATAAAAAGAATGACCGGCTAACCTTTCAAGCATTTGATCAATGAACGACAAAGGGAAGTGGTCATCCCTTGTGGTGGCGTTGAGCTTCCTATAATCGATGCACACTCTCCAACCTATTTGGATACGGGTTGGGACAAGCTCATTCTCGGCATTCTTCATCACAGTGACTCCGGATTTCTTTGGAACTTGCACCGGTGAAACCCAACGGCTATCCGAAATTGGATAAATCACTCTATAATCAAGAAGCTTGATAATCTTCTTCTTCACAACTTCCATCATTGGAGGGTTGAGTCGGCGTTGAGCCTCTCGAGTTGGTT
This sequence comes from Heteromeles arbutifolia, assembly GCA_024362995.1. NCBI lineage: Eukaryota > Viridiplantae > Streptophyta > Magnoliopsida > Rosales > Rosaceae > Heteromeles > Heteromeles arbutifolia. Next base: position 32,021,425 of record JANCRC010000002.1, on the reverse strand, counting down.
TAGCCCCCTCCTCTAGAAGTATGCGATGCATGCAAGTTGTAGGCCTAATACCTTTAATGTCGGCCAAGGTCCACCCTATGGTTGTTTTGTGCTCTTTCAACACCCGAATCAGTTTTTCTTCCTCTAATGCCGTGAGTAATGAAGAGACAATGATGGGCAATGTCTCTTCATCTCCCAAGAAGATGTACTTTAAATGATCTGGCAAATGCTTAAGTTCAAGGACAGGGGCCTGAATCACAGAAGGTAACAACGTATTAGTAGAAACGAGAATTACAGTTGGGTTAGGAGGCTTACCACGATGTTGTGGCAATGAGTCAAAAGCAGCCACAATCTCGGCCTGTTCTTCATTAGGTACGGCCAGATTGGGCTTCAATCCAATTCCTTGTGCAATTGTTGTTTCAAGGGGATCTTCGTCCAACGAGTCAAGGAATTTCATAGAAAAGCAAGAATGATCGTCTTTAGGGAATTTAATAGCTTCAGAAATGTTAAAATCAATAATCTCCCCATCAAATTCCATTGTTAAAGTCCCTTTGTACACGTCGATCTTGGTGCGTGCTGTTTTCATGAAGAGCCTCCCAAGTAGGATCGGCAATGGGGTGATATTGGGTGAATCCTCCATCTCTAAAACATAGAAATCTGCTGGGAATATCAAGTTATCCACCTGCACCAAAACATCTTCCAAAACTCCTTTCCGATATGCATTAGAACGATCGGCTAATTGAATTATAACACCATCATTTTTCAGCTCTCCTAAGTTCATAGATGCATAAATTGAGTAAAGCATGACATTAATTGAAGCTTCTATGTCTAACATAGCATGTTCAAACTTAGTATTGCCAATAACGCAAGGAATTGTAAAACTACCCGGATCTTTGCATTTAGGGGGTAATTTTCTTTGCAAAACAGCAGAGACATTCTCACTTACCTGGACAACTTCTTTGTTCGAAATTCTCCTCCTTGTTGTACAAAGCTCTTTCAAAAACTTAGCATACCTTGAAACTTGCTTAATTGCATCAAGGAGAGGTATATTGACTTGCACTTTCCTAAATGTTTCCAGAATGTTTTTCTCATTCTCTTCCTTCTTTGATTGCCTAAACCTGCTAGGAAATGGTGCATTTAGTGGAATAGAACTTGAGAAATTGAAATTTGGACTTACCTTGATGGTTGGGGACGGTTTAGAAGTGGGAAGTGGCTGCGACAGGGGTTGTGCATCTCTTGCCGTGAGTTTGGCTTATTCTTCCTCCTCAATTTGTAGGTTCTTGTCCTTTTCTTGACTTGATTTGGATGGTTTTGGATCAGTTCCAACCTGCTTACCACTTCTTAACATGATTGCCTTGGCGGTTTTAAATCCTTCTTTAGGATTAACAACGGTTGAACTAGGCAATCTGCCTTGTTCTCTGAATTGGCCCATGAATTCCGCCATTTGCCCCATTTGTTTCTTCAATTCGTCCTGATTTTTTATGCTTTGCACTTATCATTATCTAATGATGAACCTGAATTGGTTTGGGCCGAAAGTGGTTGAGGTTGTGTGGGTGCATATGGCCTTGGAAACCTCCCAGGGGGCTGTCTAAATTTGCCTTGTTGCTGTGCTTGTTGCGAGTCCCTCCACTTGAAGTTTGGATGATCTCTCCATCCCGAATTGTATGTATTTGAGTATGGGTCATTCTTTTGCTGGTTTTGGCCTTGAAATCCCACGGCATGGGCAGTTTCCCACCCTCCATTCTCAATCAACTGAGGGCATTGATTGTTGAGATGTCCCTGCATAGAACACACTCCACAAACTGCCACACCTTGCACTTTGGTTCCATCAACAACCTGTGACAAAAGAAGAGTGAGATTAGCCATTTGAGATTGCAATTCTGAAATTGCACTCACCTCATGTACTTGTTGCTGCCGTGAGGGGTCTCTTTGTCCAACCCCTTCATATTATTGTGCATTCAACGCTCGATTGGCAATTAGGGTCTTTGCAGCTATTGGTGTTTTGTCAACCAATGCACCTCCCGCTGAAGCATCTAGCATTTGGCGCTCAATTGGAAGAAGTCCTTCATAGAAGTATTGAAGTAGAAGTTCTTCTTTCATTTGATGTTGAGGACATGATGCGACAATGGCCTTGAAACGCTTGTAGTACGCTGGAAATGACTCTTCTTGGCTTTGTTGGATTCCACTAATCTTCTTCCTTAAGAGAATGACTTTTGAAGTGGGTAAGAACTTCTCTAAAAATGCCCTCTTCATGCTTTCCCAAGAAGTGACCATGCCAGGTGCTACTTCATAAAGCCAATCTTTAGCCTTTTTCATAAGAGAGAATGGAAAAGCCTTCATCTTCAAAATCTTCCCATCGACATTGATGGGTATCATGCTTGAACAAACCACTTCAAACTCCTTGAGATGCTTGTTTGGATCTTCCATGGACAACCGATGGTATTTGGGAATGTGATGCAACAAGCTAGATTTCAATTCAAACTCATCGGTCTTGCCTTGAGCAGCCACGGGGTATTGAATGCATAAAGGTGCGGCATTGTCCAACCCCGAGGCTGAGAGTTCTTTGATTATACGATTGTTCGCTGCCATGACTTCTTCTTCTTCTTCTCAAAATTCAGATTCGGCCTTTGAATTTGAACTAGGTTCACTAGGTTCTGGGTGCCTCCTCTTTTTTCTCAAAGTCCGTTCAAAATCGTCGTCAAACTCCAAAATGTGCTCACGAACAGGTTGAGAAGTTCGAGTCATAAACTAGTACCTAAACAAAGAAAACAAAACAAAATCAGAAAACAAAGTAAAAGAAACTCAAAACACACGACAAACAAGGGATTAGCAAATTTGCTAATCCCCGGCAACGGCGCCAAAATTTGATGTGATATAAATGTAGCACACAAATTAAACCCTATTGATGACAATTGTAGTAGAGATGCAAGTAGGGATTGTTCTAGACCGGGGATTAACTAGGGATGCTAATCAACACAAATAAGACTCAAAAACACTAAACTATAGACTCAAAACTAACTTAAAACACTAAAAACAGCAACAAACAATCAAAAAGACTCAATTCTAGACCTAACAAGTGATTTTGACGAAAATAGGACTTAAAAGACTCAAACAACTAAAAGAAAATAGGTTTTGACTCTAAAAACAAGATTTAATGAAAGGGGGATTGTTTTTGACGAATTTAAAACTTAAAACAGAAACTTTGCATAAAACACTTTGTAAAAACGAATTTGGTGAATTGAAAAGGGTGAAAGGCTAGTTAGAGGGTCCTTATCCACACATAAAATATATGCATATGAATCAATTTCCAGTTATTCTTCCAACAAACCATGAATGACAATGCCCCAAATTAATTGTATTGAACTAATTAATTCTCAGATTTCCCTAGATTCATTGAATTGAATGGATGACGCATTACAACCAAATTATTCTTTATTAAGCTCCCTAACTATGAAAAGCATGATAGAGACACGAAACAAAGATCATTAAGCTTTGTGAAAACCATAAGCATTGACAAGGCATTCATAACTATGAAAAGCATGTTACTCTTTGCCTAGGATTTACACAATCGTGACTAGAGACTTTTACTACTCATGAATATAAGTTCATAACGATTAGGTGAAATTCCCTTATACTCTAGCATCAAATTCATGCATGTAAACTAAGTATGCATCCTTAATCAACACACAAGAACAAGTTCTCAATAAAACAGATAAGTAAACCACATTCACGATTCATGAAATCATAACTGGAGGAAATCAATTCATATATAACATATAATCATTGCTTCGAATTCACCTCTAACTATAAAAAAATTAGTTCCTCATGTTTGCAATCAAACAAAGATAAATAAAATTAAACATTGAAACAAAGATAGAAAACACCTAGAAACGCTCCAGATCTCTTCCTTCCTTCCTTTGCAAAGCTGCGGCACAAGAGGGGTGTATGGCTGATTGTGGTGTAGAGAAGTGTGAATGATAGAGGGTGGTGACTTGAATGGTGCAGCAAAAGAGTGTATTTATAGGGGAAGGTGCGGCACAACACTTGGTGTAGGAAAAGGATTGCAAAACATAGTTTGTATAAGAAAATAATAACACAATCCTAAGGAGAAAAGGTTATGTAATCCCAGCAGGAAATAGGATATCTAGAGGGTCAAAAACTAAAGGGAACTAGGACAAAAGGTGCGGCTGAACCTGAAACTAGGGTCTAGAAGGTTGGGGCGCCACCTATTTAGCGATTTCTAAAAAGGGTGTTATTTGGCTGAATTTGGGACTTCTAGAAAGAATAGGTGTGGCACCAATGTAGGAGAGGATAAGGTTTCTTCTAAAACATGTTTTTATGTCTCCTAAACTGAAAAAAAAATCCCTTTTGCAGCAGGAATTAAGTTAGGAAAGGATTAGGATAGGATAAGATAAGGATAAGATAAGGTAATAATGTTTTGGATAACTCTCCTTCTTTGTAGCTGATTCCTTATCTTCTTTGACTTGAATTTATTTCTTCAACTCTTTTGCACATTCCTAACCTCTCTTGAACTTCAAATTCGTCCATCCATCTTGCTCTATACTTGTGATATCCATTCTTGGCCCAAAACTGCTCTAAAATGCTCCAAATTGCATCTTTTTGCCAACTTTGCTTCTTGGACCTACAAACACACAAAAATGACTTAAGACACTATAATAAGCAACAAATAACTAAGTAAATGCAAGAAAACAGACTAATTAAATCGCATAAATATGCTCCTATCACAAGTTCCCTACATGAACTACATAACAGAGATACAAGCAAAGATCATTAAGCTCTATGAAAATCATAAGCATTGACAAAGCACTCGTAACTATGAACTTTATGATACTTATGCCATGAATTTACTTAACGCGATTGTGACTAGCAACCTCCACTACTTATGAATATAAGTTCATAACGATTAAGTGAAACTCCCTTATATTCTAGCATCAAATTCAAGCATGTAAACTAAGTTGGCCACCTTAATCAACGTACAAGAATAAGTTATCAATCAAACAGTTAAGTAAATTGCATTCACGATTTATGAAACCACAACTGGAAGTAATCAATTCATATTGCAAATATGTTCATGGCTTTGAAATTCCCCTAGCTAAAACGAGTTTAGCTCCTCATGTTCACAAAACAAAGATACATAAACTTAGACATTAAAAACAAAAGAATGAAAACACCGAAGAACGTTCCAGCAATCCAACTTGAATGGCAAACACGTCCAAGAGTCCTCCCTTCTTCTTCTTTGCTGCGGCACAAGGTTGGAGTGATGGTTTTTCGGGTGAATTGTATAAAAGAATGATTGGGGGTGTGTTTGGTAGTGAATGCCTCCTCTTGGATGTGCGGCAAAGGCTCAAATATATAGGGGAAGGAAGGGGCATGGCTGGGAATTATTTGGGTAACATAATTTATTCTAAATCCCAAGGGAAAAGGTAATTAAGTGTCAAAATCCCAAGGGAAAAGGGATAGAAAAAGCAGCAAGGCTTGAAAATAAAGGGAAAGTGGTTTACTCATGCGGCAAGGAAAGGAAAGTGCAAGGGGAGGTGCGGCTGGGTCCTAGAGGGAATAGGAAATTGGTTCCTTGGGCGGCAAGGAAGGAAAACTTCATAGAGGGGTGCGACTTCTTCTTAGACAGGGATTAAAACTTCTAGAAACATGTATTAAGTGTCCTAGAACATTTAGGAAGCCTCCTTCACAGCTGGAACCTTTGTAGATTAGGATTAAGATTTGACTAAGTCAAAATAAGATAAGTTTGACTAGTCCATCCTTCTTCCTTTTGGATTCCTTGTCCTCCTTAGTCTTGAATTAATTTTCTTCCTTTCTTTGGCACATTCCTAGCTTCTTTTGGTCTTCAATTTCGTCCATCCACCTTGCTCCATGCATGTGCTATCCATTCCAAGCCCAAAACTGGTCCAAAATGCACCAAAATGCACTTTCTTACCTCTTTAACCCTTGGGACCTACAAACACACGAAAATGGCTTGAAATACTAAATTAACTAAGAAATTGATAGGAGCATATTTTATGCGACTTAGTTAGCTTGTTTCCTTGCATTTACGTTGTTAGTTCTTAGTTATTTTAGTGTTTTAAGCTATTTTCGTGTGTTTGTAGGTCCAAAGGGCTAAAGGAGCAAGAAAGTGCATTTTGGAGCAGTTTTGGGCACTAAATGGATTGCACATGCTTGCAGCTAAGTGGATGGATGAAATAGAAGACCTAAAGATACAAGGATTCCTAATTGAAGAAGGATTCGTAGAAGAATGAGGATTCCTACTCAAAGAATGAATGTTAGCCAAGGTTTCCTATTTTGGTTTTGATCTTTCCTAATTCTAAAAATTCCCTAAGTTCCAGCAACAAAGAAGGCTCCAAGTTACATTAGGACACTCAACAAAGATCCCTAGTAAACCTTAAGTCATTGCCGCATTCCCTTGAGCTTTCCCTTGTAATTTCCCTTCCTTGTCGTGCAAATGGACCTTGTTCTTTCCTATTTTTTGCAATAAAACACTTTCCCTTTCTTTTAAGTCACATTCCCCTTTCCTAAAGGCTTAGCTGCACCACCCTTACCATTTTTTCTCTAGGATTCTGATTTTATTTCCTTTCTTGTAGTAGATTTGAATTAATTTCTGTTAACCAAAATAAGTACGGATTTGATTTCCTAAAACTTTTAAATGAAGACCTCTGCCGCAGCTTAGGAGAGCCATTCATACACATCCAGCCACAATCATTCATCATCATTCACTCCTATACACATTCTCTGAACCCTTTGCCGCACCATATACCTTCTCCTGTCCATTCTTCCATACAAACCACCCATCCAAATCACCACCAATCCCTTGTGCCGCAGCAAAGGAAGGGAAGGAAAGTTCTTGGACGTGGTTGTTGTTCAATTTAGATCGCTGGAGCGTTTAGGTGTTTTCTTTCTTTTGTTTTCAATGTATAAATCTGTTTACCTTTGTTTTGCGATTATGAGGAACTAAGCCCTTTTGGCTAGGGGGCTATTTAATACCATGATTATACTTGCATTATGAATTGATTACCTTCAGTTGTGATTTCATAAATTGTGAATTCAATTTGCTTAACTGTTTGATTGATAACTTATTCTTGTATGTTGATTAAGAGTGCACGCTTAGTTTTCATGCATGAATTTGATGCTAGAATATAAGGGAATTTCACCTAATTGTTATGAACTTATATTCATATGTAGTGGAGGTCGCTTATAAATGATCACGTTAGGTGAATTCTTGGCAGGAGTATCATGTTCATCATAGTTACGAATGCCTCATCAATGCTTATGGTTTTCATGAAACTTAATGATCTTTGATTGTATCTCTATTGTGCTGTTCATGTAAGGGACTTTTAGAGAGTGTTTTGAATTGTTGTATGCGTTTTCCCATCAAATTCAATAACTTAAGGAAAACTTGAGGGTTAATTTAAGCGGACCTAATTAATCTGGGGTGTTGAGTTTCATGGTTTATCGAAAGAACAACTGAAAATTGGTTTGTATACAAGTGTCTCATGTGTGGAGAAGAACCCTTTAGCTAGTCCATCATCCATTCAAAAAAACCCAATTTCGTGCCTAAATCTGTCTAGTTCTCAAGTTTTTACACTTTACTTTGTTTTACTTTAAATTCGTCCAAATCCGAATCCCCTTTACCTTCTTGTGTCAATGAGGTTAGAATCTGTCCAACTTTGTGTTTTTAAGTGTTTTGAGTCTTTATAGTTCCAAATTCGTCCAAATTCATCCCTAGAGTCTGTTTTGAGTCTTTTAGCTTGTTTTGTGCTGTTTTGAGTCATAAGAGTCTAGTGTTGCATTCTTTGAGTCTAGTTTAGTGTTTTAAACTTAGTTTTACGTTTTTAAGTCAGTTTCAAGTGTTTTAGCAATCCCTCCTAATCCCCGGTCTAGAACGATCCTTACTTGCATCTTTACTATAGTTGTCAACAAGAGGGTTTAATTTGTGTGCTGTTTTATATCACATCAAATTTTTGGCGTCGTTGCTGGGGTTTAGCAACTTTGCTAATCCCTTGTTTCTTTTTCGTGTGTTTTTGTTTCAGTTTCTGACTTTGTTTTGTTTCTTGTTTTTAGGTACTAGTTTATGACTCGGAGTTCTCAAACTGTTCGTAAGAATATCTTGGACTTTGACGACGATTTTGAGGGGACTTTGAGAAGGCAAAGAAACCAGCAAGAATCTAATCCACCTAGCCCTGAACCTGAGGTTGCAGAACAAGTAAAAGAAGAGGAAGAAGACCCCATGACAAGGAATTTATAAGAACCACAAGCCAAGGTAGCGGACAATCGAACAATTAAGGAGCTTTCTGCCCTGGATTGGACAATGTCGTTCCTTTGTGCATTCAATATCCTAGGGCGGCTGAAGACAAGATCGACGAGTTCGAATTGAAGCCTAGCTTGCTGCACCACATTCCCAAATTCCATGGGCTGTCCATGGAAGATCCAAACAAGCACTTGAAAGAGTTCGAAGTGGTGTGTTCAAGCATGACTCCAATCAATGTTGATGGCAACATTTTGAAGATGAAGCCCTTTCCCTTCTCTCTTCTAGAGAAGGCTGAGGATTGGTTATATGAATTAGCCCCTGGAACCGTCACTTCTTGGGAGAGTATGAAGAAGGTGTTCTTAGAGAAGTTTTTCCCCACTTCAAGAGTCATTCTTTTAAGGAAGAAGATTAGTGGAATCCAGCAAAGCCAAGGAGAATCATTTCCAGCGTATGAATGCCTTGGTGGCAATATTTCTATGAAGGCCTTCTTCCCATTGAAAGGCAAATGCTAGACGCCTCAGCAGGAGGTGCGTTGGTGGACAAAACACCTATGGCAGCAAAGACACTAATTGCAAACCGGTCATTGAATGAACAACAATATGAAGGCATTGGCCAGAGAAACACCCCACGGTAGCAAGTAAATGAGGTAAGTTCCACATCCGACATTCAACCTCAATTAGCTAATCTTACTTCTATTGTGACTCAGATGGCCGAATGGATGAGGATGCAAGGACCAAGTGTGTGTGGCGTGTGCTCTATCCAAGGACACACCTCTGAGAAGTGCCCTCAATTGATTGAGAATGGTGGATGGGAATCTGCCAATGCCGTGGGTTTTGGAGGCCAAAACCAGCCAAGGAACGACCCATACTCTAATACCTACAATCTAGGTTGGAGAGACCACCCAAATTTCAAGTAGAGGGAGCCCTTGCAACCCCAACAACAACGAGGCTTTAGGCAGCAACCCCCGGGCTTCTACACAAAGCCATACACACCAACACAAGCCCCACAACAATCTGCCCAAAACACTTCAGGTACTTCTTTGGATAATGACACACTTATTAAGTTACTCACCAATTTGTCTCAGGGGCAAGAAAATCAAACCAAAGCAATGCAAATGATAGGAGCATATTTATGCAACTTAGTTAGCTTGTTTCTTGGCATTTAGGTTGTTAGTTCTTAGTTATTTTAGTCTTTTAAGCCATTTTCGTGTGTTTTCAGGTTCTAAGGGCTAAATGAGCAAGAAAGTACATTTTGGTGCTTTTTGGAGCAGTTTTGGGCACTTGATTGCACATGCTTGGAGCTAAGTGGATGGACAAAATTGAAGATCAAATGAGCTTAGGATTGAATGAAGAATGAAGAGTTCAAAATTGGAAGCCGAAGTTTCTAAAGTTGGAAGTTTCTATTCTTGGAGGTTTCCATTCTTAAAAGTTTCTATTCTTGGCTTAGAAGTTTCCTAATCCTTCCTAACCTATGTTCCAGCCATAAAAGGGTTTCAAAACATGTTAGGTTGCCTCATTACATGTTTCTAGAAGTCCTAGAACCTTTCCCTACACTTGCCGCATATCTCCTTTCCTTTTCTTCCAAAATCTGCCACATAAGTGCCTTTCCTTTTCTCTTCCCATCCTTGCCGCACAAGGGATCCTCTTCTTACCTATTTTCTGACCCAAAATCACATTCCCTTTGTGTTCTATGCCTTGCCGCACAAGGAGGAGCCTTTCTTACTTATTTTGTGCCTCAAAACACATTCCTAAATCTGTCTTACATATTCTGCCGAATTTCACTTTCTTATTCACTTTGATTTTCTGATTCTTTCTTACCTATTAAATTGTGAGACCAATTAGCTAATTTATGAACCTTTCCTATTATTTTCTGATAGCCTTTCAACCCTAGCCCTATAAATAAAGCCATCCACACCATTTAGTCTCTCTCTCTCGGGACAGATTCTCTGCATCCATTCCATCCACCTATCTACCTATCCATCTTCTACCACCCATCACCACCTATTCTACACACCTTAACCCCTTGTGCCACAGCTCTACAAAGGAAGAAGGAGAGGATTAACTTGAAGTCGTGCCTAGCCATTCAAGACGTTGGATTGCTTGTATGTTTCCAGGTGTAATCTATCTTTGTTTTCAATGTTTAATTTAATTTCTCTTTGTTTTGCTGTGAACATGAGGAGCTAAACCCTTTTGGCTAGGGGGAATTTCAAAGCCATGAATATATTTGCAATATGAATTGATTACCTTCAGTTGTGATTTCATAAATTATGAATGCAATTTGCTTAACTGATTGATTCAAAACTTATTCTTGTATGTTGATTAAGGATGCATACTTAGTTTGCATGCATGAATTTGATGCTAGAATATAAGGGAGTTCCACCTAATCGTTATGAACATATATTCACAAGTAGTGAGGGTCGCTAGTCACAATCATGTTAAGTAAATTCCTGGTAGGAGTATCATGCGCTTTCATAGTTACGAATGCCTTGTCAATGCTTATGATTTTCATAAAGCTTAATGATCTTTGATTATATCTCTATTATACGCTTTCATGTAGGGAACTTTTGGAGAATAATTTGATTGCGATGAGCTATTTCCGTCCAATTCAATGACATAAGGAAAATCTGAGGGTTAATTTAAGCATACCTAATTAATCTGGGGCATTGAGAATTCATGGTTTATTGAAAAGCAATTGGAAATCGGTTTCTATGCAAGTGTGTCATGTGTGGAGAAAGACCTTCTAGCTAGCCCATCATCCATCCAATTCACCAAATTCGTCCAAATCTGTCTAGTTCTAGTTTCTGTTTTTTTTTACTTTTATTTTCTTCCAAAACCCAATCCCCATTTACTTTGTTGTGTTAATTAGGTCATAATCCGTCCAATTTGTGTTTTTAAGTGTTTTGAGTCAAGTTCAAGTTAATTTTCGTCCAAATCAGTCCCTAGTGTCTGTTTTGAGTCTTTTTGGTTGTTTTAAGCCGTTTTGAGTCTTTTAAGTTTGTTTTGAGTCTTGTGAGTCTTCTTAAGTGTTTTCAACTTTGTTTTTATGTTTTTGAGTCAGTTTAGAGGTTTTAGCAAGCCCTCCTAATCCCCGGTCCAAAACGATCCCTACTTGCATCTATACTACAATTGTCAACAAGAGGGTTTAATTTGTGTGCTGTTTTACATCACATCAGCAAAACCAAGACAAAATGGTGGATCAATTGGAAAAGCAAATTGGGCAGATTGCAGAATTTGTATGACAATTTTGAGACCAAGGAAAACTCCCTAGTTCAACCATTGCAAATCCAAATGGAGGTTTTGAAACTGCCAAGGCAATCGTCTTGAGAAGTGGTAAAGAAGTCGGGGCAGGTTCACAACCATCAAAATCAGGTCACAAGGAAGATGAAACGTTGCAATTTGAAGAGGAAGAATACACTCAACCCACGGCAAGGGTGGAAACACCTCTGCTGCAGGCCCTAATTGCTCCTAAGCCGTCCAATCTATCTAATAAAGGTAAAAACGTGTCAAATTCAATTCCTACTAACGTTATTCCTTCGAATGTACCTTTTCCTCGCAGGTTCATGCGAACAAAGAAAGAGGAAGCTGAAAAGGACATTTTAGAAACGTTTAGGAAAGTTCAAGTCAACATTCCACTCCTTGATGCAATTAAGCAAGTGCCAAGGTATGCTAAGTTTTTTAAAGAACTTTGCACCACAAAGAGAAGAATTTCGAACAAAGAAGTGGTCAAGGTAAGTGAGAATGTTTCAGCCGTCTTACAACGAAAACTGCCCACTAAATGCAAAGATCCTGGCAGTTTTACAATTGATGCAATGTAAAACAGCACACAAATTAAACCCTCTCGTTGACAGTTGTAGTAAAGATGCAAGTAGGGATCGTTCTAGGCCAGGGATTAGGAGGGACTACTAATCTACTCTAAACTGAGTTAAAAACACAAAATAAGACTTAAAAACACTTAACAAAACTCACAAGACTCAAAACAAACTTAAAAGACTCAAAACAGCTTAAAATAGCTAAATAGACTCAAAACAGACACTAGAAAGTACTTTGGACGAATTCCTAACTTTACTTGACTCAAAACACTAAAAGACACAAGTTAAGACAGATTCTAACTAAGTTAACACAAGAAAGTAAAGGGGGATAAGGTTTTGGACGAAATTAAAGGAAAACAAGTCAGAAACTAAAACTAGACAGATTGGCACGAAATTGGGTGTTTTGGATGGATGATGGGCTAGCTAGAGGGTTCTTCTCCACACATGACACACTTGCATACAAATCAATTTTCAGTTGTTCTTTCGATAAACCATGAAACTCAACACCTCAGGTTAATTAGGTACGCTTAAATTAACCCTCAAGTTTTCCTTAAGTTATTGAATTGGACGGGAAAGCGCATACAACAATTCAAAACATTCTTTAAAAGTCCTCTACATGAAAGTGCATAATAGAGATACAATCAAAGATCATTAAGCTTCATGAAAACTATAAGCAATGACGAGGCATAAGTAACTATGATGAGCATGATACTCCTGCCAAGAATTCACCTAACGCGATCGTTTATAAGTGACCTCCACTACACATGAATATAAGTTCATAACGATTAGGTGAAATTCCCTTATATTCTAGCATTAAATTCATGCATGCAAACTATGTGTCGACCCTCAATCAACATACAAGAATAAGTTATCAATCAAACATTTAAGCAAATTGAATTCACAAGTTATGAAATCACAACTGAAGATAATCAATTCGTATTGCAAGTATGTTCATGGCTTTGAATTTCCCCCTAGCCAAAACGAGTTTAGCCTCTCATGTTCATAGCAAAACAAAGAGAAATTAAATTAAACATTGAAAACAAAGATAGATTACACCTATAAACGTTCCAGCAATCCAACTTGAATGGCAAGCACGTCCAAGGGGTCTCCTTCTTCTTCCTTTGTAAAGTTCCGGCACAAGGGTTAGGGTGTGTAGAATGGGTGGTAGAGGATCGATAGGTAGATAGGTGGATGGAAGGTGGATTTTTGGCAGAAAGTGTGTAGAGAATTTAAATGGTGCGGCAAGCTTTATTGAAAGGACTAGGGTATTCAGAAAGTAATAGGAAAGGTTTATAACTTAGCTAATTTGTCCTACAAGGATTAGAGGTCAGAAATCAATCAAAATATGTAAGAAAGATACATAATTTAAAGAGAATAGGAAAGGATATGTGGCAGGAATTTATATAGGAAAAGGAATGTGATTGTGGGTCATAAAATAGATAAGAAAGCAGAGAAAGGTGCGGCATTGACTTTAAGGAAAGGGAATGTGGTTTTAAGATCAGAAAACAGGAAAGAAGCAACATCCTTGTGCGGCAAGGAAGGGGAATGTGCAAGGGTGGTGCGGCATGGACTTTAAGGAAGGTTTAGGGCATCTAGAACAAGTAATTAAGTGTCTTAACATATTTTGGAATCCTTTTGTGGCTGGAACATAGGTGAGGAAGGATTAGGAAACTTCCAAGCCAAGAATAGAAACTTTCAAGAATGGAAACCTCCAAGAATAGAAACTTCCAATTTTAGAAACTTTGGCTTCCAATTTTGAACTCTTCATTCTTCAATTGTCTTGAATCCAATTCTCCACATCTTCGTTCAATCCTAAGCTCATTTGATCTTCAATTTTGTCCATCCACTTAGCGCCAAGCATGTGCAATCCATTTAGTGCCCAAAACTGCTCCAAAATGCACCAAAATGCACTTTCTTGCCAAACACACGAATATTGCTTAAAATACTAAAATAACTAAGAACTAACAACCTAAATGCAAGGAAACAAGCTAACTAAGTCACATAAATATGCTCCTATCAACAATTCCTTGTGTAATTGGCAATACTAGGTTTCAACATGCTATGTTAGACTTAGGTGCATCCATCAATGTTATGCCCTATTCTATTTATGCATCTATAAACTTAGGAGAGTTGAAAAATGATGGTGTGATTATCCAATTGGCCGATCGTTCTAATGCCTATCCAAAGGGTGTTTTGGAGGATGTTTTGGTGCAGGTCAATCACCTAATATTTCTAGCAGACTTCTATGTGCTTGACGTGGAAGATTCAAGCAATTCTCCTCCATTGCCTATTATTCTTGGAAGGCCATTAATGAAAACAGCTCGTACAAAGATTGATGTCTTCACAGGGACTTTAACAATGGAATTCGATGGGAATGTTATTGATTTCAAAATTTCTGAAGCTATGAAGTACCCTAGTGATGATGAGTCAAAATCAAAGAAATTGGAGAGACCTTAACCCACGGCAAGCATAATGTATTCCTTGCCGTGCCTACATGTGAAGAAGAGGCAGAGATGGTTGCTGCCCTTGAATCATTGCCAAAGCAGGGTGGTAAGTCTTCTAACTTCGATTCAATTCCCGTTTCGACTAATAAATTGATTCCTTCAGTAATTTAGGCACCTACCCTTGAACTTAAACCAATACCAAGCCATTTGAAGTATGTTTTCTTGGGGGAACAAGAGACCTTGCCTGTCATTGTGTCTTCCTTCCTCACGGCACAAGAAGAAGAAAAGTTAGTGCGTGTTTTGAAGGAGTTCAAATCTGCCATAGGTTGCACCTTGGCCAACATCAAGGGGATAAGCCCTACCACTTGCATGCATCGCATATTTGTTGAGGAGGGGGCCAAACCAACTAGAGAGGCTCAATGCCGTCTCAATCCTCTGATGATGGAAGTTGTGAAAAAGGAAATAATCAAGCTACTTGATTGTGGAGTAATCTACCCCAACTCCGATAGCCGTTGGGTTTCACCTATCCAAGTCGTTCCCAAGAAATCTGGAATCACGGTTGTAAAGAATGACGAGGATGAACTTATGGCCACCCGTATCCTAACCAGTTGGAGAGTTTGCATCGACTATAGGAAACTTAACGCCACAACAAGGAAAGATCATTTCACATTGCCATTCATTGATCAAATGTTTGAGAGGTTAGCGGGTCATTCATTTTATTGTTTTCTTGATGGATATTCTGGTTATAATCAAATTGTCATAGCCCCGGACGATCAAGAAAAGACCACTTTCACTTGTCCCTTTGGAACGTTTGCTTATCGTCGCATGCCATTCGGTTTATGCAATGCACCTGCCACATTCCAAAGATGCATGGTAAGTATTTTCTCCAATTATGTTGAAAAGATCATTGAAGTATTTATGGATGATTTTAGCGTGTTTGGTGATTCATTTGATGATTGCTTGGCTAATCTGACTTTAATCTTGAAAAGATGTATTGAAACTAACCTTGTGTTAAATTGGGAGAAATGTCATTTCATGGTTAAACAAGGTATAGTTTTGGGTCACATAGTCTCTGAACGTGGAATTGAGGTGGATAAATCGAAAGTAGATCTTGTACGTCACTTACCCTCTCCAACTTCGGTTAGAGAGGTTTGTCCGTTTCTTGGGCATGCAGGTTTCTATAGACGATTTATCAAGGATTTTTCAAAGATTGCACAGCCCCTTTGCCGTCTCCTCCAAAAGGATGTACCCTTCGACTTCAACGAGGCGTGTGAGAAAGCATTCAAACATCTCAAGACATTGCTCACTTCGGCAACGAGGCGTGTGAGAAAGCATTCAAACATCTTAAGACATTGCTCACTTGGGCACCCATCATCACTCCACTAGATTGGAGCATTCCCTTTGAGCTCATGTGTGATGCATCGGATTATGCAATTGGAGCTATTTAGGCCAAAGGAAGAACAAGCAGCCACTGTTTTATGCATTCGTGGAACAAAACGAGCGTACGTTTGACACGCTTTGGAACTTAAGCAAATAAAGACATATAACAATGAGTCGCCAAAAGATCAACAGCATTATTTGTGTCCAAAGTACACGATTTTCTTTTTTAAGTGTATTTGCACTGTTTTAAGCATTCATGGGATAAACAAGCGCGCGTTTGACACGTTTTGGAACTTAAGCATATAAACACATATTATGCTACTAAGACATTAAAAATGAGTTCTCAAAAGATCAAATGCTTATATGGGGTCAGAAGCACATTATTTTTCGATTTGAAGTGTATTTGCATCGTTTTGAGCATTCGTGGGATAAAACGAGCCTGTGTTCGACACGCTTTGGAACTTAAGCATATAAACACATATAATTTGCTACTAAGACATTAGGAATGAAATACGAATAGATCAAACACTTATTTGGTGTCAAAAGTAAAGTAGTTTTCCATTTGTTGTGAATTTGCACTGTTTAAAGCATTTGGGGGATAAAACTGATGTGCAAATTATATGACACTCAAATTAAAACCCTATGGTTGTAGTACATGCAAGTAGGGATCGTTTTAGGCCGGGGATTAGAAGGGATGCTAATCTACACAATCTAAACTTTAAAACACTAAACTAGACTCAAAAACAGAAAACTAGACTCTTATGACTCAAAACTGACCAAATTGACTCAAAACACACAAACTAAGCTAAATAGACTCAAAACAGATACTAGAGAGTGAATTGGACAAATTCTAGACTAGTAAGACTCAAAACACTAAAAGGGGACAGATTTGGACGAATTTAAGAAAACTAAAACACAATTAAGAACTGAGGGGGTTTTTGGACGAATTTAACAAAACTAATTGTATTGCAGCAAACAAAATAAACTAAAATGAAATTAGGGTGAATTCAAGGGTAAAAAGCTAGTTAGAGGATCCTTCTCCACACATGAAACATATGCATACAAATTGATTTCCAGTATTGTTTCTTTAAACCATGAATGACAATGCCCCAAATTAATCGTGAATGCACAAATTAACTTTCAGATTTTCCTTAATTCATTGAATTGGATGGATGACGCATCGACAATCAAATTATTCTCATCAAGTTCCCTACATGGAATACGCATAACAGAGATAATCATAAGTATTGACAAGGCATTCGTAACTATGAAAAGCATGATGATACTCCTACCATGGATTCACTTAACACAATCATGACTAGTGACTTTTACTACTTGTGAATATAAGTTCATAACGATTAGGTGAAATTCCCTTATACTCTAGCATCAAATTCATGCATGCAAACTAAGTGTGCACCCTCAATCACCGTACAAGAATAAGTTTTAATCAAACAGATAAGTGAATCGCATTCATGTTTTACGAAACAATAACTAGAGGTAATCAATTCATATTAAACATATGTCCATGGCTTTGAATTCACCTCTAACTAAAAAGAAATTAGTTCCACATGTTCAACATAATTGAAAAGCAAATTAAATTAAACATGGAAACGAAACGAGGGAAGAAAGAACTCTGAAACTCCCCAATGGTTGCAGGTAGGCTTGCGGCACACTCCTTCTCCAATGGAAGCCACGACAAGGTCTTGTCTTCTCTCCTCTGCAGCAAAATATGGATTTCTAAATGTGTGGTGGTGTAGAACGAATTATGGTGTGGTATAGGGGGTGGTAGGTTGATTTTTGTGCAGAAAATATGTATATATAGGGAGAGGAAACTCGGCACAAACTCCGGGAAGGAATGGGATAATTTCAGCCCAATTCAAGAGGGAAAATGACTAACTAAAATCAGAATCCAAGAAGGAAAGGGAGAGGAAGGTGCGGCAGGAATTGGAGGGAAAGGGGATGGAGTACAAGGCAAGGAAAAGGCCTTCTAGAAAGGTTTGGAGCACCAGATTTGTAGGGATTCTAGAAACAATGTGTTTTGTGGCTGATTTCTAGAAGAACAAGGGCTAAAACATGTTGCACCAATGTAGGAAAGGATAAGGCTTTCTAGAAAGAATGTTATGACAGATTTTAAGTCTCCAAATAGGAAAAGGAATCCCCCTTTCAGTTGGAATTAAAGTAGGATAAGATTAGAATAAGATAAGATAAATAAGGTTGGTTTGGATAATGTTCCATGTTTGTAGCTGATTCCTTATCTTCTTTGACTTGAATTTATTTCTCCGACTTTTTTGCACACTCCTAGTCTTTCTTGATCTTCAAATTCGTCCATTCCTTGTCCTCCACATGCATGCAATCCATTTTAGCCCAGAATTGCTCCAAAATGCTCTAAAATGCACTTTCTAGCCAACTTTGCCAATTGGACCTACAAACACACGAAAATAGCTTAAATCACTATAATAATCAACAACTAACTATGTAAATCCAAGGAAACAAGCTAACTAAGTCTCATAAATATGCTTCTATAAAAAACGAGCGTACGTTTGACACGCTTTGGAACTTAACCATATACACATGTATAATATGCTACGAAGACATTAAGAATGAGTTTTCAAATGATCAACTGCTTATTTGGTGTCAAAAGTACGCTATTTTTCGATTTGGAGTGTATTTGCACTGTTTTAAGCATTCATGCGATAAAACGAGCGTGCGTGTGACATGCTTTGGAACTTAAGCGTATAAACACATGTAATATGCTAATAGGACATGAAGAATGAGCTCTCAAGAGATCAAATGCATGTTTGGTGTCAAAAGCACATTATTTTTCGATTTAGAGTGTATTTGTATAGTTTTAAGCATTCGTGGGATAAAACGAGCATGCATTTGACACGCTTTGGAACTTAAGCATATAAACACATATAATACGACATTAAGAATGAGTTATCATAAGCTCAAATGCTTATTTAGTGTCAAAAGTACACTGTTTTTCGATTTGGAGTGTATTTCCACTGTTTTAAGAATGCCTGGTGATGCGATGTAAAACAGCACACAAATTAAACCCTCTTGTTGACAGTTGTAGTAAAGATGCAAGTAGGGATCGTTCTAGGCCGGGGATTCGGAGGGATTGCTAATCTACTCTAAACTGACTTAAAAACACAAAAACAAACTTAAAAACACTTAACAAGACTCACAAGACTCAAAACAAACTTAAAAGACTCAAAACAGCTTAAAACAGCCAAATAGACTCAAAACAGACTCTAGGGAGAAATTGGACGAAAATAATGTCAAAGGACTAACTAGACACAAATCTAAACAGATTCTAACGAAACTAACACAACTTAAAGATGGGGGGTTTGGTTTCTACGAAAATTGAATCTAAAACTAAGTAACATGCAGATTCTAAACAAAGACATAAAACTAAGGTGATTCAATGGATGATGAGCTAGCTAGAGCGTTCTTCTCCACACATGGCACACATGCAACACAAAATTGATTTCCAATTACGATTTCGATAAACCATGAACCTCAACACCCCAGGTTAATTAGGTACGCTTAAATTAACCCTCAGATTTTCCTTATGTCATTGAATTGGACGGAAATAGCGCATCGCAATCAAATTATTCTTCAAAAGTTCCCGACATGAACTCGCATAATAGAGATAGAATCAAAGATCACTAAGCTCTATGAAAATCATAAGCATTGACAAGGCATTCGTAACTTTGAAAGCGCATGATACTCCTGCCAGGAATCTACTTAACATGATCGTGACTAGCAACCTTTACTACTAGTGAATATAAGTTCATAACGATTAGGTGAACCTCCCTTACATTCTAGCATCAAATTCATGCATGCAAACTAAGTAGGCCTCCTTAATCAACATACAAGAATAAGTTTTGAATCAAACAGTTAAGCAAATTGCATTCACAATTTATGAAACAATAACTGAAGGTAATCAACTCATATCACATATATATTCATGGTTTTGAAATTCTCCTCTAGCCAAAAGGGTTTAGCTCCTCATGTTCACAACAAAATAAAGATACATAAACTT
This sequence comes from Heteromeles arbutifolia, assembly GCA_024362995.1. NCBI lineage: Eukaryota > Viridiplantae > Streptophyta > Magnoliopsida > Rosales > Rosaceae > Heteromeles > Heteromeles arbutifolia. Next base: position 32,001,488 of record JANCRC010000002.1, on the reverse strand, counting down.
AGACATCGAAAACAAAAGAATGAAAACACCTAAGAATGTTCCAGCAATCCAATCTTGAATGGCAAGCACTCCAAGGGTCCTCCTTCTTCTCTTTGCTGCAGCACAAGGTTTGGTTGAAGGTTTTAGTGGTGAATTGTGGTGGTGGATGGATGTAGGTGGGTTATGGTGAAGGATGGAGGGTGGTTAGTCTCCCAAAGGCTGGGGCAGATTGAGTTATTTATAGAGCAAGGGAGGGCCATGACTTTATTAAATTTGGAATCAGATTTGCATACCAAATCCACAAGGAAAAGGGTGATTAATCAGAATCCCAAAGGGAAAAGGGAAACAAGGATATGCTGCAGGAATTTAAAAGGGAATGAGGATGCCTTACAAGGCAAGGAAAGGGATTTCTGGAAGGATTTGTGCGGCACCCTTTAAGGAAAGGTTTAGGACATCTAAAACATTTATTTAAGTGTCCTAAATTAATTTGAGATCCTCCTTGCAGCAGGAAATTAGGTAAATTTGGATTAGGACCAAATCAAGAAACTTGGCTAACATTCCTTCTTCTAAACTGATTCCTTTCTTCAAAATCTTTGACTTAAGTCTTCAAGCACATTCCTAATCCTTCTTGAACATCAATTTCGTCCATCCACCTTGCTCCAAGCATGTGCTGTCCATTCCAAGCCCAAAACTGCTCCAAAATGCACCAAAATGCACTTTCTTGCTCCCTTAGCCCTTTGGACCTACAAACACACAAAAATAGCTTAAAATACTAAAATAACTAAGAACTAACGACCTAAATGCAAGGAAATAAGTTAACTAAGTCACATAAATATGCTCCTATCACCTGGGGATAAAACGAGCGTGCGTTTGACACGCTTTGGAACTTAAGCAAATAAACACATATAATACGCTAATAAGACATTAAGAATGAGTTCTCAAAAGATCAAATGCTTATTTCGTGTCAAAAGTACACTATTTTTCGATTTGGAGTGTATTTGTTTTAAGCATTCATTGGATAAAACAAGCTTGCCTGTGACATGCTTTGGAACTTGAGCATATACAAATGTATAATGTGCTACTAAGACGTCAAGAATGATTTGTCAAAAGATCAAATGCTTCTTTGGTGTCTGAAGTACACTATTTTTCGATTTGGAATTTATTTGCACTAGTTTAAGCATTCCAGGGACAAAACGAGCGTGCTTGTGACATGCTTTGGAACTTAAGCGTATAAACTCATATAAAATGCTAATAAGACATTAAGAATGATTTCTCAAAAGATCAAACGGTTATTTGGCATCAAAAGTACATTATTTTTTCGATTTGGATTGTATTTTGACTGTTTTAAGCATTCGTGGGATAAAACAAGCGTGCGTTTGACACGTTTTGGAACTTAAGCCTATAAACACTTATAATATACTTCTAAGACATTAAGAATGAGTTCTCAAAAGATCAAATGCTTATTTGGGGTCAAAAGAACACTATTTTTCGATTTGGAGTGTATTTACACTTTTTAAGCATTCCTGGGATAAAATGAACTTGGGTTTGACATGCTTCAAAACTTAAGCATATAAACACATATAATATGCTAATACGACATTATGAATGAGTTATCCAAAGGTCAAACCCTTATTTTGTGTCAAAAGCACATTATTTTTCGATTTGGAATGTATTTGCACTGTTCTAAGCATTCCTGGGATAAAACGAGCATGCGTGTGACATGCTTCGGAACTTAACCATATAAGCTCATATAATACGCTAATAAGACATTATGGATGAATTCTCAAAAGATCAAATGCTTATTTGGTTTCAAAAGTAAACTATTTTTCGATTTGGAGTGTATTTGCACTGTTTTAAGCATTCCTGGGATCAAAAGACTGTGCGTGTGACATGCTTCAGAACTTAAGTAAATAAACACATATAATACGCTAATAATACATTAAGAATGAGTTCTCAAAAGATCAAACGCTTATTTGGTGTCAAAAAGCACTCTATTTTTTGATTTGGAGTGTGTTTGCACTGTTTTAAGCATTCTTGGGATAAAACGAGCGTGCGTTTGGCACGCTTTGGAACTTAACATATAAACACATATAATACACTGATAATGCATTAAGAATGAGTTCTGAAACCATCAAATGCTTATTTGGTGTCAAAAGTACACTATTTTTTATTTAGAGTGTATTTTGATGTGTTATAAACTAGCACTCAAATTAAACCCTCTTATTGACAATTGTAGTAAAGATGTAAGTAGGGATCTTTCTGGGCCGGGGATTAGGAGGGATTGCTAATCTACTTAAAACTGACTCAAAAACACTAAACTAGACTCTAATAACTGATAAGAGCATATTTATGCGACTTAGTTAGCTTGTTTTCTTGCATATTTGTTGTTAGTTCTTAGTTATTTTAGTGTTTTAAGCTATTTTCATGTGTTTGTAGGTCCAAAGGGTTAAAGGAGCAAGAAAGTGCATTTTGGTGTATTTTGGAGCAGTTTTGGGCACTAAATGGATTGCACATGCTTGGAGCTAAGTGGATGGACGAAATTGAAGATCAAATGAGCTGAGGATCAAATGAAGAATGAAGAGTTGAAAATTGGAAGCCAAAGTTTCTAAAGTTGGAAGTTTCTATTCTTGGAGGTTTCCATTCTTGAAAGTTTCTATTCTTGGCTTGGAAGTTTCCTAATCCTTCCTCACCTATGTTCCAACCACAAAAGGGTTCCAAAACATGTTAGGTTGCCTAATTACATGTTTCTAGACGTCCTAGAACCTTTCATTGAGGTTGCCGCACCCCTCTATCCCTTTCCCCTTCCTTGCCGTGCAAGGGAGGCCTTTCTTCCCTAAAATCTGAACCAAAACACATTCCTTTTTTGTTTCCTAACCTTGCCGCACAAGGGAAAGCACATTCCCTTTCCTTTAAAGCCTCTGCCTTAAAAGCACATTCCCTTTCCTTTAAAGCCCCTGCCGCATATCCTTACCCTTTTTCTCTAGGATTCTGATTTTATTTCCCTTCTTCTAAAGGATTTGAATTAATTTCTGTTAACTAAATTAAGTTAGGGTTTTGATTTCCTTTTAGCTTTAAATAAAGCCCCCTACCGCAGATTATAGGAATCATTCATTCATTCCAATACACATCCCTAACCCTCTCTAAAACCCTTTGCCGCACCATACACCTATCCTAACCATAACCATACCTTCTCCTATCCATTCTCTCATACAAATAACGCTTCAACCCATCACCAACACCTTATGCCGCAGCAAAGGAAGGGAAGGAAATTTCTTGGACGTGCTTGCTGTTCAATTTTGATCGCTGGAGCGTTTAGGTGTTTTCTTTCTTTTGTTTTCAATGTATACATCGGTTTACCTTTGTTTTGCGATTATGAGGAACTAAGCCCTTTGGGCTAGGGGGCTATTCAAAGCCATGAACATGCTTGCAATATGAATTGATTACCTTCAGTTATGATTTCATAAATTGTGAATTCAATTTGCTTAACTGTTTGATTGATAACTTATTCTTGAATGTTGATTAAGAGTGCACGCTTAGTTTTCATGCATGAATTTGATGCTAGAATATAAGGGAATTTCACCTAATCGTTATGAACTTGTATTCATGTGTAGTGGAGTATCATGCTAAGTGAATTCTTGGCAGGAGTATCATGCTCATCATAGTTACGAATGCCTCGTCAATGCTTATAGTTTTCATGAAACTTAATAATCTTTGATTGTATCTCTATTGTGCTGTTCATGTAGGGGACTTTTAGAGAATGTGTTGAATTGTTGTATGCGCTTTCCTTTCCAATTCAATAACTTAAGGAAAACTTGAGGGTTAATTTAAGCGTACGTAATTAATCTGGGGTGTTGAGTTTGATGGTTTATCAAAAGAACAAATGAAAATCGATTTGTATGCAAGTGTGTCATGTGTGGAGAAGAACCTTCTAGCTAGCCCATCATCCATTAAAACTACCCAATTTCGTGCCCAAATTTGTCTAAGTCTTTAGTTTACCTGTTTTACTTTAAATTCGACCAAAACCCAATCCCCTTTACTTTCTTGTGTCAATTAGGTTAGAATCTGTCCAACTTTGTGTTTTTAAGTGTTTTGAGTCTTTATAGTTCCAAATTCGTCCAAATTCATCCCTAGAGTCTGTTTTGGGTCTATTTGGCTATTTTAAGCTGTTTTGAGTCAATTTAGTTGTTTTGAGTCATTGAAGTCTAGTTGTGCATTCTTTGAGTCTAGTTTAGTGTTTTAAACTTAGTTTTACGTTTTTAAGTCAGTTTTAAGTGTTTTAGCAATCCCTCCTAATCCCCGGTCTAGAACGATCCCTACTTGCATCTTTACTACAATTGTCAACAAGAGGGTTTAATTTGTGTGCTTATATATTTTGCATCAAATTTTTGGCGCCGTTGCCGGGCATTAGCAACTTTGCTAATCCATTGTTTCTTTTTTATTTTTGTGTGTTTTGTTTCAGTTTCTTATTTTATTTGTTTGTTTTTTGTTTTAGGTACTAGTTTATGACTCGGAGTTCTCAACATGTTCGTGAGAATATCTTAGAGTTTGATGACGATTTTGAATGAACGTTGAGAAGGAAAAAGAAGAATCCAGGCCCTATTCCATCTAGTTCTAACTCTGCACCCGAGATAGAAGGACTAGAGGGGGAAGAAGACGCCACGGCTCAGAACTTAGAGCAAGAACAAGTCATGGCAGTGGACGATCGAACAATTAAAGAGTTTTCTACCTCGGGATTGGACAATTCTGCGCCTTTATGCATCCAATACCCTAGGGCGGCTGAAGACAAGACCGATGAGTTTGAATTGAAGTCTAGCTTGCTGCACCACATTCCCAAATTCCATGGGCTGTCCATGGAAGATCTGATGCGATGTAAAACAACACACAAATTAAACCCTCTTGTTGACAGTTGTAGTGAAGATGCAAGTAGGGATCGTTCTAGGCCGGGGATTAGGAGGGATTGCTAATAAACTCTAAACTGACTTAAAAACATAAAAACAAACTTAAAAACACAAAACAAGACTCACAAGACTCAAAACAAACTTAAAAGACTCAAAACAGCTTAAAACAATAAAAAAGACTCAAAATAGACACTAGGAACTGGTTTGGACGAAAATAAACTCAAAGGACTAACTAGACACAAAACCAAACAGATTCTAACTAAACTAACGCAACGTAAAGATGGGGGGATTGGTTTCTACGAAAATTGAATCTAAAACTAAGTAACTTGCAGATTCTAAACAAAGACATAAAACTAAGGTGATTCAATGGATAATGGGCTAGCTAAAGGGTTCTTCTCCACACATGGCACACATGCAATACAAAATTGATTTCCAGTTACGATTTCGATAAACCATGAAACTCAACACTCCAGATTAATTAAGTACGCTTAAATTAACCTTCAAGTTCTCCTTAAGTTATTGAATTGGATGGGAATGCACATACAACAATTAAAACATTGTTTAAAAGTCCCCTACGTGAACAACACAACAAAGATACAATCAGAGATCATTAAACTTCAAGAGAACTATAAGCATTGACGAGGCATTCGTAATTATGATGAGCATGATACTCCTGCCAAGAATTCACTTAACACGATTGTGACTAGCAACCTCCACTACACATGAATATAAGTTCATAACAATTAGGTGAAATTCCCTTATATTCTAGCATCAAATTCATGCATGCAAACTAAGTGTCGACCCTCAATCAACATACAAGAATAAGTTATCAATCAAACAGTTAAGCAAATTGAATTCATAATTTATGAAATCACAACTGAAGGTAATCAATTCATATTGCAAGCATGTTCATGGCTTTGAATTTCCCCCTAGCCAAAACGAGTTTAGCCTCTCATGTTCACAGCAAAACAAAGAGAAATTAAATTAAATATTGAAAACAAAGATAGATTACACCAAGAAACGTTCCAGCAATCCAACTTGAATGCCAAGCACGTCCAAGGGGTCCCCTTCTTCTTCCTTTGTAAAGTTGCGGCACAAGGGTTAGGGTGTGTAGAATGGGTGGTGATGGGTGGTAGAGGATGGATAGGTAGACAGGTGGATGAAAGGTGGATTTTCGCCGGAAAGTGTGTAGTATGGTCCAGCCCAACTAAATGGTGCGGATGGCCTTATTTATAGGGCTAGGGTTGAAAGGCAATCAGAAAATAATCAGAAAGGTTCATAACTTAGCTAATTTGCCACAATTGAATAGGTAAGAAAGAATCAGAATTTAAAGAGAAATAGGAATATGAAATTCGGCAGAATTGTGTAGGAGAGAAAAGGAATGTGTTTAAAGGTCAGAAATTAAGAGAGAAAGGGAAAGAAGGTGCGACATTGATTTGTATAAGAAAGGGGAAGTATTTTTGGGCAGAAAATAGGCAAGAAAACCTTCCCCGGTGCAGCAAGGATTAGAATAAACGAGGAATGTGTTTTATGACATAAAATAGGCAAGAAAACCTCTCCCTTGTGCGACAAGGATTGAAACAAAAGGGGAATGTGTTAGGCACGGTTTTGGGCTTCTAGAATGAGTAATTAGGCAACCTACATGTTTTAGAAACCCCAAAAATGGAAACCTCCACAAATGGAAACTTGCACAAATGGAAACCTTCACAAATAGAAACTTCCAACTTTAGAAACCTTGGCTTCCAATTTTGAACTCTTCATTCTTCATTTGATCCTAAGCTCATTTGAACTTCAATTTCGTCCATCCACTTAGCTCCAAGCATGTGCTTTCCATTTAGTGCCCAAAACTGCTCCCAAAAGCACCAAAATGCACTTTCTTGCCTACTTTGCACTTTAGACCTACAAACACACGAAAATAGCTTAAAATACTAAAATAACTAAGAACTAACAACCTAAATGCAAGGAAACAAGTTAACCAAGTCGCATAAATATGCTCCTATCAAGATCCAAACAAGCATCTGAAAGAGTTCGAAGTGGTGTGTTCAAGCATGACTCCAATCAATGTCGATGGCAACATTTTGAAGATGAAGGCTTTCCCTTCTCTCTTCTAGAGAAGGCTAAGGATTGGTTATATGAATTAGCCCCTGGAACCGTCACTTCTTGGGAGAGCATGAAGAGGGCGTTCTTAGAGAAGTTCTTCCCCACTTCAAGAGTCATTCTTTTGAGGAAGAAGATTAGTGGAATCCAACAAAGCCAAGGGTAGTCCTTTCCAGCGTATTATGAGCATTTCAAAAGCCTTGTAGCAACATGTCCTCAACAACAAATGAAAGAAGAGCTTCTACTTCAATACTTTTATGAAGGCCTTCTACCAATTGAAAGGCAAATGCTAGATGCTTTAGCGGAAGGTGCATTGGTTGACAAAACACCTACGGCAACAAAGACACTAATTGCAAACCGTGCATTGAATGCACAACAATATGAAGGCCTTGGGCAAAGGAACACACCACGGCAACAATTGAATGAGGTAAGTTCCGCATCCGACATTCAATCTCAATTAGGTAATTTTACTTCTATTGTGTCTCAGATGGCCGAAAGGATGAGGATACAAGGACCAAGTGTGTGTGGCGTGTGTTCTGTCCAAGGATACTCCTATGAGAAGTGCGCTCAATTGATTGAGAATGGTGGATGGGAAAGCGCCAATGCAATTTGATTTCAAGGCCAAAACCAGCTAAGGAACGTCCATACTCTAATACCTACAATCCAGGTTGGAGAGACCACCCAAATTTCAAGTGGAGGGAGCCCCAATAACCCCAACAACAAGGAGGCTTTAGGCAGCAACCCCCGGGCTTCTACACAAAGCCATACGTACCAACACAAGCCCCACAACAATCTGCCTAAAACACTTCAAGTACTTCTTTGAATAATGACACACTTCTTAAGTTACTCACCAATTTGTCTCAATAGCAAGAAAATCAAACTAAAGCAATGCAAAACCAAAGGCAAAAGGGTGGATCAATTGGAAAAGCAAATTAGGCAGATTGCGGAGTTTGTAGGACAGTTTCGAGACCACGAAAAACTCCCTAGTTCAACCATTGCAAATCCAAATGGGGGTTTTGAAACTGCCAAGGCAATCATTTTAAGAAGTGGCAAGGACAGCAGGGCAGGATCACAACCAACAAAATCAGATCACAAGGAAGATGAAATGATGCAATTTGAAGAGGAGGAATACACTCAACCCATGGCAGGGGTGGAAACACCTTTGCCGCAGGCCCCTATTGCTCTTAAGCCATCCAATCTATCCAATAAAGGTAAGAACGTGTCAAATTCAATTCCTACAAACATTATTCCTTCGAATGTACGTTTTCCTCGCAAGTTCATGCAAACAAAGAAAGAGGAAGCTGAAAAGGACATTCTGGAGACGTTTAGCAAAGTTCAAGTCAACATTCCACCACAAAAAGAAGAATTTTGAATAAAGAAGCGGTCAAGGTAAGTGAGAATGTTTCAGCCGTCTTGCAACGAAAACTGCCCACTAAATGCAAAGATCCTGGCAGTTTTACAATTCCTTGTGTAATTGGCAATACTAGGTTTAAACATGCCATGTTAGACTTAGGTGCATCTATTAATGTCATGCCTTATTCAATTTATGCATCTATGAACTTAGGAGAGTTGAAAAATGATGGTGTGATTATCCAATTGGCTGATCGTTCTAATGCCTATCTAAAGGGTGTTTTGGATGATGTTTTGGTGTAGGTCAATCACCTAATATTCCCAGCGGACTTCTATGTGCTTGACATGGACGATTCAAGCAATTCTTCATTGCCGATCCTTCTTGGAAGGCCATTCATGAAAACTGCTCGTACAAAGATTGATGTGTTCACATGGGCTTTAACAATGGAATTCGATGGGAATGTTATTGATTTCAAAATTTCTGAAGCTATGAAGTACCCTAGTGATGATCATTCATGTTTTTCTATTGATATAATTGATTCTTTGGTGCAGGAATACTTTAAGGATTTACAAGATGATGTGCTTGGAAAAACCATTTCCAGAGGCATAGGAGTCAAAATTGAAGAAATTGGAGAGATATCAACCCATGGCAAGCATGATGCATTCCTTGCCATGCCTACATGTGAAAAAGAGGCAGAGATGGTTGCTGCCTTTGAATCATTGCCACCGCATGATGGTAAGCCTTCTAACTTCGATTCAATTCCCGTTTTGACTAATAAATTGCTTCCTTCAGTAATTCAGGCACCTACCCTTAAACTTAAACCATTACCAAGCCATTTGAAGTACGTTTTCTTGGGGGAACAAGAGACCTTGCCTGTCATTGTCTCTTCTTTCCTCACGGCACAAGAAGAAGAAAAGTTAGTGCGTGTCTTGAAGAAGTTCAAATCTGCCATAGGTTGGACCTTGGCTGACATCAAGGGGATAAGCCCTACCACTTGCATGCATTGCATATTTATTGAGGAGGGGGCCAAACCAACTAGAGAGGCTCAACGCCATCTCAACCCTCCGATGATGGAAGTTGTGAAAAAGGAGATAATCAAGCAACTTTATTGTGGAGTGATCTACCCCATCTCTGATAGCCCTTGGGTTTTACCTATCCAAGTCGTTCCTAAGAAATCTGGAATCACGGTTGTGAAGAATGAAGAAGACGAACTTGTGCCCACCCGTATCCTAACCGGTTGGAGAGTTTGCATCGACTATAAGAAACTCAACGCCACAACAAGGAAGGATCATTTCCCACTGCCATTCATTGATCAAATGCTTGAGAGGTTAGTAGGTCATTCATTTTATTGTTTTCTTGATGGATATTCTGGTTATAATCAAATTGTCATAGCCCCGGACGATCAAGAAAAGACCACTTTCACTTATCCCTTTTTAACATTTACTTTTCGTCGCATGTCATTCGGTTTATGCAATGCACTTGCCACATTCCAAAGATGCATGGTAAGTATTTTCTCCGACAGTGTTGAAAAGATCATTCAAGTCTTTATGGATGATTTTAGCGTGTTTGGTGATTCGTTTGAGGATTGCTTGGCTAATCTGACTTTAATCTTGAAAAGATGTTGATGCAATTTAAAACAGCACACAAATTAAACCCTCTTGTTGTCAATTGTAGTAAAAAATGTAAGTAGGGATCGTTCTAGGCCGAGGATTAGGAGGGATTGCTAAAACACTTGGAACTGACTCAAAAACGTAAAACTAAGTTTAAAACACTGGACTCAAAGAATTCTAAACAAATTGAAAAGACTCAAAACTAAGTAGAATGACTCAAAACAGCTTAAAACAACTAATTAGAATCAAAACAGACACTATGGGTGATTTTGGACGAAATTTGGTTTTACTTTGACTCAAAACATTTAAAAACACAAAGTTGGCCAGATTCTAACTAATTTGACACTTTAAAGTAAAGGGGGGGTGGTTTGGTTTTGACGAATTTGAAAACTAACAAAGTAAAGTGCAAAAACTTAAAAACTAGACAGAGTTAGGCACGAAATTGGTGTTTTGGATGGATGATGGGCTAGCTAGAGGGTTCTTTTCCACACATGACACACTTGCATACAAATCAATCTCTAGTTGTTTCTTTCAATAACCCATGAATCTCAATGCCCCAAGTTATTTAGGTACACTTAAATTAACCCTCAGATTTCCATTATGTCATTGAATTGGACGGAAATAGCGCATCACAATCAAATTATTCTTCAAGAGTTCCCTACATAAAAGCGCATAATAGAGAAACAATCAAAGATCATTACGTTATATGAAAATCATAAGCGTTGACAAGGTATTCGTAACTATGAAAGCGCATGATACTCCTGCTAGGAATCTACTTAACACGATCGTGACCAGCGACCTTTACTACTTGTGAATATAAGTTCATAACGATTAGGTGAAACTCCCTTATACTATAGCATCAGATTTATGCATGTAAATTAAGTGTGCACTCTCAACCCACATACACAAACAATTTTAATGCAAACAGTTAAGTAAATTGAATTCACAACTTACGAATTCACAACTGAATGTAATCATTACATATTGCAAGTATAATCATGGTTTTGAATTCCCCCATAGCCAAGAGGGGTTTAGTTCCTCATTTTCATAGGAAAACAAAGATAAATAAACTTAAACATTGAAAACAAAGAATGACTTACACCTAAAACGTTCCAGCAATCCAACTTGAATGGCAAGCACGTCTAAGGGTTCTTCTTCTTCTTCCTCTTTGCTGCGGCACAAGGTATGGTTGATGGTTTTGGGTGGTGAATTGTATGAGAGAATGGCTGGTAATGTGTTTGGATGTGTCAAATGGTGAATGAATATTGTAGGCTGCGGCACAAAGGCTTATTTTAAAGCTAAAAGGAAATCAAAACCCTAACTTAATTTGGTTAACAGAAATTAATTCAAATCCACTAGAGAAATGGAAATAAAATCAGAATCCAAGGGGAAAAAGGGTAAGAACATGCGGCAGAAGGTTTAAAGGAAAGGGAATGTGCTTGTAAGGCAGAAAATAGGAAAGAATCCTCTCCCTTGTGCGGCAAGGTTAAGAAACAAAAAGGGGAACGTGTTTTGGTTCAGAAATTGGGGAAGAAAGGCCTCCCTTGCACGGCAAGGAAGGGGAAAGGGATAGGGGGTGCAGCAACCTCAAGGAAAGGTTCTAGGACTTCTAGAAAAATGTAATTAGGCAACTTAACATGTTTTGGCACCTTTTGTGGCTGGAACATAGGTGAGGAAGGATTAGGAAACTTCCAAACCAAGAATAGAAACTTTCAAGAATGGAAACCTCCAAGAATAGAAACTTCCAACTTTATAAACTTTGGCTTCCAATTTTGAACTCTTCATTCTTCATTTGTCTTGAATCCAATTCTTCACATCTTCATTCAATCCTAAGCTCATTTGATCTTCAATTTTGTCCATCCACTTAGCTCCAAGCATGTGCAATCCATCAAGTGCCCAAAACTGCTCCAATATGCACCAAAATGCACTTTCTTGCTCCTTTAGCCCTTTAAACCTACAAACACACGAAAATAGCTTAAAACACTTAAATAACTAAGAACGTAAATGCAAGGAAACAAGCTAACTAAGTCGCATAAATACGCTCCTATCAAATTCCCCCACATTTAGCTTTTGCTAGTCCTCGAGCAAAACAAAACAAACAAAAGAAACAAAACACAATCGAGACCTTCCAACAATTGTCTCAAGGATTTCCAATGAACATGACATATTAAAAATCATCACTTACACAGATTTTGATCATCCTTACACTTGAATTCATACGTAATCACAGTCACCATTCACTAGTTCGCATTTAATTAATTAAAACAACATTTTGAATGTAGTAACATGCTAGAGAATTTGCTCAATTCCTTACAAGATACTCTCAATTTTCACTCAGATTTTCTGACTACACTCCCTACACTAGGTATATGTGAGAAGATTGATGTAAACATGAAAACGAACACTCATATATGTTATAACAAAGAAAGCACTTTTCTGGAGTTATGAAGGAATATATAAATATGATCTCATGAAAGGAATGCTACTACTTAGATGCAAGAACCAGTGACACCATATGCTCATACCAATTCCAAACTCTACATATTGAAACACACAACACCCAAGATTGAAGTTAAGGGTTGTAACGGGGCTAAGCGTGTTGGCTAACAAAGAAAGATTAAGGATAAACAAAAGTTCTTAAAGAAATAGTAAGCAAAGCAATGAAATCAACACTTAGAATTCACTTTTGAATGCAGAAATTTAACTTTGAACAAAAAGGGGAGATTTACACATTTTAGGGCTAGATTCAATGTTTTGGACCCTTCCTTCAACAATCAACACTTCTTAAACTCATTCTTTCTTCTTTTCAAACTCTTTTTCATTCTTTTCACAACTTTTTCTTTTCTTTTTCTTTTTCCACGAATTTTTCTATTTCTTTACCAAATATGTGCCTTATTTCTTTTTCTTGGCACACAAACACACACAGATCCCTTCCCCCACACTTGATTTACTGCATAATGTAGATCAAAAGGAATTCATTTTAAGTCATGCTTACTATCCTTTAAGAACAAGTGTATGGATGGTCCTAATCTAGGCTAGGTAAGGATAATGTGGCTAACAAAGAAAATAGGCTAAATAAAGCTCAAAGGGTTAAACCTACAATACATATGAAATAGGAGGGTTTGGCTTTTTGGCTTTGGTGGCAACTAAACAACTTCATCTTGATATGTGTTATGCAATTCAATGTCATGCTTTGAATGAAACAGATATGAGTTCTAGCATTTGGATCTATAATGATGAAAACACATTCTAAGTAGCAACCAAGCAAAGAATAATGAGATCATGCAACGATTTTAGAAAACAAAGAATCACAGATTAATAACACTCCAAAAGACGTTTAGGCTTAAGTCTCTCAGGGATGTAGCGTTAGTTTAAGTTCCTTCCTTCAAGCATGTTACAAAAACTGATTTTATCCTTTTGTGATCAAATTTGAATTCGTAAACAACAACTACAACCAAGCATAAACCAAGAGTATTTCAAACTTCCATCTATGTTCGTAACTTCCTTTAACAGTCATGCAATTAAAAACCAAATCCTCATCATTGTGTTGAAAGGTACCTAAGACACAAACACACAAAAAATGACTCTAAAAACACTTGAAAAACTGATTTTTTTCAAATTTTCGTATTTTTACTTCAAAACACACAAAAACACTCCAAAACAGCTTAAAAACACTTAAAAATAGTGAGAAACAACTTTAGAAGTAATGGATGATAAAATCCCACGAATTTGCATAAAAAACACTTTGTTACCCCCTACATTTAAATCAAACATTGTCCTAAATGTTTCAAGCATAAACTCACAGAAAGCAAACAAATAACACAACTAACTAATCAAAGCAAAAATGAAAGCAGTAAAGAGAAGGGTTTAGGAACGCAAATCTGGTTATTAGATGATTCCTAGAACTCCCTTCATTGAATGCATGGGTTGCCTCCCAAGAAGCGCTTGCTTTAACGTCGTGCAGCCAGACGAATAGCTCCAATTAAACTTCATTGGAGCCCACGACATGGAGGGGTATTTCCTCCACAACATGCTCCTCAAAATGCTCGTAGTATGGCTTCAAACGGTGCCCATTCACCTTGAATTCTTGTCATGTTTTCAAGCTTTGAACTTGGACTGCACCATATGGAAAAACATTAGTAATAACAAAAGGGCTAACCCATTTGGAACGTAACTTACCAGGGAATAAACGAAGGCGGGAATTAAAAAGTAACACTTTCTGCCCAATTGAGAATGATTTGCCATGAATCATCTTGTCATGATAAGCCTTGGTCTTCTCCTTGTAAATTCGAGCGTTCTCGTAAGCCTCGTGCCTAATCTCTTCAAGTTTATTAATTGAAGCTTCCTGTGAATTCTAGCGGCATCAATGTCCATGTTGAATGTTTTGATAGCCCAATGCGCCTTGTGATCCAATTCTACAATAAGATGGCATGGTTTTCCATAGATGAGCCGAAATGGGGACATGCCAATGGGTGTTTTGTAGGCCGTGCGATATGCCCACAGTGCATCATCCAAACGCAAGCTCCAATCCTTCCTTGTTGGCCCAACGTTCTTTTCTAAAATTTGCTTGATTTCTCTATTCGAAACCTTGGCTTGGCCATTTGTTTGAGGATGGTAAGGTGTAGAAACCTTATGTGTGACATTGTACTTCTTGAACAGTGCCTCAATGGTTCGATTGCAAAAGTGAGAACCTCCATCACTTATGATTACTCTTGGCATTCCAAACCTTGCAAATATGTTAGTTCGAATGAAATCTGCAATCACTCTAGAATCATTAGTTCGAGTGGCTCTTGCTTCCACCCATTTCGACACATAATCCACATCAAGTAAGATATAAAGGAAACCATGTGAATAAGGAAAAGGACCCATAAAATCAATGCCCCAAACATAAGATATAAAGGAAACCATGTGAATAAGGAAAAGGACCGATAAAATCAATGCCCCAAACATCAAAAATTTCGATAGGAAGTATAACAGTTTGCGGCATTTGATCCCTTGCACCTATATTACCCGTTCTTTGACAAGGATCACAAGATATACAAAAGGTTCTAGCATCCCTAAATATAGTTGGACAATAAAATCCACATTCTAAAACCTTAAGGCATGTGCGTTGTGTCCAAAAGTGTCCCCCACATGCATAAGTGTGGCAGAAAGTTATAATTGAATTAAACTTCGAATCATGCACACATCTACGTAGAATCTGATCAGAGCAATATTTCCATAAGTATGGATCATCCCAAACATAAAAACGTGCATCCTTTTTCAATTTATCATGTTAGAACCTGTTTAGGGTGCTGAGGACTTGTTTGGACACCAAATAATTCACCAAATCAGCATACCAAGGTTCACTTACCTTAATGGACAATAATTGCTCATCAGGAAACGTTTCTTGAATGGGTGTGGGCTCCTCATCATGCACCAAACGGCTCAAGTGGTCAGCCACCACGTTTTCACTCCCTTTCTTGTCCCTGATTTCAATATCGAACTCTTGGAGAAGAAGCATCCATCGAATTAACCTTGGCTTGGCTTCCTTCTTTGTGAGCAAATACTTCAGCGCTGCATGATCAGTGTAAACAATGACTTTAGTGCTAATTAAATAAGAATGAAACTTATCTAATGCAAATACAACAGCAAGGAGTTCTTTTTCAGTTGTGGAGTAATTCAATTGGGCATCATTCAAGGTCCGGGAAGCATAATAGATGACATATGGCTGTGTGTTCTTCCTTTGGCCTAAAACAGCTCCAATTGCATAATCTGATGCATCACACATTAGCTCAAAAGGAAGGCTCCAATCTGGTGGGATGATGATTGAGGCCGAAGTAAGCATGTCCTTGAGGTGTTTGAAAGCCTTCTCACATTCCCTGTTGAACTCAAAAGCCACTTCTTTTTGGAGGAGACGGCATAGGGGCTGTGCAATTTTTGAAAAATCCTTGATAAATCGCTTATAGAATCCTGCATGGCTAAGAAAAGAACGAACCTCTCTAACCGAAGTAGGAGAGGGTAAGTAGCGTACAAGATCTATTTTTTATTTATCAACCTCAATTCCATTCTCTGAAATAATATGCCCTAAAACTATGCCTTGTTTTACCATAAAATGACACTTTTCCCAATTTAAAACAAGGTTAATTTCAATGTATCGTTTTAAGATCCAACTTTGAGAAATATTTGGCACCAAAGAGTTCATCTAAGAGCTCATCAATCAATGGTATTGGATATTTGTCTTTAATTGTCAACCGATTGAGTGCCCTATAATCCATGCACATTCTCCAAGTACCCTTTTTTTTCTTCACTAACAAAACTGGAGAGGAAAATGGACTATGGCTTGGCCTTATAAAACCAGAATCTAGCAGTTTTTTGACACATTTCTCGATTTCAGTCTTTTGGAAAGGACCATACTTGTAGGGTCTTGCACTAGGAGGCTTGCACCCTTCTATTAAAGGTATCTTGTGATCATGGTACCTTGATGGAGGCAATCCTGATGGTGGTTGAAATATAGATTGAAATTGATCCAACAAAACCTGCAGATCTGTTTCTTGTGTGGAAGGCAGCTGTGAAAGGTTGGAAGGAAGTATGTGCTCCTCACTGACTTGTAAAACAAATAGTGCAGCTCCCAAACAATGATCATGAGTGAGTAATTTATCCATTTGCAAAGAAGATAGTGGAATTAAGGTGGATAAATCGTAGTGCAAACAAGGTATAGTTTTGGGTCACATAGTCTCTAAACGTGGAATTGAGGTGGATAAATCGAAAGTAGATCTTGTACGTCACTTACCTTCTCCAACTTTGGTTAGAGAGGTTCGTTCTTTTCTTGGGCATGCAGGTTTCTATAGATGATTTATCAAGGATTTTTCAAAGATTGCACAGCCCCTTTACCGTCTCCTCCAAAAGGATGTACCCTTCGACTTCAACAAGGCGTGTGAGGAAGCATTCAAACATCTCAAGACATTGCTAACTTCGGCACCCATCATCACTCCACCAGATTGGAGCATTCCCTTTGAGCTCATGTGTGATGCATCAGATTATGCAATTGGAGCTGTTTTACGCCAAAGGAAGAACAAGCAGCCACATGTCATCTATTATGCCTCCTGGACATTGAATGATGCCCAATTGAACTACTCCACAACTGAAAAAGAACTTCTTGTTGTTGTCTTTGCATTAGATAAGTTTCGTTCTTATTTAATTGGAACTAAAGTCATTGTTTACATTGATCATGCAACTTTGAAGTACTTGCTCACGAAGAAGGTCGCCAAGCCAAGACTCATTCGCTGGATGATTTTACTTCAAAAGTTTGATATTGAAATTAGGGACAAGAAAATGAGTGAAAATGTGGTGGCTGACCACCTAAGCCGATTGGTGCATGAAGAAGAGTCCATTCCTTTTCTAGAAACGTTTCCTAGCTTTGTCAATGCGAATTAACGCGATGCTAGGAACGTTTCTAGCATGGGAATTAACACGATCACGTTTCCTAGCTTTCTCAATGCGAATTAAGTTAAGCACACACTCATTTACCTCAATGGACAGTAACTGCTCATCTGGAAACGTTTCTAGAATGGGAAGAGACTCTTCTTCACGCACCAATCAGCTTTGGTGGTCAGCACTTAATTCCTAGCTGAAAGTGCTTACAAAGCACATAATCTAGCCAATTGGTGCTTAACTTAATTCCCATTCTAGAAACGTTTCTAGCATTGACAAAGCACTTGCAACTATGACATCATGTCACTCATGCTAGGAATTGAACTTCACGCGATCGTGACCAGCAACCTTAACTACTTGTGAATATAAGTTTGTAACGATTATGTGAAACTCCCTTATACTCTAGCATCAGATTTATGCATGCCAATTAAGTGTCGACCCTCAATCAACAAACACAAATAAGTTATCAATCAAACAGTTAAGCCAATTGCATTCACAATTCAAGAAATCATAACTGGAATTTCTCAACTCGAATTGCACACATAATCATGGCTTTGAAATCACACCTAGCCAAGAGGGATTTAGCCACTCATGTTCACAGCAAAACGAAAGGAAAAGAAATTAAACATTGTAAACATAGAATGAATTACACCTAGAATGCTCCAACAATCAAGCTCGAACATCCAAGAGTCCTTCCTTCTTTCTCCTTGCTACGGCACAAAGGTGGGTGAAGTGTATGGGATGTGTTTTGGGGTCAGGAATGTGTTTAGGCTGAATGGGAGTTGCAGCAAAAGGTGTGGATTGATTTCTGGCGTGAATGGATGAATGGGTGAATGAATCAATCCCCCTAAGTGCGGCAAAGAGTTTTATTTAGAGACTTTTGGGTAATAAAGCTAAGAAACAATTTAAGTAAAAGAAATTAAACCAAAACTTTAAGGGAAATAGGAATTAAAGTCAGAATCTTAAGGAAATTGAGCAAGTAGGTGCGGCAAGGATGGAAAGGGTAAGGGAATGCCTTGCAAGGCAAGGAAAAAGGATTTCCTTACTGATTTAGGTTCAGAAATTAGGCAAGTGGAAGATCCTTTGCACGACAAGGAAGGGAATAGAGAGATGTGGTGCGGTAAGGGTTGTTTATGTGCAAGGAAGGTTCAATTTGTGTCCTAAAATGCATAGGAGGCCTTCAATGTTGCTGGAACTTAGGGACATTTAGGATTAGGAAAGGTCAAACCAAAATAGGAAACCTTGGCTTAACTTTCTTACTTCAAGTAGGAATCCTTGTTTGAGTAGGAATCCATCTTCAATTAGGAATCCTCCTTTGATTAGGAATCCTTCTTTAATTAGGAATCCTTCTTTGATTAGGAATCTTAACATCTTCAAGTCTTCAATTTCGTCCATTCCTTTTGCTCCAAGCATGTGATATCCATTCCAAGCCCAATTTTGCTCCAAAAGGCTCCACAATGCACTTTCTTGCATACTTTGTCCTTAGAACCTAAAAACACACAAAAATGGCTTAAAAGACTAAAATAACTAAGAAATAACAATCTAAATGCACAAGAACAAACCAACTAAGTCACCTAAATATGCTCCTATCAGTGAGCCTTGGTATGCCGATTTGGTTAACTATTTGGAGACTAAACAAATTCCCAACTCCCTCAATAAGTTCCAGAGTGATCAACTTAAAAAGGAAGCTAGATTTTATGTTTGGGATGACCCATACTTGTGGAAATATTGCCCGTATCAGATTCTACGTAGGTGTGTGCATGAGTCTGAATTTCATTCAATTTTAAGTTTCCGTCACACCTATGCATGTGGGGGTCATTTTGGCACCCAAAGGATAGCTTTTAAGGTTCTTGAATGTGCATTTTATTGGCCTACTTTGTTTAAAGATGCTAGAACCTTTTGCATAACATGTGATCGTTGCCAAAGGACAGGAAATATAGGCCAAAAAGACCAAATACTGCAGGCCCCAATCTTTGTTATTGAAATTTTTGATGTTTGGGGTATCGATTTTATGGGTCCTTTTCCTTCATCTTTTGGTTTCAATTACATTTTACTTGTGGTTGATTATGTTTCGAAGTGGGGGGAAGCAAAAGCCACCCGTACTAACGATTCTAAAGTTGTTGCAGATTTTGTGAAATCTAACATCTTTTCCAGATTTGGGATGCCTAGAGTGCTCATTAGTGATGGGGGGTCTCACTTTTGCAATCGTGATGTAAAAATTAACTTGACACCCAAATTAAACCCTATTGACGACAATTGTAGTAGAGATGCAAGTAGGGATCGTTCTAAACCGGGGATTAACTAGGGATGCTAATCAACACAAATAAGACTCAAAAACACGAAACTAGACTCTATAGACTCAAAACTGACTTAAAACAATAAAAACAGCAAGAAACAATAAAAAAAACTCAAATCTAGACCTAACAATTGGTTTTGATGAAAATAGACCTTAAAAGACTCAAAAGACTAAAAGAAAACAAGTTTTGACTCTAAAAACAAGACTTAATGAAAAGGGATTTTGTTTTGACGAAATTGAAACTTAAAACAGAAACTTGTAAACTAAACTCAAAAGACATGAAATTGGGTGAATTAAGATGGTGAAAGGCTAGTTAGAGGGTTCCTTCTCCACACATGAACGTATGCATATGAATTGATTTCCAGTTATTCTTTCGATAAACCATGAATGACAATGCTTCGAATTAATTGTATTGCACTAATCAATTCTCAAATTTCCCTAAGTTCATTGAATTGAATGGATAACGCATCACAACCAAATTATTCTTATCAAGTTCCCTAACTATGGAATACGCATGATAGAGACACATATCAAAGATCATTAAGTTCCATCGAAATCATAAACATTGACAAGGCATTCAAAACTATGAACTGCATGATAATTCTGCCTTGGATTTACTTAACACAATCGTAACTAACGACTTTTACTACTTACGAATATAAGTTCATAACGATTAGGTGAAATTCCCTTATATCCTAGCATCAAATCCATGCATGCAAACTAAGTATGCATCCTTAATCAACACACAAGAACAAGTTCTCATTAACGCAGAAAAGTAAATCACATTCATGTTTTTGAATTCACCTCTAACTAAAATGAAATTAGTTCCACATGTCTAACATAATTGAAAAGCAAATTAAATTAAACATTGAACAAAAACTAAGGATAGAAAGAACCCAGAAATGCTCCAGCCCTCCAATGGCCTTGGATGGCATGTCACGGCACAAGACTCATTCCTCTCCAAACGATGCAGCAAGGGTGATTTGTTGTATGGATGATGGTAGTACGAAATTGGATGAATATATGGGGTGTCTGTTCCCTAATTTATGCGACAATATGATGTATTTATAGGGCTAAGAAGAGGCATGACCCCAAGTTGTTTTGGAGAAGAATTTAGGACTCCAAATCCTCAAGGAACAAAGCTAATTACAAGTCACAAGCCAGGGAGGACAAGGAAACCTTTGTGCGACAGAAAACCTAACTTCTAGATGCCAAAATCCAAAGAGAACAAGGATAAAGAGGTGCGACATCTAGAAGGACATTCTATAGGGACCAGGTTTAGGGGTTCTTGAAGGTCTAAAGTCAGATTTCTAGAACAAAAGGCCTAAAACATGCGACACCTTTGTAGGAAAGGATAAGGTGTTCTAGAAATCAGGTTTTAAGTCTCCTAAACTGAAATTAAATCCCTTTTGGTAGCTGGAAACAGGGTAGGATAAGATTAGGATAGGATAAGATAAGGTTTGGATAAGATAAGGTAGTTTGGATAATGTTTTGGATAATTCTCCTTCTTTGTAGCTGATTCCTTATCTTCTTTCACTTGAATTTATTTCTCCAACTCTTTTGCACATTCCTAGCCTCTCTTGAACTTCAATTTCGTCCATCCATTTTCATCCATGCATGTGACATCCATTCTTGGCCCAAAACTGCTCTAAAATGCTCCAAATTGCCTCTTTTTGCATACTTTGTCAATTGGACCTA
Organism: Heteromeles arbutifolia; assembly: GCA_024362995.1. Classification (NCBI taxonomy): domain Eukaryota; kingdom Viridiplantae; phylum Streptophyta; class Magnoliopsida; order Rosales; family Rosaceae; genus Heteromeles; species Heteromeles arbutifolia. The sequence continues at coordinate 31,980,146 of JANCRC010000002.1, read as the reverse complement.
CAAACACACGAAAATAGCTTAAAATACTAAAATAACTAAGAACTAACAACCTAAATGCAAGGAAACAAGTTAACCAGGTCGCATAAATATGCTCCTATCAAATCGAACCATTGAGGCGCTGCTGAAGAAGTACAATGTGACGCATAAGGTTTCAACACCTTATCACCCTCAATCAAGTGGCGAAGCCGATGTTTCGAATAGAGAAATCAAGCAGATTTTGGAGAAGACTATGGGGTCAAATAGGAAATATTGGAGCTTGCGTTTGGAGGATGCACTGTGGGCGTATCGTACAGCTTACAAAACACCCATTGGTGTGTCTCATTTTCGACTCATCTATGGCAAACCATGCCATCTTCCCATGGAATTAGAACACAAGGCACATTGGGCTGTCAAGACCTTCAATTTGGACGTGGACAAGGCTGGAATTCATAGAAAGCTTCAATTGAATGAACTTGAAGAGATTAGGCATGACGCTTATGAGAATGCTCAAATTTACGAAGAGAACACCAAGGCATTCCATGACAAGATGATTCGAGGTAAAACATTCTTCATGGGGCAGAAAGTGTTGCTATTCAATTCTCGTCTGATGCGATGTAAAACAGCACACAAATTAAACCCTCTTTTGACAATTGTAGTATATGTATAAGTAGGGATAGTTCTGGACCGGGGATTAGGAGGGATTGCTAATCTAAACTAAACTGACTTTAAAACACAAAAACACAAAAAGAAACTTGAAAACACTTAACTAGACTCACAAGACTCAAAACAAACTTAAAAGACTCAAAACAGCTTAAAACAACAAAAAAGACTCAAAACAGATACTAGGGAGTTATTGGACGAATTCCTAACTTTACTTGACTCAAAACACTAAAAGACACAAGTTTGGATAGATTCTAACTAATCTAACACAACCAAGTAAAGGGGGATTGAGTTTTGGACGAAATTAAAATAAAAACAAACAGAAACTAAAACTAAATAGATTTGCACGAAATTGGTGAATTGGATGGATGATGGGCTAGCTAGAAGGTTTTTCTCCACACATGACACACTTGCATACAAATCAATTTTTAGTTGTTCTTTCAATAAACCATGAACCTCAACACCCCAGATTAATTAGGTACGCTTAAATTAACTCTCAGATTTTCCTTATGTCAGTGAATTGGACCGAAGTAGCGCATCGCAATCAAATTATTCTTCAAAAGTTCCCTACATGAAAGCGCATAATAGAGATACAATCAAAGATCATTAAACTCTATGAAAATCATAAGCATTGACAAGGCATTCGTAACTATGAAAGCGCATGATACTCCTACCAGGAGTTTACTTAACATGATCGTGACCAGCGACCTTCAATACTTGTGAATATAAGTTCATAACGATTAGGTGAAACTCCCTTATATTCTACCATCAAATTCATGCATGTAAACTAAGTATGCATCCTTAATCAACATACAAGAATAAGTTATCAATCAAACAGTTAAGCAAATTCAATTCACAATTTATGAAATCACAATTGAAGGTAATCAATTCATATTGCAAATATATTCATGGCTTTGAAATTCCCCCTAGCCAAAAGGTTTTAGCTCCTCATGTTCACAGCAAAACAAAGAGACATAAACTTAGACATTGAAAACAAAAGAATGAAAACACCTAAGAATGTTCCAGCAATCCAATCTTGAATGGCAAGCACTCCAAGGGTCTTCCTTCTTCTCTTTGCTGCGGCACAAGGTGTTGAAGATGGTTTGAAGGGTTGTTTATGGTGGTGAATGGATATAGGTGAGTTATGGTGAAGGGTGGATGGTGGATTTTCGGCATGAATTGTGTAGAGAGATTTAAATGGTGCAACAAGCTTTATTTAAAGGGCTAGGGTACCCAGAAAATAATAGGAAAGGTTCAATACGTAGCTAATTTGGTTCCACAATTCAATAGGTAAGAAAGAATCAGAAAGTCAAAGAGAATAAGAATGTGAAATTAGGCAGAATATGTAGGACAGATTTAGGAATGTGTTTTGAGGTCAGAAATTAGGAGAGAAAGGTAACGAAGGTGTGGCATTGATTTGTAAGAGAAAGGGGAAGTATTTTTGGGCAGAAAATAGGCAAGAAAACTTCTCCCTTGTGAAGCAAGGATTAGAATAAAAGAGGAATGTGTTTTATGACAGAAAATAGGCAAGAAAACCTCTCTCTTGTGCAGCAAGGATTGAAACAAAAGGGGAATGTGTTAGGCACGGTTTTGGGCTTCTAGAATGAGTAATTAGGCAACCTACATGTTTTGGAAACCCCAAAATTGGAAACCTCCACAAATGGAAACTTGCACAAATGGAAAGCTTCACAAATAGAAACTTCCAACTTTAGAAACCTTGGCTTCCAATTTTGAACTCTTCATTCTTCATTTGATCCTAAGCTCATTTGATCTTCAATTTCGTCCATCCACTTAGCTCCAAACATAAGCTAACCATCCAATGCCCATAACTGCTCCAAAAAGCACCAAAATGCACTTTCTTGCCTACTTTGCACTTTAGACCTACAAACACACGAAATAGCTTAAAATACTAAAATAACTAAGAACTAACAACGTAAATGCAAGGAAACAAGCTAACTAAGTTGCATAAATATGCTCCTATCATCGTCTTCGTTTATTCCCTGGTAAGTTACGTTCTAAGTGGGTTGTTCCGTTTGTTATTACTAATGTTTTTGTTCATGGTGCAGTCTAAATCCAAAGCTTGAAACCTGGGCAAGAATTCAAGGTGAATGGGCACTGTTTGAAGTCATATTATGAGAACTTTGTTGAGCATGTCGTGGAGGAAATACCCCTCCAGGCCATGGTCCAATGATGCTTAATTGGAGGTATCGTCCGGCTGCATGACGTTAAAGCAAGCGCTTCTTGGGAGGTAACCCATGCATTCAACGAAGGAAGTTCTAGGACTCACCTAATACCTAGATTTGCGTTCCTAAACCCTTCTCTTTACTGCTTTCATTTTGCTTTGTTTAGTTCGTTATTTGTTGTTTGCTTTTTGTGAGTTTATGTTTGAAACATTGGGGACAATGTTTGATTTAAGTGTGGGGGGGTAACAAAGTGTTTTTGATGCAAATTCGTGGGATTTTATCACCTATCACTTCTAATGTTGTTTCTCACTGTTTTTAAGTGTTTTTAGTGTGTTTTGAGGTAGTTTTGTGTGTTTTGAAGTAAAAATACGAAAATTTGAAAAAAATCTGTTTTTGAAGTGTTTTTAGAGTCGTTTTGGTGTGTTTGTGTCTTAGGTACCTTCAATGATGAGGATTTGGTTTTTAATTGCATGACTGTTAAAGAAAGTTACGAACATGGATGAAAGTTTGATATGCTCTTGGTTTATGCTTAGTTGTAGTTGTTGTTTACGAATTCAAATTTGATCACAAAAGGATAAAATCAGTTTTTGTAACATGCTTGAAGGAAGGAACTCAAACCAACGCTACAACCTTGAGAGACTTGAGCCTAAACGTTCTTTTGGAGAGTTATTAATCTGTGATTCTTTATTTTCTAAAGTCGTTGCATGATCTCATTATTCTTTGCTTGGTTGCTACTTAGAAGGCGTTTCATCATTTAGTTCCAAATACTAGAACTCATGCCCATTCCATTCAAAGCATAACATTGATTTGAATAACACATGATCAAATGAAGTTGTTTAGTTACCACCACAGCCAAATAGCCGTAACCCCTATTTCATTTGTGTTATAGGTTTAACCCTGTTGAGCCTTGTTTAGCCTATATTCTTTGTTAACAACATTATCCTCACCTAGCCTAATATAGGATTATCCATACCCTTGTTCTTGAAGCATAGTGAAGCATGATTTAGAAGGAATTCCTTTTGATTGTCCTTTTGCAGAAAAACAAGTGTGGGGGAAGGGATTTGTGTGTGTTAGTGTGCCAAGAAAAGAAATAAGGCACGGTTTTGGTAAATAAAAAAAAATTCATGGAAAAAGAAAAGAAAAAAAGAAAAGTTGTGAAAAGAATGAAAAATAAGTGAGAATGAGCTCAAAAGTGTTGATTGTTGAAGAAAGAGTCCAAAAGTTTGAATTTGACACTAAATGTTGCATGTATATTCCCTTGTGTTAAAAGTTGATTTTTGCATTCAAAAGTGAATTCGAAGTGTCAATTTCATTACTTTGCTTGCTTTGTTTTAAGAACGTTTGTTTATCCTTATCCTTCTTTGTTAACCAATTCCCTTAGCCCCGTTTCAACCCTTAACTTCTATCTTGAGTGTTGTGTGTTTCAATTTGTGGAGTTTGGAATTGGTATGAGCATATGGTGTCAATGTTTCTCGCATCTAAGTAGTAGCATTCTGTTCATGAGATAATATTCATATATGCATTAATAATTCCAGAAAAGTTCTTTCCTTGTTATAACATATGTGAGTATTAGTCTTCATGTTTACATTAATCTTCTCACATATACCTAGTGTAGGGTGTGTAGTCAGAAAATCTAAGTGAAAATTGAGTGCATATCTAGTAAGGAATTGAGGGATTCTCTAAGGCATGTTACTACACTCAAAACGTTGTTTTAATTGATTAACTGTGAGCTAGTGGATGGTGACTATGATTAAGTATGTGCTTAAGGGTAGGGATGACTCAAATCTGTCGAAGTAATGATTTTTAGCATGTCATGTTCATTGGAAATCCCTGAGGCAATTGTTGGAAGGTTTAGATTGTGTTTTGTTTCTTATGTTTGTTTTCTTTTGCTCGAGGACTAGCAAAAGCTAAGTGTGGGGGAATTTGATAGGAGCATATTTATGCGATTTAATTAGCTTGTTTCCTTGCATTTACGTTGTTAGCACTTAGTTATGTTGGTACTTTAAGCTATTTTCGTGTGTTTGTAGGTCTTAGTGGCTAAAGGAACAAGAAAGTGCATTTTGGTGCATTTTGGAGCAATTTTGGGCATTGGAAGGATAACACATGCTTGGAGCAAGGTGATGGACGAAATGGAAGATCAAATGAGGCTAGGAATGAATAAAGAGATGAAAGAACTGAAGAAATGAAAATGAAGAATGAGGAGTTCAAAATTGGAAGCCAAAGTTTCTAAAGTTGGAAGTTTCTATTCTTGGAGGTTTCCATTCTTGAAAGTTTCTATTCTTGGCTTGGAAGTTTCCTAATCCTTCCTCACCTATGTTCCAGCCACAAGAGGATTCCAAAATATGTTAAGATGCTTAATTACTTGTTCTAGATGCCCTAAACCTTCCTTAAAGTCCATGCCGCACCACCCTTGCACATTCCCCTTCCTTGCCGCACAAGGAGGTTGCTTCTTTCCTGTTTTCTGATCTTAAAACCACATTCCCTTTCTTTAAAGTCAATGCCACACTTTTCTTTCCTTTCTTATCTATTTTGTAACCCACAATCACATTCCTTTTCCCATATAAATTCCTGCCACATGTCATTTCCTATTCTCTTTAAATTCTGTATCTTTCTTACTTAATTTGATTGATTTCTGACCTCTAATCTTTGTGGACAAAATAGCTAAGTTTCATTCACTTTCCCTAAGCCTTTGCCGTGCCCTAGCTATATAAATACATAACTTTCTTAGCCAAAATCATTCTCTAGACAATCCCTAATCTCTCTCCACTCTCTGTCGTATTTTCTCTTCACAAACTTTCACACTTTCTGACCTTAATCCCTCCTTGCTGCACCACTCACCTATCCTAAACACCACCATACTTTCTCCCATCCATTCCTCTATACAAACAACCCTTCAAACCATCACCAACACCTTGTGCCGCAACAAAGGAAGGGAAGGAAAGTTCTTGGACGTGCTTGCTGTTCAATTGGATCGCTAGAGCGTTTAGGTGTTTTCTTTCTTTTGTTTTCAATGTATAAATTTGTTTACCTTTGTTTTGCGATTATGAGGAACTAAGCCCTTTTGGCTAGGGGGCTATTCAAAGCCATGACTATGCTTGCAATATGAATTGTTACCTTCAGTTGTGATTTCATAAATTGTGAATTCAATTTGCTTAACTGTTTGATTGATAACTTATTCTTGCATGTTGATTAAGAGTGCACGCTTAGTTTTCATGCATGAATTTGATGCTAGAATATAAGGGAATTTCACGTAATCGTTATGAACTTATATTCATGTGTAGTGGAGGTTACTAGTCACAATCGTGTTAAGTGAATTCTTGGCAGGAGTATCATGCTCATCATAGTTACGAATGCCTCATCAATGCTTATGGTTCTCATGAAGTTTAATGATCTCTGATTGTATCTTTATTGTGTTGTTCACGTAGGGCACTTTTAGAGAATGTTTTGAATTGTTGTATGCGCATTCCCATCCAATTCAATAACTTAAGGAGAACTTAAAGGTTAATTTAAGCGTACCTAATTAATCTGGAGTGTTGAGTTTCATGGTTTATCGAATGAACAACTGAAAATCGATTTGTATGCAAGTGTTTCATGTGTGGAGAAGAACCCTCTAGCTAGCCCAAAATCCATCCAAAACATCAATTTCGTGCCACAATCTACCACAATCCCCTTTACTTTAAAGTGTCAAACTTACTTAGAATCTGTTTAACTTGTGTTTTTAAGTATTTTGAGTCAAGTCAAAACCAATTTTCGTCCAAAGTTGTCCCTAGAGTCTGTTTTGAGTCTATTTGATTGTTTTAAGCTATTTTGAGTCATTCTAGTCATTTTTTAGTATTTTCAGTTTGTTTTGCGTTCTTTGAGTCTAGTTTAGTGTTTTAAACTTAGTTTTACGTTTTTGAGTCAATTTCAAGTGTTTTAGCAATCCCTCATAATCCCCGGTTTAGAACCATCCCTACTTACATGTATACTACAATTGTCAACAAGAGGGTTTAATTTGTGTGCTGTTTTACATCACATCAGCTAGCTAGAGGGTTCTTCTCCACACATGACACATATGCATACAAATCGATTTCCAGTTGCTTTTCCAATAAACCATGAACCTCAACACCCTAGATTAACCGTGAACAGCGCTAATTAACCCTCAAATTTTCCTTAAGTCATTGAATTGGATGGATAACGCATTGGCAAACCAAATTATTCTTCAATAGTTCCCTACATGAACAGCATAATAGAGATACATATCAAAGATCATTAAGTTCTATGAAAATCATAAGCATTGACAAATCATTCGTAACTTGATAAGAGCATATTTATGCGACTTAGTTAGTTTGTTTCCTTGCATTTACGTTGTTAGTTCTTAGTTATTTTAGTGTTTTAAGCTATTTTTGTGTGATTGTAGGTCCAAAGGGCTAAAGGAGCAAGAAAGTGCATTTTGGTGCATTTTGGAGTAGTTTTGGGCACTAAATGGATAGCACATGCATGGAGCAAAGGGGATGGACGAAATTGAAGACCTAAGGATGCAAGGACTCCTAATTGAAGAAGGATTCCTAGTTGAAGAAGGACTCCTAATTGAAGAAGGATTCCTAATTGAAGAAGGATTCCTAGTTGAAGAAGGATTCCTAGTTGAATGAGGATTCCTAGAAGAATGAGGATTCCTACTCAAAGAAGGAATGTTAGCCAAGGTTTCCTACTTTGATTTTGACCTTTCCTAATCCTAAAAATTCCCTAAGTTCCAGCAACAAAGAAGACTCCTAACCATATTAGGACACTAAATAAGAACTTCTAGAAGTCCCAAAGACTTTGCCGCACCCTTTCCTTGTTTTCTCTTCCTTGCCGTGCAAGGGAGAGTCCTTCTTTCCTATTTTCTGCACCAAATCACACTCCTCTTTTCTTCCCTTCCCCTGCCGCATATCTCCTTACCCTTTCTTCCAAAATCGGCCACATAATTGCCTTTCCCTTTCTCTCTAGGACCTGCCGCATCTTACTTACCCTTTTCTTCTTAGGATTCTGATTATTTACTTTTTCTTGGAGGATTTGGACTTCAATTCTAATTCTAAAAATTAATGAGGGCCTTAACTTTCTTCCCCCTTTAAATAAAATCTTCTTTGCCGCAACATTATGATGCGATGTAAAACAACACACAAATTAAACCCTCTTGTTGACAGTTGTAGTAAAGATGCAAGTTGGGCTCGTTCTAGGCCGGGGATTTGGAGGGATTGCTAATCAACTCTAAACTGACTTAACAACACAAAAACAAACTTAAAAACACAAAACAAGACTCACAAGACTCAAAACAAACTTAAAAGACTCAAAACAGCTTAAAACAATCAAAAAGACTCAAAACAGACACTAGGGACTGATTTGGACGAAAATAAACTCAAATGAGTAACTAGATACAAATCTAAACAGATTCTAACTAAACTAACACAACTTAAAGATGGGAGGTTTAGTTTCTACGAAAATTGAATCTAAAACTAAGTAACTTGCAGATTCTAAACAAAGCATAAAACTAAGGTGATTCAATGGATGATGGGCTAGCTAGAGGGTTCTTCTCCACACATGACACACATGCAACACAAAACTGATTTCCAGTTACAATTTCGATAAACCATGAACCTCAACACCCCAACTTAACCGTGATGCACTAATTAACCTTCAGATTTCCCTAAGTTTATTGAATTAGATGAATGCATACAACAACCCAAAGTATTCCTCAATAGTTCCCTACATGAACTGCATAATAGAGATATATATCAAGAATCATTAAGTTCTATGAAAATCATAAGCATTGACAAGGCATTCATAACTATCAACTGCATGATACTTCTGCCAGGAATTTACTTAACGTGATCGTGACCAGCAACCTTCACTACTAGTGAATATAAGTTCATAACGATTGGGTGAAACTCCCTTACATTCTAGCATCAAATTCGTGCATGCAAACTAAGTAGGCCTCCTTAATCAACATACAAGAATAAGTTTTGAATCAAACAGTTAAGCAAATTGCATTCACAATTTATGAAACAATAACTGAAGGTAATCAACTCATATAACATATATATTCATGGCTTTGAAATTCCCCCTAGCCAAAAAGGTTTAGTTCCTCATGTTCACAGCAAAACAAAGATAAATTAAATTAACCAAGTTGCATAAATGTGCTCCTATCACATTAGAGTGACCATTCACCATTCGACACATCCAAACACATTCCCAGCCATTCTCTCATACAATTCATCACCCAATCCATCAACCATACCTTGTGCCGCAACAAAGAGGAAGAAGAAGAGCCCTTGGACATGCTTGTCATTCAAGTTGGATTGCTGTAACGTTTTAGGTGTAATTCATTCTATGTTTTCAATGTTTAAGTTTATTTATCTTTGTTTTGCTGTGAACATGAGGAACTAAAACCCTCTTAGCTAGGGGGGAATTCAAAACCATGATTATACTTGCAATATGAATTGATTACATCCAGTTGTGAATTCATAAGTTGTGAATTCAATTTACTTAACTGTTTGCATTAAAACTATTTGTGTATGTGGGTTGAGAGTGCACACTTAATTTGCATGCATAAATCTGATGCTAGAGTATAAGGGAGTTTCACCTAATCATTATGAACTTATATTCACAAGTAGTGAAGGTCGCTGGTCACGATCGTGTTAAGTAGATTCCTGGCAGGAGTATAATGCGCTTTCATAGTTACGAATGCCTTGTCAACGCTTACGATTTTCATAGAACGTAATGATCTTTGATTGTTTATCTATTATGCGCTTTCATGTAGGGAACTCTTGAAGAACAATTTGATTGCAATGCGCTATTTCCGTCCAATTCAATGACATAAGGGAAATCTGAGGGTTAATTTAAACGTATGTAATTAACTTGGGGCGTTGAGATTCATGATAGGAGCATATTTATGCAACTTGGTTAACTTATTTCCTTGCATTTAGGTTGTTAGTTCTTCTTTATTTTAGTATTTTAAGCTATTTTCGTGTGTTTGTTGGTCCAAATGGCTAAAGTGGCAAGAAAGTGCATTTTGGAGCAATTTTGGGCTTGGAATGGATATCACATGCTTGGAGCAAGGTGGATGGACGAAATTGATGTTCAAGAAGGATTAGGAATGTGCTTGAAGACTTAAGTCAAAGATTTTGAAGAAAGGAATCAGTTAAGAAGAAGGAATGTTTGATGTGAGAATTGACTAACACACAAATTAAACCCTATTGATGATAATTGTAGTAAAGATGCAAGTAGGGATCATTCTAGACCGGGGATTAACTAGGGATGCTAATCAACACAAATAAGACTCAAAAACACTAAACTAGACTCTATTGACTCAAAACTAACTTCAGACACTAAAAACAGCAAGAAACAAACAAAAAGACTCAAATCTAGACCTAACAATTGGTTTTGATGAAAATAGAACTTAAAAGACTCAAACAACATAAAGAAAACAGGTTTTGACTCTAAAAACAAGACCTAAGAAAAAGGGATTTTGTTTTGATGAATTTAAGAACTTAAAACAGAAACTTGTAAACCAAACTCAAAAGACATGAAATTGGGTGAATTAAGATGGTGAAAGGCTAGTTAGAGGGTTCCTTCTCCACACATGAAACATATGCATACGAATTGATTTCCAGTTATTCTTTCGATAAACCATGAATGACAATGCCTCGAATTAATTGGATTGCACTAATTAATTCTCAGATTTCCCTAGATTCATTGAATTGAATGGATAATGCATCACAACCAAATTATTCTTTATTAAGCTCCCTAACTATGAAAAGCATGACAGAGACACGAAACAAAGATCATTAAGCTTTGTGAAAACCATAAGCATTGACAAGGCATTCATAACTATGGAAAGCATGTTACTCTTGCCTAGGATTTACTTAACACAATCGTGACGAGCGACTTTTACTACTCATGAATATAAGTTCATAACGATTAGGTGAAATTCCCTTATACTTTAGCATCAAATTCATGCATGTAAACTAAGTATGCATCCTTAATCAACACACAAGAACAAGTTCTTAATAAAACAGATAAGTAAACCACAACCAAGATTCATGAAATCATAACTGGAGAAAATCAATTCATATAAAACATATGTCCATGGCTTCGAATTCACCTCTAACTAAAAAGAAATTAGTTCCACATGTCTAACATAATTGAACAGCAAATTAAATTAAACATTGAACCAAAATTAAGGATAGAAAGAACCAGAAACGTCCCAGCCCTCCAATGGCAGATTTCGAACCCCCTTTGAATGGCTAAGCACGCACAAATCTCCAAGAATTCTCCAAGAAACCTGCAGCACTCTCTCTAAAACTCTCTCTGAAATAGATGGATGTGTATATGGGTGTGCAAACGTGCAGAAAAATATGTTTTACATATATATAGGTATAGGGCATGGCAAGGGTTTATAGGAGAAGGATTTGGACTCCAATTCTACAAGGAAAATGTGTGACAGCCCGTCCCTGATTTTAAGAGTTTTTAAAGTTTTAATAAAAGATTTTACAAAAATGCCCTTTGAGGCACGCGCATTGTTCGAGGTTAACCGTTGTGTCGTGCCATCTAAGATTTGTTTTCTTGACATATTCTCGTAGTACTCGTCACTACGGACGCGTGGGCGCAAGCGGTTCGTGATTTGGAGTTATAACGAAAAAGATATTAAAGTTTGAAGTTTGGGCATTTTAGGAATTATAATAATAAAATATGGAAATTCTTTTATGAAAATGGATGGCCCAGATTTAATGAAGAAATTAATGGATGGATGGGATTGGAAGAAATGAGTTTATGTGCGTGTGTGTGTGTGACTGGCGGAAGAAGAAGAAAGAAGAAGTGGATTGGGCAAAAACTGCCCAACCAGGAGGAAGAAGAAGAGAGCTTCGGGAGAGAAAGGAGAGAGCTGGCGAATGGGGAGAGGAGAGAAGAAGAAGCCCAGCCAATCGGAACAGGGAAAGGAAGAAAGGAGGGAGAGTGTGGCGCCGGGGATCGGCCGGATCCCCTTGACCCGTTTTCGACCCGTTTGGCACCCATGTTTATTTTCGTTGATTTCCACCCGTTTTTCCGGCGAATTGCTTCAAGAAACCTCATGGGAAACACTCTAGGACCCTTCCTCTATCCATTCCATCTCAAATTTGGAGAGATTTGGCCTTGAAAATGGGTGAAACAGCAAAGAGGGGTGTGGCGGTCTTGGCTTCGAATCACCCAATCCCGAAGCAATTTCTTCCAACTACCACCACCCATGGCATCCTCTTGAGGCCTAGAACAAAGCCCAGGTAGTGGTTGAAGCGTTGGAACAAGTTTGGAGGTCGAATTGGAGCACACCAAATTCAAGGGTTTCGTACGGGTTTTCTGAAATTGGAGCCTTTCCAGGATGAATTGGCCTTGGTCGCAGGTATGAAAGTGTTCTACTCTTTGAGATCTTCAATTCTGCAAATTTTGGTAATTTTTGGATAAAGTTGAATTTTCCGGCGAGCCGGGGCGGCCGACCGCCACCCACGGCGGCACGTGGCCAGTGGGCCGCCAATGTTATTTTTAAGCTATATTGGATGTCCTGAGTTCAGTTTTCATAGTGGCTTAACATTGGTTTATCATTTGGACTTAATTTCGATACGATGCATGGTTAGGCTAAAAGATGAATTGACGATCCGACCGTTGGATCGTCACCAAACTTTGATACATTGTAATATGTAATATTTGAGGATTATAGGAACTTACAGATCGAGAATCCGATTTACGGATCTCCCGGAATTGGAGTTGTAAGTTCATAAAATATAATGTTAACCGTCACTTAGTTTTGGCAATTGACGGAGATCTGACCGTTGGATGGTCATGAAATTTTAGGATGTTGTTCTAGAGATTTATTATGGACCTCCAGAAGTTACGGATTGGAAATCTGAGTTGTAGATCTTCCGGATCGAACTGCATAGTGACGTGTTTTATATAAGTTTATATTCTATCGATATGATTTCTGAGGCATGATTTGATGATTGTTCTAGGCGCCGATCGTCATGACGCCTTGATGTGTTGTGCTAGGGAGTTGTAGGGCGAACTCGAGGTGAGTGGGCAGTTATTTTCCGTATATACCTATATAAATGAATTTTGCCCAGAAAATCAGTTTAAATGAAATGTGTTATGAAATGCGATATGAAGTGCCATGCAAAGTATCTATTTGTTTAATTCTGCATTATTAATTGTTTATATTAATGTCAGTGCTGAGGACGCCCAGGTAAGTGGCAGGTAAGTTTATATGCTAGTTATTGAGAACGAATGATGAAATGTGATGTGATATGATATGATTAGAGCTCATAGACCTGCACACTGATATTAGTGCTCACGCCCAGAGAGGGGCTCAGTCTTTCACGTGTTGTTCACCTCCCGCACCGCATGCTCGCCTTGGATCCAAGTTAGGTGCTCAGTCCTGTCAAATAGGCCACTATAGGTGGGTTCGACTCGTAGGTGACCCGCGATTTATCGCTCAGTCTTCACGTGATTGTAGCACTAGAGCATATTAGTTTATTATCAGTGATGTTGTGCAGACCACTAGAGGTGGTATTGATGTGTGTGCAGGGTATATATATGATTTGATTATGATGATATTGAGATATATAAATTGATGAGTATGATATGAGCTATATACAGCCGAGGGCAGAGATGATATTTGAATATTCAATCACATTCACAGGGATGCTTTGGCATTCAGTTGATACTTTGGCATGGCATATACATACTTTCATACATACTCGTTTTACAGCAGATTTTTGAGAAATATATATGAGTATATACTTTATTTCTGGGAAATTATACAGGTTTTACGGCGAGGGGTTATAACTTTTGAAAGGAAAGGTTTTGAAAAGAATTGTTGCTGACCCACTCAGTTTTATGTTTTTCGCCCCTCCAGGTTCGAGATAGAGCAGAGCTTTGGTGGCCACGAGGAATCCAACGGTGTTCTGACAGAATGCACAAAATGTAGGATTCACCTTCGGGTGTTATATCTTAGTGTTTGTATCTTTCAAGCTTCCGAACTGTGTAAATGGTTACGTCACTCTCACGTGACGGCCAGCATGCCCTCCTTCGGGACAGTATGTGTCAGTTGGTATCAGAGCCAGGTTGCAGTCCTGTGTATCTTGAGAATTTCCTAGTGTCTTCTGTCAGAACTATACCGCCTCGTAGAGAGCCACGTCGTTCAGTTGAGTTTAGTTTCCTTGATATAGCTCAGTTAGGAGAAGCTATTGCTATTGTGATTCACTCTATTATTCAAGGACTTTCTTAAGATTGGTTATAAGTTGAAGCTGAATCACTTTATGGAACTGAAAGGCTTGAGGGAGCAGAGCGATGGCTTAATCATTTGGAAAAGACGTTTCGGTTTATGCAAGTTAAGGGAATCTTTCTTTTGAAAGGTAGGTAGAGACGACTACCTGGTTTCTGAGTATTGAAATTGCATCCTGGTGGAGACAGGAGTCTTATATGATGTCACCGGAGGAAACAGCTGTTTGAGAGTTGTTTAAAGAATTGTTTAAGAAAAGGTTTATCCCTCCGGCATATATTGATGGTAAGAAGCAAGAGTTTGCAAATTTGAGACAAGGAAAGATGACGGCGAATGAGTATTATGGAAAGTTTATTGACTTGTCTCATTACCATTCGAAGGTTGTTGCTAATCTGGTGGGAATGTTATGTCGTTTTAAACTGGATAATAAGAAGAAGTGGCATTCCTTGACGACCACTATCCATTGTGCTTCTTATCAGGAGTTTTACGAGATTTTATTGAGAATTGAGGATTCTGAGATTATGTTCAGCGATAGTGATGAAGAAGAGGAAAAGATTGTGAATCAGAGGAAAGATGGCAAAGGTAAAGGTCAGTAATCTTAAGGACTTCGAAAGACTCAAAGCTTCAAAAGAAGTAAAGCTAGTTTTAGTTCTTCCGGCTGATATGATTCTTGTTATGGATGATGTTGCCAAAGAGTAATGAATGAGCACGATCGAGGCGTATATATGTATTTTTAATGAAAGGCAAGATGGTAATATTGCACCCTTGAGGATTGTTGCTTACTTATCGAGACAACGGTGATTTATCAGTATTGCGGGCTGCAGACCGTAATATTAATAACTTATTCGTTGGATTCGTTAAGCAAGTAAATAGGTAGGTCATCCTACATTAGTATGGTGTTATTCAGGGTGTCCAGTGATGGTGGAAGATGTTGTTATGCCAGTTAATCTTATCCCGTGAGATATTGTGGATTTGGATGTGATTTTAGGCATAAACTGGTTGTATTATAATTGTGCCAAGATAGATTGCTACGGAAAATCAGTTACTTTCCATCGACCTGGATGACCAGAGGTTACTTTCGGAGGTATGCAAAGTGGAGTGAGCTATGCCGTTATTTCTGCTGTGAGAGCAAAGAGATCGTTATCGAAAGGTTGCCAAGGATATTTAGTTCATGCGGTACTAAGAGATATTGCTTTGAGTAGTGTGGAAAAGGTGTGGTTAAACATTTTCCTGACATTTTCCCTGAGAATTTACCTGGATTGCCGCCAAGCAAGATGTAGAGTTTTCTATTGATTTGTTTCCAGGTACGGACCTTATATTAGAGATTGGTTCATGATGAGTTAAGGGAATTGAAAAATTCAATTGCAAGAATTGGTAGACAAAGGTTCCATTCAACCTAGTATGCCGTCGTTGAGAGCCCAGTTTATTTATGAGGAAGAATGTGGACGTTAAGGCTATACATTGACTATGGACGATTGAATCGGGTAACAATTGAGAATTTTTATCTATTACCGAGTATTAATGATTGTTTGATCTGTTTAGAGGTGCCTGTGTAATTTCAAAGATTGATTTGAAGTCTGGTTATTACCAATTGAAGATTAAGAGTGATGATGTCCCTAAGACGGTTTTCAGAACTCGTTATGGTCTTTATGAGTTTTTGGTGATGCAATTCGGATTAGCGATATTCTGGTATACTTAAGACTAGAGCTGAGCATGCTAGACATCTTAAATTGGTATTACAAAGATTGAGGGATCGTCGATGTATTCTAAGTTTAGCGAATGCCAATTTTGGATGAATCAAGTGGCATTTTTGGGACATGTTATATCTGCTTAAGGTATTCAAGTGAATTCTTAAAAGGTAGCAGCGGTCGAGAATTTGGACAACCACGAACCATGACTAAGATTCGGAGTTTTCTTAGCTTAGCGGGCTATTATGGACGGTTTGTGAAAGATTTTTCAGTCATTGCCTTGCCATTGACGAGATAGACGAGAAAAGAGGTTAAGTTTAAGTGAGATGAAAATGGTGAGCAAAGTTTTCGACAGTTGAAGTATTTCCTCACTCATGCACTTGTGTTAGCACTCTCAGATGATAACGGGAATTATGAGGTCTATAAGGATGCTTCTTTGAATGGTTTGGATGTGTGTTGATGCAAATGGTAGGGTGATTGCCTATGTTTCACGGCAATTGGAACCTCATGAGATGAATTGCCCTACTTGTGATTTGGAATTTGCGACTATCATTCTTGCTTTGAAGTTATGGAGACATTATATTATTGGTGAGAAGTGCAAGACTTTTTACGGATCATAAGAGTCTCCAATATCTGTCTACTCAGAGGGATCTTGATTTTAGGTAACGAAGATGGATTGAATTGCTTAGTGATTATGATTGCACGACCAGGGTGATCGTGCAAATGTTTGGACTGATGTACTTAATATGAAGACTCTCGTGAGAATAAATGCTTTGTATACTTGTCATGTTTCTTTTCTTGCGGAATTGAGATTGACTGAAGTGAAGCTTAAGGTGAAAGAGCGAAAAGAAGCTTTATTGGCTAATTTCCAGGTCAAGCCAATATTAGTGGATCGTATACTCAATGCCCAGAGGATTGATGAAGAGATCCAGGAATTTATTTGAGGCAAAGAATATCGAGAAAAAGAAAGATCTCAGAGTTAGAGAATTAGATGGCATGCTTATGTAAGAGAACAAGATGTATGTACCTAATGTTATGGAATTAAAGAAAACAATTTTGGAACGAAGCGCACTGTTCAGCTTATGCAATGCATCCTGGAAGTATTAAGATGTATCATACCATTTTACTATTGGCCGGGTATGAAAAGAGAAATTGCTGAGTAGGTAAGTATGTGTATCATTGGTCAGCAGGTTGAAGCGGAAAGAAAGAAGCCTTTTGGATTGATGCAGTCATTTTCCGTTCTACAGTGGAAGTGGAAAATATTACTATGGATTATGTGTACAAGCTTATTCGTACATGAAATGGTTATAATGGCATCTGGGTGACAAGGTTACTTTATAGTACGGTTAATCATCCTTAAACAGATAGGCAATCTGAGAGGACGATTCAGATGTTGGAGGATATGCTAAGATCTTCAATATTGCAGTTTGGTGACGCTTAGCATAAGAGGTTGGATTGGATGGAATGTAACTATAACAACAGCTTTCATTCGGATATTGGTATGTCGTCATTTGAGGCATTTATTGGAAAAGCTTGCCGTACACCTTTATGTTGGTCAGCAGTTGTCGAAAGAATTTTGCGGGCCCTGAGATTATGGATGAGTCTACTCAGAATGTTCAAGTGATTAAGTTTAACCTGAAAGCAGCCCAGGAGTGGCAAAAGAGCTTAGCAGACATGCCACTAATCGAGTGTATTATGTAGGTGATTGGATGTGTTCGAAATTTTACATTGGAAAAGTATGATTCGGTTCGAGAAGAAAGGTAAGTTAAATCCTAGAGACATCAGACCTTATGTGATCACCGAGCGAGTCGATGAAGTTGCTTACAGGCTTGAGTTGCCTCCAGAGTTGTCGTAAGTTCATGATGTGTTTCATGTGTTGATGCTTCGGCACTATGTAGCGGATTCGTCGCATATTATTCTGGTTCAGTCTTTGCAAATTTATCTAGAGTTATCAGATAATAAGGAACCATTGACTATCTTGGATTGGAAAGACAAAGTTCTGAGAAATAAGACTCTGAGCTTGGTAAAAGTTTTATGGAGGAATCATTCAGCGGAATAAGCTACTTGGAAGACAGAGGATCGGATGAAGGACATCTACCCCAGATTATTTTATGATTATTAATGGATTGTTTGGTTGTTTGAATTTCGAGGACGAAATTCTATAAGGTGGGTAGATTGTGACAGCCCGTCCCTGATTTTAAGAGTTTTTAAAGTTTTAATAAAAGATTTTACAAAAATGCCTTTTGAGGCACGCGCATTGTTCGAGGTTAACCGTTGTGTCGTGCCATCTAAGATTTGTTTTCTTGACATATCCTCGTAGTACTCGTCACTACGGACGCGTGGGCGCAAGCGGTTCGTGATTTGGAGTTATAATGAAAAAGATATTAAAGTTTGAAGTTTGGGAATTTTAGGAATTATAATAATAAAATATGGAAATTCTTTTATGAAAATGGATGGCCCAGATTTAATGAAGAAATTAATGGATGGATGGGATTGGAAGAAATGAGTTTATGTGTGTGTGTGTGTGTGTGACTGGCGGAAGAAGAAGAAAGAAGAAGTGGATTGGGCAAAAACTGCCCAACCAGGAGGAAGAAGAAGAGAGCTTCGGGAGAGAAAGGAGAGAGCTGGCGAATGGGGAGAGGAGAGAAGAAGAAGCCCAGCCAATCGGAACAGGGAAAGGAAGAAAGGAGGGAGAGTGTGGCGCGGGGGATCGGCCGGATCCCCTTGACCCGTTTTCGACCCGGTTGGCACCCATGTTTATTTTCTTTGATTTCCACCCGTTTTTCCGGCGAATTGCTTCAAGAAACCTCATGGGAAACACTCTAGGACCCTTCCTCTATCCATTCCATCTCAAATTTGGAGAGATTTGGCCTTGAAAATGGGTGAAACCGCAAAGAGGGGTGTGGCGGTCTTGGCTTCGAATCACCCAATCCCGAAGCAATTTCTTCCAACTACCACCACCCATGGCATCCTCTTGAGGCCTAGAACAAAGCCCAGGCAGTGGTTGAAGCGTTGGAACAAGTTTGGAGGTCGAATTGGAGCACACCAAATTCAAGGGTTTCGTACGGGTTTGCTGAAATTGGAGCCTTTCCAGGACGAATTGGCCTTGGTCGCAGGTATGAAAGTTGTTCTACTCTTTGAGATCTTCAATTCTGCAAATTTTGGTAATTTTTGGATAAAGTTGAATTTTCCGGCGAGCCGGGGCGGCCGACCGCCACCCACGGCGGCGCGTGCGGCGGCACGTGGCCAGTGGGCCGCCAATGTTATTTTTAAGCTATATTGGATGTCCTGAGTTCAGTTTTCATAGTGGCTTAACATTGGTTGATCATTTGGACTTAATTTCGATACGATGCATGGTTAGGCTAAAAGACGAATTGACGATCCGACCGTTGGATCGTCACCAAACTTTGATACGTTGTAATACGTAATATTTGAGTATTATAGGAACTTACAGATCGAGAATCCGATTTACGAATCTCCCGGAATTGGAGTTGTAAGTTCATAAAATATAATGTTAACCGTCACTTAGTTTTGGCAATTGACGGAGATCTGACCGTTGGATGGTCATGAAATTTTAGGATGTTGTTCTAGAGATTTATTATGGACCTCCGGAAGTTACGGATTGGAAATCTGAGTTGCAGATCTTCCGGATCGAACTGCATAGTGACGTGTTTTATATAAGTTTATATTCTATCGATATGATTTCTGAGGCATGATTTGATGATTGTTCTAGGCGCCGATCATCATGACGCCTTGATGTGTTGTGCTAGGGAGTTGTAGGGCGAACTCCAGGTGAGTGGGCAGTTATTTTCCGTATATACATATATAAATGAATTTTGCCCAGAAAATCAGTTTAAATGAAATGTGTTATGAAATGCGATATGAAATGCCATGCAAAGTATCTATTTGTTTAATTCTGCATTATTGATTGTTTATATTAATGTCGGTGCTGAGGACGCCCAGGTAAGTGGCAGGTAAGTTTATATGCTAGTTATTGAGAACGAATGATGAAATGTGATGTGATGTGATATGATTAGAGCTCATAGACCTGCACACTGATATTAGTGCTCACACCCAGAGAGGGGCTCAGTCTTTCACGTGTTGTTCACCTCCCGCACCGCATGCTCGCCTTGGATCCAAGTTAGGTGCTCAGTCCTGTCAAATAGGCCACTATAGGTGGGTTCGACTCGTAGGTGACCCGCGATTTATCGCTCAGTCTTCACGTGATTGTAGCACTAGAGCATATTAGTTTATTATCAGTGATGTTGTGCAGACCACTAGAGGTGGTATTGATATGTGTGCAGGGTATATATATGATTTGATTATGATGATATTGAGATATATAAATTGATGAGTATGATATGAGCTATATACAGCCGAGGGCAGAGATGATATTTGAATATTCAATCACATTCACAGGGATGCTTTGGCATTCAGTTGATACTTTGGCATGGCATATACATACTTTCATACATACTCGTTTTACAGCAGATTTTTGAGAAATATATATGAGTATATACTTTATTTCTGGGAAATTATACAGGTTTTACGGCGAGGGGTTATAACTTTTGAAAGGAAAGGTTTTGAAAAGAATTGTTGCTGACCCACTCAGTTTTATGTTTTTCGCCCCTCCAGGTTCGAGATAGAGCAGAGCTTTGGTGGCCACGAGGAATCCAACGGTGTTCTGACAGAATGCACAAATGTAGGATTCACCTTCGGGTGTTATATCTTAGTGTTTGTATCTTTCAAGCTTCCGAACTGTGTAAATGGTTACGTCACTCTCACGTGACGGCCAGCATGCCCTCCTTCGGGACAGGATGTGTCAAAATGACTTCTAGAATTCAGGAAATCCAAAGGGAATAGGGATATATGGTGCGGCACAGATTTAGGGGTTCTAGAAACAAAATTCCCAAGGGAAATAGGATGAAACACACGGCAGGAATTGGAGGGAAAAGGGGTTGGATTGCAAGGCAAGGCAAAAGCCTTCTAGAAGGGGAATAGGCGCCATCTTCGTAGGAGAGGATAAGGTTTTGGATAAGATAAGGTTGTTTGGATAATGTTTTTGGATAATGTTCCATGTTTCTTGCTCTTTCCTTATCTTCTTTGTCTTGAATTTGTTCCTCCAACTTTGAAACACATTCCTCGCCTCCTTTAACCTTCAAATTTGTCCATTCCTTGTGCTTCATATGCATACACTCCATTCCAACCCAATTTTGCTCTAAAATGCACCAAAATGCACTTTCTTGCTAACTTTGCCAATTAAACCTACAAACACACGAAAATAGCTTAAATCACTATAATAAACAATAACTAACTATGTAAATGCAAGAAAACAAGCTAACTAAGCTAACTAAGTCGCATAAATATGGTTTTGGCGAATTAGTTAGAATCTGTCCAACTTTGTGTTTTTAAGTTGGTTTTGACGAATTTGAAAACTAACAAAGTAAAGTGCAAAAACTTAAAAACTAGACAGATTTAGGCACAAAATTGGTGTTTTGAATGGATGATGGGCTAGCTAGAGGGTTCTTCTCCACACATGACACACTTGCATACAAATCAATCTCCAATTGTTTCTTTCAATAAGCCATGAATCTCAACGCCCCAAGTTAATTAGGTACGCTTAAATTAACCCTCAGATTTCCCTTATGTCATTGAATTGGACAGAAATTGATGCGATGTAAAACAACATACAAATTAAACCCTCTTGTTGACAGTTATAATAAAGATGCAAGTAGGGATCGTTCTAGGCCGAGGATTAGGAGGGATTGCTAATCTACTTAAAACTGACTCAAAAACATAAAAACAAACTTAAAAACACTTAACAAGACTCACAAGACTCAAAACAAACTTAAAAGACTCAAAACAGCTTAAAACAACCAAAAAGACTCAAAACAGACACTAGGGACTGATTTGGACGAATTCTAGACTAGTAAGACTCAAAACACTAAATTGGACAGATTTAAACACACTTCAAACTAATCTAACACACTTAATTAAAGGGGGATTGGGTTTTGGACGAATTTAAAGTAAGACAAGTCAGAAACTAAAACTAGACAGATTTGCATGAAATTGGGTGTTTTGGATGGATGATGGGCTAGCTAGAAGGTTCTTCTCCACACATGACACACTTGCATACAAACCAATTTTCAGTTGTTCATTCGATAAATCGTGAAACTCAACACTCCAGATTAATTAGGTACGCTTAAATTAACCTTCAAGTTCTCCTTAAGTTATTGAATTGGATGGGAATGCGCATACAACAATTCAAAACATTCTCTAAAAGTCCCCTACGTGAACAACACAATAATGATACAATCAGAGATCATTAAACTTCATGAGAACTATAAGCATTGACGAGGCATTCGTAACTATGATGAGCATGATACTCCTGCCAAGAATTCACTTAACACGACTGTGACTAGCAACCTCCACTACACATGAATATAAGGTCATAACGATTAGGTGAAACTCCCTTATATTCTAGCATCAAATTCATGTATGCAAACTAAGTGTCGACCCTCAATCAACATACAAGAATAAGTTATCAATCAAACAGTTAAGCAAATTGAATTCACAATTTATGAAATCACAACTGAAAGTAATCAATTCATATTGCAAGCAAGTTCATGGCTTTGAATCTCCCCCTAGCCAAAAGGAGTTTAGCCTCTCATGTTCACAGCAAAACAAAGAGAAATTAAATTAAACATTGAAAACAAAGATAGATTACACCTAGAAACGTTCTAGCAATCCAACTTGAATGGCAAGCATGTCCAAGCGGTCTCCTTCTTCTTCCTTTGTAAAGCTGCAGCACAAGGGTTAGGGTGTGTAGAATGGGTGGTAGAGGATGGATAGGTAGATAGGTGGATGGAAGGTGGATTTTCGGTAGAAAGTGTGTAGAGAATTTAAATGGTGCAGCAAGCTTTATTTAAAGGGCTAGGGTACTCAGAAAATAATAGAAAAGGTTTATAACTTAGTTAATTAGTCTTACAAGAAGTAAAAGTCAGAAATTAAAGAGAAAAGGAAATGATAGGTGCGGCAGGATCTTTAGAGAAAGGGAAGGTGGTTTATGGCAGAAAATAGGAAAGGGAATGTGATTTTGGTTCAGAAATTAGGCAAGGAGAGGATCCATTGTGCGGCAAGGTTGTGGAGAAAAGGGAATGTAGGTTTGGGCTTCTAGAACAACCAATTAAGTGTCCTAATATATTTTGGAATCCTTTTGTGGCTGGAACATAGGTGAGGAAGGATTAGGAAACTTCCAAGCCAAGAATAGAAACTTTCAAGAATGGAAACCTCCAAGAATAGAAACTTCCAACTTTAGAAACCTTGGCTTCCAATTTTGAACTCTTCATTCTTCATTTGATCCTAAGCTCATTTGATCTTCAATTTCGTCCATCCACTTAGCTCCAAGCATGTGCAATCCATTTAGTGCCCAAAACTGCTCCAAAAAGCACCAAAATGCACTTTCTTGCCTACTTTGCACTTTAGACCTACATACACACGAAAATAG
The DNA here is from genome assembly GCA_024362995.1 of Heteromeles arbutifolia. Taxonomy (NCBI): domain Eukaryota; kingdom Viridiplantae; phylum Streptophyta; class Magnoliopsida; order Rosales; family Rosaceae; genus Heteromeles; species Heteromeles arbutifolia. Next base: position 31,956,863 of record JANCRC010000002.1, on the reverse strand, counting down.
CTTAAAATACTAAAATAACTAAGAACTAACAACCCAAATGCAAGGAAATAAGTTAACCAAGTCGCATAAATATGCTCCTATCAGAAATAGCGCATCGCAATCAAATTATTCTTCAAGAGTTCCCTACATGAAAGCGCATAATAGGGAAACAATCAAAGTTCATTATGTGCTATGAAAATCATAAGCGTTGACAAGGCATTCATAACTATGAAGGCACATGATACTCCTGCCAAGAATCTACTTAACACGATCATGACCCGACCTTCACTACTTGTGAATATAAGTTCATAACGATTAGGTGAAACTCCCTTATACTCTAGCATCAGATTTATGCATGCAAATTAAGTGTGCACTCTCAACCCAAATACACAAATAAGTTTTAATGTAAATAGTTAAGTAAATTTAATTCACAACTTACGAATTCACAACTGGATGTAATCAATTCATATTGCAAGTATAATCATGGTTTTGAATTCCCCCCTAGCCAAACAAAGGTAAACAGATTTAAAAAAAAAGAAAGAAAACACCTAAAAAATTCCAGCAATCAAACTTGAATGGCAAGCACGTCTAAGGGAAGAAAACACCTAAAACATTCCAGCAATCGAACTTGAATGGCAAGCACGTCCAAGGGCTCTTCTTCTTCCTCTTTGTTGCGGCACAAGGTATGGTTGATGGTTTGGGTGGTGAATTGTATGAGAGAATGGCTGGGAATGTGTTTGTATGTGTTGAATGGTGAATGGGATGGATGCAGAGAATGGAAGTTAATGTGTCAAGGATCCCCCAATTAAAGGGTGCGGCATATGTAGTTAAATAGGGGAAGGCACGATTTTGATGTGTTTTGGGGAAGGAAATAACTTAGCTATTTTGTCCTATAATTAAAAGTCAGAAATCAATGCAAAATAGGCAAGTAAGGTGTAGGAATTAAAGAGAATAGGAAAGGAAATTTGGTAGAGAGTGTAGGACAGATTTAGGAATGTGTTTTGAGGCACAAAATAGGTAAGAATCCTCTCCCCTTGTGCGGCAAGAATTGAAACAAAAGGGAATGTAATTGTGGGTCAGAAAATTGGTAAGAAAGAGGGATATGTGCAGAAAAAGAGAGGATCAAAACAGGAACGTGGTTTTGAGAACATAAAATAGGAAAGGAGAAGATGTTTTGTGCGGCAAGGAAGGATCAAATCATAGAGAGGTGCAACATGGCCTTTTAGGGCATGTCTAAGGCTTCTAGAACATGTAATTAGGCAACCAACATGTTTTAGAAACCTCTTTGAAGCTGGAACATAGGTGAGGAAGGATTAGGAAACTTCCAAGCCAAGAATAGAAGCTTCCAAGAATAGAAACTTCCAACTTTAGAAACTTTGGTTTCCAATTTTGAACTCTTCATTCTTCATTTGTCTTGAATCCAATTCTTCATATCTTCATTCAATCCTAAGCTCATTTGATCTTCAATTTCGTCCATCTACTTAGCTCCAAGCATGTGCAATCCATTTAGTGCCCAAAACTGCTCCAAAATGCACTAAAATGCACTTTCTTGCTACTTTGACCCTTTAAACCTACAAACACACGAAAATAGCTTAAAACACTTAAATAACTAAGAACTAACAACGTAAATGCAAGGAAACAAGCTAACTAAGTCGCATAAATACGCTCCTATCATTAAACTAGGCAGTTTGCCTTGCTCTTGAAACTGTCCCATGAACTCTGCCATCTGCCCCATTTGTTTCTTTAAATCGTTCACCTCTTTAGCTTGATTTAGCATTGCTTTGTTTTGAATTTCTTGTCCCTGAGATAAAGAGGTGAGTAATTTAATAACCATATCATTATCAAAAAACATACCTGAATTAGTTGGGGCAGTTTGTGTTTGGGATTGAGTTGGTGCGAATGGCTTTTCATAGAAGCCCGAAGGTTGTTGCCTAAATCCACTTTGTTGTTGAAGTTGTTGAGGCTCCCTCTACTTGAAATTTGGATGATCTCTCCAACCCGGATTGTAAGTGTTGGAGTATGGATCATTGCGTGGCTGATTTTGGCTCCCAAAACCCACGGCATTGGCAGATTCCCACCCTCCATTCTCAATCAATTGAGGGCATTGGTCAGTGAGATGTCCTTGCATAGAACACACGCCACAAACACTTGGTCCTTGTGTCTTCATCGCTTTAGCCATCTGAGACACAATAGAAGTGATGTTAGCTAATTGAGATTGAATGTCGGACATAGAACTTACCTCATTAACTTGCTGTCGTGGGGGGCCTCTTTGTCCAAGGCCTTCGTATTGTTGTGCATTCGACACTCGTTTGGCAATTAAGGTCTTTGCAGCCATTGGTGTTTTGTCAACCAATGCACCTCCCACTGAAGCATCTAGCATTTGTTGCTCAATTGGAAGAAGTCATTCACAGAAGTATTGAAGTAAAAGCTCTTCTTTCATTTGATGTTAAGGACATGAGGCGACAAGAACCTTAAAACGCTCATAGTATGCTGGAAAGGACTCTCTTTGGCTTTGTTGAATGCCACTAATCTTCTTCCTCAAGAGAATGACTCTCGAAGTGGGGAAGAACTTCTCTAAAAATGCCCTCTTCATGCTTTCCCAAGAAGTGACCGTTCCGGGTGGTAATTCATAAAGCCAATCTTTAGCCTTTTCCAAAAGAGAAAATGGAAAGGCCTTCATCATCAAAATGTTCCCATCGACATTGATGGGTGTCATGCTCGAACAAACCACTTCGAACTCCTTAAGATGCTTGTTTGGATCTTCCATGGATAGCCCATGGTATTTGGGAATGTGATGCAACAAGCTTGACTTCAATTCGAACTCATCGGTCTTGCCTTGAGCAGCCACGGGGTATTAAATGCAAAGGGGTGCGGCATTGGCCAACCTTGAGGCCGAGAGTTCTCTGATTGTACGATTGTCCGCTGCCATGACTTCTTGTTCTTCTTCAAATTCAGATTCGGCCTCTGAACTTGAACTAGGTTCACTAGGTTCTGGATGCCTCCGCTTTCTTCTCAAATCTTGTTCAAAATCGTCGTTAAACTCCAAGATATGCTCACGAATAGGTTGAAAAGTTCAAGTCATAAACTAGTACCTAAACAAAGAAAACAAAACAAAATCAGAAAACAAAGTAAAAGAAACACAAAACACACGGCAAACAAGGGATTAGCAATTTTGCTAATCCCCGGCAACGGTGCCAAAATTTGATGTGAGAATTAACTTAACACACAAATTAAACCCTATTGATGATAATTGTAGTAGAGATGGAAGTAGGGATCGTTTTAGACTGGGGATTAACTAGGGATGCTAATCAACACAAATAAGACTCAAAAACACTAAACTAGACTCTACTGACTCAAAACTAACTTAAGACACTAAAAACAGCAAGAAACAATAAAAAAGACTCAAATCTAGACCTAACAATTGGTTTTGACGAAAATAGAACTTAAAAGACTCAAACAACTAAAAGAAAACAGGTTTTGACTCTAAAAACAAGACTTAAGAAAAAAGGATTTTGTTTTGACGAATTTAAGAACTTAAAACAGAAACTTGTAAACCAAACTCAAAAGACACGAAATTGGGTGAATTAAGATGGTGAAAGGCTAGTTAAAGGGTTCCTATGCGGCAAGGTTAAGAAACAAAAAGGGGAATGTGATTTGGTTCCGAAAACAGGAAAGAAAAGCCTCCATTGCACGGCAAGGAAGGGGAAAGGAATAGGAGGGTGCGGCTTGGACTTTTAAGGTAAGTTTAGGCTTCTAGAACAACCAATTAAGTGCCCTAACATATTTTGGAATCCTTTTGTGGTTGGATCATAGGTGAGGAAGGATTAGGAAACTTCCAAGCCAAGAATAGAAACTTTCAAGAATGGAAACCTAGAATAGAAACTTCCAACTTTAGAAACTTTGGCTTCCAATTCTGAACTCTTCATTCTTCATTTGTCTTGAATCCAATTCTTCACATCTTCATTCAATCCTAAGCTCATTTGACCTTCAATTTCGTCCATCCACTTAGCTCCAAGCATGTGCAATCCATTCCAAGCCCAAAACTGCTCCAAAAAGCACCAAAATGCACTTTCTTGCATACTTTGCACTTTAGACCTACAAACACACGAAAATAGCTTAAAATACTAACATAATGAAGAACTAACAACCTAAATGTAGGGAAACAAGTTAACCAAGTCGCATAAATATGCTCCTACCACATTAGAGTGACCATTCACCATTCAACACATCCAAACACATTCCCAGCCATTCTCTCATACAATTCACCACCCAATCCATCAACCATACCTTGTGCCGTAGGAAAGAGGAAGAAGAAGAGCCCTTGGACGTGCTTGTCATTCAAGTTGGATTGCTAGAATATTTTAGGTGTAATTCATTCTATGTTTTCAATGTTTAAGTTTATTTATCTTTGTTTTGCTGTGAACATGAGGAACTAAAGCCCTCCTAGCTAGGGGGAATTCAAAACCATGATTATACTTGCAATATGAATTGATTACATCCAGTTGTGAATTCATAAGTTGTGAATTCAATTTAGTTAACTATTTGCATTAAAACTATTTGTGTATGTGGGTTGAGAGTGGACACTTAATTTGCATGCATAAATCTGATGCTAGAATATAAGGGAGTTTCACCTAATTGTTATGAACTTATATTCACAAGTAGTGAAGGTCGCTGGTCACGATCGTGTTAAGTAGATTCCTGGCAGGAGTATCATGCACTTTCATAGTTACAAATGCCTTGTCAACGCTTACGATTTTCATAGAATGTAATGATCTTTGATTGTTTATCTATTATGCGCTTTCATGTAGGGAACTCTTGAAGAATAATTTGATTGCGATGCGCTATTTCCGTCCAATTCAATGACATAAGGGAAATCTGAGGGTTAATTTAAGCGTACCTAATTAACTTGGGGCGTTGAGATTCATGATATGAGCATATTTATGCAACTTGGTTAACTTATTTCCTTGCATTTAGGTTGTTAGTTCTTATTTATTTTAGTGTTTTAAGCTATTTTCATGTGTTTGTTGGTCCAAAGGTCTAAAGTGGCAAGAAAGTGCATTTTGGAGCAGTTTTGGGCTTGGAATGGATATCACATGCTTGGAGCAAGGTGGATGGACGAAATTGATGTTCAAGAAGGATTAGGAATGTGCTTGAAGACTTAAGTCAAAGGTTTTGAAGAAAGGAATCAGTTTAGAAGAAGGAATGTTTGATGTGAGAATTAACTTAACACACAAATTAAACCCTATTGATGATAATTGTAGTAGAGATGCAAGTAGGGATCGTTCTAGACCGGGGATTAACTAGGGATGCTAATCAACACAAATAAGACTCAAAAACACTAAACTAGACTCTATTGACTCAAAACTAACTGAAGACACTAAAAACAGCAAGAAACAATAAAAAAGACTCAAATCTAGACCTAACAATTGGTTTTGACGAAAATAGAACTTAAAAGACTCAAACAACTTAAAGAAAACAGGTTTTGACTCTAAAAACAAGACCTAAGAAAAAGGGATTTTGTTTTGACGAATTTAAGAACTTAAAACAGAAACTTGTAAACCAAACTCAAAAGACACGGAATTGGGTGAATTAAGATGGTGAAAGGCTAGTTAGAGGGTTCCTTCTCCACACATGAAACATATGCATACGAATCGATTTCGAGTTATTCTTTCGACAAACCATGAATGACAATGCCTCGAATTAATTGGATTGCACTAATTAATTCTCAGAATTCCCTAGATTCATTGAATTGAATGGATAACGCATCACAACCAAATTATTCTTTATTAAGCTCCCTAACTATGAAAAGCTTGATAGAGACACGAAACAAAGATCATTAAGCTCTATGAAAATCATAAGCATTGACAAGGCATTCGTAACTATGAAAGCGCATGATACTCCTGCCAGGAATCTACTTAACATGATTGTGACTAGCAACCTTTACTACTAGTGAATATAAGTTCATAACGCTTAGGTGAAACTCCTTTACATTCTAGCATCAAATTCATGCATGCAATCTAAGTAGGCCTCCTTAATAAACATACAACAATAAGTTTTGAATCAAACAGTTAAGCAAATTGCATTCACAATTTATGAAACAATAACTGAAGGTAATCAACTCATATCACATATATATTCATGGCTTTGAAATTCCCCCTAGCCAAAAGGGTTTAGCTCCTCATATTCACAAAACAAAGATACATAAAAGTAGACATTGAAAACAAAAGAATGAGAACACCTAAGAAAGTTCCAGCAATCCAATCTTGAATGGCAAGCACTCTAAGGGTCCTCCTTCTTCTTTTTGCTGCGGCACAAGGTTTGGTTGAAGGTTTTAGTGGTGAATTGTGGTGGTGGATGGATGTAGGTGGGTTATGGTGAAGGATGAAGGGTGGTTGGTCTCGCAAAAGCTGCGGCAGATTGAGTTATTTATAGAGCAAGGGAGGGCCACGACTTTATTAAATTTGGAATCAGATTTGCATACCAAATCCACAAGGAAAAGGGTAATTAATCAGAATCCCAAAGGGATAAGGGAAACAAGGATATACGGCAGGAATTTAAAAGGGAATGAGGATGCCTTACAAGGCAAGGAAAGGGATTTCAGGAAGGATTTGTGCGGCACCCTTTAGGGAAAGGTTTAGGACATCTAGAACATTTATTTAAGTGTCCTAAATTAATTTGAGATCCTTCTTTCAGCTGGAAATTAGGTAAATATGAGGCTAGGAATTGAAGATCAAAGGAGGCTAGGAATGAATAAAGAGATGAAAGAAATGAAAATGAAGAATGAGGAGTTCAAAATTGAAAACCAAAGTTTCTAAAGTTGGAAGTTTCTACTCTTGGAGGTTTCCATTCTTGAAAGTTTTTATTCTTGGCTTGGAAGTTTCATAATCCTTCCTCACCTATGTTCCAGCCACAAGAGGATTCCAAAATATGTTAAGACACTTAATTACTTGTTCTAGATGCCCTAAACCTTCCTTAAAGTCCATGTCGCATCACCCTTGCACAATGCCCTTCCTTGTCGCACAAGGAGGTTGTTTCTTTCCTGTTTTCTGATCTTAAAACCACATTCCCTTTCTTTAAAGTCAATGCTGCACCTTTCTTTCCTTTCTTACCTATTTTCTGCCCCACAATCACATTCCTTTTCTTATATAAATTCCTGCCACATATCATTTCCTATTCTCTTTAAATTCTGTATCTTTCTTACTTATTTTAATTGATTTCTGACCTCTAATCTTTGTGGACAAAATAGCTAAGTTTCATTCACTTTCCCTAACCCTTTGCCGTGCCCTAGCTATGTAAATACATAACTTTCTCAGCCAAAATCATTCTCTAGACAATCCCTAATCCTTCTCCACTCTCTGCCGTATTCTCTCTTCACAAACTTTCACACTTTCTGACCTTAATCCCTACTTGCCGCACCACTCACCTATCCTAAACACCACCATACTTTCTCCCATCCATCCTTCTATACAAGCAACCCTTCAAACCATCACCAACACCTTGTGCCGCAGCAAATGAAAGGAAGGAAAGTTCTTGGACGTGCTTACTGTTCAATTTGGATCGCTGGAGCGTTTAGGTGTTTTCTTTCTTTTATTTTCAATGTATAAATTTGTTTACCTTTGTTTTGCAACTATGAGGAACTAAGATCTTTTGGCTAGGGGGCTATTCAATACCATGATTATACTTGCGTTATGAATTGATTACATTCAGTTGTTATTTCATAAATTGTGAATTCAATTTGCTTAACTGTTTGATTGATAACTTATTCTTGTATGTTGATTGAGAGTGCACGCTTAGTTTTCATGCATGAATTTGATGCTAGAATATAAGGGAATTTCACCTAATCGTTATGAACTTATATTCATGTGTAGTGGAGGTTGTTAGGCACAATCGTGTTAAGTGAATTCTTGGCAAGAGTATCATGCTCATCATAGTTACGAATGCCTTGTCAATGTTTATAGTTCTCATGAAGTTTAATGATCTCTGATTGTATCTTTATTGTGCTGTTCACGTAGGGGACTTTTAGAGAATGTTTTGAATTGTTGTATGCGCATTCCCATCCAATTCAATAACTTAAGGAGGACTTGAAGGTTAATTTAAGCATACCTAATTAATCTGGAGTGTTGAGTTTCATGGTTTATCGAATGAACAACTGAAAATTGGTTTGTATGCAAGTGTGTCATGTGTGGAGAAGAACCCTTTAGCTAGCCCAAAATCCATCCAAAACACCAATTTCGTGCCAAAATCTAAGTCTTTAGTTTGCTTGTTTTACTTTAAATTCGTCCAAAACTCAATCCCCTTTACTTTAAAGTGTCAAACTTAGTTAGAATCTGTTTAATTTGCGTTTTTAAGCATTTTAAGTCGAGTCAAAACCAATTTTCATCCAAAGTTGTCCCTAGAGTCTATTTTGAGTCTATTTGATTGTTTTAAGCTGTTTTGAGTCATTCTAGTCATTTTTTAGTATTTTCAGTTTGTTTTGCATTCTTTGAGTCTAGTTTAGTGTTTTAAACTTAGTTTTACGTTTTTGAGTCAGTTTCAAGTGTTTTAGCAATCCCTCCTAATCCCCGGTTTAGAACGATCCCTACTTACATATATACTACAATTGTCAACAAGAGGGTTTAATTTGTGTGCTGTTTTACATCGCATAAGAACTTCAATGCACACTGCCCCTACATTTGATGTACCCTATAGGCCAGGACATCAAACTCATCAAGTCACTGCAAACGGAGGTGCTTGGGGTCATCAAGGCCATAACCAATCAAGGGACAACATGTTTTTCCACGCTTACAATTCGGATTTGAGAGATTATTCAGATTATATGTGGGAGGAACCTCAACAATTTCAACAAGGTGGATATTGGCAGCAAGATGAGGAGTTCTATTCAAGACCTATGCAGCCACCACAGCCACCCCCATAACAATTCCAATGAAATTCAAGTATGTCCATGAGTTATGATGAAATTCTTGGCGCACTAATCTCTTTGACGCAGGGCTCACACCAAGAAGGACATTGGCAACCATCTGAGAAGATCTATCAAAAGCCATATGAACCACCACAGACTCAACCATATTCAGCCTAACCAAGTTCAGCTTCGTCAATGGATAATGATAAAATTCATGAATTACTTACCTCTATGACTCAGGAATCACAAAATCAAGCCCAAGTGATGAGCGAATTGAAGAATCAAATGGGGCAGATTGCAGAATTCATGGGGCAAATTTAAGAACAATTGGAAAGTGGTATGGAGGTTGAAGCTGGACCAAAACCATCGAAACATAGCCTAGAAGAGGACAAGATGTTGTTGATCGAAGAGGAGGAAGAAGACATACATACAGCAAGGGGGGAAACACCTTTGCCGTAAGCCCTTAGTGCTTCTAAGCCATCCAATCAAGGTAAGTTGGGTTTAAATTCGGTTCAATCTAATCTTATTCCTCCAAATGTACCCTTCCCTCGCAGGTTTTTTATTCCAACGAATGAAGAAAGTGAAAAAGACATCGTGGAAGCCTTCCCAAAGGTGCAAAGTGATATTCCAATTCTTGGTGCAACAAATCAAATTCCAGATTGTGTTGAATTGTTTGAAGAGAATTGTACATCAAGAAGAATGATTCAAGAGAAAGAAGTGGCTGGAGAATATGTAGAATGCATCAAAGAAGATGTTCATGAGACAACAAAGCCCAAAGAAGTTGAATTTTATGACACGGGACAAATTACAACCTTCACATTCAATCTGGCCAAGTGCAAAGTTCTTGAAACTTTCAAAGATGTGGTGTTTGTCATTGAGTTTGTGTCGGAGCAAGCAAGTAAGCCATCTTCTCCAATTTCAATTTTGTTTTTTACTAATTGGCTGATTTTAATCATTCAGGCACCCACACTAGAATTTAAACCATTGCCGGATCATTTCAAGTATCACTGTCCATTCAAAGATCAATCCATGCATTCTTTCTGTGAGTTTATGCTTGAAACATTGAGGACAATGTTTGATTTAAGTGTGAGGCGGGTAAACAAAGTGTTTTTGATGCAAATTCGTGGGATTTGATCACCCATTACTTCTAGAGTTGTTTCTCACTGTTTTTAAGTGTTTTGAGGTGTTTTAGTGTGCTTTGAAGTAATCATACGAAAATTTGATAAAAATTCAAAAAATAGTTTGAAAACTACCAAAAAGAGTCGTTTTTGTGTGTTTGTGTCTTAGGTGAAGGAAAATTTGTGAAAAACATGTTCATTTGAGCAACATCTATGGCATGCAATTAACATTTAAAGGCCGAATCATGCTTGTATGCACTCAAAACAAAACATTACCCATGAAATTCAAAGCCTAGTAGTTATGGTGAACCAAGACTCAACTCAAATCTTAAAGAAAGGAGTTGAGAAACTTTTATACCTTTGAAGCACCTCTTTGCTTAGCAAAGGTTAATCACCCATGTGAGGGCGTTCTTTCCTTTGTCTCCTTGCTCCTTGGCTCCATGGATATGGATGGAAGAATTGATTCTCCAAAAGTCCCCAAGGTAGGAGACCTCTAATTTTTGACACCAAAGATGGTGAAGGAAGAAGATGAGTGACCTTGTAGGAGGAATGATTGCTAGCTAATCCCCTCCAAGGGGGCCGGCCTCCTAAAGAGAAAGGGAGAGAGATGTTCTCTCCAATTTTCTCCAAAAGAAACCCTAAATGAATTTTGGCTATAAAGTTCTTTATATAGTCCCTTCAATTAAGTGACTAAAAGAACCACAAACCCTTTTCTTCTCTATATGGCCGGCCTCCTTAAGGCTATGGGCTGTTTGGGCCCTTTTGGGTATTTAGTCAATAAGTTGTCATACAACTTATGTTAATGGTCTTGACATTCGAAGCCCATTGGGCCTTGAGGCCCAAAACTAACACGAGGTCTAAAACGAACTCATTCGTTTGATTAATTAACATATTAATTAATCCTAGCCATAAATAATTAAACCATTTAATTATCCTTACTCATCTTCGTTATATCCTTCAATCATTACCTTACACGGTGTGCGATCCATTAGGTTCCTTTTAGCGAGGCAGTGGGCGATTAGAACTCTTACTAATCGATTGTGAATTGAAACTTACTTTCAATTCTCCCTTTAGTGATTATACATCTTTAGGGCTTCCAGAAGCCATGAGTGACACCTAGCAGTATGTCATGGCTACCCAAGCTAATCAGAAGAGGTTGGAGAACCTATTCAGTTTGGGATTACAATGCAATACGGTCTTTCTCTAATACAATACTCTTGACCACATTGTTTGGATTAATAGTTTATTCATGTCTACTATCCAATGTGATTCTCTTGCTTATATGATTACCTTGAATGTGATTTGGAACAAATTCCTAAATCTCATTCATACTCTGGCCAGAGATTCTAAATCATATCATAGAGTATTTTCCCTCAACGTTTGAAGGTTAGAGATCCCTTGTTGCGCATTCACTTGCCTCCATGGCTAAGTGGCTTAACCCCAACTATGTCGTGGACACCCTCTGATGGAGTGACTTTGACATAGTCAAAGATCAAGGACCTAACCACAAGACAACTATGATGCCTCAGGTCAAATGACTACTTTGCATTATCCCAACCAGGAGTTCTCATGTGACATGAGTATGAGAACTCCTCGTTGATCGCGTTCAGTGGACTCATTTACTATTGAGCACCTACGTACTTATCTTGGTGTCAATCACACCAATGAGTTGAGACCAATCACTCTCCCTAAGAGAAGACATAGCACGTATTGATCTTGACGGACTGTCAATGCCCAATTGGCAATCCTATGATCAGGAACATTTAGGATATGTATTCGAAAGAGAATGGTATCATGAATCTAACTTCTTTAGATCACATTCCCCTTATTACATATTCCTTGGACTTATCGTTTAAGCATATAACATTTATATGAGACGGCTTAAAACAATAATCTTTGCCCTTTATATTAAACTAGATTAGTTTAACATGTGAAATGTCCGTAAAGTATCATCATATGATTGGTTTTAGGGCACATTTCCAACAATCTCCCACTTGCACTAGAGCCAATCAGCTTGGTCATCAGTGATGATACCTCTTCTGTAGTCATTTCAAAAATGGCTGAGTAGTAGGCCTAGACAATGGATATCTATATATTATCCATAGAAGCAACCTTGAGAATAACGACATCACCATTATACATGATTCTTAATCATGTGGTTCAGTCTCTCATTTGAGTTCGGATCTTGATGAGACCTTGATTCCCTAGCTTGAGCTATCGCCCCATTAGTGTCGTAGTGTCGGCACACTAGAGACACTTTCTGGTTGGAACCGAATGGAGAGTTCATAAATGAACTTTCCCATCCAAACAACATTGTTGTAAACTTCTATATGGCGATATATATTTTGCATTCATGATGGAAGACACCAAAGTCATTACCTTTAATGTTTCCACCCAAATATCTCTTCATTCATAATAAAGAGATATCCAATTATCTCTTCGTTCAAAATGAAGAGACATCCAATGATGGATACGATATTAGATTCATAATCTAATACTTTTACGCTTCCATTGCGTTACTCTAATTCTTCCTCATTCTTGAGGAATCTATCCTTTAGTATTTCTTAAATACATAAGGACTCATTTGACAGTTGCCTTGGTTCTGATCCTGGGCTTGCATTGATATCGTCTTGTACCAATCTTGGTACAACTCATATCAACGCTTTTCATACAATATGAAATACATAAATCACCTTTCTGCGTACGCATAAAGGATTCTATTTACGCATTAATTCTTTGGGAGTCAAAGGGGTACGATCCCTTTGTGAAGAGCAACTTCCTAGTCTTACTAGAATTGTCCTTCTGACTAAAGTTTATCATCATATGGGAAACTTCCTAGCATCTTTTGTCTATCATTAGGGATTGATATAATCAAATTATATATACTGAAATCTATCATTATAGATTTCCATCCCATGTATATAGACTATGTCTCCCATATACATTATATCATTATAGAACGTTTAAAGTCATAACTTTTAACGAAGAAGAATTCCATTCATTTCTAAAATTAATATATCATATATATGTTCAAATTTAGGAATACGATTAACTCCCACTAATCTTTTGTAAACCTAGTAAACAAAAGATTCATTTACATCTTTATGAGAAATCAAACGATTTGATCTTTCTCTCATAAGACGCTTACAGCTCCCACTAGCTTGCTAAGATTCATGATGGATGGATCTTTACAACTTACAGGTCTTGTGATTCTTAGTTTTAGACATATATTATCAAGACTATCTTGGTAATGGTTTCAGAAACCCATATTATGTCCAAACATTCAATCACCGTTTAGTTGTAGTTAGCAATCCTGGAATTAATGGAAACCAAGACTACGTCAAAGATGGTTTCTTCCAAGTCAACCAATCTCTTTGATTGTAGTCACCTTAAGCTACCAATTAGCTACGAAGGTTTCATTATTTCGGGTCAAATGGTACTATACCATTTCCTTGAGTAAATGTTGTATATACACTCAATGTAGTCATAAGGATTTTCATTCTTATTTCTTTCGAATTAAGAGGTGTAACTCTATGACATGGTCATAAAGTTCAAACCATTCAACTGAGACGGTTTATAAATCCTTCTCAACTACATTTGGAGCTTGTGGTGTAGGAACTAGGTTGTTATATTTGTTGATCATCATCTTGTCACTCAAAGAACCCATTCTTTGAGTTCTATCTCTCGTTCATTTGCTCTATCTTAGGCAAATCCTACTGTAGGATTACAATGAACTACCCAACAAATAACATTTATTAGTTGGTTTATATAAGTGATATCCAAAAGTTAATTTAAGGATATCCCACAAGATTGTTCTCAAACAAATATTGCTTATTAGCACACAACCCCAAATCTTAACACGATTAAGACTTGTCTTTCTTTCCAACTACATCCTATGGAGTTATGAAAATTTTGGAAGATCTTCTAATTGACAATCATATTGTCTTAGAAGTATATATATCCTATATATGTGGGTAATTGATAACATCCAACGAACTAAGTCTTATTCAAGTTCGTTATTCTCCTAATGGAGAAATCCGTTATCTTATGATGCTACTTTCCTTGATTTCTATCAAGGAAACTCTTCTAAAGTGTTATATTTCCTTGGATCAAATTTAAGGAGGTAAATACTTTAGACGTCTTACTCATCAACTTTCATTCTTGAATTCTTTGAAACCTTTTGCAAAGTATTCGGACTTTTGTTTATTCAAAATAAACGATAGTCCAACCGAGAACGATCTTCGGTGAATGTCATACAACATGAGTAGTATTATGTTGTGGACAAGTGCCACTAACATCTAAGTGAATTAACCTCAACTACTTTGTGATTCTTTCTTCTTTCCTAAAGAATAAAGATTCGAACATTTTGCCTCTATACAATTTCAACAAGAAGGCATTGGATCCGGACCTAACGATCCAAAGTATCCATCTATGACCAACTCATAATTTATGTTTTTAGAGGTGTCACAACTAAGTTGGGATTAGTCACTACCTTGCACCCTTTTGGGTTTTAAGCATCGTCATATTCTAAACAGTTAACACTACCACATTATCTCTACTATAGAGACAATCATTGATTAATAAAGAACAATGTTTTGTCAAACAAAACATTCATCCATATCTTATAGTGACGGAATTAAGTTCCTTATTCAAATTGGGATGTAAAGACAATCTTTGTTTTTCCAATTTCTTTGGTAGTTCATATGAGGAAGTAAGTACTATCTGCTTTCGCAGAGATCTATATTTGATTCACGTTCTGAATGTGAAGTACTTTCTCTTCTCTCATTAATCTTCTACTTCTTATTAGCCACACTTTTACAACGATTGTAAAAAACATAGTTACTAATACGGAATCAAGCATTCAAGTAGAAGAACTAACTGTTTTGAACTATTCAAGAACAATTTACAACACCTTCGAAAGGTGTGTTCTTGACACTTGCAAGACATTTCTTGCATATACCCCTTCCAATGTCCGTCCTTTCATAAAGAAAGTTTGTTCCCTTGGAGTTATTTTGCCTTCTTCATTTGACTTCTCCCTTGACTACAATAGTCATGGTCCCTAAACTCCCACTGTCTCTCTTGAAACTTATTTCAATTGTGTTAAACACATCAAACGATTTGGAGAGCGTACGGCTATTGTTCACTATATAGTTTACTATAAACTTAGTGAACCATATGGATAGGGACACAAAGGTGAAGTCCTAGCCTAGTTTCCCTCTCGTGAAGTGGTTTAACACTTCAACACTCAATGATTCAAAATCATCATAAGTCCATATTGATTGACTATTTTTGTCAACCCACCATCTTGTTCTAAACAAGATTACAAACTTTCAAGAGTTGTTCAAGGCAACTCTCATTTCTTCATACAACAATTTGTAAGTGAAGAATCATGGCACATTAAGTGTCTATGCCCTTGTGCTTACTTCTCAAGTTCCTTGTTCATTTAACAAAGAAACAAGCACTAGTGTTTGCATAAACTAAGGGTTGTTCTAAGCAACTCTTATGTCTTCATACAACGATTTGTAAGTGAAGAACTATGACACAAAAAGTGTTCATGTCTTTGTGCTAATCTTTATAAGTTCCTTTGTTCATACAACAAAGGAATAAGCATTGGTTGTTTGTGTTGTCCTCTTTATGATAGACTTATCTAACATGTTCTTCCAATGATACCTTATCAGTAGGAAAATTGTGAGGATGAGACTACTTAGGCACATATGCAATCCATTCAAGACAATCTATGGGATTGTGGTACCAAGTCCGGAAACTAAAGCCTTTGGCTTTTTCTTTGTCAAGTTTTGGATAGCGTTTGCAAATATATCGGTAAATAAATACATAACAAATATAAATTGATTGATTTTAAGCCATTTGATCCGGGTCTTTAAATCAAATAGCACCACCCACTATTTTCGGCAAATTCCATATCCCTCATCGGAATTCGAGAGTTTTGGAGAAAACTCTTAGTAGGGTATGGGAGGCTCACTATTACCAAGCCCACCTCACAATGATATGATGTTGGCTAGCAACAATAATAATGAGAGAGTACGCTTACTCATTTACATCTAATGTAAGTACCCATCTTATTTGGCCTCTAGAGAATGAAACCTCACAATGATATGATGTTGGCTCCATTGCACTTAGTTAAGTCATTCCCACCATGCAAGTTCGAGTAGGGGTTCAAGAACAACCTCACAATGATATGATGTTGATCATTCTCGTTGCCTACCTTCACAACATCATGTATGCATATAGGACTCTTCCTGAGTGTAAGCACGCACTTTGTACTCCCCCGTGATAGGGTGAAGTCGGTGTACGAGTCACAAACGATCGGAGCCTACCACGGTGGAAGGCCACGAAAGAGTGTTCAAAGCACTCTCACGCTTATCAACTTAATAATGGTTTAGTTGAGGGTTTTAGGTCTCATCACATATAAGCATTTATTTTAATCTTATTAAAACAATTTGGTCCTATTACAACTATTGGTCCATTTGATTGATTTAGTAGTATACGATACTCCCACTAAGCTTGTAAAACGGTTTTTAAAGCAAGAGTATATGGTACTACTAACATAAGCTTTGCATTCATTGATGGACTATATAGTTACCTTAGGGCCTTAGGATGACTATGAACCTTTGATTCGATCCAACACGAGCCTAGTGTTGGATCTCGGTCTAGGGATGGTGATTGATTTTAGTTACGCATTTAATCATATTAAGGCGTGTTTCTCCTATTGGGCGTTGGACCCAACAACTCCAATTTCATGCATATCAAATAAACAAGAAAGGAGTAGTTCAAAGTAAAGAAGAGCTTATGCTCTTTTACAACATTTGATCAAAACAAATTACTTTAAAGTAAAGAAGAGCTTATGCTCTTTTACAACATTTGATCATATCAAATTACAACCAAAATTAATCTACACATTCCCATGGTTCAAACAAATTTGAGACGGCCTTTCACATAGGTCAATTATCGTAGGCTTAGGTTCATAATCACCCTTTCTTTAATTAATTAACGCTTTAACTAATTAAACTTGAATGCAACATTTTCATTTGGTTTTTGTATCCATAGAATTGATTTAAATAGAGCTAAATGAAATGAAATTCCAATTCTCATTTAAAGAGACAAAACTATTTTGTTCTCAACCTAATTTGGGGCAAAAACAATAACCTCAACCATTGGGCTATTTTGCAAAACACAAACTTTTGGGGTCACTTTGTAAAAACACAAAAGTCCACTACTTCATGTAATTACAACTAGAACCCAAAAATTTCAACAAATGCAAAAACTTCATTAAAGGAGCAAAACAATTTGTCCTTTAGTGATTTTGGGCCTTTACGTAAAAACGTAAACTTTTGGGTCAAAGTACAAATACACAAAAGTATCAAAACTTTATGTAATTGCATAAAAGCCCCAAAAGTACTCCCTTTGAAGGAGTGGCCGGCCAAGGAGTAGTGTGAGTGATGTGTGTGAGTTGATTTTTAGGTTTGAAAGGTGATGGAAATGTGTAAGTGATTGGTATGTTGTGAATAGTAAAAGAAGTATGAGTGTGTAAGAGAAGTACCAATCATGTACAAAAAATTCAAACACACTTTCAAATTTCAAACACATTTTCATGATAAAAATCACACCAACCAACACAAAACAAAGACTTTATGTAAACAACCAAAACTTTGAATCAAACCACCAAACTTTTTGTTCTTGGTAAGAACATCAAGAAAATTGAAGAACACACATGAAAACTCATAAGAGCTCCATGAATGTCTTCACTCAATAAAATTCAAAATTTCACTACTCAAAAAAGGGGTTAACATCCTAGGGTACTTAGGGGTTCCAAAAGTCACTTTAAAACACTTTTAACAAGACAAACATGAACCCAAAAATCCACCCTTTGGATTTGGCCGAATTTCCCTAAAAACATGGCACCAAATTTTAGCTCCAAAATTCATGCTCATATGAACTACATCTACAACATTTGAGATGGCAAATTTTCTAACAAAATTTACATTCAAAGAAGCAAGAATAAAGCTTGTAACAATTACAACATTCAAATCACAAACTATGAACTACAAAACCCAAAAGGATTCACCAACTACTAGACCTAGGCTCTTGATACCACTTGAAGGAAAATTTGTGAAAAACATGTTCATTTGAGCAACATCTATGGCATGCAATTATCATTTAAAGGCGGAATCATGCTTGTATGCACTCAAAACAAAACATTACCCATGAAATTCAAAGCCTAGTAGTTATGGTGAACCAAGACTCAACTCAAATCTTAAAGAAAGGAGTTGAGAAACTTTTATACCTTTGAAGCACCTCTTTGCTTAGCAAAGGTTAATCACACATGTGAGGGCCTTCTTTCCTTTGTCTCCTTGCTCCTTGGCTCCATGGATATGGATGGAAGAATTGATTCTCCAAAAGTCCCCAAGGTAGGAGACCTCTAATTTTTGACACCAAGGATGGTGAAGGAAGAAGATGAGTGACCTTGGAGGAGGAAGGATTGCTAGCTAATCCCCTCCAAGGGGGCCGGCCTCCTAGAGAGAAAGGGAGAGAGATGTTCTCTCCAATTTTCTCCAAAAGAAACCCTAAATGAATTTTGGCTATAAAGTTCTTTATATAGTCCCTTCAATTAAGTGACTAAAAGAACCACAAACCCTTTTCTTCTCTATATGGCCGGCCTCCTTAAGGCTATGGGCTGTTTGGGCCCTTTTGGGTATTTAGTCAATAAGTTGTCATACAACTTATGTTAATGGTCTTGACATTCGAAGCCCATTGGGCCTTGAGGCCCAAAACTAACCCGAGGTCTAAAACGAACTCATTCGTTTGATTAATTAACATATTAATTAATCCTAGCCATAAATAATTAAACCATTTAATTATCCTTACTCATCTTCGTTATATCCTTCAATCATTACCTTACACGGTGTGCGATCCATTAGGTTCCTTTTAGCGAGGCAGTGGGCGATTAGAACTCTTACTAATCGATTGTGAATTGAAACTTACTTTCAATTCTCCCTTTAGTGATTATACATCTTTAGGGCTTCCAGAAGCCATGAGTGACACCTAGCAGTATGTCATGGCTACCCAAGCTAATCAGAAGAGGTTGGAGAACCTATTCAGTTTGGGATTACAATGCAATACGGTCTTTCTCTAATACAATACTCTTGACCACATTGTTTGGATTAATAGTTTATTCATGTCTACTATCCAATGTGATTCTCTTGCTTATATGATTACCTTGAATGTGATTTGGAACAAATTCCTAAATCTCATTCATACTCTGGCCAGACATTCTAAATCATATCATAGAGTATTCTCCCTCAACGTTTGAAGGTTAGAGATCCCTTGTTGCGCATTCACTTGCCTCCATGGCTAAGTGGCTTAACCCCAACTATGTCGTGGACAACCTCTGATGGAGTGACTTTGACATAGTCAAAGATCAAGGACCTAACCACAAGACAACTATGATGCCTCAGGTCAAATGACTACTTTGCATTATCCCAACCAGGAGTTCTCATGTGACATGAGTATGAGAACTCCTCGTTGATCGCGTTCAGTGGACTCATTTACTATTGAGCACCTACGTACTTATCTTGGTGTCAATCACACCAATGAGTTGAGACCAATCACTCTCCCTAAGAGAAGACATAGCACGTACTGATCTTGACGGACTGTCAATGCCCAATTGGCAATCCTATGATCAGGAACATTTAGGATATGTATTCGAAAGAGAATGGTCTCATGAATCTAACTTCAACTTCTTTAGATCACATTCCCCTTATTACATATTCCTTGGACTTATCGTTTAAGCATATAACATTTATATGAGACGGCTTAAAACAATAATCTTTGCCCTTTATATTAAACTAGATTAGTTTAACATGTGAAATGTCCGTAAAGTATCATCATATGATTGGTTTTAGGGCACATTTCCAACATTAGGTACCTTCCAACACAATGATGAGGATTTGGTTTTTAATTGCATGACTATTAAAGAAAGTTACGAACATGGATGGAAGTTTGATATGCTCTTGGTTTATGCTTAGTTGTTTTACGAATTCACATGTAATCACAAAAGGATAAAATCAGTTTTTTGTAACATGCTTGAAGGAAGAAACTCAAACTAACGTTACAACCCTAAAAGACTTGAGCCTTTACCTTCTTTGGAGAGTTATTAATCTGTGATTCTTTGTTTTCTAAAGTCGTTGCATGATCTCATTATTCTTTGCTTGGTTGCTACTTAGAATGCGTTTTTCATCATTATAGAACCAAATACTAGAACTTATATCTGTTTCATTCAAAGCATGGTATTGAATTGCATAACACATATCAAGATGAAGTTGTTTAGTTGCCACCAAAGCCAAACAGCCACACCCCCCTTTTCATATGTTTTGTAGGTTTAACCCATTTGAGCCCTGTTTAGCCTGTTTTCTTTGTTAACCACATTAACCCTACCTAGCCTAGTTTAGGAACATCCATACCCTTGTTCTTAAAGGATAGTGAGCATGAGTTAAAATGAATTCATTTTGATCTACAATATGCAGAAAAACAAGTGTGGGGAAGGGATTTTCGTGCAAAAGAAAAAGAAAAAGAAAAGTGTGTAAAAAGAAAAGAAAAAGAAAGAAAAAGAGTTGAAAAGAAGTGAAAATGAGTTTACAAGTGTTGATTGTTGAAGAAAGGGTCCAAAACATTGAATCTGGCCCTAAAATGTGTTAATCTTCCCTTTTTGGTCAAAAGTTGGTTTCTGCATTCAAAAGTGAATTCTAAGTGTCGATTTCATTGCTTTGCTCACTATTTCTTTAAGAACTTTTCTTTATCTTTACCTTTCTTTGTTAGCCAATACCCTTAGCCCTGTTACAACCCATTGGCTTCTATCTTGAGTGTTGTGTGTTTCAATATGTGGAGTTTGAAATTGGTATGAGCATATCGAATCCCTGGTTCTTGCATCTAAGTAGTAGCATTTCGTTCATGAGATCATATATATACATTCATCAATAACTCCAGAAAAATGCTTTCTTTGTTACAACATATGTGAGTACTAGTTTTCATGTTTACATCAATCTTCTCACATATACCTAGTGTAGGGAGTGTAGGCAGAAAATCTGAGTGAAAATTGAGTGTTTATCTAGTAAGGAATTGAGGAAATTCTCTAAGGCATGTTACTACATTCAAAATGTTGTTTTAATTGATTAAATGTGAACTAGTGAATGGTGACTGGGATTAAGTATGAGTTCAAGTGTAAGGATGACCAAAATCTGTGCAATTGATGATTTTTAATATGTCATGTTCATTGGAAATCCCTTCGGCAAATGTTGGAAGGTTTAGATTGTCTTTTGTTTGTTTTGTTTTGCTCGAGGACTAGCAAAAGCTAAGTGTGGGGGTATTTGATAGGAGCATATTTATGCGACTTGGTTAACTTATTTCCTTGCATTTAGGTTGTTAGTTCTTAGTTATTTTAGTATTTTAAGCTATTTTCGTGTGTTTGTAGGTCCAAATGGCTAAAGTGGCAAGAAAGTGCATTTTGGTGCCTTTTCGAGCAGTTTTGGGCTTGGAATGGATATCACATGCTTGGAGCAAGGTGGATGGATGAAATTGATGTTCAAGAAGGATTGGGAATGTGCTTGAAGACTTAAGTCAAAGATTTTGAAGAAAGGAATCGGTTTAGAAGAAGCAATGTTAGCCAAGTTTCCTGATTTGGTCCTAATCCGAATTTATCTAATTTCCAGCTGCAAGGAGGATCTCAAATTAATTTAGGACACTTAAATAAATGTTCTAGATGTCCTAAACCTTTCCCTAAAGGGTGCCGCACAAATCCTTCTAGAAATCCCTTTCCTTGCCTTGCAAGGCATTCTCATTCCCTTTTAAATTCCTGCCACATATGACACACCCCGTCCCGAAGAAGGGCATGATGGCCGTCACGTGAGAGTGACGTAACCATTTACACAGTTCGGAAGCTTAAAAAAAATACAATTGTGAATTCTGTCAGAACACCGTTGGATTCCTCGTGGCCACCAAAGCTCTGCTATCTCGAACCTGGAGGGGCGCAAAACAAAATTGAGTGGGTCAGTAAAAGAAGTCTTTTCAAAACTTTCCTTTATCAAAGTTCTAACCCCTTGCTGTAAAACCTATATACTTTCTCAGAAAATAGCATATAGAAATATGTATAGCTTCAAAAATCTCAAAACACCATTCTTTATCACTTTTCAGAAAATATGCCATGCCATGTGCCAAAAACATAATATGGAAGCATCAATATACATCAGGTGAAATAATAAATCAACTGGAGACCCTGCAGTGGTCCTATATGGCCGATTCTAGAGCTCAATATCCAATCCAGCCGAAGTCACCAACTATCACCTGTACGGCACTACACTGCACATAAGTCGGAACTACGTGTAGTAGTCTGTATGACTAGGATGGTGTAATAATACGCTCTAGTGCTTCTCTCATCAATCATCTGTGCACATAATCTAGGGTCACCTACTAGTCGGAACCACCTCTAGTGGTCTGTACGACTAGCATGTCGGAACCACCTCTAGCGGTCTGTACGACTAGCATCTACTTGGATCTAAGGTGAGCGTGTGATGCGGGTGAATAACATAAGGACTAACACCAGGGGTGCAGGTTATAAGCTATCAACATAAATCACATCAAACAATTCAATGAACTAAATATAACTCACCTGATACTCACCTGTGCGTCCGCAGCACCAAGTCACATATATGCATCATATATCAATTCACATATCTCATGTAAATTCTATGCATGGCATTTCAAATCATACTTTCAAATCACATTTCACTTAAGTAGACTTTCTGGGAAAAACTCATTTATATAGGTATATACGGAAAACATAACTGTCTACTCACCTGAAGTTCGCCCTGCAACTCCCTAGCACAACACATCAAGGCGTCATGACGATCGGCGCCTAGAACAATCATCAAATCATGCCTCGGAAATCATATCGATAGAATATATAACTTATATAAAACACGTCACTATGTAGTTCGATCCGGAAGATCTGCAACTCAGATTTCCAGTCCGTAACTTCCAGAGGTCCACAATAAATTTCTAGAACAACATCCTAAAATTTCATTGCCATCCAACGGTCGGATCTCCGTCAATTGCCAAAACTAAGTGACTGTAAACATTGTATTTTATGAACTTACAACTCCAATTTCATGAGATCCGTAAATTGGATTCTCGATCCGTAAGTTCCTATAATCCTTAAATATTACGTATTACAACGTATCAAAGTTTGGTGACGATCCAACGGTCGGATCGTCAATTCATATTTTGGCCTAACCCCGCATCGTAACGAATTTAGGTTCGAATGATCATCATACGTCATTCATTCACCAAAACTGAATTCAGAACATGAATTATGGCCTAAAAATAGCATTGTCGGCTCACTGGTCACTCGCCGCCGTGGGTGGCGGTCGGCCGCCCCGGCTCGCCGGAAAATTCAACTTTATCCAAAAATTACCAAAATTTGCAGAATTAAAGATCTCAAAGAGTAGAACAACGTTCATACCTGTGACCAAGGCCAATTCGGTCAATAAGAGCTCCAATTTTGCCAAAACCGTACGAAACCCTTGAATTTGGTGTGATTCGATTCGACCTCCAAACTTGTTCCAACGCCTCAACCACTGCCTGGGCTTTGTTCTAGGCCTCAAAAGGATGCCATGGGTGGTGGTAATTGGAAGAAATTGCTTCGGGATTGGGTGATTCGAAGCCAAAACTGCCGCACCCCTCCTTGCGGTTTCACCCATTTTCAAGGCCAAATCTCTCCAAATTTGAGATGGAATGGATAGAGGAAGGGTCCTAGAGTGTTTCCCATGAGGTTTCTTGGAGCAATTCACCGGAAAAATGGGTGAAAATCATCGAAAATAGGCATGGGTGCCGACCGGGTCAAAAACAGGCCAAGCGGATCCGGCCGATCCCCCACGCCACTCTCTCCCTCTTTTCCTCCTTTCTCTGTTCCGATTGGCCGGCCCTTTCCTCTCTCTTCTCTCCATTCGTCAGCTCTCTCTCCTTTCTCTCCCGGAGCTCTCTTCTTCTTCCTTTCCTTCTTCCACCAGTCACTCACACACACACACATAATCTCATTCCTTTTAATCCCAGCCATCCATTTATTTCTTTATTAAATCTGGGCCGTCCAAATGGCACACCAAACTTTTATAATAAAATTCATAAAATGCCCAAACTTCAAACTTTAAAATCTTTTTCGTTATAACTCTAAATCACGAACCGTCTGCGCCCATGCTTCCGTAGCGATGAGTACTACGAGGATATGTCAAGAAAACAAATCTTAGATGGCACGACACAACGATTAACCTCGAACAATGCACGTGCCTCAAAGGGCATTTTTGTAAAATCCTTTATTAAAACTTTAAAAACTCTCAAAATCAGGGACGGGCTGTCACAATCTACCCACTTTATAGAATTTCGTCCTCAAAATTCAAACAACCAAACAATCCATTAAAAAAAATCATAGAACAACTTTGGGTACCTCTCTCTCATCCAATCTTCAATCTCATTAAGTAGCTTCTTCCACTGAATGATTCCTCCACAAAACTTTCACTAACATCACTGTCTTATTTCTTAGAAGCTTGTCTTTCCAATCCAAAATAGTCACTGGCTCCTCATCATAAGTCATATGCGGGTTGATTCCCAATGGTTAAGGAGGTATCACATGTGAAGCATCTGAAACATAATGTCGAAACATAGATACATGGAACACGTCACGCGCTTCCGACAGCTCTGGAGGCAACTCAAGCCTGTAATCAACTTCCTCAACTCGCTCGGTGATCACATAAGGTCCGATGTCTCTAGGACTTAACTTACCTTTCTTCTCGAACCGAATCACACTTTTCCAAGGTGAAAATTTCGAACACACCTAATCACCTACATAATACACTCGATTAGTGGCATGTCTGCTAAGCTCTTTTGCCACTCCTGGGCTGCTTTCAGGTTAAACTTAATCACTTGAACATTCTGAGTAGACTCATCCATAATCTCAGGGCCCGCAAATTTCTTTCGACAACTTCTGACCAACATAAAGGTGTACGACAAGCTTTTCCAATAAATGCCTCAAATGGCGACATACCAATACCCGAATGAAAGCTGTTGTTATAGTTACATTCCATCAAATCCAACCGCTTATGCTAAGCGTCACCAAACTGCAATATTGAAGACCTTAGCATATCCTCCAACATCTGAATCGTCCTCTCAGATTGCCTATCTGTTTGAGGATGATAAACCTTACTATAAAGTAACCTTGTATCCAAAACCTCCTGAAATACTATCCAAAACTTTGAAGTGACCAACATACCCAAAAAGCTCAACAGATCCGTAAGCCCGAATCTCTTTTCCATAAAACAAATAAATAACTGTTGCACTTGTTTGGAAAGGTTGTTGCTCGTCACTGGAGTTAAATGCGCTGACTTAGTAAGTTGATCAACTATCACCCAGATGCCATTATAACCATTTCATGTACGAAAAAGCTTGTACACATAATCCATAGTAATATTTTTCCACTCCCACTGTAGAACGGAAAATGACTGCATCAATCCAAAAGGCTTCTTTCTTTCCGCTTCAACCTGCTGACCAATGATACACATACTTACCTACTCAGCAATTTCTCTTTTCATACCCGGCCAATAGTAAAATGGTTAAATGGTATGATACATCTTAATACTTCCAGGATGCATTGCATAAGCTGAACCGTGCACTTCGTTCCAAAATTGTTTTCTTTAATTCCATAACATTAGGTACATACATCTTGTTCTCTTGCATAAGGATGCCATCTGATTCTCTAACTCTGAGGTCTTTCTTTTTCTTGATATTCTTTGCCTCAATTAATTCCTGGTTTCTTCATCAATCCTCTGGGCATCGAGTATTCGATCAACTAATATTGGCTTGACCTGGAAATTAGCCAATAAAGCTTCTTTTCGTTCTTTCACCTTAAGCTTCACTTCAGTCAATCTCAATTCCGCAAGAAAAGAAACATGACAAGTATACAAAGCATTTATTCTCACGAGAGTCTTCATATTAAGTACATCAGTCCAAACATTTGCACGATCACCCTGGTCGTGCAATCATAATCACTAAGCAATTCAATCCACCTTCGTTACCTAAAATCAAGATCCCTCTGAGTAGACAGATATTGGAGACTCTTATGTTCCGTAAAAATCTTGCACTTCTCACCAATAATATAATGTCTCCATAGCTTCAAAGCAAGGATGATAGTCGCAAATTCCAAATCACAAGTAAGGCAATTCATCTCATGAGGTTCCAATTGCCGTGAAACATAAGCAATCACCCTACCATTTGCATCAATACACATCCCAAACCATTCAAGGAAGCATCCTTATAGACCTCATAATTCCCGCTATCATCTGAGAGTGCTAACACAAGTGCATGAGTGAGGAAATACTTCGACTGTTGAAAACTTTGCTCACCATTTTCATCCCACTCAAACTTAACCTCTTTTCTCGTCTATCTCGTCAATGGCAAGGCAATGACTGAAAAATCTTTCACAAACCGTCCATAATAGCCTGCTAAGCTAAGAAAACTCCGAATCTTAGTCATAGTTCGCGATTGTTCCAAATTCTCAACTTCTGCTACCTTTTAAGAATCCACTTGAATACTTTAAGTAGATATAACATGTCCTAGAAATGCCACTTGATTCATCCAAAATTGGCATTCGCTAAACTTAGAATACATCGACGATCCCTCAATCTTTGTAATACCAATTTAAGATGTCTAGCATGCTCTGCTCTAGTCTTAAGTATACCAGAATATCGTCAATGAAAACGATAACAAACATGTCAAGATATTCCTGGAATACTTCGTTCGTCAAACTCATAAAATTCGTCAATCCGAATGGCATCACCAAAAACTCATAAAGACCATTACGAGTTCTGAAAACCGTCTTAGGGGCATCATCACTCTTAATCTTCAATTGGTAATATCCAGACTTCAAATCAATCTTTGAAATTACACAGGCACCTCTAAACCGATCAAACAATCATTAATACTCGGTAATGGATAACGATTCTCAATCGTTACCCGATTCAATTGTCCATAGTCAATGTATAGCCTTAATGTCCACATTCTTCCTCATAAATAAACTGGGCTCTCTACGACGACATACTAGGTTGAATGGAACCTTTATCAACCAATTCTTACAATTGAATTTTCAATTCCCTTAACTCAGCAGGAACCAATCTCTAATATAAGGTCCGTACCTAGAAACAAATCAATAGAGAACTCCACATCTTTGCTTGGCGGCAATCCAGGTAAATTCTCAGGGAAAACATCAGGAAAATGCCACCTTGACCTCTTCCACACTACTCAGAGCAATATCTCTTAGTACCGCATGAACTAAATATCCTTGGCAGCCTTTCGATAATGATCTCTTTGCTCTCACAGCAGAAATAACGGCATACCTCACTCCACTTTGCATACCCCCAAAAGTAACCGCTGGTCATCCAGGTCGATGGAAAGTAACTGATTCCCCGTAGCAATCTATCTTGGCACAATTATAATACAACCAGTCTGTGCCTAAAATCACATCCAAATCCATAATATCTCACGGGATAAGATTCACTGGCATAACAACATCTTCCACCATCACTGGACACCCTGAATAACACCATACTTGCAAACTAATAACACTTTAAAGTAGGCATGCATTCAAAAACAATTCTAAAACCCATGACTTTCAAAGCCTAGTGAATGGTGAACCACAAGACTCTTTAACAACATTAAAGAGAAGAAAGGATTTTGAGATTCATTACCCTTGAAGCTCATCCTTGTTTACACAAGGGATTCACCCAAGTGGAGGGCCTTCAAGTCACCTCCTAGCTCCTTGGATCTTCCTTGTGATTTACTTCCTTTTGTTACTCCTTTGCTCCTTGAGGATGTGAGGAAAGGATCTCCAAAAACACCAAAGGTTTGGTGTCTCTCTCCACACCAAGGATGAGGTGTGAAGATGAAATGGATGACTTAGAGGAAGAAAGATTGCTAGCTATCCCTCCCCTAAGTGGCCGGCCTCTATGGAGAAAAAGAGAGAAAATATTTCTCTTCTTTGTCTCAAGAAAACCCTAATGAGGTAAAAGCTATAAATATGCTTTTATACCACCTCACATGTGAGTGGCAAACTTGCAATTAACCCAAGTTTGATAACCCTCACCCTAGGCCGGTTTTGACTTTGTTTTTGGGTTAATTTCCATTTAGTTTTAGTTGTCACACAACCTAAACTCGATGGGCCTTGTGGACCAAAAACCCTTTTGGGCCCCGAAACCCAAAACCAACTTAAAAGCCCAATACGAACCTTTCGTAAGATTAATTAACTAATTAATTAATCTTGACCATTCTCAATTAAACTATTTAATTTCTTATCCATCTCATTTATATTTCTTCACTTTCACCCTTACTCGGTGTACGATCCATTAGGTTCCAATTAGTGAGGCAGCGGGCGATTGTTACTCTTAACGATCGATTGTGAATTAAAACTACATTTCAACTCTCCCTTTGATGAAGATTAGTGTTTGCTAATCCTCAGGGCTTCCACAAACCATGAGTGACACCTAGCAGTATGTCATGGCTACCCAAGCTAAGTAGAAGTGGTTGGAGAACCTATCCAGTTACAATTACAATGCAATATGGTCCTTCTCTAATACAATACTCTTAATCACATTGTTTGAGTGATAGTTTGTTTCATGTCTACTATCCAATGTGATACTTCTCTATATGAATCAATTGAATATGATTTGGAACATGCTTCCTAAATCATATTCGTATGCTTTGGCTAAAGACTCTCGAATCATATCTCAGAGTATTCACCTTCCACTATCGAAGGTTAGAGATCCCTTGTTGTGCATTCACATGCCTACATGACTAGATAGCTTGACCCCAACAATGTCGTTGACACTCTCAATGGAATGCCTTTGACATAATCAAAGATCAAGGACCTAACCATTAGACATCAATGATGCCTCAAGTCAAATGTCTACTTTGCATATTGCAACTTACGAGTTCTTACATGACATGTATGTTCGAACTCTCTTTTGATCGTTGTTCAGTGTACTCGATTACCTTTTGAGCACCTATGTGTTTGTCTCAGTGTCCAACACTAAATGACTTGAGGCTAGTCATACTCACACTTGAGTTAACATAACACATACTAACCTTAGTGGATTGTCAATGCCCAATTGGCAATCCTATGGCTAGGAACGTTTTAGGAATGTTCATAAGAGAAAGGTCTCGTTAATCTAACTTACTTAGATCACTTCTCTCTTAGATTAAATATATTCCTTGGATTCCCTTATTGCTTAAACACATGATACAATAAATAGTGATTAACAATAAGCTTTGCCCTTCATTAAACATATAATAGTCTAATACAATAAGTATTCCAAAAGCTATTACATCAAATGAGTAGCTTTGTGGGCATACTTCCAACAATCTCCCACTTGCACTCAAAGCCACCTTCCCATGTATCTAATACCCATCTTTTCCATATGGCGGTCAAGTTGGATTTGAGACATTGGCTTCGTCAGTGGATCTGCTACGTTATCGGCTGAGGCAACCTTGAGGATGTTGACTTTCCCCTCGGCAGCATATCTTCTAATGATATTAAAGCGTCTGTCAAAATGCTTGTTCTTTTGATGAGCCCTGGGTTCCTTGGCTTGAGCTATTGCCCCACTATTATCACAGTACAAAGTTACTGGTGATGTAATGGTTGGAACCACTCCAAGTTCAGTAATGAACTTCTTCATCCAGAACACTTCTTTGCCGGCTTCAGCTGCAGCGACATATTCAGCCTCTGTCGTGGAATCAGCAATTACAGATTATTTCTTGCTTTTCCAGCTGACAGCCCCACCATTCAGAGTGAACACATTTCCGGAGTTGAACTTCTATCGTCGACGTCAGATTGGAAATCTGCGTCTGTATAGGCTTCTACTCACAACTCTGTCGCTCCTCCGTAAACGAGGAACATGTCCTTAGTTCTTCTTAAGTACTTAAGGACCGTCTTGACAGCTGCCCAGTGTTCTGATCCTGGATTAGATTGATATCGACTAGTAATGCTCACAACATATGCGATATCAGGCCTTGTGCATATCATGGCATACATGAGACTTCCTATGGCGGAAGCATAAGGAATAGCACTCATCTGCCGTATTTCTTCAGGAGTTTTAGGTTCCATGGACTTAGAAAGGTGAATTCCATGTTTGACAGGAAGAAAACCTTTCTTAGATTGTTCCATCTGGAACCTACTTAGCACCTTATCTATGTACATAGATTGGGATAATCCAATTAATTTTCTAGATCTATCACGATAGAGCTTTATCCCAAGCACATAAGATGCATCTCCCAAATCTTTCATGTGGAAGGTTTTGGACAACCACACTTTTACAGAAGAAAGTACTGCAGTGTCATTCCCGAATAGTAATATGTCATCTACATATAACACTAAGAATACAACTGCATCCCCAACGACCTTTTGATAAACACAATTGTCGTCTTCGTTTTGAGTAAAGCCAAACGATTTGATTTCAGTGTCAAAACGAATATTCCAGCTCCTGGAGGCTTGCTTAAGTCCATAAATGGACCTCTGAAGCTTACATACCTTAGTCTTTTCAGACTTGGACACGAAACCTTCGGGTTGAGTCATATAGAGCTCTTCCTCTAGGTAGCCATTCAGAAAGGCCGTCTTCACGTCCATTTGCCATATCTCATAATCATGGTACGCAGCTATATTAAGCAAAATCCGAATGGACTTAATCATGGCTACAGGAGAGAAGGTTTCTTCATAGTCAATCCCTTCTCGTTGCCTGTAACCCTTGGCTACTAATCTAGCCTTATAAGTCTCCACGTTCCCATCAACGCCTATCTTCCTCTTGAATACCCATTTATTTCCAACAGGTACTATACCTTCTGGAGGGTCTTCAAGAGTCCAGACCTGATTTTGATACATGGAATCCATCTCGGATTTCATGGCCTCTTGCCATCTCTTTGAATCAATGTCGGACATTGCTTCAGTGTAGTCTCTAGGATGCTCCTTTGTGTCATTGTCACCTAGAAGGTGCAATTCCCCAAAGTCATTATCCAAGCCATACCTCTGAGGTGGCCGGCTGACCCGTTCTGATCTACGTGGAGCTAAGGGTTCGGGAACAAGGTTGTCAACTTGTCGAGTGCTTGTTTGTGGTTCATCATTAATCTCATTAATATCCATCATTTTACTTGTAGTTCCCTTGAGAACAAATTCGTCCTCTAGAAACTTAGCAGTTCTGGCGACAAAGACTTTCTGGTCGTCAGGATGGTAGAACTCATATCCCATAGTTTCTCTAGGATATCCCACAAAATAGCACCTAACTGATCTCGCTTCAAGCTTAGCAGCTTCAAGCTTCTTGACATATGCTTCACAACCCTAAATCTTAATATGATTAAGACTTGGCTTTCTTCCATGCCATATCTCATAGGGCGTATGTGAAACTGACTTGGAAGGTACTCTATTAAGCGAGTAAGCTGCTGTATATAGAGCATATCCCCAGAATGCTACTGGTAGATCTGCGGAACTCATCATAGAACGAACCATGTTCATCAAGGTTTGATTTCTCCTTTCAGAAACTCCATTAAGTTGTGGAGTTCCCGGTTGAGTCCACTGTGATATTATTCCACACTCTTTGAGATAATCTAGGAACTCGTTGCTTAGATACTCTCCCCCTCGATCTGATCTTAGGATCTTTATCTACTTCCCAGTTTGCTTCTCAACTTCATTCTTGAATTCTTTGAACTTTTCAAAGGATTCTGACTTGTACTTCATAAGATACACATAGCCAAACCGAGAGTGATCATCGGTGAATGTGATATAGTAAGAGAAGCCTCATCTCGACGTAGTAGACATAGGTCCACATACGTCAGTGTGGATTAACCCTAGAATTTCAATGGCACGCTCTCCCTTCCCAGTGAACGGAGATTTGGTCATCTTCCCTTTCAAGCAACATTCACAAGTACCCATTTGGTCATTACCTAATGGGCGGAAATATCCGTCTTTCGACATGTTGCGAATCTTATCAAGGTTTACATGTCCAAGTTTAAGATGCCACATCTTTTCTCGGTTAACTTCTTCTCTAGCCCTTTTGGGTTTTAAGGTATTCCCGCTTTCAATACAGTGCAACCCACTACTTGTCTCTAGGTGAAAAAGTCCCTCTATCATATTACCATGAGAGATAATACGACCGTTCAAGTATAAAGTGCAACTCATTTTGTCAAACAATACTGAGTGCCCATCTCGTAAAAGCATAGAGATAGAAATCAAATTCTTTATACATGAAGGAAAATATAAACAATTTTTGAGTTCCAAGACTTCCCTAGAGGGTAGTTTAAGCATGTAGGTGCCAATCGCTTTTGCAGAGATCTTAGTGCCGTTCCCAACTCGCACAACCATCTCCCCATTGTGCAGTGTCCTGCTCTCTGTTAGTCCCTGCAACGAATTGCAGATATGTTGACTAGCGCTTGAATCAAATATCCAGGAATTGGAGCTCACTGTAAAAGCACTTTCTATGACAGAATTAATCCCTTCAAAAGTTCGTGTCATAAGGCTCGCAATGCGCACCCTGTATTTCTTCTTCCAACGTTCATCCTTTCCACAATGAAAGCATGTTCCTTTGGATTTTCTTGCCTTCTTCTTATGCAACCTTTTCCTTATGATTGCATTCTCACTCCCACTGTCCTTTTTGAAACTTTGTTCAAACTTACAGCACATGTCAATCATCTCAGTAAAAGTATGATCAAATCTATTCACTTTATAGTTTACTATAAACTTAGTGAAATCATCCGAGAGAGATGCAAGGAAAAAGTCTTGGGCCATTTTCCCATCGATGGAAGTTCCTAAACTTTCAAGATCTTGAAAGATCCTTTCCATCTTTTGTCCATGTTTTTGGACCGATGTCCCCTTTGCCATTTTGGCATTTAATAGACTACAAACATTTGAGAATCGTACGTTACTTGTCTCAATGTCATGCATCTTATGCAAACTATCAACCATGGCACAAGAAGTGTCCATGTGCTCATGTAGCTTCTTAAGCTCCTCACTAAGTGAAGTGAGGATTAAGCATTTGGCTTGTAAGTCATCCTCATAGTGTCTAGCATAATTTTGACATTCCTCCTTTGAAGCTAGTTTCGTAGGAGGTACATGAGGAGGGGATTGCTTAAACACATACGATATGTCATTCATCTTTGAGACATTCTTAATGTGATGAAACCAAGCAAGGAATCGTTGGCCCCTAAGGCCAATTTTGTCAAGTACAATGGTAGGTGTAATTTTAGGCATGTCGTTAACTACATAACATAACAGAAATCATATTAGATTATTGATTTTAAAACTACTTGATTGGGTCTTAAATCAAATAGTACCACCCACTATTTTTGGCAAATTCCACATCCCTCAATAGAATCCGAGAGTTATGTTGAACTCTTAGTGGGGTATGGGAGACTCACCATTACCAAGCCCACCTCACAATGATATGATGTTGGTTAGCAACAATAATGATGAGAGAATAACGCTTTAGTCATTTACAACTCTTGTAATTACCCATCTAGTTTGGCCTCTAGAGAATGATGCCTCACAATGATATGATGTTGGCACCATTGCACTTAGTTAAGTTATTCCCACCATGCTAGTTCGTGTAGGGGTTCAAGAATAGCCTCACAATGATATGATGTTGGCCATCCTCGTTGCCTACCTCACCACATCATGTATGTTCATATGAACTCCTCCTGAAGGTAAGCATATACTTTGAACTTCCCCATGATAGGGTGAAGCCGGTGTACAAGTCACAAACGATTGGAGCTCACCACGGTGGAAGGCCTACGAAGAGATGTTCAAAGCATCTCTCGCTTATCAACTTAATATTCGTTTTGTTGAGGGAGTAGTGTTGGGCTACATCAATTTCATTTTAATCTTATTAAAAGGACTTAGGATGATTATGAACCGTTTGATTTGATCCAACACGAGCCTTGTGTTGGACCTTGGGTCTAAGGTAGGTAGTTGTTGATTTTAGTTACGCGTTTAATCTAATTAAACCGTTATTTCCTATTGGGCGTTGGACCCAACTATTCCAATTTGCATACATATAAACAAAAAGGAATACATGAAATAAAGAGAAGGGCTTATGCCCTTTTACAACACATTTGAAGGACTTATGCCCTTTTACAATAAATTTGAACTAATCAAATTACACTCAAATCTAAACTACTTAACCCAAACATTCATAAAGTAAAGCGGCCAATCACATAGCTCAATTATCGAGGCCTTTGGTTCCTAATCATCCTTTTCTTAATCAATCACATTAACTACGAAAGCAACTTAAACAATTGCTTTTCGGATTCATAGAATTGATTTAAATGGAACTAAATGAAATGAAAATCCAATTCTCATTTTAAAGAAACAAAACCATTTTGTTCTCATCCTAATTTGGGCCGAAAAGTAATGACCACAACTATTGGGCCACAACTCTAAAACAAAAATTTTTGGGGTCACTTTGTAAAAACACAAGAGTCCACAACTTCATGTAATTACAACTAGAACCCAAAAAATTTCAACAATAACAAAAACTTCATTAAAGGAACAAAACAATTTGTCCTTTAGTGATTTTGGACCTTTACGTAAAAACGTAAACTTTTGGGCCAAAGTGCAAATACACAAAAGTATCAAAACTTTATGTAATTGCATAAAAAACCCCAAAAGCACCCCCACTAAGGGGTGGCCGGTTTTGGTAGTGAAAAAGGGGGGGTTGGTTTTGGTGAAAATTCAAAATTTTTAAAGTGTGTTGAAAAGGTGAAAGGGATGTGTTGAATAGTTGATTGGCATGGTTGAAAAAGGTTGATTGGTATGGGTTGAAAGATATAGGTTTGACAAACAATAATAACACAAATCATCCATCACCAATTGTAACAGCCCGTCCCGGAATTTACGTACGGAGGACGTGAAATGACAAAAATGCCCCTAGGCATTTAATTGAGGTATGGGTGTATTGTACCTGGGATATTTTGATGGTTGTTTTTGAACCACACACTCACATAATCTCTCTCTCTTCCCTCACTCCCGTGTGTGTCTCTCTCCCCCTCAGAAACTCGACTCTCTCTCTCTCTTCCCTCACGTACGGACCACGCCCAAGGACGCCAAAATCTTCACGGATCGAAGCAGAAAAAGGTTCCATTGTGTTCCTGAGGTCTATACGAACCCATCGACACCAGTTTCAGGTAAGAACTTGTACGTTTTCACGTCGAAAACCCGAGGTCCGATTTGGGTACTATTCATCAACTTTTTATTGGCTTTGTTTTAGGACAATCCAAGCTCACAGGGAGCTTTGTGAGACCCTCACGAACCTCGGAGTGTATCGTTGGCTCGAGTTGGACGTCGGAAAACCCTAGTTCGAAGGTGGCCGATTTTTGACATTTTTCTCCGTCGTGATTCGAAGGTTTTTCAAGGTTTTGGAAGGTATAGCCCTCTTCCTCTCTTAATTTAGAGCACGTAGGAAGAAAAATGAGACGAAATGGTGAAGAAATGGTCGAGATATGGCGAGTTGCAGGTTTCCGGCGACCGGTGGCCGGCGCCGGCGACCCGAGGAAGAAGACGACACGCGCCAGCGCGTGCCATGCGCGTGGGGGCGCGTTTCACACTACCTTTTCAGGCACGTGGGGGCGCGTGAGCTACAGTTAAATTATTTTAAAAATATCACGACGCTCGTGACGTCATGTAGGTCTCGTTGGTATATTCATATGCCAAAATTGAGCTACGTATGAGAAGTTATTTGTAATTGTCGTTTATGCGCATTAATTAACGTTATTTCGGTTACTTCTCATATAGGCGAGGCTTATGCGGAAGACGAGCACAGTCGAGAAAGGCTAAGGGGTTATGACCCTTCGATATAACTGTGAGTGGGCAGTTTATTTCAGTATATATATATACTTAACGTTTTCCCAGAAATCGATTTTTGAATGAAAGTATATTTTGAAATGCCATGCATAGATTTATATGAATCATGTGATTTGAAATGCCATGCATAGAAATTATATGAGATATGTGAATTGATATTTATATGATGCATATATGTGAATTGGTCTGCGGACGCACAGGTGAGTATCAGGTGAGTTACATTTGGTGCATTGAATTGTTTGATGAGATTTATGTTGATAGCTCATAACCTGCACCCCTGGTGTTATGCTTATGTTATTCACCCGCATCACACGCTCACCTTAGATCCAAGTAGATGCTAGTCGTACAGACCACTGGAGGTGGTTCCGACATGCTAGTCGTACAGACCTTAGAGACGGTTCCGACTAGTAGGTAACCTTAGATTATGTGCACAGATAATTGATGAGAGAAGCACTAGAGCGTATTATTACACCATCCGAGTCGTACAGACTACTATAGGTAGTTCCGACTCATGTGCAGCGTAGTGCCGTACAGGTCGCAGTTGGCGACTCCGGCAGGGCCGTACAGGTCACAGTTGGTGACTCCGGCTGGATTGGATAATGAGCTCTAGAATCAGCCGTACAGGACCACTGTAGGGTCTCCGGTTGATTTATTATTTCACCTGATTATTGTTGATGCATCCATATTATGTTTTTGGCTCATGGCATGGCATATTTCTATGAAAATGATGAATAAGGGTGTTGAGATTTCCGAAGCTATATATATTTATATATGCTATTTTCTGAGAAAGTATACAGATTTTACAGTGAGGGGATATATATATGTTGATAAAGAAAAGATTTTGAAAGACTTATTTTACTGACCCACTCACCTTGTTTTGCGCCCCTCCAGGTTCGAGTTAGAGCAGAGCTTTGGTGGCCACGAGGAATCCAATGGTATTCTGACAGAATTCACAATGGTATTTTAAAGCTTCCGAACTGTGCAAATGGTTACGTCACTCTCACGTGACGGCCAGCATGCCCTCCTTCGGGACGGGGTGTGTCAGTTGGTATTAGAGCTTAGTTTGCAGTCCTGTACATCTTGAGAATTCTCTAGTGTTTTCTGTCAGAACTATACCGCCTCGTAGTGAGCCAAGTCGTTTAGTTGAGTCTAGTTTTCCCTATTTAGCTCAGTTATGGGAAGCTAGTACTAATGTGACTCGGTCTATTATCCAAAGGATTTTTCTCTTAGGACTGGATATAAGTTGATGCTGAATCACTTTATGGAAAATGAATGACCTGAGGGAGCAGGTCGATGGCTTAATCAGTTGGAAAAGGTGTTTTAGATTATGCAAAGTCAAGGGAATCTTTCTTTTGACGGTAGGTCAAGACGACTACCTGATTTTTGAGCATTGAATTTGCATCCTGATGGAGACAGGAGTCTTATATGATGTCACCGGAGGAAACAGCTGATCGAGAGTTATTTAAAGAATTGTTTAAGGAAAGGTTTAGTCCTCCGGCATATATTGATGGTGAGAAGCGATAGTTTACAATTTGAGACAAGGAAAGATGACGGCAAATGAGTATTATAGAAAGTTTACGGAGTTGTCTCGTTACCATACAGATATTGTTGAGAATCGAAGACTCAGAGCTTCAAAAGGAAATAAGGCTTAGTTCTTCCAGCTGAGGTTTTAGTGCCACTGGTCAGAGGTATGGTGGTAGATTCGCTGATGATTCCAGATTTCAGAGACAAGGTGATTCAGATAGAGGGAATGTACCTTTGTGCCGTAGGTACAATAATGGACACTTTGGAGAGTGTAGACAAGAAAGTAATGGATGCTTTACATGTGGATAAATGGAACATAGAGCTGCAAATTGTCCCCAGAATCAGTAAATGCCTCCGTAGTCTTCTTTGCCACCACTAGCGCTGATCCATCAGGTACCTAGATCTAGTAATTATGGTAAGATGAGCCGTGGTGTACAGGATTAGAGTCGTACAGGTCACAAGAGGTGACTCCGACTTATATACTAGCAGTGATCGATGAGTTATGAGTACAGCCGCACACGCCACATTAGATGATTCCAGCTGGGTGGACGAGCTATAGATTCAGCCGTACAGGTCATACTAGCTGACTCCGGCTGATATAATTCTTAGTATTGATGATGTTGTCAAATAGAGTAATGATGGAGCACAATCGAGGCGTGTATATGTATTTCTAATGAGAGACAAGATGGTAATATTACACCCTTGGGGATTATTGCTTACTTATCGAGACAACAGTGAGTTATTGTTATTGCGGGCTACAGACCGTAATATCCATAACTTATTGTTGGATTCGTTAAGCGAGTAAACAAGTAGGTCATCCTACGTTAATATGGTGTTATTCAGAGTGTCCAGTGATGGTGAAAGATGTTGTTATGCCTATGAATCTTATCCAGTTGGATATTGTGGATTTGATGTGATTTTTGGCACAGATTGGTTGCATTATGATTGTGCCAAGATAGATTGCTACGGGAAATCAGTTACTTTCCATCGACTTGGGTGACCAGAGGTTATTTTTGGGGGATGCAAAGTGTAGTGAGGTATGCCGTTAGTTCTACTGTGAGAGCAAAAAGATTGTTATTGAATGGCTACCTAAGATATTTAGTTCATGAGGTACTAAGAGATATTGCTTTGAGTAGTGTGAAAGAGGTCAAGGTGATTAGACATTTCCTGACGTTTTCCTTGAGAATTTACCTGGATGGCCGCCAGGCAAAGATGTGGAGTTCTCTATTGATTTGTCTCCAGGTACGGACCTTATATTAGAGATTGGTTCATGATAAGTTAAGGGAATTGAAAAGTCAGTTGCAAGAATTGGTTGATAAAGGTTCCATTCAACCTAGTATGTCGTCATGGAGAGCCCAGTTTAATTATGAGGAAAAATGTGGACATTAAGGCTATACATTGACTATGGAAAATTGAATCGAGTAACGATTGGGAATCGTTGTCCATTATTGCGTATTAATGATTGTTTGATCAGCCTAGAGGTGCCTGTGTATTTTCAAAGATTGATTTAAGGTTTGGTTATTAACCAATTGAAGATTTAGTGAGGATGTCCCTAAGATAACTTCCAGGACTCGTTATGGTCTAATGAGTTTTTGGTAATGCCATTCGGATTGACGTATGCGCTTGCTGCTTTCCTGAGTTTGGTGAATGAAATATTTCGAGAATATCTCGTCAGGTTTGTGTTTGTTTTCATTGACGATATTCTGGTATACTCTAATACTAGAGCAGGACGTGCTAGACATTTTAAAGTGGTATTACAAAGTTTGAGGGGTCGTCGATATATTCTAAGCTTAGCGAATGCCAATGTTGGATGAATCAGGTGGCATTTCTGGGACATGTTATACCTACTTAAAGTATTCAAGTGAATTCTTTAAAGGTAGCAGAAGTTGAGAATTTGGAACAATCGCGAACCGTGACTAAGACTCGGAGTTTTCTTAATTTAACAGGCTAGTATGGACGGTTTGTGAAAGATTTTTTTCAGTCTTCGACTTGCCATTGACGAGATAGACGAGAAAAGAGGTTAACTTAGAGTGGGATGAAAATGGTGAATAAAGTTTTCAACAGTTGAAGTATTTCCTCACCTATGCACTTGTGTTAGCTCCCAGATGATAACGGAAGTTATGAGGTCTATAAGGATGCTTCTTTGAGTGGTTTGAGATGTGTATTGATACAAGATAGGGTAATTGCTTATTCTTCGCGGCAATTGAACTTCATGAGATGAATTACCCTAATTATGATTTGGAATTAATCGCTATCATCTTGGCTTGAAGATTTGGAGAAATTATCTTTATGAAGAAAAGTGTAAGTTTTGTATAGATCGTAAGAGTTTCCAATATTTGTCTACTCAGAGGGATCTTGATTTTAGATACGAAGGTGGATTGAGTTGTTTAGTGATTATGATTGCACGACCAGGTGATCGTGCAAATGCTTGGGCTGATGTACTTAGTATGAAGACTCTCGTGAGAATAAATGCTTTGTGTACTTGTTATGTTCCTCTTCTTGCGGATTTGAGATCTACTGGAGTAAAGTTGGAAATAGAAGAACGAGAAGAAGCCTTGCTTACTAGTATCCAAGTTAAGCTTATTTTAATTAATCGTATACTCGATGCCCAGAGAATTGATGAAGGAATCAGGAATTTATTTAGGCAAAGAATATCGAGAAAAAGAAAGATCTCAGAGTTAGAGAATCAGATGGCATGTTTATGCAAGAGAACAAGATGTATGTGCTTAATGATGTGGAATTAAAGAAAGCAATTTTTGGATGAAGTACACTGTTCAGCTTCTACAATGCATCCCGGAAGTATTGAGATGTATCATACCATTTAACCATTTTACTATTAGTCGGGTATGAAAAGAGAAATTTTGGGTATGTAAGTAATTGTATCATATGTCAGTAAGTTAAAACGGAAAGAAAGAAGCCTTTGGATTACGTGTACAACTTCCTCGTTCACGAGATGGGTATGATGGAAATTGAGGTGATAGTTGATCGGCGTACTTAGTAACGTATTTTACTCCAGTGAAGAGCAGCAACCTTTCCAGACAAGTGCAACGGTTAATTATTTGTTTTAATTATTTGTTTTATGGAAAAGAGATTTGGACTTACGAATCTGTTGGGCTTTTTTTTTGGGTATGTTGGTCACTTCTAAGTTCTAGGTAACTTTTTAGGAAACTTCGGATACAAGATTACTTTATAGTGCAGCATATCATCTTCAGACAGAGACAGGACCATTCAGAATTTGGATGATATACTAAGATCTTCGGTATGGTAGTTGGTGACGCTTTGATTAAAAGTTAATTTTTAATGGAATTTGCCTACAACGATAACCTTCATTCGAGTAGTGGTAGGATACCACTTGAGGCATCTTATGAGAAAGCTTGTTGTACATCTTTATGTTTGGCAGAGGTTGGTGAACGAGTTTTAGTGGGCCCCGAGTTAGTGGAGGAGATTACTCAGAACATTCAGGTGATTAAGTCTAACCTGAAAGCGGCACAGGATCGACAAAAGAGCTTAGCAGTCAGGCATGCTACCGATAGAGTGTACAAGGTCGGTGATTGGGTATTCTTGAAGTTATCGCCTTGAAAGGTGTTGTTCGATTTGAGAAGAAAGGAAAGTTGAGTCCTAGGTACATCGGGCCGTACCAGATCACCGAGCAGGTCGGTGAAGTTGCTTACAGACTTGAGTTACCGCCAGAACTGTCTAAAGTACATAATGTGTTTCATGTGTCGATGCTTCGACATTATGTCTCAGATCCTTC
The DNA here is from genome assembly GCA_024362995.1 of Heteromeles arbutifolia. Lineage (NCBI taxonomy): Eukaryota > Viridiplantae > Streptophyta > Magnoliopsida > Rosales > Rosaceae > Heteromeles > Heteromeles arbutifolia. The sequence goes on along the minus strand of JANCRC010000002.1, from coordinate 31,915,641 downwards.
ACATGTGATACCTCATCAACCTTTGGAGATTGGTTCGGATTTGACTTATGATGAGGAGCCAGTAACTATATTGGATTGGAAAGAAAAGGTTTTGAGGAATAAGACAGTGCAGTTGGTTAAAGTTTTGTGGAAGAACCATTCAGTGGAAGAAGTTATTTGGGAGACGGAGGATCGGATGAGAGAGATGTACCCGAGGTTGTTTTACGAGTACTAGTGGACGGATTTGGTTTTGGTTATGTAAATTTCGGGGACGAAATTTTTATAAGGTGGGTAGATTGTAACAGCCCGTCCCGGAATTTACGTACGGAGGACGTGAAATGACAAAAATGCCCCTAGGCATTTAATTGAGGTATGGGTGTATTGTACCTGGGATATTTTGATGGTTGTTTTTGAACCACACACTCACATAATCTCTCTCTCTTCCCTCACTCCCGTGTGTGTCTCTCTCCCCCTCAGAAACTCGACTCTCTCTCTCTCTTCCCTCACGTACGAACCACGCCCAAGGACGCCAAAATCTTCACGGATCGAAGCAGAAAAAGGTTCCATTGTGTTCCTGAGGTCCATACGAACCCATCGACACCAGTTTCAGGTAAGAACTTGTACGTTTTCACGTCGAAAACCCGAGGTCCGATTTGGGTACTATTCATCAACTTTTTATTGGCTTTGTTTTAGGACAATCCAAGCTCACAGGGAGCTCTGTGAGACCCTCACGAACCTCGGAGTGTATCGTTGGCTCGAGTTGGACGTCGGAAAACCCCAGTTCGAAGGTGGCCGATTTTTGACATTTTTCTCCGTCGTGATTCGAAGGTTTTTCAAGGTTTTGGAAGGTATAGCCCTCTTCCTCTCTTAATTTAGAGCACGTAGGAAGAAAAATGAGACGAAATGGTGAAGAAATGGCCGAGATATGGCGAGTTGCAGGTTTCCGGCGACCGGTGGCCGGCGCCGGCGACCCGAGGAAGAAGACGACACGCGCCAGCGCGTGCCATGCGCGTGGGGGCGCGTTTCACAGTACCTTTTCAGGCGCGTGGGGGCGCGTGAGCTACAGTTAAATTATTTTAAAAATATCACGACGCTCGTGACGTCATGTAGGTCTCGTTGGTATATTCATATGCCAAAATTGAGCTACGTATGAGAAGTTATTTGTAATTGTCGTTTATGCGCATTAATTAACGTTATTTCGGTTACTTCTCATATAGGCGAGGCTTATGCGGAAGACGAGCACAGTCGAGAAAGGCTAAGGGGTTATGACCCTTCGATATAACTGTGAGTGGGCAGTTTATTTCAGTATATATATATACTTAACGTTTTCCCAGAAATCGATTTTTGAATGAAAGTATATTTTGAAATGCCATGCATAGATTTATATGAATCATGTGATTTGAAATGCCATGCATAGAAATTATATGAGATATGTGAATTGATATTTATATGATGCATATATGTGAATTGGTGCTGCGGACGCACAGCTGAGTATCAGGTGAGTTACATTTGGTGCATTGAATTGTTTGATGAGATTTATGTTGATAGCTCATAACCTGCACCCCTGGTGTTAGTGCTTATGTTATTCACCCGCATCACACGCTCACCTTGGATCCAAGTAGATGCTAGTCGTACAGACCACTGGAGGTGGTTCCGACATGCTAGTCGTACAGACCTTAGAGACGGTTCCGACTAGTAGGTGACCTTAGATTATGTGCACAGATAATTGATGAGAGAAGCACTAGAGCATATTATCACACCATCCGAGTCGTACAGACTACTATAGGTAGTTCCGACTCATGTGCAGCGTAGTGCCGTACAGGTCGCAGTTGGCGACTCCGGCAGGGCCGTACAGGTCACAGTTGGTGACTCCGGCTGGATTGGATAATGAGCTCTAGAATCAGTCGTACAGGGCCACTGCAGGGTCTCCGGTTGATTTATTATTTCACCTGATTATTGTTGATGCATCCATATTATGTTTTTGGCTCATGGCATGGCATATTTCTATGAAAATGATGAATAAGGGTGTTGAGATTTCCGAAGCTATATATATTTATATATGCTATTTTCTGAGAAAGTATACAGATTTTACAGTGATGGGATATATATATGTTGATAAAGGAAAGATTTTGAAAGACTTATTTTACTGACCCACTCACCTTGTTTTGCGCCCCTCCAGGTTCGAGTTAGAGCAGAGCTTTGGTGGCCACGAGGAATCCAACGGTATTCTGACAGAATTCACAATGGTATTTTAAAGCTTCCGAACTGTGCAAATGGTTACGTCACTCTCACGTGACGGCCAGCACGCCCTCCTTCGGGACGGGGTGTGTCACCAATCATTCATCACCAATCAACAATAAACCAAAACTTTATGATGAAAAACAACAAACATATTGAATCAAAACACCAAACCTTTTTGTTCTTGGTAAGAACATCAAGAACATTGAAGAACATACATGAAAACTCATAAGAACTCCATGAATGTTTTCACTTAATAAAACTCAAATTTTCACTACTCAAAAGAGGGTTAACATCCTAGGGTACTTAGGGGTTCCAAAAGTCAATTTAAAACACTTTTAACAAGACAAACATGAACCCAAAAATCCACCCTTTGGATTTGGCCGAATTTCCCCACATTCATGGCACCAAATTTTAGTTCCAATATTCATGCTTAAATGAACTACATCTACAACATTTGAGATGCTAAATTTTCAAGCAAAATTTATATTTAAAAGCAAGAACAAAGCTTGTAACATTTACAACATTTAAATCACAAACCATGAAAAACACAAAACCCAAAAGGATTCACCATAAACTAGACCTAGGCTCTGATACCACTTGAAGGAAAAATTTTGTCCTAGCTAAGAACATGTGAGAACATTTGAACACATATGCAAACTAATAACACTTTAAAGTAGGCATGCATTCAAAAACAATTCTAAAACCCATGACTTTCAAAGCCTAGTGAATGGTGAACCACAAGACTCTTTAACAACATTAAAGAGAAGAAAGGATTTTGAGATTCATTACCCTTGAAGCTCATCCTTGTTTACACAAGGGATACACCCAAGTGGAGGGCCTTCAAGTCACCTCCTAGCTCCTTGGATATTCCTTGTGATTTACTTCCTTTTGTTACTCCTTTGCTCCTTGAGGATGTGAGGAAAGGATCTCCAAAAACACCAAAGGTTTGGTGTCTCTAAGTCTCCACACCAAGGATGAGGTGTGAAGATGAAATGGATGACTTAGAGGAAGAAAGATTGCTAGCTATCCCTCCCCTAAGTGGCCGGCCTCTATGGAGAAAAAGAGAGAAAATATTTCTCTTCTTTGTCTCAAGAAAACCCTAATGAGGTAAAAGCTATAAAGATGCTTTTATACCACCTCACATGTGAGTGGCAAACTTGCAATTAACCCAAGTTTGATAACCCTCACCCTAGGCCGGTTTTGACTTTGTTTTTGGGTTAATTTCCATTTAGTTTTAGTTGTCACACAACCTAAACTCAATGGGCCTTGTGGACCAAAAACCCTTTTGGGCCCCGAAACCCAAAACCAACTTAAAAGCCCAATACGAACCTTTCGTAAGATTAATTAACTAATTAATTAATCTTGACCATTCTCAATTAAACTATTTAATTGCTTATCCATCTCATTTATATTTCTTCACTTTCACCCTTACTCGGTGTACGATCCATTAGGTTCCAATTAGTGAGGCAGCGGGCGATTGTTACTCTTAACGATCGATTGTGAATTGAAACTACATTTCAATTCTCCCTTTGATGAAGATTAGTGTTTGCTAATCCTCAGGGCTTCCACAAACCATGAGTGACACCTAGCAGTATGTCATAGCTACCCAAGCTAAGTAGAAGTGGTTGGAGAACCTATCCAGTTACAATTACAATGCAATACGGTCATTCTCTAATACAATACTCTTGATCACATTGTTTGAGTGATAGTTTGTTTCATGTCTACTATCCAATGTGATACTTCTCTATATGAATCAATTGAATATGATTTGGAACATGCTTCCTAAATCATATTCGTATGCTTTGGCCAAAGACTCTCGAATCATATCTCAGAGTATTCACCTTCCACTATGGAAGGTTAGAGATCCCTTGTTGTACATTCACATGCCTACATGACTAGATAGCTTGACCCCAACAATGTCGTTGACACTCTCAATGGAATGCCTTTGACATAATCAAAGATCAAGGACCTAACCATTAGACATCAATGATGCCTCAGGTCAAAGGACTACTTTGCATATTGCAACTTACGAGTTCTTATATGACATGTATGTTCGAACTCTCTTTTGATCGTTGTTCAGTGTACTCGATTACCTTTTGAGCACCTATGTGTTTGTCTCAGTGTCCAACACTAAATGACTTGAGGCTAGTCATACTCACACTTGAGTTAACATAACACATACTAACCTTAGTGGATTGTCAATGCCCAATTGGCAATCCTATGGCTAGGAACGTTTTAGGAATGTTCATAAGAGAAAGGTCTCGTTAATCTAACTTACTTAGATCACTTCTCTCTTAGATTAAATATATTCCTTGGATTCCCTTATTGCTTAAACACATGATACAATAAATAGTGATTAACAATAAGCTTTGCCCTTCATTAATGATGTGAGAATTACTTGACACTCAAATTAAAACCCTATCGACGTAGTATATGAAAGTAAGGATCGTTTAAGGCCGGGGATTAGAAGGGATGCTAATCTATACAAATTAAACTCTAAAACACTAAAACTGGACTCTAGACAATGAAAACAGGTACTATGGGTCAATCTGAACGAATTTTAACTTCAAACAACTTAAAACAACCTAACTTGACTCAAACAACACAAAACAAACTTAAAACAACAAATAAAACTCAACTAGGCAGATTCTGACACTAGAGACTCAAAACAGGCTAAATAGACTCAAAACAACAAAACTAACTTAAGTAGACTCAAAACAGGTTCTATGAAGTGAATTGGATGACTTTTGGACTAGTTAAACTCAAAACACTAAAAGGGGACAGATTTGGACGAATTTAAACAAACTAAGACTCAATTAAGAACTAGGGGGGTTTTTGGACGATTTAAGTAAAACTAAGCAGATTTAAGCAAACAAAGTAAATTGAAAGAGATAAAGGTGAATTCAGGGGTGAAAACTAGTTAGAGGGTTCCTCTCCACACATGAACATATGCATACGAATTGATTTCCAGTTATTCTTTCGATAAACCATGAATAACAATGCTTTGAATTAATTGTATTGAACTAATTAATTCCCAGATTTCCCTAAGTTCATTGAATTGAATGGATAACGCATCACAACCAAATTATTCTTATCAATTTCCCTAACTATGGAATACGCATGATAGAGATACATATCAAAGATCATTAAGCTCCATGGAAATCATAAACATTGACAAGGCATTCATAACTATGGAATACGCATGTTACTCTTGCCTAGGATTTACTTAACACAATTGTGACTAGCAATCTTTACTACTTGTGAATATAAGTTCCTAACGATTAGGTGAAATTCCCTTATATCCTAGCATCAAATTCATGCATGTAAACTAAGTAGGCCTCCTTAATCAACACACAAGAACAAGTTCTTCCTAAAACAGATAAGTAAATCACATTCACAATTTATGAAACAATAACTGAAGGTAATCAATTCATATCAAACATATGTCCATGGCTTTGAATCCACCTCTAACTAAAACGAAATTAGTTCCACATGTTCAACATAATTGAAAAACAAATTAAATTAAACATAGAAACGAAACAAGAGAAGAAAGAACTCCTCATTCTCCAATGGAAGCCACGGCAAGGCACTGTCTTCCTTTCTCTGCAGCAAAATATGGATTTATGAAAGTGTGGTGGTGTAGAATTCATATGGATGGGTGGTGGTCTGCGCAAGGCTAGGACATATGTATATATAGCATAGCAAACCCTAGGGGAATCAGTTTAGGACTTGGACTCAGCATAAGCAAGGGATTAGGACCCTAGGTGCAGCAGAATATGTAGGAAAAAGGATTATGGCCCAATTGATTTCTGAGAAGGATTTGTAAAACCCAAATCCACAAGAAAATAGGCTAACAAATTAGAATCTGAGAGGGAAAGGGATAGGGATGCACGGCATGGCTTGGATAAGGCAGGGAATTGAGTGCGAGGCAAGGCAAATGCCTTCTAGAAAGGAGGGAGACGCCAGATTTATAGGGTTCTAGAAAGAATGTGTTTTGTGGCAGATTTTGGGGTTTCTAGAAGAGTTTGGGGCGCCACTTTTGTAGGGGAATGGATAGGACTTCTAGAAATCAGGTTTTAAGTCCCCTAAACTGAAGAAAACAGGTTAGGATAAGATTAGGATAAGATAAGGTAAGATAAGATAAGGATTAGGTAAGATAAGATAAGATAAGGTTGTTTTGGATAATGTTTTGGATAATTCTCCTTCTTTTGAGCTGATTCCTTATCTTCTTTATCTTTGACTTCTTTCTTCCATCTTCTTAGCTGATTTCAAGCCTTTATATCTTCAATTTCGTCCATCAACTTGCCTCCATGCTTGCACTACCCAATCTTGGCCCAAAAATGCTCTAGAATGCTCCAAATTGCTTCTTTTTGCCATCTTTACACTTTGAACCTACAAACACACGAAAATAGCTTAAAATACAAAATTAACTAAGAACTAACAACGTAAATGCGTGAAAACAAGCTAACTAAGTCGCATAAATATGCTCCTATCAATTAAACATATAATAGTCTAATACAATAAGTATTCCAAAAGCTATTACATCAAATGAGTGGTTTTGTGGGCATACTTCCAACAATACTAATGTAGGATAACCTACCTGTTTACTTGCTTAACGAATCCAACGAATAAGTTATTAATATTACGGTCTGCAGCCCGCAATACTGATAAATCACCGTTGTCTCGATAAGTAAGCAACAATCCTCAAGGGTGCAATATTACCATCTTGCCTTTCATAGAAATATATATACACGCCTCGATCGTGCTCATTCATTACTCTTTTTGGCAACATCGTCCATAACAAGAATCATATCAGCTAGAAGAACTAGAACTAGCTTTACTTCTTTTGAAGCTTTGAGTATTTTGAAGTCCTTAAGATTACTGACCTTTACCTTTGCCATCTTTCCTCTGATTCACAATCTTTTCCTCTTCTTCATCACTATCGCTGGACATAATCTCCGAGTCCTCAATTCTCAATAAAATCTCGTAAAACTCTTGATAAGAAGCACAATGGATAGTGGTCGCCAAAGAACGCCACTTCTTCTTATTATCCAGTTTAAACCGACATAACTTTCCCACCGGATTAACAACAACATTCGAATGGTAATGAGACAAGTCAATAAACTTTCCATAATACTCATTCGCCGTCATCTTTCCTTGTCTCAAATTTGTAAACTCTTGCTTCTTACCATCAATATATGCCGGAGGGATAAACCTTTTCTTAAACAATTCTTTAAACAACTCTCAAACAGCTGTTTCCTCCGGTGACATCATATAAGACTCCTGTCTCCACCAGGATGCAAATTCAATACTCAGAAACCAGGTAGTCATCTTAACCTACCTTTCAAAAGAAAGATTTCCTTGACTTGCATAAACCGAAATGTCTTTTCCAAATGATTAAGCCATCACTCTGCTCCCTCAAGTCTTTCATTTCTATAAAGTGATTCAGCTTCAACTTATAACCAGTCTTAAGAAAGTCCTTGAATAATAGAGTGAATCACAATAGCAATAGCTTCCCCTAACTAAGCTATATCAGGGAAACTAAACTCATCTGAACGACGTGGCTCTCTACGAGGCGGTATAGTTCTGACAGAAGACACTAGGAAATTCTCAAAATACACAGGACTGTAACCTAGGCTCTGATACCAACTGACACACCCCGTCCTGAAGAAGGGCATACTGGCCGTCACGTGAGAGTGACGTAACCATTTACACAGTTCGGAAGCTTAAAAAAAATACAATTGTGAATTCTGTCAGAACACCGTTGGATTCCTCGTGGCCACCAAAGCTCTGCTATATCGAACTTGGAGGGGCGCAAAACAAAATTGAGTGGGTCAGTAAAAGAAGTCTTTTCAAAACTTTCCTTTATCAAAGTTCTAACCCCTCGCTGTAAAACCTGTATACTTTCCCAGAAAATAGCATATATAAATATGTATAGCTTCAAAAATCTCAAAACACCATTCTTTATCACTTTTCAGAAAATATGCCATGCCATGTGCCAAAAACGTAATATGGAAGCATCAATATAAATCAGGTGAAATAATAAATCAACTGGAGACCCTGCAGTGGTCCTGTACGGCCGATTCTAGAGCTCAATATCCAATCCAGCCGGAGTCACCAACTATCACCTGTACGGCACTACACTGCACATAAGTCGGAACTACTTGTAGTAGTCTGTACGACTAGGATGGTGTAATAATACGCTTTAGTGCTTCTCTCATCAATCATCTGTGCACATAATCTAGGGTCACCTACTAGTCGGAACCACCTCTAGTGGTCTGTACGACTAGCATGTCGGAACCACCTCTAGCGGTCTGTACGACTAGCATCTACTTGGATCCAAGGTGAGCGTGTGATGCGGGTGAATAACATAAGGACTAACACCAGGGGTGCAGGTTATGAGCTATCAACATAAATCACATCAAACAATTCAATGAACCAAATATAACTCACCTGATACTCACCTGTGTGTCCGCAGCACCAAGTCACATATATGCATCATATATCAATTCACATATCTCATGTAAATTCTATGCATGGCATTTCAAATCATACTTTCAAATCACATTTCACTTAAATAGACTTTCTGGGAAAAACTCATTTATATAGGTATATACGGAAAACAAAACTGCCCACTCACCTGAAGTTCACCCTGCAACTCCCTAGCACAACACAGCAAGGCGTCATGACGATCGGCGCCTAGAACAATCATCAAATCATGCCTCATAAATCATATCGATAGAATATATAACTTATATAAAACACGTCACTATGTAGTTCGATCCAGAAGATCTGCAACTCAGATTTCCAATCCGTAACTTCTAGAGGTCCACAATAAATCTCTAGAACAACATCCTAAAATTTCATTACCATCCAACGGTCGGATCTCCGTCAATTGCCAAAACTAAGTGACTGTAAACATTGTATTTTATGAACTTACAACTCCAATTCCGGGAGATCCGTAAATCGGATTCTCTATCCGTAAGTTCCTATAATCCTCAAATATTACGTATTACAACGTATCAAAGTTTGGTGACGATCCAACGGTCGGTCGGATCGTCAATTCATATTTTGGGCTAACCCCGCATCGTAACGAATTTAGGTTCGAATGATCATCATACGTCATTCATTCACCAAAACTGAATTCAGAACATGAATTATGGCCTAAAATTAGCATTGTCGGCTCACTGGCCACTCGCCGCCGTGGGTGGCGGTCGGCCGCCCCGGCTCGCCGGAAAATTCAACTTTATCCAAAAATTACCAAAATTTTCAGAATTAAAGATCTCAAAGAGTAGAACAACTTTCATACCTGTGACCAAGGCCAATTCGGTCAATAAGAGCTCCAATTTTGCCAAAACCGTACGAAACCCTTGAATTTGGTGTGATTCGATTCGACCTCCAAACTTGTTCCAACGCCTCAACCACTGCCTGGGCTTTGTTCTAGGCCTCAAGAGGATGCCATGGGTGGTTGTAATTGGAAGAAATTGCTTCGGGATTGGGTGATTCGAAGCCAAAACCGCCGCACCCCTCCTTGCGGTTTCACCCATTTTCAAGGCCAAATCTCTCCAAATTTGAGATGGAATGGATAGAGGAAGGGTCCTAGAGTGTTTCCCATGAGGTTTCTTGGAGCAATTCGCCGGAAAAACGGGTGAAAATCATCGAAAATAGGCATGGGTGCCGACCGGGTCAAAAACGGGCCAAGGGGATCCGGCCGATCCCCCGCGCCACTCTCTCCCTCTTGTCCTCCTTTCTTTGTTCCGATTGGCCGGCCCTTTTCTCTCTATTCTCTCCATTCGCCAGATCTCTCTCCTTTCTCTCTCGGAGCTCTCTTCTTCGTCCTCCTGGTTGGGCAGTTTTGCCCAATCCCTTCCTCTTCCTTTCCTTCTTCCACCAGTCACTCACACACACACACATAATCTCATTCCTTTTAATCCCAGCCATCCATTTATTTCTTTATTAAATCTGGGCCGTCCAAATGGCACACCAAACTTTTATAATAAAATTCATAAAATGCCCAAACTTCAAACTTTAAAATCTTTTTCGTTATAACTCTAAATCACGAACTGTCTGCGCCCACGCTTCCGTAGCGATGAGTACTACGAGGATATGTCAAGAAAACAAATCTTAGATGGCACGACACAACGATTAACCTCGAACAATGCACGTGCCTCAAAGGGCATTTTTGTAAAATCCTTTATTAAAACTTTAAAAACTCTCAAAATCAGGGACGGGCTGTCACAACATATCCTTGTGTTCCCTTTTCCTTTTGGGATTCTGATTAATTACCCTTTTCCTTGTGGATTTGGTATGCAAATCTGATTCCAAATTTAATAAAGTCGTGGCCTTCCCTTGCTCTATAAATAACTCAATCTGCCGCAGCCTTTGCGAAACCAACCACCCTCCATCCTTTACCATAACCCACCTACATCCATCCACAACCACAATTCACCACTAAAACCTTCAACCAAACCTTGTGCTGTAGCAAAGAGAAGAAGGAGGACCATTGGAGTGCTTGCTATTCAAGATTGGATTGTTGGAACATTCTTAGGTGTTTTCGTTCTTTTGTTTTCAATGTCTAAGTTTATGTATCTTTGTTTTGTAAACATGAGGAGCTAAACCCTTTTGACTTGGGGAAATTTCAAAGCCATGAATATATATGTGATATGAGTTGATTACCTTCAATTATTGTTTCATAAATTGTGAATGCAATTTGCTTAACTGTTTGATTCAAAACTTATTCTTGTATGTTGATTAAGGAGGCCTACTTAGTTTGCATGCATGAGTTTGATGCTAGAATGTAAGGGAGTTTCACCTAATCGTTATGAACTTATATTCACTAGTAGTAAAGGTTGCTAGTCACAATCATGTTAAGTAGATTCCTGGCAGGAGTATCATGCACTTTCATAGTTACGAATGCCTTGTCAATGCTTATGATTTTCATAGAGCTTAATGATCTTTGATTGTATCTCTATTATGCGCTTTCATGTAGGGAACTTTTGAAGAATAATTTGATTGCGATGCGCTATTTTCGTCCAATTCAATGACATAAGGAAAATATGAGGGTTAATTTAAGCGTACCTAATTAACCTGGGGTGTTGAGGTTCATGGTTTATCGAAATCGTAACTGGAAATCAATTTTGTGTTGCATGTGTGTCATGTGTGGAGAAGAACCCTCTAGCTAGCCCATCATCCATTGAATCACCTTAGTTTTATGTCTGTGTTTAGAATCTGCAAGTTACTTAGTTTTAGATTCAATTTTCATAGAAACCAAACCCCCCATCTTTAAGTTGTGTTAGTTTAGTTAGAGTCTGTTAAGATTTGTGTCTAGTTAGTACTTTGAGTTTATTGATAGGAGCATATTTATGCAACTTGGTTAACTTATTTCCTTGCATTTAGATTTTCAGTTCTTAGTTATTTTAGTATTTTAAGCTATTTTCATGTGTTTGTAGGTCTAAAGGGCTGAAATGGCAAGAAAGTGCATTTTGGTGCCTTTTGGAGCAGTTTTGGGCATGGAATGGATAGCATATGCTTGGAGCAAAGTGGATGGACGAAATTGAAGATCTAAAGAGACTAGGAATGTGTTTAAAAGAAGGAAGAATTAATTCAAGGAAGAAAAAGAATCCTACAAGAAGAAGGATTAACTAGTCAAACTTACGTTATTTTGACTTAGTCAACTCTTAATCCTAATCGATCAAGGTTCCAGCTGCAAATGAGTGTCCTAAAGACTTTAGGACACTTAATTATATGTTTCCCTTTTCCGAAACCCCTTGCCGCATATCTCCTTACCCTTTCTTCCAAACCTTCACCCACACCTTGTGCCACAGCAAAGAAGAAGGAGGAAGGCCTTGGACGTGCTTGCTATTCAAGCTTGGATTGCTGGAGCATTCTAGGTGTTTTCTTTCTTGTGTTTTCAATGTATAAGTTTTATTATCTTTGTTTTGTGAACATAAGGAACTAAATCCCTCTTAGCTAGGGGGAATTTCGAAACCATGAATATATTTGCAATATGAATTGATTACTTCCAGTTATGATTTCATAAATAGTGAATGCAATTTGCTTAACTGCTTGATTGATAACTTGTTCTTGTATGTTGATTAAGGATGCATACTTAGTTTGCATGCAGGGATTTGATGCTAAAATATAAGGGAGTTTCACCTAATAGTTACGAACTTATATTTACAAGTAATGGAGGTCGCTTATAAACGATCGCGTTAAGTAGATTCCTGGCAGGAGTATTGTGCTGTTCATAGTTACGAATGCCTTGTCAATGCTTATAGTTTTCACATAGCTTAATGATCTTTGATTGTATCTCTATTATGCTGTTCATGTAGGGAACTTTTGAAGAATATTTTGGGTTGACGATGCACTTTCCCATCCAATTCAATAACTTAAGGAAAACTTGAGGGTTAATTTAAGCGTACCAAATTAATCTGGGGTGTTGAGGTTCATGGTTTATTGAAAGGAACAACTGGAGATCAATTTGTATGCAAGTGTGTCATGTGTGGAGAAGGACCCTTTACCATTGAAAACACCCAAATTCGTGCAACTTTGTCTTAGTTTTACAATCTGCTTGTTCTTACTTTAAATTTGTTCAAAACCCAATCCCCTTTACTTTCTTGTGTCAACTTAGTTAGAATCTGTCTAAACTTGTGTCTTTTAGTGTTTTGAGTCAAGTTAAGTTAGAAATTCGTCCAAATCACTCCCTAGTGTCTGTTTTGAGTCTATTTGGTTGTTTTAAGCTGTTTTGAGTCTTTTAAGTTTGTTTTGAGTCTTGTGAGTCTTGTTAAGTGTTTTTAAGTCAGTGTGGAGTAGATTAGCAATCCCTTCTAATCCCCGGCTAGAACGATCCCTACTTACACATACTACATTGATAGGGTTTTAATTTGTGTGTTGATTTACATCGCACCATTTATTTTCGTCCAAATCAGTCCCTAGTGTCTAGTTTGAGTCAATTCGGTTGTTTTAAGCTGTTTTGAGTCTTTTAAGTTTGTTTTGAGCCTTGTGAGTCTTGTTAAGTGTTTTTAAGTTTGTTTTTGTGTTTTTAAGTCAGTTTAGAGTAGATTAGCAATCTCTCCTAATCCCTGGCCTAGAATGATCCTTACTTGCATCTTTACTACAACTGTCAACAAGAGGGTTTAATTTGTGTGTTGTTTTACATCGCATCAATTCATGGCTTATTGAAAGAAACAACTGGAAATCGATTTGTATGCAAGTGTGTCATGTGTGGAGAAGAACCCTCTAGCTAGCCCATCATCCATTCAAAACACCAATTCCGTGCCTAAATCTGTCTAGTTCTGAACTTTACTTTGTTAGTGTTCAAATTCGTCAAAACCAAACCCCCATTTACTTTAAAGTGTCAAATTAGTTAGAATCTGTCCAACTTTGTGTTTTTAAGTGTTTTGAGTCAAAGTAAAACCAATTTTCGTCCAAAATCACCCTTAGTGTCTGTTTTGATTCTAATTAGTTGTTTTAAGCTGTTTTGAGTCATTATAGTTAGTTTTGAGTCTTTTCAGTTTGTTTTGCATTCGTTGGGTCTAGTTTAGTGTTTTAAACTTAGTTTTACATTTTTAAGTCAGTTTCAAGTGTTTTAGCAATCCCTCCTAATCCCTGGCCTAGAACGATCCCTACTTGCATCTTTACTATAACTATCAACAAGAGGGTTTGATTTGTGTGTTGTTTTAGCTCGCATCACATTTTTGGCGACGTTGCTTGCTAATCCCCCGTTGTTTCCTTTTGTTTATTTTCGTGTGTTTTAGTTTTAGTTACTGACTTAGTTTTGTTTTTCTTGTTTTTAGGTACTAGTTTATGACTCGAAGTTCTCAAACTGTTCGTAAGAATATCTTGGACTTTGACAACGATTTTGAGAGGACTTTGAGAAGGCAGAGAAACCAGCAGGAATCTAATCCAGCTAGCCCTGAACCTGAGCCTGAAGAACAAGTGATAGAAGACCCCACGGCAAGGAATTTAGAAGAACCACAAGCCATGGCAGCGGACAATCGAACAATCAAGGAGCTCTCTGCTTCGGGATTGGACAATGCCGCACCCCTATGCATCCAATACTCCATGGCTGCCTAAGGAAAGACCGAAGAGTTCGACTTGAAATCCAGTTTGTTGCACCCCATCCCGAAATTCCATGGGCTATCCATGGAGGATCCCCACTAAGCACTTGAAGGAATTTGAAGTTGTTTGCTCAAGCATGACCTCTGTCAATGTCGATGGAAGTATATTGAAGATGAAAGCCTTTCCATTCTCACTAATGGACAAGGCTAAGGATTGGTTGTATGAATTGGCACTTGGAACGGTTACCTATTGGGAGAGCATGAAACGAGCATTCCTAGAGAAGTTTTTCCCAACCTTACGAGTCATTCTCTTGAGGAAGAGAATTAGTGGCATCCAACAATACCAAGGAGAGTCGTTTCCAGCCTATTATGAGCGTTTTAAGACGTTAGTTGCTTCCTGTCCATAACACCAAATGAAGGAAGAGCTTCTCCTTCAATACTTCTATGAAGGATTTCTCCCCATTGAAAGACAAATGCTTGACGCTTCAGCGAGAGAAGCTTTGGTAGACAAAACCCCGACGGCTGCAAAGATCTTAATTGCAAATAAAGCATTGAATGCACAACAATATGAAGGCGTTAGAGGAAGAGACACCCTACAGCAACAATCACAAGTGAATGAGGTAAGTGCAATTTCTGAAATTCAATCTCAATTAGCTAACCTCACTACTCTTCTGTCACAGGTTATAGATGTATCCAAAATGCAAAGTGTAGCTGCTTGTGGCGTGTGCTCCACGCAAGGGCATCTCACTGATCAATGCCCTCAATTGATCGGGAATGGAGGGTGGTAATTTGCCAATGCCGTGGGTTTTGGGAACCAAAACCAACCAAGGAGTGATCCTTTCTCGAATACATACAATCCAGGTTGGAGAGATCATCCAAATTTCAAGTGGAGGGAGCCCCAACAAATCCAACAACAAAGTGCATTTAGGCAGCAACCTCCGGGATTTTACCAACGGCTATATGCACAAATTCAATCCTAACAACAATCTGCCCAATCCAACTCAGGTACGTTAATGAATGATGATAATACGTTCAAGTTACTAACTACATTGGCGCAGGGAGTGTAAAATCAAGCCAAAGAGGTGGATGAGTTGAAGAAGCAAATGGGACAGATTGCGGAGTTCACGGGCCAATTCAGAGAGCAAGGCAAGTTGCCAAGTTCAACTGTTGTCAACCCAAATGGAGGATTCGAATCTGCAAAAGCCATCATGTTGCGAAGTGGAAAACAAGTTGGAACAGACCCACAACCCTCCAAATCACATCCCCAAGAGGATGAGAAGTTGCTGATTGAGTACGAGGAGCAAGACAAGGCCACGGCAAAGAAGGAAACAACCTTGCCACAGCCTCCTACACTCCCTAATCCATCTAATCCGTCCACCACAAGTAAGAAAGGTTCAAAGTCAATTATTTCTAACGTTATTCCTCCAAATGTACCATTTCCTCGCGGATTTATGCAATAAAAAAAGGAGGAAGCTGAAAAGGACATTTTGGAAACATTTAGAAAAGTTCAAGTCAATATCCCACTTTTGGATGCAATTAAACAAGTTTCTAAGTATGCCAAATTCTTGAAAGAACTTTGCACAACTAGGAAGAGAATTTCGAACAAGGAGGTGGTAAAGGTAAGTGAAAATGTCTCAGCCATCTTCCAACATAAACTGCCCCCTAAATGCAAAGATCCAGCTAGTTTTACAATTCCCTGTGTTATTGGCAATACTTGGTTTGAACAAGCCATGTTAGACCTAAATCATCTATTAATGTCATGCTTTATTCAATTTATGCATCTATGAACTTAGGCGAGCTGAAAAATGATGGTGTGATTATTCAATTGGCCGATAGATCTAACGTCTATCCAAAAGGAGTTTTCGAAGATGTTTTAGTGCAGGTCAATCACTTAATCTTTCCGGCGGACTTCTACGTGCTTGAAATGGAAGATTCGGACCTCTCTCCTTCATTGCCAATCCTCTTTGGAAGGTCATTCATGAAAACTGCCCGCACCAAGATTGATGTGTTTAAAGGAACCTTGACAATGGAATTTGATGAGGAAGTTATGGATTTCAATCTTTCTCAATCTATCAAGTATCCTAGTGATGATCATTCTTGTTTTTCTATTGATATAATTGATTCATTGGCGCAGGAACATCTTGAACAATTGAATGAGGATGCACTTGAAACGATTCTTACAAATGGAATGGGACTCAAGAACGAAGGGACAGCACCCATGCTCACCCACTGCATGCATGACCCTATCTTTGCCGTGCCCTCTATTCAAGAAGTGATTGAGATGGTGGCTGTACTCGAATCATTGCCACCACAATCTAGTAAGCTGTTGCTCCCAATTTCAAGTTCAGTTTCGACTAATAAGTTACTGCCTTCTGTTGTGCAGCCACCTTCCCTTGAACTTAAACCATTAACAAGCCATTTGAAGTACGTTTTCTTGGGAGACCAAGAGACTTTGCCTGTCATTGTCTCAAGCACACTCACAGCACAAGAGGAGGACAGATTGGTGAGAATGTTAAAGGAATAAAAAACACCAATTGGGTGGACATTGGCTGATATCAAGGGAATCAGCCCTACCACATGCATGCATCGTATACTTTTGGATGAGGGGTCTAAAACATCTCGAGAGGCTCAACGCCGACTCAACCCTCCAATGATAGAAGTTGTGAAGAATGAGATAATCAAGCTACTTGATTGTGGAGTGATCTATCCAATCTCTGATAGCCGTTGGGTTTCGCCAGTTCAATGTGTTCCCAAGAAATCTGGAGTAACTGTGGTGCCAAATGGAGAAAAGAACTTGTGCCCACTCGAATCTAAACAGGTTGGAGGGTTTGTATCGATTATAGGAAGCTCGACACCACCATAAGGAAGGATCACTTCCCTTTGCCGTTCATTGATCAAATGCTTGAAAGGTTAGCCGGTCATGCTTTTTATTGTTTTCTTGATGGTTATTCAGGTTATAATCAGATTGTCATTGACACACCTCGACCTGGAAATCAGGGCGTGCTGGCCATCACTAACGTGACGTAACCATAACACAATGCGGAAGCGATAAGATAAGAGAATTATGAATGACTAAAAGCCGAATACTAGCAGTACCATCCAAATGACATGCTAGGGAGAGTTTAAGTGTGAAATACACACAATCAGAGTATAAGATTCTAAATGCAGTCAAGTAGGACAATTACTAAATTACAACACCCGAGGGTGAGTCCTACATGTGTGAAGTCCGTCAGAATAGTCGTGGGGATCCTCGTGAGCCACCAAACACTCCTAACTATAACTTGGAGGGGCGTGTCAGTTTGGTATCAGAGCCAATCCATGGCCGGAAGTGTGCCGACGAGGACGTCGAGCCCCTAAGGGGGGTGGATTGTAACATCCCACATCGCCCAGGGGAGTGATCCTTAAATGTATATTCTCATCCCTACCTAGCACGAGGCCTTTGGGAGCTCACTGGCTTCGGGTTCCGTAGGAACTCCGAAGTTAAGTGAGAAGGGGGCTAGAGCACTCCCATGATGGGTGACCCACTGGGAAGTTGCTCGTGTGAGTTCCCAGAAACAAAATCGTGAGGGAATGGTAAGTCCAAAGTGGACAATATCGTGCTACGGTGGTAGAGTGGGCCTGGGAAGTGATCCACCCCGGGCCGAGATGTGACAGTCATAGCACTGGAGGACCAAGAAAAGACCACTTTCACGTGCCTTTTTGGCACATTTGCTTATCATCGCATGCCATTTGGTTTATGTAATGCACCTGCCACATTTCAAAAATGCATGATGAGTATATTTTCAGATTATGTTGAGAAGATTATTGAGGTTTTTATGGATGATTTCAGCGTTTTTGGGGATTCATTTGATGGTTGTTTGAATAATCTCAGTTTGATCTTAAAACAATGCATTGAAACTAACCCTGTTTTCAATTGGGAAAAGTGTCATTTTATGGTAAAACAAGGCATAGTTTTAGGGCATATTGTTTCAGAAAATGTAATTGAGGTTGATAAATCAAAAATAGATCTTGTACGCTACTTACCCTCTCCTACTTCGGTTAGAGATGTTCGTTTTTTTCTTGGACATGCAGGATTCTATAGGCGATTTATCAAGGATTTTTTAAAAATTGCACAGCCCCTATGCCGTCTCCTCCAAAAAGAAGTGGCTTTTGAGTTCAACGGGGAATGCGAGAAGGCTTTCAAACACCTTAAGGACATGCTTACTTCGGCCCCAATCATCATTCAACCAGATTGGAGCCTTCCTTTTGAACTAATGTGTGATGCATCAGATTATGCAATTGAAGCTGTTTTAGGGCAAAGGAAGAACAAACAGCCACATGTCATCTATTATGCTTCCCGGACCTTGAATGATGCCCAATTGAATTACTCCACAATTGAAAAAGAACTTCTTGTTATTGTATTTGCATTAGATAAGTTTCGTTCTTATTTAATTGGCACTAAAGTCATTGTTTACACTGATCATGCAGCACTGAAGTATTTGCTCACACAGAAGGAAGCCAAGCCAAGGGTAATTCGATGGATGCTTCTTCTCCAAGAGTTCGATATTGAAATCAGGGACAAGAAAGGGAGTGAAAACGTGGTGGCTGACCACTTGAGCCTTTGGGTGCGTGATGAGGAGCCCGCACCCATTCAAGAAACGTTTCCTGATGAGCAATTACTGTCCATTGAGGTAAGTGAACCTTGGTATGCTGATTTGGTGAATTATTTGGTGTCCAAACAAGTCCCCAGCACCCTAAACAGGTTCCAACATGATAAATTGAAAAAGGATGCACGTTTTTATGTTTGGGATGATCCATACTTGTGGAAATATTGCTCTGATCAGATTCATTTAGGTGTGTGCATGATTCAGAGTTTAATTCAATTTTAACCTTCTGCCACACTTATGCATGTGTGGGACACTTTGGGACACAACGCACAGCCCTTAAGGTTTTAGAATGTGGATTTTATTGGCCAACTATATTTAGGGATGGTAGAACTGATGCAAAGTAAAACAGCACACAAATTAAACCTCTTGTTGACAATTGTAGTATATATGTAAGTAGGGATCATTCTAGACCGGGGATTAGGAGGGATTGCTAAAACACTTGAAATTGACTTAAAAACATAAAAATCAAATTTAAAACACTAAACTAGACACAAAGAATGCAAAACTAGACTCTAGTGACTCAAAACAACTAAATTGACTCAAAACAGCTTAAAACAAGCTAAAAGACTCAAAATAGACTCTAGGGGTGAATTTGGACGAATTTGGAACTATGAAGACTTAAAACACTTAAAAACACAAAGTTGGACAGATTCTAACTAATTTGACACACAAAAGTAAAGGGGATTGGGTTTTGGACAAATTTAAGGTAAAACAAGTAAATTAAAGATTAAGACAGATTTAGACATGAAATTGGTGTTTTGAATGGATGATGGGCTAGCTAGAGGGTCCTTCTCCACACATGACACACTTGCATACAAATTGATATCCAGTTGCTTTTTCAATAAACCATGAATGACAACACCCCAAGTTAACTGTGAATGCACAATTTAACCATCAGATTTTCCTACATTCATGGAATTGGATGAACGCATCGTCAATCCAAATTATTCTTCAATAGTTCCCTACATGAACGCATAATAGAGATACATATCCCAGATCATTAAGTTCTATGAAAATCATAAGCATTGACATGACATTCGCAACTATGAACGCATGATGCTCCTGCCAAGAATTCACTTAACGCGATTGTGATAAGCAACCTTCACTACTTATGAATATAAGTTTGTAACTATTAGGTGAAACTCCCTTATATTCTAGCTTCAAATCCCTGCATGCAAACTAAGTTACCCACCTTAATAAACAAACAAGAATAAGTTATCAATCAAACAGTTAAGTAAATTGCATTCACAACTTATGAAATCACAACTGGAATTAATGAACTCATGCTGCAAATATTATCATGGTTTTGAAATTCCCCCTAGCTAAGAAGGGTTTAGTTCCTCATGTTCACAAAACAAAGATAATTGAATTTAAACATTGAAAACAAAAGATTGAAAACACCTAAGAATGATCCAGCAATCCAAATGTGAATAGCAAGCATTCCAAGAGTCCTCCTTCTTCTCTTTGCTGCGACACAAGGATTGGGGTAAGGTTTGAAGGGTGATTTCTATGGAAAATTGGCTGAAAAGATGAATGGATGTGAAGGGTTGAGTGGAAAGCTATGGCGATAGTGTTTGGATGTGTTTGGGAGAGTATGATAATGAATGATTGTGGCTGGATGTGTATGTGCATCAATTGGTGTGGTTGGGAAGATTTATTTTAAGGCTTTAGGGCAACAAAGCTTAGAAATTAAATTAGGTAATAGAAATTAAACCAAAACTTTAAGGGAAATAGGAATTAAAGTCAGAATCCCAAGGAAATTAGGCAACAAGGTGCGGCAAGATCTTTAAAAGAAAAGGAAAGTGGTTTATGGCAGAAAATAGGAAAGGGAATGTAATTTTGGTTTAGAAATTAGGCAAGGAGAGGATCCCTTGCACGGCAAGGAAGGGGAGAATTCAAGGGAGGTGTGGCTGGATGAATTAGGTGCAAGGAAGGTTCAATTTGTGTCCTAAAATGCATAGGAGGTCTTCATTGTTGCTGGAACTTAGGGACATTTAGGATTAGGAAAGGTCAAACCAAAATAGGAAACCTTGGCTTAACTTTCCTACTTCAAGTAGGAATCCTTGTTTGAGTAGGAATCCATCTCCAATTAGGAATCCTTCGTTGATTAGGAATCCTTCATTGATTAGGAATGTGATATCCATTCCTTTTGCTCCAAGCATGTGATATCCATTCTAAGCCCAATTTTGCTCCAAAATGCACTTTCTTACATACTTTGTCTTTAGAACCTGAAATTGCATGAAAATGACTTTAAACACTAAAATAACAAAGGAATAACAACATAAATGCACGAAAACAAGCTAGCTAAGTCGCACAAATATGCTCTTATCAAATTCCCCCACACTTGGCTTTTGCTAGTCCTCGAGCAAAAGAAAACAAACAAAACAAAACAGTAAACAAAGCACATTCTAATCCTTCCAACAGTTTCCTCAGGGATTTCCAATGGACATGACATATTAAAAATCATCACTTGCACAGATTTTGGTCATCCTTACACTTGAAACACACAACACCCAAGATCGAAGTTAAAAGGTTGTAACGGGGCTAAGGGTGTTGGCTAAGAAAGAAAGGATATGGAAAACAAAGGTTCTTAAAGAAATAGCAAGCAAAGTAATGAAATTGACACTTAGAATTCAATTTTGAATGCAGAAATCAACTTTAAACACAAAAGGGAAGATTTGCACACTCTAGGGCCGAATTTTGATGTTTTGGACCCTTCCTTCAACAATCAACACTTGTGAGCTCATTCTCACTTATTTTTCAACTCTTTTTCATTCTTTTCACAACTTTTTCTTTTTCTTTTCCCACGATTTTTTTTTTCTTTACCAAACCCGTGCCTTATTTCTTTTTCTTGGCACACAAACACACACAAAACATGACATTGATTTGCATAACACATATTCAAGATGAAGTTGTTTAGTTGCCACCAGAGCCAATTAGCCGAACCCCCCTCTGTCATTTGTTTTGTAGGTTTAAACCCCGTTGAGCCTTGTTTAGCCTATTTTCTTTGTTAACCACATCATCCCTACCTAGCCTAGATTAGGATTTTCCATACCCTTGTTCTTTAAGGCATAGTAAAGCATGACTTAAAAGGAATTACTTTTGATTGTCTATATGCAGAAAATAAGTGTGGGGGAAGGGATTTCAAAGTGTGTGTTTTGAGAAAAAAAAAAATTCGTGGAAAAAGAGAAAAAAAGTTGTAAAAAGGATGAAAAAGAGTTCAAAAATAGGTGAGAATAAGCTCAAATGTGTTGGTTGTTGAAGAATGGGTCCAAAAGGTTCAAATCTAGCTCCAAAAGTTGTTTAATCTCTCTTTGTGTTTTAAAAGTTGATTTTTGCATTCAAAGGTGAATTCTAAGTGTCAATTTCATTACTTTGCTTACTTTGCTTTAAGAACGTTTGTTTATCCTTACCTTTCTTTGTTAGCCAATTCCCCTTAGCCCCATTACAACCCTTAACTTCTATCTTAAGCGTTATGTGTTTCAATAGGTGGAGTTTGGAATTGGTATGAGCATATGGTTTCCTTGGTTCTCACGTCTAAGTAGTAGCATTCCATTCATGACATCATATACATGTCATAATTCCAGAAAATGCTTTCTTTGTTATAAACATATGTGAGTACTCGTTTTCATGTTTACATGAATCTTCTCACAT
This sequence comes from Heteromeles arbutifolia, assembly GCA_024362995.1. Lineage (NCBI taxonomy): Eukaryota > Viridiplantae > Streptophyta > Magnoliopsida > Rosales > Rosaceae > Heteromeles > Heteromeles arbutifolia. The sequence goes on along the minus strand of JANCRC010000002.1, from coordinate 31,893,062 downwards.
ATACCTAGTGTAGGGTGTGTAGTCAGAAAATTTAAGTGAAAGGTGAGTGCATATCTAGTAAGGAATTGAGGGAATTCTCTAAGGCATGATACTACATTCAAAACCATGTTTTAATTGATTAAATGCGAGCTAATGAATGGTGACCATGATTAAGTATGTGGTCAAGGGAAAGGATGACTAAAATCTATGTGAGTAGTGATCCTTGGCATGTCATGTTTCATTAAAAATCCCTAAGGCAAATGTTGGAAGGTCTAGATTATGTTTTTGTTTTGTTTTGTTTCATTTTGCTCGAGGACTAGCAAAAGCTAAGTGTGGGGGAATTTGATAGGAGCATATTTAGGTGACTTAATTAGCTTGATTCCTTGCATTTACGTTGCCAGTACTTAGTTATTTTAGTCTTTTAAGCTATTTTCGTGTATTTGAAGGTTCTAAGGACAAAGTATGCATGAAGGTGCCTTTTGGAGCCTTTTGGAGCCAAATTGGGCTTGGAATGAATAGCTCATGCTTGGAGCAAAAGGAATGGACGAAATTGAGGACTTGAAGATGTTAGGATTCCTAATCAACGAAGGATTTCTAATTGAAGATGGATTTCTAGAAGAATAAGGATTCCTACTTGAAGTAGGAAAGTTAAGCCAAGGTTTCCTATTTTGGTTTGACCTTTCCTGATCCTAAATGTCCCTAAATTCCAGCAACTTTGAAGGCCTCATATGCACTTTAGGACACAAAATAAAGGTTCCTTGCACCATTCAAGATAGTGCCGCACCCCTTTGGACCTTTCCTCTTCCTTGCCGTGCAAGGGAGAGTCTCTATTTCCCATTCCTTGCATTTAAAACACATTCCCTTTTAATTAAGGTCCTTGCCGCATATCTTAGCCTCTTTCCCTTAGTATCCTAATTTTATTTCCTCTTTCTAGAAGCTTTTGACTTAATTTCTGATTACCTAAATAAGTTAGGGTTTTAATTTCTGAAAACCTTAAATAGAATTCCTTTTTGCAGCCCCAGGGGATCCATTCATTCACCCATTCACGCCAGAAATCAACCCCCACTCTCTGTCGCATCCATCCTTCACCATTCTCCATAGTTTCTGACCTTATGCCCTTGTCACACCATACACCTATCCTAACCATAAACCCAGCCTTCTACACCATTCATAACCCCCAAAACTCACCACCAAACCTTGTGCCGTAGCAAAGAGGAATGAGGAGAGCCCTTGGACGTGCTTGCCATTCGAGTTAGGATTGCTGGAACGTTTTAGGTGTAATCTTTCTTTTGTTTTCAATGTTTCAATTCAATAATCTTTGTTTTGTGAGTATGAGGAACTAAACCCCTCTTAGCTAGGTGGAAATTCGAAACCGTTGTTATACTTGCAATACGATTTGATTACATCCAGTTGTGATTCATAAGTTGTGAATTCAATTTACTTATCCGTTTGAATTAAAACTGATTTGTGTGTGTTGGTTGAGAGTGCATGCTTAATTTTCATTCATAAATCTGATGCTAGGATATAAGGGAGTTTCACCTAATTGTTATGAACTTATATTCATAAGTAATGGAGGTTGCTAGTCACAATTGCGTTAAGTAAATTCTTGGCATAAGTTTCATGCAATTCATAGTTACAAGTGCCTCGTCAATGCTTATGATTTTCATTGAACTTAATGATCTTTGCTCGTATCTCTATTATGTAATTCATGTAGGGAACTTATGGAGAATGCTTTGGGTTGTTGTATGCAATCATCCAATTCAATGAAATTAGGAAAATCTGAGGGTTAATTAGTGCAATTCACGGTTAATCTGGGGTGTTGAGCATTCATGGTTTATTGAAAAGCAACTGGAAATCGTTTTGTTTGCAGGTGTGTCATGTGTGGAGAAGAACCTCCTAGCTAGCCCATCATCCATAGTTTTACCCAAATTCGTGCAAATTTCATTACTTCTTTAATTTACTTGTTTTGTTTTCAAATTCATCAATGTCGATGGAAGCATATTGAAGATGAAGGCTTTTCCTTTTTCTCTCTTGGAAAAGGCTAAAGATTGGTTGTATGAACTAGCCACTAGAACTGTCACATCTTGGGAGAACATGAAATGGGTGTTCTTGGAGAAGTTTTTCCCAACTTCTCGAGTCATTCTTCTATGCAAAAGGATTAGTGGCATTCAGAAAAATGAAGGTGAATCGTTTCCCACTTATTATGAATGTTTTAAAACTCTAGTTGCTTCATGTCCACAACATCAAATGAAGAAGCAGCTTCTTCTTCAATATTTCTACGAATGGCTTCTACCCATTGAACGTCAAATGCTAGATGCCTCAGCGAGAGGAGCTTTGGTGGACAAGACACCCACGGGTGCCAAGACCTTAATTGCTAACCGAGCTTTGAACGCTCAATAATATGAAGGTGTTGGACAAAGAAGCACCCCACTGCAACAACAGGTAAATGAGGTAAGTGCTACTTCTGAACTTCAAAATGAAATGGCTAATCTTGCCACTCTTCTTTCTCAGGTTGTGGAAGGACCAAAAGTACAGTGTGGCTACTTATGGCGTGTGTTCCATGCAAGGACATCTCACGGATAAGTGCCCTCAATTGATCGAGAACGGAGGGTGGGAATCTGCCAATGCCGTGGGTTTTGGGAATCAACAACCAAGAAGTGATCCTTTCTCTAACACATATAATCCCGGTTGGAGAGATCATCCAAATTTCAAATGGTGAGAACCCCAACAAAACCAACAACAAAGTGCATTTAGGCAGCAACCCCCGGGTTTCTATCCAAAACCATACGCACCTACACAACCTCAAGCACAACCTGCCCAAACCAAATCAGGTTCGTCCATTGATAATGATCAGATTTTTCAATTACTAACTTCTATGGCGCAGGGTATGCAAAATAGAGACAAAACGATGGATGAGTTGGAGAAGCAAGTACGGCAGATTGCGGAGTTCATGGGCCAATTTCGAGAGCAAGGCAAGTGGCCTAGTTCAACCGTTGTCAACCCAAAGAGAGGATTCAAATCTGCCAAAGCCATGAGTTTGCGAAATGGAAAACAAGTTGGATCCGATCCCCAACCTTCCAAATCACGTTCCAACGAGGTTGAAGAGTTGATAATTGAAGAGGAGGAGCAATGCACACCCACGGCAAGGGTAGAACCACCCTTGCCGCAGCCACCCAAACAATCGAATTCGGCCAACAAAGGTAAGGAAGTTCCAATTTTGTTAATTCTAACGTTGTTCCTCCAAATGTACCCTTTCCTCGTAGGTTTATGCAATCAAAGAAGGAGGAGGCTGAAAAGGACATTTTGGAAACGTTTAGAAAAGTTCAAGTCAATATACCACTTTTGGATGCAATTAAGCAAGTTTCGAGGTATGCCAAGTTTTTAAAAGAACTTTGCACCACTAGGAAGAGAATTTCGACCAAGGAGGTTGTAAAGGTAGGTGAAAATGTCTCAGCCATCTTGCAACGCAAACTACTCCCTAAATGCAAGGATCCCGGTAGTTTTACAATTCCTTGTGTTATTGGCAATACTTATTTTGAATCTGCCATGTTAGACTTAGGTGCATCTATAAATGTCATGCCATATTCAATTTATGCATCTATGGACTTAGGCGAGTTGAAAAATGATGGTGTGATTATACAATTGGCCGATCAATCTAATGCCTATCCAAAAGGAGTTTTGGAAGATGTTTTAGTGCAGGTCAATCACTTAATCTTTCCGGCAGACTTCTACGTGCTTGAAATGGACGAGTCGGACCATTCCCCTTCATTGCCCATCCTTCTTAGAAGGCCATTCATGAAAACTGCCCGTACTAAGATTGATGTGTTTAATGGAACTTTGACGATGGAATTTGATGGGGAAGTTATTAATTTCAATCTTTTGGATTCTATCAAGTATTGATAGGAGCATATTTATGTGACATAGTTAGCATGTTTCCTTGCATTTTCTTAGTTAGTTTCTACTTATTTAAGTGTTTTAAGCTATTTTCGTGTGTTTTCAGGTCCAATTGGAAAAGTTGGCAAAAAGATGCAATTTGGAGCATTTTAGAGCAGTTTTGGGCTTGGAATGGATATCACAAGATTGGAGCAAGATGGATGGACGAATTTGAAGTTCAAGATAGGCTAGCAATGTGCAAAAGAGTTGGAGAAATAAATTCAAGTCAAAGAAGATAAGGAATCAGCTACAAAGAAGGAGAATTATCCAAAACATTATCCAAAACTACCTTATCTTATCCAAACCTTAGCTTATCTTACCTTATCTTATCCTATCCTAATCCTTTCCTAACTTAATTCCTGCTGTAATAGGGTTTTAATTTCAGTTTAGGAGACATAAAAACCTGATTTCTAGGAACCTAATCCTCTCCTACAAAGGTGCTGCACCTATCCCCTTCTAGACGTGTCAAAATCAGCCAAATAACACCCTTTCTAGAAGTCCCTAAAAAGGTGACGCCCCAAGCCTTCTAGATGCATGATCCAGCTGCACCTTTCTCCTAAATCCCTTTGGTTTTTGACCCTCTAGATGTCCTATTTCCTGCTAGGATTACATAAACCTTTTCCCCTTAGGATTGTGATTTTATTTTCCTACACAAACTACATTTTGTAATCCTTTTCCTACACTATATGTTGGTGCCGCACCCTCTCCCTATATATACATATTTTCTGCACCATTCAGACCACCACCCTCTACCATAAGTCACCTACATCCATCCACCACACACTCATTGTGCCGCAGCCTTGCAAGGAAGGAAGGAATCTGGAGCGTTTTCTAGGTGTATTCTATCCTTTGTTTTTAATGTTTAATTTTATTTATATTTGTTTGATTGCGAACATGAGGAATTAATTTCTTTATAGTTAGAGGTGAATTCAAAGCCATGGACATATGTTTTATATGAATTGATTTCCTCCAGTTATGATTTCATGAATCGTGAATGTGGTTTACTTATCTGTTTTATTAAGAACTTGTTCTTGTGTATTGATTAAGGAGGCCTACTTAGTTTGCATGCATGAATTTGATGCTAAAATATAAGGGAGTTTCACCTAATCGTTACAAACTTATATTTACAAGTAGTGGAGGTTGCTAGTCACGATCGCGTTAAGTAAATTCATGGCAGGAGTGTCATGCTTTTCATAGTCACGAATGTCATGTCAATGCTTATGATTTTCACAAAGCTTAATGATCTTTGTTTCGTGTCTCTATCATGCTTTTCATAGTTAGGGAGCTTAATAAAGAATGATTTGGGTTGTCGTATGCTTTTCATCCAATTCAATGAGTCTAGGGAAATCTGAGAATTAATTAGTTCTACACAATTAATTTGGGGCATTGTCATTCATGGTTTGTCGAAAGAATAACTGGAAATCGATTTATATGCATATGTTCATGTGTGGAGAAGGACCCTCTAACTAGCCTTTCACCCTTTTTAATTCACAAAATTCGTTTTTATAAGTGTTTTATGCAAGGTTTTAGTTTTAAGTTTTAAATTCGTAAAAAACAAACCCCCTTTCATTTAAACTTGTTTTTAGAGTCAAAACCTGTTTTGTTTTAGTCTTTTGAGTCTTTTAAATTCTATTTTCGTCAAAATTACTTGTTAGGTCTAGAATTGAGTCGTTTTGATTGTTTGTTGCTGTTTTTATTGTTTTGAGTCAGTTTTGAGTTTATAGAGTCTAGTTTAGTATTTTGGAGTCTTATTTGTGTCGATTAGCATCCCTTCTAATCCCCGGCTAGAACGATCCCTACTTGCATCTCTACTACAATTGTCATCAATAGGGTTTAATTTATGTGTCAAGTTAATTTTCACATCAAATTTTTGGCGCCGTTGCCGGGGATTAGCAAATTTGCTAATCCCCCGTATCTGTTTGTGTTTTTGTCTTGACATTTTAGTTTTTGATTTTGTTTTGTTTCGTTTTCTTTGTTTCAGGTGCTAGACATGGCAATTGCCAACATTCAAGCTCAATTGGCGAATCTTACTTCTCAACTGTCCCAGATTGCCAAAAGAACCACAATGCACACTGCCCCTACATTTGGGGTGCCCTATGGGCAAGGATGTCAAACTCATCAACGTCCTCAATTCACTGCGAACGGAGGTGCTTGGTGTTATCAAAGCCATAACCAATCAAGGGACAACATGTTTTCCAACGCTTACAATTCGGATTGGAAAGATTATTCAGATTGTATGTGGGAGGAACCTCAACAAATTCAACAAGGTGGATATTGGCAGCAAGAAGAGGAGTTCTTTTCAAGATCTACGCAGCCACCACAGCCTCAACCATATTCGGCCCAACCAAGTTCAGGTTCGTCAATGGATAATGGTAAAATTCTTGAGTTACTCACTTCTTTATCTCAGGGACAAGAAAATCAAGACAAAAGGGTGGACCATTTGGAAAAGCAAATTGGACAGATAGCGGAATTCATAGGACAGATTCTAGAGCAAAGTGAACTCTTCAACTCAACTATTGTCAATTCGATGGGAGATTTTGAAATCCATGATGCTATCACTTTGGGAAGTGCTATGGAGGTTGGAGCTGACCTAAAAACGTCCAAACATACCTTAGAAGTGGACAAAGAGCTGCTGATTGAGGAGGAGGAAGAAGACACACTTATAGCAAGGGAAGAACAACCCTTGCTGCAGCCCCCTAAGCCCTCTCAACCACCCACCACAAGTAAGGACGTCCCAAATTCAATTCATTCTATTGTTATTCCTCCGAATGCACCTTTTCCTTGCAGGTTCATGATTTCCAAGAATGAAGAGAGTGAAAACAACATCGTGGAAGCCTTCCCAAAGGTGCCAAGTACTATCCCGATTCTTGTTACAACAAATCCAGTTCCAAAATGTGTTGAGATTTTTGAAGAGAATTGTACCTCAAGAAGAATGATTCAAGAGAAAGAAGTGGCTGGAGAATATCAAGAATGGATCAAAGAGGATGTTCATGAGACAATAAAACCCAAAGAAGTTGAATTTTATGACACAGGACAAGTCACAACCATCACATTCAATCTGGCCAAGTGCAAAGTTCCTGAAACTTTCAAAGATGTGGTGTTTGTCCTTCAGTTCTCGTCGGAGCACACAGGTAAGCCACCTCCCCGAATTTTAATTCTGTTTTATACTAATATGTTGTTAATGATTCAGGTACCCACACTAGAATTTAAACCATTGCCGAACCATTTCAAGTATCACCTTCCATTCAAAGATCATTTCCATACTGTGGGCTATAATGATGCTTAATTGAAGGATTTGTCCGGCTAGAAGATGTTAAAGCAAGCGCTTCTTGGGAGGCAACCCATGCAAATAAAGAAGACCTAGGAACTCTTCGACTAGATTTGCGTTTCTAAACCCTCCTCTTTATTGCTTTTACTTTGCATATTTGTCATGTTTGTTTGTTGTGTTGTTTGCTTGCTTTTGTGTGTGTCTATGTTTGAAACATTGAGGACAATGTTTGGTTTAAGTGTGGGGGGGGTAAACAAAGTGTTTTCATGAAAAATTCATGGGTTTTTATCACCTATCACTTCTAAGGTTGTTTTTCACTGTTTTGAGTGTTTTTAGCATGTTTTGAAGTGTTTTTTATGTGTCCTATAGCAGAAAATACGAAAATTTACAAAAAAATTTTGAAAAAAGTTTTGAAAAAGCCAAAAAGAGTCGTTTTTAGAGTCGTTTTTGTGTTTTTGTCTTAGGGTACCTTCCAACACAATGATGAGGATTTGGTTTTTAATTGCATGACTGTTAAAGAAAGTTACAAACATGGATTGAAGTTTGATATGCTCTTTGGTTTATGCTTGGTTATAGTTGACATTCATGAATTCACATGTAATCACAAAAAGGATAAAATCAGTTTTTGTAACATGCTTGAAGGAAGAAACTCAAACTAACGCTACAACCCTGAGAGACTTGAGCCTAAACTTTGTTTGGAGAGTTATTAATCTTGACATTCTTTGTTTTCTAAAGTCGTTGCATGATCTTATCATTCTTTGCTTGGTTGCTACTTAGAATGCGTTTCATCATTTAGTTCCAAACACTAGAACTCATGCCCAATTCATTCTAAGCATGTTATTGATTTGCATAACACATATTCAAGATGAAGTTGTGTAGTGACCACCATAGCCAAATTGCCGTATCTCCCTATTTCATTGTGTTTTGTAGGTTTTAACCCCGTTGAGCCTTGTTTAGCCTATGTTCTTTGTTAACCCACATTATCCTCACCTAGCCTAGATTAGGACCATCCATACCTTTGTTCCTGAAGCATAGTAACGCATGACTCAATATGAATTCCTTTTGATCATTGTTTGGCAGAAAACAAGTGTGGGGGAAGTGAGTTTTGTTGTGGGTGTGCCAAAGTCTTGAATGAGGCACGGCAAAGAAAAGAAAAAGAAAAAAAAGAAGAAGAAAAATTCGTGGAAAATAGAAAGAAAAAAAAGAAAAAGTTGTGAAAAGAATGAAAAAGGAGTTGAAAAGATGTGAAAAAGAGTTCTCAAGTGTTTGTTGAAGGAAGGGTCCAAAACATTGAATCTGGCCCTAATTGTTGCTTGAATCTTCCCTTTGTGTTTAAAAGTTGATTTCTGCATGCTAAAGGGAGTTCTAAGTGTCATATTCATCACTTTGCTTGCTATTGCCTTAAGAACGTTTGTTTTCCTTACCTTTCTTTGTTAGCCAATACCCTCAGCCCCATTACAACCCATTGATTTCAATCTTGATTGTTATGTGTTTCAATATGTGGAGTTTGGGATTGGTATGAGCATATGGTGTCCCTGGTTCTCGCGTCTAAGTAGTAGCATTCCATTCATGAGATCATATATATATATGCATTAATAATTCCAGAAATTGCTTTCTTTGTTATATACATATTTGAGTATTAGTTTTCATGTTTACATCAATCTTCTCACATATAACTAGTGTAGGGTGTGTATTCAAAAAATCTGAGTGAAAATTGAGTGCATATCTAGTAAGGAATTGAGGGATTCTCTAAGGCATGTTCCAACATTCAAAATGTTGTTTTAATGGATTAAATGCGAACTAGTGAATGGTGACTGTGATTAAGTATGTTCGAGAGTAGGGATATCTAAAATCTATGTAAGTAATGATTTTTAACATGTTATGTTTCGTTGGAAATCCATGAGGCGATCGTTGGAAGGTTTAGGTTTTGTTTTGTTGTTTGTTTTGCTCGAGGACTAGCAAAAGCTAAGTGTGGGGGAATTTGATAGGAGCATATTTATGCGACTTAGTTAGCATGTTTCCTTACATTTTCTTAGTTAGTTTCTACTTATTTAAGTGTTTTAAGCTATTTTCGTGTGTTTTCAGGTCCAATTGGAAAAGTTGGCAAAAAGATGCAATTTGGAGCATTTTAGAGCAGTTTTGGGCTTGGAATGGATATCACAAGATTGGAGCAAGATGGATGGACGAATTTGAAGTTCAAGAGAGGCTAGGAATGTGCAAAAGAGTTGGAGAAATAAATTCAAGTCAAAGAAGATAAGGAATCAGCTACAAAGAAGGAGAATTATCCAAAACATTATCCAAAACTACCTTATCTTATCCAAACCTTATCTTATCTTACCTTATCTTATCCTATCCTAATCCTTTCCTAACTTAATTCCTGCTGTAATAGGGTTTTAATTTCAGTTTAGGAGACATAAAAACCTGATTTCTAGGAACCTTATCCTCTCCTACAAAGGTGCTGCACCTATCCCCTTCTAGAAGTGTCAAAATCAGCCAAATAACACCCTTTCTAGAAGTCCCTAAAAAGGTGACGCCCCAAGCCTTCTAGATGCATGATCCAGCTGCACCTTTCTCCTAAATCCCTTTGGTTTTTGACCTTCTAGATGTCCTATTTCCTGCTAGGATTACATAAACCTTTTCCCCTTAGGATTATGATTTTATTTTCCTACACAAACTACATTTTGTAATCCTTTTCCTACACTATATGTTGGTGCCGCACCCTCTCCCTATATATACATATTTTCTGCACCATTCAGACCACCACCCTCTACCATAAGTCACCTACATCCATCCACCACACACTCATTGTGCCGCAGCCTTGCAAGGAAGGAAGGAATCTGGAGCGTTTTCTAGGTGTATTCTATCCTTTGTTTTTAATGTTTAATTTTATTTATATTTGTTTGGTTGCAAACATGAGGAACTAATTTCTTTATAGTTAGAGGTGAATTCAAAGCCATGGACATATGTTTTATATGAATTGATTTCCTCCAGTTATGATTTCATGAATCGTGAATGTGGTTTACTTATCTGTTTTATTAAGAACTTGTTCTTGTGTGTTGATTAAGGAGGCCTACTTAGTTTGCATGCATGAATTTGATGCTAAAATATAAGGGAGTTTCACCTAATCGTTACAAACTTATATTTACAAGTAGTGGAGGTTGCTAGTCACGATCGCGTTAAGTAAATTCATGGCAGGAGTGTCATGCTTTTCATAGTCACGAATGTCATGTCAATGCTTATGATTTTCACAAAGCTTAATGATCTTTGTTTCGTGTCTCTATCATGCTTTTCATAGTTAGGGAGCTTAATAAAGAATGATTTGGGTTGTCGTATGCTTTTCATCCAATTCAATGAGTCTAGGGAAATCTGAGAATTAATTAGTTCTACACAATTAATTTGGGGCATTGTCATTCATGGTTTGTCGAAAGAATAACTGGAAATCGATTTATATGCATATGTTCATGTGTGGAGAAGGACCCTCTAACTAGCCTTTCACCCTTTTTAATTCACAAAATTCGTTTTTATAAGTGTTTTATGCAAAGTTTTAGTTTTAAGTTTTAAATTCGTCAAAAACAAACCCCCTTTCATTTAAACTTGTTTTTAGAGTCGAAACCTGTTTTGTTTTAGTCTTTTGAGTCTTTTAAATTCTATTTTCGTCAAAATTACTTGTTAGGTCTAGAATTGAGTCTTTTTGATTGTTTGTTGCTGTTTTTATTGTTTTGAGTCAGTTTTGAGTTTATAGAGTCTAGTTTAGTATTTTGGAGTCTTATTTGTGTCGATTAGATGGAGATGCACTTGAATTGGTCATTGCATGAGGAATGGACATTCAAAACAATGGAGCAGCAACCATGCACCCTCACAGCATGCATGACATTTCCCTTGCCGTGCCCCCTAATGATGATGTAATTGAGATGGTGGCTGCCCTCGAATCATTGCCACCACAATCTGGTAAGTTTTTGGACCCAATTTCAATTTCAGTTTCGGCTAATAAGTTACTTCCATCAGTTGTGCAGCCACCTACACTTGAACGTAAGCCATTGCCAAGCCATTTAAAGTACGTTTTCTTGGGAGATGATGAGATGTTGCCCGTCATCATCTCAAGCACACTCACGGCACAAGAGGAGAACAAATTGGTGAGGGTGTTAAAGGAGTACAAAACGGCAATTGGGTGGACATTGGCTGACATCAAAGGAATCAGGCCTACAACTTGTATGCATCGTATACTTTTGGAGGAGGGGTCTAAAACATCTCGAAAGGCCCAACGCCGACTCAACCCTCCAATGATGGAAGTTGTGAAGAAAGAGATAATCAAGCTACTTGATTGTGGGGTGATCTATCCAATCTCGGATAGTTGTTGGGTTTCGCCCGTTCAAGGAAAGATCACATCCCTTTGCCGTTCATTGATCAAATGCTTGAAATGTTAGCGGGTTATGCATTTTATTGTTTTCTTGATGGTTATTCTGGTTATAATCAAATTGTCATAGCACCCGAGGACCAAGAAAAAACCACTTTCCCATGTCCCTTTGGTACATTTGCTTATCGTCGCATGCCATTTGGTTTATGCAATGCACCTGTCACATTTCAAAGATGCATGATGAGCATATTTTTAGATTATCTTCAGAAAATTATTGAAGTTTTTATGGATGATTTCAGCGTTTTTGGTGATTCATTTGATGGTTGTTTGCATAATCTCAGTTTGATCTTAAAACGCTGCGTTGAAACTAACCTTGTTCTCAATTGGGAAAAATGTCATTTCATGGTTAAACAAGGCATAGTTTTAGGTCATATCATCTCTAAAAACGGTATTGAGGTTGATAAGTCAAAGACAGATCTTGTACGTCAATTACCCTTTCCTACTTCGGTTAGAGAGGTTCGTTCTTTTCTTGGACATACAGGTACGATTCATCAAAGATTTCTCAAAGGTTTCCCAACCTCTTTGCCGTCTCCTTCAAAAAGATGCGGCGTTTGATTTCATTGAAGAGTGCACGGCATCCTTCAAACAACTCAGAGAGTTGCTGACCACGACCCCAATTATTGTTCCACCTGATTGGAGCCTTCCTTTCGAGCTCATGTGTGACGCATCCGATTATGCTTTAGGGGCTGTTTTAGGACAAAGTAAGGATAAGAGGCCGCATGTCATCTACTATGCCTCGCGGATGTTGAATGATGCCTAATTGAACTATTCCACAATGGAAAAAGAACTTCTTGCCGTTGTCTTTGCTTTAGATAAATTTCGATCATATTTAATTGGTACTAAAGGAATTTTTTTCAATGATCATGCAGCTTTGAAATATTTGCTCATGAAGAAGGAAGCCAAGCCAAGGTTAATTCGATGGATGTTGCTTCTTCAAGAGTTCGACATTGAGATTCGAGACAAAAAGGGAAGTGAAAACATGGTGGCTGACAACCTAAGCAGTATGGTGCGTAATGAGAAGTCCTTACCCATTGCTGAAATGTTTCCTGATGGACAATTGTTGCCCATTAAGGTAAGTGAACCTTGGTATGTCGATTTGGTCAACCTTTTGGTGTCTAAACGAATTCCAAGCACTTTCACTAGACACCAACGTGATAAGCTCAGAAATGACGCACGGTTTTATGTATGGGATGATCCATATTTATGGAAATATTGCCCTGATCAGATTGTACGTCGATGTGTGCATGATTCTAAGTTTCATTCAATTTTAAGCTTTTGTCATACATATGCATGTGGTGGTCATTTTGGCACACAAAGAACAGCACTTAAGGTGTTACAATGTGGATTCTATTGGCCCAGTATCTTTAAGGATGCTAGAACTTTTTGCTTAACATATGATAAATGCCAAAGAACAGGAAATATAAGTGCAAGAGATCAAATGCCACAGGTTTCCATCCTCAATGTTGAAATTTTTGACGTTTGGGGTATTGATTTTATGGGTCCCTTCCCTTCCTCGTATGGTTTCATGTATATTTTGCTTGCGGTTGATTATGTGTCAAAGTGGGTGGAAGCAAAAGCAATCCGGACTAATGATTCTAAAGTGGTTGCAGATTTCATTAGAACTAACGTATTTGCAAGGTTTGGCATGCCACGAGTAATCATAAGTGATGGAGGGTCTCACTTTTGCAATCGGACCATTGAGGCGTTATTTAGGAAGTACAATGTCAACCATAAGGTTTCTACACCTTACCATCCTCAAACAAATGGCCAAGCTGAGGTTTCTAACCGAGAAATCAAGCAGATTTTGGAAAAGACTGTTGGACCGACAAGGAAGGATTGGAGCTTACGTTTAGATGATGCATTGTGGGCATATCGTACGGCATACAAAACACCCATTGGGATGTCCCCATTTCGGCTCATCTATGGCAAGCCATACCATCTCCCCGTCGAATTGGAGCACAAAGCTCATTGGGTAGTCAAGAAGTTCAACATGGACCTAAGTGCAGCGGGAAGTCATAGGAAACTCCAATTACATGAACTTGATGAGATAAGGAACGAGGCATATGAGAATGGTCGCATTTACAAGGAGAAGACCAAGGTTTTCCACGACAAAATGATTCGTGGCAAAACATTCTCCATAGGGCAGAAAGTGCTATTGTTCAATTCTCGTCTACGTTTGTTTCCCGATAAATTACGTTCTAAGTGGATTGGACCGTTTGTTATTACTAACGTATCTCCTTATGGTGCAATCTAGATTCAAAGTCTCAAAATAGGTCATGCATTTTAAGTGAACGGACACCATTTGAAGCCTTACTACGAGTACTTTGAGGAGCATGCCGTGGATGACATCTCCCTGCACGCCGTGGCTCCAATGGGGAGTGAATGAGGTCTTCGTCCGGCTGCAAGACGTTAAACTAGGCGCTACTTGGGAGGCAACCTATGCATTCAACAAAGGCAGATCGAGGAATCACTCCACTTCCAGATTTGCGTTCCTAAACCCTTCTCTTTGTTGTTGTTTCTATTCTACCATGTTGAGTGTGTTTATTCGTTATTTGCTTGTTTCCTTGTGTTTGTGTAAGTGTATGCTTGAAACATTGAGGACAATGTTTAATTTAAGTGTGTTGGGGGGGGGTAAACAAGTTGTTCTGCATGAAATTCGTGGGATTTTATCACCCATTACTTCTAGAGTTGTTCCTTGCTGTTTTTAAGTGTTTTTTTTTTAAGCTATTTTGGAGTCTTTTAGTGTGTCTTGACATAAAAATCCAAAAATCTCATAAAAATTTGAAAAATTGTTTTGAAAAATTCAAAAAGAGTTGTTTTTGTGTGTTTGTTTGTGTCTTAGGGTACCTTCCAAAACAATGATGAGGATTTGGTTTTTAATTGCATGACTGTTAAAGAGAGTTATAAACATGGATGAAAGTTTGATTTACTCTTTGGTTTATGCTTGGTTGTGGTTATAATTTATGAATTCACATGTAATCAAAAGGAAAAAAAATTAGTTTTTGTGACATGCTTGAAGGAAGGAACTCAAATTAACGCTACAACCTTGAGACACTTGAGCCTAAAACGTTTATTTGGAGAGTTGATAATCTGTGCATTGTTGTTTTCTAAAGTCGTTGCATGATATCATTATTCTTTGCTTGGTTGCTACTTAGAGGGCGTTTCATCATTTAGTTCCAAATGCTAGAACTCATACCCATCTCATTCAAAACATGACATTGATTTGCATAACACATATTCAAGATGAAGTTGTTTAGTTGCCACCAGAGCCAAATAGCCGAACCCCCCTCTGTCATTTTTTTTGTAGGTTTAAACCCCGTTGAACCTTGTTTAGCCTATTTTCTTTGTTAACCACATCATCCCTACCTAGCCTAGATTAGGATTTTCCATACCCTTGTTCTTTAAGGAAAGGAATTCCTTTTGATTGCCTTTATGCAGAAAATAAGTGTGGGGGAAGGGATTTCAAAGCGTGTTTTGTGAAAAAAAAAATAAAAAAAAAATCGGGGAAAAAGAGAAGAAAAGTTGTAAAAAGGATGAAAAAGAGTTCAAAAATAAGTGAGAATAAGCTAAAATGTGTTGGTTGTTGAAGAAAGGGTCCAAAAGGTTCAAATCTGGCACCGAAAGTTGTTTAATCTTCCCTTTGTGTTTTAAAAGTTGATTTTTGCATTCAAAGGTGAATTCTAAGTGTCAATTTCATTACTTTGCTTACTTCGCTTTAAGAACGTTGTTTATCCTAACCTTTCTTTGTTAGCCAATTCCCCTTAGCCCCATTACAACCCTTAACTTCTATCTTGAGTGTTATGTGTTTAAATAGGTGGAGTTTGGAATTGGTATGAGCATATGGTATCCCTGGTTCTCGCTTCTAAGTAGTAGCATTCCATTCATGACATCATATACATGTCATAATTCCAGAAAATGCTTTCTTTGTTATAAACATATGTGAGTACTCATTTTCATGTTTACATCAATCTTCTCACATATACCTAGTGTAGGGTGTGTAGTCAGAAAATCTGAGTGAAAATTGAGTGCATATCTAGTAAGGAATTGAGGGAAATCTCTAAGGCATGATACTACATTCAAAACCATGTTTTAATTGATTAAATGTGAGCTAGTGAATGGTGACCATGATTAAGTATGTGCTCGAGGGAAAGGATGACTAAAATCTATGTGAGTAGTGATCCTTGGCATGTCATGTTTCATTAAAAATCCCTGAGGCAAATGTTGGAAGGTCTAGATTGTGTTTTTGTTTTGTTTCATTTCGTTTTGCTCGAGGACTAGCAGAAGCTAAGTGTGGAGGAATTTGATAGGAGCATATTTAGGTGACCTAATTAGCTTAATTCCTTGCATTTACGTTGCTAGTACTTAGTTATTTTAGTCTTTTAAGCTATTTTCGTGTATTTGAAGGTTCTAAGGACAAAGTATGCATGAAGGTGCATTTTGGAGCCTTTTGGAGCCAAATTGGGCTTGGAATGAATAGCTCATGCTTGGAGCAAAAGGAATGGACGAAATTGAAGACTTGAAGATGTTAGGATTCCTAATCAACGATGGATTCCTAATTGAAGATGGATTCCTAGAAGAATAAGGATTCCTACTTGAAGTAGGAAAGTTAAGCCAATGTTTCCTATTTTGGTTTGACCTTTCCTAATCCTAAATGTCCCTAAATTCCAGCAACTTTGAAGGCCTCATATGCACTTTAGGACACAAAATAAAGGTTCCTTGCACCATTCAAGATAGTGCCGCACCCCTTTGGACCTTTCCTCTTCCTTGTCGTGCAAGGGAGAGTCCCTATTTCCCATTCCTTGCGTTTAAAACACATTCCCTTTTAATTAAGGTCCTTGCCGCATATCTTAGCCTCTTTCCCTTAGTTTCCTGATTTTATTTCCTCTTTCTAGAAGCTTTTGACTTAATTTCTGATTACCTAAATAAGTTAGGGTTTTAAGTTCTGAAAACCTTAAATAGACTACCTTTTTGCAGCCCCAGGGGATCCATTCATTCACCCATTCACACCAGAAATCAACCCCCACTCTCTGCCGCATCCATCCTTCACCATTCTCCATAGTTTCTGACCTTATGCCCTTGTCGCACCATACACCTATCATAACCCTAAACCCAGCCTTCTACACCATTCATAAACCCCAAAACTCACCACCAAACCTTGTGCCGCAGCAAAGAGGAAGGAGGAGAGCCCTTGGACGTGCTTGCCATTCGAGTTAGGATTGCTGGAACGTTTTAGGTGTAATCTTTCTTTTGTTTTCAATGTTTCAATTCAATAATCTTTGTTTTGTGAGTATGAGGAACTAAACCCCTCTTAGCTAGGGGGAAATTCGAAACCGTGGTTGTACTTGCAATATGATTTGATTACATCCAGTTGTGATTCATAAGTTGTGAATTCAATTTACTTATCCGTTTGAATTAAAACTGATTTGTGTGTGTTGGTTGAGAGTGCATGCGTAATTTTCATGCATAAATCTGATGCTAGGATATAAGGGAGTTTTACCTAATCATTATGAACTTATATTCATAAGTAGTGGAGGTTGCTAGTCACAATCGCTTTAAGTAAATTCTTAGCATAAGTTTCATGCAATTCATAGTTACAAGTGCCTCGTCAATGCTTATGATTTTCATAGAACTTAATGATCTTTGCTCGTATCTCTATTATGCAATTCATGTAGGGAACTTGTGGAGAATGCTTTGGGTTGTTGTATGCAATCATCCAATTCAATGAAATTAGGAAAATCTGAGGGTTAATTAGTGCAATTCACGGTTAATCTGGGACGTTGAGCATTCATGGTTTATTGAAAAGCAACTGGAAATCGTTTTGTTTGCAAGTGTGTCATGTGTGGAGAAGAACCTCCTAGCTAGCCCATCATCCATAGTTTTACCCAAATTCGTGCAAATTTCATTACTTCTTTAATTTACTTGTTTTGTTTTCAAATTCGTTAAAACCAAATCCCCCTTTACTTTGTTGAATCATATTAGTTAGAAACTGATTTAGTTTGTGCTTTTAAGTGTTTTGAGTCTAGTCAAAACCTATTTTCGTCCAAATTTACTTTTAGTGGTAGATTTGAGTCTGTTAGCTTGTTTTGTGCTGTTTTGAGTCTTTTGAGTTGTTTTAGTGTTTTAGAGTTTAGTTTTGCATTCTTTGAGTCTAGTTTAGTGTTTTAAATTTAGTTTTACGTTTTTGAGTCAGTTTCAAGTGTTTAAGCAATCCCTCCTAATCCTCGGTCTAGAACGATCCCTACTTAAACATATACTACAATTGTCAAAAGAGGGTTTAATTTGTGTGCTTATATATTTCGCATCACCTTTCTTGTCATGGCGTTGAGTTTTCTATAGTCAATGCAAACTCTCAATCCGGTTTGGATTCGGGTAGGCACAAGCTCATTCTCTTCGTTTTTTACCACAGTGACTCCGGACTTCTTAGGAACAACTTGGACCGGAGTGATGCAAAATATATAAGCACACAAATTAAACCCTCTTGTTGACAATTGTAGTATAGATGCAAGTAGGGATCGTTCTAGACCGGGGATTAGGAGGGATTGCTAAAACACTTGAAACTGACTCAAAAACGTAAAACTAAGTTAAAAACACTAAACTAGACTCAAAGAATGCAAATCTAAACTCTAAAACAACTCAAAAGACTCAAAAAAGCACAAAACAAGCTAAAAGACTCAAATCTGCCACTAAAAGTAAATTTGGACGAAAATAGGTTTTTGCTAGACTAAAAACACTTAAAAAAAACACAAACTAAATCAGTTTCTAACTAATATGACTCAACAAAGTAAATGGGGATTGGGTTTTGACGAATTTGAAGACAAAACAAGTAAATTAAAGAACTAATGAAATCTGCACGAATTTGGGTAAAACTATGGATGATGGGCTAGCTAGGAGGTTCTTCTCCACACATGACATACTTGCAAATAAAACGATTTCCAGTTGCTTTTCAATAAACAATGAATTCTCAACGCCCCAGATTAACTGTGAATTGCACTAATTAACCCTCAGATTTTCCTAATTTTATTGAATTGGATGATTGCATACAACGACCCAAAGCATTCTCCACAAGTTCCCTACATGAATTGCATAATAGAGATACAAGCAAAGATCATTAAGTTCTCTGAAAATCATAAGCATTGACGAGGCACTTGTAACTAGCAACCTTCACTACTTATGAATATAAGTTCATAACGATTAGGTGAAACTCCCTTATATCCTAGCATCAGATTTATGCATGAAAATTAAGCGTGCACTCTCAACCAACACACACATATCAGTTTTAATTCAACAGATAAGTAAGTTGAATTCACAACTTATGAATCACAACTGGATGTAATCAAATCATATTGCAAGTAAAACCATGGTTTCGGATTCCCCCTAGCTAAGAGGGGTTTAGTTCCTCATACTCACAAAACAAAGATTATTAAATTGAAACATTGAAACAAAAGAAAGATTACACCTAAAACGTTCCAGCAATCCTAACTCGAATGGCAGGCACGTCCAAAGGCTCTCCTCCTTTCTCCTTGTTGCGGCACAAAGCTGGGTGAAGTGTATGGGATGTGTTTTGGGGTCAGGAATGTGTTTTGGGTGAATGGAAATTGCGGCAAAGGTGTAGGGATGAATTCTGGCGTGAATGGATGAATGGGTGAGTCAATGCTCTCCTTTTGTGCGGCCAAGGAAGTTTTATTTAAAAGACTTTAGGGTAATAAGGCTAGGACACAATTTAGGAAACACAAATTAAATCAAAACTTTAAGGGAAATATGAATTAAAGTCAGAATCCTAAGGGAATTGGGCAAGTGGGTGGGGCAAGGATGGAAAAGGTAAGGGAATGCTTTGCAAAGCAAGGAAAAAGGATTTCCTTGCTGATTTAGGTCCAGAAATTAGGCAAGTGAGAGATCCCTTGCACGGCAAAGATGGGAAATAAGGGGATGGTGTGGCAAAGGCTAGTTTAGTGCAGGGAAGGTTCAATTTGTGTCCTAAAATGCATAGGAGGCCTTCAATGTTGCTGGAACTTAGGGACAATTAGGATTAGGAAAGCTCAAACCAAAATAGGAAACCTTGGCTTAACTTTCCTACTTCAATTAGGAATCTTTCTTCAATTAGGAATCCTTCTTCAATTAGGAATCCTTCTTCAATTAGGAATCCTTCTTCAATTAGGAATCCTTCGTCGATTAGGAATCCTAACATCTTCAAGTCTTCAATTTCGTCCATTCCTTTTGCTCCAAGCATGTGACAACCATTCCAAGCCCAATTTCGCTCCAAAAGCCTCCAAAATGCACCTTCTTGCATACTTTGTCCTTAGAACCTGAAAACACACGAAAATGGCTTAAAAGGCTAAAACAACTAAAGAATAACAACATAAATGCACAAGAACAGGCCAACTAAGTCACCAAAATATGCTCCAATCAAATTCCCCCACACTTAGCTTTTGCTAGTCCTCGAGCAAAACGAAACAACAAAACAAAACCAAGTAAACAAAACATACTCTAATCCTTCCAACATTTGCCTCAGGGATTTCCAATGCACATGACATGTTAAAAATGATCATGCCCATAGAGTTTAGTCAACTTAACACTTGAGCCATACTTAATCACAGTCACCACTTACTAGTTCACATTTAATCAATTAAAACGATGTTTTGAATGTAGTAACATGCCTTAGAGAATTCCCTCAATTCCTTACTAGATATATGCACTCAATTTTCACTTAGATTTTCTGACTACACACCCTAGACTAGGTATATGTGAGAAGATTGATGTAAACATGAAAACTAGTACTCACATATGTTATAGCAAAGAAAGCAATTTTTGGAGTTGATAAACATGTTTAGATATGATCTCATGAATGGAATGCTACTACTTATATGCGAGAACCAGTGACACCATATGCTCATACCAATTCCAAACTTCACATATTGAATCACATAACACTTAAGATTGAAGTTTAAGGGTTGAAACGGGGCTAAGGGAAATGGTTAAGAAAGAAAGGATATGGAAAACAATGGTTCTTAAAGCAATAGCAAGCAAAGTACAGAAATTGACACTTAGAATTCAATTTTGAATGCAGAAATCAACTTTAAACACAAAAGGGAAGATATACACATTCTAGGGCCAGATTTGATGTTTTGGACCCTTCCTTCAACAATCAACACTTTAGAACTCTTTTTCTCATAATTTTCAACTTTTTTTCACTCTGTTCATAACTTTTTCTTTTTCTTTTTCTTTTCCCACGAAATTTTCTTTTTTTTCTACCTATGCCTTATTTCTTTTTCTTGGCACACACACACACACACAAATCCCTTCCCCCACACTTGTTTTTCTGCAAGAAGTTCAACAAAAGAAATTTCATCGAAATTATGCTTTGCTATGCTTCAAGAACAAGGGTATGGATGGTCCTAATCTAGGCTAGGTGAGGATAGTGTGGGTTAACAAAGAACATAGGCTACACAAGGCTCAACGGGGTTAAACTTAAACACATAATGAAATAGGGGGTACGGCAATTTGGCTTTGGTGGTCACTACAGAACTTCATCTTGATATGTGTTATGCAAATCAATAGCATGCTTTGAATGAAACGGGTATGAGTTCTAGTATTTGCAACTGAATGATGAAACGTCTTATAAGTAGCAACCAAGCAAAGAATAATGAGATCATGCAACGACTTTAGAAAACAAGAATGCATAGATTATCAACTCTCCAAAGAACGTTTTAGGCTCAAATCTCACAGGGTTGTAGCGTTAATTTGAGTTCTTTCCTTCAAGCATGTTACAAAAACTGATTTTTCCTTTATGATTACATGTGAATTCATAAATTATAACCACAACCAAGCATAAACCAAAGAGTAAATCAAACTTTCATCCATGTTTATAACTCTCTTTAACAGTCATGTAATTAAAAACCAAATCCTCATCATTGTGTTGGAAGGTACCTTAAGACTCAAACAAACACACAAAAACAACACTTTTTGGGTTTTTCAAAACAATTTTTCAAATTTTTATGAGATTTTCGGATTTTTATGCCAAAACACACTAAAACAGCTTAAAAACAGCAAGGAACAACTCTAGAAGTAATGGGTGATAAAATCCCACGAATTTCATGCAAAACAACTTGTTTACCCCCCCATACTTAAATTAAACATTGTCCTCAATGTTTCATGCATACACTTACACAAACACAAGGAAACCGCAATTAAACACAGTCAACATGGCAGAATATAAATAACAACAAAGAGAAGGGTTTAGGAACGCAAATCTGGAAAGGTTTAGTGATTCCTAGATCTTCCTTTGTTGAATGCATGGGTTGCCTCCCAAGTAGCGCTTGCTTTAACATCTTGCAGTCGGACAAAGACCTCATTCACTCCCCATTGGAGCCCATGGCATGCAAAGAGATGTCATCCACAGCATGCTCCTCAAAGTTCTGATAGTATGGCTTCAAACGTTGTCCGTTCACTTGAAATGCATGACCTGTTTTGAGACTTTGAATCTGGATTGCACCATAAGGAGATACGTTAGTAACAACAAACGGTTTAATCCACTTAGAACGTAACTTACCGGGAAACAAACGTAGACGGGAATTGAACAAAAGCACTTTCTGCCCGATGACGAATGTTTTGCCACGAATCATTTTGCCATTTGAAGCCTTGGTCTTCTCCTTGTAAATGTGAGCATTCTCATACGCCTCGTTCCTTATCTCATCAAGTTCATGTAATTGGAGTTTCCTATGACTGCCTGCTGCACCTAGGGCCATGTTGAACTTCTTGACTGCCCAATGTGCTTTGTGCTCCAATTCAACGGGGAGATGGCATGGCTTGCCATAGATGAGTCGAAATAGGGACATCCCAATGGGTGATTTGTACGCCGTACGATATGCCCACAGTGCATCATCTAAACGTAAGCTCCAATCATTCCTTGTTGGTCCAACGGTCTTTTCCAAAAGCTGCTTGATTTCTCGGTTAGAAACCTCGGCTTGGCCATTTCTTTGAGGATGGTAAGGTGTAGAAACCTTATTTGTGACATTGTACTTCTTGAACAGCGCCTCAATGGTCCGATTGCAAAAGTGAGACCCTCCATCACTGATGATTACTCGTGGCATGCCAAACCTTGCAAATAGGTTAGTTCTAATGAAATCTGCAGCCACTTTAGCATCATTAGTCCGGGTGGCTTTTGCTTCCACCCACTCTGACACATAATCAACCGACAGCAGGATATACATGAAACCATACGAGGAATGAAAGGGACCCATGAAATCAATACCCCAAACGTAAAAAATTTCAACATTGAGGATGGAAACCTGCGGTATTTGATCTCTTACACTGATATTTCCTGTTGTTTGGCATTTATCACATGTTAAGCAAAACGTTCTAGCATCCTTAAAGATACTAGGCCAATAGAATCCACATTGTAACACTTTAAGTGCTATTCTCTGTGTGCCAAAGTGACCACCACATGCACATGTATGACAAAAGCTTAAAATTGAATGAAACTCAGAATCATGCACACATCGACGTACAATCTGATCAGGGCAATATTTCCATAAATATGGATATCCTATACATAAAACCGTGCATCATTTCTGAGCTTATCACGTTGATGTCTAGTGAAAGTGAAAGTGTTTGGAATTCGTTTAGACACCAAAAAGTTAACCAAATTAGCATACCAAGGTTCACTTACCTTAATGGACAACAATTGTTCATCAGGAAACGTTTCAGCAATGGGTAAGGATTCCTCATTATACACCATTCGGCTTAGGTGGTCAGCCACCATGTTTTCACTTCCCTTTTTGTCCCGAATCTCAATGTCGAACTCTTGAAGAAGCAGCATCCATCGAATTAGCCTTGGCTTGGCTTCCTTCTTTGTGAGCAAATATTTCAAAGCTGCATGATCAGTGAAAACAATTACTTTAGTACCAAATAAATATGATCTAAATTTATCTAAAGCAAAGACAACAGCAAGAAGTTCTTTTTTGGTTGTGGAATAGTTCAATTAGGCATCATTCAACGTCCGAGAGGCATAGTAGATGACATGCAGCCTCTTGTCCTTCCTTTGTCCTAAAACAGCCCCTAAAGCATAATCGGATGCGTCACACATGAGCTCGAAAGGAAGGCTCTAATCAAGTGGAACAATAATTCGGGCCGAGGTCAGCAACTCTTTGAGTTGTTTGAATGATGCTGTGCACTCCTCATTGAAATTAAACACCACATCTTTTTGAAGGAGACGGCAAAGAGGGTGAGAAACCTTTGAGAAGTCTTTGATGAATCTTCGATAGAAACCTGCATGTCCAAGAAAAGAACGAACCTCTCTAACCGAAGTAGGAGAGGGTAGGTGACGTACAAGATCTATCTTTGACTTATCAACCTCAATACCGTTTTCAGAGATGATATGACCTAAAACTATGCCTTGTTTAACCATGAAATGACATTTTTCCCAATTAAGAACAAGGTTAGTTTCAATGCATCGTTTTAAAATCAAACTAAGATTATTCAAACAACCATCAAATGAATCACCAAACATGCTGAAATCATCCACAAATACTTTAATAATTTTCTCAACATAATTAGAAAATATGCTCATCATGCATCTTTGCAATGTGGCAGGTGCATTGCATAAACCAAATGACATGCGACGATAAGCAAATGTACCAAATGGGCATGTGAAAGTGGTTTTTTCTTAGTCCTCGGGTGCTATGACAGTTTGATTATAACCAGAATAACCATCAAGAAAACAATAGAATGCATAACCTGCTAACCTTTCCAGCATTTGATCAATGAACGGCAAAGGGAAGTGATCCTTCCTTGTGGTGGTGTTGAGCTTCCTATAATCGATATAAACCCTCCAACCTGTTTGGATTCGAGTAAGCACAAGCTCATTTTCGGCATTTGTCACCACAGTCACTCCAGATTTCTTTGGAACACGTTGCACAGGTGAAACCCAATGACTATCGGAGATTGGATAGATTACCCCACAATCATGTAGCTTAATTATCTCTTTCTTCACAACTTCCGTCATTGGAGGGTTGAGTCGGCATTGAGCCTCTCGAGATGTTTTAGACCCCTCCTCCAAAAGTATACGATGCATGCAAGTGGTAGGCCTGATTCCTTTGATGTCAGCCAATGTCCACCCAATTGCCGTTTTGTACTCCTTTAACACCCTCACCAACTTGTTCTCCTCTTGTGCCGTGAGTGTGCTTGAGATGATGACGGGCAACGTCTCATCTTCTCCCAAGAAAACATACTTCAAATGACTTGGCAATGGTTTGAGTTCAAGTGTAGGTGGCTGCGTAACTGATGAAAGTAATTTATTAGCCGAAACTGAAATTGCAATTGGGTCCAGAAACTTACCAGATTGTGGCGGTAATGATTCGAGGGTAGCCACTATCTCAATTACATCATCATTAGGGGGCACGGCAAGGGAAAAATCATGCATGCCGTGGGGATGCATGGTTGCTGCTCCATTGTTTTGAATGTCCATTCATCGTGCAATGACCAATTCAAGTGCGTCTTCATTCAATTGTTCAAAATAGTCATGCACCAAAGAGTCAATTACATCAATAGAAAAACATGAGTGATCATCACTAGGATACTTGATAGAATCTGAAAGATTGAAATGAATAACTTCCCCATCAAATTCTATCGTCAAAGTTCCATTAAACACATCAATCTTAGTACGGGCAGTTTTCATGAACGGCCTTCCAAGAACGATGGGCAATGAAGGGGAATGGTCTGACTCGTTCATTTCAAGCACGTAGAAGTCCGCCGGAAAGATTAAGTGATTGACCTGCACTAAAACATCTTCCAAAACTCCCTTTGGATAAGCATTAGATCGATTGGCCAATTGTATAATCACACCATCATTTTTCAACTCGCCTAAGCCCATAGATGCATAAATTGAATATGGCATGACATTTATAGATGCACCTAAGTCTAACATGGCAGATTCAAAACGAGTATTGCCAACAACACAAGGAATTGTAAAACTACCGGGATCCTTGCATTTAGGGGGCAGTTTGCGTTGCAAGATGGCTGAGACATTTTCACCTACCTTTGCAACCTCCTTGGTCGAAATTCTCTTCCTAGTGGTGCAAAGTTCTTTTAAAAACTTGGCATACCTAAGAACTTGCTTAATTGCATCCAAAAGTGGTATATTGACTTGAACTTTTCTAAACGTTTCCAAAATGTCCTTTTCAGCCACCTCTTTCTTTGATTGCATAAACCTACGAAGAAAGGGTACATTTGGAGGAACAACATTAGAATTAGCCAAAATTGGAACTTCCTTACCTTTGTTGGCCGAATTGGATTATTTGGGTGGCTGCGGCAAGGGTAGTTCTACCCTTGCCGTGGATGTGCATTGATTTTGAAGTTCCGACTATGGGGTGCTTCTTTGTCCAACACCTTCATATTGTTGAGCGTTCAAAGCTCGGTTAGCAATCAAGGTCTTGGCAGCCGTGGGTGTTTTGTTCACCAAAGCTCCTCCTGTTGAGGCATCTAGCATTTGACGTTCAATAGGTAGAAGCCCTTCGTAGAAATACTGAAGAAGAAGCTCATCCTTCATTTGATGCTGTGGACATGAAGCAACAAGAGTTTTAAAACGTTCATAATAAGTGGGAAATGATTCACCTTCATTTTGCTGAATGCCACTAATCCTTTTGCGTAGAAGAATGACTCGAGAAGTTGGGAAAAACTTCTCCAAGAACGCCCTTTTCAGGCTCTCCCATGATGTGACAGTTCCAAAGGCTAGTTCATACAACCAATCTTTAGCTTTGTCCGTTAGAGAGAATGGAAAAGCCTTCATCTTCAAGATGCTGCCATCAACATTCAGTGGGGTCATGCTCAAACAAACCACTTCGAACTCCTTCAAGTGCTTATTTGGATCCTCCATGGACAGCCCATAGTACTTCGGAATGTGATGCAACAAGCTTGACTTTAATTCGAACTCCTCTATCTTCCCTTGGGCTGCCATGGGGTATTGGATACATAGGGGCATAGCATTGCCTACACCCGAGGCAGAAAGCTCCTTGATTGTTCGATTGTTTGCTGCCATGGCTAGTGCTTCCTCTAAAATCTGAGACGTGGCCTCCTCTTCCACTTGTACTTCGTCTTCTTCAAGATTTGGTGCAGGTTGAGATGGTTGAGGCTCTTGTTGATTCTTATTCTTTCTCAAAGTCCTCTCAAAATCATCGTCAAAGTCCAAAATATTCTTACTAACAGGTTGAGAGCTTCGAGTCATAAACTAGTACCTAAAAACAAGAAAACAAAAAAAAGTCAGAAACTTAAACAAATAAAAAAAAACAGAAAGAAAAGATCCAAGGGATTAGCAAAGTTGCTAATCCGGCAACGGCGCCAAAAATTTGATGCAAAATATATACGCACACAAATTAAACGCTCATGTTGACAATTGTAGTATAGATGCAAGTAGGGATCATTCTAGACCAGGGATTAGGATGGATTACTAAAACACTTAAAACTGACCCAAAAACGTAAAACTAAGTTAAAAACACTAAACTAGACTCAAAGAATGCAAAACTAAACTCTAAAACACTAAAACAACTCAAAAGACTCAAAACAGCACAAAACAAGCTAAAAGACTCAAATCTGCCACTAAAAGTAAATTTGGACGAAAATAAGTTTTGGCTAGACTCAAAACACTTAAAAAAAACACAAACTAAATCAATTTCTAACTCATATGACTTAACAAAGTAAATGGGGATTGGGTTTTGACGAATTTGAACATAAAACAAGTAAATTAAAGAACTAATGAAATCTGCACAAATTGGGGTAAAACTATGGATGATGGGATAGCTAGGAGGTTCTTCTCCACACATGACATACTTGCAAACAAAACGATTTCCAGTTGCTTTTCAATAAACCATGCAGTCTCAACGCCCTAGATTAACCATGAATTGCACTAATTAACCCTTAGATTTTCCTAATTTTATTGAATTGGATGATTGCATACAACAACCCAAAGCATTCTCCACAAGTTCCCTACATGAATTGCATAATAGAGATACAAGGAAAGATCATTAAGTTCTCTAAAAATCATAAGCATTGACGAGGCACTTGTAACTACGAATTGCATGAAACTTATGCCAAGAATTTACTTAACGCGATTGTGACTAGCAACCTTCACTGCTTATGAATATAAGTTCATAACGATTAGGTGAAACTCCCTTATATCCTAGCATCAGATTTATGCATGAAAATTAAGCGTGCACTCTCAACCAACACACACAAATCAGTTTTAATTTAACAGATAAGTATATTGAATTCACAACTTATGAATCACAACTGGATGTAATCAAATCATATTGCAAGTATGACCATGGTTTCGAATTCCACCCTAGCTAAGAGGGGTTTAGTTCCTCATACTCACAAAACAAAGATTATTAAATTGAAACATTGAAACAAAAGAAAGATTACACCTAAAACGTTCCAGCAATCCTAACTCGAATGGCAGGCACGTCCAAAGGCTCTCCTCCTTTCTCCTTGTTGCAGCACAAAGGTGGGTGAAGTGTATGGGATGTGTTTTGGGGTCAGGAATGTGTTTTGGGTGAATGGAAATTGCGACAAAGGTGTAGGGATGAATTCTGGCGTGAATGGATGAATGGGTGAGTCAATGCTTTCCTTTTGTGCGGCCAATGAAGTTTTATTTAAAAGACTTTAGGGTAATAAGGCTAGGACACAATTTAGGAAACAAAAATTAAATCAAAACTTTAAGGGAAATATGAATTAAAGTCAGAATCCTAAGGGAATTGGGCAAGTGGGTGCGGCAACGATGGAAAAGGTAACGGAATGCCTTGCAAGGCAAAGAAAAAGGATTTCCTTGCTGATTTAGGTCCAGAAATTAGGCAAGTGAGAGATCCCTTGCACGGCAAGGATGGGAAATAAGGGGATGGTGCGGTAAAGGCTGGTTTAGTGCAGGGAAGGTTCAATTTGTGTCCTAAAATGCATAGGAGGCCTTCAATGCTGCTGGAACTTAGGGATAATTAGGATTAGGAAAGGTCAAACCAAAATAGGAAACCTTGGCTTAACTTTCCTACTTCAATTAGGAATCTTTCTTCAATTAGGAATCCTTCTTCAATTAGGAATCCTTCGTCGATTAGGAATCCTTCGTCGATTAGGAATCCTAACATCTTCAAGTCTTCAATTTCGTTCATTCCTTTTGCTCCAAGCATATGATAACCATTCTAAGCCCAATTTCGCTCCAAAAGGCTCCAAAATGCACCTTCTTGCATACTTTGTCGTTAGAACCTGAAAACACACGAAAATGGCTTAAAAGGTTAAAATAACTAAAGAATAACAACATAAATGCACAAGAACAAGCCAACTAAGTCGCCTAAATATGCTTCTATCACGGAGAGACCCAACGGCTATCAGAAATGGGGTAAATCACTCCACAATCTAGTAGCTTGATTATTTCCTTGTTCACAACGCCCATCATGGGTGGATTGAGTCTGCATTGTGCTTCTCGAGACGGTTTGGCTCCTTCTTCCAAAAGAATACGATGCATACAAGTGGTGGGGCTGATTCCCTTGATGTCGGCTAAGCTCCATCAAATGGTTGTTTTATATTCTCCCAAAACACGCACCAATCTGTCCTCTTCTTGTGCCGTGAGTGAGGATGAGACGATGATCGGCAATGTCTCATGATCTCCCAAGAAAACATACTTCAAGTGACTTGGTAATGGTTTAAGTTCAAGGGAATGTG
Organism: Heteromeles arbutifolia; assembly: GCA_024362995.1. Classification (NCBI taxonomy): domain Eukaryota; kingdom Viridiplantae; phylum Streptophyta; class Magnoliopsida; order Rosales; family Rosaceae; genus Heteromeles; species Heteromeles arbutifolia. Next base: position 31,863,771 of record JANCRC010000002.1, on the reverse strand, counting down.
GCTGTATTACTGAAGGAAGCAACTTATTAGTCGAAATCGAATATGAAATTGGGATTGGGGGCTTACCATATTGTTTTGGCAATGATTCTAGGGCAGCCACCATCTCAGCTACATCATCACTAGGGGGCATGGCATGGTGTTCTTCAATGGTGCCGTGGGTTGTGCTTGGTTCTGCCCCATAGTTCTTGCATCCAATTCCATTTGTAAGAACCGTTTCAAGCGCATCGTCATGCAATTGTTCCAAGTGCTCATGCGCCATTGAATCAATTATATCAATTGCAAAGCAAGAGTGATCATCATTAGGATATTTCATAGCTTCAGAAATTTTAAAATCAATAACATCCCCATCAAACTTCATCGTCAGGATTCCTTTGAACATATCAATCTTTGTGCGAGCTGTTTTCATGAACGGCCTTCCAAGTAGAATCGGCAATAGGTTGGAATGGGCCTAATCTTCCATCTCTAGCATGTAGAAATCAGCCGGGAAGATGAGATGATTAACCTGCACTAAGACATCCTCCAAAACTCTCTTTTGGGCAGATTTGGACGTCGGTGGATCGATCCCAACTTCCTTACCACTTCTTAAGGTAATGGCCTTAGTAGATTCGAATCCACCCTTTGGATTCACAGTGGTAAAACTAGGAAGTTTGCCATGCTTTCGAAACTGCCCCATAAACTCAGCCATTTGTCCCATTTGTTTCTTCAATTCAGTCACCTCCCAGGCTTGATTTTGCACCTCTTTGGCATAATTTTGCATCTCTTTGGTTTGATTTTGCTGCCCCTGTGCCAAAGTAGATAGTAATTGAATAACTTGATCATTATCAAGAGACGAACCTGAGTTGTTTTGTGCAGATTGTGTTTAGGATTGCATGGGTGCATATGGCTTTGGAAACATCCCAGGGGGTGGTGGCCGAAATCCACCTTGTTGTTGAGGTTGTTAGGGCTCTCTCCAACGCATATTTGGATGATCTCTCTAACCCGGGTTGTAGGTATTTGCATATGGATCATATCGGGGCTGATTTTGGCCTTGGAACCCAACAGCGTTGGCACTCTCCCATCCTCCATTCTCAATCAATTGAGGGCAACTTTTAGAGGCATGCCCTTATATGGTACACACGCCACAGATTGTAGGTGGTTATGATTTTGGTCCTTCGACAACTTGAGACACAAGGAAAGTGAGATTAACAAATTGTGATTGAATTTCAGAAATTGCACTTAACTCATTGACATGTTGCTGCCGTGGGCTCTCTCTCTGTCCAACACCTTCATATTGTTGTGCATTAAGGGCTCGGTTTGCAATCAAAGTCTTGGCAGCCACCGGAGTCTTGTCAACCAATGCACCACCCGCTGATGCATCTAGCATTTGGCGTTCAATGAGGATGAGTCCTTCGTAGAAGTATTGAATGAGCAACTCCTCCTTCATTTGGTGTTGAGGGCATGATGCAACTAGGCCCTTGAAACGCTAATAATATGCGGGGAAAGACTCACCTTGATTTTGCTAAATACCACTAATCCGTTTCCTCAAGAAAATGACTCTTGAAGTTGGGAAAAACTTCTCCAAGAATGCTCGTTTCATACTTTCCCAAGATGTGACAGTTCCGGGCGCCAATTCGTACAACAATCTTTAGCCTTTTCCAACAATGAGAACGGAAAGGCTTTCATCTTCAAAATATTCCCATCAACATTAATGGGTGTCATACTTGAGCAAATCACTTCAAATTGCTTCAAATGCTTATTTGGATCCTCCATGGACAACCCATGGTATTTGGGAATGTGATGCAACAAGCTAGACTTCAATTCGAACTCGTCGGTCTTATCTGGAGCTGCCTTAGGATATTGGATACATAGAGGTACTGCATTATCCAATCCCGAGGCCGAAAACTCCTTAATGGTTCGATTATCTGCAGCCATAACCTCTTCAACCTCGGCCTCCTCTATCTCCTCAGATTCGGCCTCTGCTTGCTCCTCAACCTTGGCTTCAGAACTTGAACTCGGTGGGTAAGGTTCTAGATTCTTTCTTTTCCTTCTCAAGGTTTGTTCAAAACCGTCGTCAAAATCCAAGATATGCTCACTAACCGTTTGAGAACTACGAGTCAGAAACTAGTACCTGAAAACAAAGAAAACAAACTAGAATCATAATCTAAACTAACACACACGAAAACAAACAAAAAGAAACAACGGGGGATTAGCAAAGTTGCTAATCCCCGGCAACGGCGCCAAAAATTTGATGTGATTAAAGTTAAGCACACAAATTAAACCCTCTTGTTATCAATTGTAGTATAAATGCAAGTAGGGATCGTTCTGGACCGGGGATTAGGAGGGCTTGCTAATCTAACACAAACTGACTCAAATAAGCAACACAAGACTCAAAAGACTCTAAATAGACTAAAAACAGGTTCAAAACATTCAAAACTGCTTAAAAACACTAATTGGACAGATTCTAGAAACTGGACACAACTTTGGACGAAAATTGAATTAAACTTGACTCAAAACACACAAAGACACAAACTAAGATAGAATCTAACTAATTTGACTCAAACAAGTGAAGGGGAATTGGTTTTAGAGTGAAACTAAGCTAAAACAAACAAAGACTTTAAACTAAGTAGATTTAGACGAAATTGGGTTTTTAGGATGGATGGTGAACTAGCTAGAGGTTTCCTTATCCACACATGACTTATGCATAACTTGACTTCCAGTTACTCATTCATTGAATTACAAATGACAATGCCCCATATTAACCGTGTCAATCACTAATTAACCCTCAGATTCTCCTAATTTCATTGAATTGGACGGACAACTCATCTACAACCAAATTATTCTCATCAATTTCCCTACATGACATCATAATAGAGACATAATCAGAGATCATTACGCTCAATGAGAATCACAAGCATTGACGAGGCATTCATAACTATGACATCATGTTACTTACACCAAGAATTGAACTTAACACGATTGTTCCAGCAACCTTTACTACTTGTGAACATAAGTTTGTAACAATTATGTGAAACTCACTTATATCCTAGCATCAAATTTATGCATGCCAATTAAGTGTCAACCCTCAACCAACAAACAAAAATAAGTTCTAATTCAAACAGTTAAGCCAATTGCATTCATACTTCAAGAATCTGTAACAGAAATTTATCAAGTCATATCACACACAAAATCATGGTTTCAAAGTAGCCTCTAGCTAAGAACAAGTTTAGCCTCCCATGATTACAGCAAGATAAAAAAAAATTAAATTAAACATCGAAAACATAAGGTAGAAAACACCTAAGAACGCCCAGCAATCCAGATTGGGTGCAACACGCTCCAAGGCCGCTCCTCCTCTCCTTCCTCCTTGCAAGGCTGCGGCACAGGTGGCTGGTAGGGTTTGTGGATGTACAAAGGTGATGTGGATGGGTGGTGGGTGCGGCAAAGGGTAGTGGAAGGTGTTTGGAATGGTTAAGATGCGAAGAAAGCTGCGGCAGATGTGAAGGGATGTGTAGAGGTCACAATCTATGTGGCACAATCACATGTTTATAGGGGAAGGCTAGGTCATGGCTGGGAAGGTGTTTAGGTAGGTTTTGGACTCCTAACCCTTCTAGAAATCAGAATCCTTAAAGTTTTGGGGAATTAAATGGACCAAATCCTTCTAGAATAAGGAAATAGGTGTGGCAAAGCCTAGATGATCAGGGATAGGGCTCCTTGCACGGCAAGGAAGGTTCTCCTTGCTGATTTAGGTCCAAATTAAAAGGGGAATGTCCTCCCTTGTGCGACAAGGAAGGCAAAACTTAAGGGAAATGTGCGGCATCCCTATCTAGCTGGGAATTGATCTTTTAGAAACAATGTTTAGGTGTCCTAAAGTGTTTATGACTCCTTCTAATGGCTGAAACCTTTGTGTATTTGGATTAGGAAAGTCAAGATAAGATAGGATAATGTTTTGGATAAGATGAGATAAGATCTGGATAATGTTCCATATTTCTTGCAAACTTCTTATCTTCTTTATCTTTGACTTCTTTCCTCCATCTTTTGAGCTGATTTCAAGCGTTTTTATCTTCAAATTCGTCCATCAACTTGCCTCCGTGCTTGCACTACCCAATCTTGGCCCAAAAATGCTCTAGAATGCTCCAAATCACCTTTTTTTTTTTGCCATTTTGACACTTAGTACCTACAAACACATGAAAATAGCTTAAAATACAAAATTAACTAAGAACTAAGGACGTTAATGCATGAAAACAAGCTAACTAAGTCGCATAAATATGCTCTTATCACCTACTTAGTTTGCATGCATGAATTTGATGCTAGAATGTAAGGGAGTTTCACCTAATCGTTATGAACTTATATTCACAAGTAGTGAAGGTTGCTGGTCACGATCACGTTAAGTAAATTTCTAGCAGGAGTATCATGCAGTTCATAGTTATGAATGCCTTGTCAATGCTTATGATTTTCATAGAACTTAATGATTCTTGATATGTATCTCTATTATGCAGTTCATGTAGGGAACTATTGAGGAATACTTTGGGTTGTTGTATGCATTTGATGCGATGTAAAATAGCACACAAATTAAACCCTCTTGTTGTCAAATTGTAGTAAAGATGGAAGTAGGGATCGTTCTGGACCGGGGATTAGGAGGGCTTGCTAATAACCTCTAAACTGACTCACAAAACATAAAAACAAAGTTAAAAATGGTTGGATAGACTCAAGGTACTCAAAACAGACTCACAAAACTCAAAACAAGTTAAAAACACCAATTTGACAGTTTCTGACTCTAAACACAACTTTGGACGAAAATAAGGTTTTGGCTTGACTCAAAACACTTAAAAACACAAACAAAACAGATTTTAAACACTTTGAAACAAGAAAGTAAAAGGGGTTTTTGGTTTGGACGAATTTGAAACAAACAAGCAAGTTATAAAACTAAACAGATTGTAAAACGAATATTGGGAATAAGATGGTTGATGGATTAGCTAGAGGTCCATTCTTCACACATCACACACTTGTACATAAATCGATTTCCAATTGCTTTTCAATAAATTATGATGCTCAACACCCCAAATTAACCGTGATGCACTAATTAACCCTTGATGCGAAATATATAAGCACACAAATTAAACCCTCTTGTTGACAATTGTAGTATAGATGCAAGTAGGGATCGTTGTAGACCGGGGATTAGGAGGGATTGGTAAAACACTTGAAACTGACTCAAAAACGTAAAACTAAGTTAAAAACACTAAACTAGACTCAAAGAATGCAAAACTAAACTCTAAAACACTAAAACAACTCAAAAGATTCAAAATAGCACAAAACAAGCTAAAAGACTCAAATCTGCCACTAAGAGTAAATTTGGATGAAAATAAGTTTTGACTTGACTCAAAACACTTAAAAACACAAACTAAATCAGTTTTTAACGAATATGACTCAACAAAGTAAATGGGGATTAGGTTTTGACGAATTTGAAAACAAAACAAGTAAATTAAAGAACTAATGAATTCTGCACGAATTTGGGTAAAACTATGGTTGATGGGCTAGCTAGGAGGTTCTTCTCCACACATGACATACTTGCAAACAAAACGATTTCCAGTTGCTTTTCAATAAACCATGAATTCTCAACGCCCCAGATTAACCGTGAATTGCACTAATTAACCCTCAGATTTTCCTAATTTTATTGAATTGGATGATTGCATACAACAACCCAAAGCATTCTCCACAAGTTCCCTACATGAATTGCATAATAGAGATAAAGCAAAGATCATTAAGTTCTCTGAAAATCATAAGCATTGACAAGGCACACGTAACTATAAATTGCATGATACTTATGCCAGGAATTTACTTACTGAATTGAAATATTGAAAACAAAAGAAAGATTACACCTAAAATGTTCCAGCAATCCTAACTTGAATGGCAGGCACGTCCAAGGGCTCTCCTCCTTCCAATTTGCTGCGGGACAAAGGTGGGTGAAGTGTATGGGATGTGTTTTGAGGTCAGGAATGTGTTTAAGGTGAATGGAGAATGCGGCAAAGGTGTAGGGATGATTTCTGGCGTGAATGGCTGAATGAATGAGTGAATGCAACCCTTTTGTGGGGCCAAGGAAGTTTTCTCTAAAGACTTTAGGGTAATAAAGCTAGGAAACAATTTAGGAAACAGAAATTAAACCAAAACTTTAAGGGAAATAGGAATTAAAGTCAGAATCCTAAGGGAATTGGGCAAGTAGGTGCGGCAAGGATGGAATAGGTAAGGAAATGCCTTGCAAGGCAAGGAAAAAGGATTTCCTTGCTAATTTAGGTCTAGATTTTAGGCAAGTGAAAAATCTCTTGCACGGCAAGGATAGGAAATAAAGGGATGGTGCGGCAAGGGTTGATTTGGTGCAAGGAAGGTTCAATTTGTGTCCTAAAATGCATAGGAGGCCTTCAATGTTGCTGAAACTTAGGGACATTTAGGATTAGGAAAGGTCAAACCAAAATAGGAAACCTTGGCTTAACTTTCCTACTTCAAGTAGGAATCCTTGTTTGAGTAGGAATCCTTATTTGAGTAGGAATACTTCTTCAATTAGGAATCCTTCGTTGATTAAGAATCCTAACATCTTCAAGTCTTCAATTTCGTCCATTCCTTTTGCTCCAATCATGTGATAACCATTCCAAGCCCAAATTTGCTCGAAAAAGCTCCAAAATGCACCTTCTTGCATACTTTCTCCTTAGAACCTGAAAACACACGAAAATGGCTCAAAAGACTAAAATAACTAAGAAATAACAATGTAAAAGCACAAGAACAAGCCAACTAAGTCACCTAAATATGCTCCTATCAAATTCCCCCACACTTAGCTTTTGCTAGTCCTCGAGCAAAACGGAACAACAAAACAAAACCAAGTAAACAAAACACACTCTAATCCTTCCAACATTTGCCTCAGGGATTTCCAACGCACATTGTTGGAAATGTGCCCTAAAACCAATAATATGATGATACTTTACAGACATTTCACATGTTAAACGAATCTAGTTTAATATAAAGGGCAAAGATTATTGTTTTAAGCCGTCTCATATAAATGTTATATGCTTAAACGATAAGTCCAAGGAATATGTAATAGGGAGAATGTGATCTAAAGAAGTTAGATTCATGAGACCATTCTCTTTCGAATACATATCCTAAAAGTTCCTGATCATAGGATTGCCAATTGGGCATTGACAGTCCGTTAAGATCAGTACGTCCTATGTCTTCTCTAAGGGAGAGTGACTGGTCTCGAGTCAATGGTGTGACTGACACCAAGACAAGTACGTAGGTGCTCAATAGAGAATAAGTCCACTGAACGCGATCAACGAGGAGTTCTTATACTCATGTCACATGAGAACTCCTGGTTGGGATAATGCAAAGTAGTCATTTGGCCTGAGGCATCATAGTTGTCTTGTGGTTAGGTCCTTGATCTTTGGCTATGTCAAAGTCACTCCATCAGAGGGTGTCCACGGCATAGTTGGGGTTAAGCCACTTAGCCATGGAAGCAAGTGAATGCGCAACAAGGGATCTCTAACCTTCAAACGTTGAGGGAGAATACTCTATGATATGATTTAGAATCTCTGGCCAGAGTATGAATGAGATTTAGGAAGTTGTTCCAAATCACATTCAAGGTAATCATATAAGTAAGAGAATCACATTGGATAGTAGACATGAATAAACTATTAAACCAAACAATGTGGTCAAGAGTATTGTATTAGAGAAAGACCGTATTGCATTGTAATCCCAAACTGAATAGGTTCTCCAACCTCTTCTGATTAGCTTGGGTAGCCATGACATACTGCTAGGTGTCACTCATGGCTTGTGGAAGCCCTGAAGATGTATAATCACTAAAGGGAGAATTGAAAGTAAGTTTCAATTCACAATCGATTAGTAAGAGTTCTAATCGCCCACTGCCTCGCTAAAAGGAACCTAATGGATCGCACACCGTGTAAGGTAATGATTGAAGGATATAACGAAGATGAGTAAGGATAATTAAATGGTTTAATTACTAATGGCTAGGATTAATTAATATGTTAATTAATCAAACGAATAAGTTCGTTATAGACCTTGGGTTAGTTTTGGGCCTTAAGGCCCAATGGGCTTCGAACGTCAAGCCCATTGACTTAAGTTGTATGACAACTTAATGACTAATGATTCACAAAGGCCCAAACAGCCCAATAAACCCTTAAGGCCGGCCATGTTGATAAAGGAGTGGGTTTTGGACTTATTACAAGTTTGCCACTCCAATGAAGGTAGGTATAAATGTGACTTTATAGCCTTTTCTTCATTAGGGTTTCTTTTGGAGAAAATTGGAGAGAACATGTCTCTCCCTTTCTCTCTAGGAGGCCGGCCCCCTTGGAGGGGATTAGCTAGCAATCCTTCCTCCTCCAAGGTCACTCATCTTCTTCCTTCACCATCCTTGGTGTCGAAAATTAGAGGTCTCCTACCTTGGGGACTTTTGGAGAATCAATTATTCCATCCATATCCATGGAGCCAAGGAGCAAGGAGACAAAGGAAAGAAGGCCCTCACATGGGTGATTAACCTTTGCTAAGCAAAGAGATGCTTCAAAGGTATTAAAGTTTCTCAACTCCTTTCTTTAAGATTTGAGTTGAGTCATGGTTCACCATAACTACTAGGCTTTGAATTTCATGGGTAATGTTTTGTTTTGAGTGCATACAAGCATGATTCCGCCTTTAATTGTTAATTGCATGCCTTAGATGTTGCTCAAATGAACATGTTTTTCACAAATTTTCCTTCAAGTGGTATCAAGAGCCTAGGTCTAGTAGTTGGTGAATCCTTTTGGGTTTTGTAGTTCATAGTTTGTGATTTGAATGTTGTAATTGTTACAAGCTTTATTCTTGCTTCTTTGAATGTAAATTTTGTTAGAAAATTTGCCATCTCAAATGTTGTAGATGTAGTTCATATAAGCATGAATTTTTTAGCTAAAATTTGGTGCCATGTTTTTGGGGAAATTCGGCCAAATCCAAAGGGTGGATTTTTGGGTTCTTGTTTGTCTTGTTAAAAGTGTTTTAAAGTGACTTTTGGAACCCCTAAGTACCCTAGTATGGTAGTATGTTATTTCCCTTAAGTTTGAGAGTTTTTGGGGTGTTTTTGGGTGAAAAATGTTCATGGAGCTCTTATGGGTTTTCATGGATGTTCTTCATTGTTCTTGATATGTTCTTGGCAAGAACAAAAAGTTTGGGAATTTTGATTCAAAAAGGTGTTTGGTTGTTTACATGTTTTTGTTAGTGATGGATGGTTTGAATTTTCAAAACTTCACCCATGCTTTTTCAACTATTCACACCATACCAATCACTTACATATTTCCATCACCTTTCAAACCTAAAAATCAACTCACACACATCACTCTCACCTACCAAAACCGGCCACTCCCTCAATGGGAGTACTTTTGGGGCTTTTATGTAATTACATAAAGTTTTGATACTTTTGTGTATTTGCACTTTGACCCAAAAGTTTACGTTTTTACGTAAAGGCCTGAAATCACTAAAGGACAAATTGTTTTGCTCCTTTAATGAAGTTTTTGCATTTGGTGAAATTTTTGGGTTCTAGTTGTAATTACATGAAGTAGTGGACTTTTGTGTTTTTACAAAGTGACCCCAAAAGTTTGTGTTTTGCAATATAGCCCAATGGTTGAGGTTATTGCTTTTTGGCCCAAATTAGTAGAGAACAAAATAGTTTTGTATCTTTAAATGAGAATTGGATTTTCATTTCTTTTAGCTCTATTTAAATCAATTCTATGGATACAAAAACCAAATGAAAATGTTGCATTCAAGTTTAATTAGTTAAAGCGTTAATTAATTAAAGAAAGGGTGATCATGAACCTAAGCCTACAATAATTGAGCTATGTGAAAGGCTGTCTCAAATTTGTTTGAACCATGGGAATGTGTAGATTAATTTTGGTTGTAATTTGATATGATCAAATGTTGTAAAAGAGCATAAGCTCTTCTTTACTTTAAAGTGATTTGTTTTGATCAAATGTTGTAAAAGAGCATAAGCTCTTCTTTACTTTGAAGTACTCCTTTCTTGTTTATTTGATATGCATGAAATTGGAGTAGTTGGGTCCAACGCCCAATAGGAGAAACACGCCTTAATATGATTAAATGTGTAACTAAAATCAATCACCATCCCTAGACTGAGATCCAACACTAGGCTCGTGTTGGATCGAATCAAAGGTTCATAGTCATCCTAAGGCCCTAAGGTAACTATATAGTCCATCAATGAATGCAAAGCTTATGTTAGTAGTACCATATACTCTTGCTTTAAAAACCGTTTTACAAGCTTAGTGGGAGTATCATATACTACTAAATCAATCAAATGGACCAATAGTTGTAATAGGACCGAATTGTTTTAATAAGATTAAAATAAATGCTTATATGTGATGAGACCTAAAACCCTCAACTATATCACTATTAAGTTGATAAGCGTGAGAGTGCTTTGAACACTCTTTCGTGGCCTTCCACCGTGGTAGGCTCCGATCGTTTGTGACTCGTACACCGACTTCACCCTATCATGGGGGAGTACAAAGTGCGTGCTTACACTCAGGAAGAGTCCTATACGCATACATGATGTTGTGAAGGTAGGCAACGAGAATGATCAACATCATATCATTGTGAGGTTGTTCTTGAACCCCTACTCGAACTTGCATGGTGGGAATGACTTAACTAAGTGCAATGGAGCCAACATCATATCATTGTGAGGCTTCATTCTCTAGAGGCCAAATAAGATGGGTACTTACATTAGATGTAAATGAGTAAGCGTACTCTCTCATTATTATTGTTGCTAGCCAACATCATATCATTGTGAGGTGGGCTTGGTAATAGTGAGCCTCCCATACCCTACTAAGAGTTTTCTCCAAAACTCTCGAATTCCGATGAGGGATATGGAATTTGCCGAAAATAGTGGGTGGTGCTATTTGATTTAAAGACCCGGATCAAATGGCTTAAAATCAATCAATTTATATTCGTTATGTATTTATTTACCGATATATTTGCAAACGCTATCCAAAACTTGACAAAGAAAAGCCAAAGGCTTTAGTTTCCGGACTTGGTACCACAATCCCATAGATTGTCTTAAATGGATTGTATATGTGCCTAAGTAGTCTCATCCTCACAATTTTCCTATTGATAATGTATCATTGGAAGAACATGTTAGATAAGTCTATCATAAAGAGGACAACACAAACAACCAATGCTTATTCCTTTGTTGTATGAACAAAGGAACTTATGAAGATTAGCACAAAGACATGAACACTTTTTATGTCATAGTTCTTCACTTTCAAATCGTTGTATGAAGAAATAAGAGTTGCTTAGAACAACACTTAGTTTATGCAAACACTAGTGCTTGTTTCTTTGTTAAATGAACAAGGAACTTGAGAAGTAAGCACAAGGGCATGGACACTTAATGTGCCATGATTCTTCACTTACAAATTGTTGTATGAAGAAATGAGAGTTGCCTTGAACAACTCTTGAAAGTTTGTAATCTTGTTTAGAACAAGATGGTTGGTTGACAAAAATAGTCCATCAATATGGACTTATGATGATTTTGAATCATTGAGTGTTGAAGTGTTAAACCACTTCACGAGAGGGAAACTAGGCTAGGACTTCACCTTTGTGTCCCTATCCATATGGTTCACTAAGTTTGTAGTAAACTACTTAGTGAACAATAGCCGTACGCTCTCCAAATCGTTTGATGTGTTTAACACAATTGAAATAAGTTTCAAGAGAGACAGTGGGAGTTTAGGGACCATGACTATTGTAGTCAAGGGAGAAGTCAAATGAAGAAGGCAAAATAACTCCAAGGGAACAAACTTTCTTTATGAAAGGATGGACAATGGAAGGGGTATATGCAAGAAATGTCTTGCAAGTGTCAAGAACACACCTTTTGAAGGTGTTGTAAAAAGTTCTTGAAAGGTTCAAAACAGTTGGTTCTTCTACTTGAATGCTTGATTCCGTATTAGTAACTATGTTTTACAATCGTTGTAAAAGTATGGCTAATAAGAAGTAGAAGATTAATGAGAGAAGAGAAAGTACTTCACATTCGGAACGTGAATCAAATATAGATCTCTGCGAAAGCAGATAGTACTTACTTCCTCATATGAACTACCAAAGGAATTGGAAAAACAAAGATTGTCTTTACATTCCAGTTTGAATAAAGGAACTTAATTCCGTCACTATAAGAGATGGATGAATGTTTTGTTTGACAAAACATTGTTCTTTATTAATCAATGATTGGATTATTGTAATCTAATTGATTGTCTCTATAGTAGAGATAATGTGGTAGTGTTAACTGTTTAGAATATGACGATGCTTAAAACCCAAAAGGTTGCAAGGTAGTGACTAATCCCAAATTGAGTTGTGATACCTCTAAAACATAAATTACGAGTTGGTCATAGATGGATGCTTATGATCGTTAGATCCGGATCCAATACCTTCTTGTTAAAATTGTATAGAGGTGAAATGTTCGAATCTTTATTCTTTAGGAAAGAAGAAAGAATCACAAAGTTGTTGAGGTTAATTCACTTAGATGTTAGTGGCACTTGTCCACAACATAATACTACTCATGTTGTATGACATTCACCGAAGATCGCTCTCGGTTGGACTATCGTTTAGTTTGAATAAACACAAGCCCGAATACTTTGCAAAAGGTTTCAAAGAATTCAAGAATGAAAGTTGATGAGTAAGACGTCTAAAGTATTTACCTCCTTAGATTTGATCCAAGGAAATATAACACTTTAGAAGAGTTTCCTTGAAGGATATCAAGGAAAGTAGCATCATAAGATAATGGATTTCTCCATTAGGAGAAGAACGAACTCGAAGAAGATTTAGTTCATTGGATGTTATCAATTACCCATATATAGGATATATACTTCGAAGACAATATGATTGTCAATTAGAAGATCTTCCAAAATTTTCATGACTCCATAGGATGTAGTTGGAAAGAAAGACAAGTCTTAATCATGTTAAGATTTGGGGTTGTGTGCTAATAAGCAATATTTGTTTGAGAACAATCTTGTGGGATATCCTTAAATTAACTTTTGGATATCACTTATATAAACCAACTAATAAATGTTATTTGTTGGGTAGTTCATTGTAATCCTACAGTAGGATTTGCCTAAGATAAAGCAAATGAATGAGAGATAGAACTCAAAGAATGGGTTCTTTGAGTGACAAGATGATGATCAACAAATATAACAACCTAGTTCCTACACCACAAGCTCCAAATGTAGTTGAGAAGGATTTATAAACTGTCTCAGTTGAATGGTTTGAACTTTATGACTATGTCATAGAGTTACACCTCTTAATTCTAAAGAAATAAGAATGAAAATCCTTATGACTACATTGAGTGTATATACAAGATATACTCAAGGAAATGGTATAGTACCATTTGACCCGAAATAATGAAACCTTCGTAGCTAATTGGTAGCTTAAGGTGACTACAATCAAAGAGATTGGTTGACTTGGAAGAAACCATCTTTGACGTAGTCTTGGTTTTCATTAATTCGAGGATTGCTAACTACAACTAAACGGTGATTGAATGTTTGGACATAATATGGGTTTCCGAAACCATTACCAAGATAGTCTTGATAATATATGTCTAAAACTTCACAAGACGTGTAAGTTATAAAGATCCATCCATCATGAATCTTAGCAAGCTAGTGGGAGCTGTAAGCGTCTTATGAGAGAAAGATCAAATCGTTTGATTTCTCATAAAGATGTAAATGAATCTTTTGTTTGCTAAGTTTACAAAAGATTAGTGGGAGTTAATCGTATTCCTAAATTTGAACATATATATGATATATTAATTTTAGAAATGAAAGGAATTCTTCTTCGTTAAAGGTTATGACTTTAAACGTTCTATAATGATAGAATGTATATGGGGGACATAGTCTATATACATAGGATGCAAATCTATAATGATAGATTTTAAGATATAATTGGATTATCTCAATCCCTATTGATAGACGATAGATGTAGGAAGTTTCTTGAAAGATAAACTTCAAATGAAAGGTCAATTCCAATTAAATTGGGAAATTGCTCTTCTAAAAGGGAATGTACCCTTTTGACTCCCAAAGAAACATAATGCCTAAATAGAATCCTTTATGCGTACGCAGAAAGGTGATTTACGTATTTCATATTGTATGAAAAGCGTTGATATGAGTTGTACCAAGATTGGTACAAGACGATATCAATGCAAGCCCAGGATCAGAACCAAGGCAACTGTCAAGTGAGTCCTTATGTATTTAAGAAATACTAAAGGATAGATTCCTCAAGAATGAGGAAGAATTAGAGTAACGCAATGGAAGCGTAAAAGTATTAGATTATGAATCTAATATCGTATCCATCATTGGATGTCTCTTCATTTTGAATGAAGAGATAATAGGATATGTCTTTATTATGACTAAAGAGATATTTGGGTGGAAACATTAAAAGTAATGACTTTAGTGTGTTCCATCATGAATGCAAAATATATCGCCATATAGAAGTTTACAACAATGTTGTTTGGATGGGAAAGTGCATTTATGAACTCTCCATTCGGTTCTAACCAGAAAGTGTCTCTAGTGTGCCGACACTACGACACAAATGGGGCGATAGCTCAAGCCAAGGAATCAAGGTCTCATCAAGATCCGAACTCAAATGAGAGACTGAACCACATGATTGAGAATCATGTATAATGGTGACATCGTTATTCTCAAGGTTGCTTCTATTGATAACATATAGATATCCATTGTCTAGGCCTACTACTCAGCCATTTTTGAAATGACTATAGAAGAGGTATCATCACTGATGACCAAGCTGATTGGCTCTAGTGCAAGTGGGAGATTGTTGGAAATGTGCCCTAAAACCAATCATATGATGATACTTTACGGACATTTCACATGTTAAACTAATCTAGTTTAATATAAAGGGCAAAGATTATTGTTTTAAGCCGTCTCATATAAATGTTATATACTTAAACGATAAGTCCAAAGAATATGTAATAGGGAGAATGTGATCTAAAGAAGTTAGATTCATGAGACCATTCTCTTTCGAATACATATCCTAAAAGTTCCTGATCATAGGATTGCCAATTGGGCATTGACAGTCCGTTAAGATCAGTACGTCCTATGTCTTCTCTAAGGGAGAGTGACTGGTCTCGAGTCAATGGTGTGACTGACACCAAGACAAGTACGTAGGTGCTCAATAGAGAATGAGTCCACTGAACGCGATCAATGAGGAGTTCTCATACTCATGTCACATGAGAACTCCTGGTTGGGATAATGCAAAGTAGTCATTTGACCTGAGGCATCATAGTTATCTTGTGGTTAGGTCCTTGATCTTTGGCTATGTCAAAGTCACTCCATCAGAGGGTGTCCACGGCATAGTTGGGGTTAAGCCACTTAGCCATGGAAGCAAGTGAATGCGCAACAAGGGATCTCTAACCTTCAAACGTTGAGGGAGAATACTCTATGATATGATTTAGAATCTCTGGCCAGAGTATGAATGAGATTTAGGAAGTTGTTCCAAATCACATTCAAGGTAATCATATAAGTAAGAGAATCACATTGGATAGTAGACATGAATAAACTATTAAACCAAACAATGTGGTCAAGAGTATTGTATTAGAGAAAGACCGTATTGCATTGTAATCCCAAACTGAATAGGTTCTCCAACCTCTTCTGATTAGCTTGGGTAGCCATGACATACTGCTAGGTGTCACTCATGGCTTGTGGAAGCCCTGAAGATGTATAATCACTAAAGGGAGAATTGAAAGTAAGTTTCAATTCACAATCGATTAGTAAGAGTTCTAATCGCCCACTGCCTCGCTAAAAGGAACCTAATGGATCGCACACCGTGTAAGGTAATGATTGAAGGATATAACGAAGATGAGTAAGGATAATTAAATGGTTTAATTATTAATGGCTAGGATTAATTAATATGTTAATTAATCAAACGAATAAGTTCGTTATAGACCTTAGGTTAGTTTTGGGCCTTAAGGCCCAATGGGCTTCGAACGTCAAGCCCATTGACTTAAGTTGTATGACAACTTAATGACTAATGATTCACAAAGGCCCAAACAGCCCAATAAACCCTTAAGGCCGGCCATGTTGATAAAGGAGTGGGTTTTGGACTTATTACAAGTTTGCCACTCCAATGAAGGTAGGTATAAATGTGACTTTATAGCCTTTTCTTCATTAGGGTTTCTTTTGGAGAAAATTAGAGAGAACATGTCTCTCCCTTTCTCTCTAGGAGGCCAGCCCCCTTGGAGGGGATTAGCTAGCAATCCTTCCTCCTCCAAGGTCACTCATCTTCTTCCTTTACCATCATTGGTGTCGAAAATTAGAGGTCTCCTACCTTGGGGACTTTTGGAGAATCAATTCTTCCATCCATATCCATGGAGCCAAGGAGCAAGGAGACAAAGGAAAGAAGGCCCTCACATGGGTGATTAACCTTGGCTAAGCAAATAGGTGCTTCAAAGGTATTAAAGTTTCTCAACTCCTTTCTTTAAGATTTGAGTTGAGTCATGGTTCACCATAACTACTAGGCTTTGAATTTCATGGGTAATGTTTTGTTTTGAGTGCATACAAGCATGATTCCGCCTTTAATTGTTAATTGCATGCCTTAGATGCTGCTCAAATGAACATGTTTTTCACAAATTTTCCTTCACACATGACGTGTTAAAAATCATCATTCCCACAGATTTTAGTCAACTTAACACTTGAGCCACACTTAATCACAGTCACCACTTACTAGTTCACCTTTAACCAATTAAAACGATGTTTTGAATGTAGTAACATGTCTTAGAGAATTCCCTCAATTCCTTACAAGATACTCTCTATTTTCACACACATTTTCTGACTACACACCCTACACTAGGTATATGTGAGAAGATTGATGTAAACATGAAAACTAGTACTCACATTTGTTATAACAAAGAAAGCAATTTCTGGAGTTAATAAGCTTGTTTAGATATGATCTTATGAATGGAATGCTACTACTTAGATGCGAGAACCAGTGATGCCATATGCTCATACCAATTCCAAACTCCGCATATTGAATCACATAACACTCAAGATTGAAGTTTAAGGGTTGAAACGGGCTAAGGGAAATAGTTAAGAAAGAAAGGATATGGAAAAACAATGGTTCTTAAAGCAATAGCAAGCAAAGTAATGAAATTGACACTTAGAATTCAATTTTGAATGCAGAAATCAACTTTAAACACAAAAGGGAATGATTCACACATTCTAGGGTCAGATTTTTTATGTTTTGGACCCTTCCTTCAACAATCAACACTTTAGGACTCTTTTTCTCATAATTTTCCACTCTTTTTTTACTTTTTTCATAACGTTTTCTTTTTCTTTTGTTTTCCCATGAAATTTCTTTCTTTTCTACCCGTGCCTTATTTCTTTTTCTTGGCGCACACACACACACAAATCCCTTCCCCCACACTTGTTTTTCTGCAAGAAGTCAATCAAAAGGAATTCTTTTCAAGTCATGCTTCTCTATACTTTAAGAACAAGGGTATGGATGGTCCTAATCTAGGCTAGGTAAGGATAATGTGGTTCACAAAGAAAAAAGGCTAAACAAGGCTCAACGGGGTTTAAACCTACAAAACAAATGACAAAGGGGTGTTCGGCTATTTGGCTTGTGGTCACTACACAACTTCATCTTCAATATGTGTTATGCAAATCGATAGCATGCTTTGAATGAAATAGGTATGAGTTCTAGTATTTGGAACTAAATGATGAAACGCCTTCTAAGTAGCAACCAAGCAAAGGATAATGAGATCATGCAACAACTTTAGAAAACAAGAATACACAGATTATCAGCTCTCCAAAGAACGTTTTAAGCTCAAATCTCACAGGGTTGTAGCGTTAATTTGAGTTCTTTCCTTCAAGCATGTTACAAAAACTGATTTTTCCTTTATGATTGCATGTGAATTCATAAATTATAACCACAACAAAGCATAAACCAAAGAGTAAATCAAACTTTCATCCATGTTTATAACTCTCTTTAACAGTCATGTAATTAAAAACCAAATCCTCATCATTGTGTTGGAAGGTACCCTAAGACACAAACAAACACACAAAAACAACTCTTTTTGGGTTTTTCAAAACAAGTTTTCAAATTTTTATGAGATTTTCGGATTTTTATGTCAAGATACACTAAAACACTCCAAAACAGCTTAAAAACACTTAAAAACAGCAAGGAACAACTTTTGAAGTAATGGGTGATAAAATCCCACGAGTTTACATCAAAAACACTTTGTTACCCCCCCCCCCCCCCCCAACACTTAAATCAAACATTGTCCTCAATGTTTCAAGCATAAACTCACACAAAAACAAACAAACTAACAAAAAATGAATAAACACACTAAACATGGCAGAAAAGAAACAACAACAAAGAGAAGGGTTTAGGAACGCAAATCTGGAATTGGAGTGATTCCTAGGTCTTCCTTTGTTGAATGCATGGGTTGCCTCCCATGAAGCGCTTGCTTTAACGTCTTACAGACGGACGAAAACCTTCCTTCACTCCCCAGTGGAGCCCACAGCATGCAGGGAGATGTCATCCACGGCATGCTCCACAAAGTTCTCATGATATAACTTCAAACGATGTCCGTTCACTTGAAATACATAACCTGTTTTGAGACTTTGAATCTGGATTACACCATAAGGAGATACGTTAGTAACAACAAATGGTCCAATCCACTTAGAACGTAACTTACCAGGAAACAAACGTAGACGGGAATTGAACAATAACACTTTTTGCCCTATGGAGAATGTTTTGCCACGAATCATTTTGTCATGGAAAGCTTTGGTCTTCTCCTTGTAAATGCAAGCATTCTCATACGCCTCGTTCCTTATCTCATCAAGTTCATGTAATTGGAGCTTCCTATGACTGCCTGCTGCACCTAAGTCCATGTTGAACTTCTTAACTGCCCAATGTGCTTTGTGCTCCAATTCAACGGGGAGATGGCATGGCTTGCCATAGATGAGCCGAAATGGGGACATCCCAATTGGTGATTTGTACACTGTACGATATGCCCACAGTGCATCATCTAAACTTAAGCTCCAATCCTTCCTTATTGGTCCAACGGTCTTTTCCAAAATCTACTTATTTTCTCGGTTAGAAACCTCGGCTTGGCCATTTGTTTGAGGATGGTAAGGTGTAGAAACCTTATGTGTGACATTGTACTTCTTGAACAGCACCTCAATGGTCCGATTGCAAAAGTGAGACCCTCCATCACTGATGAATACTCGTGGCATGCCAAACCTTGCAAATATGTTAGTTCTAATGAAATCTGCAACCACTTTAGAATCATTAGTCCGGGTGGCTTTTGCTTCCACCCACTTTGACATATAATCAACTGCAAGCAGAATATACATGAAACCATATGAGGAAGGAAAGGGACCCATGAAATCAATACCCCAAACGTCAAAAATTTCAACATTGAGGATGGAAACCTGCGGCATTCGATCTCTTGCACTTATATTTCCTGTCTTCGGCATTTATCACATGTGAAGCAAAAAGTTCTAGCATCCTTAAAGATACTAGGCCAATAGAATCCACATTGTAACACTTTAAGTGCTGTTCTCTGTGTGCCAAAGTGACCACCACATGCATATGTATGACAAAAGCTTAAAATGGAATGAAACTCAGAGTCATGCACACATTGACGTACAATCTGATCAGGGCAATATTTCCATAAATACGGATCATCCCATACATAAAACCATGCATCATTTATGAACTTATCACATTGGTGTCTAGTGAAAGTGTTTGGAATTCGTTTAAACACCAAAAAGTTGACCAAATCAGCATACCAAGGTTCACTTACCTTAATGGACAACATTTGTACATCAGGAAATGTTTCAGCAATGGGTAAGGATTCCTCATTATGCACCATTCGGCTGAGGTGGTCAGCCACCACGTTTTTACTTCCCTTTTTATCTCAAATCTCAATGTCAAACTCTTGAAGAAGCAGCATCCATCGAATTAGCCTTGGCTTGGCTTCCTTCTTTGTGAGCAAATATTTCAAAGCTACATGATCAGTGAAAACAATTACTTTAGTACCAATTAAATATGATCTAAATTTATCTAAAGCAAAGACAATAGCAAGAAGTTCTTTTTCAGTTGTGGAATAGTTCAGTTGGGCAGCATTCAACGTTCGAGAGGCATAGTAGATGACATGCGGCCTCTTGTCCTTCCTTTGTCCTAAAACAGCCCCTAAAGCATAATTAGATGCATCACACATAAGCTCAAAAGGAAGGCTCTAATAAGGTGGAACAATAATTGGGGCCGTGGTCAGCAACTCGTTGAGTTGTTAGAAAGAGGCTGTGCACTCCTCATTGAAATCAAACACCACATCTTTTTTAAGAAGGCGGCAAAGAGGTTGGGAAACCTTTGAGAAATCTTTGATGAATCGTCGATAGAAACCTGCATGTCTAAGAAAAGAACGAACCTCTCTAACCGAAGTAGGAGAGGGTAAGTGACGTACAAGATCTATCTTTGACTTATCAACCTCAATACCATTTTCAGAGATGATATGACCTAAAACTATGCCTTGTTTAACCATGAAATGACATTTTTCCCAGTTGAGAACATGGTTAGTTTCAACACATCGTTTTAAGATCAAACTGAGATTATGCAAACAACCATCAAATGAATCACCAAAAACGCTGAAATCATCCATGAAAACTTCAATAATTTTCTCAACATAATTAGAAAATATGCTCATCATGCATCTTTGAAATGTGGCAGGTGCATTGCATAAACCAAATGGCATGCGACGATAAGCAAATGTACCAAATGGGCATGTGAAAGTGGTTTTTTCTTGGTCCTCAGGTGCTATGACAATTTGATTATAACCAGAATAACCATCAAGAAAACAATAGAATGCATAACCTAGTAACCTTTCAAGTATCTGATCAATGAATGGCAATGGGAAGTGATCCTTCCTTGTGGTGGCGTTGAGCTTCCTATAATCGATACAAACCCTCCAACCTGTTTGGATTCGAGTAGGCACAAGCTCCTCTTCGGCATTCTTTACCACAGTCACTCCAGATTTCTTTGGAACACATTGCACAGGTGAGACCCAACGACTATCAGCGATTGGATAGATC
This sequence comes from Heteromeles arbutifolia, assembly GCA_024362995.1. Taxonomy (NCBI): domain Eukaryota; kingdom Viridiplantae; phylum Streptophyta; class Magnoliopsida; order Rosales; family Rosaceae; genus Heteromeles; species Heteromeles arbutifolia. The sequence continues at coordinate 31,842,682 of JANCRC010000002.1, read as the reverse complement.
ACTCCACAATCAAGCAGCTTGATTATCTCCTTCTTCACAACTTTCATCATTGAAGGGTTGAGTCGGCGTTGAGCCTCTCGAGATGTTTTAAACCCCTCCTCCAAAAGTATACGATGCATGCAAGTGATAAGGCTGATTCCTTTGATGTCAGCCAATGTCCACCCAATTGCCGTCTTGTGCTCTTTTAACACCCTCACCAACTTGTTCTCCTCTTGTGCCGTGAGTGTGCTTGAGATGATGACTGGTAACGTCTCATCTTCTCCCAAGAAACATACTTTAAATGACTTGGCAATGGTTTGAGTTCAAGTGTAGGGGGCTGCATAACTGATGGAAGTAACTTCCTAGCCGAAACTAAAACTGAAATTGGGTCCAGAAACTTACCAAATTATGGTGGCAATGATTCGACGGCAACCACCATCTCAATTACATCATCATTAGGAGGCACGGCAAGGGAAAAGTCATTCATGTCGTGGGGATGCAGGGTTCCTGCTCCACTGTTTTGAATGTCCATTCCTTGTGCAATGACCAATTCAAGTGCATCTTCCTTCAATTGTTCAAAATGGTCCTGCGCCAAAGAGTCAATGACATCAACAGAGAAACATGAGTGATCCTCACTAGGATACTATATAGAATTTGAAAGATTGAAATTAATGACTTCCCCAACAAATTCCATTGTCAAAGTTCCATTAAACACATCAATCTTAGTACGAGCAGTTTTCATGAATGGCCTTCCATGAAGGATGGGCAATGAAGGGGAATGGTCTGACTCGTCCATTTCAAGCACGTAGAAGTCCACTGGAAAGATTAAGTGATTGACCTGCACTAAAACATCTTCCGAAACTCCCTTTGGATAAGCATTAGATCGATCGGCCAATTGTATAACCACACCATCATTTTTCAACTCGCCTAAGCCCATAGATGCATAAATTGAATATGGCATGACATTTATAGATGCACCTAAGTCTAACATGGCAGATTCAAAATGAGTATTGCCAATAACACAAGGAATTGTAAAATTACCGGGATCCTTGCATTTAGGGGGCAGTTTGCGTTGCAAGATGGCTGAGACATTTTCACCTACCTTTACAACCTCCTTGGTCGAAATTCTCTTCCTGGTGGTACAAAGTTCTTTCAAAAACTTGGCATACCTTGGAACTTGCTTAATTGCATCCAAAAGTGGTATATTGACTTGAACTTTTCTAAACGTTTCCAAACTGTCCTTTTCAGCCTCCTCATTCTTTGATTGCATAAACCTACGAGGAAAGGGTACATTTGGAGGAACAACGTTAAAATTAACCAAAATTGGAACTTCCTTACCTGTGTTGGCCAAATTGGATTGTTTGGGTGGCTGTGGCAATGGTGGTGCTACCCTTGCCGTAGGTGTGCATTGCTCATCTTCTTCAATTATCAACTCTTCAAACTCGTTGGAACGTGATTTGGAAGGTTGGGGATCAGATCCAACTTGTTTTCCATTTCGCAGACTCATGGCTTTAGTAGATTCGAATCCACCCTTTGGGTTGACAACGGTTGAACTAGGTAACTTGCCTTGCTCTCGGAATTGGCCCATGAATTCTGCAATCTGCCCTACTTGTTTCTCCAACTCATCCACCTTTTTGTCCCTAGTTTGCATACCCTGCGCCATAGAAGTTAGTAATTGAAAAATCTAATCATTATCAACGGACGAACCTGACTTGGTTTGGGCAGGTTGTGCTTGGGGTTGTGTGGATGCGTATGGTTTTGAATAGAAACCTGGGGGTTGCTGCCTAAATGCACTTTGTTGGTTTTGTTAGGGTTCTCGCCATTTGAAATTTGGATGATCTCTCCAACCTGGATTGTATGTGTTAGAGAAAGGATCACTTCTTGGTTGTTGATTCCCAAAGCCAACGGCATTGGCAGATTCCCACCCTCCATTCTCAATCAGTTGTAGGCACTTATCAGAGGGATGTCCTTGCATGGAACACACGCCACAAGCAACCACACTTTGGACTTTTGGTCCTTCCATAACCTGAGAAAGAAGAGTGGTAAGATTAGCAATTTGATTTTGAAGTTCAGAAATAGCACTTACCTCATTCACTTGTTGTTGCCGTGAGGTGCTTCTTTGTCCAACACCTTCATATTGTTGAGCGTTCAAAGCTTGGTTAGCAATCAAGGTCTTAGGAATCGTGGTGTCTTGTCCACCAAAGCTCCTCCCGCTGAGGCATCTAGCATTTGACGTTCAATGGGTAGAAGCCCTTCGTAGAAATATTGAAGAAGAAGCTCCTCCTTCATTTGATGTTGTGGACAAGAAGCAACAAGAGTTTTAAAACGTTCATAATAAGTGGGAAACGATTCACCTTCATTTTGCTGAATGCCACTAATCCTTAAGAGTAGAAGAATGACTCGAGAAGTTGGGAAAAACTTCTCCAAGAATGCCCGTTTCATGCTCTCCCAAGATGTGACAGTTCCAGGGGCTAGTTCATACAAACAATCTTTAGCTTTTCCAAGAGAGAAAAAGGAAAAGCCTTCATCTTCAGTATGCTTCCATCGACATTGACAGGGGTCATGCTTGAACACACCACTTCGAACTCTTTCAAGTGCTTATTTGGATCCTCCATGGACAGCCCATGGTACTTTGGAATGTGGTGCAGCAAGCTTGACTTCAACTCGAACTCCTCGATCTTTCCTTGAGCAGCTGTAGGGTATTGGATGCATAGGGGTGCGGCATTGTACAATCCTGAAGCAGAAAGCTCATTGATTGTTCGATTGTCTGCTGCCATGGCTAATGCTTCCTCTAAAATCTGAGCCGTGGTTTCCTCTTCCAATTGTACTTTGTCTTCTTCAAGATTTGGTGCAGGTTGAGAACGTTGGGGCTCTTGTTGATTCTTATTCTTTCTCAAAGTTCTCTCAAAATCGTCGTCAAAGTCCAAAATATTCTTAGTAACAGGTTGAGAGCTTCGAGTCATAAACTAGTACCTAAAAACAAGAGAACAAAATAAAGTCAGAAACTTAAACAAACTAAAAAAAATAGAAAGAAAAGGTCCAAGGGATTAGCAAAGTTGCTAATCCCCGGCAACGGTGCCAAAAATTTGATGCGAAATATATAAGCACATAAATTAAACCTTCTTGTTGACAATTGTAGTATAGATGCAAGTAGGGATCGTTCTAGACCGGGGATTAGGAGGGATTGCTAAAACACTTGAAACTGACTCAAAAATGTAAAACTAAATTAAAAACACTAAACTAGACTCAAAGAATGCAAAACTAAACTCTAAAACACTAAAACAACTCAAAAGGCTCAAAACAGCATAAAACAAGCTAAAGGACTCAAATATGCCACTAAGAGTAAATTTGGACGAAAATAAGTTCTGACTTGACTTAAAACACTTAAAAACACAAACTAAATCAGTTTTTAACTAATATGACTCAACAAAGTAAATGGGGATTGCGTTTTGACGAATTTGAAAACAAAACAAGTAAATTAAAGAACTAATGAATTCTGCACGAATTTGGGTAAAACTATGGTTGATGGGCTAGCTAGAAGGGTCTTCTCCACACATGACATACTTGCAAACAAAACGATTTCCAGTTGCTTTTCAATAAACCATGAATTCTCAACGCCCCAGATTAACCGTGAATTGCACTAATTAACCCTCTGATTTTCCTAATTTTATTGAATTGGATGATTGCATACAACAACCCAAAGCATTCTCCACAAGTTCCCTACATGAATTGCATAATAGAGATACAAGCAAAGATCATTAAGTTCTCTGAAAATCATAAGCATTGACAAGGCACTTGTAACTATGAATTGCATGATACTTATGCCAGGAATTTACGTAATGCGATTGTGACTAGCAACCTTCACTACTTATGAATATAAGTTCGTAACGATTAGGTGAAACTCCCTTATATCCTAGCATCAGATTTATGCATGAAAATTAAGTGTGCACTCTCAAACAACACACACAAATCAGTTTTAATTCAACAGATAAGTAAATTGAATTCACAACTTATGAATCACAACTGGATGTAGTCAAATCATATTGCAAGTATAACCATGGTTTTGAATTCCCCCCTAGCTAAGAGGGGTTTAGTTCCTCATACCCACAGAACAAAGATTACCGAATTGAAACATTGAAAACGAAAGAAAGATTACACCTAAAACGTTCCAGCAATCCTAACTTGAATGGCAGGCACGTCCAAGGGCTCTCCTCCTTCCTCTTTGTTGCGGCACAAAGGTGGGTGAAGTGTATGGGATGTGTTTTGAGGTCAAGAATATGTTTAGGGTGAATGGAGATTGCGGCAAAGGTGTAGGGATGATTTCTGGCGTGAATGGCTGAATGAATGAGTCAATGCAACCCTTTTGTGGGGCCAAGGAAGTTTTATTTAAAGATTTTAGGGTAATAAAGCTAGGAAACAATTTAAGAAACAGAAATTAAACCAAAACTTTAAGGGAAATAGGAATTAAAGTCAGAATCCCAAGCGAATTGGGCAAGTAGGTGCGGCAAGGATGGAATAGGTAAGGAAATGCCTTGCAAGGCAAGGAAAATGGATTTCCATGCTGATTTAGGTCCAGATTTTAGGCAAGTGATAAATCTCTTGCACGACAAGGATAGAAAATAAAGGGATGGTGCTGCAAGGGTTGATTTGGTGCAAGGAAGGTACAATTTGTGTCCTAAAATGCATAGGAGGCCTTCAATGTTGCCAGAACTTAGGTACATTTAGGATTAGGAAAGGTCAAACCAAAATAAGAAACCTTGGCTTAACTTTCCTACTTCAAGTAGGAATCCTTGTTTGAGTAAAAATCCTTGTTTGAGTAGGAATCCTTCTTCAATTAGGAATCCTTTGTTGATTAGGAATCCTAACATCTTCAAGTCTTCAATTTCGTCCATTCCCCAATCATGTGATAACCATTCCAAGCCCAAATTTGCTCCAAAAAGCTCCAAAATGCACCTTCTTGCATACTTTCTCCTTAGAACCTGAAAACACACGAAAATGGCTCAAAAGACTAAAATAACTAAGAAATAACAACGTAAATGCACAAGAACAAGCCAACTAACTCGCCTAAATATGCTCCTATCAACCCTCAGATTTTCCTTTACTCATTGGATTGGATGAATGCGTACGACAACCTAAATCATGCCCAAAAAGTCCCCTACATGAATGCATAATAAAGATACAATCAGAGATCATTATGTTCCATGAAAATCATAAGTGTTGATGAGACAATTGTAACTATGAATGCATGATACGTGATAGGAGCATATTTATGCGACTTAGTTAGCTTGTTTTCATGCATTAACGTCCTAAGTTCTTAGTTAATTTTGTATTTTAAGCTATTCTAGTGTGTTTGTAGGTTTTAAATGTCAAAATGGCAAGAAGAAGCGAATTGGAGCATTCTGGAGCATTTTTGGGCCAAGATTGGGTAGTGCAAGCATGGAGGCAAGTTGATGGACGAATTTGAAAACAAAAAGGCTTGAAATCAGCCACAAAACACTTTTTCTAGAAGTTCGATCCCTTGTCCTACAAAAGTGGCACCCCAAACCCTTCTAGAAGTCCCAAAATCTGTCATAAAACACATTCCTTTTAGAACCCTAAAAATCTGGCGTCTCCTTCCCATCTAGAATCCTTTTTCCTTGCCTTACAAGGCATTCCCTTGCCCTTATCGTGTTGTGCGACACCTCTCAGGCCCTTTCCCTCTTGGATTTTGATTTGTTAGGCCCTTTTCCTTGTGGATTTGGGTTTTACAAATCCTTTTCAGAAATTAATTGGACCACAATTCCTTTTCCAAATTAAATGTCGCACCTTAGTCCTTTATTCCTTAATTTTTGTTAAGCCCAAGTACAAATCTGATTTCTCTAGGGTTTTGATGTGCTTATATATACATGTTTTAGGGTTTTGCCATAGAAACCAGCCATTCATCACAGAAATCCTTTGCTGCACTCCAATCCACCATTCTACACATCCAAACATAATTCCAGCCATCATCCTTCCCTTGCCGCAACTCACATCCAACCTAATCCGTGTCTGACCCATTCATACATCCATACACATCCATAGTCTCTGGTGCCGCAGCAAGGTGGAGAAGAAGAAGAGCCTGTGCATTTCATGCTTGCAGATTGAAGCGTTTTAGGTGTACTTCATTCTTGTTTTCAATGTTTATTTTGTTATTACTTTCTGATTTTGCTGTAATCATGAGTGGCTAAATCCCTATTTAGTTAGGGGGAAGTTTCAAGCCATGAACATGTTTGAGATATGAATTGATTTATGCCAATTGTGATTTGATAAGTTGTGATTGCAATTCAATTAACTGTTTTATTCATAACTGATTTGTGTATGTTTATTAAGGATGCATACTTAGTTTTCATGCATGAATCAGATGCTAGAATATAAATGAGTTTCACCTAATCGTTACAAGTTTATATTCTTGAGTAGTGAAGGTTGATTGTCACAATCGTGTTAATTGAATTCTTGGCAAACGTATCATGCATTCATAGTTACAATTGCCTCGTCAACACTTATGATTTTCATGAAACGTAATAATCTCTGATTGTATCTCTATTATGCATTAATGTAGAGGACTTTTGGAGAATGATTTGGGTTGTTGCATGCATTCATCCAATTCAATGAGTAAAGGAAAATCTGGGGTTAATTTGTGCATCACGGTTAATCTGGGGTGTTGAGCATCATAGTTTGTTGAAAAGCAATTGGAAATCGATTCATGTACAAGTGTGTCATGTGTGGAAAACGGACCTCTAACTAATCCATCCATCATCTTATTTCCTAAATTCGTTTTACAATCTGTTTAGTTTTACAATTTGTTTGTTTGTTTCAATTTCATCAGAACCAAAACCCCCATTTTACTTTCTTGCTTTAAAGTGTTTAAAATCTATTTTTTTTGTGTTTTAGAGTGTTTTGAGTCAAGTCAAAACCCTAAATTCGTCCCAGTTGTGTTTAAAGTCCAAAACAACCCAGTTTGTGTTTTTAGGCAGTTTTGAGTGTTTTTTAGTTGTTTTATGTCTTTTGAACCTGTTTTGAGTCCCTTGAGTCTTTCCAAACGTTTTTAACTTTGTTTTTGTGTTTTGAGTCAGTTTAGAGGTTTTAGCAAGCCGTCATAATCCCCGGTTTAGAACGATCCCTACTTGTATTTATACTACGATTTGACAACAAGAGGGTTTAATTTGAGTGCTTAATTTTTATCACATCAAATTTTGGCGCCGTTGCTGGGGATTTGCAACTTTGCTAATCCCTTGGTTCTTTTCTTTTCGTTTAGTTTGTTTTTATTTTAGTTTTTGACTTGTTTTGCTTTCTTGTTTTTAGGTACTAGTGTATGACTCGAAGTTCCCAACCTGTTCGTGAGCACATCTTGGACTTTGACGATGATTTTGAGCGAACTTTGAGAAGGAAAAGAAAGAATCCAGAACCTGATCTACTGAGTTCCAGTTCTAATTCCAAATCTGAAGTTGAATTTGAAGAAGATTCGGAAGAGGAGCAAGACATGGCTGCAGATAATCGAATGATCAAAGAACTTTTAGCCTCGGGATTGGACAATGCAACGCCCCTATGCATCCAATATCCTAGGGCAGCTCCAGATAAGACCGCCGAGTTTGAATTGAAGTCAAGCTTGTTACATCATATTCCAAAGTACCATGGGCTATCCATGGAGGATCCAAACAAGCACTTGAAGGAGTTTGAAGTAGTTTGTTTGAGCATGTCCCCGGTGAATGTCGATGGCAGCATCTTGAAGATGAAAGTTTTTCCATTCTCTCTAATGGATAAAGCTAAAGATTGGTTGTATGAACTAGCACCTGGGACGGTTACATCTTGAGAAAGTATGAAACGAGCATTCTTGGAGAAATTTTTCCCAACTTTAAGAGTCATTCTCTTGAGGAAACAGATTAGTGGCATCCAACAAAATCAAGGTGAGTCATTCCTAGCTTATTATGAACGTTTTAAAACTCTTGTTGCTTCTTGTCCACAGCACCAAATGAAGGAGGAGCTGCTCATTCAATACTTCTATGAAGGACTCCTCCCCATTGAACGCTAAATGTTAGATGCTTCGGCAGGTGGTGCGTTGGTTGACAAGACCCCGGTGGCTGCCAAGACTTTGATTGCAAACCGAACCCTCAATGCACAACAATATGAAGGTGTTGGAGAGAGCCCATGGCAGCACCATGTTAATGAGGTAAGTGCAATCTCTGAAATTCAATCACAATTAGCTAATCTCACCTCTCTTGTGTCTCAGGTTGTAATTGGGTCAAAACCACAAGAAAATCCGGTTTGCACCGTGTGCTCCGTCCAAGGGCATCTATCCGAGAATTGCCTTCAGTTGATCGAGAATGGTGGATGGGAATCTGCTAATGCTATTGGATTCCAAGGCCAAAATCAAACCAAATATGATCCATACTCGAACACATACAACCCCGGATGGAGAGATCACCCTAATATAAAGTGGAGTGAAACCCAACAACCTGCACACACAAGGGGGATTTCGGCAAAACCCCCCTGGGTTCCCACGGCCATATCAACAAAATCAACCACTTCCAGCCCAATCTAGAGCAGGTACGTCCATGGATAATGATCAACTTGTTCAGTTATTAACTAATGTGGCGTAGGGCATGCAAAATCAAGCCAATGAAGTGGAAGATTTGAAGAAACAAATGGGACAAATGGCTGAATTCATGGGGGAATTCAGTACAGAACAAGGTAAGCTACCTAGTGGGACAAATGTGAATCCGAATGGAGGATTCGAATCTGCACAAGCCATCATCTTTCGTAGTGGAAAAGAAGTTAGAGCTGAGTCCACCACTCCTAAATGTGCCCAGAAAGAAGATGAAAAGCTGCAAAATGAGGAGGGTAGCACACCCATACCCACGGCAAAAGTGAATCAACCTTTGCCGCAGGCCTCTATCACTCCTAATTCGGCCAAACAAGGTAAGTTGGTTTCAGATTCACTTAATACTAATCTGACCAATGTTCCTTTTCCTCGTAGGTTCATGCAATCGAAGAAGGATGAGAATGAGAAGGACATTCTTGAAACATTCCGGAAAGTGCAAGTGAACATACCACTCATTGATGCAATTAAACAAGTCCCGAAATATGCCAAATTTCTCAAGGAGTTGTGCACAACCAAGAGAAGAATGTTGAACAAAGAGGTAGTTAAGGTAAGTGAAAATGTTTCAGCCGTATTGCAACGGAAACTGCCCACTAAATGCAAAGGCCCTGGTAGTTTTACGATTCCTTGTGTAATTGGCAATACTCGATTTGAAAATGCAATGCTAGATTTAGGTGCATCTATAAATGTCATGCCTTATTCCATTTATGCATCTATGAACTTGGGTGAATTGAAAAAGGATGGTGTGATTATACAATTGGCTGATCGTTCTAACGCATACCCAAAAGGTGTTTTGGAGGATGTTTTAGTGCAGGTGAACCATCTGATCTTCCCGGCTGATTTTTATGTTCTAGACATGGAAGATTCAGCCCATTCCACACCTTTGCCGATTCTCCTTGGTAGGCCTTTCATGAAGACAGCCCGTACAAAGATAGATGTGTTTAAGGGCACTTTGACGATGGAATTTGATGGGGAAGTTATCGATTTTAATATTTCTGAAACTATGAGATACCCCATTGATGATCACTCTTGTTTTTCTATTGAAACTATGAGATACCCCATTGATGATCACTCTTGAGGAATTGAACGAAGATGCCCTTGAAATAGCCATTACGAAGGGCATAGAACTCAAAAACCAAGAAATTGGAGCAATGCAAACCCACGGCCAGATTGGGGATTCCATTGCCGTGCCCTTTAATGAAGAAGTTGCAGAGGTTGTGGCTGCCCTTGAGTCATTACCACAACAATATGGTAAGGTTCCTCTCTCAATTTCAAGTTCAGTTTCTACTAAGATTTTACCTTTTGTTATTCAGGCACCCACTCTTGAACTTAAGCCATTGCCGGACCATTTAAAGTATGTGTTTTTGGGAAATGACGAGACATTACCCGTCATTGTTTCTTCAAGTCTCACGGCACATAAGGAAGAAAAGCTTGTGAGGGTGCTACGAGAGTACAAAACGACCATATGGTGGACTTTGGTCGATATTAGGGGAATTAGCCCCACCACTTGCATGCACCGCAGACTTCTTGAGGAGGGGACTAAACCATCCCGAGAGGCTCAATGCTGTCTTAACCCTCCAATGATGGAAGTCATGAAGAAGGAAATAATCAAGCTCTTAGATTGTGGAGTGATCTATCCTATTTCCGATAGCCGTTGGGTTTCACCAATTCAAGTCGTTCCCAAGAAGTCTGGAGTTACTGTTATCAAGAATGCAGAGAATGAGTTGGTGCGTACACGAATTCAAACTGGATGGCAAGTTTGTATTGACTATAGGAAACTAAATGCCACAACAAGGAAAGATCACTTTCCTTTGCCATTCATCGACCAAATGCTTGAAAGGTTAGCCGGTCGTGCTTTTTATTGTTTTCTTGATGGATATTCTGGATATAACCAAATTTTGATAGCCCCGGATGATCAAGAGAAGACCACATTCACGTGTCCCTTTGGAACTTTTGCTTATCGTCGCATGCCATTTGGCCTATGCAACACACCTGCCACTTTCTAAAGGTGTATGGTAAGTATTTTCTCTGATTTTGTTGAGAAGATAATTGATGTATTCATGGACGATTTCAGTGTATTTGGGGATTCTTTTGATAATTGTTTGGATAATCTGACCTTGATCTTGAAACGATGTGTTGAAACTAACCTTGTCTTGAATTGGGAAAAATGTCATTTTATGGTTAAACAAGGTATAGTTTTAGGCCATATCATTTCAGAAAAAGGAATTGAAGTAGATAAATCATAGATAGACCTTGTACGTCACTTACCCTCTCCTACTTCGGTTAAAGAGGTTCGTTTATTTCTTGGCCATGCAGGGTTCTATAGGCGTTTCATCAAGGATTTTTCCAAGATTTCCAACCCCCTTTGCCGATTGCTTCAAAAGGATGTGCCCTTCAAGTTTGATGAGGAGTGTGAATTGGCATTCAAGAAACTCAAGGAGAAGCTCACTTCGGCCCCTATCATTGTTCCTCCAGATTGGAGCCTTCCTTTCGAGCTTATGTGCGATGCATTCGACTATGCATTAGGAGCTGTTTTGGGGCAAAGAAAAGACAAGCAGCCGCATGTCATATACTATGCTTCTCAGACTCTCAATAATGCCCAACTGAACTACTCCACAACGGAAAAAGAACTTCTAGCTGTTGTTTTTGCTTTAGATAAATTTTGTTCTTATTTAATTGGCACTAAAGTGATTGTTTATACTGATCATGCAGCTTTGAAGTACTTACTAACGAAGAAGGAAGCAAAACCTAGGCTTATTCGTTGGATGCTTCTTCTTCAAGAGTTCGACATCGAAATTCGAGACAAGAAGGGAAGCGAGAATGTGGTGGATGACCACTTAAGCCGAATGATCCATGATGAGCATGACCATGCCGTGCCTATCCCTGAGACTTTCCCTGATGAGCAGCTGCTGTCCGTTGAGGTAAGTAAACCTTGGTATGCCGATCTAGTGAATTACTTAGTGTCTAAACGAGTTCCAAGCACTCTCACCAAGCACCAAGGTGATAAACTTCGAAAAGATGCACGATTCTATGTTTGGGATGATCCTTATTTGTGGAAGTATTACTCTGATCAGATTTTGCTTAGATGTGTGCATGATTGTGAATTTCATTCAATTCTAAGATTTTGTCATACTTATGCTTGTGGTGGACATTTTGGCACCCAAAGAACAGCACTAAAAGTTCTTGAATGTGGATTTTATTGGCCCACTTTGTTTAAAGATGCTAGAACTTTTTGCCTAACCTGTGATCGTTGCCAAAGAACGGGAAATATAGGTGCCAAGGACCAATGCCACAGCAACCCCTATCCTTTGTTGAAATTTTTGACGTTTAGGGTATTGATTTTATGGGTCATTTCCCTCCATCTTATGGCTTCACTTATATCTTGCTAGCGGTTGATTATGTTTCAAAATGGGTGGAAGCAAAAGCCACCCGTACTAACGATTCAAAGGTTGTTGCAGATTTTGTGAAAACTAACATTTTTGCTAGGTTTGGAATGCCTAGAGTTCTCATTAGTGATGGAGGCTCCCACTTTTGTAATCGAACCATTGAGACTTTGCTCAAGAAGTACAACGTTACGCATAAGGTTTCAACACCTTATCATCCTCAAACTAATGGGCAAGCCGAAGTTTCAAATAGGGAGATCAAGCAAATTCTAGAGAAAACCGTGGGTCCAACAAGGAGGGATTGGAGCTTGCGCTTGGACGATGCATTGTGGGCTTATCATACGGCCTACAAAACTCCCCTTGGCATGTCACCTTTTCGGCTCATCTATGGCAAGCCATGCCATTTGCCAGTCGAGTTAGAGCACAAGGCACATTGGGCTGTGAAAACCTTCAACATGGATATAGATGCCGCTGGGGTGCACAGAAAGCTCCAATTGAATGAACTCGAGGAGATTAGGCACAAGGCTTATGAGAATGCCCGCATTTACAAGGACAAGACCAAGGCGTATCATGACAAGATGCTTCGTACAAAGACGTTCTCTAAGGGGCAGAAAGTGCTCCTCTTTGATTCTCGCCTTCGGTTATTCCCCGATAAGTTACGTTCTAAGTGGATTGGACCTTTTGTTGTTACTAATGTTTTTCCTCATGGTGGAGTCCAAGTCCAAAGCTTGAAAACCGAACACGAATTCAAGGTGAATGGGCATCGTTTGAAGCCCTATTACGACCTGTTTGAGGAGCATGTGGTGGAGGACTTACCCCTCCATGCTGTGGGCTCCAAGGAAGCTTGAAGGATGGTATTCGTCCAGCTGCACGACGTTAAAGCAAGCGCTTCATAGGAGGCAACCCATGCCAATAATGAACACCTAGAATTGGCTCTACATCCAGATTTGCTTCTTTTCAACCTTTTTCCTTGATGCCCCTATCTTTCTATGCTTATGTGTTGCTTGTTTGATTTTTTTTATGTGAGTTTACGTTTGAAACATTGAGGACAATGTTTGGTTTAAGTGTGGGGGGGGTAAACAAGCTGTCTTTGCATGATTTTCGTGGGTCTTTATCACCTATCACTTCTAATATTGTTTCTCACTGTTTTAACTGTTTTTAGTGTGTTTTGAGGTAGTTTTGTGTGTTTTGAAGTAAAAATACGAAAATTAAAAAAAAAAAATTCAGTTTTTGAAGTGTTTTTAGAGTTGTTTTTGTATGTTTGTTTGTGTCTTAGGGTTACCTTCCAACACAATGATGAGGATTTGGTTTTTAATTGCATGACTATTAAAGAGAATTATAAACATGGATGGAAGTGTGATTTAGTCTTTGGTTTATGCTTGGTTGTGGTTAAAATTTATGAATTCACATGAAATCATAAAAGAAAAAAAAAATTAGCTTTTGTAACATGCTTGAAGGAAGGAACTCAAATTAACGCTACAACCCTGAGAAACTTGAGCCTAAACGTTCTTTGGAGAGTTAAAAATCTGTGCATTTATTGTTTTCTAAAGTCGTCGCATGATTGCATCATTCTTTGCTTGGTTGCTACTTAGAAGGCGTTTCATCATTTAGTTCCAAATACTAGAACTCATACCCATTTCATTTAAAGCATGATATTGAAGTGCACAACACATAAACAAGATGAAGTTGTGTAGTGAACCAGTGCCAAATAGCCTTATCCCTGTGCATTAAGTTTTGTAGGATTAACCCCCATTGAGCCCTGTTTAGCCATTTTCTTTGTTTACCCACATGTTCCCTACCTAGCCTAGATTAGGACCATCCTTACCCTTGTTCTTAAGGCGTAGTGAAGCATGACCTAGAGTGAATTCTCTTTGTTCATTATTAGGCAGCAAACAAGTGTGGGGGAAGGGATTTTTGTGTGTGGGTGTGTGCCAAAGTATAAAAAAAAAAAGGCACGGGCAGAAAAGAAAAAGAAGAAAAAAAAAGAGAAAAGAAAAAGAAGAAAAAAAAGAGAAAAGAAAAAAATTCGTGGAAAAAGAAGAAGAAAAAGAAAAAGTTGTGAAAAGTGTGAAAAGAGTTGAAAAAAAAGTGAGAATAAGCTCACAAGTGTTGGTTGTTGAAGAAAGGGTCCAAAAAGTTGAATTCGGACCTAAGTATGTGTGATCTTCCCTTTATGTATCAAAGTTCGTGGCTGCGTTTAAAAAGGGAGTTCTAAGTGTCATATTCATTACTTTGATCGCTATTGCTTTAAGAACGTTTGTTTTCCTTACCTTTCTTTGTTAGCCAATACCCCTAGTCCCGTTACAACCCTATACTTCTATCTTGAGTGTTGTGTGTTTTAGTATGTGGAGTTTGGGATTGGTATGAGCATATGGTGTCCCTAGTTCTCGCATCTAAGTAGTAGCATTCCATTCATGAGATCATATCTAAACATGCTTATTAACTCCAGAAATTGCTTTCTTTGTTATAAACATATGTGAGTGTTCGTTTTCATATTTACATCAATCCTCTCACATATAACTAGTATCGGGAGTGTAGTTAGAAAATCTGAGTGAAAATAAGAGTGTACCTAGTGAGGAATTGAGTGAATTCTCTAAGGCATGTTACTACATTCAAAACATTGTTTTAATTGGTTAAACGCGAGCTAATGAATGGTGACTGTGATTAAGTATGTACTAAAGGGTGGGGATGACTAAAATCTATTGTTATGATGATCTTGAATATGTCATGTGCGTTGGAAATCCCTGAGGTGAACGTTGGAAGGTTTAGTTTGTTTGGTGTTTGGTTTGTTTGTTTTGTTTCGTTTTGCTTGAGGACTAGCAAAAGCTAAGTGTGGGGGAATTTGATAGGAGCATATTTATGCGACTTAGTTAGCTTGTTTTCATGCATTAACGTCCTTAGTTCTTAGTTAATTTTGTATTTTAAGCGATTCTAGTGTGTTTGTAGGTTTTAAATGTCAAAATGGCAAGAAGAAGTCATTTGGAGCATTCTGGAGCATTTTTGGGCCAAGATTGGGTAGTGCAAGCATGGAGGCAAGTTGATGGACGAATTTGAAGACAAAAACGCTTGAAATCAGCCACAAAACACTTTTTCTAGGAGTTCAATCCCTTGCCTTACAAAAGTGGCGACCCAAACCCTTCTAGAAGTCCCAAAATCTGTCATAAAACACATTCCTTCTAGAACCCTAAAAATCTGGCGCCTCCTTCCCTTCTAGAATCCTTTTTCCTTGCTTTGCAAGGCATTCCCTTGCCCTTATCCTATTGTGCCTCACCTCTCAAGCCCTTTCTGATATGAGGATATTTATGCGACTTAGTTAGCTTGTTTTCATGCATTTACGTTGTTAGTTCTTAGTTAATTTTGTATTTTAAGCTATTTTCGTGTGTTTGTAGGTTCTAAGTGTCAAGATGGCAAAAAGAAGCAATTTGGAGCATTCTAGAGCATTTTTAGGCCAAGATTGGGTAGTGCAAGCATGGAGGCAAGTTGATGGACGAATTTGAAGATATAAAGGCTTGAAATCAGCTACAAAGAAGGGGAATTATCCAAAACATTATCCAAACTACCTTATCTTATCCAAACCTTATCTTTTCCTATCCTAATCTCATCCTACCTTGTTTCCAGCTACAAAAGAGATTTAATTTCAGTTTAGGAGACTTAAAACCTGATTTCTAGAAGTCCTATCCCTTGTCCTACAAAAGTGGCGCCCCAAACCCTTCTAGAAACCCCAAAATCTGCCACAAAACACATTCTTTCTAGAACCCTAAAAATTTGGCGCCTCCTTCCTTTCTAGAAGGCCTTTGCCTTGCCTTGCACTCAATTCCTTTCTCTCCAAGCCTTGCCGTGCACTCTCCTATCCCTTTCCCCCTTGGATTCTGATTTGTTAGGCCTTTTTCCTTCTGGATTTGGGTTCTACAAATCCTTTTCAAAAATTAATTGGGCCATAATCCTTTTTCCTAATGGATTTACACATCCTGCCGAACCTAGGGCCCTAATCCTTTGCTTATGCTAAGTCCAAGCCTAATCTGATTACCCTAGGGTTTGTGATGTATTTATATACAAAATAAAAGGGTTGCCGCAGACCACCCACTCCAGATACACTTCATAATTCGTTCTACACCACCACACATTCAGGAATCCATACTTTGTCGTAGAGGAGAGAAGACAAGGCCTTGCCGTGGCTTCCATTGAAGAGGAAGGGTTGTGTCGCAGCCTACCTGCAACCATTTGAGTTCTTAGAGTTCTTTCTTCTCTTGTTTATGTTTCCATGTTTAATTTAATTTGCTTTTCAATTATGTTGAACATGTGGAACTAATTTCGTTTTAGTTAGAGGTGGATTCAAAGCCATGGATGTTTAGTATGAATTGATTACCTCCAGTTATTGTTTCATAAATTGTGGATGTGGTTTACTTATCTGTTTTAGTAAGAACTTGTTCTTGTGTGTTGATTAAGGATCCATACTTAGTTTACATGCATGAATTTGATGCTAGGATATAAGGGAATTTCACCTAATCATTATAAACTTATATTCACAAGTAGTAAAGGTCGTTAGTCGCGATTGTGTTAAGTAGATCCAAGGCAGAATTATCATGCAGTTCATAGTTATGAATGCCTTGTCAATGTTTATGATTTCCATGGAACTTAACGATCTTTGATATGTGTCTCTATCATGCGTATTCCATAGTTAGGGAACTTGATAAGAATAATTTGGTTGTGATGCGTTATCCATTCAATTCAATGAACTTAGGGAAATCTGAGAATTGATTAGTGCAATACAATTAATTTGAAGCATTGTCATTCATGGTTTATCGAAAGAATAACTGGAAATCAATTCGTATGCATATGTTCATGTGTGGAGAAGAACCCTCTAACTAGTTTTTCACTCCTGAATTCACCTTCACCTCTCTTTAATTTACTTTGTTTGCTGAAATCTTCTTAGTTTTGATAAATTCGTCTAAAAACCCCCTCGGTTCTTATTTGTGTTTTAGTGTTATCAAATTCCTCCGAATCTGTCTCTTTTTAGTGTTTTGAGTCTTACTAGTCTAAAATTCATCCAGTTCACTTTCTAGTACCTGTTTTTAGTGTTTTAGAGTTTAACTTGTGTAGATTAGCATCCCTTCTAATCCCCGGCCTAAAACGATCCCTACTTTCATATACTACGTCAATAGGGTTTTAATTTGAGTGTCAAGTAATTTTCACATCAAATTTTGGCGCCATTGCCGGGGATTAGCAAACTTGCTAATCTCCCTATTTTCTGCCATGTGTCTTAGTTTGTTTTTTGTTTTTGTTTTGCTTTGTTTTCTGAGTTGTTTTGTTTTCTTTGTTGTAGGTACTAGTGTATGACTCGAAGTTCTCAACTCGTTCACGCACATATCTCGGATTTTAACGACGATTTTGAACGATATTTGAGAAGGAAGAGGAAGCACCCAGAACCTGATCTACTTAGTTCGAGTTCTAATTCTGAATCTGAAGTTGAAATTGAAAAACATTCGGAAGAGGAGCAAGACATGGCTACAGATAATCGAACGATCAAAGAACTTTCAGCCTCGGGATTAGACAATGCAACCCTTTTATGCATTCAATATCCTAGGGCAGCCGAGGGCAAAACTGATAAATTCGAATTGAAGTCTAGCTTGTTGCACGACATTCCCAAATTCCACGGGTTGTCCATGGAAGATCCAAACAATCACTTGAAGGAATTTGAACTGGTTTGTTCAAGCATGACCCCTGTCAATGTCGATGGAAGTATATTGAAGATGAAAGCCTTTCCATTCTCTCTTTTGGAAAAGGTTAAGGATTGGTTCTACAAACTAGCACCTGGAACCGTTACTTCTTGGGAAAGCATGAAGCGCGCATTCTTAGAAAAATTTTTCCCAACTTCAAGAGTCATTCTCTTGAGGAAAAGGATTAGTGGCATTTAACAAAACCAAGGAGAATCGTTTCCAGCCTATTATGAGCGTTTCAAGGCGCTTGTTCCTTCTTGTCCACAACACCAAATGAAAGAAGAGCTTATCCTTCAATATTTCTATGAAGGACTTCTTCCAATTGAAAGCTAAATGCTCGATGCTTCAGCGGGAGGAGCTTTGGTTGACAAAACTCCAGTGGCTGCCAAGACTCTAATTGCAAATCGAGCCTTGAATGCACAACAATATGAAGGAGTTGGATAGAGAGAAGGGCCACGGCAACATGTGAATGAGGTAAGTGCAATTTCAGAATTGCAATCTCAAATGGCTAATCTCACTCTTCTTTTATCACAGGTTGTTGATGGAACCAAAGTGCAAGGTACAGCAGTTTGTGGAGTGCGTTCTATGCAGGGACATCTCAACGATCAATGCCCTCAGTTGATTGAGAATGGGGGGTGGGAAACTGCCCATGCCGTGGGATTTCAAGGCCAAAACCAACAAAGAAATGACCCATACTCACACACATACAATCCGGGATGGAGAGATCATCCAAACTTCAAGTGGAAGGACTCCCAACAAGCACAGCAACAAAGCGGATTTAGACAGCCCCCTGGGATGTTTCCAAGGCCATGCCACACAACCTTAACCAATTTCGGCCCGAACCAATTCAGGTTCATCGTTCGATAATGATAAAATTCTTCAAGTACTAACCTCTTTGACGCAGGAAGTGCAAAGCATAAAAAATCAAGCTAAAGAGGTGGACGAATTGAAGAAACAAATGGGGCAAATGGCTGAATTCATGGGCCAATTCAGAGAACAAGGCAGATTGCCTAGTTCAAGCGTTGTTAATCCTAAATGAGGATTTGAAACCGCCAAAACAATCATGTTGATAAGTGGTAAGCAGGTTGGAACTGATCCAAAACCATCTAAATCAAGTCAAGAAGAGGACAAGAAGCTGCAAATGGAGGAGGAAGAACCAGCCAAACTCACGGCAAGGGATGTACAACCCTTGCCACAGCCACTTCCCACTTCTAAACCATCCCCAACCATCAAGGTAGGTTCCAATTCGAATTCTTCTAGTTCTACTCCACCAATTGTGCCCTTTCCTGGCAGGTTTAGGCAATCAAAGAAAGAAGATGCTGAAAAGGACATTCTAGAGACATTCCGAAAAGTTCAAGTCAATATCCCACTCCTTAATGCAATAAATCAAGTCCCAAGGCATGCTAAGTTTTTGAAAGAGCTTTGTACAACAAGGAGAAGAATTTCTAACAAAGAAGTGGTTCAAGTAAGTGAGAATGTTTCTGCGGTGTTGCAAAGGAAATTACCCCCTAAATGCAAAGATCCGGGTAGTTTTACAATTGCGTTATTGGAAACACTAAGTTTGAACATGCTATGTTAGACTTAGGAGCTTCAATTAATGTCATGCCATACTCTATTTATGCATCTATGAACTTGGGCGAGCTTAAAAACGATGGTGTTATAATTCAATTAGCTGATCGTTCTAATGCATATCCAAAAGGAGTTTTGGAAGATGTTTTGGTGCAGGTTGGCAATTTGATCTTTCCAGCGGACTTTTACGTGCTTGACATGGAGGATTCACCCCATTCTACCCCATTGCCGATCCTCATTGGGAGACCTTTTATGAAAACAGCCGCACCAAGATCGATGTGTTCAAAGGGACTTTAACAATGGAATTTGATGGGGAAGTTATTGATTTCAATCTTTCTGAAACTATCAAATTTCCTAAAGAAGATCATTCTTGTTTTTCTATTGATATATTTGATGATTTGGCGTAGGATTATCTTGATTCCTTGGAGAGGGATCCCCTTGAAACAACAATTGCACAAGGAATTGGGCAAAAACCCAATAGTGCCGTGCCTAGAAGTGAAGAAGAGGCCGAGATGGTTGCTGCCCTTGAGTCACTACCTCAGCACCGTGGTAAGCCTTCAAAACCAATTTCAATTCCCATTTCTACTAATAAGTTGTTACCCTCAGTGATTCAGGCACCCGTACTTGAGCTTAAACCATTGCCGGATCATTTAAAGTACGTCTTTTTGGGAGATAACGAGACGTTGCCCGTCATTGTCTCCTCATCACTCACGGCAATGGAGGAGGAAAAGTTGATTCGGGTGCTGAAAGAACATAAAACAGCCATCGGATAGACCTTGGCCAACATCAAGGGAATTAGCCCGACAACATGCATGCATCGTATACTTCTAGAGGAGGGGGCTAAACCAACTCGAGAAGCTCAACGCCGACTCAACCCTCCAATGATGGAAGTTGTGAAGAAGGAGATTATCAAGCTTCTTGATTGTGGAGTGATTTATCCAATCTCGGATAGCCGTTGGGTTTCACCGATTCAATGTGTTCCAAAGAAATCTGGGGTCACTGTGGTGAAGAATGCAGAAAATGAATTTGTGCCCACACGTGTCCAAACAGGTTGGAGAGTGTGCATCGACTATAGGAAGCTAAACGCCACCACGAGGAAGGACCACTTTCCTTTGTCGTTCATTGATCAAATGCTTGAAAGGTTAGCCGGTCATTCTTTTTATTATTTTCTTGAGGTTATTCTGGATATAATCAGATTGTCATAGCTCCGAATAACCAAGAAAAGACCACTTTCACGTGCCCCTTTGGTACCTTTGCCTATCGTCGCATGCCATTCGGTTTGTGCAATGCACCTGCCACCTTTCAAAGATGCATGGTAAGTATTTTTTCAGATTTTGTAGAGAAGATTATTGAGGTATTCATGGATGATTTTAGTGTTTTTGGTGATTCGTTTGATGGGTGCTTAGATAATCTCACTTTGATTCTAAAACGTTGCATTGAAACTAACCTTGTTTTGAATTGGTAACAAAGTGTTTTTGTATGAAATTCGTGGATTTTTATCACCTACCACTTCGAATGTTGTTTTCACTGTTTTGAAGCATGTTAGTGTGTCTAGACATAAAACTCCGAAAATCTCATAAAAATTTGACAAAATTGTTTTGAAAAACCCAAAAAGAGTTGTTTTTGTGTGTTTGTTTGTGTCTTAGGGTACCTTCCAACACAATGATGAGGATTAGGTTTTTAATTGCATGACTATTGAGGAAAGTTATAAACATGGATGGAAGTTTGAATTGCTCTCTGGTTTATGCTTGATTATGTTTATAATTCATGAATTCATGTTCAATCAAAAAGAAAAAAAATCAGTTTTTGTAACATGCTTGAAGGAAGGAACTCAAACTAACGCTACAACCCTGAGAGACTTGAGCTTAAAACGTTCTTTGGAGAGTTAAAAATCTGTGCATTTGTTGTTTTCTAAGGTCGTTGCATGATCTCATTATTCTTTGCTTGGTTGCTACTTAGAAGGCGTTTCATCATTTAGTTCCAAATACTAGAACTCATACCCGTTTCATTAAAGCATGATATTGAAGTGCATAACACATAAACAAGATGCAGTTGTGTAGTGAACCAGTGCCAAAAAGCCTTATCCCTGTGCATTAAGTTTTGTAGGATTAAGCCCTGTTGAGCCTTGTTTAGCCATTTTCTTTGTTTACCCACATGTTCCCTACCTAGCCTAGATTAGGACCATCTTTACCCTTGTTCTTAAGGCGTAGTGAAGCATGACCTAGAGTGAATTCCCTTTGTTCGTTATTTGGTAGCAAACAAGTGTGGGGGAAGTTGTACATTCATGTGTGCCAAAGTAACAAAGAGGCACGGGTGGAAAAGAAAAAAGAAAAAAAAAAAGAAAATTTTTGAGAAAAAGAAAAGTATGTGAAAACTATTCCAAATAAGTGAGATTAAGCTCACATGTGTTGGTTGTTGAACAAAGGGTCCAAAAAGTTGAATTCCGCCCTAAGTATTTGTGATCTTCCCTTTATGTATCAAAGTTTGTGGCTGCGTTTCAAGAGGGAGTTCAAAGTGTCATATTTATTACTTTGCTCGCTATTGCTTTAAGAACGGTTGTTTTCCTTACCTTTCTTTGTTAGCCAATACCCCTAGCCCCGTTACAATCCTATACTTCAATCTTGAGTGTTGTGTGTTTCAATATGTGGAGTTTGGGATTGGTATGAGCATATGGTGTCCCTGGTTCTCGCATCTAAGTAGTAGCATTCCATTCATGAGATCATATCTAAACATGTTTATTAACTCCAGAAATTGCTTTCTTTGTTATAAACATATGTGAGTGTTCGTTTTCATGTTTACATCAATCTTCTCACATATACCTAGAATAGGGAGTGTAGTTAGAAATTCTGTGTGAAAATAGAGTGTATACCTTGTGAGGAATTGAGTGAATTCTCTAAGGCATGTTACTACATTCAAAACATTGTTTTAATTGGTTAAATGCGAGCTAATGAATGGTGACTATAATTAATTATGTACTAAAGGGTGGGGATGACTAAAATCTATGGTTATGATGATCTTGAATATGTCATGTGCGTTGGAAATCCCTGAGGTGAACGTTGGAAGGTTTAGTTTGTTTGGTGTTTGGTTTGTTTGTTTTGTTTCGTTTTGCTTGAGGACTAGCAAAAGCTAAGTGTGGGGTAATTTGATAGGAGCATATTTATGCGACTAAGTTAGCTTGTTTTCATGCATTTACGTTGTTAGCTCTTAGTTAATTTTGTATTTTAAGCTATTTTCGTGTGTTTGTAGGTTCTAAGTGTCAAGATGGCAAAAAGAAGCAATTTGGAGCATTCTAGAGCATTTTTGGGCCAAGATTGGGTAGTGCAAGCATGGAGGCAAGTTGATGGACGAATTTGAAGATAAAAAGGCTTGAAATCAGCTACAAAGAAGGGGAATTATCCAAAACATTATCCAAACTACCTTATCTTATCCAAACCTTATCTTATCTTATCCCAATCTCATCCTACCTTGTTTCCAGCTACAAAAGAGATTTAATTTCAGTTTAGGAGACCTAAAACCTGATTTCTAGAAGTCCTATCCCTTGTCTTACAAAAGTGGCGCCCCAAACCCTTCTAGAAACCCCAAAATCTGCCACAAAACACATTCTTTCTAGAACCCTAAAAATTTGGCGCCTCCTTCCTTTCTAGAAGGCCTTTGCCTTGCCTTGCACTCAATTCCTTTCCCTCCAAGCCTTGCCGTGCACTCTCCTATCCCTTTCGTTCTTGGATTCTGATTTGTTAGGCCTTTTTCCTTGTGGATTTGGGTTCTACAAATCCTTTTCAGAAATTAATTGGGCCATAATCCTTTTTCCTAATGGATTTACACATCCTGCCGAACCTAGGGCCCTAATCCTTTGCTTATGCTAAGTCCAAGCCTAATCTGATTACCCTAGGGTTTGTGATATATTTATATACAAAATAAAAGGGTTGCCGCAGACCACCCACTCCAGATACACTACATAATTCGTTCTTATCACCACACATTCAGGAATCCATACTTTGTCGTAGAGGAGAGAAGACAAGGCCTTGCCGTGGCTTCGATTGGAGAGGAAGGGTTATGCCGCAGCTTACCTACAACCATTGGAGTTCTTAGAGTTCTTTCTTCTCTTGTTTCTGTTTCCATGTTTAATTTAATTTGCTTTTCAATTATGTTGAACATGTGGAACTAATTTTGTTTTAGTTAGAGATGGATTCAAAGCCATGAACATATGTTTAGTATGAATTGATTACCTCCAGTTATTGTTTCATAAATTGTGGATGTGGTTTACTTATCTGTTTTAGTAAGAACTTGTTCTTGTGTGTTGATTAAGCATGCATACTTAGTTTACATGCATGAATTTGATGCTAGGATATATGAACTTATATTCACAAGCAGTAAAGGTCGTTAGTCGTGATTGTGTTAAGTAGATCCAAGGCAGAATTATCATGCAGTTCATAGTTATGAATGCCTTGTCAATGTTTATGATTTCCATGGAACTTAACGATCTTTGATATGTGTCTCTATCATGCGTATTCCATAGTTAGGGAACTTGATAAGAATAATTTGGTTGTGATGCGTTATCCATTCAATTCAATGAACTTAGGGAAATCTGAGAATTGATTAGTGCAATACAATTAATTCGGAGCATTGTCATTCATGGTTTATCAAAAGAATAACTGGAAATTAATTCGTATGCATATGTTCATGTGTGGAGAATTACCCTCTAACTAGTTTTTCACCCCTGAATTCACCTTCACCTCTCTTTAATTTACTTTGTTTGCTGAAATTTTCTTAGTTTTGATAAATTCGTCTAAAAACCCCCTTAGTTCTTATTTGTGTTTTAGTTTTGTCAAATTCGTCCAAGTCTGTCTCCTTTTAGTGTTTTGAGTCTTACTAGTCTAAAATTCATCCAATTCACTCTCTAGTACCTATTTTGAGTCTATTTAATTTAGTTTTGCTGTTTTGAGTCAATTTGGTCAGTTTTGAGTTGTCTAGAGTCTAGTTTAGTGTTTTAGAGTTTAACTTGTGTAGATTAGCATCCCTTCTAATCCCCGGCCTAAAACGATCCCTACTTTCATATACTACGTTGATAGGGTTTTAATTTGAGTGTCAAGTAATTTTCACATCACTTTCCCTCTTGGATTCTAATTTGTTAGGCCTTTTTCCTTGTGGATTTGGGTTCTACAAATCCTTTTCAGAAATTAATTGGACCACAATTCCTTTTCCAAATTAAATGCCGCACCCTAGGCCTTTATTCCTTAATTTCTGTTAAGCCCAAGTACAAATCTGATTTCTCTAGGGTTTTGATGTGCCTATATATACATGTTTTAGGGTTTTGCCGCAAAAACCAGCCATTCATCACAGAAATCCATTGCCGCACTTGAATCCACCATTCTACACATCCAAACACAATTCCAGCCATCCTCATTCCCTTGCCGCAACTCACATCCAACCTAATCCATCTCTGACCCATTCATACATCCATACACATCCATAGTCTCTGGTGCCGCAGTAAGGTGGGGAAGAAGAAGAACCTGTCCGTTTCATGCTTGCAGATTGGAGCGTTTTAGGTGTACTTCGTTCTTGTTTTCAATGTTTATTTTGTTATTACTTTCTGATTTTGCTGTAATCATGAGTGGCTAAATCCCTATTTAGTTAGGGGGAAGTTTGAAGCCATGAACATGTTTGAGATATGAATTGATTTCTGCCAATTGTGATTTGATAAGTTGTGATTGCAATTCAATTAACTATTTTATTCATAACTGATTTGTGTATGTTTATTAAGGATGCATACTTAGTTTTCATGCATGAATCAGATGCTAGAATATAAATGAGGTTCACCTAATCGTTACAAGTTTATATTCCTGAGTAGTGAAGGTTGATTATCACAATCGTGTTAATTGAATTCTTGGCAAACGTATCATGCATTCATAGTTACAATTGCCTCGTCAACACTTATGATTTTCATGAAACATAATGATCTCTGATTGCATCTCTATTATGCATTCATGTAGAGGACTTTTGGAGAATGATTTGGGTTGTTGCATGCATTCATCCAATTCAATGAGTACAGGAAAATCTGAGGGTTAATTTGTGCATCACGGTTAATCTGGGGTGTTGGGCATCATAGTTTGTTGAAAAGCAATTGGAAATCGATTCATGTACAAGTGTGTCATGTGTGGAAAACGGACCTCTAACTAATCCATCCATCATCTTATTTCCTAAATTCATTTTACAATCTATTTAGTTTTTCAATTTGTTTATTTGTTTCAATTTCGTCAGAACCAAAACCGCCCTTTTACTTTCTTGCTTTAAAGTGTTTAAAATCTATTTTGTTTTTGTTTTAGAGTGTTTTGAGTCAAGTCGAAACCCTAAATTCGTCCCAGTTGTGTTTAGAGTCCAAAACTGCCCAGTTTGTGTTTTTAGGCAGTTTTGAGTGTTTTTGAGTTGTTTTAAGTCTTTTGAACCTGTTTTGAGTCCCTTAAGTCTTTCCAAACATTTTTAACTTTGTTTTTGTGTTTTGAGTCAGTTTAGAGATTTTAGCAAGCCCTCCTAATCCCCAGTTTAGAACGATCCCTACTTGCATTTGTACTACGATTTGACAACAAGAGGGTTTAATTTGAGTGCTTAATTTTTATAACATCAATACGTTTGCCAAGAATTCAATTAACGCGATTGTGACTAGCAATGTTCACTACTCATGAATATAAACTTGTAACGATTAGGTGAAACTTATTTATATTTTAGCATCAAATTCATGCATGAAAACTAAGTATGCATCCTTAATCAACATACAAGAATCAATTTTGAAGAAAACAGTTAATTGAATTGCATTCACAACTTATCAAATCACAATTGGAAAAAATCAATTCATATCTCAAGCATGTTCGTGGCTTCAAACTTCCCCCTAGCCAAAAGGGTTTAGCTCCTCATGTTCACAGCAAAACAAAGAGAAATTAAATTAAACATTGAAAACAAGGATAGATTACACCTAGAAACGTTCCAGCAATCCAACGTCTTGAATGGCTGGGCACAGCTTCAAGTTAATCCTCTCCTTCTTCCTTTGTAAAGCTGCGGCACAAGGGGTTAAGGTTTGTAGAATGGGTGGTGATGGGTGGTAGAGGATGGATAGGTAGATAGGTGGATGGAATGGATGCAGAGAATCTGTTCAGGGATGAATGGTGCGGCAAAGGCCTTATTTATAGGGCTAGGGTATTCAGAAAATAATAGGAAAGGTTTATAACTTAGCTAATTTGTCCTACAAGAAGTAAAAGTCAGAACTTAAAGAGAAAAGGAAAGGATAGGTGCGGCACAAATCTTGGAAGAAGAGGAAAGTGGTTTATGGCAGAAAATAGGAAAGGGAATATGATTTTGGTTCAGAAATTAGGCAAGGAGAGGATCCCTTGTGCGACAAGGTTGGGAAAGTGGGAAAGGTGGTGCGGCTTAGGCTAGAAAGGTGCAAGGAAGGTTTAGTTTTGTGTCCTAAAATGCATAGGAGATCTTCATTGTTGCTGGAACTTAGGGACATTTAGGATTAGGAAATGTCAAACCAAAATAGGAAACCTTGGCTTAACTTTCCTACTTCAAGTAGGAATCCTTGTTCAACTAGGAATCCATCTTCAATTAGGAATCCTTCTTTGATTAGGAATCCTTCTTTGATTAGGAATCCTTCGTTGATTAGGAATCCTTTGTTGATTAGGAATCTTAACATCTTCAAGTCTTCAATTTTGTCCATTCCTTTTGCTCCAAGCATGTGATATCCATTCCAAGCCTAATTTTGCTCCAAAAGGCTCCAAAATGCACTTTCTTGCGTACTTTGTCTTTAGAACCTGAAATTGCACGAAAATGACTTTAAACACTAAAATAACTAAGGAATAACAACATAAATGCACGAAAACAAGCTAGCTAAGTCACATAAATATGCTTCTATTAGCATTCATCCAATTCAATAAACTTAGGGAAATCTGAGGGTTAATTAGTGCATCATGGTTAACCTGGGGCGTTGAGGTTCATGGTTTATCGAAATCGTAACTGGAAATCAATTTTGTGTTGCATGTGTGTCATGTGTGGAGAAGAACCCTCTAGCTAGCCCATCATCCATCCAATTTAATCCAATTTCATGCAAATCTGTTTAGTTTTAGTATCTGTTTTGATTTTAGCTTAATTTTGTCCAAAACCCAATCCCTCTTTACTTTCTTGTGTTAGATTAGATAGAAGTGTGTTTAAATCTGTCAAATTTAGTGTTTTGAGTCTTATTAGTCTAGAATTCGCCCAAATCAGTCCCTAGTGTCTGTTTTGAGTCTATTTGTTTTTTTGTTTTTAAGTCCAATTCTTCCAATCAGTCCCTAAGTTTGTTTTTCTGTTTTAAAGTCAGTTTATAGTTGATTAGCAATCCCTCATAATCCCCGGCCTAGAACGATCCCTACTTGCATCTTTACTACAACTGTCAACAAGAGGGTTTAATTTGTGTCATGTTTTACAACGCATCAAATTTTTGGCGCCGTTGTCGGGGATTAGCAACTTTACTCATCCCTTGGTTCTTTTCTTTTTGTTTTTTTTTTTTTTTGTTTTAGTTTCTGACTTTGTTTTGTTTTCTTGTTTTCTTTAGCTAATCCCTTTTGTTTTTGTTTTTGTCTTTACTTTTGATATTTGATTTGGTTCTCTTTCTTTGATTTTAGGTACTAGAGAAGCAAGACATGGCAATTGCTAACATTCAAGCCCAAATAGTGAATCTTACTTCTCTGTTGTCGCAGTATGCGGAACGAACCACAATGCAAGGAGCCCCTACATTTGATACGCAAGGATATCAAGTTAATCGAAGAGGTTGGGAGGATGTCAATACCTGGGGTTATCAAGGCTATAACCAATCAAGAAGCAACTTGTGTTCCAACGCGTACAATTCAGATTGGAGTGATCATTCAAATCCTATGTGGTGAGAACCTCAACAATTTCAACAAAGTGGATATTGGCAGCAAGATGAGGAGTTCTATTCAAGACCTATGCAGCCACCACAGCCTCCCCCACAACAATTTCAATCGAATTCAAGTATGTCCATGGATATTGATGAAATTCTCAATGTACTAACTTCTTTTCCGCAGGGCTCATAATGAGAAGAATATTCGCAGCCATCTGAGGAGTTCTATCAATGGCCATTTGCACCACCACAGCCTCCACCACAATCGTCCTAACCACATCCAGGTTCGTCAATGGATAATGATAAAATTCTTGAATTACTTACCTCTATGACTCAGGAATCACAAAATCAAGCCCAAGTGATGAGCGAATTGAAGAATCAAATGAGGCAGATTGCAGAATTCATGGGGCACATTCAAGCACAATTGGAAAGTGGTATGGAGGTTGAAGCTGAACCAAAATCATCCAAACATAGCCTAGAAGAGGACAAGATGTTGCTGATCGAAGAGGAGGAATAAGACATACCTACGACAAAGGTGGAAACACCTTTGCCGCAGGCCCTTAGTGCTTCTAAGCCATCCAATCAAGGTAAGTTGGGTTCAAATTCGGTTCAATCTAATGTTATTCCTCCAAATGTACCCTTCCCTCGCAGGTTTTTGATTCCAACGAATGAAGAAAGTGAAAAAGACATCATGGAAGCCTTCCCAAAGATGCAAAATCATACCCAAATTCTTGATACAGCACAACAAGTCCCAGATTGTGTTGAACCGTTCAAAGAGAATTGTACATCAAGAAGAATGATTCAAGAGAAAGTAGTGACTGAAGAATATGTAGAATGCATCAAAGAGGATGTTCATAAGGCAACAAAGCCCAAAAAAGTTGAATTTTATGACACGGGACAAGTCACAATCATCACATTCAATCTGGCCTAGTTCAAAGTCCTTGAAACTTTCAAAGATGTGGTGTTTGTCATTGAGTTTGTGTTGGAGCAAACAAGTAAGCCATCTTCTTTAATTTCAATTTTGTTTTCTACTAACTTGCTGATTTTAATGATTAAGGCACCCACACTAGAATTTAAACCATAGCCGAATCATTTCAAGTACCACCTTCCCTTCAAAGATAAATTCCATGTCGTGGCCTCTGATGATGCTTAATTGGAGGTATCGTCCGGCTGGAAGACGTTAAAGCAAGCGCTTCTTGGGAGGCAACCCATGCATTCAACGAAGGAAGTTCTAGGAATCACCCAATAATCAGATTTGCGTTCCTAAACCCTTTTCTTTACTGCATTTATTTTGCTTTGCTGAGTTAGTTGTTTGTTTGTTTGCTTTCTGTGAGTTTATGCTTGAAACATTGAGGACAATGTTTGATTTAAGTGTTGGGGGGGGTTAGAAAGTGTTTTTGATGCAAATTCGTGGGATTTTATCACCCATTACTTCTAAAGTTGTTTCTCATTGTTTTTAAGTGTTTTAAGACTATTTTGAAGTGTTTTTGTGTGTTTTGAAGTAAAAATACGAAAAATTTGAAGAAAAAAAAATCAGTTTCTACAGTGTTTTTAGAGTTGTTTTTGTGTGTTTGTGTCTTAGGTACCTTCCAACACAATGATGAGGATTTGGTTTTTAATTACATGACTGTTAAACAAAGTTACGAACATGGATGAAAGTTTGATATGCTCTTGGTTTATGCTTAGTTGTAGTTGTTGTTTACGAATTCAAATTTGATCACAAAAGGATAAAATCAGTTTTTGTAACATGCTTGAAGGAAGGAACTCAAACTAACGCTACATTAATGTGAGACTTGAGCCTAAGCGTTCTTTTGGAGAGGTATTAATCTGTGATTTTTGTTTTCTTAAGTCGTTGCATGATCTCATTATTTCTTTGCTTGGTTGCTACTTAGAATGTGTTTTCATCATTATAGATCCAAATGCTAGAACTCGTAACTGTTTCATTCAAAGCATGATATTGAATTACATAACACATATCAAGATGAAGTTGTTTAGTTGCCACCAAAGCCAAACAGCCATACCCCATGTTTCATATGTTTTGTAGGTTTAACCCCCTTTGAGCCTTACTTAGCCTATTTTCTTTGTTAACCACATTAACCCTACCTAGCCTAATTTAGGACTATCCATACCTTTGTTCTTAAAGGATAGTGAAGCATGACTTAAAATGAATTCCTTTTGATTGTCCTTATGCAGTAAATCAAGTGTGGGGGAAGGGATTTTTTTGTTAGTGTACCGAGAAAAGAAATAAGGCACGGGTGAAAAATAAAAAGAAAAAAAATGTGGAAAAAGAAAAAGAAAAGAAAAAGTTGTGAAAAGAAAGAAAAAGAGTTTAAAAAGAAGTGAGAATGAGCTCACAAGTGTTGGTTGTTGAAGAAAGGGTCCAAAAGTTTGAATTTGACACTAAGTGTTGCATGAATCTTCCCTTGTGTTTTAAAATGGTTTCTGCATTCAAAAGTGAATTTTAAGTGTCAATTTCATTACTTTGCTTACTATTTTTTTTTAAGAACTTTTGTTTATACCTAACCTTTCCTTGTTAGCCAATACCCTTAGCCCCGTTACAACCTATTGACTTCAATCTTAAGTGTTGTGTGTTTCAATATGTGGAGATTTGATTCGAACTAATGATTCTAGAGTGGTTGCAGATTTCATTCAAACTAACATATTTGCAAGGTTTGGAATGCCAAGAGTAACCATAAGTGATGGAGGTTCTCACTTTTGCAATCGAACCATTGGGCCCTGTTCAAAAAGTACAATGTCACACATAAGGTTTCTACACCTTACCATCCTCAAACAAATGGCCAAGCCGAGGTTTCGAATAGAGAAATCAAGCAGATTTTAGAAAAGACCGTGGGGCCAACAAAGAAGGATTGGAGCTTGCGTTTGGATGATGCACTGTGGGCATATCGTACGGCCTACAAAACCCCTATTGGCATGTCTCCATTTTGGCTCATCTATGGCAAAGCATGCCATCTTCCTGTAGAATTGGAGCACAAGGTGCATTGGGCTGTCAAAACATTGAACATGGACATTGAGGCTACTGGAATTCATAGGAAGCTTCAATTGAATGAACTTGAAGAGATTCTGCACGAGGCTTATGAGAACGCTCGAATTTACAAGGAGAAGACCAAGGCTTATCATGACAAGATGATTCGTGGCAAATCATTCTCAATTGGGTAGAAAGTGTTACTTTTTAATTCCCGCCTTTGTTTATTCCCTGGTAAGTTACGTTCTAAATGGGTTGGCCCTTTTGTTATTACTAATGTTTTTCCATATGGTGCGGTCCAAGTTCAAAGCTTGAAAACAGGACAAAAATTCAAGGTGAATGGGCACCGTTTGAAGCCATACTACGAGCATTTTGACGAGCATGTTGTGGAGGAAATACCCCTCAATGCCGTGGGCTCCAATGAAGCTTAGTTGGAGGTATTCGTCCAGCTGCACGATGTTAAAGCAAGCGCTTCTTGGGAGGCAACCCATGCATTCAACGAAGGAAGTTCTAGGAATCACCCAATAACCAGATTTGCCTTCCTCAACCCTTCCCTTCTCTTTACTGCATTTATTTTGCTTTGATTAGTTAGTTGTGTTATTTGTTTGCTTTCTGTGAGTATATGCTTGAAACATTGAGGACAATGTTTGATTTAAGTGTGTGGGGGGGGGGGTAAACAAAGTGTTTTTTATGTTCTTTGTTAACCACATTATCCTTACCTGGCCTAGAATAGGACTATCCATACCCTTGTTCTTAAAGGATAGTGAAGCATGACTTAGAAGGAATTCCTTTTGATTGTCCTTTTGCACAAAAACAAGTGTGGGGGAAGGGAATTGTGTGTGTTTGTGTGCCAAGAAAAAGAAATAAGGCACGGGTTTGGTAAAGAACAAGGAAAATTCGTGGAAAAAGAAAACGAGAAGAAAAAGTTGTGAAAAGAATGAAAAAGAGTTGAAAAATAAGTGAGAATGAGCTCACAAGTGTCGATTGTTGAAAGAAGGGTCCAAAATATCAAATTTGGCCCTAGAATGTGTAAATCTTCCCTTTTTGTGTTTAAAGTTGATTTCTGCATTCAAAATTGAATTCTAAGTGTTGATTTCATTGCTGATAGGAGCATATTTATGCGACTTGGTTAACTTGTTTCCTTGCATTTAGGTTGTTAGTTCTTAGTTATTTTAGTATTTTAAGCTATTTTCATGTGTTTGTAGGTCTAAAGTGCAAAGTAGGCAAGAAAGTGCATTTTGGTGCATTTTGGAGCAGTTTTGGGCACTAAATGGATTGCACATGCTTGGAGCTAAGTGGATGGACGAAATTGAAGATCAAATGAGCTTAGGATCAAATGAAGAATGAAGAGTTCAAAATTGAAAGCCAAGGTTTCTAAAGTTGGAAATTTCTATTCTTGGACGTTTCCATTCTTGAAAGTTTCTATTCTTGGCTTGGAAGTTTCCTAATCCTTCCTCACTTATGTTCTAGCCACAAAAGGATTCCAAAATATGTTAGGGCACTTAATTGGTTGTTCTAGAAGTCCTAAACCTGCCCTAAAGTTCAGCCCCACCACCTTATGTCCTTTCCCTTATTTGTCGCACAAGGGGGATCCTTTCCTTCCCTATTTTCTGCCATAAATCACTTTCCCTTTCTTTTTAGTTCCCCTTTCCAATCCTTTCCTCTTTCTTGCCGCAACCATACCCTTCCTGATTTCCTTAACTTTTGTTAACCTTTTCTTGGGGATTCGGAAAGTTAAAACCTGCCCTAAAAATACATTAAAGTCGTGGCTCTCCCTTGCTCTATAAATAACTCAATCTGCCGCAGCCTTTGGGGATCCTTGAACACATTCTCTGCATCCATTCCATCCACCTATCTACCTATCCATCCTCTACCACCCATCACCACCCATTCTACACACCTTAACCCCTTGTGTTGCAGCTTTACAAAGGAAGAATGAGAGGATTAACTTGAAGCTGTGCCTAGCCATTCAAGACGTTGGATTGCTGGAACGTTTCTAGGTGTAATCTATCTTTGTTTTCAATGTTTAATTTAATTTCCCTTTGTTTTGCTGTGAACATGAGGAGCTAAACCCTTTTGGCTAGGGGGAATTTCAAAGCCATGAATAAATATGTGATATGAGTTGATTACCTTCAGCTATTGTTTTATAAATCGTGAATACAGTTTGCTTAACTGTTTGATTCAAAACCTATTCTTGTATGTTGATTAAGGAGGCCTACCAATGTGATTAAAGTTAAGCACACAAATTAAACCCTCTTGTTATCAATTGTAGTATAAATGCAAGTAGGGATCGTTTTGGACCGGGGATTAGGAGGGCTTGCTAATCTAACACAAACTGACTCAAATAAGCAACACAAGACTCAAAAGACTCTAAATAGACTAGTAAGACTCAAAACAGGTTCAAAACACTCAAAACAGCTTAAAAACACTAATTGGACAGATTCTAGACACTAGACACAACTTTGGACGAAAATTGAATTAAACTTGACTCAAAACACACAAAGGCACAAACTAAGACAGATTCTAACTAATTTGACTCAAACAAGTGGAGGGGAATTGGTTTTAGAGTGAAACTAAGCTAAAACAAACAAAGACTTTAAACTAAGCTGATTTAGACCAAATTGGGTTTTTAGGATGGATGGTGAACTAGCTAGAGGTTTCCTTATCCACACATGACTTATATGCATATAACTTGACTTCCAATTACTCACTCATTGAATTACAAATGACAATGCCCCAGATTAACCGTGTCAATCACTAATTAACCCTCATATTCTCCTAATTTCATTGAATTGGACAGACAACTCATCTACAACCAAATTATTCTCATCAATTTCCCTACATGACATCATAATAGAGACACAATCAGAGATCATTACGCTCAATGAGAATCATAAGCATTGACGAGGCATTCATAAATATGACATCATGTTACTCACACCAAGAATTGAACTTAACATGATTGTTCCAACAACCTTGACTACTTGTGAACGTAAGTTTGTAACGATTATGTGAAACTCACTTATATCCTAGCATCAAATTTATGCATGCCAATTAAGTGTCGACCCTCAACCAACAAACAAAAATAAGTTCTAATTCAAATAGTTAGGCCAATTGCATTCATACTTCAAGAATTTGTAACTGAAATTTATCAAGTCATATCACACACAAAATCATGGTTTCAAAGTAGCCTCTATCTAAAAACAAGTTTAGCCTCTCATGACTACAGCAAGACAAAGGGAAATTAAATTAAACATCGAAAACATAAGGTAGAAAACACCTAAGAACGCCCAGCAATCCAGATTGGGTGCAACACGCTCCAAGGCCGCTCCTCTTCTCCTTCCTCCTTGCAAGGCTGCGGCACAAGTGGAGGGATGTGTAGAGGTCACAATTTGTGTGGCAGAATCACATGTATATAGGGGAGGCTAGGTCATGGCTGGGAAGGTGTTTAGGTAGGTTTTGGACTCCTAACCCTTCTAGAAATCAGAATCGTTGAAGTTTTGGGGAATTAAATGGACCAAATCCCTCTAGAATAAGGAAATAGGTGCGGCAAAGCCTAGATGATCAGGGATAGGGCTCCTTGCACGGCAAGGAAGGCTCTCCTTGCTGATTTAGGTCCAAATTAAAAGGGGAATGTCCTCCCTTGTGCGACAAGGAAGGAAAACTTAAGGGAAAGGTGCGGCATCCCTCTCTAGCTGGGAATTGATCTTCTAGAAACAATGTTTATGTGTCCTAAAGTGTTTAGGACTCCTTCTAATGGCTGAAACCTTTGTGTATTTGGATTAGGAAAGTTAAGATAAGATAGGATAATGTTTTGGATAAGATGAGATAAGATTTGGATACTGTTCCATATTTCTTGCTAACTGATGCAATGAAAGTTAAGCACACAAATTAAACCCTCTTGTTGTCGAATTGTGTAAAGATGCAAGTAGGGATCGTTTTGGACCGAGGATTAGGAGGGCTTGCTAAAACCTCTAAACTGACTTTAAAACATAAAAACAAAGTTAAAAATGTTTGAATAGACTCAAAGGACTCAAAACAGACTTACAAGACTCAAAACAAGCTAAAAACACTCAAAACTGCCTAAAAACACTAATTGGGCAGTTTCTGACTCTAAACACAACTTTGGACGAAAATAAGGTTTTTGCTTGACTCAAAACACTTAAAAACACAAACAAAATAGATTTTAAACACTTTGAAACAAGAAAGTAAACGGGGGGTTTTGGTTTGGACAAATTTGAAACAAACAATCAAGTTATAAAACTAAACAGATTGTAAAACGAATTTAGAATAAGATGGTTGATGGATTAGCTAGAGGTCTGTTCTTCACACATGACACACTTGTACATGAATCGATTTCCAATTGCTTTTCAATAAATTATGATGCTCAACACCCCAGATTAACCGTGATGCACTAATTAATCCTCAGATTTTCCTTCACTCATTGAATTGGATGAATGCATGCGACAACCCAAATCATTCTCCAAAAGTCCCTTACATGAATGCATAATAGAGATACAATCAAAGATCATTACGTTCCCTGAAAATCGTAAGTGTTGACGAGACAATTGGAACTATGAATGCATGATACGTTTGCCAAGAATTCAATTAACGCGATTGTGACTAGCAACCTTCACTACTCATGAATACTTGTGACGATTAGGTGAAACTTATTTATATTCTAGCATCAAACTCAAGCATGAAAACCAAGTATGCATCCTTAATTAACACACAAAAATCAGTTATGAATAAAACAGCTAATTGAATTGCAATCACAACTTATCAAAGCACAATTGGAGGAAATCAATTCATATCTCAAGCATGTTCATGGCTTCAAACTTACCCCTAGCTAAATAGGGGTTTAGCCACTCATGGTTACAGCAAAATCAGAAAGTAATAACATAGTAGACATTGAAAACAAGAACGAAGTACACCTAAAACGCTCTAATCTTCAAGCTTGAAATGTCAAAAGCTCTTCTTCTTCCCCACCTTGCTGTGGCACAGGAGACTATGGATGTGTTTTGAAGTGTTTGGATGCAGGGATGGAAGTTTAAGGAATGAATGGTCTATGGCAAAGGGTATTTTGTGGCTGGTTGTGTAAAATGGTGAATGGCTCTTCTTTGGTGCGGCTAAGGAAGGTTTATTTAAAGACTTTTGGGTAATTAAAGCTAGGAAATAATTTAGATAACAGAAATTAAACCAAAACTTTAAGGGAAATAGGAATTAAAGTTAGAATCCCAAGGAAATTGGCCAACAATGTGCGGCAGATTTGGAAAGGGTAAGGGAATGCCTTGCAAGGCAAGGAAAAAGGGTTTCCTTGCTGATTTAGGTTCAAAAATTAGGCAAGTATAGGATCCCTTGCACGGCAAGGATAGGGAAACAAGGACAAGGTGCGGCAAGGGTTGTTTATGTGCAAGGAAGGTTCAATTTGTGTCCTCAAATGCATATGAGGCCTTCAATATTGCTAGAACTTAGGGATATTTAGGATTAGGAAAGGTCAAACCAAAATAGGAAACCTTGGCTTAACTTTCCTACTTCAAGTAGGAATCCTTGTGTGAGTTGGAATCCTCATTCAATTAGGAATCCTTCTTCAATTAGGAATCATTCTTCAATTAGGAATCCTTCTTCTTCAAGTCTTCAATTTCGTCCATTCCTTTTGCTCCAAACATGTAATAACCATCCTAAGTCCAATTTTGCTCAAAAAGGCTCCAAAATGCACCTTCTAGCATACTTTGTCCTTAGAACCTGAAAACACACGAAAATGGCTTAAAAGACTAAAATAACTAAGAAATAACAACGTAAAAGCACAAGAACAAGCCAACTAAGTCGCCTAAATATGCTCCTATCACTAACTTCTTATCTTCTTTATCTTTGACTTCTTTCCTCCATCTTTTGAGCTAATTTCAAGCCTTTTTATCTTCAAATTCGTCCATCAACTTGCCTCCATGCTTGCACTACCCAATCTTGGCCCAAAAATGCTATAGAATGCTCCAAATCGTTTTTTTTTTTTTGCTATTTTGACACATAGAACCTACAAACACATGAAAATAGCTTAAAATACAAAATTAACTAAGAACAAAGGACGTTAATGCATGAAAACAAGCTAACTAAGTCGCATAAATATGCTCTTATCAAATTCCCCCACACTGAGCTTTTGCTAGTCCTCAAGCAAATCGAAACAAAACAAACAAAACAAACATCAAACAAACTAGACCTTCCAACATTCACCTCAGAGATTTCCAACGCACATGACATATTCAAGATCATCATAACCATAGATTTTAGTCATCCCCACCCTCTAGTACATACTTAATCACAGTCACCATTCATTAGCTCGCATTTAACCAATTAAAACAATGTTTTGAATGTAGTAACATGCCTTAGGGAATTCACTCAATTCCTCACTAGGTATACTCTTATTTTCACTCAGATTTTCTAACTACACTCCCTATTCTAGGTGTATGTGAGAAGATTGATGTAAACATGAAAACGAACACTCACATATGTTTATAACAAAGAAAGCAATTTTTGGAGTTATTAAGCATGTATAGATACGATCTCATGAATGGAATGCTACTACTTAGATGAGAGAACCAGGGACACCATATGCTCATACCAATCCCAAACTCCACATATTGAAACACACAACACTCAAGATAGAAGTATAGGGTTGTAACGGGGCTAGAGGTATTGGCTAACAAAGAAAGGTAAGGAAAACAAACGTTCTTAAAGCAATAGCGAGCAAAGTAATGAATATGACACTTAGAACTCCCTTTTGAAACACAGCCACAAACTTTGATGCATAAAGGGAAGATCACACATACTTAGGGCCGAATTCAAATTTTTGGACCCTTTCTTCAACAACCCACACTTCTGAGCTTAATCTCACTTATTTTGAACACTTTTCATACTTTTTCACATACTTTACTTTTTCTTTTCTTTTTCTCACGAATTTTTTTTTTTTTTTTCCTACCCGTGCCTCTATTGATACTTTGGCACACACCCACATCCAAAAATCCCTTCCCCTACACTTGTTTGCTGCCTAATAACGAACAAAGGGAATTCACTCTAGGTCATGCTTCACCACGCCTTAAGAACAAGGGTAAGGATGGTCCTAATCTAGGCTAGGTAAGGAACATGTGGGTAAACAAAGAAAATGGCTAAACAAGGCTCAACGGGGGTTAATCCTACAAAACTTAATGCACAGAGGTAAGGCTTTTTGGCACTGGTTCACTACACAACTTCATCTTGTTTATGTGTTATGCACTTCAATATCATGCCAGAATCATGTAAAAACAACTTGTTTACCCCCCCCACACTTAAACCAAACATTGTCCTCAATGTTTCAAACATAAACTCACAGAAAGCAAACAGCAAACAACACAACTAACTAACATGACACACATGGCAAAGTAAATGCAATAAAGACTAGAGTTAGGAAAGCAAATCTGGGTTTGAGCCGGTTGTTCCTAGGTCTTCTTTATTCGAATGCATGGGTTGCCTCCCAAGAAGCTCTTGCTTTAACATCTTGCAGCCAGGCGATTCCTCGGTTTAAGCTCCATTGGTACCCACGGCATGGAAGGGAACTTCTTCAACAACCTGCCCCACAATGTTCTCGTAGTATGGCTTCAAACGATGCTCGTTCACCTTGAATTCTTGTCCGCTCCTTAAGCTTTGGACTTGGACTGCACCATGTGGAAAAACATTAGTAACAACAAAAGGTCCAATCCACTTAGAACGTAACTTACCAGGGAATAAACGTAAACGGGAGTTGAAAAGCAACACTTTCTACCCAATTGAAAATGTTTTGCCCCGAATCATCTTGTCATGAAACGCCTTTGTTTTCTCCTTGTAAATTCGGGCATTCTCATATGCTTCGTTCCTTATCTCTTCAAGTTCATTCAATTGGAGCTTTCTATGCACTCCAGCCGCATCTATGTCCAAATTGAATGTTTTCACAGCCCAATGTGCCTTGTGCTTTAGTTCCACAAGTAGGTGACACGGCTTGCCATAGATTAGCCGAAATGGAGACATCCCTAGAGGTGTTTTGTAGGCAGTATGATATGCCCACAATGCATCATCTAAACGCAAACTCCAATCCTTCCGGGTTAGCCAAACAGTTTTCTCCAAAATCTGCTTGATTTCCCTATTCGAAACCTCGGCTTCGCCACTTGTTTGACGGTGATAAGGCGTTGCAACCTTATGCTTGACGTTATACTTCTTAAACAGCGCCTCAATGGTCCGGTTGCAAAAATGGGAGCCTCCATCACTTATAAACACTCTAGGCATCCTGAATCTAGAGAATATGTTAGATTTGATGAAATCTGCAACCACTCGAGAATTATTAGTACGGGTGGCTTTTGCTTCCACCCATTTCGATACATAATCAACCGCAAGCAAGATATAAATGAAACCATATAAAGAAGTGAAAGGAACCATGAAATCAATACCCCAAACATCAAAAATTTCGACATTGAAGATAGGGGTCTGCGGCATTTGGTGCCTTGCACCTATGCTACATGTTCTTTGACATCTATCACACGTTATGCAGAAAGTTCGAGCATCTTTAAACAACAAAACTAAAACACAAATAAGAACTAAGGGGGTTTTTGGACGAATCTGACAAAACTAAGAAGATTACAACGAACAAAGTAAATTAAAACGAGATTAAGGTGAATTCAAGGGTGAAAAGCTAGTTAAAGGGTCCTTCTCCACGCATGAACATATGCATACGAATCAATTTCCAGTTATTCTTTCGATAAACCATGAATGACAATGCTTCGAATTAATTGTATTGCACTAATCAATTCTCAGATTTCCCTAAGTTCATTGAATTGAATGGATAACGCATCACAACCAAATTATTCTTATCAAGTTCCCTAACTATGGAATACGCATGATAGAGACACATATGAAAGATCATTAAGTTCCATGGAAATCATAAACATTGACAAGGCATTCATAACTATGAACTGCATGACAATCCTGACTTGGATTTACTTAACACAATCGCGACTAACAACTTTTACTACTTGCAAATATAAGTTCATAACGATTAGGTGAAATTCCCTTATACTCTAGCATCAAATTCATGCATGCAAACAAAGTATGCATCCTGAATCAACACACAAGAACAAGTTCTTAATAAAATAGATAAGTAAATCACATCCACGATTCATGAAATCATAACTGGGGGAAATCAATTCATATTAAACATATGTCCATGGCTTTGAATTCACCTCTAACTAAAATGAAATTAGTTCCACATGTTCATAGTAATTGAAAAGCAAAGTAAAATAAACATGGAAACAGAAACAAGAGAAGAAAGAACTCTAAGAACTCCAATGGTTGCAGGTAGGCTGCGGCACAACCCTTCCCCTCCAATGGAAACCACAGCACAAGCTCTCCTCCTCTCCTTCTTGCGGCAAATGGTGTTTCTGTGTATGGATGGTGATGGCTACAAATTATGGTGTGGTATATGGGGTGGTTAAAAACCTGCGGCATCCCTCTAAATTTGTATATATAGGCACCACAAACCCTAAGGTAATCAAATTAGGGCTTGGACTTAGCATAAGCAAAGGATTAGGGCCCTAGGTGTGGCAGGATGTGTAAATCCATTAGGAAAAAGTATTATGGCCCAATTAATTTCTGAAAAGGATTTGCACAACCCAAATCAACAAGGGAAAAGGCTAGGCACGGCTAGGGCTTTTAGAAAAGGGATTTGGACTCCAATCTGATAAGGAAAAGGGTTTAACAATCTACTCCAACAAGAAAAAGGGCTTCTAGAAGTCAGAAAACCAAGGGAACCAAGGGAAACAAGGGATAAGGTTAGGATAGGATAAGATAAGGTAGTTTGGATAATGTTTTGGATAATTCTCCTTCTTTGTAGCTGATTCCTTATCTTCTTTGACTTGAATTTATTTCTCCAACTCTTTTGCACATTCCTAGCCTCTCTTGAACTTCAATTTCGTCCATCCATTTTGATCCATGCATGTGACATCCATTCTTGTCCCAAAACTGCTCCAAAATGCTCCAAATTGCCTCTTTTTGCATACTTTGCCAATTGGACCTACAAACACACGAAAATAGCTTAAATCACTATAATAATCCATAACTAACTATGTAAATGCAAGAAAACAAGCTATCTAAGTCGCATAAATATGCTCCTATCATGACCCCCACATGCATAAGTATGACAGAAAGCAAGAATTGAATTAAACTCAGAGTTATGCACACATCTTCAAATAATCTGATCTGGGCAATATTTCCACAAGTATGGATCATCCCAAACATAAAATCTAGCATCCTTTTTGAGTTTATCACGTTTGTATTTGTCTAAGGGTGCTAGGAACATGTTTTGTGACCAAATAATTGACCAAATCAGCATACCAAGGCTCACTTACCTCTATGGATAGCAATTGCTCATCTGGGAACGTTTCTTGAATGGGGAGGGGTTCTTCATTGTGCACCAATCGGCTTAGGTGGTCAGCCACCACGTTTTCACTCCCTTTCTTGTCCCTAATCTCATTGTCGAACTCTTGGAGTAAGAGCATCCAACGAATCAGCTTGGGTTTGGCCTCCTTCTTGGTTGATAGGAGCATATTTATGCAACTTAGTTAGCTTGTTTCCTTGCATTTACGTTGTTAGTTCTTAGTTATTTTAGTATTTTAAGCTATTTTCGTGTGTTTGTAGGTCTAACGTGCAAAGTATGCAAGAAAGTGCATTTTGGTGATTTTTGGAGCAGTTTTGGGCACTAAATGGATTGCACATGCTTGGAGCTAAGTGGATGGACGAAATTGAAGATCAAATGAGCTTAAGATCAAATGAAGAATTAAGAGTTCAAAATTGGAAGCCAAGGTTTCTAAAGTTGGAAGTTTCTATTTGTGAAGGTTTCCATTTTTGGGGTTTCCAAAACATGTAGGTTGCCTAATTACTCATTCTAGAAGCCCAAAACCGTGCCTAACACATTCCCCTTTTGTTTCAATCCTTGCTGCACAAGGGAGAGGTTTTCTTGCCTATTTTCTATCATAAAACACATTCCTCTTTTATTCTAAACCTTGCTGCACAAGGGAGAGGTTTTCTTGCCTATTTTCTGCCCAAAAATACTTCCCCTTTCTCTTACAAATCAATGCCACACCTTCTTTCCCCTTCTCTCTTAATTTATGACCTTTAAAACACATTCCTTTTCTCTCCTACATATTCTGCCAAATTTCACATTCTTATTCTCTTTGATTTTCTGATTCTTTCTTACGTATTAAATTGTGGAACCAAAATAGCTAAGTATTGAACCTTTCCTATTATTTTCTGAGTACCCTAGCCCTTTAAATAAAGCTTGTTGCACCATTTAAATCTCTCTACACAATTTCTGCCGAAAATCCACCATCCACCCTTGACCATAACTCACCTATACCCATTCACCACCATAAACAACCCGTCAAACCATCTCCAACACCTTGTGCCGCAGCAAAGAGAAGAAGGAAGACCCTTGGAGTGCTTGCCATTCAAGATTGGATTGCTGGAACATTCTTAGGTGTTTTCATTCTTTTGTTTTCAATGTCTAAGTTTATGTATCTTTGTTTTGCGATTATGAGGAACTAAAGTTCTTTTGGCTAAAGGAGAATTTCGAAACCCTGATCATATTTGCATTATGAATTGATTACTTTCAGTTGTGATTTCATAAATTGTGAATGCAATTTACTTAACTGTTTTATTCAAAACTTATTCTTGTATGTTGACTGAGGTGGCCAACTTAGTTTGCATGCATGAATTTGATGCTAGAATATAAGGGATTTTCACCTAATCATTATGAACTTATATTCACAAGTAGTGGAGGTTGCTAGTCACAATCGTGTTAAGTAAATTCCTGGCATAAGTATCGTGCAATTCATAGTTATGAGTGCCTTGTCAATGCTTATGATTTTCATAGAACTTAATGATCTTTGCTCGTATCTCTATTATGCAATTCATGTAGGGAACTTGTGGAGAATGCTTTGGGTTATTGTATGCAATCATCCAATTCAATGAAATTAGGAAAATCTGAGGGTTAATTAGTGCAATTCACGGTTAATCTGGGGCGTTGAGAATTCATGGTTTATTGAAAAGCAATTGGAAATTGATTTGTATGCAAGTGTGTCAGGTGTGGAGAAAAACCTTCTAGCTAGTCCATCATCCATCCAAAACACCTAATTTCGTGCAAATCTGTCTAGTTCTAGTTTCTGCTTTGTTTTACTTTATTTTCGTCCACAATCCAATCCCCCTTTACTTTGTTGTGTTAATTAGGTTAGAATCTGTCCAATTTGTGTTTTAAAGTGTTTTGAGTCAAGTTCAAGTTTATTTTCTTCCAAATAACTCCCTAGAGTCAGTTTTGAGTCTATTTCATTGTTTTGTGCTGTTTTAAGTCTTTTCAGTTTGTATTGAGTCTATAGAGTCTAGTTAAGTGTTTTTAAGTTTCTTTTTGTGTTTTTGTGTTTTAAAGTCAGTTTAATTTAGATTAGCAATCCCTCCTAATCCCCGGTCCAGAACGATCCCTACTTATACATATACTACAATTGTCAAAAGAGGGTTAATTTTTTTGCTTATATATTTTGCATCATTGGTGAGAAGATACTTCAAAGCTGCATGGTCAGAATATACAATTACTTTAGTGCCAAGTAAATATGAACGAAATTTATCTAAAGCAAAGACAACGGCAAGAAGTTCTTTTTCCGTGGTAGAATAGTTCAATTGAGCATCGTTTAAGGTCCGAGAGGCGTAATAGATGACATGGGGCTGTTTGTTCTTCCTCTGGCCTAAAACAGCTCCAATTGCATAATCAGATGCATCACACATTAGCTCAAAAGGGAGGCTCCAATCTGGTAAAGTGATGATGGGGGCCAAAGTGAACACTTCCTTGAGATGTTTAAAGGCCATCTCACACTCTGCATTAAACTCAAAGGACACCTCTTTTTGAAGGAGACGGCATAGGGGTTGTGCAATTTTGGAGAAGTCCTTGATAAATCGCCTATAAAATCCTGCGTGGCCAAGAAAAGAACGAACCTCTCTCACCGAAGTGGGAGAGGGTAAGTGGCGTACAAGATCTATTTTAGACTTATCAACCTCAATTCCTTTTTCAAATATGATATGCCCCAAAACTATACCATGTTTGACCATAAAGTGACACTTTTCCCAATTCAATACAAGGTTAGTTTTGATGCATCGTTTTAAGATCAAAGTAAGATTATCCAAACATCCATCAAATGAATCACCAAAGACACTGAAATCATCCATAAATACCTCAATGATCTTTTG
This sequence comes from Heteromeles arbutifolia, assembly GCA_024362995.1. Taxonomy (NCBI): domain Eukaryota; kingdom Viridiplantae; phylum Streptophyta; class Magnoliopsida; order Rosales; family Rosaceae; genus Heteromeles; species Heteromeles arbutifolia. Next base: position 31,798,260 of record JANCRC010000002.1, on the reverse strand, counting down.
CACAAAATGGGAGAAAATACTTACCATACACCTTTGGAACGTGGCTGGTGCATTGCACAAACCAAATGGCATTCGTCTATAAGCAAAGCTACCAAAGGGGCACGTGAAGGTGGTCTTCTCTTGGTCATCCGGGGTTATAACAATCTGATTGTAACCTGAATAGCCATCAAGAAAATAATAAAAAGCATGACCGGCTAACCTTTCAAGCATTTGATCAATAAAGGGCAACGGGAAGTGATCAATTTGATAGGAGCATATTTAGGTGACTTAATTAGCTTGATTCCTTGCATTTATGTTGCTAGTACTTAGTTAATTTAGTCTTTTAAGCTATTTTTGTGTATTTGAAGGTTCTAAGGACAAAGTATGCATGAAGGTGCATTTTGGAGCAAAATTGGGCTTGGAATGAATAGCTCATGCTTGGAGCAAAAGGAATGGACGAAATTGAAGACTTGAAGATGTTAGGATTCCTAATCAACGAAGGATTCCTAATTGAAGATGGATTCCTAGAAGAATAAGGATCCCTACTTGAAGTAGGAAAGTTAAGTCAAGGTTTCCTATTTTGGTTTGACCTTTCCTAATCCTAAATGTCCCTAAATTCCAGCAACTTTAAAGGCCTCATATGCACTCTAGGACACAAAATAAAGGTTCCTTGCACCATTCAAGATAGTGCCGCACCCCTTTGGACCTTTCCTCTTCCTTGCCGTGCAAGGGAGAGTCCCTATTTCCCATTCCTTGCATTTAAAACACATTCCCTTTTAATTAAGGTCCTTGCCTCATATCTTAGCCTATTTCCCTTAGTTTCCTGATTTTATTTCCTCTTTCTATAAGCTTTTGACTTAATTTCTGATTACCTAAATAAGTTAGGGTTTTAATTTCTGAAAACCTTGAATAGACTTCCTTTTTGCAGCCCCACGGGATCCGTTCATTCACCCATTCATGCCAGAAATCAACCCCCACTCTATGCCGCATCCATCATTCACCATTCTCCATAGTTTCTGACCTTACGCCCTTGTTGCACCATACACCTATCCTAACCATAAACCCAGCCTTCTACACCATTCATAACCACCAAACCTTGTGCCGCAGCGAAGAGGAATGAGGAAAGCCCTTGGACGTGCTTGCCATTCGAGTTAGGATTGCTGGAACGTTTTAGGTGTAATCTTTCTTTTGTTTTCAATGTTTCAATTCAATAATCTTTGTTTTGTGAGTATGAGGAACTAAACCCCCTTTTAGCCAAGGGGAAATTCGAAACCATGGTTATACTTGCAATATGATTTGATTACATCCAGTTGTGATTCATAAGTTGTGAATTCAATTTACTTATCTGTTTGAATTAAAACTGATTTGTGTGTGTTGGTTGAGAGTGCACGTTTAATTTTCATGCATAAATCTGATGCTAGGATATAAGGGAGTTTCACCTAATCGTTATGAACTTATATTCATTAGTAGTGGAGGTTGCTAGTCACAATCGTGTTAAGTAAATTCTTGGCATAAGTTTCATGCAATTCATAGTTACAAGTGCCTCGTCAATGCTTATGATTTTCATAGAACTTAATGATCTTTGCTCGTATGTCTATTATGCAATTCATGTAGGGAACTTATGGAGAATGCTTTGGGTTGTTGTATGCAATCATCCAATTTAATGAAATTAGGAAAATCTGAGGGTTAATTAGTGCAATTCACGGTTAATCTGGGGCGTTGAGCATTCATGGTTTATTGAAAAGCAACTGGAAATCGTTTTGTTTGCAAGTGTGTCATGTGTGGAGAAGAACCTCCTAGCTAGCCCATCATCCATAGTTTTACCCAAATTCGTGCAAATTTCGTTAGTTCTTTAATTTACTTGTTTTGTTTTCAAATTCGTTAAAACCAAATCCCCCTTTACTTTGTTGAGTCATATTAGTTAGAAACTGATTTAGTTTGTGTTTTTAAGTGTTTGGAGTCTAGTCAAAACCTATTTTCGTCCAAATTTACTCTTAGTGGCAAATTTGAGTCTTTTAGCTTGTTTTGTGCTGTTTTGAGTCTTTTGAGTTGTTTTAGTGTTTTAGAGTTTAGTTTTGCATTCTTTGAGTCTAGTATAGTGTTTTAAACTTAGTTTTGCATTTTTTAGTCAGTTTCAAGTGTTTAAGCAATCCCTCCTAATCCCCGGTCTAGAACGATCCCTACTTACATATACTACAATTGTCAAAAGAGGGTTCGTTCTTTTCTTTGACATGCAGGTTTCTATCGACGATTCATCAAAGATTTCTCAAAGGTTTCCCAACCTCTTTGCCATCTCCTTCAAAAAGATGCAGCATTTGATTTCAATGAGGAGTGCACGGCATCCATCAAACAACTCAAGGAGTTCTTGACCACAGCCCCAATTATTGTTCCACCTGATTGGAGCCTTCCTTTCGAGCTCATGTGTGACGCATCCGATTATGCTTTAGGGGCTGTTTTAGGACAAAGGAAGGATAAGAGGCCGTATGTCATCTACTATGCCTCCCGGACATTGAATGATGCCCAATTGAACTATTCCACAACGGAAAAAGTACTTCTTGCTGTTGTCTTTGCTTTAGATAAATTTCGATCATATTTAATTGGTACTAAAGTAATTATTTTCACTGATCATGCAACTTTGAAATATTTGCTCACGAAGAAGGAAGCCAAGCCAAGGCTAATTCGATGGATGTTGCTTCTTCAAGAGTTAGACATTGAGATTCGAGACAAAAAGGGAAGTGAAAACGTGGTGGCTGACCACCTAAGTTGTATGGTACATAATGAGGAGTCCTTACCCTTTGCTGAAATGTTTCCTGATGAACAATTGCTGTCCATTAAGGTAAGTGAACCTTGGTATGCCGATTTGGTCAACTTTTTTGTGTCCAAACGAATTCCAAGCACTTTCACTAGACACCAACGTGGTAAGCTCAGAAATGATGCACGGTTTTTTTGTATGGGATGATCCATATTTATGGAAATATTGCCCTGATTAGATTGTACGCCGATGTGTGCATGATTCTGAGTTTCATTCAATTTTAAGCTTTTGTCATACAAATGCATGTGGTGGTCACTTTGGCACACAAAGAACAGCACTTAAGGTGTTTCAATGTGGATTCTATTGGCCTAGTATCTTTAAGGATGCTAGAACTTTTTGCTTAACATGTGATAAATGCCAAAGAACAGGAAATATAAGTGCAAGAGATCAAATGCCCCAGGTTTCCATCCTCAATGTTGAAATTTTTGACGTTTGGGGTATTGATTCTAAAGTGGTTGCAGATTTCATTAGAACTAACATATTTGCAAGGTTTGGCATGCCACAAGTAATCATAAGTGATGGAGGGTCTCACTTTTGCAATCGGACCATTGAGGCATTGTTGAGGAAGTACATTGTCAACCATAAGGTTTCTACACCTTACCATCCTCAAACAAATGGCCAAGTCGAGGTTTCTAATCGAGAAATCAAGCAGATTTTGGAAAAGACCGTTGGACCGACAAGGAAGGATTGGAGCTTACGTTTAGATGATGCACTGTGGGCATATCGTACGGCGTACAAAACACCCATTGGGATGTCCCCATTTCGGCTCATCTATGGCAAGCCATGCCATCTCCCTGTCGAATTGGAGCACAAAGCTCATTGGGTAGTCAAGAAGTTCAACATGGACCTAGGTGCAGCTGGAAGTCATAGGAAACTCCAATTACATAAACTTGATGAGATAAGGAACGATGCATATGAGAATGCTCGCATTTACAAGGAGAAGACCAAGGCTTTCCATGACAAAATGATTCGTGGCAAAACATTCTCCATAGGGCAGAAATTGCTATTGTTCAATTCCCGTCTACATTTGTTTCTCGATAAGTTACGTTCTAAGTGGATTGGACCGTTTGTTATTATTAACGTATCTCCTTATGGTGAAATCCAGATTCAAAGTCTCAAAACAGGTCATGCATTCCAAGTGAACGGACATTGTTTGAAGCCTTACTACGAGCACTTTGAGGAGCATGACGTGGATGACATCTCCCTGCATGCCGTGGGCTTCAATGGGGAGTGAATGAGGTCTTTGTCCGGCTGCAAGACATAAAGCAAGCGCTACTTGGGAGGCAACCCATGCATTCAACAAAGGCAGATCTAGGAATCACTCCACTTCCAGATTTGCGTTCCTAAACCATTCTCTTTGTGGTTGTTTCTATTCTGCCATGTTGAGTGTGTTTATTCGTTATTCGTTTGTTTCCTTGTGTTTGTGTAAGTGTATGCTTGAAACATTGAGGATAATGTTTGATTTAAGTGTGGGGGGGTAATCAAGTTGTTCTGCATGAAATTCGTGGGATTTTATCACCCATTACTTCTAGAGTTGTTTCTTGTTGTTTTTAAGTGTTTTTTTTAAGCTGTTTTGGAGTCTTTTAGTGTGTCTTGACATAAAAATCCGAAAATCTCATAAAAATTTGAAAAATTGTTTTGAAAAATTCAAAAAGAGTTGTTTTTGTGTGTTTGTTTGTGTCTTAGGGTACCTTCCAACACAATGATGAGGATTTGGTTTTTAATTGCATGACTGTTAAAGAGACTTATAAACATGGATGAAAGTTTGATTTACTCTTTGGTTTATGCTTGGTTGTGGTTATAATTTATGAATTTACATGTAATCAAAAGGAAAAAAAATCAGTTTTTGTGACATGCTTGAAGGAAGGAACTCAACTTAACGCTACAACCTTGAGAGACTTGAGCCTAAAACATTTATTTGAAGAGTTGATAATCTGTGCATTGTTGTTTTCTAAAGTCGTTGCATGATCTCATTATTCTTTGCTTGGTTGCTACTTAGAGGGCGTTTCATCATTTAGTTCCAAATGCTAGAACTCATACCCATCTCATTCAAAACATGACATTGATTTGCATAACACATATTCAAGATGAAGTTGTTTAGTTGCCACCAGAGCCAAATAGCCGAACCCCCCTTGGTCATTTGTTTTGTAGGTTTAAACCCTGTTGAGCCTTGTTTAGCCTATTTTCTTTGTTAACCACATCATCCCTACCTAGCCTAGATTAGGATTTTCCACACCCTTGTTCTTGAAGGCATAGTAAAGCATGACTTAAAAGGAATTCCTTTTGATTGTCTTTATGCAGAAAATAAGTGTGGGGGAAGGGATTTCAAAGTGTGTTTTGTGAGAAAAAAAAAATCGTGGAAAAAGAGAAGAAAAGTTGTAAAAAGGATGAAAAAGAGTTCAAAAATAAGTGAGAATAAGCTCAAATGTGTTGGTTGTTGAAGAAAGGGTCCAAAAGGTTCAAATTTGGCTCCGAAAGTTGTTTAATCTTCCCTTTGTGTTTTAAAAGTTGATTTTTGCATTCAAAGGTGAATTCTAAGTGTCAATTTCATTACTTTGCTCACTTTGCTTTAAGAACGTTTGTTTATCCTTACCTTTCTTTGTTAGCCAATTCCCCTTAGCCCCATTACAACCCTTAACTTCTATCTTAAGTGTTATGTGTTTCAATAGGTGGAGTTTGGAATTGGTATGAGCATATGGTATCCCTGGTTCTCGCGTCTAAGTGGTAGCATTCCATTCATGAGATCATATACATGTCATAATTCCAGAAAATGCTTTCTTTGTTATAATCATATGTGAGTACTTGTTTTCATGTTTACATCAATCTTCTCACATATACCTAGTGTAGGGTGTGTAGTCAAAAAATCTGAGTGAAAATTGAGTGCATATCTAGTAAGGAATTGAGGGAATTCTCTAAGGCATGATACTACATTCAAAACCATGTTTTAATTGATTAAATGCGAGCTAGTGAATGGTGACCATGATTAAGTATGTGCTCGAGGGAAAGGATGACTAAAATCTATGTGAGTATTGATCCTTGGCATGTCATGTTTCATTAAAAATCCTTGAGGCAAATGTTGCAATCGAACCATTGAGGCGCTGTTCAAAAAGTACAATGTCACACATAAGGTTTCTACACCTTACCATCCTTAAACAAATGGCCAAGCCGAGGTTTCGAATAGAGAAATCAAGCAGATTTTAGAAAAAATCGTGGGGCCAACAAGGATGGATTGGAGCTTGCGTTTGGATGATGCACTGTGGGCATATCGTACGGCCTACAAAACCCCCCTTGGCATGTCCCCATTTTGGCTCATCTATGGCAAACCATGCCATCTTCCTGTAGAATTGGAGCACAAGGCGCATTGGGCTGTCAAAACATTCAACATGGACATTGATGCCGCTGGAATTCATAGGAAGCTTCAATTGAATGAACTTGAAGAGATTAGGCACGTGGCTTATGAGAACGCTCGAATTTACAAGGAGATAACCAAGGCTTATCATGATAAGATGATTCGTGGCAAATCATTCTCAATTGGGCAGAAAGTGTTACTTTTTAATTCCCGCCTTCGTTTATTCCCTGGTAAGTTACGTTCCAAATGGGTTGGCCCTTTTGTTATTACTAATGTTTTTCCATATGGTGCAGTCCAAGTTCAAAGCTTGAAAATAGGACAAAAATTCAAGGTGAATGGGCACCGTTTGAAGCCATACTACGAGCATTTTGAGGAGCATGTTGTGGTTGTGGAGGAATTACCCCTCCATGCCGTGGGCAACAATGAAGCTTAATTGGAGGTATTCGTCCGACTGCACGACGTTAAAGCAAGCGCTTCTTGGGAGGCAACCCATGCATTCAACGAAGGAAGCTCTAGGAATCACCCAATAACCAGATTTGCGTTCTTAAACCCTTCCCTTCTCTTTACTGCATTTATTTTGCTTTGATTAGTTTGTTGTGTTATTTGTTTGCTTTCTGTGAGTATATGCTTGAAACATTGAGGACAATGTTTGATTTAAGTGTGGGGGGGTAAACAAAGTGTTTTTTATGCAAATTCGTGAGATTTGATCAGCCATCACTTCTAAAGTTGTTTCTCACTGTTTTTAAGTGTTTTTAGAGTGTTTTGGAGTGTTTTTGTGTGTTTTGAAGTAATCATACGAAAATTTGATAAAAATTTGGAAAAAGTTTTGAAAAATTCCAAAAAGTGTTGTTTTAGAGTCATTGTGGTGTGTTTCTGTCTTATGTACCTTCCAACACAATGATGAGGATTTGGTTTTTAATTGCATGACTGTTAAAGAAAATTACGAACATGGATGGAAGTTTGATATGCTCTTGGTTTATGCTTAGTTGTAGTTGTTGTTTACGAATTCAAATTTGATCACAAAAGGAAGAAAATCAGTTTTTGTAACATGCTTGAAGGAAGAAACTCAAACTAACGCTACATCCCTAAGAGACTTGAGCCCAAACGTTCTTTTGGAGAGTTATTAATCTGTGATTCTTTGTTTTCTAAAGTTGTTGCATGATCTCATTATTCTTTGCTTGGTTGCTACTTAAAAGGCGTTTCATCATTTAGTTCCAAATACTAGAACTCATGCTCGTTCCATTCAAAGTATGACATTGATTTGCATAACACATGATCAAGATGAAGTTGTTTAGTGAGCCACAGCCAAAAAGCCGAACACCCCCCCCCTTTGTCATATGTTTTGTAGGTTTAACCCCTTTTGAGCCTTGTTTAGCCTATGTTCTTTGTTAACCACATTATCCTTACCTGGCCTAGAATATGACTATCCATACCCTTGTTCTTAAAGGATAGTGACGCATGACTTAGATGGAATTCCTTTTGATTGTCCTTTTGCAGAAAAACAAGTGTGGGGGAAGGGAATTGTGTATGTTTGTGTGCCAAGAAAAAGAAATAAGGCACGGGTTTGGTAAAGAAAAAGAAAAATTCGTGGAAAAAGAAAAAGAAAAGAAAAAGTTGTGAAAAGAATGAAAAAGAGTTGAAAAATAAGTGAGAATGAGCTCACAAGTGTCGATTGTTGAAGGAAGGGTCCAAAAGATCAAATTTGGCCCTCGAATGTGTAAATCTTCCCTTTTTTTGTTTAAAGTTGATTTCTACATTCAAAATTGAATTCTAAATGTTGATTTCATTGCTGATAGGAGCATATTTATGCGACTTGGTTAACTTGTTTCCTTGCATTTAGGTTGTTAGTTCTTAATTATTTTAGTATTTTAAGCTATTTTCGTGTGTTTGTAGGTCTAAAGTGCAAAGTAGGCAAGAAAGTGCATTTTGGTGCTTTTTGGAGCAGTTTTGGGCACTAAATGGATTGCACATGCTTGGAGCTAAGTGGATGGACGAAATTGAAGATCAAATGAGCTTAGGATCAAATGAAGAATGAAGAGTTCAAAATTGGAAGCCAAGGTTTCTAAAGTTGAAAGTTTCTATTCTTGGAGGTTTCCATTCTTGAAAGTTTCTATTCTTGGCTTGGAAGTTTCCTAATCCTTCCTCACCTATGTTCCAGCCACAAAAGGATTCCAAAATATGATAGGGCACCTAATTGGTTGTTCTAGAAGACCTAAATCTGCCCTAAAGTTCAGCCGCACCACCTTATGTCCTTTCCCTTCCTTGCCGCACAAGGGGGATCATTTCCTTCCCTATTTTCTGCCATAAATCACTTTCCCTTTCTTTTTAGTTCCCCTTTCCAATCCTTTCCTCTTTCTTGCCGCAACCATAGCTTTCCTTTTCTTCAGATCTGCTAAGTATCTCCCTTCCTGATTTCCTTAACTTTTGCTAACCTTTTCTTGGGGATTTGGAAAGTTAAAACCATCCCTAAAAATACATTAAAGTCGTGGCCCTCCCTTGCTCTATAAGTAACTCAATTTGCCGCAGCCTTTGGGGATCCCTGAACACATTCTCCGCATCCATTCCATCCACCTATCTACCTATCCATCATTTACCACCCATCACCACCCATTCTACACACCTTAACCCCTTGTGCCGCAGCTTTACAAAGGAAGAAGGAGATGATTAACTTGAAGCCGTGCCTAGCCATTCAAGACGTTGGATTGCTGGAACGTTTCTAGGTGTAATCTCTCTTTGTTTTCAATGTTTAATTTAATTTCTCTTTGTTTTGCTGTGAACATGAGGAGCTAAACCCTTTTGGCTAGGGGGAATTTCAAAGCCATGAATAAATATGTGATACGAGTTGATTACCTTCAGTTATTGTTTCATAAATCGTGAATGCAATTTGCTTAACTGTTTGATTCAAAACTTATTCTTGTATGTTGATTAAGGAGGCCTACTAATGTGATTAAAGTTAAGCACACAAATTACACCCTCTTGCTATTAATTGTAGTATAAAATCAAGTAGGGATCGTTCTGGACCGGGGATTTGGAGGGCTTGCTAATCTAACACAAACTAACTCAAATAAGCAACACAAGATTCAAAAGACTCTAAATAGACTAGTAAGACTCAAAACAGGTTCAAAACACTCAAAACAGCTTAAAAACACTAATTGGACAGATTCTAGACACTAGACACAACTTTGGACGAAAATTGAATCAAACTTGACTCAAAACACACAAAGGCACAAACTAAGACAGATTCTAACTAATTTGACTCAAACAAGTGAAGGGGGATTGGTTTTAGAGTGAAAGTAAGCTAAAACAAACAAAGACTTTAAACTAAGCTGATTTAGACCAAATTGGGTTTTTAGGATGGATGGTGAACTAGCTAGAGGTTTCCTTATCCACACATGACTTATATGCATATAACTTGACTTCCAATTACTCATTCATTGACTTACAAATGACAATGCCCCAGATTAACCGTGTCAATCACTAATTAACCTTCAGATTCTCCTAATTTCATTGAATTGGACGGACAACTCATCTACAACCAAATTATTCTCATCAATTTCCCTACATGACATCATAATAGAGACACAATCAGAGATCATTACGCTCAATGAGAATCATAAGCATTGACAAGGCATTCATAACTATGACATCAAGTTACTCACACCAAGAATTGAACTTAACACAATTGTTCCAGCAACCTTTACTACTTGTTGACAATTGTAGTAAAGATGCAAGTAGGGATCGTTCTAAACTGGGGATTAGGAAGGATTGCTAGTCTACTCTAAACTGACTTAAAAACACAAAAACAAACTTAAAAACACTTAATATGCCTCACAAGACTCAAAACAAACTTAAAAGACTCAAAATAGCTTAAAACAACCAAAAGGACTTAAAACAGACACTAGGGAGTTATTTGGACGAATTTAAGACTAGTAAGACTCAAAACACTAAAAACACAAGTTTGGACAGATTTAAACACAGTTCTAACTAATATAACACACTTAATTAAAGGGGGATTGGGTTTTGGACGAATTTAAATTAAAACAAGTCAGAAACTAAAACTAGACAGATTTGCACGAAATTGGGTGTTTTGGATGGATGATGGGCTAGCCAGAAGGTTCTTCTCCACACATGACACACTTGCATACAAACCAATTTTCAGTTGTTCATTCGATAAACCATGAAACTCAACACTCCAGATTAATTAGGTCGCTTAAATTAACCTCCAAGTTCTCCTTAAGTTATTGAATTGGATGGCAATGCGCATACAACAATTGAAAACATTCTCTAAAAGTCCCCTACGTGAACAGCACAATAAAGATACAATCAGAGATCAATAAACTTCATGAGAACTATAAGCATTGACGAGGCATTCGTAACTATGATGAGCATGATACTCCTGCCAAGAATTCACTTAACACGATTGTGACTAGCAACCTCCACTACATATGAATATAAGTTCATAACGATTAGGTGAAATTCCCCTATCTTCTAGCATCAAATTCATGCATGCAAACTAAGTGTCGACCCTCAATCAACATACAAGAATAAGTTATCAATCAAACAGTTAAGCAAATTGAATTCACAATTTATGAAATCACAACTGAAGGTAATCAATTCATATTGCAAGTATGTTCATGGCTTTGAATTTCCCTCTAGCCAAAACGAGTTTAGCCTCTCATGTTCACAGCAAAACAAAGAGAAATTAAATTAAACATTGAAAACAAAGATAGATTACACCTAGAAACGTTCTAGCAATCCAACTTGAATGACAAGCACGTCCAAGGGGTCTCCTTCTTCTTCCTTTGTAAAGCTGCGGCACAAGGGTTAGGGTGTGTAGAATGGGTGGTGATGGGTGATAGAGGATGGATAGGTAGATAGGTGGATGGGAGGTGGATTTTTGGCAGAAAGTGTGTAGAGAATTTAAATGGTTCGGCAAGCTTTATTTAAAGGACTAGGGTACTCAGAAAATAATAGGAAAGGTTTATAACTTAGCTAATTTTTCCTACAAGGAATAAATGTCAAAAATTAAAGAGAAAAGGAAAGGTAGGTGCGGCACAAAGAATAGGAAAGGCTACTTAGCAGATTTTGTGGAGAAAAGGTAAGTAAGGCTGCGGCAAGAAGTAAGGAAAAGGGAAAGTCTTGCAAGGCAAGGAAAAGAGGAAATCTAGAAGGGATAGGGTGCGGTACAGATTAGGAATGGGATTAGGTCTGCTAGAATCATTTATTTAGTGTCCTAAACTGAAAATAATGCCCCCTTGCAACAGGAATTAAAGTAAATTCGGATTAGGACCAAATCAAGAAACTTGGCTAACATTCCTTCTTCTAAACTCCTTTCTTCAAAATCTTTGACTTAAGTCTTCAAGCACATTCCTAATCCTTGTTGAACATCAATTTCGTCCATCCACCTTGCTCCAAGCATGTGCAATCCATTTAGTGCCCAAAACTGCTCCAAAATGCACTTTCTTGCCACTTTAGCCCTTTGGACCTACAAACACACGAAAATAGCTTCAAATACTAAAATAACTAAGAACTAACAACCTAAATGCAAGGAAATAAGTTAACCAAGTCGCATAAATATGTTCCTATCAAGTTTAGCTCCTCATGTTCGCAAAACAAAGATAATTAAACCTAAACATTGAAAACAAAAGATGGATTACACTTAAGAATGTTCCAGCAATCCAAACTTGATTGGCAAGCACGTCCAAGGGTCCCCCTTCTTCTTCTTTGCTGTGGTTCAAGGTGTGGGTGAAGGTTTGAGTGATGAATTGTATGAAAAAATGGCTGAAAGTATGAATAGTAGTGATTGGATGGGTGGTGATCTCTCTTTGGTGCGGCAAAGACTTTTTATTTATAGGGAAAGGAAGTCAAAGCCCTAATTAATTTTGGAGACGAATTTGCATTCCAAATCCTCTAAGAAAAAGGGTAAATAAATGTCAGAATCCTAGGGATAAAGGGAAAGGATATGCGGCAGCTCCTAAAAGGAAAGGGAATGTTCTTCCTTATGCGGCAAGGAAGGAAATTTAAAGGGATATGTGTGGCAACCTTCTTTGACTGGGATTATCCTTCTAGAACCATGTAATTAAGTGTCCTAATATAGTTAGGGATCCTCTTTTACAGCTAGAATTTAGGTAAAGTAGGTTTAGGAAAAGGTTAGGACAAAATAAGGTAACTTTGGCTATTATTCCTTCATTCTTGCTGGTTCCTTATCTTCCTTTTTCTTGAATTAATTCCTTCATCTCTTTTACACATTCCTATCCTCTTTTGGTCTTCAAATTCGTCCATCCACCTTGCTCCATGCATGTACTATCCATTCCAAGCCCAAAATGCACCAAAATGCACTTTCTTGCCACCTTAGCCCTTTGGACCTACAAACACACGAAAATAACTTAAAATACTAAAATAACTATGAACTAACAACATAAATGCAAGAAAACAAGCTAACTAAGTTGCATAAATATGCTCCTATCATATTTGCACTGTTTTAAGCATTCGCGGGATAAAACGAGCGTGCGTTTGACATGCTTTGGAACTTAAGACATTAAAAATGATTTCTCATAAAGTCAAATGCTTATTTGGTGTCAAAAGCACTTTATGTTTTGATTTGGAGTGTATTTGCATTGTTTTAAGCATTCATGGGATAAAACGAACGTGCGTTTGACATGCTTTGGAGCTTAAGAAAATAAACACATATAATATGCTAATAAGACATTAAGAATGATTCCTCAAAATATCAAATGCTTATTTGGTTTCAAAAGTATACTATTTTTCGATTTGCAGAGTATTTGCACTGTTTTAAGCATTCGTGGGATAAAACAAGGGTGCATTTGCCACACTTTGGTACTTAAGCATATAAACACATATAATATGCTACTAAGACATTAGGAATGAAATCTCAAAATATCAAATACTTATTTGGTGTCAACAGTACACTATGTTTCCAATTCGGAGTGTATTTGCACTATTTTAAATATTCGTGGGATAAATCGGGCGTGCGTGTGACATGCTTTGGAACTTAAGCATATAAACACATATAATATGCTAATAAGACATTAAGAATGATTTCTCAAAACATCAAATGCTTATATGGTGTCAAAAGCACATTATTTTTCGATTTGGAGTGTATTTGCTCTATTTTAAGCATTCGTGGGATAAAACGAGCGTGCGTTTGATACGCTTTGGAACTTAAGCATACAAACACATATAATACACTGATAAGACATTAAGAATGAGTTCTCAAAAGATCAAATGCTTATTTGGTGTCAAAAGTACACTATTTTTCGATTTAGAGTGTATTTGCACTGTTTTAAGTATTCGTGGGATAAAACGAGCGTGCGTTTGACACGCTTTGGAACTTAAGCATATGAAGACATATAATAAGCTAATAATACATTAAGAATGAGTTCACAAAAGATGAAATGCTTGTTTGGTGTCAAAAGTACACTATTTTTTTATTTGGAGTTTATTTGCACTGTTTTAAGCATTCTTGGGATAAAACGAGCGTGCGTGTGACATGCTTTGGAACTTAAGTAAATAAACACATATAATACGCTATAAAGACATGAAGAATGATTTCTCACAAGATCAAATGCTTATTTGGTGTCAAAAGTACACTATTTTTTTCGATTTGGAGTGTATTTACATTGTTTTAAGCATTCCTGGGATAAACGAGTATGCGTGTGACATGCTTTGGTACTTAAGCAAGTAAACATATATAATATGCTAAAAAGACATTAAGAATGATTTCTCAAAAGATCAAATGCTTATTTGGTTTCAAAAGTACACTATTTTTCGATTTGGAGGGTATTCGTACTATTTTAAGCATTTGTGGGACAAAACGAGTGTGCGTTTGACACGCTTTGGAACTTAGGCGACTAAACACACAGAATACGCTACTAAGACATTCATAATGAGTGTCCAAAAGATAAAAAGCATTATTTGTGTCAAAAGTACATAGTTTTTCTTTTTGTATTGTTTTAAGCATTCCTGGGATAAAACAAGCATGCGTTTGACGTTTGACACGCTTTGGAACTTAAGCAACTAAACACACATAATACGCTACTAAGGCATTCATAATGGGTGTCCAAAAGATCAAAAGCATTATTTGTGACTTAAACAAACAAACTTGTAGAAACAAACTAAAGGGTACGAAATTAAGGTGACTTAAGGGGTGAAAGGCTAGCTAGAGGGTCCTTCTCCACGCATGACACATATGCAACACAAATTGATTTCCAGTAATTATTCTTATAAACCATGAATGACAATGCCCCAAGTTAACCGTGAACCACACTAATTAACCATCAGATTTTCCTAAATTTATTGAATTGGACTCAGCGACGCAACCAAATTATTTTTATCAAGTTCCCTATATGAACAACATGATAGAGATACATATCAAAGATCATTAAGTTCTATGAAAATCATAAGCATTGACATGACATTCGTAACTATGAGCAGCATGATACTCCTGCCAGGAATTTACTTAACGCGATCGTGACTACCAACCTCCACTACTTGTAAATATAAGTTTGTACCTATTAGGTGAAACTCCCTTATATTTTAGCATCAAATTCATGCATGCAAACTAAGTAGGCCTCCTTAATCAACATACAAGAATAAGTTCTCAATCAAACAGTTAACTAAATTGCATTCACGATTTATGAAATAATAACTGGATGTAATCAATTCATATCACATATATGTTCATGGCTTTGAATTCACCTCTAGCTAAAACGAAATTAGTTCCTCATGTTTATCATAACTGAAAACCAAATTAAAACAAACATTGAACTAAAAATTAAGGATAGAATACACCAAGCAACGCTCCAGAAATCCAAAGGCGTGGACAGCAAGCACGGCTCCAAGTTCTCCTCCTTCCTTGCAAAGCTGCGGCACAAAGTGTATTGTTCTCTGATTGTAGGCTCTTGTGTGTGGTATTCAAATTATGCAGCACTATGGTGTATTTATAGGGCTAGATGCGGCACACAAGTTATCTTGGAGAAGGACTTAGCACTCCAAATCCACAAGGAAAAGGTCAATTACATGGCAGAAACCAAGGAGGATAAGGAAAGGGTGCGGCCGATTTCTAGGCTTCTAGAACCAAGTTTGTAGGTGTCCTAATCTGAAAATAACTCCCCCTTGCAGCTGGAATTAAGGTGAAATAGGATTAGGATAGGATAAGATTAGTTTGCATAAGATAAGATTGGATAAGGTTTGGATAAGATAAGGTAGTTTGGATAATGTTTCCTTCTTTTTAGTTGATTCCTTATCTTCCAAATCTTGAATTAATTTCTCCAGATGTTAAGCACATTCCTAGCCTCTCTTGAACTTCAACAACGTCCATCCATCTTGCTCCATGCATGTGCTATCCATTCCAAGTCCAAAACTGCTCTAAAATACTCCAAATTGCACTTTCTTGCCAACTTTGTCATTTGAACCTACAAACACAAGAAAATAGCTTAAAACACTCTAATAAACAGAAACTAAGTAAATGCGAAGAAACAAGCTAAGTAGGTCGCATAAACATGCTCCTATCAAACTTAAGCATATAAACACATATAATACGCTAATAATTAATCAAGAATGAGTTCTCAAATGATCAAATGCTTATTTGGTGCCAGAAGTACATTATTTTTCGATTTGCATTGTATTTGCACTGTTTTAAGCATTCGTCCGATAAAACGAGCGTACGTTTGACATTCTTTGGAACTGAAGCATATAAACACATAATACGCTATTAAGACATTAAGAATGATTTCTCAAAAGATCAAATGCTTATTTGGTTTCAAAAGTACACTATTTCGATTTGGAGGGCATTTGCACTATTTTAAACATTTGTGGGACAAAACGAGTGTGTGTTTGACACGCTTTGGAACTTAAGCAACTAAACACACATAATACACTACTAAGGCATTCATAATGAGTGTCCAAAAGATCAAAAGCATTATTTGTGTCAAAAGTACACAGTTTTTCTTTTTGAAGTGTATTTGCACTGTTTTAAGCATTCGTGGGATAAAACAAGCATGCGTTTGACACGCTTTGGAACTTAAGCATATAAACACATATAATAGGCTAATAAGACATCAAGAATGAGTTCTCAAATGATCAAATGCTTATTTGGTGTCAAAAGTACATTATTTTTTGATTTGCATTGTAATTGCACTGTTTTAAGCATTCGTGGGATAAAACGAGCGTACATTTGAAATTCTTTGGAACTTAAGCATATAAACACATATAATACGCTAATAAGACATTAATAATGAGTTATCAAATGTTCAAATGCTTATTTGGAGTAAAAAGTACAATATTTTCGATTTGGAGTGTATTTGCACTGTTTTAAGCATTCGTGGGATAAAACGAGCATGCGTTTAACATTCTTTCGAACTTAAGCATATAAAGACATATAATACGCTAATAAGACATCAAGAATGAGTTCTCAAACAATTAAATGCTTATTTTGGGTCAAAAGTACATTATTTTTTCATTTGGATTGTATTTACACTGTTTTAAGCATTCGTGAGATAAAACGAGCGTACGTTTGACACGCTTTGGAACTTAAGCATATAAACACATATAATACGCTAATAAGACACTAAGAATGAGTTCTCAAACGATCAAATGCTCATTTGGTGTCAAAAGAACAATATTTTTCAATTTGGAGTGTATTTGCACTGTTTTAAGCAATCGTGGGAGAAAACGAGCGTGGGTTTGACATGCTTCGGAACTTAAGCATATAAACACATATAATACTGATAGGAGTATATTTATGTGACTAGTTGGTGTGTTTTCTTGCATTTATTTAGTTAGTTATTGCTTATTTAAGTGTTTTAAGTGATTTTCGTGTGTTTGTAGGTCCAAGAAGCAAAGTTGACAAGAAAGTGCAAAATTGAGCATTTTGGAGCAAATCTGGGCTTGGAATGGATAGCACAAGCAATGGGCAAGTGGATGGACGAATTTGAAGTTCAAGAGGAGCTAGGAAAGTGCAAAAGATCTGGAGAAATTAATTCAAGTCGTTGGAGATAAGGAATCAGCTCAGAAGAAGGAGAATTATCTAAAACATTATCCAAACTGCCTTATCTTATCCTTATCTTATCCAAACCTTATCTTGTCTTATCTTATCCTAATCCTATCCTAACTTAATTCCAGCTGCAAGAGGGATTTATTTTCAGTTTAGGAGACATAAAAACATGTTCTAGAAGATCCTTATCCTCTCGTACTTTGGTGCCGCCCCTATCCTTCTAGAAAGACATTTCCCTTAAGTTTCTGGAGGCCTTATCCTTTTCCCTAAAAAGTGGTGCCTGGTCCCTTTTAATGTACCTTCTAGAACCCTGAAATCCAGCCGCATGTTCTTGATGTGAACTAATTCAACACACAAATTAAACCCTCTTGTTGACGATTGTAGTATATATGCAAGTAGGGATCGTTTTAGGCCGGGGATTATGAGGGATTGCTAATCTACTAAAAAATGACTCAAAAACACAAAACTAAACTTAAAAACAGAAAACTAGACTCAAAGAAAGCAAAACTAGACTCTAATAAATCAAAACAACTTAAAAGACTCAAAACAGCACAAAACAAGCTAATTGACTCAAAACAGACACTAAGGATGGTTTTGGACGAAAATTGATTCTCACTTGACTCAAAACACTTAAAAACACAAAATAGGACAGATTCTAACTAGCTTGACGCTCTAAAGTAAAGGGGGTTGGGTTTTTGACGAATTTAAAGTAAAACAAGTAAAATAAAAACTTAAACAGATTTTGGCACGAAATTGGTGAATTGGATGGATGATGGGCTAGCTAGAGGAACCTTCTCCACACATGATACACTTGCATACAAATTGATCTCTAGTTGCTTTTTTGATAAACCATGAATGACAATGCCCCAGATTAACCGTGCCAGCACTAATTAACCTTCAGATTTTCTGACTACACTCCCTACACTAGGTATATGTGAGAAGATTGATGTAAACATGAAAACTATTACTCACATATGTTTAAAACAAAGAAGGCACTTTCTGGAATTATTAATCAAAATCATGTATATGATCTCATGAACGGAATGCTACTACTTAGATGCAAGAACCAGTGACACCATATGCTCATACCAATTCCATACTCCACATATTGAACACATAACACCCAAGATAGAAGTCAAAGGGTTGTAACGGGGCTAAGGGAATTGGCTAACAAAGAAAGGTTAGGTTAAACAAACGTTCTTAAAGCAATAGTAAGCAACGTAATGAAATTGACACTTAGAATTCACTTTTGAATGCAGAAATCAATTTTAAACACAAGGGAAGTTTCATGCAACACTTAGGGTCAAATTCAAACTTTTGGACCCTTTCTTCAACAACCAATACTTGTGAGTTCATTCTCACTTATTTTCAACTCTTTTTTTTTTTTGTTCACCCGTGCCTACTTGCTTTGGCACATAAAACATACTTTTGAAATCCATTCCCCCACACTTGCTTTTCTGCATAATGTTTATCAAAAGGAATTCCCTTTAAGTCATGCTTTACTATCCTTTAAGACCAAATGTATGGATAGTCCTATACTAGGCTAGGTAAGGTTAATGTGGTTAACAAAGAACATAGGCTAAATAAGGCTCAAAAGGGTTAAACCTACAAAATAATTAAAGAAGAGGGGGTACGGCTGTTTGGCTCTGGTTTACTAAACAACTTCATCTTGATTGTGTGTTATGCAATTCAATGTCTTGCTTTGAATGAGACGAGTATGAGTTCTAGTATTTGGTTCTATAATGATGAAAATGCATTCCAAGTAGCAACCAAGCAAAGAAATAATGAGATCATGCAACGACTTTAGAAAACAAAGAATCACAGATTAATAACTCTCCAAAGAAGGTAAAGGCTCAAGTCTCACAGGGATGTAGCGTTAGTTTGAGTTTCTTCCTTCAAGCATGTTACAAAAACTGATTTTTTTCTTTGTGATTACATGTGAATTCATAAATGACAACTACAACTAAGCATTAACCAAAGAGCATATCAAACTTCAATCCATGTTTGTAACTTTCTTTAACAGTCATGCAATTAAAAACCAAATCCTCACCATTGTGTTGGAAAGTACCCTAAGACACAAACACACAAAACAACTCTTTTTGGGTTTTTCAAAACTTGTTTTCAAATTTTTTTTTTCAAAATTTTCGTATTTTTACTTCAAAAACACTTTAAAACACTCTAAAACACTTAAAAACAGTGAAAACAACTTTAGAAGTGATAGGTGATAAAATCCCACGAATTTTGCATAAAAACACTTTGTTTACCCCCCCCACACTTAAACCAAACATTGTCCTCAATGTTTCAAACATAAACTCACATATCAGTAAACAAGGAACTAAACAAAGCAAAATGAATGCAAAATAAATGCAGTAAAGAGAAGGGTTTAGGAACACAAATCTGGTTATGGAGCGATTCCTAGTTCTTCTTTATTCGAATGCATGAGTTGCCTCCCAAGAAGCGCTTGCTTTAACGTCTTGTAGCCGGATGAAAACCTCTATTCAAGCTGCATTGGAGCCCACGACATGGAAGGGAATGTCTTCCACAACCTACCCCACAACATTCTCATAATATGGCTTCCAACGATGCCCATTCACTTTGAATTCTACACCATTCCTTAAGCTTTGAATGTGGACTGCACCATAAGGAAAAACATTAGTAACAACAAATGGGCCAATCCATTTAGAACGCAACTTACTGGGGAACAATTGTAGGCGGGAGTTGAAAAGCAACACTTTCTGCCCTATTGAGAATGTTTTGCCACGAATCATCTTGTCATGGATTGCCTTTGTCTTCTCTTTGTAAATTAGAGTCTTTGTAGCAACCGGAGTTTTGTCCACCAAAGCACCTCCCGCTGAGGCATCTAGCATTTGTCTCTCAATTGAAAGAAGTCATTTGTAGAAATATTGAATGAGAAGCTCTTCCTTCATTTGAAGTTGAGGGCACGATGCAACAAGGGCCTTGAAACGCTCATAATAGGCTGGAAATGACTCTCCATGGTTTTATTGAATTTCACTAATCTTCTTCCTCAAAAGAATAACTCTCAAAGTTGGGAAAAATTTCTCTAAGAATGCTTTCTTCATGCTTTCCCAAGATGTGACGGTTGCAGGTGCTAATTCATAGAGCCAATCCTTCGTCTTTTCCAAAAGTGAGAATGGAAAAGCCTTCATCTTCAGAATATTGCTATCCAAAGAGCAAAGAGCATATCAAACTTGAATCCATGTTTGTAATTTTCTTTAACAGTCATGCAATTAAAAACCAAATCTTCACCATTGTGTTGGAAAGTACCCTAAGACACAAACACACAAAACAACTCTTTTTGGGTTTTTCAAAACTTGTTTTCAAATTTTTTTTCAAAATTTTCGTATTTTTACTTCAAAACACTTTGTTTACCCCCCCCCAAACACTTAAACCAAACATTGTCCTCAATGTTTCAAACATAAACTGATAGGAGCATATTTATGCGACTTAGTTAGCTTGTTTCCTTGCATTTATTTAGTTAGTTTCTACTTATTAGAGTGTTTTAAGCTATTTTCGTGTGTTTTCAGGTTCAAATGACAAAGTTAGCGAGAAAGTGCAATTTGGAGCATTTTAGAGCAGTTTTGGGCTTGGAATGGATAGCACATGTATGGAGCAAGGTGGATGGACGAATTTGAAGTTCAAGAGAGGCTAGGAATGTGCAAAAGAGTTGAAGAAATTAATTCAAGTCATTGAAGATAAGGAATCAGCTAAAAAGAAGGAACATTATCCAAAACCTTATCCAACCTTATCTTATCCAAACTAACCTTATCTTACCTTACCTTATCTTATCCTATCCTAATCTTATCCTACCTTAATTCCAGCTACAAGGGGGACTCCTTTTCATATTAGGACACCTAAAACCTTTTTTTAGAAGGCATTTTCCTTCTAGAAACATGCCACAACACTCCTTTCTAGAAGCCCTAAAAATCTGGCGCCCCAACCTTTCTAGAAGGCCTTTTCCTTGTTGGATTGGAGTCCTAAATCCTTTTCCTTGACAACCTAGGCCAAGTAATCCCTAGGCCTATATATACCCCAATCTGCCGTACCATTCAAACCACCACCATCTACCATAACTCACCTACATCCATCCACCACACCATCCACCACACAACCTCTTGTGCCGCAGCTTTGCAAGGAAGGAGAAGGAAAGAGCCATCTAGAGCCGTGCTTGCCATTCAAGACGTTGGATCGTTGGAGCATTTCTAGGTGTATTCTATCCTTTGTTTTCAATGTCTAAATTTATTTATCTTTGTTTAATTGCGAACATGAGGAATTAAACTCGTTTTAGCTAGAGGTGAATTCAAAGCCATGATTATATGTTTTATATGAACTGATTACATCCAGTTATTGTTTCTTGAGTTCTTGAATGTGATTTACGTATCTGAGTTATCAAAACTTGTTTATGTATGTGGATTGAGGGTCGACACTTAATTTGTATGCATGAACTTGATGCTAGAGTATAAGGGAGTTTCACCTAATTGTTATGAACTTATATTCACAAGTAGTGGAAGTCACTAGTCATGATTGTGTTAAGTAAATCCTAGGCAGGAGTATCATGCTTTTCATAGTTACGAATGCCTCGTCAATGCTTATGGATTTCAAAGAACTTAATGACCTTTGATATGTTTTTCTATCATGCTTTTCATAGTTAGGGAACTTGATAAGGATAATTTGGTTGTGATGCGTATTCCATCCAATTCAATGAGTTAAGGAAAATCTGATGGTTAATTTGTGCTATCACAATTAACTTGGGGTGTTGTCATTCATAGTTTAAATTCTGATTCTTTCTTACCTATTCAATTGTGGCAAATTAGCTAAGTTATGAACCTTTCTTATTATTTTCTGATTGCCTTTCAACCCTAGCCCTATAAGTAAAGCCATCCGCACCATTTAGTTTCTCGAGACCATTCAACACAATTTCTGCCGCAAGCTCTCTATTCCTCCATCCATTCCATCCATCTCTCTTTCTATCCTTCCCCTACCACCCTTCCATATTGTCTAAACCTATTCTACCTCTCTGCCGCAACTCTTAGATCATCCATTCACCATCCACACCTTGGTGCCATATACTTGGAAGAAAGGAGAATTGCTCTGAGTTGTGCTAGCCATTCAAGACGTTGGATTAATGTTTAAATTCAATTGTTTATGTTTAATTGCAAGTATGTGGAACTAATTCGTTTTTGGCCAGAGGAATTTCAAAGCCATGAATATATATATGATATGAGTTGATTACCTTCAGTTATTGTTTCATAAATTGTGAATGCAATTTGCTTAACTGTTTGATTCAAAACTTATTCTTGTATGTTGATGAAGGAGGTTTACTTAGTTTGCATGCATGAATTTGATGCTAGAAGGTAAGGGAGTTTCACCTAATCGTTATGAACTTATATTCATAAGTAGTGAAGGTTGCTGGTCACGATCATGTTAAGTAGATTCCTGGCAGGAGTATCATGCGCTTTCATAGTTACGAATGCCTTGTCAATGCTTATGATTTTCATAGAGCTTAATGATCTTTGATTGTATCTCTATTATGCGCTTTCATGTAGGGAACTTTTGAAGAATAATTTGATTGTGATGCGCTATTTCCGTCCAATTCAATGACATAAGGAAAATCTGAGGGTTAATTTAAGCGTACCTAATTAACCTGGGGTGTTGAGGTTCATGGTTTATCGAAATCGCAACTGGAAATCAATTTGTGTTGCATATATGTCATGTGTGGAGAAGGAACCTCTAGCTAGCCCATCATCCATCCAATTCACCAAATTCGTCCAAATCTGTCTAAGTCTTTAGTTTACTTGTTTTAGCTTAATTTCGTCCAAAGCTCAATTCCCCTTTACTTGGTTGTGTCAAATTAGTTAGAATCTGTCCAAACTTGTGTTTTTAGTGTTTTGAGTCAAGTAAAGTTAGGAATTCGTCCAAAGTACTCTCTAGTGTCTGTTTTGAGTCTATTTGGCTGTTTTAAGCTGTTTTGAGTCTTTTAAGTTTGTTTTGAGTCTTGTGAGCTTTGTTAAGTATTTTTAAGTCAGTTTAGAGTAGATTAGCAATCCCTCATAATCCCCGGCTGATAAGAGCATATTTATGCGACTTAGTTAGTGTGTTTTCTTGCATTTATTTAGTTAGTTATTGCTTATTATAGTGTTTTAAGCTATCTTCGTGTGTTTGTAGGTCCAATTGGCAAAGTTGGCAAAAAGATGCAATTTGGAGCATTTTAGAGCAGTTTTGGGCCAAGAATGGATAGCACATGTACGAAGCAAGATGGATGGACGAATTTGAAGTTCAAGAGAGCCTAGGAATGTGCAAAAGAGTTGAAAAAATTAATTCAAGTCATTGAAGATAAGGAATAAGCTACAAAGAAGGAGAATTACCCAAAACATTATCCAAACTACCTTATCTTATCCTTATCTTATCCATACCTTATCCTATCCTAATCCTTTCTTAACTTAATTCCTGTTGCAAAAAGGGTTTTAATTTCAGTTAGGAGACATAAAAACCTGATTTCTAGGAACCTTATCCTCTCCTACAAAGGAGCCGCACCTTTGTCCTAGATCCCTTGGGTTTTTGACCTTCTAGATGTCTTATTTCCTGCGAGGATTACATAACCTTTTCCGCTTAGGATTGTGTTATTATTTTCCTACACAAACTACATTTTGCAATCCTTTTCCTACACTAAAAGTTTGTGCCGCACCTCACCCTTTTGCTGCACCATTCAGTCACACCACCATCCATCATTCACACATCTCTACACTACAATCAGCCATACACCCTCTTGTGCCGCAACTTGCAAGGAAGGAAGGAATCTGGAGTGTTTTCTAGGTGTTTTCTATCCTTGTTTCAATGTTTGATTTTATTTATTTTTGTTTGATTGCGAACATGAGGAACTAATTTCTTTATAGTTAGAGGCGAATTCAAAGCCATGGACATATGTTTTATATGAATTGATTTCCTTCAGTTATGATTTCATGAATTGTGAATGTGGTTTACTTATCTGTTTTACTGAGAATTTGTTCTTGTGTGTTGATTAAGGAGGCCTACTTAGTTTGCATGCATGAATTTGATGCTAGAGTATAAGGGAATTTCACCTAATCGTTATGAACTTATATTTTCAAGTAGTGGAGGTTGCTAGTCACGATCGCGTTAAGTAAATTCCTGGCAGGAGTGTTATGCTTTTCATAGTCACGAATGCCTTCTCAATGCTTATGATTTTCACAAAGCTTAATGATCTTTGTTTTGTGTCTCTGTCATGCTTTTCATAGTTAGGGAGCTTAATAAAGAATGATTTGGGTTGTCGTATGCTTTCATCCAATTCAATGAGTCTAGGGAAATCTGAGAATTAATTAGTTCAACACAATTAATTTGGGGCATTGTCGTTCATGGTTTGTTGAAAGAATAACTGGAAATCGATTTACATGCATATGCTCATGTGTGGAGAAGGGCCCTCTAACTAGCCTTTCACCCTTTTCAATTCACCAAATTCGTTTTTATAAGTGTTTTATGCAAAGTTTCTGTTTTAAGTTTTAAATTCGTCAAAAACAAACCCCCTTTCATTTAATCTTGTTTTTATAGTCAAAACCTGTTTTCTTTTAGTTGTTTGAGTCTTTTAAGTTCTATTTTCGTCAAAACCAATTGTTAGGTCTAGATTTGAGTCCTTTCGATTGTTTCTTGCTGTTTTTAGTGTTTTAAGTTAGTTTTGAGTCATTAGAGTCTAGTTTAGTGCTTTTGAGTCTTATTTGTGTTGATTAGCATCCCTAGTTAATCCCCGGTCTAGAACGATCTCTACTTGCATCTCTGCTACAATTGTCATCAATAGGGTTTAATTTGAGTGTCATATAAATTTCACATCAAATTTTGGCGCCGTTGCTGAAGATTAGCAAAATTGCTAATCCCTTGTTTGCCGTGTGTTTCTGATTTTGTTTTGTTCTCTTGTTTTAGGTACTAGTTTATGAGTTTGAATACCCCGTGGCTGCTCAAGGTAAGAATGATGAGTTCGAATTGAAGTCAAGCTTGTTGCATCACATTCCCAAATACCATAGGCTATCTATGGAAGATCCAAACAAGCATCTTAAGGAGTTCGAAGTGGTTTGTTCGAGCATGACACCAATCAATGTCGATGGGAACATTTTGATGATGAAGGCTTTTCCATTCTCTCTTTTGGAAAAGGGTAAAGGTTGGCATTATGAATTAGCACCCGGAACGGTCACTTCTTGGGAAAGCATGAAGAGGGCGTTTTTAGAAAACTTCTTCCCCACTTCAAGAGTCATTCTCTTAAGGAAGAAGATTAGTGGAATTCAACAAAGCCAACGAGAGACATGCCCATCATACTATGAGCGTTTTAAGGCTCTTGTCGCCTCATGTCCTCAACATCAAATGAAAGAAGAACTTTTACTTCAATACTTCTATGAAGGATTTCTTCCAATCGAGCGACAAATGCTAGATGCTTCAGCGGAAGGTGCATTGGTTGGCAAAACACCAATGGCTGCAAAGATCCTAATCGCCAACCGAGAGTTGAATGCACAACAATACGAGGGCCTTGGACAAAGAGACCCCCCACGGCAGCAAGTCAATGAGGTAAGTTCTACATCCGACATTCAATCTCAATTAACTAACCTCACTTCCATTATATCTCAGATGGCCGAAGGAATGAAGATACAAGGACCAAGTGTTTGTGGCGTATGTTCTATGCAAGGACATCTCACTGACCAATGCCCTCAATTGATTGAGAAAGGAGGGTGGGAATCTGCCAATGCCGTGGGTTTTGGGAGCCAAAATCAGCCACACAATGATCCTTATTCCAATACTTACAATCCGGGCTGGAAAGATCATCCAAATTTCAAGTGGAAGGAGCCTCAACAACCACAACAACAAAGTGGATTTAGGCAGCAACCTCTGGTTTTCTATTCAAAACCATACGCATCCACACAACCCCAAGCATAACCTACCCAAACCAAATCAGGTTCGTCCATTGATAATGATCAGATTTTTCAATTACTAACTTCTATGTCGCAGAGCATGCAAAATAGAGACAAAAAGGTGGATGAGTTGGAGAAGCAAGTAGGGTAGATTTCAGAGTTCCTAGGGCAATTCCGAGAACAAGGCAAACTTCCTAGCTCAACCGTGGTGAATCCAAATGAAGGATTTGAATCCGCCAAGGCCATTATGTTGAGAAGTGGAAAAGAAGTTGGAACTGAGCCACAACCATCCAAATCTGGTCATATTGAGGATGAAAAGTTGCTGATCAAAGAGGAGGAGGGAACCAAAACCTCGGCAAGGGTGGAGCAACCCTTGCCGCAGCCACATTCCAATCCTAAACCGTCCCTAACCACCAAGGTCAGTCCAAAATTGAATTTTTCAAGTTCTATTCCACTAAATGCACCCTTTCCTAGCAGGTTTAGGCAATCAAAGAAGGAAGAGAACGAGAAAGACATTCTGGAAACGTTTAGGAAAGTGCAAGTCAATATACCTATCCTTGATGCAATTAAGCAAGTTCCAAGGTATGCTAAGTTTTTGAAAGAACTTTGTACAACAAGGAGAAGAATTTTGAACAAAGAAGTTTTCCAGGTACATGAGAATGTCTCTGCTGTTTTGCAAAGGAAATTACCCCCTAAATGCAAAGATCCCGGTAGTTTTACAATTCCTTGCGTTATTGGCAATACTAAGTTTGAACATGCTATGTTAGACTTAGGAGCTTCAATTAATGTCACGCCTTACTTAATTTATGCATCTATGAATTTAGGAGAGCTTAAAAATGATGGTGTTATAATTCAATTAGCCGATCGTAATAACGCATATCCGAAAGGAGTTTTGGAAGATGTTTTGGTGCAGGTGGATAACTTGCTATTCCCAGCAGATTTCTATGTTTTAGAGATTGAGGATTCGCCCAATATCACCCCATTCCCGATCCTACTTGGGAGGCCCTTCATGAAAACAGCACGCACCAAGATTGACGTGTTCAGAGGGACTTTAACAATGGAATTTGATGGGGAGATTATTGATTTTAACATTTCTGAAGCTATTAAATTCCCTAAAGATGATCATTCTTGCTCTTCTATTGATGCATTTGATTCATTGGCGCAGGAATTCTTTGACTTGTTGGAAGAAGATCCCCTTGAAAGAACAATTGCACAATGACTTGGAATGAAGCCCTATCTGGCCGTACCTAATGAAGAACAAGCCGAGATTGTGGCTGCTTTTGACTCATTGCCACAACATCGTGGTAAGCCTCCTAACCCAATTCCAATTCCCGTTTCTACTAATACGTTGTTACCTTTTGCGATTCAAGCCCCTACTCTTGAACTTAAGCCATTGCCGGATCATTTAAAGTATGTCTTCTTGGGAGATGAAGAGACGTTGCCCGTCATTGTCTCTGCATCACTCACGGCAATAGAGGAGGAGAAGTTGATTCCGGTGTTGAAAGAGCACAAAACAGCCATTGGATGGACATTGGCCGACATTAAAGGAATTAGCCCTACAACATGCATGCATCGCATACTTCTAGAGGAGGGGGCTAAACCAAATAGAGAGGCTCAACGCCGACTCAACCCTTCAATGATGGAAGTTGTGAAAAATGAGATGATCAAGCTTCTCGATTGTGGAGTGATTTATCCAATTTCGGATAGCCGTTGGGTTTCACCGGTGCAAGTTGTTCCAAAGAAATCCGGAGTCACTATGGTGAAGAATGTCGAGAATGAGCTTGTGCCAACCCGTATCCAAACAGGTTGGAGAGTGTGCATTGATTATAGGAAGCTCAACGCCACCACAAGGAATGACTACTTCCCTTTGCCGTTGATTGATCAAATGCTTGAAAGGTTAACCGGTCATTCTTTTTATTGTTTTCTTGATGGCTATTCGGGATATAATCAGATTGTCATAGCCCCGGACGACCAAAAAAGACCACTTTCACCTGCCCCTTTGGTACCTTTGCCTATCGTCGCATGCCATTCGGTTTATGCAATGCACCTGCCACATTTCAAAGATGCATGGTAAGTATCTTTTCCGATTTTTTTGAGAAGATTATTGAGGTTTTCATGGATGACTTTAGTGCATTTGGTGATTCGTTTGACGGTTGTTTGCAAAATCTCACATTAATCTTGCAACGATGCGTTGAAACTAACCTTGTGTTAAATTGGGAAAAATATCACTTTATGGTTAAACAAGGTATAGTTTTAGGGCACATCATTTCAGAAAGGGGAATTGAGGTTGATAAATCAAAAATAGATCTTGTACGCTACTTACCCTCTCCTACTTCGGTTAGAGAGGTTCGTTCGTTTCTTGGTCATGCAGGTATCTATAGGCGATTCATCAAGGATTTTTCGAAGATTTCTCAACCTTTGTGCCGTCTCCTTCAAAAGGAAATAGCTTTCAAGTTTGACGACGAATGTGAGAAGGCTTTCAACCAACTCAAAAAGATGCTAACCACGACACCAATCATTATGTCGCCAGATTGGAGCCTTCCGTATGAGCTAATGTGCGATGCTTCCGACTATGCATTAGGGGCTGTGTTAGGACAAAGGAAGGACAAGAATCTGCACGTCATCTAGTATGCCTCAAGGACCTTGAACGATGCTCAATTGAACTACTCTACGATGGAAAAAGAACTTATTGCCGTTGTCTTTGCTTTAGATAACTTTCGTTCATATTTACTTGGTACTAAAGTCATTATTTACTCTGATCACACAGCTTTAAAATACTTACTTACGAAGAAGGAGGCTAAACCAAGGCTTATTCGATGGATGCTCCTACTTCAAGAGTTCAATATCGAAATTCAGGACAAGAAAAGAGTTGAAAACGTAGTGGCTGACCACCTAAGCAGATTGGTGCATGAAGAAGACCCAATTCCCATCCCTGAGACGTTTCCAGATGAGCAGCTGCTGTCCATTAAGGAAAGTGTGCCATGGTATGCCGATTTAGTTAACTATTTGGTTACTAAACAAGTTCCAAACACCCTAAACAAGCAACAAGGTGATAAATTGAAGAAAGATGCACGGTTTTATGTTTGGGATGATCCATACTTGTGGAAGTACTGCCCCGATCAGATTATACGTAGGTGTGTGCATAATTCGGAGTTTAACTCAATTTTAACTTTCTGCCACACTTATGCATGCGGGGGACACTTTGGCACATAACGCACAGCCCTTAAAGTGTTAGAATGTGGATTTTATTGGCCTACGATCTTTAAGGATGCTAGAACTTTTTGTGTGACTTGTGATCGTTGCCAAAGAATGGGAAATATAGGCCCAAAGGACCAAATGCCGCAAGCCCCTATCGTTACTGTCGAAATTTTTGATGTTTGGGGTATTGATTTTATGGGTCCTTTTCCTTCATTGCATGGTTTTACATATATTTTACTTGCGGTTGATTATGTCTCGAAATGGGTGAAAGCAAAAGCCACCCGAACTAATGATTCTAAAGTGGTTGCAGATTTTGTTAGAACTAACATATTTGGAAGGTTTGGCATGCCATGAGTACTTATCAGCGATGGAGGCTCTCACTTTTGCAATCGGACCATTGAGGCGTTACTTAAAAAGTACAATGTCATGCATAAGGTTTCTACACCTTATCATCATCAAACAAGTGGGCAAGCCGAGGTTTCAAACCATGAGATCAAGCAAATTTTAGAGAAAACAGTTAGGCCAATGAGGAAGGATTGGAGTTTGCGCTTGAATGATGCACTATGGGCGTATCGTACGACCTACAAAACACCCCTTGCCATGTCCCCATTTCGGCTCATCTATGGGAAACCATGCCATCTTCCTGTTGAATTAGAACACAAGGCGCATTGAGCAGTTAAAACCTTCAATATGGACATAGATGCCGCTGGAGTTCATAGGAAGCTTCAATTGAACGTGCTTGAGAAGATTAGGAATGAAGCTTACGAGAATGCGCGAATTTATAAGGAGAAAACGAAGGCCTTTCAAGATAAGATGATTCGAACCAAAACATTCTCCAATGGGCAGAAAGTTCTACTTTTCAATTCCCGTCTTCGATTATTTCTAGGTAAGTTACGTTCTAGGTGGATTGGACCATTTGTTATTACTAATGTTTTTCCTCATGGATGCAAATCAAATCCAAAGTCTGAAGACGGGGCAAGAACTCAAGGTGAACAGACATCGTTTAACGCCATACTATGAGCATTTCGTGGAGCACATTGTGGAAGACATACCCCTTCATGCCGTGAGCCCCATTGAAGAATAAAATGAAGGTTCGTCCGGCTGGAAGACGTTAAAGCAAGCGCTTCTTGGGAGGCAACCCATGCAAATAAAGAAGACCTAGGAATTCTCTGGCTCCATAACCAGATTTGCGTTTCTAAACCCTACTCTTTATTGCTTTTACTTTGCCATCTTTGTCATGTTTGTTAGTTGTGTTGTTTGCTTGCTTGTGTGTGAGTCTATGTTTGAAACATTGAGGACAATGTTTGGTTTAAGTTTGGGGGGGTAAACAAGCTGTTTTTGCATGATTTTCGTGGGATTTTATCACCTATCACTTCTAAAGTTGTTTTTCACTGTTTTAAACGTTTTTAGTGTGTTTTGAAGTGTTTCAATGTGTCCTATAGCAGAAAATCCGAAAATTTGAAAAAAAATTGAAAAAAAGTTTTGAAAAAATACCAAAAAAGTCGTTTTTAGAGTCTTTTTTGTGTTTGTGTCTTAGGGTACCTTCCAACACAATGATGGGGATTTGGTTTTTAATTGCATGACTGTTAAAGAAAGTTACAAATATGGATTGAAGTTTGATATGCTCTTTGGTTTATGCTTGGTTATAGTTGACATTCATGAATTCACATGTAATCACAAAAAGGATAAAATTAGTTTTTGTAACATGCTTGACGGAAGAAACTCAAACTAACACTACAACCTTGAGAGACTTGAGCCTATACGTTCTTTGGAGAGTTATTAATCTTGACATTCTTGTTTTCTAAAGTCGTTGCATGATCTCATTATTTCTTTGCTTGGTTACTACTTAGAATGCCTTTTCATCACTATAGTTCCAAATACTAGAACTCATGCCTATTTGATTCAAAGCATAAAATTGAGTGTATAACAAATAACAAGATGCAGTTGTTTAGTTAAACCAGAGCCAAAAAGCCTTAACCCTTTGCATATGTATTGTAGGTTTAACCCCTTTTGAGCCTTATTTAGCCTATTTTCTTTGTTAGCCCACATTATCCTTACCTAGCTTAGAATAGGACTATCCATACCCTTGTTCTTAAAGAATAGTGGAGCATGACTTAAAGGAATTCCTTTTGATCTACAATTTGCAGAAAAATAAGTGTTGGGGAAGGTTGTACAATGTTGTGTGCCAAAAGAAACAAGAAGGGCACGAGTAGAAGAAAAAAAAAGAAGAAAAGAAAAAGAAGAAGAAAATTCGTGAGAGAAAGAAAAGGAAAAGAAAAGTATGTGAAAAAGTGTGAAAAGTGTTCAAAATAAGTGAGATTAAGCTCACAAGTGTTGGTTGTTGAAGAAAGGGTCCAAAAAGTTGAATTCGGCCCCAAGTATGTGTGATTTTCCCTTTATGTATCAAAGTTTGTGGCTGCGTTTCAAAAGGGAGTTCTAAGTGTCATATTCATTACTTTGCTTGCTATTGCTTTAAGAACGTTTGTTTTCCTTACCTTTCTTTGTTAGCCCGTACCCTTAGCCCCGTTACAAACCTTTGACTTCTATCTTGATTGTTATGTGTTTCAATATGTGGAGTTTGGGATTGGTATGAG
The DNA here is from genome assembly GCA_024362995.1 of Heteromeles arbutifolia. NCBI lineage: Eukaryota > Viridiplantae > Streptophyta > Magnoliopsida > Rosales > Rosaceae > Heteromeles > Heteromeles arbutifolia. The sequence continues at coordinate 31,766,390 of JANCRC010000002.1, read as the reverse complement.
CATATGGTATCCTTGGTTCTCGCATCTAAGTAGTAGCATTCCATTCATGAGATCATATACATGTATTAATAATTCCAGAAAATGCTTTCTTCGTTATAAACATATGTGAGTGTTAGTTTTCATATTTACATTAATCTTCTCACATATACCTAGAATAGGGAGTGTAGTCAGAAAATCTGAGTGAAAATTTAGTGCATATCTAGTAAGGAATTAAGGGATTCTCTAAGGCATGTTACTACATTCAAAAAGTTGTTTAAATTTATTAGATACGAGCTAGTGAGTAGTAGCTATGATTAAGTATGTGCTCGAGAGTAAGGATGGCTAAAATCTATGTGAGTAATGATTTTTAACACGTTATGTTCCATTGGAAATCCCTGAGCTGAGCGTTGGGAGGTTTAGGGTTTGTTTTGTTGTTTTGTTTTGCTCGAGGACTAGAAAAAGCTAAGTGTAGGGGAATTTGATAGGAGCATATTTATGCGACTTAGTTAGTGTGTTTTCTTGCATCTATTTAGTTAGTTATTGCTTATTATAGTGTTTTAAGCTATTTTCATGTGTTTGTAGGTCCAATTGGCAAAGTTGGCAAAAAGATGCAATTTGGAGCATTTTAGAGCAGTTTTGGGCCAAGAATGGATAGCACATGTATGGAGCAAGATGGATGGACGAATTTGAAGTTCAAGAAAGGCTAGGAATGTGCAAAAGAGTTGAAGAAATTAATTCAAGTCATTGAAGATAAGGAATCAGCTACAAAGAAGGAGAATTATCCAAAACATTATCCAAACTACCTTATCTTATACAAACCTTATCCTATCCTAATCCTTTCCTAACTTAGTTCCTGCTGCAAAAGGGTTTTAATTTCAATTAAGAGACATAAAAACCTGATTTCTAGGAACCTTATCCTCTCCTACAAAGGAGCCGCACCTTTGTCCTAGATCCCTTGGGTTTTTGACCTTCTAGATGTCCTATTTCCTGCTGGGATTACATAACCTTTTCCCCTTAGGATTGGGTTATTATTTTCCTACGTAAACTACATTTTGCAATCCTTTTCCTACACTAAAAGTTTGTGCCGCACCTACCCCTATAAATATACCCTTTTGCTGCACCATTCAGTCACACCACCATCTATCATTCACACATCTCTACACTACAATCAGCCATACACCCTCTTGTGCCGCAACTTGCAAGGAAGGAAAGAATCTGGAGTGTTTTCTAGGTGTTTTCTATCCTTGTTTCAATGTTTGATTTTATTTATTTTTCTTTGATTGCGAACATAAGGAACTAATTTCTTTATAGTTAGAGGCGAATTCAAAGCCATGGACATATGTTTTATATGAATTGATTTCCTCCAGTTATGATTTCATGAATCGTGAATGTGGTTTACTTATCTGTTTTATTGAGAACTTGTTCTTGTGTGTTGATTAAGGAGGCCTACTTAGTTTGCATGCATGAATTTGATGATAGAGTATAAGGGAATTTCACCTAATCGTTATGAACTTATATTTACAAGTAGTGGAGGCTGCTAGTCACGATCGCGTTAAGTAAATTCTTGGCAGGAGTGTCATGCTTTTCATAGTCATGAATGCCTTGTCAATGCTTATGATTTTCACAAAGCTTAATGATCTTTGTTTCGTGTCTCTATCATGCTTTTCATAGTTAGGGAGCTTAATAAAGAATGATTTGGGTTGTCGTATGTTTTCATCCAATTCAATGAGTCTAGGGAAATCTGAGAATTAATTAGTTCAACACAATTAATTTGGGGCATTGTCGTTCATGGTTTGTTGAAAGAATAACTGGAAATCGATTTATATGCATATGCTCATGTGTGGAGAAGGGCCCTCTAACTAGCCTTTCACCCTTTTCAATTCACCAAATTCGTTTTTATAAGTGTTTTATGCAAAGTTTCTGTTTTAAGTTTTAAATTCGTCAAAAACAAACCCCCTTTCATTTAATCTTGTTTTTAGAGTTAAAACCTGTTTTCTTTTAGTTGTTTGAGTATTTTAAGTTCTATTTTCGTCAAAACCAATTGTTAGGTCTAGATTTGAGTCTTTTTGATTGTTTCTTGCTGTTTTTAGTGTTTTAAGTTAGTTTTGAGTCATTAGAGTCTAGTTTAGTGCTTTTGAGTCTTATTTGTGTTGATTAGCATCCTTAGTTAATCCCCGGTCTAGAACGATCCCACCTTGCATCTCTGCTAAATTGTCATCAATAGGGTTTAATTTGAGTGTCATATAAATTTCACATCACCAGCCTAGGATCCTTACTTGCATCTTTACTACAACTGTCAACAAGAGGGTTTAATTTGTGTGCTGTTTTACATTGCATCAGAAACGTTTCCTGATGAGCAGCTACTGTCCATTGAGGTAAATGAGCCTTGGTATGCTGATTTGGTTAATTATTTGGTGTCTAAACAAGTTCCTAACACCCTCATGAAGTCCCAACGTGATAAACTTAAAAAGATGCTAGATTTTATGTTTGGGATGACCCATACTTGTGGAAATATTGCTCAGATCAGATTCTACGTAGGTGTGTGCATGAATCCGAATTTCATTCAATTTTAGGTTTCTGTCACACCTATGCATGTTGGGGTCATTTTGGCACCCAAAGAACAACTTTTAAGGTTCTCGAATGTGGATTTTATTGGCCTACTCTGTTCAAAGATGCTAGAACTTTTTGCTTAACATGTGATCGTTGCTAAAAGACAGAAACTATAGGCCAAAGAGACCAAATGTCGCAGGTCCCTATCTTTGTAGTTGAAATTTTTGATGTTTGGGGTATTGATTTTATGGGTCCTTTTCCTTCATCTTTTGGTTTCAATTACATTTTACTTGCGGTTGATTATGTTTCGAAGTGGGTGGAAGCAAAAGCTACCCGTACTAATGATTCTAAACTTGTTGTAGATTTTGTGAAATCTAACATTTTTTTCCAGATTTGGGATGCCTAGAGTGCTCATTAGTGATGGGGGGTCTCATTTTTGCAATCAAACCATTGAGGCGCTACTTAAGAAGTACAATGTGACGCATAAGGTCTCAACACCTTATTACCCTTAAACAAGTGGCCAAGCCGAGGTTTCGAATAGAGAAATCAAGCAGATTTTGGAGAAGACCGTTGGGCCAAATAGGAAAGATTGGAGCTTGCGTTTTGAGCATGCACTGTGGGCATATCGTACAGCTTACAAAACACCCATTGGTATGTCTCCATTTCGGCTCATCTATGGCAAACCATGCCATCTTCCCGTGGAATTAGAACACAAGGCACATTGGGCTATTAAGACCTTCAATTTGGACGTGAACAAGGCTGGACTTCATAGAAAGCTTCAATTGAATGAACTTGAAGAGATTAGGAACGACGCTTATGAGAATGCTCGAATTTACAAAGAGAAAACCAAGGCATTCCATGACAAGATGATTCGAGGCAAAACATTCTCCATAGGGCAGAAAGTGTTGCTATTCAATTCTTGTCTTCGTTTATTCCCTGGTAAGTTATGTTCTAAGTGGGTTGGCCCGTTTGTTATTACTAATGTTTTTGTTCATGGTGCAATCCAAATCAAAAGCTTGAAAACTGGGCAAGAATTCAAGGTGAATGGGCACCGTTTGAAGCCATACTATGAGAACTTTGTTGAGCATGTCGTGGAGGAAATACCCCTCCAAGCCGTGGGTACCAATGGAGCTTGAACCGTGGTATCGTCCGGCTGCAAAATGCTAAAGCTGTTGGAAATGTGCCCTAAAACCAATCATATGATGATACTTTACGGACATTTCACATGTTAAACTAATCTAGTTTAATATAAAGGGCAAAGATTATTGTTTTAAGCCGTCTCATATAAATGTTATATGCTTAAACGATAAGTCCAAGGAATATGTAATAGGGGGAATATGATCTAAAGAAGTTAGATTCATGAGACTATTAGATTCATGAGACTATTCTCTTTCGTATACATATCCTAAATGTTCCTGATCATAGGATTGCTAATTGGACATTGACAGTCCGTCAAGATCAGTACGTGCTATGTCTTCTCTTAGGGAGAGTGATTGGTCTCAACTCATTGGTGTGATTGACACCAAGATAAGTACGTAGGTGCTCAATAGTAAATGAGTCCACTGAACGCGATCAACGAGGAGTTCTCATACTCATGTCACATGAGAACTCCTGGTTGGGATAATGCAAAGTAGTTCTTTGATCTGAGGCATCATAGTTGTCTTGTGGTTAGGTCCTTGATCTTTGGCTATGTCAAAGTCACTCCATTAGAGGGTGTCCACGACATAGTTAGGGTTAAGCCACTTAGCCATGGAGGCAAGTGAATGCGCAACAAGGGATCTCTAACCTTCAAACGTTGAGGGAGAATACTCTATGATATGATTTAGAATCTCTAGCCAGAGTATGAATGAGATTTAGGAATTTGTTCCAAATCACATTCGAGGTAATCATATCAGTAAGAGAATCACATTGGATAGTAGACATGAATAAACTACTAATCCAAACAATGTGGTCAAGAGTATTGTATTAGAGAAAGACCGTATTGCATTGTAATCCCAAACTGAATAGGTTCTCCCACCTCTTCTGATTAGCTTGGGTAGCCATGACATACTGACAGGTGTCACTCAAGGCTTGTGGAAGCCCTAAAGATGTATAATCACTAAAGGGAGAATTGAAAGTAAGTTTCAATTCACAATCGATTAGTAAGAGATCTAATCGCCCACTGCCTCGCTAAAAGGAACCTAATGGATCGCACACCGTGTAAGGTAATGATTGAAGGATATAACGAGGATGAGTAAGGATAATTAAATGGTTTAATTATTTATGGCTAGGATTAATTAATATGTTAATTAATCAAACGAATAAGTTCGTTATAGACTTGGGGTTAGTTTTGGGCCGCAAGGCCCAATGGGATTTGAATGTCAAGCACATTAGCTCAAGTTGTATGACAACTTGAAAACACAAAGGGCTTGAAAGCCCAATAAACCCTTAAGTGGCCGGCAATATAGAGAGGGGTAGTGAACTTGGCTTAATTGCAAGTTTACCACTCCATTGTGATGAGGTATAAAGGCAACTTTATAGCCATTTCATCATTAGGGTTTCTTTTGGAGAAAATTGGAGAGAACATGTCTCTCCGTTTCTCTCTAGGAGGCCGGCCCCCTTGGAGGGGATTAGCTAGCAATCCTTCCTCCTCCAAGGTCACTCATCTTCTTCCTTCACCATCCTTAGTGTCGAAAATTAAAGGTCTCCTACCTTGGGGACTTTTGGAGAATCAATTCTTCCATCCATATCCATGGAGCCAAGGAGCAAGGAGACAAAGGAAAGAAGGCCCTCACATGGGTGATTAACCTTTGCTAAGCAAAGAGGTGCTTCAAAGGTATAAAAGTTTCTCAACTCTTTTCTTTAAGATTTGAGTTGAGTCATGGTTCACCATAACTACTAAGCTTTGAATTTCATGGGTAATGTTTTGTTTTGAGTGCATAGAAGCTCGATTCCGCCTTTAAATGTTAATTGCATGCCATAGATGTTGCTCAAATGAACATGTTTTTCACAAATTTTCCTTCAAGTGGTATCAGAGCCTACGTCTAGTAGTAGGTGAATCCTTTTGGGTTTTGTAGTTCATAGTTTGTGATTTGAATGTTGTAATTGTTACAAGCTTTATTCTTGCTTCTTTGAAAATAAATTTTGTTAGAAAATTTGTCATCTCAAATGTTGTAGATGTAGTTCATATGAGCATGAATTTTGGAGTTAAAATTTGGTGCCCTGTTTTTGGGGAAATTCGGCCAAATCCAAAGGGTGGATTTTTGGGTTCATGTTTGTCTTGTTAAAAGTGTTTTAAAGTGACATTAGGAACCCCTAAGTACCCTAGTATGGTAATATGTTTTTTCCCTCAAGTTTGAGAGTTTTTTGGGTGTCTTTGGGTGAAAAATGTTCATGGAGCTCTTATGGGTTTTTCATGGATGTTCTTCATTGTTCTTGTTATGTACTTGGCAAGAACAAAAAGGTTGGGTATTTTGATTCAAAGTTTTGGTTGATTACATAAAGTCTTTGTTTTAATGATGGATGGTTGAAAATGTGTTTGAATTTTTGTACTTGATTGGTACTTCTCTTACACACCTATACCTACTTTTTCAAACCAACCCATCACCTTTACAACCCATCACCTTTCACTTTTGTTGAAAAATTCAAAAGTTTATGACACCTCTCTCATCCAAAACCGGCCAACCCTACAAGTAGGGTACTTTTGGGGCTTTTATGCAATTACATAAAGTTTTGATACTTTTGTGTATTTGTACTTTGACCCGAAAGTTTACGTTTTTACGTAAAGGCCCAAAATCACTAAAGGACAAATTGTTTTGCTCCTTTAATGAAGTTTTTGTATTTGTTGAAATTTTTGGGTTCTAGTTGTAATTACATGAAGTAGTGGACTTTTGTGTTTTTACAAAGTGACCCCAAAAGTTTGTGTTTTGCAATATAGCCCAATGGTTGAGGTTATTGCTTTTTGGCCCAAATTAGAAGAGAACAAAATAGTTTTGTATCTTTAAATGAGAATTGGATTTTCATTTTATTTAGCTCTATTTAAATCAATTCTATGGATACAAAAACCAAATGAAAATGTTGCATTCAAGTTTAATTAGTTAAAGCGTTAATTAATTAAAGAAAGGGTGATTATGAACCTAAGCCTACGATAATTGAGCTATGTGAAAGGCCGTCTCAAATTTGTTTGAACCATGGGAATGTGTAGATTAATTTTGGTTGTAATTTGATATGATCAAATGTTGTAAAAGAGCATAAGCTCTTCTTTACTTTAAAGTAATTTGTTTTGATCAAATGTTGTAAAGAGCATAAGCTCTTCTTTACCTTAAAGTACTCATTTCTTGTTTATTTGATATGCATGAAATTGGAGTAGTTGGGTCCAATGCCCAATAAGAGAAACACGCCTTAATATGATTAAATGCGTAACTAAAATCAATCTCCATCCCTAGACCGAGGTCCAACACTAGGCTCGTGTTGGATCGAATCAAAGGTTCATAGTCATCCTAAGGCCCTAAGGTAACTATATAGTCCATCAATGAATGCAAAGCTTATGTTAGTAGTACCATATACTCTTGCTTTAAAAACCGTTTTACAAGCTTAGTGGGAGTATCATATACTACTAAATCAATCAAATGGACCAATAGTTGTAATAGGACCGAATTGTTTTAATAAGATTAAAATAAATGCTTATATGTGATGAGACCTAAAACCCTCAACTAAACCATTATTAAGTTGATAAGCGTGAGAGTGCTTTGAACACTCTTTCGTGGCCTTCCACCATGGTAGGCTCCGATCGTTTGTGACTCGTACACCGACTTCACCTTATCATGGGGGAGTACAAAGTGCGTGCTTACACTCAGGAAGAGTCCTATACGCATACATGATGTTGTGAAGGTAGGCAACGAGAATGATCAACATCATATCATTGTGAGGTTGTTCTTGAACCCCTACTTGAACTTGCATGGTGGGAATGACTTAACTAAGTGCAATGGAGCCAACATCATATCATTGTGAGGCTTCATTCTCTAGAGGCCAAATAAGATGGGTACTTACATTAGATGTAAATGAGTAAGCGTACTCTCTCATTATTATTGTTGATAGCCAACATCATATCATTGTGAGGTGGGCTTAGTAATAGTGAGCCTCCCATACCCTACTAAGAGTTTTCTCCAAAACTCTCGAATTCCGATAAGGGATATGGAATTTGCAGAAAATAGTGGGTGGTGCTATTTGATTTAAAGACCCGGATCAAATGGCTTAAAATCAATCAATTTATATTCGTTATGTATTTGTTTACCGATATATTTGCAAACGCTATCCAAAACTTGACAAAGAAAAGCCAAAGGCTTTAGTTTCCGGACTTGGTACGACAATCCCATAGATTGTCTTGAATGGATTGTATATGTGCCTAAGTAGTCTCATCCTCACAATTTTCCTATTGATAATGTATCATTGGAAGAACATGTTAGATAAGTCTATCATACAGAGGACAACACAAACAACCAATGCTTATTCCTTTGTTGTATGAACAAAGGAACTTATGAAGATTAGTACAAAGACATGAACACTTTTTGTGTCATAGTTCTTCACTTACAAATCATTGTAGGAAGAAATAAGAGTTGCTTAGAACAACCCTTAGTTTATGCAAACACTAGTGCTTGTTTCTTTGTTAAATGAACAAGGAACTTGAGAAGTAAGCACAAGGGCATGGACACTTAATTTGCCATGATTCTTCACTTACAAATTATTGTATGAAGAAATAAGAGTTGCCTTGAACAACTCTTGAAAGTTTGTAATTATGTTTAGAACATAATGGTTGGTTGACAAAAATAGTCCATCAACATGGACTTATGATGATTTTTGAATCATTGAGTGTTGAAGTGTTAAACCACTTCACGAGAGGGAAACTAGGCTAGGACTTCACCTTTGTGTCCTTATCCATATGGTTCACTAAGTTTATTGTAAACTATATAATAAACAATAACCGCACGTTCTCCAAATCGTTTGATGTGTATAACACAATTGAAATAAGTTTCAAGAGAGATAGTGGGAGTTTGGGGACCATGACTATTGTAGTCAAGGGAGAAGTTATATGAAGAAGGCAAAATAACTCCAAGGGAACAAACTTTCTTTATGAAAGGATGGACATTGGAAGCGGTATATGCAAGAAATGTCTTGCAAGTGTCAAGAAACACACCTTTCGAAGGTGTTGTAAATTGTTCTTGAATAGTTCAAAACAGTTAGTTCTTCTACTTGAATGCTTGATTCCGTATTAGTAACTATATTTTTACAATCGTTGTAAAAGTGTGGCTAATAAGAAGTAGAAGATTAATGAGAGAAGAGAAAGTACTTCACATTCAGAACGTGAATCAAATATAGATCTCTACGAAAGCAAATAGTACTTACTTACTCATATGAACTACCAAAGGAATTGGAAAAACAAAGATTGTCTTTACATTCCAGTTTGAATAAAGGAACTTAATTCCGTCACTATAAGAGATGGATGAATGTTTTGTTTGACAAAACATTGTTCTTTATTAATCAATGAATGGATTATTGTAATCTAATTGATTGTCTCTATAGTAGAGATAATGTGGTAGTGTTAACTGTTTAGAATATGACGATGCTTAAAACCCAAAAGGTTGCAAGGTAGTGACTAATAACAAATTGAGTTGTGATACCTCTAAAACATAAATTACGAGTTGGTCATAGATGGATGCTTAGGATCGTTAGATCCGGATCCAATACCTTCTTGTTAAAATTGTATAGAGGCGAAATGTTCGAATCTTTATTCTTTAGGAAAGAAGAAAGAATCACAAAGTTGTTGAGGTTAATTCACTTAGATGTTAGTGGCACTTGTCCACAACATAATACTACTCATGTTGTATGACATTCACCTAAGATCGCTCTCGGTTGGACTATCGTTTATTTTGAATAAACAAAAGTCCGAATACTTTGCAAAAGGTTTCAAAGAATTCAAGAATGAAAGTTGATGAGTAAGACGTCTAAAGTATTTACCTCCTTAGATTTGATCCAAGGAAATATAACACTTTAGAAGAGTTTCCTTGATAGAAATCAAGGAAAGTAGCATCATAAGATAACGGATTTCTCCATTAGGAGAATAACGAACTCGAATAAGACTTAGTTCGTTGGATGTTATCAATTACCCACATATATAGGATATATATACTTCTAAGACAATATGATTGTCAATTAGAAGATCTTCCAAAATTTTCATAACTCCATAGGATGTAGTTGGAAAGAAAGACAAGTCTTAATCGTGTTAAGATTTGGGGTTGTGTGCTAATAAGCAATATTTGTTTGAGAACAATCTTGTGGGATATCCTTAAATTAACTTTTGGATATCACTTATATAAACCAACTAATAAATGTTATTTGTTGGGTAGTTCATTGTAATCCTACAGTAGGATTTGCCTAAGATAGAGCAAATGAACGAGAGATAGAACTCAAAGAATGGGTTCTTTGAGTGACAAGATGATGATCAACAAATATAACAACCTAGTTCCTACACCACAAGCTCCAAATGTAGTTGAGAAGGATTTATAAACCGTCTCAGTTGAATGGTTTGAACTTTATGACTATGTCGTAGAGTTACACCTCTTAATTCGAAAGAAATAAGAATGAAAATCCTTATGACTACATTGAGTGTATATACAATATATACTCAAGGAAATGGTGTAGTACCATTTGACCCGAAATAATGAAACCTTCGTAGCTAATTGGTAGCTTAAGGTGACTACAATCAAAGAGATTGGTTGACTTGGAAGAAACCATCTTTGACGTAGTCTTGGTTTCCATTAATTTAAGGATTGCTAACTACAACTAAACGGTGATTGAATGTTTGGACATAATATGGGTTTCCGAAACCATTACCAAGATAGTCTTGATAATATATGTCTAAAACTAAGAATCACAAGTCGTGTAAGTTGTAAAGATCCATCCATCATGAATCTTAGCAAGCTAGTGGGAGCTGTAAGCGTCTTATGAGAGAAAGATCAAATCGTTTGATTTCTCATAAAGATGTAAATGAATCTTTTGTTTACTAGGTTTACAAAAGATTAGTGGGAGTTAATAGTATTCCTAAATTTGAACATATATATGATATATTAATTTTAGAAATGAAAGGAATTCTTCTTCGTTAAAAGTTATGACTTTAAACATTCTATAATGATATAATGTACATGGGAGATAGTCTATATACATGGGATGGAAATCTATAAGATAGATTTCAGGATATAATTTGATTATATCAATCCCTAATGATAGACAAAAGATGCTAGGAAGTTTCTCATGTGATGATAAACTCCAATCCAAATGACAATTCTAGTAAGACTAGGAAGTTGCTCTTCTCAAAGGGAACGTACCCTTTGACTCCCAAAGAAATAATGCGTAAATAAAATCCTTTATGTACAAGCAGAAAGGTGATTTATGTATTTCATGTTGTATGAAAAGCGTTGATATGAGTTGTACCAAGATTGGTACAAGACGATATCAATGCAAGCCCAGGATCAGAACCAAGGCAACTGTCAAGTGAGTCCTTATGTATTTAAGAAATACTAAAGGATAGATTCCTCAAGAATGAGGAAGAATTAGAGTAACGCAATGGAAGCGTAAAAGTATTAGATTATGAATCTAATATCGTATCCATCATTGGATGTCTCTTCATTTTGAATGAAGAGATAATAGGATATGTCTTTATTATGACTAAAGAGATATTTGGGTGGAAACATTAAAAGTAATGACTTTAGTGTGTTCCATCATGAATGCAAAATATATCGCCATATAGAAGTTCATTTATGAACTCTCCATTCGGTTCCAACCAGAAAATGTCTCTAGTGTGCTGACACTACGACACTAATGGGGCAATAGCGCAAGCTAGGGAATCAAGGTCTCATCAAGATCCGAACTCAAATGAGAGACTGAACCACATGATTGAGAATCATGTATAATGGTGATGTCGTTATTCTCAAGGTTGCTTCTATGGATAACATATAGATATCCATTGTCTAGGCCTACTACTCAGCCATTTTTGAAATGACTATAGAAGAGGTATCATCACTGATGACCAAGCTGATTGGCTCTAGTGCAAGTGGGAGATTGTTGGAAATGTGCCCTAAAACCAATCATATGATGATACTTTACGGACATTTCACATGTTAAACTAATCTAGTTTAATATAAAGGGCAAAGATTATTGTTTTAAGCCGTCTCATATAAATGTTATATGCTTAAACGATAAGTCCAAGGAATATGTAATAGGGGGAATGTGATCTAAAGAAGTTAGATTCATGAGACTATTCTCTTTCGTATACATATCCTAAATGTTCCTCATCATAGGATTGCCAATTAGGCATTGACAGTCCGTCAAGATCAGTACGTGCTATGTCTTCTCTTAGGGAGAGTGATTGGTCTCAACTCATTGGTGTGATTGACACCAAGATAAGTACGTAGGTGCTCAATAGTAAATGAGTCCACTGAACGCGATCAACGAGGAGTTCTCATACTCATGTCACATGAGAACTCCTGGTTGGGATAATGCAAAGTAGTCCTTTGACCTGAGGCATCATAGTTGTCTTGTGGTTAGGTCCTTGATCTTTGGCTATGTCAAAGTCACTCCTTCAGAGGGTGTCCACGACATAGTTGGGGTTAAGCCACTTAGCCATGGAGGCAAGTGAATGCGCAACAAGGGATCTCTAACCTTCAAACGTTGAGGGAGAATACTCTATGATATGATTTAGAATCTCTGGCCAGAGTATGAATGAGATTTAGGAATTTGTTCCAAATCACATTCAAGGTAATCATATAAGTAAGAGAATCACATTGGATAGTAGACATGAATAAACTATTAATCCAAACAATGTGGTCAAGAGTATTGTATTAGAGAAAGACCGTATTGCATTGTCATCCCAAACTGAATAGGTTCTCCCACCTCTTCTGATTAGCTTGGGTAGCCATGACATACTGCTAGGTGTCACTCATGGCTTGTGGAAGCCCTAAAGATGTATAATCACTAAAGGGAGAATTGAAAGTAAGTTTCAATTCACAATCGATTAGTAAGAGTTCTAATCGCCCACTGCCTCGCTAAAAGGAACCTAATGGATCGCACACCGTGTAAGGTAATGATTGAAGGATATAACGAGGATGAGTAAGGATAATTAAATGGTTTAATTATTTATGGCTAGGATTAATTAATATGTTAATTAATCAAACGAATAAGTTCGTTATAGACCTCGAGTTAGTTTTGGGCCGCAAGGCCCAATGGGATTTGAATGTCAAGCACATTAGCTCAAGTTGTATGACAACTTGAAAACACAAAGGGCTTGAAAGCCCAATAAACCCTTAAGTGGCCGGCCATATGGAGAGGGGTAGTGAACTTGGCTTAATTGCAAGTTTGCCACTCCATTGTGATGAGGTATAAAGGCAACTTTATAGCCATTTCATCATTAGGGTTTCTTTTGGAGAAAATTGGAGAGAACATGTCTCTCCCTTTCTCTCTAGGAGGCCGGCCCCCTTGGAGGGGATTAGCTAGCAATCCTTCCTCCTCGAAGGTCACTCATCTTCTTCCTTCACCATCCTTGGTGTCGAAAATTAGAGGTCTCCTACCTTGGGGACTTTTGGAGAATCAATTCTTCCATCCATATCCATAGAGCCAAGGAGCAAGGAGACAATGGAAAGAAGGCCCTCACATGGGTGATTAACCTTTGCTAAGCAAAGAGGTGCTTCAAAGGTATAAAAGTTTCTCAACTCCTTTCTTTAAGATTTGAGTTGAGTCATGGTTCACCATAACTACTAGGCTTTGAATTTCATGGGTAATGTTTTGTTTTGAGTGCATACAAGCATGATTCCGCCTTTAAATGTTAATTGCATGCCATAGATGTTGCTCAAATGAACATGTTTTTCACAAATTTTCCTTCAAAAGCTAGCGCTTCTTGGGAGGCAACCCATGCATTCAACGAAGGAACTTCTAGGAATCACCCAATAACCAGATTTGCGTTCCTAAACCCTTCTCTTTACTGCTTTTATTTTCCTTTGATTAGTTAGTTGTGTTATTTGTTTGCTTTCTGTGAGCTTATGCTTGAAACATTGAGGACAATGTTTGATTTAAGTGTTGGGGGGGGGGGTAACAAAGTGTTTTTGATGCAAATTCGTGGGATTTTATCACCCATTACTTTTAAGGTTGGTTCTCACTGTTTTTAAGTGTTTTTAAGCTGTTTTGGAGTGTTTTAGTGTGTCTTGACATAAAATCCGAAAATTGGATAAAAATTTGAAAAACCCAAAAAGAGTTGTTTTTGTGTGTTTGTTTGTGTCTTAGGGTACCTTCCAACACAATGATGAGGATTTGGTTTTTAATTACATGACTGTTAAAGAGAGTTATAAACATGGATGAAAGTTTGATTTACTCTTTGGTTTATGCTTGGTTGTGGTTATAATTTATGAATTCACATGCAATCATAAAGGAAAAATCAGTTTTTGTAACATGCTTGAAGGATGGAACTTAAATTAACGCTACACCCCTGTGAGACTTGAGCCTAAAACGTTCTTTGGAGAATTAATATTCTGTGCATTCTTGTTTTCTAAAGTCGTTGCATGATCTCATTATTCTTTGCTTGGTTACTACTCAGAGGGCGTTTCATCATTTAGTTCCAAATGCTAGAACTCATGCCCATTTCATTCAAAGCATGATCTCAAAAGTGCTGATTGTTGAAGAAAGGGTCCAAAACATCAAATCTGGCCCTAGAATTTGTGCATCATCTTTTTTTTTTGTTTAAAGTTAGTTTCTGCATTCAAAAGTGAATTCTAAATGTTGGTTTCATTGCTTTGCTTACTATTTCTTTAAGAACGTTTGTTTATCCTTATCCTTCTTTGTTAACCAATTCCCTTAGCTCCATTTCAACCCATAACTTCTATCTTGACTATTGTGTATTTCAATATGTGGAGTTTGGAATTGGTATGAGCATATGGTGTCACTGGTTCTCGCATTTAAGTAGTAGCATTCCATTCATGAGATCATATCTAAACATGCTTATTAACTCCAGAAATTGCTTTCTTTGCTATAACACATGTGAGTACTAGTTTTCATGTTTATATCAATCTTCTCACATATACCTAGTGTACAGTGTGTAGTCAGAAAATCTAAGTGATGTGAAAATTACTTGACACTCAAATTAAAACTCTATCAACGTAGTATATGAAAGTAGGGATCGTTTTAGGCCGGCGATTAGAAGGGATGCTAATCTACACAATTTAAACTCTAAAACACTAAACTAGACTCTTATGACTCAAAACTGACCAAATTGACTCAAAACACACAAACTAAGCTAAATAGACTCAAAACAGATACTTGAGAGTGAATTGGACAAATTCTAGACTAGTAAGACTCAAAACACTGAAAGGGGACAAATTTGGACGAATTTGACAAAACTAAGACACAAATAAGAACTGAGGGGGTTTTTGGACGAATTTGACAAAACTAAGTAAATTGCAGCAAACAAAGTAAGTTAAAATGAAATTAAGGTGAATTCAAGGGTGAAAAGCTAGTTAGAGGATCCTTCTCCACACATGAAACATATGCATACAAATTGATTTTCAGTATTGTTTCTTTAAACCATGAATGACAATGCCCCAAATTAATCGTGAATGCATAAATTAACTTTCAGATTTTCCTTAATTCGTTGAATTGGATGGATAACGCATCGACAATCAAATTATTCTTATCAAGTTCCCTACATGGAATACGCATAATAGAGATACATTCAAAGATCATTAAGTTCTATGAAAATCATAAGCATTGACAAGGCATTCGTAACTATGAAAAGCATGACGATACTCCTGCCATGGATTCACTTAACACGATTGTGACTAGCAACCTTTACTACTCATAAATATAAGTTCATAACAATTAGGTGAAATTCCCTTATATTTTAGCATCAGATTCATGCATACAAACTAAGCGTGCACCCTTAAACCACATACAAGAATAAGTTTTAATCAAACAGATAAGTGAATCGCATTCATGTTTTATGAAACAATAACTGGAGGTAATCAATTCATATTAAACATATGTCCATGGCTTCGAATTCACCTCTAACTAAGAAAAACTTAGTTACACATGTTCATGACAATTGAAAAGCAATCTGAAATAAACATTGAAACTAAAACAAGGGAAGAAAGAACTCAGGAAGTCCCCAATGGTTGCAAGTTGTTGCGGCACAAGGTCTTCCTCCAATGGAAGCCACGGCAAAGCTCTCCTCTTCTCCTTCTTACGGCAAATGGTGTTTCTGTGTATGGATGGTGATGGCTACGAATTATGGTGTGGGATAGGGGGTGGTAACCTGTGGCAAAGCCTCAAAATATGTATATATAGGCATGGCAAACCCTAGGGAAATCAGGTGACGACTTGGACTTAGCAGAAATAAAGGATTAGGGCCCTAGGGTGCGGCACAAGGCTTAAATCCATCAGGAAAGGGGTTTAGCCCAATTAATTTCTGAAAAGGCTTTGCACAATCCAAATCCACAAGGGAATAGGCCAATTAAATCAGAATCCAAGAGGAATAAGAATAGGGAAGGTGCGGTAGCAATTGGAGGGAAGGGGATGGAGTGCAAGGCAAGGCAAAGGCCTTCTAGAAAGGTTTGGGGCGCCATATTTTTAGGACTTCTAGAAAGGAGTGTTGTGGCATGTTTCTAGATGGAAAAGACCTCCTAAAACAGGTTTTAGGCATCTTATTATGAAAAGGAGTCCCCTTTTCAGCTGGAATTAAGATAGGATAAGATTAGGATAGGATAAGATAAGATAAGGTTAGTTTGGATAATGTTCCATGTTTGTAGCTGATTCCTTATCTTCTTTGACTTGAATTTGTTTCTCCAACTTTTAAACACATTCCTAGCCTCATTTGAACTTCAAATTCGTCCATTCCTTGTGCTCCATATGCATGCAATCCATTTCAGCCCAGAATTGCTCCAAAATGCTCTAAAATGCACTTTCTTGCCAACTTTGCCAATTGGACCTACAAACACACGAAAATAGCTTAAAACACTATAATAAGTAAAAACTAACTAAGTAAATGCAAGAAAACAAGCTAACTAAGTCGCATAAATATGCTCCTATCAAATTCCCCCACACTTAGCTTTTGCTAGTCCTCGAGCAAAACAAAACAAACAAAACTTCCTAAACCTTCCAACATTCGCCTCAGGGATTTCCAATGGTACATAACATGCTAAAAATCACTACCTATATAGATTTTAGCCATCCCTACTCTCAAGCACATACGTAATCATAGTCATCACTTACTAGCTCGCATTTAATCAATTAAAACACTGTTCTGAATCTAGTAACATGCCTTAAAGAATCCCTCAATTCCTCACAAAATATACACTCTATTTTCGCACAGAATTTCTAACTACACACCTTACACTAGGTATATGTGAGAAGATTGATGTAAACAAGAAAACTAGTACTCACATATGTCATAACAAAGAAGGCACTTTCTGGAATTATTAAGCATTTATAGATATGATCTCATGAATGGAATGCTACTACTTAGACGCGAGAACTAGGGATACCATATGCTCATACCAATCCCAAACTCCACATATTGAAACACACAACACTCAAGATAGAAGTATAGGGTTGTAACAGGGCTAGGGGTATTGGCTAACAAAGAAAGGTAAGGAAAACAAACGTTCTTAAAGCAATAGCAAGCAGAGTAATGAATATGACACTTAGAACTCCTTTCTGAAACACAGCCACAAACTTTGAACACAAAGGGAAGATTCATACAACTTTTGGGTCAAATTCAAACTTTTGGACCCTTTCTTCAACAACCAACACTTGTGAGCTCATTCTCACTTGTTTCTTAACTCTTTTTCTTTCTTTTCTTTTCTTTTCACGTTTTTTTTTCTTTTTTTTTTCTTTTTTTCGTTTCTTTTTTTTTTTGCACGAAAATCTCTTCCCCCACACTTGTTTTTCTGCATAATATTGATCAAAAGGAATTCCCTCTAAGTCATGCTTCACTATGCTTTAAGAGCAAGGGTATGGATAGTCCTATTCTAGGCTAGGTAAGGATAATGTGGCTAACAAAGAAAATTAGGCTAAACAAGGCTCAACGGGGTTAAACCTACAAATCATAATGCAAAAGGGTTAAGGCTTTTTAGCTCTGGTTTAAACTAAACAACTTCATCTTGTTATTTGTTATGCTAATCAATTTCATGCCTGATGCAAAATATATAAGCACACAAATTAAACCCTCTTGTTGACAATTGTAGTATAGATGCAAGTAGGGATCATTCTAGACCGGGGATTAGGAGGGATTGCTAAACACTTGAAACTGACTCAAAAACGTAAAAACAAAGGTTAAAACACTAAACTAGACTCAAAGAATGCAAAATTAAACTCTAAAACACTAAAACAACTCAAAAGACTCAAAACAGCACAAAAACACTCAAAACTGCCTAAAAACACAAACTGGGCAGTTTTGGACTCTAAACACTACTTTGGACGAAAATAGACTTTAATTTGACTCAAGACACTTAAAAACACAAATTAAATCAGTTTTTAACTAATATGACTCAGCAAAGTAAATGGGGATTGGGTTTTGACGAATTTGAAAACAAAACAGGTAAAGTAACGAACTAATGGAATCTGCACGAATTTGGGTGAAACTATGGATGATGGGCTAGCTAGGAGGTTCTTCTCCACACATGACATACTTGCAAACAAAACGATTTCCAGTTGCTTTTCAATAAACCATGAATTCTCAACGCCCCAGATTAACCGTGAATTGCACTAATTAACCCTCAGATTTTCCTAATTTCATTGAATTGGATGATTGCATACAACAACTGAAAGCATTCTCCACAAGTTCCCTACATGAATTGCATAATAGAGATACAGCAAAGATCATTAAGTTCTCTGAAAATCATAAGCATTGATGAGGCACTTGTAACTATGAATTGCATGAAACTTATGCCAAGAATTTACTTAAC
Organism: Heteromeles arbutifolia; assembly: GCA_024362995.1. Classification (NCBI taxonomy): domain Eukaryota; kingdom Viridiplantae; phylum Streptophyta; class Magnoliopsida; order Rosales; family Rosaceae; genus Heteromeles; species Heteromeles arbutifolia. The sequence goes on along the minus strand of JANCRC010000002.1, from coordinate 31,747,884 downwards.
GCGATTGTGACTAGCAACCTTCACTACTTATGAATATAAGTTCGTAACGATTAGGTGAAACTCCCTTATATCATAGCATCATATTTATGCATGAAAATTAAGCGTGCACTCTCAATCAACACACACAAATCAGTTTTAATGCAACAGATAAGTAAATTGAATTCACAACTTATGAATCACAACTGGATGTAATCAAATGTTATTGCAAGTATAACCATGGTTTCGAATTCCCCCTAGCTAAGAGGGGTTTAGTTCCTCATACTCACAGAACAAAGAATAACAAGTTTATACATTGAAAACAAAAGAAAGAAAACACCTAAACGCTCCAGCTGTCCAAACTAAACAGCAAGCACGTCCAAGAACTTCCCTTCCCTTCCTTGATTGCGGCACAAGGTTTTGTGGTAGGTTTTGGGGATTATGGATGGTGTAGAAGGATGGGATTATGGTTAGGATGGATGTATGGTGCGGCAAGGGTTGTTTAAGGTCAGAAACTATGGAGAATGGTGAAGGAAAGGTGCGGCAGAGAGTGGTGGTTGATTTCTGGCGTGACAAAATCCTACGAATTTTCATGAAAAACACTTTGTTTACCCCCCCCCCCCCCCCACACTTAAACCAAACATTTTCCTCAATGTTTTAGACATAAACTCACACATAAGCAAGCAAACAACACAACTACAAGCATGACAAATATGGCAAAGTAAAAGCAGTAAAGAGAAAGGTTAAAGAACGCAAATCTGGTGTTTGGAGCTAGAATTCCATCTTGTCCTCGTTTGAACACATGGGTTGCCTCCCAAGAAGTGCTTGCTTTAACATCTTCCAGCCGGACGATACCTTTTTTTAAGCTTGAATAGGGCCAACTGCATGGAGGGGTACATTCTCCACGACATGCTCCTCAAAATACTCATACATGGGCTCTATGAATGGAAGGGGATAGTAATATTTCCTAATTGGGGTGTTGAGCATCCTAAAGTCAATGTAGTCATTCCCACCAGCTTGGATTCGATTGGGGACCTGCACCATACAAGGTAACAACCTATTACTTGAAATGGGAATCAAAATTGGAATAGGTGGTTTACCAATGTACTGCAATGAAGTGGCAGCACTATCAACAAATGCATGTGGGGTGCTCTCGGCCAGATTTGGGAGTTTGAGGATTGTGGCCCTGCAATCCTTGTGCTTCACTCCAATTCCCTCTTCGTTGGTGGTTTGAAATGTATCCTTCTTGATTGGTGCTGAATGTTCCTGCCCTTTATTTTTTATTACATCAATGACAAAACAAGAACGAGCGTCATTAGTATTCTCAACAGATTCAGAAATATTAAAATTAATCGTATCACCACCAAACGCCATAGTTACTGCTCCCTTGGCCACGTCAATCTTGGTTTGAGCTGTTTTCATAAAAGGTCGTCCAAGTAAGAGTGGCGATGGTGGAGAGTGGGCTGAGTCCTCCATATCAAGCACATAGAAATTTGCAGGAAAAATCAAGTGGTCTACCTGCACCAAAACATCTTCCAAAACTCCTTTCGGATATGCATTAGATCGATCGGCTAATTAAATAATAACACCATCATTTTTAAGCTCCCCTAGATTCATGGATGCATAAACGGAATATGGCATGACATTTATTGATGCACCTAAATCTAGCATAGCATGGTCAAACCTTGTATTACCAATTACACAAGGGATTGTGAAACTACCTAGATCTTTGCATTTAGATGGCAGCTTTCTTTGCAACATTGCAAAGACATTCTCACTTACATGTATCACCTCTTTCTCCCAAATCCGTTTCCTTGTTGTACATAGCTTCTTTAAAAACTTAGCGCTTCGGGATTTGCTTTATAGCATCAAGAAGCGGGATATTGACATGCACCTTCCTAAAGGTCTCTAGAATGTCTTGTTCATTCTCTTCGTTCATAGCTTGCATAAACCTGTTAGGGAAAGGAAAATTTGGTGGAATTAGGTTAGAATGAGCCAAATTTGAACCACCCTTACCTGAATTGGACAGTGTGGAAGGCTTAGGGGGTTGCGGCAAGGTTGGTTCCACCCTTGCCGTGGCTTTGTGCATTTCTTCCTCTTCAAGCAGCAGCTTTTCATCTTCCTTTTGACTTGATTTGGAGACTTGTGGGTTAGTTCCAACTTCTTTTCCACTTCTCAACATGATGGCTTTAGCGGTTTCAAATCCTCCATTTGGATTCACAATGGTTGAACTAGGAAGTTTACCTTGTTCTCGAAACTGCCCAATGAACTCTAAAATCTACCCTATTTGCTTCTTCATGTCGCTCATCTCCTTGTCTTGATTCGCTATTCGATTATTTTGATTTTGTAATCCCTGTGCTCCAGAAGTTAGTAGTTGAATAGCTTGATCATTATCAAATAGCGAACCTAAGTTTGGTTGAGCAGATTGTGGTTGAAGTTGCATTGGTTCGAATGGCCTTTGATAGAAACCTGGGAGTTTGTTGTCTAAATCCACCTTGTTGTTGAGGCTCCATCCAGTTGAAGTTTAGGTGATCTCTCCAGCCCGAATTGTAAGTATTGGAGTCTGGATCATTCCGTGGCTGATTTTGGCCTTCATAGCCCACGACATTGGCACTTTCCCATCCTCCATTCTCTATCAATTGAGGGCATTGATCATTGAGATGCCCCTGCATAGAGCACACTCCACATATGGCAGGACCTTGCACTTTGGTTCCATCAACAACCTGTGACAAAAGAGGAGTGAGATTAGCCATTTGAGATTGAAGTTCAGAAATTGCACTTACCTCATTCACTTGTTGTTGCCGTGGGGGGTCCCTTTGTCCAACACCTTCGTATTGTTGTGCATTCAAGGCTCAGTTTGCAATTAAGATCTTGGCAGCCACTGGGGTTTTGTCAACCAAGGCACCTCCCATTGAAGCATCAAGCATTTGTCTCTCAATTGGAAGAACTCCTTCATAGAAATATTGAATTAGAAGTTCTTCCTTCATTTGATGTTGAGGGCATGATGCAAATAAAGCCTTGAAACGTTCATAATATGCTGGAAAAGATTCTCCTTGGCTTTGTTCAATGCCACTAATTCTCTTCCTCAAAAGAATAACTCTCGAAGTTGGGAAGAATTTCTCTTAAAACGCTCTTTTCATGCTTTCCCAAGAAGTGACCGTTCCAGGTGCCAATTCGAATAACCAATCCTTAGCCTTTTCAAATAGAGAGAATGGAAAGGCTTTCATCTTCAAAATATTCCCATCTATGTTGATTGGTGTCATGCTTGAGCACACCGCCTCAAATTCCTTCAAATGCTTGTTTGGATCTTCCATGGACAGCCCATGGTACTTAGGAATGTGATGCAACAAGCTTGACATCAATTCAAACTCATCAGTCTTACCTTGAGCCGCCCTAGGATATTGAATGCATAAGGGCACGGCATTGTCCAATCCCGAGGCTGAAAGTTCTTTGATTGTACGATTATCCACAGCCATGGCTTGCTCTTCCTCTTCCTCTTCTTCAAACTCAGATTCGGAACTAGAGCTAGCACCAGGTGGATTGGGTTCTGGGTGCTTCCTTTTCCTTCTCAAATCTCGTTCAAAATCGTCGTTAAAATCCAAGATATGTGCCTGAACGGGTTGAGAACTTCGAGTCATACACTAGTACCTAAAACAAAGAAAACAAAACAAACTCAGAAAACAAAGCAAAACAAAAACAAAAGCAAACTAAAACACACGGCAGAAACTAGGGAGATTAGCAAGTTTGCTAATCCCCGGCAACGGGGCCAAAATTTGATGTGAAAATTACTTGACACTCAAATTAAAACCTTATCGACGTAGTATATGAAAGTAGGGATCGTTTTAGGCCGGGGATTAGAAGGGATGCTAATCTACACAATTTAAACTCTAAAACACTAAACTAGACTCTTATGACTCAAAACTGACCAAATTGACTCAAAACACACAAACTAAGCTAAATAGACTCAAAATAGATACTTGAGAGTGAATTGGACAAATTCTAGACTAGTAAGACTCAAAACACTGAAAAGGGACATATTTGGACGAATTTGACAAAACTAAGACACAAATAAGAACTGAGGGGGTTTTTGGACGAATTTGACAAAACTAAGTAAATTGCAGCAAACAAAGTAAGTTAAAACGAAATTAAGGTGAATTCAAGGGTGAAAAGCTAGTTAGAGGATCCTTCTCCACACATGAAACATATGCATACTAATTGATTTATAGTATTGTTTCTTTAAACCATGAATGACAATGCCCCAAATTAATCGTGAATGCACAAATTAACTTTCAGATTTTCCTTAATTCGTTGAATTGGATGGATAACGCATCGACAATCAATTTATTCTTATCAAGTTCCCTACATGGAATACGCATAATAGAGATACATTCAAAGATCATTAAGTTCTATGAAAATCATAAGCATTGACAAGGCATTCGTAACTATGAAAAGCATGATGACACTCCTGCCATGGATTCACTTAACACGATTGTGACTAGCAACCTTTACTACTCATAAATATAAGTTCATAACAATTAGGTGAAATTCCCTTATATTTTAGCATCAGATTCATGCATGCAAACTAAGTGTGCACCCTTAACCTACATATAAGAATAACAGATAATTGAATCGCATTCATGTTTTAAGAAACAATAACTGGAGGTAATCAATTCATATTAAACATATGTCCATGGCTTCGAATTCACCTCTAACTAAGAAAAACTTAGTTACACATGTTCATGACAATTGAAAAGCAATATGAAATAAACATTGAAACTAAAACAAGGGAAGAAAGAACTCAGGAAGTCTCCAATTGTTGTAGGTTGTTGCGGCACAAGGTCTTCCTCTAATGGAAGCCACGGCAAAGCTCTCCTCCTCTCCTTCTTGCGGCAAAGGGTGTTTCTGTGTATGGATGGTGATGGCTACGAATTATGGTGTGGTATAGGGGGTGGTAACCTGTGGCAAAGCCTCAAAATATGTATATATAGGCATGGCAAACCCTAGGGAAATCAGGTTACGACTTGGACTTAGCAGAAATAAAGGATTAGGGCCCTAGGGTGCTGCACAAGGCTTAAATCCATCAGGAAATGGGTTTAGCCCAATTAATTTCTGAAAAGGCTTTGCACAATCCAAATCCACAAGGGAATAGGCTAATTAAATTAGAATCCAAGAGGAATAAGGATAGGGAAGGTGCGGCAGTAATTGGAGGGAAGGGGATGGAGTGCAAGGCAAGGCAAAGGCCTTCTAAAAAAGGTTTGGGGCGCCAGATTTTTAGGACTTCTAGAAATGAGTGTTGTGGCATGTTTCTAGATGGAAAAAACCTCCTAAAACAGGTTTTAGGCATCCTATTATGAAAAGGAGTCCCCCTTGCAGTTGCAATTAAGATAGGATAAGATTAGGATAGGATAAGATAAGATAAGGTTGGTTTGGATAATGTTCCATGTTAGTAGCTGATTCCTTATCTTCTTTGACTTGAATTTGTTTCTCCAACTTTTAAACACATTCCTAGCCTCATTTGAACTCCAAATTCGTCCATTCCTTGTGCTCCATATGCATGCAATCCATTTCAACCCAGAATTGCTCCAAAATGCTCTAAAATGCACTTTCTTGCCAACTTTGCCAATTGGACCTACAAACACACAAAAATAGCTTAAAACACTATAATAAGTAAAAACTAACTAAGTAAATGCAAGAAAACAAGCTAACTAAGTCGCATAAATATGCTCCTATCACTAAGTGAAAATTGAGTGCATATCTAGTAAGGAATTGAGGGAATTCTCTAAGGCATGTTACTATATTCAAAACATCGTTTTAGTTGGTTAAATGTGAACTAGTAAGTGGTGACTATGATTAAGTATGTGCTCAAGTGTTAAGTTGACTAAAATATGTGGGAATGATGATTTTTAACATGTCATGTGCGTTGGAAATCCCTGAGGCAAATGTTGGAAGGATTAGAGTGTGTTTTGTTTACTTGGTTTTGTTTTGTTGTTTCGTTTTGCTCGAGGACTAGCAAAAGCTAAGTGTGGGGGAATTTGATAGGAGCATATTTAGGCGACTTAGTTGGCTTGTACTTGTGCATTTACGGTGTTATTTCTTAGTTATTTTAGTCTTTTAAGCCATTTTCGTGTGTTTTCAGGTTCTAAGGACAAAGTATGCAAGAAGGTGCATTTTGGAGCCTTTTGGAGCAAAATTGGGCTTGGAATGGATATCACATGCTTGGAGCAAAAGGAATGGACGAAATTGAAGATTTGAAGATATTAGGATTCCTAATCAAGGAAGGATTCCTAATCAAAGGAGGATTTCTAATTGAAGATGGATTCCTACTCAAACAAGGATTCCTACTTGGAGTAGGAAAAGTTAAGCCAAGGTTTCCTATTTTGGTTTGACCTTTTCTAATCCTAAATGTCCCTAAATTCCAGCAACCTTGAAGGCCTCCTATGCATTCTAGGACACAAACTAAAGGATCTAGAACACCCATGGACCCTTGCCGCAGCTTTTTCTCGGTTTCCTCTTCGTTGCCGTGCAAGGGAGAGTCCTTCTTTCCTATTTCCTGCATTAAAGCACATTCCCCTTTTAATTTAAGTCCTTGCCGCATATCTTAGCATCTTTCCCTTAGTTTCCTGATTTTATTTCCTCTTTCTAGAAGCTTTTGACTTAATTTCTGTTACCTAAATTATTTCCTAGCTTTTATTTCCCTAAAGCCTTCAAATAAACCTTCCTTAGCCGCACCAAGGATCCATTCTTTCACCCATTCATGCCAGAAATCAAACCTAATCCCTCTCCACTCTCTGCCGTATTCTTTCTTCATAAACATTCATATATTCTGACCTTAATCATCCCTTGCCGCAACACCCATCCATCCTAAACACTACCATACCTTCTCCCACCCATTCCTTCATACAAACAACCCTTCAAACCACCACCAATCCCTTGTGCCGCAGCAAAGGAGAAGAAGGAAAGTTCTTGGACGTGCTTGCTATTCAATTTGGATCGCTTGAGCGTTTAGGTGTTTTCTTTCCTTTGTTTTCAATGTATACATCTGTTCACCTCTGTTTTGCGAATATGAGGAACTAAGCCCTTTTGGCTAGGGGGCTATTCAAAGCCATGACCATGCTTGCAATATGAATTGATTACCTTCAGTTGTGATTTTATAAATTGTGAATTCAATTTGCTTAACTGTTTGATTGATAGCTTATTCTTGTATGTTGATTAAGAGTGCACGCTTAGTTTTCATGCATGAATTTGATGCTAGAATATAAGGGAATTTCACCTCATCGTTATGAACTTATATTCATGTGTAGTGGAGGTTGCTAGTCACAATTGTGTTAAGTGAATTCTTGGCAGGAGTATCATGCTTTTCATAGTTACGAATGCCTCGTCAATGCTTATAGTTCTCATAAAGTTTAATGATCTCTGATTGTACCTTTATTATGCTGTTCACGTAGGGGACTCTTAGAGAATGTTCTGAATTGTTGTATGCGCATTCCCATACAATTCAATAACTTAAGGAGAACTTGAAGGTTAATTTAAGCGTACCTAATTAATCTGGAGTGTTGAGTTTCATGGTTTATCGAATGAACAACTGAAAATTGATTTGTATGCAAGTGTGTCATGTGTGGAGAAGAACCCTCTAGCTAGCCTAAAACCCATCCAAAACACCAATTTCGTGCCAAAATCTGTCTAAGTCTTTCATTTGCTTGTTTTATGACAGGAGCATATTTATGCGACTTAGTTAGTGTGTTTTCTTGCATTTACTTAGTTATTTGTTGCTTATTATAGTGTCTTAAGTCATTTTCGTGTGTTTGTAGGTTCAAATGACAAAGTAGGCAAAAAGATGCAATTTGGAGCATTTTAGAGCAGTTTTGGGCTTGGAATGGATAGCACAAGTATGGAGCAAGATGGATGGACGAATTTGAAGTTCAAGAGAGGCTAGGAATGTGCAAAAGAGTTGGAGAAATAAATTCAAGTCAAAGAAGATATGGAATCAGCTATAAAGAAGAAGAATTATCCAAAACCTTATCCAACCTTATCTTATCCAAACTAACCTTATCTTACCTTATCTTATCTTATCCAATCCTAATCTTATCCTACCTTAATTCCAGTTGCAAGGGGGACTCCTTTTCATATTAGGATGCCTAAAACCTAATTTTAGGAGGCCTTTTTGTTTTAGAAACATGCCACAACACTTCTTTCTAGAAGCCCTAAAAATATGGCGCCCCAACCTGTTTTTAGAAGGCCTTTTCCTTGTTGGATTGGAGTCCTAAATCCTTTTCCCTGACAACCTAGGCCAAGTAATCCCTAGGCCTATAAATACACACATCTGCTGCTACATTCAGACCACCACCCTCTACCATGACTCACCTACATCCATCCACCACACACTCATTGTGCCGCAACCTTGCAAGGAAGGATGGAATCTGGAGCGTTTTCTAGGTGTATTCTATCCTTTGTTTTCAATGTTTAATTTTATTTATATTTGTTTGCTTGTGGACATGAGGAACTAATTTCTTTATAGTTAGAGGTGAATTTGAAGCCATGATTATATGTTACATATGAATTGATTACGTCCAGTTAATGTTTCTTAAGACTAGAATGTGATTTGCTTAACTGAGTTATTAAAACTTGTTTGTGTGTGTTAATTGGGGGTCGACACTTAATTTGCATGCATGAATTTGATGCTAGAGTAGAAAGGAGTTTCACCTAATCGTTATGAACTTATATTCACAAGTAGTAAAGGTTGCTAGTCACAATCATGTTAAGTAAGTCCTAGGCAAGAGTATCATGCTGTCATAGTTACGAATGCCTCGTCAACACTTATGATTTTCAAAGAACGTAATGACCTTTGATATGTTTTCTATCATGCTGTCATAGTTAGGAGACTTGATAAGGATAATTTGGTTGTAATGCGTCTTTCATTCAATTCAATGAGTTAAGGAAAATCTAATGGTTAATTTGTGCTGTCACGATTAACTTGGGGTGTTGTCATTCATGTCTAAAGGAATAATAACTGGAAATTGGTTCATATGCATATATGATGTGTGGAGAAGGACCCTCTAACTAGCCTTTCACCCATCCAAAGCACCCGATTTCGTACCTTTGTTACTTTGTTTCTTTAATTTGCTTAGTTTTAGTTAATTTCGTAAAAAACCAAATCCCCTTTACTTTCTTGTGTCAACTTAGTTAGAATCTGTTTAATTTTGTGTCTTTTAGCATTTTGAGTCAAGCTAAAGTTAGAATTCGTCCAAATAACTCCCTAGAGTCTGTTTTGAGTCTAGTTGTTAGTTTTGTGCTGTTTTAAGTTGTTTTGAGTCTTTAGAGTCCAGTTAAGTGTTTTTAAGTTTAATTTTGTGTTTTTGAGTCAGATTTGCGTAGATTAGCATCCCTTCTAATCCCCGGCTAGAACGATCCCTACTTACACATACTACATTGATAGGGTTTAAGTTTGAGTGCAATTTAATTTCACATCAAAATTTTGGCGCCGTTGCCGGGGATTATCAAATTTGTTAATCCCCCGTGTTTCTGTTTGTGTTTTTTGTTTTTATGTTTTAGTTTTTGATTTAGTTTTGTTCTGTTTTCTTTGTTTCAGGTACTAGACATGGCAATTGCCAACATTCAAGCTCAATTGGCGAATCTTACTTCTCAATTGTCCCAGATTGCCGAAAGAACCACAATGCACACTGCCCCTACATTTGGGTGCCCTATGGGCAAGGATGTTAAACTCATCAACGTCCTCAATTCACTGTGAACGGAGGTGGTTGGGGTTATCAAAGCCATAACCAATCAAGGGACAACATGTTTTCCAACGCTGACAATTCGGATTGGAGAGATTATTCAGATTATATGTGGGAGGAACCTCAACAAATTCAACAAGGTGGATATTGGCAGCAAGAGGAGGAGTTCTATTCAAGATCTGCGCAGCCACCACAACCTCATATACAATATGCCCAACCCAACTCAGGTTCGTCAATAGATTATGATCAAATTCTTGATGAATTAAATTCTTTCGCACAGGGTTCACAAAATCAAGCTAAGGAGGTTCAACAAGGAGAATATTGGCAGCCACATGAGGAGTTCTATACAACGCCTATGCAGCCACCACAACCTCCCCCACAACAATTCCAATCGAATTCAAGTATGCCTATGAGTTATAATGAAATTCATGACATACTAACCTCTTTGAAGCATGGCTCACACCAGGAAGGATATTGGCAGCCATCTGAGGAGTTCTATACAACGCCATATGAACCATCACAGCCTCAACCATATTCGGCCCAACCAAGTTCAGGTATGTCTTTGGATAATGACATGTTGATTAAGTTACTTACCAATTTGTCTCAGGGACAAGAAAATCAAAACATAGCAATGCAAAATCAAGCCAAAAAGTGGGGTGAATTAAAGAATCAAATGGGAGAGATTGTAGAATTCATAGGACAGATTCTAGAGCAAAGTGAACTCTCCAACTCAACTATTGTCAATTCGATGGGAGATTTTGAAATCCATGATGCTATCACTTTGGGAAGTGCTATGGAGGTTGGAGCTGACCTAAAAACGTCCAAACATACCTTAGAAGTGGACAAAGAGCTGTTGATTGAGAAGGAGGAAGAAGACACACTCACAGCAAGGGAAGAACAACCCTTGCCGCAACCCCCTAAGCCCTCTCAACCACCCACCACAAGTAAGGACGTCCCAAATTCAATTTATTCTAATGTTATTCCTCCGAATGCACCTTTTCCTCGCAGGTTCATGATTTCCAAGAACGAAGAAAGTGAAAAAGACATCGTGGAAACCCTTCCCAAGGTGCAAAGTGATATCCCAATTCTTGATACACCAAATCAAATTCCAGAATGTGTTGAATTTCTTAAAGAACCATGTACGTCAAGAAGAATGATTCAAGAGAAAGAAGTGGCTGGAGAATATCAAGAATGGATCAAAGAGGATGTTCATGAGACAATAAAACCCAAAGAAGTTGAATTTTATGACACGGGACAAGTCACAACCATTACATTAAATTTGGCCAAGTCCAACATTCCTAAAACGTTCAAAGATATGGTGTTTGTCCTTGAGTTCTCGTCGGAGCAAACAAGTAAGCCACCTCCCCGAATTTCAATTTTGTTTTATACTAATATGTTGTTAATGATTCAGGTACCCACGCTAGAATTTAAACCATTGCCGAATCATTTCAAGTATCACCTTCCATTCAAAGATCAATTCCATGTCGTGGCCTTCAATGAAACATAATTGAAGGATTCGTTCGGCTGGAAGACGTTAAAGCAAGCGCTTCTTGGGAGGCAACCCATGCAAATAAAGAAGACCTAGGAACTCTCCAGCTCCACAACCAGATTTGCGTTTCTAAACCCTCATCTTTATTGCTTTTACTTTGCATATTTGTCATGTTTGTTTGTTGTGTTGTTTGCTTGCTTGTGTGTGCGTCTATGTTTGAAACATTGAGGACAATGTTTGGTTTAAGTGTGGGGGGGTAAACAAGGTGTTTTGTTGAAAATTCGTGGGATTTTGTCACCTAGCACTTCTAAAGTTGTTTTTCATTGTTTTTTTATTGTTTTTAGGGTGTTTTGAAGTATTTTTATGCGTCTTGAAAGAAAAATACGAAAATTTTGAAAAAAAAATCGAAAAAGTTTTGAAAAATACCAAAAAGAGTCGTTTTTGAATCGTTTTTGTGTGTTTGTGTCTTAGGGTACCTTCGAACACAATGATGAGGATTTGGTTTTTAATTGCATGACTGTTAAAGTTACAAACATGGATTGAAGTTTGATATGCTCTTTTGTTTATGCTTGGTTATAGTTGACATTCATGAATTCACATGTAATCACAAAAAGGATAAAATTAGTTTTTGTAACATGCTTGAAGGAAGAAACTCAAACTAACGCTACAACCTTGAGAGAGTTGAGCCTGTACTTTATTTGGAGAGTTGATAATCTGTGCATTCTCGTTTTCTAAAGTCGTTGCATGATCTCATTATTCTTTGCTTGGTTGCTACTTAGAGGGCGTTTCATCATTTAGTTCCAAGTACTAGAACTCATGTCCGTTTCATTGAAAGCATAAAATTGATTAGCATAACAAATAACAAGATGAAGTTGTTTAGTTAAAACCAGAGCCAAAAAGCCTTAACCCTTTGCATATGTATTGTAGGTTTAACCTCCTTTGAGCTTTACTTAGCCTATTTTCTTTGTTAACCATATTATCCTTACCTAGCCTAGTATAGGACTATCCATACCCTTGTTCTTAAAGGATAGTAAAGCATAACTTAGAGGAATTCCTTTTGATCTACAATTTGCAGAAAAATAAGTGTGGGGGAAGGTTTCTAGTGGTTTGGGTGAAAAGAAAACAAAAAGGAGAAAGAAAAAAAATAGAAAAAAAAAAGAAATTCGTGAGAAAAAGAAAAGAAAAAGAAACGTATGTGAAAGTGTGTGAAAAGTGTTCAAAATAAGTGAAATTAAAGATCACAAGTGTTGGTTGTTGAAGAAAGGGTCTGAAAAGGTTGAATTCGGCCCTAAGTATGTGTGATCTTCCCTTTATGTATCAAAGTTTGTGGCTGCATTTAAAAAGGGAGTTCTAAGTGTCATATTCATTACTTTGCTTGCTATTGCTGTAAGAACGTTTGTTTTCCTTGCCTTTCTTTGTTAGCCAATACCTTAGCCCCGTTACAACCTTTTGACTTCTATCTTGATTGTTATGTGTTTCAATATGTGGAGTTTGGGATTGGTATGAGCATATGGTGTCCCTGGTTCTCGCGTCTAAGTAGTAGCATTCCATTCATGAGATTATATATATACATGCCCAGAAAATGCCTTCTTTGTTAATACATATGTGAGTACTCATTTTCATGTTTACATCAATCTTCTCACATATACCTAGTGTAGGGAGTGTAGTCAGAAAATCTGTGTGAAAATAGAGTGTATATCTTGTGAGAAATTGAGGGATTCTCTAAGGCATGTTACTACATTCAAAATGTTGTTTTAATTGATTAGATGCGAGCTAGTGAGTGGCTACATCGATTAAGTATAAGTTCGAGGGTAGGGATAATTGAAATCTATGTAAGTAGTGATTTTTAACATGTTATGTTCCATTGGAAATCCCTGAGGTGAGCGTTGGAAGGTTTAGGTTTTGTTTTGTTGTTTGTTTTGCTCAAGGACTAGCAAAAGCTAAGTGTGGGGGAATTTGATAGGAGCATATTTATGCGACTTAGTTAGTGTGTTTTCTTGCATTTACTTAGTTATTTGTTGCTTATTATAGTGTCTTAAGTCATTTTCGTGTGTTTGTAGGTTCAAATGACAAAGTAGGCAAAAAGATGCAATTTGGAGCATTTTAGAGCAGTTTTGGGCTTGGAATGGATAGCACAAGTATGGAGCAAGATGGATGGATGAATTTGAAGTTCAAGAGAGGCTAGGAATGTGCAAAAGAGTTGGAGAAATAAATTCAAGTCAAAGAAGATATGGAATCAGCTACAAAGAAGAAGAATTATCCAAAACCTTATCCAACCTTATCTTATCCAAACTAACCTTATCTTACCTTATCTTATCTTATCCTATCCTAATCTTATCCTACCTTAATTCCAGTTGCAAGGGGGACTCATTTTCATATTAGGATGCCTAAAACCTAATTTTAGAAGGCCTTTTTGTTCTAGAAACATGCCACAACACTTCTTTCTAGATGCCCTAAAAATCTGGCGCCCCAACCTGTTTTTAGAAGGCCTTTTCCTTGTTGGATTGGAGTCCTAAATCCTTTTCCCTGACAACCTAGGCCAAGTAATCCCTAGGCCTATAAATACACACATCTGCTGCTACATTCAGACCACCACCCTCTACCATAACTCACCTACATCCATCCACCACACAGTCATTGTACCGCAGCCTTGCAAGGAAGGAAGGAATCTGGAGCCTTTTCTAGGTGTATTCTATCCTTTGTTTTCAATGTTTAATTTTATTTATATTTGTTTGCTTGTGGACATGAGGAACTAATTTCTTTATAGTTAGAGGTGAATTTGAAGCCATGATTATATGTTACATATGAATTGATTACGTCCAGTTAATGGTTCTTAAGAGTAGAATGTGATTTGCTTAACTGAGTTATTAAAACTTGTTTGTGTGTGTTAATTAGGGGTCGACACTTAATTTGCATGCATGAATTTGATGCTAGAGTATAAAGGAGTTTCACCTAATCGTTATGAACTTATATTCACAAGTAGTAAAGGTTGCTAGTCACAATCTTGTTAAGTAAGTCCTAGGCAAGAGTATCATGCTGTCATAGTTACGAATGCCTCGTCAACACTTATGATTTTCAAAGAACGTAATGACCTTTGATATGTTTTCTGTCATGCTATCATAGTTAGGATACTTGATGAGGATAATTTGGTTGTAATGCGTCTTTCATTCAATTCAATGAGTTAAGGAAAATCTAATGGTTAATTTGTGCTGCCACGGTTAACTTGGGGTGTTGTCATTCATGTCTAAAGGAATAATAACTGGAAATTGGTTCATATGCATATATCATGTGTGTAGAAGGACCCTCTAACTAGCCTTTCACCCATCCAAAGCACCCGATTTCGTACCTTTGTTACTTTGTTTCTTTAATTTGCTTAGTTTTAGTTAATTTCGTAAAAAACCCAATCCCCCTTACGTTCTTGTGTCAACTTAGTTAGAATCTATTTAATTTTGTGTCTTTTAGCATTTTGAGTCATGCTAAAGTTAGAATTCGTTCAAATAACTCCCTAGAGTTTGTTTTGAGTCTAGTTGTTAGTTTTGTGCTGTTTTAAGTTGTTTTGAGTCTTTAGAGTCTAGTTAAGTGTTTTTAAGTTTAATTTTGTGTTTTTGAGTCAGATTTGCGTAGATTAGCATCCCTTCTAATCCCCGGCTAGAACGATCCCTACTTACACATACTACGTTGATAGGGTTTAAGTTTGAGTGCAATTTAATTTCACATCATTTTACTTTGAATTCGTCCAAAACTCAATCCCCTTTACTTTTAAGTGTCAAACTTAGTTAGAATCTATTTAACTTGTGTTTTTAAGTGTTTTGAGTCAAGTCAAAACCAATTTTTGTCCAAAGTTGTTCCTAGAATCTGTTTTGAGTCTATTTGGTTGTTTTAAGCTGTTTTGAGTCATTCTAGTCATTTTTTAGTATTTTCAGTTTGTTTTGCATTCTTTGAGTCTAGTTTAGTGTTTTAAACTTAGTTTTACGTTTTTGAGTCAGTTTCAAGTGTTTTAGCAATCCCTCCTAATCCCCGGTTTAGAACAATCCCAACTTACATATATACTACAATTGTTAACAAAAGGGTTTAATTTGTGTGCTGTTTTACATTGCATCAGAACTATAATGATGAGAAAGCATTCTAAGTAGCAACCAAGCAAAGAATAATGAGATCATGCAACGATTTTAGAAAACAAAGAACCACAGATTAAATAACCCTCCAATTAAACGTTTAGGCTCAAGTTTCTCAAGGTTGTAGCGTTAGTTTGAGTTCCTTCCTTCAAGCATGTTACAAAAACTGATTTTATCCTTTTGTGATCAAATTTGAATTCGTAAACAACAACTACAACTAAGCATAAACCAAGAGCATATCAAACTTCAATCCATGTTTGTAACTTTCTTTAACAGTCATGCAATTAAAAACCAAATCCTCATCATGATGTTGGAAGGTACCTAAGACACAAACAAAAAAAACGACTCTAAAAACACTTCAAAAACTGATTTTTTTTCAAATTTTCGTATTTTACTTCAAAGTACACTAAAACACTCCAAAACAGCTTAAAAACACTTAAAAATAGTGAGAAACAACTTTAGAAGTAATGGGTGATAGAATCCCACGAATTTGCATCAAAAACACTTTGTTACCCCCCCACACTTAAATCAAACATTGTCCTCAATGTTTCAAGCATAAACTCACAGAAAGCAAACAAATAACACAACTAACTAATCAAAGCATAATGAAAGCAGTAAAGAGAAAGGTTTAGGAACGCAAATCTGGTTATTGGGTGATTCCTAGAACTTCCTTCGTTGAATGCATGGGTTGCCTCACAAGAAGCGCTTGCTTTAACGTCGTGCAGCCGGACGATACCTTCATTTAAACTTCACTGGAGCCCACGGCATGGAGGGGTATTTCCTCCACAACATGCTCCGCAAAATACTAGTAGTATGGCTTCAAACGGTGCCCATTCACCTTGAATTCTTGTCTGGTTTGCAGGCTTTGAACTTGGACTGCACCATATGGAAAAACATTAGTAATAACAAAAGGGCCAACCCATTTGGAACGTAACTTACCAGGGAATAAACGAAGGCGGGAATTAAAAAGTAACACTTTCTGCCCAATGGAGAATGATTTGCCACAAATCATCTTGTCATGGTAAGCCTTTGTCCTCTCCTTGTAAATTCGAGCGTTCTCATAAGCCTCATGCCTAATCTCTTCAAGTTCATTCAATTGAAGCTTCCGATGAATTCCAGCAGCATCAATGTCCAAGTTGAATGTTTTGACAGCCCAATGTGCCTTGTGCTCTAATTCTACAGAAAGATGGCATGGTTTGCCATAGATGAGCCGAAATGGGGACATGCCAAGGGGTGTTTTGTAGGCCGTACGATATGCCCACAGTGTATCATCCAAACGCAAGCTCCAATCCTTCCTCGTTGACCCAATGGTCTTTTCTAAAATCTGCTTGATTTCTCTATTCGAAACCTCGGCTTGGCCATTGATGTGATAAAAGTTAAGCACTCAAATTAAACCCTATTGTTGTCAAATCATAGTATAAATGCAAGTAGGGATCGTTCTAAACCGGGGATTATGAGGGCTTGCTAAAACCTCTAAACTGACTCAAAACACAAAAACAAAGTTAAAAACGTTTGGAAAGACTCAAGGGACTCAAAACAGGTTCAAAAGACTTAAAACAACTCAAAAACACTCAAAACTACCTAAAAACACAAACTGGGCAGTTTTGGACTCTAAACACAACTTTGGACGAATTTAGGGTTTTGACTTGACTCAAAACACTCTAAAACACAAACAAAACAGATTTTAAACACTTTGAAACAAGAAAGTAAAAGGGGGTTTTGGTTTTGACGAAATTGAAACAAACAAACAAATTGTAAAACTAAACAGATTGTAAAATGAATTTAGGAAATAAGATGATGGATGGATTAGTTAGAGGTCCGTTTTCCACACATGACACACTTGTACATGAATCGATTTCCAATTGCTTTTCAATAAACTATGATGCTCAACACCCCAGATTAACCGTGATGCACAAATTAACCCCTATATTTTCCTTTACTCATTGAATTGGATGAATGCATGCAACAACCCAAATCATTCTCCAAAAGTCCCCTACATGAATGCATAATAGAGATACAATCAGAGATCATTACGTTTCATGAAAATCATAAGTGTTGATGAGGCAATTGTAACTATGAATGCATGATATGTTCGCCAAGAATTCAATTAACGCAATTGTGCCAATTAACCTTCACTACTCAGGAATATAAACTTGTAACAATTAGGTGAAACTCATTTATATTCTAGCATCTGATTCATGCATGAAAACTAAGTATGCATCCTTAATAAACATACACAGATCAGTTATGAATAAAACAGATAATTGAATTGTAATCACAACTTAATAAATCACAATTGGAAGAAATCAATTCATATCTCAAACATGTTCATGGCTTCAAACTTCCCCCTAACTAAATAGGGATTTAGCCACTCATGATTACAGCAAAATCAGAAAGTAATAACAAAATAAACATTGAAAACAAGAACGAAGTACACCTAAAACGCTCTAATCTGCAAGCATGAAACGCCAAGGTTCTTCTTCTTCCCCACCTTGCAGCGGCACAAGAGACTATGGATGTGTATAGATGTGGTTGGATGAAGGGATGGAAGTTTAGGGGGTGAATGGTCTACGATAAGGGTAGGAAGTGGCTGGAATTGTGTTTTGGAAGTGTAGAATGGTGGATGGGGTGCGACTAAAGTATTTTCTGTGATGAAGGGTGGTCTCTGCGGCCCAACCCTAGAATATCTATATATATGCATCTCAAAACCCTAGAGAAATCAGATTTGTACTTGGGCTTAACAGAAATTAAGGAGTAAAGGCCTAGGGTGCGGCATTTAATTTAGAAAAGGAAATGTGGTCCAATTAATCTCTGAAAAGGATTTGTAGAACCCAAATCCACAAGGAAAAGGGCCTAACAAATTAGAATCCAAGAGGGAAAGGGCTTGAGAGGTGCGGCACAATAGGATAAGGGCAAGGGAATGCCTTGCAAGGCAAGGAAAAAGGATTCTAGAAGGGAATGAGGTGCTAGATTTTTAGGGTTCTAGAAAGAATGTGTTTTATGACAGATTTTGGGACTTCTAGAAGGGTTTGGGGCGCCACTTTTGTAGGACAAGGGATAGAACTTCTAGAAAGAGTTTTTTACGGCTGATTTCAAGCCTTTTTGTCTTCAAATTCGTCCATCAACTTGCCTCCATGCTTGCACTACCCAATCTTGGCCCAAAAATGCTCTAGAATGCTCCAAATCGCTTCTTTTTGCCATTTTGACACTTAGAACCTACAAACACACGAAAATAGCTCAAAATACAAAATTAACTAAGAACTAAGGACGTTAATGCATGAAAACAAGCTAACTAAGTCGCATAAATATGCTCCTATCAGCTATTTGTTTGAGGATGGTAAGGTGTAAAAACCTTATGTGTAACATTGTACTTCTTGAACAGCACCTTAATGGTTCAATTGCAAAAGTGACAACCTCCATCACTTATGATTACTCTTGGCATTCCAAACCTAGCAAATATGTTAGTTCTAATGAAATTTGCAACCACCCTAGAATCATTAGTTCGAGTGGCTCTTGCTTCCACCCATTTCGACACATAATCCACAACAAGTAAGATATAAAGGAAACCATGGGAAGAAGGAAAAGGACCCATAAAATCAATGCCCCAAACATCAAAAATTTTGACAGGAAGTATAACAGTTTGCGGCTTTTGATCCCTTGCACCTATACTACCCGTTTTTTGACAACGATCACAAGACATACAAAAGGTTCTAGCATCCCTAAATATAGTTGGCCAATAAAATCCACATTCTAAAACGTTAAGGGCTGTGCGTTGTGTCCCAAAGTGTCACCTACATGCATAAGTGTGGCAGAAAGTTAAAATTGAATTAAACTCCGAATCATGCACACACCTAAGTAGAATCTGATCAGAGCAATATTTCCACAAGTATGGATCATCCCAAACATAAAAACGTGCATCCTTTTTCAATTTATCATGTTGGAACCTGTTTAGGGTGCTGGGAATTTGTTTGGACACCAAATAATTCACCAAATCAGCATTCCAAGGTTCACTTACCTTAATGGACAGCAATTGCTCATCAGGAAACATATCTTAGATAAAGATTGACTCCTCATCATGCACCAAACGGCTCCAGTGGTCAGCCACCACGTTTTCACTCCCTTTCTTGTCCGTAATTTCAATATCGAACTCTTGGAGAAGCAGCATCCATCGAATTAGCCTTGGCTTGGCTTCCTTCTTTGTGAGCAAATACTTCAAAGCTGCATGATCAGTGAAAACAATGACTTTAGTACCAATTAAATAAGAACGAAACTTATCTAATGCAAACACAACAGCAAGAAGTTCTTTTTCAGTGAAGGAGTAGTTCAATTGAGCATCATTCAAGGTGCGGGAAGCATAATAGATGACATGTGGCTGCTTGTTCTTCCTTTGGCCTAAAACAGCTCCAATTGCGTAATCTGATGCATCACACATTAATTCAAAAGGAAGGCTCCAATCTGGTGGAATGATGATGGGGGCCGAAGTGAGCATGTCCTTGAGGTGTTTGAAAGCCTTCTCACATGCCTCATTGAACCCAAAAGCCACTTCTTTTTGGAGGAGATGGCATAGGGGCTGTGCAAGCTTTGAAAAATCCTTGATAAATCGCATATAGAATCCTGCATGTCCAAGAAAAGAACGAACCTCTCGAACCGAAGTAGGAGAGGGTAAGTAGCGTACAAGATCTATTTTCGATTTATCAACCTCAATTCCATTTTTTGAAACAATATGCCCTAAAACTATGCCTTGTTTTACCATAAAATGACATTTTTCCCAATTTAAAACAAGGTTAGTTTCAACGCATCGTTTTAAGATCAAACTGAGATTATTCAAACAACCATCGAATGAATCACCAAAAACGCTAAAATCATCCACAAAAACCTCAATAATCTTCTCAACATAATCCGAAAATATACTTATCATGCATCTTTGAAATGTGGCAGGTGCATTGCATAAACCAAATGGCATGCGACGATAAGCAAATGTACCAAAGGCGCACGTGAAAGTGGTCTTTTCTTGGTCCTCTGGTGCTATGACAATCTGATTATAACCTGAATAACCATCAAGAAAACAATAAAAAGCATGACTATCTAACCTTTCAAGCATTTGATCAATGAATGGCAAAGGGAAGTGATCCTTCATTGTGAGGGCGTTTAGCTTTCTATAATCAATGCAAACTCTCCAACCGGTTTGAATACGTGTAGGCACAAGCTCATCCTCTTTGTTATTCACCATAGTGACTCCAGATTTCTTTGGAACCACTTGGACCGACGAAAACCAATGACTATCAGAGATTGGATAGATCAGTCCACAATCAAGTACCAGATTTCTTTGGAACCACTTGGACCGACGAAAACCAATGACTATCAGAGATTGGATAGATCACTCCACAATCAAGTAGCTTGATTATCTCCTTTTTCACGACTTCTATCATTGGAAGGTTGAGTCGGCGTTGAGCTTCACGTGATGGTTTAGCTCCTTCCTCCAAGAGTACACGAAGCATGCAAGTGGTAGAGCTGATTCCCTTGATGTCGGCCAATGTCCAACCAATTGCTGTTTTGTGCGCCCTTAACACCCTCACCAACTTCTCTTCTTCTTGTGCCGTGAGTGTGGAGGATGGCTTGGTAAGGGTTTAAGTTCAAGGGAAGATGGCTGCACAACTGAAGGAAGTAACTTATTAGTCGAAACTGAACTTGAAATTGGGACCAAAAACTTACCATTTTGGTGTGGCAATGATTCTAGGGCAGCCACCATCTCAATTACTTCTTCTTTAGGGGGCACAGCAAGAGGTTCTTTATGCATGCCGTGGGTGTGCATTGTTGCTGCTCCATTGTTTTTTTATTTCCATTCCTCTTGTAATTACCATTTCAATTGCATCTTCATTCCATTGTTCAAGATGTTCCTGCGCCAATGAATCAATTAAATCAATAGAAAAACAAGAATGATCATCACTAGGGTACTTTATAGACTTAGAAAGATTGAAATCAATAACTTCCCCATCAAATTCCATTGTCAAGGTTTGAACACATCAATCTTGGTACGGGCAGTTTTCATGAATGGCCTTCTAAGAAGGGTTGGCAATGAAGAAGAATGGTCCGAGTCTTCCATTTCAAGCACATAGAAGTCCGCTGCAAAGATTAAATGATTGACCTGCACAAACATCTTCCAAAACTCCTTTTGGATAAGCGTTAGAATGATCGGCCAATTGAATAGTCACACCATCATTTTTCAGCTCTCCTAAGTTCATAGATGCATAAATTGAATAAGGCATGACATTAATAGATGCATGATGTGACATTAAATCGCACACAAACTTAAACCCTTATCAATGTAGTATGTAAAAGTAGGGATTGTTCTAAGCCGGGGATTAAAAGGATTGCTAATCTACACAAATTAGACTCTAAAACAATAAACTGGACTTTAAACAATGAAAACAAGTACTAGGGATCAATTTGGACGAATTTTTACTCTAGACACCTTAAACAACCTAACTTGACTCAAATAACTCAAAACAAACTCAAAACAGCAAATAGAATTCAATTAAACAGTTTCTGGACTCTAGAGACTCAAAACAAGCTAAATAGACCTAAAACACATAAAACAAGTTATCTCGACTCTAAACTAACACCTAAGATTGATTTGAACGAAATTAAGACTAATTGACTCAAAAGACTCGAAAACAAAAGTTCTTACGAATTTAGACTATCTTAACACAAATTAAGAGCAAGGGATTGTTTGAAAACAGATTTAAACTTAAGAAAAACAGAATTGTAAACTAGACTTAGTTTTGTATGAAATTGGTGATTTAAATGGGTGAATGGCTAGCTAGAGGGTCCTTCTCCACACATGACACATACGCAACACAAATCGATTTCCAGTTGTTCTTTCTATAAACCATGAACGACAACGCCCCAAATTAATCGTGACTGCACGCATTAGCCTTCAGATTTTCCTAAGTTCATTGAATTTGGACGTAGCGCCGCAAACCAAATTATTCTTATCAAGTTCCTTATATGACTGCATACTAGAGATACATATCAAAGATCATTAAGCTTTGTGAAAATCATAAGCATTGACATGACATTCGTGACTATGACTGCATGACACTCCTGCCACGAATTTACTTAACGCGATCGTGACTAGCAACCACCACTACTTGTAAATATAAGTTCGTAACTATTAGGTGAAACTCCCTTGTATTTTAGCATCAAATTCATGCATGCAAATTAAGTATGCATCCCTAATCAACATACAAGAATAAGTTTTAAATCAAACAGTTAAGCAAATTGCATTCACGATTTATGAAATCACAACTGGATGAAATCAATTCATATCACATATATGCTTATAGTTTCGAATTCCCCCCTAGCTAAGAAGGGGTTTAGTTCCTCATGATCGCAAATAAACAAAGACAATTAAATTTAAACATCAACAGTAAAGATAGAATACACCTAGAAACGCTCCAGATTTCTTCCTTCCTTCCTTTGCAAAGCTGCGGCACAATGAGGTTGAATGGTAGATGGTGGTGTTCTGAATGGTGCAGCATAAACTTGTATTTATAGGGGAAGGGTGCGGCACAAACTTTTGGTGTAGGAAAAGGATTGCAAAACATAGTTTGTGTAGGAAAATAATAACACAATCCTAAGGGGAAAAGGTTATGTAATCCCAGCAGGAAATAGGACATCTAGAAGATCAAGAACCCAAGGGATCAAGGACAAAGGTGCGGCACCTTTGTAGGAGAGGATAAGGTTCCTAGAAATCAGGTTTTTATGTCTCTTAAACTGAAATTAAAACCCTTTTACAGCAGGAATTAAGTTAGGAAAGGATTAGGATAGGATAGGATAAGGCAAGGTAAGATAAGATAAGGTTAGTTTGGATAAGATAAGGTTGGATAAGGTTTTGGATAATTCTCCTTCTTTATAGCTGATTCCTTATCTTCAATGACTTGAATTTGTTTCTCCAACTCTTTTGCACATTCCTAGCCTATCTTGAACTTCAAATTCGTCCATCCATCTTGCTCCATACTTGTGCTATCCATTCCAAGCCCAAAACTGCTCTAAAATGCTCCAAATTGCATCTTTTTGCCAACTTTGCCAATTGGACCTAGAAACACATGAAAATGACTTAAGACACTATAATAAGCAACAAATAACTAAATAAATGCAAGAAAACACACTAACTAAGTCGCATAATTATGCTCCTATCAAATTCCCCCACACCTAGCTTTTGCTAGTCCTCGAGCAAAACAAACAAACAAAACAAAACCTAAACCTTCCAACGTTTGCCTCAGGGATTTCCAATGGTACATAACACGTTAAAAATCATTACTTACATAGATTTCAATTATCCCCACTCTCGAGCACATACTTAATCATAGTTATCACTCACTAGTTCGTATCTAATCAATTAAAACAACTTTTTGAATGTAGTAACATGCCTTAGAGAATCCCTCAATTCCTCACAAGATATACACTCTATTTTCACTCAGATTTTCTGACTACACTCCCTACACTAGGTATATGTGAGAAGATTGATGTAAACATGAAAAACTAAACACTCACATATGTTTTAACAAAGAAGGCACTTTCTGGAATTATTAATGCATGTATATATATGATCTCATGAATGGAATGCTACTACTTAAACGCGAGAACCAGGGGCACCATATGCTCAAACCAATCCCAAACTCCACATATTGAAACACATAACAATCAAGATAGAAGTTTAAGGGTTGTAACGAGGCTAAGGGTATTGGCTAACAAAGAAAGGTAAAGAAAACAAATGTTCTTAAAGCAATAGCGAGCAAAGTAATGAATATGACACTTAGAACTCCCTTTTAAACGCAGCCACAACTTTGATACATAAAGGAAAGATCACACATACTTAAGGCCGAATTCAACTTTTTGGACCCTTTCTTCAACAACCAACACTTGTGAGCTTAATCTCACTTATTTTGAACACTTTTCACACTTTTTCACATACTTTCCTTTTCCTTCTCTTTTTCTCACGAATTTTCTTCTTTTTTTTCTTCTCACCCGTGCCTCTTTGTTTACTTTGGCACACAACATTGTACAACTTCCCCCACACTTGATTGCTGCCTAATAACGAACAAAGGGAATTCACTCTAGGTCATGCTTCACTATGCCTTAAGAACAAGGGTAAGGATGATCCTAATCTAGGCTAGGTAGGGAACATGTGGGTTAACAACGAACATAGGCTCAACAAGGCTCAAAAGGGTTAAACCTACAATACATATGCAAAGGGTGAGGCTTTTTGGCTCTGGTTTAACTAAACAACTTCATCCTGTTATTTGTTATGCTAATCAATTTTATGCTTTGAATGAAACAGGCATGAGTTCTAGTATTTGGAACTAAATGATGAAATGCATTCTAAGTAGCAACCAAGCAAAGAAATACTGAGATCATGCAACGACTTTAGAAAACAAAGAATGTCAAGATGAATAACTCTCCAAAGAACGTATAAGCTCAAGTCTCTCAGGGTTGTAGCGTTAGTTTGAGTTACTTCCTTCAAGCATGTTACAAAAACTGATTTTTTTCTTTTTGTGATTACATGTGAATTCATGAATGTCAACTATAACCAAGCATAAACCAAAGAGCATATCAAACTTCAATCCATGTTTGTAACTTCCTTTAACAGTCATACAATTAAAAACCAAATCCTCATCATTGTGTTGGAAGGTACCCTAAGACACAAACACACAAAAACGACTCTTAAAAGGACTCTTTTTGGTATTTTTCAAAACTTTTTCGATATTTTTTTTTTTTTTTTTTGTAAATTTTCGTATTTTTCTTTCAAGACACATAAAAACACTCAAAAACATTGAAAAACAACTTTAGAAGTGCTAGGTGACAAAATCCCACGAATTTTCAACAAAACACTTTGTTTACCCCCACCAAACATTGTCCTTAATGTTTCAAACATAGACTCACACCCAAGCAAGCAAACAACACAACTAACAAACATGACAAATATGGCAAAGTAAAAGCAATAAAGAGTAGGGTTTAGGAACGCAAATCTGGTTGCAGGGCCAAAGCTTCCTAGTTCTTCTTTATTGGCATGGGTTGCCTCCCAAGAAGCGCTTGCTTTAACGTCTTCCAACCGGACGAATCCTGCATTTTAGGCTTCATTGGAGCCCACAGCATAGAGGGGTATGTCTTCCACGTTATGCTCCGCAAAATTCTCATAATACGGCTTCAAACGATGTCCGTTCACCTTGAATTCTTGTCCCGTCTTTAGACTTTGGATGTGAACTGCACCATAAGGAAAAACGTTAGTAACAACAAAGGGTCTGCTCCATTTAGAACGTAACTTACCTGGAAACAATTTAAGGCGCGAATTGTAAAGTAATACTTTCTGCCCCTTGGAGAACGTCTTGCTTCAAATCATCTTGTCGTGAAAGGCCTTCGTCTTCTCTTTGTAGATTCGAGCGTTCTCGTAAGCGTCATTCCTCATCTCTTCAAGCTCATTCAATTGAAGTTTTCTATGAACTCCTGCGGCATCTATGTCCATATTGAAGGTCTTAACTGCCCAATGCGCCTTGTGCTCTAATTCAATGGGAAGATGGCATGGTTTCCCATAGATGGGCCGAAATGGGGACATGCCAATGGGTGTTTTGTAGGCCATACGATACTCCCATAGTGCATCATTCAAGCGCAAGCTCCAATCCTTCCTCGTTGGCCTAACTGTCTTCTTTAAAATCTGCTTGATTTCACGATTTGAAACTTCGGCTTGCCCACTCGTTTGAGGATGATAAGGCGTTGAAACCTTATGCGTGACATTGTACTTTTTAAGCAGCGCCTCGATGGTTTTATTGCAAAAATGGGACCCTCCATCACTGATAAGTACTCGTGGCATGCCAAACCTTGCAAAAATGTTAGTTCTAACAAAATCTGCAACAACTTTATAATCATTAGTGAGGGTGGCTTTTGCTTCCACCCATTTCGAGACATAATCGACCGCAAGTAAAATATAATTAAAACCATGCGATGAAGGAAAAGGACCCATAAAATCAATACCCCAAACATCAAAAATTTCAACAATAAAGAAAGGGGCCTGCGGCATTTGGTCCTTTGGGCCTATATTGCCCATTCTTTGGCAACGGTCATAAGTAACACAAAACGTCCTTGCATCCTTAAAGATTGTAGGCCAATAGAATCCACATTCTAACACTTTAAGGGCTGCGCGTTGTGTGCCAAAGTGTCCCCCACATGCATAAGTGTGACAGAAACTTAAAATTGAGTTAAACTCTGAATTATGCACACACCTACGTATAATCTGATCGGGGCAATACTTCCACAAGTATGGATCATCCCAAACATAAAACCTAGCATCCTTTTTCAATTTTTCACGTTGGTTTTTGTTTAGGGTGCTTGGAACTTGCTTAGACACCAAAAAATTGACCAAATCAGCATACCAAAGCTCACTTACCTCTATAGACATCAATTGCTCGTCTGGGAATGCTTCTGGGATGGGTAATTACTCCTCATTGTGCACCAAACGACTTAGATGGTCAGCCACCACGTTTTCACTTCCTTTCTTATCCCGAATTTAGATGTCGAACTCTTGAAGAAGCAGCATCCATCGAATAAGCCTTGGCTTGGCCTCCTTTTTCATGAGCAAGTATTTCAATGCTGCATGATCAGTGTAAACAATCACTTTAGTACCAATTAAATATGAACGAAATTTATCTAAACAAAAACTACAGCAAGAAGTTCTTTTTCCGTAGTGGAGTAGTTCAATTGGGCGTCATTCAAGGTCCTAGAAGCATAGTAAATGACGTGAGGCCTCTTGTCTTTTCTCTGTCCCAAAACAGCTCCAATTGCATAATCGGATGCATCGCACATTAGCTCGAAAGGAAGGCTCCAATCTGGTGGTATAATTATGGGGGCTAAAGTAAGCATCTCCTTGAGGTGTTTAAAGGCCTTCTCGCATTCCTCGTCGAACTTGAATGGCACTTCCTTCTGCAAAAGTCGGCAAAGGGGGGTAGAAATCTTCGAGAAGTCCTTGATATTGCCTATAGAATCCTGCATGACCAAGAAAAGAACGAACCTCTCTCACCGAAGTGGGAGAGGGTAAGTAGCGTACAAGATCTATTTTCGACTTATCAACCTCAATTCCCCTTTCCGAAACGATGTGACCTAAAACAATGCCTTGTTTAACCATAAAGTGGCATTTTTCCCAATTCAAAACAAGGTTAGTTTCCATGCATCGTTTTAAGATCAAACTGAGATTATTTAAGCAACCGTCAAACGAATCACCAAAAACAATAAAATCGTCCATAAACACTTCAATAATCTTCTCAACAAAATCATAGAAGATACTTACCATGCACCGTTGAAAAGTCGCTGGAGCATTGCACAAACCGAATGGCATTCGGCGATACGCAAAGGTGCCAAACGGACAAGTAAAAGTGGTCTTTTCTTGGTCGTCCGGAGCGATGACAATTTGGTTATACCCAGAATATCCATCAAGAAAACAATAAAAGGAATGACCCGCTAACCTCTTAAGCATTTGGTCAATGAACGGCAAGGGAAAGTGGTCCTTCCTCGTGGTGGCGTTGAGCTTCCTATAGTCGATGCACACTCTCCAACCTGTTTGGATTCGGGTAGGCACAAGTTCATTTTCTTCATTCTTCACCATAGTGACTCCCGACTTCTTTGGAATAACTTGAATTTGTGAAACCCAACAGCTATCTGAAATTGGATATATGACCCCATAATCAAGGAGCTTTATAATGTCCTTTTTCACAACTTCCATTATATGAGGGTTAAGACGGCGTTGAGCCTCTCGAGTTGGTTTAGCCCCCTCCTCAAGAAGTATGTGATGCATGCATGTCGTAGGGCTAATCCCCTTGATATCGGCTAGGGTCCATCTAATGGCAGTTTTATTCTCCCGCAACACCCGAATGAGCTTTTCTTCCTCAAATGCCGTGAGAGATGATGAAATAATGACAGGCAACGTTTCTTTTTCTCCCAAAAAGACATACTTCAAGTGGTTGGGCAATGGTTTAAGCTCTAGTGTAGGTGCCTGCACCACCGAAGGTAATAACTTGTTAGTAGAAACAGGAATTGACATTGGGATTGAAGACGTACCAACACATGGTGGGGATGACTCAAGTGCAGCCACCATTTCCTCAATTTCTTCACAAAAACCCACGGAAACAACTTCCTCCTTGTTGTTGCCGTGCCCTTGCACAATTTCTGGGGCTTGGGTTGTGCTTTCTATTCCTTGAACGATGGTTGTTTCAAGGGCATCTCGATCTAATGAGTCAAGAAATTCCTGTGCCAAATATTCTAAAATATCAATAGAAAAACACGAATGATCATCAATAGGATATTTCATGGCTTCAAAAATATTAAAATCAATAACTTCCCCATCAAATTCCATTGATAAAGTCCCCTTGAACACATCGATCTTTGTCCGGGCTGTTTTCATGAAGGGTCGTCCAAGCAAGATTGACAATGGAGTAGCTTGGGCCGAATCATCCATCTCTAGCACATAGAAATCAGCCGGGAAGACTAAATGATCCACCTGCACCAAAACATCTTCCAAAACTCCTTTTGGATAGGGATTAGAACGATCGGCTAATTGAATGATTACATCATCACTTTTAAGTTCGCCTAAGTTCATAGATGCGTAAATTGAGTATGGCATGACATTAATTGATGCTCCTAAGTCTAGCATGGCATGTTCAAATTTAGTATTGCCAATAACACAAGGAATCGTAAAACTCCCCGGATCTTTGCATTTAGGGGGTAATTTCCTTTGTAAAACAGCAGAGACATTTTCACTCACCTGGACAACCTCCTTGTTCGAAATCTTCCTCTTTGTTGTGCAAAGCTCCTTAAAAAATTTGGCGTACCTTGGAACTTGCTTAATTGCATCAAGGAGAGGGATATTGACTTGCACCTTTCTAAACGTCTCAAGAATGTCCTTTTCAGCTTCCTCCTTCTTTGATTGCATAAATTTGCGAGGGAAGGGCACATTCGGAGGAACAACATTAGAAATAATCGAATTTGGAACCTTCTTACCTGAAGTGGACGGATTAGATGGCTTAGGTGGCTGCGGCAAGGGTGTTTCATCCTTTGCCGTGGGTTGTGCTTCCTCCTTCTCTTCAATCTGCAACTTTTCGTCCTCTTTTTGACTTGATTTGGATGGTTGTAGGTCGGTTCCAACTTGCTTGCCACTTCGTAACATGATTGCCTTTGCAGATTCAAATCCTCCTTTCGGATTGACAATTGTTGAACTAGGCAATTTGCCTTGTTGTTGAAACTGCCCCATAAACTCAATCATCTGCCCAAATTGTTTCTTTAAATCACCCACTTCTTTGGCTTGATTTTGGAATTCCTGCGACAAAGTAGTTAGTAATTTAAATGTCGCATCATTATTCAATAACATACCTGCACTATTTTGGGCAGATTGCATTGGAGGTGGATTTGATGCAAATGGCTTTTGATAGAAGCCCGGGAGTTGCTGCCTAAATCTTCCTTGATGTTGGGGTTGTTGAGGCTCCCTCCATTTGAAATTTGGATGATCTCTCCAACCCGGATTGTAAGTGTTTGAGTACGGATCATTCCTTGGCTGATTTGGACCTTGATACCCAATTGCGTTGGCACTTTCCCATCCCCCATTCTCTATCAACTGAGGGCATTGCTCAGAAGGGTGCCCTTGGATAGAGCACACGCCACAAGTGCTTGATGCTTGCATTTTCATCCCGTCGGCCATTTGTGACATCATAGTAGTAAGATTAGCTATTTGAGATTGTAATTCTAAAATTGCACTTACCTCATTCACTTGTAGTTGCCGTGGGGGTTCCCTTTGTCCACCACCTTCATATTGTTGTGCATTTAAGGCTCGATTTGCGACGAGAATCTTTGCATCAACGGGCGTTTTGTCCACCAAAACACCACCTGCCGAGGCATCTAGCATCTGCCTCTCAATGGGAAGAAGTCCTTCGTAAAAGTATTGAATGAGAAGCTCTTCTTTCATTTGATGTTGAGGACATGAGGCAACAAGACCCTTGAAACGTTCATAATATGCTGGGAACGATTCGCCTTGGTTTTGTTGAATCCCGCTAATCTTCTTCCTCAAAAGTATAACTCTAAAAGTTGGGAAGAATTTCTCTAAAAAAGCTATTTTCATGCTTTCCCAAGATGTGACAGTTTCAGGCACCAATTCGAATAACCAATCCTTAGCTTTATGCATAAGAGAGAATGGAAAAGCTTTCATCTTCAGAATATTCCCATCGACATTAATGGGAGTCATGCTTGAACAAACAACTTCAAATTCCTTTAAGTGCTTGTTTGGATCTTCCATGGACAGCCCATGGTATTTTGGAACATGATGCAACAAGCTAGACTTTAGTTCGAATTCGTCGGTCGTGCCTTCACTTGCCGCAGGGTATTGGATACATAAAGGCACAGCATTATCCAACCCCGAGGCTGAAAGCTCTTTAATTGTACGATTGTCCGCTGCCATGACTTGTTCGTCTTCCTCCTCTTCTCCAAATTCGGATTCTCTGCTTGAAATAGATGGAGTGGGTGGCAGCTTCCTCTTGTTTCTTCTCAACGTTCGCTCAAAATCGTCGTCAAACTCAAAGATGTGCTCGTGAACTGGTTGAGAACTTCGAGTTATACACTAGTACCTGAACCAAAGGAAAAGAAACAAAACGAAATCAGAAACCAAAAGAAAAACTCGACAAAAACAAGGGATTAGTAAACTTACTAATCCCCGACAACGGCGCCAAAAATTTGATGTGAAATTAAATCGCACACAAACTTAAACCCTTATCAATGTTCAATGTAGTATGTGAAAGTAGGGATCGTTCTAAGCCGGGGATTAAAGGGATTGCTAATCTACACAAATTAGACTCTAAAACAATAAACTAGACTTTAAACAATGAAAACAAGTACTAGGGATCAATTTGCACGAATTTTAACTCTAGACACCTTAAACAACCTAACTTGACTCAAATAACTCAAAACAAACTCAAAACAGCAAATAGAATTCAATTAAACAGTTTCTAGACTCTAAAGACTCAAAACAAGCTAAATAGACCTAAAACACACAAAACAAGTTATCTAGACTCTAAACTAACACCTAAGATTGATTTGAACGAAATTAAGACTCTAATTGACTCAAAAGACTCGAAAACAAAAATTCTTACGAATTTAGACTATTTTAACACAAATTAAGAGCAAGGGATTGTTTGAAAACAGATTTAAACTTAAGAAAAACAGAATTGTAAACTAGACTTAGTTTTGTATGAAATTGGTGATTTAAATGGGTGAATGGCTAGCTAGAGGGTCCTTCTCCACACATGACACATATGCAACACAAATCGATTTCCAGTTGTTCTTTCTATAAACCATGAACGACAACGCCCCAAATTAATCGTGACTGCACGCATTAGCCTTCAGATTTTCCTAAGTTCATTGAATTTGGACGTAGCGCCGCAAACCAAATTATTCTTATCAAGTTCCTTATATGACTGCATACTAGAGATACATATCAAAGATCATTAAGCTTTGTGAAAATCATAAGCATTGACATGACATTCGTGACTATGACTGCATGACACTCCTGCCACGAATTTACTTAACGCGATCGTGACTAGCAACCTCCACTACTTGTAAATATAAGTTCGTAACTATTAGGTGAAACTCCCTTAATTTTAGCATCAAATTCATGCATGCAAATTAAGTATGCATCCCTAATCAACATACAAGAATAAGTTTTAAATCAAACAGTTAAGCAAATTGCATTCACGATTTATGAAATCACAACTGGATGAAATCAATTCATATCACATATATGCTCATAGTTTCGAATTCCCCCCTAGCTAAGAAGGGGTTTAGTTCCTCATGATCGCAAATAAACAAAGACAATTAAATTTAAACATCAACAGTAAAGATAGAATACACCTAGAAACGCTCCAGATTTCTTCCTTCCTTCCTTTGCAAAGCTGCGGCACAATGAGGTTGAATGGTAGATGGTGGTGTTCTAAATAGTGCAGCATAAACTTGTATTTATAGGGGAAGGGTGCGGCACAAACTTTTGGTGTAGGAAAAGGATTGCAAAACATAGTTTGTGTAGGAAAATAATAACACAATCCTAAGGGGAAAAGGTTATGTAATCCCAGCTGGAAATTGAACATCTAGAAGATCAGAAACCCAAGGAATCAAGGACAAGGGTGCGGCACCTTTGTAGGAAAGGATAAGGTTCCTAGAAATCAGGTTTTTATGTCTCCTAAACTGAAATTAAAACCCTTTTACAGCAGGAATTAAGTTAGGAAAGGATTAGGATATGATAAGATAAGGCAAGGTAAGATAAGATAAGGTTAGTTTGGATAAGATAAGGTTGGATAAGGTTTTGGATAATTCTCCTTCTTTATAGCTGATTCCTTATCTTCAATGACTTGAATTTATTTCTCCAACTCTTTTGCACATTCCTAGCCTTTCTTGAACATCAAATTCGTCCATCCATCTTGCTCCATACTTGTGCTATCCATTCCAAGCCCAAAACTGCTCTAAAATGCTCCAAATTGCGTCTTTTTGCCAACTTTGCAGATTGGACCTACAAACACACGAAAATGACTTAAGACACTATAATAAGCAACAAATAGCTAAATAAATGCAAGAAAACACACTAACTAAGTCGCACAAATATGCTCCTATCAATGCACCTAAGTCTAACATGGCATGTTCAAAATGATTATTGCCAATAACACAAGGAATTGTAAAACTACCGGGATCCTTGCATTTAGGGGGCAATTTACGTTGCAAGACGGCTGAGACATTTTCACTTACCTTTACAACCTTCTTTTTCGAAATTCTGTTCCTAGTTGTGCAAAGTTCTTTTAAAAACTTGGCATAACTTGGAACTTGTTTAATTGCGTCCAAAAGTGGTATATTGACTTGTACTTTTCTAAACGTTTCCAGAATGTCCTTTTTAGCCTCCTCCTTCTTTGATTGCATAAATCTGCAAGGAAAGGGTACATTTGGAGGAATAACGTTAGAAATAATCGAATTTGGAACCTCCTTACCTTTGATGAACGGCTTAGGTTGCTTAAGTGGCTGCGGCAAGGGTGGTTCTACCCTTGTCGTGGGTTGTGCTTGTTCCTCCTCTTTAATCAGCAACTCTTCAACCTTGTTGGAACGTGATTTGGAAGGTTGGGGATCAGATCCAACTTGTTTTCCATTTCACAAACTCATGGCTTTGGCAGATTCGGATCCTCCGTTTGGGTTGACAACAGTTGAACTAGGCAACTTGCCTTGCTCTCGGAATTGGCCCATGAACTCCGCAATCTGCCCTACTTGCTTCTCCAACTCATCCACCTTTTTGTCTCTATTTTGCATACCCTATGCCATAGAAGTTAGTAATTGAAAAATCTGATCATTATCAATGGACGAACCTGATTTGGTTTGGGCAGATTGTGCTTAGGGTTGTGTGGGTGCGTATGGTTTTGGATAGAAACCCGGGGGTTCCTGCCTAAATGCAGTTTGTTGTTGGTTTTGTTGGGGTTCTCGCCATTTGAAATTTGGATGATCTCTCCAACCGGGATTGTATGTGTTAAAGAAAGGACCACTTCTTGGTTGTTGATTCCAAAACCCACGGCATTGGCAGATTCCCACCCTCCGTTCTCGATCAATTGAGGGCACTTATCGGTGAGATGTCCTTGCATGGAACACACGCCACAAGCAGCCACACTTCATACTTTTGGTCCTTCCACAACCTGAGAATGAAGAGTGGTAAGATTAGCCATTTGATTTTGAAGTTCGGAAATAGCACTTACCTCATTCACTTGTTGTTGCCGTGGGGTGCTTCTTTGTCTAACACCTTCATATTGTTGAGCGTTCAAAGCTCGGTTAGCAATCAAGGTCTTGGCAACCGTAGGTGTCTTGTCCACCAAAGCTCCTCCCGCTGAGGCATCTAGCATTTGACGTTCAATGGGTAGAAGCCCTTCGTAGAAATATTGAACAAGAAGCTCCTCCTTCATTTGATGTTGTGGACATGAAGCAACAAGAGTTTTCAAATGTTCATAATAAGTGGGAAACGATTCATCTTCATAGGGGCGTGGCATTGTCCAATCCCGAAGCAGAAAGCTCTTTGATTGTTCGATCGTTCGCTGCCATGGCTTGTGCTTCCTCCAACACTTGAGCCGTGGGCTCTTCTTCCTCTGCTACCACTTGTTCTTCAAGCTCAGGTTCAAAGCTAGGTAGATTAGATTCTTGCTAATTTCTCTACCTTCTCAAAGTCCTCTCAAAATCGTCATCAAAGTCCAAGATGTGCTCACGAACAGTTTGAGAACTTCAAGTCATAACCTAATACCGAAACACAAGAAAAACATAACTAAGTCAGTAACTCAAACAAAAACACATGAAAATAAACAAAAAGAAACAAAGGGGGATTAGCAAAGTGGCTAATCCCCGGCAACGGCGCCAAAAATTTGATGTGAATTATATAAGCACACAAATTAAACCCTCTTGTTGTCAATTGTAGTAAAGAATGTAAGTAGGAATCGTTCTAGGCTGGGGATTAGGAGGGATTGCTAAAACACTTAAAACTAACTTAAAAACGTAAAACTAAGTTTAAAACACTAAACTAGACTCAAAGAATGCAAAACAAACTGAAAAGACTCAAAACACTATAATGACTCAAAACAGCTTAAAACAACTAATTAGAATCAAACAGACACTAAGGGTGATTTTGGACGAAAATTGGTTTTACTTTGACTCAAAACACTTAAAAACACAAAGTTGGACAGATTCTAACTAATTTGACACTTTAAAGTAAATGGGGGTTTGGTTTTGACGAATTTGAAAACTAACAAAATAAAATTAAGAACTAGACAGATTTAGGCATGAAATTGGTGTTTTGAATGGATGATGGGCTAGCTAGAGGGTTCTTCTCCATACATGACACACTTGTATACAATTCAATCTCCAGTTGTTTCTTTCATTAAGCCATGAATCTCAACGCCCCAAGTTAATTAGGTATGCTTAAATTAACCATTAGATTTCCCTTATGTCATTGAATTGGACGGAAATAGCGCATCGCACTCAAATTATTCTTCAAGAGTTCCCCACATGAAAGCGCATAATAGAGAAACAATCAAAGATCATTACGTTCTATGAAAATCATAAGCATTGACAAGACATTCGTAACTATGAAAGCGCATGATACTCCTGCCAGGAATCTACTTAACATGATCGTGACCAGCGACCTTCACTACTTGTGAATATAAGTTCATAACGATTAGGTGAAACTCCCTTATACTCTAGTATCAGATTTATGTATGCAAATTAAGGGTGCACTCTCAACCCACATACACAAATAGTTTTAATGCAAACAGTTAAGTAAATTGAATTCACAACTTATGAATTCACAACTAGATGTAATCAATTCATATTGCAAGTTTAATCATGGTTTCAAATTCCCCCTAGCTAAGAGGGATTTAGTTCCTCATGTTCACAGCAAAACAAGGACAAATAAACTTAAACATTGAAAACAACCTAAACGTTCCAGCAATCCAACTTGAATGGCAAGCACATCCAATGGCTCTTCTTCCCCCTCTTTCCTGCAGCACAAGGTATGGTTGTTGGTTTGGGTGGTGAGTTGTATGAGAGAATGGCTGGGGATGTTTTTGGATCTGTCGAATGGTGAATGATTGTGGCTGGATGTATGAATGAATGAAAAGCTGCGGCAAGGCTTTATTTAAGGCTAAAAAAAATCAAAACCCTAACTTAATTTGGTTAACAGAAATTAATTCAAATCCACTCGAGAAAGGGAAATAAAATCAGAATCTTAGAGAAAAAGGGTAAGGGTGGTGCGGCTAAGCCTTTAGGAAAGGGGAATGGGACTTAAAAGAATGGGAAAATGTTTTATGGCAGAAAATAGGAAAGAATGACTCTCCCTTGCATAGCAAGGAAGAGGAAACAAGGAAAGGGTGCGGCAAGGCCCTTGGGGCTTCTAGAAATTCTTGTTTAGTGTCCTAATATTGGTAGGAGTCTTCTTTGCTATTGGAACTTAGGGAATTTTTAGGATTAGGAAAGGTCAAAACCAAAGTAGGAAACCTTGGCTAACATTCCTTCTTTGAGTAGGAATCCTCATTCTTCTAGGAATCTTTCTTCAATTAGGAATCCTTGCATCCTTAGGTCTTCAATTTCATCCATCCCCTTTGCTCCATGCATGTGTTATCCATTCCATGCCCAAAACTGCTCCAAAATGCACCAAAATGCACTTTGTTGCTACTTTAGCCCTTTGGACCTACAAACACACGAAAATAGCTTAAAACACTAAAATAACTAAGAACTAACAACGTAAATGCAAGGAAATAAGCTAACTAAGTCGCATAAATATGCTCCTATCAATAGCACTTCCCAAAGTGATAGCTTCAGTGATTTCAAAACCTCCCATTGGATTTACAATGTTTGAGTTGGAGAGTTTACTTTGTTCTTGAATCTGTGCCATGAACTCTACCATCTCTCCAAGTTGATTGTTCAATTCACCTCACTTTTTGGCTTGATTTTGCATATCCTGCGCTATAGTGGTTAATAATTGAACAATTTGGTCATTATCCATGGACGAACCTGAACTTGGTTGGGCCAAATATGGTTGAGGCTGTGGTGGTTCATATGGCTTTTGATAGATCTCCTCAGATGGCTACCAATATCCTTCTTGTTGTGAGTCCTACGTCAAAGAGGTTAGTACATCACGAATTTCATCATAACTCATAGGCAAACTTGAATTCGATTGGAATTATTGCAGGGGAAGCTGTGGTGGCTGCATAGGCGTTGTATAGAACTGATAGGAGCATATTTAGGCGACTTAGTTGGCTTGTTCTTGTGCATTTATTTTGTTATTCTTTAGTTATTTTAGTCTTTTAAGCCATTTTCGTGTGTTTTCAGGTTCTAAGGACAAAGTATGTAAGAAGGTGCATTTTGGAGCAAAATTGGGCTTGGAATGGTTATCACATGTTTGGAGCAAAAGGAATGGACGAAATTGAAGACTTGAAGATGTTAGGATTCCTAATCGACGAAGGATTCCTAATTGAAGAAGGATTCCTAATTGAAGAAGGATTCCTAATTGGAGATGGATTCCTACTCAAACAAGGATTCCTACTTGAAGTAGGAAAGTTAAGCCAAGGTTTCCTATTTTGGTTTGACCTTTCCTACTCCAAATGTCCCTAAGTTCCAGCAACATTGAAGGCCTCCTATGCATTTTAGGACACAAATTGAACCTTCCCTGCATTAAACCAGCCTTTGCCGCACCATTCCCTTATTTCCCATTCCTAATTGGAGATGGATTCCTACTCAAACAAGGATTCCTACTTGAAGTAGGAAAGTTAAGCCAAGGTTTCCTATTTTGG
Organism: Heteromeles arbutifolia; assembly: GCA_024362995.1. NCBI lineage: Eukaryota > Viridiplantae > Streptophyta > Magnoliopsida > Rosales > Rosaceae > Heteromeles > Heteromeles arbutifolia. The sequence goes on along the minus strand of JANCRC010000002.1, from coordinate 31,710,188 downwards.
TTTGACCTTTCCTAATCCAATTGTCCCTAAGTTCCAGCAACATTGAAGGCCTCATATGCATTTTAGGACACAAATTGAACCTTCCCTGCATTAAACCAACCTTTGCTGCACCATTCCCTTATTTCCCATCCTTGCCGTGCAAGGGATCTCTCACTTGCCTAATTTCTAGACCTAAATCAGCAAGGAAATTCTTTTTCCTTGCCTTGCAAGGCATTCCCTTACTTTTTCCATCCTTGCCGCACCTACTTGCCCAATCCCCTTAGGATTCTGACTTTAATTCCTATTTCCCTTAAAGCTTTGATTTAACTTATGTTTCCTAAATTGTTTCCTAGCTTTATTACCCTAAAGTCTTTAAATAAAACATCTTGGTGCCGCACAAAAGGTTCCATTCACTCATTCATTCATCCATTCACGCCAGAAGTCATCCCTACACCTTTGCCACAATTTCCATTCACCCTAAACACATTCCTGACCCCAAAACACATCCCATACACTTCACCCACCTTTGTGCCGTAGCAAAGAGGAAGGAGGAGAGCCTTTGGACGTGCCTGCCATTTGAGTTAGGATTGCTGGAACGTTTAGGTGTAATCTTTCTTTTGTTTTCAATGTTTCAATTCAATAATCTTTGTTCTGTGAGTATAAGGAACTAAACCCCTTTTAGTTAGGGGGGAATTCGAAACCATGGTTATACTTGCAATATGATTTGATTACATCCAGTTGTGATTCATAAACTGTGAATTCAATTTACTTATCTGTTTGAATTAAAACTGATTTATGTGTATTGGTTGAGAGTGCACGCTTAATTTTCATGCATAAATCTGATGCTAGGATATAAGGGAGTTTCACCTAATCGTTATGAACTTATATTCACAAGTAGTGAAGGTTGCTAGTCACAATCGTGTTAAGTAAATTCTTGGCATAAGTATCATGCGCTTTCATAGTTACAAGTGCCTCGTCAATACTTATGATTTTCATTGAACTTAATGATCTTTGATTGTATCTCTATCATGCGCTTTCATGTAGGGAACTTTTGAAGAATAATTTGATTGTGATGCACTTTTTCCATCAATTCAATGACATGAGGAAAATCTGAGGGTTGATTTAAGCGTACCTAATTAATCTGGGGTGTTGAGAATTCATGGTTTATTGAAAAGCAACTGGAAATCGTTTTGTTTGCAAGTGTGTCATGTGTGGAGAAGAACCTCCTAGCTAGCCCATCATCCATAGTTTTACCCAAATTCGTTCAGATTTCATTAGTTCTTTAATTTACTTGTTTTGTTTTCAAATTCGTCAAAACCCAATCCCCATTTACTTTGTTGAGTCATATTAGTTAAAAACTGATTTAGTTTGTGTTTTTAACTATTTTGAGTCAAGTCAAAACCTATTTTCGTCCAAATTTAATCTTAGTGGCATATTTGAGTCTTTTAGCTTGTTTTGTGCTGTTTTGAGTCTTTTGAGTTGTTTTAGTGTTTTAGAGTTTAGTATTGCATTCTTTGAGTCTAGTTTAGTGTTTTTAACTTAGTTTTACGTTTTTGAGTCAATTTTAAGTGTTTTAGCTATCCCTCCTAATCCCTGGTCTAGAACGATCCCTACTTACATATATACTACAATTGTCAACAAGAGGGTTTAATTTGTGTGCTTATATATTTCGCATCAAATTTTTGGCGTCGTTGCCGGGGATTAGCAACTTTGCTAATCCCTTGGATCTCTTCTTTCTGTTTTTTTTTAATTTGTTTCAGTTTCTAACTTTGTTTTGTTTCTTGTTTTTAGGTACTAGTTTATGACTCGGAGTTCTTAAACTGTTCATAAGAATATCTTGGACTTTGACGACAATTTTGAGAGGACTTTAAGAAGGCAGAGGAACCAGCAAGAATCTAATCTACCTAGCCCTGAACCTGAGCTTGAAGAACACGTGCTAGAAGAGGAAGAAGACCCCCCAGCAAGGAATTTAGAAAAAACACGAGCCATGGCAGTGGACAATCCAACAATTAAGGAGCTTTCTGCCTCGGGATTGGACAATGCTACACCTTTATGCATCCAATACCCTAGGGCGGCTAAAGACAAGACCGATGAATTCGAATTGAAGTCCAGCTTACTGCACCATATTCCCAAATTCCATGGGCTGTCCATGGAAGATCCGAACAAGCATCTGAAAGAGTTTGAAGTGTTGTGTTCAAGCATGACTCCAATCAATGTCGATAGCAACATTTTGAAGATGAAGGCCTTTCCCTTCTCTCTTCTAGAGAGGGCTAAGGATTGGTTATACGAATTAGCCCCTGGAACCGTTACTTCTTGGGAGAGCATGAAGAGGGCATTCTTAGAGAAGTTCTTCCTCACTTCAAGAGTCATTCTTTTGAGGAAGAAGATTAGCGGAATCCAACAAAGCCAAGGCGAGTCATTTCCAGCGTATTATGAGCGTTTCAAAATCCTTGTTGCATCATGTCCTCAACACCAAATGAAAGAAGAGCTTTTACTTCAATACTTTTATGAAGGCCTTCTTCCCATTAAGAGGCAAATGCTAGATGCCTCAGCGGGAGGAGCGTTGGTGGACAAAACACCTATGGCAGCCAAGACACTAATTGCAAACCGTGCATTGAATGCACAACAATATAAAGGCATTGGGCAAAAGGAAACCCCACGGCAGCAAGTGAATGAGGTAAGTTCCACATCTGACATTCAATCCCAATTAACTAATCTTACTTCTATTGTGTCTCAGATGGCCGAAGGGATGAAGATGCAAGGACTAAGTGTGTATGACGTATGTTCTATCCAAGGACACCCCTCTGATAAGTGCCCACAACTGATTGAGAATGGTGGATGGGAATCTGCCAATGCAATGGGTTTTGGAGGCCAAAACCAGCCAAGGAACGATCCATTCTCTAATACCTACAACCCTGGTTGGAGAGATCATCCGAATTTCAAATGGAGGGAGCCTCAACAATCCCAACAACAAGGAGGTTTTAGGCAGCAACCCCCGGGCTTCTACACTAAGCCATTCGTACCAACACAAGCCCCACAACAATCTGCCCAAAACACTTCAGGTATTTCTTTGGATAATGACACACTTCTTAAATTACTCACCAATTTGTCTCAAGGGCAGGAAAATCAAACCAAAGCAATGCAAAGCCAAGACAAAAGGGTGGACCAATTGGAGAAGCAAATTGGGCAGATTGCAGAGTTTGTAGGATAATTTTGAGAACAAGGCAAGTTACCTAGTTCAACCGTTGTCAACCCAAAGGGTGGATTCGAATATGCCAAAGCCATGAGTTTGCGAAATGGAAAACAAGTTGGATATGATCCCCAACCTTCCAAATCATGTTCCAACGAGTTTGAAGAGTTGATAATTGAAGAAGATGAGCAATGCACACCCACGGCAAGTGTAGCACCACCCTTGCCACAGCCACCCAAACAATCCAATTCGGCAAACACAGGTAAGCAAAATTCCAATTTTGGTTAATTATAATGTTGTTCCTTCAAATGTACCCTTTCCTCGTAGGTTTATGCAATCAAACAAAGAGGAGGCTGAAAAGGACATTTTGGAAACGTTTAGAAAAGTTCAAGTCAATATACCACTTTTGGATGCAATTTAGCAAGTTCCAAGGTATGCCAAGTTTTTAAAAGAACTTTGTACCACTAGGAAGAGAATTTCGACCAAGGAGGTTGTAAAGGTAGGTGAAAATGTCTCAGCCATCTTGCAACGCAAACTGCCCCCTAAATGCAAGGATCCTGGTAGTTTTACAATTCCTTGTGTTATTGGCAATACTGCTTTTGAATCTGCCATGTTAGACGTAGGTGCATCTATAAATGTCATGCCATGTTCAATTTATGCATCTATGGGCTTAGGTGAGTTGAAAAATGATGGTGTGATTATACAATTGGCCGATCGATCTAATGCCTATCCAAAGGGAGTTTTGGAAGATGTTTTAGTGCAGGTCAATCACTTAATCTTTCCAGCGGACTTCTACGTGCTTGAAATGGACGAGTCAGACGATTCCCCTTCATTGCCCATCCTTTTTGGAAGGCCATTCATGAAAACTGCCCGTACTACGATTGATGTGTTTAATGGAACTTTGACAATGGAATTTGATGGGGAAGTTGTTAATTTCAATCTTTCAAATTCTATCAAGTATCCTAGTGAGGATCACTCATGTTTTTCTATTAATGTAATTGACTCTTTGGCACAAGACCATTTTGAACAATTGAAGGAAGATGCACTTGAATTGGTCATTGCACAAGGAATGGACAATCAAAACAATGGAGCAGCAACCCTGCATCCCCACGACATGCATGAATTTTCCCTTGCTGTGCCCCTTAATGATGATGTAATTGAGATGGTGGCTGCTCTCGAATCATTGCCACCACAATCTGGTAAGTCTCTGAACCTAATTTCAATTTCAGTTTCGGCTAATAAGTTACTTCCATCAGTTATGCAGCCCCCTACACTTGAACTCAAACCATTGCCAAGTCATTTGAAGTATGTTTTCTTGGGAGAAGATGAGACGTTGCCAGTCATCATCTCAAGCACACTCACGGCACAAGAGGAGAACAAGTTGGTGAGGGTGTTAAAAGAGTACAAAACGGTAATTGGGTGGACATTGGCTGACATCAAAGGAATCAGCCCTACCACTTGCATGCATCGTATACTTTTGGAGGAGGGGTCTAAAACATCTTGAGAGGCTCAGCGCCGACTCAACCCTCCAATGATGGAAGTTGTGAAGAATGAGATAATCAAGCTACTTGATTGTGGAGTGATCTATCCAATCTTCGACAGTCGTTGGGTTTTACCTGTGCAATGTGTTCCAAAGAAATCTGGAGTGACTGTGGTAAAGAAAGCCGAAGAGGAGCTTGTGCCTACTCAAATCCAAACAGGTTGGAGGGTTTGTATCGATTATAGGAAGGTCAACGCCACCACAAGGAAGGATCACTTCCCATTGCCATTCATTGATCAAATGCTTGAAAGGTTAGCAGGTTATGCATTCTATTGTTTTCTTGATGGTTATTCTGGTTATAATCAAACTGTCATAGCACCCGAGGACCAAGAAAAAACCACTTTCACATGTCCCTTTGGTACATTTGCTTATCGTCGCATGCCATTTGGTTTATGCAATGCACCGGCCACATTTCAAAGATGCATGATGAGCATATTTTCAGATTATGTTGAGAAAATTATTGAAGTTTTCATGGATGATTTCAGCGTTTTTGGTGACTCATTTGATGGTTGTTTGCATAATCTTAGTTTGATCTTAAAACGATGCATTGAAACTAACCTTGTTCCCGATTGGGAAAAATGTCATTTCATGGTTAAACAAGGCATAGTTTTAGGTCATATCATCTTTGAAAATGGTATTGAGGTTGATAAGTCAAAGATAGATCGTGTACGTCACTTACCCTCTCCTACTTCGATTAGAGAGGTTAGTTCTTTTCTTGGACATGCAGGTTTCTATCGACGATTCATCAAAGATTTCTCAAAGGTTTCCCAACCTCTTTGCCGACTCCTTCAAAAAGATGTGGCGTTTGATTTCAATGAGGAGTGCACGACATCCTTCAAACAACTCAAGGAGTTGCTGACCACGGCCCTAATTATTGTTCCACCTGATTAGAGCCTTCCTTTCGAGCTTATGTGTGACGCATCTGAATATGCTTTAGGGGCTGTTTTAGGACAAAGGAAGGACAAGAGGCCACATGTCATCTACTATGCCTCTCAGACGTTGAATGATGCCCAATTGAACTATTCCACAACTGAAAAAGAACTTCTTGCTGTTGTCTTTGCTTTAGATAAATTTAGATCATATTTAATTGGTACTAAAGTAATTGTTTTCACTGATCATGCAGCTTTGAAATATTTGCTCACAAAGAATGAAGCCAAGCCAAGGCTAATTCGATGGATGCTACTTCTTCAAGAGTTCGACATTGAGATTCGAGACAAAAAAGGAAGTGAAAACGTGGTGGCTGACCACCTAAGCCGTATGGTGCATAATGAGGAGTCCTTACGCATTGCTGAAACATTTCCCGATGAACAATTGCTGTCCATTAAGGTAAGTGAACCTTGGTATGATGATTTGGTCAACTTTTTGGTGTCTAAACGAATTCCAAACACTTTGACTAGACACCAACGTGATAAGCTCATAAATGATGCACGGTTTTATATATGGGATGATCCATATTTATGGAAATATTGCCCTGATCAGATTGTACGTCGATGTGTGCATGATTCTGAGTTTCATTCCATTTTAAGCTTTTGTCATACATATGCATGTGGTGGTCACTTTGGCACACAAAGAACAGCACTTAAGGTGTTACAATGTAGATTCTATTGGCCTAGTATCTTTAAGGATGCTAGAACTTTTTGCGTAACATGTGATAAATGCCAAAGAACAGGAAATATAAATGCAAGAGATCAAATGCCGCAAACTGTCATTCTTCCTGTCGAAATTTTTCATGTTTGGGGCATTGACTTCATGGGTCTTTTTCCTTCATCACATGGTTTTCTTTACATCTTACTTGCTGTGGATTATGTATCGAAATGAGTGGAAGCAAAAGCCACCCGAACTAATGATTCACGAGTGGTTGTAGATTTCATTCGAACTAACATATTTGCAAGGTTTGGAATGCCAAGAGTGATCATAAGCGATGTAGGGTCTCACTTTTGCAATCGAACCATTGAGGCTTTGCTTAAAAAGTACAACGTTACGCATAAGGTTTCAACACCTTATCATCCTCAAACCAATGGGCAAGCCGAGGTTTCAAATAGGGAGATCAAGCAAATTCTAGAGAAAACCGTGGGCCCAACAAGGAAGAAGTGGAGCTTGCACTTGGACGATGCATTGTGGGCTTATCGTGCGGCTTACAAAACTCCCGTCGGCATGTCACCTTTTCAGCTCATCTATGGTAAGCCCTGTCATTTGCCAGTGGAGTTAGAACACAAGGCACATTGGGCTGTGAAGAACTTCAACATGGATCTTGATCCTGCTGGAGTACATCGAAAGCTCCACTTGAATTAACTTGAAGAGAATAGGCATGAGGCTTATGAAAACGCTCGCATTTACAAGGAGAAGACCAAGGCTTTCCATGACAAGAAGATTCGTAGCAAATCATTCTCAATTGGGCAGAAAGTGTTACTCTTTAATTCGCGCCTTCGATTATTTCCTGGTATGTTACGTTCCAAGTGGGTTGGTCCGTTTGTTATTACTAATGTTTTTGTTCATGGTGCAGTCCAACTCAAAAGCTTGAAAGCTGGGCAAGAATTCAAGGTGAATGGGCACTGTTTGAAGCCATACTACGAGAACTTTGTTGAGCATGCCGTGGATGACATCTCCCTGCATGCTGTGGGCTCCAATGGGGAGTGAAGTAGGTCTTCGTCCGGCTGCACGATGTTAAAGCAAGCGCTTCTTGGGAGGCAACCCATGCATTCAACAAACGAAAACCTAGGCATCATTCCACTTCCAGATTTGCGTTCCTAAACCCTTCTCTTTGTTGTTGTTTCTTTTCTGCCATGTTGAGTGTGTTTATTTGTTGTTTGTTTGTTTTCTGAGTTTATGCTTGAAACATTGAGGACAATGTTTAATTTAAGTGTGGGGGGGGGGGGGCGTTAAACAAGTGTTTTTGCATGAAATTCATGGCATTTTATCACCGATTACTTGAAAAGTTGTTCCTTGTTGTTTTTAAGTGTTTTTAAGCTGTTTTGGAGTCCTTTAGTCTTTTAGTGTGTTTTAGCATAAAAAATCCGAAAATCTCATAAAAATTTGAAAAATTGTTTTGAAAAACCCAAAAAGAGTTGTTTTTGTTTGTTTGTGTCTTAGGGTACCTTCCAACACAATGGTGAGGATTTGGTTTTTAATTACATAACTGTTAAAAAGAGTTATAAACATGGATGAAAATTTGATTTACTCTTTGGTTTATGCTTGGTTGTGGTTATAATTTATGAATTCACATGTAATCATAAAGGAAAAATCAATTTTTGTAACATGCTTGAAGGAAGGAACTCTAATTAACGCTACGACCCTGTGAGACTTGAGCCTAAAACGTTCTTTGGAGAGTTGATAATCTGTGCATTCTTGTTTTCTAAAGTCATTGCATGATCTCATTATTCTTTGCTTGGTTACTACTTAGATGGCGTTTCATCATTTAGTTCCAAATAGTAGAACTCATAGCTATTTCATTCAAAGCATGCTATTGATTTGCATAACACATAATCAAGATGAAGTTGTGTAGTGACCACCAGCCAAATAGCCCAACCCCCCTTTGTTATTTGTTTTGTAGGTTTAAACCCCGTTGAGCCTTGTCTAGCCTATTTTCTTTGTGAACCATATCATCCCTACCTAGCCTAGATTAGGACAATCCATACCCATGTTCTTAAAGGATAGGGAAGCATGAATTAAAATGAATTCCTTTTGATTGTCCTTTTGCAGAAAAACAAGTGTGGGGGAAAGGATTTGTGCGTGTGTGTGTGCCAAGAAAAAGAAATAAGGCACGGGTAGAAAAGAAACGAAATTTCGTGGGAAAAGAAAAGAAAAAGAAAAAGTTATGAAAAAAGTAAAAAAGAGTGGAAAATTATGAGAAAAAGAGTTCTAAAGTGTTGATTGTTGAAGGAAGGGACCAATGCATCAAATCTGGCCCTAGAATGTGTATATCTTCCCTTTTGTGTTTAAAGTTGATTTCTGTATTCAAAAGTGAATTCTAGGTGTCAATTTCATTACTTTGCTTGCTATTGCTTTAAGAACCATTGTTTTCCATATCCTTTCTTTCTTAACCATTTCCCTTAGCCCCGTTTCAACCCTTAACTTCAATCTTGAGTGTTCTGTGATTCAATATGTGGAGTTTGAAATTGGTATGAGCATATGGTGTCACTGGTTCTCGCATCTAAGTAGTAGCATTCGATTCATGAGATCATATCTAAACATGCTTATTAACTCCAGAAATTGTTTTCTTTGCTATAACATATGTGAGTACTAGTTTTCAAGTTTACATCAATCTTCTCACATATACATAATGTAGGGTGTGTAGTCAGAAAATTTGAGTAAAAATTGAGTGCATATCTAGTAAGGAATTGAGGGAATTCTCTAAGGCATGTTACTACATTCAAAACATCGTTTTAATTGGTTAATTGTGAACTAGTAAGTGGTGACTGTGATTAAGTATGTGCTCAAGTGTTAAGATGACTAAAATCTGTGGGAAAGATGATTTTTGATATGTCATGTGCATTGGAAGTCCCTGAGGCAAATGTTGGAAGGTTTAGGTTGTGTTTTGTTTGTTTTGTTTCATTTTGTTTTCTTTGTTTGTTTTGTTTTGCTCAAGGACTAGCAAAAGCTAAGTGTGGGGGAATTTGATAGGAGCATATTAAGGCGACTTAGTTGGCTTGTTCTTGTGCATTTATGTTGTTATTCTTTAGTTCTTTTAGTTTTTTAAGCCATTTTCGTGTGTTTTCAGGTTCTAAGGACAAAGTATGCAAGAAGGTGCATTTTGGAGCAAAATTGGGCTTGGAATGGTTATCACATGTTTGGAGCAAAAGGAATGGACGAAATTGAAGACTTGAAGATGTTAGGATTCCTAATCGACGAAGGATTCCTAATTGAAGAAGGATTCCTAATTGAAGAAGGATTCCTAATTGGAGATGGATTCCTACTCAAACAAGGATTCCTACTTGAAGTAGGAAAGTTAAGCCAAGGTTTCCTATTTTGGTTTGACCTTTCCTAATCCAATTGTCCCTAAGTTCCAACAACATTGAAGGCCTCCTTTGCATTTTAGGACGCAAATTGAACCTTCCTTGCATTAAACCAGCCTTTGCCGCACCATTCCCTTATTTCCCATCCTTGCCGTGCAAGGGATTTCTCACTTGCCTAATTTCTGGACCTAAATCAGCAAGGAAATCCTTTTTCCTTGCCTTGCAAGGCATTCCCTTACTTTTTCCATCCTTGCCGCACCTACTTGCCCAATCCCCTTAGGATTCTGACTTTAATTCCTATTTCCCTTAAAGTTTTGATTTAATTTCTGTTTCCTAAATTGTTTCCTAGCTTTATTACCCTAAAGTCTTTAAATAAAACATCTTGGTGCCGCACAAAAGGTTCTATTCACTCATTCATTCATCCATTCACGCCAGAAGTCATCCCTACACCTTTGCCACAATTTCCATTCACCCTAAACACATTCCTGACCCCCAAAACACATCCCATACACTTCACCCACCTTTGTGCCGCAGCAAAAAGGAAGAAGGAGAGCCTTTGGACGTGTCTGCCATTCGAGTTAGGATTGCTGGAACGTTTAGGTGTAATCTTTCCTTTGTTTTCAATGCTTCAATTCAATAATCTTTGTTCTGTGAGTATAAGGAACTAAACCCCTCTTAGTTAGGGGGGAATTCAAAACCATGGTTATACTTGCAATATGATTTGATTACATCCAGCTGTGAATTTATAAACTGTGAATTCAATTTACTTATCTGTTTGAATTAAAACTGATTTATGTGTGTTGGTTGAGAGTGCACGCTTAATTTTCATGCATAAATCTGATGCTAGGATATAAGGGAGTTTCACCTAATCGTTATGAACTTCTATTCACAAGTAGTGAAGGTTGCTAGTCACAATCGTGTTAAGTAAATTCTTGGCATAAGTATCATGCGCTTTCATAGTTACAAGTGCCTCGTCAATACTTATGATTTTCATTGAACTTAATGATCTTTGATTGTATCTCTATCATGCGCTTTCATGTAGGGAACTTTTGAAGAATAATTTGATTGTGATGCGCTTTTGCCATCTAATTCAATTACATGAGGAAAATCTGAGGGTTAATTTAAGCGTACCTAATTAATCTGGGGTGTTGAGAATTCGTGGTTTATTGAAAAGCAACTGGAAATCGTTTTGTTTGCAAGTGTGTCATGTGTGGAGAAGAACCTCCTAGCTAGCCCATCATCCATAGTTTTACCCAAATTCGTGCAGATTTCATTAGTTCTTTAATTTACTTGTTTTGTTTTCAAATTCGTCAAAACCCAATCCCCATTTACTTTGTTGAGTCATATTAGTTAAAAACTGATTTAGTTTGTGTTTTTAACTGTTTTGAGTCAAGTCAAAACCTATTTTCGTCCAAATTTAATCTTAGTGGCAGATTTGAGTCTTTTAGCTTGTTTTGTGCTGTTTTGAGTCTTTTGAGTTGTTTTAGTGTTTTAGAGTTTAGTATTGCATTCTTTGAGTCTAGTTTAGTGTTTTTAACTTAGTTTTACGTTTTTGAGTCAATTTCAAGTGTTTTTGCAATCCCTCCTAATCCCCGGTCTAGAACGATCCCTACTTGCATCTATACTACAATTGTCAACAAGAGGGTTTAATTTGTGTGCTTTTATATTTCGCATCAAGAACTCCTCATATGGCTGCCAATATTCTCCTTGTTGAACCTCCTTAGCTTGATTTTGTGAACCCTGCGCCAAAGAATTTAATTCATCAAGAATTTGATCATAATCTATTGACGATCCTGAGTTGGGTTGGGCATATTGTATATGAGGTTGTGGTGGCTGCGCAGATCTTGAATAGAACTCCTCATCTTGCTGCCAATATCCACCTTGTTGAACTTGTTGAGGTTCCTCCCACATATAATCTGAATAATCTCTCTAATCCGAATTGTAAGCGTTGGAAAACATGTTGTCCCTTGATTGGTTATGGCTTTGATAACCCCAAGCACCTTCGTTTGCAGTGAATTGAGGACGTTGATGAGTTTGATATCTTTGCCCATAGGGCACCCCAAATGTAAGGGCAGTGTGCATTGTGATTCTTTCGGCAATCTGGAACAATTGAGAAGTAAGATTCCCAATTGAGCTTGAATGTTGGCAATTGCCATGTCTAGTACCTGAAACAAAGAAAACAGAGCAAAGCAAAATAAAAAACTAAAACGTTAAAACAAAAACACAAACAGAAACACGGTGGATTAGCAAATTTGCTAATCCCCGACAACGAAGCCAAAAATTTGGTGTGAAATTAAATGACACTCAAATTAAAACCCTATCAATGTAGTATGTGTAAGTTGGGATCGTTCTAGCCGGGGATTAGAAGGGATGCTAATCTACACTAATTAAACTTTAAAACACTAAACTAGACTGAAAAACAGAAAACTAGACTCTAATGACTCAAAATAAACTAAACTGACTCAAAACAGCACAAAACAAGTTCTTTAGACTCAAAACTAACACCTAAGAGTGAATTGGACGAAATTAAGACTTAACTTGACTCAAAAGACTAAAAGACTCAAGATTTGACGAATTTAGACTATACTAACACAAACTAAAAGCAAGGGATTGGTTTTGAACGAATTTAAACTTAAACAAACAGAATTGTAAAGTAGACTTAAGTATGCACGAAATTGGTGATTTAAATGGGTGAATGGCTAGCTAGAGGGTCCTTCTCCACACATGACACATATGCAACACAAATCGATTTCCAATTATTGTTTCTATAAACCATGAATGACAATGCCCTAAATTAACCGTGACTACACGCATTAACCCTTAGATTTTCCTAAGTTCATTGAATTGGACGTAGCGCCGCGATCAAATTATTCTTATCAAATTCCCTATATGACTGCATACTAGAGATATATATCAAAGATCATTAAGCTCCGTGAAAATCATAAACATTGACATGACATTCGTGACTATGACTGCATGACACTCCTGCCAAGAATTTACTTAACGCGATCGTTTATAAGCGACCTCTACTACTTATAAATATAAGTTTGTAACTATTAGGTGAAACTCCCTTATCTTTTAGCATCAGATTCATGCATGCAAACTAAGTAGGCCTCCTTAATCAACATACAAGAATAAGTTTTCAATCAAACAGTTAAGCAAATTGCATTCACGATTTATGAAATAATAACTGGATGTAATCAATTCATGTCACATATATGTTCATGGCTTTGAATTCTCCCCTAGCTAAAAAGAAATTAGTTCCTCATGTTCGCAATTAAACAAAGACAATTAAATTTAAACATTGAAAACAAAGATAGAATATACCTGGAAACGCTCCAACGATCCAACGTCTTGAATGGCAAGCACGGCTCTAGATGGCTCATTCCTTCTCCTTCCTTGCAAAGCTGCGGGCACAAGAGGTTGTGTGGTGGATGGTGATGGTAGAGGGTGGTGGTTTGAATGGTGTGGTAGATGTGTGTATTTATAGACCTAGGGATTACTTGGCCTAGGTTGTCAAGGAAAAGGATTTAGGACTCCAATCCAACAAGGAAAAGGCCTTCTAGAAAGGTTGAGGCGCCAGATTTTTAGGGCTTCTAGAATGGAGTGTTGTGGCATGTTTCTAGAAGGAAAAGGCCTTCTAAAAACAGGTTTTAGGTGTCCTAATATGAAAAGGAGTCCCCCTTGTAGCTGGAATTAAGGTAGGATAAGATTAGGATATGATAAGATAAGATAAGGTAAGGTTAGTTTGGATAAGATAAGGTTGGATAAGGTTTTAGATAATGTTCCTTCTTTTTAGCTGATTCCTTATCTTCAACGACTTGAATTAATTTCTCCATCTCTTTTACACATTCCTAGCCTCTCTTGAACTTCAATTTCGTCCATCCACCTTGATCCATGCATGTGATATCCATTCCAAGCCCAGAACTGCTCTAAAATGCTCCAAATTGCTCTTTCTTGCCAACTTTGTCATTTGGACCTACAAACACACGAAAATAGCTTAAAACACTATAATAAGCAATAACTAACTAAGTAAATGCAAGAAAACAAGCTAACTAAGTCGCATAAATATGCTCCTATCAAAAACATATTTTTCTGCACGGTGATGCATCCATATACACATCCATCTATTTCGGAGAGGACCAAGAAAAGACCACTTTCACGTGCCCCTTTGGTACATTTGCTTATCGTCGCATGCCATTTGGTTTCTGCAATGCACCTGCCACATTTCACAGATGCATGATAAGTATATTTTCAGATTATTTTGAGAAGATTATTGAGGTTTTTATGGATGATTTCAGCGCTTTTGGTGATTCGTTCCATGGTTGTTTGAATAATCTCAGTTTGATCTTAAAAAGATGCATTGAAACTAACCTTGTTTTAAATTGGGAAAAGTGTCATTTTATGGTAAAACAAGGCATAGTTTTAGGGCATATTGTTTCAGAAAATGGAATTGAGGTTGATAAATCAAAAATAGATCTTGTACGCTACTTATCCTCTCCTACTTCGGTTAGAGAGGTTCGTTCTTTTCTTGGCCATGTAGGATTCTATCGATGATTCATCAAGGATTTCTCAAAGGTTTCCCAACCTCTTTGCCGTCTCCTTCAAAAGGATGTGTCCTTTGACTTCAACGAGGAATGCGAGGCAGCCTTTAACCACCTCAAAGAGTTACTGACCACAGCCCCAATCATTGTCCCACCAAATTGGAGCCTTCCTTTTGAGCTCATGTGTGATGCTTTAGGGGCTGTTTTAGGCCAAAGGAATGACAAAAAGCCGCCTGTCATATACTACGCATCCCGGACCTTGAATGATGCTCAATTGAATTACTCCACCACTGAAAAAGAACTTATTGCTGTTATGTTTGCTTTAGATAAATTTTGTTCTTATTTAATTGGCACTAAAGTCATTGTTTACACTGATCATGCGGCCTTGAAGTATTTGCTAACGAAGAAGGAAGCCAAGCCAAGACCCATTCGCTGGATGCTTCTACTTCAAGAGTTCAATATTGAAGTTAGGGACAAGAAAGGGAGGGAAAACGTGGTGGCTGACCACCTAAGCCAATTGGTGGATGAAGAAGAGTCCATTCCCATTCCAGAAACGTTTCCAGATGAGTAGCTACTGTCCATTGAGGTAAGTTAGCCTTGGTATGCTGATTTGGTGAATTATTTGGTGTCTAAACAAACTCCAAGCAATCTAACCAAGCACCAACATGATAAACTTAAAAAGGATGCACGTTTTTATGTTTGGGATGACCCATATTTGTGGAAATATTGCACTGATTAGATCATACGTAGGTGTGTGCATGAATCTGAGTTTCATTCAATTTTAAGCTTTTGCCATTCATATGCACGTGGTGGTCATTTTGGCACCCAAAAGACAGCTTTTAAGGTTCTTGAATGCGGATTTTATTGGCCTACTTTGTTTAAAGATGCTAGAACTTTTTCCATAACATGTGATCGTTGCCAAAGGACAAGAAATATAGGCCAAAGAGACCAAATGCCGCAGGCCCCAATCCTTGTTGTTGAAATTTTTGATGTTTGGGGTATCGATTTTATGGGTCCTTTTCCTTCATCTTTTGGTTTCAATTACATTTTACTTGCAGTTCATTATGTTTCGAAGTGGGTGGAAGCAAAAGCCACTCGAACTAACGATTTTAAAGTTGTTGCAGATTTTGTGAAATCTAACATTTTTTCCAGATTTGGGATGCCTAGAGTGCTCATAAGTGATGGGGGGTCTCATTTTTGCAATCGAACCATTGAGGCGTTGCTTAAGAAGTACAATGTGACACATAAGGTTTCAACACCTTACCACCCTCAAACAAGTGGCCAAGCCGAGGTTTCGAATAGAGAAATCAAGCAGAATTTGGAGAAGACTGTTGGGCCAAATAGGAAAGATTGGAGCTTGCGTTTGGAGGATGCACTGTGGGCGTATCGTACTGCTTACAAAACGCCCATTGGTATGTCTCCATTTCGGCTCATCTATGGCTAACCATGCCATCTCCCCGTGGAATTAGAGCACAAGGCACATTAAGCTGTCAAGACCTTCAATCTGGACGTGGACAAGGCTGGAATTCATAGAAAGCTTCAATTGAATGAACTTGAAGAGATAAGGCATGACGCTTATGAGAATGCTCGAATTTACAAAGAGAAGACCAAGGCATTCCATGACAAGATTCGAGGTAAAACATTCTCAATAGGGCAGAAAGTGTTGCTATTCAATTCCCACCTTCGATTGTTCCCTGGTAAGTTACGTTCCAAATGGATTGGCCCTTTTGTTGTTACCAATGTTTTTCCTCATGGTGCAGCCCAAGTCCAAAGTTTGAAAATAGGACATGAGTTCAAAGTGAACGGGCATTGTTTGAAGCCCTTCTATGCGAGTTTTTCTGAGCATGTTGTGGAGGAAATACCCCTCCATGTCGTGGACTCCAATGAAGTTTAATTGGAGGTATTCGTCTGGTTGCACGATGTTTAAGCCAGCGCTTCTAGGAATCACCCAATACCCAGATTTGCGTTCCTAAACCCTTCTCTTTACTGCATTTATTTTGCTTTGTTGAGTTAGTTGTTTGTTTGTTTGCTTTCTGTGAGTTTATGCTTGAAACATTGAGGACAATGTTTGATTTAAGTGTGGGGGCATAACAAAGTGTTTTTGATGCAAATTCATGGGATTTTATCACCCTCTACTTCTAAAGTTGTTTCTCGTTGTTTTTAAGTGTTTTTAAGCTATTTTGGAGTGTTTTAGTGTGTTTTGAAGTAATCATACGAAAATTTGAAAAATACAAAAAAGAGTTGTTTTTGTGTGTTTGTGTCTTAGGTACCTTCCAACACAATGATGAGGATTTGGTTTTTAATTGCATGATGTGATAAAAATTAAGCAATCAAATTAAACCCTCTTGTTGTCAAATCGTAGTATAAATGCAAGTAGGGACCGTTCTATATCGGGGATTAGGAGGGCTTGCAAAAACCTCTAAGTTGATTCAAAACACAAAAACAAAGTAAAAAATGTTTGGAAAGACTCAAGGGCCTCAAAACAGGTTCAAAAGACTTAAAACAACTCAAAAACACTCAAAACTGCCTAAAAACACAAACTAGGCAGTTTTGAACTCTAAACACAACTTTGGACGAATTTAGAGTTCTGACTTGACTCAAAACACTCTAAAACACAAACAAAACAGATTTTAAACATTTTGAAACAAGAAAGTAAAAGGGGGGTTTTGGTTTTGACGAAATTGAAACAAACAAACAAATTGTAAAACTAAACAAATTGTAAAACGAATTTAGGAAATAAGATGATGGATGGATTAGTTAAAGGTCCGTTTTCCACACATGACACACTTGTACATGAATCGATTTCCAATTGCTTTTCAATAAATTATGATGCTCAACACCCCAGATTAACCGTGATGCACAAATTAACCCTCAAATTATCCTTTACTCATTGCATTGGATGAATGCATGCGACAACCCAAATCATTCTCCAAAAGTCCCCCACATGAATGCATGATAGAGATACAATCAGAGATCATTACGTTTCATGAAAATCATAAGTGTTGACGAGGCAATTGTAACTATGAATGCATGACACATTTGCCAAGAATTCAATTAACGTGATTGTGACAATCAACCTTCACTACTCATAAATATAAACTTATAACAATTAGGTGAAACTCATTTATATTCTAGCATCTGATTCATGCATGAAAACTAAGTATGCATCCTTAATAAACATACACAAATCAGATATGAATAAAACAGATAATTGGATTACAATCACAACTTAACAAATCACAATTGGAAGAAATCAATTCATATCTCAAACATGTTCATGGCTGCAAACTTCCCCCTAACTAAATAGGGATTTAGCCACTCATGATTACAGCAAAGTCAGAAAGTAATAACAAAATAAACATTGAAAACAAGAACGAAGTACACCTAAAACGCCCCAATCTACAAGCATGAAACGCCAAGGTTCTTCTTCTTCCCCACCTTGCTGCATGGGTGTGTGATGGGCATCCTCTTCTTGTTGCAGCTTCTTGTCCTCCGTTTGGGCAGACTTTGATGCTTGGGGGTCCGTTCCAACTTCTTTTCCACTTCTCAACAAAATGGCCTTGGCGGATTCAAATCCTCCCTTTGGATTCACAATGATTGAGCTAGGAAGTTTGCCTTGTTCTCGGAATTGCCCCATGAACTCCGCCATTTGGCCTATTTGTTTCTTCAACTCATCCACCTCCTTAGCTTGATTGAGCATTGTTTTGGTTTGATTTTGCTGCCCCTGCACCAAAAAGATCAGTAATTGAACAACTTGATCATTATCCATGGATGTACCTGAATTAGTTTGAGCAGGTTGTGGTTGAGGTTGTGTTGGCATGTAGGGCTTTGGGTATATCCCAGGGGGTGTTGGCCGAATCCCTTGAGGTTGTTGAGACTCCTTCCATTTGAAATTTGGGTGATCACGCCATCCCGGATTGTAAGTGTTGGCATATGGATCATATCGGGGCTGATTTGAGCCTTGATAGCCAATGGTGTTTGCACTGTCCCATCCACCATTCTCAATCAATTGAGGACACTTCTCAGATTGGTGGCCTTGAATGGAGCATACGCCACACACACTGGAGCACATTCCTTGCGTTTTGCATCCTTCCATAAACTGCGAAAACATAGAAGTAAGGTTAGTTATTTGAGATTGCAAATCAGAAACGGCACTTACCTTATTTACTTGCTGCCGTGGGAGGTCTCTTTGCCTAACACCTTCATATTGTTGTGCATTATGGGCTCGGTTTGCAATTAGAGTTTTTGCAGCCACCGGAGTCTTGTCAACCAACGCACCACCCGCCGAGGCATCTAGCATTTGGCATTCAATGGGGATGAGTCCTTCGTAGAAATATTGAATAAGCAGCTCCTCCTTCATTTGATGCTGTGGACATGAAGCAACAAGAGTTTTAAAACGTTCATAATAAGTTGGAAATGATTCACCTTGATTTTGTTGAATGCCACTAATCTGTTTCCTCAAGAGAATGACTCTTGAAGTTGGGAAAAATTTCTCCAAGAATGCGCGTTTCATGCTCTCCCATGAAGTAACCGTTCCGGGTGCCAATTCATACAACCAATCCTTAGCCTTGTCCATAAGTGAGAATGGAAAGGCTTTCATCATTAATATGCTGCCATCGACATTCACTGGGGTCATGCTTGAACAAACCACTTCAAATTCCTTCACGTGCTTGTTTGGATCCTCCATGGATAGCCCATGGAATTTTGGAATGTGGTGCAACAAGCATGACTTCAATTCAAACTCTTCGGTCTCACCTTGAGCAACCGTGGGGTATTGGATGCATAGGGGTGCGGCATTGTCCAATCCTGAAACAGAAAGCTCCTTGATTGTTCGATTGTCTGCTGCCATGACTTTTATTTCCTCGGCTCCTCTATCTCCTCACATTCGGCCTCTTCTTGCTCTTCAACCTCGATTTCAGAACTTGAACTAGGTGGGTGAGGTTCTAGATTCTTTCTTTTCCTTCTCAAGGTTCGTTCAAAATCGTCGTCAAAATCCAAGATATGCTCACGAACTGCTTGAGAACTACGAGTCATAAACTAGTACCTGAAATCAAAGAAAACAAACTACAATCAGAATCTAAACTTGACACACATGAAAATAAAACAAAAAGAGACAACGGGGGATTAGCAAAGTTGCTAATCCCCGGCAACGGCGCCAAAAATTTGATGCGAAATAAGTTAAGCACACAAATTAAACCTTCTTGTTGTCAAATTGTAGTAAAGATGCAAGTAGGGATCGTTCTAGACCGGGGATTAGGAGGGCTTGCTAAAACCTCAAAACTGACTCAAAAACATTAAAACAAAGTTAAAAACGTCTGTAAAGACTCAAAAGACTCAAGACAAGTTCACAAGACTCAAAATAAGCTAAAAACACTCAAAATTGCCTAAAAACACTAACTAGGTAGTTTCTGACACTAAACACAATTTTGGACGAAATTAAGGTTATGGCTTGACTCAAAACACTTAAAAACAGAAACAAAATAGATTTTCAACACTTTGAAACAAGAAAGTAAAAGGGGGTTTTGTTTTGGACGAATTTTAAACTAACAAAACAGATTGTAAAACTAAACAGCTTTGAAAACGAATTTGGGAAATAAGATGGATGATGGGCTAGCTAGAGGCTCTTTCTCCACACATGACATGTATGCAAATGACTCGATTTCCAGTTACTCCTTCATTGAATTATGAACGACAATGCCCCAAATTAACCGTGACATCACTAGTTAACCCTCAGATTTTCCTTGTATTATTGGATTGGATGACATCATTGGACAACCCAAAGCATTCTTCAAAAGTCCCCTACATGACATCATAATAGAGATACAATCAAAGATCATTACGTTCAACGAAAATCATAAGCATTGACAAAGCACTTGCAACTATGACATCATGTCACTGATGCTAGGAATTGAACTTAACGCGATCGTGACCAGCAACCTTCACTACTTGTGAATATAAGTTTGTAACGATTATGTGAAACTCCCTTATACTCTAGCATCAGATTTATGCATGCCAATTAAGTGTCGACCCTCAATCAACAAACACAAATAAGTTATCAATCAAATAGTTAAGCGAATTGCATTCACAATTCAAGAATTCATAACTGGAATTTATCAACTCAAATTGCACACATAATCATGGCTTTGAAATCACCCCTAGCCAAGAGGGGTTTAGCCACTCATGTTTACAGCAAAACGAAAGGAAAAGAAATTAAACATTGTAAACATAGAACGAATTACACCCAGAATGCTCTAACAATCAAGCGTGAACATCCAAGAATCCTTCCTTCTTTCTCCTTGCTATGGCACAAAGGTGGGTGAAGTGTATGGGATGTGTTTTGGGGTCAGGAATGTGTTTAGGGTCAATGGAAATTGCGGCAAAGGTGTAGGGATGAATTCTGGCGTGAATGGATGAATGGGTGAGTGAATGCTCTCCTTTGGTGCGGCTAAGGAAGTTTTATTTTAAAGACTTTAGGGTAATAAAGCTAGGAAACAGAAATTAAACCAAAACTTTAAGAGAAATAGGAATTAAAGTCAGAATCCTAAGGGAATTGGGCAAGTGGGTGCGGCAAGGATGGAAAGGATAAGGGAATGCCTTGCAAGGCAAGGAAAAAGGATTTCCTTGCTGATTTAGGTCCAGAAATTAGGCAAATATAGGATTCCTTGCACGGCAAGGATGGGAAATAAGGGAATGGTGAGGCAAGGGTTGATTTGGTGCAAGGAAGGTTCAATTTGTGTCCTAAAATGCATAGGAGGCCTTCAATGTTGCTGGAACTTAGGGACATTTAAGATTAGGCAAGGTCAAACCAAAATGGGAAACCTTGGCTTAACTTTCCTACTTCAAGTAGGAATCCTTGTTTGAGTAGGAATCCTCTTTCTTCTAGTAATCCTTCTTTGATTAGGAATCCTAACTTCTTCAAGTCTTCAATTTCGTCCATTCCTTTTGCTCTAAGCATGTGATATCCATTCCAAGCCCAATCTTGCTCCAAAAGGCTCCAAAATGCACCTTCTTGCATACTTTGTCCTTAGAACCTGAAAACACACAAAAATGGCTTAAAAGACTAAAATAACTAAAGAATAACAACATAAATGCACAAGAATAAGCCAACTAAGTCGCCTAAATATGCTCCTATCACTGCGGCACAAGAGTCCAAGGATGTGTATGGATATATGAAAGGGTCAGAGATGGGTTAGGTTGGATGTGAGTTGCGGCAAGGGAAGGAGGATGGCTGGAATTGTGTTTGGATGTGTAGAATGGTGGATGGAGTGCGGCTAAGGAATTTCTGTGATGAATGGTGGCCACTGCGGCACAACCCTAAAATATGTATATATATGCATCGCAAAACCCTAGAGAAATCAGATTGGTGCTTGGACTTAACAGAAATTAAGGAATAAAGGCCTAGGGTGCGACATTAAATTTGGAAAAGAAAATGTGGAAAGGGCTTGTGAGGGGAATCTCTGAAAAGGATTTGTAAAACCCAAATCCACAAGGAAAAGGCCTAACAAATCAGAATCCAAGAGGGAAAGGGCTTGAGAGGTGCGGCTAAGAGGATAAGGGCAAGGGAATGCCTTGCAAGGCAAGGAAAAAGGATTCTAGAAGGGAAGGAGGCGCCAGATTTTTAGGGTTCTAGAAAGAATGTGTTTAATGACAGATTTTGGTACTTCTAGAAGGGTTTGGGGCGCCACTTTTTGTAGGACAAGGGATAGAACTTCTAGAAAGAGTGTTTTGTGGTTGATTTCAAGCCTTTTTGTCTTCAAATTCGTCCATCAACTTGCCTCCATGCCTGCACTACCCAATCTTGGCCCAAAAATGCTCTAGAATGCTCTAAATCGCTTCTTTTTGCCATTTTGACAATTAGAACCTACAAACACACGAAAATAGCTCAAAATACAAAATTGACTAAGAACTAAGGACGTTAATGCATGAAAACAAGCTAACTGAGTCGTATAAATATGCTCCTGTCATTGCATGACTGTTAAAGAAAGTTACGAACATGGATGGAAGTTTGATATGCTCTTGGTTTATGCTTGGTTGTAGTTGTTGTTTACGAATTCAAATTTGATCACAAAAGGATAAAATCAGTTTTTGTAACATGTTTGAAGGAAGGAACTCAAACTAACGCTACATCCTTGTGAGACTTGAGCCTAAACGTTCTTTTAGAGAGTTATTAATCTGTGATTCTTTGTTTTCTAAAGTCGTTGCATGATCTCATTATTCTTTGCTTGCCTGCTACTTAGAATGCATTTTCATCATTATAGTTCCAAATGCTAGAACTCATGCCCGTTCCATTCAAAGCATGACATTGGATTGCATAACACATATCAATATGAAATTGTTTAGTTGCCACCAAAGCCAAATAGCCGTACCCTTCTATTTCATATGTTTTGTAGGTTTAAACCCCGTTCGAGCTTTGCTTAGCCTATTTTCTTTGTTAACCACATTAACCCTACCTAGCCTAGTTTAGGATTGTCCATACCCTTGTTCTTAAAGGATAGTAAGCATGACTTAAAATGAATTCCTTTTGATCTACATTATGCAGTAAATCAAGTGTGGGGGAAGGGATTTGTGTGTGTTTGTGTGCCAAGAAAAAGAAATAAGGCACGGGTTTGGTAAAGAAAAAGAAAAATTCGTGGAAAAAGAAAAAGAAAAGAAAAAGTTGTGAAAAGAATGAAAAAAGAGTTGAAAAATAAGTGAGAATGAGCTCACAGGTGTTTATTGTTGAAGGAAGGGTCCAAAACATTGAATCTGGCCCTAGAATGTGTAAATCTCCCCTTTTTTGTGTTTAAAGTTGATTTCTACATTCAAAATTGAATTCTAAGTGTCAATCTCATACTTTGCTTACTATTTCTTTAAGAACCTTTGTTTTTCCATATCCTTTCTTTGTTAGCCAACACCCTTAGCCCCGTACAACCCTTAACTTCTATCTTGAATGTTATGTGTTTCAATATGTGTAGTTTAGAATTGGTATGAGAATATGGAATCCCTGGTTCTTGCATCTAAGTAGTGGCATTCCATTCATGAGATCATATACATGTTGTATTAATAATTCCATAAAGGTGCTTTCTTTGTATAACATATGTGAGTACTAGTTTTCATGTTTACATCAATCTTCTCACATATACCTAGTGTAGGGTGTGTAGTCAGAAAATCTGAGTGAAAATTGAGTGCATATCTAGTAAGGAATTGAGTGAATTCTCTAAGGCATGTTACTACATTCAAACTGTTGTTTTAATTGATTAAATGTAAACTAATGAATGGTGACTGTGATTAAGTATGAATTCAAGTGTAAGGATGATCAAAATCTATGTAAGTGATGATTTTTAATATGTCATGTTCATTGGGAATCCCTGAGGTAAATGTTGGAAGGTTTAGATTGTGTTTTGTTTCTTTTGTTTTGTTTGTTTTGCTCGAGGACTAGCAAAAGCTAAGTGTGGGGGTATTTGATAGGAGCATATTTATGCGACTTAGTTAACTTATTTCCTTGCATTTAGGTTGTTAGTTCTTAGTTATTTTAGTATTTTAAGCTATTTTCGTGTGTTTGTAGGTCCAAAGGGCTAAAGGAGCAAGAAAGTGCATTTTGGAGCAGTTTTGGGCACTAAATGGATTGCACATGCTTGGAGCTAAGTGGATGGACGAAATTGAAGATCAAATGAGCTTAAGATCAAATGAAGAATAAAGAGTTCAAAATTGGAAGCCAAAGTTTCTAAAGTTGGAAGTTTCTATTCTTGGAGGTTTCCATTCTTGAAAGTTTCTATTCTTGGTTTGGAAGTTTCCTAATCCTTCCTCACCTATGTTCCAGCCACAAAAGGGTTTCAAAAACATGTTAGGTTGCCTAATTACATGTTTCTAGACGTCCTAGAACCTTTCCTTGAGGTTGCCGCACCCCCTATCCCTTTCCCCTTTCTTGCCGTCCAAGGGAGGCCTTTCTTACCTACATTCTGAACCAAAACACATTCCCCTTTTTGTTTCTTAACCTCGCCGCACAAGGGAGAGGATTCTTTCCTATTTTCTGCCTTAAAAGCACATTCCCTTTCCTTTAAACCTTCTGCCGCATGTCCTTAACCTTTTTCCCCTAGGATTCTGATTTTCTTTCCCTTCTTCTAACGGATTTGAATTAATTTCTGTTAACCAAATTAAGTTAGGGTTTTGATTTCCTTTTAGCTTTAAAATAAGCCCTTGTGCCGTAGCTTACAATCATCTATTCTCCATCACAATTCATTCTTTGCCGCACCATATACCTATCCTAACCATTCGACACATCCAAACACATTTCCAGCCATTCTCTCATACAATTCACCACCCAAACCATCAGCCATACCTTGTGTCGTAGCAAAGAGGAAGAAGAAGAGCCCTTGAACGTGCTTGCCATTCAAGTTGGATTGCTGGAACGTTTTAGGTGTAATTCATTCTTTGTTTTCAATGTTTAAGTTTATTTATCTTTGTTTTGCTGTGAACATGAGGAACTAAACCCCTCTTGGCTAGGGGGAATTTGAAACCATGAGGGAATTTGAAACCATGATTATACTTGCAATATGAATTGATTACATCCAGTTGTGATTTCATAAGTTGTGAATTCAATTTACTTAACTGTTTGAATTAAAACTTGTTTGTGTATGTGGGTTGAGGGTTCACACTTAATTTGCATGCATGAATTCGATGCTAGAATATAAGGGAGTTTCACCTAATCGTTATGAACTTATATTCACAAGTAGTGAAGGTTGCTGGTCACGATCGCGTTAAGTAAATTCCTGGCAAGAGTATCATGCAGTTCATAGTTATGAATGCCTTGTCAATGCTTATGATTTTCATAGAACTTAATGATTCTTGATATGTATCTCTATTATGGAGTTCATGTATGGAGCTATTGAGGAATACTTTGGGTTGTTGTATGTATTCATCCAAACCCCCCTTTACTTTAAAGTGTCAATCAACTTAGTTACAATCTGTCTAAATGATAGGAGCACATTTATGCGACTTAGCTAGCTTGTTTTCATGCATTTATGTTGTTATTCCTTAGTTATTTTAGTGTTTAAAGTCATTTTCGTGAAATTTCAGGTTCTAAGGACAAAGTATGCAAGAAAGTGCATTTTGGAGCCTTTTGGAGCAAAATTGGGCTTGGAATGGATATCACATGTTTGGAGCAAAAGGAATGGACGAAATTGAAGACTTGAAGATGTTAGGATTCCTAATTAAAGAAGGATTCCTAATTGAAAAAGGATTCCTAATTGAAGATGGATTCTTACTCAAACAAGGATTCCTACTTGAAATAGGAAAGTTAAGCCACGTTTTCCTATTTTGGTTTGACCTTTCCTAATCCTAAATATTCATAAGTTCCAGCAACTTGAAGGCCTCCTATGCATTTTAGGACACAAATTGAACCTTTCTTGCACAAAATCAACCATTGCCGCACCATTCCTTTATTTCCCATCCTTGCCGTGCAAGGAATCCTATACTTGCCTAATTTCTGGATGATGTGAAATTAAATTGCACTCAAACTTAAACCCTATCAATGTAGTATGTGTAAGTAGGGATCGTTCTAGCCGGGGATTAGAAGGGATGCTAATCTACGCAAATCTGACTCAAAAACACAAAATTAAACTTAAAAACACTTAACTAGACTCTAAAGACTCAAAACAACTTAAAACAGCACAAAACTAACAACTAGACTCAAAACAGACTCTAGGGAGTTCTTTGGACGAATTCTAACTTTAGCTTGACTCAAAATGCTAAAAGACACAAAATTAAACAGATTCTAACTAAATTGACACAAGAAAGTAAAGCGGATTGGGTTTTTGACGAAATTAACTAAAACTAAACAAATTAAAGAAACAAAGTAACAAAGGTACGAAATTGGGTGCTTTGGATGGGTGAAAGGCTAGTTAGATGGTCCTTCTCCACACATGATATATGCATATGAACCAATTTCCAGTTATTCTTCCTTTAGACATGAATGACAACACCCCAAGTTAACCGTGACAGCACAAATTAACCGTCAGATTTTCCTTAGTTCATTGAATTGAATGAAAGACGCATTACAACCAAATTATCCTTATCAAGTCTCCTAACTATGTCAGCATGATAGAAAACATATCAAAGGTCATTAAGTTCTTTGAAAATCATAAGTTTGACGAGGCATTCGTAACTATGACAGCATGATACTCTTGCCTAGGACTTACTTAACATGATCGTGACTAGCAACCTTTACTACTTGTGAAAATAAGTTCATAACGATTAGGTGAAACTCCCTTATACTCTAGCATCAAATTCATGCATGCAAATTAAGTGTCGACCCCCAATTAACACACACAAACAAGTTTTAATAACTCAGTTAAGCAAATCACATTCTAGTCTTAAGAAACAATAACTGGACGTAATCAATTCATATATAACATATAATCATGGCTTCAAATTCACCTCTAACTATAAAGAAATTAGTTCCTCATGTCCACAAGCAAACAAAGAAAACTTAAATTAAACATTAAAAACAAAGGATTAGAATACACCTCAAAACGCTATAAATTAATTCCTTCATTGCAAGGCTGCGGCAAAACAAGTGTGTGGTGGATGGATGTAGGTGAGTTATGGTAGAGGGTGGTGTGTTGACTGGTGCAGCAAAATAGTGTATTTATAGGGGGGAGGTGCGGCACAAACATTTAGTGTAGGAAAAGGATTGCAAAATGTAGTTTGTGTAGGAAAATAATAACACAATCCTAAGGGGAAAAGGTTATGTAATCCCAGCAGGAAATAGGACATCTAGAAGGTCAAAAACCAAAGGGATTTAGGAGAAAGGTGCGGCTGCATCATGCATCTAGAAGGCTTGGGGCGCCACTTTTTTAGGGACTTCTAGAAAGGGTGTTATTTGGCTTATTTTGACACTTCTAGAAGGGGATAGGTGCGGCACCTTTATAGGAGAGGATGAGGTTCCTAGAAATCAGGTTCTTAGGTCTCTTAAACTGAAATTGAATCCCTTTTGCAACAGGAATTAGGTTAGGAAAGGATTAGGATAAGATAAGATAAGGTTTGGATAAGATAAGGATAAGATAAGGTAGTTTGGATAATGTTTTGGATAATTCTCCTTCTTTGTAGCTGATTCCTTATCTTCTTTGACTTGGATTTATTTCTTCAACTCTTTTGCACATTCCTAGCCTCTCTTGAACTTCACATTCGTCCATCCATCTTGCTCCAATCTTTTGATATCCATTCCAAGCCCAAAACTGCTCTAAAATGCTCCAAATTGTATCTTTTTGCCTACTTTGCTTCTTGGACCTATAAACACGCGAAAATGACTTAAGACACTATAATAAGCAACAAATAACTAAGTAAATGCAAGAAAACACACTAACTAAGTCGCATAAACTGCTCCTATCAAATTCCCCCACACTTAGCTTTTGCTAGTCCTCGAGCAAAACAAACAAAACATAACCTAAACCTTCCAACGTTCGCCTCAGGGATTTCCAATGAAACATAACATGTGAAAAATCATTACTTACATAAATTTTCGCTATCCCTACCCTTGAGCACATACTTAATCACAGTTACCACTCACTAGTTCGCATCTAATCAATTAAAACAACATTTTGAATATAGTAACATGCCTTAGAGAATCCCTCAATTCCTTACTAGATATGCACTCAATTTTCACTCAGATTTTCTGACTACACTCCCTACACTAGGTATATGTGAGAAGATTGATGTAAACATGAAAACTAATACTCACATATGTTTATAACAAAGAAAGCAATTTCTGGAGTTATTAAGCATGTATATATATGATCTCATGAATGGAATGCCACTACTTAGACGTGAGAACCAGGGATACCATATGCTCATACCAATCCCAAACTCCACATATTGAAACACATAACAATCAAGATAGAAGTCTAGGGATTATAACGGGGCTAAGGTATTGGCTAACAAAGAAAGGTAAGGAAAACAAACGTTCTTAAAGCAATAGCAAGCAAAGTAATGAATATGACACTTAGAACTCCCTTTTGAATGCAGCAACCAACTTTGAACACAAAGGGAAGATTCATACAACTTTTAGGGCCAGATTCAATCTTTTGGACCCTTTCTTCTGGACCCTTTCTTCAACAACCAACACTTGTGAGCTCATTCTCTCTTGTTTCTTAACTCTTTTTCTTTCTTTTCTTTTCTTTTCACGTTTTTTTTTCATTTCTTTTTTTTTTCTTTTTTTTCGTGCCCTTTCTCTTTGGCACACAAAAGCTTCCCCCACATTTGTTTTTCTGCAAATTGTAGATCAAAAGGAATTCCTCTAAGTCATGCTTCACTATTCTTTAAGAACAAGGGTATGGATAGTCCTATACTTGGCTAGGTAAGGATAATGTGGGCTAACAAAGAAAATAGGCTAATTAAGGCTCAAAGGGGTTAAACCTACAATACATATGCAAAGGGTTAAGGCTTTTTGGCTCCGGTTTTAACTAAACAACTTCATCTTGTTATTTGTTATGCTAATCAATTTCACGCTTTTACTGAAACGAGCATGAGTTCTAGTATTTGGAACTAAATGATGAAACGCATTCTAAGTAGCAACCAAGCAAAGAATGATGAGATCCTGCAACGACTTTAGAAAACAAAGAATGTCAAGATTAATAACTCTCCAAAGAACGTATAGGCTCAAGTCTCTCAGGGTTGTAGCGTTAGTTTGAGTTTCTTCCTTCAAGCATGTTACAAAAATTGATTTTATCCTTTTTATGATTACATGTGAATTCATGAATGTCAACTATAACCAAGCATAAACCAAAGAGCATATCAAACTTCTATCCATGTTTGTAACTTTCTTTAACAGTCATGCAATTAAAAACCAAATCCTCATCATTGTGTTGGAAGGTACCCTAAGACACAAACAGACAAAACGACTCTAAAAACGATTCTTTTTGGTATTTTGCAAAAGTTATTTCGATTTTTTTCTTCAAAATTTTCGTATTTTTCTTTCAAGACACATAAAAACACTTCAAAACATCCTAAAAACACTTCAAAACAATGAAAAACAACTTAAGAAGTGATAGGTGATAAAAACCCACGAATTTTTCAATGAAAAACACTTGTTTACCCCCCCATACTTAAACCAAACATTGCCCTCAATTTTTCAAACACAGACACACACAAAAGCAAGCAAACAAAACAACAAACAAGCATGACAAATATGCAAAGTAAAAGCAATAAAGAGTAGGGTTTAGAAACGCAAATCTGGTTGTGGAGCCGAAGCCTAGGTCTTCTTTATTTGCATGGGTTGCCTCCCAAGAAGCGCTTGCTTTAACGTCTTCCAGCCGGACGAATCCTTCAATTATGCTTCATTGGAGGCCAGGACAGAGAATTGATCTCTGAATGGAAGGTGATACTTGAAATGATCCGGCAATGGTTTAAATTCTAGTGTGGGTACCTGAATCATTAACAACATATTAGTATAAAACAGAATTGAAATTCGGGGACGTGGCTTACTCGTGTGCTCCAACAAGAACTCAAGGACAAACACCCCTTCTTTGAAAGTTTCAGGAATTTTGCACTCGGCCAGATTTGGTGTTGTGAGAGTTATGACTTGTCCCGTGTCATAAAATTCAACTTCTTTCGGCTTTGTTGTCTCACGAACATCCTCTTTGATGCATTCTACATATTCTCCAGCCACTTCTTTCTCTTGAATCATTCTTCTTGATGTACCAGGTTCTTTAAGAAATTCAACACGTTTTGGAATTTGATTTGGTGTATCAAGAATTGGGATATCACTTTGCACCTTGGGAAGGGCTTCCACGATGTCCTTTTCACTTTCTTGATTGGATGGCCTAGAAACAATAGGGGCCTGAGGCAAGGGTATTTCTTCTTCCTCCTCCTCAATTAGCAGCATCTGTTCATCCACGTTAGGGTTGTGTTTGGACGGTTCTGGGTCAGCTTCAACCTCTATAGCACTTCCCAAAGTGATAGCTTCAGTGATTTCAAAATCTCCTATTGGATTTACAATGTTTGAGTTGGAGAGTTTACATTG
The DNA here is from genome assembly GCA_024362995.1 of Heteromeles arbutifolia. Lineage (NCBI taxonomy): Eukaryota > Viridiplantae > Streptophyta > Magnoliopsida > Rosales > Rosaceae > Heteromeles > Heteromeles arbutifolia. Next base: position 31,679,986 of record JANCRC010000002.1, on the reverse strand, counting down.
TTCTTGAATCTGTGCCATGAACTCTACCATCTCTCCAAGTTGATTGTTCAATTCACCCCACTTTTTGGTTTGATTTTGCACTTCCTTGGTTTGATTTTGCTGCCCCTGTGCCAAAGTAGTTAGTATTTGAATAATTTGATCATTATCCATGGACGAACTTGAATTAGTTCGGGCCGAATATGGTTGAGGCTGTGGTGGTTCATATGGCTTTTGATAGATCTCCTTATATGGCTGCCAATATTCTCCTTGTTGAACCTCTTTAGCTTGATTTTGTGAACCCTGCTCCAAAGAATTTAATTCATGAAGAATTTGATCATAATCTATTGACGAACCTGAGTTGGGTTGGGCATATTGTATATGAGGTTGTGGTGGCTACGCAGATCTTGAATAGAACTCCTCATCTTGCTGCCAATATCCACCTTGTTGAAATTGTTGAGGTTCCCCCCACATATAATCTGAATAATCTCTCCAATCCGAATTGGAAGCGTTGGAAAACATGTTGTCCCTTGATTGGTTATGGCTTTGATAACCTCAAGCACCTCTGTTCGCAGTGAATTGAGGACGTTGATGAGTTTGACATCCTTGCCCATAGGGATAGTTGAGAAGTCAGATTCGCCAATTGAGCTTGAATGTTGGCAATTGCCATGTCTAGTACCTGAAACAAAGAAAACGAAACAAAACAAAATTAAAAACTAAAATGTAAAGACAAAAACACAAACAGATACGGGGGATTAGCAAATTTGCTAGTCCCCGGCAACAGCTCCAAAAATTTGATGTGAAATTAAATTGCACTCAAACTTAAACCCTATCAATGTAGTATGTGTAAGTAGGGATCGTTCTAGCCGGGGATTAGAAGGGATGCTAATCTACGCAAATCTGACTCAAAAACACAAAATTAAACTTAAAAACACTTAACTAGACTCTAAAGACTCAAAACAACTTAAAACAGCACAAAACTAACAACTAGACTCAAAACAGACTCTAGGGAGTTATTTGGACGAATTCTAACTTTACCTTGACTCAAAATGCTAAAAGACACAAAATTAAACAGATTCTAACTAAGTTGACCCAAGAAAGTAAAAGGGATTAGGTTTTTGACGAAATTAACTAAAACTAAACAAATTAAAGAAACAAAGTAACAAAGGTACGAAATTGGGTGCTTTGGATGGGTGAAAGGCTAGTTAAAGGGTCCTTCTCCACACATGATATATGCATATGAACCAATTTCCAGTTATTCTTCCTTTAGACATGAATGACAACACCCCAAGTTAACCGTGATAGCACAAATTAACCGTCAGATTTTCCTTAGTTCATTGAATTGAATGAAAGACGCATTACAACCAAATTATCCTTATCAAGTCTCCTAACTATGTCAGCATGATAGAAAACATATCAAAGGTCATTAAGTTCTTTGAAAATCATAAGTGTTGACGAGGCATTCGTAACTATGACAACATGATACTCTTGCCTAAGACTTACTTAACATGATTGTGACTAGCAACCTTTACTACTTGTGAAAATAAGTTCATAACGATTAGGTGAAACTCCCTTATACTCTAGCATCAAATTCATGCATGCAAATTAAGTGTCGACCCCCAATTAACACACACAAACAAGTTTTAATAACTCAGTTAAGCAAATCACATTCTAGTCTTAAGAAACAATAACTGGATGTAATCAATTCATATATAACATATAATCATGGCTTCAAATTCACCTCTAACGATAAAGAAATTAGTTCCTCATGTCCACAAGCAAACAAAGAAAACTTAAATTAAACATTAAAAACAAAGGATTAGAAAACACCTAGAAACGCTCCAGATTCCTTCCTTCCTTGCAAGGCTCCGGCACAATGAGTGTGTGGTGGATGGATGTAGGGGAGTTATGGTAGAGGGTGGTGTGTTGAATGGTGCAGCAAAATAGTGTATTTATAGAGGGGAGGTGCGGCACAAACATTTAGTGTAGGAAAAGGATTGCAAAATGTAGTTTGTGTAGGAAAATAATAACACAATCCTGAGGGGAAAAGGTTATGTAATCCCAGCAGGAAATAGGACATCTAGAAGGTCAAAAACCAAAGGGATTTAGGAGAAAGGTGCGGCTGGATCATGCATCTACAAGGCTTGGGGCGCCACTTTTTTAGGGACTTCTAGAAAGGGTGTTATTTGGCTGATTATGACACTTCTAGAAAGGGATAGGTGCGGCACCTTTATAGGAGAGGATGAGGTTCCTAGAAATCAGGTTCTTAGGTCTCCTAAACTGAAATTGAATCCCTTTTGCAACAGGAATTAGGTTAGGAAAGGATTAGGATAAGATAAGATAAGGTTTGGATAAGATAAGGATAAGATAAGGTTTGGATAAGATAAGGATAAGATAAGGTAGTTTGGATAATGTTTTGGATAATTCTCCTTCTTTGTAGCTGATTCCTTATCTTCTTTGACTTGGATTTATTTCTTCAACTCTTTTGCACATTCCTAGCCTCTCTTGAACTGCACATTCGTCCATCCATCTTCCTCCAATCTTGTGATATCCATTCCAAGCCCAAAACTGCTCTAAAATGCTCCAAATTGTATCTTTTTGCCTACTTTGCTTCTTGGACCTATAAACACGCGAAAATGACTTAAGACACTATAATAAGCAACAAATAACTACGTAAATGGAAGAAAACACACTAACTAAGTCGCATAAATCTGCTCCTATCAAATTCCCCCACACTTAGCTTTTGCTAGTCCCCGAGCAAAACAATCAAAACATAACCTAAACCTTCCAACGTTCGCCTCAGGGATTTCCAATGAAACATAACATGTGAAAAATCATTACTTACATAAATTTTCGCTATCCCTACCCTTGAGCACATACTTAATCACAGTTACCACTCACTAGTTCGCATCTAATCAATTATAACAACATTTTAAATATAGTAACATGCCTTAGAGAATCCCTCAATTCCTTACTAGATATGCACTCAATTTTCACTCAGATTTTCTGACTACACTCCCTACACTAGGTATATGTGAGAAGATTGATGTAAACATGAAAACTAATACTCACATATGTTTATAACAAAGAAAGCAATTTCTGGAGTTATTAAGCATGTATATATATGATCTCATGAATGGAATGCCACTACTTAGATGTGAGAACCAGGGATACCATATGCTCATACCAATCCCAAACTCCACATATTGAAACACATAACAATCAAGATAGAAGTCTAGGGATTATAACGGGGCTAAGGTATTGGCTAACAAAGAAAGGTACGGAAAACAAACGTTCTTAAAGCAATAGCAAGCAAAGTAATGAATATGACACTTAGAACTCCCTTTTGAATGCAGCAACCAACTTTGAACACAAAGGGAGGATTCATACAACTTTTAGAGCCAGATTCAATCTTTTGGACCCTTTCTTCAACAACCAACACTTGTGAGCTCATTCTCACTTGTTTCTTAACTCTTTTCCTTTCTTTTCTTTTCTTTTCACGTTTTTTTTTCTTTTCTTTTTTTTTTCTTTTTTTCGTGCCCTTTCTCTTTGGCACACAAAAGCTTCCCCCACACTTGTTTTTCTGCAAATTGTAGATCAAAAGGAATTCCTCTAAGTCATGCTTCACTATTCTTTAAGAACAAGGGTATGGATAGTCCTATACTTGGCTAGGTAAGGATAATGTGGGCTAAAAAAGAAAATAGGCTAACTAAGGCTCAAAGGGGTTAAACCTACAATACATATGCAAAGGGTTAAGGCTTTTTGGCTCCGGTTTTAACTAAACAACTTCATCTTGTTATTTGTTATGCTAATCAATTTCACGCTTTTAATGAAACGGGCATGAGTTCTAGTATTTGGAACTAAATGATGAAACGCATTCTAAGTAGCAACCAAGCAAAGAATGATGAGATCCTGCAACGACTTTAGAAAACAAAGAATGTCAAGATTAATAACTCTCCAAAGAACGTATAGGCTCAAGTCTCTCAGGGTTGTAGCGTTAGTTTGAGTTTCTTCCTTCAAGCATGTTACAAAAACTGATTTTATCCTTTTTATGATTACATGTGAATTCATGAATGTCAACTATAACCAAGCATAAACCAAAGAGCATATCAAACTTCTATCCATGTTTGTAACTTTCTTTAACAGTCATGCAATTAAAAACCAAATCCTCATCATTGTGTTGGAAGGTACCCTAAGACACAGACACACAAAACGACTCTAAAAACGATTCTTTTTGGTATTTTGCAAAACTTTTTCGATTTTTTTTTTCAAAATTTTCGTATTTTTCTTTCAAGACACATAAAAACACTTCAAAACAGTGAAAAACAACTTAAGAAGTGATAGGTGATAAAAACCCACGAATTTTTCAATGAAAAACACTTGTTTACCCCCCCATACTTAAACCAAACATTGCCCTCAATGTTTCAAACATAGACACACACAAAAGCAAGCAAACAACACAACAAACAAGCATGACAAATATGCAAAGTAAAAACAATAAAGAGTAGGGTTTAGAAACGCAAATCTGGTTGTGGAGCCGAAGCCTAGGTCTTCTTTATTTGCATGGGTTGCCTCCCAAGAAGCGCTTGCTTTAACGTCTTCCAACCGGACGAATCCTTCAATTATGCTTCATTGGAGGCCAGGACAGAGAATTGATCTTTGAATGGAAGGTGATACTTGAAATGATCCGGCATTGGTTTAAATTCTAGTGTGGGTACCTGAATCATTGAAAACATATTAGTATAAAACAGAATTGAAATTCGGGGACGTGGCTTACCTTTGTGCTCCAACAAGAACTCAAGGACAAACACCCCTTCTTTGAAAGTTTCAGGAATTTTGCACTCGGCCAGATTTGGTGTTGTGAGAGTTATGACTTGTCCCGTGTCATAAAATTCAACTTCTTTCGGCTTTGTTGTCTCACGAACATCCTCTTTGATGCATTCTACATATTCTCCAGCCACTTCTTTCTCTTGAATCATTCTTCTTGATGTACCAGGTTCTTTAAGAAATTCAACACGTTTTGGAATTTGATTTGGTGTATCAAGAATTGGGATATCACTTTGCACCTTGGGAAGGGCTTCCACGATGTCCTTTTCACTTTCTTGATTGGATGGCCTAGAAACAATAGGGGCCTGAGGCAAGGGTATTTCTTCTTCCTCCTCCTCAATTAGCAGCATCTGTTCATCCACGTTAGGGTTGTGTTTGGACGGTTCTGGGTCAGCTTCAACCTCTATAGCACTTCCCAAAGTGATAGCTTCAGTGATTTCAAAATCTCCTATTGGATTTACAATGTTTGAGTTGGAGAGTTTACATTGTTCTTGAATCTGTGCCATGAACTCTACCATCTCTCCAAGTTGATTGTTCAATAACTGGACGTAATCAATTCATATATAACATATAATCATGGCTTCAAATTCACCTCTAACGATAAAGAAATTAGTTCCTCATGTCCACAAGCAAACAAAGAAAACTTAAATTAAACATTAAAAACAAAGGATTAGAATACACCTAGAAACGCTCCAGATTCCTTCCTTCCTTGCAAGGCTGCGGCACAATGAGTGTGTGGTGGATGGATGTAAGTGAGTTATGGTAGAGGGTGGTGTGTTGAATGGTGCAGCAAAATAGTGTATTTATAAGTGGGAGGTGCGACACAAACATTTAGTGTAGGAAAAGGATTGCAAAATGTAGTTTGTGTAGGAAAATAATAACACAATCCTGAGGGGAAAAGGTTATGTAATCCCAGCAGGAAATAGGACATCTAGAAGGTCAAAAACCAAAGGGATTGAGGAGAAAGGTGCGGCTGGATCATGCATCTAGAAGGCTTGGGGCGCCACTTTTTTAGGGACTTCTAGAAAGGGTGTTATTTGGCTGATTTTGACACTTCTAGAAGAGGATAGGTGCGGCACCTTTATAGGAGAGGATGAGGTTCCTAGAAATCAGGTTCTTAGGTCTCCTAAACTGAAATTGAATCCCTTTTGCAACAGGAATTAGGTTAGGAAAGGATTAGGATAAGATAAGATAAGGTTTGGATAAGATAAGGATAAGATAAGGTAGTTTGGATAATGTTTTGGATAATTCTCCTTCTTTGTAGCTGATTCCTTATCTTCTTTGACTTGGATTTATTTCTTCAACTCTTTTGCACATTCCTAGCCTCTCTTGAACTTCACATTCGTCCATCCATCTTGCTTCAATCTTGTGATATCCATTCCAAGCCCAAAACTGCTCTAAAATGCTCCGAATTGTATCTTTTTGCCTACTTTGCTTCTTGGACCTATAAACACGCGAAAATGACTTAAGACACTATAATAAGCAACAAATAACTAAGTAAATGCAAGAAAACACACTAACTAAGTCGCATAAATATGCTCCTATCACTGGACCTAAATCAGCAAGGAAATCTTTTTTCCTTGCCTTGCAAGGCATTCCCTTACCCTTTCCATCCTTGCCGCACCCACTTGCCCAATTCCCTTAGGATTCTGACTTTAATTCCTATTTCCCTTAAAGTTTTGGTTTAATTTCTGTTTCCTAAATTGTTTTCCTAGCCTTATTACCCTAAAGTCTTTAAAATAAAACTTCCTTAGCCGCACCAAAGAAGAGGATTCACTCACCCATTCATCCAATCATGCCAGAATTCATCCCTAGACCTTTGCCGCAATTTCCATTCGACCAAAACACATTCCTGACCCCAAAACACATCCCATACACTTCACCCACCTTTGTGCCGCAGCAAGGAGAAAGAAGGAAGAACTCTTGGATGTTCAAGCTTGATTGTTGGAGCATTCTAGGTGTAATTCGTTCTAGGTTTACAATGTTTAATTTCTTTTCCTTTCGTTTTGCTGTGAACATGAGTGGCTAAACCCCTTTTGGCTAGGGGTGATTTCAAAGCCATGATTACGTGTGTAATTTGAGTTGATAAATTCCAGTTATGAATTCTTGAATTGTGAATCCAATTGGCTTAACTGTTTGATTAAGAACTTATTTGTGTTTGTTGATTAAGGGTCGACACTTAATTGGCATGCATAAATCTGATGATAGAGTATAAGGGAGTTTCACATAATCGTTACAAGTGCTTTGTCAATGCTTATGATTTTCATTGAACGTAATGATCTTTGATTGTATCTCTATTATGATGTCATGTAGAGGACTTTTGAAGAATGCTTTGGGTTGTCCAATGATGTCATCCAATCCAATAATACAAGGAAAATCTGAGGGTTAACTAGTGATGTCACGGTTAATTTGGGGAATTGTCGTTCATAATTCAATGAAGGAGTAACTGGAAATCGAGTCGTTTGCATACATGTCATGTGTGGAGAAAGAGCCTCTAGCTAGCCCATCATCCATCTTATTTCCCAAATTCGTTTTCAAAGCTGTTTAGTTTTACAATCTGTTTTGTTCGTTTAAATTCGTCCAAAACAAAATCCCCTTTTACTTTCTTGTTTCAAAGTGTTGAAAATCTGTTTTGTTTCTGTTTTTAAGTGTTTTGAGTCAAGCCATAACCTTATTTTCGTCCAAAATTGTGTTTAGTGTCAGAAACTGCCTAGTTAGTGTTTTTAGCTTATTTTGAGTCTTGTGAACTTGTCTTGAGTCTTTTGAGTCTTTTCAAACGTTTTTAACTTTTTTTTAATGTTTTTGAGTCAGTTTTGAGGTTTTAGCAAGCCCTCCTAATCCCCGGTCTAGAACGATCCCTACTTGCATCTTTACTACAATTTGACAACAAGAGGGTTTAATTTGTGTGCTTAACTAAATTCGCATCACTAAACTTGTGTCTTTTAGTGTTTTGAGTCAAGTAACGTTAGGAATTCGTCCAATTTCTCCCTAGTGTCTGTTTTGATTCTATTTGGTTGTTTTAAGTTCTTTTGAGTCATTCTAGTTAGTTTTGACTCTTTTCAGTTTGTTTTGAATTCTTTGAGTCCAGTTTAGTGTTTTAAACTTAGTTTTACGTTTTTAAGTCGGTTTTAGGTGTTTTAGCAAGCCCTCCTAATCCCCGGCCTAGAAAGATCCCTACTTACATTCTATACTACAATTGTCAACAAGAGGGTTTAATTTGTGTGCTGTTTTACATCGCATCAATTCTACGCCATTCCTTAAGCTTTGAATGTGGACTGCACCATAAGGAAAAACATTAGTAACAACAAACGGGCCAATCCATAAGGAAAAACATTAGTAACTTCACTGTTTAAAGCACTCGTGGGATAAAACGAGCGTGCGTTTGACCCGTTTTGGAACTTTAGCATATACACATATTATATCCTACTAAGACATTAATAATGAGTGTCCAAAAGATCAAAAACATTATTTGTGTCAAAAGTACACGTTTTTTTCTTTTTCAAATGTATACACATATAATATGCTAATACGACATTAAGAATGAGTTCTTACAAGATCAAATGCTTATTTGGTGTAAAAAATACACTATTTTTTTATTTGGAGTGTATTTGCACTGTTTTAAGCATTCGTGGGATAAAACGAGCGTGCGTTTATCTTGCTTCGGAACTAAAGCATATAAACACATACAATACGCTAATAAGACATTCAGAATGAGTTCTCAAAAGATCAAATGTTTATTTGGTGTCAAAAGTAAATTATTTTTCGATTTGGATTGTATTTACATTGTTTTAAGCATTCGGGGGATAAAACGAGGGTGCATTTGACTAGCTTTGTAGCTTAAGCAAATAAACACATATAATACGCTGCTTTGACATTAATAATGAGTGTCCAAAAGGTCAAAAGCATTATTTGTGTCAAAATGACCGTGCGTTTGACACGCTTTGGAACTTTAGCAAATAAACACGTATAATATTCTTTTAAGATCTTAAGAATGAGTTCTCACATGACCAATGTACACAACTTTTCTACTTGGAGTGTATTTGCATTGTTTTAAGCTTTTGTGGGACAAAATGAGTGTGCGTTTTGTTGGAAATGTGCCTTAAAACCAATCATATGATGATACTTTACAGACATTTCACATGTTAAACTAATCTAGTTTAATATAAAGGGCAAAGATTATTGTTTTAAGCCGTCTCATATAAATGTTATATGCTTAAACGATAAGTCCAAAGAATATGTAATAGGGAGAATGTGATCTAAAGAAGTTAGATTCATGAGACCATTTTCTTTCGAATACATATCCTAAATGTTCCTGATCATAGGATTGCCAATTGGGCATTGACAGTCCGTCAAGATCAGTACGTGCTATGTCTTCTCTTAGGAAGAGTGACTGGCCTCGAGTCATTCGTGTGACTGACACCAAGACAAGTACGTAGGTGCTCAATAGAGAATGAGTCCACTGAACGCGATCAACGAGGAGTTCTCATACTCATGTCACATGAGAACTCATAGTTGGGATAATGCAAAGTAGTCCTTTGACCTGAGGCATCATAGTTGTCTTGTGGTTAGGTTCTTGATCTTTGACTATGTCAAAGTCACTCCGTCAAAGAGTGTCCATGGCATAGTTGGGGTTAAGCCACTTAGCCATGGAGGCAAGTAAATGCGCAACAAGGGATCTCTAACTTCAAACGTTGAGGGAGAATACTCTATGATATGATTAAGAATCTCTGGCCAGAGTATGAATGAGATTTAGGAACTCGTTCCAAATCACATTCAAGGTAATCATATAAGTAAGAGAATCACATTGGATAGTAGACATGAATAAACTATCAAACCAAACAATGTGGTCAAGAGTATTGTATTAGAGAAAGACCGTATTGCATTGTAATCCCAAACTGAATAGGTTCTCCAACCTCTTCTGATTAGCTTGGGTAGCCATGACATACTGCTAGGTGTCACTCATGGCTTGTGGAAGCCCTGAAGATGTATAATCACTAAAGGGAGAATTGAAAGTAAGTTTCAATTCACAATCGATTAGTAAGAGTTCTAATCACCCACTGCCTCGCTAAAAGGAACCTAATGGATCGCACACCGTGTAAGGTAATGATTGAAGGATATAACAAAGATGAGTAAGGAGAATTAAATGGTTTAATTATTTATGGCTAGGATTAATTAATATGTTAATTAATCAAATGAATAAGTTCATTTTAGACCTCGGGTTAGTTTTGGGCCTCATGGCCCAATGCGCTTCGAATGTCAAGCCCATTAACTTAAGTTGTATGACAACTTAAATGACTTGAGATTTAAAAGGGCCCAAACAGCCCAATGCCTATGGTAGGCCGACCATGTGATGAAAAATAGGGTTTTGTTCTTTTAGTCACTTAAGTGAAGTGACTATATAAAGAACTTTATAGCCAAAATTCATTTAGGGTTTCTTTTGGAGAAAATTGGAGAGAACATGTCTCTCCCTTTCTCTCTAGGAGGCCGGCCCCCTTGGAGGGGATTAGCTAGCAATCCTTCCTCCTCCAAGGTCACTCATCTTCTTCCTTCACCATCCTTGGTGTCGAAAATTAGAGGTCTCCTACCTTGGGGACTTTTGGAGAATCAATTCTTCCATCCATATCCATGGAGCCAAGGAGCAAGGAGACAAAGGAAAGAAGGCCTTCACATGGGTGATTAACCTTTGCTAAGCAAAGAGGTGCTTCAAAGGTATAAAAGTTTCTCAACTCCTTTCTTTAAGATTTGAGTTGAGTCATGGTTCACCATAACTACTAGGCTTTGAATTTCATGGGTAATGTTTTGTTTTGAGTGCATACAAGCATGATTTCGCCTTTAATTGTTAATTGCATGCCATAGATGTTGCTTAAATGAATATGTTTTTCACAAATTTTCCTTCAAGTGGTATCAAGAGCCTAGGTCTAGTAGTTGGTGAATCCTTTTGGGTTTTGTAGTTCATAGTTTGTGATTTGAATGTTGTAATTTTTACAAGCTTTATTCTTGCTTCTTTGAATGTAAATTTTGTTAGAAAATTTGCCATCTCAAATGTTGTAGATGTAGTTCATATGAGCATGAATTTTTGAGCTAAAATTTGGTGCCATGTTTTTGGGGAAATTCGGCCAAATCCAAAGGGTGGATTTTTGGGTTCTTGTTTGTCTTGTTAAAAGTGTTTTAAAGTGACTTTTGGAACCCCTAAGTACCCTAGTATGGTAGTATGTTATTTCCCTTAAGTTTGAGAGCTTTTGGGGTGTTTTTGGGTGAAAAATGTTCATGGAGCTCTTATGGGTTTTCATGGATGTTCTTCATTGTTCTTGATATGTTCTTGGCAAGAACAAAAAGTTTGGGAATTTTGATTCAAAAAGGTGTTTGGTTGTTTACTTGTTTTTGTTAGTGATGGATGGTTTGAATTTTCAAAACTTCACCCATGCTTTTTCAACTATTCACACCATACCAATCACTTACATATTTCCATCACCATTCAAACCTAAAAATCAACTCACACACATCACTCTCACCTACCAAAACCGGCCACTCCCTCAATGGGAGTACTTTTGGGGCTTTTATGTAATTACATAAAGTTTTGATACTTTTGTATATTTGCACTTTGACCCAAAAGTTTACGTTTTTACGTAAAGGCCCAAAATCACTAAAGGACAAATTGTTTTGCTCCTTTAATGAAGTTTTTGCATTTGGTGAAATTTTTGGGTTCTAGTTGTAATTACATGAAGTAGTGGACTTTTGTGTTTTTACAAAGTGACCTCAAAAGTTTGTGTTTTGCAATATAGCCCAATGGTTGAGGTTATTGCTTTTTGGCCCAAATTAGTAGAGAACAAAATAGTTTTGTATCTTTAAATGAGAATTGGATTTTCATTTCTTTTAGCTCTATTTAAATCAATTCTATGGATACAAAAACCAAATGACAATGTTGCATTCTAGTTTAATTAGTTAAAGCGTTAATTAATTAAAGAAAGGGTGATTATGAACCTAAGCCTACGATAATTGAGCTATATGAAAGGCCGTCTCAAATTTGTTTGAACCATGGGAATGTGTAGATTAATTTTGGTTGTAATTTGATATGATCAAATGTTGTAAAAGAGCATAAGCTCTTCTTTACTTTAAAGTAATTTGTTTTGATCAAATGTTGTAAAAGAGCATAAGCTCTTCTTTACTTTGAAGTACTCCTTTCTTTTTTCTTTTTTTTTGATATGCATGAAATTGGAGTAGTTGGGTCCAACGCCCAATAGGAGAAACGCACCTTAATATGATTAAACGCGTAACTAAAATCAATCCCATCCCTAGACCGAGATCCAACACTAGGCTCGTGTTGGATCGAATCAAAGGTTCATAGTCATCCTAAGGCCCTAAGGTAACTATATAGTCCATCAATGAATGCAAAGCTTATGTTAGTAGTACCATATACTCTTGCTTTAAAAACCGTTTTACAAGCTTAGTGGGAGTATCATATACTACTAAATCAATCAAATGGACCAATAGTTGTAATAGGACCGAATTGTTTTAATAAGATTAAAATAAATGCTTATATGTGATGAGACCTAAAACCCTCAACTAAACCATTATTAAGTTGATAAGCGTGAGAGTGCTTTGAACACTCTTTCGTGGCCTTCCACTGTGGTAGGCTCCGATCGTTTGTGACTCGTACACCGACTTCACCCTATCATGGGGGAGTACAGAGTGCGTGCTTACACTCAGGAAGAGTCCTATATGCATACATGATGTTGTGAAGGTAGGCAACGAGAATGATCAACGTCATATCATTGTGAGGTTGTTCTTGAACCCCTACTCGAACTTGCATGGTGGGAATGACTTAACTAAGTGCAATGGAGCCGACATCATATCATTGTGAGGCTTCATTCTCTAGAGGCCAAATAAGATGGGTACTTACATGAGATGTAAATGAGTAAGTGTACTCTCTCATTATTATTAAAGCTAGCCAATATGATATTCTTCTGAGGTGGGCTTGGTAGTAGTGAGCCTCTCATACCGTACTAAGAGTTTTCTCCAAAACTCTCGAATTCGGATGAGGGATATGAAATTTGCCGAAAATAGTGGGTGGTGCTATTTGATTTAAAGACCCAAATCAAATGGCTTAAAATCAATCAATTTATATTTGTTATGTATTTATTTACAGATATATTTGCAAACGCTATCCAAAACTTGACAAAGAAAAGCCAAAGGCTTTAGTTTCCGGACTTGGTACAACAATCCTATAGATTATCTTGAATGGATTGTATATATGCCTAAGTAGTCTCATCCTCACAATTTTCCTATTGATAATGTATCATTGGAAGAACATGTTAGATAAGTCTATCATAAGAGGACAACACAAACAACCAATGCTTATTCCTTTGTTGTATGAACAAAGGAACTTCTGAAGATTGGCACAAAGACATGAACACTTTTAGTGTCATAGTTCTTCACTTACAAATCGTTGTTTGAAGAAATAAGAGTTGCTTAGAACAACCCTTAGTTTATGCAAACACTAGTGCTTGTTTCTTTGTTAAATGAACAAGGAACTTGAGAAGTAAGCACAATGGCATGGACACTTAATGTGCCATGATTCTTCACTTACAAATTGTTGTATGAAGAAATAAGAGTTGCCTTGAACAACTCTTGAAAGTTTGTAATTATGTTTAGAACATAATGGTTGGTTGACAAAAATGGTCCATCAACATCGACTTATGATGATTTTGAATCATTGAGTGTTGAAGTGTTAAACCACTTCACGAGAGGGAAACTAGGCTAGGACTTCACCTTTGTGTCCCTATCCATATGGTTCACTAAGTTTATTGTAAACTATATGGTGAACAATAACCGCACGCTCTCCAAATCGTTTGATGTGTATAACACAATTGAAATAAGTTTCAAGAGAGATAGTGGGAGTTTGGGGACCATGACTATTGTAGTCAAGGGAGAAGTCATATGAAGAAGGCAAAATAACTCCAAGGGAACAAACTTTCTTTATGAAAGGATGGACATTGGAAGGGGTATATGCAAGAAATGTCTTGCAAATGTCAAGAACACACTTTGAAGGTGTTGTAAATTGTTCTTGAAAGGTTCAAAACAGTTGGTTCTTCTACTTGAATGCTTGATTCCGTATTAGTAACTATGTTTTACAATCGTTGTAAAAGTGTGGCTAATAAGAAGTAGAAGATTAATGAGAGAAGAGAAACTACTTCACATTCAGAATGTGAATCAAATATAGATCTCTGCGAAAGCAGATAGTACTTACTTCCTCATATGAACTACCAAAGAAATTGGAAAAAAACAAAGATTGTCTTTACATCCCAATTTGAATAAGGAACTTAATTCCGTCACTATAAGATATGGATGAATGTTTTGTTTGACAAAACATTGTTCTTTATTAATCAATGATTGGATTATTGTAATCTAATTGATTGTCTCTATAGTAGAGAAAATGTGGTAGTGTTAACTGTTTAGAATATGACGATGCTTAAAACCCAAAAGGTTGCAAGGTAGTGACTAATCCCAAACTGAGTTGTGATACCTCTAAAACATAAATTACGAGTTGGTCATAGATGCATGCTTAGGATCGTAAGATCCAGATCTAATACCTTCTTGTTGAAATTGTATAGAGGCGAAATGTTCGAATCTTTATTCTTTAGGAAAGAAGAAAGAATCACAAAGTAGTTGAGGTTAATTCACTTAGATGTTAGTGGCACTTGTCCACAACATAATACTACTCATGTTGTATGACATTCATCGAAGATCGCTCTCGGTTGGACTATCGTTTATTTTGAATAAACAAAAGTCCGAATACTTTGCAAAAGGTTTCAAAGAATTCAAGAGTGTAAGTTGATGAGTAAGATGTCTAAAGTATTTACCTCCTTAGATTTGATCCAAGGATTAATAACACTTTAGAAGAGTTTCCTTGAAGGATATCAAGGAAAGTAGCATCATAAGATAATGGATTTCTCCATAAGGAGAAGAACGAACTCGAAGAAGATTTAGTTCGTTGGATGTTATCAATTACCCATATATAGGATATATACTTCTAAGACAATATGATTGTCAATTAGAAGATCTTCCAAAATTTTCATGACTCCATAGGATGTAGTTGGAAAGAAAGACAAGTCTTAATCGTGTTAAGATTTGGGGTTGTGTGCTAATAAGCAATATTTGTTTGAGAACAATCTTGTGGGATATCCTTAAATTAACCTTTGGATATCACTTCTATAAACCAACTAACAAATGTTGTTTGTTGGGTAGTTCATTGTAATCCTACACTAGGATTTGCCTAAGATAGGGCAAATGAACGAGAGATAGAACTCAAAGAATGGGTTCTTTGAGAGACAAGATGATAATCAACAAATATAACAACCTAGTTCCTACACCACTAACTCCAAGGTAGTCAAGAAGGATCAATAAACCATCTCGGTTGAATGGTTTGAATTTTATGACTATGTCATAGAGTTACACCTCTTAATTCGAAAGAAATAAGAATGAAAATCCTTATGACTACATTGAGTGTATATACGACATATACTTAAGGAAATGTATAGTACCATTTGACCCGAAATAATGAAACCTTTAAAGCTAATTGGTAGCTTAAGGTGACTAAAATCAAAGAGATTGGTTGACTTGGAAGAAACCATCTTTGACATAGTCTTGGTTTCTATTAATTCGATGATTGCTAACTACAACTAAATAGTGATTCAATGTTTGGACATAATATGGGTTTCCGAAACCATTACCAAGATAGTCTTGATAATATATGTTTAAAACTAAGAATCACAAGACGTGTAAGTTGTAAAGATCCATCCATCATGAATCTTAGCAAGCTAGTGGGAGCTGTAAGCGTCTTATGATAGAAAGATCAAATCGTTTGATTTCTGATAAAGATGTAAATGAATCTTTTGTTTACTAGGTTTACAAAAGATTAGTGGGAGTTAATAGTATTCCTAAATTTGAACATATATATGATATATTAATTTTAGAAATGAAAGGAATTCTTCTTCGTTAAACTTATGACTTTAAACGTTCTATAATGATAGAATGTATATGGGAGACATAGTCTATAAACATGGGATGGAAATCTATAAGATAGATTTCAGGATGTAATTTGATTATATCAATCCCTAATGACAAACAAAAGATGCTAGGAAGTTTCTCATGTGATGATAAACTCCAATCAGAATGACAATTCTAGTGAGACTAGGAAGTTGCTATTCTCAAAGGGAACGTATCATTTGATTCCCAAAGAAATAATGTGTAAATAGAATCCTTTATGTACAAGCAGAAAGGTGATTTATGTATTTCATATTGTATGAAAAACATTAATATGAGTTGTACCAAGATCGGTACAAGACGATATCAATGCAAGTCCAGGATCAGAACCATGGCAACTGTCAAGTGAGTCCTTAAGTATTTAAGAAATACTAAAGGATAGATTCCTCAAGAATGAGGAAGAATTAGAGTAACACAATGGAAGCGTAAAAGTATTAGATTATGAATCTAATATCGAATCCATCACTGGATGTCTCTTCATTTTGAATGAAGAGATAATTGGATATCTCTTTATTATGACTAAAGAGATATTTGGGTGGAAACATTAAAAGTAATGACTTTAGTGTGTTTCATCATGAATGCAAAATATATCGCCATATAGAAGTTTACAACAATGTTGTTTGGATGGGAAAGTTCATTTATGAACTCTCTATTCGATTCCAACCAGAAAGTGTCTCTAGTGTACCGACACTATGACATTAATGGGGCAATAGCTCAAGCCAGGGAATCAAGGTCTCATCAAGATCCGAACTCAAATGAGAGACTGAACCACATGATTAAGAATCATGTATAATGGTGACGTCGTTATTCTCAAGGTTGCTTCTATGGATAACATATAGATATCCATTGTCTAGGCCTACTACTCAGCCATTTTTGAAATGACTACAGAAGAGGTATCATCACTGATGACCAAGCTGATTGGCTCCAGTGCAAGTGGGAGATTGTTGGAAATGTGCCCTAAAACCAATCATATGATGATACTTTACGGACATTTCACATGTTAAACTAATCTAGTTTAATATAAAGGGCAAAGATTATTGTTTTAAGCCGTCTCATATAAATGTTATATGCTTAAACAATAAGTCCAAAGAATATGTAATAGGGAGAATGTGATCTAAAGAAGTTAGATTCATAAGACCATTCTCTTTCGATTACATATCCTAAATGTTCCTAATCATAGGATTGCCAATTGGGCATTGACAGTCCGTCAAGATCAGTACGTGCTATGTCTTCTCTTAGGAAGAGTGACTGGTCTCGAGTCATTAGTGTGACTGACACCAAGACAAGTACGTAGGTGCTCAATAGAGAATGAGTCCACTAAACGCGATCAACAAGGAGTTCTCATACTTATGTCACATGAGAACTCATAGTTGGGATAATGCAAAGTAGTCCTTTGACCTGAGGCATCATAGTTGTCTTGTGGTTAGGTCCTTGATCTTTGACTATGTCAAAGTCACTCCGTCAAAGAGTGTCCACGGCATAGTTGGGGTTAAGCCACTTAGCCATGGAGGCCAGTGAATGCGCAACAAGGGATCTCTAACTTCAAACGTTGAGGGAGAATACTCTATGATATGATTAAGAATCTCTGGCCAGAGTATGAATGAGATTTAGGAACTCGTTCCAAATCACATTCAAGGTAATCATAAAAGTAAGAGAATCACATTGGATAGTAGACATGAATAAACTATCAAACCAAACAATGTGGTCAAGAGTATTGTATTAGAGAAAGACCGTATTGCATTGTAATCCCAAACTGAATAGGTTCTCCAACCTCTTCTGATTAGCTTGGGTAGCCATGACATACTGCTAGGTGTCACTCATGGCTTGTGGAAGCCCTGAAGATGTATAATCACTGAAGGGAGAATTGAAAGTAAGTTTCAATTCACAATCGATTAGTAAGAGTTCTAATCGCCCACTGCCTCGCTAAAAGGAACCTAATGGATCGCACACCATGTAAGGTAATGATTGAAGGATATAACGAAGATGAGTAAGGATAATTAAATGGTTTAATTATTTATGGCTAGGATTAATTAATATGTTAATTAATCAAATGAATAAGTTCGTTTTAGACCTCGGGTTAGTTTTGGGCCTCATGGCCCAATGGGCTTCGAATGTCAAGCCCATTAACTTAAGTTGTATGACAACTTAAATGACTTGAGATTTAAAAGGGCCCAAACAGCCCAATGCCTATGGTAGGCCGACCATGTGATGAAAAATAAGGTTTTGTTCTTTTAGTCACTTAAGTGAAGCGACTATATAAAGAACTTTATAGCCAAAATTCATTTAGGGTTTCTTTTGGAGAAAATTGGAGAGAACATGTCTCTCCCTTTCTCTCTAGGAGGCCAGCCCCCTTGGAGGGGATTAGCTAGCAATCCTTCCTCCTCCAAGGTCACTCATCTTCTTCCTTCACCATCCTTGGTGTCGAAAATTAGAGGTCTCCTACCTTGGGGACTTTTGGAGAATCAATTCTTCCATCCATATCCATGGAGCCAAGGAGCAAGGAGACAAAGGAAAGAAGGCCCTCACATGGGTGATTAACCTTTGCTAAGCAAAGAGGTGCTTCAAAGGTATAAAAGTTTCTCAACTCCTTTCTTTAAGATTTGAGTTGAGTCATGGTTCACCATAACTACTAGGCTTTGAATTTCATGGGTAATGTTTTGTTTTGAGTGCATACAAGCATGATTCCGCCTTTAATTGTTAATTGCATGCCATAGATGTTGCTCAAATGAACATGTTTTTCACAAATTTTCCTTCACGTTTGACACGCTTTGGAACTTAAGCAACTAAACACATATAATACGTTACTAAGACACTCATAATCAGTGTCCGAAAGATCAAAAGAATTATTTGTGTCAAAAGTACACAGTTTTTCTTTTTGAAGTGTATTTGCATTGTTTTAAGCATTCGTAGGATAAAATAAGCATATGTTTGACACACTTTGGAACTCAATCATATAAACACATATAATACGCTAATAGGACATCAAGAATGAGTTCTCAAAGGATCAAATGATTATTTGGTGTCAAAAGTACATTATTTTTTTATTTGGATTGTATTTGCGCTGTTTGAAGCATTCGTGGGATAAAACGAGTGTACATTTGACATGCTTTGGAACTTAAGCATATAAACACATGTAATACGCTAATAAGACAGTAAGAATGAGTTCTCAAATGATCAGTTGCTTATTTGGTGTCTGATGCGATGTAAAACAACACACAAATTAAACCCTCTTGTTGACAGTCGTAGTAAAGATGCAAGTAGGGATGGTTCTAGGCCGGGGATTAGGAGGGATTGCTAATCAACTCTAAACTGACTTAAAAACACAAAAACAAACTTAAAAACACTTAACAAGACTCTAAAGACTCAAAACAAACTTAAAAGACTCAAAACAGCTTAAAACAACCAAATAGACTCAAAACAGACTCTAGGGAGAAATTGGACAAATTCCTAACTTTACTTGACTCAAAACACTAAAAGACACAAGTTTAGACAGATTCTAACTAAGTTGACACAAGAAAGTAAAGGGGATTGGGTTTTGCACGAAATTAAGCTAAAAACAAAAAAGATACTAAAACTAAACAGATTTGCATGAAATTGGATTAAATTGGATGGATGATGGACTAGCTAGCGATGCGATGTAAAACAGCACACAAATTAAACCCTCTTGTTGACAATTGTAGTATAGATGCAAGTAGGGATCGTTCTGGACCGGGGATTAGGAGGGCTTGCTAAAACCTCTAAACTGACTCAAAAACATAAAAACAAAGTTAAAAACACTTAACAAGACTCACAAGACTCAAAACAAACTTAAAAGACTCAAAACAACTTAAAACAACCAAAAAGACTCAAAACAGACACTAGGGACTGATTTGGACGAATTCTAGACTAGTAAGACTCAAAACACTAATTTGGAAAGATTTAAACATACTTCTAACTAATCTAACACACTTAATTAAAGGGGGATTGGGTTTTGGATTAAATTAAGCAAAAAACAAAATAGAAACTAAAACTAAACAGATTTGCACGAAATTGGTGAATTGGACGGATGATGGTCTAGCTAGAGGGTTCTTCTCCACACTTGACACACTTGCATACAAATCGATCTCCAATTGCTTTTTCAATAAACCAGGAATGACAATGCCCCAGATTAACCGTGACATCACTAGTTAACCCTCAGATTTTCCTTTAGTTATTGGATTGGATGACATCATTCGACAACCAAAAGCATTCTTCAAAAGTTCCTTACATGACATCATAATAGAGATACAATCAAAGATCATTACGTTCCATGAAAATCATAAGCATTGACAAAGCATTCGTAACTATGACCTCATGATACTCATGCTAGAAATTTAACTTAACGCGATCATGACCAGCAACCTTCACTACTTGTGAATATAAGTTTGTAACGATTATGTGAAACTCCCTTATATTCTAGCATCAGATTCAAGCATGAAAACTAAGTAAGCCTCCTTAATCAACATACAAGAATAAGTTATCAATAAAACAGTTAAGCAAATTGCATTCACACTTTACGAAATCACAACTGGAATTAATCAATTCATATTGCAAATATGTTCGTGGCTTCGAAATTCCCCCTAGCCAAAAGGGTTTAGCTCCTCATGTTCACAGCAAAACAAAGAGAAATTAAATTAAACATTGAAAACAAAGATAGATTACACCTAAAAACGTTCCAGCAATCCAACGTCTTGAATGGCTAGGCACGGCTTCAAGTTAATCTTCTCCTTCTTCCTTTGTAGAGCTGCGGCACAAGGGATTAAGGTGTGTAGATGATGCGATGTAAAACAAGAACACAAATTAAACCCTTCTGTGACAATTGTAGTATATGTATAAGTAAGGATCGTTCTAGACCGGGGATTAGGAGGGATTGCTAAACACTTCAAACTGACTCAAAAACGTAAAAACAAAGTTTAAAACAGTAAACTAGACTCAAAGAATGCAAAACTAAACTCTAAAACACTAAAACAACTCAAAAGACTCAAAACAGCACAAAACAAGCTAAAAGATTCAAATCTGCCACTGAGAGTGAATTTGGACGAAAATAGGTTTTTACTTGACTCTAAACACTTAAAAACACAAACTAAACCAGATTCTAACTAATATGACTCAACAAAGTAAAGGGGGATTGGGTTTTGACGATTTTGAAAACAAAACAAGTAATGTAAAGAACTAATGAAATCTGCATGAATTTGGGGTAAAACTATGGATGACGGCCTAGCTAGAGGGTTCTTCTCCACACATGACACACTTGCATACAAACCAATTTTCAGTTGTTTTTTCGATAAACCATGAAACTCAACACCCCAGATTAATTAGGTACGCTTAAATTAACCTTCAAGTTCTCCTTAAGTTATTGAATTGGACGGGATAATGCATACAACAACTCAACACATTCTCTAAAAGTCCCCTACGTGAACAGCACAATAAAGATACAATCAGAGATCATTAAGCTTTGTGAGAACTATAAGCATTGACAAGACATTCGTAACTATGAAAAGCATGATACTGATGTGAAATTAAATCGCACACAAACTTAAACCGTTATCAATGTTCAATGTAGTATGTGAAAGTAGGGATCGTTCTAAGCCGGGGATTAAAGGGATTGCTAATCTACACAAATTAGACTCTAAAACAATAAACTGGACTTTAAACAATGAAAACAAATACTAGGGATCAATTTGGACGAATTTTAACTCTAGACACCTTAAACAACCTAACTTGACTCAAATAACTCAAAACAAACTCAAAACAGCAAATACAATTCAATTAAACAGTTTCTGGACTCTAAAGACTCAAAACAAGCTAAATAGACCTAAAACACACAAAACAAGTTATCTAGACTCTAAACTAACACCTAAGATTGATTTGAACGAAATTAAGACTCTAATTGACTCAAAAGACTAAAAGACTCAAGATTTGACGAATTTAGACTATCTGAACACAAATTAAAAGCAAGGGATTGTTTGAAAACGGATTTAAACTTAAGCAAAACAGAATTGTAAACTAGACTTAGTTTTGCGCGAAATTGGCGATTTAAATGGGTGAATGGCTAGCTAGAGGTTCCTTCTCCACACATGACATATATGCAACACAAATTGATTTCCAGTTGTTCTTTCTATAAACCATGAACGACAATGCCCCAAATTAATCGTGACTGCACGCATTAACCTTCAGATTTTCCTGAGTTCATTGAATTTGGACGTAGCGCCGCAAACCAAATTATTCTTATCAAGTTCCCTATATGACTGCATACTAGAGATACATATCAAAGATCATTAAGCTTTGTGAAAATCATAAGCATTGACATGACATTCGTGACTATGACTGCATGACACTCCTGCCAGGAATTTACTTAACGCGATCGTGACTAGCAACCTCCACTACTTGTAAATATAAGTTTGTAACGATTAGGTGAAACTCCCTTACATTTTAGCATCAAATTCATGCATGCAAACTAAGTATGCATCCCTAATCAACATACAAGAATAAGTTTTAAATCAAACAGTTAAGCAAATTGCATTCACGATTTATGAAATCACAACTGGATGAAATCAATTCATATCACATATATGCTAATAGTTTCGAATTCCCCCCTAGCTAAGAAGGGGTTTAGTTCCTCATGATTGCAAATAAACAAAGACAATTAAATTTAAACATCAAGAGTAAAGATAGAATACACCTAGAAACACTCCAGATTTCTTCCTTCTTTCCTTTGCAAAGCTGCGGCACAATGAGGTTGAATGGTAGATGGTGGTGTGTTGAATGGTGCAGAAAATATGTATATATAGGGAGAGGGTGCGGCACCAACATATAGTGTAGGAAAAGGATTACAAAATGTAGTTTGTCTAGGAAAATAAAATCACAATCCTAAGGGGAAAAGGTTTATGTAATCCTAGCAGGAAATAGGACATCTAGAAGGTCAAACACCCAAAGGATCAAGGACAAGGGTGCGGCATCTTTGTAGGAGAGGATAAGGTTCCTAGAAATCAGGTTTTTATGTCTCCTAAACCGAAATTAAGACCCTTTTACAGCAGGAATTAGGTTAGGAAAGGATTAGGATAGGATAAGATAAGGCATGGTAAGATAAGATAAGATAAGGTTTGGATAAGATAAGGATAAGATAAAGTAGTTTTGGATAATGTTTTGGATAATTCTCCTTCTTTATAGCTGATTCCTTATCTTCTTTGACTTGAATTTATTTCTCCAACTCTTTTGCACATTCTAACTCCATTTGGACCCCAAACTCGTCCATCATCTTGCCCATTGCTTGTGTTATCCATTCCAAGCCCAGATTTGCTCTAAAAAGCTCCAAAATGCATCTTTTTGCCAACTTTGCTTCTTGGACCTAAAAACACACGAAAATGACTTTAAACACTATACTAAGCAACAAATAGCTACGTAAATGCAAGAAAACACACTAACTAAGCAGCATAAATATGCTCCTATCAAATTCCCCCACACTTAGCTTTTGCTAGTCCTTGAGCAAAACAAAAAAAACAAAACATAACCTAAACCTTCCGACGTTTGCCTCAGGGATTTCCAATGGTACATAACACGTTAAAAATCATTACTTACATAGATTTCAATTATCCCTACTCTCGAGCACATACTCAATCACAGTTACCACTCACTAGTTCGCATCTAATCAATTAAAACAACATTTTGAATGTAGTAACATGCCTTAGAGAATCCCTCAATTCCTTACTAGATATGCACTCAATTTTCACTCAGATTTTCTGACTACACACCCTACACTAGTTATATGTGAGAAGATTGATGTAAACATGAAAAACTAAACACTCACATATGTTTTAACAAAAAAAGCAATTTCTGGAATTATTAATGCATGTATATATATGATCTCATGAATGGAATGCCACTACTTAGACGCGAGAACGAGGGACACCATATGCTCATACCAATCCCAAACACCACATATTGAAACACATAACAATCAAGATAGAAGTTGAAGGGTTGTAACGAGGCTAAAGGCGTTTGGCTAACAAAGAAAGGTAAGGAAAACAAACGTTCTTAAAGCAATAGCAAGCAAAGTAATGAATATGACACTTAGAACTCCCTTTTTAAATGCAGTCACAAACTTTGATACATAAAGGGAAGATCACACATACTTAGGGCCAAATTCAACTTTTTGGACCCTTTCTTCATCAACCAACACTTGTGAGCTTTAATCTCACTTATTTTGAACACTTTTCATACTTTTTCACATACTTTTCTTTTTCTTCTCTTTTTCTCACGAAATTTCTTCTTCTTTTTTTTTTTTTTTCTTCTCACCCGTGCCCTTTTGTTTATTTTGGCACACAACACGATACAACCTCCCCCACACTTATGTTTCTGCAAATTGTAGATCAAAAGGAATTCCTCTAAGTCATGCTCCACTATTCTTTAAGAACAAGGGTAAGGATGGTCCTAATCTAGGCTAGGTAAGGGTAATGTGGGTAAACAAAGAAAATAGGCTAATTATGGCTCAAAGGGGTTAAACCTACAATACATATGCAAAGGGTGAGGCTTTTTGGCTCTGGTTTAACTAAACAACTTCATCTTGTTATTTGTTATGCTAATCAATTTTATGCTTTGAATGAAACGGGCATGAGTTCTAGTATTTGGAACTAAATGATGAAATGCATTCTAAGTAGCAACCAAGCAAAGAAATAATGAGATCATGCAACGACTTTAGAAAACAAAGAATGTCAAGATGAATAACTCTCCAAAGAACGTATAGGCTCAAGTCTCTCAGGGTTGTAGCGTTATTTTGAGTTGCTTCCTTCAAGCATGTTACAAAAATTGATTTTTTTTCCTTTTCGTGATTACATGTGAATTCAAGAATGTCAACTATAACCAAGCATAAACCAAAGAGCATATCAAACTTCAATCCATGTTTGTAACTTTCTTTAACAGTCATGCAATTAAACACCAAATCCTCATCATTGTGTTGGAAGGTACCCTAAGACACAAACACACAAAAACGACTCGTTTTGGTATTTTTTTCAAAACTTTTTCGATTTTTGTCAAAATTTTTGTATTTTTCTTTCAAGACATATAAAAACACTTCAAAACACACTAAAAACACTTAAAAACAGTGAAAAACAACTTTAGAAGTGATAGGTGATAAAATCCCATGAATTTTTCATGAAAACACTTTGTTTACCCCCCCCCCACACTTAAACCAAACATTGTCCTCAATGTTGTAAGCATAGAGGCACACACAAGCAAGCAAACAACATAACGAACAAACATGACAAATATGGCAAAGTAAAAGCAATAAAGAGTAGGGTTTAGGAACGCAAATCTGGTTGTGGAGCCGGAGCTTCCTAGGTCTTCTTTATTTGCATGGGTTGCCTCCCAAGAAGCGCTTGCTTTAACGTCTTCCAGCCGGACGAATCCTGCATTTTAGGCTTCATTGGAGCCCACAACATAGAGGGGTATGTCCTCCACGTTATGCTCCACAAAATTCTCATAATACGGCTTCAAACGATGTCCGTTCACCTTGAATTCGTGTCCCGTTTTTTGACTTTGGATGTGAACTGCACCATAAGGAAAAATGTTAGTAACAACAAAGGGTCCGCTCCATCTAGAACGTAACTTACCTGGAAACAATTTAAGGCGCGAATTGTAAAGTAACACTTTCTGCCCCCTGGAGAACGTCTTGCTTCGAATCATCTTGTCGTGAAAGGCCTTCGTCTTCTCTTTGTAGATTCGAGCGTTCTCTTAAGCGTCATTCCTAATCTCTTCAAGCTCATTCAATTGAAGTTTCCTATGAACTCCTGCGGCATCTATGTCCATATTGAAGGTCTTAACTGCCCAATGCGCCTTGTGCTCTAATTCAATGGGAAGATGGCATGGTTTCCCATAGATGAGCCGAAATGGGGACATGTCAATGGGTGTTTTGTAGGTCGTACGATACGCCCATAGTGCATCATTCAAGCGCAAGCTCCAATCCTTTCTCGTTGGCCCAACTGTCTTCTCTAAAATCTGCTTGATTTCACGATTTGAAACCTCGGCTTGCCCACTCATTTGAGGATGATAAGGCGTTGAAACCTTATGTGTGACATTGTACTTTTTGAGCAGCGCCTCGATGGTTCTATTGCAAAAATAGGACCCTCCATCACTAATAAGTACTCGTGGCATGCCAAACCTAGCAAATATGTTAGTTCTAACAAAATCTGCAACAACTTTAAAATCATTAGTGCGGGTGGCTTTTGCTTCCACCCATTTCGAGACATAATCGACCGCAAGTAAAATATAATTAAAACCATGCGATGAAGGAAAATGACCCATAAAATCAATACCCCAAACATCAAAAATTTCAACAATAAAGATAAGGGCCTGCGGCATTTGGTCCTTTGGGCCTATATTGCCCATTCTTTGGCAATGGTCACAAGTAACACAAAATGTCCTTGCATCCTTAAAGATTGTAGGCCAATAGAATCCACATTCTAACACTTTAAGGGCTGTGCGTTGTGTGCCAAAGTGTCCCCCACATGCATAAGTGTGACAGAAACTTAAAATTGAGTTAAACTCCGAATTATGCACACACCTACGTATAATCTGATCGGGGCAATACTTCCACAAGTATGGATCATCCCAAACATAAAACCTAGCATCCTTTTTCAATTTTTCACGTTGGTTTTTGTTTAGGGTGCTTGGAACTTGCTTAGACACCAAAAAATTGACCAAATCAGCATACCAAGGCTCACTTACCTCTATGGATATCAGTTGCTCGTCTGGGAATGCTTCTGGGATGGGTAATTGCTCCTCATTGTGCACCAAACGACTTAAATGGTCTGCCACCAAGTTTTCACTTCCTTTCTTGTCCCGAATTTCGATGTCGAACTCTTGAAGAAGCAGCATCCATCGAATAAGCCTTGGCTTGGCCTCCTTTTTTGTGAGCAAGTACTTCAATGCTGCATGATCAGTGTAAACAATCACTTTAGTACCAATTAAATATGAACGAAATTTATCTAAAGCAAAAACTACAGCAAGAAGTTCTTTTTCCGTAGTGGAGTAGTTCAATTGGGCGTCATTCAAGGTCCTGGAAGCATAGTAAATGACGTGAGGCCTTTTGTCTTTTCTCTGTCCCAAAACAGCTCCAATTGCATAATCAGATGCATCGCACATTAGCTCGAAAGGAAGGCTCCAATCTGGTGGTACAATTATGGGGGCTGAAGTAAGCATCTCCTTGAGGTGTTTAAAGGCCTTCTCGCATTCCTCGTCGAACTTGAATGGCACTTCCTTCTACAAAAGTCGGCATAGGGGGGTAGAAATCTTCGAGAAGTCCTTGATGAATCGCCTATAGAATCTTGCATGACCAAGAAAAGAACGAACCTCTCTCACCGAAGTGGGAGAGGGTAAGTAGCGTACAAGATCTATTTTCGACTTATCAACCTCAATTCCCCTTTCCGAAACGATGTGACCTAAAACTATGCCTTGTTTAACCATGAAGTGGCATTTTTCGCAATTCAAAACAAGGTTAGTTTCCATGCATCGTTTTAAGATCAAACTGAGATTATTTAAGCAACCGTCAAACGAATCACCAAAAACACTAAAATCGTCCATAAATACTTCAATAATCATTTCAACAAAATCAGAGAAGATACTTACCATGCACCGTTGAAAAGTTGCTGGAGCATTGCACAAATCGAATGGCATTCGGCGATACGCAAAGGTGCCAAACGGACAAGTAAAAGTGGTCTTTTCTTGATCGTTCGGAGCTATGACAATTTGGTTATACCCAAAATATCCATCAAGAAAACAATAAAAGGAATGACCCGCTAACCTCTCAAGCATTTGGTCAATGAACGGCAAGGGAAAGTGGTCATTCCTTGTGGTGGCGTTGAGCTTCCTATAGTCGATGCACACTCTCCAACCTGTTTGGATTCGGGTAGGCACAATTTCATTTTCTTCATTCTTCACCACAGTGACTCCCGACTTCTTTGGAACGACTTGAATTGGTGAAACCCAACGGCTATCTGAAATTGGATAGATGACCCCACAATCAAGGAGCTTTATAATCTCCTTTTTCACAACTTCCATCATAGGAGGGTTAAGACGGCGTTGAGCCTCTCGAGTGGGTTTAGCCCCCTCCTCAAGAAGTATGCGATGCATGCATGTCGTAGGGCTAATCCCCTTGATATCAGCTAGGGTCCATCCAATGGCAGTTTTATTCTCCCGCAACACACGAATGAGCTTTTCTTCCTCCAATGCCGTGAGAGATGATGAAATAATGACGGGTAACGTTTCTTTTTCTCCCAAAAAGACATATTTCAAGTGGTTGGGCAATGGTTTGAGCTCTAGTATAGGTGCCTGCACCACCGAAGGTAATAACTTGTTAGTAGAAACAGGAATTGACATTGGGATTGAAGACTTACCAACACATGGTGGGGATGACTCAAGTGCAGCCACCATCTCCTCAATTTCTTCACAAAAACCCACGGAAACAACTTCCTCCTTGTTGTTGTTGTGCCCTTGCACAAATTCTGGGGCTTGAGTTGTGCTTTCTATTCCTTGAACGATGGTTGTTTCAAGGGCATTTCGATCTAATGAGTCAAGAAATTCCTGTGCCAAAGATTCTAAAATGTCAATAGAAAAACACGAATGATCATCAATAGGATATTTCATGGCTTCAGAAATATTAAAATCAATAACTTCCCCATCAAATTTCAGTGATAAAGTCCCCTTGAACACGTCGATCTTTGTCCAGGCTGTTTTCATGAAGGGTCGCCCAAGCAAGATTGGCAATGGAGTAGCTTGGGCCGAATCATCCATCTCTAGCACATAGAAATTAGCCGGGAAGACTAAATGATCCACCTGCACCAAAACATCTTCCAAAACTCCTTT
This sequence comes from Heteromeles arbutifolia, assembly GCA_024362995.1. Taxonomy (NCBI): domain Eukaryota; kingdom Viridiplantae; phylum Streptophyta; class Magnoliopsida; order Rosales; family Rosaceae; genus Heteromeles; species Heteromeles arbutifolia. Next base: position 31,651,264 of record JANCRC010000002.1, on the reverse strand, counting down.
TGGATAGGCATTAGAACGATCGGCTAATTGAATGATTACACCGTCACTTTTAAGTTCGCCTAAGTTCATAGATGCATAAATTGAGTATGGCATGACATTAATTGATGCTCCTAAGTCTAGCATGGCATGTTCAAATTTAGTATTGCCAATAACACAAGGAATCGTAAAACTCCTCGGATCTTTGCATTTAGGGGGTAATTTCCTTTGTAAAACAGCAGAGACATTCTCACTTACCTGGACAACCTCCTTGTTCGAAATCTTCCTCTTTGTTGTGCAAAGCTCCTTCAAAAACTTGGCGTACCTGGGAACTTGCTTAATTGCATCAAGGAGAGGGATATTGACTTGCACCTTTCTAAACGTCTCAAGAATGTCCTTTTCAGCTTCCTCATTCTTTGATTGCATAAATCTGCGAGGGAAGGGCACATTCGGAGGAACAACATTAGAAATAATCGAATTTTGAACCTTCTTACCTGAAGTGGACGGATTAGATGGCTTAGGTGGCTGCGGCAAGGGTGTTTCACCCTTTGCCGTGGGTTGTGCTTCCTCTTTCTCTTCAATCTGCAACTTGTCGTCCTCCTTTTGACTTGATTTGGATGGTTGTAAGTCGGTTCCAACTTGCTTGCCACTTTGTAACATGATTGCCTTTGCAGATTTGAATCCTCCTTTCGGATTGACAATTGTTGAACTAGGCAATTTGCCTTGTTCTCTAATCTGCCTCAATAACTCAGAAATCTGCCCCAATTGATTCTTTATTTCTCCTATCTCCTGTTGATGATTTGCCACTACTTGTTCTTGAGTTTGCGCCTCTTTGTTTTGGTTTTGTATTCCCTGTGACATGGAGGTTAATAACTCAAGAATTTTAGCATTTTCAAGGGACGAACCTGAAGTTTGTTGGGTAGCTTGTGGATAGGCTTGAGATGGCATGAATGGTTTTTGAAGAAACCCAGGGGGCTGTCGAAATTGGCTTTGTTGTTGAGGTTGTTGTGGCTCCCTCCACTTGAAGTTAGGGTGATCTCTCCAACCCGGATTGTATGTGTTGGAGTAAGGATCATTGCGTGGCTGATTTTGGTTCCCAAAACCCACGGCATTGGCAAATTCCCACCCTCCATTCTCAATCAATTGAGGGCATTGATCATTGAGGTGCCCTTGCATAGAGCACACACCACATATACTTTGTGTAATCCCTTGCAATTTGGTTACATCAACAACCTGCGACACAAGCATAGTGAGGTTATCTAATTTGGATTGAATTTCAGAAATTGAACTTACCTCATGCACACTTTGTTGGCGTGGCCCTTCTATTTGTCCAACGCCTTTGTATTGTTGTGCATTCAACGCTCGGTTGGCGATTAGGATCTTTGCAGCCATTGGTGTTTTGTCAACCAATGCACCTCCCGCTGAAGCATCTAGCATTTTTCGCTAATTGGAAGAAGTCCTTCGTAAAAGTATTGAATGAGAAGCTCTTCTTTCATTTGATGTTGAGGACATGAGGCAACAAGACCCTTGAAACGTTCATAATATGTTGGGAATGATTCACATTGGTTTTGTTGAATCCCGCTAATCTTCTTCCTCAAAAGTATAACTCTAGAAGTTGGGAATAATTTCTCTAAAAATGCTCTTTTCATGCTTTCCCAAGATGTGACAGTTCCGGGCACCAATTCGAATAACCAATCCTTAGCTTTATCCATAAGAGAGAATGGAAAAGCTTTCATCTTCAGAATATTCCCATCAACATTAATGGGAGTCATGCTTGAACAAACAACTTCAAATTCCTTTAAGTGCTTGTTTGGATCTTCCATGGACAGCCCATGGTATTTTGGAACATGATGCAACAAGCTAGACTTTAGTTCGAATTCGTCGGTCTTGCCTTCACTTGCCTTCACTTGCCGCAGGGTATTAGATACATAAAGGCACAGCATTATCCAACCCCGAGGCTGAAAGCTCTTTGATTGTACGATTGTCCGCTGCCATGACTTGTTCGTCTTCCTCCACTTCTCCAAATTCGGATTCTCTACTTGAAATAGATGGAGTGGGTGGAAGCTTCCTCTTGTTTCTTCTCAACGTTCGCTCAAAATCATCGTCAAACTCAAAGATGTGCTCGTGAACTGGTTGAGAACTTCGATTCATACACTAGTACCTGAACCAAAGGAAAAGAAACAAAACGAAATCAGAAACCAAAAGAAAAACTCGACAAAAACAAGGGATTAGCAAACTTACTAATCCCCGGCAACTGCGCCAAAAATTTGATGTGAAATTAAATCGCACACAAACTTAAACCCTTATCAATGTTCAATGTAGTATGTGAAAGTAGGGATCGTTCTAAGCCAGGGATTAAAGGGATTGCTAATCTACACAAATTAGACTCTAAAACAATAAACTGGACTTTAAACAATGAAAACAAGTACTAGGGATCAATTTGGACGAATTTTAACTCTAGACACCTTAAACAACCTAACTTGACTCAAATAACTCAAAACAAACTCAAAACAGCAAATAGAATTCAATTAAACAGTTTCTGGACTCTAAAGACTCAAAACAAGCTAAATAGACCTAAAACACACAAAACAAGTTATCTAGACTCTAAACTAACACCTAAGATTGATTTGAACGAAATTAAGACTCTAATTGACTCAAAAGACTAAAAGACTCAAGATTTGACGAATTTAGACTATCTGAACACAAATTAAAAGCAAGGGACGGATTTAAACTTAAGCAAAACAGAATTGTAAACTAGACTTAGTTTTGTACGAAATTGGTGATTTAAATGGGTGAATGGCTAGCTAGAGGTTCCTTCTCCACACATGACATATATGCAACACAAATTGATTTCCAGTTGTTCTTTCTATAAACCATGAACGACAATGCCCTAAATTAATCGTGACTGCACGCATTAACCTTCAGATTTTCCTGAGTTCATTGAATTTGGACGTAGCGCCGCAAACCAAATTATTCTTATCAAGTTCCCTATATGACTGCATACTAGAGATACATATCAAAGATCATTAAGCTTTGTGAAAATCATAAGCATTGACATGACATTCGTGACTATGACTGCATGACACTCCTGCCAGGAATTTACTTAACGCGATCGTGACCAGCAACCTCCACTACTTGCAAATATAAGTTTGTAACGATTAGGTGAAACTCCCTTATATTTTAGCATCAAATTCATGCATGCAAACTAAGTATGCATCCCTAATCAACATACAAGAATAAGTTTTAAATCAAACAGTTAAGCAAATTGCATTCACGATTTATGAAATCACAACTGGATGAAATCAATTCATATCACATATATGCTTATAGTTTTGAATTCCCCCTAGCTAAGAAGGGGTTTAGTTCCTCATGATTGCAAATAAACAAAGACAATTAAATTTAAACATCAAGAGTAAAGATAGAATACACCTAGAAACGCTCCAGATTTCTTCCTTCTTTCCTTTGCAAAGCTGCGGCACAATGAGGTTGAATGGTAGATGGTGGTGTGTTGAATGGTGCAGAAAATATGTATATATAGGGAGAGGGTGCGGCACCAACATATAGTGTAGGAAAAGGATTACAAAATGTAGTTTGTCTAGGAAAATAAAATCACAATCCTAAGGGGAAAAGGTTTATGTAATCCTAGCAGGAAATAGGACATCTAGAAGGTCAAAAACCCAAGGGATCAAGGACAAGGGTGCGGCATCTTTGTAGGAGAGGATAAGGTTCCTAGAAATCAGGTTTTTATGTCTCCTAAACTAAAATTAAGACCCTTTTACAACAGGAATTAGGTTAGGAAAGGATTAGGATAGGATAAGATAAGGCATGGTACGATAAGATAAGACAAGGTTTGGATAAGATAAGGATAAGATAAAGTAGTTTTGGATAATGTTTTTGATAATTCTCCTTCTTTATAGCTGATTCCTTATCTTCTTTGACTTGAATTTATTTCTCCAACTCTTTTGCACATTCCTAACTCCATTTGGACTCCAAATTCGCCCATCTTCTTGCCCACTGCTTATGCTATCCATTCCAAGCCCAGATTTGCTCTAAAATGCTCCAAAATGCATCTTTTTGCCAACTTTGCTTCTTGGACCTAACTAAGCAGCATAAATATGCTCCTATCAGATACTCCTGCCAAGAATTCACTTAACACGATCGTGACCAGCAACCTCCACTACACATGAATATAAGTTCATAACGATTAGGTGAAACTCCCTTATATTCTAGCATCAAATTCATGCATGAAAACTATGCGTGCACTCTCAATCAACATACAAGAATAAGTTATCAATCAAACAGTTAAGCAAATTGAATTCACAATTTATGAAATCACAACTGAAGGTAATCAATTCATATTGCAAGCATATTCATGGCTTTGAATAGCCCCCTAGCCAAAAGGGCTTAGTTCCTTATGTTCACAGCAAAACGAAAGGAAAAGAAATTAAACATTGTAAACATAGAACGAATTACACCTAGAATGTTCCAACAATCAAGCTTGAACATCCAAGAGTCTTTCCTTTTTCCTCCTTGCTGCGGCACAAAGGTGGGTGAAGTGTATGGGATGTGTTTTGGGGTCAGGAATGTGTTTTGGATGAAAGGAAGTTGCGGCAAAGGTGTAGGGATGATTTCTGGCATGAATGGATGAATGGGTGAGTGAATGGTCCCCTTTTGTGCGGCCAAGGAAGTTTTATTTAAAGACTTTAGGGTAATAAAGCTAAGAAACAATTGAGGAAATAGAAATTAAACCAAAACTTTAAGGGAAATAGGAATTAAAGTCAGAATCCTAAGGGAATTGGGCAAGTAGGTGCGGCAAGGGTGGAAAGGGTAAAGGAATGCTTTGCAAGGCAAAGAAAAAGGATTTCCTTGCTGATTTAGGTCCAGATTTTAGGCAAGAAAAGGATTCCTTGCACGGCAAGGATGGGAAATAAAGGGCTGGTGCGGCAATGACTGATTTGGTGCAAGGAAAGTTCACTTTGTGTCCTAAAATGCATAGAAGGCCTTCAATGTTGCTGGAACTTAGGAATATTTAGGATTAGGAAAGGTCAAACCAAAATAGGAAACCTAGGCTTAACTTTCCTACCTCAAGAAGGAATCCTTGATTGAGTACGAATCCTTGTTTGATTAGGAATCCTTCTTCTTCAATTCTTCAATTTCGTCCATTCCTTTTGCTCCAAGCCCAATTTTGCTCCAAAAAGCTCCAAAATGCACTTTCTTCCATACTTTCTCCTTAGAACCTGAAAACACATGAAAATGGCTTAAAAGACTAAAATAACTAAGAAATAACAACGTAAATGCACAAGAACAAGCCAACTAAGTCGCCTCAATACGCTCCTATCAAATTCCCCCACACTTAGCTTTTGCTAGTCCTCGAGCAAAACAAAACAAACAAACAAAACAAAACAAAACAAAACAAACAAAACACAACATAAACCTTCCAACATTTACCTCAGGGATTTCCAATGCACATGACATGTCAAAAATCATCATTCCCACAGATTTTAGTCATCTTCACACTTGAGCACATACTTAATCACAGTCACCACTTACTAGTTCACATTTAACCATTTGAAACGATGTTTTGAATGTAGTAACATGCCTTAGAGAATTTGCTCAATTCCTTACAAGATACTCTCTATTTTCACACACATTTTCTGACTACACTAGTTATATGTGAGAAGATTGATGTAGACATGAAAACGAACACTCACATATGTTATAACAAAGAAAGCAATTTCTGGAGTTAATAAGCATATTTAGACATGATCTCATGAATGGAATGCTACTACTTAGATGCGAGAACCAGTGACACCATATGCTCATACCAATTCCAAACTCCACATATTGAAACACACAACACCCAAGATCGAAGTTAAGGGGTTGTAACGGGGCTTGGGGCTGTTGGGTAAGAAAGAAAGGATATGGAAAACAAGGGTTCTTAAAGAATAGCAAGCAAAGCAATGAAATCAACACTTAGAATTCACTTTGGAATGCAAAAATCAACTTAAAACACAAAAGGGAAGATTTACACATTCTAGGGCCGAATTGAATGTTTTGGACCCTTTCTTCAACAAACCACACTTTAGAACTCCTTTTCACATAATTTTCAACTCTTTTTCATTCTTTTCACAACTTTTTCTTTTTCCACGAATTTTCTTTTCTTTTCTTCCCATGCCTTATTTCTTTTTCTTGGCACACACACACACACAAATCCCTTCCCCCACACTTGTTTTTCTGCATATTGTAGTTCAAAATGAATTCATTCTAAGTCATGCTTTACTATCCTTTAAAAACAAGGGTATGGATGGTCCTAAACTAGGCTAGGTAAAGATAATGTGGTTAACAAGGAACATAGGCTAAACAAGGTTCAAACGGGGTTAAACTTACAAAATATATGAAATAAAGGGGTTCGGCTATTTGGCTGTGGTGGTTCACTAATTAACTTCATCTTGATCGTGTGTTATGCAAATCAATGTCATGCTTTGAATGGAACGGGCATGAGTTCTAGTATTTGGAACTAAATGATGAAATGCCTTCTAAGTAGCAACCAAGCAAAGAATAATGAGATCATGCAACGACTTTAGAAACCAAGAATGCACAGAATATTAACTCTCCAAAGAATGTTTTAAGCTCAAGTCTCACAAGGTTGTAGCGTTAATTTGAGTTTCTTCCTTCAAGCATGTTACAAAAACTGATTCTTCCTTTATGATTGCAAGTGAAGTCATAAATTATAACCACAACCAAGCATAAACCAAAGAGCAAATTAAACTTTTATCCATGTTTATAACTCTCTTTAACAGCCCTGTAATTAAAAACCAAATCCTCATCATTGTGTTGGAAGGTACCTAAGACACAAACACACAAAAACAACTCTTTTTGGGTTTTTCAAAACAATTTTTCAAATTTTTATGAGATTTTCGGATTTTTAAGGCAAAACACACTAAAACACTCCAAAGCAGCTTAAAAACAGCTTGAAACAACTTTTGAAGTAATGGGTGGTAGAATCCCACGAATTTGCATCAAAAACACTTTGTTACCACCCCCCCCCAACACTTAAATCAAACATTGTCCTCAATGTTTCAAGCATAAACTCACACAAAAACAAACAAACTAACAAACAATGAATAAACACACTAAACATGTTAGAATTGAAACAACAACAAAGAGAAGAGTTTAGGAACGCAAATCTAGAATTGGAGTGATTCTTAGGTCTTCCTTTGTTGAATGCAGGGGTTGCCTCCCAAGAAGCGCTTGCTTTAACGTCTTGCAGCTGGACGAAGAACTCATTTATTCCCCATTGGAGCCCACGGCTTGGAGGGGGATTTCTTCCACAACCTGCTCAACAAAGTTCTCATAATAGGGCTTCAAACGATGCCCATTCACCTTGATTTCTTGCCCAGTTTTCAAGTTTCGGATTTGGACTGCACCATATGGAAAAACATTAGTAGCAACAAAAGGTCCAATCCACTTAGAATGTAACTTACCAAGGAATAAACGTAAACGGGAATTGAAAAGCAACACTTTCTGCCCAATGGAGAATGTTTTGCCCCGAATCATCTTGTCATGAAACGCCTTTGTTTTCATATGCTTCGTTCCTTAGCTCCTCAAGTTCATTCAATTGGAGCTTCCTATGCATTCCAGCAGCATTTAAGTCCAAATTGAATGTTTTCACAGCTCAATGCGCCTTGTGCTCTAGTTCCACGGGTAGATGACACGGCTTGCCGTAGATTAGCCGAAATGGAGACATCCCTAGGGGTGTTTTGTAGGTAGTTCGATACGCCCACAATGCATCATCTAAACGCAAGCTCCAATCCTTCCGGGTTGGCCCAACAGTCTTCTCCAAGATTTGCTTGATTTCTCTATTCGAAACTTCAGCTTAGCCACTTGTTTAAGGATGATAAGGTGTCGAAACCTTATGCTTGACATTGTATTTCTTAAACAGCGCCTTGATGCGATTTAAAACAGCACACAAATTAAACCCTCTTGTTGACAATTGTAGTATAGATGCAAGTAGGGATCGTTTTGGACCGGGGATTAGGAGGGCTTGCTAAAACCTTTAAACTGACTCAAAAACATAAAAACAAAGTTAAAAACACTTAACAAGACTCACAAGACTCAAAACAAACTTAAAACAACCAAAAAGACTCAAAACAAACACTAGGGACTGATTTGGACGAATTCTAGACTAGTAAGACTCAAAACACTAATTTGGACAGATTTAAACACACTTCTAACTAATCTAACATTAATTAAAGGGGGATTGGGTTTTGGAAGAAATTAAGCTAAAAACAAAACAGAAACTAAAACTAAACAGATTTGTACGAAATTGGTGAATTGGATGGATGATGGGCTAGCTAGAGGGTTCTTATCCACACATGACACACTTGCATACAAACCAATTTTCAGTTGTTCTTTTGATAAACCATGAAACTCAACACCCCAGATTAATTAGGTACGCTTAAATTAACCTTCAAGTTCTCCTTAAGTTATTGAATTGGACGGGATAACGCATACAACAACTCAACACATTCTCTAAAAGTCCCCTACGTGAACAGCACAATAAAGATACAATCAGAGATCATTAAGCTTTGTTAGAACTATAAGCATTGACGAGGCATTCGTAACTATGAAAAGCATGATACTCCTGCCCAGAATTCACTTAACACGATCGTGACCAGCAACCTCCATTACACATGAATATAAGTTCATAACGATTAGGTGAAACTCCCTTATTGATGCGAAATATATAAGCACAAAAATTAAACCCTCTTGTTGACAATTGTAGTATAGATGCAAGTAGGGATCGTTCTAGACCGGGGATTAGGTGGGATTGCTAAACACTTGAAACTGACTCAAAAACGTAAAAACAAAGTTTAAAACACAAAACTAGACTCAAAGAATGCAAAACTAAACTCTAAAACACTAAAACAACTCAAAAGACTCAAAACAGCACAAAAACACTCAAAACTGCCTAAAAACACAAACTGGGCAGTTTTGGACTCTAAACACTACTTTGGACGAAAATAGACTTTAATTTGACTCAAGACACTTAAAAACGCAAATCAAATCAGTTTCTAACTAATATGACTCAACAAAGTAAATGGGGATTGGGTTTTGACGAATTTGAAAACAAAACAGGTAAAGTAAAGAACTAATGAAATCTGCACGAATTTGGGTGAAACTATGGATGATGGGCTAGCTAGGAGGTTCTTCTCCACACATGACATACTTGCAAACAAAAGGATTTCCAGTTGCTTTTCAATAAACCATGAATTCTCAACGCCCCAGATTAATCGTGAATTGCACTAATTAACCCTATGATTTTCCTAATTTTATTGAATTGGATGATTGCATACAACAACCCAAAGCATTCTTCACAAGTTCCCTACATGAATTGCATAATAGAGATACAAGCAAAGATCATTAAGTTCTCTAAAAATCATAAGCATTGACGAGGCACTTGTAACTATGAATTGCATGAAACTTATGCCAAGAATTTACTTAACGTGATTATGACTAGAAACCTTCACTACTTGGGAATATAAGTTCGTAACGATTAGGTGAAACTCCCTTATATCCTAGCATCAGATTTATGCATGAAAATTAAGCGTGCACTCTCAACCAACACACCCAAATCAGTTTTAATTCAACAGATAAGTAAATTGAATTCACAGCTTATGAATCACAACTGGATGTAATCAAATCATATTGCAAGTATAACCATGGTTTCGAATTCCCCCCTAGCTAAGAGGGGTTTAGTTCCTCATACTCACATAACAAAGATTATTGAATTGAAACATTGAAAACAAAAGAAAGATTACACCTAAAACGTTCCAGCAATCCTAACTCGAATGGCAGACACGTCCAAGGGCTCTCCTCCTTCCTCTTTGCTGTGGCACAAGGTTTCGTGGTGAGGTTGTGGGGTTATGAATGGTGTAGAAGGCTAGGTTTATGGCTAGGATGGATGTATGGTGCGGCAAGGGTTGTTTAAGGTCAGAAACTATGGAGAATGGTGAAGGAAGGGTGCGGCAGAGAGTGGTGGATGATTTCTGGCGAGAATGGGTGAATGCATGATCTTTTGTGGCTGCAACCAGGAAGTTTATTTAAAGGTTTCCCGAAATAAAACCCTAGGTTATTTAGGTAAACAGAAATTAAGTCAAAATCTCTAGAAAGAGGAAACAAAATCAGAAAACTAAGGGAAAGTGCAAGGGATTTACGGCAAGGATCTAAAATAAATTAGGAATGTGTTTTAATGCAAGGAAACAGGAAATAACTCTCTCCCTTGCACGGCAAGGAAGAGTAAAGGGCAAGGAGGTGCGGCTGGATGATTAGGAAAGGGAAAGTATCCTGAAACTAAAGGGAAAGGGGTCCCCTTGCACGGCAAGGGAAATGGAGAATGGGAAAGGTGCGGTAAGGACATTAATGGTGCAAGGAATGTGTAGTTTGTGTCCTAAAATGCATATGAGGCCTTCAAAGTTTCTGGATTTCAGGGACATTTGGGATTAGGAAAGGTCACACCAAAGTAAGAAACCTTGGCTTAACTTTCCTACTTCAAGTAGGAATCCTTGTGTGAGTAGGAATCCTCATGTGAGTAGGAATCCTCATTCTTCTAGGAATCCATCTTCAATTAGGAATCCTTCGTTGATTAGGAATCCTTCTTCAATTAGGAATCCTTCGTTTTGCTTCAAGCATGTGATAACCATTCCAAGCCCAAATTTGCTCCAAAAGGCTCCAAAATGCATCTTCTTGCATACTTTGTCCTTAGAATCTGAAAACACACGAAAATGACTTTAAACACTAAAATAACTAAGGAAACACAACATAAATGCACAAGAACAAGCCAATTAAGTCGCATAAATATGCTCCTATCAAATTCCCCCACACTTAGCTTTTGCTAGTCCTCGAGCAAAATAAAACAAACAAACAAAACAAAACTAAACAAAACAAACAAAACACAACCTAAGTAAACAAAACACACTCTAACCCTTCCAACATTTGCCTCAGGGATTTCCAATGCACATGACATGTTAAAAATCATCCTTCCTACAGATTTTAGTCAACTTAACACTTGAGCGCATACTTAATCACAATCACCACTTACTAGTTCACATTTAACCAAATAAAACGATGTTTTGAATGCAGCAACATGCCTTAGAGAATTTCCTCAATTCCTTACTAGATATGCACTCAATTTTCACTCAGATTTTCTAACTACACACCCTACACTATGTATATGTGAGAAGATTGATGTAAACATGAAAATGAACACTCACATATGTTATAGCAAAGAAAGCAATTTCTGGAGTTAATAAGCATGTTTAGATATGATCTCATGAATGGAATGTTACTACTTAGATGCGAGAACCAGTGACACCATATGCTCATACCAATTCCAAACTCCACATATTGAGTCTCATAACACTCAAGATTGAAGTTTAAGGGTTGAAACGGGGCTAAGGGGAATGGTTAAGAAAGAAAGGATATGGAAAACAAAGGTTCTTAAAGCAATAGCAAGCAAAGTAATGAAATTGACACTTAGAATTCAATTTTAATGCAGAAATCAACTTTAAACACAAAAGGGAGGAAATACACATTCTAGGGCCAGATTTGATGTTTTGGACCCTTCCTTCAACAATCAACACTTTAGGACTCTTTTTCTCATAATTTTCAACTCTTTTTCACAACTTTTTCTTTTTCTTTTCTTTTCCCACGAAATTTCTTTTCTTTTCTACCTATGCCTTTTTTCTTTTTCTTGGCACACACACACACACAACTCCCTTCCCCCACACAGGTTTTTCTGCAAGAAGACAATAAAAAGGAATTCTTTTTAAGTCATGCTTCACTATGCTTCAAAAACAAGGGTATGGATGGTCCTAATCTAGGCTAGGTAAGGATAATGTGGTTCACAAAGAAAATAGGCTAAACAAGGCTCAACGGGGTTTAAACCTACAAAACAAATGACAAAGGGGGGGTTCGGCTATTTGGCTTGTTGTCACTACACAACTTCATCTTGAATATGTGTTATGCAAATCAATAGCATGCTTTGAATGAAATAGGTATGAGTTCTAGTATTTGGAACTAAATGATGAAACGCCTTCCAAGTAGCAACCAAGCAAAGGATAATGAGATCATGCAACAACTTTAGAAAACAAGAATGCACAGATTATCAACTCTACAAAGAACGTTTTAAGCTCAAGTCTCACAAGGTTGTAGCGTTAATTTGAGTTCCTTCCTTCAAGCATGTTACAAAAACTGATTTTTCCTTTATGATTACATGTGAATTCATAAATTATAACCATAACCAAGCTTAAACCAAAGAGTAAATCAAACTTTCATCCATGTTTATAACTCTCTTTAACAGTCATGCAATTAAAAACCAAATCCTCATCATTGTGTTGGAAGGTACCCTAAGACACAAACAAACACACAAAAACAACTCTTTTTGGGTTTTTCAAAACAATTTTTCAAATTTTTCTGAGATTTTCAGATTTTTAAGCCAAAACAAACTAAAACACACCAAAACAGCTTAAAAACAGCTTGAAACAACTCTTGAAGTAAGGGTGATAAAATCCCACGAATTTCATGCAAAAACACTTATTTACCCCCCCCCCACACTTAAATCAAACATTGTCCTCAATGTTTCAAGCATAAACTCACACAAAAGCAAACAAACTAACAAACAAGGAATAAACACACTAAACATGGTAGAAAAGAAACAACAGCAAAGAGAAGGGTTTAGGAACGCAAATCTGGAATTGGAGTGATTCCTAGGTCTTCCTTTGTTGAATTCATGGGTTGCCTCCCAAGTAACGCTTGCCTTAACGTCATGCAGCCGGACGAAAAGCTCAGTCACTCCCCATTGGAGCCCACGGCATGCAGAGCGATGTCATCCACGGCATGCTCCACAAAGTTCTCATAATATGGCTTCAAACAATGTCCGTTCACTTGAAATACATGACCTGTTTTGAGACTTTGAATCTGGATTGCACCATAAGGAGATACATTAGTAATGACAATTGGTCAAATCCACTTAGAACGTAACTTACCAGGAAACTGATGTGATAAAAGTTAAGCACACAAATTAAACCCTATTGTTGTCAAATTGTAGCAAAGATGCAAGTAGGGATCGTTCTAGACCGGGGATTAGGAGGGCTTGCTAAAACCTCAAAACTGAATCAAAAACGTTAAAACAAAGTTAAAAACGTTTGAAAAGACTCAAAAGACTCAAGGCAAGTTCACAAGACTCAAAATAAGCCAAAAACACTCAAAACTGCCTAAAAACACTAATTGGGCAGTTTCTGACTCAAAACACAACTTTGGACGAATTTAGGGTTTTGGCTTGACTCAAAACACTCTAAAACACAAACAAAACAGATTTTGAACACTTAGAAACAAGAAAGTAAAAGGGGATTGGGTTTTGGACGAAATTAAGCTAAAAACAAAACAGAAACTAAAACTAAACAGATTTGCACGAAATTGGTGAATTGGATAGATGATGGGCTTGCTAGAGGCTTTTTCTCCACACATGACATGTATGCAAACGACTCGATTTCCAGATACTCCTTCATTGGATTATGAACAACAATGCCCCAAATTAACCGTGACATCACTAGTTAACCCTCAGATTTTCCTTGTATTATTGGATTGGATGACATCATTCGACAACCCAAAGCATTCTTCAAAAGTCCCCTACATGACATCATAATAGAGATACAATCAAAGATCATTACGTTCAATGAAAATCATAAGCATTGACAAAGCACTTGCAACTATGACATCATGTCACTCGTGCTAGGAATTGAACTTAACGAGATTGTGACTAGCAACCTTCACTACATATGAATATAAGTTTGTAACGATTATGTGAAACTCCCTTATACTCTAGCATCATATTTATGCATGCCAATTAAGTGTCAACCCTCAATCAACAAACACAAATAAGTTCTTAATCAAACAGTTAAGCCAATTGCATTCACAATTCAAGAATTCATAACTAGAATTTATCAACTCAAATTGCACACATAATCATGGCTTTGAAATCACCTCTAGCCAAAAGGGTTTAGCTCCTCATGTTCACAGCAAAACAAAGAGAAATTAAATTAAACATTGTAAACATAGAACGAATTACACCTAGAATGCTCCAACAATCAAGCTTGAACATCCAAGAGTCCTTCGTTCTTTCTCCCTGCTGCGGCACAAAGGTGGGTGAAGTGTATGGGATGTGTTTTGGGGTCAGGAATGTGTTTAGGGTGAATGGAAGTTGCGGCAAAGGTGTAGGGATGAATTCTGGCATGAATGGATGAAGGGGGGAATGGGTGAATGGATATAGGTGAGTTATGGTGAAGGGTGGATGGTGGATTTTCGACAGAATTGTGTAGAGGATGGATAGGTGGATAGGTGGATGGAATAGATGCAGAGAATCTGTTTTGAGAGAGAGAGAGACTAAATGGTGCGGATGGCTTTATTTATAGGGCTAGGGTTGAAAGGCAATCAGAAAATAATAGGAAAGGTTCAATACTTAGCTATTATGGTTCCACAATTTAATAGGTAAGAAAGAATCTGAAAATCAAACAGAATAAGGAAGTGAAATTCGGCAGAATATGTAAGACAGATTTAGGAATGTGTTTTGGGGCACAAAATAAGTAAGAATGGCTCCTCCTTATGCGGCAAGGCATAGAACACAAAGGGAATGTGATTTTGGGTCAGAAAATAGGAAAGAAAAGGATGCCTTGTGCGGCAAGGTTGTGGAGAGAAAGGGAAAGGCACTTATGTGGCAGATTTTGGAAGAAAGGGAAAGGAGATATGCGGCAAGGTTAGGGAAAGGTTCTAAGACTTCTAGAAACATGTAATGAGGCAACCTAACATGTTTTGGAACCCTTTTATGGCTGGAACATAAGTGAGGAAGGATTAGGAAACTTCTAAGCCAAGAACAGAAACTTTCAAGAATGGAAACCTCCAAGAATAGAAACTTCCAACTTTAGAAACTTTGGCTTCCAATTTTGAACTCTTCATTCTTCATTCAATCCTAAGCTCATATGATCTTCAATTTCGTCCATCCACTTAGCTCCAAGCATGTGCAATCCATTCCAAGCCCAAAACTGCTCCAAAAGGTACCAAAATGCACTTTCTTGCTCCTTTAGCCCTTAGAACCTGAAAACACACGAAAATGGCTTAAAAGACTAAAATAACAAAGAACTAACAACCTAAATGCAAGGAAACAAGCTAACTAAGTGATGTAAATATGCTCCTATCAAATACCCCCACACTTAGCCTTTGCTAGTCCTCGAGCAAAACAAAAGAAACAAAAGAAACAAAACTCAATCAAAACCTTCCAACAATTGCCTTACGGATTTCCATTGCACATGACATATTAAAAATCATCACTTGCACAGATTTTGGTCATCCTTACCCTCGAATTCATACTTAATCACAGTCACCTTTCACTAGTTCGCATTTAATCAATTATAACAACATTTTGAATGTAACATGCCTTAGAGAATTCCCTCAATTACTTACTAGATATACACTCTATTTTGACTCAGATTCTCTAACTACACTCCCTACACTAGGTATATGTGAGAAGATTGATGTAAACATGAAAACTAATACTCACATATGTTGCAACAAAGAAAGCACTTTCTGGAGTTAATAAGCATATATGAAAATGATCTCATGAACGGAATGCTACTACTTAGATGCGAGAACCAGTGACACCATATGCTCATACCAATTCCAAACTCCACATATTGAAACACACAACACCCAAGATCGAAGTTAAAGGGTTGCAACGGGGCTTGGGGGTGTTGGGTAAGAAAGAAAGGATATGGAAAACAAGGGTTCTTAAAGAATAGCAAGCAAAGCAATGAAATTGACACTTAGAATTCAATTTGGAATGTAAAAATTTAACTTTGAACAAAAAGGGGAGATTTACACATTTTAGGGCCAGATTTGATGTTTTGAACCTTTTCTTCAACAATCAACACTCTTAAACTCATTCTTTCTTCTTTTCAAACTCTTTTTCATTCTTTTCACAACCTTTTCTTTTTCTTTTCTTTTTTCCACGAATTTCCTTTTCTTTTGAAACACAAAATGTACAACTGAGCTTAAAACAACCAATCCTTCCCCCACACTTAATTTACTGCATAATGTAGATCAAAACGAATTCATTTTAAGTTATGCTTCACTATCCTTTAAGAACAAAGGTATGGATAGTCCTACACTAGGCTAGGTAAGGATAATGGGGTTAACAAAGAACATAGGCTAAATAAGGCTCAAAGGGGTTAAACCTACAAAACATATGACAAAGGGGGTACGGCTGTTTGGCTATGGTGGTCACTACACAACTTCATCTTGATATGTGTTATGCAAATCAATGTCATGCTTTGAATGGAACGGGCATGAGTTCTAGTATTTGAAACTAAATGATGAAACGCCTTCTAAGTAGCAACCAAGCAAAGAATAATGAGATCATGCAAAGACTTTAGAAAACAAAGAATCACAGATCAATAACTCTCCAAAAGAATGTTTTAGGCTCAAGTCTCTCGAGGATGTAGCGTTAGTTTGAGTTTCTTCCTTCAAGCATGTCACAAAAACTAATTTTTCCTTTATGATTGCATGTGAATTCATAAATTATAACCACAACCAAGCATAAACCAAAGAGTAAATCAAACTTTCATCCATGTTTATAACTCTCTTTAACAGTCATGTAATTAAAAAACAAATCCTCATCATTGTGTTGGAAGGTACCTAGGACACAAACACACAAAAACGACACAAAAACAACTCTTTTTGGGTTTTTCAAAACAATTTTTCAAATTTTTATGAGATTTTCGGATTTTTAAGGCAAAACACACTAAAACACTCCAAAACAGCTTAAAAACACTTAAAAACAGCAAGGAACAACTTTTGAAGTAATGGGTGATAAAATCCCACGAATTTGCATCAAAAACACTTTGTTACCCCCCCACACTTAAAACAAACATTGTCCTCAATGTTTCAAGCATAAACTCAGAAAACAAACAAACAACCAACTAACTAATCATGGCAAGATAAATTCAGTAAAGAGAAGGGTTTAGGAACGCAAATCTGGATGTGGGTGATTCCTAGAACATCCTTCGTTGAATGCATGGGTTGCTTCCCAAAAAGCGCTTGCTTTTACGTCGTGCAGCCGGACGATACCTCCAATTAAGCTTCATTGGAGGCCACGGCATGTAGGTGATCTTTGAAGGGAAGGTGATACTTGAAATGATCCGGCAATGGTTTAAATTCTAGTGTGGGTGCCTGAATCATCAAAATCAGCAAGTTCGTAGAAAACAAGATTGAAATTGAAATAGATGGCTTACTTGCTTGCTCTGACACAAACTCAATGACAAACACCACATCTTTGTAAGTTTCAGGGATTTTGGATGTGGCCAGATTGACTAGGATGGTTGTGACTTGTCCCGTGTCCTCAAACTCAACTTCCTTGGGCTTTGTTGTCTCATACATGTCTTCTTTGATGAATTCTTGGTATTCTCCAGCCACTTCCTTCTCTTGAATCCTTCTTCTTGATGTACAAAGTTCTTTGAACACTTCAATACAATCTGGAACTTGATTTGGTGTACCAAGCATGGAGATAATACTTTGCACCTTTGGAAGGGTTTCCATCATGTCCATTTCACCCTCTTCTTTCTTGGGAATCAAAAACCTACGAGGAAAAGGGACATTTGGAGGAATAACATTAGAATTAAATGAATTTGGGACGTCCTTACTTGTGGTGGGTGATTTAGAGGGCTTAGGGGGCTGCGGCAAGGGTTGTTCTACCCTTGTCGTGTGTATGTCTTCTTCCTCCTCCTCAATCAGCAGCTCCTCATCCACTTCTAGGCTATGTTTGGAGGTTTTTAGGTCAGCTCCAACCTCCATAGCACTTCCCAAAGTGATAACTTCAGCAATTTTAAAGTCTCCCATCGAATTGACAGTAGTTGAGTTGGAGAGTTCACGTTGTTCTTGAATTTGTACCATGAGCTCTGCAATCTGCCCAATTTGCTTTTCCAAATGGTCCACCCTTTTGTTTTGATTTTCTTGTCCCTGAGATAAAGAAGTGAGTAACTCAAGAATTTTATCATTATCCATTGACGTACCTGAATTTGTTTAGGAAGATTGTGGTGGAGGCTGTGATGGTGCATATGGCCATTGATACAACTCCTCAGATGGCTGTGAGTAATCTTCTTGTTGTGAGCCCTGCGTCAAAGAGGTTAGTACATCAAGAATTTCATCATAACTCATGGACATACTTGAATTCAATTGGAATTGTTGTAAGGAAGGTTGAAGAAGGGTCCAAAAAGTTAAATTCGGCCGTAAGTATGTGTGATCTTCCTTTGATGTATCAAAGTTTGTGGCTGCGTTTCAAAAGGGAGTTCTAAGTGTCATATTCATTACTTTGCTCGTTATTGCTTTAAGAACGTTTGTTTTTCCTTACCTTTCTTTGTTAGCCAATATCCTTAACCCCGTTACAACCCTTAGACTTCTATCTTGATTGTTATGTGTTTCAATATGTGGAGTTTGAGATTGGTATGAGTGATAGGAGCATATTTACATCACTTAGTTAGCTTGTTTCCTTGCATTTAGGTTGTTAGTTCTTAGCTATTTTAGTCTTTTAAGCATTTTCATGTGTTTTCAGGTTCTAAGGGCTAAAGGAGCAAGAAAGTGCATTTTGGAGCCTTTTGGAGCAAAATTGGGCTTGGAATGGATATCACATGCTTGGGGCAAAAGGAACAGACGAAGTTGAAGACTTGAAGATGTTAGGATTCCTAATCAACGAGGGATTCCTAGTTGAACAAGGATTCCTACTCAAACAAGGATTCCTACTTGAAGTAGGAAAGTTAAGCCAAGGTTTCCTATTTTGGTTTGACATTTCCTAATCCTAAATGTCCCTAAGTTCCAGCAACAATGAAGACCACCTATGCATTTTAGAACATGAATTGAACCTTCCGTGCACCTTCCTACCCTTTGCCGCACCACCCTAAGTCCTTTCCCTTTCCTTGCCATGCAAGGGAGGCCCTCCCTTTCTATTTTCTGCACAAAATCACGTTCCATTTTCTTCCAAAAATCTGCCGCATATCTCATTTCCTTTTCTTCAAATCAGCTAAGTATCTCCCTTCCTAATTTCCTTAACTTTTGCTAACCTTTTCTTGGGGATTTGGAAAGTTAAAACCTTCCCTAAAAAAACATTAAAGTCGTGGCCCTCCCTTGCTCTATAAATAACTCAATCTGCCGCACCATTAAGGAACTCGGAACACATTCTCTACATCCATTCCATCCACCTATCTACCTATCCATCCTCTACCACCCATCACCACCTATTCTACACACCTTAACCCCTTGTGCCGCAGCTCTACAAAGGAAGAAGGAGATGATTAACTTGAAGCTGTGCCTAGCCATTCAAGACGTTGGATTGCTGGAACGTTTCTAGGTGTAATCTATCTTTGTCTTCAATGTTTAATTTAATTTCTCTTTGTTTTGCTGTGAACATAAGGAGCTAAACCCTTTTGGCTAGGGGGAATTTCGAAGCCTTGAACATATTTGCAATATGAATTGATTAATTCCAGTTGTGATTTCATAAAGTGTGAATGCAATTTGCTTAACTGTTTTATTGATAACTTATTCTTGTATGTTGATTAAAGAGGCCTACTTAGTTTGCATTCTTGAATCTGATGCTAGAATATAAGGGAGTTTCACATAATCGTTACAAACTTATATTCACAAGTAGTGAAGGTTGCTGGTCACGATCGCGTTAAGTTCAATTCCTAGCATAAGTATCATGATGTTATAGTTACGAATGCTTTGTCAATTGATGCGAAATATATAAGCACACAAATTAAACCCTCTTTTGATCAATTGTAGCAAAGTATGTAAGTAGGGATCGTTCTAGGCCGGGGATTAGGAGGGATTGCTAAATCACTTGAAAACTGACTCAAAAATGTAAAAACAAAGTTTAAAACACTAATCTAGACTCAAAGAATGCAAAACTAACTTCTAAAACACTAAGACAACTCAAAAGACTCAAAACAGCAAACAAACACTCAAAACTAAAACAGTTTCTAACTAATTTGACACTTCAAAATAAAAGGGGAATTGGTTTTGACGAAATTGAAAACAAAACATAAACTTTGTAAAACAAAACAGATTGTAAAACGAAATTAGTTAAAGTGAATGGATGGAAGGCTAGCTAAGGGGTTCTTCTCCACACATGTCATACTTGCATACAAAACGATTTCTAATTGCAATTCAATAAACCACGAATTCTCAACACTCCAAGTTAATTAGGTCCGCTTAAATTAACTCTCAGATTTCCCTTATGTCAATGAATTGGATGGAAACTGCGCATCACAATCAAATTATTCTTCAAGAGTTCTCTATATGAAAGTGCATACTAGAGATACAATCAAAGATCATTATGTTCAATGGAAATCATAAGTATTGACGAGGCACTTGTAACTATGAAAGCGCATGATACTTATGCCAAGAATTTACTTAACACAATTGAGATCATCAACCTTTACTACTTGTGAATATAATTCTGTAACGATTACGTGAAACTTCCTTATATCCTAGCATTAGATTTATGCATGACAATTAAGCGTGCACTCTCAACCAACACACACAAATCAGTTTTAATATGAACAGTAAGTAAATTGAAATCACAATTTATGAATCACAACTAGAGGTAATCAAATCATATAGCAAGCATAAACATGGTTTCGAATCCCCCCCTAGCCAGAGGGAGTTTAGTTCCTCATACGTACAGAACAAAGAGTATTGAATTTAAACATTGAAATCAAAGGAAAGAAAACACCTAAAACTTCCAGCAATTCAAACTTGAATGGCATGCACGTCCCAGGGCTCCTTCTCCTCCTCTTTGCTGCGGCACAAGGTCTTGGGACAGATTTTGGGGGTTATGAATGGTGTAGAAGGCTGGGTTATTGGCTAGGATGGATGTATGGTGCGGCAGAGAGTGGTGGATGATTTCTGGCATGAATGATGTATATGGAGGTGGTGTACACGGCAAAGGGTGGAGAAATATATATATAGGCACCAAAAACCCTAGGTGAATCAGATTAGGACTTCTAGAAAGCCAAATCCATCCAGAAATAGGTTAAAAACAATCAGATTTCTCATGGGAAAGGGCCTAAGGTGCGGCAGGTTTAGATAAGGGCAGGGAATGCCTCGCAAGGCAAGGAAAAAGGATTCTAGAAGGGAAGGAGACGCCAGATTTTCAGGGTTCTAGAAGGAATGTGTTTTGTGGCAGATTTTGGGGCTTCTAGAGGGATTTAGGGCGCCACTTTTATAGGACAAGGGATAAGACTTCTAGAAATCAGGTTTTAAGTCCCCTAAACTGAAGAAAACAGATTAGGATAAGATTAGGATAAGATTGGATAAGATAAGGTAAGATAAGATGAAACAAAATGAAATGAAACAAAACAAGTATAACACAACCTAAACCTTCCAACAATTGTCTCAGGGATTTCCAATGCACACAACATGCCAAAGATCATTATTCCCACAGATTTTGGCCATCTTTACGCTTAAGCACATACTTAATCATAGTCACTACTTACTAGTTCACAAATAACCAATTAAAACGATGTTTTGAATGTAGTAACATGCCTTAGAGAATTCCCTCAATTCCTTACAAGATATGTACTCAATCTTCACTCAGATTTTCTAACTACACACCCTACACTAGTTATATGTGAGAAGATTGATGTAAATATGAAAACGAACACTCACATATGTTTATAACAAAGAAAGCAATTTCTGGAGTTAATAAGCATATATAGATATGATCTCATGAATGGAACGCTACTACTTAGATGCGAGAACCAGTGACACCATATGCTCTTACCAAATTCAAACTCCACAAATTGAAACACACAACACTCAAGATTAAAGTCAAGGGTTGTAAGGGGGCTTGGGGTATTGGCTAACAAAGAAAGGTTAGGAAAAACAAACGTTCTTAAAGCAACAGCCAGCAAAATAATGAAATCGAACTTAGAATTTCCTTTAGCCTGCAGAAATCAACTTTTAAACACAAAGGGAAGATTCAAGCAACAATTAGGGCCGGATTCAATGTTTTGGACCCTTCCTTCAACAACCAACACTTGTGAGCTTTAATCTCACTTATTTTGAACACTTTCCATACTTCTTCACAACTTTTTCTTCTTCTTTTTCTTTTTCCACGAATTTTTCTTTTCTTTGTTTTTTTTTTTCTCTTTTTTTTTCTTTCTACCCGTGCCTCATTCAAGACTTTGGCACACCCACAACAAAACTCACTTCCCCCACACTTGTTTTCTGCCAAACAATGATCAAAAGGAATTCATATTGAGTCATGCATTACTATGCTTCAAGAACAAAGGTATGGATAGTGATCCTAATCTAGGCTAGGTGAGGATAATGTGGGTTAACAAAGAACATAGGCTAAACAAGACTCAACGGGGTTAAAACCTACAAAACACAATGAAATAGGGAGATACGGCAATTTGGCTATGGTGGTCACTACACAACTTCATCTTGAATATGTGTTATGCAAATCAATAACATGCTTAGAATGAATTGGGCATGAGTTCTAGTGTTTGGAACTAAATGATGAAACACCTTCTAAGTAGCAACCAAGCAAAGAATAATGAGATCATGCAACGACTTTAGAAAACAACAATGCACAGATTATTAACTCTCCAAATAAACGTTTAGGCTCAAGTCTCACAAGGTTGTAGCGTTAGTTTGAGTTCCTTCCTTCAAGCATGTTACAAAAACTGATTTTTCTTTTATGATTGCATGTGAATTCCTAAGTTATAACCATAACCAAGCATAAACCAAAGAGTAAATCAAACTTTCATCCATGTTTACAACTCTCTTTAACAGTCATGCAATTACAAACCGAATCCTCATCATTGTGTTGGAAGGTACCCTAAGACACAAACAAACACACAAAAACAAACAAATTGTCAAATTTTTATGGGATTTTCGGATTTTTGAGTCAAAACACACTAAAACACACCAAAACAGCTTAAAAACTCTTAAAAACAGCAAGGAACAACATTAGAAGTTATGGGTGATAAAACCCTACGAATTTGCATCAAAACATGTTGGTTACCCCCCCACACTTAAATCAAACATTGTCCTCAATGTTTCAAGCATAAACTAACACAAATAAACAACAAGCAAACAAAACAGCAACGAAACAATAAACAAGGCAGAAACGAAAACAACAACAAAGAGAAGGGTTTAGGAACGCAAATATGGAATTGGAGTGCTCCCTAGGTCTTCCTTTGTTGAATGCATGGGTTGCCTCCCACGTAGCGCTTATTTTTTACGTTGTACAGCCGGACGAAACGCAATCACTCCAGATTGGAGCCCACGGCATCCAAGGAGATCTTCGAATGGGCGGTGATACTTGAAATGATCCGGCAATGGTTTAAATTCTAGTGTGGGTGCCTGAATCATTAAAATCAGCCAGTTAGTAGAAAACAAAATTGAAATTGGAGAAGATGGCTTACTTGTTTGCTCCGACACAAACTAAATTACAAACACCACATCTTTGAATGTTTCAGGGATTTTGAACTTGGCCAGATTTACTATGATGGTTGTGACTTGTCCCGTGTCATAAAATTGAACTTCTTTGGGCTTTGTTGTCTCATGAACATCCTCCTTGATGCCTTCTTCATATGCTCCAGCCACTTCTTGCTCTTGAAACATTCTCCTCGACATACAAGGTTCTTTGAACACTTCAAGACAATCTGGAACTTGATTTGGTGTGCCAAGAAATGGGATATCACTTTGCACCTTTGGAATGGCTTCCACAATGTCTTTTTCACTCTCATCTTTCTTGGGAATTAAAAACCTGCGAGGAAAAGGTGCATTCGGAGGAATAACATTAGAATGAATTGAATTTGGGACGTCCTTACTTGTGGTGGGTGGTTGAGAGAGCTTAGGAGGCTGCGGCAAGGGTTGTTCTTCCCTTGCTGTGGGTGTGTCTTGTTCCTCCTCCTCAATCAGCAGCTCCACATCCACTTCTAGGCTATGTTTGGACGTTTTTAGGTCAGCTTCAACCTCCATAGCACTTCCCATAGTGATAGCTTCAGTAATTTCAAAGTCTCCCATCGAATTGACAGTAGTTGAGTTGGAGAGTTCACGTTGTTCTTGAATTTGTACCATGAACTCTGCCATCTGCCCAATTTGCTTTTCCAAATGGTCCACCTTTTTGTTTTGGTTTTCTTGTCCCTGAGATAAAGAAGTGAGTAACTCAAGAATTTTATCATTATCCATTGATGAACCTGAACTTGGTTGGGCCGAATATGGTTGAGGCTGTGGTGGTTCATATGGCATTGTATAGAACTCCCCAGATGGCTGCCAATATCCTTCTTGGTGTGAGCCCTGCGTTGCAGAAGTTAGTACATCAAGAATTTCATCCTAAGTCATGGTTATACTTGAATTCGATTGGAATTGTTGTGGTGAAGGCTGTGGTGGCTGCATAGGTCTTGAATAGAACTCCTCTTCTTGCTGCCAATATCCACCTTGTTGGAATTGTTGAGGTTCTCCCCACATATAATCTGAATAATCTTTCCAATCCGAAATGTAAGCGTTGGAAAACATGTTGTCCCATGATTGGCTATGGCCTTGATAACCCCAAGCATCTTCATTCGCAGCTAATTGAGAACATTGATGAGTTGGATATCCTTGCCCATAGGACACACCACATGTAGGGACACTTTGCATTGTGGTCATTTCGGCATATTGTGACAATTGAGAAGTAAGTTTCGCCAATTGAGCTTGCATGGTAGCAAAATCCATGTCTTACTTCTCTAGTACCTGAAAATCAAGGAAACAAAACTAAATCAAATATCAAAAGTAAAAGACACAAACAAAAACAAAGGGGATTAGCTAAAGAAAACAAGAAAACAACACAAAGTCAGAAACTAAAGCAAAAACAAAATAAACGAAAAGAAAAGAACCAAGGGATTAGCAAAGTTGCTAATCCCCGGCAACGGCGCCAAAAATTTGATGCGAAATATATAAGCACACAAATTAAACCCTCTTTTTATCAATTCTAGCAAAGTATGTAAGTAGGGATCGTTCTAGGCCGGGGATTAGGAGGGATTGCTAAATCACTTGAAAACTGACTCAAAAACGTAAAAACAAAGTTTAAAACACTAATCTAGACTCAAAGAATGCAAAACTAACTTCTAAAACACTAAGACAACTCAAAAGACTCAAAACAGCAAACAAACACTCAAAACTAAAACAGTTTCTAACTAATTTGACACTTCAAAATAAAGGGGGAATTGGTTTTGACGAAATTGAAAACAAAACATAAACTTTGTAAAACAAAACAGATTGTAAAACGAAATTAGTTAAAGTGAATGGATGGAAGGCTAGCTAAGGGGTTCTTCTCCACACATGTCATACTTGCATAACAAACGATTTCTAATTGCAATTCAATAAACCACGAATTCTCAACACTCCAAGTTAATTAGGTCCGCTTAAATTAACTCTCAGATTTCCCTTATGTCAATGAATTGGATGGAAACTGCGCATCACAATCAAATTATTCTTCAAGAGTTCTCTATATGAAAGTGCATACTAGAGATACAATCAAAGATCATTATGTTCAATGGAAATCATAAGTATTGACGAGGCACTTGTAACTATGAAAGCGCATGATACTTATGCCAAGAATTTACTTAACACAATTGAGATCATCAACCTTTACTACTTGTGAATATAATTCTGTAACGATTACGTGAAACTTCCTTATATCCTAGCATTAGATTTATGCATGACAATTAAGCGTGCACTCTCAACCAACACACACAAATCAGTTTTAATATGAACAGATAAGTAAATTGAAATCACAATTTATGAATCACAACTAGAGGTAATCAAATCATATAGCAAGCATAAACATGGTTTCGAATCCCCCCCTAGCCAGAGGGAGTTTAGTTCCTCATACGTACAGAACAAAGAGTATTGAATTTAAACATTGAAATCAAAGGAAAGAAAACACCTAAAACTTCCAGCAATTCAAACTTGAATGGCATGCACGTCCCAGGGCTCCTTCTCCTCCTCTTTGCTGCGGCACAAGGTCTTGGGACAGATTTTGGGGGTTATGAATGGTGTAGAAGGCTGGGTTATTGGCTAGGATGGATGTATGGTGCGGCAGAGAGTGGTGGATGATTTCTGGCATGAATGATGTATATGGAGGTGGTGTACACGGCAAAGGGTGGAGAAATATATATATAGGCACCAAAAACCCTAGGTGAATCAGATTAGGACTTCTAGAAAGCCAAATCCATCCAGAAATAGGTTAAAAACAATCAGATTTCTCATGGGAAAGGGCCTAAGGTGCGGCAGGTTTGGATAAGGGCAGGGAATGCCTTGCAAGGCAAGGAAAAAGGATTCTAGAAGGGAAGGAGACGCCAGATTTTCAGGGTTCTAGAAGGAATGTGTTTTGTGGCAGATTTTGGGGCTTCTAGAGGGATTTGGGGCGCCACTTTTATAGGACAAGGGATAAGACTTCTAGAAATCAGGTTTTAAGTCCCCTAAACTGAAGAAAACAGGTTAGGATAAGATTAGGATAAGATTGGATAAGATAAGGTAAGATAAGATACGATAAGGTTGTTTTAGATAATGTTTTGGATAATTCTCCTTCTTTTGAGCTGATTCCTTATCTTCTTTATCTTTGACTTCTTTCTTCCATCTTCTTAGCTGATTTCAAGCCTTTATATCTTCAATTTCGTCCATCAACTTGCCTCCATGCTTGCACTACCCAATCTTGGCCCAAAAATGCTCTAGAATGCTTCAAATTGCTTCTTTTTGCATACTTGCCCTTAGAACCTGAAAATACATCAAACTAGCTTAAAAGACTACTTTAACTAAGGAAAAACAACATAAATGCACAAGAACAAGCTAACTAAGGTGCATGAATATGCTCCTATCATCAATGCTTATGATTTTCATAGAGCGTAATGATCTTTGATTGTATCTCTATTATGATGTCATGTAGGGAACTTTTGAAGAATGCTTTGGGTTGTCGAATGATGTCATCCAATCCAATAATACAAGGAAAATCTGAGGGTTAACTAGTGATGTCACGGTTAATCTGGGGCATTGTCATTCATGGTTTATTGAAAAAGCAACTGGAGATCAATTTGTATGCAAGTGTGTCATGTGTGGAGAAGAACCCTCTAGCTTGCCCATCATCCATCCAATTCACCAATTTCGTGCAATTCTGTTTAGTTTTAGTTTCTGACTTGTTTTACTTTAAATTCGTCCAAAACCCAATCCGCCTTTAATTAAGTGTGTTAGATTAGTTAGAAGTGTGTTTAAATCTGTCTAATTTATTGTTTTGAGTCTTACTAGTCTAGAATTCGTCCAAATCAGTCCCTAGTGTCTGTTTTGAGTCTTTTTGGTTGTTTTAAGCTGTTTTGAGTCTTTTAAGTTTGTTTTGAGTCTTGTGAGTCTTGTTAAGTGTTTTTAACTTTGTTTTTATGTTTTTGAGTTAGTTTAGAGGTTTTAGCAAGCCCTCCTAATCCCCGGTCCAGAACGATCCCTACTTGCATCTTTACTACAATTTGACAACAAGAGGGTTTAATTTGTCTGCTGTTTTACATCGCATCAAATTTTTGGCGCCGTTGCTGGGGATTATTAACTTTGCTAATCCCCAGTTGTTTCCTTTGTTTTCTTTTTCGTGTCTTTTGTTTTAATTGCTGACTTTGTTTCTGTTTGTGTCTTTTACTTTTGATATTTGATTTAGTTTTCTTTCTTTGATTTCAGGTACTAGACATGGATTTTGCAAACATTCAAGCTCAATTGGCAAATCTTACTTCTCAATTGTCCCAGATTGCCGAAACAACCACAATGCACACTGCTCAAACTCATCAACGTCCTCAATTCACTGCAAACAGAGGTGCTTGGGGTTATCAAAGCCATAACCAATCAAGGGACAACATGTTTTCTAACACTTACAATTCCGACTGGAGAGATTATTCAGATTATATGTGGGGGGAATCTCAACAAGTTCAACAAGGTGGATATTGGCAGCAAGACAAGGAGTTCTATTCAAGACCTATGCAGTCACCACAGCCTTCCCCACAACAATTCCAATCGAATTCAAGTATGTCCATGAATTATGATGAAATTCTTGATGTACTAACTTCTTTCACGCAGGGCTCACACCAAGAAGGATATTGGCAGCCATCTGAGGAGTTCTATACAATGCCATATGAACCACCACAGCCTCAACCATATTCGGCCCAACCAAGTTCAGGTTTCGTCAATGGATAATGATAAAATTCTTGAGTTACTCACTTCTTTATCTCAGGGACAAGAAAATCAAAACAAAAGGGTGGACCATTTGGAAAAGCAAATTGGGCAGATTGCAGAGCTTATGGTACAAATTCAAGAACAACGTGAACTCTCTAACTCAACTATTGTCAATTCGATGAGAGACTTTGAAATTGCTGAAGCTATCACTTTGGAAAGTGATATGGAGATTGGTGTTGACTCTAAAACGTCAAAACATACCTTAGAAGTGGACAAAGAGGTGCTGATTGAGGAGGAGGAAGAAGACACACCCACAGCAAGGGAAGAACAACCCTTGCCACAGGCCCCTAGTGCTTCTGAGCTATCCAATCAAGGTAAGTTGGGTTCAAATTCGGTTCAATCTAATGTTATTCCTCCAAATGTACCCTTCCCTCGCAGGTTTTTTATTCCAACGAATGAAGAAAGTGAAAAAGACATCGTGGAAGCCTTCCCAAATATGCAAAATCATACCCAAATTCATGATACACCACAAGTCCCAGATTGTGTTGAACTGTTCGAAGAGAATTGTACATTGAGAAGAATGATTCAAGAGCAAGAAGTGGCCGGAGCATATGAATAATGCATCAAAGAGGATGTTCATGAGACAACAAAGCCCAAAGAAGTTGACTTTTATGACACGGGACAAGTCACAACTATCACATTCAATCTGGCCAAGTCCAACATTCCTGAAACATTCAAAGATGTGGTGTTTGTAATTGAGTTATTGTCGAAGCCAACAAGTAAGCCATCTTTTCCAATTTCAATTTTGTTTTCTACTAACTGGCTGATTTTGATGATTCAGGCACCCATACTAGAATTTAAACCATTGCCGGATCATTTCAAGTATCACCTTCCATTCAAAGATCAATTCCATGTCGTGGCCTCCAATGAAGCTTAATTGGAGGTATCGTTCGGCTGCAAGACGTTAAAGCAAGCGCTTCTTGGAGGCAACCCATGCATTCAACGAAGGAAGTTCTAGGAATCACCCACATCCAGATTTGCGTTCCTAAACCCTTCTCTTTCCTGCATTTATCTTGCCATGATTAGTTAGTTGTTTGTTTGCTTGTTTGTTTCTGTGAGTTTATGCTTGAAACATTGAGGACAATGTTTGATTTAAGTGTTGGGGGGGGTAACAAAGTGTTTTTGATGCAAATTCGTGGGATTCTATCACCCATTACTTCAAAAGTTGTTCCTTGCTGTTTTTAAGTGTTTTTAAGCTGTTTTGGAGTGTTTTAGTGTGTCTTGACATAAAAATCCGAAAATCTCATAAAAATTTGCAAAATTGTTTTGAAAAATCCAAAAAGAGTTGTTTTTGTGTGTTTGTTTGTGTCTTAGGTACCTTCCAACACAATGATGAGGATTTGATTTTTAATTACATGACTGTTAAAGAAAGTTATGGACGTGGGTGGAAGTTTGATATGCTCTTTGGTTTATGCTTGGTTATTGTTATAATTTATGAATTCACATGCATTCATAAAGGAAAAATAAGTTTTTGTAACATGGTTGAAGGAAGGAACTCAAATTAATGCTACAACCCTGTGAGACTTGAGCCTAAAACGTTCTTTGGAGAGTTAATATTCTGTGCATTCTTGTTTTCTAAAGTCGTTGCATGATCTTATTATTCTTTGCTTGGTTGCTACTTAGAATGCATTTTCATCATTATAGTTCCAAATACTAGAACTCATGCTCATATCATTCAAAGCACGACATTGATTTGCATAACACATATCAAGATGAAGTTGTTTAGTGAACCACCATAGCCAAACAGCCGCACCCTTCTACTTCATATGTTTTGTAGGTTTTAACCCCGTTGAGCCTTGTGTAGCCTATGTTCTTTCTTAACCCACACTATCCTCACCTAGCCTAGATTAGGACCATCCATACCCTTGTTCTTGAAGCATAGTAAAGCATAATTTCAATGGAATTCCTTTTGTTGAACTTTTGCAGAAAAACAAGTGTTGAGGAAGTGATTTTTGTGTGTGTGTGTGCCAAAGTCCTTAATAAGGCATGGGTAGAAAAGAAAAGAAAAAAAATTGGTGGAAAAAGAAAAGAAAAAGTTGTGAAAAGAATGAAAATGAGTTGAAAAGAAGTGAAAATGAGTGATAAAAGTGTTGATTGTTGAAGAAAGGGTCCAAAACATTGAATCTGGCCCTAAAATGTGTTAATCTCTCCAATCCGAATTGTAAGTGTTGGAAAACATGTTGTCCCTTGATTGGTTATGGCCTTGATAACCCTAAGCACCTCTGTTTGCAGTGAATTGGGGACGTTGATGAGTCTGAACAGTGTGCATTGTGGTTGTTTCGGCAATCTGGGACAATTGAGAAGTAAGATTTGCCAATTGAGCTTGAATGTTTGTAAAATCCATGTCTTACTACTCTAGTACCTGAAATCAAAGAAAGAAAACTAAATCAAATATCAAAAGTAAAGGACACAAACAGAAACAAAGTCAGCAACTAAAACAAAAGACACGAAAAAGGAAACAAAAGGGAATTAGCTGAAACAAGGTCAGAAACTAAGAAAAAAAATACACGAAAAAGAAACAAGGGATTAGCAATGTTAATCCCCGGCAACAGCGCCAAAATTTGATGCGACGAAAGTTAAGCACTCAAATTAAACCCTCTTGTTGTCGAATTGTAGTAAAGATGCAAGTAGGGATCGTTCTGGACCTGGGATTAGGAGGGCTTGCTAAAACCTCTAAACTGACTTTAAAACATAAAAACAAAGTTAAAAACGTTTGAATAGACTCAAAGGACTCAAAACAGGCTCACAAGACTCAAAACAACTTAAAAACACTCAAAACTGCCTAAAAACACTAATTGGGCAGTTTTTGGCTCAAAACACAACTTTGGACGAATTTAGGGTTTTGGCTTGACTCAAAACACTCTAAAACACAAACAAAACAGATTTCAAACACTTTGAAACAAGAAAGTAAAAGGGTGTTTTGGTTTTGACGAATTTGAAATAAACAATCAAGTTATAAAACTAAACAGATTGTAAAACGAATTTTGGAAATAAGATGGTTGATGGATTGGCTAGAGGTCCGTTCTTCACACATGACACACTAGTACACGAATCGATTTCCAATTGCTTTTCAATAAATTATGATGCTCAACACCCCAGATTAACCGTGATGCACTAATTAACCCTCATATTTTCGTTAACTTGTTGAATTGGATGAATGCATGCGACAACCTAAATCATTCTCCGAAAGTCCCCTACATGAATGCATAATAGAGATACAATCAAAGATCATTATGTTCCATGAAAATCATAAGTGTTGACGAGACAATTGTAACTATGAATGCATGATACGCTTGCCAAGAATTCAATTAACGCGATTGTGACTAGCAACCTTCACTACTCATGAATATAAACTTGTAACGATTAGGTGAAACTTATTTATATTCTAGCATCAAATTCATGCATGCAAACTAAGTAGGCCTCCTTAATCAACATACAAGAATCAGTTATGAATAAAATAGTTAATTGAATTGCAATCACAACTTATCAAATCACAATTGGAGGAAATCAATTCATATCTCAAGCATGTTCATGGCTTCGAACTTCCCCCTAGCCAAAAGGAATTTAGTTCCTCATGTTCACAAAACAAAGATACATAAACTTAGACATTGAAAACAAAAGAATGAAAACACCTAAGAATGTTCCAGCAATCCAATCTTGAATGGCAAGCACTCCAAGGGTCTTCCTTCTTCTCTTTGCTGCGGCACAAGGTTTGTTTGAAGGTTTTAGTGGTGAATTGTGGTGGTGGATGGATGTAGGTGGGTTATGGTGAAGGATGGAGGGTGGTTCTCGGCAAAAAGTGTGTTAAATCGTCCCCCCCTTCCAAAGGCTGCGGCATATGTATTTAAAGGTGGGGAAGGACCCTCTAGCTAGCCATTCACCCAAATTCGTACCTTTTCAAGTTTGTTTCTTTAATTTGCTTAGTTTTAGTTAATTTCGTCAAAAACAATCCCCATTTAGTTCTTTGTGTCTTTTTAGTTTAATTTTCGTCCAAATCACCTTTAAGTGTTAGTTTTGAGTCTTAGGAACTTAGTTTGTGTGTTTTAAGTCTAATTAGCTTGTTTTGAGTGTCTAGAGTCTAGAAACTGTCTAATTTGAGTTCTATTTGCTGTTTTGAGTCAGTTTAGTTTATTTTGAGTCATTAGAGTCTAGTTTTCTGTTTTTGAGTCTAGTTTAGTGTTTTGAAGTTTAATTAGTGTAGATTAGCATCCCTTCTACTCCCCGGCTAGAACGATCCCTACTTACACATACTAAATTGATAGGGTTTAAGTTTGAGTGCAATTTATTTCACATCAATGAATGCCTTGTCAATGTTTATGATTTCCATGGAACTTAATGATCTTTGATATGTGTCTCTATCATGCGTATTCCATAGTTAGGGAACTTGATAAGAATAATTTGGTTGTGATGCATTATCCATTCAATTTAATGAACTTAGGGAAATCTGCGAATTGATTAGTGCAATACAGTTAATTCAAAGCATTGTCATTCATGGTTTATCGAAAGAATAACTGGAAATTGATTCGTATGCATATGTTCATGTGTGGAGAAGGACCCTCTAACTAGCTTTTCACACTTGAATTCACCTTAATTTCGTTTTAACTTACTTTGTTTGCTGTAATCTTCATAGTTTTGTCAAATTCGTCCAAAAACCCCGTTAGTTCTTATTTGTGTTTTAGTTTAGTTAAATTCGTTCAAATCTGTCCCTATTTAGTATTTTGAGGCAAGTTAGTTTAGAATTCTTTCAAATCTGTCCCTAGTACTTGTTTTGAGTCAATTTGGTCAGTTTTGAGTCATAAGAGTCTAGTTTATTATTTTAGAGTTGATAGGAGCATATTTACATCACTTAGTTAGCTTGTTTCTTTGCAATTAGGTTGTTAGTTCTTAGTTATTTTAGTCTTTTAAGCCATTTTCGTGTGTTTTCAGGTTCTAAGGGCTAAAGGAGCAATAAAGTGCATTTTGGTGCCTTTTGGAGCAGTTTTGGGCTTGGAATGGATTGCACATGCTTGGAGCTAAGTGGATGGACGAAATTGAAGATCAAATAAGTTTAGGATTGAATGAAGAATGAAGAGTTCAAAATTGGAAGCCAAAGTTTCTAAAGTTGGAAGTTTCTATTCTTGGAGGTTTCCATTCTTGAAAGTTTCTATTCTTGGCTTAGAAGTTTCCTAATCCTTCCTCACCTATGTTCCAGCCATAAAAGGATTCCGAAATATGTTAGGACACTTAATTACTTGTTCTTGAAGTCCTAAACTTGCCCTAAAGCCCATGCCGCACCACCCTTGCACATTCCTCTTCCTTGCCGCATAAAACACCACTTTTCTTTCCTATTTTCTGACCCAAAATCACATTCCCCTTTTGTTTCAATCCTTGCTGCACAAGGGAGAGGCTTTCTTGCCTATTTTCTGCCCAAAAATACTTCCCCTTTCTCTTACAAATCAATGCCCACCTTCTTTCCCTTTCTCTCTTAATTTCGGACCTTTAAACACATTCCTTTTCTCTCCTACACAATTCTGCCGAATTTCACATTCCTATTTCTCTTTAAATTCTGATCCTTACTTACCTTTTCAATTTGGAACAAAATAGCTAAGTTTTATTCACCTTTCTTTCTTTCCATTTCTCTTTATTTTCTGCTGCACCCTACTTACCCTTTTCCTCTTGGGATTCTAATTTGTTACCATTTTTCTTGAGGATTTGGAGTCCTAAATGCATTCCCAATTCATCAAAGTCGTGGCCCTCCCTTGTTCTATAAATAAACATCTTTGCCGCA
This sequence comes from Heteromeles arbutifolia, assembly GCA_024362995.1. Classification (NCBI taxonomy): domain Eukaryota; kingdom Viridiplantae; phylum Streptophyta; class Magnoliopsida; order Rosales; family Rosaceae; genus Heteromeles; species Heteromeles arbutifolia. The sequence continues at coordinate 31,617,162 of JANCRC010000002.1, read as the reverse complement.
GCTTTTGGGGGACGTCTCTCTCTCTGAACAGATTCTCTGCATCAATTCCATCCACCTATCTACCTATCCATCCTCTACCACCCATCACCACCCATTCTACACACCTTAACCCCTTGTGCCGTAGCTCTACAAAGGAAGAAGGAGAGGATTAACTTGAAGTCGTGCCTAGCCATTCAAGACGTTGGATTGCTGGAACGTTTCTAGGGGTAATCTATCTTTGTTTTCAATGTTTAATTTAATTTCTCTTTGTTTTGCTGTGAACATGAGTGGCTAAACCCCTCTTGGCTAATGGTGATTTCAAAGCCATGATTATGTATGCAATTTGAGTTGATAAATTCCAGTTATGAATTCTTGAGTTGTGAATGTAATTGGCTTAACTGTGGAATTGATAACTTATTTGTGTGTGTTGATTGAGGATCGATACTTAGTTGGCATGCAAAAATCTGATGCTAGAGTATAAGGGAGTTTCACATAATCGTTACAAACTTATATTCATGTGTAGTGAAGGTCGCTGGTCACGATCGCGTTAAGTTCAATTCCTAGCACAAGTATCATGATGTCATAGTTACAAGTGCTTTGTCAATGCTTATGATTTTCATTGAACGTAATGATCTTTGATTGTATCTCTATTATGATGTCATGAAGGGGACTTTTGAAGAATGCTTTGGGTTGTCGAAGGATGTCATCCAATCCAATAATACAAGGAAAATCTGAGGGTTAATTAGTGATGTCACGGTTAATTTGGGGCATTGTCGTTCATAATTCAACGAAGGAGTAACTGGAAATCGAGTCGTTTGCATACATGTCATGTGTGGAGAAAGAGCCTCTAGCTAGCCCATCATCCATCCAATTCACCAATTTCGTGCAAATCTGTTTAGTTTTAGTATCTGTTTTGTTAGTTTAATTTCGTCCAAATCAAAACCCCCCTTTACTTTCTTGTTTTAAATAGCTTTAAACTTGTTTTGTTTGTATGTTTAAGTGTTTTAAGTCAAACCCAATCCCAAATTCGTCCAGAATTGTGTTTAGAGTCCAAAACTGCCCAGTTTGTGTTTTTAGGCAGTTTTGACCGTTTTTAGCCCATTTTGAGTCTTGTGAGCCTGTTTTGAGTCTTTTGAGTCTAGTCTAGTGTTTTAAACTTTGTTTTTACGTTTTTGAGTCAGTTTAGAGGTTTTAGCAAGCCCTCCTAATCCCCGGTCCAGAACGATCCCTACTTATACATGTACTACGATTGTCAAAAGAGGGTTTAATTTGTGTGCTGTTTTACATCGCATCAAGAGTTTAAATTGAGTAGATTAGCATCCCTTCTAATCCCCGGCCTAAAACGATCCCCACTTTCATATACTACGTCGATAGAGTTTTAATTTGAGTGTCAAGTAATTTTCACATCAAATGCTTGAAAGGTTAGCCGGTCGTGCTTTTTATTGTTTTCTTGATGGATATTCTGGATATAACTAAATTGTGATAGCCCCAGATGATCAAGAGAAGACCACATTCACATGTCCCTTTGGAACCTTTGCTTATCGTTGCATTCCATTCGGCCTATGCAACGCACCTGCCACTTTCCAAAGGTGTATGATAAGTATTTTCTCTGATTTTGTTGAGAAGATAATTGAGGTATTTATGGATGATTTCAGTGTATTTGGGGATTCTTTTGATAATTGTTTGGATAATCTGACCTTGATCTTGAAACGATGTGTTGAAACTAACCTTGTCTTGAATTGGGAAAAATGTCATTTTATGGTTAAACAAGGTATAGTTTTAGGCTATATCATTTCAAAAAAAGGAATTGAAGTAGATAAATCAAAGATAGACCGTGTACGTCACTTACCCTTTCCTATTTCGGTTAAAGAGGTTCGTTAGTTTCTTGGCCATGCAGGGTTCTATAGGCGTTTCATCAAGGATTTTTCCAAGATTTCCAATCCCCTTTGCTGATTGCTTCAAAAGGATGTGCCCTTCAAGGATGATGAGGAGTGTGAATCGGCATTCAACCAACTCAAGGAGAAGCTCACTTCGGCCCTTATCATTGTTCCTCCTGATTGGAGCCTTCTTTTTGAGCTTATGTGCAATGCATCTGACTATGCATTAGGAGCTGTTTTGGGGCAAAGAAAAGACAAGTAGCCGCATGTCATATACTACGCTTCTTGGACTCTTAATGATGCTTAATTGAGCTACTCCACAACGGAAAAAGAACTTCTAGCTGTTGTTTTTGCTTTAGATAAATTTCGTTCTTATTTAATTGGCACTAAAGTGATTGTTTATACTGATCATGTAGCTTTGAAGTGCTTACTAACAAAGAAGGAAGCAAAACCTTGGCTTATTCGTTGGATGCTTCTTCTTCAAGAGTTTGACATCGAAATCTGAGACAAGAAAGGAAGCGAGAATGTGGTGGCTGACCACTTAAGCCGAATGGTCCTTGAGGAGCATGAGCATGCCGTGCCTATCCCAGAAACCTTCCTCGATGAGCAGCTGCTGTCCATTGAGGTAAGCAAACCTTGGTATGCCGATTTGGTGAATTACTTAGTGTCTAAACAAGTTCCAAGCACTCTCACCAAGCACCAATGTGATAAACTTCGAAAAGATGCACGATTCTATGTTTGGGATGATCCTTATTTGTGGAAGTATTGCTCGGATCAGATTTTGGGAAGATATGTGCATGATTGTGAATTTCATTCAATTCTAAGATTTTGTCATACTTATGCTTGAGGTGGGCATTTTGGCACCCAAAGAACGGCATTAAAAGTTCTTCTATGTGGATTTTATTTGCCCACTTTGTTTAAAGATGCTAGAACTTTTTGCCTAACCTATGATCATCGCCAAAGAACAGGAAATATAGGTGCCAAGGACCAAATGCCGCAGCAACCCCTATCCTTTGTTGAAATTTTTGATGTTTAGGGTATTGATTTTATGGGTCCTTTCCCTCCATCTTATGGTTTCACTTATATCTTGCTAGCGGTTGATTATGTTTCAAAATGGGTGGAAGCAAAAGCCACCCGTACTAACGATTCTAAGGTTGTTGCAGATTTTGTGAAAACTAACTTTTTTGCTAGGTTTGGAATGCCTAGAGTTCTCATTAGTGATGGAGGCTCCCACTTTTGTAATCGAACCATTGAAGCTTTGCTCAAGAAGTACAACGTTACGCATAAGGTTTCAACACCTTATCATCCTCAAACCAATAGACAAGTCGAGGTTTCAAATAGGAAGATCAAGCAAATACTAGAGAAAATCGTGGGGCCAACAAGGAGGGATTGGAGCTTGCGCTTGGACAATGCATTGTGGGCTTATTGTACGGCCTACAAAACTCCCCTTGGCATGTCACCTTTTCGGCTCAACTATGGCAAGCCATGCCATTCGCCCGTTGAGTTAGAGCACAAGGCACATTGGACTGTGAAGAACTTCAACATGGATATAGATGCCGCTGGGGTGCACAGAAAGCTCCAACTGAATGAACTCGAGGAGATTAGGCACAAGGCTTACGAGAATGCCCTCATTTACAAGGACAAGACCAAGGAGTATCATGACAAGATGCTTCGTACAAAGACGTTCTCTAAGGGGTAGAAAGTGCTCCTCTTTGATTCTCGCCTTCGGTTATTCCCCGGTAAGTTACGTTCTAAGTGGATTGGACCCTTTGTTGTTACTAATGTTTTTCCTCATGGTGCAGTCCAACTCCAAAGCTTGAAAACCGGACACGAATTGAAGGTGATTGGGCATCGTTTGAAGCCCTATTACGACGTGTTTGAGGAGCATGTGGTGGAGGACCTACCCCTCCATGCCGTGGGCTCCAAGGAAGCTTGAAGGATGGTATTCGTCCGGCTGCACAACGTTAAAGCAAGCGCTTCGTGGGAGGCAACCCATGCCAATAAAGAACACCTAGAATCGGCTCTACATCCAGATTTGCTTCTTTTCAACCTTTTTCCTTGCTGCCTTATCTTTCTATGCTTATGTGTTGCTTGTTTGATTGTTTTTATGTGAGTTTATGTTTGAAACATTGTAGACAATGTTTGGTTTAAGTGTGGGGGGGTAAAAAAGTTGTTTTTGCATGATTTTCGTGGGATTTTATCACCTATCACTTCGAATGTTGTTTCTCACTGTTTTTAAGTGTTTTTAGTGTGTTTTGAAGCATTTTAGTGTGTTTTGAAAAGATAATCCGAAAATTTCATAAAAAATTGAAAAAGTGTTTTGAAAAACCCAAAAAGAGTTGTTTTTGTGTGTTTGTTTGTTTACACACATGTTCCCTACCTAGCCTAGATTAGGACCATCCTTACCCTTGTTCTTAAGGTGTAGTGAAGCATGACCTAGAGTGCATTCCCTTTGTTCATTATTAGGCAGCAAACAAGTGTGGGGGAAGGGATTTTTGTGTGTGGGTGTGTGCCAACTATCAAAAGAGGCACGGGTAAAAAAAAAAAGAAAACAAAAAAAAAAGAGAAAAATTGTGGAAAAAGAAAAGAAAAGGAAAGTATGTGAAAAAAGTGTGAAAAGTGTTTAAAATATGTGAAATTAAGCTCATAAGTGTTGGTTGTTGAAGAAAGGGTCCAAAAAGTTGAATTCGGCCCTAAGTATGTGTGATCTTCCCTTTTTGTATCAAAGTTTGTGGCTACATTTCAAAAGGGAGTTCTAAGTGTCATATTTATTACTTTGCTCGCTATTGCTTTAAGAACGTTTGTTTTCCTTACCTTTCTTTGTTAGCCAATACCCCTCACCCCGTTACAACCCTATACTTCTATCTTGAGTGTTGTGTGTTTTAATATGTGGAGTTTGGGATTGGTATGAGCATATGGTGTCCCTGGTTCTCGCATCAAGTAGTAGCATTCCATTCATGAGATCATATCTATACATGCTTAATAACTCCAGGAATTGCTTTCTTTGTTATAAACATATGTGAGTGTTCGTTTTCATGTTTACATCAATCTTCTCACATATACCTAGAATAGGGAGTGTAGTTAGAAAATCTGAGTGAAAATAAGAGTGTACCTAGTGAGGAATTGAGTGAATTCTCTAAGGCATGTTACTACGTTCAAAACATTGTTTTAATTGATTAAATACGAGCTAATGAATGGTGACTATGATTAAGTATGTACTAAAGGGTGGGGATGACTAAAATCTATGGTTATGATGATCTTGAATATGTCATGTATGTTGGAAATCCCTGAGGTGAACGTTGGAAGGTCTAGTTTGTTTGGTGTTTGTTTTGTTTGTTTTGTTTCGTTGTGCTTGAGGACTAGCAAAGGCTAAGTGTGGGGGAATTTGATAGGAGCATATTTATGCTACTTAGTTAGTTTGTTTTCATGCATTAACGTCCTTAGTTCTTAGGTAATTTTCTATTTTAAGCTATTCTCATGTGTTTGTAGGTTCTATGTGTCAAAATGGCAAAAATAAGCGATTTGGAGCATTCTAGAGCATTTTTGGGCCAAGATTGGGTAGTGCAAGCATGGAGGCAAGTTGATGGATGAATTTGAAGACAAAAAGGCTTGAAATCAGCCACAAAACACTTTTTCTAGAAGTTCTATCCCTTGTCCTACAAAAGTGGCGCCCCAAACCCTTCTAGAAGTCCCAAAATCTGTCATAAAACACCTTCTTTCTAGAACCTTAAAAATCTGGCGCCTCCTTCCTTTCTAGAAGGCCTTTGCCTTGCCTTGCACTCAATTCCCTTCCCTCCAATTGTGCCGCACCTTTCCTATCCTTAGTCCTCTTGGATTCTGATTTAATTAGCCTATTTCCTTGTGGATTTGGTTTGTGCAAAGCCTTTTCAGAAATTAATTGGGCTAAACCCTTTTTCTTAATCTATTTAAGCCTTGTGCTGCACCCTAGGCCTATATTCCTTAATTTCTGTTAAGTCCAAGTACCAATATGATTTCTCTAGGGTTTTGAGAGTATACATACATATTTTAGGGTTTTGACGCAGACACCACCACTCACCACAGAAATTCCTTTCGTCGCACTCCATCCACCATTCTACACATCCAGACACAATTCCAGCCATCCTCCTTCTTGGTAGGAGCATATTTATGCGTCTTAGTTAGCTTATTTCCTTGCATTTAGGCTGTTAGTTCTTAGTTATTTTAGTATTTTAAAGCTATTTTCGGGTGTTTGTAGGTCCAAAGGGCTAAAGGAGCAAGAAAGTGCATTTTGGTGCCCTTTGGAGCAGTTTTGGGCTTGGAATGGATTGCACATGCTTGGAGCTAAGTGAATTGACGAAATTGAAGATCAAATGAGCTTAGGATTGAGTGAAGATACGAAGAATTGGATTCAAGGCAAATGAAGAATGAAGAGTTCAAAATTGGAAGCCAAAGTTTCTAAAATTGGAAGTTTCTATTCTTGGAGGTTTCCATTCTTGAAAGTTTCTATTCTTGGCTTACACGTTTCCTAATCCTTCCTCACCTATGTTCCAGCCATAAAAGGGTTCCAAAACATGTTAGGTTGCCTCATTACATGTTTTTAGAAGTCTTATATCTGTCCTAACCCTATGCCGCACCTCCTAAAGCACTTTCCCTTTCTTGTCACGCCAAATCTGCAAGGGAAACACACATTCCTGTTTTGTTTCAATTCTTGCCGCCCAAGGAGCTTTTTCCTTGCCTATTTTCTGTCATAAAACACCTTCCCTTTTAGTACCTAGCCTTGCCGCACAAGGGGAGGCCTCTCTTTCCTATTTTCTGACCTTTAAACACATTCCTTTTTTCTCCTACACAATTCTGCCGAATTTCACATTCATGTTTCTCTTTAAATTATGATTCTTTCTTACCTATTCAATTGTGAGACAAATTAGCTAAGTTATGATCCTTTCCTATTATTTTCTGATTGCCTTTCAACCCTAGCCCTATAAATAAAGCCATCCGCACCATTTAGTCTCTCTCTCCCTCTCTAAACAGATTCTCTGCATCCATTCCATCCACCTATCTACCTATCCATCCTCTACCACCCATCACCACCTATTCTACACACCTTAACCCCTTGTGCCGCAGCTCTACAAAGGAAGAAGGAGAGGATTAACTTGAAGCCGTGCCTAGCCATTCAAGATGTTGGATTGCTGGAACGTTTCTAGGTGTAATCTATATTTGTTTTTAATGTTTAATTTAATTTCTCTTTGTTTTGCTGTGAACATGAGGAGCTAAACCCTTTTGGCTAGGGGGAATTTCGAAGCCATGAACATATTTGCAATATGAATTGATTAATTCCAGTTGTGATTTCATAAAGTGTGAATGCAATTTGCTTAACTGTTTTATTGATAACTTATTCTTGTATGTTGATTAAGGAGGCCTACTTAGTTTGCATGCTTGAATCTGATGCTAGAATATAAGGGAGTTTCACGTAATCGTTACAAACTTATATTCACAAGCAGTGAAGGTTGCTGGTCACGATCGCGTTAAGTTAAATTCCTAGCATGAGTATCATGATGTCATAGTTACGAATGCTTTGTCAATGCTTATGATTTTCAGAGCGTAATGATCTTTGATTGTATCTCTATTATGATGTGCAAGTAGGGAACTTTTGAAGAATGCTTTGGGTTGTCGAATGATGTCCATCCAATCCATTAAAATCTGAGGGTTAATTAGTGATGGCACGGTTAATCTAGGGCATTGTCATTCATGGTTTAATGAAAAAGAAACTAGAGATCGATTTGTATGCAAGTGTGTCATGTGTGGAGAAGAACCCTCTAGCTAGTCCATCATCCATCCAATTCACCAATTTCGTGCAAATCTGTTTAGTTTTAGTTTCTGACTTGTTTTACTTTAAATTCGTCCAAAACCCAATCCCCCTTTAATTAAGTGTGTTAGATTAGTTAGAAGTGTGTTTAAATTTGTCTAATTTAGTGTTTTGAGTCTTACTAATCTAGAATTCGTCCAAATCAGTCCCTAGTGTCTGTTTTGAGTCTTTTAAGTTTGTTTTGAGCCTTGTGAGTGTTGTTAAGTGTTTTTAACTTTGTTTTTATGTTTTTGAGTCAGTTTAGAGGTTTTAGCAAGCCCTCCTAATCCCCTGGTGCGAAATAAGTTAAGCACACAAATTAAACCCTCTTTTAACAATTGTAGTATATGTATAAGTAGGGATCGTTCTGGACTGCGGATTAGGAGGGATTGCTAATCTAAACTAAACTGACTTTAAAACACAAAAAGAAACTTAAAAACACTTAACTAGACTCTATAGACTCAATACAAACTGAAAAGACTCAAAACTAACTAGAAAGACTCAAAACAGCACAAAACAATGAATTAGGCTCAAAACTGAATCTAGGAAGTCATTTGGACAAAAATTAACTTGAACTTGCCTCAAAACACTTAAAAACACAAATTGGATAGATTCTAACCTAATTAACACAACAAAGTAAAGGGGGATTGGATTTTGGACGAAATAAAGTAAAACAAAACAGAAACTAGAACTAGACAGTATTTGCACGAAATTAGGTGTTTTGGATGGATGATGGACTAGCTAGAGGGTCTTTCTCCACACATGACACACTTGCATACAAATCAATTTCCAATTGCTTTTCAATAAACCATGAATTCTCAATGCCCCAGATTAACCGTGAATTGCACTAATTAACCTTCAGATTTTCCTAATTTCATTGAATTGGATGATTGCATACAACAACCCAAAGCCTTCTCCACAAGTTCCCTACATGAATTGCATAATAGAGATACGAGCAACGATCATTAAGTTCTATGAAAATCATAAGCATTGACAAGGCACTCGTAACTATGAATTGCATGATACTTATGCCATGAATTTACTTAACACAATTGTGACTAGCAACCTCCACTACACATGAATATAAGTTCATAACGATTAGGTGAAATTGCCTTATATTCTAGCATCAAATTCATGCATGCAAACTAAGTGTCGACCCTTAATCAACATACAAGAATAAGTTATCAATCAAATAGTTAAGCAAATTGAATTCACAATTTATGAAATCATAACTGAAGGTAATCAATTCATATTGCAAGTATGTTCATGGTTTTGAATTTCCCCCTAGCCAAAAGGGCTTAGTTGCTCATAATCGCAAAACAAAGATACTTAAACTTAGACATTGAAAACAAAAGAATGAAAACACCTAAGAATGTTCCAGCAATCCAATCTTGAATGGCAAGCACTCCAAGGGTCTTCCTTCTTCTCTTTGCTGCGGCATAAGGTGTTGGAGATGGTTTGAAGGGTTGTTTATGGTGGTGAATGGATATAGGTGAGTTATGGTGAAGGGTGGATGGTGGATTTTTGGCAGAAATTGTGTAGAGAGATTTAAATGGTGCAACAAGCTTTATTTAAAGGGCTAGGGTACTCAGAAAATAATAGGAAAGGTTCAATACTTAGCTATTTTGGTTCCACAATTTAATAGGTAAGAAAGAATTAGAAAATCAAAGAGAATAAGAATGTGAAATTCGGCAGAATATGTAGGAGAGAAAAGGAATGTGTTTTAAAGGTCAGAAATTAAGAGAGAAAGGGAAAGAAGGTGTGGCATTGATTTGTAAGAGAAAGGGGAAGTATTTTTGGGCAGAAAATAGGCAAGAAAACCTCTCCCTTGTGAAGCAAGGATTAGAATAAAAGAGGAATGTGTTTTATGACAGAAAATAGGCAAGAAAGCCTCTTCCTTGTGCAGCAAGGATTGAAACAAAAGGGGAATGTGTTAGGCACGGTTTTGGGCTTCTAGAATGAGTAATTAAGCAACCTACATGTTTTGGAAACCCCAAAAATGGAAACCTCCACAAATTGAAACTTGCACAAATGGAAACCTGCACAAATGGAAACCTTCACAAATAGGAACTTCCAACTTTAGAAACCTTGGCTTCCAATTTTGAACTCTTCATTCTTCATTTGATCCTAAGCTCATTGATCTTGAATTTCGTCCATCCACTTAGCTCCAAGCATAAGCTAACCATCGAATTCCCAAAACTGCTCCAAAATGCACCAAAATGCACTTCCTTGCTTACTTTGCACTTTAGACCTACAAACACACGAAAATAGCTTAAAATACTAAAATTACTAAGAATTAACAACACAAATGCCAAGAAACAAGCTAACTAAGTTGCATAAATAAGCTCCTATCGTCCCCGGTCCAGAACGATCCCGACTTGCATCTTTACTACAATTTGACAACAAGAGGGTTTAATTTGTGTGCTGTTTTACATCGCATCAAATTTTTGGCGCCGTTGCCGGGGATTAGCAACTTTGCTAATCCCCTGTTGTTTCCTTTGTTTTCTTTTTCGTGTCTTTTGTTTTAGTTGCTAACTTTGTTTCTATTTGTGTTTCTGTTTGTGTCTTTTACTTTTGATATTTGATTTAGTTTTCTTTCTTTGATTTCAAGTATTGGAGAAGCACGACATGGATTTTGCTAACATTCAAGCTCAATTGGCGAATCTTACTTCTCAATTGTCCCAGATTGCCGAAACAACCACAATGCACACTGCTCAAACTCATCAATTCACTGCAAACGGAGGTGCTTGGGGTTTTCAAGGCCATAACCAATCAAGGGACAACATGTTTTCCAACACTTACGATGCCGATTGGAGAGATTATTCAGATTATATGTGGGGGGAACCTCAACAATTTCAACAAAGTAGATATTGGCAGCAAGATGAGGAGTTCTATTCAAGGCCTATGCAGCCACCACAGCCTCCCCCACAACAATTCCAATCGAATTCAAGTATGTCCATGAATTATGATGAAATTCTTGTTGTAGTAACTTCTTTCACGCAGGGCTCACACCAAGAAGGATATTTGCAACCATCTGAGGAGTTCTATACAACGCCATATGAACCACCATAGCCAATATCCAGAATGCGTTGAACTGTTTGAAGAGAATTGTACATCAAGAAGAATGATTCAACAGAAAGAAGTGGCTGGAGAATATGTAGAATGCATCAAAGAGTCTGTTCATGAGACAATAAAGCCTAAGGAAGTTGAATTTTATGACACGGGACAAGTCACAACCATCACATTCAATCTGGCCAAGTGCAAAGTTCCTGACACTTTCAAAGATGTGGTCTTTGTCATTGAGTTCTTGTCGAAGCCAACAAGTAAGCCATCTTCTCCAATTTCAATTTTGTTTTCTACTAACTGGCTAATTTTAATGATTCAGGCACCGACACTAGAATTTAACCCATTGCCGGATCATTTCAAGTATCACTTTCCCTTCAAAGATAAATTCCATGCTATGGCCTCCAATGAAGCTTAATTGGAGGTATCGTCCGGCTACACGACGTTAAATAAAGCAAGCGTTATTGGGAGGCAACCTATGCATTCAACGAAGGACATTCTAGGAGTCACCCACATCTAGATTTGCGTTCCTAAACCCTTCCCTTTACTGCATTTATCTTGCCATGATTAGTTCATTATTTGTTGTTTGCTTTCTGTGAGTTTATGCTTGAAACATTGAGGACAATGTTTGATTTAAGTGTTGGGGGGGGTAACAAAGTGTTTTTTATGCAAATTCGTGGGATTCTATCACCCATTACTTCTAAAGTTGTTTCTCACTGTTTTGAAGTGTTTTTAGACTGTTTTGAAGTGTTTTAGTGTGCTTTAAAGTAAAATACGAAAATTTGAAGAAAAAAAAATCAGTTTTTGAAGTGTTTTTAGAGTCATTTTTGTATGTTTGTGTCTTAGGTACCTTCCAACACAATGATGAGGATTTGGTTTTTAATTACATGACTGTTAAAGAAAGTTATGAACATGGATGGAAGTTTGATATGCTTTTTGGTTTATGCTTGGTTATTATTATAGTTTACGAATTCACATGTAATCACAAAGGATAAAATCAGTTTTTGTAACATGCTTGAAGGAAGAAACTCAAATTAACGCTACATCCCTGTGAGACTTGAACCTAAACGTTTTTTTGGAGAGTTAATATTCTGTGCATTCTTGTTTTCTAAAGTCGTTGAATGTTCTGATTATTCTTTGCTTAGTTGCTACTTAGAAGGCGTTTCATCATTTAGTTCCAAATACTAGAACTCATACCCATTTCATTCAAAGCATGACATTGATTTGCATGACATTGATTTGCATAACACATATCAAGATGAAGTTTTTTAGTGAACCATAGCCAAATAGCCGTACCCCATGTTTCATATGTTTTGTAGGTTTAACCCTTTTGAGCCTTATTTAGCCTATTTTCTTTGTTAGCCCACATTATCCTTACCTAGCCTAGAATAGGACTATCCGTACCCTTGTTTTTAAAAGATAGTGAAGCATGACTTAGAATGAATTCCTTTTGATCTACAGTATGCAAAAAGACAAGTGTGGGGGAAGGGATTTGGACGGGTTTGGTAAAGAAAAAGAAAAATTCATGGAAAAAGAAAAAGAAAAGGTTGTGAAAAAGAGTGAAAAAGAGTTCAAAATTATGAGAAAAAGAGTTCTAAAGTGTTCTTTGTTGAAAAAAAAGGGTCCAAAGCATTTAATTCGGCCCTAAGTATTGCTTGAATCTCCCTTTGTGTTTAAAAGTTAATTTCTGCATTCTAAAAGTGAATTCCAAGTGTCAATTTCATTACTTTGCTTGTTATCACTTTAAGAACGTTTGTTATCCCTATCCTTTCTTTGTTAGCCATTACCCCCAAGCCCCGTTACAACCCTTGACTTCAATCTTGAGTGTTGTGTGTTTCAATTTGTAGAGTTTGAAATTGGTATGAGCATATGGTGTCACTGGTCTCGCATCTAAGTAGTGGCATTCCATTCATGAGAAGTATACATGTTGATTAATAATTCCAGAAAAGTGCTTTCTTTGCTATAACATATGTGAATGTTTGTTTTCATGTTTACACCAATCTTTGATAGGAGCATATTTATGCGACTTAGTTAGTGTGTTTTCTTGCATTTACTTAGTTATTTGTTGTTTATTATAGTGTCTTAAGTCATTTTCGTGTGTTTGTAGGTCCTAGAAGCAAAGTATGCAAAAGGATGCAATTTGGAGCATTTTAGAGCAGTTTTGGGCCAAGAATGGATATCACAAGATTGGAGCAAGATGGATGGACGAATTTGAAGTTCAAGAGAGGCTAGGAATATGCAAAAGAGTTGAAGAAATAAATTCAAGTTAAAGAAGATAAGGAATCAGCTACAAAGAAGGAGAAATATCCAAAACATTATCCAAAACCTTGTCTTATCCAACCTTATCTTATCTACCTTATCTTATCCAAACCTTATCCTATCCTATCCTAATCCTTTCCTAACTTAATTCCTGCTGCAAAAGGGATTCAATTTCAGTTTAGGAGACCTTAAAACCTGATTTCGAGGAACCTTATCCCTTCCTATAAAGGTGCCGCACCTATCCCCTTCTAGAAACCCCAAAATCAGCCAAATAACACTCTTTCTAGAAGTCCCTAAAAAAGTGGCGCCCCAAGCCTTCTAGATGCATGATCCAGCCGCACCTTTATCCTAATTCCCTTTGGTTTTTGGTCTTCTAGATGTCCTATTTCCTGCTACGATTACATAAACCCTTTCCCCTTAGGATTGTGTTTTATTTTCCTACACAAACTACATTTTGTAATCCTTTTCCTACACCATCTAATTGTGCCGCACCCTCCCTCTATATATTCACATATTTGCTGCACCATTCAACACACCATCTCTTATTCACATATCTCTACACCACAAATCAGCCATACCCTCTTGTGCCGCAGCTTGCAAGGAAGAAAGGACTCTGGAGCATTTTCTAGGTGTTTTCTATCTTTGTTCAATGTTTAAGTTTATTTATGTTTGTTTGTTTGTGGACATGAGGAACTAATTTCTTTATAGTTAGAGGTGAATTTGAAGCCATGATTATATGTTTTATATGAATTGATTACATCTAGTTATTGTTTCTTAAGACGAGAATGTGATTTGCTTAACTGAGTTATTAAGACTTGTTTGTGTGTGTTAATTGGGGGTCGACACTTAATTTGCATGCATGAATTTGATGCTAGAGTATAAGGGAGTTTCACCTAATCGTTATGAACTTATATTCACAAGTAGTAAAGGTTGCTAGTCACAATCATGTTAAGTAAGTCCTAGGCAAGAGTATCATGCTGTCATAGTTACGAATGCCTCGTCAACACTTATGATTTTCAAAGAACGTAATGACCTTTGATATGTTTTCTATCATGCTGTCATAGTTAGGAGACTTGAAAAGGATAATTTGGTTGTAATGCGTCTTCCATTCAATTCAATGAACTAAGGAAAATCTAAGGGTTAATTTGTGCTGTCACGGTTAACTTGGGGTGTTGTCATTGAAGTCTAAAGGAATAATAACTGGAAATTGGTTCATATGCATATATCATGTGTGGAGAAGGACCCTCTAACTAGCCTTTCACCCTTCTTAATTCATCAAAATCGTTTTTTCTAAAGTTTTTATGCAAAGTTTCTGTTTTTAGTTTTAAATTCGTCAAAAACCAAAACCCCTTTTTACTTTCTTGTTTCAAAGTGTCTAAAATCTGTTTTGCTTGTGTTTTAGAGTCTTTTGAGTCAAGTCAAAACTTAAATTCGTCCAAAGAAGTGTTTAGAGTCCAAAACTGCCCAGATTGTGTTTTTAGGCAGTTTTGAGTGTTTTTAGCTTGTTTTGAGTCCCTTGAGTCTTTCCATACGTTTTTAACTTTGTTTTTGTGTTTTAGAGTCAGTTTAGAGGTTTTAGCAAGCCCTCCTAATCCCCGGTTTAGAACGATCCCTACTTGCATTTATACTACGATTTGACAACAAGAGGGTTTAATTTGAGTGCTTAACTTTTATCACATCAATCTTCTCACATATACTTAGTGTAGGGTGTGTAGTAAAAAAATCTGAGTGAAAATTGAGTGCATATCTAGTAAGGAATTGAGTGAATTCTCTAAGGCATGTTACTACACTCAAAACGTTGTTTTAATTGATTAAATGCGAGTTAGTGAATGGTGACTATGATAAGTATGTGCTCAAGGGTAAGGATGACTAAAATCTGTGCAAATGATGATTTTTAATATGTCATGTCCATTGGAAATCCCTAAGGCAATTGTTGGAAGGTTTAGATTGAGTTTTGTTTCTTTTGTTTTGCTCGAGGACTAGCAAAAGCTAAGTGTGGGAGTGTTTGATAGGAGCATATTTATGTGTCTTAGTTAGCTTATTTCCTTGCATTGAGGTTGTTAGTTCTTAGTTATTTTAGTATTTTAAAGCTATTTTCGCGTGTTTGTAAGTCCAAAGGGCTAAAGGAGCAAGAAAGTGCATTTTGGTGCCTTTTGGAGCAGTTTTGGGCTTGGAATGGATTGCACATGCTTGGAGCTAAGTGGATGGATGAAATTGAAGATCAAATGAGCTTAGGATTGAATGAAGATATGAAGAATTGGATTCAAGGCAAATGAAGAATGAAGAGTTCAAAATTGGAAGCCAAAGTTTCTAAAATTAGAAGTTTCTATTCATGGAGGTTTCCATTCTTGAAAGTTTCTATTCTTGGCTTACACGTTTCCTAATCCTTCCTCACCTATGTTCCAGCCATAAAAGGGTTCCAAAACATGTTAGGTTGCCTCATTACATGTTTTTAGAAGTCTTAAATATGTCCTAACCCTATGCCGCACCTCCTAAAGCACTTTCCCTTTCTTGTCACGCCAAATCTGCAAGGGAAACACACATTCTTGTTTTGTTTCAATTCTTGCCGCCCAAGGAGCTTTTTCCTTGCCTATTTTCTGTCATAAAAACACCTTCCCCTTTAGTACCTAGCCTTGCCGCACAAGGGGAGGCCTCTCTTTCCTATTTTCTGACCTTTAAACACATTCCTTTTTTCTCCTACACAATTCTGCCGAATTTCACATTCCTGTTTCTCTTTAAATTATGATTCTTTCTTACCTATTCAATTGTGAGACAAATTAGCTAAGTTATGATCCTTTCCTATTATTTTTTGATTGCCTTTCAACCCTAGCCCTAAAAATAAAGCCATCTGCACCATTTAGTCTCTTTCTCCCGCTCTGAACAGATTCTCTGCATCCATTCCATCCACCTATCTACCTATCCATCCTCTACCACCCATCACCACGTATTCTACACACCTTAACCCCTTGTGCCGCAGCTTTACGAAGGAAGAAGGAGAGGATTAACTTGAAGCCGTGCCTAGCCATTCAAGACGTTGGATTGCTGGAATGTTTCTAGGTGTAATCTAGATTTGTTTTCAATGTTTAATTTAATTTCTCTTTGTTTTACTATGAACATGAGGAGCTAAACCCTTTTGGCTAGGGGGAATTTCGAAGCCATGAACATATTTGCAATATGAATTGATTAATTCCAGTTGTGATTTCATAAAGTGTGAATGCAATTTGCTTAATTGTTTTATTGATAACTTATTCTTGTATGTTGATTAAGGAGGCCTACTTAGTTTGCATGCTTGAATCTGATGCTAGAATATAAGGGAGTTTCGCATAATCGTTACAAACTTATATTCACAAGTAGTGAAGGTTGCTGGTCATGATCGCGTTAAGCTAAATTCCTAGCATGAGTGTCATGATGTCATAGTTACGAATGCTTTGTCAATGCTTATGATTTTCATACAGCGTAATGATCTTTGATTTTATCTCTATTATGATGTGCATGTAGGGAACTTTTGAAAAATGCTTTGGGTTGTCGAATGATGTCCATCCAATCCAATAACTAAAGGAAAATCTGAGGGTCAATTAGTGATGGCACGGTTAATCTGGGGCATTGTCATTCATGGTTTATTGAAAAAGCAACTGGAGATCGATTTGTATGCAAGTGTGTCATGTGTGGAGAAGAACCCTCTAGCTAGTCCATCATCCATCCAATTCACCAATTTCGTGCAAATCTGTTTAGTTTTAGTTTCTGACTTGTTTTACTTTAAATTCATCCAAAACCCAATCCCCCTTTAATTAAGTGTGTTAGATTAGTTAGAAGTGTGTTTAAATCTGTCTAATTTAGTGTTTTGAGTCTTACTAATCTAGAATTCGTCTAAATCAGTCCTTAGTGCCTGTTTTGAGTCTTTTTGGTTGTTTTAAGCTGTTTTGAGTCTTGTGCGTCTTGTTAAGTGTTTTTAACTTTGTTTTTATGTTTTTGAGTCAGTTTAGAGGTTTTAGCAAGCCCTCCTAATCCCCGGTCCAGAACGATCCCTACTTGCATCTTTACTACAATTTGACAACAAGAGGGTTTAATTTGTGTGCTGTTTTACATCGCATCACATCCTTTGCCGCAACTCACATCTAACCTAAACCCATCTCTGACCATTTCTTACATCCATACACATCCTTGGACTCTTGTGTCGCAGCAAGGTGGGGAAGAAGAAGAACCTTGGCGATTCATGCTTGCAGATTGGAGCGTTTTAGGTGTACTTCGTTCTTGTTTTCAATGTTTATTTTGTTATTACTTTCTGATTTTGCTGTAATCATGAGTGGCTAAATCCCTATTTAGTTAGGGGGAAGTTTGAAGCCATGAACATGTTTGAGATATGAATTGATTTCTTCCAATTATGATTTGTTAAGTTGTGATTGCAATTTAATTATCTGTTTTAATCATAACTGATTTGTGTATGTTTATTAAGGATGCATACTTAGTTTTCATGCATGAATCAGATGCTAGAATATAAATGAGTTTCACCTTATCGTTACAAGTTTATATTCCTGAGTAGTGAAGGTTGATTGTCACAATCGCGTTAATTGAATTCTTGGCAAACGTATCATGCATTCATAGTTACAGTTGCCTCGTCAACACTTATGATTTTCATGAAACGTAATGATCTCTGATTGTATGTCTATTATGCATTCATGTAGGGGACTTTTGGAGAATGATTTGGGTTGTCGCATGCATTCATCCAATTCAATGAGTAAAGGAAAATCTGAGGGTTAATTTGTGCATCACGGTTAATCTGGGGTGTTGAGAATCATAGTTTATTGAAAAGCAATTGGAAATCGATTCATGTACAAGTGTGTCATGTGTGGAAAATGGACCTCTAACTAATCCATCCATCATCTTATTTCCTAAATTCGTTTTACAATCTGTTTAGTTTTACAATTTGTTTCTTTGCTTCAATTTTGTCAAAACCAAAACCCCCTTTTACTTTCTTGTTTCAAAGTGTTTAAAATCTGTTTTGTTTATGTTTTAGAGTGTTTTGAGTCAAGTCAGATCCCTAAATTCGTCCAAAGTTGTGTTTAGAGTCCACAACTGCCCAGTTTGTGTTTTTAGGCAGTTTTGAGTGTTTTTGAGTTGTTTTAAGTCTTTTGAACCTGTTTTGAGTCCCTTGAGTCTTTCCAAACGTTTTTAACTTTGTTTTTTGATGTGATAAAAATTAAGCACTCAAATTAAACCCTCTTGTTGTCAAATCGTAGTATAAATGCAAGTAGGGATCGTTCTAAACCGGGGATTAGGAGGGCTTGCTAAAACCTCTTGATAGGAGCATATTTATGCGACTTAGCTAGCTTGTTTTCGTGCATTTATGTTGTTATTCCTTAGTTATTTTAGTGTTTAAAGTCATTTTCATGCAATTTCAGGTTCTAAGGACAAAGTATGCAAGAAAGTGCATTTTGGAGCCTTTTGGAGTAAAATTGGGCTTAGAATGGATATCACATGCTTGGGCAAAATTGGGCAAAAGGAATGGACGAAATTGAAGACTTGAAGATATTAGGATTCCTAATCAACGAAGGATTCCTAATCAACGAAGCATTCCTAATCAAACAAGGATTCCTAATCAAACGAGGATTTCTAATCAAACAAGGATTCCTAATTGAAGAAGGATTCCTAATTGGAGATGGATTCCTACTCAAACAAGGATTCCTACTTGAAGTAGGAAAGTTAAGCCAAGGTTTCCTAATTTGGTTTGACCTTTCCTAATCCTAAATGTCCCTAAGTTCCAGCAACAATGAAGACCTCCTATGCATTTTAGGACACAAATTGAACCTTCCTTGCACTTAAATCACCTAGCCGCACCTCCCTTGACTTTTCCTCTTCCTTGCCGTGCAAGGGAGAGTGCCTTTCCTATTTTCTGTCATGAAAACACCTTCCCCTTTAGTACCTAGCCTTGCCACACAAGGGGAGGCCTCTCTTTCCTATTTTCTGACCTTTAAACACATTCCTTTTTTCTCCTACACAATTCTGCCGAATTTCACATTCCTATTTCTCTTTAAATTCTGATTCTTTCTTACCTATTCAATTGTGAGACAAATTAGCTAAGTTATGAAACTTTCCTATTATTTTCTGATTGCCATTCAACCCTAGCCCTATAAATAAAGCCATCCGCACCATTTAGTCTCTCTCCCTCTCTGCATAATTCCTGCATCCATTCCATTCACCTGCTCACCTATCCATCTCCTACCACCCTTCCATATTCTCTAAACCTCTATGGAATCCACCCTTCACCATAACTCACCTATATCCATCCACCACCACCATTCATCACTTCGACCATCACTGCCACCTTGTGCCGCAGCAAAGGAGAAGGAAGGAGACCATTGGACGTGCTTGCATTCAAAACGTTGGATTGTTGGAGCGTTTTTTTTAGGTGTAATCCATCCTTTGTTTTCAATGTTTAATTTATTTTCTCTTTGTTTTGCTGTGAACATGAGAGGCTAAACTTCTTTTGGCTAAAGGAGAATTTCGAAACCATGATCATATTTGCATTATGAATTGATTGCTTTCAGTTGTGATTTCATAAATTGTGAATGCAATTTACTTAACTGTTTTATTCAAACCTTGTTCTTGTATGTTGATTGAGGTGGCCAACTTAGTTTGCATGCATGAATTTGATGCTAGAATATAAGGGATTTTCACCTAATCATTATGAGCTTATATTCACAAGTAGTGGAGGTTGCTAGTCACAATCATGTTAAGTAAATTCCTGGCATAAGTATCATGCAATTCATAGTTACGAGTGCCTTGTCAATGCTTATGATTTTCACAGAACTTAATGATCTTTGCTTGTATCTCTATTATGCAATTCATGTAGGGAACTTGTGGAGAATGCTTTGGGTTGCTGTATGCAATTATCCAATTCAATGAAATTAGGAAAATCTGAGGATTAATTAGTGCAATTCACGGTTAATCTGGGGCGTTAAGAATTCATGGTTTATTGAAAAGCAATTGGAAATCGATTTGTATGCAAAGTGTGTCATGTGTGGAGAAAGACCCTCTAGCTAGTCCATCATCCATCCAAAACACCTAATTTCGTGCAAATCTGTCTAGTTCTAGTTTCTGTTTTGTTTTACTTTATTTTCGTCCAAAATCCAATCCCCCCTTTACTTTGTTGTGTTCATTAGGTTAGAATATGTCCAATTTGTGTTTTTAAGTGTTTTGAGTCAAGTTCAAGTTAATTTTCGTCCAAATAACGTCCTAGAGTCAGTTTTGAGTCTAATTCATTGTTTTGTACTGTTTTGAGTCTTTCTAGTTAGTGTTGAGTCTTTTCAGTTTGTATTGAGTCTATAGAGTCTAGTTAAGTGTTTTTAAGTTTCTTTTTGTCTTTTTGTGTTTTAAAGTCAGTTTAGTTTAGATTAGCAATCCCTCCTAATCCCCGGTCCAGAACGATCCCTACTTATTCATGTACTACAATTGTCAAAAGAGGGTTTAATTTATGTGCTTATATATTTCGCATCACCTCTAAACTGACTCAAAACACAAAAACAAAGTTAAAAACGTTTGGAAAGACTCAAGGGACTCAAAACAGGTTCAAAAGACTTAAAACAACTCAAAAACACTCAAAACTGCCTAAAAACACAAACTGGGCAATTTTGGACTCTAAACACAACTTTGGACGAATTTAGGGTTCTGACTGGGCTCAAAACACTCTAAAACACAAACAAAACAGATATTAAACACTTTGAAACAAGTAAAAGGGGGTTTTGGCTTTGACGAAATTGAAACAAACAAACAAATTGTAAAACTAAACAGATTGTAAAACGAATTTAGGAAATAAGATGATGGATGGATTAGTTAGGGGTCCGTTCTCCACACATGACACACTTGTAACTATGAATGCATGATACGTTTGCCAAGAATTCAATTAACGCAATTGCGACAATCAACCTTCACTACTCAGGAATATAAACTTGTAACGATTAGGTGAAACTCATTTACATTCTAGCATCTGACTCATGCATGAAAACTAAGTATGCATCCTTAATAAACATACACAAATCAGTTATGATTAAAACAGATAATTGAATTGCAATCACAACTTAACAAATCACAATTGGAAGAAATCAATTCATATCTCAAACATGTTCATGGCTTCAAACTTCCCCCTAACTAAATAGGGATTTAGCCATTCATGATTACAGCAAAATCAGAAAGTAATAACAAAATAAACATTGAAAACAAGAACGAAGTACACAAAAAACGCTCCAATCTGCAAGCATGAAACGCCAAGGTTCTTTTTCTTCCCCACCTTGCTGCGGCACAAGAGTCCAAGGATGTGTATGGATGTATGAAAGGGTCAGAGATGGGTTTAGGTTGGATGTGAGCTGCAGCAAGGGAAGGAGGATGGCTGGAATTGCATCTGGATGTGTAGAATGGTCGATGGAGTACGGCTAAATGAATTTCTGTGGTGAATAGGTGGTCTCTGCAGCAAAACCCTAAAATATGTATATATAGGCATCTCAAAACCCTAGAGAAATCAGATTGGTAATTGGACTTAACAAAAATTAAGGAATAAAGGCCTAGGGTGCGGCACAATTGGAGGGAAGGGAATTGAGTGCAAGGCAAGGCAAAGGCCTTCTAGAAAGGAATGAGGCGCTAGATTTTTAGGGTTCTAGAAAGAATGTGTTTCACAACAGATTTTGGGACTTCAAGAAGGGTTTGGGGCGCCACTTTTGTACAACAAGGGTAGAACTTCTAGAAAGAGTGTTTTGTGGCTGATTTCAAGCCTTTTTATCTCCAAATTCGTCCATCAACTTGCCTCCATGCTTGTACTACCCAATCTTGGCCCCAAAATGCTCTAGAATGCTCCAAATCGCTTCTTTTTGCCATTTTGACACATAGAACCTACAAACACACGAAAATAGCTCAAAATACAAAATTAACTAAGAACTAAGGACGTTAATGCATAAAAACAAGCTAACTAAGTCGCATAAATATGCTCCTATCAAATTCCCCCACACTTAGCTTTTGCTAGTCCTTAAGCAAAACGAAACAAAACAAACAAAACAAACACCAAACAAACTAGACCTTCCAACGTTCACCTCAGGGATTTCCAACACACATGACATATTCAAGATCATCATAACCATAGATTTTAGTCATCCCCACCCTTTAGTACATACTTAGTCACAGTCACCATTCATTAGCTCGCATTTAACCAATTAAAACAATGTTTTGAATGTAGTAACATGCCTTAGAAAATTCACTCAATTCCTCACTAGGTACACTTTTATTTTCACTCAGATTTTCTAACTACACTCCCTATTCTAGGTATATGTGAGAAGATTGATGTAAACATGAAAACGAACACTCACATATGTTTATAATAGAGAAAGCAATTTCTAGAGTTAATAAGCATGTTTAGATATGATCTCATGAATGGAATGCTACTACTTAGATGCGAGAACCAGGGACATCATATGCTCATACCAATCCCAAACTCCATATATTAAAACACACAACACTCAAGATTGAAGTTAAGGGTTGTAACGGGGCTAAAGGTATTGGCTAACAAAGAAAGGTAAGGAAAACAAACGTTCTTAAAGCAATAGCGAGCAAAGTAATGAATATGACACTTAGAACTCCCTTTTGAAACGCAACCCCAAACTTTGATACATCAAGGGAAGATCACACATACTTAGGGCCGAATTCAACTTTTTGGACCCTTTCTTCAACAACCAACACCTGTGATCTTATTCTCACTTATTTTGAACACTTTTCACATTTTTTCACTTACTTTTCTTTTCTTTTTCTTTTTCTACCCGTGCCTCTGTTGATACTTGGCACACACCCACACACAAAAATCCCTTCCCCCACACTTGTTTGCTGCCTAATAATGAACAAAGGGAATTCACTCTAGGTCATGCTTCACTACGCCTTAAGAACAAGGGTAAGGATGGTCCTAATCTTGGCTAGGTAGGGAACATGTGTGTAAACAAAGAAAATGGCTAAACAAGGCTCAACGGGGGTTAATCCTACAAAATTTAATGCACAGGGATAAGGCTATTTAGCACTGGTTCACTACACAACTTCATCTTGTTTATGTGTTATGCACTTCAATATCATGCTTTGAATGAAACAGGTATGAGTTCTAGTATTTGGAACTAAATGATGAAACGCCTTCTAAGTAGCAACCAAGCAAAGAATGATGAGATCATGCAACGACTTTAGAAAACAATAAATGCACAAATTTTTAACTCTCCAAAGAATGTTTTAAGCTCAAGTCTCTCAGGGTTGTAGCGTTAATTTGAGTTCCTTCCTTCAAGCATGTTACAAAAACTAATTTTTTTTCTTTTATGATTGCATGTGAATTCATAAATTATAACCACAACCAAGCATAAACAAGAGAGCAATTCAAACTTCTATCCATGTTTATAACTTTCCTTAATAGTCATGCAATTAAAAACCGAATCCTCATCATTGTGTTGGAAGGTACCCTAAGACACAAACAAACACACAAAAACAACTCATTTTGGGTTTTTCAAAACACTTTTTCAAATTTTTATGAAATTTTCGGATTATCTTTTCAAAACACACTAATATGCTTCAAAACACACTAAAAACACTTTAAAACAGTGAAAAACAACATTCGAAGTGATAGGTGATAAAATCCCACGAAAATCATGCAAAAACAACTTTTTTACCCCCTCCCCCCCCCCCCAACACTTAAACCAAACATTGTCCTCAATGTTTCCAACCTAAACTCACATAAAAACAATCAAACAAGCAACACATAAGCATAGAAAGATAAGGGCAGCAAGGAAAAAGGTTGAAAAGAAGCAAATCTGGATGTAGAGCCGATTCTAGGTGTTCTTTATTGGCATGGGTTGCCTTCCACGAAGCGCTTGCTTTAACGTCGTGCAGCCGGACGAATACCATCCTTCAAGCTTCCTTGGAGCCCACGGCATGGAGGGTTAGGTTCTCTACCACATGCTCCTCAAACAGGTCGTAATAGGGCTTCAAACGATGCCCATTCACCTTGAATTCGTGTCCGATTTTCAAGCTTTGAACTTGGACTGCACCATGAGGAAAAACATTAGTAACAACAAAGGGTCCAATCCACTTAGAACGTAACTTACCGGGGAATAACCGAAGGCGAGAATCAAAGAGGAGCACTTTCTGCCCCTTAGAGAACGTCTTTGTACGAAGCATCTTGTCATGATACGCCTTGGTCATGTCCTTGTAAATGCGGGCATTCTCGTAAGCCTCGTGCCTAATCTCCTCGAGTTCATTCAATTGGAGCTTTCTGTGCACCCCAGCGGCATCTATATCCATGTTGAAAGTCTTCACAGCCCAATGTGCCTTGTGCTCTAACCCGACTCGCAAATAGCATGGCTTGCCATAGATGAGCCAAAAAGGTGACATGCCAATGGGGGTTTTGTAGGTCGTACGATAAGCCCACAATGCATCGTCCAAGTGCAAGCTCCAATCCCTCATGGTTGGCCCCACGGTTTTCTCTAGTATTTGCTTGATCTTCCTATTTGAAACCTCGGCTTGCCCATTGGTTTGAGGATGATAAGGTGTTGAAACCTTATGCGTAACGTTGTACTTCTTGAGCAAAGCTTCAATGGTTTGATTACAAAAGTGGGAGCCTCCATCACTAATGAGAACTCTAGGCATTCCAAACCTAGCAAAAATGTTAGCTTTCACAAAATCTGCAACAACCTTAGAATCGTTAGTGCGGGTGGCTTTTGCTTCCACCCATTTTGAAACATAATCAACTGCTAGCAAGATATAAGTGAAACCATAAGATGGAGGGAAAGGACCCATAAAATCAATACCCCAAATGTCAAAAATTTCAACAAAGGATAGGGGTTGCTGCTGCATTTGGTCATTGGCACCTATATTTCCCGTTCTTTGGCAACGATCACAGGTTAGGCAAAAAGTTCTAGCATCTTTAAACAAAGTAGGCAAATAAAATCCACATTCAAAAACTTTTAATGCCGTTCTTTGGGTGCCAAAATGTCCACCGCAAGCATAAGTATGACAAAATCTTAGAATTGAATGAAATTCACAATCATGCACACATCTACGCAAAATCTGATCAGAGCAATACTTCCACAAATAGGGATCATCCCAAACATAGAATCGTGCATCTTTTCGAAGTTTATCAAATTGGTGCTTGGTGAGAGTGCTTGGAACTTGTTTCAACACTAAGTAATTCACTAGATCGGCATACCAGGGTTCACTTACCTCAACGGACAGCAGCTGCTCATCAGGGAAAGTTTCAGGGATAGGCACGGCATGCTCATGCTCATCATGGATCATTCGGCTTAAGTGGTCAGCCACCACATTCTCGCTTCCCTTCTTGTCTCGGATTTCGATGTCGAACTCTTGAAGAAGAAGCATCCAACGAATAAGCCTAGGTTTTGCTTCCTTCTTCGTTAGTAAGTACTTCAAAGCTGCATGATCAGTATAAACAATCATTTTAGTGCTAATTAAATAAGACCGAAACTTATCTAAAGCAAAGACAACAGCTAGAAGTTCTTTTTCCGTTGTGGAGTAGTTCAATTGGGCATCATTGAGAGTCCGAGAGGCATAGTATATGACATGCGGCTGCTTGTCTTTTGTTTGCCCCAAAACAGCTCCTAATGCATAGTCGGATGCATCGCACATAAGCTCGAAAGGATTGCTCCAATCAGGAGGAACAATGATAGGGGCCGAAGTGACCTTCTCCTTGAGTTGCTTGAATGCCGATTCACACTCCTCATCAAACTTGAAGGGCACATCCTTTTGAAGTAATCAGCAAAGGGGATTGGAAATCTTAGAAAAATCCTTGATGAAACACCTATAGAACCCTGCATGGCCAAGAAACGAACGAACCTCTCTAACCGAAGTAGGAGAGGATAAGTGACGTACAAGGTCTATCTTTGATTTATCTACTTCAATTCCTTTTTCTGAAATGATATGGCCTAAAACTATACCTTGTTTAACCATAAAATGACATTTTTCCCAATTCAAGACAAGGTTAGTTTCAACACATCGTTTCAAGATCAAGGTCAGATTATCCAAACAATTATCAAAAGAATCCCCAAGCACACTGAAATCATCCATAAATACCTCAATTATCTTCTCAACAAAAACAGAGAAAATACTTATCATACACCTTTGGAAAGTGGCAGGTGCGTTGCATAGGCCGAATGGCATGCGACGATAAGCAAAAGTTCCAAAGGGACACGTGAATGTGGTCTTCTCTTGATCATCCGGGGCTATCACAATTTGGTTATATCCAGAATATCCATCAAGAAAATAATAAAAATCACGACCAGCTAAACTTTCAAGCATTTGGTCGATGAATGGCAAAGGAAAGTGATATTTCCTTGTTGTGGCGTTTAGCTTCCAATAGTCAATACAAACTCGCCATCCAGTTTGAATTCGTGTAGGCACCAACTCATTCTCTGCATTCTTGACAACAGTAACTCTAGACTTCTTGGGAACGACTTGAATTGGTGAAACCCAACGGCTATCGAAAATAGGATAGATCACTCCACAATCTAAAAGCTTGATTATTTCCTTCTTCACAACTTCCATCATTGGAGGGTTGAGATGGCGTTGAGCCTCTCAGGATGGTTTAGTCCCCTCCTCAAGAAGTATGCGGTGCATGCAAGTGGTGGGGCTAATTCCGTTAATATCGGCCAAGGTCCATCCTATGACTGTTTTGTACTCCTGCAACACCCTCACAAGTTTCTCTTCCTCATGCGCCATGAGACTTGAAGAAACGATGATGGGCAATGTCTCGTCATTTCCCAATACTTTAAATGGTCCGGCAATGGCTTAAGTTCAAGAGAAGGTGCCTGAATAATAGAAGGTAACATCTTAGTAAAAACTGAACTTGAAATTGAGAGTGGAACCTTACCATATTGTTGGGGTAATGACTTAAGGGCAGCCACAACCTCTGCAACTTCTTCACTAAAGGGCACGACAATGGAATCCCCAATCTGGCCGTGGGTTTGCATTACTCCAATTTCTTGGTTTTTGAGTTCTATGCCCTTCGTAATGGCTATTTCAAGGGCATCCTCGTTCAATTCCTCAAGATACTCCTGTGCCAAAGAATCAATAACATCAATAGAAAAACAATAGTGATCATCAATGGGGTATCACATAGTTTCAGAAATATTAAAATCAATAACTTCCCCATCGAATTCCATCGTCAAAGTTCCCTTGAATACATCAATCTTTGTACGAGTTGTCTTCAGGAATGGCCTACCAAGGAGAATCGGCAAAGAGGTGGAATGGGCTGAATCTTCCATGTCTAAAATGTAAAAATCAGCCGGGAAGATCAAGTGGTTCACCTGCACTAAAACATCCTCCAAAACACCTTTTGGGTATGCGTTAGAACGATCAGCCAATTGTATAATCACACCATCCTTTTTCAATTCACCCAAGTTCATAGATGCATAAATGGAGTAAGGCATGGCATTTATAGATGCACCTAAATCTAGCATTGCATTTTCAAACCGAGTATTGCCAATTACACAAGGAATCGTAAAACTACCAGGGTTTTTGCATTTAGTGGGTAGTTTCCGTTGCAATACGGCTAAAACATTTTCACTTACCTTAACTACCTCTTTGTTCGACATTCTTCTCTTGGTTGTGCACAACTCCTGGAGAAATTTGGCATATTTCGAGACTTGTTTAATTGCATCAAGGAGTGGTATGTTCACTTGCACTTTCCGGAATGTTTCAAGAATGTCATTCTCATTCTCATCCTTCTTCGATTGCATGAACCTACAAGGAAAAAGAACATTGGTCAGATTAGTATTAAGTGAATTTGAAACCAACTTTCCTTGTTTGGCCGAATTAGGAGTGATGGAGGCCTGCGGCAAAGGTTGATTCACTCTTGCCGTGGGTGTGCTAGTGCTTTGCTCCTCGTTTTGCAACTTTTCATCTTCTTTCTGGGCAGATTTGGGAGTGTTGGACTCAACTCCAACTTCTTTTCCACTACGCTAGATAATGGCTTGGGCAGATTCGAATCCTTCATTTGGATTCACATTTATCCCACTAGGTAGCTTACCTTGTTCTCTACTGAATTTCCCCATGAATTCAGCCATTTGTCCCATTTGTTTCTTCAAATCTTCCACTTCCTTGGCTTGATTTTGCATGCCCTGCGCCACATTAGTTAATAATTGAACAAGTTGATCATTATCCATGGACGTACCTATCCTAGATTGGGCCGAAAGTGGTTGATTTTGTTGATATGGCCATGGGAACCCAAGGGGGGTTTTGCCGAAATCCCCCTTGTTGTGCAGGTTGTTGTGGCTCTTTCCACTTCATATTAGGGTGATCTCTCCATCCGGGGTTGTATGTGTTCGAGTATGGATCGTATTTGGTTTGATTTTGGCCTTGAATCCAATAACATTGGTAGATTCCCATCCACCATTCTCGATCAACTGAGGGCAATTCTCGGATAAATGCCCTTGGATGGAGCACACGGTGCAAACTTGATTTTCTTGTGCTTTGGACCCAATTACAACCTGAGACACAAGAGAGGTAAGGTTAGCTAATTGTGATTGAATTTCAGAAATTGTACTTACCTCATTGACATGTTGCTTCCGTGGGTTTTCTCTCTGTCTAACACCTTCATATTGTTGTGCATTGAGGGCTCGGTTTGCAATCAAAGTCTTGGCAGCCACCAGGGTCTTGTCAACCAACACACCACCCACCGAGGCATCTAACATTTGGCGTTCAATGGGGAGGAGTCCTTTGTAGAAGTATTGAATGAGCAGCTCCTCCTTCATTTGGTGCTGTGGACATGAAGTAACAAGAGTTTTAAAACGTTCATAATAAGCTGGGAACGACTCACCTTGATTTTGTTGGATGCCACTAATCTGTTTCCTCAAGAGAATGATTCTTGAAGTTGGGAAAAATTTCTCTAAGAATGCTCGTTTCATACTTTCCCAAGATGTAACTGTCCCAGGTGCTAGTTTGATGCGATGTAAAACAGCACACAAATTAAACCCTATTGTTAACAGTTGTAGTAAAGATGCAAGTAGGGATCGTTCTGGACCGAGGATTAGGAGGGATTGCTAATCTACTCTAAACTGACTTAAAAACACAAAAACATACTTAAAAACACTTAACAAGACTCACAAGACTCACAGGACTCAAAACAAACTTAAAAGACTCAAAACAGTTTAAAACGGCCAAATAGACTCAAAACAGACAGTAGGGAATTATTTGGACGAATTCTAGACTACTAAGACTCAAAACACTCAATTGGACAGATTTAAACACACTTCTAACTAATCTAACACACTTAATTAAAGGGGAATTGGGTTTTGGACCAAAATTAAGCTAAAAACAAGCAGAAAGTAGAACTAAACAGATTTGCACGAAATTGGGTGAATTGATGGATGATGGACTAGCTAGAAGGTTCTTCTCCATACATGACACACTTGCATACAAACCAATTTTCAGTTGTTCATTTGATTAACCATGAAACTCAACACTCCAGATTAATTAGGTACGCTTAAATTAATCTTCAAGTTCTCCTTAAGTTATTGAATTGGATGGGAATTGATAGGAGCATATTTATGCTACTTATTTAGTGTGTTTTCTTGCATTTGTTTAGCTAGTTGTTGCTTAATATAGTGTTTAAAGTCATTTTCGTGTGTTTTTAGGTCCAAGAAGCAAAGTTGGCAAAAAGATGCATTTTGGAGCATTTTAGAGCAAATCTGGGCTTGGAATGGATAGCACAAGCAATGGGCATGAAGATGGACGAATTTGGAGTCCAAATGGAGTTAGGAATATGTTTCAAGGTTGGAGAAATAAATTCAAATCATTGAAGATAAGGAATCAGCTCAAAAGAAGGAGAATTATCCAAAACATTATCCAAAACAACCTTATCTTATCTTATCTTATCCAATCCTTATCCTATCTTACCTTACCTTATCCAATCTTATCCTAATCTTATCCTAACCTGTTTTCTTCAGTTTAGGGGACTTAAAACCTGATTTCTAGAAGTCCTATCCATTCCCCTACAAAAGTGGCGCCCCAAACTCTTCTAGAAACCCCAAAATCTGCCCAGAAACACATTCTTTCTAGAAGCCTAAAAATCTGGCGTCTCCTTCCCTTCTAGAATCCTTTTTCCTTGCCTTGCAAGGCATTCCCTGCGCTTATTCCTTTGTGCCGTGGGTTTTCAGGCCCTTTCCCTCTTGGATTCTGATTGTTAGGCCTTTTCCTTGTGGATTTGGGTTCTACAAATCCTTTTCAGAAATTAATTGGACCACAATTCCTTTTCAAAAGTAATTGCCGCACCCTAATCCTATTTTTCTGCTAAGTCCAAGTCCTAAACTGATTTCCCTAGGGTTTGCCATGCTATATATACATATTTTCAAGCCCTGCCGCACACCACCACCCATCCATACGAATTCTACACACCTCTACACATCTCAGCCATTCCAAACACCATTCATAAACCCTAAACCACTTGTGCCGCAGCCCTGCAAGGAGAGGAGGAGCAGCTTTGGAGCGTGTTGCACCCAATCTGGAGTGCTGGGCGTTCTTAGGTGTCTTCTACCTTATGTTTTCGTTGATTAATTTAGTTTTCCTTTGTTTTGCTGTAATCATGAGAGGCTAAACTCGTTTTTTAGCTAAAGGCTACTTTGAAACCATGATTTTGTGTGTGATATGACTTGATAAATTTCGGTTACAGATTCTTGAAGTATGAATGCAATTGGCTTAACTGTTTGAATTAGAACTTATTTCTGTTTGTTGATTGAGGGTCGACACTTAATTGGCATGCATAAATTTGATGCTAGGATATAAGTAAGTTTCACATAATCGTTACAAACTTATGTTCGCAAGTAGTAAAGGTTGCTGGAACAATCGTGTTAAGTTCAATTCTTGGTGTGAGTAACATGATGTCATAGTTATGAATGCCTCGTCAATGCTTATGATTCTCATTGAGCGTAATGATCTCTGATTGTGTCTCTATTATGATGTCATGTAGGGAAATTGATGAGAATAATTTGGTTGTAGATGAGTTGTCCGTCCAATTCAATGAAATTAGGAGAATCTGAGGGTTAATTAGTGATTGACACGGTTAATCTGGGGCATTGTCATTCGTAATTCAATGAA
This sequence comes from Heteromeles arbutifolia, assembly GCA_024362995.1. NCBI lineage: Eukaryota > Viridiplantae > Streptophyta > Magnoliopsida > Rosales > Rosaceae > Heteromeles > Heteromeles arbutifolia. The sequence goes on along the minus strand of JANCRC010000002.1, from coordinate 31,586,049 downwards.
AACGTAACTGGAAGTCAAGTTATATGCATATAAGTCATGTGTGGATAAGGAAACCTCTAGCTAGTTCACCATCCATCCTAAAAACCCAATTTCGTCTAAATCTGCCAAGTTTAAAGTCTGTGTTAGTTTTAACTTAGTTTCACTCTAAAACCAATCCCCCTTCACTTGTTTGAGTCTAATTAGTTAGAATCTGTCTTAGTTTGTGTTTTTGTGTGTTTTGAGTCAAGTTTAATTCAATTTTCGTCCAAAGTTGTGTCTAGTGTCTAGAATCTGTCCAATTAGTGTTTTTGAGCAGTTTTGAGTATTTTGAACCTGTTTTGAGTCTTACTAGTCTATTTAGAGTCCTTTGAGTCTTTTCAAACGTTTTTAACTTTGTTTTTTGTATTTTAAGTCAGTTTAGAGGTTTTAGCAAGCCCTCCTAATCCCCGGTTTAGAACGATCCCTACTTGCATTTATACTACGATTTGACGACAAGAGGGTTTAATTTGAGTGCTTAACTTTAATCACATCAAAATTTTGGCGCCGTTGCCGGGGATTAGCAACTTTGCTAATCCCCCGTTATTTTGTTTTTTTTATCTTCATGTGTGTGTTAGTCTAGTCTAGATTCTGATTCTAGTTTGTTTTCTTTGTTTTCAGGTACTAGTTTATGACTCGTAGTTCTCAAGTGGTTCGTGAGCATATCTTGGATTTTGACGGCAATTTTGAACGAACCTTGAGAAGGAAAAGAAAGAACCCAGAACCTCACCCACCTAGTTCAAGTTCTGAAGCTGAGGTTGAGGAGCAAGAAGAGGCCGAATCTGAGGAGATAGAGGAGGCCGAGGTTGAAGAAGTTATGGCTGCAGATAATCGAACCATTAAGGAGCTTTCGGCCTCGGGATTGGATAATGCAGTACCCCTATGTATCCAATATCCTAGGGCAGCTCCAGATAAGACCGACGAGTTCGAATTGAAGTCTAGCTTGTTGCATCACATTCCCAAATACCATGGGCTGTCCATGGAAGATCCAAACAAGCATTTGAAGGAATTTGAAGTGGTTTGCTCAAGTATGACACCCATTAATGTCGATGGGAATATTTTGAAAATGAAAGCCTTTCCATTCTCATTGTTGGAAAAGGCTAAAGATTGGTTGTACGAATTGGCGCCCGGAACTGTCACATCTTGGGAAAGTATGAAACGAGCATTCTTGGAGAAGTTTTTCCCAACTTCAAGAGTCATTCTCTTGAGGAAACGGATTAGTGGTATTCAGCAAAATCAAGGAGAGTCTTTCCCTGCATATTATGAGCGTTTTAAGGGCCTAGTTGCGTCATGCCCTCAACACCAAATGAAGGAGGAACTGCTCATTCAATACTTCTATGAAGGACTCCTCCCCATTGAACGCCAAATGCTAGATGCATCAGCGGGTGGTGCATTGGTTGACAAGACGCCTGTGGCTGCCAAAACCTTAATTGCGAACCGAGCCCTCAATGCACAACAATATGAAGGTGTAGGACAAAGAGAGAGCCCACGACAGCAGCATGTCAATGAGGTAAGTGCTATTTCTGAAATTCAATCACAATTGGCTAATCTTACTCTCCTTGTGTCTCAGGTTGTCGAATGACCAAAATCACAACCACCACCAATCTGTGGCGTGTGCACCATGCAAGGCCACCAATCTGAAAGTTGCCCTCAATTGATTGAGAATGGAGGATGGGAGAGTGCCAACGCTGTTGGGTTCCAAGGCCAAAATCAGCCCCGATATGACCCATATGCAAATACCTACAATTCAGGTTGGAAAGATCATCCAAATCTGCGTTGGAGGGAACCCCAACAACCTCAACAGCAAGGTGGATTCCGGCCACCAACCCCTGGGATGTTTCCAAAGCCATATGCAACCATGCAATCCCAAACACAATCTGCCCAAAATAACTCAGGTTCGTCTCTTGATAATGATCAAGTTATTCAATTACTAACTACTTTGGCACAGGGGCAGCAAAATCAAACCAAAGAGATGCAAAACTATGCCAAAGAGGTACAAAATCAAGCCCGAGAGGTGACTGAATTGAAGAAACAGATGGGACAAATGGCTGAGTTTATGGGGCAGTTTCGAGAGCACGGCAAACTTCCTAGTTCTACCACTGTGAATCCGAAGGGAGGGTTCGAATCTGTCAAGGCCATGACCCTAAGAAGTGGCAAAGAGGTTGGGACCGATCCAAAAACATCTGAATCTGCCCAAAAGGAGGATGAGACGTTGTTACAACAGGAGGCAGAACAAGAGAAAGCCACGGCAAAGGTTGCTCCAACCTTGCCGCAGCCTTCCAATGCACTTAAACCCTCCAAAACGTCCACCACAGGTAAGTTGGGTTCAAATTCGATTGATTCTAACCTTGTTCCACCCAATGCACCATTCCCTCACAGATTTATGCAATCAAAGAAGGAGGAAACCGAAAAAGACATTCTAGAAACGTTTCGAAAGGTGCAAGTCAACATTCCACTCCTTGATGCAATCAAGCAAGTTCCCAAATATGCCAAATTCTTGAAGGAGCTGTGCACAACAAAGAGGAGATTTTCAACTAAGGAGGTTGTTCGGGTAAGTGAAAATGTTTCAGCGGTGTTGCAACGCAAATTGCCTCCCAAATGCAAGGACCCAGGTAGCTTTACAATTCCATGTGTTATTGGTAATACCAGGTTCGAACATGCAATGTTAGATCTAGGTGCATCAATAAATGTCATGCCTTATTCTATTTATGCATCTATGAATTTGGGCGAATTGAAAAATGATGGAGTGATTATTCAATTAGCCGATAGATCTAACGCTTATCCAAAGGGAGTTTTGGAGGATGTCTTAGTGCAGGTTAATCATCTCATCTTCCCCGCTGATTTCTACGTGCTAGAGATGGAAGATTCGGCCCATTCCACCCCATTGCCGATTCTACTTGGAAGACCATTCATGAAAACAGCTCGCACAAAGATTGATGTGTTCACAGGGATCTTGACAATGGAGTTTGATGGGGATGTTATTGATTTTAAAATTTCTGAAGCTATGAAATATCCTAATGATGATCATTCTTGCTTTGCAATTGATATAATTGATTCAATGGCGCAGGAGCACTTGGAACAATTGCATGAGGATGCACTTGAAATGGTTCTTACAAATGGAATTGGATGCAAGAACCATGGGGCAGAACCAAGCACAACCCACGGCACCATTGAAGAACACCATGCCGTGCCCCCTAGTGATGATGTAGCTGAGATGGTGGCTGCCCTAGAATCTTTGCCAAAACAATATGGGAAGCCCCCAATCCCAATTTCAGATTCGATTTTGACTAATAAGTTGCTTCCTTCAGTAATACAGCCACCCTCCCTTGAACTTAAACCGTTACCAAGTCACTTGAAGTATGTTTTCTTGGGAGATCATGAGACATTGCCGGTCATCATCTCATCCTCACTCACGGCACAAGAAGAGGACAGATTGGTGCGTGTTTTGAGAGAGTATAAAACAGCCATTGGATGGACCTTGGCCGATATCAAGGGAATTAGCCCCACCACTTGCATGCATCGTATTCTTTTGGAAGAAGGAGCCAAACCATCTCGAGAAGCACAACGCCGACTCAATCCACCCATGATGGAAGTTGTGAAGAAGGAAATAATCAAGCTACTAGATTGCGGAGTGATTTACCCCATTTCTGATAGCCGATGGGTCTCTCCGATCCAAGTTGTTCCTAAGAAGTCCGGAGTCACTGTGGTCAAAAATGAAGAGAATGAGCTTGTGCCTACCCGAATCCAAACCGGATGGAGAGTTTGCATTGACTATAGGAAGCTCAACGCCACAACTAGAAATGATCACTTTCCGTTGCCCTTTATTGATCAAATGCTTGAAAGGTTAGCCGGTCATGCTTTTTATTGTTTTCTTGATGGCTATTCAGGTTACAATCAGATTGTTATAGCCCCGGATGACCAAGAGAAGACCACCTTCACGTGCCCCTTTGGTACCTTTGCTTATAGACGAATGCCATTTGGTTTGTGCAATGCACCAGCCACGTTCCAAAGGTGTATGGTAAGTATTTTCTCTGATTTTGTGGAAAAGATCATTGAGGTATTTATGGATGATTTCAGTGTCTTTGGAGATTCATTTGATGGATGTTTGGATAATCTTACTTTGATTTTAAAATGATGCATCGAAACTAACCTTGTGTTGAATTGGGAAAAGTGTCATTTTATGGTCAAACAAGGTATAGTGTTGGGGCATATCATATCTGAAAAAGGAATTGAGGTTGATAAGTCTAAAATAGATCTTGTACGCTACTTACCCTCTCCCACTTCGGTGAGAGAGGTTCGTTCTTTTCTTGGCCACGCAGGATTCTATAGGCGATTTATCAAGGACTTCTCCAAAATTGCACAGCCCCTATGCCGTCTCCTTCAAAAAGAAGTGTCTTTTGAGTTTAATGCGGAGTGTGAGACGGCCTTTACACATCTCAAGGAAGTGCTCACTTCGGCCCCCATCATCACTCCACCAGATTGGAGCCTCCCTTTTGAGCTAATGTGTGATGCATCCGATTATGCAATTGGAGCTGTTTTAGGCCAGAGGAAGAACAAACAGCCCCATGTCATCTATTACGCCTCTCGGACCTTAAACGATGCTCAACTGAACTATTCTACCATGGAAAAAGAACTTCTTACTGTTGTCTTTGCTTTAGATAAATTTCGCTCATATTTACTTGGCACTAAAGTAATTGTATATTCTGACCATGCAGCCTTGAAGTACCTTCTCACCAAGAAGGAGGCCAAACCAAGGCTGATTCGTTGGATGCTCTTACTCCAAGAGTTCGACATTGAGATTAGGGACAAGAAAGGGAGTGAAAACGTGGTGGCTGACCACCTAAGTCGATTGGTGCACAATGAAGAGCCCCTCCCCATTCCAGAAACGTTCCCAGACGAGCAATTGCTGTCTATAGAGGTAAGTGAGCCTTGGTATGCTGATTTGGTCAATTATTTGGTCACAAAACGTGTCCCTAGCACCCTAGACAAATATAAACGTGATAAACTTCAAAAGGATGCTAGATTTTATGTTTGGGACGATCCATACTTGTGGAAATATTGCCCGGATCAGATTATTCGAAGATGTGTGCATAACTCTGAGTTTAATTCCATTCTTGCTTTCTGTCATACTTATGCATGTGGGGGTCATTTTGGCACCCAAAGAACAGCACTCAAGGTGTTAGAATGTGGTTTTTATTGGCCTACATTGTTTAAAGATGCTCGAACTTTCTGCATAACATGTGATAGATGTCAAAGAACAGGTAACATGGGTGCAAGGGATCAAATGCCGCAGACCCCTATCTTCAATGTCGAAATTTTTGATGTTTGGGGTATTGATTTCATGGGTCCTTTTCCTTCTTCATATGGTTTCATTTATATCTTGCTTGCGGTTGATTATGTATCGAAATGGGTGGAAGCAAAAGCCACCCGTACTAATGATTCTCGAGTGGTTGCAGATTTCATTAAATCTAACATATTCTCCAGATTCGGTATGCCTAGAGTGTTTATAAGTGATGGAGGCTCCCATTTTTGCAACCGGACCATTGAGGCGCTGTTTAAGAAGTATAACGTCAAGCATAAGGTTGCAACGCCTTATCACCCTCAAACAAGTGGCCAAGCCGAGGTTTCAAATAGGGAAATCAAGCAGATTTTGGAGAAGACTGTTGGGCCAACCCGGAAGGATTGGAGTTTGCGTTTAGACGATGCACTGTGGGCATATCGTACGGCCTACAAAACACCCCTAGGGATGTCTCTATTTCGGCTCATCTATGGCAAGCCGTGTCACCTACCTGTGGAACTAGAGCACAAGGCGCATTGGGCTGTGAAAACATTCAATTTGGACATAGATGCGGCTGGAGTGCATAGAAAGCTCCAATTGAGTGAACTTGAGGAGCTAAGGAATGAAGCATATGAGAATGCCCGAATTTACAAGGAGAAAACAAAGGCGTTTCATGACAAGATGATTCGGGGCAAAACATTTTCAATTGGGCAGAAAGTGTTGCTCTTCAACTCCCGTTTACGTTTATTCCCTGGTAAGTTACGTTCTAAGTGGATTGGTCCTTTTGTTGTTACTAATGTTTTTCCACATGGTGCAGTCCAAGTCCAAAGCTTAAGGAACGGACAAGAATTCAAGGTGAACGGGCACCGTTTGAAGCCATACTACGAGAACATTGTGGGGCAGGTTGTGGAAGAAGTTCCTTTCCATGCCGTGGGCTCCAATGATGCTTAAACCGAGGAATCGTCCGGCTGCAAGACGTTAAAGCAAGCGCTTCTTGGGAGGCAACCCATGCATTCGAATAAAGACGACCTAGGAACAACCAGCTCAAACCCAGATTTGCGTTCTTAACCCTACTCTTTATTGCTTTTGTTTTGCCATATCTGTTATGTGTGTTAGTTGTGTTGTTTGCTTGCTTGTGTGTGAGTCCTTGCTTGAAACATTGAGGACAATGTTTGATTTAAGTGTGGGGGGGTAACCAAAATGTTTTGATGCAAATTCGTAGGGTTTTATTGCCCATAACTTCTAATGTTGTTCCTTGCTGTTTTTAAGCGTTTTTAAGCTGTTTTGATTCAAAAATCCGAAAATCCCATAAAAATTTGAAAAATTGTTTTAAAAAAACCCAAAAAGAGTTGTTTTTGTGTGTTTGTTTGTGTCTTAGGTACCTTCCAACACAATGATGAGGATTTGGTTTGTAATTGCATGACTGTTAAAGAGAGTTGTAAACATGGATGAAAGTTTGATTTACTCTTTGGTTTATGCTTGGTTGTGGTTATAACTTATGAATTCACATGCAATCATAAAAGAAAAATCAGTTTTTGTAACATGCTTGAAGGAAGGAACTCAAACTAACGCTACAACCCTGAGAGACTTGAGCCTTTAACGTTCTTTGGAGAGTTAAAAAAAATCTGTGCATTTGTTGTTTTCTAAAGTCGTTGCATGATCTCATTATTCTTTGCTTGGTTGCTACTTAGAAGGCGTTTCATCATTTAGTTCCAAATACTAGAACTCATATCCGTTTTATTCAAAGCATGAAATTGATTCGCATAACACATAACAAGATGAAGTGTTTAGTTAAAACCAGTGCCAAAAAGCCTAACCCTTTGCATATGTATTGTAGGTTCAGCCCCTTTGAGCCATATTTAGCCTATGTTCTTTGTTAACCCACATTATCCTCACCTAGCCTAGATTAGGACCATCCATACCTTTGTTCTTGAAGCATAGTAACGCATGACTCAATATGAATTCCTTTTGATCATTGTTTGGCAGAAAACAAGTGTGGGGGAAGTGAGTTTTGTTGTGGGTGTGCCAAAGTCTTGAATGAGGCACGGCAAAAAAAAGAAAAGAAAAAAAAAAAAAAAAAAAAGAAGAAGAAAAATCCGTAGAAAATAGAAAGACAAAAAGAAAAAGTTGTGAAAAGAATGAAAAAGGAGTTGAAAAGATGTGAAGAAGAGTTCTCAAGTGTTGTTTGTTGAAGGAAGGGTCCAAAACATTGAATACGGCCCTAATTGTTGCTTGAAACTTCCCTTGTGTTTCAAAGTTGATTTCTGCATGCTAAAGGGAATTCTAAGTGTCATATTCATTACTTTGCTTGCTATTGCTGTAAGAACGTTTGTTTTCTTTACCTTTCTTTGTTAGCTAACTCCCCAAAGCCCCGTTACAACCCTATGCTTCAATCTTGAGTGTTGTGTGTTTCAATATGTGGAGTTTGGGATTGATATGAGCATATGGTGTCACTGGTTCTCGCATCTAAGTAGTAGCATTCCATTCATGAGATCATATCTATACATGCTTATTAACTCCAGAAATTGCTTTCTTTGTTATAAACATATGTGAGTGTTCGTTTTCATATTTACATCAATCTTCTCACATATACCTAGTGTAGGGTGTGTAGTCAGAAAATGTGTGTGAAAATAGAGTGCATATCTAGTAAGGAATTGAGGGAATTCTCTAAGGCATGTTACTGCATTCAAAACATCGTTTTAATTGGTTATTTGTGAACTAGTAAGTAGTGACTATGATTAAGTATGTGCTTAAGCGTAAAGATGACCAAAATCTGTGGGGATGATGATTTTTAACATGCCATGTGCATTGGAAATCCCTGAGACAATTGTTGGAAGGTTTAGGTTACGTTTTGTTTGTTTTGTTTTGCTCGAGGACTAGCAAAAGCTAAGTGTGGGGGAATTTGATAGGAGCATATTTATGCTACTTATTTAGTGTGTTTTCTTGCATTTGTTTAGCTAGTTGTTGCTTAATATAGTGTTTAAAGTCATTTTCGTGTGTTTTTAGGTCCAAGAAGCAAAGTTGGCAAAAAGATGCATTTTGGAGCATTTTAGAGCAAATCTGGGCTTGGAATGGATAGCACAAGCAATGGGCATGAAGATGGACGAATTTGGAGTCCAAATGGAGTTAGGAATATGTTTCAAGGTTGGAGAAATAAATTCAAATCATTGAAGATATGGAATCAGCTCAAAAGAAGGAGAATTATCCAAAACATTATCCAAAACAACCTTATCTTATCTTATCTTATCCAATCCTTATCCTATCTTACCTTACCTTATCCAATCTTATCCTAATCTTATCCTAACCTGTTTTCTTCAGTTTAGGGGACTTAAAACCTGATTTCTAGAAGTCCTATCCATTCCCCTACAAAAGTGGCGCCCCAAACTCTTCTAGAAACCCCAAAATCTGCCCAGAAACACATTCTTTCTAGAAGCCTAAAAATCTGGCGTCTCCTTCCCTTCTAGAATCCTTTTTCCTTGCCTTGCAAGGCATTCCCTGCGCTTATTCCTTTGTGCCGTGGGTTTTCAGGCCCTTTCCCTCTTGGATTCTGAATGTTAGGCCTTTTCCTTGTGGATTTGGGTTCTACAAATCCTTTTCAGAAATTAATTGGACCACAATTCCTTTTCAAAAGTAATTGCCGCACCCTAATCCTATTTTTCTGCTAAGTCCAAGTCCTAAACTGATTTCCCTAGGGTTTGCCATGCTATATATACATATTTTCAAGCCCTGCCGCACACCACCACCCATCCATACGAATTCTACACACCTCTACACATCTCAGCCATTCCAAACACCATTCATAAACCCTAAACCACTTGTGCCGCAGCCCTGCAAGGAGAGGAGGAGCAGCTTTGGAGCGTGTTGCACCCAATCTGGAGTGCTGGGCGTTCTTAGGTGTCTTCTACCTTATGTTTTCGTTGATTAATTTAGTTTTCCTTTGTTTTGCTGTAATCATGAGAGGCTAAACTCGTTTTTTAGCTAGAGGCTACTTTGAAACCATGATTTTGTGTGTGATATGACTTGATAAATTTCGGTTACAGATTCTTGAAGTATGAATGCAATTGGCTTAACTGTTTGAATTAGAACTTATTTCTGTTTGTTGGTTGGGGGTCGACACTTAATTGGCATGCATAAATTTGATGCTAGGATATAAGTAAGTTTCACATAATCGTTACAAACTTATGTTCGCAAGTAGTAAAGGTTGCTGGAACAATCGTGTTAAGTTCAATTCTTGGTGTGAGTAACATGATGTCATAGTTATGAATGCCTCGTCAATGCTTACGATTCTCATTGAGCGTAATGATCTCTGATTGTGTCTCTATTATGATGTCATGTAGGGAAATTGATGAGAATAATTTGGTTGTAGATGAGTTGTCCGTCCAATTCAATGAAATTAGGAGAATCTGAGGGTTAATTAGTGATTGACACGGTTAATCTGGGGCATTGTCATTCGTAATTCAATGAAAACGTAACTGGAAGTCAAGTTATATGCATATAAGTCATGTGTGGATAAGGAAACCTCTAGCTAGTTCACCATCCATCCTAAAAACCCAATTTCGTCTAAATCTGCCAAGTTTAAAGTCTGTGTTAGTTTTAACTTAGTTTCACTCTAAAACCAATCCCCCTTCACTTGTTTGAGTCTAATTAGTTAGAATCTGTCTTAGTTTGTGTTTTTGTGTGTTTTGAGTCAAGTTTAATTCAATTTTCGTCCAAAGTTGTGTCTAATGTCTAGAATCTGTCCAATTAGTGTTTTTGAGCAGTTTTGAGTATTTTGAACCTGTTTTGAGTCTTACTAGTCTATTTAGAGTCCTTTGAGTCTTTTCAAACGTTTTTAACTTTGTTTTTTGTATTTTAAGTCAGTTTAGAGGTTTTAGCAAGCCCTCCTAATCCCCGGTTTAGAACGATCCCTACTTGCATTTATACTACGATTTGACAACAAGAGGGTTTAATTTGGGTGCTTAACTTTAATCACATCAGGAATGCGCATACAACAATTCAAAACATTCTCTAAGAGTCCCCTACGTGAACAACACAATAAACATACAATTAGAGATCATTAAACTTTATGAGAACTATAAGCATTGACGAGGCATTCGTAACCATGAAAAGCATGATACTCCTGCCAAGAATTCACTTAACACGATTGTGACTAGCAACCTTCACTACATATGAATATAAGTTCATAACGATTAGGCGAAATTCCCTTATATTCTAGCATCAAATTCATGCATGAAAACTAAGCGTGCACTCTTAATCAACATACAAGAATAAGTTATCAATCAAACAGTTTAGCAAATTGAATTCACAATTTATGAAATCACAACTGAAGGTAATCAATTCATATTGCAAGTATGTTCCTGGCTTTGAATTTCCCCCTAGCCAAAATGAGTTTAACCTCTCATGTTGATAGCAAAACAAAGAGAAATTAAATTAAACATTGAAAACAAAGATAGATTACACCTAGAAACGTTCCTGCAATCCAACTTGAATGGCAAGCACGTCCAAGGGGTCTCCTTCTTGTTCCTTTGTAAAGCTGGGGCACTAGGGTTAGGGTGTGTAGAATGGGGGTGATGGGTGGTTGATGATGGATAGGTAGATAGGTGGATGGAAGGTGGATTTTCGGCAGAAAGTGTGTAGTGTGGTCCAGAGAAACTAAATGGTGCGGATGGCTTTATTTATAGGACTAGGGTTGAAAGGCAATCAGAAAATAATAAGAAAGGTTCATAACTTAGCTAATTTGCCACAATTGAATAGGTAAGAAAGAATCAGAATGTAAAGAGAAATAGGAATGTGAAATTCGGCAGAATTATGTAGGAGAGAAAAGGAATGTGTTTAAAGGTTAGAAATTAAGAGAGAAAGGGAAAGAAGGTGCGGCATTGATTTGTAAGGGAAAGGGGAAGTATTTTTGGGCAGAAAATAGGCAAGAAAACCTCTCCCTTGTGAAGCAAGGATTAGAATAAAAGAGGAATGTGTTTTATGACAGAAAATAGGCAAGAAAACCTCTCCCTTGGGCAGCAAGGATTAAAACAAAAGGGGAATGTGTTAGGCACGGTTTTGGGTGATGCGAAATAAGTTAAGCACACAAATTAAACCCTCTTGTTGTCAAATTGTAGTAAAGAAGCAAGTAGGGATCGTTCTAGACCGGGGATTAGGAAGGCTTGCTAAAACCTCAAAACTGACTCAGAAACATTAAAACAAAGTTAAAAACATTTGAAAAAAACTCAAAAGACTCAAGACAAGTTCACAAGACTCAAAATAAGCTAAAAACACTCAAAACTGCCTAAAAACACTAACTAGGCAGTTTCTAACTCTAGACACTACTTTGGACGAATTTAGGGTTATGGCTTGACTCAAAACACTTAAAAACACAAATGAAACAGATTTTAAACACTTTGAAACTAGAAAGTAAAATGGGGGTTTGTTTTGGACGAATTTAAATTAACAAAACAGATTGTAAAACTGAACAACTTTTAAAACGAATTTGGGGAATAAGATGGATGATGGGCTAGCTAGAGGCTCTTTCTCCACACATGACATGCTCCAAATTATGAACGACAATGCTCCAAATTAACCGTGACATCACTAGTTAACCCTCAGATTTTCCTCGTATTATTGGATTGGATGACATCATTCGACAACCCAAAGCATTCTTCAAAAGTCCCCTACATGACATCATAATAGAGATACAATCAAAGATCATTACGTTCAATGAAAATCATAAGCATTGACAAAGCACTTGCAACTATGACTTCATGTCACTCATGGTAGGAGTTGAACTTAACACGATCGTGACCAGCAACCTTCACTACTTGTGAATATAAGTTTGTAACGATTATGTGAAACTCCCTTATACTCTAGCATCATATTTATGCATACCAATTAAGTGTCGACCCTCAATCAACAAACACAAATAAGTTATTAATCAAACAGTTAAGCCAATTGCATTCACAATTCAAGAATTTATAACTGGAATTTATCAACTCAAATTGCACACATAATCATGGCTTTGAAATCACCCCTAGCCAAGAGGGGTTTAGCCACTCATGTTCACAGCAAAACAAAAGGAAAAGAAATTAAACATTGTAAACATAGAACGAATTACACCTAGAATGCTCCAACAATCAAGCTCGAACATCTAAGGGTCCTTCCTTTTTTCTCCTTGCTGCAACACAAAGGTGGATGAAGTGTATGGGATGTGTTTTGGGGTCAGGAATGTGTTTAGGTTGAATGGGAGTTGCGGCAAAAGGTATGGATTGATTTCTGGCGTGAATGGACGAATGGGTGAATGAATGAATCACCCTAGGTGCGGCAAAGAGTTTTATTTAGAGACTTTAGGGTAATAAAGCTAAGAAACAATTTAGGTAACAGAAATTAAACCAAAACTTTAAGGGAAATAGGAATTAAAGTCAGAATCCTAAGGAAATTAGGCAAGTAAGTGCGGCAGAGATGGAAAGGGTAAGGGAATGCCTTGCAAGGCAAGGAAAAAGGATTTCCTTGCTGATTTAGGTTCAGAAATTAGGCAAATGGAAGATCCCTTGCACGGCAAGGAATGGAATAGAGAGATGGGGTGCGGCAAGGGTTGTTTATGTGCAAAGAAGATTCAATTTGCGTCCTAAAATGCATAGGAGGCCTTCAATGTTGTTGGAACTTAGGGACATTTAGGATTAGGAAAGGTCAAACCAAAAGAGGAAACCTTGGCTTAACTTTCCTACTTCAAGTAGGAATCCTTGTTTGAGTAGGAATCCATCTTCAATTAGGAATCCTCCTTTGATTAGGAATCCTTCTTTGATTAGGAATCCTAACATCTTCAAGTCTTCAATTTCGTCCATTCCGTTTGCTCCAAGCATGTGATATCCATTCCAAGCCCAATTTTGCTCCAAAAGGCTCCAAAATGCACTTTCTTGCATACTTTGTCCTTAGAACCTGAAAACCCACGAAAATGGTTTAAAAGACTACAATAACTAAGAAATAACAACGTAAATGCACAAGAACAAGCCAACTAAGTTGCCTAAATATGCTCCTATCATTGGGCTTCTAGAATGAGTAATTAGGCAACCTACATGTTTTGGAAACCCCAAAAATGGAAACCTCCACAAATGGAAACCTTCACAAATAAAAACTTCCAACTTTAGAAACCTTGGCTTCCAATTTTGAACTCTTCATTCTTCATTTGATCCTAAGCTCATTTGATCTTCAATTTCGTCCATCCACTTAGCTCCAAGCATGTGCTAACCATCCAACGCCCAAAACTACTCCAAAAGGCTCCAAAATGCACTTTCTTGCACACTTTGCACATTAGACCTACAAACACACGAAAATAGCTTAAAATACTAAAATAACTAAGAACTAACAACGTAAGTGCAAGGAAACAAGGTAACTAACTGATGTAAATATGCTTGATAGAAGCATATTTATGCGACTTAGTTAGCTTGTTTTCAAGCATTAACGTCCTTAGTTCTTAGTTAATTTTGTATTTTAAGCTATTCTCGTGTGTTTGTAGGTTCTAAGTGTCAAAATGGCAAAAAGAAGCAATTTGGAGCATTCTAGAGCATTTTTGGGCCAAGATTCGATAGTGCAAGCATGGAGGCAAGTTGATGGACGAATTTGAAGATAGAAAGGCTTGAAATCAGCCACAAAACACTCTTTCTAGAAGTTCTATCCCTTGTCCTACAAAAGTGGCGCCCCAAACCCTTCTAGAAGTCCCAAAATCTGTCATAAAACAGATTCTTTCTAGAACCCTAAAAATCTGGCGCCTCCTTCCCTTCTAGAATCCTTTTTCCTTGCCTTGCAAGGCATTCCCTTACCCTTATCCTCTCAGCCGCACCTCTCAAGCCCTTTCCCTCTTGGATTCTGATTTGTAGGCCTTTTCCTTGTGGATTTGGTTTGTGCAAATCCTTTTCAGAAATTAATTGGGCTAAACCCTTTTTCCTAAAGGATTTGAGCCTTGTGCCGCACCCTAGGCCTTTATTCCTTAATTTCTGTTAAGTCCAAGTACCAATCTGATTTCTATAGGGTTTTGAGATGCCTATATATATATATATACATATTTTAGGATTTTGCCGCAGAGACCACCCATTCACCACAAAAATTCATTCAGCCGCACTCCATCCACCATTCTACACATCCAAACACAATTCCAGCCATCCTCCTTCCCTTGCCGCAACTCACATCCAACCTAAACCCATCTCTAACCCTTTCATACATCCATACATGATGCAAAATATATAAGCACACAAATTAAACCCTCTTTTGACAATTGTAGTATATGTATAAGTAGGGATCGTTCTAGACCGGGGATTAGGGGGGATTGCTAAAACACTTGAAACTGACTCAAAAACGTAAAACTAAGTTTAAAACACTAAACTAGACTCAAAGAATGCAAAACTAAACTCTAAAACACTAAAACAACTCAAAAGACTCAAAACAGCACAAAAGAAGCTAGAAGACTCAAATCTGCCACTAAGAGTAAATCTGGACGAAAATAGGTTTTGACTAGACTCAAAACACTTAAAAACAAAAACTAAATCAGTTTCTAACTAATATGACTCAACAAAGTAAAGGGGGAATGGGTTTTGACGAATTTGAAAACAAAACAAGTAAATTAAAGAACTAATGAATTCTGCACGAAATTGGGTAAAACTATGGATGATGGGCTAACTAGGAGGTTCTTCTCCACACATGACACACTTGCATACAAACCAATTTTCAGTTGTTCATTCGATAAACCATGAAACTCAACACTCCAGATTAATTAGGTACGCTTAAATTAACCTTCAAGTTCTCCTTAAGTTATTGAATTGGATGGGAATGCGCATACAACAATTCAAAACATTCTCTAAAAGTTCCCTATGTGAATAGCACAATAAAGATACAATCAGAGATCATTAAACTTCATGAGAACTATAAGCATTGACGAGGCATTCGTAACTATGAAAAGCATGATACTCCTGCCAAGAATTCACTTAACACGATTGTGACTAGCAACCTTCACTACACATGAATATAAGTTCATAACGATTAGGTGAAATTCCCTTATATTCTAGCATCAAATTCATGCATGAAAACTAAGCATGCACTCTTAATCAACATCCAAGAATAAGTTATAAATCAAACAGTTAAGCAAATTGAATTCACAATTTATGAAATCACAACTGAAGGTAATCAATTCATATTGCAAGCATAGTCATGGCTTTGAATAGCCCCCTAGCCAAAAGGGCTTAGTTCCTCATAATCACAGAACAAAGGTAAACAAATGTATACATTGAAAACAAACGAAAGAAAACACCTAAACGTTCTAGCGATCCAATTTGAACAGCAAGTACGTCCAAGAACCTTCCTTCTTCTCCTTTGTTGCGGCACAAAGAAGTGGTGGTGGTTTGAATGGTTATTTTTATGAAGGAATGGATGGGAGAAGGTATGGTAGTGTTTTGGATGGATGAGTGTTGCGGCAAAGGATGAATAAAATCATAAACTAAGGAGAATGGTGAAGGATGGATGTGGCAGAGAGTGGAGAAGGATTAGGGTTGATTTCTGGCGCGAATGGGTGAATGAATGTGATGTGAAATTAAATTGCACTCAAACTTAAACCCTATCAATGTAGTATGTGTAAGTAGGGATCGTTCTAGCCGGGGATTAGAAGGGATGCTAATCTACACTAATTAAACTTTAAAACACTAAACTAGACTCTAATGACTCAAAACTAACTTAAAACACTCAAAATAGCAAGAAACAATCAAAAAGACTCAATTCTAGACCTAACAAGTGATTTTGACGAAAATAGAACTTAAAAGACTCAAACAACTAAAAGAAAACAGGTTTTGACTCTAAAAACAAGATTAAATGAAAGGAGGTTTGTTTTTGACGAATTTAAAACTTAAAACAGAAACTTTGCATAAAATACTTTATAGAAAACGAATTTGATGAATTAAGAAGGGTGAAAGGCTAGTTAGAGGGTCCTTCTCGACACATGAACATATGCATACGAACCAATTTCCAGTTATTATTCCTTTAGACATGAATGACAACACCCCAAGTTAACCGTGACAGCACAAATTAACCATCAGATTTTCGTTAGTTCATTGAATTAAATGGAAGACGCATTACAACCAAATTATCCTTTTCAAGTCTCCTAACTATGACAGCATGATAGAAAACATATCAAAGGTCATTACGTTCTTTGAAAATCATAAGTGTTGACGAGGCATTCGTAACTATGACAGCATGATACTCTTGCCTAGGACTTACTTAACATGATTGTGACTAGCAACCTTTACTACTTGTGAATATAAGTTCATAACGATTAGGTGAAACTCCCTTATACTCTAGCATCAAATTCATGCATGCAAATTAAGTGTCGACCCCCAATTAACACACACAAACAAGTTTTAATAACTCAGTTAAGCAAATCACATTCTAGTCTTAAGAAACAATAACTGGACGTAATCAATTCATATATAACATATAATCATGGCTTCAAATTCACCTCTAACTATAAAGAAATTAGTTCCTCATGTTCACAAGCAAACAAAGAAAACTTAAATTAAACATTAAAAACAAAGGATAGAATACACCTAGAAACGCTCCAGATTTCTTCCTTCCTTCCTTTGCAAAGCTGCGGCACAAGAGTGTGTGGTGGATGGATGTAGGTGAGTTATGGTAGAGGGTGGTGGTCTGAATGGTGCAGCATAAACTTGTATTTATAGGCCTAGGAATTACTTGGCCTAGGTTGTAAAGGAAAATGATTTAGGACTCCAAACCAACAAGGAAAAGGCCATCTAGAAAGGTTGGGGCGTCAGATTTTTAGGGCTTCTAGAAAGGAGTGTTGTGGCATGTTTCTAGAACAAAAAGGCCTCCTAAAAACAGGTTTTAGGCATCCTAATATGAAAAGGAGTCCCCCTTGTAGCTAGAATTAAGGTAGGATAAGATTAGGATAGGATAAGATAAGGTAAGGTAAGATAAGGTTAGTTTGGATAAGATAAGGTTTTGGATAATTCTCCTTCTTTGTAGCTGATTCCTTATCTTCTTTGACTTGGATTTATTTCTTCAACTCTTTTGCACATTCCTAGCCTCTCTTGAACTTCAAATTCGTCCATCCATCTTGCTCCAATCTTGTGCTATCCATTCCAAGCCCAAAACTGCTCTAAAATGCTCCAAATTGCATCCTTTTGCATACTTTGCTTCTAGGACCTATAAACACACGAAAATGACTTAAGACACTATAATAAACAACAAATAACTAAGTAAATGCAAGAAAACACACTAACTAAGTCGCACAAATATGCTCCTATCAAATTCCCCCACACTTAGCTTTTGCTAGTCCTCGAGCAAAACAAAACAAACAAAACAAAACCTAAACCTTCCAACGTTCGCCTCAGGGATTTCCAATGGTACATAACATGTTAAAAATCATTACTTACATAGATTTTAGTTATCCTTACTCTCGAGCACATACTTAATCAAAGTTACCACACACTAGCTCGCATCCAATCAATTAAAACAACTTTTTGAATGTGCCTTAGAGAATCCCTCAATTCCTTACTAGATATGCACTCTTATTTTCACACAGATTTTCTGACTACACTCCCTACACTAGGTATATGTGAGAAGATTGATGTAAATATGAAAACTAAACACTCACATATGTATATAACAAAGAAAGCATTTTCTGGAATTATTAATGCATGTATATATATGATCTCATGAATGGAGTGCCACTACTTAGACGCGAGAACCAGGGATTCCATATGCTCATACCAATCCCAAACTCCATATATTGAAACACATAACAATCAAGATTGATGTCAAAAGGGTTGTAACGGGGCTAAGGGTATTGGCTAACAAAGAAAGGTAAGGAAAACAAACGTTCTTAAAGCAATAGCAAGCAAAGCAATGAAATCAACACTTAGAACTCCCTTAACAATGCAGCCACAAACTTTGAACACAAAGGGGAAGATCACACATACTTAGGGCCGAGTTCAACTTTTTTGGACCCTTTTCTTCAACAACCAACACTTGTGAGCACATACTTTTCTCACTTATTTTGAACACTTTTCACACTTTTTCACATACTTTTCTTTTTCTTTTCTTTCTCTCACGAATTTTCTTTTTTTCTTGCCCTTTCTCTTTGGCATACAAAACCTTCCCCCACACTTGTTTTTCTGCATAATATTGATCAAAAGGAATTCCCTCTAGGTCATGCTTCACTACGCCTTAAGAACAAGGGTAAGGATGGTCCTAATCTAGGCTAGGTAAGGATAATGTGGTTAACAAAGAAAATAGGCTAACTAAGGCTCAAAGGGGTTAAACCTACAATACATATGCAAAGGGTTAGGATTTTTGGCTCTGGTTTTAACTAAACAACTTCATCTTGTTTTATGTTATGCTAATCAATTTTAGTTTT
Organism: Heteromeles arbutifolia; assembly: GCA_024362995.1. Taxonomy (NCBI): domain Eukaryota; kingdom Viridiplantae; phylum Streptophyta; class Magnoliopsida; order Rosales; family Rosaceae; genus Heteromeles; species Heteromeles arbutifolia. The sequence goes on along the minus strand of JANCRC010000002.1, from coordinate 31,567,357 downwards.
GAATGAAATGGGTATAAGTTCTAGTATTTGGAACTATAATGATGAAACGCATTCTAAGTAGCAACCAAGCAAAGAATGATGAGATCATGCAACGACTTTAGAAAACAAAGAATCACGGATTAATAACTCTCCAAACAAAGTATAAGCTCAAGTCTCTCAAGGTTGTAGCGTTAGTTTGAGCTACTTCCTTCAAGCATGTTACAAAAACTGATTTTTTTTTTCTTTACAATTACATGTGAATTCATGAATGTCAACTATAACCAAGCATAAACCAAAGAGCATATCAAAATTCAATCCATGTTTGTAACTTTCTTTAACAGTCATGCAATTAAAAACCAAATCCTCATCATTGTGTTGGAAGGTACCCTAAGACACAAACACACAAAAACGACTCTTTTTGGTATTTTTCAAAACGTTTTCGATTTTTTTTCTTTTCAAAATTTTCGTATTTTTCTTTCAAGACACATAAAAACACTTCAAAACACACTAAAAACACTCAAAAACAGTGAAAAACAACCTTAGAAGTGATAGGTGATAAAAACCTACGAATTTTTCAATGAAAACACTTGTGTACCCCCCCACACTTAAACCAAACATTGTCCTCAATGTTTCAAGCATAGACTCACACACAAGCAAGCAAACAACACAACTAACAAACATGACAAATATGCAAAGTAAAAGCAATAAAGAGTAGGGTTTAGAAACACAAATCTGGTTATGGAGCCAGAGATTCCTAGGTCTTCTTTATTTGCATGGGTTGCCTCCCAAGAAGCGCTTCTTTAACGTCTTCCAGCCAGACGAATCCTTCAATTATGCTTCATTGGAGGTCACGACATTAAGGGTTATGTCCTCCGTGATGTGCTCTTCAAAGTGCTCATAGTAAGGCTTCAAACGTTGTCCATTCACTTTGAACTCTTGTCCCGTCTTTAAACTTTGAATTTGGACTGCACCATGAGGAAATACATTAGTAACAATAAACGGACCAATCCACTTAGAACGTAACTTACCTGGAAATAATCGAAGACGGGAATTGAAAAGTAGAACTTTCTGCCCATTTGAGAACGTTTTGGTTCGAATCATCTTGTCATGAAAAGCCTTCGTCTTCTCTTTGTAAATTCGCGCATTCTTGTAAGCTTCATTCCTAATCTCCTCAAGCTCGTTCAATTGAAGCTTCCTATGGATTCCTGCGGCATCTATGTCCATATTGCAGGTTTTGACTGCCCAATACGCCTTGTGCTCCAATTCAACGGGAAGATGGCATGGTTTCCCAAAGATGAGCCGAAATGGGGACATGCCAAGGGGTGTTTTGTAGGCTGTACAATACGCCCACAATGCATCATTTAAACGCAAACTCCAATCTTTACGGTTTGGCCCTACAGTTTTCTCCAAAATCTGCTTAATTTCTCTATTTGAGACCTCGGCTTGTCCACTTGTTTGAGGGTGATAAGGTGTTGCCACCTTATGCGTGACGTTATATTTCTTGAGTAGCGCCTCAATGGTTCGATTGCAAAAGTGTGAACCCCCACCACTGATAAGAACTCTTAGCATTCCAAATCTGGCAAATATGTTAGTTCTAACAAAATCTGCAACCACTTTAGAATCATTAGTACGGGTGGCTTTTGCTTCCACCCATTTCGAAACATAATCAACCGCAAGTAGAATGTAAACAAAACCATGAGATGAAGGAAAGGGACCCATGAAATCAATGCCCCAAACATAAAAAATGTCGACACCAAAGATAGAGACTTGCGGCATTTAGTCTTTTGGTCCTATGTTTCCGGTTCTTTGACAACGATCACATGTTATGCAAAAAGTTCTAGCATCCTTAAAGATAGTAGGCCAATAAAAACCACATTCAAGTACTTTACGTGCAGTCCTTTGAGTGCCAAAGTGACCTCCACATGCATAAGTGTGACAAAAATTGAGAATTGAATGAGTTTCAGAATCATGCACACATCTACGAATGATTTGATCAGAGCAATATTTCCACAAATAAGGATCATCCCACACATAATTTCGTGCATCATGCTTGAGTTTATCACGTTGGTTCTTGTTTAGCTCATTTGGAATCACTTTAGACACTAAATAATTGACTAAATCAGCAAACCAAGGTGTACTTACCTTAATGGACAGCAGCTGCTCATCTGGGAACGTCTCTGGGATGGGAATTTGGTCCTCCTCACGCACTAATCTGCTTAGGTGGTCAGCCACTACATTTTCAACTCCTTTCTTGTCTCGGATTTCGATATCGAACTCTTGAAGTAGGAGCATCCATCGAATAAGCCTGGGTTTGGCCTCCTTCTTCGTAAGTAAGTATCTTAAAGCTGCATGATCAGAGTAAATAATGACTTTAGTACCAAGTAAATATGAACGAAACTTATCTAAAGCAAAGACAACGGCAAGAAGATCTTTTTCCGTCGTAGAGTAGTTCAATTGAGCGTCGTTCAAGGTCCTCGAGGCATAGTAGATGACATGCAGTTCTTTGTCCTTCCTTTGCCCTAACACGGCTCCTAATGCATAGTCGGAAGCATCGCACATTAGCTCAAACGGAAGAGTCCAATCTGGTGGCATAATGATTGGTGCCGTGGTGAGCTTCTCTTTGAGTTGGTTGAAAGCCTTTTCACATTCCTCGTCAAATTTGAATGCTACTTGCTTTTGAAGGAGACGGCACAAAGGTTGAGAAATCTTCGAAAAATCTTTGATGAATCGCCTATAAAATCCTGCATGTCCAAGAAAAGAAAGAACCTTTCTAACCGAAGTAGGAGAGGGTAAGTAGCGTACAAGATCTATTTTTGATTTATCAACCTTAATTCCCCTTTCTGAAATGATATGCTCTAAAACTATGCCTTGTTTAACCATAAAGTGACACTTTTCCCAATTTAAAACAAGGTTGGTTTCAACGCATCGTTTTAAGATTAATGTGAGATTTTCCAAACAACTATCAAACGAATCACCAAAGACGCTAAAATCATCCATGAATACCTCAATAATCTTTTCTACGAAATCTGAAAAGATACTTACCATGCATCTTTGGAACGTGGCAGGTGCATTGCATAAACCAAATGGCATTCGACGATAAGCAAAGGTACCAAAGGGGCCCGTGAAAGTGGTCTTTTCTTGGTCATCCGGAGCTATGACAATTTGATTATATCCCGAATACCCATCAAGAAAACAATAAAAAGAATGACCGGCTAACCTTTCAAGCATTTGATCAATGAACGGCAAAGGGAAGTGGTCATTCCTTGTGGTGGCGTTGAGCTTCCTATAATCGATACACACTCTCCAACCTGTTTGGATACGGGTTGGTACAAGCTCATTCTCGGCATTCTCCACCACAGTAACTCTGGATTTCTTTGGAACAACTTGAACCGGTGAAACCCAACGACTATCCGAAATTGGATAGATCACCCCGCAATCGAGAAGCTTGATAATCTCCTTCTTCACAACTTCCATCATTGGAGGGTTGAGTCGGTGTTGAGCCTCTCGAGTTGGTTTAGCCCCCTCCTCTAGAAGTATGCGATGCATGCATGTTGTAGGGCTAATCCCCCTAATATCAGCCAATGTCCAACCAATGGCTGTTTTGTGCTCCTTCAACACCCGAATCAACTTTTCCTCTTCTGTTGCCGTGAGTGATGCAGAGATAATGATGGGCAACGTCTCTTCATCTCCCAAGAAGACGTACTTTAAATGATCCGATGGTGGCTTAAGTTCAAGTATAGGGGCCTGAATCACAGAAGGTAACAACGTATTAGTAGAAACGGGAATTGAAACTGTGTTAGGAGACGTACCATGATGTCGTGGCAATGAGTCAAAGGCAGCCACAATCTCGGCTTGTTCTTCACTAGGTACGGCCAGATTGGGCTTCATTCCAATTCCTTGTGCAATTGTTGTTTCAAGGGGATCTTCATCCACTGAGTCAAGGAATTCCTGTGCCAATGAATCAAATGCATCAATAGAAAAACAAGAATGATCGTCTTTAGGATATTTAATAGTTTCAGAAAGATTGAAATCAATCACTTCCCCATCAAATTCCATTGTTAAAGTCCCCTTGAACACATCGATCTTGGTACGTGCTGTTTTCATGAAGGGTCTCCCAAGTAGAATCGGCAATGGGGGTAACATTGGGTGAATCCTTCATCTCTAAAACATAGAAATCTGTTGGGAATATCAAGTTATCCACCTGCACCAAGACATCTTCCTGATAGGAGCATATTTATGCGACTTAGTTAGTGTGTTTTCTTGCATTTACTTAGTTATTTGTTGCTTATTATAGTGATTTAAGCTATTTTCGTGTGTTTTCAGGTCCAATTGGCAAAGTTGGCAAAAAGATACAATTTGGAGCATTTTAGACCAGTTTTGGGCTTGGAATGGATAGCACAAGTATGGAGCAAGATGGATGGACGAATTTGAAGTTCAAGAGAGGCTAGGAATGTGCAAAAGAGTTGAAGAAATAAATTCAAGTCAAAGAAGATAAGGAATCAGCTACAAAGAAGGAGAATTATCCAAAACATTATCCAAACTACCTTATCTTACCCTTATCTTATCCAAACCTTATCTTATCTTATCCTATCCTAATCTTATCCTACCTTAATTCCAGCTACAAGGGGGACTCTTTTCATATTAGGATGCCTAAAACCTGTCTTTAGGAGGCCTTTTTGTTCTAGAAACATGCCACAACACTCCTTTCTAGAAGCCTTAAAAATTTGACGCCCGAACCTTTCTAGATGGCCTTTTCCTTGTTGGTTTGGAGTCCTAAATCCTTTTCCTTGACAACCTAGGCCAAGTAATCCCTAGGCCTATAAATACACTATTTTGCTGCACCTTTCTCCTAAATCCCTTCGGTTTTTGACCTTCTAGATGTCCTATTTCCTGCTAGGATTACATAAACCTTTTCCCCTTAGGATTGTGATTTTATTTTCCTACACAAACTACATTGTGTAATCCTTTTCCTACACTATATGTTGGTGCCGCACCCTCTCCCTATATATACATATTTTCTGCACCATTCAGACCACCACCCTCTACCATAACTCACCTACATCCATCCACCACCATTCACCACACACTCTTGTGCCGCAGCTTTGCAAAGGAAGGGAGGAAGAAATCTGGAGCGTTTCTAGGTGTATTCTATCCTTTGTTTTTAATGTTTCAATTCAGTTTTCTTTGTTTAATTGCTATCATGAGGAACTAAACCCCTATTAGTTAGGGGGGGAATTTGAAGCCATGGATATATGTTTCTTATGATTCGATTTACTCCAGTTACGATTTCATGAATTATGAATGTGGTTTACTTTTCTGTTCTTATTAAGAACTTGTTTATGTATGTGGGTTGGGGGTCGACACTTGATTTGCATGCATAAATTTGATGCTAGGATATAAGGGAATTGCACCTAATCGTTATAAACTTATATTTATGAGTAGTAAAGATCGCTAGTCACGATTATGTGAAGTAAACCCTAGGTTGGATTAACATGCGTTTTCCATAGTTATGAATGCCTTGTCAATGTTCATGATTTCCATTAAACTTTATGATCTTTGTTGAATGTCTCTATCATGCGTATTCCATAGTTAGGGAGTTTGAGAAAGAATAATTTGGTTGTGATGCGTTATCCATTCAATTCAATGAATCTAGGGAAATCTGGGAATTGATTAGTTCAATACAATTAATTCGGAACATTGTCATTCATGGTTTATCGAAAGAGTAACTGGGAATCAAGTTGTATACATATGTTCATGTGTGGATGAGGATCCCTCTAACTAGCCTTTCACCCTTTTCAATTCACCAAATTCGTTTTCTATAAAGTATTTTATGCAAAGTTTCTGTTTTAAGTTCTATTTTCGTCAAAATCACTTGTTAGGTCTAGAATTGAGTCTTTTTTATTGTTTCTTGCTGTTTTGTGCTGTTTTAAGTTGTTTTGAGTCTTTAGAGTCTAGTTAAATGTTTTTAAGTTTAATTTTGTGTTTTTGAGTCAGATTTGCGTAGATTAGCATCCCTTCTAATCCCCGGCTAGAACGATCCCTACTTACACATACTACATTGATAGGGTTTAAGTTTGAGTGCAATTTAATTTCACATCACTTCCAAAACTCCTTTCGGATATGCGTTAGAACGATCGGCTAATTGAATTATAACACCATCATGTTTTAGCTCTCCTAAATTCATAGATGCGTAAATTGAGCAAGGCATGACATTAATTGAAGCTCCTAAGTCTAACATGGCATGTTCAAACTTAGTATTTCCAATAATGCATGGAATTGTAAAACTACCCGGATCTTTGCATTTAGGGGGTAATTTCCTTTGTAACACCGCAGAAACATTCTCACTTACCTGGACCACCTCTTTGTTCGAAATTATTTTCCTTGTTGTGCAAAGCTCTTTCAAAAATTTGGCATACTTTGGAACTTGCTTGATTGCATCAAAGAGCGGAATATTGACTTGTACTTTCCAAAAGGTTTCCAGAATGTCCTTCTCGTTCTCTTCTTTCCTTGATTGCTTAAACCTGCTACGAAAGGGCACATTTAGTGGAATAGAACTTGAAAAATTCGAGTTAGGACTTACCTTGGCCGAATTGGATGGTTTGGCAGTGAAAGATGGTTGCTCCCCCCTTGCCGTGGGTTTGGCTTGTTCCTCCTCTTCAATCAACAACTTTTCATCCTCTTTTTGGCTTGATTTGGATGGTTGTGGGTTGGTTCCAACTTCTTTTCCACTTCTCAACATAATGGCTTTGGCGGATTCAAATCCTCCCTTTGGATTCACAATGGTTGAGCTAGGAAGTTTGCCTTGCTCTTGGAATTGCCCTAGGAACTCTGAAATCTGTCCTACTCGCTTATCCAAATCGTCCACCTTTTTATCTCTAATTTGCATGCTCTGCGACATAGAAGTTAGTAATTGAAAAATTTGATCATTATCAACGGACGTACCTGATTTGGTTTGGGTAGGTTGTGCTTGGGGTTGTGTAGGCACGTATGGTTTTGAATAGAAACCTGGAGGTTGCTGCCTAAATCCACTTTGTTGTTGAGGTTGTTGAGGTTCCCTCCACTTGAAATTTGGATGATCTCTCCAACCCGGATTGTAAGTGTTGGAGTATGGATCATTGCGTGGTTGATTTTGACTCCCAAAACCCATGGCATTGGCAGATTCCCATCCTCCATTCTCAATCAATTGAGGGCATTGGTCAGTTGGATGTCCTTGCATAGAACATACACCACAAACACTTGGTCCTTGTATCTTCATTCCTTCGGCCATCTGAGTCACAATGGAAGTGAGGTTAGCTAGTTGAGTTTGAATGTCGGAATTGGAACTTACCTCATGGACTTGCTGCCGTGGGGACTCTCTTTGTCCAAGTCCCTCGTACTGTTATGCATTCAATGCTCGGTTGGCAATTAGGGTCTTCGCAGCCATTGGTGTTTTGTCAACCAATACACCTCCTGCTGAAGCATCTAGCATTTGTCGCTCAATGGGAAGAAGTCCTTCATAGAAGTATTGAAGTAGAAGCTCTTCTTTCATTTGATGTTGAGGACATGAGGCGACAAGGGCTTTAAAACGCTCATAGTATGCTGGGAATGTCTCTCCTTGGCTTTGTTGAATTCCACTAATTTTCTTCCTTAAGAGAATGACTCTTGAAGTGGGGAAGAACTTCTCTAAAAACGCCCTCTTCATACTTTCCCAAGAAGTGACCGTTCCGGGTGCTAATTCATAAAGCCAATCTTTAGCCTTTTCCAAAAGAGAGAATGGAAAAGCCTTCATCATCAAAATGCTCCCATCGACATTGATGGGTGTCATGCTAGAACAAACCACTTCAAACTCCTTAAGATGCTTGTTTGGATCTTCCATGGACAGCCCATGGTATTTAGGAATGTGGTGCAACAAGCTTGACTTCAATTTGAACTCATTGGTCTTGCCTTGAGCAGCCGCGGGGTATTGAATGCAAAGGGGTGCGGCATTGGCCAATCCCGAGGCTGAAAGTTCCTTAATTGTATGATTATCCATAGCCATGGCTTGTTCTTCTTCTTCAAATTCAGATTCGGCCTCTGAGCTTGAACTAGGTTCACTAGGTTCTGGATGCCTCCTCTTTCTTCTTAATGTCCGTTCAAAATCGTCATCAAACTCCAAGATATGCTCACGAACTGTTTGAGAACTTTGAGTCATAAACTAGTACCTAAAACAAGAAACGAAACAACAATCAGAAATCAAAGTAAAAGAAAAAAAAAACACGGCAAACACAAGGGATTAGCAAAGTTTTGCTAATCCCCGGCAACGGCGCCAAAAATTTGATGTGAAATTAAATTGCACTCAAACTTAAACCCTATCAATGTAGTATGTGTACGTAGGAATCGTTCTAGCCGGGGATTAGAAGGGATGCTAATCTACACTAATTAAACTTTAAAACACTAAACTAGACTCTAATGACTCAAAACTAACTTAAAACACTCAAAACAGCAAGAAACAATAAAAAAGACTCAATTCTAGACCTAACAAGTGATTTTGACGAAAATAGAACTTAAAAGACTCAAACAACTAAAAGAAAACAGGTTTTGACTCTAAAAACAAGATTAAATGAAAGGGGGTTTGTTTTTGACGAATTTAAAACTTAAAACAGAAACTTTGCATAAAATACTTTATAGAAAACGAATTTGATGAATTAAGAAGGGTGAAAGGCTAGTTAGAGGGTCCTTCTCCACACATGAACATATGCATACGAACCAATTTCCAGTTATTATTCCTTTAGACATGAATGACAACACCCCAAGTTAACCGTGACAGCACAAATTAACCATCAGATTTTCCTTAGTTCATTGAATTGAATGGAAGACGCATTACAACCAAATTATCCTTTTCAAGTCTCCTAACTATGACAGCATGATAGAAAACATATCAAAGGTCATTACGTTCTTTGAAAATCATAAGTGTTGACAAGGCATTCGTAACTATGACAGCATGATACTCTTGCCTAGGACTTACTTAACATGATTGTGACTAGCAACCTTTACTACTTGTGAATATAAGTTCATAACGATTAGGTGAAACTCCCTTATACTCTAGCATCAAATTCATGCATGCAAATTAAGTGTCGACCCCCAATTAACACACACAAACAAGTTTTAATAACTCAGTTAAGCAAATCACATTCTAGTCTTAAGAAACAATAACTGGACGTAATCAATTCATATATAACATATAATCATGGCTTCAAATTCACCTCTAACTATAAAGAAATTAGTTCCTCATGTTCACAAGCAAACAAAGAAAACTTAAATTAAACATTAAAAACAAAGGATAGAATACACCTAGAAACGCTCCAGATTTCTTCCTTCCTTCCTTTGCAAAGCTGCAGCATAAGAGTGTGTGGTGGATGGATGTAGGTGAGTTATGGTAGAGGGTGGTGGTCTAAATGGTGCAGCATAAACTTGTATTTATAGGCCTAGGAATTACTTGGCCTAGGTTGTAAAGGAAAAGGATTTAGGACTCCAAACCAACAAGGAAAAGGCCATCTAGAAAGGTTGGGGCGTCAGATTTTTAGGGCTTCTAGAAAGGAGTGTTGTGGCATGTTTCTAGAACAAAAAGGCCTCCTAAAAACAGGTTTTAGGCATCCTAATATGAAAGGAGTCCCCCTTGTAGCTGGAATTAAGGTAGTATAAGATTAGGATAGGATAAGATAAGGTAAGGTAAGATAAGGTTAGTTTGGATAAGATAAGGTTGGATAAGATAAGGTTTTGGATAATTCTCCTTCTTTGTAGCTGATTCCTTATCTTCTTTGACTTGGATTTATTTCTTCAACTCTTTTGCACATTCCTAGCCTCTCTTGAACTTCAAATTCGTCCATCCATCTTGCTCCAATCTTGTGCTATCCATTCCAAGCCCAAAACTGCTCTAAAATGCTCCAAATTGCATCCTTTTGCATACTTTGCTTCTAGGACCTATAAACACACGAAAATGACTTAAGACACTATAATAAACAACAAATAACTAAGTAAATGCAAGAAAACACACTAACTAAGTCGCACAAATATGCTCCTATCAGAATGGATAATTTTGGGGCTCCAAAAAGGAAGTCTATCTAAGGCTTTCAGAAATTAAAACCCTAACTTATCTAGGTAATCAGAAATTAAGTCAAAAGCTTCTAGAAAGAGGAAATAAAATTAGAAAACTAAGGGAAAGTGCTAAGATATGCGGTAGAGACTTAAATTAAAAGGGGAATGTGTTTTAATGCAGGAAATATGAAAGAAGGACTCTCCCTTGCACGGCAAGGAAGAGGAAACCAAGAGCAAGGTGCGGCAAGGGTCCATGGGTGTTCTAGGTCCTTTAGTTTGTGTCCTAGAATGCATAGGAGGCCTTCAAGGTTGCTGGAATTTAGAGACATTTAGGATTAGGAAAGGTCAAACCAAAATAGGAAACCTTGGCTTAACTTTCCTACTTCAAGTAGGAATCCTTGTTTGAGTAGGAATCCTTGTTCAACTAGGAATCCTCCTTTGATTAGGAATCCTTCTTTGATTAGGAATCCTTCGTTGATTAGGAATCCTAACATCTTCAAATCTTCAATTTCGTCCATTCCTTTTGCTCTAAGCATGTGATATCCATTCCAAGCCCAATTTTGCTCCAAAAGCCTCGAAAATGCACCTTCTTGCATACTTTGTCCTTAGAACCTGAAAACACATGAAAATGGCTTAAAACACTAAAATAACTAAGGAATAACAACATAAATGCAGAAGAACAAGCCAACTAAGCCGCCTAAATATGCTCCTATCAATACACATCCTTGGACTCTTGTGCCGCAGCAAGGCGGGGAAGAAGAAGAACCTTGGCGATTCATGATTACAGATTGGAGTGTTTTAGGTGTACTTCATTCTTGTTTTCAATGTTTATTTTGTTATTACTTTCTGATTTTGCTGTAATCATGAGTGGCTAAATCCCTATTTAGTTAGGGGGAAGTTTGAAGCCATGAACATGTTTGAGATATGAATTGATTTCTTCCAATTGTGATTTGTTAAGTTGTGATTGCAATTCAATTATTTGTTTTATTCATAACTGATCTTTGTATGTTTATTAAGAATGCATACTTAGTTTTCAAGCATGAATCAGATGCTAGAATATAAATGAGTTTCACCTAATCGTTACAAGTTTATATTCCTGAGTAGTGAAGGTTGATTGTCACAATCGCGTTAATTGAATTCTTGGCAAACGTATCATGCATTCATAGTTACAATTGCCTCGTCAACACTTACGATTTTCATGAAACGTAATGATCTCTGATTGTATCTCTATTATGCATTCATGTAGGGGACTTTTGGAGAATGATTTGGGTCGTCGCATGCATTCATCCAATTCAATGAGTAAAGGAAAATCTGAGGGTTAATTTGTGCATCACGGTTAATCTGGGGTGTTGAGCATCATAGTTTATTGAAAAGCAATTGGAAATCGATTCATGTACAAGTGTGTCATGTGTGGAGAACGGACCTCTAACTAATCCATCCATCATCTTATTTCCTAAATTCGTTTTACAATCTGTTTAGTTTTACAATTTGTTTATTTGTTTCAATTTCGTCAAAACCAAAACCCCCTTTTATTTTCTTGTTTCAAAGTGTTTAAAATCTGTTTTGTTTGTGTTTTAGAGTGTTTTGAGTCAAGTCAGAACCCTAAATTCGTCCAAAGTTGTGTTTAGAGTCCAAAACTACCCAGTTTGTGTTTTAAGGCAGTTTTAAGTGTTTTTGAGTTGTTTTAAGTCTTTTGAACCTGTTTTGAGTCCCTTGAGTCTTTCCAAACGTTTTTAACTTTGTTTTTGTGTTTTGAGTCAGTTTAGAGGTTTTAGCAAGCCCTCCTAATCCCCGGTTTAGAACGATCCCTACTTGCATTTATACTACGATTTGACAACAAGAGGGTTTAATTTGAGTGCTTAATTTTTATCACATCAAATTTTGGCGCCGTTGCCGAGGATTAGCAACTTTGCTAATCCCTTGGTTCTTTGCTTTTCGTTTAGTTTGTTTTTATTTTAGTTTCTGACTTGTTTTGTTTTCTTGTTTTTAGGTACTAGTGTATGACTCGAAGTTCCCAACCTGTTCGTGAGCACATCTTGGACTTTCACAACGATTTTGAGCGAACCTTGAGAAGGAAAAGAAAGAATCCAAAACCTCACCCACCTAGTTCAAGTTCTGAAGCCGAGGTTGAGGAGCAAGAAGAGGCCGAATCTGAGGAGATAGAGGAGGCCAAGGTTGAAGAGGTTATGGCTGCAGATAATCGAACCATCAAAGAGCTTTCTGCCTCGGGTGTGGATAATGCCGCGCCTCTATGCATCCAATATCCTAGGGCAACTCCAGATAAGACCGCCGAGTTCGAATTGAAGTTAAGCTAGTTACATCATATTCCAAAGTACCATGGGCTATCCATAGAGGATCCAAATAAGCACTTGAAGGAGTTTGAAGTAGTTTGCTCGAGCATGACCCTGGTGAATGTCGATGGCAGCATCTTGAAGATGAAAGCTTTTCCATTCTCTCTAATGGATAAAGCTAAATATTGGTTGTATGAACTAGCACCTGGGACGGTTACATCTTGGGAAAGTATGAAACGAGCATTCTTGGAGAAATTTTTCCCAACTTCAAGAGTCATTCTCTTGAGGAAACGGATTAGTGGCATCCAACAAAATCAAGGTGAGTCGTTCCCAGCTTATTATGAACGTTTTAAAACTCTAGTTGCTTCATGTCCACAGCACCAAATGAAGGAGGAGCTGCTCATTCAATACTTCTACGAAGGACTCCTCCCCATTGAACGCCAAATGTTAGATGCCTCGGCGGGTGGTGCGTTGGTTGACAAGACCCCAGTGGCTGCCAAGACTTTGACTGCAAACCGAGCTCTCAATGCACAACAATATGAAGGTGTTGGACAGAGAAAGAATCCACGGCAGCAACATGTCAATGAGGTAAGTGCAATTTCTGAAATTCAATCACAATTAGCTAACCTTACCTCTCTTGTGTCTCAGGTTGTAATTGGGTCCAAAGCACAAGAAAATCAAGTTTGCACCGTTGATGCGAAATATATAAGCACACAAATTAAACCCTATTTTTATCAATTGTAGCGAAGTATGTTGATAGGAGCATATTTATGCGACTTAGTTAGCTTGTTTTCATGCATTTACATTGTTAGTTCTTAGTTATTTAGTCTTTTAAGTCAAATTCGTGTATTTTCAGGTTCCAAGGACAAAGTATGCAAAAAGGAGCAATTTGGAGCATTCTAGAGCAATTTTGGGCTGAAATGGATTGCATGCATATGAAGCATCAGTGTGTTGGACGTTTTGGTGTTTTAAAAGGGTTTCAACATGTGCTAGAATCTGAAATGGTGAAGTATGGCAGAAAATGGGCATGGGTTCAAGTCTTTGTTTTGTATTGTTTATGAAAATCAGCATGGGATGGCAGAAAATGAGCATGGGTTTAAGTCCTTGTTTGTGTTATTTAAGCAAATGAGCATGGGCACAAGTCCTTGTTTGCCTTGTTTATGCAAATAACATGTGCTACAATCTGGAATGGTGAAGTATGGCAGAAAATGAGCATGGGTTCATGTCCTTGTTTTGTGTTGTTTATGGAAACCATTTCACTTTTCAGCCATCTATAAATAAGCCTTCTTGTAACACCACAAACACACACCACCTCCCCCCTAAACTACATCACAGAAACATACCACCATTTATCACACCATAACCCGCAAACACACCCAGAAACACATTTCTGCCGCACCCCCAATCCATCCTAACCATAACCATTCCTTCTCCTAACCATTCTTCCATACAAACAGGCATCCAAATCACCACAAATCCCTTGTGCCGCAGCAAAGGAGAAGAAGGAAAGTTATTGGACGTGCTTACTGTTCAACCAAGGATCGTGAAGCGTTTAGGTGTTGTCTTTCTTTTGTTTTCAATGTATAAACTTGTTATTCTTTGCTTTGCGATTATGAGGAACTAAATCCCTTTTGGCTAGGGGAAGATTCAAAGCCATGAACATACTTGCAATATGAATTAATTACCTTCAGTTGTGATTTCATAAATTGTGAATTCTATTTGCTTAACTGTTTGATTGATAACTTATTCTTGTATGTTGATTGAGAGTGCACACTTAGTTTTCATGCATGAATTTGATACTAGAATATAAGGGAGTTTCACCTAATCGTTATGAACTTATATTCATAAGTAGTGGAGGTTGCTAGTCACAATCGCGTTAAGTAAATTCTTGGCATAAGTTTCATGCAATTCATAGTTACAAGTGCCTCGTCAATGCTTATGATTTTCATAGAACTTAATGATTTTTGCTCGTATCTCTATTATGCAATTCATGTAGGGAACTTGTGGAGAATGTTTTGGGTTATTGTATGCCATCATCCAATCCAATGAAATTAGGAAAATCTAAGGGTTAATTAGTGCAATTCACGGTTAATTTGGGGCGTTGAGTTTCATGATTTATCAAAAGAACAACTGAAAATTGGTTTATGTGCAAGTGTGTTATGTGTGGAGAAGAACCTCCTAGCTAACCCATCATCCATAGTTTTACCAAATTCGTCCAAAATCTGTTTTAGTTTACAATCTGTTTGTTTTGTTTTCAAATTCGTCAAAACCAAATCCCCCCTTACTTTGTTGAGTCATATTAGTTAGAAATTGATTTAGTTTGTGTTTTTAAGTGTTTTGAGTCTAGCCATAATCCTAAATTCGTCCAAAGTTGTGTTTAGAGTCCAAAACTGCCCAGTTTGCGTTTTTAGGTAGTTTTGAGTGTTTCAAAGTTGTTTTAGTGTCCTAGAGTTAGTCTTGCATTCTTTGAGTCTAGTTTAGTGTTTTAAACTTTGTTTTTATGTTTTTGAGTCAGTTTCAAGTGTTTAGCAATCCCTCCTAATCCCCGGTCCAGAACGATCCCTACTTATACATATACTACAATTGTCAAAAGAGGGTTTAATTTGTGCTTACATTTCATCGCATCAAATTTTGGCGCCGTTGCCGGGGATTAGCAACTTTGCTAATCCCTTGGTTCTTTTCTTTTCGTTTATTTTGTTTTTGTTTTAGTTTCTGACTTTGTGTTGTTTTCTTGTTTTCTTTAGCTAATCCTTTTTGTTTTTGTTTGTGTCTTTTACTTTTGATATTTGATTTAGTTTTACTTCTTTGGTTTCAGGTGCATAGAGAAGTAAGACATGGCACTTGCTAACATTCAACCTCAATTGGCGAATCTTACTTCTCAATTGTCCCAGATTGCCGAAACAACCACAATGCACACTGCTCCAACTCATCAACGTGCTCAATTCACTGCACAGGGAGGTGCTTGGGTTATCAAAGCCATAGCCAATCATGGGACAACATGTTTTCCAACGCTTACAATTCGGATTGGAGAGATTATTCAGATTACATGTGGGGAGAACCTGAACAATTCCAACAAGGTGGATATTGGCAGCAAGAAGAGAAGTTCTATTCAAGACCTATGCAGCCACCACCGCCTCCCCCACAACAATTCCAATCGAATTCAAGTATGCCCATGAGTTATGATGAAATTCTTGATGTACAAACCTCTTTGACGCAGGGCTCACAACAAGAAGAATACTCACAGCCATCTGAGGAGTTCTATCAATGGCCATATGCACCATCACAGCCTCCACCACAATTTTCCCAAACAAATTCAGGTACGTCAATGGATAATGACCAAATTGTTCAATTACTCACCTCTTTGACACATGAAGCAGAGAATCAAGACCAAAGGATGAGCGAATTGAAGAATCAAATGGGAGAGATTATGGAGTTCATGGCACAAATTCAAGAACAACGTGAACTCTCCAACTCAACTACTGTCAATTCGATGGGAGACTTTGAAATTGCTGAAGCTATCACTTTGGGAAGTGCTGTGGAGGTTGGAGCGGACCTAAAAACGTCCAAACATAGCCTTGAAGTGGATGAGGAGCTGCTGATTGAAGAGGAGGAAGAAGACACACCCACAGCAAGGGAAGAACAACCCCTGCCGCAGCCCCCTAAGCCCTCTCAACCACCCACCACAATGTTCAAAGAACCTTATACATCGAGAAGAATGATTCAAGAGCAAGATGTGGCTGGAGCAAATGAAGAATGCATCAAGGAGGATGTTCAGGAGACAACAAATGCCAAAGAAGTTCAATTTTATGACACGGGACAAGTCACAACCATCACATTCAATCTGGCCAAGTGCAAAGTTCCTGAAACTTTCAACAATGTGGTGTTTGTAATTGAGTTTGTGCCGGAGCAAACAAGTAAGCCATCTTCTCCAATTTCAATTTTGTTTTCTACTAACTTGCTGATTTTCATGATTCAAGCACCCACATTAGTGTTTCAACCATTGCCGGATCATTTCAAATATCACCTTCCATTCAAAGATCAATTCCATGCCATGGCCTCCCATGAAGCTTAATTGGGCATTTCGTCCGGCTGTACGACGTTAAAGCAAGCGCTACTTGGGAGGCAACCCATGCATTCAACAAAGGAAGACCTAGGGAGCACTCCAATTCCTGATTTGCGTTCCTAAACCCTTCTCTTTGTTGTCGTTTCTGCCTTGTTTATTGTTAAGATTGTTGTTTTGTTTGTTTGTTGTTTATTTGTGTTAGTTTATGCTTGAAACATTGAGGAGTGTGGGGGGGTAACCAAAGTGTTTTGATGCAAATTCGTAAGGTTTTATCACTCATAACTTCTAATGTTGTTCCTTGCTGTTTTTAAGTGTTTTTAAGCTGTTTTGGTGTGTTTTAGTGTGTTTTGACTTAAAAATCCGAAAATCCCATAAAAATTGAACAATTGTTTTAAAAAAAAAAAACCCAAAAAAAAAAAAAAAAAGAGTTGTTTTTGTGTGTTTGTTTGTGTCTTAGGGTACCTTCCAACACAATGATGAGGATTCGGTTTGTAATTGCATGACTGTTAAAGAGAGTTGTAAACAGGGATGAAAGTTTGATTTACTCTTTGGTTTATGCTTGGTTGTGGTTATAACTTATGAATTCACATGCAATCATAAAAGAAAAATCAGTTTTTGTAACATGCTTGAAGGAAGGAACTCAAACTAACGCTACAACCTTGTGAGACTTGAGCCTAAACGTTTATTTGGAGAGTTAATAATCTGTGCATTGTTGTTTTCTAAAGTCGTTGCATGATCTCATTATTCTTTGCTTGGTTGCTACTTAGAAGGCGTTTCATCATTTAGTTCCAAATACTAGAACTCATACCTGTTTCATTCAAAGCATGAAATTGATTAGCATAACACATAAACAAGATGAAGTTGTGTAGTGAACCAGTGCCAAATAGCCAAACCCCCCTATGTCATTTGTTTTGTAGGTTTAACCCTTTTGAGTCTTGTTTATTTTATTTTCTTTGTTAACCCACATTATCCCTACCTAGAGCCTAGATTGGGACCATCCTTACCCTTGTTCTTAAGGCGTAGCTAAGCAGGACCTAGAATGAATTCCCTTTGTTCGTTATTGGGCAGCAAACAAGTGTGGGGGAAGAGAAGTTGTACGTTGTTGTGTGCCAAAGTATCAAAAGAGGCACGGCTGAAGAAGAAAAAAAAAAAAAAGAAGAAAAAAAAAAAGAAAAATATGTGAAAAAAGTGTGAAAAGTGTGAAAAGTGTTCAAAATAAGTGAAATTAAGCTCACAAGTGTTGGTTGTTGAAATTGGCCATAAGTATGTGTGATCTTCCCCTTATGTATCAACATCAGTGGTTGCGTTTTAAAAGGGAGTTCTAAGTGTCATATTCATTACTTTGCTCGCTATTGCTTTAAGAACGTTTGTTTTCCTTACCTTTCTTTGTTAGCCAATACCCCTAGCCCCGTTACAACCCTATACTTTTATCTTGAGTGTTGTGAGTTTCAATATGTGGAGTTTGGGATTGGTATGAGCATATGGTGTCCCTGGTTCTCGCATCTAAGTAGTAGCATTCCATTCATGAGATCATATTTATACATGCTTAATAACTCCAGAAATTGCTTTCCTTGTTATGAACATATGTGAGTGTTTGTTTTCATGTTTACATCAATCTTCTCACATATACCTAGAATAGGGAGTGTAGTTAGAAAATCTGAGTGAAAATAAGTGTACCTAGTGAGGAATTGAGTGAATTCTCTAAGGCATGTTACTACATTCAAAACATTGTTTTAATTGGTTAAATGAGAGCTAATGAATGGTGACTATGATTAAGTATGTGCTAAAGGGTAGGGATGACCAAAATCTATGGTTATGATGATCTTAAATATGTCATGTGTGTTGAAAATCCCTGAGGTGAATGTTGGAAGGTCTAGTATGTTTGGTGTTTGTTTTGTTTTGATTGTTTCGTTTTGCTTGAGGACTAGCAAAAGCTAAGTGTGGGGGAATTTGATAGGAGCATATTTATGCGACTTAGTTAGCTTGTTTTCATGCATTTACGTTGTTAGTTCTTAGTTATTTAGTCTTTTAAGTCAAATTCGTGTATTTTCAGGTTCCAAGGACAAAGTATGCAAAAAGGAGCAATTTGGAGCATTCTAGAGCAATTTTGGGCTGAAATGGATTGCATGCATATGAAGCATCAGTGTGTTGGACGTTTTGGTGTTTTAAAAGGGTTTCAACATGTGCTAGAATCTGAAATGGTGAAGTATGGCAGAAAATGAGCATGGGTTCAAGTCTTTGTTTTGTGTTGTTTATGAAAATCAGCATGGGATGGCAGAAAATGAGCATGGGTTTAAGTCCTTGTTTGTGTTATTTAAGCAAATGAGCATGGGCACAAGTCCTTGTTTGCCTTGTTTATGCAAATAACATGTGCTACAATCTGGAATGGTGAAGTATGGCAGAAAATGAGCATGGGTTCATGTCCTTGTTTTGTGTTGTTTATGGAAACCATTTCACTTTTCAGCCATCTATAAATAAGCCTTCTTGTAACACCACAAACACACACCACCTCCCCCCTAAACTACATCACAGAAACATACCACCATTTATCACACCATAACCCGCAAACACACCCAGAAACACATTTCTGCCGCACCCCCAATCCATCCTAACCATAACCATTCCTTCTCCTAACCATTCTTCCATACAAACAGCCATCCAAATCACCACCAATCCCTTGTGCCGCAGCAAAGGTGAAGAAGGAAAGTTCTTGGACGTGCTTACTGTTCAACCAAGGATCGTGAAGCGTTTAGGTGTTGTCTTTCTTTTGTTTTCAATGTATAAACTTGTTATTCTTTGCTTTGCGATTATGAGGAACTAAATCCCTTTTGGCTAGGGGAAGATTCAAAGCCATGAACATACTTGCAATATGAATTAATTACCTTCAGTTGTGATTTCATAAATTGTGAATTCTATTTGCTTAACTGTTTGATTGATAACTTATTCTTGTATGTTGATTAAGAGTGCACACTTAGTTTTCATGCATGAATTTGATACTAGAATATAAGGGAGTTTCACCTAATCGTTATGAACTTATATTCATAAGTAGTGGAGGTTGCTAGTCACAATCGCGTTAAGTAAATTCTTGGCATAAGTTTCATGCAATTCATAGTTACAAGTGCCTTGTCAATGCTTATGATTTTCTTAGAACTTAATGATTTTTGCTCGTATCTCTATTATGCAATTCATGTAGGGAACTTGTGGAGAATGTTTTGGGTTGTTGTATGCAATCATCCAATCCAATGAAATTAGGAAAATCTAAGGGTTAATTAGTGCAATTCACGGTTAATTTGGGGCGTTGAGTTTCATGATTTATCGAAAGAACAACTGAAAATTGGTTTATGTGCAAGTGTGTTATGTGTGGAGAAGAACCTCCTAGCTAACCCATCATCCATAGTTTTACCAAATTCGTCCAAAATCTGTTTTAGTTTACAATCTGTTTGTTTTGTTTTCAAATTCGTCAAAACCAAATCCCCCCTTACTTTGTTGAGTCATATTAGTTAGAAATTGATTTAGTTTGTGTTTTAAGTGTTTTGAGTCTAGCCATAATCCTAAATTCGTCCAAAGTTGTGTTTAGAGTCCAAAACTGCCCAGTTTGCGTTTTTAGGTAGTTTTGAGTGTTTCAAAGTTGTTTTAGTGTCCTAGAGTTAGTCTTGCATTCTTTGAGTCTAGTTTAGTGTTTTAAACTTTGTTTTTATGTTTTTGAGTTAGTTTCAAGTGTTTAGCAATCCCTCCTAATCCCCGGTCCAGAACGATCCCTACTTATACATATACTACAATTGTCAAAAGAGGGTTTAATTTGTGCTTACATTTCATCGCATCATATGTAAGTAGGGATCGTTCTAGGCCGGGGATTAGGAGGGCTTGCTAAATGATGTGAGAATTACTTGACACTCAAATTAAAACCCTATCGACGTAGTATATGAAAGTAGGGATCGTTTAAGGCCGGGGATTAGAAGAGATGCTAATCTATACAAATTAAACTCTAAAACACTAAAACTGGACTCTAGACAATGAAAACAGGTACTATGGGTCAATCTGAAAGAATTTTAACTTCAAACAACTTAAAACAACCTAACTTGACTCAAACAAAACAAACTTAAAACAACAAATAAAACTCAACTAGACAGATTCTAGACACTAGAGACTCAAAACAGGCT
This sequence comes from Heteromeles arbutifolia, assembly GCA_024362995.1. NCBI lineage: Eukaryota > Viridiplantae > Streptophyta > Magnoliopsida > Rosales > Rosaceae > Heteromeles > Heteromeles arbutifolia. Next base: position 31,546,811 of record JANCRC010000002.1, on the reverse strand, counting down.
AAATAGACTCAAAACAACCAAACTAACTTAAACGGACTCAAAACGGGGTTCTAAGGGGTGAATTGGATGACTTTTGGACTAGTTAGACTCAAAACACTAAAAGGAGACAGCTTTGGACGAATTTAAACAAAGTAAGACTCAGACAAGAACTAGGGGGTTTTTGGACGAAATAAGCAAAACTAAGCAGTTTTAAGCAAACAAAGTGAATTAAAGAGAGATAGAGGTGAATTCAGGGGTAGAAAGCTAGTTAGAGGGTTCCTCTCCACACATGAACATATGCATACGAATCGATTTCCAGCTATTCTTCCGATAAACCATGAATGACAATGCTTTGAATTAATTGTATTGCACTAATCAATTCCCAGATTTCCCTAAGTTCATTGAATTGAATGGATAACGCATCACAACCAAATTATTCTTATCAAGTTCCCTAACTATGGAATACGCATGATAGAGATACATATCAAAGATCATTAAGTTCCATGGAAATCATAAACATTGACAAGGCATTCATAACTATGGAATACGCATGTTACTCTTGCCTAGGATTTACTTAACACAACTATGACTAGCAATCTTTACTACTTGTGAATATAAGTTCCTAACGATTAGGTGAAATTCCCTTATATCCTAGCATCAAATTCATGCATGCAAAATTAAGTAGATCTCCTTAATCGACACACAAGAACAAATTCTTCATAAAACAGATAAGTAAATCAAATTCACAATTTATGAAACAATAACTGAAGGTAATCAATTCATATCAAACATATGTCCATGGCTTTGATTCCACCTCTAACTACAACGGAATTAGTTCCACATGTTCAACATAATTGAAAAGCAAGTTAAATTAAACATGAAGATCAAACAAGAGAAGAAAGAACTCCAAGAAACTCCAATGGTTGCACGGCAAGCCTTCTCTTCTCTTCTCTGCGGCAAAGTATGGTTTTCTGAAGGTGTAGTGGTGTAGGATGAGTTATGAGATGTGTGTGGAGGTGGATGGATGGTGCGACAATCCTCTAACTTGTTTATATATATATCACAAACCCTAGAGTAATCAGATTAGGGCTTAGACTTAGCAGAAAACATGGATTTAGGACTCTAGGTGCGGCAATCACTTTAGAAAAGGAATTGTGGTCCAATTAATGTCTGAAAAGAATTGTAGAACCCAAATCCACAAGGAAAAGGCTTAATAAGTCAGAATCCAAGAGGGAATGGGAGTGCGAAGGCACGGCACAAAGGGATAAGGCAGGGAGCCTTGCAAGGCAAGGAAAAGACCTTCTAGAAAGGAGGGAGGCGCCAGATTTTGAGGCTTCTAGAAAGAATGTGTTTCTGGGCAGATTCTGGGGTTTCTAGAAGAGTTTGGGGCGCCACTTTTATAGGACAAGGTATAGGACTTCTAGAAATCAGGTTTTAAGTCCCCTAAACTGAAGAAAACAGGTTAGGATAAGATTAGGATAAGATTGGATAAGATAAGGTAAGATAAGGTTGTTTTGGATAATGTTTTGGATAATTCTCCTTCTTTTGAGCTGATTCCTTATCTTCTTTATCTTTGACTTCTTTCTTCCATCTTCTTAGCTGATTTCAAGCCTTTATATCTTCAATTTCGTCCATCAACTTGCCTCCATGCTTGCACTACCCAATCTTGGCCCAAAAATGCTCTAGAATGCTCCAAATTGCTTCTTTTTGCCATCTTGACACTTTGAACCTACAAACACACGAAAATAGCTTAAAATACAAAATTAACTAAGAACTAACAACGTAAATGCATGAAAACAAGCTAACTAAGTCTCATAAATATGCTCCTATCACTAAAACCTCTAAACTGACTCAAAAACATAAAAGCAAAGTTAAAAACACTAATCTAGACTCAAAGAATGCAAGACTAAACTCTAAAACACTAAGACAACCCAAAAGACTCATAACAGCAAACAAACACTCAAAACTGCCTTAATAACACAAACTGGCTGTTTTGGACTCTAAACACAATTTTGGACGAAAATAATTTTTAACTTGACTCAAAACACTCAAAAACACAAACTAAAACAGTTTCAAACTAATATGACTCAACAAAGTAAAGGGGAATTGGGTTTTGACGAATTTGAAAACAAAACAAGAAACTTAAAGTACTAATGAAATCTGCACGAAATTGGGTGAAAACTATGGATGATGGGATAACTAGGAGGTTCTTCTCCACACATGACATACTTGCATACAAGACGATTTCTAATTGCAATTCAATCAACCACGAATTCTCAACACTCCAAATTAATTAGGTCCGCTTAAATTAACTTTCAGATTTCCCTTATGTCAATGAATTGGACGGAAAATGCGCATCACAATCAAATTATTCTTCAAGAGTTCTCTATATGAAAGCGCATACTAGAGATACAATCAAAGATCATTACGTTCAATGGAAATCATAAGTATTGACGAGGCACTTGTAACTATGAAAGCGCATGATACTTATGCCAAGAATTTACTTAACACAATTGAGATCATCAACCTTTACTACTTGTGAATATAAGTTTGTAACGATTAGGTGAAACTTCCTTATATCCTAGCATTAGATTTATGCATGCAAACTAAGTTGGCCACCTCAATCAACACACACAAATCAGTCTTAATATGAACAGATAAGTAAATTGAATTCACAACTTATGAAACGCAATTAGAGGTAATCAAGTCATATAGCAAGCAGAAACATGGTTTCGAATCCCCCCCTAGCCAAGGGGGGTTTAGTTCCTCTTACGTACAAAACAAAGAGTATTGAATTTAAACATTGAAATCAAAGGAAAGGAAACACCTAAAACTTCCAGCAATTCGAACTTGAATGGCATGCACGTCTAGGGCTTCTTCTCCTCTTCTTTGCTGCGGCACAAGGGTTAGTGATGAGTTTTTGGGGGTTATGAATGGTGTAGAAGGCTGGGTTATTGGCTAGGATGGATGTATGGTGCAGCAGGGAGTGAATTAGGTCAGAAACTATGGAGAATGGTGAAGGATAGGTGCGGCTAAGGTTGGGGAAGGAATTCTGGCGAGAAAGGTTGTGTGGATGGATGAATGATGTATATAGAGGGTGGTACCTGCGGCAAAGGGTGTAGAAATATATATATAGGCACCAAAAACCCTAGGTAAATCAGATTAGGACTTCTAGAAAGCCAAATCCATCCAGAAATAGGTTTAAAACAATCAGATTTCTAATGGGAAAAGGCCTAAGGTGCGGCAGGTTTGGATAAGGAGGGATAAGGCTTCTAGAAAGCCTTGCAAGGCAAGGAAATCAGATGTTCTAGAAGGCTAGGTGCGGCATGCTTATAGAACAAGGATAAGTTGTCCTAAAGTGAAATTAAAACCCTTTTATAGCAGGAATTAAGTTAGGAAAGGATTAGGATAGGATAAGATAAGTTAAGATAGGATAAGGATTGGATAAGATAAGATAAGATAAGGTTGTTTGGATAATGTTTTGGATAATTCTCCTTCTTTGTAGCTGATTCCTTATCTTCTTTGACTTGAATTTATTTCTCCAACTCTTTTGCACATTCCTAGCCTTTCTTGAACTTCAAATTCGTCCATCCATCTTGCTCCAATCTTGTGATATCCATTCGACTTCCAAAACTGCTCTAAAATGCTCCAAATTACATCTTTTTGCATACTTTGCCCTTAGAACCTGGAAATACATCAAACTAGCTTAAAAGACTACTTTAACTAAGGAAAAACAACATAAATGCACAAGAACAAGCTAACTAAGGTGCATAAATATGCCCCTATCAAATTCCCCCACACTTAGCTTTTGCTAGTCCTCGAGCAAAACAAAACGAAACAAAGTAAACAAAACGAAACAAAACAAGTATAACACAACCTAAACCTTCCAACAATTGTCTCAGGGATTTCCAATGCACATGACATGTTAAAAATCATCATTCCCACAGATTTTGGCCATCTTTACGCTTAAGCACATACTTAATCATAGTCACTACTTACTAGTTCACAAATAACCAATTAAAACGATGTTTTGAATGTAGTAACATGCCTTAGAGAATTCCCTCAATTCCTTACAAGATATTTGCTCAATCTTCACTCAGATTTTCTAACTACACACCCTACACTAGTTATATGTGAGAAGATTGATGAAAATATGAAAACGAACGCTCACATATATATATCACAGGAAAAGCAATTTCAGGAGTTAATAACATGTTTAGATATGATCTCATGAATGGAATGCTACTACTTAGATGCGAGAACCAGTGACACCATATGCTCAAACCAAATTCAAACTCCACAAATTGAAACACACAACACTCAAGATTAAAGTCAAGGGTTGTAACGGGGCTTGGGGAGTTGGCTAACAACGAAAGGATATGGAAAACAAAGGTTCTTAAAGCAATAGCAAGCAAAATAATGAAATTGAACTTAGAATTCCCTTTAGCATGCAGAAATCAACTTTTAAACACAAAGGGAAGATTCAAGCAACAATTAGGGCCGGATTCAATGTTTTGGATCCTTCCTTCAACAAACAACACTTGAGAACTCCTTTTCACATCTTTTCAACTCCTTTTTCATTCTTTTCACAACTTTTTCTTTTTTTCTTTCTATTTTCCACGAATTTTTCTTCTTCTTTTTTTTTTCGTTTTCTTTTCTTTTCCGTGCCTCATTCAAGACTTTGGCACACCCACAACAAAACTCAATTCCCCCACACTTGTTTTCTGCCAAACAATGATCAAAAGGAATTCATATTGAGTCATGCGTTACTATGCTTCAAGAACAAAGGTATGGATGGTCCTAATCTAGGCTAGGTGAGGATAATGTGGGTTAACAAAGAACATAGGCTAAACAAGGCTCAATGGGGTTAAAACCTACAAAACACAATGAAATAGGGAGATACGGCAATTTGGCTATGGTGGTCACTACACAACTTCATCTTGAATATGTGTTATGCAAATCAATATCATGCTTAGAATGAATTGGGCATGAGTTCTAGTGTTTGGAACTAAATGATGAAACGCCTTCTAAGTAGCAACCAAGCAAAGAATGATGAGATCATGCAACGACTTTAGAAAACAACAATGCACAAATTATTAACTCTCTAAATAAACGTTTAGGCTCAAGTCTCACAAGGTTGTAGCGTTAGTTTGAGTTCCTTCCTTCAAGCATGTTACAAAAACTGATTTTTCTTTTATGATTGCATGTGAATTCATAAGTTATAACCACAATCAAGCATAGACCAAAGAGTAAATCAAACTTTCATCCATGTTTACAACTCTCTTTAACAGTCATGCAATTACGAACCGAATCCTCATCATTGTGTTGGAAGGTACCCTAAGACACAAACAAACACACAAAAACAACTCTTTTTGGGTTTTTCAAAACAATTGTCAAATTTTTATGGGATTTTCGGATTTTTGAGTCAAAACACACTAAAACACACCAAAACAGCTTAAAAAAACACTTAAAAACAGCAAGGAACAACATTAGAAGTTATGGGTGATAAAACCGTACGAATTTGCATCAAAACACTTTGGTTACCCCCCCCCACACTTAAATCAAACATTGTCCTCAATGTTTCAAGCATAAACTAACACAAATAAACAACAAACAAACAAAACAGCAACTCAACAATAAACAAGGCAGAAACGAAAACAACAACAAAGAGAAGGGTTTAGGAACGCAAATCTGGAATTGGAGTGCTCCCTAGGTCTTCCTTTGTTGAATGCATGGGTTGCCTCCCAAGTAGCGCTTGCTTTAACGTCGTACAGCCGGACAAAACCTCCAATTAAGCTTCATGGGAGGCCACGGATGGAATTGATCTTTGAATGGAAGGTGATATTTGAAATGATCCGGCAATGGTTGAAACACTAATGTGGGTGCCTGAATCATCAAAATCAGCAAATTAGTAGAAAACAAAATCAAAATTGGTGAAGATGGCTTACTTGCTTGCTCCGACACAAACTCAATTACAAACACCACATCTTTGAATGTTTCAGGGATTTTGAACTTGGCCAGATTTACTATGATGGTTGTGACTTGTCCCGTGTCATAAAATTGAACTTCTTTGGGCTTTGTTGTCTCATGAACATCCTCTTTGATGCATTCTTCATATGCTCCTGCCAGTTCTTGCTCTTGAATCATTCTTCTCGATGTACAAGGTTCTTTGAACACTACAACAAAATCGTGAACTTGATTTGGTGTGCCAAGAATTGGGATATCACTTTGCACCTTTGGAAGGGTTTGCATGATGTCCTTTTCACTCTCTTCTTTCTTGGGAATCAAAAACCTGCGAGGAAAAGGGACATTTGGAGGAATAACATTAGAATTAAATGAATTTGGGACATCCTTACTTGTGGTGGGTGGTTGGGAGGGCTTAGGGGGCTGCGGCAAGGGTTGTTCTTCCCTTGCTGTGGGTGTGTCTTCTTCCTCCTCCTCAATCAGCAGCTCCACATCCACTTCTAGGCTATGTTTAGACGTTTTTAGGTCAGCTCCAACCTCCATAGCACTTTCCAAAGTGATAGCTTTAGCAATTTCAAAGTCTCCCATCGAATTGATAGTAGTTGAGTTGGAGAGTTCACGTTGTTCTTGAATTTGTACCATGAGCTCTGCAATCTGCCCAATTTGATTTTCCAAATGGTCCACTTTTTTGTGACTTAGTTAGGAGCATATTTATGCGACTTACTTAGCATGTTTCCTTGCATTTTCTTAGTTAGTTTCTACTTATTTAAGTGTTTTAAGCTATTTTCGTGTGTTTTCAGGTCCAATTGGCAAAGTTGGCAAAAAGATGCAATTTGGAGCATTTTAGAGCAGTTTTGGGCTTGGAGTGGATAGCACATGCAGTGGGCATGAAGATGGACGAATTTGGAGCCCAAATGGAGCTAGGAATATGTTTCAAGGTTGGAGAAATAAATTCAAATCATTGAAGATAAGGAATCAGCTCAAAAGAAGGAGAATTATCCAAAACATTATCCAAACAACCTTATCTTATCTTATCTTATCCAATCCTTATCTTATCTTAACAAACCTTATCCTATCCTAATCCTTTTCTAATTCAATTCCTGATGCATTGAGGGTTTATTTTCTGATTGGGGGACATTTAAATTAAGCTTCTAGAAACCCTAAGCCTTGCCGCACCCTTATCCCTTTTCCTAGATGGTTTTAGTTCTTCTAGAAGACCAAATATCCTGTTAGGAAACCACACATATCTGCCGCATGGAATCCTTGTCCTTTGGGATTTCCTACCTTCTAGATGGCCTGTTCCTGATGGGTTTAGGTTGTGCAATCCTTCTCTGATTCATAAGGCAATGCCGCACCTTAACCTCTATAAATAGCCTTCCTGCCATGCCATTTAAATCATCAAGCCTTCCATTCATTCTCTGCCTTCACACACCCAGTCATCTGCCAGTTCTTCCTCCAAAGCAACCACCCTCTACCATAACTCACCTACATCCATCCACCACCATTCACCACACACTCTTGTGCCGCAGCTTTGCAAAGGAAGGAAGGAAGAAATCTGGAGCGTTTCTAGGTGTATTTTATCCTTTGTTTTTAATGTTTCAATTCAGTTTTCTTTGTTTAATTGCTATCATGAGGAACTAAACCCCTATTAGTTAGGGGGGAATCTGAAGCCATGGATATATGTTTCTTATGATTTGATTTACTCCAGTTATGATTTCATAAATTGTGAATGTGGTTTACTTATCTGTTTTATTAAGAACTTGTTCTTGTGTGTTGATTAAGGATGCATACTTAGTTTACATGCATGAATTTGATGCTAGGATATAAGGGAATTTCACCTAATCGTTATGAACTTATATTCACAAGTAGTAAAGGTTGCTAGTCACAATCATGTTAAGTAAACCCTAGGTTGGATTAACATGCGTCTTCCATAGTTATGAATGCCTTGTCAATGTTCATGATTTCCATTGAACTTAATGATCTTTGTTGAATGTCTCTATCATGCGTATTCCATAGTTAGGGAGTTTGAGAAAGAATAATTTGGTTGTGATGCGTTATCCATTCAATTCAATGAATCTAGGGAAATCTGGGAATTGATTAGTTCAATACAATTAATTCGGAGCATTGTCATTCATGGTTTATCGAAAGAGTAACTGGGAATCAAGTTGTATACATATGTTTATGTGTGGATGAGGATCCCTCTAACTAGCCTTTCACCCTTCTTAATTCATCAAAATCGTTTTTCTAAAGTTTTTTTATGCAAAGTTTCTGTTTTTAGTTTTAAATTCGTCAAAAACAAATCCCCCTTTATTTTGAAGTGTTAGAATAGTTAAGATCTGTTTTGATTTGTGTTTTTAAGTGTCTTCAGCCAAGTTAAAATCTATTTTCGTCCAAAGCAGTGTTTAGAGTCCAAAACTGCCCAGTTTGTGTTTTTAGGCAGTTTTGAGTGTTTTTGTGCTGTTTTGAGTCTTTTGAGTTGTTTTAGTGTTTTAGAATTTAGTCTTGCATTCTTTAAGTCTAGTTTAGTGTTTTAAACTTTGTTTTTACGTTTTTGAGTCAGTTTCAAGTGTTTAGCAATCCCTCCTAATCCCCGGTCCAGAACGATCCCTGCTTGTACATATACTACAACTGTCAAGAAGAGGGTTTAATTTGTGTGTCAAGTTAATTTTCACATCAAATTTTGGCGCCGTTGACGGGGATTAGCAAATTTGCTAATCCCCCGTATCTGTTTGTGTTTTTGTCTTTACATTTTAGTTTTTTGATTTTGTTTTGTTTCGTTGTCTTTTTTTTCAGGTACTAGACATGGCAATTGCCAACATTCAAGCTCAATTGGCCAATCTTACTTCTCAATTGTCCCAGATTGCCAAAAGAACCACAATGCACACTGCCCCTACATTTAATGTGCCCTATGGGCAAGGATATCAAACTCATCAACGTCCTCAATTCACTGCAAACGGATGTGCTTGGGGTTATCAAAGCCATAACCAATCAAGGGACAACATGTTTTCCAACGCTTACAATTCGGATTGGAGAGATTATTTAGATTATATGTGGGAGGAACCTCAACAAATTCAACAAGAAGGATATTGACAGCCATGTGAGGAGTTTCATTCAAGACCTATGCAGCCACCACAGCCTCTCCCACAACAATTCCAATCGAATTCAAGTATGCCCATGAGTTATAATGAAATTCTTGAAGGACTAATCTCTTTGACGCAGGGCTCACAAAAAGAAGAACAATTGCAGCCATCTGAGGAGTTTTATCAATGGCCACATGCACCATTACAGCCTCCACCACAATCTGCCCAAACAAACTCAGGTATGTCTTTGTGTAATGATAACATTAATCAATTAATCACCTCTTTGACACAGGGAGTAGAAAATCAAAACAAGGAGATGAAAGGCCGAGTCAAAAGAGTGGATGAATTGGAGAAGCAAGTTGGGCAGATTATGGAGTTCATGGTGCAGATTCAAGAGCAAAGTGAACTCTCCAACTCAACTATTGCAAATTCGAAGGAAGATTTTGAAATCCATGATGCTATCACTTTGGGAAGTGCTATGAAGGTTGAAGCTGACTTAAAAACATCCAAACATAGCCTAGAAGTGGGTGAGGAGCTGCTGATTGAGGAGGAGGAAGAAGACATACACACAGCAAGGGTAGAACAACCCTTGCCGCAGCCCCCTAAGCTCTCTCAACCACCTACCACAAGTAAGGACGTCCCAAATTCAATTCATTCTAATGTTATTCCTCCGAATGCACCTTTTCCTCGCAGGTTTTTAATTCCCAAGAAAGATGAGAGTGAAAAGGACATTGTGGAAGCCATTCCAAAGGTGCAAAGTGATATCCCAATTCTTGGCACACCAAATCAAGTTCCTGATTGTCTTGAAGTGTTCAAAGAACTTTGTACATCAAGAAGAAGGATTCAAGAGAAGGAAGTGGCTGAAGCATATGAAGAATGCATCAAAGAGGATGTTCATGAGAAAACAAAGCCCAAGGAAGTTGAGTTTGATGACACGGGACAAGTCACAACCGTCATAGTAAATCTGGCCAAGTTCAAAGTCCCTGAAACTTTCAAAGATGTGGTGTTTGTCATTGAGTTTGTGTTGAAGCAAACAGGTAAGCCACCTCCCCTAATTTCAATTTTGTTTTATACTAATATAATGTTAATGATTCAGGCACCCATACTAGAATTTAAACCATTGCCGGATCATTTCAAGTATCACCTCCCATTCAATGATCAATTCCCTGCCGTGGTCCCTAATGGAGCTTAAAAGGAGGTATTGTCCGGCTGGAAGACGTTAAAGCAAGCGCTTCTTGGGAGGCAACCCATGCAAATAAAGAAGACCTAGGAACTCTCCAGCTCCACAACCAGATTTGTGTTTCTAAACCCTACTCTTTATTGCTTTTATTTTACCATCTTTGTCATGTTTGTTAGTTGTGTTGTTTGCTTGCTTTTGTGTGCGTCTATGTTTGAAACATTGAGGACAATGTTTGGTTTAAGTGTGGGGGGGTCAACAAGTGTTTTCATTGAAAAATTCGTAGGTTTTTATCACCCATCACTTCTAAGGTTGTTTTTCATTGTTTTGAGTGTTTTTAGTGTGTTTTGAAGTGTTTTTATGTGTCTCGAAAGAAAAATACGAAAATTTACAAAAAAAAATTTTGAAAACGTTTTGAAAAATACCAAACAGAGTCGTTTTTAGAGTCATTTTTGTGTGTTTGTGTCTTAGGGTACCTTCCAACAGAATGATGAGGATTTGGTTTTTAATTGCATGACTGTTAAAGAAAGTTACAAACATTGAAGTTTGATATGCTCTTTTGTTTATGCTTGGTTATAGTTGACATTCATGAATTCACATGTAATCACACAAAGGATAAAATCAGTTTTTGTAATATGCTTGAAGGAAGAAACTCAAACTAACGCTACAACCTTGAGAGACTTGAGCTTATACTTTGTTTGGAGAGTTATTAATCTTGTGATTCTTTGTTTTCTAAAGTCGTTACATGATCTCATCATTCTTTGCTTGGTTGCTACTTAGAATGCGTTTCATCATTATAGTTCCAAATACTAGAACTTATACCCATTTCATTCAAAACTAAAATTGATTAGCATAACATAGACAAGATGAAGTTGTTTAGTAAACCAAGAGCCAAATAGCCGCACCCCATGTTCATTTGATTTGTAGGTTTAACCCCGTTGAGCCTTGTTTAGCCTATGTTCTTTGTTAGCCCACATGTTCCCTACCTAGCCTAGATTAGGACCATCCTTACCCTTGTTCTTTAAGGCGTAGTGAAGCATGACCTAGAGTGAATTCCTTTTGATTGCTCTTGTGCAGAAAAACAAGTGTGGGGGAAGGGATTTATGTGTGTGATTGTGTGCCAAGAAAAACAAGTGGGCACGGGTACAAGAAAAAAAAAAAAGAAAAAAATTTTGTGGAAAAAGAAGAAGAAGAGGAAAAGTTGTGAAGAAGTATGAAAAGTGTTCAAAATAAGTGAGATTAAAGCTCACAAGTCTTGGTTGTTGAAGAAAGGGTCCAAAAAGTTGAATTCAGCCCTAAGTATGTGTGATCTTCCCTTTATGTATCCAAGTTCGTGGCTGCGTTTTAAAAAGGGAGTTCTAAGTGTCATATTCATTACTTTGCTTGCTATTGCTTTGAGAGCGTTTGTTTTCCTTACCTTTCTTTGTTAGCCAATACCCCTAGCCCCGTTACAACCCTATGCTTCAATCTTGAGTGTTGTGTGTTTCAATTTGTGGAGTTTGAATTTGGTTTGAGCATATGGTATCCCTGGTTCTCGCGTCTAAGTAGTAGCATTCCATTCATGAGATCATATCTAAACATGCATTGATAGCTCCAGATATTGCTTTCTTTGTCATAAACATATGTGAGTGTTCGTTTTCATGTTTACATCAATCTTCTCACATATAACTAGTGTAGGGAGTGTAGTTAGAAAATCTGTGTGAAAATGGAGTGTATATCTTGTGAGGAATTGAGGGATTCTCTAAGGCATGTTACTACATTCAAAAAGTTGTTTTAATTGATTAAATGCGAACTAGTGAGTGATAACTGTGATTAAGTATATGCTCGAGGGTAGGGATAACTAAAATCTATGTAAGTAATGATTTTTAACATGTTATGTATCATTGAAAATCCCTGAGGTGAACGTTGGAAGGTTTAGGTTATGTTTTGTTTGTTTTGTTTTGCTCGAGGACTAGCAAAAGCTAAGTGTGGGCGAATTTGATAGGAGCATATTTATGCGACTTAGTTAGCATGTTTCCTTGCATTTTCTTAGTTAGTTTCTACTTATTTAAGTGTTTTAAGCTATTTTCGTGTGTTTTCAGGTCCAATTGGCAAAGTTGGCAAAAAGATGCAATTTGGAGCATTTTAGAGCAGTTTTGGGCTTGGAGTGGATAGCACATGCAGTGGGCATGAAGATGGACGAATTTGGAGCCAAAATGGAGCTAGGAATATGTTTCAAGGTTGGAGAAATAAATTCAAATCATTGAAGATAAGGAATCAGCTCAAAAGAAGGAGAATTATCCAAAACATTATCCAAACAACCTTATCTTATCTTATCTTATCTTATCCAATCCTTATCTTATCTTAACAAACCTTATCCTATCCTAATCCTTTTCTAATTCAATTCCTGATGCATTGAGGGTTTATTTTCTGATTGGGGGACATTTAAATTAAGCTTCTAGAAACCCTAAGCCTTGCCGCACCCTTATCCCTTTTCCTAGATGGTTTTAGTTCTTCTAGAAGACCAAATATCCTGTTAGGAAACCACACATATCTGCCGCATGGAATCCTTGTCCTTTGGGATTTCCTACCTTCTAGATGGCCTGTTCCTGATGGGTTTAGGTTGTGCAATCCTTCTCTGATTCATAAGGCAATGCCGCACCTTAACCTCTATAAATAGCCTTCCTGCCATGCCATTTAAATCATCAAGCCTTCCATTCATTCTCTGCCTTCACACACCCAGTCATCTGCCAGTTCTTCCTCCAAAGCAACCACCCTCTACCATAACTCACCTACATCCATCCACCACCATTCACCACACACTCTTGTGCCGCAGCTTTGCAAAGGAAGGAAGGAAGAAATCTGGAGCGTTTCTAGGTGTATTTTATCCTTTGTTTTTAATGTTTCAATTCAGTTTTCTTTGTTTAATTGCTATCATGAGGAACTAAACCCCTATTAGTTAGGGGGGAATCTGAAGCCATGGATATATGTTTCTTATGATTTGATTTACTCCAGTTATGATTTCATAAATTGTGAATGTGGTTTACTTATCTGTTTTATTAAGAACTTGTTCTTGTGTGTTGATTAAGGATGCATACTTAGTTTACATGCATGAATTTGATGCTAGGATATAAGGGAATTTCACCTAATCGTTATGAACTTATATTCACAAGTAGTAAAGGTTGCTAGTCACAATCATGTTAAGTAAACCCTAGGTTGGATTAACATGCGTCTTCCATAGTTATGAATGCCTTGTCAATGTTCATGATTTCCATTGAACTTAATGATCTTTGTTGAATGTCTCTATCATGCGTATTCCATAGTTAGAGAGTTTGAGAAAGAATAATTTGGTTGTGATGCGTTATCCATTCAATTCAATGAATCTAGGGAAATCTGAGAATTGATTAGTTCAATACAATTAATTCGGAGCATTGTCATTCATGGTTTATCGAAAGAGTAACTGGGAATCAAGTTGTATACATATGTTTATGTGTGGATGAGGATCCCTCTAACTAGCCTTTCACCCTTCTTAATTCATCAAAATCGTTTTTCTAAAGTTTTTTATGCAAAGTTTCTGTTTTTAGTTTTAAATTCGTCAAAAACAAATCCCCCTTTATTTTGAAGTGTTAGAATAGTTAAAATCTGTTTTGATTTGTGTTTTTAAGTGTCTTGAGTCAAGTTAAAATCTATTTTCGTCCAAAGTAGTGTTTAGAGTCCAAAACTGCCCAGTTTGTGTTTTTAGGCAGTTTTGAGTGTTTTTGTGCTGTTTTGAGTCTTTTGAGTTGTTTTAGTGTTTTAGAATTTAGTCTTGCATTCTTTGAGTCTAGTTTAGTGTTTTAAACTTTGTTTTTACGTTTTTGAGTTAGTTTCAAGTGTTTAGCAATCCCTCTTAATCCCCGGTCCAGAACGATCCCTACTTATACATATACTACAACTGTCAAGAAGAGGGTTTAATTTGTGTGTCAAGTTAATTTTCACATCAGCCCATAGGACACAACACATGTAGGGACACTTTGCATTGTGGTCCTTTCGGCATATTGTGACAATTGAGAAGTAAGTTTCGCCAATTGAGCTTGAATGGTAGCAAAATCCATGTCTTACTTCTCTAGTACCTGAAAATCAAGGAAACAAAACTAAATCAAATATCAAAAGTAAAAGACACAAACAAAAACAAAGGGGATTAGCTAAAGAAAACAAGAAAACAACACAAAGTCAGAAACTAAAACAAAAACAAAATAAACGAAAAGAAAAGAACCAAGGGATTAGCAAAGTTGCTAATCCCCGGCAACGGCGCCAAAAATTTGATGCGAAATATATAAGCACACAAATTAAACCCTCTTTTTATCAATTGTAGCGAAGTATGTAAGTAGGGATCGTTCTAGGCCGGGGATTAGGAGGGCTTGCTAAAACCTCTAAACTGACTCAAAAACATAAAAGCAAAGTTAAAAACACTAATCTAGACTCAAAGAATGCAAGACTAAACTCTAAAACACTAAGACAACCCAAAAGACTCAAAACAGCAAACAAACACTCAAAACTGCCTTAAAAACACAAACTGGCTGTTTTGGACTCTAAACCCAATTTTGGACGAAAATAAGTTTTAACTTGACTCAAAACACTCAAAAACACAAACTAAAACAGTTTCTAACTAATATGACTCAACAAAGTAAAGGGGGATTGGGTTTTGACGAATTTGAAAACAAAACAAGAAACTTAAAGTACTAATGAAATCTGCACGAAATTGGGTGAAAACTATGGATGATGGGATAACTAGGAGGTTCTTCTCCACACATGACATACTTGCATACAAGACGATTTCTAATTGCAATTCAATCAATGATAGGAGCATATTTACATCACTTAGCTTGTTTCCTTGCATTTAGGTTGTTAGTTCTTAGTTATTTTAGTCTTTAAAGCCATTTTCGTGTGTTTTCAGGTTCTAAGGGCTAAAGGAGCAAGAAAGTGCATTTTGGTGCCTTGTGGAGCAGTTTTAGGCTGGGGATGGATTGCACATGCTTGGAGCTAAGTGGATGGACGAAATTGAAGATCAAATGAGCTTAGGATTGAATGAAGAATGAAGAGTTCAAAATTGGAAGCCAAAGTTTCTAAAGTTGGAAGTTTCTATTCTTGGAGGTTTCCATTCTTGAAAGTTTCTATTCTTGGCTTAGAAGTTTCCTAATCCTTCATCACCTATGTTCCAGCCATAAAAGGGTTCCAAAACATGTTAGGTTGCCTCATTACATGTTTCTAGAAGTCCTAGAACCTTTCCCTAACCTTGCCACATATCTCCTTTCCCTTTTCTTCCAAAATCTGCCACATAAGTGCCTTTCCCTTTCTTTCCACAACCTTGCCGCACAAGGGATCCTCTTCTTACCTATTTTCTGACCCAAAATCACATTCCCTTTGTGTTCTATGCCTTGCCGCACAAGGAGGAGCCTTTCTTACTTATTTTGTGCCTCAAAACACATTCCTAAATCTGTCTTACAATTCTGCCGAATTTCCTTTCCTATTCTCTTTAATTCCTACACCTTACTTGCCTATTTTCTGCCCAAAAATACTTCCCTTTTCTCTTACAAATCAATGCCACACCTTCTTTCCCTTTCTCTCTTAATTTCTGACCTTTAAAACACATTCCTTTTCTCTACTACATATTCTGCCAAATTTCACTTTCTTATTCTCTTTGATTTTCTGATTCTTTCTTACCTATTAAATTGTGGAACCAAAATAGCTAAGTATTGAACCTTTCCTATTATTTTCTGATTGCCTTTCAACCCTAGCCCTATAAATAAAGCCATCCGCACCATTTGAATCTCTCTCTCTCTGGACAGATTCTCTACATCCATTCCATCCACCTATCTACCTATCCATCCTCTACCACCCATCACCACCCATTCTACACACCTTAACCCCTTGTGCCGCAGCTCTACAAAGGAAGAAGGAGAGGATTAACTTGAAGCCGTGCTTGCATTCAAGACGTTGGATTGCTGGAACGTTTCTAGGTGTAATCTATCTTTGTTTTCAATGTTTAATTTAATTTCTTTTTGTTTTGCTGTGAACATGAGGAGCTAATCCCTTTTGGCTAGGGGGAATTTCAAAGCCATAAACATACTTGCAATATGAATTGATTACCTTCAGTTGTGATTTCATAAGTTGTGAATTCAATTTGTTTAACTGCTTGATTGATAACTTATTTGTGTATGTTTATTAAGAGTGCACACTTAGTTTGCATCCATGAATATGATGCTAGAGTATAAGGGAGTTTCACCTAATAGTTACAAACTTATATTCACAAGTAGTGGAGGTCGCTTATAAATGATCGCGTTAAATGAATTCTTGGCAGGAGTTTCATGCTCATCATAGTAACGAATGCCTCGTCAATACTTATAGTTTTCATGATGCTTAATGATCTTTGATTGTATCGTTATTGTGTTGTTCACGTAAAGGACTTTTGAAGAATGCTTTGAATTGTTGTATGCGCTTTCCCATCCAATTCAATAACTTAAGGAGAACTTGAAGGTTAATTTAAGCGGACCTAATTAACCTGGGGTGTTGAGTTTCATGATTTATCGAAAGAAAAACTGAAAATTGGTTTATGTGCAAGTGTGTCATGTGTGGAGAAGAACCCTCTAGCTAGCCCATCATCCATAATTTATCCAAATTCGTCCAAAATCTGTTTTAGTTTACAATCTGTTTGTTTTGTTTTCAAATTCGTGAAAATGAAATCCCCCTTTATTTTGAAGTGTTAGATTAGTTAAAATCTGTTTTGATTTGTGTTTTTAAGTGTCTTGAGTCAAGTTAAAATCTATTTTCGTCCAAAGTAGTGTTTAAAGTTCAAAACTGCCCAGTTTGTGTTTTTAGGCAGTTTTGAGTGTTTTTGTGCTGTTTTGAGTCTTTTGAGTTGTTTTAGTGTTTTAGAATTTAGTTTTGCATTCTTTGAGTCTAGTTTCAAGTGTTTTAGCAATCCCTCCTAATCCCCGGTCCAGAACGATCCCTACTTATACATATACTACAATTGTCAAAAGAGGGTTTAATTTGTGTGCTGTTTTAGATCGCATCAATCAACCACGAATTCTCAACACTCCAAATTAATTAGGTCCGCTTAAATTAACTTTCAGATTTCCCTTATGTCAATGAATTGGACGGAAAATGCGCATCACAATCAAATTATTCTTCAAGAGTTCTCTATATGAAAGCGCATACTAGAGATACAATCAAAGATCATTACGTTCAATGGAAATCATAAGTATTGACGAGGCACTTGTAACTATGAAAGCGCATGATACTTATGCCAAGAATTTACTTAACACAATTGAGATCATCAACCTTTACTACTTGTGAATATAAGTTTGTAACGATTAGGTGAAACTTCCTTATATCCTAGCATTAGATTTATGCATGCAAACTAAGTTGGCCACCTCAATCAACACACACAAATTAGTTTTAATATGAACAGATAAGTAAATTGAATTCACAACTTATTAAACGCAATTAGAGGTAATCAAGTCCTATAGCAAGCATAAACATGGTTTCGAATCCCCCCCTAGCCAAGGGGGTTTAGTTCCTCATACGTACAAAACAAAGAGTATTGAATTTAAACATTGAAATCAAAGGAAAGGAAACACCTAAAACTTCCAGCAATTCGAACTTGAATGGCATGCACGTCTAGGGCTTCTTCTCCTCTTCTTTGCTGCGGCACAAGGGTTGGTGATGAGTTTTTGGGGGTTATGAATGGTGTAGAAGGCTGGGTTATTGGCTTGGATGGATGTATGGTGCGGCAGGGAGTGAATTAGGTCAGAAACCATGGAGAATGGTGAAGGATAGGTGCGGCTAAGGTTGGGGAAGGAATTCTGGAGAGAAAGGTTATGTGGATGGATGAATGATGTATATAGAGGGTGGTACCTGCGGCAAAGGGTGTAGAAATATATATATAGGCACCAAAAACCCTAGGTAAATCAGATTAGGACTTCTAGAAAGCCAAATCCATCCAGAAATAGGTTTAAAACAATCAGATTTCTAATGGGAAAAGGCCTAAGGTGCGGCAGGTTTGGATAAGGAGGGATAAGGCTTCTAGAAAGCCTTGCAAGGCAAGGAAATCAGATGTTCTAGAAGGCTAGGTGCGGCATGCTTATAGAACAAGGATAAGGTGTCCTAAAGTGAAATTAAAACCCTTTTACAGCAAGAATTAAGTTAGGAAAGGATTAGGATAGGATAAGATAAGTTAAGAT
The DNA here is from genome assembly GCA_024362995.1 of Heteromeles arbutifolia. Taxonomy (NCBI): domain Eukaryota; kingdom Viridiplantae; phylum Streptophyta; class Magnoliopsida; order Rosales; family Rosaceae; genus Heteromeles; species Heteromeles arbutifolia. The sequence goes on along the minus strand of JANCRC010000002.1, from coordinate 31,528,407 downwards.
AGGATAAGGATTGGATAAGATAAAATAAGATAAGGTTGTTTGGATAATGTTTTGGATAATTCTCCTTCTTTGTAGCTGATTCCTTATCTTCTTTGACTTGAATTTATTTCTCCAACTCTTTTGCACATTCCTAGCCTCTCTTAAACTTCAAATTCGTCCATCCATCTTGCTCCAATCTTGTGATATCCATTCCACTTCCAAAACTGCTCTAAAATGCTCCAAATTACATCTTTTTGCATACTTTGCCCTTAGAACCTGGAAATACATCAAACTAGCTTAAAAGACTACTTTAACTAAGGAAAAACATAATAAATGCACAAGAACAAGCTAACTAAGGTGCATAAATATGCCCCTATCAACCGTGTGCTCCATCCAAGGGCATCTATCCGAGAATTGCCCTCAGTTGATCGAGAATGGTGGATGGGAATCTGCCAATGCTATTGGATTCCAAGGCCAAAATCAAACCAAATACGATCCATACTCGAACACATACAACAGCGGATGGAGAGATCACCTTAATATGAAGTGGAGAGAGCCCCAACAACCTGCACAACAAGGGGGATTTCGGCAAAACCCCCCTGGGTTCCCACAGCGATATCAACAAAATCAACCACTTTCGGCCCAATCTAGAACATGTACGTCCATGGATAATGATCAACTTATTCAATTATTAACAAATGTGAGAGGCAACCCATGCCAATAAAGAACCAGATTTACTTCCTTTCAACCTTTTTCCTTGCTGCCCTTATCTTTCTATGCTTATGTGTTGCTTGTTTGATTGTTTTTATGTGAGTTTATGTTTGAAACATTGAGGACAATGTTTGGTTTAAGTGTGGGGGGGCAAACAAGCTGCTTTTGCATGATTTTCGCGGGATTTTATCACCTATCACTTCGAATGTTGTTTTTCACTATTTTTAAGTGTTTTTAGTGTGTTTTGAAGCATTTCAGTGTGTTTTGAAAAGATAATCCGAAAATTTCATAAAAATTTGAAAAAGTGTTTTGAAAAACCCAAAAAAGAGTTGTTTTTGTGTGTTTGTTTGTGTCTTAGGGTACCTTCCAACACAGTGATGAGGATTCGGTTTTTAATTGCATGATGATGTCATAAAAATTAAGCACTCAAATTAAACCCTCTTGTTGTCAAATCGTAGTATAAATGCAAGTAGGGATCGTTCTAAACCAGGGATTAGGAGGGCTTGCTAAAACCTCTAAACTGACTCAAAACATAAAAACAAAGTTAAAAATGTTTGGAAAGACTCAAGGGACTCAAAACAGGTTCAAAAGACTTAAAACAACTCAAAAACACTCAAAACTGCCTAAAAACACAAACTGGGCAGTTTTGGTCTCTAAACACAACTTTGGACGAATTTAGGGTTCTGACTTGACTCAAAACACTCTAAAACACACAAAAAATAGATTTTAAACACTTTGAAAAAAGAAAGTAAAAGGGGGTTTTGGTTTTGAAGAAATTGAAACAAACAAACAAATTGTAAAACTAAACAGATTGTAAAACGAATTTAGGAAATAAGATGATGGATGGATTAGTTAGAGGTCTGTTCTCCACACATGACACACTTGTACATGAATCAATTTCCAATTGCTTTTCAATAAACTATTATGCTCAACACCCCAGATTAACTGTGACGCACAAATTAACCCTCAGATTTTCCTTTACTCATTGAATTGGATGAATGCATGCGACAACCCAAATCATTCTCCAAAAGTCCCCTACATGAATGCATAATAGAGATACAATCAGAGATCATTACGTTTCATGAAAATCATAAGTGTTGACGAGGCAATTGTAACTATGAATGCATGATACGTTTGCCAAGAATTCAATTAACGCGATTGTGACAATCAACCTTCACTACTCAGGAATATAAACTTGTAACAATTAGGTGAAACTCATTTATATTCTAGCATCTGATTCATGCATGAAAACTAAGTATGCATCCTTAATAAACATACACAAATCAGTTATGAATAAAACAAATAATTGAATTGCAATCATAACTTAACAAATCACAATTGGAAGAAATCAGTTCATATCTCAAACATGTTCATGGCTTCAAACTTCCCCCTAACTAAATAGGGATTTAGCCACTCATGATTACAGCAAAATCAGAAAGTAATAACAAAATAAACATTGAAAACAAGAACGAAGTACACCTAAAACGCTCAAATCTGCAAGCATGAATCGCCAAGGTTCTTCTTCTTCCCCACTGATGTGAAATTAAATTGTACTCAAATTTAAACCCTATCAATGTAGTATGTGTAAGTAGGGATCGTTCTAGCCGGGGATTAGAAGGGATGCTAATCTACACTAATTAAACTCTAAAACACTAAACTAGACTTACAAGACTCAAAACAAACTTAAAAGACTCAAAACAGCTTAAAACAACCAAATAGACTCAAAATAGACACTAGGGAGTTATTTGGACGAATTCTAACTTTAACTTGATTCAAAATGCTAAAAGACACAAAATTAAACAGATTCTAACTAAGTTGACACAAGAAAGTAAAGGGGATTGGGTTTTTGACGAATTTAAAGTAAAAACAAACTGATTAAGACACTAAACAAAGGTTGGTACGAATTTGGGTGAATTAAAGGGTGAATGGCTAGCTAGAGGATCCTTCTCCACACATGACATATATGCAACACAAATCAATTTCCAGTTATTCTTTCTATAAACCATGAAAGACAGTGCCCCAAATTAACCGTGACTGCACGCATTAACCTTCAAATTTTCCTAAGTTCCTTGAATTTGGACGTAGCGCCGCAAACCAAATTATTCTTATCAAGTTCCCTATATGACTGTGATAGGATCATATTTATGCGACTTAGTTGGCTTGTTCTTGTGCATTTATGTTGTGTTTTCTTAGTTATTTTAGTGTTAAAGCCATTTTCGTGTGCTTCTAGGTCCTAAAGACAAAGTATGCAAGAAGATGCATTTTGGAGCATTTTGGAGCAAAATTGGGCTTGGAATGGATATCACATGTTTGGAGCAAAAGGAATAGACGAAATTGAAGACTTGAAGATGTTAGGATTACAAAGAAGGATTCCTAATCAACGAAGGATTCCTAATCAAAGATGGATTCCTAGAAGAATGAGGATTCCTACTCACATGAGGATTCCTACTCACATGAGGATTCCTACTCACGTAAGGATTCCTACTCAAACAAGGATTCCTACTTGAAGTAGAAAAGTTAAGCCAAGGTTTCCTATTTTGGTTTGCCTTTCCTAATCCTTAATGTTTCCAAATTCCAGCAACTTTGAAGGCTTCCTTTGCATTCTAGGACACAAATTGAAGGACCTAGACCACCTAAGAACCCTTGCCGCACCTCCTTACCCCTTTCCTCTTCCTTGCCGTGCAAGGGAGAGGGTTATTTCCTGTTTCCTTGCATTAAAACACATTCATATTCTGTTTTAAAGCCTTGCTGCAAATCCCTTGCACTTTCCCTTAGTTTTCTGATTTTGTTTCCTCTTTTTAGAGCTTTTGACTTAATTTCTGTTTACTAATATAACCTAGGGTTTTAATTCCCGAAACCTTTAAATAAACTTCCTTGTTGCAGCCACAAATCATCCATTCACACAACCTGTCTCCCCAGAATTCCTTTCCCAACCCTAGCCGCACCTATCCTTCACCATTCTCCATAGTTTCTGACCAAAAACACTCCCTGTCGCACCATACATCCATCCTAGCCAATAACCCAGCCATCTACACCACTCATAACTCCCAAAACTCACCAACAACCATTGTGCCGCAGCAAAGAGGAAGGAAGAGAGCCCTTAGACGTGCCTGCCATTCAAGTTAGGATTGCTGGAACGTTTAGGTGTAATCTTTCTTTTGTTTTCAATGTTTCAATTCAATAATCTTTGTTCTGTGAGTATGAGGAACTAAACCCCTCTTAGCTAGGGGGGGATTCGAAACCATGATTATACTTGCAATATGAATTGATTACATCCAGTTGTGATTCATGAGTTGTGAATTCAATTTACTTATCTGTTCATATTATAACTGATTTGTGTGTGTTGATTGAGGTGGCCAACTTAATTTGCATGCATGAATTAGATGCTAGAATATAAGGGAGTTTCACCCAATCGTTATGAACTTATATTCACAAGTAGTGAAGGTTGCTAGTCACGATCGCGTTAAGTAAATTCTTGGCATAAGTATCATGCAATTCATAGTTACAAGTGCCTCGTCAATGCTTATGATTTTCATAGAACTTAATGATCCTTGCTTGTATCTCTATTATGCAGTTCATGTAGGGAACTTGTGGGGAATGCTTTGGGTTGTCGTATGCAGTCATCCAATTCAATAAAATTAGGAAAATCTGAGGGTTAATTAGTGCAATTCACGGTTAATCTGGGGCGTTGAGAATTCATGGTTTATTGAAAAGCAACTGGAAATCATTTTGTATGCAAGTGTGTCATGTGTGGAGAAGAACCTCCTAGTTATTCCATCATCCATAGTTTTCACCCAATTTCGTGCAGATTTCATTAGTACTTTAAGTTTCTTGTTTTGTTTTCAAATTCGTCAAAACCCAATCCCCCCTTTACTTGTTGAGTCATATTAGTTAGAAACTGTTTTAGTTTGTGTTTTTGAGTGTTTTGAGTCAAGTTAAAACTTATTTTCGTCAAAAATTGTGTTTAGAGTCCAAAACTGCCCAGTTTGTGTTTTTAGGCAGTTTTGAGTGTTTTAAAGTTGTTTTAGTGTCCTAGAGTTTAGTTTTGCATTCTTTGAGTCTAGATCAGTGTTTTAAACTTTGTTCTTACATTTTTGAGTCAGTTTCAAGTGTTTAGCAATCCCTCCTAATCCCCGGTTCTGAACGATCCCTACTTGCATCTATACTACAATTGTCAATAAGAGGGTTTAATTTGTGTGCTGTTTTGCATCGCATCAAATTTTTGGCGCCGTTGTTGAGGATTAGCAACTTTGCTAATCCCTTGGATTTTTTTCTTTCTGTTTACTTTTAGTTTGTTTAAGTTTCTGACTTTGTTTGTTTCTTGTTTTTAGGTACTAGTTTATGACTCGAAGCTTTCAACCTGTTCAAAAGAATATTTTGGAATTTGACGACGATTTTGAGAGGACTTTGAAAAGGCAGAGGAACCAGCAAGAATCTAATCCACCTAGCCCTGAACCTGAGCTTAAAGAACCGGTGCTAGAAGAGGAAGAGAAGCCCATGGCTCATGTGTTGGAGGAAGTGCAAGCCATGGCAGCGGACAATCGAACAATCAAGGAGCTCTCTGCTTCGGGATTTGCCAATGCCGCCCCCCTATGTATTCAATACCCTAGGGCTGCCCAAGACAAGACTGATGAGTTTGAATTGAAATCTAGTTTGTTGCACCACATCCCAAAGTTCCATGGGCTGTCCATGGAGGATCCAAACAAACACTTGAAGGAGTTTGAAGTGGTGTGTTCAAGCATGACCCCTATCAATGTGGATGGAAGCATATTGAAGATGAAAGCTTTTCCATTCTCTCTAATGGACAAAGCTAAAGATTGGTTGTATGAACTAGCCCCCGGAACTGTCACATCATGGGAGAGCATGAAACGGGCGTTTCTGGAGAAGTTTTTCCCAACTTCTCGAGTCATTCTTCTACGCAAAAGGATAAGTGGAATTCAGCAAGACGAAGGTGAATCATTTCCCACTTATTATGAACATTTTAAATCTCTTGTTGCTTCATGTCCACAGCACCAAATGAAGGAGGAGCTTCTTCTTCAGTATTTCTACGAAGGGCTTCTACCAATTGAACGCCAAATGCTAGATGCCTTAGCGGGAGGAGCATTGGTGGACAAGACACCCATGGCTGCCAAGATCTTGATTGTTAATCGAGCTTTGAACGCTCAACAATATGAAGGCGTTGGACAAAGAGGAACCCCACGGCAGCAAGTAAATGAGGTAAGTTCCACATCTGACATTCAATCCCAATTAACTAATCTTACTTCCATTGTGTCTCAGATGGCTGAAGGAATGAAGATGCATGGATCAAGTGTGTGTGGCGTGTGTTCTATCCAAGGACACCCCTCTGATAAGTGCCCGCAACTAATTGAGAATGGTGGACAGGAATCTGCCAATGCAGTGGGTTTTGGAGGCCAAAACCAACCAAGGAACCATCCATATTCCAATACGTATAATCCAGGTTGGAGAGACCATCCAAATTTCAAGTGGAGGGAGCCCTAACAATCTCAACAATAAGGAAGTTTTAGACAGTAACCCCCAGGCTTCTACACCAAGCCATATGCACCCACACAAGTTCCGCAACAATCTGCCCCAAATGCTTCAGGTACATATCTAGATAATGATACACTTCTTAAGCTATTAACCAATTTGTCTCAGGGGCAAGAAAATCAAGCCAAACCAATGCAAAACCAAGACAAAAGGGTGGATCATTTGGAGAAACAAATTGGGCAGATTGCAGAATTTGTAGGGAAATTTCGAGACCAAGGCCAACTCCCTAGTTCCACCATTCCAAATCCAAAGGGAGGTTTCGAAACTGCAAAAGCCATATTGTTGAGAAGTGGAAAAGAAGTTGGGGCAGGTACACAACCATCAACATCAGGTCACAAAGAAGATGAAAAACTTCAATTTGAAGAGGAGGAACAAAGCCAACCCACGGCAAGGAAGGATACACCTTTGCCGCAGGCCCTAAGTGCTCCTAAACCATCAAATCTTTCCAACAAAGGTAAGAACGTGTCAAATTCAGTTCCTACTAATGTTTTTCCTTCGAATGTTCCTTTTCCTAGCAGGTTCATGCAAACAAAGAAAGAGGAAGCTGAAAAGGACATTCTAGAGACATTTAGGAAAGTTCAAGTCAATATACCACTTCTGGATGCAATTAAGCAAGTTCCGAGGTATGCCAAGTTTCTGAAGGAGTTGTGCACAACTAGGAAGAGAGTTTCAAACAAGGAGGTTGTGAAGGTAAGTGAAAATGTTTCAGCCGTATTGCAACGTAAACTGCCCCCTAAATGCAAAGATCCCGGCAGTTTTACGATTCCTTGTGTAATTGGCCATACTCGTTTTGAATCTGCCATGCTTGACTTAGGTGCATCTATAAATGTCATGCCTTATTCCATTTATGCATCTGTGAACTTGGGTGAATTGAAAAAGGATGGTGTGATCATACAATTGGCTGATCGTTCTAACGCTTATCCAAAAAGAGTATTGGAGGATGTTTTAGTGCAGGTGAATCATTTAGTCTTCCCGGCTGATTTTTATGTTTTGGACATGGAAGATTCAGCCCATTCCACCTCTTTGCCGATTCTCCTTGGTAGGCCATTCATGAAGACAGCCCGCACCAAGATTGATGTGTTCAAAGGAACGTTGTCAATGGAATTTGATGGGGAAGTGATTGATTTCAATATTTCTGAAACCATGAGATATCCTAATGATGATCACTCTTGTTTTTCTATTGATATTATTGATTCTTTGGCGCAGGGGTATTTGGAAGATTTGAATGACGATGCACTTGAAAAGGTCATTACAAGAGGGATGGAGCTCAACAACAAGTGGGCAGAACCCATGCTAACCCACGGCACACATGAACCAATCCATGCCGTGCCCTCTTGTGAGGAATTCATTGAGATGGTTGCTGCCCTTGAGTCGCTACCCGTGCATGAGTGTAAGTCTCCTAACTTTGATTCAATTCCCATTTCAACTAATAAGTTGCTTCCTTCAGTGATTCAGGCACCTACCCTTGAACTTAAACCGTTACCAAATCATTTGAAGTATGTTTTCTTGGGGGAAAAAGAGACCTTACCTGCCATTATTTCCTCATCACTCACGGCACAAGAAGAAGAAAAACTAGTGCGTGTTTTAAGGGAGTTCAAATTTGCCCTAGGTTGGACTTTGGCCGACATCAAGGGGATAAGCCCTACAACTTGTATGCATCACATATTTCTTGAGGAATGGGCCAAACCAACTAGAGAGGCTCAACGTCGTCTCAACCCTCCTATGATGGAAGTTGTGAAAAATGAGATAATCAAGCTACTTGATTGTGGAGTGATCTATCCTATCTCTGATAGCCGTTGGGTCTCACCTATCCAAGTTGTTCCCAAGAAATCTGGAGTGACGGTCGTGGAGAACGCTGAGAATGAGCTTGTGCCCACCCGGATCCAAACCGGTTGGCGAGTGTGCATTGACTATAGGAAGATCAACGCCACAACAAGAAATGATCACTTTCCATTGCCATTCCTTGATCAAATGCTTGAGAGGTTAGCAGGTCATTCATTTTATTGTTTTCTTGATGGATACTCTGGTTATAATCAAATTGTCATAGCCCCGGATGATCAAGAAAAGACCACTTTCACTTGTCCCTTTGGAATATTTGCATATCGACGCATGCCATTCAGTTTATGCAATGCCCCTGCCACGTTTCAAAGGTGTATGGTTAGTATATTTTCTGATTATGTTGAAAGGATTATTGAGATATTCATGGATGATTTTAGTGTGTTTGGTGATTCATTCGATAATTGCTTGGATAATCTCACTTTAATCTTGAAACGTAGCGTTGAAACAAACCTTGTGTTAAATTGGGAGAAATGTCATTTCATGGTTAAACAAGGTATTGTTTTGGGTCACATAATCTCTGAAAAAGGTATTGAGGTTGATAAGTCTAAAATAGATCTTGTACGCTACTTACCCTCTCCTACTTCGGTTAGAGAGGTTTGTTCTTTTCTTGGTCATGCAGGATTCTATAGACGATTCATCAAGGATTTTTCAAAGATTGCACAGCCCCTATGCCGCCTCCTACAAAAGGAAGTGTCTTTTGAATTCAACGAGGCGTGTGAGAAAGCATTCAACCATCTCAAGGCCTTACTCACCACGGCACCAATCATCACTCCACCAGATTGGAGCATTCCCTTCGAGCTCATGTGTGATGCATCGGATTATGCAATTGGAGCTGTTTTGGGTCAAAGGAAAAACAAGCAGCCACATGTCATTTATTATGCTTCACAAACCTTAAATGATGCCCAATTGAACTATTCCACAACTGAAAAAGAACTCTTGGCTGTTGTATTTGCATTAGATAAGTTTCGATCTTATTTAATTGGCACTAAAGTCATTGTTTTCACTGATCATGCAGCTCTGAAGTACTTGCTCACCAAAAAGGAAGCTAAACCAAGACTCATTCGCTGGATGCTTTTACTTCAAGAGTTTGATATTGAAATTAGGGACAAGAAAGGGTGTGAAAATGTGGTGGCTGACCACCTAAGCCGTATGGTGCATCATGAGGAGTCTTTACCCATTGCTGAAACGTTTCCTGATGAACAATTGCTGTCCATAAAGGTAAGTGAACCTTGGTATGCTGATTTGGTTAACTTTTTGGTGTCTAAACAATTTCCAAACACGTTCACTAGACACCAACGTGATAAGCTCAGGAATGATGCACGGTTTTATGTGTGGGATGATCCATACTTATGGAAATTTTGCCCTGATCAGATTGTACGTCGATGTGTGCAAGATTCTGAATTTCATTCAATTTTGAGCTTTTGTCATACATATGCATGTGGTGGTCACTTTGGCACACAAAGAACAGCACTTAAGGTGTTACAATGTGGATTCTATTGGCCTAGTATCTTTAAAGATGCTAGAACTTTTTGTTTAACATGTGATAAATGCCAAAGAACAGGAAATATCAGTGCAAGAGATCAAATGCCGCAGGTTTCCATCCTCAATGTTGAAATTTTTTATGTTTGGGGTATTGATTTTATGGGTCCCTTCCCTTCCTCGTTTGGTTTCATGTATATTTTGCTTGCGGTTGATTATGTGCCAAAGTGGGTAGAAGCAAAAGCCACCCGGACTAATGATTCTAAAGTGGTTGTAGATTTCATTAGAACTAACATATTTGCAAGGTTTGGCATGCCACGAGTGATCATAAGTAATGGAGGGTCTCACTTTTGCAATCGGACCATTGAGGCGTTGTTTCGAAAGTACAATGTCAACCATAAGGTTTCTACACCTTATCACCCTCAAACGAATGGCCAAGCCGAGGTTTCTAACCGAGAAATCAAGCAAATACTTGAAAAGACCGTTGGACCGACAAGGAAGGATTGGAGCTCACGTTTAGATGATGCACTGTGGGCATATCGTACAGCATACAAAACACCCATTGGGATGTCCCCATTTCGGCTCATCTATGGCAAGCCCTGCCATTTACCCGTGGAGCTTAAGCACAAGGCACATTGGGCGGTCAAGACCTTCAATATGGATGTGGACATGGCTGGAAATCAAAGAAAGCTTCAATTGAATGAACTTGAAGAGATTAGGCATGACGCTTATGAGAATGCTCGCATTTACAAGGAGAAGACCAAGGCTTTCCATGACAAACTGATTCGTGGCAAAACATTCTCCTTAGGGCAGAAAGTGCTATTGTTCAATTCCCGTGTTCGTTTGTTTCTTGGTAAGTTACGTTCAAAGTGGATTGGACCGTTTGTTATTACTAACATATCTCCTTATGGTGCAATCCAGATTCAAAGCCTAAAAACAGGTCATGAATTCCAAGTAAACGGACAGCGTTTGAAGCCTTACTATGAGCACTTTGAGGAGCATGCCGTGGAAGAGATTTCTCTTCAGGCCGTGGGCTCCAATGGGGAGTGAATGAGTTCTTCGTCCGGATGCAAGACGTTAAAGCAAGCGCTTCTTGGGAGGCAACCCATGCATTCAACAAAGGAAGACTTAGGATTCACTCCAATTCCAGATTTGCGTTCCTAAACCCTTCTCTTTGTTGTTGTTTCTATTCTGCCATGTTTAGTTTGTTGATTCATTGTTTGTTAGCTTGCTTGTTTTTGTGTGAGTTTATGCTTGAAACATTGAGGACAATGTTTGATTTAAGTGTGGGGGGGGTAACAAAGTGTTTTTGATGCAAATTCGTGGGATTTTACCACCCATTACTTCAAAAGTTGTTCCTTGCTGTTTTTAAGTGTTTTTAAGCTGTTTTGGAGTGTTTTAGTTTGTTTTGGCTTAAAAATCCGAAAATCTCATAAAAATTTGAAAAATTGTTTTGGAAAACACAAAAAGAGTTGTTTTTGTGCGTTTGTGTATTAGGTACCTTCCAACACAATGTTGAGGATTTGGTTTTTAATTGCATGACTGTTAAAGATAGTTATAAACATGGATGAAAGTTTGATTTACTCTTTGGTTTATGCTTGGTTGTGGTTATAATTTATGAATTCACATGCAATCATAAAGGATAAAATCAGTTTTTGTAACATGCTTGAAGGAAGGAACTCAAATTAACGCTACAACCTTGTGAGACTTGAGCCTTAAACGTTCTTTTGGAGAGTTATAATCTGTGCAGTTGTTGTTTTCTAAAGTCGTTGCATGATCTCAATGTTCTTTGCTTGGTTGCTACTTAGAAGGCGTTTCATCATTTAGTTCCAAATACTAGAACTCATACCCGTTCCATTCAAAGCATGACATTGATTTGCATAACACACGATCAAGATGAAGTTATTTAGTGAACCACCACAGCCAAACAGCCGTACCCACTGTGTCATTTGTTTTGTAGGTTTAAACCCCCTTTGAGCCTTATTTAGCCCATTTTCTTTGTGAACCACATGATCCTCACCTAGCCTAGCTTAGGACCATCCATACCCTTGTTCTTAAAGGATAGTGAAGCATGAATTAGAATGAATTCCTTTTGATTGTCCTTTTGCAGAAAACAAGTGTGGTGGAAGGGATTTTGTGTGTGTGTGTGCCAAAGTCTTTAATAAGGCACGGGGTTGAAAAAAAAAAAAAAAAAAGAAAGAAAAAGAAAAGGTTGTGAAAAGAATGAAAAAGAGTTGAAAAGTATGTGAAAGAGAGTTCTAAAGTGTTGTTTGTTGAAGAAAGGGTCCAAAACATTGAATTCGGCCCTAGAGTGTGTAAATCTTCCCTTTTGTGTTTTAAGTTGATTTCTGCATTCAAAGTGAATTCTAAGTGTTGATTTCATTGCTTTGCTTGCTATTCTTTAAGAATCCTTGTTTTCCATATCCTTTCTTCCTTACCCAACACCCCAAGCCCCGTTACAACCCTTTAACTTCAATCTTGGGTGTTGTGTGTTTCAATATGTGGAGTTTGGAATTGGTATGAGCATATGGTGTCACTGGTTCTCGCATCTAAGTAGTAGCATTCCATTCATGAGATCATATCTAAACATGTTTATTAACTCCAGAAATCGCTCTCTTTGCTATAACATATGTGAGTGTTCGTTTTCATGTTTACATCAATCTTCTCACATATACCTAGTGTAGGGTGTGTAGTCAGAAAATGTGTGTGAAAATTGAGTGCATAACTTGTAAGGAATTGAGTGAATTCTCTAAGGCATGTCACTACATTCAAAACATCGTTTTAATTGGTTAAATGTGAACTAGTAAGTGGTGACTATGATTAAGTATGTGCTCAAGTGTTAAGTTGACTAAAATCTGTGGGAATGATGATTTTTAACATGTCATGTGTATTGGAAATCCCTGAGGCAAATGTTGGAAGGTGTAGGTTGTGTTTTGTTTGTTTTGTTTCGTTTGTTTTCTTTTGTTTGTTTGTTTTGCTCGAGGACTAGCAAAAGCTAAGTGTGGGGGAATTTGATAGGAGCATATTTATGCGACTTAGTTGGCTTGTTCTTGTGCATTTATGTTGTGTTTTCTTAGTTATTTTAGTGTTTAAAGCCATTTTCGTGTGCTTCTAGGTCCTAAAGACAAAGTATGCAAGAAGATGCATTTTGGAGCATTTTGGAGCAAAAGGAATGGACGAAATTGAAGACTTGAAGATGTTAGGATTCCTAATCAAAGAAGGATTCCTAATCAACGAAGGATTCCTAATCAAAGATGGATTCCTAGAAGAATGAGGATTCCTACTCACATGAGGATTCCTACTCACATAAGGATTCCTACTCAAACAAGGATTCCTACTTGAAGTAGGAAAGTTAAGCCAAGGTTTCCTATTTTGGTTTGCCTTTCCTAATCCTTAATGTTTCCAAATTCCAGCAACTTTGAAGGCTTCCTTTGCATTCTAGGACACAAATTGAAGGACCTAGACCACCTAAGAACCCTTGCCGCACCTCCTTACCCCTTTCCTCTTCCTTGCCGTGCAAGGGAGAGGGTTATTTCCTGTTTCCTTGCATTAAAACACATTCCTATTCTGTTTTAAAGCCTTGCCGCAAATCCCTTGCACTTTCCCTTAGTTTTCTGATTTTGTTTCCTCTTTTTAGAGCTTTTGACTTAATTTCTGTTTACTAAAATAACCTAGGGTTTTAATTCCTGAAACCTTTAAAATAAACTTCCTTGTTGCAGCCACAAATCATCCATCCACACAACCTGTCTCGCCAGAATTCCTTCCCCAACCCTAGCCGCACCTATCCTTCACCATTCTCCATAATTTCTGACCAAAAACAGTCCCTGTCGCACCATACATCCATCCTAGCCAATAACCCAGCCATCTACACCATTCATAACTTCCAAAACTCACCAACAACCCTTGTGCCGCAGCAAAGAGGAAGGAGGAGAGCCCTTGGACGTGCCTGCCATTCAAGTTAGGATTGCTGGAACGTTTAGGTGTAATCTTTCTTTTGTTTTCAATGTTTCAATTCAATAATCTTTGTTCTGTGAGTATGAGGAACTAAACCCCTCTTAGCTAGGGGGGATTCGAAACCATGATTATACTTGCAATATGATTTGATTACATCCAGTTGTGATTCATAAGTTGTGAATTCAATTTACTTATCTGTTCATATTATAACTGATTTGTGTGTGTTGATTGAGGTGGCCAACTTAATTTGCATGCATGAATTTGATGCTAGAATATAAGGGAGTTTCACCTAATCGTTATGAACTTATATTCACAAGTAGTGAAGGTTGCTAGTCACGATCACGTTAAGTAAATTCTTGGCATAAGTATCATGCAATTCATAGTTACAAGTGCCTCGTCAATGCTTATGATTTTTAGAGAACTTAATGATCCTTGCTTGTATCTCTATTATGCAGTTCATGTAGGGAACTTGTGGGGAATGCTTTGGGTTGTCGTATGCAATCATCCAATTCAATAAAATTAGGAAAATCTGAGGGTTAATTAGTGCAATTCACGGTTAATCTGGGGCGTTGAGAATTCATGGTTTATTGAAAAGCAACTGGAAATCGTTTTGTATGCAAGTGTGTCATGTGTGGAGAAGAACCTCCTAGTTATTCCATCATCCATAGTTTTCACCCAATTTCGTGCAGATTTCATTAGTACTTTAAGTTTCTTGTTTTGCTTTCAAATTCGTCAAAACCCAATCCCCCCTTTACTTGTTGAGTCATATTAGTTAGAAACTGTTTTAGTTTGTGTTTTTGAGTGTTTTGAGTCAAGTTAAAACTTATTTTCGTCAAAAATTGTGTTTAGAGTCCAAAACTGCCCAGTTTGTGTTTTTAGGCAGTTTTGAGTGTTTCAAAGTTGTTTTAGTGTCCTAGAGTTTAGTTTTGCATTCTTTGAGTCTAGATCAGTGTTTTAAACTTTGTTCTTACATTTTTGAGTCAGTTTCAAGTGTTTAGCAATCCCTCCTAATCCCTGGTTCTGAACGATCCCTACTTGCATCTATACTACAATTGTCAACAAGAGGGTTTAATTTGTGTGCTGTTTTACATCGCATCAGACTGCATACTAGAGATACATATCAAAGATCATTAAGCTTTGTGAAAATCATAAGTATTGACATGACATTCGTGACTATGACTGCATGACACTCCTGCCAGGAATTTACTTAACGCGATCGTGACTAGCAACCTCCACTACTTGTAAATATAAGTTTGTAACGATTAGGTGAAACTCCCGTATATTTTAGCATCAAATCCTAGCATGCAAACTAAGTGTGCACCCTTAATCAACATACAAGAATAAGTTTTAATCAAACAGTTAAGCAAATCACATCCACGATTCATGAAATCATAACTAGAGGAAATCAATTCATATCACATATATGCTCATAGTTTCGAATTCCCCCCTAGCTAAGAAGGGGTTTAGTTCCTCATGATCTCAAATAAACAAAGACAATTAAATTTAAACATTGAAAACAAAGGATAGAATACACCTAGAAACGCTCCAGATTTCTTCCTTCCTTCCTTTGCAAAGCTGCCGCACAATGAGTGTGTGGTGGATGGATGTAGGTGAGTTATGGTAGAGGGTGGTGTGTTGAATGGTGCAGAAAATATGTATATATAGGGAGAGGGTGCGGCACCAACATATAGTGTAGGAAAAGGATTACAAAATGTAGTTTGTGTAGGAAAATAAAATCGCAATCCTAAGGGGAAAAGGTTATGTAATCCTAGCAGGAAATAGGACATCTAGAAGGTCAAAAACCAAAGGGATTTTGGAGAAAGGTGCGGCTGGATCATGCATCTAGAAGGCTTCGGGCGCCACCTTTTTAGGGACTTCTAGAAAGGGTGTTATTTGGCTGATTTTGGGGTTTCTAGAAGGGGATAGGTGTGGCACCTTTGTAGGAAGGGATAAGGTTCCTAGAAATCAGGTTTTTAGGTCTCCTAAACTGAAATTGAATCCCTTTTGCAATAGGAATTAGGTTAGGAAAGGATTAGGATAGGATAAGATAAGGTAAGATAAGATAAGGTTAGGATAAGATAAGGATAAGATAAGGTAGTTTGGATAATGTTTTGGATAATTCTCCTTTTTTATAGCTGATTCCTTATCTTCTTTGACTTGGATTTATTTCTTCAACTCTTTTGCACATTCCTAGCCTCTCTTGAACTTCAAATTCGTCCATCCATCTTGCTCCAATCTTGTGATATCCGTTCCAAGCCCAAAACCGCTCTAAAATGCTCCAAATTGCATCTTTTTGCCTACTTTGCCATTTGAACCTGAAAACACACGAAAATGACTTAAGACACTATAATAAGCAACAAATAACTAAGTAAATGCAAGAAAACATACTAACTAAGTCGCATAAATGTGCTCCTATCACCCACCTTGCTGCGGCACAAGAGTCCAAAGTTTGGTATGGATGTATGAAAGGGTCAGAGATGGGTTTAGGTTGGATGTGAGTTGCGGCAAGGGAAGGAGGATGGCTGGAATTGTGTTTGGATGTGTAGACTGGTGGATGGAGTGCGGCTGAATGAATTTCTGTGGTGAATGGGTGGTCTCTGCGGCAAAACCCTACAATATGTATATATAGGCATCTCAAAACCCTAGAGAAATCAGATTGGTACTTGGACTTAACAGAAATTAAGGAATAAAGGCCTAGGGTGCGGCACAAGGCTCAAATCCATTAGGAAAAAGGGTTTAGCCCAATTAATTTCTGAAAAGGATTTGCACAAACCAATTCCACAAGGAAAAAGCCTAACAAATCAGAATCCAAGAGGGAAAGGGCTTGAGAGGTGCGGCTGAGAGGATAGGGCAAGGGAATGCCTTGCAAGGCAAGGAAAAAGGATTCTAGAAGGGAAGGAGGCGCCATATTTTTAGGGTTCTAGAAAGAATGTGTTTTATGACAAATTTTGGGACTTCTAGAAGGGTTTGGGGCGCCACTTTTGTAGGACAAGGGATAGAACTTCTAGAAAGAGTGTTTTGTGGCTGATTTCAAGCCTTTTTATCTTCAAATTCGTCCATCAATTTGCCTCCATGCTTGCACTATCGAATCTTGGCCCAAAAATGCTCTAGAATGCTCCAAATAGCTTCTTTTTGCCATTTTGACACTTAGAACCTACAAACACACGAGAATAGCTTAAAATACAAAATTAACTAAGAACTAAGGACATTAATGCATGAAAACAAGCTAACTAAGTCGCATAAATATGCTCCTATCAAATTCCCCCACACTTAGCTTTTGCTAGTCCTCAAGCAAAACGAAACAAAACAAACAAAACAAACACCAAACAAACTAGACCTTCCAACGTTCACCTCAGGAATTTCCAACACACATGACATATTCAAGATGATCACAACCATAGATTTTAGTCATCCCCACCCTTTAGTATACTTAATCACAGTCACGATTCATTAGCTCGCATTTAACCAATTAAAACAATGTTTTGAATGTAGTAACATGCCTTAGAGAATTCACTCAACTCCTCACTAGGTACACTCTTATTTTCACTCAGATTTTCTAACTACACTCCCTATTCTAGGTATATGTGAGAAGATTGATGTAAACATGAAAATGAACACTCACATATGTTTATAACAAAGAAAGCAATTCCTGGAGTTATTAAGCATGTATAGATATGATCTCATGAATGGAATGCTACTACTTAGATGCGAGAACCAGGGACACCATATGCTCATACCAATCCCAAACTCCACATATTAAAACACACAACACTCAAGATAGAAGTATAGGGTTGTAACGGGGCGATGGGTACTGGCTAACAAAGAAAGGTAAGGAAAACAAACGTTCTTAAAGCAATAGCGAGCAAAGTAATGAATATGACACTTAGAACTCCCTTTTGAAACACAGCCACAAACTTTGATACATAAAGGGAAGATCACACATACTTAGGGCCAAATTCAACTTTTTGGACCCTTTCTTCAACAACCAACACCTGTGAGCTTAATCTCACTTATTTTGAACACTTTTCACACTTTTTTCGCATACTTTCCTTTTCTTTTCCTTTTCCACTATTTTTTCTCCTTTTTTTTCTTTTCTTTTTTTTTTTTTCTACCTGTGCCTCTTTTGATACTTGGCACACACACACACACAAAAATCCCTTCCCCCACACTTGTTTGCTGCCTAATAATGAACAAAGGGAATTCACTCTAGGTCATGCTTCACTACGCCTTAAGAACAAGGGTAAGGATGGTCCTAATCTAGGCTAGGTAGGGAACATGTGTGTAAACAAAGAAAATGGCTAAACAAGGCTCAACGGGGGTTAATCCTACAAAACTTAATGCACAGGGATAAGGCTTTTTGGCACTAGTTCACTACACAACTTCATCTTGTTTATGTGTTATGCACTTCAATATCATGCTTTGAATGAAACAGGTATGAGTTCTAGTATTTGGAACTAAATGATGAAACGCCTTCTAAGTAGCAACCAAGCAAAGAATGATGAGATCATGCAACGACTTTAGAAAACAATAAATGCACAGATTTTTAACTCTCCAAAGAACGTTTTAAGCTCAAGTCTCTCAGGGTTGTAGCGTTAATTTGAGTTCCTTCCTTCAAGTATGTTACAAAAACTAATTTTTTTTCTTTTATGATTGCATGTGAATTCATAAATTATAACCACAACCAAGCATAAACCAGAGAGCAATTCAAACTTCCATCCATGTTTATAACTTTCCTTAATAGTCCTGCAATTGAAAACCGAATCCTCATCATTGTGTTGGAAGGTACCCTAAGACACAAACAAACACACAAAAACAACTCTTTTTTGGGTTTTTCAAACCACTTTTTCAAATTTTTATGAAATTTTCGGATTATCTTTTCAAAACACTAAAATGCTTCAAAACACACTAAAAACAGTTAAAAACAGTGAAAAACAACATTCGAAGTGAAAGGTGATAAAATCCCACGAAAATCATGCAAAAACAGCTTGTTTAAATGCTCCTATCAAATACCCCCACACTTAGCTTTTGCTAGTCCTCGAGCAAAACAAAACAAACAAAAGAAACAAAACACAATCTAAACCTTCCAACATTTGCCTTAGGGATTTCCAATGCACATGACATATTAAAAATCATCACTTACACAGATTTTGGTCATCCGTACCCTCGAATTCATACTTAATCACAGTCACCATTCACTAGTTCACATTTAATCAATTAAAACAACATTTTGAATGTAGTAACATGCCTTAGAGAATTCCCTCAATTCCTTACTAGATACTCTCAAATTTCACTCAGATTTTCTGACTACACACCCTACACTAGGTATATGTGAGAAGATTGATGTAAACATGAAAACAAGAACTCACATATGTTGTAACAAAGAAAGCATTTTTCTGGAGTTATTAATGCATATATGAATATGATCTCATGAAAGGAATGCTACTACTTAGATGCAAGAACCAAGGATTCCATATGCTCATACCAATTCCAAACTCCACATATTGAAACACATAGCACTCAAGATAGAAGTTAAGGGTTGTAACGGGGCTCAGGGTGTTGGCTAACAAAGAAAGGATATGGAAAAACAAAGGTTCTTAAACAAATAGTAAGCAAAGTAATGAAATTGACACTTAGAATTCAATTTTGAATGCAGAAATTTAACTTTAAACACAAAGGAAGATTCATGCAACATTTAGGGTCAAATTCAAACTTTTGGACCCTTTCTTCAACAATCAACACATGTGAGCTTATTTTCACTTCTTTTCAACTCTTTTTCTATTTTTTTTTACACACTTTTCTTTTTCTTTTTCTTTTTCCACAAATTTTCTTTTCTTTACCAAACCCGTGCCTTATTTCTTGTTCTTGGCACACAAACACACACAAATCCCTTCCCCCACACTTGATTTACTGCATAATGTAGATCAAAAGGAATTCATTTTAAGTCATGCTTACTATCCTTTGAGAACAAGGGTACGGACATTCCTACACTAGGCTAGGTAGGGAGAATGTGGTTAACAAAGAACATAGGCTAAACAAGGCTCAAAGGGGTAAAACCTACAAGACATATGAAATAGGGGGGTACGGCTGCTTGGCTATGGTGGCAACTAAACAACTTCATCTTGATATGTGTTATGCAATTCAATGTCATGCTTTGAATGGAACGGGCATGAGTTCTAGTAATTGGAACTATAATGATGAAAATGCATTCTAAGTAGCAACCAAGCAAAGAATAATGAGATCATGCAACGACTTAAGAAAACAAGAAATCTCAGATTAATAACTCTCCAAAAGAATGTTTAGGCTCAAGTCTCTCAAGGTTGTAGCGTTAGTTTGATTTCCTTCCTTCAAGCATGTTACAAAAACTGATTTTTTCTTTTTGTGATCAAATTGGAATTCATAAACGACAACTACAACTAAGCATAAACCAAAGAGCATATCAAACTTCCACCCATGTTTGTAACTTTCTTTAACAGTCATGCAATTAAAAACCAAATCCTCATCATTGTGTTGGAAGGTACCTAAGACACAAACACACAAAAATGACTCTACAAACACTTCAAAAAATGATTTTTTTTAAATTTTCGTAATTTTCCTTCAAAGCACACAAAAATACTTCAAAACAGTCTAAAAACACATAAAACAGTGAGAAACAACTTTAGAAGTAATGGGTGATAAAATCCCACGAATTTGCATCAAAAACACTTTGTAACCCCCCCACACTTAAATCAAACATTGTCCTCAATGTTTCAAGCATAAACTCACAGAAAGCAAACAAACAAAACAACGAACTAATCAAGGCAAAATAAAAACAGTAAAGAGAAGGGTTTAGGAACGCAAATCTAGTGATTGGGTGATTCCTAGGACTTCCTTCGTTGAATGCATGGGTTGCCTCCCAAGAATCGCTTGCTTTAACGTCGTGCAGCCGGACGATACTTCTAATTAAGCTTCATTGGAGGCCATAGCATGGACTTGATCTTTGAATGGAAGGTGATACTTGAAATGATCTGGCAATGGTTTAAATTCTAGTGTGGGTGCCTGAATCATCAAAATCAGCCAGTTAGTAGAAAACAAAATTGAAATTGGAGAAGATGGCTTACTTGCTTGCTCCGACACAAACTCAATGACAAACACCACATCTTTGAAGGTTTCAGGGACTTTAAACTTGGCCAGATTTACTATGATGGTTACTACTTGTCCCGTGTCATCAAATTCAACTTCTTTGGGCTTTGTTGTTTCAAATACGTCATCCTTCATGCATTTTACACATTCTCCCGCCACTTCCTTCTCTTAACTCCTTCTTCTTGGTGTACAAGGCTCTTTGAACACTTCAACACAATCTGGAACTTGATTTGGTGTGCCAAGAATTGGGATATCACTTTGCACCTTTGGAATGGCTTCCACAATGTCTTTTTCACTCTCATCTTTCTTGGGAATTAAAAACCTGCGAGGAAAAGGTGCATTCAGAAGAATAACATTAGAATGAATTGAATTTGGGACGTCTTTACTTGTGGTGGGTGGTTGAGAGGGCTAAGGGGGCTGCGGCAAGGGTTGTTCTACCCTTGCCGTGTGTATGTCTTCTTCCTCCTCCTCAATCAGCAGCTCTTCATCCACTTCTAGGCTATGTTTGGACGTTTTTAGGTCAGCTTCAACCTCCATAGCACTTCCCAAAGTGATAGCATCATGGATTTCAAAATCTTCCTTCGAATTTGCAATAGTTGAGTTGGAGAGCTCACTTTGCTCTTGAATCTACGCCACGAACTCCATAATATGCCCAACTTGCTTCTCTAATTCGTCCACTCTTTTGACTCGGTCTTTCATCTCCTTGTTTTGATTTTCTACTCCCTGTGTCAAAGGGGTGATTAATTGAATAATGTTATCATTACACAAAGACATACCTGAGTTTGTTTGGGCAGATTGTGGTGGAGGCTGCAATGGTGCATATGGCCGTTGATAAAACTCCTCAGATGGTTGTAAATATTCTTCATGTTGTGAGCCCTGCGTCAAAGAAATTAATTCATCAAGAATTTGATTATAATTTATGGACATACTTGAATTCGATTAGAATTGTTGTAGGGGAGGTTGTGGTGGCTGCATAGGTCTTGAATAGAACTCCTCATCTTGCTGCCAATACCCATCTTGTTGAAATTGTTGAGGTTCCCTCCACATAAAATCCGAATAATCTCTCCAATCGGAATTGTAAGTGTTGGAAAACATGTTGTTGCTTGGTTGATCATAGCCTTGATAACCCCAAGCATCTTCATTCACAGCGAATTGAGGACGTTGATGAGTTTGATATCCTTGCCCATAGGGTACACCAAATGTAGAGGCAGTGCGCATTGTGGTTCTTTCAGCAATCTGGGACAATTGAGAAGTAAGATTCACTAATTGAGCTTGAATAATAGCAAGTGCCATGTCTTACTTCTCTACGTACCTGAAATCAAAGAATTAAAACTAAATCAAATATCAAAAGTAAAGGACACAAACACAAACAAAATCAGCAACTAAAACAAAAGTCATGAAAAAGAAACAAAGGGGGATTAGCTAAAGAAAACAAGAAAACAAAACAAAGTCAGAAACTAAGAAAAAATACACGAAAAGGAAACAAGGGATTAGCAAAGTTGCTAATCCTCGGCAACGGCGCCAAAAATTTGATGCAATGTAAAACAGCACACAAATTAAACCTTCTTGTTGACAGTTGTAGTAAAGATGCAAGTAGGGATCGTTCTGGACCGGGGATTAGGAAGGATTGCTAATCTACTCTAAACTGACTTAAAAACACAAAAACAAACTTAAAAACACTTAACAAGACTCACAAGACTCAAAACAAACATAAAAGACTCAATGAAGGGAAATAATGAGATTTATGTGGGATTTCTAGTGACTAGCATGCATATACAAATCAAAATTTATATACAAAAGCAACGGAAGCATGTTATCACATAATATCAAAGCTATAGTCATGCAAATCCCCTTCAAGAAGCATAGGTTCATATATGATGCATCTTAGAAAATATTGAAGAACAAAGTGAAGGTATAGTTTTATACCTCTTGATCTAGACTTGAGACCAAGGATGGACCACCTCCAAGCTCTTTGCTCTTGGAACTCCTTGAGTCTAGCCTCCCTCCTTGCTTCCTCCACCTTGAAAGATTTAAAGCTCCTTTCTCCTTTAGTCTCCAAAGTAGAAGACCTCTAAAGATCCACACCCACTAGTGTAGTGAGATGGATGTTGGATTAACCAAAAAGGGATAAAAGATGATTAGTGTTTGTCCCTTATGGTGGCCGGCCTTGTGTGTTAGAGAGAGAGAGACTTGTTTTTCTTTTTTGTGAAAAAGAACACATAAAACCCTAATGAATCCTTTTCACTAAACTTCCTTTATAAATGTCAAAGAAGTGAGTCAACAAATTGACTTCCTCTCTCTCTCTATCCTCATCCTTGGCCGGCCCCTTTTGTGTTGTTTGGGCTTTGGGCTTTTATTAATTCAAGTCATCCTATGTTTGGATAAAAGCCCAATGGGTTTGGGCCCGAATGAACCCAAACTCTTCTTTAAGCCCAAAACGATCTTTTATCGCTTCTATGATTTCTTTAGACTTTCTAATTAATCATAACACTTAATTAATCCAATTAATTTAACTCCATCATCCTTTAGTTGTCTCACCACAAGAGTGCATCGGTGTACAATCGTTTTAGGTTCTAATTAGCAAGGCAGTGAGGTGATTGATACCATTCCAAATGATTAGTATTTATCCAATCACTTTGTGAATTAAAACTTACTTTTAATTCTTCTTCTTCTTTAATGACTTCTTCTTTAATCATCTAGAAGAACCCACAAGCCATGAGTGACATCTAATCATATATCATGGCTACCCAAGCTAATGTAGAATTTGTACGGAGAACCTATTCAATTGGAATTACAACGTAATTCGATCATTCTCTAACGCAACACTCACAATCACATTACTAGGGTATGTATACTTAATGTCAAACCCCTAATGTGATCATATCAAGTTATATGATTCTATTGAGTCGTATAGGAACAGTTTCCATCATTACGCTCGATACTTTGGCCGAAGATTCCCGAATCATATCTTAGAGTATTCTTCCTCTCATAATGAAGATTAGAGATCCCTTGTTGATCATTCACATGCCTCTGAGAATAAATCACTGACCCCAACAATGCATAGAACACATCCAAGATGAGATGTGATCACATCTCATTATCAAATGATCAGCAACGTATCCCCAAGACAACTATGATGTCTCAGGTCAAAGGATTACTTACATTATTCCAACCAGTAGAGTTACTTGCTTGACATGTGAGTAGACCTCCATGCAAGTACTCTCATTTGATTGTATTCAGTGAACTCATTCCCTTAATGAGCACCTACATACTTGTCTTAGTGTCACTACACGAATGGCATAAGACTCGCCATCATTTTACCTTGGAAGAAGATATAGTATGTACTCGTCTATGTATTGTCAGTGTCCCTCTGACAATCCTATGACCAGGAACCTTTTTGGACATCATGGTTATGTGAAGAAAGTCTCTGCAGTCTAACATCATTAGATTACTTCTACCATCGATCCACTGTCCATGGATTCACTATTTAGGACGTATATCGTTTATTTGAGATAGTCCTAATGAGTGACTTTGCCCTTTTGATGTATTAGAGTTATCTATACATTTAGACATTGTCCTGAAAGGTTTCTTCCAAAGATTGACTTTCAGGGCATATCTCCAACACTCAAAACAGTTTAAAACAGCCAAATAGACTCAAAACAGACAGTAGGGAATTATTTGGACGAATTCTAGACTAGTAAGACTCAAACCACTAAATTGGACAAATTTAAACACACTTCTAACTAATCTAACATACTTAATTAAAGGGGGATTGGGTTTTGGACAAAATTAAGCTAAAAACAAGCAGAAAGTAGAACTAGACAGATTTGCATGAAATTGGGTGAATTGATGGATGATGGACTAGCTAGAAGGTTCTTCTCCATACATGACACACTTGCATACAAACCAATTTTCAGTTGTTCATTCGATAAACCATGAAACTCAACACTCCAGATTAATTAGGTACGCTTAAATTAATCTTCAAGTTCTCCTTAAGTTATTGAATTGGATGGGAATGCGCGTACAACAATTCAAAACATTCTCTAAGAGTCCCCTACGTGAACAACACAATAAGATACAATCAGAGATTAAACTTTATGAGAACTATAAGCATTGACGAGGCATTCGTAACTATGAAAAGCATGATACTCCTGCCAAGAATTCACTTAACACGATTGTGACTAGCAACCTCCACTACATATGAATATAAGTTCATAACGATTAGTTGAAATTCCCTTATATTCTAGCATCAAATTCATGCATGAAAACTAAGCGTGCACACTCTTAATCAACATACACGAATAAGTTATCAATCAAATAGTTAAGCAAATTGATGTCACAATTTATGAAATCACAACTGAAGGTAATCAATGACACACCCCGACCCGAGAATCAGGGCGTGCTGGCCGTCACGAACGTGACGTAACCATTACGCAATGCGGAAGCAATAGGATAAAGAGTATGAATAATTAAAAACCGAATACTAGCAGTACACTCCTAATGACATGCTAGAGAAAGAGTTAAAGTATGAAATACACATAATCAGAGCATAAGGTTCAAATGCAGTCAAGTAGGACAATTACTAAGTTACAACACCCGAAGGTGAATCCTACATGAGTGAAGTCCGTCAGAACAGCCGTGGGAATCCTCGAGAGCCACCAAACACTCCTAACTACAACCTGGAGGGGCGCAAAACAAGGTGAGTGGGTCAGTAAAACAAAGCTTTCAAAATCTTTCCTTTATTAACATATATATCCCCTCGCTAGAAAAACCTGTATACTTTCCCAGAAAAATAGAATATATAAATATATATAGCTTCGGAAATCTCAAACACCCTTATTCATCATTTTTCAGAGAAATATGCCATGCCATGAGCCAAAAACATAATATGGATGCATCAACAATAATCAGGTGAAATAATAAATCAACCGGAGACCCTGTAAGGGTCCTGTACGGCTGATTCTAGAGCTCAATATCCAATCCAGCCGGAGTCACCAACTGTGACCTGTACGGCCCTGCCGGAGTCGCCAACTGCGACCTGTACGGCACTACGCTGCACATGAGTCGGAACTACCTATAGTAGTCTGTACGACTCGGATGGTGTAATAATACGCTCTAGTGCTTCTCTCATCAATCATCTGTGCACATAATCTAGGGTCACCTACTAGTCGGAACCACCTCTAGTGGTCTGTACGACTAGCATCTACTTGGATCCAAGGTGAGCGTGTGATGCGGGTGAATAACATAAGCACTAACACCAGGGGTGCAGGTTATGAGCTATCAACATAAATCTCATCAAACAATTCAATGCACCAAATGTAACTCACCTGTGCGTCCGCAGCACCAATTCACATATCTGCATCATATAATATCCATTCACATATTTCATGTAATTCCTATGCATGGCATTTCAATCACATGATTCATATAAATCTATGCATGGCATTTCAAAACATACTTTCATTTTAATTCAATTTCTGGGAAAAATCATTACGTATATAGGCATATAATGAAAACAAAACTGCCCACTCACTGGTATGTCGCAGGGTCGTAACCCCCGTGACGCCTCTGACTGCGCTCGTCCTCGGGGTAGATCTCACCTATATGCGAAACAACTATAAAAACGTTATTTTAAGCACATAACCAACAATTCGAAATAACTTCTCATAAAATGCTCAATTTTGGCATATGAATATACCAACACGATCTACACAACCTCATGAACATCGTGATATTTTTAAATTAATTTTTCTAGGGCCCACGCTACCTCACGCGCCGGGGAGGCCACGGCCTCACGCGCCCCCCACGCGCATCATCTTCAACCTCCCGACGCCGGAACAGTGCCACCGGCGCCGGATTCTGGGCAACCCTGCAACTGCCCTTTTCTCGCTCGTTTTTGCACCATTTTTCATAAAATTTTCACCAAAATGTCACAAATCATGAGAGGAAGAAGGCTATACCTCTTTGGAGCCTCAAAACCTTCCAAATCGCGTCGGGAAAATTTCACCAAAACCGGCCACCTTCGAACCTTGTGATCCCGACGTCCCAAACCTTCAAACGAAGCACTCCGAGCTTCGTGGGGACCTCCTTAAGCTCGTGGTAAGCTTGGATTGTCCTAAAATGCAACCATTTAAAAGTTGGTGAATAGTGACAATCACGGACCTCGTGATTTCAGCGTGAAAACGAATGAACCCTTACCTGAAATGGGTACCAATGGGTTCGTATGGTCTCTAGGAATACGATGGTGGTCTCAACCACGTCGATCCGTGAAGGTTGATGGCCTTTGAGGTTGTCCGTACCTTTCGAAAGAGAAGGGAGAGAGAGTGACCGTGAGCATGCGGGAGAGAGAGTGAGAAAATGAAGGTGTGTGTGGTCAACAAACACCCCAACCACATAAAATAATTCCAAATTAATTTCCAACAATTTTTCCAAAACAAACTTAGGATAGGACAATAAAACCCAATGAAATGTCACATACCGTAGTAAATTCTAGGGCAATCCTGTCATTCCACATCCTCGATTAATAAATTCCGGGACGGGCTGTGACAATCTACCCTCCTTATAGAATTTCGTCCTCGAAATTCACATAACCAAACCAATACTAGTGGCCATAAAACAACCTCGGATACATCTCTCTCATTCGATCTTCAGTCTCCCAAGTAGCTTCTTCTACCGAGTGGTTCCTCCACAATACTTTCACCATGCTCACTGTCTTATTCCTTAGAACCTTGTCCTTCCAATCCAAAATAGTCACTGGTTCTTCATCATACGTCAAATCCGGATTAATCTCCAAAGGTTGAGGAGGAATCACATGCGAAGGATCCGAAACATAATGTCGAAGCATCGAGACATGAAACACATTATGCACCTTGGATAACTCCAGAGGCAACTCCAACCTGTAGGCAACCTCACCAACCTTTTCGACAATCACATAAGGTCCTATGTACCTAGGACTTAACTTGCCTCTTTTCCCAAATCGAACCACACCTCTCCAAGGTGATAATTTCAAAAATACCAAATCACCCACATTATATACTCGATCAGTGGCATGCCTATCCGCCAAACTCTTTTGCCGATCTTGGGCCGCTTTCAAGTTAGACTTAATCACTTGAACATTCTGAGTAGTCTCTTCCACTATCTCTGGGCCCACCAAAGCTCGCTCACCTACCTCTGACCAACATAAAGGCGTACGACAAGCTCTACCATAAAGTGCCTCAAAAGGTGACATACCAATACTCGAATGAAAACTATTATTGTAGGCAAATTCCATCAAATCCAAGCGGTCATGCCAAGAATCACCAAACTGTAACACTGAAGACCTTAACATATCTTCCAACGTCTGAATAGTCCTCTCAGATTGACCATCTGTCTGAGGATGATAAGCAGTGCTGTAAAGCAATCTCGTACCAAGAGCTTCTTGAAAAGCCACCCAAAACTTAGAAGTGAATCTTGCGTCTCGATCAGAAATAATACTCACCGGTACCCCATGATACTTCACAATCATCCTAATGAACAATTTATCCAACTTGTTCAAAGGATACTTCTCCCTCACTGGAATGAAATGCGCTGACTTGGTAAGCCGATCTACGACCACCCAAACACCATCAAAACCATTCTGCGTACGAGGAAGCTTATATACAAAATCCATAGTAATGTTTTCCCACTTCCACAGAGGAACGGGAAGCGGTTGCATCAACCCAAATGGCTTCTTCCTTTATGCTTTAACTTGTTGACAGACGATGCATCTACTTACATATTCGGCAATTTCCCTTTTCATACCCGGCCAATAATAAAATGGTCGAATGGTATGATACATCTTAGTTCCTCCTGGGTGCATAGCATAAGCCGAACAATGAGCTTCATCCAAAATTCCTTTCTTTAATTCCTCATTATTAGGCACATACATCCGGTTCTCTTGCATAAGCATACCGTCTGATTCCCTGATTCTGAAATCCTTTTTCTTACCTTTCTCAATAGCCTCGATTATTTCCTGAGATTCCTCATCATTCATCTGAGCTTCACGTACCCGATCAACCAACACCGGCCTGACTTGGAAACTAGCAAGAAATGCTTCCATTCGATCTTCCATTTCCAGTTTCACTCCAGTAGACCTCAAATCTGCAAGAAGAGGAACACGACAAGCATACAAGGCATTAAGTCGTCCTTGAGGTTTCCTACTCAGTGCATCAGCTACTACATTTGCACGACCCGGATGATACTCAATCGTGCAGTCATAATCGCTTAGCAATTCCAACCATCTTCGCTGACGAAGATTAAGATCATGCTGAGTAAAAAGATACTGAAGACTCTTATGATCTGTAAAGATCTTACATTTCTCACCATAGAGATAATGCTTCCAAATCTTCAAAGCAAAGACAATAGCTGCCAACTCAAGGTCGTGAGTAGGATAATTCCTTTCATGAACTTTCAATTGCCGAGAAGCATAGGCAATCACTCTATTATGTTGCATCAAAACACATCCCAAACCATTCAATGAGGCATCACTGTAAATCTCAAAATTACCACTATCATCAGGAAGTACCAATACTGGCGCATGAGTGAGACAATACTTCAACCGCTGGAAACTTTGCTCACAATTATCATCCCACTCGAACTTAACACCCTTCTTGGTTAACCTCGTTAGTGGCAAAGCAATCATAGAGAAATCTTGCACGAATCGTCGATAGTACCCTGCTAGACCAAGGAAACTCCGTACCTCAGTGACGGTTCGTGGTTGCTCCCAATTCTCCACTGCTGCAATCTTTTGAGGATCTACTTGAATTCCTTGTGCTGATACCACATGCCCCAAAAATGCCACTCGATTCAACCAAAACTGACATTTGCTAAACTTGGCATACAATCGATGCTCTCTCAATTTCTCCAAAACCAAATGAAGATGTCGAATATGCTCTGATTTCGACTTAGAGTATACCAGAATATCATCAATGAAAACAATGACAAATCTATCAAGATATTGCTGGAATACTTCATTCATCAACCTCATAAAAGCTGCTGGTGCATTAGTCAATCCAAAAGGCGTCACCAAAAATTCATAATGTCCATAACGGGTCCTAAAAGCCGTTTTAGGGACATCCTCTTCTTTAATCTTCAACTGATAATAGCCAGATCTCAAATCAATCTTAGAGAATACACGAGCACCCTTAAGCTGATCAAACAAGTCATCAATACGAGGCAATGGATAACTGTTTTTAATCGTTACCCGATTCAATTGCCTATAATCAATGCATAATCTCAGCGTTCCATCTTTCTTTCTCACAAACAATACTGGGGCTCCCCAAGGTGAACTACTAGGTTGAACAAAACCTTTATCAATTAATTCCTGCAATTGAGCTTTTAACTCTCTCAATTCAGCTGGAGCCATCCTATATGGAGTTAAAGATATAGGATTCGTACCTGGAAGCAAATCAATAGAAAACTCCACATCTCTGTCTGGTGGCAATCTAGGCAAATCATCGGGAAATACATCAGGATAATGTCTGACCACTCCAACTTCCTCCACGCTACTAGGAGCCACATCATTTAACACCACATGTGCTAAATATCCCTGACAACCTTTAGATAACAACTTCTTTGCTCTCATGGCAGAAATAACACCATGCCTCACCCCACTTCTCTCGCCCACAAAAGTAACCTCAGGTAGTCCAGGACGATGAAAAGTGACGGATTTCCCGTAACAATCTATATGGGCACGATTATAATGCAACCAATCTGCCCCTAAAATCACATCAAAATCCACAATATCTAACGGGATAAGATTAGCTGGCATAGCTACATTCTCTATCATCACTGGACATCCTGGATAAACACTATCAACATAACATTGATCCCCTCTAGGCATAGCAAACTCTAAATCAAACCCTAGAGGTGTAGGATGAGGTTGTGTCATTTGAGCAAAAGTATGAGAAATCACAGAGTGCGTAGCACCACAATCAATCAAAACTCTAGCAAAGTGACCAAGGATGTTTAACGTACCCATAATCAAGTCTGGATGGTTCTGAGAATCCTGCAGTGAGATGTTGTTAACACGTCCCTGGTTTTGCTGTCGTCCTCCACGACCTCTGCTACTCTGATTACCACGTCCCTGAGAACGTCCCTGACCTGTCTGGCTAGACTGCCTAGATAGTCCTGCACTGCTAGCAACAACCTCTCCCTGCTGGAACTGACCTCCCTGATACCACTGCGATCCACTAGCCGGCATAGAAGGATAAGGAATATAACCTCCAAGATTCTGGGAATACCCACTCTTAAAATAAGGATCTTGGGAATACTGATATTGCCCTGAAGCATAGGGAGCGGCATCACCCTGACTCATCTGCCCAAAACTGCCTGCCCTGGGGTTCTGCTGAATCGACGCTGGAGGAGGCATAACAGATTGCTGAGGCCTCTGCTGACCCTGGGGACACTGTGCAGCTCTATGTCCAGTCTGTCCACATGTATAGCAAGCACCACTAACTCTCCTGCATTCCCCAAAATGTCTGGAATTACAACGACGGCAGAATGGAGGGCCTGAACCACCAGCACCACCAAAATCTCTTTGTCTCTGAAACCTGGGTCCACTAGTAAATCTTCCACCTCTCCTCGGACCTGTGGCACAAAATCCCCAGCTAGAAGAACTCGAGCTCACTCCACTTTCTTGAAATTCTGGGTCTTACGGGGTCCCGAAGTCAAAGCACCTTTACCCTTATCATCTTTCCTCTGATTATCCCCATTCTTATCTCCCTCTTCTTCACTTTCACTAGGCAAGTTTTCAGAATCCTCAATCCGAACCAAAATCTCAAAAAACTCATGATAAGTGGTGCAAGGAATAGCACTAGCAAATGTTCTCCATCTCTTCTTCGTTCCCAACTTAAAGCGACGAAGCATCTCCACTGGATTAGCAGCCACTTCTGGATCATAACGAGATAAGTTAGTAAACTTCCTATAGTACTCATTTGCCGACATTTTCTTTTGCTTCAGCTGAGTGAACTCCTGCTTCTTGCGATCAATATACTCTGGAGGAATGAATCTTCTCCTAAATGTTCCCTTAAATGTTTCCCAATCAGCTGCTGCCTCAGATGACATAAACTTAGTCTCATTCTCCTACCAACTTGCAGGTTCTCTTCCTAAAAACCATGTAGTAGTCTCGACCCATCTACTAGCAGGAAGGTTCCCCTGACTTTGCATCACCTGATAAGTCTTCTCAATACGATCTAACCACTTTTCTGCCCCCTCATGACCTTCATTACCAACGAAATGCTCCAACTTCAGATTATAAACAGTCTCCAGGGGTGTTCTCTGAGGAGGACGGAATGAAGTCTGAAATGCCTGGGCTATAGCTTCCCCTAACTTGGCTACATTAGGGAAACTGGGCCCAAAAGAAGAACGTGGATCCCTACGAGGCGGCATAGTTCTGACAGAAGACACCAAAGATAATTAGAAAGCTCACAATTTATACAGGACTGCAAACCTAGGCTCTGATACCAAACTGACACACCCCGACCCGAGAATCAGGGCGTGCTGGCCGTCACGAACGTGACGTAACCATTACGCAATGCGGAAGCAATAGGATAAAGAGTATGAATAATTAAAAACCGAATACTAGCAGTACACTCCTAATGACATGCTAGAGAAAGAGTTAAAGTATGAAATACACATAATCAGAGCATAAGGTTCAAATGCAGTCAAGTAGGACAATTACTAAGTTACAACACCCGAAGGTGAATCCTACATGAGTGAAGTCCGTCAGAACAGCCGTGGGAATCCTCGAGAGCCACCAAACACTCCTAATTACAACCTGGAGGGGCGCAAAACAAGGTGAGTGGGTCAGTAAAACAAAGCTTTCAAAATCTTTCCTTTATTAACATATATATCCCCTCGCTAGAAAAACCTGTATACTTTCCCAGAAAAATAGAATATATAAATATATATAGCTTCGGAAATCTCAAACACCCTTATTCATCATTTTTCAGAGAAATATGCCATGCCATGAGCCAAAAACATAATATGGATGCATCAACAATAATCAGGTGAAATAATAAATCAATCGGAGACCCTGCAGTGGTCCTGTACGGCTGATTCTAGAGCTCAATATCCAATCCAGCCGAAGTCACCAACTGTGACCTGTACGGCCCTGCCAGAGTCGCCAACTGCGACCTGTACGGCACTACGCTGCACATGAGTCGGAACTACCTATAGTAGTCTGTACGACTCGGATGGTGTAATAATACGCTCTAGTGCTTCTCTCATCAATCATCTGTGCACATAATCTAGGGTCATCGACTAGTCGGAACCACCTCTAGTGGTCTGTACGACTAGCATCTACTTGGATCCAAGGTGAGCGTGTGATGCTGGTGAATAACATAAGCACTAACACCAGGGGTGCAGGTTATGAGCTATCAACATAAATCTCATCAAACAATTCAATGCACCAAATGTAACTCACCTGATACTCACATGTGCGTCCGCAGCACCAATTCACATATATGCATCATATAATATCCATTCACATATTTCATGTAATTCCTATGCATGGCATTTCAATCACATGATTCATATAAATCTATGCATGGCATTTCAAAACATACTTTCATTTTAATTCAATTTCTGGGAAAAATCATTACGTATATAGGCATATAATGAAAACAAAACTGCCCACTCACTGGTATGTCGCAGGGTCGTAACCCCCGTGACGCATCTGACTGCGCTCGTCCTCGGGGTAGATCTCACCTATATGCGAAACAACTATAAAAACGTTATCTTAAGCACATAACCAACAATTCGAAATAACTTCTCATAAAATGCTCAATTTTGGCATATGAATATACCAACACGATCTACACAACCTCACGAACATCGTGATATTTTTAAATTAATTTTTCTAGGGCCCACGCGCCCTCACGCGCCGGGGAGGCCACGGCCTCACGCGCCCCCCACGCGCATCATCTTCAACCTCCCTGATAGGAGCATATTTATGCACCTTAGTTAGCTTGTTCTTGTGCATTTATGTTGTTTTTCCTTAGTTAAAGTAGTCTTTTAAGCTAGTTTGATGTATTTTCAGGTTCTAAGGGCAAGTATGCAAAAGGATGCATTTTGGAGCTTTTTGGAGCACATTTGAGCTTGGAATGGATATCATATGCTTGGAGCCAAGAGGATGGACGAATTTGGAGTCCAAATGGAGTTAGGAATATGTTTCAAGGTCCAATTGACAAAGAGGGCAAAAAGAAGCAATTTGGAGCATTCTAGAGCATTTTTGGGCCAAGATTGGGTAGTGCAAGCATGGAGGCAAGTTGATGGACGAAATTGAAGATATAAAGGCTTGAAATCAGCTAAGAAGATGGAAGAAAGAAGTTCAAGATAAAGAAGATAAGGAATCAGCTCAAAAGAAGGAGAATTATCCAAAACATTATCTAAAACAACCTTATCTTATCTTATCTAATCCAATCCTTATCCTATCTTACCTTACCTTATCCAATCTTATCCTAATCTTATCCTAACCTGTTTTCTTCAGTTTAGGGGACTTAAAACCTGATTTCTAGAAGTCCTATCCATTCCCCTACAAAAGTGGCGCCCCAAATCCCTCTAGAAGCCCCAAAATCTGCCACAAAACACATTCCTTCTAGAACCCTGAAAATCTGGCGTCTCCTTCCCTTCTAGAATCCTTTTTCCTTGCCTTGCAAGGCTTTCTAGAAGCCTTATCCCTCCTTATCCAAACCTGCCGCACCTTAGGCCCTTTCCCATTAGAAATCTGATTGTTTTGAACCTATTTCTGGATGGATTTGGCTTTCTAGAAGTCCTAATCTGATTCATCTAGGGTTTTTGGTGCCTATATATATATTTCTCCACCCTTTGCCGCAGGGCACACCCCCTCCATATACATCATTCACGCCAGAAATCATCCACCACTCTCTGCCGCACCCATCCTTCACCATTCTCCATAGTTTCTGACCTAATTCACTCTCTGCCGCACCATACATCCATCCTAGCCATTAACCCAGCCTTCTACACCATTCATAACCCCCAAAATCTGTCCCTAGACCTTGTGCCGCAGCAAAGAGGAGAAGAAGAAGCCCTGGGACGTGCATGCCATTCAAGTTTGAATTGCTGGAAGTTTTAGGTGTTTCCTTTCCTTTGATTTCAATGTTTAAATTCAATACTCTTTGTTCTGTGAGTATGAGGAACTAAACCCCCTCTGGCTAGGGGGGATTCGAAACCATGTTTATGCTTGCTATATGACTTGATTACCTCTAGTTGTGATTCATAAATTGTGATTTCAATTTACTTATCTATTTGAATTAAACTGATTTGTGTGTGTTGGTTGAGAGTGCACGCTTAATTGTCATGCATAAATCTAATGCTAGGATATAAGGAAGTTTCACCTAATCGTTACAGAATTATATTCACAAGTAGTAAAGGTTGATGATCTCAATTGTGTTAAGTAAATTCTTGGCATAAGTTTCATGCAATTCATAGTAACGAATGCCTCGTCAACGCTTATGGTTTTCATAGAACTTAATGATTCTTGCTTGTATCTCTATTATGCAATTCATGTAGGGAACTTGTGGGGAATGTTTTGGGTTGTCGTATGCAATCATCCAATTCAATAACGTTAGGAAAATCTGAGGGTTAATTAGTGCAATTCACAGTTAATCTGGGGCGTTGAGAATTCATAGTTTATTGAAAAGCAACTGGAAATCGTCTTGTATGCAAGTATGTCATGTGTGGAGAAGAACCTCCTAGTTATCCCATCATCCAGAGTTTTCACCCAATTTCGTGCAGATTTCATTTGTACTTTAAAGTTTATGTTTTGTTTTCAAATTCGTCAAAACCCAATCCCCCTTTACTTTGTTGAGTCATATTAGTTAGAAACTGTTTTAGTTTGTGTTTTTGAGTGTTTTGAGTCAAGTTAAAACTTATTTTCGTCCAAAATTGTGTTTAGAGTCCAAAACAGCCAGTTTGTGTTTTTAAGGAAGTTTTGAGTGTTTGTTTGCTGTTTTGAGTCTTTTGGTTTGTTTTAGTGTTTTAAAGTATAGTTTTGCATTCTTTGAGTCTAGTTTAGTGCTTTAACTTTGTTTTTACGTTTTTGAGTCAGTTTTCAAGTGATTTAGCAATCCCTCCTAATCCCCGGCCTA
Organism: Heteromeles arbutifolia; assembly: GCA_024362995.1. Taxonomy (NCBI): domain Eukaryota; kingdom Viridiplantae; phylum Streptophyta; class Magnoliopsida; order Rosales; family Rosaceae; genus Heteromeles; species Heteromeles arbutifolia. The sequence goes on along the minus strand of JANCRC010000002.1, from coordinate 31,492,651 downwards.
GAACGATCCCTACTTACATACTTTGCTACAATTGATAAAAAGAGGGTTTAATTTGTGTGCTTATATATTCCGCATCACTCCTGACGCCGGAATAGTGCCACCGGCGCCGGATTCTGGGCAACCCTGCAACTGCCCTTTTCTCGCTCGTTTTTGCACCATTTTTCATAAAATTTTCACCAAAATGTCACAAATCATGAGAGGAAGAAGGCTATACCTCTTTGGAGCCTCAAAACCTTCCAAATCGCGTCGGGAAAATTTCACCAAAATCGGCCACCTTCGAACCTTGTGATCCCGACGTCCCAAACCTTCAAACGAAGCACTCCGAGCTTCGTGGGGACCTCCTTTAGCTCGTGGTAAGCTTGGATTGTCCTAAAATGCAACCATTTAAAAGTTGGTGAATAGTGACAATCACGGACCTCGTGATTTCAGCGTGAAAACGAATGAACCCTTACCTGAAATGGGTACCAATGGGTTCGTATGGTCTCTAGGAATACGATGGTGGTCTCAACCACGTCGATCCGTGAAGGTTGATGGCCTTTGGGGTTGTCCGTACCTTTCGAAAGAGAAGGGAGAGAGAGTGACCGTGAGCATGCGGGAGATAGAGTGAGAAAATGAAGGTGTGTGTGGTCAACAAACACCCCAACCACATAAAATAATTCCAAATTAATTTCCAACAATTTTTCCAAAACAAACTTAGGATAGGACAATAAAACCCAATGAAATGTCACATACCGTAGTAAATTCTAGGGCAATCCCGTCATTCCACATCCTCGATTAATAAATTCCGGGACGGGCTGTGACAATCAATTCATATTGCAAGCATGTTCATGGCTTTGAATTTCCCCTAGCCAAAATGAGTTTAGTCTCTCATGTTCACAGTAAAACAAAGAGAAATTAAATTAAACATTGAAAACAAAGATAAATTACACCTAGAAACGTTCTAGCAATCCAACTTGAATGGCAAGCACGTCCAAGGGGTCTCCTTCTTCTTCCTTTGTAAAGCTGGGGCACAAAGGTTAGGGTGTGTAGAATGGGTGGTGATGGGTGGTAGAGGATGGATAGGTAGATAGGTGGATGGAAGGTGGATTTTCGGCAGAAAGTGTGTAGTGTGGTCCAGAGAAACTAAATGGTGTGGATGGCTTTATTTATAGGTGATAGGAGCATATTTATGTGACTTAGCTAGCTTGTTTTCGTGCATTTATGTTGTTATTCCTTAGTTATTTTAGTGTTTAGAGTCATTTTCGTGCAATTTCAGGTTCTAAGGACAAAGTATGCAAGAAAGTGCATTTTGGAGCCTTTGGAGCAAAATTGAGCTTAGAATGGATATCACATGCTTGGAGCAAAAGGAATGGACGAAATTGAAGACTTGAAGATGTTAGGATTCCTAATCAAACAAGGATTCCTAATTGAAGAAGGATTCCTAATTGGAGATGGATTCTTACTCAAACAAGGATTCCTACTTGAAGTAGGAAAGTTAAGCCAAGGTTTCCTATTTTGGTTTGACCTTTCCTAATCCTAAATGTCCCTAAGTGCCAGCAACAATGAAGACCTCCTATGCATTTTAGGACACAAATTGAACCTTCCTTGCACTTAAATCACCTAGCCGCACCTCCCTTGACTTTTCCTCTTCCTTGTCGTGCAAGGGAGAGTGCCTTTCCTATTTTCTATCATGAAAACACCTTCCCCTTTAGTACCTAGCCTTGCCGCCCAAGGGGAGGCCTCTTTTTCCTATTTTCTGACCTTTAAACACATTCCTTTTTTCTCCAACACAATTCTGCCGAATTTCACATTCCTATTTCTCTTTAAATTCTGATTCTTTCTTACTATTCAATTGTGAGACAAATTAGCTAAGTTATGAACCTTTCCTATTATTTTCTCATTGCCTTTCAACCCTAGCCCTATAAATAAAGCCATCCGCACCATTTAGTCTCTCTCTCCCTCTCTACATAATTCCTGCATCCATTCCATTCACTTGCTCACCTATCTATCTCCTACCACCCTTCCATATTCTCTAAACCTCTCTGGAATCCACCCTTCACCATAATGATGTGAAATTAAATTGCACTCAAACTTAAACCCTATCAATGTAGTATGTGTAAGTAGGGATCGTTCTAGCCGGGGATTAGAAGGGATGCTAATCTACACTAATTAAACTCTAAAACACTAAACTAGACTTACAAGACTCAAAACAAACTTAAAAGACTCAAAACAGCTTAAAACAACCAAATAGACTCAAAACAGACACTAGGGAGTTATTTGGACGAATTCTAACTTTAACTTGACTCAAAATGCTAAAAGACACAAAATTAAACAGATTCTAACTAAGTTGACACAAGAAAATAAAGGGGATTGGGGTTTTGACGAAATTAACTAAAACTAAGCAAATTAAAGAAACAAAGTAACAAAGGTACGAAATTGGGTGTTTTGGATGGGTGAAAGGCTAGCTAGAGGATCCTTCTCCACACATGACATATATGCAACACAATTCGATTTCCAGTTATTCTTTCTATAAACCATGAATAACAATGCCCCAAATTAATCGTGACTGCACGCATTAACCTTCAGATTTTCCTAAGTTCATTGAATTTGGACGTAGCGCCGCAAACCAAATTATTCTTATTCGTGACTATGATTGCATGACACTCTTGCCAAGAATTTACTTAACACGATTGTGACTAGCGACCTCCACTACTTGTAAGTATAAGTTTGTAACGATTAGGTGAAACTCTTTTATATTTTAGCATCAAATCCTAGCATGCAAACTAAGTGTGCACCCTTAATCAACATACAAGAATAAGTTTTAATCAAACAGTTAAGCAAATCACATCCACGATTCATGAAATCATAACTGGAGGAAATCAATTCATATCACATATATGCTCATACTTTCGAATTCCCCCTAGCTAAGAAGGGGTTTAGTTCCTCATGATCGCAAATAAACCAAGACAATTAAATTTAAACATTGAAAACAAAGGATAGAATACACCTAGAAACGCTCCAGATCTCTTCCTTCCTTCCTTTGCAAAGCTGCGGCACAATGAGTGTGTGGTGGATGGATGTAGGTGAGTTATGGTAGAGGGTGGTGGTCTGAATGTAGCAGCAGATGTGTGTATTTATAGGCCTAGGGATTACTTGGCCTAGGTTGTCAGGGAAAAGGATTTAGGACTCCAATCCAACAAGGAAAAGGCCATCTAGAAAGGTTGGGGCGTCATATTTTTAGGGCTTCTAGAAAGGAGTGTTGTGGCATGTTTCTAGAACAAAAAGGCCTCCTAAAAACAGGTTTTAGGCATCCTAATATGACAAGGAGTCCTCCTTGTAGCTGGAATTAAGGTAGGATAAGATAAGGTTAGGTAAGATAAGGTTAGATAAGGTTTTGGATAATTCTCCTTCTTTGTAGCTGATTCCTTATCTTCAATGACTTGAATTTATTTCTCCACTCTTTTGCACATTCCTAGCCTCTCTTGAACTTCAATTTCGTCCATCCATCTTGCTCCATACTTGTGCTATCCATTCCAAGCCCAAAACTGCTCTAAAATGCTCCAAATTGCATCTTTTTGCCAACTTGGTCATTTGAACCTGAAAACACACGAAAATAGCTTAAATCACTATAATAAGTAGAAACTAACTAAGAAAATGCAAGGAAACACACTAACTAAGTCGCATAAATATGCTCCTATCACATAACTCACCTATATCCATCAACCACCACCATTCACCACTTCAACCACCACTGCCACCTTGTGCCGCAGCAAAGGAAAAGGAAGGAGACCCTTGGACGTGCTTGCATTCAAGACATTGGATTGTTGGAGCGCTTTTTAGGTGTAATCCATCCCTTGTTTTCAATGTTTAATTTATCTTCTCTTTGTTTTGTTGTGAACATGAGAGGCTAAACTTCTTTTGGCTAGAGGAGAATTTCGAAACCATGATCATCTTTGCATTATGAATTGATTACTTTCAGTTGTGATTTCATAAATTGTGAATGCAATTTACTTAACTGTTTTATTCAAAACTTATTCTTGTATGTTGATTGAGGTGGCCAACTTAGTTTGCATGCATGAATTGGATGCTAGAATATAAGGGATTTTCAGCTAATCGTTATGAGATAATATTCACAAGTAGTGGAGGTTGCTTGTCACAATCGTGTTAAGTAAATTCCTGGCATAAGTATCATGCAATTCATAGTTACGAGTGCCTTGTCAATGCTTATGATTTTCATAGAACTTAATGATCTTTGCTTGTATCTCTATTATGCAATTCATGTAGGGAATGCTTTGGGTTGTTGTATGCAATCATCCAATTCAATGAAATTAGGAAAATCTGAGGGTTAATTAGTGCAATTCACGGTTAATCTGGGGTGTTGAGAATTCATGGTTTTTTGAAAAGCAATTGGAAATCGATTTGTATGCAAGTGTGTCATGTGCGGAGAAAGACCCTCTAGCTAATCCATCATCCATCCAAAACACTTAATTTCGTGCAAATCTGTCTAGTTCTAGTTTCTATTTTGTTTTACTTTATTTTCGTCCAAAACCCAATCCCCCTTTACTTTGTTGTGTTAATTAGGTTAGAATATGTCCAATTTGTGTTTTTAAGTGTTTTGAGTCAAGTTCAAGTTAATTTTCGTCCAAATAACTCCCTAGAGTCAGTTTTGAGTCTATTTCATTGTTTTGTGCTGTTTTGAGTCTTTCTAGTTAGTTTTGAGTCTTTTCAGTTTGTATTGAGTCTATAGAGTCTAGTTAAGTGTTTTTAAGTTTCTTTTTGTGTTTTTGTGTTTTAAAGTCAGTTTAGTTTAGATTAGCAATCCCTCATAATCCCCGGTCCAGAACTATCCCTACTTATACATATACTACAATTGTCAAAAAAGGGTTTAATTTGTGTGTTGTTTTACAACGCATCAATAGGGCTAGGGTTGTAAGGCAATCAGAAAATAATAAGAAAGGTTCATAACTTAGCTAATTTGCCACAATTGAATAGGTAAGAAAGAATCAGAATTTAAAGAGAAATAAGAATGTGAAATTCGGCAGAATTGTGTAGGAGAGAAAAGGAATGTGTTTAGAGGTCAAAAATTCAGAGAGAAATGGAAAGAAGGTGTGGCATTGATTTGTAAGAGAAAGGGGAAGTATTTTTGGGCAGAAAATAGGCAAGAAAACCTCTCTCTTCTGAAGCAAGGATTAGAATAAAAGAGGAATGTGTTTTATGACAGAAAATAGGCAAGAAAACCTCTCACTTGTGCATCAAGGATTAAAACAAAAGGGGAATGTGTTAGGCATGGTTTTGGGCTTCTAGAATGAGTAATTAGGCAACCTACATGTTTTGGAAACCCCAAAAATGGAAACCTCCACAAATGGAAACCTTCACAAATAGAAACTTCCAACTTTAGAAACCTTGGCTTCCAATTTTGAACTCTTCATTCTTCATTTGATCCTAAGCTCATTTGATCTCCAATTTCGTCCATCCACTTAGCTCCAAGCATGTGCTAACCATCCAATGCCCAAAACTGCTTCAAAGGGCTCCAAAATGCACTTTCTTGCATACTTTGCACATTAGACCTACAAACACATGAAAATAGCTTAAAATACTAAAATAACTAAGAACTAACAGCGTAAATGCAAGGAAACAAGCTAACTAAGTGATGTAAATATGCTCCTATCATAGTTCATACAACCAATCTTTAGGTTTATCCATTAGAGAGAATGGAAAAGCTTTCATCTTCAAGATGCTGCCATCAACCTTCACCAGGGTCATGCTTGAACAAACTACTTCAAACTTCTTCAAGTGCTTGTTTGGATCCTCCATGGGTAGCCCATGGTACTTCAGAATATGATGTAACAAGCTTGACTTCAATTCGAACTCGGCGGTATTATCTGGAGCTACCCTAGGATATTAGATGCATAGAGGCGCGGCATTATCCACACCCGAGGCAGAAAGCTCTTTGATGGTTCGATTATCTGCAGCCCTAACCTCTTCAACCTCGGCCTCCTCTATCTCCTCAGATTCGGCCTCTTCTTGCTCCTCAACCTCGGCTTCAGAACATGAACTAGGTGGGTGAGGTTCTGGATTCTTTCTTTTCTTTCTCAAGGTTCGCTCAAAATCGTTGTCAAGGTCCAAGATGTGCTCACTGATGTGAGAATTACTTGACACTCAAATTAAAACCCTATCGACGTAGTATATGAAAGTAGGGATCGTTTTAGGCCGGGGATTAGAAGGGATGCTAATCTACACAAATTAGACTCTTAAAACAATAAACTGGACTTAAAACAATGAAAACAAGTACTAGGGATCAATTTGGACGAATTTTAACTCTAGACACCTTTAAACAACCTAACTTGACTCAAATAACTCAAAACAAACTCAAAACAGCAAATAGAATTCAATTAAACAGTTTCTGGACTCTAAAGACTCAAAACAAGCTAAATAGACCTAAAACACACAAAACAAGTTATCTAGACTCTAAACTAACACCTAAGATTGATTTGAACGAAATTAAGACTCAAATTGACTCAAAAGACTAAGAGACTCAAGATTTGACGAATTTAGACTATCTTAACACAAATTAAAATCAGGGGATTGGTTTTGAACGAATTTAAACTTAAGCAAAACAGAATTGTAAACTAGACTTAGTTTTGTACGAAATTGGTTATTTAAATGGGTGAATGGCTAGTTAGAAGGATCCTTATCCACACATAAACATATGCATACAACTTGATTCCCAGTTACTCTTTCGATAAACCATGAATGACAATGTTCCGAATTAATTGTATTGAACTAATCAATTCCCAGATTTCCCTAGATTCATTGAATTGAATGGATAACGCATCACAACCAAATTATTCTTTCTCAAACTCCCTAACTATGGAATACGCATGATAGAGACATTCAACAAAGATCATTAAGTTCAATGGAAATCATGAACATTGACAAGGCATTCATAACTATGGAAGACGCATGTTAATCCAGCCTAGGGTTTACTTAACATGATTGTGACTAGCAACCTTTACTACTTGTGAATATAAGTTCATAACGATTAGGTGAAATTCCCTTATATTCTAGCATCAAATTCATGCATGTAAACTAAGTATGCATCCTTAATCAACACACAAGAACAAGTTCTTAATAAAACAGTTAAGCAAACCACATTCACAATTTATGAAATCATAACTGGAGTAAATCAAATCATAAGAAACATATATTCATGGCTTCAAATTCCCCCTCTAACTAATAGGGGCTTAGTTCCTCATGATAGCAATTAAACAAAGAAAACTGAATTGAAACATTGAAAACAAGGATAGACAACACCTAAGAACGCTCCAGCAGTAGTCACGACTTAGAGTAGCACCTTCTCCTTCCTTGAATAGCTGCGGCACAAGAGGGGTTTTCTGGGTCTGTGTGGATGATATGGCACGGCAAGGGGTGGTGGATGATTTCTGGCGTGAATGGTTGTGTATGGAGGGTGGTGTCTGCAGCAAGGGGGGAGAAATATATATATATAGGCACCAAAAACCCTAGATGAATCAGATTAGGACTTCTAGAAAGCCAAATCCATCCAGAAATAGGTTCAAAACAATCAGATTTCTAATGGGAAAGGGCCTAAGGTGCGGCACAATAGGATAAGGGTAGGGAATGCCTTGCAAGGCAAGGAAAAAGGATTCAAGAAGGGAAGGAGACGCCAGATTTTTAGGCTTCTCGAAAGAATGTGTTTCTGGGCAGATTTTGGGGTTTCTAGAAGAGTTTGGGGCGCCACTTTTGTAGGGGAATGGATAGGACTTCTAGAAATCAGGTTTTAAGTCCCCTAAACTGAAGAAAACAGGTTAGGATAAGATTAGGATAAGATAAGGTGAGATAAGATAAGGATTGGGTAAGATAAGATAAGATAAGGTTGTTTTGGATAATGTTTTGGATAATTCTCCTTCTTTTGAGCTGATTCCTTATCTTCAATGATTTGAATTTATTTCTCCAACCTTGAAACGTATTCCCAACTCCATTTAAACTCCAAATTCGTCCATCTTCATGCCCATTGCTTGTGCTATCCATTCCAAGCCCAGATTTGCTCTAAAATGCTCCAAAATGCATCTTTTTGCCAACTTTGCTTCTAGGACCTAAAAACACACGAAAATGACTTTAAACACCATACTAAGCAACAAATAGCTAAGCAAATGCAAGAAAACACACTAACTAAGTAGCATAAATATGCTCCTATCAAATTCCCCCACACTTAGCTTTTGCTAGTCCTCAAGCAAAACAAAACAAACAAAACGTAACCTAAACCTTCCAACGTTCACCTCAGGGATCTTCAATGATACATAACATGCCAAAGATCATTACTCCCACAGATTTTAGTTATCCCTACCCTTGAGCACATACTTAGTCAAAGTTACCACACATTAGCTCGCATTTAATCAATTAAAACAACATTTTGAATGTAGTAACATGCCTTAGAGAATCCCTCAATTCCTTACTAGATATGCACTCAATCACACAGATTTTCTGACTACCCTCCCTACACTAGTTATATGTGAGAAGATTGATGTAAATATGAAAACTAATACTCACATATGTGTATAACAAGAAAAGTAATTTCTGGAATGCATGTATAGATATGATCTCATGAATGGAATGCTACTACTTAGACGCGAGAACCAGGGACACCATATGATCATACCAATCCCAAACTCCACATATTGAAACACATAACACTCAAGATTGAAGTATAGGGTTATAACGGGGCTAGGGGGTATTGGCTAACAAAGAAAGGTAAGGAAAACAAACGTTCTTAAAGCAATAGCAAGCAAAGTAATGAATATGACACTTAGAACTCCCTTTCCTGAAACGCAGCCGTACACTTTGAACACAAAGGGGAAGATTACACATATTTAGGGCCAATTTCAACTTTTTGGACCCCTTCTTCAACAATCAACACTTGTGAGCTTTAATCTCACTTATTTTGAACACTTTTCATACTTTTTCACAACTTGTCTTCTTCTTTTCTTTTTCACACGAATTTTTCTCTTTTTTTTTTTTTCTTCTACCCGTGCCCTCTTGATACTTTGTTGGCACACAATCAGACACATAAATCCCTTCCCCCACACTTGTTTTCTGCCCAAATAACGAACAAAGGGAATTCATTCTTAGGTCATGCTCAGCTACGCCTTAAGAACAAGGGTAAGGATGGTCCTAATCTAGGCTAGGTAAGGATAATGTGGGTAAACAAAGAACATAGGCTAAACAAGGCTCAAAAGGGTTAAACCTACAATACATATGCAAAGGGTTAGGCTTTTTGGCTCTGGTTTTAAACTAAACAACTTCATCTTGATTATGTGTTATGCTAATCAATTTCATGCTTTGAATGAAACGGGTATGAGTTCTAGTATTTGGAACTAAATAATGAAACGCCTTCTAAGTAGCAACCAAGCAAAGAATAATGAGATCATGCAACGACTTTAGAAAACAAAGAATGCACAGATTTTTAACTCTCCAAAGAACGTTAAAGGCTCAAGTCTCTCAGGGTTGTAGCGTTAGTTTGAGTTACTTCCTTCAAGCATGTTACAAAAACTGATTTTATCCTTTTTGTGATTACATGTGAATTCATGAATGTCAACTACAACCAAGCATATACCAAAGAGCAATTCAAACTTTCATCCATGTTTGTAACTTTCTTTAACAGTTATGCAATTAAAAACCAAATCCTCATCATTGTGTTGGAAGGTACCCTAAGACACAAACAAACACACAAAAACAACTCTTTTTGGGTTTTTCAAAACAATTTTTCAAATTTTTATGGTATTTTCGGATTTTCTTTTCAAAACACACTAAAAGACTCCAAAACGGCTTAAAAACACTTAAAAACACTGAAAACAACATTCAAAGTGATAGGTGATAAAAACCCACGAATTCCATGCAAAAAAACACTTTGTTACCCCCCCACACTTAAACCAAACATTGTCCTCAATGTTTCAAACATAGACTCACAGAAAGCAAACAGCAATCAACACAACTAACTAACATAACAAGATGGCAAAGGAAAAGCAATAAAGAGTATGATTTAGAAACGCAAATCTGGTTGTGGAGCCGGAGAGTTCCTAGGTCGTCTTTATTTGCATGGGTTGCCTCCCAAGAAGCGCTTGCTTTAACGTCTTCCAGCCGGACGAACCTTCCCTCTAAGTTCCCATGGTACCCACGGCATTAAAGGATATGTCCTCTGTAATGTGCTCTTCAAAGTGCTCATAATATGGCTTCAATCGATGTCCATTCACTTTGAATTCTTGTTGCGTTTTTAAACTTTGAATTTGGACTGCACCATGAGGAAAAACATTAGTAACCACAAAATGACCAATCCACTTAGAACGCAACTTACCTGGAAATAGACGAAGGCGAGAATTGAAAAGTAACACTTTCTGCCCTATAGAGAACAGCTTGCTACGAATCATCTTGTCATGGAATGCCTTTGTTTTCTCCTTGTAGATCCGTGCATTCTCATAAGCTTCATTCCTAATTTCTTCTAGCTCATTCAATTGAAGCTTTCTATGAAGACCTGCGGCATCAATGTCCATGTTGAATGTTTTGACAGCCCAATGTGCACGATGTTCTAACTCGACGGGAAGATGACATGGTTTCCCATAGACTAGCCGAAATGGGGACATTCCAATTGGGGTTTTATAGGCAGTGCGATATGCCCACAATGCATCATTCAAACGCAAACTCCAATCCTTCCGAGTTGGCCCTACAGTTTTCTCCAAAATCTGCTTGATTTCTCTATTTGAAACCTCGGCTTGCCCACTGGTTTGAGGGTGATAAGGTGTTGAAACCTTATGCGTGACATTATACTTCTTGAGCAGCGCCTCAATGGTTCGATTGCAAAAATGGGAACCCCCATCACTGATTAGGACTCTTGGCATTCCAAATCTAGCAAATATGTTAGTTCTAACAAAATCTGCAACCACTTTAGAATCATTAGTTCGGGTGGCTTTTGCTTCCACCCATTTCGACACATAATCCACAGCAAGCAAAATATAAAGGAAACCATGTGAGGAAGGAAAAGGACCCATGAAATCAATACCCCAAACATCAAAGATTTCAACACTAAATATGGGGTGTTGCGGCATTTGTTGTTTAGGACCTATATTGCCCGTTCTTTGACATCTATCACAAATCATACAAAAAGTTCTAGCATCTCTAAAGATAGTAGGCCAATAAAATCCACATTCTAAAACTTTATGTGCTGTTCTTTGAGTACCAAAGTGACCTCCACATGCATAGGTGTGACAAAAAGTTAAAATTGAATTAAACTCAGAATCATGCACACACCTACGTAGAACCTGATCAGGGCAATATTTCCACAAGTATGGGTCATCCCAAACATAAGAACGTGCATCCTTTTTAAGTTTATCACTTTGGTGCTTGTTTAGCTCTCTTGGAATGTGTTTAGACACCAAATAATTTACTACATCAGCATACCATGGCTCACTTACCTTGATGGACAGCAGCTGCTCATCTGGGAATGTCTCTTGGATAGGCACGGCATCCTCCTCATGCACCATACGGCTCAAGTGATCAGCCACCACGTTTTCACTCCCCTTCTTGTCCCGGATTTCAATATCGAACTCTTGGAGAAGAAGCATCCAGCGAATGAGTCTTGGTTTGGCCTCTTTCTTGGTGAACAAATACTTCAAAGCTGCATGGTCAGTGTAAATAATAACTTTAGTACCAAGTAAATAAGAACGAAACTTATCTAAAGCAAACACAACAGCAAGAAGTTCTTTTTCAGTGGTAGAGTAATTCAATTGTGCATCATTCAAGGTCCGAGATGCATAATAGATGACATGGGGCTTCTTGTCCTTCCTTTGTCCCAAAACAGCTCCTAATGCATAATCCGAAGCATCACACATAAGCTCAAAAGGAAGGCTCCAATCTGGTGGGACTATGATGGGGGCCGAAGTTAGCATCTCTTTGAGGTGTTTGAATGCCTTCTCACATTCCTCGTTGAAGTCAAAAGCCACATCTTTCTGGAGGAGACGGCAAAGAGGGTTTGAAATCTTTGAAAAGTCCTTGATGAATCGCCTATAGAATCCTGCATGTCCAAGAAAAGAACGAACCTCTCTAACCGAAGTAGGAGAGGGTAAGTAGCGTACAAGATCTATTTTTGATTTATCAACCTCAATTCCTCTTTCTGAAATGATATGACCTAAAACTATGCCTTGTTTTACCATAAAGTGACATTTTTCCCAATTCAAAACAAGGTTAGTTTCAATGCAACGTTTTAGAATCAAAGTGAGATTATCTAAGCACCTATCAAACGAATCCCCAAAAACACTAAAATCATCCATGAATACCTCAATAATTTTCTCCACAAAATCGGAAAAGATACTTACCATGCATCTTTGAAAGGTGGCAGGTGCATTGCATAAACCGAATGGCATGCGACGATAGGCAAAGGTACCAAAGGGGCACGTGAAAGTGGTCTTTTCTTGGTCATCCGGAGCTATAACAATCTGATTATATCCAGAGTACCCATCAAGAAAACAATAAAAAGAATGACCGGCTAACCTTTCGAGCATTTGATCAATGAACGGCAAAGGGAAGTGGTCCTTCCTCGTGGTGGCGTTTAGCTTCCTATAGTCAATGCACACTCTCCAACCTGTTTGGATACGTGTGGGCACAAGTTCATTCTCGGCATTCTTCACCACAGTGACTCCGGATTTCTTTGGAACACATTGCACCGGTGAAACCCAACGGCTATCTGAGATTGGATAAATTACTCCACAATCAAGAAGCTTTATAATCTCCTTCTTCACAACTTCCATCATTGGAGGGTTGAGTCGGCGTTGAGCCTCTCGAGTTGGTTTAGCCCCCTCCTCTAGAAGTATGCGATGCATGCATGTTGTAGGGCTAATCCCCCTAATATCGGCCAATGTCCATCCAATGGCTGTTTTGTGCTCTTTCAACACCTGAATTAACTTTCCTTCCTCTGTTGCCGTGAGTGTGGAGGATACAATGACGGGCAATGTCTCGTTATCTCCCAAAAAGACGTACTTCAAATGATCCGGCAATGGTTTAAGCTCAAGTACGGGTGCCTGAATCACTGAGGGTAACAACTTGTTAGTAGAAATTGGAATTGAAATTGGTTTTGAAGGCTTACCATGGTGCTGAGGTAGTGACTCTAGGGCAGCCACCATCTCGGTCTCTTCTTCACTTATAGGCACGGCAATATTGGGTTTTTGCCCAATTCCTTGTGCAATTGTTGATTCAAGGGGATCCCTATCCAAGGAATCAAGGTAATCCTGCGCCAATTCATCGAATATATCAATAGCAAAACAAGAATGATTTTCTTTAGGAAATTTAATAGTTTCAGCAAGATTGAAATCAATAACTTCCCCATCAAATTCCATTGTCAACGTCCCTTTGAACACATCGATCTTGGTGCGGGCTGTTTTCATGAAAGGTCTCCCAAGGAGGATCGGCAATGGGGTAGAATGGGGTGTATCCTCCATGTCAAGCACATAAAAATCCGCTGGAAAAATCAGATTTCCAACCTGCACCAAAACATCTTCCAAAACTCCTTTTGGATATGCATTAGAACGATCGGCTAATTGGATAATAACACCATCGTTTTTAAGCTCACCTAAGTTCATAGATGCATAAATAGAGTATGGCATGACATTTATAGATGCACCTAAGTCTAACATGGCAGATTCAAAACGAGTATTTCCAATAACACAAGGAATTGTAAAACTACCCGGATCTTTGCATTTAGGGGGTAATTTCCTTTGTAAAACAGCAGAGACATTCTCACTTACTTGAACCACTTCTTTGTTAGAAATCCTTCTCCTTGTTGCACAAAGCTCTTTCAAAAACTTAGCGTACCTTGGGACTTGCTTTATTGCATCAAGGAGTGGGATATTGACTTGAACTTTCCGGAATGTCTCTAGAATGTCTTTTTCAGCATCCTCTTTCTTTGATTGCCGCAACCTGCCAGGAAAGGGCACAATTAGTGGAGTAGAGCTTGAAGAATTCATATTGGAACTTACCTTGATGGTTGATGACGGTTTAGAAGTGGGGATTGGCTGCGGCAAGGATTGTGCCTTCCTTGCCGTGGGTTTGGGTGCTTCATCCTCCTCCAATTGCAGCTTCTTGTCCTCTTCTTGACTTGATCTAGATGGTTGTGAATCAGTTCCAACCTGCTTACCACTTCTCAACGTGATTGCTTGGGCAGTTTCAAATCCTCCCTTAGGATTAACAACGGTTGAACTAGGCAATCTGCCTTGTTCTCGGAATTGGCCCATGAATTCAGCCATTTGACCCATTTGTTTCTTCAATTCATCCACCTCTTTAGCTTGATTTTTTATGCTCTGCATGTCCTGCGTCAAAGAGGTTAGTACTTGAAGAATTTTATCATTATTTAACGACGAACCTGAATTGGTTTGGGCCGAAGTTGGGTGAGGTTGTGGGGCTGCATACGGCCTTGGAAACATCCCAGGGGGCTGTCTAAATCCGCTTTGTGACTGTGCTTGCTGAGAATCCCTCCACTTGAAGTTTGGATGATCTCTCCATCCCGGATTGTATGTGTTTGAGTATGGGTCGTGTCTTTGTTGGGTTTGGCCTTGGAAACCCACGGCTTGGGCAGTTTCCCACCCCCCATTCTCAATCAATTGAGGGCATTGATCGTTGAGATGTCCCTGCATAGAACACACTCCACATATGGCCGGCCCTTGTGCTTTGTTTCCATCCACAACCTGTGACAAAAGAAGAGTGAGATTAGCCATTTGAGATTGTAATTCTGAAATTGCATTTACCTCATTCACTTGTTGTTGCCATGGCCCTTCTCTCTGTCCAACTCCTTCGTATTGTTGCGCATTCAAGGCTCGATTTGCAATTAGAGTCTTGGCAGCCACGGGTGTTTTGTCAACCAAAGCTCCTCCTGCTGAAGCATCAAGCATTTGTCTCTCAATGGGGAGAAGTCCTTCATAGAAATATTGGAGGAGAAGCTCTTCCTTCATTTGGTGTTGTGGACAAGAAGCAACAAGTGCCTTGAAACGCTCATAATAGGCTGTAAACGATTCCCCTTGGTTTTGTTGAATGCCACTTATCTTTTTCCTCAAGAGAATGACTCTTGAAGTTGGGAAAAATTTCTCTAAGAATGCGCGCTTCATGCTTTCCCACGAAGTAACGGTTCCAGGTGCTAGTTCGTAGAGCCAATCCTTAGCCTTTTCCAAAAGAGAGAATGGAAAGGCTTTCATCTTCAATATTCTCCCATCAACATTGACAGGGGTCATGCTTGAACAAACCACTTCAAATTCCTTCAAGTGCTTGTTCGGATCTTCCATGGACAACCCGTGGAATTTGGGGATGTGGTGCAACAAGCTAGACTTCAATTCAAACTCATCAGTCTTGCCTTGAGCCGCCCTAGGATATTGAATGCATAAAGGGGTCACATTGTCCAATCCCGAGGCTGAAAGTTCTTTGATTGTTCGGTTATCTGCAGCCATGTCGTGCTCCTCTTCCAAATCTTCTTCAATTTCAACTTCAAATTCGGAATTAGAACTTGAACTAAGTAGATCAGGTTCTGGGTGCTTCCTCTTCCTTCTCAAATCTCGCTCAAAATCGTCGTTAAACTCCAAGATATGTGCGTGAACGGGTTGAGAACTTCGAGTCATACACTAGTACCTAAAACAATGAAAACAAAACAAATCAGAAAACTAAGCAAAACAGAAACAAAAACAAAAAAACACGGGGGATTAGCAAATTTGCTAATCCCCGGCAACGGCGCCAAAATTTGATGTGAGAATTACTTGACACTCAAATTAAAACCCTATCGACGTAGTATATGAAAGTAGGGATCGTTTTAGGCCGGGGATTAGAAGGGATGCTAATCTACACAAATTAGACTCTTAAAACAATAAACTGGACTTGAAACAATGAAAACAAGTACTAGGGATCAATTTGGACGAATTTTAACTCTAGACACCTTTAAACAACCTAACTTGACTCAAATAACTCAAAACAAACTCAAAACAGCAAATAGAATTCAATTAAACAGTTTCTGGACTCTAAAGACTCAAAACAAGCTAAATAGACCTAAAACACACAAAACAAGTTATCTAGACTCTAAACTAACACCTAAGATTGATTTGAACGAAATTAAGACTCAAATTGACTCAAAAGACTAAGAGACTCAAGATTTGACGAATTTAGACTATCTTAACACAAATTAAAATCAGGGGATTGGTTTTGAACGAATTTAAACTTAAGCAAAACAGAATTGTAAACTAGACTTAGTTTTGTACGAAATTGGTTATTTAAATGGGTGAATGGCTAGTTAGAAGGATCCTTATCCACACATAAACATATGCATACAACTTGATTCCCAGTTACTCTTTCGATAAACCATGAATGACAATGTTCCGAATTAATTGTATTGAACTAATCAATTCCCAGATTTCCCTAGATTCATTGAATTGAATGGATAACGCATCACAACCAAATTATTCTTTCTCAAACTCCCTAACTATGGAATACGCATGATAGAGACATTCAACAAAGATCATTAAGTTCAATGGAAATCATGAACATTGACAAGGCATTCATAACTATGGAAGACGCATGTTAATCCAGCCTAGGGTTTACTTAACATGATTGTGACTAG
This sequence comes from Heteromeles arbutifolia, assembly GCA_024362995.1. NCBI lineage: Eukaryota > Viridiplantae > Streptophyta > Magnoliopsida > Rosales > Rosaceae > Heteromeles > Heteromeles arbutifolia. The sequence goes on along the minus strand of JANCRC010000002.1, from coordinate 31,476,018 downwards.
CAACCTTTACTACTTGTGAATATAAGTTCATAACGATTAGGTGAAATTCCCTTATATTCTAGCATCAAATTCATGCATGTAAACTAAGTATGCATCCTTAATCAACACACAAGAACAAGTTCTTAATAAAACAGTTAAGCAAACCACATTCACAATTTATGAAATCATAACTGGAGTAAATCAAATCATAAGAAACATATATTCATGGCTTCAAATTCCCCCTCTAACTAATAGGGGCTTAGTTCCTCATGATAGCAATTAAACAAAGAAAACTGAATTGAAACATTGAAAACAAGGATAGACAACACCTAAGAACGCTCCAGCAGTAGTCACGACTTAGAGTAGCACCTTCTCTTTCCTTGAATAGCTGCGGCACAAGAGGGGTTTTCTGGGTCTGTGTGGATGATATGGCACGGCAAGGGGTGGTGGATGATTTCTGGCGTGAATGGTTGTGTATGGAGGGTGGTGTCTGCAGCAAGGGGGGAGAAATATATATATATAGGCACCAAAAACCCTAGATGAATCAGATTAGGACTTCTAGAAAGCCAAATCCATCCAGAAATAGGTTCAAAACAATCAGATTTCTAATGGGAAAGGGCCTAAGGTGCGGCACAATAGGATAAGGGCAGGGAATGCCTTGCAAGGCAAGGAAAAAGGATTCAAGAAGGGAAGGAGACGCCAGATTTTTAGGCTTCTAGAAAGAATGTGTTTCTGGGCAGATTTTGGGGTTTCTAGAAGAGTTTGGGGCGCCACTTTTGTAGGGGAATGGATAGGACTTCTAGAAATCAGGTTTTAAGTCCCCTAAACTGAAGAAAACAGGTTAGGATAAGATTAGGATAAGATAAGGTGAGATAAGATAAGGATTGGGTAAGATAAGATAAGATAAGGTTGTTTTGGATAATGTTTTGGATAATTCTCCTTCTTTTGAGCTGATTCCTTATCTTCAATGATTTGAATTTATTTCTCCAACCTTGAAACATATTCCCAACTCCATTTAAACTCCAAATTCGTCCATCTTCATGCCCATTGCTTGTGCTATCCATTCCAAGCCCAGATTTGCTCTAAAATGCTCCAAAATGCATCTTTTTGCCAACTTTGCTTCTAGGACCTAAAAACACACGAAAATGACTTTAAACACCATACTAAGCAACAAATAGCTAAGCAAATGCAAGAAAACACACTAACTAAGTAGCATAAATATGCTCCTATCACTCACGAACAGGTTGGGAACTTCAAGTCATACACTAGTACCTAAAAACAAGAAAACAAAACAAGTCAGAAACTAAAATAAAAACAAACTAAACGAAAAGAAAAGAACCAAGGGATTAGCAAAGTTGTTAATCCCCGGTAACGGCGCCAAAATTTGATGTGATAAAAATTAGCACTCAAATTAAACCCTCTTGTTGTCAAATCGTAGTATGATAGGGGCATATTTATGCACCTTAGTTAGCTTGTTCTTGTGCATTTATGTTGTTTTTCCTTAGTTAAAGTAGTCTTTTAAGCTAGTTTGATGTATTTTCAGGTTCTAAGGGCAAAGTATGCAAAAGGATGCATTTTGGAGCCTTTTGGAGCACATTTGAGCTTGGAATGGATATCATATGCTTGGAGCCAAGATGATGGACGAATTTGGAGTCCAAATGGAGTTAGGAATATGTTTCAAGGTTGGAGAAATAAATTCAAATCATTGAAGATAAGGAATCAGCTATAAAGAAGGGGAATTATCCAAAACATTATCCAAACAACCATATCTTATCTTATCTTATCCAATCCTTATCCTATCTTAAATAACCTTATCCTATCCTAATCCTTTTTCTAACTCAATTCCTGGTACATTGAGGGTTTATTTTCTGATTGGGGGACATTTAATTTAGGATTCTAGGAACCCTAAGTCCATGCCGCACCTAGCCTTCTAGAATATCTGATTTCCTTGCCTTGCAAGGCTTTCTAGAAGCTTTATCCCTCCTTATCCAAACCTGCCGCACCTTAGGCCTTTTCCCATTAGAAATCTGATTGTTTTAAACCTATTTCTGGATGGATTTCGCTTTCTAGAAGTCCTAATCTGATTTACCTAGGGTTTTTGGTGCCTATATATATATTTTTACACCCTTTGCCGCAGACACCACCCTCGATATACATCATTCACGCCAGAAATCATCCACCACTCTCTGCCGCACCCTTCCTTCACCATTCTCCATAGTTTCTGACCTAATTCACTACCTGCCGCACCATACATCCATCCTAGCCAATAACCCAGCCTTCTACACCATTCATAACCCCCAAAATCTGTCCCTAGACCTTGTGCCGCAGCAAAGAGCAGGAGAATGAGCCTTGGACGTGCATGCCATTCAAGTTTGAATTGCTGGAAGTTTTAGGTGTTTACTTTCCTTTGATTTCAATGTTTAAATTCAATACTCTTTGTTCTGTGAGTATGCGGAACTAAACCCCCCCTTGGCTAGGGGGGAGTCGAAACCATGTTTATGCTTGTTATATGATTTGATTACCTCTAGTTGTGATTCATAAATTTTGATTTCAATTTACTTATCTATTTGAATTAAACTGATTTGTGTGTGTTGGTTGAGAGTGCATGCTTAATTTTCATGCATAAATCCGATGCTAGGATATAAGGAAGTTTCATCTAATCGTTACAAACTTATATTCACAAGTAGTGAAGGTTGCTGGTCACAATCGTGTTAAGTAAATTCCTGGCATAAGTCTCATGCAATTCATAGTAACGAATGCCTCGTCAATGCTTATGGTTTTCATAGAACTTAATGATTCTTGCTTGTATCTCTATTATGCAATTCATGTAGGGAACTTGTGGGGAATGCTTTGGGTTGTCGTATGCAATCATCCAATTCAATAACGTTAGGAAAATCTGAGGGTTAATTAGTGCAATTCACGGTTAATCTGGGGTGTTGAGAATCCATGGTTTATTGAAAAGCAACTAGAAATCTTTTTGTATGCAAGTGTGACATGTGTGGAGAGGAACCCCTTAGCTAGCCTTCCATCCATTCACTTTAACCAAATTCATTTTAAAATCTGTTTTGTTTTACAAAGTTTTTGTTTTGTTTTCAAATTCGTCAAAACCAATTCCCCCTTTATTTTGAAGTGTCAAATTAGTTAGAAATCAATTTAGTTTGTGTTTTAAGTGTCTTGAGTCAAGTTATAAACTGTTTTCGTCCAAATTCTTCCTTAGTGTTCAAAACTGCCCAGAAAGTGGTTTTAAGGCAGTTTTGAGTGTTTGTTTGCAGTTTTGAGTCTTTTGGTTTGTTTTAGTGTTTTAAAGTATAGTTTTGCATTCTTTGAGTCTAGTTCAGTGCTTTAACTTTGTTTTTACGTTTTTGAGTCAGTTTTCAAGTGATTTAGCAATCCCTCCTAATCCCCAGCCTAGAACGATCCCTACTTACATACTTTGCTACAATTGATAAAAAGAGGGTTTAATTTGTGTGCTTATATATTTCGCGTCATAGTATAAATGCAAGTAGGGATCGTTCTAAACTAGGGATTATGAGGGCTTGCTAAAACCTCTAAACTGACTCAAAACACAAAAACAAAGTTAAAAACGTTTGGAAAGACTCAAGGGACTCAAAACAGGTTCAAAAGACTTAAAACAACTCAAAAACACTCAAAACTGCCTAAAAACACAAACTGGGCAAAATTGGACTCTAAACACAACTTTGGATGAATTTAGGGTTCTGACTTGACTCAAAACACTCTAAAACACAAACAAAATGGATTTTAAACACTTTGAAACAAGTAAAAGGGGGTTTTGGCTTTGACGAAATTGAAACAAACAAACAAATTGTAAAACTAAACAGATTGTAAAACGAATTTAGGAAATAAGATGATGGATGGATTAGTTAGAGGTCCGTTCTCCACACATGGCACACTTGTACACGAATCGATTTCCAATTGCTTTTCAATAAACTATGATGCTCAACACCCCAGATTAACCGTGATGCACAAATTAACCCTCAGAATTTCCTTTACTCACTAAATTGGATGAATGCATGCAACAACCCAAACCATTCTCCAAAAGTCCCCCACATGAATGCATAATAGAGATACAATTAGAGATCATTATGTTTCATGAAAATCATAAATGTTGACGAGACAATTGTAACTATGAATGCATGATACATTTGCCAAGAATTCAATTAACGCGATTGTGACAATCAACCTTCACTACTCAGGAATATAAACTTGTAACGATTAGGTGAAACCCGTTTATATTCTAGCATCTGATTCATGCATGAAAACTAAGTATCCATCCTTAATAAACATACACAAATCAGTTATGATTAAAATAGATAATTGAATTGCATTCACAACTTAACAAATCACAATTGGAAGAAATCAATTCATATCTCAAACATGTTAATGGCTTCAAACTTCCCCCTAACTAAATAGGGATTTAGCCACTCATGATTACAGAAAAATCAGAAAGTAATAACAAAATAAACATTGGAAACAAGAACGAAGTACACCTAAAACGCTCCAATCTGCAAGCATGAAACGCCGAGGTTCTTCTTCTTCCCCACGTTGCTGCAACACAAGAGTCCAAGGATGTGTATGGATGTATGAAAGGGTCAGAGATGGGTTTAGGTTGGATGTGAGTTGCGGCAAGGGAAGGAGGATGGCTGGAATTGTGTCTGGATGTGTAGAATGGTTAATGGAGTGCGGCTGAATGAATTTCTGTGGTGAATCGGTGGTCTCTGTGGCAAAACCCTAAAATATGTATATATAGGCATCCCAAAACCCTAGAGAAATCAGATTGGTACTTTGACTTAACAGAAATTAAGGAATAAAGGCCTACGGTGCGGCACAATTAGAGGGAAGGGAATTGAGTGCAAGGCAAGGCAAAGGCCTTCTAGAAAGGAAGGAGGGGCCAGATTTTTAGGGTTCTAGAAAGAATGTGTTTTATGATTGATTTTGGGACTTCTAGAAGGGTTTGGGGCGCCACTTTTGTAGGACAAGGGATAGAACTTCTAGAAAGAGTGTTTTGTGGCTGATTTCAAGCCTTTTTATCTTCAAATTCGTCCATCAACTTGCCTCCATACTTGCACTACCCAATCTTGGCCCAAAAATGCTCTAGAATGCTCCAAATCGTTTCTTTTTGCCATTTTGACACTTAGAACCTACAAACACATGAAAATAGCTCAAAATACAAAATTAACTAAGAACTAAGGACGTTAATGCATGAAAACAAGCTAACTAAGTTGTATAAATATGCTCCTTTCATTTTTGTGTTTTGAGTCAGTTTAGAGGTTTTAGCAAGCCCTCCTAATCCCCAGTTTAGAACGATCCCTACTTGCATTCATACTACGATTTGACAACAAGAGGGTTTAATTTGAGTGCTTAATTTTTATCACATCAAAAGGGAAACAAGGACATGTTTAGTTTGTGTCCTAAAATGCATAAGAGATCATCATTGTTGCTGGAACTTAGGGATATTTAGGATTAGGAAAGGTCAAACCAAAAAAGGAAACCTTGGCTGAACTTTCCTACTTCAAGTAGGAATCCATCTTCAATTAGGAATCCTCGTTGATTAGGAATCCTTGTTTGAGTAGGAATCCTTCGTTGATTAGGAATCCTTACATCTTCAAGTCTTCAATTTCGTCCATTCCTTTTGCTCCAAGGATGTGATATCCATTCTAAACCCAATTTTGTTCCAAAATGCACTTTCTTGCATACTTTGTGATGCGATGTAAAACAGCACACAAATTAAACCCTCTTGTTGACAATTGTAGTATAGATGCAAGTAGGGATCGTCCTAGACCGGGGATTAGGAGAGATTGCTAATCTACTCTAAACTGGCTTAAAAACACAAAAACAACTTAAAAACACTTAACAAGACTCACAAGACTCAAAACAAACTTAAAGCAACCAAAAAGACTCAAAACAGCCACTAGGGACTGATTTGGACGAATTCTAGTCTAGTAAGACTCAAAACACTAAATTGGACATATTTAAACACACTTCTAACTAATCTAACACACTCAATTAAAGGGGAATTGGGTTTTGGACGATATTAAACAAAAAACAAGACAGAAACTAGAACTAGACAGATTTGCACAAAATTGGGTGCATTGATGGATGATGGGCTAGTGATAGGAGCATATTTATGCGACTTAATTGGCTTGTTCTTGTGCATTTACGTTGTGTTTCCTTAGTTATTTTAGTGTTTAAAGTCATTTTCGTGTGTTTTCAGATTCTACGGACAAAGTATGCAAGAAGATGCATTTTGGAGCCTTTTGGAGCAAAATTGGGCTTGGAATGAATATCACATGTTTGGAGCAAAAGGAATGGACGAAATTGAAGACTTGAAGATGTTAGGATTCCTAATTTAAGAAGGATTCCTACTCAAACAAGGATTCCTACTTGAAGTAGGAAAGTTAAGCCAAGGTTTCCTATTTTGGTTTGACCTTTCCTAAACCTAAATATTCCTAAGTTCTAGCAACATTGAAGGCCTCTTATGCATTTTAGGACACAAAGTGAACATTCCTTGCACCATTAAAGCCCTTGCCGCACCCTTTGGACCTTCCCTCTTCCTTGCCGTGCAAGGGGGAGTTCTTTCTTTCCTATTTCTTGCATTTAAAGCACAGTCCCTTTTTAATTTAGATCCTTGCCGCAAATCCCTTGCACTTTCCCTCAGTTTTCTAATTTTGTTTCCTCTTTTTAGAGCTTTTGACTTAATTTCTGTTTACCTACATAACCTAGGGTTTTAATTCCTGAAACCTTTAAAATAAACTTCCTTGTTGCAGCCACAAAAAATCATTCAATCACCCATTCACGCCAGAAATCATCCACCACTCTCTGCCGCACCCTTCCTTCACCATTCTCCATAGTTTCTGACCAAAAACAACCCTTGCCGCACCATACATCCATCCTAACCATAATCCCATCCTTCTCCACCCTCCATAATCCCCAAAACCTACCACAAAACCTTGTGCCGCAATCAAGGAAGGGAAGGGAAGTTCTTGAACATGCTTGCTGTTCAGTTTGGATCGCTGGAGCGTTTAGGTGTTTTCTTTCTTTTGTTTTCAATGTATAAACTTGTTATTCTTTGTTTTGCGATTATGAGGAACTAAATCCCTTTTGGCTAGGGGAAGATTCAAAGCCATGAACATACTTGCAATATGAATTGATTACCTTCAGTTGTGATTTCATAAGTTATGAATTCAATTTGTTTAACTGCTTGATTGATAACTTATTTGTGTATGTTTATTAAGAGTGCACACTTAATTTGCATGCATGAATATGATGCTAGAGTATAAGGGAGTTTCACCTAATAGTTACAAACTTATATTCACAAGTAGTGGAGGTCGCTTATAAACGATCGCGTTAAATGAATTCTTGGCAGGAGTTTCATGCTCATCATAGTAACGAATGCCTCGTCAATACTTATAGTTTTCATGATGCTTAATGATCTTTGATTGTATCGTTATTGTGCCATTCACGTAAAGGACTTTTGAAGAATGCTTTGAATTGTTGTATGCGCTTTCCCATCCAATTCAATAACTTAAGGAGAACTTGAAGGTTAATTTAAGCAGACCTAATTAACCTGGGGTGTTGAGTTTCATGATTTATCGAAAGAACAACTGAAAATTGGTTTATTTGCAAGTGTGTCATGTGTGGAGGAGAATCCTCTAGCTAGCCCATCATCCATATTTTATCCAAATTCGTCCAAAATCTGTTTTAGTTTACAATCTGTTTGTTTTGTTTTCAAATTCGTCAGAATCAAATCCCCCTTTATTTTGAAGTATTAGATTAGTTAGAATCTGTTTTGATTTGGGTTTTTAAGTGTCTTGAGTCAAGTTAAAATCTATTTTCGTCCAAAGTAGTGTTTAGAGTCCAAAACTGCCCAGTCTGTGTTTTTAGGCAGTTTTGAGTGTTTTTGTGCTGTTTTGAGTCTTTTGAGGTGTTTTAGTGTTTTAAACTTTGTTTTTACGTTTTTGAGTTAGTTTCAAGTGTTTTAGCAATCCCTCCTAATCACCGGTCTAGAACGATCCCTAATTATACATATACTACAATTGTCAAAAAAAGGGTTTAATTTGTGCGCTTATATATTTCGCATCAAATTTTTGGCGCCGTTGCCGGGGATTATCAACTTTGCTAATCCCTTGGATCTTTTCTTTCTGTTTACTTTTAATTTGTTTCAGTTTCTGACTTTGTTTTGTTTCTTGTTTTTAGGTACTAGTTTATGACTCAGAGTTCTCAAACTGTTCATAAGAATATCTTGGACTTTGACGACGATTTTGAGAGGACTTTGAGAAGGTAGAGGAACCAGCAAGAATCTAATCCACCTAGCCCTGAACCTGAGCTTGAAGAACCAGTGCTAGAAGAGGAAGAAGAGCCCACGGCTCAAATGTTGGAGGAAGTACAAGCCATGGCAGCGGACAATCGAACAATCAAGGAGCTCTCTGCTTCGAAATTCGCCAATGCCGCCCCTGATAGGAGCATATTTAGGCGACTTAGTTGGCTTGTTCTTGTGCATTTATGTTGTGTTTTCTTAGTTATTTTAGTCTTTTAAGCCATTTTCGTGTGTTTTCAGGTTCTAATGGCAAAGTATGCAAGAAAGTGCATTTTGGAGCTTTTTGGAGCAAAATTGGGCTTGGGATGGACATCACATGTTTGGAGCAAAAGGAATGGACGAAATTGAAGACTTGAAGAAGAAGGATTCCTAATCAAAGAAGGATTCCTACTTGAAGTAGGAAAGTTAAGCCAATATTTCCTATTTTGGGTTGACCTTTCCTAATCCTAAATATTCCTAAGTTCCAGCAACATTGAAGGCTTCCTATACATTTTAGGACACAAAGTGAACTTCCCTTGTACCTAAAGAACTCTTGCCGCACCTTCCCTTGCTTTCCCCATCCTTGCCGTGCAAGGCATCCCTTTATTACCCAAAATCTGGACCTAAAACAGAAAGGAAACCCTTTTGCCTTGCCTTGCAAGGCCTTGCCTTACCCTTTCCACCTTTGCCGCACCTACTTGCCCAATTCCCTTGGGATTCTGACTTTAATTCCTTTTTCCCTTCAGGTTTTGATTTAATTTCTGTTTCCTAAATTGTTCCCTAGCTTTATTACCCTAATTCCTTAAATAAACCTTCCTTGTGCCGCACAAAAGAGATCGATTGACTCACCCAATCATTCATTCACGCCAGAAACCATCCCAACTCCCTTGCCGCAACTTCCTTTCACCCAAAACACATTCCTGACCCCAAAACACATCCCATACACTTCACCCACCTTTGTGCCGCAGCAAGGAGGAAGAAGGAATGACTCTTGGACGTTCAAGCTTGATTGTTGGAGCGTTCTAGGTGTAATTCGTTCTATGTTTACAATGTTTAATTTCTTTTCCTTTTGTTTTGCTGTGAACATGAGTGGCTAAACCCCTCTTGGCTAGGGGTGATTTCAAAGCCATGATTATGTATGCAAATTGAGTTGATAAATTCCAGTTATGAATTCGTGAGTTGTGAATGTAATTGGCTTAACTGTGGAATTGATAACTTATTTGTGTTTGTTGATTAAGGATCGATACTTAGTTGGCATGCATAAATCTGATGCTAGAGTATAAGGGAGTTTCACATAATCGTTACAAACTTATATTCATGTGTAGTGAAGGTCGCTGGTCACGATCGCGTTAAGTTCAATTCCTAGCACGAGTATCATGATGTCATAGTTACAAGTGCTTTGTCAATGCTTATGATTTTCATTGAACGTAATGATCTTTGATTGTATCTCTATTATGATGTCATGTAGGGGACTTTTGAAGAATGCTTTGGGTTGTCGAATGATGTCATCCAATCCAATAACACAAGGAAAATCTGAGGGTTAACTAGTGATGTCACGGTTAATTTGGGGCATTGTCATTCATAATTCAATGAAGGAGTAACTGGAAATCGAGTCATTTGCATACATGTCATGTCTGGAGAAAGAGCCTCTAGCTAGCCCGTCATCCATATTTTACCAAAATCGTCCAAAATCTGCTTTAGTTTATAATCTGTTTTCTTAAATTTAAATTCGTCCAAAACAAAACCCCCCTTTTACTTTCTTGTTTCAAAGTGTTTAAAATCTGTTTTGTTTGTGTATTTAAGTGTCTTGTGTCAAGTTAAAACCCACATTCGTCCAAATTTGTGTTTAGAGTTCAAAACTGCCCAGTTTGTGTTTTTAGGCAGTTTTGAGTGTTTTTAGCCTATTTTGAGTCTTGTGAACCTGTTTTGAGTCTTTTAAGTCTAGTCTAGTGTTTTCAACTTTGTTTTTACGTTTTTGAGTCAGTTTAGAGGTTTTAGCAAGCCCTCCTAATCCCCGGTTTAGAACGATCCCTACTTATTCATATACTACAATTGTCAAAAGAGGTTTAATTTGTGTGCTTGTTTTACATCGCATCAGCCCCCTATGTGTTCAATATCCTAGGGCTGCCCAAGACAAGACTGATGAGTTTGAATTGAAGTCCAGTTTGTTGCACCACATCCCGAACTTCCATGGGCTGTCCATGGAGGATCCAAACAAGCACTTGAAGGAGTTCGAAGTGGTGTGTTCAAGCATGACCCCTATCAATGTCAATGGAAGCATATTGAAGATGAAAGCCTTTCCATTCTCTCTAATGGACAAAGCTAAAGATTGGTTGTATGAACTAGCCCCCGGAACTGTCACATCATGGGAAAGCATGAAACGGGCATTTCTGGAGAAGTTTTTCCCAACTTCTCGAGTCATTCTTCTACGCAAAAGGATGAGTGGAATTCAGCAAGACGAAGGTGAATCATTTCCCACTTATTATGAACATTTTAAATCTCTTGTTGCTTCATGTCCACAGCACCAAATGAAGGAGGAGCTTCTTCTTCAATATTTCTATGAAGGGCTTCAACCAATTGAACGCCAAATGCTAGATGCCTCAGCGGGTGGAGCTTTGGTGGACAAGACACCCATGGCTGCGAAGATCTTGATTGCTAATCGAGCTTTGAACGCTCAACAATATGAAGGCGTTGGACAAAAAGGAACCCCACGGCAGCAAGTAAATGAGGTAAGCTCCGCATCTGACATTCAATCCCAATTAACTAATCTTACTTCCATTGTGTCTCAGATGGCTGAAGGGATGAAGATGTAAGGATCAAGTGTGTGTGTCGTGTGTTCTATCCAAGGACACCCCTCTGATAAGTGCCCGCAACTAATGAGAATGGTGGATGGGAATCTGCCAATGCAGTGGGTTTTGGAGGCCAAAACCAACCAAGGAACGATACATATTCCAATACGTATAATCCTGGTTGGAGAGACCATCCAAATTTCAAGTGGAGGGAGCCCCAACAATCTCAACAACAAGGAGGTTTTAGACAGCAACCCCCAGGCTTCTACACCAAGCCATATGAACCCACACAAGTTCCGCAACAATCTGCCCCAAATGCTTCAGGTACATCTTTAGATAATGATACACTTCTTAAGCTATTAACCAATTTGTCTCAGGGACAAGAAAATCAAGCCAAAGCAATGCAAAACCAAGACAAAAGGGTGGATCATTTGGAGAAACAAATTGGGCAGATTGCAGAATTTGTAGGGAAATTTCGAGACCAAGGCCAACTCCCTAGTTCAACCATTCCAAATCCGAAGGGAGGTTTCGAAACTGCAAAAGCCATATTGTTAAGAAATGGAAAAGAAGTTGGGGCCGGTACACAACCATCAACATCAGGTCACAAAGAAGATGAAAAACTTCAATTTGAAGAGGAGGAACAAAGCCAACCCATGGCAAGGGTGGATACACCTTTGCCGCAGGCCCTAAGTGCTCCTAAACCATCAAATCTGTCCAACAAGGGTAAGAACGTGTCAAATTCAATTCCTATTAATGTTTTTCCTTCGAATGTTCCTTTTCCTAGCAGGTTCATGCAAACAAAGAAAGAGGAAGCTGAAAAGGACATTCTTGAGACATTTAGGAAAGTTCAAGTCAATATACCACTTTTGGATGCAATAAAGCAAGTCCGAAGGTATGCCAAATTTTTGAAAGAACTTTGCACAACTAGAAAGAGAGTTTCGAACAAGGAGGTTGTGAAGGTAAGTGAAAATGTTTCAGCCGTATTGCAACGTAAACTGCCCCTTAAATGCAAAGACCCTGGTAGTTTTACGATTCCTTGTGTAATTGGCACTAATCGGTTTGAACATGCAATGCTTGACTTAGGTGCATCTATAAATGTCCTGCCTTATTCTATTTATGCATCTATGAATTTGGGTGAATTGAAAAAGGATGGTGTGATCATACAATTGGCTGATCGTTCTAACGCTTATCCAAAAGGAGTATTGGAGGATGTTTTAGTGCAGGTGAATCATTTAGTCTTCCCTGCTGATTTTTATGTTATAGACATGGAAGATTCAGCCCATTCCACCTCTTTGCCGATTCTCCTTGGTAGGCCATTCATGAAGACAGCCCGCACCAAGATTGATGTGTTCAAAGGAACATTGTCAATGGAATTTGATGGGGAAGTGATTGATTTCAATATTTCTGAAACTATGAGATATCCTAATGATGATCACTCTTGTTTTTCTGTTGATATTATTGATTCTTTGGCGCATGGGCATTTTGAAGATTTGCATGACGATGCACTTGAAATGGTCATTACAAGAGGAATGGAACTCAACAACAAGTGGGCAGAACCTATGCTAACCCACGACCCACAGCACACATGAACCAATCCATGCCATGCCCCCTTGTGAGGAATTCATTGAGATGGCTGCTGCCTTTGAGTTGTTACCCAAGCATGATGGTAAGTCTCCTAACTTTGATTCAATTCCTGTTTTGACTAATAAGTTGCTTCCATCAGTAATTCAGGCACCTACCCTTGAACTTAAACCGTTACCAAACCATTTGAAGTACGTTTTCTTGGGGGAAAAAGAGACCTTACCTGCCATTATTTCCTCATCCCTCACGGCACAAGAAGAAGAGAAGCTAGTGCGTGTTTTAAGGGAGTTGAAATCTGTCCTAGGTTGGACCTTAGCCGACATCAAGGGGATAAGACCTACAACTTGTATGCATCACATATTTCTTGAGGAGGGGGCTAAACCAACTAGAGAGGCTCAACGCCGTCTCAACCCTCCGATGATGGAAGATGTGAAAAAGGAGATAATCAAGCTACTTGATTGTGGAGTGATCTATCCAATCTCCGATAATCGTTGGGTTTCACCTGTGCAATGTGTTCCAAAGAAATCTGGAGTGACTGTGGTTAAGAATGCCGAAGAGGAGCTTGTGCCTACTCGAATCCAAACAGGTTTGAGGGTTTGTATCGATTATAGGAAGCTTAACGCCACCACAAGGAAGGATCACTTCCCATTGCCATTCATTGATCAAATGCTTGAAAGGTTAGCAGGTTATGCATTCTATTGTTTTCTTGATGGTTATTCTGGTTATAATCAAATTGTCATAGCACCTGAGGACCAAGAAAAAACCACTTTCACATGCCCATTTGGTACAGTTGCTTATCGTCGTATGCCATTTGGTTTATGCAATGCACCTGCCACATTTCAAAGATGCATGATGAGCATATTTTCTGATTATGTTGAGAAAATTATTGAAGTTTTCATGGATGATTTCAGCATTTTTGGTGATTCATTTGATGGGTGTTTGCATAATCTCAGTTTGATCTTAAAACGATGCGTTGAAACTAACCTTGTTCTCAATTGGGAAAAATGTCATTTCATGGTTAAACAAGGCATAGTTTTAGGTGATATCATCTCTGAAAATGGTATTGAGGTTGATAAGTCTAAAATAGATCTTGTACGCTACTTACCCTCTCCTACTTCGGTTAGAGAGGTTCGTTCTTTTCTTGGTCATGCAGGATTCTATAGACGATTTATCAAGGATTTTTCCAAGATTGCACAGCCCCTATGCCGTCTCCTACAAAAGGAAGTGTCTTTTGAATTCAACGAGGCGTGTGAGAAAGCATTCAACCATCTCAAGGCCTTACTCACCACGGCACCAATCATCACTCCACTAGATTGGAGCATTCCCTTCGAGCTCATGTGTGATGCATCGGATTATGCACTTGGAGCTGTTTTGGGCCAAAGGAAAAACAAGCAGCCACATGTCATTTATTATGCTTCGCGCACCTTAAATGATGCCCAATTGAACTATTCCACAACTGAAAAAGAACTCTTGGCTGTTGTATTTGCATTAGATAAGTTTCGATCTTATTTAATTGGCACTAAAGTCATTATTTTCACTGATCATGCAGCTTTGAAGTACTTGCTCACCAAAAAGGAAGCTAAACCAAGACTCATTCGCTGGATGCTTTTACTTCAAGAGTTTGACATTGAAATAAGGGACAAGAAAGGGTGTGAAAACGTGGTGGCTGACCACCTAAGTCGGATGGTGCGTGAAGATGAGTCCATTCCCATTTCAGAAACGTTTCCGGATGAGCAACTATTGTCCATTGAGGCAAGTATACCTTGGTATGCTGATTTGGTCAACTATTTGGTGTCTAAGCAAGTTCCAAACACTCTAAGCAAGTCCCAACGTGATAAAATTAAAAAGGATCCACGTTGTTATGTTTGGGACGACACATATTTGTGGAAATTTTGCCCTGATCAAATCGTGCGTAGATGTGTTCATGAATCTGAGTTTAATCCAATTATAAGCTTTCGCCATACATATGCATGTGGTGGACACTTTGGCACACAACGCACTGCCCTTAAGGTTCTTGAATGTGGATTTTATTGGCCTACTTTGTTTAGAGATGCTAGAACTTATTGCATAACATGTGATCGTTGCAAGTAAAATATATAAGCACACAAATTAAACCCTTTTTTTATCAATTGTAGCAGAGTATGTAAGTAGGGATCGTTCTAGGCCAGGGATTAGGAGGGATTGCTAAACCACTTGAAAACTGACTCAAAAACTTAAAACAAAGTTAAAACACTAAATTAGACTCAAAGAATGCAAAACTGTACTCTAAAACACTAAACCAAACCAAAAGACTCAAAACAGCAAACAAACACTCAAAACTGCCTTAAAAACATAAACTGGCTGTTTTGGACTCTAAACATAATTTTGGACGAAAATAAGTTTTAACTTGACTCAAAACACTCAAAAACACAAACTAAAACAGTTTCTAACTAATATGACTCAACAAAGTAAAGGGGGATTTGGGTTTGACGAAGTTGAAAACAAAACATAAACTTTGTAAAACAAAACAGATTTTAAAACGAATTTGGTTTAAATGAATGGATGGAAGGCTAGCTAAGGGGTTCTTCTCCACACATGTCATACTTGCATACAAAACGATTTCTAGTTGCTTTTCAATAAACCATGGATTCTCAACGCCCCAGATTAACCGTGAATTGCACTAATTAACCCTCAGATTTTCCTAACGTTATTGAATTGGATGATTGCATACGACAACCCAAAGCATTCCCCACAAGTTCCCTACATGAATTGCATAATAGAGATACAAGCAAGAATCATTAAGTTCTATGAAAACCATAAGCATTGACGAGGCATTCGTTACTATGAATTGCATGAAACTTATGCCAAGAATTTACTTAACGCGATTGAGATCATCAACCTTTACTACTTGCGAATATAAGTTTGTAACGATTAGGTGAAACTTCCTTATATCCTAGCATTAGATTTATGCATGACAATTAAGCGTGCACTCTTAACCAACACACACAAATCAGTTTAATTCAAATAGATAAGTAAATTGAATTCACAATTTATGAAACACAACCAGAAGTAATCAAGTCATATAGCAAGCATAAACATGGTTTCGAATCCCCCCCTAGCCAAGGGGGGTTTAGGTCCTCAGACTCACAGAACAAAGAGTATTGAATTTAAACATTGAAATCAAAGGAAAGGAAACACCTAAAACTTCCAGCAATTCAAACTTGAATGGCATGCACGTCCAAGGCTCCTTCTCCTCCTCTTTGCTGCGGCACAAGGTCTAGGGACAAATTTTGGGGGTTATGAATGGTGTAGAAGGCTGTGTTATTGGCTAGGATGGATGTATGGTGTGGCAGGTAGTGAATTAGGTCAGAAACTATGGAGAATGGTGAAGGATAGGCGCGGCTAAGGTTAGGGAAGGAATTCTGGCGAGAATGGTTGTGTATGGAGGTGGTGTAACCTGCGGCAACCCTTTAAACTTATATATATAGGCACCACAAACCCTAGGTAAATCAGATTAGGACTTCTAGAAATAAGGTTTTAAGTCCCCTAAACTGAAGAAAACAGGTTAGGATAAGATTAGGATAAGATTGGATAAGATAAGGTAAGATAAGGTAAGGATTGGATAAGATAAGATAAGATAAGGTTGTTTTAGATAATGTTTTGGATAATTCTCCTTCGTTTGAGCTGATTCCTTATCTTCTTTATCTTTGACTTCTTTCTTCCATCTTCTTAGCTGATTTCAAGCCTTTATATCTTCAATTTCGTCCATCAACTTGCCTCCATGCTTGCACTACCCAATCTTGGCCCAAAAATGCTCTAGAATGCTCCAAATTGCTTCTTTTTGCATACTTGCCCTTAGAACCTGAAAATACATCAAACTAGCTTAAAAGACTACTTTAACTAAGGAAGAACAACATAAATGCACAAGAACAAGCTAACTAAGGTGCATAAATATGCTCCTATCAAATTCCCCCACACTTAGCTTTTGTTAGTCCTCGAGCAAAACAAAACAAAGTAAACAAAACGAAACAAAACAAGTATAACACAACCTAAACCTTCCAACAATTGTCTCAGGGATTTCCAATGCACATGACATGTTAAAAATCATCATTCCCACAGATTTTGGCCATCTTTACGCTTAAGCACATACTTAATCATAGTCACTACTTACTAGTTCACAAATAATCAATTAAAACGATGTTTTGAATATAGTAACATGCCTTAGAGAATTCCCTCAATTCCTTACAAGATATGCACTCAATCTTCACTCAGATTTTCTAACTACACACCCTACACTAGTTATATGTGAGAAGATTGATGTAAATATGAAAACTAATACTCACATATGTATATAACAAAGAAAAGCAATTTCCGGAGTTAATAACATGTTTAGATATGATCTCATGAATGGAACGCTACTACTTAGATGCGAGAACCAGTGACACCATATGCTCTTACCAAATTCAAACTCCACAAATTGAAACACACAACACTCAAGATTAAAGTCAAGGGTTGTAACGGGCTTGGGGGTATTGGCTAACAATGAAAGGATAGGAAAAACAAACGTTCTTAAAGCAATAGCAAGCAAAATAATGAATATGACACTTAGAATTCCCTTTAGCATGCAGAAGTCAACTTTTAAACACAAAGGGAAGATTCAAGCAACAAATAGGGCCGGATTCAATGTTTTGGACCCTTCCTTCAACAAACAACACTTGAGAACTCTTTTTCACATCTTTTCAACTCCTTTTTCATTCTTTTCACAACTTTTTGTTTTTTTCTTTCTATTTTCCACGAATTTTTCTTCTTTTCTTTTTTTTCTTTTTTCTTTTCGTTTCTTTGCCGTGCCTCATTCAAGACTTTGGCACACCCACAACAAAACTCACTTCCCCCACACTTGTTTTCTGCCAAACAATGATCAAAAGGAATTCATATTGAGTCATGCATTACTATGCTTCAAGAACAGAGGTATGGATGGTCCTAATCTAGGCTAGGTGAGGATAATGTGGGTTAACAAAGAACATAGGCTAAACAAGGCTCAACAGGGTTAAAACCTACAAAACACAATGAAATAGGGAGATACGGCAATTTGGCTATGGTGGTCACTACACAACTTCATCTTGAATATGTGTTATGCAAATCAATAACATGCTTAGAATGAATTGGGCATGAGTTCTAGTGTTTGGAACTAAATGATGAAACGCCTTCTAAGTAGCAACCAAGCAAAGAATAATGAGATCGTGCAACGACTTTAGAAAACAACAATGCACAGATTATTAACTCTCCAAATAAAACGTTTAGGCTCAAGTCTCACACGGTTGTAGTGTTAGTTTGAGTTCCTTCCTTCAAGCATGTTACAAAAATTGATTTTTCTTTTATGATTGCATGTGAATTCATAAGTTATAACCACAATCAAGCATAAACCAAAGAGTAAATCAAACTTTCATCCATGTTTACAACTCTCTGTAACAGTCATGCAATTACAATCCTCATCATTGTGTTGGAAGGTACCCTAAGACACAAACAAACACACAAAAACAACTCTTTTTTGGGTTTTAAAACAAATTTTCAAATTTTTATGGGATTTTCGGATTTTTGAGTCAAAACACACTAAAACACACCAAAACAGCTTAAAAACACTTAAAAACAGCAAGGAACAACATTAGAAGTTATGGGTGATCAAACCCTACGAATTTGCCTCAAAACACTTTGGTTACCCCCCCCACACTTAAATCAAACATTGTCCTCAATGTTTCAAGCATAAACTAACACAAATAAACAACAAACAAACAAAACAGCAACTCAACAATAAACAAGGCAGAAACGAAAACAACAACAAAGAGAAGGGTTTAGGAACGCAAATCTGGAATTGGAGTGCTCCCTAGGTCTTCCTTTGTTGAATGCATGGGTTGCCTCCCAAGTAGCGCTTGCTTTAACGTCGTACAGCCGGACGAAACGCAATCACTCCAGATTGGAGCCCACGGCATCCAAGGAGATCTTCGAATGGGCGGTGATGCTTGAAATGATCCGACAATGGTTTAAATTCTAGTGTGGGTGCCTGAATCATGAAAATCAGCCAGTTAGTAGAAAACAAAATTGAAATTGGAGAAGATGGCTTACTTGTTTGCTCCGGCACAAACTCAATTACAAACACCACATTGTTGAAAGTTTCAGGAACTTTGCACTTGGCCAGATTGAATGTGATGCTTGTGACTTGTCCCGTGTCATAAAATTGAACTTCTTTGGCATTTGTTGTCTCCTGAACATCCTCCTTTATGCATTCTTCATATGCTCTAGCCACATCTTGCTCTTGAATCATTCTTCTCGATGTACAAGGTTCTTTGAACACTGCAACACAATCTGGAACTTGATTTGGTGTGCCAAGAATTGGGATATCACTTTGAACCTTTGGAAGGGTTTGCATGATGTCCTTTTCACTCTCATCTTTCTTGGGAATTAAAAACCTGCGAGGAAAAGGGACATTTGGAGGAATAACATTAGAATTAAATGAATTTGGGACGTCCTTACTTGTGGTGGGTGGTTGAGAGGGCTTAGGGGGCTGCGGCAAGGGTTGTTCTTCCCTTGCTGTGGGTGTGTCTTCTTCCTCCTCCTCAATCAGCAGCTCCTCATCCACTTCTAGGCTATGTTTGGACGTTTTTAGGTCCGCTCCAACCTCCACAACACTTCCCAAAGTGATAGCTTCAGCAATTTCAAAGTCTCCCATCGAATTGACAGTAGTTGAGTTGGAGAGTTCACGTTGTTCTTGAATTTGTGCCATGAACTCCATAATCTCTCCCATTTGATTCTTCAATTCGCTCATCCTTTGGTCTTGATTCTCTGCTGCCTGTGTCAAAGAGGTGAGTAATTGAACAATTTGGTCATTATCCATTGACGTACCTGAATTTGTTTGGGAAAATTGTGGTGGAGGCTGTGATGGTGCATATGGCCATTGATAGAACTCCTCAGATGGCTGTGAGTATTCTTCTTGTTGTGAGCCCTGCGTCAAAGAGGTTAGTACATCAAGAATTTCATCATAACTCATGGGCATACTTGAATTCGATTGGAATTGTTGTGGGGGAGGCGGTGGTGGCTGCATAGGTCTTGAATAGAACTCCTCTTCTTGCTGCCAATATCCACCTTGTTGGAATTGTTCAGGTTCTCCCCACATGTAATCTGAATAATCTCTCCAATCCGAATTGTAAGCGTTGGAAAACATGTTGTCCCATGATTGGCTATGGCCTTGATAACCCCAAGCATCTTCATTCGCAGCTAATTGAGAACATTGATGAGTTGGATATCCTTGCCCATAAGACACACCACATGTAGGGACACTTTGCATTGTGGTCCTTTCAGCATATTGTGACAATTGAGATGTAAGTTTCGCCAATTGAGCTTGAATGGTAGCAAAATCCATGTCTTACTTCTCTAGTACCTGAAAATCAAGGAAACAAAACTAAATCAAATATCAAAAGTAAAAGACACAAACAAAAACAAAGGGGATTAGCTAAAGAAAACAAGAAAACAACACAAAGTCAGAAACTAAAACAAAAACAAAATAAACGAAAAGAAAAGAACCAAGGGATTAGAAAAGTTGCTAATCCCCGGCAACGGCGCCAAAAATTTGATGCAAAATATATAAGCACACAAATTAAACCCTCTTTTTATCAATTGTAGCAGAGTATGTAAGTAGGGATCGTTCTAGGCCGGGGATTAGGAGGGATTGCTAAACCACTTGAAAACTGACTCAAAAACTTAAAACAAAGTTAAAACACTAAATTAGACTCAAAGAATGCAAAACTGTACTCTAAAACACTAAAACAAACCAAAAGACTCAAAACAGCAAACAAACACTCAAAACTGCCTTAAAAACACAAACTGGCTGTTTTGGACTCTAAACATAATTTTGGACGAAAATAAGTTTTAACTTGACTCAAAACACTCAAAAACACAAACTAAAACAGTTTCTAACTAATATGACTCAACAAAGTAAAGGGGGATTTGGGTTTGACGAAGTTGAAAACAAAACATAAACTTTGTAAAACAAAACAGATTTTAAAACGAATTTGGTTTAAATGAATGGATGGAAGGCTAGCTAAGGGGTTCTTCTCCACACATGTCATACTTGCATACAAAACGATTTCTAGTTGCTTTTCAATAAACCATGGATTCTCAACGCCCCAGATTAACCGTGAATTGCACTAATTAACCCTCAGATTTTCCTAACGTTATTGAATTGGATGATTGCATACGACAACCCAAAGCATTCCCCACAAGTTCCCTACATGAATTGCATAATAGAGATACAAGCAAGAATCATTAAGTTCTATGAAAACCATAAGCATTGACGAGGCATTCGTTACTATGAATTGCATGAAACTTATGCCAAGAATTTACTTAACGCGATTGAGATCATCAACCTTTACTACTTGCGAATATAAGTTTGTAACGATTAGGTGAAACTTCCTTATATCCTAGCATTAGATTTATGCATGACAATTAAGCGTGCACTCTTAACCAACACACACAAATCAGTTTAATTCAAATAGATAAGTAAATTGAATTCACAATTTATGAAACACAACCAGAAGTAATCAAGTCATATAACAAGCATAAACATGGTTTTGAATCCCCCCTAGCCAAGGGGGGTTTAGGTCCTCAGACTCACAGAACAAAGAGTATTGAATTTAAACATTGAAATCAAAGGAAAGGAAACACCTAAAACTTCCAGCAATTCAAACTTGAATGGCATGCACGTCCAAGGCTCATTCTCCTCCTCTTTGCTGCGGGACAAGGTCTAGGGACAGATTTTGGGGGTTATGAAAGGTGTAGAAGGCTGGGTTATTGGCTAGGATGGATGTATGGTGTGGCAGGTAGTGAATTAGGTCAGAATGGTTGTGTATGGAGGTGGTGTAACTTGCGGCAACCCTTTAAACTTATATATATAGGCACCACAAACCCTAGGTAAATCAGATTAGGACTTCTAGAAATCAGGTTTTAAGTCCCCTAAACTGAAGAAAACAGGTTAGGATAAGATTAGGATAAGATTGGATAAGATAAGGTAAGATAAGGTAAGGATTGGATAAGATAAGATAAGATAAGGTTGTTTTAGATAATGTTTTGGATAATTCTCCTTCTTTTGAGCTGATTCCTTATCCTCTTTATCTTTGACTTCTTTCTTCCATCTTCTTAGCTGATTTCAAGCCTTTATATCTTCAATTTCGTCCATCAACTTGCCTCCATGCTTGCACTACCCAATCTTGGCCCAAAAATGCTCTAGAATGCTCCAAATTGCTTCTTTTTGCATACTTACCCTTAGAACCTGAAAATACATCAAACTAGCTTAAAAGACTACTTTAACTAAGGAAAAACAACATAAATGCACAAGAACAAATTTTTCCAGATTTGGGATGCCTAGAGTGCTTATAAGTGATGGTGGGTCTCATTTTTGCAATCGCACCATTGAGGCACTACTCAAGAAGTACAATGTGACACATAAGGTTTCAACACCTTATCACCCCCAAACAAGTGGCCAGGCCGAGGTTTCGAATAGGGAGATCATGCAGATTTTAGAGAAGACCGTTCGGCCAAGTAGAAAAGATTGGAGCTTGCGTTTGGAGGATGCACTGTGGGCATATCGAACGACTTACAAAACGCCCATTGGCATGTCCCCATTGCGGCTCATCTATGGCAAGCCATGCCATTTACCCGTGGAGCTTGAGCACAAGGCACATTGGGCGGTCAAGACCTTCAATATGGATGTGGACACGGCTGGAAATCATAGAAAGCTTCAATTGAATGAACTTGAAGAGATTAGGCATGACGCTTATGAGAATGCTCGCATTTACAAAGAGAAGACCAAGGCATTCCATGACAAGATGATTCGAGGCAAAACATTCTCAATTGGGCAGAAAGTGTTGCTATTTAACTCCCGTCTTCGTTTATTCCCCGGTAAGCTACGTTCTAAGTGGGTTGGTCCATTTGTTATTACTAATGTTTTTGTGCATGGTGCAGTCCAAATACAAAATTTGAAAACTGGACAAGAATTCAAGGTGAATGGGCATCGATTGAAGCCCTACTATGAGAACTTTGTTGAGCATGTAGTGAAGGAGATCCCCCTGCATGCTGTGGGCTCCAATGGGGAGTGAATGCGATCTTCGTCCGGCTGTAAGACGTTAAAGCAAGGGTTAC
The DNA here is from genome assembly GCA_024362995.1 of Heteromeles arbutifolia. Taxonomy (NCBI): domain Eukaryota; kingdom Viridiplantae; phylum Streptophyta; class Magnoliopsida; order Rosales; family Rosaceae; genus Heteromeles; species Heteromeles arbutifolia. The sequence goes on along the minus strand of JANCRC010000002.1, from coordinate 31,453,188 downwards.
TTGGGAGGCAACCCATGCATTCAACAAAGGAAGATCTAGGAATCACCCCACTTCCATATTTGCGTTCCTAAAACCCTTCTCTTTGTTGTTGTTTCGTTTCTGCCATGTTGAGTTGTTTAGTTGCTGTTTGTTTGTTTACTTATGATTTGTGTGAATTTATGCTTGAAACATTGAGGACAATGTTTGATTTAAGTGTGGGGGGGGGGGGGGGGGGGGTGGTGGTAAACAAGTTGTTTTGCATGAAATTCGTGGGATGTTATCACCCATTACTTCTAGAGTTGTCCTTGCTGTTTTTAAGTGTTTTTAAGCTGTTTTGGAGTCTTTTAGTGTGTTTTGCCTTAAAAATCCGAAAATCTCATAAAAATTTGAAAAAATTGTTTTGAAAAACCCAAAAAGAGTTGTTTTTGTGTGTTTGTTTTTGTCTTAGCTACCTTCCAACACAATGATGAGGATTTGGTTTTTAATTGCATGACTGTTCAAGAGAGTTATAAACATGGATGAAAGTTTGATTCACTCTTTGGTAAGCTTGGTTGTGGTTATAATTTATGAATTCATATGCAATCATAGAGAAAAAAAATCAGTTTTTGTAACATGCTTGAAGGAAGGAACTCAAATTAACGCTGCAACCTTGTGAGACTTGAGCCTAAAACGATTATTTGGAGAGTTGATAATCTGTGCATTGTTGTTTTTCTAAGTCGTTGCATGATCTCATTATTCTTTGCTTGCTTACTACTTAGAAGGCATTTCATCATTTAGTTCCAAATGCTAGAACTCATGCCTATTTCATTCAAAGCATGCTATTGATTTGCATAACACATATTCAAGATGAAGTTGTTTAGTGACCACCACCACAGCCAAATTGCCATGACCCTTATTTCATTATGTGTTTAAGTTTAGACCCGTTGAGCCTTGTTAGCCTATGTTCTTTGTTAACCCACACTATCCTCACCTAGCCTAGATTAGGACCATCCATACCCTTTTTCATAAAGCATAGTGAAGCATGACTTAAAAAGAATTCCTTTTGATTGTCTTCTTGCAGAAAAACAAGTGTGGGGGAAGTGATTTCTGTGTGTTTGTGCCAAGAAAAAGAAATAAGGCACGGGTAGAAAAGAATAAAAAAAGAAAAGAAAAGAAAAGAAAAGTTGTGAAAAGTTGTGAAAAGAGTTGAAAAATATGAGAAAAAGAGTTCTAAAGTGTTGTTTGTTGAAGAAAGGGTCCAAAACATTGAATTCGGCCCTAGAATGTGTAAATCTTCCCTTTTGTGTTTTAAGTTGATTTCTGCATTCCTAAGTGAATTCTAAGTGTTGATTTCATTGCTTTGCTTGCTATTCTTTAAGAACCCTTGTTTTCCATATCCTTTCTTTCTTACTGATAGGAGCATATTTACATCACTTAGTTAGCTTGTTTTCTTGCATTTAGGTTGTTAGTTCTTAGTTATTTTAGTCTTTTAATCCATTTTCATGTCTTTTCAGGTTCTAAGGGCTAAAGGAGCAAGAAAGTGCATTTTGGTGCCTTTTGGAGCAGTTTTGGGCTTGGAATGGATTGCACATGCTTGGAGCTAAGTGAATGGATGAAATTGAAGATCAAATGAGCTTAGGATTGAATGAAGAATGAGGAGTTCAAAATTGGAAGCCAAAGTTTCTAAAGTTGGAAGTTTCTATTCTTGGAGGTTTCCATTCTTGAAAGTTTCTATTCTTGGCTTAGAGTTTCCTAATCCTTCCTCACCTATGTTCCAGCCATAAAAGGGTTTCAAAACATGTTAGGTTGCCTCATTACATGTTTCTAGAAGTGCTAGAACTTTTCCCTAACCTTGCCACATATCTCCTTTCCTTTTCTTCCAAAATCTGCCACATAAGTGCCTTTCCCTTTCTCTTCCCAACCTTGCCGCACAAGGGATCCTCTTCTTACCTATTTTCTGACCCAAAATTACATTCCCTTTTGTTTCAATTCTTGCCACACAAGGGGAAATGATTCTTACCTATTTTGTGCCTCAAAACACATTCCTGAATCTGTCCTACACAATTCTGCCGAATTTCACATTCCTATTTCTCTTTGATTTTCTGATTCTTTCTTACCTAATAAATTGTGGAACCAAAATAGCTAAGTATTGAACCTTTCCTATTATTTTCTGATTGCCTTTCAACCCTAGCCCTATAAATAAAGCCATCCGCACCATTTAAATCTTTCTACACAATTTCTGATGAAAATCCACCTTCCATCCACCTATCTACCTATCCATCCGCTACCACCCAACACCATTCATAACCCCCAAAATGTTGGAAATGTGCCCTAAAACCAATCATATGATGATACTTTACGGACATTTCACATGTTAAACTAATCTAGTTTAATATAAAGGGCAAAGATTATTGTTTTAAGCCGTCTCATATAAATGTTATATGCTTAAACGATAAGTCCAAGGAATATGTAATAAGGGGAATGTGATCTAAAGAAGTTAGATTCATGAGACTATTCTCTTTCGTATACATATCCTAAATGTTCCTAATCATAGGATTGCCAATTGGGCATTGACAGTCCGTCAAGATCAGTACGTGCTATGTCTTCTCTTAGGGAGAGTGATTGGTCTCAACTCATTGGTGTGATTGACACCAAGATAAGTACGTAGGTACTCAATAGTAAATGAGTCCACTGAACGCGATCAACGAGGAGTTCTCATACTTATGTCACATGAGAACTCCTGGTTGGGATAATGCAAAGTAGTCATTTGACCTGAGGCATCATAGTTGTCTTGTGGTTAGGTCCTTGATCTTTGGCTATGTCAAAGTCACTCCATCAGAGGGTGTCCACGGCATAGTTGGGGTTAAGCCACTTAGCCATGGAGGCAAGTGAATGCGCAACAAGGGATCTCTAACCTTCAAACGTTGAGGGAGAATACTCTATGATATGATTTAGAATCTTTGGCCAGAGTATGAAGGAGATTTAGGAATTTGTTCCAAATCACATTCAAGGTAATCATATAAGCAAGAGAATCACATTGGATAGTAGACATGAATAAACTATTAATCCAAACAATGTGGTCAACAGTATTGTATTAGAGAAAGACCGTATTGCATTGTAATCCCAAACTGAATAGGTTCTCCAACCTCTTCTGATTAGCTAGGGTAGCCATGACATACTGCTAGGTGTCACTCATGGCTTGTGGAAGCCCTAAAGATGTATAATCACTAAAGGGAGAATTGAAAGTAAGTTTCAATTCACAATCGATTAGTAAGAGTTCTAATCGCCCACTGCCTCGCTAAAAGGAACCTAATGGATCGCACACCGTGTAAGGTAATGATTCAAGGATATAACGAAGATGAGTAAGGATAATTAAATGGTTTAATTATTTATGGCTAGGATTAATTAATATGTTAATTAATCAAACGAATGAGTTCGTTTTAGACCTCGGGTTAGTTTTGGGCCTCAAGGCCCAATGGGCTTCGAATGTCAAGACCATTAACATAAGTTGTATGACAACTTATTGACTAAATACCCAAAAGGGCCCAAACAGCCCATAGCCTTAAGGAGGCCGGCCATATAGAGAAGAAAAGGGTTTGTGGTTCTTTTAGTCAGTTAATTGAAGGGACTATATAAAGAACTTTATAGCCAAAATTCATTTAGGGTTTCTTTTGGAGAAAATTGGAGAGAACATCTCTCTCCCTTTCTCTCTAGGAGGCCGGCCCCCTTGGAGGGGATTAGCTAGCAATCCTTCCTCCTCCAAGGTCACTCATCTTCTTCCTTCACCATCCTTGGTGCCGAAAATTAGAGGTCTCCTACCTTGGGGACTTTTGGAGAATCAATTCTTCCATCCATATCCATGGAGCCAAGGAGCAAGGAGACAAAGGAAAGAAGGCCCTCACATGGGTGATTAACCTTTGCTAAGCAAAAAGGTGCTTCAAAGGTATAAAATTTTCTCAACTCCTTTCTTTAAGATTTGAATTGAGTCATGGTTCACCATAACTACTAGGCTTTGAATTTCATGGGTAATGTTTTGTTTTGAGTGCATACAAGCATGATTCCGCCTTTAATTGTTAATTGCATGCCATAGATGTTGCTCAAATGAACATGTTTTTCACAAATTTTCCTTCAAGTGGTATCAAGAGCCTAGGTCTAGTAGTTGGTGAATCCTTTTGGGTTTTGTAGTTCATAGTTTGTGATTTGAATGTTGTAATTGTTACAAGCTTTATTCTTGCTTCTTTGAATGTAAATTTTGTTAGAAAATTTGCCATCTCAAATGTTGTAGATGTAGTTCATATGAGCATGAATTTTGGAGCTAAAATTTGGTGCCATGTTTATGGGGAAATTCGGCCAAATCCAAAGGGTGGATTTTTGGGTTCATGTTTGTCTTGTTAAAAGTGTTTTAAAGTGACTTTTGGAACCCCTAAGTACCCTAGGATGTTAACCCTTTTTTTGAGTAGTGAAATTTTGAATTTTATTGAGTGAAGACATTCATGGAGCTCTTATGAGTTTTCATGTGTGTTCTTCAATGTTCTTGATGTTCTTACCAAGAACAAAAAGTTTGGTGGTTTGATTCAAAGTTTTGGTTGTTTACATAATGTCTTTGTTTTGTGTTGGTTGGTGTGATTTTTATCATGAAAATGTGTTTGAAATTTGAAAGTGTGTTTGAATTTTTTGTACATGATTGGTACTTCTCTTACACACTCATATTTCTTTTACTATTCACACCATACCAATCACTTACACATTTCCATCACCTTTCAAACCTAAAAATCAACTCACACGCATCATTCACACTACTCCTTGGCCGGCCACTCCTTCAAAGGGAGTACTTTTGGGGCTTTTATGCAATTACATAAAGTTTTGATACTTTTGTGTATTTGTACTTTGACCCAAAATTTTACGTTTTTACGTAAAGGCCCAAAATCACTAAAGGACAAATTGTTTTGCTCCTTTAATGAAGTTTTTGCATTTGTTGAAATTTTTGGGTTCTAGTTGTAATTACATGAAGTAGTGGACTTTTGTGTTTTTACAAAGTGAGTTTGTGTTTTGCAACATAGCCCAATGGTTGAGGTTATTGTTTTTTGGCCCAAATTAGTAGAGAACAAAATAGTTTTGTATCTTTAAATGAGAATTGGATTTTCATTTCTTTTAGCTCTATTTAAATCAATTCTATGGATACAAAAACCAAATGAAAATGTTGCATATTAAAGAAAGGGTGATTATGAACCTAAGCCTACGATAATTGAGCTATGTGAAAGGCCGTCTCAAATTTGTTTGAACCGTGGGAATGTGTAGATTAATTTTGGTTGTAATTTGATATGATCAAATGTTGTAAAAGAGCATAAGCTCTTCTTTACTTTGAAGTACTCATTTCTTGTTTATTTGATATGCATGAAATTGGAGTAGTTGGGTCCAACGCCCAATAGGAGAAACACGCCTTAATATGATTAAATGCGTAACTAAAATCAATCACCATCCCTAGACCGAGATCCAACACTAGGCTCGTGTTGGATCGAATCAAAGGTTCATAGTCATCCTAAGGCCCTAAGGTAACTATATAGTCCATCAATGAATGCAAAGCTTATGTTAGTAGTACCATATACTCTTGCTTTAAAAACCGTTTTACAAGCTTAGTGGGAGTATCATATACTACTAAATCAATCAAATGGACCAATAGTTGTAATAGGACCAAATTGTTTTAATAAGATTAAAATAAATGCTTATATGTGATGAGACCTAAAACCCTCAACTAAACCATTATTAAGTTGATAAGCGTGAAAGTGCTTTGAACACTCTTTCGTGGCCTTCCACCGTGGTAGGCTCCGATCGTTTGTGACTCGTACACCGACTTCACCCTATCATGGGGGAGTACAAAGTGCGTGCTTACACTCAGGAAGAGTCCTATATGCATACATGATGTTGTGAAGGTAGGCAACGAGAATGATCAACATCATATCATTGTGAGGTTGTTCTTGAACCCCTACTCGAACTTGCATGGTGGGAATGACTTAACTAAGTGCAATGGAGCCAACATCATATCATTGTGAGGTTTCATTCTCTAGAGGCCAAATAAGATGGGTACTTACATTAGATGTAAATGAGTAAGCGTACTCTCTCATTATTATTGTTGCTAGCCAACATCATATCATTGTGAGGTGGGCTTGGTAATAGTGAGCCTCCCATACCCTACTAAGAGTTTTCTCCAAAACTCTCGAATTCCGATGAGGGATATGGAATTTGCCGAAAATAGTGGGTGGTGCTATTTGATTTAAAGACCCGGATCAAATGGCTTAAAATCAATCAATTTATATTCATTATGTATTTATTTACCGATATATTTGCAAACGCTATCCAAAACTTGACAAAGAAAAGCCAAAGGCTTTAGTTTCCGGACTTGGTACCACAATCCCATAGATTGTCTTAAATGGATTGTATATGTGCCTAAGTAGTCTCATCCTCACAATTTTCCTATTGATAATGTATCATTGGAAGAACATGTTAGATAAGTCTATCATAAAGAGGACAACACAAACAACCAATGCTTATTCCTTTGTTGTATGAACAAAGGAACTTATGAAGATTAGCACAAAGACATGAACACTTTTAGTGTCATAGTTCTTCACTTACAAATCGTTGTATGAAGAAATAAGAGTTGCTTAGAACAACCCTTTGTTTATGCAAACACTAGTGCTTGTTTCTTTGTTACATGAACAAGGAACTTGAGAAGTAAGCACAAGGACATGGACACTTCATGTGCCATGATTCTTCACTAACAAATTGTTGTACGAAGAAATGAGAGTTACCTTGAACAACTCTTGAAAGTTTGTAATCTTGTTTAGAACAAGATGGTTGGTTGACAAAAATAGTCCATCAATATGGACTTATGGTGATTTTGAATCATTGAGTGTTGAAGTGTTAAACCACTTCACGAGAGGGAAACTAGGCTAGGACTTCACCTTTGTGTCCCTATCCATATGGTTCACTAAGTTTATAGTAAACTATATAGTGAACAATAGCTGTACGCTCTCCAAATCGTTTGATGTGTTTAACACAATTGAAATAAGTTTCAAGAGAGACAGTGGGAGTTTAGAGACCATGACTATTGTAGTCAAGGGAGAAGTCAAATGAAGAAGGCAAAATAACTCCAAGGGAACAAACTTTCTTTATGAAAGGATGGACAATGGAAGGGGTATATGCAAGAAATGTCTTGCAAGTGTCAAGAACACACCTTTTGAAGGTGTTGTAAAAAGTTCTTGAAAGGTTCAAAACAGTTGGTTCTTCTACTTGAATGCTTGATTCCGTATTAGTAACTATGTTTTACAATCGTTGTAAAAGTATGGCTAATAAGAAGTAGAAGATTAATGAGAGAAGAGAAAGTACTTCACATTCGGAACGTGAATCAAATATAGATCTCTGCGAAAGCAGATAGTACTTACTTCCTCAAATGAACTACCAAAGGAATTGGAAAAACAAAGATTGTCTTTACATTCCAGTTTGAATAAAGGAACTTAATTCCGTCACTATAAGAGATGGATGAATGTTTTGTTTGACAAAACATTGTTCTTTATTAATCAATGATTGGATTATTGTAATCTAATTGATTGTCTCTATAGTAGAGATAATGTGGTAGTGTTAACTGTTTAGAATATGACGATGCTTAAAACCCAAAAGGTTGCAAGGTAGTGACTAATCCCAAATTGAGTTGTGATACCTCTAAAACATAAATTACAAGTTGGTCATAGATGGATGCTTAGGATCGTTAGATCCGGATCCAATACCTTCTTGTTAAAATTGTATAGAGGCGAAATGTTCGAATCTTTATTCTTTAGGAAAGAAGAAAGAATCACAAAGTTGTTGAGGTTAATTCACTTAGATGTTAGTGGCACTTGTCCACAACATAATACTACTCATGTTGTATGACATTCACCGAAGATGGCTCTCGGTTGGACTATCGTTTAGTTTGAATAAACACAAGTCCGAATACTTTGCAAAAGGTTTCAAAGAATTCAAGAATGTAAGTTGATGAGTAAGACGTCTAAAGTATTTACCTCCTTAGATTTGATCCAAGGAAAATGAACACTTTAGAAGAGTTTCCTTGATAGAAATCAAGGAAAGTAGCATCATAAGATAACGGATTTCTCCATTAGGAGAATAATGAACTCGAATAAGACTTAGTTCGTTGGATGTTATCAATTACCCACATATATATAGGATATATATACTTCTAAGACAATATGATTGTCAATTAGAAGATCTTCCAAAATTTTCATAACTCCATAGGATGTAGTTGGAAAGAAAGACAAGTCTTAATCATGTTAAGATTTGGGGTTGTGTGCTAATAAGCAATATTTGTTTGAGAACAATCTTGTGGGATATCCTTAAATTAACTTTTGGATATCACTTATATAAACCAACTAATAAATGTTATTTGTTGGGTAGTTCATTGTAATCCTACAGTAGGATTTACCTAAGATAGGGCAAATGAACGAGAGATAGAACTCAAAGAATGGGTTCTTTGAGAGACAAGATGATAATCAACAAATATAACAACCAGTTCCTACACCACTAGCTCTAAGGTAGTCGAGAAGGATTTATAAACCGTCTCAGTTGATAGGTTTGAACTTTATGACTGTGTCATAGAGTTACACCTCTTAATTCGAAAGAAATAAGAATGAAAATCCTTATGACTACATTGAGTGTATATACGACATATACTCAAGGAAATGGTATAGTACCATTTGACCCGAAATAATGAAACCTTCGTAGCTAATTGGCAGCTTAAGGTGACTAAAATCAAAGAGATTGGTTGACTTGGAAGAAACCATCTTTGACGTAGTCTTGGTTTTCATTAATTCGAGGATTGCTAACTACAACTAAATGGTGATTGAATGTTTGGACATAATATGGGTTTCCGAAACCATTACCAAGATAGTCTTGATAATATATGTCTAAAACTAAGAATCACAAGACGTGTAAGTTGTAAAGATCCATCCATCATGAATCTTAGCAAGCTAGTGGGAGCTGTAAGCGTCTTATGAGAGAAAGATCAAATCGTTTGATTTCTCATAAAGATGTAAATGAATCTTTTGTTTGCTAAGTTTACAAAAGATTAGTGGGAGTTAATCGTATTCTTAAAACATATATATGATATATTAAGTTTAGGAATTCATTTTCGTAAAAGTAATGACTTTAAACATTTTATAATGATAGAATGTATATGGGAGACATAGTCTATATACATGGGATGGTAATCTATAATGATAGATTTCAGTATATATAATTTGATTATATCAATCCCTAATGATAGACTAGGAAGTTGCTCTTCACAAAGGGATCGTACCCCTTTGACTCCCAAAGAATTAATGCGTAAATAGAATCCTTTATGCGTACGCAGAAATGTGATTTATGTATTTCATGTTGTATGAAAAGCGTTGATATGAGTTGTACCAAGATTGGTACAAGACGATATCAATGCAAGCCCAGGATCAGAACCAAGGCAACTATCAAGTGAGTCCTTATGTATTTAAGAAATACTAAAGGATAGATTCCTCAAGAATGAGGAAGAATTAGAGTAACACAATGGAAGCGTAAAAGTATTAGATTATGAATCTAATATCGTATCCATCATTGGATGTCTCTTCATTTTGAACGAAGAGATAATTGGATATCTCTTTATTATGACTGAAGAGATATTTGGGTGGAAACATTAAAGGTAATGACTTTGGTGTCTTCCATCATGAATGCAAAATATATATCGCCATATAGAAGTTTACAAAAATGTTGTTTGGATGGGAAAGTTCATTTATGAACTCTCCATTCGGTTCCAACCAGAAAGTGTCTCTAGTGTGCCGACACTACGACACTAATGGGGCAATAGCTCAAGTCAGGGAATCAAGGTCTCATCAAGATCCAAACTCAAATGAGAGACTGAACCACATGATTAAGAATCATGTATAATGGTGATGTCGTTATTCTCAAGGTTGCTTCTATGGATAACATATAGATATCCATTGTCTAGGCCTACTACTCAGCCATTTTTGAAATGACTACAGAAGAGGTGTCATCACTGATGACCAAGCTGATTGGCTCTAGTGCAAGTGGGAGATTGTTGGAAATGTGCCCTAAAACCAATCATATGATGATACTTTACGGACATTTCACATGTTAAACTAATCTAGTTTAATATAAAAGGCAAGATTATTATTTTAAGCCGTCTCATATAAATGTTATATGCTTAAATGATAAGTCCAAGGAATATGTAATAAGGGGAATGTGATCTAAAGAAGTTAGATTCATGAGACTATTCTCTTTCGTATACATATCCTAAATGTTCCTGATCATAGTATTGCCAATTGGGCATTGACAGTCCATCAAGATCAGTACGTGCTATGTCTTCTCTTAGGGAGAGTGATTAGTCTCAACTCATTGGTGTGATTGACACCAAGATAAGTACGTAGGTGCTCAATAGTAAATGAGTCCACTGAACGCGATCAACGAGGAGTTCTCATACTCATGTCACATGAGAACTCCTGGTTGGGATAATGCAAAGTAGTCATTTGACCTGAGGCATCATAGTTGTCTTGTGGTTAGGTCCTTGATCTTTGGCTATTTCAAAGTCACTCCATCAGAGGGTGTTCACGGCATAGTTGGGGTTAAGCCACTTAGCCATGGAGGCAAGTGAATGCGCAACAAGGGATCTTTAACCTTCAAACGTTGAGGGAGAATACTCTATGATATGATTTAGAATCTCTAGCCAGAGTATGAACGAGATTTAGGAATTTGTTCCAAATCACATTCAAGGTAATCATATAAGCAAGAGAATCACATTGGATAGTAGACATGAATAAACTATTAATCCAAACAATGTGGTCAACAGTATTGTATTAGAGAAAGACCGTATTGCATTGTAATCCCAAACTGAATAGGTTCTCCAACCTCTTCTGATTAGCTAGGGTAGCCATGACATACTGCTAGGTGTCACTCATGGCTTGTGGAAGCCCTAAAGATGTATAATCACTAAAGGGAGAATTGAAAGTAAGTTTCAATTCACAATCGATTAGTAAGAGTTCTAATCGCCCACTGCCTCGCTAAAAGGAACCTAATGGATCGCACACCGTGTAAGGTAATGATTCAAGGATATAACGAAGATGAGTAAGGATAATTAAATGGTTTAATTATTTATGGCTAGGATTAATTAATATGTTAATTAATCAAACGAATGAGTTCGTTTTAGACCTCGGGTTAGTTTTGGGCCTCAAGGCCCAATGGGCTTCGAATGTCAAGACCATTAACATAAGTTGTATGACAACTTATTGACTAAATACCCAAAAGGGCCCAAACAGCCCATAGCCTTAAGGAGGCCGGCCATATAGAGAAGAAAAGGGTTTGTGGTTCTTTTAGTCAGTTAATTGAAGGGACTATATAAAGAACTTTATAGCCAAAATTCATTTAGGGTTTCTTTTGGAGAAAATTGGAGAGAACATCTCTCTCCCTTTCTCTCTAGGAGGCCGGCCCCCTTGGAGGGGATTAGCTAGCAATCCTTCCTCCTCCAAGGTCACTCATCTTCTTCCTTCACCATCCTTGGTGCCGAAAATTAGAGGTCTCCTACCTTGGGGACTTTTGGAGAATCAATTCTTCCATCCATATCCATGGAGCCAAGGAGCAAGGAGACAAAGGAAAGAAGGCCCTCACATGGGTGATTAACCTTTGCTAAGCAAAAAGGTGCTTCAAAGGTATAAAATTTTCTCAACTCCTTTCTTTAAGATTTGAATTGAGTCATGGTTCACCATAACTACTAGGCTTTGAATTTCATGGGTAATGTTTTGTTTTGAGTGCATACAAGCATGATTCCGCCTTTAATTGTTAATTGCATGCCAAAGATGTTGCTCAAATGAACATGTTTTTCACAAATTTTCCTTCACAAAACTCACCACCAACCCTTGTGCCACAGCAAAGAGGAAGGATGAGAGCCCTTGGACGTGTTTGCCATTCGAGTTAGGATTGCTGGAACATTTTAGGTGTAATCTTTCTTTTGTTTTCAATGTTTCAATTCAATAATCTTTGTTCTGTGAGTATGAGGAACTAAACCCCTCTTAGCTAGGGGGGGATTCGAAACCATGATTATACTTGCAATATGATTTGATTACATCCAGTTGTGATTCATAAGTTGTGAATTCAATTTACTTATTTGTTCATATTATAACTGATTTGTGTGTGTTGATTGAGGTGGCCAACTTAATTTGCATGCATGAATTTGATGCTAGAATATAAGGGAGTTTCACCTAATCGTTATGAACTTATATTCACAAGTAGTGACGGTTGCTAGTCACGATCGTGTTAAGTAAATTCTTGGCATAAGTATCATGCAATTCATAGTTACAAGTGCCTCGTCAATGCGTATGATTTTCATAGAACTTAATGATCTTTGCTTGTATCTCTATTATGCAATTCATGTAGGGAACTTGTGGGGAATGCTTTGGGTTGTCGAATGCAATCATCCAATTCAATAAAGTTAGGAAAATCTGAGGGTTAATTAGTGCAATTCACGGTTAATCTGGGGCGTTGAGGATTCATGGTTTATTGAAAAGCAACTGGAAATCGTTTTGTATGCAAGTGTGTCATGTGTGGAGAAGAACCTCCTAGCTATCCCATCATCCATAGTTTTCACCCAATTTCGTGCAGATTTCATTAGTACTTTAAGTTTCTTGTTTTGTTTTCAAATTCGTCAAAACCCAATCCCCCCTTTACTTGTTGAGTCATATTAGTTAGAAACTGTTTTAGTTTGTGTTTTTGAGTGTTTTGAGTCAAGTTAAAACTTATTTTCGTCCAAAATTGTGTTTAGAGTCCAAAACTGCCCAGTTTGTGTTTTTAGGCAGTTTTGAGTGTTTTAAAGTTGTTTTAGAATCCTACAGTTTTAGTTTTGCATTCTTTCAATCTTGTTAAATGTTTTTAACTTTGTTTTTATGTTTTTGAGTCAGTTTAGAGGTTTTAGCAAGCCCTCCTAATCCCCGGTCCAGAACGATCCCTACTTGCATCTATACTACAATTGTCAACAAGAGGGTTTAATTTGTGCGCTGTTTTACATCGCATCAAATTTTTGGCGCCGTTGCCGGGGATTAGCAACTTTGCTAATCCCTTGGTTCTTTTCTTTTCGTTTATTTTGTTTTTGTTTTAGTTTCTGACTTTGTGTTGTTTTCTTGTTTTCTTTAGCTAATCCCCTTTGTTTTTGTTTGTGTCTTTTACTTTTGATATTTGATTTAGTTTTAATTCTTTGATTTCGGGTACATAGAGAAGTAAGACATGGCACTTGCTACCATTCAAGCTCAATTAGCAAATCTTACTTCTCAATTGTCCCAGATTGCCGAAACAACCACAATGCACACTGCTCAAACTCATCCATGTGCTCAATTCACTGCGAACGGAGGTGCTTGGGGTTATCAAAGCCATAACCAATCAAGGGACAACATGTTTTCCAACGCTTACAATTCGGATTGGATAGATTATTCAGATTATATGTGGGAGGAACCTCAACAATTCCAACAAGGTGGATATTGGCAACAAGAAGAGCATTTCTATTCAAGACCTATGCAGCCACCACTGCCTCCCCCACAACAATTCCAATCGAATTCAAGTATGCCCATGAGTTATAATGAAATTCTTGAAGTACTAATCTCTTTGACGCAGGGCTCACAAAAAGAAGAACAATTGCAGCCATCTGAGGAGTTTTATCAATGGCCATATGCACCATTACAGCCTCCACCACAATCTGCCCAAACAAACTCAGGTATGTCTTTGTGTAATGATAACATTATTCAATTAATCACCTCTTTGACACAGGGAGTAGAAAATCAAAACAAGGAGATGAAAGACCGAGTCAAAAGAGTGGACGAATTGGAGAAGCAAGTTGGGCAGATCATGGAGTTCATGGTGCAGATTCAAGAGCAAAGTGAACTCTCCAACTCAACTATTGCAAATTCGAAGCCTAGAAGTGGATGAGGAGCTGCTGATTGAGGAGGAGGAAGAAGACGTACACACAGCATGGGTAGAACAACCCTTGCCGCAGCCCCCTAAGCTCTCTCAACCACAAGTAAGGACGTCCCAAATTCAATTCATTCTCATGTTATTCCTCCAAATGCACCTTTTCCTCGCAGGTTTTTAATTCCCAAGAAAGATGAGAGTGAAAAAGACATTGTGGAAGCCATTCCAAAGGTGCAAAGTGATATCCCAATTTTTGGCACACCAAATCAAGTTCCAGATTGTCTTGAAGTGTTCAAAGAACTTTGTACATCAAGAAGAAGGATTCAAGAGAAGGAAGTGGCTGGAGCGTATGAAGAATTCATCAAAGAGGACATATATGAGACAACAAAGCCCAAAGAAGTTGAGTTTGAGGACACGGGACAAGTCACAACCATCCTAGTCAATCTGGCCAAGTCCAACATTCCTGAAACATTAAAAAATGTGGTGTTTGTAATTGAGTTTGTGTCGGAGCAAGCAAGTAAGCCATCTTCTCCAATTTCAATTCTATTTTCTACTAACTAGCTCATTTTAATGAATCAGGCACCCACACTAGAATTTAAACCATTGCCGGATCATTTCAAGTATCACCTCCCTGATGTGAAATATATAAGCACACAAATTAAACCCTCTTCTTGACAATTGTAGTATATGTATAAGTAGGGATCGTTCTGGACCGGGGATTAGGAGGGATTTGCTAAACACTTGAAACTGACTCAAAAAAGTAAAAACAAAGTTTAAAACACTAATCTAGACTCAAAGAATGCAAAACTATACTTTAAAACACTAAAACAAACCAAAAGACTCAAAACAGCAAACAAACACTCAAAACTGCCTTAGAACCACTTTCTGGGCAGTTTTGAGCACTAAGGAAGAATTTGGACGAAAATATGTTATAACTTGACTCAAAAGACTAAAAGAAAACAGATTTAGACTCTAAAAACAAGACTTAAAAGCAAGGGGGATTGTTTTGACGAAATTGAAATTTAAAACCGAAACTTGTAACCAAACTTTAAAGAAAAACGATTTTTTGATGAAATTGAGAAGGGTGAAAGGCTAGTTAGAGGGATCCTCATCCACACATAAACATATGTATACAACTTGATTCCCAGTTACTCTTTCAATAAACCATGAATGACAATGTTCCGAATTAATTGTATTGAACTAATCAATTCCCAGATTTCCCTAGATTCATTAAATTGAATGGATAACGCATCACAACCAAATTATTCTTTCTCAAACTCCCTAACTATGGAATACGCATGATAGAGACATTCAACAAAGATCATTAAGTTCAATGGAAATCATAAACATTGACAAGGCATTCATAACTATGGAATACGCATGTTAATCCAGCCTAGGGTTTACTTAACATGATTGTGACTAGCAACCTTTACTACTTGTGAATATAAGTTCATAACGATTAGGTGAAATTCCCTTATATCCTCGCATCAAATTCATGCATGTAAACTAAGTATGCATCCTTAATCAACACACAAGAACAAGTTCTTAATAAAACAGATAAGTAAACCACATTCACAATTTATGAAATCATAACTGGAGTAAATCAAATCATAAGAAACATATATCCATGGCTTCAGATTCCCCCCCTAACTAATAGGGGTTTAGTTCCTCATGATAGCAAGTAAACAAAGAAAACTGAATTGAAACATTAAAAACAAAGATAGACAACACCTAAGAACGCTCCAGCAATTCAATGCTTTGAATGACAGTCACGACTTAGAATGGCACCTTCTCCTTCCTTCCTTGAATAGTTGCGGCACAAAAGGGGTTTTATGGGTTTTGGGGATGTGTTTGGTGAAGGATGGATGATGATGAATGGCGTGGGGGGTTTTGTAGAGAGGGCTGCGGATGAATGGGTGTGTGAAGGCAGAGAATGAATGGAAGGCTTGATTGTTAAATGGCACGGCAAAGATGGGTATTTATAGGGGTTAAGGTGCGGCATAAGTGGCTTTAGGAATCAAAGAGGAATTACACAACCTACACCCATCAGGAATAGGCCATCTAGAAGGTAGGAAATCCCAAAGGACAAGGATTCCATGCGGCAGATATGTGTGGTTTCCTAACAGGACATTTGGTCTTCTAGAAGGAAATAAAACCACCTAGGAGAAGGGATAAGGGTGCGGCAAGGCTAAGGGTTTCTAGAAACTTAATTTAAATGTCCCCCAATCAGAAAATAAACCCTCATTGTACCAGGAATTGAATTAGCAAAGGATTAGGATAGGATAAGGTTAGTTAAGATAGGATAAGGATTGGATAAGATAAGATAAGATAAGGTTGTTTGGATAATGTTTTGGATAATTCTCCTTCTTTTGAGCTGATTCCTTATCTTCTTTGATTTGAATTTATTTCTCCAACCTTGAAACATATTCCTAGCGCCATTTGAACTCTAAATTCGTCCATCTGCTTGCCCATTGCTTGTGCTATCCATTCCAAGCCTAGATTTGCTCAAAAATGCTCCAAATTGCATCTTTTTGCCAACTTTGCTTCTTGGACCTAAAAACACACGAAAATGACTTTAAACACTATACTAAGCAACAAATAGCTAAGTAAATGCAAGAAAACACACTAACTAAGTCGCATAAATATGCTCCTATCAAATTCCCCCACACTTAGCTTTTGCTAGTCCTCGAGCAAAACAAAACAAACAAAACATAATCTAAACCTTCCAACGTTTACCTCAGGGATTTCCAATGGAACATAACATGTTAAAAATCATTACTTACATAGATTTTAGTTATCCCTACCCTCGAGCACATACTTAATCACAGTTACCATTCACTAGTTCGCATTTAATCAATTAAAACAACTTTTGGAATGTAGTAACATGCCTTAGAGAATCCTTCAATTCCTTACTAGATATGCACTCAATTTTCACACAGAATTTCTGACTACACACCCTATTCTAGGTATATGTGAGAAGATTGATGTAATAAGAAAACTAATACTCACATATGTATTAACAAAGAAAGCAATTTCTGGAGTTATTAATGCATGTATAGATATGATCTCATGAATGGAATGCAACTACTTAGACGCGAGAACCAGGGATACCATATGCTCAAACCAAATTCAAACTCCACAAATTGAAACACACAACACTCAAGATTAAAGTCAGGGGTTGTAACGGGGCTAGGGGGTATTGGCTAACAAAGAAAGGTAAGGAAAACAAATGTTCTTAAAGCAATAGCAAGCAAAGTAATGAATATGACACTTAGAACTCCCTTGTGAAACGCAGCCACAAACTTTGATACAATAAGGGAAGATCACACATACTTAGAGCCAAATTCAACTTTTTGGACCCTTTCTGCAACAACCAACACTTGTGAGCTTTAATCTCACTTATTTTGAACACTTTTCATACTTTTTCACATACTTTTCTTTTTCTTTTCTTTTTCTCACGAATTTTTTTCTTTTTTCTACCCGTGCCCTTTTTTTTTCTTGTTGGCACACAATCAGACACATAAATCCCTTCCCCCACACTTGTTTGCTGCCTAATAACGAATGAAGGGAATTCACTCTAGGTCATGCTTCACTACGCCTTAAGAACAAGGGTAAGGATGGTCCTAATCTAGGCTAGGTAAGGATAATGTGGCTAACAAAGAAAATAGGCTAAACAAGGCTCAAAATGGTTAAACCTACAAGATAAATAACATAGGGAGGTTCGGCTATTTGGCACTAGTTCACTACACAACTTCATCTTGATTATGTGTTATGCTAATCAATTTCATGCTTTGAATGAAACGGGTATGAGTTCTAGTATTTGGAACTAAATAATGAAACGCCTTCTAAGTAGCAACCAAGCAAAGAATAATGAGATCATGCAACGACTTTAGAAAACAATAAATGCACAGATTTTCAACTCTCCAAAGAACGTTAAAGGCTCAAATCTCTCAGGGTTGTAGCGTTAGTTTGAGTTACTCCCTTCAAGCATGTTACAAAAACTGATTTTATCCTTTTTGTGATTACATGTGAATTCATGAATGTCAACTATAACCAAGCATAAACCAAAAAGCATATCAAACTTCAATCCATGTTTGTAACTTTCTTTAACAGTCATGCAATTAAAAACCAAATCCTCATCATTGTGTTGGAAGGTACCCTAAGACACAAACACACAAAACGACTCAAAACGACTCTTTTTGGTATTTTGAAAACGTTTTTCAAATTTTTTTGTAAATTTTCGTATTTTTCTTTCAAGACACATAAAAATACTTCAAAACACACTAAAACACTTAAAAACAGTGAAAAACAACCTTAGAAGTGATAGGTGATAAAGACCCACGAATTTGTCAATGAAAACACTTGTTTACCCCCCCACACTTAAACCAAACATTGTCCTCAATGTTTCAAGCATAGACTCACACACAAGCAAGCAAACAACACAACTAACAAACATAACAAATATGGCAAAGTAAAAGCAATAAAGAGTAGGGTTTAGAAACGCAAATCTGGTTGTGGAGCTGGAGAGTTCCTAGGTCCTCTTTATTTGCATGGGTTGCCTCCTAAGAAGCGCTTGCTTTAACGTCTTCCAGCCAGACGAACCTTCCTTCTACTCTTCAATGGGGCCCACGGCATTGAAGAATATGTCCTCCACAATGTGCTCTTCAAAGTGCTCATAGTAAGGCTTCAATCGATGTCCATTCACTTTGAACTCTTGTCCGGTCTTTAAACTCTGAATTTGGACTGCACCATGAGAGAAAACATTAGTAACCACAAAAGGACCAATCCACTTAGAACGCAACTTACCCGGAAACAATCGAAGGCGAGAATTGAAAAGTAACATTTTCTGCCCTATAGAGAACGTCTTGCTACGAATCATCTTGTCATGGAATGCCTTCGTTTTCTCCTTGTAGATTCGTGTATTCTCATAAGCTTCATTCCTAATTTCTTCTAGCTCATTCAATTGAAGCTTCCTATGAAGACCTGCGCATCAATGTCCATGTTGAATGTTTTGACAGCCCAATGTGCACGATGTTCTAACTCGACGGGAAGATGACATGGTTTCCCATAGACTAGCCGGAATGGGGACATTCCAATTGGGGTTTTATAAGCAGTGCGATATGCCCACAACGCATCATTCAAACACAAGCTCCAATCCTTCCGAGTTGGTCCAACCGTCTTCTCCAAAATCTGCTTGATTTCCCGATTCGAAACCTCGGCTTGCCCACTTGTTTGAGGATGATAAGGTGTTGAAACCTTATGCGTGACATTGTACTTCTTGAGCAGCGCCTCAATGGTTCGATTGCAAAAATGGGAACCCCCATCACTGATTAGGACTCTTGGCATTCCAAACCTTGCAAATATGTTAGTCTTAACAAAATCTGCAACTACTTTAGAATCATTAGTTCGGGCGGCTTTTGCTTCGACCCATTTCGACACATAATCCACAGCAAGCAAAATGTAAAGGAAACCATGTGAGGAAGGAAAAGGACCCATGAAATCAATACCCCATACATCAAAGATTTCAACACTAAATATGGGGTTTTGCGGCATTTGTTGTTTAGGACCTATATTGCCCGTTCTTTGACATCTATCACAAGTCATACAAAAAGTTCTAGCATCTCTAAAAATAGTAGGCCAATAAAATCCACGTTCTAAAACTTTATGTGCTGTTCTTTGAGTACCAAAGTGACCTCCACATGCATAAGTGTGACAGAAAGTTAAAATTGAATTAAACTCAGAATCATGCACACATCTACGTAGAACCTGATCAGGGCAATATTTCCACAAGTATGGGTCATCCCAAACATAAAAACGTGCATCCTTTTTAAGTTTATCACTTTGGTGCTTGTTTAGCTCTCTTGGAATGTGTTTAGAAACCAAATAATTTACTACATCAGCATACCATGGCTCACTTACCTTCATGGACAGAAGCTGTTCATCTGGGAATGTCTCTTGGATAGGCACGGCCTCCTTCTCATGCACCATACGGCTCAAGTGATCAGCCACCACGTTTTCACTTCCTTTCTTATCCCGGATTTCAATATCGAACTCTTGGAGAAGGAGCATCCAGCGAATGAGTCTTGGTTTGGCCTCTTTCTTGGTGAACAAATACTTCAAAGCTGCATGGTCAGGGTAAATAATGACTTTAGTACCAAGTAAATATGAACGAAACTTATCTAAAGCAAACACAACAGCAAGAAGTTCTTTTTCAGTGGTGGAGTAATTCAATTGAGCATCATTCAAGGTCCGGGATGAATAATAGATGACGTGTGGCTTCTTGTCCTTTCTTTGTCCCAAGACAGCTCCTAATGCATAATTTGAAGCGTCACACATAAGCTCAAACGGAAGGCTCCAATCTGGTGGAACTATGATAGAGGCCGAAGTTAACATCTCCTTGAGGTGTTTGAACACCTTCTCACACTCCTCGTTGAAGTCAAAAGCCACATCTTTCTGGAGGAGACGGCAAAGAGGGTTTGAAATCTTTGAAAAATCCTTGATGAATCGCCTATAGAATCCTACATGTCCAAGAAAAGAACGAACCTCTCTAACCGAAGTAGGAGAGGGTAAGTAGCGTACAAGATCTATTTTTGATTTATCAACTTCAATTCCCCTTTCTGAAACGATATGTCCTAAAACTATGCCTTGTTTAACCATGAAGTGACATTTTTCCCAATTTAACACAAGGTTAGTTTCAACGCATCATTTCAAGATTAATGTGAGATTTTCCAAACAACCATCGAACGAATCACCAAAGACGCTAAAGTCATCCATAAATACCTCAATAATCTTCTCCAGAAAATCTGAAAATATACTTACCATACATCTTTGGAAGGTGGCAGGTGCATTGCATAAACCGAATGGCATGCGACGATAGGCAAAGGTACCAAAAGGGCACGTGAAAGTGGTCTTTTCTTGGTCATCCGGAGCTATGACAATCTGATTATATCCAGAATAACCATCAAGAAAACAATAAAAAGAATGACCGGCTAACCTTTCAAGCATTTGATCAATGAACGGCAAAGGGAAGTGGTCCTTCCTTGTGGTGGCATTGAGCTTCCTATAATCGGTGCACACTCTCCAACCTATTTGGATACGTGTAGGCACAAGTTCATTCTCGGCATTCTTCACCACAGTGACTCCGGATTTCTTTGGAACACATTGCACCGGTGAAACCCAATGACTATCCGAGATTGGATAAATCACTCCACAATCAAGAAGCTTGATAATCTTCTTCTTCACAACTTCCATCATAGGAGGGTTGAGTCGGCGTTGAGCTTCTCGAGTTGGTTTAGCCCCCTCCTCTAGAAGTATGCGATGCATGCATGTAGTAGGGCTAATTCCCTTAATATCGGCCAAAGTCCACCCAATGGCTGTTTTGTGTTCTTGCAACACCCGAACCAACTTTTCCTCTTCTATTGCCGTGAGTGATGAGGAGACAATGACGGGCAACGTCTCGTTATCTCCCGAAAGACGTACTTTAAATGGTCCGGCAATGGTTTAAGCTCAAGTACGGGTGCCTGAATCACTGAGGGTAACAGCTTATTAGTAGAAATGGGAATTGAAATTAGTTTTGAAGGTTTACCATGGTGTTGAGGCAATGACTCAAGTGCAGCAACCATCTCGGCCTCTTCTTCACTTCTAGGCACGGCAATATTGGGTTTTTGCCCAATTCCTTGTGCAATTGTTGTTTCAAGGGGATCCCTCTCCAAGGAATCAAGATAATCCTGCGCCAATTCATCGAATATATCAATAGAAAAACAAGAATGATCTTCATTAGGAAATTTGATAGCTTCAGAAAGATTGAAATCAATAACTTCCCCATCAAATTCCATTGTTAGAGTCCCTTTGAACACATCTATCTTGGTGCGGGCTGTTTTCATGAAAGGTCTCCCAAGGAGGATCGGCAATGGGGTAGAATGGGGTAAATCCTCCATGTCAAGCACATAAAAGTCCGCTGGAAAAATCAAATTACCAACCTGCACCAAAACATCTTCCAAAACACCTTTTGGATATGCATTAGAACGATCGGCTAATTGAATAATCACACCATCGTTTTTAAGCTCTCCTAAGTTCATTGCTGTGAAAATTAACTTGACACACAAATTAAACCCTATTGATGACAATTGTAGCAATGATGGAAGTAGGGATCGTTCTAGACCGGGGATTAACTAGGGATGCTAATCAACACAAATAAGACTCAAAAACACTAAACTAGACTCTATAGACTCTAAACTAACTTAAAACACTAAAAACAGCAAGAAACAATAAAAAAGACTCAATTCTAGACCTAACAAGTGATTTTGACGAAAATTAAACTAAACTTGACTCAAAAGACTAAAAGAAAACAGATTTTGACTCAACTAACAAGTTTAAATGAAAAGGGGATTGTTTTTGAAGAAATTAAGACTTAAAACAGAAATTTTGCATAAAAACTTTAGAAAAACTAGTTTGGTGGTTTAAAACGGGTGAAAGGCTAGTTAGAGGGCCCTTCTCCACACATGAACATATGCATATAAATTGATTTCCAGTTATTCTTTCAACAAACCATGAATGACAAATGCCCCAAATTAATTGTGTACAACTAATTAATCATCAGATTTCCCTAGACTCATTGAATTGGATGAAAAGCATACAACAACCCAAATCATTCTTTATTAAGCGCCCTAACAATGAAAAGCATGATAGAGACACGAAACAAAGATCATTAAGCTTTGTGAAAATCATAAGCATTGACAAGGCATTCGTGACTATAAAAAGCATGACACTCCTGCCAGGAATTTACTTAACGCGATCGTGACTAGCAACCTCCACTACTTGTAAATATAAGTTCATAACGATTAGGTGAAATTCCCTTATATTTTAGCATCAAATTCATGCATGCAAACTAAGTATGCATCCTTAATCAACACACAAGAACAAGTTCTTAATAAAACAGTTAAGCAAACCACATTCACAATTCATGAAATCATAACTGGAGGAAATCAATTCATATAAAACATATGTCCATGGCTTCGAATTCGCCTCTAACTATAAAGAAATTAGTTCCTCATGTTCGCAATCAAACAAATATAAATATAATTAAACATTGAAAACAAAGGATAAAATACACCTAGAAAACGCTCCAGATTCCTTCCTTCCTTGCAAGGCTGCGGCACAATGAGGGTATGGCTGAATGGTAGTGTAGAGATGTGTGAATGAGAGATGATGGTGGTCGTGTGAATGGTGCAGCAAATATGTGAATATATAGAGGGAGGGTGCGGCACAATTAGATGGTGTAGGAAAAGGATTACAAAATGTAGTTTGTGTAGGAAAATAAAACACAATCCTAAGGGGAAAGGGTTTATGTAATCCTAGCAGGAAATAGGACATCTAGAAGGCCAAAAACCAAAGGGAATCAGGAGAAAGGTACGGCTGGATCATGCATCTAGAAGGCTTGGGGCGCCACCTTTTTAGGGACTTCTAGAAAGGGTGTTATTTGGCTGATTTTGGGGTTTCTAGAAGGGGATAGGTGCGGCACCTTTGTAGGAGGGGATAAGGTTCCTAGAAATCAGGTTTTAAGGTCTCCTAAACTGAAATTAATCCCTTTTGCAGCAGGAATTAAGTTAGGAAAGGATTAGGATAGGATAGGATAAGGCATGGTAAGATAAGATAAGGTTTGGATAAGATAAGGATAAGATAAGGTAGTTTGGATAATGTTTTGGATAATTCTTCTTCTTTGTAGCTGATTCCTTATCTTCTTTGACTTGGATTTATTTCTTCAACTCTTTTGCACATTCCTAGCCTCTCTTGAACTTCAAATTCGTCCATTCATCTTGCTCCATACTTGTGCTATCCATTCTTGGCCCAAAATTGCTCTAAAATGCTCCAAATTGCATCCTTTTGCATACTTTGCTTCTAGGACCTACAAACACACGAAAATGACTTAAGACACTATAATAAACAACAAATAACTAAGTAAATGCAAGAAAACACACTAACTAAATCGCATAAATATGCTCCTATCATTCATAGATGCATAAACAGAATATGGCATGACATTAATTGATGCACCTAAGTCTAGCATGGCATGTTCAAACCGAGTATTGCCAATAACACAAGGAATTGTAAAACTACCCAGATCTTTGCATTTAGGGGGTAATTTCCTTTGTAACACAGCAGAAACGTTCTCACTTACTTGAACCACCTCTTTGTTCGAAATCCTTCTCCTTGTTGTACAAAGCTCTTTCAAAAATTTAGCATACCTTGGAACTTGCTTTATGGCATCAAGGAGTGGGATATTGACTTGAACTTTCCGGAATGTCTCTAGAATGTCCTTCTCGGCTTCTTCTTTCTTTGATTGCCTAAACCTGCCAGGAAAAGGTACATTTAGTGGAATGGAACTAGAAAAATTCGAATTTGAACTTACCTTGGTGGGTTGGGATGGCTTAGAGGCATTAGGTGGGTACGGCATTGACTGGTCATCTTTGGCCGTGGGTTTTGCTCCATGATCCTCTTCTTGCAGCAGCTTTTCATCCTCTTCTTGATTTGATTTGGATGGGTTGGGATCACTTCCGACCTGTTTACCACTCCTCAACATGATTGCCTTGGCGGTTTCAAAGCCTCCTTTAGGATTACAACTGTTGAACTAGGCAATCTTCCTTGTTCTCTAATCTGCCCCATGAATTCCGCAATTTGCCCCATTTGCTTTTCCAAATTGTCCACCCTTTTGTCTTGCATTTGCCTTTCTTTGTTTTGAGTTTGTACTTCCTGCGTCAAAGTAGTAAGTAACTTAACAACTTGATCATTATCCAAAGACATACCTGAGTTTGTTGGGGCAGATTGCATTTGAGTTTGTTGGGGCAGATCATTATCCATCTTGCTCCATACTTGTGCTATCCATTCTTGGCCCAAAACTGCTCTAAAATGCTCCAAATTGCATCCTTTTGCATACTTTGCTTCTAGGACCTACAAACACACGAAAATGATTTAAGACACTATAATAAACAACAAATAACTAAGTAAATGCAAGAAAACACACTAACTAAATCGCATAAATATGCTCCTATCAAATTCCCCCACACTTAGCTTTTGCTAGTCCTCGAGCAAAATAAAACAAAACATAACCTAAACCTTCCAACGTTTGCCTCAGGGATTTCCAATGAAACATAACATGTTAAAAATCATTACTTACATAGATTTTAGTTATCCTTACTCTCGAGCACATACTTAATCATAGTTACTACTCACTAGCTCGCATTTAATCAATTAAAACAACTTTTTGAATGTAGTAACATGCCTTAGAGAATCCCTCAATTCCTTACTAGATACGCACTCTTATTTTCACACAGATTTTCTGACTACACTCCCTACACTAGGTATATGTGAGAAGATTGATGTAAATATGAAAACTAAACACTCACGTATGTATTAACAAAGAAGGCATTTTCTGGAATGCATGTATATATATGATCCCATGAATGGAATGCCACTACTTAGACGCGAGAACCAGGGATACCATATGCTCATACCAATCCCAAACTCCACATATTGAAACACATAACAATCAAGATAGAAGTCTAAGGGTTGTAACGGGGCTAAGGGTATTGGCTAACAAAGAAAGGTAAGGGGAACAAACGTTCTTAAAGCAATAGCAAGCAAAGTAATGAATATGACACTTAGAACTCCCTTTTTAAACACAAAAACAGACTTTGAACACAAAGAGGAAGATCACACATACTTAGGGCCAAATTCAACTTTTTGGACCCTTTCTTCAACAACCAACACTTGTGAGCTTTAATCTCACTTATTTTGAACACTTTTCATACTTCTTCACATACTTTTCTCTTCTTTTTCTCACGAATTTTCTTCTTTTTTTTTGTTTTCTTTTTTCTTCTACCCGTGCCCTTTTTTACTTCTTTGGCACACAAAACCACTAAAAACCTTCCCCCACACTTATTTGATGCCTAATAACAAACAAAGGGAATTCACTCTAGGTCATGCTTCACTACGCCTTAAGAACAAAGGTATGGATGGTCCTAATCTAGGTTAGGTAAGGATAATGTGGGCTAACAAAGAAAATAGGCTAATTATGGCTCAAAGGGGTTAAACCTACAATACATATGCAAAGGGTTAGGCTTTTTGGCTCTGGTTTTAAACTATACAACTTCATCTTGTTATTTGTTATGCTAATCAATTTCATGCTTTGAATGAAATGGGTATAAGTTCTAGTATTTGGATCTAAATAATGAAATGCATTCTAAGTAGCAACCAAGCAAAGAATGATGAGATCATGCAACGACTTTAGAAAACAACAAATGCACAGATTTTTAACTCTCCAAAGAACGTATAGGCTCAAGTCTCTCAGGGTTGTAGCGTTATGTTGAGTTACTTCCTTCAAGCATGTTACAAAAACTGATTTTATCCTTTTTGTGATTACATGTGAATTCATGAATGTCAACTATAACCAAGCATAAACCAAAGAGCATATCAAACTTCAATCAGTCATGCAATTAAAAACCAAATCCTCATCATTGTGTTGGAAGGTACCCTAAGACACAAACACACAAAAACGACTCTAAAAACGATTCGTTTTGGTATTTTTCAAAATGTTTTCAAATTTTTTTGTAAATTTTTGTATTTTTCTTTCAAGACATACAAAAATACTTCAAAACACACTAAAAACACTCAAAACAGTGAAAAACAACCTTAGAAGTGATGGGTGATAAAAACCTATGAATTTTTCAATGAAAACACTTGTTTACCCCCCCCACACTTAAACCAAACATTGTCCTCAATGTTTCAAACATAGACACACACAAAAGCAAGCAAACAACACAACGAACAAACATGACAAATATGGCAAAGTAAAAGCAATAAAGAGTAGGGTTTAGAAACGCAAATCTGGTTATGGAGCCAGAGAGTTCCTAGGTCCTCTTTATTTGCATGGGTTGCCTCCCAAGAAGCGCTTGCTTTAACGTCTTCCAGCCGGACGAACCTTCCGTCTATTCTTCAATGGGGCCCACGACATTAAGGGTTATGTCCTCCACAATGTGCTCTTCAAAGTGCTCATAGTAGGGCTTCAAACGATGTCCGTTCACCTTGAATTCGTGCCCCGTCTTCAAACCTTGGATTTGAACTGCACCATGAGAAAAAACATTAGTAATAACAAACGGTCCAATCCACCTAGAACGTAACTTACCTGGAAATAATCGAAGACGGGAATTGAAAAGTAGAACTTTCTGCCCCTTGGAGAACGTTTTGGTTCGAATCATCTTGTCATGAAAAGCCTTCGTCTTCTCTTTGTAAATTCGCGCATTCTCGTAAGCTTCATTCCTAATCTCCTCAAGCTCGTTCAATTGAAGCTTCCTATGAACTCCAGCGGCATTTATGTCCATATTGAAGGTTTTGACTACCCAATACGCCTTGTGCTCCAATTCAACGAGAAGGTGGCATGGTTTCCCATAGATGAGCCGAAATGGGGACATCCCAAGGGGTGTTTTGTAGGCCGTACGATACGCCCATAGTGCATCATTCAAGCGCAAACTCCAATCCTTCCTCGTTGGCCTAACTGTCTTCTCTAAAATTTGCTTGATCTCACGGTTTGAAACCTCAGATTGCCCACTTGTTTGAGGATGATAAGGTGTAGAAACCTTGTGCGTGACATTGTACTTTTTAAGTAACGCCTCAATGGTCCGATTGCAAAAGTGAGAGCCTCCATCGCTGATAAGTACTCGTGGCATGCCAAACCTTGCAAATATGTTAGTTCTAACAAAATCTGCAACCACTTTAGAATCATTAGTTCGGGTGGCTTTTGCTTCCACCCACTTCGAGACATAATCAACCGCAAGTAAAATATATGTAAAACCATGCGATGAAGAAAAAGGACCCATAAAATCAATACCCCAAACATCAAAAATTTCGACAGTAAAGATAGGGGTTTGCGGCATTTGGTCATTTGGGCCTATATTTCCCATTCTTTGGCAACGATCACACGTCACACAAAAAGTTCTAGCATCCTTAAAGATCGTAGGCCAATAAAACCCACATTCTAACACTTTAAGGGCTGTGCGTTGTGTGCCAAAGTGTCCCCCGCATGCATAAGTGTGACAGAAAGTTAAAATTGAGTTAAACTCCGAATTATGCACACACCTACGTATAATCTGATCGGGGCAATACTTCCACAAGTATGGATCATCCCAAACATAAAACTGTGCCTCTTTTTTCAATTTATCACCTTGTTGCTTGTTTAGGGTGCTTGGAACTTGTTTAGTAACCAAATAATTAACTAAATCAGCATACCATGGCACACTTACCTTAATGGACAGCAGCTGCTCATCTGGAAACGTCTCAGGGATGGGAATTGGGTCTTCCTCTCGCACCAATCTGCTTAGGTGGTCAGCCACTATGTTTTCAACTCCTTTCTTGTCCCGGATTTCGATATCGAACTCTTGAAGTAGGAGCATCCATCGAATAAGCCTTGGTTTAGCCTCCTTCTTCATAAGTAAGTATCTTAAAGCTGCATGATCAGAGTAAATAATGACTTTAGTACCAAGTAAATATGAACGAAACTTATCTAAAGCAAAGACAACGGCAAGAAGTTCTTTTTCCGTCGTAGAGTAGTTCAATTGAGCATCGTTCAAGGTCCTTGAGGCATAGTAGATGACGTGCAGATTTTTGTCCTTCCTTTGTCCTAACACGGCTCCTAATGCATAGTCGGAAGCATCGCACATAAGCTTAAACGGAAGACTCCAATATGGTGGCATAATGATTGGTGCCGTGGTTAGCATCTCTTTGAGTTGGTTGAAAGCCTTCTCACATTCCTCGTCAAACTTGAAAGCCACTTCTTTTTGAAGGAGACGGCACAAAGATTGAGAAATCTTTGAAAAATCTTTGATGAATCGCCTATAAAATCCTGCATGTCCAAGAAAAGAACGAACCTCTCTAACCGAAGTAGGAGAGGGTAAGTAGCGTACAAGATCTATTTTTGATTTATCAACCTCAATTCCCCTTTCTGAAATGATATGCCCTAAAACTATGCCTTGTTTAACCATAAAGTGACACTTTTCCCAATTTAAAACAAGGTTGGTTTCAACGCATTGTTTTAAGATTAATGTGAGATTTTCCAAACAACCATCAAACGAATCACCAAAGACACTAAAATCATCCATGAATACCTCAATAATCTTCTCAACATAATCTGAAAAGATACTTACCAAGCATCTTTGGAATGTGGCAGGTGCATTGCATAAACCAAATGGCATGCGACGATAGGCAAAAGTACCAAAGGGGCACGTGAAGGTGGTCTTTTCTTGGTCGTCAGGAGCTATAACAATTTGATTATATCCCGAACAACCATCAAGAAAACAATAAAAAGAATGACCGGCTAACCTTTCAAGCATTTGATCAATGAACGGCAAAGGGAAGTGGTCCTTCCTTGTGGTGGCGTTGAGCTTCCTATAATCGATGCACACTCTCCAACCTGTTTGGATACGGGTTGGCACAAGCTCATTCTCGGCATTCTTCACCACAGTGACTCCGGATTTCTTTGGAACTTGAACCAGTGAAACCCAACGGCTATCCGAAATTGGATAGATCACTCCACAATCGAGAAGCTTGATAATCTCCTTCTTCACAACTTCCATCATTAGAGGGTTGAGTCGGCGTTGAGCCTCTCGAGTTGGTTTAGCCCCCTTCTCTAGAAGTATGCGATGCATGCATGTTGTAGGGCTAATCCCCTTAATATCGGCCAATGTCCAACCAATGGCTGTTTTGTGCTCTTTCAACACCTGAATCAACTTCTCC
Organism: Heteromeles arbutifolia; assembly: GCA_024362995.1. Classification (NCBI taxonomy): domain Eukaryota; kingdom Viridiplantae; phylum Streptophyta; class Magnoliopsida; order Rosales; family Rosaceae; genus Heteromeles; species Heteromeles arbutifolia. The sequence goes on along the minus strand of JANCRC010000002.1, from coordinate 31,423,467 downwards.
TCTTCTGTTGCCGTGAGTGATGCAAAGATAATGACGGGCAACGTCTCTTCATCTCCCAAGAAGACGTACTTTAAATGATTCGGTAGTGGCTTAAGTTCAAGTATAGGGGCCTGAATCACAGAAGGTAACAACGTATTAGTAGAAACGGGAATTGGAATTGGGTTAGGAGACGTACCATGATGTTGTAGCAATGAGTCAAAGGCAGCCACAATCTCGGCTTGTTCTTCACTAGGTACGGCCAGATTGGGCTTCATTCCAATTCCTTGTGCAATTGTTGTTTCAAGGGGATCTTCATCCAATGAGTCAAGGAATTCCTGCGCCAATAAATCAAATGCATCAATAGAAAAGCAAGAATGATCGTCTTTACGATATTTAATAGTTTCGGAAAGATTGAAATCAATCACTTCCCCATCAAATTCCATTGTTAAAGTTCCTTTGAACACATCGATCTTGGTACGTGCTGTTTTCATGAAGGGCCTCCCAAGTAGGATCGGCAATGGGGTGATATTGGGTGACTCCTCCATCTCTAAAACATAGAAATCTGCTGGGAATATCAAGTTATCCACCTGCACCAAAACATCTTCCAAAACTCCTTTCGGATATGCGTTAGAACGATCGGCTAATTGAATGATAACACCATCGTTTTTAAACTCTCCTAAATTCATAGATGTGTAAATTGAGTAAGGCATGACATTAATTGAAGCTCCTAAGTCTAACATAGCATGTTCAAACTTAGTATTGCCAATAACGCAAGGAATTGTAAAACTACCCAGATCTTTGCATTTAGGGGGTAATTTCCTTTGTAAAACAGCAGAGACATTTTCACTTACCTGGACAACTTCTTTGTTCGAAATTCTCCTCCTTGTTGTACAAAGTTCTTTCAAAAACTTAGCGTACCTTGGAACTTGCTTAATTGCATCAAGGAGAGGTATATTGACTTGCACTTTCCTAAATGTTTCCAGAATGTCTTTCTCGTTCTCTTCCTTCTTTGATTGCCTAAACCTGCTAGGGAAGGGTGCATTTAGCGGAATAGAACTTGAAAAATTCGAGTTAGGACTTACCTTGGCCGAATTGGATGGTTTGGCAGTGAAAGATAGCTGCGGCAAGGGTTGCTCCCCCCTTGCCGTGGGTTTGGCTTGTTCCTCCTCTTCAATCAGCAACTTTTCATCCTCTTTTTGGCTTGATTTGGATGGTTGTGGGTTGGTTCCAACTTCTTTTCCACTTCTCAACATAATGGCTTTGGCGGATTCAAATCCTCCCTTTGGATTCACAATGGTTGAGCTAGGAAGTTTTCCTTATTCTTGGAATTGCCCTAGGAACTCTGAAATCTGCCCTACTCGCTTATCCAAATCATCCACCTTTTTGTCTCTAATTTGCATGCTCTGTGACATAGAAGTTAGTAATTGAAAAATCTGATCATTATCAACGGACGTACCTGATTTGGTTTGGGCAGGTTGTGCTTGGGGTTGTGTAGGCACGTATGGTTTTGAATAGAACCCTGGATGTTGCTGCCTAAATCCACCTTGTTGTTGAGGTTGTTGAGGTTCCCTTCACTTGAAATTTGGATGATCTCTCCAGCCCAGATTGTAAGTGTTGGAGTATGTATCATTGCGTGGCTGATTTTGAATCCCAAAACCCATGGCATTAGCAGATTCCCATCCTCCATTCTCAATCAATTGAGGGCATTGGTCAGTTGGATGTCCTTGCATAGAACACACGCCACAAACACTTGGTCCTTGTATCTTCATTCCTTCGGCCATCTGAGTCACAATGGAAGTAAGGTTAGCTAATTGAGTTTGAATGTCGGAATTGGAACTTACCTCATGGACATGCTGCCGTGGGGACTCTCTTTGTCCAAGTCCCTCATATTGTTGTGCATTCAATGCTCGGTTGGCAATTAGGGTCTTTGCAGCCATGGGTGTTTTGTCAACCAATGCACCTCCCGCTAAAGCATCTAGCATTTGTCACTCAATGGGAAGAAGTCCTTCATAGAAGTATTGAAGTAGAAGCTCTTCTTTCATTTGATGTTGAGGACATGAGGCGACAAGGGCTTTAAAACGCTCATAGTATGTTGGGAATGTCTCTCCTTGGCTTTGTTGAATACCACTAATTTTCTTCCTCAAGAGAATGACCCTTGAGGTGGGGAAGAACTTCTCTAAAAATGCCATCTTCATGCTTTCCCAAGAAGTGACCGTTCTGGGTGCTAGTTCGTAAAGCCAATCTTTAGCCTTTTCCAAAAGAGAGAATGGAAAGTCCTTCATCATTAGAATGTTCCCATCGACATTGATGGGTGTCATGCTCGAACAAACCACTTCGAACTCCTTAAGATGCTTGTTTGGGTGTTCCATGGACATCCCAAGGTATTTCGGAATGTGGTGCAACAAGCTTGACTTCAATTCGAACTCATTGGTCTTGCCTTGAGCAGCCGCGGGGTATTGAATGCAAAGGGGTGCGGCATTGGCCAACCCCGAGGCTGAAAGTTCCTTGATTGTACGATTATCCATAGCCATGGCTTGTTCTTCTTCTTCAAATTCAGATTCGGCCTCTGAGCTTGAACTAGGTTCACTAGGTTCTGGATGCCTCCTCTTTCTTCTCAATGTCCGTTCAAAATCATCGTCAAACTCCAAGATATGCTCACGAACTGTTTGAGAACTTCGAATCATAAACTAGTACCTAAAACAAGAAAACAAAAACAAAAATCAGAAATCAAAGTAAAAGAAATAAAAACACACGGCAACAAGGGATTAGCAAATTTGCTAATCCCCGGCAACGGCGCCAAAATTTGGTGTGAAAATTAACTTGACACACAAATTAAACCCTATTGATGACAATTGTAGCAATGATGTAAGTAGGGATCGTTCTAGACCGGGGATTAACTAGGGATGCTAATCAACACAAATAAGACTCAAAAACACTAAACTAGACTCTATAGACTCTAAACTAACTTAAAACACTAAAAACAGCAAGAAACAATCAAAAAGACTCAATTCTAGACCTAACAAGTGATTTTGACGAAAATTAAACTAAACTTGACTCAAAAGACTAAAAGAAAACAGATTTTGACTCAACTAACAAGTTTAAATGAAAAGGGGATTGTTTTTGACGAAATTAAGACTTAAAACAGAAATTTTGCATAAAAACTTTAGAAAAACTAGTTTGGTGGTTTAAAACGGGTGAAAGGCTAGTTAGAGGGCCCTTCTCCACACATGAACATATGCATATAAATTGATTTCCAGTTATTCTTTCAACAAACCATGAATGACAATGCCCCAAATTAATTGTGTAGAACTAATTAATCATCAGATTTCCCTAGACTCATTGAATTGGATGAAAAGCATACAACAACCCAAATCATTCTTTATTAAGCTCCCTAACTATGAAAAGCATGATAGAGACACGAAACAAAGATCATTAAGCTTTGTGAAAATCATAAGGATTGACAAGGCATTCGTGACTATAAAAAGCATGACACTCCTGCCAGGAATTTACTTAACGCGATCGTGACTAGCAACCTCCACTACTTGTAAATATAAGTTCATAACGATTAGGTGAAATTCCCTTATATTTTAGCATCAAATTCATGCATGCAAACTAAGTATGCATCCTTAATCAACACACAAGAACAAGTTCTTAATAAAACAGTTAAGCAAACCACATTCACAATTCATGAAATCATAATTGGAGGAAATCAATTCATATAAAACATATGTCCATGGCTTCGAATTCGCCTCTAACTATAAAGAAATTAGTTCCTCATGTTCGCAATCAAACAAATATAAATATAATTAAACATTGAAAACAAAGGATAGAATACACCTAGAAAACGCTCCAGATTCCTTCCTTCCTTGCAAGGCTGCGGCACAATGAGGGTATGGCTGAATGGTAGTGTAGAGATGTGTGAATGAGAGATGATGGTGGTCGTGTGAATGGTGCAGCATATATGTGAATATATAGAGGGAGGGTGCGGCACAATTAGATGGTGTAGGAAAAGGATTACAAAATGTAGTTTGTGTAGGAAAATAAAACACAATCCTAAGGGGAAAGGGTTTATGTAATCCTAGCAGGAAATAGGACATCTAGAAGGCCAAAAACCAAAGGGAATCAGGAGAAAGATACGGCTGGATCATGCATCTAGAAGGCTTGGGGCGCCACCTTTTTAGGGACTTCTAGAAAGGGTGTTATTTGGCTGATTTTGGGGTTTCTAGACGGGGATAGGTGCGGCACCTTTGTAGGAGGGGATAAGGTTCCTAGAAATCAGGTTTTAAGGTCTCCTAAACTGAAATTGAATCCCTTTTGCAGCAGGAATTAAGTTAGGAAAGGATTAGGATAGGATAGGATAAGGCATGGTAAGATAAGAGAAGGTTTGGATAAGATAAGGATAAGATAAGGTAGTTTGGATAATGTTTTGGATAATTCTTCTTCTTTGTAGCTGATTCCTTATCTTCTTTGACTTGGATTTATTTCTTCAACTCTTTTGCACATTCCTAGCCTCTCTTGAACTTCAAATTCGTCCATCCATCTTGCTCCATACTTGTGCTATCCATTCTTGGCCCAAAACTGCTCTAAAATGCTCCAAATGCATCCTTTTGCATACTTTGCATCTAGGACCTACAAACACACGAAAATGACTTAAGACACTATAATAAACAACAAATAACTAAGTAAATGCAAGAAAACACACTAACTAAATCGCATAAATATGCTCCTACCATTCATAGATGCATAAACAGAATATGGCATGACATTAATTGATGCACCTAAGTCTAGCATGGCATGTTCAAACCGAGTATTGCCAATAACACAAGGAATTGTAAAACTACCCAGATCTTTGCATTGAAGGGGTAATTTCCTTTGTAACACAGCAGAAACGTTCTCACTTACTTGAACCACCTCTTTGTTTGAAATCCTTCTCCTTGTTGTACAAAGCTCTTTCAAAAATTTAGCATACCTTGGAACTTGCTTTATGGCATCAAGGAGTGGGATATTGACTTGAACTTGCCGAAATGTCTCTAGAATGTCCTTCTCGGCTTCTTCTTTCTTTGATTGCCTAAACCTGCCAGGAAAAGGTACATTTAGTGGAATGGAACTAGAAAAATTCGAATTTGAACTTACCTTGGTGGGTTGGGATGGCTTAGAGGCATTAGGTGGGTACGGCATTGACTGGTCATCTTTGGCCGTGGGTTTTGCTCCATGATCCTCTTCTTGCAACAGCTTTTCATCATCTTCTTGATTTGATTTGGATGGGTTGGGATCACTTCCGACCTGTTTACCACTCCTCAACATGATTGCCTTGGCGGTTTCAAAGCCTCCTTTAGGATTAACAACGGTTGAACTAGGCAATCTTCCTTGTTCTCTAATCTGCCCCATGAATTTCGCAATTTGCCCCATTTGCTTTTCCAAATTGTCCACCCTTTTGTCTTGCATTTGCCTTTCTTTGTTTTGAGTTTGTACTTCCTGCGTCAAAGTAGTAAGTAACTTAACAACTTGATCATTATCCAAAGACGTACCTGAGTTTGTTGGGGCAGATTGCATTTGGGTTTGATTTGGTACGAATGGCTTTGTATAAAAGCCTGGTGGTTGCTGCCTAAATCCTCCTTATTGTTGGGGTTGTTGAGGCTCCCTCCACTGAAATTTGGGTGATCCCTCCAACCCGTATTGTATGTGTTTGAATATGGATCATTGCGTGGCTGATTTTGACTCCCAAAACCCATGGCAATTGCAGATTCCCAGCCTCCATTCTCAATCAATTGAGGGCATTGGTCAGTGAGATGTCCTTGCACAGAGCACACGCCACAAACACTTTGTCCATGTATCTTCATTCCCTCGGCCATCTGAGAAACAATAGAAGTAAGGTTAGCTAATTGGGATTGAATGTCTGCCATAGAACTTACCTCGTTCACTCCTTGCTGTGGGGTGTCTCTCTGCCCAAGTCCTTCGTATTGTTGTGCATTCAACGCTCGATTGGCAATTAGGGTTTTTGCAGCCATGGGTGTTTTGTCAACCAATGCACCTCCCCCTGAGGCATCTAGCATTTGTCGCTCAATGGGAAGAAGTCCTTCATAGAAGTATTGAAGTAGAAGCTCTTCTTTCATTTGATGTTGAGGGCAGGAAGCTACAAGAGCTTTGAAACGCTCATAGTATGATGGAAAGGACTCCCCTTGTTGTTGTTGAATGCCACTAATTTTCTTCCTTAAGAGAATGATCCTTGAGGTGGGGAAGAACTTCTCTAAAAACGCCATCTTCATGCTTTCCCAAGAAGTGACCGTTTCGGGTGCTAGTTCGTAAAGCCAATCTTTAGCCTTTTCCAAAAGAGAGAATGGAAAGGCTTTCATCATTAGAATGTTTCCATCGACATTGATGGGTGTCATGCTCGAACAAACCACTTCGAACTCCTTAAGATGCTTGTTTGGGTCTTCCATGGACATCCCATGGTATTTAGGAATGTGGTGCAACAAGCTTGACTTTAACTCGAACTCATTGGTCTTGCCTTGCGCAGCCGCGGGGTATTGACTTTAACCCCGAGGCTGAAAGTTCCTTGATTGTACGATTATCCGCTGCCATGACTTCTTCTTCCTCTTCAAATTCAGATTCGGCCTCTGAACTTGAACTAGGTTCACTAGGTTCTGGATGCCTCCTCTTCCTTCTCAATGTTCGTTCAAAATCGTCGTCAAACTCCAAGATATGCTCACGAACTGGTTGAGAACTTCGAGTCATAAACTAGTACCTAGAACAAGAAAACAAAAACAGAAATCAGAAATCAAAGTGAAAGAAATAAAAACACACGGCAACAAGGGATTAGCAAAAATTTGCTAATCCTCGGCAACGGCGCCAAAATTTGATGTGAAATATATAAGCACACAAATTAAACCCTCTTCTTGACAATTGTAGTATATGTATAAGTAGGGATCGTTCTGGACCGGGGATCAGGAGGGATTTGCTAAACACTTGAAACTGACTCAAAAACGTAAAAACAAAGTTTAAAACACTAATCTAGACTCAAAGAATGCAAAACTATACTTTAAAACACTAAAACAAACCAAAAGACTCAAAACAGCAAACAAACACTCAAAACTGCCTTAGAACCACTTTCTGGGCAGTTTTGAGCACTAAGGAAGAATTTGGACGAAAATATGTTATAACTTGACTCAAAAGACTAAAAGAAAACAGATTTAGACTCTAAAAACAAGACTTAAAAGCAAGGGGGATTGTTTTGACGAAATTGAAATTTAAAACCGAAACTTGTAACCAAACTTTAAAGAAAAACGATTTTTTGATGAAATTGAGAAGGGTGAAAGGCTAGTTAGAGGGATCCTCATCCACACATAAACATATGTATACAACTTGATTCCCAGTTACTCTTTCAATAAACCATGAATGACAATGTTCCGAATTAATTGTATTGAACTAATCAATTCCCAGATTTCCCTAGATTCATTAAATTGAATGGATAACGCATCACAACCAAATTATTCTTTCTCAAACTCCCTAACTATGGAATACGCATGATAGAGACATTCAACAAAGATCATTAAGTTCAATGGAAATCATAAACATTGACAAGGCATTCATAACTATGGAATACGCATGTTAATCCAGCCTAGGGTTTACTTAACATGATTGTGACTAGCAACCTTTACTACTTGTGAATATAAGTTCATAACGATTAGGTGAAATTCCCTTATATCCTCGCATCAAATTCATGCATGTAAACTAAGTATGCATCCTTAATCAACACACAAGAACAAGTTCTTAATAAAACAGATAAGTAAACCACATTCACAATTTATGAAATCATAACTGGAGTAAATCAAATCATAAGAAACATACATCCATGGCTTCAGATTCCCCCCCTAACTAATAGGGGTTTAGTTCCTCATGATAGCAAGTAAACAAAGAAAACTGAATTGAAACATTAAAAACAAAGATAGACAACACCTAAGAACGCTCCAGCAATTCAATGCTTTGAATGACAGTCACGACTTAGAATGGCACCTTCTCCTTCCTTCCTTGAATAGTTGCGGCACAAAAGGGGTTTTATGGGTTTTGGGGATGTGTTTGGTGAAGGATGGATGATGATGAATGGCGTGGGGGGTTTTGTAGAGAGGGCTGCGGATGAATGGGTGTGTGAAGGCAGAGAATGAATGGAAGGCTTGATTGTTAAATGGCACGGCAAAGATGGGTATTTATAGGGGTTAAGGTGCGGCATAAGTGGCTTTAGGAATCAGAGAGGAATTACACAACCTACACCCATCAGGAATAGGCCATCTAGAAGGTAGGAAATCCCAAAGGACAAGGATTCCATGCGGCAGATATGTGTGGTTTCCTAACAGGACATTTGGTCTTCTAGAAGGAAATAAAACCACCTAGGAGAAGGGATAAGGGTGCGGCAAGGCTAAGGGTTTCTAGAAACTTAATTTAAATGTCCTCCAATCAGAAAATAAACCCTCATTGTACCAGGAATTGAATTAGCAAAGGATTAGGATAGGATAAGGTTAGTTAAGATAGGATAAGGATTGGATAAGATAAGATAAGATAAGGTTGTTTGGATAATGTTTTGGATAATTCTCCTTCTTTTGAGCTGATTCCTTATCTTCTTTGATTTGAATTTATTTCTCCAACCTTGAAACATATTCCTAGCTCCATTTGAACTCCAAATTCGTCCATCTGCTTGCCCATTGCTTGTGCTATCCATTCCAAGCCCAGATTTGCTCTAAAATGCTCCAAATTGCATCTTTTTGCCATCTTTGCTTCTTGGACCTAAAAACACACGAAAATGACTTTAAACACTATACTAAGCAACAAATAGCTAAGTAAATGCAAGAAAACACACTAACTAAGTTGCATAAATATGCTCCTATCACTCCCATTCAAAGATCACCTACATGCCGTGGCCTCCAATGATGCTTAATTGGAGGTATCGTCCGGCTGCATGACGTTAGAGCAAGCGCTTCTTGGGAGGCAACCCATGCATTTAACGAAGGAAGTTCTAGGAATCACCCAACAACCAGATTTGCGTTCCTAAACCCTTCTCTTTACTGCCTCTATCTTGTCATGTTTGTTAGTTGTGTTATTTGTTTGCTTTCTGTGAGTTTATGCTTGAAACATTGAGGACAATGTTTGATTTAAGTGTAGGGGTAACAAAGTGTTTTTGATGCAAATTCCTTGGATTTTATCACCCATTACTTCAAAAGTTGTTCCTTGCTGTTTTTAAGCTGTTTTGGAGTGTTTTAGTGTGTCTTGACATAAAAATCCGAAAATCTCATAAAAATTTGAAAAATTGTTTTGAAAAACCCAAAAAGAGTTGTTTTTGTGTTGTTTTGGTGTGTTTGTGTCTTAGGTACCTTCCAACACAGTGATGAGGATTTGGTTTTTAATTACATGACTGTTAAAGAGAGTTATAAACATGGATGAAAGTTTGATTTACTCTTTGGTTTATGCTTGGTTGTGGTTATAATTTATGAATTCACATGCAATCATAAAGGAAAAATCAGTTTTTGTAACATGCTTGAAGGAAGGAACTCAAATTAACGCTACAACCTTGAGAGACTTGAGCCTAAAATGTTCTTTTGGAGAGTTATTAATCTGTGATTCTTTGTTTTCTAAAGTCGTTGCATGATCTCATTATTCTTTGCTTGGTTGCTACTTAGAATGCAGTTTCATCATTTAGTTCCAAATACTAGAACTCATGCCCATTCCATTCAAAGCATAACATTGATTTGCATAACACACGATCAAGATGAAGTTAATTAGTGAACCACCACAGCCAAAAAGCCGAACCCCCTTTTCATATGTTTTGTAGGTTTAACCCCTTTGAGCCTTGTTTAGCCTATGTTCTTTGTTAACCCCATTATCCTTACCTAGCCTAGTGTTGGACTATCCATACCCTTGTTCTTAAAGGATAGTGGAGCATAACTTAAATGAATTCGTTTTGATCTACATTATGCAGTAAATTAAGTGTGGGGGAAGGATTGGTTGGTTTAAGCTCAGTTCTACATTTTGTGTTTCAAAAGAAAAGAAAATTCGTGGAAAAAAGAAAAGAAAAAGAAAAGGTTGTGAAAAGAATGAAAAAGAGTTTGAAAAGAAGAAAGAATGAGTTTAAGAGTGTTAATTGTTGAAGAAAGGGTCCAAAACATCAAATCTGGCCCTAGAATGTGTATTTCTTCCCTTTTGTGTTTAAAGTTGATTTCTGCATTCAAAATTGAATTCCAAGTGTCAATTTCATTACTTTGCTTGCTATTTCTTTAAGAACCTTTGTTTTTCCTTACCTTTCTTTGTTACCCAAGACCCCCAAGCCCCGTTACAACCCTTTAACTTCGATCTTGGGTGTTGTGTGTTTCAATATGCGGAGTTTGGAATTGGTATGAGCATATGGTGTCACTGGTTCTCGCATCTAAGTAGTAGCATTCCGTTCATGAGATCATATTCATACATGCTTATTATCTCCAGAAAGTGCTTTCGTTGTTGCAACATATGTGAGTATTAGTTTTCATGTTTACATCAATCTTCTCACATATACCTAGTGTAGGGTGTGTAGTCAGAAAATTTGAGTGAAAATTGAGTGCATATCTAGTAAGGAATTGAGTGAATTCTCTAAGGCATGTTACTACATTCAAAACATCGTTTTAATTGATTGAATGCGAGCTAGTGAATGGTGACTGTGATGAAGTATGTGCTCAAGGGTAAGGATGACTAAAATCTGTGTAAGTGATGATTTTTAATATGTCATGTGCATTGGAAACCCTAAGGTTGTTGGAAGGTTTAGATTGTGTTTTGTTTCTTTTGTTTTGCTCGAGGACTAGCAAAAGCTAAGTGTGGGGGTATTTGATAGGAGCATATTTACATCACTTAGTTAGCTTGTTTCCTTGCATTTAGGTTGTTAGTTCTTAGTTATTTTAGTCTTTTAAGCCATTTTTGTATGTTTTCAGGTTCTAAGGGCTAAAGGAGCAAGAAAGTGCATTTTGGTGCCTTTTGGAGCAGTTTTGGGCTTGGAATGGATTGCACATGCTTGGAGCTAAGTGAATGGACGAAATTGAAGATCAAATGAGCTTAGGATTGAATGAAGAATGTGGAGTTCAAAATTGGAAGCCAAAGTTTCTAAAGTTGGAAGTTTCTATTCTTGGAGGTTTCCATTCTTGAAAGTTTCTATTCTTGGCTTAGAGTTTCCTAATCCTTCCTCACCTATGTTCCAGCCATAAAAGGGTTTCAAAACATGTTAGGTTGCCTCATTACATGTTTCTAGAAGTGCTAGAACTTTTCCCTAACCTTGCCGCATATCTCCTTTTCTTTTCTTCCAAAATCTGCCACATAAGTGCCTTTCCCTTTCTCTTCCCAACCTTGCCGCACAAGGGATCCTCTTCTTACCTATTTTCTGACCCAAAATTACATTCCCTTTTGTTTCAATTCTTGCCACACAAGGGGAAATGATTCTTACCTATTTTGTGCCTCAAAACACATTCCTGAATCTGTCCTACACAATTCTGCCGAATTTCCTTTCCTATTCTCTTTAATTCCTGCACCTTACTTGCCTATTTTCTGTCATAAAACACATTCCTCTTTTGTTGCAATCCTTGCTGCACAAGGGGAGGCCTCTCTTTCCTATTTTCTGACCTTTAAACACATTCCTTTTTTCTCCTACACAATTCTGCCGAATTTCACATTCCTATTTCTCTTTGATTTTCTGATTCTTTCTTACCTAATAAATTGTGGAACCAAAATAGCTAAGTATTGAACCTTTCCTATTATTTTCTGATTGCCTTTCAACCCTAGCCCTATAAATAAAGCCATCCGCACCATTTAAATCTCTCTACACACTTTCTGACGAAAATCCACCTTCCATCCACCCATATACCTATCCATCCTCTACCTCCCAACACCATTCATAACCCTCAAAACTCACCACCAACCCTTGTGCCGCAGCAAAGAGGAAGGAGGAGAGCCCTTGGACGTGCTTGCCATTCGAGTTAGGATTGCTGGAACGTTTTAGGTGTAATCTTTCTTTTGTTTTCAATGTTTCAATTCAATAATCTTTGTTCTGTGAGTATGAGGAACTAAACCCCTCTTAGCTAGGGGGGGGTTCGAAACCATGATTATACTTGCAATATGATTTGATTACATCCAGTTGTGATTCATAAGTTGTGAATTCAATTTACTTATCTGTTCATATTATAACTGATTTGTGTGTGTTGATTGAGGTGGCCAACTTAATTTGCATGCATGAATTTGATGCTAGAATATAAGGGAGTTTCACCTAATCGTTATGAACTTATATTCACAAGTAGTGAAGGTTGCTAGTCACGATCGCGTTAAGTAAATTCTTGGCATAAGTATCATGCAATTCATAGTTACAAGTGCCTCGTCAATGCCTATGATTTTCAAAGAACTTAATGATCTTTGCTTGTATCTCTATTATGCAATTCATGTAGGGAACTTGTGGGGAATGCTTTGGGTTGTCGAATGCAATCATCCAATTCAATAAAATTAGGAAAATCTGAGGGTTAATTAGTGCAATTCACGGTTAATCTGGGGCGTTGAGGATGCATGGTTTATTGAAAAGCAACTGGAAATCGTTTTGTATGCAAGTGTGTCATGTGTGGAGAAGAACCTCCTAGCTATCCCATCATCCATAGTTTTCACCCAATTTTGTGCAGATTTCATTAGTACTTTAAGTTTCTTGTTTTGTTTTCAAATTCGTCAAAACCCAATCCCCCCTTTACTTGTTGAGTCATATTAGTTAGAAACTGTTTTAGTTTGTGTTTTTGAGTGTTTTGAGTCAAGTTAAAACTTATTTTCGTCCAAAATTGTGTTTAGAGTCCAAAACTGCCCAGTTTGTGTTTTTAGGCAGTTTTGAGTGTTTTAAAGTTGTTTTAGTGTCCTAGAGTTTAGTTTTGCATTCTTTGAGTCTTGTTAAATGTTTTTAACTTTGTTTTTATGTTTTTGAGTCAGTTTAGAGGTTTTAGCAAGCCCTCCTAATCCCCGGTCCAGAACGATCCCTACTTGCATCTATACTACAATTGTCAACAAGAGGGTTTAATTTGTGTGCTGTTTTACATCGCATCACTTACCCAAACATGCTCATATGGTGTCATTGGTTCTCGCATCTAAGTAGTAGCATTCCATTCATGAGATCATATCTAAACATGCTCATTAACTCCAGAAATTGCTTTCTTTACTATAACATATGTGAGTACTAGTTTTCATGTTTACATCAATCTTCCCACATATACATAGTGTAGGCTGTGTAGTCAGAAAATCTGAGTGAAAATTGAGTGCATATCTGGTAAGGAATTGAGCAAATTCTCCAAGGCATCTTACTACATTCAAAACATCGTTTTAATTGGTTAAATGTGAACTAGTAAGTGGTGACTGTGATTAAGTATGTGCTCAAGTGTTAAGTTGACTAAAATCTATGGGAATGATGATTTTTAGCATGTCATGTGCATTGGAAATCCCTGAGGCAAATGTTGGAGGGTTTAGGTTGTGTTTTGTTTTGTTTCGTTTTGTTTTCTTTGTTTGTTTTGTTTTGCTCGAGGACTAGCAAAAGCTAAGTGTGGGAGAATTTGATAGGAGCATATTTAGGCGACTTAATTGGCTTGCTCTTGTGCATTTATGTTGTGTTTCCTTAGTTATTTTAGTGTTTAAAGTCATTTTCGTGTGTTTTCAGATTCTAAGGACAAAGTATGCAAGAAGATGCATTTTGGAGCCTTTTGGAGCAAAATTGTGCTTGGAATGAATATCGCATGTTTGGAGCAAAAGGAATGGACAAAATTGAAGACTTGAAGATGTTAGGATTCCTAATTGAAGAAGGATTCCGAATTGAAGAAGGATTCCGAATTGAAGAAGGATTCCTACTCAAACAAGGATTCTTACTCAAACAAGGATTCCTACTTGAAGTAGGAAAGTTAAGCCAAGGTTTCCTATTTTGGTTTGACCTTTCCTAAACCTAAATATTCCTAAGTTCCAGCAACATTGAAGGCCTCCTATGCATTTTAGGACACAAAGTGAACATTCCTTGCACCATTAAAGCCCTTGCCGCACCCTTTGGACCTTCCCTCTTCCTTGCCTTGCAAGGGGGAGTTCTTTCTTTCCTATTTCTTGCATTTAAAGCACATTCCCTTTTTAATTTAGATCCTTGCCACAAATCCATTGCACTTTCCCTCAGTTTTCTGATTTTGTTTCCTCTTTTTACAGCTTTTGACTTAATTTCTATTTACCTACATAACCTAGGGTTTTAATTCCTGAAACCTTTAAAATAAACTTCCTTGTTCCAGCCACAAAAAATCATTCATTCACCCATTCACGCCAGAAATCATCCACCACTCTCTGCCGCACCCTTCCTTCACCATTCTCCATAGTTTATGACCAAAAACAACCCTTGCCTCACCATACATCCATCCTAACCATAATCCCATCCTTCTCCACCCTCCATAATCCCCAAAACCTACCACAAAACCTTGTGCCGCAATCAAGGAAGAGAAGGGAAGTTCTTGAACGTGCTTGCTGTTCAGTTTGGATCGCTGGAGCGTTTAGGTGTTTTCTTTCTTTTGTTTTCAATGTATAAACTTGTTATTCTTTGTTTTGCGATTATGAGGAACTAAATCCCTTTTGGCTAGGGGAAGATTCAAAGCCATGAACATACTTGCAATATGAATTGATTACCTTCAGTTGTGATTTTATAAGTTGTGAATTCAATTTGTTTAACTGCTTGATTGATAACTTATTTGTGTATGTTTATTAAGAGTGCACACTTAATTTGCATGTATGAATATGATGCTAGAGTATAAGGGAGTTTCACCTAATAGTTACAAACTTATATTCACAAGTAGTGGAGGTCGCTTATAAACGATCACGTTAAATGAATTCTTGGTAGGAGTTTCATGCTCATCATAGTAACGAATGCCTCGTCAATACTTATAGTTTTCATGATGCTTAATGATCTTGGATTGTATCATTATTGTGCTGTTCACGTAAAGGACTTTTGAAGAATGATTTGAATTGTTGTATGCGCTTTTCCATCAAATTCAATAACTTAAGGAGAACTTGAAGGTTAATTTAAGCGGACCTAATTAACCTGGGGTGTTGAGTTTCATGATTTATCGAAAGAACAACTGAAAATTGGTTTATTTGCAAGTGTGTCATGTGTGGAGAAGAATCCTCTAGCTAGCCCATCATCCATATTTTATCCAAATTCGTCCAAAATCTGTTTTAGTTTACAATCTGTTTGTTTTGTTTTCAAATTCGTCAGAATCAAATCCCCCTTTATTTTGAAGTATTAGATTAGTTAGAATCTGTTTTGATTTGGGTTTTTAAGTGTCTTGAGTCAAGTTAAAATCTATTTTCGTCCAAAGTAGTGTTTAGAGTCCAAAACTGCCCAGTTTGTGTTTTTAGGCAGTTTTGAGTGTTTTTGTGCTGTTTTGAGTCTTTTGAGGTGTTTTAGTGTTTTAAACTTTGTTTTTATGTTTTTGAGTTAGTTCAAGTGTTTTAGCAATCCCTCCTAATCCCCGGTCTAGAACGATCCCTACTTATACATATACTACAATTGTCAAAAAGAGGGTTTAATTTGTGTGCTTATATATTTCACATCAGCTAGCTAGAGGGTTCTTCTCCATACATGACACACTTGAATACAAATCGATTTCCAGTTGTTCATTCGATAAACCATGAAACTCAACACCCCAAATTAATTAGGTCCGCTTAAATTAACCCTCAAGTTCTCCTTACGTTACTAAATTGGATGGGAATGCTGATACGAGCATATTTACATCACTTAGTTAGCTTGTTTCCTTGCATTTACGTTGTTAGTTCTTAGTTATTTTAGTCTTTTAAGCCATTTTCATGTGTTTTCAGGTTCTAAGGGCTAAAGGAGCAAGAAAGTGCATTTTGGTGCATTTTGGAGCACTTTTGGGCATTGGATGGTTAGCTTATGCTTGGAGCTAAGTGGATGGACAAAATTGAAGATCAAATGAGCTTAGGATCAAATGAAGAATGAAGAGTTCAAAATTGGAAGCCAAGGTTTCTAAAGTTGGAAGTTTCTATATGTGAAGGTTTCCATTTGTGCAAGTTTCCATTTGTGGAGGTTTCCACTTTTGGGGTTTCCAAAACATGTAGGTTGCCTAATTACTCATTCTAGAAGCCCAAAACCGTGCCAAACACATTCGTCTTTTGTTTCAATCCTTGCTGCACAAGGGAGAGGTTTTCTTGCCTATTTTCTGTCATAAAACACATTCCTCTTTTATTCTAATCCTTGTTTCACAAAGGAGAGGTTTTCTTGCCTATTTTCTACCCAAAAATACTTCCCCTTTCTCTTACAAATCAATGCTACAACTTCTTTCCCTTTTTCTCTTAATTTCTGACCTTTAAAACACATTCCTTTTCTCTCCTACATATTCTGCCGAATTTCACATTCTTATTCTCTTTGATTTTCTGATTCTTTCTTACCTATTAAATTGTGGAACCAAAATAGCTAAGTATTGAACCTTTCCTATTATTTTCTGAGTACCCTAGCCCTTTAAATAAAGCTTGTTGCACCATTTAAATCTGCTCTACACATTCTCTGCATCCATTCCATCCACCTATCTACCTATCCATCCTCTACCACCCATTACCACCCATTCTACACACCTTAACCCCTTGTGCCGCAGCTCTACAAAGGAAGAAGGAGTGGATTAACTTGAAGCTGTGCCTAGCCATTCAAGACGTTGGATTGCTGGAAGGTTTCTAGGTGTAATCCATCTTTGTTTTCAACGTTTAATTTAATTTCTCTTTGTTTTGCTGTGAACCCTTTTGGCTAGGAGGAATTTCAAAGCCATGAACATATTTGCAATATGACTTGATTAATTCCAGTTGTGATTTCATAAAGTGTGAATGCAATTTGCTTAACTGTTTTATTGATAACTTATTCTTGTATGTTGATTAAGGAGGCCTACTTAGTTTGCATGCTTGAATCTGATGCTAGAATATAAGGGAGTTTCACATAATCGTTACAAACTTATATTCACAAGTAGTGAAGGTTGCTGGTCACGATCGCGTTAAGTTAAATTCCTAGCATGAGTATCATGACGTCATAGTTACGGATGCTTTGTCAATGCTTATGATTTTCATAGAACGTAATGATCTTTGATTGTATCTCTATTATGATGTCATGTAGGGAACTTTTGAACAATGCTTTGGGTTGTCGAATGATGTCATCCAATCCAATAATACAAGGAAAATCTGAGGGTTAACTAGTGATGGCACGGTTAATCTGGGGCATTGTCATTCATGGTTTATTGAAAAAGCAACTGGAGTTCGATTTGTATGCAAGTGTGTCATGTGTGGAGAAGAACCCTCTAGCTAGCCCATCATCCATCCAATTCACCAATTTCGTGCAAATCTGTTTAGTTCTAGTTTCTATTTTGTTTTTAGCTTAATTTCGTCGAAAACCCAATCCCCCTTTACTTTCTTGTGTTAGATTAGTTAGAAGTGTGTTTAAATCTGTCCAATTTAGTGTTTTGAGTCTTACTAGTCTAGAATTCATCCAAATTAGTCCCTAGTGTCTGTTTTGAGTCTATTTGGTTGTTTTAAGCTGTTTTGAGTCTTTTAAGTTTGTTTTTAGTCTTGTGAGTCTTGTTAAGCATTTTTAACTTTGTTTTTATGTTTTTGAGTCGGTTTAGAGGTTTTAACAAGCCCTCATAATCCCCAGTCCAGAACGATCCCTACTTATACATATACCGCAATTGTCGAAAGAGGGTTTAATTTGTGTGCTGTTTTACATCGCATCAAATGCGCATACAATGATAGGAGCATATTTATGCTACTTAGTGTGTTTTCTTGCATTTACTTAGCTATTTGTTGCTTAGTATAGTGTTTAAAGTCATTTTCGTGTGTTTGTAGGTTCTAAGTGTCAAGATGGCAAAAAGAAGCAATTTGGAGCATTCTAGAGCATTTTTGGGCCAAGATTGGGCAGTGCAAGTATGGAGGCAAGTTGATGAACGAAATTGAAGATACAAAGGCTTGAAATCAGCTAAAAAGAGGGAAGAAAGAAGTCAAAGATAAAGAAGATAAGGAATCAGCTCAAAAGAAGGAGAATTATCCAAAACAGTATCCAAACAACCTTATCTTACCTTATCTTATCCAAACCTTATCTCATCTTATCCTACCTTGTTTTCAGCTACAAAAGAGATTTAATTTCAGTTTAGGGACTTAAAACCTGATTTCTATAAGCCTTATCTCCTCAATGCCGCACCTAGCCTTCTAGAAAATCTGATTTCCTTGCCTTGCAAGGCTTTCTAAAAACCTTATCCCTCCTTATCCAAACCTGCCACACCTTAGGCCTTTTCCCATTAAAAATCTGATTGTTTTAAACCTATTTCTGGTTGGATTTGGCTCTCTAGAAGTCCTAAACTGATTCCCCTAGGGTTTGCCATGCTATATATACATATTTCCAAGCCTTGCCGCAGACCACCACCCATCCATACGAATTCTACACCACCCCACCTTCAGAAATTCATACCTTGCTGCAGAGGAGAGAAGACAAGGCCTTGCCGCGGCTTCCATTGGAGAGGAAGGGTTGTGCCGCAGCCTACCTACAACCATTAGAGTTCTTGGAGTTCTTTCTTCTCTTGTTTTTGTTTCCATGTTTAATTTAATTTGCTTTTCAATTATGTTGAACATGTGGAACTAATTTCGTTTTAGTTAGAGGTGGATTCAAAGCCATGGACATATGTTTAGTACGAATTGATTACCTCCAGTTATTGTTTCATAAATTGTGAATGTGGTTTACTTATCTGTTTTATTAAGAACTTATTCTTGTGTGTTGATTAAGGATGCATACTTAGTTTACATGCATGAATTTGATGCTAGGATATAAGGAAATTTCACCTAATCGTTATGAACTTATATTCGCAAGTAGTAAAGGTTGCTAGTCACAATCATGTTAAGTAAATCCTAGGCAGAATTAACATGCGTTTTCCATAGTTATGAATGCCTTATCAATGTTTATGATTTCCATGGAACTTAATGATCTTTGATATGTGTCTCTATCATGCGTATTCCATAGTTAGGGAACTTGATAAGAATAATTTGGTTGTGATGCGTTATCCATTCAATTCAATGAACTTAGGCAAATCTGAGAATTGATTAGTTCAATACAATTAATTCGGAGCATTGTCATTCATGGTTTTTCGAAAGAATAACTGGAAATCAATTCGTATGCATATGTTCATGTGTGGAGAAGAACCCTCTAACTAGCTTTTCACCCCTGAATTCACCTTCACCTCTCTTTAATTTACTTTGTTTGCTGCAATTTACTTAGTTTTGTCAAATTCGTCCAAAAAAACCCTCAGTTCTTATTTGTGTTTTAGTTTTGTTAAATTCGTCCAAATCTGTCTCCTTTTAGTGTTTTGAGTCTTACAAGTCTAAAATTCATCCAATTCACTTTCTAGTACCTGTTTTGAGTCTGTTTAAATTAGTTTTGCTGTTTTGAGTCAATTTGGTCAGTTTTGAGTTGTCTAGAGTCTAGTTTAGTGTTTTAGAGTTTAACTTGTGTAGATTAGCATCCCTTCTAATCCCCGGCCTAAAACGATCCCTACTTTCATATACTACGTCGATAGGGTTTTAATTTGAGTGTCAAGTAATTTTCACATCGTACAACAATTCAAAACATTCTCTAAAAGTCCCTTACGTGAACAGCACAATAAAGATACACTCAGAGATCATTAAACTTCATGAGAACTATAAGCATTGACGAGGCATTCGTAACTATGAAAAGCATGATACTCCTGCCAAGAATTCACTTAACACGATTGTGACTAGCAACCTCCACTACACATGAATATAAGTTCATACCGATTAGGTGAAATTCCCTTATATTCTAGCATCAAATTCATGCATGCAAACTAAGTGTTGACCCTCAATCAACATACAAGAATAAGTTATCAATCAAACAATTAAGCAAATTGAATTCACAATTTATGAAATCACAATTGAAGGTAATCAATTCATATTGCAAGTATGTTCATGGCTTTGAAATTCCCCCTAGCCAAAATGAGTTTAGCCTCTCATGTTCACAGGAAAAGAAAGATACATAAACTTAGACATTGAAAACAAAAGAATGAAAACACCTAAAAATGTTCCAGCAATCCAAGCTGGAATGGGAAGCACTCTAAGGGTCTTCCTTCTTCTCTTTGATGCAGCCCAAGGTTTGTTTGATGGCTTTAGTGATGAATTGTGGTGGTGGATGGATATAGGTGAGTTATGGTGAAGGGTGGATGGTGGATTTTCGGCAAAAATTGTGTAGAGAGATTTAAATGGTGCAACAAGCTTTATTTAAAGGGCTAGGGTACTCAGAAAATAATAGGAAAGGTTCAATACTTAGCTATTTTGGTTCCATAATTTATTTGGTAAGAAAGAATCAGAAAATCAAAGAGAATAAGAATGTGAAATTTGGAAGAATATGTAGGAGAGAAAAGGAATGTGTTTTAAAGGTCAGAAATTAAGAGAGAAAGGGAAAGAAGGTGTGGCATTGATTTGTAAGAGAAAGGGGAAGTATTTTTGGGCAGAAAATCGCAAGAAATCCTCTCCCTTGTGCAGTAAAGATTGAAACAAAAGGGGAATGTGTTAGGCACAGTTTTGTGCTTCTAGAATGAGTAATTAGGCAACCTACATGTTTTGGAAACCCCGAAAATGGAAACCTCCACAAATGGAAACTTGCACAAATGGAAACCTTGACAAATAGAAACTTCCAACTTTAGAAACCTTGGCTTCCAATTTTGAACTCTTCAATCTTCATTTAATCCTAAGCTCATTTGATCTTCAATTTCGTCCATCCACTTAGCTCCAAGCGTGTGCAATCCATTTAGTGGCCAAAACTGCTCCAAAAAGCACCAAAATGCACTTTCTTGCCTACTTTGCACTTTAGACCTAGAAACACACGAAAATAGCTTAAAATACTAAAATAACTAAGAACTAACAACCTAAATGCAAGGAAACAAGTTAACCATGTCGCATAAATATGCTCCTATTACTTTGTCTTTAGAACCTGAAATTCCACGAAAATGACTTTAAACACTAAAATAACTAAGGAATAACAACATAAATGCACAAAAACAAGCTAGCTAAGTCGCATAAATATGCTCCAATCCAGAAGAACCCTCTAGCTAGCCCATCATCCATCAATTCACTCAATTTTGTGCTAAAATCTGTTTAAGTTTATAATTTGCTTGTTTTACTTTAAATTCGTCAAAAACCCAATTCTCTTTACTTTGGAGTGTCAAATTAGTTAGAATTTGTCCAATTTTGTGTTTTTAAGAGTTTTGAGTCTTTGTAGTCCCAAATTCGTCCAAATGTATCCTTAGAGTCTGTTTGAGTCTATTAGCTTGTTTTGTGCTGTTTTGAGTCATTTTAGTTGTTTTGAGTCATTAGAGTCTAGTTTTGCATTCTTTGAGTCTAGTTTAGTGTTTTAAAGTTAGTTTTACATAGATTAGCAATCCCTACTAATCCCCGGCCTAGAACGATCCCTACTTGCTGATGCGAAATATAAAACAGCACACAAATTAAACCCTCTTGTTGACAATTGTAGTAAAGATGCAAGTAGGGATCGTTCTGGACCGAGGATTAGGAGGGATTCCTAATCTACTCTAAACTGACTTAAAAACATAAAAACAAACTTAAAAACACTTAACAAGACTCACAGGACTCAAAACAAACTTAAAAGACTCAAAATAGCTTAAAACAACCAAAAAGACTCAAAACAGATACTAGGGAGAAATTGGACGAATTCCTAACTTTACTTGACCCAAAACACTAAAAAACACAAATTTGGACAGGTTCTAACTAATCTAACACACTTAATTAAAGGGGGATTGGGTTTTGGACAAATTTAAAGTAAAACAAGTCAGAAACTAAAACTAGACAGATTTGCACGAAATTGGGTGTTTTGGATGGATGATGGGCTAGCTAGAGGCTCTTTCTCCACACATGACATGTATGCAAACGACTCGATTTCCAGTTACTCCTTCATTGAATTATGAACGACAATGCCCCAAATTAACCATGACATCACTAATTAACCCTCAGATTTTCCTTGTATTATTATATTGGATGACATCATTCGACAACCCAAAGCATTCTTCAGAAGTTCCCTACATGAAATCATAATAGAGATACAATCAAAGATCATTATGTTCAATGAAAATCATAAGCATTGACAAAGCACTTGCAACTATGACATCATGTCACTCATGCTAGGAATTGAACTTAACGCGATCGTGACTAGCGACCTTCACTATATATGAATACAAGTTTGTAACGATTATGTGAAACTCTCTTATACTCTAGCATCAGATTTATGCATTCCAATTAAGTGTCGACTAATGCGATGAAAGTTAAGCACTCAAATTAAACCCTCTTTTGACAATTGTAGTATATGTATAAGTAGGGATCGTTCTAGACCGGGGATTAGAAGGACTTGCTAAAACCTCTAAACTGACTTTAAAACAT
Organism: Heteromeles arbutifolia; assembly: GCA_024362995.1. Taxonomy (NCBI): domain Eukaryota; kingdom Viridiplantae; phylum Streptophyta; class Magnoliopsida; order Rosales; family Rosaceae; genus Heteromeles; species Heteromeles arbutifolia. The sequence continues at coordinate 31,400,994 of JANCRC010000002.1, read as the reverse complement.
ACAAACAAAGTTAAAAATGTTTGAATAGACTCATGGGACTCAAAACAGACTCAAAAGACTCAAAACAAGCTAAATACACTCAAAACTACCTAAAAACACTAATTGGGCAGTTTCTGACTCAAAACACAACTTTGGACGAATTTAGGGTTATGGCTTGACTCAAAACACTCTAAAACACAAACAAAACAGATTTTAAACACTTTGAAACAAGAAAGTGAAAGGGGGGTTTTGGTTTGGACGAATTTGAAACAAACAATCAAGTTATAAAACAAACAATCAAGTTATAAAACGAATTTTGGAAATAAGATGGTTGATGGATTAGCTAGAGGTCCATTCTTCACACATGACACACTTGTGCATGAATTGATTTCCAATTGCTTTTCAATAAATTATGATGCTCAATACCCCAGATTAACCGTGATGCACTAATTAACCCTCAGATTTTCCTTAACTCGTTGAATTGGATGAATGCATGCGACAACCCAAATCATTCTCCAAAAGTCCCCTACATGAATGCATAATAGAGATACAATCAAGATCATTACGTTCCATGAAAATCATAAGTGTTGACGAGGCAATTGTAACTATGAATGCATGATACGCTTGCCAAGAATTCAATTAACACGACTGTGACTAGCAACCTTCACTACTCATGAATATAAACTTGTAACGATTAGGTGAAACTCATTTATATTCTAGCATCAAACTCAAGCATGAAAACTAAGTATGCATCCTTAATCAACATACAAGAATCAATTATGAATAAAACAATTAATTGAATTGCAATCACAATTGGAGGAAATCAATTCATATCTCAAGCATGTTCATGGCTTCAAACTTCCCCCTAGCCAAAAGGAATTTAGTTCCTCATGTTCACAAAACAAAGATGCATAAACTTAGATATTGAAAACAAAAGAATGAAAACACCTAAGAATGTTCCAACAATCCAATCTTGGATGGCAAGCACTCCAAGGGTCTTCCTTCTTCTCTTTGCTGTGGCACAAGGTGGCAGTGATGGTCGAAGTGGTGAATGGTGGTGGTGGATGGATATAGGTGAGTTATGGTGAAGGGTGGATTCTAGAAAGCCCTAAAGGGTGCGGCAAAGGGGTATTTATAGGCTTTAAGGTTGAAAGGCAATCAGAAAATAATAGGAAAGGTTCAATACTTTGCTATTTTGGTTCCACAATTTAATAGGTAAGAAGAATCAGAAAATCAAAGAGAATAAGAATGTGAAATTCGGCAGAATAAGTAGGACAGATTTAGGAATGTGTTTTGAGGCACAAAACAAGTAAGAAGGCTCCTCCTTGTGCGGCAAGGCATAGAACACGAATGGAATGTGTTTAAGTCACAAAATAGGCAAGCAAGGTTATGGTTTGTGCGGCAAAGGAAGAAACAAAAGGGGAATGTGTCTTCCTTGCAGATTTGGTCAAGAAAAGGCAAGTGAAGCCTCTCCCTTGTGCGGCAAGCTTTGGGACTGATTTAGGGCATGTCTAAGGCCTCTAGAACATGTAATTAAGAGCCCTAACAAGTTTTGGAAACTCATTTATAGCTGGAACATAGGTGAGATAGGATTAGGAAAGTTCTAAGCCAAGAAAAAAAACTTTCAAGAATGGAAACCTCCAAGAATAGAAACTTTCAAATTTAGAAACTTTGGCTTCCAATTCTGAACTCTTTGTTCTTCATTTTCATTTCTTCAATTCTTAGATCTCTTTATTCATTCCTAGCCTCCTTTGATCTTCAATTTCGTCCATCCATTTAGCTCCAAGCATAAGCTAACCATCCAATGCCCAAAACTGCTCCAAAATGCACCAAAATGCACTTCCTTGCTTACTTTGCACTTTAGACCTACAAACACACGAAAATAGCTTAAAAGATTAAAATAACTAAGAAATAACAACGTAAATGCACAAGAACAAGCCAACTAAGTCACCTAAATATGCTCCTATCAAATTACCCCACACTTAGCTTTTGCTAGTCCTCGAGCAAAAGAAAACAAACAAAAGAAAACAAAACAAAACAAAACAAACAAAACACAACCTAAACCTTCCAACATTTGCCTCAGGGATTTCCAATGCACATGACATGTTAAAAATCATCATTCCCACATATTGTAGTCATCTTCACACTTGAGCACATACTTAATCACAGTCACCGCGTACTAGTTCACATTTAACCAATTAAAACGATGTTTTGAATGTATAGTCATCTTCACACTTGAGCACATACTTAATCACAGTCACCACGTACTAGTTCACATTTAACCAATTAAAACGATGTTTTGAATGTAGTAACATGCCTTAGAGAATTACCTCAATTCCTTACTAGATATGCACTCAGATTTCTTGACTACACACCGTACACTAGGTATATGTGAGAAGATTGATGTAAACATGAAAACTAATACTCACATATGTTGCATCAAAGAAAGCACTTTTCTGGAGTTATTAATGCATATATGAATATGATCTCATGAACGGAATGCTACTACTTAGATGCGAGAACCAGTGACACCATATGCTCATACCAATTCCAAACTCCACATATTGAAATACACAACATCCAAGATCGAAGTTAAAGGGTTAAAACGGGGCTAAGGGTGTTGGCTAACAAAGAAAGATAAGGAAAAACAAAGGTTCTTAAAGAAATAGTAAGCAAAGTAATGAAATTGACACTTAGAATTCACTTTTGAATGCAGAAATCAACTTTAAACACAAAGGGGATGATTCACACATTCTAGGGCCAGATTTGATGTTTTGGACCCTTTCTTCAACAATCAACACTTAGAAACTCATTCTTTTTTCTTTTCAAACTCTTTTTCATTCTTTTCAAAACTTTTTCGTTTTCTTTTCTTTTTCCACGAATTTTTTTTCTTTTCTTTTCTACCCGTGCCTTATTAAGGACTTTGGCACACACACACACACACAAATCACTTCCTCAACACTTGTTTTTCTGCAAAAGTTCAACAAAAGGAATTCCATCGAAATTATGCTTTACTTTGCTTCAAGAACAAGGGTATGGATGGTCCTAATCTAGGCTAGGTGAGGATAGTGTGGGCTAACAAAGAACATAGGCTACACAAGGCTCAACGGGGTTAAACTAAAACACATAATGAAATAGGGGGCACGACAATTTGGCTTTGGTGGTCACTACACAACTTCATCTTGAATATGTGTTATGCAAATCAATAGCATGCTTTGAATGAAATGGGCATGAGTTCTAGCATTTGGAACTAAATGATGAAACGCCCTCTAAGTAGTAACCAAGCAAAGAATAATGAGATCATGCAACGACTTTAGAAAACAAGAATGCAAAGAATATTAACTCTCCAAAGAACGTTTTAGGCTCAAGTCTCACAGGGTTGTAGCGTTAATTTGAGTTCTTTCCTTCAAGCATTTTACAAAAACTGATTTTTCCTTTATGATTGCATGTGAATTCATAAATTATAACCACAACCAAGCATAAACCAAAGAGTAAATCAAACTTTCATCCATGTTTATAACTCTCTTTAACAGTCATGTAATTAAAAACCAAATCCTCATCATTGTGTTGAAAGGTACTCTAAGACACAAACACACAAAAATGACTCTAAAAACACTTCAAAAACTGATTTTTTTTTTTCAAATTTTCGTTTTTTTACTTCAAAACACACAAAAATACTTCAAAACAGTCTAAAAACTCTTAAAAACAGTGAGAAACAACTTTAGAAGTAATGGGTGATAAAATCCCACGAATTTGCATCAAAAACACTTTGTTACCCCCCCCCCCACACTTAAATCAAACATTGTCCTTAATGTTTCAAGCATAAATGATAGGAGCATATTTCTGCAACTTAGTTAGCTTGTTTCTTGGCATTTGTGTTGTTAGTTCTTAGTAATTTTAGTATTTTAAGCTATTTTCGTGTGTTTGTAGGTCTAAAGTGCAAAGTAAGCAAGGAAGTGCATTTTGGTGCATTTTGGAACACTTTTGGGCATTGGATGGTTAGCTTATGCTTGGAGCTAAGTGGATGGACGAAATTGAAGATCAAATGAGCTTAGGATCAAATGAAGAATGAAGAGTTCAAAATTGGAAGCCAAGGTTTCTAAAGTTGGAAGTTTCTATTTGTGAAGGTTTCCATTTGTGGAGGTTTCCATTTTTGGGGTTTCCAAAACATGTAGGTTGCCTAATTACTCATTCTAGAAGCCGAAAACCGTGCCTAACACATTCCCCTTTTGTTTCAATCCTTGCTGCACAAGGGCGAGGTTTTCTTGCCTATTTTCTGTCATAAAACACATTCCTCTTTTATTCTAATCCTTGCTTCACAAGGGAGAGGTTTTCTTGCCTATTTTCTGCCCAAAAATACTTCCCCTTTCTCTTACAAATCAATGCTACACCTTCTTTCCCTTTCTCTCTTAATTTATGACCTTTAGAACACATTCCTTTTCTCTCCTACATATTCTGCTGAATTTCACATTCTTATTCTCTTTGATTTTCTGATTCTTTCTTACCTATTAAATTGTGGAACCAAAATAGCTAAGTATTGAACCTTTCCTATTATTTTCTGAGTACCCTAGCCCTTTAAATAAAGCTTGTTGCACCATTTAAATCTCTCTACACAATTTCTGCCGAAAATCCACCATCCACCCTTCACCATAACTCACCTATATCCATTCACCACCATAAACAACCCTTCAAACCATCTCCAACACCTTGTGCCACAGGAAAGAGAAGAAGGAAGACCCCTGGAGTGCTTGCCATTCAAGATTGGATTGCTAGAACATTCTTTTCTTTTCAATGCCTATGTTTATGTATCTTTGTTTTGCGATTATGAGGAACTAAAGTTCTTTTGGCTAGTGATGTGAAAATTAACTTGACACACAAATTAAACCCTATTGATGACAATTGTAGCAATGATGTAAGTAGGGATCGTTCTAGACCGGGGATTAACTAGGGATGCTAATCAACACAAATAAGACTAAAAAACACTAAACTAGACTCTATAGACTCTAAACTAACTTAAAACACTCAAAACAGCAAGAAACAATAAGAAAGACTCAATTCTAAACCTAACAAGTGGTTTTGACGAAAATAAAACTTAAAAGACTCAAAAGACTAAAACAAAACAGGTTTTGACTCTAAAAACAAGTTTAAATGAAAGGGGGATTGTTTTTGACGAAATTAAGACTTAAAACAGAAATTTTGCATAAAAACTTTAGAAAAACGAGTTTGGTGATTTAAAAGGGGTGAAAGGCTAGTTAGAGGGCCCTTCTCCACACATGAACATATGCATATAAATTGATTTCCAGTTATTCTTTCGACAAACCATGAATGACAATGCCCCAAATTAATTGTGTAGAACTAATTAATCATCAGATTTCCCTAGACTCATTGAATTGGAAGAAAAGCATACGACAACCCAAATCATTCTTTATTAAGCTCCCTAACTATGAAAAGCATGATAGAGACACAAAACAAAGATCATTATGCTTTGTGAAAATCATAAGCATTGACAAGGCATTTGTGACTATGAAAAGCATGACACTCCTGCCAGGAATTTACTTAACGCGATCGTGACTAGCAACCTCCACTACTTGTAAATATAAGTTCATAACGATTAGGTGAAATTCCCTTATATTTTAGCATCAAATTCATGCATGCAAACTAAGTATGCATCCTTAATCAACACACAAGAACAAGTTCTTAATAAAACAGTTAAGCAAACCACATTCACAATTCATGAAATCATAACTGGAGGAAATTAATTCATATAAAACATATGTCCATGGCTTTGAATTCGCCTCTAACTATAAAGAAATTAGTTCCTCATGTTCGCAATCACACAAATATGAATAAAATTAAACATTGAACAAAGATAGAAAACACCTAGAAAACGCTCCAGATTCCTTCCTTCCTTGCTTGCAGGTTGCGGCACAATTAGGGTATGGCTGAATGGTAGTGTAGAGATGTGTGAATGAGAGATGATGGTGGTGTGAATGGTGCAGCAAATATGTGAATATATAGAGGTAGGGTGCGGCACAATTAGATGGTGGAGGAAAAGGATTACAAAATGTAGTTTGTGTAGGAAAATAAAACACAATCCTAAGGGGAAAGGGTTTATGTAATCCTAGCAGGAAATAGGACATCTTGAAGGCCAAAAACCAAAGGGAATCAGGAGAAAGGTGCGGCTGGATCATGCATCTAGAAGGCTTGGGGCGCCACCTTTTTAGGGACTTCTAGAAAGGGTGTTATTTGGCTGATTTTGGGATTTCTAGAAGGGGATAGGTGCGGCACCTTTGTAGGAGGGGATAAGGTTCCTAGAAATCAGGTTTTTAGGTCTCCTAAACTGAAATTGAATCCCTTTTGCAGCAGGAATTAAGTTAGGAAAGGATTAGGATATGATAAGATAAGGCATGGTAAGATAAGATAAGGTTTGGATAAGATAAGGATAAGATAAGGTAGTTTTGGATAATGTTTTGGATAATTCTCCTTCTTTGTAACTGATTCCTTATCTTCTTTGACTTGGATTTATTTGTTCAACTCTTTTGCACATTCCTCGCCTCTCTTGAACTTCAAATTCGTCCATCCATCTTGCTCCAATCTTGTGTTATCCATTCCAAGCCCAAAACTGCTCTAAAATGCTCCAAATTGCATCCTTTTGCATACTTTGCTTCTAGGACCTACAAACACACGAAAATGACTTAAGACACTATAATAAGCAACAAATAACTAAGTAAATGCAAGAAAACACACTAACTAGGTCGCATAAATATGCTCCTATCAAATTCCCCCACACTTAGCTTTTGCTAGTCCTCGAGCAAAACAAACAAAACATAACCTAAACCTTCCAACGTTTGCCTCAGGGATTTCCAATGAAACATAACATGTTAAAAATCATTACTTACATAGATTTTAGTTATCCTTACTCTCGAGCACATACTTAATCAAAGTTACTACTCACTAGCTCTCATTTAATCAATTAACACAACTTTTTGAATGTAGTAACATGCCTTAGAGAATTCCTCAATTCCTTACTAGATATGCACTCTTATTTTCACTCAGATTTTCTGACTATACTCCCTACACTAGGTATATGTGAGAAGATTGATGTAAACATGAAAAACTAAACACTCACATATGTATTAACAAAGAAAGCAATTTATGGAATGCATATACATATAACCTCATGAATGGAATGCCACTACTTAGACGCGAGAACCAGGGACACCATATGCTCATACCAATCCCAAACTCCACATATTGAAACACATAACAATCAAGATAGAAGTCTAAGGGTTGTAACGGGGCTAAGGGTATTGGCTAACAAAGAAAGGTAAGGGAAACAAACGTTCTTAAAGCAATAGCAAGCAAAGTAAGAAATATGACACTTAGAACTCCCTTAACAATGCAGCCACAAACTTTGAACACAAAGGGGAAGATCACACATACTTAGGGCCAAATTCAACTTTTTGGACCCTTTCTTCAACAACCAACACTTGTGAGCTTTAATCTCACTTATTTTGAACACTTTTCATACTTCTTCACATACTTTTCTTTTTCTCTTCTTTTTCTTCCGAATTTTCTTCTCTTTTTTTTTCTTTTCTTTTTTTCTTTTTTCTTCTACCCGTGCCCTTTTTGATATTTTGGCACACAAAACCTTCTCCCACACTTGTTTACTGCCTAATAACGAACGAAGGGAATTCACTCTAGGTCATGCTTCACTACACCTTAAGAACAAGGGTAAGGATGGTCCTAATCTAGGCTAGGTAAGGATAATGTAGGCTAACAAAGAAAATAGGCTAATTATGGCTCAAAGGGGTTAAACCTACAATACATATGCGAAGGGTTAGGCTTTTTGGCTCTGGTTTTGAACTAAACAACTTCATCTTGTTATTTGTTATGCTAATCAATTTCATGCTTTGAATGAAATGGGTATAAGTTCTAGTATTTGGATCTAAATAATGAAATGCATTCTAAGTAGCAACCAAGCAAAGAATGATGAGATCATGCAACGACTTTAGAAAACAAAGAATGTCAAGATTGATAACTCTCCAAACAAAGTTTAGGCTCAAGTCTCTCAGGGTTGTAGCGTTATGTTGAGTTAATTCCTTCAAGCATGTTACAAAAATTGATTTTATCCTTTTTGTGAGTACATGGGAATTCATGAATGTCAACTATAACCAAGCATAAACAAAAGAGCATATCAAACTTCAATCCATGTTTGTAACTTTCTTTAACAGTCATGCAATTAAAAACCAAATCCTCATCATTGTGTTGGAAGGTACCCTAAGACACAAACACACAAAAACGACTCTAAAAACGACTCTTTTTGGTATTTTTCAAAACGTTTTCAAATTTTTTTGTAAATTTTCGTATTTTTCTTTCAAGACACATAAAAATACTTCAAAACACACTAAAAACACTCAAAACAGTGAAAAACAACCTTAGAAGTGATGGGTGATAAAAACCTACGAATATTTCAATGAAAACACTTGTTTACCCCCCCACACTTAAACCAAACATTGTCCTCAATGTTTCAAACATAGACGCACACACAAAAGCAAGCAAAGAATACAACTAACAAACATGACAAATATGGCAAAGTAAAAGCAAAAAAGAGTAGGGTTTAGAAACGCAAATCTGGTTATGGAGCCGGAGAGTTCCTAGGTCCTCTTTATTTGCATGGGTTGCCTCCCAAGAAGCGCTTGCTTTAACGTCTTCCAGCCGGACGAACCTTCCGTCTATTGTTCAATGGGGCCCACGGCATTAAGGGTTATGTCCTCCACAATGTGCTCTTCAAAGTGCTCATAGTAGGGCTTCAAACGATGTCCGTTCACCTTGAATTCGTGCCCCGTCTTCAAACTTTGGATTTGAACTGCACCATGAGAAAAAACATTAGTAATAACAAACGGTCCAATCCACCTAGAACGTAACTTGCCTGGAAATAATCGAAGACGGGAATTGAAAAGTAGAACTTTCTGCCCCTTGGAGAACGTTTTGGTTCGAATCATCTTGTCATGAAAAGCCTTCGTCTTCTCTTTGTAAATTCGCGCATTCTCGTGAGCTTCATTCCTAATCTCCTCAAGCTCGTTCAATTGAAGCTTTCTATGAACTCCAGTGGCATCTATGTCCATATTGAAGGCTTTGACTGCCCAATGCGCCTTGTGTTCTAATTCAACGGGAAGGTGGCATGGTTTCCCATAGATGAGCCGAAATGGGGACATCCCAAGGGGTGTTTTGTAGGCCGGACGATACGCCCATAGTGCATCATTCAAGCGCAAACTCCAATCCTTCCTCGTTGGCCCAACTGTCTTCTCTAAAATTTGCTTGATCTCACGGTTTGAAACCTCAGCTTGCCCACTTGTTTGAGGATGATAAGGTGTAGAAACCTTGTGCGTGACATTGTACTTTTTAAGTAACGCCTCAATGGTCCGATTGCAAAAGTGAGAGCCTCCATCGCTGATAAGTACTCGTGGCATGCCAAACCTTGCAAATATGTTAGTTCTAACAAAATCTGCAACCACTTAAGAATCATTAGTTTCGGTGGCTTTTGCTTCCACCCACTTCGAGACATAATCAACCGCAAGTAAAATATATGTAAAACCATGCGATGAAGGAAAAGGACCCATAAAATCAATACCCCAAACATCAAAAATTTCGACAGTAAAGATAGGGGTTTGCGGTATTTGGTCCTATGGGCCTATATTTCCCATTCTTTGGCAACGATCACACGTCACACAAAAAGTTCTAGCATCCTTAAAGATCGTAGGCCAATAAAACCCACATTCTAACACTTCAAGGGCTGTGCGTTGTGTGCCAAAGTGTCCCCCGCATGCATAAGTGTGACAGAAAGTTAAAATTGAGTTAAACTCCGAATTATGCACACACCTACGTATAATCTGATCGGGGCAATACTTCCACAAGTATGGATCATCCCAAACATAAAACCGTGCCTCTTTTTTCAATTTATCACCTTGTTGCTTGTTTAGGGTGCTTGGAACTTGTTTAGTAACCAAATAATTAACTAAATCAGCATACCATGGCACACTTACCTTAATAGACAACAGCTGCTCATCTGGAAACGTCTCAGGGATGGGAATTGGGTCTTCTTCTCGCACCAATCTGCTTAGGTGGTCAGCCACTACGTTTTCAATTCCTTTCTTGTCCCGGATTTCGATATCGAACTCTTGAAGTATGAGCATCCATCGAATAAGCCTTGGTTTAGCCTCCTTCTTTGTAAGTAAGTATCTTAAAGCTGCATGATCAGAGTAAATAATGACTTTAGTACCAAGTAAATATGAACGAAACTTATCTAAAGCAAAGACAACGGCAAGAAGTTCTTTTTCCGTCGTAGAGTAGTTCAATTGAGCATCGTTCAAGGTCCTTGAGGCATAGTAGACGACGTGCAGATTTTTGTCCTTCCTTTGTCCTAACACGGCTCCCAATGCATAGTCGAAAGCATCACACATTAGCTCAAACGGAAGATTCCAATCTGGTGGCATAATGATTGGTGCCGTGGTTAGCATCTCTTTGAGTTGGTTGAAAGCCTTCTCACATTCCTCGTCAAACTTGAAAGCCACTTCCTTTTGAAGGAGACGGCACAAAGGTTGAGAAATCTTTGAAAAATCCTTGATGAATCGCCTATAAAATCCTGCATGTCCAAGAAAAGAACGAACCTCTCTAACCGAAGTAGGAGAGGGTAAGTAGCGTACAAGATCTATTTTCGATTTATCAACCTCAATTCCCCTTTCTGAAATGATATGCCCTAAAACTATGCCTTGCGTAACCATAAAGTGACACTTTTCCCAATTTAAAACAAGGTTGGTTTCAACGCATCGTTTTAAGATTAATGTGAGATTTTCCAAACAACCATCAAACGAATCACCAAAGACGCTAAAATCATCCATGAATACCTCAATAATCTTCTCAACATAATCTGAAAAGATACTTACCAGCATCTTTGGAATGTGGTAGGTGCATTGCATAAACCAAATGGCATGCGACGATAGGCAAAAGTACCAAAGGGGCACGTGAAGGTGGCATGCGACGATAGGCAAAAGTACCAAATGGCATGCTATGATAATTTGATTATATCCCGAATAACCATCAAGAAAACAATAAAAAGAATGACCGGCTAACCTTTCAAGCATTTGATCAATGAACGGCAAAGGGAAGTGGTCCTTCCTTGTGGTGGCGTTGAGCTTCCTATAATCGATGCACACTCTCCAACTTGTTTGGATACGGGTTGGTACAAGCTCATTCTCGGCATTCTTCACCACAGTGACTCCGGATTTCTTTGGAACAACTTGAACCGGTGAAACCCAACGGCTATCTGAAATTGGATAGATCACTCCACAATCGAGAAGCTTAATAATCTCCTTTTTCACAACTTCCATCATTGGAGGGTTGAGTCGGCGTTGAGCCTCTCGAGTTGGTTTAGCCCCCTGCTCTAGAAGTATGCAATGCATGCATGTTGTAGGGCTAATCCCCTTAATATCGGCCAATGTCCAACCAATGGCTGTTTTGTGCTCTTTCAACACCCGAATCAACTTCTCCTCCTCTGTTGCCGTGAGTGATACAGAGACAATGACGGGCAACGTCTCTTCATCTCCCAAGAAGATGTACTTTAAATGATCCGGCAATGGCTTAAGTTCAAGAATAGGGGCCCGAATCACAGAGGGTAACAACGTATTAGTAGAAACAGGAATTGGAATTGGGTTAGGAGACGTACCATGATGTCGTGGCAATGAGTCAAAGGCAGCCACAATCTCGGCTTGTTCTTCACTAGGTACGGCCAGATTGGGCTTCATTCCAATTCCTTGTGCAATTGTTGTTTCAAGGGGATCTTCATCCAATGAGTCAAGGAATTCCTACGCCAATAAATCAAATGCATCAATAGAAAAGCAAGAATGATCGTCTTTAGGATATTTAATAGTTTTAGAAAGATTGAAATCAATCACTTCCCCATCAAATTCCATTGTTAAAGTTCCTTTGAACACATCGATCTTGGTACGTGCTGTTTTCATGAAGGGCCTCCCAAGTAGGATCGGCAATGGGGTGATATTGGGCGACTCCTCCATCTCTAAAACATAGAAATCTGCTGGGAATATCAAGTTATCCACCTGCACCAAAACATCTTCCAAAACTCCTTTCGGATATGCGTTAGAACGATCGGCTAATTGAATGATAACACCATCGTTTTTAAGCTCTCCTAAATTCATAGATGCGAAAATTGAGTAAGGCATGACATTAATTGAAGCTCCTAAGTCTAACATAGCATGTTCAAACTTAGTATAGGCAATAACGCAAGGAATTGTAAAACTACCCGGATCTTTGCATTTAGGGGGTAATTTCCTTTGTAAAACAGCAGAGACATTTTCACTTACCTGGACAACTTCTTTGTTCGAAATGCTCCTCCTTGTTGTACAAAGTTCTTTCAAAAACTTAGCGTACCTTGGAACTTGCTTAATTGCATCAAGGAGAGGTATATTGACTTGCACTTTCCTAAATGTTTCCAGAATGTCTTTCTCATTCTCTTCCTTCTTTGATTGCCTAAACTTGCTAGGGAAGGGTACATTTAGTGGAATAGAACTTGAAAAATTCGAGTTAGGACTTACCTTGGCCGAATTGGATGGTTTGGCAGTGAAAGATGGCTGGGGCAAGGGTTGCTCCCCCCTTGCCGTGGGTTTGGCTTGTTCCTCCTCTTCAATCAGCAACTTTTCATCCTCTTTTTGGCTTGATTTGGATGGTTGTGGGTTGGTTCCAACTTCTTTTCCACTTCTCAACATAATGGCTTTGGCTGATTCAAATTCTCCATTTGGATTCACAATGGTTAAGCTAGGAAGTTTTCCTTGTTCTTGGAATTGCCCTAGGAACTCTGAAATCTGCCCTACTCGCTTATCCAAATCATCCACCTTTTTGTCTCTAATTTGCATGCTCTGTGACATAGAAGTTAGTAATTGAAAAATCTGATCATTATCAACGGACGTACCTGATTTGGTTTGGGCAGGTTGTGCTTGGGGTTGTGTAGGCACGTATGGTTTTGAATAGAACCCTGGAGGTTGCTGCCTAAATCCACCTTGTTGTTGAGGTTGTTGAGGTTCCCTCCACTTGAAATTTGGATGATCTCTCCAGCCCGGATTGTAAGTGTTGGAGTATGGATCATTGCGTGGCTGATTTTGATTCCCAAAACCCATGGCATTAGCAGATTCCCATCCTCCATTCTCAATCAATTGAGGGCATTGGTCAGTTGGATGTCCTTGCATAGAACACACGCCACACACACTTGGTCCTTGAATCTTCATTCCTTCGGCCATCTGAGTCACAATGGAAGTAAGGTTAGCTAATTAAGTTTGAATGTCGGAATTGGAACTTACTTCATGGACATGCTGCCGTGGGGACTCTCTTTGTCCAAGTCCCTTGTATTGTTGTGCATTCAATGCTCGGTTGGCAATTAGGGTCTTTGCAGCCATGGGTGTTTTGTCAACCAATGCACCTCCCGCTGAAGCATCTAGCATTTGTCGCTCAATGGGAAGAAGTCCTTCATAGAAGTATTGAAGTAGAAGCTCTTCTTTCATTTGATGTTGAGGACATGAGGCGACAAGGGCTTTAAAACGCTCATAGTATGTTGGGAATGTCTCTCCTTGGCTTTGTTGAATGCCACTAATTTTCTTCCTTAAGAGAATGACCCTTAAGGTGGGGAAGAACTTCTCTAAAAATGCCATCTTCATGCTTTCCCAAGAAGTGACCGTTCCGGGTGCTAGTTAGTAAAGCCAATCTTTAGCCTTTTCCAAAAGAGAGAATGGAAATACCTTCATCATTAGAATGTTCCCATCGACATTGATGGGTGTCATGCTCGAACAAACCACTTCGAACTCCTTAAGATGCTTGTTTGGGTCTTCCATGGACATCCCATGGTATTTAGGAATGTGGTGCAACAAGCTTGACTTCAATTCGAACTCATTGGTCTTGCCTTGAGCAGCCGCGGGGTATTGAATGCAAAGGGGTGCGGCATTGGCCAACCCCGAGGCTGAAAGTTCCTTGATTGTACGATTATCCATAGCCATGGCTTGTTCTTCTTCTTCAAATTCAGATTCGGCCTCTGAGCTTGAACTAGGTTCGTTAGGTTCTGGATGCCTCCTCTTCCTTCTCAATGTTCGTTCAAAATCGTCGTCAAACTCCAAGATATGCTCACGAACTGTTTGAGAACTTCGAGTCATAAACTAGTACCTAAAACAAGAAAACAAAAACAAAAATCAGAAATCAAAGTAAAAGAAATAAAAACACACGGCAACAAGGGATTAGCAAATTTGCTAATCCCCGGCAACGGCGCCAAAATTTGATGTGAAAATTAACTTGACACACAAATTAAACCCTATTGATGACAATTGTAGCAATGATGTAAGTAGGGATCGTTCTAGACCGGGGATTAACTAGGGATGCTAATCAACACAAATAAGACTAAAAAACACTAAACTAGACTCTATAGACTCTAAACTAACTTAAAACAATCAAAACAGCAAGAAACAATCAGAAAGACTCAATTCTAAACCTAACAAGTGGTTTTGACGAAAATAAAACTTAAAAGACTCAAAAGACTAAAACAAAACAGGTTTTGACTCTAAAAACAAGTTTAAATGAAAGGGGGATTGTTTTTGACGAAATTAAGACTTAAAACAGAAATTTTGCATAAAAACTTTAGAAAAACGAGTTTGGTGATTTAAAAGGGGTGAAAGGCTAGTTAGAGGGCCCTTCTCCACACATTAACATATGCATATAAATTGATTTCCAGTTATTCTTTCAACAAACCATGAATGACAATGCCCCAAATTAATTGTGTAGAACTAATTAATCATCAGATTTCCCTAGACTCATTGAATTGGAAGAAAAGCATACGACAACCCAAATCATTCTTTATTAAGCTCCCTAACTATGAAAAGCATGATAGAGACACAAAACAAAGATCATTAAGCTTTGTGAAAATCATAAGCATTGACAAGGCATTTGTGACTATGAAAAGCATGACACTCCTGCCAGGAATTTACTTAACGCGATCGTGACTAGCAACCTCCACTACTTGTAAATATAAGTTCATAACGATTAGGTGAAATTCCCTTATATTTTAGCATCAAATTCATGCATGCAAACTAAGTATGCATCCTTAATCAACACACAAGAACAAGTTCTTAATAAAACAGTTAAGCAAACCACATTCACAATTCATGAAATCATAACTGGAGGAAATCAATTCATATAAAACATATGTCCATGGCTTTGAATTCGCCTCTAACTATAAAGAAATTAGTTCCTCATGTTCGCAATCAAACAAATATGAATAAAATTAAACATTGAACAAAGATAGAAAACACCTAGAAAACGCTCCAGATTCCTTCCTTCCTTGCTTGCAGGTTGCAGCACAATGAGGGTATGGCTGAATGGTAGTGTAGAGATGTGTGAATGAGAGATGATGGTGGTGTGAATGGTGCAACAAATATGTGAATATATAGAGGGAGGGTGCGGCACAATTAGATGGTGGAGGAAAAGGATTACAAAATGTAGTTTGTGTAGGAAAATAAAACACAATCCTAAGGGGAAAGGGTTTATGTAATCCTAGCAGGAAATAGGACATCTAGAAGGCCAAAAACCAAAGGGAATCAGGAGAAAGGTGCGGCTGGATCATGCATCTAGAAGGCTTGAGGCGCCACCTTTTTAGGGACTTCTAGAAAGGGTGTTATTTGGCTGATTTTGGGATTTCTAGAAGGGGATAGGTGCGGCACCTTTGTAGGAGGGGATAAGGTTCCTAGAAATCAGGTTTTTAGGTCTCCTAAACTGAAATTGAGTCCCTTTTGCAGCAGGAATTAAGTTAGGAAAGGATTAGGATAGGATAAGATAAGGCATCGTAAGATAAGATAAGGTTTGGATAAGATAAGGATAAGATAAGGTAGTTTTGGATAATGTTTTGGATAATTCTCCTTCTTTGTAGCTGATTCCTTATCTTCTTTGACTTGGATTTATTTCTTCAACTCTTTTGCACATTCCTAGCCTCTCTTGAACTTCAAATTCGTCCATCCATCTTGCTCCAATCTTGTGTTATCCATTCCAAGCCCAAAACTGCTCTAAAATGCTCCAAATTGCATTCTTTTGCATACTTTGCTTCTAGGACCTACAAACACACGAAAATGACTTAAGACACTATAATAAGCAACAAATAACTAAGTAAATGCAAGAAAACACACTAACTAAGTCGCATAAATATGCTCCTATCAGCTAGAGGAGAATTTCGAAACCATGATCATATTTGCATTATGAATTGATTACTTTCAGTTGTGATTTCATAAATTGTGAATGCAATTTACTTAACTGTTTTATTCAAAACTTATTCTTGTATGTTGATTGAGGCGGCCAACTTAGTTTGCATGCATGAATTTGATGCTAGAATATAAGGGAGTTTCACCTAATCGTTATGAACTTATATTCATAAGTAGTGGAGGTTGCTAGTCACAATCGTGTTAAGTAAATTCCTGGCATAAGTATCATGCAATTCGTAGTTACGAGTGCCTTGTCAATGCTTATGATTTTCATAGAACTTAATGATCTTTGCTCGTACCTCTATTATGCAATTCATGTAGGGAACATGTGGAGAATGCTTTGGGTTGTTGTATGCAATCATCCAATTCAATGAAATTAGGAAAATCTGAGGGTTAATTAGATTCACGGTTAATCTGGGGCGTTGAGAATTCATGGTTTATTGAAAAGCAATTGGAAATCGATTTGTATGCAAGTGTGTCATGTGTGGAGAAAGACCCTCTAGCTAGTCCATCATCCATCCAAAACACCTAATTTCGTGCAAATCTGTCCAGTTCTAGTTTCTGTTTTGTTTTACTTTATTTTCGTCCAAATTCCAATCGCCCTTTACTTTGTTGTGATAATTAGGTTAGAATCTGTCTGATTTGTGTTTTTAAGTGTTTTGAGTCAAGTTCAAGTTAATTTTCATCCAAATAACTTCATAGAGTCAGTTTTGAGTCTAATTCATTGTTTTGTGCTGTTTTGAGTCTTTCTAGTTAGTTTTGAGTCTTTTTAGTTTGTATTGAGTCTATAGAGTCTAGTTAAGTGTTTTTAAGTTTCTTTTTGTGTTTTTGTGTTTTAAAGTCAGTTTAGTTTAGATTAGCAATCCCTCATAATCCTCAGTCCAGAACGATCCCTACTTATACATGTACTACAATTGTCAAAAAGAGGGTTTAATTTGAGTGCTTAACTTTTATCACATTAATAAACTTACAGAAACAAACAAACAAACAACTAACTAATCATGGCAAGATAAATGCAGGAAAGAGAAGGGTTTAGTTAGCTTGTTTCTGATAGGAGCATATTTATGCGACTTAGTTAGCTTGTTTTCATGCATTTACGTTGTTAGTTCTTAGTTAATTTTGTATTTTAAGCTATTTTCGTGTGTTTGTAGGTTCAAAGTGTCAAGATGGCAAAAAGAAGCAATTTGGAGCATTCTAGAGCACTTTTGGGCCAAGATTGGGTAGTGCAAGCATGGAGGCAAGTTGATGGACGAAATTGAAGATAGAAAGCCTTGAAATCAGCTAAGAAGATGGAAGAAAGAAGTCAAAGATAAAGAAGATAAGGAATCAGCTCAAAAGAAGGAGAATTATCCAAAACATTATCCAAAACAACCTTATCTTATCTTATCTTATCCAATCCTTATCTTATCTTATCCAATCCTTATCTTATCTTATCCTAATCTTATCCTAACCTATTTTCTTCAGTTTAGGGGACTTAAAACCTGATTTCTATAAGTCGTATCCATTCTCCTACAAAAGTGGCGCCCCAAACTCTTCTAGAAACCCCAAAATCTGCCCAGAACCGCATTCTTTCTAGAAGCCTAAAAATCTAGCGCCTCCCTCCTTTCTAGAAGGTCTTTTCCTTGCCTTGCAAGGCTCCCTGCCTTATCCCTTTGTGCCGTGCCTTCTCACTCCCATTCCCTCTTGGATTCTGACTTATTAAGCCTTTTCCTTGTGGATTTGGGTTCTACAAATCCTTTTCAGAAATCAATTGGGCCACAATCCTTTTTCCTAATGGATTCACAATTTCTGCCGCACCTAGGGCCCTAATTCCTTGTTTATGCTGAGTCCTGGCCCTAATCTAATTACCCTAGGGTTTGTGGTGCCTATATATACAAGTTTAGAGGGTTTCCGCAGGTTTCACCACCCTCCATATACATCATTCACGCCAAAAATCACCCACCACTCTCTGCTGCACCCTTCCCTCACCATTCTCCATAGTTTCTGACCTAATTCACCCTCTGCCGCACCATACCATCCAATCACCCCCATATACATTCAGAAAACCATACTTTGCCGCAGAGAAGAGAAGAGAAGGCTTGCCGTGCAACCATTGGAGTTTCTTGGAGTTCTTTCTTCTCTTGTTTGATCTTCATGTTTAATTTAACTTGCTTTTCAATTATGTTGAACATGTGGAACTAATTCCGTTGTAGTTAGAGGTGGAATCAAAGCCATGGACATATGTTTGATATGAATTGATTACCTTCAGTTATTGTTTCATAAATTGTGAATGTGGTTTGCTTAACTGTTTTATTAAGAACTTGTTCTTGTGTGTTGATTAAAGATGCATACTTAGTTTGCATGCATGAATTTGATGCTAGGATATAAGGGAATTTCACCTAATCGTTAGGAACTTATATTCACAAGTAGTAAAGATTGCTAGTCACAATTGTGTTAAGTAAATCCTAGGCAAGAGTAACATGCGTATTCCATAGTTATGAATGCCTTGTCAATGTTTATGATTTCCATGGAACTTAATGATCTTTGATATGTATCTCTATCATGCGTATTCCATAGTTAGGGAACTTGATAAGAATAATTTGGTTGTGATGCGTTATCCATTCAATTCAATGAACTTAGGGAAATCTGGGAATTGATTAGTGCAATACAATTAATTCAAAGCATTGTCATTCATGGTTTATCGAAAGAATAACTGGAAATCAATTCATATGCATATGTTCATGTGTGGAGAGGAACCCTCTAACTAGTTTTCACCCATGAATTCACCTTTATCTCTTTCAATTTACTTTGTTTGCTTAAATCTGCTTAGTTTTGCTTAATTCGTCCAAAAACCCCCCTAGTTCTTAATTGAGTCTTAGTTTGTTTAAATTCATCCAAATCTGTCCCCTTTTAGTGTTTTGAGTCTAACTAGTCCAAAAGTCATCCAATTCACCCCTTAGAACCTGTTTTGAGTCTGTTTAAGTTAGTTTTGTTGTTTTGAGTCTATTTAGCCTGTTTTGAGTCTCTAGTGTCTAGAATCTGTCTAGTTGAGTTTTATTTGTTGGTTTAAGTTTGTTTTGGTTTGTTTGAGTCAAGTTAGGTTGTTTTAAGTTGTTTGACGTTAAAATTCGTTCAGATTGACCCATAGTACCTGTTTTCATTGTCTAGAGTCCAGTTTTAGTGTTTTAGAGTTTAATTTGTATAGATTAGCATCCCTTCTAATCCCCGGCCTTAAACGATCCCTACTTTCATATACTACGTCGATAGGGTTTTAATTTGAGTGTCAAGTAATTCTCACATCAAATTTTGGCGCCGTTGCCGGGGATTAGCAAACTTGCTAATCTCCCTAGTTTCTGCCGTGTATTTTAACTTGTTTTTGTTTCTGTTTTGCTTAGTTTTCTGATTTGTTTTGTTTTCTTTGTTTTAGGTACGAGTGTATGACTCAAAGTTCTCAACCCGTTCACACACATATCTTGGAGTTTAACGACGATTTTGAGCGAGATTTGAGAAGGAAGAGGAAGCACCCAGAACCTGGTCTACTTAGTTCAAGTTCTAATTCCAAATCTGAAGTTGAAATTGAAGAGGATTTGGAAGAGGAGCACGACATGGCTGCAAATAACGGAACAATCAAAGAACTTTTAGCCTCGGGATTGGACAATGCAACCCCTTTATGCATTCAGTATCCTAGGGCAGCCGAGGGTAAGACTGACGAATTCGAATTGAAGTCTAGCTTGTTGCACCACATCCTCTAGTGTCTAGAATCTGTCTAGTTGAGTTTTATTTGTTGGTTTAAGTTTGTTTTGGTTTGTTTGAGTCAAGTTAGGTTGTTTTAAGTTGTTTGACGTTAAAATTCGTTCAGATTGACCCATAGTACCTGTTTTCATTGTCTAGAGTCCAGTTTTAGTGTTTTAGAGTTTAATTTGTATAGATTAGCATCCCTTCTAATCCCCGGCCTTAAACGATCCCTACTTTCATATACTACGTCGATAGGGTTTTAATTTGAGTGTCAAGTAATTCTCACATCAAATTTTGGCGCCGTTGCCGGGGATTAGCAAACTTGCTAATCTCCCTAGTTTCTGCCGTGTATTTTAACTTGTTTTTGTTTCTGTTTTGCTTAGTTTTCTGATTTGTTTTGTTTTCTTTGTTTTAGGTACGAGTGTATGACTCAAAGTTCTCAACCCGTTCACACACATATCTTGGAGTTTAACGACGATTTTGAGCGAGATTTGAGAAGGAAGAGGAAGCACCCAGAACCTGGTCTACTTAGTTCAAGTTCTAATTCCAAATCTGAAGTTGAAATTGAAGAGGATTTGGAAGAGGAGCACGACATGGCTGCAAATAACGGAACAATCAAAGAACTTTTAGCCTCGGGATTGGACAATGCAACCCCTTTATGCATTCAGTATCCTAGGGCAGCCGAGGGTAAGACTGACGAATTCGAATTGAAGTCTAGCTTGTTGCACCACATCCCTAAATTCCACGGGTTGTCTATGGAAGATCCGAACAAGCACTTGAAGGAATTTGAAGTGGTTTGTTCAAGCATGACCCCTGTCAATGTTGATGGGAGTATATTGAAGATGAAAGCCTTTCCATTCTCTCTTTTGGAAAAGGCTAAGGATTGGCTCTACGAACTAGCACCTGGAACCGTTACTTCGTGGGAAAGCATGAAGCGCGCATTCTTAGAGAAATTTTTCCCAACTTCAAGAGTCATTCTCTTGAGGAAAAGGATAAGTGGCATTCAACAAAACCAAGGGGAATCGTTTCCAGCCTATTATGAGCGTTTCAAGGCGCTTGTTGCTTCTTGTCCACAACACCAAATGACAGAAGAGCTTCTCCTCCAATATTTCTATGAAGGACTTCTCCCCATTGAGAGACAAATGCTTGATGCTTCAGCGGGAGGAGCTTTGGTTGACAAAACACCCGTGGCTGCCAAGACTCTAATTGCAAATCGAGCCTTGAATGCGCAACAATACGAAGGAGTTGGACAGAGAGAAGGGCCACGGCAACAACAAGTGAATGAGGTAAATGCAATTGCAGAATTATGATAGGGGCATATTTATGCACCTTAGTTAGCTTGTTCTTGTGCATTTATGTTGTTTTTCCTTAGTTAAAGTAGTCTTTTAAGCTAGTTTGATGTATTTTCAGGTTCTAAGGGCAAGTATGCAAAAAGAAGCAATTTGGAGCATTCTAGAGCATTTTTGGGCCAAGATTGGGTAGTGCAAGCATGGAGGCAAGTTGATGGACCAAATTGAAGATATAAAGGCTTGAAATCAGCTAAGAAGATGGGAGAAAGAAGTCAAAGATAAAGAAGATAAGGAATCAGCTCAAAAGAAGGAGAATTATCCAAAACATTATCTAAAACAACCTTATCTTATCCTTATCTTATCCAAACCTTATCTTATCTTATCCTATCCTAATCTTATCCTACCTTAATTCCAGCTACATGGGGGACTCCTTTTCATATTAGGATGCCTAAAACCTGTTTTTACGAGGCCTTTTTGTTCTAGAAACATGCCACAACACTCCTTTCTAGAAGCCCTAAAAATCTGACGCCCCAACCTTTCTAGATGGCCTTTTCCTTGTTGGTTTGGAGTCCTAAATCCTTTTCCTTGACAACCTAGGCCAAGTAATCCCTAGCCCTATAAATACAAGCTTATGCTGCACCATTCAGACCACCACCCTCTACCATAAGTCACCTACATCCATTCACCACACACTCTTGTGCCGCAGCTTTGCAAAGGAAGGAAGGAAGGAAGAAATCTGGAGCGTTTCTAGGTGTATTCTATCCTTTGTTTTTAATGTTTCAATTCAGTTTTCTTTGTTTAATTGCTATCATGAGTAACTAAACCCCTATTAGTTAGGGGGGGAATTTGAAGCCATGGATATATGTTTCTTATGATTCGATTTACTCCAGTTATGATTTCATGAATTATGAATGTGGTTTACTTTTCTATTCTTGTTAAGAACTTGTTTATGTATGTGGGTTGGGGGTCGACACTTGATTTGCATGCATAAATTTGATGCTAGGATATAAGGGAATTGCACCTAATCGTTATGAACTTATATTCATGAGTAGTAAAGATCGCTAGTCACGATTATGTGAAGTAAACCCTAGGTTGGATGAACATGCGTTTTCCATAGTTATGAATGCCTTGTCAATGTTCATGATTTCCATTAAACTTAATGATCTTTGTTGAATGTCTCTATCATGCGTATTCCATAGTTAGGGAGTTTGAGAAAGAATAATTTGGTTGTGATGCGTTATCCATTCAATTCAATGAATCTAGGGAAATCTGGGAATTCATTAGTTCAATACAATTAATTCGGAACATTGTCATTCATGGTTTATCGAAAGAGTAACTGGGAATCAAGTTGTATACATATGTTTATGTGTGGATGAGGATCCCTTTAACTAGCCTTTCACCCTTCTTAATTCATCAAAATCGTTTTTCTAAAGTTTTTTATGCAAAGTTTCTGTTTTTAGTTTTAAATTCATCAAAAACAAATCCCCCTTTATTTTGAAGTGTTAGATTAGTTAAAATCTGTTTTGATTTGTGTTTTTAAGTGTCTTGAGTCAAGTTAAAACCTTATTTTCGTCCAAAGTAGTGTTTAAAGTCCAAAACTGCCCAGTTTGTGTTTTTAGGCAGTTTTGAGTGTTTGTCTGCTGTTTTGAGTCTTTTGGTTTGTCGTAGTGTTTTAAAGTATAGTTTTGCATTCTTGGAGTCTAATTTAGTGTTTTAACTTTGTTTTAAGTTTTTGAGTCAGTTTTCAAGTGATTTAGCAATCCCTCCTAATCCCCGGCCTAGAACGATCCCTACTTACATACTTTGCTACAATTGTCAAAAAGAGGGTTTAATTTGTGTGCTTATATATTTCGCATCAAATTTTTGGCGCCGTTGCCGGGGATTAGCAACTTTGCTAATCCCTTGGATTGTTATTTTCGTTTGGGTTAGTTGTCTAGTCTTCTGATTTTGTTTTGTTTTCTTTGTTGTACGTACTAGTGTATGACTCGAAATTCTCAACCCATTCACGCACATATCTTGGATTTTAACGACGATTTTGAGCGAGATTTGAGAAGGAAGATGAAGCACCCAGAACCTGATCTACTTAGTTCAAGTTCTAATTCTGAATCTGAAGTTGAAATTGAATCTGAATTTGAAGAGGAAGTGGAAAACATGGCTGTGGACAATCGTACAATCAAAGAGCTTTCAGCCTCAGGACTTGACAATGTCGTGCCCTTATGCATTCAATATCCTAGGGCAGCCGAGGGCAAGACTGATGAGTTTGAATTGAAGTCAAGCTTGTTGCATCACATTCCTAAGTACCATGGGCTGTCCATGGAAGATCCAAACAAGCATTTGAAGGAATTTGAGGTGGTGTGCTCAAGCATGACACCAATCAACGTAGATGGGAATATTCTGAAGTTGAAAGCCTTTCCATTCTCTCTATTTGAAAAGGCTAAGGATTGGTTATTCGAATTGGCACCTGGAACGGTCACTTCTTGGGAAAGCATGAAAAGAGCGTTTTTAGAGAAATTCTTCCCAACTTCGAGAGTTATTCTTTTGAGGAAGAGAATTAGTGGCATTGAACAAAGCCAAGGAGAATCTTTTCCAGCATATTATGAGCGTTTTAAGGCCCTAGTTGCATCCTGCCCACAACACCAAATGAAGGAAGAGCTTTTGATTCAATATTTCTATGAAGGACTTCTTCCAATTGAGAGACAAATGCTTGATGCTTCAGCGGGAGGTGCCTTGGTTGACAAAACCCCCGTGGCTGCCAAAATCTTAATTGCAAACCGAGCCTTAAATGCACAACAATACGAAGGTGTTGGACAAAGGGACCCCCCACGGCAACAACATGTGAATGAGGTAAGTGCAATTTCAGAATTGCAATCTCAAATGGCTAATCTCACTTTTCTTTTGTCACAGGTTGTTGATGGAACCAAAGTGCAAAGATCCGGGTAGTTTTACAATTCCTTGTGTTATTGGCAATACTCGATTTGAACATGCCATGTTGGACTTAGGTGCATCAATTAATGTCATGCCATATTCTGTTTATGCATCTATGAATCTAGGAGAGCTTAAAAAGAATGGTGTTATTATCCAATTAGCCGATCGAGCTAATGCATACCCAAAAGGAGTTTTGGAAGATGTTTTGGTGCAGGTAGACCACTTGATTTTTCCTGCAGATTTCTATGTGCTTGACATGGAGGATTCAGCCCACTTTTCAACATTGCCAATCTTACTTGGACGACCTTTCATGAAAACAGCTCAAACCAAGATCGACGTGGCCAAAGGAGCAGTAACTATGGAGTTTGGTGGTGATATGATTAATTTTAATATTTCTGAATCTGTTGAGAATACTAATCGTGTTCGCTCTTGTTTTGTCATTGATAAAATAAAAAATAAAGGGCAGGAACGTTCAGTATCATTCAAGAAAGATGCATTTCGAACCACCAACGAAGAGGGAATTGGATTGAAGCACAAGGATTGCACGGCCACAGCCCTAAAACCCCCAAATCTGGCCGAGAGCACCCCACATGCATTTGTTGATAGTGCTGCCACTTCATTGCAGTACATTGGTAAGCCATCTATTCCAATTTCAATTCCCATTTCAACTAATAGGTTGTTACCTTGTATGGTGCAGAATCCCAATCGAATCCAAGTTGGTGGGCATGATTACATGGACTTTAGAATGCTCAATGATAGGAGCATATTTATGCGATTTAGTTAGGGTGTTTTCTTGCATTTACTTAGTTATTTGTTGCTTATTATAGTGTCTTGAGTCATTTTCGTGTGTTTATAGGTCCAAGAAGCAAAGTAGGCAAAAGGATGCAATTTGGAGCATTTTAGAGCAGTTTTGGGCTTGGAATGGATAGCACAAGTATGGAGCAAGATGGATGGACGAATTGGAAGTTCAAGAGAGGCTAGGAATGTGCAAAAGAGTTGAAGAAATAAATCCAAGTCAAAGAAGATAAGGAATCAGCTACAAAGAATGAGAATTATCCAAAACATTATCCAAACTACCTTATCTTATCCTTATCTTATCCAAACCTTATCTTATCTTACCTTACCATGCCTTATCCTATCCTATCCTAATCCTTTCCTAACTTAATTCCTGCTGCAAAAGGGATTCAATTTCAGTTTAGGAGACCTTAAAACCTGATTTCTAGGAACCTTATCCCTTCCTACAAAGGTGCTGCACCTAACCCCTTCTAGAAACCCCAAAATATTGTTAAATAACACCCTTTCTAGAAGTCCCTAAAAAAGTGGCGCCCCAAGCCTTCTAGATGCATGATCCAGCCGCACCTTTATCCTAATTCCCTTTGGTTTTTGGCCTTCTAGATGTCATATTTCCTTCTAGGATTACATAAACCCTTTCCCCTTAGGATTGTGTTTTATTTTCCTACACAAACTACATTTTGTAATCCTTTTCCTACAAAGGTGCCGCACCCTCCCTCTATATATTCACATATTTGCCGCACCATTCACACCGTCATCTCTCATTCACACATCTCTACACTACCATTCAGCCATACCCTCATTGTGCCGCAACCTGCAAGCAAGGAAGGAAGGAATCTGGAGCGTTTTCTAGGTGTTTTCTATCTTTGTTCAATGTTTAATTTTATTTATATTTGTTTGATTGCGAACATGAGGAATAATTTCTTTATAGTTAGAGGCGAATTCAAAGCCATGGACATATGTTTTATATGAATTGATTTCCTCCAGTTATGATTTCATGAATCGTGAATGTGGTTTGCTTAACTGTGTTATTAAGAACTTGTTCTTGTGTGTTGATTAAGGATGCATACTTAGTTTGCATGCATGAATTTGATGCTAAAATATAAGGGAATTTCACCTAATCGTTATGAACTTATATTTACAAGTAGTGGAGGTTGCTAGTCACGATCGCGTTAAGTAAATTCCTGGCAGGAGTGTCATGTTTTTCATAGTCACGAATGCCTTGTCAATGCTTATGATTTTCACAAAGCTTAATGATCTTTGTTTTGTGTCTCTATCATGCTTTTCATAGTTAGGGAGCTTAATAAAGAATGATTTGGGTTGTTGTATGCTTTTCATCCAATTCAATGAGTCTAGGGAAATCTGATGATTAATTAGTTCTACACAATTAATTCGGGGCATTGTCATTCATGGTTTGTTGAAAGAATAACTGGAAATCAATTTATATGCATATGTTCATGTGTGGAGAAGGGCCCTCTAACTAGCCTTTCACCCGTTTTAAATCACCAAATTCGTTTTTCTAAAGTTTTTATGCAAAATTTCTGTTTTAAGTCTTAATTTCGTCAAAAACAATCCCCTTTTCCTTTAAACTTGTTAGTTGAGTCAAAATCTGTTTTCTTTTAGTCTTTTGAGTCAAGTTTAGTTTAATTTTCGTCAAAATCACTTGTTAGGTCTAGAATTGAGTCTTTTTGATTGTTTCTTGCTGTTTTTAGTGTTTTAAGTTAGTTTAGAGTCTATAGAGTCTAGTTTAGTGTTTTTGAGTCTTATTTGTGTTGATTAGCATCCCTAGTTAATCCCCGGTCTAGAACGATCCCTACTTACATCATTGCTACAATTGTCATCAATAGGGTTTAATTTGTGTGTCAAGTTAATTTTCACATCACTCAACACCCCAATCAGGAATGATTACTATCCCCTTCCATTCATAGATCCAGTGCATGAGCTGTTTAAGGAGCATGTGGTGGAAGAACTACCTCTGCATGCCGTGGGTACCAACCTGGAATGAATGAGCGTTTCGTCCGGCTGTACGACGTTAAAGCAAGCGCTACTTGGGAGGCAACCCATGCATTCAACAAAGGAAGACCTAGAGAGCACTCCAATTCCAGATTTGCGTTCCTAAACCCTTCTCTTTGTTGTTGTTTTCGTTTCTGCCTTGTTTATTGTTGAGTTGCTGTTTTGTTTGTTAGTTGTTTATTTGTGTTAGTTTATGCTTGAAACATTGAGGACAATGTTTGATTTAAGTGTGGGGGGGTAAACAAAGTGTTTTTGATGCAAATTCGTAGGGTTTTATCATCCATAACTTCTAATGTTGTTCCTTGCTGTTTTTAAGTGTTTTTAAGCTGTTTTGGTGTGTTTTAGTGTGTTTTGACTCAAAAATCCGAAAAAAAATCCCATAAAAATTTGAAAAATTGTTTTAAAAAAAACCCAAAAAAGAGTTGTTTTTGTGTGTTTGTTTGTGTCTTAGGGTAGCTTCCAACACAATGATGAGGATTCGGTTTGTAATTGCATGACTGTTAAAGAGAGTTGTAAACAGGGATGAAAGTTTGATTTACTCTTTGGTTTATGCTTGGTTGTGGTCATAACTTATGAATTCACTTGCAATCATAAAAGAAAAATCAGTTTTTGTGACATGCTTGAAGGAAGGAACTCAAACTAAGGCTACAACCTTGTGAGACTTGAGCCTAAACGTTTATTTGGAGAGTTAATAATCTGTGCATTGTTGTTTTCTGAAGTCGTTGCATGATCTCATCATTCTTTGCTTGGTTGCTACTTAGAATGCGTTTCATCGTTATAGTTCCAAATACTAGAACTTATACCCATTTCATTCAAAACTAAAATTGATTAGCATAACATAGACAAGATGAAGTTGTTTAGTAAACCAAGAGCCAAATAGCCGCACCCCATGTTCATTTGATTTGTAGGTTTAACCCCGTTGAGCCTTGTTTAGCCTATGTTCTTTGATAACCCACATTATCCCCACCTAGCCTAGAATAGGACCATCCATACCTTTGTTCTTAAGGCATAGTGAGCATGACCTAGAGTGAATTCCTTTTGATTGCTCTTGTGCAGAAAAACAAGTGTGGGGGAAGGGATTTATGTATGTGATTGTGTGCCAAGAAAAACAAGTGGGCACGAGTAGAAAAAGAAAAAAAATTCGTGGAAAAAGAAGAAGAAGAAGAAGAAAAAGTTGTGAAAAAGTGTGAAAAGAGTTGAAAAATAAGTGAGAATAAGCTCACAAGTGTTGGTTGTTGAAGAAAGGGTCCAAAAGGTTGAATTCGGCCCTAAGTATGTGTGATCTTCCCTTTATGTATCCAAGTTCATGGCTGCGTTTTAAAAAGGGAGTTCTAAGTGTCATATTCATTACTTTGCTCGCTATTGCTTTAAGAACGTTTGTTTTTCCTATCCTTTCTTTGTTAGCCAATACCCCTAGCCCCGTTACAACCCTATGCTTTAATCTTGAGTGTTGTGTGTTTCAATTTGTGGAGTTTGAATTTGGTTTGAGCATATGGTGTCACTGGTTCTCGCATCTAAGTAGTAGCATTCCATTCATGAGATCATATCTAAACATGTTATTAACTTCGGAAATTGCTTTTCTTGTTATACATATATGTGAGTATTAGTTTTCATATTTACATCAATCTTCTCACATATAACTAGTGTAGGGTGTGTAGTTAGAAAATCTGAGTGAAGATTGAGTGCATATCTTGTAAGGAATTGAGGGAATTCTCTAAGGCATGTTACTACATTCAAAACATCGTTTTAATTGGTTATTTGTGAACTAGTAAGTAGTGACTACGATTAAGTATGTGCTTAAGCGTAAAGATGGCCAAAATCTGTGGGAATGATGATTTTTAACATGTCATGTGCATTGGAAATCCCTGAGACAAATGTTGGAAGGTTTAGGCTGTGTTATACTTGCCTTGTTTTGTTTTGTTTACTTTGTTTCGTTTTGCTCGAGGACTAGCAAAAGCTAAGTGTGGGGGAATTTGATAGGGGCATATTTATGCACCTTAGTTAGCTTGTTCTTGTGCATTTATGTTGTTTTTCCTTAGTTCAAGTAGTCTTTTAAGCTAGTTTGATGTATTTTCAGGTTCTAAGGGCAAGTATGCAAAAAGAAGCAATTTGGAGCATTTTTGGGCCAAGATTGGGTAGTGCAAGCATGGAGGCAAGTTGATGGACCAAATTGAAGATATAAAGGCTTGAAATCAGCTAAGAAGATGGAAGAAAGAAGTCAAAGATAAAGAAGATAAGGAATCAGCTCAAAAGAAGGAGAATTATCCAAAACATTATCTAAAACAACCTTATCTTATCCTTATCTTATCCAAACCTTATCTTATCTTATCCTATCCTAATCTTATCCTACCTTAATTCCAGCTACAAGGGGGACTCCTTTTCATATTAGGATGCCTAAAACCTGTTTTTACGAGGCCTTTTTGTTCTAGAAACATGCCACAACACTCCTTTCTAGAAGCCTTAAAAATCTGACGCCCCAACCTTTCTAGATGGCCTTTTCCTTGTTGGTTTGGAGTCCTAAATCCTTTTCCTTGACAACCTAGGCCAAGTAATCCCTAGCCCTATAAATACAAGCTTATGCTGCACCATTCAGACCACCACCCTCTACCATAAGTCACCTACATCCATTCACCACACACTCTTGTGCCGCAGCTTTGCAAAGGAAGGAAGGAAGAAATATGGAGCGTTTCTAGGTGTATTCTATCCTTTGTCTTTAATGTTTCGATTGAGTTTTCTTTGTTTAATTGCTATCATGAGTAACCAAACCCCTATTAGTTAGGGGGGGAATTTGAAGCCATGGATATATGTTTCTTATGATTCGATTTACTCCAGTTACGATTTCATGACTTATGAATGTG
This sequence comes from Heteromeles arbutifolia, assembly GCA_024362995.1. Taxonomy (NCBI): domain Eukaryota; kingdom Viridiplantae; phylum Streptophyta; class Magnoliopsida; order Rosales; family Rosaceae; genus Heteromeles; species Heteromeles arbutifolia. The sequence continues at coordinate 31,371,123 of JANCRC010000002.1, read as the reverse complement.
GTTTACTTTTCTGTTCTGATTAAGAACTTGTTTATGTATGTGGGTTGGGAGTCGACACTTGATTTGCATGCATAAATTTGATGCTAGGATATATGATAGGAGCATATTTATGCGACTTAGTTAGCATGTTTCCTTGCATTTTCTTAGTTAGTTTCTACTTATTTAAGTGTTTTAAGCTATTTTCGTGTGTTTTCAGGTCCAATTGGCAAAGTTGGCAAAAAGATGCAATTTGGAGCATTTTAGAGCAGTTTGGGGCTTGGAATGGATATCACAAGTATGGAGCAAGATGGATGGACGAATTTGAAGTTCAAATGGAGCTAGGAATATGTTTCAAGGTTGGAGAAATAAATTCAAGTCAAAGAAGATAAAGAATCAGCTCAAAAGAAGGAGAATTATCCAAAACATTATCCAAACAACCTTATCTTATCTTATCTTATCCAATCCTTATCTTATCTTAACAAACCTTATCCTATCCTAATCCTTTTCTAATTCAATTCCTGATGCATTGAGGGTTTATTTTCTGATTGGGGGACATTTAAATTAAGCTTCTAGAAACCCTAAGCCTTGCCGCACCCTTATCCCTTTTCCTAGATGGTTTTAGTTCTTCTAGAAGACCAAATATCCTGTTAGGAAACCACACATATCTGCCGCATGGAATCCTTGTCCTTTGGGATTTCCTACCTTCTAGATGGCCTATTCCTGATGGGTTTAGGTTGTACAATCCTTCTCTAATTCATAAAGCAATGCCACACCTTAACCCCTATAAATAGCCTTCCTGCCGTGCCATTTAAATCATCAAGCCTTCCATTCATTCTGCCTTCACACACCCAGTCATCTGCCAGTTCTTCCTCCAAAACAACCCCCTACGCCATTCATCATCATCCATCCTTCACCAAACCCGTCCCCAAAACCCAGAAAACCCCTCTTGTGCCGCAGCTATTCAAGGAAGGAAGGAGAAGGTGCCACTCTAAGTCGTGACTATTGCTGGAGCGTTCTTAGGTGTTGTCTATCTTTGTTTTTGATGTTTCAATTCAGTTTTCTTTTGTTTAATTGCTATCATGAGGAACTAAACCCCTATTAGTTAGGGGGGGAATTTGAAGCCATGGATATATGTTTCTTATGATTCGATTTACTCCAGTTACGATTTGATGAATTATGAATGTGGTTTACTTCTCTGTTCTTATTAAGAACTTGTTTATGTATGTGGGTTGGGGGTCGACACTTGATTTGCATGCATAAATTTGATGCTAGGATATAAGGGAATTGCACCTAATCGTTATGAACTTATATTCACAAATAGTAAAGGTTGCTAGTCACAATCATGTTAAGTAAACCCTAGGCTGGATTAACATGCGTATTCCATAGTTATGAATGCCTTGTCAATGTTTATGATTTCCATTAAACTTAATGATCTTTGTTGAATGTCTCTATCATGCGTATTCCATAGTTAGGGAGTTTGAGAAAGAATAATTTGGTTGTGATGCGTTATCCATTCAATTCAATGAATCTAGGGAAATCTGGGAATTGATTAGTTCAATACAATTAATTCGGAACATTGTCATTCATGGTTTATCGAAAGAGTAACTGGGAATCAAGTTGTATACATATGTTCATGTGTGGATGAGGATCCCTCTAACTAGCCTTTCACCCCTTTTAATTCACAAAATTCGTTTTTATAAGTGTTTTATGCAAAGTTTTAGTTTTAAGTTTTAAATTCGTCAAAAACAAACCCCCTTTCATTTAAACTTGTTTTTAGAGTCAAAACCTGTTTTGTTTTAGTCTTTTGAGTCTTTTAAATTCTATTTTCATCAAAATCACTTGTTAGGTCTAGAATTGAGTCTTTTTGATTGTTTGTTGCTGTTTTTATTGTTTTGAGTCAGTTTTGAGTTTGTAGAGTCTAGTTTAGTATTTTGGAGTCTTATTTGTGTAGATTAGCACCCCTTCTAATCCCCGGCTAGAACGATCCCTACTTACACATACTACATTGATAGGGTTTAAGTTTGAGTGCAATTTAATTTCACATCAAAATTTTGGCGCCGTTGCCGGGGATTAGCAAATTTGCTAATCCCCCGTATCTGTTTGTCTTTTTGTCTTTACATTTTAGTTTTTTGATTTTGTTTTGTTTCGTTGTCTTTTTTTTTCAGGTGCTAGACATGGCAATTGCCAACATTCAAGCTCAATTGGCCAATCTTACTTCTCAATTGTCCCAGATTGCCAAAAGAACCACAATGCACACTGCCCCTACACTTAATGTGCCCTATAGGCAAGGATATCAAACTCATCAACGTCCTCAATTCACTGCAAACGGAGGCGCTTGGGGTTATCAAAGCCATAACCAATCAAGGGACAACATGTTTTCCAACGCTTACAATTCCGATTGGAGAGATTATTCAGATTATATGTGGGAGGAACCTCAACAAATTCAACAAGAAGGATATTGGCAGCCATATGAGGAGTTTCATTCAAGACCTATGCAGCCACCACAGCATCTCCCACAACAATTCCAATCGAATTCAAGTATGCCCATGAGTTATAATGAAATTCTTGAAGGACTAATCTCTTTGACGTAGGGCTCACAAAAAGAAGAACAATTGCAGCCATCTGAAGAGTTTTATCAATGGCCACATGCACCATTACAGCCTCCACCACAATCTGCCCAAACAAACTCAGGTATGTCTTTGTGTAATGATAACATTAATCAATTAATCACCTCTTTGACACAGGGAGTAGAAAATCAAAACAAGGAGATGAAAGGCCGAGTCAAAAGAGTGGATGAATTGGAGAAGCAAGTTGGGCAGATTATGGAGTTCATGGTGCAGATTCAAGAGCAAAGTGAACTCTCCAACTTAACTATTGCAAATTCGAAGGAAGATTTTGAAATCCATGATGCTATCACTCTGGGAAGTGCTATGGAGGTTGAAGCTGACCTAAAAACGTCCAAACATAGCCTAGAAGTGGATGAGGAGCTGCTGATTGAGGAGGAGGAAGAAGACATACACACAGCAAGGATAGAACAACCCTTGTCGCAGCCCCCTAAGCTCTCTCAACCACCCACCACAAATGTGAGTGAAAAGAACATTGTGGAAGCCATTCCAAAGGTGCAAAGTGATATCCCAATTCTTGGCACACCAAATCAAGTTCCTGATTGTCTTGAAGGGTTCAAAGAACTTTGTACATCAAGAAGAAAGATTCAAGAGAAGGAAGTGGCTGGAGCATATGAAGAATGCATCAAAGAAGATGTTCATGAGAAAACAAAGCCCAAGCAAGTTGAGTTTGATGACACGGGACAAGTCACAACCATTATAGTAAATCTGGCCAAGTTCAAAGTCCCTGAAACTTTCAAAGATGTGGTGTTTGTCCTTGAGTTCTCATCGGACCAAACAGGTAAGCCACCTCCCCGAATTTCAATTCTGTTTTATACTAATATGTTGTTAATGATTCAGGTACCTACACTAGAATTTAAACCACTGCCGAATCATTTCAAGTATCACCTTCCATTCAAAGATCAATTCCATGCCGTGGCCTCCAATGAAGCATAATAGAAGGAAGGTTCGTCCGGCTGGAAGACGTTAAAGCACGCGCTTCTTGGGAGGCAACCCATGCAAATAAAGAAGACCTAGGAACTCTCCGGTCCTACAACCAGATTTGCGTTCCTAAACCCTACTCTTTATTGCTTTTACTTTGCCATCTTTGTTATGTTTGTTAGTTGTGTTGTTTGCTTGCTTGTGTGTGAGTCTATGTTTGAAACATTGAGGACAATGTTTGGTTTTAGTGTGGGGGGGTAAACAAGTGTTTTCATTGAAAAATTCGTGGGTTTTTATCACCTATCACTTCTTAAGTTGCTTTTCACTGTTTTGGTGTGTTTTAGTGTGTTTTGACTCAAAAATCCGAAAATCCCATAAAAATTTGAAAAATTGTTTTAAAAAACCCAAAAAAGAGTTGTTTTTGTGTGTTTGTTTGTGTCTTAGGGTACCTTCCAACACAATGATGAGGATTTGGTTTTTAATTGCATGACTGTTAAAGAAAGTTACAAACATGGATTGAAGTTTGATATGCTCTTTGGTTTATGCTTGGTTATAGTTGACATTCATGAATTCACATGTAATCACACAAAGGATAAAATCAGTTTTTGTAACATGCTTGAAGGAAGTAACTCAAAATAACGCTACAACCCTGAGAGATTTGAGCCTTTAACGTTCTTTGGAGAGTTGAAAATCTGTGCATTTATTGTTTTCTAAAGTCGTTGCATGATCTCATCATTCTTTGCTTGGTTGCTACTTAGAATGCGTTTCATCATATAGTTCCAAATACTAGAACTTATACCCATTTCATTCATAACTAAAATTGATTAGCATAACATAGACAAGATGAAGTTGTTTAGTAAACCAGAGCCAAAAAGCCTTAACCCTTTGCATATGTATTGTAGGTTTTAACCCCGTTGAGCCTTGTTTAGCCTATGTTCTTTGTTAGCCCACATGTTCCCTACCTAGCCTAGATTAGGACCATCCTTACCCTTGTTCTTAAGGCGTAGTGAAGCCCTTCGTTCGTTATTAGGCAGCAAACAAGTGTGGGGGAAGGGATTCTTGTGTATGTGCCAAAACAGAAAAAAAGGGCACGGGAAGAAAAAAAAAACAACAAAAGAAAAAAAGAGAAAGAAAAAATTCGTGGAAAAAGACGAAGAAGAAGAAAAAGTTGTGAAGAAGTATGAAAAGTGTTCAAAATAAGCGAGATTAAAGCTCACAAGTGTTGGTTGTTGAAGAAAGGGTCCAAAAAGTTGAATTCAGCCCTAAGTATGTGTGATCTTCCCTTTATGTATCCAAGTTCGTGGCTGCGTTTTAAAAAGGGAGTTCTAAGTGTCTTATTCATTACTTTGCTCGCTATTGCTTTAAGAACGTTTGTTTTCCTTACCTTTCTTTGTTAGCCAATACCCCTAGCCCCATTACAACCCTATACTTCAATCTTGAGTGTTATGTGTTTCAATATGTGGAGTTTGGGGTTGGTATGAGCATATGGTATCCCTGGTTCTCGCGTCTAAGTAGTGGCATTCCATTCATGAGATCATATCTATACATGCATTAATAACTCCAGAAATTGCTTCTTTGTTAATACATATGTGAGTATTAGTTTTCTTACTACATCAACCTTCTCACATATAACTAGTGTAGCGAGTGTAGTCAGAAAATCTGTGTGAAAATGGAGTGTATATCTTGTGAGGAATTGAGGGATTCTCTAAGGCATGTTACTACATTCAAAAAGTTGTTTTAATTGATTAAATGCGAACTAGTAAGTGATAACTGTGATTAAGTATATGCTCGAGGGTAGGGATAACTAAAATCTATGTAAGTAATGATTTTTAACATGTTATGTTTTGTTGGAAATCCTTGAGGCGATCGTTGGAAGGTTTAGGTTTTGTTTTGTTGTTTGTTTTGCTCGAGGACTAGCAAAAGCTAAATGTGGGGGAATTTGATAGGAGCATATTTATACGACTTAGTTAGCATGTTTCCTTGCATTTTCTTAGTTAGTTTCTACTTATTTAAGTGTTTTAAGCTATTTTCGTGTGTTTTCAAGTCCAATTGACAAAGTTGGCAAAAAGATGCAATTTGGAGCATTTTAGAGCAGTTTTGGGCTTGGAATGGATATCACAAGTATGGAGCAAGATGGATGGACGAATTTGAAGTTCAAATGGAGCTAGGAATATGTTTCAAAGTTGGAGAAATAAATTCAAGTCAAAGAAGATAAGGAATCAGCTCAAAAGAATGAGAATTATCCAAAACATTATCCAAACAACCTTATCTTATCTTATCTTATCCAATCCTTATCTTATCTTAACAAACCTTATCCTATCCTAATCCTTTTCTAATTCAATTCCTGATGCATTGAGGGTTTATTTTCTGATTGGGGGACATTTAAATTAAGCTTCTAGAAACCCTAAGCCTTGCCGCACCCTTATCCCTTTTCCTAGATGGTTTTAGTTCTTCTAGAAGACCAAATATCCTGTTAGGAAACCACACATATCTGCCGCATGGAATCCTTGTCCTTTGGGATTTCCTACCTTCTAGATGGCCTATTCCTGATGGGTTTAGGTTGTGAAATCCTTCTCTGATTCATAAAGCAATGCCGCACCTTAACCCCTATAAATAGCCTTCCTGCCGTGCCATTTAAATCATCAAGCCTTCCATTCATTCTCTGCCTTCACACACCCTGTCATCTGCCAGTTCTTCCTCCAAAACAACCCCCTACGCCATTCATCATCATCCATCCTTCACCAAACCCGTCCCCAAAACCCAGAAAACCCCTCTTGTGCCGCGGCTATTCAAGGAAGGAAGGAGAAGGTGCCACTCTAAGTCATGACTATTGTTGGAGCGTTCTTAGGTGTTGTCTATCTTTGTTTTTGATGTTTCAATTCAGTTTTCTTTTGTTTAATTGCTATCATGAGGAACTAAACCCCTATTAGCTAGGGGGGGAATTTGAAGCCATGGATATATGTTTCTTATGATTCGATTTACTCCAGTTACGATTTCATGAATTATGGATGTGGTTTACTTTTCTGTTCTTATTAAGAACTTGTTTATGTATGTGGGTTGGGGGTCAACACTTGATTTGCATGCATAAATTTGATGCTAGGATATAAGGGAATTGCACCTAATCGTTATGAACTTATATTCACAAGTAGTAAAGGTTGCTAGTCACAATCATGTTAAGTAAACCCTAGGCTGGATTAACATGCGTATTCCATAGTTATGAATGCCTTGTCAATGTTTATGATTTCCATTAAACTTAATGATCTTTGTTGAATGTCTCTATCATGCGTATTCCATAGTTAGGGAGTTTGAGAAAGAATAATTTGGTTGTGATGCGTTATCCATTCAATTCAATGAATCTAGGGAAATCTGGGAATTGATTAGTTCAATACAATTAATTCGGAACATTGTCATTCATGGTTTATCGAAAGAGTAACTGGGAATCAAGTTGTATACATATGTTCATGTGTGGATGAGGATCCCTCTAACTAGCCTTTCACCCTTTTTAATTCACAAAATTCGTTTTTATAAGTGTTTTATGCAAAGTTTTAGTTTTAAGTTTTAAATTCGTCAAAAACAAACCCCCTTTCATTTAAACTTGTTTTTAGAGTCAAAACCTGTTTTGTTTTAGTCTTTTGAGTCTTTTAAATTCTATTTTCATCAAAATCACTTGTTAGGTCTAGAATTGAGTCTTTTTGATTGTTTGTTGCTGTTTTTATTGTTTTGAGTCAGTTTTGAGTTTATAGAGTCTAGTTTAGTATTTTGGAGTCTTATTTGTGTAGATTAGCATCCCTTCTAATCCCCGGCTAGAACGATCCCTACTTACACATACTACATTGATAGGGTTTAAGTTTGAGTGCAATTTAATTTCACATCAATATAAGGGAATTGCACCTAATCGTTATGAACTTATATTCATGAGTAGTAAAGATCGCCAGTCACGATTATGTGAAGTAAACCCTAGGTTGGATTAACATGCGTTTTCCATAGTTATGAATGCCTTGTCAATGTTCATGATTTCCATTAAACTTAATGATCTTTGTTGAATGTCTCTATCATGCGTATTCCATAGTCAGGGAGTTTGAGAAAGAATAATTTGGTTGTGATGCGTTATCCATTCAATTCAATGAATCTAGGGAAATCTGGGAATTCATTAGTTCAATACAATTAATTCAGAACATTGTCATTCATGGTTTATCGAAAGAGTAACTGGGAATCAAGTTGTATACATATGTTTATGTGTGGATGAGAATCCCTTTAACTAGCCTTTCACCCTTCTTAATTCATCAAAATCGTTTTTCTAAAGTTTTTTATGCAAAGTTTCTGTTTTTAGTTTTAAATTCGTCAAAAACAAATCCCCCTTTATTTTGAAGTGTTAGATTAGTTAAAATCTATTTTGATTTGTGTTTTTAAGTGTCTTGAGTCAAGTTAAAACCTTATTTTCATCCAAAGTAGTGTTTAAAGTCCAAAACTGCCCAGTTTGTGTTTTTAGGCAGTTTTGAGTGTTTGTTTGCTGTTTTGAGTCTTTTGGTTTGTCTTAGTGTTTTAAAGTGTAGTTTTGCATTCTTTGAGTCTAATTTAGTGTTTTAACTTTGTTTTAAGTTTTTGAGTCAGTTTTCAAGTGATTTAGCAATCCCTCCTAATCCCCGGCCTAGAACGATCCCTACTTACATACTTTGCTACAATTGTCAAAAAGAGGGTTTAATTTGTGTGCTTATATATTTCGCATCAAATTACAATCTCAAATGGCTAATCTCACTCTTCTTTTGTCACAGGTTGTGGATGGAACCAAAGCACAAGGGCCGGCCATATGTGGAGTGTGTTCTATGCAGGGACATCTCAACGATCAATGCCCTCAATTGATTGAGAATGGGAGGTGGGAAACTGCCCAAGCCGTGGGTTTTCAAGGCCAAACCCAACAAAGACACGGCCCATACTCAAACACATACAATCCGGGATGGAGAGATCATCCAAACTTCAAGTGGAGGGACTCTCAACAAGCACAGCCACAAAGCGGATTTAGACAGCCCCCCTAGGATGTTTCCAAGGCCGTATGCAGCCCCACAACCTCAACCAACTTCCGCCCAAACTAATTCAGGTTTGTCGTTAAATAATGATAAAATTCTTCAAGTACTAACCTCTTTGACGCAGGACGTGCAGAGCATAAAAAATCAAGCTAAAGAGGTGGACGAATTGAAGAAACAAATGGGGCAAATGGCTGAATTCATGGGCCAATTCCGAGAACAAGGCAGATTACCTAGTTCAATCGTTGTTAATCCTAAAGGAGGATTTGAAACCGCCCAAGCAATCACGTTGAGAAGTGGTAAGCAGGTTGGAACTGATTCACAACCATCTAGATCAAGTCAAGAAGAGGACAAGAAGCTGCAATTGGAGGAGGATGAATCACCCAAACCCACGGCAAGGAATGCACAATCCTTGCCGCAGCCAATTCCCATTTCTAAACCATCCCCAACCATCAAGGTAAGTTCCAATATGAATTCTTCTAGCTCTACTCCACTAATTATGCCCTTTCCTGGCAGGTTGCGGCAATAAAAGAAAGAGGATGCTGAAAAAGACATTCTAGAGACATTCCGGAAAGTTCAAGTCAATATCCCACTCCTTGATGCAATAAAGCAAGTCCTAAGGTATGCTAAGTTTTTGAAAGAGCTTTGTACAACATGGAGAAGGATTTCTAACAAAGAAGTGGTTCAAGTAAGTGAGAATGTCTCTGCTGTTCTACAAAGGAAATTACCCCCTAAATGCAAAGATCCAGGCAGTTTTACAATTCCTTGCGTTATTGGTAATACTAAGTTTGAACATGCTATGTTAGACTTAGGAGCTTCAATTAATGTCATGCCATACTCTATTTATACATCTATGAACTTAGGTGAGCTTAAAAACGATGGTGTTATAATTCAATTAGCCGATCGTTCTAATGCATATCTAAAAGGAGTTTTGGAAGATGTTTTGGTGCATGTTGGAAATCTGATTTTTCCAGCGGACTTTTATGTGCTTGACATGGAGGATACACCCCATTCTACCCCATTGCCGATCCTCCTTGGGAGACCTTTCATGAAAACAGCCCGCACCAAGATCGATGTGTTCAAAGGGATGTTGACAATGGAATTTGATGGGGAAGTTATTGATTTCAATCTTGCTGAAACTATTAAATTTCCTAAAGAAAATCATTCTTGTTTTGCTATTGATATATTTGATGAATTGGCGCGGGATTACCTTGATGCCTTGGAGAGGGATCCCCTTGAATCAACAATTGCACAAGGAATTGGGCAAAAACCCAATATTGCCATGCCTAGAAGTGAAGAAGAGACCGAGATGGTGGCTGCCCTAGAGTCACTACCTCAGCACCGTGGTAAGCCTTCAAAACCAATTTCAATTCCAATTTCTACTAACAAGTTGTTACCCTCGGTGATTCAGGCACCCGTACTTGAGCTTAAACCATTGCCGGATCATTTGAAGTACGTCTTTTTGGGAGATAACGAAACATTGCCCGTCATTGTGTCCTCCACACTTACGGCAACAGAGGAAGAAAAGTTAATTCGGGTGTTGAAAGAGCACAAAACAGCCATTGGGTGGACATTGGCCGATATTAGGGGGATTAGCCCTACAACATGCATGCATCGCATACTTCTAGAGGAGGGGGCTAAACCAACTCGAGAGGCTCAACGCCGACTCAACCCTCCAATGATGGAAGTTGTGAAGAATGAGATTATAAAGCTTCTTGATTGTGGAGTGATTTATCCAATCTCAGATAGCCGTTGGGTTTCACCGGCGCAATGTGTTCCAAAGAAATCTGGGGTCACTGTGGTGAAGAATGCGGAGAATGAACTTGTGCCCACACGTGTCCAAACAGGTTGGAGAGTGTGCATCGACTATAGGAAGCTAAACGCCACCACGAGGAAGGACCACTTCCCTTTGCCGTTCATTGATCAAATGCTTGAAAGGTTAGCCCGTCATTCTTTTTATTATTTTCTTGCTGGTTATTCTGGGTATAATCAGATTGTTATAGCTCCGGATGACCAAGAAAAGACCACTTTCATGTGCCCCTTTGGTACCTTTGCCTATCGTCGCATGCCATTCGGTTTATGCAATGCACCTGCCACCTTTCAAAGATGCATGGTAAGTATCTTTTCAGATTTTGTGGAGAAGATTATTGAGGTATTCATGTATGATTTTAGTGTTTTTGGGGATTCGTTTGATGGGTGCTTAGATAATCTCACTTTGATTCTAAAACGTTGCATTGAAACTAACCTTGTTTTGAATTGGGAAAAATGTCACTTTATGGTAAAACAAGGCATAGTTTTAGGTCATACCATTTCAGAAAGGGGAATTGAGGTTGATAAATAAAAAATAGACCTTGTGCGTTACTTACCCTCTCCTACTTTGGTTAGAGAGGTTCGTTCTTTTCTTGGACATGCAGGTTTCTATAGGCGATTCATCAAGGATTTTTCGAAGATCTCCACCCCCCTTTGCCGTCTCCTCCAGAAAGATGTGACTTTTGTGTTTGATGAGGAACGTGAGAAGGCATTCAAACACCTCAAAGAGATGCTAACTTCGGCCCCTTTCATAGTCCCACCAGATTGGAGCCTTCCTTTTGAGCTTATGTGTGATGCTTCTGATTATGCATTAGGAGCTGTTTTGGGACAAAGGAAGGACAAGAAGCCCCATGTCATCTATTATGCATCTCGGACCTTGAATGATACACAATTGAATTACTCTACCACTGAAAAAGAACTTCTTGCTGTTGTGTTTGCTTTAGATAAGTTTCGTTCTTATTTACTTGGTACTAAAGTTATTATTTACACTGACCATGCAGCTTTGAAGTATTTGTTCACCAAGAAAGAGGCCAAACCAAGACTCATTCGCTGGATGCTTCTTCTCCAAGAGTTCGATATTGAAATCCGGGACAAGAAAGGGAGTGAAAACGTGGTGGCTGACCACTTGAGCCGTATGGTGCATAAGGAGGAGGCCGTGCCTATCCAAGAGACATTCCCAGATGAGTAGCTGCTGTCCATCAAGGTAAGTGAGTCATGGTATGCTGATTTAGTGAATTATTTGGCGTCTAAACACATTCCAAGAGAGCTAAACAAGCACCAACGTGAAAAATTTCAAAAGGATGCACGTTCTTATGTTTGGGATGACCCATACTTGTGCAAATATTGCCCTGATCAGATTCTTCGTAGGTGTGTGCATAATTATGAGTTTAATTTAATTTTAACTTTTTGTCACACTTATGCATGTGGAGGTCACTTTGGCACTCAAAGAACAGCACATAAAGTTTTAGAATGTGGATTTTATTGGCCTACTATCTTTAGAGATGCTAGAACTTTTTGTATGACATGTGATCGTTGTCAAAGAACTGGTAATATTAGTGCAAGAACCCAAATGCCGCAGCACCCTATATATTCTGTCGAAATCTTTGACGTTTGGGGTATTGATTTCATGGGGCCTTTCCCTTCTTCACATGGTTTCCTTTATATTTTGCTTGCTGTGGATTATGTGTCGAAATGGGTGGAAGCAAAAACCACCCGTGCTAATGATTCTAAAGTGGTTGCAGATTTCATTAAAACTAACATATTTGCAAGGTTTGGAATGCCAAGAGTACTAATCAGTGATGGGGGCTCCCATTTTTGCAATCGAACCATTGAGGCGCTGCTCAAGAAGTATAATGTCACGCATAAGGTTTCAACACCTTATCATCCTCAAACAAGTGGGCAAGCCGAGGTTTCTAATAGGGAAATCAAGCAGGTTTTGGAGAAGACAGTTGGACCAACTCGGAAGGATTGGAGCTTGCGTTTGAATGATGCATTGTGGGCATATCGTACTGCCTACAAAACACCAATTAAGATGTCCCCATTTCGGCTGATTTATGGGAAACCATGTCACTTACCTGTTGAGTTAGAGCATCGGGCACATTGGGCTGTGAAGACATTCAACATGGACATTGATGCCGCTAGGATTCATAGGAAGCTTCAATTGAATGAGCTTGAAGAGATAAGGAATGAAGCTTATGAGAACGCTCACATTTACAAGGCGAAAACAAAGGCTGCCCATGACAAGATGATTCGTTGCAAAGTGTTCTTTGTGGGGCAGAAAGTGTTACTTTTCAATTCTCGCCTTCGGTTGTTTCCGGGTAAGTTACGTTCTAAGTGGATTGGTCCTTTTGTTGTTACTAATGTTTTCCCTCATGGTGCAATTCAAATCCAAAGTTTGAAGACGGATCAAGAGTTTAAAGTGAATGGACATCGGTTGAAGCCATATTATGAGACTTTTGAGGAGCATGTTGTGGAGGATGTACCCCTCCACGCCGTGGGTTTCATGGGAGCGTAAATGGAAGAATCGTTCGGCTGGAAGACGTTAAAGCAAGCGCTTCTTGGGAGGCAACCCCTGTGTTCAAACGAGAGAAAGATGGAATTCTAGCTCCAAAACCAGATTTGCGTTCTTAAACTCTCTCTCTTTATTGCTTCTGTTTTGCCATGTCTGTTATGTGTGTTAGTTGTGTTATTTGCTTGTTTTTGTGTGAGTTTATGTTTGAAACATTGAGGACAATGTTTGATTTAAGTGTGGGGGGGGGGGGTAACAAAGTGTTTTTGCATGAAATTCGTGGGTTTTTATCACCTCTCACTTTGAATGTTGTTTTCCGTGTTTTTAAGTGTTTTTAAGCTGTTTTGGAGTCTTTTAGTGTGTTTTGAAAAGAAAATCCGAAAATACCATAAAAATTTGAAAAATTGTTTTGAAAAACCCAAAAAGAGTTGTTTTTGTGTGTTTGTTTGTGTCTTAGGGTACCTTCCAACACAATGATGAGGATTCGGTTTTTAATTGCATGACTATTGAGGATAGTTATAAACATGGATGGAGGTTTGAATTGCTCTCTGGTTTATGCTTGATTATGGTTATAGTTCATGAATTCATGTTTAATCAAAAAGAGAAAAAAATCAGTTTTTGTAACATGCTTGAAGGAAGAATCTCAAACTAACGCTACAATCCTGAGAGACTTGAGCTTAAAACGTTCTGTGGAGAGTTAAAAATCTGAACATTTATTGTTTTCTAAAGTCGTTGCATGATCTCATTATTCTTTGCTTGGTTGCTACTTAGAAGGCGTTTCATTATTTAGATCCAAATACTAGAACTCATACCCGTTTCATTCAAAGCATGAAATTGATTAGCATAACACATAAACAAGATGAAGTTGTGTAGTGAACCAGTGCCAAATAGCCGAACCTCCCTATGTTATTTGTTTTGTAGGTTTAACCCTTTTGAGCCTTGTTTAGCCTATGTTCTTTGTTTACCCACATTATCCCTACCTAGCCTAGATTAGGACCATCCTTACCCTTGTTCTTAAGGCGTAGCTAAGCATGACTTAGAGTGAATTCCCTTTGTTCGTTATTGGGCAGCAAACAAGTGTGGGGGAAGGGAAGTTGTACATTTATGTGTGCCAAAGTATCAAAAGAGGCACGGGTGAAGAAGCAGAAAAAAAAAAAGAAAAAACAGAGAAGACAAATTCGTGCAAAAGAAAAAGAAGAAAAGTTTGTGAAAAAAAAAAGGTATGAAAAGTGTTCAAAATAAGTGAGAATAAGCTCGCAAGTGTTGATTGTTGAAGAAAGGGTCCAAAAAGTTAAATTCGGCCCTAAAATATGTGTAATCTTCCCCTTATGTATCAAAGTGTGTGGATGCATTTAGAAAGGGAGTTCTAAGTGTCATATTTGTTACTTTGCTTGCTTTTGCTTTAAGAACGTTTGTTTTCCTTACCTTTCTTTGTTAGCCAATACCCTTAGCCCCGTTACAACCCTATACTTCAATCTTGAGTGTTGTGTGTTTCAATATGTGGAGTTTGGGATTGGTACGAGCATATGGTATCCCTGGTTCTCACATCTAAGTAGTAGCATTCCATTCATGAGATCATATATAAACATGTTTATTAACTCCAGAAATTGCTTTCTTTGTCATAAACATATGTGAGTGTTCGTTTTCATGTTTACATCAATCTTCTCACATATACTTAGTATGAAAAGTGTAGTTAGAAAATCTGAGTGAAAATAAGAGTGTACCTAGTGAGGAATTGAGTGAATTCTCTAAGGCATGTTACTACGTTCAAAACATTGTTTTAATTGGTTAAATGAGAGCTAATGAATGGTGACTGTGGTTAAGTATATACTAAAGGGTGGGGAAGACTAAAAGCTGTGGTTATGATGATCTTAAATATGTCATGTATGTTAGAAATCCCTGAGGTGAAAATTGGAAGGTCTAGTTTGTTTGGTGTTTGTTTCGTTTGTTTGGTTTCGTTTTGCTTGAGGACTAGCAAAAGCTAAGTGTGGGGGAATTTGATAGGAGCATATTTATGCGACTTAGTTAGTTAGCTTGTTTTCATGCATTTACGTTGTTAGTTCTTAGTTAATTTTGTATTTTAAGCTATTTTCGTGTGTTTGTAGGTTCAAAGTGTCAAGATGGCAAAAAGAAGCAATTTGGAGCATTCTAGAGCACTTTTGGGCCAAGATTGGGTAGTGCAAGCATGGAGGCAAGTTGATGGACGAAA
Source organism: Heteromeles arbutifolia (assembly GCA_024362995.1). Lineage (NCBI taxonomy): Eukaryota > Viridiplantae > Streptophyta > Magnoliopsida > Rosales > Rosaceae > Heteromeles > Heteromeles arbutifolia. The sequence continues at coordinate 31,356,051 of JANCRC010000002.1, read as the reverse complement.
TTGAAGATATAAAGGCTTGAAATCAGCTAAGAAGATGGAAGAAAGAAGTCAAAGATAAAGAAGATAAGGAATCAGCTCAAAAGAAGGAGAATTATCCAAAACATTATCCAAAACAACATTATCTTATCTTATCTTATCTTATCCTAATCTTATCCTAACCTGTTTTCTTCAGTTTAGGGGACTTAAAACCTGATTTCTAGAAGTCGTATCCATTCTCCTACAAAAGTGGCGCCCCAAACTCTTCTAGAAACCCCAAAATCTGCCCAGAACCACATTCTTTCTAGAAGCCTAAAAATCTGGCGCCCCCCTCCTTTCTAGAAGGTCTTTTCCTTGCCTTGCAAGGCTCCCTGCCTTATCCCTTTGTGCCGTATCTCTATTATGTGCTTTCATGTAGGGAACTTTTGAAGAATAATTTGATTGTGATGCGCTTTTTCCGTCCAATTCAATGGCATGAGGAAAATCTGAGTGTTAATTTAAGCGTACCTAATTAATCTGGGGTGTTGAGAATTCGTGGTTTATTGAAAAGCAACTGGAAATCGTTTTGTTTGCAAGTGTGTCATGTGTGGAGAAGAACCTCCTAGCTAGCCCGTCATCCATAGATTTGCCCAAATTCGTGCAGATTTCATTAGTTCTTTAATTTACTTGTTTTGTTTTCAAATTCGTCAAAACCCAATCCCCCTTTACTTTGTTGAGTCATATTAGTTAGAAACTGATTTAGTTTGTGTTTTTAAGAGTTTTGAGCCTAGTCAAAACCTATTTTCGTCCAAATTTACTCTTAGTGGCAGATTTGAGTCTTTTAGCTTGTTTTGTGCTGTTTTGTGTCTTTTGAGTTGTTTTAGTGTTTTAGAGTTTAGTTTTGCATTCTTTGAGTCTAGTTTAGTGTTTTTAACTTAGTTTTACGTTTTTGAGTCAGTTTCAAGTGTTTTAGCAATCCCTCCTAATCCCCGGTCTAGAACGATCCCTACTTGCGTCTATACTACAATTGTCAACAAGAGGGTTTAATTTGTGTGCTTATATATTTCGCATCAGATACCTCTAATTAAGCTTCATTGGAGGCCACGGCATGGAATTTATCTTTGAATGGAAGGTGATACTTGAAATGATCCGGCAATGGTTTAAATTCTAGTGTGGGTGCCTGAATCATTACAATCAGCAAGTTAGTAGAAAACAAAATTGAAATTGGAGAAGATGGCTTACTTGCTTGCTCCAACACAAACTCAATGACAAACACCACATCTTTGAATGTTTCAGGAATGTTGGACTTGGCCAGATTAAATGTGATGGTTGTGACTTGTCCCGTGTCATCAAACTCAACTTCTTTGGGCTTTGTTGTCTCATATACGTCCTCTTTGATGCATTCTTCATATGCTCCAGCTACTTCTTGCACTTGAATCATTCTTCTTGATGTACAATTCTCTTGGAACAGTTCAACACATTCTGGAACTTGATTTGTTGCATCAAGAATTGGAATTGATAGGAGCATATTTATGCGACTTAGTTAGTGTGTTTTCTTGCATTTCCTTAGCTATTTGTTGCTTAGTATAGTGTTTAAAGTCATTTTCGTGTGTTTTTAGGTCCAAGAAGCAAAGTTGGCAAAAAGATGCAATTTGGAGCATTTTAGAGCAAATCTGGGCTTGGAATGGATAGCACAAGCAATGGGCAAGCAGATGGACGAATTTGGAGTTCAAATGGAGCTAGGAATATGTTTCAAGGTTGGAGGAATAAATTCAAATCAAAGAAGATAAGGAATCAGCTCAAAAGAAGGAGAATTATCCAAAACATTATCCAAACAACCTTATCTTATCCAATCCTTATCCTATCTTAACTAACCTTATCCTATCCTAATCCTTTGCTAATTCAATTCCTGGTACAATGAGGGTTTATTTTCTGATTGGGGGACATTTAAATTAAGTTTCTAGAAACCCTTAGCCTTGCCGCACCCTTATCCCTTCTCCTAGGTGGTTTTATTTCCTTCTAGAAGACCAAATGTCCTGTTAGGAAACCACACATATCTGCCGCATGGAATCCTTGTCCTTTGGGATTTCCTACCTTCTAGATGGCCTATTCCTGATGGGTGTAGGTTGTGTAATTCCTCTTTGATTCCTAAAGCCACTTATGCCGCACCTTAACCCCTATAAATACCCATCTTTGCCGTGCCATTTAACAATCAAGCCTTCCATTCATTCTCTGCCGTCACACACCCATTCATACGCAGCCCTCTCTACAAAACCCCCCACGCCAGTCATCATCATCCATCCTTCACCAAACACATCCCCAAAACCCAGAAAACCCCTTTTGTGCCGCAACTATTCAAGGAAGGAAGGAGAAGGTGCCATTCTAAGTCGTGACTGTCATTCAAAGCATTGAATTGCTGGAGCGTTCTTAGGTGTTGTCTATCTTTGTTTTTAATGTTTCAATTCAGTTTTCTTTGTTTAATTGCTATCATGAGGAACTAAACCCCTATTAGTTAGGGGGGGAATCTGAAGCCATGGATATATGTTTCTTATGATTTGATTTACTCCAGTTATGATTTCATAAATTGTGAATGTGGTTTACTTATCTGTTTTATTAAGAACTTGTTCTTGTGTGTTGATTAAGGATGCATACTTAGTTTACATGCATGAATTTGATGCTAGGATATAAGGGAATTTCACCTAATCGTTATGAACTTATATTCACAAGTAGTAAAGGTTGCTAGTCACAATCATGTTAAGTAAACCCTAGGCTGGATTAACATGCGTATTCCATAGTTTTGAATGCCTTGTCAATGTTTATGATTTCCATTGAACTTAATGATCTTTGTTGAATGTCTCTATCATGCGTATTCCATAGTTAGGGAGTTTGAGAAAGAATAATTTGGTTGTGATGCGTTATCCATTCAATTCAATGAATCTAGGGAAATCTGGGAATTGATTAGTTCAATACAATTAATTCAGAACATTGTCATTCATGGTTTATTGAAAGAGTAACTGGGAATCAAGTTGTATACATATGTTTATGTGTGGATGAGGATCCCTCTAACTAGCCTTTCACCCTTCTCGATTTCATCAAAAAATCGTTTTTCTTTAAAGTTTGGTTACAAGTTTCGGTTTTAAATTTCAATTTCGTCAAAACAATCCCCCTTGCTTTTAAGTCTTGTTTTTAGAGTCTAAATCTGTTTTCTTTTAGTCTTTTGAGTCAAGTTATAACATATTTTCGTCCACATTCTTCCTTAGTGCTCAAAACTGACCAGAAAGTGGTTTTAAGGCAGTTTTGAGTGTTTGTTTGCTGTTTTGAGTCTTTTGGTTTGTTTTAGTGTTTTAAAGTATAGTTTTGCATTCTTTGAGTCTAGATTAGTGTTTTAAACTTTGTTTTTACGTTTTTGAGTCAGTTTCAAGTGTTTAGCAAATCCCTCCTAATCCCCGGTCCAGAACGATCCCTACTTATACATATACTACAATTGTCAAGAAGAGGGTTTAATTTGTGTGCTTATATATTTCACATCAGGAATATCACTTTGCACCTTTGGGAAGGCTTCCACGATGTCTTTTTCACTTTCATCTTTCTTGGGAATTAAAAACCTGTGAGGAAAAGGTGCATTCGGAGGAATAGCATTAGAATGAATTGAATTTGGGACGTCCTTACTTGTGGTGGGTGGTTGAGAGGGCTTAGGGGGCTGCGGCAAGGGTCGTTCTACCCTTGCCGTGTGCATGTCTTCTTCCTCCTCCTCAATCAGCAGCTCCTCATCCACTTCTAGTCTATTGCCGTGTGCATGTCTTCTTCCTCCTCCTCAATCAGCAGCTCCTCATCCACTTCTAGTCTATGTTTGGACGTTTTTAGGTCAGCTCCAACCTCCATAGCACTTCCCAAAGTGATAGCATCAAGGATTTCAAAATCTTCCTTCAAATTTGCAATAGTTTAGTTGGAGAGTTCACTTTGCTCTATAATCTGTCCTATGAATTCTACAATCTCTCCCATTTGATTCTTCAATTCACCCTACTTTTTGGCTTGATTTTGCATCACTTTGTGTTGATTTTCTTGTCCCTGAGACAAATTGGTAACTTAATCAACGTGTCATTATCCAAAGACATACCTGAATTTGTTTGGGCAGATTGTGGTGAAGGCTGTGGTGGTGCATATGGCCATTGATAGAACTCCTCAGATGGCTGCGAATATTCTTCTTGTTGTGAGCCTTGCGTCAAATAAATTAATTCATCAAGAATTTCATTATAATTCATGGACATACTTGAATTCGATTGGAATTGTTGTGGGGAAGGCTGTGGTGGCTGCATAGGTCTTGAATAGAATCTCTCCAATCAGAATTGTAAGCGTTGGAAAACATGTTGTCCTTTGATTGGTTATGGCCTTGACAACCCCAAGCACCCCCATTCGCAGTGAATTGAGGACGTTGGTGAGTTTGAGCAGTGTGCATTGTGGTTGTTTCCGCAATCTGGGACAATTGAGAAGTAAGATTTGCCAATTGAGCTTGAATGTTTGCAAAATCCAAATCTTACTACTCTAGTACCTGAAATCAAAGAATTAAAACTAAATCAAATATCAAAAGTAAAAGACACAAATAGAAACAAAGTCACCAACTAAAACAAAAGACACAAAAAAAACAAACCAAGGGCTAATCCCCGGCAACGGCGCCAAAAATTTGATGCGATGTAAAACAGCACACAAATTAAACCCACTTGTTGAGAATTGTAGTATAGATGCAAGTAGGGATCGTTCTGGACCGGGGATTAGGAGGGATTGCTAATCTACGCTAAACTGACTTAAAAACACAAAAACAAACTTAAAAACACTTAACAAGACGCACAAGACTCAAAACAAACTTCAAAGACTCAAAACAGCTTAAAACAGCCAAATATACTCAAAACAGACACTAGAGAGTACTTTGGACGAATTCCAAACTTTACTTGACTCAAAATACTAAATTGGACAGATTTAAACACACTTCTAACTAATCTAACACAAGAAGTAAAAGGGGGATTGGGTTTTGGACGAAATTAAGCTAAAAACAAAACAGAAACTAAAACTAAACAGATTTGCACGAAATTGGTGAATTGGATGGATGATGGGCTAGCTAGAGGGTTCTTCTCCACACATGACACACTTGCACACAAATCGATCTCTAGTTGCTTTTTCAATAAACCATGAATGAAAATGCCCCAGATTAACCGTGCCATCACTAGTTAACCCTCAGATTTTCCTTGTATTATTGGATTGGATGACATCATTCGACAACCCAAAGCATTGTTCAAAAGTTCCTTACATGACATCGTAATAGAGATACAATCAAAGATCATTACGTTATATGAAAATCATAAACATTGACAAAGCATTCGTAACTATGACATCATGATACTCATGCTAGGAATTTAACTTAACGCGATCGTGACCAGCAACCTTCACTACTTGTGAATATAAGTTTGTAACGATTATGTGAAACTCCCTTATATTCTAGCATCAGATTCAAGCATGCAAACTAAGTACGCCTCCTTAATCAACATACAAGAATAAGTTATCAATAAAACAGTTAAGCAAATTGCATTCACACTTTATGAAATCACAACTCGAATTAATCAATTCATATTGCAAATATGTTCATGGCTTTGAAATTCCCCCTAGCCAAAAGGGTTCAGCTCCTCATGTTCACAGCAAAACAAAGAGAAATTAAATTAAACATTGAAAACAAAGATATATTACACCTAGAAACGTTCCAGCAATCCAACGTCTTGAATGGCTAGGCACGGCTTCAAGTTAATCCTCTCATTCCTTTGTAAAGCTGTGGCACAAGGGGTTAAGGTGTGTAGAATGGGTGGTGATGGGTGGTAGAGGATGGATTGGTAGATAGGTGGATGGAATGGATGCAGAGAATGTGTTCAGGGATCCTTAATGGTGCGGCAGATTGAGTTATTTATAGAGCAAGGGAGGGCCACGACTTTAATGTATTTTTAGGGAAGGTTTTAACTTTCCAAATCCCCAAGAAAAGGTTAACAAAAGTTAAGGAAATCAGGAAGGGAGATACTTAGCAGATTTGAAGAAAAGGAAAAGAGATATGCAACAGATTTTTGGAAGAAAAAGGAATGTGATTTTGTGCAGAAAATAGGAAAGGAGGACCTCCCTTGCACGGCAAGGAGGGGGAGAAGTCAAAGGAGGTGCGGCAAAGGGTAGGAAGGTGCAAGGAAGGTTCAATTTGTGTCCTAAAATGCATAGGAGGTCTTCATTGTTGCTGGAACTTAGGGGCATTTAGGATTAGGAAAGGTCAAACCAAAATAGGAAACCTTGGCTTAACTTTCCTACTTCAAGTAGGAATCCTTGTTTGTGTAGGAATCCTTCATTGATTAGGAATCCTAACATCTTCAAGTCTTCAATTTCATCCATTCCTATTTTGCTCCAAGCATGTGATATCCATTCCAAGCCCAATTTTGCTCCAAAAGGCTCCAAAATGCACTTTCTTGCATACCTTGTCTATAGAACCTGAAATTGCACGAAAATGACTTAATAGACTAAAATAACTAAGAACTAACAACCTAAATGGAAGGAAACAAGCTAACTAAGTGATGTAAATATGCTCCTATTAGTACCTAATTAATCTGGGGTGTTGAGGTTCATGGTTTATTGAAAGAACAACTGAAAATTGATTTGTATGCAACTGTGTCATGTGTGGAGAAAAACCTTCTAGCTAGCCCATCATCCATCCAATTCACCAAATTCGTCCAAATCTGTCTAGGTCTTTAGCTTACTTGTTTTACTTTAAATTCGTCAAAACCCAAACCCCTTTAAATTGTGTTAGTTTAGTTAGAATCTATTTAGATTTGTGTCTAGTTAGTCCTTTGAGTTTGTTTTCGTCCAAATCATTCCCTAGTGTCTAGTTTGAGTCAATTTGGCTATTTTAAGCTGTTTTGAGTCTTTTAAGTTTGTTTTGAGTCTTGTGAGTCTTGTTAAGTGTTTTTAAGTTTGTTTTTGTGTTTTTAAGTTAGTTTAGAGTAGATTAGCAATCCCTCCTAATCCCCGGCCTAGACGATCCCTACTTGCATCTTTACTACAACTGTCAACAAGAGGGTTTAATTTGTGTTGTTTTACAGTGCATCAGACCATTCAACACAATTTCTGCCGCAAGCTCTCTATTCCTCAATCCATTCCATCCATCTATCTTTCTATCCATCCCCTACCACCCTTCCATATTCTCTAGACCTATTCTACCTCTCTGCCGCAGCCCTTAGATCATCCATTCACCATCCACACCTTGGTGCCATATACATGCAAGGAAGGAGGATTTCCCGGAGTTGTGCTAGCCATTCAAGACGTTGGATTGCTGGAGCATTCTAGGTGTATTCTACTTTGGTTTTTAATGTTTAAATTCAATTGTTTCTATTTAATTGCAAGTATGTGGAACTAATTTGTTGTTGGCCAGAGGAAATTCGAAGCCATGAACATGCTTGATGATGCAAAATAAGTTAAGCACGCAAATTAAACCTTCTTGTTGTCAAATTGTAGTAAAGATGCAAGTAGGGATCGTTCTAGACTGGGGATTAGGAGGGCTTGCTAAAACCTCAAAACTGACTCAAAAACATTAAAACAAAGTTAAAAACGTTTGAAAAGACTCAAGACAAGTTCACAAGACTCAAAATAAGCTAAAAACACTCAAAACTGCCTAAAAACACTAACTAGGCAGTTTCTGACACTAAACACAATTTTGGACGAATTTAGGGTTATGGCTTGACTCAAAACACTTAAAAAGACAAACAAAACAGATTTAAGGCTATTTGAAACAAGAAAGTAAAGGGAGGGCTTTGTTTTGGACGAATTTAAACAAACAAAACAGATTGTAAAACTAAACAACTTTTAAAACGAATTTGGGGAATAAGATGGATGATGGGCTAGCTAGAGGCTCTTTCTCCACACATGACATGTATGCAAACGACTCGATTTCCAGTTACTCCTTCATTGAATTATGAACGACAATGCCCCAAATTAACCGTGACATCACTAGTTAACCCTCAGATTTTCCTTGTATTGTTGGATTGGATGACATCATTCGACAACCCAAAGCATTCTTCAAAAGTCCCCTACATGACATCATAATAGAGATACAATCAAAGATCATTACGTTCAATGAAAATCATAAGCATTGACAAAGCACTTGCAACTATGACATCATGTCACTCATGCTAGGAATTGAACTTAACGCAATCGTGACCAGCAACCTTCACTACTTGTGAATAAAAGTTTGTAACGATTATGTGAAACTCCCTTATACTCTAGCATTAGATTTATGCATGCCAATTAAGTGTCGACCCTCAATCAACAAACACAAATAAGTTATCAATCAAACAGTTAAGCCAATTGCATTCACAATTCAAGAATTCATAACTAGAATTTATCAACTCAAATTGCACACATAGTCATGGCTTTGAAATCACTCCTAGCCAAGAGGGGTTTAGCCACTCATGTTCACAGCAAAACGAAAGGGAAAGAAGTTAAACATCGTAAACATAGAACGAATTACACCTAGAAAATGCTCCAACAATCAAGCTCGAACATCCAAGAGTCCTTCGTTCTTTCTCCTTGCTGCGGCACAAAGGTGGATGAAGTGTATGGGATGTGTTTTGGGGTCAGGAATGTGTTTAGGTTGAATGGGAGTTGCGGCAAAAGGTGTGGATTGATTTCTGGCGTGAATGGATGAATGGGTCAATGAATGAATCCCCCAAGGTGCGGCAAAGAGTTTTATTTAGAGACTTTAGGGTAATAAAGCTAAGAAACAATTTAGGTAACATAAATTAAACCAAAACTTTAAGGGAAATAGGAATTAAAGTCAGAATCCTAAGGAAATAAGGCAAGTAGGTGCGCGGCAGAGATGGAAAGGGTAAGGGAATGCCTTGCAAGGCAAGGAAAAAGGATTTCCTTGCTGATTTAGGTTCAGAAATTAGGCAAGTGGAAGATCCCTTGCACGGCAAGGAAGGGAATAGAGAGATGGGGTGCAGCAAGGGTTGTTTATGTGCAAGGAAGGTTCAATTTGTGTCCTAAAATGCATAGGAGGCCTTCAATGTTGCTGGAACTGAGGGACATTTAGGATTAGGAAAGGTCAAACCAAAATAGGAAACCTTGGCTTAACTTTCCTACTTCAAGTAGGAATCCTTGTTTGAGTAGGAATCCATCTTCAATTAGGAATCCTCCTTTGATTAGGAATCCTTCTTTGATTAGGAATCCTAACATCTTCAAGTCTTCAATTTCGTCCATTCCTTTTGCTCCAAGCATGTGATATCCATTCCAAGCCCAATTTTGCTCCGAAAGGCTCCAAAATGCACTTTCTTGCATACTTTGTCCTTAGAATCTGAAAACACACCAAAATGGCTTAAAAGACTAAAATAACTAAGAAATAACAGCGTAAATGCATGAGAACAAGCCAACTAAGTTGCCTAAATTTGCTCCTATCACTTGAGATATGAATTGATTTCCTCCCATTGTGATTTGATAAGTTGTGAATGCAATTCAATTAACTGTTTTCTTCAAAACTGATTCTTGTATGTTGATTAAGGATGCATACTTAGTTTTCATGCATGAATTTGATGCTAGAATATAAATAAGTTTCACCTAATCGTTACAAGTTTATATTCATGAGTAGTGAAGGTTGCTAGTCACAATCCCGTTAATTGAATTCTTGGCAAACGTATCATGCATTCATTGTTATAGTTGTCTTGTCAACACTTATGATTTTCATGGAACGTAATTGTTGGAAGTATGCCCACAAAGCCACTCATTTGATGTAATAGCTTTTGGAATACTTATTGTATTAAACTATTATATGTTTAATAAAGGGCAAAGCTTATTGTTAATCACTATTTATTGTATCATGTGTTTAAGCAATAAGGGAATCCAAGGAATGTATTTGATCTAAGAGAGAAGTGATTTAAGTAAGTTAGATTAACGAGACCTTTCTCTTATGTTCATTCCTAAAACGTTCCTAGCCATAGGATTGCCAATTGGGCATTGACAATCCGCTAAGGTTAGTATGTATTATGTTAACTCAAGCATGAGTATGACTAGTCTCAAGTCATTTAGTGTTGGACACTGAGACAAACACATAGGTGCTCGAAAGAGTAATCGAGTACACTGAACAACGATCAAAAGAGAGTTCGAGCATACATGTCATGTAAGAACTCATAAGTTGCAATATGCAAAGTAGTCCTTTGACCTGAGGCATCATTGATGTCTAATGGTTAGGTCCTTGATCTTTGATTATGTCAAAGGCATTCCATTGAGAGTGTCCACGGCATTGTTGGGGTCAAGCTATCTAGTCATGTAGGCATGTGAATGCACAACAAGGGATCTCTAACCTTCCATGGTGGAAGGAGAATACTCTGAGATATGATTCGAGAGTCTTTGGCCAAAGCATACGAATATGACTTAGGAAGTTTGTTCCAATTCATATTCAGTTGAATCATATAGAGAAGTATCACATTGGATAGTAGACATGAAACTAATTATCACTCAAACAATGTGATTGAGAGTATTGTATTAGAGAAGGATCGTATTGCATTGTAATTGTCAGTGGATAGGTTCTCCAACCACTTCTACTTAGCTTGGGTAGCCATGACATACTGCTAGGTGTCACTCATGGTTTGTGGAAGCCCTGAGGATTAGCAAACACTAATCTTCATCAAAGGGAGAATTGAAATGTGGTTTCAATTCACAATCGATTGTTAAGAGTAACTGATGTGAGAATTACTTGACACTCAAATTAAAACCCTATCGACGTAGTATATGAAAGTAGGGATCGTTTAAGGCCGGGGATTAGAAGGGATGCTAATCTACACAAATTACACTCTAAAACACTAAACTGGACTCTAGACAATGAAAACAAGTACTAGTGATCAATCTGAACGAATTTTAACTCTAGACAACCTAACTTGACTCAAACAACACAAAACAAACTTAAAACAACAAATAAAACTCAACTAGGCAGATTCTAGACACTAGAGACTCAAAACAGGCTAAATAGACTCAAAACAGCAAAACTAACTTAAGTAGACTCAAAACAGGTTCTATGAAGTGAATTGGATGACTTTTGGACTAGTTAAACTCAAAACACTAAAAGGGGACAGATTTGGACGAATTTAAACAAACTAAGACTCAATTAAGAACTAAGGGGGTTTTTGGACGATTTAAGCAAAACTAAGCAGATTTAAGCAAACAAAGTGAATTAAAGAGATAAAGGTGAATTCAGGGGTGAAAACTAGTTAGAGGGTTCTTCTCCACACATGAACATATGCATACGAATTGATTTCCAGTTATTCTTTCGATAAACCATGAATGACAATGCTTCGAATTAATTGTATTGCACTAATTAATTCCCAGATTTCCCTAAGTTCATTGAATTGAATGGATAACGCATCACAACCAAATTATTCTTATCAAGTTCCCTAACTATGGAATACGCATGATAGAGATACATATTAAAGATCATTAAGTTCCATGGAAATCATAAACATTGACAAGGCATTCATAACTATGGAATACGCATGTTACTCTTGCCTAGGATTTACTTAACACAATTGTGACTAGCAATCTTTACTACTTGTGAATATAAGTTCTTAACGATTAGGTGAAATTCCCTTATATCCTAGCATCAAATTCATGCATGTAAACTAAGTAGGCCTCCTTAATCAACACACAAGAACAAGTTCTTCATAAAACAGATAAGTAAATCACATTCACAATTTATGAAACAATAACTGAAGGTAATCAATTCATATCAAACATATGTCCATGGCTTTGAATCCACCTCTAACTAAAATGAAATTAGTTCCACATGTTCAACATAATTGAAAAACAAATTAAATTAAACATAGAAACGAAACAAGAGAAGAAAGAACTCCTCCTTCTCCAATGGAAGCCACGGCAAGGCCTTGTCTTCCCTTCTCTGCAGCAAAATATGGATTTCTGAATGTATATGGGGGTGGGTGGATGGTATGGTGCGGCAGAGGGTGAATTAGGTCAGAAACTATGGAGAATGGTGAGGGAAGGGTGTAGCAGAGAGTGGTGGGTGATTTCTGGCGTGAATGATGTATATGGAGGGTGGTTGAAACCTGCGGCAACCCTCTAAACTTGTATATATAGGCACCACAAACCCTAGGGTAATCAGATTAGGGCTAAGACTCAGCATAAACAAGGAATTAGGGCCCTAGGTGCGGCAGAAATTGTGAATCCATTAGGAAAAAGGATTGTGGCCCAATTGATTTCTGAAAAGGATTTGTAGAACCCAAATCCACAAGGAAAAGGCTTAATAAGTCAGAATCCAAGAGGGAATGGGAGTGAGAAGGCACGGCACAAAGGGATAAGGCAGGGAGCCTTGCAAGGCAAGGAAAAGACCTTCTAGAAAGGAGGGAGGCGCTACTTTTGTAGGGGAATGGATAGGACTTCTAGAAATCAGGTTTTAAGTCCCCTAAACTGAAGAAAACAGGTTAGGATAAGACTAGGATAAGATAAGGTAAGATAAGATAAGGATTGGGTAAGATAAGATAAGATAAGGTTGTTTTGGATAATTCTCCTTCTTTTGAGCTGATTCCTTATCTTCTTATCTTTGACTTCTTTCTTCCATCTTCTTAGCTGATTTCAAGCCTTTATATCTTCAATTTCGTCCATCAACTTGCCTCCATGCTTGCACTACCCAATCTTGGCCCAAAAATGCTCTAGAATGCTCCAAATTGCTTCTTTTTGCCATTTTGACACTTAGAACCTACAAACACACAAAAATAGCTTAAAATACAAAATTAACTAAGAACTAACAACGTAAATGCATGAAAACAAGCTAACTAAGTTGCATAAATATGCTCCTATCAGTAACAATTGCCCACTGCCTCGCTAATTGGAACCTAATGGATCGTACACCGAGTAAGGATGAAAGTGAAGAAATATAAATGAGATGGGTAAGCAATTAAATAGTTTAATTGAGAATGGTCAAGATTAATTAATTAGTTAATTAATCTTACGAAAGGTTCGTATTGGGCTTTTAAGTTGTATGACAACTAAAACAAAATGAGCAATTAGCCCAATAACAATGCCAAGGCCGGCCATAAGGGTGAGTGGAAGCAAACTTGATTTAATTGCAAGTTTGCCACTCACATGTGATGTAGTATAAAGTCAACTTTATAGCTTTCATTCACTTAGGGTCTTCTAGAGGCAAAGAAGAGAAACATTTTCTCTCTTTTTCTCCAAAGAGGCCGGCCACTTAGAGAGCTTTTCACTAGCTTCAAAATCTCTCTAAGTCATCCATCTTCTCTTCACACTACATCCTTGGTGTGGAGACTTAGAGGTACCAAACCTTTGGTACTTTTTGGAGATCCTTTCCTCACATCATCAAGGAGCAAAGGAGCATCTAAAGGAGAGGAATCACAAGGAAGATCCAAGGAGCTAGGAGGTGACTTGAAGGCCCTCCACTTGGGTGAATCCCTTGTGCAAACAAGGATGAGCTTCAAGGGTAATGAATCTCAAAATCCTTCTTCTCTTTAATGTTGTTAAAGAGTCTTGTGGTTCACCATTCACTAGGCTTTGAAAGTCATGTGTTTTAGAATTGTTTTGAATGCATGCCTATTTTAAAGTGTTATTAGTTTGCCTATGTGTTCAAATGTTCTCACATGTTCTTAGCTAGGACAAAATTTTTCCTTCAAGTGGTATCAGAGCCTAGGTCTAGTTTATGATGAATCCTTTTGGGTTTTGTGTTTTTCATGGTTTGTGATTTAAATGTTGTAAATGTTACAAGCTTTGTTCTTGCTTTTGAATATAAATTTTGCTTGAAAATTTAGCATCTCAAATGTTGTAGATGTAGTTCATTTAAGCATGAATATTGGAACTAAAATTTGGTGCCATGAATGTGGGGAAATTCGGCCAAATCCAAAGGGTGGATTTTTTGGGTTCTTGTTTGTCATGTTAAAATTGTTTTAAAGTGACTTTTGGAACCCCTAAGTACCCTACGATGTTAACCCTCTTTTATGTAGTGAAAATTTGAGTTTCATTGAGTGAAAACATTCATGGAGCTCTTATGAGTTTTCATGTATGTTCTTCAATGTTCTTGATGTTCTTACCAAGAACAAAAAGGTTTGGAGTTTTGATTCAAAGTGTTTGGTGTTTTTCATAAAGTTTTGGTTTAATTTTGAATGGTGATGGATGATTGGTGATGGATGATTTATGTCTTTATTGTTTGACAAAACATTTTCTTACAACCTATACCAATCAACTTTTCCACACCTACCTATCAACTTTTTCAAAACACTTTCAAATTTTGAATTTTTCACCAAAACCTTTTCCCCCCTCCTTTTTCACTTCCAAAACCGGCCACCCTATTAAGTATGGTATTTTTGGGCCTTTTATGCAATTACATAAAGTTTTGATACTTTTGTGTATTTGTACTTTGGCCCAAAAGTTTACGTTTTACGTAAAGGTCCAAAATCACTAAAGGACAAATTGTTTTGCTCCTTTAATGAAGTTTATGTTATTGTTGAAATTTTTGGGTTCTAGTTGTAATTACATGAAGTTGTGGACTCTTGTGTTTTTACAAAGTGACCCCAAAAGTTTTTGTTTTAGCAATGTGGCCCAATAGTTGTGGTCATTGCATTTTCGGCCCAAAATATGATGAGAACAAAATGGTTTTGTCTCTTTAATGAGAATTGGATTTTCATTTCATTTAGTTCCATTTGAATCAATTCTATGAATCCGAAAACCAATTGTTTAAGTTGCTTTCTTAGTTAATGTGATTGATTAAGAAAAGGATGATTATGAACCAAAGGCCTCGATAATTGAGCTATGGGATTGGCCGCTTTACATTATGAATGTTTGGGTTAAGTAGTTTATATTTGAATGTAATTTGATTAGTTCAAATTTATTGTAAAAGGGCATAAGTCCTTCCAATGTGTTGTAAAAGGGCATAAGCCCTTCTCTTTATTTCATGTATTCCTTTTTGTTTATATGTATGCAAATTGGAATAGTTGGGTCCAACGCCCAATAGGAAATAACGGTTTAATTAGATTAAACGCGTAACTAAAATCAACAACTACCTACCTTAGACCCAAGGTCTAACACAAGGCTCATGTTGGATCAAATCAAACGGTTCACAAGTGTTGGTTGTTGAAGAATGGTCCAAAAAGTTGAATTCGGCCCTAAGTAGGTGTGATCTTCCCTTTGTGTATCAAAGTTCGTGGCTGCGTTTCAAAAGGGAGTTCTAAGTGTCATATTCATTACTTTGCTCGCTATTGCTTTAAGAACGTTTGTTTTCCTATCCTTTCGTTGTTAGCCAACTCCCCAAGCCCCGTTACAACCCTTGACTTTAATCTTGAGTGTTGTGTGTTTCAATATGTAGAGTTTGGGATTGGTATGAGCATATGGTGTCCCTGGTTCTCGCATCTAAGTAGTAGCATTCCATTCATGAGTTCATATCTAAACATGCTTATTAATTCCAGAAATTGCTTTCTTTGCTATAAACATATGTGAGTTTTCGTTTTCATGTTTACATCAATCTTCTCACATATACCTAGTATAAGGAGTTTAGTCAGAAATTCTATGTGAAAATAGAGTGTATACCTTGCGAGGAATTGAGTGAATTCTCTAAGGCATGTTACTACATTCAAAACATTGTTTTAATTGGTTAAATACGAGCTAGTGAATGATGACTATGGTTAAGTATGTACTAAAGGGTGGGGATGACTAAAAGCTATGGTTATGATGATCTTGAATATGTCATGTGTGTTGGAAATCCCTGAGGTGAACGTTGGAAGGTTTAGTTTGTTTACTTTGCTTTGTTTTGATTGTTTCGTTTTGCTTGAGGACTAGCAAAAGCTAAGTGTGGGGGAATTTGATAGGAGCGCATTTGTGCGACTTAGTTAGCTTGTTTTCATGCATTTATGTTGTTAGTTCTTAGTTAATTTTGTATTTTAAGCTATTTTCGTGTGTTTGTAGGTTCTAAGTGTCAAAATGGCAAAAAGAAGCAATTTGAAGCATTCTAGTGCATTTTTGGGCCAAGATTGGGTAGTGCAAGCATGGAGGCAAGTTGATGGACGAAATTGAAGATACAAAGGCTTGAAATCAGCTCAAAAGAGGGAAGAAAGAAGTCAAAGATAAAGAAGATAAGGAATCAGCTCAAAAGAAGGAGAATTATCCAAAACATTATCCAAACAACCTTATCTTACCTTATCTTATCCAAACCTTATCTTATCTTATCCTAATCTTATCCTACCTTGTTTTCAGCTACAAAAGAGATTTAATTTCAGTTTAGGAGACTTAAAACCTGATTTCTAGAAGCCTTATCTCCTCAATGCCGCACCTAGCCTTCTAGAAAATCTGATTTCCTT
This sequence comes from Heteromeles arbutifolia, assembly GCA_024362995.1. Lineage (NCBI taxonomy): Eukaryota > Viridiplantae > Streptophyta > Magnoliopsida > Rosales > Rosaceae > Heteromeles > Heteromeles arbutifolia. The sequence goes on along the minus strand of JANCRC010000002.1, from coordinate 31,339,720 downwards.
GCCTTGCAAGGCTTTCTAGAAACCTTATCCCTCCTTATCCAAACCTGCCGCACCTTAGGCCTTTTCCCATTAAAAATCTGATTGTTTTAAACCTATTTCTGGTTGGATTTGGCTTTCTAGAAGTCCTAAACTGATTCCCCTAGGGTTTGCCATGCTATACATACATATTTCCAAGCTTTGCCGCAGACCACCACCCATCCATACGAATTCTACACCACCACACCTTCAGAAATTCATACTTTGCTGCAGAGGAGAGAAGACAAGGCCTTGCCGTGGCTTCCATTGGAGAGGAAGGGTTGTACCGCAGCCTACCTGCAACCATTGGAGTTCTTGGAGTTCTTTCTTCTCTTGTTTCTGTTTCCATGTTTGATTTAATTTGCTTTTCAATTATGTTGAACATGTGGAACTAATTTCATTTTAGTTAGAGGTGGATTCAAAGCCATGGACATATGTTTAGTATGAATTGATTACCTCCAGTTATTGTTTCATAAATTGTGAATGTGGTTTACTTATTTGTTTTATTAAGAACTTATTCTTGTGTGTTGATTAAGGATGCATACTTAGTTTACATGCATGAATTTGATGCTAGGATATAAGGAAATTTCACCTAATTGTTATGAACTTATATTCGCAAGTAGGAAAGGTTGCTAGTCACAATCATGTTAAGTAAATCCTAGGCAGAATTAACATGCGTTTTCCATAGTTATGAATGCCTTGTCAATGTTTATGATTTCCATGGAACTTAATGATCTTTTATATGTGTCTCTATCATGCGTATTCCATAGTTAGGGAACTTGATAAGAATAATTTGGTTGTGATGCGTTATCCATTCAATTCAATGAACTTAGGGAAATCTGAGAATTGATTAGTTCAATACAATTAATTCGGAGCATTGTCATTCATGGTTTATCGAAAGAATAACTGGAAATCAATTCGTATGCATATGTTCATGTGTGGAGAAGACCCCTCTAACTAGTTTTTCACCCCTGAATTCACCTTCACCTCTCTTTAATTTACTTTGTTTGCTGAAATCTTCTTAGTTTTGATAAATTCGTCCAAAAACCCCCTCAGTTCTTATTTGTGTTTTAGTTTTGTTAAATTCGTCCAAATCTGTCTCCTTTTAGTGTTTTGAGTCTTAGTAGTCTAAAATTCATTCAATTCACTTTCTAGTACCTGTTTTGAGTCTGTTTAAATTAGTTTTGCTGTTTTGAGTCAATTTGGTCAGTTTTGAGTTGTCTAGAGTCTAGTTTAGTGTTTTAGAGTTTAACTTGTGTAGATTAGCATCCCTTCTAATCCCCGGCCTAAAACGATCCCTACTTTTATATACTATGTCGATAGGGTTTTAATTTGAGTGTCAAGTAATTTTCACATCAAATTTTGGCGCCGTTGCCGGGGATTAGCAAATTTGCTAATCCCCTGTATCTGTTTGTGTTTTTGTCTTTACATTTTAGTTTTTGATTTTGTTTTGTTTCGTTTTCTTTGTTTCAGGTACTAGACATGGCAATTGCCAACATTCAAGCTCAATTGGCGAATCTTACTTCTCAACTGTCCCAGATGCACACTGCCCCTACATTTAATGTGCCCTATGGGCAAGGATTTCAAACTCATAAACGTCCTCAATTCACTGCGAACGGAGGTGCGTGGGGTTATCAAAGCCATAACCAATCAAGGGACAACATGTTTTCCAACGCTTACAATTCGGATTGGAGAGCTTATTCTGCTAATCCCTTGTGTTTGCCGTGTGTTTTTGGTTTAGTTGTCTAGTCTTTTGATTTTGTTTTGTTTTCTTTGTTGTAGGTACTAGTGTATGACTCGAAATTCTCAACCCGTTCACGCACATATCTTGGATTTTAACGACGATTTTGAGCGAGATTTGAGAAGGAAGAGGAAGCACCCAGAACCTGATCTACTTAGTTCAAGTTCTAATTCTGATTCTGAAGTTGAAATTGAAAAGGATTTGGAAGAGGAGCAAGACATGGCTGGTGACAATCGTACAATCAAAGAGCTTTCAGCCTCAGGACTTGACAATGCCGTGCCCTTATGCATTCAATATCCTAGGGCGGCTCAAGGCAAGACTGATGAGTTTGAATTGAAGTCAAGCTTGTTGCACCACATTCCTAAGTACCATGGGCTGTCCATGGAAGATCCAAACAAGCATTTGAAGGAATTTGAGGTGGTGTGCTCAAGCATGACACCAATCAACGTAGATGGGAATATTCTGAAGATGAAAGCCTTTCCATTCTCTCTATTTGAAAAGGCTAAGGATTGGTTATTCGAATTGGCACCTGGAACGGTCACTTCTTGGGAAAGCATGAAAAGAGCGTTTTTAGAGAAATTCTTCCCAACTTTGAGAGTTATTCTTTTGAGGAAGAGAATTAGTGGCATTGAACAAAACCAAGGAGAATCTTTTCCAGCATATTATGAGCGTTTTAAGGCCCTAGTTGCATCCTACCCACAACACCAAATGAAGGAAAAGCTTTTGATTCAATATTTCTATGAAAGACTTCTTCCAATTGAGAGACAAATGCTTGATGCTTCAGCGGGAGGTGCCTTGGTTGACAAAACCCCGGTGGCTGCCAAAATCTTAATTGCAAACCGAGCCTTGAATGCACAACAATACGAAGGTGTTGGACAAAGGGACCCCCCACGGCAACAACATGTGAATGAGGTAAGTGCAATTTCAGAATTGCAATCTCAAATGGCTAATCTCACTTTTCTTTTGTCACAGGTTGTTGATGGAACCAAAGCGCAAAGTCCGACCATATGTGGAGTGTGTTCTATGCAGGGACATCACAACGATCAATGCCCTCAATTGATTGAGAATGAAGGGTGGGAATCTGCCAATGCCATGGGATTTGGGAGCGAAAATCAGCCACGCAATGATCCATATGCAAACACATACAATCCGGGTTGGATGGATCACCCAAATTTCAAGTGGAGAGAGCCTCAACAACCCCAACAACAAGGAGGATTTAGGTAGCAACCACCAGGCTTTTATACAAAGCTATTCGTACCAAATCAAACCCAAATGCAATCTGCCCCAACAAACTTAGGTATGTCTTTGGATAATGATCAAGTTGTTAAGTTACTTACTACTTTAACGCAGGAAGTACAAACTCAAAACAAAGAGAGGCAAATCCCAGACAAAAGGGTGGACAATTTGGAAAAGCAAATAGGGCAAATAGCGGAATTCATGGGCCAATTCAGAGAACAAGGCAGACTGCCTAGTTCAACCGTTGTTAATCCTAAAGGAGGATTTGAAACCGCCAATGCAATCACGTTGAGAAGTGGCAAACAGGTTGGAGCCGACCCACAACCATCCAAATCAAGTCAAAATGAGGATGAAAAGTTGCTGATTGAGGAGGAAGAGCAAGTGAAACCCATGGCAAGAAAACAGACACCATTGCCGCAGCCTCCTGAGCACCCTATGCCATCCGCTTTAACTAAGGTAGGTCGAAATTGGATTCCTTCTAATGTTGTTCTATCAACTGTGCCTTTTCCTAGCATATTCATGCAATCAAAGAAGGAAGAGGATGAAAAAGACATTTTGGAGACGTTTAGGAAGGTGCATGTCAATATCCCGCTCCTTGATGCAATAAAGCAAATTCCGAAGTATGCTAAGTTGTTGAAGAAGCTTTGCACAACCAAGAAACGACTTCAAGAGAAAGAAGTGGTGCATGTGAGTGAAAATGTCTCAGCCATCTTGCAACGTAAACTGCCCCCTAAGTGCAAAGATCCGGGTAGTTTTACAATTCCTTGTGTTATTGGCAATACTCGGTTTGAACATGCCATGTTAGACTTAGGTGCCTCAATTAATGTCATGCCATATTCTGTTTATGCATCTATGAATCTAGGAGAGTTGAAAAATGATGGTGTTATTATCCAATTAGCCGATCGATCTAATGCATACCCAAAAGGAGTTTTGGAAGATGTTTTGGTGCAGGTAGACGACTTGATTTTTCCTGCAGATTTCTATGTGCTTGACATGGAGGATTCAGCCCACTCTTCAACATTGCCAATCTTACTTGGACGACCTTTCATGAAAACAGCTTAAACCAAGATTGAAGTGGCCAAAGGAGCAGTAACTATGGAGTTTGGTGGTGATATGATTAATTTTAATATTTCTGAATCTGTTGAGAATACTAATCGTGTTCGCTCTTGTTTTGTCATTGATAAAATAAAAAATAAAGGGCAGGAACATTTAGGATCATTCAAGAAGGATGCATTTCGCACCACCAATGAAGAGGGAATTGGAGTGAAGCACAAGGATTGCACGGCCATAACCCTCGAACCCCCAAATCTGGCCGAGAGCATCCCACATGCATTTGTTAATAGTGCTGCCACTTCATTGCAGTACATTGGTAAGCCACCTATTCCAATTTCGATTCCCATTTCAACTAATAGGTTGTTACCTTGTATGGTGCAGAATCCCAATCGAATCCAAGCTGGTGGGCATGATTACATGGACTTTAGAATGCTCAACACCCCAATCAGGCAGGATCACTATCCCTCACCATTCATAGATCCAATGCACGAGCTGTTTGAGGAGCATGTGGTGGAAGAACTACCTCTGCATGCCGTGGGTACCATGGGAACTTAAATGGAAGTATCGTCCGGCTGGAAGACGTTAAAGCAAGCGCTTCTTGGGAGGCAACCCATGTGTTCAAACAAGAGAACGATGGAATTCTAGCTCCAACACCAGATTTGCGTTCTTACACTCTCTTTATTGCTTTTGTTTTGCCATATCTGTTATGTGTGTTAGTTGTGTTCTTTGCTTGCTTTTGTGTGTGTTTATGTTTGAAACATTGAGGACAATGTTTGATTTAAGTGTGGGGGGGTCAACAAGTTGTTTTTGCATGATTTTCGAGGGTTTTTATCACCTATCACTTCTAATATTGTTTCTCACTGTTTTAAGTGTTTTTAGTGTGTTTTGAGGTAGTTTTGTGTGTTTTGAAGTAAAAATACGAAAATTTAAAACAAAATCAGTTTTTGAAATGTTTTTAGAGTCATTTTGGTGTGTTTGTGTCTTAGGTACTTTCCAACACAATGATGAGGATTCAGTTTTTAATTGCTTGACTATTGAGGAAAGTCATAAACATGGATGGAAGTTTGAATTGCTCTATGGTTTATGCTTGATTATGGTTATAATTCATGAATTCATGTTCAATCAAAAAGGAAAAATTCAGTTTTTGTAACATGCTTGAAGGAAGAATCTCAAACTAACGCTACATCCCTGAGAGACTTGAGCTTAAAACGTTCTTTGGAGAGTTAAAAATCTGTGCATTTATTGTTTTCTAAAGTTGTTGCATGATCTCATAATTCTTTGCTTGGTTGCTACTTAGAAGGCGTTTCATCATTTAGTTCCAAATACTAGAACTCATACCCGTTTCATTCAAAGCATGAAATTGATTAGCATAACACATAATCAAGATGAAGTTGTGTAGTGAACCAGTGCCAAATAGCCTTAACCCTATGTCATTTGTTTTGTAGGTTTAACCCTTTTGAGCCTTGTTTAGCTATTTTCTTTGTTTAACCACATGTTCCCTACCTAGCCTAGATTAGGACAATCCATACCCTTGTTCTTGAAGCATAGTAACGCATGATTCAATATGAATTCCTTTTGATCATTGTTTGGCAGAGAACAAGTGTGGGGGAAGTGAATTTTGTTGTGGGTGTGCCAAAGTCTTCAATGAGGCACGAGTAGAAAAAGAAAAAAGAAAAAGAAAAAAAGAGAAAAAGAAAAAAAAAGAAAAGAAAAAAATTCGTGGAAAACAAAGAAGAAGAAGAAAAAGTTGTGAAAAGTGTGAAAAGAGTTGAAAAATAAGTGAGAATAAGCTCACAAGTGTTGGTTGTTGAAGAAAGGGTCCAAAAAGTTGAATTCGGCCCTAAGTAGGTGTGATCTTCCCTTTGTGTATCAAAGTTCGTGGCTACGTTTCAAAAGGGAGTTCTAAGTGTCATATTCATTACTTTGCTCGCTATTGCTTTAAGAACGTTTGTTTTCCTATCCTTTCATTGTTAGCCAACTCCCCAAGCCCCGTTACAACCCTTGACTTTAATCTTGAGTGTTGTGTGTTTCAATATGTAGAGTTTGGGATTGGTATGAGCATATGGTGTCCCTGGTTCTCGCATCTAAGTAGTAGCATTCCATTCATGAGATCATATCTAAACATGCTTATTAATTCCAGAAATTGCTTTCTTTGCTATAAACATATGTGAGTATTCGTTTTCGTGTTTACATCAATCTTCTCACATATACCTAGTATAAGGAGTGTAGTCAGAAATTCTATGTGAAAATAGAGTGTATACCTTGCGAGGAATTGAGTGAATTCTCTAAGGCATGTTACTACATTCAAAACATTGTTTTAATTGGTTAAATACGAGCTAGTGAATGATGACTATGGTTAAGTATGTACTAAAGGGTGGGGATGACTAAAAGCTATGGTTATGATGATCTTGAATATGTCATGTGTGTTGGAAATCCCTGAGGTGAACGTTGGAAGGTTTAGTTTGTTTACTTTGCTTTGTTTTGATTGTTTCGTTTTGCTTGAGGACTAGCAAAAGCTAAGTGTGGGGGAATTTGATAGGAGCACATTTGTGCGACTTAGTTAGCTTGTTTTCATGCATTTATGTTGTTAGTTCTTAGTTAATTTTGTATTTTAAGCTATTTTCGTGTGTTTGTAGGTTCTAAGTGTCAAGATGGCAAAAAGAAGCAATTTAGAGCATTCTAGTGCATTTTTGGGCCAAGATTGGGTAGTGCAAGCATGGAGGCAAGTTGATGGACGAAATTGAAGATACAAAGGCTTGAAATCAGCTCAAAAGAGGGAAGAAAGAAGTCAAAGATAAATAAGATAAGGAATCAGCTCAAAAGAAGGAGATTATCCAAAACATTATCCAAACAACCTTATCTTACCTTATCTTATCCAAACCTTATCTTATCTTATCCTAATCTTATCCTATTGTTTTCAGCTACAAAAGAGATTTAATTTCAGTTTAGGAGACTTAAAACCTGATTTCTAGAAGCCTTATCTCCTCAATGCCGCACCTAGCCTTCTAGAAAATCTGATTTCCGTGCCTTGCAAGGCTTTCTAGAAACCTTATCCCTCATTATCCAAACCTGCCGCACCTTAGGCCTTTTCCCATTAAAAATCTGATTGTTTTAAACCTATTTCTGGTTGGATTTGGCTTTCTAGAAGTCCTAAACTGATTCCCCTAGGGTTTGCCATGCTATATATACATATTTCCAAGCTTTGCCGCAGACCACCACCCATCCATACGAATTCTACACCACCACACCTTCAGAAATTCATACTTTGCTGCAGAGGAGAGAAGACAAGGCCTTGCCGTGGCTTCCATTGGAGAGGAAGGGTAGGAAGGGTTGTGCCGCAGCCTACCTGCAACCATTGGAGTTCTTGGAGTTCTTTCTTCTCTTGTTTCTGTTTCCATGTTTGATTTAATTTGCTTTTCAATTATGTTGAACATGTGGAACTAATTTCGTTTTAGTTAGAGGTGGATTCAAAGCCATGGACATATGTTTAGTATGAATTGATTACCTCCAGTTATTGTTTCATAAATTGTGAATGTGGTTTACTTATCTGTTTTATTAAGAACTTGTTCTTGTGTGTTGATGAAGGATGCATACTTAGTTTACATGCATGAATTTGATGCTAGGATATAAGGAAATTTCACCTAATCGTTATGAACTTATATTCGCAAGTAGTAAAGGTTGCTAGTCACAATCATGTTAAGTAAATCCTAGGCAGAATTAACATGCGTTTTCCATAGTTATGAGTGCCTTGTCAATGTTTATGATTTCCATGGAACTTAATGATCTTTGATATGTGTCTCTATCATGCGTATTCCATAGTTAGGGAACTTGATAAGAATAATTTGGTTGTGATGCGTTATCCATTCAATTCAATGAACTTAGGGAAATCTGAGAATTGATTAGTTCAATACAATTAATTCGGAGCATTGTCATTCATGGTTTATCGAAAGAATAACTAGAAATCAATTCGTATGCATATGTTCATGTGTGGAGAAGACCCCTCTAACTAGTTTTTCACCCCTGAATTCACCTTCACCTCTCTTTAATTTACTTTGTTTGCTGAAATCTTCTTAGTTTTGATAAATTCGTCCAAAAACCCCCTCATTTCTTATTTGTGTTTTAGTTTTGTTAAATTCGTCCAAATCTGTCTCCTTTTAGTGTTTTGAGTCTCAGTAGTCTAAAATTCATTCAATTCACTTTCTAGTACCTGTTTTGAGTCTGTTTAAATTAGTTTTGCTGTTTTGAGTCAATTTGGTCAGTTTTGAGTTGTCTAGAGTCTAGTTTAGTGTTTTAGAGTTTAACTTGTGTAGATTAGCATCCCTTCTAATCCCCGGCCTAAAACGATCCCTACTTTCATATACTACGTCGATAGGGTTTTAATTTGAGTGTCAAGTAATTTTCACATCACTAGCATGGTGGGAATGACTTAACTAAGTGCAATGGTGCCAATATGATATTCTTCTGAGGCATCATTCTCTAGAGGCCAAATTAGATGGGTAATTACAAAAGTTGTAAATGGCTAAAGCGTTATCCTCTCATCATTATTGTTGCTAGCCAATATGATATTCTTCTGAGGTGGGCTTGGTAATGGTGAGTCTCCCATACCCTACTAAGAGTTCAACATAACTCTCGGATTCCATTGAGGGGTGTGGAATTTGCCAAAAGTAGTGGGTGGTACTATTTGATTTAAGACCCAATCAAGTAGTTTGAAAATCAACAATCTAATACGATTTCTGTTATGTTATGTAGTTAATGACATGCCTAAAATTACACCTACCATTATACTTGACAAAAAAGGCCTTAGGGGCCAACGTTTCCTTGCTTGGTATCGCCATATTGAGAATGTCTCAAAGGTGAAAGACACAATGTATGTGCTCAAGCAATCCCCTCCTCATGTACCTCCTACGAAACTAGCTTCAAAGGAGGAGTGTCAAAATTATGCTAGATATTATGAGGATGACTTACAAGCCAAATGCTTAATCCTCACTTCACTTAGTGAGGAGCTTATGAAGCCACATAAGCACATGGACACTTCATGTGCCATGGTTGAATGTTTGCATAAGATGCATGACATTGAGACAAGTAACGTACGATTCTCAAATGTTTGTAGTCTATTAAATGCCAAAATGGCAAAGGGGACATCGGTCCAAAAACATGGACAAAAGATGGAAAGGATCTTTCAAGATCTTGAAAGTTTAGGAACTTCTATCGATGGGAAAATGGCCCAAGACTTTTTCCTTGCATCTTTCTCGGATGATTTCACTAAGTTTATAGTAAACTATTGATGCGAAATATATAAGCACACAAATTAAACCCTCTTTTTATCAATTGTAGCAAAGTATGTAAGTAGGGATCGTTCTAGGCCGGGGATTAGGAGGGATTGCTACCACTTGAAAACTGACTCAAAAACTTAAAACAAAGTTAAAACACTAAATTAGACTCAAAGAATGCAAAACTATACTCTAAAACACTAAAACAAACCAAAAGACTCAAAACAGCAAACAAACGCTCAAAACTGCCGTAAAACCACTTTCTGGGCAGTTTTGAACACTAAGGAAGAATTTGGACGAAAACAGTTTATAACTTGACTCAAGACACTTTAAAACACAAACTAAATTGATTTCTAACTAAATTGACACTTCAAAATAAAGGGGGAATTGGGTTTGACGAAATTGAAAACAAAACATAAACTTTGTAAAACAAAACAGATTGTAAAACGAAATTGGTTAAAGTGAATGGATGGAAGGCTAGCTAAGGGGTTCTTCTCCACACATGTCATACTTGCATACAAAACGATTTCTAATTGCTTTTCAATAAACCATGAATTCTCAACGCCCCAGATTAACCGTGAATTGCACTAATTAACCCTCAGATTTTCCTAACGTTATTGAATTGGATGATTGCATACGACAACCCAAAGCATTCCCCACAAGTTCCCTACATGAATTGCATAATAGAGATACAAGCAAGAATCATTAAGTTCTATGAAAACCATAAGCATTGACGAGGCACTTGTAACTATGAAAGCGCATGATACTTATGCCAAGAATTTACTTAACACAATTGAGATCATCAACCTTTACTACTTGTGAATATAAAGTTGTAACAATTAGGTGAAACTTCCTTATATCCTAGCCTTAGATTTATGCATGACAATTAAGCGTGCACTCTCAACCAACACACACAAATCAGTTTAATTCAAATAGATAAGTAAATTGAAATCACAATTTATGAATCACAACTAGAGGTAATCAAGTCATATAGCAAGCATAAACATAGTTTCGAATCCCCCCCTAGCCAGAGGGGGTTTAGTTCCTCATACTCACAGAACAAAGAGTATTGAATTTAAACATTGAAATCAAAGGAAAGGAAACACCTAAAACTTCCAGCAATTCAAACTTGAATGGCATGCACGTCCAAGGCTCCTTCTCCTCCTCTTTGCTGCGGCACAAGGTCTAGGGACAAATTTTGGGGGTTATGAATGGTGTAGAAGGCTGGGTTATTGGCTAGGATGGATGTATGGTGCGGCAGAGAGTGGTGGATGATTTCTGGCGCGAATGATGTATATGGAGGGTGGTGTGCATGGCAAAGGGTGGAGAAATATATATATATAGGCACCAAAAACCCTAGGTGAATCAGATTAGGACTTCTAGAAAGCCAAATCCATCCAGAAATAGGTTCAAAACAATCAGATTTCTCATGGGAAAGGGCCTAAGGTGCGGCAGATTTGGATAAAGAGGGATAAGGCTTCTAGAAAGCCTTGCAAGGCAAGGAAATCAGGTTTTCTAGAAGGCTAGGTGCGGCAAGGACTTAGGGTTCTAGAATCCTAAATTAAATGTCCCCCAATCAGAAAATAAGCCCTCATTGTACCAGGAATTGAATTAGAAAAGGATTAGGATAGGATAAGGTTAGTTAAGATAGGATAAGGATTGGATAAGATAAGATAAGATAGGGTTGTTTTGGATAATGTTTTGGATAATTCTCCTTCTTTTGAGCTGATTCCTTATCTTCAATGATTTGAATTTATTTCTCCAACCTTGAAACATATTCCTAACTCCATTTGGACTCCAAATTCGTCCATCTTCTTGGCTCCAAGCATATGATATCCATTCCAAGCCCAGATTTGCTCTAAAATGCTCCAGAATGCATCCTTTTGCATACTTTGCCCTTAGAACCTGAAAATACATCAAACTAGCTTAAAAGACTACTTTAACTAAGGAAAAACAACATAAATGCACAAGAACAAGCTAACTAAGGTGCATAAATATGCCCCTATCAACTATAAAGTGAATAGATTCAATCATACTTTCACCGAGATGATTGACATGTGCTGTAAGTTTGAACAAAGTTTCAAAAAGGACAGTGGGTGTGAGACTGCAATCATAAGGAAAAGGTTGCAATCATAAGTTTGAACCGAGTTAAGCTTTGGCATCTTAAACTTGGACGTGTAAACCAAGATAAGATTCGCAAGATGTCGAAAGACGGATATTTCAGCTCAGTAGGTAATGACCAAATGGGCGCTTGTGAATCTTGTTTACTGGGAAAGATGTCTAAATCTCCATTCACTGGGAAAGGAGAGCGAGCCAAAGAACTACTAGGGTTAATCCACACACATGTATGTGGACCTATGTCCACTGTAGCACGAGGAGGGCTCTCCTACTATATCACATTCACCGATGATCACTCTCGGTTTGGCTATGTGTATCTTATGAAGTACAAGTTAGAATCCTTTGAAAAGTTCAAAGAGTTCAAGAATGAAGTGGAGAACCAAACTGGGAAACAGATAAAGACCCTAAGATCGGATCGAGGGGGTGAATATCTAAGTAATGAATTCCTAGACTACCTCAAGGAGTGTGGAATAGTATCACAGTGGACTCCACCAGGAACTCCTCAACATAACGGAGTTTTTGAACGGAGAAATCGAACCTTGATGAATATGGTTTGTTCTATGATGAGTTCCGCTGACGTACCAGTTTCGTTCTGGGGATATGCACTACAAACAGGAGCTTATTTGCTAAATAGAGTGCCTTCCAAGTCAGTTCCACAAACGCCATATGAGATATGGCATGGCAAAAGAACAAATCTTAACCATATTAAGATTTGGGGTTGTCCAGCTTACGTAAAAAGGCTTGAAGCAGACAAGCTTGAAGCAAGGTCTGTTAAGTGCTATTTTGTGGGGGTATTCCAAATAGACTTTGGGATACGAATTCTATCACCCTGACGACCAGAAAGTCTTTGTCGCCAGAACTGCTATGTTCCTTGAGGACGAATTCGTTCTCAATGGAAGTAGCGAGAAAATGATAAAATTAAAGGAAATTCCTGATGAGCCACAAACAAGCAATCAACAGATAGACAACCATGTTCCTGAACCCCTAGCTCCACGTAGATCTGAACGGGTCAGTAAGCCACCTAAGAGGTATGGCTTAGATAATGACTTTGGGGAATTGCACCTTCTAGGTGACAATGACACAAAGGAGGACCCTAGAGACTACACTGAAGCAATGTCCGACATTGATTCAAAGAGATGGCAAGAGGCCATGAAATCCGAGATAGATTCCATGTATCAAAATCAGGTCTGGACTCTTGTAGACCCTCCAGAAGGTATAGTACCTATTGGAAACAAATGGGTATTCAAGAGGAAGATAGGCGTTGATGGAAACGTGGAGACTTATAAGGCTAGACTAGTAGCCAAAGGTTACAGGCAAAGAGAAGGGATTGACTATGAAGAAACTTTCTCTCCTGTAGCCAGGATTAAGTCCATTCGGATTTTGCTTGCTATAGCTGCGTACCATGATTATGAGATATGGCAAATGGACGTGAAGACGGCCTTTCTGAACGGCTACCTAGAGGAAGAGCTCTATATGACTCAACCCGAAGGTTTCGTGTCCAAGTCTGAAAAGACTAAGGTATGCAAGCTTCAAAGGTCCATTTATGGACTTAAACAAGCCTCTAGGAGCTGGAATATTCGTTTTGACACAGAAATCAAATCGTTTGGTTTTACTCAAAACAAAGACGATAATTGTGTTTATCAAAAGGTCGTTGGGGATGTAGTTGTATTCCTAGTGTTATATGTAGATGACATATTACTATTCGGGAATGACACTGCAGTACTTTCTTCTGTAAAAGTATGGTTGTCCAAAACCTTCCATATGAAAGATTTGGGAGATGCATCTTATGTATTGGGGATAAAGCTCTATCGTGATAGATCCAGAAAATGAATTGGATTATCCCAATCTATGTACATAGATAAGGTGCTAAGTAGGTTCCAAATGGAACAATCGAAGAAAGGTCTTCTTCCTGTGAGACATGGAATTCACCTTTCTAAATCCATGGGATCGAAAACTCCTGAAGAAATACGGCAAATGAGTAGGATTCCTTATGCTTCTGCCATAGGAAGTCTCATGTATGCCATGATATGCACAAGGCCTGATATCGTATATGCTGTGAGCATTACTAGTCGATATCAATCTAACCCAAGATCAGAACACTGGGCAGCTGTCAAGACAGTCCTTAAGTGCTTAAGAAGAACTAAAGACATGTTCCTCGTTTATGGAGGAGCAACAGAGTTGCGAGTGGAAGCCTATACAGACGCAGATTTCCAATCTGACGTCGATGATAGAAGTTCCAACTCCGGATTTGTGTTCACTCTGAATGGTGGGGCTGTTAGCTGGAAAAGCAAGAAACAAGAAGTAATTGCTGATTCCACGACAGAGGCTGAATATGTCGCTGCAGCTGAAGCCAACAAAGAAGCGTTCTGGATGAAGAAGTTCATTACTAAACTTGGAGTGGTTCCAACCATTACATCACCAGTAACTTTGTACTGTGATAATAGTGGGGCGATAGCTCAAGCCAAATAACCCAGGGCTCATCAAAAGAACAAGCATTTTGACAGGCGCTTTAATATCGTTAGAAGTTATGCTGCCGAGGGGAAAGTCAACATCCTCAAGGTTGCCTCAGCAGATAACGTAGCAGATCCACTGATGAAGCCAATGTCTCAAATCCAACCTGACCGCCATATGGAAAGGATGGGTATTAGATACATGGGAAGGTGGCTTTGAGTGCAAGTGCGAGATTGTTGGAAGTATGCCCACAAAGCCACTCATTTGATGTAATAGCTTTTGGAATACTTACTGTATTAAACTATTATATGTTTAATAAAGGGCAAAGCTTATTGTTAATCACTATTTATTGTATCATGTGTTTAAGCAATAAGGGAATCCAAGGAATGTTTTTGATCTAAGAGAGAAGTGATTTAGGTAAGTTAGATTAACGAGACCTTTCTCTTATATTCATTCCTAAAACGTTCCTAGCCATAGGATTGCCAATTGGGCATTGACAATCCGCTAAGGTTAGTATGTATTATGTTAACTCAAGCATGAGTATGACTAGTCTCAAGTCATTTAGTGTTGGACACTGAGACAAACACATAGGTGCTCGAAAGAGTAATCGAGTACACTGAACAACGATCAAAAGAGAGTTCGAGCATACATGTCATGTAAGAACTCATAAGTTGCAATATGCAAAGTAGTCCTTTGACCTGAGACATCATTGATGTCTAATGGTTAGGTCATTGATCTTTGATTATGTCAAAGGCATTCCATTGAGAGTGTCCACGGCATTGTTGGGGTCAAGCTATCTAGGCATGTAGGCATGTGAATGCACAACAAGGGATCTCTAACCTTCCATGGTGGAAGGAGAATACTCTGAGATATGATTCGAGAGTCTTTGGCCAAAGCATACAAATATGACTTAGGAAGTTTGTTCCAAATCATATTCAATTGAATCATATAGAGAAGTATCACATTGGATAGTAGACATGAAACTAACTATCACTCAAACAATGTGACTGAGAGTATTGTATTAGAGAATGATCGTATTGCATTGTAATTGTAACTGGATAGGTTCTCCAACCACTTCTACTTAGCTTGGGTAGCCATGACATACTGCTAGGTGTCACTCATGGTTTGTGGAAGCCCTGAGGATTAGCAAACACTAATCTTCATCAAAGGGAGAATTGAAATGTACTTTCAATTCACAATCGATCGTTAAGAGTAACAATCGCCCACTGCCTCGCTAATTGGAACCTAATGGATCGTACACCGAGTAAGGATGAAAGTGAAGAAATATAAATGAGATGGATAAGCAATTAAATAGTTTAATTGAGAATGGTCAAGATTAATTAATTAGTTAATTAATCTTACGAAAGGTTCGTATTGGGCTTTTAAGTTCGTTTTGGGTTTCGGGGCCCAAAAGGGTTTTTGGGCCACAAGGCCCATTATGTTTAAGTTGTATGACAACTAAAACAAAATGAGCAATTAGCCCAATAACAATGCCAAGGCCGGCCATAAGGGTGAGAGGAAGCAAACTTGATTTAATTGCAAGTTTGCCACTCACATGTGATGTAGTATAAAGTCAACTTTATAGCTTTCATTCACTTAGGGTTTTCTAGAGGCAAAGAAGAGAAACATTTTCTCTCTTTTTCTCCAAAGAGGCCGGCCACTTAGAGAGCTTTTCACTAGCATCAAAATCTCTCTAAGTCATCCATCTTCTCTTCACACTACATCCTTGGTGTGGAGACTTAGAGGTACCAAACCTTTGGTACTTTTTGGAGATCCTTTCCTCACATCATCAAGGAGCAAAGGAGCATCTAAAGGAGAGGAATCACAAGGAAGATCCAAGGAGCTAGGAGGTGACTTGAAGACCCTCCACTTGGGTGAATCCCTTGTGCAAACAAGGATGAGCTTCAAGGGTAATGAATCTCAAAATCCTTCTTCTCTTTAATGTTGTTAAAGAGTCTTGTGGTTCACCATTCACTAGGCTTTGAAAGTCATGGGTTTTAGAATTGTTTTGAATGCATGCCTACTTTAAAGTGTTATTAGTTTGCATATGTGTTCAAATGTTCTCACATGTTCTTAGCTAGGACAAAATTTTTCCTTCAGTAATGATCTCTAATTGTATCTCTATTATGCATTCATGTAGGGGACTTTCGGAGAATGATTTGAGTTGTTGATAGGAGCATATTTACATCACTTAGTTAGCTTGTTTCCCTGCATTTACGTTGTTAGTTCTTAATTATTTTAGTATTTTAAGCTATTTTCGTGTGTTTGTAGGTCTAATGTGCAAAGTATGCAAGAAAGTGCATTTTGGAGCCTCTTGGAGCAGTTTTGGGCACTAAATGGATTGTACATGCTTGGAGCTAAGTGGATGGACGAAATTGAAGATCAAATGAGCTTAGGATTGAATGAAGATGTGAAGAATTGGATTCAAGGCAAATGAAGAATGAAGAGTTCAAAATTGGAAGCCAAAGTTTCTAAAATTGGAAGTTTCTATTCTTGGAGGTCTCCATTCTTAAAAGTTTCTATTCTTGGCTTAGACGTTTCCTAATCCTTCCGCACCTATGTTCCAGCCATAAAAGGGTTCCAAAACATGTTAGGTTGCCTTGATGTGAAATTAAATTGCACTCAAATTTAAACCCTATCAATGTAGTATGTGTAAGTAGGGATCGTTCTAGCCGGGGATTAGAAGGGATGCTAATCTACGCAAATCTGACTCAAAAACACAAAACTAAACTTAAAAACACTTAACTAGACTCTAACAGCACAAAACTAACAACTAGACTCAAAGCATACTCTAGGGAGTTATTTGGACGAATTCTAGACTAATAAGACTCAAAACACTAAAGAAAACCTAATTTAGACAGATTCTAACTAATTTGACACAACAAAGTAAAGGGAATTGGGTTTTTGACGAAATTAACTAAAACTAAGCAAATTAAAGAAACAAAGTAACAAAGGTACGAAATTAGGTGCTTTGGATGGGTGAAAGGCTAGTTAGAGGGTCCTTCTCCACACATGACATATGCATATGAACCAATTTCCAGTTATTATTCCTTTAGACATGAATGACAACACCCCAAGTTAACCGTGACAGCACAAATTAACCATCATATTTTCCTTAGTTCATTCAATTGAATGGAAGACGCATTACAACCAAATTATCCTTATCAAGTCTCCTAACTATGTCAGCATGATAGAAAACATATCAAAGGTCATTAAGTTCTTTGAAAATCATAAGTGTTGACGAGGCATTCGTAACTATGACAGCATGATACTCTTGCCTAGGACTTACTTAACATGATTGTGACTAGCAACCTTTACTACTTGTGAATATAAGTTCATAACGATTAGGTGAAACTCCCTTATACTCTAGCATCAAATTCATGCATGCAAATTAAGTGTCGACCCCCAATTAACACACACAAACAAGTTTTAATAACTCAGTTAAGCAAATCACATTCTAGTCTTAAGAAACAATAACTGGACGTAATCAATTCATATATAACATATAATCATGGCTTCAAATTCACCTCTAACTATAAAGAAATTAGTTCCTCATGTTCACAATTAAACAAAGATAAATAAATTTAAACATTAAAAACAAAGGATAGAATACACCTAGAAAGGCTCCAGATTCCTTCCTTCATTCCTTTGCAAAGCTGCGGCACAATGAGTGTGTGGTGGATGGATGTAGGTGAGTTATGGTAGAGGGTGGTTTAGGTCAGAAACTATGGAGAATGGTGAGGGAAGGGTGCAGCAGAGAGTGGTGGGTGATTTCTGGCGTGAATGATGTATATGGAGGGTGGTGAAACCTGCGGCAACCCTCTAAACTTGTATATATAGGCACCACAAACCCTAGGGTAATCAGATTAGGGCTAGGACTCAGCATAAACAAGGAATTAGGGCCCTAGGTGCGGCAGAAATTGTGAATCCATTAGGAAAAAGGACAACTTTAGAAGTGATAGGTGATAAAAACCCATGAATTTTTCAATGAAAACACTTGTTTACCCCCCCCCCCCACACTTAAACCAAACATTGTCCTCAATGTTTCAAACATAGACTCCCACACAAGCAAGCAAACAACACAACTAACAAACATGACAAAGATGGCAAAGTAAAAGCAATAAAGAGTAGGGTTTAGGAACGCAAATCTGGTTGTAGGGCCGAAGCTTCCTAGTTTTTCTTTATTTGAACGCATGGGTTGCCTCCCAAGAAGCGCTTGCTTTAACGTCTTCTAGCCAGACGAATCCTTCAATTATGCTTCATTGAAGGCCACGGCATGGAATTGATCTTTGAATGGAAGGTGATACTTGAAATGATTCGGCAATGGTT
Source organism: Heteromeles arbutifolia (assembly GCA_024362995.1). Lineage (NCBI taxonomy): Eukaryota > Viridiplantae > Streptophyta > Magnoliopsida > Rosales > Rosaceae > Heteromeles > Heteromeles arbutifolia. The sequence continues at coordinate 31,321,507 of JANCRC010000002.1, read as the reverse complement.
TAAATTCTAGTGTGGGTACTTGAATCATTAACAACATATTAGTATAAAACAAAATTGAAATTAGGGGAGGTGGCTTACCTGTGTGCTCCGACGTGAACTCAAGGACAAACACCACATCTTTGAAAGTTTCAGGAATTTTGCACTTGGCTAGATTGAATGTGATGGTTGTGACTTGTCCCGTGTCATAAAATTCAACTTCTTTGGGCTTTGTTGTCTCATGAACATCCTCTTTGATCCATTCTTGATATTCTCCAGCCACTTCGTTTTCTTGAATCATTCTTCTTGATGTACCAGGTTCTTTAAGAAATTCAACACATTCTGGAACTGGATTTGTTGCAACAAGAATCGGGATAGTACTTGGCACCTTTGGGAAGGCTTCCACGATGTCTTTTTCACTTTCTTCGTTCTTGGAAATCATAAACCTACGAGGAAAAGGTACATTCGGAGAAATAACATTAGAATGAATTGAATTTGGGACGTCCTTACTTGTGGTGGGTGGTTGAGAGAGCTTAGGGGGCTGCAGCAAGGGTTGTTCTACCCTTGCTGTGTGTGTGTCTGCTTCCTCCTCCTCAATCAACAGCTCTTTGTCCACTTCTAAGGTATGTTTGGACGTTTTTAGGTCAGTTCCAACCTCCATAGCATTTCCCAAAGTGATAGCATCATGGATTTCTAAATCTGCCATCGAATTGATAATAGTTGAGTTGGAGAGTTCACTTTGCTCTAGAATTTATCCTATGAATTCCGCTATCTGTCCAATTTGCTTTTCCAAATGGTCCACCCTTTTGTCTTGATTTTCTTGTCCCTGAGATAAAGAAGTGAGTAACTCAAGAATTTTATCATTATCCATTGACGAACCTGAACTTGGTTGGGCCGAATATGGTTGAGGCTGTGGTGGTTCATATGGCTTTTGATAGATCTCCTCAGATGGCTGCCAATGCCCTTCTTGTTGTGAGCCCTGCGTGAAAGAAGTTAGTATATCATAAGTCGTGGACATACTTGAATTCGATTGGAATTGTTGTGGAGGAGGTTGTGGTGACTGCATAGGTCTTGAATGAAACTACTCATATGGCTGCCAACATCCTTCTTGTTGAACCTCCTTAGCTTGATTTTGTGAACCCTGCGCCAAAGAATTTAATTCATCAAGAATTTGATCAAAATCTATTGACGAACCTGAGTTGGGTTGGGCATATTGTATATGAGGTTGTGGTGGCTGCACCGATCTTGAATAGAACTCCTCATCTTGCTGCCAATATCCACCTTGTTGAATTTGTTGGGGTTCCCCCCCACATATAATCTGAATAATCTCTCCAATCCAAATTGTAAGTGTTGGAAAACATGTTGTCCCTTGATTGGTTATGGCTTTGATAACCCCAAGCACCTCCATTCGTAGTGAATTGAGGACGTTGATGAGTTTGATATCCTTGCCCATAGGGCACCCCAAATGTAGGGGCAGTGTGCATTGTGGTTCTTTCAGCAATCTGTGACAATTGAGATGTAAGACTCGCCAATTGAGCTTGAATGTTTGCAATTGCCATGTCTAGTACCTGAAACAACGAAAACAGAACAAAACAAAATCAAAAACTAAAACGTAAAAACAAAAACACAAACAGAAACACGGGGGATTAGCAAATTTGCTAATCCCCGGCAACGGCGCCAAAAATTTGATGTGAAATTAAATTGCACTCAAATTTAAACCCTATCAATGTAGTGTGTGTAAGTAGGGATCGCTCTAGCCGGGGATTAGAAGGGATGCTAATCTACGCAAATCTGACACAAAAACACAAAACTAAACTTAAAAACACTTAATTAGACTCTAACAGCACAAAACTAACAACTAGACTCAACACAGACTCTAGGGAGTTATTTGGACGAATTCTAGACTAATAAGACTCAAAACACTAAAGAAAACCTAATTTAGACAGATTCTAACTAATTTGGCACAACAAAGTAAAGGGAATTGGGTTTTTGACGAAATTAACTAAAACTCAGCAAATTAAAGAAACAAAGTAACAAAGGTACGAAATTGGGTGCTTTGGATGGGTGAAAGGCTAGTTAGAGGGTCCTTCTCCACACATGACATATGCATGTGAACCAATTTCCAGTTATTATTCCTTTAGACATGAATGACAACACCCCAAGTTAACCGTGACAGCACAAATTAACCTGTGATTTTCCTTAGTTCATTGAATTGAATGGAAGACGCATTACAACCAAATTATCCTTATCAAGTCTCCTAACTATGTCAGCATGATAGAAAACATATCAAAGGTCATTAAGTTCTTTGAAAATCATAAGTGTTGACGAGGCATTCGTAACTATGACAGCATGATACTCTTGCCTACGACTTACTTAACATGATTGTGACTAGCAACCTTTACTACTTGTGAATATAAGTTCATAACGATTAGGTGAAACTCCCTTATACTCTAGCATCAAATTCATGCATGCAAATTAAGTGTCGAGCCCCAATTAACACACACAAACAAGTTTTAATAACTCAGTTAAGCAAATCACATTCTAGTCTTAAGAAACAATAACTGGACGTAATCAATTCATATATAACATATAATCATGGCTTCAAATTCACCTCTAACTATAAAGAAATTAGTTCCTCATGTTCACAATTAAACAAAGATAAATAAATTTAAACATTAAAAACAAAGGATAGAATACACCTAGAAAGGCTCCAGATTCCTTCCTTCCTTCCTTTGCAAAGCTGCGGCACAATGAGTGTGTGGTGGATGGATGTAGGTGAGTTATGGTAGAGGGTGGTTTAGGTCAGAAACTATGGAGAATGGTGAGGGAAGGGTGCAGCAGAGAGTGGTGGGTGATTTCTGGCGTGAATGATGTATATGGAGGGTGGTGAAACCTGCGGCAACCCTCTAAACTTGTATATATAGGCACCACAAACCCTAGGGTAATCAGATTAGGGCTAGGACTCAACATAAACAAGGAATTAGGGCCCTAGGTGCGGCAGAAATTGTGAATCCATTAGGAAAAAGGATTGTGGCCCAATTGATTTCTGAAAAGGATTTGTAGAACCCAAATCCACAAGAAAAAGGCTTAATAAGTCGGAATCCAAGAGGGAATGGAAGTGAGAAGGCACGGCACAAAGGGATAAGGCAGGGAGCCTTGCTAGGCAAGGAAAAGACCTTCTAGAAAGGAGGGAGGCGCCAGATTTTTAGGCTTCTAGAAAGAATGTGTTTCTGGGCAGATTTTGGGGTTTCTAGAAGAGTTTAGGGCGCCACTTTTGTAGGGGAATGGATAGGACTTCTAGAAATCAGGTTTTAAGTCCGCTAAACTGAAGAAAACAGGTTAGGATAAGATAAAATAAGGATTGGGTAAGATAAGATAAGATAAGGTTGTTTTGGATAATGTTTTGGATAATTCTCCTTCTTTTGAGCTGATTCCTTATCTTCTTTATCTTTGAATTCTTTCTTCCATCTTCTTAGCTGATTTCAAGCCTTTATATCCTCAATTTCGTCCATCAACTTGCCTCCATGCTTGCACTACCCAATCTTGGCCCAAAAGTGCTCTAGAATGCTCCAAATTGCTTCTTTTTGCCATCTTGACACTTTGAACCTACAAACACACGAAAATAGCTTAAAATACAAAATTAACTAAGAACTAACAACGTAAATGCATGAAAACAAGCTAACTAAGTCACATAAATATGCTCCTATCATGCCTCATTACATGTTTCTAGAAGTCCTAGGACCTTTCCCTAACCTTGCCGCATATCTTCTTTCCCTTTCTTCCAAAATCTGCCACATAATTGCCTTTCCCTTTCTCTCCATAACCTTGCCGCACAAGGGATCCTCTTCTTACCTATTTTCTGACACAAAATTACATTCCCTTTTGTTTCAATTCTTGCCACACAAGGGGAGATGATTCTTACCTATTTTGTGCCTCAAAACACATTCCTAAATCTGTCCTACACACTTTTGCCGAATTTCCTTTCCTATTCTCTTTAATTCATGCACCTTACTTGCCTATTTTCCATTGATTTCTGACTTTTAATTATAGGACAAGATAGCTAAGTTATTTCTTTCCCTAAAACACATCAAAACCGTGCCTTCTCCCCTTTAAAACACATATGCCGCAGCCCCCTAATCCCTCTACCACCCATCACCACCCATTCTACGCACCTTAACCCCTTGTGCCGCAGCTTTACAAAGGAAGAAGGAGAGGATTAACTTGAAGCCGTGCCTAGCCATTCAAGACGTTGGATTGCTGGAATGTTTCTAGGTGTAATCTATCTTTGTGTTCGATGTTTAATTTAATTTCTCTTTGTTTTGCTGTGAACATGAGGAGCTAAACCCTTTTGGCTAGGGGGAATTTCAAAGCCATGAATATATTTGCAATATGAATTGATTGCCTTCAGTTGTGATTTCATAAATTGTGAATACAATTTGCTTAACTGTTTGATTCAAAACTTATACTTGTATGTTGATTAAGGATGCATACTTAGTTTGCATGCATGAATTTGATGCTAGAATACAAGGGAGTTTCACCTAATCGTTATGAACTTATATTCACTAGTAGTAAAGGTTGTTAGTCACAATCATGTTAAGTAAATTCCTAGCAGGAGTATCATGCGCTTTCATAGTTACGAATGGCTTGTCAATGCTTATGATTTTCATAGAGCTTAATGATCATTGATTGAATCTCTATTATGCGCTTTCATGTAGGGAACTTTTGAAGAATAATTTGATTGCGATGCGCTATTTACGTCCAATTCAATGACATAAGGAAAATCTAAGGGTTAATTTAAGCGTACCTAATTAACATGGTTTATCGAAATTGTAACTGGAAATCAGTTTTGTGTTGCATGTGTGTCATGTGTGGAGAAGAATCCTCTAGCTAGCCCATCATCCATTGAATCACCTTGGTTTTACGTCTTTGTTTAGAATCTGCAAGTTACTTAGTTTTAGATTCAATTTTCGTAGAAACCAAACCCCCCATCTTTAAGTTGTGTTAGTTTAGTAAGAATCTATTTAGATTTGTGTCTAGTTAGTCCTTTGAGTTTATTTTCGTCCAATTTCTCCCTAGAGTCTGTTTTGAGTCTATTAGGTTGTTTTAAGCTGTTTTGAGTGATGTGATCAAAGTTAAGCACTCAAATTAAACCCTATTGATGACAATTGTAGCAATGATGTAAGTAGGGATTGTTCTAGACCGGGGATTAACTAGGGATGCTAATCAACACAAATAAGACTCAAAAACACTAAACTAGACTCTATATACTCTAAACTAACTTAAAACACTAAAAACAGCAAGAAACAATCAAAAAGACTCAAATCTAAACCTATCAATTGGTTTTGACGAAAATAGAACTAAAAAAACTCAAACAACTAAAAGAAAACAGGTTTTGACTCTAAAAACAAGATTAAATGAAAGGGGGATTGTTTTTGACGAAATTAAGACTTAAAACAGAAATTTTGCATAAAAACTTTTAGAAAAACGAGTTTGGTGATTTAAAACGGGTGAAAGGCTAGTTAGAGGGCCCTTCTCCACACATGAACATATGCATATAAATTGATTTCCAGTTATTCTTTCAACAAATCATGAATGACAATGCCCCAAATTAATTGTGTAGAACTAATTAATTCTCAGATTTCCCTAGACTCATTGAATTGGAAGAAAAGCATACGACAACCCAAATCATTCTTTATTAAGCTCCCTAACTATGAAAAGCATGATAGAGACACAAAACAAAGATCATTAAGCTTTGTGAAAATCATAAGCATTGACAAGGCATTCGTGACTATGAAAAGCATGACACTCCTGCCAGGAATTTACTTAACGCGATCGTGACTAGCAACCTCCACTACTTGTAAATATAAGTTCATAACGATTAGGTGAAATTCCCTTATATTTTAGCATCAAATTCATGCATGCAAACTAAGTATGCATCCTTAATCAACACACAAGAACAAGTTCTTAATAAAACAGTTAAGCAAACCACATTCACAATTCATGCAATCATAACTGGAGGAAATCAATTCATATAAAACATATGTCCATGGCTTTGAATTCGCCTCTAACTATAAAGAAATTAGTTCCTCATGTTCGCAATCAAACAAATATAAATAAAATTAAACATTGAACAAAGATAGAAAACACCTAGAAAACGCTTCAGATTCCTTCCTTCCTTGCTTGCAGGTTGCAGCACAATGAGGGTATAGCTGAATGGTAGTGCAGAGATGTGTGAATGAGAGATGGTGGTCTGAATGGTGCAGCAAATATGTGAATATATAGAGGGAGGGTGCGGCACAATTAGATGGTGTAGGAAAAGGATTACAAAATGTAGTTTGTGTAGGAAAATAAAACACAATCCTAAGGGGAAAGGGTTTATGTAATCCTAGCAGGAAATAGGACATCTAGAAGGCCAAAAACCAAAGGAAATTAGGATAAAGGTGCGGCTGGATCATGCATCTAGAAGGCTTGGGGCGCCACCTTTTTAGGGACTTCTAGAAAGGGTGTTATTTGGCTGATTTTGGGGTTTCTAGAAGGGGATAGGTGCGGCACCTTTGTAGGAGGGGATAACGTTCCTAGAAATCAGGTTTTAAGGTCTCCTAAACTGAAATTGAATCCCTTTTGCAGCAGGAATTAAGTTAGGAAAGGATTAGGATAGGATAGGATAAGGCATGGTAAGATAAGATAAGATAAGGTTTGGATAAGATAAGGATAAGATAAGGTAGTTTGGATAATGTTTTGGATAATTCTCCTTCTTTGTAGCTGATTCCTTATCTTCTTTGACTTGGATTTATTTCTTCAACTCTTTTGCACATTCCTAGCCTCTCTTGAACTTTCAATTCGTCCATCCATCTTGCTCCATACTTGTGCTATCCATTCCAAGCCCAAAATTGCTCTAAAATGCTCCAAATTGCATCCTTTTGCCTACTTTGCTTCTTGGACCTATAAACACACGAAAATGACTCAAGACACTATAATAAGCAACAAATAACTAAGTAAATGCAAGAAAACACACTAACTAAATCGCATAAATATGCTCCTATCATTGAGTCTTTTAAGTTTGTTTTGAGTCTTGTGAGTCTTGTTAAGCGTTTTAAGTTTGTTTTTGTGTTTTTAAGTCAGTTTAGAGTAGATTAGCAATCCCTCCTAATCCGCGGTCCAGAACGATCCCTACTTGCATCTTTACTACAATTGTCAACAAGAGGGTTGAATTTGTATGTTGTTTTACATTGCATCAGTTGTCGCATGCATTCATCCAATTCAATGAGTAAAGGAAAATCTGAGGGTTAATTAGTGCATCACGGTTAATCTGAGGTGTTGAGCATCATAATTTATTGAAAAGCAATTGGAAATTGATTTATGTACAAGTGTGTCGTGTGTGAAGAATGGACCTCTAGCTAATCCATCAACCATCTTATTCCCAAAATTCGTTTTACAATCAGTTTAGTTTTATAACTTGATTGTTTGTTTCAAATTCGTCCAAACCAAAACCCCCTTTTTCTTTCTTGTTTCAAAGTGTTTAAAATCTGTTTTGTTTGTGTTTTAGAGTGTTTTGAGTCTAGCCAAAACCCTAAATTCGTCCAAATTTGTGTTTAGAGTTAGAAACTGTCCAATTGGTGTTTTAGGCAGTTTTGATAGGAGCATATTTAGGCGACTTAGTTGGCTTGTTCTTGTGCATTTATGTTGTTATTCCTTAGTTATTTTAGTTTTTTAAGCCATTTTCGTGTGTTTTCAGGTTCTAAGGACAAAGTATGCAAGAAGGTGCATTTTGGAGCAAAATTGGGCTTGGAATGGATATCACATGCTTGGAGCAAAAGGAATGGACGAAATTGAAGATTTGAAGATGTTAGGATTCCTAATCAGCGAAGGATTCCTAATCAACGAAGGATTCCTAATCAAAGAAGGATTCCTAATCAAAGGATGATTCCTAGTTGAACAAGGATTCCTACTCAAACAAGGATTCCTACTCGAAGTAGGAAAGTTAAGCCAAGGTTTCCTATTTTGGTTTGACCTTTCCTAATCCTAAATGTCCCTAAATTCCAGCAACTTTGAAGGCCTCCTATGCATTCTAGGACACAAACTAAAGGACCTAGAACACCCATGGACCCTTGCCGCACCTTGTTCTTGGTTTCCTCTTCCTTACCGTGCAAGGGAGAGTCCCTCTTTCCTATTTCCTGCATTAAAACACATTCCCTTTCTAATTTATGTCCTTGCCGCATATCCCTCGCACTTTCCCTTAGTTTTCTGATTTTATTTCCTCATTCTAGGAGCTTTTGACTTAATTTCTGATTACCTAAATAAGTTAGGGTTTTAATTTCTAAAAACCTTAAATAGACCTCCTTTTTGGAGCCCCAAAATCATCCATTCATTCACCCATTCACGCCAGAAATCAACCCCCACTCTCTGCCGCATCCATCCTTCACCATTCTCCATAGTTTCTGACCTTATTCAACCCTTGTCGCACCATACACCTATCCTAACCATCAACCCAGCCTTCTACACCATTCATAACCCCCAAATTAAACCCTATTTTTGACAATTGTAGCAATAATGTAAGTAGGGATTGTTCTAGGCCGGGGATTAACTAGGGATTGCTAAACACTTGAAACTGACTCAAAAACGTAAAAACAAAGTTTAAAACACTAATCTAGACTCAAAGAATGCAAAACTAACTTCTAAAACACTAAGACAACTCAAAAGACTCAGAACAGCAAACAAACACTCAAAACTGCCTTAAAACCACTTTCTGGGCAGTTCTGAGCACTAAGGAAGAATTTGGACGAAAATATGTTATGACTTGACTCAAAAGACTAAAAGAAAACAGATTTAGACTCTAAAAACAAGACTTAAAAGCAAGGGGGATTGTTTTGACGAGATTGAAGTTAAAACTAAAACTTGTAACCAAACTTTTAAGAAAAACGAATTCTGATGAATTAAGAAGGGTGAAAGGCTAGTTAGAGGGATCCTCATCCACACATGAACATATGCATACAACTTGTTTCCCAGTTACTCTTTCGATAATCCATGAATGACAATGCTCCGAATTAATTGTATTGAACTAATCAATTCCCAGATTTCCCTAGATTCATTGAATTGAATGGATAACGCATCACAACCAAATTATTCTTTCTCAAACTCCCTAACTATGGAATACGCATGGTAGAGACATTCAACAAAGATCATTAAGTTCAATGGAAATCATGAACATTGACAAGGCATTCATAACTATGGAATACGCATGTTAATCCAACCTAGGGTTTACTTAACATGATCGTGACTAGCAACCTTTACTATTTGTGAATATAAGTTCATAACGATTAGGTGAAATTCCCTTATATCCTAGCATCAAATTCATGCATGTAAACTAAGTATGCATCCTTAATCAACACATAAGAACAAGTTCTTAATAAAACAGATAAGCAAACCACATTCATATTTTATGAACTCGTAACTGGAGTAAATCAAATCATAAGAAACATATATCCATGGCTTCAGATTCCCCCCCTAACTAATAGGGGTTTAGTTCCTCATGATAGCAATTAAACAAAGAAAACTGAATTGAAACATTAAAAACAAAGATAGACAACACCTAAGAACGCTCCAGCAATAGTCATGACTTAGAATGGCACTTTCTCCTTCCTTCCTTGAATAGCTGCGACACAAGAGGGGTTTTCTGGGTTTTGGGGACGGGTTTGGTGAAGGATGGATGATGATGAATGGCGTAGGGGGTTGTTTTGGAGGAAGAACTGGCAGATGACAGGGTGTGTGAAGGCAGAGAATGAATGGAAGGCTTGATGATTTAAATGGCACGGCAGGAAGGCTATTTGTAGGGGTTAAGGTGCGGCATTGCCTTATGAATCAGAGAAGGATTGCACAACCTAAACCCATCAGGAATAAGGCATCTAGAAGGTAGGAAATCCCAAAGGACAAGGATTCCATGCGGCAGATATGTGTGGTTTCCTAACAGGATATTTGGTCTTCTAGAAGAACTAAAACCATCTAGGAAAAGGGATAAGGGTGCGGCAAGGCTTAGGGTTTCTAGAAGCTTAATTTAAATGTCCCCCAATCAGAAAATAAACCCTCAATGCATCAGGAATTGAATTAGAAAAGGATTAGGATAGGATAAGGTTTGTTAAGATAAGATAAGGATTGGATAAGATAAGATAAGATAAGGTTGTTTGGATAATGTTTTGGATAATTCTCCTTCTTTTGAGCTGATTCCTTATCTTCAATGATTTGAATTTATTTCTCCAACCTTGAAACATATTCCTAGCTCCATTTGGGCTCCAAATTCGTCCATCTTCATGCCCACTGCATGTGCTATCCACTCCAAGCCCAGATTTGCTCTAAAATGCTCCAAAATGCATCTTTTTGCCAACTTTGCTTCTTGGACCTAAAAATACACGAAAATGACTTTAAACACTATACTAAGCAACAAATAGCTAAGCAAATGCAAGAAAACACACTAACTAAGTAGCATAAATATGATGCTATCAAATTCCCCCGCACTTAGCTTTTGCTAGTCCTCGAGCAAAACAAAACAAAACATAACCTAAACCTTCCAACGTTCACCTCAGGGATTTTCAATGATACATAACATGCCAAAGATCATTACTCCCACAGATTTTAGTTATCCCTACCCTTGAGCACATACTTAAACATAGTTACCATTCATTAGCTTGCATTTAATCAATTAAAACAACATTTTGAATGTAGTAACATGCCTTAGAGAATCCCTCAATTCCTTACTAGATATGCACTCAATTACACAGATTTTCTGACTACACTCCCTACACTAGGTATATGTGAGAAGATTGATGTAAATATGAAAACTAATACTCACATATGTGTATAACAAGAAAAGCATTTTCTGGAATACATGTTTATGTATAATCTCATGAACGGAATGCTACTACTTAGACGCGAGAACCAGGGACACCATATGCTCATACCAAATTCAAACTCCACATATTGAAACACACAACACTCAAGATTGAAGTATAGGGTTGTAACGGGGCTAAGGGGTATTGGCTAACAAAAAAGGTAAAGAAAACAAACGTTCTTAAAGCAATAGCAAGCAAAGTAATGAATATGACACTTAGAACTCCCTTTCTTGAATGCAGCCGCACACTTTGATACATAAGGGGAAGATCACACATATTTAGGGCCAAATTCAACTTTTTGGACCCTTTCTTCAACAACCAACACTTGTGAGCTCATTCTCACTTATTTTGAACACTTTTCACACTTTTTCACATACTTTTCTTTTTCTTTTCTTTTTCTTACGAATTTTCTTCTTTCTTCTTTTTTTTTTTTTTTTCTTGTACCCGTGCCCTTGTTGATATTGTTGGCACACAATCAGACACATAAATCCCTTCCCCCACACTTGTTTGCCGCCCAATAACGAACAAAGGGAATTCATTCTTAGGTCATGCTCACTATCCCTTACGAACAAGGGTAAGGATGGTCCTAATCTAGGCTAGGTAAGGATAATGTGGCTAACAAAGAAAATAGGCTAAATATGGCTCAAAAGGCTAAACCTACAAATCAAATGAACATGGGGTACGGCTATTTGGCTCTTGGTTTTAAACTAAACAACTTCATCTTGATTATGTGTTATGCTAATCAATTTCATGCTTTGAATGAAACAGGTATGAGTTCTAGTATTTGGAACTAAATGATGAAACGCATTCCAAGTAGCAACCAAGCAAAGAATAATGAGATCATGCAACGACTTTAGAAAACAAAGAATGCACAGATTTTTAACTCTCCAAAGAACGTTAAAGGCTCAAGTCTCTCAGGGTTGTAGCGTTAGTTTGAGTTACTTCCTTCAGGCATGTTACAAAAACTGATTTTATCCTTTTTTGTGATTACAAGTGAATTCATGAATGTCAACTATAACCAAGCATAAACAAAAGAGCATATCAAACTTCCATCTATGTTTGTAACTTTCTTTAACAGTTATGCAATTAAAAACCAAATCCTCATCATTGTGTTGGAAGGTACCCTAAGACACAAACACACAAAAACGACTCTTTTTGGGTTTTTCAAAACAATTTTTCAAATTTTTATGGTATTTTCGGATTTTGCTTTTCAAAACACACTAAAAGACTCCAAAACAGCTTAAAAACACTTAAAAACACTGAAAACAACATTCAAAGTCATAGGTGATAAAAACCCACGAATTTCATGCAAAAACACTTTGTTACCCCCCCCCCCCCCCCCACACTTAAACCAAACATTGTCCTCAATGTTTCAAGCATAGACTCACACACAAGCAAGCAAACAACACAACTAACAAACATAATAGAGATGGCAAAGTAAAAGCAATAAAGAGTAGGGTTTAGAAACGCAAATCTGGTTGTAGAGCCGGAGAATTCCTAGGTCCTCTTTATTTGCATGGGTTGCCTCTCAAGAAGCGCTTGCTTTAACGTCTTCCAGCCGGACGAACCTTCCTTCTATTCTTCAATGGGGCCCACGGCATTAAAAGATATGTCCTCCGCAATGTGCTCTTCAAAGTGCTCATAATAAGGCTTCAATCGATGTCCATTCACTTTGAACTCTTGTCCCGTCTTTAAACTTTGAATTTGGACTGCACCATGAGGAAATACATTAGTAACACTAAATGGACCAATCCACTTAGAACGCAACTTACCTGGAAATAGACGAAGGCGAGAATTGAAAAGTAACACTTTCTGCCCTATAGAGAATGTCTTGCTACGAATCATCTTGTCATGGAATGCCTTCGTTTTCTCCTTGTAGATCCGTGCATTCTCATAAGCTTCATTCCTAATTTCTTCTAACTCATTCAATTGAAGCTTCCTATGAAGACCTGCGGCATCAATGTCCATATTGAATGTTTTGACAGCCCAATGTGCACGATGCTCTAACTCGACGGGAAGATGACATGGTTTCCCATAGACTAGCCGAAATGGGGACATTCCAATTGGGGTTTTATAGGCAGTGCGATACGCCCACAATGCATCATTCAAACGCAAGCTCCAATCCTTCCTCGTTGGCCCAACGGTCTTCTCCAAAATATGCTTGATTTCTCTATTTGATACCTCGGCTTGCCCACTGGTTTGAGGGTGATAAGGTGTGGCAACCTTGTGCGTGACATTGTACTTTTTGAGCAGGGCCTCAATGGTTCGATTGCAAAAATGGGAACCCCCATCACTGATTAGGACTCTTGGCATTCCAAACCTTGCAATATGTTAGTCTTAACAAATTCTGCAACCACTTTAGAATCATTAGTTCGGGTGGCTTTTGCTTCCACCCATTTCGACACATAATCCACAGCAAGCAAAATGTAAAGGAAACCATGTGAAGAAGGAAAAGGACCCATGAAATCAATACCCCATACATCAAAGATTTCAACACTAAATATGGGGTTTTGCGACATTTGTTGTTTAGGACCTATATTGCCCGTTCTTTGACATCTATCACAAGTCATACAAAAAGTTCTAGCATCTCGAAAGATAGTAGGCCAATAAAATCCACATTCTAACACTTTATGTGCTGTTCTTTGAGTACCAAAGTGACCTCCACATGCATAAGTGTGACAGAAAGTTAAAATTGAATTAGAATCAGAATCATGCACACACCTACGTAGAACCTGATCAGGGCAATATTTCCACAAGTATGGGTCATCCCAAACATAAAAACGTGCATCCTTTTTAAGTTTATCACTTTGGTGCTTGTTTAGCTCTTTTGGAATGTGTTTAGACACCAAATAGTTTACTACATCAGCATACCATGGCTCACTTACCTTGATGGACAGCAGCTGCTCATCTAGGAATGTCTCTTGGATAGGCACGGCATCCTCCTCATGCACCATACAGCTCAAGTGGTCAGCCACCACGTTTTCACTCCCTTTCTTGTCCCGGATTTCAAAATCGAACTCTTGGAGAAGAAGCATCCAGCGAATGAGTCTTGGCTTGGCCTCTTTCTTGGTGAACAAATACTTCAAAGCTGCATGGTCAGTGTAAATAATAACTTTAGTACCAAGTAAATAAGAACAAAACTTATCTAAAGCAAACACAACAGCAAGAAGTTCTTTTTCAGTGGTAGAGTAATTCAATTGTGCATCATTCAAGGTCCGAGATGCATAATAGATGACATGGGGCATCTTGTCCTTCCTTTGTCCCAAAACAGCTCCTAATGGATAATCAGAAGCATCACACATAAGCTCAAAAGGAAGGCTCCAATCTGGTGGGACTATGATAGAGGCCGAAGTTAGCATCTCTTTGAGGTGGTTGAATGCCTTCTCACACTCCTCGTTGAAGTCAAAAGCCACATCTTTCTGGAGGAGACGGGAAAGAGGGTTTGAAATCTTTGAAAAGTCCTTGATGAATCGCCTATAGAATCCTGCATGTTCAAGAAAAGAACGAACCTCTCTAACCGAAGTAGGAGAGGGTAAGTAACGTACAAGATCTATTTTTGATTTATCAACTTCAATTCCCCTTTTTAAAACGATATGCCCTAAAACTATGCCTTGTTTAACCATAAAGTGACATTTTTCCCAATTTAACACAAGGTTAGTTTCAACGCATCGCTTCAAGATTAATGTGAGATTTTCCAAACAACCATCAAACGAATCACCAAAGACACTAAAGTCATCCATAAATACCTCAATAATCTTCTCCACAAAATCTGAAAATATACTTACCACACATCTTTGGAAGGTGGCAGGTGCATTGCATAAACCGAATGGCATGTGACGATAGGCAAAGGTACCAAAAGGGCACGTGAAAGTGGTCTTTTCTTGGTCATCTGGAGCTATGACAATCTGATTATATCCAGAATAACCATCAAGAAAACAATAAAAAGAATGATCGGCTAACCTTTCAAGCATTTGATCAATGAACGGCAAAGGGAAGTGGTCCTTCCTTGTGGTGGCATTGAGCTTCCTATAATCGATGCACACTCTTCAACCTGTTTGGATACGTGTGGGCACAAGTTCATTCTCGGCATTCTTCACCACAGTGACTCCGGATTTCTTTGGAACACATTGCACCGGTGAAACCCAACGACTATATGAGATTGGATAAATCACTCCACAGTCAAGAAGCTTGATAATCTCCTTCTTCACAACTTCCATCATTGGAGGGTTGAGTCGGTGTTGAGCCTCTCGAGTTGGTTTAGCCCTCTCCTATAGAAGTATGCGATGCATGCATGTAGTAGGGCTAATTCCCTTAATATCGGCCAAAGTCCACCCAATGGCTGTTTTGTGTTCTTGCAATACCCGAACCAAATTTTCCTCCTCTATTTCCGTGAGTGATGAGGAGACAATGACAGGCAACGTCTCGTTATCTCCCAAAAAGACGTACTTTAAATGGTCCGGCAATGGTTTAAGCTCAAGTACGGGTGCCTGAATCACTGAGGGTAACAACTTATTAGTAGAAATGGGAATTGAAATTGGTTTTGAAGGCTTACCACGGTGTTGAGGTAGTGACTCAAGTGCAGCAACCATCTCGGCCTCTTCTTCACTTCTAGGCACGGCAATATTGGGTTTTTGCCCAATTCCCTGTGCAATTGTTGTTTCAAGGGGATCCCTCTCCAAAGAATCAAGATAATCCTACGCCAATTCATCGAATATATCAATAGAAAAACAAGAATGATCTTCTTTAGGAAATTTGATAGTTTCAGAAAGATTGAAATCAATAACTTCCCCATCGAATTCCATTGTTAAAGTCCCTTTGAACACATCTATCTTAGTGCGGGCTGTTTTCATGAAGGGCCCTCCTAAGAGGATCGGCAATGGGGTAGAGAGGGGTGAATCCTCCATGTTAAGAACATAAAAGTCCGCTGGAAAAATCAAATTACCAACCTGCACCAAAACATCTTCCAAAACACCTTTTGGATATGCATTAGAACGATCGGCTAATTGAATAATCACACCATCGTTTTTAAGCTCACCTAAGTTCATAGATGCATAAATAGAGTATGGCATAACATTAATTGAAGCCCCTAAGTCTAACATGGCATGTTCAAATTTAGTATTTCCAATAACGCATGGAATTGTAAAACTACTCGGATCTTTGCATTTAGGGGGTAATTTCCTTTGTAACACAGCAGAAACGTTCTCACTTACTTGAACCACCTCTTTGTTCGAAATCCTTCTCCTTGTTGTACAAAGCTCTTTCAAAAATTTAGCATACCTTGGAACCTGCTTTATGGCATCAAGGAGTGGGATATTGACTTGAACTTTCCGGAATGTCTCTAGAATGTCCTTCTCGGCTTCTTGTTTCTTTGATTGCCTAAACCTGCCAGGAAAGGGTACATTTAGTGGAATGGAACTAGAAAATTTCGGATTCAGACTTACCTTGGTGGGTTGGGATGGCTTAGAGGCATTAGGTGGGTGCGGCACTGATTGGTCCTCTTTGGCCGTGAGTTTTGCTTCATGATCCTCTTCTTGCAGCAGCTTTTCATCCTTTTCTTGATTCGATTTAGATGGTTGTGGGTCGGCTCCAACCTGTTTACCACTCCTCAACATGATTGCCTTGGCGGTTTCAAAGCCTCCTTTAGGATTAATAACGGTTGAACTAGGCAATCTTCCTTGTTCTCTAATCTGCCCCATGAATTCTGCTATTTGCCCCATTTGCTTTTCCAAATTGTCCACCCTTTTATCTTGGATTTGCCTCTCTTTGTTTTGAGTTTGTACTTCCTGCGTCAAAGTAGTAAGTAACTTAACAATTTGATCATTATCCAAAGACCTACCTGTGTTTGTTGGTGCAGATTGCATTTGGGTTTGATTTGGTACGAATGGCTTTGTATAAAGGCCCGGTGGTTGCTACCTAAATCCTCCTTGTTGTTGGGGTTGTTGAGGCTCCTTCCACTTGAAATTTGGGTGATCCCTCCAACCTGGATTGTATGTGTTTGAGTATGGATCATTGCGTGGCTGATTTTGGCTCCCAAAACCCATGGCGTTGGCAGATTCCCAGCCTCCATTCTCAATCAATTGAGGGCATTGGTCAGTGAGATGTCCTTGCATAGAGCACACGCCACAAACACTTTGTCCATGTATCTTCATTCCCTCAGCCATCTGAGAAACAATAGAAGTAAGGTTAGCTAATTGGGATTGAATGTCGGACATAGAACTTACCTCATTCACTCCCTGCCGTGGGGTGTCTCTTTGCCCAAGTCCTTCGTATTGTTGTGCATTCAACGCTCGGTTGGCAATTAGGGTCTTTGCAGCCATGGGTGTTTTGTCAACCAATGCACCTCCCGCTGAGGCATCTAGCATTTGTCGCTCAATGGGAAGAAGTCCTTCATAGAAGTATTGAAGTAAAAGTTCTTCTTTCATTTGATGTTGAGGACATGAAGCGACAAGAGCTTTGAAACGCTCATAGTATGTTGGAAAGGACTCCCCTTTTTGTTGTTGAATGCCACTAATTTTCTTCCTCAAGAGAATGACTCTCGAGGTGGGGAAGAACTTCTCTAAAAATGCCATCTTCATGCTTTCCCAAGAAGTGATTGTTCCGGGTGCTAGTTTGTAAAGCCAATCTTTAGCCTTTTCCAAAAGAGAGAATGGAAAGGCCTTCATCATTAGAATGTTCCCATCGACATTGATGGGTGTTATGCTCGAACAAACCACTTCGAACTCCTTAAGATGCTTGTTTGGGTCCTCCATGGACATCCCATGGTATTTAGGAATGTGGTGCATCAACCTTGACTTCAATTCGAACTCATTGGTCTTGCCTTGCGCAGCCGCGGGGTATTGAATGCATAGGGGTGCGGCATTGGCCAACCCCGAGGCTGAAAGTTCCTTGATTGTACGATTATCCGCTGCCATGACTTCTTCTTCCTCTTCAAATTCAGATTCGGCCTCTGAACTTGAACTAGGTTCACTAGGTTCTGGATGCCTCCTCTTTCTTCTCACTGTTCGTTCAAAATCGTCGTCAAACTCCAAGATATGCTCACGAACTGGTTGAGAACTTCGAGTCATAAACTAGTACCTAAAACAAGAAAACAAAAACAAAAATCAGAAATCAAAGTAAAAGAAATAAAAACACACGGCAACAAGGGATTAGCAAAAATTTGCCAATCCCCGGCAACGGCGCCAAAATTTTGGCGTGAAAATTACTTGACAGACAAATTAAACCCTATTTTTGACAATTGTAGCAATAATGTAAGTAGGGATCGTTCTAGGCCGGGGATTAACTAGGGATTGCTAAACACTTGAAACTGACTCAAAAACGTAAAAACAAAGTTTAAAACACTAATCTAGACTCAAAGAATGCAAAACTAACTTCTAAAACACTAAGACAACTCAAAAGACTCAAAACAGCAAACAAACACTCAAAACTGCCTTAAAACCACTTTCTGGGCAGTTCTGAGCACTAAGGAAGAATTTGGACGAAAATATGTTATGACTTGACTCAAAAGACTAAAAGAAAACAGATTTAGACTCTAAAAACAAGACTTAAAAGCAAGGGGGATTGTTTTCACGAGATTGAAGTTAAAACTAAAACTTGTAACCAAACTTTTAAGAAAAACGAATTCTGATGAATTAAGAAGGGTGAAAGGCTAGTTAGAGGGATCCTCATCCACACATGAACATATGCATACAACTTGATTCCCAATTACTCTTTCGATAAACCATGAATGACAATTCTCCGAATTAATTGTATTGAACTAATCAATTCCCAGATTTCCCTAGATTCATTGAATTGAATGGATAACGCATCACAACCAAAATATTCTTTCTCAAACTCCCTAACTATGGAATACGCATGATAGAGACATTCAACAAAGATCATTAAGTTCAATGGAAATCATGAACATTGACAAGGCATTCATAACTATGGAATACGCATGTTAATCCAACCTAGGGTTTACTTAACATGATCGTGACTAGCAACCTTTACTACTTGTGAATATAAGTTCATAACGATTAGGTGAAATTCCCTTACATCCTAGCATCAAATTCATGCATGTAAACTAAGTATGCATCCTTAATCAACACACAAGAACAAGTTCTTAATAAAACAGATAAGCAAACCACATTCATAATTTATGAACTCGTAACTAGAGTAAATCAAATCATAAGAAACATATATCTACGGCTTCAGATTCCCCACCTAACTAATAGGGGTTTAGTTCCTCATGATAGCAATTAAACAAAGAAAACTGAATTGAAACATTAAAAACAAAGATAGACAACACCTAAGAACGCTCCAGCAATAGTCACGACTTAGAATGGCACATTCTCCTTCCTTCCTTGAATAGCTGCGGCACAAGAAGGGTTTTCTGGGTTTTGGGGACGGGTTTGGTGAAGGATGGATGATGATGAATGGCGTAGGGGGTTGTTTTGGAGGAAGAACTGGCAGATGACTGGGTGTGTGAAGGCAGAGAATGAATGGAAGGCTTGATGATTTAAATGGCACGGCAGGAAGGCTATTTATAGGGGTTAAGGTGCGGCATTGCCTTATGAATCAGAGAAGGATTGCACAACCTAAACCCATCAGGAATAGGCCATGTAGAAGGTAGGAAATCCCAAAGGACAAGGATTCCATGCGGCAGATATGTGTGGTTTCCTAACAGGATATTTGGTCTTCTAGAAGAACTAAAACCATCTAGGAAAAGGGATAAGGGTGCGGCAAGGCTTAGGGTTTCTAGAAGCTTAATTTAAATGTCCCCCAATCAGAAAATAAACCCTCAATGCATCAGGAATTGAATTAGAAAAGGATTAGGATAGGATAAGGTTTGTTAAGATAAGATAAGGATTGGATAAGATAAGATAAGATAAGGTTGTTTGGATAATGTTTTGGATAATTCTCCTTCTTTTGAGCTGATTCCTTATCTTCAATGATTTGAATTTATTTCTCCAACCTTGAAACATATTCCTAGCTCTATTTGGGCTCCAAATTCGTCCATCTTCATGCCCACTGCATGTGCTATCCACTCCAAGCCCAGATTTGCTCTAAAATGCTCCAAAATGCATCTTTTTGCCAACTTTGCTTCTTGGACCTAAAAATACACGAAAATGACTTTAAACACTATACTAAGCAACAAATAGCTAAGCAAATGCAAGAAAACACACTAACTAAGTAGCATAAATATGCTCCTATCACATGAAACGGGCATTGTTGGAGAAGTTTTTCCCAACTTCTCGAGTCATTCTTCTACGCAAAAGGATTAGTGGCATTCAATAAAATGAAGGTGAATTGTTTCCCACTTATTATGAATGTTTTAAAACTCTTGGTGCTTCATGTCCACAACATCAAATAAAGGAGGAGCTTCTTCTTCAATATTTCTACAAAGGGCTTATACCCATTGAATGTCAAATGCTAGATGCCTCAGCGGGAGGAGCTTCGGTGGACAAGATACCCACGACTGCCAAGACCTTGATTGCTAACCGAGCTTTGAACGCTCAACAATATGAAGGTGTTGGACAAAGAAGCACCCCACGGCAACAACAAGTGAATGAGGTAAGTGCTATTTCCGAACTTCAAAATCAAATGGCTAATCTTACCACTCTTCTTTCCCAAGTTGTGGAATGACCAAAAGTACAAAGTGTGGCTGCTTGTGGCGTGTGTTCCATGCAAGGACATCTCATGGATAAGTGCCCTCAATTGATTGAGAACGGAGGGTGGGAATCTGCCAATGCCATGGGTTTTGCGAATCAACAACCAAGAAGTGATCCTTTCTCTAACACATACAATCCCGGTTGGAGAGATCATCCAAATTTCAAATGGCGAGAAGCCCAACAAAACCAACAACAAAGTGCATTTAGGCAGCAACCCCCGGGTTTCTATCCAAAACCATACGCACCCACACAACCCCAAGCACAACCTGCCCAAACCAAATCAGCTTCGTCCATTGATAATGATCAGATTTTTCAATTACTAACTTCTATGGCGCAGGGTCTGCAAAATAGAGACAAAAATGTGGATGAGTTGGAGAAGCAAGTAGGGCAGATTGCAGAGTTCATGGGCCAATTCCGAGAGCAAGGCAAGTTGCCTAGTTCAACCGTTGTCAACCCAAAGGGTGGATTCGAATCTGCCAAAGCCATGAGTTTGCGAAATAGAAAACAAGTTGGATCTGATCCCCAACCTTCCAAATCACGTTCCAACGAGGTTGAAGAGTTGATAATTGAAGAGGATGAGCAGTGCACACCCACGGCAAGGGTAGAACCACCTTTGCGGCAGCCACTCAAACAATCCAACTCGGCAAACAAAGGTAAGGAAGTTCCAATTTTGATTAATTCTAACGTTGTTCCTCCAAATGTACCTTTTCCTCATAGATTTATGCAATCAAAGAAAGAGGAGGCTGAAAAGGACATTTTGGAAACGTTTAGAAAAGTTCAAGTAAATATACCACTTTTGGATGCAATTTAGCAAGTTCCGAGGTATGCCAAGTTTTTAAAAGAACTTTGCACCACTAGGAAGAGAATTTCGACCAAGGAGGTTGTAAAGGTAGGTGAAAATGTCTCAGCCATCTTGCAACGCAAACTACCCCCTAAATGCAAGGATCCCGGTAGTTTTACAATTCCTTGTGTTATTGGCAATACTCGTTTTGAATCTGCCATGTTAGACTTAGGTGCATCTGTAAATGTCATGCCATATTCAATTTATGCATCTATGGACTTAGGCGAGTTGAAAAATGATGGTGTGATTATACAATTGGCCGATCGATCTAATGCCTATCCAAAGGGAGTTTTGGAAGATGTTTTACTGCAGGTCAATCACTCAATCTTTCCAGCGAACTTCTACATGCTTGAAATGGACGAGTCGGACCATTCCCCTTCATTGCCCATCCTTCTTGGAAGGCCATTCATGAAAACTGCCCATCCTTCTTGGAAGGCCATTCATGAAAACTGCCCATACTAAGATTGATGTGTTTAATGGAACTTTGACGATGGAATTTGATGGGGAAGTTATTAATTTCAATCTTTCAGATTCTATCAAGTATCCTAGTAAGGATCACTCATGTTTTTCTATTGATGTAATTGACTCTTTGGGGTAGGACCATTTTGAACAATTGAATGAAGATGCACTTGAATTGGTCATTGCACGAGGAATGGACATTCAAAACAATGGAGCAGCAACCATGCACCCCCACGGCAGGCATGACATTTCCCTTGCCGTGCCCCCTAATGATAATGTAATTGAGATGGTGGCTACCCTCGAATCATTGTCACCACAATCTGGTAAGTTTTTGGACCCAATTTCAATTTCAGTTTCGGCTAATAAGTTACTTCCATCAGTTGTGCAGCCACTTACACTTGAACTTAAGCCATTACCAAGCCATTTAAAATACGTTTTCTTGGGAGATGATGAGATGTTTCCCGTCATCATCTTAAGCACACTCACAGCACAAGAGGAGAACAAATTGGTGACGGTGTTAAAGGAGTACAAAACGGCAATTGGGTGGACATTGGCTGACATCAAAGGAATCAGCCCTACAACTTGTATGCATTGTATACTTTTGGAGGAGGGGTCTAAAACATCTCGAGAGGCCCAACGCCGACTCAACCCTCCAATGATGGAAGTTGTGAAAAAAGAGATAATCAAGCTACTTGATTGTGGGGTGATCTATCCAATCTCGGATAGTCGTTGGGTTTTGCCCGTTCAATGCGTTCCAAAGAAATCTGGCGTGACAGTGGTAAAGAATGCCGAAGATGAGCTTGTGCTTACTCGAATCCAAACAGGTTGGAGGGTTTGTATCGATTATAGGAAGCTCAACGCCACCACAAGGAAGGATCACTTCCCTTTGCCGTTCATTAAACAAATGCTTGAAAGGTTAGCGGGTTATGCATTTTATTGTTTTCTTGATGGTTATTCTGGTTATAATCAAATTGTCATAGCACCCGAGGACCAAGAAAAAACCACTTTTACATGTCCCTTTGGTACATTTGCTTATCGTCGCATGCCATTTGGTTTATGCAATGCACCTGCCACATTTCAAAGATGCATGATGAGCATATTTTCAGATTATGTTGAGAAAATTATTGTTTTTATCTATGATTTCAGCGTTTTTGGTGATTCATTTGATGGTTGTTTGCATAATCTCAGTTTGATCTTAAAACGATGCGTTGAAACTAACCTTGTTCTCAATTGGGAAAAATTTCATTTCATGGTTAAACAAGGCATAGTTTTAGGTCATATCATCTCTGAAAATGGTATTGAGGTTGATAAGTCGAAGATAGATCCTGTACGTCACTTACCCTCTCCTACTTCGGTTAGAGAGGTTCGTTCTTTTCTTGGACATGCAGGTTTCTATCGATGATTCATCAAAAATTTCTCAAAGGTTTCCCAACCTCTTTGCCGCCTCCTTCAAAAAGATGTGGCATTTAATTTCAATGAGGAGTGCACGGCATCCTTCAAACAACTCAATGAGTTGCTGACCACGACCCCAATTATTGTTCCACCTGATTGGAGCCTTCCTTTCGAGCTTATGTGTGACGCATCCGATTATGCTTTAGGGGCTGTTTTAGGACAAAAGAAGGATAAGAGGCCGCATGTCATCTACTATGCCTCTCGGACGTTAAATGATGCCTAATTGAACTATTCCACAACGGAAAAAGAACCTCTTCTTGTTGTCTTTGCTTTAGATAAATTTCGATCATATTTAATTGGTACTAAAGTAATTGTTTTCACTGATCATGCAGCTTTGAAATATTTCTCACGAAGAAGGAAGCCAAGCCAAGGCTAATTCGATGGATGTTGCTTCTTCAAGAGTTCGACATTGAGATTCGAGACAAAAAGGGAAGTAAAAACATGGTGGCTGACCACCTAAGCCGACTGGTGCATAATGAGGAGTCCTTACCCATTGCTGAAACATTTCCTGATGAACAATTGCGGTCCATTAAGGTAAGTGAACCTTGGTATGCCGATTTGGTCAACTTTTTGGTGTCTAAACGAATTCCAAACACTTTCACTAGACACCAACGTGATAAGCTCAGAAATGATGCACGGTTTTATGTATGAGCTGATCCATATTTATGGAAATATTGCCCTGATCAGATTGTACGTCGATGTGTGCATGATTATGAGTTTCATTCAATTTTAAGCTTTTGTCATACATATGCATGTGGTGGTCACTTTGGCACACAAAGAACAGCACTTAAGGTGTTACAATGTGGATTCTATTGGCCTAGTATCTTTAAGGATGCTAGAACTTTTTGCTTAACATGTGATAAATGCCAAAGAACAAGAAATATAAGTGTAAGAGATCAAATGCCGCAGGTTTCCATCCTCAATGTTGAAATTTTTTACGTTTGGGGTATTGATTTTATGGGTCCCTTTCCTTCCTCATATGGTTTCATGTATATTCTGCTTGAGGTTGATTATGTGTCAAAGTGGGTGGAAGCAAAAGCCACCAGGACTAATGACTCTAAAGTGGTTGCAGATTTCATTAGAACTAACATATTTGCAAGGTTTGGCATGCCACGAGTAATCATCAGTGATGGAGGGTCTCACTTTTGCAATCGGACCATTGATGATTTTTAACATGCCATGTGCCTTGAAAATCCCTGAGGCAATTGTTGGAAGGATTAGAGTGTGTTTTGTTTATTTGGTTTTGTTTTGTTGTTTCGTTTTGCTCGAGGACTAGCAAAAGCTAAGTGTGGGGAAATATGATAAGAGCATATTTAGACGACTTAGTTGGCTTGTTCTTGTGCATTTATGTTGTTATTCCTTAGTTATTTTAGTCTTTTAAGCCATTTTCGTGTGTTTTCAGGTTCTAAGGACAAAGTATGCAAGAAGGTGCATTTTGGAGCCTTTTGGAGCAAAATTGGGCTTGGAATGGATATCACATGCTTGGAGCAAAAGGAATGGACGAAATTGAAGATTTGAAGATGTTAGGATTCCTAATCAAAGGAGGATTCCTAGTTGAACAAGGATTCCTACTTGAAGTAGGAAAGTTAAGCCAAGGTTTCCTATTTTGGTTTGACCTTTCCTAATCCTAAATGTCCCTAAATTCTAGCAACTTTGAAGGGCTCCTATGCATTCTAGGACACAAACTAAAGGACCTAGAACACCCATGGACCCTTGCCGCACCTTGTTCTTGGTTTCCTCTTCCTTGCCGTGCAAGGGAGAGTCCCTCTTTCCTATTTCCTGCATTAAAACACATTCCATTTTTAATTTATGTCCTTGCCGCATATCCCTTGCACTTTCCCTTAGTTTTCTAATTTTATTTCCTCTTTCTAGGAGCTTTTGACTTAATTTCTGGTTACCTAAATAAGTTAGGTTTTAATTTCTGAAAACCTTAAATAGACTTCCTTTTTGGAGCCCCAAAATCATTCATTCATTCACCCATTCACGCCAGAAATCAACCCCCACTCTCTGCCGCTGATGTGAAATTAAATTGCACTCAAACTTAAACCCTATCAATGTAGTATGTGTAAGTAGGAATCATTCTAGCCGGGGATTAGAAGGGATGCTAATCTACGCAAATCTGACTCAAAAACGTAAAAACAAAGTTTAAAACACTAAACTAGACTCAAAGAATGCAAGACTAAATTCTAAAACACTAAAACAACTCAAAAGACTCAAAACAGCACAAAAACACTCAAAACTGCCTAAAAACACAAACTGGGCAGTTTTGGACTCTAAACACTACTTTGGACGAAAATAGATTTTAACTTGACTCAAGACACTTAAAAACACAAATCAAAATAGATTTTAACTATTCTAACACTTCAAAATAAAGGGGGATTTGTTTTTGACGAATTTAAAACTAAAAACAGAAACTTTGCATAAAAAACTTTAGAAAAACGATTTTGATGAATTAAGAAGGGTGAAGGGCGAGTTAGAGGGTCCTTCTCCACACATGATATATGCATATGTGATGTGAGAATTACTTGACACTCAAATTAAAACCCTATCGACGTAGTATATGAAAGTAGGGATCGTTTAAGGCCGGGGATTAGAAGGGATGCTAATCTATACAAATTAAACTCTAAAACACTAAAACTGGACTCTAGACAATGAAAACAGGTACTATGGATCAATCTGAACGAATTTTAACTCTAGACAACCTAACTTGACTCAAACAAACCAAAACAAACTTAAAACAACAAATAAAACTCAACTAGACAGATTCTAGACACTAGAGACTAAAACAGGCTAAATAGACTCAAAACAACAAAACTAACTTAAACAGACTCAAAACAGGTTCTAAGGGGTGAATTGGATGACTTTTGGACTAGTTAGACTCAAAACACTAAAAGGGGACAGATTTGGACGAATTTAAACAAACTAAGACTCAATTAAGAACTAAGGGGGTTTTTGGACGAATTAAGCAAAACTAAGCAGATTTAAGCAAACAAAGTAAATTGAAAGAGATAAAGGTGAATTCAGGGGTGAAAACTAGTTAGAGGGTTCTTCTCCACACATGAACATATGCATACGAATTGATTTCCAGTTATTCTTTCGATAAACCATGAATGACAATGCTTTGAATTAATTGTATTGAACTAATTAATTCCCAGATTTCCCTAAGTTCATTGAATTGAATGGATAACGCATCACAACCAAATTATTCTTATCAAGTTCCCTAACTATGGAATACGCATGATAGAGATACATATCAAAGATCATTAAGTTCCATGGAAATCATAAACATTGACAAGGCATTCATAACTATGGAATACGCATGTTACTCTTGCCTAGGATTTACTTAACACAATTGTGACTAGCAATCTTTACTACTTGTGAATATAAGTTCATAACGATTAGGTGAAATTCCCTTATATCCTAGCATCAAATTCATGCATGTAAACTAAGTAGGCCTCCTTAATCAACACACAAGAACAAGTTCTTCATAAAACAGATAGGTAAATCACATTCATAACTTATGAAACAATAACTGAAGGTAATCAATTCATATCAAACATATGTCCATGGCTTTGAATCCACCTCTAACTAAAACGAAATTAGTTCCACATGTTCAACATAATTGAAAAACAAATTAAATTAAACATGGAAACAGAAACAAGAGAAGAAAGAACTCCTCCTTCTCCAATGGAAGCCACGGCAAGGCCTTGTCTTCCCCTCTCTGCGGCAAAATATGGATTTCTGAAGGTGGGTGGTGTAGAATTCGTATGGATGGGTGGTGTCTGCGGCAGGGCTTGGGAATATGTATATATAGCATGGCAAACCCTAGGGAAATCAGTTTAGGACTTGGACTTAGCAGAAAAATAGGATTAGGGTGCGGCAATTAATTTGGAAAAGGAATTGTGGTCCAATTAATTTCTAAAAAGGATTTGTAGAACCCAAATCCACAAGGAAAAGTCCTAACAATCAGAATCCAAGAAGGAAAGGGAGTGAAAACCCACGGCACAAAGGGATAAGGCAGGGAATGCCTTGCAAGGCAAGGAAAAAGAATTCTAGAAGGGAAGGAGACGCCAGATTTTTAGGCTTCTAGAAAGAATGTGTTTCTGGGCAGATTTTGGGGTTTCTAGAAGAGTTTGGGGCGCCACTTTTGTAGGGGAATGGATAGGACTTCTAGAAATCAGGTTTTAAGTCCCCTAAACTGAAGAAAACAGGTTAGGATAAGATTAGGATAAGATAAGGTAAGATAAGATAAAGATTGGGTAAGATAAGATAAGATAAGGTTGTTTTGGATAATGTTTTGGATAATTCTCCTTCTTTTGAGCTGATTCCTTATCTTCTTTATCTTTGACTTCTTTCTTCCATCTTCTTAGCTGATTTCAAGCCTTTATATCTTCAATTGCTTCTTTTTGCCATCTTGACACTTTGAACCTACAAACACACGAAGATAGCTTAAAATACAAAATTAACTAAGAACTAACAACGTAAATGCATGAAAACAAGCTAACTAAGTCGCATAAATATGCTCCTATCAATATGAACCAATTTCCAATTATTATTCCTTTAGACATGAATGACAACACCCCAAGTTAACCGTGACAGCACAAATTAACCATCAGATTTTCCTTAGTTCATTGAATTGAATGGAAGACGCATTACAACCAAATTATCCTTATCAAGTCTCCTAAATATGTCAGCATGATAGAAAACATATCAAAGGTCATTAAGTTCTTTGAAAATCATAAGTGTTGACGAGGCATTCGTAATTATGACAGCATGATACTCTTGCCTAGGACTTACTTAACATGATTGTGACTAGCAACCTTTACTACTTGTGAAAATAAGTTCATAACGATTAGGTGAAACTCCCTTATACTCTAGCATCAAATTCATGCATGCAAATTAAGTGTCGACCCCCAATTAACACACACAAACAAGTTTTAATAACTCAGTTAAGCAAATCACATTCTAGTCTTAAGAAACAATAACTGGACGTAATCAATTCATATATAACATATAATCATGGCTTCAAATTCACCTCTAACTAAAAAGAAATTAGTTCCTCATGTCCACAAGCAAACAAACATAAATAAAATTAAACATTGAAAACAAAGGATAGAAAACACCTAGAAACGCTCCAGATTCCTTCCTTCCTTCCTTTGCAAAGCTGCGGCACAATGAGTGTGTGGTGGATGGATGTAGGTGAGTTATGGTAGAGGGTGGTGAATTGAATGGTGCAGCAAAAGGGTATATTTATAGGAGGAGGTGCGGCACAAACATTGGTGTAGGAAAAGGATTGCAAAACATAGTTTGTGTAGGAAAATAAAAACACAATCCTAAGGGGAAAAGGTTAAGTAATCCTAGCAGGAAATAGGACATCTAGAAGGTCAAACATCAAAGGAATCTAGAAGGTTTGGGGCGCCACTTTTTCAGGGATTTCTAGAAAGGGTGTTATTTGGCTGATTTTGGCACTTCTAGAAGGGATAGGTGCAGCACCAATGTAGGAGAGGATAAGGTTCCTAGAAATCAGGTTTTTAGGTCTCCTAAACTGAAATTGAATCCCTTTTGCAATAGGAATTAGGTTAGGAAAGGATTAGGATAAGATAAGAAAAGGATAAGATAAGGTAGTTTGGATAATGTTTTGGATAATTCTCCTTCTTTGTAGCTGATTCCTTATCTTCTTTGACTTGGATAATTCTCCAATCTTTGTGATATCCATTCCAAGCTCAAAACTGCTCTAAAATGCTCCAAATTGCATCTTTTTGCCTACTTTGCTTCTAGGACCTATAAACACACGAAAATGACTTAAGACACTATAATAAGCAACAAATAACTAAGTAAATGCAAGAAAACACACTAACTAAGCCGCACAAATATGCTCCTATCAGCCGCATCCATCCTTCACCATTCTCCATAGTTTCTGACCTTATTCAACCCTTGTCGCACCATACACCTATCCTAACCATAAACCTAGCCTTCTACACCATTCATAACCCCCAAAACTCCTCACCAAACCTTGTGCCGCAGCAAAGAGGAAGGAGGAGAGCCCTTGGACGTGCTTGCTATTCGAGTTAGGATTGCTGGAACATTTTAGGTGTAATCTCTCTTTTGTTTTCAATGTTTCAATTCAATAATCTTTGTTTTGTGAGTATGAGGAACTAAACCCCTCTTAGCTAGGGGGAAATTTGAAACCATGGTTATACTTGCAATATGATTTGATTACATCCAATTGTGATTCATAAGTTGAGAATTCAATTTACTTATCTGTTTGAATTAAAACTGATTTGTGTGTGTTGGTTGAGAGTGCTGATAGGAGCATATTTAGGCGACTTAGTTGGCTTGTTCTTGTGCATTTATGTTGTTATTCTTTAGTTATTTTAGTCTTTTAAGCCATTTTCGTGTGTTTTCAGGTTCTAAGGACAAAGTATGCAAGAAGGTGCATGCATTTTGGAGCCTTTTGGAGCAAAATTGGGCTTGGAATGGTTATCACATGCTTGGAGCAAAAGGAATGGACGAAATTGAAGACTTGAAGATGTTAGGATTCCTAATTGAAGAAGGATTCCTAATTGGAGATGGATTCCTACTCAAACAAGGATTCCTAATTGAAGTAGGAAAGTTAAGCCAAGGTTTCCTATTTTGGTTTGACCTTTCCTAATCCTAATTGTCCCTAAGTTTCAGCAACATTGAAGGCCTCCTATGCATTTTAGGACACAAATTGAACCTTCCCTGCATTAAACCAGCCTTTGCTGCACCATCCCCTTATTTCCTATCCTTGCCGTGCAAGGGATCTCTCACTTGCCTAATTTATGGACCTAAATCAGCAAGGAAATCCTTTTTCCTTGCCTTGCAAGGCATTCCCTTACCGTTTCCATCCTTGCCGCACCAACTTGCCCAATTCCCTTAGGATTCTTACTTTAATTCCTATTTCCCTTAATGTTTTGGTTTAATTTCTGTTTCCTAAATTGTTTCCTAGCTTTATTACCCTAGAGTCTTTAAAATAAAACTTCCTTAGCCGCACCAGAGGGAGCATTCACTCACCCATTCATCCATTCACGCCAGAATTCATCCCTACACCTTTGCCGCAATTTCCATTCATCCAAAACACATCCCATACACTTCACCCACCTTTGTGCCGCAGCAAGGAGGAAAGAGGAGAGCCTTTGGACGTGTCTGCCATTCGACTTAGGATTGCTGAACGTTTTAGGTGTAATCTTTCTTTTGTTTTCAATGTTTCAATTCAATAATCTTTGTTTTGTGAGTATGAGGAACTAAACCCCTCTTAGCTAGGGGAGAATTCGAAACCATGGTTATACTAGCAATATGATTTGATTACATCTAGTTGTGATTCATAAGCTGTGAATTCAATTTACTTATCTGTTGAATTAAAACTGATTTGTGTATGTTGGTTGAGAGTGCACGCTTAATTTTCATGCATAAATCTGATGCTAGGATATAAGGGAGTTTCACCTAATCGTTATGAACTTATATTCACAAGTAGTGAAGGTTGTTAGTCACAATCGTATTAAGTAAATTCTTGGCATAAGTAGCGTGCGCTTTCATAGTTACGAGTGCCTCGTCAATACTTATGATTTTCATTGAACTTAATGATCTTTGATTGTATCTCTGTCATGCGCTTTCATGTAGGGAACTTTTGACGAATAATTTGATTGTGATGCCCTTTTTCCATCCAATTCAATGACATGAGGAAAATCTGAGGGTTAATTTAAGCGTACCTATTTAATCTGCGGTGTTGAGAATTCGTGGTTTATTGAAAAGCAACTGGAAATCGTTTTGTTTGCAAGTGTGTCATGTGTGGAGAAGAACCTCCTAGCTAGCCCATCATCCATAGTTTTACCCAAATTAGTGCAGATTTCATTAGTTCTTTAATTTACTTGTTTTGTTTTCAAATTCGTCAAAACCCAATCCCCATTTACTTTGTTGAGTCATATTAGTTAAAAACTGATTTAGTTTGTGTTTTTAAGTGTTTTGAGTCAAGTCAAAACCTATTTTCGTCCAAATAACTTCCTAGAGGCAGATTTGAGTCTTTTAGCTTGTTTTGTGCTGTTTTGAGTCTTTTGAGTTTTTTTAGTGTTTTAGAGTTTAGTTTTACATTCTTTGAGTCTAGTTTAGTGTTTTTCACTTAGTTTTACGTTTTTGAGTCAGTTTCAAGTGTTTTAGCAATCCCTCCTAATCCCCGGTCTAGAACGATCCCTACTTGCATCTATACTACAATTGTCAACGAGAGGGTTTAATTTGTGTGCTTATATATTTCGCATCAAGTGCACGCTTAATGTTCATGCATAAATCTAATGCTAGGATATAAGGGAGTTTCACCTAATCGTTATGAACTTATATTCATAAGTAGTGAAGGTTGCTAGTCACAATCGCGTTAAGTAAATTCTTGGCATAAGTTTCATGCAATTCATAGTTACAAGTGCCTCGTCAATGCTTATGATTTTCATAGAACTTAATGATCTTTGCTTGTATCTCTATTATGCAATTCATGTAGGGAACTTGTGGAGAATGCTTTGGGTTGTTGTATGCAATCATCCAATTCAATAAAATTAGGAATATCTGAGGGTTAATTAGTACAATTCACGGTTAATCTGGGGCGTTGAGAATTCATGGTTTATTGAAAAGCAACTGGAAATCATTTTGTTTGCAAGTGTGTCATGTGTGGAGAAGAACCTCCTAGCTAGCCCATCATCCATAGTTTTACCCAAATTCGTGCAGATTTCATTAGTTCTTTAATTTACTTGTTTTGTTTTCAAATTCGTCAAAACCAAATCCCCCTTTACTTTGTTGAGTCATATCAGTTAGAAACCGATTTAGTTTGTGTTTTTAAGTGTTTTGAGTCAAGTCAAAACCTATTTTCGTCCAAATTTACTCTTAGTGGCAGATTTGAGTCTTTTAGCTTGTTTTGTGCTGTTTTGATTCTTTTGAGTTGTTTTAGTGTTTTAGAGTTTAGTTTTGCATTCTTTGAGTCTAGTTTAGTGTTTTAAACTTAGATTTACGTTTTTTAGTCAGTTTCAAGAGTTTTAGCAATCCCTCCTAATCCTAATCCCCGGTCTAGAATGATCCCTACTTATACATATACTACAATTGTCAAAAGAGGGTTTAATTTGTGTGCTTATTTATTTCACATCAGTTATTAGCAAGCCCTCCTAATCCTTGGTCCATAACGATCCCTACTTGCATATTACTACAATTTGACAACAAAAGCGTTTAATTTGTGTACTGTTTTACATCGCATCAAACACCCTTACCAACTTCTCTTCTTCTTGTGCCGTGAGTGTGGAGGAGATGATAACGGGCAAAGTCTCTTGTTCTCCCAAGAAAACATACTTCAAATGGCTTGGTAAGGGTTTAAGTTCAAGGGAAGGTGGCTGCACAACTGAAGGAAGTAACTTATTAGTCGAAACTGAACTGAAATTGGGAGCAAAAGCTTACCATTTTGGTGTGGCAATGATTCTAGGGCAGCCACTCTCAATTACTTCTTTAGGGAGCACGGCAAAAGGTTCTTCATGCATGCCGTGGGTGTGCATTGTTGCTGCTCCATTGTTTTTTATTTCCATTCCTCTTTTTATGACCATTTAAAGTGCATCTTCATTCAAATTGTTCAAGATGTTCATGCGCTAATGAATCAATTATATCAATAGAAAAACAAGAATGATCATCACTAGGGTACTTTATAGATTCAGAAAGATTGAAATCAATAACTTCCCTATCAAATTCCATTATCAAGGTCCCCTTGAACACATCAATCTTGGTGCGGGCAGTTTTCATGAATGACCTTCCAAGGAGGATGGGCAATGAAGGAGAACGGTCCGAGTCTTCCATTTCAAGCACGTAGAAGTCCGCCGGAATGATTAAGTGATTGACCTGCACTAAAACATCTTCCAAAACTCATTTTGGATAGGTGTTAGAACGATCGGCCAATTGAATAATCACACCATCATTTTTCAGCTCTCCTAAGTTCATAGATGCATAAATTGAATAAGGCATGACATTAATAGATGTACCTAAGTCTAACATGGCATGTTCAAAATGATTATTGCCAATAACACAAGGAATTGTAAAACCTACCGAGATCCTTGCATTTAGGAGGCAGTTTACGTTGCAAGATGGCTGAGACATTTTCACTTACCTTTACAACCTCCTTGTTTGAAATTCTCTTCCTAGTTGTGCAAAGTTCTTTTTAAAACTTGGCATACCTTGGAACTTGTTTAATTGCATCCAAAAGTGGTATATTGACTTGTACTTTTTTAAACGTTTCCAGAATGTCCTTTTCAGCCTCCTTCTTCTTTGATTGCATAAATCTGCCAGGAAATGGTACATTTGAAGGAATAACGCTAGAAATAATCGAATTTAGAACCTCCTTACCTTTGATGAACGGCTTAGGTTGCTTAGGTGGCTGCGGCAAGGGTGGTTCTACCCTTGCCGTGGGTTGTGCTTGTTCCTCCTCTTCAATCAGCAACTTTTCATCCTCTTTTGGATGTGATTTGGAGGGTTGTGGGTCTATTCCAACTTGTTTTCCACTTCGCAAACTGATGACCTTGGTAGATTCAAATCCTCTATTTGGGTTAACGGTTGAACTAGGCAACTTGCCTTGCTATCTGAATTGGCCCATGAACTCCGCGATCTGCCCTACTTGCTTTTCCAATTCATCCACCTTTTTGTCTCGATTTTGCATTCCCTGCGCCATAGAAGTTAATAATTGAGAATTTTGATCATTAACTATGGACGAACCTGATTTGGTTTGGGTAGGTTGTGCTTGGGGTTGTGTGGGTGCGTATGGCTTTTGGTAAAATCCCGGAGGTTGCTGCCTAAATGCTCTTTGTTGTTGGGGCTCCCTCCACTTGAAATTTGGATGATCTCTCTAACCTGGATTGTATGCATTCGAGAAAGGATCACTCCTTGGTTGGTTTTGGTTCCCAAAACCCACGGCATTGGCAGATTCCCACCCTCCATTCTCGATCAATTGAGGGCATTGATCTGTGAGATGCCCTGGAATAGAGCACACGCCACAAGCAGCTACACTTTGCATTTTGGATACATCTACAACCTGTGACACAAGAGTAGTGAGGTTAGCTAATTGGGATTGAATTTCAGAAATTGCACTTACCTCATTCACTTGTGATTGTTGCCGTGGGGTGTCTCTGATAGGAGCATATTTATGCGACTTAGCTAGCTTGTTTTCATGCATTTATCTTGTTATTTCTTAGTTATTTTAGTCTTTTAAGCCATTTTCGTGTGTTTTCAGGTTCTAAGGACAAACTATGCAAAAAGGTGCATTTTGGAGCCTTTTGGAGCAAAATTAGGCTTAAAATGGTTATTACATGCTTGGAGCAAGGTGGATGGACGAAATTGAAGACCAAAAGAGGCTAGAAAGATGCTAGAAGTCATGAGAAATCGGTTTGGAAGCTTGGAAGAAAAAAGAAAAACACAAATTGACCCACTCCTACAAAGGTGGCGCCTTGTCCCCTTTGTGTTCCCTCCTTGTCTCCTCTTGTACAACATTTCCCCTTGCCATGTTTCCTTATCCCTAAATCATGTAAAAACCTTTCCTTTTCCCCTTAGGACATTGCAAAACATGTTCCCTTATCCCCTAGGATCCAGCCGCACCTTTCCCTTCACATTCTTTACCTTGCCGCACAAGATAACCCATTGCCTTTAGAATTAGGACATTTGCTGCACCTAAATCAGGAAGGAAACCTTTTTTCCTTGCCTTGCAAGGCATTCCCTTGCCCTTTCCCTCTTAGCCGCACCTTGTTACCTATTTCCTTTGGGATTTTGGTTCTAATTTCCTATTTCCTTTAAGTTTTTGAATAATACCTGATTACCTAATTTAATTTGGAGCCTTGTTCTTTAAATACCAAGTCTTGCCGCACCTAGGGGGATGCATTCATTCACCCATTCATCCATTCACACCAGAAATCAATCCACACCTTTGCCGCAACTCCTATTCAACCTAAAACACATTCCTGACCGCAAAACACATCCCATACACTTCACCCACCTTTGTGCCGCAACAAGGAGAAAGAACGAAGGACTCTTGGATGTTCGAGCTTGATTGTTGGAGCATTCTAGGTGTAATTCGTTCTATATTTACAATGTTTATTTCTTTTCCTTTCGTTTTGCTGTGAACATGAGTGGCTAAACCCCTCTTGGCTAGGGGTGATTTCACAGCCATGATTATGTGTGCAGTATGAGTTGATAAATTCCAGTTATGAATTCTTGAATCGTGAATGCAATTGGCTTAACTGTTTGATTGATAACTTATTTGTGTTTGTTGATTGAGGGTCGACACTTAATTGGCATGCATAAATATGATGCTAGAGTATAAGGGAGTTTCACATAACCGTTACAAACTTATATTCATATGTAGTGAAGGTTGCTAGTCACGATCGCGTTAAGTTCAATTCCTAGCATGAGTGACATGATGTCATAGTTGCAAGTGCTTTGTCAATGCTTATGATTTTCATTGAACATAATGATCTTTGATTGTATCTCTATTATGATGTCATGTAGGGAACTTTTGAAGAATGCTTTGGGTTGTCAAATGATGTCATCCAATCCAATAATACAAGGAAAATCTGAGGGTTAACTAGTGATGTCACGGTTAATTTGGGGCATTGTGGTTCATAATTCAATGAAGGAGTAACTGGAAATCGAGTCGTTTGCATACATGTCATGTGTGGAGAAAGAGCCGCAAGCTAGCCCATCATCCATCTAATTTCCCAAATTAGTTTTCAAAGTTGTTTAGTTTTACAATCTGTTTTGTTAGTTTAAATTCGTCCAAAACAAAACCCCCCTTTACTTTCTTGTTTCAAATAGCTTTAAACTTGTTTTGTTTGTGTTTTTAAGTGTTTTAAGTCAAACCCAACCCTTATTTTCGTCCAAAATTGTGTTTAGTGTCAGAAACTGCCTAGTTAGTGTTTTTAGGCAGTTTTGAGTGTTTTTAGCTTATTTTGAGTCTTGTGAACTTGTCTTGAGTCTTTTGAGTTTTTTCAAACGTTTTTAACTTTGTTTTAATGTTTTTGAGTCAGTTTTAAGGTTTTAGCAAGCCCTCCTAATCCCCGGTCTAGAACGATCCCTATTTGCATCTTTACTACAATTTGACAACAAAAGGGTTTAATTTGTGTGCTGTTTTACATCACATCAGTGTCTTCCTCCAACGCCTTCATATTGTTGTGCATTCAACGCTCTATTTGCAATTAAGATCTTTGCAGCCGTTGGGGTTTTGTCCACCAAAGCTCCTCCTGCTGAAGCGTCAAGCATTTGTCTTTCAATGGGGAGAAGTCCTTCATAGACGTATTGAAGAAGAAGCTCTTCCTTCATTTGGTGTTGTGGACAGGAAGCAACTAACGTCTTAAAACACTCATAATAGGCTGGGAACGACTTTCCTTGGTTTTGTTGGATGCCACTAATTCTTTTCCTCAAGAGAATGACTCGTGAGGTTGGGAAAAACTTCTCTAGGAATGCTCGTTTCATGCTCTCCCAAGAGGTAGCCGTTCCAGGTGCCAATTCATACAACCAATCCTTAGCCTTGTCCATTAATGAGAATGGAAAGGCCTTCATCTTCAATATGCTTCCATCGACATTGACAGGGGTCATGCTTGAGCAAACAACTTCAAATTCCTTCAAGTGTTTGTTGGGATCCTCCATGGACAGCCCATGGAATTTCAGGATGTGGCGCAACAAACTGGATTTCAACTCAGACTCTTTCGGTCTTTCCTTGAGTAGCCGTGGGGTATTGGATGCATAGGGGTGCGGCATTGTCCAATCCCGAAGCAGAGAGCTCCTTGATTGTTCGATTGTCCGCTGCCATGGCTTGTGCTTCCTCCAACACTTGAGCCGTGGGCTCTTCTTCCTCTTCTACCACTTATTCTTCAAGCTCAGGTTCAGGGCTAGGTGGACTAGATTCTTGCTGATTTCTCTGCCTTCTCAAAGTCCTCTCAAAATCGTTGTCAAAGTCCAAGATGTGCTCACGAACAGTTTAAGAACTTCGAGTCATAAACTAGTACCTAAAAACAAGAAAAACAAAACTAAGTCAGTAACTCAAACAAAAACACACGAAAATAAACAAAAAGAAACAACGGGGGATTTGCTAATCCCCCGGGAACGGTGCCAAAAATTTGATGCGAATTATATAAGCACACAAATTAAACCCTTTTGTTGACAATTGTAGTATAGATGCAAGTAGGGATCGTTCTGGACCGGGGATAAGGAGGGATTGCTAAAACACTTGAAAATGACTTAAAAACGTAAAACTAAGTTTAAAACACTAAACTAGACTCAAAGAATGCAAAACAAACTGAAAAGACTCAAAACTAACTATAATGACTCAAAACAGCTTAAAACAACTAATTAGAATCAAACAGACACTAAGGATGAATTTGGACGAAAATTGGTTTTACTTTGACTCAAAACACTTAAAAACACAAAGTTGGATAAATTCTAACCAATTTGACACTTTAAAGTAAAGGAGGGTTTGGTTTTGACGAATTTGAAAACTAACAAAATAAAGTTAAGAACTAGACAGATTTAGGCACGAAATTGGTGTTTTGAATGGATGATGGGCTAGCTAGAGGGTTCTTCTCCACACATGACACATTTGCATACAAATCAATCTCCAGTTGTTTCTTTCAATAAGCCATGAATCTCAACGCCCCAAGTTAATTAGGTATGCTTAAATTAACCATCAGATTTCCCCTATGTCATTGAATTGGACGGAAATAGGGCATCGCAATCAAATTATTCTTCAAGAGTTCCCTACATGAAAGCGCATAATAGAGAAACAATCAAAGATCATTACGTTCTATGAAAATCATAAGCATTGACAAGGCATTCGTAACTATGAAAGCGCATGATACTCCTGCCAGGAATCTACTTAACATGATCGTGACCAGCGACCTTCACTACTTGTGAATATAAGTTCATAAAGATTAGGTGAAACTCCCTTATACTCTAGCATCAGATTTATGCATGCAAATTAAGTGTGCACTCTCAACCCACATATACAAATAGTTTTAATGCAAACAGTTAAGTAAATTGAATTCACAACTTATGAATTCACAACTGGATGTAATCAATTCATATTGCAAGTATAATCATGGTTTCGAATTCCCCCCTAGCTAAGAGGGATTTAGTTCCTCACGTTCACAGCAAAACAAAGACAAATAAACTTAAACATTGAAAACAAAGAATGAAATACACCTAAAACGTTCCAGCAATCCAACTTGAATGGCAAGCACGTCCAAGGGCTCTTCTTCTTCCTTTTTGCCGCTGCACAAGGTATGGTTGATGGTTTGGGTGGTGAATTGTATGAGAGAATGGTTGGGGATGTGTTTGGATGTGTTGAATGGTGAATGATTGTGGCTGGATGTATCAATGAATGAAAAGCTGCGGCAAGGCTTTATTTAAGGCTAAAAAGAAATCAAAACCCTAACTTAATTTGGTTAACAGAAATTAATTCAAATCCACTAGAGAAAGGGAAATAAAATTAGAATCTTATAGAAAAAAGGTAAGGGTGGTGCGGCTAAGCCTTTAGGAAAGGGGAATGTGACTTAAAAGAAAGGGAAAGTGTTTTATGGCAGAAAATAGGAAAGAAGGTCTCTCCCTTGCACGGCAAGGAAGAGGAAACAAGGAAAGGGTGCGGCAAGGCCCTTGGGGCTTCTAGAAGTTCTTGTTTAGTGTCCTAATATGGGTTGGAGTCTTCTTTGTTGCTAGAACTTAGGGAATTTTTAGGATTAGGAAAGTCAAAACCCAAGTAGGAAACCTTGGCTAACATTCCTTCTTTGAGTCGGAATCCTCATTCTTCTAGGAATCCTTCTTCAATTAGGAATCCTTGCATCCTTAGGCCTTCAATTTCGTCCATCCCCTTTGCTCCATGCATGTGTTATCCATTCCATGCCCAAAACTGCTCCAAAATGCACCAAAATGCACTTTCTTGCTACTTTAGCCCTTTGGACCTACAAACACACGAAAATAGCTTAAAACACTAAAATAACTAAGAACAAACAACGTAAATGCAAGGAAACAAGTTAACTAAGTCGCATAAATATGCTCCTATCAAATTCCCCCACACTTAGCTTTTGCTAGTCCTCGAGCAAAACAAAACAAACAAAACAAAACACAATCTAAACCTTCCAACATTTACCTCGGGGATTTCCAATGCACATGACAAATTAAAAATCATTACTTGCATAGATTTTGATCATCCTTACACTTGAATTCATACTTAATCACAGTCACCATTCACTAGTTTGCATGTAATCAATTAAAACAACATTTTGAATGTAGTAACATGCCTTAGAGAATTCCCTCAATTCCTTACTGGATAAACACTCAATTTTCACTCAGATTTTCTGACTACACTCCCTACACTAGGTATATGTGAGAAGATTGATGTAAACATGAAAACAAACACTCACATATGTGTATAACATAGAAAGCATTTTCTGAAGTTATGAATGAACATGTGATAGGAGCATATTTATGCAACTTAGCTAGCTTGTTTCCTTGCATTTACGTTGTTAGTTCTTAGTTATTTTAGTCTATTAAGCCATTTTCGTGTGTTTTCAGGTTCTAAGAGCTAAAGGAGCAAGAAAGTGCATTTTGGTGCCTTTTGGAGCAGTTTTGGGCTTGGAATGGATATCATATGCTTAGGGCAAATGGAATGGACGAAATTGAAGACTTGAAGATGTTAGGATTCCTAATCAACGAAGGATTCCTACTCAAACAAGGATTCCTACTTGAAGTAGGAAAATTAAGCTAAGGTTTCTTATTTTGGTTTGACCTTTCCTAATCCTAAATGTCCCTAAGTTCCAGCAACAATGAAGACCTCCTATGCATTTTAGCACACAAATTGAACCTCCCTTGCACCTTCCTACCCTTTGCCGCACCACCCTAAGTCCTTTCCCCTTCCTTGCCGTGCAAGGGAGGCCCTCCTTTTCTATTTTCTGCACAAAATCACATTCCCTGTTCTTCCAAAAATCTACCGCATATCTCCTTTCCTTTTCTTCAAATCTGCTAAGTATCTCCCTTCCTGATTTCCTTAACTTTTGTTAACCTTTTCTTGGGGATTTGGAAAGTTAAAACCTTCCCTAAAAATACATTAAAGTCGTGGCCCTCCCTTGCTCAGTAAATAACTCAATATGTCGCACCATTAAGGATCCTTGAACACATTCTCTGCATCCATTCCATCCACCTGTCTACCTATCCATCCTCTACCACCCATTCTCCACACCTTAACCCCTTGTGCCGCAGCTCTACAAAGGAAGAAGGAGATGATTAACTTGAAGCCGTCCCTAGCCATTCAAGACGTTGGATTGCTGGAACGTTTCTAGGTGTAATCTATCTTTGTTTTCAATGTTTAATTTAATTTCTCGTTGTTTTGCTGTGAACATGAGGGGCTAAACCCTTTTGGCTAGGGGAAATTTCGAAGCCATGAACATATTTGCAATATGAATTGATTAATTCCAGTTGTGATTTCATAAAGTGTGAATGCAATGTGCTTAACTGTTTTATTGATAACTTATTCTTGTATGTTGATTAAGGTGGCCTACTTAGTTTGCATGCTTGAATCTGATGCTAGAATATAAGGGAGTTTCACATAATCGTTACAAACTTATATTCACAAGTAGTGCAGGTTGCTGGTCACGATCGGGTTAAGTTAAATTCCTAGCATGAGTATCATGATGTCATAGTTACGAATACTTTGTCAATGCTTATGATTTTCATAGAACGTAATGGTCTTTGTTTGTATCTCTATTATGATGTGCATGTAGGGAACTTTTGAAGAATGCTTTGGGTTGTCGAATGATGTCCATCCAATCGGACAACTAAAGGAAAATTTGAGGGTTAATTAGTGATGGCACAGTCAATCTGGGGCATTGTCATTCATGGTTTATTTAAAAAGCAACTGGAGATCGATTTGTATGCAAGTGTGTCATGTGTGGAGAATAACCCTCTAGCTAGTCCATCATCCATCTAATTTAATCCAATTTCGTGCAAATCTGTTTAGTTTTAGTTTCTGACTCATTTTACTTTAAATTCGTCCAAAACCCAATCCCCCTTTAATTAAGTGTGTTAGATTAGTTAGAAGTGTGTTTAAATCTGTTTAATTTAGTGTTTTGAGTCTTACTAGTCTAGAATTCGTCCAAATCAGTCCCTAGTGTCGGTTTTGAGTCTTTTTGGTTGTTTTAAGCTGTTTTGAGTCTTCTAAGTTTGTTTTGAGTCTTGTGAGTCCTGTTAAGTGTTTTTAACTTTGTTTTTATGTTTTTGGGTCAGTTTAGAGGTTTTAGCAAGACCTCCTAATCCCCGGTCCAGAACGATCCCTACTTGCATCTTTAGTACAATTTGACAACAAGAGGGTTTAATTTGTGTGCTGTTTTACATCACATCAAATTTTTGGCGCCGTTGCCAGGGATTAGCAAGCTAATCCCTTGTTTCTTTTTCGTGTATTTTGCTTAGTTTCTGACTTTATTTTGCTAAATTCCCTTTGTTTCTTTTCGTGTCTTTTGTTTTTAAGTTTCTGATTTTGTTTTGTTTCGTGTCTTTTACTTTTGATATTTGATTTAGTTTTGTTTCTTTGATTTCAGGTACTAGAGAAGTAAGACATGGATTTTGCTAACATTCAAACTCAATTGGCGAATCTTACTTCTCAATTGTCTCATATTGCCGAAAGAACCACAATGTACACTGTCCCCACATTTGGATTGCCCTATGGGCAAGGCTATCAAACTCATCAACGTCCTCAATTCGCTATGAATGAAGATGCTTGGGGTTATGAAGGCTATGATCAACCAAGCAACAACATGTTTTCCAACACTTACAATTCGGATTGGAGAGATTAATCATATTATATGTGGGAGGAACCTCAACAATTTCAACAAGGTGGATATTGGCAGTAAGATGACGAGTTCTATTCAAGACCTATGCAGCCACCACAGTGATGCGAATTAAGTTAATCACACAAATTAAACCCTCTTGTTGTCAAATTGTAGTAAAGATGCAAGTAGGGATCGTTCTAGACCGGGGATTAGGAGGGCTTGCTAACACCTCAAAACTTATTCAAAAACATTAAAACAAAGTTAAAAACGTTTGAAAAAACTCAAAAGACTCAAGACAAGTTCACAAGACTCAAAATAAGCTAAAAACACTCAAAACTGTCTAAAAACACTAACTAGGCAGTTTATGACCCTAGACACTACTTTGGACGAATTTAGGGTTATGGCTTGACTCAAAACACTTAAAAACACAAGCAAAACAGATTTTAAACACTTTGAAACAAGAAAGTAAACGGGGGGTTTGTTTTGGACGAATTTAAATTAACAAAACAGATCGTAAAACTAAACAACTTTGAAAACGAATTTGGGGAATAAGATGGATGATGGGCTAGCTAGAGGCTCTTTCTCCACACATGACATGTATGCAAACGACTCGATTTCCAGTTACTCCTTCATTGAATTATGAATGACAATGCCCCAAATTAACCGTGACATCACTAGTTAACCCTCAAATTTTCCTTGTATTATTAGATTGGATGACATCATTCGACAACCCAAAGCATTCTTCAAAAGTCCCCTACATGACATCATAACAGAGATACAATTAAAGATCATTACGTTCAATGAAAATCATAAGCATTGACAAAGCACTTGCAACTATGACATCATCTCACTCATGCTAGGAATTGAACTTAACGAGATCGTGACCAGCAACCTTCACTACTTGTGAATATAAGTTTGTAACGACTATGTGAAACTCCCTTATACTCTAGCATCAGATTTATGCATGCCAATTAAGTGTCGACCCTCAATCAACAAACACAAATAAGTTATCAATCAAACAGTTAAGCCAATTGCATTCACAATTCAAGAATTCATAACTGGAATTTATCAACTCAAATTTCACACATAATCATGGCTTTGAAATCACCCCTAGCCAAGAGGGGTTTAGCCACTCATGTTCACAGCAAAACGAAGGGAAAAGAAATTAAACATTGTAAACATAGAACGAATTACACCTAGAATGCTCCAACAATCAAGCTCGAACATCCAAGAGTCCTTCCTTCTTTCTCCTTGATGCGGCACAAAGGTGGGTGAAGTGTATGAGATGTGTTTTGGGGTCAGGAATGTGTTTAGGCTGAATGGGAGTTGCGGCAAAAGGTGTGGATTGATTTCTGGCGTGAATGGATGAATGGGTGAATTAATGG
The DNA here is from genome assembly GCA_024362995.1 of Heteromeles arbutifolia. Lineage (NCBI taxonomy): Eukaryota > Viridiplantae > Streptophyta > Magnoliopsida > Rosales > Rosaceae > Heteromeles > Heteromeles arbutifolia. Next base: position 31,278,031 of record JANCRC010000002.1, on the reverse strand, counting down.
ATCTTCCTAGGTGCGGCAAGACTTGGTATTTAAAGAACAAGGCTCCAAATTAAATTAGGTAATCAGGAATTATTCTAAAACTTAAAGGAAACTAGGAAATTAGAACCAAAATCCCAAAGGAAATAGGTAACAAGGTGCGGCTGAGAGGGAAAGGGCGAGAAAAAAGGGTTTCCTTCCTGATTTAGGTGCATCAAAGGTCCTAATTCTAAAGGGAATGGGTTATCTTGGGCGGCAAGGTCAAAAATGTGAAGGGAAAGGTGCGGCTGGATCCTAGGGGATAAGGGAACATGTTTTGCAATGTCCTAAAGGGAAAAGGAAAGGGTTTTACATGGTTTAGGGATACGGAAACATGGCAAGGGAAAATGTTGTACAAGAGGAGACAAGGAGGGAACACAAAGGGGACAAGGCGCCACCTTTGTAGGAGTGGGTCAATTTGTGTTTTTCTTTGTCTTCCAAGCTTCCAAACTGATTTCTCTTGACTTCTAGCACCTTTCTAGCCTCTTTTGGTCTTCAATTTCGTCCATCCACCTTGCTCCAAGCATGTAATAACCATTCTAAGCCCAATTTTGCTCCAAAAGGCTCCAAAATGCACCTTTTTGCATACTTTGTCTTTAGAACCTGAAAACACACGAAAATGGCTTAAAAGACTAAAATAAGTAAGAAATAACAACATAAATGCATGAAAACAAGCTAGCTAAGTCGCATAAATATGCTCATATCACACAGCCTTCCCCATAACAATTCCAATCGAATTCAAGTATGTCCATGAATTATGATGAAATTCTTGATGTACTAACTTCTTTCACGCAGTGCTCACACCAAGAAGGATATTGGTAGCCATCTGAGGAGTTCTATACAACGCCATATGAACCACCACAGCCTCAACCATATTCGGCCCAACCAAGTTCAGGTTCGTCAATGGATAATGATAAAATTCTTGAGTTACTCACTTCATTGTCTCAGGGACAAGAAAATCAAAACAAAAAGGTGGACCATTTGGAAAAGCAAATTGGACAGATCGCGGAGTTCATGGCACATATTCTAGAGCAAAGTGAACTCTCCAACTCAACTATTGCAAATTCGAAGGAAGATTTTGAAATCTATGATGCTATCACTTTGGGAAGTGCTATGGAGGTTGGAGCTGACCTAAAAACGTCCAAACATAGCCTAGAAGTGGATAAGGAGCTGCTACTTAAGGAGGAGGAAGAAGACATACACACGGCAAGGGTAGAACAACCCTTACCGTAGCCCCCTAAGCCCTCTCAACCACCCACCACAAGTAAGGACGTCCCAAATTCAATTCATTCTAATGTTATTCCTCCGAATGCACATTTTCCTCGTAGGTTTGTAATTCCCAAGAAATATGAAAGTGAAAAAGACATCGTGGAAGCCTTCCCAAAAGTGCAAAGTGATATTCCAATTCTTGGTGCAACAAATCAAGTTCCAGAATGTTTTGAACTGTTTGAAGAGAATTGTACATCAAGACTAATAATTCAAGAGAAAGAAGTGGCTGGAGAATATGTAGCATCAAAGAGGCTGTACATGAGACAATAAAGCCCAAAGAAGTGAAGTTTGATGACACGGGACAAGTCACAACCACTATAGTAAATCTGGCCAAGTTCAAAATCCCTGAAACTTTCATAGAAGTGGTTTTCGTCCTTGAATTCTTGTCGGAGCAAACAAGTAAGCCATCTTCTCCAATTTCAATTTTGTTTTCTACTAACTGGCTGATTTTGATGATTCAGGCACCCACACTATAATTTAAACCATTGCCAAATCATTTCAAATATCACCTCCCCTTCAAAGATAAATTCCATGCCGTGGCCTCTAATGAAGCTTAATTGGAGGTATCGTCCGGCTGCAAGACGTTAAAGCAAGCGCTTCTTGGGAGGCAACCCATGCATTCAACGAAGGAAGTTCTAGGGATCACCCACATCCAGATTTGCGTTCCTAAACCCTTCTCTTTACTGCATTTATCTTGCCATGATTAGTTCATTGTTTGTTTGTTTGCTTTTCTATGAGTTTATGCTTAAAACATTGAGGACAATGTTTGATTTAAGTGTGGGGAGGGGGGGTAACAAAGTGTTTTTGATGCAAATTCGTGGAATTCTATCACCCATTACTTCTAAAGTTGTTTCTCACTGTTTTTAAGTCTTTTTAGACTGTTTTGAAGTATTTTTGTGTGTGTTTGAAGTAAAAATACGAAAATTTGAAAAAAAAATCAGTTTTTGAAGTGTTTTTAGAGTCGTTTTTGTGTGTTTGTGTCTTAGGTATCTTCCAACACAATGATGAGGAATTGGTTTTTAATTACATGACTGTTAAAGAAAGTTACAAACATGGATTGAAGTTTGATATGTTCTTTGGTTTATGCTTAGTTGTAGTTGTCGTTTACAAATTCACATGTAATCACAAAGGAAAAAATCAGTTTTTGTAACATGCTTGAAGGAAGGAACTCAAACTAACGCTACATCCCTGTGAGACTTGAGCCTAAACGTTCTTTTGGAGAGTTATTAATCTGTGATTCTTTGTTTTCTAAAGTCGTTGAATGATCTCATTATTTTTTTGCTTGGTTGCTACTTAGAATGCATTTTCATCATTATAGTTCCAAATACTAGAACTCATGCCCATTTCATTCAAAGCATGACATTGATTTGCATAACACATATCAAGATGAAGTTGTTTAGTGAACCACCATAGCCAAACAGCCGTACCCTTCTACTTCATATGTTTTGTAGGTTTTAACCCCTTTTGAGCCTTATTTAGCCTATTTTCTTTGTTAGCCCACATTATCCTCACCTAGCCTAGATTAGGACCATCCATACCCATGTTCTTGAAGCATAGTAAAGCATAATTTCGATGGAATTCCTTTTGTTGAACTTTTGCAGATAAACAAGTGTTGAGGAAGTGATTTTTGTGTGTGTGTGTGTGTGCCAAAGTCCTTAATAAGGCACGGGTAGAAAAGAAACGAAAAAAAATCATGGAAAAAGAAAAGAAAATGAAAAAGTTATGAAAAGAATGAAAAAGAGTTGAAAAGAAGTGAAAATGAGGGATAAAAGTGTTGAATGTTGAAGAAAGGGTCCAAAACATTGAATCTGGCCCTAATATGTGTTAATCTCCCTTTGTGTTTAAAAGTTGATTACTGCATTTAAAAGTGAATTCTAAGTGTCAATTTCACTACTTTCCTTACTATGTCTTTATGAACCTTTGTTTTCCATATCCTTTCTTTCTTACCCAACACCCTTAGCCCCGTTTCAACCCTTTAACTTCTATCTTGGGTGTTGTGTGTTTCAATATGTGGACTATGGAATTGGTAAGAGCATATGGTATCCCTGGTTCTCGCGTCTAAGTAGTGGCATTCCGTTCATGAGATCATATTCATATATGGATTAATAACTCCAGAAAAGTGCTTTCTTTGTTTCAACATATGTGAGTATTAGTTTTCATGTTTACATCAATCTTCTCACATATACCTAGTGTAGGGAGTGTAGTCAGAAAATCTGAGTGAAAATTGAGTGCATATCTAGTAAGGAATTGAGGGAATTCTCTAAGGCATGTTACTACATTCAAAACATCGTTTTAATTGGTTAAATGTGAACTAGTAAGTGGTGACTGTGGTTAAGTATGTGCTCAAGTGTGAAGATGACTACAATTTGTGGGAATGATGATTTTTAACATGTCATGTGCATTGGAAATCCCTGAGGCAATTGTTGGAAGGTTTAGATTGAGTTTTGTTTCTTTTGTTTGTTTTGTTTTGCTCGAGGACTAGCAAAAGCTAAGTGTGGGGGAATTTGATAGGAGCATATTTATGCAACTTAGCTAGCTTGTTTCCTTGCATTTACATTGTTAGTTCTTAGTTATTTTAGTCTTTTAAGCCATTTTCGTGTGTTTTCAGGTTCTAAGGGCTAAAGGAGCAAGAAAGTGCATTTTTGTGCCTTTTGGAGCAGTTTTGGGCTTGGAATGGATATCACATGCTTGGGGCAAAAGGAATGGACGAAATTGAAGACTTGAAGATGTTAGGATTCCTAATCAACGAAGGATTCCTACTCAAACAAGGATTCCTACTTGAAGTAGGAAAGTTAAGCCAATGTTTCCTATTTTGGTTTGACCTTTCCTAATCCTAAATGTCCCTAAGTTCCAGCAACAATGAAGACCTCCTATGCATTTTAGGACACAAATTGAACCTTCCTTGCACCTTCCTACCCTTTGCCGCACCACCCTAAGTCCTTTCCCCTTCCTTGCCGTGCAAGGGAGGCCCTCCTTTCCTATTTTTTGCACAAAATCACTTTCCCTTTTCTTCAAAAAATCTGCCGCATATCTTGATAGGAGCATATTTATGCAACTTTGTTAGCTTGTTTCCTTGCATTTTCTTAGTTAGTTTCTACTTATTATAGTGTTTTAAGCTATTTTCGTATGTTTGTAGGTCCAATTGGCAAAGTTGGCAAAAAGATGCATTTTGGAGCGTTTTGGAGCATTTTTGGGCTTGGAATGGATAGCACAAGTATGGAGCAAGATGGATGGACGAATTTGAAGTTCAAGAGAGGCTAGGAATGTGCAAAAGAGTTGAAGAAATAATTCAAGTCAAAGAAGATAAGGAATCAGCTACAAAGAAGGAGAATTATCCAAAACATTATCCAAACTACCTTATCTTATCCTTATCTTATCCAAACCTTATCCTATCCTAATCCTTTCCTAACTTAATTCCTGCTATAAAAAGGTTTTAATTTCAGTTTAGGAGACATAAAAACCTGATTTCTAGGAACCTCATCCTCTCCTATAAAGGAGCCGCACCTTTGTCCTATATCCCTTGGGTTTTTTACCTTCTAGATGTCCTATTTCCTGCTGGGATTACATAACCTTTTCCCCTTAGGATTGTGTTATTATTTTCCTACACAAACTATATTTTGCAATCCTTTTCCTACACCAAAAGTTTGTGCCGCACCCTTCCCCTATAAATACAATTTTATGCTGCACCATTCAGACCACCACCCTCTACCATAACTCAACTACATCCATCCACCACACACTCATTGTGCCGCAGTTGTGCAAGGAAGGAGAGGAGCCATCTGGAGCCGTGCTCGCCATTCAAGACATTGGATCGTTGGAGCGTTTCTAGGTGTATTCTATCCTTTGTTTTCAATGTTTAAATTTATTTATCTTTGTTTAATTGCAAACATGAGGAACTAATTTCTTTATAGTTAGAGATGAATTCGAAGCCATGATTATATGTTATATATGAATTGATTTCCTCCAGTTACGATTTCATGAATCGTGGATGTGGTTTGCTTAACTGTTTGATTAAAACTTATTCTTGTATGTTGATTAAGGGTGCACACTTAGTTTGCATGCTAGGATTTGATGCTAAAATATAAGGGAGTTTCACCTAATAGTTACAAACTTATATTTACAAGTAGTGGAGGTTGCTAGTCACGATCGCGTTAAGTAAATTCTTGGCAGGAGTGTCATGCTTTTCATAGTCACGAATGCCTTGTCAATGCTTACGATTTTCACAAAGCTTAATGATCTTTGTTTCGTGTCTCTATCATGCTTTTCATAGTTAGGGAGCTTAATAAAGAATAATTTGGTTGTCGTTGCGTATTCCATCCAATTCAATGAATCTAGGGAAATTTGAGAATTAATTGGTTCAATACAATTAATTTGGGGCATTGTCATTCACGGTTTGTTGGAAAAATAACTGGGAATCGATTCATATGCATATGTTTCATGTGCGGAGAAGGAACCCTCTAACTAGCCTATCACCCTTCTCAATTCACCAAATTCGTTTTTATAAAGTGTTTTATGCAAAGTTTCTGTTTTAAGTTTTAAATTCGTCAAAAACAATCCCCCTTTCATTAAATCTTGTTTTTAGAGTCAAAACCTGTTTTCTTTTAGTTCTTTGAGTCTTTTTAGTTTAATTTTCGTCCAAATCACCGTTAAGTGTTAGTTTTGAGTCTTAGGAACTTAGTTTGTGTGTTTTGAGTCATATTAGATTATTTTGAGTGTCTAGAGTCCAGAAACTGTCTAGTTTGCGTTCTATTTGCTGTTTTGAGTTTATTGAGCCTAGTTTAGTGTTTTTCAGTCTAGTTTAGTGTTTTAGAGTTTAATTAGTGTAGATTAGCATCCCTTCTGATCCCCGGCTAGAACGATCCCTACTTACACATACTACATTGATAGGGTTTAAATTTGAGTGCAATTTAATTTCACATCATATCTCATTTCCTTTTCTTCAAATCTGCTAAGTATCTCCCTTCCTGATTTCCTTAACTTTTGTTAACCTTTTCTTGGGGATTTCAAAAGTTAAAACCTTCCCTAAAAATACATTAAAGTCGTGGCCCTCCCTTGCTCTATAAGTAACTCAATATGCCGCACCATTAAGGATCCCTGAACACATTCTCTGCATCCATTCCATCCACCTATCTACCTATCCATCCTCTACCACCCATCACCACCCATTCTACACACCTTAACCCCTTGTGCCGCAGCTCTACAAAGGAAGAAGGAGAGGATTAACTTGAAGCCGTGCCTAGCCATTCAAGATGTTGGATTGCTGGAACGTTTCTAGGTGTAATCTATCTTTGTTTTCAATGTTTAATTTAATTTCTCTTTGTTTTGCGGTGAACATGAAGAGCTAAACCCTTTTGGCTAGGGGAAATTTCGAAGCCAAGAACATATTTGCAATATGAATTGATTAATTCCAGTTGTGATTTCATAAAGTGTGAATGCAATTTGCGACTGTTTTATTGATAACTTATTCTTGTATGTTGATTAAGGAGGCCTACTTAGTTTGCATGCTTGAATCTGATGCTAGAATATAAGGGAGTTTCACATAATCGTTACAAACTTATATTCACAAGTAGTGAAGGTTGCTGGTCACGATCGCGTTAAGTTAAATTCCTAGCATGAGTATCATGATGTCATAGTTACGAATGCTTTGTCAATGCTTATGATTTTCGTAGAACGTAATGATCTTTGATTGTATCTCTATTATGATGTGCATGTAGCGAACTTTTGAAGAATGCTTTGGGTTGTCGAATGATGTCCATCCAATCCAATAACTAAAGGAAAATCTGAGGGTTAATTAGTGATGGCACGGTTAATCTGAGGCATTGTCATTCATGGTTTATTGAAAAAGCAACTGGAGATTGATTTGTATGCAAGTGTGTCATGTGTCGAGAAGAACCCTCTAGCTAGTCCATCATCCATCTAATTTAATCCAATTTCGTGCAAATCTATTTAGTTTTAGTTTCTGACTTGTTTTACTTTAAATTCATCCAAAACCCAATCCCCCTTTAATTAAGTGTGTTAGATTAGTTAGAAGTGTGTTTAAATCTGTTTAATTTAGTGTTTTGAGTCTTACTAGTCTAGAATTCGTCCAAATGAGTCCCTAGTGTCTGTTTTGAGTCTTTTTGGTTGTTTTAAGCTGTTTTGAGTCTTTTAAGTTTGTTTTGAGTCTTGTGAGTCTTGTTAAGTGTTTTTAACTTTGTTTTTATGTTTTTGAGTCAGTTTAGAGGTTTTAGCAAGCCCTCCTTATCCCCGATCCAGAACGATCCCTACTTCCATCTTTACTACAATTTGACAACAAGAGGGTTTAATTTGTGTGTGATAGGAGCATATTTATGCGATTTAGTTAGTGTGTTTTCTTGCATTTACTTAGTTATTTGTTGCTTATTATAGTGTCTTAAGTCATTTTCGTGTGTTTGTAGGTCCTAGAAGCAAAGTATGCAAAAGGATGCAATTTGGAGCATTTTAGAGCAGTTTTGGGCTTGGAATGGATAGCACAAGATTGGAGCAAGATGGATGGACGAATTTGAAGTTCAAGAGAGGCTAGGAATGTGCAAAAGAGTTGAAGAAATAAATCTAAGTCAAAGAAGATAAGGAATCAGCTACAAAGAAGGAGAATTATCCAAAACATTATCCAAACTACCTTATCTTATCTTACCATGCCTTATCCTATCCTATCCTAATCCTTTCCTAACTTAATTCCTGCTGCAAAAAGGGATTCAATTTCAGTTTAGGAGACCTTAAAACCTGATTTCTAGGAGCCTTATCCCTTCCTACAAAGGTGCCGCACTTATCCCCTTCTAGAAACCCCAAAATCAGCCAAATAACACCCTTTCTAGAAGTCCCTAAAAAGGTGGCGCCCCAAGCCTTCTAGATGCATGATCCAGCCGCACCTTTCTCCTGATTCCCTTTGGTTTTTGGCCTTCTAGATGTCCTATTTCCTGCTAGGATTACATAAACCCTTTCCCCTTAGGATTGTGTTTTATTTTCCTACACAAACTACATTTTGTAATCCTTTTCCTACACCATCTAATTGTGCCGCACCCTCCCTCTATATATTCACATATTTGCTGCACCATTCACACCACCATCATCTCTCATTCACACATCTCTACACTACCATTCAGCCATACCCTCATTGTGCCGCAACCTGCAAGCAAGGAAGGAAGGAATCTGGAGCGTTTTCTAGGTGTTTTCTATCTTTGTTCAATGTTCAATTTTATTTATATTTGTTTGATTGCGAACATGAGGAACTAATTTCTTTATAGTTAGAGGCGAATTCAAAGCCATGGACATATGTTTTATATGAATTGATTTCCTCCAGTTATGATTTCATGAATTGTGAATGTGGTTTGCTTAACTATTTTATTAAGAACTTGTTCTTGTGTGTTGATTAAGGATCCATACTTAGTTTGCATGCATGAATTTGATGCTAAAATATAAGGGAATTTCACCTAATTGTTATGAACTTATATTTACAAGTAGTGGAGGTTGCTAGTCACGATCGCGTTAAGTGAATTCCTGGCAGGAGTGTCATGCTTTTCATAGTCACGAATGCCTTGTCAATGCTTATGATTTTCACAAAGCTTAATGATCTTTGTTTTGTGTCTCTATCATGCTTTTCTTAGTTAGAGAGCTTAATAAAGAATGATTTGGGTTGTCGCATGCTTTTCTTCCAATTCAATGAGTCTAGGGAAATCTGATGATTAATTAGTTCTACACAATTAATTTGGGGCATTGTCATTCATGGTTTGTTGAAAGAATAACTGGAAATCAATTTATATGCATATGTTCATGTGTGGAGAAGGGCCCTCTAACTAGCCTTTTCACCCGTTTTAAATCACCAAACTCGTTTTTCTAAAGTTTTTATGCAAAATTTCTGTTTTAAGTCTTAATTTCGTCAAAAACAATCTCCTTTTCATTTAATCTTGTTTTTAGAGTCAAAACCTGTTTTCTTTTAGTCTTTTGAGTCAAGTTTAGTTTAATTTTCGTCAAAATCACTTGTTAGGTCTAGAATTGAGTCTTTTTGATTGTTTCTTGCTGTTTTTAGTGTTTTAAGTTAGTTTAGAGTCTATAGAGTCTAGTTTAGTGTTTTTGAGTCTTATTTGTGTTGATTAGCATCCCTAGTTAATCCCCGGTCTAGAACGATCCCTACTTACATCATTGCTACAATTGTCATCAATAGGGTTTAATCTGTGTGTCAAGTTAATTTTCACATCAAATTTTGGCGCCGTTGCCGGGGATTAGCAAATTTGCTAATCCCTTGTTGCCGTGTGTTTTTATTTCTTTTACTTTGATTTCTGATTTTTGTTTTTGTTTTCTTGTTTTAGGTACTAGTTTATGACTCGAAGTTCTCAAACAGTTCGTGAGCATATCTTGGAGTTTGACGACGATTTTGAACGAACATTGAGAAGGAAGAGGAGGCATCCAGAACCTAGCGAACCTAGTTCAAGCTCAGAGACCGAATCTGAATTTGAAGAAGAAGAACAAGCAATGGCTATGGATAATCGTACAATCAAGGAACTTTCAGCCTCGGGGTTGGCCAATGCCGCACCCCTTTGCATTCAATACCCCGCGGCTGCTCAAGGCAAGACCAATGAGTTCGAATTGAAGTCAAGCTTGTTGCACCACATTCCTAAATACCATGGGATGTCCATGGAAGACCCAAACAAGCATCTTAAGGAGTTCAAAGTGGTTTGTTCGAGCATGACACCCATCAATGTCGATGGGAACATTCTAATGATGAAGGCCTTTCCATTCTCTCTTTTGGAAAAGGCTAAAGATTGGCTTTACGAACTAGCACCCGGAACGGTCACTTCTTGGGAAAGCATGAAGATGGCATTTTTAGAGAAGTTCTTCCCCACTTCGAGAGTCATTCTCTTAAGGAAGAAAATTAGTGGAATTCAACAAAGCCAAGGAGAGACATTCCCAACATACTATGAGCGTTTTAAAGCCCTTGTCGCCTCATGTCCTCAACATCAAATGAAAGAAGAGCTTCTACTTTAATACTTCTATGAATGACTTCTTCCCATTGAGCGACAAATGCTAGATGCTTCAGCGGAAGGTGCATTGATTGACAAAACACCCATGGCTGTGATGCAATGTAAAACAGCACACAAATTAAACCCTCTTGTTGACAATTGTAGTATATGTATAAGTAGGGATCGTTCTAAACCGGGGATTAGGAGGGATTGCTAAAACACTTGAAACTGACTCAAAAACGTAAAAACAAAGTTTAAACACTAAACTAGACTCAAAGAATGCAAAACTAGACTCTAAAACACTAAAACAACTCAAAAGACTCAAAACAGCACAAAAACACTCAAAACTGCCTAAAAACACAAACTGGGCAGTTTTGGACTCTAAACACTACTTTGGACGAAAATAGATTTTAACTTGACTCAAAACACTCAAAAACACAAACTAAAACAGTTTCTAACTAATATGACTCAACAAGTAAAGGGGGGATTGGGTTTTGACGAATTTGAAAACAAAACAAGAAACTTAAAGAACTAGTGAAATCTGCACGAAATTGGGTGAAAACTATGGATGATGGGATAACTAGGAGGTTCTTCTCCACACATGACACACTTGCATACAAAACGATTTCCAGTTGCTTTTCAATAAACCATGAATTCTCAACGCCCCAGATTAACCGTGAATTGCACTAATTAACCCTCAGATTTTCCTAATTTTATTGAATTGGATGATTGCATACGACAACTCAAAGCATTCCCCACAAGTTCCCTACATGAATTGCATAATAGAGATACAAGCAAGGATCATTAAGTTCTATGAAAATCATAAGCATTGACGAGGCACTCGTAACTATGAATTGCATGATACTTATGCCAAGAATCTACTTAACGCGATCGTGACTAGCAACCTTCACTACTTGTGAATATAAGTTCATAACGATTAGGTGAAACTCCCTTATATTCTAGCATCAAATTCATGCATGCAAATTAAGTTGGCCACCTCAATTAACACACACGAATCAGTTATAATATGAACAGATAAGTAAATTGAATTCACAACTTATGAATCACAACTGGATGTAATCAAATCATATTGCAAGTATAATCATGGTTTCGAATCCCCCCCTAGCTAAGAGGGGTTTAGTTCCTCATACTCACAGAACAAAGATTATTGAATTGAAACATTGAAAACAAAAGAAAGATTACAACTAAACGTTCCAGCAATCCTAAATTGAATGGCAGGCACGTCCAAGGGCTTTCCTCCTTCCTCTTTGCTGCGGCACAAGGGTTGTTGGTGAGTTTTGGGAGTTATGAGTGGTGTAGATGGCTGGGTTATTGGCTAGGATGGATGTATGGTGTGACAGGGAGTGTTTTTGGTCAGAAACTATGGAGAATGGTGAAGGATAGGTGCGGCTAGGGTTGGGGAAGGAATTCTGGCGAGACAGGTTGTGTGGATGGATGAAAAGATCCTTTGTGGCTGCAACAAGGAAGTTTATTTAAAGGTTTTAGGGAAATTAAAACCCTAACTTATTTAGGTAATCAGAAATTAAGTCAAAAGCATCTAGAAAGAGGAAACAAAATCAGAAAACTAAGGGAAAGTGCCAGGGGTGTGCGGCAAAGACTTTAAATTAAAAAGGAATGTGTTTTAATGCAAGGAAACAGGAAATAACCCTCTCCCTTGCACGGCAAGGAAGAGGAAAGGGGTAAGGAGGTGCAGCAAGGGTCCTTAGGTGGTCTAAGTCCTTCAATTTGTGTCCTAGAATGCATAGGAAGCCTTCAAAGTTGCTGGAATTTGGAAACATTTAGGATTAGGAAAGGCAAACCAAAGTAGGAAACCTTGGCTTAACTTTCCTACTTCAAGTAGGAATCCTTGTTTGAGTAGGAATCCTTATGTGAGTAGGAATCCTCATTCTTCTAGGAATCCATCTTCAATTAGGAATCCTTCGTTGATTAGGAATCCTTCTTTGATTAGGAATCCTAACATCTTCAAGTCTTCAATTTCGTCCATTCCTTTTGCTCCAAACATGTGATATCCATTCCAAGCCCAATTTTGCTCCAAAATGCTCCAAAATGCATCTTCTTGCATACTTTGTCTTTAGGACCTAGAAACACACGAAAATGGCTTTAAACACTAAAATAACTAAGAAAACACAACATAAATGCACAAGAACAAGCCAACTAAGTCGCATAAATATGCTCCTATCAAATTCCCCCACACTTAGCTTTTGCTAGTCCTCAAGCAAAACAAACAAACAAAAGAAAACAAACGAAACAAAATAAACAAAACACAACCTACACCTTCCAACATTTGCCTCAGGGATTTCCAATGCACATGACATATTAAAAATCATCACTTGCACAGATTTTAGTCAACTGAACACTTGAGCACATACTTAATCACAGTCACCACTTACTAGTTCACATTTAACCAATTAAAACGATGTTTTGAATGTGGTAACATGCCTTAGAGAATTCACTCAATTCCTTACAAGATATGCACTCAATTTTCACACACATTTTCTGACTACACACCCTACACTAGGTATATGTGAGAAGATTGATGTAAACATGAAAACGAACACTCACATATGTTTATAACAAAGAAAGCAATTTCTGGAGTTAATAAACATGTTTAGATATGATCTCATGAATGGAATGCTACTACTTAGATGCGAGAACCAGTGACACCATATGCTCATACCAATTCCAAACTCCACATATTGAAACACACAACACCCAAGATTGAAGTTAAAGGGTTGTGACGGGGCTTGGGGTGTTGGGTAAGAAAGAAAGGATATGGAAAACAAGGGTTCTTAAAGAATAGCAAGCAAAACAATGAAATCAACACTTAAAATTCACTTTGGAATGCAGAAATTTAACTTTGAACAAAGGGAATGATTCACACATTCTAAGGCTGAATTTGATGTTTTGGACCCTTCCTTCAACAATCAACACTCTAGAACTCTTTCTCATAATTTTCAACTCTTTTTCACTTTTTTTTTTTTTCATAACTTTTTCTTTTTCTTTCTTGGTTTTTTTTTTTTTTTTTTTTTTTTTTCAAACCCGTGCCTTATTAAAGATTTTGGCACACACACACACAAAATCCCTTCCCCCACACTTGTTTTCTGCAAAAGGACAAGCAAAAGGAATTCTTTCTAATTCATGCTTCACTATCCTTTAAGAACAAGGGTATGGATGGTCCTAAACTAGGCTAGGTGAGGATAATGTGGTTAACAAAGAACATAGGCTAAATATGGCTCAACGGGGTTTAAACCTACAAAACATATAACATAGGGGGTTCGGCTATTTGGCTGTGGTGGTTCACTAATTAACTTCATCTTGATCGTGTGTTATGCAAATCAATGTCATGCTTTGAATGGAATGGGCATGAGTTCTAGTATTTGGAACTAAATGATGAAACGCCTTCTAAGTAGCAACCAAGCAAAGAATAATGAGATCATGCAACGACTTTAGAAAACAACAAATGCACAGATTATAACTCTCCAAAATAACGTTTAAGGCTCAAGTCTCACAAGGTTGTAGCGTTAATTTGAGTTTCTTCCTTCAAGCATGTTACAAAAACTGATTTTATCCTTTATGATTGCATGTGAATTCATAAATTATAACCACAACCAAGCATAAACCAAAGAGTAAATCAAACTTTCATCCATGTTTATAACTCTCTTTAACAGTCATGTAATTAAAAACCAAATCCTCATCATTGTGTTGGAAGGTACCTAAGACACAAACTCACCAAAACAAAACAACTCTTTTTGGGTTTTTCACAACAATTTTTAAAATTTTTCGGAGATTTTCGGATTTTTAAGCCAAAACAAACTAAAACATACCAAAACAACTTAAAAACACTTAAAAACAGCAAGGAACAACTTTTGAAGTTAAGGGGTGATAAAATCCCACGAATTTCATGCAAAAACACTTATTTACCCCCCACACACTTAAATCAAACATTGTCCTCAATGTTTCAAGCATAAGCTCACACAAAAAAAAACAAACTAACTAACAAACAACGAAAAAAAAAAACACACTAAGCATGGCAGAAAAGAAACAACAACAAAGAGAAGGGTTTAGGAACGCAAATCTAGAATTGGAGTGAATCCTAAGTCTTCCCTTGTTGAATGCATGGGTTGCCTCCCAAGAAGCGCTTGCTTTAACGTCTTGCAGCCGGACGAAGAACTCATTCACTCCCCATTGGAGCCCACGGCCTAAAGAGAAATCTCCTCCACGGCATGCTCCTCAAAGTGCTCATAGTAAGGCTTCAAACGCTGTCCGTTTACTTGGAATTCATGACCTGTTTTTAGGCTTTGAATCTGGATTGCACCATAAGGAGATATGTTAGTAATAACAAACGGTCCAATCCACTTTGAACGTAACTTACCAGGAAACAAACGGAGACGGGAATTGAACAATAGCACTTTCTGCCCTAAGGAGAATGTTTTGCCACGAATCAGTTTGTCATGGAAAGCCTTGGTCTTCTCCTTGTAAATGCGAGCATTCTCATAAGCGTCATGCCTAATCTCTTCAAGTTCATTCAATTGAAGCTTTCTTTGATTTCCAACCATGTCCACATCCATATTGAAGGTCTTGACCGCCCAATGTGCCTTGTGCTCAAGCTCCACGGGTAAATGGCAGGGCTTGCCATAGATGAGCCGAAATGGGGACATCCCAATGGGTGTTTTGTATGCTGTACGATATGCCCACAGTACATCATCTAAACGTGAGCTCCAATCCTTCCTTGTCGGTCCAACGGTCTTTTCAAGTATTTGCTTGATTTCCCGGTTAGAAACCTCGGCTTGGCCATTCGTTTGAGGGTGATAAGGTGTAGAAACCTTATGGTTGACATTGTACTTTCAAAACAACGCCTCAATGGTCTGGTTGCAAAAGTGAGACCCTCCATCACTTATGATCACTCGTGGCATGCCAAACCTTGCAAATATGTTAGTTCTAATGAAATCTGCAACCACTTTAGAATCATTAGTCCAGGTGGCTTTTGCTTCCACCCACTTTGACACATAATCAACCGCAAGCAAAATATACATGAAACCAAACGAGGAAGGGAAGGGACCCATAAAATCAATACCCCAAACATCAAAAATTTCAACATTGAGGATGGAAACCTGCGGCATTTGATCTCTTGCACTGATATTTCCTGTTCTTTGGCATTTATCACATGTTAAACAAAAAGTTCTAGCATCTTTAAAGATACTAGGCCAATAGAATCCACATTGTAACACCTTAAGTGCTGTTCTTTGTGTGCCAAAGTGACCACCACATGCATATGTATGACAAAAGCTCAAAATTGAATGAAATTCAGAATCTTGCACACATTGACGTACAATCTGATCAGGGCAAAATTTCCATAAGTATGGATCATCCCACACATAAAACCGTGCATCATTCCTGAGCTTATCACGTTGGTGTCTAGTGAAAGTGTTTGGAAATTGTTTAGACACCAAAAAGTTAACCAAATCAGCATACCAAGGTTCACTTACCTTTATGGATAGCAATTGTTCATCAGGAAACGTTTCAGCAATGGGTAAGGACTCCTCATGATGCACCATACGGCTTAGGTGGTCAGCCACCACGTTTTCACACCCTTTCTTGTCCCTAATTTCAATATCGAACTCTTGAAGTAAAAGCATCCAGCGAATAAGTCTTGGTTTAGCTTCCTTTTTGGTGAGCAAGTACTTCAGAGCTGCATGATCAGTGAAAACAATGACTTTAGTGCCAATTAAATAAGACCGAACTTATCTAATGCAAATACAACAGCCAAGAGTTCTTTTTCAGTTGTGGAATAATTCAATTGGGCGTCATTTAAGGTGCGTGAAGCATAATAAATGACATGTGGCTGCTTGTTTTTCCTTTGGCCCAAAACAGCTCCAATTGCATAATCCGATGCATCACACATGAGCTCAAAGGGAATGCTCCAGTCTGGTGGAGTGATGATTGGTGCCATGGTGAGTAAGGCCTTGAGATGGTTGAATGCTTTCTCACACGCCTCGTTAAATTCAAACGACACTTCCTTTTGTAGGAGACGGCATAGGGGCTGTGCAATCTTGGAAAAATCCTTGATAAATCGTCTATAAAATCCTGCATGACTGATAAGAGCATATTTACGTCACTTAGTTAGCTTGTTTCCTTGCATTTAGGTTGTTAGTTCTTAGTTATTTTAGTATTTTAAGCCATTTTCGTGTGTTTTGAGGTTCTAAGGGCTAAAGGAGCAAGAAAGTGCATTTTGGTGCCTTTTGGAGCAGTTTTGGGCTTGGAATGGATTGCACATGCTTGGAGCTAAGTGAATGGATGAAATTGAAGATCAAATGAGCTTAGGATTGAATGAAGAATGAAGAGTTCAAAATTGGAAGCCAAAGTTTCTAAAGTTGGAAGTTTCTATTCTTGGCTTAGAGTTTCCTAATCCTTCCTCACCTATGTTCCAGCCATAAAAGGGTTTCAAAACATGTTAGGTTGCCTCATTACATATTTCTAGAAGTCCTAGAACCTTTCCCTAACCTTGCCGCATATCTCCTTTCCCTTTTCTTCCAAAATCTGCCACATAAGTGCCTTTCCCTTTCTCTTCACAATCTTGCCGCACAAGGGATCCTCTTCTTACCTATTTTCTGACCCAAAATTACATTCCCTTTTGTTTCAATTCTTGCCACACAAGGGGAGAGGATTCTTACCTATTTTGTGCCTCAAAACACATTCCTGAATCTGTCCTACACAATTCTGCCGAATTTCCTTTCCTATTTTCTGTCATAAAACACCTTCCCCTTTAGTACCTAGCCTTGCTGCACAAGGGGAGGCCTCTCTTTCCTATTTTCTGACCTTTAAACACATTCCTTTTTTTCTCCTATACAATTCTGCCGAATTTCACATTCCTATTTCTCTTTGATTTTCTGATTCTTTCTTACCTATTAAATTGTGAGACAAATTAGCTAAGTTATAAACCTTTCCTATTATTTTCTGATTGCCTTTCAACCCTAGCCCTATAAATAAAGCCATCCCCACCATTTAGGCTCTCTCCCTCTCTGAACAGATTCTCTACACACTTTCTGACGAAAATCCACCTTCCATCCACCTATCTACCTATCCATCCTCTATCACCCAACACCATTCATAACCCCCAAAACTCACCACCAACCCTTGTGCCGCAGCAAAGAGGAAGGAGGAGAGCCCTTGGACGTGCTTGCCATTCGAGTTAGGATTGCTGGAACGTTTTAGGTGTAATCTTTCTTTTGTTTTCAATGTTTCAATTCAATAATCTTTGTTCTGTGAGTATGAGGAACTAAACCCCTCTTAGCTAGGGGGGAATTCGAAACCATGATTATACTTGCAATATGATTTGGTTACATCCAGTTGTGATTCATAAGTTGTGAATTCAATTTACTTATTTGTTCATATTATAACTGATTTGTGTGTGTTGATTGAGGTGGCCAACTTAATTTGCATGCATGAATTTGATGCTAGAATATAAGGGAGTTTCACCTAATCGTTATGAACTTATATTCACAAGTAGTGAAGGTTGCTAGTCACGATCGTGTTAAGTAAATTCTTGGCATAAGTATCATGCAATTCATAGTTACGAGTGCCTCGTCAATGCTTATGATTTTCAGAGAACTTAATGATCTTTGCTTGTATCTCTATTATGCAATTCATGTAGGGAACTTGTGGGGAATGTTTTGAGTTGTCGTATGCAATCATCCAATTCAATAAAATTAGGAAAATCTGAGGGTTAATTAGTGCAATTCACGGTTAATCTGGGGCATTGAGGATTCGTGGTTTATGAAAAGCAACTGGAAATCGTTTTGTATGCAAGTGTGTCATGTGTGGAGAAGAACCTCCTTGTTATCCCATCATCCATAGTTTTCACCCAATTTCGTGCAGATTTCATTAGTACCTTAAGTTTCTTGTTTTGTTTTCAAATTCGTCAAAACCCAATCTCCCTTTACTTGTTGAGTCATATTAGTTAGAAACTGTTTTAGTTTGTGTTTTTGAGTGTTTTGAGTCAAGTTAAAGCTTATTTTCGTCCAAAATTGTGTTTAGAGTCTAAAACTGCCCAGTTTGTGTTTTTAGGCAGTTTTGAGTGTTTTTGTGCTGTTTTGAGTCTTTTAAGTTGTTTTAGTGTTTTAGAGTTCAGTTTTGCATTGTTTGAGTCTAGTTTAGTGTTTAAACTTTGTTTTTACGTTTTTGAGTCAGTTTCAAGTGTTTTAGCAAGCCCTCCTAATCCCCGGTCTAGAACGATCCCTACTTATACATATACTACAATTGTCAAAAAGAGGGTTTAATTTTGTGTGCTGTTTTACATCGCATCAATGACCAAGAAAAGAACGAACCTCTCTAACCGAAGTAGGAGAGGGTAAGTAGCATACAAGATCTATTTTAGACTTATCAACCTCAATACCTTTTTCAGAGATTATGTGACCCAAAACAATACCTTGTTTAACCATGAAATGACATTTCTCCCAATTTAACACAAGGTTTGTTTCAACACAACGTTTCAAGATTAAAGTGAGGTTATCCAAGCAATTATCGAATGAATCACCAAACACACTAAAATCATCCATGAATATTTCAATAATCCTTTCAACATAATCAGAAAATATACTAACCATACACCTTTGAAACATGGCATTGCATAAACCGAATGGCATGCGTCGATATGCAAATGTTCCAAAGGGACAAGTGAAAGTGGTCTTTTCTTGATCATCCGGGGCGATGACAATTTGATTATAACCAGAGTATCCATCAAGAAAACAATAAAATGAATGACCCGCTAACCTCTCAAGCATTTGATCAAGGAATGGCAATGGAAAGTGATCTTTCTTGTTGTGGCGTTGATCTTTCTATAGTCAATGCATACTCGCCAACCGGTTTGGATCCGAGTGGGCACAAGCTCATTCTCAGCGTTCTCCACGACCGTCACTCCAGATTTCTTGGGAACAACTTGGATAGGTGAGACCCAACGGCTATCGGAGATAGGATAGATCACTCCACAATCAAGTAGCTTGATTATCTCATTTTTCACAACTTCCATCATCGGAGGGTTGAGACGGCGTTGAGCCTCTCTAGTTGGTTTGGCCCCCTCCTCAAGAAATATGTGATGCATGCAAGTTGTAGGGCTTATCCCCTTGATGTCGGCTAAGGTCCATCCTAGGGCAGATTTGAACTCCCTTAAAACACGCACTAGCTTCTCTTCTTCTTGTGCCGTGAGGGATGAGGAAATAATGGCAGGTAAGGTTTCTTTTTCCCCCAAGAAAACATACTTCAAATGATTTGGTAACGGTTTAAGCTCAAGGGTAGGTGCCTGAATCACTGAAGGAAGCAACTTATTAGTCAAAACAGGAATTGAATCAAAGTTAGGAGACTTACATTCATGCATGGGTAGTGACTCAAGGGCAGCAACCATCTCAATGAATTCCTCACAAGAGGGCACGGCTTGGATTGGTTCATGTGTGCCGTGGGTTAGCATGGGTTCTGCCCACTTGTTGTTGAGCTCCATCCCTCTTGTAATGACCTTTTCAAGTGCATCGTCATTCAAATCTTCCAAATACCCCTGTGCCAAAGAATCAATAATATCAATAGAAAAACAAGAGTGATCATCATTAGGATATCTCATGGTTTCAGAAATATTGAAATTAATCACTTCTCCATCAAATTCCATTGACAACGTTCCTTTGAACACATCAATCTTGGTGCGGGCTGTCTTCATGAATGGCCTACCAAGGAGAATCGGCAAAGAGGTGGAATGGGCTGAATCTTCCATGTCCAAAACATAAAAATCAGCCGGGAAGACTAAATGATTCACCTGCACTAAAACATCCTCCAATACTCCTTTTGGATAAGCGTTAGAACGATCAGCCAATTGTATGATCACACCATCCTTTTTCAATTCACCCAAGTTCATAGATGCATAAATAGAATAAGGCATGACATTTATAGATGCACCTAAGTCAAGCATGGCAGATTCAAAACGAGTATGGCCAATTACACAAGGAATCGTAAAACTGCCGGGATCTTTGCATTTAGGGGGCAGTTTACGTTGCAATACGGCTGAAACATTTTCACTTACCTTCACAACCTCCTTGTTCGAAACTCTCTTCCTCGTTGTGCATAACTCCTTCAGAAACTTGGCATACCTCGGAACTTGCTTAATTGCATCCAAAAGTGGTATATTGACTTGAACCTTCCTAAATGTCTCTAGAATGTCCTTTTCTGCTTCCTCTTTCTTTGTTTGCATGACCAAGTGTTTGTGGCGTGTGTTCTATGCAAGGACATCCAACTGACCAATGCCCTCAATTGATTGAGAATGGAGGATGGGAATCTGCCAATGCCATGGGTTTTGGGAATCAAAATCAGCCACGCAATGATCCATACTCCAACACTTACAATCCGGGCTGGAGAGATCATCCAAATTTCAAGTGGAGGGAACCTCAACAACCTCAACAACAAGGTGGATTTAGGCAGCAACCTCCAGGGTTCTATTCAAAACCATACGTGCCTACACAACCCCAAGCATAACCTGCCCAAAGCAAATCAGGTACGTCCGTTGATAATGATCAGATTTTTCAATTACTAACTTCTATGTCACAGAGCATGCAAATTAGAGACAAAAAGGTGGATGATTTGGATAAGCGAGTAGGGCAGATTTCAGAGTTCCTAGGGCAATTCCAAGAACAAGGAAAAATTCCTAGCTCAACCATTGTGAATCCAAATGGAGGATTTGAATCCGCCAAAGCCATTATGTTGAGAAGTGGAAAATAAGTTGGAACCAACCCACAACCATCCAAATCAAGCCAAAAAGAGGATGAAAAGTTGCTGATTGAAAAGGAGGAACAAGCCAAACCCACGGCAAGGGGGGAGCAACCCTTGCCGCAGCCATCTTTCACTGCCAAACCATCCAATTCGGCCAAGGTAAGTCCTAACTCGAATTTTTCAAGTTCTATTCCACTAAATGCACCCTTCCCTAGTAGGTTTAGGCAATCAAAGAAGGAAGAGAACGAGAAAGACATTCTGGAAACATTTAGGAAAGTGCAAGTCAATATACCTCTCCTTGATGCAATTAAGCAAGTTCCAAGGTACGCTAAGTTTTTAAAAGAACTTTGTACAACAAGGAGGAGAATTTCGAACAAAGAAGTTGTCCAGGTAAGTGAAAATGTCTCTGCTGTTTTACAAAGGAAATTACCCCCTAAATGCAAAGATCCGGGTAGTTTTACAATTCCTTGCGTTATTGGGAATACTAAGTTTGAACATGCTATATTAGACTTAGGAGCTTCAATTAATGTCATGCCTTACTCAATTTTCGCATCTATGAATTTAGGAGAGCTTAAAAACGATGGTGTTATAATTCAATTAGCCGATCGTTCTAATGCATATCCGAAAGGAGTTTTGGAAAATGTTTTGGTGCAGGTGGATAACTTGATATTCCAAGCAGATTTCTATGTTTTAGAAATGGAGGAGTCGCCCAATATCACCCCATTGCCGATCCTACTTGGGAGGCCCTTCATGAAAACAGCACGTACCAAAATCGATGTGTTCAAAGGAACTTTAACAATGGAATTTGATGGGGAAGTGATTGATTTCAATCTTTCTGAAACTATTAAATATCCTAAAGACGATCATTCTTGTTTTTCTATTGATGCATTTGATTCATTGGCTCAGGAATTCCTTGACTCATTAGATGAAGATCCCCTTGAAACAACAATTGCACAAGGAATTGGAATGAAGCCCAATCTGGCCGTACCTAGTGAAGAACAAGCCGAGATTGTGGCTGCCTTTGACTCATTGCCACGACATCATGGTACGTCTCCTAACCCAATTCCAATTCCCGTTTCTACTAATACGTTGTTACCCTCTGTGATTCAGGCCCCTATTCTTGAACTTAAGCACTACCGGATCATTTAAAATACGTCTTCTTGGGAGATGAAGAGACGTTGCCCGTCATTGTCTCTGCATCCCTCACGGCAACAGAGGAGGAGAAGTTGATTCGGGTGTTGAAAGAGCACAAAACAGCCATTGGATGGACATTGGCCGATATTAAGGGGATTAGCCCTACAACATGCATGCATCGCATACTTCTAGAGGAGGGGGCTAAACCAACTCGAGAGGCTCAACGCCGACTCAACCCTCCAATGATGGAAGTTGTGAAGAAGGAGATTATCAAGCTTCTCGATTGTGGAGTGATCTATCCAATTTCGGACAGCCGTTGGGTTTCACCGGTTCAAGTTGTTCCAAAGAAATCCGGAGTCACTGTGGTGAAGAATGCCGAGAATGAGCTTGTGCCAACCCGTATCCAAACAGGTTGGAGAGTGTGCATCGATTATAGGAAGCTCGACGCCACCACAAGGAAGGACCACTTCCCTTTGCCGTTCATTGATCAAATGCTTGAAAGGTTAGCCGGTCATTCTTTTTATTGTTTTCTTGATGGTTATTCGGGATATAATCAAATTGTCATAGCTCCGGACGACCAAGAAAAGACCACCTTCACGTGCCCCTTTGGTACTTTTGCCTATCGTCGCATGCCATTTGGTTTATGCAATGCACCTGCCACATTCCAAATATGCATGGTAAGTATCTTTTCAGATTATGTTGAGAAGATTATTGAGGTATTCATGGATGATTTTAGCGTCTTTGGTGATTCGTTTGATGGTTGTTTGGAAAATCTCACATTAATCTTAAAACGATGCGTTGAAACCAACCTTGTTTTAAATTGGGAAAAGTGTCACTTTATGGTTAAACAAGGCATAGTTTTAGGGCATATCATTTCAGAAAGGGGAATTGATGTTGATAAATCAAAAATAGATCTTGTACGCTACTTACCCTCTCCTACTTCGGTTAGAGAGGTTCGTTCTTTTCTTGGACATGCAAGATTTTATAGGCGATTCATCAAGGATTTTTCAAAGATTTCTCAACCTTTGTGCCGTCTCCTTCAAAAAGAAGTGGCTTTCAAGTTTGACGAGGAATGTGAGAAGGCTTTCAACCAACTCAAAGAGATGCTAACCACGGCACCAATCATTATGCCACCAGATTGGAGTCTTCCGTTTGAGCTAATGTGCGATGCTTCCGACTATGCATTGGGAGCCGTGTTAGGACAAAGGAAGGACAAAAATCTGCACGTCGTCTACTATGCCTCAAGGACCTTGAACGATGCTCAATTGAACTACTCTACGACGGAAAAAGAACTTCTTGCCGTTGTCTTTGCTTTAGATAAGTTTCGTTCGTATTTACTTGGTACTAAAGTCATTATTTACTCTGATCATGCAGCTTTAAGATACTTACTTACAAAGAAGGAGGCTAAACCAAGGCTTATTCGATGGATGCTCCTACTTCAAGAGTTCGATATCGAAATCCGGGACAAGAAAGGAGTTGAAAACGTAGTGGCTGACCACCTCAGCAGATTGGTGCGAGAAGAAGACCCAATTCCCATCCCTGAGACGTTTCCAGATGAGCAGCTGTTGTCCATTAAGGTAAGTGTGCCATGGTATGCTGATTTAGTTAATTATTTGGTTACTAAACAAGTTCCAAGCACCCTAAACAAGCAACAAGGTGATAAATTGAAAAAAGAGGCACGGTTTTATGTTTGGGATGATCCATACTTGTGGAAGTATTGCCCCGATCAGATTATACGTAGGTGTATGCATAATTCGGAGTTTAACACAATTTTAACTTTCTGTCACACTTATGCATGCGGGGGACACTTTGGCACACAACGCACAGCCCTTAAAGTGTTAGAATGTGGATTTTATTGGCCAACAATCTTTAAGGATGCTAGAACTTTTTGTGTGACGTGTGATCGTTGCCAAAGAATGGGAAATATAGGCCCAAAGGACCAAATGCCGCAAACCCCTATCTTTACTGTCGAAATTTTTGATGTTTGGGGTTTGATTTTATGGGTCCTTTTCCTTCATCGCATGGTTTTACATATATTTTACTTGCGGTTGATTATGTCTCGAAGTGGGTGGAAGCAAAAGCCACCCAAACTAATGATTCTAAAGTGGTTGCAGATTTTGTTAGAACTAACATATTTGCAAGGTCTGGCATGCCACGAGTACTTATCAGCGATGAAGGCTCTCACTTTTTCAATCGGACCATTGAGGCGTTACTTAAAAAGTAAAATGTTACGCACAAGGTTTCTACACCTTATCATCCTCAAACAAGTGGGCAAGCTGAGGTTTCAAACCGTGAGATCAAGCAAATTTTAGAGAAGACAGTTGGGCCAACGAGGAAGGATTGGAGTTTGTGCTTGAATGATGCATTATGGGCGTATCGTACGGCCTACAAAACACCCCTTGGGATGTCCCCATTTCGGCTCATCTATGGGAAACCATGCCACCTTCCCGTTGAATTAGAACACAAGGCGCATTGGGCAGTCAAAACCTTCAATATGGATATAGATGCCGCTGGAATTCATCGGAAGCTTCAATTGAACGAGCTTGAGGAGATTAGGAATGAAGCTTACGAGAATGCGCGAATTTACAAAGAGAAGACGAAGGCTTTTCATGACAAGATGATTCGAACCAAAACGTTCTCCAAGGGGCAGAAAGTTCTACTTTTCAATTCCCGTCTTCGATTATTTCCAGGTAAGTTACGTTCTAGGTGGATTGGACCGTTTGTTATTACTAATGTTTTTTCTCATGGTGCAGTTCAAATCCAAAGTTTGAAGACGGGGCACGAATTCAAGGTGAACGGACATCGTTTGAAGCCCTACTATGAGCACTTTGAAGAGCACATTGTGGAGGACATAACCCTTAATGCCGTGGGCCCCATTGAAGAAAAGAAGGAAGGTTCGTCCGGCTGGAAGACGTTAAAGCAAGCACTTCTTGGGAGGCAACCCATGCGAATAAAGAGGACCTAGGAACTCTCCGGCTCCATAACCAGATTTGCGTTTCTAAACCCTACTCTTTATTGCTTTTACTTTGCCATATTTGTCATGTTTGTTCGTTGTGTTGATTGCTTGCTTTTGTGTGTGTCTATGTTTGAAACATTGAGGACAATGTTTGGTTTAAGTGTGGGGGGGTAAACAAGTGTTTTCATTGAAAAATTCGTAGGTTTTTATCACCCATCACTTCTAAGGTTGTTTTTCACTGTTTTGAGTGTTTTTAGTGTGTTTTGAAGTATTTTTATGTGTCTTGAAAGAAAAATACGAAAATTTACAAAAAAATTTGCAAAGGTTTTGAAAAATACCAAAAAGAGTCGTTTTTAGAGTCGTTTTTGTGTGTTTGTGTCTTAGGGTACCTTCCAACACAATGATGAGGATTTGGTTTTTAATTGCATGACTGTTAAACAAAGTTACAAACATGGGTTGAAGTTTGATATGCTCTTTTGTTTATGCTTGGTTATAGTTGACATTCATGAATTCCCATGTACCCACAAAAAGGATAAAATCAGTTTTTGTAACATGCTTGAAGGAAGTAACTCAACATAACGCTACAACCCTGAGAGACTTGAGCCTAAACTTTGTTTGGAGAGTTATCAATCTCGACTTTCTTTGTTTGGTTGCTACTTAGAATGCATTTCATTATTTAGATCCAAATACTAGAACTCATGTCTGTTTCATTCAAAGCATAAAATTGATTAGCATAACAAATAACAAGATGAGGTTGTTTAGTTTAAAAACCAGAGCCAAAAAGCCTAACCCTTTGCATATGTATTGTAGGTTTAACCCCTTTGAGCCATAATTAGCCTATTTTCTTTGTTAGCCTACATTATCCTTACCTAGCCTAGATTAGGACCATCCTTACCCTTGTTCTTAAGGCGTAGTGAAGCATGACCTAGAGTGAATTCCCTTCGTTCGTAGTAGGCAGCAAACAAGTGTGGGGGAAGGTTTTTAGTGGTTTTGTGTGCCAAAGAAGTAAAAAGGGCACGGGTAGAAGAAAAAAAAAAAAAAAAGAAAGAAGAAAGAAGAAAATTCGTGAGAAAAAGAAAAGAAAAAGAAAAGTATGTGAAGAAGTATGAAAAGTGTTCAAAATAAGTGAGATTAAAGCTCACAAGTGTTGGTTGTTCAAGAAAGGGTCCAAAAAGTTGAATTTGGCCCTAAGTATGTGTGATCTTCCCCTTTGTGTTCAAAGTCTGTTTTTGCGTTTAAAAAGGGAGTTCTAAGTGTCATATTTCTTACTTTGCTTGCTATTGCTTTAAGAATGTTTGTTTCCCTTACCTTTCTTTGTTAGCCAATACCCTTAGCCCCGTTACAACCCTTAAACTTCAATCTTGATTGTTATGTGTTTCAATATGTGGAGTTTGGGATTGGTATGAGCATATGGTGTCCCTGGTTCTCGCGTCTAAGTAGTGGCATTCCATTCATGAGATCATATATATACATGCATTCCAGAAATTGCTTTCTTTGTTATATACATATGTGAGTATTAGTTTTCATGTTTACATCAATCTTCTCACATATAACTAGTGTAGGGAGTATAGTCAGAAAATCTGAGTGAAAATAAGAGTGCATATCTAGTAAGGAATTGAGGGATTCTCTAAGGCATGTTACTACATTCAAAAAGTTGTTTTAATTGATTAAATGCGAGCTAGTGAGTAGTAACTTTGATTAAGTATGTGCTCGAGAGTAAGGATAACTAAAATCTATGTAAGTAATGATTTTTAACATGTTATGTTTCATTGGAAATCCCTGAGGCAAACGTTGGAAGGTTTAGGTTATGTTTTGTTTTATTTTGCTCGAGGACTAGCAAAAGCTAAGTGTGGCGAAATTTGATAGGAGCATATTTATGTGATTTAGTTAGTGTGTTTTCTTGCATTTACTTAGTTATTTGTTGCTTATTATAGTGTCTTAAGTCATTTTCGTGTGTTTGTAGGTCCTAGAAGCAAAGTATGCAAAAGGATGCAATTTGGAGCATTTTAGAGCAGTTTTGGGCTTAGAATGGATAGCACAAGATTGGAGCAAGATGGATGGACGAATTTGACGTTCAAGAGAGGCTAGGAATGTGCAAAAGAGTTGAAGAAATAAATCTAAGTCAAAGAAGATAAGGAATCAGCTACAAAGAAGGAGAATTATCCAAAACATTATCCAAACTACCTTATCTTATCCTTATCTTATCTTATCTTACCATGCCTTATCCTATCCTATCCTAATCCTTTCCTAACTTAATTCCTGCTGCAAAAAGGGATTCAATTTCAGTTTAGGAGACCTTAAAACCTGATTTCTAGGAGCCTTATCCCTTCCTACAAAGGTGCCGCACTTATCCCCTTCTAGAAACCCCAAAATCAGCCAAATAACACCCTTTCTAGAAGTCCCTAAAAAGGTGGCGCCCTAAGCCTTCTAGATGCATGATCCAGCCGCACCTTTCTCCTGATTCCCTTTGGTTTTTGGCCTTCTAGATGTCCTATTTCCTGCTAGGATTACATAAACCCTTTCCCCTTAGGATTGTGTTTTATTTTCCTACACAAACTACATTTTGTAATCCTTTTCCTACACCATCTAATTTTGCCGCACCCTCCCTCTATATATTCACATATTTGCTGCACCGTTCACACCACCATCATCTCTCATTCACACATCTCTACACTACCATTCAGCCATACCCTCATTGTGCCGCAACCTGCAAGCAAGGAAGGAAGGAATCTGGAGCGTTTTCTAGGTGTTTTCTATCTTTGTTCAATGTTTAATTTTATTTATATTTGTTTGATTGCGAACATGAGGAACTAATTTCTTTATAGTTAGAGGCGAATTCAAAGCCATGGACATATGTTTTATATGAATTGATTTCCTCCAGTTATGATTTCATGAATTGTGAATGTGGTTTGCTTAACTGTTTTATTAAGAACTTGTTCTTGTGTGTTGATTAAGGATGCATACTTAGTTTGCATGCATGAATTTGATGCTAAAATATAAGGGAATTTCACCTAATCGTTATGAACTTATATTTACAAGTAGTGGAGGTTGCTAGTCACGATCGCGTTAAGTGAATTCCTGGCAGGAGTGTCATGCTTTTCATAGTCACGAATGCCTTGTCAATGCTTATGATTTTCACAAAGCTTAATGATCTTTGTTTTGTGTCTCTATCATGCTTTTCATAGTTAGAGAGCTTAATAAAGAATGATTTGGGTTGTCGCATGCTTTTCTTCCAATTCAATGAGTCTAGGGAAATCTGATGATTAATTAGTTCTACACAATTAATTTGGGGCATTGTCATTCATGGTTTGTTGAAAGAATAACTGGAAATCAATTTATATGCATATGTTCATGTGTGGAGAAGGGCCCTCTAACTAGCCTTTTCACCCGTTTTAAATCACCAAACTCGTTTTTCTAAAGCTTTTATGCAAAATTTCTGTTTTAAGTCTTAATTTCGTCAAAAACAATCCCCTTTTCATTTAATCTTGTTTTTAGAGTCAAAACCTGTTTTCTTTTAGTCTTTTGAGTCAAGTTTAGTTTAATTTTCGTCAAAATCACTTGTTAGGTCTAGAATTGAGTCTTTTTGATTGTTTCTTGCTGTTTTTAGTGTTTTAAGTTAGTTTAGAGTCTATAGAGTCTAGTTTAGTGTTTTTGAGTCTTATTTGTGTTGATTAGCATCCCTAGTTAATCCCCGGTCTAGAACGATCCCTACTTACATCATTGCTACAATTGTCATCAATAGGGTTTAATTTGTGTGTCAAGTTAATTTTCACATCAGTGTGCTGTTTTACATCGCATCAACATGATCTTATGAATGGAGTGCTACTACTTAGATGCAAGAACCATGGATACCATATGCTCATACCAATCCCAAACTCCACATATTGAAACACATAACACTCAAGATTGAAGTCAATGGGTTGTAACGGGGCTAAGGGAATTGGCTAACAAAGGAAGGTAAGGATAAAGAAAAGTTCTTAAAGAAATAGTAAGCAAAGCAATGAAATCAACACTTAGAATTCACTTTTGAATGCAGAAACTCAACTTTGAACAAAAAGGGAAGATTAACATATTTTAGGGCCAGATTCAATGTTTTGGACCCTTTCTTCAACAATCAACACTTTTGTCACCCATTTTCACTTCTTTTCAACTCTTTTTCATTCGTTTCACAACTTTTTCTTTTTCTTTTCTTTTGAATACGTTTTTCTCTTCTTTTTCTTTTCTTTTGAAACCCAAAACATACAATTGAGCTTAGAACAACCAATCCTTCCCCCACACTTGATTTACTCCATAATGTCGATCAAAAGGAATTCATTTTAAGTTATGCTTCACTATCCTTTAAGAACAAGGGTATGGATAGTCCTACACTAGGCTAGGTAAGGATAATGGGGCTAACAAAGAATATAGGCTAAATAAGGCTCAAAATGGTTAAACCTACAAAACAAATGCAATAGAGGGGTACGGCTGTTTGGCTTTGGTGGCAACTAAACAACTTCATCTTGTTATGTGTTATGCAATTCAATGTCATGCTTTGAATGAAACAAATATGAGTTCTAGTATTTGGAACTAAAATGATGAAAAAGCATTCTAAGTAGCAAACAAGCAAAGAATAATGAGATCATGCAACGACTTTAGAAAACAAAGAATCACAGATTAAATAACCCTCCAAATGAACGTTTAGGCTCAAGTCTCTCAAGGTTGTAGCGTTAGTTTGAGTTCCTTCCTTCAAGCATGTTACAAAAACTGATTTTATCCTTTTGTGATCAAATTTGAATTCATAAACAACAACTACAACTAAGCATAAACCAAGAGCATATCAAACTTCCACCCATGTTTGTAATTTTCTTTAACAGTCATGCAATCAAAAACCAAATCCTCATCATTGTGTTGGAAGGTACCTAAGACACAAACACACAAAAATGGCTCTAAAAACACTTCAAAAACTGATTTTTTTCAAATTTTCGTAATTTTACTTCAAAACACACAAAAACACTTCAAAACAGTCTAGAAACACTTCAAAACAGTGATAAACAACTTTAGAAGTAATGGGTGATAAAATCCCACGAATTTGCATCAAAAACACTTTGTTACCCCGTCACACTTAAATCAAACATTGTCCCCAATGTTTCAAGCATAAACTCACAGAAAACAAACAAATAACACAACTAACTAATCAAAGCAAAACACTTTCCCAGCCATGACCTGGCCTTCCTCTATAAATATGTGATTGTGCCGCACAGATTACCTACCTCTACATATCCATTCACATCTACCGCAGCTCTCTTCACATCTAACCCATTCTAAACACCATCCACAAACCTTACCAACCACCTGTGCCACAGCCTTGCAAGGAGGAAGGAGAGAAGGAGTAGCCTTGGAGCGTGTTGCACCCAATCTGGATTGCTGGGCGTTCTTAGGTGTTTTATACCTTATGTTTTCGATGTTTAATTTAATTTTCCTTTGTCTTGCTGTAATCATGAGAGGCTAAACTCGTTTTTAGCTAGAGGCTACTTTGAAACCATGATTTTGTGTGTGATATGACTTGATAAATTTCAGTTACAGATTCCTGAAGAATGAATGCAATTGGCTTAACTGTTTGAATTAGAACTTATTTTTGTTTGTTGGTTGAGGGTCGACACTTAATTGGCATGCATAAATTTGATGCTAGGATATAAGTGAGTTTCACATAATCGTTACAAACTTATGTTCACAAGTAGTAAAGGTTGTTGGAACAATCGTGTTAAGTTCAATTCTTGGTGCGAGTAACATGATGTCATAGTTATGAATGCCTCGTCAATGCTTATGATTCTCATTGAGCGTAATGATCTCTGATTGTGTCTCTATTATGATGTCATGTAGGGAAATTGATGAGAATAATTTGGTTGTAGATGAGCTGTCCGTCCAATTCAATGAAATTAGGAGAATCTGAGGGTTAATTAGTGATTGACATGGTTAATCTAGGGCATTGTCATTTGTAATTCAATGAAAACGTAACTCGAAGTCAAGTTACATGCATATAAGTCATGTGTGGATAAGGAAACCTCTAGCTAGTTCACCATCCATCCTAAAAACCCAATTTCGTCTAAATCTGCTTAGTTTAAAGTCTTTGTTTGTTTTAGCTTAGTTTCACTCTAAAACCAACCCCCCTTCACTTGTTTGAGTCAAATTAGTTAGAATCTATCTTAGTTTGTGTCTTTGTGTGTTTTAAGTCAAGTTTAATTCAATTTTCGTCCAAAGTGGTGTCTAGTGTCTAGAATCTGTCCAATTAGTGTTTTTAAGCAGTTTTGAGTATTTTGAACCTGTTTTGAGTCTTTTGAGTCGTGTTTTGCTTATTTGAGTCAGTTTGTGTTAGATTAGCAAGCCCTCCTAATCCCCGGTCAAGAACGATCCCTACTTGCATTTATACTACAATTGATAACAAGAGGGTTTAATTTGTGTGCTTAACTTTAATCACATCAGAATTCCAGCATTTTCTACGTCTAGATTGAAGGTCTTGACAGCCCAATGTGCCTTGTGCTCTAATTCCACAGGGAGATGGCATGGTTTGCCATAGATAAGCCGAAATGGAGACATACCAATGGGTGTTTTGTAAGCCGTACGATACGCCCACAGTGCATCCTCCAAACGCAAGCTCCAATCTTTCCTATTTGGCCGAACAGTGATAGGAGCATATTTATGCGACTTTGTTAGCTTGTTTCCTTGCATTTTCTTAGTTAGTTTCTACTTATTATAGTGATTTAAGCTATTTTCGTGTGTTTTCAGGTCCAATTGGCAAAATTGGCAAAAAGATGCAATTTGGAGCATTTTAGAGCAGTTTTGGGCTTGGAATGGATAGCACAAGTATGGAGCAAGACGGATGGACGAAATTGAAGTTCAAGAGAGGCTAGGAATGTGCAAAAGAGTGGAGAAATAAATTCAAGTCATTGAAGATAAGGAATCCGCTACAAAGAAGGAGAATTATCCAAAACCTTATCTTATCCAAACTAACCTTATCTTACCTTATCTTATCTTATCCTATCCTAATCTTATCCTACCTTAATTCCAGCTACAAGGGGGACTCCTTTTCATATTAGGAAGCCTAAAACCTGTTTTTAGGAGGCCTTTTTGTTCTAGAAACATGCCACAACACTCCTTTCTAGAAGCCCTAAAAATCTGACGCCCCAACCTTTCTAGATGGCCTTTTCCTTGTTGGTTTGGAGTCCTAAATCCTTTTCCTTGACAACCTAGGCCAAGTAATCCCTAGGCCTATAAATACAAGTTTATGCTGCACCATTCAGACCACCACCCTCTACCATAACTCACCTACATCCATCCACCACCATTCACCACACACTCTTGTGCCGTAGCTTTGCAAAGGAAGGAAGGAAGAAATCTGGAGCGTTTCTAGGTGTATTCTATCCTTTGTTTTCAATGTTTAATTTTATTTATATTTGTTTGATTGCGAACATGAGGAACTAATTTCTTTATAGTTAGAGGCGAATTCGAAGCCATGGATATATGTTTTATATGAATTGATTTCCTCCAGTTATGATTTCATGAATTATGAATGTGGTTTACTTATCTGAGTTATTAAGAACTTATTCTTGTGTGTTGATTAAGGAGGCCTACTTAGTTTGCATGCATGAATTTGATGCTAAAATATAAGGGAGTTTCACCTAATCGTTACAAACTTATATTTACAAGTAGTGGAGGTTGCTAGTCACGATCGCGTTAAGTAAATTCCTGGCAGGAGTGTCATGCTTTTCATAGTCACGAATGCCTTGTCATGCTTATGATTTTCACAAAGCTTAATGATCTTTGTTTCGTGTCTCTATCATGCTTTTCATAGTTAGGGAGCTTAATAAAGAATGATTTGGGTTGTCGTATGCTTTTCATCCAATTCAATGAGTCTAGGGAAATCTGAGAATTAATTAGTTCTACACAATTAATTTGGGGCATTGTCATTCATGGTTTGTTGAAAGAATAACTGGGAATCGATTTATATGCATATGTTCATGTGTGGAGAATGGCCCTCTAACTATCCTTTCACCCTTTTCAATTCACAAAATTCGTTTTTTATAAAGTGTTTTATGCAAAGTTTCTGTTTTAGTTTTAAATTCGTCAAAAACAATCCCCCTTTCATTTAAACTTGTTTTTAGAGTCAAAACCTGTTTTCTCTTAGTTGTTTGAGTCTTTTAAGTTCTATTTTCGTCAAAATCACTTGTTAGGTCTAGATTTGAGTCTTTTTTATTGTTTCTTGCTGTTTTTAGTGTTTTAAGTTAGTTTTGAGTCATTAGAGTCTAGTTTAGTGTTTTTGAGTCTTATTTGTGTTGATTAGCATCCCTAGTTAATCCCCGGTTTAGAACGATCCCTACTTGCATCTTTACTACAATTGTCATCAATAGGGTTTAATTTGTGTGTCAAGTTAATTTTCACATCAAACAGTCTTCTCCGAAATCTGCTCGATTTCTCTATTCGAAACCTCGACTTGGCCACTTGTTTGAGGATGGTAAGGTGTAGAAACCTTATGTGTCACATTGTACTTCCTAAGAAGCGCCTCAATGGTTCAATTACAAAAATGAGATCCCCCATCACTTATGAGCACTCTAGGTATCCCAAATCTGGAAAAAATGTTAGATTTCACAAAATCTGTAACAACTTTAGAATCGTTAGTTCTGGTGGCTTTTGCTTCCACCCACTTCGAAACATAATCAACCGCAGGTAAATTGTAATTGAAACCGAAAGATGAAGGAAAAGGACCCATAAAATCGATACCCCAAACATCAAAAATTTCAAGAACAAGGATTGGGGCATGTGGCATTTGGTCTCTTTGACCTATATTTCCTGTCCTTTGGCAACGATCACATGTTATGCAAAAAGTTCTAGCATCTTTAAACAAAGTAGGCCAATAAAATCCACATTCAAGAACCTTAAAAGCTGTCCTTTGGGTGCCAAAATGACCACCACATGCATATGAATGGCAAAAGCTTAAAATTGAATGAAACTCAGATTCATGCACACCTACGTACGATCTGATCAGGGCAATATTTCCACAAATATGGGTCATCCCAAACATAAAAACGTGCATCCTTTTTAAGTTTATCATGTTGGTGCTTGGTTAGATTGCTTGGAGTTTGTTTAGACACCAAATAATTCACCAAATCAGCATACCAAGGCTCACTTACCTCAATGGACAGTAGCTGCTCATCTGGAAACATTTCTGGAATAGGAATGGACTCTTCTTCATGCACCAATCAGCTTAGGTGGTCAGCCACCACGTTTTCACTCCCTTTCTTGTCCCTAATTTCAATATCGAACTCTTGAAGTAGAAGCATCCAGCGAATGAGTCTTGGCTTGGCTTCCTTCTTCGTTAGCAAATACTTCAACACTGCATGATCAGTGTAAACAATGACTTTAGTGCCAATTAAATAAGCATGAAATTTATCTAAAGTAAACACAACAGCAAGAAGTTCTTTTCCAGTGGTGGAGTAATTCAATTGTGCATCATTCAAGGTCCGGGATGCGTAGTATATGACATGCGGCTTCTTGTCCTTCCTTTGGCCTAAAATAGCCCCTAAAGCATAATCGGAAGCATCACACATGAGCTCAAAAAGAAGGCTCCAATCTGGGGGAACAATGATTAGGGCCGTGGTCAGTAACTGCTTGAGGTGGTTGAAGGCTTGCATTCCTTGTTGAAGTCAAAGGACACATCCTTTTGAAGGAGACGGCAAAGAGGTTGGGAAACCTTTGAGAAATCCTTGATGAATCGTCGATAGAATCATGCATGGACAAGAAAAGAACGAATCTCTCTAACCGAAGTAGGAGAGGGTAAGTAGCGTACAAGATCTATTTCGATTTATCAACCTCAATTCCATTTTCTGAAACAATATGCCCTAAAACTATGCCTTGTTTTACCATAAAATGACATTTTTCCCAATTTAAAACAAGGTTAGTTTCAATGCATCGTTTTAAGATCAAACTGAGATTATTCAAACAACCATCGAATGAATCACCAAAAACGCTAAAATCATCCATAAAAACCTCAATAATCTTCTCAACATAATCTGGAAATATACTCATCATGAATCTTTGAAATGTGGCAGGTGCATTGCATAAACCAAATGGCATGCGATGATAAGCAAATGTACCAAAAGGGCACGTGAAAGTGGTCTTTTCTTGGTCCTCCGGTGCTATGACAATCTGATTATAACCTGAATAACCATCAAGAAAACAATAGAAAGCATGACCTGCTAACCCTTTCAAGCATTTGATCAATGAATGGCAAAGGGAAGTGATCCTTCCTTGTGGTGGCGTTGAGCTTCCTATAATCGATACAAACCCTCCAACCTGTTTGGATTCGAGTAGGCACAAGTTCATTTTCTGCATTTGGCACCACAGTTACTCCAGATTTCTTGGGATAGGATATCAGAGATAGGATAGATCACTCCACAATCAAGTAGCTTGATTATCTCTTTCTTCACAACTTCCATCATTGGAGGGTTGAGTCGGCATTGAGCCTCTCGAGACGTTTTAGACCCCTCCTCCAAAGTATACGATGCATGCAAGTGGTAGGGCTGATTCCCTTGATGTCGGCCAATGTCTGATGTGAGAATCAACTTAACACACAAATTAAACCCTATTGATGATAATTGTAGTAGAGATGCAAGTAGGGATCGTTCTAGACCGGAGATTAACTAGGGATGCTAATCAACACAAATAAGACTCAAAAACACTAAACTAGACTCTATTGACTCAAAACTAACTTAAGACACTAAAAACAGCAAGAAACAATAAAAAAGACTCAAATCTTGACCTAACAATTGGTTTTGACGAAAATAGAACTTAAAAGTCTCAAACCACTAAAAGAAAACAGGTTTTGACTCTAAAAACAAGACCTAAGAAAAAGGGGAATTGTTTTTGACGAATTTAAAACTTAAAACAGAAACTTTGCATAAAACACTTTATAAAACGAATTTGGTGAATTGAAAAGGGTGAAAGGCTAGTTAGAGGATTCTTTCTCCACACATGAAACATATGCATATGAATCGATTTCCAGTCACGCTTTCGACAAACCATGAATGACAATGCCCCAAATTAATTGGATTGCGCTAATTAATTCTCAGATTTCCCTAGATTCATTGAATTGAATGGATAACACATCACAACCAAATTATTCTTTATTAAGCTCCCTAACTATGAAAAGCGTGATAGAGATACATGTCAAAGATCATTAAGTTCCATGAAAATCATAAACATTGAGAAGGCATTCGTAACTATGAAAAGCATGTTACTCTTGCCTAGGATTTACTTAACACAATCGTGATGAGGGACTTTTACTACTCATGAATATAAGTTCATAACGATTAGGTGAAATTCCCTTATACTCTTGCATCAAATTCATGCATGTAAACTAAGTATGCATCCTTAATCAACACACAAGAACAAGTTATCAATCAAACGGATAAGTAAACCATATCCACGATTCATGAAACAATAACTGGAGGAAATCAATTCATATAAAACATAAGTCCATGGCTTCGAATTCGCCTCTAACTAAAAAGAAATTAGTTCCTCATGTTTGCAATTAAACAAAGATAAATAAATTTAAACATTGAAAACAAAGGAGAGAATACACCTAGAAATGCTCCAACGATCCAATGTCTTGAATGGCAAGCACGGCTCCAGATGGCTCATTCCTTCTCCTTCCTTGCAAAGCTGCGGCACAAGAGGTTGTGTGGTGGATGGTTGTAGGTGAGTTATGGTAGAGGTTGGTGGTTTGAATGCTGCGGCAGATTGGGGAATATATAGGCCTCGGGATTACTTGGCCTAGGTTGTCAAGGAAAAGGATTTAGGACTCCATGATGCGTGATGCGATGTAAAACAGCACACAAATTAAACCCTCTTGTTGACAATTGTAGTATAGATGCAAGAAGGGATCGTTCTGGACCGGGGATTATGAGGGCTTGCTAAAACCTCTAAACTGACTCAAAAACATAAAAACAAAGTTTAAAACACTAAACTAGACTCAAAGAATGCAAAACTAAACTCTAAAACACTAAAACAACTCAAAAGACTCAAAACAGCACAAAAACACTCAAAACTGCCTAAAAATACAAACTGGGCAGTTTTAGACTCTAAACACTACTTTGGATGGAAATAGGGTATTGGCTTGACTCAAAACGCTTAAAAACAGAAACAAAACAGATTGTGAACACTTTGAAACAAGAAAGTAAAAGGGGGTTTTGGGTTTTGACGAAATTAAAAACAAAACAAACAGATTGTAAACTAAAACAGATTTTTGGACGAATTTGGTAAAACTTATGGATGATGGGCTAGCTAGAGGGTTATTCTTCACACATGACACACTTGCATACAAACCAATTTTTAGTTGTTCTTTCGATAAATCATGAAACTCAACACCCCAGGTTAATTAGGTCCGCTTAAATTAACCTTCAAGTTCTCCTTAAGTTATTGAATTGGACGGGATAACGCATACAACAACTCAACACATTCTCTAAAAGTTCCCTACGTGAACAGCACAATAAAGATACAATCAGAGATCATTAAGCTTTGTGAGAACTATAGGCATTGACGAGGCATTCGTAACTATGAAAAGCATGATACTCCTGCCAAGAATTCACTTAACACGATCGTGACCAGCAACCTCCACTACATATGAATATAAGTTCATAACGATTAGGTGAAACTCCCTTATATTCTAGCATCAAATTCATGCATGAAAACTAAGCGTGCACTCTCAATCAACATACAAGAATAAGTTATCAATCAAACAGTTAAGCAAACTGAATTCACAATTTATGAAATCACAACTGAAGGTAATCAATTTATATTGCAAGCATATTCATGGCTTTGAATAGCCCCCTAGCCAAAAGGGCTTAGTTCCTCATGTTCACAGCAAAACGAAAGGAAAAGAGATTAAACATTGTAAACTTAGAACGAATTACACCTAGAATGCTCCAACAATCAAGCTTGAACATCCAGGAGTCCTTCCTTCTTCCTCCTTGCTGCGGCACAAAGATGGGTAAGGTGTATGGGATGTGTTTTAGGGTCAGGAATGTGTTTAGGGTGAATGGGAATTGCGGCAAAGGTGTGTGAATGGTTTCTGGCGAGAATGGGTGAATGAATGATGGGTGGTAGAGGATGGATAGGTAGATAGGTGGATGGAATAGATGCAGAGAATCTGTTCAGAGAGGGAGAGATTAAAATGGTGCGGATGGCTTTATTTATAGGGCTAAGGTTGAAAGGCAATCAGAAAATAATAGGAAAGGTTCAATACTTAGCTATTTTGGTTCCACAATTTAATAGGTAAGAAAGAATCAGAAAATCAAAGAGAAATAGGAATGTAAAATTCGGCAGAATATGTAGTAGAGAAAAGGAATGTGTTTTAAAGGTCAGAAATTAAGAGAGAAAGGGAAAGAAGGTGTGGCATTGATTTGTAAGAGAAAGGGGAAGTATTTGTGGGCAGAAAATAGGCAAGTAAGGTGCAGGAATTAAATAGAATAGGAAAGGAAATTCGGCAGAATTGTAAGACAGATTTAGGAATGTGTTTTGAGGCACAAAATAAGTAAGAAAGGCTCCTCCTTGTGCAGCAAGGCATAGAACACAAAGGGAATGTGATTTTGGGTCAGAAAATAGGTAAAAAGAGGATCCCTTGTGCGGCAAGGTTGTGGAAAGAAAGGGAAAGGCACTTATGTGGCAGATTTTGGAAGAAAAGGGAAATGAGATATGTGGCAAGGTTAGGGAAAGGTTCTAGGACTTCTAGAAACATGTAATGAGGCAACCTAACATGTTTTGGAACCCTTTTATGGCTGGAACATAGGTGATGAAGGATTAGGAAACTTCTAAGCCAAGAATAGAAACTTTCAAGAATGGAAACCTCCAAGAATAGAAACTTCCAACTTTAGAAACTTTGGCTTCCAATTTTGAACTCTTCATTCTTCATTCAATCCTAAGCTCATTTGATCTTCAATTTCGTCCATCCACTTAGCTCCAAGCATGTGCAATCCATTCCAAGCCCAAAACTACTCCAAAAGGCACCAAAATGCACTTTCTTGCTCCTATAGCCCTTAGAACCTCAAAACACACGAAAATGGCTTAAAAGACTAAAATAACTAAGAACTAACAACCTAAATGCAAGGAAACAAGCTAACTAAGTGATGTAAATATGCTCCTATCAATGCGATGTAAAACAGCCCACAAATTAAACCCTCTTGTTGACAATTGTAGTAAAGATGCAAGTAGGGATCATTCAGGACTGGGGATCAGGAGGGATTGCTAATCTACGCTAAACTGACTTAAAAACACAAAAATAAACTTAGAAACACTTAACAAGACTCAAAACAAACTTAAAAGACTCAAAACAACTTAAAATAGTCAAATAAACTCAAAACAGACACTAGGGACTGATTTGGACGAATTCTAGACTAGTAAGACTCAAAACACTAAATTGGACGGATTTAAACACACTTCTAACTAATCTAACACAAGAAAGTAAATGGGGATTGGGTTTTGGATGAAAATAAAGTTAAACAAAACAGAAACTAGAACTAGACACATTTGGACAAATTTGGTGAATTGGATGGATGATGGGCTAGCTGGACGGTTTTTCTCCACACATGACACACTTGCATACAAATCAATTTTTAGTTGTTCATTCGATAAACCATGAAACTCAACACCCCAGATTAATTAGGTATGCTTAAATTAACCCTCAGATTTTCCTTATGTCATTGAATTGGATGGAAATAGCGCATCGCAATCAAATTATTCTTCAAAAGTTCCCTACATGAAAGCGCATAATAGAGATACAATCAAAGATCATTAAGCTCTATGAAAATCATAAGCATTGACAAGGCATTCATAACTATGAAAGCGCATGATACTCCTGCCAGGAATCTACTTAACATGATCGTGACCAGCGACCTTCACTACTTGTGAATATAAGTTCATAACGATTAGGTGAAACTCCCTTATATTCTAGCATCAAATTCATGCATGCAAACTAAGTATGCATCCTTAATCAACATACAAGAATAAGTTCTGAATCAAACAGTTAAGCAAATTGCATTCACAATTTATGAAATCACAACTAAAGGTAATCAATTCATATTGCAAGTATGTTCATGGCTTTGATTTTCCCCCTAGCCAAAAGGGCTTAGTTCCTCATAATCGCAAAACAAAGATACATAAACTTAGACATTGAAAACAAAAGAATGAAAACACCTAAGAATGTTCCCGCAATCCAATCTTGAATGGCAAGCACTCTAAGGGTCTTCCTTATTCTCTTTGCTGCGGCACAAGGTGTTGGAGATGGTTTGAAGGGTTGTTTATGGTGGTGAATGGATATAGGTGAGTTATGGTGAAGGGTGGATGGTGGATGGTGGATGGTGGATTTTCGGCAAAAAATGTGTAGAGAGATTTAAATGGTGCAACAAGCTTTATTTAAAGGGCTAGGGTACTCAAAAAATAATAGGAACGGTTCAATACTT
This sequence comes from Heteromeles arbutifolia, assembly GCA_024362995.1. Classification (NCBI taxonomy): domain Eukaryota; kingdom Viridiplantae; phylum Streptophyta; class Magnoliopsida; order Rosales; family Rosaceae; genus Heteromeles; species Heteromeles arbutifolia. Next base: position 31,237,430 of record JANCRC010000002.1, on the reverse strand, counting down.
AGCTATTTTGGTTCCACAATTTAATAGGTAAGAAAGAATCAGAAAATCAAAGAGAATAAGAATGTGAAATTCGGCAGAATATGTAGGAGAGAAAAGGAATGTGTTTTAAAGGTCAGAAATTAAGAGAGAAAGGGAAAGAAGGTGCGGCATTGATTTGTAAGAGAAAGGGAAAGTATTTTTGGGCAGAAATAGGCAAGAAAAACTCTCCCTTGTGAAGCAAGGATTAGAATAAAAGAGGAATGTGCTTTATGACAGAAAATAGGCAAGAAAACCTCTCCCTTGTGTAGCAAGGATTGAAACAAAAGGGGAATGTGTTGGGCTTCTAGAATTAGTAATTAGGCAACCTACATGTTTTGGAAACCCTAAAAATGGAAACCTCCACAAATGGAAACTTGCACAAATGGAAACCTTCACAAATAGGTGAGAAGATTGATGTAAACATGAAAACGAACACTCACATATGTTATAGCAAAGAAAGCACTTTTTTGGAATTATAAGTGAGTATATAAATATGTGATGTGATTAAAATTTGATGTGAGAATTACTTGACACTCAAATTAAAACCCTATCGACGTAGTATATGAAAGTAGGGATCGTTTAAGGCCGGGTATTAGAAGGGATGCTAATCTACACAAATTACACTCTAAAACACTAAAGTGGACTCTAGACAATGAAAACAGGTACTATGGGTCAATATGAACGAATTTTAACTTCAAACAACTTAAAACAACCTAACTTGACTCAACCAAACCAAAACAAACTTAAAACAACAAATAAAACTCAACTAGACAGATTCTAGACACTAGAGACTCAAAACAGGCTAAATAGACTCAAAACACTAAAACTAACTTAAACAGACTCAAAACAGGTTCTAAGGGGTGAATTGGATGACTTTTGGACTAGTTAGACTCAAAACACTAAAAGGGGACAGATTTGGACGAATTTAAACAAACTAAGACTCAATTAAGAACTAAGGGGGTTTTTGGACGATTTAAGCAAAACTAAGCAGATTTAGGCAAACAAAGTAAATTAAAAGAGATAAAGGTGAATTCAGGGGTGAAAACTAGTTAGAGGGTTCTTCTCCACACATGAACATATGCATACGAATTGATTTCCAGTTATTCTTTCAAAACACCTTTTGGATATGCATTAGAACGATCGGCTAATTGAATAATCACACCATCGTTTTTAAGCTCACCTAAGTTCATAGATGCATAAATAGAGTATGGCATAACATTAATTGAAGCCCCTAAGTCTAACATGGCATGTTCAAATTTAGTATTTCCAATAACGCATGGAATTGTAAAACTACCCGGATCTTTGCATTTAGGGGGTAATTTCCTTTGTAACACAGCAGAAACGTTCTCACTTACTTGAACCACCTCTTTGTTCGAAATCCTTCTCCTTGTTGTACAAAGCTCTTTCAAAAATTTAGCATACCTTGGAACCTGCTTTATGGCATCAAGGAGTGGGATATTGACTTGAACTTTCCGGAATGTCTCTAGAATGTCCTTCTCGGCTTTTTCTTTCTTTGATTGCCTAAACCTGCCAGGAAAGGGTACATTTAGTGGAATGGAACTAGAAAATTTTGGATTCAGACTTACCTTGGTGGGTTGGGATGGCTTAGAGGCATTAGGTGGGTGCGGCATTGATTGGTCCTCTTTGGCCGTGAGTTTTGCTTCATGATCCTCTTCTTGCAGCAGCTTTTCATCCTCTTCTTGATTCAATTTAGATGGTTGTGGGTCGGCTCCAACCTGTTTACCACTCTTCAACATGATTGCCTTGGCGGTTTCAAAGCCTCCTTTAGGATTAACAACGGTTGAACTAGGCAATCTTCCTTGTTCTCTAATCTGCCCCATGAATTCTGCTATTTGCCCCATTTGCTTTTCCAAATTGTCCACCCTTTTATCTTGGATTTGCCTCTCTTTGTTTTGAGTTTGTACTTCCTGCGTCAAAGTAGTAAGTAACTTAACAATTTGATCATTATCCAAAGACGTACCTGTGTTTGTTGGTGCAGATTGCATTTGGGTTTGATTTGGTACGAATGGCTTTGTATAAAGGCCCGGTGGTTGCTGCCTAAATCCTCTTTGTTGTTGGGGTTGTTGAGGCTCCCTCCACTTGAAATTTGGGTGATCCCTCCAACCTGGATTGTATGTGTTTGAATATGGATCATTGCGTGGCTGATTTTGGCTCCCAAAACCCACGGCGTTGGCAGATTCCTGATAGGAGCATATTTATGCGACTTAGTTAGCTTGTTTTCATGCATTTACGTTGTTAGTTCTTAGTTAATATTGTATTTTAAGCTATTTTCGTGTGTTTGTAGGTTCAAAGTGTCAAGATGGCAAAAAGGAGCAATTTGGAGCATTCTAGAGCATTTTTGGGCCAAGATTGGGTAGTGCAAGCATGGAGGCAAGTTGATGGACGAAATTGAAGATATAAAGGCTTGAAATCAGCTAAGAAGATGGAAGAAAGAAGTCAAAGATAAGAAGATAAGGAATCAGCTCAAAAGAAGGAGAATTATCCAACACATTATCCAAAACAACCTTATCTTATCTTATCTTATCCAATCTTATCCTAATCTTATCCTAACTTGTTTTCTTCAGTTTAGGGGACTTAAAACCTGATTTCTAGAAGTCCTATCCATTCCCCTACAAAAGTGGCGCCCCAAACTCTTCTAGAAACCCCAAAATCTGGCCAGAAACACATTCTTTCTAGAAGCCTAAAAATCTGGCGCCTCCCTCCTTTCTAGAAGGTCTTTTCCTTGCCTTGCAAGGCTCCCTGCCTTATCCTTTTGTGCCGTGCCTTCTCACTCCCATTCCCTCTTGGATTCTGACTTATTAAGCCTTTTCCTTGTGGATTTGGGTTCTACAAATCCTTCTCAGAAATCAATTGGGCCATAATCCTTTTTCCTACATATTCTGCCGCACCTAGGGTCCTAATCCCTTGCTTATGCTGAGTCCAAGTCCTAAACTGATTCCCCTAGGGTTTGCCATGCTATATATACATATTTCCAAGCCTTGCCGCAGACCACCACCCATCCATACGAAATCTACACCCCCATATACATTCAGAAATCCATATTTTGCTGCAGAGAAGGGAAGACAAGGCCTTGCCGTGGCTTCCATTGGAGAAGGAGGAGTTCTTTCTTCTCTTGTTTCGTTTCTATGTTTAATTTAATTTGTTGTTCAATTATGTTGAACATGTGGAACTAATTTCGTTTTAGTTAGAGGTGGATTCAAAGCCATGGACATATGTTTGATATGAATTGATTACCTTCAGTTATTGTTTCATAAATTGTGAATGTGGTTTACTTATCTGTTTTATGAAGAACTTGTTCTTGAGTGTTGATTAAGGAGGCCTACTTAGTTTACATGCATGAATTTGATGCTAGGATATAAGGGAATTTCACCTAATCGTTAGGAACTTATATTCACAAGTAGTAAAGATTGCTAGTCACAATTGTGTTAAGTAAATCCTAGGCAAGAGTAACATGCGTATTCCATAGTTATGAATGCCTTGTCAATGTTTATGATTTCCATGGAGCTTAATGATCTTTGATATGTATCTCTATCATGCGTATTCCATAGTTAGGGAACTTGATAAGAATAATTTGGTTGTGATGCGTTATCCATTCAATTCAATGAACTTAGGGAAATCTGGGAATTAATTAGTGCAATACAATTAATTCGAAGCATTGTCATTTATGGTTTATCGAAAGAATAACTGGAAATCAATTCGTATGCATATGTTCATGTGTGGGGAAGAACCCTCTAACTAGTTTTCACCCCTGAATTCACCTTTATCTCTTTCAATTTACTTTGTTTGCCTAAATCTGCTTAGTTTTGCTTAAATCGTCCAAAAACCCCCCTTAGTTCTTAATTGAGTCTTAGTTTGTTTAAATTCGTCCAAATCTGTCCCCTTTTAGTGTTTTGAGTCTAACTAGTCCAAAAGTCATCCAATTCACCCCTTAGAATCTGTTTTGAGTCTACTTAAGTTTGTTTTGTTGTTTTGAGTCTATTTAGCCTGTTTTGAGTCTCTAGTGTCTAGAATCTGCCTAGTTGAGTTTTATTTGTTGTTTTAAGTTTGTTTTGTGTTATTTGAGTCAAGTTAGGTTGTCTAGAGTTAAAATTCGTTCAGATTGATCCATAGTACCTGTTTTCATTGTCTAGAGTCCAGTTTTAGTGTTTTAGAGTTTAATTTGTATAGATTAGAATCCCTTCTAATCCCCGGCCTTAAACGATCCCTACTTTCATATACTACATCGATATGGTTTTAATTTGAGTGTCAAGTAATTCTCACATCAATTCCTAGCCTCTATTCTTAATCAATTGAGGGCATTGGTCAGTGAGATGTCCTTGCATAGAGCACACGCCACAAACACTTTGTCCATGTATCTTCATTCCCTCAGCCATTTGAGAAACAATAGAAGTAAGGTTAGCTAATTGGGATTGAATGTCGGACATAGAACTTACCTCATTCACTCCCTGCCGTGGGGTGTCTCTTTGCCCAAGTCCTTCGTATTGTTGTGCATTCAACGCTCGGTTGGCAATTAGGGTCTTTGCAGCCATGGGTGTTTTGTCAACCAATGCACCTCCCGTTGAGGCATCTAGTATTTGTCGCTCAATGGGAAGAAGTCCTTCATAGAAGTATTGAAGTAAAAGTTCTTCTTTCATTTGATGTTGAGGACATGAAGCGACAAGAGCTTTGAAACGCTCATAGTATGTTGGAAAGGACTCCTCTTGTTGTTGTTGAATGCCACTAATTTTCTTTTTCAAGAGAATGACTCTCGAGGTGGGGAAGAACTTCTCTAAAAATGCCATCTTCATGCTTTCCCAAGAAGTGACTGTTCCGGGTACTAGTTCGTAAAGCCAATCTTTAGCTTTTTCCAAAAGAGAGAATGGAAAGGCCTTCATCATTAGAATGTTCCCATCGACATTGATGGGAGTCATGCTCGAACAAACCACTTCGAACTCCTTAAGATGCTTGTTTGGGTCTTCCATGGACATCCCATGGTATTTAGAAATGTGGTGCAACAAGCTTGACTTCAATTCGAACTCATTGGTCTTGCCTTGCGTAGCCGCGGGGTATTGAATGCATAGGGGTGCGGCATTGGCCAACCCCGAGGCTGAAAGTTCCTTGATTGTACGATTATCCGCTGCCATGACTTCTTCTTCCTCTTCAAATTCAGATTCGGCCTCTGAACTTGAACTAGGTTCACTAGGTTCTGGATGCCTCCTCTTTCTTCTCAATGTTCGTTCAAAATCGTCGTCAAACTCCAAGATATGCTCACGAACTGGTTGAGAACTTCGAGTCATAAACTAGTACCTAAAACAAGAAAACAAAAACAAAAATCAGAAATCAAAGTAAAAGAAATAAAAACACACGGCAACAAGGGATTAGCAAAAATTTGCCAATCCCCGGCAACGGCGCCAAAATTTGATGTGAAAATTACTTGACACACAAATTAAACCCTATTTTTGACAATTGTAGCAATAATGTAAGTAGGGATCGTTCTAGGCCGGGGATTAACTAGGGATTGCTAAACACTTGAAACTGACTCAAAAATGTAAAAACAAAGTTTAAAGCACTAATCTAGACTCAAAGAATGCAAAACTAACTTCTAAAACACTAAGACAACTCAAAAGACTCAAAACAGCAAACAAACACTCAAAACTGCCTTAAAACCACTTTCTGGGCAGTTCTGAGCACTAAGGAAGAATTTGGACGAAAATATGTTATGACTTGACTGAAAAGACTAAAAGAAAACAGATTTAGACTCTAAAAACAAGACTTAAAAGCAAAGGGGATTGTTTTGACGAGATTGAAGTTAAAACTAAAACTTGTAACCAAACTTTTAAGAAAAACGAATTCTGATGAATTAAGAAGGGTGAAAGGCTAGTTAGAGGGATCCTCATCCACACATGAACATATGCATACAACTTGATTCCCAGTTACTCTTTCGATAAACCATGAATGACAATGCTCCGAATTAATTGTATTGAACTAATCAATTCCCAGATTTCCCTAGATTCATTGAATTGAATGGATAACGCATCACAACCAAATTATTCTTTCTCAAACTCCCTAACTATGGAATACGCATGATAGAGACATTCAACAAAGATCATTAAGTTCAATGGAAATCATGAACATTGACAAGGCATTCATAACTATGGAGTACGCATGTTAATCCAGCCTAGGGTTTACTTAACATGATTGTGACTAGCAACCTTTACTACTTGTGAATATAAGTTCATAACGATTAGGTGAAATTGCCTTATATCCTAGCATCAAATTCATGCATGTAAACTAAGTATGCATCCTTAATCAACACACAAGAACAAGTTCTTAATAAAACAGATAAGTAAACCACATTCACAATTTATGAAATCATAACTGGAGTAAATCAAATCATAAGAAACATATATCCATGGCTTCAGATTCCCCCCCCCCTAACTAATAGGGGTTTAGTTCCTCATGATAGCAATTAAACAAAGAAAACTGAATTGAAACATCAAAAACAAAGATAGACAACACTGATAAAGGCATATTTATGCAGCTTAGTTAGCTTGTTCTTGTGCATTTATGTTGTTTTTCCTTGGTTAAAGTAGTCTTTTAAGCTAGTTTGATGTATTTTCAGGTTCTAAGGGCAAGTATGCAAAAGGATGCATTTTGGAGCACATTTGAGCTTGGAATGGATATCATATGCTTGGAGCCAAGAGGATGGACGAATTTGGAGTCCAAATGGAGTTAGGAATATGTTTCAAGGTTAGAGGAATAAAATCAAATCATTGAAGATAAGGAATCAGCTCAAAAGAAGGAGAATTATCCAAAACATTATCTAAAACAACCTTATCTTATCTTGTCTTGTCCAATCCTTATCTTATCTTACCTTATCTTATCCTAATCTTATCCTAACCTGTTTTCTTCAGTTTAGGGGACTTAAAACCTGATTTCTAGAAGTCTTATCCCTTGTCCTATAAAAGTGGCGCCCCAAATCCCTCTAGAAGCCCCAAAATCTGCCACAAAACACATTCCTTCTAGAACCCTGAAAATCTGGCGCCTCGTTCCCTTCTAGAATCTGATTTCCTTGCCTTGCAAGGCTTTCTAGAAGCCTTATCCCTCCTTATCCAAACCTGCCGCACCTTAGGCCCTTTCCCATTAGAAATCTGATTGTTTTGAACCTATTTCTGGATGGATTTGGCTTTCTAGAAGTCCTAATCTGATTCATCTAGGGTTTTTGGTGCCAATATATATATTTCTCCACCCTTTGCCGCACACCACCCTCCATATACATCATTCACGCCAGAAATCATCCACCACTCTCTGCCGCACCTATCATTCACCATTATCCATAGTTTCTGACCTAATTCACTACCTGCCGCACCATACATCCATCCTAGCCATTAACCCAGCCTTCTACACCATTCATAACCCCCTAAACCTGTCCCAAGACCTTGTGCCGCAGCAAAGAGGAGGAGAAGGAGCCCTGGACGTGCATGCCATTCAAGTTTGAATTGCTGGAAGTTTTAGGTGTTTTCTTTCCTTTGATTTCAATGTTTAAATTCAATACTCTTTGTTCTGTACGTATGAGGAACTAAACTCCCCTTGGCTAGTGGGGAATTCGAAACCATGTTTATGCTTGCTATATGATTTGATTACCTCTAATTGTGTTTCATAAGTTGTGAATTCAATTTACTTATCTGTTCATATTAAAACTGATTTGTGTGTGTTGGTTGAGAGTGCACGCTTAATTGTCATGCATAAATCTAATGCTAGGATATAAGGAAGTTTCACCTAATCGTTACAGAATTATATTCACAAGTAGTAAAGGTTGATGATCTCAATTGTGTTAAGTAAATTCTTGGCATAAGTATCATGCGCTTTCATAGTTACAAGTGCCTCGTCAATACTTATGATTTCCATTGAACGTAATGATCTTTGATTGTATCTCTAGTATGCGCTTTCATATAGAGAACTCTTGAAGAATAATTTGATTGTGATGCGCAGTTTCCATCCAATTCATTGACATAAGGGAAATCTGAGAGTTAATTTAAGCGGACCTAATTAACTTGGAGTGTTGAGAATTCGTGGTTTATTGAATTGCAATTAGAAATCGTTTTGTATGCAAGTGTGACATGTGTGGAGAGGAACCCCTTAGCTAGCCTTCCATCCATTAACTTTAACCAATTTCGTTTTACAATCTGTTTTGTTTTACAAAGTTTTTGTTTTGTTTTCAAATTCGTCAAAACCAATTCCCCCTTTATTTTGAAGTGTCAAGTTAGTTAGAAATCAATTTAGTTTGTGTTTTTAAGTGTCTGGAGTCAAGTTATAAACTGTTTTCGTCCAAATTCTTCCTTAGTGCTCAAAACTGCCCAGAAAGTGGTTTTAAGGCAGTTTTGACTGTTTGTTTGCTGTTTTGAGTCTTTTGGTTTGTTTTAGTGTTTTAGAGTATAGTTTTGCATTCTTTGAGTCTAATTTAGTGTTTTAACTTTGTTTTAAGTTTTTGAGTCAGTTTTCAAGTGGTTTAGCAATCCCTCCTAATCCCCGGCCTAGAACGATCCCTACTTACATACTTTGCTACAATTGATAAAAAGAGGGTTTAATTTGTGTGCTTATATATTCTGCATCAAACACCTAAGAACGCTCCAGCAATTCAATGCTTTGAATGACAGTCACGACTTAGAATGGCACCTTCTCCTTCCTTCCTTGAATAGTTGCGGCACAAGAGGGGTTTTCTGGGTTTTGGGGACGGGTTTGGTGAAGGATGGATGATGATGAATGGCATGGGGGGTTTTGTAGAGAGGGCTGCGGATGAATGGGTGTGTGAAGGCAGATAATGACTGGAAGGCTTGATTATTTAAATGGCACGGCAGGAAGGCTATTTATAGGGGTTAAGGTGCGGCATTGCCTTATGAATCAGAGAAGGATTGCACAACCTAAACCCATCAGGAATAGGCCATCTAGAAGGTAGGAAATCCCAAAGGACAAGGATTCCATGCGGTAGATATGTGTGGTTTCCTAACAGGATATTTGGTCTTCTAGAAGAACTAAAACCATCTAGGAAAAGGGATAAGGGTGCGGCAAGGCTTAGGGTTTCTAGAAGCTTAATTTAAATGTCCCTCAATCAGAAAATAAACCCTCAATGCATCAGGAATTGAACTAGAAAAGGATTTGGATAGGATAAGGTTTGTTAAGATAAGATAAGGATTGGATAAGATAAGATAAGATAAGATAAGGTTGTTTGGATAATGTTTTGGATAATTCTCCTTCTTTTGAGCTGATTCCTTATCTTCAATGATTTGAATTTATTTCTCCAACCTTGAAACATATTCCTAGCTCCATTTGGGCTCCAAATTCGTCCATCTTCATGCCCACTGCATGTGCTATCCACTCGAAGCCCAGATTTGCTCTAAAATGCTCCAAAATGCATCTTTTTGCCAACTTTGCTTCTTGGACCTAAAAATACACGAAAATGACTTTAAACACTATACTAAGCAACAAATAGCTAAGCAAATGCAAGAAAACACACTAACTAAGTAGCATAAATATGCTCCTATCAGGCCCTTCATGAAAACAGCACGCACCAAGATCGACGTGTTCAAAGGGACTTTAACAATGGAATTTGATGGGGAAGTGATTGATTTCAATCTTTTTGAAACTATTAAATATCCTAAAGACGATCATTCTTGTTTTTCTATTGATGCATTTGATTCATTGGCTCAGAAATTCCTTGACTCATTGGATGAAGATCCCCTTGAAACAACAATTGCACAAGGAATTGGAATGAAGCCCAATCTGGCCGTACCTAGTGAAGAACAAGCCGAGATTGTGGCTGCCTTTGACTCATTGCCACGACATCATGGTACGTCTCCTAACCCAATTCCAATTCCCGTTTCTACTAATACGTTGTTACCCTCTGTGATTCAGGCCCCTATTCTTGAACTTAAGCCATTGCCGGATCATTTAAAGTACGTCTTCTTGGGAGATGAAGAGACGTTGCCCGTCATTGTCTCTGCATCACTCACGGCAACAGAGGATGAGAAGTTGATTCGGGTGTTGAAAGAGCACAAAACAGCCATTGGATGGACATTGGCCGACATTAAGGGAATTAGCCCTACAACATGCATGCATCGCATACTTCTAGAGGAGGGGGCTAAACCAACTAGAGAAGCTCAACGCCGACTCAACCCTCCAATGATGGAAGTTGTGAAAAAGGAGATTATCTAGCTTCTCGATTGTGGAGTGATTTATCCAATTTCGGATAGCCATTGGGTTTCACCGGTGCAAGTTGTTCCAAAGAAATCTGGAGTCACTGTGGTGAAGAATGCCGAGAATGAGCTTGTACCAACCCGTATCCAAACAGGTTGGAGAGTGTGTATCGATTATAGGAAGCTCAACGCCACCACAAGGAAGGACCACTTCCCTTTGCTGTTCATTGATCAAATGCTTGAAAGGTTAGCCGGTCATTCTTTTTATTGTTTTCTTGATGGTTATTCGGGATATAATCAAATTGTCATAGCTCCGGACGATCAAGAAAAGACCACCTTCACGTGCCCCTTTGGTACTTTTGCCTATCGTCGCATGCCATTTGGTTTATGCAATGCACCTGCCACATTCCAAAGATGCATGGTAAGTATCTTTTCAGATTATGTTGAGAAGATTATTGAGGTATTCATGGATGATTTTAGCATCTTTGGTGATTCGTTTGATGGTTGTTTGGAAAATCTCACATTAATCTTAAAACGATGCGTTGAAACCAACCTTGTTTTAAATTGGGAAAAGTGTCACTTTATGGTTACGCAAGGCATAGTTTTAGGGCATATCATTTCAGAAAGGGGAATTGAGGTTGATAAATCAAAAATAGATCTTGTACGCTACTTACCCTCTCCTACTTCGGTTAGAGAGGTTCGTTCGTTTCTTGGTCATGCAGGATTCTATAGGTGATTCATCAAGGATTTTTCAAAGATTTCTCAACCTTTGTGCCGTCTCCTTCAAAAAGAAGTGGCTTTCAAGTTTGACGAGGAATGTGAGAAGGCTTTTGATGTGAAAATTAACTTGAAACACAAATTAAACCCTATTGATGACAATTGTAGCAATGATGTAAGTAGGGATCGTTCTAGACCGGGGATTAACTAGGGATGCTAATCAACACAAATAAGACTCAAAAACACTAAACTAGACTCTATAGACTCTAAACTAACTTAAAACACTAAAAACAGCAAGAAACAATAAAAAAGACTCAAATCTAAACCTATCAATTGGTTTAGACGAAAATAGAACTTAAAAGACTCAAACAACTAAAAGAAAAGAGGTTTTGACTCTAAAAACAAGATTAAATGAAAGGGGGATTGTTTTTGACGAAATTAAGACTTAAAACAGAAATTTTGCATAAAAACTTTAGAAAAACGAGTTTGGTGATTTAAAACAGGTGAAAGCCTAGTTAGAGGGCCCTTCTCCACACATGAACATATGCATATAAATTGATTTCCAGTTATTCTTTCGACAAACCATGAATGACAATGCCCCAAATTAATTGTATAGAACTAATTAATCATCAGATTTCCCTAGACTCATTGAATTGGAAGAAAAGCATACGACAACCCAAATCATTCTTTATTAAGCTCCCTAACTATGAAAAGCATGATAGAGACACAAAACAAAGATCATTAAGCTTTGAGAAAATCATAAGCATTGACAAGGCATTCGTGACTATGAAAAGCATGACACTCCTGCCAGGAATTCACTTAACGCGATCGTGACTAGCAACCTCCACTACTTGTAAATATAAGTTCATATCGATTAGGTGAAATTCCCTTATATTTTAGCATCAAATTCATGCATGCAAACTAAGTATGCATCCTTAATCAACACACAAGAACAAGTTCTTAATAAAACAGTTAAGCAAACCACATTCACGATTCATAAAATCATAACTGGAGGAAATCAATTTATATAAAACATATGTCCATGGCTTTGAATTCGCCTCTAACTATAAAGAAATTAGTTCCTCATGTTTGCAATCAAACAAATATAAATAAAATTAATCATTGAAAACAAAGGATAGAAAACACCTAGAAAACGCTCCAGATTCCTTCCTTCCTTGCTTGCAAGTTGCGGCACAATGAGGGTATGGCTGAATGGTAGTGCAAAGATGTGTGAATGAGAGATGGTGGGTTCAATGGTGCAGCAAATATGTGAATATATAGAGGGAGGGTGCGGCACAATTAGATGGTGTAGGAAAAGGATTACAAAATGTAGTTTGTGTAGGAAAATAAAACACAATCCTAAGGGGAAAGGGTTTATGTAATCCTAGCAGGAAATAGGACATCTAGGAGGCCAAAAACAAAAGGGAATTATGATAAAGGTGCGGCTGGATCATGCATCTAAAAGGCTTGGGGCGCCACTTTTTTAGGGACTTCTAGAAAGAGTGTTATTTGGCTGATTTTGGGGTTTCTAGAAAGGTGCGGCACCTTTATAGGAAGGGATAAGGTTCCTAGAAATCAGGTTTTAAGGTCTCCTAAACTGAAATTGAATCCCTTTTGCAGCAGGAATTAAGTTAGGAAAGGATTAGGATAGGATAGGATAAGGCATGGTAAGATAAGAAGGTTTGGATAAGATAAGGATAAGATAAGGTAGTTTGGATAATGTTTTGGATAATTCTTCTTCTTTGTAGCTGATTCCTAATCTTCTTTGACTTGGATTTATTTCTTCAACTCTTTTGCACATTCCTAGCCTCTCTTGAACTTCAAATTCGTCCATCCATCTTGCTCCAATCTTGTGATATCCATTCTTGGCCCAAAACTGCTCTAAAATGCTCCAAATTGCATCCTTTTGCATACTTTGCTTCTAGGACCTACAAACACACGAAAATGACTTAAGACACTATAATAAGCAACAAATAACTAAGTAAATGCAAGAAAACACACTAACTAAGTCGCATAAATATGCTCCTATCAAATTGCCCCACACTTAGCTTTTGCTAGTCCTCGAGCAAAACAAACAAACAAAACAAAACCTAAACCTTCCAACGTTTGCCTCAGGGATTTCCAATGAAACATAACATGTTAAAAATCATTACGTACATAGATTTTAGTTATCCTTACTCTCGAACTTATACTTAATCATAGTTACTACTCACTAGCTCGCATTTAATCAATTAAAACAACTTTTTGAATGTATTAACATGCCTTAGAGAATCCCTCAATTCCTTACTAGATATGCACTCTATTTTCACTCAGATTGTCTGACTACACTCCCTACACTAGGTATATGTGAAAAGATTGATGTAAACATGAAAAACTAAACACTCACATATGTTTTAACAACGAAAGCAATTTCTGGAATGCATGTATATATAATCTCATGAATGGAATGCTACTACTTAGACGCGAGAACCAGGGACACCATATGCTCATACCAATCCCAAACTCCACATATTGAAACACATAACAATCAAGATTGAAGTCTAAGGGTTGTAATGGGGCTAAGGGTATTGGCTAACAAAGAAAGGTAAGGAAAACAAACGTTCTTAAAGCAATAGCAAGCAAATGATGAATATGACACTTAGAACTCCCTTTTTAAATGCATAAAGGGAAGATCACACATACTTAGGGCCAAATTCAACTTTTTGGACCCTTTCTTCAACAACCAACACTTGTGAGCTGATTCTCACTTATTTTGAACACTTTTCACACTCTTTCACATACTTTTCTTTTTCTTTTCTTTTTCCCACGAATTTTCTTCTCTTTTTTTTTTTTTTTTTTTTTTTTTCTTCTCACCCGTGCCCTTTTTGATATTTTGGCACACAAAACCTTCTCCCACACTTGTTTGCTGCCTAATAACGATCAAAGGGAATTCACTCTAGGTCATGCTTCACTACGCCTTAAGAACAAGGGTAAGGATGGTCCTAATCTAGGCTAGGTAAGGATGCTGTAGGCTAACAAAGAAAATAGGCTAATTATGGCTCAAAGGGGTTAAACCTACAATACATATGCAAAGGGTTAGGCTTTTTGGCTCTGGTTTTGAACTAAACAACTTCATCTTGTTATTTGTTATGCTAATCAATTTCATGCTTTGAATGTAAGGGGTATAAGTTCTAGTATTTGGATCTAAATAATGAAATGCATTCTAAGTAGCAACCAAGCAAAGAATGATGAGATCATGCAACGACTTTAGAAAACAAAGAATGTCAAGATTAATAACTCTCCAAAGAACGTATAGGCTCCAGTCTCTCAGGGTTGTAGTGCTAGTTTGAGTTACTTCCTTCAAGCATGTTACAAAAACTGATTTTATCCTTTTTGTGATTACATGTGAATTCATGAATGTCAACTATAACCAAGCATAAACAAAAGAGCATATCAAACTTCAATCCATGTTTGTAACTTTCTTTAACAGTCATGCAATTAAAAACCAAATCCTCATCATTGTGTTGGAAGGTACCCTAAGACACAAACACACAAAAACGACTCAAAAACGACTCTTTTTGGTATTTTCAAAACTTTTTCGATTTTTTTTTTTCAAAATTTTCGTATTTTTCTTTCAAGACACATAAAAACACTTCAAAACACATAAAAACCACTCAAAAACAATAAAAAAAACACTCAAAAACAATGAAAAACAACCTTAGAAGTGATAGGTGATAAAAACCCATGAATTTTTCAATGAAAACACTTGTTTACCCCCCCACACTTAAACCAAACATTGTCCTCAATGTTTCAAACATAGACTCACAAACAAGCAAGCAAACAACACAACTAACAAACATGACAAATATGGCAAAGTAAAAGCAATAAAGAGGAGAGTTTAGAAACGCAAATCAGGTTATGGAGCCGGAGAGTTCCTAGGTCTTCTTTATTTGCATGGGTTGCCTCCCAAGAAGCGCTTGCTTTAACGTCTTCCAGCCGGACGAACCTTCCATCTATTCTTGAATGGGGTCCACGGCATGGAAGGGTATGTCTTCCACGGTATGCTCCTGAAAATTCCCGTACATTGGCTCTATGAATGGAAAGGGATAGTAATCCTTCCTGATTGGGGCGTTGAGCATCGTAAACTCAATGTATTCATTCCCACCAGCTTGGATTCGATTGGGAACCTGCACCATACGAGGTAACAACCTATTAGCTGAAATTGGAATCGAAATGGGAATAGGTGGCTCACCAATGTTCTGCAATGAAGTGGCAGCACTACCAACAAATGCATGTGGGGTGCTCTCGGCTAGATTTGGGGATTTTAGGGTTGTGGCTGTGCAATCCTTGTGCTTCACTCCAATTCCCTCTTCGTTGGTGGTTCGAAATGCATCCTTCTTGATTGGTGCTGAATGTTTCTGCCCTTTATTTTTTATTACATCAATGACAAAACAAGAACGAACGTCATTAGTATTCTCAATAGATTCAGAAACATTAAAATTAATCATATCACCACCAAACGCCATAGTTACTGCTCCCTTGGCCACATCAATCTTGGTTTGAGCTGTTTTCATGAAAGGTCGTCCAAGTAAGATTGGCAAAGTTGGAGAGTGGGCTGAATCCTCCATGTCAAGCACATAGAAATCTGCAGGAAAAATCAAGTGGTCTACCTGCACCAAAACATCTTCCAAAACTCCTTTCGGATATGCATTAGATCGATCGGCTAATTGGATAATAACACCATCATTTTTAAGCTCACCTAGATTCATAGATGCATAAACAGAATATGGCATGACATTTATTGATGCACCTAAATCCAGCATAGCATGTTCAAACCTTGTATTGCCAATAACACAAGGGATAGTGAAACTACCTGGATCTTTGCATTTAGGTGGTAGCTTTCTTTGCAACATAGCAGAGACATTTTCACTTACATGTACGACTTCTTTCTCTCGAATCCGTTTCCTTGTTGTGCAAAGCTTCTTCAAAAACTTAGCGTACTTCGGGATTTGCTTTATAGCATCAAGGAGCGGAATATTGACATGCACCTTCCTAAAGGTCTCTAGAATGTCTTTTTCATTCTCTTCGTTCCTAGCTTGCATAAACCTGCTAGGAAAGGGTGCATTTAGTGGAATAGAACTTGAAGAATTCGATTTTGGACTTACCTTGGTGGTTGGGGACGGCATAGGTGCATTTGAAGGCTGCGACATTGTTTCTTTCTTCCTTGCCGTGGCTTCCTCATTCCCTTCTTCTTGCATCAGTTTGTTATCCTTGTGGTGGCCTTGTTGAGATACTTTCGAATGGTCTCCAAGTTCCTTACCACTTCTCAATATAATGGCTTTGGCAGATTCAAATCATCCCTTTGGATTCACAATGGTTGAGCTAGGAAGTTTGCCTTGTTCTCGGAATTGTCCTATGAACTCCGCCATCTGCCCCATTTGTTTCTTTAAATCGTTCACCTCTTTGTCTCTAATTTGCATGCTCTGCGACATAGAAGTTAGTAATTGAAAAATCTGATCATTATCAACGGACATACCTGATTTGGTTTGGGCAGGTTGTTCTTGGGGTTGTGTGGGTGCGTATGGTTTTGAATAGAAACCCGGCGGCTGCTGCCTAAATCCACTTTGTTGTTGTGGTTGTTGAGGCTCCCTCCACTTGAAATTTGGATGATCTCTCCAGCCCGGATTGTAAGTGTTGGAGTACGGATCATTGCGTGGCTGATTTTGGCTCCCAAAACCCATGGCATTGGCAGATTCCCACCCTCAATTCTCAATCAACTGAGGGCATTGATCGTTGAGGTGCCCTTGCATAGAACACACGCCACATACACTTTGTGTAATCCCTTGCAATTTTGATCCATCGATAACCTGTGACAAAAGAACAGTGAGATTAGCCATTTGAGATTGAAGTTCAGAAATTGCACTTACCTCATTCACTTGTTGTTGCCGTGGGGGGTCTCTTTGTCCAAGGCCTTCGTACTGTTGTGCATTCAAAGCTCGGTTAGCGATTAGGATCTTTGCAGCCATTGGTGTTTTGTCAACCAATGCACCTCCCGCTGAAGCATCTAGCATTTGTCGCTCAATTGGAAGAAGTCCTTCATAGAAGTATTGCAATAAAAGTTCCTCTTTCATTTGATGTTGAGGACATGAGGCGACAAGGGCCTTAAAACGCTCATAGTATGCTGGGAATGTCTCTCATTGGCTTTGTTGAATTCAACTAATCTTCTTCCTTAAGAGAATGACTCTCGAAGTGGGGAAGAACTTCTCTAAAAACGCCCTCTTCATGCTTTCCCAAGAAGTGACCTTTCCGGGTGCTAATTCATAAAGCCAATCTTTAGCCTTTTCCAAAAGAGAGAATGGAAAAGCCTTCATCATCAAAATGTTCCCATCGACATTGATGGGTGTCATGCTCGAACAAACCACTTCAAACTCCTTAAGATGCTTGTTTGGATCTTCCATGGACATCCCATGGTATTTAGGAATGTGGTGCAACAAGCTTGACTTCAATTCGAACTCATCGGTCTTGCCTTGAGCAGCCGTGGGGTATTGAATGCAAAGGGGTGCGGCATTGGCCAACCTCGAGGCTGAAAGTTCCTTGATTGTACGATTATCTATAGCCATGGCTTGTTCTTCTTCTTCAAATTCAGATTCGGCCTCTGAGCTTGAACTAGGTTCACTAGGTTCTGGATGCCTCCTCTTCCTTCTCAATGTTCGTTCAAAATTGTCGTCAAACTCCAAGATATGCTAACGAACTGTTTGAGAACTTCGAGTCATAAACTAGTACCTAAAACAAGAAAACAAAACAAAATCAGAAAACAAAGTAAAACAAAACTCACGACAAACAAGGGATTAGTAAATTTGCTAATCCCCGGCAACGGCGCCAAAATTTGATGTGAAAATTAACTTGACACACAAATTAAACCCTATTGATGACAATTGTAGCAATGATGTAAGTAGGGATCGTTCTAGACCGGGGATTAACTAGGGATGCTAATCAACACAAATAAGACTCAAAAACACTAAACTAGACTCTATAGACTCTAAACTAACTTAAAACACTAAAAACAGCAAGAAACAATAAAAAAGACTCAAATCTAAACCTATCAATTGGTTTTGACGAAAATAGAACTTAAAAGACTCAAACAACTAAAAGAAAAGAGGTTTTGACTCTAAAAACAAGATTAAATGAAAGGGGGATTGTTTTTGACGAAATTAAGACTTAAAACAGAAATTTTGCATAAAAACTTTAGAAAAACGAGTTTGGTGATTTAAAACAGGTGAAAGGCTAGTTAGAGGGCCCCTCTCCACACATGAACATATGCATATAAATTGATTTCCAGTTATTCTTTCGACAAACCATGAATGACAATGCCCCAAATTAATTGTATAGAACTAATTAATCATCAGATTTCCTTAGACTCATTGAATTGGAAGAAAAGCATACGACAACCCAAATCATTCTTTATTAAGCTCCCTAACTATGAAAAGCATGATAGAGACACAAAACAAAGATCATTAAGCTTTGTGAAAATCATAAGCATTGACAAGGCATTCGTGACTATGAAAAGCATGACACTCCTGCCAGGAATTCACTTAACGCGATCGTGACTAGCAACCTCCACTACTTGTAAATATAAGTTCATATCGATTAGGTGAAATTCCCTTATATTTTAGCATCAAATTCATGCATGCAAACTAAGTATGCATCCTTAATCAACACATAAGAACAAGTTCTTAATAAAACAGTTAAGCAAACCACATTCACGATTCATAAAATCATAACTGGAGGAAATCAATTTATATAAAACATATGTACATGGCTTTGAATTCGCCTCTAACTATAAAGAAATTAGTTCCTCATGTTTGCAATCAAACAAATATAAATAAAATTAAACATTGAAAACAAAGGATAGAAAACACCTAGAAAACGCTCCAGATTCCTTCCTTCCTTGCTTGCAAGTTGCGGCACAATGAGGGTATGGCTGAATGGTAGTGCAAAGATGTGTGAATGAGAGATGGTGGGTTCAATGGTGCAGCAAATATGTGAATATATAGAGGGAGGGTGCGGCACAATTAGATGGTGTAGGAAAAGGATTACAAAATGTAGTTTGTGTAGGAAAATAAAACACAATCCTAAGGGGGAAAGGGTTTATGTAATCCTAGCAGGAAATAGGACATCTAGGAGGCCAAAAACCAAAGGGAATTAGGATAAAGGTGCGGCTGGATCATGCATCTAGAAGGCTTGGGGCGCCACTTTTTAGGGACTTCTAGAAAGAGTGTTATTTGGCTGATTTTAGGGTTTCTAGAAAGGGATAGGTGCGGCACCTTTATAGGAAGGGATAAGGTTCCTAGAAATCAGGTTTTAAGGTCTCCTAAACTGAAATTGAATCCCTTTTGCAGTAAGAATTAAGTTAGGAAAGGATTAGGATAGGATAGGATAAGGCATGGTAAGATAAGAAGGTTTGGATAAGATAAGGATAAGATAAGGTAGTTTGGATAATGTTTTGGATAATTCTTCTTCTTTGTAGCTGATTCCTTATCTTCTTTGACTTGGATTTATTTCTTCAACTCTTTTGCACATTCCTAGCCTCTCTTGAACTTCAAATTCGTCCATCCATCTTGCTCCAATCTTGTGATATCCATTCTTGGCCCAAAACTGCTCTAAAATGCTCCAAATTGCATCCTTTTGCATACTTTGCTTCTAGGACCTACAAACACACGAAAATGACTTAAGACACTATAATAAGCAACAAATAACTAAGTAAATGCAAGAAAACACACTAACTAAGTCGCATAAATATGCTCCTATCAGCTTTCAACCAACTCAAGGAGATGCTAACCACGGCACCAATCATTATGCCACCAGATTGGAGTCTTCCGTTTGAGCTAATGTGCGATGCTTCCGACTATGCATTGGGGGCTGTCTTAGGACAGAGGAAGGACAAAAATCTGCACGTCATCTACTATGCCTCAAGGACCTTGAACGATGCTCAATTGAACTACTCTACGACGGAAAAAGAACTTCTTGCCGTTGTCTTTGCTTTAGATAAGTTTCGTTCATATTTACTTGGCACTAAAGTCATTATTTACTCTGATCAGCTTTAAGATACTTACTTACGAAGAAGGAGGCTAAACCAAGGCTTATTCGATGGATGTTCCAAACACCCTAAACAAGCAACAAGGTGATAAATTGAAAAAAGAGGCACGGTTTTATGTTTGGGATGATCCATACTTGTGGAAGTATTGCCCCGATCAGATTATACGTAGGTGTGTGCATAATTCGAAGTTTAACTCAATTTTAACTTTCTGTCACACTTATGCATGCGGGGGACACTTTGGCACACAACGCACAGCCCTTAAAGTGTTAGAATGTGGGTTTTATTGGCCTACGATCTTTAAGGATGCTAGAACTTTTTGTGTGACGTGTGATCGTTGCCAAAGAATGGGAAATATAGGCCCAAAGGACCAAATGCCGCAAACCCCTATCTTTACTGTCGAAATTTTTGATGTTTGGGGTATTGATTTTATGGGTCCTTTTCCTTCATCGCATGGTTTTACATATATTTTACTTGCGGTTGATTATGTCTCGAAGTGGGTGGAAGCAAAAGCCACCCGAACTAATGATTCTAAAGTGGTTGCAGATTTTGTTAGAACTAACATATTTGCAAGGTTTGGCATGCCACGAGTACTTATCAGCGATGTAGGCTCTCACTTTTGCAATCAGACCATTGAGGCGTTACTTAAAAAGTACAATGTCACGCATAAGGTTTCTACACCTTATGATCCTCAAACAAGTGGGCAAGCTGAGGTTTCAAACCGTGAAATCAAGCAAATTTTAGAGAAAACAGTTGGGCCAACGAGGAAGGATTGGAGTTTGCGCTTGAATGATGCACTATAGGCGTATCGTACGGCCTACAAAACACCCCTTGGGATGTCCCCATTTCGGCTCATCTATGGGAAACCATGCCATCTTCCCGTTGAATTAGAACACAAGGCGCATTGGGCAGTCAAAACCTTCAATATGGATATAGATGCCGCTGGAATTCATCGGAAGCTTCAATTGAACGAGCTTGAGGAGATTAGGAATGAAGCTTATGAGAATGCGCGAATTTACAAAGAGAAGACGAAGGCTTTTCATGACAAGATGATTCGAACCAAAACGTTCTCCAAGGGGCAAAAAGTTCTACTTTTCAATTCCCATCTTCGATTATTTCCAGGTAAGTTACGTTCTAGGTGGATTGGACCGTTTGTTATTACTAATATTTTTCCTCATGGTGCAGTTCAAATCCAAAGTTTGAAGACGGGGCACCAATTCAAGGTGAACGGACATCGTTTGAAGCCCTACTATGAGCACTTTGAAGAGCACATTGTGGAGGACATAACCCTTAATGCCGTGGGCCCCATTGAAGAATAGAAGGAAGGTTCGTCCGGCTGGAAGACGTTAAAGCAAGCGCTTCTTGGGAGGCAACCCATGCAAATAAAGAGGACCTAGGAACTCTCCTGCTCCATAACTAGATTTGCGTTTCTAAACTCTACTCTTTATCGCTTTTACTTTGCCATATTTGTCATGTTTGATAGTTGTGTTGTTTGCTTGCTTGTGTGTGAGTCTTTGTTTGAAACATTGAGGACAATGTTTGGTTTAAGTGTGGGGGGGGTAAAACAAGTGTTTTCATTGAAAAATTCGTGGGTTTTTATCACCCATCACTTCTAAGGTTGTTTTTCACTGTTTTTGAGTATTTTTAATGTGTTTTGAAGTGTTTTTATGTGTCTTTAAAGAAAACTACGAAAATTTACAAAAACATTTGGAAAAAGTTTTCAAAATACCAAAAAGAGTCGTTTTTGTGAGTTTGTGTCTTAGGGTACCTTCCAACACAATGATGAGGATTTGGTTTTTAATTGCATGACTGTTAAAGAAAGTTACAAACATGGATTGAAGTTTGATATGCTCTTTGGTTTATGCTTGGTTATAGTTGACATTCATGAATTCACATGTAATCACAAAAAGGATAAAATCAGTTTTTGTAACATGCTTGAAGGAAGTAACTCAAACTAACGCTACAACCCTGAGAGACTTGAGCCTATACGTTCTTTGGAGAGTTATTAATCTTGACATTCTTGTTTTCTAAAGTCGTTGCATGATTTCATCATTCTTTGCTTGGTTGCTACTTAGAATGCGTTTCATCGTATAGTTCCAAATACTCTTATACCCATTTCATTCAAAACTAAAATTGATTAGCATAACAAATAACAAGATGAAGTTGTTTAGTTAAAACCAGTGCCAAAAAGCCTAACCCTTTGCATATGTATTGTAGGTTTAGCCCCTTTGAGCCATATTTAGCCTATTTTCTTTGTTAGCCACATTATCCTTACCTAGCCTAGATTAGGACCATCCTTACCCTTGTTCTTAAGGCGTAGTGAAGCATGACCTAGAGTGAATTCCCTTCATTCGTTATTAGGCAGCAAATAAGTGTGCGGGAAGGTTTTTAGTGGTTTTGTGTGCCAAAGAAGTAAAAAAAGGGCACGGGTAGAAGAAAAAAAAAAAGAGAAGAAAGAAGAAAATTCGTGAGAAAAAGAAAAGAAAAAGAAAAGTATGTGAAGAAGTATGAAAAGTGTTCAAAAAAAGTGAGATTAAAGCTCACAAGTGTTGGTTGTTGAAGAAAGGGTCCAAAACGTTGAATTTGGCCCTAAGTATGTGTGATTTTCCCCTTTGTGTTCAAAGTTTGTTTTTGCGTTTAAAAAGGGAGTTCTAAGTGTCATATTTCTTACTTTGCTTGCTATTGCTTTAAGAACTTTTGTTTTCCTTACCTTTCTTTGTTAGCCAATACCCTTAGCCCCGTTACAACCCTTAGACTTCTATCTTGATTGTTATGTGTTTCAATGTGTGGAGTTTGGGATTGGTTTGAGCATATGGTGTCCCTGGTTCTCGCGTCTAAGTAGTGGCATTCCATTCATGAGATCATATATATACATGCATTCCAGAAATTGCTTTCTTTGTTATATACATATGTGAGTATTAGTTTTCATGTTTACATCAATCTTCTCACATATACCTAGTGTAGGGAGTGTAGTCAGAAAATCTGTGAGAAAATAGAGTGTATATCTAGTGAGAAATTGAGGGATTCTCTAAGGCATGTTACTACATTCAAAATATTGTTTTAATTGATTAAATGCGAGCTAGTGAGTAGTAACTATGATTAAGTATGTGCTCGAGAGTAAGGATAACTAAAATCTATGTAAGTAATGATTTTTAACATGTTATGTTTCATTGGAAATCCCTGAGGCAAACGTTGGAAGGTTTAGGTTATGTTTTGTTTGTTTTGCTCGAGGACTAGCAAAAGCTAAGTGTGGGGGAATTTGATAGGAGCATATTTATGCGACTTAGTTAGTGTGTTTTCTTGCATTTACTTGGTTATTTGTTGCTTATTATAGTGTCTTAAGTCATTTTCGTGTGTTTATAGGTCCTAGAAGCAAAGTTGGCAAAAAGATGCAATTTGGAGCATTTTAGAGCAGTTTTGGGCTTGGAATGGATATCACAAGATTGGAGCAAGATGGATGGACGAATTTGAAGTTCAAGAGAGGCTAGGAATGTGCAAAAGAGTTGAAGAAATAAATCCAAGTCAAAGAAGATAAGGAATCAGCTACAAAGAAGGAGAATTATCCAAAACATTATCCAAACTACCTTATCTTATCTTATCTTACCATGCCTTATCTTATCCTATCCTAATCCTTTCCTAACTTAATTCCTGCTGCAAAAGGGATTCAATTTTAGTTTAGGAGACTTAAAAACCTGATTTCTAGGAACCTTATCCCCTCCTACAAAGGTGCCGCACCTAACCCCTTCTAGAAACCCCAAAATCAGCCAAATAACACCCTTTCTAGAAGTCCCTAGAAAGGTGGCGCCCCAAGCCTTCTAGATGCATGATCCAGCCGCACCTTTCTCCTGATTCCTTTTGGTTTTTGTCCTTCTAGATGTCCTATTTCCTGCTAGGATTACATAACCTTTTCCCCTTAGGATTGTGATTTTATTTTCCTACACAAACTACAGTTTGTAATCCTTTTCCTACACTACATGTTGGTGCCGCACCTTCTCCCTATATATACATATTTTCTGCACCATTCAAAGAACACCATCTCTCATTCACACATCTCTACACTACCATTCAACCATACCCTCATTGTGCCGCAACCTGCAAGCAAGGAAGGAAGGAATCTGGAGCGTTTTCTATCTTTGTTCAATGTTTAATTTTATTTATATTTGTTTTATTGCGAACATGAGGAACTAATTTCTTTATAGTTAGAGGCGAATTCAAAGCCATGGACATATGTTTTATATGAATTGATTTCCTCCAGTTATGATTTCATGAATCGTGAATGTGGTTTGCTTAACTGTTTTATTAAGAACTTGTTCTTGTGTGTTGATTAAGGATGCATACTTAGTTTGCATGCATGAATTTGATGCTAAAATATAAGGGAATTTCACCTAATCGTTATGAACTTATATTTACAAGTAGTGGAGGTTGCTAGTCACGATCGCGTTAAGTGAATTCCTGGCAGGAGTCATGCTTTTCATAGTCACGAATGCCTTGTCAATGCTTATGATTTTCACAAAGCTTAATGATCTTTGTTTTGTGTCTCTATCATGCTTTTCATAGTTAGGGAGCTTAATAAAGAATGATTTGGGTTGTCGTATGCTTTTCATCCAATTCAATGAGTCTAGGGAAATCTGATGATTAATTAGTTCTACACAATTAATTTGGGGTATTGTCATTCATGGTTTGTTGAAAGAATAACTGGAAATCAATTTATATGCATATGTTCATGTGTGGAGAAGGGCCCTCTAACTAGCCTTTCACCCGTTTTAAATCACCAAACTCGTTTTTCTAAAGTTTTTATACAAAATTTCTGTTTTAAGTCTTAATTTCGTCAAAAACAATCCCTCTTTCATTTAAACTTGTTTTTAGAGTCAAAACCTGTTTTGTTTTAGTCTTTTGAGTCTTTTAAGTTTTATTTTCGTCAGAACCACTTGTTAGGTTTAGAATTGAGTCTTTCTGATTGTTTCTTGCTGTTTTGAGTGTTTTAAGTTAGTTTAGAGTCTATAGAGTCTAGTTTAGTGTTTTTGAGTCTTATTTGTGTTGATTAGCATCCCTAGTTAATCCCCGGTCTAGAACGATCCCTACTTACAACATTGCTACAATTGTCATCAATAGGGTTTAATTTGTGTGTCAAGTTAATTTTCACATAGAAGGATCCTCTAGCTAGCCATTCACCCTTTAATTCACCCAAATTCGTACCAACCTTTGTTTAGTGTCTTAATCAGTTTGTTTTTACTTTAAATTCGTCAAAAACCCAATCCCCTTTACTTTCTTGTGTCAACTTAGTTAGAATCTGTTTAATTTTGTGTCTTTTAGCATTTTGAGTCAAGTTAAAGTTAGAATTCGTCCAAATAACTCCCTAGTGTCTGTTTTGAGTCTATTTGGTTGTTTTAAGCTATTTTGAGTCTTTTAAGTTTGTTTTGAGTCTTGTAAGTCTAGTTTAGTGTTTTAGAGTTTAATTAGTGTAGATTAGCATCCCTTCTAATCCCCGGCTAGAACGATCCCTACTTACACATACTACATTGATAGGGTTTAAATTTGAGTGCAATTTAATTTCACATCACATTTTTGCCGCCGTTGCCGGGGATTAGCAAATTTGCTAATCCCCCGTATCTGTTTGTGTTTTTGTCTTTACATTTTAGTTTTTTGATTTTGTTTTGTTTCGTTGTCTTTGTTTCAGGTACTAGACATGGCAATTGCCAACATTCAAGCTCAATTGGCCAATCTTACTTCTCAATTGTCCCATATTGCCAAAAGAACCACAATGCACACTGCCCCTACATTTAATGTGCCCTATGGGCAAGGATATCAAACTCATCAACGTCCTCAATTCACTGCAAACGGAGGTGCTTGGGGTTATCAAAGCCATAACCAATCAAGGGACAACATGTTTTCCAACGCTTACAATTCGGATTGGAGAGATTATTCAGATTATATGTGGGAGGAACCTCAACAAATTCAACAAGAAGGATATTGGCAGCCATATGAGGAGTTTCATTCAAGACCTATGCAGCCACCACAGCCTCTCCCACAACAATTCCAATCGAATTCAAGTATGCCCATGAGTTATAATGAAATTCTTGTAGGACTAATCTCTTTGACACAGGGCTCACAAAAAGAAGAACAATTGCAGCCATCTGAGGAGTTTTATCAATGGCCACATGCACCATTACAGCCTCCACCACAATCTGCCCAAACAAACTCAGGTATGTCTTTGTGTAATGATAACATTATTCAATTAATCACCTCTTTGACACAGGGAGTAGAAAATCAAAACAAGGAGATGAAAGGCCGAGTCAAAAGAGTGGATGAATTGGAGAAGCAAGTTGGGCAGATTATGGAGTTCATGGTGCAGATTCAAGAGCAAAGTGAACTCTCCAACTCAACTATTGCAAATTCGAAGGAAGATTTTAAAATCCATGATGCAATCACTTTGGGAAGTGCTAGGGAGGTTGAAGTTGACCTAAAAACGTCCAAACATAGCCTAGAAGTGGATGAGGAGCTGCTAATTGAGGAGGAGGAAGAAGACATACACACAGCAAGGGTAGAACAACCATTGTCGCAGCCCCCTAAGCTCTCTCAACCACCCACCACAAGTAAGGACGTCCCAAGTTCAATTCATTCTAATGTTACTCCTCCGAATGCACCTTTTCCTCGCAGGTTTTTAATTCCCAAGAAAGATGAGAGTGAAAAAGACATTGTGGAAGCCATTCCAAAGGTGCAAAGTGATATCCCAATTCTTGGCACACCAAATCAAGTTCCAGATTGTCTTGAAGTGTTCAAAGAACTTTGTACATCAAGAAGAAGGATTCAAGAGAAGGAAGTGGCTGGAGCATATGAAGAATGCATCAAAGAGGATGTTCATGAGAAAACAAAGCCCAAGGAAGTTGAGTTTGATGACACGGGACAAGTCACAACCATCATAGTAAATCTGGCCAAGTTCAAAGTCCCTGAAACTTTCAAAGATGTGGTGTTTGTCATTGAGTTTGTGTTGAAGCAAGCAGGTAAGCCACCTTCCCTAATTTCAATTTTGTTTTCTACTAACTGGCTGTTGTTAATGATTCAGGCACCTACTTTAGATCTTAAACCATTGCCGGATCATTTCAAGTATCACCTTCCATTCAAAGATCAATTCCATGCCGTGACCTCTAATGAAGCATAATCGAAGAATTCGTCCGGCTCGAAGACGTTAAAGCAAGCGCTTCTTGGGAGGCAACCCATGCAAATAAAGAGGACCTAGGAACTCTCCGGCTCGACAACCAGATTTGCGTTTCTAAACCCTACTCTTTATTTCTTTTACTTTGCCATCTTTGTTATGTTAGTTAGTTGTGTTGTTTGCTGTTTGCTTTCTGTGAGTCTATGTTTGAAACATTGAGGACAATGTTTGGTTTAAGTGTGGGGGGCTAAACAAGTGTTTTCATTGAAAAATTCGTAGGTTTTTATCACCCATCACTTCTAAGGTTGTTTTTCACTGTTTTAAGTGTTTTTAGTGTGTTTTGAAGTGTTTTTATATGTCTTGAAAGAAAAATACGAAAATTTTGAAAAAAAATCGAAAACGTTTTGAAAATACCAAAAAGAGTCGTTTTTCAGTCGTTTTTGTGTGTTTGTGTCTTGCAAGGCCTTGCCTTACCTTTTCCACCTTTACCGCACCTACTTGCCCAATTCCCTTGGGATTCTGACTTTAATTCCTTTTTCCCTTCAGGTTTTGATTTAATTTCTGTTTCCTAAATTGTTCCCTAGCTTTATTACCCTAATTCCTTAAATAAACCTTCCTTGTGCCGCACAAAAGGGATCCATTCACTCACCCAATCATTCATTCACGCCAGAAACCATCCCAACTCCCTGGCCGCAACTTCCTTTCACCCTAAACACATTCCTGACCCCAAAACACATCCCATACACTTTACCCACCTTTGTGCCGCAGCAAGGAGGAAGAAGGAAGGACTCTTGGACGTTCAAGCTTGATTGTCGGAGCGTTCTAGGTGTAATTCGTTCTATGTTTACAATGTTTAATTTTTTTTCCTTTTGTTTTGCTGTGAACATGAGTGGCTAAACCCCTCTTGGCTAGGGGTGATTTCAAAGCCATGATTATGTATGCAAATTGAGTTGATAAATTCCAGTTATGAATTCGTGAGTTGTGAATGTAATTGGCTTAACTGTGGAATTGATACCTTATTTGTGTTTGTTGATTAAGGATCGATACTTAGTTGGCATGCATAAATCTGATGCTAGAGTATAAGGGAGTTTCACATAATCATTACAAACTTATATTCATGTGTAGTGAAGGTCGCTGGTCATGATCGCGTTAAGTTCAATTCCTAGCATGAGTATCATGATGTCATAGTTACAAGTGCTTTGTCAATGCTT
This sequence comes from Heteromeles arbutifolia, assembly GCA_024362995.1. Lineage (NCBI taxonomy): Eukaryota > Viridiplantae > Streptophyta > Magnoliopsida > Rosales > Rosaceae > Heteromeles > Heteromeles arbutifolia. Next base: position 31,209,065 of record JANCRC010000002.1, on the reverse strand, counting down.
ATGATTTTCATTGAACGTAATGATCTTTGATTGTATCTCTATTATGATGTCATGTAGGGGACTTTTGAAGAATGCTTTGGGTTGTCGAATGATGTCATCCAATCCAATAACACAAGGAAAATCTGAGGGTTAACTAGTGATGTCACGGTTAATTTGGGGCATTGTCATTCATAATTCAATGAAGGAGTAACTGGAAATCGAGTCGTTTGCATACATGTCACGTGTGGAGAAAGAGCCTCTAGCTAGCCCGTCATCCATATTTTACCAAAATCGTCCAAAATCTGTTTTAGTTTATAATCTGTTTTCTTAAGTTTAAATTCGTCCAAAACAAAACCCCCCCTTTTACTTTCTTGTTTCAAAGTGTTTAAAATCTGTTTTGTTTGTGTTTTTAAGTGTCTTGAGTCAAGTTAAAACCCAAATTCGTCCAAATTTGTGTTTAGAGTCCAAAACTACCCAGTTTGTGTTTTTAGGCAGTTTTGAGTGTTTTTAGCCTATTTTGAGTCTTGTGAACCTGTTTTGAGTCTTTTAAGTCTAGTCTAGTGTTTTCAACTTTGTTTTTACGTTTTTGAGTCAGTTTAGAGGTTTTAGCAAGCCCTCCTAATCCCCGGTTTAGAACGATCCCTACTTATTCATATACTACAATTGTCAAAAGAGGGTTTAATTTGTGTGCTTGTTTTACATCGCATCAAATTTTTGGTGCCGTTGCCGGGGATTAGCAACTTTGCTAATCCCTTGTTTCTTTTTCGTTTGTTTTGTTTAGTTTCTGATTTCATTTCTTTCCTTTGTTTCAGGTACTAGTTTATGACTCGGAGTTCTCAACCTGTTCGTAAGAATATCTTGGAGTTTGACGACGATTTTGAGAGAACTTTGAGAAGGCAAAGAACTCAACAAGCATCTAATCCATCTAGCCCTGAACCTGAGCTTGAAGAACCAGTGCTAGAAGAGGAAGAAAACCCCACGGCATAGGTTGTGGAAGAAGTACAAGCTATAGTAGCGGACAATCGAACAATCAAGGAGCTCTCTGCTTCGGGATTGGCCAATGCCGCACCCCTATGTATTCAATACCCTAGGGCTGCCCAAGACAAGACCGATGAGTTTGAATTGAAGTCCAGTTTGTTGCACCACATTCCAAAGTATCATGGGCTGTCTATGGAGGATCCGAACAAGCACTTGAAAGAGTTCGAAGTAGTGTGTTCAAGCATGACCCCTGTCAACGTCGATGAAAGCATATTGAAGATGAAGGCTTTTCCATTCTCTCTAATGGACAAGGCCAAAGATTGGTTGTATGAATTAGCTCCGGGAACTGTCACCTCTTGGGAGAGCATGAAACGGGCGTTTCTGGAAAAGTTCTTCCCAACTTCTCGAGTCATTCTTCTTCGCAAAAGGATAAGTGGAATTCAGCAAAACGAAGGTGAATCATTTCCCACTTATTATGAACGTTTTAAATCTCTTGTTGCTTCATGTCCACAGCACCAAATGAAGGAGGAGCTTCTTCTTCAATATTTCTACGAGGGGCTTCTACCAATTGAACGCCAAATGCTAGATGCCTCAGCGGGAGGAGCTTTGGTGGACAAGACACCCATGGATGCCAAGACCTTGATTGCTAACCGGGCATTGAACGCTCAACAATATGAAGGTGTTGGGCAAAGAAACCCCCCACGGCAGCAACATGTGAATGAGGTAAGTGCTATTTCCGAACTTCAAAATCAAATGGCTAATCTTACTACTCTTCTTTCTCAGGTTGTGGAAGGACCAAAAGCACAAAGCATGGCTGTTTGTGACGTGTGCTCTATGCAAGGACATCTCACGAATAAGTGCCCTTAGTTGATTAAGAATGGAGGGTGGGAATCAGCGAATGCCGTGGGATTTGGGAATCAACAACCAAGAAGTGATCCGTTCTCTAACACATACAATTCCGGCTGGAGAGATCATCCGAATTTCAAATGGAGAGAGCCGCAACAACCCCAACAACAAGGAGGATTTAGACAGCAACCCCCGGGTTTCTATTCAAAACCATACACACCCACACAGCCCCAAGCACAACCTGCCCAAACCAAATCAGGTTCGTCCGTTGACAATGATCAGATTTTTCAATTACTAACTTCTATGGCACAGAATATGCAAACTAGGGACAAAGATGTGGATGAGTTGAAGAAACAAATGGGCCAAATGGCCGAGTTCATGGGGAAATTTCGAGACCAAGGCCAACTCCCTAGTTCCACCATTCCAAATCCGAAGGGAGGTTTCGAAACTGCAAAAGCCATATTGTTGAGAAGTGGAAAAGAAGTTGGGGCAGGTACACAACCATCAGGTCACAAAGAAGATGAAAAACTTCAATTTGAAGAGGAGTAACAAAGCCAACCCACGGCAAGGAAGGATACACCTTTGCCGCAGGCCCTAAGTGCTCCTAAACCATCAAATCTGTCCAACAAGGGTAAGAATGTGTCAAATTCAATTCCTACTAATGTTTTTCCTTCGAATGTTCCTTTTCCTAGCAGATTCATGCAAACAAAGAAAGAGGAAGCTGAAAAGGACATTCTAGAGACATTTAGGAAAGTTCAAGTCAATATACCACTTTTGGATGCAATTAAGCAAGTTCCGAGGTATGCCAAGTTTCTGAAGGAGCTGTGCACAACTAGGAAGAGAGTTTCAAACAAGGAAGTTGTGAAGGTAAGTGAAAATGTCTCAGCCGTATTGCAACGTAAACTGCCCCCTAAATGCAAAGATCCCGGTAGTTTTACAATTCCTTGTGTAATTGGCAATACTCGTTTTGAATCTGCCATGCTTGACTTAGGTGCATCCATAAATGTCATGCCATATTCAATTTATGCATCTATGAATTTGGGTGAATTGAAAAAGGATGGTGTGATCATACAATTGGCTGATCGTTCTAACGCTTATCCAAAAGGAGTATTGGAGGATGTTCTAGTGCAGGTGAATCACTTAGTCTTCCCGGCTGATTTTTATTTTTTGGACATGGAAGATTCAACCCATTCCACCTCTTTGCCGATTCTCCTTGGTAGGCCATTCATGAAGACAGCCCGCACCAAGATTGATGTGTTCAAAGGAACGTTGTCAATGGAATTTGATGGGGAAGTGATTGATTTCAATATTTCTGAATCCATGAGATATCCTAATGATGATCACTCTTGTTTTTCTATTGATATTATTGATTCTTTGGCGCAGTGGTATTTTGAAGATTTGAATGACGATGTACTTGAAATGGTCATTACAAGAGGAATGAAGCTCAACAACAAGTGGGCAGAACCCGTGCTAACCCACGGCACACATGAACCAATCCATGCCGTGCCCCTTTGTGAGGAATTCATTGAGATGGTTGCTGCCCTTGAGTCATTACCCACGCATGATGGTAAGTCTCCTAACTTTGATTCAATTCCCGTTTCGACTAATAAGTTGCTTCCTTCAGTGATTCAGGCACCTACCTTTGAACTTAAACCATTACCAAACCATTTGAAGTATGTTTTCTTGGGGGAAAAAGAGACCTTACCTGCCATTATTTCCTCATCCCTCACGGCACAAGAAGAAGAGAAGCTAGTGCGTGTTTTAAGGGAGTTCAAATCTGCCCTAGGTTGGACTTTAGCCGACATCAAGGGGATAAGCCCTACAACTTGTATGCATCACATATTTCTTGAGGAGGGGGCCAAACCAACTAGAGAGGCTCAACGCCGTCTCAACCCTCCGATGATGGAAGTTGTGAAAAAGGAGATAATCAAGCTACTTGATTGTGGAGTGATCTATCCTATCTCCGATAGCCGTTGGGTCTCACCTATCCAAGTTGTTCCCAAGAAATCTGGAGTGACGGTTGTAGAGAACGCTGAGAATGAGCTTGTGCCCACCCGAATCCAAACCTGTTGGCGAGTGTGCATTGACTATAGGAAGATCAACGCCACAACAAGAAAGGATCACTTTCCATTGCCATTCCTTGATCAAATGCTTGAGAGGTTAGCGGGTCATTCATTTTATTGTTTTCTTGATGGATACTCTGGTTATAATCAAATTGTCATCGCCCCGGATGATCAAGAAAAGACCACTTTCACTTGTCCCTTTGGAACATTTGCATATCGACGCATGCCATTCGGATTGTGCAATGCCCCTGCCACGTTTCAAAGGTGTATGGTTAGTATATTTTCTGATTATGTTGAAAGGATTATTGAGATATTCATGGATGATTTTAGTGTGTTTGGTGATTCATTCGATAATTGCTTGGATAATCTCACTTTAATCTTGAAACGTTGTGTGGAAACAAACCTTGTGTTAAATTGGGAGAACTGTCATTTCATGGTTAAACAAGGTATTGTTTTGGGTCACATAATCTCTGAAAAAGGTATTGAGGTTGATAAGTCTAAAATAGATCTTGTACGTTACTTACCCTCTCCTACTTCGGTTAGAGAGGTTCGTTCTTTCCTTGGTCATGCAGGATTCTATAGACGATTTATCAAGGATTTTTCAAAGATTGCACAGCCCCTATGCCGTCTCCTACAAAAGGAAGTGTCTTTTGAATTCAATGAGGCATGTGAGAAAGCATTCAACCATCTCAAGACCTTGCTCACCACGGCACCAATCATCACTCCACCAGATTGGAGCATTCCCTTCGAGCTCATGTGTGATGCATCGGATTATGCAATTGGAGCTGTTTTGGGCCAAAGGAAAAACAAGCAGCCACATGTCATTTATTATGCTTCACGCACCTTAAATGATGCCCAATTGAATTATTCCACAACTGAAAAAGAACTCTTGGCTGTTGTATTTGCATTAGATAAGTTTCAATCTTATTTAATTGGCACTAAAGTCATTGTTTTCACTGATCATGCAGCTCTGAAGTACTTGCTCACCAAAAAGGAAGCTAAACCACGACTCATTCGCTGGATGCTTTTACTTCAAGAGTTCGACATTGAAATTAGGGACAAAAAGGGGTGTGAAAACGTGGTGGCTGACCACCTCAGTCGGATGGTGCGTGAAGAGGAGTCCATTCCCATTTCAGAAATGTTTCCGGATGAGCAACTACTGTCCATTGAGGTAAGTATACCTTGGTACGCTGATTTGGTCAACTATTTGGTGTCTAAGCAAATTCCAAACATTCTAAGCAAGTCCCAAAGTGACAAACTTAAAAAGGATGCACGTTTTTATGTTTGGGACGACCCATATTTGTGGAAATTTTGCTCTGATCAAATTGTGCGTAGATGTGTTCATGAATCTGAGTTTAATCCAATTCTAAGCTTTTGCCATTCTTATGCATGTGGGGGACATTTTGGTACCCAAAGAACAGCCCTTAAGGTGTTAGAAAGTGGTTTTTATTGGCCTACATTGTTCAAAGATGCTCGAATGTTTTGCTTAACATGTGATAGATGTCAAAGAACAGGTAGCATAGGTGCCAAGGATCAGATGCCGCAACCCCCTATCTTCAATGTTGAAATTTTTGATGTTTGGGGTATTGATTTCATGGGGCCCTTCCCTTCTTCTTATGGTTTTACTTATATCTTGCTTGCAGTCGATTATGTTTCCAAATGGGTAGAAGCAAAGGCTATCCGGACTAATAATTCTAGAGTGGTTGCAGATTTCATTAAAACTAACATTTTTTCTAGATTTGGGATGCCTCGGGTCTTCATCAGTGATGGAGGGTCACATTTTTGCAATCGAACCATTGAGGCGCTGTTTAAGAAATATGATGTCAAGCATAAGGTTTCAACACCTTAGCATCCTCAAACAAGTGGCCAAGCCGAAGTTTCAAATAGAGAAATCAAGCAAATCTTGGAGAAAACCGTTGGGGCAACCCGGAAGGATTGAAGCTTGCGTTTAGACGATGCACTGTGGGCGTATCGAACAGCCTACAAAACACCCCTAGGGATGTCTCCATTTCGGCTGATCTATGGCAAGCCGTGCCATCTACCTGTAGAACTAGAGCACAAGGCGCATTGGGCTGTGAAAACATTCAATTTGGACTTAGATGCTGCTGGAATGCATAGAAAGCTCCAATTGAATGAACTTGAGGAGCTAAGGAACGAAGCATATGAGAATGCCCGGATTTACAAGGAGAAAACAAAGGCGTTTCATGACCAGATGATTCGGGGCAAAACATTCTCTATTGGGCAGAAAGTGTTGCTTTTCAATTCCCGTTTACGTTTATTTCCTGGTAAGTTACGTTCCAAGTGGATTGGACCTTTTGTTGTTACTAATGTTTTTCCATATGGTGCAGTTCAAGTCCAAAGCTTACGGAATGGGCAAGAATTCAAGGTAAACGGACATCGATTGAAGCAATACTATGAAAGTGCCGTGGGGCAGGTTGTGGAGGAAGTCCCTCTCCAGGCCGTGGGCTCCAATGGGGAGTGAATGAGTTCTTCGTCCGGCTGCAAGACGTTAAAGCAAGCGCTTCTTGGGAGGCAACCCATGCATTCAACAAAGGAGGACCTAGGAATCACTCCAATTCCAGATTTGCGTTCCTAAACTCTTCTCTTTGTTGTTGTTTCGTTTCTGCCAAGTTTAGTTTGTTTAGTTGCTGTTTGTTTGTTTACTTGTGATTTGTGTGAGTTTATGCTTGAAACATTGAGGACAATGTTTGATTTAAGTGTGGGGGGGTAACAAAGTGTTTTTGATGCAAATTCGTGAGATTTTACGACCCATTACTTCAAGAGTTGTTTCAAGCTGTTTTTAAGCTGTTTTGGTGTGTTTTAGTGTGTTTTGGCATAAAAATCCGAAAATCTCATAAAAATTTGAAAAATTGTTTTGAAAAACCCAAAAAGAGTCGTTTGTGTGTATGTTTGTGTCTTAGGGAACCTTCCAACACAATGATGAGGATTTGGTTTTTAATTGCATGGCTGTTAAAGAAAGTTATAACATGGATGAAAGTTTGATTTACTCTTTGGTTTATGCTTGGTTGTGGTTATAATTTATGAATTCACATGCAATCTTAAAGGATAAAATCAGTTTTTGTAACATGCTTGAAGGAAGGAACTCGAATTAACGCTACAACCTTGTGAGACTTGAGCCTAAAACATTCTTTTGGAGAGTTATAATCTGTGCATTCTTGCTTTCTAAAGTCGTTGCATGATCTCATTATTCTTTGCTTGGTTGCTACTTAGAAGGTGTTTCATCATTTAGTTCCAAATACTAGAACTCATGCCCGTTCCATTCAAAGCATGACATTGATTTGCATACCACATATCAAGATGAAGTTGTGTAGTGACCACCATAGCCAAACAGCCGTACCCCCTTTTCATATGTTTTGTAGGTTTAACCCCTTTGAGCCTTGTTTAGCCTATGTTCTTTGTTAACCCACACTATCCTCACCTAGCCTAGATTAGGACCATCCATACCCTTGTTCTTGAAGCATAGTGAAGCATGACTTAAAAAGAATTCCTTTTGATTGACTTCTTGCAGAAAACAAGTGTGGGGGAAGGGATTTGTGTGTGTTTGTGTGCCAAGAAAGAAAAAAAAAGGCATGGGTTTGAGATAAAAAGAAAATTCGTGGAAAAAGAAAAAGAAAAAGAAAAAGTTGTGAAAAGAATGAAAAAGAGTTGAAAATTATATGAAAAAGAGTTCTAAAGTGTTGTTTGTTGAAGAAAGGGTCCAAAACATTGAATTCGGCCCTAAGAGTGTGTAAATCTTCCCTTTTTGTGTTTAAAGTGATTTCTACATTCAAAAGTGAATTCTAAGTGTTGATTTCATTGCTTTGCTTGCTATTCTTTAAGAACCCTTGTTTTCCATATCCTTTCTTTCTTACCCAACACCTTTAGCCCCGTTACAACCCTTTAACTTCGATCTTGGGTGTTATGTGTTTCAATATGTGGAGTTTGGAATTGGTATGAGCATATGGTGTCACTGGTTCTCGCATCTAAGTAGTAGCATTCCATTCATGAGATCATATCTAAACAAGCTTATTAACTCCAGAAATTGCTTTCTTTGCTATAACATATGTGAGTGTTCGTTTTCATGTTTACATCAATCTTCTCACATATACCTAGTGTAGGGTGTGTAGTCAGAAATTTTGAGTGAAAATTGAGTGCATATCTTGTAAGGAATTGAGGGAATTCTCTAAGGCGTGTTACTACATTCAAAATGTTGTTTTAATTGCTTAAATGCGAGCTAGTGAATGGTGACCATGATTAAGTATGTGCTCAAGTGTTAAGTTGACTAAAATCTGTGGGAATGATGATTTTTGACATGTCATGTGCATTGGAAATCCCTGAGGTGATTGTTGGAAGGTGTAGGTTGTGTTTTGTTTGTTTTGTTTCGTTTTGTTTTCTTTGTTTGTTTTGTTTTGCTCGAGGACTAGCAAAAGCTAAGTGTGGGGGTATTTGATTGGAGCATATTTAGGCGACTTAGTTGGCTTGTTCTTGTGCATTTATGTTGTGTTTTCTTAGTTATTTTAGTCTTTTAAGCCATTTTCGTGTGTTTTCAGGTTCTAAGGGCAAAGTATGCAAGAAAGTGCATTTTGGAGCTTTTTGGAGCAAAATTGGGCTTGGGATGGACATCACATGTTTGGAGCAAAAGGAATGGACGAAATTGAAGACTTGAAGAAGTTAGGATTCCTAATCAACGAAGGATTCCTAATCAAAGAAGGATTCCTAGAAGAACAAGGATTTCTACTTGAAGTAGGAAAGTTAAGCCAATGTTTCCTATTTTGGTTTGACCTTTCCTAGTCCTAAATATTCCTAAGTTCCAGCAACATTGAAGGCCTCCTATACATTTTAGGACACAAAGTGAACTTCCCTTGTACCTAAAGAACTCTTGCCGCACCTTCTCTTGCTTTCCCCATCCTTGCCGTGCAAGGCATCCCTTTATTACCCAAAATCTGGACCTAAAACAGAAAGGAAACCCTTTTGCCTTGCCTTGCAAGGCCTTGCCTTACCCTTTCCACCTTTGCCGCACCTACTTGCCCAATTCCCTTGGGATTCTGACTTTAATTCCTTTTTCCCTTCAGGTTTTGATTTAATTTCTGTTTCCTAAATTGTTCCTTAGCTTTATTACCCTAATTCCTTAAATAAACCTTCCTTGTGCCGCACAAAAGGGATCCATTCACTCACCCAATCATTCATTCACGCCAGAAACCATCCCAACTCCCTGGCCGCAACTTGCTTTCACCCTAAACACATTCCTGACCCCAAAACACATCCCATACACTTTACCCACCTTTGTGCCGCAGCAAGGAGGAAGAAGGAAAGACTCTTGGACGTTCAAGCTTGATTGTCAGAGCGTTCTAGGTGTAATTTGTTCTATGTTTACAATGTTTAATTTCTTTTCCTTTTGTTTTGCTGTGAACATGAGTGGCTAAACCCCTCTTGGCATGCATAAATCTGATGCTAGAGTATAAGGGAGTTTCACATAATCATTACAAACTTATATTCATGTGTAGTGAAGGTCGCTGGTCATGATCGCGTTAAGTTCAATTCCTAGCATGAGTATCATGATGTCATACTTACAAATGCTTTGTCAATGCTTATGATTTTCATTGAACGTAATGATCTTTGATTGTATCTCTATTATGATGTCATGTAGGGGACTTTTGAAGAATGCTTTGGGTTGTCGAATGATGTCATCCAATCCAATAACACAAGGAAAATCTGAGGGTTAACTAGTGATGTCACGGTTAATTTGGGGCATTGTCATTCATAATTCAATGAAGGAGTAACTGGAAATCGAGTCGTTTGCATACATGTCACGTGTGGAGAAAGAGCCTCTAGCTAGCCCGTCATCCATATTTTACCAAAATCGTCCAAAATCTGTTTTAGTCTATAATCTGTTTTCTTAAGTTTAAATTCGTCCAAAACAAAACCCCCCCTTTTACTTTCTTGTTTCAAAGTGTTTAAAATCTGTTTTGTTTGTGTTTTTAAGTGTCTTGAGTCAAGTTAAAACCCAAATTCGTCCAAATTTGTGTTTAGAGTCCAAAACTGCCCAGTTTGTGTTTTTAGGCAGTTTTGAGTGTTTTTAGCCTATTTTGAGTCTTGTGAACCTGTTTTGAGTCTTTTAAGTCTAGTCTAGTGTTTTCAACTTTGTTTTTACGTTTTTGAGGCAGTTTAGAGGTTTTAGCAAGCCCTCCTAATCCCCGGTTTAGAACGATCCCTACTTATTCATATACTACAATTGTCAAAAGAGGGTTTAATTTGTGTGCTTGTTTTACATCGCATCAGGTACCTTCCAACACAATGATGAGGATTTGGTTTTTAATTGCATGACTGTTAAAGAAAGTTGCAAACATGGATTGAAGTTTGATATGCTCTTTGGTTTATGCTTGGTTATAGTTGACATTCATGCATTCACATGTAATCACAAAAAGGATAAAATCAGTTTTTGTAACATGCTTGAAGGAAGAAACTCAAACAAACGCTACAACCCTGAGAGACTTGAGCCTATACGTTCTTTGGAGATTTATTCATCTTGACATTCTTTGTTTTCTAAAGTCGTTGCATGATCTCATTATTTCTTTGCTTGGTTGCTACTTAGAATGCATTTCATCATTTAGTTCCAAATACTAGAACTCATGCCCGTTTCATTCAAAGCATAAAATTGATTAGCATAACAAATAACAAGATGAAGTTGTTTAGTTAAACCAGAGCCAAAAAGCCTCAACCTTTGCATATGTATTGTAGGTTTAGCCCCTTGGAGCCATATTTAGCCTATTTTCTTTGTTAACCATATTATCCTTACCTAGCCTAGATTAGGATCATCCTTACCCTTGTTCTTAAGGCATAGTGAAGCATGACCTAGAGTGAATTCCCTTTGTTGGTTATTGATGTGAGAATTACTTGACACTCAAATTAAAACCCTATCGACGTAGTATATGAAAGTAGGGATCGTTTAAGGCCGGGGATTAGAAGGGATGCTAATCTATACAAATTAAACTCTAGAACACTAAAACTGGACTCTAGACAATGAAAACAGGTACTATGGGTCAATCTGAACGAATTTTAACTTCAAACAACTTAAAACAACCTAACTTGACTCAAACAAATCAAAACAAACTTAAAACAACAAATAAAACTCAACTAGACAGATTCTAGACACTAGAGACTCAAAACAACAAAACTAACTTAAACAGACTCAAAACAGGTTCTAAGGGGTGAATTGGATGACTTTTGGACTAGTTAGACTCAAAACACTAAAAGGGGACATATTTGGACGAATTTAAACAAACTAAGACTCAATTAAGAACTAGGGGGGTTTTTGGACGATTTAAGCAAAACTAAGCAGATTTAGGCAAACAAAGTAAATTGAAAGAGATAAAGGTGAATTCAGGGGTGAAAACTAGTTAAAGGGTTCCTCTCCACACATGAACATATGCATATGAATTGATTTCCAGTTATTCTTTCGATAACCATGAATGACAATGCTTTGAATTAATTGTATTGCACTAATCAATTCCCAGATTTCCCTAAGTTCATTGAATTGAATGGATAACGCATCACAACCAAATTATTCTTATCAAGTTCCCTAACTATGGAATACGCATGATAGAGATACATATCAAAGATCATTAAGTTCCATGGAAATCATAAACATTGACAAGGCATTCATAACTATGGAATACGCATGTTACTCTTGCCTAGGATTTACTTAACACAATTGTGACTAGCAATCTTTACTACTTGTGAATATAAGTTCCTAACGATTAGGTGAAATTCCTTTATATCCTAGCATCAAATTCATGCATGCAAACTAAGTATGCATCCTTAATCAACACACAAGAACAAGTTCTTAATAAAACAGTTAAGCAAACCACATTCACAATTTATGAAACAATAACTGAAGGTAATCAATTCATATTAAACATATGTCCATGGCTTTGATTCCACCTCTAACTACAACGGAATTAGTTCCACATGTTCAACATAATTGAAAAGCAAGTTAAATTAAACATGAAAACGAAACAAGAGAAGAAAGAACTCCTCCTTCTCCAATGGAAGCCACGGCAAGGCCTTGTATTCCCTTCTCTGCAGCAAAATATGGATTCCTGAATGTATATGGGGGTGGGTGGATGGTATGGTGCGGTCAGAAACTATGGAGAATGGTGAGGGAAGGGTGCAGCAGAGAGTGGTGGGTGATTTCTTGCTTGAATGATGTATATGGAGGGTGGTGAAACCTGCGGCAACCCTCTAAACTTGTATATATAGGCACCACAAACCCTAGGGTAATCAGATTAGGGCTAGGACTCAGCATAAACAAGGAATTAGGGCCCTAGGTGCGGCAGAAATTGTGAATCCATTAGGAAAAAGGATTGTGGCCCAATTGATTTCTGAAAAGGATTTGTAGAACCCAAATCCACAAGGAAAAGGCTTAATAAGTCAGAATCCAAGAGGGAATGGGAGTGAGAAGGCACGGCACAAAAGGATAAGGCAGGGAGCCTTGCAAGGCAAGGAAAAGACCTTCTAGAAAGGAGGGAGGTGCCAGATTTTTAGGCTTCTAGAAAGAATGTGGTTCTGGGCAGATTTTGGGGTTTCTAGAAGAGTTTGGGGCGCCACTTTTGTAGGAGAATGGATACGACTTCTAGAAATCAGGTTTTAAGTCCCCTAAACTGAAGAAAACAGGTTAGGATAAGATTAGGATAAGATAAGATAAGGATTGGATAAGATAAGATAAGATAAGGTTGTTTTGGATAATGTTTTGGATAATTCTCCTTCTTTTGAGCTGATTCCTTATCTTCTTTATCTTTGACTTCTTTCTTCCATCTTCTTAGCTGATTTCAAGCCTTTATATCTTCAATTTCGTCCATCAACTTGCCTCCATGCTTGCACTACCCAATCTTGGCCCAAAAGTGCTCTAGAATGCTCCAAATTGCTTTTTTTTGCCATCTTGACACTTTGAACCTACAAACACACGAAAATAGCTTAAAATACAAAATTAACTAAGAACTAACAACGTAAATGCATGAAAACAAGCTAACTAAGTCGTATAAATATGCTCCTATCAGTTATTAGGCAGCAATCAAGTGTGGGGGAGGTTGTACAATGTTGTGTGCCAAAATAAAGGGCACGGGTGAGAAGAAAAAAAAGGAGAACAAAATTTGTGAGAAAAAGAAAAGAAAAAGAGAAGTATATGAAAAAGTGTGAAAAGTGTTCAAAATAAGTGAGAATAAGCTCGCAAGTGTTGGGTGTTGAAGAAAGGGTCCAAAAAGGTTGAATTCGGCCCTAAGTATGTGTGATCTTCCGCTTTGTGTTCAAAGTTTGTTTTTACATTTAAAAAGGGAGTTCTAAGTGTCATATTTCTTACTTTGCTTGCTATTGCTTTAAGAGCGTTTGTTTTCCTTACCTTTCTTTGTTAGCCAATGCCCTTAGCCCCGTTACAACCCTTTTGACTTCAATCTTGATTGTTATGTGTTTCAATATGTGGAGTTTGGGATTGGTATGAGCATATGGTATCCCTGGTTCTCGCGTCTAAGTAGTGGCATTCCATTCATGAGATCATATATATACATGCATTAATAATTCCAGAAATTGCTGTCTTTGCTATATACATATGTGAGTATTAGTTTTCTTATTACATCAATCTTCTCACATATACCTAGTGTAGGGAGTGTAGTCAGAAAATCTGAGTGAAAATTGAGTGCATATTTAGTAAGGAATTGAGGGATTCTCTAAGGCATGTTACTACATTCAAAAAGTTGTTTTAATTGATTAGATGCGAGCTAGTGAGTGGTAACTGTGATTAAGTATGTGCTCGAGGGTGGGGATAACTAAAATCTATGTAAGTAATGATTTTTAACATGTTATGTTCCATTGGAAATCCCTAAGGTGAACGTTGGAGGGTTTAGGTTATGTTTTGTTTGTTTTGCTCGAGGACTAGCAAAAGCTAAGTGTGGGGGAATTTGATAGGAGCATATTTATGCGACTTAGTTAGTGTGTTTTCTTGCATTTACTTAGTTATTTGTTGCTTATTATAGTGTCTTAAGTCATTTTCGTGTGTTTATAGGTCCTAGAAGCAAAGTTGGCAAAAAGATGCAATTTGGAGCATTTTAAAGCAGTTTTGGGCCAAGAATGGATGTCACAAGTATGGAGCAAGATGGATGGACGAATTTGAAGTTCAAGAGAGGCTAGGAATGTGCAAAAGAGTTGAAGAAATAAATCCAAGTCAAAGAAGATAAGGAATCAGCTGCAAAGAAGGAGAATTATCCAAAACCTTATCCAACCTTATCTTATCTTACCTTATCTTATCCTATCCTAATCCTTTCTTAACTTAATTCCTATTGCAAAAGGGATTCAATTTCAGTTTAGGAGACCTAAAAACCTGATTTCTAGGAACCTTATCCCTTCCTACAAAGGTGCCGCACCTATCCCCTTCTAGAAACCCCAAAATCAGCCAAATAACACCCTTTCTAGAAGTCCCTAAAAAGGTGGCGCCCCAAGCCTTCTAGATGCATGATCCAGCCGCACCTTTCTCCTAATTCCCTTTGGTTTTTGGCCTTCTAGATGTCCTATTTCCTGCTAGGATTACATAAACGTTTTCCCCTTAGAATTGTGATTTTATTTTCCTACACAAACAACATTTTGTAATCCTTCTCTTACATAACTTGTTGGTGCCGCACCCTCTCCCTATATATATATATTTTCTGCACCATTCAACAACACCATCTCTCATTCACATCTCTCTACACCACCATCTACCATTCAACCTCATTGTGCCGCAGTTTGCAAAGGAAGGAAGGAAGAAATCTGGAGCGTTTCTAGGTGTATTCTATCTTTACTCTTGATGTTTAAATTTAATTGTCTTTGTTTATTTGCGATCATGAGGAACTAAACCCCTTCTTAGCTAGGGGGAATTCGAAACCATGAGCATATATGTGATATGAATTGATTTCATCCAGTTGTGATTTCATAAATCGTGAATGCAATTTGCTTAACTGTTTGATTTATAACTTATTCTTGTATGTTGATTTGGGATGCATACTTAATTTGCATGCATGAATTTGATGCTAAAATATAAGGGAGTTTCACCTAATCGTTACAAACTTATATTTACAAGTAGTGGAGGTTGCTAGTCACGATCGCGTTAAGTAAATTCCTGGCAGGAGTGTCATGCAGTCATAGTCACGAATGTCATGTCAATGCTTATGATTTTCACAAAGCTTAATGATCTTTGATATGTATCTCTAGTATGCAGTCATATAGGGAACTTGATAAGAATAATTTGGTTTGCGGCGCTACGTCCAAATTCAAAGAACTTAGGAAAATCTGAAGGTTAATGCGTGCAGTCACGATTAATTTGGGGCATTGTCGTTCATGGTTTATAGAAAGAACAACTGGAAATCGATTTGTGTTGCATATATGTCATGTGTGGAGAAGGATCCTCTAGCTAGCCATTCACCCTTTAATTCACCCAAATTCGTACCAACCTTTGTTTAGTGTCTTAATCAGTTTGTTTTTACTTTAAATTCGTCAAAAACCCAATCCCCTTTACTTTCTTGTGTCAACTTGATGCGAAATATATAAGCACACAAATTAAACCCTCTTTTTGACAGTTGTAGTATATGTATAAGTAGGGATCGTTCTAGGCCGGGGATTAGGAGGGATTGATAAACCACTTGAAAACTGACTCAAAAACTTAAAACAAAGTTAAAACACTAAATTAGACTCAAAGAATGCAAAACTATACTCTAAAACACTAAAACAAACCAAAAGACTCAAAACAGCAAACAAACGCTCAAAACTGCCTTAAAATCACTTTCTGGGCAGTTTTGAACACTAAGGAACAATTTGGACGAAAACAGTTTATAACTTGACTCAAGACACTTTAAAACACAAACTAAATTGATTTCTAACTAATTTGACACTTCAAAATAAAGGGGGAATTGGTTTTGACGAAATTGAAAACAAAACATAAACTTTGTAAAACAAAACAGATTGTAAAACGAAATTGGTTAAATGAATGGATGGAAGGCTAGCTAAGGGGTTCTTCTCCACACATGTCATACTTGCATACAAAACGATTTCTAATTGCAATTCAATAAACCACGAATTCTCAACACTCCAAGTTAATTAGGTCCGCTTAAATTAACTCTCAGATTTCCCTTATGTCAATGAATTGGACGGAAAATGCGCATCACAATCAAATTATTCTTCAAGAGTTCTCTATATGAAAGCGCATACTACAGATACAATCAAAGATCATTACGTTCAATGGAAATCATAAGTATTGACGAGGCACTTGTAACTATGAAAGCGCATGATACTTATGCCAAGAATTTACTTAACACAATTGAGATCATCAACCTTTACTACTTGTGAATATAAAGTTGTAACAATTAGGTGAAACTTCCTTATATCCTAGCATTAGATTTATGCATGCAAACTAAGTTGGCCACCTCAATCAACACACACAAATCAGTTTTAATATGAACAGATAAGTAAATTGAATTCACAACTTATGAAACGCAATTAGAGGTAATCAAGTCATATAGCAAGCATAAACATGGTTTCGAATCCCCCCTAGCCAAGGGGAGTTTAGTTCCTCATACGTACAGAACAAAGAGTATTGAATGTAAACATTGAAATCAAAGGAAAGGAAACACCTAAAACTTCCAGCAATTCGAACTTGAATGGCATGCACGTCCAGGGCTTCTTCTCCTCTTCTTTGCTGCGGCACAAGGGTTGGTGATGAGTTTTTGGGGGTTATGAATGGTGTAGAAGGCTGGGTTATTGGCTAGGATGGATGTATGGTGTGGCAGGTAGTGAATTAGGTCAGAAACTATGGAGAATGGTGAAGGATAGGCGCGGCAGAGAGTGGGGAAGAGTTTCTGGCGACAATGGTTGTGTATCGAGGTGGTGTACCCTGCGGCAACCCTTTAAACTTATATATATAGGCACCACAAACCCTAGGTAAATCAGATTAGGACTTCTAGAAAGCCAAATCCATCCAGAAATAGGTTTAAAACAATCAGATTTCTAATGGGAAAAGGCCTAAGGTGCGGCAGGTTTGGATAAGGAGGGATAAGGCTTCTAGAAAGCCTTGCAAGGCAAGGAAATCAGATTCTAGAAGGGAAGGAGGGGCCAGATTTTTAGGGTTCTAGAAGGAATGTGTTTTGTGGCAGATTTTGGGGTTTCTAGAAGGATTTGGGGCGCCACTTTTATAGGACAAGGGATAGGACTTCTAGAAATCAGGTTTTAAGTCCCCTAAACTGAAGAAAACAAGTTAGGATAAGATTAGGATAAGATTGGATAAGATAAGGTAAGATAAGATAAGATAAGATAAAGTTGTTTTAGATAATGTTTTGGATAATTCTCCTTTTTTTGAGCTGATTCCGTATCTTCTTTATCTTTGACTTCTTTCTTCCTTCTTCTTAGCTGATTTCAAGCCTTTATATCTTCAATTTCGTCCATCAACTTGCCTCCATGCTTACACTACCCAATCTTGGCCCAAAAATGCTCTAGAATGCTCCAAATTGCTTCTTTTTGCATACTTGCCCTTAGAACCTGAAAATACATCAAACTAGCTTAAAAGACTACTTTAACTAAGGAAAAACAACATAAATGCACAA
Source organism: Heteromeles arbutifolia (assembly GCA_024362995.1). NCBI lineage: Eukaryota > Viridiplantae > Streptophyta > Magnoliopsida > Rosales > Rosaceae > Heteromeles > Heteromeles arbutifolia. The sequence goes on along the minus strand of JANCRC010000002.1, from coordinate 31,191,583 downwards.
GAACAAGCTAACTAAGGTGCATAAATATGCTCCTATCACAACTTAGTTAGAATCTGTTTAATTTTGTGTCTTTTAGCATTTTGAGTCAAGTTAAAGTTAGAATTCGTCCAAATAACTCCCTAGTGTCTGTTTTGAGTCTATTTGGTTGTTTTAAGCTGTTTTGAGTCTTTTAAGTTTGTTTTGAGTCTTGTAAGTCTAGTTTAGTGTTTTAGAGTTTAATTAGTGTAGATTAGCATCCCTTCTAATCCCCGGCTAGAACGATCCCTACTTACACATACTACATTGATAGGATTTAAATTTGAGTGCAATTTAATTTCACATCAAATTTTTGTGGGGCGCCAGAGTTTTAGGGCTTCTAGAAATGAGTGTTGTGGCATGTTTCTAGAAAGAAAAGGCCTTCTAAAAATAGGTTTTAGGTGTCTTAATATGAAAAGGAGTCCCTCTTGCAGCTGGAATTAAGGTTAAGATAAGGTTAGTTTGGATAAGATAAGGTTGGATAAGGTTGTATTTAGATAATGTTCCTTCTTTTTAGCTGATTCCTTATCTTCAAGGACTTGAATTAATTTCTCCATCTCTTTTGCACATTCCTAGCCTCTCTTGAACTTCAATTTCGTCCATCCACCTTGCTCCTGATTGATGTGATATAAGTTAAGCACTCAAATTAAACCCTCTTTTTGACAGTTGTAGTATATGTATAAGTAGGGATCGTTCTAAACCGGGGATTAGCAGGGATTACTAAAACCTCTAAACTGACTCTAAAACACAAAAACAAAGTTAAAAACGTATGGAAAGACTCAAGGGACTCAAAACAAGCTAAAAACACTCAAAACTGCCTAAAAACACAATCTGGGCAGTTTTGAACTCTAAACACTTCTTTGGACAAATTTAAGGTTTTGACTTGACTCAAAAGACTCTAAAACACAAACAAAACAGATTTTAGACACCTTGAAACAAGAAAGTAAAAGGGGGTTTTGGTTTTTGACGAATTTAAAACTAAAAACAGAAACTTTGCATAAAAACTTTAGAAAAAACGATTTTGATGAATTAAGAAGGGTGAAAGGCTAGTTAAAGGGTCCTTCTCCACACATGATATATGCATTTGAACCAATTTCCAGTTATTATTCCTTTAGACTTGAATGACAACACCCCAAGTTAACCGTGACAGCACAAATTAACTCTCAGATTTTCCTTAGTTCATTGAATTGAATGGAAGACGCATTACAACCAAATTATCCTTTTCAAGTCTCCTAACTATGACAGGATGATAGAAAACATATCAAAGGTCATTACGTTCTTTGAAAATCATAAGTGCTGACGAGGCATTCGTAACTATGACAGCATGATACTCTTGCCTAGGACTTACTTAACATGATTGTGACTAGCAACCTTTACTACTTGTGAATATAAGTTCATAACGATTAGGTGAAACTCCCTTATACTCTAGCATCAAATTCATGCATGCAAATTAAGTGTCGACCCCCAATTAACACACACAAACAAGTCTTAATAACTCAGTTAAGCAAATCACATTCTCATCTTAAGAAACAATAACTAGATGTAATCAATTCATATAAAACATATAATCATGGCTTCAAATTCACCTCTAACTATAAAGAAATTAGTTCCTCATGTCCACAAACAAACAAACATAAATAAACTTAAACATTGAACAAAGATAGAAAACACCTAGAAAATGCTCCAGAGTCCTTTCTTCCTTGCAAGCTACGGCACAAGAGGGTATGGCTGATTTGTGGTGTAGAGATATGTGAATGAGAGATGGTGTGTTGAATGGTGCAGCAAATATGTGAATATATAGAGGGAGGGTGCGGCACAATCAGATGGTGTAGGAAAAGGATTACAAAATGTAGTTTGTGTAGGAAAATAAAACACAATCCTAAGGGGAAAGGGTTTATGTAATCCTAGCAGGAAATAGGACATCTAGAAGACCAAAAACCAAAGGGAATTAGGCTAAAGGTGCAGCTGGATCATGCATCTAGAAGGCTTGGGGCGCCACCTTTTTAGGGACTTCTAGAAAGAGTGTTATTTGGTTGATTTTGGGGTTTCTAGAAGGGGATAGGTGCGGCACCTTTATAGGAAGGGATAAGGTTCCTAGAAATCAGGTTTTAAGGTCTCTTAAACTGAAATTGAATCCCTTTTTGCAGCAGGAATTAAGTTAAGAAAGGATTAGGATAGGATAAGATAAGGTTTGGATAAGATAAGGATAAGATAAGGTAGTTTTGGATAATTCTCCTTCTTTCTAGCTGATTCCTTATCTTCTTTGACTTGGATTTATTTCTTCAACTCTTTTGCACATTCCTAGCCTCTCTTGAACTTCAAATTCGTCCATCCATCTTGCTCCAATCTTGTGCTATCCATTCTAAGCCCAAAACTGCTCTAAAATGCTCCAAATTGCATCCTTTTGCATACTTTGCTTCTAGGACCTATAAACACACGAAAATGACTTAAGACACTATAATAAACAACAAATAACTAAGTAAATGTAAGAAAACACACTAACTAAATCGCACAAATATGCTCCTATCACTGATGCGATGTAAAACAACACACAAATTAAATCCTCTTGTTGACAGTTGTAGTAAAGATGCAAGTAGGGATCGTTCTAGACCGAGGATTAGGAGGGATTGCTAAAACACTTGAAACTGACTTAAAAACGTAAAACTAAGTTTAAAACACTAAACTTGACTCAAAGAATGCAAAACTAGACTCTAATGACTCAAAACAACTAAATTGACTCAAAATAGCTTAAAACAGACTCTAGGGATGAATTTGGACGAATTTGGATGTCACAGCCCGTCCCGGAATTAATTAATTGAGGATGTGAAATGACGGGATTGCCCTAGAATTTACTACGGTATGTGACATTTCATTGGGTTTTATTGTCCTATCCTAAGTTTGTTTTGGAAAAAATTGTTGGAAATTAATTTGGAATTATTTTATGTGGTTGGGGTGTTTGTTGACCACACACACCTTCATTTTCTCACTCTCTCTCCCGCATGCTCACGGTCACTCTCTCTCCCTTCTCTTTCGAAAGGTACGGACAACCCCAAAGGCCATCAAACCTTCACGGATCGACGTGGTTGAGACCACCATCGTATTCCTAGAGACCATACGAACACATTGGTACCCATTTCAGGTAAGGGTTCATTCGTTTTCACGCTGAAATCACGAGGTCCGTGATTGTCACTATTCACCAACTTTTAAATGGTTGCATTTTAGGACAATCCAATCTTACCACGAGCTTAAGGAGGTCCCTACGAAGCTCGGAGTGCTTCGTTTGAAGGTTTGGGACGTCGGGATCACAAGGTTCGAAGGTGGCCGATTTTCGTGAAAATTTTCCCGACGCGATTTGGAAGGTTTTGAGGCTCCAAAGAGGTATAGCCTTCTTCCTCTCATGATTTGTGACATTTTGGTGAAAATTTTATGAAAAATGGTGCAAAAACGAGCGAGAAAAGGGCAGTTGCAGGGTTGCCCAGAATCCGGCGCCGGTGGCACTGTTCCGGCGTCGGGAGGTTGAAGATGATGCGCGTGGGGGGCGCGTGAGGCCGTGGCCTCCCCGGCGCGTGAGGGCGCGTGGGCCCTAGAAAAATTAACTTAAAAATATCACGATGTTCGTGAGGTTGTGTAGATCACGTTGGTATATTCATATGCCAAAATTGAGCATTTTATGAGAAGTTATTTCGAATTGTTGGTTATGTGCTTAAAATAACGTTTTTATAGTTGTTTCGCATATAGGTGAGATCTACCCCGAGGACGAGCGCAGTCAGAGGCGTCACGGGGGTGACGACCCTGCGACATACCAGTGAGTGGGCAGTTTTGTTTTCATTATATGCCTATATATGTAATGATTTTTCCCAAAAATTGAATTAAAATGAAAGTATGTTTTGAAATGCCATGCATAGATTTATATGAATCATGTGATTGAAATGCCATGCATAGGAATTACATGAAATATCTGAATGGATATTTATATGATGCATATATGTGAATTGGTGCTGCGGACGCACAGGTGAGTATCAGGTGAGTTATATTTGGTTCATTGAATTGTTTGATGAGATTTATGTTGATAGCTCATAACCTGCACCCCTGGTGTTAGTGCTTATGTTATTCACCCGCATCACACGCTCACCTTGGATCCAAGTAGATGCTAGTCGTACAGACCACTGGAGGTGGTTCCGACATGCTAGTCGTACAGACCGTTAGAGGAGGTTCCGACTAGTAGGTGACCTTAGATTATGTGCACAGATGATTGATGAGAGAAGCACTAGAGCGTATTATTACACCATCCGAGTCGTACAGACTACTATAGGTAGTTCCGACTCATGTGCAGCGTAGTGCCGTACAGGTCGCAGTTGGCGACTCCGGCAGGGCCGTACAGGTCACAGTTGGTGACTCCGACTGGATTGGATATTGAGCTCTAGAATCAGCCGTACAAGACCACTGCAGGGTCTCCGGTTGATTTATTATTTCACTTGATTATTGTTGATGCATCCATATTATGTTTTTGGCTCATGGCATGGCATATTTCTCTGAAAAATGATGAATAAGGGTGTTTGAGATTTCCGAAGCTATATATATTTATATATTCTATTTTTCTGGGAAAGTATACAGGTTTTTCTAGCAAGGGGATATATATGTTAATAAAGGAAAGATTTTGAAAGCTTTGTTTTACTGACCCACTCACCTTGTTTTGCGCCCCTCCAGGTTGTAGTTAGGAGTGTTTGGTGGCTCTCGAGGATTCCCACGGCTGTTCTGACGGACTTCACTCATGTAGGATTCACCTTCGGGTGTTGTAACTTAGTAATTGTCCTACTTGACTGCATTTGAACCTTATGCTCTGATTGTGTGTATTTCATACTTTAACTCTCTCTCTAGCATGTCATTAGGAGTGTACTGCTAGTATTCGGTTTCTAATTATTCATACTCTTTATCCTATTGCTTCCGCATTGCGTAATGGTTACGTCACGTTTGTGACGGCCAGCACGCCCTGATTCTCGGGTCGGGGTGTGTCAGTTTGGTATCAGAGCTTAGGTTTGCAGTCCTGTATAAATTGTGAGCTTTCTAATTATCTGTGGTGTCTTCTGTCAGAACTATGCCGCCTCGTAGGGATCCACGTTCTTCTTCTGGGCCCAGTTTCCCTAATGTAGCCCAGTTAGGGGAAGCTATAGCCCAGGCCTTTCAGACTTCATTCCGTCCTCCTCAGAGAACACCCCTGGAGACTGTTTATAATCTGAAGTTGGAGCATTTCGTTGGTAATGAAGGTCATGAGGGGGTAGAAAAGTGGTTAGATCGTATTGAGAAGACTTATCAGGTGATGCAAAGTCAGGGGAACCTTCCTGCTAGTAGATGGGTCGAGACTACTACATGGTTTTTAGGAAGAGAACCTACAAGTTGGTGGGAGAATGAGACTAAGTTTATGTCACCTGAGGCAGCAGCTGATTGGGAAACATTTAAGGAAACATTTAGGAGAAGATTCATTCCTCTAGAGTATATTGATCGCAAGAAGCAGGAGTTCACTCAGCTGAAGCAAAAGAAAATGTCGGCAAATGAGTACTATAGGAAGTTTACTGACTTATCTCGTTATGATCCAGAAGTGGCTGCTAATCCAGTGGAGATGCTTCGTCACTTTAAGTTGGGAACGAAGAAGAGATGGAGAACATTTGCTAGTGCTATTCCTTGCACCACTTATCATGAGTTTTCTGAGATTTTGGTTCGGATTGAGGATTCTGAAAACTTGCCTAGTGAAAGTGAAGAAGAGGGAGATAAGAATGGGGATAATCAGAGGAAAGATGATAAGGGTAAAGGTGCTTTGACTTCGGGACCCCGTAAGACCCAAAATTTCAAGAAAAGTGGAGTGAGCTCAAGTTCTTCTAGCGGGGGATTTAGTGCCACAGGTCCGAGGAGAGGTGGAAGATTTACTAGTGGACCCAGGTTTCAGAGACAGAGATTTTGGTGGTGCTGGTGGTTCAGGCCCTCCATTCTGCCGTCGTTGTAATTCCTGACATTTTGGGGAATGCAGGAGAGTTAATGGTGCTTGCTATACATGTGGACAGACTGGATATAGAGTTGCACAGTGTCCCCAGAGTCAGCAGAGACCTCAGCAATCTGTTATGCCTCCTCCAGCGTCGATTCAGCAGAACCCCAGGGCAGGCAGTTTTGGGCAGATGAGTCAGGGTGGTGCTACTTACCACTATCAGGGTGATGCCGCTCCCTATGCTTAAGGGCAGTATCAGTATTCCCAGGATCCTTATTTTCGGAGTGGGTATTCCCAGAATCTTGGAGGTTATACTCCTTATCCTTCTATGCCGGCTAGTGGATCGCAGTGGTATCAGGGAGGTCAGTTCCAGCAGGGAGAGGTTGCTGCTAGCAGTGCTGGACTATCTAGGCAGTCTAGCCAGACAGGTCAGGGACGTTCTCAGGGACGTGGTAATCAGAGTAGCAGAGGTCGTGGAGGACGACAGCAAAACCAGGGACGTGTTAACAACATCTCACTGCAGGATGCTCAGAACCATCCAGACTTGATTATGGGTACGTTAAACATCCTTGGTCACTTTGCTAGAGTTTTGATTGATTGTGGTGCTACGCACTCTGTGATTTCTCATACTTTTGCTCAAATGACACAACCTCATCCTACACCTCTAGGGTTTGATTTAGAGTTTGCTATGCCTAGAGGGGATAAATGTTATGTTGATAGTGTTTATCCAGGATGTCCAGTGATGATAGAGAATGTAGCTATGCCAGCTAATCTTATCCCGTTAGATATTGTGGATTTTGATGTGATTTTAGGGGCAGATTGGTTGCATTATAATCGTGCCCATATAGATTGTTACGGGAAATCCGTCACTTTTCATCGTCCTGGACTACCTGAGGTTACTTTTGTGGGCGAGAGAAGTGGGGTGAGGCATGGTGTTATTTCTGCCATGAGAGCAAATAAGTTGTTATCTAAAGGTTGTCAAGGATATTTAGCACATGTGGTGTTAAATGATGTGGCTCCTAGTAGCGTGGAGGAAGTTGGAGTGGTCAGACATTATCCTTGTGTATTTCCCGATGATTTGCCTGGATTGCCACCAGACAGAGATGTGGAGTTTTCTATTGATTTGCTTCCAGGTACGAATCCTATATCTTTAACTCCATATAGGATGGCTCCAGCTGAATTGAGAGAGTTAAAAGCTCAATTGCAGGAATTAATTGATAAAGGTTTTATTCAACCTAGTAGTTCACCTTGGGGAGCCCCAGTATTGTTTGTGAGAAAGAAAGATGGAACGCTGAGATTATGCATTGATTATAGGCAATTGAATCGGGTAACGATTAAAAACCGTTATCCATTGCCTCGTATTGATGATTTGTTTGATCAGCTTAAGGGTGCTCGTGTATTCTCTAAGATTGATTTGAGATCTGGCTATTATCAGTTGAAGATTAAAGAAGAGGATGTCCCTAAAACGGCTTTTAGGACCCGTTATGGACATTATGAATTTTTGGTGATGCCTTTTGGATTGACTCATGCACCAGCAGCTTTTATGAGGTTGATGAATGAAGTATTCCAGCAATATCTTGATAGATTTGTCATTGTTTTCATTGATGATATTCTGGTATACTCTAAGTCGAAATCAGAGCATATTCGACATCTTCATTTGGTTTTGGAGAAATTGAGAGAGCATCGATTGTATGCCAAGTTTAGTAAATGTCAGTTTTGGTTGAATCGAGTGGCATTTTTGGGGCATGTGGTATCGGCACAAGGAATTCAAGTAGATCCTCAAAAGATTGCAGCAGTGGAGAATTGGGAGCAACCACGAACCGTCACTGAGGTACGGAGTTTCCTTGGTCTAGCAGGGTACTATCGACGATTCGTGCAAGATTTCTCTATGATTGCTTTGCCACTAACGAGGTTAACCAAGAAGGATGTTAAGTTCGAGTGGGATGATAATTGTGAGCAAAGTTTCCAGCGGTTGAAGTATTGTCTCACTCATGCGCCAGTATTGGTATTTCCTGATGATAGTGGTAATTTTGAGATTTACAGTGATGCCTCATTGAATGGTTTGGGATGTGTTTTGATGCAACATAATAAAGTGATTGCCTATGCTTCTCGGCAATTGAAAGTTCATGAAAGGAATTATCCTACTCACGACCTTGAGTTGGCACCTATTGTCTTTGCTTTGAAGATTTGGAGGCATTATCTCTATGGTGAGAAATGTAAGATCTTTACAGATCATAAGAGTCTTCAGTATCTTTTTACTCAGCATGATCTTAATCTTCGTCAGCGAAGATGGTTGGAATTGCTAAGCGATTATGACTGCACGATTGAGTATCATCCGGGTCGTGCAAATGTAGTAGCTGATGCACTGAGTAGGAAACCTCAAGGACGACTTAATGCCATGTATGCTTGTCGTGTTCCTCTTCTTGCAGATTTGAGGTCTACTGGAGTGAAACTGGAAATGGAAGATCGAATGGAAGCATTTATTGCTAGTTTCCAAGTCAGGCCGGTGTTGGTTGATCGGGTACGTGAAGCTCAGATGAATGATGAGGAATCTCAGGAGATAATCGAGGCTATTGAGAAAGGTAAGAAAAAGGATTTCAGAATCAGGGAATCAGACGGTATGCTTATGCAAGAGAACCGGATGTATGTGCCTAATAATGAGGAATTAAAGAAAGGAATTTTGGATGAAGCTCATTGTTCGGCTTATGCTATGCACCCAGGAGGAACTAAGATGTATCATACCATTCGACCATTTTATTATTGGCCGGGTATGAAAAGGGAAATTGCCGAATATGTAAGTAGATGCATCGTCTGTCAACAAGTTAAAGCAGAAAGGAAGAAGCCATTTGGGTTGATGCAACCGCTTCCCGTTCCTCTGTGGAAGTGGGAAAACATTACTATGGATTTTGTATATAAGCTTCCTCGTACGCATAATGGTTTTGATGGTGTTTGGGTGGTCGTAGATCGGCTTACCAAGTCAGCGCATTTCATTCCAGTGAGGGAGAAGTATCCTTTGAACAAGTTGGCTAAATTGTTCATTAGGATGATTGTGAAGTATCATGGGGTACCGGTGAGTATTATTTCTGATCGAGACCCAAGATTCACTTCTAAGTTTTGGGTGGCTTTTCAAGAAGCTCTTGGTACGAGATTGCTTTACAGCACTGCTTATCATCCTCAGACAGATGGTCAATCTGAGAGGACTATTCAGACGTTGGAAGATATGTTAAGGTCTTTAGTGTTACAGTTTGGTGATTCTTGGCATGACCGCTTGGATTTGATGGAATTTGCCTACAATAATAGTTTTCATTCGAGTATTGGTATGTCACCTTTTGAGGCACTTTATGGTAGAGCTTGTCGTACGCCTTTATGTTGGTCAGAGGTAGGTGAGCGAGCTTTGGTGGGCCCAGAGATAGTGGAGGAGACTACTCAGAATGTTCAAGTGATTAAGTCTAACTTGAAAGCGGCCCAAGATCGGCAAAAGAGTTTGGCGGATAGGAATGCCACTGATCGAGTATATAATGTGGGTGATTTGGTATTTTTGAAATTATCACCTTGGAGAGGTGTGGTTCGATTTGGGAAAAGAGGCAAGTTCAGTCCTAGGTACATAGGACCTTATGTGATTGTCGAAAAGGTTGGTGAGGTTACCTACAGGTTGGAGTTGCCTCTGGAGTTATCCAAGGTGCATAATGTGTTTCATGTCTCGATGCTTCGACATTATGTTTCGGATCCTTCGCATGTGATTCCTCCTCAACCTTTGGAGATTAATTCGGATTTAACGTATGATGAAGAACCAGTGACTATTTTGGATTAGAAGGACAAGGTTCTAAGGAATAAGACAGTGAGCATGGTGAAAGTATTGTGGAGGAACCACTCAGTAGAAAAAGCTACTTGGGAGACTGAAGATCGAATGAGAGAGATGTATCCGAGGTTGTTTTATGGCTTCTAGTATTGGTTTGGTTATGTGAATTTCGAGGACGAAATTCTATAAGGAAGGTAGATTGTCACAGCCCGTCCCGGAATTAATTAATCGAGGATGTGAAATGACGGGATTGCCCTAGAATTTACTACGGTATGTGACATTTCATTGGGTTTTATTGTCCTATCCTAAGTTTGTTTTGGAAAAAATTGTTGGAAATTAATTTGGAATTATTTTATGTGGTTGGGGTGTTTGTTGACCACACACACCTTCATTTTCTCACTCTCTCTCCCGCATGCTCACGATCACTCTCTCTCCCTTTTCTTTCGAAAGGTACGGACAACCCCAAAGGCCATCAAACCTTCACGGATCGACGTGGTTGAGACCACCATCGTATTCCTAGAGACCATACGAACCCATTGGTACCCATTTCAGGTAAGGGTTCATTCGTTTTCACGCTAAAATCACGAGGTCCGTGATTGTCACTATTCACCAACTTTTAAATGGTTGCATTTTAGGACAATCCAATCTTACCACGAGCTTACGGAGGTCCCCACGAAGCTCGGAGTGCTTCGTTTGAAGGTTTGGGACGTCGGGATCACAAGGTTCGAAGGTGGCCGGTTTTGGTGAAAATTTTCCCGACGCGATTTGGAAGGTTTTGAGGTTCCAAAGAGGTATAGCCTTCTAGCCTTCTTCCTCTCATGATTTGTGACATTTTGGTGAAAATTTTATGAAAAATGGTGCAAAAACGAGCGAGAAAAGGGCAGTTGCAGGGTTGCCCAGAATCCGACACCGGTGGCACTGTTCCAGCGTCGGGAGGTTGAAGATGATGCGCGTGGGGGGCGCGTGAGGCCGTGGCCTCCCCAGCGCGTGAGGGCGCGTGGGCCCTAGAAAAATTAACTTAAAAATATCACGATGTTCGTGAGGTTGTGTAGATCGCGTTGGTATATTCATATGCCAACATTGAGCATTTTATGAGAAGTTATTTCGAATTGTTGGTTATGTGCTTAAAATAACGTTTTTATAGTTGTTTCGCATATAGGTGAGATCTACCCCGAGGACGAGCGCAGTCAGAGGCGTCACGAGGGTTACGACCCTGCGACATACCAGTGAGTGGGCAGTTTTGTTTTCATTATATGCCTATATACGTAATGATTTTTCCCAGAAATTGAATTAAAATGAAAGTATGTTTTGAAATGCCATGCATAGATTTATATGAATCATGTGATTGAAATGCCATGCATAGGAATTACATGAAATATCTGAATGGATATTTATATGATGCATATATGTGAATTGGTGCTGCGGACGCACAGGTGAGTATCAGGTGAGTTATATTTGGTTCATTGAATTGTTTGATGAGATTTATGTTGATAGCTCATAACCTGCACCCCTGGTGTTAGTGCTTATGTTATTCACCCGCATCACACGCTCACCTTGGATCCAAGTAGATGCTAGTCGTACAGACCACTGGAGGTGGTTCCGACATGCTAGTCGTACAGACCGTTAGAGGAGGTTCCGACTAGTAGGTGACCTTAGATTATGTGCACAGATGATTGATAAGAGAAGCACTAGAGCGTATTATTACACCATCCGAGTCGTACAGACTACTATAGGTAGTTCCGACTCATGTGCAGCGTAGTGCCGTACAGGTCGCAGTTGGCGACTCCGGCAGGGCCGTACAGGTCACAGTTGGTGACTCCGGCTGGATTGGATATTGAGCTCTAGAATCAGCCGTACAGGACCACTGCAGGGTCTCCGGTTGATTTATTATTTCACCTGATTATTGTTGATGCATCCATATTATGTTTTTGGCTCATGGCATGGCATATTTCTCTGAAAAATGATGAATAAGGGTGTTTGAGATTTCCGAAGCTATATATATTTATATATTCTATTTTTCTGGGAAAGTATACAGGTTTTTCTAGCAAGGGGATATATATGTTAATAAAGGAAAGATTTTGAAAGCTTTGTTTTACTGACCCACTCACCTTGTTTTGCGCCCCTCCAGGTTGTAGTTAGGAGTGTTTGGTGGCTCTCGAGGATTCCCACGGCTGTTCTGACGGACTTCACTCATGTAGGATTCACCTTCGGGTGTTGTAACTTAGTAATTGTCCTACTTGACTGCATTTGAACCTTATGCTCTGATTGTGTGTATTTCATACTTTAACTCTCTCTCTAGCATGTCATTAGGAGTGTACTGCTAGTATTCGGTTTCTAATTATTCATACTCTTTATCCTATTGCTTCCGCATTGCGTAATGGTTACGTCACGTTTGTGACGGCCAGCACGCCCTGATTCTCGGGTCGGGGTGTGTCATTGGAACTATAAAGACTCAAAACACTTAAAAACACAAAGCTGGACAGATTCTAACTAGTTTGACACACAAAAGTAAAGGGGATTGGGTTTTGGACGAATTTAAGTAAAACAAATAAACTAAAGATTAAAACAGAATTAGGCACAAAATTGGGTGTTTTGAATGGATGATGGGCTAGCTAGAGGGCTCTTCTCCACACATGACACACTTGCATACAAATCGATTTTCAGTTGTTCATTTGATATGCCATGAAACTTAACACTCCAGATTAATTAGGTACGCTTAAATTAACCTTCAAGTTTTCAATAAGTTATTGAATTGGACAGGAAAACGCATACAACAATTCAAAACATTCTCTAAAAGTCCGCTACATGAAAGCGCATAATAGAGATACAATCAAAGATCCTTAAGCTTCATGAAAACTATAAGCATTGGCGAGGCATTCGTAACTATGATGAGCATGATATTCCTGCCAAGAATTCACTTAACGCGATCGTTTATAAGCGACCTCCACTACACATGAATATAAGTTCATAACGATTAGGTGAAATTCCCTTATATTCTAGCATCAAATTCATGCATGCAAACTAAGGGTCGACCCTCAATCAACATACAAGAATAAGTCATCAATCAAACAATTAAGCAAATTGAATTCACAATTTATGAAATCACAACTGAAGGTAATCAATTCATATTGCAAGTATGTTCATGGCTTTGAATTTCCCCTTAGCCAAAACGAGTTTAGCCTCTCATGTTCACAGCAAAACAAAGAGAAATTAAATTAAACATTGAAAACAAAGATAGATTGCACCTAGAAACGTTCCAGCAATCCAACTTGAATGGCAAGCACGTCCAAAGGGTCTCCTTCTTCTTCCTTGGTAAAGATGCGGCACAAAGGTTAGGGCGTGTGGAATGGGTGGTGATGGGTGGTAGAGGATGGATAGGTAGATATGTGGATGGAAGGTGGATTTTTGGCAGAAAGTGTGTAGAGAATTTAAATGGTGCGGCAAGCTTTATTTAAAGGGTTAGGGTACTCAGAAAATAATAGGAAAGGTTTATAACTTAGCTAATTTGTCCTACAAAGATTAGAGGTCAGAAATCAATCAAAATAAGTAAGAAAGATACAGAATTTAAAGATAATAGGAAAGGATATGAGGCAGGAATTTATATAGAAAAAGGAGAAAATAATAGGAAAGGTTTATAACTTAGCTAATTTGTCCTACAAAGATTAGAGGTCAGAAATCAATCAAAATAAGTAAGAAAGATACAGAATTTAAAGATAATAGGAAAGGATATGAGGCAGGAATTTATATAGGAAAAGGAATGTGATTGTGGGTCATAAAATTGATAGGAGCATATTTATGCGACTTAGTTGGCTTGTTCTTGTGCATTTATGTTGTGTTTTCTTAGTTATGTTAGTGTTTAAGGCCATTTTCGTGTGTTTCTAGGTCCTAAAGACAAAATATGCAAGAAGATGCATTTTGGAGCATTTTGGAGCAAAATTGGGTTTGGAATGGATATCACATGTTTGGAGCAAAAGGAATGGACGAAATTGAAGACTTGAAGATGTAAGGATTCCTAATCAAAGAAGGATTCCTAATCAAAGAAGGATTCCTAATTGAAGATGGATTCCTAGAAGAATGAGGATTCCTACTCACATGAGGATTCCTACTCACATAAGGATTCCTACTCAAACAAGGATTCCTACTTGAAGTAGGAAAGTTAAGCCAACGTTTCCTATTTTGGTTTACCTTTCCTAATCCTTAATGTTTCCAAATTCCAGCAACTTTGAAGGCTTCCTTTGCATTCTAGGACACAAATTGAAGGACCTAGACCACCTAAGAACCCTTGCCGCACCTCCTTACCCCTTTCCTCTTCCTTGCCGTGCAAGGGAGAGGGTTATTTCCTGTTTCCTTGCATTAAAACACATTCCTTTTTAATTTAAAGTCCTGGCCGCACATCCCTGGCACTTTCCTTTAGTTTTCTGATTTTGTTTCCTCTTTCTAGATGCTTTTGACTTAATTTCTGATTACCAAAATAAGTTAGGGTTTTAATTTCCCTAAAACCTTTAAATAAACTTCCTTGTTGCAGCCACAAATGATCCATCCACACAACCTGTCTCGCCAGAATTCCTTCCCCAACCCTAGCCGCACCTATCCTTCACCATTCTCCATAATTTCAGACCAAAAACACTCCCTGCCGCACCATACATCCATCCTAGCCATAAACCCAGCCTTCTACACCATTCATAATCCCCAAAACTCACCAACAACCCTTGTGCCGCAGCAAAGAGGAAGGAGGAAAACCCTTGGATGCGCCTGCCATTCAAGTTAGGATTGCTGGAGCGTTTAGGTGTTTTCTTTCTTTTGTTTTCAATGTATATACTTGTTATTCTTTGTTCTGCGATTATGAGGAACTAAATCCCTTTTGGCTAGGGGAAGATTCAAAGCCATGAACATACTTGCAATATGAATTGATTACCTTCAGTTGTGATTTCATAAGTTGTGAATTCAATTTGTTTAACTGCTTGATTGATAACTTATTTGTGTATGTTTATTAAGAGTGCACACTTAATTTGCATGCATGAATATGATGCTAGAATATAAGGGAGTTTCACCTAATAGTTACAAACTTATATTCACAAGTAGTGGAGGTCGCTTATAAACGATCGCGTTAAATGAATTCTTGGCAGGAGTTTCATGCTCATCATAGTAACGAATGCCTCGTCAATACTTATAGTTCTCATGATGCTTAATGATCTGTGATTGTATCTTTATTGTGCTGTTCACGTAAAGAACTTTTAGAGAATGCTTTGAATTGTTGTATGCGCTTTCCCATCCAATTCAATAACTTAAGGAGAACTTGAAGGTTAATTTAAGCGGACCTAATTAACCTGGGGTGTTGAGTTTCATGATTTATCGAAAGAACAACTGAAAATTGGTTTATGTGCAAGTGTGTCATGTGTGGAGAAGAATCCTCTAGCTAGCCCATCATCCATAAGTTTTACCAAATTCGTCCAAAATCTGTTTTAGTTTACAATCTGTTTGTTTTGTTTTCAAATTCGTCAAAACCCAATCCCCCCTTTACTTGTTAAGTCATATTAGTTAGAAACTGTTTTAGTTTGTGTTTTTGAGTGTTTTGAGTCAAGTTAAAATCTATTTTCGTCCAAAGTAGTGTTTAGAGTCCAAAACTGCCCAGTTTGTGTTTTTAGGCAGTTTTGAGTGTTTTTGTGCTGTTTTGAGTCTTTTGAGTTGTTTTAGTGTTTTAGAGTCTAGTTTTGCATTCTTTGAGTCTAGTTTAGTGTTTCAACTTTGTTTTTACGTTTTTGAGTCAGTTTCCAGTGTTTTAGCAATCCCTCCTAATCCCCGGTCTAGAACGATCCCTACTTATACATATACTACAATTGTCAACAAGAGGGTTAAATTTTGTGTGCTGTTTTACATCACATCAAATTTTTGGCACCGTTGCCGGGGATTAGCAACTTTGCTAATCCCTTGGATCTTTTGTTTCTGATTACTTTTAAATTGTTTCAGTTTCTGACTTTGTTTTGTTTCTTGTTTTTAGGTACTAGTTTATGACTCGAAGTTCTCAAACTATTCGTAAGAATATTTTGGACTTTGACGACGATTTTGAAAGGACTTTGAGAAGGAAAAAAACTCAACAAGCATCTAATCCATCTAGCCCTGAACCTGAGCTTGAAGAACCAGTGCTAGAAGAGGAAGAAGACCCCACGGCACAGGTTGTGGAAGAGATACAAGTCATGGCAGCGGACAATCGAACAATCAAGGAGCTCTCTGCTTCGGGATTGGACAATGCCACACCCCTATGCATCCAATACCCCATGGCTGCTCAAGGCAAAACCGAGGAGTTCGAGTTGAAGTCAAGTTTGTTGCACCACATTCCAAAGTACCATGGGCTGTCCATGGAGGATCCAAACAAGCACTTGAAAGAGTTCGAAGTGGTGTGTTCAAGCATGACCCCTGTTAACGTCGACGAAAGCATACTGAAGATGAAGGCTTTCCCTTTTTCTCTCTTGGAAAAGGCTAAAGATTGGTTGTATGAACTAGGCCCCGGAACTGTCACATCTTGGGAGAGCATGAAACAGGCGTTTTTGGAGAAGTTTTTCCCAACTTCTCGAGTCATTCTTCTATGCAAAAGGATTAGTGGCATTCAGCAAAATGAAGGTGAATCGTTTCCTACTTATTATGAACGTTTTAAAACTCTTGTTGCTTCATGTCCACAGCATCAAATGAAGGAGGAGCTTCTTCTTCAATATTTCTACGAAGGGCTTCTACCCATTGAACGTCAGATGCTAGATGCCTCAGCGGGCGGAGCTTTGGTGGACAAGACACCCATGGCTGCCAAGACCTTGATAGCTAACCGAGCGTTGAACGCTCAACAATATGAAGGTGTTGGACAAAGAAGCAACTCACGGCAGCAAGTAAAAGAGGTAAGTGCCGTTTCTGATTTACAATCTCAAATCACTAACCTTACTTCTATGTTTTCACAGTTTATGGAAGGATGTAAAACGCAAGGAATATCCTCCAATGTATGTGGCGTGTGCTCCATTCAAGGCCACCAATCTGAGAAGTGTCCTCAATTAATTGAGAATGGTGGATGGGAATCTGCCAATGCCGTAGGTTTTGGAGGCCAAAACCAGCCAAGGAACGATCCATACTCTAATACCTACAATCCAGGTTGGAGAGACCACCCAAATTTCAAGTGGAGGGAGCCCCAACAATCCCAACAACAAGGAGGCTTTAGGCAGCAACCCCCGGGCTTCTACACTAAGCCATTCGCACCCACACAAGCACCACAGCAATCTGCTCAAACTACTTCAGGTACATCCATGGATAATGATCACATTACTCAATTACTAACCTCTTTGGTGCAGGGACAGCAAAATCAAACCAAAACAATGCTCAATCAAGCTAAAGAGGTGGATGAGTTGAAGAAACAAATGGGCCAAATGGCAGAATTCATGGGGCAATTCCGAGAACAAGGCAAACTTCCTAGCTCAACCGTTGTGAATCCAAAAGGAGGTTTCGAATCTGCAAAAGCCATATTGTTGAGAAGTGGAAAAGAAGTTGGGGCAGGAACACAACCATCAGGTCACAAAGAGGATGAAAAACTTCAATTTGAAGAGGAGGGACAAAGCCAACCCACGGCAAGGAAGGATACACCTTTGCCGCAGGCCCTAAGTGCTCCTAAACCATCAAATCTGTCCAACAAGGGTAAGAATGTGTCAAATTCAATTCCTACTAATGTTTTTCCTTCGAATGTTCCTTTTCCTAGCAGATTCATGCAAACAAAGAAAGAGGAAGCTGAAAAGGACATTCTAGAGACATTTAGGAAGGTTCAAGTCAATATACCACTTTTGGATGCAATTAAGCAAGTTCCGAGGTATGCCAAGTTTCTGAAGGAGTTATGCACAACTAGGAAGAGAGTTTCAAACAAGGAGGTTGTGAAGGTAAGTGAAAATGTTTCAGCCGTATTGCAACGTAAACTGCCCCCTAGATGCAAAGATCCCGGCAGTTTTACGATTCCTTGTGTAATTGGCCATACTCGTTTTGAATCTGCCATGCTTGACTTAGGTGCATCTATAAATGTCATGCCTTATTCCATTTATGCATCTATGAACTTGGGTGAATTGAAAAAGGATGGTGTGATCATACAATTGGCTGATCGTTCTAACGCTTATCCAAAAGGAGTATTGGAGGATGTTTTAGTGCAGGTGAATCATTTAGTCTTCCCGGCTGATTTTTATGTTTTGGACATGGAAGATTCAGCCCATTCCACCTCTTTGCCGATTCTCCTTGGTAGGCCATTCATGAAGACAGCCCGCACCAAGATTGATGTGTTCAAAGGAACGTTGTCAATGGAATTTGATGGGGAAGTGATTGATTTCAATATTTCTGAAACCATGAGATATCCTAATGATGATCACTCTTGTTTTTCTATTGATATTATTGATTCTTTGGCGCAGGGGTATTTGGAAGATTTGAATGACGATGCACTTGAAAAGGTCATTACAAGAAGGATGGAGCTCAACAACAAGTGGGCAGAACCCATGCTAACCCACGGCATACATGAACCCATCCATGCCGTGCCCCCTTGTGAGGAATTCATTGAGATGGCTGCTGCCCTTGAGTCGTTACCCAAGCATGATGGTAAGTCTCCTAACTTTGATTCAATTCCCTTTTCGACTAATAAGTTGTTTCCTTCAGTAATTCAGGCACTTACCCTTGAACTTAAACCGTTACCAAACCATTTGAAGTACGTTTTCTTGGGGGAAAAAGAGACCTTACCTGCCATTATTTCCTCATCCCTCACGGCACAAGAAGAAGAGAAGCTAGTGCGTGTTTTAAGAGAGTTCAAATCTGCCCTAGGTTGGACCTTAGCCGACATCAAGGGGATAAGCCCTACAACCTGTATGCATCACATATTTCTTGAGGAGGGGGCCAAACCAACTAGAGAGGCTCAACGCCGTCTCAACCCTCCGATGATGGAAGTTGTGAAAAAGGAGATAATCAAGCTACTTGATTGTGGAGTGATCTATCCAATCTCCGATAGTCGTTGGGTTTCCCCTGTGCAGTGTGTTCCAAAGAAATCTGGAGTGACTGTGGTCAAGAATGCTGAAGAGGAGCTTGTGCCTACTCGAATCCAAACAGGTTGGAGGGTTTGTATTGATTATAGGAAGCTCAACGCCACCACACGAAAGGATCACTTCCCATTGCCATTCATTGATCAAATGCTTGAAAGGTTAGCAGGTTATGCATTTTATTGTTTCCTGGATGGTTATTCTGGTTATAACCAAATTGTCATAGCACCTGAGGACCAAGAAAAAACCACTTTCACATGCCCATTTGGTACATTTGCTTATCGTCGTATGCCATTTGGTTTATGCAATGCACCTGCCACATTTCAAAGATGTATGATGAGCATTTTTTCTGATTATGTTGAGAAAATTATTGAGGTTTTCATGGATGATTTCAGCGTTTTTGGTGATTCATTTGATGGGTGTTTGCATAATCTCAGTTTGATCTTAAAACGATGTGTTGAAACTAACCTTGTTCTTAATTGGGAAAAATGTCATTTCATGGTTAAACAAGGCATAGTTTTAGGTCATATCATCTCTGAAAATGGTATTGAGGTTGATAAGTCTAAAATAGATCTTGTACGCTACTTACCCTCTCCTACTTCGGTTAGAGAGGTTCGTTCTTTTCTTGGTCATGCAGGATTCTATAGACGATTTATCAAGGATTTTTCCAAGATTGCACAGCCCCTATGCCGTCTCCTACAAAAGGAAGTGTCGTTTGAATTTAACGAGGCGTGTGAGAAAGCATTCAACCATCTCAAGGCCTTACTCACCACGGCACCAATCATTACTCCACCAGACTGGAGCATTCCCTTTGAGCTCATGTGTGATGCATCGGATTATGCAATTGGAGCTGTTTTGGGCCAAAGGAAAAACAAGCAGCCACATGTCACTTATTATGCTTCACGCACCTTAAATGATGCCCAATTGAATTATTCCATAACTGAAAAAGAACTCTTGGCTGTTGTATTTGCATTAGATAAGTTTCGATGTTATTTAATTGGCACTAAAGTCATTGTTTTCACTGATCATGCAGCCTTGAAGTACTTGTTCACCAAAAAGGAAGCTAAACCAAGACTCATTCGCTGGATGCTTTTACTTCAAGAGTTCGACATTGAAATAAGGGACAAGAAAGGATGTGAAAACGTGGTGGCTGACCACCTAAGTCGGATGGTGTGTGAAGAGGAGTCCATTCCCATTTCAGAAACGTTTCCGGATGAGCAACTACTGTCCATTGAGGTAAGTATACCTTGGTATGCTGATTTGGTCAACTATTTGGTGTCTAAGCAGATTCCAAACACTCTAAGCAAGTCCCAACGTGATAAACTTAAAAAGGATGCACGTTTTTATGTTTGGGACGACCCATATTTGTGGAAATTTTGCCCTGATCAAATCGTGCGCAGATGTGTTCATGAATCTGAGTTTAACCCAATTCTAAGCTTTTGCCATACATATGCATGTGGTGGACACTTTGGCACACAGCGCACTGCCCTTAAGGTTCTTGAATGTGGATTTTATTGGCCTACTTTGTTTAGAGATGCTCGAACTTTTTGCATAACATGTGATCGCTGCCAAAGGACAGGAAATTCAGGCCAAAGAGACCAAATGCCGCAGACTCCAATTCTTGTTGTTGAAATTTTTGACGTTTGGGGTATTGATTTTATGGGTCCTTTTCCTTCTTCTTTCGGTTTCACTTACATTTTACTTGCGGTTGATTATGTGTCGAAGTGGGTGGAAGCCAAAGCCACCCGCACTAATGATTCTAAAGTTGTGGCAGGTTTTGTGAAATCTAACATTTTTTCCAGATTTGGGATGCCGAGAGTACTTATAAGTGATGGTGGGTCTCATTTTTGCAATCGCACCATTGAGGCACTACTCAAGAAGTACAATGTGACGCATAAGGTTTCAACACCTTATCACCCCCAAACAAGTGGCCAGGCCGAGGTCTCGAATAGGGAGATCAAGCAGATTTTAGAGAAAATCGTTGGGCCAACTAGAAAGGATTGGAGCTTGCGTTTGGAGGATGCACTGTGGGCATATCGAACGGCTTACAAAACGCCCATTGGCATGTCCCCATTTCGGCTCATCTATGGCAAGCCATGCCATTTACCCGTGGAGCTTGAGCACAAGGCACATTGGGCGGTCAAGACCTTCAATATGGATGTGGACATGGCTGGAAATCACAGAAAGCTGCAATTGAATGAACTTGAAGAGATTAGGCATGATGCTTATGAGAATGCTCGAATTTACAAAGAGAAGACCAAGGCATTCCATGATAAGATGATTCGAGGCAAAACATTCTCGATTGGGCAGAAAGTGTTGCTATTTAACTCCCGTCTTCGTTTATTCCCTGGTAAGCTACGTTCTAAATGGGTTGGTCCATTTGTTATTACTAATGTTTTTGTGCATGGTGCAGTCGAAATACAAAGTTTGAAAACTGGACAAGAATTCAAGGTGAATGGACATCGATTGAAGCCCTACTATGAGAACTTTGTTGAGCATGTAGTGGAGGAGGTTCCCTTGCAGGTCGTGGGCTCCAATGGGGAGTGAATGAGTTGTTCGTCCGGCTGCAAGACGTTAAAGCAAGCGCTTCTTGGGAGGCAACCCATGTATTCAACAAAGGAAGACCTAGGAATCACTCCAATTCCAGATTTGCGTCCCTAAACCCTTTTCTTTGTTGTTGTTTCAATTCTGCCTTGTTTAATTGTTTATTTGTTGTTGTTTGTTTGTTTGTTTTTTGTGTGAGTTTATGCTTGAAACATTGAGGACAATGTTTGATTTAAGTGTGGGGGGGTAACAAAGTGTTTTTGATGAAATTCGTGGGATTTTATCACCCCTAACTTCAAAAGTTGTTCCTTGCTGTTTTTAAGTGTTTTTAAGCTGTTTTGGTGTGTTTTAGTGTGTTTTGGCATAAAAATCCGAAAATTTGATAAAAATTTGAAAATTGTTTGAAAAACCCAAAAAGAGTTGTTTTTGTGTTGTTTTGGTGTGTTTGTGTCTTAGATTCCTTCCAACACAATGATGAGGATTTGGTTTTTAATTGCATGACTGTTAAAGAGAGTTATAAACATGGATGAAAGTTTGATTTACTCTTTGGTTTATGCTTGGTTGTGGTTATAATTTATGAATTCACATGCAATCATAAAGGATAAAATCAGTTTTTGTAACATGCTTGAAGGAAGGAACTCAAATTAACGCTACAACCTTGTGAGACTTGAGCCTTAAACGTTCTTTTGGAGAGTTATAATCTGTGCATTTGTTGTTTTCTAAAGTCGTTGCATGATCTCATTATTCTTTGCTTGGTTGCTACTTAGAAGGCGTTTCATCATTTAGTTCCAAACACTAGAACTCATGCCCATTCCATTCAAAGCATGACATTGATTTGCATAACACACGATCAAGATGAAGTTAATTAGTGAACCACCACAGCCAAATAGCCGAACCCCCTGTGTTATATGTTTTGTAGGTTTAAACCCCGTTGAGCCATATTTAGCCTATGTTCTTTGTTAACCACATTATCCTCACCTAGCCTAGATTAGGACCATCCATACCCTTGTTCATAAAGCATAGTGAAGCATGACTTAAAAAGAATTCCTTTTGATTGTCTTCTTGCAGAAAAACAAGTGTGGGGGAAGGGATGTGTGTGTGTGTGTGCCAAGAAAAAGTAATAAGGCACAGGTTTGAGAAAATAAAAAGAAAAATTCGTGGAAAAAGAAAAAGAAAAAGAAAAAGTTGTGAAAAGAATGAAAAAGAGTTGAAAAATAAGTGAGAATGAGCTCACAAGTGTTGATTGTTGAAGGAAGGGTCCAAAACATCAAAATTCGGCCCTAGAATGTGTATTTCTTCCCTTTTGGTGTTTAAAGTTGATTTCTGCATTCAAAAGTGAATTCCAAGTGTCAATTTCATTACTTTGCTTACTATTTCTTTAAGAACCTTTGTTTTTCCTTACCTTTCTTTGTTAGCCAATACCCCCAAGCCCCGTTATAACCCTTTAACTTCAATCTTGGGTGTTGTGTGTTTCAATATGTGGAGTTTGGAATTGGTATGAGCATATGGTGTCACTGGTTCTCGCATCTAAGTAGTAGCATTCCATTCATGAGATCATATCTAAACATGTTTATTAACTCCAGAAATTGCTTTCTTTGCTATAAATATGTGAGTGTTCGTTTTCATGTTTACATCAATCTTCTCACATATACCGAGTGTAGGGTGTGTAGTCAGAAAATGTGTGTGAGAAGTGAGTGCATATCTTGTAAGAAATTGAGTGAATTCTCTAAGGCATGTTACTACATTCAAAACATCGTTTTAATTGGTTAAATGTGAACTACTAAGTGGTGACTGTGATTAAGTATATGCTCAAGTGTTAAGTTGACTAAAATCTGTGGGAATGATGATTTTTAACATGTCATGTGTATTAGAAATCCCTGAGGCAAATGTTGGAAGGTGTAGGTTGTGTTTTGTTTATTCTGTTTCGTTTGTTTTCTTTTGTTTGTTTGTTTTGCTCGAGGACTAGCAAAAGCTAAGTGTGGGGGAATTTGATAGGAGCATATTTATGCGACTTAGTTGGCTTGTTCTTGTGCATTTATGTTGTGTTTTCTTAGTTATGTTAGTGTTTAAAGCCATTTTCGTGTGTTTCTAGGTCCTAAAGACAAAATATGCAAGAAGATGCATTTTGGAGCATTTTGGAGCAAAATTGGGTTTGGAATGGATATCACATGTTTGGAGCAAAAGGAATGGACGAAATTGAAGACTTGAAGATGTAAGGATTCCTAATCAAAGAAGGATTCCTAATCAAAGAAGGATTCCTAATTGAAGATGGATTCCTAATTGAAGATGGATTCCTAGAAGAATGAGGATTCCTACTCACATAAGGATTCCTACTCAAACAAGGATTCCTACTTGAAGTAGGAAAGTTAAGCCAAGGTTTCCTATTTTGGTTTACCTTTCCTAATCCTTAATGTTTCCAAATTCCAGCAACTTTGAAGGCTTCCTTTGCATTCTAGGACACAAATTGAATGACACCTAAGAACCCTTGCCGCACCTCCTTACCCCTTTCCTCTTCCTTGCCATGCAAGGGAGAGGGTTATTTCCTGTTTCCTTGCATTAAAACACATTCCTTTTTAATTTAAAGTCCTGGCCGCACATCCCTGGCACTTTCCTTTAGTTTTCTGATTTTGTTTCCTCTTTCTAGATGCTTTTGACTTAATTTCTGATTACCAAAATAAGTTAGGGTTTTAATTTCCCTAAAACCTTTAAATAAACTTCCTTGTTGCAGCCACAAATGATCCATCCACACAACCTGTCTCGCCAGAATTCCTTCCCCAACCCTAGCCGCACCTATCATTCACCATTCTCCATAATTTCGGACCAAAAACACTCCCTGCCGCACCATACATCCATCCTAGCCATAAACCCAGCCTTCTACACCATTCATAATCCCCAAAACTCACCAACAACCCTTGTGCCGCAGCAAAGAGGAAGGAGGAAAGCCCTTGGATGCGCCTGCCATTCAAGTTAGGATTGCTGGAGCGTTTAGGTGTTTTCTTTCTTTTGTTTTCAATGTATAAACTTGTTATTCTTTGTTCTGCGATTATGAGGAACTAAATCCCTTTTGGCTAGGGGAAGATTCAAAGCCATGAACATACTTGCAATATGAATTGATTACCTTCAGTTGTGATTTCATAAGTTGTGAATTCAATTTGTTTAACTGCTTGATTGATAACTTATTTGTGTATGTTTATTAAGAGTGCACACTTAATTTGCATGCATGAATATGATGCTAGAATATAAGGGAGTTTCACCTAATAGTTACAAACTTATATTCACAAGTAGTGGAGGTCGCTTATAAACGATCGCGTTAAATGAATTCTTGGCAGGAGTTTCATGCTCATCATAGTAACGAATGCCTCGTCAATACTTATAGTTCTTATGATGCTTAATGATCTGTGATTGTATCTTTATTGTGCTGTTCACGTAAAGAACTTTTAGAGAATGCTTTGAATTGTTGTATGCGCTTTCCCATCCAATTCAATAACTTAAGGAGAACTTGAAGGTTAATTTAAGCGGACCTAATTAACCTGGGGTGTTGAGTTTCATGATTTATCGAAAGAACAACTGAAAATTGGTTTATGTGCAAGTGTGTCATGTGTGGAGAAGAATCCTCTAGCTAGCCCATCATCCATAAGTTTTACCAAATTCGTCCAAAATCTGTTTTAGTTTACAATCTGTTTGTTTTGTTTTCAAATTCGTCAAAACCCAATCCCCCCTTTACTTGTTAAGTCATATTAGTTAGAAACTGTTTTAGTTTGTGTTTTTGAGTGTTTTGAGTCAAGTTAAAATCTATTTTCGTCCAAAGTAGTGTTTAGAGTCCAAAACTGCCCAGTTTGTGTTTTTAGGCAGTTTTGAGTGTTTTTGTGCTGTTTTGAGTCTTTTGAGTTGTTTTAGTGTTTTAGAGTCCAGTTTTGCATTCTTTGAGTCTAGTTTAGTGTTTAAACTTTGTTTTTACGTTTTTGAGTCAGTTTCCAATGTTTTAGCAATCCCTCCTAATCCCCGGTCTAGAACGATCCCTACTTATACATATACTACAATTGTCAACAAGAGGGTTAAATTTTGTGTGCTGTTTTACATCACATCAAAAATAGATAAGAAAGGAGAGAAAGATGCGGCATTGACTTTAAAGAAAGGGAATGTGGTTTTAAGATCAGAAAACAGGAAGGAAACAACCTCCTTGTGCGACAAGGAAGAGGAATGTGCAAGGGTGGTGCGGAATGGACTTTAAGGAAGGTTTAGGGCATCTAGAACAAGTAATTAAGTGTCTTAACATATTTTGGAATCCTCTTGTGGCTGGAACATAGGTGAGGAAGGATTAGGAAACTTCCAAGCCAAGAATAGAAACTTTCAAGAATGGAAACCTCCAAGAATAGAAACTTTGGCTTCCAATTTTGAACTCCTCATTCTTCATTTTCATTTCTTCATTTCTTTCATCTCTTTATTCATTCCTAGCCTCCTTTGATCTTCAATTTCGTCCATCACCTTGCTCCAAGCATGTGTTATCCTTCCAATGCCCAAAACTGTTCCAAAATGCACTTTCTTGCTCCTTTAACCACTAAGACCTACAAACACACGAAAATAGTTTAAAGTACCAACATAACTAAGTACTAACAACGTAAATTCAGAAAACAAGCTAATTAAATCGCATAAATATGCTCCTATCAGCTCCATACATGTGCTATCCATTTTTCCAAGCCCAAAACTTCTCTAAAATGCTCCAAATTGCACTTTCTTGCCAACTTTGTCATTTGAACCTGAAAACACACGAAAATAGCTTAGAACACTCTAATAAGTAGAAACTAACTAAATAAATGCAAGGAAACAAGCTAACTCAGTCGCATAAATATGCTCCTATCAATGTCCAACCAATTGATGTTTTGTGCTCTTTTAGCACCCTCACCAACTTTTCTTCCTCTTGTGCCGCGAGTGTGCTTGAGACAATGACGGGCAAAGTCTCTTGTTCTCCCAAGAAAACATACGTCAAATGGCTTGGCAATGGTTTAAGTTCAACGGAAGGTGGTTGCACAACTGAAGGAAGTAACTTATTAGTCGAAACTGAACTTGAAATTGGGAGCAAAAGGTTACCAGATTGTGGTGGTAATGATTCGAGGGCAGCCACTATCTCATTCACATCTTGACTAGGGGGCACGACAAGGATAGGGTCATGCATGCCATGGGTGAGCATGGGCGTTGTCCCTTCGTTCCTAAGTCCCATTCCATTTGTAAGGACTGTTTCAAGTACGTCCTCATTCAATTGTTCAAGATGTTCCTACGCCAATTAATCAATTATATCAATAGAAAAACAAGAATGATCATCACTAGGATACTTGATAGATTCAGAAAGATTAAAATCAATAACTTCCCCATCAAATTCCATTGTCAAGGTCCCTTTAAACACATCAATCTTGGTCCAGGCAGTTTTCATGAATGGCCTTCCAAGGAGGATTGGCAATGAAGGAGAATGGTCTGAGTCTTCCATTTCAAGCATGTAGAAGTCCGCCGGAAAGATTAAGTGATTGACTTGCATTAAAACATCTTCCAAAACTCCTTTTGGATAGGCGTTAGAACGATCGGCCAATTGAATAATCACACTTTCATTTTTCAGCTCGCCTAAGTTCATAGATGCATAAATTGAATAAGGCATGACATTAATAGACGCACCTAGGTCTAACATCGCATGTTCAAATCGAGTATTGCCAATAACACAAGGAATTGTAAAACTACCCGGATCTTTGCATTTAGGGGGCAGTTTTCGTTGCAAGACGGCTGAGACATTTTCACTTACCTTCAAAACCTCCTTGCTCGAAATTCTCTTCCTAGTTGTGCAAAGTTCTTTTTAAAACTTGGCATACATTGGAACTTGTTTAATTGCATCCAAAAGTGGTATATTGACTTGTACTTTTCTAAACGTGTGCAGAATATCCATTTCAGCCTCCTCCTTCTTCGATTGCATAAATCTGCGAGGAAAGGGTACATTTGGAGGAACAACGTTAGAAATAATCGAATTTGGAACCTTCTTACCTGTGGTGGATGGATTGGGTTGCTTAGGTGGTTGCGGCAAGGGTGGTATTACCTTTGCCGTGGGTTAGGCTTGTTCCTCCTCTTCAATCAGCAACTTCTTGTCCTCTTTGGGATGTGAATTGGAGGGTTGTGGGTCTATTCCAACTTGTTTTCCACTTCGCAAACTGATGACCTTGGCAGATTCAAAACCTCCATTTGGGTTAACAACGGTTGAACTAGGCAACTTGCCTTGCTCTCTAAACTGGCCCATGAACTCCGCAATCTGTCCTATTTGCTTTTTCAACTCATCCACCTCCTTGGCTTGATTTTGCACTCCCTACGCCAATGTAGTTAGTAACTTGAACATATTATCATCATTCACCTGAGTTGGATTGGGCAGATTGTTGTTGGGATTGAATGGGTGCGTATGGCCGTTAGTAAAATCCCGGAGGTTGCTGCCTAAATGCACTTTGTTGTTGGGTTTGTTGGGGCTCCCTTCACTTGAAATTTGGATGATCTTTCCAAACTGGATTGTATGTATCACTCCTTGGTTTTGTCCACCAAAGCTCCTCCCGCTAAAGCGTCAAGCATTTGTCTTTCAATGGGGAGAAGTCCTTCATAGAAGTATTGAAGGAGAAGCTCTTCCTTCATCTGGTGTGATAGGAGCATATTTATGCACCTTAGTTAGCTTGTTCTTGTGCATTTATGTTGTTTTTCCTTAGTTAAAGTAGTCTTTTAAGCTAGTTTGATGTATTTTCAGGTTTTAAGGGCAAAGTACGCAAAAGGATGCATTTTGGAGCCTTTTGGAGCACATTTGAGCTTGGAATGGATATCATATGCTTGGAGCCAAGAGGATGGACGAATTTGGAGTCCAAATGGAGTTAGGAATATGTTTCAAGGTTGGAGAAATAAATTCAAATCATTGAAGATAAGGAATCAGCTCAAAAGAAGGAGAATTATCCAAAACATTATCCAAAACAACCTTATCTTATCTTATCTTATCCAATCCTTATCCTATCTTAACTAACCTTATCCTATCCTAATCCTTTTCTAATTCAATTCCTGGTACAATGAGGGCTTATTTTCTGATTGGGGGACATTTAATTTAGGATTCTAGAACCCTAAGTCCTTGCTGCACCTAGCCTTCTAGAAAACCTGATTTCCTTGCCTTGCAAGGCTTTCTAGAAGCCTTATCCCTCTTTATCCAAATCTGCCGCGCACCTTAGGCCCTTTCCCATGAGAAATCTGATTGTTTTGAACCTATTTCTGGATGGATTTGGCTTTCTAGAAGTCCTAATCTGATTCACCTAGGGTTTTTGGTGCCTATATATATATTTCTCCACCCTTTGCCGTGCACACCACCCTCCATATACATCATTCACGCCAGAAATCATCCACCACCCTCTGCCGCACCCTTCCTTCACCATTCTCCATAGTTTCTGACCTCATTCACTCTCTGCCGCACCATACATCCATCCTAGCCAATAACCCAGCCTTCTACACCATTCATAACCCCCAAAATCTGTCCAAAGTCCTTGTGCCGCAGCAAAGAGGAGGAGAAGGAGCCTTGGACGTGCATGCCATTCAAGTTTGAATTGCTGGAAGTTTTAGGTGTTTCCTTTCCTTTGATTTCAATGTTTAAATTCAGTACTCTTTGTTCTGTACGTATGAGGAACTAAACCCCCCTTGGCTAGGGGGTGATTCGAAACCATGTTTATGCTTGCTATATGACTTGATTGCCTCTAATTGCGTTTCATAAGTTGTGAATTCAATTTACTTATCTATTTGAATTAAACTGATTTGTGTGTGTTGGTTGAGAGTGCACGCTTAATTGTCATGCATAAATTTAATGCTAGGATATAAGGAAGTTTCACCTAATTGTTACAACTTTATATTCACGAGTAGTAAAGGTTGATGATCTCAATTGTGTTAAGTAAATTCTTGGCATAAGTATCATGCGCTTTCATAGTTACAAGTGCCTCGTCAATACTTATGATTTCCATTGAACGTAATGATCTTTGATTGTATCTCTAGTATGCGCTTTCATATAGAGAACTCTCGAAGAATAATTTGATTGTGATGCGCATTTTCCGTCCAATTCATTGACATAAGGGAAATCTGAAAGTTAATTTAAGCGGACCTAATTAACTTGGAGTGTTGAGAATTCGTGGTCTATTGAATTGCAATTAGAAATCATTTTGTAATCATTTTGTATGCAAGTATGACATGTGTGGAGAAGAACCCCTTAGCTAGCCTTCCATCCATTAATTTAAACCAATTTCGTTTTACAATCTGTTTTGTTTTACAAAGTTTATGTTTTCTTTTCAATTTCGTCAAAACCAATTCCCCCTTTATTTTGAAGTGTCAAATTAGTTAGAAATCAATTTAGTTTGTGTTTTTAAGTGTCTTGAGTCAAAGTATAAACTGTTTTCGTCCAAATTCTTCCTTAGTGCTCAAACTGCCTAGAAAGTGGTTTTAAGGCAGTTTTGAGTGTTTGTTTGCTGTTTTGAGTCTTTTGGTTTGTTTTAGTGTTTTAAAGTATAGTTTTGCATTCTTTGAGTCTAATTTAGTGTTTCAACTTTGTTTTAAGTTGTTGAGTCAGTTTTCAAGTGATTTAGCAATCCCTCCTAATCCCCGGCCTAGAACGATCCCTACTTACATACTTTGCTACAATTGATAAAAAGAGGGTTTAATTTGTGTGCTTATATATTTTGCATCATGGTGTTGTGGACAGGAAGCAACTAACGTCTTAAAATGCTCGTAATAGGCTGGAAACGACTCCCTTTGGTTTTGTTGGATGCCACTAATTCTCTTCCTCAAGAGAATGACTCGTGAGGTTGGGAAAAACTTCTCTAGGAATGCTCGTTTCATGCTCTCCCAAGAGGTAACCGTTCCAGGTGCCAATTCATACAACCAATCCTTAGCCTTGTCCATTAGTGAGAATGGAAAGGCCTTCATCTTCAATATGCTTCTATCAACATTGACAGGGGTCATACTTGAGCAAACAACTTCAAATTCCTTCAATTGTTTGTTGGGATCCTCCATGGACAGCCCATGGAATTTCGGGATGTGGTGCAACAAACTGGATTTCAACTCGAACTCTTCGGTGTTTCCTTGAGCAGCCGTGGGGTATTGGATGCATAGGGGTATGGCATTGTCCAATCCCCAAGTAGAGAGCTCCTTGATTGTTTAATTGTCCGCTGCCATGACCTGTACTTCTTCCAACACTGGAGCCGTAGGGTCTTCTTCCTCTTCTATCACTTGTTCTTGATGTGCGAATTACTTGTCACTCAAATTAAAACCCTATCGACGTAGTATATGAAAGTAGGGATCGTTTTAGGCCGGGGATTAGAAGGGATGCTAATCTATACAAATTAAACTCTAAACACTAAAACTGGACTCTAGACAATGAAAATAGGTACTATGATCAATTTGGACGAATTTTAACTCTAGACACCTTTAAACAACCTAACTTGACTCAAATAACTCAAAACAAACTCAAAACAGCAAATAGAATTCAATTAAACAGTTTCTGGACTCTAAAGACTCAAAACAAGCTAAATAGACCTAAAACACACAAAACAAGTTATCTAGACTCAAAACTAACACCTAAGATTGATTTGAACGAAATTAAGACTCAAATTGACTCAAAAGACTAAGAGACTCAAGATTTGACGAATTTAGACTATCTTAACACAAATTAAAAGCAAGGGATTGTTTGAAAACGGATTTAAACTTAAGCAAAACAGAATTGTAAACTAGACTTAGTTTTGTACGAAATTGGTGATTTAAATGGGTGAATGGCTAGTTAGAAGGATCCTTATCCACACATAAACATATATATGCATACAACTTGATTCCCAGTTACTCTTTCGATAAACCATGAATGACAATGTTCCGAATTAATTGTATTGAACTAATCAATTCCCAGATTTCCCTAGATTCATTGAATTGAATGGATAACGCATCACAACCAAATTATTCTTTCTCAAACTCCCTAACTATGGAATACGCATGATAGAGACATTCAACAAAGATCATTAAATTCAATGGAAATCATGAACATTGACAAGGCATTCATAACAATGGAAGACGCATGTCAATCCAGCCTAGGGTTTACTTAACATGATTGTGACTAGCAACCTTTACTACTTGTGAATATAAGTTCATAACGATTAGGTGAAATTCCCTTATATTCTAGCATCAAATTCATGCATGTAAACTAAGTATGCATCCTTAATCAACACACAAGAACAAGTTCTTAATAAAACAGATAAGTAAACCACATTCACAATTTATGAAATCATAACTGGAGTAAATCAAATCATAAGAAACATATATTCATGGCTTCAAATTCCCCCTCTAACTAATAGGGGTTTAGTTCCTCATGATAGCAATTAAACAAAGAAAACTGAATTGAAACATTGAAAACAAAGATAGACAACACCTAAGAACGCTCCAGCAGTAGTCACGACTTAGAGTGGCACCTTCTCCTTCCTTGAATAGCTGCGGCACAAGAGGGGTTTTCTGGGTTTGTGTGGATGATATGGCACGGCAGAGGGTGAATTAGGTCAGAAACTATGGAGAATCGTGAAAGAAAGGGGCGGCAGAGAGTGGTGGATGATTTCTGGCGTGAATGATGTATATGGAGGGTGGTGTGTACGGCAAAGGGTTGATTAATATATATATAGGCACCAAAAACCCTAAGTGAATCAGATTAGGACTTCTAGAAAGCCAAATCCATCCAGAAATAGGCTCAAAACAATCAGATTTCCAATGGGAAAAGGCCCAAGGTGCGGCAGATTTGGATAAGGAGGGATAAGGCTTCTAGAAAGCCTTGCAAGGCAGGGAAATCAGGTTTTCTGGAAGGCTAGGTGCGGCAAGGCTTAGGGTTTCTAGAAACCTAATTTAAATGTCCCCCAATCAGAAAATAAACCCTCATTGTACCAGGAATTGAATTAGAAAAGGATTAGGATAGGATAAGGTTTGTTAAGATAAGATAAGATAAGGTTGTTTGGATAATGTTTTGGATAATTCTCCTTCTTTTTCGCTGATTCCTTATCTTCAATGATTTGAATTTATTTCTCCAACCTTGAAACATATTCCCAACTCCATTTAGACTCCAAATTCGTCCATCTTCATGCCCATTGCTTGTGCTATCCATTCCAAGCCCAGATTTGCTCTAAAATGCTCCAAAATGCATATTTTTGCCAACTTTGCTTCTTGGACCTAAAAAC
Source organism: Heteromeles arbutifolia (assembly GCA_024362995.1). Taxonomy (NCBI): domain Eukaryota; kingdom Viridiplantae; phylum Streptophyta; class Magnoliopsida; order Rosales; family Rosaceae; genus Heteromeles; species Heteromeles arbutifolia. The sequence goes on along the minus strand of JANCRC010000002.1, from coordinate 31,158,973 downwards.
ACACGAAAATGACTTTAAACACTATACTAAGCAACAAATAGCTAAGCAAATGCAAGGAAACACACTAACTAAGTAGCATAAATATGCTCCTATCAGTTCTTAAAGCTCAGGTTCAGGGCTAGGTGGATTAGATTCTTGCTGGTTTCTCTACCTTCTCAAAGTCCTCTCAAAATTGTCGTCAAAGTCCAAGATATTCTTACGAACAATTTGAGAACTTCGAGTCATAAACTAGTACCTAAAAACAAGAAAAACAAAACTAAGTCAGTAACTAAAACTAAAACACACGAAAGTAAACAAAAAGAAACAATGGGGCATTAGCAAAGTTGCTAATCCCTGGCAACGGCGCCAAAAATTTGATGCGAAAGAAATAAGCACTCAAATTAAACCCTCTTGTTGTTAATTGTAGTAAACAATGTAAGTAGGGATCATTCTAGGCCGAGGATTAGGAGGGATTGCTAAAACACTTGAAACTGACTTAAAAATGTAAAACTAAGTTTAAAACACTAACGTAGACTCAAAGAATGCAAAACAAACTGAAAAGACTCAAAACTAACTATAATGACTCAAAACAGCTTAAAACAACTAATTAGAATCAAAACAGACACTAAGGGTGATTTTGGACGAAAATTGGTTTTGCTTTGACTCAAAACACTTAAAAACACAAAGTTGGACAGATTCTAACTAATTTGACACTTTAAAGTAAAGGAGGGTTTGGTTTTGACGAATTTGAAAACTAACAAAGTAAATTAAGAACTAGACAAATTTAGGCACGAAGTTGATGTTTTGAATGGATGATGGGCTAGCTAGAGGGTTCTTCTCCACACATGACACACTTGCATACAAATCGATTTCCAGTTGCTTTTTCAATAAACCATGAACCTCAACGCCCCAAGTTAACCGTGATGCACTAATTAACCCTCAGATTTCCCTAAGTTTATTGAATTGGATGAATGCATACAACAACCCAAAGTATTCCTCAATATTTCCCTACATGAACTGCATAATAGAGATACATATCAAGAATCATTAAGTTCTATGAAAATCATAAGCATTTGATGTGAGAATTACTTGACACTCAAATTAAAACCCTATCGACGTAGTATATGAAAGTAGGGATCGTTTAAGGCCGGGGATTAGAAGGGATGCTAATCTATACAAATTAAACTCTAAAACACTAAAACTGGACTCTAGACAATGAAAACAGGTACTATGGATCAATCTGAACGAATTTTAACTCTAGACAACCTAAAACAACCTAACTTGACTCAAATAACACAAAACAAACTTAAAACAACAAATAAAACTCAACTAGGCAGATTCTAGACACTAGAGACTCAAAACAGGCTAAATAGACTCAAAACAACAAAACTAACTTAAACAGACTCAAAACAGGTTCTAAGGGGTGAATTGGATGACTTTTGGACTAGTTAGACTCAAAACACTAAAAGGGGACAGATTTGGACGAATTTAAACAAACTAAGACTCAATTAAGAACTAAGGGGGTTTTTGGATGATTTAAGCAAAACTAAGCAGATTTAAGCAAACAAAGTAAATTGAAAGAGATAAAGGTGAATTCAGGGGTGAAAACTAGTTAGAGGGTTCTTCTCCACACATGAACATATGCATACGAATTGATTTCCAGTTATTCTTTCGATAAACCATGAATGACAATGCTTCGAATTAATTGTATTGCACTAATTAATTCCCAGATTTCCCTAAGTTCATTGAATTGAATGGATAACGCATCACAACCAAATTATTCTTATCAAGTTCCCTAACTATGGAATACGCATGATAGAGATACAAATCAAAGATCATTAAGCTCCATGGAAATCATAAACATTGACAAGGCATTCATAACTATGGAATACGCATGTTACTCCTGCCTTGGATTTACTTAACGTGATTGTGACTAGCAATCTTTACTGCTTGTGAATATAAGTTCATAACGATTAGGTGAAATTCCCTTATATCTTAGCATCAAATTCATGCATGTAAACTAAGTAGGCCTCCTTAATGAACACACAAGAACAAGTTCTTCATAAAACAGATAAGTAAATCACATTCACAATTTATGAAACAATAACTGAAGGTAATCAATTCATATCAAACATATGTCCATGGCTTTGAATCCACCTCTAACTAAAACAAAATTAGTTCCACATGTTCAACATAATTGAAAAGCAAGTTAAATTAAACATGAAACGAAACAAGAGAAGAAAGAACTCCTCCCTCTCTAATGGAAGCCACGGCAAGGCCTTGTCTTCCCTTCTCTGCATCAAAATATGGATTTCTGAATGTATATGGGGGTGTAGAATTCGTATGGATGGGTGGTGTGTACGGCAAAAGGTTGATTAATATATATATAGGCACCAAAAACCCTAGGTGAATTAGATTAGGACTTCTAGAAAGCCAAATCCATCCAGAAATAGGCTCAAAACAATCAGATTTCCAATGGGAAAGGGCCTAAGGTGCGGCAGATTTGGATAAGGAGGGATAAGGCTTCTAGAAAGCCTTGCAAGGCAAGGAAATCAGGTTTTCTAGAAGGCTAGGTGCGGCAAGGCTTAGGGTTTCTAGAAACTTAATTTAAATGTCCCCCAATCAGAAAATAAACCCTCATTGTACCAGGAATTGAATTAGAAAAGGATTAGGATAAGATAAGGTTTGTTAAGATAAGATAAGGGTTGGATAAGATAAGACAAGATAAGGTTGTTTGGATAATGTTTTGGATAATTCTCCTTCTTTTGAGCTGATTCCTTATCTTCAATGATTTGAATTTATTTCTCCAACCTTGAAACATATTCCTAACTCCATTTAGACTCCAAATTCGTCCATCTTCATGCCCATTGCTTGTGCTATCCATTCCAAGCCCAGATTTGCTCTAAAATGCTCCAAAATGCATCTTTTTGCCAACTTTGCTTCTTGGACCAAAAAACACACGAAAATGACTTTAAACACTATACTAAGCAACAAATAGCTAAGCAAATGCAAGAAAACTGATGCGAAATATATAAGCACACAAATTAAACCCTCTTTTTATCAATTGTAGTAGAGTATGTAAGTAGGGATCGTTCTAGGCCGGGGATTAGGAGGGATTGCTAAACCACTTGAAAACTGACTCAAAAACTTAAAACAAAGTTAAAACACTAAATTAGACTCAAAGAATGCAAAACTATACTCTAAAACACTAAAACAAACCAAAAGACTCAAAACAGCAAACAAACACTCAAAACTGCCTTAAAAACACAAACTGGCTGTTTTGGACTCTAAACATAATTTTGGACGAAAATAAGTTTTAACTTGACTCAAAACACTCAAAAACAAAAACTAAAACAGTTTCTAACTAATATGACTCAACAAAGTAAAGGGGGATTTGGGTTTGATGAAGTTGAAAACAAAACATGAACTTTGTAAAATAAAACAGATTTTAAAACGAATTTGGTTTAAATGAATGGATGGAAGGCTAGCTAAGGGGTTCTTCTCCACACATGTCATACTTGCATACAAAACGATTTCTAATTGCTTTTCAATAAACCATGGATTCTCAACACTCCAAGTTAAATAGGTCCGCTTAAATTAACTTTCAGATTTCCCTTATGTCAATGAATTGGACGGAAAATGCGCATCACGATCAAATTATTCTTCAAGAGTTCTCTACATGAAAGCGCATACTAGAGATACAATCAAAGATCATTACGTTCAATGGAAATCATAAGTATTGACGAGGCACTTGTAACTATGAAAGCGAATGATACTTATGCTAAGAATTTACTTAACACAATTGAGATCATCAACCTTTACTACTTGTGAATATAAGTTTGTAACAATTAGGTGAAACTTCCTTATATCCTAGCATTAGATTTATGCATGCAAACTAAGTTGGCCACCTCAATCAACACACACAAATCAGTTTTAATATGAACAGATAAGTAAATTGAATTCACAATTTATGAAACGCAATTAGAGGTAATCAAGTCATATAGCAAGCATAAACATGGTTTCGAATCACCCCCTAGCCAAGGGGGTTTAGTTCCTCATACGTACAGAACAAAGAGTATTGAATTTAAACATTGAAATCAAAGGAAAGAAAACACCTAAAACTTCCAGCAATTCAAACTTGAATGGCATGCACGTCCCAGGGCTCCTTCTCCTCCTCTTTGCTGCGGCACAAGGTCTAGGGACAGATTTTGGGGGTTATGAATGGTGTAGAAGGCTGGGTTATTGGCTAGGATGGATGTATGGTGCGGCAGGGAGTGAATTAGGTCAGAAACTATGGAGAATGGTGAAGGATGGGTGCGGCAGAGAGTGGTGGATGATTTCTGGCGTGAATGATGTATATGGAGGTGGTGTGCACGGCAAAGGGTGGAGAAATATATATATATATAGGCACCAAAAACCCTAGGTGAATCAGATTAGGACTTCTAGAAAGCCCAATCCATCCAGAAATAGGTTCAAAACAATCAGATTTCTCATGGGAAAGGACCTAAGGTGCGGCAGATTTGGTTAAGGGCAGGGAATGCCTTGCAAGGCAAGGAAATCAGATTTTCTAGAAGGGAAGGAGACGCCAGATTTTTAGGGTTCTAGAAGGAATGTGTTTTGTGGCAGATTTTGAGGTTTCTAGAAGGATTTGGGGCTCCACTTTTATAGGACAAGGGATAAGACTTCTAGAAATCAGGTTTTAAGTCCCCTAAACTGAAGAAAACAGGTTAGGATAAGATTAGGATAAGATTGGATAAGATAAGGTAAGATAAGATAAGGATTGGATAAGATAAGATAAGATAAGGTTGTTTTAGATAATGTTTTGGATAATTCTCCTTATTTTGAGCTGATTCCTTATCTTCTTTATCTTTGACTTCTTTCTTCCATCTTCTTAGCTGATTTCAAGCCTTTATATCTTCAATTTCGTCCATCAACTTGCCTCCATGCTTGGACTACCCAATCTTGGCCCAAAAATGCTCTAGAATGCTCCAAATTGCTTCTTTTTACATACTTGCCCTTAGAACCTGAAAATACATCAAACTAGCTTAAAAGACTACTTTAACTAAGGAAAAACAATATAAATGCACAAGAACAAGCTAACTAAGGTGCATAAATATGCTCCTATCAAAAACACACTAACTAAGTAGCATAAATATGCTCCTATCAAATTCCCCCACACTTAACTTTTGCTAGTCCTCGAGCAAAACAAAACAAACAAAACGTAACCTAAACCTTCCAACATTCACCTCAGGGACCTTCAATGATACATAACATGCCAAAGATCATTACTCCCACAGATTTTAATTATCCCTACCCTTGAGCACATACTTAATCAAAGTTACCACACATTAGCTCGCATTTAATTAATTAAAACAACATTTTGAATGTAGTAACATGCCTTAGAGAATCCCTCAATTCCTTACTAGATATGCACTCAATCACACAGATTTTCTGACTACACTCCCTACACTAGTTATATGTGAGAAGATTGATGTAAATATGAAACTAATACTCACATATATGTATAACAAGAAAAGTAATTTCTGGAATGCATGTTTATATATAATCTCATGAACGGAATGCTACTACTTAGATGCGAGAACCAGGTACACCATATGCTCATACCAATCCCAAACTCCACATATTGAAACACACAACACTCAAGATTGAAGTATAGGGTTATAACGGGGCTAGGGGGTATTGGCTAACAAAGAAAGGTAAGGAAAACAAACGTTCTTAAAGCAATAGCAAGCAAAGTAATGAATATGAAACTTAGAACTCCCTTTCTTGAATGCAGCGGCACACTTTGAACACAAAGGGGAAGATTACACATATTTTAGGGCCGAATTCAACTTTTTGGACCCCTTCTTCAACAACCAACACTTGTGAGCTTTAATCTCACTTATTTTGAACACTTTTCATACTTTTTCACAACTTTTCCTTTTCTTTTCTTTTTCACACGAATTTTCTTCTTTCTTTTTTCTCTCTCTCTTTTTTCTTTTGCCCGTTTCTTCACCCGTGCCTCTTTGATACTTTGTTGGCACACAATCAGACACATAAATCCCTTCCCCCACACTTGTTTGCTGCCTAATAACGAACAAAGGGAATTCACTCTAGGTCATGCTTAGCTACGCCTTAAGAACAAGGGTAAGGATGGTCCTAATCTAGGCTAGGTAGGGATATTGTGGGTAAACAAAGAACATAGGCTAAACAAGGCTCAAATGGGTTAAACCTACAATACATATGCAAAGGGTTAGGCTTTTTAGCTCTGGTTTTAACTAAACAACTTCATCTTGATTATGTGTTATGCTAATCAATTTCATGCTTTGAATGAAACGGGTATGAGTTCTAGTATTTGGAACTAAATGATGAAACGCATTCCAAGTAGCAACCAAGCAAAGAATAATGAGATCATGGAACGACTTTAGAAAACAAAGAATGCACGGATTTTTAACTCTCCAAAGAACGTTAAAGGCTCAAGTCTCTCAGGGTTGTAGCGTTAGTTTGAGTTACTTCCTTCAAGCATGTTACAAAAACTGATTTTATCCTTTTTTTGATTACATGTGAATTCATGAATGTCAACTACAACCAAGCATAAACCAAAGAGCAATTCAAACTTTCATCCATGTTTATAACTCTCTTTAACAGTCATGCAATTAAAAACCGAATCCTCATCATTGTGTTGGAAGGTACCCTAAGACACAAACAAACACACAAAAACAACTCTTTTTGGGTTTTTCAAAACAATTTTTCAAATTTTTATGGTATTTTCGGATTTTCTTGTCAAAACACACTAAAAGACTCCAAAACGGCTTAAAAACACTTAAAAACACTGAAAACAACATTCAAAGTGATAGGTGATAAAAACCCACGAATTTCATGCAAAAAACACTTTGTTACCCTCCCACACTTAAACCAAACATTGTCCTCAATGTTTCAAACATAGACTCACAGAAAGCAAACAGCAATCAACACAACTAACGAACATAACAAGATGGCAAAGGAAAAGCAATAAAGAGTAGGGTTTAGAAACGCAAATCTGGTTGTGGAGCCGGAAAGTTCCTAGGTCGTCTTTATTTGCATGGGTTGCCTTCCAAGAAGCGCTTGCTTTAACGTCTTCCAGCCGGACGAACCTTCCCTCTATTCTTCAATGGGGCCCACGACATTAAAGGATATGTCCTCCGTAATGTGCTCTTCAAAGTGCTCATAATATGGCTTCAATCGATGTCCATTCACTTTGAATTCTTGTTGCGTCTTTAAACTTTGAATTTGGACTGCACCATGAGGAAAAACATTAGTAACCACAAAAGGACCAATCCACTTAGAACGCAACTTACCTGGAAATAGACGAAGGCGAGAATTGAAAAGTAACACTTTCTGCCCTATAGAGAACAGCTTGCTACGAATCATCTTGTCATGGAATGCCTTTGTTTTCTCCTTGTAGATCCGTGCATTCTCATAAGCTTCATTCCTAATTTCTTCTAGCTCATTCAATTGAAGCTTTCTATGAAGACCTGCGGCATCAATGTCCATGTTGAATGTTTTGACAGCCCAATGTGCACGGTGTTCTAACTCGACGGGAAGATGACATGGTTTCCCATAGACTAGCCGAAATGGGGACATTCCAATTGGGGTTTTATAGGCAGTGCGATATGCCCACAATGCATCATTCAAACGCAAGCTCCAATCCTTCCTCGTTGGCCCTACTGTCTTCTCCAAAACCTGCTTGATTTCCCTATTAGAAACCTCGGCTTGCCCACTTGTTTGAGGATGATAAGGTGTTGAAACCTTATGCGTGACATTATACTTCTTGAGCAGCGCCTCAATGGTTCGATTGCAAAAATGGGAACCCCCATCACTGATTAGGACTCTTGGCATTCCAAATCTAGCAAATATGTTAGTTCTAACAAAATCTGCAACCACTTTAGAATCATTAGTTCGGGTGGCTTTTGCTTCCACCCATTTCGACACATAATCCACAGCAAGCAAAATATAAAGGAAACCATGTGAGGAAGGAAAAGGACCCATGAAATCAATACCCCAAACATCAAAGATTTCAACACTAAATATGGGGTGTTGCGGCATTTGTTGTTTAGGACCTATATTGCCCGTTCTTTGACATCTATCACAAGTCATACAAAAAGTTCTAGCATCTCTAAAGAAAGTAGGCCAATAAAATCCACATTCTAAAACTTTATGTGCTGTTCTTTGAGTACCAAAGTGACCTCCACATGCATAGGTGTGACAGAAAGTTAAAATTGAATTAAACTCAGAATCATGCACACACCTACGTAGAACCTGATCAGGGCAATATTTCCACAAGTATGGGTCATCCCAAACATAAGAACGTGCATCCTTTTTAAGTTTCTCACTTTGGTGCTTGTTTAGCTCTCTTGGAATGTGTTTAGACACCAAATAATTTACTACATCAGCATACCATGGCTCACTTACCTTGATGGACAGCAGCTGCTCATCTGGGAATGTCTCTTGGATAGGCACGGCATCCTCCTCATGCACCATACGGCTCAAGTGATCAGCCACCACGTTTTCACACCCCTTCTTGTCCCGGATTTCAATATCGAACTCTTGGAGAAGAAGCATCCAGCGAATGAGTCTTGGTTTAGCCTCTTTCTTGGTGAACAAATACTTCAAAGCTGCATGGTCAGTGTAAATAATAACTTTAGTACCAAGTAAATAAGAACGAAACTTATCTAAAGCAAACACAACAGCAAGAAGTTCTTTTTCAGTGGTAGAGTAATTCAACTGTGCATCATTCAAGGTCCGAGATGCATAATAGATGACATGGGGCTTCTTGTCCTTCCTTTGTCCCAAAACAGCTCCTAATGCATAATCCAAAGCATCACACATAAGCTCAAAAGAAAGGCTCCAATCTGGTGGGACTATGATGGGGGCCGAAGTTAGCATCTCTTTGAGGTGTTTGAATGCCTTCTCACATTCCTCATCAAACACAAAAGTCACATCTTTCTGGAGGAGACGGCAAAGGGGGGTGGAGATCTTCAAAAAATCCTTGATGAATCGCCTATAGAAACCTGCATGTCCAAGAAAAGAACGAACCTCTCTAACTGAAGTAGGAGAGGGTAAGTAACGCACAAGGTCTATTTTTGATTTATCAACCTCAATTCCCCTTTCTGAAATGATATGACCTAAAACTATGCCTTGTTTTACCATAAAGTGACATTTTTCCCAATTCAAAACAAGGTTAGTTTCAATGCAACGTTTTAGAATCAAAGTGAGATTATCTAAGCACCCATCAAACGAATCCCCAAAAACACTAAAATCATCCATGAATACCTCAATAATCTTCTCAACAAAATCTGAAAAGATACTTACCATGCATCTTTGAAAGGTGGCAGGTGCATTGCATAAACCGAATGGCATGCGACGATAGGCAAAGGTACCAAAGGGGCACGTGAAAGTGGTCTTTTCTTGGTCATCCGGAGCTATAACAATCTGATTATACCCAGAATAACCATCAAGAAAACAATAAAAAGAATGACCGGCTAACCTTTCAAGCATTTGATCAATGAACGGCAAAGGGAAGTGGTCCTTCCTCGTGGTGGCATTGAGCTTCCTATAGTCGATGCACATTCTCCAACCTGTTTGGACACGTGTGGGTACAAGTTCATTCTCCGCATTCTTCACCACAGTGACCCCAGATTTCTTTGGAACACATTGCACCGGTGAAACCCAACGGCTATCCGAGATTGGATAAATCACTCCACAATCAAGAAGCTTTATAATCTCCTTCTTCACAACTTCCATCATTGGAGGGTTGAGTCGGCGTTGAGCCTCTCGAGTTGGTTTAGCCCCCTCCTCTAGAAGTATACGATGCATGCATGTTGTAGGGCTAACCCCCCTAATATCGGCCAATGTCCATCCAATGGCTGTTTTGTGCTCTTTCAACACCCGAATTAACTTTCCTTCCTCTGTTGCCGTGAGTGTGGAGGACACAATGACGGGCAACGTCTCGTTATCTCCCAAAAAGACATACTTCAAATGATCCGGCAATGGTTTAAGCTCAAGTACGGGTGCCTGAATCACTGAGGGTAACAACTTGTTAGTAGAAATTGGAATTGAAATTGGTTTTGAAGGCTTACCATGGTGCTGAGGTAGTGACTCTAGGGCAGCCACCATCTCGGCCTCTTCTTCACTTCTAGGCACGGCAATATTGGGTTTTTGCTCAATTCCTTGTGCAATTGTTGATTCAAGGGGATCCCTATCCAAGGAATCAAGGTAATCCTGCGCCAATTCATCGAATATATCAATAGCAAAACAAGAATGATTTTCTTTAGGAAATTTAATAGTTTCAGCAAGATTGAAATCAATAACTTCCCCATCAAATTCCATTGTCAACGTCCCTTTGAACACATCGATCTTGGTGCGGGCTGTTTTCATGAAAGGTCTCCCAAGGAGGATCGGCAATAGGGTAGAATGGGGTGTATCCTCCATGTCAAGCACATAAAAATCCGCTAGAAAAATCAGATTTCCAACCTGCACCAAAACATCTTCCAAAACTCCTTTTGGATATGCATTAGAACGATCGGCTAATTGGATTATAACACCATCGTTTTTAAGCTCACCTAAGTTCATAGATGCATAAATAGAGTATGGCATGACATTAATTGAAGCTCCTAAGTCTAACATAGCATGTTCAAACTTAGTACTACCAATAACGCAAGGAATTGTAAAACTACCCGGATCTTTGCATTTAGGGGGTAATTTCCTTTGTAGAACAGCAGAGACATTCTCACTTACTTGAACCACTTCTTTGTTAGAAATCCTTCTCCTTGTTGTACAAAGCTCTTTTAAAAACTTAGCATACCTTGGGACTTGCTTTATTGCATCAAGGAGTGGGATATTGACTTGAACTTTCCGGAATGTCTCTAGAATGTCTTTTTCAGCATCCTCTTTCTTTGATTGCCGCAACCTGCCAGGAAAGGGCACAATTAGTGGAGTAGAGCTAGACGAAGTCATATTGGAACTTACCTTGATGGTTGAGGACGGTTTAAAAGTGGGGATTGGTTGCGGCAAGGATTGTGCATTCCTTGCCGTGGGTTTGGGTGATTCATCCTCCTCCAGTTGCAGCTTCTTGTCCTCTTCTTGACTTGATCTAGATGGTTGTGAATCAGTTCCAACCTGCTTACCACTTCTCAACGTGATTGCTTGGGCGGTTTCAAATCCTCCCTTAGGATTAACAACGGTTGAATTAGGCAATCTCCCTTGTTCTCGGAATTGGCCCATGAATTCAGCCATTTGACCCATTTGTTTCTTCAGTTCATCCACCTCTTTAGCTTGATTTTTTATGCTCTGCACGTCCTGCGTCAAAGAGGTTAGTACTTGAAGAATTTTATCATTATTTAACGACGAACCTGAATTGGTTTGGGCCGAAGTTGGTTGAGGTTGTGGGGCTGCGTACGGCCTTGGAAACATCCCAGGGGGCTGTCTAAATCCGCTTTGTGGCTGTGCTTGTTGAGAGTCCCTCCACTTGAAGTTTGGATGATCTCTCCATCCTGGATTGTATGTGTTTGAGTATGGGTCGTGTCTTTGTTGGGTTTGGCCTTGAAAACCCACGGCTTGGGCAGTTTCCCACCCCCCATTCTCAATCAATTGAGGGCATTGATCGTTGAGATGTCCCTGCATCGAACACACTCCACATATGGCCGGCCCTTATGCTTTGGTTCCATCCACAACCTGTGACAAAAGAAGAGTGAGATTAGCCATTTGAGATTGTAATTCTGCAATTGCATTTACCTCATTCACTTGTTGTTGCCGTGGCCCTTCTCTCTATCCAACTCCTTCGTATTGTTGCGCATTCAAGGCTCGATTTGCAATCTTGGCAGCCACGGGTGTTTTGTCAACCAAAGCTCCTCCCGCTGAAGCATCAAGCATTTGTCTCTCAATGGGGAGAAGTCCTTCATAGAAATATTGGAGGAGAAGCTCTTCCTTCATTTGGTGTTGTGGACAAGAAGCAACAAGCGCCTTGAAACGCTCATAATAGGCTGGAAATGATTCCCCTTGGTTTTGTTGAATGCCACTTATCCTTTTCCTCAAGAGAATGACTCTTGAAGTTGGGAAAAATTTCTCTAAGAATGCGCGCTTCATGCTTTCCCACGAAGTAACGGTTCCAGGTGCTAGTTCGTAGAGCCAATCCTTAGCCTTTTCCAAAAGAGAGAATGGAAAGGCTTTCATCTTCAATATACTCCCATCAACATTGACAGGGGTCATGCTTGAACAAACCACTTCAAATTCCTTCAAGTGCTTGTTCGGATCTTCCATGGACAACCCGTGGAATTTGGGGATGTGGTGCAACAAGCTAGACTTCAATTCAAACTCATCAGTCTTGCCTTGAGCCGCCCTAGGATATTGAATGCATAAAGGGGTTGCATTGTCCAATCCCGAGGCTGAAAGTTCTTTGATTGTTCGGTTATCTGCAGCCATGTCGTGCTCCTCTTCCAAATCCTCTTCAATTTCAACTTCAGATTCGGAATTAGAACTTGAACTAAGTAGATCAGGTTCTGGGTGCTTCCTCTTCCTTCTCAAATCTCGCTCAAAATCGTCGTTGAACTCCAAGATATGTGCGTGAACGGGTTGAGAACTTCGAGTCATACACTAGTACCTAAAACAAAGAAAAACAAAACAAATCAGAAAACTAAGCAAAACAAAAACACAAACAGAAACACGGGGGATTAGCAAATTTGCTAATCCCCGGCAACGGCGCCAAAATTTGATGTGAGAATTACTTGACACTCAAATTAAAACCCTATCGACGTGGTATATGAAAGTAGGGATCATTTAAGGCCGGGGATTAGAAGGGATGCTAATCTATACAAATTAAACTCTAAAACACTAAAACTGGACTCTAGACAATGAAAACAGGTACTATGGATCAATCTGAACGAATTTTAACTCTAGACAACCTAAAACAACCTAACTTGACTCAAATAACACAAAACAAACTTAAAACAACAAATAAAACTCAACTAGGCAGATTCTAGACACTAGAGACTCAAAACAGGCTAAATAGACTCAAAACAACAAAACTAACTTAAACAGACTCAAAACAGGTTCTAAGGGGTGAATTGGATGACTTTTGGACTAGTTAGACTCAAAACACTAAAAGGGGACAGATTTGGACGAATTTAAACAAACTAAGACTCAATTAAGAACTAAGGGGGTTTTTGGACGATTTAGGCAAAACTAAGCAGATTTAAGCAAACAAAGTAAATTGAAAGAGATAAAGGTGAATTCAGGGGTGAAAACTAGTTAGAGGGTTCTTCTCCACACATGAACATATGCATACGAATTGATTTCCAGTTATTCTTTCGATAAACCATGAATGACAATGGTTCGAATTAATTGTATTGCACTAATTAATTCCCAGATTTCCCTAAGTTCATTGAATTGAATGGATAACGCATCACAACCAAATTATTCTTATCAAGTTCCCTAACTATGGAATACGCATGATAGAGATACAAATCAAAGATCATTAAGCTCCATGGAAATCATAAACATTGACAAGGCATTCATAACTATGGAATACGCATGTTACTCCTGCCTTGGATTTACTTAACGTGATTGTGACTAGCAATATTTACTACTTGTGAATATAAGTTCATAACGATTAGGTGAAATTCCCTTATATCCTAGCATCAAATTCATGCATGTAAACTAAGTAGGCCTCCTTAATGAACACACAAGAACAAGTTCTTCATAAAACAGATAAGTAAATCACATTCACAATTTATGAAACAATAACTGAAGGTAATCAATTCATATCAAACACATGTCCATGGCTTTGAATCCACCTCTAACTAAAACGAAATTAGTTCCACATGTTCAACATAATTGAAAAGCAAGTTAAATTAAACATGAAACGAAACAAGAGAAGAAAGAACTCCTCCCTCTCTAATGGAAGCCACGGCAAGGCCTTGTCTTCCCTTCTCTGCAGCAAAATATGGATTTCTGAATGTATATGGGGGTGTAGAATTCGTATGGATGGGTGGTGTGTACGGCAAAGGGTTGATTAATATATATATATAGGCACCAAAAACCCTAGGTGAATCAGATTAGGACTTCTAGAAAGCCAAATCCATCCAGAAATAGGCTCAAAACAATCAGATTTCCAATGGGAAAGGGCCTAAGGTGCGGCAAATTTGGATAAAGAGGGATAAGGCTTCTAGAAAGCCTTGCAAGGCAAGGAAATCAGGTTTTCTAGAAGGCTAGGTGCGGCAAGGCTTAGGGTTTCTAGAAACTTAATTTAAATGTCCCCCAATCAGAAAATAAACCCTCATTGTACCAGGAATTGAATTAGAAAAGGATTAGGATAAGATAAGGTTTGTTAAGATAAGATAAGGGTTGGATAAGATAAGACAAGATAAGGTTGTTTGGATAATGTTTTGGATAATTCTCCTTCTTTTGAGCTGATTCCTTATCTTCAATGATTTGAATTTATTTCTCCAACCTTGAAACATATTCCTAACTCCATTTAGACTCCAAATTCGTCCATCTTCATGCCCATTGCTTGTGCTATCCATTCCAAGCCCAGATTTGCTCTAAAATGCTCCAAAATGCATCTTTTTGCCAACTTTGCTTCTTGGACCTAAAAACACACGAAAATGACTTTAAACACTATACTAAGCAACAAATAGCTAAGGAAATGCAAGAAAACACACTAACTAAGTAGCATAAATATGCTCCTATCAGCATTGACAAGGCATTCATAACTATGACTTGCATGATACTCATGCTAGGAATTTACTTAACGCGATCATGACCAGCAACCTTCACTACTTGTGAATATAAGTTCATAATGATTAGGTAAAACTCCCTTATATTCTAGTATTGAATTCATGCGGGCAAATTAAGTGTGCATGATGCGATGTAAAACAGCACACAAAATAAACCCTCTTTTGACAATTGTAGTATATGTATAACTAGGGATCGTTTTGGACCGGGGATTAGGAGGGATTGCTAATCTAAACTAAACTGACTTTAAAACACAAAAAGAAACTTAAAAACACTTAACTAGACTCTATAGACTCAATACAAACTGAATAGACTCAAAACTAACTAGAAAGACTCAAAACAGCACAAAACAATGAAATAGACTCAAAACTGACTCTAGGGAGTTATTTGGACGAAAATTAACTTGAACTTGACTCAAAACACTTAAAAACACAAATTGGACGGATTCTAACCTAATTAACACAACAAAGTAAAGGGGGATTGGGTTTTGGATGAAAATAAAGTAAAACAAAGCAGAAACTAGAACTAGACAGATTTGGACGAATTTGGTGAATTGGATGGATGATGGGCTAGCTAGAAGGTTTTTCTCCACACATGACACACTTGCATACAAATCAATTTTCAGTTGTTCATTCGATAAACCATGAAACTCAACACCCCAGATTAATTAGGTACGCTTAAATTAACCCTCAGATTTTCCTTATGTCATTGAATTGGACGGAAATAGCGCATCGCAATCAAATTATTCTTCAAAAGTTCCCTACATGAAAGCGCATAATAGAGATACAATCAAAGATCATTAAGCTCTATGAAAATCATAAACATTAACAAGGCATTCGTAACTATGAAAGCGCATGATACTTCTGCCAGGAATTTACTTAACATGATCGTGACCAGCGACCTTCACTACTTGTGAATATAAGTTCATAACGATTAGGTGAAACTTCCTTATATTCTAGCATCAAATTCATGCATGCAAACTAAGTATGCATCCTTAATCAACATACAAGAATAAGTTCTGAATAAAACAGTTAAGCAAATTGCATTCACAATTTATGAAATCACAACTGAAGGTAATCAATTCATATTGCAAATATATTCATGGCTTTGAAATTCCCCCTAGCCAAAAAGGTTTAGCTCCTCATGTTCACAGCAAAACAAAGAGAAATTAAATTAAACATTGAAAACAAAGATAGATTACACCTAGAAACGTTCCAGCAATCCAACGTCTTGAATGCAAGCACGTCCAAGGGTCTCCTTCCTTCTCCTTTGCTGCGACACAAGGTGGCCGTGGTGGTGGAAGTGGTGAATGGTGGTGGTGGATGGATATAGGTGAGTTATGGTGAAGGGTGGATTGTGCATTTTCGGCGGAAATTGGGTAGAGAGATTTAACTGGTGTAACAAGCTTTATTTAAAGGGCTAGGGTACTTAGAAAATAATAGGAAAGGTTCAATACCTAGCTATTTTGGTTCCACAATTTAATAGGTAAGAAAGTGATAGGAGCATATTTATGCACCTTAGTTAGCTTGTTCTTGTGCATTTATGTTGTTTTTCCTTAGTTAAAGTAGTCTTTTAAGCTAGTTTGATGTATTTTCAGGTTCTAAGGGCAAGTATGCAAAAGGATGCATTTTGGAGCTCTTTGGAGCACATTTGAGCTTGGAATGGATATCATATGCTTGGAGCCAAGAAGATGGACGAATTTGGAGTCCAAATGGAGTTAGGAATATGTTTCAAGGTCCAATTGACAAAGAGGGCAAAAAGAAGCAATTTGGAGCATTCTAGAGCATTTTTGGGCCAAGATTGGGTAGTGCAAGCATGGAGGCAAATTGATGGACGAAATTGAAGATATAAAGGCTTGAAATCAGCTAAGAAGATGGAAGAAAGAAGTCAAAGATAAAGAAGATAAGGAATCAGCTCAAAAGAAGGAGAATTATCCAAAACATTATCCAAAGCAACCTTATCTTATCTTATCTTATCCAGTCCTTATCTTATCTTACCTTATCTTATCCAATCTTATCCTAATCTTATCCTAACCTGTTTTCTTCAGTTTAGGGGACTTAAAACCTGATTTCTAGAAGTCTTATCCCTTGTCCTATAAAAGTGGCGCCCCAAATCCTTCTAGAAGCCCCAAAATCTGCCACAAAACACATTCCTTCTAGAACCCTGAAAATCTGGCGTCTCCTTCCCTTCTAGAATCCTTTTGCCTTGCCTTGCAAGGCATTCCCTGCCCTTATCCAAATCTGCCGCACCTTAGGCCCTTTCCCATTAGAAATCTGATTGTTTTGAACCTATTTCTGGATGGATTTGGCTTTCTAGAAGTCCTAATCTGATTCACCTAGGGTTTTTGGTGCCTATATATATATATTTCTCCACCCTTTGCCGTGCACACCACCCTCCATATACATCATTCACGCCAGAAATCATCCACCACTCTCTGCCGCACCCTTCCTTCACCATTCTCCATAGTTTCTGACCTAATTCACTACCTGCCGCACCATACATCCATCCTAGCCAATAACCCAGCCTTCTACACCATTCATAACCCCCAAAAACTCATCACCAACCCTTGTGCCGCAGCAAAGAAGAGGAGAAGAAGCCTTGGACGTGCATGCCATTCAAGTTTGAATTGCTGGAAGTTTTAGGTGTTTCCTTTCCTTTGATTTCAATGTTTAAATTCAATACTCTTTGTTCTGTGAGTATGAGGAACTAAACCCCCTCTGGCTAGGGGGGGATTCGAAACCATGTTTATGCTTGCTATATGACTTGATTACCTCTAATTGCGTTTCATAAATTGTGAATTCAATTTACT
Organism: Heteromeles arbutifolia; assembly: GCA_024362995.1. Lineage (NCBI taxonomy): Eukaryota > Viridiplantae > Streptophyta > Magnoliopsida > Rosales > Rosaceae > Heteromeles > Heteromeles arbutifolia. Next base: position 31,141,416 of record JANCRC010000002.1, on the reverse strand, counting down.
TATCTGTTCATATTAAAACTGATTTGTGTGTGTTGATTGAGGTGGCCAACTTAGTTGCATGCATAAATCTAATGCTAGGATATAAGGAAGTTTCACCTAATCGTTACAGAGTTATATTCACAAGTAGTAAAGGTTGATGATCTCAATTGTGTTACGTAAATTCTTGGCATAAGTTTCATGCAATTCATAGTAACGAATGCCTCGTCAATGCTTATGGTTTTCATAGAACTTAATGATTCTTGCTTGTATCTCTATTATGCAATTCATGTAGGGAACTTGTGGGGAATGCTTTGGGTTGTCGTATGCAATCATCCAATTCAATAACGTTAGGAAAATCTGAGGGTTAATTAGTGCAATTCACGGTTAATCTGGGGCGTTGAGAATTCATGGTTTATTGAAAAGCAATTAGAAATCGTTTTGTATGCAAGTATGACATGTGTGGAGAAGAACCCCTTAGCTAGCCTTCCATCCATTAATTTAAAGCAATTTCGTTTTACAATCTGTTTTGTTTTACAAAGTTTATGTTTTGTTTTCAATTTCGTCAAAACCAATTCCCCCTTTATTTTGAAGTGTCAAATTAGTTAGAAATCAATTTAGTTTGTGTTTTGAAGTGTCTTGAGTCAAGTTATAAACTGTTTTCGTCCAAAATTATGCTTAGTGTTCAAAACTGCCCAGAAAGTGGTTTTAAGGCAGTTTTGAGCGTTTGTTTGCTGTTTTGAGTCTTTTGGTTTGTTTTAGTGTTTTAGAGTATAGTTTTGCATTCTTTGAGTCTAATTTAGTATTTTAACTTTGTTTTAAGTTTTTGAGTCAGTTTTCAAGTGATTTAGCAAGCCCTCCTAATCCCCGGCCTAGAACGATCCCTACTTACATACTTTGCTACAATTGATAAAAAGAGGGTTTAATTTGTGTGCTTATATATTTCGCATCAGAAAGAATCAGAAAATCAAAGAGAATAAGAAAGTGAAATTCGGCAGAATATGTAGTAGAGAAAAGGAATGTGTTTTAAAGGTCAGAAATTAAGAGAAAAAGGGAAAGAAGGTGTGGCATTGATTTGTAAGAGAAAGGGGAAGTATTTTTGGGCAGAAAATAGGCAAGAAAACCTTTCCCTTGTGCAGCAAGGATTGAAACAAAAGGGGAATGTGTTAGGCATGGTTTTGGGCTTCTAGAATGAGTAATTAGGCAACCTACATGTTTTGGAAACCCCAAAAATGGAAACCTCCACAAATGGAAACTTGCACAAATAGAAACCTTCACAAATAGAAGCTTCCAACTTTAGAAACCGTGGCTTCCAATTTTGAACTCTTCATTCTTCATTTGATCTTCAATTTCGTCCATCCACTTAGCTCCAAGCATAAGCCAACCATCCAATGCCCAAAACTGCTCCAAAATGCACTTCCTTGCTTACTTTGCACTTTAGACCTACAAACACACGAAAATAGCTTAAAATACTAAAATTACTAAGAACTAACAACACAAATGCCAAGAAACAAGCTAACTAAGTTGCATAAATATGCTCCTATCAGTGCACCCTCAACCCACATACACAAACAAGTTTTAATTCAAATAGTTAAGTAAATTGAATTCACAACTTATGAAATCACAACTGGATGTAATCAATTCATAACGCAAGTATAGTCATGGTATTGAATAGCCCCCTAGCCAAAAGGGCATAGTTCCTCATAATCGCAAAGCAAAAGTAAACAGATTTATACATTGAAAACAAAAGAAAGAAAACACCTAAACGCTCCAGCGATCCAAATTGAATGCCAAAACGTCCAAAAGCTCTCCTTCTTCCCCTTTGCTGCGGCACAAGAGATGGGTTATGGTTTGAATGGTGAATTGTATGAGAGAATGGCTGGGAATGTGTTTTGAATGTGTCGAATGGTGAATGAATGTTGTAGGCTGCGGCACAAAGGCTTATTTTAAAGCTAAAAGGAAATCAAAACCCTAACTTAATTTGGTTAACAGAAATTAATTCAAATCCACTTAAGGAAGGGAAATAAAATCAGAATCCTGATGCGTTGTAAAACAGCACACAAATTAAACCCTCTTGTTGTCGAATTGTAGTAAAGATGCAAGTAGGGGTCGTTCTGGACCGGGGATTAGGAGGGCTTGCTAAAACCTCTAAACTGACTTTAAAACATAAAAACAAAGTTAAAAAACATTTGAATAGACTCAAAGGACTCAAAACAGGCTCACAAGACTCAAAACAACTTAAAAACACTCAAAACTGCCTAAAAACACTAATTGGGCAGTTTCGACGAATTTAGGGTTTTGGCTTGACTCAAAACACTCTAAAACACAAACAAAACATATTTTAAACACTTAGAAACAAGAAAGTAAAAGGGGATTGGATTTTGGACTAAATTAAGTTAAAAACTAAACAGATTTGCACAAAATTGGTGAATTGGATGGATGATGGGCTAGCTAGAAGGTTTTTCTCCACACATGACACACTTGCATACAAATCAATTTTCAGCTGTTCATTCGATAAACCATGAAACTCAACACCCTAGATTAATTAGGTATGCTTAAATTAACCCTCAGATTTTCGTTATGTCATTGAATTGGATGGAAATAGCGCATCGCAATCAAATTATTCTTCAAAAGTTCCCTACATGAAAGCGCATAATAGAGATACGATCAAAGATTGATAGGAGCATATTTATGCGACTTAGTTAGCTTGTTTTCATGCATTAATGTCCTTAGTTCTTAGTTAATTTTGTATTTTAAGCTATTTTCGTGTGTTTGTAGGGTCTGAGTGTCAAAATGGCAAAAAGAAGCTGTTTGGAGCATTCTAGAGCATTATTGGGCCAAGATTGGGTAGTGCAAGCATGGAGGCAAGTTGATGGACGAATTTGAAGATAAAAAGGCTTGAAATCAGCTTAAAAGATGGAGGAAAGAAGTTAAAAGATAAAGAAGATAAGAAGTTAGCAAGAAATATGGAACATTATCCAAATCTTATCTCATCTTATCCAAAACATTATCCTATCTTATCTTGACTTTCCTAATCCAAATACACAAAGGTTTCAGCTACAGAGAAGGAGTCCTAAACACTTTGGGATACTTAATTCCCAGCTAGAGAGGGATGCCGCACCTATTTCCTTATTCTAGAGGGATTTGGTCCATTTAATTCCCCCAAAACTTCAAGGATTCTGATTTCTAGAAGGGTTAGGAGTCCAAAACCTACCTAAACACCTTCCTAGCCGTGACCTAGCCTTCCCCTATATTGTGCCGCACAGATTGAGTCTCTCTACACATCCCTTCGCATCTCTACTGATAGAAGCATATTTATGCGACTTAGTTAGCATGTTTTCTAACATTTTCTTAGTTAGTTTCTACTTATTATAGTGTTTCAAGCTATTTTCGTGTGTTTGTAGGTTTTAAGTGTCAAGATGGCAAAAAGTAGCAATTTGGAGCATTCTAGAGCATTTTTGGGCCAAGATTGGGTAGTGCAAGCATGGAGGCAAGTTGATGGACGAAATTGAAGATATAAAGGCTTGAAATCAGCTATGAAGATGGAAGAAAGAAGTCAAAGATAAAGAAGATAAGGAATCAGCTATAAAGAAGGGGAATTATCCAAAACATTATCCAAACTACCTTATCTTATCCAAACCTTATCTTATCTTATCCTAATCTTATCCTAACCTGTTTTCTTCAGTTTAGGGGACTTAAAACCTGATTTCTAGAAGTCCTATCCCTTGTCCTATAAAAGTGGCGCCCCAAATACTTCTGGAAACCTCAAAATCTGCCACAAAACACATTCTTTCTAGAACCCTGAAAATCTGGCTTCTCCTTCCCTTCTAGAATCCTTTTTCCTTGCCTTGCAAGGCATTCCCTGCCCTTATCCTATTGTGCCGCACCTCTCAGGCCCTTTCCCTCTTGGATTCTGATTGTTAGGCCCTTTTCCTTGTGGATTTGGGTTCTACAAATCCTTTTCAACAATTAACTGGACCACAATTCCTTTTCCAAATTAATTGCCGCACCCTAGGGCCCTAATCCTATTTTTCTGCTAAGTCCAAGTCCTAAACTGATTTGCCTAGGGTTTGCTATGCTATATATACATATTTTCAAGCCTTGCCGCAGACCACCACCCATCCATACGAATTCTACACACCTCTACACATCTCAGCCATTCCAAACACCATTCACAAACCCTAAACCGCTTGTGCCGCAACCCTGCAAGGAGAGGAGGAGCAGCTTTGGAGCGTGTTGCACCCAATCTGGAGTGCTGGGCGTTCTTAGGTGTTTTCTACCTTATGTTTTCGATGTTTAAATTAGTTTTCCTTTGTTTTGCTGTAATCATGAGAGGCTAAATTCGTTTTTAGCTCGAGGCTACTTTGAAACCATGATTTTGTGTGTGATATGACTTGATAAATTTCAGTTACAGATTCTTGAAGTATGAATGCAATTGGCTTAACTGTTTGAATTAGAACTTATTTCTGTTTGTTGATTGAGGGTCGACACTTAATTGGCATGCATAAATTTGATGCTAGGATATAAGTAAGTTTCACATAATTGTTACAAACTTATGTTCACAAGTAGTAAAGGTTGCTGGAACAATCGTGTTAAGTTCAATTCTTGGTGTGAGTAACATGATGTCATAGTTTTGAATACCTCGTCAATGCTTATGATTCTCATTGAGCGTAATGATCTCTGATTATGTCTCTATTATGATGTCATGTAGGGAAATTGATGAAAATAATTTGGTTGTAGATGAGTTGTTCGTCCAATTCAATGAAATTAGGAGAATCTGAGGGTTAATTAGTGATTGACACGGTTAATCTAGGGCATTGTGATAGGAGCATATTTATGCACCTTAGTTAGCTTGTTCTTGTGCATTTATGTTGTTTTTCCTTAGTTAAAATTGTCTTTTAAGCTAGTTTGATGTATTTTCAGGTTTTAAGGGCAAAGTATGCAAAAGGATGCATTTTGGAGCCTTTTGGAGCACATTTGAGCTTGGAATGGATATCATATGCTTGGAGCCAAGAGGATGGACGAATTTGGAGTCCAAATGGAGTTAGGAATATGTTTCAAGGTTGGAGAAATAAATTCAAATCATTGAAGATAAGGAATCAGCTCAAAAGAAGGAGAAATATCCAAAACATTATCCAAAACAACCTTATCTTATCTTATCTTATCAAATCCTTATCCTATCTTAACTAACCTTATCCTATCCTAATCCTTTTCTAATTCAATTCCTGGTACAATGAGGGCTTATTTTCTGATTGGGGGACATTTAATTTAGGATTCTAGAACCCTAAGTCCTTGCCGCACCTAGCCTTCTAGAAAACCTGATTTCCTTGCCTTGCAAGGCTTTCTAGAGGCCTTATCCCTCTTTATCCAAATCTGCCGCACCTTAGGCCCTTTCCCATGAGAAATCTGATTGTTTTGAACCTATTTCTGGATGGATTTGGCTTTCTAGAAGTCCTAATCTGATTCACCTAGGGTTTTTGGTGCCTCTATATATATATTTCTCCACCCTTTGCCGTGCACACCACCTCCATATACATCATTCACGCCAGAAATCATCCACCATTCTCCATAGTTTCTGACCTAATTCACTCCCTGCCGCACCATACATCCATCCTAACCAAAAACCCAGCCTTCTACACCATTCATAACCCCCAAAATCTGTCCCTAGACCTTGTGCCGCAGCAAAGAGGAGGAGAATGAGCCTTGGACGTGCATGCCATTCAAGTTTGAATTGCTGGAAGTTTTAGGTGTTTCCTTTCCTTTGATTTCAATGTTTAAATTCAATACTCTTTGTTCTGTACGTATGAGGAACTAAACTCCCCTTGGCTAGGGGGGAATTCGAAACCATGTTTATGCTTGCTATATGACTTGATTACCTCTAATTGCGTTTCATAAATTGTGAATTCAATTTACTTATCTGTTCATATTAAAACTGATTTGCGTGTGTTGATTGAGGTGGCCAACTTAGTTGCATGCATAAATCTAATGCTAGGATATAAGGAAGTTTCACCTAGTCGTTACTGAATTATATTCGCAAGTAGTAAAGGTTGATGATCTCAATTGTGTTAAGTAAATTCTTGGCATAAGTTTCATGCAATTCATAGTAACGAATGCCTCGTCAATGCTTATGGTTTTCATAGAACTTAATGATTCTTGCTTGTATCTCTATTATGCAATTCATGTAGGGAACTTGTGGGGAATGCTTTGGGTTGTCGTATGCAATCATCCAATTCAATAACGTTAGGAAAATCTGAGGGTTAATTAGTGCAATTCATGGTTAATCTGGGGCGTTGAGAATTCGTGGTCTATTGAATTGCAATTAGAAATCGTTTTGTATGCAAGTATGACATGCGTGGAGAAGAACCCCTTAGCTAGCCTTCCATCCATTCACTTTAACCAATTTCGTTTTACAATCTGTTTTGCTTTACAAAGTTTATGTTTTGTTTCAAATTCGTCAAAACCAATTCCCCCTTTATTTTGAAGTGTCAAATTAGTTAGAAATCAATTTAGTTTGTGTTTTTAAGTGTCTTGAGTCAAGTTATAAACTGTTTTCGTCCAAATTCTTCCTTAGTGTTCAAAACTGCCTAGAAAGTGGTTTTAAGGCAGTTTTGAGCGTTTGTTTGCTGTTTTGAGTCTTTTGGTTTGTTTTAGTGTTTTAGAGTATAGTTTTGCATTCTTTGAGTCTAATTTAGTGTTTTAACTTTGTTTTAAGTTTGTGAGTCAGTTTTCAAGTGGTTTAGCAATCCCTCCTAATCCCCGGCCTAGAACGATCCCTACTTACATACTTTGCTACAATTGATAAAAAGAGGGTTTAATTTGTGTGCTTATATATTTTGCATCACATTGTCATTCGTAATTCAATGAAAACGTAACTGGAAATCAAATTATATGCATATAAGTCATGTGTGGAGAAGGAAACCTCTAGCTAGTTCACCATCCATCCTAAAAACCCAATTTCGTCTAAATCTGCCTAGTTTGAAGTCTGTGTTAGTTTTAACTTAGTTTCACTCTAAAACCAATCCCCCTTCACATGTTTGAGTCAAATTAGTTAGAATCTGTCTTAGTTCGTGTTTTTGTGTGTTTTGAGTCAAGTTTAATTCAATTTTTCGTCCAAAGTTGTGTCTAGTGTCTAGAATCTGTCCAATTAGTGTTTTTAAGCAGTTTTGAGTGTTTTGAACCTGTTTTGAGTCTTTATAGTTTATTTAGAGTCTTTTGAGTCTTGTTTTGCTTATTTGAGTCAGTTTGTGTTAGATTAGCAAGCCCTCCTAATCCCCGGTCCAGAACGATCCCTACTTGCGTTTATACTACAATTGATAACAAGAGGGTTTAATTTGTGTGCTTAACTTTAATCACATTGATATGAGCATATTTAGGCGACTTAGTTGGCTTGTTCTTGTGCATTTATGTTGTGTTTTCTTAGTTATTTTAGTCTTTTAAGCCATTTTCGTGTGTTTTCAGGTTCTAAGGGCAAAGTATGCAAGAAAGTGCATTTTGGAGCTTTTTGGAGCAAAATTGGGCTTGGGATGGACATCACATGTTTGGAGCAAAAGGAATGGACGAGATTGAAGACTTGAAGAAGTTAGGATTCCTAATCAACGAAGGATTCCTAATCAAAGAAGGATTCCTACTTGAAGTAGGAAAGTTAAGCCAATGTTTCCTATTTTGGTTTGACCTTTCCTAATCCTAAATATTCCTAAGTTCCAGCAACATTGAAGGCCTCCTATACATTTTAGGACACAAAGTGAACTTCCCTTGTACCTAAAGAACTCTTGCCGCACCTTCCCTTGCTTTCCCCATCCTTGCCGTGCAAGGCATCCCTTTATTACCCAAAATCTGGACCTAAAACAGAAAGGAAACCCTTTTGCCTTGCCTTGCAAGGCCTTGCCTTACCCCTTCCACCTTTGCCGCACCTACTTGCCCAATTCCCTTAGGATTCTGACTTTAATTCCTTTTTCCCTTAAGGTTTTGATTTAATTTCTGTTTCCTAAATTGTTCCCTAGCTTTATTACCCTAATTCCTTAAATAAACCTTCCTTGTGCCGCACAGAAGGGATCCATTCACTCACCCAATCATTCATTCACGCCAGAAACCATCCCAACTCCCTTGCCGCAACTTCCTTTCACCCTAAACACATTCCTGACCCCAAAACACATCCCATACACTTCACCCACCTTTGTGCCGCAGCAAGGAGGAAGAAGGAAGGACTCTTGGACGTTCAAGCTTGATTGTTGGAGCGTTCTAGGTGTAATTCATTCTATGTTTACAATGTTTAATTTCTTTTCCTTTTGTTTTGCTGTGAACATGAGTGGCTAAACCCCTCTTGGCTAGGGGTGATTTCAAAGCCATGATTATGTATGCAAATTGAGTTGATAAATCCCAGTTATGAATTCGTGAGTTGTGAATGTAATTTGCTTAACTGTGGAATTGATAACTTATTTGTGTTTGTTGATTAAGGATCGATACTTAGTTGGCATGCATAAATCTGATGCTAGAGTATAAGGGAGTTTCACATAATCGTTACAAACTTATATTCATGTGTAGTGAAGGTCGCTGGTCACGATCGCGTTAAGTTCAATTCCTAGCACGAGTATCATGATGTCATAGTTACAAGTGCAAAGTCAATGCTTATGATTTTCATTGAACGTAATGATCTTTGATTGTATCTCTATTATGATGTCATGTAGGGGACTTTTGAAGAATGCTTTGGGTTGTCGAATGATGTCATCCAATCCAATAACACAAGGAAAATCTGAGGGTTAACTAGTGATGTCACGGTTAATTTGGGGCATTGTCGTTCATGATTCAATGAAGGAGTAACTGGAAATCGAGTCGTTTGCATACATGTCACGTGTGGAGAAAGAGCCTCTAGCTAGCACGTCATCCATATTTTACCAAAATCGTCCAAAATCTGTTTTAGTTTATAATCTGTTTTCTTAAGTTTAAATTCGTCCAAAACAAAACCCCCCTTTTACTTTCTTGTTTCAAAGTGTTTAAAATCTGTTTTGTTTGTGTTTTTAAGTGTCTTGAGTCAAGTTAAAACCCAAATTCGTCCAAATTTGTGTTTAGAGTTCAAAACTGCCTAGTTTGTGTTTTTAGGCAGTTTTGAGTGTTTTTAACCTATTTTGAGTCTTGTGAACCTGTTTTGAGTCTTTTAAGTCTAGTCTAGTGTTTTCAACTTTGTTTTTACGTTTTTGAGTCAGTTTAGAGGTTTTAGCAAGCCCTCATAATCCCCGGTTTAGAACGATCCCTACTTATTCATATACTACAATTGTCAAAAGAGGGTTTAATTTGTGTGCTTGTTTTACATCGCATCAAATTTTTGGCGCCGTTGCCGGGGATTAGCAACTTTGCTAATCCCTTGTTTATTTTCGTTTGTTTGTTTTGTTTAGTTTCTGATTTCATTTGTTTCCTTTGTTTCAGGTACTAGTTTATGACTCGGAGTTCTCAACCTGTTCGTAAGAATATCTTGGAGTTTGACGACGATTTTGAGAGAACTTTGAGAAGCCAAAGAACTCAACAAGCATCTAATCCATCTAGCCCTGAACCTGAGCTTGAAGAACCAGTGCTAGAAGAGGAAGAAAACCCCACGGCACAGGTTGTGGAAGAAGTACAAGCTATGGTAGCGGACAATCGAACAATCAAGGAGCTCTCTGCTTCGGGATTGGCCAATGCCGCACCCCTATGTATTCAATATCCTAGGGCTGCCCAAGACAAGACCGATGAGTTTGAATTGAAGTCCAGTTTGTTGCACCACATTCCAAAGTATCATGGGCTGTCTATGGAGGATCCGAACAAGCACTTGAAAGAGTTCGAAGTAGTGTGTTCAAGCATGACCCCTGTCAACGTCGATGAAAGCATATTGAAGATGAAGGCTTTTCCATTCTCTCTAATGGACAAGGCCAAAGATTGGTTGTATGAATTAGCTCCGGGAACTGTCACCTCTTGGGAGAGCATGAAACGGGCGTTTCTGGAAAAGTTCTTCCCAACTTCTCGAGTCATTCTTCTTCGCAAAAGGATAAGTGGAATTCAGCAAAACGAAGGTGAATCATTTCCCACTTATTATGAACGTTTTAAATCTCTTGTTGCTTCATGTCCACAGCACCAAATGAAGGAGGAGCTTCTTCTTCAATATTTCTACGAGGGGCTTCTACCAATTGAACGCCAAATGCTAGATGCCTCAGCGGGAGGAGCTTTGGTGGACAAGACACCCATGGATGCCAAGACCTTGATTGCTAACCGGGCGTTGAACGCTCAACAATATGAAGGTGTTGGGCAAAGAAACCCCCCACGGCAGCAACATGTGAATGAGGTAAGTGCTATTTCCGAACTTCAAAATCAAATGACTAATCTTACTACTCTTCTTTCTCAGGTTGTGGAAGGACCAAAAGCACAAAGCATGGCTGTTTGTGGCCTGTGCTCTATGCAAGGACATCTCACGGATAAGTGCCCTCAGTTGATTGAGAATGGAGGGTGGGAATCAGCGAATGCCGTGGGATTCGGGAATCAACAACCAAGAAGTGATCCTTTCTCTAACACATACAATTCCGGCTGGAGAGATCATCCGAATTTCAAATGGAGAGAGCCGCAACAACCCCAACAACAAGGAAGATTTAGACAGCAACCCCCGGGTTTCTATTCAAAACCATACACACCCACACAGCCCCAAGCACAACCTGCCCAAACCAAATCAGGTTCGTCCGTTGACAATGATCAGATTTTTCAATTACTAACTTCTATGGCGCAGAATATGCAAACTAGGGACAAAAAGGTGGATGAGTTGAAGAAACAAATGGGCCAAATGGCCGAGTTCATGGGGAAATTTCGAGACCAAGGCTAACTCCCTAGTTCCACCATTCCAAATCCGAAGGGAGGTTTCGAAACTGCAAAAGCCATATTGTTGAGAAGTGGAAAAGAAGTTGGGGCAGGTACACAACCATCAGGTCACAAAGAAGAAGAAAAACTTCAATTTGAAGAGGAGGAACAAAGCCAACCCACGGCAAGGAATGATACACCTTTGCCGCAGGCCCTAAGTGCTCCTAAACCATCAAATCTGTCCAACAAGGGTAAGAATGTGTCAAATTCAATTCCTACTAATGTTTTTCCTTCGAATGTTCCTTTTCCTAGCAGATTCATGCAAACAAAGAAAGAGGAAGCTGAAAAGGACATTCTAGAGACATTTAGGAAAGTTCAAGTCAATATACCACTTTTGGATGCAATTAAGCAAGTTCCGAGGTATGCCAAGTTTCTGAAGGAGCTGTGCACAACTAGGAAGAGAGTTTCGAACAAGGAAGTTGTGAAGGTAAGTGAAAATGTCTCAGCCGTATTGCAACGTAAACTGCCCCCTAAATGCAAAAAGATCCTGGTAGTTTTACGATTCCTTGTGTAATTGGCAATACTCGTTTTGAATCTGCCATGCTTGACTTAGGTGCATCCATAAATGTCATGCCATATTCAATTTATGCATCTATGAATTTGGGTGAATTGAAAAAGGATGGTGTGATCATACAATTGGCTGATCGTTCTAACGCTTATCCAAAACGAGTATTGGAGGATGTTCTAGTGCAGGTGAATCACTTAGTCTTCCCGGCTGATTTTTATGTTGGACATGGAAGATTCAACCCATTCCACCTCTTTGCCGATTCTCCTTGGTAGGCCATTCATGAAGACAGCCCGCACCAAAATTGACGTGTTCAAAGGAACGTTGTCAATGGAATTTGATGGGGAAGTGATTGATTTCAATATTTCTGAAACCATGAGATATCCTAATGATGATCACTCTTGTTTTTCTATTGACATTATTGATTCTTTGGCGCAGGGGTATTTGGAAGATTTGAATGACGATGCACTTGAAAAGGTCATTACAAGAGGGATAGAGCTCAACAACAAGTGGGCAGAACCCATGCTAACCCACGGCATACATGAACCCATCCATGCCGTGCCCCCTTGTGAGGAATTCATTGAGATGGCTGCTGCCCTTGAGTCGTTACCCAAGCATGATGGTAAGTCTCCTAACTTTGATTCAATTCCCATTTCGACTAATAAGTTGCTTCCTTCAGTAATTCAGGCACCTACCCTTGAACTTAAACCGTTACCAAACCATTTGAAGTACGTTTTCTTAGGGGAAAAAGAGACCTTACCTGCCATTATTTCCTCATCCCTCACGGCATAAGAAGAAGAGAAGCTAGTGCGTGTTTTAAGAGAGTTCAGATCTGCCCTAGGTTGGACCTTAGCCGACATCAAGGGGATAAGCCCTACAACCTGTATGCATCACATATTTCTTGAGGAGGGGGCCAAACCAACTAGAGAGGCTCAACGCCGTCTCAACCCTCCGATGATGGAAGTTGTGAAAAAGGAGATAATCAAGCTACTTGATTGTGGAGTGATCTATCCAATCTCCGATAGTCGTTGGGTTTCCCCTGTGCAGTGTGTTCCAAAGAAATCTGGAGTGACGGTTGTAGAGAACGCTGAGAATGAGCTTGTGCCCACCCGGATCCAAACCGGTTGGCGAGTGTGCATTGACTATAGGAAGATCAACGCCACAACAAGAAAGGATCACTTTCCATTGCCATTCCTTGATCAAATGCTTGAGAGGTTAGCGGGTCATTCATTTTATTGTTTTCTTGATGGATACTCTGGTTATAATCAAATTGTCATCGCCCCGGATGATCAAGAAAAGACCACTTTCACTTGTCCCTTTGGAACATTTGCATATCGACGCATGCCATTCGGATTGTGCAATGCCCCTGCCACGTTTCAAAGGTGTATGGTTAGTATATTTTCTAATTATGTTGAAAGGATTATTGAGATATTCATGGATGATTTTAGTGTGTTTGGTGATTCATTCGATAATTGCTTAGATAATCTCACTTTAATCTTGAAACGTTGTGTGGAAACAAACCTTGTGTTAAATTGGGAGAAGTGTCATTTCATGGTTAAACAAGGTATTGTTTTGGGTCACATAATCTCTGAAAAAGGTATTGAGGTTGATAAGTCTAAAATAGATCTTGTACGCTACTTACCCTCTCCTACTTCGGTTAGAGAGGTTCGTTCTTTCCTTGGTCATGCAGGATTCTATAGACGATTTATCAAGGATTTTTCAAAGATTGCAAAGCCCCTATGCCGTCTCCTACAAAAGGAAGTATCTTTTGAATTCAATGAGGCGTGTGAGAAAGCATTCAACCATCTCAAGACCTTGCTCACCACGGCACCAATCATCACTCCACCAGATTGGAGCATTCCCTTCGAGCTCATGTGTGATGCATCGGATTATGCAATTGGAGCTGTTTTGGGCCAAAGGAAAAACAAGCAGCCACATGTCATTTATTATGCTTCACGCACCTTAAATGATGCCCAATTGAATTATTCCACAACTGAAAAAGAACTCTTGGCTGTTGTATTTGCATTAGATAAGTTTCGATCTTATTTAATTGGCACTAAAGTCATTGTTTTCACTGATCATGCAGCTCTGAAGTACTTGCTCACCAAAAAGGAAGCTAAACCAAGACTCATTCGCTGGATGCTTTTACTTCAAGAGTTCGACATTGAAATTAGGGACAAAAAGGGGTGTGAAAACGTGGTGGCTGACCACCTAAGTCGGATGGTGCGTGAAGAGGAGTCCATTCCCATTTCAGAAACGTTTCCGGATGAGCAACTACTGTCCATTGAGGTAAGTATACCTTGGTACGCTGATTTGGTCAACTATTTGGTGTCTAAGCAAATTCCAAACACTCTAAGCAAGTCCCAAAGTGATAAACTTAAAAAGGATGCACGTTTTTATGTTTGGGACGACCCATATTTGTGGAAATTTTGCCCTGATCAAATTGTGCGTAGATGTGTTCATGAATCTGAGTTTAATCCAATTCTAAGCTTTTGCCATTCTTATGCATGTGGGGGACATTTTGGTACCCAAAGAACAGCCCTTAAGGTGTTAGAAAGTGGTTTTTATTGGCCTACATTGTTCAAAGATGCTCGAATGTTTTGCTTAACATGTGATAGATGTCAAAGAACAGGTAGCATAGGTGCCAAGGATCAGATGCCGCAAGCCCCTATCTTCAATGTTGAAATTTTTGATGTTTGGGGTATTGATTTCATGGGGCCCTTCCCTTCTTCTTATGGTTTTACTTATATCTTGCTTGCAGTTGATTATGTTTCCAAATGGGTAGAAGCAAAGGCTACCCGGACTAACAATTCTAGAGTGGTTGCAGATTTCATTAAAACTAACATTTTCTCTAGATTTGGGATGCCTCGGGTCTTCATCAGTGATGGAGGGTCACATTTTTGCAATCGAACCATTGAGGCGCTGAAATATGATGTCAAGCATAAGGTTTCAACACCTTATCATCCTCAAGCAAGTGGCCAAGCAGAAGTTTCAAATAGAGAAATCAAGCAAATCTTGGAGAAAACCGTTGGGGCAACCCTGAAGGATTGGAGCTTGCGTTTAGACGATGCACTGTGGGCGTATCGAACAGCCTACAAAACACCCCTAGGGATGTCTCCATTTCGGCTGATCTATGGCAAGCCGTGCCACCTACCTGTAAAACTATAGCACAAGGCGCATTGGGCTGTGAAAACATTCAATTTGGACTTAGATGCTGCTGGAATGCATAGAAAGCTCCAATTGAATGAACTTGAGGAGCTAAGGAACGAAGCATATGAGAATGCCCGGATTTACAAGGAGAAAACAAAGGCGTTTCATTACAAGATGATTCGGGGCAAAACATTCTCTATTGGGTAGAAAGTGTTGCTTTTCAATTCCCGTTTACGTTTATTTCCTGGTAAGTTACGTTCCAAGTGGATTGGACCTTTTGTTGTTACTAATGTTTTTCCATATGGTGCAGTTCAAGTCCAAAGCTTAAGGAATGGGCAAGAATTCAAGGTAAACGGACATCGATTGAAGCAATACTATGAAAGTGCCGTGGGGCAGGTTGTGGAGGAAGTCCCTCTCCAGGCCGTGGGCTCCAATGGGGAGTGAATGAGTTCTTCGTCCGGCTGCAAGACGTTAAAGCAAGCGCTTCTTGGGAGGCAACCCATGCATTCAACAAAGGAGGACCTAGGAATCACTCCAATTCTAGATTTGCATTCCTAAACTCTTCTCTTTGTTGTTGTTTCGTTTCTGCCAAGTTTAGTTTGTTTAGTTGCTGTTTGTTTGTTTACTTGTGATTTGTGTGAGTTTATGCTTCAAACATTGAGGACAATGTTTGATTTAAATGTGGGGGGGTAACAAAGTGTTTTTGATGCAAATTCGTGGGATTTTACCACCCATTACTTCAAGAGTTGTTTCAAGCTATTTTTAAGTGTTTTTAAGCTGTTTTGGTGTGTTTTAGTGTGTTTTGGCATAAAAATCCGAAAATCTCATAAAAATTTGAAAAACTGTTTTGAAAAAGCCAAAAAGAGTTGTTTGTGTGTATGTTTGTGTCTTAGGGAACCTTCCAACACAATGATGAGGATTTGGTTTTTAATTGCATGGCTGTTAAAGAAAGTTATAACATGGATGAAAGTTTGATTTACTCTTTGGTTTATGCTTGGTTGTGGTTATAATTTATGAATTCACATGCAATCTTAAAGGATAAAATCAGTTTTTGTAACCTGCTTGAAGGAAGGAACTCGAATTAACGCTACAACCTTGTGAGACTTGAGCCTAAAACATTCTTTTGGAGAGTTATAATCTGTGCATTCTTGCTTTCTAAAGTCGTTGCATGATCTCATTATTCTTTGCTTGGTTGCTACTTAGAAGGCGTTTCATCACTTAGTTCCAAACACTAGAACTCATGCCCGTTCCATTCAAAGCATGACATTGAATTGCACAACACACAATCAAGATGAAGTTAATTAGTGAAGCACCACAGCCATATAGCCAAACCTCTTTCTTCATTTGTTTTGTAGGTTTCAACCCCGTTGAGCCTTGTTTAGCCTATGTTTCTTTGTTAACCACATTATCCTCACCTAGCCTCGATTAGGACCATCCATACCCTTGTTCTTAAAGGATAGTGAAACATGAATTAGAATGAATTCCTTTTGATTGTCCTTTGATAGGAGCATATTTATGCGACTTAGTTGGCCTGTTCTTGTGCATTTATGTTGTGTTTTCTTAGTTATTTTAGTGTTTAAAGCCATTTTCGTGTGTTTCTAGGTCCTAAAGACAAAATATGCAAGAAGATGCATTTTGGAGCATTTTGGAGCAAAATTGGGCTTGGAATGGATATCACATGTTTGGAGCAAAAGGAATGGACGAAATTGAAGACTTGAAGATGTAAGGATTCCTAATCAAAGAAGGATTCCTAATCAAAGAAGGATTCCTACTCACATAAGGATTCCTACTCAAACAAGGATTCCTACTTGAAGTAGGAAAGTTAAGCCAAGGTTTCCTATTTTGGTTTGCCTTTCCTAATCCTTAATCTTTCCAAATTCCAGCAACTTTGAAGGCTTCCTTTGCATTCTAGGACACAAATTGAAGGACCTAGACCACCTAAGAACCCTTGCCGCACCTCCTTACCCCTTTCCTCTTCCTTGCCGTGCAAGGGAGAGGGTTATCTCCTGTTTCCTTGCACTAAAACACATTCCTTTTTAATTTAAAGTCCTGGCCGCACATCCCTGGCACTTTCCTTTAGTTTTCTGATTTTGTTTCCTCTTTCTAGATGCTTTTAACTTAATTTCTGATTACCAAAATAAGTTAGGGTTTTAATTTCCCTAAAACCTTTAAATAAACTTCCTTGTTGCAGCCACAAATCATCCATCCACACAACCTGTCTCGCCAGAATTCCTTCCCCAACCCTAGCCGCACCTATCCTTCACCATTCTCCATAATTTCTGACCAAAAACACTCCCTGCCGCACCATACATCCATCTTAGCCATAAACCCAGACTTCTACACCATTCATAATCCCCAAAACTCACCAACAACCCTTGTGCCGCAGCAAAGAGGAATGAGGAAAGCCCTTGGATGCGCCTGCCATTCAAGTTAGGATTGCTGGAGCGTTTAGGTGTTTTCTTTCTTTTGTTTTCAATGTATAAACTTGTTATTCTTTGTTCTGCGATTATGAGGAACTAAATCCCTTTTGGCTAGGGGAAGATTCAAAGCCATGAACATACTTGCAATATGAATTGATTACCTTCAGTTGTGATTTCATAAGTTGTGAATTCAATTTGTTTAACTGCTTGATTGATAACTTATTTGTGTATGTTTATTAAGAGTGCACACTTAATTTGCATGCATGAATATGATGCTAGAATATAAGGGAGTTTCACCTAATAGTTACAAACTTATATTCACAAGTAGTGGAGGTCGCTTATAAACGATCGCGTTAAATGAATTCTTGGTAGGAGTTTCATGCTCATCATAGTAACGAATGCCTCGTCAATACTTATAGTTCTCATGATGCTTAATGATCTGTGATTGTATCTTTATTGTGCTGTTCACGTAAAGAACTTTTAGAGAATGCTTTGAATTGTTGTATGCGCTTTCCCATCCAATTCAATAACTTAAGGAGAACTTGAACGTTAATTTAAGCGGACCTAATTAACCTGGGGTGTTGAGTTTCATGATTTATCGAAAGAACAACTGAAAATTGGTTTATGTGCAAGTGTGTCATATGTGGAGAAGAATCCTCTAGCTAGCCCATCATCCATAAGTTTTACCAAATTCGTCCAAAATCTGTTTTAGTTTACAATCTGTTTGTTTTGTTTTCAAATTCGTCAAAACCCAATCCCCTTTTACTTTGTTGAGTCATATTAGTTAGAAATTGATTTAGTTTGTGTTTTTGAGTGTTTTGAGTCAAGTTAGAAATCTATTTTCGTCCAAAGTAGTGTTTAGAGTCCAAAACTGCCCAATTTGTGTTTTTAGGCAGTTTTGAGTGTTTTTGTGCTGTTTTGAGTCTTTTGAGTTGTTTTAGTGTTTTAGAGTCTAGTTTTGCATTCTTTGAGTCTAGTTTAGTGTTGTTTTTACGTTTTTGAGTCAGTTTCAAGTGTTTTAGCAATCCCTCCTAATCCCCGGTCTAGAACGATCCCTACTTATACATATACTACAATTGTCAACAAGAGGGTTAAATTTGTGTGCTTATATATTTCGCATCAAATTTTTGGCGCCGTTGCCGGGGATTAGCAACTTTGCTAATCCCTTGGATTTTTTTTCTTTCTGTTTACTTTTAGTTTGTTTAAGTTTCTGACTTTGTTTGTTTCTTGTTTTTAGGTACTAGTTTATGACTCGAAGCTCTCAACCTGTTCAAAAGAATATTTTGGAATTTGATGACGATTTTGAGAGGACTTTGAGAAGGCAGAGGAACCAGCAAGAATCTAATCCACCTAGCCCTGAACCTGAGCTTGAAGAACCGGTGCTAGAAGAGGAAGAGGAGCCCACGGCTCAAGTGTTGGAGGAAGTGCAAACCATGGCAGCGGACAATCGAGCAATCAATGAGCTCTCTGCTTCGGGATTTGCCAATGCCGCCTCCCTATGTATTCAATACCCTAGGGCTGCCCAAGACAAGACTGATGAGTTTGAGTTGAAGTCCAGTTTGTTGCACCACATCCCAAAGTTCCATGGGCTGTCCATGGAGGATCCAAACAAACACTTGAAGGAGTTTGAAGTGGTGTGTTCAAGCATGACCCCTATCAATGTGGATGGAAGCATATTGAAGATGAAAGCTTTTCCATTCTCTCTAATGGACAAAGCTAATAATTGGTTGTATGAACTAGCCCCCGGAACTGTCACATCATGGGAGAGCATGAAACGGGCGTTTTTGGAGAAGTTTTTCCCAACTTCTCGAGTCATTCTTCTACGCAAAAGGATAAGTGGAATTCAGCAAGACGAAGGTGAATCATTTCCCACCTATTATGAACGTTTTAAATCTCTTGTTGCTTCATGTCCACAGCACCAAATGAAGGAGGAGCTTTTTCTTCAATATTTCTACGAAGGGCTTCTACCAATTGAACTCCAAATGCTAGATGCCTCAGCGGGAGGAGCGTTGGTGGACAAGACACCCATGGCTGCCAAGATCTTGATTGCTAATCGAGCTTTGAACGCTCAACAATATGAAGGCGTTGGACAAAGAGGAACCCCACGACAGCAAGTAAATGAGGTAAGTTCCACATCTGACATTCAATCCCAATTAACTAATCTTACTTCCATTGTGTCTCAGATGGCTGAAGGAATGAAGATGCATGGATCAAGTGTGTGTGGCGTGTGTTCTATCCAAGACACCCCTCTGATAAGAGCCCGCAACTAATTGAGAATGGTGGATGGGAATCTGCCAATGCAGTGGGTTTTGGAGGCCAAAACCAACCAAGGAACGATCCATATTCCAATACGTATAATCCAGGTTGGAGAGACCATCCAAATTTCAAGTGGAGGGAGCCCCAACAATCTCAACAACAAGGAGGTTTTAGACAGCAACCCCCAGGCTTCTACACCAAGCCATATGCACCCACACAAGTTCCGCAACAATCTGGCCCAAATGCTTCAGGTACATCTCTAGATAATGATACACTTCTTAAGCTATTAACCAATTTGTCTCAGGGGCAAGAAAATCAAGCCAAAGCAATGCAAAACCAAGACAAAAGGGTGGATCATTTGGAGAAACAAATTGGGCAGATTGCAGAATTTGTAGGGAAATTTCGAGACCAAGGCCAACTCCCTAGTTCCACCATTCCAAATCCAAAGGGAGGTTTCGAAACTGCAAAAGCCATATTGTTGAGAAGTGGAAAAGAAGTTGGGGTAGGAACACAACCATCAACATCAGGTCACAAAGAGGATGAAAAGCTTCAATTTGAAGAGGAGGGACAAAGCCAACCCACGGCAAGGAAGGATACACCTTTGCCGCAGGCCCTAAGTGCTCCTAAACCATCAAATCTGTCCAACAAGGGTAAGAATGTGTCAAATTCAATTCCTACTAATGTTTTTCCTTCGAATGTTCCTTTTCCTAGCAGATTCATGCAAACAAAGAAAGAGGAAGCTGAAAAGGACATTCTAGAGACATTTAGGAAAGTTAAGTCAATATACCACTTTTGGATGCAATTAAGCAAGTTCCAAGGTATGCCAAGTTTCTGAAGGAGTTGTGCACAACTAGGAAGAGAGTTTCAAACAAGGAGGTTGTGAAGGTAAGTGAAAATGTTTCAGCCGTATTGCAACGTAAACTGCCCCCTAAATGCAAAGATCCCGGCAGTTTTACGATTCCTTGTGTAATTGGCCATACTCGTTTTGAATCTGCCATGCTTGACTTAGGTGCATCTATAAATGTCATGCCTTATTCCATTTATGCATCTATGAACTTGGGTGAATTGAAAAAGGATGGTGTGATCATACAATTGGCTGATCGTTCTAACGCTTATCCAAAAGGAGTATTGGAGGATGTTTTAGTGCAGGTGAATCATTTAGTCTTCCCGGCTGATTTTTATGTTTTGGACATGGAAGATTCAGCCCATTCCACCTCTTTGCCGATTCTCCTTGGTAGGCCATTCATGAAGACAGCCCGCACCAAAATTGATGTGTTCAAAGGAACGTTGTCAATGGAATTTGATGGGGAAGTGATTGATTTCAATATTTCTGAAACCATGAGATATCCTAATGATGATCACTCTTGTTTTTCTATTGACATTATTGATTCTTTGGCGCAGGGGTATTTGGAAGATTTGAATGACGATGCACTTGAAAAGGTCATTACAAGAGGGATGGAGCTCAACAACAAGTGGGCAGAACCCATGCTAACCCACGGCATACATGAACCCATCCATGCCGTGCCCCCTTGTGAGGAATTCATTGAGATGGCTGCTGCCCTTGAGTCGTTACCCAAGCATGATGGTAAGTCTCCTAACTTTGATTCAATTCCCATTTCGACTAATAAGTTGCTTCCTTCAGTAATTCAGGCACCTACCCTTGAACTTAAACCGTTACCAAACCATTTGAAGTACGTTTTCTTAGGGGAAAAAGAGACCTTACCTGCCATTATTTCCTCATCCCTCACGGCATAAGAAGAAGAGAAGCTAGTGCGTGTTTTAAGAAAGTTCAGATCTGCCCTAGGTTGGACCTTAGCCGACATCAAGGGGATAAGCCCTACAACCTGTATGCATCACATATTTCTTGAGGAGGGGGCCAAACCAACTAGAGAGGCTCAACGCCGTCTCAACCCTCCGATGATGGAAGTTGTGAAAAAGGAGATAATCAAGCTACTTGATTGTGGAGTGATTTATCCAATCTCCGATAGTCGTTGGGTTTCCCCTGTGCAGTGTGTTCCAAAGAAATCTGGAGTGACTGTGGTCAAGAATGCTGAAGAGGAGCTTGTGCCTACTCGAATCCAAACAGGTTGGAGGGTTTGTATCGATTATAGGAAGCTCAACGCCACCACACGAAAGGATCACTTCCCATTGCCATTCATTGATCAAATGCTTGAAAGGTTAGCAGGTTATGCATTTTATTGTTTCCTTGATGGTTATTCTGGTTATAACCAAATTGTCATAGCACCTGAGGACCAAGAAAAAACCACTTTCACATGCCCATTTGGTACATTTGCTTATCGTCGTATGCCATTTGGTTTATGCAATGCACCTGCCACATTTCAAAGATGTATGATGAGCATTTTTTCTGATTATGTTGAGAAAATTATTGAGGTTTTCATGGATGATTTCAGCGTTTTTGGTGATTCATTTGATGGGTGTTTGCATAATCTCAGTTTGATCTTAAAACGATGTGTTGAAACTAACCTTGTTCTTAATTGGGAAAAATGTCATTTCATGGTTAAACAAGGCATAGTTTGAGGTCATATCATCTCTGAAAATGGTATTGAGGTTGATAAGTCTAAAATAGATCTTGTACGCTACTTACCCTCTCCTACTTCGGTTAGAGAGGTTCGTTCTTTTCTTGGTCATGCAGGATTCTATAGACGATTTATCAAGGATTTTTCCAAGATTGCACAGCCCCTATGCCGTCTCTTACAAAAGGAAGTGTCGTTTGAATTTAACGAGGCGTGTGAGAAAGCATTCAACCATCTCAAGGCCTTACTGACCACGGCACCAATCATCACTCCACCAGATTGGAGCATTCCCTTCGAGCTCATGTGTGATGCATCAGATTATGCACTTGGAGCTGTTTTGGGCCAAAGGAAAAACAAGCAGCCACATGTCATTTATTATGCTTCATGCACCTTAAGTGATGCCCAATTGAATTATTCCACAACTGAAAAAAGAACTCTTGGCTGTTGTATTTGCATTGGATAAGTTTCGATCTTATTTAATTGGCACTAAAGTCATTGTTTTCATTGATCATGCAGCCTTGAAGTACTTGTTCACCAAAAAGGAAGCTAAACCAAGACTCATTCGCTGGATGCTTTTACTTCAAGAGTTCGACATTGAAATAAGGGACAAGAAAGGATGTGAAAACGTGGTGGCTGACCACCTAAGTCGGATGGTGCGTGAAGAGGAGTCCATTCCCATTTCAGAAACGTTTCCGGATGAGCAACTACTGTCCATTGAGGTAAGTATACCTTGGTATGCT
This sequence comes from Heteromeles arbutifolia, assembly GCA_024362995.1. Classification (NCBI taxonomy): domain Eukaryota; kingdom Viridiplantae; phylum Streptophyta; class Magnoliopsida; order Rosales; family Rosaceae; genus Heteromeles; species Heteromeles arbutifolia. The sequence continues at coordinate 31,118,963 of JANCRC010000002.1, read as the reverse complement.
GATTTGGTCAACTATTTAGTGTCTAAGCAGATTCCAAACACTCTAAGCAAGTCCCAACGTGATAAACTTAAAAAGGATGCACGTTTTTATGTTTGGGATGACCCATATTTGTGGAAATTTTGCCCTGATCAAATCGTGCGTAGATGTGTTCATGAATCTGAGTTTAACCCAATTCTAAGCTTTTGCCATACATATGCATGTGGTGGACACTTTGGCACACAGCGCACTGCCCTTAAGGTTCTTGAATGTGGATTTTATTGGCCTACTTTGTTTAGAGATGCTCGAACTTTTTGCATAACATGTGATCACTGCCAAAGGATAGGAAATTCAGGCCAAAGAGACCAAATGCCGCAGACTCCAATTCTTGTTGTTGAAATTTTTGACGTTTGGGGTATTGATTTTATGGGTCCTTTTCCTTCTTCTTTCGGTTTCACTTACATTTTACTTGCGGTTGATTATGTGTCGAAGTAGGTGGAAGCCAAAGCCACCCGCACTAATGATTCTAAAGTTGTGGCAGGTTTTGTGAAATCTAACATTTTTTCTAGATTTGGGATGCCGAGAGTACTTATAAGTGATGGTGAGTCTCATTTTTGCAATCGCACCATTGAGGCACTACTCAAGAAGTACAATGTGACACATAAGGTTTCAACACCTTATCACCCCCAAACAAGTGGCCAGGCCGAGGTCTCAAATAGGGAGATCAAGCAGATTTTAGAGAAAACCGTTGGGCCAACTAGAAAAGATTAGAGCTTGCGTTTGGAGGATGCACTGTGGGCATATCGAACGGCTTACAAAACGCCCATTGGCATGTCCCCATTTCGGCTCATCTATGGCAAGCCATGCCATTTACCCGTGGAGCTTGAGCACAAGGCACATTTGGCGGTCAAGACCTTCAATATGGATGTGGACATGGCTGGAAATCATAGAAAGCTGCAATTGAATGAACTTGAAGAGATTAGGCATGATGCTTATGAGAATGCTCGAATTTACAAAGAGAAGACCAAGGCATTCCATGATAAGATGATTCGAGGCAAAACATTCTCAATTGGGCAGAAAGTGTTGCTATTTAACTCCCGTCTTCGTTTATTCCCTGGTAAGCTACGTTCTAAATGGGTTGGTCCATTTGTTATTACTAATGTTTATGTGCATGGTGCAGTCCAAATACAAAGTTTGAAAACTGGACAAGAATTCAAGGTGAATGGACATCGATTGAAGCCCTACTATGAGAACTTTGTTGAGCATGTAGTGGAGGAGGTTCCCCTGCAGGCCGTGGGCTCCAATGGGGAGTGAATGAGTTCTTCGTCCGGCTGCAAGACGTTAAAGCAAGCGCTTCTTGGGAGGCAACCCATGTATTCAACAAAGGAAGACCTAGGAATCACTCCAATTCCAGATTTGCGTTCCTAAACCCTTCTCTTTGTTGTTGTTTCTATTCTGCCATGTTTAGTGTGTTTATTCATTATTTGTTTGTTTACTTGTGATTTGTGTGAGTTTATGCTTGAAACATTGAGGACAATGTTTGATTTAAGTGTGGGGGGGTAAACAAGTTGTTTTGCTTGAAATTCGTGGGATTTTATCACCCATTACTTCAAAAGTTGTTCCTTGCTGTTTTTAAGTGTTTTTAAGCTGTTTTGGAGTGTTTTAGTGTGTTCTGCTTTAAAAATCCGAAAATCTCATAAAAATTTGAAAAATTGTTTTGAAAAACCCAAAAAGAGTTGTTTTTGTGTATGTGTTTGTGTCTTAGGTACCTTCCAACACACTGATGAGGATTTGGTTTTTAATTACATGACTGTTAAAGAGAGTTATAAACATGGATGAAAGTTTGATTTACTCTTTCGTTCATGCTTGGTTGTGGTTATAATTTATGAATTCACATGCAATCATAAAGGAAAAATCAGTTTTTGTGACATGCTTGAAGGAAGAAACTCAAATTAACGCTACATCCCTGTGAGACTTGAGCCTTAAAACGTTCTTTTGGAGAGTTATAATCTGTGCATTTGTTGTTTTCTAAAGTCGTTGCATGATCTCATTATTCTTTGCTTGGTTGCTACTTAGAAGGCGTTTCATCATTTAGTTCCAAACACTAGAACTCATGCCCATTCCATTCAAAGCATGACATTGATTTGCATAACACACGATCAAGATGAAGTTAATTAGTGAACCACCACAGCCAAATAGCCGAACCCCCTGTGTTATATGTTTTGTAGGTTTAAACCCCGTTGAGCCATATTTAGCCGATGTTCTTTGTTAACCACATTATCCTCACCTAGCCTAGATTAGGACCATCCATACCCTTGTTCTTGAAGCATAGTGAAGCATGACTCAAAAAGAATTCCTTTTGATTGACTTCTTGCAGAAAAATAAGTGTGGGGGAAGGGAGTTGTGTGTGTGTGTGTGTGCCAAGAAAAAGAAATAAGGCACAGGTAGAAAAGAAAAGTTATGAAAAAAAAAAAAGTGAAAAAGAGTTGAAAATTAAGAGAAAAAGAGTTCTAAAGTGTTGATTGTTGAAGGAAGGGTCCAAAACATTGAATTCGGCCCTTGAGTGTGTAAATCTTCCCTTTTTGTGTTCAAGTTGATTTCTGCATTTAAAGTGAATTCTAAGTGTTGATTTCATTACTTTGCTTACTATTTCTTTAAGAACCTTTGTTTTCCATATCCTTTCTTTCTCACCCAACACCCCAAGCCCCGTTACAACCCTTTAACTTCAATCTTGAGTGTTGTGTGTTTCAATATGTGGAGTTTGGAATTGGTATGAGCATATGGTGTCACTGGTTCTCGCATCTAAGTAGTAGCATTCCATTCATGAGATCATATCTAAACATGCTTATAAACTCCAGAAATTGCTTTCTTTGCTATAAATATGTGAGTGTTCGTTTTCATGTTTACATCAATCTTCTCACATATACCTAGTAGGGTGTGTAGTCAGAAAATGTGTGTGAGAATTGAGTGCATATCTTGTAAGAAATTGAGTGAATTCTCTAAGGCATGTTACTACATTCAAAACATCGTTTTAATTGGTTAAATGTGAACTAGTAAGTGGTGACTGTGATTAAGTATATGCTCAAGTGTTAAGTTGACTAAAATCTGTGGGAATGATGATTTTTAACATGTCATGTGTATTAGAAATCCCTGAGGCAAATGTTGGAAGGTGTAGGTTGTGTTTTGTTTATTTTGTTTCGTTTGTTTTCTTTTGTTTGTTTGTTTTGCTCGAGGACTAGCAAAAGCTAAGTGTGGGGGAATTTGATAGGAGCATATTTATGCGACTTAGTTGGCTTGTTCTTGTGCATTTATGTTGTGTTTTCTTAGTTATTTTAGTGTTTAAAGCCATTTTCGTGTGTTTCTAGGTCCTAAAGACAAAATATGCAAGAAGATGCATTTTGGAGCATTTTGGAGCAAAATTGGGCTTGGAATGGATATCACATGTTTGGAGCAAAAGGAATGGACGAAATTGAAGACTTGAAGATGTAAGGATTCCTAATCAAAGAAGGATTCCTAATCAAAGAAGGATTCCTAATTGAAGATGGATTCCTAGAAGAATGAGGATTCCTACTCACATAAGGATTCCTACTCAAACAAGGATTCCTACTTGAAGTAGGAAAGTTAAGCCAAGGTTTCCTATTTTGGTTTACCTTTCCTAATCCTTAATCTTTCCAAATTCCAGCAACTTTGAAGGCTTCCTTTGCATTCTAGGACACAAATTGAAGGACCTAGACCACCTAAGAACCCTTGCCGCACCTCCTTACCCCTTTCCTCTTCCTTGCCGTGCAAGGGAGAGGGTTATTTCCTGTTTCCTTGCACTAAAACACATTCCTTTTTAATTTAAAGTCCTGGCCGCACATCCCTGGCACTTTCCTTTAGTTTTCTGATTTTGTTTCCTCTTTCTAGATGCTTTTGACTTAATTTCTGATTACCAAAATAAGTTAGGGTTTTAATTTCCCTAAAACCTTTAAATAAACTTCCTTGTTGCAGCCACAAATCATCCATCCACACAACCTGTCTCGCCAGAATTCCTTCCCCAACCCTAGCCGCACCTATCCTTCACCATTCTCCATAATTTCTGACCAAAAACACTCCCTGCCGCACCATACATCCATCTTAGCCATAAACCCAGACTTCTACACCATTCATAATCCCCAAAACTCACCAACAACCCTTGTGCCGCAGCAAAGAGGAAGGAGGAAAGCCCTTGGATGCGCCTGCCATTCAAGTTAGGATTGCTGGAGCGTTTAGGTGTTTTCTTTCTTTTGTTTTCAATGTATAAACTTGTTATTCTTTGTTCTGCGATTATGAGGAACTAAATCCCTTTTGGCTAGGGGAAGATTCAAAGCCATGAACATACTTGCAATATGAATTGATTACCGTCAGTTGTGATTTCATAAGTTGTGAATTCAATTTGTTTAACTGCTTGATTGATAACTTATTTGTGTATGTTTATTAAGAGTGCACACTTAATTTGCATGCATGAATATGATGCTAGAATATAAGGGAGTTTCACCTAATAGTTACAAACTTATATTCACAAGTAGTGGAGGTCGCTTATAGACGATCGCGTTAAATGAATTCTTGGCAGGAGTTTCATGCTCATCATAGTAACGAATGCCTCGTCAATACTTATAGTTCTCATGATGCTTAATGATCTGTGATTGTATCTTTATTGTGCTGTTCACGTAAAGAACTTTTAGAGAATGCTTTGAATTGTTGTATGCGCTTTCCCATCCAATTCAATAACTTAAGGAGAACTTGAAGGTTAATTTAAGCGGACCTAATTAACCTGGGGTGTTGAGTTTCATGATTTATCAAAAGAACAACTGAAAATTGGTTTATGTGCAAGTGTGTCATGTGTGGAGAAGAATCCTCTAGCTAGCCCATCATCCATAAGTTTTACCAAATTCGTCCAAAATCTGTTTTAGTTTACAATCTGTTTGTTTTGTTTTCAAATTCGTCAAAACCCAATCCCCTTTTACTTTGTTGAGTCATATTAGTTAGAAATTGATTTAGTTTGTGTTTTTGAGTGTTTTGAGTCAAGTTAGAAATCTATTTTCGTCCAAAGTAGTGTTTAGAGTCCAAAACTGCCCAGTTTGTGTTTTTAGGCAGTTTTGAGTGTTTTTGTGCTGTTTTGAGTCTTTTGAGTTGTTTTAGTGTTTTAGAGTCTAGTTTTGCATTCTTTGAGTCTAGTTTAGTGTTGTTTTTACGTTTTTGAGTCAGTTTCAAGTGTTTTAGCAATCCCTCCTAATCCCCGGTCTAGAACGATCCCTACTTATACATATACTACAATTGTCAACAAGAGGGTTAAATTTGTGTGCTTATATATTTCGCATCATCCTTTTGCAGAAAACAAGTGTGGGGGAAGGGATTTGTGTGTGTTTGTGTGCCAAGAAAAAAAAATAAGGCATGGGTTTGAGATAAAAAGAAAATTCGTGGAAAAAGAAAAAAGAAAAAAGAAAAAGTTGTGAAAAGAATGAAAAAGAGTTGAAAATTATATGAAAAAGAGTTCTAAAGTGTTGTTTGTTGAAGAAAGGGTCCAAAACATTGAATTCGGCCCTAAGAGTGTGTAAATCTTCCCTTTTTGTGTTTAAAGTGATTTCTACATCCAAAAGTGAATTCTAAGTGTTGATTTCATTGCTTTGCTTGCTATTCTTTAAGAACCCTTGTTTTCCATATCCTTTCTTTCTTACCCAACACCTTTAGCCCCGTTACAACCCTTTAACTTCGATCTTGGGTGTTATGTTTCAATATGTGGAGTTTGGAATTGGTATGAGCATATGGTGTCACTGGTTCTCGCATCTAAGTAGTAGCATTCCATTCATGAGATCATATCTAAACAAGCTTATTAACTCCAGAAATTGCTTTCTTTGCTATAACATATGTGAGTGTTCGTTTTCATGTTTACATCAATCTTCTCACATATACCTAGTGTAGGGTGTGTAGTCAGAAATTTTGAGTGAAAATTGAGTGCATATCTTGTAAGGAATTGAGGGAATTCTCTAAGGCGTGTTACTACATTCAAAATGTTGTTTTAATTGCTTAAATGCGAGCTAGTGAATGGTGACCATGATTAAGTATGTGCTCAAGTGTTAAGTTGACTAAAATCTGTGGGAATGATGATTTTTGACATGTCATGTGCATTGGAAATCCCTGAGGTGATTGTTGGAAGGTGTAGGTTGTGTTTTGTTTCGTTTTGTTTTCTTTGTTTGTTTTGTTTTGCTCGAGGACTAGCAAAAGCTAAGTGTGGGGGTATTTGATAGGAGCATATTTAGGCGACTTAGTTGGCTTGTTCTTGTGCATTTATGTTGTGTTTTCTTAGTTATTTTAGTCTTTTAAGCCATTTTCGTGTGTTTTCAGGTTCTAAGGGCAAAGTATGCAAGAAAGTGCATTTTGGAGCAAAATTGGGCTTGGGATGGACATCACATGTTTGGAGCAAAAGGAATGGACGAAATTGAAGACTTGAAGAAGTTAGGATTCCTAATCAACGAAGGATTCCTAATCAAAGAAGGATTCCTAGAAGAACAAGGATTCCTACTTGAAGTAGGAAAGTTAAGTCAATGTTTCCTATTTTGGTTTGACCTTTCCTAATCCTAAATATTCCTAAGTTCCAGCAACATTGAAGGCCTCCTATACATTTTAGGACACAAAGTGAACTTCCCTTGTACCTAAAGAACTCTTGCCGCACCTTCCCTTGCTTTCCCCATCCTTGCCGTGCAAGGCATCCCTTTATTACCCAAAATCTGGACCTAAAACAGAAAGGAAACCCTTTTGCCTTGCCTTACCCTTTCCACCTTTGCCGCACCTACTTGCCCAATTCCCTTAGGATTCTGACTTTAATTCCTTTTTCCCTTAAGGTTTTGATTTAATTTCTGTTTCCTAAATTGTTCCCTAGCTTTATTACCCTAATTCCTTAAATAAACCTTCCTTGTGCCGCACAGAAGGGATCCATTCACTCACCCAATCATTCATTCACGCCAGAAACCATCCCAACTCCCTTGCCGCAACTTCCTTTCACCCTAAACACATCCCATACACTTCACCCACCTTTGTGCCGCAGCAAGGAGGAAGAAGGAAGGACTCTTGGACGTTCAAGCTTGATTGTTGGAGCGTTCTAGGTGTAATTCGTTCTATGTTTACAATGTTTAATTTCTTTTCCTTTTGTTTTGCTGTGAACATGAGTGGCTAAACCCCTCTTGGCTAGGGGTGATTTCAAAGCCATGATTATGTATGCAAATTGAGTTGATAAATTCCAGTTATGAATTCGTGAGTTGTGAATGTAATTGGCTTAACTATGGAATTGATAACTTATTTGTGTTTGTTGATTAAGGATCGATACTTAGTTGGCATGCATAAATCTGATGCTAGAGTATAAGGGAGTTTCACATAATCGTTACAAATTTATATTCATGTGTAGTGAAGGTCGCTGGTCACGATCGCGTTAAGTTCAATTCCTAGCACGAGTATCATGATGTCATAGTTACAAGTGCTTTGTCAATGCTTATGATTTTCATTGAACGTAATGATCTTTGATTGTATCTCTATTATGATGTCATGTAAGGGACTTTTGAAGAATGCTTTGGGTTGTCGAATGATGTCATCCAATCCAATAACACAAGGAAAATCTGAGGGTTAACTAGTGATGTCACGGTTAATTTGGGGCATTGTCGTTCATGATTCAATGAAGGAGTAACTGGAAATCGAGTCGTTTGCATACATGTCACGTGTGGAGAAAGAGCCTCTAGCTAGCCCGTCATCCATATTTTACCAAAATCGTCCAAAATCTGTTTTAGTCTATAATCTATTTTCTTAAGTTTAAATTCGTCCAAAACAAAACCCCCCTTTTACTTTCTTGTTTCAAAGTGTTTAAAATCTGTTTTGTTTGTGTTTTTAAGTGTCTTGAGTCAAGTTAAAACCCAAATTCGTCCAAATATGTGTTTAGAGTTCAAAACTGCCCAGTTTGTGTTTTTAGGCAGTTTTGAGTGTTTTTAACCTATTTTGAGTCTTGTGAACCTGTTTTGAGTCTTTTAAGTCTAGTCTAGTGTTTTCAACTTTGTTTTTACGTTTTTGAGTCAGTTTAGAGGTTTTAGCAAGCCCTCCTAATCCCCAGTTTAGAACGATCCCTACTTATTCATATACTACAATTGTCAAAAGAGGGTTTAATTTGTGTGCTTGTTTTACATAGCATCACACATCAAATTTTTAGCGCCGTTGCCGGGGATTAGCAACTTTGCTAATCCCCCATTGTTTCTTTTCGTGTGTATTAATTTAGATTCTGATTTTAGGTTGTTTTCTTTGTTTTCAGGTACTAGTTTATGACTCGTAGTTCTCAAGCGGTTCGTGAGCATATCTTGGATTTTGACGATGATTTTGAACGAACCTTGGGAAGGAAAAGAAAGAACCCAGAACCTCACCCACCTAGTTCAAGTTCTGAAGCCGAGGTTGAGGAGCAAGAAGAGGCCGAATCTGAGGAGATGGAGGAGGCCGAGGTTGAAGAAGTTATGACTGCAGATAATCGAACCATTAAGGAGCTCTCGGCCTCGGGATTGGATAATGCAGTACCCCTATGTATCCAATATCCTAGGGCAGCTCTAGATAAGACCGACGAGTTTGAATTGAAGTCTAGCTTGTTGCATCACATTCCCAAATACCATGGGCTGTCCATGGAGGATCCAAACAAGCATTTGAAGGAATTTGAAGTGGTTTGCTCAAGTATGACACCCGTTAATGTTGATGGGAATATTTTGAAGATGAAAGCCTTTCCATTCTCATTGTTGGAAAAGGCTAAAGATTGGTTGTACGAATTGGCGCCCGGAACTGTCACATCTTGGGAAAGTATGAAACGAGCATTCTTGGAGAAGTTTTTCCCAACTTCAAGTGTCATTCTCTTGAGGAAACGGATTAGTGGTATTCAGCAAAATCAAGGAGAGTCTTTCCCTGCATATTATGAGCGTTTTAAGGGCCTAGTTGCGTCATGCCCTCAACACCAAATGAAGGAGGAACTGCTCATTCAATACTTCTATGAAGGACTCCTCCCCATTGAACGCCAAATGCTAGATGCATCAGCGGGTGGTGCATTGGTTGACAAGACGCCTGTGGCTGCCAAAACCTTAATTGCGAACCGAGCCCTCAATGCACAACAATATGAAGGTGTTGGACAAAGAGAGAGCCCACGGCAGCAACATGTCAATGAGGTAAGTGCAATTTCTGAAATTCAATCACAATTGGCTAATCTTACTCTCCTTGTGTCTCAGGTTCTCGAAGGACCAAAATCACAACCACCACCAATCTGTGGCGTGTGCACCATGCAAGGGCACCAATCTGAAAGTTGCCCTCAATTGATTGAGAATGGAGGATGGGAGAGTGCCAACGCTGTTGGGTTCCAAGGCCAAAATCAGCCCCGATATGATCCATATGCAAATACCTACAATTCGGGTTGGAAAGATCATCCAAATCTGCGTTGGAGGGAACCCCACCAACCTCAACAGCAAGGTGGATTTCGGCCACCAACCCCTGGGATGTTTCCAAAGCCATATGCAACCATGCAATCCCAAACACAATCTGCCCAAAATAACTCAGGTTCGTCTCTTGAGAATGATCAAGTTATTCAATTACTAACCACTTTGGCACAGGGGCAGCAAAATCAAACCAAAGAGATGCAAAACTATGCCAAGGAGGTGCAAAATCAAGCCAGGAAGGGTGACTGAATTGAAGAAACAGATGGGACAAATGGCTGAGTTTATGGGGCAGTTTCGAGAGCATGGCAAACTTCCTAGTTCTACCACTGTGAATCCTAAGGGAGGATTCGAATCTGTCAAGGCCATGACCCTAAGAAGTGGCAAAGAGGTTGGGACCGATCCAAAGACATCTGAATCTGCCCAAAAGGAGGACGAGACGTTGTTACAAGAGAAGGCAGAACAAGAGACACCCACGGCAAGGGTTGTTCCAACCTTGCCGCAGCCTTCCAATGCACCTAAACTTCCCAAATCGTCCAACAATGGTAAGTTGGGTTCAAATTCGATTGATTCTAACCTTGTTCCACCCAATGCACCATTTCCTCGCAGATTTATGCAATCAAGGAAGGAGGAAACCGAAAAGGACATTCTAGAAACGTTTCGAAAGGTGCAAGTCAACATTCCACTCCTTGATGCAATCAAGCAAGTTCCCAAATATGCCAAATTCTTGAAGGAGCTGTGCACAACAAAGAGGAGATTTTCGACCAAGGAGGTGGTTCGGGTAAGTGAAAATGTTTCAGCGGTGTTGCAATGCAAATTGCCTCCCAAATGCAAGGACCCAGGTAGCTTTACAATTCCATGTGTTATTGGTAATACTAGGTTCGAACATGCCATGTTAGATCTAGGTGCATCAATAAATGTCATGCCTTATTCTATTTATGCATCTATGAACTTGGGCCAATTGAAAAATGATGGAGTGATTATTCAATTAGCCGACAGATCTAACGCTTATCCAAAGGGAGTTTTGGAGGATGTCTTAGTGCAGGTTAATCATCTCATCTTCCCCGCTGATTTCTACGTGCTAGAGATGGAAGATTCAGCCCATTCCACCCCATTGCCGATTCTACTTGGAAGACCGTTCATGAAAACAGCTCGCACAAAGATTGATGTGTTCACAGGGATCCTGACAATGGAGTTTGATGGGGATGTTATTGATTTTAAAATTTCTGAAGCTATGAAATATCTTAATGATGATCATTCTTGCTTTGCAATTGATATAATTGATTCAATGGCGCAGGAGCACTTGGAACAATTGCATGACGATGCGCTTGAAACGGTTCTTACAAATGGAATTGGATGCAAGAACCATGGGGCAGAACCAAGCACAACCCACGGCACCATTGAAGAACACCATGCCGTGCCTCCTAGTGATGATGTAGCTGAGATGGTGGCTGCCCTAGAATCATTGCCAAAACAATATGGTAAGCCCCAATCCCAATTTCAGATTCGATTTTGACTAATAAGTTGCTTCCTTCAGTAATACAGCCACCCTCCCTTGAACTTAAACCGCTACCAAGTCACTTGAAGTATGCTTTCTTGAGAGATCATGAGACATTGCCGGTCATCATCTCATCCTCACTCACGGCACAAGAAGAGGACAGATTGGTGCGTGTTTTGAGAGAGTATAAAACAGCCATTGGATGGACCTTGGCCGATATCAAGGGAATTAGCCCCACCACTTGCATGCATCGTATTCTTTTGGAAGAAGGAGCCAAACCATCTCGAGAAGCACAACGCCAACTCAATCCACCCATGATGGAAGTTGTGAAGAAGGAAATAATCAAGCTACTAGATTGTGGAGTGATTTACCCCATTTCTGGTAGCCGATGGGTCTCCTCGATCCAAGTTGTTCCTAAGAAGTCCGGAGTCACTGTGGTCAAAAATGAAGAGAATGAGCTTGTGCCTACCCGAATCCAAACCGGATGGAGAGTTTGCATTGACTATAGGAAGCTCAACGCCACAACTAGAAATGATCACTTTCCGTTGCCCTTTATTGATCAAATGCTTGAAAGGTTAGCCGGTCATGCTTTTTATTGTTTTCTTGATGGCTATTCAGGTTATAATCAGATTGTTATAGCCCCGGATGACCAAGAGAAGACCACCTTCACGTGCCCCTTTGGTACCTTTGCTTATAGACGAATGCCATTTGGTTTGTGCAAGGCACCAGCCACGTTCCAAAGGTGCATGGTAAGTATTTTCTCTGATTTTGTGGAAAAGATCATTGAGGTATTTATGACTGATTTCAGTGTCTTTGGAGATTCATTTGATGGATGTTTGGATAATCTTACTTTGATTTTAAAACGATGCATCGAAACTAACCTTGTGTTGAATTGGGAAAAGTGTCATTTTATGGTCAAACAAGGTATAGTTTTGGGGCATATCATATCTGAAAAAGGAATTGAGGTTGATAAATCTAAAATAGATCTTGTACGCAACTTACCCTCTCCCACTTCGGTGAGAGAGGTTCGTTCTTTTCTTGGCCACGCAGGATTCTATAGGCGATTTATCAAGGACTTCTCCAAAATTGCACAGCCCCTATGCCGTCTCCTTAAAAAAGAAGTGTCTTTTGAGTTTAATGCGGAGTGTGAGACGGCCTTTACACATCTCAAGGAAGTGCTCACTTCGGCCCCCATCATCACTCCACCAGATTGGAGCCTCCCTTTTGAGCTAATGTGTGATGCATCCGATTATGCAATTGGAGCTGTTTTAGGCCAGAGGAAGAACAAACAGCCCCATGTCATCTATTACGCCTCTCGGACCTTAAACGATGCTCAATTGAACTATTCTACCACGGAAAAAGAACTTCTTGCCGTTGTCTTTGCTTTAGATAAATTTCGTTCATATTTACTTGGCACTAAAGTAATTGTATATTCTGACCATGCAGCTTTGAAGTACCTTCTCACCAAGAAGGAGGCCAAACCAAGGCTGATTCGTTGGATGCTCTTACTCCAAGAGTTCGACATTGAGATTAGGGACAAGAAAGGGAGTGAAAACGTGGTGGCTGACCACTTAAGCCGATTGGTGCACAATGAAGAGCCCCTCCCCATTCCAGAAACGTTCCCAGATGAGCAATTGCTGTCCATAGAGGTAAGTGAGCCTTGGTATGCTGATTTGGTCACAAAACGTGTCCCTAGCACCCTAGACAAATATAAACGTGATAAACTCCAAAAGGATGCTAGATTTTATGTTTGGGACGATCCATACTTGTGGAAATATTGCCCGGATCAGATTATTCGAAGATGTGTGCATAACTCTGAGTTTAATTCCATTCTTGCTTTCTGTCATACTTATGCATGTGGGGGTCATTTTGGCACCCAAAGAACAGCACTCAAGGTGTTAGAATGTGGTTTTTATTGGCCTACATTGTTTAAAGATGCTCGAACTTTCTTCATAACATGTGATAGATGTCAAAGAACAGGTAACATAGGTGCAAGGGATCAAATGGTGCAGACCCCTATCTTCAATGTCGAAATTTTTGATGTTTGGGGTATTGATTTCATGGGTCCTTTTCCTTCTTCATATGGTTTCATTTATATCTTGCTTGCGGTTGATTATGTATCGAAATGGGTGGAAGCAAAAGCCACTCGTACTAATGATTCTCGAGTGGTTGCAGATTTCATCAAATCTAACATATTCTCCAGATTCGGGATGCCTAGAGTGTTTATAAGTGATGGAGGCTCCCATTTTTGCAACCGGACCATTGAGGCGCTGTTTAAGAAGTATAACGTCAAGCATAAGGTTGCAACGCCTTATCACCCTCAAACAAGTGGCCAAGCCGAGGTTTCGAATAGGGAAATCAAGCAGATTTTGGAGAAGACAGTTGGGCCAACCCGGAAGGATTGGAGTTTGCGTTTAGACGATGCACTGTGGGCATATCGTACGGCCTACAAAACACCCCTAGGGATGTCTCCATTTCGGCTCATCTATGGCAAGCCGTGTCACCTACTTGTGGAACTAGAGCACAAGGCGCATTGGGCTGTGAAAACATTCAATTTGGACATAGATGCGGCTGGAGTGCATAGAAAGCTCCAATTGAATGAACTTGAGGAGATAAGGAATGAAGCATATGAGAATGCCCGAATTTACAAGGAGAAAACAAAGGCGTTTCATGACAAGATGATTCGGGGCAAAACATTTTCAATTGGGCAGAAAGTGTTGCTTTTCAACTCCCGTTTACGTTTATTCCCTGGTAAGTTATGTTCTAAGTGGATTGGACCTTTTGTTGTTACTAATGTTTTTCCACATGGTGCAGTCCAAGTCCAAAGCTTAAGGAACGGACAAGAATTCAAGGTGAACAGGCACCGTTTGAAGCCATACTACGAGAACATTGTGGGGCAGGTTGTGGAAGAAGTTCCCTTCCATGCCGTGGGCTCCAATGATGCTTAAACCGAGGAATCGTCCGGCTGCAAGACGTTAAAGCAAGCGCTTCTTGGGAGGCAACCCATGCATTCGAATAAAGAAGACCTAGGAACAACCAGCTCAAACCCAGATTTGCGTTCCTAACTCTACTCTTTATTGCATTTATTTTGCCATGTGTGTCATGTTAGTTAGTTGTGTTGTTTGCTGTTTGCTTTCTGTTAGTTTATGCTTGAAACATTGAGGACAATGTTTAGTTTAAGTGTGGGGGGGGGGTAAACAAGTTGTTTTTGCATGATTTTCGTGGGATTTTATCACCTATCACTTCGAATGTTGTTTTTCACTGTTTTTAAGTGTTTTTAGTGTGTTTTGAAGCATTTTAGTGTGTTTGGAAAAGATAATCCGGAAATTTCATAAAAATTTGAAAAAGTGTTTTGAAAAACCCAAAAAGAGTTGTTTTTGTGTGTTTGTTTGTGTCTTAGGGTACCTTCCAACACAATGATGAGGATTCGATTTTTAATTGCATGACTATTAAGGAAAGTTATAAGCATGGATGGAAGTTCAAATTGCTCTCTGGTTTATGCTTCATTATGGTTATAATTCATGAATTCATGTTTAATCAAAAAGGAGAAAATCAGTTTTTGTAACATGCTTGAAGGAAGGAACTCAAACTAACGCTACAACCCTGAGAGACTTGAGCTTAAAACGTTCTTTGGAGTGTTAAACATCTGGGCATTTATTGTTTTCTAAAGTCGTTGCATGATCTCATCATTCTTTGCTTGGTTGCTACTTAGAAGGCGTTTCATCATTTAGTTCCAAATACTAGAACTCATACCCGTTTCATTCAAAGCATGATATTGAAGTGCATAACACATACCAAGATGAAGTTGTCTAATGAACCAAGAGCCAAACAGCCGCACCCCTTTCTCATTTGTTTTGTAGGTTTAACTCTTTTGAGCCTTGTTTAGCCTATGTTCTTTGTTAACCCACATTATCCCTACCTAGCCTAGATTAGGACCATCCTTACCCTTGTTTTTAAGGCATAGTGAAGCATGACCTAGAGTGAATTCCCTTTGTTCGTTACTGGGGCAGCAAACAAGTGTGGGGGAAGGGAAGTGGTGTGTGGGTGTGTGCCAAAGTAAACAAAGAGGGCACAAAAGAAAAAAGAAAAAAAAAAGAAAATTCGTGAGAAAAAGAAAAGAAAAAGAAAAGTATGTGAAAAAGTATGAAAAGTGTTCAAAATAAGTGAGAATAAGCTCACAAGTGTTGGTTGTTGAAGAAAGGGTCCAGAAAGTTGAATTCGGCCCTAAGTATGTGTGATCTTCCCTTTTATGTATCAAAGTTTGTGGCTGCGTTTCAAAAGGGAGTTCTAAGTGTCATATTCATTACTTTGCTCGCTATTGCTTTAAGAACGTTTGTTTTCCTTACCTTTCTTTGTTAGCCAATACCCTTAGCCCCGTTACAACCCTATACTTCTATCTTGAGTGTTGTGTGTTTCAATATGTGGAGTTTGGGATTGGTATGAGCATATGGTATCCCTGGTTCTCGCGTCTAAGTAGTAGCATTCTATTCATGAGATCATATCTAAACATGCATTGATAGCTCCAGATATTGCTTTCTTTGTCATAAACATATGTGAGTGTTCGTTTTCATGTTTACATCAATCTTCTCACATATACCTAGTGTAGGAAGTGTAGTTAGAAAATCTGAGTGAAAATAAGAGTGTACCTGGTGAGGAATTGAGTGAATTCTCTAAGGCATGTTACTACATTCAAAACATTGTTTTAATTGGTTGAATGTGAGCTAATGAATGGTGACTATGATTAAGTATGTGCTAGAGGGTGGGGATGACTACAATCTATGGTTATGATGATCTTGAATATGTCATGTGTGTTGGAAATCCCTGAGGTGAACGTTGGAAGGTCTAGTTTGTTTGGTGTTTGTTTTGTTGTGTTTTGTTTCTTTTGCTTGAGGACTAGCAAAAGCTAAGTGTGGGGGAATTTGATAGAAGCATATTTATGCGACTTAGTTAGCATGTTTTCTTGCATTTTCTTAGTTAGTTTCTACTTATTATAGTGTTTTAAGCTATTTTCGTGTGTTTGTAGGTTTTAAGTGTCAAGATGGCAAAAAGAAGCAATTTGGAGCATTCTAGAGCATTTTTGGGCCAAGATTGGGTAGTGCAAGCATGGAGGCAAGTTGATGGACGAAATTGAAGCTATAAAGGCTTGAAATCAGCTAAGAAGATGGAAGAAAGAAGTCAAAGATAAAGAAGATAAGGAATCAGCTATAAAGAAGGGGAATTATCCAAAACATTATCCAAACTACCTTATCTTATCCAAACCTTATCTTATCTTATCATAATCTTATCCTAACCTGTTTTCTTCAATTTAGGGGACTTAAAACCTGATTTCTAGAAGTCCTATCCCTTGTCCTATAAAAGTGGCGCCCCAAATACTTCTAGAAACCCCAAAATCTGCCACAAAACACATTCTTTCTAGAACCCTGAAAATCTGGCATCTCCTTCCCTTCTAGAATCCTTTTTCCTTGCCTTGCAAGGCATTCCCTGCCCTTATCCTACTGTGCCGCACCTCTCAGGCCCTTTCCCTCTTGGATTCTGATTGTTAGGCCCTTTTCCTTGTGGATTTGGGTTCTACAAATCCTTTTCAGAAATTAACTGGACCACAATTCCTTTTCCAAATTAATTGCCGCACCCTAGGGCCCTAATCCTATTTTTCTGCTAAGTCCAAGTCCTAAACTGATTTCCCTAGGGTTTGCTATGCTATATATACATATTTTCAAGCCTTGCCGCAGACCACCACCCATCCATACGAATTCTACACACCTCTACACATCTCAGCCATAACAAACACCATTCACAAACCCTAAACCGCTTGTGCCGCAGCCCTGCAAGGAGAGGAGGAGCAGCTTTGGAGCGTGTTGCACCCAATCTAGAGTGCTGGGCGTTCTTAGGTCTTTTCTACCTTATGTTTTCGATGTTTAAATTAGTTTTCCTTTGTTTTGCTATAATCATGAGAGGCTAAATTCGTTTTTAGCTAGAGGCTACTTTGAAACCATGATTTTGTGTGTGATATGACTTGATAAATTTCAGTTACAGATTCTTGAAGTATGAATGCAATTGGCTTAACTGTTTGAATTAGAACTTATTTCTGTTTGTTGATTGAGGGTCGACACTTAATTGGCATGCATAAATTTGATGCTAGGATATAAGTAAGTTTCACATAATTGTTACAAACTTATGTTCACAAGTAGTAAAGGTTGCTGGAACAATCGTGTTAAGTTCAATTCTTGGTGTTAGTAACATGATGTCATAGTTATGAATACCTCGTCAATGCTTATGATTCTCATTGAGCGTAATGATCTCTGATTGTGTCTCTATTATGATGTCATGTAGGGAAATTGATGAGAATAATTTGGTTGTAGATGAGTTGTCCGTCCAATTCATTGAAATTAGGAGAATCTAAGGGTTAATTAGTGATTGACACGGTTAATCTGGGGCATTGTCATTCGTAATTCAATGAAAACGTAACTGGAAATCAAATTATATGCATATAAGTCATGTGTGGATAAGGAAACCTCTAGCTAGTTCACCATCCATCCAAAAAACCCAATTTCGTCTAAATCTGCCTAGTTTGAAGTCTGTGTTAGTTTTAACTTAGTTTCACTCTAAAACCAATCCCCCTTCACTTGTTTGAGTCAAATTAGTTAGAATCTGTCTTAGTTCGTGTTTTTGTGTGTTTTGAGTCAAGTTTAATTCAATTTTTCGTCCAAAGTTGTGTCTAGTGTCTAGAATCTGTCCAATTAGTGTTTTTAAGCAGTTTTGAGTGTTTTGAACCTGTTTTGAGTCTTACTAGTTTATGTAGAGTCTTTTGAGTCTTGTTTTGCTTATTTGAGTCAGTTTGTGTTAGATTAGCAAGCCCTCCTAATCCCCGGTCCAGAACGATCCCTACTTGCGTTTATACAACAATTGATAACAAGAGGGTTTAATTTGTGTGCTTAACTTTAATCACATCATCTACCATTCGAAATACCTTCCACCACCCATCCACACCACCTTTGCCCATCCATAAACCCTACCAGCCACCTGTGCAGTAGCCTTGCAAGGAGGAAGGAGAGGATGAGCAGCTTTGGAGCGTGTTGCACCCAATCTGGAGTGCTGGGCGTTCTTAGGTGTTTTCTACCTTATGTTTTCGTTGATTAATTTACTTTTCCTTTGTCTTGCTGTAATCATGAGAGGCTAAATTCGTTTTTAGCCAGAGGCTACTTTGAAACCATGATTTTGTGTGTGATATGACTTGATAAATTTCAGTTACAGATTCTTGAAGTATGAATGCAATTGGCTTAACTGTTTGAATTAGAACTTATTTCTGTTTGTTGATTGAGGGTTGACACTTAATTGGCATGCATAAATTTGATGCTAGGATATAAGTGAGTTTCACATAATCGTTACAAACTTATGTTCACAAGTAGTAAAGGTTGCGGGAACAATCGTGTTAAGTTCAATTCTTGGTGTGAGTAACATGATGTCATAGTTATGAATGCCTCGTCAATGCTTATGATTCTCATTGAGCATAATGATCTCTGATTGTGTCTTTATTATGATGTCATGTAGGGAAATTGATGAGAATAATTTGGTTGTAGATGAGTTGTCCGTCCAATTCAATGAAATTAGGAGAATCTGAGGGTTAATTAGTGATTGACACGGCTAATCTGGGGCATTGTCATTCATAATTCAATGAAAATGTAACTGGAAGTCAAGTTATATGCATATAAATCATGTGTGGATAAGGAAACCTCTAGCTAGTTTACCATCCATCCTAAAAACCCAATTTCGTCTAAATCTGCCTAGTTTAAAGTCTTTGTTTGTTTTAGCTTAATTTCACTCTAAAACCAATCCCCCTTCACTTGTTTGAGTCAAATTCGTTAGAATCTCTCTAAGTTTGTGCCTTTGTGTGTTTTGAGTCAAGTTTAGTTCAATTTTCGTCCAAAGTTGTGTCTAGTGTCTATAATCTGTCCAATTAGTGTTTTTAAGCAGTTTTGAGTGTTTTGAACCTGTTTTGAGTCCTACTAGTCTATTTAGAGTCTTTTGAGTTTGTTTTGCTTATTTGAGTCAGTTTGTGTTAGATTAGCAGGCCCTCCTAATCCCCGGTCCAGAACGATCCCTACTTGCGTTTATACTACAATTGATAACAAGAGGGTTTAATTTGTGTGCTTAACTTTAATCACATTAAATTTTGGCGCCGTTGCCGGGGATTAGCAACTTTGCTAATCCCCCGTTGTTTCTTTTCGTGTGTATTAATTTAGATTCTGATTCTAGTTTGTTTTCTTTGTTTTCAGGTACTAGTTTATGACTCGTAGGTCTGAAGCGGTTCGTGAGCATATCTTGGATTTTGACGACGATTTTGAACGAACCTTGAGAAGGAAAAGAAAGAACCCAGAACCTCACCCACCTAGTTCAAGTTCTGAAGCCGAGGTTGAGGAGCAAGAAGAGGCCGAATCTGAGGAGATAGAGAAGGCCGAGGTTGAAGAGGTTATGGCTGCAGATATACGAACCATTAAGGAGGTTTCGGCCTCAGGATTGGATAATGCAGTACCTCTATGTGTCCAATATCCTAGGGCAGCTCTAGATAAGACCGACGAGTTCGAATTGAAGTCTAGCTTGTTGCATCACATTCCCAAATACCATGGGCTGTCCATGGAGGATCCAAACAAGCATTTGAAGGAATTTGAAGTGGTTTGCTCAAGTATGACACCCATTAATGTTGATGGGAATATTTTGAAGATGAAAGCCTTTCCATTCTCATTGTTAGAAAAGGCTAAGGATTGGTTGTGATAGGAGCATATTTGTGCGACTTAGTTAGTGTGTTTTCTTGCATTTACTTAGTTATTTGTTGCTTATTATAGTGTCTTAAGTCATTTTCGTGTGTTTATAGGTCCTAGAAGCAAAGTTGGCAAAAAGATGCAATTTGGAGCATTTTAGAGCAGTTTTGGGCTTGGAATGGATATCACAAGATTGGAGCAAGATGGATGGACGAATTTGAAGTTCAAGAGAGGCTAGGAATGTGCAAAAGAGTTGGAGAAATAAATCCAAGTCAAAGAAGATAAGGAATCAGCTACAAAGAAGGAGAATTATCCAAAACCTTATCCAACCTTATCTTATCCAACTAAGCTTATCTTACCTTGTCTTATCTTATCCTATCCTAATCTTATCCTACCTTAATTCCATTTACAAGGGGGACTCTTTTTCATATTAGAATGCCTAAAACCTGTTTTTAGGAGGCCTTTTTGTTCTAGAAACATGCCACAAACCCTTTCTAGAAATCCCTAAAAATCTGGCGCCCCAACCTTTCTAGATGGCCTTTTCCTTGTTGGTTTGGAGTCCTAAATCTTTTTCCTTGACAACCTAGGCCAAGTAATCCCTAGCCCTATAAATACACTATTTCTGCACCATTCAGACCACCACCCTCTACCATAAGTCACCTACATCCATCCACCACATACTCATTGTGCCGTAGCTTTGCAAAGGAAGGAAGGAAGAAATCTGGAGCATTTCTAGGTGTATTCTATCCTTTGTTTTTAATGTTTAATTTAAGTTTTCTTTGTTTGCTTGTGAACATGAAGAACTAATTTCTTTATAGTTAGAGGTGAATTTGAAGCCATGATTATATGTTATATATGAATTGATTACGTCCAGTTATTGTTTCTTAAGACTAGAATGTGATTTGCTTAACTGAGTTATTAAAACTTATTCTTGTATGTTGATTAAGGAGGCCTACTTAGTTTGCATGCTAGGATTTGATGCTAAAATATAAGGGAGTTTCACCTAATCGTTACAAACTTATATTTACAAGTAGTTGAGGTTGCTAGTCACGATCGCGTTAAGTAAATTCCTGGCAGGAGTGTCATGCTTTTCATAGTCACGAATGTCATGTCAATGTTTATGATTTTCACAAAGCTTAATGATCTTTGTTTCGTGTCTCTATCATGCTTTTCATAGTTAGGGAGCTTAATAAAGAATGATTTGGGTTGTCGTATGCTTTTCATCCAATTCAATGCTTTTCATAGTTATTGTTTTCTTGATGGGTATTCGGGATATAATCAAATTGTCATAGCTCTGGATGACCAAGAAAAGACCACTTTCACGTGCCCCTTTGGTACATTTGCTTATCGTCGCATGCCATTTGGTTTATGCAATGCACCTGCCACGTTCCAAAGATGCATGGTAAGTATCTTTTCAGATTTCGTAGAGAAGATTATTGAGGTATTCATGGATGATTTTAGCGTCTTTGGTGATTCGTTTGATGGTTGTTTGGAAAATCTCACATTAATCTTAAAACGATGCGTTGAAACCAACCTTGTTTTAAATTGGGAAAAGTGTCACTTTATGGTTAAACAAGGCATAGTTTTAGGGCATATCATTTCAGAAAAGGGGAATTGAGGTTGATAAATCAAAAATAGGTCTTGTACGCTACTTACCCTCTCCTACTTCGGTTAGAGAGGTTCGTTCTTTTCTTAGAAATGCAGGATTTTATAGGCGATTCATCAAAGATTTTTCGAAGATTTCTCAACCTTTGTGCCTTCTCCTTCAAAAGGAAGTAGCATTCAAATTTGACGAGGAATGTGAAAAGGCTTTCAACCAACTCAAAGAGAAGCTCACCACGGCACCAATCATTATGCCACCAGATTGGACTCTTCCGTTTGAGCTAATGTGCGATGCTTCCGACTATGCATTAGGAGCCGTGTTAAGGCAAAAGAAAGGACAAAAAACTGCATGTCATCTACTATGCCTCGAGGACCTTGAACGACGCTCAATTGAACTACTTTATGACGGAAAAAGAACTTCTTGCCGTTGTCTTTGCTTTAGATAAGTTTCGTTCATATTTACTTGGTGCTAAAGTCATTATTTACTCTGATCATGCAGCTTTAAGATACTTAATTACGAAGAAGGAGGCCAAACCCAGGCTTATTCGATGGATGCTCCTACTTCAAGAGTTCGATCTAGAAATCCGGGACAAGAAAGGAGTTGAAAACGTAGTGGCTGACCACCTAAGCAGATTAGTGCGTGAGGAGGACCAAATTCCCATCCCAGAGACGTTCCCAGATGAGCAGCTGCTGTCCATTCAGGTAAGTACACCTTGGTTTGCTGATTTAGTCAATTATTTAGTGTCTAAAGTGATTCCAAATGAGCTAAACAAGAACCAACATGATAAACTCAAGCATGATGCACGAAATTATGTGTGGGATGATCCTTATTTGTGGAAATATTGCTCTGATCAAATCATTCGTAGATGTGTGCATGATTCTGAAATTCATTCAATTCTAAATTTTTGTCACACTTATGCATGTGGAGGTCACTTTGGCACTCAAAGGACTGCACGTAAAGTACTTGAATGTGGTTTTTATTGGCCTACTATCTTTAAGGATGCTAGAACTTTTTGCATAACATGTGATTGTTGTCAAAGAACCGGAAACATAGGACCAAAAGACCAAATGCCGCAGGTCTCTATCTTTGGTGTCGAAATTTTTGATGTTTGGGGCATTGATTTCATGGGTCCTTTTCCTTCATCTCATGGTTTTGTTTACATTCTACTTGCGGTTGATTATGTTTCGAAATGGGTGGAAGCAAAAGCCACCCGTACTAATGATTCTAAAGTGGTTGCAGATTTTGTTAGAACTAACATATTTGCTAGATTTGGAATGCCAAGAGTTCTTATCAGTGATGGGGGTTCACACTTTTGCAATCGAACCATTGAGGCGCTAATCAAGAAATATAACGTCACGCATAAGGTGGCAACACCTTATCACCCTCAAACAAGTGGGCAAGCCGAGGTCTCAAATAGAGACATTAAGCAGATTTTGGAGAAAACTGTAGGGCCAAACCGCAAAGATTGGAGTTTGCGTTTAAATGATGCATTGTGGGCGTATCGTACGGCCTACAAAACACCCCTTGGCTTGTCCCCATTTCGGCTCATCTTTGGGAAACCATGCCATCTTCCCGTTGAATTGGAGCACAAGGCGTATTGGGCAGTCAAGACCTGCAATATGGACATAGATGCCGCAAGAATCCATAGGAAGCTTCAATTGAACGAGCTTGAGGAGGTTAGGAATGAAGCTTATGAGAATGCGCGCATTTACAAAGAGAAGACGAAGGCTTTTCATGACAAGATGAATCGAACCAAAACGTTCTCAAATGGGCAGAAAGTTCTACTTTTCAATTCCCGTCTTCGATTATTTCCAGGTAAGTTACGTTCTAAGTGGATTGGTCCGTTTATTGTTACTAATGTATTTCCTCATGGTGCAGTCCAAATTCAAAGTTTAAAGACGGGACAAGAGTTCAAAGTGAATGGACAATGTTTGAAGCCTTACTATGAGCACTTTGAAGAGCACATCACGGAGGACATAACCCTTAATGCCGTGGGCCCCATTGAAGAATAGAAGGAAGGTTCGTCCGGCTGGAAGACGTTAAAGCAAGCGCTTCTTGGGAGGCAACCCATGCAAATAAAGAAGACCTAGGAATCTCCGGCTCCATAACCAGATTTAGGTTTCTAAACCCTACTCTTTATTGCTTTTACTTTGCATATTTTTCATATTTGTTTGTTGTGTTGTTTGCTTGCTTGTGTGTGAGTCTATGCTTGAAACATTGAGGACAATGTTTGGTTTAAGTGTGGGGGGGGGGGGGGGTAAACAAGTGTTTTCATTGAAAAATTAG
This sequence comes from Heteromeles arbutifolia, assembly GCA_024362995.1. NCBI lineage: Eukaryota > Viridiplantae > Streptophyta > Magnoliopsida > Rosales > Rosaceae > Heteromeles > Heteromeles arbutifolia. The sequence goes on along the minus strand of JANCRC010000002.1, from coordinate 31,095,386 downwards.
TAGGTTTTTATCACCTATCACTTCTAAGGTTGTTTTTCACTGTTTTTGAGTGTTTTTAGTGTGTTTTGAAGTGTTTTTATGTATCTTGAAAGAAAAATACGAACATTTTGAAAAAAATCGAAAAAGTTTTGAAAAATCACAAAAAGAGTCGTTTTTAGAGTCGTTTTTGTGTGTTTGTGTCTTAGGAACCTTCCAACACAATGATGAGGATTTGGTTTTTAATTGCATGACTGTTAAAGAAAGTTACAAACATGGATTGAAGTTTGATATGCTCTTTGGTTTATGCTTGGTTATAGTTGACATTCATGAATTCACATGTAATCACAAAAAGGATAAAATCAGTTTTTGTAGCATGCTTGAAGGAAGTAAGTCAAACTAACGCTACAACCCTGAGAGACTTGAGCCTATACGTTCTTTGGAGAGTTAAAAATCTGTGCATTTGTTGTTTTCTAAAGCCGTTGCATGATCTCATCATTCTTTGCTTGGTTGCTACTTAGAATGCATTTCATCATATAGTTCCAAATACTAGAACTCATGTCCATTTCATTCAAAACTAAAATTGATTAGCATAATATATAACAAGATGAAGTTGTTTAGTTAAAACCAGAGCCAAAAAGCCTAACCCTTTGCATATGTATTGTAGGTTTAGCCCCTTTGAGCCATATTTAGCCTATTTTCTTTGTTAACCACATTATCCTTACCTAGCCTAGATTAGGACCATTCTTACCCTTGTTCTTAAGGCGTAGTGTAGCATGACCTAGAGTGAATTCCCTTTGTTCGTTATTGGGCAGCAAACAAGTGTGGGGGAAGGTTTTTGGTGATTTTGTGTGCCAAAATATCAAAAAGGGCACGGTTAGAAGAAGAAGAAAAAAAAAGAAGAAAATTCGTGAGAAAAAGAAAAGTATGTGAAAAAGTGTGAAAAGTGTTCAAAATAAGTGAGATTAAGCTCACAAGTGTTGGTTGTTGAAGAAAGGGTCCAAAAAGTTGAATTTGGCCCTAAGTATGTGTGATCTTCCCCTTTGTGTTCAAAGTTTGTGGCTGCATTTAATGAGGGAGTTCTAAGAGTCATATTCATTGCTTTGTTTGCTATTGCTTTAAGAACGTTTGTTTTCCTTACCTTTCTTTGTTAGCCAATACCCTTAGCCCCGTTACAACCCTTAGACTTCTATCTTGATTGTTATGTGTTTCAATGTGTGGAGTTTGGGATTGGTTTGAGCATATGGTGTCCCTGGTTCTCGCGTCTAAGTAGTGGCATTCCATTCATGAGATCATATATATACATGCATTAATAATTCCAGAAAGTGCCTTCTTTGTTATAAACATATGTGAGTGTTTAGTTTTCATATTTACATCAATCTTCTCACATATAACTAGTGTAGGGAGTGTAGTCAGAAAATCTGTGTGAAAATAAGAGTGCATATCTAGTAAGGAATTGAGGGATTCTCTAAGGCATGTTACTACATTCAAAAAGATGTTTTAATTGATTGGATGCGAGCTAGTGTGTGGTAACTTTGATTAAGTATGTGCTCGAGAGTAAGGATAACTAAATCTATGTAAGTAATGATTTTTAACATGTTATGTACCATTGGAAATCCCTGAGGCGAACGTTGGAAGGTTTAGGTTATGTTTTGTTTGTTTTGCTCGAGGTCTAGCAAAAGCTAGGTGTGAGGGAATTTGATAGGAGCATATTTATGCGATTTAGTTAGTGTGTTTTCTTGCATTTACTTAGTTAATTGTTGTTTATTACAGTGTCTTAAGTCATTTTCGTGTGTTTGTAGGTCCTAGAAGCAAAGTATGCAAAAGGATGCAATTTGGAGCATTTTAGAGCAGTTTTGGGCCAAGAATGGATATCACAAGATTGGAGCAAGATGGATGGACGAATTTGAAGTTCAAGAGAGGTTAGGAATATGCAAAAGAGTTGAAGAAATAAATTCAAATCAAAGAAGATAAGGAATCAGCTCAAAAGAAGGAGAATTATCCAAAACATTATCCAAACAACCTTATCTTATCTTATCTTATCCAAGCCTTATCCTATCTTAACTAACCTTATCCTATCCTAATCCTTTGCTAATTCAATTCCTGGTACAATGAGGGTTTATTTTCTGATTGGGGGACATTTAAATTAAGTTTCTAGAAACCCTTAGCCTTGCCGCACCCTTATCCCTTCTCCTAGGTGGTTTTATTTCCTTCTAGAAAACCAGATGTCCTGTTAGGAAACCACACATATCTGCCGCATGGAATCCTTGTCCTTTGGGATTTCCTACCTTCAAGATGGCCTATTCCTGATGGGTTTAGGTTGTGTAATCCTTCTCTGAATCCTAAAGCCTTTGTGCCTCACCTTAACCCCTATAAATACCCATCTTTGCCGTGCCATTTAATCATCAAGCCTTACATTCATTCTCTGCCTTCACACACCCATTCATCCGCAGCCCTCTCTACAAAACCCCCCACGCCATTCAACACCATCTCTCATTCACATATCTCTACACCACAAATCAGCCATACCCTCTTGTGCCGCAGCTTGCAAGGAAGAAAGGACTCTGGAGCATTTTCTAGGTGTTTTCTATCTTTGTTCAATGTTTAAGTTTATTTATGTTTGTTTGTTTGTGGACATGAGGAACTAATTTCTTTTTAGTTAGAGGTGAATTTGAAGCCATGATTATATGTTTTATATGAATTGATTACATCTAGTTATTGTTTCTTAAGACTAGAATGTGATTTGCTTAACTGAGTTATTAAAACTTGTTTGTGTGTGTTAATTGGGGGTCGACACTTAATTTGCATGCATGAATTTGATGCTAGAGTATAAGGGAGTTTCACCTAATCGTTATGAACTTATATTCACAAGTAGTAAAGGTTGTTAGTCACAATCATGTTAAGTAAGTCCTAGGCAAGAGTATCATGCTGTCATAGTTACGAATGCCTCGTCAACACTTACGATTTTCAAAGAACGTAATGACCTTTGATATGTTTTCTATCATGCTGTCATAGTTAGGAGACTTGATAAGGATAATTTGGTTGTAATGCGTCTTCCATTCAATTCAATGAACTAAGGAAAATTTGAGGGTTAATTTGTGCTGTCACGGTTAACTTGGGGTGTTGTCATTCAAGTCTAAAGGAATAATAACTGGAAATTGGTTCATATGCATATATCATGTGTGGAGAAGGACCCTCTAACTAGCCCTTCACCCTTCGTAATTCATAAAAATCGTTTTTTCTAAAGTTTTTATGCAAAGTTTCTGTTTTTAGTTTTAAATTCGTCAAAAACCAAAACCCCCTTTTACTTTCTTGTTTCAAAGTGTCTAAAATCTGTTTTGTTTATGTTTTAGAGTCTTTTGAGTCAAGTCAAAACCTTAAATTCGTCCAAAGAAGTGTTTAGAGTCCAAAACTGCCCAGATTGTGTTTTTAGGCAGTTTTGAGTGTTTTTAGCTTGTTTTGAGTCCCTTGAGTCTTTCCATACGTTTTTAACTTTGTTTTTGTGTTTTAGAGTCAGTTTAGAGGTTTTAGCAAGCCCTCCTAATCCCCGGTTTAGAACGATCCCTACTTGCATTTATACTACGATTTGACAACAAGAGGGTTTAATTTGAGTGCTTAACTTTTATCACATCAAATTTTGGCGCCGTTGCTAGTGAACCAGTGCCAAACAGCCGCACCCCTTTCTCATTTGTTTTGTAGGTTTAACTCTTTTGAGCCCTGTTTAGCCTATGTTCTTTGTTAACCCACATTATCCTTACCTAGCCTAGATTAGGACCATCCTTACCCTTGTTCTTAAGGCGTAGCTAAGCATGACTTAGAGTGAATTCCCTTTGTTCGTTATTGGGCAGCAAACAAGTGTGGGGGAAGGGAAGTGGTGTGTGGGTGTGTGCCAAAGTAAACAAAGAGGGCACAAAAGAAAAAAGAAAAAAAAAGAAGAAAATTGGTGAGAAAAAGAAAAGAGAAAGAAAAGTATGTGAAAAGTGTGAAAAGTGTGAAAAATAAGTGAGAATAAGCTCACAAGTGTTGGTTGTTGAAGAAAGGGTCCAGAAAGTTGAATTTGGCCCTAAACTATGTGTAATCTTCCCCTTATGTATCAAAGTGGGCGGCTGCATTCAAGAAAGGGAGTTCTAAGTGTCATATTCATTACTTTGCTCGCTATTGCTTTAAGAACGTTTGTTTTCCTTACCTTTCTTTGTTAGCCAATACCCCTAGCCCCGTTACAACCCTATACTTCTATCTTAAGTGTTGTGTGTTTCAATATGTGGAGTTTGGGATTGGTATGAGCATATGGTATCCCTGGTTCTCGCGTCTAAGTAGTAGCATTCCATTCATGAGATCATATCTAAACATGCATTGATAGCTCCAGATATTGCTTTCTTTGTCATAAACATATGTGAGTGTTCGTTTTCATGTTTACATCAATCTTCTCACATATACCTAGTGTAGAGAGTGTAGTTAGAAAATCTGAGTGAAAATAAGAGTGTACCTGGTGAGGAATTGAGTGAATTCTCTAAGGCATGTTACTACATTCAAAACATTGTTTTAATTGGTTGAATGTGAGCTAATGAATGGTGACTATGATTAAGTATGTGCAAGAGGGTGGGGATGACTAAAATCTATGGTTATGATGATCTTGAATATGTCATGTGTGTTGGAAATCCCTGAGGTGAACGTTGGAAGGTCTAGTTTGTTTGGTGTTTGTTTTGTTGTGTTTTGTTTCGTTTTGCTTGAGGACTAGCAAAAGCTAAGTGTGGGGGAATTTGATAGAAGAATATTTATGCGACTTAGTTAGCATGTTTCCTTGCATTTTCTTAGTTAGTTTCTACTTATTATAGTGTTTTAAGCTATTTTCGTGTGTTTGTAGGTTTTAAGTGTCAAAATGGCAAAAAGAAGCAATTTGGAGCATTCTAGAGCATTTTTGGGCCAAGATTGGGTAGTGCAAGCATGGAGGCAAGTTGATGGACAAAATTGAAGATATAAAGGTGATGTGAGAATTACTTGACACTCAAATTAAAACCCTATCGACGTAGTATATGAAAGTAGGGATCGTTTAAGGCCGGGGATTAGAAGGGATGCTAATCTACACAAATTACACTCTAAAACACTAAACTGGACTCTAATGAAAACAAGTACTAGTGATCAATCTGAACGAATTTTAACTCTAGACAACCTGACTTGACTCAAATAACACAAAACAAACTTAAAACAACAAATAAAACTACTCAACTAGGCAGATTCTAGACACTAGAGACTCAAAACAGAAATAGACTCAAAACAGCTTCTATGAAGTGAATTGGATGGATGACTTTTGGACTAGTTAGACTCAAAACACTAAAAGGGGACAGATTTGGACGACTTTAAACAAACTAAGACTCAATTAAGAACTAGGGGGGTTTTTGGACGAATTAAGCAAAACTAAGCAGATTTAAGCAAACAAAGTAAATTGAAAGAGATAAAGGCGAATTCAGTGGTGAAAACTAGTTAAAGGGTTCCTCTCCACACATGAACATATGCATACGAATTGATTTCCAGTTATTCTTTCGATAAATCATGAATGACAATGCTTGGAATTAATTGTATTGCACTAATCAATTCCCAGATTTCCCTAACTTCATTGAATTGAATGGATAACGCATCACAACCAAATTATTCTTATCAAGTTCCCTAACTATGGAATACGCATGATAGAGATACATATCAAAGATCATTAAGTTCCATGGAAATCATAAACATTGACAAGGCATTCATAACTACGGAATACGCATGTTACTCTTGCCTAGGATTTACTTAACACAATTGTGACTAGCAATCTTTACTACTTGTGAATATAAGTTCCTAACAATTAGGTGAAATTCCCTTATATCCTAGCATCAAATTCATGCATGTAAACTAAGTATGCATCCTTAATCAACACACAAGAACAAGTTCTTAATAAAACAGTTAAGCAAACCACATTCACAATTTATGAAACAATAACTGAAGGTAATCAATTCATATCAAACATATGTCCATGGCTTTGAATCCACCTCTAACTACAACGGAATTAGTTCCACATGTTCAACATAATTGAAAAGCAAGTTAAATTAAACATGAAGATCAGACAAGAGAAGAAAGAACTCCAAGAAACTCCAATGGTTGCACGGCAAGCCTTCTCTTTTCTTCTCTGCGGCAAAGTATGGTTTTCTGAATGTATATGGGGGTGGTTGGATCGTATGGTGCGGCAGAGGGTGAATTAGGTCAGAAACTATGGAGAATGGTGAGGGAAGGGTGCAGCAGAGAGTGGTGGGTGATTTCTGGCGAGAATGGTGTATATATGGAGGGTGGTGAAACCTGCAGCAACCCTATAAACTTGTATATATAGGCACCACAAACCCTAGGGTAATCATATTAGGGCTAGGACTCAGCATAAACAAGGAATTAGGGCCCTAGGTGCGGCAGAAATTGTGAATCCATTAAGAAAAAGGATTGTGGCCCAATTGATTTCTGAAAAGGATTTGTAGAACCCAAATCCACAAGGAAAAGGCTTAATAAGTCAGAATCCAAGAGGGAATGGGAGTGAGAAGGCACGGCACAAAGGGATAAGGCAGGGAGTCTTGCAAGGCAAGGAAAAGACCTTCTAGAAAGGAGGGAGGCGCCAGATTTTTAGGCTTTTAGAAAGAATGTGTTTCTGGGCAGATTTTGGGGTTTCTAGAAGAGTTTGGGGCGCCACTTTTGTAGGGGAATGGATAGGACTTCTAGAAATCAGGTTTTAAGTCCCCTAAACTGAAGAAAACAGGTTAGGATAAGATTAGGATAAGATAAGGTAAGGTTGTTTTGGATAATGTTTTGGATAATTCTCCTTCTTTTGAGCTGATTCCTTATCTTCTTTATCTTTGACTTCTATCTTCCATCTTCTTAGCTGATTTCAAGCCTTTATATCTTCAATTTCGTCCATCAACTTGCCTCCATGCTTGCACTACCCAATCTTGGCCCAAAAATGCTCTAGAATGCTCCAAATTGCTTCTTTTTGCCATTTTGACACTTAGAACCTACAAACACACGAAAATAGCTTAAAATACAAAATTAACTAAGAACTAACAACGTAAATGCATGAAAACAAGCTAACTAAGTCGCATAAATATGCTCCTATCAAAAGGCTTGAAATCAGCTAAGAAGATGGAAGGAAGAAGTCAAAGATAAAGAAGATAAGGAATCAGCTATAAAGAAGGGGAATTATCCAAAACATTATCCAAACTACCTTATCTTATCCAAACCTTATCTTATCCTAACCTGTTTTCTTTAGTTTAGGGGACTTAAAACTTGATTTCTAGAAGTCCTATCCCTTGTCCTATAAAAGTGGCGCCCCAAATACTTCTAGAAACCCCAAAATCTGCCACAAAACACATTCTTTCTAGAACCCTGAAAATCTGGCGTCTCCTTCCCTTCTAGAATCCTTTTTCCTTGCCTTGCAAGGCATTCCCTGCCCTTATCCTATTGTGCCGCACCTCTCAGGCCCTTTCCCTCTTGGATTCTGATTGTTAGGCCCTTTTCCTTGTGGATTTGGGTTCTACAAATCCTTTTCAGAGATTAATTGGACCACAATTCCTTTTCCAAATTAATTGCCGCACCCTAGGGCCCTAATCCTATTTTTCTGCTAAGTCCAAGTCCTAAACTGATTTCCCTAGGGTTTGCTATGCTATATATACATATTTTCAAGCCTTGCTGCAGACCACCACCCATCCATACGAATTCTACACACCTCTACCAATCTCAGCCATTCCAAACACCATTCAAAAACCCTAAACCGCTTGTGCCGCAGCCCTGCAAGGAGAGGAGGAGCAGCTTTGGAGCGTTTTGCACCCAATTTGGAGTGCTGGGCGTTCTTAGGTGTTTTCTACCTTATGTTTTCGATGTTTAAATTAGTTTTCCTTTGTCTTGCTGTAGTTATGAGAGGCTAAACTCGTTTTTAGCTAGAGGCTACTTTGAAACCATGATTTTGTGTGTGATATGACTTGATAAATTTCAGTTACAGATTCTTGAAGTATGAATGCAATTGGCTTAACTGTTTGAATTAGAACTTATTTCTGTTTGTTGGTTAAGGGTCGACACTTAATTGGCATGCATAAATTTGATGCTAGGATATAAGTAAGTTTCACATAATTGTTGCAAACTTATGTTCACAAGTAGTAAAGGTTGCTGGAACAATCGTGTTAAGTTCAATTCTTGGTGTGAGTAACATGATGTCATAGTTATGAATACCTCGTCAATGCTTATGATTCTCATTGAGCGTAATGATCTCTGATTGTGTCTCTATTATGATGTCATGTAGGGAAATTGATGAGAATAATTTGGTTGTAGATGAGTTGTCCGTCCAATTCAATGAAATTAGGAGAATCTGAGGGTTAATTAGTGATTGACACGGTTAATCTGGGGCATTGTCGTTCGTAATTCAATGAAAACGTAACTGGAAGTCAAGTTATATGCATATAAGTCATGTATGGATAAGGAAACCTCTAGCTAGTTCACCATCCATCCTAAAAACCCAATTTCGTCTAAATCTGCCTAGTTTAAAGTCTGTGTTAGTTTTAACTTAGTTTCAATCTAAAACCAATCCCCCTTCACTTGTTTGAGTCTAATTAGTTAGAATTTGTCTCAGTTCGTGTCTTTGTGTGTTTTGAGTCAAGTTTAATTCAATTTCCGTCCAAAGTTGTGTCTAGTGTCTAGAATCTGTCCAATTAGTGTTTTTAAGCAGTTTTGAGTGTTTTGAACCTGTTTTGAGTCTTACTAGTTTATTTAGAGTCTTTTGAGTCTTGTTTTGCTTATTTGAGTCAGTTTGTGTTAGATTAGCAAGCCCTCCTAATCCCCGGTCCAGAACGATCCCTACTTGCGTTTATACTACAATTGATAACAAGAGGGTTTAATTTGTGTGCTTAACTTATACTACAATTGATAACAAGAGGGTTTAATTTGTGTGCTTAACTTTAATCACATTAAATTTTGGCGCCGTTGCTGGGGATTAGCAACTTTGCTAATCCCCCGTTGTTTCTTTTCGTGTGTATTAATTTAGATTCTGATTCTAGTTTGTTTTCTTTGTTTTCAGGTACTAGTTTATGACTCGTAGTTCTCAAGCGGTTCGTGAGCATATCTTGGATTTTGACGACGATTTTGAACGAACCTTGAGAAGGAAAAGAAAGAACCCAGAACCTCACCCACCTAGTTCAAGTTCTGAAGCCGAGGTTGAGGAGCAAGAAGAGGCCGAATCTGAGGAGATAGAGAAGGCCAAGGTTGAAGAGGTTATGGCTGCAGATAATCGAACCATTAAGGAGCTTTCGGCCTCAGGATTGGATAATGCAGTACCTCTATGTATCCAATATCCTAGGGCAGCTCTAGATAAGACCGACGAGTTCGAATTGAAGTCTATCTTGTTGCATCACATTCCCAAATACCATGGGCTGTCCATGGAGGATCCAAACAAGCATTTGAAGGAATTTGAAGTGGTTTGCTCAAGTGTGACACCCATTAATGTTGATGGGAATATTTTGAAGATGAAAGCCTTTCCATTCTCATTGTTAGAAAAGGCTAAGGGTTGGTTGTGATAGGAGCATATTTGTGCGACTTAGTTAGTGTGTTTTCTTGCATTTACTTAGTTATTTGTTGCTTATTATAGTGTCTTAAGTCATTTTCGTGTGTTTATAGGTCCTAGAAGCAAAGTTGGCAAAAAGATGCAATTTGGAGCATTTTAGAGCAGTTTTGGGCTTGGAATGGATATCACAAGATTGGAGCAAGATGGATGGACGAATTTGAAGTTCAAGAGAGGCTAGGAATGTGCAAAAGAGTTGGAGAAATAAATCCAAGTCAAAGTAGATAAGGAATCAGCTACAAAGAAGGAGAATTATCCAAAACCTTATCCAACTAACCTTATCTTACCTTATCTTATCTTATCCTATCATAATCTTATCCTACCTTAATTCCAGTTACAAGGGGGACTCTTTTTCATATTAGAATGCTTAAAACTTGTTTTTAGGAGACCTTTTTGTTCTAGAAACATGCCACAAACCCTTTCTAGAAATCCCTAAAATTCTGGTGCCCCAACCTTTCTAGATGGCCTTTTCCTTGTTGGTTTGGAGTCCTAAATCCTTTTCCTTGACAACCTAGGCCAAGTAATCCCTAGCCCTACAAATACACTATTTTGCTGCACCATTCAGACCACCACCCTCTACCATAAGTCACCTACATCCATCCACCACATACTCATTGTGCCGCAGCTTTGCAAAGGAAGGAAGGAAGAAATCTAGAGCGTTTCTAGGTGTATTCTATCCTTTGTTTTTAATGTTTAATTTAAGTTTTCTTTGTTTGCTTGTGAACATGAAGAACTAATTTCTTTATAGTTAGAGGTGAATTTGAAGCCATGATTATATGTTATATATGAATTGATTACGTCCAGTTATTGTTTCTTAAGACTAGAATGTGATTTGCTTAACTGAGTTATTAAAACTTATTCTTGTATGTTGATTAAGGAGGCCTACTTAGTTTTCATGCTAGGATTTGATGCTAAAATATAAGGGAGTTTCACCTAATCGTTACAAACTTATATTTACAAGTAGTGGAGGTTGCTAGTCACGATCGCGTTAAGTAAATTTCTGGCAGGAGTGTCATGCTTTTCATAGTCACGAATGTCATGTCAATGCTTATGATTTTCACAAAGCTTAATGATCTTTGTTTCGTGTCTCTATCATGCTTTTCATAGTTAGGGAGCTTAATAAAGAATGATTTGGGTTGTCGTATGCTTTTCATCCAATTCATTGAGTCTAGGGAAATCTGAGAATTAATTAGTTCTACACAATTAATTTGGGGCATTGTCATTCATGGTTTGTCGAAAGAATAACTGGAAATCGATTTATATGCATATGTTCATGTGTGGAGAAGGACCCTCTAACTAGCCTTTCACCCTTTTCAATTCACAAAATTCGTTTTTATAAGTGTTTTATGCAAAGTTTCTGTTTTAAGTTTTAAATTCGTCAAAAACAATTCCCCTTTCATTTCAACTTGTTTTCAGAGTCAAAATCTGTTTTGTTTTAGTGTTTTGAGTCAATTAGAGTCTTAATTTCGTTCAAATCAATCTTAGGTGTTAGTTTTGAGTCTAAAGAATCTGTTTTGTGTGTTTTAAGTCTAATTTAGCTTGTTTTGATTGTCTAGAGTCCAGAAACTGTCTAGTTTGAGTTCTATTTGCTGATTTGAGTTAATTGAGTCTAGTTTAGTGTTTTAAAGTTTAATTAGTGTAGATTAGCATCCCTTCTAATCCCCGGCTAGAACGATCCCTACTTACACATACTACATTGATAGGGTTTAAGTTTGAGTGCAATTTAATTTCACATCAGGTTGTACGAATTGGCGCCCGGAACTGTCACATCTTGGGAAAGTATGAAACGAGCATTCTTGGAGAAGTTTTTCCCAACTTCAAGAGTCCTTCTCTTGAGGAAACGGATTAGTGGTATTCAGCAAAATCAAGGAGAGTCTTTCCCTGCATATTATGAGCGTTTTAAGGGCCTAGTTGCATCATGCCCTCAACACCAAATGAAGGAGGAGCTGCTCATTCAATACTTTTACGAAGGACTCCTCCCCATTGAACGCCAAATGCTAGATGCATCAGCGGGGGGTGCATTGGTTGACAAGACGCCTATGGCTGCCAAAACCCTAATTGCAAACCAAGCCCTCAATGCACAACAATATGAAGGTGTTGGACAATGAGAGGCCCCACGGCAGCAACATGTCAATGAGGTAAGTGCTATTTCTGAAATTCAATCACAATTGACTAATCTTACTCTCCTTGTGTCTCAGGTTGTCGAAGGACCAAAATCACAACCATCACCAATCTGTGGCGTGTGTACCATACAAAGGCATGCCTCTGAAAGTTTGATAGGAGCATATTTATGCAACTTAGTTAGCTTGTTTTCATGCATTTACGTTGTTAGTTCTTAGTTAATTTTGTATTTTAAGCTATTTTCGTGTGTTTGTAGGTTCAAAGTGTCAAGATGGCAAAAAGAAGCAATTTGGAGCACTCTAGAGCACTTTTGGGCCAAGATTGGGTAGTGCAAGCATGGAGGCAAGTTGATGGACGAAATTGAAGATATAAAGGCTTGAAATCAGCTAAGAAGACGGAAGAAGGAAGTCAAAGATAAAGAAGATAAGGAATCAGCTCAAAAGAAGGAGAATTATCCAAAACATTATCCAAAACAACCTTATCTTATCTTATCTTATCCAATCCTTATCTTATCTTACCTTATCTTATCCAATCTTATCCTAATCTTATCCTAACCTGTTTTCTTCAGTTTAGGGGACTTAAAACCTGATTTCTGATGTGAAATTAAATTGCACTCAAACGTAAACCCTATCAATGTAGTATGTGTAAGTAGGGATCGTTCTAGCCGGGGATTAGAAGGGATGCTAATCTACGCAAATCTGACTTAAAAACACAAAATTAAACTTAAAAACACTTAACTAGACTCTAATGACTCAAAACTAACTTAAAACACTCAAAACAGCAAGAAACAATAAAAAAGACTCAATTCTAGACCTAACAGTGATTTTGACGAAAATAGAACTTAAAAGACTCAAACAACTAAAAGAAAACAGGTTTTGACTCTAAAAACAAGATTAAATGAAAGGGGGTTTGTTTTTGACGAATTTAAAACTTAAAACAGAAACTTTGCATAAAATACTTTATAGAAAACGAATTTGATGAATTAAGAAGGGTGAAGGGCTAGTTAGAGGGTACTTCTCCACACATGATATATGCATATGAACCAATTTCCAGTTATTATTCCTTTAGACTTGCATGACAACACCCCAAGTTAACCGTGACAGCACAAATTAACCCTCAGATTTTCCTTAGTTCATTGAATTGAATGGAAGAAGCATTACAACCAAATTATCCTTTTCAAGTCTCCTAACTATGACAGCATGATAGAAAACATATCAAAGGTCATTACGTTCTTTGAAAATCATAAGTGTTGATGACGCATTCGTAACTATGACAGCATGATACTCTTGCCTAGGACTTACTTAACATGATTGTGACTAGCAACCTTTACTACTTGTGAATATAAGTTCATAACGATTACGTGAAACTCCCTTATACTCTAGCATCAAATTCATCCATGCAAATTAAGTGTCGACCCCCAATTAACACACACAAACAAGTCTTAATAACACAGTTAAGCAAATCACATTCTCGTCTTAAGAAACAATAACTAGATGTAATCAATTCATATAAAACATATAATCATGGCTTCAAATTCACCTCTAACTATAAAGAAATTAGTTCCTCATGTCCACAAACAAACAAACATAAATAAACTTAAACATTGAACAAAGATAGAAAACACCTAGAAAATGCTCCAGAGTCCTTTCTTCCTTGCAAGCTGCGGCACAAGAGGGTATGGCTGATTTGTGGTGTAGAGATATGTGAATGAGAGATGGTGTGTTGAATGGTGCAGCAAATATGTGAATATATAGAGGGAGGGTGCGGCACAATTAGACGGTGTCGGAAAAGGATTACAAAATGTAGTTTGTGTAGGAAAATAAAACACAATCCTAAGGGGAAAAGGTTTATGTAATCCTAGCAGGAAATAGGACATCTAGAAGACCAAAAACCAAAGGGAATTAGGATAAAGGTGCGGCTGGATCATGCATCTAGAAGGCTTGGGGCGTCACTTTTTTAGGGACTTCTAGAAAGAGTGTTATTTGGCTGATTTTGGGGTTTCTAGAAGGGGATAGGTGCGGCACCTTTATAGGAAGGGATAAGGTTCCTAGAAATCAGATTTTAAGGTCTCCTAAACTGAAACTGAATCCCTTTTGCAGCAGGAATTAAGTTAGGAAAGGATTAGGATAGGATAGGATAAGGTTTGGATAAGATAAGGTAGTTTGGATAATGTTTTGGATAATTCTCCTTCTTTGTAGCTGATTCCTTTTAACTTGGATTTATTTCTTCAACTCTTTTGCATATTCCTAGCCTCTCTTGAACTTCAAATTCGTCCATCCATCTTGCTCCAATCTTGTGATATCCATTCTTGGCCCAAAACTGCTCTAAAATGCTCCAAATTGCATCCTTTTGCATACTTTGCTTCTAGGACCTACAAACACACGAAAATGACTTAAGACAATATAATAAACAACAAATAACTAAGTAAATGCAAGAAAACACACTAACTAAGTCGCATAAATATGCTCCTATCAAATTCCCCCACACTTAGCTTTTGCTAGTCCTCGAGCAAAACAAAACAAACAAAACAAAACCTAAACCTTCCAACGTTCGCCTCAGGGATTTCCAATGGTACATAACATGTTAAAAATCATTACTTACATAGATTTTAGTTATCCTTACTCTCGAGCACATACTTAATCGCAATTACTACTCACTAGCTCGCATTTAATCAATTAAAACAACATTTTGAATGTAGTAACATGCCTTAGAGAATCCCTCAATTCCTTACTAGATATGCACTCTTATTTTCACACAGATTTTCTGACTACACTCCCTACAGTAGTTATATGTGAGAAGATTGATGTAAATATGAAAAACACTCACATATGTATATAACAAAGAAAGCATTTTCTATAATTATTAATGCATGTATATATATGATCTCATGAATGGAGTGCCACTACTTAGACGCGAGAACCAGGGACACCATATGCTCATACCAATCCCAAACTCCACATATTGAAACACATAACAATCAAGATTGAAGTCAAAAGGGTTGTAATGGGGCTAAGAGTATTGACTAACGAAGAAAGGTAAGGAAAACAAACGTTCTTAAAGCAATAGCAAGCAAAGTGATGAATATGACACTTAGAACTCCCTTAACAATGCAGCCACAAACTTTGAACACAAAGGGGAAGATCACACATACTTAGGGCCAAATTCAACTTTTTGGACCCTTTCTTCAACAACCAACACTTGTGAGCTTTAATCTCACTTGTTTTGAACACTTTTCACACTTTTTCACATACTTTTCTTTTTCTTTTCTTTTTCTCACGAATTTTCTTTTTTTTTTTTTTTTCTTCTTCTTCTACCCGTGCCCTTTTTGATATTTTGGGACACAAAATCACCAAAAACCTTCCCCCACACTTGTTTGCTGCCCAATAACGAACAAAGGGAATTCACTCTAGGTCATGCTACACTACGCCTTAAGAACAAGGGTAAGAATGGTCCTAATCTAGGCTAGGTAAGGATAATGTGGTTAACAAAGAAAATAGGCTAAATATGTCTCAAAGGGGATAAACCTACAATACATATGCAAAGGGTTAGGCTTTTAGGCACTGGTTTTAACTAAACAACTTCATCTTGAATATGTGTTATGCAAATCAATAACATGCTTAGAATGAATTGGGCATGAGTTCTAGTATTTGGAACTATATGATGAAACGCATTCTAAGTAGCAACCAAGCAAAGAATGATGAGATCATGCAACGACTTTAGAAAACAACAAATGCACAGATTTTTAACTCTCCAAAGAACGTATAGGCTCAAGTCTCTCAGGGTTGTAGCGTTAGTTTGAGTTACTTCCTTCAAGCATGTTACAAAAACTGATTTTATCCTTTTTGTGATTACATGTGAATTCATGAATGTCAACTATAACCAAGCATAAACCAAAGAGCATATCAAACTTCAATCCATGTTTGTAACTTTCTTTATCAGTCATGCAATTAAAAACCAAATCCTCATCATTGTGTTGGAAGGTACCTAAGACACAAACACACAAAAACGACTCTAAAAACGACTCTTTTTGTGATTTTTCAAAACGTTTTCGATTTTTTTTTTCAAAATTTTCGTATTTTTCTTTGAAGACACATAAAAACACTTCAAAACACACTAAAAACACTCAAAAACAGTGAAAAACAACCTTAGAAGTGATAGGTGATAAAAACCTACGAATTTTTCAATGAAAACACTTGTTTACCCCCCCCCCCCCCCCCCCCCACACTTAAACCAAACATTGTCCTCAATGTTTCAAGCATAGACTCACACACAAGCAAGCAAACAACACAACAAACAAATATGAAAAATATGCAAAGTAAAAGCAATAAAGAGTAGGGTTTACAAACGCAAATCTGGTTATGGAGCCGGAGATTCCTAGCTCTTCTTTATTTGCATCGGTTGCCTCCCAAGAAGCGCTTGCTTTAACGTCTTCTAGCCAGACGAATCCTTCAATTATGCTTCATTGAAGGCCACGGCATGGAATTGATCTTTGAATGGAAGGTGATACTTGAAATGATTCGGCAATGGTTTAAATTCTAGTGTGGGTACCTGAATCATTAACAACATATTAGTATAAAACAAAATTGAAATTAGGGGAGGTGGCTTACTTGTGTGCTCCGACAAGAACTCAATGACAAACACCACATCTTTGAAAGTTTCAGGAATTTTGCACTTGGCCAGATTGAATGTGATGGTTGTGACTTGTCCCGTGTCATAAAATTCAACTTCCTTGGGCTTTATTGTCTCATGAACATCCTCTTTGATCCATTCTTGATATTCTCCAGCCACTTCGTTCTCTTGAATCATTCTTCTTGAGGTGCAATTCTCTTCAAAAATTTCAACACATTCTGGAACTGGATGTGTTGTAACAAGAATCGGGATAGTACTTGGCACCTTTGGGAAGGCTTCCATGATGTCTTTTTCACTTTCTTCGTTCTTGGAAATCATGAACCTGCGAGGAAAAGGTGCATTCGGAGGAATAACATTAGAATGAATTGAACTTGGGACGTCCTTACTTGTGGTGGGTGGTTGAGAAGGCTTAGGGGGCTGCGGCAAGGGTTGTTCTACCCTTGTCATGCGCATGTCTTCTTCCTCCTCCTCAATCAGCAGCTCCTCATCCACTTCTAGGCTATGTTTAGACGTTTTTAGGTCAGCTCCAACCTCCATAGCACTTCCCAAAGTGATAGCATCATGGATTCCAAAATCTTCCTTTGAATTTGCAATAGTTGAGTTGGAGAGTTCACTTTGCTCTAGAATCTGTGCCATGAATTGCGCTATCTGTCCAATTTGCTTTTCCAAATGGTCCACCCTTTTGTCTTGATTTTCTTGTCCCTGAGATAAAGAAGTGAGTAACTCAAGAATTTTATCATTATCCATTGACGAACCTGAACTTGGTTGGGCCGAATATGGTTGAGGCTGTGGTGGTTCATATGGCTTTTGATAGATCTCCTCAGATGGCTGCCAATACCCTTCTTGTTGTGAGCCCTGCGTGAAAGAAGTTAGTATATCATAAGTCGTGGACATACTTGAATTCGATTGGAATTGTTGTGGGGGAGGCTGTGGTGGCTGCATAGATCTTGAATGAAACTCCTCATATGGCTGCCAACATCCTTCTTGTTGAACCTCCTTAGCTTGATTTTGTGAACCCTGCGCCAAAGAATTTAATTCATCAAGAATTTGATCAAAATCTATTGACGAACCTGAGTTGGGTTGGGCATATTGTATATGAGGTTGTGGTGGCTGCACAGATCTTGAATAGAACTCCTCATCTTGCTGCCAATATCCACCTTTTTGAATTTGTTGGGGTTCCCCCCACATATAATCTGAATAATCTCTCCAATCCAAATTGTAAGCGTTGGAAAACATGTTGTCTCTTGAATGGTTATGGCTTTGATAACCCCAAGCACCTCCATTCGTAGTGAATTGAGGACGTTGATGAGTTTGATATCCTTGCCCATAGGGCACCCCAAATGTAGGGGCAGTGTGCATTGAAGTTCTTTCAGCAATCTGTGACAATTGAGATGTAAGATTCGCCAATTGAACTTGAATGTTTGCAATTGCCCTGTCTAGTACCTGAAACAACGAAAACAGAACAAAACAAAATCAAAAACTAAAACGTAAAAACAAAAACACAAACAGAAACACGGGGGATTAGCAAATTTGCTAATCCCCGTCAACGGCGCCAAAATTTTGATGTGAAATTAAATTGCACTCAAACTTAAACCCTATCAATGTAGTATGTGTAAGTAGGGATCGTTCTAGCCAGGGATTAGAAGGGATGCTAATCTACGCAAATCTGACTTAAAAACACAAAATTAAACTTAAAAACACTTAACTAGACTCTAATGACTCAAAACTAACTTAAAACACTCAAAACAGCAAGAAACAATCAAAAATACTCAATTCTAGACCTAACAAGTGATTTTGACGAAAATAGAACTTAAAAGACTCAAACAACTAAAAGAAAATAGGTTTTGACTCTAAAAACAAGATTAAATGAAAGGGGGTTTGTTTTTGACGAATTTAAAACTTAAAACAGAAACTTTGCATAAAATACTTTATAGAAAACGAATTTGATGAATTAAGAAAGGTGAAGGGCTAGTTAGAGGGTCCTTCTCCACACATGATATATGCATATGAACCAATTTCCAGTTATTATTCCTTTAGACTTGAATGACAACACCCCAAGTTAACCGTGACAGCACAAATTAACCCTCAGATTTTCCATAGTTCATTGAATTGAATGGAAGACGCATTACAACCAAATTATCCTTTTCAAGTCTCCTAACTATGACAGCATGATAGAAAACATATCAAAGGTCATTACGTTCTTTGAAAATCATAAGTGTTGTGATGTGAAATTAAATTGCACTCAAACTTAAACCCTATCAATGTAGTATGTGTAAGTAGGGATCGTTCTAGCCAGGGATTAGAAGGGATGCTAATCTACGCAAATCTGACTCAAAAACACAAAACTAAACTTAAAAACACTTAACTAGACTCTAACAGCACAAAACTAACAACTAGACTCAAAACAGACTCTAGGGAGTTATTTGGACAAATTCTAGACTAATAAGACTCAAAACACTAAAGAAAACCTAATTTAGACAGATTCTAACTAATTTGACACAACAAAGTAAAGGGGATTGGGTTTTTGACGAAATTAACTAAAACTAAGCAAATTAAAGAAACAAAGTAACAAAGATACGAAATTGGGTGCTTTGGATGGGTGAAAGGCTAGTTAGAGGGTCCTTCTCCACACATGACATATGCATATGAACCAATTTCCAGTTATTATTCCTTTAGACATGAATGACAACACCCCAAGTTAACCGTGACAGCACAAATTAACCCTCAGATTTTCCTTAGTTCATTGAATTGAATGGAAGACGCATTACAACCAAATTATCCTTATCAAGTCTCCTAACTATGTCAGCATGATAGAAAACATATCAAAGGTCATTAAGTTCTTTGAAAATCATAAGTGTTGACGAGGCATTCGTAACTATGACAGCATGATACTCTTGCCTAGGACTTACTTAACATGATTGTGACTAGCAACCTTTACTACTTGTGAATATAAGTTCATAACGATTAGGTGAAACTCCCTTATACTCTAGCATCAAATTCATGCATGCAAATTAAGTGTCGACCCCCAATTAACACACACAAACAAGTTTTAATAACTTAGTTAAGCAAATCACATTCTAGTCTTAAGAAACAATAACTGGACGTAATCAATTCATATAAAACATATAATCATGGCTTCAAATTCACCTCTAACTATAAAGAAATTAGTTCCTCATGTTCGCAATTAAACAAAGATAAATAAATTTAAACATTAAAAACAATGATAGAATACACCTAGAAACGCTCCAGATTTCTTCCTTCCTTCCTTTGCAAAGCTGCGGCACAAGAGTGTGTGGTAGATGGATGTAGGTGAGTTATGGTAGAGGGTGGTGGACTGAATGGTGCGGCACAAACATGTAGTGTAGGAAAAGGATTACAAAATGTAGTTTGTGTAGGAAAATAAAAACACAATCCTAAGGGCAAAAGGTTATGTAATCCTAGCAGGAAGTAGGACATCTAGAAGGTGAAACATCAAAGGAATCTAGAAGGTTTGCGGCGCCACCTTTTTAGGGACTTCTAGAAAGGGTGTTATTTGGCTGATTTTGACACTTCTAGAAGGGGTTAGGTGCGGCACCTTTGTAGGAGGGGATAAGGTTCCTAGAAATCAGGTTCTTAGGTCTCCTAAACTGAAATTGAATCCCTTTTTCAATAGGAATTAGGTTAGGAAAAGATTAGGATAAGATAAGATAAGGTTTGGATAAGATAAGGATAAGATAAGGTAGTTTGGATAATGTTTTGGATAATTCTCCTTCTTTGTAGCTGATTCTTTATCTTCTTTGACTTGGATTTATTTCTTCAACTCTTTTGCACATTCCTAGTCTCTCTTGAACTTCAAATTCGTCCATCCATCTTGCTCCAATCTTGTGATATCCATTCCAAGCCCAAAACTGCTCTAAAATGCTCCAAATTGCATCTTTTTGCCAACTTTGCCAATTGGACCTGAAAACACACGAAAATAGCTTAAATCACTATAATAAGTAGAAACTAACTAAGAAAATGCAAGGAAACACACTAACTAAGTCGCATAAATATGCTCCTATCAAATTCCCCCACACTTAGCTTTTGCTAGTCCTCGAGCAAAACAAACAAAACATAACCTAAACCCTCCAACGCTACCTCAGGGATTTCCAATGGTACATAACCTGTTAAAAATCATTAGTTACATAGGTTTCAATTATTCCTACCCTCGAACTTATACTTAATCGCAGTAGCCACTCACTAGCTCGCATTTAATCAATTAAAACAACATTTTGAATGTAGTAACATGCCTTAGAGAATCCCTCAATTCCTTTCTAGATATGCACTCTATTTTCACTCAGATTTTCTGACTACACTCCCTACACTAGTTATATGTGAGAAGATTAATGTAAACATGAAAAACTAAACACTCACATATGTTTATAACAAAGAAAGCAATTTTTGGAGTTATTAATGCATGTATATATATGATCTCATGAATGGAATGCCACTACTTAGACGCGAGAACCAGGGACACCATATGCTCATACCAATCCCAAACTCCACATATTGAAACACATAACAATCAAGATAGAAGTTTAAGGGTTGTAACGGGGCTAAGGGTATTGGCTAACAAAGAAAGGTAAGGAAAACAAACGTTCTTAAAGCAATAGCAAGCAAAGTAATGAATATGACACTTAGAACTCCCTTTTTAAATGCAGCCACAAACTTTGATACATAAAGGGAAGATCACACATACTTAAGGCCAAATTCAACTTTTTGGTCCCTTTCTTCAACAACCAACACTTGTGAGCTTAATCTCACTTATTTTGAACACTTTTCACACTTTTTTCACATACTTTTCTTTTTCTTTTCTTTTTCTCACGAATTTTCTTCTTTCTCTTTCTTTTTTTTCTCTTTCTTTTTTTTTCCCTTTCTCTTTTTTTTCTTTCGTTCTTCCCGTGCCCTTTTTTTCTTTTCTTGGCACATACACAAGAATCCCTTCCCCCACAGTTGTTTGCTGCCTAATAACGAACGAAGGGAATTCACTCTAGGTCATGCTTCATGATAGGAGCATATTTATGCTACTTAGTTAGTGTGTTTTCTTGCATTTGCTTAGCTATTTGTTGCTTAGTATAGTGTTTAAAGTCATTTTCGTGTGTTTTTAGGTCCAAGAAGCAAAGTTGGCAAAAAGATGCATTTTGGAGCATTTTAGAGCAAATCTGGGCTTGGAATGGATAGCACAAGCAATGGGCATGAAGATGGACGAATTTGGAGTTTAAATGAAGTTGGGAATATGTTTCAAGGTTGGAGAAATAAATTCAAAACATTGAAGATAAGGAATCAGCTCAAAGGAATGAGGATTATCCAAAACATTATCCAAACATCCTTATCTTACCTTATCCTATCCTAATCCTTTTCTAATTCAATTCCTGGTACAATGAGGGTTTATTTTCTGATTGGGGGACATTTAAATTGAGTTTTTAGAAACTCTAAGCCTTGCCGCACCTAGCTTTTCAGAAAACTTGATTTCCTTGCCTTGCAAGGCTTTCTAGAAGCCTTATCCCTCCTTATCTGAGTCTGCCGCACCTTAGGCCCTTTCCCATTGGAAATCTGATTGTTTTGAGCCTATTTCTGAATGGATTTGGCTTTCTAGAAGTCCCAATCTGATTCACCTAGGGTTTTGGTGCCTATATATATACTAATCAATCCTTTGCCGTGCACACCACCCTCCATATACATCATTCACGCCAGAAATCATCCACCACTCTCTGCCGCCCCTTTCCTTCACCATTCTCCATAGTTTCTGACCTAATTCACCCCCTGCCGTGCCATATCATCCACACAGACCCAGAAAACCCCTCTTGTGCCGCAGCTATTCAAGGAAGGAAGGAGAAGGTGCCACTCTAAGTCGTGACTACTGCTGGAGCGTTCTTAGGTGTTGTCTATCCTTGTTTTCAATGTTTCAATTCAGTTTTCTTTGTTTAATTGCTATCATGAGGAACTAAGCCCCTATTAGTTAGAGGGGGAATTTGAAGCCATGAATATATGTTTCTTATGATTTGATTTACTCCAGTTATGATTTCATAAATTGTGAATGTGGTTTGCTTAACTGTTTTATTAAGAACTTGTTCTTGTGTGTTGATTAAGGATGCATACTTAGTTTACATGCATGAATTTGATGCTAGAATATAAGGGAATTTCACCTAATCGTTATGAACTTATATTCACAAGTAGTAAAGGTTGGTAGTCACAATCATGTTAAGTAAACCCTAGGCTGGATTAACATGCGTCTTCCATAGTTATGAATGCCTTGTCAATGTTCATGATTTCCATTGAACTTAATGATCTTTGTTGAATGTCTCTATCATGCGTATTCCATAGTTAGGGAGTTTGAGAAAGAATAATTTGGTTGTGATGCGTTATCCATTCAATTCAATGAATCTAGGGAAATCTGGGAATTGATTAGTTCAATACAATTAATTCGGAACATTGTCATTCATGGTTTATCGAAAGAGTAACTGGGAATCAAGTTGTATGCATATGTTTATGTGTGGATAAGGATCCCTCTAACTAGCCATTCACCCATTTAAATCACCAATTTCGTGCCTTTTTAAGTTGTCTTTACAATTTTGTTTGTTTAAGTTTAAATTCGTTCAAAAACAATCCCCTGCTTTTAGTTTGTGTTAGTAGAGTCTAAATTCGTCAAATCTTGAGTCTCTTAGTCTTTTGAGTCAATTTGAGTCTTAATTTCGTTCAAATCAATCTTAGGTGTTAGTTTAGAGTCTAGATAACTTGTTTTGTGTGTTTTAGGTCTATTTAGCTTGTTTTGAGTCTTTAGAGTCCAGAAACTGTTTAATTGAATTCTATTTGCTGTTTTGAGTTTGTTTTGAGTTATTTGAGTCAAGTTAGGTTGTTTAAAGGTGTCTAGAGTTAAAATTCGTCCAAATTGATCCCTAGTACTTGTTTTCATTGTTTTAAGTCCAGTTTATTGTTTTAAGAGTCTAATTTGTGTAGATTAGCATCCCTTCTAATCCTCGGCCTAAAACGATCCCTACTTTCATATACTACGTCGATAGGGTTTTAATTTGAGTGTCAAGTAATTCTCACATCACTTCACTACGCCTTAAGAACAGGGGTAATGATGGTCCTAATTTAGGCTAGGTAAGGATAATGTGGTTAAACAAAGAAAATGGCTAAACAAGGCTCAAAAGGGGTTAATCCTACAATACATATGCAAAGGGTTAGGCTTTTTGGCTCTGGTTTTAACTAAACAACTTCATCTTGTTTTATGTTATGCTAATCAATTTCATGCTTTGAATGAAACGGGCATGAGTTCTAGTATTTGGAACTATATGATGAAACGCATTCTAAATAGCAACCAAGCAAAGAATGATGAGATCATGCAACGACTTTAGAAAACAAAGAATGTCAAGATTAATAACTCTCCAAAGAACGTATAGGCTCAAGTCTCTCAGGGTTGTAGCGTTAGTTTGAGTTACTTCCTTCAAGCATGTTACAAAAACTGATTTTATCCTTTTTGTGATTACATGTGAATTCATGAATGTCAACTATAACCAAGCATAAACCAAAGAGCATATCAAACTTCTATCATGCTTGTAACTTTCTTTAACAGTCATGCAATTAAAAACCAAATCCTCATCATTGTGTTGGAAGGTACCCTAAGACATAAACACACAAAAATGACTCAAAAACAACTCGTTTTGGGTTTTTTCAAAACTTTTTCGATTATAAAAACACTTCAAAACACACTAAAAACACTAAAAACAGTGAAAAACAACCTTAGAAGTGATAGGTGATAAAAACCCACGAATTTTTCATGAAAACACTTTCTTTACCCCCCCCCACACTTAAACCAAACATTGTCCTCAATGTTTCAAACATAGACACACACAAAAGCAAGCAAACAACACAACAAACAAACATGACAAATATGCAAAGTAAAAGCAATAAAGAGGAGGGTTTAGAAACGCAAATCTGTTTGTGGAGCCGAAGAGTTCCTAGGTCTTCTTTATTTGCATGGGTTGCCTCCCAAGAAGCACTTGCTTTAACGTCTTCTAGCCGGAAGAATCCTTCAATTAAGCATCATTATAGCCCACAGCATGGAAATGATCTTTGAATGGACGGTGATACTTGAAATGGTTCGGCAATGGTTTAAATTCTAGTGTGGGTACCTGAATCATTAACAACATATTAGTATAAAACATAATTAAAATTCGGGGAGGTGGCTTACCTGTGTGCTCCGACATGAACTCAAGAATAAACACCCCTTCGAAAGTTGTAGGACTAGAAAATTCAGCCAGATTTGGTGTTTTGAGAGTTGTGGCTTGTCCCGTGTCATAAAATTCAACTTCTTTGGGCTTTGTTGTCTCACGAACATCCTCTTTGATGCATTCTACATATTCTCCAGCCACTTCTTTCTCTTGAATCATTCTTCTTGATGTACCAGGTTCTTTAAGAAATTCCACACATCCTGGAATTTGATTTGGTGTATCAAGAATTGGGATATCACTTTGCACCTTGGGAAGGGCTTCCACGATGTCCTTTTCACTTTCTTCGTTCGTTGGAATCAAAAACCTGCGAGGGAAGGGTACATTTGGAGGAATAACATTAGATTGAACTGAATTTGAACCCAACTTACCTTGACTGGATGGCTTAGAAGCACTAGGGTCTGCGGCAAAGGATGAGAGATGATTGGGTGTTGCAACAAGGCTTCTTCTAAGCTTGTCTTGGCTGAATCTTCCTCATTCTCTTTGAACAGCAGCTCGTTGTTCACTTCTAGGGTATGTTTGGACGTTTTTGGTTCAGCATCAACCTCCATACCACTTTCTAAAGTGATAGCTTCAGCGATTGCAACATCTCCCATTGGATTTACAATGTTTGAGTTGGAGAGTTTACATTGTTCTTGAATATGTGCCATGAACTCTACCATCTCTCCAAGTTGATTGTTCAATTCACCCCACTTTTTGGTTTGATTTTGCATATCCTGCGCCATAGTAGTTAGTAATTGAACAATTTGGTCATTATCCATGGACGAACCTGAACTTGGTTGGGCCGAATATGGTTGAGGCTGTGGTGGTTCATATGGCTTTTGATAGATCTCCTCAGATGGCTGCCAATACCCTCCTTGTTGTGAGGCCTGCTTCAAAGAGGTTAGTACGTCACGAATTTCATCATAACTCATAGGCATACTTGAATTCGATTGGAATTGTTGTGGGGGAGGTTGTGGTGGCTGCATAGGCGTTGTATAGAACTCCTCATATGGCTGCCAATATTCTCCTTGTTGAACCTCCTTAACTTGATTTTGTGAACCCTGTGCCAAAGAATTTAATTCATCAAGAATTTGATCATAATCTATTGACGAACCTGTGTTGGGCTGGGCATATTGTATATGAGGTTGTGGTGGCTGCGCAGATCTTGAATAGAACTCCTCATCTTGCTGCCAATATCCACCTTGTTGAATTTGTTGAGGTTCCTCCCACATATAAGCTGAATAATCTCTCCAATCAGAATTGTAAGCGTTGGAAAACAGGTTGTCCCTTGATTGGTTATGGCCTTGATAACCCCTAGCACCTCCATTTGCAGTGAATTGATGAGTTTGATGTCCTTGCCCGTAGGGTACATTTAATGTAGGGGCAGTGTGCATTGTGGTTCTTTCGGCAATCATGGACAATTGAGAAGTAAGATTCGCCAATTGAGCTTGAATGTTTGCAATTGCCATGTTTAGTACCTGAAACAAAGAAAACAGAACAAAACAAAATCAAAAACTAAAACGTAAAAACAAAAGCACAAACAGAAACACGGGGGATTAGCAAATTTGCTAATCCCCGGCAACGGCGCCAAAAATTTGATGTGAAATTAAATTGCACTCAAACTTAAACCCTATCAATGTAGTTTGTGTAAGTAGGGATCGTTCTAGCCAGGGATTAGAAGGGATGCTAATCTACGCAAATCTGACTCAAAAACACAAAACTAAACTTAAAAACACTTAACTAGACTCTAACAGCACAAAACTAACAACTAGACTCAAAACAGACTCTAGGGAGTTATTTGGACGAATTCTAGACTAATAAGACTCAAAACACTAAAGAAAACCTAATTTAGACAGATTCTAACTAATTTGACACAACAAAGTAAAGGGGATTGGGTTTTTGACGAAATTAACTAAAACTAAGCAAATTAAAGAAACAAAGTAACAAAGATACGAAATTGGGTGCTTTGGATGGGTGAAAGGCTAGTTAGAGGGTCCTTCTCCACACATGACATATGCATATGAACCAATTTCCAGTTATTATTCCTTTAGACATGAATGACAACACCCCAAGTTAACCGTGACAGCACAAATTAACCCTCAGATTTTCCTTAGTTCATTGAATTGAATGGAAGACGCATTACAACCAAATTATCCTTATCAAGTCTCCTAACTATGTCAGCATGATAGAAAACATATCAAAGGTCATTAAGTTCTTTGAAAATCATAAGTGTTGACGAGGCATTCGTAACTATGACAACATGATACTCTTGCCTAGGACTTACTTAACATGATTGTGACTAGCAACCTTTACTACTTGTGAATATAAGTTCATAACGATTAGGTGAAACTCCCTTATACTCTAGCATCAAATTCATGCATGCAAATTAAGTGTCGACCCCCAATTAACACACACAAACAAGTTTTAATAACTCAGTTAAGCAAATCACATTCTAGTCTTAAGAAACAATAACTGGACGTAATCAATTCATATAAAACATATAATCATGGCTTCAAATTCACCTCTAACTATAAAGAAATTAGTTCCTCATGTTCGCAATTAAACAAAGATAAATAAATTTAAACATTAAAAACAAGGATAGAATACACCTAGAAACGCTCCAGATTTCTTCCTTCCTTCCTTTGCAAAGCTGCGGCACAAAAGTGTGTGGTAGATGGATGTAGGTGAGTTATGGTAGAGGGTGGTGGACTGAATGGTGCAGCAAAAGGGTCAATTTATAGGGGGAGGTGCGGCACAAACATGTAGTGTAGGAAAAGGATTACAAAATGTAGTTTGTGTAGGAAAATAAAAAGACAATCCTAAGGGGAAAAGGTTATGTAATCCTAGCAGGAAGTAGGACATCTAGAAGGTCAAACATCAAAGGAATCTGATAGGGGCATATTTATGCACCATAGTTAGCTTGTTCTTGTGCATTTATGTTGTTTTTCCTTAGTTAAAGTAGTCTTTTAAGCTAGTTTGATGTACTTTCAGGTTCTAAGGGCAAGTATACAAAAAGAACCAATTTGGAGCATTCTAGAGCATTTTTGGGCCAAGATTGGGTAGTGCAAGCATGGAGGCAAGTTGATGGACGAAATTGAAGATATAAAGGCTTGAAATCAGCTAAGAAGATGGAAGAAAGAAGTCAAAGATAAAGAAGATAAGGAATCAGCTCAAAAGAAGGAGAATTATCCAAAACATTATCTAAAACAACCTTATCTTATCTTATCTTATCCAATCTTATCCAATCTTATCCTAACCTGTTTTCTTCAGTTTAGGGGACTTAAAACCTGATTTCTAGAAGTCCTATCCCTTGTCCTCTAAAAGTGGCGCCCCAAATCCTTCTAGAAACCTCAAAATCTGCCACAAAACACATTCCTTCTAGAACCTTGAAAATCTGGCGTCCCCTTCCCTTCTAGAATCTGATTTCCTTGCCTTGCAAGGCTTTCTAGAAGCCTTATCCCTCCTTATCCAAACCTGCCGCACCTTAGGCCCTTTCCCATTAGAAATCTGATTGTTTTGAACCTATTTCTGGATGGATTTGGCTTTCTAGAAGTCCTAATCTGATTCATCTAGGGTTTTTGGTGCCTATATATATATATTTCTCCACCCTTTGCCGTGCACACCACCTCCATACACACCATTCTTGCCAGAAATCATCCACCACTCTCTGCCGCACCCATCCTTCACCATTCTCCATAGTTTCTGACCTAATTCACTCCCTGCCGCACCATACATCCATCCTAGCCAATAACCCAGCCTTCTACACCATTCATAACCCCCAAAATCTGTCCCTAGACCTTGTGCCGTAGCAAAGAGGAGGAGAAGAAGCCCTGGGACGTGCATGCCATTCAAGTTTGAATTGCTGGAAGTTTTAGGTGTTTTCTTTCCTTTGATTTCAATGTTTAAATTCAATACTCTTTGTTCTGTACGTATGAGGAACTAAACCCCCTTGGCTAGGGGGTGATTCGAAACCATGTTTATGCTTGCTATATGATTTGATTACCTCTAATTGCGTTTCATAAGTTGTGAATTCAATTTACTTATCTATTTGAATTAAACTGATTTGTGTGTGTTGGTTGAGAGTGCACGCTTAGTTGTCATGCATAAATCTAATGCTAGGATTTAAGGAAGTTTCACCTAATTGTTACAGAATTATATTCACAAGTAGTAAAGGTTGTTGATCACAATCGCGTTAAGTAAATTCTTGGCATAAGTTTCATGCAATTCATAGTAATGAATGCCTCGTCAATGCTTATGGTTTTCATAGAACTTAATGATTCTTGCTTGTATCTCTATTATGCAATTCATGTAGGGAACTTGTGGGGAATGTTTTGGGTTGTCGTATGCAATCATCCAATTCAATAACGTTAGGAAAATCTGAGGGTTAATTAGTGCAATTCACAGTTAATCTGGGGCGTTGAGAATCCATGGTTTATTGAAAAGCAATTAGAAATCGTTTTGTATGCAAGTATGACATGTGTGGAGAAGAACCCCTTAGCTAGCCTTTCATCCATTCCCTTTAACCAATTTCGTTTTACAATCTGTTTTGTTTTACAAAGTTTATGTTTTGTTTTCAAATTCGTCAAAACCAATTCCCCCTTTATTTTGAAGTGTCAAGTTAGTTAGAAATCAATTTAGTTTGTGTTTTTAAGTGTTTTGAGTCAAGTTAAAACTTATTTTCGTCCAAAATTGTGTTTAGAGTCCAAAACAGCCAGTTTGTGTTTTTAAGGCAGTTTTGAGTGTTTGGTTGCTGTTTTGAGTCTTTTGGTTTGTCTTAGTGTTTTAAAGTATAGGTTTGCATTCTTTGAGTCTAATTTAGTGTTTTAACTTTGTTTTAAGTTTTTGAGTCAGTTTTCAAGTGGTTTAGCAATCCCTCCTAATCCCCGGCCTAGAACGATCCCTATGATGTGATTAAAGTTAAGCACTCAAATTAAACCCTCTTGTTGTCAAATCGTAGTATAAATGCAAGTAGGGATCGTTCTAAACCGGGGATTAGGAGGGCTTGCTAAAACCTCTAAACTGACTTAAAATACAAAAACAAAGTTAAAAACGTTTGAAAAGACTCAAAGGACTCTAAATAGACTAGTAAGACTCAAAACAGGTTCAAAATACTCAAAACTGCTCAAAAACACTAATTGGACAGATTCTAGACACCAGACACAACTTTGGACGAAACTTGAATTAAACTTGACTCAAAACACACAAAAACACAAACTAAGACAGATTCTAACTAATTAGACTCAAACAAGTGAAGGGGGATTGGTTTTAGAGTGAAACTAAGTTAAAACTAACACAGACTTTAAACTAGGCAGATTTAGACGAAATTGGGTTTTTAGGATGGATGGTGAACTAGCTAGAGGTTTCCTTATCCACACATGACTTATATGCATATAACTTGACTTCCAGTTACGTTTTCATTGAATTACGAATGACAATGCCCCAGATTAACCGTGTCAATCACTAATTAACCCCCTCAGATTCTCCTAATTTCATTGAATTGGACGGACAACTCATCTACAACCAAATTATTCTCATCAATTTCCCTACATGACATCATAATAGAGACACAATCAGAGATCATTACGCTCAATGAGAATCATAAGCATTGATGAGGCATTCATAACTATGACATCATGTTACTCACACCAAGAATTGAACTTAACACGATTGTTCCAGCAACCTTTACTACTTGTGAACATAAGTTTGTAACGATTATGTGAAACTTACTTATATCCTAGCATCAAATTTATGCATGCCAATTAAGTGTCGACCCTCAATCAACAAACAGAAATAAGTTCTAATTCAAACAGTTAAGCCAATTGCATTCATACTTCAAGAATCTATAACTGAAATTTATCAAGTCATATCACACACAAAATCATGGTTTCAAAGTAGCCTCTAGCTAAAAAACGAGTTTAGCCTCTCATGATTACAGCAAAACAAAGGAAAACTAAATTAATCAACGAAAACATAAGGTAGAAGACACCTAAGAATGCCCAGCACTCCAGATTAGGTGCAACACGCTCCAAAGCTGCTCCTCCTCTCCTTGCAAGGCTGCGGCACAAGTGGTTTAGGGTTTGTGAATGGTGTTTGGAATGGCTGAGACGTGTGGAGGTGTGTAGAATTCGTATGGATGGGTGGTGGTGTGCGGCAGGGCTTGAAAATATTTATATATAGCATGGCAAACCCTAGGGAAATCAGTTTAGGACTTGGACTTAGCAGAAAAATAGGATTAGGGTGCGGCAATTACTTTTGAAAAGGAATTGTGGACTCCATTTGGACTCCAAATTCGTCCATCTTCATGCCCATTGCTTGTGCTATCCATTCCAAGCCCAGATTTGCTCTAAAATGCTCCAAAATGCATCTTTTTGCCAACTTTGCTTCTTGGACCTAAAAACACACGAAAATGACTTTAAACACTATATTAAGCAACAACTAGCTAAACAAATGCAAGAAAACACACTAAATAAGTAGCATAAATATGCTCCTATCAAATTCCCCCACACTTAGCTTTTGCTAGTCCTCGAGCAAAACAAAACAAACAAAACGTAACCTAAACCTTCCAACAATTGTCTCAGGGATTTCCAATGCACATGACATGTTAAAAATCATCATCCCCACAGATTTTGGTCATCTTGACGCTTAAGCACATACTTAATCATAGTCACTACTTACTAGTTCACAAATAACCAATTAAAACGATGTTTTGAATGCAGTAACATGCCTTAGAGAATTCCCTCAATTCCTTACTAGATATGCACTCTATTTTCACACACATTTTCTGACTACACACCCTACACTAGGTATATGTGAGAAGATTGATGTAAATATGAAAACGAACACTCACATATGTTTATAACAAAGAAAGCAATTTCTGGAGTTAATAAGCATGTATAGATATGATCTCATGAATGGAATGCTACTACTTAGATGCGAGAACCAGTGACACCATATGCTCATATCAAATTCAAACTCCACAAATTGAAACACACAACACTCAAGATTGAAGCATAGGGTTGTAACGGGGCTTTGGGGAGTTGGCTAACAAAGAAAGGTAAAGAAAACAAACGTTCTTACAGCAATAGCAGGCAAAGTAATGAATATGACACTTAGAATTCCCTTTAGCATGCAGAAATCAACTTTGAAACACAAGGGAAGTTTCAAGCAACAATTAGGGCCGTATTCAATGTTTTGGACCCTTCCTTCAACAAACAACACTTGAGAACTCTTCTTCACATCTTTTCAACTCCTTTTTCATTCTTTTCACAACTTTTTCTTTTTGTCTTTCTATTTTCTACGGATTTTTCTTCTTTTTTTTTTTTTTTTTTTTTTTTTTCTTTTCTTTGCCGTGCCTCATTCAAGACTTTGGCACACCCACAACAAAACTCACTTCCCCCACACTTGTTTTCTGCCAAACAATGATCAAAAGGAATTCATATTGAGTCATGCGTTACTATGCTTCAAGAACAAAGGTATGGATGGTCCTAATCTAGGCTAGGTGAGGGTAATGTGGGTTAACAAAGAACATAGGCTAAATATGGCTCAAAGGGGCTGAACCTACAATACATATGCAAAGGGTTAGGCTTTTTGGCACTGGTTTTAACTAAACACTTCATCTTGTTATGTGTTATGCGAATCAATTTCATGCTTTGAATAAAACGGATATGAGTTCTAGTATTTGGAACTAAATGATGAAACGCCTTCTAAGTAGCAACCAAGCAAAGAATAATGAGATCATGCAATGACTTTAGAAAACAACAAATGCACAGATTTTTTTTTAACTCTCCAAAGAACGTTAAAGGCTCAAGTCTCTCAGGGTTGTAGCGTTAGTTTGAGTTCCTTCCTTCAAGCATGTTACAAAAACTGATTTTTCTTTTATGATTGCATGTGAATTCATAAGTTATAACCACAACCAAGCATAAACCAAAGAGTAAATCAAACTTTCATCCATGTTTACAACTCTCTTTAACAGTCATGCAATTACAAACCGAATCCTCATCATTGTGTTGGAAGGTACCCTAAGACACAAACAAACACACAAAAACAACTCTTTTTGGTTTTTTTTAAAACAATTTTTCAAATTTTTATGGGATTTTCGGATTTTTGAATCAAAACACACTAAAACACTCCAAAACAGCTTAAAAACACTTAAAAACAGCAAGGAACAACATTAGAAGTTATGGGTGATAAAATCCTACGAATTTGCATCAAAACATTTTGGTTACCCCCCCACACTTAAATCAAACATTGTCCTCAATGTTTCAAGCAAGGACTCACACACAAGCAAGCAAACAACACAACTAACACACATAACCGATATGGCAAAGTAAAAGCAATAAAGAGTAGAGTTTAGGAACGCAAATCTGGGTTTGAGCCGGTTGTTCCTAGGTCTTCTTTATTCGAATGCATGGGTTGCCTCCCAAGAAGCGCTTTCTTTAACGTCTTGCAGCCGGACGATTCCTCGGTTTAAGCATCATTGGTACCCACGGCATGGAAGGGAACTTCTTCCACAACTTGCCCCTCAATGTTCTCATACAGTAGGTCGATGAATGGAAGGGGATAGTGATGTTTGCTGATTGGTGCGTTGTGTTCCCTAAGGTTCATGTAAATTCGCCCACCATCGGGGATTTGCTTGGGTGCCTGCACCTAAGAAGGGAACCACCTATCAATTTTAATGGGAATTGGATTTGGATTAGGTGGCTTACCTATGTGTTGTGATGAAGTAGCGGCACTGTGAACATTTTTCCCCATGGTGCTTTCGGCCAATTTGGGCACTTTGAGGGCAGTGGCCGTATGGTCCTTATGCTCCACTACAATTCCCTCGTCTTGCATGGTTCTTGATGCATCCTTTGTGCTTGGTGCTGAATGGTCCGGCCCTATCTTTTTTATTTTATCAATGGCAAAACAAGAATGAACAACATTAGGATTCTCAACAGACTTAGAAACATTAAATTTAATCTTATCGCCACCAAACTTCATAGTTAACGTCCCCTTGGCCACATCAATCTTGGTTTGGGCTGTTTTCATGAAAGGTCTTCCAAGTAGAATCGGCATTGGGGAAGAATGGGCTGACTCTTCCATCTCAAGCACATAGAAATCAGCCAGAAAAATTAAGTGGTCAACCTGCACCAAAACATCCTCCAAAACTCCCCTTGGATAGGCATTAGAACGATCGGCTAATTAAATAATCACTCCATCATTTTTCAATTCGCCCAAGTTCATAGATGCGTAAATAGAATAAGGCATGACATTTATTGATGCACCTAGATCTAACATGGCATTTTCAAATCGCGTATTTCCTATAACACAAGGAATTGTAAAACTACCCGGATCTTTGCATTTAGGGGGCAGTTTTCGTTGCAAAATAGCTGAGACATTCTCACTTACCTGTACCACCTCCTTATTTGAAATCCTTTTCCTTTTCGTGCACAGCTCCTTCAAGAATTTGGCATACTTTGGAATTTGTTTAATTGCATCAAGGAGTGGGATGTTGACTTGTACCTTCCTAAGAGTGTCCAGAATGTCCTTTTCACTTTCCTCCTTCTTTGATTGCATGAATGTGTGAGGAAAGGGTGCATCGGGCGGAATATAGTTAGAACAAATCAAATTTGAACCCAACTTACCTGTGTTGGACGTTTTGGAGGGTTTAAGTGCATTGGAAGGCTGCGGCAAGGTTGGAGCAACCTTTGCCGTGGCTTCCTCTTGTTCTACCTCCTCTTGCAGCAACATTTCGTCCTCCTTTTGGGCAGATTTGGATGTTAGTGGATCGGTCCCAACCTCTTTGCCACTTCTTAATGTCATGGCCATGATAGATTCGGGTCCTCCCTTCGGATTCACAGTGGTAGAACTAGGAAGTTTGCCATGCTCTCGAAACTGCCCCATGAACTCAGCCATTTGTCCCATCTGTTTCTTCAATTCAGTCACCTCCCTGGCTTGATTTTGCACCTCCTTGGCATAGTTTTGCATCTCTTTGGTTTGATTTTGCTACCCCTGTGCCAAAGTGGTTAGTAATTGAATAAATTGATCATTCTCAAGAGACGAACCTGAGTTATTTTGGGCAGATTGTGTTTGGGATTGCATGGTTGCCTATGGCTTTGGAAACATCCCAGGGGTTGGTGTCCGAAATCCACTTTGTTGTTGAGGTTGTTGGGTTTCCCTCCTGCGCATATTTGGATGATCACTCCAATCTGAATTGTACGCGTTGGAACACAAGTTGCTTTTTGATTGGTTATAGCCTTGATAACCCCAGGTATTGACACCCTCCCAACCTCTTTGATTAACATGATACGTATCAAATGTAGGGGCTCCTTGCATTGTGGCCCGTTCGGCATACTGTGTCAACAGAGAATTAAGATTTGCTATTTGAGCTTGAATGTTAGCAATTGCCATGTCTTGCTTCTCTAGTACCTAAAATCAAAGAAAGAGAACTAAATCAAATATCAAAAGTAAAAGACACAAACAAAAAAAAAAGAAAACAAAATAAACAAAAGAAAACAAGAAAACAAAAGAAAGTCAGAAACTAAAACGAAAACAAAATAAACGAAAAGAAAAGAACCAAGGGATTAGCAAAGTTGCTAATCCCCGGCAACGGCGCCAAAATTTTGATGTGATTAAAGTTAAGCACTCAAATTAAACCCTCTTGTTGTCAAATCGTAGTATAAATGCAAGTAGGGATCGTTCTAAACCGGGGATTAGGAGGGCTTGCTAAAACCTCTAAACTGACTTAAAATACAAAAACAAAGTTAAAAACGTTTGAAAAGACTCAAAGGACTCTAAATAGACTAGTAAGACTCAAAACAGGTTCAAAATACTCAAAACTGCTCAAAAACACTAATTGGACAGATTCTAGACACCAGACACAACTTTGGACAAAAATTGAATTAAACTTGACTCAAAACACACAAAAACACAAACTAAGACAGATTCTAACTAATTAGACTCAAACAAGTGAAGGGGGATTGGTTTTAGAGTGAAACTAAGTTAAAACTAACACAGACTTTAAACTAGGCAGATTTAGACGAAATTGGGTTTTTAGGATGGATGGTGAACTAGCTAGAGGTTTCCTTATCCACACATGACTTATATGCATATAACTTGACTTCCAGTTACGTTTTCATTGAATTACGAATGACAATGCCCCAGATTAACCGTGTCAATCACTAATTAACCCTCAGATTCTCCTAATTTCATTGAATTGGACGGACAACTCATCTACAACCAAATTATTCTCATCAATTTCCCTACATGACATCATAATAGAGACACAATCAGAGATCATTACGCTCAATGAGAATCATAAGCATTGACGAGGCATTCATAACTATGACATCATGTTACTCACACCAAGAATTGAACTTAACATGATTGTTCCAGCAACCTTTACTACTTGTGAACATAAGTTTGTAACGATTATGTGAAACTTACTTATATCCTAGCATCAAATTTATGCATGCCAATTAAGTGTCGACCCTCAATCAACAAACAGAAATAAGTTCTAATTCAAACAGTTAAGCCAATTGCATTCATACTTCAAGAATCTGTAACTGAAATTTATCAAGTCATATCACACACAAAATCATGGTTTCAAAGTAGCCTCTAGCTAAAAAACGAGTTTAGCCTCTCATGATTACAGCAAAACAAAGGAAAACTAAATTAATCAACGAAAACATAAGGTAGAAGACACCTAAGAACGCCCAGCACTCCAGATTAGGTGCAACACGCTCCAAAGCTGCTCCTCCTCTCCTTGCAAGGCTGCGGCACAAGTGGTTTAGGGTTTGTGAATGGTGTTTGGAATGGCTGAGACGTGTGGAGGTGTGTAGAATTCGTATGGATGGGTGGTGGTGTGCGGCAGGGCTTGAAAATATGTATATATAGCATGGCAAACCCTAGGGAAATCAGTTTAGGACTTGGACTTAGCAGAAAAATAGGATTAGGGTGCGGCAATTACTTTTGAAAAGGAATTGTGGTCCAATTAATTTCTGAAAAGGATTTGTAGAACCCAAATCCACAAGGAAAAGGCCTAACAATCAGAATCCAAGAGGGAAAGGGCCTGAAAACCCACGGCACA
This sequence comes from Heteromeles arbutifolia, assembly GCA_024362995.1. Classification (NCBI taxonomy): domain Eukaryota; kingdom Viridiplantae; phylum Streptophyta; class Magnoliopsida; order Rosales; family Rosaceae; genus Heteromeles; species Heteromeles arbutifolia. Next base: position 31,058,743 of record JANCRC010000002.1, on the reverse strand, counting down.
AAGGGATAAGGCAGGGAGCCTTGCAAGGCAAGGAAAAAGGATTCTAGAAGGGAAGGAGACGCCAGATTTTTAGGCTTCTAGAAAGAATGTGTTTCTGGGCAGATTTTGGGGTTTCTAGAAGAGTTTGGGGCGCCACTTTTGTAGGGGAATGGATAGGACTTCTAGAAATCAGGTTTTAAGTCCCCTAAACTGAAGAAAACAGGTTAGGATAAGATTAGGATAAGATTGGATAAGGTAAGATAAGATAAGGTTGTTTTGGATAATGTTTTGGATAATTCTCCTTCTTTTGAGCTGATTCCTTATCTTCAATGATTTGAATTTATTTCTCCAACCTTGAAACATACTCCTAACTCCATTTGGACTCCAAATTCGTCCATCTTCATGCCCATTGCTTGTGCTATCCATTCCAAGCCCAGATTTGCTCTAAAATGCTCCAAAATGCATCTTTTTGCCAACTTTGCTTCTTGGACCTAAAAACACACGAAAATGACTTTAAACACTATATTAAGCAACAACTAGCTAAACAAATGCAAGAAAACACACTAAATAAGTAGCATAAATATGCTCCTATCACCCTACTTAGATACTTTGCTACAATCGATAAAAAGAGGGTTTAATTTGTGTGCTTATATATTTTGCATCAAATTTTTGGCGCCGTTGCCGGGGATTAGCAACTTTTCTAATCCCTTGGTTCTTTTCTTTTCGTTTATTTTGTTTTGTTTTAGTTTCTGACTTTGTGTTGTTTTCTTGTTTTCTTTAGCTAATCCCCTTTGTTTTTGTTTGTGTCTTTTACTTTTGATATTTGATTTAGTTTTGTTTCCTTGATTTTCAGGTACTAGAGAAGTAAGACATGGATTTTGCTACCATTCAAGCTCAATTGGCGAAACTTACTTCTCAATTGTCACAATATGCCGAAAGGACCACAATGCACACTGCCCCTACATTTAATGTACCTTATGGGCAAGGACATCAAACTCATCGATTCACTGCGAATGGAGGTGCTTGGGGTTATCAAGGCCATAACCAATCAAGGGACAACCTGTTTTCCAACGCTTACAATTCTGATTGGAGAGATTATTCAGATTATAGGTGGGGGGAACCTCAACAATTTCAACAAGGTGGATATTGGCAGCAAGATGAGGAGTTCTATTCAAGACCTATGCAGCCACCACAGCCTTCCCCACAACAATTCCAATCGAATTCAAGTATGTCCATGACTTATGATGAAATTCTTGATGTACTATCTTCTTTCACGCAGGGCTCACACCAAGAAGGATATTGGCAGCCATCTGAGGAGTTCTATACAACGCCATATGAACCACCACAGCCTCAACCATATTCGGCCCAACCAAGTTCAGGTTCGTCAATGGATAATGATAAAATTCTTGAGTTACTCACTTCTTTATCTCAGGGACAAGAAAACCAAAACAAAAAGGTGGACCATTTGGAAAAGCAAATTGGGCAGATTGCAGAGTTCATGGTACAAATTCAAGAAGAACGTGAACTCTCCAACTCAACTACTGTCAATTCGATGGGAGACTTTGAAATTACTGAAGCTATCACTTTGGAAAGTGCTATGGAGGTTGGAGCTGACCTAAAAACGTCCAAACATAGCCTAGAATGGATGTGGAGCTGCTGATTGAGGAGGAGGAAGAAGACACACCCACAGCAAGGGAAGAACAACCCTTGCCGCAGCCCCCTAAGCCCTCCCAACCACCCACCACAAGTAAGGACGTCCCAAATTCATTTAATTCTAATGATATTCCTCCAAATGTCCCTTTTCCTCGCAGGTTTTTGATTCCCAAGAAAGAAGAGAGTGAAAAGGACATCATGCAAACCCTTCCAAAGGTGCAAAGTGATATCCCAATTCTTGGCACACCAAATCAAGTTCCAGATTGTGTTGCAGTGTTCAAAGAACCTTGTATGTCGAGGAGAATGATTCAAGAACAAGAAGTGGCTGGAGCATATGAAGAATGCATCAAGGAGGATGTTCATGAGACAACAAAGCCCAAAGAAGTTCAATTTTATGACACGGGACAAGTCACAACCATCATAGTAAATCTGGCCAAGTTCAAAATCCCTGAAACATTCAAAGATGTGGTGTTTGTAATCGAGTTTATGTCGGAGCAAGCAAGTAAGCCATATTCTCCAATTTTGATTTTGTTTTCTACTAATTTGCTGATTTTGATGATTCAGGCACCCACATTAGTGTTTCAACCATTGCCGGATCATTTCAAGTATCACCGCCCATTCGAAGATCACCTACATGCCGTGGGTACCAATCTGGAATGAATGGGCGTTTCGTCCAGCTGTACGACGTTAAAACAAGCGCTACTTGGGAGGCAACCCATGCATTCAATAAAGGAAGACCTAGGGAGCACTCCAATTCCAGATTTGAGTTCCTAAACCCTTCTCTTTGTTGTTGTTTTCGTTTCTGCCTTGTTTCTTGTTTAGTTGCTGTTTTGTTTGGTTGTTGTTTATTTGTGTGAGTTTATGCTTGAAACATTGAGGACAATGTTTGATTTAAGTGTGGGGGGGTAACCAAAATGTTTTGATGCAAATTCGTAGGGTTTTATCACCCATAACTTCTAATGTTGTTCCTTGCTGTTTTTAAGTGTTTTTAAGCTGTTTTGGTGTCTTTTAGTGTGTTTTGACTCAAAAATCCGAAAATCCCATAAAACTTTGAAAAATGGTTTTAAAAAAAACCCAAAAAGAGTTGTTTTTGTGTGTTTGTTTGTGTCTTAGGTACCTTCCAACACAATGATGAGGATTCGGTTTGTAATTGCATGACTGTTAAAGAGAGTTGTAAACATGGATGAAAGTTTGATTTACTCTTTGGTTTATGCTTGGTTGTGGTTATAACTTATGAATTCACATGCAATCATAAAAGAAAAATCAGTTTTTGTAACATGCTTGAAGGAAGGAACTCAAACTAACGCTACAACCTTGTGAGACTTGAGCTTAAAACGTTCTTTGGAGAGTTAATAATCTGTGCATTGTTGTTTTCTAAAGTCGTTGCATGATCTCATTATTCTTTGCTTGGTTGCTACTTAGAAGGCGTTTCATCATTTAGTTCCAAATACTAGAACTCATGCCCAATTCATTCTAAGCATGTTATTGATTTGCATAACACATATTCAAGATGAAGTTGTGTAGTGACCACCATAGCCAAATTGCCGTATCTCCCTGTTCCATTGTGTTTTGTAGGTTTAACCCCTTTGAGCCATATTTAGCCTATTTTCTTTGTTAACCCAAATTATCCTCACCTAGCCTAGATTAGGACCATCCATACCTTTGTTCTTGAAGCATAGTAATGCATGACTCAATATGAATTCCTTTTGATCATTGTTTGGCAGAAAACAAGTGTGGGGGAAGTGAGTTTTGTTGTGGGTGTGCCAAAGTCTTGAATGAGGCACGGCAAAGAAAAGAAAAGAAAAGAAAAAAGAAAAAAAAGAAGAAAAATTCGTGGAAAATAGAAAGAAAAAAAGAAAAAGTTGTGAAAAGAATGAAAAAGGAGTTGAAAAGATGTGAAAAAGAGTTCTCAAGTGTTGTTTGTTGAAGGAGGGGTCCAAAACATTGAATCCGGCCCTATTTGTTGCTTGAATCTTCCCTTTGTGTTTAAAAGTTGATTTCTGCATGCTAAAGGGAATTCTAAGTGTCATATTCATTACTTTGCTTACTATTGCTTTAAGAACGTTTGTTTTTCCTATCCTTTCATTGTTAGCCAACACTCCCCAAGCCCCGTTACAACCCTATACTTCAATCTTGAGTGTTGTGTGTTTCAATTTGTGGAGTTTGAATTTGGTAAGAGCATATGGTGTCACTGGTTCTCGCATCTAAGTAGTAGCGTTCCATTCATGAGATCATATCTATATATGCTTATTAACTCCAGAAATTGCTTTCTTTGTTATAACATATGTGAGTGTTCGTTTTCATATTTACATCAATCTTCTCACATATACCTAGTGTAGGGTGTGTAGTCAGAAAATGTGTGTGAAAATAGAGTGCATATCTTGTAAGGAATTGAGGGAATTCTCTAAGGCATGTTACTACATTCAAAACATCGTTTTAATTAGGTTATTTGTGAACTAGTAAGTAGTGACTATGATTAAGTATGTGCTTAAGCGTAAAGATGGCCAAAATCTGTGGGAATAATGATCTTTGGCATGTTGTGTGCATTGGAAATCCCTGAGACAATTGTTGGAAGGTTTAGGTTGTGTTATACTTGTTTTGTTTCATTTTGTTTTGCTCGAGGACTAGCAAAAGCTAAGTGTGGGGGAATTTGATAGGGGCATATTTATGCACCATAGTTAGCTTGTTCTTGTGCATTTATGTTGTTTTTCCTTAGTTAAAGTAGTCTTTTAAGCTAGTTTGATGTATTTTCAGGTTCTAAGGGCAAGTATGCAAAAAGAAGCAATTTGGAGCATTCTAGAGCATTTTTGGGCCAAGATTGGGTAGTGCAAGCATGGAGGCAAGTTGATGGACGAAATTGAAGATATAAAGGCTTGAAATCAGCTAAGAAGATGGAAGAAAGAAGTCAAAGATAAAGAAGATAAGGAATCAGCTCAAAAGAAGGAGAATTATCCAAAACATTATCTAAAACAACCTTATCTTATCTTATCTTATCCAATCTTATCCTAATCTTATCCTAACCTGTTTTCCTCAGTTTAGGGGACTTAAAACCTGATTTCTAGAAGTCCTATCCCTTGTCCTCTAAAAGTGGCGCCCCAAATCCTTCTAGAAACCTCAAAATCTGCCACAAAACACATTCCTTCTAGAACCTTGAAAATCTGGCGTCTCCTTCCCTTCTAGAATCTGATTTCCTTGCCTTGCATGGCTTTCTAGAAGCCTTATCCCTCCTTATCCAAACCTGCCGCACCTTAGGCCCTTTCCCATTAGAAATCTGATTGTTTTGAACCTATTTCTGGATGGATTTGGCTTTCTAGAAGTCTTAATCTGATTCATCTAGGGTTTTTGGTGCCTATATATATATATATTTCTCCACCCTTTGCCGTGCACACCACCTCCATACACACCATTCTCGCCAGAAATCATCCACCACTCTCTGCCGCACCCATCCTTCACCATTCTCCATAGTTTCTGACCTAATTCACTCCCTGCCGCACCATACATCCATCCTAGCCAATAACCCAGCCTTCTACACCATTCATAACCCCCAAAATCTGTCCCTAGACCTTGTGCCGCAGCAAAGAGGAGGAGAAGGAGCCCTGGGACGTGCATGCCATTCAAGTTTGAATTGCTGGAAGTTTTAGGTGTTTTCTTTCCTTTGATTTCAATGTTTAAATTCAATACTCTTTGTTCTGTACGTATGAGGAACTAAACCCCCTTGGCTAGGGGGTGATTCGAAACCATGTTTATGCTTGCTATATGATTTGATTACCTCTAATTGCGTTTCATAAGTTGTGAATTCAATTTACTTATCTATTTGAATTAAACTGATTTGTGTGTGTTGGTTGAGAGTGCACGCTTAGTTGTCATGCATAAATCTAATGCTAGGATATAAGGAAGTTTCACCTAATTGTTACAGAATTATATTCACAAGTAGTAAAGGTTGTTGATCACAATCGCGTTAAGTAAATTCTTGGCATAAGTTTCATGCAATTCATAGTAACGAATGCCTCGTCAATGCTTATGGTTTTCATAGAACTTAATGATTCTTGCTTGTATCTCTATTATGCAATTCATGTAGGGAACTTGTGGGGAATGTTTTGGGTTGTCGTATGCAATCATCCAATTCAATAACGTTAGGAAAATCTGAGGGTTAATTAGTGCAATTCACAGTTAATCTGGGGCGTTGAGAATCCATGGTTTATTGAAAAGCAATTAGAAATCGTTTTGTATGCAAGTATGACATGTGTGGAGAAGAACCCCTTAGCTAGCCTTTCATCCATTCACTTTAACCAATTTCGTTTTACAATCTGTTTTGTTTAACAAAGTTTATGTTTTGTTTTCAAATTCGTCAAAACCAATTCCCCCTTTATTTTGAAGTGTCAAGTTAGTTAGAAATCAATTTAGTTTGTGTTTTTAAGTGTTTTGAGTCAAGTTAAAACTTATTTTCGTCCAAAATTGTGTTTAGAGTCCAAAACAGCCAGTTTGTGTTTTTAAGGCAGTTTTGAGTGTTTGGTTGCTGTTTTGAGTCTTTTGGTTTGTCTTAGTGTTTTAAAGTATAGTTTTGCATTCTTTGAGTCTAATTTAGTGTTTTAACTTTGTTTTAAGTTTTTGAGTCAGTTTTCAAGTGGTTTAGCAATCCCTCCTAATCCCCGGCCTAGAACGATCCCTACTTACATACTTTGCTACAATCGATAAAAAGAGGGTTTAATTTGTGTGCTTATATATTTTGCATCAGAATCTAGAAGGTTTGGGGCGCCACCTTTTTAGGGACTTCTAGAAAGGGTGTTATTTGGCTGATTTTGACACTTCTAGAAGGGGTTAGGTGCGGCACCTTTGTAGGAGGGGATAAGGTTCCTAGAAATCAGGTTCTTAGGTCTCCTAAACTGAAATTGAATCCCTTTTTCAATAGGAATTAGGTTAGGAAAGGATTAGGATAAGATAAGATAAGGTTTGGATAAGATAAGGATAAGATAAGGTAGTTTGGATAATGTTTTGGATAATTCTCCTTCTTTGTAGCTGATTCCTTATCTTCTTTGACTTGGATTTATTTCTTCAACTCTTTTGCACATTCCTAGCCTCTCTTGAACTTCAAATTTGTCCATCCATCTTGCTCCAATCTTGTGATATCCATTCCAAGCCCAAAACTGCTCTAAAATGCTCCAAATTGCATCTTTTTGCCAACTTTGCCAATTGGACCTGAAAACACACGAAAATAGCTTAAATCACTATAATAACTAGAAGGTCTTTTCTTTGCCTTGCAAGGCTCCCTGCCTTATCCCTTTGTGCTGTGCCTTCTCACTCCCATTCCCTCTTGGATTCTGACTTATTAAGCTTTTTCCTTGTGGATTTGGGTTCTACAATCCTTTTCAGACATTAATTTGACCACAATTCCTTTTCTAAAGTGATTGCCGCACCTAGAGTCCTAAATCCATGTTTTCTGCTAAGTCCAAGCCCTAATCTGATTACTCTGGGGTTTGTGATATATTTATAAACAAGTTAGAGGATTGCTGCACCATCCATCCACCTCCATACACATCTCATAACTCATCCTACACCACTACACCTTCAGAAAACCATACTTTGCCGCAGAGAAGAGAAGAGAAGGCTTGCCGTGCAACCATTGGAGTTTCTTGGAGTTCTTTCTTCTCTTGTTTGACCTTTGATAGGAGCATATTTATGCGACTTACTTGGCTTGTTCTTGTTCATTTATGTTGTCTTTTCTTAGTTATTTTAGTGTTTAAAGCCATTTTCGTGTGTTTCTAGGTCCTAAAGACAAAGTATGCAAGAAGATGCATTTTGGAGCAAAATTGGGCTTGGAATGGATATCACATGTTTGGAGCAAAAGGAATGGACGAAATTGAAGACTTGAAGATGTTAGGATTCCTAATCAACGAAGGATTCCTAATTGAAGATGGATTCCTAGAAGAATGAGGATTCCTACTCACATAAGGATTCCTACTCAAACAAGGATTCCTACTTGAAGTAGGAAAGTTAAGCCAAGGTTTCCTATGTTGGTTTGCCTTTCCTAATCCTAAATGTTTCCAAATTCCAGCAACTTTGAAGGCTTCCTATGCATTCTAGGACACAAATTGAAGGACTTAGACCACCTAAGGACCCTTGCCGCACCTCCTTACCCCTTTCCTCTTCCTTGCCGTGCAAGGGAGAGGGTTATTTCCTGTTTCCTTGCATTAAAACACATTCCTTTTTAATTTAAAGTCTTTGCCGCACACCCCTGGCACTTTCCCTTAGTTTTCTGATTTTGTTTCCTCTTTCTAGATGCTTTTGACTTAATTTCTAATTACCTAGATAAGTTAGGGTTTTAATTTCCCTAAAACCTTTAAATAAACTTCCTTGTTGCAGCCACAGGGGATCCTTTCATCCATCCACACAACCTGTCTCGCCAGAATTCCTTCCCCAACCCTAGCCGCACCTATCCTTCACCATTCTCCATAGTTTCTGACCAAAAACACTCCCTGTCGCACCATACATCCATCCTAGCCAATAACCCAGCCATCTACACCACTCATAACTCCCAAAACTCACCAACAACCCTTGTGCCGCAGCAAAGAGGAAGGAAGAAAGCCCTTGGACGTGCCTGCCATTCAAGTTAGGATTGCTGGAACGTTTAGGTGTAATCTTTCTTTTGTTTTCAATGTTTCAATTCAATAATCTTTGTTCTGTGAGTATGAGGAACTAAACCCCTCTTAGCTAGGGGGGGATTCGAAACCATGATTATACTTGCAATATGATTTGATTACATCCAGTTGTGATTCATAAGTTGTGAATTCAATTTACTTATCTGTTCATATTAAAACTGATTTGTGTGTGTTGATTGAGGTGGCCAACTTAATTTGCATGCATGAATTTGATGCTAGAATATAAGGGAGTTTCACCTAATCGTTATGAACTTATATTCACAAGTAGTGAAGGTTGCTAGTCACGATCGCGTTAAGTAAATTCTTGGCATAAGTATCATGCAATTCATAGTTACAAGTGCCTCGTCAATGCTTATGATTTTCATAGAACTTAATGATCCTTGCTTGTATCTCTATTATGCAATTCATGTAGGGAACTTGTGGGGAATGCTTTGGGTTGTCGTATGCAATCATCCAATTCAATAAAATTAGGAAAATCTGAGGGTTAATTAGTGCAATTCACGGTTAATCTGGGGCGTTGAGGATTCGTGGTTTATGAAAAGCAACTGGAGATCGTTTTGTATGCAAGTGTGTCATGTGTGGAGAAGAACCTCCTAGTTATTCCATCATCCATAGTTTTCACCCAATTTCGTGCAGATTTCATTAAGTACTTTAAGTTTCTTGTTTTGTTTTCAAATTCGTCAAAACCCAATCCCCCCTTTACTTGTTGAGTCATATTAGTTAGAAACTGTTTTAGTTTGTGTTTTTGAGTGTTTTGAGTCAAGTTAAAATCTATTTTCGTCCAAAGTAGTGTTTAGAGTCCAAAACTGCCCAGTTTGTGTTTTTAGGCAGTTTTGAGTGTTTTTGTGTTGTTTTGAGTCTTTTGAGTTGTTTTAGTGTTTTAGAGTCTAGTTTGCATTCTTTGAGTCTAGTTTAGTGTTTAAACTTTGTTTTTACGTTTTTGAGTCAGTTTCAAGTGTTTTAGCAATCCCTCCTAATCCCCGGTCTAGAACGATCCCTACTTATACATATACTACAATTGTCAAAAAGAGGGTTTAATTTTGTGTGCTGTTTTACATCGCATCAAATTTTTGGCGCCGTTGCTGGGGATTAGCAACTTTGCTAATCCCTTGGATCTTTTGTTTCTGATTACTTTTAAATTGTTTCAGTTTCTGACTTTGTTTTGTTTCTTGTTTTTAGGTACTAGTTTATGACTCGGAGTTCTCAAACTATTCGTAAGAATATTTTGGACTTTGACGACGATTTTGAAAGGACTTTGAGAAGGAAAAAAACTCAACAAGCATCTAATCCATCTAGCCCTGAACCTGAGCTTGAAGAACCAGTGCTAGAAGAGGAAGAAGACCCCACGGCACAGGTTGTGGAAGAGGTACAAGTCATGGCAGCGGACAATCGAACAATCAAGGAGCTCTCTGCTTCGGGATTGGACAATGCCACACCCCTATGCATCCAATACCCCATGGCTGCTCAAGGCAAAACCGAGGAGTTCGAGTTGAAGTCAAGTTTGTTGCACCACATTCCAAAGTACCATGGGCTGTCCATGGAGGATCCAAACAAGCACTTGAAAGAGTTCGAAGTGGTGTGTTCAAGCATGACCCCTGTCAACGTCGACGAAAGCATACTGAAGATGAAGGCTTTCCCTTTTTCTCTCTTGGAAAAGGCTAAAGATTGGTTGTATGAACTAGGCCCCAGAACTGTCACATCTTGGGAGAGCATGAAACGGGAATTCTTGGAGAAGTTTTTCCCAACTTCTCGAGTCATTCTCTTACGTAAAAGGATTAGTGGCATTCAGCAAAATGAAGGTGAATCGTTTCCTACTTATTATGAACGTTTTAAAACTCTTGTTGCTTCATGTCCACAGCATCAAATGAAGGAGGAGCTTCTTCTTCAGTATTTCTACGAAGGGCTTCTACCCATTGAACGTCAGATGCTAGATGCCTCAGCGGGCGGAGCTTTGGTGGACAAGACACCCATGGCTGCCAAGACCTTGATAGCTAACCGAGCGTTGAACGCTCAACAATATGAAGGTGTTGGACAAAGAAGCAACTCACGGCAGCAAGTAAATGAGGTAAGTGCCGTTTCTGATTTACAATCTCAAATCACTAACCTTACTTCTATGTTTTCACAGTTTATGGAAGGATGTAAAACGCAAGGAATGTCCTCCAATGTATGTGGCGTGTGCTCCATTCAAGGCCACCAATCTGAGAAGTGTCCTCAATTAATTAAGAATGGTGGATGGGAATCTGCCAATGCCGTAGGTTTTGGAGGCCAAAACCAGCCAAGGAACGATCCATACTCTAATACCTACAATCCAGGTTGGAGAGACCACCCAAATTTCAAGTGGAGGGAGCCCCAACAATCCCAACAACAAGGAGGCTTTAGGCAGCAACCCCCGGGCTTCTACACTAAGCCATTCGCACCCACACAAGCACCACAGCAATCTGCTCAAACTAATTCAGGTACATCCAGGGATAATGATCACATTACTCAATTACTAACCTCTTTGGTGCAGGGACAGCAAAATCAAACCAAAACAATGCTCAATCAAGCTAAAGAGGTGGATGAGTTGAAGAAAAAAATGGGCCAAATGGCAGAATTCAAGGGGCAATTCCGAGAACAAGGCAAACTTCCTAGCTCAACCGTTGTGAATCCAAAAGGAGGTTTCGAATCTGCAAAAGCCATATTGTTGAGAAGTGGAAAAGAGGTTGGGGCAGGTACACAACCCTCAACATCAGGTCACAAAGAAGATGAAAAACTTCAATTTGAAGAGGATGAACAAAGCCAACCCACGGCAAGGAAGGATACACCTTTGCCGCAGGCCCTAAATGCTCATAAACCATCAAATCTGTCCAACAAAGGTAAGAACGTGTCAAATTCAGTTCCTACTAATGTTTTTCCTTCGAATGTTCCTTTTCCTAGCAGGTTCATGCAAACAAAGAAAGAGGAAGCAGAAAAGGACATTCTAGAGACATTTAGGAAGGTTCAAGTCAATATACCACTTTTGGATGCAATTAAGCAAGTTCCGAGGTATGCCAAGTTTCTGAAGGAGTTGTGCACAACTAAGAAGAGAGTTTCAAACAAGGAGGTTGTGAAGGTAAGTGAAAATGTTTCAGCCGTATTGCAACGTAAACTGCCCCCTAAATGCAAAGATCCCGGCAGTTTTACGATTCCTTGTGTAATTGGCAATACTCGTTTTGAATCTGCCATGCTTGACTTAGGTGCATCTATAAATGTCATGCCTTATTCTATTTATGCATCTATGAACTTGGGTGAATTGAAAAAGGATGGTGTGATCATACAATTGGCTGATCGTTCTAACGCTTATCCAAAAGGAGTATTGGAGGATGTTTTAGTGCAGGTGAACCATTTAGTCTTCCCGGCTGATTTTTATGTTTTGGACATGGAAGATTCAGCCCATTCCACCTCTTTGCCGATTCTCCTTGGTAGGCCATTCATGAAGAAAGCCCGCACCAAGATTGATGTGTTCAGAGGAACGTTGTCAATGGAATTTGATGGGGAAGTGATTAATTTCAATATTTCTGAAACCATGAGATATCCTAATGATGATCACTCTTGTTTTTCTATTGATATTATTGATTCTTTGGCGCAGGGGTATTTGGAAGATTTGAATGACGATGCACTTGAAAAGGTCATTACAAGAGGGATGGAGCTCAACAACAAGTGGGCAGAACCCATGCTAACCCACGGCACACATGAACCAATCCATGTCGTGCCCTCTTGTGAGGAATCCATTGAGATGGTTGCTGCCCTTGAGTCACTACCCATGCATGAGTGTAAGTCTCCTAACTTTGATTCAATTCCCGTTTCAACTAATAAGTTGCTTCCTTCAGTGATTCAGGCACCTACCCTTGAACTTAAACCGTTACCAAATCATTTGAAGTATGTTTTCTTGGGGGAAAAAGAGACCTTACCTGCCATTATTTCCTCATCCCTCACGGCACAAGAAGAAGAGAAGCTAGTGCGTGTTTTAAGGGAGTTCAAATCTGCCCTAGGATGACCTTAGCCGACATCAAGGGGATAAGCCCTACAACTTGCATGCATCACATATTTCTTGAGGAGGGGGCCAAACCAACTAGAGAGGCTCAACCCCGTCTCAACCCTCCGATGATGGAAGTTGTGAAAAAAGAGATAATCAAGCTACTTGATTGTGGAGTGATCTATCCTATCTCCGATAGCCGTTGGGTCTCACCTATCCAAGTTGTTCCCAAGAAATCTGGAGTGACGGTCGTGGAGAACGCTGAGAATGAGCTTGTGCCCACCCGGATCCAAACCGGTTGGCGAGTATGCATTGACTATAGAAAGATCAACGCCACAACAAGAAATGATCACTTTCCATTGCCATTCCTTGATCAAATGCTTGAGAGGTTAGCGGGTCATTCATTTTATTGTTTTCTTGATGGATACTCTGGTTATAATCAAATTGTCATCGCCCCGGATGATCAAGAAAAGACCACTTTCACTTGTCCCTTTGGAACATTTGCATATCGACGCATGCTATTCGGTTTATGCAATGCCCCTGCCACGTTTCAAAGGTGTATGGTTAGTATATTTTCTGATTATGTTGAAAGGATTATTGAAATATTCATGGATGATTTTAGTGTGTTTGGTGATTCATTCGATAATTGCTTGGATAACCTCACTTTAATCTTGAAACGTTGTGTTGAAACAAACCTTGTGTTAAATTGGGAGAAAAGTCATTTCATGGTTAAACAAGGTATTGTTTTGGGTCACATAATCTCTGAAAAAGGTATTGAGGTTGATAAGTCTAAAATAGATCTTGTACGCTACTTACCCTCTCCTACTTCGGTTAGAGAGGTTCGTTCTTTTCTTGGTCATGCAGGATTCTATAGACGATTTATCAAGGATTTTTCCAAGATTGCACAGCCCCTATGCCGTCTCCTACAAAAGGAAGTGTCGTTTGAATTTAACGAGGCGTGTGAGAAAGCATTCAACCATCTCAAGGCCTTACTCACCACGGCACCAATCATCACTCCACCAGACTGGAGCATTCCCTTTGAGCTCATGTGTGATGCATCGGATTATGCAATTGGAGCTGTTTTGGGCCAAAGGAAAAACAAGCAGCCACATGTCATTTATTATGCTTCACGCACCTTAAATGACGCCCAATTGAATTATTCCACAACTGAAAAAGAACTCTTGGCTGTTGTATTTGCATTAGATAAGTTTCGGTCTTATTTAATTGGCACTAAAGTCATTGTTTTCACTGATCATGCAGCTCTGAAGTACTTGCTCACCAAAAAGGAAGCTAAACCAAGACTCATTCGCTGGATGCTTTTACTTCAAGAGTTCGATATTGAAATTAGGGACAAGAAAGGGTGTGAAAACGTGGTGGCTGACCACCTAAGCCGTATGGTGCATCATGAGGAGTCCTTACCCATTGCTGAAACGTTTCCTGATGAACAATTGCTGTCCATAAAGGTAAGTGAACCTTGGTATGCTGATTTGGTTAACTTTTTGGTGTCTAAACAATTTCCAAACACGTTCACTAGACACCAAAGTGATAAGCTCAGGAATGATGCACGGTTTTATGTGTGGGATGATCCATACTTATGGAAATTTTGCCCTGATCAGATTGTACGTCGATGTGTGCAAGATTCTGAATTTCATTCAATTTTGAGCTTTTGTCATACATATGCATGTGGTGGTCACTTTGGCACACAAAGAACAGCACTTAAGGTGTTACAATGTGGATTCTATTGGCCTAGTATCTTTAAAGATGCTAGAACTTTTTGTTTAACATGTGATAAATGCCAAAGAACAGGAAATATCAGTGCAAGAGATCAAATGCCGCAAGTTTCCATCCTCAATGTTGAAATTTTTGATGTTTGGGGTATTGATTTTATGGGTCCCTTCCCTTCCTCGTTTGGTTTCATGTATATTTTGCTTGCGGTTGATTATGTGTCAAAGTGGGTGGAAGCAAAAGCCACCCGGACTAATGATTCTAAAGTGGTTGCAGATTTCATTAGAACTAACATATTTGCAAGGTTTGGCATGCCACGAGTGATCATAAGTGATTGAGGGTCTCACTTTTGCAACCGGACCATTGAGGCGTTGTTTCGAAAGTACAATGTCAACCATAAGGTTTCTACACCTTATCACCCTCAAACGAATGGCCAAGCCGAGGTTTCTAACCGAGAAATCAAGCAAATACTTGAAAAGACCGTTGGACCGACAAGGAAGGATTGGAGCTCACGTTTAGATGATGCACTGTGGGCATATCGTACAGCATACAAAACACCCATTGGGATGTCCCCATTTCGGCTCATCTATGGCAAGCCCTGCCATTTACCCGTGGAGCTTGAGCACAAGGCACATTGGGCGGTCAAGACCTTCAATATGGATGTGGACATGGCTGGAAATCAAAGAAAGCTTCAATTGAATGAACTTGAAGAGATTAGGCATGACGCTTATGAGAATGCTCGCATTTACAAGGAGAAGACCAAGGCTTTCCATGACAAACTGATTCGTGGCAAAACATTCTCCTTAGGGCAGAAAGTGCTATTGTTCAATTCCCGTCTCCGTTTGTTTCCCGGTAAGTTACGTTCAAAGTGGATTGGACCGTTTGTTATTACTAACATATCTCCTTATGGTGCAATCCAGATTCAAAGCCTAAAAACAGGTCATGAATTCCAAGTAAACGGACAGCGTTTGAAGCCTTACTATGAGCACTTTGAGGAGCATGCCGTGGAGGAGATTTCTCTTCAGGCCGTGGGCTCCAATGGGGAGTGAATGAGTTCTTCGTCCGGCTGCAAGACGTTAAAGCAAGCGCTTCTTGGGAGGCAACCCATGCATTCAACAAGGGAAGACTTCGGATTCACTCCAATTCCAGATTTGCGTTCCTAAACCCTTCTCTTTGTTGTTGTTTCTTTTCTGCCATGCTTAGTGTGTTTTTTTTTCCGTTGTTCGTTAGTTAGTTAGTTTTTTTTTTTTTTTTGTGTGAGCTTATGCTTGAAACATTGAGGACAATGTTTGATTTAAGTGTGGGGGGGTAAATAAGTGTTTTTGCATGAAATTCGTGGGATTTTATCACCCCTAACTTCAAAAGTTGTTCCTTGCTGTTTTTAAGTGTTTTTAAGCTGTTTTGGTATGTTTTAGTTTGTCTCGACATAAAAATCAGAAAATCTCATAAAAATTTGAAAAATTGTTTTGAAAAACTCAAAAAAAGTTGTTTTTGTGTTGTTTTGGTGTGTTTGTGTCTTAGGTACCTTCCAACACAATGATGAGGATTTGGTTTTTAATTACATGACTGTTAAAGAGAGTTATAAACATGGATGAAAGTTTGATTTACTCTTTGGTTTATGCTTGGTTGTGGTTATAATTTATGAATTCACATGCAATCATAAAGGATAAAATCAGTTTTTGTAACATGCTTGAAGGAAGGAACTCAAATTAACGCTACAACCTTGTGAGACTTGAGCCTTAAACGTTCTTTTGGAGAGTTATAATTTGTGCATTTGTTGTTTTCTAAAGTCGTTGCATGATCTCATTATTCTTTGCTTGGTTGCTACTTAGAAGGCGTTTCATCATTTAGTTCCAAATACTAGAACTCATGCCCATTCCATTCAAAGCATGACATTGATTTGCATAACACACGATCAAGATGAAGTTATTTAGTGAACCACCACAGCCAAACAGCCGAACCCCCTACATCATTTGTTTTGTAGGTTTAAACCCCTTTGAGCCTTGTTTAGCCTATTTTCTTTGTGAACCACATTATCCTCACCTAGCCTAGATTAGGACCATCCATACCGTTGTTCATAAAGCATAGTGAAGCATGACTTAAAAAGAATTCCTTTTGATTGTCTTCTTGCAGAAAAACAAGTGTGGGGGAAGGGATGTGTGTGTGTGTGTGCCAAGAAAAAGTAATAAGGCACAGGTTTGAGAAAATGAACAGAAAAATTCGTGGAAAAAGAAAAAGAAAAAGAAAAAGTTGTGAAAAGAATGAAAAAGAGTTGAAAAATAAGTGAGAATGAGCTCACAAGTGTTGATTGTTGAAGGAAGGGTCCAAAACATCAAAATTCGGCCCTAGAATGTGTATTTCTTCCCTTTTGGTGTTTAAAGTTGATTTTTGCATTCAAAAGTGAATTCCAAGTGTCAATTTCATTACTTTGCTTACTATTTCTTTAAGAACCTTTGTTTTTCCTTACCTTTCTTTGTTAGCCAATACCCCCAAGCCCCGTTATAACCCTTTAACTTCAATCTTGGGTGTTGTGTGTTTCAATATGTGGAGTTTGGAATTGGTATGAGCATATGGTGTCACTGGTTCTCGCATCTAAGTAGTAGCATTCCATTCATGAGATCATATCTAAACATGTTTATTAACTCCAGAAATTGCTTTCTTTGCTATAAACATATGTGAGTGTTCGTTTTCATGTTTACATCAATCTTCTCACATATACCTAGTGTAGGGTGTGTAGTCAGAAAATGTGTGTGAAAATTGAGTGCATATCTTGTAAGGAATTGAGTGAATTCTCTAAGGCATGTTACCACATTCAAAACATCGTTTTAATTGGGTAAATGTGAACTAGTAAGTGGTGACTGTGATTAAGTATGTGCTCAAGTGTTAAGTTGACTAAAATCTGTGCAAGTGATTATTTTTAATATGTCATGTGCATTGGAAATCCCTGAGGCAAATGTTGGAAGGTGTAGGTTGTGTTTGTTTATTTTGTTTCGTTTGTTTTCTTTTGTTTGTTTGTTTTGCTCGAGGACTAGCAAAAGCTAAGTGTGGGGGAATTTGATAGGAGCATATTTATGCGACTTACTTGGCTTGTTCTTGTGCATTTATGTTGTGTTTTCTTAGTTATTTTAGTGTTTAAAGCCATTTTCGTGTGTTTCTAGGTCCTAAAGACAAAGTATGCAAGAAGATGCATTTTGGAGCAAAATTGGGCTTGGAATGGATATCACATGTTTGGAGCAAAAGGAATGGACGAAATTGAAGACTTGAAGATGTTAGGATTCCTAATCAATGAAGGATTCCTAATCAACGAAGGATTCCTAATTGAAGATGGATTCCTAGAAGAATGAGGATTCCTACTCACATAAGGATTCCTACTCAAACAAGGATTCCTACTTGAAGTAGGAAAGTTAAGCCAAGGTTTCCTATTTTGGTTTGCCTTTCCTAATCCTAAATGTTTCCAAATTCCAGCAACTTTGAAGGCTTCCTATGCATTCTAGGACACAAATTGAAGGACTTAGACCACCTAAGGACCCTTGCCGCACCTCCTTACCACTTTCCTCTTCCTTGCCGTGCAAGGGAGAGGGTTATTTCCTGTTTCCTTGCATTAAAACACATTCCTTTTTAATTTAAAGTCTTTGCCGCACACCCCTGGCACTTTCCCTTAGTTTTCTGATTTTGTTTCCTCTTTCTAGATGCTTTTGACTTAATTTCTGATTACCTAAATAAGTTAGGGTTTTAATTTCCCTAAAACCTTTAAATAAACTTCCTTGTTGCAGCCACAGGGGATCCTTTCATCCATCCACACAACTTGTCTCGCCAGAATTCCTTCCCCAACCCTAGCCGCACCTATCCTTCACCATTCTCCATAGTTTCTGACCAAAAACACTCCCTGTCGCACCATACATTGATAGGAGCATATTTATGCACCTTAGTTAGCTTGTTCTTGTGCATTTATATTGTTTTTCCTTAGTTAAAGTAGTCTTTTAAGCTAGTTTGATGTATTTTTCAGGTTCTAAGGGCAAGTATGCAAAAAGAAGCAATTTGGAGCATTCTAGAGCATTTTTGGGCCAAGATTGGGTAGTGCAAGCATGGAGGCAAGTTGATGGACGAAATTGAAGATATAAAGGCTTGAAATCAGCTAAGAAGATGGAAGAAAGAAGTCAAAAATAAAGAAGATAAGGAATCAGCTCAAAAGAAGGAGAATTATCCAAAACATTATCTAAAACAACCTTATCTTATCTTATCTTATCCAATCCTTATCTTATCTTACCTTATCTTATCCAATCTTATCCTAACCTGTTTTCTTCAGTTTAGGGGACTTAAAACCTGATTTCTAGAAGTCCTATCCCTTGTCCTATAAAAGTGGCGGCCCAAATCCCTCTAGAAGCCCCAAAATCTGCCACAAAACACATTCCTTCTAGAACCCTGAAAATCTGGCGTCTCCTTCCCTTCTAGAATCCTTTTTCCTTGCCTTGCAAGGCATTCCCTGCCCTTATCCAAACCTGCCGCACCTTAGGCCTTTTTCCCATTAGAAATCTGATTGTTTTAAACCTATTTCTGGATGGATTTGGCTTTCTAGAAGTCCTAATCTGATTCACCTAGGGTTTTTGGTGCCTATATATATATTTCTCCACCCTTTGCCGTACACACCACCTCCATATACATCATTCACGCCAGAAATCATCCACCACTCTCTGCCGCACCTATCCTTCACCATTCTCCATAGTTTCTGACCTAATTCACTCCCTGCCGCACCATACATCCATCCTAGCCAATAACCCAGCCTTCTACACCATTCATAACCCCCAAAATCTGTCCCTAGACCTTGTGCCGCAGCAAAGAGGAGGAGAAGGAGCCCTGGGACGTGCATGCCATTCAAGTTTGAATTGCTGGAAGTTTTAGGTGTTTTCTTTCCTTTGATTTCAATGTTTAAATTCAATACTCTTTGTTCTGTACGTATGAGGAACTAAACCCCCTTAGCTAGGGGGTGATTCGAAACCATGTTTATGCTTGCTATATGACTTGATTACCTCTAATTGCGTTTCATAAATTGTGAATTCAATTTACTTATCTGTTCATATTAAAACTGATTTGTGTGTGTTGATTGAGGTGGCCAACTTAGTTTGCATGCATAAATCTAATGCTAGGATATAAGGAAGTTTCACCTAATCGTTACAACTTTATATTCACAAGTAGTAAAGGTTGATGATCTCAATTGTGTTAAGTAAATTCTTGGCATAAGTATCATGCGCTTTCATAGTTACGAGTGCCTCGTCAATACTTATGATTTCCATTGAACGTAATGATCTTTGATTGTATCTCTAGTATGCGCTTTCATATAGAGAACTCTTGAAGAATAATTTGATTGTGATGTGCATTTTCCATCCAATTCATTGACATAAGGGAAATCTGAAAGTTAATTTAAGCGGACCTAATTAACTTGGAGTGTTGAGAATTCGTGGTTTATTGAATTGCAATTAGAAATCGTTTTGTATGCAAGTATGACATGTGTGGGGAAGAACCCCTTAGCCAGCCTTTCATCCATTCACTTTAACCAATTTCGTTTTACAATCTGTTTTGTTTTACAAAGTTTATGTTTTGTTTTCAAATTCGTCAAAACCAATTCCCCCTTTATTTTGAAGTGTCAATTTAGTTAGAAATCAATTTAGTTTGTGTTTTAAAGTGTCTTGAGTCAAGTTAAAACTTATTTTCGTCCAAAATTGTGTTTAGAGTCCAAAACAGCCAGTTTGTGTTTTTAAGGCAGTTTTGAGTGTTTGTTTGCAGTTTTGAGTCTTTTGGTTTGTTTTAGTGTTTTAAAGTATAGTTTTGCATTCTTTGAGTCTAATTTAGTGTTTTAACTTTGTTTTAAGTTTTTGAGTCAGTTTTCAAGTGGTTTAGCAATCCCTCCTAATCCCCGGCCTAGAACGATCCCTACTTACATACTCTGCTACAATTGATAAAAAGAGGGTTTAATTTGTGTGCTTATATATTCCGCATCATACATCCATCCTAGCCAATAACCCAGCCATCTACACCACTCATAACTCCCAAAACTCACCAACAACCCTTGTGCCGCAGCAAAGAGGAAGGAAGAAAGCCCTTGGACGTGCCTGCCATTCAAGTTAGGATTGCTGGAACGTTTAGGTGTAATCTTTCTCTTGTTTTCAATGTTTCAATTCAATAATCTTTGTTCTGTGAGTATGAGGAACTAAACCCCTCTTAGCTAGGGGGGGATTCGAAACCATGATTATACTTGCAATATGATTTGATTACATCCAGTTGTGATTCATAAGTTGTGAATTCAATTTACTTATCTGTTCATATTATAACTGATTTGTGTGTGTTGATTGAGGTGGCCAACTTAATTTGCATGCATGAATTTGATGCTAGAATATAAGGGAGTTTGATGCGATGTAAAACAGCACACAAATTAAACCCTCTTGTTGACAATTGTAGTATAGATGCAAGTAGGGATCGTTCTGGACCGGGGATTAGGAGGGCTTGCTAAAACCTCTAAACTGACTCAAAAACATAAAAACAAAGTTAAAAACACTTAACAAGACTCAAAGAATGCAAAACTAAACTCTAGGACACTAAAACAACTTTAAAACACTCAAAACTGCCTCAAAACACAAACTGGGCAGTTTTGGACTCTAAACACAATTTTGGACGAAAATAAGTTTTAACTTGACTCAAAACACTCAAAAACACAAACTAAAACAGTTTCTAACTAATATGACTCAACAAGTAAAGGGGGGATTGGGTTTTGACGAATTTGAAAACAAAACAAGAAACTTAAAGTACTTAATGAAATCTGCACGAAATTGGGTGAAAACTATGGATGATGGGATAGCTAGGAGGTTCTTCTCCACACATGACACACTTGCATACAAAACGATTTCCAGTTGCTTTCCATAAACCACGAATCCTCAACGCCCCAGATTAACCGTGAATTGCACTAATTAACCCTCAGATTTTCCTAATTTTATTGAATTGGATGATTGCATACGACAACCCAAAGCATTCCCCACAAGTTCCCTACATGAATTGCATAATAGAGATACAAGCAAGGATCATTAAGTTCTATGAAAATCATAAGCATTGACGAGGCACTTGTAACTATGAATTGCATGATACTTATGCCAAGAATTTACTTAACGCGATCGTGACTAGCAACCTTCACTACTTGTGAATATAAGTTCATAACGATTAGGTGAAACTCCCTTATATTCTAGCATCAAATTCATGCATGCAAATTAAGTTGGCCACCTCAATCAACACACACAAATCAGTTATAATATGAACAGATAAGTAAATTGAATTCACAACTTATGAATCACAACTGGATGTAATCAAATCATATTGCAAGTATAATCATGGTTTCGAATCCCCCCCTAGCTAAGAGGGGTTTAGTTCCTCATACTCACAGAACAAAGATTATTGAATTGAAACATTGAAAACAAAAGAAAGATTACACCTAAACGTTCCAGCAATCCTAACTTGAATGGCAAGCACGTCCAAGGGCTCTCCTCCTTCCTCTTTGCTGCGGCACAAGGGTTGGTGGTGAGTTTTGGGGGTTATGAATGGTGTTGGGTGGTAGAGGATGGATAGGTAGATAGGTGGATGGAAGGTGGATTTTCGTCAGAAAGTGTGTAGAGAATCTGTTCAGAGAGAGAGAGAGCCTAAATGGTGGGGATGGCTTTATTTATAGGGCTAGGGTTGAAATGCAATCAGAAAATAATAGGAAAGGTTCATAACTTAGCTAATTTGTCTCACAATTTAATAGGTAAGAAAGAATCAGAAAATCAAAGAGAAATAGGAATGTGAAATTCGGCAGAATTGTATAGGAGAAAAAAGGAATGTGTTTAAAGGTCAGAAAATAGGAAAGAGAGGCCTCCCCTTGTGCAGCAAGGCTAGGTACTAAAGGGGAAGGTGTTTTATGACAGAAAATAGGCAAGTAAGGTGCAGGAATTAAAGAGAATAGGAAAGGAAATTCGGCAGAATTGTGTAGGACAGATTCAGGAATGTGTTTTGAGGCACAAAATAGGTAAGAATCCTTTCCCCTTGTGTGGCAAGAATTGAAACAAAAGGGAATGTAATTTTGGGTCAGAAAATAGGTAAGAAGAGGATCCCTTGTGCTGCAAGATTGTGAAGAGAAAGGGAAAGGCACTTATGTGGCAGATTTTGGAAGAAAAGGAAAGGAGATATGCGGCAAGGTTAGGGAAAAGTTCTGGCACTTCTAGAAACATGTAATGAGGCAACCTAACATGTTTTGAAACCCTTTTATGGCTGGAACATAGGTGAGGAAGGATTAGGAAACTCTAAGCCAAGAATAGAAACTTTCAAGAATGGAAACCTCCAAGAATAGAAACTTCCAACTTTAGAAACTTTGGCTTCCTATTTTGAACTCTTCATTCTTCATTCAATCCTAAGCTCATTTGATCTTCAATTTCGTCCATTCACTTAGCTCCAAGCATGTGCAATCCATTCCAAGCCCAAAACTGCTCCAAAAGGCACCAAAATGCACTTTCTTGCTCCTTTAGCCCTTAGAACCTGAAAACACACGAAAATGGCTTAAAAGACTAAAATAACTAAGAACTAACAACCTAAATGCAAGGAAACAAGCTAACTAAGTGATGTAAATATGCTCCTATCAAATACCCCCACACTTAGCTTTTGCTAGTCCTCGAGCAAAACAAAAGAAACAAAACTCAATCTAAACCTTCCAACATTTGCCTTAGGGATTTCCAATGCACATGACATATTAAAAATCATCACTTACACAGATTTTAGTCATCCTTACCCTTGAATTCATACTTAATCACAGTCACCACTTACTAGTTCACATTTAACCAATTAAAACGATGTTTTGAATGTAGTAACATGCCTTAGAGAATTTACTCAATTCCTTACAAGTTATGCACTCAATTTTCACACACATTTTCTGACTACACACCCTACACTAGGTATATGTGAGAAGATTGATGTAAACATGAAAACTAATACTCACATATGTTGCAACAAAGAAAGCACTTTCTGGAGTTAATAAGCATATTTAGATATGATCTCATGAATGGAATGCTACTACTCAGATGCGAGAACTAGTGACACCATATGCTCATACCAATTCCAAACTCCACATATTGAAACACACAACACCCAAGATCGAAGTTAAAGGGTTGTAACGGGGCTTGGGGGTGTTGGGTAAGAAAGAAAGGATATGGAAAACAAGGGTTCTTAAAGAATAGCAAGCAAAGCAATGAAATCAACACTTATAATTCACTTTGGAATGCAGAAATTTAACTTTGAACAAAAAGGGGAGATTTACACATTTTAGGGCCAGATTTGATGTTTTGGACCCTTTCTTCAACAATCAACACTCTTAAACTCATTCTTTCTTCTTTTCAAACTCTTTTTCATTCTTTTCACAACTTTTTCTTCTTCTTTTTCTTTTCCCACGAAATTTCTTTTCTTTTCTACCTGTGCCTTATTTCTTTTTCTTGGCACACACACACACACACAAATCCCTTCCCCCACACTTGATTTACTGCATAATGTAGATAAAAAGGAATTCATTCTAAGTCATGCTTCACTATCCTTTAAGAACAAGGGTATGGATAATCCTAAACTAGGCTAGGTAAGGATAATGGGGTTAACAAAGAACATAGGCTAAACAAGGCTCAAACGGGTTTAAACCTACAAAACATATAACACAGGGGGTTCGGCTATTTGGCTGTGGTGGTTCACTAATTAACTTCATCTTGATCGTGTGTTGTGCAAATCAATGTCATGCCTTGAATGGAATGGGCATGAGTTCTAGTATTTGGAACTAAATGATGAAACGCCTTCTAAGTAGCAACCAAGCGAAGAATGATGAGATCATGCAACGACTTTAGAAAACAACAAATGCACAGATTATAACTCTCCAAAAGAACGTTTAAGGCTCAAGTCTCACAAGGTTGTAGCGTTAATTTGAGTTCCTTCCTTCAAGCATGTTACAAAAACTGATTTTATCCTTTATGATTGCATGTGAATTCATAAATTATAACCATAACCAAGCATAAACCAAAGAGTAAATCAAACTTTCATCCATGTTTATACCTCTCTTTAACAGTCATGCAATTAAAAACCAAATCCTCATCATTGTGTTGGAAGGTACCTAAGACACAAACACACCAAAAACGACACAAAAACAACTCTTTTTGGGTTTTTCAAAACAATTTTTCAAATTTTTATGAGATTTTCGGATTTTTATGTCAAAACACACAAAAGTACTCCAAAACAGCTTAAAAACACTTCAAAACAGCAAGGAACAACTTTTGAAGTAATGGGTGGTAAAATCCCACGAATTTGCATCAAAAACACTCTGTTACCCCCCCACACTTAAATCAAACATTGTCCTCAATGTTTCAAGCATAAACTCACAGAAAAAAAAACAAACAAACAACTAACTTATTATGGCAAGATAAATGCAGTAAAGAGAAGGGTTTAGGAACGCAAATCTGATTGTGGGGCGATTCCTAGGTCTCCCTTCTTCGAATGCATGGATTGATCTTGGAATGGACGGTGATACTTGAAATGATCCGGCAATGGTTTAAATTCTAGTGTGGGTGCCTGAATCATTAAAATCAGCAAGTTAGTAGAAAACAAAATTGAAATTGAAATAGATGGCTTACTTGCTTGCTCCGACACAAACTCAATTACAAACACCACATCTTTGAATGTTTCAGGCATGTAGGACTTGGCCAGATTGACTATGATGGTTGCGACTTGTCCCGTGTCATCAAACTCAGCTTCTTTGGGCTTTGTTGTTTCATGAACATCCTCTTGATGCATTCTTCATATGCTCCAGCCACTTCTTGCTCTTGAATTATTCTTCTTGATGCACAAGGTTCTTTGAACACTTCAACACAATCCGGAACTTGATTTGGTGTGCCAAGAATTGGGATATCACTTTTCACCTTTGGAAAGGCTTCCACAATGTCGTTTTCACTCTCATCTGTCTTGGGAATTAAAAACCTGGGAGGAAAAGGTGCATTCAAAAGAATAACATTAGAATGAGTTGAGTTTGGAACAATATTACCAGAGTTGGACGGCCTAGGGACTCTAGGAGGCTGCGGCAAGGGTTGTTCTTCCCTTGCCGTGGGTGTGGCCTCCTCCTCCTCTTCTAGCAACAACAATTCATCCACGTTCAGGCTGTGTTTGGACAGTTCTGGGTCAGCTTCAACCGCTACAGCACTTCCCAAAGTGATAGCTTTGGCGATTTCAAAATCTTCCTTTGAATTTACAATAGTTGAGTTGGAGAGTGCACTTTGTTCTTGAATTTGTCCCATGAATTCTACAATCTCTCCCATTTGATTCTTCAATTCACCCCACTTCTTGTCCTGATCGCTCATCACTTGGGCTTGATTTTGCTGCCCCTGTTCCAAAGTGGTTAGTAATTGAATAATTTGATCATTATCCGTGGAAGAACCTGAATGTAGTTGGGATGATTGTGGTGGAGGCTGTGATGGTGCATATGGCCATTGGTAGAACTCCTCAGATGGCTGCGAATATTCTTCTTGTTGTGAGCCCTGCGTCAAAGAAATTAATTCATCAAGAAATTCATTATAATTCATGGACATACGTGAATTCGATTGGAATTGTGGTGGGGAAGGTTGTGGTGGCTGCATAGGTCTTGAATAAAACTCCTCATATGGCTGCCAATAGCCTTCGGGTTGAACTTGTTGAGATTCCCACCACATAGAGTTTGAATGAACACTCAAATCTGAATTGTAAGTGTTGGAAAACATGTTGTCCCTTGATTGATCATAGCCTTGATAACCCCAAGCATCTTCATTCACAGCGAATTGAGCACGTTGATGAGTTTGAGCAGTGTGCATTGTGGTTGTTTCGGCAATCTGGGACAATTGGGAAGTAAGATTTGCCAATTGAGCTTGAATGTTTGCAAAATCCATGTCTTACTCCTCTAGTACCTGAAATCAAAGAAATAAAACTAAATCAAATATCAAAAGTAAAAGACGCAAACAGAAACAAAGAAAAAAAAAATACACGAAAAGGAAACAAGGTTGCTAATCCCCGGCAACGGCGCCAAAAATTTGATGCGATGTAAAACAGCACACAAATTAAACCCTCTTGTTGACAATTGTAGTATAGATGCAAGTAGGGATCGTTCTGGACCGGGGATTAGGAGGGCTTGCTAAAACCTCTAAACTGACTCAAAAACATAAAAACAAAGTTAAAAACACTTAACAAGACTCAAAGAATGCAAAACTAAACTCTAGGACACTAAAACAACTTTAAAACACTCAAAACTGCCTAAAAACACAAACTGGGCAGTTTTGGACTCTAAACACAATTTTGGACGAAAATAAGTTTTAACTTGACTCAAAACACTCAAAAACACAAACTAAAACAGTTTCTAACTAATATGACTCAACAAGTAAAGGGGGGATTGGGTTTTGACGAATTTGAAAACAAAACAAGAAACTTAAAGTACTTAATGAAATCTGCACGAAATTGGGTGAAAACTATGGATGATGGGATAGCTAGGAGGTTCTTCTCCACACATGACACACTTGCATACAAAACGATTTCCAGTTGCTTTCCATAAACCACGAATCCTCAACGCCCCAGATTAACCGTGAATTGCACTAATTAACCCTCAGATTTTCCTAATTTTATTGAATTGGATGATTGCATACGACAACCCAAAGCATTCCCCACAAGTTCCCTACATGAATTGCATAATAGAGATACAAGCAAGGATCATTAAGTTCTATGAAAATCATAAGCATTGACGAGGCACTTGTAACTATGAATTGCATGATACTTATGCCAAGAATTTACTTAACGCGATCGTGACTAGCAACCTTCACTACTTGTGAATATAAGTTCATAACGATTAGGTGAAACTCCCTTATATTCTAGCATCAAATTCATGCATGCAAATTAAGTTGGCCACCTCAATCAACACACACAAATCAGTTATAATATGAACAGATAAGTAAATTGAATTCACAACTTATGAATCACAACTGGATGTAATCAAATCATATTGCAAGTATAATCATGGTTTCGAATCCCCCCCTAGCTAAGAGGGGTTTAGTTCCTCATACTCACAGAACAAAGATTATTGAATTGAAACATTGAAAACAAAAGAAAGATTACACCTAAACGTTCCAGCAATCCTAACTTGAATGGCAAGCACGTCCAAGAGCTCTCCTCCTTCCTCTTTGCTGCGGCACAAGGGTTGGTGGTGAGTTTTGGGGGTTATGAATGGTGTTGGGTGGTAGAGGATGGATAGGTAGATAGGTGGATGGAAGGTGGATTTTCGTCAGAAAGTGTGTAGAGAATCTGTTCAGAGAGAGAGAGAGCCTAAATGGTGGGGATGGCTTTATTTATAGGGCTAGGGTTGAAATGCAATCAGAAAATAATAGGAAAGGTTCATAACTTAGCTAATTTGTCTCACAATTTAATAGGTAAGAAAGAATCAGAAAATCAAAGAGAAATAGGAATGTGAAATTCGGCAGAATTGTATAGGAGAAAAAAGGAATGTGTTTAAAGGTCAGAAAATAGGAAAGAGAGGCCTCCCCTTGTGCAGCAAGGCTAGGTACTAAAGGGGAAGGTGTTTTATGACAGAAAATAGGCAAGTAAGGTGCAGGAATTAAAGAGAATAGGAAAGGAAATTCGGCAGAATTGTGTAGGACAGATTCAGGAATGTGTTTTGAGGCACAAAATAGGTAAGAATCCTTTCCCCTTGTGTGGCAAGAATTGAAACAAAAGGGAATGTAATTTTGGGTCAGAAAATAGGTAAGAAGAGGATCCCTTGTGCTGCAAGATTGTGAAGAGAAAGGGAAAGGCACTTATGTGGCAGATTTTGGAAGAAAAGGAAAGGAGATATGCGGCAAGGTTAGGGAAAAGTTCTGGCACTTCTAGAAACATGTAATGAGGCAACCTAACATGTTTTGAAACCCTTTTATGGCTGGAACATAGGTGAGGAAGGATTAGGAAACTCTAAGCCAAGAATAGAAACTTTCAAGAATGGAAACCTCCAAGAATAGAAACTTCCAACTTTAGAAACTTTGGCTTCCTATTTTGAACTCTTCATTCTTCATTCAATCCTAAGCTCATTTGATCTTCAATTTCGTCCATTCACTTAGCTCCAAGCATGTGCAATCCATTCCAAGCCCAAAACTGCTCCAAAAGGCACCAAAATGCACTTTCTTGCTCCTTTAGCCCTTAGAACCTGAAAACACACGAAAATGGCTTAAAAGACTAAAATAACTAAGAACTAACAACCTAAATGCAAGGAAACAAGCTAACTAAGTGATGTAAATATGCTCCTATCAGAGTTTCACCTAATCGTTATGAACTTATATTCATAAGTAGTGAAGGTTGCTAGTCACGATCGCGTTAAGTAAATTCTTGGCATAAGTATCATGCAATTCATAGTTACAAGTGCCTCGTCAATGCTTATGATTTTCATAGAACTTAATGATCCTTGCTTGTATCTGTATTATGCAATTCATGTAGGGAACTTGTGGGGAATGCTTTGGGTTGTCGTATGCAATCATCCAATTCAATAAAATTAGGAAAATCTGAGGGTTAATTAGTGCAATTCACGGTTAATCTGGGGCGTTGAGGATTCGTGGTTTATGAAAAGCAACTGGAGATCGTTTCGTATGCAAGTGTGTCATGTGTGGAGAAGAACCTCCTAGTTATTCCATCATCCATAGTTTTCACCCAATTTCGTGCAGATTTCATTAAGTACTTTAAGTTTCTTGTTTTGTTTTCAAATTCGTCAAAACCCAATCCCCCCTTTACTTGTTGAGTCATATTAGTTAGAAACTGTTTTAGTTTGTGTTTTTGAGTGTTTTGAGTCAAGTTAAAATCTATTTTCGTCCAAAGTAGTGTTTAGAGTCCAAAACTGCCCAGTTTGTGTTTTTAGGCAGTTTTGAGTGTTTTTGTGCTGTTTTGAGTCTTTTGAGTTGTTTTAGTGTTTTAGAGTCTAGTTTTGCATTCTTTGGGTCTAGTTTAGTGTTTAAACTTTGTTTTTACGTTTTTGAGTCAGTTTCAAGTGTTTTAGCAATCCCTCCTAATCCCCGGTCTAGAACGATCCCTACTTATACATATACTACAATTGTCAAAAAGAGGGTTTAATTTTGTGTGCTGTTTTACATCGCATCAATCTTCAAGTTTAATTTAACTTGCTTTTCAATTATGTTGAACATGTGGAACTAATTCCGTTGTAGTTAGAGGTGGAATCAAAGCCATGGACATATGTTTGATATGAATTGATTACCTTCAGTTATTGTTTCATAAATTGTGAATGTGATTTACTTATCTGTTTTATGAAGAACTTGTTCTTGTGTGTTGATTAAGGAGATCTACTTAGTTTGCATGCATGAATTTGATGCTAGGATATAAGGGAATTTCACCTAATCGTTAGGAACTTATATTCACAAGTAGTAAAGATTGCTAGTCACAATTGTGTTAAGTAAATCCTAGGCAAGAGTAACATGCGTATTCCGCAGTTATGAATGCCTTGTCAATGTTTATGATTTCCGTGGAACTTAATGATCTTTGATATGTATCTCTATCATGCGTATTCCATAGTTAGGGAACTTGATAAGAATAATTTGGTTGTGATGCGTTATCCATTCAATTCAATGAACTTAGGGAAATCTGGGAATTGATTAGTTCAATACAATTAATTCAAAGCATTGTCATTCATGGTTTATCGGAAGAATAACTGGAAATCGATTCGCATGCATATGTTCATGTGTGGAGAGGAACCCTCTAACTAGCTTTCTACCCCTGAATTCACCTCTATCTCTCTTTAATTCACTTTGTTTGCTTAAAACTGCTTAGTTTTGCTTAATTCGTCCAAAAACCCCCCTAGTTCTCGTTTGAGTCTTACTTTGTTTAAATTCGTCCAAAGCTGTCTCCTTTTAGTGTTTTGAGTCTAACTAGTCCAAAAGTCGTCCAATTCACCCCTTAGAACCTGTTTTGAGTCTGTTTAAGTTAGTTTTGTTGTTTTGAGTCTATTTAGCCTGTTTTGAGTCTCTAGTGTCTAGAATCTGTCTAGTTGAGTTTTATTTGTTGTTTTAAGTTTGTTTTGGTTTGTTTGAGTCAAGTTAGGTTGTTTTAAGTTGTTTGAAGTCTAGTTTTAGTGTTTTAGAGATTAATTTGTATAGATTAGCATCCCTTCTAATCCCCGGCCTTAAACGATCCCTACTTTCATATACTACGTCGATAGGGTTTTAATTTGAGTGTCAAGTAATTCTCACATCAAATTTTGGCGCCGTTGCCGGGGATTAGCAAACTTGCTAATCTCCCTAGTTTCTGCCGTGTATTTTAACTTGTTTTTGTTTCTGTTTTGTTTTCTTCGTTTTAGGTACTAGTGTATGACTCGAAGTTCTCAACCCGTTCACGCACATATCTTGGAGTTTAACGACGATTTTGAGCGAGATTTGAGAAGGAAGAGGAAGCACCCAGAACCTGGTCTACTTAGTTCAAGTTCTAATTCCGAATCTGAAGTTGAAATTGAAGAGGATTTGGAAGAGGAGCATGACATGGCTGCAGATAACCGAACAATCAAAGAACTTTCAGCCTCGGGATTGGACAATGCAACCCCTTTATGCATTCAATATCCTATGGCAGCCGAGGGCAAGACTGACGAATTCGAATTGAAGTCTAGCTTGTTGCATCACATCCCCAAGTTCCACGGGTCGTCTATGGAAGATCCGAACAACCACTTGAAGGAATTTGAAGTGGTTTGTTCAAGCACGACCCCTGTCAATGTTGATGGGAGTATATTGAAGATGAAAGCCTTTCCATTCTCTCTTTTGGAAAAGGCTAAGGATTGGCTCTACGAACTAGCACCTGGAACCGTTACTTCGTGGGAAAGCATGAAGCACGCATTCTTAGAGAAATTTTTCCCAACTTCAAGAGTCATTCTCTTGAGGAAAAGGATAAGTGGGATTCAACAAAACCAAGGGGAATCGTTTCCAGCCTATTATGAGCGTTTCAAGGCGCTTGTTGCTTCTTGTCCACAACACCAAATGAAAGAAGAGCTGCTCCTCCAATATTTCTATGAAGGACTTCTCCCCATTGAGAGACAAATGCTTGATGCTTCAGCGGGAGGAGCTTTGGTTGACAAAACACCCGTGGCTGCCAAGACTCTAATTGCAAATCGAGCCTTGAATGCGCAACAATACGAAGGAGTTGGACAGAGAGAAGGGCCACGACAACAAGTGAATGAGGTAAATGCAATTTCAGAATTACAATCTCAAATGGCTAATCTCACTCTTCTTTTGTCACAGGTTGTGGATGGAACCAAAGCACAAGGGCCGGCCATATGTGGAGTGTGTTCTATGCAGGGACATCTCAACGATCAATGCCCTCAATTGCTTGAGAATGGGGGGGGGTGGGAAACTGCCCAAGCTGTGGGTTTTCAAGGCCAAAACCAACAAAGACACGACCCATACTCAAACACATACAATCCGGGATGGAGAGATCATCCAAACTTCAAGTGGCGGGACTCTCAACAAGCACAGCCACAAAGCGGATTTAGACAGCCCCCTGGGATGTTTCCAAGGCCGTATGCAGCCCCACGACCTCAACCAACTTCGGCCCAAACTAATTCAGGTTCGTCGTTAATAATGATAAAATTCTTCAAGTGCTAACCTCTTTGACGCAGGACGTGCAGAGCATAAAAAATCAAGCTAAAGAGGTGGACGAATTGAAGAAACAAATGGGGCAAATGGCTGAATTCATGGGCCAATTCCGAGAACAAGGCAGATTGCCTAGTTCAACCGTTGTTAATCCTAAAGGAGGATTTGAAACCGCCCAAGCAATCACGTTGAGAAGTGGTAAGCAGGTTGGAACTGATTCACAACCATCTAGATCAAGTCAAGAAGAAGACAAGAAGCTGCAATTGGAGGAGGATGAATCACCCAAACCCACGGCAAGGAATGCACAATCCTTGCCGCAGCCAATTCCCACTTCTAAACCGTCCCCAACCATCAAGGCAAGTTCCAATATGAATTCTTCTAGCTCTACTCCACTAATTGTGCCCTTTCCTGGCAGGTTGCGGCAATCAAAGAAAGAGGATGCTGAAAAAGACATTCTAGAGACATTCCGAAAAGTTCAAGTCAATATCCCACTCCTTGATGCAATAAAGCAAGTCCCAAGGTATGCTATGTTTTTGAAAGAGCTTTGTACAACAAGGAGAAGGATTTCTAACAAAGAAGTGGTTCAAGTAAGTGAGAATGTCTCTGCTGTTCTACAAAGGAAATTACCCCCTAAATGCAAAGATCCGGGTAGTTTTACAATTCCTTGCGTTATTGGTAATACTAAGTTTGAACATGCTATGTTAGACTTAGGAGCTTCAATTAATGTCATGCCATACTCTATTTATGCATCTATGAACTTGGGTGAGCTTAAAAACGATGGTGTTATAATTCAATTAGCCGATTGTTCTAATGCATATCCAAAAGGAGTTTTGGAAGATGTTTTGGTGCAGGTTGGAAATCTGATTTTTCCAGCGGACTTTTATGTGCTTGACATGGTGGATACACCCTATTCTACCCCATTGCCGATCCTCCTTGGGAGACCTTTCATGAAAACAGCCCGCACCAAGATCGATGTGTTCAAAGGGACGTTGACAATGGAATTTGATGGGGAAGTTATTGATTTCAATCTTGCTGAAACTAATAAATTTCCTAAAGAAAATCATTCTTGTTTTGCTATTGATATATTTGATGAATTGGTGCAGGATTACCTTGATTCCTTGGAGAGGGATCCCCTTGAATCAACAATTGCACAAGGAATTGGGCAAAAACCCAATATTGCCGTGCCTAGAAGTGAAGAAGAGGCCGAGATGGTGGCTGCCCTAGAGTCACTACCTCAGCACCGTGGTAAGCCTTCAAAACCAATTTCAATTCCAATTTCTACTAACAAGTTGTTACCCTCAGTGATTCAGGCACCCGTACTTGAGCTTAAACCATTGCCGGATCATTTGAAGTACGTCTTTTTGGGAGATAACGAAACATTGCCCGTCATTGTGTCCTCCACACTCACGGCAACAGAGGAAGGAAAGTTAATTCGGGTGTTGAAAGAGCACAAAACAGCCATTGGGTGGACATTGGCCGATATTAAGGGGATTAGCCCTACAACATGCATGCATCGCATACTTCTAGAGGAGGGGGCTAAACCAACTCGAGAGGCTCAACGCCGACTCAACCCTCCAATGATGGAAGTTGTGAAGAAGGAGATTATAAAGCTTCTTGATTGTGGAGTGATTTATCCAATCTCGGATAGCCGTTGGGTTTCACCGGTGCAATGTGTCTGATAAGGGCATATTTATGCACCTTAGTTAGCTTGTTCTTGTGCATTTATGTTGTTTTTCCTTAGTTAAAGTAGTCTTTTAAGCTAGTTTGATGTATTTTCAGGTTCTAAGGGCAAGTATGCAAAAGGATGCATTTTGGAGCTTTTTGGAGCACATTTGAGCTTGGAATGGATATCATATGCTTGGAGCCAAGAGGATGGACGAATTTGGAGTCCAAATGGAGTTAGGAATATGTTTCAAGGTTGGAGGAATAAAATCAAATCATTGAAGATAAGGAATCAGCTCAAAAGAAGGAGAATTATCCAAAACATTATCCAAAACAACCTTATCTTATCTTATCTTATCCAATCCTTATCCTATCTTAACTAACCTTATCCTATCCTAATCCTTTTCTAAACTCAATTCCTGGTACAATGAGGGCTTATTTTCTGATTGGGGGACATTTAATTTAGGATTCTAGAACCCTAAAGTCCTTGCCGCACCTAGCCTTCTAGAAAACCTGATTTCCTTGCCTTGCAAGGCTTTCTAGAAGCCTTATCCCTCCTTATCCAAACCTGCCGCACCTTAGGCCCTTTCCCATTAGAAATCTGATTGTTTTGAACCTATTTCTGGATGGATTTGGCTTTCTAGAAGTCCTAATCTGATTCATCTATGGTTTTTGGTGACTATATATATATTTCTCCACCCTTTGCTGCACACCACCTCCATACACAACCATTCTCGCCAGAAACTCTTCCCCACTCTCTGCTGCACCCTTCCTTCACCATTCTCCATAGTTTCTGACCTAATTCACTCCCTGCCGCACCATACATCCATCCTAGCCAATAACCCAGCCTTCTACACCATTCATAACCCCCAAAAACTCATCACCAACCCTTGTGCCGCAGCAAATAGGAGGAGAAGGAGCCCTGGACGTGCATGCCATTCAAGTTTGAATTGCTGGAAGTTTTAGGTGTTTCCTTTCCTTTGATTTCAATGTTTAAATTCAATACTCTTTGTTCTGTGAGTATGAGGACCTAAACCCCCCTTGGCTAGGGGGGATTCGAAACCATTTTTATGCTTGCTATATGACTTGATTACCTCTAGTTGTGATTCATAAATTGTGATTTCAATTTACTTATCTGTTCATATTAAAACTGATTTGTGTGTGTTGATTGAGGTGGCCAACTTAGTTTGCATGCATAAATCTAATGCTAGGATATAAGGAAGTTTCACCTAATCATTACAACTTTTTATTCACAAGTAGTAAAGGTTGATGATCTCAATTGTGTTAAGTAAATTCTTGGCATAAGTATCATGCGCTTTCATAGTTACAAGTGCCTCGTCAATACTTATGATTTCCATTGAACGTAATGATCTTTGATTGTATCTCTAGTATGCGCTTTCATATAGAGAACTCTTGAAGAATAATTTGATTGTGATGCGCAGTTTCCATCCAATTCATTGACATAAGGGAAATCTGAAAGTTAATTTAAGCAGACCTAATTAACTTGGAGTGTTGAGAATTCGTGGGTTATTGAATTGCAATTAGAAATCGTTTTGTATGCAAGTATGACATGTGTGGAGAAGAACCCCTTAGCTAGCCTTCCATCCATTAATTTAAACCAATTTCGTTTTACAATCTGTTTTGTTTTACAAAGTTTATGTTCTGTTTTCAATTTCGTCAAAACCAATTCCCCCTTTATTTTGAAGTGTCAAGTTAGTTAGAAATCAATTTAGTTTGTGTTTTTAAGTGTCTGGAGTCAAGTTATAAACTGTTTTCGTCCAAATTCTTCCTTAGTGCTCAAAACTGCCCAGTTTGTGTTTTTAAGGCAGTTTTGAGTGTTTGTTTGCTGTTTTGAGTCTTTTGGTTTGTTTTAGTGTTTTAGAGTATAGTTTTGTATTCTTTGAGTCTAATTTAGTGTTTTAACTTTGTTTTAAGTTTTTGAGTCAGTTTTCAAGTGGTTTAGCAATCCCTCCAAATCCCCGGCCTAGAACGATCCCTACTTACATACTTTGCTACAATTGATAAAAAGAGGGTTTAATTTGTGTGCTTTTATATTCTGCATCAAATTTTTGGCGCCGTTGCCGGGGATTAGCAACTGTGCTAATCCTTTGGATTGTTATTTTCGTTTGGTTTAATTAGATCAGATTCTGACCTTGTTTTTGTTTCTTGTTTTAGGTACTAGTTTATGACTCGGAGTTCTCATCCGATTCGTGAACATATTCTGGACTTTGCCGCCGATTTCGAGCGAGAGTTAAGACGAAAGAGGAAGAATCCAGAACCAAGTGAATCAAGTGCAAGTTCAGAAGCCGAATCTGAATTTGAAGAGGACGTGGAAGACATGGCTGTGGACAATCGTACAATCAAAGAGCTTTTAGCCTCAGGACTTGACAATGCCGTGCCCTTATGCATTCAATACCCTAGGGCGGCTCAAGGCAAAACTGATGAGTTTGAATTGAAGTCAAGCTTGTTGCATCACATTCCTAAGTACCATGGGCTGTCCATGGAAGATCCAAACAAGCATTTGAAGGAATTCGAGGTGGTGTGCTCAAGCATGACACCAATCAACGTAGATGGAAATATTCTGATGATGAAGGCCTTTCCCTTTTCTCTCTTGGAAAAGGCAAAGGATTGGTTGTATGAATTGGCCCCCGGAACTGTCACATCATGGGAGAGCATGAAACGGGCTTTCTTGGAGAAGTTTTTCCCAACTTCTCGAGTCATCCTCCTACGAAAAAGGATAAGTGGAATTCAACAAGAAGCAGGTGAATCTTTTCCTACTTATTATGAACGTTTTAAATCTCTTGTTGCTTCATGTCCACAGCATCAGATGAAGGAGGAACTTCTCCTACAATATTTCTACGAGGGACTTCTACCAATCGAACGTCAAATGTTAGATGCCTCAGCGGGAGGAGCCTTGGTGGACAAGACCCCCACGGCAGCCAAGACATTGATAGCCAATCGAGCGTTGAACGCTCAACAATACGAAGGTGTTGGGCAAATGAGCATCCCACGGCAACACCAAGTCAATGAGGTAAGTGCCATAACCGAACTTCAAAATCAAATGGCTAACCTTACTACTTTGCTTTCTCAGGTGGTGGAAGGTCCAAAAGTACAAAATGTAGCTTCTTGTGGCATGTGCTCCATGCAAGGACATCCCACAGATAAGTGCCCACAATTGATAGAGAATGGAGGGTGGGAGACACTCAATGCCGTGGGTTTTGGCAATCAATACCAACCACGTGGTGATCCTTTTTCCAATACCTACAACCCTGGGTGGCGTGATCATCCAAATTTCAAATGGCGAGAACCCCAACAAGGCCAACAACAAAGCGGATTTAGGCAACAACCCCTGGGTTTCTATCAGAAGCCGTTGGCACCAACTCAAGCCAAGCACAACCTGCCCAAAACAAATCAGGTTCTTCAATTGATAATGATCAGATTTTTCAATTACTAACTTCTATGGCGCAGGGTATGCAAACTAGGGACAAGAAGGTGGACGAGTTGGAGAAGCAGGTAGGACAGATTGCCGAGTTCATGGGGCAATTTCGAGAGCAAGGCAAGTTGCCAAGTTCAACCGTTGTCAATCCAAAAGGTGGATTCGAATCTGCAAAAGCCATGAGTCTGCGAAGTGGGAAGCAAGTAGGATCTGACCCTAACCCATCCAAATCATGTTCCAGCGAGGAGGAAGAGTTGAGAATTGAAGAGAAGGAGCAAAGCCCACTCACGGGAAAGGTGGAAACACCTTTGCCGCAAGCCCTAAGTGATCCTAAACCATCCAATTTGTCCAATAGAGGTAAAAACGTGTCAAATTCAGTTCCTACTAATGTTTTTCCTTCGAATGTGCCTTTTCCAAATAGGTTCAAGCAAACAAAGAAAGAAGAAGCAGAAAAGGACATTCTTGAGACGTTTAGGAAAGTTCAAGTCAATATTCCCCTTTTGGATGCAATTAAGCAAATCCCCAGGTACGCCAAGTTCTTGAAGGAACTTTGCACTAATAGGAGGAGGATTTCAACCAAGGAGGTTGTAAAAGTGGGTGAAAACGTCTCAGCCATCTTGCAACGCAAACTGCCACCTAAATGCAAAGATCCGGGTAGTTTTACAATTTCGTGTGTTATTGGTAATTCTAGGTTTGAATCTGCCATGTTAGACTTAGGTGCATCTATAAATGTCATGCCATATTCAATTTATGCATCTATGAACCTAGGAGCGTTGAAAAACGATGGTGTTATCATACAATTGGCCGATAGATCTAATGCCTATCCAAAGGGAGTTTTGGAGGATGTTTTGGTGCAGGTTAATCACTTGATATTCCCGACGGATTTCTACGTGCTTGAAATGGATGAATCGGACCATTCCCCGTCACTGCCCATCCTCCTCCTTGGAAGGCCATTCATGAAAATTGCTCGTACGAAGATTGATGTGTTTAATGGCACTTTGACGATGGAATTTGATGGGGAAGTTATTAATTTCAATCTTTCTGATTCTATGAAGTACCCTAGTGAGACTCATTCATGTTTTCCTATTGATATAATTGACTCTTTGGCGTAGGACCATTTGGACAATTTGAAGGACGATGCACTTGAATTGGCCATTGCACAAGGAAGGGACATGCACAACATTGAAACAGCCACAAAAGCAACCCACGGCATGCATGAAGCATCCTTTGCCGTGCCCCCTAGTGAGGATGTCATTGAGATGGTGGCTGCCCTTGAGTCACTGCCATCATAATCTGGTAAGTTTTTAGACCCAATTTTAAGTTCAGTTTCGGCTAATAAGATGCTTCCCTCAGTTGTGCAGCCACCTACACTTGAACTTAAGCCTTTGCCAAGTCACTTGAAGTACGTTTTCTTGGGAGAAGATGAGACGTTGCCCGTCATCATCTCATCCTCACTCACGGCACTAGAGGAAAACAAATTGGTGAGGGTGCTAAAAGAATACAAAACTGCAATTGGATGGACCTTGGCCGACATAAAGGGAATTAGCCCTACCACGTGCATGCATCGCATACTTCTAGAGGAGGGGTCCAAAACATCTCGAGAGGCTCAACGCCGTCTCAACCCTCCGATGATGGAAGTTGTGAAGAAGGAGATAATCAAGCTTTTGGATTGTGGAGTGATCTATCCAATCTCGGATAGTAGGTGGGTTTCACCCGTTCAATGTGTGCCAAAGAAATCTGGCGTGACAGTGGTAGCCAATGCCGAGAATGAACTTGTTCCTACACGCATTCAAACCGGTTGGAGGGTGTGCATCGACTATAGGAAGCTAAACGCCACCACAAGGAAGGATCACTTCCCACTGCCATTTATTGACCAAATGCTTGAGAGGTTAGCAGGTTATGCTTTCTATTTTTTTCTTGATGGTTATTCTGGTTATAATCAAATTGTCATAGCACCCGAGGATCAAGAAAAAACTACTTTCACATGCCCCTTTGGTACTTTTGCATATCGTCGCATGCCTTTTGGTTTATGTAATGCACCTGCCACATTTCAAAGATGCATGATGAGCATATTTTCTGATTATGTTGAGAAAATAATTGAAGTTTTCATGGATGATTTTAGCGTTTTTGGTGACTCCTTTGATAGTTGCTTGCATAATCTTAGTTTGATTCTAAAACGTTGCGTTGAAACTAACCTTGTTCTCAATTGGGAAAAATGTCATTTCATGGTTAAGCAAGGCATAGTTCTAGGTCATATCATCTCTGAAAATGGCATTGAGGTTGATAAGTCAAAAATAGATCTTGTACGTCACTTACCCTCTCCGACTTCGGTTAGAGAGGTTCGTTCTTTTCTTGGCCATGCAGGTTTCTATCGTAGGTTTATCAAAGACTTCTCAAAGGTTGCACAACCTCTTTGCCGTCTCCTACAAAAAGAAGTGGCGTTTGAATTCACCAAGGAGTGCACGGCATCATTCAACCAACTCAAGGAGTTGTTGACCACGGCACCCATTATTGTTCCACCAGATTGGAGCCTACCTTTCGAGCTTATGTGTGATGCGTCTGATTATGCTTTAGGGGCTGTATTGGGACAAAGAATGGACAAGAGGCCGCATGTCATCTACTATGCCTCACGGACATTGAATGATGCCCAGTTGAACTATTCAACTACGGAAAAAGAACTTCTTGCCGTTGTTTTTGCTTTAGATAAGTTTAGATCATATCTAATTGGTACTAAAGTAATTGTGTTCACTGACCATGCAGCATTGAAGTACTTGCTAATTTGTTGGATATTGCTACTTCAAGAGTTCGATATTGAGATTCGTGACAGGAAGGGAAGTGAAAACGTGGTGGCTGACCACCTCAGCCGAATGGTGCATAACGAGGAGTCTCTACCTATTTTGGAGACATTCCCCGATGAACAATTGCTGTCCATAAAGGTTAGTGAGCCTTGGTATGCTGATTTGGTGAACTTTTTGGTGTCAAAACGAATTCCAAGCAATTTCACTAGGCACCAACGTGATAAACTTAGACATGATGCACGGTTTTATGTGTGGGATGATCCATATTTATGGAAATTTTGCCCTGATCAAATTGTACGTCGATGTGTGCACGATTCTGAATTTCATTCAATTCTGAGTTTTTGTCATACATATGCATGTGGGGGACACTTTGGGACACAACGCACTGCCCTTAAGGTTTTAGAATGTGGATTTTATTGGTCGACTTTATTTAAAGATGCTAGAACCTTTTGTATGTCTTGTGATCGTTGCCAAAGAATGGGTAACATAGGTGCTAAGGACCAAATGCTGCAAAACATCATTCTCCCTGTTGAAATTTTTGATGTTTGGGGCATTGATTTCATGGGCCCATTTCCTTCATCGCATGGTTTTCTTTACATATTACTTGCCGTGGATTATGTCTCAAAATGGGTGGAAGCAAAGGCCACCCGGACTAATGATTCTAAAGTGGTTGCAGATTTTATTAGAACTAACATTTTTGCAAGGTTTGGTATGCCACGGGTGATCATTAGTGATGGAGGGTCGCACTTTTGCAATCAAACAATTGAGGCGTTGTTGAGGAAGTACAATGTCAATCATAAGGTTTCTACACCTTACCATCCTCAAACGAATGGCCAAGCCGAGGTTTCTAACCGGGAGATCAAACAGATCATAGAAAAAACTGTAGGGCCTACAAGGAAGGATTGGAGCTTGCGCTTGAACGATGCATTGTGGGCCTATCGCACGGCTTACAAAACACCCCTTGGCATGTCCCCATTTCGGCTAATATATGGCAAACCATGTCACCTACCTGTGGAGTTAGAGCACAAAGCACATTGGGCCGTGAAAACATTCAATTTGGAGTTAGATGCGGCTAGAATGCATAGGAAGCTTCAATTGAATGAACTTGAGGAGATAAGGAACGAAGCATATGAGAACACCCGAATCTACAAGGAGAAGACCAAGGCTTTTCATGACAAGATGATTCGTGGCAAATCATTCTCAGTTGGGCAGAAAGTGTTGCTATTCAATTCCCGTCTTCGGTTGTTTCCTGGTAAGTTACGTTCCAAGTGGGTTGGCCCATTTGTTGTTACTAATGTTTTTGTTCATGGTGCAGTGCAAATCAAAAGCTTGAAAACTGGACAAGAATTCAAGGTGAATGGGCACTGATTGAAGCCATATTATGAGACCTTTGTGGAGCAAACCGTGGATGACATCTCCTTGGATGCCGTGGGTACCAATCTGGAGTGATTGGGTTCTTTGTCCGGCTGTACGACGTTAAAGCAAGCGCTACTTGGGAGGCAACCCATGCATTCAACAAAGGAAGATCTAGGGAGCACTCCAATTCCAGATTTGCGTTCCTAAACCCTTCTCTTTGTTGTTGTTTTCGTTTCTGCCTTGTTTATTGTTTCGTTGCTGTTTTGTTTGCTTGTTGTTTATTTGTGTTAGTTTATGCTTGAAACATTGAGGACAATGTTTGATTTAAGTGTGGGGGGGGTAGCCAAAGTGTTTTGATGCAAATTCGTAGGGTTTTATCACCCATAACTTCTAATGTTGTTCCTTGCTGTTTTTAAGTGTTTTTAAGCTGTTTGGTGTGTTTTAGTGTGTTTTGACTCAAAAATCCGAAAATCCCATAAAAATTTGAAAAATTGTTTTAGAAAAACCCAAAAAAGAGTTGTTTTTGTGTGTTTGTTTGTGTCTTAGTGATAGGAGCATATTTATGCGACTTAGTTAGCTTGTTTTCATGCATTTACGTTGTTAGTTCTTAGTTAATTTTGTATTTTAAGCTATTTTCGTGTATTTGTAGGTTCAAAGTGTCAAGATGGCAAAAAGAAGCAATTTGGAGCATTCTAGAGCATTTTTGGGCCAAGATTGGGTAGTGCAAGCATGGAGGCAAGTTGATGGACGAAATTGAAGATATAAAGGCTTGAAATCAGCTAAGAAGATGGAAGAAAGAAATTGAAGATAAAGAAGATAAGGAATCAGCTCAAAGAAAGGAGAATTATCCAAAACATTATCCAAACAACCTTATCTTATCTTATCTTACCCAATCCTTATCTTATCTTACCTTATCTTATCCTAATCTTATCCTAACCTGTTTTCTTCAGTTTAGAGGACTTAAAACCTGATTTCTAGAAGTCCTATCCATTCCCCTACAAAAGTGGCTCCTCAAACTCTTCTAGAAACCCCAAAATCTGCCACAAAACACATTCTTTCTAGAACCCTATAAATCTGGCGTCTCCTTCCCTTCTAGAATCCTTTTTCCTTACCTTGCAAGGCATTCCCTGCCCTTATCCTATTGTGCCGCACCTTAGGCCCTTTCCCATTAGAAATCTGATTGTTTTGAACCTATTTCTGGATGGATTTGGCTTTCTAGAAGTCCTAATCTGATTCATCTAGGGTTTTTGGTGCCTATATATATATATTTCTCCCCCCTTGCCGCAGACACCCCCATATACATTCAGAAATCCATATTTTGCTGCAGAGAAGGGAAGACAAGGCCTTGCCGTGGCTTCCATTAGAGAGCGAGGAGTTCTTTCTTCTCTTGTTTCGTTTCTATGTTTAATTTAATTTGTTTTTCAATTATGTTGAACATGTGGAACTAATTTCGTTTTAGTTAGAGATGGATTCAAAGCCATGGACATATGTTTGATATGAATTGATTACCTTCAGTTATTGTTTCATAAATTGTGAATGTGATTTACTTATCTGTTTTATGAAGAACTTGTTCTTGTGTGTTGATTAAGGAGGCCTACTTAGTTTACATGCATGAATTTGATGCTAGGATATAAGGGAATTTCACCTAATCGTTATGAACTTATATTCACAAGTAGTAAAGATTGCTAGTCACAATCATGTTAAGTAAATCCAAGGCAGGAGTAACATGCGTATTCCATAGTTATGAATGCCTTGTCAATGTTTATGATTTCCATGGAGCTTAATGATCTTTGA
Source organism: Heteromeles arbutifolia (assembly GCA_024362995.1). Classification (NCBI taxonomy): domain Eukaryota; kingdom Viridiplantae; phylum Streptophyta; class Magnoliopsida; order Rosales; family Rosaceae; genus Heteromeles; species Heteromeles arbutifolia. The sequence continues at coordinate 31,016,015 of JANCRC010000002.1, read as the reverse complement.
TTTGTATCTCTATCATGCGTATTCCATAGTTAGGGAACTTGATAAGAATAATTTGGTTGTGATGCGTTATCCATTCAATTCAATGAACTTAGGGAAATCTGGGAATTAATTAGTGCAATACAATTAATTCGAAGCATTGTCATTCATGGTTTATCGAAAGAATAACTGGAAATCAATTCGTATGCATATGTTCATGTGTGGAGAAGAACCCTCTAACTAGTTTTCACCCCTGAATTCACCTTTATCTCTTTCAATTTACTTTGTTTGCTTAAATCTGCTTAGTTTTGCTTAATTCGTCCAAAAACCCCCTTAGTTCTTAATTGAGTCTTAGTTTGTTTAAATTCGTCCAAATCTGTCCCCTTTTAGTGTTTTGAGTCTAACTAGTCCAAAAGTCATCCAATTCACTCCTTAGAACCTGTTTTGAGTCTACTTAAGTTAGTTTTGCTGTTTTGAGTCTATTTAGCCTGTTTTGAGTCTCTAGTGTCAGGAATCTGTCTAGTTGAGTTTTATTTGTTGTTTTAAGTTTGTTTTGGTTTGTTTGAGTCAAGTTAGGTTGTTTTAGGTTGTCTAGAGTTAAAATTCGTTCAGATTGATCCATAGTACCTGTTTTCATTGTCTAGAGTCCAGTTTTAGTGTTTTAGAGTTTAATTTGTATAGATTAGCATCCCTTCTAATCCCCGGCCTTAAACGATCCCTACTTTCATATACTACGTCGATAGGGTTTTAATTTGAGTGTCAAGTAATTCTCACATCACTTAGGTACCTTCCAACACAATGATGAGGATTCGGTTTGTAATTGCATGACTGTTAAAGAGAGTTGTAAACATGGATGAAAGTTTGATTTACTCTTTGGTTTATGCTTGGTTGTGGTTATAACTTATGAATTCACATGCAATCATAAAAGAAAAATAAGTTTTTGTAACATGCTTGAAGGAAGGAACTCAAACTAACGCTACAACCTTGTGAGACTTGAGCCTAAACGTTTATTTGGAGAGTTAAAAATCTGTGCATTGTTGTTTTCTAAAGTCGTTGCATGATCTCATCATTCTTTGCTTGGTTGCTACTTGGAATGCGCTTCATCATTTAGTTCCAAATACTAGAACTCATACCCGTTTCATTCAAAGCATGAAATTGATTAGCATAACACATAACAAGATGAAGTTGTTTAGTAAACCAAGAGCCAAATAGCCGTACCCCATGTTCATTTGATTTGTAGGTTTTAACCCCGCTGAGCCTTATTTAGCCTATTTTTCTTTGTTCACCCACATTATCCTCACCTAGCCTAGATTAGGACCATCCATACCTTTGTACTTGAAGCATAGTAACGCATGACTCAATATGAATTCCTTTTGATCATTGTTTGGCAGAAAACAAGTGTGGGGGAAGTGAGTTTTGCTGTGGGTGTGCCAAAGTCTTGAATGAGGCACGGCAAAGAAAAGGAAAAAAAGGAAGAAGAAGAAAAATTCGTGGAAAATAGAAAGAAAAAAAGAAAAGTTGTGAAAAAAATGAAAAAGGAGTTGAAAAGATGTGGAAAAGAGTTCTCAAGTGTTGTTTGTTGAAGGAAGGGTCCAAAACATTGAATCCGGCCCTAATTGTTGCTTGAAACTTCCATTTGTGTTTAAAAGTTGATTTCTGCATGCTAAAGGGAATTCTAAGTGTCATATTCATTATTTTGCTTGCTATTGCTTTAAGAACGTTTGTTTTTCCTATCCTTTCATTGTTAGCCAACTCCCCAAGCCCCGTTACAACCCTTGACTTTAATCTTGAGTGTTGTGTGTTTCAATTTGTGGAGTTTGAATTTGGTTTGAGCATATGGTGTCACTGGTTCTCGCATCTAAGTAGTAGCGTTCCATTCATGAGATCATATCTAAACATGCTTATCAAATCCAGAAATTGCTTTCTTTGTTATAAACATATGTGAGTGTTCGTTTTCATATTTACATCAATCTTCTCACATATACCTAGTGTAGGGTGTGTAGTCAGAAAATGTGTGTGAAAATAGAGTGCATATCTAGTAAGGAATTGAGGGAATTCTCTAAGGCATGTTACTGCATTCAAAACATCGTTTTAATTGATTATTTGTGAACTAGTAAGTAGTGACTATGATTAAGTATGTGCTTAAGCGTAAAGATGGCCAAAATCTGTGGGAATGATGATTTTTAACATATCATGTGCATTGGAAATCCCTGAGACAATTGTTGGAAGGTTTAGGTGGTGTTATACTTGTTTTGTTTCGTATTGTTTTGCTCGAGGACTAGCAAAAGCTAAGTGTGGGGGAATTTGATAAGGGCATATTTATGTACCTTAGTTAGCTTGTTCTTGTGCATTTATGTTGTTTTTCCTTAGTTAAAGTAGTCTTCTAAGCTAGTTTGATGTATTTTCAGGTTCTAAGGGCAAGTATGCAAAAGGATGCATTTTGGAGCTTTTTGGAGCACATTTGAGCTTGGAATGGATATCATATGCTTGGAGCCAAGAGGATGGACGAATTTGGAGTCCAAATGGAGTTAGGAATATGTTTCAAGGTTGGAGGAATAAAATCAAATCATTGAAGATAAGGAATCAGCTCAAAAGAAGGAGAATTATCAAAAACATTATCCAAAACAACCTTATCTTATCTTATCTTATCCAATCCTTATCCTATCTTAACTAACCTTATCCTATCCTAATCCTTTTCTAAACTCAATTCCTGGTACAATAAGGGCTTATTTTCTGATTGGGGGACATTTAATTTAGGATTCTAGAACCCTAAAGTCCTTGCCGCACCTAGCCTTCTAGAAAACCTGATTTCCTTGCCTTGCAAGGCTTTCTAGAAGCCTTATCCCTCCTTATCCAAACCTGCCGCACCTTAGGCCCTTTCCCATTAGAAATCTGATTGTTTTGAACCTATTTCTGGATGGATTTGGCTTTCTAGAAGTCCTAATCTGATTCATCTACGGTTTTTGGTGACTATATATATATTTCTCCACCCTTTGCCGCACACCACCTCCATACATAACCATTCTCGCCAGAAACTCTTCCCCACTCTCTGCTGCACCCTTCCTTCACCATTCTCCATAGTTTCTGACCTAATTCACTCCCTGCCGCACCATACATCCATCCTAGCCAATAACCCAGCCTTCTACACCATTCATAACCCCCAAAAACTCATCACCAACCCTTGTGCCGCAGCAAAGAGGAGGAGAAGGAGCCCTGGACGTGCATGCCATTCAAGTTTGAATTGCTGGAAGTTTTAGGTGTTTCCTTTCCTTTGATTTCAATGTTTAAATTCAATACTCTTTGTTCTGTGAGTATGAGGACCTAAACCCCCCTTGGCTAGGGGGGGATTCGAAACCATGTTTATGCTTGCTATATGACTTGATTACCTCTAGTTGTGATTCATAAATTGTGATTTCAATTTACTTATCTGTTCATATTAAAACTGATTTGTGTGTGTTGGTTGAGAGTGCACGCTTAATTGTCATGCATAAATCTAATGCTAGGATATAAGGAAGTTTCACCTAATCGTTACAACTTTATATTCACAAGTAGTAAAGGTTGATGATCTCAATTGTGTTAAGTAAATTCTTGGCATAAGTATCATGCGCTTTCATAGCTACAAGTGCCTCGTCAATACTTATGATTTCCATTGAACGTAATGATCTTTGATTATATCTCTAGTATGCGCTTTCATATAGAGAACTCTTGAAGAATAATTTGATTGTGATGCGCAGTTTCCATCCAATTCATTGACATAAGGGAAATCTGAAAGTTAATTTAAGCAGACCTAATTAACTTGGAGTGTTGAGAATTCGTGGGTTATTGAATTGCAATTAGAAATCGTTTTGTATGCAAGTATGACATGTGTGGAGAAGAACCCCTTAGCCAGCCTTCCATCCATTAATTTAAACCAATTTCGTTTTACAATCTGTTTTGTTTTACAAAGTTTATGTTCTGTTTTCAATTTCGTCAAAACAAATTCCCCCTTTATTTTGAAGTGTCAAGTTAGTTAGAAATCAATTTAGTTTGTGTTTTTAAGTGTCTGGAGTCAAGTTATAAACTGTTTTCGTCCAAATTCTTCCTTAGTGCTCAAAACTGCCCAGTTTGTGTTTTTAAGGCAGTTTTGAGTGTTTGTTTGCTGTTTTGAGTCTTTTGGTTTGTTTTAGTGTTTTAGAGTATAATTTTGCATTCTTTGAGTCTAATTTAGTGTTTTAACTTTGTTTTAAGTTTTTGAGTCAGTTTTCAAGTGGTTTAGCAATCCCTCCTAATCCCCGGCCTAGAACGATCCCTACTTACATACTTTGCTACAATTGATAAAAAGAGGGTTTAATTTGTGTGCTTATATATTTTGCATCAGTGTCCCAAAGAAATCTGGGGTCACTGTGGTGAAGAATGCGGAGAATGAACTTGTGCCCACACGTGTCCAAACAGGTTGGAGAGTGTGCATCGACTATAGGTAGCTAAACGCCACCACGAGGAAGGACCACTTCCCTTTGCCGTTCATTGATCAAATGCTTGAAAGGTTAGCCGGTCATTCTTTTTACTGTTTTCTTGATGGTTATTCTGGGTATAATCAGATTGTTATAGCTCCGGATGACCAAGAAAAGACCACTTTCTTGTGCCCCTTTGGTACCTTTGCCTATCGTTGCATGCCATTCGGTTTATGCAATGCACCTGCCACCTTTCAAAGATGCATGGTAAGTATCTTTTCAGATTTTGTGGAGAAGATTATTGAGGTATTCATGGATGATTTTAGTGTTTTTGGGGATTCGTTTGATGGGTGCTTAGATAATCTCACTTTGATTCTAAAACGTTGCATTGAAACTAACCTTGTTTTGAATTGGGAAAAATGTCACTTTATGGTAAAACAACGCATAGTTTTAGGTCATATCATTTCAGAAAGGGGAATTAAGGTTGATAAATCAAAAATAGATCTTGTGCGTTACTTACCCTCTCCTACTTCGGTTAGTGATGTGAGAATTACTTGACACTCAAATTAAAACCCTATCGACGTAGTATATGAAAGTAGGGATCGTTTAAGGCCGGGGATTAGAAGGGATGCTAATCTATACAAATTACACTCTAAAACACAAAACTGGACTCTAGACAATGAAAACAAGTACTAGTGATCAATCTGAACGAATTTTAACTCTAGACAACCTAACTTGACTCAAATAACACAAAACAAACTTAAAACAACAAATAAAACTCAACTAGGCAGATTCTAGACACTAGAGACTCAAAACAACCAAACTAACTTAAACAGACTCAAAACAGCAAAACTAACTTAAGTAGACTCAAAACAGGTTCTATGAAGTGAATTGGATGACTTTTGGACTAGTTAGACTCAAAACACTAAAAGGGGACAGATTTGGACGAATTTAAACAAACTAAGACTCAATTAAGAACTAAGGGGGTTTTTTGGACGATTTAAGCAAAACTAAGCAGATTTGGGCAAACAAAGTAAATTGAAAGAGATAAAGGTGAATTCAGGGGTGAAAACTAGTTAGAGGGTTCTTCTCCACACATGAACATATGCATACGAATTGATTTCCAGTTATTCTTTCGATAAACCATGAATGACAATGCTTCGAATTAATTGTATTGCACTAATTAATTCCCAGATTTCCCTAAATTCATTGAATTGAATGGATAACGCATCACAACCAAATTATTCTTATCAAGTTCCCTAACTATGGAAGACGCATGATAGAGATACATATCAAAGATCATTAAGTTCCATGGAAACCATAAACATTGACAAGGCATTCATAACTATGGAATACGCATGTTACTCTTGCCTAGGATTTACTTAACACAATTGTGACTAGCAATCTTTACTACTTGTGAATATAAGTTCCTAACGATTAGGTGAAATTCCCTTATATCCTAGCATCAAATTCATGCATGTAAACTAAGTAGGCCTCCTTAATCAACACACAAGAACAAGTTCTTCATAAAACGGATAAGTAAATCACATTCACAATTTATGAAACAATAACTGAAGGTAATCAATTGATATCAAACATATGTCCATGGCTTCGAATCCACCTCTAACTAAAACGAAATTAGTTCCACATGTTCAACATAATTGAAAAACAAATTAAATTAAACATAGAAACGAAACAAGAGAAGAAAGAACTCCTTCTCCAATGGAAGCCACGGCAAGGCCTTGTCTTCCCTTCTCTGCAGCAAAATATGGATTTCTGAATGTATATGGGGGTGTAGAATTCGTATGGATGGGTGGTGGTCTGCGGCAAGGCTTGGATAAGGCAGGGAATTGAGTGCAAGGCAAGGCAAAGGCCTTCTAGAAAGGAGGGAGACGCCAGATTTATAGGGTTCTAGAAAGAATGTGTTTTGTGGCAGATTTTGGGGTTTCTAGAAGAGTTTGGGGCGCCACTTTTGTAGGGGAATGGATAGGACTTCTAGAAATCAGGTTTTAAGTCCCCTAAACTGAAGAAAACAGGTTAGGATAAGATTAGGGTAAGATAAGATAAGGATTGGGTAAGATAAGATAAGATAAGGTTGTTTGGATAATGTTTTGGATAATTCTCCTTCTTTTGAGCTGATTCCTTATCTTCTTTATCTTTGACTTCTTTCTTCCATCTTCTTAGCTGATTTCAAGCCTTTATATCTTCAATTTCGTCCATCAACTTGCCTCCATGCTTGCACTACCCAATCTTGGCCCAAAAATGCTCTAGAATGCTCCAAATTGCTTCTTTTTGCCATCTTGACACTTTGAACCTACAAGCACACGAAAATAGCTTAAAATACAAAATTAACTAAGAACTAACAACGTAAATGCATGAAAACAAGCTAACTAAGTCACATAAATATGCTCCTATCAAATTCCCCCACACTTTGCTTTTGCTAGTCCTCAAGCAAAACGAAACAAAACAAACGAAACAAACACCAAACAAACTAGACCTTCCAACTTTCACCTCAGGGATTTCCAACGTACATGACATATTTAAGATCATCATAACCATAGCTTTTAGTCTTCCCCACCCTTTAGTACATACTTAACCACAGTCACCATCCATTAGCTCTCATCTAACCAATTAAAACAATGTTTTGAACGTAGTAACATGCCTTAGAGAATTCACTCAATTCCTCACTAGGTACACTCTTATTTTCACTCAGATTGTCTAACTACACTCCCTATACTAAGTATATGTGAGAAGATTGATGTAAACCTGCAAACGATCACTCACAAATGTTTATAACAAAGAAAGCAATTTCTGGAGCTATTAAGCATGTATATATATGATCTCATGAATGGAATGCTACTACTTAGATGCGAGAACCAGGGATACCATACGCTCGTACCAATCCCAAACTCCACATATTGAAACACACAACACTCAAGATTGAAGTATAGGGTTGTAACGGGGCTAAGGGTATTGGCTAACAAAGAAACGTAAGGAAAACAAACGTTCTTAAAGCAAAAGCAAGCAAAGTAATGAATATGACACTTAGAACTCCCTTTCTAAATGCAGCCGCACACTTTGATACATAAGGGGAAGATCACACATATTTAGGGCCAAATTCAACTTTTTGGACCCTTTCTTCAACAACCAACACTTGTGAGCTTATTCTCACTTATTTTGAACACTTTTCATACTTTTTTTTCACAAACTTTTCTTCTTTTTCTTTTGCATGAATTTGTCTTCTCTTTTTTTTTTCTCGCCCGTGCCTCTTTTGTGACTTTGGCACATATAAACGCACAACTTTCTTTCCCCCACACTTGTTTGCTGCCCAATAACGAACAAAGGGAATTCACTCTAAGTCATGCTTAGCTATGCCTTAAGAAAAAGGGTAAGGATGGTCCTAATCTAGGCTAGGTAGGGATAATGTGGGTAAACAAAGAATAGAGGCTAAACAAGGCTCAAAAGGGTTAAACCTACAAAACAAATAACATAGGGAGGTTCGGCTATTTGGCACTGGTTCACTACACAACTTCATCTTGATTATGTGTTATGCTAATCAATTTCATGCTTTGAATGAAACAGGTATGAGTTCTAGTATTTGGAACTAAATGATGAAACGCATTCCAAGTAGCAACCAAGCAAAGAATAATGAGATCATGCAACGACTTTAGAAAACAACAAATGCACAGATTTTTAACTCTCCACAGAACGTTAAAGGCTCAAGTCTCTCAGGGTTGTAGCGCTAGTTTGAGTTACTTCCTTCAAGCATGTTACAAAAACTGATTTTATCCTTTTTGTGATTACATGTGAATCCATGAATGTCAACTATAACCAAGCATAAACAAAAGAGCATATCAAACTTCCATCCATGTTTGTAACTTTCTGTAACAGTTATGCAATTAAAAACCAAATCCTCATCATTGTGTTGGAAGGTACCCTAAGACACAAACACACAGAAACAACTCTTTTTGGGTTTTTCAAAACAATTTTTCAAATTTTTATGGTATTTTCGGATTTTGCTTTTCAAAACACACTAAAAGACTCCAAAACAGCTTAAAAACACTTAAAAACACTGAAAACAACATTCAAAGTGATAGGTGATAAAAACCCACGAATTTCATGCGAAAACACTTTGTTACCCCCCCCCCCAACACTTAAACCAAACATTGTCCTCAATGTTTCAAGCATAGACTCACACACAAGCAAGCAAACAATACAACTAACAAACATAACAGAGATGGCAAAGCAGAAGCAATAAAGAGAGAGAGTTTAAGAACGCAAATCTGGTTTTGGAGCTAGAATTCCATCGTTCTCTCGTTTGAACACATGGGTTGCCTCCCAAGAAGCGCTTGCTTTAACGTCTTCCAGCCGGACGATACTTCCATTTAAGTTCCCATGGTACCCACGGCATGAAGAGGTAGTTCTTCCACCATATGCTCCTCAAACAGCTCGTGCATTGGATCTTTGAATGGTAAGGGATAGTGATCCTTCCGGATTGTGGCATTGAACATCCTAAAATCATTGTAATCATGCCCACCAGCTTGGATTTGATTGGGAATCTGCACCATACAAGGTAACAACCTATTAGTTGAAATGGGAATCGAATCTAGAATAGATGGCTTACCAATGTACTGCAATGAAGTGGCAGCACTATGAACATTCTTCCCCATGATATTTTCGACCAATTGGGACATTTTGAGGGCAGTGGCTGTATAGTCCTTGTGCTCCACTCTAATTCCCTTGTTTTGTATGGTTCTTGATGTATCCTTTGTGCTTGAACGGTCCGGCCCTATCTTTTTTATTTTATCCATGGCAAAACAAGAACGAACAACGTTAGGATTCTCAACAGACTTAGAAACATTAAATTTTATCTTATCACTACCAAATTTCATAGTTAACGTTCCCTTGGCCACATCAATCTTGGTTTGGGCTGTTTTCATGAATGGTCGGCCAAGTAAGAGTGGTAATGGATGGGAATGGTCTGAATCCTCCATGTCAAGCACATAGAAATCTGCAGGAAAAATCAAGTGGTCTACCTGCACCAAAACATCTTCCAAAACTCCTTTTGGGTATGCATTAGATCGATCGGCTAATTGGATAATAACACCATCATTTTTAAGCTCTCCTAGATTCATAGATGCATAAACAGAATATGGCATGACATTTATAGATGCACCTAAGTCTAACATGGCAGATTCAAAACGAGTATATCCAATAACACAAGGAATTGTAAAACTACCCGGATCTTTGCATTTAGGGGGTAATTTCCTTTGTAAAACAGCTGAGACATTCTCACTTACTTGAACCACTTCTTTGTTAGAAATCCTTCTCCTTGTTGTACAAAGCTCTTTCAAAAACTTAGCATACCTTGGGACCTGCTTTATTGCATCAAGGAGTGGGATATTGACTTGAACTTTCCAGAATGTCTCTAGAATGTTTTTTTCAGCATCCTCTTTCTTTGATTGCCGCAACCTGCCAGGAAAGGGCACAATTAGTGGAGTAGAGCTAGAAGAATTCATATTGGAACTTACCTTGATGGTTGGGGACGGTTTAGAAGTGGGAATTGGCTGCAGCAAGGATTGTGCATTCCTTGCCGTGGGTTTGGGTGATTCATCCTCCTCCAATTGCAGCTTTGTGTCCTCTTCTTGACTTGATCTAGATGGTTGTGAATCAGTTCCAACCTGCTTACCACTTCTCAACGTGATTGCTTGGGCGGTTTCAAATCCTCCTTTAGGATTAACAACGGTTGAACTAGGCAATCTGCCTTGTTCTCAGAATTGGCCCATGAATTCAGCCATTTGCCCCATTTGTTTCTTCAATTCGTCCACCTCTTTAGCTTGATTCTTTATGCTCTATATGTCCTGCGTCAAAGAGGTTAGGACTTGAAGAATTTTATCATTATCTAACAACGAACCTGAATTGGTTTGGGCCGAAATTGGTTGAGGTTGTGTGGCTGCATATGGCCTTGGAAACATCCCAGGGGGCTGTCTAAATTCGCCTTGTTGCTGTGCTTGTTGAGAGTCCCTCCACTTGAAGTTTGGATGATCTCTCCATCCCGGATTGTATGTGTTGGAAAAGGGGTCACCACGGTTTTGGTATTGATTCCCAAAACCCACGGCATTGAGTGTCTCCCACCCTCCATTCTCTATCAATTGTGGGCACTTATCCGTGGGATGTCCTTGCTTGGAGCACACGCCACAAGAAGCCACGGTTTGCACTTTTGGTCCTTCAACAACCTGAGAAAGAAGAGTGGTAAGGTTAGCCATTTGATTTTGAAGTTCGGTTATAGCACTTACCTCATTCACTTGGTGTTGCCGTGGAATGCTCCTTTGTCCAACACCTTCGTATTGTTGAGCGTTCAACGCTCGATTAGCAATCAAGGTCTTTGCAGCCGTGGGGGTCTTGTCCACCAAGGCTCCTCCCGCTGAGGCATCTAACATTTGACGTTCGATTGGTAGAAGTCCCTCGTAGAAGTATTGTAGGAGAAGTTCCTCCTTCATCTGATGCTGTGGACATGAAGCAACAAGAGATTTAAAACGTTCATAATACGTAGGAAAAGACTCATCTTCTTCTTGCTGAATTCCACTTATCCTTTTTCGTATGGTGATGACTCGAGAAGTTGGGAAAAACTTCTCCAAGAAAGCCCGTTTCATGCTCTCCCACGATGTGACAGTTCCGGGAGCCAATTCATACAACCAATCCTTCGCCGTTTCCAAGAGAGAAAAGGGAAAGGCCTTCATCTTCAAAATACTCCCATCGACATTGACGGGGGTCATGCTTGAAAACACCACTTCGAATTCTTTCAAGTGTTTGTTCGGATCTTCCATGGACAACCCGTGGAATTTGGGGATGTGGTGCACCAAGCTAGACTTCAATTTGAATTCGTCAGTCTTGCCCTCGGCTGCCCTAGGATATTGAATGCATAAAGGGGTTGCATTGTCCAATCCCGAGGCTGAAAGTTCCTTGATCGTTCGGTTATCTGCAGCCATATCGTGCTCCTCTTCCAAATCCTCTTCAATTTCAACTTCAGATTCGGAATTAGAACTTGAACTAAGTAGACCAGGTTCTGGGTACTTCCTCTTCCTTCTCAAATCTCGCTCAAAATCGTCGTTAAACTCCAAGATATGTGCGTGAACGGGTTGAGAACTTCAAGTCATACACTAGTACCTAAAACAAAGAAAGCAAAACAAATCAGAAAACTAAGCAAAACAAAAACAAAAACAAGTTAAAATACACAGCAGAAACTAGGGAGATTAGCAAGTTTGCTAATCCCCGGCAACGGTGCCAAAATTTGATGTGAGAATTACTTGACACTCAAATTAAAACCCTATCGACGTAGTATATGAAAGTAGGGATCGTTTAAGGCCGGGGATTAGAAGGGATGCTAATCTATACAAATTACACTCTAAAACACTAAACTGGACTCTAGACAATGAAAACAAGTACTGGTGATCAATCTGAACGAATTTTAACTCTAGACAACCTAACTTGACTCAAATAACACAAAACAAACTTAAAACAACAAATAAAACTCAACTAGGCAAATTCTAGACACTAGAGACTCAAAACAACCAAACTAACTTAAACAGACTCAAAACAGCAAAACTAACTTAAGTAGACTCAAAACAGGTTCTATGAAGTGAATTGGATGACTTTTGGACTAGTTAGACTCAAAACACTAAAAGGGGACAGATTTGGACGAATTTAAACAAACTAAGACTCAATTAAGAAGTAAGGGGGTTTTTTGGACGATTTAAGCAAAACTAAGCAGATTTAGGCAAACAAAGTAAATTGAAAGAGATAAAGGTGAATTCAGGGGTGAAAACTAGTTAGAGGGTTCTTCTCCACACATGAACATATGCATACGAATTGATTTCCAGTTATTCTTTCGATAAACCATGAATGACAATGCTTCGAATTAATTGTATTGCACTAATTAATTCCCAGATTTCCCTAAGTTCGTTGAATTGAATGGATAACGCATCACAACCAAATTATTCTTATCAAGTTCCCTAACTAGACGCATGATAGAGATACATATCAAAGATCATTAAGTTCCATGGAAACCATAAACATTGACAAGGCATTCATAACTATGGAATACGCATGTTACTCTTGCCTAGGATTTACTTAACACAATTGTGACTAGCAATCTTTACTACTTGTGAATATAAGTTCCTAACGATTAGGTGAAATTCCCTTATATCCTAGCATCAAATTCATGCATGTAAACTAAGTAGGCCTCCTTAATCAACACACAAGAACAAGTTCTTCATAAAACAGATAAGTAAATCACATTCACAATTTATGAAACTATAACTGAAGGTTATCAATTCATATCAAACATATGTCCATGGCTTCGAATCCACCTCTAACTAAAACGAAATTAGTTCCACATGTTCAACATAATTGAAAAACAAATTAAATTAAACATAGAAACGAAACAAGAGAAGAAAGAACTCCTTCTCCAATGGAAGCCACGGCAAGGCCTTGTCTTCCCTTCTCTGCAGCAAAATATGGATTTCTGAATGTATATGGGGGTGTAGAATTCGTATGGATGGGTGGTGGTCTGCGGCAAGGCTTGGATAAGGCAGGGAATTGAGTGCAAGGCAAGGCAAAGGCCTTCTAGAAAGGAGGGAGACGCCAGATTTATAGGGTTCTAGAAAGAATGTGTTTTGTGGCAGATTTTGGGGTTTCTAGAAGAGTTTGGGGCGCCACTTTTGTAGGGGAATGGATAGGACTTGTAAAAATCAGGTTTTAAGTCCCCTAAACTGAAGAAAACAGGTTAGGATAAGATTAGGATAAGATAAGATAAGGATTGGGTAAGATAAGATAAGATAAGGTTGTTTGGATAATGTTTTGGATAATTCTCCTTCTTTTGAGCTGATTCCTTATCTTCTTTATCTTTGACTTCTTTCTTCCATCTTCTTAGCTGATTTCAAGCCTTTATATCTTCAATTTCGTCCATCAACTTGCCTCCATGCTTGCACTACCCAATCTTGGCCCAAAAATGCTCTAGAATGCTCCAAATTGCTTCTTTTTGCCATCTTGACACTTTGAACCTACAAACACACGAAAATAGCTTAAAATACAAAATTAACTAAGAACTAACAACGTAAATGCATGAAAACAAGCTAACTAAGTCGCATAAATATGCTCCTATCAGTTAGGGAGGTTCGTTCTTTTCTTGGACATGCAGGTTTCTATAGGCGATTCATCACGGATTTTTCGAAGATTTCCACCCCCCTTTGCCGTCTCCTCCAGAAAGATGTGACTTTTGTGTTTGATAAGGAATGTGAGAAGGCATTCAAACACCTCAAAGAGATGCTAACTTCGGCCCCTATCATAGTGCCACCAGATTGGAGCCTTCCTTTTGAGCTTATGTGTGATGCTTCTGATTATGCATTAGGAGCTGTTTTGGGACAAAGGAAGGACAAGAAGCCCCATGTCATCTATTATGCATCTCGGACCTTGAATGATGCACAATTGAATTACTCTACCACTGAAAAAGAACTTCTTGCTGTTGTGTTTGCTTTAGATAAGTTTCGTTCTTATTTACTTGGTACTAAAGTTATTATTTACACTGACCATGCAGCTTTGAAGTATTTGTTCACCAAGAAAGAGGCCAAACCAAGACTCATTCGCTGGATGCTTCTTCTCCAAAAGTTTGATATTGAAATCCGGGACAAGAAAGGGAGTGAAAACGTGGTGGCTGACCACTTGAGCCGTATGTTGCATGAGGAGGAGGCCGTGCCTATCCAAGAGACATTCCCAGATGAGCAGCTGCTGTCCATCAAGGTAAGTGAGCCATGGTATGCTGATTTAGTGAATTATTTGGTGTCTAAACACATTACAAGAGAGCTAAACAAGCACCAACGTGAAAAATTTCAAAAGGATGCACGTTCTTATGTTTGGGATGACCCATACTTGTGGAAATATTGCCCTGATCAGATTCTTCGTAGGTGTGTGCATAATTCTGAGTTTAATTCAATTTTAACTTTTTGTCACACTTATGCATGTGGAGGTCACTTTGGCACTCAAAGTACAGCACATAAAGTTTTAGAATGTGGATTTTATTGGCCTACTATCTTTAGAGATGCTAGAACTTTTTGTATGACATGTGATCATTGTCAAAGAACTGGTAATATTAGTGCAAGAACCCAAATGCCGCAGCACCCTATATATTCTGTTGAAATCTTTGACGTTTGGGGTATTGATTTCATGGGGCCTTTCCCTTCTTCACATGGTTTCCTTTATATTTTGCTTGCTGTGGATTATGTGTCGAAATGGGTGGAAGCAAAAGCCACCCGTGCTAATGATTCTAAAGTGGTTGCAGATTTCATTAAAACTAACATATTTGCAAGGTTTGGAATGCCAAGAGTACTAATCAGTGATGGGGGGCTCCCATTTTTGCAATCGAACCATTGAGGCGCTGCTCAAGAAGTATAATGTCACGCATAAGGTTTCAACACCTTATCATCCTCAAACAAGTGGGCAAGCCGAGGTTTCTAATGGGGAAATCAAGCAGGTTTTGGAGAAGACAGTTGGACCAACTCGGAAGGATTGGAGCTTGCGTTTGAATGATGCATTGTGGGCGTATCGTACTGCCTACAAAACACCAATTGGGATGTCCCCATTTCGGCTGATTTATGGGAAACCATGTCACTTACCTGTTGAGTTAGAGCATCGGGCACATTGGGTTGTGAAGACATTCAACATGGACATTGATGCCGCTGGGATTCATAGGAAGCTTCAATTGAATGAGCTTGAAGAGATAAGGAATGAAGCTTATGAGAACGCTCACATTTACAAGGCGAAAACAAAGGCTGCCCATGACAAGATGATTCGTAGCAAAGTGTTCTTTGTGGGGCAGAAAGTGTTACTTTTCAATTCTCGCCTTCGGTTGTTTCCGGGTAAGTTACGTTCTAAGTGGATTGGTCCTTTTGTTGTTACTAATGTTTTCCCTCATGGTGCAGTTCAAATCCAAAGTTTGAAGACGGATCAAGAGTTTAAAGTGAATGGACATCGGTTGAAGCCATATTATGAGACTTTTGAGGAGCATGTTGTGGAGGATGTACCTCTCCATGCCGTGGGTTTCATGGGAGCATAAATGGAAGAATCGTCCGGCTGGAAGACGTTAAAGCAAGCGCTTCTTGGGAGGCAACCCATGTGTTCAAACGAGAGAAAGATGGAATTCTAGCTCCAAAACCAGATTTGCGTTCTTAAACTCTCTCTCTTTATTGCTTCTGTTTTGCCATATCTGTTATGTGTGTTAGTTGTGTTATTTGCTTGTTTTTGTTTGAGTTTATGTTTGAAACATTGAGGACAATGTTTGATTTAAGTGTGGGGGGGGGGGGTGTGAAACAAAGTGTTTGCATGAAATTCGTGGGTTTTTATCACCTATCGCTTTGAATGTTGTTTTCAGTGTTTTAAAGTGTTTTTAAGCTGTTTTGGAGTCTTTTAGTGTGTTTTGAAAAGAAAATCCGAAAATACCATAAAAATTTGAAAAATTGTTTTGAAAAACCCAAAAAGAGTTGTTTTTGTGTGTTTGTTTGTGTCTTAGGGTACCTTCCAACACAATGATGAGGATTCAGTTTTTAATTGCATGACTATTGAGGAAAGTTATAAACATGGATGGAGGTTTGAATTGCTCTCTGGTTTATGCTTGATTGTGGTTATAGTTCATGAATTCATGTTTAATCAAAAAGAGAAAAACTCAGTTTTAGTAACATGCTTGAAGGAAGAATCTCAAACTAACGCTACAACCCTGAGAGACTTGAGCTTAAAACGTTCTGTGGAGAGTTAAAAGTCTGAGCATTTATTGTTTTCTAAAGTCGTTGCATGATCTCATTATTCTTTGCTTGGTTGCTACTTAGAAGGCATTTCATTATTTAGTTCCAAATACTAGAACTCATACCCGTTTCATTCAAAGCTTGAAATTGATTAGCATAACACATAAACAAGATGAAGTTGTGTAGTGAACCAGTGCCAAATAGCCGAACCTCCCTATATTCTTTGTTTACCTACATTATCCCTACCTAGCCTAGATTAGGACCATCCTTACCCTTGTTCTTAAGGCGTAGCTAAGCATGACTTAGAGTGAATTCCCTTTGTTCGTTATTGGGCAGCAAACAAGTGTGGGGGAAAGAAAGTTGTGCGTTTATATGTGCCAAAGTCACAAAAGAGGCACTGGTGAAGAAAAAAAAAAAGAGAAGACAAATTCGTGCAAAAGAAGAAGAAGAAAAGTTTGTGAAAAAAAGTATGAAAAGTGTTCAAAATAAGTGAGAATAAGCTCACAAGTGTTGATTGTTGAAGAAAGGGTCCAAAAAGTTGAATTCGGCCCTAAAATATGTGTAATCTTCCCGTTATGTATCGAAGTGTGCGGCTGCATTCAAGAAAGGGAGTTCTAAGTGTCATATTCATTACTTTGCTTGCTTTTGCTTTAAGAACGTTTGTTTTCCTTACGTTTCTTTGTTAGCCAATACCCTTAGCCCCGTTACAACCCTATACTTCAATCTTGAGTGTTGTGTGTTTCAATATGTGGAGTTTGGGAATGGTACGAGCGTATGGTATCCCTGGTTCTCGCATCTAAATAGTAGCATTCCATTCATGAGATCATATCTAAACATGTTTATTAACTCCAGAAATTGCTTTCTTTGTCATAAACATATGTGAGTGTTCGTTTTCATGTTTACATCAATCTTCTCACATATACTTAGTATAGGGAGTGTAGTTAGACAATCTGAGTGAAAATAAGAGTGTACCTAGTGAGGAATTGAGTGAATTCTCTAAGGCATGTTACTACGTTCAAAACATTGTTTTAATTGGTTAGATGAGAGCTAATGGATGGTGATTGTGGTTAAGTATGTACTAAAGGGTGGGGAAGACTAAAAGCTATGGTTATGATGATCTTAAATATGTCATGTATGTTGGAAATCCCTGAGGTGAATGTTGGAAAGTCTAGTTTGTTTGGTGTTTGTTTCGTTTGTTTTGTTTCGTTTTGCTTGAGGACTAGCAAAAGCTAAGTGTGGGGGAATTTGATAGGAGCATATTTATGCGACTTAGTTAGCTTGTTTTCATGCATTTACGTTGTTAGTTCTTAGTTAATTTTGTATTTTAAGCTATTTTCGTGTGTTTGTAGGTTCAAAGTGTCAAGATGGCAAAAAGAAGCAATTTGGAGCATTCTAGAGCACTTTTGGGCCAAGATTAGGTAGTGCAAGCATGGAGGCAAGTTGATGGACGAAATTGAAGATATAAAGGCTTGAAATCAGCTAAGAAGATGGAAGAAGGAAGTCAAAGATAAAGAAGATAAGGAATCAGCTCAAAAGAAGGAGAATTATCCAAAACATTATCCAAAACAACCTTATCTTATCTTATCTTTTCCAATCCTTATCTTATCTTATCCAATCTTATCCTAATCTTATCCTTACCTGTTTTCTTCAGTTTAGGGGACTTAAAACCTGATTTCTAGAAGTCCTATCCCTTGTCCTATAAAAGTGGCGCCCTAAACTCTTCTAGAAACCCCAAAATCTGCCCAGAAACACATTCTTTCTAGAAGCCTAAAAATCTGGCGCCTCCCTCCTTTCTAGAAGGTCTTTTCCTTGCCTTGCAAGGCTCCCTGCCTTATCCCTTTGTGCCGTGCCTTCTCACTCCCATTCCCTCTTGGATTCTGACTTATTAAGCTTTTTCCTTGTGGATTTGGGTTCTACAATCCTTTTTAGACATTAATTGGACCACAATTCCTTTTCTAAAGTCATTGCCGCACCTAGAGTCCTAAATCCATGTTTTCTGCTAAGTCCAAGCCCTAATCTGATTACTCTAGGGTTTGTGATATATTTATAAACAAGTTAGAGGATTGCCGCACCATCCATCCACCTCCATACACATCTCATAACTCATCCTACACCACTACACCTTCAGAAAACCATACTTTGCCGCAGAGAAGAGAAGAGAAGGCTTGCCGTGCAACCATTGGAGTTTCTTGGAGTTCTTTCTTCTCTTGTTTGATCTTCATGTTTAATTTAACTTGCTTTTCAATTATGTTGAACATGTGGAACTAATTCCGTTGTAGTTAGAGGTGGAATCAAAGCCATGGACATATGTTTGATATGAATTGATTACCTTCAGTTATTGTTTCATAAATTGTGAATGTGATTTACTTATCTGTTTTATGAAGAACTTGTTCTTGTGTGTTGATTAAGGAGATCTACTTAGTTTGCATGCATGAATTTGATGCTAGGATATAAGGGAATTTCACCTAATCGTTAGGAACTTATATTCACAAGTAGTAAAGATTGCTAGTCACAATTGTGTTAAGTAAATCCTAGGCAAGAGTAACATGTGTATTCTGTAGTTATGAATGCCTTGTCAATGTTTATGATTTCCATGGAACTTAATGATCTTTGATATTTATCTCTATCATGCGTATTCCATAGTTAGGGAACTTGATAAGAATAATTTGATTGTGATGCGTTATCCATTCAATTCAATGAACTTAGGGAAATCTGGGAATTGATTAGTGCAATACAATTAATTCAAAGCATTGTCATTCATGGTTTATCGGAAGAATAACTGGAAATCGATTCGTATGCATATGTTCATGTGTGGAGAGGAACCCTCTAACTAGCTTTCTACCCCTGAATTCACCTCTATCTCTCTTTAATTCACTTTGTTTGCTTAAAACTGCTTAGTTTTGCTTAATTCGTCCAAAGTTGCCCTCAATTGATTGAGAATGGAGGATGGGAGAGTGCCAACGCTGTTGGGTTCCAAGGCCAAAATCAGCCGCGAATATGCAAATACCTACAATTCGGGTTGGAAAGATCATCCAAATCTGCGTTGGAGGGAACCCCAACAACCTCAACAACAAGGTGGATTTTGGCCACCAACCCCTGGGATGTTTCCAAAGCCATATGCAACCATGCAATCCCAAACACAATCTGCCCAAAATAACTCAGGTTCGTCTCTTGATAATGATCAAGTTATTCAATTACTAACTACTTTGGCACAGGGGCAGCAAAATCAAACCAAAGAGATGCAAAACTATGCCAAGGAGGTGCAAAATCAAGCCCGGGAGGTGACTGAATTGAAGAAACAGATGGTACAAATGGCTGAGTTTATGGGGCAGTTTCGAGAGCATGGCAAACTTCCTAGTTCTACCACTGTGAATCCGAAGGGAGGATTCGAATCTGTCAAGGCCATGACATTAAGAAATGGTAAAGAGGTTGGGACCGATCCACCAACATCCAAATCTGCCCAAAAGGAGGACGAAATGTTGCTGCAAGAGGAGGTAGGACAAGAGGAAGCCATGGCAAAGAGTGCTCCAACCTTGCCGCAGCCTTCCAATGCACCTAAACCTCCTAAATCGTCCAACAATGGTAAGCTGGGGTCAAATTCGATTAATTCTAACCTTGTTCCACCCAATGCACCATTTCCTCGCAGATTTATGCAATCAAGGAAGGAGGAAACCGAAAAGGACATTCTGGACACATTTCGAAAGGTGCAAGTCGATATCCCACTCCTTGATGCAATCAAGCAAGTTCCCAGATATGCCAAATTCTTAAAGGAGCTGTGCACGAAAAGGAAAAGGATTTCAAATAAGGAGGTGGTACAGGTAAGTGAGAATGTTTTAGCTGTTTTGCAACGAAAACTGCCCCCTAAATGCAAAGATCCGGGTAGTTTTACAATTCCTTGTGTTATAGGAAATACTCGATTTGAAAATGCCATGTTAGATCTAGGTGCATCAATAAATGTCATGCCTTATTCTATTTATGCATCTATGAACCTAGGCGAACTGAAAAATGATGGAGTGATTATTCAATTAGCCGATCGTTCTAATGCCTATCCAAGGGGAGTTTTGGAGGATGTTTTGGTGCAGGTTGACCACTTAATTTTTCCGGCTGATTTCTATGTGCTTGAGATGGAAGAGTCAGCCCACTCTTCCCCAATGCCAATTCTACTTGGAAGACCTTTCATGAAAATAGCCCAAACCAAGATTGATGTGGCCAAGGAGACGTTAACTATGAAGTTTGGTGGCGATAAGATTAAATTTAATGTTTCTAAGTCTGTTGAGAATCCTAATGTTGTTCATTCTTGTTTTGCCATTGATAAAATGAAAAATATAGGGCCGGACCGTTCAGCACCAAGCACAAAGGAAGCATCAAGAACCATACAAGACGAGGGAATTGCAGTGGAGCACAAGGACCATACGGCCATTGCCCTCAAAATGCCCAAATTGGCCGAAAGCACCATTGGGAAAAATGTTCGCAGTGCTGCCACTTCATCACAGCACATAGGTAGGCCACCTAATCCAAAACCAATTCCCATTAAAATTGATAGGTGGTTCCCTTCTTTGGTGTAGGCACCCAAGCAAATCCCCGATGGTGGGCGAATTTACATGAACCTTAGGGAACACAACGCACCAATCAGCAAACATCACTATCCCCTTCCATTCATTGATCCACTGTATGAGAACATTGTGGGGCAGGTTATGGAAGAAGTTCCCTTCCATGCCGTGGGTACCAATGGAGCTTAAACCGAGGAATCGTCCGGCTGCAAGACGTTAAAGCAAACGCTTCTTGGGAGGCAACCCATGCATTCGAATAAAGAAGACCTAGGAACAACCGGCTCAAACCCAAATTTGCGTTCCTAACTCTACTCCTTATTGCATTTATTTTGCCATGTGTGTCATGTTAGTTTGTTGTGTTGTTTGCTGTTTGCTTTCTGTGAGTTTATGTTTGAAACATTGAGGACAATGTTTGGTTTAAGTGTGGGGGGAAAACAAGTTGTTTTTGCATGATTTTCATGGGATTTTTTTTCACCTATCACTTCGAATGTTGTTTTTCACTGTTTTTAAGTGTTTTTAGTGTGTTTTGAAGCATTTTAGTGTGTTTGGAAAAGATAATCCGAAAATTTCACCGAAAATTTCATAAAAATTTGAAAAAGTGTTTTGAAAAACCCAAAAAGAGTTGTTTTTGTGTGTTTGTCTGTGTCTTAGGGTACCTTCCAACACAATGATGAGGATTCGGTTTTTAATTGCATGACTATTAAGGACAGTTATAAACATGGATGGAAGTTTGAATTGCTCTCTAGTTTATGCTTGATTATGGTTATAATTCATGAATTCATGTTTAATCAAAAAGGAGAAAATCAGTTTTTGTAACATGCTTGAAGGAAGGAACTCAAATTAACGCTACAACCCTGAGAGACATGAGCTTAAAACGTTCTTTGGAGAGTTAAACATCTGTGCATTTATTGTTCTCTAAAGTTGTTGCATGATCTCATCATTTCTTTGCTTGGTTGCTACTTAGAAGGCGTTTCATCATTTAGTTCCAAATACTAGAACTCATACCCATTTCATTCAAAGCATGATATTAAAGTGCATAACACATAGACAAGATGAAGTTGTGTAGCGAACCAGTGCCAAAAAGCCTTACCTCTGTGCATTAAGTTTTGTAGGATTAACCCCCGTTGAGCCTTGTTTAGCCATTTTTCTTTGTTTACCCACGTTTTCCCTACCTAGCCTAGATTAGGACCATCCTTACCCTTGTTCTTAAGGCGTAGTGAAGCATGACCTAGAGTGAATTCCCTTTGTTCGTCACAGGGGCAGCAAACAAGTGTGGGGGAAGGGGTGTTTGTGTGTGGGTGTGTGCCAAAGTATCAAAAGAGGCACAGGTAAAAGAAAAAAGAAAAAAAAAACAACGGAAGAAGAAGAAAATTCGTGAGAAAAAGAAAAGAAAAAGAAAAGTATGTGAAAAAGTGTGAAAAAGGTTCAAAATAAGTGAGATTAAGCTCACAAGTGTTGGTTGTTGAAGAAAGGGTCCAAAAAGTTGAATTCGGCCCTAAGTATATGTGATGTTCCCTTTATGCATCAAAGTTTGTGGCTGCGTTTCAAAAGGGAGTTCTAAGTGTCATATTCATTACTTTGCTTGCTTTGCTTTAAGAACGTTTGTTTTCCTTACCTTTCTTTGTTAGCCAATACCCCTAGCCCTGTTACAACCCTATACTTCAATCTTGAGTGTTGTGTGTTTTGATATGTGGAGTTTGGGATTGATATGAGCATATGGTATCCCTGGTTCTCACATCTAAGTAGTAGCATTCCATTCATGAGATCATATCTATACATGCTTAATAACTCCAGAAATTGCTTTCTTTGTTATAAACATATGTGAGTGTTCGTTTCCATGTTTACATCAATCTTCTCACATATACCTAGAATAGGGAGTGTAGTTAGAAAATCTGAGTGAAAATAAGAGTGTACCTAGTGAGGAATTGAGTGAATTCTCTAAAACAGCAAAACTAATTTAAACAGACTCAAAACAGGTACTAGAAAGTGAATTGGATGTATTTTAGACTTGTAAGACTCAAAACACTAAAAGGAGACAGATTTGGACGAATTTAACAAAACTAAAACACAAATAAGAACTGAGGGGGTTTTTGGACGAATTTGACAAAACTAAGTAAATTGCAGCAAACAAAGTAAATTAAAGAGAGGTGAAGGTGAATTCAGGGGTGAAAAACTAGTTAGAGGGTTCTTCTCCACACATGAACATATGCATACGAATTGATTTCCAGTTATTCTTTCGATAAACCATGAATGACAATGCTCCGAATTAATTGTATTGAACTAATTGATGTTAGAATTACTTGACACTCAAATTAAAACCCTATCGACGTAGTATATGAAAGTAGGGATCGTTTAAGGCCGGGGATTAGAAGGGATGCTAATCTATACAAATTAAACCCTAACACACTAAAACTGGACTCTAGACAATG
This sequence comes from Heteromeles arbutifolia, assembly GCA_024362995.1. Classification (NCBI taxonomy): domain Eukaryota; kingdom Viridiplantae; phylum Streptophyta; class Magnoliopsida; order Rosales; family Rosaceae; genus Heteromeles; species Heteromeles arbutifolia. The sequence continues at coordinate 30,992,838 of JANCRC010000002.1, read as the reverse complement.
AAAACAGGTACTATGGATCAATCTGAACGAATTTTAACTCTAGACAACCTAACTTGACTCAAATAACACAAAACAAACTTAAAACAACAAATAAAACTCAACTAAGCAGATTCTAGACACTAGAGACTCAAAACAGGCTAAATAGACTCAAAACAACAAAACTAACCTAAACAGACTCAAAACAGGTTCTAAGGGGTGAATTGGATGACTTTTGGACTAGTTAGACTCAGAACACTAAAAGGGGACAGATTTGGACGAATTTAAACAAACTAAGACTCAATTAAGAACTAAGGGGGTTTTTGGACGAATTAAGCAAAACTAAGCAGTTTTAAGCAAACAAAGTAAATTGAAAGAGATAAAGGTGAATTCAGGGGTGAAAACTAGTTAGAGGGTTCTTCTCCACACATGAACATATGCATACGAATTGATTTCCAGTTATTCTTTCGATAAACCATGAATGACAATGCTTCGAATTAATTGTATTGAACTAATTAATTCCCAGATTTCCCTAAGTTCATTGAATTGAATGGATAACGCATCACAACCAAATTATTCTTATCAAGTTCCCTAACTATGGAATACGCATGATAGAGATACATATCAAAGATCATTAAGCACCATGGAAATCATAAACATTGACAAGGCATTCATAACTATGGAATACGCATATTACTCTTGCCTAGGATTTACTTAACACAATTGTGACTAGCAATCTTTACTACTTGTGAATATAAGTTCCTAACGATTAGGTGAAATTCCCTTGTATCCTAGCATTAAATTCATGCATGTAAACTAAGTAGGCCTCCTTAATCAACACACAAGAACAAGTTCTTCATAAAACAGATAAGTAAATCACATTCACAATTTATGAAACAATAACGGAAGGTAATCAATTCATATCAAACATATGTCCATGGCTTTGAATCCACCTCTAACTAAAATGAAATTAGTTCCACATGTTCAACATAATTGAAAAACAAATTAAATTAAACATAGAAACAAAACAAGAGAAGAAAGAACTCCTCCTTCTCCAATGGAAGCCACGGCAAGGCCCTGTCTTCCCTTCTCTGCAACAAAATATGGATTTCTGAATGTATATGGGGGTGTAGAATTCGTATGGATGGGTGGTGGTCTGCGGCAAGGCTTGGAAATATGTATATATAGCATGGCAAACCCTAGGGAAATCAGTTTAGGACTTGGACTTAGCAGAAAAATAGGATTAGGGTGCGGCAATTAATTTGGAAAAGGAATTGTGGTCCAATTAATTTCTGAAAAGGATTTGTAGAACCCAAATCCACAAGGAAAAGGCTAACAAATCAGAATCTGAGAGGGAAAGGGATAGGGATGCACGGCATGGCTTGGATAAGGCAGGGAATTGAGTGCAAGGCAAGGCAAAGGCCTTCTAGAAAGGAGGGAGACGCCAGATTTATAGGGTTCTAGAAAGAATGTGTTTCTGGGCAGATTTTGGGGTTTCTAGAAGAGTTTGGGGCGCCACTTTTGTAGGAGAATGGATAGGACTTCTAGAAATTAGGTTTTAAGTCCCCTAAACTGAAGAAAACAGGTTAGGATAAGATTAGGATAAGATAAGGTAAGGATTGGATAAGATAAGATAAGATAAGGTTGTTTTGATAATGTTTTGGATAATTCTCCTTCTTTTGAGCTGATTCCTTATCTTCTTTATCTTCAATTTCTTTCTTCCATCTTCTTAGCTGATTTCAAGCCTTTATATCTTCAATTTCGTCCATCAACTTGCCTCCATGCCTGCACTACCCAATCTTGGCCCAAAAATGCTCTAGAATGCTCCCAATTGCTTCTTTTTGCCATCTTGACACTTTGAACCTACAAACACACGAAAATAGCTTAAAATACAAAATTAACTAAGAACTAACAACGTAAATGCATGAAAACAAGCTAACTAAGTCGCATAAATATGCTCCTATCACTAATCAATTCTCAGATTTCCCTAAGTTCATTGAATTGAATGGATAACGCATCACAACCAAATTATTCTTATCAAGTTCCCTAACTATGGAATACGCATGATAGAGACACATATCAAAGATCATTAAGTTCCATGGAAATCATAAACATTGACAAGGCATTCATAACTATGGAAAACGCATGTTAATTCTGCCTAGGATTTACTTAACATGATTGTGACTAGCAACCTTTACTACTTGTGAATATAAGTTCATAACGATTAGGTGAAATTTCCTTATATCCTAGCATCAAATTCATGCATGTAAACTAAGTATGCATCCTTAATCAACACACTAGATTAAGTTCTTAATAAAACAGATAAGTAAACCACATTCACAATTTATGAAACAATAACTGGAGGTAATCAATTCATACTAAACATATGTCCATGGCTTTGAATCCACCTCTAACTAAAACGAAATTAGTTCCACATGTTCAACATAATTGAAAAGCAAATTAAATTAAACATGGAAACAGAAACAAGAGAAGAAAGAACTCCAAGAACTCCAATGGTTGCAGGTAGGCTGCGGCACAACCCTTCCTCTCCAATGGAAGCCACGGCAAGGCCTTGTCTTCCCTCCTCTGCAGCAAAGTATGAATTTCTGAAGGTGTGGTGCTGTAGAATTCGTATGGATGGGTGGTGGTTTACGGCAAGGCTTGGAAATATGTATATATAGCATGGCAAACCCTAGGGGAATCAGTTTAGGACTTGTGATGTGATTAAAGTTAAGCACTCGAATTAAACCCTCTTGTTGTCAAATCGTAGTATAAATGCAAGTAGGGATCGTTCTAAACCGGGGATTATGAGGGCTTGCTAAAACCTCTAAACTGACTTAAAATACAAAAACAAAGTTAAAAACGTTTGAAAAGACTCAAAGGACTCTAAATAGAGTAGTAAGACTCAAAACAGGTTCAAAATACTCAAAACTGCTCAAAAACACTAATTGGACAGATTCTAGACACTAGACACAACTTTGGACGAAAATTGAATTAAACTTGACTCAAAACACACAAAAACACAAACTAAGACAGATTCTAACTAATTAGACTCAAACAAGTGAAGGGGGATTGGTTTTAGAGTGAAACTAAGTTAAAACTAACACATACTTTAAACTAGGCAGATTTAGACGAAATTGGGTTTTTAGGATGGATGGTGAACTAGCTAGAGGTTTCCTTATCCACACATGACTTATATGCATATAACTTGACTTCCAGTTACGTTTTCATTGAATTACGAATGACAATGCCCCAGATTAACCGTGTCAATCACTAATTAACCCTCAGATTCTCCTAATTTCATTGAATTGGACGGACAACTCATCTACAACCAAATTATTCTCATCAATTTCCCTACATGACATCATAATAGAGACACAATCAGAGATCATTACGCTCAATGAGAATCATAAGCATTGACGAGGCATTCATAACTATGACATCATGTTACTCACACCAAGAATTGAACTTAACACGATTGTTCCAGCAACCTTTACTACTTGTGAACATAAGTTTGTAACGATTATGTGAAACTTACTTATATCCTAGCATCAAATTTATGCATGCCAATTAAGTGTCGACCCTCAATCAACAAACAGAAATAAGTTCTAATTCAAACAGTTAAGCCAATTGCATTCATACTTCAAGAATCTGTAACTGAAATTTATCAAGTCATATCACACACAAAATCATGGTTTCAAAGTAGCCTCTAGCTAAAAAAACGAGTTTAGCCTCTCATGATTACAGCAAAACAAAGGAAAACTAAATTAATCAACGAAAACATAAGGTAGAAGACACCTAAGAACGCCCAGCACTCCAGATTAGGTGCAACACACTCCAAAGCTGCTCCTCCTCTCCTTGCAGGGCTGCGGCACAAGTGGTTTAGGGTTTATGAATGGTGTTTTGAATGGCTGAGATGTGTGGAGGTGTGTAGAATTCGTATGGATGGGTGGTGGTGTGCGGCAGGGCTTGAAAATATGTATATATAGCATGGCAAACCCTAGGGAAATCAGTTTAGGACTTGGACTTAGCAGAAAAATAGGATTAGGGTGCTACAATTACTTTTGAAAAGGAATTGTGGTCCAATTAATTTCTGAAAAGGATTTGTAGAGAGTCCCTCCACTTGAAGTTTGGATGTGCTTGTTGAGAGTCCCTCCACTTGAAGTTTGGATGATCTCTCCATCCCGGATTGTATGTGTTTGAGTATGGGTCGTGTCTTTGTTGGGTTTGGCCTTGAAAACCCACGGCTTGGGCAGTTTCCCACCCCCCATTCTCAATCAATTGAGGGCATTGATCGTTGAGATGTCCCTGCATAGAACACACTCCACATATGGCCGGCCCTTGTGCTTTGGTTCCATCCACAACCTGTGACAAAAGAAGAGTGAGATTAGCCATTTGAGATTGTAATTCTGAAATTGCATTTACCTCATTCACTTGTTGTTGCCGTGGCCCTTCTCTCTGTCCAACTCCTTCGTATTGTTGCGCATTCAAGGCTCGATTTGCAATTAGAGTCTTGGCAGCCACGGGTGTTTTGTCAACCAAAGCTCCTCCCGCTGAAGCATCAAGCATTTGTCTCTCAATGGGGAGAAGTCCTTCATAGAAATATTGGAGGAGAAGCTCTTCCTTCATTTGGTGTTGTGGACAAGAAGCAACAAGCGCCTTGAAATGCTCATAATAGGCTGGAAATGATTCCCCTTGGTTTTGTTGAATGCCACTTATCCTTTTCCTCAAGAGAATGACTCTTGAAGTTGGGAAAAATTTCTCTAAGAATGCGCGCTTCATGCTTTCCCACGAAGTAACGGTTCCAGGTGCTAGTTCGTAGAGCCAATCCTTAGCCTTTTCCAAAAGAGAGAATGGAAAGGCTTTCATCTTCAATATACTCCCATCAACATTGACAGGGGTCATGCTTGAACAAACCACTTCAAATTCATTCAAGTGCTTGTTCGGATCTTCCATAGACAACCCGTGGAATTTGGGGATGTGGTGCAACAAGCTAGACTTCAATTCGAATTCATCGGTCTTTCCCTGACTTGCCGCAAGGTATTGGATGCATAGAGGCACGGCATTGTCAAGTCCTGAGGCTGAAAGCTCTTTGATTGTACGATTGTCCACAGCCATGGCTTGTTCTTTCTCTTCTTGTTCTTCAAATTCAGATTCAGAGCTAGAACTAGTACCTATAACAAAGAAAGCAAAAAAAATCAGAAAACTAAGCAAAACAAAAACAAAAACAAGTTAAAATACACGGCAGAAAATAGGGAGATTAGCAAGTTTGCTAATCCCCGGCAACGGCGCCAAAATTTGATGTGAGAATTACTTGACACTCAAATTAAAACCCTATCGACGTAGTATATGAAAGTAGGGATCGTTTAAGGCCGGGGCTTAGAAGGGATGCTAATCTACACAAATTACACTCTAAAACACTAAACTGGACTCTAGACAATGAAAACAGGTACTATGGATCAATCTGAACGAATTTTAACTCTAGACAACCTAACTTGACTCAAATAACACAAAACAAACTTAAAACAACAAATAAAACTCAACTAGGCAGATTCTAGACACTAGAGACTCAAAACAGGCTAAATAGACTCAAAACAACAAAACTAACTTAAACAGACTCAAAACAGGTTCTAAGGGGTGAATTGGATGACTTTTGGACTAGTTAGACTCAAAACACTAAAAGGGGACAGCTTTGGACGAATTTAAACAAACTAAGACTCAATTAAGAACTAAGGGGGTTTTTGGACGAATTAAGCAAAACTAAGCAGATTTAAGCAAACAAAGTAAATTGAAAGAGATAAAGGTGAATTCAGGGGTGAAAACTAGTTAGAGGGTTCTTCTCCACACATGAACATATGCATACGAATTGATTTCCAGTTATTCTTTCGATAAACCATGAATGACAATGCTTTGAATTAATTGTATTGCACTAATTAATTCCCAGATTTCCCTACGTTCATTGAATTGAATGGATAACGCATCACAACCAAATTATTCTTATCAAGTTCCCTAACTATGGAATACACATGATAGAGATACATATCAAAGATCATTAAGTTCCATGGAAATCATAAACATTGACAAGGCATTCATAACTATGGAATACGCATGTTACTCTTGCCTAGGATTTACTTAACACAATTGTGACTAGCAATTTTTACTACTTGTGAATATAAGTTCATAACGATTAGGTGAAATTCCCTTATATCCTAGCATCAAATTCATGCATGTAAACTAAGTAGGCCTCCTTAATCAACACACAAGAACAAGTTCTTCATAAAACAGATAAGTAAATCACATTCACAATTTATGAAACAATAACTGAAGGTAATCAATTCATATCAAACATATGTCCATGGCTTTGAATCCACCTCTAACTAAAACGAAATTAGTTCCACATGTTCAACATAATTGAAAAACAAATTAAATTAAACATAGAAACGAAACAAGAGAAGAAAGAACTCCTCCCTCTCTAATGGAAGCCACGGCAAGGCCTTGTCTTCCCTTCTCTGCAGCAAAATATGGATTTTTGAATGTATATGGGGGTGTAGAATTCGTATGGATGGGTGGTGGTCTGCGGCAGGGCTTGGGAATATGTATATATAGCATGGCAAACCCTAGGGAAATCAGTTTAGGACTTGGACTCAGCATAAGCAAGGGATTAGGACCCTAGGTGCGGCAGAATATGTAGGAAAAAGGATTATGGCCCAATTGATTTCTGAGAAGGATTATAGAACCCAAATTCACAAGAAAATAGGCTAACAAATCAGAATCTGAGAGGGAAAGGGATAGGGATGCACGGCATGGCTTGGATAAGGCAGGGAATTGAGTGCAAGGCAAGGCAAAGGCCTTCTAGAAAGGAGGGAGACGCCAGATTTATAGGCTTCTAGAAAGAATGTGTTTCTGGGCAGATATTGGGGTTTCTATAAGAGTTTGGGGCGCCACTTTTGTAGGGGAATGGATAAGACTTCTAGAAATCAGGTTTTAAGTCCCCTCAACTGAAGAAAACAGGTTAGGATAAGATTAGGATAAGATAAGGTAAGGATTGGATAAGATAAGATAAGATAAGGTTGTTTTGGATAATGTTTTGGATAATTCTCCTTCTTTTGAGCTGATTCCTTATCTTCTTATCTTTGACTTCTTTCTTCCCTCTTTTTAGCTGATTTCAAGCCTTTATATCTTCAATTTCGTCCATCAACTTGCCTCCATGCTTGCACTACCCAATCTTGGCCCAAAAATGCTCTAGAATGCTCCAAATTGCCTCTTTTTGCCATCTTGACACTTTGAACCTACAAACACACGAAAATAGCTTAAAATACAAAATTAACTAAGAACTAACAACGTAAATGCATGAAAACAAGCTAACTAAGTCGCATAAATATGCTCCTATCAAATTCCCCCACACTTAGCTTTTGCTAGTCCTCAAGCAAAACGAAACAAAACAAACGAAACAAACACCAAACAAACTAGACCTTCCAACTTTCACCTCAGGGATTTCCAACATACATGACATATTTAAGATCATCATAACCATAGCTTTTAGTCTTCCCCACCCTTTAGCACATACTTAATCACAGTCACCATTCATTAGCTCTCATTTAACCAATTAAAACAATGTTTTGAACGTAGTAACATGCCTTAGAGAATTCACTCAATTCCTCACTAGGTGCACTCTTATTTTCACTCAGATTTTCTAACTACACTCCCTATACTAGATATATGTGAGAAGATTGATGTAAACATGAAAACGAACACTCACATATGTTTATAACAAAGAAAGCAATTTCTGGAATGCATGTTAGATATGATCTCATGAATGGAATGCTACTACTTAGATGCGAGAACCAGGGATACCATACGCTCGTACCAATCCCAAACTCCACATATTGAAACACACAACACTCAAGATTGAAGTATAGGGTTATAACGGGGCTAGGGGGTATTGGCTAACAAAGAAAGGTAAGGAAAACAAACGTTCTTAAAGCAAAAGCAAGCAAAGTAATGAATATGACACTTAGAACTCCCTTTCTTGAATGCAGCCACACACTTTGATACATAAGGGGAAGATTACACATATTTTAGGGCCGAATTCAACTTTTTGGACCCTTTCTTCAACAACCAACACTTGTGAGCTTATTCTCACTTATTTTGAACACTTTTCATACTTTTTCACAACTTTTCTTCTTTTTTCTTTTTTTCACGAATTTTTCTTTTTTTTTTTCTGCTTCTTCACCCGTGCCCTCTTTGATACTTTGTTGGCACACAATCAGACACATAAATCCCTTCCCCCACACTTGTTTGCTGCCTAATAACGAACAAAGGGAATTCACTCTAGGTCATGCTTAGCTACGCCTTAAGAACAAGGGTAAGGATGGTCCTAATCTAGGCTATGTAGGGATATTGTGGGTAAACAAAGAACATAGGCTAAACAAGGCTCAAAAGGGTTAAACCTACAATACATATGCAAAGGGTTAGGCTTTTTGGCTCTGGTTTTAAATAAACAACTTCATCTTGTTATGTGTTATGCTAATCAATTTCATGCTTTGAATGAAACGGGTATGAGTTCTAGTATTTGGAACTAAATGATGAAACGCATTCCAAGTAGCAACCAAGCAAAGAATAATGAGATCATGCAACGACTTTAGAAAACAAAAAATGCACAGATTTTTAACTCTCCAAAGAACATTTTAAAGCTCAAGTCTCTCAGGGTTGTAGCGTTAGTTTGAGATTCTTCCTTCAAGCATGTTACAAAAACTGATTTTTTCTCTTTTTGATTAAACATGAATTCATGAATTATAACCATAATCAAGCATAAACCAGAGAGCAATTCAAACCTCCATCCATGTTTATAACTTTCCTCAATAATCATGCAATTAAAAACCGAATCCTCATCATTGTGTTGGAAGGTACCCTAAGACACAAACACACAAAAACAACTCTTTTTGGGTTTTTCAAAACAATTTTTCAAATTTTTATGGTATTTTCGGATTTTCTTTTCAAAACACACTAAAAGACTCCAAAACGGCTTAAAAACACTTAAAAACACTGAAAACAACATTCAAAGTGATAGGTGATAAAAACCCACGAATTTCATGCAAAAACACTTTGTTACCCCCCCCACACTTAAATCAAACATTGTCCTCAATGTTTCAAACATAAACTCACACAAAAGCAAGCAAATAACACAACTAACACACATAACAGATATGGCAAAACAAAAGCAATAAAGAGAGAGAGTTTAAGAACGCAAATCTGGTTTTGGAGCGAGAATTCCATCTTTCTCTCGTTTGAACACATGGGTTGCCTCCCAAGAAGCGCTTGCTTTAACGTCTTCCAGCCGGACGATACTTCCATTTAAGTTCCCATAGTACCCACGGCATGCAGATGTAGTTCTTCCACCACATGCTCCTCAAACAGCTCGTGCATTGGATCTTTGAATGGTAAGGGATAGTGATCCTTCCGGATTGTGGCATTGAACATCCTAAAATCAATGTAATCATGCCCACCAACTTGGATTTGATTGGGAATCTGCACCATACAAGGTAACAACCTATTAGTTGAAATGGGAATCGAATCTGGAATAGATGGCTTACCAATGTACTGCAATGAAGTGGCAGCACTATGAACATTCTTCCCCATGATATTTTCGACCAATTGGGGCATTTTGAGGGCAGTGGCTGTATGGTCCTTGTGCTCCACTCCAATTCCCTCGTTTTGTATGGTTCTTGATGTATCCTTTGTGCTTGAACGGTCCGGCCCTATCTTTTTTATTTTATCCATGGCAAAACAAGAACGAACAACGTTAGGATTCTCAACAGACTTAGAAACATTAAATTTAATCTTATCACCACCAAACTTCATAGTTAACGTTCCCTTGGCCACATCAATCTTGGTTTGGGCTGTTTTCATGAATGGTCGGCCAAGTAAGAGTGGTAATGGATGGGAATGGTCTGAATCCTCCATGTCAAGCACATAGAAATCTGCAGGAAAAATCAAGTGGTCTACCTGCACCAAAACATCTTCCAAAACTCCTCTTGGGTATGCATTAGATCGATCGGCTAATTGGATAATAACACCATCATTTTTAAGCCCTCCTAGATTCATAGATGCATAAACAGAATATGGCATGACATTTATAGATGCACCTAAGTCTAACATGGCAGATTCAAAACGAGTATTTCCAATAACACAAGGAATTGTAAAACTACCTGGATCTTTGCATTTAGGGGGTAATTTCCTTTGTAAAACAGCAGAGACATTCTCACTTACTTGAACCACTTCTTTGTTAGAAATCCTTCTCCTTGTTGTACAAAGCTCTTTCAAAAACTTAGCATACCTTGGGACCTGCTTTATTGCATCAAGGAGTGGGATATTGACTTGAACTTTCCGGAATGTCTCTAAAATATCTTTTTCAGCATCCTCTTTCTTTGATTGCCGCAACCTGCCAGGAAAGGGCACAATTAGTGGAGTAGAGCTAGAAGAACTCATATTGGAACTTACCTTGATGGTTGGGGATGGTTTAGAAGTGGGAATTGGCTGCGGCAAAGATGTCTCTTTCCTTGCCGTGGGTTTGGGTGATTCATCCTCCTCCAATTGCAGCTTCGTGTCCTCTTCTTGACTTGATCTAGATGGTTGTGAATCAGTTCCAACCTGCTTACCACTTCTCAACGTGATTGCTTGGGCGGTTTCAAATCCTCCTTTGGGATTAACAACGGTTGAACTAGGAAATCTGCCTTGTTCTCTGAATTGGCCCATGAATTCAGCCATTTGCCCCATTTGTTTCTTCAATTCGTCCACCTCTTTAGCTTGATTCTTTATGCTCTGTATGTCCTGTGTCAAAGAGGTTAGTACTTGAAGAATTTTATCATTATCTAACAACGAACCTGAATTGGTTTGGGCCGAAATTGGTTGAGGATGTGTGGCTGCATATGGCCTTGGAAACATCCCAGGGGGCTGTCTAAATCCGCTTTGTGGCTGTGCTTGTTGAGAGTCCCTCCACTTGAAGTTTGGATGATCTCTCCATCCCGGATTGTATGTGTTTGAGTATGGGTCGTGTCTTTGTTGGGTTTGGCCTTGAAAACCCACGGCTTGGGCAGTTTCCCACCCCCCATTCTCAATCAATTGAGGGCATTGATCGTTGAGATGTCCCTGCATAGAACACACTCCACATATGGCCAGCCCTTGTGCTTTGGTTCCATCCACAACCTGTGACAAAAGAAGAGTGAGATTAGCCATTTGAGATTGTAATTCTGAAATTGCATTTACCTCATTCACTTGTTGTTGCCGTGGCCCTTCTCTCTGTCCAACTCCTTCGTATTGTTGCGCATTCAAGGCTCGATTTGCAATTAGAGTCTTGGCAGCCACGGGTGTTTTGTCAACCAAAGCTCCTCCCGCTGAAGCATCAAGCATTTGTCTCTCAATGGGGAGAAGTCCTTCATAGAAATATTGGAGGAGAAGCTCTTCCTTCATTTGGTGTTGTGGACAAGAAGCAACAAGCGCCTTGAAACGCTCAGAATAGGCTGGAAACGATTCCCCTTGGTTTTGTTGAATGCCACTTATCCTTTTCCTCAAGAGAATGACTCTTGAAGTTGGGAAAAATTTCTCTAAGAATGCGCGCTTCATGCTTTCCCACGAAGTAACGGTTCCAGGTGCTAGTTCGTAGAGCCAATCCTTAGCCTTTTCCAAAAGAGAGAATGGAAAGGCTTTCATCTTCAATATACTCCCATCAACATTGACAGGGGTCATGCTTGAACAAACCACTTCAAATTCCTTCAAGTGCTTGTTCGGATCTTCCATAGACAACCCGTGGAATTTGGGGATGTGGTGCAACAAGCTAGACTTCAATTCGAATTCATCGGTCTTTCCCTGACTTGCCGCAGGGTATTGGATGCATAGAGGCACGGCATTGTCAAGTCCTGAGGCTGAAAGCTCTTTGATTGTACGATTGTCCACAGCCATGGCTTGTTCTTTCTCTTCTTGTTCTTCAAATTCAGATTCAGAGCTAGAACTAGTACCTACAACAAAGAAAGCAACAAAAATCAGAAAACTAAGCAAAACAAAAACAAAAACAAGTTAAAATACACGGCAGAAAATAGGGAGATTAGCAAGTTTGCTAATCCCCGGCAACGGCGCCAAAATTTGATGTGAGAATTACTTGACACTCAAATTAAAACCCTATCGACGTAGTATATGAAAGTAGGGATCGTTTAAGGCCGGGGCTTAGAAGGGATGCTAATCTACACAAATTACACTCTAAAACACTAAACTGGACTCTAGACAATGAAAACAGGTACTATGGATCAAACTGAACGAATTTTAACTCTAGACAACCTAACTTGACTCAAATAACACAAAACAAACTTAAAACAACAAATAAAACTCAACTAGGCAGATTCTAGACACTAGAGACTCAAAACAGGCTAAATAGACTCAAAACAACAAAACTAACTTAAACAGACTCAAAACAGGTTCTAAGGGGTGAATTGGATGACTTTTGGACTAGTTAGACTCAAAACACTAAAAGGGGACAGCTTTGGACGAATTTAAACAAACTAAGACTCAATTAAGAACTAAGGGGGTTTTTGGACGAATTAAGCAAAACTAAGCAGATTTAAGCAAACAAGTAAATTGAAAGAGATAAAGGTGAATTCAGGGGTGAAAACTAGTTAGAGGGTTCTTCTCCACACATGAACATATGCATACGAATTGATTTCCAGTTATTCTTTCGATAAACCATGAATGACAATGCTTTGAATTAATTGTATTGCACTAATTAATTCCCAGATTTCCCTACGTTCATTGAATTGAATGGATAACGCATCACAACCAAATTATTCTTATCAAGTTCCCTAACTATGGAATACACATGATAGAGATACATATCAAAGATCATTAAGTTCCATGGAAATCATAAACATTGACAAGGCATTCATAACTATGGAATACGCATGTTACTCTTGCCTAGCATTTACTTAACACAATTGTGACTAGCAATTTTTACTACTTGTGAATATAAGTTCATAACGATTAGGTGAAATTCCCTTATATCCTAGCATCAAATTCATGCATGTAAACTAAGTAGGCCTCCTTAATCAACACACAAGAACAAGTTCTTCATAAAACAGATAAGTAAATCACATTCACAATTTATGAAACAATAACTGAAGGTAATCAATTCATATCAAACATATGTCCATGGCTTTGAATCCACCTCTGACTAAAACGAAATTAGTTCCACATGTTGAACATAATTGAAAAACAAATTAAATTAAACATAGAAACGAAACAAGAGAAGAAAGAACTCCTCCCTCTCTAATGGAAGCCACGGCAAGGCCTTGTCTTCCCTTCTCTGCAGCAAAATATGGATTTTTGAATGTATATGGGGGTGTAGAATTCGTATGGATGGGTGGTGGTCTGCGGCAGGGCTTGGGAATATGTATATATAGCATGGCAAACCCTAGGGAAATCAGTTTAGGACTTGGACTCAGCATAAGCAAGGGATTAGGACCCTAGGTGCGGCAGAATATGTAGGAAAAAGGATTATGGCCCAATTGATTTCTGAGAAGGATTATAGAACCCAAATTCACAAGAAAATAGGCTAACAAATCAGAATCTGAGAGGGAAAGGGATAGGGATGCACGGCATGGCTTGGATAAGGCAGGGAATTGAGTGCAAGGCAAGGCAAAGGCCTTCTAGAAAGGAGGGAGACGCCAGATTTATAGGCTTCTAGAAAGAATGTGTTTCTGGGCAGATATTGGGGTTTCTAGAAGAGTTTGGGGCGCCACTTTTGTAGGGGAATGGATAAGACTTCTAGAAATCAGGTTTTTAGTCCCCTCAACTGAAGAAAACAGGTTAGGATAAGATTAGGATAAGATAAGGTAAGGATTGGATAAGATAAGATAAGATAAGGTTGTTTTGGATAATGTTTTGGATAATTCTCCTTCTTTTGAGTTGATTCCTTATCTTCTTATCTTTGACTTCTTTCTTCCCTTTTTTTAGCTGATTTCAAGCCTTTATATCTTCAATTTCGTCCATCAACTTGCCTCCATGCTTGCACTACCCAATCTTGGCCCAAAAATGCTCTAGAATGCTCCAAATTGCCTCTTTTTGCCATCTTGACACTTTGAACCTACAAACACACGAAAATAGCTTAAAATACAAAATTAACTAAGAACTAACAACGTAAATGCATGAAAACAAGCTAACTAAGTCGCATAAATATGCTCCTATCATAGAAATCAGCGGGGAAGATGAGATGATTAACCTGCACTAAGACATCCTCCAAAACTCCCTTTGGATAAGCGTTAGATCTATCGGCTAATTGAATAATCACTCCATCATTTTTCAATTCGCCCAAATTCATAGATGCATAAATAGAATAAGGCATGACATTTATTGATGCACCTAGATCTAACATTGCATGTTCGAACCTGGTATTACCAATAACACATGGAATTGTAAAGCTACCTGGGTCCTTGCATTTGGGAGGCAATTTGCGTTGCAACACCGCTGAAACATTTTCACTTACCCGAACAACCTCCTTAGTTGAAAATCTCCTCTTTGTTGTGCACAGCTCCTTCAAGAATTTGGCATATTTGGGAACTTGCTTGATTGCATCAAGGAGTGGAATGTTGACTTGCACCTTTCGAAACGTTTCTAGAATGTCCTTTTCGGTTTCCTCCTTCTTTGATTGCATAAATCTGCGAGGGAATGGTGCATTGGGTGGAACAAGGTTAGAATCAATCGAATTTGAACCCAACTTACCTGTGGTGGACGTTTTGGAGGGTTTAAGTGCATTGGAAGGCTGCGGCAAGGTTGGAGCAACCTTTGCCGTGGCTTTCTCTTGTTATGCCTCCTCTTGTAACAACGTCTCATCCTCCTTTTAGGCAGATTCAGATGTTTTTGGATCGGTCCCAACCTCTTTGCCACTTCTTAGGGTCATGGCCTTGACATATTCGAACCCTCCCTTCGGATTCACAGTGGTAGAACTAGGAAGTTTGCCATGCTCTCGAAACTGCCCCATAAACTCAGCCATTTGTCCCATCTGTTTCTTCAATTCAGTCACCTCCCGGGCTTGATTTTGCACCTCTTTGGCATAGTTTTGCATCTCTTTGGTTTGATTTTGCTGCCCCTGTGCCAAAGTAGTTAGTAATTGAATAACTTGATCATTATCAAGAGACGAACCTGAGTTATTTTGGGCAGATTGTGTTTGGGATTGCATGGTTGCATATGGCTTTGGAAACATCCCAGGGGTTGGTGGCCGGAATCCACCTTGCTGTTGAGGTTGTTGGGGTTCCCTCCAACGCAGATTTGGATGATCTTTCCAACCTGAATTGTAGGTATTTGCATATGGGTCATATCGGGGCTGATTTTGGCCTTGGAACCCAACAGCGTTGGCACTCTCCCATCCTCCATTCTCAATCATTTGAGGGCAACTTTCAGATTGGTGGCCTTGCATGGTGCACACGCCACAAATTGGTGGTGGTTGTGATTTTGGTCCTTCGACAACCTGAGACACAAGGAGAGTAAGATTAGCCAATTGTGATTGAATTTCAGAAATAGCACTTGCCTCATTGACATGTTGCTGCCGTGGGCTCTCTCTTTGTCCTACACCTTCATATTGTTGTGCATTGAGGGCTCGGTTCGCAATTAAGGTTTTGGCAGCCACAGGCGTCTTGTCAACCAATGCACCACCCGCTGATGCATCTAGCATTTGGCGTTCAATGGGGAGGAGTCCTTCATAGAAGTATTGAATGAGCAGTTCCTCCTTCATTTGGTGTTGAGGGCATGACGCAACTAGGCCCTTAAAACGCTCATAATATGCAGGGAAAGACTCTCCTTGATTTTGCTGAATACCACTAATCCGTTTCCTCAAGAGAATGACTCTTGAAGTTGGGAAAAACTTCTCCAAGAATGCTCGTTTCATACTTTCCCAAGATGTGATAGTTCCGGGCGCCAATTCGTACAACCAATCTTTAGCCTTTTCCAACAATGAGAATGGAAAGGCTTTCATTTTCAAAATATTCCCATCGACATTAATGGGTGTCATACTTGAGCAAACCACTTCAAATTCCTTCAAATGCTTGTTTGGATCTTCCATGGACAGCCCATGGTATTTGGGAATGTGATGCAACAAGCTAGACTTCAATTCGAACTCGTCGGTCTTATCTGGAGCTGCCCTAGGATATTGGATACATAGGGGTACTGCATTATCCAATCCCGAGGCCGAAAGCTCCTTAATGGTTCGATTATCTGCAGCCATAACTTCTTCAACCTCGGCCTCCTCTATCTCCTCAGATTCGGCCTCTTCTTGCTCCTCAACCTCGGCTTCAGAACTTGAACTAGGTGGGTGAGGTTATGGGTTCTTTCTTTTCCTTCTCAAGGTTCGTTCAAAATCGCCGTCAAAATCCAAGATATGCTCACGAACCACTTGAGAACTACGAGTCATAAACTAGTACCTGAAAACAAAGAAAACAAACTAGAATCAGAATCTAGACTAGACTAACACACACACGAAGATAAAAAAAAAAACAAAATAACGGGGGATTAGCAACCCGGCAACGGCGCCAAAATTTTGATGTGATTAAAGTTAAGCACTCAAATTAAACCCTCTTGTTGTCAAATCGTAGTATAAATGCAAGTAGGGATCGTTCTAAACCGGGGATTAGGAGGGCTTGCTAAAACCTCTAAACTGACTTAAAATACAAAAACAAAGTTAAAAACGTTTGAAAAGACTCAAAGGACTCTAAATAGACTAGTAAGACTCAAAACAGGTTCAAAATACTCAAAACTGCTCAAAAACACTAATTGGACAGATTCTAGACACTAGACACAACTTTGGACGAAAATTGAATTAAACTTGACTCAAAACACACAAAAACACAAACTAAGACAGATTCTAACTAATTAGACTCAAACAAGTGAAGGGGGATTGGTTTTAGAGTGAAACTAAGTTAAAACTAACACAGACTTTAAACTAGGCAGATTTAGACGAAATTGGGTTTTTAGGATGGATGGTGAACTAGCTAGAGGTTTCCTTATCCACACATGACTTATATGCATATAACTTGACTTCCAGTTACGTTTTCATTGAATTACGAATGACAATGCCCCAGATTAACCGTGTCAATCACTAATTAACCCTCAGATTCTCCTAATTTCATTGAATTGGACGGACAACTCATCTACAACCAAATTATTCTCATCAATTTCCCTACATGACATCATAATAGAGACACAATCAGAGATCATTACGCTCAATGAGAATCATAAGCATTGACGAGGCATTCATAACTATGACATCATGTTACTCACACCAAGAATTGAACTTAACACGATTGTTCCAGCAACCTTTACTACTTGTGAACATAAGTTTGTAACGATTATGTGAAACTTACTTATATCCTAGCATCAAATTTATGCATGCCAATTAAGTGTCGACCCTCAATCAACAAACAGAAATAAGTTCTAATTCAAACAGTTAAGCCAATTGCATTCATACTTCAAGAATCTGTAACTGAAATTTATCAAGTCATATCACACACAAAATCATGGTTTCAAAGTAGCCTCTAGCTAAAAAAACGAGTTTAGCCTCTCATGATTACAGCAAAACAAAGGAAAACTAAATTAATCAACGAAAACATAAGGTAGAAGACACCTAAGAACGCCCAGCACTCCAGATTAGGTGCAACACGCTCCAAAGCTGCTCCTCCTCTCCTTGCAGGGCTGCGGCACAAGTGGTTTAGGGTTTATGAATGGTGTTTTGAATGGCTGAGATGTGTGGAGGTGTGTAGAATTCGTATGGATGGGTGGTGGTGTGCGGCAGGGCTTGAAAATATGTATATATAGCATGGCAAACCCTAGGGAAATCAGTTTAGGACTTGGACTTAGCAGAAAAATAGGATTAGGGTGCGGCAATTACTTTTGAAAAGGAATTGTGGTCCAATTAATTTCTGAAAAGGATTTGTAGAACCCAAATCCACAAGGAAAAGGCCTAACAATCAGAATCCAAGAGGGAAAGGGCCTGAAAACCCACGGCACAAAGGAATAAGCGCAGGGAATGCCTTGCAAGGCAAGGAAAAAGGATTCTAGAAGGGAAGGAGACGCCAGATTTTTAGGCTTCTAGAAAGAGTGTGTTTCTGGGCAGATTTTGGGGTTTCTAGAAGAGTTTGGGGCGCCACTTTTGTAGGGGAATGGATAGGACTTCTAGAAATCAGGTTTTAAGTCCCCTAAACTGAAGAAAACAGGTTAGGGTAAGATTAGGATAAGATTGGATAAGGTAAGATAAGATAAGATAAGATAAGGTTGTTTTGGATAATGTTTTGGATAATTCTCCTTCTTTTGAGCTGATTCCTTATCTTCAATGATTTGAATTTATTTCTCCAACCTTGAAACATATTCCTAACTCCATTTGGACTCCAAATTCGTCCATCTTCATGCCCATTGCTTGTGCTATCCATTCCAAGCCCAGATTTGCTCTAAAACGCTCCAAAATGCATCTTTTTGCCAACTTTGCTTCTTGGACCTAAAAACACACGAAAATGACTTTAAACACTATATTAAGCAACAACTAGCTAAACAAATGCAAGAAAACACACTAAATAAATAGCATAAATATGCTCCTATCAACTTGGACTCAGCATAAGCAAGGGATTAGGACCCTAGGTGAGGCAGAATGTGTAGGAAAAAGGATTATGGCCCAATTGATTTCTGAAAAGGATTTGTAGAACCCAAATCCACAAGGAAAGGGATAGGGATGCACGGCATGGCTTGGATAAGGCAGGGAATGCCTTGCAAGGCAAGGAACAAACCTTCTAGAGAGGAGGGAGACGCCAGATTTTAAGGGTTCTAGAAAGAATGTGTTTTGTGGCAAATTTTGGGGTTTCTAGAAGGTTTGGGGCACCACTTTTGTTAGGACAAGGGATAGGACTTCTAGAAATCAGGTTTTAAGTCTCCTAAACTGAAATTAAATCTCTTTTGTAGCTGAAAACAAGGTAGGATAAGATAAGATAAGGTTGTTTGGATAATGTTTTGGATAATTCTCCTTCTTTTGAGCTGATTCCTTATCTTCTTTATCTTTGACTTCTTTCTTCCCTCTTTTTAGCTGATTTCAAGCCTTTGTATCTTCAATTTCGTCCATCAACTTGCCTCCATGCTTGCACTACCCAATCTTGGCCCAAAAATGCTCTAGAATGCTCCAAATTGCTTCTTTTTGCCATCTTGACACTTTGAACCTACAAATACACGAAAATAGCTTAAAATACAAAATTAACTAAGAACTAACAACGTAAATGCATGAAAACAAGCTAACTAAGTCACATAAATATGCTCCTATCAAATTCCCCCACACTTTGCTTTCCCCACACCTGTTTTTCTGCATATTGTAGATCAAAAGGAATTCATTCTAAGTCATGCTTTACTATCCTTTAAAAACAAGGGTATGCATGGCAAGGAAGGGGAAAGGAATAGGAGGGTGCGGCTTGGACTTTTAAGGTAAGTTTAGGCTTCTAGACCAACCAATTAAGTGCCCTAACATAGTTTGGAATCCTTTTGTGGCTGGAACATAGGTGAGGAAGAATTAGGAAACTTCCAAACCAAGAATAGAAACTTTCAAGAATGGAAACCTCCAAGAATAGAAACTTCTAACTTTAGAAACTTTGGCTTCCAATTCTGAACTCTTCATTCTTCATTTGTCTTGAATCCAATTCTTCACATCTTCATTCAATCCTAGCTCATTTGATCTTCAATTTCGTCCATCCACTTAGGTTATGTTTTGTTTGTTTTGTTTTGCTCGAGGACTAGCAAAAGCTAAGTGATGTGATTAAAGTTAATCACACAAATTAAACCCTCTTGTTATCAATTGTAGTATAAATGCAAGTAGGGATCGTTCTGGACCGGGGATTAGGAGGGCTTGCTAATCTAACACAAACTGACTCAAATAAGCAACACAAGACTCAAAAGACTCTAAATAGACTAGTAAGACTCAAAACAGGTTCAAAACACTCAAAACTGCTTAAAAACACTAATTGGACAGAATCTAGACACTAGACACAACTTTGGACGAAAATTAAATTAAACTTGACTCAAAACACACAAAGACACAAACTAAGACAGATTCTAACTAATTTGACTCAAACAAGTGCAGGGGGATTGGTTTTAGAGTGAAACTAAGCTAAAACAAACAAGGACTTTAAACTAAGCAGATTTAGACGAAATTGGGTTTTTAGGATTGATGGTGAACTAGCTAGAGGTTTCCTTATCCACACATGACTTATATGCATATAACTTGACTTCCAGTTGCTCGTTCATTGAATTACAAATGACAATGCCCCAGATTAACTGTGTCAATTGATGTGATAAAAGTTAAGCACTAAAATTAAACCCTCTTGTTGTCAAATCGTAGTATAAATGCAAGTAGGGATCGTTCTAAACCGGGGATTAGGAGGGCTTGCTAAAACCTCTAAACTGACTCTAAAACACAAAAACAAAGTTAAAAACGTATGGAAAGACTCAAGGGACTCAAAACAAGCTAAAAACACTCAAAACTGCCTAAAAACACAATCTGGGCAGTTTTGGACTCTAAACACTTCTTTGGACGAATTTAAGGTTTTGACTTGACTCAAAAGACTCTAAAACACAAACAAAACAGATTTTAGACACTTTGAAACAAGAAAGTAAAAGGGGGTTTTGGTTTTTGACGAATTTAAAACTAAAAACAGAAACTTTGCATAAAAACTTTAGAAAAAACGATTTTGATGAATTAAGAAGGGTGAAAGGCTAGTTAGAGGGTCCTTCTCCACACATGATATATGCATATGAACCAATTTCCAGTTATTATTCCTTTAGACTTGAATGACAACACCCCAAGTTAACCGTGACAGCACAAATTAACCCTCAGATTTTCCTTAGTTCATTGAATTGAATGGAAGACGCATTACAACCAAATTATCCTTATCAAGTCTCCTAACTATGACAGCATGATAGAAAACATATCAAAGGTCATTACGTTCTTTGAAAATCATAAGTGTTGACGAGGCATTCGTAACTATGACAGCATGATACTCTTGCCTAGGACTTACTTAACATGATTGTGACTAGCAACCTTTACTACTTGTGAATATAAGTTCATAACGATTAGGTGAAACTCCCTTATACTCTAGCATCAAATTCATGCATGCAAATTAAGTGTCGACCCCCAATTAACACACACAAACAAGTCTTAATAACTCAGTTAAGCAAATCACATTCTCGTCTTAAGAAACAATAACTAGATGTAATCAATTCATATAAAACATATAATCATGGCTTCAAATTCACCTCTAACTATAAAGAAATTAGTTCCTCATATCCACAAACAAACAAACATAAATAAACTTAAACATTGAACAAAGATAGAAAACACCTAGAAAATGCTCCAGAGTCCTTTTTTCCTTGCAAGCTGCGGCACAAGAGGGTATGGCTGATTTGTGGTGTAGAGATATGTGAATGAGAGATGGTGTGTTGAATGGTGCAGCAAATATGTGAATATATAGAGGGAGGGTGCGGCACAATTAGATGGTGTAGGAAAAGGATTACAAAATGTAGTTTGTGTAGGAAAATAAAACACAATCCTAAGGGGAAAGGGTTTATGTAATCCTAGCAGGAAATAGGACATCTAGAAGACCAAAAACCAAAGGGAATTAGGATAAAGGTGCGGCTGGATCATGCATCTAGAAGGCTTGGGGCGCCACTTTTTTAGGGACTTCTAGAAAGAGTGTTATTTGGCTGATTTTGGGGTTTCTAGAAGGGGATAGGTGCAGCACCTTTATAGGAAGGGATAAGGTTCCTAGAAATCAGGTTTTAAGGTCTCCTAAACTGAAATTGAATCCCTTTTGCAGCAGGAATTAAGTTAGGAAAGGATTAGGATAGGATAGTATAAGGTTTGGATAAGATAAGGTAGTTTGGATAATGTTTTGGATAATTCTCCTTCTTTGTAGCTGATTCCTTTTAACTTGGATTTATTTCATCAACTCTTTTGCATATTCCTAGCCTCTCTTGAACTTCAAATTTGTCCATCCATCTTGCTCCAATCTTGTGATATCCATTCTTGGCCCAAAACTGCTCTAAAATGCTCCAAATTGCATCTTTTTGCATACTTTGCTTCTAGGACCTACAAACACACGAAAATGACTTAAGACACTATAATAAACAACAAATAACTAAGTAAATGCAAGAAAACACACTAACTAAGTCGCATAAATATGCTCCTATCATCAATGACGTGATTAAAGTTAAGCACACAAATTAAACCCTCGTGTTATCAATTGTAGTATAAATGGAAGTAGGGATCGTTCTGGACCGGGGATTAGGAGGGCTTGCTAATAACCTCTAAACTGACTCAGAAACATAAAAACAAAGTTTAAAACGTTTGAAAAGACTCAAGGGACTCAAAACAGGTTCACAAGACTCAAAACAAGCTAAAAACACTCAAAATTGGCTTAAAAACACCAATTGGACAGTTTCTTACTCTAAACACAACTTTGGACGAAAATAAGGTTTTGGTTTGGCTCAAAACACTTAAAAACATAAACGAAACAGATTTCAAACACTTTAAAACAAGAAAGAAAAAAGGGGGTTTGGTTTGGACGAATTTAAGTAAAACAAACAGATTGTAAAACTAAACAACTTTTAAAACGAATTTGGGGAATAAGATGGTTGATGGATTAGCTGGAGGCTCTTTCTCCACACATGACATATATGCAAACAAATCGATTTCCAGTTACTCCTTCATTGAATTATGAACGACAATGCCCCAAATTAACCGTGACATCACTAGTTAACACTCAGATTTTCCTTGTATTATTGGATTGGATGACAACATTCGACAACCCAAAGCATTCTTCAAAAGTCCCCTACATGACATCATAATAGAGATACAATCAAAGATCATTACGTTCCATGAAAATCATAAGCATTGACAAAGCACTTGCAACTATGACATCATGTCACTCATGCTGGGAATTGAACTTAACGCGATCGTGACCAGCGACCTTCACTACATATGAATATAAGTTTGTAACGATTATGTGAAACTCCCTTATACTCTAGCATCAGATTTATGCATGCCAAATAAGTGTCAACCCTCAATCAACAAACACAAATAAGTTATCTATCAAACAGTTAAGCCAATTGCATTCACGATTCAAGAAGTCATAACTGGAATTTATCAATTCATATTGCATACATAATCATGGCTTTGAAATCACCCCTAGCCAAGAGGGGTTTAGCCACTCATGTTCACAACAAAACGAAAGGAAAAGAAATTAAACATTGTAAACATAGAACGAATTACACCTAGAGTGCTCCAACAATCAAGCTCAAACATCCAAGAGTCCTTCATTCTTTCTCCTTGCTGCGGCACAAAGGTGGGTGAAGTGTATGGGATGTGTTTTGGGGTCAGGAATGTGTTTTAGGTTGAATGGGAGTTGCAGCAGAGGTGTGGATTGATTTCTGGCGTGAATGGATGAATGGGTGAATGAATGGATCCCCCTAGGTGCGGCAAAGAGTTTTATTTAGAGACTTTAGGGTAATAAAGCTAAGAAACAATTTAGGTAACAGAAATTAAACCAAAACTTTAAGGGAAATAGGAATTAAAGTCAGAATCCTAAGGAAATTGGGCAAGTAGATGCGGCAAGGATGGAAAGGGTAAGGGAATGCCTTGCAAGGCAAGGAAAAAGGGTTTCCTTGGTGATTTAGGTTCAGAAATTAGGCAAGTGGAAGATCCCTTGCACGGCAAGGAAGGGAATAGAGAGATAGGGTGCGGCAAGGGTTGTTTATGTGCAAGGAAGGTTCAATTTGTGTCCTAAAATGCATAGGAGGCCTTCAATGTTGCTGGAACTTAGGGACATTTAGGATTAGGAAAGGTCAAACCAAAATAGGAAACTTTGGCTTAACTTTCCTACTTCAAGTAGAAATCCTTGTTTGAGTAGGAATCCATCTTCAATTAGGAATCCTCCTTTGATTAAGAATCCTTCTTTGATTAGGAATCCTTCTTTAATTAGGAATCCTTCGTTGATTAGGAATCCTTCTAGTCTTCAATTTCGTCCATTCCTGTTGCTCCAAGCATGTAATAACCATTCCAAGCCCAATGATAGGAGCATATTTATGGGACTTAGTGTGTTTTCTTGCATTTACTTAGTTATTTGTTGCTTATTATAGTGTCTTAAGTCATTTTCGTGTGTTTGTAGGTCCTAGAAGCAAAGTATGTAAAAGGATGCAATTTGGAGCATTTTAGAGCAGTTTTGGGCCAAGAATGGATATCACAAGTATGGAGCAAGATGGATGGACGAATTTGAAGTTCAAGAGAGGCTAGGAATGTGCAAAATAGTTGAAGAAATAAATCCAAGTCAAAGAAGATAAGGAATCAGCTACAAAGAAGAAGAATTATCCAAAACATTATCCAAACTACCTTATCTTATCCTTATCTTATCCAAACCTTATCTTATCTTACCATGTCTTATCTTATCCTATCCTAATCCTTTCCTAACTTAATTCCTGCTGCAAAAGGGATTCAATTTCAGTTTAGGAGACCTTAAAACCTGATTTCTAGGAACCTTATCCCCTCCTACAAAGGTGCCGCACCTATCCCCTTCTAGAAACCCCAAAATCAGCCAAATAACACCCTTTCTAGAAGTCCCTAAAAAGGTGGCGCCCCAAGCCTTCTAGATGCATGATCCAGCCGCACCTTTCTCCTGATTCCCTTTGGTTTTTGGTCTTCTAGATGTCCTATTTCTTGCTAGGATTACATAAACCCTTTCCCCTTAGGATTGTGTTTTATTTTCCTACACAAACTACATTTTGTAATCCTTTTCCTACACCATCTAATTGTGCCGCACCCTCCCTCTATATATTCACATATTTGCTGCACCATTCACACCACCATCATCTCTCATTCACACATCTCTACACTACCATTCAGCCATACCCTCATTGTGCCGCAACCTGCAAGCAAGGAAGGAAGGAATCTGGAGCGTTTTCTAGGTGTTTTCTATCTTTGTTCAATGTTTAATTTTATTTATATTTGTTTGATTGCAAACATGAGGAACTAATTTCTTTATAGTTAGAGGCGAATTCAAAGCCATGGACATATGTTTTATATGAATTGATTTCCTCCAGTTATGATTTCATGAATTGTGAATGTGGTTTGCTTAACTGTTTTATTAAGAACTTGTTCTTGTGTGTTGATTAAAGATGCATACTTAGTTTGCATGCATGAATTTGATGCTAAAATATAAGGGAATTTCACCTAATCGTTATGAATATTTACAAGTAGTGGAGGTTGCTAGTCACGATCGCGTTAAGTAAATTCCTGGCAGGAGTGTCATGCTTTTCATAGTCACGAATGCCTTGTCAATGCTTATGATTTTCACAAAGCTTAATGATCTTTGTTTTGTGTCTCTATCATGCTTTTCATAGTTAGGGAGCTTAATAAAGAATGATTTGGGTTGTCATATGCTTTTCTTCCAATTCAATGAGTCTAGGGAAATCTAATGATTAATTAGTTCTACAAAATTAATTTGGGGCATTGTCATTCATGGTTTGTTGAAAGAATAACTGAAAATCAATTTATATGCATATGTTCATGTGTGGAGAAGGGCCCTCTAACTAGCCTTTCACCCGTTTTAAATCACCAAACTCGTTTTTCTAAAAGTTTTTATGCAAAATTTCTGTTTTAAGTTTTAATTTCGTCAAAAACAATCCCCCTTTCATTTAATCTTGTTTTTAGAGTCAAAACCTGTTTTCTTTTAGTTGTTTGAGTCTTTTTAGTTCTATTTTCGTCAAAACCAATTGATAGGTTTAGATTTGAGTCTTTCTGATTGTTTCTTGCTGTTTTGAGTGTTTTAAGTTAGTTTAGAGTCTATAGAGTCTAGTTTAGTGTTTTTGAGTCTTATTTGTGTTGATTAGCATCCCTAGTTAATCCCCGGTCTAGAACGATCCCTACTTACATCATTGCTACAATTGTCATCAATAGGGTTTAATTTGTGTGTCAAGTTAATTTTCACATCACCCAATTTTGCTCCAAAATGCACTTTCTTGCATACTTTGTCCTTAGAACCTGAAAACACACGAAAATGGCTTAAAAGACTAAAATAACAGAAATGACAACGTAAATGCATAAGAGCAAGCCAACTCAGTCGCCTGATTATGCTCCTATCAAATTCCCCCACACTTAGCTTTTGCTAATCTTTGAGCAAAACAAAACAAACAAAAGAAAACGAAACGAAACAACACTTTAGAACTCTTTTTCTCATAATTTTCAACTCTTTTTCACTGTTTTCACAACTTTTCTTTTTTTCTTTTTCTTTTTCCACGAATTTTCTTTTCTTTTGAAACACAAAATGTAGAACTGAGCTTAAAACAACCAATCCTTCCCCCACACTTGATTTTCTACATAATGTAGATCAAAAGGAATTCATTCTAAGTCATGCTTCACTATCCTTTAAGAACAAAGGGTATGGATAGTCCTAATCTAGGCTAGGTAAGGATAATGTGGTTAACAAAGAACATAGGCTAAACAAGGCTCAAACGAGGTTAAACCTACAAGACATATGAAGTAGAAAGGTACGGCTGTTTGGCTGTGGTGGCAACTAAACAACTTCATCTTGTTTATTTGTTATGCAAATCAATGTCATGCTTCGAATGATACGGGCATGAGTTCTAGTATTTGGAACTATAATGATGAAAATGCATTCTAAGTAGAAACCAAGCAAAGAATAATGAGATCATTCAACGACTTTAGAAAACAAGAATGCACATAATATTAACTCTCCAAAGAACGTTTTAGGCTCAAGTCTCACAGGGTTGTAGCGTTAATTTGAGTTCCTTCCTTCAAGCATGTTACAAAAACTGATTTTTCCTTTATGATTGCATGTGAATTCATAAATTATAACCACAACCAAGCATAAACCAAAGAGTAAATCAAACTTTCATCCATGTTTCTAACTCTCTTTAACAGTCATGTAATTAAAAACCAAATAATCATCATTGTGTTGGAAGGTACCCTAAGACACAAACAAACACACAAAAACAACTCTTTTTGGGTTTTTCAAAACAATTTTTCAAATTTTTATGAGATTTTCGGATTTTTATGTCAAAACACACTAAAACACACCAAAACAACTTTAAAACACTTAAAAACAGCAAGGAACAACTTTCGAAGTAATGGGTGATAGAATCCCACGAAAATCATGCAAAAACAGCTTGTTTACCCCCCCCCCCCCCCCCCACACACACACTTAAATCAAACATTGTCCTCAATGTTTCAAGCATAAACTCACACAAAAAACAAGCAAACTGACAAACAACGAATAGACAAACTAAACATGGCAGAATAGAAACAACAACAAGAAGAAGGGTTTAGGAATGCAAATTTGGAATTGGAGTGATTCCTAGGTCTTCCTTTGTTGAATGCATGGGTTGCCTCCCAAGAAGTGCTTGCTTTAACGTCTTGCAACCGGACGAAGAACTCATTCACTCCCCATCGGAGCCCACGGCTTGGAGAGGGATCTCCTCCACAACCTGCCCCACGGCACTCTCATAATATGGCTTCAATCGATGTCTGTTTACCTTGAATTCTTGTCTATTCCTTAAGCTTTGGACTTGAACTGCACCATATGGAAAAACATTAGTAACAACAAAAGGTCCAATACACTTAGAACGTAACTTACAAGGGAATAAACGTAAACGGGAGTTGAAAAGCCACACTTTCTGCCCAATGGAGAATGTTTTGCCCCGAATCATCTTGTCATGAAACGCCTTTGTTTTCTCCTTGTAAATTTGGGCATTCTCATATGCTTCGTTCCTTAGCTCCTCAAGTTCATTCAATTAGAGCTTTCTATGCATTCCAGCAGCATCTAAGTCCAAATTGAATGTTTTCA
Source organism: Heteromeles arbutifolia (assembly GCA_024362995.1). Lineage (NCBI taxonomy): Eukaryota > Viridiplantae > Streptophyta > Magnoliopsida > Rosales > Rosaceae > Heteromeles > Heteromeles arbutifolia. Next base: position 30,964,948 of record JANCRC010000002.1, on the reverse strand, counting down.
CAGCCCAATGCGCCTTGTGCTGTAGTTCCACAGGTAGGTGACACGGCTTGCCATAGATTAGTCGAAATGGAGACATCCCTAGGGGTGTTTTGTAGGCAGTTCGATAAGCCCACAGTGCATCGTTTAAACGCAAGCTCCAATCCTTTCAGGTTGGTGATGTGAAATATATAAGCACACAAATTAAACCCTCTTCTTGACAATTGTAGTATATGTATAAGTAGGGATCGTTCTGGACCGGGGATTAGGAGAGATTTGCTAAACACTTGAAACTGACTCAAAAACGTAAAAACAAAGTTTAAAACACTAATCTAGACTCAAAGAATGCAAAACTATACTTTAAAATACTAAAACAAACCAAAAGACTCAAAACAGCAAACAAACACTCAAAACTGCCTTAGAACCACTTTCTGGGCAGTTTTGAGCACTAAGGAAGAATTTGGACGAAAATATGTTATAACTTGACTCAAAAGACTAAAAGAAAACAGATTTAGACTCTAAAAACAAGACTTAAAAGCAAGGGGGATTGTTTTGACGAAATTGAAATTTAAAACCGAAACTTGTAACCAAACTTTAAAGAAAAACGATTTTTTGATGAAATTGAGAAGGGTAAAAGGCTAGTTAGAGGGATCCTCATCCACACATAAACATATGTATACAACTTGATTCCCAGTTACTCTTTCAATAAACCATGAATGACAATGTTCCGAATTAATTGTATTGAACTAATCAATTCCCAGATTTCCCTAGATTCATTGAATTGAATGGATAACGCCCCTAACTAATAGGGGTTTAGTTCCTCATGATAGCAATTAAACAAAGAAAACTGAATTGAAACATTAAAAACAAAGATAGACAACACCTAAGAACGCTCCAACAATTCAATGCTTTGAATGACAGTCACGACTTAGAATGGCACCTTCTCCTTCCTTCCTTGAATAGTTGCGGCACAAAAGGGGTTTTCTGGGTTTTGGGGATGTGTTTGGTGAAGGATGGATGATGATGAATGGCGTGGGGGGTTTTGTAGAGAGGGCTGCGGATGAATAAGTGTGAAGGCAGAGAATGAATGGAAGGCTTCATTGTTAAATGGCACGGCAAAGATGGGTATTTATAGGGGTTAAGGTGCGGCATAAGTGGCTTTAGGAATCAGAGAGGAATTACACAACCTACACCCATCAGGAATAGGCCATCTAGAAGGTAGGAAATCCCAAAGGACAAGGATTCCATGCGGCAGATATGTGTGGTTTCCTAACAGGACATTTGGTCTTCTAGAAGGAAATAAAACCACCTAGGAGAAGGGATAAGGGTGCGGCAAGGCTAAGGGTTTCTAGAAACTTAATTTAAATGTCCCCCAATCAGAAAATAAACCCTCATTGTACCAGGAATTGAATTAGCAAAGGATTAGGATAGGATAAGGTTAGTTAAGATAGCATAAGGATTGGATAAGATAAGATAAGATAAGGTTGTTTGGATAATGTTTTGGATAATTCTCCTTCTTTTGAGCTGATTCCTTATCTTCTTTGATTTGAATTTATTTCTCCAACCTTGAAACATATTCCTAGCTCCATTTGAACTCCAAATTCGTCCATCTGCTTGCCCATTGCTTGTGCTATCCATTCCAAGCCCAGATTTGCTCTAAAATGCTCCAAATTGCATCTTTTTGCCAACTTTGCTTCTTGGACCTAAAAACACACGAAAATGACTTTAAACACTATACTAAGCAACAAATAGCTAAGTAAATGCAAGAAAACACACTAACTAAGTCGCATAAATATGCTCCTATCAAATTCCCCCACACTTAGCTTTTGCTAGTCCTTGAGCAAAACATAACCTAAACCTTCCAACGTGATAGGAGCATATTTATGCTACTTATTTAGTGTGTTTTCTTGCATTTGTTTAGCTAGTTGTTGCTTAATATAGTGTTTAAAGTCATTTTCGTGTGTTTTTAGGTCCAAGAAGCAAAGTTGGCAAAAAGATGCATTTTGGAGCATTTTAGAGCAAATCTGGGCTTGGAATGGATAGCACAAGCAATGGGCATGAAGATGGACGAATTTGGAGTCCAAATGGAGTTAGGAATATGTTTCAAGGTTGGAGAAATAAATTCAAATCATTGAAGATAAGGAATCAGCTCAAAAGAAGGAGAATTATCCAAAACATTATCCAAAACAACCTTATCTTATCTTATCTTATCCAATCCTTATCCTATCTTACCTTACCTTATCCAATCTTATCCTAATCTTATCCTAACCTGTTTTCTTCAGTTTAGGGGACTTAAAACCTGATTTCTAGAAGTCCTATCCATTCCCCTACAAAAGTGGCGCCCCAAACTCTTCTAGAAACCCCAAAATCTGCCCAGAAACACATTCTTTCTAGAAGCCTAAAAATCTGGCGTCTCCTTCCCTTCTAGAATCCTTTTTCCTTGCCTTGCAAGGCATTCCCTGCGCTTATTCCTTTGTGCCGTGGGTTTTCAGGCCCTTTCCCTCTTGGATTCTGATTGTTAGGCCTTTTCCTTGTGGATTTGGGTTCTACAAATCCTCTTCAGAAATTAATTGGACCACAATTCCTTTTCAAAAGTAATTGCCGCACCCTAATCCTATTTTTCTGCTAAGTCCAAGTCCTAAACTGATTTCCCTAGGGTTTGCCATGCTATATATACATATTTTCAAGCCCTGCCGCACACAACCACCCATCCATACGAATTCTACACACCTCCACACGTCTCAGCCATTCCAAACACCATTCATAAACCCTAAACCACTTGTGCCGCAGCCTTGCAAGGAGAGGAGGTGCAGCTTTGGAGCGTGTTGCACCTAATCTGGAGTGCTGGGCGTTCTTAGGTGTCTTCTACCTTATGTTTTCGTTGATTAATTTAGTTTTCCTTTGTTTTGCTGTAATCATGAGAGGCTAAACTCGTTTTTTTAGCTAGAGGCTACTTTGAAACCATGATTTTGTGTGTGATATGACTTGATAAATTTCAGTTACAGATTCTTGAAGTATGAATGCAATTGGCTTAACTGTTTGAATTAGAACTTATTTCTGTTTGTTGATTGAGGGTCGACACTTAATTGGCATGCATAAATTTGATGCAAGGATATAAGTAAGTTTCACATAATCGTTACAAACTTATGTTCACAATTAGTAAAGGTTGCTGGAACAATCGTGTTAAGTTCAATTCTTGGTGTGAGTAACATGATGTCATAGTTATGAATGCCTCGTCAATGCTTATGATTCTCATTGAGCGTAATGATCTCTGATTGTGTCTCTATTATGACGTCATGTAGGGAAATTGATGAGAATAATTTGGTTGTAGATGAGTTGTCCGTCCAATTCAATGAAATTAGGAGAATCTGAGGGTTAATTAGTGATTGACACGGTTAATCTGGGGCATTGTCATTCGTAATTCAATGAAAACGTAACTGGAAATCAAGTTATATGCATATAAGTCATGTGTGGATAAGGAAACCTCTAGCTAGTTCACCATCCGTCCTAAAAACCCAATCTCGTCTAAATCTGCCGAGTTTAAAGTCTGTGTTAGTTTTAACTTAGTTTCACTCTAAAACCAATCCCCCTTCACTTGTTTGAGTCTAATTAGTTAGAATCTGTCTTAGTTTGTGTTTTTGTGTGTTTTGAGTCAAGTTTAATTCAATTTTCGTCCAAAGTTGTGTCTAGTGTCTAGAATCTGTCCAATTAGTGTTTTTGAGCAGTTTTGAGTATTTTGAACCTGTTTTGAGTCTTACTAGTCTATTTAGAGTCCTTTGAGTCTTTTCAAACGTTTTTAACTTTGTTTTTGTATTTTAAGTCAGTTTAGAGGTTTTAGCAAGCCCTCCTAATCCCCGGTTTAGAACGATCCCTACTTGCATTTATACTACGATTTGGCAACAAGAGGGTTTAATTTGAGTGCTTAACTTTAATCACATCAAAATATTGGCGCCGTTGCCGGGGATTAGCAACTTTGCTAATACCCCGTTATTTTGTTTTTTTTTATCTTCGTGTGTGTGTTAGTCTAGTCTAGATTCTGATTCTAGTTTGTTTTCTTTGTTTTCAGGTACTAGTTTATGACTCGTAGTTCTCAAGTGGTTCGTGAGCATATCTTGGATTTTGACGGCGACTTTGAACGAACCTTGAGAAGGAAAAGAAAGAACCCAGAACCTCACCCACCTAGTTCAAGTTCTGAAGCCGAGGTTAAGGAGCAAGAAGAGGCCGAATCTGAGGAGATAGAGGAGGCCGAGGTTGAAGAAGTTATGGCTGCAGATACTCGAACCATTAAGGAGCTTTCGGCCTCGGGATTGGATAATGCAGTACCCCTATGTATCCAATATCCTAGGGCAGCTCCAGATAAGACCGACGAGTTCGAATTGAAATCTAGCTTGTTGCATCACATTCCCAAATACCATGGGCTGTCCATGGAAGATCCAAACAAGCATTTGAAGGAATTTGAAGTGGTTTGCTCAAGTATGACACCCATTAATGTCGATGGGAATATTTTGAAAATGAAAGCCTTTCCATTCTCATTGTTGGAAAAGGCTAAAGATTGGTTGTACGAATTGGCGCCCGGAACTGTCACATCTTGGGAAAGTATGAAACGAGCATTCTTGGAGAAGTTTTTCCCAACTTCAAGAGTCATTCTCTTGAGGAAACGGATTAGTGGTATTCAGCAAAATCAAGGAGAGTCTTTCCCTGCATATTATGAACGTTTTAAGGGCCTAGTTGCGTCATGCCCTCAACACCAAATGAAGGAGGAACTGCTCATTCAATACTTCTATGAAGGACTCCTCCCCATTGAACGCCAAATGCTAGATGCATCAGCGGGTGGTGCATTGGTTGACAAGACGCCTGTGGCTGCCAAAACCTTAATTGCGAACCGAGCCCTCAATGCACAACAATATGAAGGTGTAGGACAAAGAGAGAGCCCATGGCAGCAACATGTCAATGAGGTAAGTGCTATTTCTAAAATTCAATCACAATTGGCTAATCTTACTCTCCTTGTGTCTCAGGTTGTCGAAGGACCAAAATCACAACCACCACCAATCTGTGGCGTGTGCACCATGCAAGGCCATCAATCTGAAAGTTGCCCTCAATTGATTGAGAATGGAGGATGGGAGAGTGCCAACGCTGTTGGGTTCCAAGGCCAAAATCAGCCCCGATATGACCCATATGCAAATACCTACAATTCAGGTTGGAAAGATCATCCAAATCTGCGTTGGAGGGAACCCCAACAACCTCAACAGCAACGTGGATTCCGGCCACCAACCCCTGGGATGTTTCCAAAGCCATATGCAACCATGCAATCCCAAACACAATATGCCCAAAATAACTCAGGTTCGTCTCTTGATAATGATCAAGTTATTCAATTACTAACTACTTTGGCACAGGGGCAGCAAAATCAAACCAAAGAGATGCAAAACTATGCCAAGGAGGTGCAAAATCAAGCCCGGGAGGTGACTGAATTGAAGAAACAGATGGGACAAATGGTTGAGTTTATGGGGCAGTTTCGAGAGCATGGCAAACTTCCTAGTTCTACCACTGTGAATCCGAAGGGAGGGTTCGAATCTGTCAAGGCCATGACCCTAAGAAGTGGCAAAGAGGTTGGGACCGATCCAAAAACATCTGAATCTGCCCAAAAGGAGGATGAGACGTTGTTACAAGAGGAGGCAGAACAAGAGAAAGCCACGGCAAAGGTTGCTCCAACCTTGCCGCAGCCTTCCAATGCACTTAAACCCTCCAAAACGTCCACCACAGGTAAGTTGGGTTCAAATTCGATTGATTCTAACCTTGTTCCACCCAATGCACCATTCCCTCGCAGATTTATGCAATCAAAGAAGGAGGAAACCGAAAAGGACATTCTAGAAACGTTTCGAAAGGTGCAAGTCAACATTCCACTCCTTGATGCAATCAAGCAAGTTCCCAAATATGCCAAATTCTTGAAGGAGCTGTGCACAACAAAGAGGAGATTTTCAACTAAGGAGGTTGTTCGGGTAAGTGAAAATGTTTCAGCGGTGTTGCAACGCAAATTGCCTCCCAAATGCAAGGACCCAGGTAGCTTTACAATTCCATGTGTTATTGGTAATACCAGGTTCGAACATGCAATGTTAGATCTAGGTGCATCAATAAATGTCATGCCTTATTCTATTTATGCATCTATGAACTTGGGCGAATTGAAAAATGATGGAGTGATTATTCAATTAGCCGATAGATCTAACGCTTATCCAAAGGGAGTTTTGGAGGATGTTTTGGTGCAGGTTGACCACTTAATTTTTCCGGCTGATTTCTATATGCTTGAGATGGAAGAGTCAGCCCATTTTTCCCCAATGCCAATTCTACTTGGAAGACCTTTCATGAAAACGGCCCAAACCAAGATTGATGTGGCCAAGGGGACGTTAACTATGAAGTTTGGTGGCGATAAGATTAAATTTAATGTTTCTAAGTCTGTTGAGAATCCTAATGTTGTTCACTCTTGTTTTGCCATTGATAAAATAAAAAAGATAGGGCCGGACCGTTCACCACCAAGCACAAAGGATGCATCAAGAGCCATACAAGACGAGGGAATTGGAGTGGAGCATAAGGACCATACGGCCACTGCCCTCAAAATGCCCAAATTGGCCGAAAGCACCATGGGGAAAAATGTTCACATTGCCGCTACTTCATCACAACACATAGGTAAGCCACCTAATCCAAATCCAATTCCCATTAAAATTGATAGGTGGTTCCCTTCTTTGGTGCAGGTACCCAAGCAAATCCCCAATGGTGGGCGAATTTACATGAACCTTAGGGAACAAAACGCACCAATCAGCAAACATCACTATCCCCTTCCATTCAACGATCCACTGTATGAGAACTTTGAGGGGCAGGTTGTGGAAGAAGTTCCTTTCCATGCCGTGGGCTCCAATGATGCTTAAACCGAGGAATCGTCCGGCTGCAAGACGTTAAAGCAAGCGCTTCTTGGGAGGCAACCCATGCATTCGAATAAAGACGACCTAGGAACAACCAGCTCAGACCCAGATTTGCGTTCTTAACTCTACTCTTTATTGCTTTTGTTTTGCCATATCTGTTATGTGTGTTAGTTGTGTTGTTTGCTTGCTTGTGTGTGAGTCCTTGCTTGAAACATTGAGGACAATGTTTGATTTAAGTGTGGGGGGGTAACCAAAATGTTTTGATGCAAATTCGTAGGGTTTTATCACCCATAACTTCTAATGTTGTTCCTTGCTGTTTTTAAGTGTTTTTAAGCTGTTTTGATTCAAAAATCCGAAAATCCCATAAAAATTTGAAAAATTGTTTTAAAAAACCCAAAAAGAGTTGTTTTTGTGTGTTTGTTTGTGTCTTAGGGTACCTTCCAACACAATGATGAGGATTTGGTTTGTAATTGCATGACTATTAAAGAGAGTTGTAAACATGGATGAAAGTTTGATTTACTCTTTGGTTTATGCTTGGTTGTGGTTATAACTTATGAATTCACATGCAATCATAATGGAAAAATCAGTTTTTTGTAACATGCTTGAAGGAAGGAACTCAAACTAACGCTACAACCCTGAGAGACTTGAGCCTTTAACGTTCTTTGGAGAGTTAAAAAAAATCTGTGCATTTGTTGTTTTCTAAAGTCGTTGCATGATCTCATTATTCTTTGCTTGGTTGCTACTTAGAAGGCGTTTCATCATTTAGTTCCAAATACTAGAACTCATATCCGTTTTATTCAAAGCATGAAATTGATTCGCATAACACATAACAAGATGAAGTGTTTAGTTAAAACCAGTGCCAAAAAGCCTGACCCTTTGCATATGTATTGTAGGTTCAGCCCCTTTGAGCCATATTTAGCCTATTTTTCTTTGTTAACCCACATTATCCTCACCTAGCCTAGATTAGGACCATCCATACCTTTGTTCTTGAAGCATAGTAACGCATGACTCAGTATGAATTCCTTTTGATCATTGTTTGGCAGAAAACAAGTGTGGGGGAAGTGAGTTTTGTTGTGGGTGTGCCAAAGTCTTGAATGAGGCACGGCAAAAAAAAAAAAAAAAAAAAAAGAAAAAGAAAGAAGAAAAATTCGTAGAAAATAGAAAGACAAAAAGAAAAAGTTGTGAAAAGAATGAAAAAGGAGTTGAAAAGAAGTGAAGAAGAGTTCTCAAGTGTTGGTTGTTGAAGAAAGGGTCCAAAAAGTTGAATTTGGCCCTAAGTATGTGTGATCTTCCCCTTTATGTATCGAAGTTTGTGGCTGCATTTCAGAAGGGAGTTCTAAGTGCCATATTCATTACTTTGCTTGCTATTGCTTTAAGAACGTTTGTTTTCTTTACCTTTCTTTGTTAGCCAATTCCCCAAAGCCCCGTTACAACCCTATGCTTCAATCTTGAGTGTTGTGTGTTTCAATATGTGGAGTTTGGGATTGATATGAGCATATGGTGTCACTGGTTCTCGCATCTAAGTAGTAGCATTCCATTCATGAGATCATATCTATACATGCTTATTAACTCCAGAAATTGCTTTCTTTGTTATAAACATATGTGAGTGTTCGTTTTCATATTTACATCAATCTTCTCACATATACCTAGTGTAGGCTGTGTAGTCAGAAAATGTGTGTGAAAATAGAGTGCATATCTAGTAAGGAATTGAGGGAATTCTCTAAGGCATGTTACTGCATTCAAAACATCGTTTTAATTGGTTATTTGTGAACTAGTAAGTAGTAACTATGATTAAGTATGTGCTTAAGCGTAAAGATGACCAAAATCTGTGGGGATGATGATTTTTAACATGTCATGTGCATTGGAAATCCCTGAGACAATTGTTGGAAGGTTTAGGTTACGTTTTGTTTGTTTTGTTTTGCTCGAGGACTAGCAAAAGCTAAGTGTGGGGGAATTTGATAGGAGCATATTTATGCTACTTATTTAGTGTGTTTTCTTGCATTTGTTTAGCTAGTTGTTGCTTAATATAGTGTTTAAAGTCATTTTCGTGTGTTTTTAGGTCCAAGAAGCAAAGTTGGCAAAAATATGCATTTTGGAGCATTTTAGAGCAAATCTGGGCTTGGAATGGATAGCACAAGCAATGGGCATGAAGATGGACGAATTTGGAGTCCAAATGGAGTTAGGAATATGTTTCAAGGTTGGAGAAATAAATTCAAATCATTGAAGATAAGGAATCAGCTCAAAAGAAGGAGAATTATCCAAAACAACCTTATCTTATCTTATCTTATCCAATCCTTATCCTATCTTACCTTACCTTATCCAATCTTATCCTAATCTTATCCTAACCTGTTTTCTTCAGTTTAGGGGACTTAAAACCTGATTTCTAGAAGTCCTATCCATTCCCCTACAAAAGTGGCGCCCCAAACTCTTCTAGAAACCCCAAAATCTGCCCAGAAACACATTCTTTCTAGAAGCCTAAAAATTTGGCGTCTCCTTCCCTTCTAGAATCCTTTTTCCTTGCATTGCAAGGCATTCCCTGCGCTTATTCCTTTGTGCCGTGCGTTTTCAGGCCCTTTCCCTCTTGGATTCTGATTGTTAGGCCTTTTCCTTGTGGATTTGGGTTCTACAAATCCTCTTCAAAAATTAATTGGACCACAATTCCTTTTCAAAAGTAATTGCCGCACCCTAATCCTATTTTTCTGCTAAGTCCAAGTCCTAAACTGATTTCCCTAGGGTTTGCCATGCTATATATACATATTTTCAAGCCCTGCCGCACACAACCACCCATCCATACGAATTCTACACACCTCCACACGTCTCAGCCATTCCAAACACCATTCATAAACCCTAAACCACTTGTGCCGCAGCCTTGCAAGGAGAGGATGAGCAGATTTGGAGCGTGTTGCACCTAATCTGGAGTGCTGGGCGTTCTTAGGTGTCTTCTACCTTATGTTTTCGTTGATTAATTTAGTTTTCCTTTGTTTTGCTGTAATCATGAGAGGCTAAACTCGTTTTTTTAGCTAGAGGCTACTTTGAAACCATGATTTTGTGTGTGATATGACTTGATAAATTTCAGTTACAGATTCTTGAAGTATGAATGCAATTGGCTTAACTGTTTGAATTAGAACTTATTTCTATTTGTTGATTGAGGGTTGACACTTAATTGGCATGCATAAATTTGATGCTAGGATATAAGTAAGTTTCACATAATCGTTACAAACTTATGTTCACAAGTAGTAAAGGTTGCTGGAACAATCGTGTTAAGTTCAATTCTTGGTGTGAGTAACATGATGTCATAGTTATGAATGCCTCGTCAATGCTTATGATTCTCATTGAGCGTAATGATCTCTGATTGTGTCTCTATTATGATGTCATGTAGGGAAATTGATGAGAATAATTTGGTTGTAGATGAGTTGTCCGTCCAATTCAATGAAATTAGGAGAATCTGAGGGTTAATTAGTGATTGACACGGTTAATCTGGGGCATTGTCATTCGTAATTCAATGAAAACGTAAATGGAAATCAAGTTATATGCATATAAGTCATGTGTGGATAAGGAAACCTCTAGCTAGTTCACCATCCGTCCTAAAAACCCAATCTCGTCTAAATCTGCCGAGTTTAAAGTCTGTGTTAGTTTTAACTTGGTTTCACTCTAAAACCAATCCCCCTTCACTTCTTTGAGTCTAATTAGTTAGAATCTGTCTTAGTTTGTGTTTTTGTGTGTTTTGAGTCAAGTTTAATTCAATTTTCGTCCAAAGTTGTGTCTAGTGTCTAGAATCTGTCCAATTAGTGTTTTTGAGCAGTTTTGAGTATTTTGAACCTGTTTTGAGTCTTACTAGTCTATTTAGAGTCCTTTGAGTCTTTTCAAACGTTTTTAACTTTGTTTTTGTATTTTAAGTCAGTTTAGAGGTTTTAGCAAGCCCTCCTAATCCCCGGTTTAGAACGATCCCTACTTGCATTTATACTATGATTTGACAACAAGAGGGTTTAATTTGAGTGCTTAACTTTAATCACATCACAACGTTCACCTCAGGGATTTCCAATGGAACATAACATGTTAAAAATCATTACTTGCATAGATTTTAGTTATCCCTACCCTCGAGCACATACTTAATCACAGTTACCATTCACTAGTTCGCATTTAATCAATTAAAACAACTTTTGGAATGTAGTAACATGCCTTAGAGAATCCTTCAATTCCTTACTAGATATGCACTCAATTTTCACACAGAATTTCTGACTACACACCCTATTCTAGGTATATGTGAGAAGATTGATGTAATAAGAAAACTAATACTCACATATGTATTAACAAAGAAAGCAATTTCTGGAGTTATTAATGCATGTATAGATATGATCTCATGAATGGACTGCCACTACTTAGACGCGAGAACCAGGGATACCATATGCTCAAACCAAATTCAAACTCCACAAATTGAAACACACAACACTCAAGATTAAAGTCAGGGGTTGTAACGGGGCTAGGGGGTATTGGCTAACAAAGAAAGGTAAGGAAAACAAATGTTCTTAAAGCAATAGCAAGCAAAGTAATGAATATGACACTTAGAACTCCCTTGTGAAACGTAGCCACAAACTTTGATACAATAAGGGAAGATCACACATACTTAGAGCCAAATTCAACTTTTTGGACCCTTTCTGCAACAACCAACGCTTTAATCTCACTTATTTTGAACACTTTTCATACTTTTTCACATACTTTTCTTTTTCTTTTCTTTTTCTCACGAATTTTTCTCTTTTTTCTACCCGTGCCCTTTTTTTTTCTTGTTGGCACACAATCAGACACATAAATCCCTTCCCCCACACTTGTTTGCTGCCTAATAACGAATGAAGGGAATTCACTCTAGGTCATGCTTCACTACGCCTTAAGAACAAGGGTAAGGATGGTCCTAATCTAGGCTAGGTAAGGATAATGTGGCTAACAAAGAAAATAGGCTAAACAAGGCTCAAAATGGTTAAACCTACAAGATAAATAACATAGGGAGGTTCGGCTATTTGGCACTAGTTCACTACACAACTTCATCTTGATTATGTGTTATGCTAATCAATTTCATGCTTTGAATGAAACGGGTATGAGTTCTAGTATTTGGAACTAAATAATGAAACGCTTTCTAAGTAGCAACCAAGCAAAGAATAATGAGATCATGCAACGACTTTAGAAAACAACAAATGCACAGATTTTCAACTCTCCAAAGAACGTTAAAGGCTCAAATCTCTCAAGGTTGTAGCGTTAGTTTGAGTTACTTCCTTCAAACATGTTACAAAAACTGATTTTATCCTTTTTGTGATTACATGTGAATTCATGAATGTCAACTATAACCAAGCATAAACCAAAGAGCATATCAAACTTCAATCCATGTTTGTAACTTTCTTTAACAGTCATGCAATTAAAAACCAAATCCTCATCATTGTGTTGGAAGGTACCCTAAGACACAAACACACAAAACGACTCAAAACGACTCTTTTTGGTATTTTGAAAACGTTTTTCAAATTTTTTTGTAAATTTTCGTATTTTTCTTTCAAGACACATAAAAATACTTCAAAACACACTAAAACACTTAGAAACAGTGAAAAACAACCTTAGAAGTGATAGGTGATAAAGACCCACGAATTTGTCAATGAAAACACTTGTTTACCCCCCCCCCCCCACACTTAAACCAAACATTGTCCTCAATGTTTCAAGCATAGACTCACACACAAGCAAGCAAACAACACAACTAACAAACATAACAAATATGGCAAAGTAAAAGCAATAAAGAGTAGGGTTTAGAAACGCAAATCTGGTTGTGGAGCTGGAGAGTTCCTAGGTCCTCTTTATTTGCATGGGTTGCCTCCCAAGAAGCGCTTGCTTTAACGTCTTCCAGCCGGACGAACCTTCCTTCTACTCTTCAATGGGGCCCACGGCATTGAAGAATATGTCCTCCGCAATGTGCTCTTCAAAGTGCTCATAGTAAGGCTTCAATCGATGTCCATTCACTTTGAACTCTTGTCCGGTCTTTAAACTCTGAATTTGGACTGCACCATGAGAGAAAACATTAGTAACCACAAAAGGACTAATCCACTTAGAACGCAACTTACCCGGAAACAATCGAAGGTGAGAATTGAAAAGTAACACTTTCTGCCCTATAGAGAACGTCTTGCTACGAATCATCTTGTCATGGAATGCCTTCGTTTTCTCCTTATAGATCCGTGCATTCTCATAAGCTTCATTCCTAATTTCTTCTAGCTTATTCAATTGAAGCTTCCTGTGAAGACCTGCGGCATCAATGTCCATGTTGAATGTTTTGACGGCCCAATGTGCACGATGTTCTAACTCGACGGGAAGATGACGTGGTTTCCCATAGACTAGCCGAAATGGGGACATTCCAATTGGGGTTTTATAGGCAGTGCGATATGCCCACAACGCATCATTCAAACTCAAGCTCCAATCCTTCCGAGTTGGTCCAACCGTCTTCTCCAAAATCTGCTTGATTTCCCGATTCGAAACCTCGGCTTGCCCACTTGTTTGAGGATGATAAGGTGTTGAAACCTTATGCGTGACATTGTACTTCTTGAGCAGCGCCTCAATGGTTCGATTACAAAAATGGGAACCCCCATCACTGATTAGGACTCTTGGCATTCCAAACCTTGCAAATATGTTAGTCTTAACAACATCTGCAACTACTTTAGAATCATTAGTTCGGGTGGCTTTTGCTTCCACCCATTTCGACACATAATCCACAGCAAGTAAAATGTAAAGGAAACCATGTGAGGAAGGAAAAGGACCCATGAAATCAATACCCCATACATCAAAGATTTCAACACTAAATATGCGGTTTTGCGGCATTTGTTGTTTAGGACCTATATTGCCCGTTCTTTGACATCTATCACAAGTCATACAAAAAGTTCTAGCATCTCTAAAGATAGTAGGCCAATAAAATCCACATTCTAAAACTTTATGTGCTGTTCTTTGAGTACCAAAGTGACCTCCACATGCATAAGTGTGACAGAAAGTTAAAATTGAATTAAACTCAGAATCATGCACACACCTACGTAGAACCTGATCAGGGCAATATTTCCACAAGTATGGGTCATCCCAAACATAAAAACGTGCATCCTTTTTAAGTTTATCACTTTGGTGCTTGTTTAGCTCTCTTGGAATGTGTTTAGAAACCAAATAATTTACAACATCAGCATACCATGGCTCACTTACCTTGATGGACAGAAGCTGCTCATCTGGGAATGTCTCTTGGATAGGCACGGCCTCCTCCTCATGCACCATACGGCTCAAGGGATCAGCCACCACGTTTTCACTTCCTTTCTTATCCTGGATTTCACTATCGAACTCTTGGAGAAGGAGCATCCAGCGAATGAGTCTTGGTTTGGCCTCTTTCTTGGTGAACAAATACTTCAAAGCTGCATGGTCAGTGTAAATAATGACTTTAGTACCAAGTAAATACGAACGAAACTTATCTAAAGCAAACACAACAACAAGAAGTTCTTTTTCAGTGGTGGAGTAATTCAATTGAGCATCATTCAAGGTCTGGGATGCATAATAGATGACGTGTGGCTTCTTGTCCTTTCTTTGTCCCAAGACAGCTCCTAATGCATAATCTGAAGCGTCACACATAAGCTCAAACGGAAGGCTCCAATCTGGTTGAACTATGATAGGGGCCGAAGTTAGCATCTCCTTGAGGTGTTTGAACGCCTTCTCACACTCCTCGTTGAAGTCAAAAGCCACATCTTTCTAGAGGAGAAGGCAAAGAGGGTTTGAAATCTTTGAAAAATCCTTGATGAATCGCCTATAGAATCCTGCATGTCCAAGAAAAGAAGGAACCTCTCTAACCGAAGTAGGAGAGGGTAAGTAGCGTACAAGATCTATTTTTGATTTATCAACTTCAATTCCCCTTTCTGAAACGATATGCCCTAAAACTATGCCTTGTTTAACCATGAAGTGACATTTTTCCCAATTTAACACAAGGTTAGTTTCAACGCATCGTTTCAAGATTAATGTGAGATTTTCCAAACAACCATCGAACGAATCACCAAAGACGCTAAAGTCATCCATAAATACCTCAATAATCTTCTCCACAAAATCTGAAAATATACTTACCATACATATTTGGAAGGTGGCAGGTGCATTGCATAAACCGAATGGCATGCGACGATAGGCAAAGGTACCAAAAGGGCACGTGAAAGTGGTCTTTTCTTGGTCATTCGGAGCTATGACAATCTGATTATATCCAGAATAACCATCAAGAAAACAATAAAAAGAATGACCGGCTAACCTTTCAAGCATTTGATCAATGAACGGCAAAGGGAAGTGGTCCTTCCTTGTGGTGGCATTGAGCTTCCTATAATCGATGCACATTCTCCAACCTGTTTGGATACGTGTAGGCACAAGTTCATTCTCGGCATTCTTCACCACAGTGACTTCGGATTTCTTTGGAACACATTGCATCGGTAAAACCCAACGACTATCCGAGATTGGATAAATCACTCCACAATCAAGAAGCTTGATAATCTCCTTCTTCACAACTTCCATCATTGGAGGGTTGAGTCGGCGTTGAGCCTCTCGAGTTGGTTTAGCCCCCTCCTCTAGAAGTATGCGATGCATGCATGTAGTAGGGCTAATTCCCTTAATATCGGCCAAAGTCCACCCAATGGCTGTTTTGTGTTCTTGCAACACCCGATCCAACTTTTCCTCCTCTATTGCCGTGAGTGATGAGGAGACAATGACGGGCAACGTCTCGTTATCTCCCAAAAAGACATACTTTAAATGGTCTGGCAATGGTTTAAGCTCAAATACGGGTGCCTGAATCACTGAGGGTAAGAGCTTATTAGTAGAAATGGGAATTGAAATTGGTTTTGAAGGTTTACCATGGTGTTGAGGCAATGACTCAAGTGCAGCAATCATCTCGGCCTCTTCTTCACTTCTAGGCACGGCAATATTGGGTTTTTGCCCAATTCCTTGTGCAATTGTTGTTTCAAGGGGATCCCTCTCCAAGGAATCAAGATAATCCTGCGCCAATTCATCGAATATATCAATAGAAAAACAAGAATGATCTTCATTAGGAAATTTGATAGTTTCGGAAAGATTGAAATCAATAACTTCCCCATCAAATTCCATTGTTAGAGTCCCTTTGAACACATCTATCTTGGTGCCGGCTGTTTTCATGAAAGGTCTCCCAAGGAGGATCGGCAATGGGGTAGAATGGGGTGAATCCTCCATGTCAAGCACATAAAAGTCCGCTGGAAAAATCAAATTACCAACCTGCACCAAAACATCTTCCAAAACACCTTTTGGATATGCATTAGAACGATCGGCTAATTGAATAATCACACCATTGTTTTTAAGCTCTCCTAAGTTCATAGATGCATAAACAGAATATGGCATGACATTAATTGATGCACCTAAGTCTAACATGGCATGTTCAAACCGAGTATTGCCAATAACACAAGGAATTGTAAAACTACCCGGATCTTTGCATTTAGGGGGTAATTTCCTTTGTAACACAGCAGAAACGTTCTCACTTACTTGAACCACCTCTTTGTTCGAAATCCTTCTCCTTGTTGTACAAAGCTCTTTCAAAAATTTAGCATACCTTGGAACTTGCTTTATGGCATCAAGGAGTGGGATATTGACTTGAACTTTCCGGAATGTCTCTAGAATGTCCTTCTCGGCTTCTTCTTTCTTTGATTGCCTAAACCTGCCAGGAAAAGGTACATTTAGTGGAATGGAACTAGAAAAATTCAAATTTGGACTTACCTTGGTGGGTTGGGATGGCTTAGAGGCATTAGGTGGGTACGGCATTGACTGGTCATCTTTGGCCGTGGGTTTTGCTCCATGATCCTCTTCTTGCAGCAGCTTTTCATCCTCTTCTTGATTTGATTTGGATGGGTTGGGATCACTTCTGACCTGTTTACCACTCCTCAACATGATTGCCTTGGCGGTTTCAAAGCCTCCTTTAGGATTAACAACGGTTGAACTAGGCAATCTTCCTTGTTCTCTAATCTGCCCCATGAATTCCGCAATTTGCCCCATTTGCTTTTCCAAATTGTCCACCCTTTTGTCTTGCATTTGCCTTTCTTTGTTTTGAGTTTGTACTTCCTGCGTCAAAGTAGTAAGTAACTTAACAACTTGATCATTATCCAAAGACATACCTGAGTTTGTTGGGGCAGATTGCATTTGGGTTTGATTGGGTACGAATGGCTTTGTATAAAAGCCTGGTGGTTGCTGCCTAAATCCTCCTTGTTGTTGGGGTTGTTGAGGCTCCCTCCACTTGAAATTTGGGTGATCCCTCCAACCCGGATTGTATGTGTTTGAATATGGATCATTGCGTGGCTGATTTTGACTCCCAAAACCCATGGCATTGGCAGATTCCCAGCCTCCATTCTCAATCAATTGAGGGCATTGGTCAGTGAGATGTCCTTGCATAGAGCACACGCCACAAACACTTTGTCCATGTATCTTCATTCCCTCGGCCATCTGAGAAACAATAAAAGTAAGGTTAGCTAATTGGGATTGAATGTCGGCCATAGAACTTACCTCATTCACTCCTTGCGGTGGGGTGTCTCTCTGCCCAAGTCCTTCGTATTGTTGTGCATTCAACGCTCGATTGGCAATTAGGGTTTTTGCAGCCATGGGTGTTTTGTCAACCAATGCACATCCCGCTGAGGCATCTAGCATTTGTCGCTCAATGGGAAGAAGTCCTTCATAGAAGTATTGAAGTAGAAGCTCTTCTTTCATTTGATGTTGAGGGCAGGAAGCGACAAGAGCTTTGAAACGCTCATAGTATGATGGAAAGGACTCCCCTTGTTGTTGTTGAATGCCACTAATTTTCTTCCTTAAGAGAATGACCCTTGAGGTGGGGAAGAACTTCTTCTTCCTCTTCAAATTCAGATTCGGCCTCTGAACTTGAACTAGGTTCACTAGGTTCTGGATGCCTCCTCTTCCTTCTCAATGTTCGTTCAAAATCGTCATCAAACTCCAAGATATGCTCACGAACTGGTTGAGAACTTTGAGTCATAAACTAGTACCTAGAACAAGAAAACAAAAACAGAAATCAAAGTGAAAGAAATAAAAACACACGGCAACAAGGGATTAGCAAAACTTTGGTAATCCCCGGCAACGGCGCCAAAATTTTTGATGTGAAAATTAACTTGACACACAAATTAAACCCTCTTTTTGACAGTTGTAGTATATGTATAAGTAGGGATCGTTCTGGACCGGGGATTAGGAGGGATTTGCTAAACACTTGAAACTGACTCAAAAACGTAAAAACAAAGTTGAAAACACTAATCTAGACTCAAAGAATGCAAAACTATACTTTAAAACACTAAAACAAACCAAAAGACTCAAAACAGCAAACAAACACTCAAAACTGCCTTAAAACCACTTTCTGGGCAGTTTTGAGCACTAAGGAAGAATTTGGACGAAAATATGTTATAACTTGACTCAAAAGACTAAAAGAAAACAGATTTAGACTCTAAAAACAAGACTTAAAAGCAAGGGGGATTGTTTTGACAAAATTGAAATTTAAAACCGAAACTTGTAACCAAACTTTAAAGAAAAACGATTTAGGGTGAAAGGCTAGTTAGAGGGATCCTCATCCACACATAAATATATGTATACAACTTGATTCCCAGTTACTCTTTCGATAAATCATGAATGACAATGTTCCGAATTAATTGTATTGAACTAATCAATTCCCAGATTTCCCTAGATTCATTGAATTGAATGGATAACGCATCACAACCAAATTATTCTTTCTCAAACTCCCTAACTATGGAATACGCATGACAGAGACATTCAACAAAGATCATTAAGTTCAATGGAAATCATAAACATTGACAAGGCATTCATAACTATGGAAAACGCATGTTAATCCAACCTAGGGTTTACTTCACATAATCGGGACTAGCGATCTTTACTACTCATGAATATAAGTTCATAACGATTAGGTGCAATTCCCTTATATCCTAGCATCAAATTTATGCATGTAAACTAAGTATGCATCCTTAATCAACACACAAGAACAAGTTCTTAATAAAACAGATAAGTAAACCACATTCACAATTTATGAAATCGTAACTGGAGTAAATCAAATCATAAGAAACATATATCCATGGCTTCAGATTCCCCCCCTAACTAATAGGGGTTTAGTTCCTCATGATAGCAATTAAACAAAGAAAACTGAATTGAAACATTAAAAACAAAGATAGACAACACCTAAGAACGCTCCAGCAATTCAATGCTTTGAATGACAGTCACGACTTAGAATGGCACCTTCTCCTTCCTTCCTTGAATAGTTGCGGCACAAAAGGGGTTTTCTGGGTTTTGGGGATGTGTTTGGTGAAGGATGGATGATGATGAATGGCGTGGGGGGTTTTGTAGAGAGGCTGCGGATGAATGGGTGTGTGAAGGCAGAGAATGAATGGAAGGCTTGATTTTAAATGGCACGGCAAAGATGGGTATTTATAGGGGTTAAGGTGCGGCATAAGTGACTTTAGGAATCAGAGAGGAATTACACAACCTACACCCATCAGGAATAGGCCATCTAGAAGGTAGGAAATCCCAAAGGACAAGGATTCCATGCGGCAGATATGTGTGGTTTCCTAACAGGACATTTGGTCTTCTAGAAGGAAATAAAACCACCTAGGAGAAGGGATAAGGGTGCGGCAAGGCTAAGGGTTTCTAGAAACTTAATTTAAATGTCCCCCAATCAGAAAATAAAGCCTCATTGTACCAGGAATTGAATTACCAAAGGATTAGGATAGGATAAGGTTAGTTAAGATAGGATAAGGATTGGATAAGATAAGATAAGATAAGGTTGTTTGGATAATGTTTTGGATAATTCTCCTTCTTTTGAGCTGATTCCTTATCTTCTTTGATTTGAATTTATTTCTCCAACCTTGAGACATATTCCTAGCTCCATTTGAACTCCAAATTCGTCCATCTGCTTGCCCATTGCTTGTGCTATCCATTCCAAGCCCAGATTTGCTCTAAAATGCTCCAAAATGCATCTTTTTGCCAACTTTGCTTCTTGGACCTAAAAACAGACGAAAATGACTTTAAACACTATACTAAGCAACAAATAGCTAAGTAAATGCAAGAAAACACACTAACTAAATCGCATAAATATGCTCCTATCAGAAGGGAAAGGCCCCATGAAATCAATACCCCAAACGTCAAAGATTTCAACAGAATATTTAGGGTGCTGCGGCATTTGGGTGCTTGCACTAATATTACCAGTTCTTTGACAACGATCACATGTCATACAAAAAGTTCTAGCATCTCTAAAGATAGTAGGCCATTAAAATCCACAGTCTAAAACTTTATGTGCTGTTCTTTGAGTGCCAAAGTGACCTCCGCATGCATAAGTGTGACAGAAAGTTAAAATTGAATTAAACTCAGAATTATGCACACACCTGGTGTGAGAATTAACTTGACACACAAATTAAACCCTATTGATGACAATTGTAGTAAAGATGCAAGTAGGGATCGTTCTAAACCGGGGATTAACTAGGGATGCTAATCAACACAAATAAGACTCAAAAACGTAAAAACAAAGTTTAAAACACTAAACTAGACTCAAAGAATGCAAGACTAAATTCTAAAACACTAAAACAACTCAAAAGACTCAAAACAGCACAAAAACACTCAAAACTGCCTAAAAACACAAACTGGGCAGTTTTGAACTCTAAACACTACTTTGGACGAAAATAGACTTTAACTTGACTCAAGACACTTAAAAACACAAATCAAAACAGATTTTAACTAATATGACTCAACAAGTAAAGGGGGGTTTGTTTTTGAACGAATTTGAAAACAAAACAAGAAACTTAAAGTACTTAATGAAATCTGCACGAAATTGGGGACTTAGATGGGTGAATGGCTAGTTAGAGGGATCCTTATCCACACATAAACATATGCATACAATTTGATTCCCAGTTACTCTTTCGATAAACCATGAATGACAATGTTCCAAATTAATTGTATAGAACTAATTAATTCTCAGATTTCCCTAAGTTCATTGAATTGAATGGATAACGCATCACAACCAAATTATTCTTATCAAGTTCCCTAACTATGGAATACGCATGATAGAGATACATATCAAAGATCATTAAGTTCAATGGAAATCATAAACATTGACAAGGCATTCATAACTATGGAATACGCATGTTACTCCTGCCTAGGGTTTACTTAACATGATTGTGACTAGCAACCTTTACTACTTGTGAATATAAGTTCATAACGATTAGGTGAAATTCTCTTATATTCTAGCATCAAATTTATGCATGCAAATCAAGTGTCGACCCCTAACCCACATACATAAACAAGTTCTTAATAAGCACAGAAAAGTAAACCACATTCATACTTTATGAAATCGTAACTGGAGTGAATCAAATCATAAGAAACATATATTCATGGCTTCAAATTCCCCCTCTAACTAATAGGGGTTTAGTTCCTCATGACAGCAATTAAACAAAGAATACTGAATTGAAACATTAAAAACAAAGATAGACAACACCTAAGAACGCTCCAGCAGTAGTCACGACTTAGAGTGGCACCTTCTCCTTCCTTGAATAGCTGCGGCACAAGAGGGGTTTTCTGGGTTTGTGTGGATGATATGGCACGGCAGGGGGTAGGGGATGATTTCTGGCGTGATTGGTTGTGTATGGAGGGTGGTGTGCACGGCAAAGGGTGTTTTAATATATATAGGCACCAAAAACCCTAAGTGAATCAGATTGGGACTTCTAGAAAACCAAATCCATCCAGAAATAGGCTCAAAACAATCAGATTTCCAATGGGAAAGGGCCTAAGGTGCGGCACAGTAGGATAAGGTGGGATAAGGCTTCTAGAAAGCCTTGCAAGGCAAGGAAATCAGATATTCTAGAAGGCTAGGTGCGGCATGGAGGAGATAAGGTTTTTATGTCTCCTAAACTGAAATTAAAACCCTCATTGTACCAGAAATTGAATTAGAAAAGGATTAGGATAGGATAAGGTTTGTTAAGATAAGATAAGAATTGGATAAGATAAGATAAGATAAGGTTGTTTGGATAATGTTTTGGATAATCCTCCTTCTTTTGAGCTGATTCCTTATCTTCAATGTTTTGAATTTATTTCTCCAACCTTGAAACATAATCCTAGCTTCATTTAAACTCCAAATTCGTCCATCCTTATGCCCATTGCTTGTGCTATCCATTCCATGCCCAGTTTTGCTCTAAAATGCTCCAAAATGCATCTTTTTGCCAACTTTGCTTCTTGGACCTAAAAACACACGAAAATGACTTTAAACACTATACTAAGCAACAAATAGCTAAGCAAATGCAAGGAAACACACTAACTAAGTAGCATAAATATGCTCCTATCAAATTCCCCCACACTTAGCTTTTGCTAGTCCTCAAGCAAAACAAAACAAACAAAACATAACCTAAACCTTCCAACGTTCACCTCAGGGATCTTCAATGATACATAACATGCCAAAGATCATTACTCCCACAGATTTTAGTTATCCCTACCCTTGAGCACATACTTAATCAAAGTTACCACACATTAGCTCGCATTTAATCAATTAAAACAACATTTTGAATGTAGTAACATGCCTTAGAGAATCCCTCAATTCCTCACTAGATATGCACTCAATCACACAGATTTTCTGACTACACTCCCTACACTAGTTATATGTGAGAAGATTGATGTAAATATGAAAACTAATACTCACATATATGTATAACAAGAAAAGTAATTTCTGGAATGCATGTATAAATATGATCTCATGAACGGAATGCTACTACTTAGATGCGAGAACCAGGGACACCATATGCTCATACCAATCCCAAACTCCACATATTGAAACACATAACACTCAAGATTGAAGTATAGGGTTGTAACGGGGCTAGGGGGTATTGGCTAACAAAGAAAGGTAAGGAAAACAAACGTTCTTAAAGCAATAGCAAGCAAAGCAATGAATATGACACTTAGAACTCCCTTTCTTGAATGCAGCCGCACACTTTAAACACAAAGGGGAAGAAAACACATATTTTTAGGGCCAATTTCAACTTTTTGGACCCCTTCTTCAACAATCAACACTTGTGAGCTTTAATCTCACTTATTTTGAACACTTTTTATACTTTTTCACAACTTTTCTTCTTCTTTTCTTTTTCACACGAATTTTCCTCTTTTTTTTTCTTTTTTTTCTTTTTCTTTTTTTTCTTCTTCTACCCGTGCCCTCTTGATACTTTGTTGGCACACAATCAGACACATAACTCCCTTCCCCCACACTTGTTTTGCCGCCCAAATAACGAACAAAGGGAATTCATTCTTAGGTCATGCTCACTATGCCTTAAGAACAAGGGTAAGGATGGTCCTAATCTAGGCTAGGTAAGGATAATGTGGGTAAACAAAGAACATAGGCTAAACAAGGCTCAAAAGGGTTAAACCTACAATACATATGCAAAGGGTTAGGCTTTTTGGCTCTGGTTTTAAACTAAACAACTTCATCTTGATTATGTGTTATGCTAATCAATTTCATGCTTTGAATGAAACGGGTATGAGTTCTAGTATTTGGAACTAAATGATGAAACGCCTTCTAAATAGCAACCAAGCAAAGAATAATGAGATCATGCAACGACTTTAGAAAACAAAGAATGCACAGATTTTTAACTCTCCAAAAAACGTTAAAGGCTCAAATCTCTCAGGGTTGTAGCGTTAGTTTGAGTTACTTCCTTCAAGCATGTTACAAAAACTGATTTTATCCTTTTTGTGATTACATGTGAATTCATGAATGTTAACTACAACCAAGCATAAACCAAAGAGTATATCAAACTTTCATCCATGTTTGTAACTTTCTTTAACAGTTATGCAATTAAAAACCAAATCCTCATCATTGTGTTGGAAGGTACCCTAAGACACAAACAAACACACAAAAACAACTCTTTTTGGGTTTTTTCAAAACAATTTTTCAAATTTTTATGGTATTTTCGGAGTTTCTTTTCAAAACACACTAAAACACACCAAAACAGCTTTAAAACACATAAAAACACTGAAAACAACATTCAAAGTGATAGGTGATAAAAACCCACGAATTTCATGCAAAAAACACTTTGTTACCCCCCCACACTTAAACCAAACATTGTCCTCAATGGTTCAAACATATACTCACAGAAAGCAAACAGCAATCAACACAACTAACTAACATAACAAGATGGCAAAGGAAAAGCAATAAAGAGTAGGGTTTAGAAACGCAAATCTGGTTGTGGAGCCGGAGAGTTCCTAGGTCGGCTTTATTTGCATGGGTTGCCTCCCAAGAAGCGCTTGCTTTAACGTCTTCCAGCCGGACGAACCTTCCCTCTATTCTTCAATGGGGCCCACGGCATGAAGGGATATATCCTCCGTAATGTGCTCTTCAAAGTGCTCATAATATGGCTTCAATCGATGTCCATTCACTTTGAATTCTTGTTGCGTTTTTAAACTTTGAATTTGGACTGCACCATGAGGAAAAACATTAGTAACCCCAAAAGGACCAATCCACTTAGAACGCAACTTACCTGGAAATAGACGAAGGCGAGAATTGAAAAGTAACACTTTCTGCCCTATAGAGAACAGCTTGCTACGAATCATCTTGTCATGGAATGCCTTTGTTTTCTCCTTGTAGATCCGTGCATTCTCATAAGCTTCATTCCTAATTTCTTCTAGCTCATTCAATTGAAGCTTTCTATGAAGACCTGCGGCATCAATGTCCATGTTGAATGTTTTGACAGCCCAATGTGCACGATGTTCTAACTCGACGGGAAGATGACATGGTTTCCCATAGACTAGCCGAAATGGGGACATTCCAATTGGGGTTTTATAGGCAGTGCGATATGCCCACAATGCATCATTCAAACGCAAACTCCAATCCTTCCGAGTTGGCCCTACAGTTTTCTCCAAAATCTGCTTGATTTCTCTATTTGAAACCTCGGCTTGGCCACTAGTTTGAGGGTGATAAGGTGTTGAAACCTTATGCGTGACATTATACTTCTTGAGCAGCGCCTCAATGGTTCGATTGCAAAAATGGGAGCCCCCATCACTGATTAGGACTCTTGGCATTCCAAATCTAGCAAATATGTTAGTTCTAACAAAATCTGCAACCACTTTAGAATCATTAGTTCGGGTGGCTTTTGCTTCCACCCATTTCGACACATAATCCACAGCAAGCAAAATATAAAGGAAACCATGTGAGGAAGGGAAAGGACCCATGAAATCAATACCCCAAACATCAAAGATTTCAACACTAAATATGGGGTGTTGCGGCATTTGTTGTTTAGGACCTATATTGCCCGTTCTTTGACATCTATCACAAGTCATACAAAAAGTTCTAGCATCTCTAAAGATAGTAGGCCAATAAAATCCACATTCTAAAACTTTATGTGCTGTTCTTTGAGTACCAAAGTGACCTCCACATGCATAGGTGTGACAAAAAGTTAAAATTGAATTAAACTCAGAATCATGCACACACCTACGTAGGACCTGATCAGGGCAATATTTCCACAAATATGGGTCATCCCAAACATAAGAACGTGCATCCTTTTTAAGTTTATCACTTTGGTGCTTGTTTAGTTCTCTTGGAATGTGTTTAGACACCAAATAATTTACTACATCGGCATACCATGGCTCACTTACCTTGATGGACAGCAGCTGCTCATCTGGGAATGTCTCTTGGATAGGCACGGCATCCTCCTCATGCACCATACGGCTCAAGTGATCAGCCACCACGTTTTCACTCCCCTTCTTGTCCCGGATTTCAATATCGAACTCTTGGAGAAGAAGCATCCAGCGAATGAGTCTTGGTTTGGCCTCTTTCTTGGTGAACAAATACTTCAAAGCTGCATGGTCAGTGTAAATAATAACTTTAGTACCAAGTAAATAAGAACGAAACTTATCTAAAGCAAACACAACAGCAAGAAGTTCTTTTTCAGTGGTAGAGTAATTCAATTGTGCATCATTCAAGGTCCGAGATGCATAATAGATGACATGGGGCTTCTTGTCCTTCCTTTGTCCCAAAACAGCTCCTAATGCATAATCCGAAGCATCACACATAAGCTCAAAAGGAAGGCTCCAATCTGGTGGGACTATGATGGGGGCCGAAGTTAGCATCTCTTTGAGGTGGTTGAATGCCTTCTCACATTCCTCGTTGAAGTCAAAAGCTACATCTTTCTGGAGGAGACGGCAAAGAGGGTTTGAAATCTTTGAAAAGTCCTTGATGAATCGCCTATAGAATCCTGCATGTCCAAGAAAAGAACGAACCTCTCTAACCGAAGTAGGAGAGGGTAAGTAGCGTACAAGATCTATTTTTGATTTATCAACCTCAATTCCTCGTTCAGAAATGATATGACCTAAAACTATGCCTTGTTTTACCATAAAGTGACATTTTTCCCAATTCAAAACAAGGTTAGTTTCAATGCAACGTTTTAGAATCAAAGTGAGATTATCTAAGCACCCATCAAACGAATCCCCAAAAACACTAAAATCATCCATGAATACCTCAATAATCTTCTCCACAAAATCTGAAAAGATACTTACCATGCATCTTTGAAAGGTGGCAGGTGCATTGCATAAACCGAATGGCATGCGACGATAGGCAAAGGTACCAAAGGGGCACGTGAAAGTGGTCTTTTCTTGGTCATCCGGAGCTATAACAATCTGATTATATCCAGAGTACCCATCAAGAAAACAATAAAAAGAATGACCGGCTAACCTTTCAAGCATTTGATCAATGAACGGCAAAGGGAAGTGGTCCTTCCTCGTGGTGGCGTTTAGCTTCCTATAGTCAATGCACACTCTCCAACCTGTTTGGATACGTGTGGGCACAAGTTCATTCTCGGCATTCTTCACCACAGTGACTCCGGATTTCTTTGGAACACATTGCACCGGTGAAACCCAACGGCTATCTGAGATTGGATAAATTACTCCACAATCAAGAAGCTTTATAATCTCCTTCTTCACAACTTCCATCATTGGAGGGTTGAGTCGGCGTTGAGCCTCTCGAGTTGGTTTAGCCCCCTCCTCTAGAAGTATGCGATGCATGCATGTTGTAGGGCTAATCCCCCTAATATCGGCCAATGTCCATCCAATGGCTGTTTTGTGCTCTTTCAACACCTGAATTAACTTTCCTTCCTCTGTTGCCGTGAGTGTGGAGGATACAATGACGGGCAATGTCTCGTTATCTCCCAAAAAGACGTACTTCAAATGATCCGGCAATGGTTTAAGCTCAAGTACGGGTGCCTGAATCACTGAGGGTAACAACTTGTTAGTAGAAATTGGAATTGAAATTGGTTCTGAAGGCTTACCATGGTGCTGAGGTAGTGACTCTAGGGCAGCCACCATCTCGGCCTCTTCTTCACTTATAGGCACGGCAACATTGGGTTTTTGCCCAATTCCTTGTGCAATTGTTGATTCAAGGGGGTCCCTATCCAAGGAATCAAGGTAATCCTGCGCTAATTCATCAAATATATCAATAGCAAAACAAGAATGATTTTCTTTAGGAAATTTAATAGTTTCAGCAAGATTGAAATCAATAACTTCCCCATCAAATTCCATTGTCAACGTCCCTTTGAACACATCGATCTTGGTGCGGGCTGTTTTCATGAAAGGTCTCCCAAGGAGGATCGGCAATGGGGTAGAATGGGGTGTATCCTCCATGTCAAGCACATAAAAATCCGCTGGAAAAATCAGATTTCCAACCTGCACCAAAACATCTTCCAAAACTCCTTTTGGATATGCATTAGAACGATCGGCTAATTGGATAATAACACCATCATTTTTAAGCTCTCCTAAATTCATAGATGCATAAATAGAGTATGGCATGACATTTATAGATGCACCTAAGTCTAACATGGCATGTTCAAACTTAGTACTACCAATAACGCAAGGAATTGTAAAACTACCCGGATCTTTGCATTTAGGGGGTAATTTCCTTTGTAAAACAGCAGAGACATTCTCACTTACTTGAACCACTTCTTTGTTAGAAATCCTTCTCCTTGTTGTACAAAGCTCTTTCAAAAACTTAGCATACCTTGGGACTTGCTTTATTGCATCAAGGAGTGGGATATTGACTTGAACTTTCCGGAATGTCTCTAGAATGTCTTTTTCAGCATCCTCTTTCTTTGATTGCCGCAACCTGCCAGGAAAGGGCACAATTAGTGGAGTAGAGCTTGAAGAATTCATATTGGAACTTACCTTGATGGTTGAGGACGGTTTAGGAGTGGGGATTGGCTGCGGCAAGGATTGTGCATTCCTTGCCGTGGGTTTTGGTGCTTCATCCTCCTCCAATTGCAGCTTCTTGTCCTCTTCTTGACTTGATCTAGATGGTTGTGAATCAGTTCCAACCTGCTTACCACTTCTCAACGTGATTGCTTGGGCAGTTTCAAATCCTCCCTTAGGATTAACAATGGTTGAACTAGGCAATCTGCCTTGTTCTCGGAATTGGCCCATGAATTCAGCCATTTGACCCATTTGTTTCTTCAATTCATCCACCTCTTTAACTTGATGTTTTATGCTCTGCATGTCCTGCGTCAAAGAGGTTAGTGCTTGAAGAATTTTATCATTATTTAACGACGAACCTGAATTGGTTTGGGCCGAAGTTGGGTGAGATTGTGGGGCTGCATACGGCTTTGGAAACATCCCAGGGGGCTGTCTAAATCCACTTTGTGGCTGTGCTTGCTGAGAATCCCTCCACTTGAAGTTTGGATGATCTCTCCATCCCGGATTGTATGTGTTTGAGTAGGGGTCGTGTCTTTGTTGGGTTTGGCCTTGGAAACCCACGGCTTGGGCAGTTTCCCAACCCCCATTCTCAATCAATTGAGGGCATTGATCGTTGAGATGTCCCTGCATAGAACACACTCCACATATGGCCGGCCCTTGTGCTTTGTTTCCATCCACAACCTGTGACAAAAGAAGAGTGAGATTAGCCATTTGAGATTGTAATTCTGAAATTGCATTTACCTCATTCACTTGTTGTTGCCGTGGCCCTTCTCTCTGTCCAACTCCTTCGTATTGTTGCGCATTCAAGGCTCGATTTGCAATTAGAGTCTTGGCAGCCACAGGTGTTTTGTCAACCAAAGCTCCTCCCGCTGAAGCATCAAGCATTTGTCTCTCAATGGGGAGAAGTCCTTCATAGAAATATTGGAGAAGAAGCTCTTCCTTCATTTGGTGTTGTGGACAAGAAGCAACAAGCTCCTTGAACCGCTCATAATAGGCTGGAAACGATTCCCCTTGGCTTTGTTGAATGCCACTTATCTTTTTCCTCAAGAGAATGACTCTTGAAGTTGGGAAAAATTTCTCTAAGAATGCGCGCTTCATGCTTTCCCACGAAGTAACGGTTCCAGGTGCTAGTTCGTAGAGCCAATCCTTAGCCTTTTCCAAAAGAGAGAATGGAAAGGCTTTCATCTTCAATATACTCCCATCAACATTGACAGGGGTCATGCTTGAACAAACCACTTCAAATTCCTTCAAGTGCTTGTTTGGATCTTCCATGGACAACCCGTGGAATTTGGGGATGTGGTGCAACAAGCTAGACTTCAATTCAAACTCATCAGTTTTGCCTTGAGCCGCCCTAGGATATTGAATGCATAAAGGGGTCGCATCGTCCAATCCCGAGGCTGAAAGTTCTTTGATTGTTCGGTTATCTGCAGCCATGTTGTGCTCCTCTTCCAAATCCTCTTCAAGTTCAACTTCAGATTCGGAATTAGAACTTGAACTAAGTAGATCAGGTTCTGGGTGCTTCCTCTTCCTTCTCAAATCCCGCTCAAAATCGTCGTTAAACTCCAAGATATGTGCGTGAACGGGTTGAGAACTTCGAGTCATACACTAGTACCTAAAACAAAGAAAACAAAACAAATCAGAAAACTAAGCAAAACAGAAACAAAAACAAGTTAAAATACACGGCAGAAACTAGGGAGATTAGCAAGTTTGCTAATCCCCGGCAACGGCGCCAAAATTTGGTGTGAGAATTAACTTGACACACAAATTAAACCCTATTGATGACAATTGTAGTAAAGATGCAAGTAGGGATCGTTCTAAACCGGGGATTAACTAGGGATGCTAATCAACACAAATAAGACTCAAAAACGTAAAAACAAAGTTTAAAACACTAAACTAGACTCAAAGAATGCAAGACTAAATTCTAAAACACTAAAACAACTCAAAAGACTCAAAACAGCACAAAAACACTCAAAACTGCCTAAAAACACAAACTGGGCAGTTTTGAACTCTAAACACTACTTTGGACGAAAATAGACTTTAACTTGACTCAAGACACTTAAAAACACAAATCAAAACAGATTTTAACTAATATGACTCAACAAGTAAAGGGGGGTTTGTTTTTGAACGAATTTGAAAACAAAACAAGAAACTTAAAGTACTTAATGAAATCTGCACGAAATTGGGGACTTAGATGGGTGAATGGCTAGTTAGAGGGATCCTTATCCACACATAAACATATGCATACAATTTGATTCCCAGTTACTCTTTCGATAAACCATGAATGACAATGTTCCAAATTAATTGTATAGAACTAATTAATTCTCAGATTTCCCTAAGTTCATTGAATTGAATGGATAACGCATCACAACCAAATTATTCTTATCAAGTTCCCTAACTATGGAATACGCATGATAGAGATACATATCAAAGATCATTAAGTTCAATGGAAATCATAAACATTGACAAGGCATTCATAACTATGGAATACGCATGTTACTCCTGCCTAGGGTTTACTTAACATGATTGTGACTAGCAACCTTTACTACTTGTGAATATAAGTTCATAACGATTAGGTGAAATTCTCTTATATTCTAGCATCAAATTTATGCATGCAAATCAAGTGTCGACCCCTAACCCACATACATAAACAAGTTCTTAATAAGCACAGAAAAGTAAACCACATTCATACTTTATGAAATCGTAACTGGAGTGAATCAAATCATAAGAAACATATATTCATGGCTTCAAATTCCCCCTCTAACTAATAGGGGTTTAGTTCCTCATGACAGCAATTAAACAAAGAATACTGAATTGAAACATTAAAAACAAAGATAGACAACACCTAAGAACGCTCCAGCAGTAGTCACGACTTAGAGTGGCACCTTCTCCTTCCTTGAATAGCTGCGGCACAAGAGGGGTTTTCTGGGTTTGTGTGGATGATATGGCACGGCAGGGGGTAGGGGATGATTTCTGGCGTGATTGGTTGTGTATGGAGGGTGGTGTGCACGGCAAAGGGTGTTTTAATATATATAGGCACCAAAAACCCTAAGTGAATCAGATTGGGACTTCTAGAAAACCAAATCCATCCAGAAATAGGCTCAAAACAATCAGATTTCCAATGGGAAAGGGCCTAAGGTGCGGCACAGTAGGATAAGGTGGGATAAGGCTTCTAGAAAGCCTTGCAAGGCAAGGAAATCAGATATTCTAGAAGGCTAGGTGCGGCATGGAGGAGATAAGGTTTTTATGTCTCCTAAACTGAAATTAAAACCCTCATTGTACCAGAAATTGAATTAGAAAAGGATTAGGATAGGATAAGGTTTGTTAAGATAAGATAAGAATTGGATAAGATAAGATAAGATAAGGTTGTTTGGATAATGTTTTGGATAATCCTCCTTCTTTTGAGCTGATTCCTTATCTTCAATGTTTTGAATTTATTTCTCCAACCTTGAAACATAATCCTAGCTTCATTTAAACTCCAAATTCGTCCATCCTTATGCCCATTGCTTGTGCTATCCATTCCATGCCCAGTTTTGCTCTAAAATGCTCCAAAATGCATCTTTTTGCCAACTTTGCTTCTTGGACCTAAAAACACACGAAAATGACTTTAAACACTATACTAAGCAACAAATAGCTAAGCAAATGCAAGGAAACACACTAACTAAGTAGCATAAATATGCTCCTATCAACACCTACGAAGAATCTTATCAGGGCAATATTTACACAAGTATGGGTCATCCCAAACATAAGAACGTGCATCCTTTTGAAATTTTTCACATTGGTGCTTGTTTAGCTCTCTTGGAATGTGTTTAGACACCAAATAATTCACTAAATCAGCATACCATGGCTCACTTACCTTGATGGACAGCAGCTGCTCATCTGGGAATGTCTCTTGGATAGGCACGGCCTCCTCCTCATGCACCATACGGCTCAAGTGGTCAACCATCACGTTTTCACTCCCTTTCTTGTCCCGGATTTCAATATCGAACTCTTGGAGAAGAAGCATCCAGCGAATGAGTCTTGGTTTGGCCTCTTTCTTGGTGAACAAATACTTCAAAGCTGCATGGTCAGTGTAAATAATAACTTTAGTACCAAGTAAATAAGAACGAAACTTATCTAAAGCAAACACAACAGCAAGAAGTTCTTTTTCAGTGGTAGAGTAATTCAATTGTGCATCATTCAAGGTCCGAGATGCATAATAGATGACATGGGGCTTCTTGTCCTTCCTTTGTCCCAAAACAGCTCCTAATGCATAATCAGAAGCATCACACATAAGCTCAAAAGGAAGGCTCCAATCTGGTGGCACTATGATAGGGGCCGAAGTTAGCATCTCTTTGAGGTGTTTGAATGCCTTCTCACATTCCTCATCAAACACAAAAGTCACATCTTTCTGGAGGAGACGGCAAATGGGGGTGGAAATCTTCGAAAAATCCTTGATGAATCGCCTATAGAAACCTGCATGTCCAAGAAAAGAACGAACCTCTCTAACCGAAGTAAGAGAGGGTAAGTAACGTACAAGATCTATTTTTTTATTTATCAACCTCAATTCCCCTTTCTGAAATGATATGACCTAAAACTATGCCTTGTTTTACCATAAAGTGACATTTTTCCCAATTCAAAACAAGGTTAGTTTCAATGCAACGTTTTAGAATCAAAGTGAGATTATCTAAGCACCCATCAAACGAATCCCCAAAAACACTAAAATCATCCATGAATACCTCAATAATCTTCTCCACAAAATCTGAAAAGATACTTACCATGCATCTTTGAAAGGTGGCAGGTGCATTGCATAAACCGAATGGCATGCGACGATAGGCAAAGGTACCAAAAGGGCACGTGAAAGTGGTCTTTTCTTGGTCATCCGGAGCTATAACAATCTGATTATACCCAGAATAACCATCAAGAAAACAATAAAAAGAATGAGCGGCTAACCTTTCAAGCATTTGATCAATGAACGGCAAAGGGAAGTGGTCCTTCCTCGTGGTGGCGTTTAGCTTCCTATAGTCGATGCATACTCTCCAACCTGTTTGGACACGTGTGGGCACAAGTTCATTCTCCGCATTCTTCACCATAATGACCCCAGATTTCTTTGGAACACATTGCACCGGTGAAACCCAACGGCTATCCGAGATTGGATAAATCACTTCACAATCAAGAAGCTTTATAATCTTTTTCTTCATAACTTCCATCATTGGAGGGTTGAGTCGGCGTTGAGCCTCTCGAGTCGGTTTAGCCCCTCTAGAATTATGCGATGCATGCATGTTGTAGGGCTAATCCCCCTAATATCGGCCAATGTCCACCTGGAGGCTGTTTTGTGCTCTTTCAACACCCGAATTAACTTTCCTTCCTCTGTTACCGTGAGTGTGGAGGACACAATGACGGGCAACGTCTCGTTATCTCCCAAAAAGACGTACTTCAAATGATCCGGCAATGGTTTAAGCTCAAGTACGGGTGCCTGAATCACTGAGGGTAACAACTTGTTAGTAGAAATTGGAATTTAAATTGGTTTTGAAGGTTTACCACGGTGCTGAGGTAGTGACTCTAGGGCAGCCACCATCTCGGCCTCTTCTTCACTTCTAGGCACGGCAATATTGGGTTTTTGCCCAATTCCTTGTGCAATTGTTGATTCAAGGGGATCCCTCTCCAAGGAATCAAGGTAATCCTGCGCCAATTCATCAAATATATCAATAGCAAAACAAGAATGATTTTCTTTAGGAAATTTAATAGTTTCAGCAAGATTGAAATCAATAACTTCCCCATCAAATTCCATTGTCAACGTCCCTTTGAACACATCAATCTTGGTGCGGGCTGTTTTCATGAAAGGTCTCCCAAGGAGGATCGGCAATGGGGTAGAATGGGGTGTATCCTCCATGTCAAGCACATAAAAGTCCGCTGGAAAAATCAGATTTCCAACATGCACCAAAACATCTTCAAAAACTCCTTTTGGATATGCATTAGAACGATCGGCTAATTGAATTATAACACCATTGTTTTTAAGCTCACCTAAGTTCATAGATGCATAAATAGAGTATGGCATGACATTAATTGAAGCTCCTAAGTCTAACATAGCATGTTCAAACTTAGTATTACCAATAACGCAAGGAATTGTAAAACTACTCGGATCTTTGCATTTAGGGGGTAATTTCCTTTGTAGAACAGCAGAGACATTCTCACTTACTTGAACCACTTCTTTGTTAGAAATCCTTCTCCTTTTTGTACAAAGCTCTTTCAAAAACTTAGCATACCTTGGGACTTGCTTTATTGCATCAAGGAGTGGGATATTGACTTGAACTTTCCGGAATGTCTCTAGAATGTCTTTTTCAGCATCCTCTTTCTTTGATTGCCGCAACCTGCCAGGAAAGGGCACAATTAGTGGAGTAGAGCTAGAAGAATTCATATTGGAACTTACCTTGATGGTTGAGGACGGTTTAGAAGTGGGAATTGGCTGCGGCAAGGATTGTGCATTCCTTGCCGTGGGTTTGGGTGATTCATCCTCCTCCAATTGCAGCATCTTGTCCTCTTCTTGACTTGATCTAGATGGTTGTGAATCAGTTCCAACCTGCTTACCACTTCTCAACGTGATTGCTTGGGCGGTTTCAAATCCTCATTTAGGATTAACAACGGTTGAACTAGGCAATCTGCCTTGTTCTCGGAATTGGCCCATGAATTCAGCCATTTGCCCCATTCGTTTCTTCAATTCGTCCACCTCTTTAGCTTGATTTTTTATCCTCTGCACGTCCTGCGTCAAAGAGGTTAGTACTTGAAGAATTTTATCATTATTTAACGACGAACCTGAATTAATTTGGGCCGAAGTTGGTTGAGGTTGTGGGGCTGCATACGGCCTTGGAAACATCCCAGGGGGCTGTCTAAATCCGCTTTGTGGCTGTGCTTGTTGAGAGTCCCTCCACTTAAAGTTTGGATGATCTCTCCATCCCGGATTGTATGTGTTTGAGTATGGGTCGTGTCTTTGTTGGTTTTGGCCTTGAAAACCCACGGCCTGGGCAGTTTCCCACCCCCCATTCTCAATCAATTGAGGGCATTGATCGTTGAGATGTCCCTGCATAGAACACACTCCACATATGGCCGGCCCTTGTGCTTTGGTTCCATCCACAACCTGTGACAAAAGAAGAGTGAGATTAGCCATTTGAGATTGTAATTCTGAAATTGCATTTACCTCATTCACTTGTTGTTCCCGTGGCCCTTCTCTCTGTCCAACTCCTTCGTATTGTTGCGCATTCAAGGCTCGATTTGCAATTAGAGTCTTGGCAGCCACAGGTGTTTTGTCAACCAAAGCTCCTCCCGCTGAAGCATCAAGCATTTGTCTCTCAATGGGGAGAAGTCCTTCATAGAAATATTGGAGGAGAAGCTCTTCTTTCATTTGGTGTTGTGGACAAGAAGCAACAAGCGCCTTGAAACACTCATAATAGGCTAGAAACGACTCCCCTTGGTTTTGTTGAATGCCACTTATCCTTTTCCTCAAGAGAATGGCTCTTGAAGTTGGGAAAAATTTCTCTAAGAATGCGCGCTTCATGCTTTCCCACAAAGTAACAGTTCCAGGTGCTAGTTCGTAGAGCCAATCCTTAGCCTTTTCCAAAAGAGAGAATGGAAAGGCTTTCATCTTCAATATACTCCCATCAACATTGACAGGGGTCATGCTTGAACAAACCACTTCAAATTCCTTCAAGTGCTTGTTCGGATCTTCCATAGACAACCCGTGGAACTTGGGGATGTGATGCAACAAGCTAGACTTCAATTCGAATTCGTCAGTCTTGCCCTCGGCTGCCATAGGATATTGAATGCATAAAGGGGTTGCATTGTCCAATCCCGAGGCTGAAAGTTCTTTGATTGTTCGGTTATCTGCAGCCATGTCGTGCTCCTCTTCCAAATCCTCTTCAATTTCAACTTCAGATTCGGAATTAGAACTTGAACTAAGTAGACCAGGTTCTGGGTGCTTCCTCTTCCTTCTCAAATCTCGCTCAAAATCGTTGTTAAACTCCAAGATATGTGCGTGAACGGGTTGAGAACTTCGAGTCATACACTAGTACCTAAAACAAAGAAAACAAAGCAAATCAGAAAACTAAGCAAAACAGAAACAAAAACAAGTTAAAATACACGGCAGAAACTAGGGAGATTAGCAAGTTTGCTAATCCCCGGCAACGGCGCCAAAATTTGATGTGAGAATTACTTGACACTCAAATTAAAACCCTATCGACGTAGTATATGAAAGTAGGGATCGTTTAAGGACGGGGATTAGAAGGGATGCTAATCTATACAAATTAAACTCTAAAACACTAAAACTGGACTCTAGACAATGAAAACAGGTACTATGGGTCAATCTGAACGAATTTTAACTTCAAACAACTTAAAACAACCTAACTTGACTCAAACAAACCAAAACAAACTTAAAACAACAAATAAAACTCAACTAGACAGATTCTAGACACTAGAGACTCAAAACAGGCTAAATAGACTCAAAACAGGTTCTAAGGGGTGAATTGGATGACTTTTGGACTAGTTAGACTCAAAACACTAAAAGGAGACAGCTTTGGACGAATTTAAACAAAGTAAGACTCAAACGAGAACTAGGGGGATTTTTGGACGAATTAAGCAAAACTAAGCAGTTTTAAGCAAACAAAGTGAATTAAAGAGAGATAGAGGTGAAATCAGGGGTAGAAAGCTAGTTAGAGGGTTCCTCTCCACACATGAACATATGCATACGAATCGATTTCCAGTTACTCTTCCGATAAACCATGAATGACAATGCTTTGAATTAATTGTATTGCACTAATCAATTCCCAAATTTCCCTAAGTTCATTGAATTGAATGGATAACGCATCACAACCAAATTATTCTTATCAAGTTCCCTAACTATGGAATACGCATGATAAAGATACATATCAAAGATCATTAAGTTCCATGGAAATCATAAACATTGACAAGGCATTCATAACTATGGAATACGCATGTTACTCTTGCCTAGGATTTACTTAACACAATTGTGACTAGCAATCTTTACTACTTGTGAATATAAGTTCCTAACAATTAGGTGAAATTCCCTTATATCCTAGCATCAAATTCATGCATGCAAACTAAGTAGATCTCCTTAATCAACACACAAGAACAAGTTCTTCATAAAACAGATAAGTAAATCACATTCACAATTTATGAAACAATAACTGAAGGTAATCAATTCATATCAAACATATGTCCATGGCTTTGATTCCACCTCTAACTACAACGGAATTAGTTCCATATGTTTAACATAATTGAAAAGCAAGTCAAATTAAACATGAAGATCAAACAAGAGAAGAAAGAACTCCAAGAAACTCCAATGGTTGCACGGCAAGCCTTCTCTTCTCTTCTCTGCGGCAAAGTATGGTTTTCTGAAGGTGTAGTGGTGTAGGATGAGTTATGAGATGTGTGTGGAGGTGGATGGATGGTGCGGCAATCACTTTAACTTGTTTATAAAAATATCACAAACCCTAGAGTAATCAGATTAGGGCTTGGACTTAGCAGAAAACATGGATTTAGGACTCTAGGTGCGGCAATCACTTTAGAAAAGGAATTGTGGTCCAATTAATGTCTGAAAAGGATTGTAGAACCCAAATCCATAAGGAAAAGACTTAATAAGTCAGAATCCAAGAGGGAATGGGAGTGAGAAGGCACGGCACAAAGGGATAAGGCAGGGAGCCTTGCAAGGCAAGGAAAAGACCTTCTAGAAAAGGAGGGAGGCGCCAGATTTTTAGGCTTCTAGAAAGAATGTGGTTCTGGGCAGATTTTGGGGTTTCTAGAAGAGTTTGGGGCGCCACTTTTGTAGGAGAATGGATAAGACTTCTAGAAATCAGGTTTTAAGTGCCCTAAACTGAAGAAAACAGGTTAGGATAAGATAAGATAAGGATTGGATAAGATAAGATAAGATAAGGTTGTTTTGGATAATGTTTTGGATAATTCTCCTTCTTTTGAGCTGATTCCTTATCTTCTTTATCTTTGACTTCTTTCTTCCATCTTCTTAGCTGATTTCAAGCCTTTATATCTTCAATTTCGTCCATCAACTTGCCTCCATGCTTGCACTACCCAATCTTGGCCCAAAAATGCTCTAGAATGCTCCAAGTTGCTTCTTTTTGCCATCTTGACACTTTGAACCTACAAACACATGAAAATAGCTTAAAATACAAAATTAACTAAGAACTAACAACGTAAATGTGATGCGATGTAAAACAAGCACACAAATTAAACCCTCTTTTGACAATTGTAGTATATGAATAAGTAGGGATCGTTCTAAACCGGGGATTAGGAGGGCTTGCTAAAACCTCTAAACTGACTCAAAAACGTAAAAACAAAGTTGAAAACACTAGACTAGACTTAAAAGACTCAAAACAGGTTCACAAGACTCAAAATAGGCTAAAAACACTCAAAACTGCCTAAAAACACAAACTGGGCAGTTTTGGACTCTAAACACAAATTTGGACGAATTTGGGTTTTAACTTGACTCAAGACACTTAAAAACACAAACAAAACAGATTTTAAACACTTTGAAACAAGAAAGTAAAAGGGGGGTTTTGTTTTGGACGAATTTAAACTTAAGAAAACAGATTATAAACTAAAAACAGATTTTGGACGATTTTGGTAAAATATGGATGACGGGCTAGCTAGAGGCTCTTTCTCCACACGTGACATGTATGCAAACGACTCGATTTCCAGTTACTCCTTCATTGAATTATGAATGACAATGCCCCAAATTAACCGTGACATCACTAGTTAACCCTCAGATTTTCCTTGTGTTATTGGATTAGATGACATCATTCGACAACCCAAAGCATTCTTCAAAAGTCCCCTACATGACATCATAATAGAGATACAATCAAAGATCATTATGTTCAATGAAAATCATAAGCATTGACAAAGCACTTGTAACTATGACATCATGATACTCGTGCTAGGAATTGAACTTAACGCGATCGTGACCAGCGACCTTCACTACACATGAATATAAGTTTGTAACGATTATGTGAAACTCCCTTATATTCTAGCATCAGATTTATGCATGCCAACTAAGTATCGATCCTTAATCAACAAACACAAATAAGTTATCAATTCCACAGTTAAGCCAATTACATTCACAACTCACGAATTCATAACTGGAATTTATCAACTCAATTTGCATACATAATCATGGCTTTGAAATCACCCCTAGCCAAGAGGGGTTTAGCCACTCATGTTCACAGCAAAACAAAAGGAAAAGAAATTAAACATTGTAAACATAGAACGAATTACACCTAGAACGCTCCAACAATCCAGCTTGAACGTCCAAGAGTCCTTCCTTCTTCCTCCTTGCTGCGGCACAAAGGTGGGTGAAGTGTATGGGATGTGTTTTGGGGTCAGGAATGTGTTTAGGGTGAAAGGAAGTTGCGGCAAGGGAGTTGGGATGGTTTCTGGCGTGAATGAATGATTGGGTGAGTGAATGGATATCTTTTGTGCGGCACAAGGAAGGTTTATTTAAGGAATTAGGGTAATAAAGCTAGGGAACAATTTAGGAAACAGAAATTAAATCAAAACCTGAAGGGAAAAAAGAATTAAAGTCAGAATCCCAAGGGAATTGGGCAAGTAGGTGCGGCAAAGGTGGAAAGGGTAAGGCAAGGCCTTGCAAGGCAAGGCAAAAGGGTTTCCTTTCTGTTTTAGGTCCAGATTTTGGGTAATAAAGGGATGCCTTGCACGGCAAGGATGGGGAAAGCAAGGGAAGGTGCGGTAAGAGTTCTTTAGGTACAAGGGAAGTTCACTTTGTGTCCTAAAATGTATAGGAGGCCTTCAATGTTGCTGGAACTTAGGAATATTTAGGATTAGGAAAGGTCAAACCAAAATAGGAAACATTGGCTTAACTTTCCTACTTCAAGTAGGAATCCTTGTTTGATTAGGAATCCTTCTTTGATTAGGAATCCTTCGTTGATTAGGAATCCTAACTTCTTCAAGTCTTCAATTTCGTCCATTCCTTTTGCTCCAAACATGTGATGTCCATCCCAAGCCCAATTTTGCTCCAAAAAGCTCCAAAATGCACTTTCTTGCATACTTTGCCCTTAGAACCTGAAAACACACGAAAATGGCTTAAAAGACTAAAATAACTAAGAAAACACAACATAAATGCACAAGAACAAGCCAACTAAGTCGCCTAAATATGCTCCTATCAAAATGCATGAAAACAAGCTAACTAAGTCGCATAAATATGCTTCTATCAAACCCCAAAAATGGAAACCTCCACAAATGGAAACTTGCACAAATGGAAACCTTCACAAATAGAAACTTCCAACTTTAGAAACCTTGGCTTCCAATTTTGAACTCTTCATTCTTCATTTGATCCTTAGCTCATTTGATCTTCAATTTCATCCATCCACTTAGCTCCAAGCATAAGCTAACCATCCAATGCCCAAAACTGCTCCAAAATGCACCAAAATGCACTTCCTTTACTTTGCACTTTAGACCTACAAACACACGAAAATAGCTTAAAATACTAAAATTACTAAGAACTAACAACACAAATGCCAAGAAACAAGCTAACGAAGTTGAATAAATATGCTCCTATCATAATCATAGCCTTTGCTTCTACCCATTTGGAAACATAATCAACCGCAAGCAAGATATAAGTGAAACAAGCTAAATAAACCTAAAACACACAAAACAAGTTATCTAGACTCTAAACTCACACCTAAGATTGATTTGAACGATTTTAGGACTCAAATTGACTCAAAAGACTTGAAAACACAAGTTCTTACGAATTTAGACTAACTTAACACAAATTAAGAGTAGGGGATTGGTTGAAACCGGATTTAAATTTAAGCAAGACATAATTGTAAACTAGACTTAGTTTTGTACGAAATTGGTGATTTAGATGAGTGAATGGCTAGCTAGAGGTTTCTTCTCCACATATGACATATATGCGACACAAATCGATTTCCAGTTGTTCTTTCTATAAAACATGAACAACAATGCCCCAAATTAATCGTGACTGCACGCATTAACCTTTAGATTTTCCTCAGTTCATTGAATTGGACGTAGCGCCGCAAACCAAATTATTCTTATCAAGTTCCCTATATGACTGCATACTAGAGATACATATCAAAGAACATTAAGCTTTGTGAAAATCATAAGCATTGACATGACATTCATGACTATGACTGCATGACACTCCTGTCAGGAATTTACTTAACGCGATTGTGACTAGCAACCTCCACTACTTGTAAATATAAGTTTGTAACGATTAGGTGAAACTCCCTTATATTTTAGCCTCAAATCCTAGCATGCAAACTAAGTAGGCCTCCTTAATCAACACACAAGAATAAGTTTTAATCAAACAGTTAAGCAAATTGCATTCACAATTTATGAAATCACAACTGGATGAAATCAATTCATATCACATATATGCTCATAGTTTCGAATTCCCCCTAGCTAAATAGGGGTTTAGCCACTCATAGTTACAGCAAACTCAGAGAAATATAAATTAGACATTGAAAACAAGAACGAAGTACCCCTAAAACGCTCCAGTCTTCAAGCTTGAAACGTCCAAGGCCCTTCTTCTTCTCCACCTTGCGGCGGCACAAGTGACCAGGGATGTGTATAGATGAGTGAAAGGGTTAGAGATGTGTTTAGGTTGAGTCGGGGCTGCGGCTAGGAAAGGGGAATGGCTGAGAGTGTGTAGGATGATGAATGGATGTGTATGGGTGTGAATTGGTGCGGCTGGATGAATTAGATGGATCAGTCCTCCTAGGGTGCTGCAAGGGAAGGTTTATTTAAAGGCTTTAGGGTATTTAAAGCTAGGAAATAATTTAGGTAACAGAAACTAAACCAAAACTTTAAGGAAAATAGGAATTAAAGTCAGAATCCCAAGGAAATTAGGCAACAAGGTGCGGCTGAGAGGGAAAGAGCAAGGGAATGCCTTGCAAGGCAAGGAAAAAGGGTTTCCTTGTGGATTTAGGTGCGGCAAAG
Source organism: Heteromeles arbutifolia (assembly GCA_024362995.1). NCBI lineage: Eukaryota > Viridiplantae > Streptophyta > Magnoliopsida > Rosales > Rosaceae > Heteromeles > Heteromeles arbutifolia. The sequence continues at coordinate 30,922,844 of JANCRC010000002.1, read as the reverse complement.
GAAGGGTAAGTGAAGGGAAAGGGGTCCCCTTGCACGGCAAGGGAAAGGGAAACAAGGACAAGTTTAGTTTGTGTCCTAAAATGCATAAGAGATCATCATTGTTGCTGGAACTTAGGCACATTTAGGATTAGGAAAGGTCAAACCAAAATAGGAAACCTTGGCTTAACTTTCCTACTTCAAGTAGGAATCCTTGTTTGAGTAGGAATCCATCTTCAATTAGGAATCCTTCTTTGATTAGGAATCCTTACATTTTCAAGTCTTCAATTTCGTCCATTCCTTTTGCTCCAAGCATGTGATATCCATTCTAAGCCCAATTTTGCTCCAAAAGGCACTTTCTTGCATACTTTGTCTTTAGAACCTGAAATTGCACGAAAATGACTTTAAACACTAAAATAACTAACAAATAACAACAAAAATGCACGAAAACAAGCTAACTAAGTCACATAAATATGCTCCTATCAAATTCCCCCACACTTAGCTTTTGCTAGTCCTTGAGCAAAACAAAACAACAAAACAAAACAGATTCTAATTCTTCCAACAGTTTCCTTAGGGATTTCCAATGCACATGACATGTTTAAAAATCATCACTCCCACAGATTTTAGTCATCCTTACCCTCGAGCACATACTTACTCATGGTTACCATTCATTAGCTCGCATTTAATCAATTAAAACAACATTTTGAATGTCGTCACATGCCTTAGAGAATTCACTCAATTCCTTACTAGATATGCACTCAATTTTCACTCAGATTTTCTAACTACACACCCTACACTAGGTATATGTGAGAAGATTGATGTACACATGAAAACGAACACTCACATATGTTATAGCAAAGAAAGCACTTTTCTGGAATTATTAATCAACATGTATACGATCTCATGAACGAAATGCCACTACTTAGATGCGAGAACTAGTGATGCCATATGCTTATACCAATTCCAAACTCCACATATTGAAACACACAACACCCAAGATTGAAGTTAAAGGGTTGAAACGGGGCTAAGGGTGTTGGCTAAGAAAGAAAGGTAAGGATAAACAAAGGTTCTTAAAGAAATAGCAAGCAAAGCAATGAAATCAACACTTAGAATTCATTTTTGAATGCAGAAATCAACTTTAAACACAAAAGGGAAGATTTACACATTCTATGGCCGAATTTTGATGTTTTGGACCCTTCCTTCAGCAATCAACACTTGGGAGCTCATTCTCACTTATTTTTCAACTCTTTTTCATTCTTTTCACAACTTTTTCTTTTTCTTTTTCCACGAATTTTTCTTTTTTCTTTACCACAATCGTGCCTTATTTCTTTTTTCTTGGCACACAAACACACACAATTCCCTTCCCCCATACTTGTTTTTCTGCAAAAGGACAATCAAAAGGAATTCCTTCTAGGTCATGCTTCACTATCCTTTAAGAACAAGGGTATGGATGGTCCTATTCTAGGCTAGGTAAGGATAATGTGGTTAACAAAGAACGTAGGCTAAACAAGGCTCAAATGGGGTTAAACCTACAAAACATATCAAAGAGGGGTTTCGGCTTTTTGGCTGTGGCTTACTAAACAGCTTCATCTTGATCATGTGTTATGCAAATCAATGTCATGCTTTGAATGAAATGGCAAGGGAATGGGGGTATTTGATAGGAGCATATTTATGCGACTTAGTTAGCTTGTTTCTTGGCATTTATCTTGTTAGTTCTTAGTTATTTATGTATTTTAAGCTATTTTCGTGTGTTTGTAGGTTTAAAGGACTAAAGTAGCAAGAAAGTGCATTTTGGTGCCTTTTGGAGCAGTTTTGGGCATGGAATGGATAGCATATGCTTGGAGCAAAGTGGATGGATGAAATTGAAGATCTAAAGAGGCTGGGAATGTGTTTAAAAGAAGGAAGAATTAATTCAAGGAAGAAAAGGAATCTAGCAAGAAGAAGGATTGACTAGTCAAACTTACCTTATTTTGACTTAATCAACTCTTAATCCTAATCTATCAAGGGTCCAGCTGCAAAGGAGTGTCCTAAATACTTTAGGACACTTAATTATATGTTTCCCCTTTCCTAGACCCTTTGCCGCATATCTCCTTACCCTTTACTCCAAAATCTGCCACATAATTGCCTTTCCCTTTCTCTCTAGGACCTGCCGCACCTTACTTACCCTTTTCCCCTTAGGATTCTGATTTGTTACCCTTTTTCTGGAGGATTTGTGATGCGATGTAAAACAACACACAAATTAAACCCTCTTTTGACAATTGTAGTACATGTATAAGTAGGGATCGTTCTGGACCGGGGATTAGGAGGGATTGCTAATCTAAACTAAACTGTCTTTAAAACACAAAAACACAAGAAGAAACTTAAAAACACTTAACTAGACTCTATAGACTCAATACAAACTGAATAGACTCAAAACAGCACAAAACAATGAATTAGACTCAAAACTGACTCTAGGAAGTTCTTTGGACGAAAATTAACTTAAACTCGACTCAAAACACTTAAAAACACAAATTGGACAGATTATAACCTAATTAACACAACAAAGTAAAGGGGGAATGGATTTTGGAAGAAAATAAAGTAAAACAAAACAGAAACTAGAACTAGACAGATTTGCACGAAATTAGGTGTTTTGGATGGATGATGGACTAGCTAGAGGGTTCTTCTCCACACATGACACACTTGCATACAAATTGATCTCTAGTTGCAATTTGGTAGGAGCATATTTATGCAACTTTGTTAGCTTGTTTCCTTGCATTTTCTTACTTAGTTTCCACTTATTATAGTGTTTTAAGCTATTTTCGTATGTTTGTAGGTCCAAGAAGCAAAGTTGGCAAAAAGATGCATTTTGGAGCGTTTTGGAGCATTTTTTGGCTTGGAATGGATAGCACAAGTATGGAGCAAGATGGATGGACGAATTTGAACTTCAAGAGAGGCTAGGAATGTGCAAAAGAGTTGGAGGAATAAATTCAAGTCATTGAAGATAAGGAATCAGCTAAAAAGAAGGAACATTATCTAAAACCTTATCAAAACTTATCTTATCCAAACTAACCTTATCTTACCTTATCTTATCTTGTCCTACCTTAATTCTAGTTGCAAGGGGGACTCCTTTTCATATTAGGACACCTAAAACCTGTTTTTAGAAGGCCTTTTCCTTCTAGAAACATGCCACAACACTCCTTTCTAGAAGCCCTAAAAATCTGGTGCCCAAACCTTTCTAGATGGCCTTTTCCTTGTTGGATTGGAGTCCTAAATCCTTTTCCTTGACAACCTAGGCCTATAAATACACTCTTTTGCTGCACCATTCAGACCACCACTGATAGAAGCATATTTATGCGACTTAGTTAGCATGTTTTCTTGCATTTTTTTAGTTAGTTTCTACTTATTATAGTGTTTTAAGCTATTTTCGTGTGTTTGTCGGTTTTAAGTGTCAAGATGGCAAAAAGAAGCAATTTGGAGCATTCTAGAGCAATTTTGGGCCAAGATTGGGTAGTGCAAGCATGGAGGCAAGTTGATGGACGAAATTGAAGATATTAAGGCTTGAAATCAGCTAAGAAGATGGAAGGAAGAAGTCAAAGATAAAGAAGATAAGGAATCAGCTATAAAGAAGGGGAATTATCCAAAACATTATCCAAACTACCTTATCTTATCCTAACCTGTTTTCTTCAGTTTAGGGGACTTAAAACCTGATTTCTAGAAGTCCTATCCCTTGTCCTATAAAAGTGGCGCCCCAAATACTTCTAGAAACCTCAAAATCTGCCACAAAACACATTCTTTCTAGAACCCTGAAAATCTGGCGTCTCCTTCCCTTCTAGAATCCTTTTTCCTTGCCTTGCAAGGCTTTCCCTGCCCTTATCCTATTGTGCCGCACCTCTCAGGCCCTTTCCCTCTTAGATTCTGATTGTTAGGCCCTTTTCCTTGTGGATTTGGGTTCTACAAATCCTTTTCAGAGATTAATTGGACCACAATTCCTTTTCCAAATTAATTGCCGCACCCTAGGGCCCTAATCCTATTTTTCTGCTAAGTCCAAGTCCTAAACTGATTTCCCTAGGGTTTGCTATGCTATATATACATATTTTCAAGCCTTGCCGCACACCACCACCCATCCATACGAATTCTACACACCTCTACACATCTCAGCCATTCCAAACACCATTCATAAACCCTAAACCACTTGTGCCGCAGCCCTGCAAGGGGAGGAGGAGCAGCTTTGGAGCGTGTTGCACCCAATCTGGAGTGCTGGGCGTTCTTAGGTGTTTTCTACCTTATGTTTTCGTTGATTAATTTAGTTTTCCTTTGTTTGGCTGTAATCATGAGAGGCTAAACTCGTTTTTAGCTAGAGGCTACTTTGAAACCATGATTTTGTGTGTGATATGACTTGATAAATTTCAGTTACAGATTCTTGAAGTATGAATGCAATTGGCTTAACTGTTTGAATTAGAACTTATTTCTGTTTGTTGATTGAGGGTCGACACTTAATTGGCATGCATAAATTTGATGCTAGGATATAAGTGAGTTTCACATAATCGTTACAAACTTATGTTCACAAGTAGTAAAGGTTGCTGGAACAATCGTGTTAAGTTCAATTCTTGGTGTGAGTAACATGATGATGTGAAATTAAATCGCACACAAACTTAAACCCTTATCAATGTAGTATGTGAAAGTAGGGATCGTTCTAAGCCGGGGATTAAAGGGATTGCTAATCGACACAAATTAGACTCTAAAACAATAAACTGGACTTTAAACAATGAAAACAAGTACTAGGGATCAATTTGGACGAATTTTAACTCTAGACACCTTAAACAACCTAACTTGACTCAAATAACTCAAAACAAACTCAAAACAGCAAATAGAATTCAATTAAACAGTTTCCGGACTCTAAAGACTCAAAACAAGCTAAATAGACCTAAAACACACAAAACAAGTTATCTAGACTCTAAACTAACACCTAAGATTGATTTGAACGAAATTAAGACTCTAATTGACTCAAAAGACTAAAAGACTCAAGATTTGACGAATTTAGACTATCTTAACACAAATTAAGAGCAAGGGATTGTTTGAAAACGGATTTAAACTTAAGCAAAACAGAATTGTAAACTAGACTTAGTTTTGTACGAAATTGGTGATTTAAATGGGTGAATGGCTAGCTAGAGGTTCCTTTTCCACACATGACATATATGCAACACAAATCGATTTCCAGTTATTCTTTCTATAAACCATGAACGACAACGCCCCAAATTAATCGTGACTGCACGCATTAACCTTCAGATTTTCCTAAGTTCATTGAATTTGGACGTAGCGCCGCAAACCAAATTATTCTTATCAAGTTCCCTATATGACTGCATACTAGAGATACATATCAAAGATCATTAAGCTTTGTGAAAATCATAAGCATTGACATGACATTCGTGACTATGACTGCATGACACTCCTGCCAAGAATTTACTTAACGCGATCGTGACTAGCAACCTCCACAACTTGTAAATATAAGTTTGTAACGATTAGGTGAAACTTCCTTATATTTCAGCATCAAATCCTAGCATGCAAACTAAGTAGGCCTCCTTAATCAACATACAAGAATAAGTTTTAATCAAACAGTTAAGCAAATTGCATTCACGATTTATGAAATCACAACTGGATGAAATCAATTCATATCACATATATGCTCATAGTTTCGAATTCCCCACTAGCTATAAAGAAATTAGTTCCTCATGTTCGCAAATAAACAAAGACAATTAAATTTAAACATTAAAAACAAAGGATAGAATACACCTAGAAACGCTCCAGATTTCCTCCTTCCTCCCTTTGCACAGCTGCGGCACAATGAGTGTGTGGTGGATGGATGTAGGTGAGTTATGGTAGAGGGTGGTGGTCTGAATGGTGCAGCAAAATAGTGTATTTATAGGCCTAGGGATTACTTGGCCTAGGTTGTCAAGGAAAAGGATTTAGGACTCCAAACCAACAAGGAAAAGGCCATCTAGAAAGGTTGGGGCGTCAGATTTTTAGGGCCTTCTAGAAAGGATGTTATTTGGCTGATTTTGGCACTTCTAGAAGGGAATAGGTGCAGCACCTTTGTAGGAGAGGATAAGGTTCCTAGAAATCAGGTTTTTAAGTCTCCTAAACTGAAATTGAATCCCTTTTGCAATAGGAATTAGGTTAGGAAAGGATTAGGATAGGATAAGATAAGGTAAGGTTTGGATAAGATAAGGATAAGATAAGGTAGTTTGGATAATGTTTTGGATAATTTTCCTTTTTTTGTAGCTGATTCCTTATCTTCTTTGACTTGGATTTATTTCTTCAACTTTTTCCACATTCCTAGCCTCTCTTGAACTTCAAATTCGTCCATCCATCTTGCTCCATACTTGTGCTATCCATTCCAAGCCCAAAACTGCACTAAAATGCTCCAAATTGCATCTTTTTGCCTACTTTGCTTCTTGGACCTATAAACACACGAAAATGACTTAAATCACTATAATAAGTAGAAACTAACTAAGAAAATGCAAGGAAACAAGCTAACAAAGTCGCATAAATATGCTCCTATCACATGATGTCATAGTTATGAATACCTCGTCAATGCTTATGATTCTCATTGAGCATAATGATCTTTGATTGTGTCTCTATTATGATGTCATGTAGGGAAATTGATGAGAATAATTTTGTTGTAGATGAGTTGTCCGTCCAATTCAATGAAATTAGGAGAATCTGAGGGTTAATTAGTGATTGACACGGTTAATCTGGGGCATTGTCATTCGTAATTCAATGAAAACGTAACTGGAAGTCAAGTTATATGCATATAAATCATGTGTGGAAAAGGAAACCTCTAGCTAGTTCACCATCCATCCTAAAAACCCAATTTCGTCTAAATCTGCCTAGTTTAAAGTCTGTGTTAGTTTTAACTTAGTTTCACTCTAAAACCAATCCCCCTTCACTTGTTTGAGTCAAATTAGTTAGAATCTGTCTTAGTTTGTGTCTTTGTGTGTTTTGAGTCAAGTTTAATTCAATTTTCGTCCAAAGTTGTGTCTAGTGTCTAGAATCTGTCCATTTAGTGTTTTTAAGCAGTTTTGAGTCTTACTAGTTTATTTAGAGTCTTTTGAGTCTTGTTTTGCTTATTTGAGTCAGTTTGTGTTAGATTAGCAAGCCCTCCTAATCCCCGGTCCAGAACGATCTCTACTTTCGTTTATACTACAATTGATAACAAGAGGGTTTAATTTGTGTGCTTAACTTTAATCACATCAACCACCCACTGCCATAACTCACCTACATCCATCCACCACACTCATTGTGCCGCAGTTGTGCAAGGAAGGAGAGGAGCCATCTGGAGTCGTGCTTGCCATTCAAGACGTTGGATCGTTGGAGCGTTTCTAGATGTATTATATCCTTTGTTTTCAATGTTTAAATTTATTTATCTTTGTTTAATTGCGAACATGAGGAACCAAACTCGTTTTAGCTAGGGGAGAATTCAAAGCCATGAACATATATGTGACATGAATTGATCTCCCCCAGTTATGATTTCATGAATCGTGGATATGGTTTGCTTAACTGTTTGATTAAAACTTATTCTTGTATGTTGATTAAAGGCGCACACTTAGTTTGCATGCTAGGATTTGATGCTAAAATATAAGGGAGTTTCACCTAATAGTTACAAACTTATATTTACAAGTAGTGGAGGTTGCTAGTCACGATCGTGTTAAGTAAATTCCTGGCAGGAGTGTCATGCTTTTCATAGTCACGAACACCTTGTCAATGCTTATGATTTTCACAAAGCTTAATGATCTTTGTTTCGTGTCTCTATCATGCTTTTCATAGTTAGAGAGCTTAATAAAGAATAATTTGGTTGTCGGTGCGTATTCCATCCAATTCAATGAATCTAGGGAAATCTGAGAATTAATTAGTTCAATACAATTAATTTGGGGCATTGTCATTCACGGTTTATAAAAAGAATAACTGGAAATCGATTTGTGTTGCATATGTGTCATGTGTGGAGAAGGACCCTTGATAGGAGCATATTTATGCGACTTAGTTAGCTTGTTTTCATGCATTTACGTTGTTAGTTCTTAGTTAATTTTGTATTTTAAGCTATTTTCGTGTATTTGTAGGTTCAAAGTGTCAAGATGGCAAAAAGAAGCAATTTGAAGCATTCTAGAGCATTTTTGGGCCAAGATTGGGTAGTGCAAGCATGGAGGCAAGTTGATGGACGAAATTGAAGATATAAAGGCTTGAAATCAGCTAAGAAGATGGAAGAAAGAAATTGAAGATAAAGAAGATAAGGAATCAGCTCAAAAGAAGGAGAATTATCCAAAACATTATCCAAACAACCTTATCTTATCTTATCTTACCCAATCCTTATCTTATCTTACCTTATCTTATCCTAATCTTATCCTAACCTGTTTTCTTCAGTTTAGGGGACTTAAAACCTGATTTCTAGAAGTCCTATCCATTCCCCTACAAAAGTGGCACCCCAAACTCTTCTAGAAACCCCAAAATCTGCCACAAAACACATTCTTTCTAGAACCCTATAAATCTGGCGTCTCCTTCCCTTCTAGAATCCTTTTTCCTTGCCTTGCAAGGCATTCCCTGCCCTTATCCTATTGTGCCGCACCTTAGGCCCTTTCCCATTAGAAATCTGATTGTTTTGAACCTATTTCTGGATGGATTTGGCTTTCTAGAAGTCCTAATCTGATTCATCTAGGGTTTTTGGTGCCTATATATATATATTTCTCCCCCCTTGCCGCAGACACCACCCCATATACCCATCCATACGAATTCTACACCACCCCACCTTCAGAAATTCATACTTCGCCGCAGAGAAGAGAAGGGAAGACAAGGCCTTGCCGTGGCTTCCATTGGAGAGGGAGGAGTTCTTTCTTCTCTTGTTTCGTTTCATGTTTAATTTAACTTGCTTTTCAATTATGTTGAACATGTGGAACTAATTTCGTTTTAGTTAGAGGTGGATTCAAAGCCATGGACATATGTTTGATATGAATTGATTACCTTCAGTTATTGTTTCATAAATTGTGAATGTGATTTACTTATCTGTTTTATGAAGAACTTGTTCTTGTGTGTTGATTAAGGAGGCCTACTTAGTTTACATGCATGAATTTGATGCTAGGATATAAGGGAATTTCACCTAATCGTTAGGAACTTATATTCACAAGTAGTAAAGATTGCTAGTCACAATTGTGTTAAGTAAATCCTAGGCAAGAGTAACATGCGTATTCCATAGTTATGAATGCCTTGTCAATGTTTATGATTTCCATGGAACTTAATGATGTTTGATATGTATCTCTATCATGCGTATTCCATAGTTAGGGAACTTGATAAGAATAATTTGGTTGTGATGCGTTATCCATTCAATTCAATGAACTTAGGGAAATCTGGGAATTAATTAGTGCAATACAATTAATTCAAAGCATTGTCATTCATGGTTTATCGGAAGAATAACTGGAAATCAATTCGTATGCATATGTTCATGTGTGGAGAAGAACCCTCTAACTAGTTTTCACCCCTGAATTCACCTTTATCTCTTTCAATTTACTTTGTTTGCCTAAATCTGCTTAGTTTTGCTTAAATCGTCCAAAACCCCCCTTAGTTCTTAATTGAATCTTAGTTTGTTTAAATTCGTCCAAATCTGTCCCCTTTTAGTGTTTTGAGTCTAACTAGTCCAAAAGTCATCCAATTCACCCCTTAGAACCTGTTTTGGGTCTGTTTAAGTTAGTTTGGTTGTTTTGAGTCTATTTAGCCTGTTTTGAGTCTCTAGTGTCTAGAATCTGTCTAGTTGAGTTTTATTTGTTGTTTTAAGTTTGTTTTGTGTTATTTGAGTCAAGTTAGGTTGTCTAGAGTTAAAATTCGTTCAGATTGATCACTAGTACTTGTTTTCATTGTCTAGAGTCCAGTTTAGTGTTTTAGAGTGTAATTTGTGTAGATTAGCATCCCTTCTAATCCCCGGCCTTAAACGATCCCTACTTTCATATACTATGTCGATAGGGTTTTAATTTGAGTGTCAAGTAATTCTCACATCAACCCTCTAGTTAGCCATTCACCCTTTAATTTACTCAAATTCGTACCAACCTTTGTTTTAGTATCTTAATCCGTTTGTTTTTACTTTAAATTCGTCAGAAACCCAATCCCCTTTACTTTCTTGTGTCAACTTAGTTAGAATCTGTTTACTTTTGTGTCTTTTAGCATTTTGCGTCAAGTTAAAGTTAGAATTCGTCCAAATAACTCCCTAGTGTCTATGTTGATTTAAGCTGTTTAGAGTCTTTTAAGTTTGTTTTGAGTTAATTGAGTCTAGTTTAGTGTTTTAGAGTTTAATTAGTGTAGATTAGCATCCCTTCTAATCCCGGCTAGAACGATCCCTACTTACACATACTACATTGATAGGGTTTAAATTTGAGTGCAATTTAATTTCACATCACTTTTTCAATAAACCATGAATGACAATGCCCCAGATTAACCGTGCCATCACTAGTTAACCCTCAGATTTTCCTTGTATTATTGGATTGGATGACATCATTCGACAACCCAAAGCATTCTTCAAAAGTTCCCTACATGACATCATAATAGAGATACAATCAAAGATCATTACGTTCTATGAAAATCATAAGCATTGACAAAGCATTCGAAACTATGACATCATGATACTCATGCTAGGAATTTAACTTAACGCGATCGTGACCAGCAACCTTCACACTTTATGTGAAACTCCCTTATATTCTAGCATCAGATTCAAGCATCCAAACTAAGTAAGCCTCCTTAATCAACATACAAGAATAAGTTATCAATAAAACAGTTAAGCAAATTGCATTCACACTTTATGAAATCACAACTGGAATTAATCAATTCATATTGCAAATATGTTCATGGCCTTGAAATTCCCCCTAGCTAAGAGGGTTTAGCTCCTCATGTCCACAGCAAAACAAAGAGAAATTAAATTAAACATTGAAAACAAAGATAGATTACACCTAGAAATGTTCCAGCAATCCAACGTCTTGAATGGCTAGGCATGGCTTCAAGTTAATCCTCTCCTTCTTCCTTTGTAGAGCTGCGGCACAAGGGGTTAAGGTGTGTAGAATGGGTGGTGATGGGTGGTAGAGGATGGATAGGTAGATAGGTGGATGGAATGGATGCAGAAAATGTGTTCAGGCCTAGAGAGAGACTAAATGGTGCGGATGGCTTTATTTATAGGGCTAGGGTACTCAGAAAATAATAGGAAAGGTTTAATACTTAGCTATTTTGGTTCCACAATTTAATAGGTAAGAAAGAATCAAAATTTAAAGAGAAATAGGAATGTGAAATTCGGCAGAATTGTGTAGGAGAAAAGAAGAATGTGTTTAAAGGTCAGAAAATAGGAAAAAGAGGCCTCCCCTTGTGCGGCAAGGCTAGGTACTAAAGGGGAAGGTGTTTTCATGACAGAAAATAGGAAAGGCACTCTCCCTTGCATGGCAAGGAAGAGGAAAAGTCAGGGGAGGTGCGGCTAGGTGATTTAAGTGCAAGGAAGGTTCAATTTGTGTCCTAAAATGCATAGGAAGTCTTCATTGTTGCTAGAACTTAAGGACATTTAGGATTAGGAAAGGTCAAACCAAAATAGGAAACCTTGGCTTAACTTTCCTACTTCAAGTAAGAATCCTTGTTTGAGTAGGAATCCATCTCCAATTAGGAATCCTTCTTCAATTAGGAATCCTTCGTTGATTAGGAATCCTAACATCTTCAAGTCTTCAATTTCGTCCATTCCTTTTGCTCCAAGCATGTGATATCCATTCTAAGCCCAATTTTGCTCCAAAAGGCTCCAAAATGCACTTTCTTGCATACTTTGTCCTTAGAACCTGAAATTGCACGAAAATGACTTTAAACACTAAAATAACTAAGGAATAACAACAAAAATGCACGAAAACATGCTAGCTAAGTCGCATAAATATGCTCCTATCAATTTGGAGTCCTAAACCTTTCCAATTTAATTCTAAGTTGAGCTCCTTCCTTCCCCTATATAAAAAGAGCCTTGCCGCACATCAAAGGGCTCCCTGGACCACTCTACACACTTTCTGCCGAAAATCCACCATAACTCACCTATATCCATTCACCACCATAAATCACCACTAAAACCTTCACCCAACCCTTGTGTCGCAGCAAAGAAGAAGAAGGAGAGCCTTGGACGTGCTTGCCATTCAAGTTAGATTGCTGGAGCATTTTTGGGTGTTTCTCTCTCTTTTGTTTTCAATGTTCAATTTATTTTCTTTTTGCTTTGCTGTGAACATGAGAGGCTAAACCCCTCTTAGCTAGGGGGAATTTCAAAGCCATGAACATACATGCAATATAAATTGATGAAACGAATTCTAAGTAGCAACCAAGCAAAGAAATAATGAGATCATGCAACGACTTTAGAAAACAACAAATCACAGATTAATAACTCTCCAAACAAAGTTTAGGCCCAAGTCTCTTAGGGATGTAGCGTTAGTTTGAGTTCCTTCCTTCAAGCATGTTACAAAAACTGATTTTATCCTTCTGTGATTACATGTGAATTCGTAAACGACAACTACAACTAAGCATAAACGAAAGAGCATATCAAACTTCCATCCATGTTTGTAACTTTCTTTACCAGTCATGCAATTAAAAACCAAATCCTCATCATTGTGTTGGAAGGTACCTTAAGACACAAACACACAAAAATGACTCTTAAACAACTCTTTTTGGTATTTTTCAAAAAAATTTTGAATTTTTTTCAAATTTTCAGATTTTTCTTTCAAGACATATAAAAAACACTTGAAAACACACTAAAAACACTTAAAAACAGTGAGAAACAACTTTAGAAATGCTAGGTGATAAAATCCCACGAAAATCATGCAAAAACAGCTTGTTAACCCCCGCTCCCCCGCCCCCCCCCCCCACACACTTAAACCAAACATTGTCCTCAATGTTTCAAACATAGACTCACACACAAGCAAGCAAACGACACAACTAACAAACATGACGAGCATGGCAAAGTAACAGCAATAAAGAGTAGGGTTAGAAACGTAAATCTGGTTGTGATGCTGGAGATTCCTAGTTCTTCTTATTTGCATGGGTTGCCTCCCAAGAAACGCTTGGTTTAACGTCTTCAAGCCAGACGATACATTCGTTTAAGCTTGAATAGGCCCCATGGCATGGAGGGGTACATCCTCCATGACAAGCTCCTCGAATGTCTCGTAATATAGCTTCACATGATGTCCATTCACTTTGAATTCTTGTTTCGTCTTCACACTTTGAATTTGGACTGCACCATGAGGAAAAACATTAGTAACAACAAAAGAACCAATCCACTTAGAACGCAACTTACCCGGAAACAAACGAAGGCGAGAATTGAAAAGTAACACTTTCTGCCCTATAGAGAACGTCTTGCTACGAGTCATCTTGTCATGGAATGCCTTCGTTTTCTCCTTGTAAATGCGAGTGTTCTCATAAGCTTCATTCCTAATTTCATCAAGCTCATTCAATTGAAGCTTTCAATGAAGACTGATAGGAGCATATTTATGCACCTTAGTTAGCTTGTTCTTGTGCATTTATGTTGTTTTTCCTTGGTTAAAGTAGTCTTTTAAGCTAGTTTGATGTATTTTCAGGTTCTAAGGGCAAGTATGCAAAAAGAAGCAATTTGGAGCATTCTAGAGCATTTTTGGGCCAAGATTGGGCAGTGCAAGCATGGAGGCAAGTTGATGGACGAAATTGAAGATATAAAGGCTTGAAATCAGCTAAGAAGATGGAAGAAAGAAGTCAAAGATAAAGAAGATAAGGAATCAGCTCAAAAGAGGGAGAATTATCCAAAACATTATCTAAAACAACCTTATCTTATCTTACCTTATCTTATCCAATCTTATCCTAATCTTATCCTAACCTGTTTTCTTCAGTTTAGGGGACTTAAAACCTGATTTCTAGAAGTCCTATCCCTTGTCCTATAAAAGTGGCGCCCCAAATCCTTCTAGAAACCCCAAAATCTGCCACAAAACACATTCCTTCTAGAACCCTGAAAATCTGGCGCCTCCTTCCCTTCTAGAATCCTTTTTCCTTGCCTTGCAAGGCATTCCCTGCCCTTATCCTATTGTGCCACACCTCTCAGGCCTTTTTCCCTCTTGGATTCTGATTGTTAGGCCTTTTCCTTGTGGATTTGGGTTCTACAAATCCTTTTCAGAAATCAATTGGGCCACAATCCTCTTTCCTAATGGATTCACAATTTCTGCCGCACCTAGGGCCCTAATTCCTTGTGCAATGCTGAGTCCAAGCCCTAATCTGATTACCCTAGGGTTTCTGGTGCCTATATATATAAGTTTAAAGGGTTGCCGCAGGTTTCACCACCTCCATACACAACCATTCTCGCCAGAAACTCTTCCCCACTCTCTGCCGCACCCATCCTTCACCATTCTCCATAGTTTCTGACCTAATTCACTATCTGCCACACCATACATCCATCCTAGCCATTAACCCAGCCTTCTACACCATTCATAACCCCCAAAATCTGTCCCAAGTCCTTGTGCAGCAACAAAGAGGAGGAGAATGAGCCCTGGACGTGCATGCCATTCAAGTTCGAATTGCTGGAAGTTTTAGGTGTTTCCTTTCCTTTGATTTCAATGTTTAATTTCAATACTCTTTGTTCTGTACGTATGAGGAACTAAACTCCCCTTGGCTAGGGGGGAATTCGAAACCATGTTTATGCTTGCTATATGACTTGATTACCTCTAATTGCGTTTCATAAATTGTGAATTCAATTTACTTATCTGTTCATATTAAAACTGATTTGTGTGTGTTGATTGAGGTGGCCAACTTAGTTGCATGCATAAATCTAATGCTAGGATATAAGGAAGTTTCACCTAATCGTTACAGAATTATATTCACAAGTAGTAAAGGTTGATGATCTCAATTGTGTTAAGTAAATTCTTGGCATAAGTTTCATGCAATTCATAGTAACGAATGCCTCGTCAATGCTTATGGTTTTCATAGAACTTAATGATTCTTGCTTGTATCTCTATTATGCAATTCATGTAGGGAACTTGTGGGGAATGCTTTGGGTTGTCGTATGCAATCATCCAATTCAATAACGTTAGGAAAATCTGAGGGTTAATTAGTGCAATTCACGGTTAATCTAGGGCGTTGAGAATTCATGGTTTATTGAAAAGCAATTAGAAATCGTTTTGTATGCAAGTATGACATGTGTGGAGAAGAACCCCTTAGCTAGCCTTCCATCCATTCACTTTAACCAATTTCGTTTTACAATCTGTTTTGTTTTACAAAGTTTATGTTTTGTTTCAAATTCGTCAAAACCAATTCCCCCTTTATTTTGAAGTGTCAAATTAGTTAGAAATCAATTTAGTTTGTGTTTTTAAGTGTCTTGAGTCCAGTTATAACATATTTTCGTCCAAATTCTTCCTTAGTGCTCAAAACTGCCTAGAAAGTGGTTTTAAGGCAGTTTTGAGTGTTTGTTTGCTGTTTTGAGTCTTTTGGTTTGTTTTAGTGTTTTAGAGTATAGTTTTGCATTCTTTGAGTCTAGATTTAGTGTTTTAACTTTGTTTTAAGTTTGTGAGTCAGTTTTCAAGTGGTTTAGCAATCCCTCCTAATCCCCGGCCTAGAATGATCCCTACTTACATACTTTGCTACAATCGATAAAAGGAGGGTTTAATTTGTGTGCTTATATATTTCGCATCAAAGACCTGCGGCATCCATGTCCATATTGAATGTTTTGATGGCCCAATGTGCACGATGATGCGATGTAAAATAGCACACAAATTAAACCCTCTTGTTGACAATTGTAGTGTAGATGCAAGTAGGGATCGTTCTGGACCGGGGATTAGGAGGGATTGCTAAAACACTTGAAACTAACTTAAAAACATAAAACTAAGTTTAAAACACTAAACTAGACTCAAAGAATGCAAAACAAGACTCTAATGACTCAAAACAACTTAAAACAGCCAAATAGACTCAAAACAGACTCTAGGGATGAATTTGGACGAATTTGGAACTACAAAGACTCAAAACTCTAAAAAACAAAAAATTGGACAGATTCTAACTAATTTGACACACAAAAGTAAAGGGGATTGGGTTTTGGACGAATTTAAAGTAAAAACAAAACAAAAACTAGAACTAGACATATTTGTAAGAAATTGGGTGTTTTTGGATGGATGATGGGCTAGCTAGAGGGTTCTTCTCCACACATGACACACATGCAACACAAAATTGATTTCCAGTTACGATTTCGATAAACCATGAACCTCAACACCCCAGGTTAATGATGTGATAAAAATTAAGCACTCAAATTAAACCCTCTTGTTGTCAAATCGTAGTATAAATGCAAGTAGGGATCGTTCTAAACCGGGGATTAGGATGGCTTGCTAAAACCTCTAAACTGACTCAAAACACAAAAACAAAGTTAAAAATGTTTGGAAAGACTCAAGGGACTCAAAACAGGTTCAAAAGACTTAAAACAACTCAAAGCACTCAAAACTGCCTAAAACACAAACTGGGCAGTTTTGGACTCTAAACACAACTTTGGACAAATTTAGGGTTCTGACTTGACTCAAAACACTCTAAAACACAAACAAAACAGATTTTAAACACTTTGAAACAAGAAAGTAAAAGGGGTTTTTGGTTTTGACGAAATTGAAACAAACAAACAAATTGTAAAACGAATTTAGGAAATAAGATGATGGATGGATTAGTTAGAGGTCCGTTTTCCACACATGACACACTTGTACATGAATCAATTTCCAATTGCTTTTCAATAAACTATGATGCTCAACACCCCAGATTAACCGTGATGCACAAATTAACCCTCAGATTTTCCTTTACTCATTGAATTGGATGAATGCATGCAACAACCCAAATCATTCTCTAAAAGTCCCATACATGAATGCATAATAGAGATACAATCAGAGATCATTACGTTTCATGAAAATCATAAGTGTTGATGAGGCAATTGTAACTATGAATGCCTAATACGTTTGCCAAGAATTCAATTAACGCGATTGTGACAATCAACCTTCACTACTCAGGAATATAAACTTGTAACAATTAGGTGAAACTCATTTATATTCTAGCATCTGATTCATGCATGAAAACTAAGTATGCATCCTTAATAAACATACGCAAATCAGTTATGAATAAAACAGATAATTGAATTGCAATCACAACTTAACAAATCACAATTGGAAGAAATCAATTCATATCTCAAACATGTTCATGGCTTCAAACTTCCCCCTAACTAAATAGGGATTTAGCCACTCATGATTACAACAAAATTAGAAAGTAATAACAAAATAAACATTGAAAACAAGAACGAAGTACACCTAAAACGCTCCAATCTGCAAGCATGAAACGCCAAGGTTCTTCTTCTTCCCCACCTTGCTGCGGCACAAGAGTCCAAGGATGTGTATAGATGTATGAAAGGGTCAGAGATGGGTTTAGGTTGGATGTGAGTTGTGGCAAGGGAAGGAGGATGGCTGGAATTGTATCTAGATGTGTAGAATGGTGGATGGAGTGCGGCTGAATGAATTTCTGTGGTGAATGGGTGGTCTCTGCAGCACCACTGATAGGAGCCTATTTATGCGACTTAGTTAGTGTGTTTTCTTACATTTACTTAGTTATCTGGTTCTTATTATAGTGTCTTAAGTCATTTTCGTGCAATTTCAGGTTCTAAAGACAAAGTATGCAAGAAAGAGCAATTTGGAGCATTTTAGAGCAGTTTTAGGCCAAGAATGGATATCACAAGTATGGAGCAAGGTGGATGGACGAATTTGAAGTTCAAGAGAGGCTAGGAATGTGCAAAAGAGTTGAAGAAATAAATTCAAGTCAAAGAAGATAAGGAATCAGCTACAAAGAAGGAGAATTATCCAAAACCTTATCCAACCTTATCTTATCCAAACCAACCTTATCTTATCTTATCCTATCCTAATCCTTTCCCAAACCTTCTAGATTCATGATTCAGCCGCACATTTTTGTCCTAAATCCCCTTGGTTTTTGACCTTCTAGATGTCCTATTTCTTGCTGGGATTACATAACCTTTTCCCCTTAGGATTGTGTTATTATTTTCCTACACAAACTATGTTTTGCAATCCTTTTCCTACACTAAATGTTTTTGCCGCACCTCCCCCTATAAATATACCCTTTTGCTGCACCATTCAATACACCACCATCTATCATTCACACATCTCTACACTACAATCAGCCATACACCCTCTAGTGCCGCAACTTTGCAAAGGAAGGAAGGAATCTGGAGCGTTTCTAGGTGTTTTCTTTCTTTGTTTCAATGTTTAAATTTATTTATGTTTGTTTGCTTGTGGACATGAGGAACTAATTTTTTGATAGTTAGAGGTGAATTTGAAGCAATGATTATATGTTATATATGAATTGATTACGTCCAGTTATTGTTTCTTAAGACTAGAATGTGATTTACTTATCTGAGTTATTAAAACTTGTTTATGTGTGTTAATTGGGGGTCGACACTTAATTTACATGCATGAATTTGATGCTAGAGTATAAGGGAGTTTTACCTAATCGTTATGAACTTATATTCACAAGTAGTAAAGGTTGCTAGTCACAATCATGTTAAGTAAGTCCTAGGCAAGAGTATGATGCTGTCATAGTTACGAATGCCTCGTCAACACTTACAATTTTCAAAGAACTTAATGACCTTTGATATGTTTTCTATCATGCTGTCATAGTAAGGAGACTTGATAAGGATAATTTGGTTGTAATGCATCTTTCATTCAATTCAATGAACTAAGGAAAATCTGATGGTTAATTTGTACATTCACGGTTAACTTGGGGTGTTGTCATTCATAGTCTAAAGGAATAATAACTGGAAATTGGTTCATATGCATATGTCATGTGTGGAGAAGGACCCTCTAACTAGCCTTTCACCCTTTTCAATTCACAAAATTCGTTTTTATAAGTGTTTTATGCAAAGTTTCTATTTTCAGCTTTAAATTTGTCAAAAACAATCCCCCTTTCATTAAGTCTTGTTAGTTGAGTCAAAATCTATTTTCTTTTAGTCTTTTGAGTCAAGTTTAGTTTAATTTTCGTCAAAATCACTTGTTAGGTCTAGAATTGAGTCTTTGTAATTATTTGTTGTTGTTTTAAGTGTTTTGAGTCAGTTTTGAGTTTATAGAGTCTAGTTTAGTATTTTTGAGTCTTATTTGTGTTGATTAGCATCCCTAGTTAATCCCCGGTCTAGAACGATCCCTACTTGCATCTCTACTACAATTGTCATCAATAGGGTTTAATTTGTGTGTTAGAATATTTCACATCAAATTTTGGCGCCGTTGCCGGGGATTAGCAAATTTGCTAATCCCTTGTTGCCGTGTGTTTTGTTTGTTTTTTTTTTTTTTTTTTTTTTACTTTGTTTTCTGATTTTGTTTTGTTTTCTTGTTTTAGGTACTAGTTTGTGACTTGAAATTGTCAACCTGTTCGTGAGCACATTTTGGAGTTTGACGACGATTTTGAACAAACATTGAGAAGGAAGAGGAGGCATCCAAAACCTAGTGAACCTAGTTCAAGTTCAGAGCCTGAATCTGAATTTGAAGAAGAAGAACAAGCCATGGCTATGGACAATCGTACAATTAAGGAGCTTTCAGCCTCGGGGTTGGACAATGCCGTGCCTCTATGCATTCAATACCTTGTGGCTGCTCAAGGCAAGACCGATGAGTTTGAATTAAAGTCTAGCTTGTTGCATCACATTCCAAAATACCATGGGCTGTCCATGGAGGATCCAAACAAGCACTTGAAGGAATTCGAAGTAGTATGTTCACGCATGACCCCAATCAACGCAGATGGGAACATTTTGAAGATGAAGGCCTTTCCATTCTCTCTTATAGACAAGGCTAAGGATTGGTTATTTGAATTGGCACCTGGAACTGTCACATCTTGGGAAAGCATGAAAAGAGCGTTTTTGGAGAAATTCTTCCTAACTTCGAGAGTTATTCTTTTAAGGAAGAAGATCAGTGGAATTCAACAAAACCAAGGCGAATCCTTTCCAGCATATTATGAACATTTCAAGGGTCTCGTTGCATCGTGTCCTCAACATCAAATGAAAGAAGAGCTTCTCATTCAATACTTTTACGAAGGACTTCTTCCAATTGAGAGACAGATGCTTGATGCTTCGGCAGGTGGTGCTTTGGTGGACAAAACACCCGTTGATGCAAAGATCTTAATCGCAAATCGAGCCTTGAACGCACAACAATATGAAGGCGTTGGACAAAGAGAAGGTGATAGGAGCATATTTAGGCGACTTAGTTGGCTTGTTCTTGTGCATTTATGTTGTGTTTTCTTAGTTATTTTAGTCTTTTAAGCCATTTTCGTGTGTTTTCAGGTTCTAAGGGCAAAGTATGCAAGAAAGTGCATTTTGGAGCTTTTTGGAGCAAAATTGGGGTTGGGATGGACATCACATGTTTGGAGCAAAAGGAATGGACGAAATTGAAGACTTGAAGAAGTTAGGATTCCTAATCAACGAAGGATTCCTAATCAACGAAGGATTCCTAATCAAAGAAGGATTCCTAATCAAAGAAGGATTCCTACTTGAAGTAGGAAAGTTAAGCCAATATTTCCTATTTTGGGTTGACCTTTCCTAATCCTAAATATTCCTAAGTTCCAGCAACATTGAAGGCCTCCTATACATTTTAGGACACAAAGTGAACTTCCCTTGTACCTAAAGAACTCTTGCCGCACCTTCCCTTGCTTTCCCCATCCTTGCCGTGCAAGGCATCCCTTTATTACCCAAAATCTGGACCTAAAACAGAAAGGAAACCCTTTTGCCTTGCCTTACCCTTTCCACCTTTGCCGCACCTACTTGCCCAATTCCCTTGGGATTCTGACTTTAATTCCTTTTTCCCTTCAGGTTTTGATTTAATTTCTGTCTCCTAAATTGTTCCCTAGCTTTATTACCCTAATTCCTTAAATAAACCTTCCTTGTGCCGAACAAAAGAGATCCATTCACTCACCCAATCATTCATTCACGCCAGAAACCATCCCAACTCCCTTGCCGCAACTTCCTTTTACCCAAAACACATTCCTGACCCCAAAACACATCCCATACACTTCACCCACCTTTGTGCCGCAGCAAGGAGGAAGAAGGAAGGACTCTTGGACGTTCAAGCTTGATTGTTGGAGCGTTCTAGGTGTAATTCGTTCTATGTTTACAATGTTTAATTTCTTTTCCTTTTGTTTTCCTGTGAACATGAGTGGCTAAACCCCTCTTGGCTAGGGGTGATTTCAAAGCCATGATTATGTATGCAAATTGAGTTGATAAATTCCAGTTATGAGTTCGTGAGTTGTGAATGTAATTGGCTTAACTGTGGAATTGATAACTTATTTGTGTTTGTTGATTAAGGATCGATACTTAGTTGGCATGCATAAATCTGATGCTAGAGTATAAGGGAGTTTCACATAATCGTTACAAACTTATATTCATGTGTAGTGAAGGTCGCTGGTCACGATCGCGTTAAGTTCAATTCCTAGCACGAGTATCATGATGTCATAGTTACAAGTGCTTTGTCAATGCTTATGATTTTCATTGAACGTAATGATCTTTGATTGTATCTCTATTATGATGTCATGTAGGGGACTTTTGAAGAATGCTTTGGGTTGTCGAATGATGTCATCCAATACAATAACACAAGGAAAATCTGAGGGTTAACTAGTGATGTCACGGTTAATTTGGGGCATTGTCATTCATAATTCAATGAAGGAGTAACTGGAAATCGAGTCGTTTGCATACATGTCACGTGTGGAGAAAGAGCCTCTAGCTAGCCCGTCATCCATATTTTACCAAAATCGTCCAAAATCTGCTTTAGTTTATAATCTGTTTTCTTAAATTTAAATTCGTCCAAAACAAAACCCCCCTTTTACTTTCTTGTTTCAAAGTGTTTAAAATCTGTTTTGTTTGTGTATTTAAGTGTCTTGTGTCAAGTTAAAACCCAAATTCGTCCAAATTTGTCTTTAGAGTCCAAAACTGCCCAGTTTGTGTTTTTAGGCAGTTTTGAGTGTTTTTAGCCTATTTTGAGTCTTGTGAACCTGTTTTGAGTCTTTTAAGTCTAGTCTAGTGTTTTCAACTTTGTTTTTACGTTTTTGAGTCAGTTTAGAGGTTTTAGCAAGCCCTCCTAATCCCCGGTTTAGAACGATCCCTACTTATTCATATACTAGAATTGTCAAAAGAGGGTTTAATTTGTGTGCTTGTTTTACATCGCATCAAATTTTTGGCGCCGTTGCCGGGGATTAGCAACTTTGCTAATCCCTTGTTTCTTTTTCGTTTATTTTGTTTAGTTTCTGATTTCATTTGTTTCCTTTGTTTCAGGTACTAGTTTATGACTCGGAGTTCTCAACCTGTTCGTAAGAATATCTTGGAATTTGACGACGATTTTGAGAGAACTTTGAGAAGGCAAAGAACTCAACAAGCATCTAATCCATCTAGCCCTGAACCTGAGCTTGAAGAACCAGTGCTAGAAGAGGAAGAAAACCCCACGGCACAGGTTGTGGAAGAAGTACAAGCTATGGCAGCGGACAATCGAACAATCAAGGAGCTCTCTGCTTCGGGATTGGCCAATGCCGCACCCCTATGTATTCAAACCCTAGGGCTACCCAAGACAAGACCGATGAGTTTGAATTGAAGTCCAGTTTGTTGCACCACATTCCAAAGTATCATGGGCTGTCTATGGAGGATCCGAACAAGCACTTGAAAGAGTTCGAAGTAGTGTGTTCAAGCATGACCCCTGTCAACGTCGATGAAAGCATATTGAAGATGAAGGCTTTTCCATTCTCTCTAATGGACAAGGCCAAAGATTGGTTGTATGAATTAGCTTCGGGAACTGTCACCTCTTGGGAGAGCATGAAACGGGCGTTTCTGGAAAAGTTCTTCCCAACTTCTCGAGTCATTCTTCTTCGCAAAAGGATAAGTGGAATTCAGCAAAACGAAGGTGAATCATTTCCCACTTATTATGAACGTTTTAAATCTCTTGTTGCTTCATGTCCACAACACCAAATGAAGGAGGAGCTTCTTCTTCAATATTTCTACGAGGCTTCTACCAATTGAACGCCAAATGCTAGATGCCTCAGCGGGAGGAGCTTTGGTGGACAAGACACCCATGGATGCCAAGACCTTGATTGCTAACTGGGCATTGAACGCTCAACAATATGAAGGTGTTGGGCAAAGAAACCCCCCACGGCAGCAACATGTGAATGAGGTAAGTGCTATTTCCGAACTTCAAAATCAAATGGCTAATCTTACTACTCTTCTTTCTCAGGTTGTAGAAGGACCAAAAGCACAAAGCATGGCTGTTTGTGGCGTGTGCTCTATGCAAGGACATCTCACGGATAAGTGCCCTCAGTTGATTGAGAATGGAGGGTGGGAATCAGCGAATGCCGTGGGATTTGGGAATCAACAACCAAGAAGTGATCCTTTCTCTAACACATACAATTCCGGCTGGAGAGATCATCCGAATTTCAAATGGAGAGAGCCGCAACAACCCCAACAACAAGGAGGATTTAGACAGCAACCCCCGGGTTTCTATTCAAAACCATACACACCCACACAGCCCCAAGCACAACCTGTCCAAACCAAATCAGGTTCGTCCGTTGACAATGATCAGATTTTTCAATTACTAACTTCTATGGCACAGAATATGCAAACTAGTGATAGGAGCATATTTATGCTACTTAGTTAGTGTGTTTTCTTGCATTTGCTTAGCTATTTGTTGCTTAGTATAGTGTTTAAAGTCATTTTCGTGTGTTTTTAGGTCCAAGAAGCAAAGTTGGCAAAAAGATGCATTTTGGAGCATTTTAGAGCAAATCTGGGCTTGGAATGGATAGCACAAGCAATGGGCATGAAGATGGACGAATTTGGAGTTTAAATGGAGTTGGGAATATGTTTTAAGGTTGGAGAAATAAATTCAAATCATTGAAGATAAAGAATCAGCTCAAAAGAAGGAGGATTATCCAAAACATTATCCAAACAACCTTATCTTATCTTATCCAATCCTTATCTTATCTTAACAAACCTTATCCTATCCTAATCCTTTTCTAATTCAATTCCTGGTACAATGAGGGTTTATTTTCTGATTGGGGGACATTTAAATTAAAGTTCTAGAAACCCTAAGCCTTGCCGCACCTAGCTTTCCAGAAAACCTGATTTCCTTGCCTTGCAAGGCTTTCTAGAAGCCTTATCCCTCCTTATCCAAGTCTGCCGCACCTTAGGCCCTTTCCCATTGGAAATCTGATTGTTTTGAGCCTATTTCTGGATGGATTTGGCTTTCTAGAAGTCCTAATCTGATTCACCTAGGGTTTTTGGTGCCTATATATATACTAATCAACCCTTTGCCGTGCACACCACCCTCCATATACATCATTCACGCCAGAAATCATCCACCACTCTCTGCCGCACCCATCCTTCACCATTCTCCATAGTTTCTGACCTAATTCAACCCCTGCCGTGCCATATCATCCACACAAACCCAGAAAACCCCTCTTGTGCCGCAGCTATTCAAGGAAGGAATGAGAAGGTGCCACTCTAAGTCGTCACTACTGCTGGAGCGTTCTTAGGTGTTGTCTATCTTTGTTTTCAATGTTTTAATTCAGTTTCCTTTGTTTAATTGCTATCATGAGGAACTAAACCCCTATTAGTTAGAGGGGGAATTTGAAGCCATGAACATATGTTTCTTATGATTTGAGTTACTCTTGTGAATGTGGTTTACTTAGCTGTTTTATTAAGAACTTGTTCTTGTGTGTTGATTAAGGATGCATACTTAGTTTGCATGCATGAATTTGATGCTAGAATATAAGGGAATTTCACCTAATCGTTATGAACTTATATTCACAAGTAGTAAAGGTTGCTAGTTACAATCATGTTAAGTAAACCCTAGGCTGGATTAACATGCGTCTTCCATAGTTATGAATGCCTTGTCAATGTTCATGATTTCCATTGAACTTAATGATCTTTGTTGAATGTCTCTATCATGCGTATTCCATAGTTAGGGAGTTTGAGAAAGAATAATTTGGTTGTGATGCGTTATCCATTCAATTCAATGAATCTAGGGAAATCTGGGAATTGATTAGTTCAATACAATTAATTCGGAACATTGTCATTCATGGTTTATCGAAAGAGTAACTGGGAATCAAGTTGTATGCATATGTTTATGTGTGGATAAGGATCCCTCTAACTAGCCATTCACCCATTTAAATCACCAATTTCGTGCCTTTTCAAGTTGTCTTTACAATTTAGTTTGTTTAAGTTTAAATTCGTTCAAAAACAATCCCTTGCTTTTAATTTGTGTTAAGATAGTCTAAATTCGTCAAATCTTGAGTCTTTTAGTCTTTTAGTCTTTTGAGTCAATTTGAGTCTTAATTTCGTTCAAATCAATCTTAGGTGTTAGTTTAGAGTCTAGATAACTTGTTTTGTGTGTTTTAGGTCTATTTAGCTTGTTTTGAGTCTTTAGAGTTCAGAAACTGTTTAATTGAATTCTATTTGCTGTTTTGAGTTTGTTTTGAGTTATTTGAGTCAAGTTAGGTTGTTTAAAGGTGTCTAGAGTTAAAATTCGTCCAAATTGATCCCTAGTACTTGTTTTCATTGTTTTAAGTCCAGTTTATTGTTTTAAGAGTCTAATTTGTGTAGATTAGCATCCCTTCTAATCCCCGGCCTAAAACGATCCCTACTTTCATATACTACGTCGATAGGGTTTTAATTTGAGTGACAAGTAATTCTCACATCAACTAGGGACAAAGAGGTGGATGAGTTGAAGAAACAAATGGGCCAAATGGCTGAGTTCATGGGGAAATTTCGAGACCAAGGCCAACTCCCTAGTTCCACCATTCCAAATCCGAAGGGAGGTTTCGAAACTGCAAAAGCCATATTGTTGAGAAGTGGAAAATAAGTTGGGGCGGGTACACAACCATCAGGTCACAAAGAAGATGAAAAACTTCAATTTGAAGAGGAGGAACAAAGCCAACCCACGGCAAGGAAGGCTACACCTTTGCCGCAGGCCCTAAGTGCTCCTAAACCATCAAATCTGTCCAACAAGGGTAAGAATGTGTCAAATTCAATTCCTACTAATGTTTTTCCTTCGAATGTTCCTTTTCCTAGCAGATTCATGCAAACAAAGAAAGAGGAAGCTGAAAAGGACATTCTAGAGACATTTAGGAAAGTTCAAGTCAATATACCACTTTTGGATGCAATTAAGCAAATTCCGAGGTATGCCAAGTTTCTGAAGGAGCTGTGCACAACTAGGAAGAGAGTTTCGAACAAGGAAGTTGTGAAGGTAAGTGAAAATGTCTCAGCCGTATTGCAACGTAAACTGCCCCCTAAATGCAAAGATCCCGGTAGTTTTACGATTCCTAGTGTAATTGGCAATACTCGTTTTGAATCTGCCATGCTTGACTTAGGTGCATCCATAAATGTTATGCCATATTCAATTTATGCATCTATGAATTTGGGTGAATTGAAAAAGGATGGTGTGATCATACAATTGGCTGATCGTTCTAACGCTTATCCAAAAGGAGTATTGGAGGATGTTCTAGTGCAGGTGAATCACTTAGTCTTCCCGGCTGATTTTTATGTTTTGGACATGGAAGATTCAACCCATTCCACCTCTTTGCCGATTCTCCTTGGTAGGCCATTCATGAAGACAGCCCGCACCAAGATTGATGTGTTCAAAGGAACGTTGTCAATGGAATTTGATGGGGAAGTGATTGATTTCAATATTTCTGAATCCATGAGATATCCTAATGATGATCACTCTTGTTTTTCTATTGATATTATTGATTCTTTGGCGCAGGGGTATTTTGAAGATTTGAATGACGATGCACTTGAAATGGTCATTACAAGAGGAATGAAGCTCAACAACAAGTGGGCAGAACCCGTGCTAACCCACGGCACACATGAACCAATCCATGCCGTGCCCCCTTGTGAGGAATTCATTGAGATGGTTGCTGCCCTTGAGTCATTACCCACGCATGATGGTAAGTCTCCTAACTTTGATTCAATTCCCGTTTCGACTAATAAGTTGCTTCCTTCAGTGATTCAGGCACCTACCCTTGAACTTAAACCTTTACCAAACCATTTGAAGTATGTTTTCTTGGGGGAAAAAGAGACCTTACCTGCCATTATTTCCTCATCCCTCACGGCACAAGAAGAAGAGAAGCTAGTGCGTGTTTTAAGGGAGTTCAAATCTGCCCTAGGTTGGACTTTAGCCGACATCAAGGGGATAAGCCCTACAACTTGTATGCATCACATATTTCTTGAGGAGGGGGCCAAACCAACTAGAGAGGCTCAACGCCGTCTCAACCCTCCGATGATGGAAGTTGTGAAAAAGGAGATAATCAAGCTACTTGATTGTGGAGTGATCTATCCTATCTCCGATAGCCGTTGGGTCTCACCTATCCAAGTTGTTCCCAAGAAATCTGGAGTGACGGTTGTAGAGAACGCTGAGAATGAGCTTGTGCCCACCCGAATCCAAACCGGTTGGCGAGTGTGCATTGAC
Source organism: Heteromeles arbutifolia (assembly GCA_024362995.1). NCBI lineage: Eukaryota > Viridiplantae > Streptophyta > Magnoliopsida > Rosales > Rosaceae > Heteromeles > Heteromeles arbutifolia. The sequence continues at coordinate 30,895,398 of JANCRC010000002.1, read as the reverse complement.
TATAGGAAGATCAACGCCACAACAAGAAAGGATCACTTTCCATTGCCATTCCTTGATCAAATGCTTGAGAGGTTAGCGGGTCATTCATTTTATTGTTTTCTTGATGGATACTCTGGTTATAATCAAATTGTCATAGCCCCGGATGATCAAGAAAAGACCACTTTCACTTGTCCCTTTGGAACATTTGCATATCGACGCATGCCATTCGGATTGTGCAATGCCCCTGCCACGTTTCAAAGGTGTATGGTTAGTATATTTTCTGCTTATGTTGAAAGGATTATTGAGATATTCATGGATGATTTTAGTGTGTTTGGTGATTCATTCGATAATTGCTTGGATAATCTCACTTTAATCTTGAAACGTTGTGTGGAAACAAACCTTGTGTTAAATTGGGAGAAGTGTCATTTCATGGTTAAACAAGGTATTGTTTTGGGTCACATAATCTCTGAAAAAGGTATTGAGGTTGACAAGTCTAAATTAGATCTTGTACGTTACTTACCCTCTCCTACTTCGGTTAGAGAGGTTCGTTCTTTCCTTGGTCATGCAGGATTCTATAGACGATTTATCAAGGATTTTTCAAAGATTGCACAGCCCCTATGCCATCTCCTACAAAAGGAAGTGTCTTTTGAATTCAATGAGGCATGTGAGAAAGCATTCAACCATCTCAAGACCTTGCTCACCACGGCACCAATCATCACTCCACCAGATTGGAGCATTCCCTTCGAGCTCATGTGTGATGCATCGGATTATGCAATTGGAGCTGTTTTGGGCCAAAGGAAAAACAAGCAGCCACATGTCATTTATTATGCTTCACGTACCTTAAATGATGCCCAATTGAATTATTCCACAACTGAAAAAGAACTCTTGGCTGTTGTATTTGCATTAGATAAGTTTCGATCTTATTTAATTGGCACTGAAGTCATTGTTTTCACTGATCATGCAGCTCTGAAGTACTTGCTCACCAAAAAGGATGCTAAACCACGACTCATTCGCTGGATGCTTTTACTTCAAGAGTTCGACATTGAAATTAGGGACAAAAAGGGGTGTGAAAACGTGGTGGCTGACCATCTAAGTCGGATGGTGCGTGAAGAGGAGTCCATTCCCATTTCAGAAACGTTTCCGGATGAGCAACTACTGTCCATTGAGGTAAGTATACCTTGGTACGCTGATTTGGTCAACTATTTGGTGTCTAAGCAAATTCCAAACACTCTAAGCAAGTCCCAAAGTGACAAACTTAAAAAGGATGCACGTTTTTATGTTTGGGACGACCCATATTTGTGGAAATTTTGCCCTGATCAAATTGTGCGTAGATGTGTTCATGAATCTGAGTTTAATCCAATTCTAAGCTTTTGCCATTCTTATGCATGTGGGGGACATTTTGGTACCCAAAGAACAGCCCTTAAGGTGTTAGAAAGTGGTTTTTATTGGCCTACATTGTTCAAAGATGCTCGAATGTTTTGCTTAACATGTGATAGATGTCAAAGAACAGGTAGCATAGGTGCCAAGGATCAGATGCCGCAAGCCCCTATCTTCAATGTTGAAATTTTTGATGTTTGGGGTATTGATTTCATGGGGCCCTTCCCTTCTTCTTATGGTTTTACTTATATCTTGCTTGCAGTCGATTATGTTTCCAAATGGGTAGAAGCAAAGGCTACCTGGACTAACAATTCTAGAGTGGTTGCATATTTCATTAAAACTAACATTTTCTCTAGATTTGGGATGCCTCGGGTCTTCATCAGTGATAGAGGGTCACATTTTTGCAATCGAACCATTGAGGCGCTGTTTAAGAAATATGATGTCAAGCATAAGGTTTCAACACCTTATCATCCTCAAACAAGTGGCCAAGCCGAAGTTTCAAATAGAGAAATCAAGCAAATCTTGGAGAAAACCGTTGGGGCAACCCGGAAGGATTGGAGCTTGCGTTTAGACGATGCACTGTGGGCGTATCGAACAGCCTACAAAACACCCCTAGGGATGTCTCCATTTCGGCTGATCTATGGCAAGCCGTGCCACCTACCTGTAGAACTAGAGCACAAGGTGCATTGGGCTGTGAAAACATTCAATTTGGACTTAGATGCTGCTGGAATGCATAGAAAGCTCCAATTGAATGAACTTGAGGAGCTAAGGAACGAAGCATATGAGAATGCCCGGATTTACAAGGAGAAAACAAAGGCGTTTGATAGGAGCATATTTATGCTACTTAGTTAGTGTGTTTTCTTGCATTTGCTTAGCTATTTGTTGCTTAGTATAGTGTTTAAAGTCATTTTCGTGTGTTTTTAGGTCCAAGAAGCAAAGTTGGCAAAAAGATGCATTTTGGAGCATTTTAGAGCAAATCTGGGCTTGGAATGGATAGCACAAGCAAGGGGCATGAAGATGGACGAATTTGGAGTCTAAATGAAGTTGGGAATGTGTTTCAAGGTTGGAGAAATAAATTCAAATCATTGAAGATAAGGAATCAGCTCAAAAGAAGGAGGATTATCCAAAACATTATCCAAACAACCTTATCTTATCTTATCTTATCCAACCCTTATCTTATCTTAACAAACCTTATCCTATCCTAATCCAATTCTAATTCAATTCCTGGTACAATGAGGGTTTATTTTCTGATTGGGGGACATTTAAATTAAGTTTCTAGAAACCCTAAGCCTTGCCGCACCTAGCTTTCCAGAAAACCTGATTTCCTTGCTTTGCAAGGCTTTCTAGAAGCCTTATCCCTCCTTATCCAAGTCTGCCGCACCTTAGGCCCTTTCCCATTGGAAATCTGATTGTTTTGAGCCTATTTCTGGATGGATTTGGCTTTCTAGAAGTCCTAATCTGATTCACCTAGGGTTTTTGGTGCCTATATATATACTAATCAATCCAATGCCGTGCACACCACCCTCCATACACAACTATTCACGCCAGAAATCATCCACCACTCCCTGCCGTGCCATATCATCCACACAAACCCAGAAAACCCCTCTTGTGCCGCAGCTATTCAAGGAAGGAAGGAGAAGGTGCCACTCTAAGTCGTGACTACTGCTGGAGCGTTCTTAGGTGTTGTCTATCTTTGTTTTCAATGTTTCAATTCAGTTTTCTTTGTTTAATTGCTGTCATGAGGAACTAAACCCCTATTAGTTAGAGGGGGAATTTGAAGCCATGAATATATGTTTCTTATGATTTGATTTACTCCAGTTATGATTTCATAAATTGTGAATGTGGTTTGCTTAACTGTTTTATTAAGAACTTGTTCTTGTGTGTTGATTAAGGATGCATACTTAGTTTACATGCATGAATTTGATGCTAGGATATAAGGGAATTTCACCTAATCGTTATGAACTTATATTCACAAGTAGTAAAGGTTGCTAGTCACAATCATGTTAAGTAAACCCTAGGCTGGATTAACATGCGTCTTCCATAGTTATGAATGCCTTGTCAATGTTCATGATTTCCATTGAACTTAATGATCTTTGTTGAATGTCTCTATCATGCGTATTCCATAGTTAGGGAGTTTGAGAAAGAATAATTTGGTTGTGATGCGTTATCCATTCAATTCAATGAATCTAGGGAAATCTGGGAATTGATTAGTTCAATACAATTAATTCGGAACATTGTCATTCATGGTTTATCGAAAGAGTAACTGGGAATCAAGTTGTATGCATATGTTTAAGTGTGGATAAGGATCCCTCTAACTAGCCATTCACCCATTTAAATCACCAATTTCGTGCCTTTTTAAGTTGTCTTTATAATTCTGTTTTGCTTAAGTTTAAATTCGTTCAAAACCAATCCCCTGATTTTAGTTTGTGTTAGTAAGGTCTAAATTCGTCAAATCTTGAGTCTTTTAGTCTTTTGAGTCAATTTGAGTCTTAATTTCGTTCAAATCAATCTTAGGTGTTAGTTTAGAGTCTAGATAACTTGTTTTGTGTGTTTTAGGTCTATTTAGCTTGTTTTGAGTCTTTAGAGTCCAGAAACTGTCTAACTGAATTCTATTTGCTGTTTTGAGTTTGTTTTGAGTTATTTGAGTCAAGTTAGGTTGTTTAAAGGTGTCTAGAGTTAAAATTCGTCCAAATTGATCCCTAGTACTTGTTTTCATTGTTTTAAGTCCAGTTTAGTGTTTTAGAGTGTAATTTGTGTAGATTAGCATCCCTTCTAATCCCCGGCCTAAAACGATCCCTACTTTCATATACTACGTCGATAGGGTTTTAATTTGAGTGTCAAGTAATTCTCACATCAAATTTTGGCGCCGTTGCCGGGGATTAGCAAACTTGCTAATCTCCCTAGTTTCTGCCGTGTACTTTAACTTGTTTTTGTTTCTGTTTTGCTTAGTTTTCTGATTTGTTTTGTTTTCTTTGTTTTAGGTACTAGTGTATGACTCGAAGTTCTCAACCCGTTCACACACATATCTTGGAGTTTAACGACGATTTTGAGCGAGATTTGAGAAGGAAGAGGAAGCACCCAGAACCTGATCTACTTAGTTCAAGTTCTAATTCCGAATCTGAAGTTGAAATTGAAGAGGATTTGGAAGAGGAGCACGACATGGCTGCAGATAACCGAACAATCAAAGAACTTTCAGCCTCGGGATTGGACAATGCGACCCCTTTCTGCATTCAATATCCTAGGGCGGCTCAAGGCAAGACTGATGAGTTTGAATTGAAGTCCAGCTTGTTGCACCACATCCCCAAATTCCACGGGTTGTCCATGGAAGATCCGAACAAGCACTTGAAGGAATTTGAAGTGGTTTGTTCAAGCATGACCCCTGTCAATGTTGATGCGAGTATATTGAAGATGAAAGCCTTTCCATTCTCTCTTTTGGAAAAGGCTAAGGATTGGCTCTACGAACTAGCACCTGGAACCGTTACTTCGTGGGAAAGCATGAAGCGCGCATTCTTAGAGAAATTTTTCCCAACTTCAAGAGTCATTCTCTTGAGGAAAAGGATAAGTGGCATTCAACAAAACCAAGGGGAATCGTTTCCAGCCTATTATGAGCGTTTCAAGGCGCTTGTTGCTTCTTGTCCACAACACCAAATGAAGGAAGAGCTTCTCCTCCAATATTTCTATGAAGGACTTCTCCCCATTGAGAGACAAATGCTTGATGCTTCAGCGGGAGGAGCTTTGGTTGACAAAACACCCGTGGCTGCCAAGACTCTAATTGCAAATCGAGCCTTGAATGCGCAACAATACGAAGGAGTTGGGCAGAGAGAAGGGCCACGGCAACAACAAGTGAACGAGGTAAATGCAATTTCAGAATTACAATCTCAAATGGCTAATCTCACTCTTCTTTTGTCACAGGTTGTGGATGGAACCAAAGCACAAGGGCCGGCCACATGTGGAGTGTGTTCTATGCAGGGACATCTCAACGATCAATGCCCTCAATTGATTGAGAATGGGGGGTGGGAAACTGCCCAAGCCGTGGGTTTCCAAGGCCAAACCCAACAAAGACACGACCCATACTCAAACACATACAATCCGGGATGGAAAGATCATCCAAACTTCAAGTGGAGGGATTCTCAGCAAGCACAGCCACAAAGCGGATTTAGACAGCCCCCTGGGATGTTTCCAAGGCCGTATGCAGCCCCACAACCTCAACCAACTTCGGCCCAAACCAATTCAGGTTCGTCGTTAAATAATGATAAAATTCTTCAAGTACTAACCTCTTTGACGCAGGACGTGCAGAGCATAAAAAATCAAGCTAAAGAGGTGGATGAATTGAAGAAACAAATGGGTCAAATGGCTGAATTCATGGGCCAATTCCGAGAACAAGGCAGATTGCCTAGTTCAACCGTTGTTAATCCTAAGGGAGGATTTGAAACCGCCCAAGCAATCACGTTGAGAAGTGGTAAGCAGGTTGGAACTGATTCACAACCATCTAGATCAAGTCAAGAAGAGGACAAGAAGCTGCAACTGGAGGAAGATGAATCACCCAAACCCACGGCAAGGAATGCACAATCCTTGCCGCAGCCAATCCCTACTTCTAAACCATCCTCAACCATCAAGGTAAGTTCCAATATGAATTCTTCAAGCTCTACTCCACTAATTGTGCCCTTTCCTGGCAGGTTGCGGCAATCAAAGAAAGAGGATGCTGAAAAAGACATTCTAGAGACATTCCGGAAAGTTCAAGTCAATATCCCACTCCTTGATGCAATAAAGCAAGTCCCAAGGTATGCTAAGTTTTTGAAAGAGCTTTGTACAACAAGGAGAAGGATTTCTAACAAAGAAGTGGTTCAAGTAAGTGAGAATGTCTCTGCTGTTCTACAAAGGAAATTACCCCCTAAATGCAAAGATCCGGGTAGTTTTACAATTCCTTGCGTTATTGGTAGTACTAAGTTTGAACATGCTATGTTAGACTTAGGAGCTTCAATTAATGTCATGCCATACTCTATTTATGCATCTATGAACTTAGGTGAGCTTAAAAACGATGGTGTTATAATCCAATTAGCCGATCGTTCTAATGCATATCCAAAAGGAGTTTTGGAAGATGTTTTGGTGCAGGTTGGAAATCTGATTTTTCCAGCGGATTTTTATGTGCTTGACATGGAGGATACACCCCATTCTACCCCATTGCCGATCCTCCTTGGGAGACCTTTCATGAAAACAGCCCGCACCAAGATCGATGTGTTCAAAGGGACGTTGACAATGGAATTTGATGGGGAAGTTATTGATTTCAATCTTGCTGAAACTATTAAATTTCCTAAAGAAAATCATTCTTGTTTTGCTATTGATATATTCGATGAATTGGCGTAGGATTACCTTGATTCCTTGGAGAGGGATCCCCTTGAATCAACAATTGCACAAGGAATTGGGCAAAAACCCAATATTGCCGTGCCTATAAGTGAAGAAGAGGCCGAGATGGTGGCTGCCCTAGAGTCACTACCTCAGCACCATGGTAAGCCTTCAAAACCAATTTCAATTCCAATTTCTACTAACAAGTTGTTACCCTCAGTGATTCAGGCACCCGTACTTGAGCTTAAACCATTGCCGGATCATTTGAAGTACGTCTTTTTGGGAAATAACGAGACGTTGCCCGTCATTGTGTCCTCCACACTCACGGCAACATAGGAAGGAAAGTTAATTCGGGTGTTGAAAGAGCATAAAACAGCCATTGGGTGGACATTGGCCGATATTAGGGGGATTAGCCCTACAACATGCATGCATCGCATACTTCTAGAGGAGGGGGCTAAACCAACTCGAGAGGCTCAACGCCGACTCAACCCTCCAATGATGGAAGTTGTGAAGAAGGAGATTATAAAGCTTCTTGATTGTGGCGTGATTTATCCAATCTCAGATAGCCGTTGGGTTTCACCGGTGCAATGTGTTCCAAAGAAATCCGGAGTCATTGTGGTGAAGAATGCCGAGAATGAACTTGTGCCCACACGTATCCAAACAGGTTGGAGAGTGTGCATTGACTATAGGAAGCTAAACGCCACCACGAGGAAGGACCACTTCCCTTTGCCGTTCATTGATCAAATGCTTGAAAGGTTAGCCGGTCATTCTTTTTATTGTTTTCTTGATGGGTACTCTGGATATAATCAGATTGTTATAGCTCCGGATGACCAAGAAAAGACCACTTTCACGTGCCCCTTTGGTACCTTTGCCTATCGTCGCATGCCATTCGGTTTATGCAATGCACCTGCCACCTTTCAAAGATGCATGGTAAGTATCTTTTCAGATTTTGTGGAGAAGATTATTGAGGTATTCATGGATGATTTTAGTGTTTTTGGGGATTCGTTTGATGGGTGCTTAGATAATCTCACTTTGATTCTAAAACGTTGCACTGAAACTAACCTTGTTTTGAATTGGGAAAAATGTCACTTTATGGTAAAACAAGGCATAGTTTTAGGTCATATCATTTCAGAAAGGGGAATTGAGGTTGATAAATCAAAAATAGATCTTGTACGCTACTTACCCTCTCCTACTTCGGTTAGAGAGGTTCGTTCTTTTCTAGGACATGCAGGATTCTATAGGCGATTCATCAAGGACTTTTCAAAGATCTCCACGTCTCCTCCAGAAAGATGTGACTTTTGTGTTTGATGAGGAATGTGAGAAGGCATTCAAACACCTTAAAGAGATGCTAACTTCGGCCCCCATCATAGTCCCACCAGATTGGAGCCTTCCTTTTGAGCTTATGTGTGATGCTTCGGATTATGCATTAGGAGCTGTTTTGGGACAAAGGAAGGACAAGAAGCCCCATGTCATCTATTATGCATCTCGGACCTTGAATGATGCACAATTGAATTACTCTACCACTGAAAAAGAACTTCTTGCTGTTGTGTTTGCTTTAGATAAGTTTCGTTCTTATTTACTTGGTACTAAAGTTATTATTTACACTGACCATGCAGCTTTGAAGTATTTGTTCACCAAGAAAGAGGCCAAACCAAGACTCATTCGCTGGATGCTTCTTCTCCAAGAGTTCGATATTGAAATCCGGGACAAGAAGGGGAGTGAAAACATGGTGGCTGATCACTTGAGCCGTATGGTGCATGAGGAGGATGCCGTGCCTATCCAAGAGACATTCCCAGATGAGCAGCTGCTGTCCATCAAGGTAAGTGAGCCATGGTATGCTGATGTAGTAAATTATTTGGTGTCTAAACACATTCCAAGAGAGCTAAACAAGCACCAAAGTGATAAACTTAAAAAGGATGCACGTTCTTATGTTTGGGATGACCCATACTTGTGGAAATATTGCCCTGATCAGGTTCTACGTAGGTGTGTGCATGATTCTGAGTTTAATTCAATTTTAACTTTTTGTCACACCTATGCATGTGGAGGTCACTTTGGTACTCAAAGAACAGCACATAAAGTTTTAGAATGTGGATTTTATTGGCCTACTATCTTTAGAGATGCTAGAACTTTTTGTATGACTTGTGATAGATGTCAAAGAACGGGCAATATAGGTCCTAAACAACAAATGCCGCAACACCCCATATTTAGTGTTGAAATCTTTGATGTTTGGGGTATTGATTTCATGGGTCCTTTTCCTTCCTCACATGGTTTCCTTTATATTTTGCTTGCTGTGGATTATGTGTCGAAATGGGTGGAAGCAAAAGCCACCCGAACTAATGATTCTAAAGTGGTTGCAGATTTTGTTAGAACTAACATATTTGCTAGATTTGGAATGCCAAGAGTCCTAATCAGTGATGGGGGTTCCCATTTTTGCAATCGAACCATTGAGGCGCTGCTCAAGAAGTATAATGTCACGCATAAGGTTTCAACACCTTATCACCCTCAAACCAGTGGGCAAGCCGAGGTTTCAAATAGAGAAATCAAGCAGATTTTGGAGAAAACTGTAGGGCCAACTCCGAAGGATTGGAGCTTGCGTTTGAATGATGCATTGTGGGCATATCGCACTGCCTATAAAACCCCAATTGGAATGTCCCCATTTCGGCTAGTCTATGGGAAACCATGTCATCTTCCCGTCGAGTTAGAACATCATGCACATTGGGCTGTCAAAACATTCAACATGGACATTGATGCCGCAGGTCTTCATAGAAAGCTTCAATTGAATGAGCTAGAAGAAATTAGGAATGAAGCTTATGAGAATGCACGGATCTACAAGGAGAAAACAAAGGCATTCCATGACAAGATGATTCGTAGCAAGCTGTTCTCTATAGGGCAGAAAGTGTTACTTTTCAATTCTCGCCTTCGTCTATTTCCAGGTAAGTTGCATTCTAAGTGGATTGGTCCTTTTGTGGTTACTAATGTTTTTCCTCATGGTGCAGTCCAAATTCAAAGTTTAAAGACGCAACAAGAATTCAAAGTGAATGGACATCGATTGAAGCCATATTATGAGCACTTTGAAGAGCACATTACGGAGGACATATCCTTTAATGCCGTGGGCCCCATTGAAGAATAGAGGGAAGGTTCGTCCGGCTGGAAGACGTTAAAGCAAGCGCTTCTTGGGAGGCAACCCATGCAAATAAAGACGACCTAGGAACTGTCCGGCTCCACAACCAGATTTGCGTTTCTAAACCCTACTCTTTATTGCTTTTCCTTTGCCATCTTGTTATGTTAGTTAGTTGTGTTGGTTGCTGTTTGCTTTCTGTGAGTCTATGTTTGAAACATTGAGGACAATGTTTGGTTTAAGTGTGGGGGGGTAACAAAGTGTTTTTTGCATGAAATTCGTGGGTTTTTATCACCTATCACTTTGAATGTTGTTTTCAGTGTTTTTAAGTGTTTTTAAGCCGTTTTGGAGTCTTTTAGTGTGTTTTGACAAGAAAATCCGAAAATACCATAAAAATTTGAAAAATTGTTTTGAAAAATCCAAAAAGAGTTGTTTTTGTGTGTTTGTTTGTGTCTTAGGGTACCTTCCAACACAATGATGAGGATTTGGTTTTTAATTGCATAACTGTTAAAGAAAGTTACAAACATGGATGAAAGTTTGAATTGCTCTTTGGTTTATGCTTGGTTGTAGTTGACATTCATGAATTCACATGTAATCACAAAAAGGATAAAATCAGTTTTTGTAACATGCTTGAAGGAAGTAACTCAAACTAACGCTACAACCCTGAGAGACTTGAGCCTTTAACGTTCTTTGGAGAGTTAAAAATCTGTGCATTTGTTGTTTTCTAAAGTCGTTGCATGATCTCATTATTCTTTGCTTGGTTGCTACTTAGAAGGCGTTTCATCATTTAGTTCCAAATACTAGAACTCATACCCGTTTCATTCAAAGCATGAAATTGATTAGCATAACACATAATCAAGATGAAGTTGTTTAGTTTAAAACCAGAGCCAAAAAGCCTAACCCTTTGCATATGTATTGTAGGTTTAACCCATTTGAGCCTTGTTTAGCCTATGTTCTTTGTTTACCCACATTATCCTTACCTAGCCTAGATTAGGACCATCCTTACCCTTGTTCTTAGGGCATAGTGAGCATGACCTAAGAATGAAATCCCTTTGTTCATTATTTGGGCGGCAAAACAAGTGTGGGGGAAGGGATTTATGTGTCTGATTGTGTGCCAACAAGACAAACAAGGGCACGGGTGAAAAAGAAAAGAAAAAAGAAAAGTTGTGAAAAAGTATGAAAAGTGTTCAAAATAGGTGGGAATAAGCTCACAAGTGTTGATTGTTGAAGAAGGGGTCCAAAAAGTTGAATTCGGCCCTAAAATATGTGTTTTCTGTCCCTTTGTGTTCAAAGTGTGCGGCTGCATTCAAGAAAGGGAGTTCTAAGTGTCATATTCATTACTTTGCTTGCTATTGCTTTAAGAACGTTTGTTTTCCTTACCTTTCTTTGTTAGCCAATACCCCCTAGCCCCGTTTGATAGGAGCATATTTATGCTACTTAGTTAGTGTGTTTCCTTGCATTTGCTTAGCTATTTGTTGCTTAGTATAGTGTTTAAAGTCATTTTCGTGTGTTTTTAGGTCCAAGAAGCAAAGTTGGCAAAAAGATGCATTTTGGAGCATTTTAGAGCAAATCTGGGCTTGGAATGGATAGCACAAGCAATGGGCATGAAGATGGACGAATTTGGAGTTTAAATGGAGTTGGGAATATGTTTCAAGGTTGGAGAAATAAATTCAAAACATTGAAGATAAGGAATCAGCTCAAAAGAAGGAGGATTATCCAAAACATTATCCAAACAACCTTATCTTATCTTATCTTATCCAATCCTTATCTTATCTTAACAAACCTTATCCTATCCTAATCCTTTTCTAATTCAATTCCTGGTACAATGAGGGTTTATTTTCTGATTGGGGGACATTTAAATTAAGTTTCTAGAAACCCTAAGCCTTGCCGCACCTTAGGCCCTTTCCCATTGGAAATCTGATTGTTTTGAGCCTATTTCTGGATGGATTTGGCTTTCTAGAAGTCCTAATCTGATTCACCTAGGGTTTTTGGTGCCTATATATATACTAATCAACCCTTTGCCGTGCACACCACCCTCCATATACATCATTCACGCCAGAAATCATCCACCACTCTCTGCCGCCCCTTTCCTTCACCATTCTCCATAGTTTCTGACCTAATTCAACCCCCTACCGTGCCATATCATCCACACAAACCCAGAAAACCCCTCTTGTGCCGCAGCTATTCAAGGAAGGAAGGAGAAGGTGCCACTCTAAGTCGTGACTACTGCTGGAGCGTTCTTAGGTGTTGTCTATCCTTGTTTTCAATGTTTCAATTCAGTTTTCTTTGTTTAATTGCTATCATGAGGAACTAAACCCCTATTAGTTAGAGGGGGAATTTGAAGCCATGAATATATGTTTCTTATGATTTGATTTACTCCAGTTATGATTTCATAAATTGTGAATGTGGTTTACTTATCTGTTTTATTAAGAACTTGTTCTTGTGTGTTGATTAAGGATGCATACTTAGTTTACATGCATGAATTTGATGCTAGGATATAAGGGAATTTCACCTAATCGTTATGAACTTATATTCACAAGTAGTAAAGGTTGCTAGTCACAATCATGTTAAGTAAACCCTAGGCTGGATTAACATGTGTCTTCCATAGTTATGAATGCCTTGTCAATGTTCATGATTTCCATTGAACTTAATGATCTTTGTTGAATGTCTCTATCATGCGTATTCCATAGTTAGGGAGTTTGAGAAAGAATAATTTGGTTGTGATGCGTTATCCATTCAATTCAATGAATCTAGGGAAATCTGGGAATTGATTAGTTCAATACAATTAATTCGGAACATTGTCATTCATGGTTTATCGAAAGAGTAACTGGGAATCAAGTTGTATGCATATGTTTATGTGTGGATAAGGATCCTTCTAACTAGCCATTCACCCATTTAAATCACCAATTTCGTACAAAACTAAGTCTAGTTTACAATTCTGTTTTGCTTAAGTTTAAATTCGTTCAAAACCAATCCCCTGATTTCAATTTGTGTTAAGATAGTCTAAATTCGTCAAATCTTGAGTCTCTTAGTCTTTTGAGTCAATTTGAGTCTTAATTTCGTTCAAATCAATCTTAGGTGTTAGTTTAGAGTCTAGATAACTTGTTTTGTGTGTTTTAGGTCTATTTAGCTTGTTTTGAGTCTTTAGAGTCCAGAAACTGTTTAATTGAATTCTATTTGCTGTTTTGAGTTTGTTTTGAGTTATTTGAGTCAAGTTAGGTTGTTTAAAGGTGTCTAGAGTTAAAATTCGTCCAAATTGATCCCTAGTACTTGTTTTCATTGATTTAAGTCCAGTTTATTGTTTTAAGAGTCTAATTTGTGTAGATTAGCATCCCTTCTAATCCCCGGCCTAAAACGATCCCTACTTTCATATACTACGTCGATAGGGTTTTAATTTGAGTGTCAAGTAATTCTCACATCACCGTTATAACCCTATACTTCAATCTTGAGTGTTGTGTGTTTCAATATGTGGAGTTTGGGATTGGTATGAGCATATGGTGTCCCTGGTTCTCGCGTCTAAGTAGTAGCATTCCATTCATGAGATCATATCTATACATGCAATCCGGAAATTGCTTTTCTTTGTTATATACATATGTGAGTATTAGTTTTCATATTTACATCAATCTTCTCACATATAACTAGTGTAGGGAGTGTAGTCAGAAAATCTGTGTGATTGAGTGCATATCTAGTAAGGAATTGAGGGATTCTCTAAGGCATGTTACTACATTCAAAATGTTGTTTTAATTGATTAAATGCGAGCTAATGTGTGGTAACTTTGATTAAGTATGTGCTCAAGGGTAGGGATAACTAAAATCTGTGGGAGTAATGATCTTTGGCATGTTATGTATCATTGAAGATCCCTGAGGTGAATGTTGGAAGGTTTAGGTTATGTTTTGTTTGTTTGTTTTGTTTTGCTTGAGGACTAGCAAAAGCTAAGTGTGGGGGAATTTGATAGGAGCATATTTATGCTACTTAGTTAGTGTGTTTTCTTGCATTTGCTTAGCTATTTGTTGCTTAGTATAGTGTTTAAAGTCATTTTCGTGTGTTTTTAGGTCCAAGAAGCAAAGTTGGCAAAAAGATGCATTTTGGAGCATTTTAGAGCAAATCTGGGCTTGGAATGGATAGCACAAGCAAGGGGCATGAAGATGGACGAATTTGGAGTCTAAATGAAGTTGGGAATGTGTTTCAAGGTTGGAGAAATAAATTCAAATCATTGAAGATAAGGAATCAGCTCAAAAGAAGGAGGATTATCCAAAACATTATCCAAACAACCTTATCTTATCTTATCTTATCCAACCCTTATCTTATCTTAACAAACCTTATCCTATCCTAATCCATTTCTAATTCAATTCCTGGTACAATGAGGGTTTATTTTCTGATTGGGGGACATTTAAATTAAGTTTCTAGAAACCCTAAGCCTTGCCGCACCTAGCTTTCCAGAAAACCTGATTTCCTTGCTTTGCAAGGCTTTCTAGAAGCCTTATCCCTCCTTATCCAAGTCTGCCGCACCTTAGGCCCTTTCCCATTGGAAATCTGATTGTTTTGAGCCTATTTCTGGATGGATTTGGCTTTCTAGAAGTCCTAATCTGATTCACCTAGGGTTTTTGGTGCCTATATATATACTAATCAATCCAATGCCGTGCACACCACCCTCCATACACAACTATTCACGCCAGAAATCATCCACCACTCCCTGCCGTGCCATATCATCCACACAAACCCAGAAAACCCCTCTTGTGCCGCAGCTATTCAAGGAAGGAAGGAGAAGGTGCCACTCTAAGTCGTGACTACTGCTGGAGCGTTCTTAGGTGTTGTCTATCTTTGTTTTCAATGTTTCAATTCAGTTTTCTTTGTTTAATTGCTGTCATGAGGAACTAAACCCCTATTAGTTAGAGGGGGAATTTGAAGCCATGAATATATGTTTCTTATGATTTGATTTACTCCAGTTATGATTTCATAAATTGTGAATGTGGTTTGCTTAACTGTTTTATTAAGAACTTGTTCTTGTGTGTTGATTAAGGATGCATACTTAGTTTACATGCATGAATTTGATGCTAGGATATAAGGGAATTTCACCTAATCGTTATGAACTTATATTCACAAGTAGTAAAGGTTGCTAGTCACAATCATGTTAAGTAAACCCTAGGCTGGATTAACATGCGTCTTCCATAGTTATGAATGCCTTGTCAATGTTCATGATTTCCATTGAACTTAATGATCTTTGTTGAATGTCTCTATCATGCGTATTCCATAGTTAGGGAGTTTGAGAAAGAATAATTTGGTTGTGATGCGTTATCCATTCAATTCAATGAATCTAGGGAAATCTGGGAATTGATTAGTTCAATACAATTAATTCGGAACATTGTCATTCATGGTTTATCGAAAGAGTAACTGGGAATCAAGTTGTATGCATATGTTTAAGTGTGGATAAGGATCCCTCTAACTAGCCATTCACCCATTTAAATCACCAATTTCGTGCCTTTTTAAGTTGTCTTTATAATTCTGTTTTGCTTAAGTTTAAATTCGTTCAAAACCAATCCCCTGATTTTAGTTTGTGTTAGTAAGGTCTAAATTCGTCAAATCTTGAGTCTTTTAGTCTTTTGAGTCAATTTGAGTCTTAATTTCGTTCAAATCAATCTTAGGTGTTAGTTTAGAGTCTAGATAACTTGTTTTGTGTGTTTTAGGTCTATTTAGCTTGTTTTGAGTCTTTAGAGTCCAGAAACTGTCTAACTGAATTCTATTTGCTGTTTTGAGTTTGTTTTGAGTTATTTGAGTCAAGTTAGGTTGTTTAAAGGTGTCTAGAGTTAAAATTCGTCCAAATTGATCCCTAGTACTTGTTTTCATTGTTTTAAGTCCAGTTTAGTGTTTTAGAGTGTAATTTGTGTAGATTAGCATCCCTTCTAATCCCCGGCCTAAAACGATCCCTACTTTCATATACTACGTCGATAGGGTTTTAATTTGAGTGTCAAGTAATTCTCACATCAAATTTTGGCGCCGTTGCCGGGGATTAGCAAACTTGCTAATCTCCCTAGTTTCTGCCGTGTACTTTAACTTGTTTTTGTTTCTGTTTTGCTTAGTTTTCTGATTTGTTTTGTTTTCTTTGTTTTAGGTACTAGTGTATGACTCGAAGTTCTCAACCCGTTCACACACATATCTTGGAGTTTAACGACGATTTTGAGCGAGATTTGAGAAGGAAGAGGAAGCACCCAGAACCTGATCTACTTAGTTCAAGTTCTAATTCCGAATCTGAAGTTGAAATTGAAGAGGATTTGGAAGAGGAGCACGACATGGCTGCAGATAACCGAACAATCAAAGAACTTTCAGCCTCGGGATTGGACAATGCGACCCCTTTCTGCATTCAATATCCTAGGGCGGCTCAAGGCAAGACTGATGAGTTTGAATTGAAGTCCAGCTTGTTGCACCACATCCCCAAATTCCACGGGTTGTCCATGGAAGATCCGAACAAGCACTTGAAGGAATTTGAAGCGGTTTGTTCAAGCATGACCCCTGTCAATGTTGATGGGAGTATATTGAAGATGAAAGCCTTTCCATTCTCTCTTTTGGAAAAGGCTAAGGATGACTAAAATCTGTGCAAGTGATGATTTTTAATATGTCATGTGCATTAGAAATCCCTAAGGCAATTGTTGGAAGGTTTTGATTGAGTTTTGTTTCTTTTGTTTTGCTCGAGGACTAGCAAAAGCTAAGTGTGGGGGTATTTGATAGGAGCATATTTACCTCACTTAGTTAGCTTGTTTCCTTGCATTTAGGTTGTTAGTTCTTAGTTATTTTAGTCTTTTAAGCCATTTTCGCATGTTTTCAGGTTCTAAGGGCTAAAGGAGCAAGAAAGTGCATTTTGGTGCCTTTTGGAGCAGTTTTAGGCTTGGGATGGATTGCACATGCTTGGAGCTAAGTGGATGGACGAAATTGAAGATCAAATGAGCTTAGGATTGAATGAAGAATGAAGAGTTCAAAATTGGAAGCCAAAGTTTCTAAAGTTGGAAGTTTCTATTCTTGGAGGTTTCCATTCTTGAAAGTTTCTATTCTTGGCTTAAAAGTTTCCTAATCCTTCATCACCTATGTTCCAGCCATAAAAGGGTTCCAAAACATGTTAGGTTGCCTCATTACATGTTTCTAGAAGTCCTAGAACCTTTCCCTAACCTTGCCACATATCTCATTTCCCTTTTCTTCCAAAATCTGCCACATAAGTGCCTTTCCCTTTCTTTCCACAACCTTGCCGCACAAGGGATCCTCTTCTTACCTATTTTCTGACCCAAAATCACATTCCCTTTGTGTTCTATGCCTTGCTGCACAAGGAGGAGCCTTTCTTACTTATTTTGTGCCTCAAAACACATTCCTAAATCTGTCTTACAATTCTGCCGAATTTCCTTTCCTATTCTCTTTAATTCCTGCACCTTACTTGCCTATTTTCTGCCCAAAAATACTTCCCCTTTCTCTTACAAATCAATGCCACACCTTCTTTCCCTTTCTCTCTTAATTTCTGACCTTTAAAACACATTCCTTTTCTCTACTACATATTCTGCCGAATTTCACTTTCTTATTCTCTTTGATTTTCTGATTCTTTCTTACCTATTAAATTGTGGAACCAAAATAGCTAAGTATTGAACCTTTCCAATTATTTTCTGATTGCCTTTCAACCCTAGCCCTATAAATAAAGCCATCCGCACCATTTAAATATCTCTCTCTCTGAACAGATTCTCTGCATCCATTCCATCCACCTATCTACCTATCCATCCTCTACCACCCATTACCACCCATTCTACACACCTTAACCCCTTGTGCCGCAGCAAAGGAGAAGGAAGGAGACCCCTGGACGTGCTTGCATTCAAGACGTTGGATTGCTGGAACGTTTCTAGGTGTAATCTATCTTTGTTTTCAATGTTTAATTTAATTTCTCTTTGTTTTGCTGTGAACATGAGGAACTAAACCCCTCTTGGCTAGGGGTGATTTCAAAGCCATGATTATGTATGCAAATTGAGTTGATAAATTCCAGTTATGAATTCGTGAGTTGTGCATGTAATTGGCTTAACTGTGGAATTGATAACTTATTTGTGTTTGTTGATTGAGGGTCGACACTTAATTGGCATGCATAAATATGATGCTAGAGTATAAGGGAGTTTCACATAATCGTTACAAACTTATATTCATGTGTAGTGAAGGTCGCTGGTCACGATCGCGTTAAGTTTAATTCCTAGCATGAGTATCATGATGTCATAGTTACAAGTGCTTTGTCAATGCTTATGATTTTCATTGAACGTAATGATCTTTGATTGTATCTCTATTATGATGTCATGTAGGGGACTTTTGAAGAATGCTTTGGGTTGTCGAATGATGTCATCCAATCCAATAATACAAGGAAAATCTGAGGGTTAATTAGTGATGTCACGGTTAATTTGGGGCATTGTCGTTTATAATTCAATGAATGATTAACTGGAAATCGAGTCGTTTGCATACATGTCATGTGTGGAGAAAGAGCCTCTAGCTAGTCTATCATCCATCCAATTCACCAATTTCGTGCAAAATCTGTCTAGTTTTAGTTTCTGACTTGTTTTACTTTAAATTCATCCAAAACCCAATCCCCCTTTAATTAAGTGTGTTAGATTAGTTAGAAGTGTGTTTAAATCTGTCCAAATTAGTGTTTTGAGTCTTACTAGTCTAGAATTCGTCCAAATCAGTCCCTAGTGTCTGTTTTGAGTCTTTTTGGTTGTTTTAAGCTGTTTTGAGTCTTTTAAGTTTGTTTTGAGTCTTGTGAGTCTTGTTAAGTGTTTTTAACTTTGTTTTTATGTTTTTGAGTCAGTTTAGAGGTTTTAGCAAGCCCTCCTAATCCCCGGTCCAGAACGATCCCTACTTGCATCTATACTACAATTGTCAACAAGAGGGTTTAATTTGAGTGCTGTTTTACATCGCATCAAATTTTTGGCGCCGTTGCCGGGGATTAGCAACTTTGCTAATCCCCCATTGTTTCCTTTGTTTTCTTTTTCGTGTCTTTTGTTTTAGTTGCTGACTTTGTTTCTGTTTGTGTTTCTGTTTGTGTCTTTTACTTTTGATATTTGATTTAGTTTTCTTTCTTTGATTTCAGGTACTTGAGGAGTAAGACATGGATTTTGCAAACATTCAAGTCAATTGGCAAATCTTACTTCTCAATTGTCCCAGATTGCCGAAACAACCACATTGCACACTGCTCAAACTCATCAACGTCCTCAATTCACTGCAAATGGAGGTGCTTGGGGTTATCAAGGCCATAACCAATCAAGGGACAACCTGTTTTCCAACGCTTACAATTCCGATTGGAGAGATTATTCAGATTATAGGAGGGGGGAACCTCAACAATTTCAACAAGGTGGATATTGGCAGCAAGATGAGGAGTTCTATTCAAGACCTATGCAGCCACCACAGCCTCCCCCACAACAATTCCAATCGAATTCAAGTATGTCTATGAATTATAATGAAATTCTTGATGAATTAATTTCTTTGACGCAGGGCTCACACCAAGAAGAATATTCGCAGCCATCTGAGGAGTTCTATCAATGGCCATACGCACCACCACAGCCTTCACCACAATCGTCCCAACCACATTCAGGTTCGTCCATGGATAATGATCAAATTATTCAATTACTAACCACTTTGGCACAGGGGCAGCAGAATCAAGACCAAAGGATGAGCGAATTGAAGAATCAAATGGGAGAGATTATGGAGTTCATGGTGCAGATTCAAGAGCAAAGTGAACTCTCCAACTCAACTATTGTAAATTCAATGGAAGATTTTGAAATCACCGAGGCTATCACTTTGGGAAGTGCTATAGAGGTTGAAGCTGACCCAGAACCATCCAAACACAGCCTGAACGTGGATGAATTGCTGCTTCTAGAAGAAGAGGAGGAGGCCACACCCACGGCAAGGGAAGAACAACCCTTGCCGCAGCCTCCTAGAGTCCCTAGGCCGTCCAACTCTGGTAATATTGTTCCAAACTCAATTCATTCTAACATTATTCCACCGAATGCACCTTTTCCTCGCAGGTTTTTAATTCCCAAGAAAGATGAGAGTGAAAAAGACATTGTGGAAGCCATTCCAAAGGTGCAAAGTGATATTCCAATTCTTGGTGCAACAAATCAAGTTCCAGATTGTGTTGAAGTGTTCAAAGAACCTTGTACATCACGAAGAATGATTCAAGAGCAAGAAGCGGCTGGAGCATATGAAGAATGCATCAAAGAGGATGTTCATGAAACAACAAAGCCCAAAGAAGTCACAACCATCACATTCAACCTGGCCAAGTGCAAAGTTCCTGAAACATTCCAAGATGTGGTGTTTGTAATTGAGTTTGTGTCGAAGCAAGCCAGTAAGCCATCTATTTCAATTTCAATTTTGTTTTCTACTAATTGGCTGATTTTGATGATGCAGGCACCCACACTAGAATTTAAACCATTGCCGGATCACTTCAAGTATCACCTCCCATTCAAGGATCACCTCCATGTCGTGGCCTCCAATGAAGCTTAATTGGAGGTATCGTCTGGCTGCAAGACGTAAAAGCAAGCGCTTCTTGGGAGGCAACCCATGCATTCAACAAAGGAGGACCTAGGAATCACTCCAATTCCAGATTTGCGTTCCTAAACCCTTCTCTTTGTTGTTGTTTCTATTCTGCCATGTTTAGTTTGTTTAGTTGCTGTTTGTTTGCTTTCTGTAAGTTTATGCTTGAAACATTGAGGACAATGTTTGATTTAAGTGTGGGGGGGGTAACAAAGTGTTTTTGATGCAAATTCGTGGGATTCTACCTCCCATTACTTCTTAAGTTGTTTCTCACTGTTTTTAAGTGTTTTTAAGCTGTTTTGGGGTGTTTTAGTGTGTCTTGACATAAAAATCCGAAAATTTGATAAAAACTTGAAAAAAGTTGTTTTGAAAAACCCAAAAAGAGTTGTTTTTGTTGTTTTGGTGTGTTTGTGTCTTAGGTACCTTCCAACACAATGATGAGGATTTGGTTTTTAATTACATGACTGTTAAAGAGAGTTATAAACATGGATGAAAGTTTGATTTACTCTCTGGTCTTTGCTTGGTTGTGGTTATAGTTTACAAATTCACATGCAATCATAAAGGAAAAATCAGTTTTTGGGACATGCTTCAAGGAAAGAACTCAAATTAACGCTACAACCTTGAGAGACTTGAGCCTAAAACGTTTTTTGGGGAGTTATCGATATGTGATTCTTTCTTTTCTAAAGTCGTTGCATGATCTCATTATTCTTTGCTTGGTTGCTACTTAGAAGGCGTTTCATCATTTAGTTCCAAATACTAGAACTCATGCCCATTCCATTCAAAGCATGACATTGATTTGCATAACACACGATCAAGATGAAGTTAATTAGTGAACCACCACAGCCAAATAGCCATGCCCTCCTATGTCATTTGTTTTGTAGGTTTAAGCCCCGTTGAGCCTTGTTTAGCCTATGTTCTTTGTTAACCCACACTATCCTCACCTAGCCTAGATTAGGACCATCCATACCCTTGTTTTTGAAGCATAGTGAAGCATGACTTAAAAAGAATTCCTTTTGATTGTCTTCTTGCAGAAAAACAAGTGTGGGGGAAGGGATGTGTGTGTGTGTGCGCCAAGAAAAAGAAATAAGGCACGGGTAGAAAAGAAAAAATTCGTGGAAAAAGAAAAAGAAAAAGAAAAAGTTGTGAAAAGAGTGAAAAAGAGTTGAAATTTATGAGAAAAAAGTTCTAAAGTGTTGCTTGTTGAAGGAAAGGTCCAAAACATCAAATCTGGCCCTAAGAGTGTGTAAATATTCCCTTTTTGTGTTTAAAGTGATTTCTGCATTCAAAAGTGAATTCTAAGTGTTGATTTCATTGCTTTGCTTGCTATTCTTTAAGAACCCTTGTTTTCCATATCCTTTCTTTCTTACCCAACACCTTTAGCCCCGTTACAACCTTTAACTTCGATCTTGGGTGTTGTGTGTTTCAATATGTGGAGTTTGGAATTGGTATGAGCATATGGTGTCACTGGTTCTCGCATCTAAGTAGTAGCATTCCATTCATGAGATCATATTCATATATGCTTATTAACTCCAGAAAGTGCTTTCTTTGTTGCAACATATGTGAGTATTAGTTTTCATGTTTACATCAATCTTCTCACATATACCTAGTGTAGGGTGTGTAGTCAGAAAATTTGAGTGAAAATTGAGTGCATATCTAGTAAGGAATTGAGGGAATTCTCTAAAGCATGTTACTACATTCAAAATGTTGTTTTAATTGATTAAATGTGAGCTAATGAATAGTGACCATAATTAAGTATGTGCTCAGGGGTAAGGATGACTAAAATCTGTGCAAGTGATGATTTTTAATATGTCATGTGCATTAGAAATCCCTAAGGCAATTGTTGGAAGGTTTTGATTGAGTTTTGTTTCTTTTGTTTTGCTCGAGGACTAGCAAAAGCTAAGTGTGGGGGTATTTGATAGTAGCATATTTACCTCACTTAGTTAGCTTGTTTCCTTGCATTTAGGTTGTTAGTTCTTAGTTATTTTAGTCTTTTAAGCCATTTTCGCATGTTTTCAGGTTCTAAGGGCTAAAGGAGCAAGAAAGTGCATTTTGGTGCCTTTTGGAGCAGTTTTAGGCTTGGGATGGATTGCACATGCTTGGAGCTAAGTGGATGGACGAAATTGAAGATCAAATGAGCTTAGGATTGAATGAAGAATGAAGAGTTCAAAATTGGAAGCCAAAGTTTCTAAAGTTGGAAGTTTCTATTCTTGGAGGTTTCCATTCTTGAAAGTTTCTATTCTTGGCTTAAAAGTTTCCTAATCCTTCATCACCTATGTTCCAGCCATAAAAGGGTTCCAAAACATGTTAGGTTGCCTCATTACATGTTTCTAGAAGTCCTAGAACCTTTCCCTAACCTTGCCACATATCTCATTTCCCTTTTCTTCCAAAATCTGCCACATAAGTGCCTTTCCCTTTCTTTCCACAACCTTGCCGCACAAGGGATCCTCTTCTTACCTATTTTCTGACCCAAAATCACATTCCCTTTGTGTTCTATGCCTTGCTGCACAAGGAGGAGCCTTTCTTACTTATTTTGTGCCTCAAAACACATTCCTAAATCTGTCTTACAATTCTGCCGAATTTCCTTTCCTATTCTCTTTAATTCCTGCACCTTACTTGCCTATTTTCTGCCCAAAAATACTTCCCCTTTCTCTTACAAATCAATGCCACACCTTCTTTCCCTTTCTCTCTTAATTTCTGACCTTTAAAACACATTCCTTTTCTCTACTACATATTCTGCCGAATTTCACTTTCTTATTCTCTTTGATTTTCTGATTCTTTCTTACCTATTAAATTGTGGAACCAAAATAGCTAAGTATTGAACCTTTCCAATTATTTTCTGATTGCCTTTCAACCCTAGCCCTATAAATAAAGCCATCCGCACCATTTAAATATCTCTCTCTCTGAACAGATTCTCTGCATCCATTCCATCCACCTATCTACCTATCCATCCTCTACCACCCATTACCACCCATTCTACACACCTTAACCCCTTGTGCCGCAGCAAAGGAGAAGGAAGGAGACCCCTGGACGTGCTTGCATTCAAGACGTTGGATTGCTGGAACGTTTCTAGGTGTAATCTATCTTTGTTTTCAATGTTTAATTTAATTTCTCTTTGTTTTGCTGTGAACATGAGGAACTAAACCCCTCTTGGCTAGGGGTGATTTCAAAGCCATGATTATGTATGCAAATTGAGTTGATAAATTCCAGTTATGAATTCGTGAGTTGTGAATGTAATTGGCTTAACTGTGGAATTGATAACTTATTTGTGTTTGTTGATTGAGGGTCGACACTTAATTGGCATGCATAAATATGATGCTAGAGTATAAGGGAGTTTCACATAATCGTTACAAACTTATATTCATGTGTAGTGAAGGTCGCTGGTCACGATCGCGTTAAGTTCAATTCCTAGCACGAGTATCATGATGTCATAGTTACAAGTGCTTTGTCAATGCTTATGATTTTCATTGAACGTAATGATCTTTGATTGTATCTCTATTATGATGTCATGTAGGGGACTTTTGAAGAATGCTTTGGGTTGTCGAATGATGTCATCCAATCCAATAATACAAGGAAAATCTGAGGGTTAATTAGTGATGTCACGGTTAATTTGGGGCATTGTCGTTTATAATTCAATGAATGATTAACTGGAAATCGAGTCGTTTGCATACATGTCATGTGTGGAGAAAGAGCCTCTAGCTAGTCTATCATCCATCCAATTCACCAATTTCGTGCAAAATCTGTCTAGTTTTAGTTTCTGACTTGTTTTACTTTAAATTCGTCCAAAACCCAATCCCCCTTTAATTAAGTGTGTTAGATTAGTTAGAAGGGTGTTTAAATCTGTCCAAATTAGTGTTTTGAGTCTTACTAGTCTAGAATTCGTCCAAATCAGTCCCTAGTGTCTGTTTTGAGTCTTTTTGGTTGTTTTAAGCTGTTTTGAGTCTTTTAAGTTTGTTTTGAGTCTTGTGAGTCTTGTTAAGTGTTTTTAACTTTGTTTTTATGCTTTTGAGTCAGTTTAGAGGTTTTAGCAAGCCCTCCTAATCCCCGGTCCAGAACGATCCCTACTTGCATCTATACTACAATTGTCAACAAGAGGGTTTAATTTGAGTGCTGTTTTACATCGCATCAGTTGTGTTTTGTTTGTTTTGTTTCGTTTTGTTTTCTTTGTTTGTTTTGTTTTGCTCGAGGACTAGCAAAAGCTAAGTGTGGGGGTATTTGATAGGAGCATATTTAGGCGACTTAGTTGGCTTGTTCTTGTGCATTTATGTTGTGTTTTCTTAGTTATTTTAGTCTTTTAAGCCATTTTCGTGTGTTTTCAGGTTCTAAGGGCAAAGTATGCAAGAAAGTGCATTTTGGAGCTTTTTGGAGCAAAATTGGGCTTGGGATGGACATCACATGTTTGGAGCAAAAGGAATGGACGAAATTGAAGACTTGAAGAAGTTAGGATTCCTAATCAACGAAGGATTCCTAATCAAAGAAGGATTCCTAATCAAAGAAGGATTCCTACTTGAAGTAGGAAAGTTAAGCCAATATTTCCTATTTTGGGTTGACCTTTCCTAATCCTAAATATTCCTAAGTTCCAGCAACATTGAAGGCCTCCTATACATTTTAGGACACAAAGTGAACTTCCCTTGTACCTAAAGAACTCTTGCCGCACCTTCCCTTGCTTTCCCCATCCTTGCCGTGCAAGGCATCCCTTTATTACCCAAAATCTGGACCTAAAACAGAAAGGAAACCCTTTTGCCTTGCCTTGCAACGCCTTGCCTTACCCTTTCCACCTTTGCCGCACCTACTTGCCCAATTCCCTTGGGATTCTGACTTTAATTCCTTTTTCCCTTCAGGTTTTGATTTAATTTCTGTCTCCTAAATTGTTCCCTAGCTTTATTACCCTAATTCCTTAAATAAACCTTCCTTGTGCCGCACAAAAGAGATCCATTCACTCACCCAATCATTCATTCACGCCAGAAACCATCCCAACTCCCTTGCCGCAACTTCCTTTCACCCAAAACACATTCCTGACCCCAAAACACATCCCATACACTTCACCCACCTTTGTGCCGCAGCAAGGAGGAAGAAGGAAGGACTCTTGGACGTTCAAGCTTGATTGTTGGAGCGTTCTAGGTGTAATTGATAGGAGCATATTTATGCTATTTAGTTAGTGTGTTTCCTTGCATTTGCTTAGCTATTTGTTGCTTAGTATAGTGTTTAAAGTCATTTTCGTGTGTTTTTAGGTCCAAGAAGCAAAGTTGGCAAAAAGATGCATTTTGGAGCATTTTAGAGCAAATCTGGGCTTGGAATGGATAGCACAAGCAATGGGCATGAAGATGGACGAATTTGGAGTTTAAATGAAGTTGGGAATATGTTTCAAGGTTGGAGAAATAAATTCAAATCATTGAAGATAAGGAATCAGCTCAAAAGAAGGAGGATTATCTAAAACATTATCCAAACAACCTTATCTTATCTTATCTTATCCAACCCTTATCTTATCTTAACAAACCTTATCTTATCCTAATCCTTTTCTAATTCAATTCCTGGTACAATGAGGGTTTATTTTCTGATTGGGGGACATTTAAATTAAGTTTCTAGAAACCCTAAGCCTTGCCGCACCTAGCTTCCCAGAAAACCTGATTTCCTTGCCTTGCAAGGCTTTCTAGAAGCCTTATCCCTCCTTATCCAAGTCTGCCGCACCTTAGGCCCTTTCCCATTGGAAATCTGATTGTTGTGAGCCTATTTCTGAATGGATTTGGCTTTCTAGAAGTCCCAATCTGATTCACCTAGGGTTTTGGTGCCTATATATATACTAATCAATCCTTTGCCGTGCACAACACCCTCCATACACAACCATTCACGCCAGAAATCATCCACCACCCCCTGCCGTGCCATATCATCCACACAATCCCAGAAAACCCTCTTGTGCCGCAGCTATTCAAGGAAGGAGAAGGTGCCACTCTAAGTCGTGACTACTGCTGGAGCGTTCTTAGGTGTTGTCTATCTTTGTTTTCAATGTTTCAATTCAGTTTTCTTTGTTTAATTGCTGTCATGAGGAACTAAACCCCTATTAGTTAGAGGGGGAATTTGAAGCCATGAATATATGTTTCTTATGATTTGATTTACTCCAGTTATGATTTCATAAATTGTGAATGTGGTTTGCTTAACTGTTTTATTAAGAACTTGTTCTTGTGTGTTGATTAAGGATGCATACTTAGTTTACATGCATGAATTTGATGCTAGGATATAAGGGAATTTCACCTAATCGTTATGAACTTATATTCACAAGTAGTAAAGGTTGCTAGTCACAATCATGTTAAGTAAACCCTAGGCTGGATTAACATGCGTCTTCCATAGTTATGAATGCCTTGTCAATGTTCATGATTTCCATTGAACTTAATGATCTTTGTTGAATGTCTCTATCATGCGTATTCCATAGTTAGGGAGTTTGAGAAAGAATAATTTGGTTGTGATGCGTTATCCATTCAATTCAATGAATCTAGGGAAATCTGGGAATTGATTAGTTCAATACAATTAATTCGGAACATTGTCATTCATAGTTTATCGAAAGAGTAACTGGGAATCAAGTTGTATGCATATGTTTATGTGTGGATAAGGATCTCTCTAACTAGCCATTCACCCATTTAAATCACCAATTTCGTGCCTTTTTAAGTTGTCTTTACAATTTTGTTTGTTTAAGTTTAAATTCGTTCAAAAACAATCCCTTGCTTTTAATTTGTGTTAAGATAGTCTAAATTCGTCAAATCTTGAGTCTTTTAGTCTTTTGAGTCAATTTGAGTCTTAATTTCGTTCAAATCAATCTTAGGTGTTAGTTTTGAGTCTAGATAACTTGTTTTGTGTGTTTTAGGTCTATTTAGCTTGTTTTGAGTCTTTAGAGTCCAGAAACTGTTTAATTGAATTCTATTTGCTGTTTTGAGTTTGTTTTGAGTTATTTGAGTCAAGTTAGGTTGTTTAAAGGTGTCTAGAGTTAAAATTCGTCCAAATTGATCCCTAGTACTTGTTTTCATTGTTTTAAGTCCAGTTTATTGTTTTAAGAGTCTAATTTGTGTAGATTAGCATCCCTTCTAATCCCCGGCCTAAAACGATCCCTACTTTCATATACTACGTCGATAGGGTTTTAATTTGAGTGTCAAGTAATTTTCACACCAAATTTTGGCGCCGTTGCCGGGGATTAGCAAACTTGCTAATCTCCCTAGTTTCTGCCGTGTATTTTAACTTGTTTTTGTTTCTGTTTTGCTTAGTTTTCTGATTTGTTTTGTTTTCTTTGTTTTAGTTACTAGTGTATGACTCGAAGTTCTCAACCCGTTCACGCACATATCTTGGAGTTTAACGACGATTTTGAACGAGATTTGAGAAGGAAGAGGAAGCACCCAGAACCTGATCTACTTAGTTCAAGTTCTAATTCCGAATCTGAAGTTGAAATTGAAGAAGATTTGGAAGAGGAGCACGACATGGCTGCAGATAACCGAACAATCAAAGAACTTTCAGCCTCGGGATTGGACAATGCGACCCCTTTATGCATTCAATATCCTAGGGCGGCTCAGGGCAAGACTGATGAGTTTGAATTGAAGTCTAGCTTGTTGCACCACATCCCCAAATTCCACGGGTTGTCCATGGAAGATCCAAACAAGCACTTGAAGGAATTTGAAGTGGTTTGTTCAAGCATGACCCCTGTCAATGTTGATGGAAGTATATTGAAGATGAAAGCCTTTCCATTCTCTCTTTTGGAAAAGGCTAAGGATTGGCTCTACGAACTAGCACCGGGAACCGTTACTTCATGGGAAAGCATGAAGCGCGCATTCTTAGAGAAATTTTTCCCAACTTCAAGAGTCATTCTCTTGAGGAAAAAGATAAGTGGCATTCAACAAAACCAAGGGGAATCGTTTCCAGCCTATTATGAGCGTTTCAAGGCGCTTGTTGCTTCTTGTCCACAACACCAAATGAAGGAAGAGCTTCTCCTCCAATATTTCTATGAAGGACTTCTCCCCATTGAGAGACAAATGCTTGATGCTTCAGCGGGAGGAGCTTTGGTTGACAAAACACCCGTGGCTGCCAAGACTCTAATTGCAAATCGAGCCTTGAATGCGCAACAATACGAAGGAGTTGGACAGAGAGAAGGGCCACGGCAACAACAAGTGAATGAGGTAAATGCAATTTCAGAATTACAATCTCAAATGGCTAATCTCACTCTTCTTTTGTCACAGGTTGTGGATGGAAACAAAGCACAAGGGCCGGCCATATGTGGAGTGTGTTCCATGCAGGGACATCTCAACGATCAATGCCCTCAATTGATTGAGAATGAGGGGTGGGAAACTGCCCAAGCCGTGGGTTTCCAAGGCCAAACCCAACAAAGACACGACCCATACTCAAACACATACAATCCGGGATGGAGAGATCATCCAAACTTCAAGTGGAGGGATTCTCAGCAAGCACAGCCACAAAGCGGATTTAGACAGCCCCCTGGGATGTTTCCAAGGCCGTATGCAGCCCCACAACCTCACCCAACTTCGGCCCAAACCAATTCAGGTTCGTCGTTAAATAATGATAAAATTCTTCAAGTACTAACCTCTTTGACGCAGGACATGCAGAGCATAAAAAATCAAGCTAAAGAGGTGGATGAATTGAAGAAACAAATGGGTCAAATGGCTGAATTCATGGGCCAATTCCGAGAACAAGGCAGGTTGCCTAGTTCAACCGTTGTTAATCCTAAGGGAGGATTTGAAACTGCCCAAGCAATCACGTTGAGAAGTGGTAAGCAGGTTGGAACTGATTCACAACCATCTAGATCAAGTCAAGAAGAGGACAAGAAGCTGCAATTGGAGGAGGATGAAGCACCCAAACCCACGGCAAGGAATGCACAATCCTTGCCGCAGCCAATCCCCACTTCAAAACCGTCCTCAACCATCAAGGTAAGTTCCAATATGAATTCTTCAAGCTCTACTCCACTAATTGTGCCCTTTCCTGGCAGGTTGCGGCAATCAAAGAAAGAGGATGCTGAAAAAGACATTCTAGAGACATTCCGGAAAGTTCAAGTCAATATCCCACTCCTTGATGCAATAAAGCAAGTCCCAAGGTATGCTAAGTTTTTGAAAGAGCTTTGTACAACAAGGAGAAGGATTTCTAACAAAGAAGTGGTTCAAGTAAGTGAGAATGTCTCTGCTGTTTTACAAAGGAAATTACCCCCTAAATACAAAGATCCGGGTAGTTTTACAATTCCTTGTGTTATTGGAAATACTCGTTTTGAATCTGCCATGTTAGACTTAGGTGCATCTATAAATGTCATGCCATATTCTGTTTATGCATCTATGAATTTAGGAGAGCTTAAAAATGATGGTGTTATTATCCAATTAGCCGATCGTTCTAATGCATATCCAAAAGGAGTTTTGGAAGATGTTTTGGTGCAGGTTGGAAATCTGATTTTTCCAGCGGATTTTTATGTGCTTGACATGGAGGATACACCCCATTCTACCCCATTGCCGATCCTCCTTGGGAGACCTTTCATGAAAACAGCCCGCACCAAGATCGATGTGTTCAAAGGGACGTTGACAATGGAATTTGATGGGGAAGTTATTGATTTCAATCTTGCTGAAACTATTAAATTTCCTAAAGAAAATCATTCTTGTTTTGCTATTGATATATTCGATGAATTGGCGCAGGATTACCTTGATTCCTTGGATAGGGATCCCCTTGAATCAACAATTGCACAAGGAATTGGGCAAAAACCCAATATTGCCGTGCCTATAAGTGAAGAAGAGGCCGAGATGGTGGCTGCCCTAGAGTCACTACCTCAGCACCATGGTAAGCCTTCAAAACCAATTTCAATTCTAATTTCTACTAACAAGTTGTTACCCTCAGTGATTCAGGCACCCGTACTTGAGCTTAAACCATTGCCGGATCATTTGAAGTACGTCTTTTTGGGAGATAACGAGACATTGCCCGTCATTGTATCCTCCACACTCACGGCAACAGAGGAAGGAAAGTTAATTCAGGTGTTGAAAGAGCACAAAACAGCCATTGTATGGACATTGGCCGATATTAGGGGGATTAGCCCTACAACATGCATGCATCGCATACTTCTAGAGGAAGGGGCTAAACCAACTCGAGAGGCTCAACGCCGA
This sequence comes from Heteromeles arbutifolia, assembly GCA_024362995.1. Taxonomy (NCBI): domain Eukaryota; kingdom Viridiplantae; phylum Streptophyta; class Magnoliopsida; order Rosales; family Rosaceae; genus Heteromeles; species Heteromeles arbutifolia. The sequence goes on along the minus strand of JANCRC010000002.1, from coordinate 30,864,918 downwards.
CTCAACCCTCCAATGATGGAAGTTGTGAAGAAGGAGATTATAAAGCTTCTTGATTGTGGAGTAATTTATCCAATCTCAGATAGCCGTTGGGTTTCACCGGTGCAATGTGTTCCAAAGAAATCCGGAGTCACTGTGGTGAAGAATGCCGAGAATGAACTTGTGCCCACACGTATCCAAACAAGTTGGAGAGTGTGCATTGACTATAGGAAGCTAAACGCCACCACGAGGAAGGACCACTTCCCTTTGCCGTTCATTGATCAAATGCTTGAAAGGTTAGCCGGTCATTCTTTTTATTGTTTTCTTGATGGGTACTCTGGATATAATCAGATTGTTATAGCTCCGGATGACCAAGAAAAGACCACTTTCACGTGCCCCTTTGGTACCTTTGCCTATCGTCGCATGCCATTCGGTTTATTCAATGCACCTGCCACCTTTCAAAGATGCATGGTAAGTATCTTTTCAGATTTTGTGGAGAAAATTATTGAGGTATTCATGGATGATTTTAGCGTTTTTGGGGATTCGTTTGATGGGTGCTTAGATAATCTCACTTTGATTCTAAAACGTTGCATTGAAACTAACCTTGTTTTGAATTGGGAAAAATGTCACTTTATGGTAAAACAAGGCATAGTTTTAGGTCATATCATTTCAGAAAGAGGAATTGAGGTTGATAAATCAAAAATAGATCTTGTACGCTACTTACCCTCTCCTACTTCGGTTAGAGAGGTTCGTTCTTTTCTTGGACATGCAGGATTCTATAGGCGATTCATCAAGGATTTTTCAAAGATTTCAAACCCTCTTTGCCGTCTCCTCCAGAAAGATGTGGCTTTTGACTTCAACGAGGAATGTGAGAAGGCATTCAAACACCTCAAAGAGATGCTAACTTCGGCCCCCATCATAGTCCCACCAGATTGGAGCCTTCCTTTTGAGCTTATGTGTGATGCTTCGGATTATGCATTAGGAGCTGTTTTGGGACAAAGGAAGGACAAGAAGCCCCATGTCATCTATTATGCATCTCGGACCTTGAATGATGCAGAATTGAATTACTCTACCACTGAAAAAGAACTTCTTGCTGTTGTGTTTGCTTTAGATAAGTTTCGTTCTTATTTACTTGGTACTAAAGTTATTATTTACACTGACCATGCAGCTTTGAAGTATTTGTTCACCAAGAAAGAGGCCAAACCAAGACTCATTCGCTGGATGCTTCTTCTCCAAGAGTTCGATATTGAAATCCGGGACAAGAAGGGGAGTGAAAACGTGGTGGCTGATCACTTGAGCCGTATGGTGCATGAGGAGGATGCCGTGCCTATCCAAGAGACATTCCCAGATGAGCAGCTGCTGTCCATCAAGGTAAGTGAGCCATGGTATGCTGATGTAGTAAATTATTTGGTATCTAAACACATTCCAAGAGAGCTAAACAAGCACCAAAGTGATAAACTTAAAAAGGATGCCCGTTCTTATGTTTGGGATGACCCATACTTGTGGAAATATTGCCCTGATCAGGTTCTACGTAGGTGTGTGCATGATTCTGAGTTTAATTCAATTTTAACTTTTTGTCACACCTATGCATGTGGAGGTCACTTTGGTACTCAAAGAACAGCACATAAAGTTTTAGAATGTGGATTTTATTGGCCTACTATCTTTAGAGATGCTAGAACTTTTTGTATGATTTGTGATAGATGTCAAAGAACGGGCAATATAGGTCCTAAACAACAAATGCCGCAACACCCCATATTTAGTGTTGAAATCTTTGATGTTTGGGGTATTGATTTCATGGGTCCTTTTCCTTCCTCACATGGTTTCCTTTATATTTTGCTTGCTGTGGATTATGTGTCGAAATGGGTGGAAGCAAAAGCCACCCGAACTAATGATTCTAAAGTGGTTGCAGATTTTGTTAGAACTAACATATTTGCTAGATTTGGAATGCCAAGAGTCCTAATCAGTGATGGGGGTTCCCATTTTTGCAATCGAACCATTGAGGCGCTGCTCAAGAAGTATAATGTCACGCATAAGGTTTCAACACCTTATCACCCTCAAACCAGTGGGCAAGCCGAGGTTTCAAATAGAGAAATCAAGCAGATTTTGGAGAAAACTGTAGGGCCAACTCGGAAGGATTGGAGTTTGTGTTTGAATGATGCATTGTGGGCATATCGCACTGCCTATAAAACCCCAATTGGAATGTCCCCATTTCGGCTAGTCTATGGGAAACCATGTCATCTTCCCGTCGAGTTAGAACATCGTGCACATTGGGCTGTCAAAACATTCAACATGGACATTGATGCCGCAGGTCTTCATAGAAAGCTTCAATTGAATGAGCTAGAAGAAATTAGGAATGAAGCTTATGAGAATGCACGGATCTACAAGGAGAAAACAAAGGCATTCCATGACAAGATGATTCGTAGCAAGCTGTTCTCTATAGGGCAGAAAGTGTTACTTTTCAATTCTCGCCTTCGTCTATTTCCAGGTAAGTTGCGTTCTAAGTGGATTGGTCCTTTTGTGGTTACTAATGTTTTTCCTCATGGTGCAGTCCAAATTCAAAGTTTCAAAACGCAACAAGAATTCAAAGTGAATGGACATCGATTGAAGCCATATTATGAGCACTTTGAAGAGCACATTACAGAGGACATATCCTTTAATGCCGTGGGTACCATGGGAACTTAGAGGGAAGGTTCGTCCGGCTGGAAGACGTTAAAGCAAGCGCTTCTTGGGAGGCAACCCATGCAAATAAAGACGACCTAGGAACTCTCCGGCTCCACAACCAGATTTGCGTTTCTAAACCCTACTCTTTATTGCTTTTCCTTTGCCATTTTGTTATGTTAGTTAGTTGTGTTGATTGTTGTTTGCTTTCTGTGAGTCTATGTTTGAAACATTGAGGACAATGTTTGGTTTAAGTGTGGGGGGGTAACAAAGTGTTTTTTGCATGAAATTCGTGGGTTTTTATCACCTATCACTTTGAATGTTGTTTTCAGTGTTTTTAAGTGTTTTTAAGCTGTTTTGGAGTCTTTTAGTGTGTTTTGAAAAGAAAATCCGAAAATACCATAAAAATTTGAAAAATTGTTTTGCAAAACCCAAAAAGAGTTGTTTTTGTGTGTTTGTTTGTGTCTTAGGGTACCTTCCAACACAATGATGAGGATTTGGTTTTTAATTGCATAACTGTTAAAGAAAGTTATAAACATGGATGAAAGTTTGATATGCTCTTTGGTTTATGCTTGGTTATAGTTGACATTCATGAATTCACATGTAATCACAAAAAGGATAAAATCAGTTTTTGTAACATGCTTGAAGGAAGTAACTCAAACTAACGCTACAACCCTGAGAGACTTGAGCTTAAAACGTTCTTTGGAGAGTTAAAAACCTGTGCATTCTTTGTTTTCTAAAGTCGTTGCATGATCTCATTATTCTTTGCTTGGTTGCTACTTAGAAGGCGTTTCATCATTTAGTTCCAAATACTAGAACTCATACCCGTTTCATTCAAAGCATGAAATTGATTAGCATAACACATAATCAAGATGAAGTTGTTTAGTTTAAAACCAGAGCCAAAAAGCGTAACCCTTTGCATATGTATTGTAGGTTTAACCCTTTTGAGCCTTGTTTAGCCTATGTTCTTTGTTTACCCACATTATCCTTACCTAGCCTAGATTAGGACCATCCTTACCCTTGTTCTTAAGGCATAGTAAGCATGACCTAAGAATGAATTCCCTTTGTTCGTTATTTGGGCGGCAAAACAAGTGTGGGGGAAGGGATTTATGTGTCTGATTGTGTGCTAACAAGACAAACAAGGGCACGGGTAGAAGAAGAAAAAAAAAAAAGAAAAAAAGAAGAGAAAAATTCGTGTGAAAAAGAAAAGGAAAAGAAAAGTTGTGAAAAAAAGTATGAAAAAGTGTTCAAAATACGTGAGAATAAGCTCACAAGTGTTGATTGTTGAAGAAGGGGTCCAAAACGTTGAAATTGGCCCTAAATATGTGTAATCTTCCCCTTTGTGTTCAAAGTGTGCGGCTGCATTCAAGAAAGGGAGTTCTAAGTGTCATATTCATTACTTTGCTTGCTATTGCTTTAAGAACGTTTGTTTTCCTTACCTTTCTTTGTTAGCCAATACCCCCTAGCCCCGTTATAACCCTATACTTCAATCTTGAGTGTTATGTGTTTCAATATGTGGAGTTTGGGATTGGTATGAGCATATGGTGTCCCTGGTTCTCGCATCTAAGTAGTAGCATTCCATTCATGAGATCATATCTATACATGCATTCCAGAAATTGCTTTCTTTGTCATAAACATATATGTGAGTATTAGTTTCATATTTACATCAATCTTCTCACATATAACTAGTGTAGGGAGTGTAGTCAGAAAATCTGTGTGATTGAGTGCATATCTAGTAAGGAATTGAGGGATTCTCTAAGGCATGTTACTACATTCAAAATGTTGTTTTAATTGATTAAATGCGAGCTAATGTGTGGTAACTTTGATTAAGTATGTGCTCAAGGGTAGGGATAACTAAAATCTGTGGGAGTAATGATCTTTGGCATGTTATGTATCATTGAAGATCCCTGAGGTGAACGTTGGAAGGTTTAGGTTACGTTTTGTTTGTTTTGTTTTGCTTGAGGACTAGCAAAAGCTAAGTGTGGGGGAATTTGATAGGAGCATATTTATGCTATTTAGTTAGTGTGTTTCCTTGCATTTGCTTAGCTATTTGTTGCTTAGTATAGTGTTTAAAGTCATTTTCGTGTGTTTTTAGGTCCAAGAAGCAAAGTTGGCAAAAAGATGCATTTTGGAGCATTTTAGAGCAAATCTGGGCTTGGAATGGATAGCACAAGCAATGGGCATGAAGATGGACGAATTTGGAGTTTAAATGAAGTTGGGAATATGTTTCAAGGTTGGAGAAATAAATTCAAATCATTGAAGATAAGAATCAGCTCAAAAGAAGGAGGATTATCTAAAACATTATCCAAACAACCTTATCTTATCTTATCTTATCCAACCCTTATCTTATCTTAACAAACCTTATCTTATCCTAATCCTTTTCTAATTCAATTCCTGGTACAATGAGGGTTTATTTTCTGATTGGGGGACATTTAAATTAAGTTTCTAGAAACCCTAAGCCTTGCCGCACCTAGCTTCCCAGAAAACCTGATTTCCTTGCCTTGCAAGGCTTTCTAGAAGCCTTATCCCTCCTTATCCAAGTCTGCCGCACCTTAGGCCCTTTCCCATTGGAAATCTGATTGTTGTGAGCCTATTTCTGAATGGATTTGGCTTTCTAGAAGTCCCAATCTGATTCACCTAGGGTTTTGGTGCCTATATATATACTAATCAATCCTTTGCCGTGCACAACACCCTCCATACACAACCATTCACGCCAGAAATCATCCACCACCCCCTGCCGTGCCATATCATCCACACAATCCCAGAAAACCCTCTTGTGCCGCAGCTATTCAAGGAAGGAGAAGGTGCCACTCTAAGTCGTGACTACTGCTGGAGCGTTCTTAGGTGTTGTCTATCTTTGTTTTCAATGTTTCAATTCAGTTTTCTTTGTTTAATTGCTGTCATGAGGAACTAAACCCCTATTAGTTAGAGGGGGAATTTGAAGCCATGAATATATGTTTCTTATGATTTGATTTACTCCAGTTATGATTTCATAAATTGTGAATGTGGTTTGCGTAACTGTTTTATTAAGAACTTGTTCTTGTGTGTTGATTAAGGATGCATACTTATTTACATGCATGAATTTGATGCTAGGATATAAGGGAATTTCACCTAATCGTTATGAACTTATATTCACAAGTAGTAAAGGTTGCTAGTCACAATCATGTTAAGTAAACCCTAGGCTGGATTAACATGCGTCTTCCATAGTTATGAATGCCTTGTCAATGTTCATGATTTCCATTGAACTTAATGATCTTTGTTGAATGTCTCTATCATGCGTATTCCATAGTTAGGGAGTTTGAGAAAGAATAATTTGGTTGTGATGCGTTATCCATTCAATTCAATGAATCTAGGGAAATCTGGGAATTGATTAGTTCAATACAATTAATTCGGAACATTGTCATTCATAGTTTATCGAAAGAGTAACTGGGAATCAAGTTGTATGCATATGTTTATGTGTGGATAAGGATCTCTCTAACTAGCCATTCACCCATTTAAATCACCAATTTCGTGCCTTTTTAAGTTGTCTTTACAATTTTGTTTGTTTAAGTTTAAATTCGTTCAAAAACAATCCCTTGCTTTTAATTTGTGTTAAGATAGTCTAAATTCGTCAAATCTTGAGTCTTTTAGTCTTTTGAGTCAATTTGAGTCTTAATTTCGTTCAAATCAATCTTAGGTGTTAGTTTTGAGTCTAGATAACTTGTTTTGTGTGTTTTAGGTCTATTTAGCTTGTTTTGAGTCTTTAGAGTCCAGAAACTGTTTAATTGAATTCTATTTGCTGTTTTGAGTTTGTTTTGAGTTATTTGAGTCAAGTTAGGTTGTTTAAAGGTGTCTAGAGTTAAAATTCGTCCAAATTGATCCCTAGTACTTGTTTTCATTGTTTTAAGTCCAGTTTATTGTTTTAAGAGTCTAATTTGTGTAGATTAGCATCCCTTCTAATCCCCGGCCTAAAACGATCCCTACTTTCATATACTACGTCGATAGGGTTTTAATTTGAGTGTCAAGTAATTTTCACACCAGTAATTCGTTCTATGTTTACAATGTTTAATTTCTTTTCCTTTTGTTTTGCTGTGAACATGAGTGGCTAAACCCCTCTTGGCTAGGGGTGATTTCAAAGCCATGATTATGTATGCAAATTGAGTTGATAAATTCCAGTTATGAATTCGTGAGTTGTGAATGTAATTGGCTTAACTGTGGAATTGATAACTTATTTGTGTTTGTTGATTAAGGATCGATACTTAGTTGGCATGCATAAATCTGATGCTAGAGTATAAGGGAGTTTCACATAATCGTTACAAACTTATATTCATGTGTAGTGAAGGTCGCTGGTCACGATCGTGTTAAGTTCAATTCCTAGCACGAGTATCATGATGTCATAGTTACAAGTGCTTTGTCAATGCTTATGATTTTCATTGAACGTAATGATCTTTGATTGTATCTCTATTATGATGTCATGTAGGGGACTTTTGAAGAATGCTTTGGGTTGTCGAATGATGTCATCCAATCCAATAACACAAGGAAAATCTGAGGGTTAACTAGTGATATCACGGTTAATTTGGGGCATTGTCATTCATAATTCAATGAAGGAGTAACTGGAAATCGAGTCGTTTGCATACATGTCACGTGTGGAGAAAGAGCCTCTAGCTAGCCCGTCATCCATATTTTACCAAAATCGTCCAAAATCTGCTTTAGTTTATAATCTGTTTTCTTAAATTTAAATTCGTCCAAAACAAAACCCCCCTTTTACTTTCTTGTTTCAAAGTGTTTAAAATCTGTTTTGTTTGTGTATTTAAGTGTGTTGTGTCAAGTTAAAACCCAAATTCGTCCAAATTTGTGTTTAGAGTCCAAAACTGCCCAGTTTGTGTTTTTAGGCAGTTCTGAGTGTTTTTAGCCTATTTTGAGTCTTGTGAACCTGTTTTGAGTCTTTTAAGTCTAGTCTAGTGTTTTCAACTTTGTTTTTACGTTTTTGAGTCAGTTTAGAGGTTTTAGCAAGCCCTCCTAATCCCCGGTTTAGAACGATCCCTACTTATTCATATACTACAATTGTCAAAAGAGGGTTTAATTTGTGTGCTTGTTTTACATCGCATCAGAAGGGGCACGCCAACAAAGTGTGCATGAGGTAAGTTCGATTTCTGAAATTGAATCCAAATTAGATAACCTCACTATGCTTGTGTCGCAGGTTGTTGATGTAACCAAATTGCAAGGGATTACACAAAGTGTATGTGGCGTGTGCTCTATGCAAGGGCACCTCAATGATCAATGCCCTCAATTGATTGAGAATGAAGGGTGGGAATCTGCCAATGCCGTGGGTTTTGGGAGCCAAAATCAGCCACGCAATGATCCTTACTCCAACACTTACAATCCGGGCTGGAGAGATCATCCAAATTTCAAGTGGAGGGAGCCTCAACAACCACAACAACAAAGTGGATTTAGGCAGCAACCTCCGGGTTTCTATTCAAAACCATACCCACCCACACAACCCCAAGCACAACCTGCCCAAACCAAATCAGGTTCGTCCGTTGATAATGATCAGATTTTTCAATTACTAACTTCTATGTCGCAGAGCATGCAAAATAGAGACAAAAAGATGGATGAGTTGGAAAAGCAAGTAGGGCTGATTTCAGAGTTCCTAGGGCAATTCCGAGAACAAGGCAAACTTCCTAGCTCAACCGTGGTGAATCCAAAGGGAGGATTTCAATCCGCCAAGGCCATTATGTTGAGAAGTGGAAAAGAAGTTGGAACTTGATGCGATGTAAAACAACACACAAATTAAACCCTCTTTTGACAATTGTAGTATATGTATAAGTAGGGATCGTTTTGGACCGGGGATTAGGAGGGATTGCTAATCTAAACTAAACTGACTTTAAAACACAAAAAGAAACTTAAAAACACTTAACTAGACTCTATAGACTCAATACAAACTGAAAAGACTCAAAACTAACTAGAAAGACTCAAAACAGCACAAAACAATAAAATAGACTCAAAACTGACTCTAGGGAGTTATTTGGACGAAAATTAACTTGAACTTGACTCAAAACACTTAAAAACACAAATTAAAACAGATTTTACCTAATCTAACACTTCAAAATAAAGGGGGATTTGATTTTGACGAATTTGAAAACAAAACAAACAGATTGTAAACTAAAACAAATTTTGGACGAATTTGGATAAAATATGGATGATGGGCTAGCTAGAGGGTTCTTCTCCACACATGACACACTTGCACATAAACCAATTGTCAGTTGTTCTTTCGATAAATCATGAAACTTGATAGGAGCATATTTATGCGACTTAGTGATAGGAGCATATTTATGCGACTTAGTTAGCTTTTTTTCATGCATTTACGTTGTTAGTTCTTAGTTAATTTTGTATTTTAAGCTATTTTCGTGTGTTTGTAGGTTCAAAGTGTCAAGATGGCAAAAAGAAGCAATTTGGAGCATTCTAGAGCATTTTTGGGCCAAGATTGGGTAGTGCAAGGATGGAGGCAAGTTGATGGACGAAATTGAAGATATAAAGGCTTGAAATCAGCTAAGAAGATGGAAGAAAGAAGTCAAAGATAAAGAAGATAAGTAATCAGCTCAAAAGAAGGACAATTATCCAAAACATTATCCAAAACAACCTTATCTTATCTTATCTTACCCAATCCTTATCTTATCCTAATCTTATCCAAACCTGTTTTCTTCAGTTTAGGGGACTTAAAACCTGATTTCTAGAAGTCCTATCCATTCCCCTACAAAAGTGGCGCCCCAAACTCTTCTAGAAACCCCAAAATCTGCCACAAAACACATTCTTTCTAGAACCCTATAAATCTGGCGTCTCCCTCCTTTCTAGAAGGCCTTTGCCTTGCCTTGCACTCAATTCCCTGCCTTATCCAAGCCATGCCGTGCATCCCTATCCCTTTCCCTCTCAGATTCTGATTTGTTAGCCTATTTTCTTGTGGATTTGGGTTCTACAAATCCTTCTCAGAAATCAAGTGGGCCATAATCCTTTTTCCTACATATTCTGCCGCACCTAGGGTCCTAATCCCTTGCTTATGCTGAGTCCAAGTCCTAAACTGATTCCCCTAGGGTTTGCCATGCTATATATACATATTTCCAAGCCTTGCAGCAGACCACCACCCATCCATACGAATTCTACACCCCCATATACATTCAGAAATCCATATTTTGCTGCAGAGAAGGGAAGACAAGGCCTTGCCGTGGCTTCCATTGGAGAAGGAGGAGTTCTTTCTTCTCTTGTTTCGTTTCTATGTTTAATTTAATTTGCTTTTCAATTATGTTGAACATGTGGAACTAATTTCGTTTTAGTTAGAGGTGGATTCAAAGCCATGGACATATGTTTGATATGAATTGATTACCTTCAGTTATTGTTTCATAAATTGTGAATGTGATTTACTTATCTGTTTTATGAAGAACTTGTTCTTGTGTGTTGATTAAGGAGGCCTACTTAGTTTACATGCATGAATTTGATGCTAGGATATAAGGGAATTTCACGTAATCGTTAGGAACTTATATTCACAAGTAGTAAAGATTGCTAGTCACAATTGTGTTAAGTAAATCCTAGGCAAGAGTAACATGCGTATTCCATAGTTATGAATGCCTTGTCAATGTTTATGATTTCCATGGAACTTAATGATCTTTGATATGTATCTCTATCATGCGTATTCCATAGTTAGGGAACTTGATAAGAATAATTTGGTTGTGATGCGTTATCCATTCAATTCAATGAACTTAGGGAAAACTTGGAATTAATTAGTGCAATACAATTAATTCGAAGCATTGTCATTCATGGTTTATCGAAAGAATAACTGGAAATCAATTCGTATGCATATGTTCATGTGTGGAGAAGAACCCTCTAACTAGTTTTCACCCCTGAATTCACCTTTATCTCTTTCAATTTACTTTGTTTGCTTAAATCTGCTTAGTTTTGCTTAATTCGTCCAAAAAACCCCCCTAGTTCCTAATTGAGTCTTAGTTTGTTTAAATTCGTCCAAATCTGTCCCCTTTTAGTGTTTTGAGTCTAACTAGTCCAAAAGTCATCCAATTCACCCCTTAGAACCTGTTTTGAGTCTGTTTAAGTTAGTTTGGTTGTTTTGAGTCTCTAGTGTCTAGAATCTGCCTAGTTGAGTTTTATTTGTTGTTTTAAGTTTGTTTTGTGTTATTTGAGTCAAGTTAGGTTGTTTTAAGTTGTTTGAAGTTAAAATTCGTTCAGATTGATCCATAGTACCTGTTTTCATTGTCTAGAGTCCAGTTTTAGTGTTTTAGAGTTTAATTTGTATAGATTAGCATCCCTTCTAATCCCCGGCCTTAAACGATCCCTACTTTCATATACTACGTCGATAGGGTTTTAATTTGAGTGTCAAGTAATTCTCACATCAAATTTTGGCGCCGTTGCCGGGGATTAGCAAACTTGCTAATCTCCCTAGTTTCTGCCGTGTATTTTAACTTGTTTTTGTTTCTGTTTTGCTTAGTTTTCTGATTTGTTTGGTTTTCTTTGTTTTAGGTACTAGTGTATGACTCGAAGTTCTCAACCTGTTCACACATATATCTTGGAGTTTAACGACGATTTTGAGCGAGATTTGAGAAGGAAGAGGAAGCACCCAGAACCTGGTCTACTTAGTTCAAGTTCTAATTCCGAATCTGAAGTTGAAATTGAAGAGGATTTGGAAGAGGAGCACGACATGGCTGCAGATAACCGAACAATCAAAGAACTTTCAGCCTCGGGATTGGACAATGCAACCCCTTTATGCATTCAATATCCTAGGGCAGCCGAGGGCAAGACTGACGAATTCGAATTGAAGTCTAGCTTGTTGCACCACATCCCCAAATTCCACGGGTTGTCTATGGAAGATCCGAACAAGCACTTGAAGGAATTTGAAGTGGTTTGTTCAAGCATGACCCCTGTCAATGTTGATGGGAGTATATTGAAGATGAAAGCCTTTCCATTCTCTCTTTTGGAATAGGCTAAGGATTGGCTCTACGAACTAGCACCTGGAACCGTTACTTCGTGGGAAAGCATGAAGCGCGCATTCTTAGAGAAATTTTTCCCAACTTCAAGAGTCATTCTCTTGAGGAAAAGGATAAGTGGCATTCAACAAAACCAAGGGGAATCGTTTCCAGCCTATTATGAGCGTTTCAAGGCGCTTGTTGCTTCTTGTCCACAACACCAAATGAAAGAAGAGCTTCTCCTCCAATATTTCTATGAAGGACTTCTCCCCATTGAGAGACAAATGCTTGATGCTTCAGCGGGAGGAGCTTTGGTTGACAAAACACCCGTGGCTGCCAAGACTCTAATTGCAAATCGAGCCTTGAATGCGCAACAATACGAAGGAGTTGGACAGAGAGAAGGGCCACGGCAACAACAAGTGAATGAGGTAAATGCAATTTCAGAATTACAATCTCAAATGGCTAATCTCACTCTTCTTTTGTCACAGGTTGTGGATGGAACCAAAGCACAAGGGCCGGCCATATGTGGAGTGTGTTCTATGCAGGGACATCTCAACGATCAATGCCCTCAATTGATTGAGAATGGGGGGTGGGAAACTGCCCAAGTCGTGGGTTTTCAAGGCCAAACCCAACAAAGACACGACCCATACTCAAACACATACAATCCAGGATGGAGAGATCATCCAAACTTCAAGTGGAGGGACTCTCAACAAGCACAGCCACAAAGCGGATTTAGACAGCCCCCTGGGATGTTTCCAAGGCCATATGTAGCCACACAACCTCAACCAATTTCGGCCCAAACCAATTCAGGTTCGTTGTTAGATAATGATAAAATTCTTCAAGTACTAACCTCTTTGACGCAGGACATACAGAGCATAAAGAATCAAGCTAAAGAGGTGGACGAATTGAAGAAACAAATGGGGCAAATGGCTGAATTCATGGGCCAATTCAGAGAACAAGGCAGATTGCCTAGTTCAACCGTTGTTAATCCCAAAGGAGGATTTGAAACCGCCCAAGCAATCACGTTGAGAAGTGGTAAGCAGGTTGGAACTGATTCACAACCATCTAGATCAAGTCAAGAAGAGGACACGAAGCTGCAATTGGAGGAGGATGAATCACCCAAACCCACGGCAAGGAAAGAGACATCTTTGCCGCAGCCAATTCCCACTTCTAAACCATCCCCAACCATCAAGGTAAGTTCCAATATGAGTTCTTCTAGCTCTACTCCACTAATTGTGCCCTTTCCTGGCAGGTTGCGGCAATCAAAAAAAAGGATGCTGAAAAAGACATTTTAGAGACATTCCGGAAAGTTCAAGTCAATATCCCACTCCTTGATGCAATAAAGCAGGTCCCAAGGTATGCTAAGTTTTTGAAAGAGCTTTGTACAACAAGGAGAAGGATTTCTAACAAAGAAGTGGTTCAAGTAAGTGAGAATGTCTCTGCTGTTTTACAAAGGAAATTACCCCCTAAATGCAAAGATCCGGGTAGTTTTACAATTCCTTGTGTTATTGGAAATACTCGTTTTGAATCTGCCATGTTAGACTTAGGTGCATCTATAAATGTCATGCCATATTCTGTTTATGCATCTATGAATCTAGGGGAGCTTAAAAATGATGGTGTTATTATCCAATTAGCCGATCGATCTAATGCATACCCAAAAGGAGTTTTGGAAGATGTTTTGGTGCAGGTAGACCACTTGATTTTTCCTGCAGATTTCTATGTGCTTGACATGGAGGATTCAGACCATTCCCATCCATTACCACTCTTACTTGGCCGACCATTCATGAAAACAGCCCAAACCAAGATTGATGTGGCCAAGGGAACGTTAACTATGAAGTTTGGTAGTGATAAGATTAAATTTAATGTTTCTAAGTCTGTTGAGAATCCTAACGTTGTTCGTTCTTGTTTTGCCATGGATAAAATAAAAAAGATAGGGCCGGACCGTTCAAGCACAAAGGATACATCAAGAACCATACAAAACGAGGGAATTGGAGTGGAGCACAAGGACCATACAGCCACTGCCCTCAAAATGCCCCAATTGGTCGAAAATATCATGGGGAAGAATGTTCATAGTGCTGCCACTTCATTGCAGTACATTGGTAAGCCATCTATTCCAGATTCGATTCCCATTTCAACTAATAGGTTGTTACCTTGTATGGTGCAGATTCCCAATCAAATCCAAGCTGGTGGGCATGATTACATTGATTTTAGGATGTTCAATGCCACAATCCGGAAGGATCACTATCCCTTACCATTCAAAGATCCAATGCATGAGCTGTTTGAGGAGCATGTGGTGGAAGAACTACCTCTGCATGCCGTGGGTACCATGGGAACTTAAATGGAAATATCGTCCGGCTGGAAGACGTTAAAGCAAGCGCTTCTTGGGAGGCAACCCATGTGTTCAAACGAGAGAAAGATGGAATTCTAGCTCCAAAACCAGATTTGCGTTTTTAAGTGTTTTTAAGCTGTTTTGGAGTCTTTTAGTGTGTTTTGAAAAGAAAATCCGAAAATACCATAAAAATTTGAAAAATTGTTTTGAAAAACCCAAAAAGAGTTGTTTTTGTGTGTTTGTTTGTGTCTTAGGGTACCTTCCAACACAATGATGAGGATTCGGTTTTTAATTGCATGACTGTTAAAAAGAGTTATAAACATGGATGAAAGTTTGAATTGCTCTCTGGTTTATGCTTGATTATGGTTATAGTTCATGAATTCACGTTTAATCAAAAAGAGAAAAAATCAGTTTTTGTAACATCCTTGAAGGAAGAATCTCATACTAACGCTACAACCCTGAGAGACTTGAGCTTAAAACGTTCTGTGAAGAGTTAAAAATCTGTGCATTTGTTGTTTTCTAAAGTCGTTGCATGATCTCATTATTCTTTGCTTGGTTGCTACTTAGAAGGCGTTTCATCATTTAGTTCCAAATACTAGAACTCATACCCGTTTCATTCAAAGCATGAAATTGATTAGCATAACACATAAACAAGATGAAGTTGTGTAGTGAACCAGTGCCAAATAGCCGAACCTCCCTATGTTATTTGTCTTGTAGGTTTAACCCTTTTGAGCCTTGTTTAGCCTATGTTCTTTGTTTACCCACATTATCCCTACCTAGCCTAGATTAGGACCATCCATACCCTTGTTCTTAAGGCATAGCTAAGCATGACTTAGAGTGATTTCCCTTTGTTCGTTATTGGGCAGCAAACAAGTGTGGGGGAAAGAAAGTTGTGCGTTTATATGTGCCAAAGTCACAAAAGAGGCACGGGTGAAAAGAAAAAAAAAAAGAGAAGACAAATTCGTGCAAAAGAAAAAGAAGAAAAGTTTGTGAAAAAAAAAAGTATGAAAAGTGTTCAAAATAAGTGAGAATAAGCTCACAAATGTTGGATGTTGAAGAAAGGGTCCAAAAAGTTGAAGTTGGCTCTAAATATGTGTGATCTTCCCCTTATGTATCAAAGTGTGCGGCTGCATTCAACAAAGGGAGTTCTAAGTGTCATATTCATTACTTTGCTTGCTTTTGCTTTAAGAACGTTTGTTTTCCTTACGTTTCTTTGTTAGCCAATACCCTTAGCCCCGTTACAACCCTATACTTCAATCTTGAGTGTTGTGTGTTTCAATCTTGAGTTTTGTAACATGCTTGAAGGAAGGAACTCAAACTAACGCTACAACCCTGAGAGACTTGAGCTTAAAACGTTCTTTGGAGAGTTAAAAATCTGTGCATTTATTGTTTTCTAAATTCATTGCATGATCTCATCATTCTTTGCTTGGTTGCTGCTTAGAAGGCGTTTCATCATTTAGTTCCAAATACTAGAACTCATACCCGTTTCATTCAAAGCATGAAATTGATTAGCATAACACATAAACAAGATGAAGTTGTGTAGTGAACCAAGAGCCAAATAGCCGCACCCCTTTCTCATTTGTTTTGTAGGTTTAACCCTTTTGAGCCTTGTTTAGCCTATGTTCTTTGTTAACCCACATTATCCTTACCTAGCCTAGATTAGGACCATCCTTACCCTTGTTCTTAAGGCGGAGAAGCATGACCTAGAGTGAATTCCCTTTGTTCATTATTAGGCAGCGAACAAGTGTGGGGGAAGGGAAGTTGTACGTTTATGTGTGCCAAAGTAAACAAAGAGGGCACGAGAAAAAGAAAAAAAAAAAGAAGAAAATTCGTGAGAAAAAGAAAAGAAAAAAGAAAAGTATGTGAAAAAGTATGAAAAGTGTTCAAAATAAGTGAGAATAAGCTCACAAGTGTTGGTTGTTGAAGAAAGGGTCCAAAAAGTTGAATTCGGCCCTAAGTATGTGTGATCTTCCCTTTATGTATCAAGTTTGTGGCTGCGTTTCAAAAGGGAGTTCTAAGTGTCATATTCATTACTTTGCTCGCTATTGCTTTAAGAACGTTTGTTTTCCTTACCTTTCTTTGTTAGCCAATACCCCTAGCCCCGTTACAACCCTATACTTCTATCTTGAGCGTTGTGTGTTTTAATATGTGGAGTTTGGGATTGGTATGAGCATATGGTGTCCCTAGTTCTCGCATCTAAGTAGTAGCATTCCATTCATGAGATCATATCTAAACATGCTTAATAACTCCAGGAAGTGCTTTCTTTGTTATAAACATATGTGAGTGTTCGTTTTCATGTTTACATCAATCTTCTCACATATACCTAGAATAAGGAGTGTAGTTAGAAAATCTGAGTGAAAATAAGAGTGTACCTAGTGAGGAATTGAGTGAATTCTCTAAGCCATGTTACTACATTCAAAACATTGTTTTAATTGGTTAAATGCGAGCTAATGAATGGTGACTATGATTAAGTATGTACTAAAGGGTGGGGATGACTAAAATCTATGGTTATGATGATCTTGAATATGTCATGTGTGTTGGAAATCCCTGAGGTGAATGTTGGAAGGTCTAGTATGTTTGGTGTTTGTTTTGTTTCGTTTCGTTTTGCTTGAGGACTAGCAAAAGCTAAGTGTGGGGGAATTTGATAGGAGCATATTTATGCGACTTAGTTAGCTTGTTTTCGTGCATTAATGTCCTTAGTTCTTAGTTAATTTTGTATTTTAAGCTATTTTCGTGTGTTTGTAGGGTCTAAGTGTCAAAATGGCAAAAAGAAGCAATTTGGAGCATTCTAGAGCATTTTTGGGCCAAGATTGAGTAGTGAAATCATGGAGGCAAGTTGATGGACGAATTTGAAGATACAAAGCCTTGAAATCAGCTAAGAAGATGGAAGAAAGAAGTCAAAGATAAAGAAGATAAGGAATCAGCAATAAAGAAGGGGAATTATGCAAAACATTATCCAAACTACCTTATCTTATCCAAACCTTATCTTATCTTATCCTAATCTTATCCAACCTTGTTTTCAGCTACAAAAGAGATTTAATTTCAGTTTAGGAGACTTAAAACCTGATTTCTAGAAGTTCTATCCCTTGTCCTAAAAATCTGGCGCATCCTTCCCTTCTAGAATCCTTTTTCCTTGCCTTGCAAGGCATTCCCTGCCCTTATCCTCTCAGCCGTGCATCCCTATCCTTTTCTCACTTGGATTCTGATTTAATTAGCCTATTTCCTTGTGCATTTGGGTTCTACAAATTCTTTTCAGAAATTTATGATTCTCATTGAGCATAATGATCTCTGATTGTGTCTCTATTATGATGTCATGTAGGGAAATTGATGAGAATAATTTGGTTGTAGATGAGTTGTCCGTCCAATTCAATGAAATTAGGAGAATCTGAGGGTTAATTAGTGATTGACACGGTTAATCTGGGGCATTGTCATTCGTAATTCAATGAAAACGTAACTGGAAGTCAAGTTATATGCATATAAATCATGTGTGGATAAGGAAACCTCTAGCTAGTTCACCATCCATCTTAAAAATCCAATTTCGTCTAAATCGGCCTAGTTTAAAGTCTTTGTTTGTTTTAGCTTAATTTCACTCTAAAACCAATCCCCCTTCACTTGTTTGAGTCAAATTAGTTATAATCTGTCTTAGTTTGTGTCTTTGTGTGTTTTGAGTCAAGTTTAATTCAATTTTCGTCCAAAGTTGTGTCTAGTGTCTAGAATCTGTCCAATTAGTGTTTTTAAGCAGTTTTGAATATTTTGAACCTGTTTTGAGTCTTACTAGTCTATTTAGAGTCTTTTGAGTCTTGTTTTGCTTATTTGAGTCAGTTTGTGTTAGATTAGCAAGCCCTCCTAATCCCCGGTCCAGAACGATCCCTACTTGCGTTTATACTACAATTGATAACAAGAGGGTTTAATTTGTGTGCTTAACTTTAATCACATCAAAACTCAACACCCCAGGTTAATTTGGTCCACTTAAATTAACCTTCAAGTTCTCCTTAAGTTATTGAATTGGATGGGAAAGCGCATACAACAATTCAAAGCAATCTTCAAAAGTCCTTTACGTGAACAGCACAATAACGATACATTCAAAGATCATTAAGCATCATGAAAACTATAAGTATTGACGAGGCATTCGTTACTATGATGAGCCTGAAACTCCTGCCAAGAATTGATCTAACGCGATCGTTTATAAGCGACCTCCACTACTTGTGAATATAAGTTTGTAACTATTAGGTGAAACTCCCTTATACTCTAGCAGCATATTCATGCATGCAAACTAAGTGTGCACTCTTAATAAACATACACAAATAAGTTATAAATCAAGCAGTTAAACAAATTGAATTCACAACTTATGAAATCACAACTGAAGGTAATCAATTCATATTGCAAATATATTCATGGCTTTGAAATTCCCCCTAGCCAAAAGGGCTTAGTTCCTCATGTTCACAGCAAAACAAAGAGAAATTAAATTAAACATTGAAAACAAAAGAAAGATGTGAACGTTCCAGCAATCCAATGTCTTGAATGGCTAGGCACGGCTTCAAGTTAATCCTCTCATTCTTCCTTTGTAAAGCTACGGCACAAGGTTTGTTTGAAGGTTTTGGTGATGAATTGTGGTGGTGGATGGGTATAGGTGAGTTATGGTGAAGGGTGGATGGTGGATTTTCGGCAGAAATTCTGTAGAGAATCTGTTCAGAGAGAGGGAGGCTAAATGGTGCGGATGGCTTTATTTATAGGGCTAGGGTTGAAAGGCAATCAGAAAATAATAGGAAAGGTTCATAACTTAGCTAATTTGTCTCACAATTTAATAGGTAAGAAAGAATCAGAAAATCAAAGAGAATAAGAAAGTGAAATTCGGCAGAATATGTAAGACAGATTTAGGAATGTGTTTTGAGGCACAAAATAAGTAAGAAAAGCTCCTCCTTGTGCGGCAAGGCATAGAACACAAAGGGAATGTGATTTTGGGTCAGAAAATAGGAAAGAAAAGGATCCCTTGTGCAGCAAGGTTGTGGAGAGAAAGGGAAAGGCACTTATGTGGCAGATTTTGGAAGAAAAGGGAAAGGAGATATGCGGCAAGGTTAGGGAGAGGTTCTAGGACTTCTAGAAACATGTAATGAGGCAACCTAACATGTTTTGAAACCCTTTTATGGCTGGAACATAGGTGAGGAAGGATTAGGAAACTTCTAAGCCAAGAATAGAAACTTTCAAGAATGGAAACCTCCAAGAATAGAAACTTCCAACTTTAGAAACTTTGGCTTCCAATTTTGAACTCTTCATTCTTCATTCAATCCTAAGCTCATTTGATCTTCAATTTCGTCCATCCACTTAGCTCCAAGCATGTGCAATCCATTCCAATGCCCAAAACTGCTCCAAAATGCACTTTCTTGCTCCTTTAGCCCTTAGAACCTGAAAACACACGAAAATGGCATAAAAGACTTAAAATAACTAAGAACTAATAACCTAAATGCAAGGAAACAAGCTAACTAAGTGATGTAAATATGCTCCTATCAGAACTGACCCACAACCATCCAAATCAGCTCATATTGAGGATGAAAAGTTGCTGATCATAGAGGAGGAGGGAACCAAACCCACGGCAAGGGTGGAGCAACCCTTGCCGCATCCACATTCCAATCCTAAACTGTCCCCAACCACCAAGGTAAGTAAGAATTCGACCCATTCAAGAGACCTTTAGGAAAATACAAGTCAATATTCCGCTCCTTGATGCAATCAAGCAAGTTCCAAAGGATGCAAAATTTTTGAAAGAGCTTTGCACAACAAGGAAAATGATTTCAAACAAAGAGGTGGTCCAAGTAAGTGAGAATGTTTTTGCGGTGTTACAAAGGAAATTACCACCTAAATGCAAAGATCCGGGTAGTTTTACAATTCCTTGTGTTATTGGAAATAATAAGTTTGAACATGCCATGTTAGACTTAGGAGCTTCAATTAACATTATGCCTTATTCAATATATGCATCTATGAACTTAGGAGAGCTTAAAAACGATGGTGTGATTATTCAATTGGCCGATCGTTCTAATGCATATCCGAAAGGAGTAGTGGAAGATGTTTTGGTGCAGGTTAACAATTTGATATTCCCAGCAGATTTCTATGTTTTAGAGATGGAGGATTCACCCAATGTTACCCCATTGCCGATCCTACTTGGGAGGCCCTTCATGAAAACAGCACGCACCAAGATCGACGTGTTCAAAGGGACGTTAACGATGGAATTTGATGGGGAAGTGATTGATTTCAATATTTATGAAGCTATTAAATTCCCTAAAGATGATCATTCTTGCTTTTGTATTGATGCATTTGATTCAATGGCGCAGGAATTTCTTGACTCATTGGACGAAGATCCTCTTGAAACAACAATTGCCGAGGGATTGAGCCTGAAACCCAATATGGCCGTGCCTAGTGAAGAAATTGGCGAGATGGTGGTTGCCCTAGGAGCATTGCCACAATATCATGGCAAGTCTCCAATCTCGATTTCAATTCCCGTTTCTACTAATAAATTATTACCTTCAGTGATTCAGGCCCTAATTCTTGAACTTAAACCATTGCCAAGTCATTTGAAGTACGCCTATTTAAGAGACAAAGAAACGTTGCCAGTCATAATTTCTTCAGCATTCACGGCATTGGAGGAAGAAAAACTGATTCGGGTGTTGAAAGAGCACAAAACAGCCATAGGGTGGACCTTGGCCGACATTAAAGGTCTTAGCCCTACAACTTGCATACATCGCATACTTCTAGAGGAGGGGGCTAAACCAACTAGAGAGGCTCAACGCCGACTCAACCCTCCAATGATGGAAGTTGTGAAGAAAGAGATTATCAAGCTTCTTGATTGTGGAGTGATTTATCCTATCTCGGATAGCCGTTGGGTTTCACCGATTCAAGTTGTGCCAAAGAAATCCGGAGTAACAGTGGTGAAGAATGCCGAAGATGAGCTTGTGCCAACCCGTATCCAAATAGGTTGGAGAGTATGCATCGATTATAGAAAGCTCAACACCACCACAAGAAAGGACCACTTTCCTTTGCCATTCATTGATCAAATGCTTGAAAGGTTAGCCGGTCATTCTTTTTATTGTTTTTTTGATGGTTATTCAGGATATAATCAGATTGTCATAGCTCCGGATGACCAAGAAAAGATCACTTTCACGTGCCCCTTTGGTACCTTTGCCTATCGTTGCATGCCATTCGGTTTATGCAATGCACCTGCCACATTTCAACGATGTATGGTAAGTATCTTTTCAGATTTCGTAGAGAAGATTATTGAGGTATTCATGGATGATTTTAGTGTATTTGGTGATTCGTTTTATAATTGTTTGGATAACCTTACATTAATCTTGAAACGATGTGTTGAAACTAACCTTGTTTTAAATTGGGAGAAATGTCATTTTATGGTAAAACAAGGTATAGTTTTAGGTCATATCGTTTCAGAAAGGGGAATTGAGGTTGATAAGTCAAAAATAGATCTTGTACGCTACTTACCCTCTCCTACTTCGGTGAGAGAGGTTTGTTCTTTTCTTGGTCATGCAGAATTCTATAGGCGATTCATCAAGGATTTTTTGAAGATTTCTCAACCTTTGTGCCATCTCCTTCAAAAGGAAGTAGCTTTCAAGTTTGACGAGGAATGTGAGAAGGCTTTCAACCAACTCAAAGGGATGCTAACCACGGCACCAATCATTATGCCACCAGATTGGAATCTTCCGTTTTAGCTAATGTGCGATGCTTTCAACTATGCATTAGGACCTGTTTTAGGACAAAGGAAGGACAAGAACCTGCACATCATCTACTATGCCTCAAAGACCTTGAACGACGCTCAATTGAACTACTCTACGACGGAAAAAGAACTTCTTGCCGTTGTCTTTGCTTTAGATAAGTTTCATTCATATTTACTTGGTACTAAAGTCATTATTTACTCTAATCATGCAGCTTTGAAATACTTACTTACGAAGAAGGAGGCTAAACCAAGGCTTATTCGATGGATGCTCCTACTTCAAGAGTTCGATATCGAAATCCGGGACAAGAAAGGAGTTGAAAACGTAGTGGTTGACCACCTAAGCAGATTAGTGCGTGAAAAGGACCCAATTCCCATCCCTGAGACGTTCCCAGATGAGCAGCTGCTGTCCATTAAGGTAAGTACACCTTGGTATGCTGATTTAGTCAATTATTTAGTGTCTAAAGTGATTCCAAGTGAGCTAAACAAAAACCAACGTGATAAACTCAAGCATGATGCACGAAAGTATGTGTGGGATGATCCTTATTTATGGAAATATTGCTCTGACCAAATCATTCGTAGGTGTGTGCATGATTCTGAAATTCAGTCGATTTTAAATTTTTGTCACACTTATGCATGTGGAGGTCACTTTGGCATTCAAAGGACTGCACGTAAAGTACTTGAATGTGGTTTTTATTGGCCTACTATCTTTAAGGATGCTAGAACCTTTTGCATAACATGTGATTGTTGTCAAAGAACCGAAAACATAGGACCAAAAGACCAAATGCAGCAGGTCCCTATCTTTGGTGTCGAAATTTTTGATGTTTGGGGCATTGATTTCATGGGCCCTTTTCCTTCATCTCATGGTTTTGTTTACATTCTATTTGCGGTTGATTATGTTTCAAAATGGGTGGAAGCAAAAGCTGATGTGAGAATTACTTGACACTCAAATTAAAACCCTATCGACGTAGTATATGAAAGTAGGGATCGTTTAAGGCCGGGGATTAGAAGGGATGCTAATCTATACAAATTAAACTCTAAAACACTAAAACTGGACTCTAGACAATGAAAAGAGGTACTATGGATCAATCTGAACGAATTTTAACTCTAGACAACCTAACTTGACTCAAATAACACAAAACAAACTTAAAACAACAAATAAAACTCAACTAGGCAGATTCTAGACACTAGAGACTCAAAACAGGCTAAATAGACTCAAAACAACAAAACTAACTTAAACAGACTCAAAACAGGTTCTAAGGGGTGAATTGGATGACTTTTGGACTAGTTAGACTCAAAACACTAAAAGGGGACAGATTTGGACGAATTTAAACAAACTAAGACTCAATTAAGAACTAAGGGGGTTTTTGGACGATTTAAGCAAAACTAAGCAGATTTAAGCAAACAAAGTAAATTGAAAGAGATAAAGGTGAATTCAGGGGTGAAAACTAGTTAGAGGGTTCTTCTCCACACATGAACATATGCATACGAATTGATTTCCAGTTATTCTTTCGATAAACCATGAATGACAATGGTTCGAATTAATTGTATTGCACTAATTAATTCCCAGATTTCCCTAAGTTCATTGAATTGAATGGATAACGCATCACAACCAAATTATTCTTATCAAGTTCCCTAACTATGGAATACGCATGATAGAGATACATATCAAAGATCATTAAGCTCCATGGAAATCATAAACATTGACAAGGCATTCATAACTATGGAATACGCATGTTACTCCTGCATTGGATTTACTTAACATGATTGTGACTAGCAATCTTTACTACTTGTGAATATAAGTTCATAACGATTAGGTGAAATTCCCTTATATCCTAGCATCAAATTCATGCATGTAAACTAAGTAGGCCTCCTTAATGAACACACAAGAACAAGTTCTTCATAAAACAGATAAGTAAATCACATTCACAATTTATGAAACAATAACTGAAGGTAATCAATTCATATCAAACATATGTCCATGGCTTTGAATCCACCTCTAACTAAAACTAAATTAGTTCCACATGTTCAACATAATTGAAAAGCAAGTTAAATTAAACATGAAACGAAACAAGAGAAGAAAGAACTCCTCCCTCTCTAATGGAAGCCACGGCAAGGACTTGTCTTCCCTTCTCTGCAGCAAAATATGGATTTCTGAATGTATATGGGGGTGTAGAATTCGTATGGATGGGTGGTGGTCTGCGGCAGGGCTTGGAAATATGTATATATAGCATGGCAAACCCTAGGGAAATCAGTTTAGGACTTGGACTTAGCAGAAAAATAGGATTAGGGTGCGGCAATTAATTTGGAAAAGGAATTGTGGTCCAATTAATTTCTGAAAAGGATTTGTAGAACCCAAATCCACAAGGAAAAGGCCTAACAATCAGAATCCAAGAGGGAAAGGGCCTGAAAGGTGCGGCACAATAGGATAAGGGCAGGGAATTGAGTGCAAGGCAAGGCAAAAGCCTTCTAGAAAGGAGGGAGACGCCAGATTTATAGGGTTCTAGAAAGAATGTGTTTTGTGGCAGATTTTGGGGTTTCTAGAAGAGTTTGGGGCGCCACTTTTGTAGGGGAATGGATAGGACTTCTAGAAATCAGGTTTTAAGTCCCCTAAACTGAAGAAAACATGTTAGGATAAGATTAGGATAAGATAAGGTAAGATAAGATAAGGATTGGGTAAGATAAGATAAGATAAGGTTGTTTTGGATAATGTTTTGGATAATTCTCCTTCTTTTGAGCTGATTCCTTATCTTCTTTATTTTTGACTTTTTGATGTGAGAATTACTTGACACTCAAATTAAAACCCTATCGACGTAGTATATGAAAGTAGGGATCGTTTAAGGCCGGGGATTAGAAGGGATGCTAATCTATACAAATTAAACTCTAAAACACTAAAACTGGACTCTAGACAATGAAAAGAGGTACTATGGATCAATCTGAACGAATTTTAACTCTAGACAACCTAACTTGACTCAAATAACACAAAACAAACTTAAAACAACAAATAAAACTCAACTAGGCAGATTCTAGACACTAGAGACTCAAAACAGGCTAAATAGACTCAAAACAACAAAACTAACTTAAACAGACTCAAAACAGGTTCTAAGGGGTAAATTGGATGACTTTTGGACTAGTTAGACTCAAAACACTAAAAGGGAACAGCTTTGGACGAATTTAAACAAACTAAGACTCAATTAAGAACTAGGGGGGTTTTTGGACGAATTAAGCAAAACTAAGCAGATTTAAGCAAACAAAGTAAATTGAAAGAGATAAAGGTGAATTCAGGGGTGAAAACTAGTTAGAGGGTTCTTCTCCACACATGAACATGTGCATACGAATTGATTTCCAGTTATTCTTTCGATAAACCATGAATGACAATGCTCCAAATTAATTGTATAGAACTAATTAATTCCCAGATTTCCCTAAGTTCATTGAATTTAATGGATAACGCATCACAACCAAATTATTCTTATCAAGTCCCCTAACTATGGAATACGCATGATAGAGATACATATCAAAGATCATTAAGTTCCATGGAAATCATAAACATTGACAAGGCATTCATAACTATGGAATACGCATGTTACTCTTGCCTAGGATTTACTTAACACAATTGTGACTAGCAATCTTTACTACTTGTGAATATAAGTTCCTAACGATTAGGTGAAATTCCCTTATATCCTAGCATCAAATTCATGCATGTAAACTAAGTAGGCCTCCTTAATCAACACACAAGAACAAGTTCTTCATAAAACAGATAAGTAAATCACATTCATAATTTATGAAACAATAACTGAAGGTAATCAATTCATATCAAACATATGTCCATGGGTTTGAATCCACCTCTAACTAAAACGAAATTAGTTCCACATGTTCAACATAATTGAAAAGCAAATTAAATTAAACATAGAAAAGAAACAAGAGAAGAAAGAACTCCTCCTTCTCCAATGGAAGCCACGGCAAGGCCTTGTCTTCCCTTCTCTGCAGCAAAATATGGATTTTTATGCGATGTAAAACAGCACACAAATTAAACCCTCTTGTTGACAATTGTAGTATAGATGCAAGTAGGGATCGTTCTGGACCGGGGATTAGGAGGGCTTGCTAAAACCTCTAAACTGACTCAAAAACATAAAAACAAAGTTAAAAACACTTAACACGACTCAAAGAATGCAAAACTAAACTCTAGGACACTAAAACAACTTTAAAACACTCAAAACTGCCTAAAAACACAAACTGGGCAGTTTTGGACTCTAAACACAATTTTGGACGAAAATAAGTTTTAACTTGACTCAAAACACTCAAAAACACAAACTAAAACAGTTTCTAACTAATATGACTCAACAAGTAAAGGGGGATTGGGTTTTGACGAATTTGAAAACAAAACAAGAAACTTAAAGTACTAATGAAATCTGCACGAAATTGGGTGAAAACTATGGATGATGGGATAGCTAGGAGGTTCTTCTCCACACATGACACACTTGCATACAAAACGATTTCCAGTTGCTTTCCATAAACCACGAATCCTCAACGCCCCAGATTAACCGTGAATTGCACTAATTAACCCTCAGATTTTCCTAATTTTATTGAATTGGATGATTGCATACGACAACCCAAAGCATTCCCCACAAGTTCCCTACATGAATTGCATAATAGAGATACAAGTAAGGATCATTAAGTTCTATGAAAATCATAAGCATTGACGAGGCACTTGTAACTATGAATTGCATGATACTTATGCCAAGAATTTACTTAACGCGATCGTGACTAGCAACCTTCACTACTTGTGAATATAAGTTCATAACGATTAGGTGAAACTCCCTTATATTCTAGCATCAAATTCATGCATGCAAATTAAGTTGGCCACCTCAATCAACACACACAAATCAGTTATAATATGAACAGATAAGTAAATTGAATTCACAACTTATGAATCACAACTGGATGTAATCAAATCATATTGCAAGTATAATCATGGTTTCGAATCCGCCCCTAGCTAAGAGGGGTTTAGTTCCTCATACTCACAGAACAAAGATTATTGAATTGAAACATTGAAAACAAAAGAAAGATTACACCTAAAACGTTCCAGCAATCCTAACTCGAATGGCAAGCACGTCCAAGGGCTCTCCTCCTTCCTCTTTGCTACGGCACAAGGGTTGGTGGTGAGTTTTGGGGGTTATGAATGGTGTTGGGTGGTAGAGGATGGATAGGTAGATAGGTGGATGGAAGGTGGATTTTCGTCAGAAAGTGTGTAGAGAATCTGTTCAGAGAGGGAGAGAGCCTAAATGGTGGGGATGGCTTTATTTATAGGGCTAGGGTTGAAAGGCAATCAGAAAATAATAGGAAAGGTTCATAACTTAGCTAATTTGTCTCACAATTTAATAGGTAAGAAAGAATCAGAAAATCAAAGAGAAATAGGAATGTGAAATTCGGCAGAATTGTATAGGAGAAAAAAGGAATGTGTTTAAAGGTCAGAAAATAGGAAAGAGAGGCCTCCCCTTGTGCAGCAAGGCTAGGTACTAAAGGGGAAGGCACTTATGTGGCAGATTTTGGAAGAAAAGGGAAAGGAGATATGCGGCAAGGTTAGGGAAAGGTTCTAGGACTTCTAGAAATATGTAATGAGGCAACCTAACATGTTTTGAAACCCTTTTATGGCTGGAACATAGGTGAGGAAGGATTAGGAAACTCTAAGCCAAGAATAGAAACTTTCAAGAATGGAAACCTCCAAGAATAGAAACTTCCAACTTTAGAAACTTTGGCTTCCTAGTTTGAACTCTTCATTCAATCCTAAGCTCATTTGATCTTCAATTTCGTCCATTCACTTAGCTCCAAGCATGTGCAATCCATTCCAAGCCCAAAACTGCTCCAAAAGGCACCAAAATGCACTTTCTTGCTCCTTTAGCCCTTAGAACCTGAAAACACACGAAAATGGCTTAAAAGACTAAAATAACTAAGAACTAACAACCTAAATGCAAGGAAACAAGCTAACTAAGTGATGTAAATATGCTCCTATCAAATACCCCCACACTTAGCTTTTGCTAGTCCTCGAGCAAAACAAAAGAAACAAAACTCAATCTAAACCTTCCAAC
Organism: Heteromeles arbutifolia; assembly: GCA_024362995.1. Taxonomy (NCBI): domain Eukaryota; kingdom Viridiplantae; phylum Streptophyta; class Magnoliopsida; order Rosales; family Rosaceae; genus Heteromeles; species Heteromeles arbutifolia. The sequence goes on along the minus strand of JANCRC010000002.1, from coordinate 30,837,213 downwards.
ATTTGCCTTAGGGATTTCCAATGCACATGACATATTAAAAATCATCACTTACACAGATTTTAGTCATCCTTACCCTTGAATTCATACTTAATCACAGTCACCACTTACTAGTTCACATTTAACCAATTAAAACGATGTTTTGAATGTAGTAACATGCCTTAGAGAATTCACTCAATTCCTTACAAGTTATGCACTCAATTTTCACACACATTTTCTGACTACACACCCTACACTAGGTATATGTGAGAAGATGGATGTAAACATGAAAACGAACACTCACATATGTTATAGCAAAGAAAGCAATTTCTGGAGTTAATAATGCATATATGAATATGATCTCATGAATGGAATGCTACTACTTAGATGCGAGAACCAGTGACACCATATGCTCATACCAATTCCAAACTCCACATATTGAAACACACAACACCCAAGATCGAAGTTAAAGGGTTGTAACGGGGCTTGGGGGTATTGGGTAAGAAAGAAAGGATATGGAAAACAAGGGTTCTTAAAGAATAGCAAGCAAAGCAATGAAATCAACACTTATAATTCACTTTGGAATGCAGAAATTTAACTTTGAACAAAAAGGGGAGATATACACATTTTAGGGCCAAATTTGGTGTTTTGGACCCTTTCTTCAACAATCAACACTCTTAAACTCATTCTTTCTTCTTTTCAAACTCTTTTTCATTCTTTTCACAACTTTTTCTTTTTCTTTTCTTTTTTCCACGAATTTTCTTTTCATTTTCTCAAACCCGTGCCTTATTACTCTTTTTTTGGCGCACACACACACACATCCCTTCCCCCACACTTGATTTACTGCATAATGTAGATCAAAAGGATATCATTCTAAGTCATGCTTCACTATCCTTTAAGAACAAGGGTATGGATAATCCTAAACTAGGCTAGGTAAGGATAATGGGGTTAACAAAGAACATAGGCTAAACAAGGCTCAAACGGGTTTAAACCTACAAAACATATAACACAGGGGGTTCGGCTATTTGGCTGTGGTGGTTCACTAATTAACTTCATCTTGATCGTGTGTTATGCAAATCAATGTCATGCTTTGAATGGAATGGGCATGAGTTCTAGTGTTTGGAACTAAATGATGAAACGCCTTTTAAGTAGCAACCAAGCAATGAATAATGAGATCATGCAACGATTTTAGAAAACAAGAATGCACAGAATATTAACTCTCCAAAAGAACGTTTTAGGCTCAAGTCTCACAAGGTTGTAGCGTTAATTTGAGTTCTTTCCTTCAAGCATGTTACAAAAACTGATTTTTCCTTTATGATTGCATGTGAATTCATAAATTATAACCATAACCAAGCATAAACCAAAGACATATCAAACTTTCATCCATGTTTATAACTCTCTTTAACAGTCATGTAAAACCAAATCCTCATCATTGTGTTGGAAGGTACCTAAGACACAAACACACCAAAACAACACAAAAACAACTCTTTTTGGGTTTTTCAAAACAATTTTTCAAATTTTTATGAGATTTTCGGATTTTTATGTCAAGACACACTAAAACACTCCAAAACAGCTTAAAAAGACTGAAAAACAGCAAGGAACAACTTTTGAAGTAATGGGTGATAAAATCCCGCGAATTTGCATCAAAAACACTTTGTTACCCCCCCACACTTAAATCAAACATTGTCCTCAATGTTTCAAGCATAAACTCACAGAAAGCAAACAAATAACACAACTAACAAACATGACAAGATAAAGGCAGTAAAGAGAAGGGTTTAGGAACGCAAATCTGGTTGTTGGGTGATTCCTAGAACTTCCTTCGTTAAATGCATGGGTTGCCTCCCAAGAAGCGCTTGCTTTAACGTCGTGCAGCTGGACGATACCTCCAATTAAGCTTCATTGGAGGCCACAACATGGAATTTATCTTTGAAGGGAAGGTGATACTTGAAATGATCCGGCAATGGTTTAAATTCTAGTGTGGGTGCCTGAATCATTAAAATGAGCCAGTTAGTAGAAAACAGAATTGAAATTGGAGAAAATGGCTTACTTGCTTGCTCCGACACAAACTCAATTACAAACACCACATTTTTTAATGTTTCAGGAATGTTGGACTTGGCCAGATTGACTAGGATGGTTGTGACTTGTCCCGTGTCCTCAAACTCAACTTCTTTGGGCTTTGTTGTCTCATATATGTCCTCTTTGATGAATTCTTCATACGCTCCAACCACTTCCTTCTCTTGAATCCTTCTTCTTGATGTACAAAGTTCTTTGAACACTTCAAGACAATCTGGAACTTGATTTGGTGTGCCAAGAATTGGGATATCACTTTGCACCTTTGGAATGGCTTCCACAATGTCTTTTTCACTCTCATCTTTCTTGGGAATTAAAAACCTGCGAGGAAAAGGTGCATTCAGAGGAATAACATTAGAATGAATTGAGTTTGGAACAATATTACCAGAGTTGGACGGCCTAGGGACTCTAGGAGGCTGCGGCAAGGGTTGTTCTTCCCTTGCCGTGGGTGTGGCCTCCTCCTCCTCTTCTAGCAACAACAATTCATCCACGTTCAGGCTGTGTTTGGACAGTTCTGGGTCAGCTTCAACCGCTACAGCACTTCCCAAAGTGATAGCTTTGGCGATTTCAAAATCTTCCTTTGAATTTACAATAGTTGAGTTGGAGAGTGCACTTTGTTCTTGAATTTGTCCCATGAATTCTACAATCTCTCCCATTTGATTCTTCAATTCACCCCACTTCTTGTCCTGATCGCCCATCACTTGGGCTTGATTTTGCTGCCCCTGTTCCAAAGTGGTTAGTAATTGAATAATTTGATCATTATCCATGGAAGAACCTGAATGTAGTTGGGACGATTGTGGTGGAGGCTGTGATGGTGCATATGGCCATTGGTAGAACTCCTCAGATGGCTACGAATATTCTTCTTGTTGTGAGCCCTGCGTCAAAGAAATTAATTCATCAAGAATTTCATTATAATTCATGGACATACTTGAATTCGATTGGAATTGTGGTGGGGAAGGTTGTGGTGGCTGCATAGGTCTTGAATAAAACTCCTCATATGGCTGCCAATAGCCTTGGGGTTGAACTTGTTGAGATTCCCACCACATAGAGTTTGAATGATCACTCAAATCTGAATTGTAAGTGTTGGAAAACATGTTGTCCCTTGATTGATCATAGCCTTGATAACCCCAAGCATCTTCATTCACAGCGAATTGAGCACGTTGATGAGTTTGAGCAGTGTGCATTGTGGTTGTTTCGGCAATCTGGGACAATTGGGAAGTAAGATTTGCCAATTGAGCTTGAATGTTTGCAAAATCCATGTCTTACTCCTCTAGTACCTGAAATCAAAGACATAAAACTAAATCAAATATCAAAAGTAAAAGACACAAACAGAAACAAAGAAAAAAAAATACACGAAAAGGAAACAAGGGATTAGCAAAGTTGCTAATCCCCGGCAACGGCGCCAAAAATTTGATGCGATGTAAAACAGCACACAAATTAAACCCTCTTGTTGACAATTGTAGTATAGATGCAAGTAGGGATCGTTCTGGACCGGGGATTAGGAGGGCTTGCTAAAACCTCTAAACTGACTCAAAAACATAAAAACAAAGTTAAAAACACTTAACACGACTCAAAGAATGCAAAACTAAACCCTAGGACACTAAAACAACTTTAAAACACTCAAAACTGCCTAAAAACACAAACTGGGCAGTTTTGGACTCTAAACACAATTTTGGACGAAAATAAGTTTTAACTTGACTCAAAACACTCAAAAACACAAACTAAAACAGTTTCTAACTAATATGACTCAACAAGTAAAGGGGGATTGGGTTTTGACGAATTTGAAAACAAAACAAGAAACTTAAAGTACTAATGAAATCTGCACGAAATTGGGTGAAAACTATGGATGATGGGATAGCTAGGAGGTTCTTCTCCACACATGACACACTTGCATACAAAACGATTTCCAGTTGCTTTCCATAAACCACGAATCCTCAACGCCCCAGATTAACCGTGAATTGCACTAATTAACCCTCAGATTTTCCTAATTTTATTGAATTGGATGATTGCATACGACAACCCAAAGCATTCCCCACAAGTTCCCTACATGAATTGCATAATAGAGATACAAGCAAGGATCATTAAGTGATGTGAGAATTACTTGTCACTCAAATTAAAACCCTATCGACGTAGTATATGAAAGTAGGGATCGTTTTAGGCCGGGGATTAGAAGGGATGCTAATCTACACAAATTAGACTCTTAAAACAATAAACTGGACTTAAAACAATGAAAACAAGTACTAGGGATCAATTTGGACGAATTTTAACTCTAGACACCTTTAAACAACCTAACTTGACTCAAATAACTCAAAACAAACTCAAAACAGCAAATAGAATTCAATTAAACAGTTTCTGAACTCTAAAGACTCAAAACAAGCTAAATAGACCTAAAACACACAAAACAAGTTATCTAGACTCTAAACTAACACCTAAGATTGATTTGAACGAAATTAAGACTCAAATTGACTCAAAAGACTAAAAGACTCAAGATTTGACGAATTTAGACTATCTTAACACAAATTAAAAGCAAGGGATTGTTTTTGAACGAATTTAAACTTAAACACACTAAATTGTAAAGACAACTTGAAAAGGCACGAAATTGGTGATTTAAATGGGTGAATGGCTAGTTAGAGGGATCCTTATCCACACATAAACATATGCATACAACTTGATTCCCAGTTACTCTTTCGATAAACTATGAATGACAATGTTCCGAATTAATTGTATTGAACTAATCAATTCCCAGATTTCCCTAGATTCATTGAATTGAATGGATAACGCATCACAACCAAATTATTCTTTCTCAAACTCCCTAACTATGGAATACGCATGATAGAGACATTCAACAAAGATCATTAAGTTCAATGGAAATCATGAACATTGACAAGGCATTCATAACTATGGAAGACGCATGTTAATCCAGCCTAGGGTTTACTTAACATGATTGTGACTAGCAACCTTTACTACTTGTGAATATAAGTTCATAACGATTAGGTGAAATTCCCTTATATTCTAGCATCAAATTCATGCATGCAAACTAAGTATGCATCCTTAATCAACACACAAGAACAAGTTCTTAATAAAACAGCTAAGTAAACCACATTCACAATTTATGAAATCATAACTGGAGTAACTCAAATCATAAGAAACATATGTTCATGGCTTCAAATTCCCCCTCTAACTAATAGGGGTTTAGTTCCTCATGATAGCAATTAAACAAAGGAAACTGAATTGAAACATTGAAAACAAAGATAGACAACACCTAAGAACGCTCCAGCAGTAGTCACGACTTAGAGTGGCACCTTCTCCTTCCTTCCTTGAATAGCTACGGCACAAGAGGGGTTTTCTGGGTTTGTGTGGATGATATGGCACGGCAGGGGTTGAATTAGGTCAGAAACTATGGAGAATGGTGAAGGATGGGTGCGGCAGAGAGTGGTGGATGATTTCTGGCGTGAATGATGTATATGGAGGGTGGTGTGCACGGCAAAGGGTTGATTAGTATATATATAGGCACCAAAAACCCTAGGTGAATCAGATTAGGACTTCTAGAAAGCCAAATCCATCCAGAAATAGGCTCAAAACAATCAGATTTCCAATGGGAAAGGGCCTAAGGTGCGGCAGACTTGGATAAGGAGGGATAAGGCTTCTAGAAAGCCTTGCAAGGCAAGGAAATCAGGTTTTCTGGAAAGCTAGGTGCGGCAAGGCTTAGGGTTTCTAGAACTTTAATTTAAATGTCCCCCAATCAGAAAATAAACCCTCATTGTACCAGGAATTGAATTAGAAAAGGATTAGGATAGGATAAGGTTTGTTAAGATAAGATAAGGATTGGATAAGATAAGATAAGGTTGTTTGGATAATGTTTTGGATAATCCTCCTTCTTTTGAGCTGATTCCTTATCTTCAATGATTTGAATTTATTTCTCCAACCTTAAAACATATTCCCAACTCCATTTAAACTCCAAATTCGTCCATCTTCATGCCCATTGCTTGTGCTATCCATTCCAAGCCCAGATTTGCTCTAAAATGCTCCAAAATGCATCTTTTTGCCAACTTTGCTTCTTGGACCTAAAAACACACGAAAATGACTTTAAACACTATACTAAGCAACAAATAGCTAAGCAAATGCAAGAAAACACACTAACTAAGTAGAATAAATATGCTCCTATCAAATTCCCCCACACTTAGCTTTTGCTAGTCCTCAAGCAAAACAAAACAAACAAAATGTAACCTAAACCTTCCAACGTTCACCTCAGGGATCTTCAATGATACATAACATGCCAAAGATCATTACTCCCACAGATTTTAGTTATCCCTACCCTTGAGCACATACTTAATCAAAGTTACCACACATTAGCTCGCATTTAATCAATTAAAACAACATTTTGAATGTAGTAACATGCCTTAGAGAATCCCTCAATTCCTTACTAGATATGCACTCAATCACACAGATTTTCTGACTACACTCCCTACACTAGTTATATGTGAGAAGATTGATGTAAATATGAAACTAATACTCACATATATGTATAACAAGAAAAGTAATTTCTGGAATGCATGTATAGATATGATCTCATGAATGGAATGCTACTACTTAGACGCGAGAACCAGGGACACCATATGCTCATACCAATCCCAAACTCCACATATTGAAACACACAACACTCAAGATTGAAGTATAGGGTTATAACGGGGCTAGTGATGCAAAATATATAAGCACACAAATTAAACCCTCTTTTTATCAATTGTAGCAAAGTATGTAAGTAGGGATCGTTCTAGGCCGGGGATTAGGAGGGATTGCTAAATCACTTGAAAACTGACTCAAAAACTTAAAACAAAGTTAAAACACTAAATTAGACTCAAAGAATGCAAAACTATACTTTAAAACACTAAGACAAACCAAAAGACTCAAAACAGCAAACAAACACTCAAAACTGCCTTAAAAACACAAACTGGCTGTTTTGGACTCTAAACACAATTTTGGACGAAAATGAGTTTTAACTTGACTCAAAACACTTAAAAACACAAACTAAATTGATTTCTAACTAACTTGACACTTCAAAATAAAGGGGGAATTGGTTTTGACGAATTTGAAAACAAAACAAAAACTTTGTAAAACAAAACAGATTGTAAAACGAAATTGGTTTAAATTAATGGATGGAAGGCTAGCTAAGGGGTTCTTCTCCACACATGTCATACTTGCATACAAAACGATTTCTAGTTGCTTTTCAATAAACCATGGATTCTCAACGCCCCAGATTAACCGTGAATTGCACTAATTAACCCTCAGATTTTCCTAACGTTATTGAATTGGATGATTGCATACGACAACCCAAAGCATTCCCCACAAGTTCCCTACATGAATTGCATAATAGAGATACAAGCAAGAATCATTAAGTTCTATGAAAACCATAAGCATTGACGAGGCATTCGTTACTATGAATTGCATGAAACTTATGCCAAGAATTTACTTAACGCAATTGAGATCATCAACCTTTACTACTTGTGAATATAATTCTGTAACGATTAGGTGAAACTTCCTTATATCCTAGCATTAGATTTATGCATGACAATTAAGCGTGCACTCTCAACCAACACACACAAATCAGTTTAATTCAAATAGATAAGTAAATTGAAATCACAATTTATGAATCACAACTAGAGGTAATCAAGTCATATAGCAAGCATAAACATGGTTTCGAATCCCCCCCTAGCCAGAGGGGGTTTAGTTCCTCATACTCACAGAACAAAGAGTATTGAATTTAAACATTGAAATCAAAGGAAAGGAAACACCTAAAACTTCCAGCAATTCAAACTTGAATGGCATGCACGTCCTAGGGCTTCTTCTCCTCCTCTTTGCTGTGGCACAAGGTCTAGGGACAGATTTTGGGGGTTATGAATGGTGTAGAAGGCTGGGTTAATGGCTAGGATGGATGTATGGTGCGGCAGGGAGTGAATTAGGTCAGAAACTATGGAGAATGGTGAAGGATGGGTGCGGCAGAGAGTGGTGGATGATTTCTGGCGTGAATGATGTATATGGAGGGGGTGTAACCTGCGGCAAAGGGTGGAGAAATATATATATAGGCACCAAAAACCCTAGATGAATCAGATTAGGACTTCTAGAAAGCCAAATCCATCCAGAAATAGGTTTAAAACAATCAGATTTCTAATGGGAAAAAGGCCTAAGGTGCGGCAGGTTTGGATAAGGGCAGGGAATGCCTTGCAAGGCAAGGAAAAAGGATTCTAGAAGGGAAGGAGACGCCAGATTTTCAGGGTTCTAGAAGGAATGTGTTTTGTGGCAGATTTTGGGGCTTCTAGAGGGATTTGGGGCGCCACTTTTATAGGACAAGGGATAGGACTTCTAGAAATCAGGTTTTAAGTCCCCTAAACTGAAGAAAACAGGTTAGGATAAGAGTAGGATAAGATTGGATAAGATAAGGTAAGATAAGATAAGGATTGGATAAGATAAGATAAGATAAGGTTGTTTTGGATAATTCTCCTTCTTTTGAGCTGATTCCTTATCTTCAATGATTTGAATTTATTTCTCCAACCTTCTTAGCTGATTTCAAGCCTTTATATCTTCAATTTCGTCCATCAACTTGCCTCCATGCTTGCACTACCCAATCTTGGCCCAAAAATGCTCTAGAATGCTCCAAATTGCTTCTTTTTGCATACTTGCCCTTAGAACCTGAAAATACATCAAACTAGCTTAAAAGAACAAGCTAACTAAGGTGCATAAATATGCTCCTATCAGCTAGGGGGTATTGGCTAACAAAGAAAGGTAAGGAAAACAAACGTTCTTAAAGCAATAGCAAGCAAAGTAATGAATATGACATTTAGAACTCCCTTTCTTGCACGCAGCCACAAACTTTGATACAAAGGGGAAGATTACACATATTTTCGGGCCGAATTCAACTTTTTGGACCCCTTCTTCAACAACCAACACTTGTGAGCTTACTCTCACTTATTTTGAACACTTTTCATACTTTTTTTTTTTTTTCACAAACTTTTCTTTTTCACACGAATTTTTCTCTTCTTTTTTTTTTTTCTTTTTTTTTTCTGCTTCTTCACCCGTGCCCTTGTTTGCCTTGTTGGCACACAATCAGACACATAAATCCCTTCCCCCACACTTGTTTTGCCGCCCAAATAACGAACAAAGGGAATTCACTCTAGGTCATGCTACACTACGCCTTAAGAACAAGGGTAAGAATGGTCCTAATCTAGGCTAGGTAAGGATAATGTGGGTAAACAAAGAACATAGGCTAAACAAGGCTCAAAAGGGTGAAACCTACAATACATATGCAAAGGGTTAGGCTTTTTAGCTCTGGTTTTAAACTAAACAACTTCATCTTGATTATGTGTTATGCTAATCAATTTCATGCTTTGAATGAAACGGGTATGAGTTCTAGTATTTGGAACTAAATGATGAAACGCATTCTAAGTAGCAACCAAGCAAAGAATAATGAGATCATGCAACGACTTTAGAAAACAAAGAATGCACAGATTTTTAACTCTCCAAAGAACGTTAAAGGCTCAAGTCTCTCAGGGTTGTAGCGTTAGTTTGAGTTACTTCCTTCAAGCATGTTACAAAAACAGATTTTATCCTTTTTGTGATTACATCTGAATTCATGAATGTCAACTACAACCAAGCATAAACCAAAGAGCAATTCAAACTTTCATCCATGTTTGTAACTCTCTTTACCAGTTATGCAATTAAAAACCAAATCCTCATCATTGTGTTGGAAGGTACCCTAAGACACAAACAAACACACAAAAACAACTCTTTTTGGGTTTTTTCAAAACAATTTTTCAACTTTTTATGGTATTTTCGGATTTTCTTGTCAAAACACACTAAAAGACTCCAAAACAGCTTAAAAACACTTAAAAACACTGAAAACAACATTCAAAGTGATAGGTGATAAAAACCCACGAATTTCATGCAAAAACACTTTGTTACCCCCCCACACTTAAACCAAACATTGTCCTCAATGTTTCAAACATAGACTCACAGAAAGCAAACAGCAATCAACACAACTAACTAACATAACAAAATGGCAAAGGAAAAGCAATAAAGAGTAGGGTTTAGAAACGCAAATCTGGTTGTGGAGCCGGAGAGTTCCTAGGTCGTCTTTATTTGCATGGGTTGCCTCCCAAGAAGCGCTTGCTTTAACGTCTTCCAGCCGGACGAACCTTCCCTCTATTCTTCAATGGGGCCCACGGCATTAAAGGATATGTCCTCCGTAATGTGCTCTTCAAAGTGCTCATAATATGGCTTCAATCGATGTCCATTCACTTTGAATTCTTGTTGCGTTTTTAAACTTTGAATTTGGACTGCACCATGAGGAAAAACATTAGTAACCACAAAAGGACCAATCCACTTAGAACGCAACTTACCTGGAAATAAACGAAGGCGAGAATTGAAAAGTAACACTTTCTGCCCTATAGAGAACAGCTTGCTACGAATCATCTTGTCATGGAATGCCTTTGTTTTCTCCTTGTAGATCCGTGCATTCTCATAAGCTTCATTCCTAATTTCTTCTAGCTCATTCAATTGAAGCTTTCTATGAAGACCTGCGGCATCAATGTCCATGTTGAATGTTTTGACAGCCCAATGTGCACGATGTTCTAACTCGACGGGAAGATGACATGGTTTCCCATAGACTAGCCGAAATGGGGACATTCCAATTGGGGTTTTATAGGCAGTGCGATATGCCCACAATGCATCATTCAAACGCAAGCTCCAATCCTTCCGAGTTGGCCTTACGGTTTTCTCCAAAATCTGCTTGATTTCTCTATTTGAAACCTCGGCTTGCCCACTGGTTTGAGGGTGATAAGGTGTTGAAACCTTATGCGTGACATTATACTTCTTGAGCAGCGCCTCAATGGTTCGATTGCAAAAATGGGAACCCCCATCACTGATTAGGACTCTTGGCATTCCAAATCTAGCAAATATGTTAGTTCTAACAAAATCTGCAACCACTTTAGAATCATTAGTTCGGGTGGCTTTTGCTTCCACCCATTTCGACACATAATCCACAGCAAGCAAAATATAAAGGAAACCATGTGAGGAAGGAAAAAGACCCATGAAATCAATACCCCAAACATCAAAGATTTCAACACTAAATATGGGGTGTTGCGGCATTTGTTGTTTAGGACCTATATTGCCCGTTCTTTGACATCTATCACAAGTCATACAAAAAGTTCTAGCATCTCTAAAGATAGTAGGCCAATAAAATCCACATTCTAAAACTTTATGTGCTGTTCTTTGAGTACCAAAGTGACCTCCACATGCATAGGTGTGACAGAAAGTTAAAATTGAATTAAACTCAGAATCATGCACACACCTACGTAGAACCTGATCAGGGCAATATTTCCACAAGTATGGGTCATCCCAAACATAAGAACGTGCATCCTTTTTAAGTTTATCACTTTGGTGCTTGTTTAGCTCTCTTGGAATGTGTTTAGACACCAAATAATTTACTACATCAGCATACCATGGCTCACTTACCTTGATGGACAGCAGCTGCTCATCTGGGAATGTCTCTTGGATAGGCACGGCATCCTCCTCATGCACCATACGGCTCAAGTGATCAGCCACCACGTTTTCACTCCCCTTCTTGTCCCGGATTTCAATATCGAACTCTTGGAGAAGAAGCATCCAGCGAATGAGTCTTGGTTTGGCCTCTTTCTTGGTGAACAAATACTTCAAAGCTGCATGGTCAGTGTAAATAATAACTTTAGTACCAAGTAAATAAGAACGAAACTTATCTAAAGCAAACACAACAGCAAGAAGTTCTTTTTCAGTGGTAGAGTAATTCAATTGTGCATCATTCAAGGTCCGAGATGCATAATAGATGACGTGGGGCTTCTTGTCCTTCCTTTGTCCCAAAACAGCTCCTAATGCATAATCCGAAGCATCACACATAAGCTCAAAAGGAAGGCTCCAATCTGGTGGGACTATGATGGGGGCCGAAGTTAGCATCTCTTTGAGGTGTTTGAATGCCTTCTCACATTCCTCATCAAACACAAAAGTCACATCTTTCTGGAGGAGACGGCAAAGGGGGGTGGAGATCTTCGAAAAATCCTTGATGAATCGCCTATAGAAACCTGCATGTCCAAGAAAAGAACGAACCTCTCTAACCGAAGTAGGAGAGGGTAAGTAACGCACAAGGTCTATTTTTGATTTATCAACCTCAATTCCCCTTTCTGAAATGATATGACCTAAAACTATGCCTTGTTTTACCATAAAGTGACATTTTTCCCAATTCAAAACAAGGTTAGTTTCAATGCAACGTTTTAGAATCAAAGTGAGATTATCTAAGCACCCATCAAACGAATCCCCAAAAACACTAAAATCATCCATGAATACCTCAATAATCTTCTCCACAAAATCTGAAAAGATACTTACCATGCATCTTTGAAAGGTGGCAGGTGCATTGCATAAACCAAATGGCATGCGACGATAGGCAAAGGTACCAAAGGGGCACGTGAAAGTGGTCTTTTCTTGGTCATCCGGAGCTATAACAATCTGATTATATCCAGAGTACCCATCAAGAATATAATAAAAAGAATGACCGGCTAACCTTTCAAGCATTTGATCAATGAACGGCAAAGGGAAGTGGTCCTTCCTCGTGGTGGCGTTTAGCTTCCTATAGTCAATGCACACTCTCCAACCTGTTTGGATACGTGTGGGCACAAGTTCATTCTCGGCATTCTTCACCACAGTGACTCCGGATTTCTTTGGAACACATTGCACCGGTGAAACCCAACGGCTATCCGAGATTGGATAAATCACTCCACAATCAAGAAGCTTTATAATCTCCTTCTTCACAACTTCCATCATTGGAGGGTTGAGTCGGCGTTGAGCCTCTCGAGTTGGTTTAGCCCCCTCCTCTAGAAGTATGCGATGCATGCATGTTGTAGGGCTAATCTCTCTAATATCGGCCAATGTCCATCCAATGGCTGTTTTGTGCTCTTTCAACACCCGAATTAACTTTCCTTCCTCTGTTGCCGTGAGTGTGGAGGACACAATGACGGGCAACGTCTCGTTATCTCCCAAAAAGACGTACTTCAAATGATCCGGCAATGGTTTAAGCTCAAGTACGGGTGCCTGAATCACTGAGGGTAACAACTTGTTAGTAGAAATTGGAATTGAAATTGGTTTTGAAGGCTTACCATGGTGCTGAGGTAGTGACTCTAGGGCAACCACCATCTCGGCCTCTTTTTCACTTATAGGCACGGCAATATTAGGTTTTTGCCCAATTCCTTGTGCAATTGTTGATTCAAGGGGATCCCTCTCCAAGGAATCAAGGTAATCCTGCGCCAATTCATCGAATATATCAATAGCAAAACAAGAATGGTTTTCTTTAGGAAATTTAATAGTTTCAGCAAGATTGAAATCAATAACTTCCCCATCAAATTCCATTGTCAACGTCCCTTTGAACACATCGATCTTGGTGCGGGCTGTTTTCATGAAAGGTCTCCCAAGGAGGATCGGCAATGGGGTGGAATGGGGTGTATCCTCCATGTCAAGCACATAAAAGTCCGCTGGAAAAATCAGATTTCCAACCTGCACCAAAACATCTTCCAAAACTCCTTTTGGATATGCATTAGAACGATCGGCTAATTGGATTATAACACCATCGTTTTTAAGCTCACCTAAGTTCATAGATGCATAAATAGAGTATGGCATGACATTAATTGAAGCTCCTAAGTCTAACATAGCATGTTCAAACTTAGTACTACCAATAACGCAAGGAATTGTAAAACTACCCGGATCTTTGCATTTAGGGGGTAATTTCCTTTGTAAAACAGCAGAGACATTCTCACTTACTTGAACCACTTCTTTGTTAGAAATCCTTCTCCTTGTTGTACAAAGCTCTTTCAAAAACTTAGCATACCTTGGGACTTGCTTTATTGCATCAAGGAGTGGGATATTGACTTGAACTTTCCGGAATGTCTCTAGAATGTCTTTTTCAGCATCCTCTTTCTTTGATTGCCGCAACCTGCCAGGAAAGGGCACAATTAGTGGAGTAGAGCTTGAAGAAATCATATTGGAACTTACCTTGATGGTTGAGGACGGTTTAGAAGTGGGGATTGGCTGCGGCAAGGATTGTGCATTCCTTGCCGTGGGTTTGGGTGATTCATCCTCCTCCAATTGCAGCTTCTTGTCCTCTTCCTGACTTGATCTAGATGGTTATGAATCAGTTCCAACCTGCTTACCACTTCTCAATGTGATTGCTTGGGCGGTTTCAAATCCTCCCTTAGGATTAACAACGGTTGAACTAGGCAATCTGCCTTGTTCTCGGAATTGGCCCATGAATTCAGCCATTTGACCCATTTGTTTCTTCAGTTCATCCACCTCTTTAGCTTGATTTTTTATGCTCTGCACGTCCTGCGTCAAACAGGTTAGTACTTGAAGAATTTTATCATTATTTAACGACGAACCTGAATTGGTTTGGGCCGAAGTTGGGTGAGGTTGTGGGGCTGCATACGGCCTTGGAAACATCCCAGGGGGCTGTCTAAATCCACTTTGTGGCTGTGCTTGCTGGGAATCCCTCCACTTGAAGTTTGGATGATCTCTCCATCCTGGATTGTATGTGTTTGAGTATGGGTCGTGTCTTTGTTGGGTTTGGCCTTGGAAACCCACGGCTTGGGCAGTTTCCCACCCCCCATTCTCAATCAATTGAGGGCATTGATCGTTGAGATGTCCCTGCATAGAACACACTCCACATATGGCCGGCCCTTGTGCTTTGGTTCCATCCACAACCTGTGACAAAAGAAGAGTGAGATTAGCCATTTGAGATTGTAATTCTGAAATTGCATTTACCTCATTCACTTGTTGTTGCCGTGGCCCTTCTCTCTGTCCAACTCCTTCGTATTGTTGCGCATTCAAGGCTCGATTTGCAATTAGAGTCTTGGCAGCCACGGGTGTTTTGTCAACCAAAGCTCCTCCCGCTGAAGCATCAAGCATTTGTCTCTCAATGGGGAGAAGTCCTTCATAGAAATATTGGAGGAGAAGCTCTTCCTTCATTTGGTGTTGTGGACAAGAAGCAACAAGCGCCTTGAAACGCTCATAATAGGCTGGAAACGATTCCCCTTGGTTTTGTTGAATGCCACTTATCCTTTTCCTCAAGAGAATGACTCTTGAAGTTGGGAAAAATTTCTCTAAGAATGCGCGCTTCATGCTTTCCCACGAAGTAACGGTTCCAGGTGCTAGTTCGTAGAGCCAATCCTTAGCCTTTTCCAAAAGAGAGAATGGAAAGGCTTTCATCTTCAATATACTCCCATCAACATTGACAGGGGTCATGCTTGAACAAACCACTTCAAATTCCTTCAAGTGCTTGTTCGAATCTTCCATGGACAACCCGTGGAATTTGGGTATGTGGTGCAACAAGCTGGACTTCAATTCAAACTCATCAGTCTTGCCTTGAGCCGCCCTAGGATATTGAATGCATAAAGGGGTCGCATTGTCCAATCCCGAGGCTGAAAGTGCTTTGATTGTTCGGTTATCTGCAGCCATGTCGTGCTCCTCTTCCAAATCCTCTTCAATTTCAACTTCAGATTCGGAATTAGAACTTGAACTAAGTAGATCAGGTTCTGGGTGCTTCCTCTTCCTTCTCAAATCTCGCTCAAAATCGTCGTTAAACTCCAAGATATGTGCGTGAACGGGTTGAGATCTTCGAGTCATACACTAGTACCTAAAACAAAGAAAACAAAACAAATCAGAAAACTAAGCAAAACAGAAACAAAAACAAGTTAAAATACACGGCAGAAACTAGGGAGATTAGCAAGTTTGCTAATCCCCGGCAACGGCGCCAAAATTTGATGTGAGAATTACTTGACACTCAAATTAAAACCCTATCGATGTAGTATATGAAAGTAGGGATCGTTTTAGGCCGGGGATTAGAAGGGATGCTAATCTACACAAATTAGACTCTTAAAACAATAAACTGGACTTAAAACAATGAAAACAAGTACTAGGGATCAATTTGGACGAATTTTAACTCTAGACACCTTTAAACAACCTAACTTGACTCAAATAACTCAAAACAAACTCAAAACAGCAAATAGAATTCAATTAAACAGTTTATGAACTCTAAAGACTCAAAACAAGCTAAATAGACCTAAAACACACAAAACAAGTTATCTAGACTCTAAACTAACACCTAAGATTGATTTGAACGAAATTAAGACTCAAATTGACTCAAAAGACTAAAAGACTCAAGATTTGACGAATTTAGACTATCTTAACACAAATTAAAAGCAAGGGATTGTTTTTGAACGAATTTAAACTTAAAGACACTAAATTGTAAAGACAACTTGAAAAGGCACGAAATTGGTGATTTAAATGGGTGAATGGCTAGTTAGAGGGATCCTTATCCACACATAAACATATGCATACAACTTGATTCCCAGTTACTCTTTCGATAAACTATGAATGACAATGTTCCGAATTAATTGTATTGAACTAATCAATTCCCAGATTTCCCTAGATTCATTGAATTGAATGGATAACGCATCACAACCAAATTATTCTTTCTCAAACTCCCTAACTATGGAATACGCATGATAGAGACATTCAACAAAGATCATTAAGTTCAATGGAAATCATGAACATTGACAAGGCATTCATAACTATGGAAGACGCATGTTAATCCAGCCTAGGGTTTACTTAACATGATTGTGACTAGCAACCTTTACTACTTGTGAATATAAGTTCATAACGATTAGGTGAAATTCCCTTATATTCTAGCATCAAATTCATGCATGCAAACTAAGTATGCATCCTTAATCAACACACAAGAACAAGTTCTTAATAAAACAGCTAAGTAAACCACATTCACAATTTATGAAATCATAACTGGAGTAACTCAAATCATAAGAAACATATGTTCATGGCTTCAAATTCCCCCTCTAACTAATAGGGGTTTAGTTCCTCATGATAGCAATTAAACAAAGGAAACTGAATTGAAACATTGAAAACAAAGATAGACAACACCTAAGAACGCTCCAGCAGTAGTCACGACTTAGAGTGGCACCTTCTCCTTCCTTCCTTGAATAGCTGCGGCACAAGAGGGGTTTTCTGGGTTTGTGTGGATGATATGGCACGGCAGGGGTTGAATTAGGTCAGAAACTATGGAGAATGGTGAAGGATGGGTGCGGCAGAGAGTGGTGGATGATTTCTGGCGTGAATGATGTATATGGAGGGTGGTGTGCACGGCAAAGGGTTGATTAGTATATATATAGGCACCAAAAACCCTAGGTGAATAAGATTAGGACTTCTAGAAAGCCAAATCCATCCAGAAATAGGCTCAAAACAATCAGATTTCCAATGGTAAAGGGCCTAAGGTGCGGCAGACTTGGATAAGGAGGGATAAGGCTTCTAGAAAGCCTTGCAAGGCAAGGAAATCAGGTTTTCTGGAAAGCTAGGTGCGGCAAGGCTTAGGGTTTCTAGAACTTTAATTTAAATGTCCCCCAATCAGAAAATAAACCCTCATTGTACCAGGAATTGAATTAGAAAAGGATTAGGATAGGATAAGGTTTGTTAAGATAAGATAAGGATTGGATAAGATAAGATAAGGTTGTTTGGATAATGTTTTGGATAATCCTCCTTCTTTTGAGCTGATTCCTTATCTTCAATGATTTGAATTTATTTCTCCAACCTTAAAACATATTCCCAACTCCATTTAAACTCCAAATTCGTCCATCTTCATGCCCATTGCTTGTGCTATCCATTCCAAGCCCAGATTTGCTCTAAAATGCTCCAAAATGCATCTTTTTGCCAACTTTGCTTCTTGGACCTAAAAACACACGAAAATGACTTTAAACACTATACTAAGCAACAAATAGCAAAGCAAATGCAAGAAAACATACTAACTAAGTAGCATAAATATGCTCCTATCATTAAGTTCTATGAAAATCATAAGCATTGACGAGGCACTTGTAACTATGAATTGCATGATACTTATGCCAAGAATTTACTTAACGCGATCGTGACTAGCAACCTTCACTACTTGTGAATATAAGTTCATAACGATTAGGTGAAACTCCCTTATATTCTAGCATCAAATTCATGCATGCAAATTAAGTTGGCCACCTCAATCAACACACACAAATCAGTTATAATATGAACAGATAAGTAAATTGAATTCACAACTTATGAATCACAACTGGATGTAATCAAATCATATTGCAAGTATAATCATGGTTTCGAATCCGCCCCCTAGCTAAGAGGGGTTTAGTTCCTCATACTCACAGAACAAAGATTATTGAATTGAAACATTGAAAACAAAAGAAAGATTACACCTAAAACGTTCCAGCAATCCTAACTCGAATGGCAAGCACGTCCAAGGGCTCTCCTCCTTCCTCTTTGCTGCGGCACAAGGGTTGGTGGTGAGTTTTGGGGGTTATGAATGGTGTTGGGTGGTAGAGGATGGATAGGTAGATAGGTGGATGGAAGGTGGATTTTCGTCAGAAAGTGTGTAGAGAATCTGTTCAGAGAGGGAGAGAGCCTAAATGGTGGGGATGGCTTTATTTATAGGGCTAGGGTTGAAAGGCAATCAGAAAATAATAGGAAAGGTTCATAACTTAGCTAATTTGTCTCACAATTTAATAGGTAAGAAAGAATCAGAAAATCAAAGAGAAATAGGAATGTGAAATTCGGCAGAATTGTATAGGAGAAAAAAGGAATGTGTTTAAAGGTCAGAAAATAGGAAAGAGAGGCCTCCCCTTGTGCAGCAAGGCTAGGTACTAAAGGGGAAGGCACTTATGTGGCAGATTTTGGAAGAAAAGGGAAAGGAGATATGCGGCAAGGTTAGGGAAAGGTTCTAGGACTTCTAGAAATATGTAATGAGGCAACCTAACATGTTTTGAAACCCTTTTATGGCTGGAACATAGGTGAGGAAGGATTAGGAAACTCTAAGCCAAGCATAGAAACTTTCAAGAATGGAAACCTCCAAGAATAGAAACTTCCAACTTTAGAAACTTTGGCTTCCTAGTTTGAACTCTTCATTCAATCCTAAGCTCATTTGATCTTCAATTTCGTCCATTCACTTAGCTCCAAGCATGTGCAATCCATTCCAAGCCCAAAACTGCTCCAAAAGGCACCAAAATGCACTTTCTTGCTCCTTTAGCCCTTAGAACCTGAAAACACACGAAAATGGCTTAAAAGACTAAAATAACTAAGAACTAACAACCTAAATGCAAGGAAACAAGCTAACTAAGTGATGTAAATATGCTCCTATCAGATTTCTGAATGTATATGGGGGTGTAGAATTCGTATGGATGGGTGGTGGTCTGCGGCAAGGCTTGGAAATATGTATATATAGCATGGCAAACCCTAGGGGAATCAGTTTAGGACTTGGACTTAGCAGAAAAATAGGATTAGGGTGCGGCAATTAATTTGGAAAAGGAATTGTGGTCCAATTAATTTCTGAAAAGGATTTGTAGAACGCAAATCCACAAGGAAAAGTCCTAACAATCAGAATCCAAGAGGGAAAGGGATAGGGATGCACGGCATGGCTTGGATAAGGCAGGGAATTGAGTGCAAGGCAAGGCAAAGGCCTTCTAGAAAGGAGGGAGACGCCAGATTTTTAGGCTTCTAGAGAGAATGTGTTTCTGGGCAGATTTTGGGGTTTCTAGAAGAGTTTGGGGCGCCACTTTTGCAGGAGAATGGATAGGACTTCTAGAAATCAGGTTTTAAGTCCCCTAAACTGAAGAAAACAGGTTAGGATAAGATTAGGATAAGATAAGGTAAGATAAGATAAGGATTGGGTAAGATAAGATAAGAATTGGGTAAGATAAGATAAGATAAGGTTGTTTTGGATAATGTTTTGGATAATTCTCCTTCTTTTGAGCTGATTCCTTATCTTCTTTATCTTCAATTTCTTTCTTCCATCTTCTTAGCTGATTTCAAGCCTTTATATCTTCAATTTCGTCCATCAACTTGCCTCCATGCTTGCACTACCCAATCTTGGCCCAAAAATGCTCTAGAATGCTCCAAATTGCTTCTTTTTGCCATCTTGACACTTTGAACCTACAAACACACGAAAATAGCTTAAAATACAAAATTAACTAAGAACTAACAACGTAAATGCATGAAAACAAGCTAACTAAGTCGCATAAATATGCTCCTATCACTTCTTTCTTCCATCTTCTTTTGCACATTCCTAGCCTTTCTGATAGGAGCATATTTACATCACTTAGTTAGCTTGTTTCCTTGCATTTAGGTTGTTAGTTCTTAGTTATTTTAGTCTTTTAAGCCATTTTCGTGTGTTTTCAGGTTCTAAGGGCTAAAGGAGCAAGAAAGTGCATTTTGGTGCCTTTTGGAGCAGTTTTAGGCTTGGGATGGATTGCACATGCTTGGAGCTAAGTGGATGGACGAAATTGAAGATCAAATGAGCTTAGGATTGAATGAAGAATGAAGAGTTCAAAATTGGAAGCCAAAGTTTCTAAAGTTGGAAGTTTCTATTCTTGGAGGTTTCCATTCTTGAAAGTTTCTATTCTTGGCTTAGAAGTTTCCTAATCCTTCATCACCTATGTTCCAGCCATAAAAGGGTTCCAAAACATGTTAGGTTGCCTCATTACATGTTTCTAGAAGTCCTAGAACCTTTCCCTAACCTTGCCACATATCTCATTTCCCTTTTCTTCCAAAATCTGCCACATAAGTGCCTTTCCCTTTCTTTCCACAACCTTGCCGCACAAGGGATCCTCTTCTTACCTATTTTCTGACCCAAAATCACATTCCCTTTGTGTTCTATGCCTTGCCGCACAAGGAGGAGACTTTCTTACTTATTTTGTGCCTCAAAACACATTCCTAAATCTGTCTTACAATTCTGCCGAATTTCCTTTCCTATTCTCTTTAATTCCTGCACCTTACTTGCCTATTTTCTGCCCAAAAATACTTCCCCTTTCTCTTACAAATCAATGCACACCTTCTTTCCCTTTCTCTCTTAATTTCTGACCTTTAAAACACATTCCTTTTCTCTCCTACATATTCTGCCGAATTTTACTTTCTTATTCTCTTTGATTTTCTGATTCTTTCTTACCTATTAAATTGTGGAACCATAATAGCTAAGTATTGAACCTTTCCTATTATTTTCTGATTGCCTTTCAACCCTAGCCCTATAAATAAAGCCATCCGCACCATTTAGTCTCTCTCTCGCTCTCTGGACAGATTCTCTGCGTCCATTCCATCCACCTATCTACCTATCCATCCTCTACCACCCATTCACGCCAGAATTCCTTCCCCAACCCTAGCCGCACCTATCCTTCACCATTCTCCATAGTTTCTGACCTAAAACAACCCCTGCCGCACCATACATCCATCCTAGCCATAAACCCAGCCTTCTACACCATTCATAATCCCAAAACTCACCAACAACCCTTGTGCCGCAGCAAAGAGGAAGGAGGAGAGCCCTTGGACGTGCTTGCTGTTTAGTTTGGATCGCTGGAGCGTTTAGGTGTTTTCTTTCTTTTGTTTTCAATGTATAAACTTGTTATTCTTTGTTCTGTGAGTATGAGGAACTAAACCCCTCTTAGCTAGGGGGGGATTCGAAACCATGATTATACTTGCAATGTGAATTGATTACTTTCAGTTGTGATTTCATAAGTTGTGAATTCAATTTGTTTAACTGCTTGATGGATAACTTATTCTTGTATGTTGATTGAGGGTCGACACTTAGTTTGCATGCATGAGTTTGATGCTAGAATATAAGGGAGTTTCACCTAATAGTTACAAACTTATATTCACAAGTAGTGGAGGTCGCTTATAAACGATCGCGTTAAATGAATTCTTGGCAGGAGTTTCATGCTCATCATAGTAACGAATGCCTCGTCAATACTTATAGTTTTCATGATGCTTAATGATCTTTGATTGTATCGTTATTGTGCTGTTCACGTAAAGGACTTTTGAAGAATGCTTTGAATTGTTGTATGCGCTTTCCCATCCAATTCAATAACTTAAGGAGAACTTGAAGGTTAATTTAAGCGGACCTAATTAACCTGGGGTGTTGAGTTTCATGATTTATCGAAAGAACAACTGAAAATTGGTTTATGTGCAAGTGTGTCATGTGTGGAGAAGAACCCTCTAGCTAGCCCATCATCCATAAGTTTTACCAAATTTGTCAAAAATCTGTTTTCCTTTACAATCTGTTCGTTTTGTTTTTAATTTCGTCAAAACCCAAACCCCCCTTTTACCTTCTTGTTTCAAAGTGTTCACAATCTGTTTTGTTTCTGTTTCTAAGTGTTTTGAGTCAAGCCAATACCCTATTTCCGTCCAAAATAGTGTTTAGAGTCCAAAACTGCCCAGTTTGTGTTTTTAGGCAGTTTTGAGTGTTTTTGTGCTGTTTTGAGTCTTTTGAGTTGTTTTAGTGTTTTAGAGTCTAGTTTTGCATTCTTTGAGTCTAGTTTAGTGTTTTAAACTTTGTTTTAATGATTTTGAGTCAGTTTTGAGGTTTTAGCAAGCCCTCCTAATCCCCGGTCCAGAACGATCCCTACTTGCATCTATACTACAATTGTCAACAAGAGGGTTAAATTTGTGTGCTTTTATATTTCGCATCACTTTCTTGAACTTCAATTTCGTCCATCCATCTTGCTCCATACTTGCACTACCCAATCTTGGCCCAAAAATGCTCTAGATTGCTCCAAATTGCCTCTTTTTGCCATCTTGACACTTTGAACCTACAAACACACGAAAATAGCTTAAAATACAAAATTAACTAAGAACTAACAACGTAAATGCATGAAAACAAGCTAACTAAGTCGCATAAATATGCTCCTATCAAAAGCCACCCGTACTAATGATTCTAAAGTGGTTGCAGATTTTGTAAGAACTAACATATTTGCTAGATTTGGAATGCCAAGAGTTCTTATCAGTGATGGGGGTTCACACTTTTGCAATCGAGCCATTGAGGCGCTACTCAAGAAATATAATGTCACGCATAAGGTGGCAACACCTTATCATCCTCAAACAAGTGGGCAAGCTGAAGTTTCAAATAGAGAAATCAAGAAGATTTTGGAGAAGACCGTAGGGCCAAACCGTAAAGCTTGGAGCCTGCGCTTAAATGATGCATTGTGGGCGTATCGTACGACCTCCAAAACACCAATTGGAATGTCCCCATTTCGGCTCATCTATGGGAAACCATGTTATCTTCCCGTTGAATTGGAGCACAAGGCGTATTGGGCAGTCAAGACCTGCAATATGGACATAGATGCCGCAAGAATCCATAGAAAACTTCAATTGGACGAGCTTGAAGAGATTAGGAATGAAGCTTTCGAGAATGCTCGAATTTACAAAGAGAAGACAAAGGCCTTTCATGACAAGATGATTCACACCAAGACATTCTCCAAGGGGCAGAAAGTGTTACTTTTCAATTCCCGCCTTCGTCTATTTCCAGGTAAGTTGCGTTCTAAGTGGATTGGTCCGTTTATTGTTACGAATGTATTTCCTCATGGTGCAGTCCAAATTCAAAGTTTAAAGACGGGACAAGAGTTCAAAGTGAATGGACAACGTTTGAAGCGTTACTATGAGCACTTTGAAGAACACATCACATAGGACACTTCCTTCCATGCCGTGGGCCCCATTGAAGAATAGAAGGAAGGTTCGTCCGCTTGGAGGACGTTAAAGCAAGTGCTTCTTGGGAGGCAACCCATGCAAATAAAGAAGACCTAGGAACTCTCCGGCTCCACAACCAGATTTGCGTTTCTAAACCCTACTCTTTATTGCTTTTACTTTGCCGTATTTGTCATGTTTGTTAGTTGTGTTGTTTGCTTGCTTGTGTGTGAATCTATGCTTGAAACATTGAGGACAATGTTTGGTTTAAGTGTGGGGGGGTAAAACAAAGTGTTTTCATGAAAAATTCGTGGGATTTTATTACCTATCACTTTTAAAGTTGTTTTTAGTGTGTTATGAAGTATTTTAATGTGTCTTGAACAGAAAATACGAAAATTTGAAAAAAAAAATCGAAAAAGTTTTGAAAAACCCAAAAGGAGTTGTTTTTTTGTGTTTGTTTGTGTCTTAGGGTACCTTCCAACACAATGATGAGGATTTGGTTTTTAATTGCATGACTGTTAAAGAAAGTTACAAACATGAATTGAAGTTTGATGTGCTCTTTGGTTTATGCTTGGTTATAGTTGACATTCATGAATTCACATGTAATCACAAAAGGATAAAATCAGTTTTTGTAACATACTTGAAGGAAGTAACTCAAATTAACGCTACAACCCTGAGAGACTTGAGCCTATACGTTCTTTGGAGAGTTATTAATCTGTGATTCTTTGTTTTCTAAAGTCTTTGAATGATCTCATCATTCTTTGCTTGGTTGCTACTTAGAATGCGTTTAATCATTATAGATCCAACTACTAGAACTCATACCCATTTCATTCAAGGCATAAAAATTGATTAGCATAACATATAACAAGATGAAGTTTTTTAGTTAAACCAGAGCCAAACAGCGGCCCCTTTCTCATTTGTATTGTAGGTTTAACCCTTTGAGCCTTAATTAGCCTATTTTCTTTGTTAGCCCACATTATCCTTACCTAGCCTAGTATAGGACTATCCATACCTTTGTTCTTAAAGGATAGTGAAGCATGACTTAGAGGGAATTCCTTTTGATCTACATTATGCAGCAAAATGAGTGTGGGGGAAGGTTATGTGTGCCAAAGAGAAAGGGCACGGGTAGGAAAAAAAAAAAAAAAAAAAAAAAAAAGGAGAAAAAAAAATCGTAGAAAAAGAACAAGAAAAGAAAAAGTTGTGAAAAAGAAAGAAAAAGAGTTGAAAAATAAGTGAGAATGAGCTCACAAATGTTGGTTGTTGAAGAAAGGGTCCAAAAAGTTTGAATCTGGCCCCAAAAGTTGTTTGAATCTTCCCTTTGTGTTCAAAGTTGGTTTTTGCATTCAAAAGTGAATTCTAAGTGTTGATTTCATTGCTTTGCTTGCTATTTCTTTAAGAACTTTTGTTATCCTTACCTTTCTTTGTTAGCCAATACCTTTAGCCCCGATACAACCCTTAGACTTCTATCTTGGTTGTTATGTGTTTCAATATGTGGAGTTTGGGATTGATATGAGCATATGGTATCCCTGGTTCTCGCGTCTAAGTAGTAGCATTCCATTCATGCAATCATATGTGTACATGCATTAATAACTCCAGAAATTGTTTTCTTTGTTATAAACATATATGAGTGTTCGTTTTTATGTTTACATCGATCTTCTCACATATAACTACTATAGGGAGTGTAGTTAGAAAATCTGTGTGAAAATAGAGTGTATATGTTGTGAGAAATTGAGGGATTCTCTAAGGCATGTTAGCTAGTGAGTGGTAACTGTGATTAAGTATGTGCTTGAGGGTAGGGATAACTAAAATCTATGTAAGTGATGATTTTTAATATGTCATGTTCCATTGGAAATCCCTGAGGCGAACGTTGGAAGGTTTAGGTTATGTTTTGTTTGTTTTGTTTTGCTCGAGGACTAGCAAAAGCTAAGTGTGGGGAAATTTGAAAGGAGCATATTTATGCGACTTAGTTAGTGTGTTTTCTTGCATTTACTTAGTTATTTGTTGCTTATTATAGTGTCTTAAGTCATTTTCGTGCAATTTCAGGTTCTAAAGACAAAGTATGCAAGAAAGAGCAATTTGAAGCATTTTAGAGCAGTTTTAGGCCAAGAATGGATATCACAAGTATGGAGCAAGGTGGATGGACGAATTTGAAGTTCAAGAGAGGCTAGGAATGTGCAAAACAGTTGAAGAAATAAATTCAAGTCAAAGAAGATAAGGAATCAGCTACAAAGAAGGAGAATTATCCAAAACCTTATCCAACCTTATCTTATCCAAACCAACCTTATCTTATCTTATCCTAATCCTTTCCCAAACCTTCTAGATTCATGATTCAGCCGCACCTTTTTGTCCTAAATCCCCTTGGTTTTTGACCTTCTAGATGTCCTATTTCCTACTGGGATTACATAACCTTTTCCCCTTAGGATTGTGTTATTATTTTCCTACATAAACTATATTTTGCAATCCTTTTCCTACACTAAATGTTTCTGCCGCACTTGAAGGAAAATTTATGAATAACATGTTCATTTGAGCAACATCTATGGCATGCAATTAACATTTAAAGGCAGAGTCATGCTTGTATGCACTCAAAACAAAACATTACCCATGAAATTCAAAGCCTAGTAGTTATGGTGAACCGTGACTCAACTTAAATCTTAAAGAAAGGAGTTGAGAAACATTTATACCTTTGAAGCACCTCTTTGCTTAGGAAAGGTTAATCACCTATGTGAGGGCCTTCTTTCCTTTGTCTCCTTGCTCCTTGGCTCCATGGATTTGGATGGAGGAACTTTGCTTCTTGGCTCCATGTCTTCTTGGATATGGATGGAAGAATTGGGTTCTCCAAAAATCCCCAAAGTTGGAGATCTTTAAGTTCCGACACCAAGGATGGTTGAGGAAGAAGATGAGTGGCCAAGGAAGAGTTAGATGCTAGTAAACTCTCCCATGGTGGCCGGCTATTCTAGAGAGAAAAGGATAGACATGTTCTCTCCAATTTTCTCCAAAAGAAACCCTAGTGATGAAATGGCTATAAAGTTGCCTTTATACCTCATCACAATGGAGTGGCAAACTTGCAATTAAGCCAAGTTCACTACCCCTCTCTATATGGCCGGCCACTTAAGGGTTTATTGGGCTTTCAAGCCCTTTGTGTTTTCAAGTTGTCATACAACTTGAGCTAATGGGCTTGACATTCAAATCCCATTGGGCCTTGCGGCCCAAAACTAACCCGAGGTCTACAACGAACTTATTCGTTTGATTAATTAACATATTAATTAATCCTAGCCATAAATAATTAAACCATTTAATTATCCTTACTCATCTTTGTTATATCCTTCAATCATTATCTTACACGGTGTGCGATCCATTAGGTTCCTTTTAGCGAGGCAGTGGGCGATTATAACTCTTACTAATTGATTGTGAATTGAAACTTACTTTCAATTCCTCCCTTTAGTGATTATACATCTTTAGGGCTTCCACAAGCCATGAGTGACACCTAGCAGTATATCATGGCTACCCAAGCTAATCAGAAGAGGTTGGAAAACCTATTTAGTTTGGGATTACAATGCAATACGGTCTTTCTCTAATACAATACTCTTGACCACATTGTTTGGTTTGATAGTTTATTCATGTCTACTATCCAGTGTGATTCTCTTACTTATATGATTACCTTGAATGTGATTTGGAACGACTTCCTAAATCTCATTCATACTCTGGCCAGAGATTCTTAATCATATCATAGAGTATTCTCCCTCAACATTTGAAGGTTAGAGATCCCTTGTTGCGCATTCACTTGCCTCCATGGCTAAGTGGCTTAACCCCAACTATGTCGTGGACACCCTCTGACGGAGTGACTTTGACATAGCCAAAGATCAACTATGATGCCTCAGGTCAAAGGACTACTTTGCATTATCCCAACCATGAGTTCTCATGTGACATGAGTATGAGAACTCCTCGTTGATCGCGTTCAGTGGACTCGTTTACTATTGAGCACCTACGTACTTATCTTGGTGTCAGTCACACCAATGAGTTGAGACCAATCACTCTCCCTAAGAGAAGACATATCACGTACTGATCTTGACGGACTGTCAATGCCCAATTGGCAATCCTATGATCAGGAACATTTAGGATATGTATACGAAAGAGAATGGTCTCATGAATCTAACTTCTTTAGATCACATTCCTCCTATTACATATTCCTTGGACTTATCGTTTAAGCATATAACATTTATATGAGACGGCTTAAAACAATAATCTTTGCCCTTTATATTAAACTAGATTAGTTTAACATGTGAAATGTCCGTAAAGTATCATCATATGATTGGTTTTAGGGCACATTTCCAACAATCTCCCACTTGCACTAGAGCCAATCAGCTTGGTCATCAGTGATGATACCTCTTTTGTAGTCATTTCAAAAATGGCTGAGTAGTAGGCCTAGACAATGGATATCTATATGTTATCCATAGAAGCAACCTTGAGAATAACGACATCACCATTATACATGATTCTCAATCATGTGGTTCAGTCTCTCATTTGAGTACGGATCTTGATGAGACCTTGATTCCCTGGCTTGAGCTATCACCCCATTAGTGTCGTAGTGTCGGCACACTGGAGACACTTTCTGGTTGGAACCGAATGGAGAGTTCATAAATGAACTTTCCCATCCAAACAACATTGTTGTAAACTTCTATATGGCGATATATTTTGCATTCATGATGGAACACACTCAAGTCATTACCTTTAATGTTTCCACCCAAATATCTCTTTAGTCATAATAAAGACATATCCTATTATCTCTTTATTCAAAATGAAGAGACATCCAATGATGGATACGATATTAGATTCATAATCTAATACTTTTACACTTCCATTGCGTTACTCTAATTCTTCATCATTCTTGAGGAATCTATCCTTTAGTATTTCTTAAATACATAAGGACTCACTTGACAGTTGCCTTGGTTCTGATCCTGGGCTTGCATTGATATCGTCTTGTACCAATCTTGGTACAACTCATATCAACGCTTTTCATACAATATGAAATACATAAATCACCTTTCTGCGTACGCATAAAGGATTCTATTTACGCATTAATTCTTTGGGAGTCAAAGGGGTACGATCCCTTTGTGAAGAGCAGCTTCCTAGTCTTACTAGAATTGTCCTTCTGACTAAAGTTTATCATTGATAGGAGCATATTTATGCTACTTAGTTAGTGTGTTTCCTTGCATTTGCTTAGCTATTTGTTGCTTAGTATAGTGTTTAAAGTCATTTTCGTGTGTTTTTAGGTCCAAGAAGCAAAGTTGGCAAAAAGATGCATTTTGGAGCATTTTAGAGCAAATCTGGGCTTGGAATGGTTAGCACAAGCAATGGGCATGAAGATGGACGAATTTGGAGTCTAAATGGAGTTGGGAATATGTTTCAAGGTTGGAGAAATAAATTCAAATCATTGAAGATAAGGAATCAGCTCAAAAGAAGGAGGATTATCCAAAACATTATCCAAACAACCTTATCTTATCTTATCTTATCCAACCCTTATCTTATCTTAACAAACCTTATCCTCTCCTAATCCTTTTCTAATTCAATTCCTGGTACAATGAGGGTTTATTTTCTGATTGGGGGACATTTAAATTAAGTTTCTAGAAACCCTAAGCCTTGCCGCACCTAGCTTTCCAGAAAACCTGATTTCCTTGCCTTGCAAGGCTTTCTAGAAGCCTTATCCCTCCTTATCCAAGTCTGCCGCACCTTAGGCCTTTTCCCATTGGAAATCTGATTGTTTTGAGCCTATTTCTGGATGGATTTGGCTTTCTAGAAGTCCTAATCTGATTCACTTAGGGTTTTTGGTGCCTATATATATATTAAAACACCCTTTGCCATGCACACCACCCTCCATATACATCATTCACGCCAGAAATCATCCACCACTCTCTGCCGTACCCATCCTTCACCATTCTCCATAGTTTCCGACCTAATTCACCCCCTGCCGTGCCATATCATCCACACAAACCCAGAAAACCCCTCTTGTGCCGCAGCTATTCAAGGAAGGAAGGAGAAGGTGTCACTCTAAGTCGTGACTACTGCTGGAACGTTCTTAGGTGTTGTCTATCCTTGTTTTCAATGTTTCAATTCAGTTTTCTTTGTTTAATTGCTATCATGAGGAACTAAACCCCTATTAGTTAGAGGGGGAATTTGAAGCCATGAATATATGTTTCTTATGATTTGATTTACTCCAGTTATGATTTCATAAATTGTGAATGTGGTTTACTTGTCTGTTTTATTAAGAACTTGTTCTTGTGTGTTGATTAAGGATGCATACTTAGTTTACATGCATGAATTTGATGCTAGAATATAAGGGAATTTCACCTAATCGTTATGAACTTATATTCACAAGTAGTAAAGGTTGCTAGTCACAATCATGTTAAGTAAACCCTAGGCTGGATTAACATGCGTCTTCCATAGTTATGAATGCCTTGTCAATGTTCATGATTTCCATTGAACTTAATGATCTTTGTTGAATGTCTCTATCATGCGTATTCCATAGTTAGGGAGTTTGAGAAAGAATAATTTGGTTGTGATGCGTTATCCATTCAATTCAATGAATCTAGGGAAATCTGGGAATTGATTAGTTCAATACAATTAATTCGGAACATTGTCATTCATGGTTTATCGAAAGAGTAACTGGGAATCAAGTTGTATGCATATGTTTATGTGTGGATAAGGATCCTTCTAACTAGCCATTCACCCATTTAAATCACCAATTTCGTGCCTTTTTAAGTTGTCTTTACAATTTTGTTTGTTTAAGTTTAAATTCGTTCAAAAACAATCCCCTGCTTTTAGTTTGTGTTAGTAGGGTCTAAATTCGTCAAATCTTGAGTCTTTTAGTCTTTTGAGTCAGTTTGAGTCTTAATTTCGTTCAAATCAATCTTAGGTGTTAGTTTAGAGTCTAGATAACTTGTTTTGTGTGTTTTAGGTCTATTTAGCTTGTTTTGAGTCTTTAGAGTCCAGAAACTGTTTAATTGAATTCTATTTGCTGTTTTGAGTCTGTTTTGAGTTATTTGAGTCAAGTTAGGTTGTTTAAGGGTGTCTAGAGTTAAAATTCGTCCAAATTGATCCCTAGTACTTGTTTTCATTGTTTTAAGTCCAGTTTAGTGTTTTAGAGTCTAATTTGTGTAGATTAGCATCCCTTCTAATCCCCGGCCTAAAACGATCCCTACTTTCATATACTACGTCGATAGGGTTTTAATTTGAGTGTCAAGTAATTCTCACATCAAATTTTGGCGCCGTTGCCGGGGATTAGCAAACTTGCTAATCTCCCTAGTTTCTGCCGTGTATTTTAACTTGTTTTTGTTTCTGTTTTGCTTAGTTTTCTGATTTGTTTTGTTTTCTTTGTTTTAGGTACTAGTGTATGACTCGAAGATCTCAACCCGTTCACGCACATATCTTGGAGTTTAACGACGATTTTGAGCGAGATTTGAGAAGGAAGAGGAAGCACCCAGAACCTGATCTACTTAGTTCAAGTTCTAATTCCCAATCTGAAGTTGAAATTGAAGAGGATTTGGAAGAGGAGCACGACATGGCTGCAGATAACCGAACAATCAAAGAACTTTCAGCCTCGGGATTGGACAATGCGACCCCTTTATGCATTCAATATCCTAGGGCGGCTCAAGGCAAGACTGATGAGTTTGAATTGAAGTCCAGCTTGTTGCACCACATCCCCAAATTCCACGGGTTGTCCATGGAAGATCCGAACAAGCACTTGAAGGAATTTGAAGTGGTTTGTTCAAGCACGACCCCTGTCAATGTTGATGGGAGTATATTGAAGATGAAAGCCTTTCCATTCTCTCTTTTGGAAAAGGCTAAGGATTGGCTCTACGAACAAGCACCTGGAACCGTTACTTCGTGGGAAAACATGAAGCGCGCATTCTTAGAGAAATTTTTCCTAACTTCAAGAGTCATTCTCTTGAGGAAAAGGATAAGTGGCATTCAACAAAACCAAGGGGAATCGTTTCCAGCCTATTATGAGCGTTTCAAGGCGCTTGTTGCTTCTTGTCCACAACACCAAATGAAGGAAAAGCTTCTCCTCCAATATTTCTATGAAGGACTTCTCCCCATTGAGAGACAAATGCTTGATGCTTCAGCGGGAGGAGCTTTGGTTGACAAAACACCCGTGGCTGCCAAGACTCTAATTGCAAATCGAGCCTTGAATGCGCAACAATACGAAGGAGTTGGACAGAGAGAAGGGCCACGGCAACAACAAGTGAATGAGGTAAATGCAATTTCAGAATTACAATCTCAAATGGCTAATCTCACTCTTCTTTTGTCACAGGTTGTGGATGGAACCAAAGCACAAGGGCCGGCCATATGTGGAGTGTGTTCTATGCAGGGACATCTCAACGATCAATGCCCTCAATTGATTGAGAATGGGGGGTGGGAAACTGCCCAAGCCGTGGGTTTTCAAAGCCAAACCCAACAAAGACACGACCCATACTCAAACACATACAATCCAGGATGGAGAGATCATCCAAACTTCAAGTGGAGGGATTCTCAGCAAGCACAGCCACAAAGCGGATTTAGACAGCCCCCTGGGATGTTTCCAAGGCCGTATGCAGCCCCACAACCTCAACCAACTTCGGCCCAAACCAATTCAGGTTCGTCATTAAATAATGATAAAATTCTTCAAGTACTAACCTCTTTGACGCATGACGTGCAGAGCATAAAAAATCAAGCTAAAGAGGTGGATGAACTGAAGAAACAAATGGGTCAAATGGCTGAATTCATGGGCCAATTCCGAGAACAAGGCAGATTGCCTAGTTCAACCGTTGTTAATCCTAAGGGAGGATTTGAAACCGCCCAAGCAATCACGTTGAGAAGTGGTAAGCAGGTTGGAACTGATTCACAACCATCTAGATCAAGTCAAGAAGAGGACAAGAAGCTGCAATTGGAGGAGGATGAATCACCCAAACCCACGGCAAGGAATGCACAATCCTTGCCGCAGCCAATTCCCACTTCTAAACCGTCCTCAACCATCAAGGTAAGTTCCAATATGAATTCGTCACGCTTTACTCCACTAATTGTGCCCTTTCATGGCAGGTTGCGGCAATCAAAGAAAGAGGATGCTGAAAAGGACATTCTAGAGACATTCCGGAAAGTTCAAGTCAATATCCCACTCCTTGATGCAATAAAGCAGGTCCCAAGGTATGCTAAGTTTTTGAAAGAGCTTTGTACAACAAGGAGAAGGATTTCTAACAAAGAAGTGGTTCAAGTAAGTGAGAATGTCTCTGCTGTCTTACAAAGGAAATTACCCCCTAAATGCAAAGATCCGGGTAGTTTTACAATTCCTTGCGTTATTGGTAGTACTAAGTTTGAACATGCTATGTTAGACTTAGGAGCTTCAATTAATGTCATGCCATACTCTATTTATGCATCTATGAACTTAGGTGAGCTTAAAAACGATGGTGTTATTATCCAATTAGCCGATCGTTCTAATGCATATCCAAAAGGAGTTTTGGAAGATGTTTTGGTGCAGGTTGGAAATCTGATTTTTCCAGCGGATTTTTATGTGCTTGACATGGAGGATACACCCCATTCCACCCCATTGCCGATCCTCCTTGGGAGACCTTTCATGAAAACAGCCCGCACCAAGATTGATGTGTTCAAAGGGACGTTGACAATGGAATTTGATGGGGAAGTTATTGATTTCAATCTTGCTGAAACTATTAAATTTCCTAAAGAAAATCATTCTTGTTTTGCTATTGATATATTCGATGAATTGGCGCAGGATTACCTTGATTCCTTGGAGAGGGATCCCCTTGAATCAACAATTGCACAAGGAATTGGGCAAAAACCCAATATTGCCGTGCCTAGAAGTGAAGAAGAGGCCGAGATGGTGGCTGCCCTAGAGTCACTACCTCAGCACCATGGTAAGCCTTCAAAACCAATTTCAATTCCAATTTCTACTAACAAGTTGTTACCCTCAGTGATTCAGGCACCCGTACTTGAGCTTAAACCATTGCCGGATCATTTGAAGTACGTCTTTTTGGGAGATAACGAGACGTTGCCCGTCATTGTGTCCTCCACACTCACGGCAACAGAGGAAGGAAAGTTAATTCGGGTGTTGAAAGAGCACAAAACAGCCATTGGATGGACATTGGCCGATATTAGGGGGATTAGCCCTAAGGAAAGTTAATTCGGGTGTTAATTCGGGTGTTTAAAGTCATTTTCGTGTGTTTTTAGGTCCAAGAAGCAAAGTTGGCAAAAAGATGCATTTTGGAGCATTTTAGAGCAAATCTGGGCTTGGAATGGATAGCACAAGCAATGGGCATGAAGATGGACGAATTTGGAGTTTAAATGAAGTTGGGAATATGTTTCAAGGTTGGAGAAATAAATTCAAAACATTGAAGATAAGGAATCAGCTCAAAAGAAGGAGGATTATCCAAAACATTATCCAAACATCCTTATCTTATCTTATCTTATCCAACCCTTATCTTATCTTAACAAACCTTATCCTATCCTAATCCTTTTCTAATTTAATTCCTGGTACAATGAGGGTTTATTTTCTGATTGGGGGACATTTAAATTGAGTTTCTAGAAACCCTAAGCCTTGCCGCACCTAGCTTTCCAGAAAACTTGATTTCCTTGCCTTGCAAGGCTTTCTAGAAGCCTTATCCCTCCTTATCCAAGTCTGCCGCACCTTAGGCCCTTTCCCATTAGAAATCTGATTGTTTTGAACCTATTTCTGGATGGATTTGGCTTTCTAGAAGTCCTAATCTGATTCACCTAGGGTTTTGGTGCCTATATATATACTAATCAATCCTTTGCCGTGCACAACACCCTCCATACACAACCATTCACGCCAGAAATCATCCACCACCCCCTGCCGTGCCATATCATCCACACAATCCCAGAAAACCCTCTTGTGCCGCAGCTATTCAAGGAAGGAAGGAGAAGGTGCCACTCTAAGTCGTGACTACTGCTGGAGCGTTCTTAGGTGTTGTCTATCCTTGTTTTCAATGTTTCAATTCAGTTTTCTTTGTTTAATTGCTATCATGAGGAACTAAACCCCTATTAGTTAGAGGGGGAATTTGAAGCCATGAATATATGTTTCTTATGATTTGATTTACTCCAGTTATGATTTCATAAATTGTGAATGTGGTTTGCTTAACTGTTTTATTAAGAACTTGTTCTTGTGTGTTGATTAAGGATGCATACTTAGTTTACATGCATGAATTTGATGCTAGGATATAAGGGAATTTCACCTAATCGTTATGAACTTATATTCACAAGTAGTAAAGGTTGCTAGTCACAATCATGTTAAGTAAACCCTAGGCTGGATTAACATGCGTCTTCCATAGTTATGAATGCCTTGTCAATGTTCATGATTTCCATTGAACTTAATGATCTTTGTTGAATGTCTCTATCATGCGTATTCCATAGTTAGGGAGTTTGAGAAAGAATAATTTGGTTGTGATGCGTTATCCATTCAATTCAATGAATCTAGGGAAATCTGGGAATTGATTAGTTCAATACAATTAATTCGGAACATTGTCATTCATGGTTTATCGAAAGAGTAACTGGGAATCAAGTTGTATGCATATGTTTATGTGTGGATAAGGATCCTTCTAACTAGCCATTCACCCATTTAAATCACCAATTTCGTGCCTTTTTAAGTTGTCTTTACAATTTTGTTTGTTTAAGTTTAAATTCGTTCAAAAACAATCCCCTGCTTTTAGTTTGTGTTAGTAGGGTCTAAATTCGTCAAATCTTGAGTCTTTTAGTCTTTTGAGTCAGTTTGAGTCTTAATTTCGTTCAAATCAATCTTAGGTGTTAGTTTAGAGTCTAGATAACTTGTTTTGTGTGTTTTAGGTCTATTTAGCTTGTTTTGAGTCTTTAGAGTCCAGAAACTGTTTAATTGAAGAAACAAATGGGTCAAATGGCTGAATTCATGGGCCAATTCCGAGAACAAGGCAGGTTGCCTAGTTCAACCGTTGTTAATCCTAAGGGAGGATTTGAAACTGCCCAAGCAATCACGTTGAGAAGTGGTAAGCAGGTTGGAACTGATTCACAACCATCTAGATCAAGTCAAGAAGAGGACAAGAAGCTGCAATTGGAGGAGGATGAAGCACCCAAACCCACGGCAAGGAATGCACAATCCTTGCCGCAGCCAATCCCCACTTCAAAACCGTCCTCAACCATCAAGGTAAGTTCCAATATGAATTCTTCAAGCTCTACTCCACTAATTGTGCCCTTTCCTGGCAGGTTGCGACAATCAAAGAAAGAGGATGCTGAAAAAGACATTCTAGAGACATTCCGGAAAGTTCAAGTCAATATCCCACTCCTTGATGCAATAAAGCAAGTCCCAAGGTATGCTAAGGTTTTGAAAGAGCTTTGTACAACAAGGAGAAGGATTTCTAACAAAGAAGTGGTTCAAGTAAGTGAGAATGTCTCTGCTGTTTTACAAAGGAAATTACCCCCTAAATACAAAGATCCGGGTAGTTTTACAATTCCTTGTGTTATTGGAAATACTCGTTTTGAATCTGCCATGTTAGACTTAGGTGCATCTATAAATGTCATGCCATATTCTGTTTATGCATCTATGAATTTAGGAGAGCTTAAAAATGATGGTGTTATTATCCAATTAGCCGATCGTTCTAATGCATATCCAAAAAGAGTTTTGGAAGATGTTTTGGTGCAGGTTGGAAATCTGATTTTTCCAGCGGATTTTTATGTGCTTGACATGGAGGATACACCCCATTCTACCCCATTGCCGATCCTCCTTGGGAGACATTTCATGAAAACAGCCCGCACCAAGATCGATGTGTTCAAAGGGACGTTGACAATGGAATTTGATGGGGAAGTTATTGATTTCAATCTTGCTGAAACTATTAAATTTCCTAAAGAAAATCATTCTTGTTTTGCTATTGATATATTCGATGAATTGGCGCAGGATTACCTTGATTCCTTGGATAGGGATCCCCTTGAATCAACAATTGCACAAGGAATTGGGCAAAAACCCAATATTGCCGTGCCTATAAGTGAAGAAGAGGCCGAGATGGTGGCTGCCCTAGAGTCACTACCTCAGCACCATGGTAAGCCTTCAAAACCAATTTCAATTCCAATTTCTACTAACAAGTTGTTACCCTCAGTGATTCAGGCACCCGTACTTGAGCTTAAACCATTGCCGGATCATTTGAAGTACGTCTTTTTGGGAGATAACGAGACATTGCCCGTCATTGTATCCTCCACACTCACGGCAACAGAGGAAGGAAAGTTAATTCAGGTGTTGAAAGAGCACAAAACAGCCATTGGATGGACATTGGCCGATATTAGGGGGATTAGCCCTACAACATGCATGCATCGCATACTTCTAGAGGAGGGGGCTAAACCAACTCGAGAGGCTCAACGCCGACTCAACCCTCCAATGATGGAAGTTGTGAAGAAGGAGATTATAAAGCTTCTTGATTGTGGAGTAATTTATCCAATCTCAGATAGCCGTTGGGTTTCACCGGTGCAATGTGTTCCAAAGAAATCCGGAGTCACTGTGGTGAAGAATGCCGAGAATGAACTTGTGCCCACACGTATCCAAACAGGTTGGAGAGTGTGCATTGACTATAGAAAGCTAAACGCCACCACGAGGAAGGACCACTTCCCTTTGCCGTTCATTGATCAAATGCTTGAAAGGTTAGTCGGTCATTCTTTTTATTGTTTTCTTCATGGGTACTCTGGATATAATCAGATTGTTATAGCTCCGGATGACCAAGAAAAGACCACTTTCACGTGCCCCTTTGGTACCTTTGCCTATCGTCGCATGCCATTCGGTTTATGCAATGCACCTGCCACCTTTCAAAGATGCATGGTAAGTATCTTTTCAGATTTTGTGGAGAAAATTATTGAGGTATTCATGGATGATTTTAGTGTTTTTGGGGATTCGTTTGATGGGTGCTTAGATAATCTCACTTTGATTCTAAAACGTTGCATTGAAACTAACCTTGTTTTGAATTGGGAAAAATGTCACTTTATGGTAAAACAAGGCATAGTTTTAGGTCATATCATTTCAGAAAGAGGAATTGAGGTTGATAAATCAAAAATAGATCTTGTACGCTACTTACCCTCTCCTACTTCGGTTAGAGAGGTTCGTTCTTTTCTTGGACATGCAGGATTCTATAGGCGATTCATCAAGGACTTTTCAAAGATTTCAAACCCTCTTTGCCGTCTCCTCCAGAAAGATGTGGCTTTTGACTTCAACGAGGAATGTGAGAAGGCATTCAAACACCTCAAAGAGATGCTAACTTCGGCCCCCATCATAGTCCCACCAGATTGGAGCCTTCCTTTTGAGCTTATGTGTGATGCTTCGGATTATGCATTAGGAGCTGTTTTGGGACAAAGGAAGGACAAGAAGCCCCATGTCATCTATTATGCATCTCGGACCTTGAATGATGCACAATTGAATTACTCTACCACTGAAAAAGAACTTCTTGCTGTTGTGTTTGCTTTAGATAAGTTTCGTTCTTATTTACTTGGTACTAAAGTTATTATTTACACTGACCATGCAGCTTTGAAGTATTTGTTCACCAAGAAAGAGGCCAAACCAAGACTCATTCGCTGGATGCTTCTCCAAGAGTTCGATATTGAAATCCGGGACAAGAAGGGGAGTGAAAACGTGGTGGCTGATCACTTGAGCCGTATGGCGCATGAGGAGGATGCCGTGCCTATCCAAGAGACATTCCCTGATGAGCAGCTGCTGTCCATCAAGGTAAGTGAGCCATGGTATGCTGATGTAGTAAATTATTTGGTGTCTAAACACATTCCAAGAGAGCTAAACAAGCACCAAAGTGATAAACTTAAAAAGGATGCACGTTCTTATGTTTGGGATGACCCATACTTGTGGAAATATTGCCCTGATCAGGTTCTACGTAGGTGTGTGCATGATTCTGAGTTTAATTCAATTTTAACTTTTTGTCACACCTATGCATGTGGAGGTCACTTTGGTACTCAAAGAACAGCACATAAAGTTTTAGAATGTGGATTTTATTGGCCTACTATCTTTAGAGATGCTAGAACTTTTTGTATGATTTGTGATAGATGTCAAAGAACGGGCAATATAGGTCCTAAACAACAAATGCCGCAACACCCCATATTTAGTGTTGAAATCTTTGATGTTTGGGGTATTGATTTCATGGGTCCTTTTCCTTCCTCACATGGTTTCCTTTATATTTTGCTTGCTGTGGATTATGTGTCGAAATGGGTGGAAGCAAAAGCCACCCGAACTAATGATTCTAAAGTGGTTGCAGATTTTGTTAGAACTAACATATTTGCTAGATTTGGAATGCCAAGAGTCCTAATCAGTGATGGGGGTTCCCATTTTTGCAATCGAACCATTGAGGCGCTGCTCAAGAAGTATAATGTCACGCATAAGGTTTCAACACCTTATCACCCTCAAACCAGTGGGCAAGCCGAGGTTTCAAATAGAGAAATCAAGCAGATTTTGGAGAAAACCGTAGGGCCAACTCGGAAGGATTGGAGTTTGCGTTTGAATGATGCATTGTGGGCATATCGCACTGCCTATAAAACCCCGATTGGAATGTCCCTATTTCGGCTAGTCTATGGGAAACCATGTCATCTTCCCGTCGAGTTAGAACATCGTGCACATTGGGCTGTCAAAACATTCAACATGGACATTGATGCCGCAGGTCTTCATAGAAAGCTTCAATTGAATGAGCTAGAAGAAATTAGGAATGAAGCTTATGAGAATGCACGGATCTACAAGGAGAAAACAAAGGCATTCCATGACAAGATGATTCGTAGCAAGCTGTTCTCTATAGGGCAGAAAGTGTTACTTTTCAATTCTCGCCTTCGTCTATTTCCAGGTAAGTTGCGTTCTAAGTGGATTGGTCCTTTTGTGGTTACTAATGTTTTTCCTCATGGTGCAGTCCAAATTCAAAGTTTCAAAACGCAACAAGAATTCAAAGTGAATGGACATCGATTGAAGCCATATTATGAGCACTTTGAAGAGCACATTACAGAGGACATATCCTTTAATGCCGTGGGTACCATGGGAACTTAGAGGGAAGGTTCGTCCGGCTGGAAGACGTTAAAGCAAGCGCTTCTTGGGAGGCAACCCATGCAAATAAAGACGACCTAGGAGCTCTCCGGCTCCACAACCAGATTTGCGTTTCTAAACCCTACTCTTTATTGCTTTTCCTTTGCCATTTTGTTATGTTAGTTAGTTGTGTTGATTGCTGTTTGCTTTCTGTGAGTCTATGTTTGAAACATTGAGGACAATGTTTGGTTTAAGTGTGGGGGGGTAACAAAGTGTTTTTTGCATGAAATTCGTGGGTTTTTATCACCTATCACTTTGAATGTTGTTTTCAGTGTTTTTAAGTGTTTTTAAACCGTTTTGGAGTCTTTTAGTGTGTTTTGAAAAGAAAATCCGAAAATACCATAAAAGTTTGAAAAATTGTTTTGAAAAACCCAAAAAGAGTTGTTTTTGTGTGTTTGTTTGTGTCTTAGGGTACCTTCCAACACGATGATGAGGATTTGGTTTTTAATTGCATAACTGTTAAAGAAAGTTATAAACATGGATGAAAGTTTGATATGCTCTTTGGTTTATGCTTGGTTATAGTTGACATTCATGAATTCACATGTAATCACAAAAAGGATAAAATCAGTTTTTGTAACATGCTTGAAGGAAGTAACTCAAACTAACGCTACAACCCTGAGAGACTTGAGCCTTTAACGTTCTTTGGAGAGTTAAAAATCTGTGCATTCTTTGTCTTCTAAAGTCGTTGCATGATCTCATTATTCTTTGCTTGGTTGCTACTTAGAAGGCGTTTCATCATTTAGTTCCAAATACTAGAACTCATACCCGTTTCATTCAAAGCATGAAATTGATTAGCATAACACATAATCAAGATGAAGTTGTTTAGTTTAAAACCAGAGCCAAAAAGCCTAACCCTTTGCATATGTATTGTAGGTTTAACCCATTTGAGCCTTGTTTAGCCTATGTTCTTTGTTTACCCACATTATCCTTACCTAGCCTAGATTAGGACCATCCTTACCCTTGTTCTTAAGGCGTAGCTAAGCATGACCTAAGAATGAATTCCCTTTGTTCGTTATTTGGGCAGAAAACAAGTGTGGGGGAAGGGATTTATGTGTCTGATTGTGTGCTAACAAGACAAACAAGGGCACGGGTAGAAGAAGCAGAAAAAAAAAAAAAAAAAAAGAAAGAAAAAAATTCGTGTGAAAAAGAAAAGGAAAAGAAAAGTTGTGAAAAAGTATGAAAAAGTGTTCAAAATAAGTGAGAATAAGCTCACAAGTGTTGATTGTTGAAGAAGGGGTCCAAAACGTTGAAATTGGCCCTAAATATGTGTAATCTTCCCCTTTGTGTTCAAAGTGTGCGGCTGCATTCAAGAAAGGGAGTTCTAAGTGTCATATTCATTACTTTGCTTGCTATTGCTTTAAGAACGTTTGTTTTCCTTACCTTTCTTTGTTAGCCAATACCTCCTAGCCCCGTTATAACCCTATACTTCAATCTTGAGTGTTATGTGTTTCAATATGTGGAGTTTGGGATTGGTATGAGCATATGGTGTCCCTGGTTCTCGCATCTAAGTAGTAGCATTCCATTCATGAGATCATATCTATACATGCATTCCAGAAATTGCTTTCTTTGTCATAAACATATATGTGAGTATTAGTTTCATATTTACATCAATCTTCTCACATATAACTAGTGTAGGGAGTGTAGTCAGAAAATCTGTGTGATTGAGTGCATATCTAGTAAGGAATTGAGGGATTCTCTAAGGCATGTTACTACATTCAAAATGTTGTTTTAATTGATTAAATGCGAGCTAATGTGTGGTAACTTTGATTAAGTATGTGCTCAAGGGTAGGGATAACTAAAATCTGTGGGAGTAATGATCTTTGGCATGTTATGTATCATTGAAGATCCCTGAGGTGAACGTTGGAAGGTTTAGGTTACGTTTTGTTTGTTTTGTTTTGCTTGAGGACTAGCAAAAGCTAAGTGTGGGGGAATTTGATAGGAGCATATTTATGCTATTTAGTTAGTGTGTTTCCTTGCATTTGCTTAGCTATTTGTTGCTTAGTATAGTGTTTAAAGTCATTTTCGTGTGTTTTTAGGTCCAAGAAGCAAAGTTGGCAAAAAGATGCATTTTGGAGCATTTTAGAGCAAATCTGGGCTTGGAATGGATAGCACAAGCAATGGGCATGAAGATGGACGAATTTGGAGTTTAAATGAAGTTGGGAATATGTTTCAAGGTTGGAGAAATAAATTCAAAACATTGAAGATAAGGAATCAGCTCAAAAGAAGGAGGATTATCCAAAACATTATCCAAACATCCTTATCTTATCTTATCTTATCCAACCCTTATCTTATCTTAACAAACCTTATCCTATCCTAATCCTTTTCTAATTTAATTCCTGGTACAATGAGGGTTTATTTTCTGATTGGGGGACATTTAAATTGAGTTTCTAGAAACCCTAAGCCTTGCCGCACCTAGCTTTCCAGAAAACTTGATTTCCTTGCCTTGCAAGGCTTTCTAGAAGCCTTATCCCTCCTTATCCAAGTCTGCCGCACCTTAGGCCCTTTCCCATTAGAAATCTGATTGTTTTGAACCTATTTCTGGATGGATTTGGCTTTCTAGAAGTCCTAATCTGATTCACCTAGGGTTTTGGTGCCTATATATATACTAATCAATCCTTTGCCGTGCACAACACCCTCCATACACAACCATTCACGCCAGAAATCATCCACCACCCCCTGCCGTGCCATATCATCCACACAATCCCAGAAAACCCTCTTGTGCCGCAGCTATTCAAGGAAGGAAGGAGAAGGTGCCACTCTAAGTCGTGACTACTGCTGGAGCGTTCTTAGGTGTTGTCTATCCTTGTTTTCAATGTTTCAATTCAGTTTTCTTTGTTTAATTGCTATCATGAGGAACTAAACCCCTATTAGTTAGAGGGGGAATTTGAAGCCATGAATATATGTTTCTTATGATTTGATTTACTCCAGTTATGATTTCATAAATTGTGAATGTGGTTTGCT
Source organism: Heteromeles arbutifolia (assembly GCA_024362995.1). NCBI lineage: Eukaryota > Viridiplantae > Streptophyta > Magnoliopsida > Rosales > Rosaceae > Heteromeles > Heteromeles arbutifolia. The sequence continues at coordinate 30,794,579 of JANCRC010000002.1, read as the reverse complement.
TAACTGTTTTATTAAGAACTTGTTCTTGTGTGTTGATTAAGGATGCATACTTAGTTTACATGCATGAATTTGATGCTAGGATATAAGGGAATTTCACCTAATCGTTATGAACTTATATTCACAAGTAGTAAAGGTTGTTAGTCACAATCATGTTAAGTAAACCCTAGGCTGGATTAACATGCGTCTTCCGTAGTTATGAATGCCTTGTCAATGTTCATGATTTCCATTGAACTTAATGATCTTTGTTGAATGTCTCTATCATGCGTATTCCATAGTTAGGGAGTTTGAGAAAGAATAATTTGGTTGTGATGCGTTATCCATTCAATTCAATGAATCTAGGGAAATCTGGGAATTGATTAGTTCAATACAATTAATTCGGAACATTGTCATTCATGGTTTATCGAAAGAGTAACTGGGAATCAAGTTGTATGCATATGTTTATGTGTGGATAAGGATCCTTCTAACTAGCCATTCACCCATTTAAAACACCAATTTCGTGCCTTTTGAAGTTGTCTTTACAATTTAGTTTGTTTAAGTTTAAATTCGTTCAAAAACAATCCCTTGCTTTTAGTTTGTGTTAGTAGAGTCTAAATTCGTCAAATCTTGAGTCTCTTAGTCTTTTGAGTGAATTTGAGTCTTAATTTCGTTCAAATCAGTCTTAGGTGTTAGTTTTGATTCTAGATAACTTGTTTTGTGTGTTTTAGGTCTATTTAGCTTGTTTTGAGTTTTTAGAGTCCAGAAACTGTTTAATTGAATTCTATTTGCTGTTTTGAGTTTGTTTTGAGTTATTTGAGTCAAGTTAGGTTGTTTAAAGGTGTCTAGAGTTAAAATTCGTCCAAATTGATCCCTAGTACTTGTTTTCATTGTTTTAAGTCCAGTTTATTGTTTTAAGAGTCTAATTTGTGTAGATTAGCATCCCTTCTAATCCCCGGCCTAAAACGATCCCTACTTTCATATACTACGTCGATAGGGTTTTAATTTGAGTGTCAAGTAATTCTCACATCAATCGCATACTTCTAGAGGAGGGGGCTAAACCAACTCGAGAGGCTCAACGCCGACTCAACCCTCCAATGATGGAAGTTGTGAAGAAGGAGATTATAAAGCTTCTTGATTGTGGAGTGATTTATCCAATCTCGGATAGCCGTTGGGTTTCACCGGTGCAATGTGTTCCAAAGAAATCCGGAGTCACTGTGGTGAAGAATGCCGAGAATGAACTTGTGCCCACACGTATCCAAACAGGTTGGAGAGTGTGCATCGACTATAGGAAGCTAAACGCCACCATGAGGAAGGACCACTTCCCTTTGCCGTTCATTGATCAAATGCTTGAAAGGTTAGCCGGTCATTCTTTTTATTGTTTTCTTGATGGTTATTCTGGGTATAATCAGATTGTTATAGCTCCGGATGACCAAGAAAAGACCACTTTTACGTGCCCCTTTGGTACCTTTGCCTATCGTCGCATGCCATTCGGTTTATGCAATGCACCTGCCACCTTTCAAAGATGCATGGTAAGTATCTTTTCAGATTTTGTGGAGAAGATTATTGAGGTATTCATGGATGATTTTAGTGTTTTTGGGGATTCGTTTGATGGGTGCTTAGATAATCTCACTTTGATTCTAAAACGTTGCATTGAAACTAACCTTGTTTTGAATTGGGAAAAATGTCACTTTACGGTAAAACAAGGCATAGTTTTAGGTCATATCATTTCAGAAAGGGGAATTGAGGTTGATAAATCAAAAATAGACCTTGTGCGTTACTTACCCTCTCCTACTTCGGTTAGAGAGGTTCGTTCTTTTCTTGGACATGCAGGATTCTATAGGCGATTCATCAAGGACTTTTCAAAGATTTCAAACCCTCTTTGCCGTCTCCTCCAGAAAGATGTGGCTTTTGACTTCAACGAGGAATGTGAGAAGGCATTCAAACACCTCAAAGAGATGCTAACTTCGGCCCCCATCATAGTCCCACCAGATTGGAGCCTTCCTTTTGAGCTTATGTGTGATGCTTCGGATTATGCATTAGGAGCTGTTTTGGGACAAAGGAAGGACAAGAAGCCCCATGTCATCTATTATGCATCTCGGACCTTGAATGATGCACAATTGAATTACTCTACCACTGAAAAAGAACTTCTTGCTGTTGTGTTTGCTTTAGATAAGTTTCGTTCTTATTTACTTGGTACTAAAGTTATTATTTACACTGACCATGCAGCTTTGAAGTATTTGTTCACCAAGAAAGAGGCCAAACCAAGACTCATTCGTTGGATGCTTCTTCTCCAAGAGTTCGATATTGAAATCCGGGACAAGAAGGGGAGTGAAAACGTGGTGGCTGATCACTTGAGCCGTATGGTGCATGAGGAGGATGCCGTGCCTATCCAAGAGACATTCCCAGATGAGCAGCTGCTGTCCATCAAGGTAAGTGAGCCATGGTATGCTGATGTAGTAAATTATTTGGTGTCTAAACACATTCCAAGAGAGCTAAACAAGCACCAAAGTGATAAACTTAAAAAGGATGCACGTTCTTATGTTTGGGATGACCCATACTTGTTGAAATATTGCCCTGATCAGGTTCTACGTAGGTGTGTGCATGATTCTGAGTTTAATTCAATTTTAACTTTTTGTCACACCTATGCATGTGGAGGTCACTTTGGTACTCAAAGAACAGCACATAAAGTTTTAGAATGTGGATTTTATTGGCCTACTATCTTTAGAGATGCTAGAACTTTTTGTATGACTTGTGATAGATGTCAAAGAACGGGCAATATAGGTCCTAAACAACAAATGCCGCAACACCCCATATTTAGTGTTGAAATCTTTGATGTTTGGGGTATTGATTTCATGGGTCCTTTTCCTTCCTCACATGGTTTCCTTTATATTTTGCTTGCTGTGGATTATGTGTCGAAATGGGTGGAAGCAAAAGCCACCCGAACTAATGATTCTAAAGTGGTTGCAGATTTTGTTAGAACTAACATATTTGCTAGAGTTGGAATGCCGAGAGTCCTAATCAGTGATGGGGGTTCCCATTTTTGCAATCGAACCATTGAGGCGCTGCTCAAGAAGTATAATGTCACGCATAAGGTTTCAACACCTTATCACCCTCAAACCAGTGGGCAAGCCGAGGTTTCAAATAGAGAAATCAAGCAGATTTTGGAGAAAACCGTAGGGCCAACTCGGAAGGATTGGAGCTTGCGTTTGAATGATGCATTGTGGGCATATCGCACTGCCTATAAAACCCCAATTGGAATGTCCCCATTTCGGCTAGTCTATGGGAAACCATGTCATCTTCCCGTCGAGTTAGAACATCGTGCACATTGGGCTGTCAAAACATTCAACATGGACATTGATGCCGCAGGTCTTCATAGAAAGCTTCAATTGAATGAGCTAGAAGAAATTAGGAATGAAGCTTATGAGAATGCACGGATCTACAAGGAGAAAACAAAGGCATTCCATGACAAGATGATTCGTAGCAAGCTGTTCTCTATAGGGCAGAAAGTGTTACTTTTCAATTCTCGCCTTCGTCTATTTCCAGGTAAGTTGCGTTCTAAGTGGATTGGTCCTTTTGTGGTTACTAATGTTTTTCCTCATGGTGCAGTCCAAATTCAAAGTTTAAAGACGCAACAAGAATTCAAAGTAAATGGACATCGATTGAAGCCATATTATGAGCACTTTGAAGAGCACATTACGGAGGACATATCCTTTAATGCCGTGGGTACCATGGGAACTTAAATAGAAGTATCGTCTGGCTGGAAGACGTTAAAGCAAGCGCTTCTTGGGAGGCAACCCATGCAAATAAAGACGACCTAGGCACTCTCCGGCTCCACAACCAGATTTGCGTTTCTAAACCCTACTCTTTATTGCTTTTCCTTTGCCATTTTGTTATGTTAGTTAGTTGTGTTAATTGTGGTTTGCTTTCTGTGAGTCTATGTTTGAAACATTGAGGACAATGTTTGATTTAAGTGTGGGGGGGTAACAAAGTGTTTTTGCATGAAATTCGTGGGTTTTTATCACCTATCACTTTGAATGTTGTTTTCAGTGTTTTTAAGTGTTTTTAAGCCGTTTTGGAGTCTTTTAGTGTGTTTTGACAAGAAAATCCGAAAATACCATAAAAATTTGAAAAATTGTTTTGAAAAACCCAAAAAGAGTTGTTTTTGTGTGTTTGTTTGTGTCTTAGGGTACCTTCCAACACAATGATGAGGATTTGGTTTTTGATTGCATAACTGTTAAAGAAAGTTACAAACTTGGATTGACGTTTGATATGCTCTTTGGTTTATGCTTGGTTGTAGTTGACATTCATGAATTCACATGTAATCACAAAAAGGATAAAATCAGTTTTTGTAACATGCTTGAAGGAAGTAACTCAAACTAACGCTACAACCCTGAGAGACTTGAGCCTTTAACGTTCTTTGCAGAGTTAAAAATCTGTGCATTCTTTGTTTTCTAAAGTCGTTGCATGATCTCATTACTCTTTGCTTGGTTGCTACTTAGAAGGCATTTCATCATTTAGTTCCAAATACTAGAACTCATACCCGTTTCATTCAAAGCATGAAATTGATTAGCATAACACATATTCAAGATGAAGTTGTTTAGTTTAAAACCAGAGCCAAAAAGCCTAACCCATTGCATATGTATTGTAGCTTTAACCCTTTTGAGCCTTGTTTAGCCTATGTTCTTTGTTTACCCGCATTATCCTTACCTAGCCTAGATTAGGACCATCCTTACCCTTGTTCTTAAGGCATAGCTAAGCATGACTTAGAGTGAATTCCCTTTGTTCGTTATTGGGCAGCAAACAAGGGTGGGGGAAAGAAAGTTGTGCGTTTATATGTGCCAAAGTCACAAAAGAGGCACAGGTGAAAAGAAAAAAGAAAAGAAAAAAGAAAAATTCGTGTGAAAAAGAAAAGAAAAAAAAGTTGTGAAAAAAGTATGAAAAGTGTTCAAAATAAGTGAGATTCAAGCTCACAAGTGTTGGTTGTTGAAGAAGGGGTCAAAAAGTTGAATTCGGCCCTAAAATATGTGTAATCTTCCCCTTTGTGTTCAAAGTGTGCGGCTGCGTTCAAGAAAGGGAGTTCTAAGTGTCATATTCATTACTTTGCTTGCTATTGCTTTAAGAACGTTTGTTTTCCTTACCTTTCTTTGTTAGCCAATACCCCCTAGCCCCGTTATAACCCTATACTTCAATCTTGAGTGTTGTGTGTTTCAATATTTGGAGTTTGGGATTGGTATGAGCATATGGTGTCCCTGGTTCTCGCATCTAAGTAGTAGCATTCCATTCATGAGATCATATCTATACATGCATTCCAGAAATTACTTTTCTTGCTATACATATATGTGAGTATTAGTTTTCATGTTTACATCAATCTTCTCACATATAACTAGTGTAGGGAGTGTAGTCAGAAAATCTGTCTGATTGAGTGCATATCTAGTAAGGAATTGGGGAATTCTCTAAGGCATGTTACTACATTCAAAATGTTGTTTTAATTGATTAAATGCGAGCTAATGTGTGGTAACTTTGATTAAGTATGTGCTCAAGGGTAGGGATAACTAAAATCTGTGGGAGTAATGATCTTTGGCATGTTATGTATCATTGAAGATCCCTGAGGTGAACGTTGGAAGGTTTAGGTTACGTTTTGTTTGTTTTGTTTTGCTTGAGGACTAGCAAAAGCTAAGTGTGGGGGAATTTGATAGGAGCATATTTATGCTACTTAGTTAGTGTGTTTCCTTGCATTTGCTTAGTTATTTGTTGCTTAGTATAGTGTTTAAAGTCATTTTCGTGTGTTTTTAGGTCCAAGAAGCAAAGTTGGCAAAAAGATGCATTTTGGAGCATTTTAGAGCAAATCTGGGCTTGGAATGGTTAGCACAAGCAATGGGCATGAAGATGGACGAATTTGGAGTCTAAATGGAGTTGGGAATATGTTTCAAGGTTGGAGAAATAAATTCAAATCATTGAAGATAAGGAATCAGCTCAAAAGAAGGAGGATTATCCAAAACATTATCCAAACAACCTTATCTTATCTTATCTTATCCAACCCTTATCTTATCTTAACAAACCTTATCCTCTCCTAATCCTTTTCTAATTCAATTCCTGGTACAATGAGGGTTTATTTTCTGATTGGGGGACATTTAAATTAAGTTTCTAGAAACCCTAAGCCTTGCCGCACCTAGCTTTCCAGAAAACCTGATTTCCTTGCCTTGCAAGGCTTTCTAGAAGCCTATTCCCTCCTTATCCAAGTCTGCCGCACCTTAGGCCTTTTCCCATTGGAAATCTGATTGTTTTGAGCCTATTTCTGGATGGATTTGGCTTTCTAGAAGTCCTAATCTGATTCACTTAGGGTTTTTGGTGCCTATATATATATTAAAACACCCTTTGCCGTGCACACCACCCTCCATATACATCATTCACGCCAGAAATCATCCACCACTCTCTGCCGCACCCATCCTTCACCATTCTCCATAGTTTCTGGCCTAATTCACCCCCTGCCGTGCCATATCATCCACACAAACCCAGAAAACCCCTCTTGTGCCGCAGCTATTCAAGGAAGGAAGGAGAAGGTGCCACTCTAAGTCGTGACTACTGCTGGAACGTTCTTAGGTGTTGTCTATCCTTGTTTTCAATGTTTCAATTCAGTTTTCTTTGTTTAATTGCTATCATGAGGAACTAAACCCCTATTAGTTAGAGGGGGAATTTGAAGCCATGAATATATGTTTCTTATGATTTGATTTACTCCAGTTATGATTTCATAAATTGTGAATGTGGTTTACTTGTCTGTTTTATTAAGAACTTGTTCTTGTGTGTTGATTAAGGATGCATACTTAGTTTACATGCATGAATTTGATGCTAGAATATAAGGGAATTTCACCTAATCGTTATGAACTTATATTCACAAGTAGTAAAGGTTGCTAGTCACAATCATGTTAAGTAAACCCTAGGCTGGATTAACATGCATCTTCCATAGTTATGAATGCCTTGTCAATGTTCATGATTTCCATTGAACTTAATGATCTTTGTTGAATGTCTCTATCATGCGTATTCCATAGTTAGGGAGTTTGAGAAAGAATAATTTGGTTGTGATGCGTTATCCATTCAATTCAATGAATCTAGGGAAATCTGGGAATTGATTAGTTCAATACAATTAATTTGGAACATTGTCATTCATGGTTTATCGAAAGAGTAACTGGGAATCAAGTTGTATGCATATGTTTATGTGTGGATAAGGATCCTTCTAACTAGCCATTCACCCATTTAAATCACCAATTTCGTGCCTTTTTAAGTTGTCTTTACAATTTTGTTTGTTTAAGTTTAAATTCGTTCAAAAACAATCCCCTGCTTTTAGTTTGTGTTAGTAGGGTCTAAATTCGTCAAATCTTGAGTCTTTTAGTCTTTTGAGTCAGTTTGAGTCTTAATTTCGTTCAAATCAATCTTAGGTGTTAGTTTAGAGTCTAGATAACTTGTTTTGTGTGTTTTAGGTCTATTTAGCTTGTTTTGAGTCTTTAGAGTCCAGAAACTGTTTAATTGAATTCTATTTGCTGTTTTGAGTTATTTGAGTCAAGTTAGGTTGTTTAAGGGTGTCTAGAGTTAAAATTCGTCCAAATTGATCCCTAGTACTTGTTTTCATTGTTTTAAGTCCAGTTTAGTGTTTTAGAGTCTAATTTGTGTAGATTAGCATCCCTTCTAATCCCCGGCCTAAAACGATCCCTACTTTCATATACTACGTCGATAGGGTTTTAATTTGATTGTCAAGTAATTCTCACATCAATCATCATATGGGAAACTTCCTAGCATCTTTTGTCTATCATTAGAGATTGATATAATCAAATTATATATACTGAAATCTATCATTATAGATTTCCATCCCATGTATATAGACTATGTCTCCCATATACATTATATCATGATAGAACGTTTAAAGTCATAACTTTTAACGAAGAAGAATTCCATTCATTTCTAAAATTAATATATCATATATATGTTCAAATTTAGGATTACGATTAACTCCCACTAATCTTTTGTAAACCTAGTAAACAAAAGATTCATTTACATCTTTATGAGAAATCAAACGATTTGATCTTTCTCTCATAAGACGCTTACAGCTCCCACTAGCTTGCTAAGATTCATGATGGATGGATCTTTACAACTTAAACGTCTTGTGATTCTTAGTTTTAGACATATATTATCAAGACTATCTTGGTAATGGTTTCGGAAACCCATATTATGTCCAAACATTCAATCACCGTTTAGTTGTAGTTAGCAATCCTCGAATTAATGGAAACCAAGACTACGTCAAAGATGGTTTCTTCCAAGTCAACCAATCTCTTCGATTGTAGTCAACTTAAGCTACCAATTAGCTACGAAGGTTTCATTATTTCGGGTCAAATGGTACTATACCATTTCCTTGAGTATATGTTGTATATACACTCAATGTAGTCGTAAGGATTTTCATTCTTATTTCTTTCGAATTAAGAGGTGTAACTCTATGACATGGTCATAAAGTTCAAACCATTCAACTGAGACGGTTTATAAATCCTTCTCAACTACATTTGGAGCTTGTGGTGTAGGAACTAGGTTGTTATATTTGTTGATCATCATCTTGTCACTCAAAGAACCCATTCTTCAAGTTCTATCTCTCGTTCATTTGCTTTATCTTAGGCAAATCCTACTGTAGGATTACAATGAACCACCCAACAAATAACATTTATTAGTTGGTTTATATAAGTGATATCCAAAAGTTAATTTAAGGATATCCCACAAGATTGTTCTTGATGTGATAAAAGTTAAGCACTCAAATTAAACCCTCTTGTTGTCAAATTGTAGTATAAATGCAAGTAGGGATCGTTCTAAACCGGGGATTAGGAGGGCTTGCTAAAACCTCTAAACTGACTTAAAATACTAAAACAAAGTTAAAAACGTTTGGAAAGACTCAAGGGACCCAAAACAAACTCAAAAGACTCAAAACAAGCTAAAAACACTCAAAATTGCCTAAAAACACAAACTGGGCAGTTTTGGACTCTAAACACAACTTTGGACGAATTTAGGGTTTTGACTTGACTCAAAACACTCTAAAACACAAACAAAACAGATTTTAGACACTTTGAAACAAGAAAGTAAATGGGGGTTTTGGTTTTGACGAAATTGAATCAAACAAACAAATTGTGAAACTAAACAGATTCTAAAACGAATTTAGGAAATAAGATGATGGATGGATTAGTTAGAGGTCCGTTTTCCACACATGACACACTTGTATACGAATCGATTTCCAATTGCTTTTCAATAAACTATGACGCTCAACACCCCAGATTAACCGTGATGCACAAATTAACCCTCAGATTTTCCTTAACTCATTGAATTGGATGAATGCATGCAACAACTCAAATCATTCTCCAAAAGTCCTCTACATGAATGCATAATAGAGATACAATCAGAGATCATTATGTTTCATGAAAATCATAAGTGTTGACGAGGCAATTGTAACTATGAATGCATGATACGTTTGCCAAGAATTCAATTAACGCGATTGTGACAATCAACCTTCACTACTCAGGAATACAAACTTGTAACGATTAGGTGAAACTCATTTATATTCTAGCATCTGATTCATGCATGAAAACCAAGTATGCATCCTTAATAAACATACACAGATCAGTTATGAATAAAACAGATAATTGAATTGCAATCATAACTTATCAAATCACAATTGGCAGAAATCAATTCATATCTCAAGCATGTTCATGGCTTCAAACTTCCCCCTAACTAATTAGGGGTTTAGCCACTCATGATTACAGCAAGTTCAGAAAGTAATAACGAAATAAACATTGAAAACAAGAACGAAGTACACCTAAAACGCTCCAATCTGCAAGCATGAAGCGCACAGGTTCTTCTTCTTCCCCAACTAGCTGCGGCACAAGGGTTCAAAGGTGTGTATGGACGTATGAAAGGGTCAGAGATGGATTTAGGATGGATGTGGGTTGCGGCAAGGTCTGGAAGATGGCTGGAATTGTGTTTTGAATGTGTAGAATGGTGGTGTGTGCGGATGAATGAATTTCTGTGATGAATGGCTAGGGTCCCTGCGGCAAAAACCCTAAAACATGTATATATAGGCACCTCAAAACCCTAGGTCAATCAGATTGGGACTTGGACTTAGCAGAAAAATGGATTAGGGCCCTAGGGTTCGGCATTTAATTTGGAAAAGGATTTGTGGTCCAATTAATTTCTGAAAAGGATTTGTAGAACCCAAATCCACAAGGAGAAGGGCCTAACAATCAAAATCCAAGAGGGAAAAGGCCTGAGAGGTGCGGCACAAAAGGATAAGGGCAGGGAATGCCTTGCAAGGCAAGGAAAAAGGATTCTAGAAGGGAAGGAGACGCCACTTTTTTTTTGCTTCTAGAAAGAATGTGTTTCTGGGCAGATTTTGGGGTTTCTAGAAGAGTTTGGGGCGCCACTTTTGTAGGGGAATGGATAGGACTTCTAGAAATCAGGTTTTAAGTCCCCTAAACTGAAGAAAACAGGTTAGGATAAGATTAGGATAAGATTGGATAAGATAAGGTAAGATAAGATAAGATAAGGTTGTTTTGGATAATGTTTTGGATAATTCTCCTTCTTTTGAGCTGATTCCTTATCTTCTTTATCTTTGACTTCTTTCTTCCATCTTCTTAGCTGATTTCAAGCCTTTATATCTTCAATTTCGTCCATCAACTTGCCTCCATGCTTGCACTACCCAATCTTGGCCCAAAAATGCTCTAGAATGCTCCTAATTGCTTCTTTTTGCATACTTTGTCCTTAGAACCTGAAAACACACGAATTTGGCTTAAAAGACTAAATAACTAAGAGCTAACAACATAAAAGCACAAGAACAAGCTAACTAAGTCGCATAAATATGCTCCTATCAAATTCCCCCGCACTTAGCTTTTGCTAGTCCTCGAGCAAAACAAAACAAAACAAACAAAACAAACACCAAACAAACTAGACCTTCCAACGTTCACCTCAGGGATTTCCAACACACATGACATATTCAAGATCATCATAACCATAGATTTTTGTCATCCCCACACTTTAGTACATACTTAATCACAGTCACCATTCATTAGCTCGTATTTAACCAATTAAAACAATGTTTTGAATGTAGTAACATGCCTTAGAGAATTCACTCAATTCCTCACGAAGTATGCACTCTATTTTCACACAGATTTTCTAACTACACTCCCTACACTAGGTATATGTGAGAAGATTGATGTAAACATGGAAACGAACACTCACATATGTTTATACCAAAGAAAGCAATTTCTAGAGTTAATAGGCATGTTTAGATATGATCTCATGAATGGAATGCTACTACTTAGATGCGAGAACCAGGGACACCATATGCTCATACCAATCCCAAACTCCACATATTGAAACACACAACACCCAAGATTGAAGTATAGGGTTGAAACGGGGCTAAGGGAATTGGTTAACAAAGAAATGTAAGGAAAACAAACGTTCTTAGAGCAAAAGCAAGCAAAGTTATGAATATGACACTTAGAACTCCCTTTCTTGAATACAGCCGCACACTTTGATACATAAGGGGAAGATCACACATATTTAGGGCCAAATTCAACGTTTTGGACCCGTTCTTCAACATCCAACACTTGTGAGCTTTAATCTCACTTATTTTGAACACTTTTCATACTTTTTCACAACTTTTCTTTTTCTTTTCTTTTTCTCACGAATTTTCTTCTTTCTTTTTTCTCTTTTTTTTCTTTTTCCGTGCCCTTGTTTTTCTTGTTGGCACACAATCAGACACATAAATCCCTTCCCCCACACTTGTTTTGCTGCCCAAATAACGAACAACGGGAATTCATTCTAAGTCATGCTCACTATGCCTTAAGAACAAAGGTAAGGATGGTCCTAATCTAGGCTAGGTAAGGATAATGTGGCTAACAAAGAAAATAGGCTAAATATGGCTCAAAGGGGCTAAACCTACAATACATAATGCATAGGGTTAGGCTTTTTTGGCACTGGTTTACTAAACAACTTCATCTTGTTATGTGTTATGCTAATCAATTTCATGCTTTGAATGAAACGGGTATGAGTTCTAGTATTTGGAACTATATGATGAAACGCCTTCTAAGTAGCAACCAAGCAAAGAATAATGAGATCATGCAACGACTTTAGAAAACAACAATGCACAGATTATTAACTCTCCAAATAAACGTTTAGGCTTAAGTCTCACAAGGTTGTAGCATTAGTTTGAGTTCCTTCCTTCAAGCATGTTACAAAAACTGATTTTTTCCTTTTTGATTAAACATGAATTCATGAACTATAACCATAATCAAGCATAAACCAGAGAGCAATTCAAACTTCCATCCATGTTTACAACTCTCTTTAACCGTCATGCAATTACAAACCGAATCCTCATCATTGTGTTGGAAGGTACCCTAAGACACAAACAAACACACAAAAACAACTTTTTTTGGGTTTTTTAAAACAATTTTTCAAATTTTTATGGGATTTTCGGATTTTTGAGTCAAAACACACTAAAACACACCAAAACAGCTTAAAAACACTTAAAAACAGCAAGGAACAACATTAGAAGTTATGGGTGATCAAACCCTACAAATTTGCATCAAAACATGTTGGTTACCCCCCCACACTTAAATCAAACATTGTCCTCAATGTTTCAAGCATAAACTCACACAAAAACAATCAAACAAGCAACACATAAACATAGAAAGATAAAGGCAATAAGGAAAAAGGGTGAAAGGAAGCAAATCTGGATGTAGAGCCGATTCTAGGTGTTCTTCATTGGCATGGGTTGCCTCCCACGAAGCGCTTGCTTTAACGTCGTACAGCCGGACGAATACCATCTTTCAAGCTTCCTTGGAGCCCACAGCACGGAGGGGTAGGTCCTCCACCACATGCTCCTCAAACAGGTCGTAATAGGGCTTCAAACGATGCCCATTCACCTTGAACTCATGTCCGGTTTTCAAGCTTTGGACTTGGACTGCACCATGAGGAAAAACATTAGTAACAACAAAGGGTCCAATCCACTTAGAACGTAACTTACCGGGGAATAACCGAAGGCGAGAATCAAAGAGGAGCACTTTCTGCCCCTTAGAGAATGTCTTTGTACGAAGCATCTTGTCATGATACGCCTTGGTCTTGTCCTTGTAAATGCGGGCATTCTTGTTAGCCTCGTGCCTAATCTCCTCGAGTTCATTCAATTGGAGCTTCCTATGCACCCCTGTGGCATCTATATCCAAGTTGAAGGTCTTTACAGCCCAATGTGCTTTGTGCTCTAACTCGACGGGCAAATGGCATGGCTTGCCATAGATGAGCCGAAAAGGTGACATGCCCAAGGGAGTTTTGTAGGCCGTACGATAAGCCCATAATGCATCATCCAAGCGCAAGCTCCAGTCCCTCCTTGTTGGCCCCACGGTTTTCTCTAGTATTTGCTTGATCTCCCTATTCGAAACCTCGGCTTGCCCATTGGTTTGAGGATGATAAGGTGTTGAAACCTTATGCGTAACGTTGTACTTCTTGAGCAAAGCTTCAATGGTTCGATTACAGAAATTGGAGCCTCCATCACTGATGAGAACTCTAGGCATTCCAAACCTAGCAAAAATGTTAGTTTTCACAAAATCTGCAACAACCTTAGAATCGTTAGTACGGGTGGCTTTTGCTTCCACCCATTTTGAAACATAATCAACTGCTAGCAAGATATAAGTGAAACCATAAGATGGAGGGAAATGACCCATAAAATCAATACCCCAAACGTCGAAAATTTCAACAAAGGATAGGGGTTGCTGCGGCATTTGGTCTTTGGCACCTATATTTCCCATTCTTTGGCAACGATCACAGGTTAAGCAAAAAGTTCTAGCATCTTTAAACAAAGTGGGCCAATAAAATCCACATTCAAGAACTTTTAAAGCCGTTCTTTGGGTACCAAAATGTCCACCACAAGTATAAGTATGGCAAAATCTTAGAATTGAATGAAATTCACAATCATGCACACATCTACACAAAATCTGATCAGAGCAATACTTCCACAAATACGGATCATCCCAAACATAGAATCGTGCATCTTTTCGAAGTTTTTCACCTTGGTGCTTGGTGAGAGTGCTTGGAACTTGTTTAGACACTAAGTAATTCACCAAATCAGCATACCAAGGTTCACTTACCTCAATGTACAGCAGCTGCTCATCGGGGAAGGTTTGTGGGATAGGCACGGCATGCTCATGCTCTTCATGGACCATTCGGCTCAAGTGGTCAGCCACCACATTCTCGCTTCCCTTCTTGTCTCAGATTTCGATGTTGAACTCTTGAAGAAGAAGCATCCAACGAATAAGCCTAGGTTTTGCTTCCTTCTTCGTTAGTAAGTACTTCAAAGCTGCATGATCAGTATAAACAATCACTTTAGTGCCAATTAAATAAGAACGAAATTTATCTAAAGCAAAGACAACAGCTAGAAGTTCTTTTTCCGTTGTGGAGTAGTTCAACTGGGCATCATTGAGCGTCCGAGAGGCGTAGCATATGACATGCGGCTGCTTGTCTTGTCTTTGCCCCAAAACAGCTCCTAATGCATAATCGGATGCATCGCACATAAGCTCAAAGGGACGGCTCCAATCTGGAGGAACAATGATAGGGGCCGAAGTGAGCTTCTCCTTGAGTTGCTTGAATGCTGATTCAAACTCCTCATCAAACTTGAAGGGCACATCTTTTTGGAGCAATCGGCAAAGGGGGCTGGAAATCTTGGAAAAATCCTTGATGAAGCGCCTATAAAACCCTGCATGGCCAAGAAAAGAACGAACCTCTCTAACCGAAGTAGGAGAGGGTAAGTGACGTACAAGGTCTATCTTTGATTTATCTACTTCAATTCCTTTTTCAGAAACGATATGGCCTAAAACTATACCTTGTTTGACCATAAAATGACATTTTTCCCAATTCAAAACAAGATTAGTTTCAACACATCTTTTCAAGATCAAGGTCAGATTATCCAAACAATTATCGAAAGAATCCCCAAATACACTGAAATCATCCATAAATACCTCAATTATCTTCTCAACGAAATCAGAGAAAATACTTACCATACACCTTTGGAAAGTGGCAGGTGCGTTGCATAGGCCGAATGGCATGCGACGATAAGCAAAAGTTCCAAAGGGACATGTGAATGTGGTCTTCTCTTGATCGTCCGGGGCTATCACAATTTGGTTATATCCAGAATATCCATCAAGAAAACAATAAAAAGCATGACCGGCTAACCTTTCAAGCATTTGGTCAATGAATGGCAAAGGAAAGTGATCTTTCCTTGTTGTGGCGTTTAGCTTCCTATAATCGATACAAACTCGCCATCCAGTTTGAATTCGTGTAGGCACCAACTCATTCTCTGTATTCTTGACAACTGTAACTCCAGACTTCTTGGGAACTACTTGAATTGGTGAAACCCAACGGCTATCGGAAATAGGATAGATCACTCCACAATCTAAGAGCTTGATTATTTCCTTCTTCACAACTTCCATCATTGGAGGGTTGAGATGGCGTTGAGCCTCTCTAGATGGTTTAGTCCCCTCCTCAAGAAGTATGCGGTGCATGCACGTGGTGGGGCTAATTCCCCTAATGTCGGCCAAAGTCCACCCTATGGCTGTTTTGTGCTCTCGTAGCACCCTCACTAGCTTTTCTTCCTCATGTGCCGTGAGACTTGAAGAAACAATGACGGGCAATGTCTCGTCATTTCCCAAAAACACATACTTCAAATGGTCCGGCAATGGCTTAAGTTCAAGAGTGGGTGCCTGAATAACAGAAGGTAAAATCTTAGTAGAAACTGAACTTGAAATTGAGAGCGGGACCTTACCATATTGTTGTGGTAATGACTCAAGGGCAGCCACAACCTCTGCAACTTCTTCATTAAAGGCACGGCAAAGGACTCCCCAATCTGGCCGTGTGTTTGCATTGCTCCAATTTCTTGGTTTTTGAGTTCTATTCCCTTCGTAATGGCTATTTCAAGGGCATCCTCGTTCAATTCCTCAAGATACTCCTGCACCAAAGAATCAATAACATCAATAGAAAAACAAGAGTGATCATCACTGGGATATCTCATAGTTTCAAAAATATTAAAATCAATAACTTCCCCATCGAATTCCATCGTCAAGGTTCCCTTGAATACATCTATCTTTGTGCGGGCTGTCTTCATGAATGGCCTACCAAGGAGAATCGGCAAGGATGTGGAATGGGCTGAATCTTCCATGTCTAGAACGTAAAAATCAGCCGGGAAGATCAAATGGTTCACCTGCACTAAAACATCTTCCAAAACACCTTTTGGGTATGCGTTAGAACGATCAGCCAATTGTATAATCACACCATCCTGTTTCAATTCTCTCAAATTCATAGATGCATAAATGGAATAAGGCATGACATTTATAGATGCACCTAAGTCAAGCATTGCATGTTCAAACCGATTAGTGCCAATTACACAAGGAATCGTAAAACTACCGGGGTCTTTGCATTTAGGGGGCAGTTTACGTTGCAATACGGCTGAAACATTTTCACTTACCTTAACTACCTCTTTGTTCGACATTCTTCTCTTGGTTGTGCACAGCTCCTTGAGAAATTTGGCATATTTCGGGACTTGTTTAATTGCATCAAGGAGTGGTATGTTCACTTGCACCTTCCGGAATGTTTCAAGAATGTCCTTCTCATTCTCGTCCTTCTTCGATTGCATGAACCTACGAGGAAAAGGAACATTGGTCAGATTAGTGTTAAGTGAATTTGAACCCAATTTACCTTGTTTGGCCGAGTTAGGAAGGATAGGGGCCTGCGGCATGGGTTGTTTCACCCTTGCCGTGGGTGTGCTAATGCTTCCTTCCTCGTTTTGCAGCTTTTCATCTTCTTTCTAGGCAGATTTGGGAGTGTTGGGCTCAGTTCCAATTTCTTTTCCACTACGCAAGATGATAGCTTGGGCAGATTCGAATCCTCCCTTCGGATTCACATTTGTTGCACTTGGTAGCTTACCTTGTTCTCTACTGAATTTCCCCATGAATTCAGCCATCTGTCCCACTTGTTTCTTCAAATCTTCCACTTCCTTGGCTTGATTTTGCATGCCCTGCGCCACATTAGTTAATAATTGAACAAGTTGATCATTATCCATGGACGTACCTGTTCTAGGTTGGGCCGGAAGTGGTTGATTTTGTTGGTATGGCCGTGGGAACCCAGGGGGGTTTTGCCGAAATCCCCCTTGTTGTGCAGGTTGTTGGGGCTCTCTCCACTTCATATTAGGGTGATCTCTCCATCCGGGGTTGTATGTGTTCGAGTATGGATCGTATTTGGTTTGATTTTGGCCTTGGAATCCAATAGCATTGGCAGATTCCCATCCACCATTCTCGATCAACTGAGGGCAATTCTCAGATAAATGCCCTTGGATGGAGCACACAGTACAAACCTGATTTTCTTGTGTTTTGGACCCAATTACAACCTGAGACACAAGAGATGTAAGATTAGCTAATTGTGATTGAATTTCAGAAATTGCACTTACCTCATTGACATGTTGCTGCAGTGGGTTCTCTCTCTGTCCAACACCTTCATATTGTTGTGCATTGAGGGCTCGGTTTGCAATCAAAGTCTTGGCAGCCACCGGGGTATTGTCAACCAATGCACCACCCGCCGAAGCATCTAACATTTGGATTTCAATGGGGAGGAGTCCTTCGTAGAAGTATTGAATGAGCAGCTCCTCCTTCATTTGGTGCTGTGGACATGAAGCAACAAGAGTTTTAAAACGTTCATAATAAGCTGGGAACGACTCACCTTGATTTTGTTGGATGCCACTAATCCGTTTCCTCAAGAGAATGACTCTTGAAGTTGGGAAAAATTTCTCCAAGAACACTCGTTTCATACTTTCCCAAGATGTAACCGTCCCAGGTGCTAGTTCGTACAACCAGTCTTTAGCTTTATCCATTAGAGAGAATGGAAAAGCTTTCATCTTCAGGATGCTGCCATCAACATTCACCGGGGTCATGCTCGAACAAACTACTTCAAACTCCTTCAAGTGCTTGTTTGGATCCTCCATGGATAGCCCATGGTACTTTGGACTATGATGTAACAAGCTTGACTTCAATTCAAATTCGGCGGTCTTATCTGGAGCCGCCCTAGGATATTGGATACATAGAGGCGTTGCATTGTCCAATCCCGAGGCTGAAAGTTCCTTGATCGTCCGATTATCTGCAGCCATGTCTTGCTCCTCTTCCGAATCCTCTTCAAATTCAACTTCAGTTTCGGAATTAGAACTAGAGCTAGGTAGATCAGGTTCTGGATTCTTTCTTTTCCTTCTCAAAGTTCTCTCAAAATCGTCGTCAAAGTCCAAGATGTGCTCACGAACAGGTTGAGAACTTCGAGTCATACACTAGTACCTGAAAACAAGAAAACAAAACAAGTCAGAGACTAAAATAAAAACAAACTAAACGAAAAGAAAAGGACCAAGGGATTAGCAAGGTTGCTAATCCCCGGCAACGGCGCCAAAATTTGATGTGATAAAAGTTAAGCACTCAAATTAAACACTCTTGTTGTCAAATTGTAGTATAAATGCAAGTAGGGATCGTTCTAAACCGGGGATTAGGAGGGCTTGCTAAAACCTCTAAACTGACTTAAAATACAAAAACAAAGTTAAAAACGTTTGGAAAGACTCAAGGGACCCAAAACAAACTCAAAAGACTCAAAACAAGCTAAAAACACTCAAAACTGCCTAAAAACACAAACTGGGCAGTTTTGGACTCTAAACACAACTTTGGACGAATTTAGGGTTTTGACTTGACTCAAAACACTCTAAAACACAAACAAAACAGATTTTAGACACTTTGAAATAAGAAAGTAAATGGGGGTTTTGGTTTTGACGAAATTGAATCAAACAAACAAATTGTGAAACTAAACAGATTCTAAAACGAATTTAGGAAATAAGATGATGGATGGATTAGTTAGAGGTCCGTTTTCCACACATGACACACTTGTATACGAATCGATTTCCAATTGCTTTTCAATAAACTATGACGCTCAACACCCCAGATTAACCGTGATGCACAAATTAACCCTCAGATTTTCCTTAACTCATTGAATTGGATGAATGCATGCAACAACTCAAATCATTCTCCAAAAGTCCTCTACATGAATGCATAATAGAGATACAATCAGAGATCATTATGTTTCATGAAAATCATAAGTGTTGACGAGGCAATTGTAACTATGAATGCATGATACGTTTGCCAAGAATTCAATTAACGCGATTGTGACAATCAACCTTCACTACTCAGGAATACAAACTTGTAACGATTAGGTGAAACTCATTTATATTCTAGCATCTGATTCATGCATGAAAACCAAGTATGCATCCTTAATAAACATACACAGATCAGTTATGAATAAAACAGATAATTGAATTGCAATCATAACTTATCAAATCACAATTGGCAGAAATCAATTCATATCTCAAGCATGTTCATGGCTTCAAACTTCCCCCTAACTAATTAGGGGTTTAGCCACTCATGATTACAGCAAGTTCAGAAAGTAATAACGAAATAAACATTGAAAACAAGAACGAAGTACACCTAAAACGCTCCAATCTGCAAGCATGAAGCGCACAGGTTCTTCTTCTTCCCCAACTAGCTGCGGCACAAGGGTTCAAAGGTGTGTATGGACGTATGAAAGGGTCAGAGATGGATTTAGGATGGATGTGGGTTGCGGCAAGGTCTGGAAGATGGCTGGAATTGTGTTTTGAATGTGTAGAATGGTGGTGTGTATGGATGAATGAATTTCTGTGATGAATGGCTGGGGTCCCTGCGGCAAAAACCCTAAAACATGTATATATAGGCACCTCAAAACCCTAGGTCAATCAGATTGGGACTTGGACTTAGCAGAAAAATGGATTAGGGCCCTAGGGTTCGGCATTTAATTTGGAAAAGGAATTGTGGTCCAATTAATTTCTGAAAAGGATTTGTAGAACCCAAATCCACAAGGAGAAGGGCCTAACAATCAAAATCCAAGGGGGAAAAGGCCTGAGAGGTGCGGCACAAAAGGATAAGGGCAGGGAATGCCTTGCAAGGCAAGGAAAAAGGATTCTAGAAGGGAAGGAGACGCCACTTTTTTTTTGCTTCTAGAAAGAATGTGTTTCTGGGCAAATTTTGGGGTTTCTAGAAGAGTTTGGGGCGCCACTTTTGTAGGGGAATGGATAGGACTTCTAGAAATCAGGTTTTAAGTCCCCTAAACTGAAGAAAACAGGTTAGGATAAGATTAGGATAAGATTGGATAAGATAAGGTAAGATAAGATAAGATAAGGTTGTTTTGGATAATGTTTTGGATAATTCTCCTTCTTTTGAGCTGATTCCTTATCTTCTTTATCTTTGACTTTTTTCTTCCATCTTCTTAGCTGATTTCAAGCCTTTATATCTTCAATTTCGTCCATCAACTTGTCTCCATGCTTGCACTACCCAATCTTGGCCCAAAAATGCTCTAGAATGCTCCTAATTGCTTCTTTTTGCATACTTTGTCCTTAGAACCTGAAAACACACGAATTTGGCTTAAAAGACTAAATAACTAAGAGCTAACAACATAAAAGCACAAGAACAAGCTAACTAAGTCGCATAAATATGCTCCTATCAGTTCTCAAACAAATATTGCTTATTAGCACACAACCCCAAATCTTAACACGATTAAGACTTGTCTTTCTTTCCAACTACATCCTATGGAGTTATGAAAATTTTGGAAGATCTTCTAATTGACAATCATACTGTCTTAGAAGTATATATATCATATATATATGGGTAATTTGATAACATCTAACGAACTACATCCTTTTAGAGTTCGTTATTCTCCTAATGGAGAAATCCGTTATCTTATGATGCTACTTTCCTTGATTTCTATCAAGGAAACTCTTCTATCGTGTTATATTTCCTTGGATCAAATCTAAGGAGGTAAATACTTTAGACGTCTTACTCATCAATTTTCATTCTTGAATTCTTTGAAACCTTTTACAAAGTATTCGGACTTTTGTTTATTCAAAATAAACAATAGTCCAACCGAGAGCGATCTTCGGTGAATGTCATACAACATGAGTAGTATTATGTTGTGGACAAGTACCACTAACATCTAAGTGAATTAACCTCAACAACTTTGTGATTCTTTCTTCTTTCCAAAAGAATAAAGATTCGAACATTTCGCCTCTATACAATTTTAACAAGAAGGCATTGGATCCAGACCTAACGATCCAAAGTATCCATCTATGACCAACTCGTAATTTATGTTTTTAGAGGTGTCACAACTAAGTTGAGATTAGTCACTACCTTGCAACCTTTTGGGTTTTAAGCATCGTCATATTCTAAACAGTTAACACTACCACATTATCTATACTATAGAGACAATCAATTAGATTATAATAATCCAATCATTGATTAATAAATAACAATGTTTTGTCAAACAAAACATTCATCCATCTCTTATAGTGACGGAATTAAGTTCCTTTATTCAAACTAGAATGTAAAGACAATCTTTGTTTTTCCAATTTCTTTGGTAGTTCATATGAGGAAGTAAGTACTATCTGCTTTTGCAGAGATCTATATTTGATTCACGTTCCGAATGTGAAGTACCTTCTCTTCTCTCATTAATCTTCTACTTCTTATTAGCGACACTTTTACAACGATTGTAAAACATAGTTACTAATACGGAATCAAGCATTCAAGTAGAAGAACCAACTGTTTTGAATTATTCAAGAACAATTTACAACACCTTCAAAAGGTGTGTTCTTGACACTTGCAAGACATTTCTTGCATATACCCCTTCCAATGTCCATCCTTTCATAAAGAAAGTTTGTTCCCTTGGAGTTATTTAGCTTTCTTCATTTGACTTCTCCCTTGACTACAATAGCCATGATCCCCAAACTCCCACTGTCTCTCTTGAAACTTATTTCAATTGTGTTAAACACATCAAACAATTTGGAGAGCCTGCGGTTATTGTTCACTATATAGTTTACTATAAACTTAATGAACCATTTGGATAGGGACACAAAGGTGAAGTCCTAGCCTAGTTTCCGTCTCGTGAAGTGGTTTAACACTTCAACACTCAATGATTCAAAATCATCATAAGTCCATGTTGATGGACTATTTTTGTCAACCAACCATTATGTTCTAAACATAATTACAAACTTTCAAAAGTTGTTCAAGGCAACTCTTATTTCTTCATACAACAATTTATAAGTGAAGAATCATGGCACATTAAGTGTCCATGTGATGTGAGAATTACTTGACACTCAAATTAAAACCCTATCGACGTAGTATATGAAAGTAGGGATCGTTTAAGGCCGGGGATTAGAAGGGATGCTAATCTACACAAATTAGACTCTAAAACACTAAACTGGACTTAAAACAATGAAAACAAGTACTAGGGATCAATTTGGACGAATTTTAACTCTAGACACCTTTAAACAACCTAACTCGACTCAAATAACTCAAAACAAACTCAAAACAGCAAATAGAATTCAATTAAACAGTTTCTGGACTCTAAAGACTCAAAACAAGCTAAATAGACCTAAAACACACAAAACAAGTTATCTAGACTCTAAACTAACACCTAAGATTGATTTGAACGAAATTAAGACTCAAATTGACTCAAAAGACTAAGAGACTCAAGATTTGACGAATTTTGACTCTACTAACACAAACTAAAAGCAGGGGATTGGTTTTGAACGAATTTAAACTTAAACAAACTAAATTGTAAAGACAACTTAAAAAGGCACGAAATTGGTGATTTAAATGGGTGAATGGCTAGTTAGAAGGATCCTTATCCACACATAAACATATGCATCCCAGTTACTCTTTCGATAAACCATTTAATTGTATTGAACTAATCAATTCCCAGATTTCCCTAGATTCATTGAATTGAATGGATAACGCATCACAACCAAATTATTCTTTCTCAAACTCCCTAACTATGGAATACGCATGATAGAGACATTCAACAAAGATCATTAAGTTCAATGGAAATCATGAACATTGACAAGGCATTCATAACTATGGAAGACGCATGTTAATCCAGCCTAGGGTTTACTTAACATGATTGTGACTAGCAACCTTTACTACTTGTGAATATAAGTTCATAACGATTAGGTGAAATTCCCTTATATTCTAGCATCAAATTCATGCATGTAAACTAAGTATGCATCCTTAATCAACACACAAGAACAAGTTCTTAATAAAACAGATAAGTAAACCACATTCACAATTTATGAAATCATAACTGGAGTAAATCAAATCATAAGAAACATATATTCATGGCTTCAAATGCCCCCTCTAACTAATAGGGGCTTAGTTCCTCATGATAGCAATTAAACAAAGAAAACTGAATTGAAACATTGAAAACAAAGATAGACAACACCTAAGAACGCTCCAGCAGTAGTCACGACTTAGAGTGGCACCTTCTCCTTCCTTCCTTGAATAGCTGCGGCACAAGAGGGGTTTTCTGGGTTTGTGTGGATGATATGGCACGGCAGGGGTTGAATTAGGTCAGAAACTATGGAGAATGGTGAAGGATGGGTGCGGCAGAGAGTGGTGGATGATTTCTGGCGTGAATGATGTATATGGAGGGTGGTGTGTACGGCAAAGGGTTGATTAGTATATATATAGGCACCAAAAACCCTAAGTGAATCAGATTAGGACTTCTAGAAAGCCAAATCCATCCAGAAATAGGCTCAAAACAATCAGATTTCCAATGGGAAAGGGCCTAAGGTGCGGCAGATTTGGATAAGGAGGGATAAGGCTTCTAGAAAGCCTTGCAAGGCAAGGAAATCAGGTTTTCTGGAAAGCTAGGTGCGGCAAGGCTTAGGGTTTCTAGAAACTTAATTTAAATGTCCCCCAATCAGAAAATAAACCCTCATTGTACCAGGAATTGAATTAGAAAAGGATTAGGATAGGATAAGGTTTGTTAAGATAAGATAAGGGTTGGATAAGATAAGATAAGATAAGATAAGGTTGTTTGGATAATGTTTTGGATAATCCTTCTTCTTTTGAGCTGATTCCTTATCTTCAATGATTTGAATTTATTTCTCCAACCTTGAAACATATTCCCAACTCCATTTAAACTCCAAATTCGTCCATCTTCATGCCCATTGCTTGTGCTAACCATTCCAAGCCCAGATTTGCTCTAAAATGCTCCAAAATGCATCTGTTTGCCAATTTTGCTTCTTGGACCAAAAAACACACGAAAATGACTTTAAACACTATACTAAGCAACAAATAGCTAAGCAAATGCAAGAAAACACACTAACTAAGTAGCATAAATATGCTCCTATCAAATTCCCCCACACTTAGCTTTTGCGAGTCCTCAAGCAAAACAAAACAAACAAAACGTAACCTAAACCTTCCAACATTCACCTCAGGGATCTTCAATGATACATAACATGCCAAAGATCATTACTCCCACAGATTTTAGTTATCCCTACCCTTGAGCACATACTTAATCAAAGTTACCACACATTAGCTCGCATTTAATCAATTAAAACAACATTTTGAATGTAGTAACATGCCTTAGAGAATCCCTCAATTCCTTACTAGATATGCACTCAATCACACAGATTTTCTGACTACACTCCCTACACTAGTTATATGTGAGAAGATTGATGTAAATATGAAACTAATACTCACATATATGTATAACAAAGAAAAGTAATTTCTGGAATGCATGTATAGATATGATCTCATGAACGGAATGCTACTACTTAGACGCGAGAACCAGGGACACCATATGCTCATACCAATCCCAAACTCCACATATTGAAACACACAACACTCAAGATTGAAGTATAGGGTTATAACGGGGCTAGGGGGTATTGGCTAACAAAGAAAGGTAAGGAAAACAAACGTTCTTAAAGCAATAGCAAGCAAAGTAATGAATATGACACTTAGAACTCCCTTTCTTGAATGCAGCAGCACACTTTGAACACAAAGGGGAAGATTACACATATTTAGGGCCAAATTCGACATTTTGGACCCTTTCTTCAACAACCAACACTTGTGAGCTTATTCCCACCTATTTTGAACACTTTTCATACTTTTTTCACAATTTTTTTCTTCTTCTTCTTCTTTCCACGAAATTTTTTTCTTTTCTCTTCTTTTTTTTTCTTTTTCTACCCGTGCCCTTGTTTGTCTTGTTGGCACACAATCAGACACATAAATCCCTTCCCCCACACTTGTTTTGCCGCCCAAATAACGAACAAAGGGAATTCATTCTTAGGTCATGCTCACTATGCCTTAAGAACAAGGGTAAGGATGGTCCTAATCTAGGCTAGGTAAGGATAATGTGGTTAAACAAAAACATAGGCTAAACAAGGCTCAAAAGGGTTAAACCTACAATACATATGCAAAGGGTTAGGCTTTTTGGCTCTGGTTTTAAACTAAACAACTTCATCTTGATTATGTGTTATGCTAATTAATTTCATGCTTTGAATGAAACGGGTATGAGTTCTAGTATTTGGAACTATATAATGATAGGAGCATATTTATGCGACTTAGTTGGCTTGTTCTTGTGCATTTATGTTGTGTTTTCTTAGTTATTTTAGTGTTTAAAGCCATTTTCGTGTGTTTCTAGGTCCTAAAGACAAAGTATGCAAGAAGATGCATTTTGGAGCATTTTGAAGCAAAATTGGGCTTGGAATGGATATCACATGTTTGGAGCAAAATGAATGGACGAAATTGAAGACTTGAAGATGTAAGGATTCCTAATCAATGAAGGAGTCCTAATCAACGAAGGATTCCTAATTGAAGATGGATTCCTACTCACATAAGGATTCCTACTCAAACAAGGATTCCTACTTGAAGTAGGAAAGTTAAGCCAAGGTTTCCTATTTTGGTTTACCTTTCCTAATCCTTAATGTTTCCAAATTCCAGCAACTTTGAAGGCTTCCTTTGCATTCTAGGACACAAATTGAAGGACCTAGACCACCTAAGAACCCTTGCCGCACCTCCTTACCCCTTTCCTCTTCCTTGCCGTGCAAGGGAGAGGGTTATTTCCTGTTTCCTTGCATTAAAACACATTCCTTTTTAATTTAAAGTCTTTGCCGCACACCCCTGGACTTTCCCTTAGTTTTCTGATTTTGTTTCCTCTTTCTAGATGCTTTTGACTTAATTTCTGATTACCTAAATAAGTTAGGGTTTTAATTTCCCAAAAACCTTTAAATAAACTTCCTTGTTGCAGCACAGAGGATCCTTTTCATCCATCCACACAACCTGTCTCGCCAGAATTCCTTCCCCAACCCTAGCCGCATCTATCCTTCACCATTCTCCATAATTTCTGACCAAAAACACTCCCTGCCGCACCATACATCCATCCTAGCCATAAACCCAGCCTTCTACACCATTCTTAATCCCCAAAACTCACCAACAACCCTTGTGCCGCAGCAAAGAGGAAGGAGGAAAGCCCTTGGATGCGCCTGCCATTCAAGTTAGGATTGCTGGGGCGTTTAGGTGTTTTCTTTCTTTTGTTTTCAATGTATAAACTTGTTATTCTTTGTTCTGCGATTATGAGGAGCTAAATCCCTTTTGGCTAGGGGAAGATTCAAAGCCATGAACATACTTGCAATATGAATTGCTTACCTTCAGTTGTGATTTCATAAGTTGTGAATTCAATTTGTTTAACTGCTTGATTGATAACTTATTTGTGTATGTTTATTAAGAGTGCACACTTAATTTGCATGCATGAATATGATGCTAGAATATAAGGGAGTTTCACCTAATAGTTACAAACTTATATTCACAAGTAGTGGAGGTCGCTTATAAACGATCGCGTCAAATGAATTCTTGGCAGGAGTTTCATGCTCATCATAGTAACGAATGCCTCGTCAATACTTATAGTTCTCATGATGCTTAATGGTATGTGATTGTATCTTTATTGTGCTGTTCATGTAAAGAACTTTTAGAGAATGTTTTGAATTGTTGTATGCGCTTTCCCATCCAATTCAATAACTTAAGGAGAACTTGAAGGTTAATTTAAGCGGACCTAATTAACCTGGGGTGTTGAGTTTCATGATTTATCGAAAGAACAACTGAAAATTGGTTTATGTGCAAGTGTGTCATGTGTGGAGAAGAATCCTCTAGCTAGCCCATCATCCATAAGTTTTACCAAATTCGTCCAAAATCTGTTTAGTTTACAATCTGCTTGTTTTGTTTTCAAATTCGTCAAAACCCAATCCCCTTTTACTTTGTTGAGTCATATTAGTTAGAAATTGATTTAGTTTGTGTTTTTGAGTGTTTTGAGTCAAGTTAGAATCTATTTTCGTCCAAAGTAGTGTTTAGAGTCTAAAACTGCCCAGTTTGTGTTTTTAGGCCGTTTTGAGTGTTTTTGTGCTGTTTTGAGTCTTTTGAGTTGTTTTAGTGTTTTAGAGTCTAGTTTTGCATTCTTTGAGTCTAGTTTAGTGTTTAAACTTTGTTTTTTACGTTTTTGAGTCAGTTTCCAGTGTTTTAGCAATCCCTCCTAATCCCCGGTTTAGAACGATCCCTACTTATTCATATACTACAATTGTCAAAAGAGGGTTTAATTTGTGTGCTGTTTTACATCGCATCAAATTTTTGGCGCCGTTGCCGAGGATTAGCAAAGTTGCTAATCCCTTGGATCTTTTGTTTCTGATTACTTTTAAATTGTTTCAGTTTCTGATTTTGTTTTGTTTCTTGTTTTTAGGTACTAGTTTATGACTCGAAGTTCTCAAACTATTCGTAAGAATATTTTGGACTTTGACGACGATTTTGAAAGGACTTTGAGAAGGAAAAAAACTCAACAAGCATCTAATCCATCTAGCCCTGAACCTGAGCTTGAAGAACCAGTGCTAGAAGAGGAAGAAAACCCCACGGCACAGGTTGTGGAAGAAGTACAAGCTATGGCAGCGGACAATCGAACAATCAAGGAGCTCTCTGCTTCGGGACTGGCCAATGCCGCACCCCTATGTATTCAATACCCTAGGGCTGCCCAAGACAAGACCGATGAGTTTGAATTGAAGTCCAGTTTGTTGCACCACATTCCAAAGTATCATGGGCGTTTCTGGAAAAGTTCTTCCCAACTTCTCGAGTCATTCTTCTTCGCAAAAGGATAAGTGGAATTCAGCAAAACGAAGGTGAATCATTTCCCACTTATTATGAACGTTTTAAATCTCTTGTTGCTTCATGTCCACAGCACCAAATGAAGGAGGAGCTTCTTCTTCAATATTTCTACGAGGGGCTTCTACCAATTGAACGCCAAATGCTAGATGCCTCAGCGGGATGAGCTTTGGTGGACAAGACACCCATGGATGCCAAGACCTTGATTGCTAACCGGGCATTGAACGCTCAACAATATGAAGGTGTTGGGCAAAGAAACCCCCCACGGCAGCAACATGTGAATGAGGTAAGTGCTATTTCCGAACTTCAAAATCAAATGGCTAATCTTACTACTCTTCTTTCTCAGGTTGTGGAAGGACCAAAAGCACAAAGCATGGCTGTTTGTGGCGTGTGCTCTATGCAGGGACATCTCACGGATAAGTGGCCTCAGTTGATTAAGAATGGAGGATGGGAATCAGCGAATGCCGTGGGATTTGGGAATCAACAACCAAGAAGTGATCCTTTCTCTAACACATACAATTCCGGCTGGAGAGATCATCCGAATTTCAAATGGAGAGAGTCGCAACAACCCCAACAACAAGGAGGATTTAGACAGCAACCCCCGGGTTTCTATTCAAAACCATACACACCCACACAGCCCCAAGCACAACCTGCCCAAACCAAATCAGGTTCGTCCGTTGACAATGATCAGATTTTTCAATTACTAACTTCTATGGCACAGAATATGAAGAAACAAATGGGCCAAATGGCCGAGTTCATGGGGAAATTTCGAGACCAAGGCCAACTCCCTAGTTCCACCATTCTAAATCCGAAGGGAGGTTTCGAAACTGCAAAAGCCATATTGTTGAGAAGTGGAAAAGAAGTTGGGGCAGGTACACAACCATCAGGTCACAAAGAAGATGAAAAACTTCAATTTGAAGAGGAGGAACAAAGCCAACCCACGGCAAGGAAGGCTACACCTTTGCCGCAGACCCTAAGTGCTCCTAAACCATCAAATCTGTCCAACAAGGGTAAGAATGTGTCAAATTCAATTCCTACTAATGTTTTTCCTTCGAATGTTCCTTTTCCTAGCAGATTCATGCAAACAAAGAAAGAGGAAGCTGAAAAGGACATTCTAGAGACATTTAGGAAAGTTCAAGTCAATATACCACTTTTGGATGCAATTAAGCAAGTTCCGAGGTATGCCAAGTTTCTGAAGGAGCTGTGCACAACTAGGAAGAGAGTTTCGAACAAGGAAGTTGTGAAGGTAAGTGAAAATGTCTCAGCCGTATTGCAACGTAAATTGCCCCCTAAATGCAAAGATCCCGGTAGTTTTACGATTCCTTGTGTAATTGGCAATACTCGTTTTGAATCTGCCATGCTTGACTTAGGTGCATCCATAAATGTCATGCCATATTCAATTTATGCATCTATGAATTTGGGTGAATTGAAAAAGGATGGTGTGATCATACAATTGGCTGATCGTTCTAACGCTTATCCAAAAGGAGTATTGGAAGATGTTCTAGTGCAGGTGAATCACTTAGTCTTCCCGGCTGATTTTTATGTTTTGGACATGGAAGATTCCACTTATTTGCCGATTCTCCTTGGTAGGCCATTCATGAAGACAGCCCGCACCAAGATTGATGTGTTCAAAGGAACGTTGTCAATGGAATTTGATGGGGAAGTGATTGATTTCAATATTTCTGAATCCATGAGATATCCTAATGATGATCACTCTTGTTTTTCTATTGATATTATTGATTCTTTGGCGCAGGGGTATTTTGAAGATTTGAATGACGATGCACTTGAAATGGTCATTACAAGAGGAATGAAGCTCAACAACAAGTGGGCAGAACCCATGCTAACCCACGGCATACATGAACCCATCCATGCCGTGCCCCCTTGTGAGGAATTCATTGAGATGGCTGCTGCCCTTGAGTCATTACCCACGCATGATGGTAAGTCTCATAACTTTGATTCAATTCCCGTTTCGACTAATAAGTTGCTTCCTTCAGTGATTCAGGCACCTACCCCTGAACTTAAACCATTACCAAACCATTTGAAGTATGTTTTCTTGGGGGAAAAAGAGACCTTACCTGCCATTATTTCCTCATCCCTCACGGCACAAGAAGAAGAGAAGCTAGTGCGTGTTTTAAGGGAGTTCAAATCTGCCCTAGGTTGGACCTTAGCCGACATCAAGGGGATAAGCCCTACAACCTGTATGCATCACATATTTCTTGAGGAGGGGGCCAAACCAACTAGAGAGGCTCAACGCCGTCTCAACCCTCCGATGATGGAAGTTGTGAAAAAGGAGATAATCAAGCTACTTGATTGTGGAGTGATCTATCCAATCTCCGATAGTCGTTGGGTTTCCCCTGTGCAGTGTGTTCCAAAGAAATCTGGAGTGACTGTGGTCAAGAATGCTGAATAGGAGCTTGTGCCTACTCGAATCCAAACAGGTTGGAGGGTTTGTATTGATTATAGGAAGCTCAACGCCACCACACGAAAGGATCACTTCCCATTGCCATTCATTGATCAAATGCTTGAAAGGTTAGCAGGTTATGCATTTTATTGTTTCCTTGATGGTTATTCTGGTTATAACCAAATTGTCATAGCACCTGAGGACCAAGAAAAAACCACTTTCACATGCCCATTTGGTACATTTGCTTATCGTCGTATGCCATTTGGTTTATGCAATGCACCTGCCACATTTCAAAGATGTATGATGAGCATTTTTTCTGATTATGTTGAGAAAATTATTGAGGTTTTCATGGATGATTTCAGCGTTTTTGGTGATTCATTTGATGGGTGTTTGCATAATCTCAGTTTGATCTTAAAACGTTGTGTGGAAACAAACCTTGTGTTAAATTGGGAGAAATGTCATTTCATGGTTAAACAAGGTATTGTTTTGGGTCACATAATCTCTGAAAAAGGTATTGAGGTTGATAAGTCTAAAATAGATCTTGTACGTTACTTACCCTCTCCTACTTCGGTTAGAGAGGTTCGTTCTTTCCTTGGTCATGCAGGATTCTATAGACGATTTATCAAGGATTTTTCAAAGATTGCACAGCCCCTATGCCGTCTCCTACAAAAGGAAGTGTCTTTTGAATTCAATGAGGCATGTGAGAAAGCATTCAACCATCTCAAGACCTTGCTCACCACGGCACCAATCATCACTCCACCAGATTGGAGCATTCCTTTCGAGCTCATGTGTGATGCATCGGATTATGCAATTGGAGCTGTTTTGGGCCAAAGGAAAAACAAGCAGCCACATGTCATTTATTATGCTTCACGCACCTTAAATGATGCCCAATTGAATTATTCCACAACTGAAAAAGAACTCTTGGCTGTTGTATTTGCATTAGATAAGTTTCGATCTTATTTAATTGGCACTAAAGTCATTGTTTTCACTGATCATGCAGCTCTGAAGTACTTGCTCACCAAAAAGGAAGCTAAACCACGACTCATTCGCTGGATGCTTTTACTTCAAGAGTTCGACATTGAAATTAGGGACAAGAAAGGATGTGAAAACGTGGTGGCTGACCACCTAAGTCGGATGGTGCGTGAAGAGGAGTCCATTCCCATTTCAGAAACGTTTCCGGATGAGCAACTCCTGTCCATTGAGGTAAGTATACCTTGGTATGCCGATTTGGTCAACTATTTGGTGTCTAAGCAGATTCCAAACAATCTAAGCAAGTCCCAACGTGATAAACTTAAAAAGGATGCACGTTTTTATGTTTGGGACGACCCATATTTGTGGAAATTTTGCCCTGATCAAATTGTGCATAGATGTGTTCATGAATCTGAGTTTAATCCAATTCTAAGCTTTTGCCATACATATGCATGTGGTGGACACTTTGGCACACAGCGCACTGCCCTTAAAGTTCTTGAATGTGGATTTTATTGGCCTACTTTGTTTAGAGATGCTCGAACTTTTTGCATGACATGTGATCGCTGCCAAAGGACAGGGAATTCAGGCCAAAGAGACCAAATGCCGCAGACTCCAATTCTTGTTGTTGAAATTTTTGACATGTGGGGTATTGATTTTATGGGTCCTTTTCCTTCTTCTTTCGGTTTCACTTACATTTTACTTGCGGTTGATTATGTGTCGAAGTGGGTGGAAGCCAAAGCCACCCGCACTAATGATTCTAAAGTTGTGGCAGGTTTTGTGAAATCTAACATTTTTTCCAGATTTGGGATGCCGAGAGTACTTATAAGTGATGGTGGGTCTCATTTTTGCAATCGCACCATTGAGGCACTACTCAAGAAGTACAATGTGACGCATAAAGTTTCAACACCTTATCACCCCCAAACAAGTGGCCAGGCCGAGGTCTCGAATAGGGAGATCAAGCAGATTTTAGAGAAAACCGTTGGGCCAACTAGAAAGGATTGGAGCTTGCGTTTGGAGGATGCACTGTGGGCATATCGAACGGCTTACAAAACGCCCATTGGCATGTCCCCATTTCGGCTCATCTATGGCAAGCCATGCCATTTACCCGTGGAGCTTAAGCACAAGGCACATTGGGCGGTCAAGACCTTCAATATGGATGTGGACATGGCTGGAAATCACAGAAAGCTGCAATTGAATGAACTTGAAGAGATTAGGCATGATGCTTATGAGAATGCTCGAATTTACAAAGAGAAGACCAAGGCATTCCATGATAAGATGATTCGAGGCAAAACATTCTCGATTGGGCAGAAAGTGTTGCTATTTAACTCCCGTCTGCGTTTATTCCCTGGTAAGCTACGTTCTAAATGGGTTGGTCCATTTGTTATTACTAATGTTTTTGTGCATGGTGCAGTCCAAATACAAAGTTTGAAAACTGGACAAGAATTCAAGGTGAATGGACATCGATTGAAGCCCTACTATGAGAACTTTGTTGAGCATGTAGTGGAGGAGGTTCCCCTGCAGGCCGTGGGCTCCAATGGGGAGTGAATGGTTCTTCGTCCGGCTGCAAGACGTTAAAGCAAGCGCTTCTTGGGAGGCAACCCATGCATTCAACAAAGGAAGACCTAGGGAGCACTCCAATTCCAGATTTGCGTTCCTAAACCCTTCTCTTTGTTGTTGTTTTCGTTTCTGCCTTGTTTATTGTTGAGTTGCTGTTTTGTTTGTTTGTTGTTTATTTGTGTGAGTTTATGCTTGAAACATTGAGGACAATGTTTGATTTAAGTGTGGGGGGGTAACCAAAGTGTTTTTGATGCAAATTCGTAGGGTTTTATCACTCATAACTTCTAATGTTGTTCCTTGCTGTTTTTAAGTGTTTTTAAGCTGTTTTGGTGTGTTTTAGTGTGTTTTGACTTAAAAATCCGAAAATCCCATAAAAATTTGAAAAATTGTTTTAAAAAAACCCAAAAAAAGAGTTGTTTTTGTGTGTTTATTTGTGTCTTAGGGTACCTTCCAACACAATGATGAGGATTCGGTTTGTAATTGCATGACTGTTAAAGAGAGTTGTAAACATGGATGAAAGTTTGATTTACTCTTTGGTTTATGCTTGGTTGTGGTTATAATTTATGAATTCACATGCAATCATAAAGGATAAAATCAGTTTTTGTAACATGCTTGAAGGAAGGAACTCGAATTAACGCTACAACCTTGTGAGACTTGAGCCTTAAACGTTCTTTTGGAGAGTTATAATCTGTGCATTTGTTGTTTTCTAAAGTCGTTGCATGATCTCATTATTCTTTGCTTGGTTGCTACTTAGAAGGCGTTTCATCATTTAGTTCCAAACACTAGAACTCATGCCCATTCCATTCAAAGCATGACATTGATTTGCATAACACACGATCAAGATGAAGTTATTTAGTGAACCACCACAGCCAAACAGCCGAACCCCCTATATCATTTATTTTGTAGGTTTAAACCCCTTTGAGCCTTGTTTAGCCTATTTTCTTTGTGAACCACATTATCCTCACCTAGCCTAGATTAGGACCATCCATACCCTTGTTCTTAAAGCATAGTGAAGCATGACTTAAAAAGAATTCCTTTTGATTGTCTTCTTGCAGAAAAACAAGTGTGGGGGAAGGGATGTGTGTGTGTGTGTGCCAAGAAAAAGTAATAAGGCACAGGTTTGAGAAAATAAAAAGAAAAATTCGTGGAAAAAAAGAAAAGAAAAAGAAAAAGTTGTGAAAAGAATGAAAAAGAGTTGAAAAATAAGTGAGAATGAGCTCACAAGTGTTGATTGTTGAAGGAAGGGTCCAAAACATCAAAATTCGGCCCTAGAATGTGTATTTCTTCCCTTATTGTTCAAAGTTGATTTCTGCATTCAAAAGTGAATTCCAAGTGTCAATTTCATTACTTTGCTTACTATTTCTTTAAGAACCTTTGTTTTTCCTTACCTTTCTTTGTTAGCCAATATCCCCAAGCCCCGTTACAACCCTTTAACTTCAATCTTGGGTGTTGTGTGTTTCAATATGTGGAGTTTGGAATTGGTATGAGCATATGGTGTCACTGGTTCTCGCATCTAAGTAGTAGCATTCCATTCATGAGATCATATTCATATATGCATTAATAACTCCAGAAAAGTGCTTTCTTTGTTGCAACATATGTGAGTATTAGTTTTCATGTTTACATCAATCTTCTCACATATACCTAGAGTAGGGTGTGTAGTCAGAAAATGTGTGTGAAAATTGAGTGTATATCTTGTAAGGAATTGAGTGAATTCTCTAAGGCATGTTACCACATTCAAAACATCGTTTTAATTGGTTAAATGTGAACTAGTAAGTGGTGACTGTGATTAAGTATGTGCTCAAGTGTTAAGTTGACTAAAATCTGTGCAAGTGATGATTTTTAATATGTCATGTGCATTGGAAATCCCTGAGGCAAATGTTGGAAGGTGTAGGTTGTGTTTTGTTTGTTTTGTTTCGTTTTGTTTTCTTTGTTTGTTTTGTTTTGCTCGAGGACTAGCAAAAGCTAAGTGTGGGGGAATTTGATAGGAGCATATTTATGCGACTTAGTTGGCTTGTTCTTGTGCATTTATGTTGTGTTTTCTTAGTTATTTTAGTGTTTAAAGCCATTTTCGTGTGTTTCTAGGTCCTAAAGACAAAGTATGCAAGAAGATGCATTTTGGAGCATTTTGAAGCAAAATTGGGCTTGGAATGGATATCACATGTTTGGAGCAAAATGAATGGACGAAATTGAAGACTTGAAGATGTAAGGATTCCTAATCAATGAAGGAGTCCTAATCAACGAAGGATTCCTAATTGAAGATGGATTCCTACTCACATAAGGATTCCTACTCAAACAAGGATTCCTACTTGAAGTAGGAAAGTTAAGCCAAGGTTTCCTATTTTGGTTTACCTTTCCTAATCCTTAATGTTTCCAAATTCCAGCAACTTTGAAGGCTTCCTTTGCATTCTAGGACACAAATTGAAGGACCTAGACCACCTAAGAACCCTTGCCGCACCTCCTTACCCCTTTCCTCTTCCTTGCCGTGCAAGGGAGAGGGTTATTTCCTGTTTCCTTGCATTAAAACACATTCCTTTTTAATTTAAAGTCTTTGCCGCACACCCCTGGACTTTCCCTTAGTTTTCTGATTTTGTTTCCTCTTTCTAGATGCTTTTGACTTAATTTCTGATTACCTAAATAAGTTAGGGTTTTAATTTCCCAAAAACCTTTAAATAAACTTCCTTGTTGCAGCACAGAGGATCCTTTTCATCCATCCACACAACCTGTCTCGCCAGAATTCCTTCCCCAACCCTAGCCGCACCTATCCTTCACCATTCTCCATAATTTCTGACCAAAAACACTCCCTGCCGCACCATACATCCATCCTAGCCATAAACCCAGCCTTCTACACCATTCTTAATCCCCAAAACTCACCAACAACCCTTGTGCCGCAGCAAAGAGGAAGGAGGAAAGCCCTTGGATGCGCCTGCCATTCAAGTTAGGATTGCTGGGGCGTTTAGGTGTTTTCTTTCTTTTGTTTTCAATGTATAAACTTGTTATTCTTTGTTCTGCGATTATGAGGAGCTAAATCCCTTTTGGCTAGGGGAAGATTCAAAGCCATGAACATACTTGCAATATGAATTGATTACCTTCAGTTGTGATTTCATAAGTTGTGAATTCAATTTGTTTAACTGCTTGATTGATAACTTATTTGTGTATGTTTATTAAGAGTGCACACTTAATTTGCATGCATGAATATGATGCTAGAATATAAGGGAGTTTCACCTAATAGTTACAAACTTATATTCACAAGTAGTGGAGGTCGCTTATAAACGATCGCGTTAAATGAATTCTTGGCAGGAGTTTCATGCTCATCATAGTAACGAATGCCTCGTCAATACTTATAGTTCTCATGATGCTTAATGGTCTGTGATTGTATCTTTATTGTGCTGTTCACGTAAAGAACTTTTAGAGAATGTTTTGAATTGTTGTATGC
Organism: Heteromeles arbutifolia; assembly: GCA_024362995.1. NCBI lineage: Eukaryota > Viridiplantae > Streptophyta > Magnoliopsida > Rosales > Rosaceae > Heteromeles > Heteromeles arbutifolia. Next base: position 30,758,152 of record JANCRC010000002.1, on the reverse strand, counting down.
GCTTTCCCATCCAATTCAATAACTTAAGGAGAACTTGAAGGTTAATTTAAGCGGACCTAATTAACCTGGGGTGTTGAGTTTCATGATTTATCGAAAGAACAACTGAAAATTGGTTTATGTGCAAGTGTGTCATGTGTGGAGAAGAATCCTCTAGCTAGCCCATCATCCATAAGTTTTACCAAATTCGTCCAAAATCTGTTTAGTTTACAATCTGCTTGCTTTGTTTTCAAATTCGTCAAAACCCAATCCCCTTTTACTTTGTTGAGTCATATTCGTTAGAAATTGATTTAGTTTGTGTTTTTGAGTGTTTTGAGTCAAGTTAGAATCTATTTTCGTCCAAAGTAGTGTTTAGAGTCTAAAACTGCCCAGTTTGTGTTTTTAGGCAGTTTTGAGTGTTTTTGTGCTGTTTTGAGTCTTTTGAGTTGTTTTAGTGTTTTAGAGTCTAGTTTTGCATTCTTGGAGTCTAGTTTAGTGTTTAAACTTTGTTTTTTACGTTTTTGAGTCAGTTTCCAGTGTTTTAGCAATCCCTCCTAATCCCCGGTTTAGAACGATCTCTACTTATTCATATACTACAATTGTCAAAAGAGGGTTTAATTTGTGTGCTGTTTTACATCGCATCATATAATGAAATGCCTTCTAAGTAGCAACCAAGCAAAGAATAATGAGATCATGCAACGACTTTAGAAAACAAAGAATGCACAGATTTTTAACTCTCCAAAGAACGTTAAAGGCTCAAGTCTCTCAGGGTTGTAGCGTTAGTTTGAGTTACTTCCTTCAAGCATGTTACAAAAACTGATTTTATCTTCTTTTTTTTTTATTACATGTGAATTCATGAATGTCAACTACAACCAAGCATAAACCAAAGAGCAATTCAAACTTTCATCCATGTTTTTAACTTTCTTTAACAGTTATGCAATTAAAAACCAAATCCTCATCATTGTGTTGGAAGGTACCCTAAGACACAAACAAACACACAAAAACAACTCTTTTTGGGTTTTTCAAAACAATTGTTCAAATTTTTATGGTATTTTCGGATTTTCTTGTCAAAACACACTAAAAGACTCCAAAACAGCTTAAAAACACTTAAAAACACTGAAAACAACATTCAAAGTAATAGGTGATAAAAACCCACGAATTTCATGCAAAAACACTTTGTTACCCCCCCACACTTAAACCAAACATTGTCCTCAATGTTTCAAACATATACTCACAGAAAGCAAACAGCAATCAACACAACTAACTAACATAACAAAATGGCAAAGGAAAAGCAATAAAGAGAGAGAGTTTAGAAACGCAAATCTGGTTGTGGAGCCGGAGAGTTCCTAGGTCGTCTTTATTTGCATGGGTTGCCTCCCAAGAAGCGCTTGCTTTAACGTCTTCCAGCCGGACGATACTTCCATTTAAGTTCCCATGGTACCCACGGCATGCAGAGGTAGTTCTTCCACCACATGCTCCTCAAACAGCTCGTGCATTGGATCTTTGAATGGTAAGGGATAGTGATCCTTCCGGATTGTGGCATTGAACATCCTAAAATCAATGTAATCATGCCCACCAACTTGGATTTGATTGGGAATCTGCACCATACAAGGTAACAACCTATTAGTTGAAATGGGAATCGAATCTGGAATAGATGGCTTACCAATGTACTGCAATGAAGTGGCAGCACTATGAACATTCTTCCCCATGATATTTTCGACCAATTGGGGCCTTTTGAGGGCAGTGGCTGTATGGTCCTTGTGCTCCACTCCAATTCCCTCGTTTTGTATGGTTCTTGATGTATCCTTTGTGCTTGAACGGTCCGGCCCTATCTTTTTTATTTTATCCATGGCAAAACAAGAACGAACAATGTTAGGATTCTCAACAGACTTAGAAACATTAAATTTAATCTTATCACCACCAAACTTCATAGTTAACGTTCCCTTGGCCACATCAATCTTGGTTTGGGCTGTTTTCATGAATGGTCGGCCAAGTAAGAGTGGTAATGGATGGGAATGGTCTGAATCCTCCATGTCAAGCACATAGAAATCTGCAGGAAAAATCAAGTGGTCTACCTGCACCAAAACATCTTCCAAAACTCCTTTTGGGTATGCATTAGATCGATCGGCTAATTGGATAATAACACCATCATTTTTAAGCTCTCCTAAATTCATAGATGCATAAACAGAATATGGCATGACATTTATAGATGCACCTAAGTCTAACATGGCAGATTCAAAACGAGTATTTCCAATAACACAAGGAATTGTAAAACTACCCGGATCTTTGCATTTAGGGGGTAATTTCCTTTGTAAAACAGCAGAGACATTCTCACTTACTTGAACCACTTCTTTGTTAGAAATCCTTCTCCTTGCTGTACGAAGCTCTTTCAAAAACTTAGCATACCTTGGGACCTGCTTTATTGCATCAAGGAGTGGGATATTGACTTGAACTTTCCGGAATGTCTCTAGAATGTCCTTTTCAGCATCCTCTTTCTTTGATTGCCGCAACCTGCCAGGAAAGGGCACAATTAGTGGAGTAGAGCTAGAAGAATTCATATTGGAACTTACCTTGATGGTTGGGGATGGCTGCGGCAAAGATGTCTCTTTCCTTGCCGTGGGTTTGGGTGATTCATCCTCCTCCAATTGCAGCTTTGTGTCCTCTTCTTGACTTGATCTAGATGGTTGTGAATAAGTTCCAACCTGCTTACCACTTCTCAACGTGATTGCATTGGCGGTTTCAAATCCTCCTTTAGGATTAACAACGGTTGAACTAGGCAATCTGCCTTGTTCTCTGAATTGGCCCATGAATTCAGCCATTTGCCCCATTTGTTTCTTCAATTCATCCACCTCTTTAGCTTGATTTTTTATGCTCTGCACGTCCTGCGTCAAAGAGGTTAGTACTTGAAGAATTTTATCATTATTTAACGACGAACCTGAATTGGTTTGGGCCGAAGTTGGTTGAGGTTGTGGGGCTGCATACGGCCTTGGAAACATCCCAGGGGGCTATCTAAATCCGCTTTGTGGCTGTGCTTGCTGAGAATCCCTCCACTTGAAGTTTGGATGATCTCTCCATCCTGGATTGTATGTGTTTGAGTATGGGTCGTGTCTTTGTTGGGTTTGGCCTTGGAAACCCACGGCTTGGGCAGTTTCCCACCCCCCATTCTCAATCAATTGAGGGCATTGATCGTTGAGATGTCCCTGCATAGAACACACTCCACATATGGACGGCCCTTGTGCTTTGGTTCCATCCACAACCTGTGACAAAAGAAGAGTGAGATTAGCCATTTGAGATTGTAATTCTGAAATTGCATTTACCTCATTCACTTGTTGTTGCCGTGGCCCTTCTCTCTGTCCAACTCCTTCGTATTGTTGCGCATTCAAGGCTCGATTTGCAATTAGAGTCTTGGCAGCCACGGGTGTTTTGTCAACCAAAGCTCTTCCCGCTGAAGCATCAAGCATTTGTCTCTCAATGGGGAGAAGTCCTTCATAGAAATATTGAAGGAGAAGCTCTTCCTTCATTTGGTGTTGTGGACAAGAAGCAACAAGCGCCTTGAAACGCTCATAATAGGCTGGAAACGATTCCCCTTGGTTTTGTTGAATGCCACTTATCCTTTTCCTCAAGAGAATGACTCTTGAAGTTGGGAAAAATTTCTCTAAGAATGCGCGCTTCATGCTTTCCCATGAAGTAACGGTTCCAGGTGCTAGTTCGTAGAGCCAATCCTTAGCCTTTTCCAAAAGAGAGAATGGAAAGGCTTTCATCTTCAATATACTCCCATCAACATTGACAGGGGTCATGCTTGAACAAACCACTTCAAATTCCTTCAAGTGCTTGTTCGGATCTTCCATGGACAACCCGTGGAATTTGGGGATGTGGTGCAACAAGCTGGACTTCAATTCAAACTCATCAGTCTTGCCTTGAGCCGCCCTAGGATATTGAATGCATAAAGGGGTCGCATTGTCCAATCCCGAGGCTGAAAGTTCTTTGATTGTTCGGTTATCTGCAGCCATGTCGTGCTCCTCTTCCAAATCCTCTTCAATTTCAACTTCAGATTCGGAATTAGAACTTGAACTAAGTAGATCAGGTTCTGGGTGCTTCCTCTTCCTTCTCAAATCTCGCTCAAAATCGTCGTTAAACTCCAAGATATGTGCGTGAACGGGTTGAGAACTTCGAGTCATACACTAGTACCTAAAACAAAGAAAACAAAACAAATCAGAAAACTAAGCAAAACAGAAACAAAAACAAGTTAAAATACACGGCAGAAACTAGGGAGATTAGCAAGTTTGCTAATCCCCGGCAACGGCGCCAAAATTTGATGTGAGAATTACTTGACACTCAAATTAAAACCCTATCGACGTAGTATATGAAAGTAGGGATCGTTTTAGGCCGGGGATTAGAAGGGATGCTAATCTACACAAATTAGACTCTAAAACACTAAACTGGACTTAAAACAATGAAAACAAGTACTAGGGATCAATTTGGACGAATTTTAACTCTAGACACCTTTAAACAACCTAACTCGACTCAAATAACTCAAAACAAACTCAAAACAGCAAATAGAATTCAATTAAACAGTTTCTGGACTCTAAAGACTCAAAACAAGCTAAATAGACCTAAAACACACAAAACAAGTTATCTAGACTCTAAACTAACACCTAAGATTGATTTGAACGAAATTAAGACTCAAATTGACTCAGAAGACTAAGAGACTCAAGATTTGACGAATTTAGACTCTACTAACACAAACTAAAAGCAGGGGATTGGTTTTGAACGAATTTAAACTTAAACAAACTAAATTGTAAAGACAACTTAAAAGGGCACGAAATTGGTGATTTAAATGGGTGAATGGCTAGTTAGAAGGATCCTTATCCACACATAAACATATGCATCCCAGTTACTCTTTCGATAAACCATGAATGACAATGTTCCGAATTAATTGTATTGAACTAATCAATTCCCAGATTTCCCTAGATTCATTGAATTGAATGGATAACGCATCACAACCAAATTATTCTTTCTCAAACTCCCTAACTATGGAATACGCATGATAGAGACATTCAACAAAGATCATTAAGTTCAATGGAAATCATGAACATTGACAAGGCATTCATAACTATGGAAGACGCATGTTAATCCAGCCTAGGGTTTACTTAACATGATTGTGACTAGCAACCTTTACTACTTGTGAATATAAGTTCATAACGATTAGGTGAAATTCCCTTATATTCTAGCATCAAATTCATGCATGTAAACTAAGTATGCATCCTTAATCAACACACAAGAACAAGTTCTTAATAAAACAGATAAGTAAACCACATTCACAATTTATGAAATCATAACTGGAGTAAATCAAATCATAAGAAACATATATTCATGGCTTCAAATTCCCCCTCTAACTAATAGGGGCTTAGTTCCTCATGATAGCAATTAAACAAAGAAAACTGAATTGAAACATTGAAAACAAAGATAGACAACACCTAAGAACGCTCCAGCAGTAGTCACGACTTAGAGTGGCACCTTCTCCTTCCTTCCTTGAATAGCTGCGGCACAAGAGGGGTTTTCTGGGTTTGTGTGGATGATATGGCACGGCAGGGGTTGAATTAGGTCAGAAACTATGGAGAATGGTGAAGGATGGGTGCGGCAGAGAGTGGTGGATGATTTCTGGCGTGAATGATGTATATGGAGGGTGGTGTGTACGGCAAAGGGTTGATTAGTATATATATAGGCACCAAAAACCCTAAGTGAATCAGATTAGGACTTCTAAAAAGCCAAATCCATCCAGAAATAGGCTCAAAACAATCAGATTTCCAATGGGAAAGGGCCTAAGGTGCGGCAGATTTGGATAAGGAGGGATAAGGCTTCTAGAAAGCCTTGCAAGGCAAGGAAATCAGGTTTTCTGGAAAGCTAGGTGCGGCAAGGCTTAGGGTTTCTAGAAACTTAATTTAAATGTCCCCCAATCAGAAAATAAACCCTCATTGTACCAGGAATTGAATTAGAAAAGGATTAGGATAGGATAAGGTTTGTTAAGATAAGATAAGGGTTGGATAAGATAAGATAAGATAAGGTTGTTTGGATAATGTTTTGGATAATCCTCCTTCTTTTGAGCTGATTCCTTATCTTCAATGATTTGAATTTATTTCTCCAACCTTGAAACATATTCCCAACTCCATTTAAACTCCAAATTCGTCCATCTTCATGCCCATTGCTTGTGCTAACCATTCCAAGCCCAGATTTGCTCTAAAATGCTCCAAAATGCATCTTTTTGCCAATTTTGCTTTTGGACCTAAAAACACACGAAAATGACTTTAAACACTATACTAAGCAACAAATAGATAAGCAAATGCAAGAAAACACACTAACTAAGTAGCATAAATATGCTCCTATCACCATGCCCTTGTGCTTACTTCCCAAGTTCCTTGTTCATTCAACAAAGAAACAAGCTCTAGTGTTTGCATAAACTAAGGGTTGTTCTAAGCAACTCTTATTTCTTCATACAACGATTTGTAAGTGAAGAACTATGACACTAAAAGTGTTCATGTCTTTGTGCTAATCTTCATAAGTTCCTTTGTTCATACAACAAAGGAATGAGCATTGGTTGTTTGTGTTGTCCTCTTTATGATAGACTTATCTAACATGTTCTTTCAATCGATACATTATCAATAGGAAAATTGTGAGGATGAGACTACTTAGGCACATATACAATCCATTCAAGACAATCTATGGGATTGTTGTACCAAGTCCGGAAACTAAAGCCTTTGGCTTTTCTTTGTCAAGTTTTGGATAGCGTTTGCAAATATATCGGTAAATAAATACATAACGAATATAAATTGATTGATTTTAAGCCATTTGATCCGGGTCTTTAAATCAAATAGCACCACCCACTATTTTCGGCAAATTCCATATCCCTCATCGGAATTCAAGAGTTTTGGAGGAAACTGTTGTGAAAATTAACTTGACACACAAATTAAACCCTATTGATGTAGTATGTGTAAGTAGGGATTGTTCTAGCCGGGGATTAGAAGGAATGCTAATCTACACTAATTAAACTTTAAAACACTAAACTAGACTCAATTAACTCAAAACAGCAAATAGAACTCAAACTAGACAGTTTCTGGACTCTAGACACTCAAAACAAGCTAAATTAGACTTAAAACACACAAAACAGATTCTTTAGACTCAAAACTAACACCTAAGATTGATTTGAACGAAATTAAGACTCTAATTGACTCAAAAGACTAAGAGACTTAAGATTTGACGAATTTAGACTCTACTAACACAAACTAAAAGCAGGGGATTGGTTTTGAACGAATTTAAACTTAAACAAACAAAATTGTAAAGACAACTTAAAAAGACACGAAATTGGTGATTTAAATAGGTGAATGGCTAGTTAGAGGGCCCTTCTCCACACATGAACATATGCATATAAATCGATTTCCAGTTATTCTTTCGACAAACCATGAATGACAATGCCCCAAATTAATTGTGTAGAACTAATTAATTCTCAGATTTCCCTAGACTCATTGAATTGGATGAAAAGCATACGACAACCCAAATCATTCTTTATTAAACTCCCTAACTATGAAAAGCATGATAGAGACACAAAACAAAGATCATTAAGCTTTGTGAAAATCATAAGCATTGACAAGGCATTCGTGACTATGAAAAGCATGACACTCCTGCCAGGAATTTACTTAACGCGATCGTGACTAGCAACCTCCACTACTTGTAAATATAAGTTCATAACGATTAGGTGAAATTCCCTTATATTTTAGCATCAAATTCATGCATGCAAACTAAGTATGCATCCTTAATCAACACACAACAACAAGTTCTTAATAAAACAGATAAGTAAACCACATTCACGATTCATGAAATCATAACTGGAGGAAATCAATTCATATAAAACATATGTCCATGGCTTTGAATTCGCCTCTAACTATAAAGAAATTAGTTCCTCATGTTCGCAATCAGACAAATATAAATAAAATTAAACATTGAAAACAAAGGATAGAATACACCTAGAAAACGCTCCAGATTTCTTCCTTCCTTGCAAGGAAACAAGGTGTTTTGTTGAAAATTCGTGGGATTTTGTCACCTAGCACTTCTAAAGTTGTTTTTGACACAACCCGTCCCGAAGGAGGGCGTGCTGGCCGTCACGTGAGAGTGACGTAACCATTTGCACAGTTCGGAAGCTTTAAAATACCATTGTGAATTCTGTCAGAATACCGTTGGATTCCTCGTGGCCACCAAAGCTCTGCTCTAACTCGAACCTGGAGGGGCGCAAAACAAGGTGAGTGGGTCAGTAAAATAAGTCTTTCAAAATCTTTCCTTTATCAACATATACCTATCCACTCACTGTAAAACCCGTATACTTTCTCAGAAAATAGCATATATAAATATATATAGCTTCAGAAGTCTCAAAATACCATTCTTCATCATTTTTCAGAGAAATATGCCATGCCATGTGCCAAAAACATAATATGGATGCATCAACATAAATCAGGTGAAATAATAAATCAACCGGAGACCCTGCAGTGGTCCTGTACGGCTGATTCTAGAGCTCAATATCCAATCCAGCCGGAGTCACCAACTGTGACCTGTACGGCACTGCCGGAGTCGCCAACTGCGACCTGTACAGCACTACGCTGCACATGAGTCGGAACTACCTGTAGTAGTCTGTACGACTCGGATGGTGTAATAATACGCTCTAGTGCTTCTCTCATCAATCATCTGTGCACATAATCTAAGGTCACCTACTAGTCGGAACCGTCTCTAATGGTCTGTACGACTAGCATGTCGGAACCACCTCCAGTGGTCTGTACGACTAGCATCTACTTGGATCCAAGGTGAGCGTGTGATGCGGGTGAATAACATAAGCACTAACACCAGGGGTGCAGGTTATGAGCTATCAACATAAATCACATCAAACAATTCAATGAACCAAATGTAACTCACCTGATACTCACCTGTGCATCCGCAGCACCAATTCACATATATGCATCATATAATTTCTATGCATGGCATTTCAAATCACATGATTCATATAAATCTATGCATGGCATTTCAAAATATACTTTCATTCAAAAATCGATTTCTAGGAAAACGTTAAGTATATATATATACTGAAATAAACTGCCCACTCACAGTTATATCGAAGGGTCATAACCCCTTAGCCTTTCTCGACTGTGCTCGTCTTCCGCATAAGCCTCGCCTATATGAGAAGTAACCGAAATAACGTTAATTAAGCACATAACCAACTTTCGCTAATAACTTCTCATATATTGCTCAAATTGGGTATATGAATATACCACCGTGACCTACACAATCTCAGGAACATCCCCATATTTTTAGAAAAATTTTCCGACCACCCACGCGCCGCCACGCGCCGGCGAAGGCCGGTCAGACGCGCCGGCGAAGGCCAGTCAGACGCGCCGACCACGCGCGGGCACGTGCCAGGCACACTGACGGCGTCAGTTAACGCCGTCAAGAATATTCCAGGAATATTCCGTTAACTCCTAACGGTTTCCGTTAATTTTGACTGACGGCGTCAGGAATATTCCGTCCAACTGACGGAATATTCCTTCGTCTTCTCCGGCGACTCGCCGGCCGCCGGTGGGTTCGCCGGATTCTGGGTATTTTTCCAACTATGGTTTCTCACTCATTTTTCATCCATTTTTCATGCAATTGGTACCAAAATGAAGCTCTAAGCATGTAGAACACATCTAAACAAGTTTCAAGGCTTGAAAATCACAGGATTTTACCTGAGATAGCTCGATAGCTCGGCACACTTTAAAAACCTTCGATCTCGGTCCTCCGACGTCCAAACTCTACCAACGAAGTACCCCGAGACTCGTGAGGACCTCCTTAAGCTCACTGTGAGCTTGAAATTCCCTGAAATGCAAGATTTTACGTGTGCATGAACAGTGCACATTTTCGGGGTTAGGATTTCACGCCTAATCCGAGGGTTACAAGCTCCAAATTTGGTACCAAACTACTCAGGGGTTAACAAGGATCAAGAATCTTACCTTTTGGGCTTCGATCTGTGAAGAAATGGACGAGTTCTAACTCCGTCCGTACGTGCACAGCGTACGGGGAGAGTGTTCAGAGAGAGAGAGAGAGAGAGAGCTTACGGGGGAGAGAGAGAGGGAGAGGGGTAGTTAGGTGTGTGGTCAGCAACCCTAGCCACACAAAACCATAACAATTATTTTCCAAATAAATTTTTCCAAAACTTAGGATAGGACAATAAAACCAAAGATAATGTCACATACCATAGCAATTTAAGGGCAATCCCGTCATTTCACATCATCGATAAAATAATTCTGGGACGGGCTGTTACAATCTACCCACCTTATAAAAATTTCGTCCCCGAAATTTACATAATCAAAATCATCCACTAATACCCATAAAACAACCTCGAGTACATCTCTCTCATTCGATCCTCCGCCTCCCACGTAGCTTCTTCTCCTGAATGGTTCTTCCACAAAACTTTAACCAGCTGCACCGTCTTATTCCTCAGAGCCTTCTCTTTCCAATCCAATATAGTCACTGGCTCCTCATCATAAGTCAAATCTGAACCAATCTCCAAAGGTTGATGAGGTATCACATGTGAAGGATCTGAGACATAATGTCGAAGCATCGACACATGAAACACATTATGTACTTTAGACAGCTCTGGCGGTAACTCAAGTCTGTAAGCAACTTCACCGACCCGCTCGGTGATCTGGTACGGCCCGATGTACCTAGGACTCCACTTTCCTTTCTTCCCAAATTGAACAACACCTTCCAAGGCGATAACTTCAAGAATACCCAATAACCGACCTTATACACTCTATCGGTAGCATGCCTGACTGCTAAGTTCTTTTGTCCATCTTGTGCTGCTTTCAGGTTAGACTTAATCACCTGAATGTTTTGAGTAATCTCTTCCACTAACTCAGGGCCCACTAAAACTCGTTCACTAACCTCTGACAACATAAAGATGTACAACAAGCTTTCTCATAAGATGCCTCAAGTGGTGTCCTACCACTACTCGAATGAAGGTTATCGTTGTAGGCAAATTCCATTAAATTCAACTTTTAATCCAAGCATCACCAAACTACCATACCGAAGATCTTAGTATATCATCCAAATTCTGAATGGTCCTGTCTCTGTCTGAAGATGATATGCTGCACTATAAAGTAATCTTGTATCCGAAGTTTCTTGAAAAGTTACCTAGAACTTAAAAGTGACCAACATACCCAAAAGCTCAACAGATTCGTAAGTCCAAATCTCTTTTCCATAAAACAAATAATTAACCGTTGCACTTGTCTGGAAAGGTTGCTGCTCTTCACTGGAGTAAAATACGTTACTTAGTACACCGATCAACTATCACCTCAATTTCCATCATACCCATCTCGTGAACGAGGAAGTTTGTACACATAATCCAAAGGCTTCTTTCTTTCCGTTTTAACTTACTGACATATGATATATTTACTTACATACCCAAAATTTCTCTTTTCATACCCGGCTAATAGTAAAATGGTTAAATGGTATGATACATCTTAATACTTCCGGGATGCATTGTAGAAGCTGAACAGTGTACTTTGTCCAAAAATTGCTTTCTTTAATTCCACATCATTAAGCACATACATCTTGTTCTCTTGCATAAACATGCCATCTGATTCTCTAACTCTGAGATCTTTCTTTTTCTCGATATTCTTTGCCTAAATAAATTCCTGGTTTCTTCATCAATTCTCTGGGCATCGAGTATACGATTAATTAAAATAAGCTTAACTTGGATACTAGCAAGCAAGGCTTCTTCTCGTTCTTCTATTTCCAACTTTACTCCAGTAGATCTCAAATCCGCAAGAAGAGGAACATAACAAGCATACAAAGCATTTATTCTCACGAGAGTCTTCATACTAAGTACATCAGCCCAAGCATTTGCACGATCACCTGGTCGTGCAATCATAATCACTAAACAACTCAATCCACCTTCGTTATCTAAAATCAAGATCCCTCTGAGAAGACAGATATTGGAAATTCTTACGATCCATACAAAACTTACACTTTTCTTCATAAAGATAATTTCTCCAAATCTTCAAGCCAAGATGATAGCGATTAATTCCAAATCATAGTTAGGGTAATTCATCTCATGAAGTTCAATTGCCGCAAAGAGCAATTACCCTATCTTTGTATCAATACACATCTCAAACCACTCAAAGAAGCATCCTTATAGACCTCATAACTTCCGTTATCATCTGGGAGTGCTAACACAAGTGCATAGGTGAGGAAATACTTCAACTGTTGAAAACTTTATTCACCATTTTCATCCCACTCAAACTTAACCTCTTTTCTCGTCTATCTCGTCAATGGCAGGGTAATGACTGAAAAATCTTTCACAAACCGTCCATAATAGCCAGTTAAGCTAAGAAAACTCCGAATCTTAGTCACGGTTCGCGATTGTTCCAAATTCTCAACTTCTGCTACCTTTAAAGAATTCACTTGAATACTTTAAGTAGGTATAACATGTCCCAGAAATGCCACCTGATTCATCTAACATTGGCATTCACTAAACTTAGAATATATCGACGACCCCTCAAACTTTGTAATACCACTTTAAAATGTCTAGCACGTCCTGCTCTAGTATTAGAGTATATCAGAATATCGTCAATGAAAACAAACACAAACTTGACAAGATATTCTCGAAATATTTCATTCACCAAACTCAAGAGAGCAGCAAGCGCATTCGTCAATCCGAATGGCATTACCAAAAACTCATTAGACTATAACAAGTCCTGGAAGTTATCTTAGGGACATCCTTACTAAATCTTCAATTGGTTAATAACCAAACCTTAAATCAATCTTTGAAAATACACAGGCACCTCTAGGCTGATTAAACAATCATTAATACGCGATAATGAACAACGATTCCCAATCGTTACTCGATTCAATTTTCCATAGTCAATGTATAGCCTTAATGTCCACATTTTTCCTCATAAATAAACTGGCTCTCCACGACGACATACTAGGTTGAATGGAACCTTTATCAACCAATTCTTGCAACTGACTTTCAATTCCCTTAACTCATCATGAACCAATCTCTAATATAAGGTCCGTACCTGGAAACAAATTAATAGAGAACTCCATATCTTTGCCTGGTGGCAATCCAGGTAAATTCTCAAGGAAAACGTCTAATCACCTTGACCTCTTCCACACTACTCAGAGCAATATCTCTTAGTACCTCATGAACTAAATATCTTAGGTAGCCATTCAATAATAATCTTTTTGCTCTCACAGCAGAACTAACGGCATACCTCACTACACTTTGCATCCCCCAAAAGTAACCTCTGGTCACCCAAGTCGATGGAAAGCAACTGATTTCCCGTAGCAATCTATCTTGGCACAATCATAATGCAACCAATCTGTGCCAAAAATCACATCAAATCCACAATATCCAACTGGATAAGATTCATAGGCATAACAACATCTTTCACCATCACTGGACACTCTGAATAACACCATACTAACGTAGGATGACCTACTTGTTTACTCGCTTAACGAATCCAACAATAAGTTATGGATATTACGGTCTGCAGCCCGCAATAATGATAACTCACTGTTGTCTCGATAAGTAAGCAACAATCCTCAAGAATACAACATTACCATCTTGCCCTTCATTAGAATTACATATGCATGCCTCGATCGTGCTCCATCATTACTCTCTTTGGCAACATCATCAATAACAAGGAATATATCAGCCGGAATCAGCTAGTATGACCTGTGCGACTGAACCTATAGCTCGTCCACCCAGCCGGAGTCATCTAATATGACCTGTGCGGCTGTACTCATAACCCATCGATCCATGCTAGTATATAAGTCGGAGTTACCTCTAGTGACCTGTACGACTCTAATCCTGTACACCACGGCTCATCTAACCAAAATTTCTAGATCCAGGTACCTGCGGAATCAGCGCTAGTGGTGGCAAAGAAGACTATGGAGGCATTTACTGATTCTGGGGACAATTTGCAGCTCTATGTCCCATTTATCCACATATAAAGCATCCACTGCTTTCTTGTCTATACTCTCCAGAGTGTATGCTATTGTACCGACAGCACAAAGGTACATTCCCTCTATCTGAATCACCTTGTCTCTGAAATCTGGAATCACCAGTGAATCTACCACCATACCTCTTACCAGTGGCACAAAAACCTCAGCTGGAAGAACTAGAACTAGCTTCACTTCTCTTGAAGCTCTGAGTCTTACAGGGTCCTTGAGATGACGGATCTATACCCTTATCGTCTTTCCTCCAATTCCCATTCTTTTCTTATTCCTTTTTACTCTCGCTGAGCATAACCTCAGAGTCCTCAATTCTCAACAACATCTCGTAAAACTCCTGGTAAGAAGCACAATAAATAGTGGTCGTCAAAAAACGCCAATTCCTCTTATTATCCAGCTTAAAACAACATAACACCTCGACCGGATTAACAACATCCGTATGATAACGAGAAAACTCCGCTACTTTCCATAGTACTCATTTGTCGTCATCTTTCCTTGTCTCAAATTGCAAACTCTCACTTCTTACCATCCATTTATATCGGAGGACTAAACCTTTCCTTAAACAATTCTTTAAACAACTCTCAAATAGCTATTTCCTCCGGTGACATCATATAAGACTCCTGTCTCCATCAGGATGCAAATTCAATGCTCAGAAATCAGGTAGTCGTTTTGACCTACCGTCAAAAGAAAGATTCCCTTGACTTTGCATAATCTAAAACTCATTTTCCAACTGATTAAGTCATCGACCTGCTCCCTCAGGTCATCATTTTCCCTAAAGTGATTCAGCATCAACTTATATCCAGTCCTAAGAGAAAAATCCTTTGGATAATAGACTGAGTCACATTAGTACTAGTTTCCCATAACCGAACTAAATATGGAAAACTAGACTCAACTAAACGACGTGGCTCACTACGAGGCGGTATAGTTCTGACAGAAAACACTAGAGAATTCTCAAGATGTACGGGTTGTGTCAGTTTTTCATTGTTTTTGAGTGTTTTTAGGGTGTTTTGAAGTGTTTTTATGTGTCTTGAAAGAAAAATACGAAAATTTTGAAAAAAAAATCGAAAAAGTTTTGAAAAATACCAAAAAGAGTCGTTTTTGTGTGTTTGTGTCTTAGGGTACCTTCCAACACAATGATGAGGATTTGGTTTTTAATTGCATGACTGTTAAAGAAAGTTACAAACATGGATTGAAGTTTGATATGCTCTTTTGTTTATGCTTGGTTATAGTTGACATTCATGAATTCACATGTAATCACAAAAAGGATAAAATCAGTTTTTGTAACATGCTTGAAGGAAGTAACTCAAACAAACGCTTCAACCTTGAGAGACTTGAGCCTAAACTTTGTTTGGAGAGTTATTAATCTTGACATTCTTGTTTTCTAAAGTCGTTGCATGATCTCATCATTCTTTGCTTGGTTGCTACTTAGAATGCGTTTCATCATTATAGTTCCAAATACTAGAACTTATACCTGTTTCATTCAAAGCATAAAATTGATTAGCATAACAAATAACAAGATAAAGTTGTTTAGTTAAAACCAGAGCCAAAAAGCCTTAACCCTTTGCATATGTATTGTAGGTTTAACCCCTTTGAGCCTTATTTAGCCTATTTTCTTTGTTAGCTGCATTATCCTTACCTAGCCTAGTATATAGGACTATCCATACCCTTGTTCTTAAAGGATAGTGAAGCATGACTTAGAGGGAATTCCTTTTGATCAACAATTTGCAGAGAAACAAGTGTGGGGGATGGTTTTTAGTGGTTTGGGTGAAAAGAAAAAAAAAGGAAAAAAATTCGTAGAAAAAGAAGTAGAAAGAAAAAGTGTGAAAAAGAAAGAAAAAGAGTTGAAAAATAAGTGAGGATGAGCTCACAAGTATTGTTTGTTGAAGAAAGGTCCAAAACATCAAAAATCTGACCCTAGAATCTGTGAATTATTCCCTTTGTGTTTAAAGTTGATTTCTGCTTTCAAAAGTATATTCTAAGTGTCAATTTCATTATTTTGCTTACTATTTCTTTAAGAACCTTTGTTTATCTCTTACCTTTCCTTGTTAGCCAATACCTTAGTGATAGGAGCATATTTACATCACTTAGTTAGCTTGTTTCCTTGCATTTAGGTTGTGAGTTCTTAGTTATTTTAGTCTTTTAAGCCATTTTCGTGTGTTTTCAGGTTCTAAGGGCTAAAGGAGCAAGAAAGTGCATTTTGGTGCCTTTTGGAGCAGTTTTAGGCTTGGGATGGATTGCACATGCTTGGAGCTAAGTGGATGGACGAAATTGACGATCAAATGAGCTTAGGATCGAATGAAGAATGAAGAGTTCAAAATTGGAAGCCAAAGTTTCTAAAGTTGGAAGTTTCCATTCTTGGAGGTTTCCATTCTTGAAAGTTTCTATTCTTGGCTTAGAAGTTTCCTAATCCTTCATCACCTATGTTCCAGCCATAAAAGGGTTCCAAAACATGTTAGGTTGCCTCATTACATGTTTCTAGAAGTCCTAGAACCTTTCCCTAACCTTGCCACATATCTCCTTTCCCTTTTCTTCCAAAATCTGGCACATAAGTGCCTTTCCCTTTCTTTCCACAACCTTGCCGCACAAGGGATCCTCTTCTTACCTATTTTCTGACCCAAAATCACATTCCCTTTGTGTTCTATGCCTTTGATAGGAGCATATTTATGCTACTTAGTTAGTGTGTTTTCTTGCATTTGCTTAGTTATTTGTTGCTTAGTATAGTGTTTAAAGTCATTTTCGTGTGTTTTTAGGTCCAAGAAGCAAAGTTGGCAAAAAGATGCATTTTGGAGCATTTTAGAGCAAATCTGGGCTTGGAATGGATAGCACAAGCAATGGGCATGAAGATGGACGAATTTGGAGTTTAAATGAAGTTGGGAATATGTTTCAAGGTTGGAGAAATAAATTCAAAACATTGAAGATAAGGAATCAGCTCAAAAGATGGAGGATTATCCAAAACATTATCCAAACATCCTTATCTTATCTTATCTTATCCAACCCTTATCTTATCTTAACAAACCTTATCCTATCCTAATCCTTTTCTAATTTAATTCCTGGTACAATGAGGGTTTATTTTCTGATTGGGGGACATTTAAATTGAGTTTCTAGAGACCCTAAGCCTTGCCGCACCTAGCTTTCCAGAAAACTTGATTTCCTTGCCTTGCAAGGCTTTCTAGAAGCCTTATCCCTCCTTATCCAAATCTGCCGCACCTTAGGCCCTTTCCCATTGGAAATCTGATTGTTTTGAGCCTATTTCTGAATGGATTTGGCTTTCTAGAAGTCCCAATCTGATTCACCTAGGGTTTTGGTGCCTATATATATACTAATCAATCCTTTGCCGTGAAGAACACCCTCCATATACACCATTCACGCCAGAAATCATCCACCACCCCCTGCCGTGCCATATCATCCACACAGACCCAGAAAACCCCTCTTGTGCCGCAGCTATTCAAGGAAGGAGAAGGTGCCACTCTAAGTCGTGACTACTGCTGGAGCGTTCTTAGGTGTTGTCTATCTTTGTTTTCAATGTTTCAATTCAGTTTTCTTTGTTTAATTGCTGTCATGAGGAACTAAACCCCTATTAGTTAGAGGGGGAATTTGAAGCCATGAATATATGTTTCTTATGATTTGATTTACTCCAGTTATGATTTCATAAATTGTGAATGTGGTTTGCTTAACTGTTTTATTAAGAACTTGTTCTTGTGTGTTGATTAAGGATGCATACTTAGTTTACATGCATGAATTTGATGCTAGAATATAAGGGAATTTCACCTAATCGTTATGAACTTATATTCACAAGTAGTAAAGGTTGCTAGTCATAATCATGTTAAGTAAACCCTAGGCTGGATTAACATGCGTATTCCATAGTTATGAATGCCTTGTCAATGTTCATGATTTCCATTGAACTTAATGATCTTTGTTGAATGTCTCTATCATGCGTATTCCATAGTTAGGGAGTTTGAGAAAGAATAATTTGGTTGTGATGCGTTATCCACTCAATTCAATGAACTTAGGGAAATCTGGGAATTAATTAGTTCAATACAATTAATTCAAAGCATTGTCATTCATGGTTTATCGAAAGAATAACTGGAAATCAATTCGTATGCATATGTTCATGTGTGGAGAAGAACCCTCTAACTAGTTTTCACCCCTGAATTCACCTTTATCTCTTTCAATTTACTTTGTTTGCTTAAATCTGCTTAGTTTTGCTTAAATCGTCCAAAAACCCCCCTAGTTCTTAATTGAGTCTTAGTTTGTTTAAATTCGTCCAAATCTGTCCCCTTTTAGTGTTTTGAGTCTAACTAGTCCAAAAGTCATCCAATTCACTTCATAGTACCTGTTTTCATTGTCTAGAGTCCAGTTTTAGTGTTTTAGAGTTTAATTTGTATAGATTAGCATCCCTTCTAATCCCCGGCCTTAAACGATCCCTACTTTCATATACTACGTCGATAGGGTTTTAATTTGAGTGTCAAGTAATTCTCACATCAGCCTTGCCGCACAAGGAGGAGCCTTTCTTACTTATTTTGTGCCTCAAAACACATTCCTAAATCTGTCTTACAATTCTGCCGAATTTCCTTTCCTATTCTCTTTAATTCCTGCACCTTACTTGCCTATTTTCTGCCCAAAAATACTTCCCCTTTCTCTTACAAATCAATGCACACCTTCTTTCCCTTTCTCTCTTAATTTCTGACCTTTAAAACACATTCCTTTTCTCTCCTACATATTCTGCCGAATTTTACTTTCTTATTCTCTTTGATTTTCTGATTGCCTTTCAACCCTAGCCCTATAAATAAAGCCATCCGCACCATTTAGTCTCTCTCTCACTCTCTGGACAGATTCTCTGCGTCCATTCCATCCACCTATCTACCTATCCATCCTCTACCACCCATTCACGCCAGAATTCCTTCCCCAACCCTAGCCGCACCTATCCTTCACCATTCTCCATAGTTTCTGACCTAAAACAACCCCTGCCGCACCATACATCCATCCTAGCCATAAACCCAGCCTTCTACACAATCCATAATCCCAAAACTCACCAACAACCCTTGTGCCGCAGCAAAGAGGAAGGAGGAAAGCCCTTGGATGTGCCTGCCATTCAAGTTAGGATTGCTGGAACGTTTAGGTGTAATCTTTCTTTTGTTTTCAATGTTTCAATTCAATAATCTTTGTTCTGTGAGTATGAGGAACTAAACCCCTCTTAGCTAGGGGGGGATTCGAAACCATGATTATTATACTTGCAATGTGAATTGATTACTTTCAGTTGTGATTTCATAAGTTGTGAATTCAATTTGTTTAACTGCTTGATGGATAACTTATTCTTGTATGTTGATTGAGGGTCGACACTTAGTTTGCATGCATGAGTTTGATGCTAGAATATAAGGGAGTTTCACCTAATAGTTACAAACTTATATTCACAAGTAGTGGAGGTCGCTTATAAACGATCGCGTTAAATGAATTCTTGGCAGGAGTTTCATGCTCATCATAGTAACGAATGCCTCGTCAATGCTTATAGTTCTCACAAGGCTTAATGATCTCTGATTGTATCTTTATTGTGCTGCTCACGTAGGGGACTTTTAGAGAATGTTTTGAGTTGTTATATGCGCTTTCCCGTCCAATTCAATAACTTAAGGAGAACTTGAAGGTTAATTTAAGCGGACCTAATTAACCTGGGGTGTTGAGTTTCATGATTTATCGAAAGAACAACTGAAAATTGGTTTATGTGCAAGTGTGTCATGTGTGGAGAAGAATCCTCTAGCTAGCCCATCATCCATATTTTATCCAAATTTGTCCAAAATCTGTTTTAGTTTACAATCTGTTTATTTTGTTTTCAAATTCGTCAGAATCAAATCCCCCTTTATTTTGAAGTGTTAGATTAGTTAAAATCTGTTTTGATTTGTGTTTTTAAGTGTCTTGAGTCAAGTTAAAATCTATTTTCGTCCAAAGTAGTGTTTGAAGTTCAAAACTGCCCAGTTTGTGTTTTTAGGCAGTTTTGAGTGTTTTTGTGCTGTTTTGAGTCTTTTGAGTTGTTTTAGTGTTTTAGAGTTTAGTTTTGCATTTTTTGAGTCTAGTTTAGTGTTTTAATCATTTTGAGTCAGTTTTGAGGTTTTAGCAAGCCCTCCTAATCCCCGGTCCAGAACGATCCCTACTTGCATCTATACTACAATTGTCAACAAGAGGGTTAAATTTGTGTGCTTATATATTTCGCATCACTTAGCCCCGTTACAACCTTTTGACTTCTATCTTGATTGTTATGTGTTTCAATATGTGGAGTTTGGGATTGATATGAGCATATGGTGTCCCTGGTTCTCGCGTCTAAGTAGTGGCATTCCATTCACGAGATCATATATATACATGCATTTATAATTCCAGAAAGTGCCTTCTTTGTTAAAACATATGTGAGTGTTTAGTTTTTCATGTTTACATCAATCTTCTCACATATACCTAGTGTAGGGAGTCTAGTCAGAAAATCTGTGTGAAAATAGAGTGTATATCTTGTGAGGAATTGAGGGATTCTCTAAGGCATGTTACTACATTAAAAAATGTTGTTCTAATTGATTAAATGCGAGCTAGTGAGTGGCTACTGCGATTAAGTATAAGTTCGAGGGTAGGGATAATTGAAACCTATGTAAGTAATGATTTTTAACATTTTATGTACCATTGGAAATCCCTGAGGCAAACGTTGGAAGGTTTAGGTTATGTTTTGTGTGTTTTGTTTACTTAGGTTGTGTTTTGTTTGTTTTGTTTAGTTTTGTTTTCTTTGTTTGTTTTGTTTTGCTCGAGGACTAGCAAAAGCTAAGTGTGGGGGAATTTGATAGGAGCATATTTATGCGACTTAATTGGCTTGTTCTTGTGCATTTTTGTTGTGTTTCCTTAGTTATTTTAGTGTTTAAAGTCATTTTCGTGTGTTTTCAGATTCTAAGGACAAAGTATGCAAGAAGATGCATTTTGGAGCTTTTTGGAGCAAAATTGGGCCTGGAATGGATATCACATGTTTGGAGCAAAAGGAATGGACGAAATTGAAGACTTGAAGATGTTAGGATTCCTAATTGAAGATGGATTCCTACTCAAATGAGGATTCCTACTCACATGAGGATTCCTACTTGAAGTAGGAAAGTTAAGCCAAGGTTTCCTATTTTGGTTTGACCTTTCCTAATCCTAATTGTTCCTAAATTCCAGCAACTTTGAAGGCTTCCAATGCATTCTAGGACACAAATTGAAGGACCTAGACCACCTAAGGACCCTTGCCGCACCCCTTGGACTTTCCCTCTTCCTTGCCGTGCAAGGGGGAGTTCTTTCTTTCCTATTTTCTGCATTTAAAGCACATTCCCTTTTAATTTAGATCCTTGCCGCAAATCCCTTGCACTTTCCCTTAGTTTTCTGATTTTGTTTCCTCTTTTTAGAGCTTTTGACTTAATTTCTGTTTACCTAAATAACCTAGGGTTTTAATTCCTGAAACCTTTAAAAATAAACTTCCTTGTTGCAGCCAAAAAAATCATCATTCATTCACCCATTCTCGCCAGAAATCCTTCCCCACTCTCAGCCGCACCTATCCTTCACCCTTCTCCATAGTTTCTGACCTAATCCACTCCTTGCCGCACCATACATCCATCCTAGCCATAAACCCAGCCTACCACCCTCTACCATAACTCACCTACATCCATTTACCACACACTCATTGTGCCGCAGCCTTGCAAGGAAGGAAGAAATCTGGAGCGTTTTCTAGGTGTATTCTATCCTTTGTTTCAATGTTTAATTTTATTTATATTTATGCTACTTAGTTATGTGTTTCCTTGCATTTGCTTAGCTATTTGTTGCTTAGTATAGTGTTTAAAGTCATTTTCGTGTGTTTTTAGGTCCAAGAAGCAAAGTTGGCAAAAAGATGCATTTTGGAGCATTTTAGAGCAAAACTGGGCATGGAATGGATAGCACAAGCAATGGGCATAAGGATGGACGAATTTGGAGTTTAAATGAAGCTAGGATTATGTTTCAAGGTTGGAGAAATAAATTCAAAACATTGAAGATAAGGAATCAGCTCAAAAGAAGGAGGATTATCCAAAACATTATCCAAACAACCTTATCTTATCTTATCTTATCCAATTCTTATCTTATCTTAACAAACCTTATCCTATCCTAATCCTTTTCTAATTCAATTTCTGGTACAATGAGGGTTTTAATTTCAGTTTAGGAGACATAAAAACCTTATCTCCTCCATGCCGCACCTAGCCTTCTAGAATATCTGATTTCCTTGCCTTGCAAGGCTTTCTAGAAGCCTTATCCCACCTTATCCTACTGTGCCGCACCTTAGGCCCTTTCCCATTGGAAATCTGATTGTTTTGAGCCTATTTCTGGATGGATTTGGTTTTCTAGAAGTCCCAATCTGATTCACTTAGGGTTTTTGGTGCCTATATATATTAAAACACCCTTTGCCGTGCACACCACCCTCCATAAACAACCAATCACGCCAGAAATCATCCCCTACCCCCTGCCGTGCCATATCATCCACACAAACCCAGAAAACCCCTCTTGTGCCGCAGCTATTCAAGGAAGGAGAAGGTGCCACTCTAAGTCGTGACTACTGCTGGAGCGTTCTTAGGTGTTGTCTATCTTTGTTTTTAATGTTTCAATTCAGTATTCTTTGTTTAATTGCTGTCATGAGGAACTAAACCCCTATTAGTTAGAGGGGGAATTTGAAGCCATGAATATATGTTTCTTATGATTTGATTCACTCCAGTTACGATTTCATAAAGTATGAATGTGGTTTACTTTTCTGTGCTTATTAAGAACTTGTTTATGTATGTGGGTTGGGGGTCGACACTTGATTTGCATGCATAAATTTGATGCTAGAATATAAGGGAATTTCACCTAATCGTTATGAACTTATATTCACAAGTAGTAAAGGTTGCTAGTCACAATTGTGTTAAGTAAACCCTAGGCAGGAGTAACATGCGTATTCCATAGTTATGAATGCCTTGTCAATGTTTATGATTTCCATTGAACTTAATGATCTTTGATATGTATCTCTATCATGCGTATTCCATAGTTAGGGAACTTGATAAGAATAATTTGGTTGTGATGCGTTATCCATTCAATTCAATGAACTTAGGGAAATCTGAGAATTAATTAGTTCTATACAATTAATTTGGAACATTGTCATTCATGGTTTATCGAAAGAGTAACTGGGAATCAAGTTGTATGCATATGTTCATGTGTGGATAAGGATCCCTCTAACTAGCCATTCACCCATATAAATCCCCAATTTCGTGCAGATTTCATTAAGTACTTTAAGTTTCTTGTTTTGTTTTCAAATTCGTTCAAAAACAAACCCCCCTTTACTTGTTGAGTCATATTAGTTAAAATCTGTTTTGATTTGTGTTTTTAAGTGTCTTGAGTCAAGTTAAAGTCTATTTTCGTCCAAAGTAGTGTTTAGAGTTCAAAACTGCCCAGTTTGTGTTTTTAGGCAGTTTTGAGTGTTTTTGTGCTGTTTTGAGTCTTTTGAGTTGTTTTAGTGTTTTAGAATTTAGTCTTGCATTCTTTGAGTCTAGTTTAGTGTTTTAAACTTTGTTTTTACGTTTTTGAGTCTTATTTGTGTTGATTAGCATCCCTAGTTAATCCCCGGTTTAGAACGATCCCTACTTGCATCTTTACTACAATTGTCATCAATAGGGTTTAATTTGTGTGTCAAGTTAATTCTCACACCAAATTTTGGCGCCGTTGCCGGGGATTAGCAAACTTGCTAATCTCCCTAGTTTCTGCCGTGTATTTTAACTTGTTTTTGTTTCTGTTTTGCTTAGTTTTCTGATTTGTTTTGTTTTCTTTGTTTTAGGTACTAGTGTATGACTCGAAGTTCTCAACCCGTTCACGCACATATCTTGGAGTTTAACGACGATTTTGAGCGAGATTTGAGAAGGAAGAGGAAGCACCCAGAACCTGATCTACTTAGTTCAAGTTCTAATTCCGAATCTGAAGTTGAAATTGAAGAAGATTTGGAAGAGGAGCACGACATGGCTGCAGATAACCGAACAATCAAAGAACTTTCAGCCTCGGGATTGGACGATGCGACCCCTTTATGCATTCAATATCCTAGGGCGGCTCAAGGCAAAACTGATGAGTTTGAATTGAAGTCTAGCTTGTTGCACCACATCCCCAAATTCCACGGGTTGTCCATGGAAGATCCAAACAAGCACTTGAAGGAATTTGAAGTGGTTTGTTCAAGCATGACCCCTGTCAATGTTGATGGGAGTATATTGAAGATGAAAGCCTTTCCATTCTCTCTTTTGGAAAAGGCTAAGGATTGGCTCTACGAACTAGCACCTGGAACCGTTACTTCGTGGGAAAGCATGAAGCGCGCATTCTTAGAGAAATTTTTCCCAACTTCAAGAGTCATTCTCTTGAGGAAAAAGATAAGTGGCATTCAACAAAGCCAAGGGGAATCGTTTCCAGCCTATTATGAGCGGTTCAAGGCGCTTGTTGCTTCTTGTCCACAACACCAAATGAAGGAAGAGCTTCTTCTCCAATATTTCTATGAAGGACTTCTCCCCATTGAGAGACAAATGCTTGATGCTTCAGCGGGAGGAGCTTTGGTTGACAAAACACCCGTGGCTGCCAAGACTCTAATTGCAAATCGAGCCTTGAATGCGCAACAATACGAAGGAGTTGGACAGAGAGAAGGGCCACGGCAACAACAAGTGAATGAGGTAAATGCAATTTCAGAATTACAATCTCAAATGGCTAATCTCACTCTTCTTTTGTCACAGGTTGTGGATGGAAACAAAGCACAAGGGCCGGCCATATGTGGAGTGTGTTCTATGCAGGGACATCTCAACGATCAATGCCCTCAATTGATTGAGAATGGGGGTTGGGAAACTGCCCAAGCCGTGGGTTTCCAAGGCCAAACCCAACAAAGACACGACCCCTACTCAAACACATACAATCCGGGATGGAGAGATCATCCAAACTTCAAGTAGAGGGATTCTCAGCAAGCACAGCCACAAAGTGGATTTAGACAGCCCCCTGGGATGTTTCCAAAGCCGTATGCAGCCCCACAATCTCACCCAACTTCGGCCCAAACCAATTCAGGTTCGTCGTTAAATAATGATAAAATTCTTCAAGCACTAACCTCTTTGACGCAGGACATGCAGAGCATAAAACATCAAGTTAAAGAGGTGGATGAATTGAAGAAACAAATGGGTCAAATGGCTGAATTCATGGGCCAATTCCGAGAACAAGGCAGATTGCCTAGTTCAACCATTGTTAATCCTAAGGGAGGATTTGAAACTGCCCAAGCAATCACGTTGAGAAGTGGTAAGCAGGTTGGAACTGATTCACAACCATCTAGATCAAGTCAAGAAGAGGACAAGAAGCTGCAATTGGAGGAGGATGAAGCACCAAAACCCACGGCAAGGAATGCACAATCCTTGCCGCAGCCAATCCCCACTCCTAAACCGTCCTCAACCATCAAGGTAAGTTCCAATATGAATTCTTCAAGCTCTACTCCACTAATTGTGCCCTTTCCTGGCAGGTTGCGGCAATCAAAGAAAGAGGATGCTGAAAAAGACATTCTAGAGACATTCCGGAAAGTTCAAGTCAATATCCCACTCCTTGATGCAATAAAGCAAGTCCCAAGGTATGCTAAGTTTTTGAAAGAGCTTTGTACAACAAGGAGAAGGATTTCTAACAAAGAAGTGGTTCAAGTAAGTGAGAATGTCTCTGCTGTTTTACAAAGGAAATTACCCCCTAAATGCAAAGATCCGGGTAGTTTTACAATTCCTTGCGTTATTGGTAGTACTAAGTTTGAACATGCCATGTTAGACTTAGGTGCATCTATAAATGTCATGCCATACTCTATTTATGCATCTATGAATTTAGGAGAGCTTAAAAATGATGGTGTTATTATCCAATTAGCCGATCGTTCTAATGCATATCCAAAAGGAGTTTTGGAAGATGTTTTGGTGCAGGTTGGAAATCTGATTTTTCCAGCGGATTTTTATGTGCTTGACATGGAGGATACACCCCATTCTACCCCATTGCCGATCCTCCTTGGGAGACCTTTCATGAAAACAGCCCGCACCAAGATCGATGTGTTCAAAGGGACGTTGACAATGGAATTTGATGGGGAAGTTATTGATTTCAATCTTGCTGAAACTATTAAATTTCCTAAAGAAAATCATTCTTGTTTTGCTATTGATATATTTGATGAATTAGCGCAGGATTACCTTGATTCCTTGGATAGGGACCCCCTTGAATCAACAATTGCACAAGGAATTGGGCAAAAACCCAATGTTGCCGTGCCTATAAGTGAAGAAGAGGCCGAGATGGTGGCTGCCCTAGAGTCACTACCTCAGCACCATGGTAAGCCTTCAGAACCAATTTCAATTCCAATTTCTACTAACAAGTTGTTACCCTCAGTGATTCAGGCACCCGTACTTGAGCTTAAACCATTGCCGGATCATTTGAAGTACGTCTTTTTGGGAGATAACGAGACATTGCCCGTCATTGTATCCTCCACACTCACGGCAACAGAGGAAGGAAAGTTAATTCAGGTGTTGAAAGAGCACAAAACAGCCATTGGATGGACATTGGCCGATATTAGGGGGATTAGCCCTACAACATGCATGCATCGCATACTTCTAGAGGAGGGGGCTAAACCAACTCGAGAGGCTCAACGCCGACTCAACCCTCCAATGATGGAAGTTGTGAAGAAGGAGATTATAAAGCTTCTTGATTGTGGAGTAATTTATCCAATCTCAGATAGCCGTTGGGTTTCACCGGTGCAATGTGTTCCAAAGAAATCCGGAGTCACTGTGGTGAAGAATGCCGAGAATGAACTTGTGCCCACACGTATCCAAACAGGTTGGAGAGTGTGCATTGACTATAGGAAGCTAAACGCCACCACGAGGAAGGACCACTTCCCTTTGCCGTTCATTGATCAAATGCTTGAAAGGTTAGCCGGTCATTCTTTTTATTGTTTTCTTGATGGGTACTCTGGATATAATCAGATTGTTATAGCTCCGGATGACCAAGAAAAGACCACTTTCACGTGCCCCTTTGGTACCTTTGCCTATCGTCGCATGCCATTCGGTTTATGCAATGCACCTGCCACCTTTCAAAGATGCATGGTAAGTATCTTTTCAGATTTTGTGGAGAAGATTATTGAGGTATTCATGGATGATTTTAGTGTTTTTGGGGATTCGTTTGATGGGTGCTTAGATAATCTCACTTTGATTCTAAAACGTTGCATTGAAACTAACCTTGTTTTGAATTGGGAAAAATGTCACTTTATGGTAAAACAAGGCATAGTTTTAGGTCATATCATTTCTGAACGAGGAATTGAGGTTGATAAATCAAAAATAGATCTTGTACGCTACTTACCCTCTCCTACTTCGGTTAGAGAGGTTCGTTCTTTTCTTGGACATGCAGGATTCTATAGGCGATTCATCAAGGACTTTTCAAAGATTTCAAACCCTCTTTGCCGTCTCCTCCAGAAAGATGTAGCTTTTGACTTCAACGAGGAATGTGAGAAGGCATTCAACCACCTCAAAGAGATGCTAACTTCGGCCCCCATCATAGTCCCACCAGATTGGAGCCTTCCTTTTGAGCTTATGTGTGATGCTTCGGATTATGCATTAGGAGCTGTTTTGGGACAAAGGAAGGACAAGAAGCCCCATGTCATCTATTATGCATCTCGGACCTTGAATGATGCACAATTGAATTACTCTACCACTGAAAAAGAACTTCTTGCTGTTGTGTTTGCTTTAGATAAGTTTCGTTCTTATTTACTTGGTACTAAAGTTATTATTTACACTGACCATGCAGCTTTGAAGTATTTGTTCACCAAGAAAGAGGCCAAACCAAGACTCATTCGCTAGATGCTTCTTCTCCAAGAGTTCGATATTGAAATCCGGGACAAGAAGGGGAGTGAAAACGTGGTGGCTGATCACTTGAGCCGTATGGTGCATGAGGAGGATGCCGTGCCTATCCAAGAGACATTCCCAGATGAGCAGCTGCTGTCCATCAAGGTAAGTGAGCCATGGTATGCCGATGTAGTAAATTATTTGGTGTCTAAACACATTCCAAGAGAACTAAACAAGCACCAAAGTGATAAACTTAAAAAGGATGCACGTTCTTATGTTTGGGATGACCCATATTTGTGGAAATATTGCCCTGATCAGGTCCTACGTAGGTGTGTGCATGATTCTGAGTTTAATTCAATTTTAACTTTTTGTCACACCTATGCATGTGGAGGTCACTTTGGTACTCAAAGAACAGCACATAAAGTTTTAGAATGTGGATTTTATTGGCCTACTATCTTTAGAGATGCTAGAACTTTTTGTATGACTTGTGATAGATGTCAAAGAACGGGCAATATAGGTCCTAAACAACAAATGCCGCAACACCCCATATTTAGTGTTGAAATCTTTGATGTTTGGGGTATTGATTTCATGGGTCCTTTCCCTTCCTCACATGGTTTCCTTTATATTTTGCTTGCTGTGGATTATGTGTCGAAATGGGTGGAAGCAAAAGCCACCCGAACTAATGATTCTAAAGTGGTTGCAGATTTTGTTAGAACTAACATATTTGCTAGATTTGGAATGCCAAGAGTCCTAATCAGTGATGGGGGCTCCCATTTTTGCAATCGAACCATTGAGGCGCTGCTCAAGAAGTATAATGTCACGCATAAGGTTTCAACACCTTATCACCCTCAAACTAGTGGCCAAGCCGAGGTTTCAAATAGAGAAATCAAGCAGATTTTGGAGAAAACTGTAGGGCCAACTCGGAAGGATTGGAGTTTGCGTTTGAATGATGCATTGTGGGCATATCGCACTGCCTATAAAACCCCAATTGGAATGTCCCCATTTCGGCTAGTCTATGGGAAACCATGTCATCTTCCCGTCGAGTTAGAACATCGTGCACATTGGGCTGTCAAAACATTCAACATGGACATTGATGCCGCAGGTCTTCATAGAAAGCTTCAATTGAATGAGCTAGAAGAAATTAGGAATGAAGCTTATGAGAATGCACGGATCTACAAGGAGAAAACAAAGGCATTCCATGACAAGATGATTCGTAGCAAGCTGTTCTCTATAGGGCAGAAAGTGTTACTTTTCAATTCTCGCCTTCGTCTATTTCCAGGTAAGTTGCGTTCTAAGTGGATTGGTCCTTTTGTGGTTACTAATGTTTTTCCTCATGGTGCAG
Organism: Heteromeles arbutifolia; assembly: GCA_024362995.1. Taxonomy (NCBI): domain Eukaryota; kingdom Viridiplantae; phylum Streptophyta; class Magnoliopsida; order Rosales; family Rosaceae; genus Heteromeles; species Heteromeles arbutifolia. Next base: position 30,728,953 of record JANCRC010000002.1, on the reverse strand, counting down.
TCCAAATTCAAAGTTTAAAAACGCACCAAGAATTCAAAGTGAATGGACATCGATTGAAGCCATATTATGAGCACTTTGAAGAGCACATTACGGAGGATATATCCCTTCATGCCGTGGGCCCCATTGAAGAATAGAGGGAAGGTTCGTCCGGCTGGAAGATGTTAAAGCAAGCGCTTCTTGGGAGGCAACCCATGCAAATAAAGACGACCTAGGAACTCTCCGGCTCCACAACCAGATTTGCGTTTCTAAACCCTACTCTTTATTGCTTTTCCTTTGCCATCTTGTTATGTTAGTTAGTTGTGTTGATTGCTGTTTGCTTTCTGTGAGTATATGTTTGAACCATTGAGGACAATGTTTGGTTTAAGTGTGGGGGGGTAACAAAGTGTTTTTTGCATGAAATTCGTGGGTTTTTATCACCTATCACTTTGAATGTTGTTTTCAGTGTTTTTAAGTGTTTTTAAGCTGTTTTGGTGTGTTTTAGTGTGTTTTGAAAAGAAACTCCGAAAATACCATAAAAATTTGAAAAATTGTTTTGAAAAAACCCAAAAAGAGTTGTTTTTGTGTGTTTGTTTGTGTCTTAGGGTACCTTCCAACACAATGATGAGGATTTGGTTTTTAATTGCATAACTGTTAAAGAAAGTTACAAACATGGATGAAAGTTTGATATACTCTTTGGTTTATGCTTGGTTGTAGTTAACATTCATGAATTCACATGTAATCACAAAAAGGATAAAATCAGTTTTTGTAACATGCTTGAAGGAAGTAACTCAAACTAACGCTACAACCCTGAGAGATTTGAGCCTTTAACGTTTTTTGGAGAGTTAAAAATCTGTGCATTCTTTGTTTTCTAAAGTCGTTGCATGATCTCATTATTCTTTGCTTGGTTGCTATTTAGAAGGCGTTTCATCATTTAGTTCCAAATACTAGAACTCATACCCGTTTCATTCAAAGCATGAAATTGATTAGCATAACACATAATCAAGATGAAGTTGTTTAGTTTAAAACCAGAGCCAAAAAGCCTAACCCTTTGCATATGTATTGTAGGTTTAACCCTTTTGAGCCTTGTTTAGCCTATGTTCTTTGTTTACCCACATTATCCTTACCTAGCCTAGATTAGGACCATCCTTACCCTTGTTCTTAAGGCATAGTGAGCATGACCTAAGAATGAATTCCCTTTGTTCGTTATTTGGGCGGCAAAACAAGTGTGGGGGAAGGGAGTTATGTGTCTGATTGTGTGCCAACAAAGTATCAAGAGGGCACGGGTAGAAGAAGAAAAAAAAGAAAAAGAAAAAAAAGAAAAAAAAAGAGGAAAATTCGTGTGAAAAAGAAAAGAAGAAGAAAAGTTGTGAAAAAGTATAAAAAGTGTTCAAAATAAGTGAGATTAAAGCTCACAAGTGTTGATTGTTGAAGAAGGGGTCCAAAAAGTTGAAATTGGCCCTAAAAATATGTGTTTTCTTCCCCTTTGTGTTTAAAGTGTGCGGCTGCATTCAAGAAAGGGAGTTCTAAGTGTCATATTCATTGCTTTGCTTGCTATTGCTTTAAGAACGTTTGTTTTCCTTACCTTTCTTTGTTAGCCAATACCCCCTAGCCCCGTTACAACCCTATACTTCAATCTTGAGTGTTATGTGTTTCAATATGTGGAGTTTGGGATTGGTATGAGCATATGGTGTCCCTGGTTCTCGCATCTAAGTAGTAGCATTCCGTTCATGAGATCATATTTATACATGCATTCCAGAAATTACTTTTCTTGTTATACATATATGTGAGTATTAGTTTTCATATTTACATCAATCTTCTCACATATAACTAGTGTAGGGAGTGTAGTCAGAAAATCTGTGTGATTGAGTGCATATCTAGTGAGGAATTGAGGGATTCTCTAAGGCATGTTACTACATTCAAAATGTTGTTTTCATTGATTAAATGCGAGCTAATGTGTGGTAACTTTGATTAAGTATGTGCTCAAGGGTAGGGATAACTAAAATCTGTGGGAGTAATGATCTTTGGCATGTTATGTATCATTGAAGATCCCTGAGGTGAACGTTGGAAGGTTTAGGTTATGTTTTGTTTGTTTTGTTTTGCTTGAGGACTAGCAAAAGCTAAGTGTGGGGGAATTTGATAGGAGCATATTTATGCTACTTAGTTAGTGTGTTTCCTTGCATTTGCTTAGCTATTTGTTGCTTAGTATAGTGTTTAAAGTCATTTTCGTGTGTTTTTAGGTCCAAGAAGCAAAGTTGGCAAAAAGATGCATTTTGGAGCATTTTAGAGCAAAACTGGGCATGGAATGGATAGCACAAGCAATGGGCATAAGGATGGACGAATTTGGAGTTTAAATGAAGCTAGGATTATGTTTCAAGGTTGGAGAAATAAATTCAAAACATTGAAGATAAGGAATCAGCTCAAAAGAAGGAGGATTATCCAAAACATTATCCAAACAACCTTATCTTATCTTATCTTATCCAATTCTTATCTTATCTTAACAAACCTTATCCTATCCTAATCCTTTTCTAATTCAATTTCTGGTACAATGAGGGTTTTAATTTCAGTTTAGGAGACATAAAAACCTTATCTCCTCCATGCCGCACCTAGCCTTCTAGAATATCTGATTTCCTTGCCTTGCAAGGCTTTCTAGAAGCCTTATCCCACCTTATCCTACTGTGCCGCACCTTAGGCCCTTTCCCATTGGAAATCTGATTGTTTTGAGCCTATTTCTGGATGGATTTGGTTTTCTAGAAGTCCCAATCTGATTCACTTAGGGTTTTTGGTGCCTATATATATTAAAACACCCTTTGCCGTGCACACCACCCTCCATAAACAACCAATCACGCCAGAAATCATCCCCTACCCCCTGCCGTGCCATATCATCCACACAAACCCAGAAAACCCCTCTTGTGCCGCAGCTATTCAAGGAAGGAGAAGGTGCCACTCTAAGTCGTGACTACTGCTGGAGCGTTCTTAGGTGTTGTCTATCTTTGTTTTTAATGTTTCAATTCAGTATTCTTTGTTTAATTGCTGTCATGAGGAACTAAACCCCTATTAGTTAGAGGGGGAATTTGAAGCCATGAATATATGTTTCTTATGATTTGATTCACTCCAGTTACGATTTCATAAAGTATGAATGTGGTTTACTTTTCTGTACTTATTAAGAACTTGTTTATGTATGTGGGTTGGGGGTCGACACTTGATTTGCATGCATAAATTTGATGCTAGAATATAAGGGAATTTCACCTAATCGTTATGAACTTATATTCACAAGTAGTAAAGGTTGCTAGTCACAATTGTGTTAAGTAAACCCTAGGCAGGAGTAACATGCGTATTCCATAGTTATGAATGCCTTGTCAATGTTTATGATTTCCATTGAACTTAATGATCTTTGATATGTATCTCTATCATGCGTATTCCATAGTTAGGGAACTTGATAAGAATAATTTGGTTGTGATGCGTTATCCATTCAATTCAATGAACTTAGGGAAATCTGAGAATTAATTAGTTCTATACAATTAATTTGGAACATTGTCATTCATGGTTTATCGAAAGAGTAACTGGGAATCAAGTTGTATGCATATGTTCATGTGTGGATAAGGATCCCTCTAACTAGCCATTCACCCATATAAATCCCCAATTTCGTGCAGATTTCATTAAGTACTTTAAGTTTCTTGTTTTGTTTTCAAATTCGTTCAAAAACAAACCCCCCTTTACTTGTTGAGTCATATTAGTTAAAATCTGTTTTGATTTGTGTTTTTAAGTGTCTTGAGTCAAGTTAAAGTCTATTTTCGTCCAAAGTAGTGTTTAGAGTTCAAAACTGCCCAGTTTGTGTTTTTAGGCAGTTTTGAGTGTTTTTGTGCTGTTTTGAGTCTTTTGAGTTGTTTTAGTGTTTTAGAATTTAGTCTTGCATTCTTTGAGTCTAGTTTAGTGTTTTAAACTTTGTTTTTACGTTTTTGAGTCTTATTTGTGTTGATTAGCATCCCTAGTTAATCCCCGGTTTAGAACGATCCCTACTTGCATCTTTACTACAATTGTCATCAATAGGGTTTAATTTGTGTGTCAAGTTAATTCTCACACCACTCCTCTTGCTGCCAATATCCACCTTGTTGAATTTGTTGAGCTTCCCCCCACATATAATCTGAATAATCTCTCCAATCGGAATTGTAAGTGTTGGAAAACATGTTGTCCCTCGATTGGTTATGGCTTTGATAACCCCAAGCACCTCCGTTCGCAGTGAATTGATGACGTTGATGAGTTTGACATCCTTGCCCATAGGGCACCCCAAATGTAGGGGCAGTGTGCATTGTGGTTCTTTTGGCAATCTGGGACAGTTGAGAAGTAAGATTCGCCAATTGAGATTGAATGTTGGCAATTGCCATGTCTAGTACCTGAAACAAAGAAAACGAAACAAATCAAAAACTAAAATGTAAAGACAAAAACACAAACAGATACGGGGGATTAGCAAATTTGCTAATCCCCGGCAACGGCGCCAAAATTTGATGTGAAAATTAACTTGACACACAAATTAAACCCTATTGATGTAGTATGTGTAAGTAGGGATCGTTCTAGCCAGGGATTAGAAGGGATGCTAATCTACACTAATTAAACTTTAAAACACTAAACTAGACTCAATTAACTCAAAACAGCAAATAGAACTCAAACTAGACAGTTTCTGGACTCTAGACACTCAAAACAAGCTGATAGGAGCGTATTTATGCACCTTAGTTAGCTTGTTCTTGTGCATTTATGTTGTTTTTCCTTAGTTAAAGTAGTCTTTTAAGCTAGTTTGATGTATTTTCAGGTTTTAAGGGCAAAGTATGCAAAAGGATGCATTTTGGAGCCTTTTGGAGCACATTTGAGCTTGGAATGGATATCATATGCTTGGAGCCAAGAGGATGGACGAATTTGGAGTCCAAATGGAGTTAGGAATATGTTTCAAGGTTGGAGAAATAAATTCAAATCATTGAAGATAAGGAATCAGCTGAAAAGAAGGAGAATTATCCAAAACATTACCCAAAACAACCTTATCTTATCTTATCCAATCCTTATCCTATCCTAATCCTTTTCTAATTCAATTCCTGGTACAATGAGGGCTTATTTTCTGATTGGGGGACATTTAATTTAGGATTCTAGAACCCTAAGTCCTTGCCGCACCTAGCCTTCTAGAAAACCTGATTTCCTTGCCTTGTAAGGCTTTCTAGAAGCCTTATCCCTCTTTATCCAAATCTGCCGCACCTTAGGCCCTTTCCCATGAGAAATCTGATTGTTTTGAACCTATTTCTGGATGGATTTGGCTTTCTAGAATTCCTAATCTGATTCACCTAGGGTTTTTGGTGCCTATATATATATTTCTCCACCCTTTGCCGTGCACACCACCTCCATATACATCATTCACGCCAGAAATCATCCACCACTCTCTGCCGCACCCTTCCTTCACCATTCTGCATAGTTTCTGACCTAATTCACTCCCTGCCGCACCATACATCCATCCTAACCAAAAACCCAGCCTTCTACACCATTCATAACCCCCAAAATCTGTCCCTAGACCTTGTGCCGCAGCAAAGAGGAGGAGAAGGAGCCTTGGACGTGCATGCCATTCAAGTTTGAATTGCTGGAAGTTTTAGGTGTTTCCTTTCCTTTGATTTCAATGTTTAAATTCAATACTCTTTGTTCTGTACGTATGAGGAACTAAACTCCCCTTGGCTAGGGGGGAATTCGAAACCATGTTTATGCTTGCTATATGACTTGATTACCTCTAATTGCATTTCATAAATTGTGAATTCAATTTACTTATCTGTTCATATTAAAACTGATTTGTGTGTGTTGATTGAGGTGGCCAACTTAGTTGCATGCATAAATCTAATGCTAGGATATAAGGAAGTTTCACCTAGTCGTTACAGAATTATATTCGCAAGTAGTAAAGGTTGATGATCTCAATTGTTTTAAGTAAATTCTTGGCATAAGTTTCATGCAATTCATAGTAACGAATGCCTCATCAATGCTTATGGTTTTCATAGAACTTCATGATTCTTGCTTGTATCTCTATTATGCAATTCATGTAGGGAACTTGTGGGCAATGCTTTGGGTTGTCGTATGCAATCATCCAATTCAATAACGTTAGGAAAATCTGAGGGTTAATTAGTGCAATTCACGGTTAATCTGGGGCGTTGAGAATTCGTGGTCTATTGAATTGCAATTAGAAATCGTTTTGTATGCAAGTATGACATGCGTGGAGAAGAACCCCTTAGCTAGCCTTCCATCCATTCACTTTAACCAATTTCGTTTTACAATCTGTTTTGCTTTACAAGGTTTATGTTTTGTTTCAAATTCGTCAAAACCAATTCCCCCTTTATTTTGAAGTGTCAAATTAGTTAGAAATCAATTTAGTTTGTGTTTTTAAGTGTCTTGAGTCAAGTTATAAACTGTTTTCGTCCAAATTCTTCCTTAGTGTTCAAAACTGCCTAGAAAGTGGTTTTAAGGCAGTTTTGAGCGTTTGTTTGCTGTTTTGAGTCTTTTGGTTTGTTTTAGTGTTTTAGAGTATAGTTTTGCATTCTTTGAGTCTAATTTAGTGTTTTAACTTTGTTTTAAGTTTGTGAGTCAGTTTTCAAGTGGTTTAGCAATCCCTCCTAAACCTGAGGTGAATGTTGGAAGGTTTAGGTTACGTTTTGTTTGTTTTGTTTTGCTTGAGGACTAGCAAAAGCTAAGTGTGGGGGAATTTGATAGGAGCATATTTATGCTACTTAGTTAGTGTGTTTCCTTGCATTTGCTTAGCTATTTGTTGCTTAGTATAGTGTTTAAAGTCATTTTCGTGTGTTTTTAGGTCCAAGAAGCAAAGTTGGCAAAAAGATGCATTTTGGAGCATTTTAGAGCAAATCTGGGCTTGGAATGGATAGCACAAGCAATGGGCATAAAGATGGACGAATTTGGAGTCTAAATGAAGTTGGGAATATGTTTCAAGGTTGGAGAAATAAATTCAAATCATTGAAGATGAGGAATCAGCTCAAAAGAAGGAGGATTATCCAAAACATTATCCAAACAACCTTATCTTATCTTATCTTATCCAATCCTTATCTTATCTTAACAAACCTTATCCTATCCTAATCCATTTCTAATTCAATTCCTGGTACAATGAGGGTTTATTTTCTGATTGGGGGACATTTAAATTAAGTTTCTAGAAACCCTAAGCCTTGCCGCACCTAGCTTTCCAGAAAACCTGATTTCCTTTCCTTGCAAGGCTTTCTAGAAGCCTTATCCCTCCTTATCCAAGTCTGCCGCACCTTAGGCCCTTTCCCATTGGAAATCTGATTGTTTTGAGCCTATTTCTGGATGGATTTGGCTTTCTAGAAGTCCTAATCTGATTCACCTAGGGTTTTTGGTGCTTATATGTATTAAAACACCCTTTGCCGTGCACACCACCCTCCATACACAACCATTCACGCCAGAAATCATCCACCACTCCCTGCCGTGCCATATCATCCACACAAACCCAGAAAACCCTTCTTGTGCCGCAGCTATTCAAGGAAGGAAGGAGAAGGTGCCACTCTAAGTCGTGACTACTGCTGGAGCGTTCTTAGGTGTTGTCTATCTTTGTTTTTAATGTTTCAATTCAGTTTTCTTTGTTTAATTGCTATCATGAGGAACTAAACCCCTATTAGTTAGAGGGGGAATTTGAAGCCATGAATATATGTTTCTTATGATTTGATTTACTCCAGTTATGATTTCATAAATTGTGAATGTGGTTTGCTTAACTGTTTTATTAAGAACTTGTTCTTGTGTGTTGATTAAGGATGCATACTTAGTTTACATGCATGAATTTGATGCTAGAATATAAGGGAATTTCACCTAATCGTTATGAACTTATATTCACAAGTAGTAAAGGTTGCTAGTCACAATCATGTTAAGTAAACCCTAGGCTGGATTAACATGCGTCTTCCATAGTTATGAATGCCTTGTCAATGTTCATGATTTCCATTGAACTTAATGATCTTTGTTGAATGTCTCTATCATGCGTATTCCATAGTTAGGGAGTTTGAGAAAGAATAACTTGGTTGTGATGCGTTATCCATTCAATTCAATGAATCTAGGGAAATCTGGGAATTGATTAGTTCAATACAATTAATTCGGAACATTGTCATTCATGGTTTATCGAAAGAGTAACTGGGAGTCAAGTTGTGTGCATATGTTTATGTGTGGATAAGGATCCCTCTAACTAGCCATTCACCCATTTAAATCACCAATTTCGTACAAAACTAAGTCTAGTTTACAATTCTGTTTTGCTTAAGTTTAAATTCGTTCAAAACCAATCCCCTGATTTTAGTTTGTGTTAGTAAGGTCTAAATTCGTCAAATCTTGAGTCTTTTAGTCTTTTGAGTCAATTTGAGTCTTAATTTCGTTCAAATCAGTCTTAGGTGTTAGTTTTGAGTCTAGATAACTTGTTTTGTGTGTTTTAGGTCTGTTTAGCTTGTTTTGAGTCTCTAGAGTCCAGAAACTGTTTAATTGAATTCTATTTGCTGTTTTGAGTTTGTTTTGAGTTATTTGAGTCAAGTTAGGTTGTTTAAAGGTGTCTAGAGTTAAAATTCGTCCAAATTGATCCCTAGTACTTGTTTTCATTGTTTTAAGTCCAGTTTATTGTTTTAAGAGTCTAATTTGTGTAGATTAGCATCCCTTCTAATCCCCTGCCTAAAACGATCCCTACTTTCATATACTACGTCGATAGGGTTTTAATTTGAGTGTCAAGTAATTCTCACATCAGTTTTTGGTTAGGATGGATGTATGGTGCGGCAGGGAGTGAATTAGGTCAGAAACTATGGAGAATGGTGAAGGAAGGGTGCAGCAGAGAGTGGGGAAGAGTTTCTGGCGAGAATGGTTGTGTATGGAGGTGGTGAAACCTGCGGCAACCCTTTAAACTTATATATATAGGCACCACAAACCCTAGGGTAATCAGATTAGGACTTCTAGAAAGCCAAATCCATCCAGAAATAGGTTCAAAACAATCAGATTTCTCATGGGAAAGGGCCTAAGGTGCGGCAGATTTGGATAAAGAGGGATAAGGCTTCTAGAAAGCCTTGCAAGGCAAGGAAATCAGGTTTTCTAGAAGGCTAGGTGCGGCAGGGTTCTAGAATCCTAAATTAAATGTCCCCCAATCAGAAAATAAGCCCTCATTGTACCAGGAATTGAATTAGAAAAGGATTAGGATAGGATAAGGTTAGTTAAGATAGGATGAGGATTGGATAAGATAAGATAAGATAAGGTTGTTTTAGATAATGTTTTGGATAATTCTCCTTCTTTTGAGCTGATTCCTTATCTTCAATGATTTGAATTTATTTCTCCAACCTTGAAACATATTCCTAACTCCATTTGGACTCCAAATTCGTCCATCCTCTTGGCTCCAAGCATACGATATCCATTCCAAGCTCAAATGTGCTCCAAAAGGCTCCAAAATGCATCCTTTTGCATACTTGCCCTTAGAACCTGAAAATACATCAAACTAGCTTAAAAGACTACTTTAACTAAGGAAAAACAACATAAATGCACAAGAACAAGCTAACTAAGGTGCATAAATATGCCCCTATCATCTCTTCACTCTTAGCTTGTAAGAGCCTACAAGGGAAAGGCACATTTGATGGAATAACGTTAGAAGGAATCCTATTTTGACCTACCTTAGTTGAAGCGGACGGCATAGGGTGCTTAGGAGGCTGCCGCAAGGGTGGTTCTACCCTTGCCGTGGTTTGTGCTTGCTCCTCCCATCAATCAGCAACTTCTCAACCTCATTGGAATGTGATTTGGAAGGTTGGGGGTCAGATCCAACTTGTTTTCCATTTCCCAAACTCATGGCTTTGGCAGATTCGAATCCTCCATTTGGGTTGACAACGGTTGAACTAGGCAACTTGCCTTGCTCTCGAAATTGGCCCACACACTCGGCAATCTGCCCAATTTGCTTCTCCAATTGGTCCACCCTTTCGTCTTGGTTTTGCATTGCTTTGGTTTGATGTTCTTGCCCCTGAGACAAATTGGTGAGTAATTTAAGAAGTGTGTCATTATCCAAAGAAGTACCTGAAATGTTTTGGGCGGATTGTTGTGGGGCTTGTGTTGGTGCAAATGGCGTAGTGTAGAAGCCCGGGGGTTACTGCCTAAAGCCTCCTTGTTGTTGAGATTGTTGGGGCTCCCTCCATTTGAAATTCGGATGATCTCTCCAGCCCGGATTGTAGGTATTAGAGAATGGATCGTTCCTTGGCTGGTTTTGGCCTCCAAAACCCACTGCATTCGCAGATTCCCATCCACCATTCTCAATCAATTGCGGGCACTTCTCAGAGGGGTGTCCTTGGATTGAACACACGCCACACATACTTGGTCCTTGTATCTTCATCCCTTCGGCCATCTGAGACACAATAGAAGTAAGATTAGCTAATTGGGATTGAATGTCGGATATGGAACTTCCCTCATTCACTTGCTGCCTTGGGGTGTCCCTTTGCCCGATGCCTTCATTGTTGTGCATTCAATGCACGGTTTGCAATTAGTGTCTTGGCTGCCATAGGTATTTTGTCCACCAAAGCTCCTCCAGCTGAGGCATCTAGCATTTGACGTTCAATGGGTAGAAGCTGATGCGAAATATATAAGCACACAAATTTAACCCTCTTGTTGACTGATGTGAAAATTAACTTGACACACAAATTAAACCCTATTGATGACAATTGTAGTAAAGATGCAAGTAGGGATCGTTCTAAACCGGGGATTAACTAGGGATGCTAATCAACACAAATAAGACTCAAAAACACTAAACTAGACTCTAATGACTCAAAACTAACTTAAAACACTAAAAACAGCAAGAAACAATAAAAAAGACTCAAATCTAGACCTAACAAGTGATTTTGACGAAAATAGAACTTAAAAGACTCAAACAACTAAGAGAAAACAGGTTTTGACTCTAAAAACAAGTTTAAATGAAAGGGGGATTGTTTTTGACGAATTTAAAACTAAAACAGAAACTTTGCATAAAACACTTTATAACAAAACGAATTTTGTGATTTGAAAAGGGTGAAAGGCTAGTTAGAGGGCCATTCTCCACACATGAACATATGCATATAAATTGATTTCCAGTTATTCTTTCGACAAACCATGAATGACAATGCCCCAAATTAATTGTGTAGAACTAATTAATTCTCAGATTTCCCTAGACTCATTGAATTGGATGAAAAGCATACGACAACCCAAATCATTCTTTATTAAGCTCCCTAACTATGAAAAGCATGATAGAGACACGAAACAAAGATCATTAAGCTTTGTGAAAATCATAAGCATTGACAAGGCATTCGTGACTATGAAAAGCATGACACTCCTGCCAGGAATTTACTTAACGCGATCGTGACTAGCAACCTCCACTACTTGTAAATATAAGTTTGTAACGATTAGGTGAAACTCCCTTATATTTTAGCATCAAATTCATGCATGCAAACTAAGTAGGCCTCCTTAATCAACACACAAGAACAAGTTCTTAATAAAACAGATAAGTAAACCACATTCACGATTCATGAAATCATAACTGGAGGAAATCAATTCATATAAAACATATGTCCATGGCTTTGAATTCACCTCTAACTATAAAGAAATTAGTTCCTCATGTTCGCAATCAAACAAATATAAATAAAATTAAACATTAAAAACAAAGGATTGAATACACCTAGAAAACGCTCCAGATTCCTTCCTTCCTTGCAAGGCTGCGGCACAATGAGTGTGTGGTGGATGGATGTAGGTGACTTATGGTAGAGGGTGGTGGTCTGAATGGTGCAGAAAATATGTATATATAGGGAGAGGGTGCGGCACCAACATATAGTGTAGGAAAAGGATTACAAAATGTAGTTTGTGTAGGAAAATAAAATCACAATCCTAAGGGGAAAAGGTTTATGTAATCCTAGCAGGAAATAGGACATCTAGAAGGTCAAAAACCAAAGGGATTTAGGAGAAAGGTGCAGCTGGATCATGCATCTAGAAGGCTTGGGGCGTCACCTTTTTAGGGACTTCTAGAAAGAGTGTTATTTGGCTGATTTTGGGGTTTCTAGAAGGGGATAGGTGCAGCACCTTTATAGGAAGGGATAAGGTTCCTAGAAATCAGGTTTTAAGGTCTCCTAAACTGAAATTGAATCCCTTTTGCAGCAGGAATTAAGTTAGGAAAGGATTAGGATAGGATAAGATAAGGTAAGATAAGAGTTTGGATAAGATAAGGTAGTTTTGGATAATGTTTTGGATAATTCTCCTTCTTTGTGGCTGATTCCTTATCTTCTTTAACTTGGATTTATTTCTTCAACTCTTTTGCACATTCCTAGCCTCTCTTGAACTTCAAATTCGTCCATCCATCTTGCTCCATACTTGTGGTATCCATTCCAAGCCCAAAACTGCTCTAAAATGCTCCAAATTGCATCTTTTTGCCAACTTTGCCAATTGGACCTGAAAACACACGAAAATAGCTTAAATCACTATAATAAGTAGAAACTAACTAAGAAAATGCAACTTCTTTAACTTGGATTTATTTCTTCAACTCTTTTGCACATTCCTAGCCTCTCTTGAACTTCAAATTCGTCCATCCATCTTGCTCCATACTTGTGGTATCCATTCCAAGCCCAAAACTGCTCTAAACTGCTTCAAATTGCATCTTTTTGCCAACTTTGCCAATTGGACCTGAAAACACACGAAAATAGCTTAAATCACTATAATAAGTAGAAACTAACTAAGAAAATGCAAGGAAACAAGCTAACAAAGTCGCATAAATATGCTCCTATCAAATTCCCCCACACTTAGCTTTTGCTAGTCCTCGAGCAAAACAAACAAACAAAACATAACCTAAACCTTCCAACGTTTGCCTCAGGGATTTCCAATGGTACATAACACGTTAAAAATCATTACTTACATAGATTTTAGTTGTCCTTACTCTCGAGCACATACTTAATCAAAGTTACCACACACTAGCTCGCATCCAATCAATTAAAACAACATTTGGAATGTAGTAACATGCCTTAGAGAATCCCTCAATTCCTCACAAGATATACACTCTATTTTCACACAGATTTTCTGACTACACTCCCTACACTAGGTATATGTGAGAAGATTGATGTAAACATGAAAAACTAAACACTCACATATGTTTTAACAAAGAAGGCACTTTCTGGAATTATTAATGCAAGTATATATATATGATCTTATGAATGGAATGCCACTACTTAGACGCGAGAACCAGGGACACCATATGCTCATATCAATCCCAAACACCACATATTGAACCACATAACAATCAAGATAGATGTCTAAGGGTTGTAATGGGGCTAAGGGTATTGGCTAACAAAGAAAGGTAAAGAAAACAAACGTTCTTAAAGCAATAGCAAGCAAAGTAATGAATATGACACTTAGAACTCCCTTTTTAAATGCATAAAGGGAAGATTGATAGGAGCATATTTATGCGACTTAGTTAGCTTGTTTTCATGCATTTACGTTGTTAGTTGTTAGTTAATTTTGTATTTTAAGCTATTTTCGTGTATTTGTAGGTTCAAAGTGTCAAGTTGGCAAAAAGAGGCAATTTGGAGCATTCTAGAGCATTTTTGGGCCAAGATTGGGTAGTGCAAGCATGGAGGCAAGTTGATGGACGAAATTGAAGATATAAAGGCTTGAAATCATCTAAGAAGATGGAAGAAAGAAATTGAAGATAAAGAAGATAAGGAATCAGCTCAAAAGAAGGAGAATTATCCAAAACATTATCTAAAACAACCTTATCTTATCTTATCTTATCCAACCCTTATCTTATCTTAACAAACCTTATCCTATCCTAATCCTTTTCTAATTCAATTCCTGGTACAATGAGGGTTTATTTTCTGATTGGGGGACATTTAAATTAAGTTTCTAGAAACCCTAAGCCTTGCCGCACCTTAGGCCCTTTCCCATTAGAAATCTGATTGTTTTGAACCTATTTCTGGATGGATTTGGCTTTCTAGAAGTCCTAATCTGATTCATCTAGGGTTTTTGGTGCCTATATATATATATTTCTCCCCCCTTGCTGCAGACACCACCCTCCATACACAACCAATCACGCCAGAAATCATCCACCACCCCCTTGCCGTGCCATATCATCCACACAGACCCAGAAAACCCCTCTTGTGCCGCAGCTATTCAAGGAAGGAGAAGGTGCTACTCTAAGTCGTGACTACTGCTGGAGCGTTCTTAGGTGTTGTCTATCTTTGTTTTCAATGTTTCAATTCAGTTTTCTTTGTTTAATTGCTGTCATGAGGAACTAAACCCCTATTAGTTAGAGGGGGAATTTGAAGCCATGAATATATGTTTCTTATGATTTGATTTACTCCAGTTATGATTTCATAAATTGTGAATGTGGTTTGCTTAACTGTTTTATTAAGAACTTGTTCTTGTGTGTTGATTAAGGATGCATACTTAGTTTACATGCATGAATTTGATGCTAGAATATAAGGGAATTTCACCTAATCGTTATGAACTTATATTCACAAGTAGTAAAGATTGCTAGTCACAATTGTGTTAAGTAAATCCTAGGCTGGATTAACATGCGTATTCCATAGTTATGAATGCCTTGTCAATGTTTATGATTTCCATGGAACTTAATGATCTTTGATATGTATCTCTATCATGCGTATTCCATAGTTAGGGAACTTGATAAGAATAATTTGGTTGTGATGCGTTATCCATTCAATTCAATGAACTTAGGGAAATCTGGGAATTAATTAGTTCAATACAATTAATTCAAAGCATTGTCATTCATGGTTTATCGAAAGAATAACTGGAAATCAATTCGTATGCATATGTTCATGTGTGGAGAAGAACCCTCTAACTAGTTTTCACCCCTGAATTCACCTTTATCTCTTTCAATTTACTTTGTTTGCTTAAATCTGCTTAGTTTTGCTTAAATCGTCCAAAAACCCCCCTAGTTCTTAATTGAGTCTTAGTTTGTTTAAATTCGTCCAAATCTGTCCCCCTTTTAGTGTTTTGAGTCTAACTAGTCCAAAAGTCATCCAATTCACTTCATAGAACCTGTTTTGAGTCTGTTTTAGTTAGTTTTAGTGTTTTGAGTCTATTTAGCCTGTTTTGAGTCTCTAGTGTCTAGAATCTGCCTAGTTGAGTTTTATTTGTTGTTTTAAGTTTGTTTTGTGTTATTTGAGTCAAGTTAGGTTGTCTAGAGTTTAAATTCGTTCAAATTGATTCATAGTACCTGTTTTCATTGTCTAGAGTCCAGTTTTAGTGTTTTAGAGTTTAATTTGTATAGATTAGCATCCCTTCTAATCCCCGGCCTTAAACGATCCCTACTTTCATATACTACGTCGATAGGGTTTTAATTTGAGTGTCAAGTAATTCTCACATCAAAGATCACACATACTTAGGGCCGAATTCAACCTTTTGGACCCTTTCTTCAACAACCAACACTTGTGAGCCTAATCTCACTTATTTTGAACACTTTTCACACTTTTTCACATACTTTTCTTTTTCTTTTCTTTTTCTCACGAATTTTCTTTATTCTCTTTTTTTTTTTTTCCTACCCGTGCCCTTTTCTACTTCTTTTCTGGCACATACACAAGAATCCCTTCCCCCACACTTGGTTGCTGCCTAATAACGAATGAAGGGAATTCACTCTAGGTCACGCTTCACTACGCCTTAAGAATGATGTGAAATATATAAGCACACAAATTTAACCCTCTTGTTGACAATTGTAGTATAGATGCAAGTAGGGATCGTTCTGGACCGGGGATTAGGAGGGCTTGCTACAACCTCAAAAGTGACTCAAAATCATTAAAACAAAGTTTAAAACACTAAACTAGACTCAAAGAATGCAAAACTAGACTCTAAAACACTAAAACAACTCAAAAGACTCAAAACAGCACAAAAACACTCAAAACTGCCTAAAAACACAAACTGGGCAGTTTTGAACTTTAAACACTACTTTGGACGAAAATAGATTTTAACTTGTCTCAAAACACTCAAAAACACAAACTAAATCAATTTCTAACTAATATGACTCAACAAAGTAAAAGGGGATTGGGTTTTGACGAATTTGAAAACAAAACAAACAGATTGTAAACTAAAACAGATTTTGGACGAATTTGGTAAAACTTATGGATGATGGGCTAGCTAGAGGATTCTTCTCCACACATGACACACTTGCACATAAACCAATTTTCAGTTGTTGTTTCGATAAATCATGAAACTCAACACCCCAGGTTAATTAGGTCCGCTTAAATTAACCTTCAAGTTCTCCTTAAGTTATTGAATTGGATGGGAAAGCCATATTTATGCGACTTAGTTAGCTTGTTTTCATGCATTTACGTTGTTAGTTCTTAGTTAATTTTGTATTTTAAGCTATTTTTGTGTGTTTGTAGGATCAAAGTGTCAAGATGGCAAAAAGAGGCAATTTGGAGCAATCTAGAGCATTTTTGGACCAAGATTGGGTAGTGCAAGCATGGAGGCAAGTTGATGGACGAAATTGAAGATATAAAGGCTTGAAATCAGCTAAGAAGATGGAAGAAAGAAATTGAAGATAAAGAAGATAAGGAATCAGCTCAAAAGAAGGAGAATTATCCAAAACATTATCCAAACAACCTTATCTTATCTTATCTTACCCAATTCTTACCTTATCTTATCCTAATCTTATCCTAACCTGTTTTCTTCAGTTTAGGGGACTTAAAACCTGATTTCTAGAAGTCCTATCCATTCCCCTACAAAAGTGGCGCCCCAAACTCTTATAGAAACCCCAAAATCTGCCCAGAAACACATTCTTTCTAGAAGCCTAAAAATCTGGCGTCTCCTTCCCTTCTAGAATCCTTTTTCCTTGCCTTGCAAGGCATTTTCTGCCTTATCCCTTTGTGCCGTGGGTTTTCACTCCCTTTCCCTCTTGGATTCTGATTGTTAGGACTTTTCCTTGTGGATTTGGGTTCTACAAATCCTTTTCAGAAATTAATTGGACCACAATTCCTTTTCCAAATTAATTGCCGCACCCTAATCCTATTTTTCTGCTAAGTCCAAGTCCTAAACTGATTTCCCTAGGGTTTGCCATGCTATATATACATATTTCCAAGCCCTGCCGCAGACCACCACCCATCCATACGAATTCTACACCACCATCCACACAACCTTTCTCGCCAGAATTCCTTCCCCAACCTTAGCCGCACCTATCCTTCACCATTCTCCATAGTTTCTGACCTAATTCACTCCCTGCCGCACCATACATCCATCCTAGCCATTAACCCAGCCTTCTACACCATTCATAACCCCCTAAACCTGTCCCAAGACCTTGTGCCGCAGCAAAGAGGAGAAGAAGGAGCCCTGGGACGTGCATGCCATTCAAGTTTGAATTGCTGGAAGTTTTAGGTGTTTTCTTTCCTTTGATTTCAATGTTTAAATTCAATACTCTTTGTTCTGTTCGTATGAGGAACTAAACTCCCCTTGGCTAGGGGGGAATTCGAAACCATGTTTATGCTTGCTATATGATTTGATTACCTCTAGTTGTGATTCATAAATTGTGATTTCAATTTACTTATTTGTTCATATTAAAACTGATTTGTGTGTGTTGGTTGAGAGTGCACGCTTAATTGTCATGCATAAATCTAATGCTAGGATATAAGGAAGTTTCACCTAATCGTTACAACTTTATATTCGCAAGTAGTAAAGGTTGATGATCTCAATTGTGTTAAGTAAATTCTTGGCATAAGTATCATGCGCTTTCATAGTTACAAGTGCCTCGTCAATACTTATGATTTCCATTGAACGTAATGATCTTTGATTGTATCTCTAGTATGCGCTTTCATATAGAGAATTCTTGAAGAATAATTTGATTGTGATGCGCAGTTTCCATCCAATTCATTGACATAAGGGAAATCTGAGAGTTAATTTAAGCGGACCTAATTAACTTGGAGTGTTGAGAATTCGTGGTTTATTGAATTGCAATTAGAAATCGTTTTGTATGCAAGTATGACATGTGTGGAGAAGAACCCCTTAGCTAGCCTTCCATCCATTAATTTAAACCAATTTCGTTTTACAATCTGTTTTGTTTTACAAAGTTTATGTTTTGTTTTCAACTTCGTCAAACCCAAATCCCCCTTTATTTTGAAGTGTCAAATTAGTTAGAAACTGTTTTAGTTTGTGTTTTTGAGTGTTTTGAGTCAAGTTAAAACTTATTTTCGTCCAAAATTGTGTTTAGAGTCCAAAACAGCCAGTTTGTGTTTTTAAGGCAGTTTTGAGTGTTTGTTTGCTGTTTTGAGTCTTTTGGTTTGTCTTAGTGTTTTAAAGTATAGTTTTGCATTCTTTGAGTCTAATTTAGTGTTTTAACTTTGTTTTAAGTTTTTTTAGTCAGTTTTCAAGTGGTTTAGCAATCCCTCCTAATCCCCGGCCTAGAACGATCCCTACTTTCATATACTACGTCGATAGGGTTTTAATTTGAGTGTCAAGTAATTCTCACATCAAATTTTGGCGCCGTTGCCGGGGATTAGCAAACTTGCTAATCTCCCTATTTTCTGCCGTGTGTCTTAGTTGTTTTTGTTTTTCTTTGTTTTCTGAGTTCGTTTTGTTTTCTTAGTTGTAGGTACTAGTTCTAGCTCTGAATCTGAATTTGAAGAACAAGAAGAGAAAGAACCAGCCATGGCTGTGGACAATCGTACAATCAAAGAGCTTTCAGCCTCAGGACTTGACAATGCCGTGCCTCTATGCATCCAATACCCTGCGGCAAGTCAGGGAAAGACCGATGAGTTTGAATTGAAGTCAAGCTTGTTGCACCACATCCCCAAATTCCACGGGTTGTCCATGGAAGATCCGAACAAACACTTGAAAGAATTCGAAGTGGTGTGTTCAAGCATGACCCCCGTCAATGTCGATGGGAGTATTTTGAAGATGAAGGCCTTTCCCTTTTCTCTCTTGGAAAAGGCGAAGGATTGGTTGTATGAATTGGCTCCCGGAACTGTCACATCGTGGGAGAGCATGAAACGGGCTTTCTTGGAGAAGTTTTTCCCAACTTCTCGAGTCATCACCATACGAAAAAGGATAAGTGGAATTCAGCAAGAAGAAGGGGAATCGTTTCCAGCCTATTATGAGCGTTTCAAGGCGCTTGTTGCTTCTTGTCCACAACACCAAATGAAGGAAGAGCTTCTCCTCCAATATTTCTATGAAGGACTTCTCCCCATTGAGAGACAAATGCTTGATGCTTCAGCGGGAGGAGCTTTGGTTGACAAAACACCCGTGGCTGCCAAGACTCTAATTGCAAATCGAGCCTTGAATGCGCAACAATACGAAGGAGTTGGTCAGAGAGAAGGGCCACGGCAACAACAAGTGAATGAGGTAAATGCAATTTCAGAATTACAATCTCAAATGGCTAATCTCACTCTTCTTTTGTCACAGGTTGTGGATGGAACCAAAGCACAAGGGCCGGCCATATGTGGAGTGTGTTCTATGCAGGGACATCTCAACGATCAGTGCCCACAATTGATAGAGAATGGAGGGTGGGAGACACTCAATGCCGTGGGTTTTGGGAATCAATACCAAAACCGTGGTGACCCCTTTTCCAATACATACAATCCGGGATGGAGAGATCATCCAAACTTCAAGTGGAGGGACTCTCAACAAGCACAGCAACAAGGCGAATTTAGACAGCCCCCTGGGATGTTTCCAAGGCCATATGCAGCCACACAACCTCAACCAATTTCGGCCCAAACCAATTCAGGTTCGTTGTTAGATAATGATAAAATTCTTCAAGTACTAACCTCTTTGACGCAGGACATACAGAGCATAAAGAATCAAGCTAAAGAGGTGGACGAATTGAAGAAACAAATGGGGCAAATGGCTGAATTCATGGGCCAATTCAGAGAACAAGGCAGATTGCCTAGTTCAACCGTTGTTAATCCCAAAGGAGGATTTGAAACCGCCCAAGCAATCACGTTGAGAAGTGGTAAGCAGGTTGGAACTGATTCACAACCATCTAGATCAGGTCAAGAAGAGGACACAAAGCTGCAATTGGAGGAGGATGAATCACCCAAACCCACGGCAAGGAAAGAGACATCTTTGCCGTAGCCAATCCCCTCAACCATCAAGGTAAGTTCCAATATGAATTCGTCTAGCTCTACCCCACGAATTGTGCCCTTTCCTGGCAGGTTGCTGCAATCAAAGAAAGAGGATGCTGAAAAAGACATTCTAGAGACATTCCGGAAAGTTCAAGTCAATATCCCACTCCTTGATGCAATAAAGCAGGTCCCAAGGTATGCTAAGTTTTTGAAAGAGCTTTGTACAACAAGGAGAAGGATTTCTAACAAAGAAGTGGTTCAAGTAAGTGAGAATGTCTCTGCTGTTTTACAAAGGAAATTACCCCCTAAATGCAAAGATCCGGGTAGTTTTACAATTCCTTGTGTTATTGGAAATACTCGTTTTGAATCTGCCATGTTAGACTTAGGTGCATCTATAAATGTCATGCCATATTCTGTTTATGCATCTATGAATCTAGGAGAGCTTAAAAATGATGGTGTTATTATCCAATTAGCCGATCGATCTAATGCATACCCAAAAGGAGTTTTGGAAGATGTTTTGGTGCGGGTAGACCACTTGATTTTTCCTGCAGATTTCTATGTGCTTGACATGGAGGATTCAGACCATTCCCATCCATTACCACTCTTACTTGGCCGACCATTCATGAAAACAGCCCAAACCAAGATTGATGTGGCCAAGGGAACGTTAACTATGAAGTTTGGTGGTGATAAGATTAAATTTAATGTTTCTAAGTCTGTTGAGAATCCTAACGTTGTTCGTTCTTGTTTTGCCATGGATAAAATAAAAAAGATAGGGCCGGACCGTTCAAGCACAAAGGATACATCAAGAACCATACAAAACGAGGGAATTGGAGTGGAGCACAAGGACCATACAGCCACTGCCCTCAAAATGCCCCAATTGGTGGAAAATATCATGGGGAAGAATGTTCATAGTGCTGCCACTTCATTGCAGTACATTGGTAAGCCATCTATTCCAGATTCGATTCCCATTTCAACTAATAGGTTGTTACCTTGTATGGTGCAGATTCCCAATCAAATCCAAGCTGGTGGGCATGATTACATTGATTTTAGGATGTTCAATGCCACAATCCGGAAGGATCACTATCCCTTACCATTCAAAGATCCAATGCACAAGCTGTTTGAGGAGCATGTGGTGGAAGAACTACCTCTGCATGCCGTGGGTACCATGGGAACTTAAATGGAAGTATTGTCCGGCTGGAAGACGTTAAAGCAAGCGCTTCTTGGGAGGCAACCCATGTGTTCAAACAAGAGAACGATGGAATTCTAGCTCCAAAACCAGATTTGCGTTCTTAAACTCTCTCTCTTTATTGCTTTTGTTTTGCCATATCTGTTATGTGTGTTAGTTGTGTTATTTGCTTGCTTGTGTGTGAGTTTATGTTTGAAACATTGAGGACAATGTTTGATTTAAGTGTGGGGGGGTAACAAAGTGTTTTTGCATGAAATTCGTGGGTTTTTATCACCTATCACTTTGAATGTTGTTTTCAGTGTTTTTAAGTGTTTTTAAGCTGTTTTGGAGTCTTTTAGTGTGTTTTGAAAAGAAAATCCGAAAATACCATAAAAATTTGAAAAATTGTTTTGAAAAACCCAAAAAGAGTTGTTTTTGTGTGTTTGTTTGTGTCTTAGGGTACCTTCCAACACAATGATGAGGATTTGGTTTTTAATTGCATGACTATTGAGGAAAGTTATAAACATGGATGGAGGTTTGAATTGCTCTTTGGTTTATGCTTGATTATGGTTATAGTTCATGAATTCATGTTTAATCAAAAAGAGAAAAAATCAGTTTTTGTAACATGCTTGAAGGAAGAATCTCAAACTAACGCTACAACCCTGAGAGATTTGAGCTTAAAACGTTCTTTGGAGAGTTAAAAATCTGTGCATTTGTTGTTTTCTAAAGTCGTTGCATGATCTCATTATTCTTTGCTTGGTTGCTACTTAGAAGGCGTTTCATCATTTAGTTCCAAATACTAGAACTCATACCCGTTTCATTCAAAGCATGTTATTGATTTGCATAACACATAAACAAGATGAAGTTGTGTAGTGAACCAGTGCCAAATTGCCGTATCTGATAGGAGCATATTTATGCTACTTATTTAGTGTGTTTTCTTGCATTTGTTTAGCTAGTTGTTGCTTAATATAGTGTTTAAAGTCATTTTCGTGTGTTTTTAGGTCCAAGAAGCAAAGTTGGCAAAAAGATGCATTTTGGAGCATTTTAGAGCAAATCTGGGCTTGGAATGGATAGCACAAGCAATGGGCATGAAGATGGACGAATTTGGAGTCCAAATGGAGTTAGGAATATGTTTCAAGGTTGGAGAAATAAATTCAAATCATTGAAGATAAGGAATCAGCTCAAAAGAAGGAGAATTATCCAAAACATTATCCAAAACAACCTTATCTTATCTTATCTTATCCAATCCTTATCCTATCTTACCTTACCTTATCCAATCTTATCATAATCTTATCCTAACCTGTTTTCTTCAGTTTAGGGGACTTAAAACCTGATTTCTAGAAGTCCTATCCATTCCCCTACAAAAGTGGCGCCCCAAACTCTTCTAGAAACCCCAAAATCTGCCCAGAAACACATTCTTCCTAGAAGCCTAAAAATCTGGCGTCTCCTTCCCTTCTAGAATCCTTTTTCCTTGCCTTGCAAGGCATTCCCTGCGCTTATTCCTTTGTGCCGTGGGTTTTCAGGCCCTTTCCCTCTTGGATTCTGAAAGTTAGGCCTTTTCCTTGTGGATTTGGGTTCTACAAATCCTTTTCAGAAATTAATTGGACCACAATTCCTTTTCAAAAGTAATTGCCGCACCCTAATCCTATTTTTCTGCTAAGTCCAAGTGCTAAACTGATTTCCCTAGGGTTTGCCATGCTATATATACATATTTTCAAGCCCTGCCGCACACCACCACCCATCCATACGAATTCTACACACCTCTACACATCTCAGCCATTCCAAACACCATTCATAAACCCTAAACCACTTGTGCCGCAGCCCTGCAAGGAGAGGAGGAGCAGCTTTGGAGCGTGTTGCACCCAATCTGGAGTGCTGGGCATTCTTAGGTGTCTTCTACCTTATGTTTTCGTTGATTAATTTAGTTTTCCTTTGTTTTGCTGTAATCATGAGAGGCTAAACTCGTTTTTTAGCTAGAGGCTACTTTGAAACCATGATTTTGTGTGTGATATGACTTGATAAATTTCAGTTACAGATTCTTGAAGTATGAATGCAATTGGCTTAACTGTTTGAATTAGAACTTATTTCTGTTTGTTGATTGAGGGTCGACACTTAATTGGCATGCATAAATTTGATGCTAGGATATAAGTAAGTTTCACATAATCGTTACAAACTTATGTTCACAAGTAGTAAAGGTTGCTGGAACAATCGTGTTAAGTTCAATTCTTGGTGTGAGTAACATGATGTCATAGTTATGAATGCCTCGTCAATGCTTATGATTCTCATTGAGCGTAATGATCTCTGATTGTGTCTCTATTATGATGTCATGTAGGGAAATTGATGAGAATAATTTGGTTGTAGATGAGTTGTCCGTCCAATTCAATGAAATTAGGAGAATCTGAGGGTTAATTAGTGATTGACACGGTTAATCTGGGGCATTGTCATTCGTAATTCAATGAAAACGTAACTGGAAGTCAAGTTATATGCATATAAGTCATGTGTGGATAAGGAAACCTCTAGCTAGTTCACCATCCGTCCTAAAAACCCAATTTCGTCTAAATCTGCCTAGTTTAAAGTCTGTGTTAGTTTTAACTTAGTTTCACTCTAGAACCAATCCCCCTTCACTTGTTTGAGTCTAATTTGTTAGAATCTGTCTTAGTTTGTGTTTTTGTGTGTTTTGAGTCAAGTTTAATTCAATTTTCGTCCAAAGTTGTGTCTAGTGTCTAGAATCTGTCCAATTAGTGTTTTTGAGCAGTTTTGAGTATTTTGAACCTGTTTTGAGTCTTACTAGTTGATAGGAGCATATTTATGCTATTTAGTTAGTGTGTTTCCTTGCATTTGCTTAGCTATTTGTTGCTTAGTATAGTGTTTAAAGTCATTTTCGTGTGTTTTTAGGTCCAAGAAGCAAAGTTGGCAAAAAGATGCATTTTGGAGCATTTTAGAGCAAATCTGGGCTTGGAAGGGATAGCACAAGCAATGGGCATAAAGATGGACGAATTTGGAGTTTAAATGGAGTTGGGAATATGTTTCAAGGTTGGAGAAATAAATTCAGAACATTGAAGATAAAGAATCAGCTCAAAAGAAGGAGGATTATCCAAAACATTATCCAAACAACCTTATCTTATCTTATCTTATCCAATCCTTATCTTATCTTAACAAACCTTATCCTATCCTAATCCTTTTCTAATTCAATTCCTGGTACAATGAGGGTTTATTTTCTGATTGGGGGACATTTAAATTGAGTTTCTAGAAACTCTAAGCCTTGCCGCACCTAGCTTTTCAGAAAACTTGGTTTCCTTGCCTTGCAAGGCTCTCTAGAAGCCTTATCCCACCTTATCCTATTGTGCCGCACCTTAGGCCCTTTCCCATTGGAAATCTGATTGTTTTGAGCCTATTTCTGAATGGATTTGGCTTTCTAGAAGTCCCAATCTGATTCACCTAGGGTTTTGGTGCCTATATATATACAAATCAATCCTTTGCCGTGCACACCACCCTCCATATACATCATTCACGCCAGAAATCATCCACCACTCTCTGCTGCCCCTTTCCTTCACCATTGTCCATAGTTTCTGACCTAATTCACCCCCTGCCGTGCCATATCATCCACACAAACCCAGAAAACCCCTCTTGTGCCGCAGCTATTCAAGGAAGGAAGGAGAAGGTGTCACTCTAAGTCGTGACTACTGCTGGAGCGTTCTTAGGTGTTGTCTATCTTTGTTTTCAATGTTTCAATTCAGTATTCTTTGTTTAATTGCTGTCATGAGGAACTAAACCCCTATTAGTTAGAGGGGGAATTTGAAGCCATGAATATATGTTTCTTATGATTTGATTTACTCCAGTTATGATTTCATAAATTGTGAATGTGGTTTGCTTAACTGTTTTATTAAGAACTTGTTCTTGTGTGTTGATTAAGGATGCATACTTAGTTTACATGCATGAATTTGATGCTAGAATATAAGGGAATTTCACCTAATCGTTATGAACTTATATTCACAAGTAGTAAAGGTTGCTAGTCACAATCATGTTAAGTAAACCCTAGGCTGGATTAACATGCGTATTCCATAGTTATGAATGCCTTGTCAATGTTTATGATTTCCATGGAACTTAATGATCTTTGATATGTATCTCTATCATGCGTATTCCATAGTTAGGGAACTTGATAAGAATAATTTGGTTGTGATGCGTTATCCATTCAATTCAATGAACTTAGGGAAATCTGGGAATTAATTAGTTCAATACAATTAATTCGGAACATTGTCATTCATGGTTTATCGAAAGAGTAACTGGGAATCAAGTTGTATGCATATGTTTATGTGTGGATAAGGATCCCTCTAACTAGCCATTCACCCATTCAAATCACCAATTTCGTGCCTTTTTAAGTTGTCTTTACAATTTTGTTTGTTTAAGTTTAAATTCGTTCAAAAACAAATCCCCCTTTATTTTGAAGTGTTAGAATAGTTAAAATCTGTTTTGATTTGTGTTTTTAAGTGTCTTGAGTCAAGTTAAAATCTATTTTCGTCCAAAGTAGTGTTTAGAGTTCAAAACTGCCCAGTTTGTGTTTTTAGGCAGTTTTGAGTGTTTTTGTGCTGTTTTGAGTCTTTTGAGTTGTTTTAGTGTTTTAGAATTTAGTCTTGCATTCTTTGAGTCTAGTTTAGTGTTTTAAACTTTGTTTTTACGTTTTTGAGTCAGATTCAAGTGTTTAGCAATCCCTCCTAATCCCCGGTCCAGAACGATCCCTACTTATACATATACTACAACTGTCAAGAAGAGGGTTTAATTTGTGTGTCAAGTAATTCTCACATCAAATTTTGGCGCCGTTGCCGGGGATTAGCAAACTTGCTAATCTCCCTAGTTTCTGCCGTGTATTTTAACTTGTTTTTGTTTCTGTTTTGCTTAGTTTTCTGATTTGTTTTGTTTTCTTTGTTTTAGGTACTAGTGTATGACTCGAAGTTCTCAACCCGTTCACGCACATATCTTGGAGTTTAACGACGATTTTGAACGAGATTTGAGAAGGAAGAGGAAGCACCCAGAACCTGATCTACTTAGTTCAAGTTCTAATTCCGAATCTGAAGTTGAAATTGAAGAGGATTTGGAAGAGGAGCACGACATGGCTGCAGATAACCGAACAATCAAAGAACTTTCAGCCTCGGGATTGGACAATGCGACCCCTTTATGCATTCAATATCCTAGGGCGGCTCAAGGCAAAACTGATGAGTTTGAATTGAAGTCTAGCTTGTTGCACCACATCCCCAAATTCCACGGGTTGTCCATGGAAGATCCAAACAAGCACTTGAAGGAATTTGAAGTGGTTTGTTCAAGCATGACCCCTGTCAATGTTGATGGGAGTATATTGAAGATGAAAGCCTTTCCATTCTCTCTTTTGGAAAAGGCTAAGGATTGGCTCTACGAACTAGCACCTGGAACCGTTACTTCGTGGGAAAGCATGAAGCGCGCATTCTTAGAGAAATTTTTCCCAACTTCAAGAGTCATTCTCTTGAGGAAAAAGATAAGTGGCATTCAACAAAACCAAGGGGAATCGTTTCCAGCCTATTATGAGCGTTTCAAGGTGCTTGTTGCTTCTTGTCCACAACACCAAATGAAGGAAGAGCTTCTCCTCCAATATTTCTATGAAGGACTTCTCCCCATTGAGAGACAAATGCTTGATGCTTCAGCGGGCGGAGCTTTGGTTGCCAAAACACCCGTGGCTGCCAAGACTCTAATTGCAAATCGAGCCTTGAATGCGCAACAATACGAAGGAGTTGGACAGAGAGAAGGGCCACGGCAACAACAAGTGAATGAGGTAAATGCAATTTCAGAATTACAATCTCAAATGGCTAATCTCACTCTTCTTTTGTCACAGGTTGTGGATGGAAACAAAGCACAAGGGCCGGCCATATGTGGAGTGTGTTCTATGCAGGGACATCTCAACGATCAATGCCCTCAATTGATTGAGAATGGGGGGTGGGAAACTGCCCAAGCCGTGGGTTTCCAAGGCCAAACCCAACAAAGACACGACCCCTACTCAAACACATACAATCCGGGATGGAGAGATCATCCAAACTTCAAGTGGAGGGATTCTCAGCAAGCACAGCCACAAAGCGGATTTAGACAGCCCCCTGGGATGTTTCCAAGGCCATATGCAGCCCCACAACCTCACCCAACTTCGGCCCAAACCAATTCAGGTTCGTCGTTAAATAATGATAAAATTCTTCAAGCACTAACCTCTTTGACGCAGGACATGCAGAGCATAAAAAATCAAGCTAAAGAGGTGGATGAATTGAAGAAACAAATGGGTCAAATGGCTGAATTCATGGGCCAATTCCGAGAACAAGGCAGGTTGCCTAGTTCAACCGTTGTTAATCCTAAGGGCGGATTTGAAACTGCCCAAGCAATCACGTTGAGAAGTGGTAAGCAGGTTGGAACTGATTCACAACCATCTAGATCAAGTCAAGAAGAGGACAAGAAGCTGCAATTGGAGGAGGATGAAGCACCCAAACCCACGGCAAGGAATGCACAATCCTTGCCGCGGCCAATCCCCACTTCAAAACCGTCCTCAACCATCAAGGTAAGTTCCAATATGAATTCTTCAAGCTCTACTCCACTAATTGTGCCCTTTCCTGGCAGGTTGCGGCAATCAAAGAAAGAGGATGCTGAAAAAGACATTCTAGAGACATTCCGGAAAGTTCAAGTCAATATCCCACTCCTTGATGCAATAAAGCAAGTCCCAAGGTATGCTAAGTTTTTGAAAGAGCTTTGTACAACAAGGAGAAGGATTTCTAACAAAGAAGTGGTTCAAGTAAGTGAGAATGTCTCTGCTGTTTTACAAAGGAAATTACCCCTTAAATGCAAAGATCCGGGTAGTTTTACAATTCCTTGCGTTATTGGTAGTACTAAGTTTGAACATGCTATGTTAGACTTAGGAGCTTCAATTAATGTCATGCCATACTCTATTTATGCATCTATGAACTTAGGTGAGCTTAAAAACGATGGTGTTATTATCCAATTAGCCGATCGTTCTAATGCATATCCAAAAGGAGTTTTGGAAGATGTTTTGGTGCAGGTTGGAAATCTGATTTTTCCAGCGGATTTTTATGTGCTTGACATGGAGGATACACCCCATTCTACCCCATTGCCGATCCTCCTTGGGAGACCTTTCATGAAAACAGCCCGCACCAAGATCGATGTGTTCAAAGGGACGTTGACAATGGAATTTGATGGGGAAGTTATTGATTTCAATCTTGCTGAAACTATTAAATTTCCTAAAGAAAATCATTCTTGTTTTGCTATTGATATATTCGATGAATTGGCGCAGGATTACCTTGATTCCTTGGATAGGGATCCCCTTGAATCAACAATTGCACAAGGAATTGGGCAAAAACCCAATATTGCCATGCCTATAAGTGAAGAAGAGGCCGAGATGGTGGCTGCCCTAGAGTCACTACCTCAGCACCATGGTAAGCCTTCAAAACCAATTTCAATTCCAATTTCTACTAACAAGTTGTTACCCTCAGTGATTCAGGCACCCGTACTTGAGCTTAAACCATTGCCGGATCATTTGAAGTACGTCTTTTTGGGAGATAACGAGACATTGCCCGTCATTGTATCCTCCACACTCACGGCAACAGAGGAAGGAAAGTTAATTCAGGTGTTGAAAGAGCACAAAACAGCCATTGGATGGACATTGGCCGATATTAGGGGGATTAGCCCTACAACATGCATGCATCGCATACTTCTAGAGGAGGGGGCTAAACCAACTCGAGAGGCTCAACGCCGACTCAACCCTCCAATGATGGAAGTTGTGAAGAAGGAGATTATAAAGCTTCTTGATTGTGGAGTAATTTATCCAATCTCAGATAGCCGTTGGGTTTCACCAGTGCAATGTGTTCCAAAGAAATCCGGAGTCACTGTGGTGAAGAATGCCGAGAATGAACTTGTGCCCACACGTATCCAAACAGGTTGGAGAGTGTGCATTGACTATAGGAAGCTAAACGCCACCACGAGGAAGGACCACTTCCCTTTGCCGTTCATTGATCAAATGCTTGAAAGGTTAGCCGGTCATTCTTTTTATTGTTTTCTTGATGGGTACTCTGGATATAATCAGATTGTTATAGCTCCGGATGACCAAGAAAAGACCACTTTCACGTGCCCCTTTGGTACCTTTGCCTATCGTCGCATGCCATTCGGTTTATGCAATGCACCTGCCACCTTTCAAAGATGCATGGTAAGTATCTTTTCAGATTTTGTGGAGAAAATTATTGAGGTATTCATGGATGATTTTAGTGTTTTTGGGGATTCGTTTGATGGGTGCTTAGATAATCTCACTTTGATTCTAAAACGTTGCATTGAAACTAACCTCGTTTTGAATTGGGAAAAATGTCACTTTATGGTAAAACAAGGCATAGTTTTAGGTCATATCATTTAAGAAAGAGGAATTGAGGTTGATAAATCAAAAATAGATCTTGTACGCTACTTACCCTCTCCTACTTCGGTTAGAGAGGTTCGTTCTTTTCTTGGACATGCAGGATTCTATAGGCGATTCATCAAGGACTTTTCAAAGATTTCAAACCCTCTTTGCCGTCTCCTCCAGAAAGATGTGGCTTTTGACTTCAACGAGGAATGTGAGAAGGCCTTCAAACACCTCAAAGAGATGCTAACTTCGGCCCCCATCATAGTCCCACCAGATTGGAGCCTTCCTTTTGAGCTTATGTGTGATGCTTCGGATTATGCATTAGGAGCTGTTTTGGGACAAAGGAAGGACAAGAAGCCCCATGTCATCTATTATGCATCTCGGACCTTGAATGATGCACAATTGAATTACTCTACCACTGAAAAAGAACTTCTTGCTGTTGTGTTTGCTTTAGATAAGTTTCGTTCTTATTTACTTGGTACTAAAGTTATTATTTACACTGACCATGCAGCTTTGAAGTATTTGTTCACCAAGAAAGAGGCCAAACCAAGACTCATTCGCTGGATGCTTCTTCTCCAAGAGTTCGATATTGAAATCCGGGACAAGAAGGGGAGTGAAAACGTGGTGGCTGATCACTTGAGCCGTATGGTGCATGAGGAGGATGCCGTGCCTATCCAAGAGACATTCCCAGATGAGCAGCTGCTGTCCATCAAGGTAAGTGAGCCATGGTATGCTGATGTAGTAAATTATTTGGTGTCTAAACACATTCCAAGAGAGCTAAACAAGCACCAAAGTGATAAACTTAAAAAGGATGCACGTTCTTATGTTTGGGATGACCCATACTTGTGGAAATATTGCCCTGATCAGGTTCTACGTAGGTGTGTGCATGATTCTGAGTTTAATTCAATTTTAACTTTTTGTCACACCTATGCATGTGGAGGTCACTTTGGTACGCAAAGAACAGCACATAAAGTTTTAGAATGTGGATTTTATTGGCCTACTATCTTTAGAGATGCTAGAACTTTTTGTATGACTTGTGATAGATGTCAAAGAACGGGCAATATAGGTCCTAAACAACAAATGCCGCAACACCCCATATTTAGTGTTGAAATCTTTGATGTTTGGGGTATTGATTTCATGGGTCTTTTCCCTTCCTCACATGGTTTCCTTTATATTTTGCTTGCTGTGGATTATGTGTCGAAATGGGTGGAAGCAAAAGCCACCCGAACTAATGATTCTAAAGTGGTTGCAGATTTTGTTAGAACTAACATATTTGCTAGATTTGGAATGCCAAGAGTCCTAATCAATGATGGGGGTTCCCATTTTTGCAATCGAACCATTGAGGCGCTGCTCAAGAAGTATAATGTCACGCATAAGGTTTCAACACCTTATCACCCTCAAACCAGTGGGCAAGCCGAGGTTTCAAATAGAGAAATCAAGCAGATTTTGGAGAAAACTGTAGGGCCAACTCGGAAGGATTGGAGTTTGCGTTTGAATGATGCATTGTGGGCATATCGCACTGCCTATAAAACCCCAATTGGAATGTCCCCATTTCGGCTAGTCTATGGGAAACCATGTCATCTTCCCGTCGAGTTAGAACATCGTGCACATTGGGCTGTCAAAACATTCAACATGGACATTGATGCCGCAGGTCTTCATAGAAAGCTTCAATTGAATGAGTTAGAAGAAATTAGGAATGAAGCTTATGAGAATGCACGGATCTACAAGGCGAAAACAAAGGCATTCCATGACAAGATGATTCGTAGCCAGCTGTTCTCTATAGGGCAGAAAGTGTTACTTTTCAATTCTCGCCTTCGTCTATTTCCAGGTAAGTTGCGTTCTAAGTGGATTGGTCCTTTTGTGGTTACTAATGTTTTTCCTCATGGTGCAGTCCAAATTCAAAGTTTAAAAACGCAACAAGAATTCAAAGTGAATGGACATCGATTGAAGCCATATTATGAGCACTTTGAAGAGCACATTACGGAGGATATATCCCTTAATGCCGTGGGCCCCATTGAAGAATAGAGGGAAGGTTCGTCCGGCTGGAAGACGTTAAAGCAAGCGCTTCTTGGGAGGCAACCCATGCAAATAAAGACGACCTAGGAACTCTCCGGCTCCAAAACCAGATTTGCGTTTCTAAACTCTCTCTCTTTATTGCTTTTCCTTTGCCATCTTGTTATGTTAGTTAGTTGTGTTGATTGCTGTTTGCTTTCTGTGAGTATATGTTTGAAACATTGAGGACAATGTTTGGTTTAAGTGTGGGGGGGTAACAAAGTGTTTTTTGCATGAAATTCGTGGGTTTTTATCACCTATCACTTTGAATGTTGTTTTCAGTGTTTTTAAGTGTTTTTAAGCTGTTTTGGAGTTTTTTAGTGTGTTTTGAAAAGAAAATCCGAAAATACCATAAAAATTTGAAAAATTGTTTTGAAAAACCCAAAAAGAGTTGTTTTTGTGTGTTTGTTTGTGTCTTAGGGTACCTTCCAACACAATGATGAGGATTTGGTTTTTAATTGCATAACTGTTAAAGAAAGTTACAAACATGGATGAAAGTTTGAATTGCTCTTTGGTTTATGCTTGGTTGTAGTTGACATTCATCAATTCACATGTAATCACAAAAAGGATAAAATCAGTTTTTGTAACATGCTTGAAGGAAATAACTCAAACTAACGCTACAACCCTGAGAGACTTGAGTCTTTAACGTTCTTTGGAGAGTTAAAAATCTGTGCATTCTTTGTTTTCTAAAGTCGTTGCATGATCTCATTATTCTTTGTTTGGTTGCTACTTAGAAGGCGTTTCATCATTTAGTTCCAAATACTAGAACTCATACCCGTTTCATTCAAAGCATGAAATTGATTAGCATAACACATAAACAAGATGAAGTTGTTTAGTTTAAAACCAGAGCCAAAAAGCCTAACCCTTTGCATATGTATTGTAGGTTTAACCCTTTTGAGCCTTGTTTAGCCTATGTTCTTTGTTTACCCACATTATCCTTACCTAGCCTAGATTAGGACCATCCTTACCCTTGTTCTTAAGGCGTAGCTAAGCATGACCTAAGAATGAATTCCCTTTGTTCGTTATTTGGGCAGCAAACAAGGGCACGGGTAGAAGAAGAAAAAAAAGAAAAAGAAAGAAAAAAAAAAAAGAGAAAAATTCGTGTGGAAAAGAAAAGGAAAAGAAAAGTTGTGACAAAGTATGAAAAGTGTTCAAAATAAGTGAGATTGAAGCTCACAAGTGTTGATTGTTGAAGAAGGGGTCCAAAACGTTGAAATTGGCCCTAAAAATATGTGTTTTCTGTCCCTTTGTGTTCAAAGTGTACGGCTGCATTCAAGAAAGGGAGTTCTAAGTGTCATATTCATTGCTTTGCTTGCTATTGCTTTAAGAACGTTTGTTTTCCTTACCTTTCTTTGTTAGCCAATACCCCCTAGCCCCGTTATAACCCTATACTTCAATCTTGAGTGTTGTGTGTTTCAATATGTGGAGTTTGGGATTGGTATGATCATATGGTGTCCCTGGTTCTCGCGTCTAAGTAGTAGCATTCCATTCATGAGATCATATCTATACATGCATTCCAGAAATTACTTTTCTTGTTATACACATATGTGAGTATTAGTTTTCATATTTACATCAATCTTCTCACATATAACTCGTGTAGGGAGTGTAGTCAGAAAATCTGTGTGATTGAGTGCATATCTAGTAAGGAATTGAGGGATTCTCTAAGGCATGTTACTACATTCAAAATGTTGTTTTAATTGATTAAATGCGAGCTAATGTGTGGTAACTTTGATTAAGTATGTGCTCAAGGGTAGGGATAACTAAAATCTGTGGGAGTAATGATCTTTGGCATGTTATGTATCATTGAAGATCCCTGAGGTGAACGTTGGAAGGTTTAGGTTATGTTTTGTTTGTTTTGTTTTGCTTGAGGACTAGCAAAAGCTAAGTGTGGGGGAATTTGATAGGAGCATATTTATGCTATTTAGTTAGTGTGTTTCCTTGCATTTGCTTAGCTATTTGTTGCTTAGTATAGTGTTTAAAGTCATTTTCGTGTGTTTTTAGGTCCAAGAAGCAAAGTTGGCAAAAAGATGCATTTTGGAGCATTTTAGAGCAAATCTGGGCTTGGAAGGGATAGCACAAGCAATGGGCATAAAGATGGACGAATTTGGAGTTTAAATGGAGTTGGGAATATGTTTCAAGGTTGGAGAAATAAATTCAGAACATTGAAGATAAGGAATCAGCTCAAAAGAAGGAGGATTATCCAAAACATTATCCAAACAACCTTATCTTATCTTATCTTATCCAATCCTTATCTTATCTTAACAAACCTTATCATATCCTAATCCTTTTCTAATTCAATTCCTGGTACAATGAGGGTTTATTTTCTGATTGGGGGACATTTAAATTGAGTTTCTAGAAACTCTAAGCCTTGCCGCACCTAGCTTTTCAGAAAACTTGGTTTCCTTGCCTTGCAAGGCTCTCTAGAAGCCTTATCCCACCTTATCCTATTGTGCCGCACCTTAGGCCCTTTCCCATTGGAAATCTGATTGTTTTGAGCCTATTTCTGAATGGATTTGGCTTTCTAGAAGTCCCAATCTGATTCACCTAGGGTTTTGGTGCCTATATATATACAAATCAATCCTTTGCCGTGCACACCACCCTCCATATACATCATTCACGCCAGAAATCATCCACCACTCTCTGCCGCCCCTTTCCTTCACCATTGTCCATAGTTTCTGACCTAATTCACCCCCTGCCGTGCCATATCATCCACACAAACCCAGAAAACCCCTCTTGTGCCGCAGCTATTCAAGGAAGGAAGGAGAAGGTGTCACTCTAAGTCGTGACTACTGCTGGAGCGTTCTTAGGTGTTGTCTATCTTTGTTTTCAATGTTTCAATTCAGTATTCTTTGTTTAATTGCTGTCATGAGGAACTAAACCCCTATTAGTTAGAGGGGGAATTTGAAGCCATGAATATATGTTTCTTATGATTTGATTTACTCCAGTTATGATTTCATAAATTGTGAATGTGGTTTGCTTAACTGTTTTATTAAGAACTTGTTCTTGTGTGTTGATTAAGGATGCATACTTAGTTTACATGCATGAATTTGATGCTAGAATATAAGGGAATTTCACCTAATCGTTATGAACTTATATTCACAAGTAGTAAAGGTTGCTAGTCACAATCATGTTAAGTAAACCCTAGGCTGGATTAACATGCGTATTCCATAGTTATGAATGCCTTGTCAATGTTTATGATTTCCATGGAACTTAATGATCTTTGATATGTATCTCTATCATGCGTATTCCATAGTTAGGGAACTTGATAAGAATAATTTGGTTGTGATGCGTTATCCATTCAATTCAATGAACTTAGGGAAATCTGGGAATTAATTAGTTCAATACAATTAATTCGGAACATTGTCATTCATGGTTTATCGAAAGAGTAACTGGGAATCAAGTTGTATGCATATGTTTATGTGTGGATAAGGATCCCTCTAACTAGCCATTCACCCATTCAAATCACCAATTTCGTGCCTTTTTAAGTTGTCTTTACAATTTTGTTTGTTTAAGTTTAAATTCGTTCAAAAACAAATCCCCCTTTATTTTGAAGTGTTAGAATAGTTAAAATCTGTTTTGATTTGTGTTTTTAAGTGTCTTGAGTCAAGTTAAAATCTATTTTCGTCCAAAGTAGTGTTTAGAGTTCAAAACTGCCCAGTTTGTGTTTTTAGGCAGTTTTGAGTGTTTTTGTGCTGTTTTGAGTCTTTTGAGTTGTTTTAGTGTTTTAGAATTTAGTCTTGCATTCTTTGAGTCTAGTTTAGTGTTTTAAACTTTGTTTTTACGTTTTTGAGTCAGATTCAAGTGTTTAGCAATCCCTCCTAATCCCCGGTCCAGAACGATCCCTACTTATACATATACTACAACTGTCAAGAAGAGGGTTTAATTTGTGTGTCAAGTAATTCTCACATCACTA
Source organism: Heteromeles arbutifolia (assembly GCA_024362995.1). Lineage (NCBI taxonomy): Eukaryota > Viridiplantae > Streptophyta > Magnoliopsida > Rosales > Rosaceae > Heteromeles > Heteromeles arbutifolia. Next base: position 30,693,389 of record JANCRC010000002.1, on the reverse strand, counting down.
GTCTATTTAGAGTCCTTTGAGTCTTTTCAAACGTTTTTAACTTTGTTTTTGTATTTTAAGTCAGTTTAGAGGTTTTAGCAAGCCCTCCTAATCCCCGGTTTAGAACGATCCCTACTTGTATTTATACTACGATTTGACAACAAGAGGGTTTAATTTGAGTGCTTAACTTTAATCACATCAAAATTTTGGCGCCGTTGCCGGGGATTAGCAACTTTGCTAATCCCCCGTTATTTTGTTTTTTTTTTATCTTCGTGTGTGTGTTAGTCTAGTCTAGATTCTGATTCTAGTTTGTTTTCTTTGTTTTCAGGTACTAGTTTATGACTCGTAGTTCTCAAGTGGTTCGTGAGCATATCTTGGATTTTGACGGCGATTTTGATCGAACCTTGAGAAGGAAAAGAAAGAACCCAGAACCTCACCCACCTAGTTCAAGTTCTGAAGCCGAGGTTGAGGAGCAAGAAGAGGCCGAATCTGAGGAGATAGAGGAGGCTGAGGTTGAAGAAGTTATGGCTGCAGATAATCTAACCTTTAAGGAGCTTTCGGCCTCGGGATTGGATAATGCAGTACCCCTATGTATCCAATATCCTAGGGCAGCTCCAGATAAGACCGACGAGTTCGAATTGAAGTCTAGCTTGTTGCATCACATTCCCAAATACCATGGGCTGTCCATGGAAGATCCAAACAAGCATTTGAAGGAATTTGAAGTGGTTTGCTCAAGTATGACACCCATTAATGTCGATGGGAATATTTTGAAAATGAAAGCCTTTCCATTCTCATTGTTGGAAAAGGCTAAAGATTGGTTGTACGAATTGGCGCCCGGAACTGTCACATCTTGGGAAAGTATGAAACGAGCATTCTTGGAGAAGTTTTTCCCAACTTCAAGAGTCATTCTCTTGAGGAAACGGATTAGTGGTATTCAGCAAAATCAAGGAGAGTCTTTCCCTGCATATTATGAGCGTTTTAAGGGCCTAGTTGCGTCATGCCCTCAACACCAAATGAAGGAGGAACTGTTCATTCAATACTTCTATGAAGGACTCCTCCCCATTGAACGCCAAATGCTAGATGCATCAGCGGGTGGTGCATTGGTTGACAAGACGCCTGTGGCTGCCAAAACCTTAATTGCGAACCGAGCCCTCAATGCACAACAATATGAAGGTGTAGGACAAAGAGAGAGCCCACGGCAGCAACATGTCAATGAGGTAAGTGCTATTTCTGAAATTCAATCACAATTGGCTAGTCTTACTCTCCTTGTGTCTCAGGTTGTCGAAGGACCAAAATCACAACCACCACCAATCTGTGGCGTGTGCACCATGCAAGGCCACCAATCTGAAAGTTGCCCTCAATTGATTGAGAATGGAGGATGGGAGAGTGCCAACGCTGTTGGGTTCCAAGGCCAAAATCAGCCCCGATATGACCCATATGCAAATACCTACAATTCAGGTTGGAAAGATCATCCAAATCTGCGTTGGAGGGAACCCCAACAACCTCAACAGCAAGGTGGATTCCGGCCACCAACCCCTGGGATGTTTCCAAAGCCATATGCAACCATGCAATCCCAAACACAATCTTCCCAAAATAACTCAGGTTCGTCTCTTGATAATGATCAAGTTATTCAATTACTAACTACTTTGGCACAGGGGCAGCAAAATCAAACCAAAGAGATGCAAAACTATGCCAAGGAGGTGCAAAATCAAGCCCGAGAGGTGACTGAATTGAAGAAACAGATGGGACAAATGGCTGAGTTTATGGGGCAGTTTCGAGAGCATGGCAAACTTCCTAGTTCTACCACTGTGAATCCGAAGGGAGGGTTCGAATCTGTCAAGGCCATGACCCTAAGAAGTGGCAAAGAGGTTGGGACCGATCCAAAAACATCTGAATCTGCCCAAAAGGAGGATGAGACGTTGTTACAAGAGGAGGCAGAACAAGAGAAAGCCACGGCAAAGGTTGCTCCAACCTTGTTTCAGCCTTCCAATGCACTTAAACCCTCCAAAACGTCCACCACAGGTAAGTTGGGTTCAAATTCGATTGATTCTAACCTTGTTCCACCCAATGCACCATTCCCTCGCAGATTTATGCAATCAAAGAAGGAGGAAACCGAAAAGGACATTCTAGAAACGTTTCGAAAGGTGCAAGTCAACATTCCACTCCTTGATGCAATCAAGCAAGTTCCCAAATATGCCAAATTCTTGAAGGAGCTGTGCACAACAAAGAGGAGATTTTCAACTAAGGAGGTTGTTCGGGTAAGTGAAAATGTTTCAGCGGTGTTGCAACGCAAATTGCCTCCCAAATGCAAGGACCCAGGTAGCTTTACAATTCCATGTGTTATTGGTAATACCAGGTTCGAACATGCAATGTTAGATCTAGGTGCATCAATAAATGTCATGCCTTATTCTATTTATGCATCTATGAATTTGGGCGAATTGAAAAATGATGGAGTGATTATTCAATTAGCCGATAGATCTAACGCTTATCCAAAGGGAGTTTTGGAGGATGACTTAGTGCAGGTTAATCATCTCATCTTCCCCGCTGATTTCTACGTGCTAGAGATGGAAGATTCGGCCCATTCCACCCCATTGCCGATTCTACTTGGAAGACCATTCATGAAAACAGCTCGCACAAAGATTGATGTGTTCACAGGGATCTTGACAATGGAGTTTGATGGGGATGTTATTGATTTTAAAATTTCTGAAGCTATGAAATATCCTAATGATGATCATTCTTGCTTTGCAATTGATATAATTGATTCAATGGCGCATGAGCACTTGGAACAATTGCATGAGGATGCACTTGAAATGGTTCTTACAAATGGAATTGGATGCAAGAACCATGGGGCAGAACCAAGCACAACCCACAACACCATTGAAGAACACCATGCCGTGCCCCCTAGTGATGATGTAGCTGAGATGGTGGCTGCCCTAGAATCTTTGCCAAAACAATATGGTAAGCCCCCAATCCCAATTTCAGATTCGATTTTGACTAATAAGTTGCTTCCTTCAGTAATACAGCCACCCTCCCTTGAACTTAAACCGTTACCAAGTCACTTGAAGTATGTTTTCTTGGGAGATCATGAGACATTGCCGGTCATCATCTCATCCTCACTCACGGCACAAGAAGAGGACAGATTGGTGCGTGTTTTGAGAGAGTATAAAACAGCCATTGGATGGACCTTGGCCGATATCAAGGGAATTAGCCCCACCACTTGCATGCATCGTATTCTTTTGGAAGAAGGAGCCAAACCATCTCGAGAAGCACAACGCCGACTCAATCCACCCATGATGGAAGTTGTGAAGAAGGAAATAATCAAGCTACTAGATTGCGGAGTGATTTACCCCATTTCTGATAGCCAATGGGTCTCTCCGATCCAAGTTGTTCCTAAGAAGTCCGGAGTCACTGTGGTAAAAAATGAAGAGAATGAGCTTGTGCCTACCCGAATCCAAACCGGATGGAGAGTTTGCATTGACTATAGGAAGCTCAACGCCACAACTAGAAAGGATCACTTTCCGTTGCCCTTTATTGATCAAATGCTTGAAAGGTTAGCCGGTCATGCTTTTTATTGTTTTCTTGATGGCTATTCAGGTTACAATCAGATTGTTATAGCCCCGGATGACCAAGAGAAGACCACCTTCACGTGCCCCTTTGGTACCTTTGCTTATAGACGAATGCCATTTGGTTTGTGCAATGCACCAGCCACGTTCCAAAGGTGTATGGTAAGTATTTTCTCTGATTTTGTGGAAAAGATCATTGAGGTATTTATGGATGATTTCAGTGTCTTTGGAGATTCATTTGATGGATGTTTGGATAATCTTACTTTGATTTTAAAACGATGCATCGAAACTAACCTTGTGTTGAATTGGGAAAAGTGTCATTTTATGGTCAAACAAGGTATAGTGTTGGGGCATATCATATCTGAAAAAGGAATTGAGGTTGATAAGTCTAAAATAGATCTTGTACGCTACTTACCCTCTCCCACTTCGGTGAGAGAGGTTCGTTCTTTTCTTGGCCACGCAGGATTCTATAGGCGATTTATCAAGGACTTCTCCAAAATTGCACAGCCCCTATGCCGTCTCCTTCAAAAAGAAGTGTCTTTTGAGTTCAATGCGGAGTGTGAGACGGCCTTTACACATCTCAAGGAAGTGCTCACTTCGGCCCCCATCATCACTCCACCAGATTGGAGCCTCCCTTTTGAGCTAATGTGTGATGCATCCGATTATGCAATTGGAGCTGTTTTAGGCCAGAGGAAGAAGAAACAGCCCCATGTCATCTATTACGCCTCTCGGACCTTAAACGATGCTCAACTGAACTATTCTACCACGGAAAAAGAACTTCTTGCTGTTGTCTTTGCTTTAGATAAATTTCGCTCATATTTACTTGGCACTAAAGTAATTGTATATTCTGACCATGCAGCCTTGAAGTACCTTCTCACCAAGAAGGAGGCCAAACCAAGGCTGATTCGTTGGATGCTCTTACTCCAAGAGTTCGACATTGAGATTAGGGACAAGAAAGAGAGTGAAAACGTGGTGGCTGACCACCTAAGCCGATTGGTGCACAATGAAGAGCCCCTCCCCATTCCAGAAACGTTCCCAGACGAGCAATTGCTGTCCATAGAGGTAAGTGAGCCTTGGTATGCTGATTTGGTCAATTATTTGGTCACAAAACGTGTCCCTAGCACCCTAGACAAATATAAACGTGATAAACTTCAAAAGGATGCTAGATTTTATGTTTGGGACGATCCATACTTGTGGAAATATTACCCGGATCAGATTATTCGAAGATGTGTGCATAACTCTGAGTTTAATTCCATTCTTGCTTTCTGTCATACTTATGCATGTGGGGGTCATTTTGGCACCCAAAGAACAGCACTCAAGGTGTTAGAATGTGGTTTTTATTGGCCTACATTGTTTAAAGATGCTCGAACTTTCTGCATAACATGTGATAGATGTCAAAGAACAGGTAACATAGGTGCAAGGGATCAAATGCCGCAGACCCCTATCTTCAATGTCGAAATTTTTGATGTTTGGGGTATTGATTTCATGGGTCCTTTTCCTTCTTCATATGGTTTCATTTATATCTTGCTTGCGGTTGATTATGTATCGAAATGGGTGGAAGCAAAAGCCACCCGTACTAATGATTCTCGAGTGGTTGCAGATTTCATTAAATCTAACATATTCTCCAGATTCGGTATGCCTAGAGTGTTTATAAGTGATGGAGGCTCCCATTTTTGCAACCGGACCATTGAGGTGCTGTTTAAGAAGTATAACGTCAAGCATAAGGTTGCAACGCCTTATCACCCTCAAACAAGTGGCCAAGCCGAGGTTTTAAATAGGGAAATCAAGCAGATTTTGGAGAAGACTGTTGGGCCAACCCGGAAGGATTGGAGTTTGCGTTTAGACGATGCACTGTGGGCATATCGTACGGCCTACAAAACACCCCTAGGGATGTCTCCATTTCGGCTCATCTATGGCAAGCCGTGTCACCTACCTGTGGAACTAGAGCACAAGGCGCATTGGGCTGTGAAAACATTCAATTTGGACATAGATGCGGCTGGAGTGCATAGAAAGCTCCAATTGAGTGAACTTGAGGAGCTAAGGAATGAAGCATATGAGAATGCCCGAATTTACAAGGAGAAAACAAAGGCGTTTCATGACAAGATGATTCGGGGCAAAACATTTTCAATTGGGCAGAAAGTGTTGCTTTTCAACTCCCGTTTACGTTTATTCCCTGGTAAGTTACGTTCTAAGTGGATTGGTCCTTTTGTTGTTACTAATGTTTTTCCACATGGTGCAGTCCAAGTCCAAAGCTTAAGGAACGGACAAGAATTCAAGGTGAACGGGCACCGTTTGAAGCCATACTACCAGAACACTGTGGGGCAGGTTGTGGAAGAAGTTCCTTTCCATGCCGTGGGCTCCAATGATGCTTAAACCGAGGAATCGTCCGGCTGCAAGACGTTAAAGCAAGCGTTTCTTGGGAGGCAACCCATGCATTCGAATAAAGACGACCTAGGAACAACCAGCTCAAACCCAGATTTGCGTTCTTAACTCTACTCTTTATTGCTTTTGTTTTGCCATATCTGTTATGTGTGTTAGTTGTGTTGTTTGCTTGCTTGTGTGTGAGTCCTTGCTTGAAACATTGAGGACAATGTTTGATTTAAGTGTGGGGGGGTAACCAAAATGTTTTGATGCAAATTCGTAGGGTTTTATCACCCATAACTTCTAATGTTGTTCCTTGCTGTTTTTAAGTGTTTTTAAGCTGTTTTGGAGTGTTTTAGTGTGTTTTGATTCAAAAATCCGAAAATCCCATAAAAATTTGAAAAATTGTTTTAAAAAACCCAAAAAGAGTTGTTTTTGTGTGTTTGTTTGTGTCTTAGGTACCTTCCAACACAATGATGAGGATTTGGTTTGTAATTGCATGACTGTTAAAGAGAGTTGTAAACATGGATGAAAGTTTGATTTACTCTTTGGTTTATGCTTGGTTGTGGTTATAACTTATGAATTCACATGCAATCATAAAAGAAAAATCAGTTTTTGTAACATGCTTGAAGGAAGGAACTCAAACTAACGCTACAATCCTGAGAGACTTGAGCCTTTAACGTTCTTTGGAGAGTTAAAAGAAATCTGTGCATTTGTTGTTTTCTAAAGTCGTTGCATGATCTCATTATTCTTTGCTTGGTTGCTACTTAGAAGGCGTTTCATCATTTAGTTCCAAATACTAGAACTCATATCCGTTTTATTCAAAGCATGAAATTGATTCGCATAACACATAACAAGATGAAGTGTTTAGTTAAAACCAGTGCCAAAAAGCCTAACCCTTTGCATATGTATTGTAGGTTCAGCCCCTTTGAGCCATATTTAGCCTATGTTCTTTGTTAACCCACATTATCCTCACCTAGCCTAGATTAGGACCATCCATACCTTTGTTCTTGAAGCATAGTAACGCATGACTCAATATGAATTCCTTTTGATCATTGTTTGGCAGAAAACAAGTGATAGGAGCATATTTACATCACTTAGTTAGCTTGTTTCCTTGCATTTAGGTTGTTAGTTCTTAGTTATTTTAGTCTTTTAAGCCATTTTCGTGTGTTTTCAGGTTCTAAGGGCTAAAGGAGCAAGAAAGTGCATTTTGGTGCCTTTTGGAGCAGTTTTGGGCTTGGAATGTGATGTGAAAATTACTTGACACTCAAATTAAAACCCTATCGACGTAGTATATGAAAGTAGGGATCGTTTTAGGCCGGGGATTAGAAGGGATGCTAATCTACACAAATTAGACTCTTAAAACAATAAACTGGACTTAAAACAATGAAAACAAGTACTATGATCAATTTGGACGAATTTTAACTCTAGACACCTTTAAACAACCTAACTTGACTCAAATAACTCAAAACAAACTCAAAACAGCAAATAGAATTCAATTAAACAGTTTCTGGACTCTAAAGACTCAAAACAAGCTAAATAGACCTAAAACACACAAAACAAGTCATATAGACTCTAAACTAACACCTAAGATTGATTTGAACGAAATTAAGACTCAAATTGACTCAAACGACTAAAAGACTCAAGATTTGACGAATTTAGACTATCTTAACACAAATTAAAGGCAGGGGATTGTTTTTGAACGAATTTAAACTTAAACAAACAAGATTGTAAAGACAACTTAAAAAGGCACGAAATTGGTGATTTAAATGGGTGAATGGCTAGTTAGAAGGATCCTTATCCACACATAAACATATGCATACAACTTGATTCCCAGTTACTCTTTCGATAAACCATGAATGACAATGTTCCGAATTAATTGTATTGAACTAATCAATTCCCAGATTTCCCTAGATTCATTGAATTGAATGGTTAACGCATCACAACCAAATTATTCTTTCTCAAACTCCCTATCTATGGAATACGCATGATAGAGACATTCAACAAAGATCATTAAGTTCAATGGAAATCATGAACATTGACAAGGCATTCATAACTATGGAAGACGCATGTTAATCCAGCCTAGGGTTTACTTAACATGATTGTGACTAGCAACCTTTACTACTTGTGAATATAAGTTCATAACGATTAGGTGAAATTCCCTTATATTCTAGCATCAAATTCATGCATGTAAACTAAGTATGCATCCTTAATTAACACACAAGAACAAGTTCTTAATAAAACAGATAAGCAAACCACATTCACAATTTATGAAATCATAACTGGAGTAAATCAAATCATAAGAAACATATATTCATGGCTTCAAATTCCCCCTCTAACTAATAGGGGTTTAGTTCCTCATGATAGCAATTAAACAAAGAAAACTGAATTGAAACATTGAAAACAAAGATAGACAACACCTAAGAACGCTCCAGCAGTAGTCACGACTTAGAGTGGCACCTTCTCCTTCCTTCCTTGAATAGCTGCGGCACAAGAGGGGTTTTCTGGGTTTGTGTGGATGATATGGCACGGCAGGGGGTGGTGGATGATTTCTGGCGTGAATGGTTGTGTATGGAGGGTGTTGTGTACGGCAAAGGATTGATTAGTATATATATAAGCACCAAAACCCTAGGTGAATCAGATTGGGACTTCTAGAAAGCCAAATCGATCCAGAAATAGGCTCAAAACAATCAGATTTCCAATGGGAAAGGGCCTAAGGTGCGGCAGACTTGGATAAGGAGGGATAAGGCTTCTAGAAAGCCTTGCAAGGCAAGGAAATCAGGTTTTCTGGAAAGCTAGGTGCGGCAAGGCTTAGGGTTTCTAGAAACCTAATTTAAATGTCCCCCAATCAGAAAATAAACCCTCATTGTACCAGGAATTGAATTAGAAAAGGATTAGGATAGGATAAGGTTTGTTAAGATAAGATAAGGGTTGGATAAGATAAGATAAGATAAGGTTGTTTGGATAATGTTTTGGATAATCCTCCTTCTTTTGAGCTGATTCCTTATCTTCAATGATTTGAATTTATTTCTCCAACCTTGAAACATATTCCCACTCCAATTAAACTCCAAATTCGTCCATCTTCATGCCCATTGCTTGTGCTATCCATTCCAAGCCCAGATTTGCTCTAAAATGCTCCAAAATGCATCTTTTTGCCAACTTTGCTTCTTGGACCTAAAAACACACGAAAATGACTTTAAACACTATACTAAGCAACAAATAGCTAAGCAAATGCAAGGAAACACACTAACTAAGTCGCATAAATATGCTCCTATCAAATTCCCCCACACTTAGCTTTTGCTAGTCCTCAAGCAAAACAAAACAAACAAAACGTAACCTAAACCTTCCAACGTTCACCTCAGGGATCTTCAATGATACATAACATGCCAAAGATCATTACTACCACAGATTTTAGTTATCCCTACCCTTGAGCACATACTTAATCAAAGTTACCACACAATAGCTCGCATTTAATCAATTAAAACAACATTTTGAATGTAGTAACATGCCTTAGAGAATCCCTCAATTCCTTACTAGATATGCACTCAATCACACAGATTTTCTGACTACACTCCCTACACTAGTTATATGTGAGAAGATTGATGTAAATATGAAACTAATACTCACATATATGTATAACAAGAAAAGTAATTTCTGGAATGCATGTTTAGATATGATCTCATGAATGGAATGCTACTACTTAGACGCGAGAACCAGGGACACCATATGCTCATACCAATCCCAAACTCCACATATTGAAACACACAACACTCAAGATTGAAGTATAGGGTTATAACGGGGCTAAGGGGTATTGGCTAACAAAGAAAGGTAAGGAAAACAAACGTTCTTAAAGCAATAGCAAGCAAAGTAATGAATATGACACTTAGAACTCCCTTTCTTGAAACGCAGCCACGAACTTTGATACAAAGGGACAGAAAACACATACTTAGGGCCAAATTCAACGTTTTGGACCCCTTCTTTAACAACCAACACTTGTGAGCTTTAATCTCACTTATTTTGAAAACTTTTCATACTTTTTCACAACTTTTCTTTTCCTTTTCTTTTTCACACGAATTTTTTTCTTTTCTCTACTTTTTTTTCTTTTTCTACCCGTGCCCTTGTTTGTCTTGTTGGCACACAATCAGACACATAAATCCCTTCCCCCACACTTGTTTTGCCGCCCAAATAACGAACAAAGGGAATTCATTCTTAGGTCATGCTCACTATGCCTTAAGAACAAGGGTAAGGATGGTCCTAATCTAGGCTAGGTAAGGATAATGTGGGTAAACAAAGAACATAGGCTAAACAAGGCTCAAATGGGTTAAACCTACAATACATATGCAAAGGGTTAGGCTTTTTGGCTCTGGTTCTAAACTAAACAACTTCATCTTGATTATGTGTTATGCTAATCAATTTCATGCTTTGAATGAAACGGGTATGAGTTCTAGTATTTGGAACTAAATAATGAAACGCCTTCTAAGTAGCAACCAAGCAAAGAATAATGAGATCATGCAACGACTTTAGAAAACAAAGAATGCACAGATTTTTAACTCTCCAAAGAACGTTAAAGGCTCAAGTCTCTCAGGGTTGTAGCGTTAGTTTGAGTTACTTCCTTCAAGCATGTTACAAAAACTGATTTTATCCTTTTTGTGATTACATGTGAATTCATGAATGTCAACTACAACCAAGCATAAACCAAAGAGCAATTCAAACTTTCATCCATGTTTGTAACTTTCTTTAACAGTTATGCAATTAAAAACCAAATCCTCATCATTGTGTTGGAAGGTACCCTAAGACACAAACAAACACACAAAAACAATTCTTTTTGGGTTTTTCAAAACAATTTTTCAAATTTTTATGGTATTTTCGGATTTTCTTGTCAAAACACACTAAAAGACTCCAAAACGGCTTAAAAACACTTAAAAACACTGAAAAACACTGAAAACAACATTCAAAGTGATAAGTGATAAAAACCCACGAATTTCATGCAATTTGTTACCCCCCCCACACTTAAACCAAACATTGTCCTCAATGTTTCAAACATAGACTCACAGAAAGCAAACAGCAATCAACACAACTAACTAACATAACAAAATGGCAAAGGAAAAGCAATAAAGAGTAGGGTTTAGAAACGCAAATCTGGTTGTGGAGCCGGAGAGTTCCTAGGTCGTCTTTATTTGCATGGGTTGCCTCCCAAGAAGCGCTTGCTTTAACGTCTTCCAGCCGGACGAACCTTCCCTCTATTCTTCAATGGGGCCCACGGCATTAAAGGATATGTCCTCTGTAATGTGCTCTTCAAAGTGCTCATAATATGGCTTCAATCGATGTCCATTCACTTTGAATTCTTGTTGCGTCTTTAAACTTTGAATTTGGACTGCACCATGAGGAAAAACATTAGTAACCACAAAAGGACCAATCCACTTAGAACGCAACTTACCTGGAAATAGACGAAGGCGAGAATTGAAAAGTAACACTTTCTGCCCTATAGAGAACAGCTTGCTACGAATCATCTTGTCATGGAATGCCTTTGTTTTCTCCTTGTAGATCCGTGCATTCTCATAAGCTTCATTCCTAATTTCTTCTAGCTCATTCAATTGAAGCTTTCTATGAAGACCTGCGGCATCAATGTCCATGTTGAATGTTTTGACAGCCCAATGTGCACGATGTTCTAACTCGACGGGAAGATGACATGGTTTCCCATAGACTAGCCGAAATGGGGACATTCCAATTGGGGTTTTATAGGCAGTGCGATATGCCCACAATGCATCATTCAAACGCAAGCTCCAATCCTTCGGAGTTGGCCCTACAGTTTTCTCCAAAATCTGCTTGATTTCTCTATTTGAAACCTCGGCTTGCCCACTGGTTTGAGGGTGATAAGGTGTTGAAACCTTATGCGTGACATTATACTTCTTGAGTAGCGCCTCAATGGTTCGATTGCAAAAATGGGAACCCCCATCACTGATTAGGACTCTTGGCATTCCAAATCTAGCAAATATGTTAGTTCTAACAAAATCTGCAACCACTTTAGAATCATTAGTTCGGGTGGCTTTTGCTTCCACCCATTTCGACACATAATCCACAGCAAGCAAAATATAAAGGAAACCATGTGAGGAAGGAAAAGGACCCATGAAATCAATACCCCAAACATCAAAGATTTCAACACTAAATATGGGGTGTTGCGGCATTTGTTGTTTAGGACCTATATTGCCCGTTCTTTGACATCTATCACAAGTCATACAAAAAGTTCTAGCATCTCTAAAGATAGTAGGCCAATAAAATCCACATTCTAAAACTTTATGTGCTGTTCTTTGAGTACCAAAGTGACCTCCACATGCATAGGTGTGACAAAAAGTTAAAATTGAATTAAACTCAGAATCATGCACACACCTACGTAGAACCTGATCAGGGCAATATTTCCACAAGTATGGGTCATCCCAAACATAAGAACGTGCATCCTTTTTAAGTTTATCACTTTGGTGCTTGTTTAGCTCTCTTGGAATGTGTTTAGACACCAAATAATTTACTACATCAGCATACCATGGCTCACTTACCTTGATGGACAGCAGTTGCTCATCTGGGAATGTCTCTTGGATAGGCACGGCATCCTCCTCATGCACCATACGGCTCAAGTGATCAGCCACCACGTTTTCACTCCCCTTCTTGTCCCGGATTTCAATATCGAACTCTTAGAGAAGAAGCATCCAGCGAATGAGTCTTGGTTTGGCCTCTTTCTTGGTGAACAAATACTTCAAAGCTGCATGGTCAGTGTAAATAATAACTTTAGTACCAAGTAAATAAGAACGAAACTTATCTAAAGCAAACACAACAGCAAGAAGTTCTTTTTCAGTGGTAGAGTAATTCAATTGTGCATCATTCAAGGTCCGAGATGCATAATAGATGACATGGGGCTTCTTGTCCTTCCTTTGTCCCAAAACAGCTCCTAATGCATAATCCGAAGCATCACACATAAGCTCAAAAGGAAGGCTCCAATCTAGTGGGACTATGATAGGGGCCGAAGTTAGCATCTCTTTGAGGTGTTTGAATGCCTTCTCACATTCCTCGTTGAAGTCAAAAGCCACATCTTTCTGGAGGAGACGGCAAAGAGGGTTTGAAATCTTTGAAAAGTCCTTGATGAATCGCCTATAGAATCCTGCATGTTCAAGAAAAGAACGAACCTCTCTAACCGAAGTAGGAGAGGGTAAGTAGCGTACAAGATCTATTTTTGATTTATCAACCTCAATTCCCCTTTCTGAAATGATATGACCTAAAACTATGCCTTGTTTTACCATAAAGTGACATTTTTCCCAATTCAAAACAAGGTTAGTTTCAATGCAACGTTTTAGAATCAAAGTGAGATTATCGTACCCATCAAACGAATCCCCAAAAACACTAAAATCATCCATGAATACCTCAATAATCTTCTCCACAAAATCTGAAAAGATACTTACCATGCATCTTTGAAAGGTGGCAGGTGCATTGCATAAACCGAATGGCATGCGACGATAGGCAAAGGTACCAAAGGGGCACGTGAAAGTGGTCTTTTCTTGGTCATCCGGAGCTATAACAATCTGATTATATCCAGAGTACCCATCAAGAAAACAATAAAAAGAATGACCGGCTAACCTTTCAAGCATTTGATCAATGAACGGCAAAGGGAAGTGGTCCTTCCTCGTGGTGGCGTTTAGCTTCCTATAGTCAATGCACACTCTCCAACCTGTTTGGATACGTGTGGGCACAAGTTCATTCTCGGCATTCTTCACCACAGTGACTCCGGATTTCTTTGGAACACATTGCACCGGTGAAACCCAACGGCTATCCGAGATTGGATAAATCACGCCACAATCAAGAAGCTTTATAATCTCCTTCTTCACAACTTCCATCATTGGAGGGTTGAGTCGGCGTTGAGCCTCTCGAGTTGGTTTAGCCCCCTCCTCTAGAAGTATGCGATGCATGCATATTGTAGGGCTAATCCCCCTAATATCGGCCAATGTCCATCCAATGGCTGTTTTGTGCTCTTTCAACACCCGAATTAACTTTCCTTCCTCTGTTGCCGTGAGTGTGGAGGACACAATGACGGGCAACGTCTCGTTATCTCCCAAAAAGACGTACTTCAAATGATCCGGCAATGGTTTAAGCTCAAGTACGGGTGCCTGAATCACTGAGGGTAACAACTTGTTAGTAGAAATTGGAATTGAAATTGGTTTTGAAGGCTTACCATGGTGCTGAGGTAGTGACTCTAGGGCAGCCACCATCTCGGCCTCTTCTTCACTTATAGGCACGGCAATATTGGGTTTTTGCCCAATTCCTTGTGCAATTGTTGATTCAAGGGGATCCATCTCCAAGGAATCAAGGTAATCCTGGGCCAATTCATCGAATATAACAATAGCAAAACAAGAATGATTTTCTTTAGGAAATTTAATAGTTTCAGCAAGATTGAAATCAATAACTTCCCCATCAAATTCCATTGTCAACGTCCCTTTGAACACATCGATCTTGGTGCGGGCTGTTTTCATGAAAGGTCTCCCAAGGAGGATCGGCAATGGGGTGGAATGGGGTGTATCCTCCATGTCAAGCACATAAAAATCCGCTGGAAAAATCAGATTTCCAACCTGCACCAAAACATCTTCCAAAACTCCTTTTGGATATGCATTAGAACGATCGGCTAATTGAATTATAACACCATCGTTTTTAAGCTCACCTAAGTTCATAGATGCATAAATAGAGTATGGCATGACATTAATTGAAGCTCCTAAGTCTAACATAGCATGTTCAAACTTAGTACTACCAATAACGCAAGGAATTGTAAAACTACCCGGATCTTTGCATTTAGGGGGTAATTTCCTTTGTAGAACAGCAGAGACATTCTCACTTACTTGAACCACTTCTTTGTTAGAAATCCTTCTCCTTGTTGTACAAAGCTCTTTAAAAAACTTAGCATACCTTGGGACTTGCTTTATTGCATCAAGGAGTGGGATATTGACTTGAACTTTCCGGAATGTCTCTAGAATGTCTTTTTCAGCATCCTCTTTCTTTGATTGCCGCAACCTGCCAGGAAAGGGCACAATTAGTGGAGTAGAGCTTGAAGAATTCATATTGGAACTTACCTTGATGGTTGAGGACGGTTTAGAAGTGGGGATTGGCTGCGGCAAGGATTGTGCATTCCTTGCCGTGGGTTTGGGTGCTTCATCCTCCTCCAATTGCAGCTTCTTGTCCTCTTCTTGACTTGATCTAGATGGTTGTGAATCAGTTCCAACCTGCTTACCACTTCTCAACGTGATTGCTTGGGCGGTTTCAAATCCTCCCTTAGGATTAACAACGGTTGAACTAGGCAATCTGCCTTGTTCTCGGAATTGGCCCATGAATTCAGCCATTTGACCCATTTGTTTCTTCAATTCATCCACCTCTTTAGCTTGATTTTTTATGCTCTGCATGTCCTGCGTCAAAGAGGTTAGTACTTGAAGAATTTTATCATTATTTAACGACGAACCTGAATTGGTTTGGGCCGAAGTTGGGTGAGGTTGTGGGGCTGCATACGGCCTTGGAAACATCCCAGGGGGCTGTCTAAATCCGCTTTGTGGCTGTGCTTGCTGAGAATCCCTCCACTTGAAGTTTGGATGATCTCTCCATCCTGGATTGTATGTATTTGAGTATGGGTCGTGTCTTTGTTGGGTTTGGCCTTGGAAACCCACGGCTTGGGCAGTTTCCCACCCCCCATTCTCAATCAATTGAGGGCATTGATCGTTGAGATGTCCCTGCATAGAACACACTCCACATATGGCCGGCCCTTGTGCTTTGTTTCCATCCACAACCTGTGACAAAAGAAGAGTGAGATTAGCCATTTGAGATTGTAATTCTGAAATTGCATTTACCTCATTCACTTGTTGTTGCCGTGGCCCTTCTCTCTGTCCAACTCCTTCGTATTGTTGCGCATTCAAGGCTCGATTTGCAATTAGAGTCTTGGCAGCCACGGGTGTTTTGTCAACCAAAGCTCATCCCGCTGAAGCATCAAGCATTTGTCTCTCAATGGGGAGAAGTCCTTCATAGAAATATTGGAGGAGAAGCTCTTCCTTCATTTGGTGTTGTGGACAAGAAGCAACAAGCGCCTTAAAACGCTCATAATAGGCTGGAAACGATTCCCCTTGGTTTTGTTGAATGCCACTTATCTTTTTCCTCAAGAGAATGACTCTTGAAGTTGGGAAAAATTTCTCTAAGAATGCGCGCTTCATGCTTTCCCATGAAGTAACGCTTCCAGGTGCTAGTTCGTAGAGCCAATCCTTAGCCTTTTCCAAAAGAGAGAATGGAAAGGCTTTCATCTTCAATATACTCCCATCAACATTGACAGGGGTCATGCTTGAACAAACCACTTCAAATTCCTTCAAGTGCTTGTTCGGATCTTCCATGGACAACCCGTGGAATTTGGGGATGTGGTGCAACAAGCTGGACTTCAATTCAAACTCATCAGTCTTGCCTTGAGCCGCCCTAGGATATTGAATGCATAAAGGGGTCGCATTGTCCAATCCCGAGGCTGAAAGTTCTTTGATTGTTCGGTTATCTGCAGCCATGTCGTGCTCCTCTTCCAAATCCTCTTCAATTTCAATTTCAGATTCGGAATTAGAACTTGAACTAAGTAGATCAGGTTCTGGGTGCTTCCTCTTCCTTCTCAAATCTCGCTCAAAATCGTCGTTAAACTCCAAGATATGTGCGTGAACGGGTTGAGAACTTCGAGTCATACACTAGTACCTAAAACAAAGAAAACAAAACAAATCAGAAAACTAAGCAAAACAGAAACAAAAACAAGTTAAAATATACGGCAGAAACTAGGGAGATTAGCAAGTTTGCTAAATCCCCGGAAACGGCGCCAAAATTTGATGTGAAAATTACTTGACACTCAAATTAAAACCCTATCGACGTAGTATATGAAAGTAGGGATCGTTTTAGGCCGGGGATTAGAAGGGATGCTAATCTACACAAATTAGACTCTTAAAACAATAAACTGGACTTAAAACAATGAAAACAAGTACTATGATCAATTTGGACGAATTTTAACTCTAGACACCTTTAAAAAACCTAACTTGACTCAAATAACTCAAAACAAACTCAAAACAGCAAATAGAATTCAATTAAACAGTTTCTGGACTCTAAAGACTCAAAACAAGCTAAATAGACCTAAAACACACAAAACAAGTTATCTAGACTCTAAACTAACACCTAAGATTGATTTGAACGAAATTAAGACTCAAATTGACTCAAACGACTAAAAGACTCAAGATTTGACGAATTTAGACTATCTTAACACAAATTAAAGGCAGGGGATTGTTTTTGAACGAATTTAAACTTAAACAAACAAGATTGTAAAGACAACTTAAAAAGGCACGAAATTGGTGATTTAAATGGGTGAATGGCTAGTTAGAAGGATCCTTATCCACACATAAACATATGCATACAACTTGATTCCCAGTTACTCTTTCGATAAACCATGAATGACAATGTTCCGAATTAATTGTATTGAACTAATCAATTCCCAGATTTCCCTAGATTCATCGAATTGAATGGTTAACGCATCACAACCAAATTATTCTTTCTCAAACTCCCTATCTATGGAATACGCATGATAGAGACATTCAACAAAGATCATTAAGTTCAATGGAAATCATGAACATTGACAAGGCATTCATAACTATGGAAGACGCATGTTAATCCAACCTAGGGTTTACTTAACATGATTGTGACTAGCAACCTTTACTACTTGTGAATATAAGTTCATAACGATTAGGTGAAATTCCCTTATATTCTAGCATCAAATTCATGCATGTAAACTAAGTATGCATCCTTAATTAACACACAAGAACAAGTTCTTAATAAAACAGATAAGCAAACCACATTCACAATTTATGAAATCATAACTGGAGTAAATCAAATCATAAGAAACATATATTCATGGCTTCAAATTCCCCCTCTAACTAATAGGGGTTTAGTTCCTCATGATAGCAATTAAACAAAGAAAACTGAATTGAAACATTGAAAACAAAGATAGACAACACCTAAGAACGCTCCAGCAGTAGTCACGACTTAGAGTGGCACCTTCTCCTTCCTTCCTTGAATAGCTGCGGCACAAGAGGGGTTTTCTGGGTTTGTGTGGATGATATGGCACGGCAGGGGGTGGTGGATGATTTCTGGCGTGAATGGTTGTGTATGGAGGGTGTTGTGTACGGCAAAGGATTGATTAGTATATATATAGGCACCAAAACCCTAGGTGAATCAGATTGGGACTTCTAGAAAGCCAAATCCATCCAGAAATAGGCTCAAAACAATCAGATTTCCAATGGGAAAGGGCCTAAGGTGCGGCAGACTTGGATAAGGAGGGATAAGGCTTCTAGAAAGCCTTGCAAGGCAAGGAAATCAGGTTTTCTGGAAAGCTAGGTGCGGCAAGGCTTAGGGTTTCTAGAAACCTAATTTAAATGTCCCCCAATCAGAAAATAAACCCTCATTGTACCAGGAATTGAATTAGAAAAGGATTAGGATAGGATAAGGTTTGTTAAGATAAGATAAGGGTTGGATAAGATAAGATAAGATAAGGTTGTTTGGATAATGTTTTGGATAATCCTCCTTCTTTTGAGCTGATTCCTTATCTTCAATGATTTGAATTTATTTCTCCAACCTTGAAACATATTCCCACTCCAATTAAACTCCAAATTCGTCCATCTTCATGCCCATTGCTTGTGCTATCCATTCCAAGCCCAGATTTGCTCTAAAATGCTCCAAAATGCATCTTTTTGCCAACTTTGCTTCTTGGACCTAAAAACACACGAAAATGACTTTAAACACTATACTAAGCAACAAATAGCTAAGCAAATGCAAGGAAACACACTAACTAAGTCGCATAAATATGCTCCTATCAGAATGGATTGCACATGCTTGGAGCTAAGTGAATGGACGAAATTGAAGATCAAATGAGCTTAGGATTGAATGAAGAATGAAGAGTTCAAAATTGGAAGCCAAAGTTTCTAAAGATGGAAGTTTCTATTCTTGGAGGTTTCCATTCTTGAAAGTTTCTATTCTTGGCTTAGAGTTTCCTAATCCTTCCTCACCTATGTTCCAGCCATAAAAGGGTTTCAAAACATGTTAGGTTGCCTCATTACATGTTTCTAGAAGTGCTAGAACTTTTCCCTAACCTTGCCGCATATCTCCTTTCCTTTTCTTCCAAAATCTGCCACATAATTGCCTTTCCCTTTCTTTCCACAACCTTGCCGCACAAGGGATCCTCTTCTTACCTATTTTCTGACCCAAAATTACATTCCCTTTTGTTTCAATTCTTGCCACACAAGGGGAAAGGATTCTTACCTATTTTGTGCCTCAAAACACATTCCTGAATCTGTCCTACACAATTCTGCCGAATTTCCTTTCCTATTCTCTTTAATTCCTGCACCTTACTTGCCTATTTTCTGTCATAAAACACCTTCCCCTTTAGTACCTAGCCTTGCTGCACAAGGGGAGGCCTCTCTTTCCTATTTTCTGACCTTTAAACACATTCCTTTTTTCTCCTATACAATTCTGCCGAATTTCACATTCCTATTTCTCTTTGATTTTCTGATTCTTTCTTACCTATTAAATTGTGAGACAAATTAGCTAAGTTATGAACTTTTCCTATTATTTTCTGATTGCCTTTCAACCCTAGCCCTATAAATAAAGCCATCCCCACCATTTAGGCTCTCTCTCTCTCTGAACAGATTCTCTACACACTTTCTGACGAAAATCCACCTTCCATCCACCTATCTACCTATCCATCCTCTACCACCCAACACCATTCATAACCCCCAAAACTCACCACCAACCCTTGTGCCGCAGCAAAGAGGAAGGAGGAGAGCCCTTGGACGTGCTTGCCATTCAAGTTAGGATTGCTGGAACGTTTAGGTGTAATCTTTCTTTTGTTTTCAATGTTTCAATTCAATAATCTTTGTTCTGTGAGTATGAGGAACTAAACCCCTCTTAGCTAGGGGGGGATTCGAAACCATGATTATACTTGCAATATGATTTGATTACATCCAGTTGTGATTCATAAGTTGTGAATTCAATTTACTTATCTGTTCATATTATAACTGATTTGTGTGTGTTGATTGAGGTGGCCAACTTAATTTGCATGCATGAATTTGATGCTAGAATATAAGGGAGTTTCACCTAATCGTTATGAACTTATATTCACAAGTAGTGAAGGTTGCTAGTCACGATCGCGTTAAGTAAATTCTTGGCATAAGTATCATGCAATTCATAGTTACAAGTGCCTCGTCAATGCTTATGATTTTCATAGAACTTAATGATCCTTGCTTGTATCTCTATTATGCAATTCATGTAGGGAACTTGTGGGGAATGCTTTGGGTTGTCGTATGCAATCATCCAATTCAATAAAATTAGGAAAATCTGAGGGTTAATTAGTGCAATTCACGGTTAATCTGGGGCGTTGAGGATTCGTGGTTTATGGAAAGCAATTGGAAATCGTTTTGTATGCAAGTGTGTCATGTGTGGAGAAGAACCTCCTAGCTATCCCATCATCCATAGTTTTCACCCAATTTCGTGCAGATTTCATTAAGTACTTTAAGTTTCTTGTTTTGTTTTCAAATTCGTCAAAACCCAATCCCCCCTTTACTTGTTGAGTCATATTAGTTAGAAACTGTTTTAGTTTGTGTTTTTGAGTGTTTTGAGTCAAGTTAAAACTTATTTTCGTCCAAAGTAGTGTTTAAAGTTCAAAACTGCCCAGTTTGTGTTTTTAGGCAGTTTTGAGTGTTTTTGTGCTGTTTTGAGTCTTTTGAGTTGTTTTAGTGTTTTAGAGTCTAGTTTTGCATTCTTTGAGTGTAGTTTAGTGTTTTAAACTTTGTTTTAATGATTTTGAGTCAGTTTTGAGGTTTTAGCAAGCCCTCCTAATCCCCGGTCCAGAACGATCCCTACTTGCATCTATACTACAATTGTCAACAAGAGGGTTTAATTTGTGTGCTGTTTTACATCGCATCAACAAGTGTGGGGGAAGTGAGTTTTGTTGTGGGTGTGCCAAAGTCTTGAATGAGGCACGGCAAAGAAAAGAAAAGAAAAAAAAAAAAAAAGAAGAAAAATCCGTAGAAAATAGAAAGACAAAAAGAAAAAGTTGTGAAAAGAATGAAAAAGGAGTTGAAAAGATGTGAAGAAGAGTTCTCAAGTGTTGTTTGTTGAAGGAAGGGTCCAAAACATTGAATACGGCCCTAATTGTTGCTTGAAACTTCCCTTGTGTTTCAAAGTTGATTTCTGCATGCTAAAGGGAATTCTAAGTGTCGTATTCATTACTTTGCCTGCTATTGCTGTAAGAACGTTTGTTTTCTTTACCTTTCTTTGTTAGCCAATTCCCCAAAGCCCCGTTACAACCCTATGCTTCAATCTTGAGTGTTGTGTGTTTCAATATGTGGAGTTTGGGATTGATTTGAGCATATGGTGTCACTGGTTCTCGCATCTAAGTAGTAGCATTCCATTCATGAGATCATATCTATACATGCTTATTAACTCCAGAAATTGCTTTCTTTGTTATAAACATATGTGAGTGTTCGTTTTCATATTTACATCAATCTTCTCACATATACCTAGTGTAGGGTGTGTAGTCAGAAAATGTGTGTGAAAATAGAGTGCATATCTAGTAAGGAATTGAGGGAATTCTCTAAGGCATGTTACTGCATTCAAAACATCGTTTTAATTGGTTATTTGTGAACTAGTAAGTAGTGACTATGATTAAGTATGTGCTTAAGCGTAAAGATGACCAAAATCTGTGGGGATGATGATTTTTAACATGTCATGTGCATTGGAAATCCCAGAGACAATTGTTGGAAGGTTTAGGTTACGTTTTGTTTGTTTTGTTGTGCTCGAGGACTAGCAAAAGCTAAGTGTGGGGGAATTTGATAGGAGCATATTTATGCTACTTATTTAGTGTGTTTTCTTGCATTTGTTTAGCTAGTTGTTGCTTAATATAGTGTTTAGAGTCATTTTCGTGTGTTTTTAGGTCCAAGAAGCAAAGTTGGCAAAAAGATGCATTTTAGAGTAAATCTGGGCTTGGAATGGATAGCACAAGCAATGGGCATGAAGATGGACGAATTTGGAGTCCAAATGGAGTTAGGAATATGTTTCAAGGTTGGAGAAATAAATTCAAAACATTGAAGATAAGGAATCAGCTCAAAAGAAGGAGAATTATCCAAAACATTATCCAAAACAACCTTATCTTATCTTAGCTTATCCAATCCTTATCCTATCTTACCTTACCTTATCCAATCTTATCCTAATCTTATCCTAACCTGTTTTCTTCAGTTTAGGGGACTTAAAACCTGATTTCTAGAAGTCCTATCCATTCCCCTACAAAAGTGGCGCCCCAAACTCTTCTAGAAACCCCAAAATCTGCCCAGAAACACATTCTTTCTAGAAGCCTAAAAATCTGGCGTCTCCTTCCCTTCTAGAATCCTTTTTCCTTGCCTTGCAAGGCATTCCCTGCGCTTATTCCTTTGTGCCGTGGGTTTTCAGGCCCTTTCCCTCTTGGATTCTGATTGTTAGGCCTTTTCCTTGTGGATTTGGGTTCTACAAATCCTTTTCAGAAATTAATTGGACCACAATTCCTTTTCAAAAGTAATTGCCGCACCCTAATCCTATTTTTCTGCTAAGTCCAAGTCCTAAACTGATTTCCCTAGGGTTTGCCATGCTATATATACATATTTTCAAGACCTGACGCACACCACCACCCATCCATACGAATTCTACACACCTCTACACATCTCAGCCATTCCAAACACCATTCATAAACCCTAAACCACTTGTGCCGCAGCCTTGCAAGGAGAGGAGGAGCAGCTTTGGAGCGTATTGCACCCAATCTGGAGTGCTGGGCGTTCTTAGGTGTCTTCTACCTTATGTTTTCGTTGATTAATTTAGTTTTCCTTTGTTTTGCTGTAATCATGAGAGGCTAAACTCGTTTTTTAGCTAGAGGCTACTTTGAAACCATGATTTTGTGTGTGATATGACTTGATAAATTTCAGTTACAGATTCTTGAAGTATGAATGCAATTGGCTTAACTGTTTGAATTAGAACTTATTTCTGTTTGTTGATTGAGGGTCGACACTTAATTGGCATGCATAAATTTGATGCTAGGATATAAGTAAGTTTCACATAATCGTTACAAACTTATGTTCACAAGTAGTAAAGGTTGCTGGAACAATCGTGTTAAGTTCAATTCTTGGTGTGAGTAACATGATGTCATAGTTATGAATGCCTCGTCAATGCTTATGATTCTCATTGAGCGTAATGATCTCTGATTGTGTCTCTATTATGATGTCATGTAGGGAAATTGATGAGAATAATTTGGTTGTAGATGAGTTGTCCGTCCAATTCAATGAAATTAGGAGAATCTGAGGGTTAATTAGTGATTGACACGGTTAATCTGGGGCATTGTCATTCGTAATTCAATGAAAACGTAACTGGAAGTCAAGTTATATGCATATAAGTCATGTGTGGATAAGGAAACCTCTAGCTAGTTCACCATCCATCCTAAAAACCCAATTTCGTCTAAATCTGCCTAGTTTAAAGTCTGTGTTAGTTTTAACTTAGTTTCACTCTAAAACCAATCCCCCTTCACTTGTTTGAGTCTAATTAGTTAGAATCTGTCTTAGTTTGTGTTTTTGTGTGTTTTGAGTCAAGTTTAATTCAATTTTCGTCCAAAGTTGTGTCTAGTGTCTAGAATCTGTCCAATTAGTGTTTTTGAGCAGTTTTGAGTATTTTGAACCTGTTTTCAGTCTTACTAGTCTATTTAGAGTCCTTTGAGTCTTTTCAAACGTTTTTAACTTTGTTTTTGTATTTTAAGTCAGTTTAGAGGTTTTAGCAAGCCCTCCTAATCCCCGGTTTAGAACGATCCCTACTTGCATTTATACTACGATTTGACAACAAGAGGGTTTAATTTGAGTGCTTAACTTTAATCACATCAGCAATTAATTTGGAAAAGGAATTGTGGTCCAATTAATTTCTGAAAAGGATTTGTAGAACCCAAATCCACAAGGAAAAGTCCTAACAATCAGAATCCAAGAGGGAAAGGGAGTGAAAACCCACGGCACAAAGGGATAAGGCAGGGAATGCCTTGCAAGGCAAGGAAAAAGGATTCTAGAAGGGAAGGAGACGCCAGATTTTTAGGCTTCTAGAAAGAATGTGTTTCTGGGCAGATTTTGGGGTTTCTAGAAGAGTTTGGGGCTCCACTTTTGTAGGGGAATGGATAGGACTTCTAGAAATCGGGTTTTAAGTCCCCTAAACTGAAGAAAACATGTTAGATAAGATAAGATAAGATAAGATAAGATAAGGTTGTTTGGATAATGTTTTGGATAATTCTCCTTCTTTTGAGCTGATTCCTTATCTTCTTTATCTTCAATTTCTTTCTTCCATCTTCTTAGCTGATTTCAAGCCTTTATATCTTCAATTTCGTCCATCAACTTGCCTCCATGCTTGCACTACCCAATCTTGGCCCAAAAATGCTCTAGATTGCTCCAAATTGCCTCTTTTTGCCATCTTGACACTTTGATCCTACAAACACACGAAAATAGCTTAAAATACAAAATTAACTAAGAACTAACAACGTAAATGCATGAAAACAAGCTAACTAAGTCGCATAAATATGCTCCTATCAAATTCCCCCACACTTAGCTTTTGCTAGTCCTCAAGCAAAACGAAACAAAACAAACGAAACAAACACCAAACAAACTAGACATTCCAACATTCACCTCAGGGATTTCCAACATACATGACATATTTAAGATCATCATAACCATAGCTTTTAGTCTTCCCCACCCTTTAGCACATACTTAATCACAGTCACCATTCATTAGTTCTCATCTAACCAATTAAAACAATGTTTTAAACGTAGTAACATGCCTTAGAGAATTCACTCAATTCCTCACTAGGTACACTCTTATTTTCACTCAGATTTTCTAACTACACTCCCTATACTAAGTATATGTGAGAAGATGGATGTAAACATGAAAACGAACACTCACATATGTTTATGACAAAGAAAGCAATTTCTGGAGTTAATAAACATGTTTAGATATGATCTCATGAATGGAATGCTACTACTTAGATGCGAGAACCAGGGATACCATATGCTCGTACCAATCCCAAACTCCACATATTGAAACACACAACACTCAAGATTGAAGTACAAAGGGAAGATTCAAGCAACAATTAGGGCCGGATTTAATGTTTTGGACCCTTCCTTCAACAAACAACACTTGAGAACTCTTTTTCACATCTTTTCAACTCCTTTTTCATTCTTTTCACAACTTTTTCTTTTCTTTTTTCTTTTCTTTTCTTTGCCATGCCTCATTCAAGACTTTGGCACACCCACAACAAAACTCACTTCCCCCACACTTGTTTTCTGCCAAACAATATCAAAAGGAATTCATATTGAGTCATGCATTACTATGCTTCAAGAACAGAGGTATGGATAGTGATCCTAATCTAGGCTAGGTGAGGATAATGTGGGTTAACAAAGAACATAGGCTAAACAAGGCTCAACGGGGTTAAAACCTACAAAACACAATGAAATAGGGAGATACTGATGTGATTAAAGTTAAGCACTCAAATTAAACCCTCTTGTTGTCAAATCGTAGTATAAATGCAAGTAGGGATCGTTCTAAACCGGGGATTAGGAGGGCTTGCTAAAACCTCTAAACTGACTTAAAATACAAAAACAAAGTTCAAAACGTTTGAAAAGACTCAAAGGACTCTAAATAGACTAGTAAGACTCAAAACAGGTTCAAAATACTCAAAACTGCTCAAAAACACTAATTGGACAGATTCTAGACACTAGACACAACTTTGGACGAAAATTGAATTAAACTTGACTCAAAACACACAAAAACACAAACTAAGACAGATTCTAACTAATTAGACTCAAACAAGTGAAGGGGGATTGGTTCTAGAGTGAAACTAAGTTAAAACTAACACAGACTTTAAACTAGGCAGATTTAGACGAAATTGGGTTTTTAGGACGGGTGGTGAACTAGCTAGAGGTTTCCTTATCCACACATGACTTATATGCATATAACTTGACTTCCAGTTACGTTTTCATTCAATTACGAATGACAATGCCCCAGATTAACCGTGTCAATCACTAATTAACCCTCAGATTCTCCTAATTTCATTGAATTGGACGGACAACTCATCTACAACCAAATTATTCTCATCAATTTCCCTACATGACATCATAATAGAGACACAATCAGAGATCATTACGCTCAATGAGAATCATAAGCATTGACGAGGCATTCATAACTATGACATCATGTTACTCACACCAAGAATTGAACTTAACACGATTGTTCCAGCAACCTTTACAACTTGTGAACATAAGTTTGTAACGATTATGTGAAACTTACTTATATCCTAGCATCAAATTTATGCATGCCAATTAAGTGTCGACCCTCAATCAACAAACAGAAATAAGTTCTAATTCAAACAGTTAAGCCAATTGCATTCATACTTCAAGAATCTGTAACTGAAATTTATCAAGTCATATCACACACAAAATCATGGTTTCAAAGTAGCCTCTAGCTAAAAAACGAGTTTAGCCTTGATGTGAGAATTACTTGACACTCAAATTAAAACCCTATCGACGTAGTATATGAAAGTAGGGATCGTTTTAGGCCGGGGATTAGAAGGGATGCTAATCTACACAAATTACACTCTAAAACACTAAACTGGACTCTAGACAATGAAAACAGGTACTATGGATCAATCTGAACGAATTTTAACTCTAGACAACCTAACTTGACTCAAATAACACAAAACAAACTTAAGACAACAAATAAAACTCAACTAGGCAGATTCTAGACACTAGAGACTCAAAACAACCAAACTAACTTAAACAGACTCAAAACAGGTTCTAAGGGGTGAATTGGATGACTTTTGGACTAGTTAGACTCAAAACACTAAAAGGGGACAGATTTGGACGAATTTAAACAAACTAAGACTCAATTAAGAACTAGGGGGGTTTTTGGACGATTTAAGCAAAACTAAGCAGATTTAAGCAAACAAAGTAAATTGAAAGAGATAAAGGTGAATTCAGGGGTGAAAACTAGTTAGAGGGTTCTTCACCACACATGAACATATGCATACGAATTGATTTCCAGTTATTCTTTCGATAAACCATGAATGACAATGCTTTGAATTAATTGTATTGAACTAATCAATTCCCAGATTTCCCTAGATTCATTGAATTGAATGGATAATGCATCACAACCAAATTATTCTTTCTCAAACTCCCTAACTATGGAATACGCATGATAGAGACATTCAACAAAGATCATTACGTTCAATGGAAATCATGAACATTGACAAGGCATTCATAACTATGGAAGACGCATGTTAATCCAGCCTAGGGTTTACTTAACATGATTGTGACTAGCAACCTTTACTACTTGTGAATATAAGTTCATAACGATTAGGTGAAATTCCCTTATATCCTAGCATCAAATTCATGCATGTAAACTAAGTATGCATCCTTAATCAACACACAAGAACAAGTTCTTAATAAAACAGTTAAGCAAACCACATTCACAATTTATGAAATCATAACTGGAGTAAATCAAATCATAAGAAACATATATTCATGGCTTCAAATTCCCCCTCTAACTAATAGGGGTTTAGTTCCTCATGACAGCAATTAAACAAAGAAAACTGAATTGAAACATTGAAAACAAAGATAGACAACACCTAAGAACGCTCCAGCAGTAGTCACGACTTAGAGTGGCACCTTCTCCTTCCTTGAATAGCTGCGGCACAAGAGAGGTTTTCTGGGTCTGTGTGGATGATATGGCACGGCAGGGGGTGGTGGATGATTTCTGGCATGAATGGTTGTGTATGGAGGGTGTTGTTCACGGCAAAGGATTGATTAGTATATATATAGGCACCAAAACCCTAGGTGAATCAGATTGGGACTTCTAGAAAGCCAAATCCATCCAGAAATAGGCTCAAAACAATCAGATTTCCAATGGGAAAGGGCCTAAGGTGCGGCAGATTTGGATAAGGAGGGATAAGGCTTCTAGAAAGCCTTGCAAGGCAAGGAAATCAAGTTTTCTGGAAAGCTAGGTGCGGCAAGGCTTAGGGTTTCTAGAAACTTAATTTAAATGTCCCCCAATCAGAAAATAAACCCTCATTGTACCAGGAATTAAATTAGAAAAGGATTAGGATAGGATAAGGTTTGTTAAGATAAGATAAGGGTTGGATAAGATAAGATAAGATAAGGATGTTTGGATAATGTTT
The DNA here is from genome assembly GCA_024362995.1 of Heteromeles arbutifolia. Taxonomy (NCBI): domain Eukaryota; kingdom Viridiplantae; phylum Streptophyta; class Magnoliopsida; order Rosales; family Rosaceae; genus Heteromeles; species Heteromeles arbutifolia. The sequence goes on along the minus strand of JANCRC010000002.1, from coordinate 30,665,190 downwards.
TGGATAATCCTCCTTCTTTTGAGCTGATTCCTTATCTTCAATGATTTGAATTTATTTCTCCAACCTTGAAACATATTCCTAACTCCATTTAGACTCCAAATTCGTCCATCATCATGCCCATTGCTTGTGCTATCCATTCCAAGCCCAGATTTGCTCTAAAATGCTCCAAAATGCATCTTTTTGCCAACTTTGCTTCTTGGACCTAAAAACACACGAAAATGACTTTAAACACTATACTAAGCAACAAATAGCTAAGCAAATGCAAGGAAACACACTAACTAAGTAGCATAAATATGCTCCTATCAAATTCCCCCACACTTAGCTTTTGCTAGTCCTCAAGCAAAACAAAACAAACAAAACGTAACCTAAACCTTCCAACGTTCACCTCAGGGATCTTCAATGATACATAACATGCCAAAGATCATTACTCCCACAGATTTTAGTCATCCCTACCCTTGAGCACATACTTAATCAAAGTTACCACACATTAGCTCGCATTTAATCAATTAAAACAACATTTTGAATGTAGTAACATGCCTTAGAGAATCCCTCAATTCCTTACTAGATATGCATTCAATCACACAGATTTTCTGACTACACTCCCTACACTAGTTATATGTGAGAAGATTGATGTAAATATGGAACTAATACTCACATATATGTATATGACAAAGAAAGCAATTTCTGGAATGCATGTATAGATATGATCTCATGAATGGAATGCTACTACTTAGATGCGAGAACCAGGGACACCATATGCTCATACCAATCCCAAACTCCACATATTGAAACACATAACACTCAAGATTGAAGTATAGGGTTATAATGGGGCTAGGGGGTATTGGCTAACAAAGAAAGGTAAGGAAAACAAACGTTCTTAAAGCAATAGCAAGCAAAGTAATGAATATGACACTTAGAACTCCCTTTCTTGAATGCAGCCGCACACTTTGAACACAAAGGGGAAGATTACACATATTTAGGGCCAATTTCAACGTTTTGGACCCCTTCTTCAACAATCAACACTTGTGAGCTTATTCTCACGTATTTTGAACACTTTTCATACTTTTTTTCACAACTTTTCTTTTCCTTTTCTTTTTCACACGAATTTTTTCTTTTTTTTTTTTTTCTGCTTCTTCTACCCGTGCCCTTGTTTGTCTTGTTAGCACACAATCAGACACATAAATCCCTTCCCCCACACTTGTTTTCTGCCCAAATAACGAACAAAGGGAATTCATTCTTAGGTCATGCTCACTATGCCTTAAGAACAAGGGTAAGGATGGTCCTAATCTAGGCCAGGTAAGGATAACGTGGTTAAACAAAGAACATAGGCTAAACAAGGCTCAAATGGGTTAAACCTACAATACATATGCAAAGGGTTAGGCTTTTTGGCTCTGGTTTTAAACTAAACAACTTCATCTTGATTATGTGTTATGCTAATCAATTTCATGCTTTGAATGAAACGGGTATGAGTTCTAGTATTTGGAACTAAATGATGAAACGCCTTCTAAGTAGCAACCAAGCAAAGAATAATGAGATCATGCAACGACTTTAGAAGACAAAGAATGCACAGAGTTTTAACTCTCCAAAGAACGTTAAAGGCTCAAGTCTCTCAGGGTTGTAGCGTTAGTTTGAGTTACTTCCTTCAAGCATGTTACAAAAACTGATTTTATCCTTTTTGTGATTACATGTGAATTCATGAATGTCAACTATAACCAAGCATAAACCAAAGAGTATATCAAACGTCAATCCAAGTTTGTAACTTTCTTTAACAGTTATGCAATTAAAAACCAAATCCTCATCATTGTGTTGGAAGGTACCCTAAGACACAAACAAACACACAAAAACAACTCTTTTTGGGTTTTTCAAAACAATTTTTCAAACTTTTATGGTATTTTCGGATTTTCTTTTCAAAACACACTAAAAGACTCCAAAACAGTTTTAAAACACTTAAAAACACTGAAAACAACATTCAAAGTGATAGGTGATAAAAACCCACGAATTTCATGCAAAAAACACTTTGTTACCCCCCCACACTTAAACCAAACATTGTCCTCAATGTTTCAAACATAGACTCACAGAAAGCAAACAGCAATCAACACAACTAACTAACATAACAAAATGGCAAAGGAAAAGCAATAAAGAGTAGGGTTTAGAAACGCAAATCTGGTTGTGGAGCCGGAGAGTTCCTAGGTCGTCTTTATTTGCATGGGTTGCCTCCCAAGAAGCGCTTGCTCTAACGTCTTCCAGCCGGACGAACCTTCCCTCTATTCTTCAATGGGGCCCACGGCATTAAAGGATATGTCCTCCGTAATGTGCTCTTCAAAGTGCTCATAATATGGCTTCAATCGATGTCCATTCACTTTGAATTCTTGTTGCGTTTTTAAACTTTGAATTTGGACTGCACCATGAGGAAAAACATTAGTAACCACAAAAGGACCAATCCACTTAGAACGCAACTTACCTGGAAATAGACGAAGGCGAGAATTGAAAAGTAACACTTTCTGCCCTATAGAGAATAGCTTGCTACGAATCATCTTGTCATGGAATGCCTTTGTTTTCTCCTTGTAGATCCGTGCATTCTCATAAGCTTCATTCCTAATTTCTTCTAGCTCATTCAATTGAAGCTTTCTATGAAGACCTGCGGCATCAATGTCCATGTTGAATGTTTTGACAGCCCAATGTGCACGATGTTCTAACTCGACGGGAAGATGACATGGTTTCCCATAGACTAGCCGAAATGGGGACATTCCAATTGGGGTTTTATAGGCAGTGCGATATGCCCACAATGCATCATTCAAACGCAAACTCCAATCCTTCCGAGTTGGCCCTACAGTTTTCTCCAAAATCTGCTTGATTTCTCTATTTGAAACCTCGGCTTGCCCACTGGTTTGAGGGTGATAAGGTGTTGAAACCTTATGCGTGACATTATACTTCTTGAGCAGCGCCTCAATGGTTCGATTGCAAAAATGGGAACCCCCATCACTGATTAGGACTCTTGGCATTCCAAATCTAGCAAATATGTTAGTTCTAACAAAATCTGCAACCACTTTAGAATCATTAGTTCGGGTGGCTTTTGCTTCCACCCATTTCGACACATAATCCACAGCAAGCAAAATATAAAGGAAACCATGTGAGGAAGGAAAAGGACCCATGAAATCAATACCCCAAACATCAAAGATTTCAACACTAAATATGGGGTGTTGCGGCATCTGTTGTTTAGGACCTATATTGCCCGTTCTTTGACATCTATCACAAGTCATACAAAAAGTTCTAGCATCTCTAAAGATAGTAGGCCAATAAAATCCACATTCTAAAACTTTATGTGCTGTTCTTTGAGTACCAAAGTGACCTCCACATGCATAGGTGTGACAAAAAGTTAAAATTGAATTAAACTCAGAATCATGCACACACCTACGTAGAACCTGATCAGGGCAATATTTCCACAAGTATGGGTCATCCCAAACATAAGAACGTGCATCCTTTTTAAGTTTATCACTTTGGTGCTTGTTTAGCTCTCTTGGAATGTGTTTAGACACCAAATAATTTACTACATCAGCATACCATGGCTCACTTACCTTGATGGACAGCAGCTGCTCATCTGGGAATGTCTCTTGGATAGGCACGGCATCCTCCTCATGCACCATACGGCTCAAGTGATCAGCCACCACGTTTTCACTCCCCTTCTTGTCCCGGATTTCAATATCGAACTCTTGGAGAAGAAGCATCCAGCGAATGAGTCTTGGTTTGGCCTCTTTCTTGGTGAACAAATACTTCAAAGCTGCATGGTCAGTGTAAATAATAACTTTAGTACCAAGTAAATAAGAACGAAACTTATCTAAAGCAAACGCAACAGCAAGAAGTTCTTTTTCAGTGGTAGAGTAATTCAATTGTGCATCATTCAAGGTCCGAGATGCATAATAGATGACATGGGGCTTCTTGTCCTTCCTTTGTCCCAAAACAGCTCCTAATGCATAATCCGAAGCATCACACATAAGCTCAAAAGGAAGGCTCCAATCTGGTGGGACTATGATGGGGGCCGAAGTTAGCATCTCTTTGAGGTGTTTGAATGCCTTCTCACATTCCTCGTTGAAGTCAAAAGCCACATCTTTCTGGAGGAGACGGCAAAGAGGGTTTGAAATCTTTGAAAAGTCCTTGATGAATCGCCTATAGAATCCTGCATGTCCAAGAAAAGAACGAACCTCTCTAACCGAAGTAGGAGAGGGTAAGTAGCGTACAAGATCTATTTTTGATTTATCAACCTCAATTCCTCTTTCTGAAATGATATGACCTAAAACTATGCCTTGTTTTACCATAAAGTGACATTTTTCCCAATTCAAAACAAGGTTAGTTTCAATGCAACCTTTTAGAATCAAAGTGAGATTATCTAAGCACCCATCAAACGAATCCCCAAAAACACTAAAATCATCCATGAATACCTCAATAATTTTCTCCACAAAATCTGAAAAGATACTTACCATGCATCTTTGAAAGGTGGCAGGTGCATTGCATAAACCGAATGGCATGCGACGATAGGCAAAGGTACCAAAGGGGCACGTGAAAGTGGTCTTTTCTTGGTCATCCGGAGCTATAACAATCTGATTATATCCAGAGTACCCATCAAGAAAACAATAAAAAGAATGACCGGCTAACCTTTCAAGCATTTGATCAATGAACGGCAAAGGGAAGTGGTCCTTCCTCGTGGTGGCGTTTAGCTTCCTATAGTCAATGCACACTCTCCAACCTGTTTGGATACGTGTGGGCACAAGTTCATTCTCGGCATTCTTCACCACAGTGACTCCGGATTTCTTTGGAACACATTGCACCGGTGAAACCCAACGGCTATCTGAGATTGGATAAATTACTCCACAATTAAGAAGCTTTATAATCTCCTTCTTCACAACTTCCATCATTGGAGGGTTGAGTCAGCGTTGAGCCTCTCGAGTTGGTTTAGCCCCCTCCTCTAGAAGTATGCAATGCATGCATGTTGTAGGGCTAATCCCCCTAATATCGGCCAATGTCCATCCAATGGCTGTTTTGTGCTCTTTCAACACCTGAATTAACTTTCCTTCCTCTGTTGCCGTGAGTGTGGAGGATACAATGACGGGCAATGTCTCGTTATCTCCCAAAAAGACGTACTTCAAATGATCCGGCAATGGTTTAAGCTCAAGTACGGGTGCCTGAATCACTGAGGGTAACAACTTGTTAGTAGAAATTGGAATTGAAATTGGTTTTGAAGGCTTACCATGGTGCTGAGGTAGTGACTCTAGGGCAGCCACCATCTCGGCCTCTTCTTCACTTATAGGCACGGCAATATTGGGTTTTTGCCCAATTCCTTGTGCAATTGTTGATTCAAGGGGATCCCTATCCAAGGAATCAAGGTAATCCTGCGCCAATTCATCGAATATATCAATAGCAAAACAAGAATGATTTTCTTTAGGAAATTTAATAGTTTCAGCAAGATTGAAATCAATAACTTCCCCATCAAATTCCATTGTCAACGTCCCTTTGAACACATCGATCTTGGTGCGGGCTGTTTTCATGAAAGGTCTCCCAAGGAGGATCTGCAATGGGGTAGAATGGGGTGTATCCTCCATGTCAAGCACATAAAAATCCGCTGGAAAAATCAGATTTCCAACCTGCACCAAAACATCTTCCAAAACTCCTTTTGGATATGCATTAGAACGATCGGCTAATTGGATAATAACACCATCATTTTTAAGCTCTCCTAAATTCATAGATGCATAAACAGAATATGGCATGACATTTATAGATGCACCTAAGTCTAACATGGCAGATTCAAAACGAGTATTTCCAATAACACAAGGAATTGTAAAACTACCCGGATCTTTGCATTTAGGGGGTAATTTCCTTTGTAAAACAGCAGAGACATTCTCACTTACTTGAACCACTTCTTTGTTAGAAATCCTTCTCCTTGTTGTACAAAGCTCTTTCAAAAACTTAGCATACCTTGGGACTTGCTTTATTGCATCAAGGAGTGGGATATTGACTTGAACTTTCCGGAATGTCTCTAGAATGTCTTTTTCAGCATCCTCTTTCTTTGATTGCCGCAACCTGCCAGGAAAGGGCACAATTAGTGGAGTAGAGCTTGAAGAATTCATATTGGAACTTACCTTGATGGTTGAGGACGGTTTTGAAGTGGGGATTGGCTGCGGCAAGGATTGTGCATTCCTTGCCGTGGGTTTGGGTGCTTCATCCTCCTCCAATTGCAGCTTCTTGTCCTCTTCTTGACTTGATCTAGATGGTTGTGAATCAGTTCCAACCTGCTTACCACTTCTCAACGTGATTGCTTGGGCAGTTTCAAATCCTCCCTTAGGATTAACAACGGTTGAACTAGGCAACCTGCCTTGTTCTCGGAATTGGCCCATGAATTCAGCCATTTGACCCATTTGTTTCTTCAATTCATCCACCTCTTTAGCTTGATTTTTTATGCTCTGCATGTCCTGCATCAAAGAGGTTAGTACTTGAAGAATTTTATCATTATTTAACGACGAACCTGAATTGGTTTGGGCCGAAGTTGGGTGAGGTTGTGGGGCTGCATACGGCCTTGGAAACATCCCAGGGGGCTGTCTAAATCCGCTTTGTGGCTGTGCTTGCTGAGAATCCCTCCACTTGAAGTTTGGATGATCTCTCCATCCCGGATTGTATGTGTTTGAGTATGGGTCGTGTCTTTGTTGGGTTTGGCCTTGGAAACCCACGGCTTGGGCAGTTTCCCACCCCCCATTCTCAATCAATTGAGGGCATTGATCTTTGAGATGTCCCTGCATAGAACACACTCCACATATGGCCGGCCCTTGTGCTTTGTTTCCATCCACAACCTGTGACAAAAGAAGAGTGAGATTAGCCATTTGAGATTGTAATTCTGAAATTGCATTTACCTCATTCACTTGTTGTTGCCGTGGCCCTTCTCTCTGTCCAACTCCTTCGTATTGTTGCGCATTCAAGGCTCGATTTGCAATTAGAGTCTTGGCAGCCAAGGGTGTTTTGTCAACCAAAGCTCCTCCCGCTGAAGCATCAAGCATTTGTCTCTCAATGGGGAGAAGTCCTTCATAGAAATATTGGAGGAGAAGCTCTTCCTTCATTTGGTGTTGTGGACAAGAAGCAACAAGCGCCTTGAAACGCTCATAATAGGCTGGAAACGATTCCCCTTGGTTTTGTTGAATGCCACTTATCTTTTTCCTCAAGAGAATGACTCTTGAAGTTGGGAAAAATTTCTCTAAGAATGCGCGCTTCATGCTTTCCCATGAAGTAACGGTTCCCGGTGCTAGTTCGTAGAGCCAATCCTTAGCCTTTTCCAAAAGAGAGAATGGAAAGGCTTTCATCTTCAATATACTTCCATCAACATTGACAGGGGTCATGCTTGAACAAACCACTTCAAATTCCTTCAAGTGCTTGTTCGGATCTTCCATGGACAACCTGTGGAATTTGGGGATGTGGTGCAACAAGCTAGACTTCAATTCAAACTCATCAGTCTTGCCTTGAGCCGCCCTAGGATATTGAATGCATAAAGGGGTCGCATTGTCCAATCCCGAGGCTGAAAGTTCTTTGATTGTTCGGTTATCTGCAGCCATGTCGTGCTCCTCTTCCAAATCTTCTTCAATTTCAACTTCAGATTCGGAATTAGAACTTGAACTAAGTAGATCAGGTTCTGGGTGCTTCCTCTTCCTTCTCAAATCTCGTTCAAAATCGTCGTTAAACTCCAAGATATGTGCGTGAACGGGTTGAGAACTTCGAGTCATACACTAGTACCTAAAACAAAGAAAACAAAACAAATCAGAAAACTAAGCAAAACAGAAACAAAAACAAGTTAAAATACACGGCAGAAACTAGGGAGATTAGCAAGTTTGCTAATCCCCGGCAACGGCGCCAAAATTTGATGTGAGAATTACTTGACACTCAAATTAAAACCCTATCGACGTAGTATATGAAAGTAGGGATCGTTTTAGGCCGGGGATTAGAAGGGATGCTAATCTACACAAATTACACTCTAAAACACTAAACTGGACTCTAGACAATGAAAACAGGTACTATGGATCAATCTGAACGAATTTTAACTCTAGACAACCTAACTTGACTCAAATAACACAAAACAAACTTAAGACAACAAATAAAACTCAACTAGGCAGATTCTAGACACTAGAGACTCAAAACAGGCTAAATAGACTCAAAACAACCAAACTAACTTAAACAGACTCAAAACAGGTTCTAAGGGGTGAATTGGATGACTTTTGGACTAGTTAGACTCAAAACACTAAAAGGGGACAGATTTGGACGAATTTAAACAAACTAAGACTCAATTAAGAACTAGGGGGGTTTTTGGACGATTTAAGCAAAACTAAGCAGATTTAAGCAAACAAAGTAAATTGAAAGAGATAAAGGTGAATTCAGGGGTGAAAACTAGTTAGAGGGTTCTTCTCCACACATGAACATATGCATACGAATTGATTTCCAGTTATTCTTTCGATAAACCATGAATGACAATGCTTTGAATTAATTGTATTGAACTAATCAATTCCCAGATTTCCCTAGATTCATTGAATTGAATGGATAACGCATCACAACCAAATTATTCTTTCTCAAACTCCCTAACTATGGAATACGCATGATAGAGACATTCAACAAAGATCATTACGTTCAATGGAAATCATGAACATTGACAAGGCATTCATAACTATGGAAGACGCATGTTAATCCAGCCTAGGGTTTACTTAACATGATTGTGACTAGCAACCTTTACTACTTGTGAATATAAGTTCATAACGATTAGGTGAAATTCCCTTATATCCTAGCATCAAATTCATGCATGTAAACTAAGTATGCATCCTTAATCAACACACAAGAACAAGTTCTTAATAAAACAGTTAACCAAACCACATTCACAATTTATGAAATCATAACTGGAGTAAATCAAACCATAAGAAACATATATTCATGGCTTCAAATTCCCCCTCTAACTAATAGGGGTTTAGTTCCTCATGACAGCAATTAAACAAAGAAAACTGAATTGAAACATTGAAAACAAAGATAGACAACACCTAAGAACGCTCCAGCAGTAGTCACGACTTAGAGTGGCACCTTCTCCTTCCTTGAATAGCTGCGGCACAAGAGAGGTTTTCTGGGTCTGTGTGGATGATATGGCACGGCAGGGGGTGGTGGATGATTTCTGGCATGAATGGTTGTGTATGGAGGGTGTTGTTCACGGCAAAGGATTGATTAGTATATATATAGGCACCAAAACCCTAGGTGAATCAGATTGGGACTTCTAGAAAGCCAAATCCATCCAGAAATAGGCTCAAAACAATCAGATTTCCAATGGGAAAGGGCCTAAGGTGCGGCAGATTTGGATAAGGAGGGATAAGGCTTCTAGAAAGCCTTGCAATGCAAGGAAATCAAGTTTTCTGGAAAGCTAGGTGCGGCAAGGCTTAGGGTTTCTAGAAACTTAATTTAAATGTCCCCCAATCAGAAAATAAACCCTCATTGTACCAGGAATTAAATTAGAAAAGGATTAGGATAGGATAAGGTTTGTTAAGATAAGATAAGGGTTGGATAAGATAAGATAAGATAAGGATGTTTGGATAATGTTTTGGATAATCCTCCTTCTTTTGAGCTGATTCCTTATCTTCAATGATTTGAATTTATTTCTCCAACCTTGAAACATATTCCTAACTCCATTTAGACTCCAAATTCGTCCATCATCATGCCCCATTGCTTGTGCTATCCATTCCAAGCCCAGATTTGCTCTAAAATGCTCCAAAATGCATCTTTTTGCCAACTTTGCTTCTTGGACCTAAAAACACACGAAAATGACTTTAAACACTATACTAAGCAACAAATAGCTAAGCAAATGCAAGGAAACACACTAACTAAGTAGCATAAATATGCTCCTATCAAGCCTCTCATGATTACAGCAAAACAAAGGAAAACTAAATTAATCAACGAAAACATAAGGTAGAAGACACCTAAGAACGCCCAGCACTCCAGATTGGGTGCAACACGCTCCAAAGCTGCTCCTCCTCTCCTTGCAGGGCTGTGGCACAAGTGGTTTAGGGTTTATGAATGGTGTTTGGAATGGCTGAGATGTGTAGAGGTGTGTAGAATTCGTATGGATGGGTGGTGGTGTGCGGCAGGTCTTGAAAATATGTATATATAGCATGGCAAACCCTAGGGAAATCAGTTTAGGACTTGGACTTAGCAGAAAAATAGGATTAGGGTGCGGCAATTACTTTTGAAAAGGAATTGTGGTCCAATTAATTTCTGAAAAGGATTTGTAGAACCCAAATCCACAAGGAAAAGGCCTAACAATCAGAATCCAAGAGGGAAAGGGCCTGAAAACCCACGGCACAAAGGAATAAGCGCAGGGAATGCCTTGCAAGGCAAGGAAAAAGGATTCTAGAAGGGAAGGAGACGCCAGATTTTTAGGCTTCTAGAAAGAATGTGTTTCTGGGCAGATTTTGGGGTTTCTAGAAGAGTTTGGGGCGCCACTTTTGTAGGGGAATGGATAGGACTTCTAGAAATCAGGTTTTAAGTCCCCTAAACTGAAGAAAACAGGTTAGGATAAGATTAGGATAAGATTGGATAAGGTAAGGTAAGATAGGATAAGGATTGGATAAGATAAGATAAGATAAGGTTGTTTTGGATAATGTTTTGGATAATTCTCCTTCTTTTGAGCTGATTCCTTATCTTCAATGTTTTGAATTTATTTCTCCAACCTTGAAACATATTCCTAACTCCATTTCGACTCCAAATTCGTCCATCTTCATGCCCATTGCTTGTGCTATCCATTCCAAGCCCAGATTTGCTCGAAAATGCTCCAAAATGCATCTTTTTGCCAACTTTGCTTCTTGGACCTAAAAACACACGAAAATGACTCTAAACACTATATTAAGCAACAACTAGCTAAACAAATGCAAGAAAACACACTAAATAAGTAGCATAAATATGCTCCTATCAATTGCCGCACCCTAATCCTATTTTTCTGCTAAGTCCAAGTCCTAAACTGATTTCCCTAGGGTTTGCCATGCTATATATACATATTTCCAAGCCCTGCCGCAGACCACCACCCATCCATACGAATTCTACACCACTCCACACAACCTTTCTCGCCAGAATTCCTTCCCCAAACTTAGCCGCACCTATCCTTCACCATTCTCCATAGTTTCTGACCTAATTCACTCCCTGCCGCACCATACATCCATCCTAGCCATTAACCCAGCCTTCTACACCATTCATAACCCCCTAAACCTGTCCCAAGACCTTGTGCCGCAGCAAAGAGGAGAAGAAGGAGCCCTGGGACGTGCATGCCATTCAAGTTTGAATTGCTGGAAGTTTTAGGTGTTTTCTTTCCTTTGATTTCAATGTTTAAATTCAATACTCTTTGTTCTGTACGTATGAGGAACTAAACTCCCCTTGGCTAGGGGGCAATTCGAAACCATGTTTATGCTTGCTATATGATTTGATTACCTCTAGTTGTGATTCATAAATTGTGATTTCAATTTACTTATCTGTTCATATTAAAACTGATTTGTGTGTGTTGGTTGAGAGTGCACGCTTAATTGTCATGCATAAATCTAATGCTAGGATATAAGGAAGTTTCACCTAATCGTTACAACTTTATATTCGCAAGTAGTAAAGGTTGATGATCTCAATTGTGTTAAGTAAATTCTTGGCATAAGTATCATGCGCTTTCATAGTTACAAGTGCCTCGTCAATACTTATGATTTCCATTGAACGTAATGATCTTTGATTGTATCTCTAGTATGCGCTTTCATATAGAGAATTCTTGAAGAATAATTTGATTGTGATGCGCAGTTTCCATCCAATTCATTGACATAAGGGAAATCTGAGAGTTAATTTAAGCGGACCTAATTAACTTGGAGTGTTGAGAATTCGTGGTTTATTGAATTGCAATTAGAAATCGTTTTGTATGCAAGTATGACATGTGTGGAGAAGAACCCCTTAGCTAGCCTTCCATCCATTGATGTGAGAATTACTTGACACTCAAATTAAAACCCTATCGACGTAGTATATGAAAGTAGGGATCGTTTAAGGCCGGGGATTAGAAGGGATGCTAATCTATACAAATTAAACTCTAAAACACTAAAACTGGACTCTAGACAATGAAAACAGGTACTATGGATCAATCTGAACGAATTTTAACTCTAGACAACCTAACTTGACTCAAATAACACAAAACAAACTTAAAACAACAAATAAAACTCAACTAGGCAGATTCTAGACACTAGAGACTCAAAACAGGCTAAATAGACTCAAAACAACCAAACTAACTTAAACAGACTCAAAACAGGTTCTAAGGGGTGAATTGGATGACTTTTGGACTAGTTAGACTCAAAACACTAAAAGGGGACAGATTTGGACGAATTTAAACAAACTAAGACTCAATTAAGAACTAAGGGGGTTTTTGGACGATTTAAGCAAAACTAAGCAGATTTAAGCAAACAAAGTAAATTGAAAGAGATAAAGGTGAATTCAGGGGTGAAAACTAGTTAGAGGGTTCTTCTCCACACATGAACATATGCATACGAATTGATTTCCAGTTATTCTTTCGATAAACCATGAATGACAATGCTTCGAATTAATTGTATTGCACTAATTAATTCCCAGATTTCCCTAAGTTCATTGAATTGAATGGATAACGCATCACAACCAAATTATTCTTATCAAGTTCCCTAACTATGGAATACGCATGATAGAGATACATATCAAAGATCATTAAGTTCCATGGAAATCATAAACATTGACAAGGCATTCATAACTATGGAATACGCATGTTACTCTTGCCTAGGATTTACTTAACACAATTGTGACTAGCAATCTTTACTACTTGTGAATATAAGTTCCTAACGATTAGGTGAAATTCCCTTATATCCTAGCATCAAATTCATGCATGTAAACTAAGTAGGCCTCCTTAATCAACACACAAGAACAAGTTCTTCATAAAACAGATAAGTAAATCACATTCACAATTTATGAAACAATAACTGAAGGTAATCAATTCGTATCAAACATATGTCCATGGCTTTGAATCCACCTCTAACTAAAACGAAATTAGTTCCACATGTTCAACATAATTGAAAAACAAATTAAATTAAACATAGAAACGAAACAAGAGAAGAAAGAACTCCTCCTTCTCCAATGGAAGCCACGGCAAGGCCCTGTCTTCCCTTCTCTGCAGCAAAATATGGATTTCTGAATGTATATGGGGGTGTAGAATTCGTATGGATGGGTGGTGGTCTGCGGCAGGGCTTGGGAATATGTATATATAGCATGGCAAACCCTAGGGAAATCAGTTTAGGACTTGGACTCAGCATAAGCAAGGGATTAGGACCCTAGGTGCGGCAGAATATGTAGGAAAAAGGATTATGGCCCAATTGATTTCTGAGAAGGATTTGTAGAATCCAAATCCACAAGGAAAAGGCCTAACAATCAGAATCCAAGAGGGAAAGGGCCTGAAAGGTGCGGCACAAAGGGATAAGGCAGGGAATGCCTTGCAAGGCAAGGAAAAAGGATTCTAGAAGGGAAGGAGACGCCAGATTTATAGGGTTCTAGAAAGAATGTGTTTCTGGGCAGATTTTGGGGTTTCTAGAAGAGTTTGGGGCGCCACTTTTGTAGGAGAATGGATAGGACTTCTAGAAATCAGGTTTTAAGTCCCCTAAACTGAAGAAAACAGGTTAGGATAAGATTAGGATAAGATAAGGTAAGGATTGGATAAGATAAGATAAGATAAGGTTGTTTTGGATAATGTTTTGGATAATTCTCCTTCTTTTGAGCTGATTCCTTATCTTCAATGATTTGAATTTATTTCTCCAACCTTGAAACATATTCCCAACTCCATTTAAACTCCAAATTCGTCCATCTTCATGCCCATTGCTTGTGCTAACCATTCCAAGCCCAGATTTGCTCTAAAATGCTCCAAAATGCATCTTTTTGCCAACTTTGCTTCTAGGACCTAAAAACACACGAAAATGACTTTAAACACTATACTAAGCAACAAATAGCTAAGCAAATGCAAGAAAACACACTAACTAAGTAGCATAAATATGCTCCTATCATCCATTAATTTAAACCAATTTCGTTTTACAATCTGTTTTGTTTTACAAAGTTTATGTTTTGTTTTCAACTTCGTCAAACCCAAATCCCCCTTTATTTTGAAGTGTCAAATTAGTTAGAAACTGTTTTAGTTTGTGTTTTTGAGTGTTTTGAGTCAAGTTAAAACTTATTTTCGTCCAAAATTGTGTTTAGAGTCCAAAACAGCCAGTTTGTGTTTTTAAGGCAGTTTTGAGTGTTTGTTTGCTGTTTTGAGTCTTTTGGTTTGTCTTAGTGTTTTAAAGTATAGTTTTGCATTCTTTGAGTCTAATTTAGTGTTTTAACTTTGTTTTAAGTTTTTTTAGTCAGTTTTCAAGTGGTTTAGCAATCCCTCCTAATCCCCGGCCTAGAACGATCCCTACTTTCATATACTACGTCGATAGGGTTTTAATTTGAGTGTCAAGTAATTCTCACATCAAAAGCGCATACAACAATTCAAAGCATTCTCTAAAAGTTCTTTACGTGAACAACACAATAAAGATACAATCACAGATCATTAAGCATCATGAGAACTATAAGTATTGACGAGGCATTCGTTACTATGATGAGCATGAAACTCCTGCCAAGAATTCATTTAACGCGACCGTTTATAAGCGACCTCCACTACTTGTGAATATAAGTTTGTAACTATTAGGTGAAACTCCCTTATATTCTAGCATCATATTCATGCATGCAAATTAAGTGTGCACTCTTAATAAACATACACAAATAAGTTATCAATCAAGCAGTTAAACAAATTGAATTCACAACTTATGAAATCACAACTGAAGGTAATCAATTCATATTGCAAGTATGTTCATGGCTTTGAATCTTCCCCTAGCCAAAAGGGATTTAGTTCCTCATAATCGCAGAACACAGAATAACAAGTTTATACATTGAAAACAAAAGAAAGAAAACACCTAAACGCTCCAGCAATCCTAACTTGAATGGCAGGCGCATCCAAGGGCTTTCCTCCTTCCTCTTTGCTGCGGCACAAGGGTTGTTGGTGAGTTTTGGGGATTAAGAATGGTGTAGAAGGCTGGGTTTATGGCTAGGATGGATGTATGGTGCGGCAGGGAGTGTTTTTGGTCAGAAATTATGGAGAATGGTGAAGGATAGGTGTGGCTAGGGTTGGGGAAGGAATTCTGGCGAGACAAGTTGTGTGGATGGATGATTTGTGGCTGCAACAAGGAAGTTTATTTAAAGGTTTTAGGGAAATTAAAACCCTAACTTATTTTGGTAATCAGAAATTAAGTCAAAAGCATCTAGAAAGAGGAAACAAAATCAGAAAACTAAGGGAAAGTGCCAGGGATGTGCGGCCAGGACTTTAAATTAAAAAGGAATGTGTTTTAGTGCAAGGAAACAGGAAATAACCCTCTCCCTTGCATGGCAAGGAAGAGGAAAGGGGTAAGAAGGTGCGGCAAGGGTTCTTAGGTGGTCTAGGTCCTTCAATTTGTGTCCTAGAATGCAAAGGAAGCCTTCAAAGTTGCTGGAATTTGGAAACATTAAGGATTAGGAAAGGCAAACCAAAATAGGAAACCTTGGCTTAACTTTCCTACTTCAAGTAGGAATCCTTGTGTGAGTAGGAATCCTCATTCTTCTAGGAATCCATCTTCAATTAGGAATCCTTCGTTGATTAGGAATCCTTCTTTGATTAGGAATCCTTACATCTTCAAGTCTTCAATTTCGTCCATTCCTTTTGCTCCAAACATGTGATATCCATTCCAAGCCCAATTTTGCTCCAAAATGCATCTTCTTGCATATTTTGTCTTTAGGACCTAGAAACACACGAAAATGGCTTTAAACACTAAAATAACTAAGAAAACACAACATAAATGCACAAGAACAAGCCAACTAAGTCGCATAAATATGCTCCTATCAAAGAACAAGGGTAAAGATGGTCCTAATCTAGGCTAGGTAAGGATAATGTGGGCTAACAAAGAAAATAGGCTAAATATGGCTCAAAATGGGTTAAACCTGCAATACATATGTAAAGGGTTAAGGCTTTTTGGCTCTAGTTTTAACTAAACAACTTCATCTTGTTTTATGTTATGCTAATCAATTTTAGTTTTGAATGAAATGGGTATGAGTTCTAGTATTTGGAACTAAATGATGAAACGAATTCTAAGTAGCAACCAAGCAAAGAATGATAAGATCATGCAACGACTTTAGAAAACAAAGAATGTCAAGATTAATAACTCTCCAAACAAAGTTTAGGCTCAAGTCTCTCAGGGTTGTAGCGTTAGTTTGAGTTTCTTCCTTCAAGCATGTTACAAAAACTGATTTTATCCTTTTTGTGATCACATGTGAATTCATGAATGTCAACTATAACCAAGCATAAACCAAAGAGCATATCAAACTTTAATCCATGTTTGTAACTTTCTTTAACAGTCATGCAATTAAAAACCAAATCCTCATCATTGTCTTGGAAGGTACCCTAAGACACAAACACACAAAAACGACTCTTTTTGGTATTGTTCAAAACTTTTCGATTTTTTTTTTCAAAATTTCCGTATTATCTTTCAAGACACATAAAAACACTTCATAACACCCTAAAAACACTCAAAACAGTGAAAAACAACCTTAGAAGTGATAGGTGATAAAAACCCACGAATTTTTCAATGAAAACACTTGTTTACCCCCCCCCCCCCCCCCCCACACTGAAACCAAACATTGTCCTCAATGTTTCAAACATAGACACGCACAAAAGCAAGCAAACAACACAACTAACAAACATGACAAATATGGCAAAGTAAAAGCAATAAAGAGTAGGGTTTAGGAACGCAAATCTGGTTGTAGGGCCGAAGAGTTCCCAGGTCTTCTTTATTTGCATGGGTTGCCTCCCAAGAAACGCTTGCTTTAACGTCTTCCAGCCAGACGAATCCTTCAATTATGCTTCATTGAAGGCCACGGCATGGAATTGATCTTTGAATGGAAGGTGATACTTGAAATGATTCGGCAATGGTTTAAATTCTAGTGTGGGTACCTGAATCATTAACAACATATTAGTATAAAACAAAATTGAAATTAGGGGAGGTGGCTTACCTGTGTTCTCCGACGAGAACTCAAGAATAAACACCACTTCTTTGAAAGTTTCAGGAATTTTACACTTGGCCAGATTGAATGTGATGGTTGTGACTTGTCCCGTGTCATAAAATTCAACTTCTTTGGGCTTTGTTGTCTCATCAATAGCCTCTTTGATGCATTCTACATATTCTCCAGCCACTTCTTTCTCTTGAATCATTCTTCTTGAGGTACACTTCTCTTCAAAAATTTCAACACATTCTGGAACTGGATTTGTTGTAACAAGAATCGGGATAGTAGTTGGCACCTTTGGGAAGGCTTCCATGATGTCTTTTTCACTTTCTTCGTTCTTGGAAATCATGAACCTGCGAGGAAAAGGTGCATTTGGAGGAATAACATTAGAATGAATTGAATTTGGGACGTCCTTACTTGTGGTGGGTGGTTGAGAGGGCTCAGGGGGCTGCGGCAAGGGTTGTTCTTCCCTTGCTGTGAGTGTGTCTTCTTTCTCCTCCTCAATCAGCAGCTCTTTGTCCACTTCTAAGGTATGTTTGGACGTTTTTAGGTCAGCTCCAACCTCCATAGCACTTCCCAAAGTGATAGCATCATGGATTTCTAAATCTCCCATCGAATTGACAATAGTTGAGTTGGAGAGTTCACTTTGCTCTAGAATCTGTCCTATGAATTCCGCTATCTGTCCAATTTGCTTTTCCAAATGATCCACCCTTTTGTCTTGATTTTCTTGTCCCTGAGATAAAGAAGTGAGTAACTCAAGAATTTTATCATTATCCATTGACGAAACTGAACTTGGTTGGGCCGAATATGGTTGAGGCTGTGGTGGTTCACATGGCTTTTGATAGATCTCCTCAGATGCCTGCCAATACCCTTCTTGTTGTGAGCCCTGCGTGAAAGAAGTTAGTATATCATAAGTCGTGGACATACTTGAATTCGATTGAAATTGTTGTGGGGGAGGCTGTGGTGGCTGCATAGGTCTTGAATGAAACTCCTCATATGGCTGCCAATATCCTTCTTGTTGAACCTCCTTAGCTTGATTTTGTGAACCCTGCGCCAAAGAATTTAATTCATCAAGAATTTGATCAAAATCTATTGACGAACCTGAGTTAGGTTGGGCATATTGTATATGAGGTTGTGGTGGCTACACAGATCTTGAATAGAACTCCTCATCTTGCTGCCAATATCCACCTTGTTGAACTTGTTGAGGTTCCTCCCACATATAATCTGAATAATCTCTCCAATCCGAATTGTAAGCGTTGGAAAACATGTTGTCCCTTGATTGGTTATGGCTTTGATAACCCCAAGCACCTCCATTTGCAGTGAATTGAGGACGTTGATGAGTTTGATATCCTTGCCCATAGGGCACATTAAATGTAGGGGCAGTGTGCATTGTGGTTCTTTCGGCAATCTAGGACAATTGAGAAGTAAGATTCGCCAATTGAGCTTGAATGTTTGCAATTGCCATGTCTAGTACCTGAAACAAAGAAAACGAAACAAAACAAAATAAAAAACTAAAACGTAAAGAAAAAAAACACAAACAGATACGGAGGATTAGCAAATTTGCTAATCCCCGGCAACGGCGCCAAAAATTTGATGTGAAAATTAACTTGACACACAAATTAAACCCTATTGATGACAATTGTAGTAAAGATGCAAGTAGGGATCGTTCTAAACCGGGGATTAACTAGGGATGCTAATCAACACAACTAACTTAAAACACTAAAAACAGCAAGAAACAATAAAAAAGACTCAAATCTAGACCTAACAAGTGATTTTGACGAAAATAGAACTTAAAAGACTCAAACAACTAAGAGAAAACAGGTTTTGACTCTAAAAACAAGTTTAAATGAAAGGGGGATTGTTTTTGACGAATTTAAAACTAAAACAGAAACTTTGCATAAAACACTTTATAACAAAATGAATTTTGTGATTTGAAAAGGGTGAAAGGCTAGTTAGAGGGCCATTCTCCACACATGAACATATGCGTATAAATTGATTTCCAGTTATTCTTTCGACAAACCATGAATGACAATGCCCCAAATTAATTGTGTAGAACTAATTAATTCTCAGATTTCCCTAGACTCATTGAATTGGATGAAAAGCATACGACAACCCAAATCATTCTTTATTAAGCTCCCTAACTATGAAAAGCATGATAGAGACACGAAACAAAGATCATTAAGCTTTGTGAAAATCATAAGCATTGACAAGGCATTCGTGACTATGAAAAGCATGACACTCCTGCCAGGAATTTACTTAACGCGATCGTGACTAGTGATAGGAGCATATTTACATCACTTAGTTAGCTTGTTTCCTTGCATTTAGGTTGTTAGTTCTTAGTTATTTTAGTCTTTTAAGCCATTTTCGTGTGTTTTCAGGTTCTAAGGGCTAAAGGAGCAAGAAAGTGCATTTTGGTGCCTTGTGGAGCAGTTTTAGGCTTGGGATGGATTGCACATGCTTGGAGCTAAGTGGATGGACGAAATTGAAGATCAAATGAGCTTAGGATTGAATGAAGAATGAAGAGTTCAAAATTGGAAGCCAAAGTTTCTAAAGTTGGAAGTTTCTATTCTTGGAGGTTTCCATTCTTGAAAGTTTCTATTCTTGGCTTAGAGTTTCCTAATCCTTCCTCACCTATGTTCCAGCCATAAAGGGGTTTCAAAACATGTTAGGTTGCCTCATTACATGTAGAGAAGTCCTAGAACCTTTCCCTAACCTTGCCGCATATCTCCTTTCCCTTTTCTTCCAAAATCTGCCACATAAGTGCCTTTCCCTTTCTCTTCACAATCTTGCCGCACAAGGGATCCTCTTCTTACCTATTTTCTGACCCAAATTTACATTCCCTTTTGTTTCAATTCTTGCCACACAAGGGGAGAGGATTCTTACCTATTTTGTGCCTCAAAACACATTCCTGAATCTGTCCTACACAATTCTGCCGAATTTCCTTTCCTATTCTCTTTAATTCCTGCACCTTACTTGCCTATTTTCTGTCATAAAACACCTTCCCCTTTAGTACCTAGCCTTGCTGCACAAGGGGAGGCCTCTCTTTCCTATTTTCTGACCTTTAAAACACATTCCTTTTCTCTCCTACATATTCTGCCGAATTTTACATTCCTATTTCTCTTTGATTTTCTGATTCTTTCTTACCTATTAAATTGTGGAACCAAAATAGCTAAGTATTGAACCTTTCCTATTATTTTCTGATTGCCTTTCAACCCTAGCCCTATAAATAAAGCCATCCGCACCATTTAAACCTCTCTCTCTCTGGACAGATTCTCTGCGTCCATTCCATCCACCTATCTACCTATCCATCCTCTACCACCCATTCACGCCAGAATTCCTTCCCCAACCTTAGCCGCACCTATCCTTCACCATTCTCCATAGTTTCTGACCTAATTCACTCCCTGCCACACCATACATCCATCCTAGCCAAAAACCCAGCCATCTACACCATTCATAACCCCCAAAACTCACCACCAACCCTTGTGCCGCAGCAAAGAGGAAGGAGGAGAGCCCTTGGACGTGCTTGCCATTCGAGTTAGGATTGCTGGAACGTTTTAGGTGTAATCTTTCTTTTGTTTTCAATGTTTCAATTCAATAATCTTTGTTCTGTGAGTATGAGGAACTAAACACCTCTTAGCTAGGGGGGGATTCGAAACCATGATTATACTTGCAATGTGAATTGATTACTTTCAGTTGTGAATTCAATTTGTTTAACTGCTTGATGGATAACTTATTCTTGTATGTTGATTGAGGGTCGACACTTAGTTTGCATGCATGAGTTTGATGCTAGAATATAAGGGAGTTTCACCTAATAGTTACAAACTTATATTCACAAGTAGTGGAGGTCGCTTATAAACGATCGCGTTAAATGAATTCTTGGCAGGAGTTTCATGCTCATCATAGTAACAAATGCCTCGTCAATGCTTATAGTTCTCACAAGGCTTAATGATCTCTGATTGTATCTTTATTGTGCTGCTCACGTAGGGGACTTTTAGAGAATGTTTTGAGTTGTTGTATGCGCTTTCCCGTCCAATTCAATAACTTAAGGAGAACTTGAAGGTTAATTTAAGCGGACCTAATTAACCTGGGGTGTTGAGTTTCATGATTTATCGAAAGAACAACTGAAAATTGGTTTATGTGCAAGTGTGTCATGTGTGGAGAAGAACCCTCTAGCTAGCCCATCATCCATAAGTTTTACCAAATTTGTCAAAAATCTGTTTTCCTTTACAATCTGTTCGTTTTGTTTTTAATTTCGTCAAAACCCAAACCCCCCTTTTACCTTCTTGTTTCAAAGTGTTCACAATCTGTTTTGTTTCTGTTTCTAAGTGTTTTGAGTCAAGCCAATACCCTATTTCCGTCCAAAGTAGTGTTTAGAGTCTAAAACTGCCCAGTTTGTGTTTTTAGGCAGTTTTTGAGTGTTTTTGTGCTGTTTTGAGTCTTTTGAGTTGTTTTAGTGTCTTAGAGTCTAGTTTTGCATTCTTTGAGTCTAGTTTAGTGTTTTAAACTTTGTTTTAATGATTTTGAGTCAGTTTTGAGGTTTTAGCAAGCCCTCCTAATCCCCGGTCCAGAACGATCCCTACTTGCATCTATACTACAATTGTCAACAAGAGGGTTAAATTTGTGTGCTTTTATATTTCGCATCAACTAGCAACCTCCACTACTTGTAAATATAAGTTTGTAACGATTAGGTGAAACTCCCTTATATTTTAGCATCAAATTCATGCATGCAAACTAAGTAGGCCTCCTTAATCAACACACAAGAACAAGTTCTTAATAAAACAGATAAGTAAACCACATTCACGATTCATGAAATCATAACTGGAGGAAATCAATTCATATAAAACATATGTCCATGGCTTTGAATTCACCTCTAACTATAAAGAAATTAGTTCCTCATGTTCGCAATCAAACAAATATAAATAAAATTAAACATTAAAAACAAAGGATAGAATACACCTAGAAAACGCTCCAGATTCCTTCCTTCCTTGCAAGGCTGCGGCACAATGAGTGTGTGGTGGATGGATGTAGGTGACTTATGGTAGAGGGTGGTGGTCTGAATGGTGCAGAAAATATGTATATATAGGGAGAGGGTGCGGCACCAACATATAGTGTAGGAAAAGGATTACAAAATGTAGTTTGTGTAGGAAAATAAAATCACAATCCTAAGGGGAAAAGGTTTATGTAATCCTAGCAGGAAATAGGACATCTAGAAGGTCAAAAACCAAAGGGATTTAGGAGAAAGGTGCAGCTGGATCATGCATCTAGAAGGCTTGGGGCATCACCTTTTTAGGGACTTCTAGAAAGAGTGTTATTTGGCTGATTTTGGGGTTTCTAGAAGGGGATAGGTGCAGCACCTTTATAGGAAGGGATAAGGTTCCTAGAAATCAGGTTTTAAGGTCTCCTAAACTGAAATTGAATCCCTTTTGCAGCAGGAATTAAGTTAGGAAAGGATTAGGATAGGATAAGATTAGGTAAGATAAGAGTTTGGATAAGATAAGGTAGTTTTGGATAATGTTTTGGATAATTCTCCTTCTTTGTGGCTGATTCCTTATCTTCTTTAACTTGGATTTATTTCTTCAACTCTTTTGCACATTCCTAGCCTCTCTTGAACTTCAAATTCGTCCATCCATTTTGCTCCATACTTGTGATATCCATTCCAAGCCCAAAACTGCTCTAAAATGCTCCAAATTGCATCTTTTTGCCAACTTTGCCAATTGGACCTGAAAACACACGAAAATAGCTTAAATCACTATAATAAGTAGAAACTAACTAAGAAAATGCAAGGAAACAAGCTAACAAAGTCGCATAAATATGCTCCTATCATTGACAATTGTAGTATAGATGCAAGTAGGGATCGTTCTGGACCGGGGATTAGGAGGGCTTGCTCAAACCTCAAAACTGACTCAAAATCATTAAAACAAAGTTTAAAACACTAAACTAGACTCAAAGAATGCAAAACTAGACTCTAAGACACTAAAACAACTCAAAAGACTCAAAACAGCACAAAAACACTCAAAACTGCCTAAAAACACAAACTGGGCAGTTTTAGACTCTAAACACTACTTTGGACGGAAATAGGGTATTGGCTTGACTCAAAACACTTAAAAACAGAAACAAAACAGATTGTGAACACTTTGAAACAAGAAAGTAAGAGGGGGAAAAGGGGGGTTTGGGTTTTGACGAAATTAAAAACAAAACGAACAGATTGTAAAGTAAAACAGATTTTTGACAAATTTGGTAAAACTTATGGATGATGGGCTAGCTAGAGGGTTCTTCTCCACACATGACACACTTGCACATTGATAGGAGCATATTTATGCAACTTAGTTAGCTTGTTTTCATGCATTTACGTTGTTAGTTCTTAGTTAATTTTGTATTTTAAGCTATTTTCGTGTGTTTGTAGGTTCTAAGTGTCAAAATGGCAAAAAGAAGCAATTTGGAGCATTCTAGAGCATTTTTGGGCCAAGATTGGGTAGTGCAAGCATGGAGGCAAGTTGATCGACGAAATTGAAGATATAAAGGCTTGAAATCAGCTAAGAAGATGGAAGAAAGAAGTCAAAGATAAAGAAGATAAGGAATCAGCTCAAAAGAAGGAGAATTATCCAAAACATTTTCCAAAACAACCTTATCTTATCCTATCCTAATCTTATCTTAACCTGTTTTCTTCAGTTTAGGGGACTTAAAACCTGATTTCTAGAAGTCTTGTCCATTCTCCTACAAAAGTGGCGCCCCAAACTCTTCTAGAAACCCCAAAATCTGCCCAGAACCACATTCTTTCTAGAAGCCTAAAAATCTGGCGCCTCCCTCCTTTCTAGAAGGTCTTTTCCTTGCCTTGCAAGGCTCCCTGCCTTATCCCTTTGTGCCGTGCCTTCTCACTCCCATTCTCTCTTGGATTCTGACTTATTAAGCCTTTTCCTTGTGGATTTGGGTTCTACAAATCCTTTTCAGAAATCAATTGGGCCACAATCCTTTTTCCTAATGGATTCACAATTTCTGCCGCACCTAGGGCCCTAATTCCTTGTTTATGCTGAGTCCTAGCCCTAATCTGATTACCCTAGGGTTTGTGGTGCCTATATATACAAGTTTAGAGGGTTGCCGCAGGTTTCACCACCCTCCATATACATCATTCACGCCAGAAATCACCCACCACTCTCTGCTGCACCCATCCCTCACCATTCTCCATAGTTTCTGACCTAATTCACCCTCTGCCGCACCATACCATCCACCCACCCCCATATACATTCAGAAATCCATATTTTGCTGCAGAGAAGGGAAGACAAGGCCTTGCCGTGGCTTCCATTGGAGAAGGAGGAGTTCTTTCTTCTCTGGTTTCGTTTCTATGTTTAATTTAATTTGTTTTTCAATTATGCTGAACATGTGGAACTAATTTCGTTTTAGTTAGAGGTGGATTCAAAGCCATGGACATATGTTTGATATGAATTGATTACCTTCAGTTATTGTTTCATAAATTGTGAATGTGATTTACTTATCTGTTTTATGAAGAACTTGTTCTTGTGTGTTGATTAAGGAGGCCTACTTAGTTCACATGCATGAATTTGATGCTAGGATATAAGGGAATTTCACCAAATCGTTAGGAACTTATGTTCACAAGTAGTAAAGATTGCTAGTCACAATTGTGTTAAGTAAATCCTAGGCAAGAGTAACATGCGTATTCCATAGTTATGAATGTCTTGTCAATGTTTATGATTTCCATGGAGCTTAATGATCTTTAATATGTATCTCTATCATGCGTCTTCCATAGTTAGGGAACTTGATAAGAATAATTTGGTTGTGATGCGCTATCCATTCAATTCAATGAACTTAGGGAAATCTGGGAATTAATTAGTGCAATGGAATTAATTCGAAGCATTGTCATTCATGGTTTATCGAAAGAATAACTGGAAATCAATTCGTATGCATATGTTCATGTGTGGAGAAGAACCCTCTAACTAGTTTTCACCCCTGAATTCACCTTTATCTCTTTCAATATACTTTGTTTGCCTAAATCTGCTTAGTTTTGCTTAAATCGTCCAAAAACCCCCTAGTTCTTAATTGAGTCTTAGTTTGTTTAAATTCGTCCAAATCTGTCCCCTTTTAGTGTTTTGAGTTTAACTAGTCCAAAAGTCATCCAATTCACTTCATAGAACCTGTTTTGAGTCTATTTAGCCTGTTTTGAGTCTCTAGCGTCTAGAATCTGCCTAGTTGAGTTTTATTTGTTGTTTTAAGTTTGTTTTGTGTTATTTGAGTCAAGTTAGGTTGTCTAGAGTTAAAATTCGTTCAGATTGATCACTAGTACTTGTTTTCATTGTCTAGAGTCCAGTTTAGTGTTTTAGAGTGTAATTTGTGTTGATTAGCATCCCTTCTAATCCCCGGCCTTAAACGATCCCTACTTTCATATACTACGTCGATAGGGTTTTAATTTGAGTGTCAAGTAATTCTCACATCACACATAAACCAATTTTCAGTGATGTGAGAATTACTTGACACTCAAATTAAAACCCTATCGACGTAGTATATGAAAGTAGGGATCGTTTTAGGCCGGGGATTAGAAGGGATGCTAATCTACACAAATTAGACTCTAAAACAATAAACTGGACTTTAAACAATGAAAACAAGTACTAGGGATCAATTTGGACGAATTTTAACTCTAGACACCTTTAAACAACCTAACTTGACTCAAATAACTCAAAACAAACTCAAAACAGCAAATAGAATTCAATTAAACAGTTTCTGGACTCTAAAGACTCAAAACAAGCTAAATAGACCTAAAACACACAAAACAAGTTATCTAGACTCAAAACTAACACCTAAGATTGATTTGAACGAAATTAAGACTCAAATTGACTCAAAAGACTAAGAGACTCAAGATTTGACGAATTTAGACTCTACTAACACAAACTAAAAGCAGGGGATTGGTTTTGAACGAATTTAAACTTAAACAAACAAAATTGTAAAGACAACTTAAAAAGGCACGAAATTGGTGATTTAAATGGGTGAATGGCTAGTTAGAGGGATCCTTATCCACACATAAACATATGCATACAACTTGATTCCCAGTTACTCTTTCGATAAACCATGAATGACAATGTTCCGAATTAATTGTATTGAACTAATCAATTCCCAGATTTCCCTAGATTCATTGAATTGAATGGATAACGCATCACAACCAAATTATTCTTTCTCAAACTCCCTAACTATGGAATACGCATGATAGAGACATTCAACAAAGATCATTAAGTTCAATGGAAATCATGAACATTGACAAGGCATTCATAACTATGGAAGACGCATGTTAATCCAGCCTAGGGTTTACTTAACATGATTGTGACTAGCAACCTTTACTACTTGTGAATATAAGTTCATAACGATTAGATGAAATTCCCTTATATTCTAGCATCAAATTCATGCATGTAAACTAAGTATGCATCCTTAATCAACACACAAGAACAAGTTCTTAATAAAACAGATAAGTAAACCACATTCACAATTTATGAAATCATAACTGGAGTAAATCAAATCATAAGAAACATATATTCATGGCTTCAAATTCCCCCTCTAACTAATAGGGGTTTAGTTCCTCATGATAGCAATTAAACAAAGAAAACTGAATTGAAACATTGAAAACAAAGATAGACAACACCTAAGAACGCTCCAGCAGTAGTCACGACTTAGAGTGGCACCTTCTCCTTCCTTCCTTGAATAGCTGCGGCACAAGAGGGGTTTTCTGGGTTTGTGTGGATGATATGGCACGGCAGAGGGTGAATTAGGTCAGAAACTATTGAGAATGGTGAAGGAAAGGGGCGGCAGAGAGTGGTGGATGATTTCTGGCGTGAATGATGTATATGGAGGGTGGTCTGTACGGCAAAGGGTTGATTAATATATATATAGGCACCAAAAACCCTAAGTGAATCAGATTAGGACTTCTTGATGCAAAATATATAAGCACACAAATTAAACCCTCTTTTTATCAATTGTAGCAAAGTATGTAAGTAGGGATCGTTCTAGGCCGGGGATTAGGAGGGATTGCTAAATCACTTGAAAACTGACTCAAAAACGTAAAAACAAAGTTAAAGCACTAAACTAGACTCAAAGAATGCAAAACTATACTTTAAAACACTAAAACAAACCAAAAGACTCAAAACTGCCTTAAAACCACTTTCTGGGCAGTTTTGAACTCTAAACACAATTTTGGACGAAAATAAGTTTTAACTTGACTCTAAACACTGAAAAACACAAATTAAAACAGCTTCTAACTAATATGACTCAACAAAGTAAAGGGGGATTGGGTTTTGACGAATTTGAAAACAAAACATAAACTTTAAAGTACAAATGAAATCTGAACGAAATTGGGTGAAAACTCTGGATGATGGGATAACTAGGAAGTTCTTCTCCACACATGACATACTTGCATACAAGACGATTTCCAGTTGCTTTTCAATAAACTATGAATTCTCAACGCCCCAGATTAACCGTGAATTGCACTAATTAACCCTCAGATTCTCCTAACGTTGTTGAATTGGATGATTGCATACGACAACCCAAAGCATTCCCCACAAGTTCCCTACATGAATTGCATAATAGAGATACAAACAAGAATCATTAAGTTCTATGAAAACCATAAGCATTGACGAGGCATTCGTTACTATGAATTGCATGAAACTTATGCCAAGAATTTACTTAACACAATTGAGATCATCAACCTTTACTACTTGTGAATATAATTCTGTAACGATTAGGTGAAACTTCCTTATATCCTAGCATTAGATTTATGCATGACAATTAAGCATGCACTCTCAACCAACACACACAAATCAGTTTAATTCAAATAGATAAGTAAATTGAAATCACAATTTATTAATCACAACTAGAGGTAATCAAGTCATATAGCAAGCATAAACATGGTTTCGAATCCCCCCCTAGCCAGAGGGGAGTTTAGTTCCTCATACGTACAGAACAAAGAGTATTGAATTTAAACATTGAAATCAAAGGAAAGAAAACACCTAAAACTTCCAGCAATTCAAACTTGAATGGCATGCACGTCCCAGGGCTCCTTCTCCTCCTCTTTGCTGCGGCACAAGGTCTTGGGACAGGTTTAGGGGGTTATGAATGGTGTAGAAGGCTGGGTTAATGGCTAGGATGGATGTATGGTGCGGCAGAGAGTGGTGGATGATTTCTGGCGTGAATGAGGTATATGGAGGGTGGTTGTGCGCGGCAAGGGGTGGAGAAATATATATATAGGCACCAAAAACCCTAGATGAATCAGATTAGGACTTCTAGAAAGCCAAATCCATCCAGAAATAGGTTCAAAACAATCAGATTTCTAATGGGAAAGGGCCTAAGGTGCGGCAGGTTTGGATAAGGAGGGATAAGGCTTCTAGAAAGCCTTGCAAGGCAAGGAAATCAGATTCTAGAAGGGAAGGAGGCGCCAGATTTTCAGGGTTCTGGAAGGAATGTGTTTTGTGGCAGATTTTGGGGCTTCTAGAGGGATTTGGGGCGCCACTTTTATAGAACAAGGGATAAGACTTCTAGAAATCAGGTTTTAAGTCCCCTAATCTGAAGAAAACAGGTTAGGATAAGATTAGGATAAGATTGGATAAGATAAGGTAAGATAAGATAAGGATTGGATAAGATAAGATAAGATAAGGTTGTTTTAGATAATGTTTTGGATAATTCTCCTTCTTTTGAGCTGATTCCTTATCTTCTTTATCTTTGACTTCTTTCTTCCATCTTCTTACCCATTGCTTGTGCTATCCATTCCAAGCTCAAATGTGCTCCAAAAAGCTCAAAATGCATCCTTTTGCATACTTGCCCTTAGAACCTGAAAATACATCAAACTAGCTTAAAAGACTACTTTAACTAAGGAAAAACAACATAAATGCACAAGAACAAGCTAACTAAGGTGCATAAATATGCCCTTATCACTTCTAGAAAGCCAAATCCATCCAGCAATAGGCTCAAAACAATCAGATTTCCAATGGGAAAGGCCTAAGGTGCGGCAGATTTGGATAAGGAGGGATAAGGCTTCTAGAAAGCCTTGCAAGGCAAGGAAATCAGGTTTTCTGGAAGGCTAGGTGCGGCAAGGCTTAGGGTTTCTAGAAACTTAATTTAAATGTCCCCTAATCGGAAAATAAACCCTCATTGTACCAGGAATTGAAATAGAAAAGGATTAGGATAGGATAAGGTTTGTTAAGATAAGAGAAGGGTTGGATAAGATAAGATAAGATAAGGTTGTTTGGATAATGTTTTGGATAATCCTCCTTCTTTTGAGCTGATTCCTTATCTTCAATGATTTGAATTTATTTCTCCAACCTTGAAACATATTCCCAACTCCATTTAGACTCCAAATTCGTCCATCTTCATGCCCATTGCTTGTGCTATCCATTCCAAGCCCAGATTTGCTCTAAAATGCTCCATAATGCATCTTTTTGCCAACTTTGCTTCTTGGACCTAAAAACACACAAAAATGACTTTAAACACTATACTAAGCAACAAATAGCTAAGCAAATGCAAGAAAACACACTAACTAAGTCGCATAAATATGCTCCTATCATTCAGTTGTTCTTTCGATAAATCATGAAACTCAACACCCCAGGTTAATTAGGTCCGCTTAAATTAACCTTCAAGTTCTCCTTAAGTTATTGAATTGGACGGGAAAGCGCATACAACAACTCAAAACATTCTCTAAAAGTCCCCTACGTGAGCAGCACAATAAAGATACAATCAGAGATCATTAAGCCTTGTGAGAACTATAAGCATTGACGAGGCATTCGTTACTATGATGAGCATGAAAATCCTGCCAAGAATTCATTTAACGCGATCGTTTATAAGCGACCTCCACTACTTGTGAATATAAGTTTGTAACTATTAGGTGAAACTCCCTTATATTCTAGCATCAAACTCATGCATGCAAACTAAGTGTCGACCCTCAATCAACATACAAGAATAAGTTATCCATCAAGCAGTTAAACAAATTGAATTCACAACTTATGAAATCACAACTGAAAGTAATCAATTCACATTGCAAGTATAATCATGGTCTCGAATCCCCCCCTAGCTAAGAGGGGTTTAGTTCCTCATACTCACAGAACAAAGATTATTGAATTGAAACATTGAAAACAAAAGAAAGATTACACCTAAACGTTCCAGCAATCCTAACTTGAATGGCAGGCACATCCAAGGGCTTTCCTCCTTCCTCTTTGCTGCGGCACAAGGGTTGTTGGTGAGTTTTGGGATTATGAATGGTGTAGAAGGCTGGGTTTATGGCTAGGATGGATGTATGGTGCGGCATGGGTTGTTTTAGGTCAGAAACTATGGAGAATGGTAAAGGATAGGTGCGGCTAGGGTTGGGGAAGGAATTCTGGCGAGACAGGTTGTGTGGATGGATGAAATAGATCCTTTGTGGCTGCAACAAGGAAGTTTATTTAAAGGTTTTAGGGAAATTAAAACCCTAACTTATTTAGGTAATCAGAAATTAAGTCAAAAGCATCTAGAGAGGGGAAACAAAATCAGAAAACTAAGGGAAAGTGCCAGGTATATGCGGCAAGGCTTTAAAACAAAATAGGAATGTGTTTTAATGCAAGGAAACAGGAAACAACCTTCTCCCTTGCACGGCAAGGAAGGGGAAAGGGGTAAGGAGGTGCGGCAAGGGTCCTTAGGTGGTCTAAGTCCTTCAATTTGTGTCCTAGAATGCATAGGAAGCCTTCAAAGTTGCTGGAATTTGGGAACATTTAGGATTAGGAAAGGCAAACCAAAATAGGAAACCTTGGCTTAGCTTTCCTACTTCAAGTAGGAATCCTTGTTTGAGTAGGAATCCTTGTGTGAGTAGGAATCCTCATTCTTCTAGGAATCCATCTTCAATTAGGAATCCTTCTTCAATTAGGAATCCTTCTTCAATTAGGAATCCTTTGTTGATTAGAAATCCTAACATCTTCAAGTCTTCAATTTTGTCCATTCCTTTTGCTCCAAACATGTGATATCCATTCCAAGCCCAATTTTGCTCCAAAATGCATCTTCTTGCATACTTTGTCTTTAGGACCTAGAAACACACGAAAATGGCTTTAAACACTAAAATAACTAAGAAAACACAACATAAATGCACAAGAACAAGCCAACTAAGTCGCCTAAATATGCTCCTATCAAATTCCCCCACACTTAGCTTTTGCTAGTCCTCGAGCAAAACAAACAAAGAAAACAAAACTAAACAAAACAAACAAAACACAACCTAAGTAAACAAAACACACTCTAATCCTTCCAACATTTGCCTCAGGGATTTCCAATGCACATGACATGTTAAAAATCATCAGTCCCACAGATTTTAGTCAACTTAACACTTGAGCACATACTTAATCACAGTCACTACTTACTAGTTCACATTTAACCAATTAAAACGATGTTTTGAATATAGTAACATGCCTTAGAGAATTTACTCAATTCCTTACAAGATATGCACTCAATTTCCACACACATTTTCTGACTACACACCCTACACTAGGTATATGTGAGAAGATTGATGTAAACATGAAAACGAACACTCACATATGTTTATAACAAAGAAAGCAATTTATGGAGTTAATAAACATGTTTAGATATGATCTCATGAATGGAATGCTACTACTTAGATGCGAGAACCAGTGACACCATATGCTCATACCACTTCCAAACTCCACATATTGAAACACACAATACCCAAGGTTGAAGTTAAAGGGTTGTAATGGGGCTTGGGGTGTTGGGTAAGGAAGAAAGGATATGGAAAACAAGGGTTCTTAAAGAATAGCAAGCAAAGCAATGAAATCAACATATAGAATTCACTTTGAATGCAGAAATCAACTTAAACACAAAAAGGGAAGATTTACACACTCTAGGGCCGAATTCAATGTTTTGGACCCTTTCTTCAACAAACAACACTTTAGAACTCTTTTTCACATACTTTTCAACTCTTTTTCATTCTTTTCACAACCTTTTCTTTTTCTTTCTATTTTTCCCACGAATTTTTCTTTTTCTTTTTTTTTCAAACCCGTGCCTTATTAAAGACTTTGGCGCACACACACACAAAATCCCTTCCCCCACACTTGTTTTTCTGCAAGAAGACAATCAAAAGGAATTCTTTTTAAGTCATGCTTCACTATGCTTCAAAAACAAGGGTATGGATGGTCCTAATCTAGGCTAGGTGAGGATAATTGATAGGAGCATATTTATGCACCTTAGTTAGCTTGTTCTTGTGCATTTATGTTGTTTTTCCTTAGTTAAAGTAGTCTTTTAAGCTAGTTTGATGTATTTTCAGGTTCTAAGGGCACGTATGCAAAAGGATGCATTTTGGAGCTTTTTGGAGCACATTTGAGCTTGGAATGGATATCATATGCTTAGAGCCAAGAAGATGGACGAATTTGGAGTCCAAATGGAGTTAGGAATATGTTTCAAGGTCCAATTGACAAAGAGGGCAAAAAGAAGCAATTTGGAGCATTCTAGAGCATTTTTGGGCCAAGATTGGGTAGTCCAAGCATGGAGGCAAGTTGATGGACGAAATTGAAGATATAAAGGCTTGAAATCAGCTAAGAAGATGGAAGAAAGAAGTCAAAGATAAAGAAGATAAGGAATCAGCTCAAAAGAAGGAGAATTATCCAAAACATTATCTAAAACAACCTTATCTTATCTTATCTTATCCAATCCTTATCCTATCTTACCTTACCTTATCCAATCTTATCCTAATCTTATCCTAACCTGTTTTCTTCAGTTTAGGGGACTTAAAACCTGATTTCTAGAAGTCCTATCCATTCCCCTACAAAAGTGGCGCCCCAAATCCCTCTAGAAGCCCCAAAATCTGCCACAAAACACATTCTTTCTAGAACCCTATAAATCTGGCGTCTCTTCCCTTCTAGAATCCTTTTTCCTTGCCTTGCAAGGCTTTCTAGAAGCCTTATCCCTCCTTATCCAAACCTGCCGCACCTTAGGCCCTTTCCCATTAGAAATCTGATTGTTTTGAACCTATTTCTGGATGGATTTGGCTTTCTAGAAGTCCTAATCTGATTCACCTAGGGTTTTTGGTGCCTATATATATATTTCTCCACCCTTTGCCGCAGGTTACACACCCTCCATACACACCATTCTCGCCAGAAACTCTTCACTACTATCTGCCGCACCATACATCCATCCTAGCCAATAACCCAGCCTTCTACACCATTCATAACCCCCTAAACCTGTCCCAAGACCTTGTGCCGCAGCAAAGAAGAGGAGGCGAAGGAGCCTGGGACGTGCATGCCATTCAAGTTTGAATTGCTGGAAGTTTTAGGTGTTTTCTTTCCTTTGATTTCAATGTTTAAATTTAATACTCTTTGTTCTGTGAGTATGAGGAACTAAACCCCCTTTGGCTAGGGGGGGATTCGAAACCATGTTTATGCTTGCTATATGATTTGATTACCTCTAATTGCGTTTCATAAGTTGTGAATTCAATTTACTTATCTGTTCATATTAAACTGATTTGTGTGTGTTGATTGAGGTGGCCAACTTAGTTTGCATGCATAAATCTAATGCTAGGATATAAGGAAGTTTCACCTAATCGTTACAGAATTATATTCACAAGTAGTAAAGGTTGATGATCTCAATTGTGTTAAGTAAATTCTTGGCATAAGTTTCATGCAATTCATAGTAACGAATGCCTCGTCAATGCTTATGGTTTTCATAGAACTTAATGATTCTTGCTTGTATCTCTATTATGCAATTCATGTAGGGAACTTGTGGGGAATGTTTTGGGTTGTCGTATGCAATCATCCAATTCAATAACGTTAGGAAAATCTGAGGGTTAATTAGTGCAATTCACAGTTAATCTGGGGCGTTGAGAATCCATGGTTTATTGAAAAGCAATTAGAAATCTTTTTGTATGCAAGTATGACATGTGTGGAGAAGAACCCCTTAGCCAGCCTTTCATCCATTCACTTTAACCAATTTCGTTTTACAATCTGTTTTGTTTTACAAAGTTTATGTTTTGTTTTCAATTTCGTCAAAACCAATTCCCCCTTTATTTTGAAGTGTCAAGTTAGTTAGAAATCAATTTAGTTTGTGTTTCTGAGTGTTTTGAGTCAAGTTATAAACTGTTTTCGTCCAAATTCTTCTTTAGTGCTCAAAACTGCCCAGAAAGTGGTTTTAAGGCAGTTTTGAGTGTTTGTTTGCTGTTTTGAGTCTTTTGGTTTGTTTTAGTGTTTTAGAGTATAGTTTTGCATTCTTTGAGTCTAATTTAGTGTTTTAACTTTGTTTTAAGTTTTTGAGTCAGTTTTCAAGTGGTTTAGCAATCCCTCCTAATCCCCGGCCTAGAACGATCCCTGCTTACATACTTTGCTACAATTGATAAAAAGAGGGTTTAATTTGTGTGCTTATATATATTCCGCATCAAATTTTTGGCGCCGTTGCCGGGGATTAGCAACTTTTCTAATCCCTTGGTTCTTTTCTTTTCGTTTATTTTGTTTTTGTTTTAGTTTCTGACTTTGTGTTGTTTTCTTGTTTTCTTTAGCTAATCCCCTTTGTTTTTGTTTGTGTCTTTTACTTTTGATATTTGATTTAGTTTTGTTTCCTTGATTTTCAGGTACTAGAGAAGTAAGACATGGATTTTGCTACCATTCAAGCTCAATTGGCGAAACTTATTTGTCAATTGTCACAATATGCCGAAAGGACCACAATGCACACTGCCCCTACATTTAATGTACCCTATGGGCAAGGACATCAAACTCATCAATTCACTGCGAATGGAGGTGCTTGGGGTTATCAAGGCCATAACCAATCAAGGGACAACCTGTTTTCCAACGCTTACAATTCTGATTGGAGAGATTATTCAGATTATAGGTGGGGGCAACCTCAACAATTTCAACAAGGTGGATATTGGCAGCAAGATGAGGAGTTCTATTCAAGACCTATGCAGCCACCACAGCCTTCCCCACAACAATTCCAATCGAATTCAAGTATGTCCATGACTTATGATGAAATTCTTGGTGTACTATCTTCTTTCACGCAGGGCTCACACCAAGAAGGATATTGGCAGCCATCTGAGGAGTTCTATACAACGCCATATGAACCACCACAGCCTCAACCATATTCGGCCCAACCAAGTTCAGGTTTGTCAATGGATAATGATAAAATTCTTGAGTTACTCACTTCTTTATCTCAGGGACAAGAAAACCAAAACAAAAAGGTGGACCATTTGGAAAAGCAAATTGGGCAGATTGCAGAGTTCATGGTACAAATTCAAGAAGAACGTGAACTCTCCAACTCAACTACTGTCAATTCGATGGGAGTCTTTGAAATTACTGAAGCTATCACTTTGGAAAGTGCTATGGAGGTTGGAGCTGACCTAAAAACGTCCAAACATAGCCTAGAAGTGGATGAGGAGCTGCTGATTGAGGAGGAGGAAGAAGACACACCCACAGCAAGGGAAGAACAACCCTTGCCGCAGCCCCCTAAGCCCTCTCAACCACCCACCACAAGTAAGGACGTCCCAAATTCATTTAATTCTAATGTTATTCCTCCAAATGTCCCTTTTCCTCGCAGGTTTTTGATTCCCAAGAAAGAAGAGAGTGAAAAGGACATCATGCCAACCCTTGCAAAGGTGCAAAGTGATATCCCAATTCTTGGCACACTAAATCAAGTTCCAGATTGTGTTGCAGTGTTCAAAGAACCTTCTATGTCGAGAAGAATGATTCAAGAGCAAGAAGTGGCTGGAGCATATGAAGAATGCATCAAGGAGGATGTTCAGGAGACAACAAAGGCCAAAGAAGTTCAATTTTATGACACGGGACAAGTCACAACCATCACATTCAATCTGGCCAAGTTCAAAATCCCTGAAACATTCAACAATGTGGTGTTTGTAATTGAGTTTGCGTCGGAGCAAACAAGTAAGCCATCTTCTCCAATTTCAATTTTGTTTTCTACTAACTGGCTGATTTTAATGATTCAGGCACCCACATTAGTGTTTCAACCATTGCCGGATCATTTCAAGTATCACCGCCCATTCGAAGATCACCTACATGCCGTGGGTACCAATCTGGAATGAATGGGCGTTTCGTCCGGCTGTACGACGTTAAAACAAGGGCTACTTGGGAGGCAACCCATGCATTCAACAAAGGAAGACCTAGGGAGCACTCCAATTCCAGATTTGAGTTCCTAAACCCTTCTCTTTGTTGTTGTTTTCGTTTCTGCCTTGTTTCTTCTTTAGTTGCTGTTTTGTTTGTTTGTTTGTTTATTTGTGTTAGGTTATGCTTGAAACATTGAGGACAATGTTTGATTTAAGTGTGGGGGGGTAACCAAAATGTTTTGATGCAATTTCGTAGGGTTTTATCACTCATAACTTCTAATGTTGTTCCTTGCTGTTTTTAAGTGTTTTTAAGCTGTTTTGGTGTGTTTTAGTGTGTTTTGACTCAAAAATCCGAAAATCCCATAAAAATTTGAAAAATGGTTTTAAAAAATCCAAAAAAGAGTTGTTTTTGTGTGTTTGTTTGTGTCTTAGGGTACCTTCCAACACAATGATGAGGATTTGGTTTTTAATTGCATGACTGTTAAAGAGAGTTGTAAACATGGATTGAAGTTTGAGATGCTCTTTGGTTTATGCTTGGTGATAAGGGCATATTTATGCACCTTAGTTAGCTTGTTCTTGTGCATTTATGTTGTTTTTCCTTAGTTAAAGTAGTCTTTTAAGCTAGTTTGATGTATTTTCAGGTTCTAAGGGCAAGTATGCAAAAGGATGCATTTTGGAGCACATTTGAGCTTGGAATGGATATCATATGCTTAGAGCCAAGAAGATGGACGAATTTGGAGTCCAAATGGAGTTAGGAATATGTTTCAAGGTCCAATTGACAAAGAGGGCAAAAAGAAGCAATTTGGAGCATTCTAGAGCATTTTTGGGCCAAGATTGGGTAGTCCAAGCATGGAGGCAAGTGGCGCCCCAAATCCCTCTAGAAGCCCCAAAATCTGCCACAAAACACATTCCTTCTAGAACCCTGAAAATCTGGCATCTCCTTCCCTTCTAGAATCCTTTTTCCTTGCCTTGCAAGGCTTTCTAGAAGCCTTATCCCTCCTTATCCAAGTCTGCCGCACCTTAGGCCCTTTCCCATTGGAAATCTGATTGTTGTGAGCCTATTTCTGAATGGATTTGGCTTTCTAGAAGTCCCAATCTGATTCACCTAGGGTTTTGGTGCCTATATATATACTAATCAATCCTTTGCCGTGCACCCTCCATACACAACCATTCACGCCAGAAATCATCCACCACCCCCTGCCGTGCCATATCATCCACACAATCCCAGAAAACCCTCTTGTGCCGCAGCTATTCAAGGAAGGAAGGAGAAGGTGCCACTCTAAGTTGTGACTACTGCTGGAGCGTTCTTAGGTGTTGTCTATCTTTGTTTTCAATGTTTCAATTCAGTTTTCTTTGTTTAATTGCTGTCATGAGGAACTAAACCCCTATTAGTTAGAGGGGGAATTTGAAGCCATGAATATATGTTTCTTATGATTTGATTTACTCCAGTTATGATTTCATAAATTGTGAATGTGGTTTGCTTAACTGTTTTATTAAGAACTTGTTCTTGTGTGTTGATTAAGGATGCATACTTAGTTTACATGCATGAATTTGATGCTAGGATATAAGGGAATTTCACCTAATCGTTATGAACTTATATTCACAAGTAGTAAAGGTTGCTAGTCACAATCATGTTAAGTAAACCCTAGGCTGGATTAACATGCGTCTTCCATAGTTATGAATGCCTTGTCAATGTTCATGATTTCCATTGAACTTAATGATCTTTGTTGAATGTCTCTATCATGCGTATTCCATAGTTAGGGAGTTTGAGAAAGAATAATTTGGTTGTGATGCGTTATCCATTCAATTCAATGAATCTAGGGAAATCTGGGAATTGATTAGTTCAATACAATTAATTCAAAGCATTGTCATTCATGGTTTATCGAAAGAATAACTGGAAATCAATTCGTATGCATATGTTCATGTGTGGAGAAGAACCCTCTAACTAGTTTTCACCCCTGAATTCACCTTTATCTCTTTCAATTTACTTTGTTTGCTTAAATCTGCTTAGTTTTGCTTAAATCGTCCAAAAACCCCCCTAGTTCTTAATTGAGTCTTAGTTTGTTTAAATTCGTCCAAATCTGTCTCCTTTTAGTGTTTTGAGTCTAACTAGTCCAAAAGTCATCCAATTCACCCCTTAGAACCTGTTTTGAGTCTGTTTAAGTTAGTTTTGTTGTTTTGAGTCTATTTAGCCTGTTTTGAGTCTCTAGTGTCTAGAATCTGTCTAGTTGAGTTTTATTTGTTGTTTTAAGTTTGTTTTGTGTTATTTGAGTCAAGTTAGGTTGTCTAGAGTTAAAATTCGTTCAGATTGATCCATAGTACCTGTTTTCATTGTCTAGAGTCCAGTTTAGTGTTTTAGAGTGTAATTTGTGTAGATTAGCATCCCTTCTAATCCCCGGCCTAAAACGATCCCTACTTTCATATACTACGTCGATAGGGTTTTAATTTGAGTGTCAAGTAATTCTCACATCAAATTTTGGCGCCGTTGCCGGGGATTAGCAAACTTGCTAATCTCCCTAGTTTCTGCCGTGTATTTTAACTTGTTTTTGTTTCTGTTTTGCTTAGTTTTCTGATTTGTTTTGTTTTCTTTGTTTTAGTTACTAGTGTATGACTCGAAGTTCTCAACCCGTTCACGCACATATCTTGGAGTTTAACGACGATTTTGAACGAGATTTGAGAAGGAAGAGGAAGCACCCAGAACCTGATCTACTTAGTTCAAGTTCTAATTCCGAATCTGAAGTTGAAATTGAAGAAGATTTGGAAGAGGAGCACGACATGGCTGCAGATAACCGAACAATCAAAGAACTTTCAGCCTCGGGATTGGACAATGCGACCCCTTTATGCATTCAATATCCTAGGGCGGCTCAAGGCAATACTGATGAGTTTGAATTGAAGTCTAGCTTGTTGCACCACATCCCCAAATTCCACGGGTTGTCCATGGAAGATCCAAACAAGCACTTGAAGGAATTTGAAGTAGTTTGTTCAAGCATGACCCCTGTCAATGTTGATGGGAGTATATTGAAGATGAAAGCCTTTCCATTCTCTCTTTTGGAAAAGGCTAAGGATTGGCTCTACGAACTAGCACCTGGAACCGTTACTTTGTGGGAAAGCATGAAGCGCGCATTCTTAGAGAAATTTTTCCCAACTTCAAGAGTCATTCTCTTGAGGAAAAAGATAAGTGGCATTCAACAAAACCAAGGGGAATCGTTTCCAGCCTATTATGAGCGTTTCAAGGCGCTTGTTGCTTCTTGTCCACAACACCAAATGAAGGAAGAGCTTCTCCTCCAATATTTCTATGAAGGACTTCTCCCCATTGAGAGACAAATGCTTGATGCTTCAGCGGGAGGAGCTTTGGTTGACAAAACACCCGTGGCTGCCAAGACTCTAATTGCAAATCGAGCCTTGAATGCGCAACAATACGAAGGAGTTGGACAGAGAGAAGGGCCACGGCAACAACAAGTGAATGAGGTAAATGCAATTTCAGAATTACAATCTCAAATGGCTAATCTCACTCTTCTTTTGTCACAGGTTGTGGATGGAAACAAAGCACAAGGGCCGGCCATATGTGGAGTGTGTTCTATGCAGGGACATCTCAACGATCAATGCCCTCAATTGATTGAGAATGGGGGGTGGGAAACTGCCCAAGCCGTGGGTTTCCAAGGCCAAACCCAACAAAGACACGACCCATACTCAAACACATACAATCCGGGATGGAGAGATCATCCAAACTTCAAGTGGAGGGATTCTCAGCAAGCACAGCCACAAAGCGGATTTAGACAGCCCCCTGGGATGTTTCCAAGGCCATATGCAGCCCCACAACCTCACCCAACTTCGGCCCAAATCAATTCAGGTTCGTCGTTAAATAATGATAAAATTCTTCAAGTACTAACCTCTTTGACGCAGGACATGCAGAGCATAAAAAATCAAGCTAAAGAGGTGGATGAATTGAAGAAACAAATGGGTCAAATGGCTGAATTCATGGGCCAATTCCGAGAACAAGGCAGGTTGCCTAGTTCAACCGTTGTTAATCCTAAGGGAGGATTTGAAACTGCCCAAGCAATCACGTTGAGAAGTGGTAAGCAGGTTGGAACTGATTCACAACCATCTAGATCAAGTCAAGAAGAGGACAAGAAGCTGCAATTGGAGGAGGATGAAGCACCCAAACCCACGGCAAGGAATGCACAATCCTTGCCGCAGCCAATCCCCACTTCAAAACCGTCCTCAACCATCAAGGTAAGTTCCAATATGAATTCTTCAAGCTCTACTCCACTAATTGTGCCCTTTCCTGGCAGGTTGCGGCAATCAAAGAAAGAGGATGCTGAAAAAGACATTCTAGAGACATTCCAGAAAGTTCAAGTCAATATCCCACTCCTTGATGCAATAAAGCAAGTCCCAAGGTATGCTAAGTTTTTGAAAGAGCTTTGTACAACAAGGAGAAGGATTTCTAACAAAGAAGTGGTTCAAGTAAGTGAGAATGTCTCTGCTGTTTTACAAAGGAAATTACCCCCTAAATACAAAGATCCGGGTAGTTTTACAATTCCTTGTGTTATTGGAAATACTCGTTTTGAATCTGCCATGTTAGACTTAGGTGCATCTATAAATGTCATGCCATATTCTGTTTATGCATCTATGAATTTAGGAGAGCTTAAAAATGATGGTGTTATTATCCAATTAGCCGATCGTTCTAATGCATATCCAAAAGGAGTTTTGGAAGATGTTTTGGTGCAGGTTGGAAATCTGATTTTTCCAGCGGATTTTTATGTGCTTGACATGGAGGATACACCCCATTCTACCCCATTGCCGATCCTCCTTGGGAGACCTTTCATGAAAACAGCCCGCACCAAGATCGATGTGTTCAAAGGGACGTTGACAATGGAATTTGATGGGGAAGTTATTGATTTCAATCTTGCTGAAACTATTAAATTTCCTAAAGAAAATCATTCTTGTTTTGCTATTGATATATTCGATGAATTGGCGCAGGATTACCTTGATTCCTTGGATAGGGATCCCCTTGAATCAACAATTGCACAAGGAATTGGGCAAAAACCCAATATTGCCGTGCCTATAAGTGAAGAAGAGGCCGAGATGGTGGCTGCCCTAGAGTCACTACCTCAGCACTATGGTAAGCCTTCAAAACCAATTTCAATTCCAATTTCTACTAACAAGTTGTTACCCTCAGTGATTCAGGCACCCGTACTTGAGCTTAAACCATTGCCGGATCATTTGAAGTACGTCTTTTTGGGAGATAACGAGACATTGCCCGTCATTGTATCCTCCACACTCACGGCAACAGAGGAAGGAAAGTTAATTCAGGTGTTGAAAGAGCACAAAACAGCCATTGGATGGACATTGGCCGATATTATGGGGATTAGCCCCACAACATGCATGCATCGCATACTTCTAGAGGAGGGGGCTAAACCAACTCGAGAGGCTCAACGCCGACTCAACCCTCCAATGATGGAAGTTGTGAAGAAGGAGATTATAAAGCTTCTTGATTGTGGAGTAATTTATCCAATCTCAGATAGCCGTTGGGTTTCACCGGTGCAATGTGTTCCAAAGAAATCCGGAGTCACTGTGGTGAAGAATGCCGAGAATGAACTTGTGCCCACACGTATCCAAACAGGTTGGAGAGTGTGCATTGACTATAGGAAGCTAAACGCCACCACGAGGAAGGACCACTTCCCTTTGCCGTTCATTGATCAAATGCTTGAAAGGTTAGCCGGTCATTCTTTTTATTGTTTTCTTGATGGGTACTCTGGATATAATCAGATTGTTATAGCTCCGGATGACCAAGAAAAGACCACTTTCACGTGCCCCTTTGGTACCTTTGCCTATCATCGCATGCCATTCGGTTTATGCAATGCACCTGCCACCTTTCAAAGATGCATGGTAAGTATCTTTTCAGATTTTGTGGAGAAAATTATTGAGGTATTCATGGATGATTTTAGTGTTTTTGGG
The DNA here is from genome assembly GCA_024362995.1 of Heteromeles arbutifolia. NCBI lineage: Eukaryota > Viridiplantae > Streptophyta > Magnoliopsida > Rosales > Rosaceae > Heteromeles > Heteromeles arbutifolia. Next base: position 30,623,042 of record JANCRC010000002.1, on the reverse strand, counting down.
GATTCGTTTGATGGGTGCTTAGATAATCTCACTTTGATTCTAAAACGTTGCATTGAAACTAACCTTGTTTTGAATTGGGAAAAATGTCACTTTATGGTAAAACAAGGCATAGTTTTAGGTCATATCATTTCAGAAAGAGGAATTGAGGTTGATAAATCAAAAATAGATCTTGTACGCTACTTACCCTCTCCTACTTCGGTTAGAGAGGTTCGTTCTTTTCTTGGACATGCAGGATTCTATAGGCGATTCATCAAGGACTTTTCAAAGATTTCAAACCCTCTTTGCCGTCTCCTCCAGAAAGATGTGGCTTTTGACTTCAACGAGGAATGTGAGAAGGCATTCAAACACCTCAAAGAGATGCTAACTTCGGCCCCCATCATAGTCCCACCAGATTGGAGCCTTCCTTTTGAGCTTATGTGTGATGCTTCGGATTATGCATTAGGAGCTGTTTTGGGACAAAGGAAGGACAAGAAGCCCCATGTCATCTATTATGCATCTCGGACCTTGAATGATGCACAATTGAATTACTCTACCACTGAAAAAGAACTTCTTGCTGTTGTGTTTGCTTTAGATAAGTTTCGTTCTTATTTACTTGGTACTAAAGTTATTATTTACACTGACCATGCAGCTTTGAAGTATTTGTTCACCAAGAAAGAGGCCAAACCAAGACTCATTCGCTGGATGCTTCTTCTCCAAGAGTTCGATATTGAAATCCGGGACAAGAAGGGGAGTGAAAACGTGGTGGCTGATCACTTGAGCCGTATGGTGCATGAGGAGGATGCCGTGCCTATCCAAGAGACATTCCCAGATGAGCAGCTGCTGTCCATCAAGGTAAGTGAGCCATGGTATGCTGATGTAGTAAATTATTTGGTGTCTAAACACATTCCAAGAGAGCTAAACAAGCACCAAAGTGATAAACTTAAAAAGGATGCACGTTCTTATGTTTGGGATGACCCATACTTGTGGAAATATTGCCCTGATCAGGTTCTACGTAGGTGTGTGCATGATTCTGAGTTTAATTCAATTTTAACTTTTTGTCACACCTATGCATGTGGAGGTCACTTTGGTACTCAAAGAACAGCACATAAAGTTTTAGAATGTGGATTTTATTGGCCTACTATCTTTAGAGATGCTAGAACTTTTTGTATGACTTGTGATAGATGTCAAAGAACGGGCAATATAGGTCCTAAACAACAGATGCCGCAACACCCCATATTTAGTGTTGAAATCTTTGATGTTTGGGGTATTGATTTCATGGGTCCTTTTCCTTCCTCACATGGTTTCCTTTATATTTTGCTTGCTGTGGATTATGTGTCGAAATGGGTGGAAGCAAAAGCCACCCGAACTAATGATTCTAAAGTGGTTGCAGATTTTGTTAGAACTAACATATTTGCTAGATTTGGAATGCCAAGAGTCCTAATCAGTGATGGGGGTTCCCATTTTTGCAATCGAACCATTGAGGCGCTGCTCAAGAAGTATAATGTCACGCATAAGGTTTCAACACCTTATCACCCTCAAACCAGTGGGCAAGCCGAGGTTTCAAATAGAGAAATCAAGCAGATTTTGGAGAAAACTGTAGGGCCAACTCGGAAGGATTGGAGTTTGCGTTTGAATGATGCATTGTGGGCATATCGCACTGCCTATAAAACCCCAATTGGAATGTCCCCATTTCGGCTAGTCTATGGGAAACCATGTCATCTTCCCGTCGAGTTAGAACATCGTGCACATTGGGCTGTCAAAACATTCAACATGGACATTGATGCCGCAGGTCTTCATAGAAAGCTTCAATTGAATGAGCTAGAAGAAATTAGGAATGAAGCTTATGAGAATGCACGGATCTACAAGGAGAAAACAAAGGCATTCCATGACAAGATGATTCGTAGCAAGCTGTTCTCTATAGGGCAGAAAGTGTTACTTTTCAATTCTCGCCTTCGTCTATTTCCAGGTAAGTTGCGTTCTAAGTGGATTGGTCCTTTTGTGGTTACTAATGTTTTTCCTCATGGTGCAGTCCAAATTCAAAGTTTCAAAACGCAACAAGAATTCAAAGTGAATGGACATCGATTGAAGCCATATTATGAGCACTTTGAAGAGCACATTACAGAGGACATATCCTTTAATGCCGTGGGTACCATGGGAACTTAGAGGGAAGGTTCGTCCGGCTGGAAGACGTTAAAGCAAGCGCTTCTTGGGAGGCAACCCATGCAAATAAAGACGATCTAGGAACTCTCCGGCTCCACAACCAGATTTGCGTTTCTAAACCCTACTCTTTATTGCTTTTCCTTTGCCATTTTGTTATGTTAGTTAGTTGTGTTGATTGCTGTTTGCTTTCTGTGAGTCTATGTTTGAAACATTGAGGACAATGTTTGGTTTAAGTGTGGGGGGGTAACAAAGTGTTTTTTGCATGAAATTCGTGGGTTTTTATCACCTATCACTTTGAATGTTGTTTTCAGTGTTTTTAAGTGTTTTTAAACCGTTTTGGAGTCTTTTAGTGTGTTTTGAAAAGAAAATCCGAAAATACCATAAAAATTTGAAAAATTGTTTTGAAAAACCCAAAAAGAGTTGTTTTTGTGTGTTTGTTTGTGTCTTAGGGTACCTTCCAACACGATGATGAGGATTTGGTTTTTAATTGCATAACTGTTAAAGAAAGTTATAAACATGGATGAAAGTTTGATATGCTCTTTGGTTTATGCTTGGTTATAGTTGACATTCATGAATTCACATGTAATCACAAAAAAGGATAAAATCAGTTTTTGTAACATGCTTGAAGGAAGTAACTCAAACTAACGCTACAACCCTGAGAGACTTGAGCTTAAAACGTTCTTTGGAGAGTTAAAAATCTGTGCATTCTTTGTTTTCTAAAGTCGTTGCATGATCTCATTATTCTTTGCTTGGTTGCTACTTAGAAGGGGTTTCATCATTTAGTTCCAAATACTAGAACTCATGCCCGTTTCATTCAAAGCATGAAATTGATTAGCATAACATATAAACAAGATGAAGTTGTTTAGTTTAAAACCAGAGCCAAAAAGCCTAACCCTTTGCATATGTATTGTAGGTTTAACCCATTTGAGCCTTGTTTAGCCTATGTTCTTTGTTTACCCACATTATCCTTACCTAGCCTAGATTAGGACCATCCTTACCCTTGTTCTTAAGGCGTAGCTAAGCATGACCTAAGAATGAATTCCCTTTGTTCGTTATTTGGGCAGAAAACAAGTGTGGGGGAAGGGATTTATGTGTCTGATTGTGTGCTAACAAGACAAACAAGGGCACGGGTAGAAGAAGAAAAAAAAAAAAAGAAAAAAAGAAGAGAAAAATTCGTGTGAAAAAGAAAAGGAAAAGAAAAGTTGTGAAAAAAAATATGAAAAAGTGTTCAAAATACGTGAGAATAAGCTCACAAGTGTTGATTGTTGAAGAAGGGGTCCAAAACGTTGAAATTGGCCCTAAATATGTGTAATCTTCCCCTTTGTGTTCAAAGTGTGCGGCTGCATTCAAGAAAGGGAGTTCTAAGTGTCATATTCATTACTTTGCTTGATATTGCTTTAAGAACGTTTGTTTTCCTTACCTTTCTTTGTTAGCCAATACCCCCTAGCCCCGTTATAACCCTATACTTCAATCTTGAGTGTTATGTGTTTCAATATGTGGAGTTTGGGATTGGTACGAGCATATGGTATCCCTGGTTCTCGCATCTAAGTAGTAGCATTCCATTCATGAGATCATATCTAAACATGTTATTAACTCCGGAAATTGCTTTTCTTGTTATACATATATGTGAGTATTAGTTTTCATATTTACATCAATCTTCTCACATATAACTAGTGTAGGGTGTGTAGTTAGAAAATCTGAGTGAAGATTGAGTGCATATCTTGTAAGGAATTGAGGGAATTCTCTAAGGCATGTTACTACATTCAAAACATCGTTTTAATTGGTTATTTGTGAACTAGTAAGTAGTGACTATGATTAAGTATGTGCTTAAGCGTAAAGATGGCTAAAATCTGTGGGAATGATGATTTTTAACATGTCATGTGCATTGGAAATCCCTGAGACAATTGTTGGAAGGTTTAGGTTGTGTTATACTTGTTTTGTTTCATTTTGTTTTGCTCGAGGACTAGCAAAAGCTAAGTGTGGGGGAATTTGATAAGGGCATATTTATGCACCTTAGTTAGCTTGTTCTTGTGCATTTATGTTGTTTTTCCTTAGTTAAAGTAGTCTTTTAAGCTAGTTTGATGTATTTTCAGGTTCTAAGGGCAAGTATGCAAAAGGATGCATTTTGGAGCACATTTGAGCTTGGAATGGATATCATATGCTTAGAGCCAAGAAGATGGACGAATTTGGAGTCCAAATGGAGTTAGGAATATGTTTCAAGGTCCAATTGACAAAGAGGGCAAAAAGAAGCAATTTGGAGCATTCTAGAGCATTTTTGGGCCAAGATTGGGTAGTCCAAGCATGGAGGCAAGTTGATGGACGAAATTGAAGATATAAAGGCTTGAAATCAGCTAAGAAGATGGAAGAAAGAAGTCAAAGATAAAGAAGATAAGGAATCAGCTCAACAGAAGGACAATTATCCAAAACATTATCTAAAACAACCTTATCTTATCTTATCCTATCTTACCTTACCTTATCCAATCTTATCCTAATCTTATCCTAACCTGTTTTCTTCAGTTTAGGGGACTTAAAACCTGATTTCTAGAAGTCCTATCCCTTGTCCTATAAAAGTGGCGCCCCAAATCCCTCTAGAAGCCCCAAAATCTGCCACAAAACACATTCCTTCTAGAACCCTGAAAATCTGGCGTCTCCTTCCCTTCTAGAATCCTTTTTCCTTGCCTTGCAAGGCTTTCTAGAAGCCTTATCCCTCCTTATCCAAGTCTGCCGCACCTTAGGCCCTTTCCCATTGGAAATCTGATTGTTGTGAGCCTATTTCTGAATGGATTTGGCTTTCTAGAAGTCCCAATCTGATTCACCTAGGGTTTTGGTGCCTATATATATACTAATCAATCCTTTGCCGTGCACAACACCCTCCATACACAACCATTCACGCCAGAAATCATCCACCACCCCCTGCCGTGCCATATCATCCACACAATCCCAGAAAACCCTCTTGTGCCGCAGCTATTCAAGGAAGGAAGGAGAAGGTGCCACTCTAAGTCGTGACTACTGCTGAAGCGTTCTTAGGTGTTGTCTATCTTTGTTTTCAATGTTTCAATTCAGTTTTCTTTGTTTAATTGCTGTCATGAGGAACTAAACCCCTATTAGTTAGAGGGGGAATTTGAAGCCATGAATATATGTTTCTTATGATTTGATTTACTCCAGTTATGATTTCATAAATTGTGAATGTGGTTTGCTTAACTGTTTTATTAAGAACTTGTTCTTGTGTGTTGATTAAGGATGCATACTTAGTTTACATGCATGAATTTGATGCTAGGATATAAGGGAATTTCACCTAATCGTTATGAACTTATATTCACAAGTAGTAAAGGTTGCTAGTCACAATTATGTTAAGTAAACCCTAGGCTGGATTAACATGCGTCTTCCATAGTTATGAATGCCTTGTCAATGTTCATGATTTCCATTGAACTTAATGATCTTTGTTGAATGTCTCTATCATGCGTATTCCATAGTTAGGGAGTTTGAGAAAGAATAATTTGGTTGTGATGCGTTATCCATTCAATTCAATGAATCTAGGGAAATCTGGGAATTGATTAGTTCAATACAATTAATTCAAAGCATTGTCATTCATGGTTTATCGAAAGAATAACTGGAAATCAATTCGTATGCATATGTTCATGTGTGGAGAAGAACCCTCTAACTAGTTTTCACCCCTGAATTCACCTTTATCTCTTTCAATTTACTTTGTTTGCTTAAATCTGCTTAGTTTTGCTTAAATCGTCCAAAAACCCCCCTAGTTCTTAATTGAGTCTTAGTTTGTTTAAATTCGTCCAAATCTGTCTCCTTTTAGTGTTTTGAGTCTAACTAGTCCAAAAGTCATCCAATTCACCCCTTAGAACCTGTTTTGAGTCTGTTTAAGTTAGTTTTGTTGTTTTGAGTCTATTTAGCCTGTTTTGAGTCTCTAGTGTCTAGAATCTGTCTAGTTGAGTTTTATTTGTTGTTTTAAGTTTGTTTTGTGTTATTTGAGTCAAGTTAGGTTGTCTAGAGTTAAAATTCGTTCAGATTGACCCATAGTACCTGTTTTCATTGTCTAGAGTCCAGTTTAGTGTTTTAGAGTGTAATTTGTGTAGATTAGCATCCCTTCTAATCCCCGGCCTAAAATGATCCCTACTTTCATATACTACGTCGATAGGGTTTTAATTTGAGTGTCAAGTAATTCTCACATCACTTGGTTGTGGTTATAACTTATGAATTCACATGCAATCATAAAAGAAAAATCAGTTTTTGTAACATGCTTGAAGGAAGAATCTCAAACTAACGCTACAACCCTGAAAGACTTGAGCTTAATACGTTCTTTGGAGGGTTAAAAATCTGTGCATTTGTTGTTTTCTAAAGTCGTTGCATGATCTCATTATTCTTTGCTTGGTTGCTACTTAGAAGGCGTTTCATTATTTAGTTCCAAATACTAGAACTCATACCTGTTTCATTCAAAGCATGAAATTGATTAGCATAACACATAATCAAGATGAAGTGTTTAGTAAACCAAGAGCCAAATAGCCGTACCCCATGTTCATATGTATTTGTAGGTTTCAACCCCTTTGAGCCATATTTAGCCTATTTTCTTTGTTAACCCATATTATCCTCACCTAGCCTAGATTAGGATCACTATCCATACCTTTGTTCTTGAAGCATAGTAATGCATGACTCAATATGAATTCCTTTTGATCATTGTTTGGCAGAAAACAAGTGTGGGGGAAGTGAGTTTTGTTGTGGGTGTGCCAAAGTCTTGAATGAGGCACGGGTAGAAAGAGAAAAAAAGAGAAAAAAAAAAAACAAAGAAAAGAAAAATTCGTGGAAAAAGAAAAAGAAGAAGAAAAAGTTGTGAAGAAGTATGGAAAGTGTTCAAAATAAGTGAGATTAAAGCTCACAAGTGTTGGTTGTTGAAGGAAGGGTCCAAAACATTGAATCCGGCCCTAATTGTTGCTTGAAACTTCCCTTTGTGTTTAAAGGTTGATTTCTGCATGCTAAAGGGAATTCTAAGTGTCATATTCATTATTTTGCTTACTATTGCTTTAAGAACGTTTGTTTTTCCTATCCTTTCATTGTTAACCAACACTCCCCAAGCCCCGTTACAACCCTATACTTCAATCTTGAGTGTTGTGTGTTTCAATTTGTGGAGTTTGAATTTGGTTTGAGCATATGGTGTCACTGGTTCTCGCATCTAAGTAGTAGCATTCCATTCATGAGATCATATCTATATATGCTTATTAACTCCAGAAATTGCTTTCTTTGTTATAAACATATGTGAGTGTTCGTTTTCATATTTACATCAATCTTCTCACATATAACTAGTGTAGGGAGTGTAGTCAGAAAATGTGTGTGAAAATTGAGTGCATATCTTGTAAGGAATTGAGGGAATTCTCTAAGGCATGTTACTACATTCAAAACATCGTTTTAATTGGTTATTTGTGAACTAGTAAGTAGTGACTATGATTAAGTATGTGCTTAAGCGTAAAGATGGCCAAAATCTGTGGGAATGATGATTTTTAACATATCATGTGCATTGGAAATCCCTGAGACAATTGTTGGAAGGTTTAGGTTGTGTTATACTTGTTTTGTTTCGTTTTGTTTACTTTGTTTCGTTTTGCTCGAGGACTAGCAAAAGCTAAGTGTGGGGGAATTTGATAGGAGCATATTTATACACCTTAGTTAGCTTGTTCTTGTGCATTTATGTTGTTTTTCCTTAGTTAAAGTAGTCTTTTAAGCTAGTTTGATGTATTTTCAGGTTCTAAGGGCACGTATGCAAAAGGATGCATTTTGGAGCTTTTTGGAGCACATTTGAGCTTGGAATGGATATCATATGCTTAGAGCCAAGAAGATGGACGAATTTGGAGTCCAAATGGAGTTAGGAATATGTTTCAAGGTCCAATTAACAAAGAGGGCAAAAAGAAGCAATTTGGAGCATTCTAGAGCATTTTTGGGCCAAGATTGGGTAGTCCAAGCATGGAGGCAAGTTGATGGACGAAATTGAAGATATAAAGGCTTGAAATCAGCTAAGAAGATGGAAGAAAGAAGTCAAAGATAAAGAAGATAAGGAATCAGCTCAAAAGAAGGAGAATTATCCAAAACATTATCTAAAACAACCTTATCTTATCTTATCTTATCCAATCCTTATCCTATCTTACCTTACCTTATCCAATCTTATCCTAATCTTATCCTAACCTGTTTTCTTCAGTTTAGGGGACTTAAAACCTGATTTCTAGAAGTCCTATCCATTCCCCTACAAAAGTGGCGCCCCAAATCCCTCTAGAAGCCCCAAAATCTGCCACAAAACACATTCTTTCTAGAACCCTATAAATCTGGCGTCTCCTGATGCGATGTAAAACAAGCACACAAATTAAACCCTCTTTTGACAATTGTAGTATATGAATAAGTAGGGATCGTTCTAAACCGGGGATTAGGAGGGCTTGCTAAAACCTCTAAACTGACTCAAAAACGTAAAAACAAAGTTGAAAACACTAGACTAAACTTAAAAGACTCAAAACAGGTTCACAAGACTCAAAATAGGCTAAAAACACTCAAAACTGCCTAAAAACACAAACTGGGCAGTTTTGGACTCTAAACACAAATTTGGACGAATTTGGGTTTTAACTTGACACAAGACACTTAAATACACAAACAAAACAGATTTTAAACACTTTGAAACAAGAAAGTGAAAGGGGGGTTTTGTTTTTGACGAATTTAAATTTAAGAAAACAGATTATAAACTAAAGCAGAATTTGGACGATTTTGGTAAAATATGGATGACGGGCTAGCTAGAGGCTCTTTCTCCACACATGACATGTATGCAAACGACTCGATTTCCAGTTACTCCTTCATTGAATTATGAATGACAATGCCCCAAATTAACCGTGACATCACTAGTTAACCCTCAGATTTTCCTTGTGTTATTGGATTGGATGACATCATTCGACAACCCAAAGCATTCTTCAAAAGTCCCCTACATGACATCATAATAGAGATACAATCAAAGATCATTACGTTCAATGAAAATCATAAGCATTGACAAAGCACTTGTAACTATGACATCATGATACTCGTGCTAGGAATTGAACTTAACGCGATCGTGACCAGCGACCTTCACTACACATGAATATAAGTTTGTAACGATTATGTGAAACTCCCTTATACTCTAGCATCAGATTTATGCATGCCAACTAAGTATCGATCCTTAATCAACAAACACAAATAAGTTATCAATTCCACAGTTAAGCCAATTACATTCACAACTCACGAATTCATAACTGGAATTTATCAACTCAATTTGCATACATAATCATGGCTTTGAAATCACCCCTAGCCAAGAGGGGTTTAGCCACTCATGTTCACAGCAAAACAAAAGGAAAAGAAATTAAACATTGTAAACATAGAACGAATTACACCTAGAACGCTCCAACAATCAAGCTTGAACGTCCAAGAGTCCTTCCTTCTTCCTCCTTGCTGCGGCACAAAGGTGGGTGAAGTGTATGGGATGTGTTTTGGGGTCAGGAATGTGTTTTTGGGTGAAAGGAAGTTGCGGCAAGGGAGTTGGGATGGTTTCTGGCGTGAATGAATGATTGGGTGAGTGAATGGATCTCCTTTGTGCGGCACAAGGAAGGTTTATTTGAGGAATTAGGGTAATAAAGCTAGGGAACAATTTAGGAAACAGAAATTAAATCAAATCCTGAAGGGAAAAAGGAATTAAAGTCAGAATCCCAAGGGAATTGGGCAAGTAGGTGCGGCAAAGGTGGAAAGGGTAAGGCAAGGCCTTGCAAGGCAAGGCAAAAGGGTTTCCTTTCTGTTTTAGGTCCAGATTTTGGGTAATAAAGGGATGCCTTGCACGGCAAGGATGGGGAAAGCAAGGGAAGGTGCGGCAATAATTCTTAGGTGGTCTAGGTCCTTCAATTTGTGTCCTAGAATGCAAAGGAAGCCTTCAAAGTTGCTGGAATTTGGAAACATTAAGGATTAGGAAAGGTAAACCAAAATAGGAAACCTTGGCTTAACTTTCCTACTTCAAGTAGGAATCCTTGTTTGAGTAGGAATCCTTATGTGAGTAGGAATCCTCATTCTTCTAGGAATCCATCTTCAATTAGGAATCCTTCTTTGATTAGGAATTCTTCTTTGATTAGGAATCCTTACATCTTCAAGTCTTCAATTTCGTCCATTCCTTTTGCCTCAAACATGTGATGTCCATCCCAAGCCCAATTTTGCTCCAAAAAGCTCCAAAATGCACTTTCGTGCATACTTTGCCCTTAGAACCTGAAAACACACGAAAATGGGTTAAAAGACTAAAATAACTAAGAAAACACAACATAAATGCACAAGAACAAGCCAACTAAGTCGCCTAAATATGCTCCTATCAAATACCCCCACACTTAGCTTTTGCTAGTCCTCGAGCAAAACAAAACACACAAAGAAAACAAAACGAAACAAAACAAACAAAACACAACCTACACCTTCCAACAATCACCTCAGGGATTTCCAATGCACATGACATGTCAAAAATCATCACTTGCACAGACTTTTAGTCATCCTTACCCTTGAATGCATACTTAATCACAGTCACCACTTACTAGTTCACATTTAACCAATTAAAACAACATTTTGGATGTAGTAACATGCCTTAGAGAATTCCCTCAATTCCTTACTAGATATGCACTCAATTTTCACTCAAATTTTCTGACTACACACCCTACACTAGGTATATGTGAGAAGATTGATGTAAACATGAAAACTAATACTCACATATGTTGCAACAAAGAAAGCAATTTCTGGAGTTAATAAGCTTGTTTAGATATGATCTCATGAATGGAATGCTACTACTTAGATGCGAGAACCAGTGACACCATATGCTCATACCAATTCCAATCTCCACATATTGAAACACACAACACCAAGATTGAAGTTAAAGGGTTGTAACGGGGCTAAAGGTGTTGGGTAAGAAAGAAAGGATATGGAAAACAAGGGTTCTTAAAGAATAGCAAGCAAAGCAATGAAATCAACACTTAGAATTCACTTTTGAATGTAGAAATCACTTTAAACACAAAAAGGGAAGATTTACACACTCTTAGGGCCGAATTCAATGTTTTGGACCCTTTCTTCAACAAACAACACTTTAGAACTCTTTTTCATATAATTTTCAACTCTTTTTCATTCTTTTCAGAACTTTTTCTTTTTCTTTTTCTTTTTCCACGAATTTTCTTTTTATCTCAAACCCATGCCTTATTTCTTTTTCTTGGCACACAAACACACACAAATCCCTTCCCCCACACTTGTTTTCTGCAAGAAGTCAATCAAAAGGAATTCTTTTTAAGTCATACTTCACTATGCTTCAAGAACAAGGGTATGGATGGTCCTAATCTAGGCTAGGTGAGGATAGTGTGGGTTAACAAAGAACATAGGCTAAACAAGGCTCAAAGGGGTTAAACCTACAAAACATATGAAAAGGGGGTACGGCTGTTTGGCTATGGTGGTCACTACACAACTTCATCTTGATATGTGGTATGCAAATCAATGTCATGCTTTGAATGGAACGGGCATGAGTTCTAGTATTTGGAACTAAATGATGAAACGCCTTCTAAGTAGCAACCAAGCAAAGAATAATGAGATCATGCAACGACTTTAGAAAGCAAGAATGCACAGATTATAACTCTCCAAAAGAATGTTTTAGGCTCAAGTCTCACAAGGTTGTAGCGTTAATTCGAGTTCCTTCCTTCAAGCATGTTACAAAAACTGATTTTATCCTTTAAGATTGCATGTGAATTCATAAATTATAACCACAACCAAGCATAAACCAAAGAGTAAATCAAACTTTCATCCATGTTATAACTTTATTTAACAGCCATGCAATTAAAAACCAAATCCTCATCATTGTGTTGGAAGGTTCCCTAAGACACAAACATACACACAAACGACTCTTTTTGGGTTTTTCAAAACAATTTTTCAAATTTTTATGAGATTTTCGGATTTTTATGCCAAAACACACTAAAACACACCAAAACAGCTTAAAAACACTTAAAAATAGCTTGAAACAACTCTTGAAGTAATGGGTGGTAAAATCCCACGAATTTGCATAAAAAACACTTTGTTACCCCCCCCACACTTAAATCAAACATTGTCCTCAATGTTTCAAGCATAAACTCACACAAATCACAAGTAAACAAACAAACAGCAACTAAACAAACTAAACTTGGCAGAAACGAAACAACAACAAAGAGAAGAGTTTAGGAACGCAAATCTGGAATTGGAGTGTTTCCTAGGTCCTCCTTTGTTGAATGCATGGGTTGTCTCCCAAGAAGCGCTTGCTTTAACGTCTTGCAGCCGGACGAAGAACTCATTCACTCCCCATTGGAGCCCACGGCCTGGAAAGGGACTTCCTCCACAACCTGCCCCACGGCACTTTCATAGTATTGCTTCAATCGATGTCCGTTTACCTTGAATTCTTGCCCATTCCGTAAGCTTTGGACTTGAACTGCACCATATGGAAAAACGTTAGTAACAACAAAAGGTCCAATCCACTTGGAACGTAACTTACCAGGAAATAAACGTAAACGGGAATTGAAAAGCAACACTTGCTGCCCAATAGAGAATGTTTTGCCCCGAATCATCTGGTTATGAAACGCCTTTGTTTTCTCCTTGTAAATCCGGGCATTCTCATATGCTTCATTCCTTAGCTCCTCAAGTTCATTCAATTGGAGCTTTCTATGCATTCCAGCAGCATCTAAGTCCAAATTGAATGTTTTCACAGCCCAATGCGCCTTGTGCTCTAGTTCTACAGGTAGGTGGCACGGCTTGCCATAGATCAGCCGAAATGGAGACATCCCTAGGGGTGTTTTGTAGGCTGTTCGATATGCCCACAGTGCATCGTCTAAACGCAAGCTCCAATCCTTCCGGGTTGCCCCAACGGTTTTCTCCAAGATTTGCTTGATTTCTCTATTTGAAACTTCGGCTTGGCCACTTGTTTGAGGATGATAAGGTGTTGAAACCTTATGCTTGACATCATATTTCTTAAACAGCGCCTCAATGGTTCGATTGCAAAAATGTGACCCTCCATCACTGATGAAGACCCGAGGCATCCCAAATCTAGAGAAAATGTTAGTTTTAATGAAATCTGCAACCACTCTAGAATTGTTAGTCCGGGTAGCCTTTGCTTCTACCCATTTGGAAACATAATCGACTACAAGCAAGATATAAGTAAAACCATAAGAAGAAGGGAAGGGCCCCATGAAATCAATACCCCAAACATCAAAAATTTCAACATTGAAGATAGGGGCTTGCGGCATCTGATCCTTGGCACCTATGCTACCTGTTCTTTGACATCTATCACATGTTAAGCAAAACATTCGAGCATCTTTGAACAATGTAGGCCAATAAAAACCACTTTCTAACACCTTAAGGGCTGTTCTTTGGGTACCAAAATGTCCCCCACATGCATAAGAATGGCAAAAGCTTAGAATTGGATTAAACTCAGATTCATGAACACATCTACGCACAATTTGATCAGGGCAAAATTTCCACAAATATGGGTCGTCCCAAACATAAAAACGTGCATCCTTTTTAAGTTTGTCACTTTGGGACTTGCTTAGAGTGTTTGGAATTTGCTTAGACACCAAATAGTTGACCAAATCAGCGTACCAAGGTATACTTACCTCAATGGACAGTAGTTGCTCATCCGGAAACGTTTCTGAAATGGGAATGGACTCCTCTTCACGCACCATCCGACTTAGGTGGTCAGCCACCACGTTTTCACACCCCTTTTTGTCCCTAATTTCAATGTCGAACTCTTGAAGTAAAAGCATCCAGCGAATGAGTCGTGGTTTTGCTTCCTTTTTGGTGAGCAAGTACTTCAGAGCTGCATGATCAGTGAAAACAATGAGTTTAGTGCCAATTAAATAAGATCGAAACTTATCTAATGCAAATACAACAGCCAAGAGTTCTTTTTCAGTTGTGGAATAATTCAATTGGGCATCATTTAAGGTGCGTGAAGCATAATAAATGACATGTGGCTGCTTGTTTTTCCTTTGGCCCAAAACAGCTCCAATTGCATAATCCGATGCATCACACATGAGCTCGAAGGGAATGCTCCAATCTGGTTGAGTGATGATTGGTGCCGTGGTGAGCAAGGTCTTGAGATGGTTGAATGCTTTCTCACATGCCTCATTGAATTCAAAAGACACTTCCTTTTGTAGGAGACGGCATAGGGGCTGTGCAATCTTTGAAAAATCCTTGATAAATCGTCTATAGAATCCTGCATGACCAAGGAAAGAACGAACCTCTCTAACCGAAGTAGGAGAGGGTAAGTAACGTACAAGATCTATTTTAGACTTATCAACCTCAATACCTTTTTCAGAGATTATGTGGCCCAAAACAATACCTTGTTTAACCATGAAATGACATTTCTCCCAATTTAACACAAGGTTTTTTTCCACACAACGTTTCAAGATTAAAGTGAGATTATCCAAGCAATTATCGAATGAATCACCAAACACACTAAAATCATCCATGAATATCTCAATAATCCTTTCAACATAATCAGAAAATATACTAACCATACACCTTTGAAACGTGGCAGGGGCATTGCACAATCCGAATGGCATGCGTCGATATGCAAATGTTCCAAAGGGACAAGTGAAAGTGGTCTTTTCTTGATCATCCGGGGCTATGACAATTTGATTATAACCAGAGTATCCATCAAGAAAACAATAAAATGAATGACCCGCTAACCTCTCAAGCATTTGATCAAGGAATGGCAATGGAAAGTGATCCTTTCTTGTTGTGGCGTTGATCTTCCTATAGTCAATGCACACTCGCTAACCAGTTTGGATTCGGGTGGGCACAAGCTCATTCTCAGAGTTCTCTACAACCGTCACTCCAGATTTCTTGGGAACAACTTGGATAGGTGAGACCCAACGGCTATCGGAGATAGGATAGATCACTCCACAATCAAGTAGCTTGATTATCTCCTTTTTCACAACTTCCATCATCGGAGGGTTGAGACGGCGTTGAGCCTCTCTAGTTGGTTTGGCCCCCTCCTCAAGAAATATGTGATGCATACAAGTTGTAGGGCTTATCCCCTTGATGTCGGCTAAAGTCCAACCTAGGGCAGATTTGAACTCCCTTAAAACACGCACTAGCTTCTCTTCTTCTTGTGCCGTGAGGGATGAGGAAATAATGGCAGGTAAGGTCTCTTTTTCCCCCAAGAAAACATACTTCAAATGGTTTGGTAATGGTTTAAGTTCAAGGGTAGGTGCCTGAATCACTGAAGGAAGCAACTTATTAGTCGAAACGGGAATTGAATCAAAGTTAGGAGACTTACCATCATGCGTGGGTAATGACTCAAGGGCAGCAGCCATCTCAATGAATTCCTCACAAGGGGGCACGGCATGGATGGGTTCATGTATGCCGTGGGTTAGCATGGGTTCTGCCCACTTGTTGTTGAGCTTCATTCCTCTTGTAATGGCCATTTCAAGTGCATCGTCATTCAAATCTTCAAAATACCCCTGCGCCAAAGAATCAATAATATCAATAGAAAAACAAGAGTGATCATCATTAGGATATCTCATGGATTCAGAAATATTGAAATCAATCACTTCCCCATCAAATTCCATTGACAACGTTCCTTTGAACACATCAATCTTGGTGCGGGCTGTCTTCATGAATGGCCTACCAAGGAGAATCGGCAAAGAGGTGGAATGGGTTGAATCTTCCATGTCCAAAACATAAAAATCAGCCGGGAAGACTAAGTGATTCACCTGCACTAGAACATCCTCCAATACTCCTTTTGGATAAGCGTTAGAACGATCAGCCAATTGTATGATCACACCATCCTTTTTCAATTCACCCAAATTCATAGATGCATAAATTGAATATGGCATGACATTTATGGATGCACCTAAGTCAAGCATGGCAGATTCAAAACGAGTATTGCCAATTACACAAGGAATCGTAAAACTACCGGGATCTTTGCATAGGGGACAGTTTACGTTGCAATACGGCTGAGACATTTTCACTTACCTTCACAACTTCCTTGTTCGAAACTCTCTTCCTAGTTGTGCACAGCTCCTTCAGAAACTTGGCATACCTCGAAACTTGCTTAATTGCATCCAAAAGTGGTATATTGACTTGAACTTTCCTAAATGTCTCTAGAATGTCCTTTTCAGCTTCCTCTTTCTTTGTTTGCATGAATCTGCTAGGAAAAGGAACATTCGAAGGAAAAACATTAGTAGGAATTGAATTTGACACATTCTTACCCTTGTTGGACAGATTTGATGGTTTAGGAGCACTTAGGGTCTGCGGCAAAGGTGTAGCCTTCCTTGCCGTGGGTTGGCTTTGTTCCTCCTCTTCAAATTGAAGTTTTTCATCTTCTTTGTGACCTGATGGTTGTGTACCTGCCCCAACTTCTTTTCCACTTCTCAACAATATGGCTTTTGCAGTTTCGAAACCTCCCTTCGGATTTGGAATGGTGGAACTAGGGAGTTGGCCTTGGTCTCGAAATTTCCCCATGAACTCGGCCATTTGGCCCATTTGTTTCTTCAACTCATCCACCTCTTTGTCCCTAGTTTGCATATTCTGTGCCATAGAAGTTAGTAATTGAAAAATCTGATCATTGTCAACGGACGAACCTGATTTGGTTTGGGCAGGTTGTGCTTGGGACTGTGTGGGTGTGTATGGTTTTGAATAGAAACCCGGGGGTTGCTGTCTAAATCCTCCTTGTTGTTGGGGTTGTTGCGGCTCTCTCCATTTGAAATTCGGATGATCTCTCCAGCCGGAATTGTATGTGTTAGAGAAAGGATCACTTCTTGGTTGTTGATTCCCAAATCCCACGGCATTCGCTGATTCCCATCCTCCATTCTCAATCAACTGAGGGCACTTATCCGTGAGATGTCCTTGCATAGAGCACACGCCACAAACAGCCATGCTTTGTGCTTTTGGTCCTTCCACAACCTGAGAAAGAAGAGTAGTAAGATTAGCCATTTGATTTGAAGTTCGGAAATAGCACTTACCTCATTCACATGTTGCTGCCGTGGGGGGTTTCTTTGCCCAACACCTTCATATTGTTGAGCGTTCAATGCCCGGTTAGCAATCAAGGTCTTGGCATCCATGGGTGTCTTGTCCACCAAAGCTCCTCCCGCTGAGGCATCTAGCATTTGGCGTTCAATTGGTAGAAGCCCCTCGTAGAAATATTGAAGAAGAAGCTCCTCCTTCATTTGGTGCTGTGGACATGAAGCAACAAGAGATTTAAAACGTTCATAATAAGTGGGAAATGATTCACCTTCGTTTTACTGAATTCCACTTATCCTTTTGCGAAGAAGAATGACTCGAGAAGTTGGGAAGAACTTTTCCAGAAACGCCCGTTTCATGCTCTCCCAAGAGGTGACAGTTCCCGGAGCTAATTCATACAACCAATCTTTGGCCTTGTCCATGAGAGAGAATGGAAAAGCCTTCATCTTCAATATGCTTTCATCGACGTTGACAGGGGTCATGCTTGAACACACTACTTCGAACTCTTTCAAGTGCTTGTTCGGATCCTCCATAGACAGCCCATGATACTTTGGAATGTGGTGCAACAAACTGGACTTCAATTCAAACTCATCGGTCTTGTCTTGGGCAGCCCTAGGGTATTGAATACATAGGGGTGCGGCATTGGCCAGTCCCGAAGCAGAAAGCTCCTTGATTGTTCGATTGTCCGCTGCCATAGCTTGTACTTCTTCCACAACCTGTGCCGTGGGGTTTTCTTCCTCTTCTAGCACTGGTTCTTCAAGCTCAGGTTCAGGGCTAGATGGATTAGATGCTTGTTGAGTTCTTTGCCTTCTCAAAGTTCTCTCAAAATCGTCGTCAAATTCCAAGATATTCTTACGAACAGGTTGAGAACTCCGAGTCATAAACTAGTACCTGAAACAAAGGAAACAAATGAAATCAGAAACTAAACAAAATAAACGAAAAAAAAAAAAAAAAGAAACAAGGGATTAGCAAAGTTACTAATCCCCGGCAACGGCGCCAAAAATTTGATGCGATGTAAAACAAGCACACAAATTAAACCCTCTTTTGACAATTGTAGTATATGAATAAGTAGGGATCGTTCTAAACCGGGGATTAGGAGGGCTTGCTAAAACCTCTAAACTGACTCAAAAACGTAAAAACAAAGTTGAAAACACTAGACTAAACTTAAAAGACTCAAAACAGGTTCACAAGACTCAAAATAGGCTAAAAACACTCAAAACTGCCTAAAAACACAAACTGGGCAGTTTTGGACTCTAAACACAAATTTGGACGAATTTGGGTTTTAACTTGACACAAGACACTTAAATACACAAACAAAACAGATTTTAAACACTTTGAAACAAGAAAGTGAAAGGGGGGTTTTGTTTTTGACGAATTTAAATTTAAGAAAACAGATTATAAACTAAAGCAGAATTTGGACGATTTTGGTAAAATATGGATGACGGGCTAGCTAGAGGCTCTTTCTCCACACATGACATGTATGCAAACGACTCGATTTCCAGTTACTCCTTCATTGAATTATGAATGACAATGCCCCAAATTAACCGTGACATCACTAGTTAACCCTCAGATTTTCCTTGTGTTATTGGATTGGATGACATCATTCGACAACCCAAAGCATTCTTCAAAAGTCCCCTACATGACATCATAATAGAGATACAATCAAAGATCATTACGTTCAATGAAAATCATAAGCATTGACAAAGCACTTGTAACTATGACATCATGATACTCGTGCTAGGAATTGAACTTAACGCGATCGTGACCAGCGACCTTCACTACACATGAATATAAGTTTGTAACGATTATGTGAAACTCCCTTATACTCTAGCATCAGATTTATGCATGCCAACTAAGTATCGATCCTTAATCAACAAACACAAATAAGTTATCAATTCCACAGTTAAGCCAATTACATTCACAACTCACGAATTCATAACTGGAATTTATCAACTCAATTTGCATACATAATCATGGCTTTGAAATCACCCCTAGCCAAGAGGGGTTTAGCCACTCATGTTCACAGCAAAACAAAAGGAAAAGAAATTAAACATTGTAAACATAGAACGAATTACACCTAGAACGCTCCAACAATCAAGCTTGAACGTCCAAGAGTCCTTCCTTCTTCCTCCTTGCTGCGGCACAAAGGTGGGTGAAGTGTATGGGATGTGTTTTGGGGTCAGGAATGTGTTTTTGGGTGAAAGGAAGTTGCGGCAAGGGAGTTGGGATGGTTTCTGGCGTGAATGAATGATTGGGTGAGTGAATGGATCTCCTTTGTGCGGCACAAGGAAGGTTTATTTAAGGAATTAGGGTAATAAAGCTAGGGAACAATTTAGGAAACAGAAATTAAATCAAATCCTGAAGGGAAAAAGGAATTAAAGTCAGAATCCCAAGGGAATTAGGCAAGTAGGTGCGGCAAAGGTGGAAAGGGTAAGGCAAGGCCTTGCAAGGCAAGGCAAAAGGGTTTACTTTCTGTTTTAGGTCCAGATTTTGGGTAATAAAGGGATGCCTTGCACGGCAAGGATGGGGAAAGCAAGGGAAGGTGCGGCAATAATTCTTAGGTGGTCTAGGTCCTTCAATTTGTGTCCTAGAATGCAAAGGAAGCCTTCAAAGTTGCTGGAATTTGGAAACATTAAGGATTAGGAAAGGTAAACCAAAATAGGAAACCTTGGCTTAACTTTCCTACTTCAAGTAGGAATCCTTGTTTGAGTAGGAATCCTTATGTGAGTAGGAATCCTCATTCTTCTAGGAATCCATCTTCAATTAGAAGCCCCAAAATCCCTCTAGAAGCCCCAAAATCTGCCACAAAACACATTCTTTCTAGAACCCTATAAATCTGGCGTCTCCTTCCCTTCTAGAATCCTTTTTCCTTGCCTTGCAAGGCTTTCTAGAAGCCTTATCCCTCCTTATCCAAACCTGCCGCACCTTAGGCCCTTTCCCATTAGAAATCTGATTGTTTTGAACCTATTTCTGGATGGATTTGGCTTTCTAGAAGTCCTAATCTGATTCACCTAGGGTTTTTGGTGCCTATATATATATATTTCTCCACCCTTTGCCGCAGGTTACACACCCTCCATACACACCATTCTCGCCAGAAACTCTTCACTACTATCTGCCGCACCATACATCCATCCTAGCCAATAACCCAGCCTTCTACACCATTCATAACCCCCTAAACCTGTCCCAAGACCTTGTGCCGCAGCAAAGAAGAGGAGGAGAAGGAGCCTGGGACGTGCATGCCATTCAAGTTTGAATTGCTGGAAGTTTTAGGTGTTTTCTTTCCTTTGATTTCAATGTTTAAATTTAATACTCTTTGTTCTGTGAGTATGAGGAACTAAACCCCCTTTGGCTAGGGGGGGATTCGAAACCATGTTTATGCTTGCTATATGATTTGATTACCTCTAATTGCGTTTCATAAGTTGTGAATTCAATTTACTTATCTGTTCATATTAAACTGATTTGTGTGTGTTGATTGAGGTGGCCAACTTAGTTTGCATGCATAAATCTAATGCTAGGATATAAGGAAGTTTCACCTAATCGTTACAGAATTATATTCACAAGTAGTAAAGGTTGATGATCTCAATTGTGTTAAGTAAATTCTTGGCATAAGTTTCATGCAATTCATAGTAACGAATGCCTCGTCAATGCTTATGGTTTTCATAGAACTTAATGATTCTTGCTTGTATCTCTATTATGCAATTCATGTAGGGAACTTGTGGGGAATGTTTTGGGTTGTCGTATGCAATCATCCAATTCAATAATGTTAGGAAAATCTGAGGGTTAATTAGTGCAATTCACAGTTAATCTGGGGCGTTGAGAATCCATGGTTTATTGAAAAGCAATTAGAAATCTTTTTGTATGCAAGTATGACATGTGTGGAGAAGAACCCCTTAGCCAGCCTTTCATCCATTCACTTTAACCAATTTCGTTTTACAATCTGTTTTGTTTTACAAAGTTTATGTTTTGTTTTCAATTTCGTCAAAACCAATTCCCCCTTTATTTTGAAGTGTCAAGTTAGTTAGAAATCAATTTAGTTTGTGTTTCTGAGTGTTTTGAGTCAAGTTATAAACTGTTTTCGTCCAAATTCTTCTTTAGTGCTCAAAACTGCCCAGAAAGTGGTTTTAAGGCAGTTTTGAGTGTTTGTTTGCTGTTTTGAGTCTTTTGGTTTGTTTTAGTGTTTTAGAGTATAGTTTTGCATTCTTTGAGTCTAATTTAGTGTTTTAACCTTGTTTTAAGTTTTTGAGTCAGTTTTCAAGTGGTTTAGCAATCCCTCCTAATCCCCGGCCTAGAACGATCCCTGCTTACATACTTTGCTACAATTGATAAAAAGAGGGTTTAATTTGTGTGCTTATATATATTCCGCATCAATAATGTGGTTCACAAAGAAAATAGGCTAAACAAGGCTCAAAGGGGTTAAACCTACAAAACATATGAAAAGGGGGTTCGGCTTTTTGGCTTTTTTGGTTCACTAATTAACTTCATCTTGATCGTGTGTTATGCAAATCAATGTTATGCTTTGAATGGAATGGGCATGAGTTCTAGTAGTTGGAACTAAATGATGACACTGCATTCTAAGTAGCAACCAAGCAAAGAATAACGAGATCATGCAACAACTTAAGAAAACAAGAATGCACGGATTATCAACTCTCCAAAAGAACGTTTAAGGCTCAAGTCTCTCAAGGTTGTAGCGTTAATTTGAGTTCCTTCCTTCAAGCATGTTACAAAAACTGATTTTATCCATTATGTAAATTCATAAATTATAACCACAACCAAGCATAAACCAAAGAGTAAATCAAACTTTCATCCATGTTTATAACTCTCTTTAACAGTCATGCAATTAAAACCAAATCCTCATCATTGTGTTGGAAGGTACCTAAGACACAAACACACCAAAACAACACAAAAACAACTCTTTTTGGGTTTTTCAAAACAATTTTTCAAATTTTTATGAGATTTTCGGATTTTTATGTCAAGACATACTAAAACACTCCAAAACAGCTTAAAAACACTTAAAAACAGCTTGAAACAACTTTTGAAGTAATGGGTGATAAAATCTCACGAATTTGCATCAAAAACACTTTGTTACCCCCCCCCACACTTAAATCAAACATTGTCCTCAATGTTTCAAGCATAAACTCACACAAAAAACAAACAAACAAACAAACAAACAACAAATAAACAACTAAACAAGGCAGAATTGAAACAACAACAAAGAGAAGGGTTTAGGAACGCAAATCTGGAATTGGAGTGATTCCTAGGTCTTCCCTTGTTGAATACATGGGTTGCCTCCCAAGAAGCGCTTGCTTTAAAGTCTTGCAGCCGGACGAAGAACTCATTCACTCCCCATTGGAGCCCATGGCCTGCAGGGGAACCTCCTCCACTACATGCTCAACAAAGTTCTCATAGTAGGGCTTCAATCGATGCCCATTCACCTTGAATTCTTGTCCAGTTTTCAAACTTTGTATTTGGATTGCACCATGCACAAAAACATTAGTAATAACAAATGGACCAACCCACTTAGAACGTAGCTTACCGGGGAATAAACGAAGACGGGAGTTAAATAGCAACACTTTCTGCCCAATTGAGAATGTATTGCCTCGAATCATCTTGTCATGGAATGCCTTGGTCTTCTCTTTGTAAATTCGAGCATTCTCATAAGCATCATGCCTAATCTCTTCAAGTTCATTCAATTGCAGCTTTCTGTGATTGACCGCCCAATGTGCCTTGTGCTCAAGCTCCATGGGTAAATGGCATGGCTTGCCATAGATGAGCCGAAATGGGGACATGCCAATGGGCATTTTGTAAGCCGTTCGATATGCCCACAGTGCATCCTCCAAACGCAAGCTCCAATCCTTTCTAGTTGGCCCAACGGTCTTCTCTAAAATCTGCTTGATCTCCCTATTCGAGACCTCGGCCTGGCCACTTGTTTAGGGGTGATAAGGTGTTGAAACCTTATGTGTCACATTGTACTTCTTGAGTAGTGCCTCAATGGTGCGATTGCAAAAATGAGACCCACCATCACTTATAAGCACTCTCGGCATCCCAAATCTGGAAAAAATGTTAGATTTCACAAAACCTGCCACAACTTTAGAATCATTAGTGCGGGTGGCTTTGGCTTCCACCCACTTCGAAACATAATCAACCGCGAGTAAAATGTAAGTGAAACCGAAAGAAGAAGGAAAAGCACCCATAAAATCAATACCCCAAACGTCAATAATTTCAACAACAAGAATTGGAGTCTGCGGCATTTGGTCTCGTTGGCCTGAATTTCCTGTCCTTTGGCAGCGATCACAAGTTATGCAAAAAGTTCGAGCATCTCTAAACAAAGTAGGCCAATAAAATCCACATTCAAGAACCTTAAGGGCAGTGCGCTGTGTGCCAAAGTGTCCACCACATGCATATGTACGGCAAAAGCTTAGAATTGGATTAAACTCAGATTCATGAACACATCTACGCACGATTTGATCAGGGCAAAATTTCCACAAATATGGGTCGTCCCAAACATAAAAACGTGCATCCTTTTTAAGTTTATCATGTTGGGACTTGCTTAGAGTGTTTGGAATCTGCTTAGACACCAAATAGTTGACCAAATCAGCATACCAAGGTATACTTACCTCAATGGACAGTAGTTGCTCATCTGGAAACGTTTCTGAAATGGGAATGGACTCCTCTTCACGCACCATCTGACTTAGGTGGTTAACCACCACGTTTTCACATCCTTTCTTGTCCCTTATTTCAATGTCGAACTCTTGAAGTAAAAGCATCCAGCGAATGAGTCTTGGTTTAGCTTCCTTTTTGGTGAGCAAGTACTTCAGAGCTGCATGATCAGTGAAAACAATGACTTTAGTGCCAATTAAATAAGATCGAAACTTATCTAATGCAAATACAACAGCCAAGAGTTCTTTTTCAGTTGTGGAATAGTTCAATTGGGCATCATTTAAGGTGCGTGAAGCATAATAAATGACATGTGGCTGCTTGTTTTTCCTCTGGCCCAAAACAGCTCCAAGTGCATAATCCGATGCATCACACATGAGCTCGAAGGGAATGCTCCAATCTGGTGGAGTGATGATTGGTGCCGTGGTCAGTAAGGCCTTGAGATGGTTGAATGCTTTCTCACACGCCTCGTTGAATTCAAAAGACACTTCCTTTTGTAGGAGACGGCATAGGGGCTGTGCAATCTGATAGGAGCATGTTTATGCACCTTAGTTAGCTTGTTCTTGTGCATTTATGTTGTTTTTCCTTAGTTAAAGTAGTCTTCTAAGCTAGTTGGATGTATTTTCAGGTTTTAAGGGCAAAGTATGCAAAAGGATGCATTTTTGAGCCTTTTGGAGCACATTTGAGCTTGGAATGGATATCATATGCTTGGAGCCAAGAGGATGGACGAATTTGGAGTCCAAATGGAGTTAGGAATATGTTTCAAGGTTGGAGAAATAAATTCAAGTCAAAGAAGATAAGGAATCAGCTACAAAGAAGGAGAATTATTCAAAACATTATCCAAAACTACCTTATCTTATCCTTATCTTATCCAAACCTTATCTTATCTTATCTTACCATGCCTTATCTTATCCTATCCTAATCCTTTCCTAACTTAATTCCTGCTGTAAAAGGGTTTTAATTTCAGTTTAGGAGACATAAAAATCTGATTTCCTTGCCTTGCAAGGCTTTCTAGAAGCCTTATCCCTCCTTATCCAAACCTGCCTCACCTTAGGCCTTTTCCCATTAGAAATCTGGTTGTTTTAAACCTATTTCTGGATGGATTTGGCTTTCTAGAAGTCCTAATCTAATTCACCTAGGGTTTTTGGTGCCTATATATATATTTCTCCACCCTTTGCCGTGCACACCACCCTCCATATACATCATTCACGCCAGAAATCATCCACCACTCTCTGCCGCACCCTTCCTTCACCATTCTCCATAGTTTCTGACCTAATTCACTACCTGCCACACCATACATCCATCCTAGCCAATAACCCAGCCTTCTACACCATTCATAACCCCCAAAATCTGTCCCTAGACCTTGTGCCGCAGCAAAGAGGAGGAGAAGGAGCCTTGGACGTGCATGCCATTCAAGTTTGAATTGCTGGAAGTTTTAGGTGTTTCCTTTCCTTTGATTTCAATGTTTAAATTCAATACTCTTTGTTTTGTACGTATGAGGAACTAAACCCCCCCTTGGCTAGGGGGGGATTCGAAACCATGTTTATGCTTGCTATATGACTTGATTACCTCTAATTGCGTTTCATAAGTTGTGAATTCAATTTACTTATCTGTTCATATTAAAACTGATTTGTGTGTGTTGGTTGAGAGTGCACGCTTAATTGTCATGCATAAATCTAATGCTAGGATATAAGGAAGTTTCACCTAATTGTTACAACTTTATATTCACAAGTAGTAAAGGTTGATGATTTCAATTGTGTTAAGTAAATCCTTGGCATAAGTATCATGCGCTTTCATAGTTACAAGTGCCTCGTCAATGCTTATGGTTTTCATAGAACTTAATGATTCTTGCTTGTATCTCTATTATGCAATTCATGTAGGGAACTTGTTGGGAATGCTTTGGGTTGTCGTATGCAATCATCCAATTCAATAACGTTAGGAAAATCTGAGGGTTAATTAGTGCAATTCACGGTTAATCTGGGGCGTTGAGAATCCATGGTTTATTGAAAAGCAATTAGAAATCGTTTTGTATGCAAGTGTGACATGTGTGGAGAGGAACCCCTTAGCTAGCCTTCCATCCATTCACTTTAACCAATTTCGTTTTACAATCTGTTTTGTTTTACAAAGTTTTTGTTTGTTTTCAAATTCGTCAAAACCCAATCCCCCTTTACTTTGTTGAGTCATATTAGTTAGAAACTGTTTTAGTTTGTGTTTTTGAGTGTTTTGAGTCAAGTTAAAACTTATTTTCGTCCAAAATTGTGTTTAGAGTCCAAAACAGCCAGTTTGTGTTTTTAAGGCAGTTTTGAGTGTTTGTTTGCTGTTTTGAGTCTTTTGGTTTGTTTTAGTGTTTTAAAGTATAGTTTTGCATTCTTTGAGTCTAATTTAGTGTTTTAACTTTGCCTTAAGTTTTTGAGTCAGTTTTCAAGTGATTTAGCAACTTTGCTAATCCCTTGGATTGTTATTTTCGTTTGGGTTAGTTGTCTAGTCTTCTGATTTTGTTTTGTTTTCTTTGTTGTAGGTACTAGTGCATGACTCGAAATTCTCAACCCGTTCACGCACATATCTTGGATTTTAACGACGATTTTGAGCGAGATTTGAGAAGGAAGAGGACGCACCCAGAACCTGATCTCCTTAGTTCAAGTTCTAATTCTGATTCTGAAGTTGAAATTGAAGAGGATTTGGAAGAGGAGCAAGACATGGCTGGTGACAATCGTACAATCAAGAGCTTTCAGCCTCAGGACTTGACAATGCCGTGCCCTTATGCATTCAATATCCTAGGGCGGCTCAAGGCAAGACTGATGAGTTTGAATTGAAGTCAAGCTTGTTGCACCACATTCCTAAGTACCATGGGCTGTCCATGGAAGATCCAAACAAGCATTTGAAGGAATTTGAGGTGGTGTGCTCAAGCATGACACCAATCAACGTAGATGTGAATATTCTGAAGATGAAAGCCCTTCCATTCTCTCTATTTGAAAAGGCTAAGGATTGGTTATTCGAATTGGCACCTGGAACGGTCACTTCTTGGGAAAGCATGAAAAGAGCGTTTTTAGAGAAATTCTTCCCAACTTCGAGAGTTATTCTTTTGAGGAAGAGAATTAGTGGCATTGAACAAAGCCAAGGAGAATCTTTTCCAGCATATTATGAGCGTTTTAAGGCCCTAGTTGCATCCTGCCCACAACACCAAATGAAGGAAGAGCTTTTGATTCAATATTTCTATGAAGGACTTCTTCCAATTGAAAGACAAATGCTTGATGCTTCAGCGGGAGATGCCTTGGTTGACAAAACCCCGGTGGCTGCCAAAATCTTAATTGCAAACCGAGCCTTGAATGCACAATAATACGAAGGTGTTGGACAAAGGGACCCCCCACGGCAACAACATGTGAATGAGGTAAGTGCAATTTCAGAATTGCAATCTCAAATGGCTAATCTCACTTTTCTTTTGTCACAGGTTGTTGATGGAACCAAAGTGCAAAGTCCGGCCATATGTGGAGTGTGTTCTATGCAGGGACATCACAACGATCAATGCCCTCAATTGATTGAGAATGGAGGGTGGGAATCTGCCAATGCCATGGGATTTGGGAGCCAAAATCAGCCACGCAATGATCCATATGCAAACACATACAATCCGGGTTGGAGGGATCACCCAAATTTCAAGTGGAGGGAGCCTCAACAACCCCAACAACAAGGAGGATTTAGGCAACAACCACCAGGCTTTTATACAAAGCCATTCATACCAAATCAAACCCAAATGCAATCTGCCCCAACAAACTCAGGTATGTCTTTGGATAATGATCAAGTTGTTAAGTTACTTACTACTTTGACGCAGGAAGTACAAACTCAAAACAAAGAGAGGCAAATCCAAGACAAAAGGGTGGACAATTTGGAAAAGCAAATGGGGCAAATGGCGGAATTCATGGGCCAATTCAGAGAACAAGGCAGATTGCCTAGTTCAACCGTTGTTAATCCTAAAGGAGGATTTGAAACCGCCAATGCAATCACGTTGAGAAGTGGCAAACAGGTTGGAGTCGACCCACAACCATCCCAATCAAGTCAAAAGGAGGATGAAAAGTTGCTGATTGAGGAGGAAGAGCAAGTGAAACCCACGGCAAGAAAAGAGACACCATTGCCGCAGCCTCCTAAGCACCCTATGCCATCCGCCTTAACTAAGGTAGGTCGAAATTGGATTCCTTCTAATGTTATTCCATCAACTGTGCCTTTTCCTAGCAGATTCACGCAATCAAAGAAGGAAGAGGATGAAAAAGACATTCTGGAGACGTTTAGGAAGGTGCATGTCAATATCCCGCTCCTTGATGCAATAAAGCAAATTCCGAAGTATGCTAAGTTGTTGAAGAAGCTGTGCACAACCAAGAAACGACTTCAAGAGAAAGAAGTGGTGCATGTGAGTGAAAATGTCTCAGCCATCTTGCAACGTAAACTGCCCCCTAAGTGCAAAGATCCGGGTAGTTTTACAATTCCTTGTGTTATTGGCAATACTCGATTTGAACATGCCATGTTAGAGTTAGGTGCATCAATTAATGTCATGCCATATTCTGTTTATGCATCTATGAATCTAGGAGAGCTTAAAAAGGATGGTGTTATTATCCAATTAGCCGATCGATCTAATGCATACCCAAAAGGAGTTTTGGAAGATGTTTTGGTGCAGGTAGACCACTTGATTTTTCCTGCAGATTTCTATGTGCTTGACATGGAGGATTCAGCCCACTCTTCAACATTGCCAATCTTACTTGGACGACCTTTCATGAAAACAGCTCAAACCAAGATTGACGTGGCCAAAGGAGCAGTAACTATGGAGTTTGGTGTTGATATGATTAATTTTAATATTTCTGAATCTGATGAGAATACTAATCGTGTTCGCTCTTGTTTTGTCATTGATAAAATAAAAAATAAAGGGCAGGAACGTTCAGTGTCATTCAAGAAAGATACATTTCGAACCACCAACGAAGAGGGAATTAGATTGAAGCACAAGGATTGCACGACCACAACCCTAAAACCCCCAAATCTGGCCGAGAGCACCCCACATGCATTTGTTGATAGTGCTGCCACTTCATTGCAGTACATTGGTAAGCCACCTATTCCAATTTTGATTCCCATTTCAACTAATAGGTTGTTACCTTGTATGGTGCAGAATCCCAATCGAATCCAAGCTGGTGGGCATGATTACATGGACTTCAGAATGCTCAACACCCCAATCAGGAAGGATTACTATCCCCTTCCATTCATAGATCCAATGCATGAGCTGTTTAAGGGGCATGTGGTGGAAGAACTACCTCTGCATGCCGTGGGTACCAACCTGGAATGAATGGGTGTTTCGTCTGGCTGTATGACGTTAAAGCAAGTGCTACTTGGGAGGCAACCCATGCATTCAACAAAGGAAGACCTAGGGAGCACTCCAATTCCAGATTTACGTTCCTAAACCCTTCTCTTTGTTGTTGTTTTCGTTTCTGCCTTCTCTTTGTTGGTGTTTGTTGTTTTGAGGACAATGTTTGATTTAAGTGTGGGGGGGGGGGGGTAACCAAAGTGTTTTTGATGCAAATTCGTAGGGTTTTATCACCCATAACTTCTAATGTTGTTCCTTGCTGTTTTTAAGTATTTTTTAAGCTGTTTTGGTGTGTTTTAGTGTGTTTTGACTAAAAATCCGAAAATCCCATAAAAATTTGAAAAATTGTTTTAAAAAAACCCAAAAAAGAGTTGTTTTTGTGTGTTTGTTTGTGTCTTAGGGTACCTTCCAACACAATGATGAGGATTCTGTTTGTAATTGCATGACTGTTAAAGAGAGCTGTAAACATGGATGAAAGTTTGATTTACTCTTTGGTTTATGCTTGGTTGTGGTTATAACTTATGAATTCACATGCAATCATAAAAGAAAAATCAGTTTTTGTAACATGCTTGAAGGAAGGAACTCAAACTAACGCTACAACCTTGTGAGACTTGAGCCTAAACGTTTATTTGGAGAGTTAATAATCTGTGCATTGTTGTTTTCTAAAGTCGTTGCATGATCTCATTATTCTTTCCTAGGTTGCTACTTAGAAGGCGTTTCATCATTTAGTTCCAAACACTAGAACTCATGCCCAATTCATTCTAAGCATGTTATTGATTTGCATAACACATATTCAAGATGAAGTTGTGTAGTGACCACCATAGCCAAATTGCCGTATCTCCCTATTTCATTGTGTTTTGTAGGTTTTAACCCCGTTGAGCCTTGTTTAGCCTATGTTCTTTGTTAACCCACATTATCCTCACCTAGCCTAGATTAGGACCATCCATACCTTTGTTCTTGAAGCATAGTAACGCATGACTCAATATGAATTCCTTTTGATCATTGTTTGGCAGAAAACAAGTGTGGGGGAAGTGAGTTTTGTTGTGGGTGTTCCAAAGTCTTGAATGAGGCACGGCAAAGAAAAGAAAAGAAAAAAGAAAAAAAAAAGAAGAAAAAAAATTCGTGGAAAATAGAAAGAAAAAAAGAAAAAGTTGTGAAAAGAATGAAAAAGGAGTTGAAAAGATGTGAAAAAGAGTTCTCAAGTGTTGTTTGTTGAAGGAAGGGTCCAAAACATTGAATCCGGCCCTATTTGTTGCTTGAATCTTCCCTTTGTGTTTAAAAGTTGATTTCTGCATGCTAAAGGGAATTCTAAGTTCAATTTCATTATTTTGCTTGCTATTGCTTTAAGAACGTTTGTTTTCCTATCCTTTCATTGTTAGCCAACTCCCCAAGCCCCATTACAACCCTTGACTTTAATCTTGAGTGTTGTCTGTTTCAATTTGTGGAGTTTGAATTTGGTATGAGCATATGGTGTCACTGGTTCTCGCATCTAAGTAGTAGCGTTCCATTCATGAGATCATATCTAAACATGTTATTAACTCCGGAAATTGCTTTTCTTGTGATATATATATGTGAGCGTTCGTTTTCATATTTTCATCAATCTTCTCACATATAACTAGTGTAGGGAGTGTAGTCAGAAAATGTGTGTGAAAATTGAGTGCATATCTAGTAAGGAATTGAGGGAATTCTCTAAGGCATGTTACTTTCAAAACATCGTTTTAATTGGTTATTTGTGAACTAGTAAGTAGTGACTATGATTAATGATGTGAGAATTACTTGACACTCAAATTAAAACCCTATCGACGTAGTATATGAAAGTAGGGATCGTTTAAGGCCGGGGATTAGAAGAGATGCTAATCTACACAAATTACACTCTAAAACACTAAAACTGGACTCTAGACAATGAAAACAGGTACTATGGATCAATCTGAACGAATTTTAACTCTAGACAACCTAACTTGACTCAAATAACACAAAACAAACTTAAAACAACAAATAAAACTCAACTAGGCAGATTCTAGACACTAGAGACTCAAAACAGCAAAACTAACTTAAACAGACTCAAAACAGGTTCTAAGGGGTGAATTGGATGACTTTTGGACTAGTTAGACTCAAAACACTAAAAGGGGACAGATTTGGACGAATTTAAACAAACTAAGACTCAATTAAGAACTAAGGAGGTTTTGGACGAATTAAGCAAAACTAAGCAGATTTAAGCAAACAAAGTAAATTGAAAGAGATAAAGGTGAATTCAGGGGTGAAAACTAGTTAGAGGGTTCTTCTCCACACATGAACATATGCATACGAATTGATTTCCAGTTATTCTTTCGATAAACCATGAATGACAATGCTTCGAATTAATTGTATTGAACTAATTAATTCCCAGATTTCCCTAAGTTCATTGAATTGAATGGATAACGCATCACAACCAAATTATTCTTATCAAGTTCCCTAACTATGGAATACGCATGATAGAGATACATATCAAAGATCATTAAGTTCCATGGAAATCATAAACATTGACAAGGCATTCATAACTATGGAATACCCATGTTACTCCTGCCTTGGATTTACTTAACATGATTGTGACTAGCAATCTTTACTACTTGTGAATATAAGTTCCTAACGATTAGGTGAAATTCCCTTATATCCTAGCATCAAATTCATGCATGTAAACTAAGTAGGCCTCCTTAATCAACACACAAGAACAAGTTTTTCATAAAACAGATAAGTAAATCACATTCATAATTTATGAAACAATAACTGAAGGTAATCAATTAATATCAAACATATGTCCATGGCTTTGAATCCACCTCTAACTAAAACGAAATTAGTTCCACATGTTCAACATAATTGAAAAACAAATTAAATTAAACATAGAAACGAAACAAGAGAAGAAAGAACTCCTCCCTCTCTAATGGAAGCCACGGCAAGGCCTTGTCTTCCCTTCTCTGCAGCAAAATATGGATTTCTGAATGTATATGGGGGTGTAGAATTCGTATGGATGGGTGGTGGTCTGCGGCAAGGCTTGGAAATATGTATATATAGCATGGCAAACCCTAGGGAAATCAGTTTAGGACTTGGACTTAGCATAAGCAAGGGATTAGGACCCTAGGTGCGGCAGAATATGTAGGAAAAAGGATTATGGCCCAATTGATTTCTGAAAAGGATTTGTAGAACCCAAATCCACAAGGAAAAGGCCTAACAATCAGAATCCAAGAGGGAAAGGGCCTGAAAGGTGCGGCACAATAGGATAAGGGCAGGGAATGCCTTGCAAGGCAAGGAAAAAGGATTCTAGAAGGGAAGGAGACGCCAGATTTATAGGGTTCTAGAAAGAATGTGTTTCTGGGCAGATTTTGGGGTTTCTAGAAGAGTTTGGGCGCCACTTTTGTAGGGGAATGGATAAGACTTCTAGAAATCAGGTTTTAAGTCCCCTAAACTGAAGAAAACAGGTTAGGATAAGATTAGGATAAGATAAGGTAAGATAAGATAAGGATTGGGTAAGATAAGTTAAGATAAGGTTGTTTGGATAATGTTTTGGATAATTCTCCTTCTTTTGAGCTGATTCCTTATCTTCTTTATCTTCAATTTCTTTCTTCCATCTTCTTAGCTGATTTCAAGCCTTTATATCTTCAATTTCGTCCATCAACTTGCCTCCATGCTTGCACTACCCAATCTTGGCCCAAAAATGCTCTAGATTGCTCCAAATTGCCTCTTTTTGAAGTTTATCACGTTTATATTTGTCTAGGGTGCTAGGGACACGTTTTGTGACCAAATAATTGACCAAATCAGCATACCAAGGCTCACTTACCTCTATGGACAGCAATTGCTCGTCTGGGAACGTTTCTGGAATGGGGAGGGGCTCTTCATTGTGCACCAATCGGCTTAGGTGGTCAGCCACCACGTTTTCACTCCCTTTCTTGTCCCTAATCTCAATGTCGAACTCTTTGGAGTAAGAGCATCCAACGAATCAGCCTTGGTTTGGCCTCCTTCTTGGTGAGAAGGTACTTCAAGGCTGCATGGTCAGAATATACAATTACTTTAGTGCCAAGTAAATATGAGCGAAATTTATCTAAAGCAAAGACAACAGCAAGAAGTTCTTTTTCCGTGGTAGAATAGTTCAGTTGAGCATCGTTTAAGGTCCGAGAGGCGTAATAGATGACATGGGGCTGTTTGTTCTTCCTCTGGCCTAAAACAGCTCCAATTGCATAATCGGATGCATCACACATTAGCTCAAAAGGGAGGCTCCAATCTGGTGGAGTGATGATGGGGGCCGAAGTGAGCACTTCCTTGAGATGTGTAAAGGCCATCTCACACTCCGCATTGAACTCAAAAGACACTTCTTTTTGAAGGAGACGGCATAGGGGCTGTGCAATTTTGGAGAAGTCCTTGATAAATCGCCTATAGAATCCTGCGTGGCCAAGAAAAGAACGAACCTCTCTCACCGAAGTGGAAGAGGGTAAGTAGCGTACAAGATCTATTTTAGACTTATCAACCTCAATTCCTTTTTCAGATATGATATGCCCCAACACTATACCTTGTTTGACCATAAAATGACACTTTTCCCAATTCAACACAAGGTTAGTTTCGATGCATCGTTTTAAAATCAAAGTAAGATTATCCAAACATCCATCAAATGAATCTCCAAAGACACTGAAATCATCCATAAATACCTCAATGATCTTTTCCACAAAATCAGAGAAAATACTTACCATACACCTTTGGAACGTGGCTGGTGCATTGCACAAACCAAATGGCATTCGTCTATAAGCAAAGGTACCAAAGGGGCACGTGAAGGTGGTCTTCTCTTGGTCATCCGGGGCTATAACAATCTGATTGTAACCTGAATAGCCATCAAGAAAACAATAAAAAGCATGACCGGCTAACCTTTCAAGCATTTGATCAATAAAGGGCAACGGAAAGTGATCCTTTCTAGTTGTGGCGTTGAGCTTCCTATAGTCAATGCAAACTCTCCATCCTGTTTGGATTCAGGTAGGCACAAGCTCATTCTCTTCATTTTTGACCACAGTGACTCCGGACTTCTTAGGAACAACTTGGATCGGAGAGACCCATCGGCTATCAGAAATGGGGTAAATCACTCCGCAATCTAGTAGCTTGATTATTTCCTTCTTCACAACTTCCATCATGGGTGGATTGAGTCGGCGTTGTGCTTCTCGAGATGGGTTGGCTCCTTCTTCCAAAAGAATACGATGCATGCAAGTGGTGGGGCTAATTCCCTTGATATCGGCCAAGGTCCATCCAATGGCTGTTTTATACTCTCTCAAAACACGCACCAATCTGTCCTCTTCTTGTGCCGTGAGTGAGGATGAGATGATGACCGGCAATGTCTCATGATCTCCCAAGAAAACATACTTCAAGTGACTTGGTAACGGTTTAAGTTCAAGGGAGGGTGGCTGTATTACTGAAGGAAGCAACTTATTAGTCAAAATCGAATCTGAAATTGGGATTGGGGGCTTACCATATTGTTTTGGCAAAGATTCTAGGGCAGCCACCATCTCAGCTACATCACCACTAGGGGGCACGGCATGGTGTTCTTCAATGGTGCCGTGGGTTGTGCTTGGTTCTGCCCCATGGTTCTTGCATCCAATTCCATTTGTAAGAACCATTTCAAGTGCATCCTCATGCAATTGTTCCAAGTGCTCCTGCGCCATTGAATCAATTATATCAATTGCAAAGCAAGAATGATCATCATTAGGATATTTCATAGCTTCAGAAATTTTAAAATCAATAACATCCCCATCAAACTCCATTGTCAAGATCCCTGTGAACACATCAATCTTTGTGCGAGCTGTTTTCATGAATGGTCTTCCAAGTAGAATCGGCAATGGGGTGGAATGGGCCGAATCTTCCATCTCTAGCACGTAGAAATCAGCGGGGAAGATGAGATGATTAACCTGCACTAAGACATCCTCCAAAACTCCCTTTGGATAAGCGTTAGATCTATCGGCTAATTGAATAATCACTCCATCATTTTTCAATTCGCCCAAATTCATAGATGCATAAATAGAATAAGGCATGACATTTATTGATGCACCTAGATCTAACATTGCATGTTCGAACCTGGTATTACCAATAACACATGGAATTGTAAAGCTACCTAGGTCCTTGCATTTGGGAGGCAATTTGCGTTGCAACACCGCTGAAACATTTTCACTTACCCGAACAACCTCCTTAGTTGAAAATCTCCTCTTTGTTGTGCACAGCTCCTTCAAGAATTTGGCATATTTGGGAACTTGCTTGATTGCATCAAGGAGTGGAATGTTGACTTGCACCTTTCGAAACGTTTCTAGAATGTCCTTTTCGGTTTCCTCCTTCTTTGATTGCATAAATCTGCGAGGGAATGGTGCATTGGGTGGAACAAGGTTAGAATCAATCAAATTTGAACCCAATGATGTGAGAATTACTTGACACTCAAATTAAAACCCTATCGACGTAGTATATGAAAGTAGGGATCGTTTAAGGCCGGGGATTAGAAGGGATGCTAATCTATACAAATTAAACTCTAAAACACTAAAACTGGACTCTAGACAATGAAAACAGGTACTATGGGTCAATCTGAACGAATTTTAACTTCAAACAACTTAAAACAACCTAACTTGACTCAAATAACACAAAACAAACTTAAAACAACAAATAAAACTCAACTAGGCAGATTCTAGACACTAGAGACTCAAAACAGGCTAAATAGACTCAAAACAACCAAACTAACTTAAACAGACTCAAAGCAGATTCTAAGGGATGAATTGGATGACTTTTGGACTAGTTAGACTCAAAACACTAAAAGGAGACAGATTTGGACGAATTTAAACAAACTAAGACTCAATTAAGAACTAAGGGGGTTTTTGGACGATTTAAGCAAAACTAAGCAGATTTAAGCAAACAAAGTAAATTGAAAGAGATAAAGGTGAATTCAGGGGTGAAAACTAGTTAGAGGGTTCTTCTCCACACATGAACATATGCATATAAATCGATTTCCAGTTATTCTTTCGATAAACCATGAATGACAATGCTCCAAATTAATTGTATAGAACTAATTAATTCTCAGATTTCCCTAAGTTCATTGAATTGAATGGATAACGCATCACAACCAAATTATTCTTATCAAGTTCCCTAACTATGGAAGACGCATGATAGAGATACATATCAAAGATCATTAAGTTCCATGGAAATCATAAACATTGACAAGGCATTCATAACTATGGAATACGCATGTTACTCTTGCCTAGGATTTACTTAACACAATTGTGACTAGCAATCTTTACTACTTGTGAATATAAGTTCCTAACGATTAGGTGAAATTCCCTTATATCCTAGCATCAAATTCATGCATGTAAACTAAGTAGGCCTCCTTAATCAACTCACAAGAACAAGTTCTTCATAAAACAGATAAGTAAATCACATTCACAATTTATGAAACAATAACTGAAGGTAATCAATTCATATCAAACATATGTCCATGGCTTTGAATCCACCTCTAACTAAAACGAAATTAGTTCCACATGTTCAACATAATTGAAAAGCAAGTTAAATTAAACATGAAACGAAACAAGAGAAGAAAGAACTCCTCCCTCTCTAATGGAAGCCACAGCAAGGCCTTGTCTTCCCTTCTCTGCAGCAAAATATGGATTTCTGAATGTATATGGGGGTGTAGAATTCGTATGGATGGGTGGTGGTCTGCGGCAAGGCTTGGAAATATGTATATATAGCATGGCAAACCCTAGGGGAATCAGTTTAGGACTTGGACTCAGCATAAGCAAGGGATTAGGACCCTAGGTGCGGCAGAATATGTAGGAAAAAGGATTTGTGGTCCAATTAATTTCTGAAAAGGATTTGTAGAACCCAAATCCACAAGGAAAAGTCCTAACAATCAGAATCCAAGAGGGAAAGGGCCTTAAAACCCACGGCACAAAGGGATAAGGGCAGGGAATGCCTTGCAAGGCAAGGAAAAGACCTTCTAGAAAGGAGGGAGACGCCAGATTTTTAGGCTTCTAGAGAGAATGTGTTTCTGGGCA
This sequence comes from Heteromeles arbutifolia, assembly GCA_024362995.1. NCBI lineage: Eukaryota > Viridiplantae > Streptophyta > Magnoliopsida > Rosales > Rosaceae > Heteromeles > Heteromeles arbutifolia. The sequence continues at coordinate 30,585,878 of JANCRC010000002.1, read as the reverse complement.
GATTTTGGGGTTTCTAGAAGAGTTTGGGGCGCCACTTTTGTAGGGGAATGGATAGGACTTCTAGAAATCAGGTTTTAAGTCCCCTAAACTGAAGAAAACAGGTTAGGATAAGATTAGGATAAGATAAGGTAAGATAAGATAAGGATTGGGTAAGATAAGATAAGATAAGGTTGTTTGGATAATGTTTTGGATAATTCTCCTTCTTTTGAGCTGATTCCTTATCTTCTTTATCTTCAATTTCTTTCTTCCATCTTCTTAGCTGATTTCAAGCCTTTATATCTTCAATTTCGTCCATCAACTTGCCTCCATGCTTGCACTACCCAATCTTGGCCCTAAAATGCTCTAGAGTGCTCCAAATTGCTTCTTTTTGCCATCTTGACACTTTGAACCTACAAATACACGAAAATAGCTTAAAATACTAAATTAACTAAGAACTAACAACGTAAATGCATGAAAACAAGCTAACTAAGTCGCATAAATATGCTCCTATCAAATTCCCCCACACTTAGCTTTTGCTAGTCCTCAAGCAAAACGAAACAAACACTAAACAAACTAGACCTTCCAACTTTCACCTCAGGGATTTCCAACATACATGACATATTTAAGATCATCATAACCATAGCTTTTAGTCTTCCCCACCCTTTAGCACATACTTAATCACAGTCACCATTCATTAGTTCTCATCTAACCAATTAAAACAATGTTTTAAACGTAGTAACATGCCTTAGAGAATTCACTCAATTCCTCACTAGGTACACTCTTATTTTCACTCAGATTTTCTAACTACACTCCCTATACTAAGTATATGTGAGAAGATTGATGTAAACATGAAAACAAACACTCACATATGTTTATAACAAAGAAAGCAATTTCTGGAGCTATTAAGCATGTATATATATGATCTCATGAATGGAATGCTACTACTTAGATGCGAGAACCAAGGATACCATATGCTCGTACCAATCCCAAACTCCACATATTGAAACACACAACACTCAAGATTGAAGTATAGGGTTGTAACGGGGCTAAGGGTATTGGCTAACAAAGAAACGTAAGGAAAACAAACGTTCTCAAAGCAAAAGTGAGCAAAGTAATGAATATGACACTTTGAACTCCCTTTCTTGAATGCAGCTGCACACTTTGATACATAAGGGGAAGATCACACATATTTAGGGCCAATTTCAACTTGTTGGACCCTTTCTTCAACATCCAACATTTGTGAGCTTATTCTCACTTATTTTGAACACTTTTCATACTTTTTCACAACTTTTCTTTTTCTTTTCTTTTTTTCACGAATTTTTCTTCTTTTTTTTTTTCTTTTTCTCGTGCCCTCTTTGTTTACTTTGGCACACATAAACGTACAACTTCCCTTCCCCCACACTTGTTTGCTGCCTAATAATGAACAAAGGGAATTCACTCTAGGTCGTGCTTCACTACGCCCTAGGAACAAGGGTAAGGATGGTCGTAATCTAGGCTAGGTAAGGATATTGTGGGTAAACAAAGAACATAGGCTAAACAAGGCTCAAAAGGGTTAAACCTACAATACATATGCAAAGGGTTAGGCTTTTTAGCTCTGGTTTTAAACTAAACAACTTCATCTTGATTATGTGTTATGCTAATCAATTTCATGCTTTGAATGAAACGGGTATGAGTTCTAGTATTTGGAACTAAATGATGAAATGCCTTCTAAGTAGCAACCAAGCAAAGAATAATGAGATCATGCAACGACTTTAGAAAACAAAGAATGCACAGATTTTTAACTCTCCAAAGAACGTTAAAGGCTCAAGTCTCTCAGGGTTGTAGCGTTAGTTTGAGATTCTTCCTTCAAGCATGTTACAAAAACTGATTTTTTCTCTTGTGATTAAACATGAATTCATGAACTATAACCATAATCAAGCATAAACCAGAGAGCAATTCAAACCTCCATCCATGTTTATAACTTTCCTCAATAGTCATGCAATTAAGAACCAAATCCTCATCATTGTGTTGGAAGGTACCCTAAGACACAAACAAACATACAAAAACAACTCTTTTTGGGTTTTTCAAAACAATTTTTCAAATTTTTATGGTATTTTCGGATTTTCTTTTCAAAACACACTAAAAGACTCCAAAACAGCTTAAAAACACTTAAAAACACTGAAAACAACATTCAAAGTGATAGGTGATAAAAACCCACGAATTTCATGCAAAAACACTTTGTTACCCCCCCACACTTAAATCAAACATTGTCCTCAATGTTTCAAACATAAACTCACACAAAAGCAAGCAAATAACACAACTAACACACATAACAGATATGGCAAAACAAAAGCAATAAAGAGAGAGAGTTTAAGAACGCAAATCTGGTTTTGGAGCTAGAATTCCATCGTTCTCTCGTTTGAACACATGGGTTGCCTCCCAAGAAGCGCTTGCTTTAACGTCTTCCAGCCGGACGATTCTTCCTTCTATTATGCTTCATTGGAGGCCACGGCATGGACATGATCTTTGAATGGAAGGTGATACTTGAAATGATCCGGCAATGGTTTAAATTCTAGTGTGGGTGCCTGAATCATTAACAACATATTAGTATAAAACAGAATTGAAATTCGGGGAGGTGGCTTACTTGTTTGCTCCGACGAGAACTCAAGGACAAACAACACATCGTTGAAAGTTTCAGGAATTTTGCACTTGGCCAGATTGAATGTGATGGTTGTAACTTGTCCCGTGTCATAAAATTCAACTTCTTTTGGTTTTATTGTCTTATGAACATCCTCTTTGATCCATTCTTGATATTCTCCAGCCACTTCTTTCTCTTGAATCATTCTTCTTGATGTACCAGGTTCTTTCAGAAATTCAACACATTTTGGAATTGGATTTGGTGTATCAAGAATCGGGATATCATTTTGCACCTTGGGAAGGGCTTCCACGATTTCTGTTTCACTTTCATCTTTCTTGGGAATTAAAAATCTGCGAGGAAAAGGTGCATTTGGAGGAATAACATTAGATTGAACTGAATTTGAACCCAACTTACCTTGACTGGATGGCTTAGAAGCACTAGGGGTCTGCGGCAAAGGATGAGAGATGATTGGGTGTTGCAACAAGGCTTCTTCTAAGCTTGTCTTGGCTGAATCTTCCTCCTTCTCTTTGAACAGCAGCTCTTTGTTCACTTCTAGGGTATGTTTGGACGTTTTTGGTTCAGCATCAACCTCCATACCACTTTCTAAAGTGATAACTTCAGCGATTGCAACATCTCCCATCGAATTGACAATAGTTGAGTTGAAGAGTTTGCTTTGTTCTTGCATTTGTCCTATGAACTCCGCCATCTGCCCCATTTGTTTCTTTAAATCGTCCACCTCTTTAGCTTGATTCTTTATGCTCTGTATGTCCTGCGTCAAAGAGGTTAGTACTTGAAGAATTCTATCATTATCAACGGACGAACCTGATTTGGTTTGGGCAGGTTGAGGCTGTGGTGGTTCATATGGCTTTTGATAGATCTCCTCAGATGGCTGCCAATACCCTTCTTGTTGTGAGCCCTGCTTCAAAGAGGTTAGTACGTCACGAATTTCATCATAACTCATAGGCATACTTGAATTCGATTGGAATTGTTGTGGGGGAGGTTGTGGTGGCTGCACAGATCTTGAATAGAACTCCTCCTCTTGCTGCCAATATCCACCTTGTTGAATTTGTTGAGGTTCCTCCCACATATAATCTGAATAATCTCTCCAATCCGAATTGTAAGCGTTGGAAAACATGTTGTCCCTTGATTGGTTATGGCTTTGATAACCCCAAGCACCTCCGTTTGCAGTGAATTGACGAGTTTGATGTCCTTGCCCAGAGGGTACATTAAATGTAGGGGCAGTGTGCAATGTGGTTCTTTTGGCAATCTGGGACAATTGAGAAGTAAGATTGGCCAATTGAGCTTGAATGTTGGCAATTGCCATGTCTAGTACCTGAAACAAAGAAAACAAAACAAAACAAAATAAAAAACTCAAACATAAAAATAAAATAACAAACAGAAACACGGGGGATTAGCAAATTTGCTAATCCCCGGCAACGGCGCCAAAATTTGATGTGAGAATTACTTGACACTCAAATTAAAACCCTATCGACGTAGTATATGAAAGTAGGGATCGTTTAAGGCCGGGGATTAGAAGGGATGCTAATCTATACAAATTAAACTCTAAAACACTAAAACTGGACTCTAGACAATGGAAACAGGTACTATGGGTCAATCTGAACGAATTTTAACTTCAAACAACTTAAAACAACCTAACTTGACTCAAATAACACAAAACAAACTTAAAACAACAAATAAAACTCAACTAGGCAGATTCTAGACACTAGAGACTCAAAACAGGCTAAATAGACTCAAAACAACCAAACTAACTTAAACAGACTCAAAACAGATTCTAAGGGATGAATTGGATGACTTTTGGACTAGTTAGACTCAAAACACTAAAAGGAGACAGATTTGGACGAATTTAAACAAACTAAGACTCAATTAAGAACTAAGGGGTTTTTTGGACGATTTAAGCAAAACTAAGCAGATTTAAGCAAAACTAAGCAGATTTAAGAGATAAAGGTGAATTCAGGGGTGAAAACTAGTTAGAGGGTTCTTCTCCACACATGAACATATGCATATAAATCGATTTCCAGTTATTCTTTCGATAAACCATGAATGACAATGCTCCAAATTAATTGTATAGAACTAATTAATTCTCAGATTTCCCTAAGTTCATTGAATTGAATGGATAACGCATCACAACCAAATTATTCTTATCAAGTTCCCTAACTATGGAAGACGCATGATAGAGATACATATCAAAGATCATTAAGTTCCATGGAAATCATAAACATTGACAAGGCATTCATAACTATGGAATACGCATGTTACTCTTGCCTAGGATTTACTTAACACAATTGTGACTAGCAATCTTTACTACTTGTGAATATAAGTTCCTAACGATTAGGTGAAATTCCCTTATATCCTAGCATCAAATTCATGCATGTAAACTAAGTAGGCCTCCTTAATCAACTCACAAGAACAAGTTCTTCATAAAACAGATAAGTAAATCACATTCACAATTTGTGAAACAATAACTGAAGGTAATCAATTCATATCAAACATATGTCCATGGGTTTGAATCCACCTCTAACTAAAACGAAATTAGTTCCACATGTTCAACATAATTGAAAAGCAAGTTAAATTAAACATGAAACGAAACAAGAGAAGAAAGAACTCCTCCCTCTCTAATGGAAGCCACAGCAAGGCCTTGTCTTCCCTTCTCTGCAGCAAAATATGTATATGGGGGTGTAGAATTCGTATGGATGGGTGGTGGTCTGCGGCAAGGCTTGGAAATATGTATATATAGCATGGCAAACCCTAGGGGAATCAGTTTAGGACTTGGACTCAGCATAAGCAAGGGATTAGGACCCTAGGTGCGGCAGAATATGTAGGAAAAAGGATTTGTGGTCCAATTAATTTCTGAAAAGGATTTGTAGAACCCAAATCCACAAGGAAAAGTCCTAACAATCAGAATCCAAGAGGGAAAGGGCCTTAAAACCCACGGCACAAAGGGATAAGGGCAGGGAATGCCTTGCAAGGCAAGGAAAAGACCTTCTAGAAAGGAGGGAGACGCCAGATTTTTAGGCTTCCAGAGAGAATGTGTTTCTGGGCAGATTTTGGGGTTTCTAGAAGAGTTTGGGGCGCCACTTTTGTAGGGGAATGGATAGGACTTCTAGAAATCAGGTTTTAAGTCCCCTAAACTGAAGAAAACAGGTTAGGATAAGATTAGGATAAGATAAGGTAATATAAGATAAGGATTGGGTAAGATAAGATAAGATAAGGTTGTTTGGATAATGTTTTGGATAATTCTCCTTCTTTTGAGCTGATTCCTTATCTTCTTTATCTTCAATTTCTTTCTTCCATCTTCTTAGCTGATTTCAAGCCTTTATATCTTCAATTTCGTCCATCAACTTGCCTCCATGCTTGCACTACCCAATCTTGGCCCTAAAATGCTCTAGAGTGCTCCAAATTGCTTCTTTTTGCCATCTTGACACTTTGAACCTACAAATACACGAAAATAGCTTAAAATACTAAATTAACTAAGAACTAACAACGTAAATGCATGAAAACAAGCTAACTAAGTCGCATAAATATGCTCCTATCACCCAACTTACCTGTGGTGGACGTTTTGGAGGGTTTAAGTGCATTGGAAGGCTGCGGCAAGGTTGGAGCAACCTTTGCCGTGGCTTTCTCTTGTTCTGCCTCCTCTTGTAACAACGTCTCATCCTCCTTTTGGGCAGATTCAGATGTTTTTGGATCGGTCCCAACCTCTTTGCCACTTCTTAGGGTCATGGCCTTGACAGATTCGAACCCTCCCTTCGGATTCACAGTGGTAGAACTAGGAAGTTTGCCATGCTCTCGAAACTGCCCCATAAACTCAGCCATTTGTCCCATCTGTTTCTTCAATTCAGTCACCTCCCGGGCTTGATTTTGCACCTCCTTGGCATAGTTTTGCATCTCTTTGGTTTGATTTTGCTGCCCCTGTGCCAAAGTGGTTAGTAATTGAATAACTTGATCATTATCAAGAGACGAACCTGAGTTATTTTGGGCAGATTGTGTTTGGGATTGCATGGTTGCATATGGCTTTGGAAACATCCCAGGGGTTGGTGGCCGGAATCCACCTTGCTGTTGAGGTTGTTGGGGTTCCCTCCAACGCAGATTTGGATGATCTTTCCAACCTGAATTGTAGGTATTTGCATATGGGTCATATCTGGGCTGATTTTGGCCTTGGAACCCAACAGCGTTGGCACTCTCCCATCCTCCATTCTCAATCAATTGAGGGCAACTTTCAGATTGGTGGCCTTGCATGGTGCACACGCCACAGATTGGTGGTGGTTGTGATTTTGGTCCTTCGACAACCTGAGACACAAGGAGAGTAAGATTAGCCAATTGTGATTGAATTTCAGAAATAGCACTTACCTCATTGACATGTTGCTGCCGTGGGCTCTCTCTTTGTCCTACACCTTCATATTGTTGTGCATTGAGGGCTCGGTTCGCAATTAAGGTTTTGGCAGCCACAGGCGTCTTGTCAACCAATGCACCACCCGCTGATGCATCTAGCATTTGGCGTTCAATGGGGAGGAGTCCTTCATAGAAGTATTGAATGAGCAGTTCCTCCTTCATTTGGTGTTGAGGGCATGACGCAACTAGGCCCTTAAAACGCTCATAATATGCAGGGAAAGACTCTCCTTGATTTTGCTGAATACCACTAATCCGTTTCCTCAAGAGAATGACTCTTGAAGTTGGGAAAAACTTCTCCAAGAATGCTCGTTTCATACTTTCCCAAGATGTGACAATTCCGGGCGCCAATTCGTACAACCAATCTCTAGCCTTTTCCAACAATGAGAATGGAAAGGCTTTCATTTTCAAAATATTCCCATCGACATTAATGGGTGTCATACTTGAGCAAACCACTTCAAATTCCTTCAAATGCTTGTTTGGATCTTCCATGGACAGCCCATGGTATTTGGGAATGTGATGCAACAAGCTAGACTTCAATTCGAACTCGTCGGTCTTATCTGGAGCTGCCCTAGGATATTGGATACATAGGGGTACTGCATTATCCAATCCCGAGGCCGAAAGCTCCTTAATGGTTCGATTATCTGCAGCCATAACTTCTTCAACCTCGGCCTCCTCTATCTCCTCAGATTCGGCCTCTTCTTGCTCCTCAACCTCTTCTTTTCCTTCTCAAGGTTCGTTCAAAATCGCCGTCAAAATCCAAGATATGCTCACGAACCACTTGAGAACTACGAGTCATAAACTAGTACCTGAAAACAAAGAAAACAAACTAGAATCAGAATCTAGACTAGACTAACACACACACGAAGATAAAAAAAACAAAATAACTGCTAATCCCCGGCAACGGCGCCAAAATTTTGATGTGATTAAAGTTAAGCACTCAAATTAAACCCTCTTGTTGTCAAATCGTAGTATAAATGCAAGTAGGGATCGTTCTAAACCGGGGATTAGGAGGGCTTGCTAAAACCTCTAAACTGACTTAAAATACAAAAACAAAGTTAAAAACGTTTGAAAAGACTCAAAGGACTCTAAATAGACTAGTAAGACTCAAAACAGGTTCAAAATACTCAAAACTGCTCAAAAACACTAATTGGACAGATTCTAGACACTAGACACAACTTTGGACGAAAATTGAATTAAACTTGACTCAAAACACACAAAAACACAAACGAAGACAGATTCTAACTAATTAGACTCAAACAAGTGAAGGGGGATTGGTTTTAGAGTGAAACTAAGTTAAAACTAACACAGACTTTAAACTAGGCAGATTTAGACGAAATTGGGTTTTTAGGATGGATGGTGAACTAGCCAGAGGTTTCCTTATCCACACATGACTTATATGCATATAACTTGACTTCCAGTTACGTTTTCATTGAATTACGAATGACAATGCCCCAGATTAACCGTGTCAATCACTAATTAACCCTCAGATTCTCCTAATTTCATTGAATTGGACGGACAACTCATCTACAACCAAATTATTCTCATCAATTTCCCTACATGACATCATAATAGAGACACAATCAGAGATCATTACGCTCAATGAGAATCATAAGCATTGACGAGGCATTCATAACTATGACATCATGTTACTCACACCGAGAATTGAACTTAACACGATTGTTCCAGCAACCTTTACTACTTGTGAACATAAGTTTGTAACGATTATGTGAAACTTACTTATATCCTAGCATCAAATTTATGCATGCCAATTAAGTGTCGACCCTCAATCAACAAACAGAAATAAGTTCTAATTCAAACAGTTAAGCCAATTGCATTCATACTTCAAGAATCTGTAACTGAAATTTATCAAGTCATATCACACACAAAATCATGGTTTCAAAGTAGCCTCTAGCTAAAAAACGAGTTTAGCCTCTCATGATTACAGCAAAACAAAGGAAAACTAAATTAATCAACGAAAACATAAGGTAGAAGACACCTAAGAACGCCCAGTACTCCAGATTAGGTGCAACACGCTCCAAAGCTGCTCCTCCTCTCCTTGCAGGGCTGCGGCACAAGTGGTTTAGGGTTTATGAATGGTGTTTGGAATGGCTGAGATGTGTAGAGGTGTGTAGAATTCGTATGGATGGGTGGTGTGTACGGCAAAGGGTGAATTAATCTATATATAGGCACCAAAAACCCTAGGTGAATCAGATTAGGACTTCTAGAAAGCCAAATCCATCCAGAAATAGGCTCAAAACAATCAGATTTCCAATGGGAAAGGGCCTAAGGTGCGGCAGATTTGGATAAGGAGGGATAAGGCTTCTAGAAAGCCTTGCAAGGCAAGGAAATCAGGTTTTCTAGAAGGCTAGGTGCGGCAAGGCTTAGGGTTTCTAGAAACTTAATTTAAATGTCCCCCAATCAGAAAATAAACCCTCATTGTACCAGGAATTGAATTAGAAAAGGATTAGGATAGGATAAGGTTTGTTAAGATAAGACAAGGGTTGGATAAGATAAGATAAGATAAGATTGTTTGGATAATGTTTTGGATAATCCTCCTTCTTTTGAGCTGATTCCTTATCTTCAATGATTTGAATTTATTTCTCCAACCTTGAAACATATTCCTAACTCCATTTAGACTCCAAATTCGTCCATCTTCATGCCCATTGCTTGTGCTATCCATTCCAAGCCCAGATTTGCTCTAAAATGCTCCAAAATGCATCTTTTTGCCAACTTTGCTTCTTGGACCTAAAAACACACGAAAATGACTTTAAACACTATACTAAGCAACAAATAGCTAAGTAAATGCAAGAAAACACACTAACTAAGTAGCATAAATATGCTCCTATCAAATTCCCCCACACTTAACTTTTGCTAGTCCTCGAGCAAAACAAAACAAACAAAACGTAACCTAAACCTTCCAACATTCACCTCAGGGATCTTCAATGATACATAACATGCCAAAGATCATTACTCCCACAGATTTTAGTTATCCCTACCCTTGAGCACATACTTAATCAAAGTTACCACACATTAGCTCGCATTTAATCGATTAAAACAACATTTTGAATGTAGTAACATGCCTTAGAGAATCCCTCAATTCCTTACTAGATATGCACTCAATCACACAGATTTTCTAACTACACTCCCTACACTAGTTATATGTGAGAAGATTGATGTAAATATGAAACTAATACTCACATATATGTATAACAAGAAAAGTAATTTCTGGAATGCATGTTTATATATAATCTCATGAACGGAATGCCACTACTTAGACGCGAGAACCAGGGACACCATATGCTCATACCAATCCCAAACTCCACATAGTGAAACACACAACACTCAAGATTGAAGTATAGGGTTATAACGGGGCTAGGGGGTATTGGCTAACAAAGAAAGGTAAGGAAAACAAACGTTCTTAAAGCAATAGCAAGCAAAGTAATGAATATGACACTTAGAACTCCCTTTAGCACGCAGAAATCAACTTTGAAACACAAGGGAAGTTTCAAGCAACAATTAGGGCCGTATTCAATGTTTTGGACCCTTCCTTCAACAAACAACACTTGTGAGCTTATTCTCACCTATTTTGAACACTTTTCATACTTTTTCACAACTTTTCTTTTTCTTTTCTTTTTCACACGAATTTTCTTCTTTCTTTTTTCTCTCTCTTTTTTTTTCTTTTTCCCGTGCCCTTGTTTGTCTTGTTGGCACACAATCAGACACATAAATCCCTTCCCCCACACCTGTTTTACCGCCCAAATAACGAACAAAGGGAATTCATTCTTAGGTCATGCTCACTATGCCTTAAGAACAAGGGTAAGGATGGTCCTAATCTAGGCTAGGTAAGGATAATGTGGTTAAACAAAAAACATAGGCTAAACAAGGCTCAAATGGGTTAAACCTACAATACATATGCAAAGGGTTAGGCTTTTTGGCTCTGGTTTTAAACTAAACAACTTCATCTTGATTATGTGTTATGCTAATCAATTTCATGCTTTGAATGAAACGGGTATGAGTTCTAGTATTTGGAACTAAATAATGAAACGCATTCCAAGTAGCAGCCAAGCAAAGAATAATGAGATCATGCAACGACTTTAGAAAACAAAGAATGCACAGATTTGTAACTCTCCAAATAACGTTAAAGGCTCAAGTCTCTCAGGGTTGTAGCGTTAGTTTGAGTTACTTCCTTCAAGCATGTTACAAAAACTGATTTTATCCTTTTTGTGATTACATGTGAATTCATGAATGTCAACTACAACCAAGCATAAACCAAAGAGCATATCAAACGTCAATCCAAGTTTGTAACTTTCTTTAACAGTTATGCAATTAAAAACCAAATCCTCATCATTGTGTTGGAAGGTACCCTAAGACACAAACAAACACACAAAAACAACTCTTTTTGGGTTTTTCAAAACAATTTTTCAAATTTTTATGGTATTTTCGGATTTTCTTGTCAAAACACACTAAAAGACTCCAAAACGGCTTAAAAACACTTAAAAACACTGAAAACAACATTCAAAGTGATAGGTGATAAAAACCCACGAATTTCATGCAAAAAACACTTTGTTACCCCCCCACACTTAAACCAAACATTGTCCTCAATGTTTCAAACATAGACTCACAGAAAGCAAACAGCAATCAACACAACTAACGAACATAACAAAGATGGCAAAGGAAAAGCAATAAAGAGTAGGGTTTAGAAACGCAAATCTGGTTGTGAAGCCGGAGAGTTCCTAGGTGATGTGATTATTCGAATGCATGGGTTGCCTCCCAAGAAGCGCTTGCTTTAACGTCTTGCAGCCGGACGATTCCTTGGTTTAAGCATCATTGGAGCCCACGGCATGGAAAGGAACTTCTTCCACAACCTGCCCCACAGTGTTCTCGTAGTATGGCTTCAAACGGTGCCCGTTCACCTTGAATTCTTGTCCGTTCCTTAAGCTTTGGACTTGGACTCCACCATGTGGAAAAACATTAGTAACAACAAAAGGACCAATCCACTTAGAACGTAACTTACCAGGGAATAAACGTAAACGGGAGTTGAAAGGCAACACTTTCTGCCCAATTGAAAATGTTTTGCCCCGAATCATCTTGTCATGAAACGCCTTTGTTTTCTCCTTGTAAATTCGGGCATTCTCATATGCTTCATTCCTTAGCTCCTCAAGTTCACTCAATTGGAGCTTTCTATGCACTCCAGCCGCATCTATGTCCAAATTGAATGTTTTCACAGCCCAATGCGCCTTGTGCTCTAGTTCCACAGGTAGGTGACACGGCTTGCCATAGATGAGCCGAAATGGAGACATCCCTAGGGGTGTTTTGTAGGCCGTACGATATGCCCACAGTGCATCGTCTAAACGCAAACTCCAATCCTTCTGGGTTGGCCCAACAGTCTTCTCCAAAATCTGCTTGATTTCCCTATTTGAAACCTCGGCTTGGCCACTTGTTTGAGGGTGATAAGGCGTTGCAACCTTATGCTTGACGTTATACTTCTTAAACAGCGCCTCAATGGTCCGGTTGCAAAAATGGGAGCCTCCATCACTTATAAACACTCTAGGCATACCGAATCTGGAGAATATGTTAGATTTAATGAAATCTGCAACCACTCGAGAATCATTAGTACGGGTGGCTTTTGCTTCCACCCATTTCGATACATAATCAACCGCAAGCAAGATATAAATGAAACCATATGAAGAAGGAAAAGGACCCATGAAATCAATACCCCAAACATCAAAAATTTCGACATTGAAGATAGGGGTCTGCGGCATTTGATCCCTTGCACCTATGTTACCTGTTCTTTGACATCTATCACATGTTATGCAGAAAGTTCGAGCATCTTTAAACAATGTAGGCCAATAAAAACCACATTCTAACACCTTGAGTGCTGTTCTTTGGGTGCCAAAATGACCCCCACATGCATAAGTATGACAGAAAGCAAGAATGGAATTAAACTCAGAGTTATGCACACATCTTCGAATAATCTGATCCGGGCAATATTTCCACAAGTATGGATCGTCCCAAACATAAAATCTAGCATCCTTTTGAAGTTTATCACGTTTATATTTGTCTAGGGTGCTAGGGACACGTTTTGTGACCAAATAATTGACCAAATCAGCATACCAAGGCTCACTTACCTCTATGGACAGCAATTGCTCGTCTGGGAACGTTTCTGGAATGGGGAGGGGCTCTTCATTGTGCACCAATCGGCTTAGGTGGTCAGCCACCACGTTTTCACTCCCTTTCTTGTCCCTAATCTCAATGTCGAACTCTTGGAGTAAGAGCATCCAACGAATCAGCCTTGGTTTGGCCTCCTTATTGGTGAGAAGGTACTTCAAGGCTGCATGGTCAGAATATACAATTACTTTAGTGCCAAGTAAATATGAGCGAAATTTATCTAAAGCAAAGACAACAACAAGAAGTTCTTTTTCCGTGGTAGAATAGTTCAGTTGAGCATCGTTTAAGGTCCGAGAGGCGTAATAGATGACATGGGGCTGTTTGTTCTTCCTCTGGCCTAAAACAGCTCCAATTGCATAATCGGATGCATCACACATTAGCTCAAAAGGGAGGCTCCAATCTGGTGGAGTGATGATGGGGGCCGAAGTGAGCACTTCCTTGAGATGTGTAAAGGCCGTCTCACACTCCGCATTGAACTCAAAAGACACTTCTTTTTGAAGGAGACGGCATAGGGGCTGTGCAATTTTGGAGAAGTCCTTGATAAATCGCCTATAGAATCTTGCGTGGCCAAGAAAAGAACGAACCTCTCTCACCGAAGTGGGAGAGGGTAAGTAGCGTACAAGATCTATTTTAGACTTATCAACCTCAATTCCTTTTTCAGATATGATATGCCCCAACACTATACCTTGTTTGACCATAAAATGACACTTTTCCCAATTCAACACAAGGTTAGTTTCGATGCATCGTTTTAAAATCAAAGTAAGATTATCCAAACATCCATCAAATGAATCTCCAAAGACACTGAAATCATCCATAAATACCTCAATGATCTTTTCCACAAAATCAGAGAAAATACTTACCATACACCTTTGGAACGTGGCTGGTGCATTGCACAAACCAAATGGCATTCGTCTATAAGCAAAGGTACCAAAGGGGCACGTGAAGGTGGTCTTCTCTTGGTCATCCGGGGCTATAACAATCTGATTGTAACCTGAATAGCCATCAAGAAAACAATAAAAAGCATGACCGGCTAACCTTTCAAGCATTTGATCAATAAAGGGCAACAGAAAGTGATCCTTTCTAGTTGTGGCGTTGAGCTTCCTATAGTCAATGCAAACTCTCCATCCTGTTTGGATTCGGGTAGGCACAAGCTCATTCTCTTCATTTTTTACCACAGTGACTCCGGACTTCTTAGGAACAACTTGGATCGGAGAGACCCATCGGCTATCAGAAATGGGGTAAATCACTCCGCAATCTAGTAGCTTGATTATTTCCTTCTTCACAACTTCCATCATGGGTGGATTGAGTCGGCGTTGTGCTTCTCGAGATGGGTTGGCTCCTTCTTCCAAAAGAATACGATGCATGCAAGTGGTGGGGCTAATTCCCTTGATATCGGCCAAGGTCCATCCAATGGCTGTTTTATACTCTCTCAAAACACGCACCAATATGTCCTCTTCTTGTGCCGTGAGTGAGGATGAGATGATGACCGGCAATGTCTCATGATCTCCCAAGAAAACATACTTCAAGTGACTTGGTAACGGTTTAAGTTCAAGGGAGGGTGGCTGTATTACTGAAGGAAGCAACTTATTAGTCAAAATCGAATCTGAAATTGGGATTGGGGGCTTACCATATTGTTTTGGCAAAGATTCTAGGGCAGCCACCATCTCAGCTACATCATCACTAGGGGGCACGGCATGGTGTTCTTCAATGGTGCCGTGGGTTGTGCTTGGTTCTGCCCCATGGTTCTTGCATCCAATTCCATTTGTAAGAACCATTTCAAGTGCATCCTCATGCAATTGTTCCAAGTGCTCCTGCGCCATTGAATCAATTATATCAATTGCAAAGCAAGAATGATCATCATTAGGATATTTCATAGCTTCAGAAATTTTAAAATCAATAACATCCCCATCAAACTCCATTGTCAAGATCCCTGTGAACACATCAATCTTTGTGCGAGCTGTTTTCATGAATGGTCTTCCAAGTAGAATCGGCAATGGGGTGGAATGGGCCGAATCTTCCATCTCTAGCACGTAGAAATCAGCGGGGAAGATGAGATGATTAACCTGCACTAAGACATCCTCCAAAACTCCCTTTGGATAAGCGTTAGATCTATCGGCTAATTGAATAATCACTCCATCATTTTTCAATTCGCCCAAATTCATAGATGCATAAATAGAATAAGGCATGACATTTATTGATGCACCTAGATCTAACATTGCATGTTCGAACCTGGTATTACCAATAACACATGGAATTGTAAAGCTACCTGGGTCCTTGCATTTGGGAGGCAATTTGCGTTGCAACACCGCTGAAACATTTTCACTTACCCGAACAACCTCCTTAGTTGAAAATCTCCTCTTTGTTGTGCACAGCTCCTTCAAGAATTTGGCATATTTGGGAACTTGCTTGATTACATCAAGGAGTGGAATGTTGACTTGCACCTTTCGAAACGGTTCTAGAATGTCCTTTTCGGTTTCCTCCTTCTTTGATTGCATAAATCTGCGAGGGAATGGTGCATTGGGTGGAACAAGGTTAGAATCAATCGAATTTGAACCCAACTTACCTGTGGTGGACGTTTTGGAGGGTTTAAGTGCATTGGAAGGCTGCGGCAAGGTTAAAGCAACCTTTGCCGTGGCTTTCTCTTGTTCTGCCTCCTCTTGTAACAACGTCTCATCCTCTTTTTGGGCAGATTCAGATGTTTTTGGATCGGTCCCAACCTCTTTGCCACTTCTTAGGGTCATGGCCTTGACAGATTCGAACCCTCCCTTCGGATTCACAGTGGTAGAACTAGGAAGTTTGCCATGCTCTCGAAACTGCCCCATAAACTCAGCCATTTGTCCCATCTGTTTCTTCAATTCAGTCACCTCCCGGGCTTGATTTTACACCTCATTGGCATAGTTTTGCATCTCTTTAGTTTGATTTTGCTGCCCCTGTGCCAAAGTAGTTAGTAATTGAATAACTTGATCATTATCAAGAGACGAACCTGAGTTATTTTGGGCAAATTGTGTTTGGGATTGCATGGTTGCATATGGCTTTGGAAACATCCCAGGGGTTGGTGGCCGGAATCCACCTTGCTGTTGAGGTTGTTGGGGTTCCCTCCAACGCAGATTTGGATGATCTTTCCAACCTGAATTGTAGGTATTTGCATATGGGTCATATCTGGGCTGATTTTGGCCTTGGAACCCAACAGCGTTGGCACTCTCCCATCCTCCATTCTCAATCAATTGAGGGCAACTTTCAGATTGGTGGCCTTGCATGGTGCACACGCCACAGATTGGTGGTGGTTGTGATTTTGGTCCTTCGACAACCTGAGACACAAGGAGAGTAAGATTAGCCAATTGTGATTGAATTTCAGAAATAGCACTTACCTCATTGACATGTTGCTGCCGTGGGCTCTCTCTTTGTCCTACACCTTCATATTGTTGTGCATTGAGGGCTCGGTTCGCAATTAAGGTTTTGGCAGCCACAGGCGTCTTGTCAACCAATGCACCACCCGCTGATGCATCTAGCATTTGGCGTTCAATGGGGAGGAGTCCTTCATAGAAGTATTGAATGAGCAGTTCCTCCTTCATTTGGTGTTGAGGGCATGACGCAACTAGGCCCTTAAAACGCTCATAATATGCAGGGAAAGACTCTCCTTGATTTTGCTGAATACCACTAATCCGTTTCCTCAAGAGAATGACTCTTGAAGTTGGGAAAAACTTCTCCAAGAATGCTCGTTTCATACTTTCCCAAGATGTGACAGTTCCGGGCGCCAATTCGTACAACCAATCTCTAGCCTTTTCCAACAATGAGAATGGAAAGGCTTTCATTTTCAAAATATTCCCATCGACATTAATGGGTGTCATACTTGAGCAAACCACTTCAAATTCCTTCAAATGCTTGTTTGGATCTTCCATGGACAGCCCATGGTATTTGGGAATGTGATGCAACAAGCTAGACTTCAATTCGAACTCGTCGGTCTTATCTGGAGCTGCCCTAGGATATTGGATACATAGGGGTACTGCATTATCCAATCCTGAGGCCGAAAGCTCCTTAATGGTTCGATTATCTGCAGCCATAACTTCTTCAACCTCGGCCTCCTCTATCTCCTCAGATTCGGCCTCTTCTTGCTCCTCAACCTCTTCTTTTCCTTCTCAAGGTTCGTTCAAAATCGCCGTCAAAATCCAAGATATGCTCACGAACCACTTGAGAACTACGAGTCATAAACTAGTACCTGAAAACAAAGAAAACAAACTAGAATCAGAATCTAGACTAGACTAACACACACACGAAGATAAAAAAAACAAAATAACGGGGGATTAGCAAAGTTGCTAATCCCCGGCAACGGCGCCAAAATTTTGATGTGATTAAAGTTAAGCACTCAAATTAAACCCTCTTGTTGTCAAATCGTAGTATAAATGCAAGTAGGGATCGTTCTAAACCGGGGATTATGAGGGCTTGCTAAAACCTCTAAACTGACTTAAAATACAAAAACAGAGTTAAAAACGTTTGAAAAGACTCAAAGGACTCTAAATAGACTAGTAAGACTCAAAACAGGTTCAAAATACTCAAAACTGCTCAAAAACACTAATTGGACAGATTCTAGACACTAGACACAACTTTGGACGAAAATTGAATTAAACTTGACTCAAAACACACAAAAACACAAACTAAGACAGATTCTAACTAATTAGACTCAAACAAGTGAAGGGGGATTGGTTTTAGAGTGAAACTAAGTTAAAACTAACACAGACTTTAAACTAGGCAGATTTAGACGAAATTGGGTTTTTAGGATGGATGGTGAACTAGCTAGAGGTTTCCTTATCCACACATGACTTATATGCATATAACTTGACTTCCAGTTACGTTTTCATTGAATTACGAATGACAATGCCCCAGATTAACCGTGTCAATCACTAATTAACCCTCAGATTCTCCTAATTTCATTGAATTGGACGGACAACTCATCTACAACCAAATTATTCTCATCAATTTCCCTACATGACATCATAATAGAGACACAATCAGAGATCATTACGCTCAATGAGAATCATAAGCATTGACGAGGCATTCATAACTATGACATCATGTTACTCACACCGAGAATTGAACTTAACACGATTGTTCCAGCAACCTTTACTACTTGTGAACATAAGTTTGTAACGATTATGTGAAACTTACTTATATCCTAGCATCAAATTTATGCATGCCAATTAAGTGTCGACCCTCAATCAACAAACAGAAATAAGTTCTAATTCAAACAGTTAAGCCAATTGCATTCATACTTCAAGAATCTGTAACTGAAATTTATCAAGTCATATCACACACAAAATCATGGTTTCAAAGTAGCCTCTAGCTAAAAAACGAGTTTAGCCTCTCATGATTACAGCAAAACAAAGGAAAACTAAATTAATCAACGAAAACATAAGGTAGAAGACACCTAAGAACGCCCAGTACTCCAGATTAGGTGCAACACGCTCCAAAGCTGCTCCTCCTCTCCTTGCAGGGCTGCGGCACAAGTGGTTTAGGGTTTATGAATGGTGTTTGGAATGGCTGAGATGTGTAGAGGTGTGTAGAATTCGTATGGATGGGTGGTGTGTACGGCAAAGGGTGAATTAATCTATATATAGGCACCAAAAACCCTTGGTGAATCAGATTAGGACTTCTAGAAAGCCAAATCCATCCAGAAATAGGCTCAAAACAATCAGATTTCCAATGGGAAAGGGCCTAAGGTGCGGCAGATTTGGATAAGGAGGGATAAGGCTTCTAGAAAGCCTTGCAAGGCAAGGAAATCAGGTTTTCTAGAAGGCTAGGTGCGGCAAGGCTTAGGGTTTCTAGAAACTTAATTTAAATGTCCCCCAATCAGAAAATAAACCCTCATTGTACCAGGAATTGAATTAGAAAAGGATTAGGATAGGATAAGGTTTGTTAAGATAAGACAAGGGTTGGATAAGATAAGATAAGATAAGGTTGTTTGGATAATGTTTTGGATAATCCTCCTTCTTTTGAGCTGATTCCTTATCTTCAATGATTTGAATTTATTTCTCCAACCTTGAAACATATTCCTAACTCCATTTAGACTCCAAATTCGTCCATCTTCATGCCCATTGCTTGTGCTATCCATTCCAAGCCCAGATTTGCTCTAAAATGCTCCAAAATGCATCTTTTTGCCAACTTTGCTTCTTGGACCTAAAAACACACGAAAATGACTTTAAACACTATACTAAGCAACAAATAGCTAAGTAAATGCAAGAAAACACACTAACTAAGTAGCATAAATATGCTCCTATCAAGGACTAGCAAAAGCTAAGTGTGGGGGAATTTGATAGGAGCATATTTATGCACCTTAGTTAGCTTGTTCTTGTGCATTTATGTTGTTTTTCCTTAGTTAAAGTAGTCTTCTAAGCTAGTTTGATGTATTTTCAGGTTTTAAGGGCAAAGTATGCAAAAGGATGCATTTTGGAGCCTTTTGGAGCACATTTGAGCTTGGAATGGATATCATATGCTTGGAGCCAAGAGGATGGACGAATTTGGAGTCCAAATGGAGTTAGGAATATGTTTCAAGGTTGGGGAAATAAATTCAAGTCAAAGAAGATAAGGAATCAGCTACAAAGAAGGAGAATTATCCAAAACATTATCCAAAACTACCTTATCTTATCCTTATCTTATCTTATCTTACCATGCCTTATCTTATCCTATCCTAATCCTTTCCTAACTTAATTCCTGCTGTAAAAGGGTTTCAATTTCAGTTTAGGAGACATAAAAATCTGATTTCCTTGCCTTGCAAGGCTTTCTAGAAGCCGTATCCCTCCTTATCCAAACCTGCCTCACCTTAGGCCTTTTCCCATTAGAAATCTGATTGTTTTAAACCTATTTCTGGATGGATTTGGCTTTCTAGAAGTCCTAATCTGATTCACCTAGGGTTTTTGGTGCCCCTATTGATAGGAGCATATTTAGGCGACTTAGTTGGCTTGTTCTTGTGCATTTATGTTGTGTTTTCTTAGTTATTTTAGTCTTTTAAACCATTTTCGTGTGTTTTCAGGTTCTAAGGGCAAAGTATGCAAGAAAGTGCATTTTGGAGCATTTTGGAGCAAAATTGGGCTTGGGATGGACATCACATGTTTGGAGCAAAAGGAATGGACGAAATTGAAGACTTGAAGAAGTTAGGATTCCTAATCAACGAAGGATTCCTAATCAACGAAGGATTCCTAATCAAAGAAGGATTCCTAATCAAAGAAGGATTCCTACTTGAAGTAGGAAAGTTAAGCCAATATTTCCTATTTTGGGTTGACCTTTCCTAATCCTAAATATTCCTAAGTTCCAGCAACATTGAAGGCTTCCTATACATTTTAGGACACAAAGTGAACTTCCCTTGTACCTAAAGAACTCTTGCCGCACCTTCCCTTGCTTTCCCCATCCTTGCCGTGCAAGGCATCCCTTTATTACCCAAAATCTGGACCTAAAACAGAAAGGAAACCCTTTTGCCTTGCCTTGCAAGGCCTTGCCTTACCCTTTCCACCTTTGCCGCACCTACTTGCCCAATTCCCTTGGGATTCTGACTTTAATTCCTTTTTCCCTTCAGGTTTTGATTTAATTTCTGTTTCCTAAATTGTTCCCTAGCTTTATTACCCTAATTCCTTAAATAAACCTTCCTTGTGCCGCACAAGAGAGATCCATTCACTCACCCAATCATTCATTCACGCCAGAAACCATCCCAACTCCCTTGCCGCAACTTTCTTTCACCCAAAACACATTCCTGACCCCAAAACACATCCCATACACTTCACCCACCTTTGTGCCGCAGCAAGGAGGAAGAAGGAAGGACTCTTGGACGTTCAAGCTTGATTGTTGGAGCGTTCTAGGTGTAATTCGTTCTATGTTTACAATGTTTAATTTCTTTTCCTTTTGTTTTGCTGTGAACATGAGTGGCTAAACCCCTCTTGGCTAGGGGTGATTTCAAAGCCATGATTATGTATGCAAATTGAGTTGATAAATTCCAGTTATGAATTCGTGAGTTGTGAATGTAATTGGCTTAACTGTGGAATTGATAACTTATTTGTGTTTGTTGATTAAGGATCGATACTTAGTTGGCATGCATAAATCTGATGCTAGAGTATAAGGGAGTTTCACATAATCGTTACAAACTTATATTCATGTGTAGTGAAGGTCGCTGGTCACGATCGCGTTAAGTTCAATTCCTAGCACGAGTATCATGATGTCATAGTTACAAGTGCTTTGTCAATGCTTATGATTTTCATTGAACGTAATGATCTTTGATTGTATCTCTATTATGATGTCATGTAGGGGACTTTTGAAGAATGCTTTGGGTTGTCGAATGATGTCATCCAATCCAATAACACAAGGAAAATCTGAGGGTTAACTAGTGATGTCACGGTTAATTTGGGGCATTGTCATTCATAATTCAATGAAGGAGTAACTGGAAATCGAGTCGTTTGCATACATGTCACGTGTGGAGAAAGAGCCTCTAGCTAGCCCGTCATTCATATTTTACCAAAATCGTCCAAATTCTGCTTTAGTTTATAATCTGTTTTCTTAAATTTAAATTCGTCCGAAACAAAACCCCCCTTTCACTTTCTTGTTTCAAAGTGTTTAAAATCTGTTTTGTTTGTGTATTTAAGTGTCTTGTGTCAAGTTAAAACCCAAATTCGTCCAAATTTGTGTTTAGAGTCCAAAACTGCCCAGTTTGTGTTTTTAGGCAGTTTTGAGTGTTTTTAGCCTATTTTGAGTCTTTTAAGTCTAGTCTAGTGTTTTCAACTTTGTTTTTACGTTTTTGAGTCAGTTTAGAGGTTTTAGCAAGCCCTCCTAATCCACCCTTTGCCGTGCACACCACCTTCCATATACATCATTCACGCCAGAAATCATCCACCACTCTCTGCCGCACCCTTCCTTCACCATTCTCCATAGTTTCTGACCTAATTCACTACCTGCCGCACCATACATCCATCCTAGCCAATAACCCAGCCTTCTACACCATTCATAACCCCCAAAATCTGTCCCTAGACCTTGTGCCGCAGCAAAGAGGAGGAGAAGGAGCCTTGGACGTGCATGCCATTCAAGTTTGAATTGCTGGAAGTTTTAGGTGTTTCCTTTCCTTTGATTTCAATGTTTAAATTCAATACTCTTTGTTTTGTACGTATGAGGAACTAAACCCCCCCTTGGCTAGGGGGGGATTCGAAACCATGTTTATGCTTGCTATATGACTTGATTTTCTCTAATTGCGTTTCATAAGTTGTGAATTCAATTTACTTATCTGTTCATATTAAAACTGATTTGTGTGTGTTGGTTGAGAGTGCACGCTTAATTGTCATGCATAAATCTAATGCTAGGATATAAGGAAGTTTCACCTAATTGTTACAACTTTATATTCACAAGTAGTAAAGGTTGATGATCTCAATTGTGTTACGTAAATCCTTGGCATAAGTATCATGCGCTTTCATAGTTACAAGTGCCTCGTCAATGCTTATCGTTTTCATAGAACTTAATGATTCTTGCTTGTATCTCTATTATGCAATTCATGTAGGGAACTTGTGGGGAATGCTTTGGGTTGTCGTATGCAATCATCCAATTCAATAACGTTAGGAAAATCTGAGGGTTAATTAGTGCAATTCACGGTTAATCTGGGGCGTTGAGAATCCATGGTTTATTGAAAAGCAATTAGAAATCGTTTTGTATGCAAGTGTGACATGTGTGGAGAGGAACCCCTTAGCTAGCCTTCCATCCATTCACTTTAACCAATTTCGTTTTACAATCTGTTTTGTTTTACAAAGTTTTTGTTTGTTTTCAAATTCGTCAAAACCCAATCCCCCTGATTTGAAATTAAATTGCACTCAAACTTAAACCCTATCAATGTAGTATGTGTAAGTAGGGATCGTTCTAGCCGGGAATTAGAAGGGATGCTAATCTACGCAAATCTGACTCAAAAACACAAAATTAAACTTAAAAACACTTAACTAGACTCTAAAGACTCAAAACAACTTAAAACAGCACAAAACTAACAACTAGACTCAAAACAGCCTCTAGGGAGTTATTTGGACGAATTCTAACTTTAACTTGACTCAAAATGCTAAAAGACACAAAATTAAACAGATTCTAACTAAGTTGACACAAGAAAATAAAGGGGATTGGGTTTTTGACGAAATTAACTAAAACTAAGCAAATTAAAGAAACAAAGTAACAAAGGTACGAAATTGGGTGAATTAAAGGTTGAATGGCTAGTTAGAGGGATCCTCATCCACACATGAACATATGTATACAACTTGATTCCCAGTTACTCTTTCGATAAACCATGAATGACAATGTTCCGAATTAATTGTATTGAACTAATCAATTCCCAGATTTCCCTAGATTCATTGAATTGAATGGATAACGCATCACAACCAAATTATTCTTTGTCAAACTCCCTAACTATGGAATACGCATGATAGATACATTCAACAAAGATCGTTAAGTTTAATGGAAATCATGAACATTGACAAGGCATTCATAACTATGGAAAACGCATGTTAATCCAACCTAGGGTTTACTTGACATGATTGTGACTAGCAACCTTTACTACTTGTGAATATAAGTTCATAACGATTAGGTGAAATTCCCTTATATCCTAGCATCAAATTCATGCATGTAAACTAAGTATGCATCCTTAATCAACACACAAGAACAAGTTCTTAATAAAACAGATAAGTAAACCACATTCACAATTTATGAAATCATAACTGGAGTAAATCAAATCATAAGAAACATATATCCATGGCTTCAGATTCCCCCCCTAACTAATAGGGGTTTAGTTCCTCATGATAGCAATTAAACAAAGAAAACTGAATTGAAACATTAAAAACAAAGGATAGAATACACCTAGAAACGCTCCAGATTTCTTCCTTCCTTCCTTTGCAAAGCTGCGGCACAAGAGTGTGTGGTGAATGGTGGTGGATGGATGTAGGTGAGTTATGGTAGAGGGTGGTGGTCTGAATGTAGCAGCAGATGTGTGTATTTATAGGCCTAGGGATTACTTGGCCTAGGTTGTCAGGGAAAAGGATTTAGGACTCCAAACCAACAAGGAAAAGGCCATCTTGAAAGGTTGGGGCGTCAGATTTTTAGGGCTTCTAGAAAGGAGTGTTGTGGCATGTTTATAGAACAAAATGGCCTCCTAAAAACAGGTTTTAGGCATCCTAATATGAAAAGGAGTCCCCCTTGTAGTTGGAATTAAGGTAGGATAAGATTAGGATAGGATAAGATAAGATAAGGTAAGATAAGGTTAGTTGGATAAGATAAGGTTGGATAAGGTTTTGGATACTTCTCCTTCTTTGTAGCTGATTCCTTATCTTCTTTGACTTGAATTTATTTCTCCAACTCTTTTGCACATTCCTAGCCTCTCTTGAACTTCAAATTCGTCCATCCATCTTGCTCCATACTTGTGCTATCCATTCCAAGCCCAAAACTGCTCTAAAATGCTCCAAATTGCATTTTTTGCCAACTTTGCCAATTGGACCTGAAAACACACGAAAATAGCTTAAAACACTTAAATAAGTAGAAACTAACTAAGAAAATGCAAGGAAACATGCTAACTAAGTCGCATAAATATGCTCCTATCAAATTCCCCCACACTTAGCTTTTGCTAGCCCTCGAGCAAAACAAACAACAAAACAAAACCTAAACCTTCCAACGTTCACCTCAGGGATTTCCAACACACATGACATATTCAAGATCATCATAACCATAGATTTTAGTCATCCCCACCCTCTAGCACATACTTAATCATAGTCACCATTCATTAGCTCACATTCAACCAATTAAAACAATGTTTTGAATGTAGTAACATGCCTTGGAGAATTCACTCAATTCCTCACCAGGTACTCTTATTTTCACTCAGATTTTCTAACTACACTCCCTACACTAGGTATATGTGAGAAGATTGATGTAAACATGAAAACGAACACTCACATATGTTTATGACAAAGAAAGCAATATCTGGAGCTATCAATGCATGTTTAGATATGATCTCATGAATGGAATGCTACTACTTAGACGCGAGAACAAGGAAAACCATATGCTCAAACCAAATTCAAACTCCACAAATTGAAACACACAACACTCAAGATTAAAGTCAAGGGTTGTAACGGGGCTTGGGGAGTTGGCTAACAACGAAAG
This sequence comes from Heteromeles arbutifolia, assembly GCA_024362995.1. Taxonomy (NCBI): domain Eukaryota; kingdom Viridiplantae; phylum Streptophyta; class Magnoliopsida; order Rosales; family Rosaceae; genus Heteromeles; species Heteromeles arbutifolia. The sequence continues at coordinate 30,560,557 of JANCRC010000002.1, read as the reverse complement.
GATAGGAAAAACAAACGTTCTTAAAGCAATAGCAAGCAAAATAATGAATATGACACTTAGAACTCCCTTTAGCATGCAGAAATCAACTTTGATACATAAAAGGGAAGATCACACATACTTAGGGCCAAATTCAACTTTCTAGACCCTTTCTTCAACAACCAACACTTGTGAGCTTATTCTCACTTATTTTGAACACTTTTCATACTTTTTCACATACTTTTATTTTTCTTTTCTTTTTCTCACGAAGTTTCTTTTTTTTTTCTTTTTTTTTTTTGTGCCCTCTTTGTTTACTTTGGCACACACCCACACACCACTTCCCTTCCCCGACACTTGTTTGCTGCCCCAGTAACGAACAAAGGGAATTCACTCTAGGTCATGCTTCACTATGCCTTATGATAGGAGCATATTTATGCTACTTAGTTAGTGTGTTTCCTTACATTTGCTTAGCTATTTGTTGCTTAGTATAGTGTTTAAAGTCATTTTCGTGTGTTTTTAGGTCCAAGAAGCAAAGTTGGCAAAAAGATGCATTTTGGAGCATTTTAGAGCAAATCTGGGCTTGGAATGGATAGCACAAGCAATGGGCATAAGGATGGACGAATTTGGAGTTCAAATGAAGTTAGGAATATGTTTCAAGGTTGGAGAAATAAATTCAAATCATTGAAGATAAGGAATCAGCTCAAAAGAAGGAGGATTATCCAAAACATTATCCAAACAACCTTATCTTATCTTATCTTATCCAATCCTGATCTTATCTTAACAGACCTTATCCTATCCTAATCCTTTTCTAATTCAATTTCTGGTACAATGAGGGTTTATTTTCTGATTGGGGGATATTTAAATTAAAGTTCTAGAAACTCTAAGCCTTGCCGCACCTAGCTTTCCAGAAAACCTGATTTCCTTGCCTTGCAAGGCTTTCTAGAAGCCTTATCCCACCTTATCCTATTGTGCCGCACCTAAGGCCCTTTCCCATTGGAAATCTGATTGTTTTGAGCCTATTTCTGAATGGATTTGGTTTTCTAGAAGTCCCAATCTGATTCACCTAGGGTTTTGGTGCCTATATATATACAAATCAATCCTTTGCCGTGCACACCACCCATCCATACGAATTCTACACCACCCATCCATACGAATTCTACACCACCCTCCATACACAACCATTCACGCCAGAAATCATCCCCTACCCCCTGCCGTGCCATATCATCCACACAAACCCAGAAAACCCCTCTTGTGCCGCAGCTATTCAAGGAAGGAGAAGGTGCCACTCTAAGTCGTGACTATTGCTGGAGCGTTCTTAGGTGTTGTCTATCCTTGGTCTCAATGTTTCAATTTAGTTTTCTTTGTTTAATTGCTGTCATGAGGAACTAAACCCCTATTAGTTAGAGGGGGAATTTGAAGCCATGAATATATGTTTCTTATGATTTGATTCACTCCAGTTACGATTTCATAAAGTATGAATGTGGTTTACTTTTCTGTGCTTATTAAGAACTTGTTTATGTATGTGGGTTGGGGGTCGACACTTGATTTGCATGCATAAATTTGATGCTAGGATATAAGGGAATTTCACCTAATCGTTATGAACTTATATTCACAAGTAGTAAAGGTTGCTAGTCACAATTGTGTTAAGTAAACCCTAGGCTGGATTAACATGCGTATTCCATAGTTATGAATGCCTTGTCAATGTTTATGATTTCCATGGAACTTAATGATCTTTGATATGTATCTCTATCATGCGTATTCCATAGTTAGGGAACTTGATAAGAATAATTTGGTTGTGATGCGTTATCCATTCAATTCAATGAACTTAGGGAAATCTGAGAATTAATTAGTTCTATACAATTAATTTGGAACATTGTCATTCATAGTTTATCGAAAGAGTAACTGGGAATCAAGTTGTATGCATATGTTTATGTGTGGATAAGGATCCCTCTAACTAGCCATTCACCCATTCAAATCACCAATTTCGTGCCTTTTTAAGTTGTCTTTGCAAAGTTTCTGTTTTAGTTTTAAATTCGTCAAAAACAATCCCCCTTTCATTTAAACTTGTTTTTAGAGTCAAAACCTGTTTTCTCTTAAGTGTTTGAGTCTTTTAAGTTCTATTTTCGTCAAAATCACTTGTTAGGTCTAGATTTGAGTCTTTTTTTATTGTTTCTTGCTGTTTTTAGTGTTTTAAGTTAGTTTTGAGTCATTAGAGTCTAGTTTAGTGTTTTTGAGTCTTATTTGTGTTGATTAGCATCCCTAGTTAATCCCCGGTTTAGAACGATCCCTACTTGCATCTTTACTACAATTGTCATCAATAGGGTTTAATTTGTGTGTCAAGTAATTTTCACATCAAATTTTGGCGCCGTTGCTGGGGATTAGCAAACTTGCTAATCTCCCTAGTTTCTGCCGTGTATTTTAACTTGTTTTTGTTTCTGTTTTGCTTAGTTTTCTGATTTGTTTTGTTTTCTTTGTTTTAGGTACTAGTGTATGACTCGAAGTTCTCAACCCGTTCACGCACATATCTTGGAGTTTAACGACGATTTTGAGCGAGATTTGAGAAGGAAGAGGAAGCACCCAGAACCTGATCTACTTAGTTCAAGTTCTAATTCCGAATCTGAAGTTGAAATTGAAGAAGATTTGGAAGAGGAGCACGACATGGCTGCAGATAACCGAACAATCAAAGAACTTTCAGCCTCGGGATTGGACAATGCGACCCCTTTATGCATTCAATATCCTAGGGCGGCTCAAGGCAAAACTGATGAGTTTGAATTGAAGTCTAGCTTGTTGCACCACATCCCCAAATTCCACGGGTTGTCCATGGAAGATCCGAACAAGCACTTGAAGGAATTTGAAGTGGTTTGTTCAAGCATGACCCCTGTCAATGTTGATGGAAGTATATTGAAGATGAAAGCCTTTCCATTCTCTCTTTTGGAAAAGGCTAAGGATTGGCTCTACGAACTAGCACCTGGAACCGTTACTTCATGGGAAAGCATGAAGCGCGCATTCTTAGAGAAATTTTTCCCAACTTCAAGAGTCATTCTCTTGAGGAAAAAGATAAGTGGCATTCAACAAAACCAAGGGGAATCGTTTCCAGCCTATTATGAGCGTTTCAAGGCGCTTGTTGCTTCTTGTCCACAACACCAAATGAAGGAAGAGCTTCTCCTCCAATATTTCTATGAAGGACTTCTCCCCATTGAGAGACAAATGCTTGATGCTTCAGCGGGAGGAGCTTTGGTTGACAAAACACCCGTGGCTGCCAAGACTCTAATTGCAAATCGAGCCTTGAATGCTCAACAATACGAAGGAGTTGGACAGAGAGAAGGGCCACGGCAACAACAAGTGAATGAGGTAAATGCAATTTCAGAATTACAATCTCAAATGGCTAATCTCACTCTTCTTTTGTCACAGGTTGTGGATGGAAACAAAGCACAAGGGCCGGCCATATGTGGAGTGTGTTCTATGCAGGGACATCTCAACGATCAATGCCCTCAATTGATTGAGAATGGGGGTTGGGAAACTGCCCAAGCCGTGGGTTTCCAAGGCCAAACCCAACAAAGACACGACCCATACTCAAACACATACAATCCGGGATGGAGAGATCATCCAAACTTCAAGTGGAGGGATTCTCAGCAAGCACAGCCACAAAGCGGATTTAGACAGCCCCCTGGGATGTTTCCAAGGCCATATGCAGCCCCACAACCTCACCCAACTTCGGCCCAAACCAATTAAGGTTCGTCGTTAAATAATGATAAAATTCTTCAAGCACTAACCTCTTTGACGCAGGACATGCAGAGCATAAAACATCAAGTTAAAGAGGTGGATGAATTGAAGAAACAAATGGGTCAAATGGCTGAATTCATGGGCCAATTCCGAGAACAAGGCAGGTTGCCTAGTTCAACCGTTGTTAATCCTAAGGGAGGATTTGAAACTGCCCAAGCAATCACGTTGAGAAGTGGTAAGCAGGTTGGAACTGATTCACAACCATCTAGATCAAGTCAAGAAGAGGACAAGAAGCTGCAATTGGAGGAGGATGAAGCACCCAAACCTACGGCAAGGAATGCACAATCCTTGCCGCAGCCAATCCCCATTCCTAAACCGTCCTCAACCATCAAGGTAAGTTCCAATATGAATTCTTCAAGCTCTACTCCACTAATTGTGCCCTTTCCTGGCAGGTTGCGGCAATCAAAGAAAGAGGATGCTGAAAAAGACATTCTAGAGACATTCCGGAAAGTTCAAGTCAATATCCCACTCCTTGATGCAATAAAGCAAGTCCCAAGGTATGCTAAGTTTTTGAAAGAGCTTTGTACAACAAGGAGAAGGATTTCTAACAAAGAAGTGGTTCAAGTAAGTGAGAATGTCTCTGCTGTTTTACAAAGGAAATTACCCCCTAAATGCAAAGATCCGGGTAGTTTTACAATTCCTTGTGTTATTGGAAATACTCGTTTTGAATCTGCCATGTTAGACTTAGGTGCATCTATAAATGTCATGCCATACTCTATTTATGCATCTATGAACTTAGGTGAGCTTAAAAACGATGGTGTTATTATCCAATTAGCCGATCGTTCTAATGCATATCCAAAAGGAGTTTTGGAAGATGTTTTGGTGCAGGTTGGAAATCTGATTTTTCCAGCGGATTTTTATGTGCTTGACATGGAGGATACACCCCATTCTACCCCATTGCCGATCCTCCTTGGGAGACCTTTCATGAAAACAGCCCGCACCAAGATCGATGTGTTCAAAGGGACGTTGACAATGGAATTTGATGGGGAAGTTATTGATTTCAATCTTGCTGAAACTATTAAATTTCCTAAAGAAAATCATTCTTGTTTTGCTATTGATATATTCGATGAATTGGCGCAGGATTACCTTGATTCCTTGGATAGGGACCCCCTTGAATCAACAATTGCACAAGGAATTGGGCAAAAACCCAATATTGCCGTGCCTATAAGAGAAGAAGAGGCCGAGATGGTGGCTGCCCTAGAGTCACTACCTCAGCACCATGGTAAGCCTTCAAAACCAATTTCAATTCCAATTTCTACTAACAAGTTGTTACCCTCAGTGATTCAGGCACCCATACTTGAGCTTAAACCATTGCCGGATCATTTGAAGTACGTCTTTTTGGGAGATAACGAGACATTGCCCGTCATTGTATCCTCCACACTCACGGCAACAGAGGAAGGAAAGTTAATTCAGGTGTTGAAAGAGCACAAAACAGCCATTGGATGGACATTGGCCGATATTAGGGGGATTAGCCCTACAACATGCATGCATCGCATACTTCTAGAGGAGGGGGCTAAACCAACTCGAGAGGCTCAACGCCGACTCAACCCTCCAATGATGGAAGTTGTGAAGAAGGAAATTATAAAGCTTCTTGATTGTGGAGTAATTTATCCAATCTCAGATAGCCGTTGGGTTTCACCAGTGCAATGTGTTCCAAAGAAATCCGGAGTCACTGTGGTGAAGAATGCCGAGAATGAACTTGTGCCCACACGTATCCAAACAGGTTGGAGAGTGTGCATTGACTATAGGAAGCTAAACGCCACCACGAGGAAGGACCACTTCCCTTTGCCGTTCATTGATCAAATGCTTGAAAGGTTAGCCGGTCATTCTTTTTATTGTTTTCTTGATGGGTACTCTGGATATAATCAGATTGTTATAGCTCCGGATGACCAAGAAAAGACCACTTTCACGTGCCCCTTTGGTACCTTTGCCTATCGTCGCATGCCATTCGGTTTATGCAATGCACCTGCCACCTTTCAAAGATGCATGGTAAGTATCTTTTCAGATTTTGTGGAGAAAATTATTGAGGTATTCATGGATGATTTTAGTGTTTTTGGGGATTCGTTTGATGGGTGCTTAGATAATCTCACTTTGATTCTAAAACGTTGCACTGAAACTAACCTTGTTTTGAATTGGGAAAAATGTCACTTTATGGTAAAACAAGGCATAGTTTTAGGTCATATCATTTCAGAAAGGGGAATTGAGGTTGATAAATCAAAAATAGATCTTGTACGCTACTTACCCTCTCTTACTTCGGTTAGAGAGGTTCGTTCTTTTCTTGGACATGCAGGATTCTATAGGCGATTCATCAAGGACTTTTCAAAGATTTCAAACCCTCTTTGCCGTCTCCTCCAGAAAGATGTGGCTTTTGACTTCAACGAGGAATGTGAGAAGGCATTTAAACACCTCAAAGAGATGCTAACTTCAGCCCCCATCATAGTCCCACCAGATTGGAGCCTTCCTTTTGAGCTTATGTGTGATGCTTCGGATTATGCATTAGGAGCTGTTTTGGGACAAAGGAAGGACAAGAAGCCCCATGTCATCTATTATGCATCTCGGACCTTGAATGATGCACAATTGAATTACTCTACCACTGAAAAAGAACTTCTTGCTGTTGTGTTTGCTTTAGATAAGTTTCGTTCTTATTTACTTGGTACTAAAGTTATTATTTACACTGACCATGCAGCTTTGAAGTATTTGTTCACCAAGAAAGAGGCCAAACCAAGACTCATTCGCTGGATGCTTCTTCTCCAAGAGTTCGATATTGAAATCCGGGACAAGAAGGGGAGTGAAAACGTGGTGGCTGATCACTTGAGCCGTATGGTGCATGAGGAGGATGCCGTGCCTATCCAAGAGACATTCCCAGATGAGCAGCTGCTGTCCATCAAGGTAAGTGAGCCATGGTATGCCGATGTAGTAAATTATTTGGTGTCTAAACACATTCCAAGCGAGCTAAACAAGCACCAAAGTGATAAACTTAAAAAGGATGCACGTTCTTATGTTTGGGATGACCCATACTTGTGGAAATATTGCCCTGATCAGGTTCTACGTAGGTGTGTGCATGATTCTGAGTTTAATTCAATTTTAACTTTTTGTCACACCTATGCATGTGGAGGTCACTTTGGTACTCAAAGAACAGCACATAAAGTTTTAGAATGTGGATTTTATTGGCCTACTATCTTTAGAGATGCTAGAACTTTTTGTATGACTTGTGATAGATGTCAAAGAACGGGCAATATAGGTCCTAAACAACAAATGCCGCAACACCCCATATTGAGTGTTGAAATCTTTGATGTTTGGGCTATTGATTTCATGGGTCCTTTTCCTTCCTCACATGGTTTCCTTTATATTTTGCTTGCTGTCGATTATGTGTCAAAATGGGTGGAAGCAAAAGCCACCCGAACTAATGATTCTAAAGTGGTTGCAGATTTTGTTAGAACTAACATATTTGCTAGATTTGGAATGCCAAGAGTCCTAATCAGTGATGGGGGTTCCCATTTTTGCAATCGAACCATTGAGGCGCTACTCAAGAAGTATAATGTCACGCATAAGGTTTCAACACCTTATCACCCTCAAACCAGTGGGCAAGCCGAGGTTTCAAATAGAGAAATCAAGCAGATTTTGGAGAAAACTGTAGGGCCAACTCGGAAGGATTGGAGTTTGCGTTTGAATGATGCATTGTGGGCATATCGCACTGCCTATAAAACCCCAATTGGAATGTCCCCATTTCGGCTAGTCTATGGGAAACCATGTCATCTTCCCGTCGAGTTAGAACATCGTGCACATTGGGCTGTCAAAACATTCAACATGGACATTGATGCCGCAGGTCTTCAAAGAAAGCTTCAATTGAATGAGTTAGAAGAAATTAGGAATGAAGCTTATGAGAATGCACGGATATACAAGGAGAAAACAAAGGCATTCCATGACAAGATGATTTGTAGCAAGCTGTTCTCTATAGGGCAGAAAGTGTTACTTTTCAATTCTCGCCTTCGTCTATTTCCAGGTAAGTTGCGTTCTAAGTGGATTGGTCCTTTTGTGGTTACTAATGTTTTTCCTCATGGTGCAGTCCAAATTCAAAGTTTAAAAACGCAACAAGAATTCAAAGTGAATGGACATCGATTGAAGCCATATTATGAGCACTTTGAAGAGCACATTACGGAGGATATATCCCTTAATGCCGTGGCCCCCATTGAAGAATAGAGGGAAGGTTCGTCCGGCTGGAAGACGTTAAAGCAAGCGCTTCTTGGGAGGCAACCCATGCAAATAAAGACGACCTAGGAACTCTCCGGCTCCAAAACCAGATTTGCGTTTCTAAACCCTACTCTTTATTGCTTTTCCTTTGCCATCTTGTTATGTTAGTTAGTTGTGTTGATTGCTGTTTGCTTTCTGTGAGTATATGTTTGAAACATTGAGGACAATGTTTGGTTTAAGTGTGGGGGGGTAACAAAGTGTTTTTGCATGAAATTCGTGGGTTTTTATCCCCTATCACTTTGAATGTTGTTTTCAGTGTTTTTAAGTGTTTTTAAGCTGTTTTGGTATGTTTTAGTGTGTTTTGAAAAGAAAATCCGAAAATACCATAAAAATTTGAAAAATTGTTTTGAAAAACCCAAAAAGAGTTGTTTTTGTGTGTTTGTTTGTGTCTTAGGGTACCTTCCAACACAATGATGAGGATTTGGTTTTTAATTGCATAACTGTTAGAGAAAGTTACAAACATGGATGAAAGTTTGATATGCTCTTTGGTTTATGCTTGGTTGTAGTTAACATTCATGAATTCACATGTAATCACAAAAAGGATAAAATCAGTTTTTGTAACATGCTTGAAGGAAGTAACTCAAACTAACGCTACAACCCTGAGAGACTTGAGCCTTTAACGTTCTTTGGAGAGTTAAAAATCTGTGCATTCTTTGTTTTCTAAAGTCGTTGCATGATCTCATTATTCTTTGCTTGGTTGCTACTTAGAAGGCGTTTCATTATTTAGTTCCAAATACTAGAACTCATACCCGTTTCATTCAAAGCATGAAATTGATTAGCATAACACATAATCAAGATGAAGTTGTTTAGTTTAAAACCAGAGCTAAAAAGCCTAACCCTTTGCATATGTATTGTAGGTTTAACCCTTTTTGAGCCTTGTTTAGCCTATGTTCTTTGTTTACCCACATTATCCTTACCTAGCCTAGATTAGGACCATCCTTACCCTTGTTCTTAAGGCATAGTAAGCATGACTTAGAGTGAATTCCCTTTGTTCGTTATTTGGGCAGCAAACAAGTGTGGGGGAAGGGATTGATGTGTCTGATTGTGTGCCAACAAAGTATTAAGAGGGCACGGGAAGAAAAAGAAAAGAAAAAAAAAGAGAAAAATTCGTGTGAAAAAGAAAAGGAAAAGAAAAGTTGTGAAAAAGTATGAAAAGTGTTCAAAATAAGTGAGAATAAGCTCACAAGTGTTGATTGTTGAAGAAGGGGTCCAAAACGTTGAAATTGGCCCTAAAAATATGTGTAATCTTTCCCTTTGTGTTCAAAGTGTACGGCTGCATTCAAGAAAGGGGAGTTCTAAGTGTCATATTCATTGCTTTGCTTGCTATTGCTTTAAGAACGTTTGTTTTCCTTACCTTTCTTTGTTAGCCAATACCCCTAGCCCCGTTATAACCCTATACTTCAATCTTGAGTGTTATGTGTTTCAATATGTGGAGTTTGGGATTGGTATGAGCATATGGTGTCCCTGGTTCTCGCATCTAAGTAGTAGCATTCCATTCATGAGATCATATCTATACATGCATTCCAGAAATTGCTTTCTTTGTTATACATATATGTGAGTATTAGTTTTCATATTTACATCAATCTTCTCACATATAACTAGTGTAGGGAGTGTAGTCAGAAAATCTGTGTGATTGAGTGCATATCTAGTAAGGAATTGAGGGATTCTCTAAGGCATGTTACTACATTCAAAATGTTGTTTTAATTGATTAAATGCGAGCTAATGTGTGGTAACTTTGATTAAGTATGTGCTCAAGGGTAGGGATAACTAAAATCTGTGGGAGTAATGATCTTTGGCATGTTATGTATCATTGAAGATCCCTGAGGTGAACGTTGGAAGGTTTAGGTTATGTTTTGTTTGTTTTGTTTTGCTTGAGGACTAGCAAAAGCTAAGTGTGGGGGAATTTGATAGGAGCATATTTATGCTACTTAGTTAGTGTGTTTCCTTGCATTTGCTTAGCTATTTGTTGCTTAGTATAGTGTTTAAAGTCATTTTCGTGTGTTTTTAGGTCCAAGAAGCAAAGTTGGCAAAAAGATGCATTTTGGAGCATTTTAGAGCAAATCTGGGCTTGGAATGGATAGCACAAGCAATGGGCATAAGGATGGACGAATTTGGAGTTCAAATGAAGTTAGGAATATGTTTCAAGGTTGGAGAAATAAATTCAAATCATTGAAGATAAGGAATCAGCTCAAAAGAAGGAGGATTATCCAAAACATTATCCAAACAACCTTATCTTATCTTATCTTATCCAATCCTTATCTTATCTTAACAAACCTTATCCTATCCTAATCCTTTTCTAATTCAATTTCTGGTACAATGAGGGTTTATTTTCTGATTGGGGGATATTTAAATTAAAGTTCTAGAAACTCTAAGCCTTGCCGCACCTAGCTTTCCAGAAAACCTGATTTCCTTGCCTTGCAAGGCTTTCTAGAAGCCTTATCCCACCTTATCCTATTGTGCCGCACCTAAGGCCCTTTCCCATTGGAAATCTGATTGTTTTGAGCCTATTTCTGAATGGATTTGGTTTTCTAGAAGTCCCAATCTGATTCACCTAGGGTTTTGGTGCCTATATATATACAAATCAATCCTTTGCCGTGCACACCACCCATCCATACGAATTCTACACCACCCATCCATACGAATTCTACACCACCCTCCATACACAACCATTCACGCCAGAAATCATCCCCTACCCCCTGCCGTGCCATATCATCCACACAAACCCAGAAAACCCCTCTTGTGCCGCAGCTATTCAAGGAAGGAGAAGGTGCCACTCTAAGTCGTGACTATTGCTGGAGCGTTCTTAGGTGTTGTCTATCCTTGGTCTCAATGTTTCAATTTAGTTTTCTTTGTTTAATTGCTGTCATGAGGAACTAAACCCCTATTAGTTAGAGGGGGAATTTGAAGCCATGAATATATGTTTCTTATGATTTGATTCACTCCAGTTACGATTTCATAAAGTATGAATGTGGTTTACTTTTCTGTGCTTATTAAGAACTTGTTTATGTATGTGGGTTGGGGGTCGACACTTGATTTGCATGCATAAATTTGATGCTAGGATATAAGGGAATTTCACCTAATCGTTATGAACTTATATTCACAAGTAGTAAAGGTTGCTAGTCACAATTGTGTTAAGTAAACCCTAGGCTGGATTAACATGCGTATTCCATAGTTATGAATGCCTTGTCAATGTTTATGATTTCCATGGAACTTAATGATCTTTGATATGTATCTCTATCATGCGTATTCCATAGTTAGGGAACTTGATAAGAATAATTTGGTTGTGATGCGTTATCCATTCAATTCAATGAACTTAGGGAAATCTGAGAATTAATTAGTTCTATACAATTAATTTGGAACATTGTCATTCATAGTTTATCGAAAGAGTAACTGGGAATCAAGTTGTATGCATATGTTTATGTGTGGATAAGGATCCCTCTAACTAGCCATTCACCCATTCAAATCACCAATTTCGTGCCTTTTTAAGTTGTCTTTGCAAAGTTTCTGTTTTAGTTTTAAATTCGTCAAAAACAATCCCCCTTTCATTTAAACTTGTTTTTAGAGTCAAAACCTGTTTTCTCTTAATTGTTTGAGTCTTTTAAGTTCTATTTTCGTCAAAATCACTTGTTAGGTCTAGATTTGAGTCTTTTTTTATTGTTTCTTGCTGTTTTTAGTGTTTTAAGTTAGTTTTGAGTCATTAGAGTCTAGTTTAGTGTTTTTGAGTCTTATTTGTGTTGATTAGCATCCCTAGTTAATCCCCGGTTTAGAACGATCCCTACTTGCATCTTTACTACAATTGTCATCAATAGGGTTTAATTTGTGTGTCAAGTAATTTTCACATCACCTTAAAAACAAGGGTAAGGATGGTCCTAATCTAGGCTAGGTAGGGATAATGTGGGTTAACAAAGAACATAGGCTAAACAAGGCTCAAAAGAGTTAAACCTACAAAACAAATGAGAAAGGGGTGCGGCTGTTTGGCTCTTGGTTCACTACACAACTTCATCTTGGTATGTGTTATGCACTTCAATATCATGCTTTGAATGAAACGGGTATGAGTTCTAGTATTTGGAACTAAATAATGAAACGCATTCTAAATAGCAACCAAGCAAAGAATGATGAGATCATGCAACGACTTTAGAAAACAAGAATGTCAAGATTAATAACTCTCCAAACAAAGTTTAGGCTCAAGTCTCTCAAGGTTGTAGCGTTTGTTTGAGTTTCTTCCTTCAACCATGTTACAAAAACTGATTTTATCCTTTTTGTGATTACATGTGAATTCATGAATGTCAACTATTACCAAGCATAAACAAAAGAGCATATCAAACTTCAATCCAAGTTTGTAACTTTCTTTAACAGTCATGCAATTAAAAACCAAATCCTCATCATTGTGTTGGAAGGTACCCTAAGACACAAACACACAAAAACGACTCTTTTTGGTATTTTTCAAAACTTTTTCCATTTTTTTTTGTAAATTTTCGTATTTTTCTTTCAAGACACATAAAAACACTTCAAAACACACTAAAAACACTCAAAACAGTGAAAAACAACCTTAGAAGTGATAGGTGATAAAAACCCACGAATTTTTCATGAAAACACTTTGTTTACCCCCCCCCCCCCCCCACACTTAAACCAAACATTGTCCTCAATGTTTCAAACATAGACACACACAAAAGTAAGCAAACAACACAACTAACAAACATAACAAAGATGGCAAAGTAAAAGCAATAAAGAGTAGGGTTTAGAAACGCAAATCTGGTTGTGGAACCGGAGAGTTCCTAGGTCTTCTTTATTTGCATGGGTTGCCTCCCAAGAAGCACTTGCTTTAACGTCTTCCAGCCAGACAATACCTCCTTTTAAGCTCCATTAGGGACCACGGCATGGAATTGATCTTTGAATGGAAGGTGATACTTGAAATGATCCGGCAATGGTTTAAATTCTAAAGTTGGTGCCTGAATCATTAACAACAGCCAGTTAGTAGAAAACAAAATTGAAATTAGGGGAGGTGGCTTACCTGCTTGCTTCAACACAAACTCAATGACAAACACCACATCTTTGAAAGTTTCAGGGACTTTGAACTTGGCCAGATTTACTATGATGGTTGTGACTTGTCCCGTGTCATCAAACTCAACTTCCTACTAATGATTTCAATATTTCTGAAACCATGAGATATCCTAATGATGATCACTCTTGTTTTTCTATTGATATTATTTATTCTTTGGCGCAGAGGTATTTGGAAGATTTGAATGACGATGCACTTGAAAAGGTCATTACAAGAGGGATGGAGCTCAACAACAAGTGGGCAGAACCCATGCTAACCCACGGCACACATGAACCAATCCATGTCGTGCCCTCTTGTGAGGAATTCATTGAGATGGTTGCTGCCCTTGAGTCACTACCCATGCATGAGTGTAAGTCTCCTAACTTTGATTCAATTCCCGTTTCGACTAATAAGTTGCTTCCTTCAGTGATTCAGGCACCTACCCTTGAACTTAAACTGTTACCAAATCATTTGAAGTATGTTTTCTTGGGGGAAAAAGAGACCTTACCTGCCATTATTTCCTCATCCCTCACGGCACAAGAAGAAGAGAAGCTAGTGCGTGTTTTAAGGGAGTTCAAATCTGCCCTAGGATGGACCTTAGCCGACATCAAGGGGATAAGCCCTACAACTTGCATGCATCACATATTTCTTGAGGAGGGGGCCAAACCAACTAGAGAGGCTCAACGCCGTCTCAACCCTCCGATGATGGAAGTTGTGAAAAAAGAGATAATCAAGCTACTTGATTGTGGAGTGATCTATCCTATCTCCGATAGCCGTTGGGTCTCACCTATCCAAGTTGTTCCCAAGAAATCTGGAGTGACGGTCGTGGAGAACGCTGAGAATGAGCTTGTGCCCACCCGGATCCAAACCGGTTGGCGAGTATGCATTGACTATAGAAAGATCAACGCCACAACAAGAAAGGATCACTTTCCATTGCCATTCCTTGATCAAATGCTTGAGAGGTTAGCGGGTCATTCATTTTATTGTTTTCTTGATGGATACTCTGGTTATAATCAAATTGTCATCGCCCCGGATGATCAAGAAAAGACCACTTTCACTTGTCCCTTTGGAACATTTGCATATCGACGCTTGCCATTCGGTTTATGCAATGCCCCTGCCACGTTTCAAAGGTGTATGGTTAGTATATTTTCTGATTATGTTGAAAGGATTATTGAAATATTCATGGATGATTTTAGTGTGTTTGGTGATTCATTCGATAATTGCTTGGATAACCTCACTTTAATCTTGAAACGTTGTGTTGAAACAAACCTTGTGTTAAATTGGGAGAAATGTCATTTCATGGTTAAACAAGGTATTGTTTTGGGTCACATAATCTCTGAAAAAGGTATTGAGGTTGATAAGTCTAAAATAGATCTTGTACGCTACTTACCCTCTCCTACTTCGGTTAGAGAGGTTCGTTCTTTTCTTGGTCATGCAGGATTCTATAGACGATTTATCAAGGATTTTTCCAAGATTGCACCGCCCCTATGCCGTCTCCTACAAAAGGAAGTGTCGTTTGAATTTAACGAGGCGTGTGAGAAAGCATTCAACCATCTCAAGGCCTTACTCACCACGGCACCAATCATCACTCCACCAGACTGGAGCATTCCCTTTGAGCTCATGTGTGATGCATCGGATTATGCAATTGGAGCTGTTTTGGGCCAAAGGAAAAACAAGCAGCCACATGTCATTTATTATGCTTCACGCACCTTAAATGACGCCCAATTGAATTATTCCACAACTGAAAAAGAACTCTTGGCTGTTGTATTTGCATTAGATAAGTTTCGGTCTTATTTAATTGGCACTAAAGTCATTGTTTTCACTGATCATGCAGCTCTGAAGTACTTGCTCACCAAAAAGGAAGCTAAACCAAGACTCATTCGCTGGATGCTTTTACTTCAAGAGTTCGATATTGAAATTAGGGACAAGAAAGGGTGTGAAAATGTGGTGGCTGACCACCTAAGCCGTATGGAGCATCATGAGGAGTCCTTACCCATTGCTGAAACGTTTCCTGATGAACAATTGCTGTCCATAAAGGTAAGTGAACCTTGGTATGCTGATTTGGTTAACTTTTTGGTGTCTAAACAATTTCCAAACACGTTCACCAGACACCAACGTGATAAGCTCAGGAATGATGCACGGTTTTATGTGTGGGATGATCCATACTTATGGAAATTTTGCCCTGATCAGATTGTACGTCGATGTGTGCAAGATTCTGAATTTCATTCAATTTTGAGCTTTTGTCATACATATGCATGTGGTGGTCACTTTGGCACACAAAGAACAGCACTTAAGGTGTTACAATGTGGATTCTATTGGCCTAGTATCTTCAAAGATGCTAGAACTTTTTGTTTAACATGTGATAAATGCCAAAGAACAGGAAATATCAGTGCAAGAGATCAAATGCCGCAGGTTTCCATCCTCAATTTTGAAATTTTTGATGTTTGGGGTATTGATTTTATGGGTCCCTTCCCTTCCTCGTTTGGTTTCATGTATATTTTGCTTGCGGTTGATTATGTGTCAAAGTGGGTGGAAGCAAAAGCCACCCGGACTAATGATTCTAAAGTGGTTGCAGATTTCATTAGAACTAACATATTTGCAAGGTTTGGCATGCCACGAGTGATCATAAGTGATGGAGGGTCTCACTTTTGCAACCAGACCATTGAGGCGTTGTTTCGAAAGTACAATGTCAACCATAAGGTTTCTACACCTTATCACCCTCAAACGAATGGCCAAGCCGAGGTTTCTAACCGAGAAATCAAGCAAATACTTGAAAAGACCGTTGGACCGACAAGGAAGGATTGGAGATCACGTTTAGATGATGCACTGTGGGCATATCGTACAGCATACAAAACACCCATTGGGATGTCCCCATTTCGGCTCATCTATGGCAAGCCCTGCCATCTACCCGTGGAGCTTGAGCACAAGGCACATTGGGCGGTCAAGACCTTCAATATGGATGTGGACATGGCTGGAAATCAAAGAAAGCTTCAATTGAATGAACTTGAAGAGATTAGGCATGACGCTTATGAGAATGCTGCATTTACAAGGAGAAGACCAAGGCTTTCCATGACAAACTGATTCGTGGCAAAACATTCTCCTTAGGGCAGAAAGTGCTATTGTTCAATTCCCGTCTCCGTTTGTTTCCCGGTAAGTTACGTTCAAAGTGGATTGGACCGTTTGTTATTACTAACATATCTCCTTATGGTGCAATCCAGATTCAAAGCCTAAAAACAGGTCATGAATTCCAAGTAAACGGACAGCGTTTGAAGCCTTACTATGAGCACTTTGAGGAGCATGCCGTGGAGGAGATTTCTCTTCAGGCCGTGGGCTCCAATGGGGAGTGAATGAGTTCTTCGTCCGGCTGCAAGACGTTAAAGCAAGCGCTTCTTGGGAGGCAACCCATGCATTCAACAAGGGAAGACTTAGGATTCACTCCAATTCCAGATTTGCGTTCCTAAACCCTTCTCTTTGTTGTTGTTTCTTTTCTGCCATGCTTAGTGTGTTTTTTTTCGTTGTTTGTTAGTTTGTTTGTTTTTTTTTGTGTGAGCTTATGCTTGAAACATTGAGGACAATGTTTGATTTAAGTGTGGGGGGGTAAATAAGTGTTTTTGCATGAAATTCGTGGGATTTTATCACCCCCTAACTTCAAAAGTTGTTCCTTGCTGTTTTTAAGTGTTTTTAAGCTGTTTTGGTATGTTTTAGTTTGTTTTGGCTTAAAAATCCGAAAATCTCAGAAAAATTTGAAAAATTGTTGTGAAAAACCCAAAAAGAGTTGTTTTTGTGTTGTTTTGGTGAGTTTGTGTCTTAGGTACCTTCCAACACAATGATGAGGATTTGGTTTTTAATTGCATGACTGTTAAAGAGAGTTATAAACATGGATGAAAGTTTGATTTACTCTTTGGTTTATGCTTGGTTGTGGTTATAATTTATGAATTCACATGCAATCATAAAGGATAAAATCAGTTTTTGTAACATGCTTGAAGGAAGGAACTCAAATTAACGCTACAACCTTGTGAGACTTGTGCCTTAAACGTTCTTTTGGAGAGTTATAATCTGTGCATTTGTTGTTTTCTAAAGTCGTTGCATGATCTCATTATTCTTTGCTTGGTTGCTACTTAGAAGGCGTTTCATCATTTAGTTCCAAACACTAGAACTCATGCCCATTCCATTCAAAGCATGACATTGATTTGCATAACACACGATCAAGATGAAGTTAATTAGTGAACCACCACAGCCAAATAGCCGAACCCCCTATGTTATATGTTTTGTAGGTTTAAACCCCGTTGAGCCATATTTAGCCTATGTTCTTTGTTAACCACATTATCCTCACCTAGCCTAGTTTAGGACCATCCATACCCTTGTTCTTAAAGGATAGTGAAGCATGAATTAGAAAGAATTCCTTTTGCTTGTCCTTTTGCAGAAAACAAGTGTGGGGGAAGGGATTTTGTGTGTGTGTGTGCCAAAATCTTTAATAAGGTACGGGTTAGAAAAAAAAAAAAACAAGAAAGAAAAAGAAAAGGTTGTGAAAAGATTGAAAAAGAGTTGAAAAGTATGTGAAAGAGAGTTCTAAAGTGTTGTTTGTTGAAGGAAGGGTCCAAAACATAAAAATTCAGCCCTAGAATGTGTATTTCTTCCCTTTTGGTGTTTAAAGTTGATTTCTGCATTCAAAAGTGAATTCCAAGTGTCAATTTCATTACTTTGCTTACTATTTCTTTAAGAACCTTTGTTTTTCCTTACCTTTCTTTGTTAGCCAATACCCCCAAGCCCCGTTACAACCCTTTAACTTCAATCTTGGGTGTTGTGTGTTTCAATATGTGGAGTTTGGAATTGGTATGAGCATATGGTGTCACTGGTTCTCGCATCTAAGTAGTAGCATTCCATTCATGAGATCATATCTAAACATGTTTATTAACTCCAGAAATTGCTTTCTTTGTTATAAACATATGTGAGTGTTCGTTTTCATGTTTACATCAATCTTCTCACATATACCTAGTGTAGGGTGTGTAGTCAGAAAAAGTGTGTGAAAATTGAGTGCATATCTTGTAAGGAATTGAGTGAATTCTCTAAGGCATGTTACCACATTCAAAACATCGTTTTAATTGGTTAAATGTGAACTAGTAAGTGGTGACTGTGATTAAGTATGTGCTCAAGTGTTAAGTTGACTAAAATCTGTGCAAGTGATGATTTTTAATATGTCATGTGCATTGGAAATCCCTGAGGCAAATGTTGGAAGGTGTAGGTTGTGTTTTGTTTATTTTGTTTCGTTTGTTTTCTTTTGTTTGTTTGTTTTGCTCGAGGACTAGCAAAAGCTAAGTGTGGGGGAATTTGATAGGAGCATATTTATGCGACTTAGTTGGCTTGTTCTTGTGCATTTATGTTGTGTTTTCTTAGTTATTTTAGTGTTTAAAGCCATTTTGTGTGTTTCTAGGTCCTAAAGACAAAGTATGCAAGAAGATGTATTTTGGAGCATTTTGGAGCAAAATTGGGCTTGGAATGGATATCACATGTTTGGAGCAAAAGGAATGGACGAAATTGAAGACTTGAAGATGTTAGGATTCCTAATCAAAGAAGGATTCCTAATCAACGAAGGATTCCTAATTGAAGATGGATTCCTAGAAGAATGAGGATTCCTACTCACATAAGGATTCCTACTCAAACAAGGATTCCTACTTGAAGTAGGAAAGTTAAGCCAAGGTTTCCTATTTTGGTTTGCCTTTCCTAATCCTAAATGTTTCCAAATTCCAGCAACTTTGAAGGCTTCCTATGCATTCTAGGACACAAATTGAAGGACTTAGACCACTTAAGGACCCTTGCCGCACCTCCTTACCCCTTTCCTCTTCCTTGCCGTGCAAGGGAGAGGGTTATTTCCTGTTTCCTTGCATTAAAACACATTCCTTTTTAATTTAAAGTCTTTGCCGCACACCCCTGGCACTTTCCCTTAGTTTTCTGATTTTGTTTCCTCTTTCCAGATGCTTTTGACTTAATTTCTGATTACCTAAATAAGTTAGGGTTTTAATTTCCCTAAAACCTTTAAATAAACTTCCTTGTTGCAGCCACAGAGGATCCTTTCATCCATCCACACAACCTGTCTCGCCAGAATTCCTTCCCCAACCCTAGCCGCACCTATCCTTCACCATTCTCCATAGTTTCTGACCAAAAACACTCCCTGTCGCACCATACATCCATCCTAGCCAATAACCCAGCCATCTACACCACTCATAACCCCCAAAACTCACCAACAACCCTTGTGCCGCAGCAAAGAGGAAGGAAGAAAGCCCTTGGACGTGCCTGCCATTCAAGTTAGGATTGCTGGAACGTTTAGGTGTAATCTTTCTTTTGTTTTCAATGTTTCAATTCAATAATCTTTGTTCTGTGAGTATGAGGAACTAAATCCCTCTTAGCTAGGGGGGGATTCGAAACCATGATTATACTTGCAATATGATTTGATTACATCCAGTTGTGATTCATAAGTTGTGAATTCAATTTACTTATCTGTTCATATTATAACTGATTTGTGTGTGTTAATTGAGGTGGCCAACTTAATTTGCATGCATGAATTTGATGCTAGAATATAAGGGAGTTTCACCTAATCGTTATGAACTTATATTCACAAGTAGTGAAGGTTGCTAGTCACGATCGCGTTAAGAAAATTCTTGGCATAAGTATCATGCAATTCATAGTTACAAGTGCCTCGTCAATGCTTATGATTTTCATAGAACTTAATGATCCTTGCTTGTATCTCTATTATGCAATTCATGTAGGGAACTTGTGGGGAATGCTTTGGGTTGTCGTATGCAATCATCCAATTCAATAAAATTAGGAAAATCTGAGGGTTAATTAGTGCAATTCACGGTTAATCTGGGGCGTTGAGGATTCGTGGTTTATGGAAAGCAACTGGAAATCGTTTTGTATGCAAGTGTGTCATGTGTGGAGAAGAACCTCCTAGTTATTCCATCATCCATAGTTTTCACCCAATTTCGTGCAGATTTCATTAAGTACTTTAAGTTTCTTGTTTTGTTTTCAAATTCGTCAAAACCCAATCCCCCCTTTACTTGTTGAGTCATATTAGTTAGAAACTGTTTTAGTTTGTGTTTTTGAGTGTTTTGAGTCAAGTTAAAATCTATTTTCGTCCAAAGTAGTGTTTAGAGTCCAAAACTGCCCAGTTTGTGTTTTAGGCAGTTTTGAGTGTTTTTGTGCTGTTTTGAGTCTTTTGAGTTGTTTTAGTGTTTTAGAGTCTAGTTTTGCATTCTTTGAGTCTAGTTTAGTGTTTAAACTTTGTTTTTACGTTTTTGAGTCAGTTTCAAGTGTTTTAGCAATCCCTCCTAATCCCCGGTCTAGAACGATCCCTATGATGTGATGTAAAACAGCACACAAAATTTAACCCTCTTGTTGACAATTGTAGTATATGTATAAGTAGGGATCGTTCTAGACCGGGGATTAGGAGGGATTGCTAAAACACTGGAAACTGATAGGAGCATATTTATGCTACTTAGTTAGTGTGTTTCCTTGCATTTGCTTAGCTATTTGTTGCTTAGTATAGTGTTTAAAGTCATTTTCGTGTGTTTTTAGGTCCAAGAAGCAAAGTTGGCAAAAAGATGCATTTTGGAGCATTTTAGAGCAAATCTGGGCTTGGAATGGATAGCACAAGCAATGGGCATGAAGATGGACGAATTTGGAGTTTAAATGGAGTTGGGATTATGTTTCAAGGTTGGAGAAATAAATTCAAAACATTGAAGATAAGGAATCAGCTCAAAAGAAGGAGGATTATCCAAAACATTATCCAAACAACCTTATCTTATCTTATCTTATCCAATCCTTATCTTATCTTAACAAACCTTATCCTATCCTAATCCTTTTCTAATTCAATTCCTGGTACAATGAGGATTTATTTTCTGATTGGGGGACATTTAAATTGAGTTTCTAGAAACTCTAAGCCTTGCCGCACCTAGCTTTTCAGAAAACTTGGTTTCCTTGCCTTGCAAGGCTTTCTAGAAGCCTTATCCCACCTTATCCTATTGTGCCGCACCTTAGGCCCTTTCCCATTAGAAATCTGATTGTTTTGAACCTATTTCTGAATGGATTTGGCTTTCTAGAAGTCCCAATCTGATTCACCTAGGGTTTTGGTGCCTATATATATACAAATCAATCCTTTGCCGTGCACACCACCCCCCATACACAACCAATCACGCCAGAAATCATCCCCTACCCCCTGCCGTGCCATATCATCCACACAAACCCAGAAAACCCCTCTTGTGCCGCAGCTATTCAAGGAAGGAGAAGGTGCCACTCTAAGTCGTGACTACTGCTGGAGCGTTCTTAGGTGTTGTCTATCTTTGTTTTTAATGTTTCAATTCAGTATTCTTTGTTTAATTGCTATCATGAGGAACTAAACCCCTATTAGTTAGAGGGGGAATTTGAAGCCATGAATATATGTTTCTTATGATTTGATTCACTCCAGTTATGATTTCATAAATTGTGAATGTGGTTTGCTTAACTGTTTTATTAAGAACTTGTTCTTGTGTGTTGATTAAGGATGCATACTTAGTTTGCATGCATGAATTTGATGCTAGAATATAAGGGAATTTCACCTAATCGTTATGAACTTATATTCACAAGTAGTAAAGGTTGCTAGTCACAATCATGTTAAGTAAACCCTAGGCTGGATTAACATGCGTCTTCCATAGTTATGAATGCCTTGTCAATGTTTATGATTTCCATGGAACTTAATGATCTTTGATATGTATCTCTATCATGCGTATTCCATAGTTAGGGAACTTGATAAGAATAATTTGGTTGTGATGCGTTATCCATTCAATTCAATGAACTTAGGGAAATCTGGGAATTAATTAGTTCAATACAATTAATTCGGAACATTGTCATTCATGGTTTATCGAAAGAGTAACTGGGAATCAAGTTGTATGCATATGTTTATGTGTGGATAAGGATCCCTCTAACTAGCCATTCACCCATTCAAATCACCAATTTCGTGCATTTTTAAGTTGTCTTGACAATTTTGTTTGTTTAAGTTTAAATTCGTTCAAAAACAAATCCCCCTTTATTTTGAAGTGTTAGAATAGTTAAAATCTGTTTTGATTTGTGTTTTTAAGTGTCTTGAGTCAAGTTAAAATCTATTTTCGTCCAAAGTAGTGTTTAGAGTTCAAAACTGCCTAGTTTGTGTTTTTAGGCAGTTTTGAGTGTTTTTGTGCTGTTTTGAGTCTTTTGAGTTGTTTTAGTGTTTTAGAATTTAGTCTTGCATTCTTTGAGTCTAGTTTAGTGTTTTAAACTTTGTTTTTACGTTTTTAAGTCAGATTCAAGTGTTTAGCAATCCCTCCTAATCCCCGGTCCAGAACGATCCCTACTTATACATATACTACAATTGTCAAGAAGAGGGTTTAATTTGTGTGTCAAGTTAATTCTCACATCAAATTTTGGCGCCGTTGCCGGGGATTAGCAAACTTGCTAATCTCCCTAGTTTCTGCCGTGTATTTTAACTTGTTTTTGTTTCTGTTTTGCTTAGTTTTCTGATTTGTTTTGTTTTCTTTGTTTTAGGTACTAGTGTATGACTCGAAGTTCTCAACCCGTTCACGCACATATCTTGGAGTTTAACGACGATTTTGAGCGAGATTTGAGAAGGAAGAGGAAGCACCCAGAACCTGATCTACTTAGTTCAAGTTCTAATTCCGAATCTGAAGTTGAAATTGAAGAGGATTTGGAAGAGGAGCACGACATGGCTGCAGATAACCGAACAATCAAAGAACTTTCAGCCTCGGGATTGGACGATGCGACCCCTTTATGCATTCAATATCCTAGGGCGGCTCAAGGCAAAACTGATGAGTTTGAATTGAAGTCTAGCTTGTTGCACCACATCCCCAAATTCCACGGGTTGTCCATGGAAGATCCAAACAAGCACTTGAAGGAATTTGAAGTGGTTTGTTCAAGCATGACCCCTGTCAATGTTGATGGGAGTATATTGAAGATGAAAGCCTTTCCATTCTCTCTTTTGGAAAAGGCTAAGGATTGGCTCTACGAACTAGCACCTGGAACCGTTACTTCGTGGGAAAGCATGAAGCGCGCATTCTTAGAGAAATTTTTCCCAACTTCAAGAGTCATTCTCTTGAGGAAAAAGATAAGTGGCATTCAACAAAACCAAGGGGAATCGTTTCCAGCCTATTATGAGCGTTTCAAGGCGCTTGTTGCTTCTTGTCCACAACACCAAATGAAGGAAGAGCTTCTCCTCCAATATTTCTATGAAGGACTTCTCCCCATTGAGAGACAAATGCTTGATGCTTCAGCGGGAGGAGCTTTGGTTGACAAAACACCCGTGGCTGCCAAGACTCTAATTGCAAATCGAGCCTTGAATGCTCAACAATACGAAGGAGTTGGACAGAGAGAAGGGCCACGGCAACAACAAGTGAATGAGGTAAATGCAATTTCAGAATTACAATCTCAAATGGCTAATCTCACTCTTCTTTTGTCACAGGTTGTGGATGGAAACAAAGCACAAGGGCCGGCCATATGTGGAGTGTGTTCTATGCAGGGACATCTCAACGATCAATGCCCTCAATTGATTGAGAATGGGGGTTGGGAAACTGCCCAAGCCGTGGGTTTCCAAGGCCAAACCCAACAAAGACACGACCCATACTCAAACACATACAATCCGGGATGGAGAGATCATCCAAACTTCAAGTGGAGGGATTCTCAGCAAGCACAGCCACAAAGTGGATTTAGACAGCCCCCTGGGATGTTTCCAAAGCCATATGCAGCCCCACAACCTCACCCAACTTCGGCCCAAACCAATTCAGGTTCGTCGTTAAATAATGATAAAATTCTTCAAGCACTAACCTCTTTGACGCAGGACATGCAGAGCATAAAACATCAAGTTAAAGAGGTGGATGAATTGAAGAAACAAATGGGTCAAATGGCTGAATTCATGGGCCAATTCCGAGAACAAGGCAGATTGCCTAGTTCAACCATTGTTAATCCTAAGGGAGGATTTGAAACTGCCCAAGCAATCACGTTGAGAAGTGGTAAGCAGGTTGGAACTGATTCACAACCATCTAGATCAAGTCAAGAAGAGGACAAGAAGCTGCAATTGGAGGAGGATGAAGCACCCAAACCCACGGCAAGGAATGCACAATCCTTGCCGCAGCCAATCCCCACTCCTAAACCGTCCTCAACCATCAAGGTAAGTTCCAATATGAATTCTTCAAGCTCTACTCCACTAAGTGTGCCCTTTCCTAGCAGGTTGCGGCAATCAAAGAAAGAGGATGCTGAAAAAGACATTCTAGAGACATTCCGGAAAGTTCAAGTCAATATCCCACTCCTTGATGCAATAAAGCAAGTCCCAAGGTATGCTAAGTTTTTGAAAGAGCTTTGTACAACAAGGAGAAGGATTTCTAACAAAGAAGTGGTTCAAGTAAGTGAGAATGTCTCTGCTGTTTTACAAAGGAAATTACCCCCTAAATGCAAAGATCCGGGTAGTTTTACAATTCCTTGCGTTATTGGTAGTACTAAGTTTGAACATGCCATGTTAGACTTAGGTGCATCTATAAATGTCATGCCATACTCTATTTATGCATCTATGAATTTAGGAGAGCTTAAAAATGATGGTGTTATTATCCAATTAGCCGATCGTTCTAACGCATATCCAAAAGGAGTTTTGGAAGATGTTTTGGTGCAGGTTGGAAATCTGATTTTTCCAGCGGATTTTTATGTGCTTGACATGGAGGATACACCCCATTCTACCCCATTGCCGATCCTCCTTGGGAGACCTTTCATGAAAACAGCCCGCACCAAAATCGATGTGTTCAAAGGGACGTTGACAATGGAATTTGATGGGGAAGTTATTGATTTCAATCTTGCTGAAACTATTAAATTTCCTAAAGAAAATCATTCTTGTTTTGCTATTGATATATTCGATGAATTGGCGCAGGATTACCTCGATTCCTTGGATAGGGACCCCCTTGAATCAACAATTGCACAAGGAATTGGGCAAAAACCCAATATTGCCGTGCCTATAAGTGAAGAAGAGGCCGAGATGGTGGCTGCCCTAGAGTCACTACCTCAGCACCATGGTAAGCCTTCAAAACCAATTTCAATTCCAATTTCTACTAACAAGTTGTTACCCTCAGTGATTCAGGCACCCGTACTTGAGCTTAAACCATTGCCGGATCATTTGAAGTACGTCTTTTTGGGAGATAACGAGACATTGCCCGTCATTGTATCCTCCACACTCACGGCAACAGAGGAAGGAAAGTTAATTCAGGTGTTGAAAGAGCACAAAACAGCCATTGGATGGACATTGGCCGATATTAGGGGGATTAGCCCTACAACATGCATGCATCGCATACTTCTAGAGGAGGGGGCTAAACCAACTCGAGAGGCTCAACGCCGACTCAACCCTCCAATGATGGAAGTTGTGAAGAAGGAAATTATAAAGCTTCTTGATTGTGGAGTAATTTATCCAATCTCAGATAGCCGTTGGGTTTCACCGGTGCAATGTGTTCCAAAGAAATCCGGAGTCACTGTGGTGAAGAATGCCGAGAATGAACTTGTGCCCACACGTATCCAAACAGGTTGGAGAGTGTGCATTGACTATAGGAAGCTAAACGCCACCACGAGGAAGGACCACTTCCCTTTGCCGTTCATTGATCAAATGCTTGAAAGGTTAGCCGGTCATTCTTTTTATTGTTTTCTTGATGGGTACTCTGGATATAATCAGATTGTTATAGCTCCGGATGACCAAGAAAAGACCACTTTCACGTGCCCCTTTGGTACCTTTGCCTATCGTCGCATGCCATTCGGTTTATGCAATGCACCTGCCACCTTTCAAAGATGCATGGTAAGTATCTTTTCAGATTTTGTGGAGAAGATTATTGAGGTATTCATGGATGATTTTAGTGTTTTTGGGGATTCGTTTGATGGGTGCTTAGATAATCTCACTTTGATTCTAAAACGTTGCATTGAAACTAACCTTGTTTTGAATTGGGAAAAATGTCACTTTATGGTAAAACAAGGCATAGTTTTAGGTCATATCATTTCAGAAAGGGGAATTGAGGTTGATAAATCAAAAATAGATCTTGTACGCTACTTACCCTCTCCTACTTCGGTTAGAGAGGTTCGTTCTTTTCTTGGACATGCAGGATTCTATAGGCGATTCATCAAGGACTTTTCAAAGATTTCAAACCCTCTTTGCCGTCTCCTCCAGAAAGATGTGGCTTTTGACTTCAACGAGGAATGTGAGAAGGCATTTAAACACCTCAAAGAGATGCTAACTTCGGCCCCCATCATAGTCCCACCAGATTGGAGCCTTCCTTTTGAGCTTATGTGTGATGCTTCGGATTATGCATTAGGAGCTGTTTTGGGACAAAGGAAGGACAAGAAGCCCCATGTCGTCTATTATGCATCTCGGACCTTGAATGATGCACAATTGAATTACTCTACCACTGAAAAAGAACTTCTTGCTGTTGTGTTTGCTTTAGATAAGTTTCGTTCTTATCTACTTGGTACTAAAGTTATTATTTACACTGACCATGCAGCTTTGAAGTATTTGTTCACCAAGAAAGAGGCCAAACCAAGACTCATTCGCTGGATGCTTCTTCTCCAAGAGTTCGATATTGAAATCCGGGACAAGAAGGGGAGTGAAAACGTGGTGGCTGATCACTTGAGCCGTATGGTGCATGAGGAGGATGCCGTGCCTATCCAAGAGACATTCCCAGATGAGCAACTGCTGTCCATCAAGGTAAGTGAGCCATGGTATGCCGATGTAGTAAATTATTTGGTGTCTAAACACATTCCAAGAGAGCTAAACAAGCACCAAAGTGATAAACTTAAAAAGGATGCACGTTCTTATGTTTGGGATGACCCATATTTGTGGAAATATTGCCCTGATCAGGTTCTACGTAGGTGTGTGCATGATTCTGAGTTTAATTCAATTTTAACTTTTTGTCACACCTATGCATGTGGAGGTCACTTTGGTACTCAAAGAACAGCACATAAAGTTTTAGAATGTGGATTTTATTGGCCTACTATCTTTAGAGATGCTAGAACTTTTTGTATGACTTGTGATAGATGTCAAAGAACGGGCAATATAGGTCCTAAACAACAAATGCCGCAGCACCCCATATTTAGTGTTGAAATCTTTGATGTTTGGGGTATTGATTTCATGGGTCCTTTTCCTTCCTCACATGGTTTCCTTTATATTTTGCTTGCTGTGGATTATGTGTCGAAATGGGTGGAAGCAAAAGCCACCCGAACTAATGATTCTAAAGTGGTTGCAGATGTTGTTAGAACTAACATATTTGCTAGATTTGGAATGCCAAGAGTCCTAATCAGTGATGGGGGCTCCCATTTTTGCAATCGAACCATTGAGGCGCTGCTCAAGAAGTATAATGTCACGCATAAGGTTTCAACACCTTATCACCCTCAAACTAGTGGGCAAGCCGAGGTTTCAAATAGAGAAATCAAGCAGATTTTGGAGAAAACTGTAGGGCCAACTCGGAAGGATTGGAGTTTGCGTTTGAATGATGCATTGTGGGCATATCGCACTGCCTATAAAACCCCAATTGGAATGTCCCCATTTCGGCTAGTCTATGGGAAACCATGTCATCTTCCCGTCGAGTTAGAACATCGTGCACATTGGGCTGTCAAAACATTCAACATGGACATTGATGCCGCAGGTCTTCATAGAAAGCTTCAATTGAATGAGCTAGAAGAAATTAGGAATGAAGCTTATGAGAATGCACGGATCTACAAGGAGAAAACAAAGGCATTCCATGACAAGATGATTCGTAGCAAGCTGTTCTCTATAGGGCAGAAAGTGTTACTTTTCAATTCTCGCCTTCGTCTATTTCCAGGTAAGTTGCGTTCTAAGTGGATTGGTCCTTTTGTGGTTACTAATGTTTTTCCTCATGGTGCAGTCCAAATTCAAAGTTTAAAAACGCAACAAGAATTCAAAGTGAATGGACATCGATTGAAGCCATATTATGAGCACTTTGAAGAGCACATTACGGAGGATATATCCCTTAATGCCGTGAGCCCCATTGAAGAATAGAGGGAAGGTTCGTCCGGCTGGAAGACGTTAAAGCAAGCGCTTCTTGGGAGGCAACCCATGCAAATAAAGACGACCTAGGAACTCTCCGGCTCCACAACCAGATTTGCGTTTCTAAACCCTACTCTTTATTGCTTTTCCTTTGCCATCTTGTTATGTTAGTTAGTTGTGTTGATTGCTGTTTGCTTTCTGTGAGTATATGTTTGAAACATTGAGGACAATGTTTGATTTAAGTGTGGGGGGGTAACAAAGTGTTTTTGCATGAAATTCGTGGGTTTTTATCACCTATCACTTTGAATGTTGTTTTCAGTGTTTTTAAGTGTTTTTAAGCTGTTTTGGTGTGTTTTAGTGTGTTTTGAAAAGAAAATCCGAAAATACCATAAAAATTTGAAAAATTGTTTTGAAAAACCCAAAAAGAGTTGTTTTTGTGTGTTTGTTTGTGTCTTAGGGTACCTTCCAACACAATGATGAGGATTTGGTTTTTAATTGCATAACTGTTAAAGAAAGTTACAAACTTGGATTGACGTTTGATATACTCTTTGGTTTATGCTTGGTTATAGTTGACATTCATGAATTCACATGTAATCACAAAAAGGATAAAATCAGTTTTTGTAACATGCTTGAAGGAAGTAACTCAAACTAACGCTACAACCCTGAGAGACTTGAGCCTTTAACGTTCTTTGGAGAGTTAAAAATCTGTGCATTCTTTGTTTTCTAAAGTCGTTGCATGATCTCATTATTCTTTGCTTGGTTGCTACTTAGAAGGCGTTTCATCATTTAGTTCCAAATACTAGAACTCATACCCGTTTCATTCAAAGCATGAAATTGATTAGCATAACACATAATCAAGATGAAGTTGTTTAGTTTAAAACCAGAGCTAAAAAGCCTAACCCTTTGCATATGTATTATAGGTTTAACCCTTTTGAGCCTTGTTTAGCCTATGTTCTTTGTTTACCCACATTATCCTTACCTAGCCTAGATTAGGACCATCCATACCTTTGTTCTTGAAGCACAGTAATGCATGAGAATGAATTCCCTTTGTTCATTATTTGGGCGGCAAAACAAGTGTGGGGGAAGGGATTTATGTGTCTGATTGTGTGCCAACAAAGTTTAAAGAGGGCACGGGTAGAAGAAGAAAAGAAAAAAAAAAAAGAAAAAAAAGAGAAAAATTCGTGTGAAAAAGAAAAGAAGAAGAAAAGTTGTGAAAAAGTATGAAAAGTGTTCAAAATAAGTGAGATTGAAGCTCACAAGTGTTGATTGTTGAAGAAGGGGTCCAAAACGTTGAAATTGGCCCTTAAAAATATGTGTTTTCTTTCCCTTTGTGTTCAAAGTGTGCGGCTGCATTCAAGAAAGGGAGTTCTAAGTGTCATATTCATTGCTTTGCTTGCTATTGCTTTAAGAACGTTTGTTTTCCTTACCTTTCTTTGTTAGCCAATACCCCCTAGCCCCGTTATAACCCTATACTTCAATCTTGAGTGTTATGTGTTTCAATATGTGGAGTTTGGGATTGGTATGAGCATATGGTGTCCCTGGTTCTCGCGTCTAAGTAGTAGCATTCCGTTCATGAGATCATATCCATACATGCATTCCAGAAATTGCTTTCTTTGTCATAAACATATATGTGAGTATTAGTTTTCATGTTTACATCAATCTTCTCACATATAACTAGTGTAGGGAGTGTAGTCAGAAAATCTGTGTGATTGAGTGCATATCTAGTAAGGAATTGAGGGATTCTCTAAGGCATGTTACTACATTCAAAATATTGTTTTAATTGATTAAATGCGAGCTAATGTGTGGTAACTTTGATTAAGTATGTGCTCAAGGGTAGGGATAACTAAAATCTGTGGGAGTAATGATCTTTGGCATGTTATGTATCATTGAAGATCCCTGAGGTGAACGTTGGAAGGTTTAGGTTATGTTTTGTTTGTTTTGTTTTGCTTGAGGACTAGCAAAAGCTAAGTGTGGGGGAATTTGATAGGAGCATATTTATGCTACTTAGTTAGTGTGTTTCCTTGCATTTGCTTAGCTATTTGTTGCTTAGTATAGTGTTTAAAGTCATTTTCGTGTGTTTTTAGGTCCAAGAAGCAAAGTTGGCAAAAAGATGCATTTTGGAGCATTTTAGAGCAAATCTGGGCTTGGAATGGATAGCACAAGCAATGGGCATGAAGATGGACGAATTTGGAGTTTAAATGGAGTTGGGATTATGTTTCAAGGTTGGAGAAATAAATTCAAAACATTGAAGATAAGGAATCAGCTCAAAAGAAGGAGGATTATCCAAAACATTATCCAAACAACCTTATCTTATCTTATCTTATCCAATCCTTATCTTATCTTAACAAACCTTATCCTATCCTAATCCTTTTCTAATTCAATTCCTGGTACAATGAGGATTTATTTTCTGATTGGGGGACATTTAAATTGAGTTTCTAGAAACTCTAAGCCTTGCCGCACCTAGCTTTTCAGAAAACTTGGTTTCCTTGCCTTGCAAGGCTTTCTAGAAGCCTTATCCCACCTTATCCTATTGTGCCGCACCTTAGGCCCTTTCCCATTAGAAATCTGATTGTTTTGAACCTATTTCTGAATGGATTT
Source organism: Heteromeles arbutifolia (assembly GCA_024362995.1). NCBI lineage: Eukaryota > Viridiplantae > Streptophyta > Magnoliopsida > Rosales > Rosaceae > Heteromeles > Heteromeles arbutifolia. The sequence goes on along the minus strand of JANCRC010000002.1, from coordinate 30,529,868 downwards.
GGCTTTCTAGAAGTCCCAATCTGATTCACCTAGGGTTTTGGTGCCTATATATATACAAATCAATCCTTTGCCGTGCACACCACCCCCCATACACAACCAATCACGCCAGAAATCATCCCCTACCCCCTGCCGTGCCATATCATCCACACAAACCCAGAAAACCCCTCTTGTGCCGCAGCTATTCAAGGAAGGAGAAGGTGCCACTCTAAGTCGTGACTACTGCTGGAGCGTTCTTAGGTGTTGTCTATCTTTGTTTTTAATGTTTCAATTCAGTATTCTTTGTTTAATTGCTATCATGAGGAACTAAACCCCTATTAGTTAGAGGGGGAATTTGAAGCCATGAATATATGTTTCTTATGATTTGATTCACTCCAGTTATGATTTCATAAATTGTGAATGTGGTTTGCTTAACTGTTTTATTAAGAACTTGTTCTTGTGTGTTGATTAAGGATGCATACTTAGTTTGCATGCATGAATTTGATGCTAGAATATAAGGGAATTTCACCTAATCGTTATGAACTTATATTCACAAGTAGTAAAGGTTGCTAGTCACAATCATGTTAAGTAAACCCTAGGCTGGATTAACATGCGTCTTCCATAGTTATGAATGCCTTGTCAATGTTTATGATTTCCATGGAACTTAATGATCTTTGATATGTATCTCTATCATGCGTATTCCATAGTTAGGGAACTTGATAAGAATAATTTGGTTGTGATGCGTTATCCATTCAATTCAATGAACTTAGGGAAATCTGGGAATTAATTAGTTCAATACAATTAATTCGGAACATTGTCATTCATGGTTTATCGAAAGCGTAACTGGGAATCAAGTTGTATGCATATGTTTATGTGTGGATAAGGATCCCTCTAACTAGCCATTCACCCATTCAAATCACCAATTTCGTGCCTTTTTAAGTTGTCTTGACAATTTTGTTTGTTTAAGTTTAAATTCGTTCAAAAACAAATCCCCCTTTATTTTGAAGTGTTAGAATAGTTAAAATCTGTTTTGATTTGTGTTTTTAAGTGTCTTGAGTCAAGTTAAAATCTATTTTCGTCCAAAGTAGTGTTTAGGGTTCAAAACTGCCCAGTTTGTGTTTTTAGGCAGTTTTGAGTGTTTTTGTGCTGTTTTGAGTCTTTTGAGTTGTTTTAGTGTTTTAGAATTTAGTCTTGCATTCTTTGAGTCTAGTTTAGTGTTTTAAACTTTGTTTTTACGTTTTTAAGTCAGATTCAAGTGTTTAGCAATCCCTCCTAATCCCCGGTCCAGAACGATCCCTACTTATACATATACTACAATTGTCAAGAAGAGGGTTTAATTTGTGTGTCAAGTTAATTCTCACATCAGAAACTGACTCAAAAACGTAAAAACAAAGTTTAAACACTAAACTAGACTCAAAGAATGCAAAACTAGACTCTAAAACACTAAAACAACTCAAAAGACTCAAAACAGCACAAAAACACTGAAAACTGCCTAAAAACACAAACTGGGCAGTTTTGGACTCTAAACACTACTTTGGACGAAAATAGATTTTAACTTGACTCAAAACACTCAAAAACACAAACTAAAACAGTTTCTAACTAATATGACTTAACAAGTAAAGGGGGGATTGGGTTTTGACGAATTTGAAAACAAAACAAACAGATTGTAAACTAAAACAGATTTTGGACGAATTTGGTAAAACTTATGGATGATGGGCTAGCTAGAGGATTCTTCTCCACACATGACACACTTGCACATAAACCAATTTTCAGTTGTTCTTTCGATAAATCATGAAACTCAACACCCCAGGTTAATTAGGTCCACTTAAATTAACCTTCAAGTTCTCCTTAAGTTATTGAATTGGATGGGAAAGCGCATACAACAATTCAAAGCATTCTCTAAAAGTTCTTTACGTGAACAGCACAATAAAGATACAATCACAGATCATTAAGCATCATGAGAACTATAAGTATTGACGAGGCATTCGTTACTATGATGAGCATGAAACTCCTGCCAAGAATTCATTTAACGCGATCGTTTATAAGCGACCTCCACTACTTGTGAATATAAGTTTGTAACTATTAGGTGAAACTCCCTTATATTCTAGCATCATATTCATGCATGCAAATTAAGTGTGAACTCTTAATAAACATACACAAATAAGTTATCAATCAAGCAGTTAAACAAATTGAATTCACAACTTATGAAATCACAACTGAAGGTAATCAATTCATATTGCAAGTATGTTCATGGCTTTGAATCTTCCCCTAGCCAAAAGGGATTTAGTTCCTCATAATCGCAGAACAAAGAATAACAAGTTTATACATTGAAAACAAAAGAAAGAAAACACCTAAACGCTCCAGCAATCCTAACTTGAATGGCAGGCGCATCCAAGGGCTTTCCTCCTTCCTCTTTGCTGCGGCACAAGGGTTGTTGGTGAGTTTTGGGGATTATGAATGGTGTAGAAGGCTGGGTTTATGGCTAGGATGGATGTACGGTGCGGCAGGGGTTGTTTTAGGTCAGAAACTATGGAGAATGGTGAAGGATAGATGCGGCTAGGGTTGGGGAAGGAATTCTGGCTAGACAGGTGGTGTGGATGGATCATTTGTGGCTGCAACAAGGAAGTTTATTTAAAGGTTTTAGGGAAATTAAAACCCTAACTTATTTTGGTAATCAGAAATTAAGTCAAAAGCATCTAGAAAGAGGAAACAAAATCAGAAAACTAAATGAGAGTGCCATAGATGTGCGGCCAGGACTTTAAATTAAAAAGGAATGTGTTTTAATGCAAGGAAACAGGAAATAACCCTCTCCCTTGCACGGCAAGGAAGAGGAAAGGGGTAAGGAGGTGCGGCAAGGGTTCTTAGGTGGTCTAGGTCCTTCAATTTGTGTCCTAGAATGCAAAGGAAGCCTTCAAAGTTGCTGGAATTTGGAAACATTAAGGATTAGGAAAGGTAAACCAAAATAGGAAACCTTGGCTTAACTTTCCTACTTCAAGTAGGAATCCTCATGTGAGTAGGAATCCTCATTCTTCTAGGAATCCATCTTCAATTAGGAATCCTTCTTTGATTAGGAATCCTTCTTTGATTAGGAATCCTTCTTTGATTAGGAATCCTTACTTCTTCAAGTCTTCAATTCCGTCCATTCCTTTTGCTCCAAACATGTGATATCCATTCCAAACCCAATTTTGCTCCAAAATGCTCCAAAATGCATCTTCTTGCATATTTTGTCTTTAGGACCTAGAAACACACGAAAATGGCTTTAAACACTAACATAACTAAGAAAACACAACATAAATGCACAAGAACAAGCCAACTAAGTCGCATAAATATGCTCCTATCAAATTCCCCCACACTTAGCTTTTGCTAGTCCTCGAGCAAAACAAACAACAAAAGAAAACAAACGAAACAGAATAAACAAAACACAACCTACACCTTCCAACATTTGCCTCAGGGATTTCTAATACACATGACATGTTAAAAATCATCATTCCCACAGATTTTAGTCAACTTAACACTTGAGCATATACTTAATCACAGTCACCACTTACTAGTTCACATTTAACCAATTAAAACGATGTTTTGAATGTAGTAACATGCCTTAGAGAATTCACTCAATTTCTTACAAGATATGCACTCACTTCTCACACACATTTTCTGACTACACACCCTACACTAGGTATATGTGAGAAGATTGATGTAAACATGAAAACGAACACTCACATATTTATAGCAAAGAAAGCAATTTCTGGAGTTAATAAACATGTTTAGATATGATCTCATGAATGGAATGCTACTACTTAGATGCGAGAACCAGTGACACCATATGCTCATACCAATTCCAAACTCCACATATTGAAACACACAACACCCAAGATTGAAGTTAAAGGGTTATAACGGGGCTTGGGGGTATTGGCTAACAAAGAAAGGTAAGGAAAAACAAAGGTTCTTAAAGAAATAGTAAGCAAAGTAATGAAATTGACACTTGGAATTCACTTTTGAATGCAGAAATCAACTTTAAACACCAAAAGGGAAGAAATACACATTCTAGGGCCGAATTTTGATGTTTTGGACCCTTCCTTCAACAATCAACACTTGTGAGCTCATTCTCACTTATTTTTCAACTCTTTTTCATTCTTTTCACAACTTTTTCTTTTTCTTTTTCTTTTTCCACGAATTTTTCTTTTTATTTTCTCAAACCTGTGCCTTATTACTCTTTCTTGGCACACACACACACACATCCCTTACCCCACACTTGTTTTTCTGCAAGAAGACAATCAAAAGGAATTCTTTTTAAGTCATGCTTCACTATGCTTTATGAACAAGGGTATGGATGGTCCTAATCTAGGCTAGGTGAGGATAATGTGGTTAACAAAGAACATAGGCTAAATATGGCTCAACGGGGTTTAAACCTACAAAACATATAACACAGGGGGTTCGGCTATTTGGCTGTGGTGGTTCACTAATTAACTTCATCTTGATCGTGTGTTATGCAAATCAATGTCATGCTTTGAATGGAATGGGCATGAGTTCTAGTGTTTGGAACTAAATGATGAAACGCCTTCTAAGTAGCAACCAAGCAAAGAATAATGAGATCATGCAACGACTTTAGAAAACAACAAATGCACAGATTATAACTCTCCAAAAGAACTTTTAAGGCTCAAGTCTCACAAGGTTGTAGCGTTAATTTGAGTTCCTTCCTTCAAGCATGTTACAAAAACTGATTTTATCCTTTATGATTGCATGTGAATTCATAAATTATAACCACAACCAAGCATAAACCAAAGAGTAAATCAAACTTTCATCCATGTTTATAACTCTCTTTAACAGTCATGCAATTAAAAACCAAATCCTCATCATTGTGTTGGAAGGAATCTAAGACACAAACACACCAAAACAACACAAAAACAACTCTTTTTGGGTTTTTCAAACAATTTTTCAAATTTTTATCAAATTTTCGGATTTTTATGCCAAAACACACTAAAACATACCAAAACAGCTTAAAAACACTTAAAAACAGCAAGGAACAACTTTTGAAGTTAGGGGTGATAAAATCCCACGAATTTCATCAAAAACACTTTGTTACCCCCCCACACTTAAATCAAACATTGTCCTCAATGTTTCAAGCATAAACTCACACAAAAAACAAACAAACAAACAACAACAAATAAACAATTAAACAAGGCAGAATTGAAACAACAACAAAGAAAAGGGTTTAGGGATGCAAATCTGGAATTGGAGTGATTCCTAGGTCTTCCTTTGTTGAATACATGGGTTGCCTCCCAAGAAGCGCTTGCTTTAACGTCTTGCAGCCGGACGAAGAACTCATTCACTCCCCATTGGAGCCCACGGCCTGCAGGGGAACCTCCTCCACTACATGCTCAACAAAGTTCTCATAGTAGGGCTTCAATCGATGTCCATTCACCTTGAATTCTTGTCCAGTTTTCAAACTTTGTATTTGGACTGCACCATGCACAAAAACATTAGTAATAACAAATGGACCAACCCATTTAGAACGTAGCTTACCAGGGAATAAACGAAGACGGGAGTTAAATAGCAACACTTTCTGCCCAATCGAGAATGTTTTGCCTCGAATCATCTTATCATGGAATGCCTTGGTCTTCTCTTTGTAAATTCGAGCATTCTCATAAGCATCATGCCTAATCTCTTCAAGTTCATTCAATTGCAGCTTTCTGTGATTTCCAGCCATGTCCACATCCATATTGAAGGTCTTGACCGCCCAATGTGCCTTGTGCTCAAGCTCCACGGGTAAATGGCATGGCTTGCCATAGTGAGCCGAAATGGGGACATGCCAATGGGCGTTTTGTAAGCCGTTCGATATGCCCACAGTGCATCCTCCAAACGCAAGCTCCAATCCTTTCTAGTTGGCCCAACGGTTTTCTCTAAAATCTGCTTGATCTCCCTATTCGAGACCTCGGCCTGGCCACTTGTTTGGGGGTGATAAGGTGTTGAAACCTTATGCGTCACATTGTACTTCTTGAGTAGTGCCTCAATGGTGCGATTGCAAAAATGAGACCCACCATCACTTATAAGTACTCTCGGCATCCCAAATCTGGAAAAAATGTTAGATTTCACAAAACCTGCCACAACTTTAGAATCATTAGTGCGGGTGGCTTTGGCTTCCACCCACTTCGACACATAATCAACCGTAAGTAAAATGTAAGTGAAACCGAAAGAAGAAGGAAAAGGACCCATAAAATCAATACCCCAAACGTCAAAAATTTCAACAACAAGAATTGGAGTCTGCGGCATTTGGTCTCTTTGGCCTGAATTTCCAGTCCTTTGGCAGCGATCACATGTTATGCAAAAAGTTCGAGCATCTCTAAACAAAGTAGGCCAATAAAATCCACATTCAAGAACCTTAAGGGCAGTGCGCTGTGTGCCAAAGTGTCCACCACATGCATATGTATGGCAAAAGCTTAGAATTGGGTTAAACTCAGATACATGAACACATCTACGCACGATTTGATCAGGGCAAAATTTCCACAAATATGGGTCGTCCCAAACATAAAAACGTGCATCCTTTTTAAGTTTATCACGTTGGGACTTGCTTAGAGTGTTTGGAATCTGCTTAGACACCAAATAGTTGACCAAATCAGCATACCAAGGTATACTTACCTCAATGGACAGTAGTTGCTCATCCGGAAACGTTTCTGAAATGGGAATGGACTCTCTTCACGCACCATCCGACTTAGGTGGTCAGCCACCACGTTTTCACATCCTTTCTTGTCCCTTATTTCAATGTCGAACTCTTGAAGTAAAAGCATCCAGCGAATGAGTCTTGGTTTAGCTTCCTTTTTGGTGAACAAGTACTTCAAGGCTGCATGATCAGTGAAAACAATGACTTTAGTGCCAATTAAATAAGATCGAAACTTATCTAATGCAAATACAACAGCCAAGAGTTCTTTTTCAGTTGTGGAATAATTCAATTGGGCATCATTTAAGGTGCGTGAAGCATAATAAATGACATGTGGCTGCTTGTTTTTCCTTTGGCCCAAAACAGCTCCAATTGCATAATCCGATGCATCACACATGAGCTCAAAGGGAATGCTCCAGTCTGGTGGAGTGATGATTGGTGCCGTGGTGAGTAAGGCCTTGAGATGGTTGAATGCTTTCTCACACGCCTCGTTAAATTCAAACGACACTTCCTTTTGTAGGAGACGGCATAGGGGCTGTGCAATCTTGGAAAAATCCTTGATAAATCGTCTATAGAATCCTGCATGACCAAGAAAAGAACGAACCTCTCTACCCGAAGTAGGAGAGGGTAAGTAGCGTACAAGATCTATTTTAGACTTATCAACCTCAATACCATTTTTAGAGATGATATGACCTAAAACTTTGCCTTGTTTAACCATGAAATGACATTTTTCCCAATTAAGAACAAGGTTAGTTTCAACACATCGTTTTAAGATCAAACTGAGATTATGCAAACACCCATCAAATGAATCACCAAAAAGCTGAAATCATCCATGAAAACCTCAATAATTTTCTCAACATAATCAGAAAAAATGCTCATCATACATCTTTGAAATGTGGCAGGTGCATTGCATAAACCAAATGGCATACGACGATAAGCAAATGTACCAAATGGGCATGTGAAAGTGGTTTTTTCTTGGTCCTCAGGTGCTATGACAATTTGGTTATAACCAGAATAACCATCAAGGAAACAATAAAATGCATAACCTGCTAACCTTTCAAGCATTTGATCAATGAATGGCAATGGGAAGTGATCCTTTCGTGTGGTGGCGTTGAGCTTCCTATAATCAATACAAACCCTCCAACCTGTTTAGGTTCGAGTAGGCACAAGCTCCTCTTCAGCATTCTTGACCACAGTCACTCCAGATTTCTTTGGAACACACTGCACAGGGGAAACCCAACGACTATCGGAGATTGGATAGATCACTCCACAATCAAGTAGCTTGATTATCTCCTTTTTCACAACTTCCATCATCGGAGGGTTGAGACGGCGTTGAGCCTCTCTAGTTGGTTTGGCCCCCTCCTCAAGAAATACGTGATGCATACAGGTTGTAGGGCTTATCCCCTTGATGTCGGCTAAGGTCCAACCTAGGGCAGATTTGAACTCTCTTAAAACACGCACTAGCTTCTCTTCTTCTTGTGCCGTGAGGGATGAGGAAATAATGGCAGGTAAGGTCTCTTTTTCCCCCAAGAAAACGTACTTCAAATGGTTTGGTAACGGTTTAAGTTCAAGGGTAGGTGCCTGAATTACTGAAGGAAGCAACTTATTAGTCGAAAAGGGAATTGAATCAAAGTTAGGAGACTTACCATCATGCTTGGGTAACGACTCAAGGGCAGCAGCCATCTCAATGAATTCCTCACAAGGGGGCACGGCATGGATGGGTTCATGTATGTCGTGGGTTAGCATGGGTTCTGCCCACTTGTTGTTGAGCTCCATCCCTCTTGTAATGACCTTTTCAAGTGCATCGTCATTCAAATCTTCCAAATACCCCTGCGCCAAAGAATCAATAATATCAATAGAAAAACAAGAGTGATCATCATTAGGATATCTCATGGTTTCAGAAATATTGAAATCAATCACTTCCCCATCAAATTCCATTGACAACGTTCCTTTGAACACATCAATCTTGGTGCGGGCTGTCTTCATGAATGGCCTACCAAGGAGAATCGGTAAAGAGGTGGAATGGGCTGAATCTTCCATGTCCAAAACATAAAAATCAGCCGGGAAGACTAAATGATTCACCTGCACTAAAACATCCTCCAATACTCCTTTTGGATAAGCGTTAGAACGATCAGCCAATTGTATGATCACACCATCCTTTTTCAATTCACCCAAGTTCATAGATGCATAAATGGAATAAGGCATGACATTTATAGATGCACCTAAGTCAAGCATGGCAGATTCAAAACGAGTATGGCCAATTACACAAGGAATCGTAAAACTGCCGGGATCTTTGCATTTAGGGGGCAGTTTACGTTGCAATACGGCTGAAACATTTTCACTTACCTTCACAACCTCCTTGTTTGAAACTCTCTTCCTAGTTGTGCATAACTCCTTCAGAAACTTGGCATACCTCGGAACTTGCTTAATTGCATCCAAAAGTGGTATATTGACTTGAACCTTCCTAAATGTCTCTAGAATGTCCTTTTCAGCTTCCTCTTTCTTTGTTTGCATGAATCTGCTAGGAAAAGGAACATTCGAAGGAAAAACATTAGTAGGAATTGAATTTGACACATTCTTACCCTTGTTGGACAGATTTGATGGTTTAGGAGCACTTAGGGCCTGCGGCAAAGGTGTATCCTTCCTTGCCGTGGGTTGGCTTTGTCCCTCCTCTTCAAATTGAAGTTTTTCATCCTCCTTGTGACCTGATGTTGATGGTTGTGTTCCTGCCCCAACTTCTTTTCCACTTCTCAACAATATGGCTTTTGCAGTTTCGAAACCTCCCTTTGGATTTGGAATGGTGGAACTAGGGAGTTGGCCTTGGTCTCGAAATTTCCCTACAAATTCTGCAATCTGCCCAATTTGTTTCTCCAAATGATCCACCCTTTTGTCTTGGTTTTGCATTGCTTTGGCTTGATTTTCTTGCCCCTGAGACAAATTGGTTAATAGCTTAAGAAGTGTATCATTATCTAGAGATGTACCTGAAGCATTTGGGGCAGATTGTTGCGGAACTTGTGTGGGTGCATATGGCTTGGTGTAGAAGCCTGGGGGTTGCTGTCTAAAACCTCCTTGTTGTTGAGATTGTTGGGGCTCCCTCCACTTGAAATTTGGATGGTCTCTCCAACCTGGATTATACGTATTTGAATATGGATCGTTCCTTGGTTGGTTTTGGCCTCCAAAACCCACTGCATTGGCAGATTCCCATCCACCATTCTCAATTAGTTGCGGGCACTTATCAGAGGGGTGTCCTTGGATAGAACACACGCCACACACACTTGATCCATGCATCTTCATTCCTTCAGCCATCTGAGACACAATGGAAGTAAGATTAGTTAATTGGGATTGAATGTCAGATGTGGAACTTACCTCATTTACTTGCTGCCGTGGGGTTCCTCTTTGTCCAACGCCTTCATATTGTTGAGCGTTCAAAGCTCGATTAGCAATCAAGATCTTGGCAGCCATGGGTGTCTTGTCCACCAACACTCCTCCCGCTGAGGCATCTAGCATTTGGCGTTCAATTGGTAGAAGCCCTTCGTAGAAATATTGAAGAAGAAGCTCCTCCTTCATTTGGTGCTGTGGACATGAAGCAACAAGAGATTTAAAACGTTCATAATAAGTGGGAAATGATTCACCTTCGTCTTGCTGAATTCCACTTATCCTTTTGCGTAGAAGAATGACTCGAGAAGTTGGGAAAAACTTCTCCAAAATCGCCCGTTTCATGCTCTCCCATGATGTGACAGTTCCAGGGGCTAGTTCATACAACCAATCTTTAGCTTTGTCCATTAGAGAGAATGGAAAAGCTTTCATCTTCAATATGCTTCCATCCACATTGATAGGGGTCATGCTTGAACACACCACTTCAAACTCCTTCAAGTGTTTGTTTGGATCCTCCATGGACAGCCCATGGAACTTTGGGATGCGGTGCAACAAACTGGACTTCAACTCAAACTCATCAGTCTTGTCTTGGGCAGCCCTAGGGTATTGAATACATAGGGGGGCGGCATTGGCAAATCCCGAAGCAGAGAGCTCCTTGATTGTTCGATTGTCCGCTGCCATAGTTTGCACTTCCTCCAACACTTGAGCCGTGGGCTCCTCTTCCTCTTCTAGCACCGGTTCTTCAAACTCAGGTTCAGGGCTAGCTGGATTAGATTCTTGCTGGTTCCTCTGCCTTCTCAAAGTCCTCTCAAAATCGTCGTCAAATTCCAAAATATTCTTTTGAACAGGTTGAGAGCTCCGAGTCATAAACTAGTACCTAAAAACAAGAAACAAACAAAGTCAGAAACTTAAACAAACTAAAAGTAAACAGAAAGAAAAAAAAAATCCAAGGGATTAGCAAAGTTGCTAATCCCCGGCAACGGCGCCAAAAATTTGATGCGATGTAAAACAAGCACACAAATTAAACCCTCTTTTGACAATTGTAGTATATGAATAAGTAGGGATCGTTCTAAACCGGGGATTAGGAGGGATTGCTAAAACACTGGAAACTGACTCAAAAACGTAAAAAACAAAGTTTAAACACTAAACTAGACTCAAAGAATGCAAAACTAGACTCTAAAACACTAAAACAACTCAAAAGACTCAAAACAGCACAAAAACACTCAAAACTGCCTAAAAACACAAACTGGGCAGTTTTAGACTCTAAACACTACTTTGGACTAAAATAGATTCTAACTTGACTCAAAACACTCAAAAACACAAACTAAATCAATTTCTAACTAATATGACTCAACAAAGTAAAAGGGGATTGGGTTTTGACGAATTTGAAAACAAAACAAGCAGATTGTAAACTAAACAGATTTTGGACGAATTTGGTAAAACTTATGGATGATGGGCTAGCTAGAGGATTCTTCTCCACACATGACACACTTGCACATAAACCAATTTTCAGTTGTTCTTTCGATAAATCATGAAACTCAACACCCCAGGTTAATTAGGTCCGCTTAAATTAACCTTCAAGTTCTCCTTAAGTTATTGAATTGGATGGGAAAGCGCATACAACAATTCAAAACATTCTCTAAAAGTTCTTTACGTGAACAGCACAATAAAGATACAATCACAGATCATTAAGCATCATGAGAACTATAAGTATTGACGAGGCATTCGTTACTATGATGAGCATGAAACTCCTGCCAAGAATTCATTTAACGCGATCGTTTATAAGCGACCTCCACTACTTGTGAATATAAGTTTGTAACTATTAGGTGAAACTCCCTTATATTCTAGCATCATATTCATGCATGCAAATTAAGTGTGCACTCTTAATAAACATACACAAATAAGTTATCAATCAAGCAGTTAAACAAATTGAATTCACAACTTATGAAATCACAACTGAAGGTAATCAATTCATATTGCAAGTATGTTCATGGCTTTGAATCTTCCCCTAGCCAAAAGGGATTTAGCTCCTCATAATCGCAGAACAAAGAATAACAAGTTTATACATTGAAAACAAAAGAAAGAAAACACCTAAACGCCCCAGCAATCCTAACTTGAATGGCAGGCGCATCCAAGGGCTTTCCTCCTTCCTCTTTGCTGCGGCACAAGGGTTGTTGGTGAGTTTTGGGGATTAAGAATGGTGTAGAAGGCTGGGTTTATGGCTAGGATGGATGTATGGTGCGGCAGGGAGTGTTTTTGGTCAGAAATTATGGAGAATGGTGAAGGATAGGTGCGGCTAGGGTTGGGGAAGGAATTCTGGCGAGACAGGTTGTGTGGATGGATGAAAAGGATACTCTGTGCTGCAACAAGGAAGTTTATTTAAAGGTTTTAGGGAAATTAAAACCCTAACTTATTTAGGTAATCAGAAATTAAGTCAAAAGCATCTAGAAAGAGGAAACAAAATCAGAAAACTAAGGGAAAGTCCAGGGGTGTGCGGCAAAGACTTTAAATTAAAAAGGAATGTGTTATAATGCAAGGAAACAGGAAATAACCCTCTCCCTTGCACGGCAAGGAAGAGGAAAGGGGTAAGGAGGTGCGGCAAGGGTTCTTAGGTGGTCTAGGTCCTTCAATTTGTGTCCTAGAATGCACAGGAAGCCTTCAAAGTTGCTGGAATTTGGAAACATTAAGGATTAGGAAAGGTAAACCAAAATAGGAAACCTTGGCTTAACTTTCCTACTTCAAGTAGCTATCCTTGTTTGAGTAGGAATCCATCTTCAATTAGGAATCCTTGTTTGAGTAGGAATCCATCTTCAATTAGGAATCCTTACATCTTCAAGTCTTCAATTTCGTCCATTCCTTTTGCTCCAAACATGTGATATCCATTCCAACCCAATTTTGCTCCAAAATGCTCCAAAATGCATCAAAATGCATCTTCTTGCATATTTTGTCTTTAGGACCTAGAAACACACGAAAATGGCTTTAAACACTAACATAACTAAGAAAACACAACATAAATGCACAAGAACAAGCCAACTAAGTCGCATAAATATGCTCCTATCACAAGACTCTAATTGCAAATCGAGCCTTGAATGCGCAACAATACGAAGGAGTTGGACAGAGAGAAGGGCCACGGCAACAACAAGTGAATGAGGTAAATGCAATTTCAGAATTACAATCTCAAATGGCTAATCTCACTCTTCTTTTGTCACAGGTTGTGGATGGAACCAAAGCACAAGGGCCGGCCATATGTGGAGTGTGTTCTATGCAGGGACATCTCAACGATCAATGCCCTCAATTGATTGAGAATGGGGGGTGGGAAACTGCCCAAGCCGTGGGTTTCCAAGGCCAAACCCAACAAAGACACGACCCATACTCAAATACATACAATCCAGGATGGAGAGATCATCCAAACTTCAAGTGGAGGGATTCTCAGCAAGCACAGCCACAAAGCGGATTTAGACAGCCCCCTGGGATGTTTCCAAGGCCGTATGCAGCCCCACAACCTCACCCAACTTCGGCCCAAACCAATTCAGGTTCGTCGTTAAATAATGATAAAATTCTTCAAGTACTAACCTTTTTGACGCAGGACGTGCAGAGCATAAAAAATCAAGCTAAAGAGGTGGATGAATTGAAGAAACAAATGGGTCAAATGGCTGAATTCATGGGCCAATTCCGAGAACAAGGCAGATTGCCTAGTTCAACCGTTGTTAATCCTAAGGGAGGATTTGAAACCGCCCAAGCAATCACGTTGAGAAGTGGTAAGCAGGTTGGAACTGATTCACAACCATCTAGATCAAGTCAAGAAGAGGACAAGAAGCTGCAACTGGAGGAAGATGAATCACCCAAACCCACGGCAAGGAATGCACAATCCTTGCCGCAGCCAATCCCCACTTCTAAACCGTCCTCAACCATCAAGGTAAGTCCCAATATGAATTCTTCAAGCACTACTCCACTAATTGTGCCCTTTCCTGGCAGGTTGCGGCAATCAAAGAAAGAGGATGCTGAAAAAGACATTCTAGAGACATTCCGGAAAGTTCAAGTCAATATCCCACTCCTGGATGCAATAAAGCAAGTCCCAAGGTATGCTAAGTTTTTGAAAGAGCTTTGTACAACAAGGAGAAGGATTTCTAACAAAGAAGTGGTTCAAGTAAGTGAGAATGTCTCTGCTGTTCTACAAAGGAAATTACCCCCTAAATGCAAAGATCCGGGTAGCTTTACAATTCCTTGCGTTATTGGTAGTACTAAGTTTGAACATGCTATGTTAGACTTAGGAGCTTCAATTAATGTCATGCCATACTCTATTTATGCATCTATGAACTTAGGTGAGCTTAAAAACGATGGTGTTATAATCCAATTAGCCGATCGTTCTAATGCATATCCAAAAGGAATTTTGGAAGATGTTTTGGTGCAGGTTGGAAATCTGATTTTTCCAGCGGATTTTTATGTGCTGGACATGGAGGATACACCCCATTCCACCCCATTGCCAATCCTCCTTGGGAGACCTTTCATGAAAACAGCCCGCACCAAGATCGATGTGTTCAAAGGGACGTTGACAATGGAATTTGATGGGGAAGTTATTGATTTCAATCTTGCTGAAACTATTAAATTTCCTAAAGAAAATCATTCTTGTTTTGCTATTGATATATTCGATGAATTGGCGCAGGATTACCTTGATTCCTTGGAGAGGGATCCCCTTGAATCAACAATTGCACAAGGAATTGGGCAAAAACCCAATATTGCCGTGCCTATAAGTGAAGAAGAGGCCGAGATGGTGGCTGCCCTAGAGTCACTACCTCAGCACCATGGTAAGCCTTCAAAACCAATTTCAATTCCAATTTCTACTAACAAGTTGTTACCCTCAGTGATTCAGGCACCCGTACTTGAGCTTAAACCATTGCCGGATCATTTGAAGTACGTCTTTTTGGGAGATAACGAGACGTTGCCCGTCATTGTGTCCTCCACACTCACGGCAACAGAGGAAGGAAAGTTAATTCGGGTGTTGAAAGAGCACAAAACAGCCATTGGATGGACATTGGCCGATATTAGGGGGATTAGCCCTACAACATGCATGCATCGCATACTTCTAGAGGAGGGGGCTAAACCAACTCGAGAGGCTCAACGCCGACTCAACCCTCCAATGATGGAAGTTGTGAAGAAGGAGATTATAAAGCTTCTTGATTGTGGAGTGATTTATCCAATCTCAGATAGCCGTTGGGTTTCACCGGTGCAATGTGTTCCAAATAAATCCGGAGTCACTGTGGTGAAGAATGCCGAGAATGAACTTGTGCCCACACGTATCCAAACAGGTTGGAGAGTGTGCATTGACTATAGGAAGCTAAACGCCACCACGAGGAAGGACCACTTCCCTTTGCCGTTCATTGATCAAATGCTTGAAAGGTTAGCCGGTCATTCTTTTTATTGTTTTCTTGATGGGTACTCTGGATATAATCAGATTGTTATAGCTCCGGATGACCAAGAAAAGACCACTTTCACGTGCCCCTTTGGTACCTTTGCCTATCGTCGCATGCCATTCGTTTTATGCAATGCACCTGCCACCTTTCAAAGATGCATGGTAAGTATCTTTTCAGATTTTGTGGAGAAGATTATTGAGGTATTCATGGATGATTTTAGTGTTTTTGGGGATTCGTTTGATGGGTGCTTAGATAATCTCACTTTGATTCTAAAACGTTGCATTGAAACTAACCTTGTTTTGAATTGGGAAAAATGTCACTTTATGGTAAAACAAGGCATAGTTTTAGGTCATATCATTTCAGAAAGGGGAATTGAGGTTGATAAATCAAAAATAGACCTTGTGCGTTACTTACCCTCTCCTACTTCGGTTAGAGAGGTTCGTTCTTTTCTTGGACATGCAGGTTTCTATAGGCGATTCATCAAGGATTTTTCGAAGATCTCCACCCCCCTTTGCCGTCTCCTCCAGAAAGATGTGACTTTTGTGTTTGATGAGGAATGTGAGAAGGCATTCAAACACCTCAAAGAGATGCTAACTTCGGCCCCCATCATAGTCCCACCAGATTGGAGCCTTCCTTTTGAGCTTATGTGTGATGCTTCGGATTATGCATTAGGAGCTGTTTTGGGACAAAGGAAGGACAAGAAGCCCCATGTCATCTATTATGCATCTCGGACCTTGAATGATGCACAATTGAATTACTCTACCACTGAAAAAGAACTTCTTGCTGTTGTGTTTGCTTTAGATAAGTTTCGTTCTTATTTACTTGGTACTAAAGTTATTATTTACACTGACCATGCAGCTTTGAAGTATTTGTTCACCAAGAAAGAGGCCAAACCAAGACTCATTCGCTGGATGCTTCTTCTCCAAGAGTTCGATATTGAAATCCGGGACAATAAGGGGAGTGAAAACGTGGTGGCTGATCACTTGAGCCGTATGGTGCATGAGGAGGATGCCGTGCCTATCCAAGAGACATTCCCAGATGAGCAGCTGCTGTCCATCAAGGTAAGTGAGCCATGGTATGCTGATGTAGTAAATTATTTGGTGTCTAAACACATTCCAAGAGAGCTAAACAAGCACCAAAGTGATAAACTTAAAAAGGATGCACGTTCTTATGTTTGGGATGACCCATACTTGTGGAAATATTGCCCTGATCAGGTTCTACGTAGGCGTGTGCATGATTCTGAGTTTAATTCAATTTTAACTTTTTGTCACACCTATGCATGTGGAGGTCACTTTGGTACGCAAAGAACAGCACATAAAGTTTTAGAATGTGGATTTTATTGGCCTACTATCTTTAGAGATGCTAGAACTTTTTGTATGACTTGTGATAGATGTCAAAGAACGGGCAATATAGGTCCTAAACAACAAATGCCGCAACACCCCATATTTAGTGTTGAAATCTTTGATGTTTGGGGTATTGATTTCATGGGTCCTTTTCCTTCCTCACATGGTTTCCTTTATATTTTGCTTGCTGTGGATTATGTGTCGAAATGGGTGGAAGCAAAAGCCACCCGAACTAATGATTCTAAAGTGGTTGCAGATTTTGTTAGAACTAACATATTTGCTAGATTTGGAATGCCAAGAGTCCTAATCAGTGATGGGGGTTCCCATTTTTGCAATCGAACCATTGAGGCGCTGCTCAAGAAGTATAATGTCACGCATAAGGTTTCAACACCTTATCACCCTCAAACCAGTGGGCAAGCCGAGGTTTCAAATAGAGAAATCAAGCAGATTTTGGAGAAAACTGTAGGGCCAACTCGGAAGGATTGGAGCTTGCGTTTGAATGATGCATTGTGGGCATATCGCACTGCCTATAAAACCCCAATTGGAATGTCCCCATTTCGGCTAGTCTATGGGAAACCATGTCATCTTCCCGTCGAGTTAGAACATCGTGCACATTGGGCTGTCAAAACATTCAACATGGACATTGATGCCGCAGGTCTTCATAGAAAGCTTCAATTGAATGAGCTAGAAGAAATTAGGAATGAAGCTTATGAGAATGCACGGATCTACAAGGAGAAAACAAAGGCATTCCATGACAAGATGATTCGTAGCAAGCTGTTCTCTATAGGGCAGAAAGTGTTACTTTTCAATTCTCGCCTTCGTCTATTTCCAGGTAAGTTGCGTTCTAAGTGGATTGGTCCTTTTGTGGTTACTAATGTTTTTCCTCATGGTGCAATCCAAATTCAAAGTTTAAAAACGCAACAAGAATTCAAAGTGAATGGACATCGATTGAAGCCATATTATGAGCACTTTGAAGAGCACATTACGGAGGACATATCCTTTAATGCCGTGGGCCCCATTGAAGAATAGAGGGAAGGTTCGTCCGGCTGGAAGACGTTAAAGCAAGAGCTTCTTGGGAGGCAACCCATGCAAATAAAGACGACCTAGGAACTCTCCGGCTCCACAACCAGATTTGCGTTTCTAAACCCTACTCTTTATTGCTTTTCCTTTGCCATCTTGTTATGTTAGTTAGTTGTGTTGATTGCTGTTTGCTTTCTGTGAGTATATGTTTGAAACATTGAGGACAATGTTTGGTTTAAGTGTGGGGGGGTAACAAAGTGTTTTTTGCATGAAATTCGTGGGTTTTTATCACCTACCACTTTGAATGTTGTTTTCAGTGTTTTTAAGTGTTTTTAAGCCGTTTTGGAGTCTTTTAGTGTGTTTTGACAAGAAAATCCGAAAATACCATAAACATTTGAAAAATTGTTTTGAAAAACCCAAAAAGAGTTGTTTTTGTGTGTTTGTTTGTGTCTTAGGGTACCTTCCAACACAATGATGAGGATTTGGTTTTTAATTGCATAACTGTTAAAGAAAGTTACAAACTTGGATTGACGTTTGATATGCTCTTTGGTTTATGCTTGGTTGTAGTTGACATTCATGAATTCACATGTAATCACAAAAAAGGATAAAATCAGTTTTTGTAACATGCTTGAAGGAAGTAACTCAAACTAACGCTACAACCCTGAGAGACTTGAGCTTAAAACGTTCTTTGGAGAGTTAAAAATCTGTGCATTCTTTGTTTTCTAAAGTCGTTGCATGATCTCATTATTCTTTGCTTGGTTGCTACTTAGAAGGCGTTTCATCATTTAGTTCCAAATACTAGAACTCATACCCGTTTCATTCAAAGCATGAAATTGATTAGCATAACACATAATCAAGATGAAGTTGTTTAGTTTAAAACCAGAGCCAAAAAGCCTAACCCTTTGCATATGTATTGTAGGTTTAACCCATTTGAGCCTTGTTTAGCCTATGTTCTTTGTTTACCCACATTATCCTTACCTAGCCTAGATTAGGACCATCCTTACCCTTGTTCTTAAGGCGTAGCTAAGCATGACCTAAGAATGAATTCCCTTTGTTCGTTATTTGGGCAGCAAACAAGTGTGGGGGAAGGGATTTATGTGTCTGGTTGTGTGCCAACAAGATAAAAGAGGGCACGGGTGAAGAAGCAGAAAAGAAAAAAAAAAAAAAAAAACAAGAAGAAAATTCGTGTGAAAAAAGAAGAAAAAGGAAAAGTTGTGAAAAAAAAGTATGAAAAGTGTTCAAAATAGGTGGGAATAAGCTCACAAGTGTTGATTGTTGAAGAAGGGGTCCAAAAAGTTGAATTCGGCCCTAAAATATGTGTAATCTTCCCCTTTGTGTTCAAAGTGTGCGGCTGCATTCAAGAAAGGGAGTTCTAAGTGTCATATTCATTACTTTGCTTGTTATTGCTTTAAGAACGTTTGTTTTCCTTACCTTTCTTTGTTAGCCAATACCCCCTAGCCCCGTTATAACCCTATACTTCAATCTTGAATGTTGTGTGTTTCAATATGTGGAGTTTGGGATTGGTATGAGCATATGGTGTCCCTGGTTCTCGCGTCTAAGTAGTAGCATTCCATTCATGAGATCATATCTAAACATGCATTCCAGAAATTACTTTTCTTTGTTAATACATATGTGAGTATTAGTTTTCATGTTTACATCAATCTTCTCACATATAACTAGTGTAGGGAGTGTAGTCAGAAAATCTGTGTGATTGAGTGCATATCTAGTAAGGAATTGAGGGATTCTCTAAGGCATGTTACTACATTCAAAATGTTGTTTTAATTGATTAAATGTGAGCTAATGTGTGGTAACTTTGATTAAGTATGTGCTCAAGGGTAGGGATAACTAAAATCTGTGGGAGTAATGATCTTTGGCATGTTATGTATCATTGAAGATCCCTGAGGTGAACGTTGGAAGGTTTAGGTTACGTTTTGTTTGTTTTGTTTTGCTTGAGGACTAGCAAAAGCTAAGTGTGGGGGAATTTGATAGGAGCATATTTATGCTACTTAGTTAGTGTGTTTTCTTGCATTTGCTTAGCTATTTGTTGCTTAGTATAGTGTTTAAAGTCATTTTCGTGTGTTTTTAGGTCCTAGAAGCAAAGTTGGCAAAAAGATGCATTTTGGAGCATTTTAGAGCAAATCTGGGCTTGGAATGGTTAGCACAAGCAATGGGCATGAAGATGGACGGATTTGGAGTTTAAATGGAGTTGGGAATATGTTTCAAGGTTGGAGAAATAAATTCAAATCATTGAAGATAAGGAATCAGCTCAAAAGAAGGAGGATTATCCAAAACATTATCCAAACAACCTTATCTTATCTTATCTTATCCAACCCTTATCTTATCTTAACAAACCTTATCCTATCCTAATCCTTTTCTAATTCAATTCCTGGTACAATGAGGGTTTATTTTCTGATTGGGGGACATTTAAATTAGGTTTCTAGAAACCCTAAGCCTTGCCGCACCTAGCTTTCCTGAAAACCTGATTTCCTTGCCTTGCAAGGCTTTCTAGAAGCCTTATCCCTCCTTATCCAAGTCTGCCGCACCTTAGGCCCTTTCCCATTGGGAATCTGATTGTTTTGAGCCTATTTCTGGATGGATTTGGCTTTCTAGAAGTCCTAATCTGATTCACCTAGGGTTTTTGGTGCCTATATATATACTAATCAATCCTTTGCCGTGCACACCACCCTCCATATACATCATTCACGCCAGAAATCATCCACCACTCTCTGCCGCCCCTTTCCTTCACCATTCTCCATAGTTTCTGACCTAATTCACCCCCTGCCGTGCCATATCATCCACACAAACCCAGAAAACCCCTCTTGTGCCGCAGCTATTCAAGGAAGGAAGGAGAAGGTGCCACTCTAAGTCGTGACTACTGCTGGAGCGTTCTTAGGTGTTGTCTATCTTTGTTTTCAATGTTTCAATTCAGTTTTCTTTGTTTAATTGCTGTCATGAGGAACTAAACCCCTATTAGTTAGAGGGGGAATTTGAAGCCATGAATATATGTTTCTTATGATTTGATTTACTCCAGTTATGATTTCATAAATTGTGAATGTGGTTTGCTTAACTGTTTTATTAAGAACTTGTTCTTGTGTGTTGATTAAGGATGCATACTTAGTTTACATGCATGAATTTGATGCTAGGATATAAGGGAATTTCACCTAATCGTTATGAACTTATATTCACAAGTAGTAAAGGTTGCTAGTCACAATCATGTTAAGTAAACCCTAGGCTGGATTAACATGCGTCTTCCATAGTTATGAATGCCTTGTCAATGTTCATGATTTCCATTGAACTTAATGATCTTTGTTGAATGTCTCTATCATGCGTATTCCATAGTTAGGGAGTTTGAGAAAGAATAATTTGGTTGTGATGCGTTATCCATTCAATTCAATGAATCTAGGGAAATCTGGGAATTGATTAGTTCAATACAATTAATTTGGAACATTGTCATTCATGGTTTATCGAAAGAGTAACTGGGAATCAAGTTGTATGCATATGTTTATGTGTGGATAAGGATCCCTCTAACTAGCCATTCACCCATTTAAATCACCAATTTCGTGCCTTTTTAAGTTGTCTTTATAATTCTGTTTTGCTTAAGTTTAAATCCGTTTTCAAACAATCCCTTGCTTTTAATTTGTGTTAAGATAGTCTAAATTCGTCAAATCCTGAGTCTTTTAGTCTTTTGAGTCAATTTGAGTCTTAATTTCGTTCAAATCAATCTTAGGTGTTAGTTTAGAGTCTAGATAACTTGTTTTGTGTGTTTTAGGTCTATTTAGCCTGTTTTGAGTCTTTAGAGTCCAGAAACTGTTTAATTGAATTCTATTTGCTGTTTTGAGTTTGTTTTGAGTTATTTGAGTCAAGTTAGGTTGTTTAAAGGTGTCTATAGTTAAAATTCGTCCAAATTGATCCCTAGTACTTGTTTTCATTGTTTTAAGTCCAGTTATTGTTTTAAGAGTCTAATTTGTGTAGATTAGCATCCCTTCTAATCCCCGGCCTAAAACGATCCCTACTTTCATATACTACGTCGATAGGGTTTTAATTTGAGTGTCAAGTAATTCTCACATCAATAACCATCAAGGAAACAATAAAATGCATAACCTGCTAACCTTTCAAGCATTTGATCAATGAATGGCAATGGGAAGTGATCCTTTCGTGTGGTGGCGTTGAGCTTCCTATAATCAATACAAACCCTCCAACCTGTTTGGGTTCGAGTAGGCACAAGCTCCTCTTCAGCATTCTTGACCACAGTCACTCCAGATTTCTTTGGAACACACTGCACAGGGGAAACCCAACGACTATCGGAGATTGGATAGATCACTCCACAATCAAGTAGCTTGATTATCTCCTTTTTCACAACTTCCATCATCGGAGGGTTGAGACGGCGTTGAGCCTCTCTAGTTGGTTTGGCCCCCTCCTCAAGAAATATGTGATGCATACAGGTTGTAGGGCTTATCCCCTTGATGTCGGCTAAGGTCCAACCTAGGGCAGATTTGAACTCTCTTAAAACACGCACTAGCTTCTCTTCTTCTTGTGCCGTGAGGGATGAGGAAATAATGGCAGGTAAGGTCTCTTTTTCCCCCAAGAAAACGTACTTCAAATGGTTTGGTAACGGTTTAAGTTCAAGGGTAGGTGCCTGAATTACTGAAGGAAGCAACTTATTAGTCGAAAAGGGAATTGAATCAAAGTTAGGAGACTTACCATCATGCTTGGGTAACGACTCAAGGGCAGCAGCCATCTCAATGAATTCCTCACAAGGGGGCACAGCATGGATGGGTTCATGTATGCCGTGGGTTAGCATGGGTTCTGCCCACTTGTTGTTGAGCTCCATCCCTCTTGTAATGACCATTTCAAGTGCATCGTCATTCAAATCTTCCAAATACCCCTGCGCCAAAGAATCAATAATATCAATAGAAAAACAAGAGTGATCATCATTAGGATATCTCATGGTTTCAGAAATATTGAAATCAATCACTTCCCCATCAAATTCCATTGACAACGTTCCTTTGAACACATCAATCTTGGTGCGGGCTGTCTTCATGAATGGCCTACCAAGGAGAATCGGCAAAGAGGTGGAATGGGCTGAATCTTCCATGTCCAAAACATAAAAATCAGCCGGGAAGACTAAATGATTCACCTGCACTAAAACATCCTCCAATACTCCTTTTGGATAAGCGTTAGAACGATCAGCCAATTGTATGATCACACCATCCTTTTTCAATTCACCCAAGTTCATAGATGCATAAATGGAATAAGGCATGACATTTATAGATGCACCTAAGTCAAGCATGGCAGTTTCAAAACGAGTATGGCCAATTACAAAAGGAATCGTAAAACTGCCCGGATCTTTGCATTTAGGGGGCAGTTTACGTTGCAATACGGCTGAAACATTTTCACTTACCTTCACAACCTCCTTGTTCGAAACTCTCTTCCTAGTTGTGCACAACTCCTTCAGAAACTTGGCATACCTTGGAACTTGCTTAATTGCATCCAAAAATGGTATATTGACTTGAACTTTCCTAAATGTCTCTAGAATGTCCTTTTCAGCTTCCTCTTTCTTTGTTTGCATGAATCTGCTAGGAAAAGGAACATTCGAAGGAAAAACATTAGTAGGAATTGAATTTGACACATTCTTACCCTTGTTGGACAGATTTGATGGTTTAGGAGCATTTAGGGCCTGCGGCAAAGGTGTATCCTTCCTTGCCGTGGGTTGGCTTTGTTCCTCCTCTTCAAATTGAAGTCTTTCATCTTCTTTGTGACCTGATGTTGATGGTTGTGTACCTGCCCCAACCTCTTTTCCACTTCTCAACAATATGGCTTTTGCAGATTCGAAACCTCCTTTTGGATTCACAACGGTTGAGCTAGGAAGTTTGCCTTGTTCTCGGAATTGCCCCATGAATTCTGCCATTTGGCCCATTTGTTTCTTCAACTCATCCACCTCTTTAGCTTGATTGAGCATTGTTTTGGTTTGATTTTGCTGTCCCTGCACCAAAGAGGTTAGTAATTGAGTAATTTGATCATTATCCATGGATGTACCTGAATTTGTTTGAGCAGATTGTTGTGGTGCTTGTGTGGGTGCGAATGGCTTAGTGTAGAAGCCCGGGGGTTGTTGCCTAAAGCCTCCTTGTTGTTGGGATTGTTGGGGCTCCCTCCACTTGAAATTTGGGTGGTCTCTCCAACCTGGATTGTAGGTATTAGAGTATGGATCGTTCCTTGCTTGGTTTTGGCCTCCAAAACATACGGCATTGGCAGATTCCCATCCACCATTCTCAATTAATTGAGGACACTTCTCAGATTGGTGGCCTTGAATGGAGCACACGCCACATACATTGGAGGACATTCCTTGCGTTTTACATCCTTCCATAAACTGCGAAAACATAGAAGTAAGGTTAGTGATTTGAGATTGTAAATCAGAAACAGCACTTACCTCATTTACTTGCTGCCGTGAGTTGCTTCTTTGTCCAACACCTTCATATTGTTGAGCGTTCAACGCTCGGTTAGCTATCAAGGTCTTGGCAGCCATGGGTGTCTTGTCCACCAAAGCTCCGCCCGCTGAGGCATCTAGCATCTGACGTTCAATGGGTAGAAGCCCTTCGTAGAAATACTGAAGAAGAAGCTCCTCCTTCATTTGATGCTGTGGACATGAAGCAACAAGAGTTTTAAAACGTTCATAATAAGTAGGAAACGATTCACCTTCATTTTGCTGAATGCCACTAATCCTTTTGTGTAGAAGAATGACTCGAGAAGTTGGGAAAAACTTCTCCAAAAACGCCCGTTTCATGCTCTCCCAAGATGTGACAGTTCCGGGGCCTAGTTCATACAACCAATCTTTAGCCTTTTCCAAGAGAGAAAAAGGGAAAGCCTTCATCTTCAGTATGCTTTCGTCGACGTTGATAGGGGTCATGCTTGAACACACCACTTCGAACTCTTTCAAGTGCTTGTTTGGATCCTCCATGGACAGCCCATGGTACTTTGGAATGTGGTGCAACAAACTTGACTTCAACTCGAACTCCTCGGTTTTGCCTTGAACAGCCATGGGGTATTGGATGCATAGGGGTGTGGCATTGTCCAATCCCGAAGCAGAGAGCTCCTTGATTGTTCGATTGTCCGCTGCCATGACTTGTACCTCTTCCACAACCTGCGCCGTGGGGTCTTCTTCCTCTTCTAGCACTGGTTCTTCAAGCTCAGGTTCAGGGCTAGATGGATTAGATGCTTGCTGAGTTTTTTTCCTTCTCAAAGTCCTTTCAAAATCGTCGTCAAAGTCCAAAATATTCTTACGAATAGTTTGAGAACTTCGAGTCATAAACTAGTACCTAAAAACAAGAAACAAAACAAAGTCAGAAATTGAAACAATTTAAAAGTAATCAGAAACAAAAGATCCAAGGGATTAGCAAAGTTGCTAATCCCCGGCAACGGCGCCAAAAATTTGATGTGATGTAAAACAGCACACAAAATTTAACCCTCTTGTTGACAATTGTAGTATATGTATAAGTAGGGATCGTTCTAGACCGGGGATTAGGAGGGATTGCTAAAACACTGGAAACTGACTCAAAAACGTAAAAACAAAGTTTAAACACTAAACTAGACTCAAAGAATGCAAAACTAGACTCTAAAACACTAAAACAACTCAAAAGACTCAAAACAGCACAAAAACACTCAAAACTGCCTAAAAACACAAACTGGGCAGTTTTGGACTCTAAACACTACTTTGGACGAAAATAGATTTTAACTTGACTCAAAACACTCAAAAACACAAACTAAAACAGTTTCTAACTAATATGACTTAACAAGTAAAGGGGGGATTGGGTTTTGACGAATTTGAAAACAAAACAAACCGATTGTAAACTAAAACAGATTTTGGACGAATTTGGTAAAACTTATGGATGATGGGCTAGCTAGAGGATTCTTCTCCACACATGACACACTTGCACATAAACCAATTTTCAGTTGTTCTTTCGATAAATCATGAAACTCAACACCCCAGGTTAATTAAGTCCGCTTAAACATATTTTCAGTTGTTCTTTCGATAGGAGCATATTTAGGCGACTTAATTGGCTTATTCTTGTGCATTTATGTTGTTATTCTTTAGTTATTTTAGTCTTTTAAGCCATTTTCATGTGTTTTCAGGTTCTAAGGACAAACTATGCAAGAAAGTGCATTTTGGAGCCTTTTGGAGCAAAATTGGGCTTGGAATGGATATCACATGCTTGGAGCAAAAGGAATGGACGAAATTGAAGACTTGAAGATGTTAGGATTCCTAATTGAAGAAGGATTCCTAATTGGAGATGGATTCCTACTCAAACAAGGATTCCTACTTGAAGTAGGAAAGTTAAGCCAAGGTTTCATATTTTGGTTTGACCTATCCTAATCCTAATTGTCTTTAGGACACAAATTGAACCTTCCCTGCACTAAACCAGCCTTTGCCACACCATCCCCTTTTTTCCCATCCTTGTTGTGCAAGGGATCTCTCACTTGCCTAATTCCTGGACCTAAATCAGCAAGGAAATCCTTTTTCCTTGCCTTGTAAGGCATTCCCTTACCTTTTCCATCCTTGCCGCACCCACTTGCCCATTTCCCCTAGGATTCTGACTTTAATTCATATTTCCCTTAAAGTTTCGATTTAATTTCTGTTTCCTAAATTGTGTCCTAGCCTTATTACCCTAAAGTCTTTTAAATAAAACTTCCTTAGCCGCACAAAAGAGAGCATTCACTCACCCATTCATCCATTCACGCCAGAATTCATCCCTACACCTTTGCTGAAAAGGGTGTCTCTGTGTATGGATGGTGATGGCTACGAATTATGGTGTGGTATAGAGGGTGGTGTAGAATTCGTATGGATGGGTGGTACCTGCGGCAAAGGGTGTAGAAATATATATATAGGCACCAAAAACCCTAGGTAAATCAGATTAGGACTTCTAGAAAGCCAAATCCATCCAGAAATAGGTTTAAAACAATCAGATTTCTAATGGGAAAAGGCCTAAGGTGCGGCAGGTTTGGATAAGGAGGGATAAGGCTTCTAGAAAGCCTTGCAAGGCAAGGAAATCAGATGTTCTACAAGGCTAGGTGCGGCATGCTTATAGAACAAGGATAAGGTGTCCTAAAGTGAAATTAAAACCCTTTTACGGCAGGAATTAAGTTAGGAAAGGATTAGGATAGGATAAGATAAGGCATGGTAAGATAAGATAAGATAAGGTTTGGATAAGATAAGGATAAGATAAGGTAGTTTTGGATAATGTTTTGGATAATTCTCCTTCTTTGTAGCTGATTCCTTATCTTCTTTGACTTGAATTTATATCTCCAACTCTTTTGCACATTCCTAGCCTCTCTTGAACTTCAAATTCGTCTATCCATCTTGCTCCAATCATATGATATCCATTCCAAGCTCAAATGTGCTCCAAAAGGCTCCAAAATGCATCCTTTTGCATACTTTGCCCTTAGAACCTGAAAATACATCAAACTAGCTTAAAAGACTACTTTAACTAAGGAAAAACAACATAACTGCACAAGAACAAGCTAACTAAGGTGCATAAATATGCCCCTATCAGGCATGGCAGCGGACAATTGAACAATTAAGGAGCTTTCTGCCTCGGGATTGGACAATGCTACACCTTTATACATCCAATACCCTGGGGCGGCTGAAGACAAGACAGATGAATTCGAATTGAAGTCTAGCAACCATGCATCCCTACTGCATGCATAATTTTTCCCTTGTCGTGCCCCCTAATGATGATGTAATTGAGATGGTGGCTACCCTCGAATCATTGCGACCACAATCTGGTAAGTTTCTGGACCCAATTTCAATTTCAGTTTCGGCTAATAAGTTACTTCCATCAGTTATGCAGCCACCTACACTTGAACTCAAACCATTGCCAAGTCATTTGAAGTATGTTTTCTT
Organism: Heteromeles arbutifolia; assembly: GCA_024362995.1. Lineage (NCBI taxonomy): Eukaryota > Viridiplantae > Streptophyta > Magnoliopsida > Rosales > Rosaceae > Heteromeles > Heteromeles arbutifolia. The sequence continues at coordinate 30,502,193 of JANCRC010000002.1, read as the reverse complement.
GGGAGAAGATGAGACGTTGCCCGTCATCATCTCAAGCACACTCACGACACAAGAGGAGAGCAAGTTAGTGAGGGTGTTAAAGGAGTACAAAACGGCAATTGGGTGGACATTAGCTGACATCAAAGGAATCAGCCCTACCACTTGCATGCATCGTATACTTTTGGAGGATGGGTCTAAAACATCTCAAGAGGCTCAACGCCGACTCAACCCTCCAATGATGGAAGTTGTGAAGAAAGAGATAATCAAGCTACTTGATTATGGGGTGATCTATCCAATCTCGGATAGTCGTTGGGTTTCGCCCGTTCAATGTGTTCCAAAGAAATCTGGCGTGACAGTGGTAAAGAATGCCAAAAATGAGCTTGTGCCTACTTGAATCCAAACAGGTTGGAGGGTTTGTATCGATTATAGGAAGCTCAACACCACCACAAGGAAGGATCAATTTCCTTTGCCGTTCATTGATCAAATGCTTGAAAGGTTAGCAGGTTATGCATTCTATTGTTTTCTTGATAGTTATTCTGGTTATAATCAAATTGTCATAGAACCCGAGGACCAAGAAAAACCACTTTCACATGTCCCTTTGGTACATTTGCTTATCGTCACATGCCATTTGGTTTATGCAATGCACCTGCCACATTTCAAAGATGCATGATGAGCATATTTTCAGATTATGTTGAGAAAATTATTGAAGTTTTCATGGATGATTTCAGCGTTTTTGGTGATTCATTTGATGGTTGTTTGCATAATCTCAATTTGATCTTAAAACGATGCGTTGAAACTAACCTTGTTCTCAATTGGGAAAAATGTCAATTCATGGTTAAACAAGGCATAGTTTTAGGTCATATCATCTCTGAAAATGGTATTGAGGTTGATAAGTCAAAGATAGATCTTGTACGTCACTTACCTTCTCCTACTTCGGTTAGAGAGGTTCGTTCTTTTCTTGGACATGCAGGTTTCTATCGACGATTCATCAAAGATTTCTCAAAGGTTTCCAAACCTCTTTGCTGCCTCCTTCAAAAAGATGTGGCGTTTGATTTCAATGAGGAGTGCACGTCATCCTTCAAACAACTCAAGGAGTTGCTGACCACGGCCCCAATTATTGTTCCACCTGATTGGAGCCTTCCTTTCGAGCTTATGTGTGACGCATCTGATTATGCTTTAGGGCCTATTTTAGGACAAAGGAAGGACAAGAGGCCGCATGTCATCTACTATGCCTCTCGGACGTTGAATGATGCCCAGTTGAACTATTCCACAACTGAAAAAGAACTTCTTGCTGTTGTCTTTGCTTTAGATAAATTTAGATCATATTTAATTGGTACTAAAGTAATTGTTTTCACTGATCATGCAGCTTTGAAATATTTGCTCACAAAGAAGGAAGCCAAGCCAAGGCTAATTCGATGGATGCTGCTTCTTCAAGAGTTTGACATTGAGATTCGAGACAAAAAGGGAAGTGAAAACGTGGTGGCTGACCACCTACGCCGTATGGTGCATAATGAGGAGTCCTTACCCATTGCTGAAACATTTCCTGATGAACAATTGCTGTCCATTAAGGTAAGTGGACCTTGGTATGCTGATTTGGTCAACTTCTTGGTGTCTAAACAAATTCCAAACAGTTTCACTAGACACCAACGTGATAAGCTCATAAATGATGCACGGTTTTATGTATGGGATGATCCATATTTATGGAAATATTGCCTTGATCAGATTGTACGTCGATGTGTGCATGATTATGAGTTTCATTCCATTTTAAGCTTTTGTCATACATATGCATGTGGTGGTCACTTTGGCACACAGAGAACAGCACTTAAAGTGTTACAATGTGGATTCTATTGGCCTAGTATCTTTAAGGATGCTAAAACTTTTTGCTTAACATGTGATAAATGCCAAAGAACAGGAAATATCAGTGCAAGAGATCAAATGCCGCAGGTTTCCATCCTCAATGTTGAAATTTTTGACATTTGGGGTATTGATTTCATGGGTCCCTTTCCTTCCTCGTATGGTTTCATGTATATTCTACTTGCAGTTGATTATGTGTCAAAGTGGGTGGAAGCAAAAGCCACCCGGACTAATGATTCTAAAGTGGTTGCAGATTTCATTAGAACTAACATATTTGCAAGGTTTGGCATGCCACGAGTAATCATCAGTGATGGAGGGTCTCACTTTTGCAATCAGACCATTGAGGCGCTGTTCAAGAAGTACAATGTCACACATTGATGTGAAAATTAACTTGACACACAAATTAAACCCTCTTCTTGACAGTTGTAGTATATGTATAAGTAGGGATCGTTCTGGACCGGGGATTAGGAGGGATTGCTAAACACTTGAAACTGACTCAAAAACGTAAAAACAAAGTTTAAAACACTAAACTAGACTCAAAGAATGCAAGACTAAATTGTAAAACACTAAAACAACTCAAAAGACTCAAAACAGCACAAAAACACTCAAAACTGCCTAAAAACACAAACTGGGCAGTTTTGGACTCTAAACACTACTTTGGACGAAAATAGATTTTAACTTGACTCAAGACACTTAAAAACACAAATCAAAACAGATTTTAACTATTCTAACACTTCAAAATAAAGGGGGATTTGTTTTTGACGAATTTAAAACTAAAAACAGAAACTTTGCATAAAAAACTTTAGAAAAACGATTTTGATGAATTAAGAAGGGTGAAAGGCTAGTTAGAGGGATCCTCATCCACACATGAACATATGTATACAACTTGATTCCCAGTTACTCTTTCGATAAACCATGAATGACAATGTTCCGAATTAATTGTATTGAACTAATCAATTCCCAGATTTCCTTAGATTCATTGAATTGAATGGATAACGCATCACAACCAAATTATTCTTTCTCAAACTCCCTAACTATGGAATACGCATGATAGAGACATTCAACAAAGATCATTAAGTTTAATGGAAATCATGAACATTGACAAGGCATTCATAACTATGGAATACGCATGTTACTCTTGCCTAGGATAACACAATTGTGACTATCAATCTTTACTACTTGTGAATATAAGTTCCTAACGATTAGGTGAAATTCCCTTATATCCTAGCATCAAATTCATGCACGTAAACTAAGTAGGCCTCTTTAATCAACACACAAGAACAAGTTCTTCATAAAACAGATAAGTAAATCACATTCACAATTTATGAAACAATAACTGAAGGTAATCAATTCATATCAAACATATGTCCATGGCTTTGAATCCACCTCTAACTAAAACGAAATTAGTCCCACATGTTCAACATAATTGAAAAACAAATTAAATTAAACATAGAAACGAAACAAGAGAAGAAAGAACTCCTCCTTCTCCAATGGAAGCCACGGCAAGGCCTTGTCTTCCCTTCTCTGCAGCAAAATATGGATTTCTGAATGTATATGGGGGTGTAGAATTCGTATGGATGGGTGGTGGTCTGCAGCAAGGCTTGGAAATATGTATATATAGCATGGCAAACCCTAGGGGAATCAGTTTAGGACTTGGACTTAGCATAAGCAAGGGATTAGGACCCTAGGTGCGGCAGAATATGTAGGAAAAAGGATTATGGCCCAATTGATTTCTGAGAAGGATTTGTAGAACCCAAATCCACAAGAAAATAGGCTAACAAATCAGAATCTGAGAGGGAATGGGATAGGGATGCACGGCATGGCTTGGATAAGGCAGGGAATTGAGTGCAAGGCAAGGCAAAGGCCTTCTAGAAAGGAGGGAGACGCCAGATTTATAGGGTTCTAGAAAGAATGTGTTTTGTGGCAGATTTTGGGGTTTCTAGAGGAGTTTGGGCGCCACTTTTGTAGGGGAATGGATAGGACTTCTAGAAATCAGGTTTTAAGTCCCCTAAACTGAAGAAAACAGGTTAGGATAAGATTAGGATAAGATAAGGTAAGGATTGGGTAAGATAAGATAAGATAAGGTTGTTTTGGATAATGTTTTGGATAATTCTCCTTCTTTTGAGCTGATTCCTTATCTTCTTATCTTTGACTTCTTTCTTCAATTTCGTCCATCAACTTGCCTCCATGCTTGCACTACCGAATCTTGGCCCAAAAATGCTCTATAATGCTCCAAATTGCTTCTTTTTGCCATTTTGACACTTAGAACCTACAAACACACGAAAATAGCTTAAAATACAAAATTAACTAAGAACTAACAATGTAAATGCATGAAAACAAGCTAACTAAGTCGCATAAATATGCTCCTATCACACATAAGGTTTCTACACCTTTCCATCCTCAAACAAATGGCCAAGCCGAGGTTTCTAACCGAGAAATCAAGCAGATTTTGGAAAAGACTGTTGGACCAACAAGGAAGGATTGGAGCTTACATTTAGATGATGCACTGTGGGCATATCGTACGGCGTACAAATCACCCATTGGGATGTCCCTATTTCGGCTCATCTATGGCAAGCCATGCCATCTCCCCGTTGAATTGGAGCACAAAGCACATTGGGCAGTCAAGAAGTTCAACATGGACCTAGGTGCAGCAGGCAGTCATAGGAAACTCCAATTACATGAACTTGATGAGATAAGGAACGAGGCGTATGAGAATGCTCGCATTTACAAGGAGAAGACCAAGGTTTTCCATGACAAAATGATTCATGGCAAAACATTCACCTTCGGGAAGAAAGTGCTCTTGTTCAATTCCCGTCTACGTTTGTTTCCCTGTAAGTTACGTTCCAAGTGGATTGGACCGTTTGTTGTTACTAACGTATCTCCTTATAGTGCAATCCAGATTCAAAGTCTCAAAACAGGTCATGAATTTCAAGTGAACGGACATCGTTTGAAGCCATACTATGAGAACTTTGAGGAGCATGCCGTGGGCTCCAATGGGGAGTGAATGAGGTCTTCGTCCGGCTGCACGACGTTAAAGCAAGCGCTACTTGGGAGGCAACCCATGCATTCAACAAAGGAAGACCTAGGAATTGATAGAAGCATATTTATGCGACTTAGTTAGTGTGTTTTCTTGCATTTACTTTGTTATTTGTTGCTTATTATAGTGATTTAAGCTATGTTCGTGTGTTTTCAGGTCCAATTGGCAAAGTTGGCAAAAAGATGCAATTTGGAGCATTTTAGAGCTGTTTTGGGCTTGTAATGGATATCACAAGATTGGAGCAAGATGGATGGACGAATTTGAAGTTCAAGAGAGGCTAGGAATGTGCAAAAGAGTTGGAGAAATAAATTCAAGTCAAAGAAGATAAGGAATCAGCTACAAAGAAGAAGCATTATCCAAAACCTTATCCAACCTTATCTTATCCAACTAACCTTATCTTACCTTATCTTATCTTATCCTATCCTAATCTTATCCTACCTTAATTCCAGCCACAAGGGGGACTCCTTTTCATATTAGGATGCCTAAAACCTGTTTTTAGGTGGCCTTTTTGTTCTAGAAACATGCCGCAACACTCCTTTCTAGAAGCCCTAAAAATCTGACGCCCCAACCTTTCTAGATGGCCTTTTCCTTGTTGGTTTGGAGTCCTAAATCCTTTTCCTTGACAACCTAGGCCAAGTAATCCCTAGGCCTATAAATACACTATTTTGCTGCACCATTCAGACCACCACCCTCTACCATAACTCACCTACATCCATCCACCACACACTCATTGTGCCGCAGCCTTGCAAGGAAGGAAGGAATCTGGAGCGTTTTCTAGGTGTATTCTATCCTTTGTTTTCAATGTTTAATTTTATTTATATTTGTTTGATTGCGAACATGAGGAACTAACTTCTTTATAGTTAGAGGCAAATTCAAAGCCATGGACATATGTTTTATATGAATTGATTTCCTCCAGTTATGATTTCATGAATCGTGAATGTGGTTTACTTATCTTTTTTATTAAGAACTTGTTCTTGTGTGTTGATTAAGGAGGCCTACTTAGTTTGCATGCATGAATTTGATGCTAAAATATAAGGGAGTTTCACCTAATCGTTACAAACTTATATTTACAAGTAGTGGAGGTTGCTAGTCACGATCGCGTTAAGTAAATTCCTGGCAGGAGTGTCATGCTTTTCATAGTCACGAATGTCATGTCAATGCTTATGATTTTCACAAAGCTTAATGATCTTTGTTTCGTGTCTCTATCATGCTTTTCATAGTTAGGGAGCTTAATAAAGAATGATTTGGGTTGTCGTATGCTTTTCATCCAATTCAATGAGTCTAGGGAAATCTGAGAATTAATTAGTTCTACACAATTAATTTGGGGCATTGTCATTCATGGTTTGTTGAAAGAATAACTGGAAATCAATCTATATGCATATGTTCATGTGTGGAGAAGGGCCCTCTAACTAGCCTTTCACCCGTTTTAAATCACCAAACCTGTTTTTCTAAAGTTTTTATGCAAAATTTCCGTTTTAAGTCTTAATTTCGTCAAAAACAATCCCCCTTTCATTTAAACTTGTTTTTAGAGTCAAAACCTGTTTTGTTTTAGTCTTTTGAGTCTTTTAAGTTTTATTTTCGTCAAAACCACTTGTTAGGTTTAGAATTGAGTCTTTCTGAATGTTTCTTGCTGTTTTGAGTGTTTTAAGTTGGTTTAGAGTCTATAGAGTCTTATTTGTGTTGATTAGCATCCCTAGTTAATCCCCGGTTTAGAACGATCCCTACTTACATCATTGCTACAATTGTCATCAATAGGGTTTAATTTGTGTGTCATATAAATTTCACATCAAATTTTGGCGCCGTTGCCGGGGATTAGCAAATTTGCTAATCACCCGTATCTGTTTGTGTTTTTGTTTTTACGTTTTAGTTTTTGATTTTGTTTTGTTCTGTTTTCTTTGTTTCAGGTACTAGACATGGCAATTGCCAACATTCAAGCTCAATTGGCCAATCTTACTTCTCAATTGTCCCAGATTGCCAAAAGAACCACAATGCACACTGCCCCTACATTTAATGTACCCTATGGGCAAGGACATCAAACTCGTCAATTCACTGCAAACGGAGGTGCTTGGGGTTATCAAAGCCATAACCAATCAAGGGACAACATGTTTTCCAACGCTTACAATTCGGATTGGAGAGATTATTCAGATTATATGTGGGAGGAACCTCAACAAATTCAACAAGGTGGATATTGGCAGCAAGAGGAGGAGTTCTATTCAAGATCTGTGCAGCCACCACAACCTCATATACAATATGCCCAACCCAACTCAGGTTCGTCAATAGATTTTGATCAAATTCTTGATGAATTAAATTCTTTGGCGCAGGGTTCACAAAATCAAGCTAAGGAGGTTCAACAAGAAGGATATTGGCAGCCATATGAGGAGTTTCATTCAAGACCTATGCAGCCACCACAGCCTCCCCCACAACAATTCCAATCGAATTCAAGTATGTCCACGACTTATGATATACTAACTTCTTTCACGCAGGGCTCACAACAAGAAGGGTATTGGCAGCCATCTGAGGAGATCTATCAAAAGCCATATGAACCACCACAGCCTCAACCATATTCGGCCCAACCAAGTTCAGGTTCGTCAATGGATAATGATAAAATTTTTGAGTTACTCACTTCTTTATCTCAGGGACAAGAAAATCAAGACAAAAGGGTGGACCATTTGGAAAAGCAAATTGGACAGATAGCGGAATTCATAGGACAGATTCTAGAGCAAAGTGAACTCTCCAACTCAACTATTGTCAATTCGATGGGAGATTTAGAAATCCATGATGCTATCACTTTGGGAAGTGCTATGGAGGTTGGAGCTGACCTAAAAACGTCCAAACATACCTTAGAAGTGGACAAAGAGCTGCTGATTGAGGAGGAGGAAGAAGACACACTCACAGCAAGGGAAGAACAACCCTTGCCGCAGCCCCCTAAGCCCTCTCAACCACCCACCACAAGTAAGGACGTCCCAAGTTCAATTCATTCTAATGTTATTCCTCCGAATGCACCTTTTCCGCGCAGGTTCATGATTTCCAAGAACGAAGAAAGTGAAAAAGACATCATGGAAGCCTTCCCAAAGGTGCCAAGTACTATCCCGATTCTTGTTACAACACATCCAGTTCCAGAATGTGTTGAAATTTTTGAAGAGAATTGCACCTCAAGAAGAATGATTCAAGAGAACGAAGTGGCCGGAGAATATCAAGAATGGATCAAAGAGGATGTTCACGAGACAATAAAGCCCAAAGAAGTTGAATTTTATGACACAGGACAAGTCATAACTCTCACAACACCAAATCTGGCCGAGTGCAAAATTCCTGAAACTTTCAAAGAAGGGGTGTGATAGGAGCATATTTATGCGACTTAGTTAGCTTGTTCTTGTGCATTTACGTTGTTATTTCTTAGTTATTTTAGTCTTTTAAGCCATTTTCGTGTGTTTTCAGGTTCTAAGGGCAAAGTATGCAAGAAAGTGCATTTTGGAGCTTTTTGGAGCAAAATTGGGCTTGGAATGGATATCACATGTTTGGAGCAAAAGGAATGGACGAAATTGAAGACTTGAAGAAGTTAGGATTCTGATGTGAAAATTAACTTGACTAACAAATTAAACGCTCTTTTTGACAGTTGTAGTATATGTATAAGTAGGGATCGTTCTGGACCGGGGATTAGGAGGGATTGCTAAACACTTGAAACTGACTCAAAAACGTAAAAACAAAGTTTAAAACACTAAACTAGACTCAAAGAATGCAAGACTAAATTGTAAAACACTAAAACAACTCAAAAGACTCAAAACAGCACAAAAACACCCAAAACTGCCTAAAAACACAAACTGGGCAGTTTTGGACTCTAAACACTACTTTGGACGAAAATAAGGTTTTAACTTGACTCAAGACACTTAAAAACACAAATAAAAACAGATTTTGACTAATCTAACACTTCAAAATAAAGGGGGATTTGTTTTTGACGAATTTAAAACTAAAAACAGAAACTTTGCATAGAAAACTTTAGAAAAACGATTTTGATGAATTAAGAAGGGTGAAAGGCTAGTTAGAGGGCCCTTCTCCACACATGAACATATGCATATAAATTGATTTCCAGTTATTCTTTCAACAAACCATGAATGACAATGCCCCAAATTAATTGTGTAAAACTAATTAATCATCAGATTTCCCTAGACTCATTGAATTGGAAGAAAAGCATACAACAACCCAAATCATTCTTTATTAAGCTCCCTAACTATGAAAAGCATGATAGAGACACAAAACAAAGATCATTAAGCTTTGTGAAAATCATAAGCATTGACAAGGCATTCGTGACTATGAAAAGCATGACACTCCTGCCAGGAATTTACTTAACGCGATCGTGACTAGCAACCTCCACTACTTGTAAATATAAGTGATAGGAGCATATTTATGCTACTTAGTTCGTGTGTTTCCTTGCATTTGCGTAGCTATTTGTTGCTTAGTATAGTGTTTAAAGTCATTTTCGTGTGTTTTTAGGTCCAAGAAGCAAAGTTGGCAACAAGATGCATTTTGGAGCATTTTAGAGCAAATCTGGGCTTGGAATGGATAGCACAAGCAATGGGCATGAGGATGGACGAATTTGGAGTTTAAATGAAGTTGGGAATATGTTTCAAGGTTGGAGAAATAAATTCAAAACATTGAAGATAAGGAATCAGCTCAAAAGAAGGAGGATTATCCAAAACATTATCCAAACAACCTTATCTTATCTTATCTTATCCAATCCTTATCTTATCTTAACAAACCTTATCCTATCCTAATCCTTTTCTAATTCAATTCCTGGTACAATGAGGGTTTATTTTCTGATTGGGGGACATTTAAATTGAGTTTCTAGAAACTCTAAGCCTTGCCGCACCTAGCTTTTCAGAAAACTTGATTTCCTTGCCTTGCAAGGCTTTCTAGAAGCCTTATCCCTCCTTATCCAAGTCTGCCGCACCTTAGGCCCTTTCCCATTGGAAATCTGATTGTTTTGAGCCTATTTCTGAATGGATTTGGCTTTCTAGAAGTCCCAATCTGATTCACCTAGGGTTTTGGTGCCTATATATATACAAATCAATCCTTTGCCGTGCACACCACCCTCCATACACAACCAATCACGCCAGAAATCATCCACACAGACCCAGAAAACCCCTCTTGTGCCGCAGCTATTCAAGGAAGGAGAAGGTGCCACTCTAAGTCGTGACTACTGCTGGAGCGTTCTTAGGTGTTGTCTATCTTTGTTTTCAATGTTTCAATTCAGTTTTCTTTGTTTAATTGCTGTCATGAGGAACTAAACCCCTATTAGTTAGAGGGGGAATTTGAAGCCATGAATATATGTTTCTTATGATTTGATTTACTCCAGTTATGATTTCATAAATTGTGAATGTGGTTTACTTATCTGTTTTATTAAGAACTTGTTCTTGTGTGTTGATTAAGGATGCATACTTAGTTTACATGCATGAATTTGATGCTAGGATATAAGGGAATTTCACCTAATCGTTATGAACTTATATTCACAAGTAGTAAAGGTTGCTAGTCACAATCATGTTAAGTAAACCCTAGGCTGGATTAACATGCGTATTCCATAGTTATGAATGCCTTGTCAATGTTTATGATTTCCATTGAACTTAATGATCTTTGATATGTATCTCTATCATGCGTATTCCATAGTTAGGGAACTTGATAAGAATAATTTGGTTGTGATGCGTTATCCATTCAATTCAATGAACTTAGGGAAATCTGAGAATTAATTAGTTCTATACAATTAATTCGAAGCATTGTCATTCATGGTTTATCGAAAGAATAACTGGAAATCAATTCGTATGCATATGTTCATGTGTGGAGAAGAACCCTCTAACTAGTTTTCACCCCTGAATTCACCTTTATCTCTTTCAATTTACTTTGTTTGCTTAAATCTGCTTAGTTTTGCTTAAATCGTCCAAAAACCCCCTTAGTTCTTAATTGAGTCTTAGTTTGTTTAAATTCGTCCAAATCTGTCTCCTTTTAGTGTTTTGAGTCTAACTAGTCCAAAAGTCATCCAATTCATCCCTTAGAAGCTGTTTTGAGTCTGTTTAAGTTAGTTTGGTTGTTTTGAGTCTATTTAGCCTGTTTTGAGTCTCTAGTGTCTAGAATCTTCCTAGTTGAGTTTTATTTGTTGTTTTAAGTTTGTTTTGTGTTATTTGAGTCAAGTTAGGTTGTTTTAAGTTGTTTGAAGTTAAAATTCGTTCAGATTGATCATAGTACCTGTTTTCATTGTCTAGAGTCCAGTTTTAGTGTTTTAGAGTTTAATTTGTATAGATTAGCATCCCTTCTAATCCCCGGCCTTAAACGATCCCTACTTTCATATACTACGTCGATAGGGTTTTAATTTGAGTGTCAAGTAATTCTCACATCAAATTTTGGCGCCGTTGCCGGGGATTAGCAAACTTGCTAATCTCCCTAGTTTCTGCCGTGTATTTTAACTTGTTTTTGTTTCTGTTTGCTTAGTTTTCTGATTTGTTTTGTTTTCTTTGTTTTAGGTACTAGTGTATGACTCGAAGTTCTCAACCCGTTCACGCACATATCTTGGAGTTTAACGACGATTTTGAGCGAGATTTGAGAAGGAAGAGGAAGCACCCAGAACCTGATCTACTTAGTTCAAGTTCTAATTCCGAATCTGAAGTTGAAATTGAAGAAGATTTGGAAGAGGAGCACGACATGGCTGCAGATAACCGAACAATCAAAGAACTTTCAGCCTCGGGATTGGACAATGCGACCCCTTTATGCATTCAATATCCTAGGGCGGCTCAAGGCAAAACTGATGAGTTTGAATTGAAGTCTAGCTTGTTGCACCACATCCCCAAATTCCACGGGTTGTCCATGGAAGATCCAAACAAGCACTTGAAGGAATTTGAAGTGGTTTGTTCAAGCATGACCCCTGTCAATGTTGATGGGAGTATATTGAAGATGAAAGCCTTTCCATTCTCTCTTTTGGAAAAGGCTAAGGATTGGCTCTACGAACTAGCACCTGGAACCGTTACTTCATGGGAAAGCATGAAGCGCGCATTCTTAGAGAAATTTTTCCCAACTTCAAGAGTCATTCTCTTGAGGAAAAAGATAAGTGGCATTCAACAAAACCAAGGGGAATCGTTTCCAGCCTATTATGAGCGTTTCAAGGCGCTTGTTGCTTCTTGTCCACAACACCAAATGAAGGAAGAGCTTCTCCTCCAATATTTCTATGAAGGACTTCTCCACATTGAGAGACAAATGCTTGATGCTTCAGCGGGAGGAGCTTTGGTTGACAAAACACCCGTGGCTGCCAAGACTCTAATTGCAAATCGAGCCTTGAATGCGCAACAATACGAAGGAGTTGGACAGAGAGAAGGGCCACGGCAACAACAAGTGAATGAGGTAAATGCAATTTCAGAATTACAATCTCAAATGGCTAATCTCACTCTTCTTTTGTCACAGGTTGTGGATGGAAACAAAGCACAAGGGCCGGGCATATGTGGAGTGTGTTCTATGCAGGGACATCTCAACGATCAATGCCCTCAATTGATTGAGAATGGGGGGTGGGAAACTGCCCAAGCCGTGGGTTTCCAAGGCCAAACCCAACAAAGACACGACCCCTACTCAAACACATACAATCCGGGATGGAGAGATCATCCAAACTTCAAGTGGAGGGATTCTCAGCAAGCACAGCCACAAAGCGGATTTAGACAGCCCCCTGGGATGTTTCCAAGGCCGTATGCAGCCCCACAACCTCACCCAACTTCGGCCCAAACCAATTCAGGTTCGTCGTTAAATAATGATAAAATTCTTCAAGCACTAACCTCTTTGACGCAGGACATGCAGAGCATAAAAAATCAAGCTAAAGAGGTGGATGAATTGAAGAAACAAATGGGTCAAATGGCTGAATTCATGGGCCAATTCCGAGAACAAGGCAGGTTGCCTAGTTCAACCGTTGTTAATCCTAAGGGAGGATTTGAAACTGCCCAAGCAATCACGTTGAGAAGTGGTAAGCAGGTTGGAACTGATTCACAACCATCTAGATCAAGTCAAGAAGAGGACAAGAAGCTGCAATTGGAGGAGGATGAAGCACCCAAACCCACGGCAAGGAATGCACAATCCTTGCCGCAGCCAATCCCCACTTCAAAACCGTCCTCAACCATCAAGGTAAGTTCCAATATGAATTCTTCAAGCTCTACTCCACTAATTGTGCCCTTTCCTGGCAGGTTGCGGCAATCAAAGAAAGAGGATGCTGAAAAAGACATTCTAGAGACATTCCGGAAAGTTCAAGTCAATATCCCACTCCTTGATGCAATAAAGCAAGTCCCAAGGTATGCTAAGTTTTTGAAAGAGCTTTGTACAACAAGGAGAAGAATTTCTAACAAAGAAGTGGTTCAAGTAAGTGAGAATGTCTCTGCTGTCTTACAAAGGAAATTACCCCCTAAATGCAAAGATCCGGGTAGTTTTACAATTCCTTGCGTTATTGGTAGTACTAAGTTTGAACATGCTATGTTAGACTTAGGAGCTTCAATTAATGTCATGCCATACTCTATTTATGCATCTATGAACTTAGGTGAGCTTAAAAACGATGGTGTTATTATCCAATTAGCCGATCGTTCTAATGCATATCCAAAAGGAGTTTTGGAAGATGTTTTGGTGCAGGTTGGAAATCTGATTTTTTCAGCGGATTTTTATGTGCTTGACATGGAGGATACACCCCATTCTACCCCATTGCCGATCCTCCTTGGGAGACCTTTCATGAAAACAGCCCGCACCAAGATCGATGTGTTCAAAGGGACGTTGACAATGGAATTTGATGGGGAAGTTATTGATTTCAATCTTGCTGAAACTATTAAATTTCCTAAAGAAAATCATTCTTGTTTTGCTATTGATATATTCGATGAATTGGCGCAGGATTACCTTGATTCCTTGGATAGGGACCCCCTTGAATCAACAATTGCACAAGGAATTGGGCAAAAACCCAATATTGCCGTGCCTATAAGTGAAGAAGAGGCCGAGATGGTGGCTGCCCTAGAGTCACTACCTCAGCACCATGGTAAGCCTTCAAAACCAATTTCAATTCCAATTTCTACTAACAAGTTGTTACCCTCAGTGATTCAGGCACCCGTACTTGAGCTTAAACCATTGCCGGATCATTTGAAGTACGTCTTTTTGGGAGATAACGAGACGTTGCCCGTCATTGTGTCCTCCACACTCACGGCAACAGAGGAAGGAAAGTTAATTCAGGTGTTGAAAGAGCACAAAACAGCCATTGGATGGACATTGGCCGATATTAGGGGGATTAGCCCTACAACATGCATGCATCGCATACTTCTAGAGGAGGGGGCTAAACCAACTCGAGAGGCTCAACGCCGACTCAACCCTCCAATGATGGAAGTTGTGAAGAAGGAGATTATAAAGCTTCTTGATTGTGGAGTAATTTATCCAATCTCAGATAGCCGTTGGGTTTCACCGGTGCAATGTGTTCCAAAGAAATCCGGAGTCACTGTGGTGAAGAATGCCGAGAATGAACTTATGCCCACACGTATCCAAATAGGTTGGAGAGTGTGCATTGACTATAGGAAGCTAAACGCCACCACGAGGAAGGACCACTTCCCTTTGCCGTTCATTGATCAAATGCTTGAAAGGTTAGCCGGTCATTCTTTTTATTGTTTTCTTGATGGGTACTCTGGATATAATCAGATTGTTATAGCTCCGGATGACCAAGAAAAGACCACTTTCACGTGCCCCTTTGGTACCTTTGCCTATCGTCGCATGCCATTCGGTTTATGCAATGCACCTGCCACCTTTCAAAGATGCATGGTAAGTATCTTTTCAGATTTTGTGGAGAAAATTATTGAGGTATTCATGGATGATTTTAGTGTTTTTGGGGATTCGTTTGATGGGTGCTTAGATAATCTCACTTTGATTCTAAAACGTTGCATTGAAACTAACCTCGTTTTGAATTGGGAAAAATGTCACTTTATGGTAAAACAAGGCATAGTTTTAGGTCATATCATTTCAGAAAGAGGAATTGAGGTTGATAAATCAAAAATAGATCTTGTACGCTACTTACCCTCTCCTACTTCGGTTAGAGAGGTTCGTTCTTTTCTTGGACATGCAGGATTCTATAGGCGATTCATCAAGGACTTTTCAAAGATTTCAAACCCTCTTTGCCGTCTCCTCCAGAAAGATGTGGCTTTTGACTTCAACGAGGAATGTGAGAAGGCCTTCAAACACCTCAAAGAGATGCTAACTTCGGCCCCCATCATAGTCCCACCAGATTGGAGCCTTCCTTTTGAGCTTATGTGTGATGCTTCGGATTATGCATTAGGAGCTGTTTTGGGACAAAGGAAGGACAAGAAGCCCCATGTCATCTATTATGCATCTCGGACCTTGAATGATGCACAATTGAATTACTCTACCACTGAAAAAGAACTTCTTGCTGTTGTGTTTGCTTTAGATAAGTTTCGTTCTTATTTACTTGGTACTAAAGTTATTATTTACACTGACCATGCAGCTTTGAAGTATTTGTTCACCAAGAAAGAGGCCAAACCAAGACTCATTCGCTGGATGCTTCTTCTCCAAGAGTTCGATATTGAAATCCGGGACAAGAAGGGGAGTGAAAACGTGGTGGCTGATCACTTGAGCCGTATGGTGCATGAGGAGGATGCCGTGCCTATCCAAGAGACATTCCCAGATGAGCAGCTGCTGTCCATCAAGGTAAGTGAGCCATGGTATGCTGATGTAGTAAATTATTTGGTGTCTAAACACATTCCAAGAGAGCTAAACAAGCACCAAAGTGATAAACTTAAAAAGGATGCACGTTCTTATGTTTGGGATGACCCATACTTGTGGAAATATTGCCCTGATCAGGTTCTACGTAGGTGTGTGCATGATTCTGAGTTTAATTCAATTTTAACTTTTTGTCACACCTATGCATGTGGAGGTCACTTTGGTACGCAAAGAACAGCACATAAAGTTTTAGAATGTGGATTTTATTGGCCTACTATCTTTAGAGATGCTAGAACTTTTTGTATGACTTGTGATAGATGTCAAAGAACGGGCAATATAGGTCCTAAACAACAAATGCCGCAACACCCCATATTTAGTGTTGAAATCTTTGATGTTTGGGGTATTGATTTCATGGGTCCTTTTCCTTCCTCACATGGTTTCCTTTATATTTTGCTTGCTGTGGATTATGTGTCGAAATGGGTGGAAGCAAAAGCCACCCGAACTAATGATTCTAAAGTGGTTGCAGATTTTGTTAGAACTAACATATTTGCTAGATTTGGCATGCCAAGAGTCCTAATCAGTGATGGGGGTTCCCATTTTTGCAATCGAACCATTGAGGCGCTGCTCAAGAAGTATAATGTCACGCATAAGGTTTCAACACCTTATCACCCTCAAACCAGTGGGCAAGCCGAGGTTTCAAATAGAGAAATCAAGCAGATTTTGGAGAAAACTGTAGGGCCAACTCGGAAGGATTGGAGTTTGCGTTTGAATGATGCATTGTGGGCATATCGCACTGCCTATAAAACCCCAATTGGAATGTCCCCATTTCGGCTAGTCTATGGGAAACCATGTCATCTTCCCGACGAGTTAGAACATCGTGCACATTGGGCTGTCAAAACATTCAACATGGACATTGATGCCGCAGGTCTTCATAGAAAGCTTCAATTGAATGAGCTAGAAGAAATTAGGAATGAAGCTTATGAGAATGCACGGATCTACAAGGAGAAAACAAAGGCATTCCATGACAAGATGATTCGTAGCAAGCTGTTCTCTATAGGGCAGAAAGTGTTACTTTTCAATTCTCGCCTTCGTCTATTTCCAGGTAAGTTGCGTTCTAAGTGGATTGGTCCTTTTGTGGTTACTAATATTTTTCCTCATGGTGCAGTCCAAATTCAAAGTTTAAAAACGCAACAAGAATTCAAAGTGAATGGACATCGATTGAAGCCATATTATGAGCACTTTGAAGAGCACATTACGGAGGATATATCCCTTAATGCCGTGGGCCCCATTGAAGAATAGAGGGAAGGTTCGTCCGGCTGGAAGACGTTAAAGCAAGCGCTTCTTGGGAGGCAACCCATGCAAATAAAGACGACCTAGGAACTCTCCGGCTCCAAAACCAGATTTGCGTTTCTAAACCCTACTCTTTATTGCTTTTCCTTTGCCATCTTGTTATGTTAGTTAGTTGTGTTGATTGCTGTTTGCTTTCTGTGAGTATATGTTTGAAACATTGAGGACAATGTTTGGTTTAAGTGTGGGGGGGTAACAAAGTGTTTTTTTGCATGAAATTCGTGGGTTTTTATCACCTCTCACTTTGAATGTTGTTTTCAGTGTTTTTAAGTGTTTTTAAGCTGTTTTGGAGTCTTTTAGTGTGTTTTGACAAGAAAATCCGAAAATACCATAAACATTTGAAAAATTGTTTTGAAAAATCCAAAAAGAGTTGTTTTTGTGTGTTTGTTTGTGTCTTAGGGTACCTTCCAACACAATGATGAGGATTTGGTTTTTAATTGCATAACTGTTAAAGAAAGTTACAAACATGGATGAAAGTTTGAATTGCTCTTTGGTATATGCTTGGTTGTAGTTGACATTCATGAATTCACATGTAATCACAAAAAGGATAAAATCAGTTTTTGTAACATGCTTGAAGGAAGTAACTCAAACTAACGCTACAACCCTGAGAGACTTGAGCCTTTAACGTTCTTTGGAGAGTTAAAAATCTGTGCATTCTTTGTTTTCTAAAGTCGTTGCATGATCTCATTATTCTTTGCTTGGTTGCTACTTAGAAGGCGTTTCATCATTTAGTTCCAAATACTAGAACTCATACCCGTTTCATTCAAAGCATGAAATTGATTAGCATAACACATAAACAAGATGAAGTTGTTTAGTTTAAAACCAGAGCCAAAAAGCCTAACCCTTTGCATATGTATTGTAGGTTTAACCCATTTGAGCCTTGTTTAGCCTATGTTTTTTTGTTTACCCACATTATCCTTACCTAGCCTAGATTAGGACCATCCTTACCCTTGTTCTTAAGGCGTAGCTAAGCATGACCTAAGAATGAATTCCCTCTGTTCGTTATTTGGGCAGCAAACAAGTGTGGGGGAAGGGATTGATGTGTCTGATTGTGTGCCAACAAAGTATCAAGAGGGCACGGGTAGAAGAAGGAAAAAAAGAAAAAGAAAAAAAAAAGAGAAAAATTCGTGTGAAAAAGAAAAGAAGAAGAAAAGTTGTGAAAAAGTATGAAAAGTGTTCAAAATAAGTGAGATTGAAGCTCACAAGTGTTGATTGTTGAAGAAGGGGTCCAAAAAGTTGAATTTGGCCCTAAAAATATGTGTTTTCTGTCCCTTTGTGTTCAAAGTGTACGGCTGCATTCAAGAAAGGGAGTTCTAAGTGTCATATGCATTACTTTGCTTGCTATTGCTTTAAGAACGTTTGTTTTCCTTACCTTTCTTTGTTAGCCAATACCCTTAGCCCGTTATAACCCTATACTTCAATTTTGAGTGTTGTGTGTTTCAATATGTGGAGTTTGGGATTGGTACGAGCATATGGTGTCCCTGGTTCTCGCATCTAAGTAGTAGCATTCCGTTCATGAGATCATATCTTTACATGCATTCCAGAAATTGCTTTCTTTGTTATAAACATATATGTGAGTATTAGTTTTCCTATTTACATCAATCTTCTCACATATAACTAGTGTAGGGAGTGTAGTCAGAAAATCTGTGTGATTGAGTGCATATCTAGTAAGGAATTGAGGGATTCTCTAAGGCATGTTACTACATTCAAAATGTTGTTTTAATTGATTAAATGCGAGCTAATGTGTGGTAACTTTGATTAAGTATGTGCTCAAGGGTAGGGATAACTAAAATCTGTGGGAGTAATGATCTTTGGCATGTTATGTATCATTGAAGATCCCTGAGGTGAACGTTGGAAGGTTTAGGTTATGTTTTGTTTGTTTTGTTTTGCTTGAGGACTAGCAAAAGCTAAGTGTGGGGGAATTTGATAGGAGCATATTTATGCTACTTAGTTCGTGTGTTTCCTTGCATTTGCGTAGCTATTTGTTGCTTAGTATAGTGTTTAAAGTCATTTTCGTGTGTTTTTAGGTCCAAGAAGCAAAGTTGGCAAAAAGATGCATTTTGGAGCATTTTAGAGCAAATCTGGGCTTGGAATGGATAGCACAAGCAATGGGCATGAGGATGGACGAATTTGGAGTTTAAATGAAGTTGGGAATATGTTTCAAGGTTGGAGAAATAAATTCAAAACATTGAAGATAAGGAATCAGCTCAAAAGAAGGAGGATTATCCAAAACATTATCCAAACAACCTTATCTTATCTTATCTTATCCAATCCTTATCTTATCTTAACAAACCTTATCCTATCCTAATCCTTTTCTAATTCAATTCCTGGTACAATGAGGGTTTATTTTCTGATTGGGGGACATTTAAATTGAGTTTCTAGAAACTCTAAGCCTTGCCGCACCTAGCTTTTCAGAAAACTTGATTTCCTTGCCTTGCAAGGCTTTCTAGAAGCCTTATCCCTCCTTATCCAAGTCTGCCGCACCTTAGGCCCTTTCCCATTGGGAATCTGATTGTTTTGAGCCTATTTCTGAATGGATTTGGCTTTCTAGAAGTCCCAATCTGATTCACCTAGGGTTTTGGTGCCTATATATATACAAATCAATCCTTTGCCGTGCACACCACCCTCCATACACAACCAATCACGCCAGAAATCATCCACACAGACCCAGAAAACCCCTCTTGTGCCGCAGCTATTCAAGGAAGGAGAAGGTGCCACTCTAAGTCGTGACTACTGCTGGAGCGTTCTTAGGTGTTGTCTATCTTTGTTTTCAATGTTTCAATTCAGTTTTCTTTGTTTAATTGCTGTCATGAGGAACTAAACCCCTATTAGTTAGAGGGGGAATTTGAAGCCATGAATATATGTTTCTTATGATTTGATTTACTCCAGTTATGATTTCATAAATTGTGAATGTGGTTTACTTATCTGTTTTATTAAGAACTTGTTCTTGTGTGTTGATTAAGGATGCATACTTAGTTTACATGCATGAATTTGATGCTAGGATATAAGGGAATTTCACCTAATCGTTATGAACTTATATTCACAAGTAGTAAAGGTTGCTAGTCACAATCATGTTAAGTAAACCCTAGGCTGGATTAACATGCGTATTCCATAGTTATGAATGCCTTGTCAATGTTTATGATTTCCATTGAACTTAATGATCTTTGATATGTATCTCTATCATGCGTATTCCATAGTTAGGGAACTTGATAAGAATAATTTGGTTGTGATGCGTTATCCATTCAATTCAATGAACTTAGGGAAATCTGAGAATTAATTAGTTCTATACAATTAATTCGAAGCATTGTCATTCATGGTTTATCGAAAGAATAACTGGAAATCAATTCGTATGCATATGTTCATGTGTGGAGAAGAACCCTCTAACTAGTTTTCACCCCTGAATTCACCTTTATCTCTTTCAATTTACTTTGTTTGCTTAAATCTGCTTAGTTTTGCTTAAATCGTCCAAAAACCCCCTTAGTTCTTAATTGAGTCTTAGTTTGTTTAAATTCGTCCAAATCTGTCTCCTTTTAGTGTTTTGAGTCTAACTAGTCCAAAAGTCATCCAATTCATCCCTTAGAATCTGTTTTGAGTCTGTTTAAGTTAGTTTGGTTGTTTTGAGTCTATTTAGCCTGTTTTGAGTCTCTAGTGTCTAGAATCTGCCTAGTTGAGTTTTATTTGTTGTTTTAAGTTTGTTTTGTGTTATTTGAGTCAAGTTAGGTTGTTTTAAGTTGTTTGAAGTTAAAATTCGTTCAGATTGATCATAGTACCTGTTTTCATTGTCTAGAGTCCAGTTTTAGTGTTTTAGAGTTTAATTTGTATAGATTAGCATCCCTTCTAATCCCCGGCCTTAAACGATCCCTACTTTCATATACTACGTCGATAGGGTTTTAATTTGAGTGTCAAGTAATTCTCACATCAATAAGTTCATAACGATTAGGTGAAATTCCCTTATATTTTAGCATCAAATTCATGCATGCAAACTAAGTATGCATCCTTAATCAACACACAAGAACGAGTTCTTAATAAAACAGATAAGTAAACCACATTCACGATCCATGAAATCATAACTGGAGGAAATCAATTCATATAAAACATATGTCCACGGCTTCGAATTCACCTCTAACTATAAAGA
This sequence comes from Heteromeles arbutifolia, assembly GCA_024362995.1. Taxonomy (NCBI): domain Eukaryota; kingdom Viridiplantae; phylum Streptophyta; class Magnoliopsida; order Rosales; family Rosaceae; genus Heteromeles; species Heteromeles arbutifolia. The sequence goes on along the minus strand of JANCRC010000002.1, from coordinate 30,481,131 downwards.
AATTAGTTCCTCATGTTCGCAATCAAACAAATATAAATAGAATTAAACATTGAACAGAGATAGAAAACACCTAGAAAATGCTCCAGATTCCTTCCTTCCTTGCTTGCAGGTTGCGGCACAATGAGGGTATGGCTGAATGGTAGTGTAGAGATGTGTGAATGAGAGATGGTGGTGGTGAATGGTGCAGCAAATATGTGAATATATAGAGGGAGGGTGCGGCACAATTAGATGGTGTAGGAAAAGGATTACAAAATGTAGTTTGTGTAGGAAAATAAAACACAATCCTAAGGGGAAAGGGTTTATGTAATCCTAGCAGGAAATAGGACATTTAGAAGACCAAAAATCAAAGGGAATTAGGCTAAAGGTGTGGCTGGATCATGCATCTAGAAGGCTTGGGTCGCCAGATTTTTAGGGACTTCTAGAAGGGGATAGGTGCGGCACCTTTGTAGGAGGGGATAAGGTTCCTAGAAATCAGGTTTTTAGGTCTCCTAAACTGAAATTGAATCCCTTTTGCAGCAGGAATTAAGTTAAGAAAGGATTAGGATAGGATAAGATAAGGTAGTTTGGATAATGTTTTGGATAATTCTCCTTCTTTGTAGCTGATTCCTTATCTTCTTTGACTTGGATTTATTTCTTCAACTCTTTTGCACATTCCTAGCCTCTCTTGAACTTCAAATTCGTCCATCCATCTTGCTCCATACTTGTGATATCCATTCCAAGCCCAAAACTGCTCTAGAATGCTCCAAATTGCTTCTTTTTGCCATCTTGACACTTTGAACCTACAAATACACGAAAATAGCTTAAAATACAAAATTAACTAAGAACTAACAACGTAAATGCATGAAAACAAGCTAACTAAGTCGCATAAATATGCTCCTATCAGATTCCTAATCAACGAAGGATTCCTAATCAAAGGAGGATTACTAGAAGAAAGAGGATTCCTAGTTGAACAAGGATTCCTACTCACACAAGGATTCCTACTTGAAGTAGGAAAGTTAAGCCAAGGTTTCCTATTTTGGTTTGACCTTTCCTAATCCTAAATGTCCCTAAGTTCCAGCAACATTGAAGGCCTCCTATGCATTTTAGGTCACAAATTGAACCTTCCTTGCACCTAAAGATCCTTTGCCGCACCATTCCCTCACTTTCCCATCCTTGCCGTGCAAGCCATCTCCTACTTACCCAAAATCTGGACCTAAATCAGCAAGGAAACCCTTTTGCCTTGCCTTGCAAGGCATTCCCTTACCCTTTACACCCTTGCCGCACCTACTTGCCCAATTCCCTTAGGATTCTGACTTTAATTCCTATTTCCCTTAAGGTTTTGATTTAATTTATGTTTCCTAAATTGTTCCCTAGCTTTATTACCCTAATTCCTTAAATAAACCTTCCTTGTGCCGCACAAAGGAGATTCCATTCACTCACCCAATCATCCATTCACGTCAGAAAACATTCACACACCTTTGCCGCAATTCCCATTCACCCTAAACACATTCCTGACCCTAAAACACATCCCATACACCTTACCCATCTTTGTGCCGCAGCAAGGAGGAAGAAGGAAGGACTCCTGGATGTTCAAGCTTGATTGTTGGAGCATTCTAGGTGTAATTCGTTCTAAGTTTACAATGTTTAATCTCTTTTCCTTTCGTTTTGCTGTGAACATGAGGAACTAAGCCCTTTTGGCTAGGGGGCTATTCAAAGCCATGAATATGCTTGCAATATAAATTGATTACCTTCAGTTGTGATTTCATAAAGTGTTGATAGAAGCATATTTATGCGACTTAGTTAGCTTGTTTTCATGCATTTACGTTGTTAGTTCTTAGTTAATTTTGTGTTTTAAGCTATTTTCGTGTGTTTGTAGGTTCAAAGTGTCAAGATGGCAAAAAAAAGCAATTTGGAGCATTCTAGAGCATTTTTGGGCCAAGATTGGGTAGTGCAAGCATGGAGGCAAGTTGATGGACGAAATTGAAGATATAAAGGCTTGAAATCAGCTAAGAAGATGGAAGAAAGAAGTCAAAGATAAATAAGATAAGGAATCAGCTATAAAGAAGGGGAATTATCCAAAACATTATCCAAACTACCTTATCTTATCCAAACCTTATCTTATCTTATCCTAATCTTATCCTAACCTGTTTTCTTCAGTTTAGGGGACTTAAAACCTGATTTCTAGAAGTCCTATCCCTTGTCCTATAAAAGTGGCGCCCCAAATACTTCTAGAAACCTCAAAATCTGCCACAAAACACATTCTTTCTAGAACCCTGAAAATCTGGCGTCTCCTTCCCTTCTAGAATCCTTATTCCTTGCCTTGCAAGGCATTCCCTGCCCTTATCCTATTGTGCCGCACCTCTCAGGCCCTTTCCCTCTTGGATTCTGATTGCTAGGGCCCTAATCCTATTTTTCTGCTAAGTCCAAGTCCTAAACTGATTTCCCTAGGGTTTGCCATGCTATATATACATATTTCCAAGCCCTGCCGCATACCACCACCCATTCATACGAATTCTACACCCCTCTACACATCTCAGTGATAGGAGCATATTTATGCTACTTAGTTAGTGTGTTTCCTTGCATTTGCTTAGCTATTTGTTGCTTAGTATAGTGTTTAAAGTCATTTTCGTGTGTTTTTAGGTCCAAGAAGCAAAGTTGGCAAAAAGATGCATTTTAGAGCATTTTAGAGCAAATCTGGGCTTGGAATGGATAGCACAAGCAATGGGCATGAAGATGGACGAATTTGGAGTTTAAATGGAGTTGGGAATATGTTTCAAGGTTGGAGAAATAAATTCAAATCATTGAAGATAAGGAATCAGCTCAAAAGAAGGACGATTATCCAAAACATTATCCAAACAACCTTATCTTATCTTATCTTATCCCAACAACCTTATCTTATCTTATCTTATCCAACCCTTATCTTATCTTAACAAACCTTATCCTATCCTAATCCATTTCTAATTCAATTCCTGGTACAATGAGGGTTTATTTTCTGATTGGGGGACATTTAAACTAAGTTTCTAGAAACCCTAAGCCTTGCCGCACCTTAGGCCCTTTCCCATTGGAAATCTGATTGTTTTGAGCCTATTTCTGGATGGATTTGGCTTTCTAGAAGTCCTAATCTGATTCACCTAGGGTTTTTGGTGCCTATATATATACTAATCAATCCTTTGCCGTGCACACCGCCTCCATATACACCATTCACGCCAGAAATCATCCACCACTCTCTGCCGCCCCTTTCCTTCACCACTCTCCATAGTTTCTGACCTAATTCACCCCCTGCCGTGCCATATCATCCACACAAACCCAAAAAACCCCTCTTGTGCCGCAGCTATTCAAGGAAGGAAGGAGAAGGTGCCACTCTAAGTCGTGACTACTGCTGGAGCGTTCTTAGGTGTTGTCTATCTTTGTTTTCAATGTTTCAATTCAGTTTTTTTTGTTTAATTGCTGTCATGAGGAACTAAACCCCTATTAGTTAGAGGGGGAATTTGAAGCCATGAATATATGTTTCTTATGATTTCATAAATTGTGAATGTGGTTTGCTTAACTGTTTTATTAAGAACTTGTTCTTGTGTGTTGATTAAGGATGCATACTTAGTTTGCATGCATGAATTTGATGCTAGAATATAAGGGAATTTCACCTAATCGTTATGAACTTATATTCACAAGTAGTAAAGGTTGCTAGTCACAATTGTGTTAAGTAAACCCTAGGCTGGATTAACATGCGTCTTCCATAGTTATGAATGCCTTGTCAACGTTCATGATTTCCATTGAACTAAATGATCTTTGTTGAATGTCTCTATCATGCGTATTCCATAGTTAGGGAGTTTGAGAAAGAATAATTTGGTTGTGATGCGTTATCCATTCAATTCAATGAATCTAGGGAAATCTGGGAATTGATTAGTTCAATACAATTAATTCGGAACATTGTCATTCATGGTTTATCGAAAGAGTAACTGGGAATCAAGTTGTATGCATATGTTTATGTGTGGATAAGGATCCCTCTAACTAGCCATTCACCCATTTAAATCACCAATTTCGTGCCTTTTTAAGTTGTCTTTACAATTTAGTTTGTTTAAGTTTAAATTCGTTCAAAAACAATCCCTTGCTTTTAGTTTGTGTTAGTAGAGTCTAAATTCGTCAAATCTTGAGTCTTTTAGTCTTTTGAGTCAATTTGAGTCTTAATTTCGTTCAAATCAATCTTAGGTGTTAGTTTAGAGTCTAGATAACTTGTTTTGTGTGTTTTAGGTCTATTTAGCTTGTTTTGAGTCTTTAGAGTCTAGAAACTGTTTAATTGAATTCTATTTGCTGTTTTGAGTTTGTTTTGAGTTATTTGAGTCAAGTTAGGTTGTTTAAGGGTGTCTAGAGTTAAAATTCGTCCAAATTGATCCCTAGTACTTGTTTTCATTGTTTTAAGTCCAGTTTATTGTTTTAAGAGTCTAATTTGTGTAGATTAGCATCCCTTCTAATCCCCGGCCTAAAACGATCCCTACTTTCATATACTACGTCGATAGGGTTTTAATTTGAGTGTCAAGTAATTCTCACATCAAATTTTGGCGCCGTTGCCGGGGATTAGCAAATTTGCTAATCCCCCGTGTTTCTGTTTGTGTTTTTATTTTTACGTTTGAGTTTTTGATTTTGTTTCGTTTTGTTTTCTTTGTTTCAGGTACTAGACATGGCAATTGCCAACATTCAAGCTCAATTGGCCAATCTTACTTCTCAATTGTCCCAGATTGCCAAAAGAACCACATTGCACACTGCCCCTACATTTAATGTACCCTATGGGCAAGGACATCAAACTCGTCAATTCACTGCAAACGGAGGCGCTTGGGGTTATCAAAGCCATAACCAATCAAGGGACAACATGTTTTCCAACGCTTACAATTCGGATTGGAGAGATTATTCAGATTATATGTGGGAGGAACCTCAACAAATTCAACAAGGTGGATATTGGCAGCAAGAGGAGGAGTTCTATTCAAGATCTGTGCAGCCACCACAACCTCCCCCACAACAATTCCAATCGAATTCAAGTATGCCTATGAGTTATGATGAAATTCGTGACGTACTAACCTCTTTGAAGCAGGGCTCACAACAAGAAGGGTATTGGCAGCCATCTGAGGAGATCTATCAAAAGCCATATGAACCACCACAGCCTCAACCTGCCCAAACCAAATCAGGTTCGTCCGTTGATAATGATAGAATTCTTCAAGTACTAACCTCTTTGACGCAGGACATACAGAGCATAAAGAATCAAGCTAAAGAGGTGGCCGCCATCTATTCCAGATTCGATTCCCATTTCAACTAATAGGTTGTTACCCTGTATGGTGCAGATTCCCAATCAAATCCAAGTTGGTGGGCATGATTACATTGATTTTAGGATGTTCAATGCCACAATCCGGAAGGATCACTATCCCTTACCATTCAAAGATCCAATGCACGAGCTGTTTGAGGAGCATGTGGTGGAAGAACTACCTCTGCATGCCATGGGTACCATGGGAACTTAAATGGAAGTATCGTCCGGCTGGAAGACGTTAAAGCAAGCGCTTCTTGGGAGGCAACCCATGCAAATAAAGACGACCTAGGAACTCTCCGGCTCCACAACCAGATTTGCGTTTCTAAACCCTACTCTTTATTGCTTTTCCTTTGCCATTTTGTTATGTTAGTTAGTTGTGTTGATTGCTGTTTGCCATTTTGCCATTCTGTGAGTATATGTTTGAAACATTGAGGACAATGTTTGGTTTAAGTGTGGGGGGGTAACAAAGTGTTTTTTGCATGAAATTCGTGGGTTTTTATCACCTATCACTTTGAATTTTGTTTTCAGTGTTTTTAAGTGTTTTTAAGCCGTTTTGGAGTCTTTTAGTGTGTTTTGACAAGAAAATCCGAAAATACCATAAAAATTTGAAAAATTGTTTTGAAAAAGCCAAAAAGAGTTGTTTTTGTGTGTTTGTTTGTGTCTTAGGGTACCTTCCAACACAATGATGAGGATTTGGTTTTTAATTGCATAACTGTTAAAGAAAGTTACAAACTTGGATTGACGTTTGATATGCTCTTTGGTTTATGCTTGGTTGTAGTTGACATTCATGAATTCACATGTAATCACAAAAAGGATAAAATCAGTTTTTGTAACATGCTTGAAGGAAGTAACTCAAACTAACGCTACAACCCTGAGAGACTTGAGCCTTTAACGTTCTTTGGAGAGTTAAAAATCTGTGCATTCTTTGTTTTCTAAAGTCGTTGCATGATCTCATTATTCTTTGCTTGGTTGTTACTTAGAAGGCGTTTCATCATTTAGTTCCAAATACTAGAACTCATACCCGTTTCATTCAAAGCATGAAATTGATTAGCATAACACATAATCAAGATGAAGTTGTTTAGTTTAAAACCAGAGCCAAAAAGCCTAACCCTTTGCATATGTATTGTAGGTTTAACCCTTTTGAGCCTTGTTTAGCCTATGTTCTTTGTTTACCCACATTATCCTTACCTAGCCTAGATTAGGACCATCCTTACCCTTGTTCTTGAGGCATAGTTAGCATGACCTAAGAATGAATTCCCTTTGTTCGTTATTTGGGCGGCAAAACAAGTGTGGGGGAAGGGATTTATGTGTCTGATTGTGTGCCAACAAGACAAACAAGGGCACGGGTGAAGAAGCAGAAAAAAAAAGAGAGAGAGAAAAAAAGAAGAGAAAAATTTCATGTGAAAAAGAAAAGAAAAAGAAAAGTTGTGAAAAAAAGTATGAAAAGTGTTGAAGAAGGGGTCCAAAAAGTTGAATTCGGCCCTAAAATATGTGTAATCTTCCCCTTTGTGTTCAAAGTGTGCGGCTGCATTCAAGAAAGGGAGTTCTAAGTGTCATATTCATTACTTTGCTTGCTATCGCTTTAAGAACGTTTGTTTTCCTTACCTTTCTTTGTTAGCCAATACCCCCTAGCCCCGTTATAACCCTATACTTCAATCTTGAGTGTTGTGTGTTTCAATATGTGGAGTTTGGGATTGGTATGAGCATATGGTGTTGATAGGAGCATATTCATGCACCATAGTTAGCTTGTTCTTGTGCATTTATGTTGTTTTTCCTTAGTTAAAGTAGTCTTTTAAGCTAGTTTGATGTATTTTCAGGTTCTAAGGGCAAGTATGCAAAAAGAAGCAATTTGGAGCATTCTAGAGCATTTTTGGGCCAAGATGGGGTAGTGCAAGCATGGAGGCAAGTTGATGGACGAAATTGAAGATATTAAGGCTTGAAATCAGCTAAGAAGATGGATGAAAGAAGTCAAAGATAGAGAAGATAAGGAATCAGCTCAAAAGAAGGAGAATTATCCAAAACATTATCTAATCAACCTTATCTTATCTTATCTTATCCAATCCTTACCTTATCTTACCTTATCTTATCCTAATCTTATCCTAACCTGTTTTCTTCAGTTTAGGGGACTTAAAACCTGATTTCTAGAAGTCCTATCCATTCCCCTACAAAAGTGGCGCCCCAAATCCCTCTAGAAGCCCCAAAATCTGCCACAAAACACATTTTTTCTGGAAGCCTAAAAATCTGGCGCCTCCCTCCTTTCTAGAAGGTCTTTTCCTTGCCTTGCAAGGCTCCCTGCCTTATCCCTTTGTGCAGTGCCTTCTCACTCCCATTCCCTCTTGGATTCTGACTTATTAAGCCTTTTCCTTGTGGATTTGGGTTCTACAAATCCTTTTCAGAAATCAATTGGGCCAAAATCCTTTTTCCTAATGGATTCACAATTTCTGCCGCACCTAGGGCCCTAATTCCTTGTGCAATGATGAGTCCAAGTCCTAATCTGATTACCCTAGGGTTTGTGGTGCCTATATATATAAGTTTTAAGGGTTGCCGCAGGTTACACACCTCCATATACATCATTCACGCCAGAAATCATCCACCACTCTCTGCCGCACCCATCCTTTACCATTCTCCATAGTTTCTGACCTAATTCACTACCTGCCGCACCATACATCCATCCTAGCCATTAACCCAGCCTTCTACACCATTCATAACCCCCTAAACCTGTCCCAAGACCTTGTGCCGCAGCAAAGAGGAGGAGAAGGAGCCCTGGGACGTGCATGCCATTCAAGTTTGAATTGCTGGAAGTTTTAGGTGTTTTCTTTCCTTTGATTTCAATGTTTAAATTCAATACTCTTTGTTTTGTACGTATGAGGAACTAAACCCCCTTGGCTAGGGGGTGATTCGAAACCATGTTTATGCTTGCTATATGACTTGATTACCTCTAATTGCGTTTCATAAGTTGTGAATTCAATTTACTTATCTATTTGAATTAAACTGATTTGTGTGTGTTGGTTGAGAGTGCACGCTTAGTTGTCATGCATAAATCTAATGCTAGGATATAAGGAAGTTTCACCTAATTGTTACAGAATTATATTCACAAGTAGTAAAGGTTGTTGATCACAATCGCGTTAAGTAAATTCTTGGCATAAGTTTCATGCCATTCATAGTAACGAATGCCTCGTCAATGCTTATGGTTTTCATAGAACTTAATGATTCTTGCTTGTATCTCTATTATGCAATTCATGTAGGGAACTTGTGGGGAATGCTTTGGGTTGTCGTATGCAATCATCCAATTGATGTGAGAATTACTTGACACACAAATTAAACCCTCTTCTTGACAGTTGTAGTATATGTATAAGTAGGGATCGTTCTGGACCGGGGATTAGGAGGGATTGCTAAACACTTGAATCTGACTCAAAAACGTAAAAAACAAAGTTTAAAACACTAAACTAGACTCAAAGAATGCAAGACTAAATTCTAAAACACTAAAACAACTCAAAAGACTCAAAACAGCACAAAAAACACTCAAAACTGCCTAAAAACACAAACTGGGCAGTTTTGAACTCTAAACACTACTTTGGACGAAAATAGATTTTAACTTGACTCAAGACACTTAAAAACACAAATCAAAACAGATTTTAACTATTCTAACACTTCAAAATAAAGGGGGATTTGTTTTTGAACGAATTTAAACTTAAACAAACAAAATTGTAAAGACAACTTAAAAAGGCACGAAATTGGTGATTTGAATGGGTGAATGGCTAGTTAGAGGGATCCTTATCCACACATAAACATATGCATACAACTTGATTCCCAGTTACTCTTTCGATAAACCATGAATGACAATGTTCCGAATTAATTGTATTGAACTAATTAATTCCCAGATTTCCCTAAGTTCATTGAATTGAATGGATAACGCATCACAACCAAATTATTCTTATCAAGTTCCCTAACTATGGAATACGCATGATAGAGATACATATCAAAGATCATTAAGTTCCATGGAAATCATAAACATTGACAAGGCATTCATAACTATGGAATACGCATGTTAATCCAGCCTAGGGTTCACTTAACATGATTGTGACTAGCAACCTTTACTACTTGTGAATATAAGTTCATAACGATTAGGTGAAATTCCCTTATATCCTAGCATCAAATTCATGCATGCAAACTAAGTATGCATCCTTAATCAACACACAAGAACAAGTTCTTAATAAAACAGTTAAGCAAACCACATTCACAATTTATGAAATCATAACTGGAGTAAATCAAATCATAAGAAACATATATTCATGGCTTCAAATTCCCCCTCTAACTAATAGGGGTTTAGTTCCTCATGACAGCAATTAAACAAAGAAAACTGAATTGAAACATTAAAAACAAAGATAGACAACACCTAAGAACGCTCCAGCAGTAGTCACGACTTAGAGTGGCACCTCCTCCTTCCTTCCTCGAATAGCTGCGGCACAAGAGGGGTTTTCTGGGTCTGTGTGGATGATATGGCACGGCAGGGGGTAGGGGATGATTTCTGGCGTGATTGGTTGTGTATGGGGGGTGGTGTGCACGGCAAAGGATTGATTTGTATATATATAGGCACCAAAACCCTAGGTGAATCAGATTGGGACTTCTAGAAAGCCAAATCCATTCAGAAATAGGCTCAAAACAATCAGATATCCAATGGGAAAGGGCCTAAGGTGCGGCACAATAGGATAAGGTGGGATAAGGCTTCTAGAAAGCCTTGCAAGGCAAGGAAACCAAGTTTTCTGAAAAGCTAGGTGCGGCAAGGCTTAGAGTTTCTAGAAACTCAATTTAAATGTCCCCCAATCAGAAAATAAACCCTCATTGTACCAGGAATTGAATTAGAAAAGGATTAGGATAGGATAAGGTTTGTTAAGATAAGATAAGGATTGGATAAGATAAGATAAGATAAGGTTGTTTGGATAATGTTTTGGATAATCCTCCTTCTTTTGAGCTGATTCCTTATCTTCAATGATTTTGAATTTATTTCTCCAACCTTGAAACATATTCCCAACTCCATTTAAACTCCAAATTCGTCCATCTTCATGCCCATTGCTTGTGCTATCCCTTCCAAGCCCAGATTTGCTCTAAAATGCTCCAAAATGCATCTTTTTGCCAACTTTGCTTCTTGGACCTAAAAACACACGAAAATGACTTTAAACACTATACTAAGCAACAAATAGCTAAGCAAATGCAAGGAAACACACTAACTAAGTAGCATAAATATGCTCCTATCAAATTCCCCCACACTTAGCTTTTGCTAGTCCTCAAGCAAAACAAAACAAACAAAACATAACCTAAACCTTCCAACGTTCACCTCAGGGATCTTCAATGATACATAACATGCCAAAGATCATTACTCCCACAGATTTTAGTTATCCCTACCCTTAAGCACATACTTAATCAAAGTTACCACACATTAGCTCGCATTTAATCAATTAAAACAACATTTTGAATGTAGTAACATGCCTTAGAGAATCCCTCAATTCCTTACTAGATATGCACTCAATCACACAGATTTTCTGACTACACTCCCTACACTAGTTATATGTGAGAAGATTGATGTAAACATGAAAACTAATACTCACATATATGTTTATGACAAAGAAAGCAATTTCTGGAATGCATGTATCGATATGATCTCATGAACGGAATGCTACTACTTAGATGCGAGAACCAGGGACACCATATGCTCATACCAATCCCAAACTCCACATATTGAAACACACAACACTCAAGATTGAAGTCAAGGGTTGTAACGGGGCTAGGGGGTATTGGCTAACAAAGAAAGGTAAGGAAAACAAACGTTCTTAAAGCAATAGCAAGCAAAGCAATGAATATGACACTTAGAACTCCCTTTCTTGAATGCAGCCGTACACTTTGAACACAAAGGGACAGAAAACACATATTTTTAGGGCCAATTTCAACGTTTTGGACCCCTTCTTCAACAATCAACACTTGTGAGCTTCAATCTCACTTATTTTGAACACTTTTCATACTTTTTCACAACTTTTCTTCTTTCTTTTCTTTTTCACACGAATTTTTCTTTTTTTTTTTTTTTTCTTTCTTTTTCTTTTTTTTTTTTCTTCTTCCCGTGCCCTCTTGATACTTTGTTGGCACACAATCAGACACATAAATCCCTTCCCCCACACTTGTTTGCTGCCCAAATAATCGAACAAAGGGAATTCATTCTTAGGTCATGCTTAGCTACGCCTTAAGAACAAGGGTAAGGATGGTCCTAATCTAGGCTAGGTAAGGATAATGTGGGTAAACAAAGAACATAGGCTAAACAAGGCTCAAAAGGGTTAAACCTACAATACATATGCAAAGGGTTAGGCTTTTTGGCTCTGGTTTTAAACTAAACAACTTCATCTTGATTATGTGTTATGCTAATCAATTTCATGCTTTGAATGAAACGACTATGAGTTCTAGTATTTGGGACTAAATAATGAAACGCCTTCTAAGTAGCAACCAAGCAAAGAATAATGAGATCATGCAACGACTTTAGAAAACAAAGAATGCACAGATTTTTAACTCTCCAAAGAACGTTAAAGGCTCAAGTCTCTCAGGGTTGTAGCGTTAGTTTGAGTTACTTCCTTCAAGCATGTTACAAAAACTGATTTTATCCTTTGTGATTACATGTGAATTCATGAATGTCAACTACAACCAAGCATAAACCAAAGAGCAATTCAAACTTTCATCCATGTTTGTAACTTTCTTTAACAGTTATGCAATTAAAAACCAAATCCTCATCATTGTGTTGGAAGGTACCCTAAGACACAAACAAACACACAAAAACAACTCTTTTTGGCTTTTTCAAAACAATTTTTCAAATTTTTATGGTATTTTCGGATATTTTCTTGTCAAAACACACTAAAACACACCAAAACAGCTTAAAAATACTTAAAAACACTGAAAACAACATTCAAAGTGATAGGTGATAAAAACCCACGAATTTCATGCAAAAACACTTTGTTACCCCCCCCACACTTAAACCAAACATTGTCCTCAATGTTTCAAACATATACTCACAGAAAGCAAACAGCAATCAACACAACTAACTAACATAACAAGATGGCAAAGGAAAAGCAATAAAGAGAGAGAGTTTAAGAACGCAAATCTGGTTTTGGAGCCGGAGAGTTCCTAGGTCGTCTTTATTTGCATGGGTTGCCTCCCAAGAAGCGCTTGCTTTAACGTCTTCCAGCCGGACGAACCTTCCCTCTATTCTTCAATGGGGCCCACGGCATTAAGGGATATATCCTCCGTAATGTGCTCTTCAAAGTGCTCATAATATGGCTTCAATCGATGTCCATTCACTTTGAATTCTTGTTGCGTTTTTAAACTTTGAATTTGGACTGCACCATGAGGAAAAACATTAGTAACCACAAAAGGACCAATCCACTTAGAACGCAACTTACCTGGAAATAGACGAAGGCGAGAATTGAAAAGTAACACTTTCTGCCCTATAGAGAACAGCTTGCTACGAATCATCTTGTCATGGAATGCCTTTGTTTTCTCCTTGTAGATCCGTGCATTCTCATAAGCTTCATTCCTAATTTCTTCTAGCTCATTCAATTGAAGCTTTCTATGAAGACCTGCGGCATCAATGTCCATGTTGAATGTTTTGACAGCCCAATGTGCACGATGTTCTAACTCGACGGGAAGATGACATGGTTTCCCATAGACTAGCCGAAATGGGGACATTCCAATTGGGGTTTTATAGGCAGTGCGATATGCCCACAATGCATCATTCAAACGCAAGCTCCAATCCTTCGGAGTTGGCCCTACAGTTTTCTCCAAAATCTGCTTGATTTCTCTATTTGAAACCTCGGCTTGCCCACTGGTTTGAGGGTGATAAGGTGTTGAAACCTTATGCGTGACATTATACTTCTTGAGTAGCGCCTCAATAGTTCGATTGCAAAAATGGGAATCCCCATCACTGATTAGGACTCTTGGCATTCCAAATCTAGCAAATATGTTAGTTCTAACAAAATCTGCAACCACTTTAGAATCATTAGTTCGGGTGGCTTTTGCTTCCACCCATTTCGACACATAATCCACAGCAAGCAAAATATAAAGGAAACCATGTGAGGAAGGGAAAGGACCCATGAAATCAATACCCCAAACATCAAAGATTTCAACACTAAATATGGGGTGTTGCGGCATTTGTTGTTTAGGACCTATATTGCCCGTTCTTTGACATCTATCACAAGTCATACAAAAAGTTCTAGCATCTCTAAAGATAGTAGGCCAATAAAATCCACATTCTAAAACTTTATGTGCTGTTCTTTGAGTACCAAAGTGACCTCCACATGCATAGGTGTGACAAAAAGTTAAAATTGAATTAAACTCAGAATCATGCACACACCTACGTAGAACCTGATCAGGGCAATATTTCCACAAGTATGGGTCATCCCAAACATAAGAACGTGCATCCTTTTTAAGTTTATCACTTTGGTGCTTGTTTAGCTCTCTTGGAATGTGTTTAGACACCAAATAATTTACTACATCAGCATACCATGGCTCACTTACCTTGATGGACAGCAGCTGCTCATCTGGGAATGTCTCTTGGATAGGCACGGCATCCTCCTCATGCACCATACGGCTCAAGTGATCAGCCACCACGTTTTCACTCCCCTTCTTGTCCCGGATTTCAATATCGAACTCTTGGAGAAGAAGCATCCAGCGAATGAGTCTTGGTTTGGCCTCTTTCTTGGTGAACAAATACTTCAAAGCTGCATGGTCAGTGTAAATAATAACTTTAGTACCAAGTAAATAAGAACGAAACTTATCTAAAGCAAACACAACAGCAAGAAGTTCTTTTTCAGTGGTAGAGTAATTCAATTGTGCATCATTCAAGGTCCGAGATGCATAATAGATGACATGGGGCTTCTTGTCCTTCCTTTGTCCCAAAACAGCTCCTAATGCATAATCCGAAGCATCACACATAAGCTCAAAAGGAAGGCTCCAATCTGGTGGGACTATGATGGGGGCCGAAGTTAGCATCTCTTTGAGGTGTTTGAATGCCTTCTCACATTCCTCGTTGAAGTCAAAAGCCACATCTTTCTGGAGGAGACGGCAAAGAGGGTTTGAAATCTTTGAAAAGTCCTTGATGAATCGCCTATAGAATCCTGCATGTCCAAGAAAAGAACGAACCTCTCTAACCGAAGTAGGAGAGGGTAAGTAACGTACAAGATCTATTTTTGATTTATCAACCTCAATTCCTCTTTCTGAAATGATATGACCTAAAACTATGCCTTGTTTTACCATAAAGTGACATTTTTCCCAATTCAAAACAAGGTTAGTTTCAATGCAACGTTTTAGAATCAAAGTGAGATTATCTAAGCACCCATCAAACGAATCCCCAAAAACACTAAAATCATCCATGAATACCTCAATAATCTTCTCCACAAAATCTGAAAAGATACTTACCATGCATCTTTGAAAGGTGGCAGGTGCATTGCATAAACCGAATGGCATGCGACGATAGGCAAAGGTACCAAAGGGGCACGTGAAAGTGGTCTTTTCTTGGTCATCCGGAGCTATAACAATCTGATTATATCCTGAGTACCCATCAAGAAAACAATAAAAAGAATGACCGGCTAACCTTTCAAGCATTTGATCAATGAACGGCAAAGGGAAGTGGTCCTTCCTCGTGGTGGCGTTTAGCTTCCTATAGTCAATGCACACTCTCCAACCTGTTTGGATACGTGTGGGCACAAGTTCATTCTCGGCATTCTTCACCACAGTGACTCCGGATTTCTTTGGAACACATTGCACCGGTGAAACCCAACGGCTATCTGAGATTGGATAAATTACTCCACAATCAAGAAGCTTTATAATCTCCTTCTTCACAACTTCCATCATTGGACGGTTGAGTCGGCGTTGAGCCTCTCGAGTTGGTTTAGCCCCCTCCTCTAGAAGTATGCGATGCATGCATGTTGTAGGGCTAATCCCCCTAATATCGGCCAATGTCCATCCAATGGCTGTTTTGTGCTCTTTCAACACCTGAATTAACTTTCCTTCCTCTGTTGCCGTGAGTGTGGAGGATACAATGACGGGCAATGTCTCCTTATCTCCCAAAAAGACGTACTTCAAATGATCCGGCAATGGTTTAAGCTCAAGTACGGGTGCCAGAATCACTGAGGGTAACAACTTGTTAGTAGAAATTGGAATTGAAATTGGTTTTGAAGGCTTACCATGGTGCTGAGGTAGTGACTCTAGGGCAGCCACCATCTCGGCCTCTTCTTCACTTATAGGCACGGCAATATTGGGTTTTTGCCCAATTCCTTGTGCAATTGTTGATTCAAGGGGGTCCCTATCCAAGGAATCAAGGTAATCCTGCGCCAATTCATCGAATATATCAATAGCAAAACAAGAATGATTTTCTTTAGGAAATTTAATAGTTTCAGCAAGATTGAAATCAATAATTTCCCCATCAAATTCCATTGTCAACGTCCCTTTGAACACATCGATCTTGGTGCGGGCTGTTTTCATGAAAGGTCTCCCAAGGAGGATCGGCAATGGGGTAGAATGGGGTGTATCCTCCATGTCAAGCACATAAAAATCCGCTGGAAAAATCAGATTTCCAACCTGCACCAAAACATCTTCCAAAACTCCTTTTGGATATGCATTAGAACGATCGGCTAATTGGATAATAACACCATCGTTTTTAAGCTCACCTAAGTTCATAGATGCATAAATAGAGTATGGCATGACATTAATTGAAGCTCCTAAGTCTAACATAGCATGTTCAAACTTAGTACTACCAATAACGCAAGGAATTGTAAAACTACCCGGATCTTTGCATTTAGGGGGTAATTTCCTTTGTAAAACAGCAGAGACATTCTCACTTACTTGAACCACTTCTTTGTTAGAAATCCTTCTCCTTGTTGTACAAAGCTCTTTCAAAAACTTAGCATACCTTGGGACTTGCTTTATTGCATCAAGGAGTGGGATATTGACTTGAACCTTCCGGAATGTCTCTAGAATGTCTTTTTCAGCATCCTCTTTCTTTGATTGCCGCAACCTGCCAGGAAAGGGCACAATTAGTGGAGTAGAGCTTGAAGAATTCATATTGGGACTTACCTTGATGGTTGAGGACGGTTTTGAAATGGGGATTGGCTGCGGCAAGGATTGTGCATTCCTTGCCGTGGGTTTGGGTGCTTCATCCTCCTCCAATTGCAGCTTCTTGTCCTCTTCTTGACTTGATCTAGATGGTTGTGAATCAGTTCCAACCTGCTTACCACTTCTCAACGTGATTGCTTGGGCAGTTTCAAATCCTCCCTTAGGATTAACAACGGTTGAACTAGGCAACCTGCCTTGTTCTCGGAATTGGCCCATGAATTCAGCCATTTGACCCATTTGTTTCTTCAATTCATCCACCTCTTTAACTTGATTTTTTATGCTCTACATGTCCTGCGTCAAAGAGGTTAGTGCTTGAAGAATTTTATCATTATTTAACGACGAACCTGAATTGGTTTGGGCCGAAGTTGGGTGAGGTTGTGGGGCTGCATACGGCCTTGGAAACATCCCAGGGGGCTGTCTAAATCCGCTTTGTGGCTGTGCTTGCTGAGAATCCCTCCACTTGAAGTTTGGATGATCTCTCCATCCCGGATTGTATGTGTTTGAGTAGGGGTCGTGTCTTTGTTGGGTTTGGCCTTGGAAACCCACGGCTTGGGCAGTTTCCCATCCCCCATTCTCAATCAATTGAGGGCATTGATCGTTGAGATGTCCCTGCATAGAACACACTCCACATATGGCCGGCCCTTGTGCTTTGTTTCCATCCACAACCTGTGACAAAAGGAGAGTGAGATTAGCCATTTGAGATTGTAATTCTGAAATTGCATTTACCTCATTCACTTGTTGTTGCCGTGGCCCTTCTCTCTGTCCAACTCCTTCGTATTGTTGCGCATTCAAGGCTCGATTTGCAATTAGAGTCTTGGCAGCCACGGGTGTTTTGTCAACCAAAGCTCCGCCCGCTGAAGGATCAAGCATTTGTCTCTCAATGGGGAGAAGTCCTTCATAGAAATATTGGAGGAGAAGCTCTTCCTTCATTTGGTGTTGTGGACAAGAAGCAACAAGCGCCTTGAAACGCTCATAATAGGCTGGAAACGATTCCCCTTGGTTTTGTTGAATGCCACTTATCTTTTTCCTCAAGAGAATGACTCTTGAAGTTGGGAAAAATTTCTCTAAGAATGCGCGCTTCATGCTTTCCCACGAAGTAACGGTTCCAGGTGCTAGTTCGTAGAGCCAATCCTTAGCCTTTTCCAAAAGAGAGAATGGAAAGGCTTTCATCTTCAATATACTCCCATCAACATTGACAGGGGTCATGCTTGAACAAACCACTTCAAATTCCTTCAAGTGCTTGTTTGGATCTTCCATGGACAACCCGTGGAATTTGGGGATGTGGTGCAACAAGCTAGACTTCAATTCAAACTCATCAGTTTTGCCTTGAGCCGCCCTAGGATATTGAATGCATAAAGGGGTCGCATTGTCCAATCCCGACGCTGAAAGTTCTTTGATTGTTCGGTTATCTGCAGCCATGTCGTGCTCCTCTTCCAAATCCTCTTCAATTTCAACTTCAGATGCGGAATTAGAACTTGAACTAAGTAGATCAGGTTCTGGGTGCTTCCTCTTCCTTCTCAAATCTCGTTCAAAATCGTCGTTAAACTCCAAGATATGTGCGTGAACGGGTTGAGAACTTCGAGTCATACACTAGTACCTAAAACAAAGAAAACAAAACAAATCAGAAAACTAAGCAAAACAGAAACAAAAACAAGTTAAAATACACGGCAGAAACTAGGGAGATTAGCAAGTTTGCTAATCCCCGGCAACGGCGCCAAAATTTGATGTGAGAATTACTTGACACACAAATTAAACCCTCTTCTTGACAGTTGTAGTATATGTATAAGTAGGGATCGTTCTGGACCGGGGATTAGGAGGGATTGCTAAACACTTGAATCTGACTCAAAAACGTAAAAAACAAAGTTTAAAACACTAAACTAGACTCAAAGAATGCAAGACTAAATTCTAAAACACTAAAACAATTCAAAAGACTCAAAACAGCACAAAAACACTCAAAACTGCCTAAAAACACAAACTGGGCAGTTTTGAACTCTAAACACTACTTTGGACGAAAATAGATTTTAACTTGACTCAAGACACTTAAAAACACAAATCAAAACAGATTTTAACTATTCTAACACTTCAAAATAAAGGGGGATTTGTTTTTGAACGAATTTAAACTTAAACAAACAAAATTGTAAAGACAACTTAAAAAGGCACGAAATTGGTGATTTGAATGGGTGAATGGCTAGTTAGAGGGATCCTTATCCACACATAAACATATGCATACAACTTGATTCCCAGTTACTCTTTCGATAAACCATGAATGACAATGTTCCGAATTAATTGTATTGAACTAATTAATTCCCAGATTTCCCTAAGTTCATTGAATTGAATGGATAACGCATCACAACCAAATTATTCTTATCAAGTTCCCTAACTATGGAATACGCATGATAGAGATACATATCAAAGATCATTAAATTCCATGGAAATCATAAACATTGACAAGGCATTCATAACTATGGAATACGCATGTTAATCCAGCCTAGGGTTCACTTAACATGATTGTGACTAGCAACCTTTACTACTTGTGAATATAAGTTCATAACGATTAGGTGAAATTCCCTTATATCCTAGCATCAAATTCATGCATGCAAACTAAGTATGCATCCTTAATCAACACACAAGAACAAGTTCTTAATAAAACAGTTAAGCAAACCACATTCACAATTTATGAAATCATAACTGGAGTAAATCAAATCATAAGAAACATATATTCATGGCTTCAAATTCCCCCTCTAACTAATAGGGGTTTAGTTCCTCATGACAGCAATTAAACAAAGAAAACTGAATTGAAACATTAAAAACAAAGATAGACAACACCTAAGAACGCTCCAGCAGTAGTCACGACTTAGAGTGGCACCTCCTCCTTCCTTCCTCGAATAGCTGCGGCACAAGAGGGGTTTTCTGGGTCTGTGTGGATGATATGGCACGGCAGGGGGTAGGGGATGATTTCTGGCATGATTGGTTGTGTATGGGGGGTGGTGTGCACGGCAAAGGATTGATTTGTATATATATAGGCACCAAAACCCTAGGTGAATCAGATTGGGACTTCTAGAAAGCCAAATCCATTCAGAAATAGGCTCAAAACAATCAGATATCCAATGGGAAAGGGCCTAAGGTGCGGCACAATAGGATAAGGTGGGATAAGGCTTCTAGAAAGCCTTGCAAGGCAAGGAAACCAAGTTTTCTGAAAAGCTAGGTGCGGCAAGGCTTAGAGTTTCTAGAAACTCAATTTAAATGTCCCCCAATCAGAAAATAAACCCTCATTGTACCAGGAATTGAATTAGAAAATGATTAGGATAGGATAAGGTTTGTTAAGATAAGATAAGGATTGGATAAGATAAGATAAGATAAGGTTGTTTGGATAATGTTTTGGATAATCCTCCTTCTTTTGAGCTGATTCCTTATCTTCAATGATTTTGAATTTATTTCTCCAACCTTGAAACATATTCCCAACTCCATTTAAACTCCAAATTCGTCCATCTTCATGCCCATTGCTTGTGCTATCCCTTCCAAGCCCAGATTTGCTCTAAAATGCTCCAAAATGCATCTTTTTGCCAACTTTGCTTCTTGGACCTAAAAACACACGAAAATGACTTTAAACACTATACTAAGCAACAAATAGCTAAGCAAATGCAAGGAAACACACTAACTAAGTAGCATAAATATGCTCCTATCACCAATTCAATAACGTTAGGAAAATCTGAGGGTTAATTAGTGCAATTCACAGTTAATCTGGGGCGTTGAGAATCCATGGTTTATTGAAAAGCAATTAGAAATCGTTTTGTATGCAAGTGTGACATGTGTGGAGAAGAACCCCTTAGCTAGCCTCCCATCCATTAATTTAAACCAATTTCGTTTTACAATCTGTTTTGTTTTACAAAGTTTATGTTTTGTTTTCAATTTCGTCAAAACCAATTCCCCCTTTATTTTGAAGTGTCAAGTTAGTTAGAAATCAATTTAGCTTGTGTTTCTGAGTGTTTTGAGTCAAGTTATAAACTGTTTTCGTCCAAATTCTTCCTTAGTGCTCAAAACTGCCCAGAAAGTGGTTTTAAGGCAGTTTTGAGTGTTTGTTTGCTGTTTTGAGTCTTTTGGTTTGTTTTAGTGTTTTAGAGTATAGTTTTGCATTCTTTGAGTCTAATTTAGTGTTTTAACTTTGTTTTAAGTTTTTGAGTCAGTTTTCAAGTGGTTTAGCAATCCCTCCTAATCCCCGGCCTAGAACGATCCCTGCTTACATACTTTGCTACAATTGATAAAAAGAGGGTTTAATTTGTGTGCTTATATATTTTGCATCAGGTGTCCCTGGTTCTCGCATCTAAGTAGTAGCATTCCATTCATGAGATCATATCTATACATGCATTCCAGAAATTGCTTTTCTTGCTGTACATATATGTGAGTATTAGTTTCATGTTTATATCAATCTTCTCACATATAACTAGTGTAGGGAGTGTAGTCAGAAAATCTGTGTGATTGAGTGCATATCTAGTAAGGAATTGAGGGATTCTCTAAGGCATGTTAGTACATTCAAAATGTTGTTTTAATTGATTAAATGCGAGCTAATGTGTGGTAACTTTGATTAAGTATGTGCTCAAGGGTAGGGATAACTAAAATCTGTGGGAGTAATGATCTTTGGCATGTTATGTATCATTGAAGATCCCTGAGGTGAACGTTGGAAGGTTTAGGTTACGTTTTGTTTGTTTTGTTTTGCTTGAGGACTAGTTAATTTTGTGTTTTAAGCTATTTTCGTGTGTTTGTAGGTTCAAAGTGTCAAGATGGCAAAAAAAAGCAATTTGGAGCATTCTAGAGCATTTTTGGGCCAAGATTGGGTAGTGCAAGCATGGAGGCAAGTTGATGGACGAAATTGAAGATATAAAGGCTTGAAATCAGCTAAGAAGATGGAAGAAAGAAGTCAAAGATAAATAAGATAAGGAATCAGCTATAAAGAAGGGGAATTATCCAAAACATTATCCAAACTACCTTATCTTATCCAAACCTTATCTTATCTTATCCTAATCTTATCCTAACCTGTTTTCTTCAGTTTAGGGGACTTAAAACCTGATTTCTAGAAGTCCTATCCCTTGTCCTATAAAAGTGGCGCCCCAAATACTTCTAGAAACCTCAAAATCTGCCACAAAACACATTCTTTCTAGAACCCTGAAAATCTGGCGTCTCCTTCCCTTCTAGAATCCTTTTTCCTTGCCTTGCAAGGCATTCCCTGCCCTTATCCTATTGTGCCGCACCTCTCAGGCCCTTTCCCTCTTGGATTCTGATTGCTAGGGCCCTAATCCTATTTTTCTGCTAAGTCCAAGTCCTAAACTGATTTCCCTAGGGTTTGCCATGCTATATATACATATTTCCAAGCCCTGCCGCATACCACCACCCATTCATACGAATTCTACACCCCTCTACACATCTCAGTGATAGGAGCATATTTATGCTACTTAGTTAGTGTGTTTCCTTGCATTTGCTTAGCTATTTGTTGCTTAGTATAGTGTTTAAAGTCATTTTCGTGTGTTTTTAGGTCCAAGAAGCAAAGTTGGCAAAAAGATGCATTTTAGAGCATTTTAGAGCAAATCTGGGCTTGGAATGGATAGCACAAGCAATGGGCATGAAGATGGACGAATTTGGAGTTTAAATGGAGTTGGGAATATGTTTCAAGGTTGGAGAAATAAATTCAAATCATTGAAGATAAGGAATCAGCTCAAAAGAAGGAGGATTATCCAAAACATTATCCAAACAACCTTATCTTATCTTATCTTATCCAACCCTTATCTTATCTTAACAAACCTTATCCTATCCTAATCCATTTCTAATTCAATTCCTGGTACAATGAGGGTTTATTTTCTGATTGGGGGACATTTAAACTAAGTTTCTAGAAACCCTAAGCCTTGCCGCACCTTAGGCCCTTTCCCATTGGAAATCTGATTGTTTTGAGCCTATTTATGGAAAGATTTGGCTTTCTAGAAGTCCTAATCTAATTCACCTAGGGTTTTTGGTGCCTATATATATACTAATCAATCCTTTGCTGTGCACACCACCTCCATATACACCATTCACGCCAGAAATCATCCACCACTCTCTGCTGATGTGAGAATTACTTGACACTCAAATTAAAACCCTATCGACGTAGTATATGAAAGTAGGGATCGTTTTAGGCCGGGGATTAGAAGGGATGCTAATCTACACAAATTAGACTCTTAAAACAATAAACTGGACTTAAAACAATGAAAACAAGTATTAGGGATCAATTTGGACGAATTTTAACTCTAGACACCTTTAAACAACCTAACTTGACTCAAATAACTCAAAACGAACTCAAAACAGCAAATAGAATTCAATCAAACAGTTTCTGGACTCTAAAGACTCAAAACAAGCTAAATAGACCTAAAACACACAAAACAAGTTATCTAGACTCTAAACTAACACCTAAGATTGATTTGAACGAAATTAAGACTCAAATTGACTCAAAAGACTAAGAGACTCAAGATTTGACGAATTTAGACTATCTTAACACAAATTAAAATCAGGGGATTGGTTTTGAACGAATTTAAACTTAAGCAAAACAGAATTGTAAACTAGACTTAGTTTTGTACGAAATTGGTGATTTAAATGGGTGAATGGCTAGTTAGAGGGATCCTTATCCACACATAAACATATGCATACAACTTGATTCCCAGTTACTCTTTCGATAAACCATGAATGACAATGTTCCGAATTAATTGTATTGAACTAATCAATTCCCAGATTTCCCTAGATTCATTGAATTGAATGGATAACGCATCACAACCAAATTATTCTTTCTCAAACTCCCTAACTATGGAATACGCATGATAGAGACATTCAACAAAGATCATTAAGTTCAATGGAAATCATGAACATTGACAAGGCATTCATAACTATGGAAGACGCATGTTAATCCAGCCTAGGGTTTACTTAACATGATTGTGACTAGCAACCTTTACTACTTGTGAATATAAGTTCATAACGATTAGGTGAAATTCCCTTATATTCTAGCATCAAATTCATGCATGTAAACTAAGTATGCATCCTTAATCAACACACAAGAACAAGTTCTTAATAAAACAGTTAAGCAAACCACATTCACAATTTATGAAATCATAACTGGAGTAAATCAAATCATAAGAAACATATATTCATGGCTTCAAATTCCCCCTCTAACTAATAGGGGTTTAGTTCCTCATGACAGCAATTAAACAAAGAATACTGAATTGAAACATTAAAAACAAAGATAGACAACACCTAAGAACGCTCCAGCAGTAATCACGACATAGAGTGGCACCTTCTCCTTCCTTGAATAGCTGCGGCACAAGAGGGGTTTTCTGGGTCTGTGTGGATGATATGGCACGGCAGGGGGTAGGGGATGATTTCTGGCGTGATTGGTTGTGTATGGGGGGTGGTGTGTACGGCAAAGGATTGATTTGTATATATATAGGCATCAAAACCCTAGGTGAATCAGATTGGGACTTCTAGAAAGCCAAATCCATTCAGAAATAGGCTCAAAACAATCAGATTTCCAATGGGAAAGGGCCTAAGGTGCGGCAGACTTGGATAAGGAGGGATAAGGCTTCTAGAAAGCCTTGCAAGGCAAGGAAATCAAGTTTTCTGAAAAGCTAGGTGCGGCAAGGCTTAGAGTTTCTAGAAACTCAATTTAAATGTCCCCCAATCAGAAAATAAACCCTCATTGTACCAGGAATTGAATTAGAAAAGGATTAGGATAGGATAAGGTTTGTTAAGATAAGATAAGGATTGGATAAGATAAGATAAGATAAGGTTGTTTGGATAATGTTTTGGATAATCCTCCTTCTTTTGAGCTGATTCCTTATCTTCAATGATTTTGAATTTATTTCTCCAACCTTGAAACATATTCCCACTCCATTTAAACTCCAAATTCGTCCATCTTCATGCCCATTGCTTGTGCTATCCATTCCAAGCCCAGATTTGCTCTAAAATGCTCCAAAATGCATCTTTTTGCCAACTTTGCTTCTTGGACCTAAAAACACACGAAAATGACTTTAAACACTATACTAAGCAACAAATAGCTAAGCAAATGCAAGGAAACACACTAACTAAGTAGCATAAATATGCTCCTATCAAATTCCCCCACACTTAGCTTTTGCTAGTCCTCAAGCAAAACAAAACAAACAAAACATAACCTAAACCTTCCAACGTTCACCTCAGGGATCTTCAATGATACATAACATGCCAAAGATCATTACTCCCACAGATTTTAGTTATCCCTACCCTTGAGCACATACTTAATCAAAGTTACCACACATTAGCTCGCATTTAATCAATTAAAACAACATTTTGAATGTAGTAACATGCCTTAGAGAATCCCTCAATTCCTTACTAGATATGCACTCAATCACACAGATTTTCTGACTACACTCCCTACACTAGTTATATGTGAGAAGATTGATGTAAATATGAAAACTAATACTCACATATATGTTTATGACAAAGAAAGCAATTTCTGGAATGCATGTATGGATATGATCTCATGAACGGAATGCTACTACTTAGATGCGAGAGCCAGGGACACCATATGCTCATACCAATCCCAAACTCCACATATTGAAACACACAACACTCAAGATTGAAGTATAGGGTTATAACGGGGCTAGGGGGTATTGGCTAACAAAGAAAGGTAAGGAAAACAAACGTTCTTAAAGCAATAGCAAGCAAAGCAATGAATATGACACTTAGAACTCCCTTTCTTGAATGCAGCCGCACACTTTGAACACAAAGGGACAGAAAACACATATTTTTAGGGCCAATTTCAACGTTTTGGACCCCTTCTTCAACAATCAACACTTGTGAGCTTCAATCTCACTTATTTTGAACACTTTTCATACTTTTTCACAACTTTTCTTCTTCTTTTCTTTTTCACACGAATTTTTCTCTTTTTTTTTTTCTTTTTCTTTTTTTTCTTCTTCTACCCGTGCCCTTGTTTGCTGCCCAAATAACGAACAAAGGGAATTCATTCTTAGGTCATGCTTAGCTACGCCTTAAGAACAAGGGTAAGGATGGTCCTAATCTAGGCTAGGTAAGGATAATGTGGGTAAACAAAGAACATAGGCTAAACAAGGCTCAAAAGGGTTAAACCTACAATACATATGCAAAGGGTTAGGCTTTTTGGCTCTGGTTTTAAACTAAACAACTTCATCTTGTTTATGTGTTATGCTAATCAATTTCATGCTTTGAATGAAACGGGTATGAGTTCTAGTATTTGGAACTAAATGATGAAACGCATTCCAAGTAGCAACCAAGCAAAGAATAATGAGATCATGCAACGACTTTAGAAAACAAAGAATGCACAGATTTTTAACTCTCCAAAGAACGTTAAAGGCTCAAGTCTCTCAGGGTTGTAGCGTTAGTTTGAGTTATTTCCTTCAAGCATGTTACAAAAACTGATTTTATCCTTTTTGTGATTACATGTGAATTCATGAATGTCAACTACAACCAAGCATAAACCAAAGAGCAATTCAAACTTTCATCCATGTTTGTAACTTTCTTTAACAGTTATGCAATTAAAAACCAAATCCTCATCATTGTGTTGGAAGGTACCCTAAGACACAAACAAACACACAAAAACAACTCTTTTTGGCTTTTTCAAAACAATTTTTCAAATTTTTATGGTATTTTCGGATTTTCTTTTCAAAACACACTAAAAGACTCCAAAACAGCTTAAAAACACTTAAAAACACTGAAAACAACATTCAAAGTGATAGGTGATAAAAACCCACGAATTTCATGCAAAAAACACTTTGTTACCCCCCCCACACTTAAACCAAACATTGTCCTCAATGTTTCAAACATATACTCACAGAAAGCAAACAGCAATCAACACAACTAACTAACATAACAAAATGGCAAAGGAAAAGCAATAAAGAGAGAGAGTTTAAGAACGCAAATCTGGTTTTGGAGCCGGAGAGTTCCTAGGTCGTCTTTATTTGCATGGGTTGCCTCCCAAGAAGCGCTTGCTTTAACGTCTTCCAGCCGGACGAACCTTCCCTCTATTCTTCAATGGGGCCCACGGCATTAAGGGATATATCCTCCGTAATGTGCTCTTCAAAGTGCTCATAATATGGCTTCAATCGATGTCCATTCACTTTGAATTCTTGTTGCGTTTTTAAACTTTGAATTTGGACTGCACCATGAGGAAAAACATTAGTAACCACAAAAGGACCAATCCACTTAGAACGCAACTTACCTGGAAATAGACGAAGGCGAGAATTGAAAAGTAACACTTTCTGCCCTATAGAGAACAGCTTGCTACGAATCATCTTGTCATGGAATGCCTTTGTTTTCTCCTTGTAGATCCGTGCATTCTCATAAGCTTCATTCCTAATTTCTTCTAACTCATTCAATTGAAGCTTTCTATGAAGACCTGCGGCATCAATGTCCATGTTGAATGTTTTGACGGCCCAATGTGCACGATGTTCTAACTCGACGGGAAGATGACATGGTTTCCCATAGACTAGCCGAAATGGGGACATTCCAATTGGGGTTTTATAGGCAGTGCGATATGCCCACAATGCATCATTCAAACGCAAACTCCAATCCTTCCGAGTTGGCCCTACAGTTTTCTCCAAAATCTGCTTGATTTCTCTATTTGAAACCTCGGCTTGCCCACTGGTTTGAGGGTGATAAGGTGTTGAAACCTTATGCGTGACATTATACTTCTTGAGCAGCGCCTCAATGGTTCGATTGCAAAAATGGGAACCCCCATCACTGATTAGGACTCTTGGCATTCCAAATCTAGCAAATATGTTAGTTCTAACAAAATCTGCAACCACTTTAGAATCATTAGTTCGGGTGGCTTTTGCTTCCACCCATTTCGACACATAATCCACAGCAAGCAAAATATAAAGGAAACCATGTGAGGAAGGAAAAGGACCCATGAAATCAATACCCCAAACATCAAAGATTTCAACACTAAATATGGGGTGTTGCGGCATTTGTTGTTTAGGACCTATATTGCCCGTTCTTTGACATCTATCACAAGTCATACACAAAGTTCTAGCATCTCTAAAGATAGTAGGCCAATAAAATCCACATTCTAAAACTTTATGTGCTGTTCTTTGCGTACCAAAGTGACCTCCACATGCATAGGTGTGACAAAAAGTTAAAATTGAATTAAACTCAGAATCATGCACACACCTACGTAGAACCTGATCAGGGCAATATTTCCACAAGTATGGGTCATCCCAAACATAAGAACGTGCATCCTTTTTAAGTTTATCACTTTGGTGCTTGTTTAGCTCTCTTGGAATGTGTTTAGACACCAAATAATTTACTACATCAGCATACCATGGCTCACTTACCTTGATGGACAGCAGCTGCTCATCTGGGAATGTCTCTTGGATAGGCACGGCATCCTCCTCATGCACCATACGGCTCAAGTGATCAGCCACCATGTTTTCACTCCCCTTCTTGTCCCGGATTTCAATATCGAACTCTTGGAGAAGAAGCATCCAGCGAATGAGTCTTGGTTTGGCCTCTTTCTTGGTGAACAAATACTTCAAAGCTGCATGGTCAGTGTAAATAATAACTTTAGTACCAAGTAAATAAGAACGAAACTTATCTAAAGCAAACACAACAGCAAGAAGTTCTTTTTCAGTGGTAGAGTAATTCAATTGTGCATCATTCAAGGTCCGAGATGCATAATAGATGACATGGGGCTTCTTGTCCTTCCTTTGTCCCAAAACAGCTCCTAATGCATAATCCGAAGCATCACACATAAGCTCAAAAGGAAGGCTCCAATCTGGTGGGACTATGATGGGGGCCGAAGTTAGCATCTCTTTGAGGTGTTTGAATGCCTTCTCACATTCCTCGTTGAAGTCAAAAGCTACATCTTTCTGGAGGAGACGGCAAAGAGGGTTTGAAATCTTTGAAAAGTCCTTGATGAATCGCCTATAGAATCCTGCATGTCCAAGAAAAGAACGAACCTCTCTAACCGAAGTAGGAGAGGGTAAGTAGCGTACAAGATCTATTTTTGATTTATCAACCTCAATTCCTCTTTCTTAAATGATATGACCTAAAACTATGCCTTGTTTTACCATAAAGTGACATTTTTCCCAATTCAAAACAAGGTTAGTTTCAATGCAACGTTTTAGAATCAAAGTGAGATTATCTAAGCACCCATCAAACGAATCCCCAAAAACACTAAAATCATCCATGAATACCTCAATAATCTTCTCTACAAAATCTGAAAAGATACTTACCATGCATCTTTGAAAGGTGGCAAGTGCATTGCATAAACCGAATGGCATGCGACGATAGGCAAAGGTACCAAAGGGGCACGTGAAAGTGGTCTTTTCTTGGTCATCCGGAGCTATAACAATCTGATTATATCCAGAGTACCCATCAAGAAAACAATAAAAAGAATGACCGGCTAACCTTTCAAGCATTTGATCAATGAACGGCAAAGGGAAGTGGTCCTTCCTCGTGGTGGCGTTTAGCTTCCTATAGTCAATGCACACTCTCCAACCTGTTTGGATACGTGTGGGCACAAGTTCATTCTCGGCATTCTTCACCACAGTGACTCCGGATTTCTTTGGAACACATTGCACCGGTGAAACCCAACGGCTATCCGAGATTGGATAAATCACGCCACAATCAAGAAGCTTTATAATCTCCTTCTTCACAACTTCCATCATTGGAGGGTTGAGTCGGCGTTGAGCCTCTCGAGTTGGTTTAGCCCCCTCCTCTAGAAGTATGCGATGCATGCATGTTGTAGGGCTAATCCCCCTAATATCGGCCAATGTCCATCCAATGGCTGTTTTGTGCTCTTTCAACACCTGAACTAACTTTCCTTCCTCTGTTGCCGTGAGTGTGGAGGACACAATGACGGGCAACGTCTCGTTATCTCCCAAAAAGACGTACTTCAAATGATCCGGCAATGGTTTAAGCTCAAGTACGGGTGCCTGAATCACTGAGGGTAACAACTTGTTAGTAGAAATTGGAATTGAAATTGGTTTTGAAGGCTTACCATGGTGCTGAGGTAGTGACTCTAGGGCAGCCACCATCTCGGCCTCTTCTTCACTTATAGGCACGGCAATATTGGGTTTTTGCCCAATTCCTTGTGCAATTGTTGATTCAAGGGGGTCCCTATCCAAGGAATCAAGGTAATCCTGCGCCAATTCATCGAATATATCAATAGCAAAACAAGAATGATTTTCTTTAGGAAATTTAATAGTTTCAGCAAGATTGAAATCAATAACTTCCCCATCAAATTCCATTGTCAACGTCCCTTTGAACACATCGATCTTGGTGCGGGCTGTTTTCATGAAAGGTCTCCCAAGGAGTGATAGGAGCATATTTATGCTACTTAGTTAGTGTGTTTTCTTGCATTTGCTTAGCTATTTTTTGCTTAGTATAGTGTTTAAAGTCATTTTCGTGTGTTTTTAGGTCCAAGAAGCAAAGTTGGCAAAAAGATGCATTTTGGAGCATTTTAGAGCAAATCTGGGCTTGGAATGGATAGCACAAGCAATGGGCATGAAGATGGACGAATTTGGAGTTTAAATGGAGTTGGGAATATGTTTCAAGGTTGGAGAAATAAATTCAAATCATTGAAGATAAGGAATCAGCTCAAAAGAAGGAGAATTATCCAAAACATTATCCAAACAACCTTATCTTATCTTATCTTATCCAATCCTTAACTTATCTTATCCTAATCTTATCCTAACCTGTTTTCTTCAGTTTAGGGGACTTAAAACCTGATTTCTAGAAGTCCTATCCATTCTCCTACAAAAGTGGCGCCCCAAACTCTTCTAGAAACCCCAAAATCTGCCCAGAAACACATTCTTTCTAGAAGCCTAAAAATCTGGCGTCTCCTTCCCTTCTTGAATCCTTTTTCCTTGCCTTGCAAGGCATTCCCTGCCCTTATCCTATTGTGCCGCACCTTAGGCCCTTTCCCATTAGAAATCTGATTGTTTTGAACCTATTTCTGGATGGATTTGGCTTTCTAGAAGTCCTAATCTGATTCATCTAGGGTTTTTGGTGCTATATATACATATTCCCAAGCCCTGCCGCAGACCACCACCCATCCATACGAATTCTACACCACCCACCTTCAGAAATCCATATTTTGCTGCAGAGAAGGGAAGACAAGGCCTTGCCGTGGCTTCCATTAGAGAGGGAGGAGTTCTTTCTTCTCTTGTTTCGTTTCATGTTTAATTTAACTTGTTTTTCAATTATGTTGAACATGTGGAACTAATTTCGTTTTAGTTAGAGGTGGATTCAAAGCCATGGACATATGTTTGATATGAATTGATTACCTTCAGTTATTGTTTCATAAATTATGAATGTGATTTACTTATCTGTTTTATGAAGAACTTGTTCTTGTGTGTTGATTAAGGAGGCCTACTTAGTTTACATGCATGAATTTGATGCTAGGATATAAGGGAATTTCACCTAATCGTTAGGAACTTATATTCACAAGTAGTAAAGGTTGCTAGTCACAATCATGTTAAGTAAACCCTAGGCTGGATTAACATGCGTATTCCATAGTTATGAATGCCTTGTCAATGTTTATGATTTCCATGGAACTTAATGATCTTTGATATGTATCTCTATCATGCGTATTCCATAGTTAGGGAACTTGATAAGAATAATTTGGTTGTGATGCGTTATCCATTCAATTCAATGAACTTAGGGAAATCTGGGAATTAATTAGTTCTATACAATTAATTTGGAGCATTGTCATTCATGGTTTATCGAAAGAATAACTGGAAATCGATTTATATGCATATGTTCATGTGTGGAGAAGAACCCTCTAACTAGTTTTCACCCCTGAATTCACCTTTATCTCTTTCAATTTACTTTGTTTGCTTAAATCTGCTTAGTTTTGCTTAAATCGTCCAAAAACCCCCTTAGTTCTTAATTGAGTCTTAGTTTGTTTAAATTCGTCCAAATCTGTCTCCTTTTAGTGTTTTGAGTCTAACTAGTCCAAAAGTCATCCAATTCACCCCTTAGAATCTGTTTTGAGTCTGTTTAAGTTAGTTTGGTTGTTTTGAGTCTATTTAGCCTGTTTTGAGTCTCTAGTGTCTAGAATCTGCCTAGTTGAGTTTTATTTGTTGTTTTAAGTTTGTTTTGTGTTATTTGAGTCAAGTTAGGTTGATTTAAGTTGTTTGAAGTTAAAATTCGTTCAGATTGACCCATAGTACCTGTTTTCATTGTCTAGAGTCCAGTTTTAGTGTTTTTGAGTTTAATTTGTATAGATTAGCATCCCTTCTAATCCCCGGCCTTAAACGATCCCTACTTTCATATACTACGTCGATAGGGTTTTAATTTGAGTGTCAAGTAATTCTCACATCAAATTTTGGCGCCGTTGCCGGGGATTAGCAAATTTGCTAATCCCCCGTGTTTCTGTTTGTGTTTTTATTTTTACGTTTGAGTTTTTTATTTTGTTTTGTTTTGTTTTTTTTGTTTCAGGTACTAGACATGGCAATTGCCAACATTCAAGCTCAATTGGCCAATCTTACTTCTCAATTGTCCCAGATTGCCAAAAGAACCACATTGCACACTGCCCCTACATTTAATGTACCCTATGGGCAAGGACATCAAACTCGTCAATTCACTGCAAACGGAGGTGCTTGGGGTTATCAAAGCCATAACCAATCAAGGGACAACATGTTTTCCAACGCTTACAATTCGGATTGGAGAGATTATTCAGATTATATGTGGGAGGAACCTCAACAAATTCAACAAGGTGGATATTGGCAGCAAGAGGAGGAGTTCTATTCAAGATCTGTGCAGCCACCACAACCTCCCCCACAACAATTCCAATCGAATTCAAGTATGCCTATGAGTTATGATGAAATTCGTGACGTACTAACCTCTTTGAAGCAGGGCTCACAACAAGAAGGGTATTGGCAGCCATCTGAGGAGATCTATCAAAAGCCATATGAACCACCACAGCCTCAACCTGCCCAAACCAAATCAGGTTCGTCCGTTGATAATGATAGAATTCTTCAAGTACTAACCTCTTTGACGCAGGACATACAGAGCATAAAGAATCAAGCTAAAGAGGTGGACGATTTAAAGAAACAAATGGGGCAGATGGCGGAGTTCATAGGACAAATGCAAGAACAAAGCAAACTCTTCAACTCAACTATTGTCAATTCGATGGGCGATGTTGCAATCGCTGAAGTTATCACTTTAGAAAGTGGTATGGAGGTTGATGCTGAACCAAAAACGTCCAAACATACCCTAGAAGTGAACAAAGAGCTGCTGTTCAAAGAGAAGGAGGAAGATTCAGCCAAGACAAGCTTAGAAGAAGCCTTGTTGCAACACCCAATCATCTCTCATCCTTTGCCGCAGACCCCTAGTGCTTCTAAGCCATCCAGTCAAGGTAAGTTGGGTTCAAATTCAGTTCAATCTAATGTTATTCCTCCAAATGCACCTTTTCCTCGCAGATTTTTAATTCCCAAGAAAGATGAAAGTGAAACAGACATCGTGGAAGCCCTTCCCAAGGTGCAAAATGATATCCCGATTCTTGATACACCAAATCCAATTCCAAAATGTGTTGAATTTCTGAAAGAACCTGGTACATCAAGAAGAATGATTCAAGAGAAAGAAGTGGCTGGAGAATATCAAGAATGGATCAAAGAGGATGTTCATAAGACAATAAAACCAAAAGAAGTTGAATTTTATGACACGGGACAAGTTACAACCATCACATTCAATCTGGCCAAGTGCAAAATTCCTGAAACTTTCAACGATGTGGTGTTTGTCCTTGAGTTCTCGTCGGAGCAAACAAGTAAGCCACCTCCCCGAATTTCAATTCTGTTTTATACTAATATGTTGTTAATGATTCAGGCACCCACACTAGAATTTAAACCATTGCCGGATCATTTCAAGTATCACCTTCCATTCAAAGATCATGTCCATGCCGTGGCCTCCAATGAAGCATAATAGAAGGAAGAATCGTCCGGCTGGAAGACGTTAAAGCAAGCGCTTCTTGGGAGGCAACCCATGTGTTCAAACGAGAGAACGATGGAATTCTAGCTCCAAAACCAGATTTGCGTTCTTAAACTCTCTCTCTTTATTGCTTTTGTTTTGCCATATCTGTTATGTGTGTTAGTTGTGTTATTTGCTTGCTTTTGTGTGAGTTTATGTTTGAAACATTGAGGACAATGTTTGATTTAAGTGTGGGGGGGTAACAAAGTGTTTTTGCATGAAATTCGTGGGTTTTTATCACCTATCACTTTGAATGTTGTTTTCAGTGTTTTTAAGTGTTTTAAAGCCATTTTGGAGTCTTTTAGTGTGTTTTGAAAAGAAAATCCGAAAATACCATAAAAATTTTGAAAAATTGTTTTGAAAAACCCAAAAAGAGTTGTTTTTGTGTGTTTGTTTGTGTCTTAGGGTACCTTCCAACACAATGATGAGGATTTGGTTTTTAATTGCATAACTGTTAAAGAAAGTTACAAACTTGGATTGACGTTTGATATACTCTTTGGTTTATGCTTGGTTGTAGTTGACATTCATGAATTCACATGTAATCACAAAAAGGATAAAATCAGTTTTTGTAACATGCTTGAAGGAAGTAACTCAAACTAACACTACAACCCTGAGAGACTTGAGCCTTTAACGTTCTTTGGAGAGTTAAAAATCTGTGCATTCTTTGTTTTCTAAAGTCGTTGCATGATCTCATTATTCTTTGCTTGGTTGCTACTTAGAAGGCGTTTCATCATTTAGTTCCAAATACTAGAACTCATACCCGTTTCATTCAAAGCATGAAATTGATTAGCATAACACATAAACAAGATGAAGTTGTTTAGTTTAAAACCAGAGCCAAAAAGCCTAACCCTTTGCATATGTATTGTAGGTTTCACCCTTTTGAGCCTTGTTTAGCCTATGTTCTTTGTTTACCCACATTATCCTTACCTAGCCTAGATTAGGACCATCCTTACCCTTGTTCTTAAGGCGTAGCTAAGCATGACCTAAGAATGAATTCTCTTTGTTCGTTATTTGGGTGGCAAAACAAGTGTGGGGGAAGGGATTTATGTGTCTGATTGTGTGCCAACAAGACAAACAAGGGCACGGGTGAAGAAAAAGAGAAAAATTCGTGTGAAAAAGAAAAGAAAAAAGAAAAGTTGTGAAAAAGTATGAAAAGTGTTCAAAATAAGTGAGATTAAAGCTCACAAATGTTGGATGTTGAAGAAGGGGTCCAAAAAGTTGAATTCGGCCCTAAAATATGTGTAATCTTCCCCTTTGTGTTCAAAGTGTGCGGCTGCATTCAAGAAAGGGAGTTCTAAGTGTCATATTCATTACTTTGCTTGCTATTGCTTTAAGAACGTTTGTTTTCCTTACCTTTCTTTGTTAGCCAATACCCCCTAGCCCCGTTATAACCCTATACTTCAATCTTGAGTGTTGTGTGTTTCAATATGTGGAGTTTGGGGTTGGTAAGAGCATATGGTATCCTTGGTTCTCGCATCTAAGTAGTAGCATTCCATTCATGAGATCATATCTAAACATGCATTCCAGAAATTACTTTTCTTTGTTGATACATATGTGAGTATTAGTTTTCATATTTACATCAATCTTCTCACATATAACTAGTGTAGGGAGTGTAGTCAGAAAATCTGTGTGATTGAGTGCATATCTAGTAAGGAATTGAGGGATTCTCTAAGGCATGTTACTACATTCAAAATGTTGTTTTAATTGATTAAATGCGAGCTAATGTGTGGTAACTTTGATTAAGTATGTGCTCAAGGGTAGGGATAACTAAAATCTGTGGGAGTAATGATCTTTGGCATGTTATGTATCATTGAAGATCCCTGAGGTGAACGTTGGAAGGTTTAGGTTACGTTTTGTTTGTTTTGTTTTGCTTGAGGACTAGCAAAAGCTAAGTGTGGGGGAATTTGATAGGAGCATATTTATGCTACTTAGTTAG
Organism: Heteromeles arbutifolia; assembly: GCA_024362995.1. NCBI lineage: Eukaryota > Viridiplantae > Streptophyta > Magnoliopsida > Rosales > Rosaceae > Heteromeles > Heteromeles arbutifolia. Next base: position 30,445,786 of record JANCRC010000002.1, on the reverse strand, counting down.
TGTGTTTTCTTGCATTTGCTTAGCTATTTTTTGCTTAGTATAGTGTTTAAAGTCATTTTCGTGTGTTTTTAGGTCCAAGAAGCAAAGTTGGCAAAAAGATGCATTTTGGAGCATTTTAGAGCAAATCTGGGCTTGGAATGGATAGCACAAGCAATGGGCATGAAGATGGACGAATTTGGAGTTTAAATGGAGTTGGGAATATGTTTCAAGGTTGGAGAAATAAATTCAAATCATTGAAGATAAGGAATCAGCTCAAAAGAAGGAGAATTATCCAAAACATTATCCAAACAACCTTATCTTATCTTATCTTATCCAATCCTTAACTTATCTTATCCTAATCTTATCCTAACCTGTTTTCTTCAGTTTAGGGGACTTAAAACCTGATTTCTAGAAGTCCTATCCATTCTCCTACAAAAGTGGCGCCCCAAACTCTTCTAGAAACCCCAAAATCTGCCCAGAAACACATTCTTTCTAGAAGCCTAAAAATCTGGCGTCTCCTTCCCTTCTTGAATCCTTTTTCCTTGCCTTGCAAGGCATTCCCTGCCCTTATCCTATTGTGCCGCACCTTAGGCCCTTTCCCATTAGAAATCTGATTGTTTTGAACCTATTTCTGGATGGATTTGGCTTTCTAGAAGTCCTAATCTGATTCATCTAGGGTTTTTGGTGCTATATATACATATTCCCAAGCCCTGCCGCAGACCACCACCCATCCATACGAATTCTACACCACCCACCTTCAGAAATCCATATTTTGCTGCAGAGAAGGGAAGACAAGGCCTTGCCGTGGCTTCCATTAGAGAGGGAGGAGTTCTTTCTTCTCTTGTTTCGTTTCATGTTTAATTTAACTTGTTTTTCAATTATGTTGAACATGTGGAACTAATTTCGTTTTAGTTAGAGGTGGATTCAAAGCCATGGACATATGTTTGATATGAATTGATTACCTTCAGTTATTGTTTCATAAATTATGAATGTGATTTACTTATCTGTTTTATGAAGAACTTGTTCTTGTGTGTTGATTAAGGAGGCCTACTTAGTTTACATGCATGAATTTGATGCTAGGATATAAGGGAATTTCACCTAATCGTTAGGAACTTATATTCACAAGTAGTAAAGGTTGCTAGTCACAATCATGTTAAGTAAACCCTAGGCTGGATTAACATGCGTATTCCATAGTTATGAATGCCTTGTCAATGTTTATGATTTCCATGGAACTTAATGATCTTTGATATGTATCTCTATCATGCGTATTCCATAGTTAGGGAACTTGATAAGAATAATTTGGTTGTGATGCGTTATCCATTCAATTCAATGAACTTAGGGAAATCTGGGAATTAATTAGTTCTATACAATTAATTTGGAGCATTGTCATTCATGGTTTATCGAAAGAATAACTGGAAATCGATTTATATGCATATGTTCATGTGTGGAGAAGAACCCTCTAACTAGTTTTCACCCCTGAATTCACCTTTATCTCTTTCAATTTACTTTGTTTGCTTAAATCTGCTTAGTTTTGCTTAAATCGTCCAAAAACCCCCTTAGTTCTTAATTGAGTCTTAGTTTGTTTAAATTCGTCCAAATCTGTCTCCTTTTAGTGTTTTGAGTCTAACTAGTCCAAAAGTCATCCAATTCACCCCTTAGAATCTGTTTTGAGTCTGTTTAAGTTAGTTTGGTTGTTTTGAGTCTATTTAGCCTGTTTTGAGTCTCTAGTGTCTAGAATCTGCCTAGTTGAGTTTTATTTGTTGTTTTAAGTTTGTTTTGTGTTATTTGAGTCAAGTTAGGTTGATTTAAGTTGTTTGAAGTTAAAATTCGTTCAGATTGACCCATAGTACCTGTTTTCATTGTCTAGAGTCCAGTTTTAGTGTTTTTGAGTTTAATTTGTATAGATTAGCATCCCTTCTAATCCCCGGCCTTAAACGATCCCTACTTTCATATACTACGTCGATAGGGTTTTAATTTGAGTGTCAAGTAATTCTCACATCAAGGAGGATCGGCAATGGGGTAGAATGGGGTGTATCCTCCATGTCAAGCACATAAAAATCCGCTGGAAAAATCAGATTTCCAACCTGCACCAAAACATCTTCCAAAACTCCTTTTGGATATGCATTAGAACGATCGGCTAATTGGATAATAACACCATCGTTTTTAAGCTCACCTAAGTTCATAGATGCATAAATAGAGTATGGCATGACATTAATTGAAGCTCCTAAGTCTAACATAGCATGTTCAAACTTAGTACTACCAATAACGCAAGGAATTGTAAAACTACCCGGATCTTTGCATTTAGGGGGTAATTTCCTTCGTAAAACAGCAGAGACATTCTCACTTACTTGAACCACTTCTTTGTTAGAAATTCTTCTCCTTGTTGTACAAAGCTCTTTCAAAAACTTAGCATACCTTGGGACTTGCTTTATTGCATCAAGGAGTGGGATATTGACTTGAACTTTCCGGAATGTCTCTAGAATGTCTTTTTCAGCATCCTCTTTCTTTGATTGCCGCAACCTGCCAGGAAAGGGCACAATTAGTGGAGTAGAGCTTGAAGAATTCATATTGGAACTTACCTTGATGGTTGAGGACGGTTTTGAAGTGGGGATTGGCTGCGGCAAAGATTGTGCATTCCTTGCCGTGGGTTTGGGTGCTTCATCCTCCTCCAATTGCAGCTTCTTGTCCTCTTCTTGACTTGATCTAGATGGTTGTGAATCAGTTCCAACCTGCTTACCACTTCTCAACGTGATTGCTTGGGCGGTTTCAAATCCTCCCTTAGGATTAACAACGGTTGAACTAGGCAACCTGCCTTGTTCTCGGAATTGGCCCATGAATTCAGCCATTTGACCCATTTGTTTCTTCAATTCATCCACCTCTTTAACTTGATTTTTTATGCTCTGCATGTCCTGCGTCAAAGAGGTTAGTGCTTGAAGAATTTTATCATTATTTAACGACGAACCTGAATTGGTTTGGGCCGAAGTTGGGTGAGGTTGTGGGGCTGCATACGGCCTTGGAAACATCCCAGGGGGCTGTCTAAATCCGCTTTGTGGCTGTGCTTGCTGAGAATCCCTCCACTTGAAGTTTGGATGATCTCTCCATCCTGGATTGTATGTGTTTGAGTAGGGGTCGTGTCTTTGTTGGGTTTGGCCTTGGAAACCCACGGCTTGGGCAGTTTCCCATCCCCCATTCTCAATCAATTGAGGGCATTGATCGTTGAGATGTCCCTGCATAGAACACACTCCACATATGGCCGGCCCTTGTGCTTTGTTTCCATCCACAACCTGTGACAAAAGGAGAGTGAGATTAGCCATTTGAGATTGTAATTCTGAAATTGCATTTACCTCATTCACTTGTTGTTGCCGTGGCCCTTCTCTCTGTCCAACTCCTTCGTATTGTTGCGCATTCAAGGCTCGATTTGCAATTAGAGTCTTGGCAGCCACGGGTGTTTTGTCAACCAAAGCTCCGCCCGCTGAAGCATCAAGCATTTGTCTCTCAATGGGGAGAAGTCCTTCATAGAAATATTGGAGGAGAAGCTCTTCCTTCATTTGGTGTTGTGGACAAGAAGCAACAAGCGCCTTGAAACGCTCATAATAGGCTGGAAACGATTCCCCTTGGTTTTGTTGAATGCCACTTATCTTTTTCCTCAAGAGAATGACTCTTGAAGTTGGGAAAAATTTCTCTAAGAATGCGCGCTTCATGCTTTCCCACGAAGTAACGGTTCCAGGTGCTAGTTCGTAGAGCCAATCCTTAGCCTTTTCCAAAAGAGAGAATGGAAAGGCTTTCATCTTCAATATACTCCCATCAACATTGACAGGGGTCATGCTTGAACAAACCACTTCAAATTCCTTCAAGTGCTTGTTTGGATCTTCCATGGACAACCCGTGGAATTTGGGGATGTGGTGCAACAAGCTAGACTTCAATTCAAACTCATCAGTTTTGCCTTGAGCCGCCCTAGGATATTGAATGCATAAAGGGGTCGCATTGTCCAATCCCGACGCTGAAAGTTCTTTGATTGTTCGGTTATCTGCAGCCATGTCGTGCTCCTCTTCCAAATCCTCTTCAATTTCAACTTCAGATGCGGAATTAGAACTTGAACTAAGTAGATCAGGTTCTGGGTGCTTCCTCTTCCTTCTCAAATCTCGTTCAAAATCGTCGTTAAACTCCAAGATATGTGCGTGAACGGGTTGAGAACTTCGAGTCATACACTAGTACCTAAAACAAAGAAAACAAAACAAATCAGAAAACTAAGCAAAACAGAAACAAAAACAAGTTAAAATACACGGCAGAAACTAGGGAGATTAGCAAGTTTGCTAATCCCCGGCAACGGCGCCAAAATTTGATGTGAGAATTACTTGACACTCAAATTAAAACCCTATCGACGTAGTATATGAAAGTAGGGATCGTTTTAGGCCGGGGATTAGAAGGGATGCTAATCTACACAAATTAGACTCTTAAAACAATAAACTGGACTTAAAACAATGAAAACAAGTATTAGGGATCAATTTGGACGAATTTTAACTCTAGACACCTTTAAACAACCTAACTTGACTCAAATAACTCAAAACAAACTCAAAACAGCAAATAGAATTCAATCAAACAGTTTCTGGACTCTAAAGACTCAAAACAAGCTAAATAGACCTAAAACACACAAAACAAGTTATCTAGACTCTAAACTAACACCTAAGATTGATTTGAACGAAATTAAGACTCAAATTGACTCAAAAGACTAAGAGACTCAAGATTTGACGAATTTAGACTATCTTAACACAAATTAAAATCAGGGGATTGGTTTTGAACGAATTTAAACTTAAGCAAAACAGAATTGTAAACTAGACTTAGTTTTGTACGAAATTGGTGATTTAAATGGGTGAATGGCTAGTTAGAGGGATCCTTATCCACACATAAACATATGCATACAACTTGATTCCCAGTTACTCTTTCGATAAACCATGAATGACAATGTTCCGAATTAATTGTATTGAACTAATCAATTCCCAGATTTCCCTAGATTCATTGAATTGAATGGATAACGCATCACAACCAAATTATTCTTTCTCAAACTCCCTAACTATGGAATACGCATGATAGAGACATTCAACAAAGATCATTAAGTTCAATGGAAATCATGAACATTGACAAGGCATTCATAACTATGGAAGACGCATGTTAATCCAGCCTAGGGTTTACTTAACATGATTGTGACTAGCAACCTTTACTACTTGTGAATATAAGTTCATAACGATTAGGTGAAATTCCCTTATATTCTAGCATCAAATTCATGCATGTAAACTAAGTATGCATCCTTAATCAACACACAAGAACAAGTTCTTAATAAAACAGTTAAGCAAACCACATTCACAATTTATGAAATCATAACTGGAGTAAATCAAATCATAAGAAACATATATTCATGGCTTCAAATTCCCCCTCTAACTAATAGGGGTTTAGTTCCTCATGACAGCAATTAAACAAAGAATACTGAATTGAAACATTAAAAACAAAGATAGACAACACCTAAGAACGCTCCAGCAGTAATCACGACTTAGAGTGGCACCTTCTCCTTCCTTGAATAGCTGCGGCACAAGAGGGGTTTTCTGGGTCTGTGTGGATGATATGGCACGGCAGGGGGTAGGGGATGATTTCTGGCGTGATTGGTTGTGTATGGGGGGTGGTGTGTACGGCAAAGGATTGATTTGTATATATATAGGCACCAAAACCCTAGGTGAATCAGATTGGGACTTCTAGAAAGCCAAATCCATTCAGAAATAGGCTCAAAACAATCAGATTTCCAATGGGAAAGGGCCTAAGGTGCGGCAGACTTGGATAAGGAGGGATAAGGCTTCTAGAAAGCCTTGCAAGGCAAGGAAATCAAGTTTTCTGAAAAGCTAGGTGCGGCAAGGCTTAGAGTTTCTAGAAACTCAATTTAAATGTCCCCCAATCAGAAAATAAACCCTCATTGTACCAGGAATTGAATTAGAAAAGGATTAGGATAGGATAAGGTTTGTTAAGATAAGATAAGGATTGGATAAGATAAGATAAGATAAGGTTGTTTGGATAATCCTCCTTCTTTTGAGCTGATTCCTTATCTTCAATGATTTTGAATTTATTTCTCCAACCTTGAAACATATTCCCACTCCATTTAAACTCCAAATTCGTCCATCTTCATGCCCATTGCTTGTGCTATCCATTCCAAGCCCAGATTTGCTCTAAAATGCTCCAAAATGCATCTTTTTGCCAACTTTGCTTCTTGGACCTTAAAACACACGAAAATGACTTTAAACACTATACTAAGCAACAAATAGCTAAGCAAATGCAAGGAAACACACTAACTAAGTAGCATAAATATGCTCCTATCATCTGCCACCCCTTTCCTTCACCACTCTCCATAGTTTCTGACCTAATTCACCCCCTGCCGTGCCATATCATCCACACAAACCCAGAAAACACCTCTTGTGCCGCAGCTATTCAAGGAAGGAAGGAGAAGGTGCCACTCTAAGTCGTGACTACTGCTGGAGCGTTCTTAGGTGTTGTCTATCTTTGTTTTCAATGTTTCAATTCAGTTTTCTTTGTTTAATTGCTGTCATGAGGAACTAAACCCCTATTAGTTAGAGGGGGAATTTGAAGCCATGAATATATGTTTCTTATGATTTGATTTACTCCAGTTATGATTTCATAAATTGTGAATGTGGTTTGCTTAACTGTTTTATTAAGAACTTGTTCTTGTGTGTTGATTAAGGATGCATACTTAGTTTGCATGCATGAATTTGATGCTAGAATATAAGGGAATTTCACCTAATCGTTATGAACTTATATTCACAAGTAGTAAAGGTTGCTAGTCACAATTGTGTTAAGTAAACCCTAGGCTGCATTAACATGCGTCTTCCATAGTTATGAATGCCTTGTCAACGTTCATGATTTCCATTGAACTAAATGATCTTTGTTGAATGTCTCTATCATGCGTATTCCATAGTTAGGGAGTTTGAGAAAGAATAATTTGGTTGTGATGCGTTATCCATTCAATTCAATGAATCTAGGGAAATCTGGGAATTGATTAGTTCAATACAATTAATTCGGAACATTGTCATTCATGGTTTATCGAAAGAGTAACTGGGAATCAAGTTGTATGCATATGTTTATGTGTGGATAAGGATCCCTCTAACTAGCCATTCACCCATTTAAATCACCAATTTCGTGCCTTTTTAAGTTGTCTTTACAATTTAGTTTGTTTAAGTTTAAATTCGTTCAAAAACAATCCCTTGCTTTTAGTTTGTGTTAGTAGAGTCTAAATTCGTCAAATCTTGAGTCTTTTAGTCTTTTGAGTCAATTTGAGTCTTAATTTCGTTCAAATCAATCTTAGGTGTTAGTTTAGAGTCTAGATAACTTGTTTTGTGTGTTTTAGGTCTATTTAGCTTGTTTTGAGTCTTTAGAGTCTAGAAACTGTTTAATTGAATTCTATTTGCTGTTTTGAGTTTGTTTTGAGTTATTTGAGTCAAGTTAGGTTGTTTAAGGGTGTCTAGAGTTAAAATTCGTCCAAATTGATCCCTAGTACTTGTTTTCATTGTTTTAAGTCCAGTTTATTGTTTTAAGAGTCTAATTTGTGTAGATTAGCATCCCTTCTAATCCCCGGCCTAAAACGATCCCTACTTTCATATACTACGTCGATAGGGTTTTAATTTGAGTGTCAAGTAATTCTCACATCACTCAGTCATTCCAAACACCATTCACAAACCCTAAAACCACTTGTGCCACAGCCTTGCAAGTAGGAAGGAGAGGAGGAGCAGCTTTGGAGCGTGTTGCACCCAATCTGGAGTGCTGGGCGTTCTTAGGTGTTTTCTACCTTATGTTTTCAATGTGTAAATTAGTTTTCCTTTGTTTTGCGGTGATCATGAGAGGCTAAACTCGTTTTTAGCTAGAGGCTACTTTGAAACCATGATTTTGTGTGTGATATGACTTGATAAATTTCAGTTACAGATTCTTGAAGTATGAATGCAATTGGCTTAACTGTTTGAATTAGAACTTATTTCTGTTTGTTGGTTAAGGGTCGACACTTAATTGACATGCATAAATTTGATGCTAGGATATAAGTGAGTTTCACATAATCGTTACAAACTTATGTTCACAAGTAGTAAAGGTTGCTGGAACAATCGTGTTAAGTTCAATTCTTGGTGTGAGTAACATGATGTCATAGTTATGAATACCTCGTCAATGCTTATGATTCTCATTGAGCATAATGATCTCTGATTGTGTCTCTATTATGATGTCATGTAGGGAAATTGATGAGAATAATTTGGTTGTAGATGAGTTGTCCGTCCAATTCAATGAAATTAGGAGAATCTGAGGGTTAATTAGTGATTGACACGGTTAATCTGGGGCATTGTCATTCGTAATTCAATGAAAACGTAACTGGAAATCAAGTTATATGCATATAAATCATGTGTGGATAAGGAAACCTCTAGCTAGTTCACCATCCATCCTAAAAACCCAATTTCGTCTAAATCTGCCTAGTTTAAAGTCTGTGTTAGTTTTAACTTAGTTTCACTCTAAAACCAATCCCCCTTCACTTGTTTGAGTCAAATTAGTTAGAATCTGTCTCAGTTTGTGTCTTTGTGTGTTTTGAGTCAAGTTTAATTCAATTTTCGTCCAAAGTTGTGTCTAGTGTCTAGAATCTGTCCAATTAGTGTTTTTAAGCAGTTTTGAGTATTTTGAACCTGTTTTGAGTCTTACTAGTCTATTTAGAGTCTTTTGAGTCTTGTTTTGCTTATTTGAGTCAGTTTGTGTTAGATTAGCAAGCCCTCCTAATCCCCGGTCCAGGACGATCCCTACTTGCATTTATACTACAATTGATAACAAGAGGGTTTAATTTGTGTGCTTAACTTTAATCACATCAAATTTTTGGTGCCGTTGCCGGGGATCGAACCCGGGTCACCGGCGTGACAGGCGGGATTAGCAACTTTGCTAATCCCTTGGTTCTTTTCTTTTCGTTTATTTTGTTTTCGTTTTAGTTTCTGACTTTCCTTTGTTTTCTTGTTTTCTTTAGCTAATCCCCTTTGTTTTTGTTTGTGTCTTTTACTTTTGATATTTGATTTAGTTCTCTTTCTTTGATTTTAGGTACTAGAGAAGCAAGACATGGCAATTGCTAACATTCAAGCTCAAATAGCGAAGCTTAATTCTCTGTTGATGCAGTATGCCGAACGGGCCACAATGCAAGGAGCCCCTACATTTGATACGCAAGGATATCAAGTTAATCAAAGAGGTTGGGAGGGTGTCAATACCTGGGGTTATCAAGGCTATAACCAATCAAAAAGCAACTTGTGTTCCAACGCGTACAATTCAGATTGGAGCAAAAGGAATGGACGAAATTGAAGACTTGAAGAAGTTAGGATTCCTAATCAACGAAGGATTCCTAATCAAAGGAGGATTACTAGAAGAAAGAGGATTCCTAGTTGAACAAGGATTCCTACTCACACAAGGATTCCTACTTGAAGTAGGAAAGTTAAGCCAAGGTTTCCTATTTTGGTTTGACCTTTCCTAATCCTAAATGTCCCTAAGTTCCAGCAACATTGAAGGCCTCCTATGCATTTTAGGACACAAATTGAACCTTCCTTGCACCTAAAGATCCTTTGCTGCACCATTCCCTCACTTTCCCATCCTTGCCGTGCAAGCCATCTCCTACTTACCCAAAATCTGGACCTAAATCAGCAAGGAAACCCTTTTGCCTTGCCTTGCAAGGCATTCCCTTACCCTTTACACCCTTGCCGCACCTACTTGCCCAATTCACTTAGGATTCTGACTTTAATTCCTGTTTCCCTTAAGGTTTTGATTTAATTTCTGTTTCCTAAATTGTTCCCTAGCTTTATTACCCTAATTCCTTAAATAAACCTTCCTTGTGCCGCACAAAGGAGATTCCATTCACTCACCCAATCATCCATTCACGTCAGAAACCGTTCACACACCTTTGCCGCAATTCCCATTCACCCTAAACACATTCCTGACCCTAAAACACATCCCATACACCTTACCCATCTTTGTGCCGCAGCAAGGAGGAAGAAGGAAGGACTCCTGGATGTTCAAGCTTGATTGTTGGAGCATTCTAGGTGTAATTCGTTCTAAGTTTACAATGTTTAATCTCTTTTCCTTTCGTTTTGCTGTGAACATGAGGAACTAAGCCCTTTTGGCTAGGGGGCTATTCAAAGCCATGAATATGCTTGCAATATAAATTGATTACCTTCAGTTGTGATTTCATAAATTGTGAATTCAATTTGCTTAACTGTTTGATTGATAACTTATTCTTGTATGTTGATTGAGAGTGCACGCTTAGTTTTCATGCATGAATTTGATGCTAGAATATAAGGGAGTTTCACCTAATTGTTATGAACTTATATTCATATGTAGTGGAGGTTGCTGGTCACGATCGTGTTAAGTGAATTCTTGGCAGGAGTATCATGCTTTTCATAGTTACGAATGCCTCGTCAATGCCTATAGTTCTCACAAAGGTTAATGATCTCTGATTGTATCTTTATTGTGCTGTTCACGTAGGGAACTTTTAGAGAATGTGTTGAGTTGTTGTATGCGTTATCCCGTCCAATTCAATAACTTAAGGAGAACTTGAAGGTTAATTTAAGCGGACCTAATTAACCTGGGGTGTTGAGTTTCATGATTTATCGAAAGAACAACTGAAAATTGGTTTGTATGCAAGTGTGTCATGTGTGAAGAAGAACCCTCTAGCTAGCCCATCATCCATAAGTTTTACCAAATTCGTCCAAAATCTGTTTTAGTTTACAATCTGTTTGTTTTGTTTTTAATTTCGTCAAAACCCAAACCCTCCTTTTACTTTCTTGTTCCAAAGTGTTTAAAATCTGTTTTGTTTGTGTTTTTAAGTGTCTTGAGTTAAGTTAAAACCTATTTTCGTCCAAAATTGTGTTTAGAGTCCAAAACTGCCCAGTTTGTGTTTTTAGGCAGTTTTGAGTGTTTTTAGCCCATTTTGAGTCTTGTGAATTTGTTTTGAGTCTTTTGAGTCTAGTTAAGTGTTTTAAACTTTGTTTTTACGTTTTTGAGTCAGTTTAGAGGTTTTAGCAATCCCTCCTAATCCCCGGTCTAGAACGATCCCTACTTATACATATACTACAATTGTCAAAAAGAGGGTTTAATTTGTGTGCTTGTTTTACAATGCATCAGGGTGTTTGTCCTTGAGTTCTTGTCGGAGCACACAGGTAAGCCACCTCCCCGAATTTCAATTCTGTTTTATACTAATATGTTGTTAATGATTCAGGTACCCACACTAGAATTTAAACCATTGCCGGATCATTTCAAGTATCACCTTCCATTCAAAGATCAATTCCATGCCGTGGCCTTCAATGAAGCATAATTGAAGGATTCGTTTGGCTGGAAGATGTTAAAGCAAGCGCTTCTTGGGAGGCAACCCATGCAAATAAAGAAGACCTAGGAACTCTCCAGCTCCACAACCAGATTTGCGTTTCTAAACCCTACTCTTTATTGTTTTTACTTTGCATACTTGTCATGTTTGTTTGTTGTGTTGTTTGCTTGCTTTTGTGTGTGTCTATGTTTGAAACATTGAGGACAATGTTTGGTTTAAGTGTGGGGGGGGGTAAACAAAGTGTTTTCATGAAAAATTCGTGGGTTTTTATCACCTATCACTTCTAAGGTTGTTTTTCACTGTTTTGAGTGTTTTTAGTGTGTTTTGAAGCGTTTTTATGTGTCTTGAAAGAAAAATACGAAAATTTTGAAAAAAAAAATTCGAAACAGTTTTGAAAAATACCAAAAAGAGTCATTTTAGAGTCGTTTTTGTGTGTTTGTGTCTTAGGGTACCTTCCAACACAATGATGAGGATTTGGTTTTTAATTGCATAACTGTTAAAGAAAGTTACAAACATGGATTGAAGTTTGATATGCTCTTTTGTTTATGCTTGGTTATAGTTGACATTCATGAATTCCCATGTAATCACAAATAGGATAAAATCAGTTTTTATAACATGCTTGAAGGAAGTAACTCAAACTAATGCTACAACCCTGAGAGACTTGAGCCTAAACTTTGTTTGGAGAGTTATTAATCTTGACATTCTTTGTTTTCTAAAATACGTCCTATGAATTCCGCTATCTGTCCAATTTGCTTTTCCAAATGGTCCACCCTTTTGTCTTGATTTTCTTGTCCCTGAGATAAAGAAGTGAGTAACTCAAGAATTTTATCATTATCTATTGACGAACCTAAACTTGGTTGGGCCGAATATGGTTGAGGCTGTGGTGGTTCATATGGCTTTTGATAGATCTCCTCAGATGGCTGCCAATACCCTTCTTGTTGTGAGCCCTGCGTGAAAGAAGTTAGTATATCATAAGTCGTGGACATACTTGAATTCGATTGGAATTGTTGTGGGGGAGGCTGTGGTGGCTGCATAGGTCTTGAATGAAACTCCTCATATGGCTGCAAATATCCTTCTTGTTGAATCTCCTTAACTTGATTTTGTGAACCCTGCACCAAAGAATTTAATTCATTAAGAATTTGATCATAATCTATTGACGAACCTGAGTTGGGTTGGGCATATTGTATATGAGGTTGTGGTGGCTGCACAGATATTGAATAGAACTCCTCCTCTTGCTGCCAATATCCACCTTGTTGAATTTGTTGAGGTTCCTCCCACATATAATCTGAATAATCTCTCCAATCCGAATTGTAAGCGTTGGAAAACATGTTGTCCCTTGATTGGTTATGGCTTTGATAACCCCAAGCACCTCCGTTTGCAGTGAATTGACGAGTTTGATGTCCTTGCCCATAGGGTACATTAAATGTAGGGGCAGTGTGCAATGTGGTTCTTTTGGTAATCTGGGACAATTGAGAAGTAAGATTGGCCAATTGAGCTTGAATGTTGGCAATTGCCATGTCTAGTACCTGAAACAAAGAAAACAAAACAAAACAAAATCAAAAACTAAAACGTAAAAATAAAAACACAAACTGAAACACGGGGGATTAGCAAATTTGCTAATCCCCGGCAACGGCGCCAAAAATTTGATGAGAAATTAAATTGCACTCAAACTTAAACCCTATCAATGTAGTATGTGTAAGTAGGGATCGTTCTAGCCGGGGATTAGAAGGGATGCTAATCTACACAAATAAGACTCCAAAATACTAAACTAGACTCTATAAACTCAAAACTGACTCAAAACAATAAAAACTGCAACAAACAATCAAAAAGACTCAATTCTAGACCTAACAAGTGATTTTGACGAAAATAGAATTTAAAAGACTCAAAAGACTAAAACAAAACAGGTTTTGACTCTAAAAACAAGTTTAAATGAAAGGGGGTTTGTTTTTGACGAATTTAAAACTTAAAACTAAAACTTTGCATAAAACACTTACAAAAACGAATTTTGTGAATTAAAAAGGGTGAAAGGCTAGTTAGAGGGTCCTTCTCCACACATGAACATATGCATATAAATCGATTTCCAGTTATTCTTTCGACAAACCATGAATGACAATGCCCCAAATTAATTGTGTAGAACTAATTAATTCTCAGATTTCTCTAGACTCATTGAATTGGATGAAAAGCATACGACAACCCAAATCATTCTTTATTAAGCTCCCTAACTATGAAAAGCATGATAGAGACACAAAACAAAGATTATTAAGCTTTGTGAAAATCATAAGCATTGACAAGACATTCGTGACTATGAAAAGCATGACACTCCTGCCAGGAATTTACTTAACGCGATTGTGACTAGCAACCTCCACTACTTGTAAATATAAGTTTGTAATGATTAGGTGAAACTCCCTTATATTTTAGCATCAAATTCATGCATGCAAACTAAGTAGGCCTCCTTAATCAACACACAAGAACAAGTTCTTAATAAAACAGTTAAGCAAACCACATTCACAATTCATGAAATCATAACTGGAGGAAATCAATTCATATAAAACATATGTCCATGGCTTTGAATTCGCGTCTAACTATAAAGAAATTAGTTCCTCATGTTCGCAATCAAACAAATATAAATAAAATTAAACATTGAAAACAAAGGATAGAAAACACCTAGAAACGCTCCAGATTCCTTCCTTCCTTGCAAGGATGCGGCACAATGAGTGTGTGGTGGATGGATGTAGGTGAGTTATGGTAGAGGGTGGTGGTCTGAATGGTGCAGAAAATCTGTATATATAGGGAGAGGGTGCGGCACCAACATATAGTGTAGGAAAAGGATTACAAAATGTAGTTTGTGTAGGAAAATAAAATCACAATCCTAAGGGGAAAAGGTTTATGTAATCCTAGCAGGAAATAGGACATCTAGAAGGTCAAAAACCAAAGGGATTTAGGAGAAAGGTGCAGCTGGATCATGCATCTAGAAGGCTTGGGGCGTCACCTTTTTAGGGACTTCTAGAAAGGGTGTTATTTGGCTGATTTTGACACTTCTAGAAGGGGATAGATGCAGCACCTTTGTAGGAGAGGATAAAGTTCCTAGAAATCAGGTTTTTATGTCTCCTAAACTGAAATTAAAACCCTATTACAGCAGGAATTAAGTTAGGAAAGGATTAGGATAGGATAAGATAAGGTAAGATAAGATAAGGTTTGGATAAGATAAGGTAGTTTTGGATAATGTTTTGGATAATTCTCCTTCTTTGTAGCTGATTCCTTATCTTCTTTGACTTGAATTTATTTCTCCAACTCTTTTGCACATTCCTAGCCTCTCTTGAACTTCAAATTCGTCCATCCATCTTGCTCCAATCTTGTGATATCCATTCCAAGCCCAAAACTGCTCTAAAATGCTCCAAATTGCATCTTTTTGCCAACTTTGCCAATTGGACCTAAAAACACACGAAAATAGCTTAAAACACTTAAATAAGTAGAAACTAACTAAGAAAATGCAAGGAAACATGCTAACTAAGTCGCATAAATATGCTCTTATCACAAACACACGAAAATAGCTTAAAATACAAAATTAACTAAGAACTAACAACGTAAATGCATGAAAACAAGCTAACTAAGTCGCATAAATATGCTCCTATCAAACCCCTCTCGGCTAGGGGTGATTTCAAAGCCATGATTATGTGTGCAATTTGAGTTGATAAATTCCAGTTATGAATTCTTGAATTGTGAATGCAATTGGCTTAACTGTTTGATTAAGAACTTATTTGTGTTTGTTGATTGAGGGTCGACACTTAATTGGCATGCATAAATATGATGCTAGAGTATAAGGGAGTTTCACATAATCGTTACAAACTTATATTCATATGTAGTGAAGGTTGCTAGTCACAATCGCGTTAAGTTCAATTCCTAGCACGAGTATCATGATGTCATAGTTACAAGTGCTTTGTCAATGCTTATGATTTTCATTGAACGTAATGATCTTTGATTGTATCTCTATTATGATGTCATGTAGGGGACTTTTGAAGAATGCTTTGGGTTGTCGAATGATGTCATCCAATCCAATAATACAAGGAAAATCTGAGGGTTAATTAGTGATGTCACAGTTAATTTGGGGCATTGTCGTTTATAATTCAATGAATGATTAACTGGAAATCGAGTTGTTTGCATACATGTCATGTGTGGAGAAAGAGCCTCTAGCTAGTCTATCATCCATCCAATTCACCAATTTCGTGCAAAATCTGTCTAGTTTTAGTTTCTGACTTGTTTTACTTTAAATTCGTCCAAAACCCAATCCCCCTTTAATTAAGTGTGTTAGATTAGTTAGAAGTGTGTTTAAATCTGTCCAAATTAGTGTTTTGAGTCTTACTAGTCTAGAATTCGTCCAAATCAGTCCCTAGTGTCTGTTTTGAGTCTTTTTGGTTGTTTTAAGCTGTTTTGAGTCTTTTAAGTTTGTTTTGAGTCTTGTGAGTCTTGTTAAGTGTTTTTAACTTTGTTTTTATGTTTTTGAGTCAGTTTAGAGGTTTTAGCAAGCCCTCCTAATCCCCGGTCTAGAACGATCCCTACTTGCATCTATACTACAATTGTCAACAAGAGGGTTTAATTTGAGTGCTGTTTTACATCGCATCACCCTAAAGTCTTTTAAATAAAACTTCCTTGGCCGCACAAAAGAGAGCATTCACTCACCCATTCATCCATTCATGCCAGAATTCATCCCTACACCTTTGCCGCAATTTCCATTCACCCTAAACACATTCCTGACCCCAAAACACATCCCATACACTTCACCCACCTTTGTGCCGCGGCAAGGAGAAAGGAGGAGAGCCTTTGGACGTGCCTGCCATTCGAGTTAGGATTGCTGGAATGTTTTAGGTGTAATCATTCTTTTGTTTTCAATGTTTCAATTTAATAATCTTTGTTCTGTGACTATAGCTAGGGGGGAATTCGAAACCATGGTTATACTTGCAGAATGAATTGATTACATCCAGTTGTGATTCATAAGGTGTGAATTCAATTTACTTATCTGTTGAATTAAAACTGATTTGTGTGTGTTGGTTGAGAGTGCACGCTTAATTTTCTGATGTGAGAATTACTTGACACACAAATTAAACCCTATTGACGACAATTGTAGTAAAGATGCAAGTAGGGATCGTTCTAAACCGGGGATTAACTAGGGATGCTAATCAACACAAATAAGACTCAAAAACGTAAAAACAAAGTTTAAAACACTAAACTAGACTCAAAGAATGCAAGACTAAATTCTAAAACACTAAAACAACTCAAAAGACTCAAAACAGCACAAAAACACTCAAAACTGCCTAAAAACACAAACTGGGCAGTTTTGAACTCTAACACTACTTTGGACGAAAATAGACTTTAACTTGACTCAAGACACTTAAAAACACAAATCAAAACAGATTTTAACTAATATGACTCAACAAGTAAAGGGGGGTTTGTTTTTGAATGAATTTGAAAACAAAACAAGAAACTTAAAGTACTTAATGAAATCTGCACGAAATTGGGGACTTAGATGGGTGAATGGCTAGTTAGAGGGATCCTTATCCACACATAAACATATGCATACAACTTGATTCCCAGTTACTCTTTCGATAAACCATGAATGACAATGCTTTGAATTAATTGTATTGAATGATGTGAAAATTAACTTGACACACAAATTAAACCCTATTGATGACAATTGTAGTAAAGATGCAAGTAGGGATCGTTCTAAACCGGGGATTAACTAGGGATGCTAATCAACACAAATAAGACTCAAAAACGTAAAAACAAAGTTTAAAACACTAAACTAGACTCAAAGAATGCAAGACTAAATTCTAAAACACTAAAACAACTCAAAAGACTCAAAACAGCACAAAAACACTCAAAACTGCCTAAAAACACAAACTGGGCAGTTTTGAACTCTAACACTACTTTGGACGAAAATAGACTTTAACTTGACTCAAGACACTTAAAAACACAAATCAAAACAGATTTTAACTAATATGACTCAACAAGTAAAGGGGGGTTTGTTTTTTAACGAATTTGAAAACAAAACAAGAAACTTAAAGTACTTAATGAAATCTGCACGAAATTGGGGACTTAGATGGGTGAATGGCTAGTTAGAGGGATCCTTATCCACACATAAACATATGCATACAACTTGATTCCCAGTTACTCTTTCGATAAACTATGAATGACAATGTTCCGAATTAATTGTATTGAACTAATTAATTCCCAGATTTCCCTAAGTTCATTGAATTGAATGGATAACGCATCACAACCAAATTATTCTTATCAAGTTCCCTAACTATGGAATACGCATGATAGAGATACATATCAAAGATCATTAAGTTCCATGGAAATCATAAACATTGACAAGGCATTCATAACTATGGAATACGCATGTTAATCCAGCCTAGGGTTTACTTAACATGATTGTGACTAGCAACCTTTACTACTTGTGAATATAAGTTCATAACGATTAGATGAAATTCCCTTATATCCTAGCATCAAATTTATGCATGCAAATCAAGTGTCGACCCCCAACCCACATACATAAACAAGTTCTTAATAAGCACAGAAAAGTAAACCACATTCATACTTTATGAAATCGTAACTGGAGTGAATCAAATCATAAGAAACATATATTCATGGCTTCAAATTCCCCCTCTAACTAATAGGGGTTTAGTTCCTCATGACAGCAATTAAACAAAGAAAACTAAATTGAAACATTGAAACCAAGGATAGACAACACCTACGAACGCTCCAGCAATAGTCACGACTTAGAGTGGCACCTTCTCCTTCCTTGAATAGCTGCGGCACAAGAGGGGTTTTCTGGGTTTGTGTGGATGATATGGCACGGCAGGGGGTGGTGGATGATTTCTGGCGTGAATGGTTGTGTATGGAGGGTGGTGTGCACGGCAAAGGGTGTTTTAATATATATAGGCACCAAAAACCCTAAGTGAATCAGATTGGGACTTCTAGAAAACCAAATCCATCCAGAAATAGGCTCAAAACAATCAGATTTCCAATAGGAAAGGGCCTTAGGTGCGGCAGACTTGGATAAGGAGGGATAAGGCTTCTAGAAAGCCTTGCAAGGCAAGGAAATCAGGTTTTCTGGAAAGCTAGGTGCGGCAATATTTAGAGTTTCTAGAAACTCAATTTAAATGTCCCCCAATCAGAAAATAAACCCTCATTGTACCAGAAATTGAATTAGAAAAGGATTAGGATAGGATAAGGTTTGTTAAGATAAGATAAGGATTGGATAAGATAAGATAAGATAAGGTTGTTTGGATAATGTTTTGGATAATCCTCCTTCTTTTGAGCTGATTCCTTATCTTCAATGATTTGAATTTATTTCTCCAACCTTGAAACATATTCTCAACTCCATTTAAACTCCAAATTCGTCCATCCTCATGCCCATTGCTTGTGCTATCCATTCCAAGCCCAGATTTGCTCTAAAATGCTCCAAAATGCATCTTTTTGCCAACTTTGCTTCTAGGACCTAAAAACACACGAAAATGACTTTAAACACTATACTAAGCAACAAATAGCCAAGCAAATGCAAGGAAACACACTAACTAAATAGCATAAATATGCTCCTATCAAATTCCCCCACACTTAGCTTTTGCTAGTCCTCAAGCAAAACAAAACAAACAAAACGTAACCTAAACCTTCCAACATTCACCTCAGGGATCTTCAATGATACATAACATGCCAAAGATCATTACTCCCACAGATTTTAGTTATCCCTACCCTTGAGCACATACTTAATCAAAGTTACCACACATTAGCTCGCATTTAATCAATTAAAACAACATTTTGAATGTAGTAACATGCCTTAGAGAATCCCTCAATTCCTTACTAGATATGCACTCAATCACACAGATTTTCTGACTACACACCCTACACTAGTTATATGTGAGAAGATTGATGTAAATATGAAAACTAATACTCACATATGTATCAACAAAGAAAACAATTTCTGGAATGCATGTATAGATATGATCTCATGAACGGAATGCTACTACTTAGATGCGAGAACCAGGGACACCATATGCTCATACCAATCCCAAACTCCACATATTGAAACACATAACACTCAAGATTGAAGTATAGGGTTGTAACGGGGCTAGGGGGTATTGGCTAACAAAGAAAGGTAAGGAAAACAAACGTTCTTAAAGCAATAGCAAGCAAAGTAATGAATATGACACTTAGAACTCCCTTTCTTGAATGCAGCCGTACACTTTGAACACAAAGGGAAAGAAAACACATACTTAGGGCCAATTTCAACGTTTTGGACCCCTTCTTCAACAATCAACACTTGTGAGCTTGAATCTCACTTATTTTGAACACTTTTCATACTTTTTCACAACTTTTCTTTTTCTTTTCTTTTTCACACGAATTTTTCTCTTTTTTTTTTTTTTTTTTTTTCTTCTACCCGTGCCCTCTTTGATACTTTGTTGGCACACAATCAGACACATAAATCCCTTCCCCCACACTTGTTTTGCCGCCCAAATAACGAACAAAGGGAATTCATTCTTAGGTCATGCTCACTATGCCTTAAGAACAAGGGTAAGGATGGTCCTAATCTAGGCTAGGTAAGGATAATGTGGGTAAACAAAAAAACATAGGCTAAACAAGGCTCAAAAGGGTTAAACCTACAATACATATGCAAAGGGTTAGGCTTTTTGGCTCTGGTTTTAAACTAAACAACTTCATCTTGATTATGTGTTATGCTAATCAATTTCATGCTTTGAATGAAACGGGTATGAGTTCTAGTATTTGGAACTAAATAATGAAACGCCTTCTAAGTAGCAACCAAGCAAAGAATAATGAGATCATGCAACGACTTTAGAAAACAAAGAATGCACGGATTTTTAACTCTCCAAAGAACGTTAAAGGCTCAAGTCTCTCAGGGTTGTAGCGTTAGTTTGAGTTATTTCCTTCAAGCATGTTACAAAAACTGATTTTATCCTTCTTTGTGATTACATGTGAATTCATGAATGTCAACTACAACCAAGCATAAACCAAAGAGTAATTCAAACTTTCATCCATGTTTGTAACTTTCTTTAACAGTTATGCAATTAAAAACCAAATCCTCATCATTGTGTTGGAAGGTACCCTAAGACACAAACAAACACACAAAAACAACTCTTTTTGGGTTTTTCAAAACAATTTTTCAAATTTTTATGGTATTTTCGAATTTTCTTTTCAAAACACACTAAAACACACCAAAACAGCTTAAAAACACTTAAAAACACTGAAAACAACATTCAAAGTGATAGGTGATAAAAACCCACGAATTTCATGCAAAAAACACTTTGTTACCCCCCCACACTTAAACCAAACATTGTCCTCAATGTTGCAAACATATACTCACAGAAAACAAACAGCAATAAACACAACTAACTAACATAACAAAATGGCAAAGGAAAAGCAATAAAGAGTAGGGTTTAGAAACGCAAATCTGGTTTTGGAGCCGGAGAGTTCCTAGGTCGTCTTTATTTGCATGGGTTGCCTCCCAAGAAGCGCTTGCTTTAACGTCTTCCAGCCGGACGAACCTTTCATTTAAGTTCCCATGGTACCCACGGCATGCAGAGGTAGTTCTTCCACCACATGCTCCTCAAACAGCT
Source organism: Heteromeles arbutifolia (assembly GCA_024362995.1). Classification (NCBI taxonomy): domain Eukaryota; kingdom Viridiplantae; phylum Streptophyta; class Magnoliopsida; order Rosales; family Rosaceae; genus Heteromeles; species Heteromeles arbutifolia. Next base: position 30,424,804 of record JANCRC010000002.1, on the reverse strand, counting down.
CGTGCATTGGATCTTTGAATGGTAAGGGATAGTGATCCTTCCGGATTGTGGCATTGAACATCCTAAAATCATTGTAATCATGCCCACCAGCTTGGATTTGATTGGGAATCTGCACCATACAAGGTAACAACCTATTAGTTGAAATGGGAATCGAATCTGGAATAGATGGCTTACCCATGTACTGCAATGAAGTGGCAGCACTATGAACATTCTTCCCCATGATATTTTCGACCAATTGGGGCATTTTGAGGGCAGTGGCTGTATGGTCCTTGTGCTCCACTCCAATTCCCTCGTTTTGTATGGTTCTTGATGTATCCTTTGTGCTTGAACGGTCCGGCCCTATCTTTTTTATTTTATCCATGGCAAAACAAGAACGAACAATGTTAGGATTCTCAACAGACTTAGAAACATTAAATTTAATCTTATCACCACCAAACTTCATAGTTAACGTTCCCTTGGCCACATCAATCTTGGTTTGGGCTGTTTTCATGAATGGTCGGCCAAGTAAGAGTGGTAATGGATGGGAATGGTCTGAATCCTCCATGTCAAGCACATAGAAATCTGCAGGAAAAATCAAGTGGTCTACCTGCACCAAAACATCTTCCAAAACTCCTTTTGGGTATGCATTAGATCGATTGGCTAATTGGATAATAACACCATCATTTTTAAGCTCTCCTAAATTCATAGATGCATAAACAGAATATGGCATGACATTTATAGATGCACCTAAGTCTAACATGGCAGATTCAAAACGAGTATTTCCAATAACACAAGGAATTGTAAAACTACCCGGATCTTTGCATTTAGGGGGTAATTTCCTTTGTAAAACAGCAGAGACATTCTCACTTACTTGAACCACTTCTTTGTTAGAAATCCTTCTCCTTGCTGTACAAAGCTCTTTCAAAAACTTAGCATACCTTGGGAGTTGCTTTATTGCATCAAGGAGTGGGATATTGACTTGAACTTTCCGGAATGTCTCTAGAATGTCTTTTTCAGCATCCTCTTTCTTTGATTGCCGCAACCTGCCAGGAAAGGGCACACTTAGTGGAGTAGAGCTTGAAGAATTCATATTGGAACTTACCTTGATGGTTGAGGACGGTCTAGAAGTGGGAATTGGCTGCGGCAAGGATTGTGCATTCCTTGCCGTGGGTTTGGGTGCTTCATCCTCCTCCAATTGCAGTTTCTTGTCCTCTTCTTGACTTGATCTAGATGGTTGTGAATCAGTTCCAACCTGCTTACCACTTCTCAACGTGATTGCTTGGGCAGTTTCAAATCCTCCCTTAGGATTAACAATGGTTGAACTAGGCAATCTGCCTTGTTCTCGGAATTGGCCCATGAATTCAGCCATTTGACCCATTTGTTTCTTCAATTCATCCACCTCTTTAACTTGATTTTTTATGCTCTGCATGTCCTGCGTCAAAGAGGTTAGTGCTTGAAGAATTTTATCATTATTTAACAACGAACCTGAATTGGTTTGGGCCGAAGTTGGGTGAGGTTGTGGGGCTGCATATGGCATTGGAAACATCCCAGGGGGCTGTCTAAATCCGCTTTGTGGCTGTGCTTGCTGAGAATCCCTCCACTTGAAGTTTGGATGATCTCTCCATCCCAGATTGTATGTGTTTGAGTAGGGGTCGTGTCTTTGTTGGGTTTGGCCTTGGAAACCCACGGCTTGGGCAGTTTCCCACCCCCCATTCTCAATCAATTGAGGGCATTGATCGTTGAGATGTCCCTGCATAGAACACACTCCACATATGGCCGGCCCTTGTGCTTTGTTTCCATCCACAACCTGTGACAAAAGAAGAGTGAGATTAGCCATTTGAGATTGTAATTCTGAAATTGCATTTACCTCATTCACTTGTTGTTGCCGTGGCCCTTCTCTCTGTCCAACTCCTTCGTATTGTTGCGCATTCAAGGCTCGATTTGCAATTAGAGTCTTGGCAGCCACGGGTGTTTTGTCAACCAAAGCTCCTCCCGCTGAAGCATCAAGCATTTGTCTCTCAATGGGGAGAAGTCCTTCATAGAAATATTGGAGGAGAAGCTCTTCCTTCATTTGGTGTTGTGGACAAGAAGCAACAAGCGCCTTGAACCGCTCATAATAGGCTGGAAACGATTCCCCTTGGCTTTGTTGAATGCCACTTATCTTTTTCCTCAAGAGAATGACTCTTGAAGTTGGGAAAAATTTCTCTAAGAATGCGCGCTTCATGCTTTCCCATGAAGTAACGGTTCCAGGTGCTAGTTCGTATAGCCAATCCTTAGCCTTTTCCAAAAGAGAGAATGGAAAGGCTTTCATCTTCAATATACTTCCATCAACATTGACAGGGGTCATGCTTGAACAAACCACTTCAAATTCCTTCAAGTGCTTGTTCGGATCTTCCATGGACAACCCGTGGAATTTGGGGATGTGGTGCAACAAGCTAGACTTCAATTCAAACTCATCAGTCTTGCCTTGAGCCGCCCTAGGATATTGAATGCATAAAGGGGTCGCATCGTCCAATCCCGAGGCTGAAAGTTCTTTGATTGTTCGGTTATCTGCAGCCATGTCGTGCTCCTCTTCCAAATCCTCTTCAATTTCAACTTCAGATTCGGAATTAGAACTTGAACTAAGTAGATCAGGTTCTGGGTGCTTCCTCTTCCTTCTCAAATCTCGCTCAAAATCGTCGTTAAACTCCAAGATATGTGCGTGAACGGGTTGAGAACTTCGAGTCATACACTAGTACCTAAAACAAAGAAAACAAAACAAATCAGAAAACTAAGCAAAACAGAAACAAAAACAAGTTAAAATACAAGGCAGAAACTAGGGAGATTAGCAAGTTTGCTAATCCCCGGCAACGGCGCCATTGAACTAATTAATTCCCAGATTTCCCTAAGTTCATTGAATTGAATGGATAACGCATCACAACCAAATTATTCTTATCAAGTTCCCTAACTATGGAATACGCATGATAGAGATACATATCAAAGATCATTAAGTTCCATGGAAATCATAAACATTGACAAGGCATTCATAACTATGGAAGACGCATGTTAATCCAGCCTAGGGTTTACTTAACACAATTGTGACTAGCAACCTTTACTACTTGTGAATATAAGTTCATAACGATTAGGTGAAATTCCCTTATATTCTAGCATCAAATTCATGCATGCAAATCAAGTGTCGACCCCCAACCCACATACATAAACAAGTTCTTAATAAGCACAGAAAAGTAAACCACATTCATACTTTATGAAATCGTAACTGGAGTGAATCAAATCATAAGAAACATATATTCATGGCTTCAAATTCCCCCTCTAACTAATAGGGGTTTAGTTCCTCATGACAGCAGTTAAACAAAGAAAACTGAATTGAAACATTGAATACAAGGATAGACAACACCTAAGAACGCTCCAGCAATAGTCACGACTTAGAGTGGCACCTTCTCCTTCCTTGAATAGCTGCGGCACAAGAGGGGTTTTCTGGGTTTGTGTGGATGATATGGCACGGCAGGGGGTAGGGGATGATTTCTGGCGTGAATGGTTGTGTATGGAGGGTGGTGTGCACGGCAAAGGATTGATTTGTATATATATAGGCACCAAAACCCTAGGTGAATCAGATTGGGACTTCTAGAAAACCAAATCCATTCAGAAATAGGCTCAAAACAATCAGATTTCCAATGGGAAAGGGCCTAAGGTGCGGCACAATAGGATAAGGTGGGATAAGGCTTCTAGAAAGCCTTGCAAGGCAAGGAAATCAGATATTCTAGAAGGCTAGGTGCGGCATGGAGGAGATAAGGTTTTTATGTCTCCTAAACTGAAATTAAAACCCTCATTGTACCAGGAATTGAATTAGAAAAGGATTAGGATAGGATAAGGTTTGTTAAGATAAGATAAGGATTGGATAAGATAAGATAAGATAAGGTTGTTTTGGATAATGTTTTGGATAATTCTCCTTCTTTTGAGCTGATTCCTTATCTTCAATGTTTTGAATTTATTTCTCCAACCTTGAAACATATTCCCAACTTCATTTAAACTCCAAATTCGTCCATCCTCATGCCCATTGCTTGTGCTATCCATTCCAAGCCCAGATTTGCTCTAAAATGCTCCAAAATGTCTCTTTTTGCCAACTTTGCTTCTTAGACCTAAAAACACACGAAAATGACTTTAAACACTATACTAAGCAACAAATAGCTAAGCAAATGCAAGGAAACACACTAACTAAGTAGCATAAATATGCTCCTATCAAATTCCCCCACACTTAGCTTTTGCTAGTCCTCAAGCAAAACAAAACAAACAAAACGTAACCTAAACCTTCCAACGTTCACCTCAGGGATCTTCAATGATACATAACATGCCAAAGATCATTACTCCCACAGATTTTAGTTATCCCTACCCTTGAGCACATACTTAATCAAAGTTACCACACATTAGCTCGCATTTAATCAATTAAAACAACATTTTGAATGTAGTAACATGCCTTAGAGAATCCCTCAATTCCTTACTAGATATGCACTCAATCACACAGATTTTCTGACTACACTCCCTACACTAGTTATATGTGAGAAGATTGATGTAAATATGAAAACTAATACTCACATATATGTTTATGACAAAGAAAGCAATTTCTGGAATGCATGTATAGATATGATCTCATGAATGGAATGCTACTACTTAGACGCGAGAACCAGGGACACCATATGCTCATACCAATCCCAAACTCCACATATTGAAACACATAACACTCAAGATTGAAGTATAGGGTTATAACGGGGCTAGGGGGTATTGGCTAACAAAGAAAGGTAAGGAAAACAAACGTTCTTAAAGCAATAGCAAGCAAAGCAATGAATATGACACTTAGAACTCCCTTTCTTGAATGCAGCCGCACACTTTGAACACAAAGGGGAAGAAAACACATATTTTTAGGGCCAATTTCAACGTTTTGGACCCCTTCTTCAACAACCAACACTTGTGAGCTTTAATCTCACTTATTTTGAACACTTCTCATACTTTTTCACAACTTTTCTTTTTTCTTTTCTTTTTCACACGAATTTTTCTCTTTTTTTTTTTTTTCTTTTTCTTTTTTTCTTCTTCTACCCGTGCCCTCTTGATACTTTGTTGGCACACAATCAGACACATAAATCCCTTCCCCCACACTTGTTTTGCCGCCCAAATAACGAACAAAGGGAATTCATTCTTAGGTCATGCTCACTATGCCTTAAGAACAAGGGTAAGGATGGTCCTAATCTAGGCTAGGTAAGGATAATGTGGGTAAACAAAGAACATAGGCTAAACAAGGCTCAAAAGGGTTAAACCTACAATACATATGCAAAGGGTTAGGCTTTTTGGCTCTGGTTTTAAACTAAACAACTTCATCTTGATTATGTGTTATGCTAATCAATTTCATGCTTTGAATGAGACGGGTATGAGTTCTAGTATTTGGAACTAAATGATGAAACGCCTTCTAAGTAGCAACCAAGCAAAGAATAATGAGATCATGCAACGACTTTAGAAAACAAAGAATGCACAGATTTTTAACTCTCCAAAGAACGTTAAAGGCTCAAGTCTCTCAGGGTTGTAGCGTTAGTTTGAGTTACTTCCTTCAAGCATGTTACAAAAACTGATTTTATCCTTTTTGTGATTACATGTGAATTCATGAATGTCAACTATAACCAAGCATAAACCAAAGAGTATATCAAACGTCAATCCAAGTTTGTAACTTTCTTTAACAGTTATGCAATTAAAAACCAAATCCTCATCATTGTGTTGGAAGGTACCCTAAGACACAAACAAACACACAAAAACAACTCTTTTTGGGTTTTTCAAAACAATTTTTCAAATTTTTATGGTATTTTCGGATTTTCTTTTCAAAACACACTAAAACACACCAAAACAGCTTAAAAACACTTAAAAACACTGAAAACAACATTCAAAGTGATAGGTGATAAAAACCCACGAATTTCATGCAAAAACACTTTGTTACCCCCCCACACTTAAATCAAACATTGTCCTCAATGTTTCAAACATATACTCACAGAAAGCAAACAGCAATCAACACAACTAACTAACATAACAAGATGGCAAAGGAAAAGCAATAAAGAGTAGGGTTTAGAAACGCAAATCTGGTTGTGGAGCCGGAGAGTTCCTAGGTCGTCTTTATTTGCATGGGTTGCCTCCCAAGAAGCGCTTGCTTTAACGTCTTCCAGCCGGACGAACCTTCCCTCTATTCTTCAATGGGGCTCACGGCATTAAGGGATATATCCTCCGTAATGTGCTCTTCAAAGTGCTCATAATATGGCTTCAATCGATGTCCATTCACTTTGAATTCTTGTTGCGTTTTTAAACTTTGAATTTGGACTGCACCATGAGGAAAAACATTAGTAACCACAAAAGGACCAATCCACTTAGAATGCAACTTACCTGGAAATAGACGAAGGCGAGAATTGAAAAGTAACACTTTCTGCCCTATAGAGAACAGCTTGCTACGAATCATCTTGTCATGGAATGCCTTTGTTTTCTCCTTGTAGATCCGTGCATTCTCATAAGCTTCATTCCTAATTTCTTCTAGCTCATTCAATTGAAGCTTTCTATGAAGACCTGCGGCATCAATGTCCATGTTGAATGTTTTGACAGCCCAATGTGCACGATGTTCTAACTCGACGGGAAGATGGCATGGTTTCCCATAGACTAGCCGAAATGGGGACATTCCAATTGGGGTTTTATAGGCAGTGCGATATGCCCACAATGCATCATTCAAACGCAAACTCCAATCCTTCCGAGTTGGCCCTACAGTTTTCTCCAAAATCTGCTTGATTTCTCTATTTGAAACCTCGGCTTGCCCACTAGTTTGAGGGTGATAAGGTGTTGAAACCTTATGCGTGACATTATACTTCTTGAGCAGCGCCTCAATGGTTCGATTGCAAAAATGGGAGCCCCCATCACTGATTAGGACTCTTGGCATTCCAAATCTAGCAAATATGTTAGTTCTAACAAAATCTGCAACCACTTTAGAATCATTAGTTCGGGTGGCTTTGGCTTCCACCCATTTCGACACATAATCCACAGCAAGCAAAATATAAAGGAACCCATGTGAGGAAGGAAAAGGACCCATGAAATCAATACCCCAAACATCAAAGATTTCAACACTAAATATGGGGTGCTGCGGCATTTGTTGTTTAGGACCTATATTGCCCGTTCTTTGACATCTATCACAAGTCATACAAAAAGTTCTAGCATCTCTAAAGATAGTAGGCCAATAAAATCCACATTCTAAAACTTTATGTGCTGTTCTTTGAGTACCAAAGTGACCTCCACATGCATAGGTGTGACAAAAAGTTAAAATTGAATTAAACTCAGAATCATGCACACACCTACGTAGAACCTGATCAGGGCAATATTTCCACAAATATGGGTCATCCCAAACATAAGAACGTGCATCCTTTTTAAGTTTATCACTTTGGTGCTTGTTTAGTTCTCTTGGAATGTGTTTAGACACCAAATAATTTACTACATCAGCATACCATGGCTCACTTACCTTGATGGACAGCAGCTGCTCATCTGGGAATGTCTCTTGGATAGGCACGGCATCCTCCTCATGCACCATACGGCTCAAGTGATCAGCCACCACGTTTTCACTCCCCTTCTTGTCCCAGATTTCAATATCGAACTCTTGGAGAAGAAGCATCCAGCGAATGAGTCTTGGTTTGGCCTCTTTCTTGGTGAACAAATACTTCAAAGCTGCATGGTCAGTGTAAATAATAACTTTAGTACCAAGTAAATAAGAACGAAACTTATCTAAAGCAAACACAACAGCAAGAAGTTCTTTTTCAGTGGTAGAGTAATTCAATTGTGCATCATTCAAGGTCCGAGATGCATAATAGACGACATGGGGCTTCTTGTCCTTCCTTTGTCCCAAAACAGCTCCTAATGCATAATCCGAAGCATCACACATAAGCTCAAAAGGAAGGCTCCAATCTGGTGGGACTATGATGGGGGCCGAAGTTAGCATCTCTTTGAGGTGGTTGAATGCCTTCTCACATTCCTCGTTGAAGTCAAAAGCCACATCTTTCTGGAGGAGACGGCAAAGAGGGTTTGAAATCTTTGAAAAGTCCTTGATGAATCGCCTATAGAATCCTGCATGTCCAAGAAAAGAACGAACCTCTCTAACCGAAGTAGGAGAGGGTAAGTAGCGTACAAGATCTATTTTTGATTTATCAACCTCAATTCCCCTTTCTGAAATGATATGACCTAAAACTATGCCTTGTTTTACCATAAAGTGACATTTTTCCCAATTCAAAACAAGGTTAGTTTCAATGCAACGTTTTAGAATCAAAGTGAGATTATCTAAGCACCCATCAAACGAATCCCCAAAAACACTAAAATCATCCATGAATACCTCAATAATCTTCTCCACAAAATCTGAAAAGATACTTACCATGCATCTTTGAAAGGTGGCAGGTGCATTGCATAAACCGAATGGCATGCGACGATAGGCAAAGGTACCAAAGGGGCACGTGAAAGTGGTCTTTTCTTGGTCATCCGGAGCTATAACAATCTGATTATATCCAGAGTACCCATCAAGAAAACAATAAAAAGAATGACCGGCTAACCTTTCAAGCATTTGATCAATGAACGGCAAAGGGAAGTGGTCCTTCCTCGTGGTGGCGTTTAGCTTCCTATAGTCAATGCACACTCTCCAACCTGTTTGGATACGTGTGGGCACAAGTTCATTCTCGGCATTCTTCACCACAGTGACTCCGGATTTCTTTGGAACACATTGCACCGGTGAAACCCAACGGCTATCTGAGATTGGATAAATTACTCCACAATCAAGAAGCTTTATAATTTCCTTCTTCACAACTTCCATCATTGGAGGGTTGAGTCGGCGTTGAGCCTCTCGAGTTGGTTTAGCCCCCTCCTCTAGAAGTATGCGATGCATGCATGTTGTAGGGCTAATCCCCCTAATATCGGCCAATGTCCATCCAATGGCTGTTTTGTGCTCTTTCAACACCTGAATTAACTTTCCTTCCTCTGTTGCCGTGAGTGTGGAGGATACAATGACGGGCAATGTCTCGTTATCTCCCAAAAAGACGTACTTCAAATGATCCGGCAATGGTTTAAGCTCAAGGACGGGTGCCTGAATCACTGAGGGTAACAACTTGTTAGTAGAAATTGGAATTGAAATTGGTTTTGAAGGCTTACCATGGTGCTGAGGTAGTGACTCTAGGGCAGCCACCATCTCGGCCTCTTCTTCACTTATAGGCACGGCAATATTGGGTTTTTGCCCAATTCCTTGTGCAATTGTTGATTCAAGGGGGTCCCTATCCAAGGAATCGAGGTAATCCTGCGCCAATTCATCGAATATATCAATAGCAAAACAAGAATGATTTTCTTTAGGAAATTTAATAGTTTCAGCAAGATTGAAATCAATAACTTCCCCATCAAATTCCATTGTCAACGTCCCTTTGAACACATCGATCTTGGTGCGGGCTGTTTTCATGAAAGGTCTCCCAAGGAGGATCGGCAATGGGGTAGAATGGGGTGTATCCTCCATGTCAAGCACATAAAAATCCGCTGGAAAAATCAGATTTCCAACCTGCACCAAAACATCTTCCAAAACTCCTTTTGGATATGCATTAGAACGATCGGCTAATTGGATAATAACACCATCATTTTTAAGCTCACCTAAGTTCATAGATGCATAAACAGAATATGGCATGACATTTATAGATGCACCTAAGTCTAACATGGCATGTTCAAACTTAGTACTACCAATAACGCAAGGAATTGTAAAACTACCCGGATCTTTGCATTTAGGGGGTAATTTCCTTTGTAAAACAGCAGAGACATTCTCACTTACTTGAACCACTTCTTTGTTAGAAATCCTTCTCCTTGTTGTACAAAGCTCTTTCAAAAACTTAGCATACCTTGGGAGTTGCTTTATTGCATCAAGGAGTGGGATATTGACTTGAACTTTCCGGAATGTCTCTAGAATGTCTTTTTCAGCATCCTCTTTCTTTGATTGCCGCAACCTGCCAGGAAAGGGCACACTTAGTGGAGTAGAGCTTGAAGAATTCATATTGGAACTTACCTTGATGGTTGAGGACGGTTTAGGAGTGGGGATTGGCTGCGGCAAGGATTGTGCATTCCTTGCCGTGGGTTTGGGTGCTTCATCCTCCTCCAATTGCAGCTTCTTGTCCTCTTCTTGACTTGATCTAGATGGTTGTGAATCAGTTCCAACCTGCTTACCACTTCTCAACGTGATTGCTTGGGCAGTTTCAAATCCTCCCTTAGGATTAACAACGGTTGAACTAGGCAACCTGCCTTGTTCTCGGAATTGGCCCATGAATTCAGCCATTTGACCCATTTGTTTCTTCAATTCATCCACCTCTTTAACTTGATGTTTTATGCTCTGCATGTCCTGCGTCAAAGAGGTTAGTGCTTGAAGAATTTTATCATTATTTAACGACGAACCTGAATTGGTTTGGGCCGAAGTTGGGTGAGGTTGTGGGGCTGCATACGGCTTTGGAAACATCCCAGGGGGCTGTCTAAATCCACTTTGTGGCTGTGCTTGCTGAGAATCCCTCCACTTGAAGTTTGGATGATCTCTCCATCCCGGATTGTATGTGTTTGAGTATGGGTCGTGTCTTTGTTGGGTTTGGCCTTGGAAACCCACGGCTTGGGCAGTTTCCCAACCCCCATTCTCAATCAATTGAGGGCATTGATCGTTGAGATGTCTCTGCATAGAACACACTCCACATATGGCCGGCCCTTGTGCTTTGTTTCCATCCACAACCTGTGACAAAAGAAGAGTGAGATTAGCCATTTGAGATTGTAATTCTGAAATTGCATTTACCTCATTCACTTGTTGTTGCCGTGGCCCTTCTCTCTGTCCAACTCCTTCGTATTGTTGCGCATTCAAGGCTCGATTTGCAATTAGAGTCTTGGCAGCCACGGGTGTTTTGTCAACCAAAGCTCCTCCCGCTGAAGCATCAAGCATTTGTCTCTCAATGGGGAGAAGTCCTTCATAGAAATATTGGAGGAGAAGCTCTTCCTTCATTTGGTGTTGTGGACAAGAAGCAACAAGCGCCTTGAACCGCTCATAATAGGCTGGAAACGATTCCCCTTGGCTTTGTTGAATGCCACTTATCTTTTTCCTCAAGAGAATGACTCTTGAAGTTGGGAAAAATTTCTCTAAGAATGCGCGCTTCATGCTTTCCCATGAAGTAACGGTTCCAGGTGCTAGTTCGTAGAGCCAATCCTTAGCCTTTTCCAAAAGAGAGAATGGAAAGGCTTTCATCTTCAATATACTCCCATCAACATTGACAGGGGTCATGCTTGAACAAACCACTTCAAATTCCTTCAAGTGCTTGTTTGGATCTTCCATGGACAACCCGTGGAATTTGGGGATGTGGTGCAACAAGCTAGACTTCAATTCAAACTCATCAGTTTTGCCTTGAGCCGCCCTAGGATATTGAATGCATAAAGGGGTCGCATCGTCCAATCCCGAGGCTGAAAGTTCTTTGATTGTTCGGTTATCTGCAGCCATGTCGTGCTCCTCTTCCAAATCCTCTTCAATTTCAACTTCAGATTCGGAATTAGAACTTGAACTAAGTAGATCAGGTTCTGGGTGCTTCCTCTTCCTTCTCAAATCTCGCTCAAAATCGTCGTTAAACTCCAAGATATGTGCGTGAACGGGTTGAGAACTTCGAGTCATACACTAGTACCTAAAACAAAGAAAACAAAACAAATTAGAAAACTAAGCAAAACAGAAACAAAAACAAGTTAAAATACACGGCAGAAACTAGGGAGATTAGCAAGTTTGCTAATCCCCGGCAACGGCGCCAAAATTTGATGTGAGAATTACTTGACACACAAATTAAACCCTATTGACGACAATTGTAGTAAAGATGCAAGTAGGGATCGTTCTAAACCGGGGATTAACTAGGGATGCTAATCAACACAAATAAGACTCAAAAACGTAAAAACAAAGTTTAAAACACTAAACTAGACTCAAAGAATGCAAGACTAAATTCTAAAACACTAAAACAACTCAAAAGACTCAAAACAGCACAAAAACACTCAAAACTGCCTAAAAACACAAACTGGGCAGTTTTGAACTCTAACACTACTTTGGACGAAAATAGACTTTAACTTGACTCAAGACACTTAAAAACACAAATCAAAACAGATTTTAACTAATATGACTCAACAAGTAAAGGGGGGTTTGTTTTTGAATGAATTTGAAAACAAAACAAGAAACTTAAAGTATTTAATGAAATCTGCACGAAATTGGGGACTTAGATGGGTGAATGGCTAGTTAGAGGGATCCTTATCCACACATAAACATATGCATACAACTTGATTCCCAGTTACTCTTTCGATAAACCATGAATGACAATGCTTTGAATTAATTGTATTGAACTAATTAATTCCCAGATTTCCCTAAGTTCATTGAATTGAATGGATAACGCATCACAACCAAATTATTCTTATCAAGTTCCCTAACTATGGAATACGCATGATAGAGATACATATCAAAGATCATTAAGTTCCATGGAAATCATAAACATTGACAAGGCATTCATAACTATGGAAGACGCATGTTAATCCAGCCTAGGGTTTACTTAACACAATTGTGACTAGCAACCTTTACTACTTGTGAATATAAGTTCATAACGATTAGGTGAAATTCCCTTATATTCTAGCATCAAATTCATGCATGCAAATCAAGTGTCGACCCCCAACCCACATACATAAACAAGTTCTTAATAAGCACAGAAAAGTAAACCACATTCATACTTTATGAAATCGTAACTGGAGTGAATCAAATCATAAGAAACATATATTCATGGCTTCAAATTCCCCCTCTAACTAATAGGGGTTTAGTTCCTCATGACAGCAGTTAAACAAAGAAAACTGAATTGAAACATTGAATACAAGGATAGACAACACCTAAGAACGCTCCAGCAATAGTCACGACTTAGAGTGGCACCTTCTCCTTCCTTGAATAGCTGCGGCACAAGAGGGGTTTTCTGGGTTTGTGTGGATGATATGGCACGGCAGGGGGTAGGGGATGATTTCTGGCGTGAATGGTTGTGTATGGAGGGTGGTGTGCACGGCAAAGGATTGATTTGTATATATATAGGCACCAAAACCCTAGGTGAATCAGATTGGGACTTCTAGAAAACCAAATCCATTCAGAAATAGGCTCAAAACAATCAGATTTCCAATGGGAAAGGGCCTAAGGTGCGGCACAATAGGATAAGGTGGGATAAGGCTTCTAGAAAGCCTTGCAAGGCAAGGAAATCAGATATTCTAGAAGGCTAGGTGCGGCATGGAGGAGATAAGGTTTTTATGTCTCCTAAACTGAAATTAAAACCCTCATTGTACCAGGAATTGAATTAGAAAAGGATTAGGATAGGATAAGGTTTGTTAAGATAAGATAAGGATTGGATAAGATAAGATAAGATAAGGTTGTTTTGGATAATGTTTTGGATAATTCTCCTTCTTTTGAGCTGATTCCTTATCTTCAATGTTTTGAATTTATTTCTCCAACCTTGAAACATATTCCCAACTTCATTTAAACTCCAAATTCGTCCATCCTCATGCCCATTGCTTGTGCTATCCATTCCAAGCCCAGATTTGCTCTAAAATGCTCCAAAATGTCTCTTTTTGCCAACTTTGCTTCTTAGACCTAAAAACACACGAAAATGACTTTAAACACTATACTAAGCAACAAATAGCTAAGCAAATGCAAGGAAACACACTAACTAAGTAGCATAAATATGCTCCTATCATTTTCATGCATAAATCTGATGCTAGGATATAAGGGAGTTTCACCTAATCATTATGAACTTATATTCACAAGTAGTGAAGGTTGCTGGTCACAATCGTGTTAAGTAAATTCATGGCATAAGTATCATGCAATTCATAGTTACGAGTGCCTTGTCAATGCTTATGATTTTCATAGAACTTAATGATCTTTGCTCGTATCTCTATTATGCAATTCATGTAGGGAACTTGTGGAGAATGCTTTGGGTTGTTGTATGCAATCATCCAATTCAATTAAATTAGGAAAATCTGAGGGTTAATTAGTGCAATTCACGGTTAATCTGGGGCATTGATAATTCATGGTTTATTGAAAAGCAACTGGAAATCGTTTTGTTTGCAAGTATGTCATGTGTGGAGAAGAGCCTCCTAGCTAGCCCATCATCCATAGTTTTACCCAATTTCGTGCAGAATTCATTAGTTCTTTACTTTACTTGTTTTGTTTTCAAATTCGTCAAAACCCAATCCCCATTTACTTTGTTGAGTCATATAAGTTAGAAACTGATTTAGTTTGTGTTTTTAAGTGTTTTGAGTCTAGTCAAAACCTATTTTTGTCCAAATTTACTCTTAGTGGCAGATTTGAGTCTTTTAGCTTGTTTTGTGCTGTTTTGAGTCTTTTGAGTTGTTTTAGTGTTTTAGAGTTTAGTTTTGCATTCTTTGAGTCTTTTGAGTTGTTTTAGTGTTTTAGAGTTTAGTTTTGCATTCTTTGAGTCTAGTTTAGTGTTTTTAACTTAGTTTTACGTTTTTGAGTCAGTTTCAAGTATTTTAGCAATCCCTCCTAATCCCCGGTTTAGAACGATCCCTACTTGCATCTATACTACAATTGTCAACAAGAGGGTTTAATTTGTGTGCTTATATACCTCGCATCACCCTTCGTAGAAATATTGAAGAAGAAGCTCCTCCTTCATTTGATGCTGTGAACATGAAGCAACAAGAGTTTTAAAACGTTCATAATAGGTGGGAAACGATTCACCTTCATTTTGCTGAATGCCACTAATCCTTTTGCATTGAAGAATGACTCGAGAAGTTGGGAAAAACTTCTCCAAGAACACCCGTTTCATGCTCTCCCATGATGTGACAGTTCTGGGGGCTAGTTCATACAACCAATCTTTAGCCTTGTCCATTAGAAAGAATGGAAAAGCCTTCATCTTCAAGATGTTGCCATCAACATTCACTGGGCTCATGCTCGAACAAACCACTTCGAACTCCTTTAAGTGCTTGTTTGGATCCTCCATGGACAGCCCATGGTACTTTGGAATGTGATGCAACAAGCTTGACTGATAGGAGCATATTTATGCGACTTAGTTAGCATGTTTCCTTGCATTTTCTTAGTTAGTTTCTACTTATTTAAGTGTTTTAAGCTATTTTCGTGTGTTTTCAGGTCCAATTGGCAAAGTTGGAAAAAAGATGCAATTTGGAGCATTTTAGAGCAGTTTTGGGCTTGGAGTGGATAGCACATGCAGTGGGCATGAAGATGGACGAATTTGGAGCCCAAATGGAGCTAGGAATATGTTTCAAGGTTGGAGAAATAAATTCAAATCATTGAAGATAAGGAATCAGCTCAAAAGAAGGAGAATTATCCAAAACATTATCCAAACAACCTTATCTTATCTTATCTTATCCAATCCTTATCTTATCTTAACAAACCTTATCCTATCCTAATCCTTTTCTAATTCAATTCCTGATGCATTGAGGGTTTATTTTCTGATTGGGGGACAGTTAAATTAAGCTTTTAGAAACCCTAAGCCTTGCCGCACCCTTATCCCTTTTCCTAGATGGTTTTAGTTCTTCTAGAAGACCAAATATCCTGTTAGGAAACCACACATATCTGCCGCATGGAATCCTTGTCCTTTGGGATTTCCTACCTTCTAGATGGCCTGTTCCTGATGGGTTTAGGTTGTGCAATCCTTCTCTGATTCATAAGGCAATGCCGCACCTTAACCCCTATAAATAGCCTTCCTGCCGTGCCATTTAAATCATCAAGCCTTCCATTCATTCTCTGCCTTCACACACCCAGTCATCTGCCAGTTCTTCCTCCAAAACAACCACCCTCTACCATAACTCACCTACATCCATCCACCACCATTCACCACACACTCTTGTGCCGCAGCTTTGCAAAGGAAGGAAGGAAGAAATCTGGAGCGTTTCTAGGTGTATTCTATCCTTTGTTTTTAATGTTTCAATTCAGTTTTCTTTGTTTAATTGCTATCATGAGGAACTAAACCCCTATTAGTTAGGGGGGAATCTGAAGCCATGGATATATGTTTCTTATGATTTGATTTACTCCAGTTATGATTTCATAAATTGTGAATGTGGTTTACTTATCTGTTTTATTAAGAACTTGTTCTTGTGTGTTGATTAAGGATGCATACTTAGTTTACATGCATGAATTTGATGCTAGGATATAAGGGAATTTTACCTAATCGTTATGAACTTATATTCACAAGTAGTAAAGGTTGCTAGTCACAATCATGTTAAGTAAACCCTAGGTTGGATTAACATGCGTCTTCCATAGTTATGAATGCCTTGTCAATGTTCATGATTTCCATTGAACTTAATGATCTTTGTTGAATGTCTCTATCATGCGTATTCCATAGTTAGGGAGTTTGAGAAAGAATAATTTGGTTGTGATGCGTTATCCATTCAATTCAATGAATCTAGGGAAATCTGGGAATTGATTAGTTCAATACAATTAATTCGGAACATTGTCATTCATGGTTTATCGAAAGAGTAACTGGGAATCAAGTTGTATACATATGTTTATGTGTGGATGAGGATCCCTCTAACTAGCCTTTCACCCTTCTTAATTCATCAAAATCGTTTTTCTAAAGTTTTTTTATGCAAAGTTTCTGTTTTTAGTTTTAAATTCGTCAAAAACAAATCCCCCTTTATTTTGAAGTGTTGGAATAGTTAAAATCTGTTTTGATTTGTGTTTTTAAGTGTCTTGAGTCAAGTAAAAATCTATTTTCGTCCAAAGTAGTGTTTAGAGTCCAAAACTACCCAGTTTGTGTTTTTAGGCAGTTTTGAGTGTTTTTGTGCTGTTTTGAGTCTTTTGAGTTGTTTTAGTGTTTTAGAATTTAGTCTTGCATTCTTTGAGTCTAGTTTAGTGTTTTAAACTTTGTTTTTACGTTTTTGAGTCAGTTTCAAGTGTTTAGCAATCCCTCCTAATCCCCGGTCCAGAACGATCCCTACTTATACATATACTACAACTGTCAAGAAGAGGGTTTAATTTGTGTGTCAAGTTCATTTTCACATCATTGACTTTAATTCGAACTCCTCTGTCTTCCCTTGGGATGCCGTGGGGTATTGGATGCATAGGGGCATAGCATTACCCACCCCCGAGGCAGAAAGCTCTTTGATGGTTCGATTGTCCGCTGCCATGACTTGTATTTCCTCCACAACTTGTGCCGTGGGCCCCTCTTCCTCCTCAATTGGATGTTCTTCAAGCTCAGGTTCAGGGCTATGTGGATTACACTCTTGCTGATTCTTATTCTTTCTCAAAGTCCTCTCAAAATCGTCGTCAAAGTCCAAAATATTCTTACGAACAGGTTGAGAGCTTCGAGTCATAAACTAGTACCTAAAAACAGGAAACAGAACAAATTCAGAATTTTAAACAAATTAAAAATAAACAGAAAGAAAAGATCCAAGGGATTAGCAAAGTTGCTAATCCCCGGCAACGGCGCCAAAAATTTGATGCGATATAAAATAGCACACAAATTAAACCCTCTTTTGACAATTGTAGTATATGTATAAGTAGGGATTGTTCTAGACCGGGGATTAGGAGGGATTGCTAAAACACTTGAAATTGACTCAAAAACATAAAACTAAGCCCCAGTTTGGGGTTGAGGTGATTTTAAAAAAAGCTGCTATGAAAAAAAGCTGGGACAGTTTTTGGTGTTTGGTAAACATTCAGCTTCAGCTTTTTTTCACAGTTTTGGATGGAAAAAAGCCAAAAACAAGAAGCTGCAAAACCCAGCTTTGAAAAAACGGCTTTTTTTCACATCTGTTTTACATAGAAGTTTACGAAACACTATAATACTGCTTTTTTTCTTTCAAAACCACTTTTACAAAAAAGTTTACCAAACACTCTGCTGCTTTATTTCACAGCTGCTTATTCTCACAGCACAGCAGAAGCAGCTTTTTTTCAAAGCACAGCAATACCAAACCAGCCCTAAGTTTAAAACACTAAACTAGACTCAAAGAATGCAAAACTAAACACTAAAACAACTCAAAAGACTCCAAACAACACAAAACAAGCTAAAAGACTCAAATCTGCCACTAAGAGTAAATTTGGACGAAAATAGGTTTTGACAAGACTCAAAACACTTAAAAACACAAACTAAATCAGTTTCTAACTAATATGACTCAACAAAGTAAAGAAGGATTGGGTTTTGACGAATTTGAAAACAAAACAAGTAAATTAAAGAACTAATGAAATCTGCACGAATTTGGGCAAATCTATGGATTATGGGCTAGCTAGGAGGTTCTTCTCCACACATGACACACTTGCAAACAAAACGATTTCCAGTTGCTTTTCAATAGACCACGAATTCTCAACACCCTAGATTAATTAGGTACGCTTAAATTAACCCTCAGATTTTCCTCATGTCATTGAATTGGATGGAAAAAGCGCATCAGAATCAAATTATTCTTCAAAAGTTCCCTACATGAAAGCGCATGATAGAGATACAATCAAAGATCATTAAGTTCAATGAAAATCATAAGTATTGACGAGGCACTCGTAACTATGAACGCGCATGATACTTATGCCAAGAATGTACTTAACACGATCCTGACTAGCAACCTTCACTACTTGTGAATATAAGTTCATAATGATTAGGTGAAACTCCCTTATATCCTAGCATCAGATTTATGCATGAAAATCAAGCTTGCACTCTCAACCAACACACACAAATCAGTTTTAATTCAAACAGATAAGCAAATTGAATTCACAACTTATGAATCACAACTGGATGTAATCAAATCCTATTGCAAGTATAACCATGGTTTCGAATTTCCCCCTAGCTAAGAGGGGTTTAGTTCCTCATACTCACAAAACAAAGATTATTGAATTGAAACATTGAAAACAAAAGAAAGATTACACCAAAAATTTGATCCAAAATATATAAGCACACAAATTAAACCCTCTTTTGACAATTGTAGTATATGTATAAGTAGGGATCGTTCTAGACCAAGGATTAGGAGGGATTGCTAAAACACTTGAAACTGACTCAAAAATGTAAAACTAAGTTTAAAACACTAAACTAGACTCAAAGAATGCAAAACTAAACTCTAAAACACTAAAACAACTCAAAAGACTCAAAACAGCACAAAACAAGCTAAAAGACTCAAATCTGCCACTAAGAGTAAATTTGGACGAAAATAGGTTTTGACTAGACTCAAAACACTTAAAAACACAGACTAAATCAGTTTCTAACTAATACGACTCAACAAAGTAAAGGGCGATTGGGTTTTGACGAATTTGAAAACAAAACAAGTAAATTAAAGAACTAATGAATTCTGCACGAAATTGGGTAAAACTATGGATGATGGACTAACTAGGAGGTTCTTCTCCACACATGACACACTTGCATACAAACCAATTTTTAGTTGTTCATTCGATAAACCATGAAACTGAACACTCCAGATTAATTAGGTACGCTTAAATTAACCTTCAAGTTCTCCTTAAGTTATTGAATTGGATGGGAATGCGCATACAACAATTCAAAACATTCTCTAAAAGTTCCCTACATGAACAGCACAATAAAGATACAATCAGAGATCATAAAACTTCATGAGAACTATGAGCATTGACGAAGCATTCGTAACTATGAAAAGCATGATACTCCTGCCAAGAATTCACTTAACACGATTGTGACTAGCAACCTCCACTACACATGAATATAAGTTCATAACGATTAGGTGAAATTCCCTTATATTCTAGCATCAAATTCATGAATGAAAACTAAGCGTGCACTCTTAATCAACATACAAGAATAAGTTATCAATCAAATAGTTAAGCAAATTGAATTCAAAATTTATGAAATCACAACTGAAGGTAGTTAATTCATATTGCAAGCATAGTCATGGCTTTGAATAGCCCCTTAGCCAAAAGGGCTTAGTTCCTCATAATCACAGAACAAAGGTAAACAGATGTATACATTGAAAACAAAAGAAAGAAAACACCTAAACGTTCCAGCGATCCAAGAACCTTCTTTCTTCTCCTTTGCTGCGGCACAAGGAAGTGGTGGTGGTTTGAAGGGTTGTTTGTATGAAGGAATGGATGGGAGAAGGTATGGTAGTGTTTAGGATGGATGAGTGTTGCGCCAAAGGATGAATAAAGTCAGAAACTATGGAGAATGGTGAAGGATGGATGCGGCAGAGAGTGGAGAGGGATTAGGGTTGATTTCTGGCGTGAATGGGTGAATGAATGGATAATTTTGGGGCTTCAAAAAGGAAGTCTATTTAAGGTTTTCAGAAATTAAAACCCTAACTTATTTAGGTAATCAGAAATTCAGTCAAAAGCTTCTAGAAAGAGGAAATAAAATCAGAAAACTAAGGGAAAGTGCTTTAAAATCAAAGACTTCAATTAAAAGGGGAATGTGTTTTAATGCAGGAATAGGAAAGAAGGACTCTCCCTTGCACGGCAAGGAAGAGGAAACCAAGAACAAGGTGCGGCAAGGGTCCATGGGTGTTCTAGGTCCTTTAGTTTGTGTCCTAGAATGCATAGGAGGCCTTCAAGGTTGTTGGAATTTAGGGACGTTTAGGATTAGGAAAGGTCAAACCAAAATAGGAAACCTTGGCTTAACTTTCCTACTTCAAGTAGGAATCCTTGTTTGAGTAGGAATCCTTCTTTGATTAGGAATCCTTCGTTGATTAGGAATCCTAACATCTTCAAATCTTCAATTTCGTCCATTCCTTTTGCTCCAAGCATGTGATATCCATTCCAAGCCCAATTTTGCTCCAAAAGGCTCTAAAATGCACCTTCTTGCATACTTTGTCCTTAGAACCTGAAAACACACGAAAATGGCTTAAAAGACTAAAATAACTAAGGAATAACAACATAAATGCACAAGAACAAGCCACTTAAGTCGCCTAAATATGCTCCTATCACTTTGGCGCATGAGTATATTGAGGAATTGAACGAGGATGCTCTTGAAACAGCCATTACGAAGGGCATAGAACTCAAAAACCAAGACATTGGTGCCTTGCACACCCACGGCCAAATTATGGACTCCAATGCCGTGCCCTTCAATGAGGAAGTTGTAGAGGTTGTGGTTGCCCTTGAGTCACTACCACAACAATATGGTAAGGTTCCGCTCTCACTTTCAAGTTCAATTTCTACTAAGATGCTACCCTCTGTTATTCAAGCACCTTCTCTTGAACTTAAGCCGTTGCCAGATCATTTAAAGTATGCGTTTTTGGGAAAGGATGAGACATTGCCCGTTATTGTTTCTTTAAATCTCACGGCACATGAGGAAGAGAAGCTTGTGAGGGTGTTGCAGGAGTATAAAACAACGATAGGGTGGACCTTGGTCGATATTAAGGTAATTAGCCCTATCACTTGCATGCATCGCATACTTCTTGAGGAGGGGGCTAAACCATCTCGAGAGGCTCAACGCCGTCTCAACCATCCAATGATGGAAGTTGTGAAGAAGGAAATAATCAAGTTGTTAGATTGTGGAGTGATTTATCCTATTTCCGATAGCCGTTAGGTTTCACCAATTCAAGTCGTTCCCAAGAAGTCTGCAGTTATTGTTGTCAAAAATGAAGAGAACGAGCTTGTACCTACACGAATACAAACTGGATGGCGAGTTTGTATTGACTATAGGAAGCTAAATGCCACAACAAGGAAAGATCACTTTCCTTTGCCATTCATCGACCAAATGCTTGAAAGGTTAGCCGGTCATGCTTTTTATTGTTTTCTTGATGGATATTATGGATATAACCAAATTGTGATAGCCTCAGACGACCAAGAGAAGTGATAGAAGCATATTTATTCGACTTAGCTAGCTTGTTTTCATGCATTTATGTTGTTATTTCTTAGTTATTTTAGTCTTTTAAGCCATTTTCGTGTGTTTTCAGGTTCTAAGGACAAAGTATGCAAAAAGGTGCATTTTGGAGCCTTTTGGAGCAAAATTGGGCTTAGAATGGTTATTACATGCTTGGAGCAAGGTGGATGGACGAAATTGAAGACCAAAAGAGGCTAGAAAGGTGCTAAAAGTCAAGAGAAATCAGTTTGGAAGCTTGCAAGACAAAGAAAAACACAAATTGACCCACTCCTACAAAGGTGGCACCTTGTCCCCTTTGTGTTCCCTCCCTCCTTGTCTCCTCTTGTACAACATTTACCCTTGCTATGTTTCCTTATCCCTAAACCATGTAAAAACCTTTCCTTTTCCCTTTAGGACATTGCAAAACATGTTCCCTTATCCCCTAGGATCCAGCCGCACCTTTCCCTTCACATTTTATACCTTGCTGCACAAGATAACCCATTCCCTTTAGAATTAGGACCTTTGCTGCACCTCAATTAGGAAGGAAACCCTTTTTCCTTGCCTTGCAAGGCATTCCCTTGCCCTTTCCCTCTCAGCCGCACCTTGTTCCCTATTTCCTTTGGGATTTTGGTTCTAATTTCCTATTTCTTTTAAGTTTTAGAATAATTTCTGATAGGGGCATATTTATGCACCTTAGTTAGCTTGTTCTTGTGCATTTATGTTGTTTTTCCTTAGTTAAAGTAGTCTTTTAAGCTAGTTTGATGTATTTTCAGGTTCTAAGGGCAAGTATGCAAAAAGAAGCAATTTGGAGCATTCTAGAGCATTTTTGGGCCAAGATTGGGTAGTGCAAGCATGGAGGCAAGTTGATGGACGAAATTGAAGATATAAAGGCTTGAAATCAGCTAAGAAGATGGAAGAAAGAAGTAGAAGATAAAGAAGATGAGGAATCAGCTCAAAAGAAGGAGAATTATCCAAAACATTATCCAAAACAACCTTATCTTATCTTGTCTTATCCAATCCTTATCCTATCTTAACTAACCTTATCCTATCTCCTTTTCTAAACTCAATTCCTGGTACAATGAGGGCTTATTTTCTGATTGGGGGACATTTAATTTAGGATTCTAGAACCCTAAAGTCCTTGCCGCACCTAGCCTTCTAGAAAACCTGATTTCCTTGCCTTGCAAGGCTTTCTAGAAGCCTTATCCCTCCTTATCCAAACCTGCCGCACCTTAGGCCCTTTCCCATTAGAAATCTGATTGTTTTGAACCTATTTCTGGATGGATTTGGCTTTCTAGAAGTCCTAATTTGATTCATCTAGGGTTTTTGGTGCCTATATATATATTTCTCCACCTTTGCCGTGCACCACCACCCTCCATATACATCATTCACGCCAGAAATCATCCACCACTCTCTGCCGCACCATACATCCATCCTAGCCATTAACCCAGCCTTCTACACCATTCATAACCCCCTAAACCTGTCCCAAGACCTTGTGCCGCAGCAAAGAGGAGGAGAAGGAGCCCTGGGACGTGCATGCCATTCAAGTTTGAATTGCTGGAAGTTTTAGGTGTTTTCTTTCCTTTGATTTCAATGTTTAAATTCAATACTCTTTGTTCTGTACGTATGAGGAACTAAACCCCCCTCTGGCTAGGGGGGATTCGAAACCATGTTTATGCTTGCTATATCACTTGATTACCTCTAACTGCGTTTCATAAGTTGTGAATTCAATTTACTTATCTGTTCATATTAAAACTGATTTGTGTGTGTTGATTGAGGTGGCCAACTTAGTTTGCATGCATAAATCTAATGCTAGGATATAAGGAAGTTCCACCTAATCGTTACAACTTTATATTCACAAGTAGTAAAGGTTGATGATCTCAATTGTGTTAAGTAAATTCTTGGCATAAGTATCATGCGCTTTCATAGTTACAAGTGCCTCGTCAATACTTATGATTTCCATTGAACGTAATGATCTTTGATTGTATCTCTCGTATGCGCTTTCATATAGAGAACTCTTGAAGAATAATTTGATTGTGATGCGCAGTTTCCATCCAATTCATTGACATAAGGGAAATCTGAGAGTTAATTTAAGCGGACCTAATTAACTTGGAGTGTTGAGAATTCGTGGTTTATTGAATTGCAATTAGAAATCGTTTTGTATGCAAGTATGACATGTGTGGAGAAGAACCCCTTAGCTAGCCTTCCATCCATGAATTTAAACCAATTTCGTTTTACAATCTGTTTTGTTTTACAAAGTTTATGTTTTGTTTTCAATTTCGTCAAAACCAATTCCCCCTTTATTTTGAAGTGTCAAGTTAGTTAGAAATCAATTTAGTTTGTGTTTTTAAGTGTCTGGAGTCAAGTTATAAACTGTTTTCGTCCAAATTCTTCCTTAGTGCTCAAAACTGCCCAGTTTGTGTTTTTAAGGCAGTTTTGAGTGTTTGTTTGCTGTTTTGAGTCTTTTGGTTTGTTTTAGGGTTTTAGAGTATAGTTTTGCATTCTTTGAGTCTAATTTAGTGTTTTAACTTTGTTTTAAGTTTTTGGGTCAGTTTTCAAGTGGTTTAGCAATCCCTCCTAATCCCCGGCCTAGAATGATCCCTACTTACATACTTTGCTACAATTGATAAAAAGAGGGTTTAATTTGTGTGCTTATATATTCTGCATCAAATTTTTGGCGCCGTTGCCGGGGATTAGCAACTGTGCTAATCCCTTGGATTGTTATTTTCGTTTGGTTTAATTAGATCAGATTCTGACCTTGTTTTTGTTTCTTGTTTTAGGTACTAGTTTATGACTCGGAGTTCTCATCCAGTTCGTGAACATATTCTGGACTTTGACCCTGATTTCGAGCGAGAGTTAAGACGAAAGAGGAAGAATCCAGAACCAAGTGAATCAAGTGCAAGTTCAGAAGCCGAATCTGAATTTGAAGAGGACGTGGAAGACATGGCTGTGGATAATCGTACAATCAAAGAGCTTTCAGCCTCAGGACTTGACAATGCCGTGCCCTTATGCATTCAATACCCTAGGGCGGCTCAAGGCAAAACTGATGAGTTTGAATTGAAGTCAAGCTTGTTGCATCACATTCCTAAGTACCATGGGCTGTCCATGGAAGATCCAAACAAGCATTTGAAGGAATTCGAGGTGGTGTGCTCAAGCATGACACCAATCAACGTAGATGGAAGTATTCTGATGATGAAGGCCTTTCCCTTTTCTCTCTTGGAAAAGGCAAAGGATTGGTTGTATGAATTGGCCCCCGGAACTGTCATATCATGGGAGAGCATGAAACGGGCTTTCTTGGAGAAGTTTTTCCCAACTTCTCGAGTCATCCTCCTACGAAAAAGGATAAGTGGAATTCAACAAGAGCAGGTGAATCTTTTCCTACTTATTATGAACGTTTTAAATCTCTTTTTGCTTCATGTCCACAGCATCAGATGAAGGAGGAACTTCTCCTACAATATTTCTACGAGGGACTTCTACCAATCGAACGTCAAATGCTAGATGCCTCAGCGGGAGGAGCCTTGGTGGACAAAACCCCCACGGCAGCCAAGACATTGATAGCCAATCGAGCGTTGAACGCTCAACAATACGAAGGTGTTGGGCAAAGGAGCATCCCACGCCAACACCAAGTCAATGAGGTAAGTGCCATAACCGAACTTCAAAATCAAATGGCTAACCTTACTACTTTGCTTTCTCAGGTGGTGGAAGGTCCAAAAGTACAAAGTGTAGCTTCTTGTGGCGTGTGCTCCATGCAAGGACATCCCACAGATAAGTGCCCACAATTGATAGAGAATGGAGGGTGGGAGACACTCAATGCCGTGGGTTTTGGCAATCAATACCAACCACGTGGTGATCCTTTTTCCAATACCTACAATCCTGGGTGGCGTGATCATCCAAATTTCAAATAGCGAGAACCCCAACAAGGCCAACAACAAAGCGGATTTAGGCAACAACCCCCGGGTTTCTATCAAAAGCCGTTGGCACCAACTCAAGCCCAAGCACAACCTGCCCAAAACAAATCAGGTTCTTCAATTGATAATGATCAGATTTTTCAATTACTAACTTCTATGGCGCAGGGTATGCAAACTAGGGACAAGAAGGTGGACGAGTTGGAGAAGCAAGTAGGACAGATTGCCGAGTTCATGGGGCAATTTCGAGAGCAAGGCAAGTTGCCAAGTTCAACCGTTGTCAATCCAAAAGGTGGATTCGAATCTGCAAAAACCATGAGTCTGCGAAGTGGGAAGCAAGTAGGATCTGACCCTAAACCATCCAAATCATGTTCCAACGAGGAGGAAGAGTTGAGAATTGAAGAGAAGGAGCAAAGCCCACTCACGGGAAAGGTGGAAACACCTTTGCCGCAAGCCCTAAGTGATCCTAAACCATCCAATTTGTCCAATAGAGGTAAAAACGTGTCAAATTCAGTTCCTACTAATGTTTTTCCTTCGAATGTGCCTTTTCCAAATAGGTTCAAGCAAACAAAGAAAGAAGAAGCAGAAAAGGACATTCTTGAGACGTTTAGGAAAGTTCAAGTCAATATTCCCCTTTTGGATGCAATTAAGCAAGTCCCCAGGTACGCCAAGTTCTTGAAGGAACTTTGCACTAATAGGAGGAGGATTTCGACCAAGGAGGTTGTAAAAGTGGGTGAAAACGTCTCAGCCATCTTGCAACGCAAACTGCCCCCTAAATGCAAAGATCCGGGTAGTTTTACAATTCCGTGTGTCATTGGTAATTCTAGGTTTGAATCTGCCATGTTAGACTTAGGTGCATCTATAAATGTCATGCCATATTCAATTTATGCATCTATGAACCTAGGAGCGTTGAAAAACGATGGTGTTATCATACAATTGGCCGATAGATATAATGCCTATCCAAAGGGAGTTTTGGAGGATGTTTTGGTGCAGGTTAATCACTTGATATTCCCGGCGGATTTCTATGTGCTTGAAATGGATGAATCGGACCATTCCCCGTCATTGCCCATCCTCCTTGGAAGGCCATTCATGAAAACTGCTCGTACGAAGATTGATGTGTTTAATGGCACTTTGACGATGGAATTTGATGGAGAAGTTATTAATTTCAATCTTTTTGATTCTATGAAGTACCCTAGTGAGAATCATTCATGTTTTGCTATTGATATAATTGACTCTTTGGCACAGGACCATTTGGACAATTTGAAGGACGATGCACTTGAATTGGCCATTGCACAAGGAAGGGACATGCACAACATTGAAACAGCCACAAAAGCAACCCACGACATGCATGAAGCATCCTTTGCCGTGCCCCCTAGTGAGGATGTCATTGAGATGGTGGCTGCCCTTGAGTCACGGCCATCACAATCTGGTAAGTTTTTGGACCCAATTTTAAGTTCAGTTTCGGCTAATAAGATGCTTCCCTCAGTTGTGCAGCCACCTACACTTGAACTTAAGCCTTTGCTAAGTCACTTGAAGTACGTTTTCTTGGGAGAAGATGAGACGTTGCCCGTCATCATCTCATCCTCACTCACGGCACTAGAGGAAAACAAATTGGTGAGGGTGCTAAAAGAATACAAAACGGCAATTGGATGGACCTTGGCCGACATAAAGGGAATTAGTCCTACCACGTGCATGCATCGCATACTTCTAGAGGAGGGGTCCAAAACATCTCGAGAGGCTCAACGCCGTCTCAACCCTCCGATGATGGAAGTTGTGAAGAAGGAGATAATCAAGCTTTTGGATTGTGGAGTGATCTATCCAATCTCGGATAGTAGGTGGGTTTCACCCGTTCAATGTGTGCCAAAGAAATCTGGCGTGACAGTGGTAGCCAATGCCGAGAATGAACTTGTTCCTACACGCATTCAAACCGGTTGGAGGGTGTGCATCGACTATAGGAAGCTAAACGCCACCACAAGGAAGGATCACTTCCCACTGCCATTTATTGACCAAATGCTTGAGAGGTTAGCAGGTTATGCTTTCTATTGTTTTCTTGATGGTTATTCTGGTTATAATCAAATTGTCATAGCACCCGAGGATCAAGAAAAAACTACTTTCACATGCCCCTTTGGTACTTTTGCATATCGTCGCATGCCTTTTGGTTTATGTAATGCACCTGCCACATTTCAAAGATGCATGATGAGCATATTTTCTGATTATGTTGAGAAAATAGTTGAAGTTTTCATGGATGATTTTAGCGTTTTTGGTGACTCCTTTGATAGTTGCTTGCATAATCTTAGTTTGATTCTAAAACGTTGCGTTGAAACTAACCTTGTTCTCAATTGGGAAAAATGTCATTTCATGGTTAAGCAAGGCATAGTTCTAGGTCATATCATCTCTGAAAATGGCATTGAGGTTGATAAGTCAAAAATAGATCTTGTACGTCACTTACCCTCTCCGACTTCGGTTAGAGAGGTTCGTTCTTTTCTTGGCCATGAAGGTTTCTATCGTAGGTTTATCAAAGATTTCTCAAAAGTTGCACAACCTCTTTGCCGTCTCCTACAAAAAGAAGTGGCGTTTGAATTCACCAAGGAGTGCACGGCATCATTCAACCAACTCAAGGAGTTGTTGACCACGGCACCCATTATTGTTCCACCAGATTGGAGCCTACCTTTCGAGCTTATGTGTGATGCGTCCGATTATGCTTTAGGGGCTGTTTTGGGACAAAGAAAGGACAAGAGGCCGCATGTCATCTACTATGCCTCACGAACATTGAATGATGCCCAGTTGAACTATTCCACTACGGAAAAAGAACTTCTTGCCGTTGTTTTTGCTTTAGATAAGTTTAGATCATATCTAATTGGTACTAAAGTAATTGTGTTCACTGACCATGCAGCATTGAAGTACTTGCTCACCAAAAAGGAGGCCAAGCCACGGCTAATTCGTTGGATATTGCTACTTCAAGAGTTCGACATTGAGATTCGTGACAGGAAGGGAAGTGAAAACGTGGTGGCTGACCACCTCAGCCGAATGGTGCATAACGAGGAGTCTCTACCTATTTTGGAGACATTCCCTGATGAACAATTGCTGTCAATAAAGGTTAGTGAGCCTTGGTATGCTGATTTGGTGAACTTTTTGGGGTCAAAACGAATTCCAAGCAATTTCACTAGGCACCAACGTGATAAACTTAGACATGATGCACGGTTTTATGTGTGGGATGATCCATATTTATGGAAATTTTGCCCTGATCAAATTGTACGTCGATGTGTGCACGATTCTGAATTTCATTCAATTCTGAGTTTTTGTCATACATATGCATGTGGGGGACACTTTGGGACACAACGCACTGCCCTTAAGGTTTTAGAATGTGGATTTTATTGGCCGACTTTATTTAAAGATGCTAGAACCTTTTGTATGTCTTGTGATCGTTGCCAAAGAATGGGTAACATAGGTGCTAAGGACCAAATGCCGCAAAACATCATTCTCCCTGTTGAAATTTTTGATGTTTGGGGCATTGATTTCATGGGCCCATTTCCTTCATCGCATGGTTTTCTTTACATATTACTTGCCGTGGATTATGTCTCAAAATGGGTGGAAGCAAAGGCCACTCGGACTAATGATTCTAAAGTGGTTGCAGATTTTATTAGAACTAACATTTTTGCAAGGTTTGGTATGCCACGGGTGATCATTAGTGATGGAGGGTCGCACTTTTGCAATCGAACAATTGAGGCGTTGTTGAGGAAGTACAATGTCAATCATAAGGTTTCTACACCTTACCATCCTCAAACGAATGGCCAAGTCGAGGTTTCTAACCGGGAGATCAAACAGATCATAGAAAAAACCGTAGGGCCTACAAGGAAGGATTGGAGCTTGCGCTTGAACGATGCATTGTGGGCCTCTCGCACAGCTTACAAAACATCCCTTGGCATGTCCCCATTTCGGCTAATATATGGCAAACCATGTCACCTACCTGTGGAGTTAGAGCACAAAGCACATTGGGCCGTGAAAACATTCAATTTGGAGTTAGATGCGGCTGGAATGCATAGGAAGCTTCAATTGAATGAACTTGAGGAGATAAGGAACGAAGCATATGAGAACGCCCGAATCTACAAGGAGAAGACCAAGGCTTTTCATGACAAGATGATTTGTGGCAAATCATTTGATAGGAGCATATTTATGCGACTTAGTTGGCTTGTTCTTGTGCATTTATGTTGTTTTTTCTTAGTTATTTTAGTGTTTAAAGCCATTTTCCTGTGTATCTAGGTCCTAAAGACAAAATATGCAAGAAGATGCATTTTGGAGCATTTTGGAGCAAAATTGGGCTTGGAATGGATATCACATGTTTGGAGCAAAAGGAATGGACGAAATTGAAGACTTGAAGATAAGGATTCCTAATCAAAGAAGGATTCCTAATCAACGAAGGATTCCTAATTGAAGATGGATTCCTAGAAGAATGGGGAATCCTACTCACATAAGGATTCCTACTCAAACAAGGATTCCTACTTGAAGTAGGAAAGTTAAGCCAAGGTTTCCTATTTTGGTTTGCCTTTCCTAATCCTTAATGTTTCCAAATTCCAGCAACTTTGAAGGCTTCCTTTGCATTCTAGGACACAAATTGAAGGACCTAGACCACCTAAGAACCCTTGCCTGATGCGAAATATATAAGCACACAAATTAAACCCTCTTTTTATCAATTGTAGCAAAGTATGTAAGCAGGGATCGTTCTAGGCCGGGGATTAGGAGGGATTGCTAAACCACTTGAGAACTGACTCAAAAACTTAAAACAAAGTTAAAACACTAAATTAGACTCAAAGAATGCAAAACTATACTCTAAAACACTAAAACAAACCAAAAGACTCAAAACAGCAAACAAACACTCAAAACTGCCTTAAAACCACTTTCTGGGCAGTTTTGAGCACTAGGGAAGAATTTGGACGAAAACAGTTTATAACTTGACTCAAGACACTTAAAAACACAAACTAAATTGATTTCTAACTAATTTGACACTTCAAAATAAAGGGGGAATTGGTTTTGACGAAATTGAAAACAAAACATAAACTTTGTAAAACGAAACAGATTGTAAAACGAAATTGGTTTAAATTAATGGATGGAAGGCTAGCTAAGGGGTTCTTCTCCACACATGTCATACTTGCATACAAAACGATTTCTAATTGCTTTTCAATAAACCATGGATTCTCAACGCCCCAGATTAACTGTGAATTGCACTAATTAACCCTCAGATTTTCCTAACGTTATTGAATTGGATGATTGCATACGACAACCCAAAGCATTCCCCACAAGTTCCCTACAAGAATTGCATAATAGAGATACAAGCAAGAATCATTAAGTTCTATGAAAACCATAAGCATTGACGAGGCATTCGTTACTATGAATTGCATGAAACTTATGCCAAGAATTTACTTAACGCGATTGTGATCAACAACCTTTACTACTTGTGAATATAATTCTGTAACAATTAGGTGAAACTTCCTTATATCCTAGCATTAGATTTATGCATGACAACTAAGCGTGCACTCTCAACCAACACACACAAATCAGTTTAATTCAAATAGATAAGTAAATTGAATTCACAACTTATGGAACGCAATTAGAGGTAATCAAATCATATAGCAAGCATAAACATGGTTTCGAATCCCCCCCTAGCCAGAGGGGGTTTAGTTCCTCATACTCACAGAACAAAGAGTATTGAATTTAAACATTGAAATCAAAGGAAAGAAAACACCTAAAACTTCCAGCAATTCGAACTTGAATGGCATGCACGTCCCAGGGCTTCTTCTCCTCCTCTTTGCTGCGGCACAAGGTCTTGGGACAGGTTTAGGGGGTTATGAATGGTGTAGAAGGCTGGGTTAATGGCTAGGATGGATGTATGGTGCGGCAGGGAGTGGGGAAGAGTTTCTGGCGAGAATGGTGTGTATGGAGGGTGTGTAACCTGCGGCAACCCTTTAAACTTATATATATAGGCACCACAAACCCTAGGGTAATCAGATTAGGGCTTGGACTCAGCATTGCACAAGGAATTAGGACCCTAGGTGCGGCAGAAATTGTGAATCCATTAGGAAAAAGGATTTTGGCCCAATTGATTTCTGAAAAGGATTTGTAGAACCCAAATCCACAAGGAAAAGGCTTAATAAGTCAGAATCCAAGAGGGAATGGGAGTGAGAAGGCACGGCACAAAGGGATAAGGCAGGGAGCCTTGCAAGGCAAGGAAAAGACCTTCTAGAAAGGAGGGAGGCGCCAGATTTTTAGGCTTCCAGAAAGAATGTGTTTTGTGGCAGATTTTGGGGCTTCTAGAGGGATTTGGGGCGCCACTTTTATAGGACAAGGGATAAGACTTCTAGAAATCAGGTTTTAAGTCCCCTAAACTGAAGAAAACAGGTTAGGATAAGATTAGGATAAGATAAGGTAAGGATTGGATAAGATAAGATAAGATAAGGTTGTTTTAGATAATGTTTTGGATAATTCTCCTTCTTTTGAGCTGATTCCTTATCTTCTTTATCTTTGACTTCTTTCTTCCATCTTCTTAGCTGATTTCAAGCCTTTATATCTTCAATTTCGTCCATCAACTTGCCTCCATGCTTGCACTACCCCATCTTGGCCCAAAAATGCTCTAGAATGCTCCAAATTGCTTCTTTTTGCATACTTGCCCTTAGAACCTGAAAATACATCAAACTAGCTTAAAAGACTACTTTAACTAAGGAAAAACAACATAAATGCACAAGAACAAGCTAACTAAGGTGCATAAATATGCTCCTATCATTGCCGCACCTCCTTACCCCTTTCCTCTTCCTTGCCGTGCAAGGGAGAGGGTTATTTCCTGTTTCCTTGCATTAAAACACATTCCTTTTTAATTTAAAGTCCTGGCCGCACATCCCTGGCACTTTCCCTTAGTTTTCTGATTTTGTTTCCTCTTTCTAGATGCTTTTGACTTAATTTCTGATTACCAAAATAAGTTAGGGTTTTAATTTCCCTAAAACCTTTAAATAAACTTCCTTGTTGCAGCCACAAATCATCCATCCACACAACCTGTCTCGCCAGAATTCCTTCCCCAACCCTAGCCGCACCTATCCTTCACCATTCTCCATAATTTCTGACCAAAAACACTCTCTGCCGCACCATACATCGATCCTAGCCATAAACCCAGCCTTCTACACCATTCATAATCCCAAAAACTCACCAACAACCCTTGTGCCGCAGCAAAGAGGAAGGAGGAAAGCCCTTGGATGCGCCTGCCATTCAAGTTAGGATTGCTGGAGCGTTTAGGTGTTTTCTTTCTTTTATTTTCAATGTATAAACTTGTTATTCTTTGTTCTGCGATTATGAGGAACTAAATCCCTTTTGGCTAGGGGAAGATTCAAAGCCGTGAACATACTTGCAATATGAATTGATTACCTTCAGTTGTGATTTCATAAGTTGTGAATTCAATTTGTTTAACTGCTTGATTGATAACTTATTTGTGTATGTTTATTAAGAGTGCACACTTAATTTGCATGCATGAATATGATGCTAGAATATAAGGGAGTTTCACCTAATAGTTACAAACTTATATTCACAAGTAGTGGAGGTCGCTTATAAACGATCGCTTTAAATGAATTCTTGGCAGGAGTTTCATGCTCATCATAGTAACGAATGCCTCGTCAATACTTATAGTTCTCATGATGCTTAATGATCTGTGATTGTATCTGTATTGTGCTGTTCACGTAAAGAACTTTTAGAGAATGCTTTGAATTGTTGTATGCGCTTTCCCATCCAATTCAATAACTTAAGGAGAACTTGAAGGTTAATTTAAGCGGACCTAATTAACCTGGGGTGTTGAGTTTCATGATTTATCGAAAGAACAACTGAAAATTGGTTTATGTGCAAGTATGTCATGTGTGGAGAAGAACCCTCTAGCTAGCCCATCATCCATATTTTATCCAAATTCGTCCAAAATCTGTTTTGGTTTACAATCTGTTTGTTTTGTTTTCAAATTCGTCAGAATCAAATCCCCCTTTATTTTGAAGTGTTAGATTAGTTAAAATCTGTTTTGATTTGTGTTTTTAAGTGTCTTGAGTCAAGTTAAAATCTATTTTCGTCCAAAGTAGTGTTTAAAGTTCAAAACTGCCCAGTTTGTGTTTTTAGGCAGTTTTGAGTGTTTTTGTGCTGTTTTGAGTCTTTTGAGTTGTTTTAGTGTCTTAGAGTCTAGTTTTGCATTCTTTGAGTCTAGTTTAGTGTTTTAAACTTTGTTTTAATGATTTTGATTCAGTTTTGAGGTTTTAGCAAGCCCTCCTAATCCCCGGTCCAGAACGATCCCTACTTGCATCTATACTACAATTGTCAACAAGAGGGTTAAATTTGTGTGCTTATATATTTCGCATCAAATTTTTGGCGCCGTTGCCGGGGATTAGCAACTTTGCTAATCCCTTGGATTTTTTTTTTCTTTCTGTTTACTTTTAGTTTGTTTAAGTTTCTGACTTTGTTTGTTTCTTGTTTTTAGGTACTAGTTTATGACTCGGAGCTCTCAACCTGTTCAAAAGAATATTTTGGAATTTGACGACGATTTTGATAGGACTTTGAGAAGGCAGAGGAACCAGCAAGAATCTAATCCACCTAGCCCTGAACCTGAGCTTGAAGAACCGGTGCTAGAAGAGGAAGAAGAGCCCACGGCTCAAGTGTTGGAGGAAGTGCAAGCCATGGCAGCGGACAATCGAACAATCAAGGAGCTCTCTGCTTCGGGATTTGCCAATGCCGCCCCCCTATGTATTCAATACCCTAGGGCTGCCCAAGACAAGACTGATGAGTTTGAGTTGAAGTCCAGTTTGTTGCACCACATCCCAAAGTTCCATGGGCTGTCCATGGAGGATCCAAACAAACACTTGAAGGAGTTTGAAGTGGTGTGTTCAAGCATGACCCCTATCAATGTGGATGGAAGCATATTGAAGATGAAAGCTTTTCCATTCTCTCTAATGGACAAAGCTAAAGATTGGTTGTATGAACAAGCCCCCGGAACTGTCACATCATGGGAGAGCATGAAACGGGCGTTTTTGGAGAAGTTTTTCCCAACTTCTCGAGTCATTCTTCTACGCAAAAGGATAAGTGGAATTCAGCAAGACGAAGGTGAATCATTTCCCACTTATTATGAACGTTTTAAATCTCTTGTTGCTTCATGTCCACAGCACCAAATGAAGGAGGAGCTTCTTCTTCAATATATCTACGAAGGGCTTCTACCAATTGAACGCCAAATGCTAGATGCCTCAGCGGGAGGAGCGTTGGTGGACAAGACACCCATGGCTGCCAAGATCTTGATTGTTAATCGAGCTTTGAACGCTCAACAATATGAAGGCGTTGGACAAAGAGGAACCCCACGGCAGCAAGTAAATGAGGTAAGTTCCACATCTGACATTCAATCCCAATTAACTAATCTTACTTCCATTGTGTCTCAGATGGCTGAAGGAATGAAGATGCATGGATCAAGTGTGTGTGGCGTGTGTTCTATCCAAGGACACCCCTCTGATAAGTGCCCGCAACTAATTGAGAATGGTGGATGGGAATCTGCCAATGCAGTGGGTTTTGGAGGCCAAAACCAACCAAGGAACGATCCATATTCCAATACGTATAATCCAGGTTGGAGAGACCATCCAAATTTCAAGTGGAGGGAGCCCCAACAATCTCAACAACAAGGAGGTTTTAGACAGCAACCCCCAGGCTTCTACACCAAGCCATATGCACCCACACAAGTTCCGCAACAATCTGCCCCAAATGCTTCAGGTACATCTCTAGATAATGATACACTTCTTAAGCTATTAACCAATTTGTCTCAGGGGCAAGAAAATCAAGCCAAAGCAATGCAAAACCAAGACAAAAGGGTGGATCATTTGGAGAAACAAATTGGGCAGATTGCAGAATTTGTAGGGAAATTTCGAGACCAAGGCCAACTCCCTAGTTCCACCATTCCAAATCCAAAGGGAGGTTTCGAAACTGCAAAAGCCATATTGTTGAGAAGTGGAAAAGAAGTTGGCGCAGGAACACAACCATCAACATCAGGTCACAAAGAGGATGAAAAACTTCAAGTTGAAGAGGAGGGACAAAGCCAACCCACGGCAAGGAAGGATACACCTTTGCCGCAGGCCCTAAGTGCTCCTAAACCATCAAATCTGTCCAACAAGGGTAAGAATGTGTCAAATTCAATTCCTACTAATGTTTTTCCTTCGAATGTTCCTTTTCCTAGCTGATTCATGCAAACAAAGAAAGAGAAAGCTGAAAAGGACATTCTAGAGACATTTAGGAAAGTTCAAGTCAATATACCACTTTTGGATGCAATTAAGCAAGTTCCAAGGTATGCCAAGTTTCTGAAGGAGTTGTGCACAACTAGGAAGAGAGTTTCAAACAAGGAGGTTGTGAAGGTAAGTGAAAATGTTTCAGCCGTATTGCAACGTAAACTGCCCCCTAAATGCAAAGATCCCGGCAGTTTTACGATTCCTTGTGTAATTGGCCATACTCGTTTTGAATCTGCCATGCTTGACTTAGGTGCATCTATAAATGTCATGCCTTATTCCATTTATGCATCTATGAACTTGGGTGAATTGAAAAAGGATGGTGTGATCATACAATTGGCTGATCGTTCTAACGCTTATCCAAAAGGAGTATTGGAGGATGTTTTAGTGCAGGTGAATCATTTAGTCTTCCCGGCTGATTTTTATGTTTTGGACATGGAAGATTCAGCCCATTCCACCTCTTTGCCGATTCTCCTTGGTAGGCCATTCATGAAGACAGCCCGCACCAAGATTGATATGTTCAAAGGAACGTTGTCAATGGAATTTGATGGGGAAGTGATTGATTTCAATATTTCTGAAACCATGAGATATCCTAATGATGATCACTCTTGTTTTTCTATTGATATTATTGATTCTTTGGCGCAGGGGTATTTGGAAGATTTGAATGACGATGCACTTGAAAAGGTCATTACAAGAGGGATGGAGCTCAACAACAAGTGGGCAGAACCCATGCTAACCCACGGCATACATGAACCCATCCATGCCGTGCCCCCTTGTGAGGAATTCATTGAGATGGCTGCTGCCCTTGAGTCGTTACCCAAGCATGATGGTAAGTCTCCTAACTTTGATTCAATTCCCTTTTCGACTAATAAGTTGCTTCCTTCAGTAATTCAGGCACCTACCCTTGAACTTAAACCGTTACCAAACCATTTGAAGTACGTTTTCTTGGGGGAAAAAGAGACCTTACTGATAGGAGCATATTTATGCTACTTAGTTCGTGTGTTTCCTTGCATTTGCGTAGCTATTTGTTGCTTAGTATAGTGTTTAAAGTCATTTTCGTGTGTTTTTAGGTCCAAGAAGCAAAGTTGGCAAAAAGATGCATTTTGGAGCATTTTAGAGCAAATCTGGGCTTGGAATGGATAGCACAAGCAATGGGCATGAGGATGGACGAATTTGGAGTTTAAATGAAGTTGGGAATATGTTTCAAGGTTGGAGAAATAAATTCAAAACATTGAAGATAAGGAATCAGCTCAAAAGAAGGAGGATTATCCAAAACATTATCCAAACAACCTTATCTTATCTTATCTTATCCAATCCTTATCTTATCTTAACAAACCTTATCCTATCCTAATCCTTTTCTAATTCAATTCCTGGTACAATGAGGGTTTATTTTCTGATTGGGGGACATTTAAATTGAGTTTCTAGAAACTCTAAGCCTTGCCGCACCTAGCTTTTCAGAAAACTTGATTTCCTTGCCTTGCAAGGCTTTCTAGAAGCCTTATCCCTCCTTATCCAAGTCTGCCGCACCTTAGGCCCTTTCCCATTGGAAATCTGATTGTTTTGAGCCTATTTCTGAATGGATTTGGCTTTCTAGAAGTCCCAATCTGATTCACCTAGGGTTTTGGTGCCTATATATATACAAATCAATCCTTTGCCGTGCACACCACCCTCCATACACAACCAATCACGCCAGAAATCATCCACACAGACCCAGAAAACCCCTCTTGTGCCGCAGCTATTCAAGGAAGGAGAAGGTGCCACTCTAAGTCGTGACTACTGCTGGAGCGTTCTTAGGTGTTGTCTATCTTTGTTTTCAATGTTTCAATTCAGTTTTCTTTGTTTAATTGCTGTCATGAGGAACTAAACCCCTATTAGTTAGAGGGGGAATTTGAAGCCATGAATATATGTTTCTTATGATTTGATTTACTCCAGTTATGATTTCATAAATTGTGAATGTGGTTTACTTATCTGTTTTATTAAGAACTTGTTCTTGTGTGTTGATTAAGGATGCATACTTAGTTTACATGCATGAATTTGATGCTAGGATATAAGGGAATTTCACCTAATCGTTATGAACTTATATTCACAAGTAGTAAAGGTTGCTAGTCACAATCATGTTAAGTAAACCCTAGGCTGGATTAACATGCGTATTCCATAGTTATGAATGCCTTGTCAATGTTTATGATTTCCATTGAACTTAATGATCTTTGATATGTATCTCTATCATGCGTATTCCATAGTTAGGGAACTTGATAAGAATAATTTGGTTGTGATGCGTTATCCATTCAATTCAATGAACTTAGGGAAATCTGAGAATTAATTAGTTCTATACAATTAATTCGAAGCATTGTCATTCATGGTTTATCGAAAGAATAACTGGAAATCAATTCGTATGCATATGTTCATGTGTGGAGAAGAACCCTCTAACTAGTTTTCACCCCTGAATTCACCTTTATCTCTTTCAATTTACTTTGTTTGCTTAAATCTGCTTAGTTTTGCTTAAATCGTCCAAAAACCCCCCTAGTTCTTAATTGAGTCTTAGTTTGTTTAAATTCGTCCAAATCTGTCCCCTTTTAGTGTTTTGAGTCTAACTAGTCCAAAAGGCATCCAATTCACTTCTTAGAATCTGTTTTGAGTCTGTTTAAGTTAGTTTGGTTGTTTTGAGTCTATTTAGCCTGTTTTGAGTCTCTAGTGTCTAGAATCTGCCTAGTTGAGTTTTATTTGTTGTTTTAAGTTTGTTTTGTGTTATTTGAGTCAAGTTAGGTTGTTTTAAGTTGTTTGAAGTTAAAATTCGTTCAGATTGATCATAGTACCTGTTTTCATTGTCTAGAGTCCAGTTTTAGTGTTTTAGAGTTTAATTTGTATAGATTAGCATCCCTTCTAATCCCCGGCCTTAAACGATCCCTACTTTCATATACTACGTCGATAGAGTTTTAATTTGAGTGTCAAGTAATTCTCACATCAAATTTTGGCGCCGTTGCCGGGGATTAGCAAACTTGCTAATCTCCCTAGTTTCTGCCGTGTATTTTAACTTGTTTTTGTTTCTGTTTGCTTAGTTTTCTGATTTGTTTTGTTTTCTTTGTTTTAGGTACTAGTGTATGACTCGAAGTTCTCAACCCGTTCACGCACATATCTTGGAGTTTAACGACGATTTTGAGCGAGATTTGAGAAGGAAGAGGAAGCACCCAGAACCTGATCTACTTAGTTCAAGTTCTAATTCCGAATCTGAAGTTGAAATTGAAGAAGATTTGGAAGAGGAGCACGACATGGCTGCAGATAACCGAACAATCAAAGAACTTTCAGCCTCGGGATTGGACAATGCGACCCCTTTATGCATTCAATATCCTAGGGCGGCTCAAGGCAAAACTGATGAGTTTGAATTGAAGTCTAGCTTGTTGCACCACATCCCCAAATTCCACGGGTTGTCCATGGAAGATCCAAACAAGCACTTGAAGGAATTTGAAGTGGTTTGTTCAAGCATGACCCCTGTCAATGTTGATGGGAGTATATTGAAGATGAAAGCCTTTCCATTCTCTCTTTTGGAAAAGGC
The DNA here is from genome assembly GCA_024362995.1 of Heteromeles arbutifolia. Classification (NCBI taxonomy): domain Eukaryota; kingdom Viridiplantae; phylum Streptophyta; class Magnoliopsida; order Rosales; family Rosaceae; genus Heteromeles; species Heteromeles arbutifolia. Next base: position 30,385,293 of record JANCRC010000002.1, on the reverse strand, counting down.
TAAGGATTGGCTCTACGAACTAGCACCTGGAACCGTTACTTCGTGGGAAAGCATGAAGCGCGCATTCTTAGAGAAATTTTTCCCAACTTCAAGAGTCATTCTCTTGAGGAAAAAGATAAGTGGCATTCAACAAAACCAAGGGGAATCGTTTCCAGCCTATTATGAGCGTTTCAAGGCGCTTGTTGCTTCTTGTCCACAACACCAAATGAAGGAAGAGCTTCTCCTCCAATATTTCTATGAAGGACTTCTCCCCATTGAGAGACAAATGCTTGATGCTTCAGCGGGCGGAGCTTTGGTTGACAAAACACCCGTGGCTGCCAAGACTCTAATTGCAAATCGAGCCTTGAATGCGCAACAATACGAAGGAGTTGGACAGAGAGAAGGGCCACGGCAACAACAAGTGAATGAGGTAAATGCAATTTCAGAATTACAATCTCAAATGGCTAATCTCACTCTTCTTTTGTCACAGGTTGTGGATGGAAACAAAGCACAAGGGCCGGTCATATGTGGAGTGTGTTCTATGCAGGGACATCTCAACGATCAATGCCCTCAATTGATTGAGAATGGGGGGTGGGAAACTGCCCAAGCCGTGGGTTTCCAAGGCCAAACCCAACAAAGACACGACCCCTACTCAAACACATACAATCCGGGATGGAGAGATCATCCAAACTTCAAGTGGAGGGATTCTCAGCAAGCACAGCCACAAAGCGGATTTAGACAGCCCCCTGGGATGTTTCCAAGGCCGTATGCAGCCCCACAACCTCACCCAACTTTGGCCCAAACCAATTCAGGTTCGTCGTTAAATAATGATAAAATTCTTCAAGCACTAACCTCTTTGACGCAGGACATGCAGAGCATAAAAAATCAAGCTAAAGAGGTGGATGAATTGAAGAAACAAATGGGTCAAATGGCTGAATTCATGGGCCAATTCCGAGAACAAGGCAGGTTGCCTAGTTCAACCGTTGTTAATCCTAAGGGAGGATTTGAAACTGCCCAAGCAATCACGTTGAGAAGTGGTAAGCAGGTTGGAACTGATTCACAACCATCTAGATCAAGTCAAGAAGAGGACAAGAAGCTGCAATTGGAGGAGGATGAAGCACCCAAACCCACGGCAAGGAATGCACAATCCTTGCCGCAGCCAATCCCCACTTCAAAACCGTCCTCAACCATCAAGGTAAGTTCCAATATGAATTCTTCAAGCTCTACTCCACTAATTGTGCCCTTTCCTGGCAGGTTGCGGCAATCAAAGAAAGAGGATGTTGAAAAAGACATTCTAGAGACATTTCGGAAAGTTCAAGTCAATATCCCACTCCTTGATGCAATAAAGCAAGTCCCAAGGTATGCTAAGTTTTTGAAAGAGCTTTGTACAACAAGGAGAAGAATTTCTAACAAAGAAGTGGTTCAAGTAAGTGAGAATGTCTCTGCTGTCTTACAAAGGAAATTACCCCCTAAATGCAAAGATCCGGGTAGTTTTACAATTCCTTGCGTTATTGGTAGTACTAAGTTTGAACATGCTATGTTAGACTTAGGAGCTTCAATTAATGTCATGCCATACTCTATTTATGCATCTATGAACTTAGGTGAGCTTAAAAACGATGGTGTTATTATCCAATTAGCCGATCGTTCTAATGCATATCCAAAAGGAGTTTTGGAAGATGTTTTGGTGCAGGTTGGAAATCTGATTTTTCCAGCGGATTTTTATGTGCTTGACATGGAGGATACACCCCATTCTACCCCATTGCCGATCCTCCTTGGGAGACCTTTCATGAAAACAGCCCGCACCAAGATCGATGTGTTCAAAGGGACGTTGACAATGGAATTTGATGGGGAAGTTATTGATTTCAATCTTGCTGAAACTATTAAATTTCCTAAAGAAAATCATTCTTGTTTTGCTATTGATATATTCGATGAATTGGCGCAGGATTACCTTGATTCCTTGGATAGGGATCCCCTTGAATCAACAATTGCACAAGGAATTGGGCAAAAACCCAATATTGCCGTGCCTATAAGTGAAGAAGAGGCCGAGATGGTGGCTGCCCTAGAGTCACTACCTCAGCACCATGGTAAGCCTTCAAAACCAATTTCAATTCCAATTTCTACTAACAAGTTGTTACCCTCAGTGATTCAGGCACCCGTACTTGAGCTTAAACCATTGCCGGATCATTTGAAGTACGTCTTTTTGGGAGATAACGAGACATTGCCCGTCATTGTATCCTCCACACTCACGGCAACAGAGGAAGGAAAGTTAATTCAGGTGTTGAAAGAGCACAAAACAGCCATTGGATGGACATTGGCCGATATTAGGGGGATTAGCCCTACAACATGCATGCATCGCATACTTCTAGAGGAGAGGGCTAAACCAACTCGAGAGGCTCAACGCCGACTCAACCCTCCAATGATGGAAGTTGTGAAGAAGGAGATTATAAAGCTTCTTGATTGTGGAGTAATTTATCCAATCTCAGATAGCCGTTGGGTTTCACCGGTGCAATGTGTTCCAAAGAAATCCGGAGTCACTGTGGTGAAGAATGCCGAGAATGAACTTGTGCCCACACGTATCCAAACAGGTTGGAGAGTGTGCATTGACTATAGGAAGCTAAACGCCACCACGAGGAAGGACCACTTCCCTTTGCCGTTCATTCTTTTTATTGTTTTCTTGATGGGTACTCTGGATATAATCAGATTGTTATAGCTCCGGATGACCAAGAAAAGACCACTTTCACGTGCCCCTTTGGTACCTTTGCCTATCGTCGCATGCCATTCGGTTTATGCAATGCACCTGCCACCTTTCAAAGATGCATGGTAAGTATCTTTTCAGATTTTGTGGAGAAAATTATTGAGGTATTCATGGATGATTTTAGTGTTTTTGGGGATTCGTTTGATGGGTGCTTAGATAATCTCACTTTGATTCTAAAACGTTGCATTGAAACTAACCTCGTTTTGAATTGGGAAAAATGTCACTTTATGGTAAAACAAGGCATAGTTTTAGGTCATATCATTTCAGAAAGAGGAATTGAGGTTGATAAATCAAAAATAGATCTTGTACGCTACTTACCCTCTCCTACTTCGGTTAGAGAGGTTCGTTCTTTTCTTGGACATGCAGGATTCTATAGGCGATTCATCAAGGACTTTTCAAAGATTTCAAACCCTCTTTGCCGTCTCCTCCAGAAAGATGTGGCTTTTGACTTCAACGAGGAATGTGAGAAGGCCTTCAAACACCTCAAAGAGATGCTAACTTCGGCCCCCATCATAGTCCCACCAGATTGGAGCCTTCCTTTTGAGCTTATGTGTGATGCTTCGGATTATGCATTAGGAGCTGTTTTGGGACAAAGGAAGGACAAGAAGCCCCATGTCATCTATTATGCATCTCGGACCTTGAATGATGCACAATTGAATTACTCTACCACTGAAAAAGAACTTCTTGCTGTTGTGTTTGCTTTAGATAAGTTTCGTTCTTATTTACTTGGTACTAAAGTTATTATTTACACTGACCATGCAGCTTTGAAGTATTTGTTCACCAAGAAAGAGGCCAAACCAAGACTCAATCGCTGGATGCTTCTTCTCCAAGAGTTCGATATTGAAATCCGGGACAAGAAGGGGAGTGAAAACGTGGTGGCTGATCACTTGAGCCGTATGGTGCATGAGGAGGATGCCGTGCCTATCCAAGAGACATTCCCAGATGAGCAGCTGCTGTCCATCAAGGTAAGTGAGCCATGGTATGCTGATGTAGTAAATTATTTGGTGTCTAAACACATTCCAAGAGAGCTAAACAAGCACCAAAGTGATAAACTTAAAAAGGATGCACGTTCTTATGTTTGGGATGACCCATACTTGTGGAAATATTGCCCTGATCAGGTTCTACGTAGGTGTGTGCATGATTCTGAGTTTAATTCAATTTTAACTTTTTGTCACACCTATGCATGTGGAGGTCACTTTGGTACGCAAAGAACAGCACATAAAGTTTTAGAATGTGGATTTTATTGGCCTACTATCTTTAGAGATGCTAGAACTTTTTGTATGACTTGTGATAGATGTCAAAGAACGGGCAATATAGGTCCTAAACAACAAATGCCGCAACACCCCATATTTAGTGTTGAAATCTTTGATGTTTGGGGTATTGATTTCATGGGTCCTTTTCCTTCCTCACATGGTTTCCTTTATATTTTGCTTGCTGTGGATTATGTGTCGAAATGGGTGGAAGCAAAAGCCACCCGAACTAATGATTCTAAAGTGGTTGCAGATTTTGTTAGAACTAACATATTTGCTAGATTTGGCATGCCAAGAGTCCTAATCAGTGATGGGGGTTCCCATTTTTGCAATCGAACCATTGAGGCGCTGCTCAAGAAGTATAATGTCACGCATAAGGTTTCAACACCTTATCACCCTCAAACCAGTGGGCAAGCCGAGGTTTCAAATAGAGAAATCAAGCAGATTTTGGAGAAAACTGTAGGGCCAACTCGGAAGGATTGGAGTTTGCGTTTGAATGATGCATTGTGGGCATATCGCACTGCCTATAAAACCCCAATTGGAATGTCCCCATTTCGGCTAGTCTATGGGAAACCATGTCATCTTCCCGTCGAGTTAGTACATCGTGCACATTGGGCTGTCAAAACATTCAACATGGACATTGATGCCGCAGGTCTTCATAGAAAGCTTCAATTGAATGAGTTAGAAGAAATTAGGAATGAAGCTTATGAGAATGCACGGATCTACAAGGCGAAAACAAAGGCATTCCATGACAAGATGATTCGTAGCAAGCTGTTCTCTATAGGGCAGAAAGTGTTACTTTTCAATTCTCGCCTTCGTCTATTTCCAGGTAAGTTGCGTTCTAAGTGGATTGGTCCTTTTGTGGTTACTAATGTTTTTCCTCATGGTGCAGTCCAAATTCAAAGTTTAAAAACGCAACAAGAATTCAAAGTGAATGGACATCGATTGAAGCCATATTATGAGCACTTTGAAGAGCACATTACGGAGGATATATCCCTTAATGCCGTGGGCCCCATTGAAGAATAGAGGGAAGGTTCGTCCGGCTGGAAGACGTTAAAGCAAGCGCTTCTTGGGAGGCAACCCATGCAAATAAAGACGACCTAGGAACTCTCCGGCTCCAAAACCAGATTTGCGTTTCTAAACCCTACTCTTTATTGCTTTTCCTTTGCCATCTTGTTATGTTAGTTAGTTGTGTTGATTGCTGTTTGCTTTCTGTGAGTATATGTTTGAAACATTAAGGACAATGTTTGGTTTAAGTGTGGGGGGGTAACAAAGTGTTTTTTTGCATGAAATTCGTGGGTTTTTATCACCTATCACTTTGAATGTTGTTTTCAGTGTTTTTAAGTGTTTTTAAGCTGTTTTGGAGTCTTTTAGTGTGTTTTGACAAGAAAATCCGAAAATACCATAAACATTTGAAAAATTGTTTTGAAAAATCCAAAAAGAGTTGTTTTTGTGTGTTTGTTTGTGTCTTAGGGTACCTTCCAACACAATGATGAGGATTTGGTTTTTAATTGCATAACTGTTAAAGAAAGTTACAAACATGGATGAAAGTTTGAATTGCTCTTTGGTATATGCTTGGTTGTAGTTGACATTCATGAATTCACATGTAATCACAAAAAGGATAAAATCAGTTTTTGTAACATGCTTGAAGGAAGTAACTCAAACTAACGCTACAACCCTGAGAGACTTGAGCCTTTAACGTTCTTTGGAGAGTTAAAAATCTGTGCATTCTTTGTTTTCTAAAGTCGTTGCATGATCTCATTATTCTTTGCTTGGTTGCTACTTAGAAGGCGTTTCATCATTTAGTTCCAAATACTAGAACTCATACCCGTTTCATTCAAAGCATGAAATTGATTAGCATAACACATAAACAAGATGAAGTTGTTTAGTTTAAAACCAGAGCCAAAAAGCCTAACCCTTTGCATATGTATTGTAGGTTTAACCCATTTGAGCCTTGTTTAGCCTATGTTTTTTTGTTTACCCACATTATCCTTACCTAGCCTAGATTAGGACCATCCTTACCCTTGTTCTTAAGCCGTAGCTAAGCATGACCTAAGAATGAATTCCCTTTGTTCGTTATTTGGGCAGCAAACAAGTGTGGGGGAAGGGATTGATGTGTCTGATTGTGTGCCAACAAAGTATCAAGAGGGCACGGGTAGAAGAAGGAAAAAAAGAAAAAGAAAAAAAAAAGAGAAAAATTCGTGTGAAAAAGAAAAGAAGAAGAAAAGTTGTGAAAAAGTATGAAAAGTGTTCAAAATAAGTGAGATTGAAGCTCACAAGTGTTGATTGTTGAAGAAGGGGTCCAAAAAGTTGAATTTGGCCCTAAAAATATGTGTTTTCTGTCCCTTTGTGTTCAAAGTGTACGGCTGCATTCAAGAAAGGGAGTTCTAAGTGTCATATGCATTACTTTGCTTGCTATTGCTTTAAGAACGTTTGTTTTCCTTACCTTTCTTTGTTAGCCAATACCCTTAGCCCGTTATAACCCTATACTTCAATTTTGAGTGTTGTGTGTTTCAATATGTGGAGTTTGGGATTGGTACGAGCATATGGTGTCCCTGGTTCTCGCATCTAAGTAGTAGCATTCCGTTCATGAGATCATATCTATACATGCATTCCAGAAATTGCTTTCTTTGTTATAAACATATATGTGAGTATTAGTTTTCATATTTACATCAATCTTCTCACATATAACTAGTGTAGGGAGTGTAGTCAGAAAATCTGTGTGATTGAGTGCATATCTAGTAAGGAATTGAGGGATTCTCTAAGGCATGTTACTACATTCAAAATGTTGTTTTAATTGATTAAATGCGAGCTAATGTGTGGTAACTTTGATTAAGTATGTGCTCAAGGGTAGGGATAACTAAAATCTGTGGGAGTAATGATCTTTGGCATGTTATGTATCATTGAAGATCCCTGAGGTGAACGTTGGAAGGTTTAGGTTATGTTTTGTTTGTTTTGTTTTGCTTGAGGACTAGCAAAAGCTAAGTGTGGGGGAATTTGATAGGAGCATATTTATGCTACTTAGTTCGTGTGTTTCCTTGCATTTGCGTAGCTATTTGTTGCTTAGTATAGTGTTTGAAGTCATTTTCGTGTGTTTTTAGGTCCAAGAAGCAAAGTTGGCAAAAAGATGCATTTTGGAGCATTTTAGAGCAAATCTGGGCTTGGAATGGATAGCACAAGCAATGGGCATGAGGATGGACGAATTTGGAGTTTAAATGAAGTTGGGAATATGTTTCAAGGTTGGAGAAATAAATTCAAAACATTGAAGATAAGGAATCAGCTCAAAAGAAGGAGGATTATCCAAAACATTATCCAAACAACCTTATCTTATCTTATCTTATCCAATCCTTATCTTATCTTAACAAACCTTATCCTATCCTAATCCTTTTCTAATTCAATTCCTGGTACAATGAGGGTTTATTTTCTGATTGGGGGACATTTAAATTGAGTTTCTAGAAACTCTAAGCCTTGCCGCACCTAGCTTTTCAGAAAACTTGATTTCCTTGCCTTGCAAGGCTTTCTAGAAGCCTTATCCCTCCTTATCCAAGTCTGCCGCACCTTAGGCCCTTTCCCATTGGAAATCTGATTGTTTTGAGCCTATTTCTGAATGGATTTGGCTTTCTAGAAGTCCCAATCTGATTCACCTAGGGTTTTGGTGCCTATATATATACAAATCAATCCTTTGCCGTGCACACCACCCTCCATACACAACCAATCACGCTAGAAATCATCCACACAGACCCAGAAAACCCCTCTTGTGCCGCAGCTATTCAAGGAAGGAGAAGGTGCCACTCTAAGTCGTGACTACTGCTGGAGCGTTCTTAGGTGTTGTCTATCTTTGTTTTCAATGTTTCAATTCAGTTTTCTTTGTTTAATTGCTGTCATGAGGAACTAAACCCCTATTAGTTAGAGGGGGAATTTGAAGCCATGAATATATGTTTCTTATGATTTGATTTACTCCAGTTATGATTTCATAAATTGTGAATGTGGTTTACTTATCTGTTTTATTAAGAACTTGTTCTTGTGTGTTGATTAAGGATGCATACTTAGTTTACATGCATGAATTTGATGCTAGGATATAAGGGAATTTCACCTAATCGTTATGAACTTATATTCACAAGTAGTAAAGGTTGCTAGTCACAATCATGTTAAGTAAACCCTAGGCTGGATTAACATGCGTATTCCATAGTTATGAATGCCTTGTCAATGTTTATGATTTCCATTGAACTTAATGATCTTTGATATGTATCTCTATCATGCGTATTCCATAGTTAGGGAACTTGATAAGAATAATTTGGTTGTGATGCGTTATCCATTCAATTCAATGAACTTAGGGAAATCTGAGAATTAATTAGTTCTATACAATTAATTCGAAGCATTGTCATTCATGGTTTATCGAAAGAATAACTGGAAATCAATTCGTATGCATATGTTCATGTGTGGAGAAGAACCCTCTAACTAGTTTTCACCCCTGAATTCACCTTTATCTCTTTCAATTTACTTTGTTTGCTTAAATCTGCTTAGTTTTGCTTAAATCGTCCAAAAACCCCCCTAGTTCTTAATTGAGTCTTAGTTTGTTTAAATTCGTCCAAATCTGTCCCCTTTTAGTGTTTTGAGTCTAACTAGTCCAAAAGGCATCCAATTCACTTCTTAGAATCTGTTTTGAGTCTGTTTAAGTTAGTTTGGTTGTTTTGAGTCTATTTAGCCTGTTTTGAGTCTCTAGTGTCTAGAATCTGCCTAGTTGAGTTTTATTTGTTGTTTTAAGTTTGTTTTGTGTTATTTGAGTCAAGTTAGGTTGTTTTAAGTTGTTTGAAGTTAAAATTCGTTCAGATTGATCATAGTACCTGTTTTCATTGTCTAGAGTCCAGTTTTAGTGTTTTAGAGTTTAATTTGTATAGATTAGCATCCCTTCTAATCCCCGGCCTTAAACGATCCCTACTTTCATATACTACGTCGATAGGGTTTTAATTTGAGTGTCAAGTAATTCTCACATCACTTACCTGCCATTATTTCCTCATCCCTCACGGCACAAGAAGAAGAGAAGCTAGTGCGTGTTTTAAGAGAGTTCAAATCTGCCCTAGGTTGGACCTTAGCCGACATCAAGGGGATAAGCCCTACAACCTGTATGCATCACATATTTCTTGAGGAGGGGGCCAAACCAACTAGAGAGGCTCAACGCCGTCTCAACCCTCCGATGATGAAAGTTGTGAAAAAGGAGATAATCAAGCTACTTGATTGTGGAGTGATCTATCCAATCTCCGATAGTCGTTGGGTTTCCCCTGTGCAGTGTGTTCCAAAGAAATCTGGAGTGACTGTGGTCAAGAATGCTGAAGAGGAGCTTGTGCCTACTCGAATCCAAACAGGTTGGAGGGTTTGTATTGATTATAGGAAGCTCAACGCCACCACACGAAAGGATCACTTCCCATTGCCATTCATTGATCAAATGCTTGAAAGGTTAGCAGGTTATGCATTTTATTGTTTCCTTGATGGTTATTCTGGTTATAACCAAATTGTCATAGCACCTGAGGACCAAGAAAAAACCACTTTCACATGCCCATTTGGTACATTTGCTTATCGTCGTATGCCATTTGGTTTATGCAATGCACCTGCCACATTTCAAAGATGTATGATGAGCATTTTTTCTGATTATGTTGAGAAAATTATTGAGGTTTTCATGGATGATTTCAGCGTTTTTGGTGATTCATTTGATGGGTGTTTGCATAATCTCAGTTTGATCTTAAAACAATGTGTTGAAACTAACCTTGTTCTTAATTGGGAAAAATGTCATTTCATGGTTAAACAAGGCATAGTTTTAGGTCATATCATCTCTGAAAATGGTATTGAGGTTGATAAGTCTAAAATAGATCTTGTACGCTACTTACCCTCTCCTACTTCGGTTAGAGAGGTTCGTTCTTTTCTTGGTCATGCAGGATTCTATAGACGATTTATCAAGGATTTTTCCAAGATTGCACAGCCCCTATGCCGTCTCCTACAAAAGGGAGTGTCGTTTGAATTTAACGAGGTGTGTGAGAAAGCATTCAACCATCTCAAGGCCTTACTGACCACGGCACCAATCATCACTCTACCAGATTGGAGCATTCCCTTCGAGCTCATGTGTGATGCATCAGATTATGCACTTGGAGCTGCTTTGGGCCAAAGGAAAAACAAGCAGCCACATGTCATTTATTATGCTTCACGCACCTTAAATGATGCCCAATTGAACTATTCCACAACTGAAAAAGAACTCTTGGCTGTTGTATTTGCATTAGATAAGTTTCGATCTTATTTAATTGGCACTAAAGTCATTGTTTTCACTGATCATGCAGCCTTGAAGTACTTGTTCACCAAAAAGGAAGCTAAACCAAGACTCATTCGCTGGATGCTTTTACTTCAAGAGTTCGACATTGAAATAAGGGACAAGAAAGGATGTGAAAACGTGGTGGCTGACCACCTAAGTCGGATGGTGCGTGAAGAGGAGTCCATTCCCATTTCAGAAACGTTTCCGGATGAGCAACTACTGTCCATTGAGGTAAGTATACCTTGGTATACTGATTTGGTCAACTATTTGGTGTCTAAGCAGATTCCAAACACTCTAAGCAAGTCCCAACGTGATAAACTTAAAAAGGATGCACGTTTTTATGTTTGGGACGACCCATATTTGTGGAAATTTTGCCCTGATCAAATCGTGCGTAGATGTGTTCATGAATCTGAGTTTAACCCAATTCTAAGCTTTTGCCATACATATGCATGTGGTGGACACTTTGGCACACAGCGCACTGCCCTTAAGGTTCTTGAATGTGGATTTTATTGGCCTACTTTGTTTAGAGATGCTCGAACTTTTTGCATAACATGTGATCGCTGCCAAAGGACAGGAAATTCAGGCCAAAGAGACCAAATGCCGCAGACTCCAATTCTTGTTGTTGAAATTTTTGACGTTTGGGGTATTGATTTTATGGGTCCTTTTCCTTCTTCTTTCGGTTTCACTTACATTTTACTTGCGGTTGATTATGTGTCGAAGTGGGTGGAAGCCAAGGCCACCCACACTAATGATTCTAAAGTTGTGGCAGGTTTTGTGAAATCTAACATTTTTTCCAGATTTGGGATGCCGAGAGTACTTATAAGTGATGGTGGGTCTCATTTTTGCAATCGCACCATTGAGGCACTACTCAAGAAGTACAATGTGACACATAAGGTTTCAACACCTTATCACCCCCAAACAAGTGGCCAGGCCGAGGTCTCGAATAGGGAGATCAAGCAGATTTTAGAGAAAACCGTTGGGCCAACTAGAAAGGATTGGAGCTTGCGTTTGGAGGATGCACTGTGGGCATATCGAACGGCTTACAAAACGCCCATTGGCATGTCCCCATTTCGGCTCATCTATGGCAAGCCATGCCATTTACCCGTGGAGCTTGAGCACAAGGCACATTGGGCGGTCAAGACCTTCAATATGGATGTGGACATGGCTGGAAATCACAGAAAGCTGCAATTGAATGAACTTGAAGAGATTAGGCATGATGCTTATGAGAATGCTCGAATTTACAAAGAGAAGACCAAGGCATTCCATGATAAGATGATTCGAGGCAAAACATTCTCAATTGGGCAGAAAGTGTTGCTATTTAACTCCCGTCTTCGTTTATTCCCTGGTAAGCTACGTTCTAAATGGGTTGGTCCATTTGTAATAACTAATGTTTTTGTGCATGGTGCAGTCCAAATACAAAGTTTGAAAACTGGACAAGAATTCAAGGTGAATGGGCATCGATTGAAGCCCTACTATGAGAACTTTGTTGAGCATGTAGTGGAGGAGGTTCCCCTGCAGGCCGTGGGCTCCAATGGGGAGTGAATGAGTTCTTCGTCCGGCTGCAAGACGTTAAAGCAAGCGCTTCTTGGGAGGCAACCCATGTATTCAACAAAGGAAGACCTAGGAATCACTCCAATTCCAGATTTGCGTTCCTAAACCCTTTTCTTTGTTGTTGTTTCAATTCTGCCTTGTTTAATTGTTTATTTGTTGTTGTTTGTTTATTTGTTTTTTGTGTGAGTTTATGCTTGAAACATTGAGGACAATGTTTGATTTAAGTGTGGGGGGGTAACAAACTGTTTTTGATGAAATTCGTGGGGTTTTATCCCCCATTGCTTCAAAAGTTGTTCCTTGCTGTTTTTAAGTGTTTTTAAGCTGTTTTGGAGTGTTTTGCCTTAAAAATCCGAAAATCTCATAAAAATTTGAGCAAAAGAGTTATTTTTGTGTGTTGTTTGTGTCTTAGATACCTTCCAACACAATGATGAGGATTTGGTTTTTAATTGCATGAATGTTAAAGAGAGTTATAAACATGGATGAAAGTTTGATTTACTCTTTGGTTTATGCTTGGTTGTGGTTATAATTTATGAATTCACATGCAATCATAAAGGATAAAATCAGTTTTTGTAACATGCTTGAAGGAAGGAACTCAACTTAACGCTACAACCTTGTGAGACTTGAGCCTTAAACGTTCTTTTGGAGAGTTATAATTTGTGCATTTGTTGTTTTCTAAAGTCGTTGCATGATCTCATCATTCTTTGCTTGGTTGCTACTTAGAAGGCGTTTCATCATTTAGTTCCAAACACTAGAACTCATGCCCATTCCATTCAAAGCATGACATTGATTTGCATAACACACGATCAAGATGAAGTTAATTAGTGAACCACCACAGCCAAACAGCCGAACCCCCTTTGTCATATGTTTTGTAGGTTTAAACCCCGTTTGAGCCTTGTTTAGCCTATGTTCTTTGTTAACCCCATTATCCTTACCTAGCCTAGTGTCGGACTATCCATACCCTTGTTCTTAAAGGATAGTGAAGCATAACTTAAAATGAATTCGTTTTGATCTCCATTATGCAGTAAATTAAGTGTGGGGGAAGGGTTGGTTGTTTTAAGCTCAGTTCTACATTTTGTGTTTCAAAAGAAAAGAAAATTCGTGGAAAAAAGAAAAGAAAAAGAAAAAGTTGTGAAAAGAATGAAAAAGAGTTTGAAAAGAAGAAAGAATGAGTTTAAGAGTGTTGATTGTTGATTGTTGAAGAAAGGGTCCAAAACATCAAATCTGGCCCTAAATTGTGTAAATCTTCCCTTTTTGTGTTCAAGTTGATTTCTGCATTTAAAGTGAATTCTAAGTGCTGATTTCATTACTTTGCTTACTATTTCTTTAAGAACCTTTGTTTTCCATATCCTTTCTTTCTCACCCAACACCCCAAGCCCCGTTACAACCCTTTAACTTCAACCTTGGGTGTTGTGTGTTTCAATATGTGGAGTTTGGAATTGGTATGAGCATATGGTGTCACTGGTTCTCGCATCTAAGTAGTAGCATTCCATTCATGAGATCATATCTAAACATGTTTATTAACTCCAGAAATTGCTTTCTTTGCTATAAATATGTGAGTGTTCGTTTTCATGTTTACATCAATCTTCTCACATATACCTAGTGTAGGGTGTGTAGTCAGAAAATGTGTGTGAGAATTGAGTGCATATCTTGTAAGGAATTGAGTGAATTCTCTAAGGCATGTTACTACATTCAAAACATCGTTTTAATTGGTTAAATGTGAACTAGTAAGTGGTGACTGTGATTAAGTATATGCTCAAGTGTTAAGTTGACTAAAATCTGTGGGAATGATGATTTTTAACATGTCATGTGTATTAGAAATCCCTGAGGCAAATGTTGGAAGGTGTAGGTTGTGTTTTGTTTATTTTGTTTCGTTTGTTTTCTTTTGTTTGTTTGTTTTGCTCGAGGACTAGCAAAAGCTAAGTGTGGGGGAATTTGATAGGAGCATATTTATGCGACTTAGTGATAGGAGCATATTTACATCACTTAGTTAGCTTGTTTCCTTGCATTTAGGTTGTTAGTTCTTAGTTATTTTAGTCTTTTAAGCCATTTTCGTGTGTTTTCAGGTTCTAAGGGCTAAAGGAGCAAGAAAGTGCATTTTGGTGCCTTTTGGAGCAGTTTTAGGCTTGGGATGGATTGCACATGCTTGGAGCTAAGTGGATGGACGAAATTGAAGATCAAATGAGCTTAGGATTGAATGAAGAATGAAGAGTTCAAAATTGGAAGCCAAAGTTTCTAAAGTTGGAAGTTTCTATTCTTGGAGGTTTCCATTCTTGAAAGTTTCTATTCTTGGCTTAAAAGTTTCCTAATCCTTCATCACCTATGTTCCAGCCATAAAAGGGTTCCAAAACATGTTAGGTTGCCTCATTACATGTTTCTAGAAGTCCTAGAACCTTTCCCTAACCTTGCAACATATCTCCTTTCCCTTTTCTTCCAAAATCTGCCACATAAGTGCCTTTCCTTTTCTTTCCACAACCTTGCCGCACAAGGGATCCTCTTCTTACCTATTTTCTGACCCAAAATCACATTCCCTTTGTGTTCTATGCCTTGCCGCACAAGGAGGAGCCTTTCTTACTTATTTTGTGCCTCAAAACACATTCCTAAATCTGTCTTACAATTCTGCCGAATTTCCTTTCCTATTCTCTTTAATTCCTGCACCTTACTTGCCTATTTTCTGCCCAAAAATACTTCCCCTTTCTCTTACAAATCAATGCACACCTTCTTTCCCTTTCTCTCTTAATTTCTGACCTTTAAAACACATTCCTTTTCTCTCCTACATATTCTGCCGAATTTTACTTTCTTATTCTCTTTGATTTTCTGATTCTTTCTTACCTATTAAATTGTGGAACCATAATAGCTAAGTATTGAACCTTTCCTATTATTTTCTGATTGCCTTTCAACCCTAGCCCTATAAATAAAGCCATCCGCACCATTTAGTCTCTCTCTCGCTCTCTGAACAGATTCTCTGCATCCATTCCATCCACCTATCTACCTATCCATCCTCTACCACCCATTACCACCCATTCTACACACCTTAACCCCTTGTGCCGCAGCAAAGGAGAAGGAAGGAGACCCCTGGACGTGCTTGCATTCAAGACGTTGGATTGCTGGAACATGAGGAACTAAACCCCTCTTGGCTAGGGGTGATTTCAAAGCCATGATTATGTATGCAAATTGAGTTGATAAATTCCAGTTATGAATTCGTGAGTTGTGAATGTAATTGGCTTAACTGTGGAATTGATAACTTATTTGTGTTTGTTGATTGAGGGTCGACACTTAATTGGCATGCATAAATCTGATGCTAGAGTATAAGGGAGTTTCACATAATCGTTACAAACTTATATTCATATGTAGTGAAGGTTGCTAGTCACAATCGCGTTAAGTTCAATTCCTAGCACGAGTATCATGATGTCATAGTTACAAGTGCTTTGTCAATGCTTATGATTTTCATTGAATGTAATGATCTTTGATTGTATCTCTATTATGATGTCATGTAGGGGACTTTTGAAGAATGCTTTGGGTTGTCGAATGATGTCATCCAATCCAATAATACAAGGAAAATCTGAGGGTTAATTAGTGATGTCACGGTTAATTTGGGGCATTGTCATTTATAGTTCAATGAATGATTAACTGGAAATCGAGTCGTTTGCATACATGTCATGTGTGGAGAAAGAGCCTCTAGCTAGTCTATCATCCATCCAATTCACCAATTTCGTGCAAAATCTGTCTAGTTTTAGTTTCTGACTTGTTTTACTTTAAATTCGTCCAAAACCCAATCCCCCTTTAATTAAGTGTGTTAGATTAGTTAGAAGTGTGTTTAAATCTGTCCAAATTAGTGTTTCGAGTCTTACTAGTCTAGAATTCGTCCAAATCAGTCCCTAGTGTTTGTTTTGAGTCTTTTTGGTTGTTTTAAGTTGTTTTGAGTCTTTTAAGTTTGTTTTGAGTCTTGTGAGTCTTGTTAAGTGTTTTTAACTTTGTTTTTATGTTTTTGAGTCTGTTTAGAGGTTTTAGCAAGCCCTCCTAATCCCCGGTCCAGAACGATCCCTACTTGCATCTATACTACAATTGTCAACAAGAGGGTTTAATTTGTGTGCTGTTTTACATCGCATCACTTAGTTGGCTTGTTCTTGTGCATTTATGTTGTGTTTTCTTAGTTATTTTAGTGTTTAAAGCCATTTTCCTGTGTATCTAGGTCCTAAAGACAAAATATGCAAGAAGATGCATTTTGGAGCATTTTGGAGCAAAATTGGAGCAAAAGGAATGGACGAAATTGAAGACTTGAAGATTTAAGGATTCCAAATCAAAGAAGGATTCCTAATCAACGAAGGATTCCTAATTGAAGATGGATTCCTAGAAGAATGAGGAATCCTACTCACATAAGGATTCCTACTCAAACAAGGATTCCTACTTGAAGTAGGAAAGTTAAGCCAAGGTTTCCTATTTTGGTTTGCCTTTCCTAATCCTTAATGTTTCCAAATTCCAGCAACTTTGAAGGCTTCCTTTGCATTCTAGGACACAAATTGAAGGACCTAGACCACCTAAGAACCCTTGCCGCACCTCCTTACCCCTTTCCTCTTCCTTGCCGTGCAAGGGAGAGGGTTAGTGTGTTTCCTTGCATTTGCTTAGCTATTTGTTGCTTAGTATAGTGTGGAAAAGAAAAAAAAAAGCAAAGTTGTGACAAGAGGCACGGGTAGAAGAAGAAAAAAAAGAAAAAGAAAGAAAAAAAAAAAGAGAAAAATTCGTGTGGAAAAGAAAAGGAAAAGAAAAGTTGTGACAAAGTATGAAAAGTGTTCAAAATAAGTGAGATTGAAGCTCACAAGTGTTGATTGTTGAAGAAGGGGTCCAAAACGTTGAAATTGGCCCTAAAAATATGTGTTTTCTGTCCCTTTGTGTTCAAAGTGTACGGCTGCATTCAAGAAAGGGAGTTCTAAGTGTCATATTCATTGCTTTGCTTGCTATTGCTTTAAGAACGTTTGTTTTCCTTACCTTTCTTTGTTAGCCAATACCCCCTAGCCCCGTTATAACCCTATACTTCAATCTTGAGTGTTGTGTGTTTCAATATGTGGAGGTTGGGATTGGTATGAGCATATGGTGTCCCTGGTTCTCGCGTCTAAGTAGTAGCATTCCGTTCATGAGATCATATCTATACATGCATTCCAGAAATTGCTTTCTTTGTCATAAACATATATGTGAGTATTAGTTTTCATATTTACATCAATCTTCTCACATATAACTAGTGTAGGGAGTGTAGTCAGAAAATCTGTGTGATTGAGTGCATATCTAGTAAGGAATTGAGGGATTCTCTAAGGCATGTTACTACATTCAAAATGTTGTTTTAATTGATTAAATGCGAGCTAATGTGTGGTAACTTTGATTAAGTATGTGCTCAAGGGTAGGGATAACTAATATCTGTGGGAGTAATGATCTTTGGCATGTTATGTATCATTGAAGATCCCTGAGGTGAACGTTGGAAGGTTTAGGTTATGTTTTGTTTGTTTTGTTTTGCTTGAGGACTAGCAAAAGCTAAGTGTGGGGGAATTTGATAGGAGCATATTTATGCTATTTAGTTAGTGTGTTTCCTTGCATTTGCTTAGCTATTTGTTGCTTAGTATAGTGTTTAAAGTCATTTTCGTGTGTTTTTAGGTCCAAGAAGCAAAGTTGGCAAAAAGATGCATTTTGGAGCATTTTAGAGCAAATCTGGGCTTGGAAGGGATAGCACAAGCAATGGGCATGAAGATGGACGAATTTGGAGTTTAAATGGAGTTGGGAATATGTTTCAAGGTTGGAGAAATAAATTCAAAACATTGAAGATAAGGAATCAGCTCAAAAGAAGGAGGATTATCCAAAACATTATCCAAACAACCTTATCTTATCTTATCTTATCCAATCCTTATCTTATCTTAACAAACCTTATCCTATCCTAATCCTTTTCTAATTCAATTCCTGGTACAATGAGGGTTTATTTTCTGATTGGGGGACATTTAAATTGAGTTTCTAGAAACTCTAAGCCTTGCCGCACCTAGCTTTTCAGAAAACTTGGTTTCCTTGCCTTGCAAGGCTTTCTAGAAGCCTTATCCCACCTTATCCTATTGTGCCGCACCTTAGGCCCTTTCCCATTGGAAATCTGATTGTTTTGAGCCTATTTCTGAATGGATTTGGCTTTCTAGAAGTCCCAATCTGATTCACCTAGGGTTTTGGTGCCTATATATATACAAATCAATCCTTTGCCGTGCACACCACCCCCCATACACAACCAATCACGCCAGAAATCATCCCCTACCCCCTGCCGTGCCATATCATCCACACAAACCCAGAAAACCCCTCTTGTGCCGCAGCTATTCAAGGAAGGAAGGAGAAGGTGTCACTCTAAGTCGTGACTACTGCTGGAGCGTTCTTAGGTGTTGTCTATCTTTGTTTTCAATGTTTCAATTCAGTATTCTTTGTTTAATTGCTGTCATGAGGAACTAAACCCCTATTAGTTAGAGGGGGAATTTGAAGCCATGAATATATGTTTCTTATGATTTGATTCACTCCAGTTATGATTTCATAAATTGTGAATGTGGTTTGCTTAACTGTTTTATTAAGAACTTGTTCTTGTGTGTTGATTAAGGATGCATTGATAGGAGCATATTTATGCTACTTAGTTAGTGTGTTTCCTTGCATTTGCTTAGCTATTTGTTGCTTAGTATAGTGTTTAAAGTCATTTTCGTGTGTTTTTAGGTCCAAGAAGCAAAGTTGGCAAAAAGAGGCATTTTGGAGCATTTTAGAGCAAATCTGGGCTTGGAATGGATAGCACAAGCAATGGGCATGAAGATGGACGAATTTGGAGTTTAAATGGAGTTGGGATTATGTTTCAAGGTTGGAGAAATAAATTCAAATCATTGAAGATAAGGAATCAGCTCAAAAGAAGGAGAATTATCCAAAACATTATCCAAAACAACCTTATCTTATCTTATCTTATCCAATCCTTATCTTATCTTAACAAACCTTATCCTATCCTAATCCTTTTCTAATTCAATTCCTGGTACAATGAGGGTTTTAATTTCAGTTTAGGAGACATAAAAACCTTATCTCCTCCATGCCGCACCTAGCCTTCTAGAATATCTGATTTCCTTGCCTTGCAAGGCTTTCTAGAAGCCTTATCCCACCTTATCCTATTGTGCCGCACCTTAGGCCCTTTCCCATTGGAAATCTGATTGTTTTGAGCCTATTTCTGAATGGATTTGGTTTTCTAGAAGTCCCAATCTGATTCACCTAGGGTTTTGGTGCCTATATATATACAAATCAATCCTTTGCCGTGCACACCACCCTCCATACACAACCAATCACGCCAGAAATCATCCCCTACCCCTGCCGTGCCATATTATCCACACAATCCCAGAAAACCCTCTTGTGCCGCAGCTATTCAAGGAAGGAGAAGGTGCCACTCTAAGTCGTGACTATTGCTGGAGCGTTCTTAGGTGTTGTCTATCTTTGTTTTCAATGTTTCAATTCAGTTTTCTTTGTTTAATTGCTGTCATGAGGAACTAAACCCCTATTAGTTAGAGGGGGAATTTGAAGCCATGAATATATGTTTCTTATGATTTGATTCACTCCAGTTACGATTTCATAAAGTATGAATGTGGTTTACTTTTCTGTGCTTATTAAGAACTTGTTTATGTATGTGGGTTGGGGGTCGACACTTGATTTGCATGCATGAATTTGATGCTAGGATATAAGGGAATTTCACCTAATCGTTAGGAACTTATATTCACAAGTAGTAAAGATTGCTAGTCACAATTGTGTTAAGTAAATCCTAGGCAAGAGTAACATGCGTATTCCATAGTTATGAATGCCTTGTCAATGTTTATGATTTCCATGGAACTTAATGATCTTTGATATGTATCTCTATCATGCGTATTCCATAGTTAGGGAACTTGATAAGAATAATTTGGTTGTGATGCGTTATCCATTCAATTCAATGAACTTAGGGAAATCGGGGAATTAATTAGTTCAATACAATTAATTCGGAACATTGTCATTCATAGTTTATCGAAAGAGTAACTGGGAATCAAATTGTATGCATATGTTTATGTGTGGATAAGGATCCTTCTAACTAGCCATTCACCCATCTAAGTCCCCAATTTCGTGCAGATTTCATTAAGTACTTTAAGTTTCTTGTTTTGTTTTCAAATTCGTTCAAAAACAAACCCCCCTTTACTTGTTGAGTCATATTAGTTAAAATCTGTTTTGATTTGTGTTTTTAAGTGTCTTGAGTCAAGTTAAAGTCTATTTTCGTCCAAAGTAGTGTTAGAGTTCAAAACTGCCCAGTTTGTGTTTTTAGGCAGTTTTGAGTGTTTTTGTGCTGTTTTGAGTCTTTTGAGTTGTTTTAGTGTTTTAGAATTTAGTCTTGCATTCTTTGAGTCTAGTTTAGTGTTTTAAACTTTGTTTTTACGTTTTTGAGTCTTATTTGTGTTGATTAGCATCCCTAGTTAATCCCCGGTTTAGAACGATCCCTACTTGCATCTTTACTACAATTGTCATCAATAGGGTTTAATTTGTGTGTCAAGTAATTCTCACATCATGCATACTTAGTTTACATGCATGAATTTGATGCTAGAATATAAGGGAATTTCACCTAATCGTTATGAACTTATATTCACAAGTAGTAAAGGTTGCTAGTCACAATCATGTTAAGTAAACCCTAGGCTGGATTAACATGCGTATTCCATAGTTATGAATGCCTTGTCAATGTTTATGATTTCCATGGAACTTAATGATCTTTGATATGTATCTCTATCATGCGTATTCCATAGTTAGGGAACTTGATAAGAATAATTTGGTTGTGATGCGTTATCCATTCAATTCAATGAACTTAGGGAAATCTGGGAATTAATTAGTTCAATACAATTAATTCGGAACATTGTCATTCATGGTTTATCGAAAGAGTAACTGGGAATCAAGTTGTATGCATATGTTTATGTGTGGATAAGGATCCCTCTAACTAGCCATTCACCCATTCAAATCACCAATTTCGTGCCTTTTTAAGTTGTCTTTACAATTTTGTTTGTTTAAGTTTAAATTCGTTCAAAAACAAATCCCCCTTTATTTTGAAGTGTTAGAATAGTTAAAATCTGTTTTGATTTGTGTTTTTAAGTGTCTTGAGTCAAGTTAAAATCTATTTTCGTCCAAAGTAGTGTTTAGAGTTCAAAACTGCCCAGTTTGTGTTTTTAGGCAGTTTTGAGTCTTTTGAGTTGTTTTAGTGTTTTAGAATTTAGTCTTGCATTCTTTGAGTCTAGTTTAGTGTTTTAAACTTTGTTTTTACGTTTTTGAGTCAGATTCAAGTGTTTAGCAATCCCTCCTAATCCCCGGTCCAGAACGATCCCTACTTATACATATACTACAACTGTCAAGAAGAGGGTTTAATTTGTGTGTCAAGTAATTCTCACATCAAATTTTGGCGCCGTTGCCGGGGATTAGCAAACTTGCTAATCTCCCTAGTTTCTGCCGTGTATTTTAACTTGTTTTTGTTTCTGTTTTGCTTAGTTTTCTGATTTGTTTTGTTTTCTTTGTTTTAGGTACTAGTGTATGACTCGAAGTTCTCAACCCGTTCACGCACATATCTTGGAGTTTAACGACGATTTTGAACGAGATTTGAGAAGGAAGAGGAAGCACCCAGAACCTGATCTACTTAGTTCAAGTTCTAATTCCGAATCTGAAGTTGAAATTGAAGAGGATTTGGAAGAGGAGCACGACATGGCTGCAGATAACCGAACAATCAAAGAACTTTCAGCCTCGGGATTGGACAATGCGACCCCTTTATGCATTCAATATCCTAGGGCGGCTCAAGGCAAAACTGATGAGTTTGAATTGAAGTCTAGCTTGTTGCACCACATCCCCAAATTCCACGGGTTGTCCATGGAAGATCCAAACAAGCACTTGAAGGAATTTGAAGTGGTTTGTTCAAGCATGACCCCTGTCAATGTTGATGGGAGTATATTGAAGATGAAAGCCTTTCCATTCTCTCTTTTGGAAAAGGCTAAGGATTGGCTCTACGAACTAGCACCTGGAACCGTTACTTCGTGGGAAAGCATGAAGCGCGCATTCTTAGAGAAATTTTTCCCAACTTCAAGAGTCATTCTCTTGAGGAAAAAGATAAGTGGCATTCAACAAAACCAAGGGGAATCGTTTCCAGCCTATTATGAGCGTTTCAAGGCGCTTGTTGCTTCTTGTCCACAACACCAAATGAAGGAAGAGCTTCTCCTCCAATATTTCTATGAAGGACTTCTCCCCATTGAGAGACAAATGCTTGATGCTTCAGCGGGCGGAGCTTTGGTTGACAAAACACCCGTGGCTGCCAAGACTCTAATTGCAAATCGAGCCTTGAATGCGCAACAATACGAAGGAGTTGGACAGAGAGAAGGGCCACGGCAACAACAAGTGAATGAGGTAAATGCAATTTCAGAATTACAATCTCAAATGGCTAATCTCACTCTTCTTTTGTCACAGGTTGTGGATGGAAACAAAGCACAAGGGCCGGCCATATGTGGAGTGTGTTCTATGCAGGGACATCTCAACGATCAATGCCCTCAATTGATTGAGAATGGGGAGTGGGAAACTGCCCAAGCCGTGGGTTTCCAAGGCCAAACCCAACAAAGACACGACCCCTACTCAAACACATACAATCCGGGATGGAGAGATCATCCAAACTTCAAGTGGAGGGATTCTCAGCAAGCACAGCCACAAAGCGGATTTAGACAGCCCCCTGGGATGTTTCCAAGGCCATATGCAGCCCCACAACCTCACCCAACTTCGGCCCAAACCAATTCAGGTTCGTCGTTAAATAATGATAAAATTCTTCAAGCACTAACCTCTTTGACGCAGGACATGCAGAGCATAAAAAATCAAGCTAAAGAGGTGGATGAATTGAAGAAACAAATGGGTCAAATGGCTGAATTCATGGGCCAATTCCGAGAACAAGGCAGGTTGCCTAGTTCAACCGTTGTTAATCCTAAGGGAGGATTTGAAACTGCCCAAGCAATCACGTTGAGAAGTGGTAAGCAGGTTGGAACTGATTCACAACCATCTAGATCAAGTCAAGAAGAGGACAAGAAGCTGCAATTGGAGGAGGATGAAGCACCCAAACCCACGGCAAGGAATGCACAATCCTTGCCGCGGCCAATCCCCACTTCAAAACCGTCCTCAACCATCAAGGTAAGTTCCAATATGAATTCTTCAAGCTCTACTCCACTAATTGTGCCCTTTCCTGGCAGGTTGCGGCAATCAAAGAAAGAGGATGCTGAAAAAGACATTCTAGAGACATTCCGGAAAGTTCAAGTCAATATCCCACTCCTTGATGCAATAAAGCAAGTCCCAAGGTATGCTAAGTTTTTGAAAGAGCTTTGTACAACAAGGAGAAGAATTTCTAACAAAGAAGTGGTTCAAGTAAGTGAGAATGTCTCTGCTGTCTTACAAAGGAAATTACCCCCTAAATGCAAAGATCCGGGTAGTTTTACAATTCCTTGCGTTATTGGTAGTACTAAGTTTGAACATGCTATGTTAGACTTAGGAGCTTCAATTAATGTCATGCCATACTCTATTTATGCATCTATGAACTTAGGTGAGCTTAAAAACGATGGTGTTATTATCCAATTAGCCGATCGTTCTAATGCATATCCAAAAGGAGTTTTGGAAGATGTTTTGGTGCAGGTTGGAAATCTGATTTTTCCAGCGGATTTTTATGTGCTTGACATGGAGGATACACCCCATTCTACCCCATTGCCGATCCTCCTTGGGAGACCTTTCATGAAAACAGCCCGCACCAAGATCGATGTGTTCAAAGGGACGTTGACAATGGAATTTGATGGGGAAGTTATTGATTTCAATCTTGCTGAAACTATTAAATTTCCTAAAGAAAATCATTCTTGTTTTGCTATTGATATATTCGATGAATTGGCGCAGGATTACCTTGATTCCTTGGATAGGGATCCCCTTGAATCAACAATTGCACAAGGGATTGGGCAAAAACCCAATATTGCCGTGCCTATAAGTGAAGAAGAGGCCGAGATGGTGGCTGCCCTAGAGTCACTACCTCAGCACCATGGTAAGCCTTCAAAACCAATTTCAATTCCAATTTCTACTAACAAGTTGTTACCCTCAGTGATTCAGGCACCCGTACTTGAGCTTAAACCATTGCCGGATCATTTGAAGTACGTCTTTTTGGGAGATAACGAGACATTGCCCGTCATTGTATCCTCCACACTCACGGCAACAGAGGAAGGAAAGTTAATTCAGGTGTTGAAAGAGCACAAAACAGCCATTGGATGGACATTGGCCGATATTAGGGGGATTAGCCCTACAACATGCATGCATCGCATACTTCTAGAGGAGGGGGCTAAACCAACTCGAGAGGCTCAACGCCGACTCAACCCTCCAATGATGGAAGTTGTGAAGAAGGAGATTATAAAGCTTCTTGATTGTGGAGTAATTTATCCAATCTCAGATAGCCGTTGGGTTTCACCAGTGCAATGTGTTCCAAAGAAATCCGGAGTCACTGTGGTGAAGAATGCCGAGAATGAACTTGTGCCCACACGTATCCAAACAGGTTGGAGAGTGTGCATTGACTATAGGAAGCTAAACGCCACCACGAGGAAGGACCACTTCCCTTTGCCGTTCATTGATCAAATGCTTGAAAGGTTAGCCGGTCATTCTTTTTATTGTTTTCTTGATGGGTACTCTGGATATAATCAGATTGTTATAGCTCCGGATGACCAAGAAAAGACCACTTTCACGTGCCCCTTTGGTACCTTTGCCTATCGTCGCATGCCATTCGGTTTATGCAATGCACCTGCCACCTTTCAAAGATGCATGGTAAGTATCTTTTCAGATTTTGTGGAGAAAATTATTGAGGTATTCATGGATGATTTTAGTGTTTTTGGGGATTCGTTTGATGGGTGCTTAGATAATCTCACTTTGATTCTAAAACGTTGCATTGAAACTAACCTCGTTTTGAATTGGGAAAAATGTCACTTTATGGTAAAACAAGGCATAGTTTTAGGTCATATCATTTCAGAAAGAGGAATTGAGGTTGATAAATCAAAAATAGATCTTGTACGCTACTTACCCTCTCCTACTTCGGTTAGAGAGGTTCGTTCTTTTCTTGGACATGCAGGATTCTATAGGCGATTCATCAAGGACTTTTCAAAGATTTCAAACCCTCTTTGCCGTCTCCTCCAGAAAGATGTGGCTTTTGACTTCAACGAGGAATGTGAGAAGGCCTTCAAACACCTCAAAGAGATGCTAACTTCGGCCCCCATCATAGTCCCACCAGATTGGAGCCTTCCTTTTGAGCTTATGTGTGATGCTTCGGATTATGCATTAGGAGCTGTTTTGGGACAAAGGAAGGACAAGAAGCCCCAGGTCATCTATTATGCATCTCGGACCTTGAATGATGCATAATTGAATTACTCTACCACTGAAAAAGAACTTCTTGCTGTTGTGTTTGCTTTAGATAAGTTTCGTTCTTATTTACTTGGTACTAAAGTTATTATTTACACTGACCATGCAGCTTTGAAGTATTTGTTCACCAAGAAAGAGGCCAAACCAAGACTCATTCGCTGGATGCTTCTTCTCCAAGAGTTCGATATTGAAATCCGGGACAAGAAGGGGAGTGAAAACGTGGTGGCTGATCACTTGAGCCGTATGGTGCATGAGGAGGATGCCGTGCCTATCCAAGAGACATTCCCAGATGAGCAGCTGCTGTCCATCAAGGTAAGTGAGCCATGGTATGCTGATGTAGTAAATTATTTGGTGTCTAAACACATTCCAAGAGAGCTAAACAAGCACCAAAGTGATAAACTTAAAAAGGATGCACGTTCTTATGTTTGGGATGACCCATACTTGTGGAAATATTGCCCTGATCAGGTTCTACGTAGGTGTGTGCATGATTCTGAGTTTAATTCAATTTTAACTTTTTGTCACACCTATGCATGTGGAGGTCACTTTGGTACGCAAAGAACAGCACATAAAGTTTTAGAATGTGGATTTTATTGGCCTACTATCTTTAGAGATGCTAGAACTTTTTGTATGACTTGTGATAGATGTCAAAGAACGGGCAATATAGGTCCTAAACAACAAATGCCGCAACACCCCATATTTAGTGTTGAAATCTTTGATGTTTGGGGTATTGATTTCATGGGTCCTTTTCCTTCCTCACATGGTTTCCTTTATATTTTGCTTGCTGTGGATTATGTGTCGAAATGGGTGGAAGCAAAAGCCACCCGAACTAATGATTCTAAAGTGGTTGCAGATTTTGTTAGAACTAACATATTTGCTAGATTTGGAATGCCAAGAGTCCTAATCAGTGATGGGGGTTCCCATTTTTGCAATCGAACCATTGAGGCGCTGCTCAAGAAGTATAATGTCACGCATAAGGTTTCAACACCTTATCACCCTCAAACTAGTGGGCAAGCCGAGGTTTCAAATAGAGAAATCAAGCAGATTTTGGAGAAAACTGTAGGGCCAACTCGGAAGGATTGGAGTTTGCGTTTGAATGATGCATTGTGGGCATATCGCACTGCCTATAAAACCCCAATTGGAATGTCCCCATTTCGGCTAGTCTATGGGAAACCATGTCATCTTCCCGTCGAGTTAGAACATCGTGCACATTGGGCTGTCAAAACATTCAACATGGACATTGATGCCGCAGGTCTTCATAGAAAGCTTCAATTGAATGAGTTAGAAGAAATTAGGAATGAAGCTTATGAGAATGCACGGATCTACAAGGCGAAAACAAAGGCATTCCATGACAAGATGATTCGTAGCCAGCTGTTCTCTATAGGGCAGAAAGTGTTACTTTTCAATTCTCGCCTTCGTCTATTTCCAGGTAAGTTGCGTTCTAGGTGGATTGGTCCTTTTGTGGTTACTAATGTTTTTCCTCATGGTGCAGTCCAAATTCAAAGTTTAAAAACGCAACAAGAATTCAAAGTGAATGGACATCGATTGAAGCCATATTATGAGCACTTTGAAGAGCACATTACGGAGGATATATCCCTTAATGCCGTGAGCCCCATTGAAGAATAGAGGGAAGGTTCGTCCGGCTGGAAGACGTTAAAGCAAGCGCTTCTTGGGAGGCAACCCATGCAAATAAAGACGACCTAGGAACTCTCCGGCTCCAAAACCAGATTTGCGTTTCTAAACTCTCTCTCTTTATTGCTTTTCCTTTGCCATCTTGTTATGTTAGTTAGTTGTGTTGATTGCTGTTTGCTTTCTGTGAGTATATGTTTGAAACATTGAGGACAATGTTTGGTTTAAGTGTGGGGGGGTAACAAAGTGTTTTTTGCATGAAATTCGTGGGTTTTTATCACCTATCACTTTGAATGTTGTTTTCAGTGTTTTTAAGTGTTTTTAAGCTGTTTTGGAGTTTTTTAGTGTGTTTTGAAAAGAAAATCCGAAAATACCATAAAAATTTGAAAAATTGTTTTGAAAAACCCAAAAAGAGTTGTTTTTGTGTGTTTGTTTGTGTCTTAGGGTACCTTCCAACACAATGATGAGGATTTGGTTTTTAATTGCATAACTGTTAAAGAAAGTTACAAACATGGATGGAAGTTTGATATGCTCTTTGGTTTATGCTTGGTTATAGTTGACATTCATGAATTCACATGTAATCACAAAAAGGATAAAATCAGTTTTTGTAACATGCTTGAAGGAAATAACTCAAACTAACGCTACAACCCTGAGAGACTTGAGTCTTTAACGTTCTTTGGAGAGTTAAAAATCTGTGCATTCTTTGTTTTCTAAAGTCGTTGCATGATCTCATTATTCTTTGCTTGGTTGCTACTTAGAAGGCGTTTCATCATTTAGTTCCAAATACTAGAACTCATACCCGTTTCATTCAAAGCATGAAATTGATTAGCATAACACATAATCAAGATGAAGTTGTTTAGTTTAAAACCAGAGCCAAAAAGCCTAACCCTTTGCATATGTATTGTAGGTTTAACCCTTTTGAGCCTTGTTTAGCCTATGTTCTTTGTTTACCCACATTATCCTTACCTAGCCTAGATTAGGACCATCCTTACCCTTGTTCTTAAGGCGTAGCTAAGCATGACCTAAGAATGAATTCCCTTTGTTCGATTATTTGGGCAGCAAACAAGTGTGGGGGAAGGGATTTATGTGTCTGATTGTGTGCCAACAAAGTATCAAGAGGCACGGGTAGAAGAAGAAAAAAAAGAAAAAGAAAGAAAAAAAAAAAGAGAAAAATTCGTGTGGAAAAGAAAAGGAAAAGAAAAGTTGTGACAAAGTATGAAAAGTGTTCAAAATAAGTGAGATTGAAGCTCACAAGTGTTGATTGTTGAAGAAGGGGTCCAAAACGTTGAAATTGGCCCTAAAAATATGTGTTTTCTGTCCCTTTGTGTTCAAAGTGTACGGCTGCATTCAAGAAAGGGAGTTCTAAGTGTCATATTCATTGCTTTGCTTGCTATTGCTTTAAGAACGTTTGTTTTCCTTACCTTTCTTTGTTAGCCAATACCCCCTAGCCCCGTTATAACCCTATACTTCAATCTTGAGTGTTGTGTGTTTCAATATGTGGAGGTTGGGATTGGTATGAGCATATGGTGTCCCTGGTTCTCGCGTCTAAGTAGTAGCATTCCGTTCATGAGATCATATCTATACATGCATTCCAGAAATTGCTTTCTTTGTCATAAACATATATGTGAGTATTAGTTTTCATATTTACATCAATCTTCTCACATATAACTAGTGTAGGGAGTGTAGTCAGAAAATCTGTGTGATTGAGTGCATATCTAGTAAGGAATTGAGGGATTCTCTAAGGCATGTTACTACATTCAAAATGTTGTTTTAATTGATTAAATGCGAGCTAATGTGTGGTAACTTTGATTAAGTATGTGCTCAAGGGTAGGGATAACTAATATCTGTGGGAGTAATGATCTTTGGCATGTTATGTATCATTGAAGATCCCTGAGGTGAACGTTGGAAGGTTTAGGTTATGTTTTGTTTGTTTTGTTTTGCTTGAGGACTAGCAAAAGCTAAGTGTGGGGGAATTTGATAGGAGCATATTTATGCTATTTAGTTAGTGTGTTTCCTTGCATTTGCTTAGCTATTTGTTGCTTAGTATAGTGTTTAAAGTCATTTTCGTGTGTTTTTAGGTCCAAGAAGCAAAGTTGGCAAAAAGATGCATTTTGGAGCATTTTAGAGCAAATCTGGGCTTGGAAGGGATAGCACAAGCAATGGGCATGAAGATGGACGAATTTGGAGTTTAAATGGAGTTGGGAATATGTTTCAAGGTTGGAGAAATAAATTCAAAACATTGAAGATAAGGAATCAGCTCAAAAGAAGGAGGATTATCCAAAACATTATCCAAACAACCTTATCTTATCTTATCTTATCCAATCCTTATCTTATCTTAACAAACCTTATCCTATCCTAATCCTTTTCTAATTCAATTCCTGGTACAATGAGGGTTTATTTTCTGATTGGGGGACATTTAAATTGAGTTTCTAGAAACTCTAAGCCTTGCCGCACCTAGCTTTTCAGAAAACTTGGTTTCCTTGCCTTGCAAGGCTTTCTAGAAGCCTTATCCCACCTTATCCTATTGTGCCGCACCTTAGGCCCTTTCCCATTGGAAATCTGATTGTTTTGAGCCTATTTCTGAATGGATTTGGCTTTCTAGAAGTCCCAATCTGATTCACCTAGGGTTTTGGTGCCTATATATATACAAATCAATCCTTTGCCGTGCACACCACCCCCCATACACAACCAATCACGCCAGAAATCATCCCCTACCCCCTGCCGTGCCATATCATCCACACAAACCCAGAAAACCCCTCTTGTGCCGCAGCTATTCAAGGAAGGAAGGAGAAGGTGTCACTCTAAGTCGTGACTACTGCTGGAGCGTTCTTAGGTGTTGTCTATCTTTGTTTTCAATGTTTCAATTCAGTATTCTTTGTTTAATTGCTGTCATGAGGAACTAAACCCCTATTAGTTAGAGGGGGAATTTGAAGCCATGAATATATGTTTCTTATGATTTGATTCACTCCAGTTATGATTTCATAAATTGTGAATGTGGTTTGCTTAACTGTTTTATTAAGAACTTGTTCTTGTGTGTTGATTAAGGATGCATACTTAGTTTACATGCATGAATTTGATGCTAGAATATAAGGGAATTTCACCTAATCGTTATGAACTTATATTCACAAGTAGTAAAGGTTGCTAGTCACAATCATGTTAAGTAAACCCTAGGCTGGATTAACATGCGTATTCCATAGTTATGAATGCCTTGTCAATGTTTATGATTTCCATGGAACTTAATGATCTTTGATATGTATCTCTATCATGCGTATTCCATAGTTAGGGAACTTGATAAGAATAATTTGGTTGTGATGCGTTATCCATTCAATTCAATGAACTTAGGGAAATCTGGGAATTAATTAGTTCAATACAATTAATTCGGAACATTGTCATTCATGGTTTATCGAAAGAGTAACTGGGAATCAAGTTGTATGCATATGTTTATGTGTGGATAAGGATCCCTCTAACTAGCCATTCACCCATTCAAATCACCAATTTCGTGCCTTTTTAAGTTGTCTTTACAATTTTGTTTGTTTAAGTTTAAATTCGTTCAAAAACAAATCCCCCTTTATTTTGAAGTGTTAGAATAGTTAAAATCTGTTTTGATTTGTGTTTTTAAGTGTCTTGAGTCAAGTTAAAATCTATTTTCGTCCAAAGTAGTGTTTAGAGTTCAAAACTGCCCAGTTTGTGTTTTTAGGCAGTTTTGAGTGTTTTTGTGCTGTTTTGAGTCTTTTGAGTTGTTTTAGTGTTTTAGAATTTAGTCTTGCATTCTTTGAGTCTAGTTTAGTGTTTTAAACTTTGTTTTTACGTTTTTGAGTCAGATTCAAGTGTTTAGCAATCCCTCCTAATCCCCGGTCCAGAACGATCCCTACTTATACATATACTACAACTGTCAAGAAGAGGGTTTAATTTGTGTGTCAAGTAATTCTCACATCAAATTTTGGCGCCGTTGCCGGGGATTAGCAAACTTGCTAATCTCCCTAGTTTCTGCCGTGTATTTTAACTTGTTTTTGTTTCTGTTTTGCTTAGTTTTCTGATTTGTTTTGTTTTCTTTGTTTTAGGTACTAGTGTATGACTCGAAGTTCTCAACCCGTTCACGCACATATCTTGGAGTTTAACGACGATTTTGAACGAGATTTGAGAAGGAAGAGGAAGCACCCAGAACCTGATCTACTTAGTTCAAGTTCTAATTCCGAATCTGAAGTTGAAATTGAAGAGGATTTGGAAGAGGAGCACGACATGGCTGCAGATAACCGAACAATCAAAGAACTTTCAGCCTCGGGATTGGACAATGCGACCCCTTTATGCATTCAATATCCTAGGGCGGCTCAAGGCAAAACTGATGAGTTTGAATTGAAGTCTAGCTTGTTGCACCACATCCCCAAATTCCACGGGTTGTCCATGGAAGATCCAAACAAGCACTTGAAGGAATTTGAAGTGGTTTGTTCAAGCATGACCCCTGTCAATGTTGATGGGAGTATATTGAAGATGAAAGCCTTTCCATTCTCTCTTTTGGAAAAGGCTAAGGATTGGCTCTACGAACTAGCACCTGGAACCGTTACTTCGTGGGAAAGCATGAAGCGCGCATTCTTAGAGAAATTTTTCCCAACTTCAAGATCATTCTCTTGAGGAAAAAGATAAGTGGCATTCAACAAAACCAAGGGGAATCGTTTCCAGCCTATTATGAGCGTTTCAAGGCGCTTGTTGCTTCTTGTCCACAACACCAAATGAAGGAAGAGCTTCTCCTCCAATATTTCTATGAAGGACTTCTCCCCATTGAGAGACAAATGCTTGATGCTTCAGCGGGCGGAGCTTTGGTTGACAAAACACCCGTGGCTGCCAAGACTCTAATTGCAAATCGAGCCTTGAATGCGCAACAATACGAAGGAGTTGGACAGAGAGAAGGGCCACGGCAACAACAAGTGAATGAGGTAAATGCAATTTCAGAATTACAATCTCAAATGGCTAATCTCACTCTTCTTTTGTCACAGGTTGTGGATGGAAACAAAGCACAAGGGCCGGCCATATGTGGAGTGTGTTCTATGCAGGGACATCTCAACGATCAATGCCCTCAATTGATTGAGAATGGGGGGTGGGAAACTGCCCAAGCCGTGGGTTTCCAAGGCCAAACCCAACAAAGACACGACCCCTACTCAAACACATACAATCCGGGATGGAGAGATCATCCAAACTTCAAGTGGAGGGATTCTCAGCAAGCACAGCCACAAAGCGGATTTAGACAGCCCCCTGGGATGTTTCCAAGGCCATATGCAGCCCCACAACCTCACCCAACTTCGGCCCAAACCAATTCAGGTTCGTCGTTAAATAATGATAAAATTCTTCAAGCACTAACCTCTTTGACGCAGGACATGCAGAGCATAAAAAATCAAGCTAAAGAGGTGGATGAATTGAAGAAACAAATGGGTCAAATGGCTGAATTCATGGGCCAATTCCGAGAACAAGGCAGGTTGCCTAGTTCAACCGTTGTTAATCCTAAGGGAGGATTTGAAACTGCCCAAGCAATCACGTTGAGAAGTGGTAAGCAGGTTGGAACTGATTCACAACCATCTAGATCAAGTCAAGAAGAGGACAAGAAGCTGCAATTGGAGGAGGATGAAGCACCCAAACCCACGGCAAGGAATGCACAATCCTTGCCGCGGCCAATCCCCACTTCAAAACCGTCCTCAACCATCAAGGTAAGTTCCAATATGAATTCTTCAAGCTCTACTCCACTAATTGTGCCCTTTCCTGGCAAGTTGCGGCAATCAAAGAAAGAGGATGCTGAAAAAGACATTCTAGAGACATTCCGGAAAGTTCAAGTCAATATCCCACTCCTTGATGCAATAAAGCAAGTCCCAAGGTATGCTAAGTTTTTGAAAGAGCTTTGTACAACAAGGAGAAGAATTTCTAACAAAGAAGTGGTTCAAGTAAGTGAGAATGTCTCTGCTGTCTTACAAAGGAAATTACCCCCTAAATGCAAAGATCCGGGTAGTTTTACAATTCCTTGCGTTATTGGTAGTACTAAGTTTGAACATGCTATGTTAGACTTAGGAGCTTCAATTAATGTCATGCCATACTCTATTTATGCATCTATGAACTTAGGTGAGCTTAAAAACGATGGTGTTATTATCCAATTAGCCGATCGTTCTAATGCATATCCAAAAGGAGTTTTGGAAGATGTTTTGGTGCAGGTTGGAAATCTGATTTTTCCAGCGGATTTTTATGTGCTTGACATGGAGGATACACCCCATTCTACCCCATTGCTGATCCTCCTTGGGAGACCTTTCATGAAAACAGCCCGCACCAAGATCGATGTGTTCAAAGGGACGTTGACAATGGAATTTGATGGGGAAGTTATTGATTTCAATCTTGCTGAAACTATTAAATTTCCTAAAGAAAATCATTCTTGTTTTGCTATTGATATATTCGATGAATTGGCGCAGGATTACCTTGATTCCTTGGATAGGGATCCCCTTGAATCAACAATTGCACAAGGGATTGGGCAAAAACCCAATATTGCCGTGCCTATAAGTGAAGAAGAGGCCGAGATGGTGGCTGCCCTAGAGTCACTACCTCAGCACCATGGTAAGCCTTCAAAACCAATTTCAATTCCAATTTCTACTAACAAGTTGTTACCCTCAGTGATTCAGGCACCCGTACTTGAGCTTAAACCATTGCCGGATCATTTGAAGTACGTCTTTTTGGGAGATAACGAGACATTGCCCGTCATTGTATCCTCCACACTCACGGCAACAGAGGAAGGAAAGTTAATTCAGGTGTTGAAAGAGCACAAAACAGCCATTGGATGGACATTGGCCGATATTAGGGGGATTAGCCCTACAACATGCATGCATCGCATACTTCTAGAGGAGGGGGCTAAACCAACTCGAGAGGCTCAACGCCGACTCAACCCTCCAATGATGGAAGTTGTGAAGAAGGAGATTATAAAGCTTCTTGATTGTGGAGTAATTTATCCAATCTCAGATAGCCGTTGGGTTTCACCAGTGCAATGTGTTCCAAAGAAATCCGGAGTCACTGTGGTGAAGAATGCCGAGAATGAACTTGTGCCCACACGTATCCAAACAGGTTGGAGAGTGTGCATTGACTATAGGAAGCTAAACGCCACCACGAGGAAGGACCACTTCCCTTTGCCGTTCATTGATCAAATGCTTGAAAGGTTAGCCGGTCATTCTTTTTATTGTTTTCTTGATGGGTACTCTGGATATAATCAGATTGTTATAGCTCCGGATGACCAAGAAAAGACCACTTTCACGTGCCCCTTTGGTACCTTTGCCTATCGTCGCATGCCATTCGGTTTATGCAATGCACCTGCCACCTTTCAAAGATGCATGGTAAGTATCTTTTCAGATTTTGTGGAGAAAATTATTGAGGTATTCATGGATGATTTTAGTGTTTTTGGGGATTCGTTTGATGGGTGCTTAGATAATCTCACTTTGATTCTAAAACGTTGCATTGAAACTAACCTCGTTTTGAATTGGGAAAAATGTCACTTTATGGTAAAACAAGGCATAGTTTTAGGTCATATCATTTCAGAAAGAGGAATTGAGGTTGATAAATCAAAAATAGATCTTGTACGCTACTTACCCTCTCCTACTTCGGTTAGAGAGGTTCGTTCTTTTCTTGGACATGCAGGATTCTATAGGCGATTCATCAAGGACTTTTCAAAGATTTCAAACCCTCTTTGCCGTCTCCTCCAGAAAGATGTGGCTTTTGACTTCAACGAGGAATGTGAGAAGGCCTTCAAACACCTCAAAGAGATGCTAACTTCGGCCCCCATCATAGTCCCACCAGATTGGAGCCTTCCTTTTGAGCTTATGTGTGATGCTTCGGATTATGCATTAGGAGCTATTTTGGGACAAAGGAAGGACAAGAAGCCCCAGGTCATCTATTATGCATCTCGGACCTTGAATGATGCATAATTGAATTACTCTACCACTGAAAAAGAACTTCTTGCTGTTGTGTTTGCTTTAGATAAGTTTCGTTCTTATTTACTTGGTACTAAAGTTATTATTTACACTGACCATGCAGCTTTGAAGTATTTGTTCACCAAGAAAGAGGCCAAACCAAGACTCATTCGCTGGATGCTTCTTCTCCAAGAGTTCGATATTGAAATCCGGGACAAGAAGGGGAGTGAAAACGTGGTGGCTGATCACTTGAGCCGTATGGTGCATGAGGAGGATGCCGTGCCTATCCAAGAGACATTCCCAGATGAGCAGCTGCTGTCCATCAAGGTAAGTGAGCCATGGTATGCTGATGTAGTAAATTATTTGGTGTCTAAACACATTCCAAGAGAGCTAAACAAGCACCAAAGTGATAAACTTAAAAAGGATGCACGTTCTTATGTTTGGGATGACCCATACTTGTGGAAATATTGCCCTGATCAGGTTCTACGTAGGTGTGTGCATGATTCTGAGTTTAATTCAATTTTAACTTTTTGTCACACCTATGCATGTGGAGGTCACTTTGGTACGCAAAGAACAGCACATAAAGTTTTAGAATGTGGATTTTATTGGCCTACTATCTTTAGAGATGCTAGAACTTTTTGTATGACTTGTGATAGATGTCAAAGAACGGGCAATATAGGTCCTAAACAACAAATGCCGCAACACCCCATATTTAGTGTTGAAATCTTTGATGTTTGGGGTATTGATTTCATGGGTCCTTTTCCTTCCTCACATGGTTTCCTTTATATTTTGCTTGCTGTGGATTATGTGTCGAAATGGGTGGAAGCAAAAGCCACCCGAACTAATGATTCTAAAGTGGTTGCAGATTTTGTTAGAACTAACATATTTGCTAGATTTGGAATGCCAAGAGTCCTAATCAGTGATGGGGGTTCCCATTTTTGCAATCGAACCATTGAGGCGCTGCTCAAGAAGTATAATGTCACGCATAAGGTTTCAACACCTTATCACCCTCAAACTAGTGGGCAAGCCGAGGTTTCAAATAGAGAAATCAAGC
The DNA here is from genome assembly GCA_024362995.1 of Heteromeles arbutifolia. Lineage (NCBI taxonomy): Eukaryota > Viridiplantae > Streptophyta > Magnoliopsida > Rosales > Rosaceae > Heteromeles > Heteromeles arbutifolia. Next base: position 30,349,421 of record JANCRC010000002.1, on the reverse strand, counting down.
AGATTTTGGAGAAAACTGTAGGGCCAACTCGGAAGGATTGGAGTTTGCGTTTGAATGATGCATTGTGGGCATATCGCACTGCCTATAAAACCCCAATTGGAATGTCCCCATTTCGGCTAGTCTATGGGAAACCATGTCATCTTCCCGTCGAGTTAGAACATCGTGCACATTGGGCTGTCAAAACATTCAACATGGACATTGATGCCGCAGGTCTTCATAGAAAGCTTCAATTGAATGAGTTAGAAGAAATTAGGAATGAAGCTTATGAGAATGCACGGATCTACAAGGCGAAAACAAAGGCATTCCATGACAAGATGATTCGTAGCCAGCTGTTCTCTATAGGGCAGAAAGTGTTACTTTTCAATTCTCGCCTTCGTCTATTTCCAGGTAAGTTGCGTTCTAGGTGGATTGGTCCTTTTGTGGTTACTAATGTTTTTCCTCATGGTGCAGTCCAAATTCAAAGTTTAAAAACGCAACAAGAATTCAAAGTGAATGGACATCGATTGAAGCCATATTATGAGCACTTTGAAGAGCACATTACGGAGGATATATCCCTTAATGCCGTGAGCCCCATTGAAGAATAGAGGGAAGGTTCGTCCGGCTGGAAGACGTTAAAGCAAGCGCTTCTTGGGAGGCAACCCATGCAAATAAAGACGACCTAGGAACTCTCCGGCTCCAAAACCAGATTTGCGTTTCTAAACTCTCTCTCTTTATTGCTTTTCCTTTGCCATCTTGTTATGTTAGTTAGTTGTGTTGATTGCTGTTTGCTTTCTGTGAGTATATGTTTGAAACATTGAGGACAATGTTTGGTTTAAGTGTGGGGGGGTAACAAAGTGTTTTTTGCATGAAATTCGTGGGTTTTTATCACCTATCACTTTGAATGTTGTTTTCAGTGTTTTTAAGTGTTTTTAAGCTGTTTTGGAGTTTTTTAGTGTGTTTTGAAAAGAAAATCCGAAAATACCATAAAAATTTGAAAAATTGTTTTGAAAAACCCAAAAAGAGTTGTTTTTGTGTGTTTGTTTGTGTCTTAGGGTACCTTCCAACACAATGATGAGGATTTGGTTTTTAATTGCATAACTGTTAAAGAAAGTTACAAACATGGATGGAAGTTTGATATGCTCTTTGGTTTATGCTTGGTTATAGTTGACATTCATGAATTCACATGTAATCACAAAAAGGATAAAATCAGTTTTTGTAACATGCTTGAAGGAAATAACTCAAACTAACGCTACAACCCTGAGAGACTTGAGTCTTTAACGTTCTTTGGAGAGTTAAAAATCTGTGCATTCTTTGTTTTCTAAAGTCGTTGCATGATCTCATTATTCTTTGCTTGGTTGCTACTTAGAAGGCGTTTCATCATTTAGTTCCAAATACTAGAACTCATACCCGTTTCATTCAAAGCATGAAATTGATTAGCATAACACATAATCAAGATGAAGTTGTTTAGTTTAAAACCAGAGCCAAAAAGCCTAACCCTTTGCATATGTATTGTAGGTTTAACCCTTTTGAGCCTTGTTTAGCCTATGTTCTTTGTTTACCCACATTATCCTTACCTAGCCTAGATTAGGACCATCCTTACCCTTGTTCTTAAGGCGTAGCTAAGCATGACCTAAGAATGAATTCCCTTTGTTCGATTATTTGGGCAGCAAACAAGTGTGGGGGAAGGGATTTATGTGTCTGATTGTGTGCCAACAAAGTATCAAGAGGCACGGGTAGAAGAAGAAAAAAAAGAAAAAGAAAGAAAAAAAAAAAGAGAAAAATTCGTGTGGAAAAGAAAAGGAAAAGAAAAGTTGTGACAAAGTATGAAAAGTGTTCAAAATAAGTGAGATTGAAGCTCACAAGTGTTGATTGTTGAAGAAGGGGTCCAAAACGTTGAAATTGGCCCTAAAAATATGTGTTTTCTGTCCCTTTGTGTTCAAAGTGTACGGCTGCATTCAAGAAAGGGAGTTCTAAGTGTCATATTCATTGCTTTGCTTGCTATTGCTTTAAGAACGTTTGTTTTCCTTACCTTTCTTTGTTAGCCAATACCCCCTAGCCCCGTTATAACCCTATACTTCAATCTTGAGTGTTGTGTGTTTCAATATGTGGAGGTTGGGATTGGTATGAGCATATGGTGTCCCTGGTTCTCGCGTCTAAGTAGTAGCATTCCGTTCATGAGATCATATCTATACATGCATTCCAGAAATTGCTTTCTTTGTCATAAACATATATGTGAGTATTAGTTTTCATATTTACATCAATCTTCTCACATATAACTAGTGTAGGGAGTGTAGTCAGAAAATCTGTGTGATTGAGTGCATATCTAGTAAGGAATTGAGGGATTCTCTAAGGCATGTTACTACATTCAAAATGTTGTTTTAATTGATTAAATGCGAGCTAATGTGTGGTAACTTTGATTAAGTATGTGCTCAAGGGTAGGGATAACTAATATCTGTGGGAGTAATGATCTTTGGCATGTTATGTATCATTGAAGATCCCTGAGGTGAACGTTGGAAGGTTTAGGTTATGTTTTGTTTGTTTTGTTTTGCTTGAGGACTAGCAAAAGCTAAGTGTGGGGGAATTTGATAGGAGCATATTTATGCTATTTAGTTAGTGTGTTTCCTTGCATTTGCTTAGCTATTTGTTGCTTAGTATAGTGTTTAAAGTCATTTTCGTGTGTTTTTAGGTCCAAGAAGCAAAGTTGGCAAAAAGATGCATTTTGGAGCATTTTAGAGCAAATCTGGGCTTGGAAGGGATAGCACAAGCAATGGGCATGAAGATGGACGAATTTGGAGTTTAAATGGAGTTGGGAATATGTTTCAAGGTTGGAGAAATAAATTCAAAACATTGAAGATAAGGAATCAGCTCAAAAGAAGGAGGATTATCCAAAACATTATCCAAACAACCTTATCTTATCTTATCTTATCCAATCCTTATCTTATCTTAACAAACCTTATCCTATCCTAATCCTTTTCTAATTCAATTCCTGGTACAATGAGGGTTTATTTTCTGATTGGGGGACATTTAAATTGAGTTTCTAGAAACTCTAAGCCTTGCCGCACCTAGCTTTTCAGAAAACTTGGTTTCCTTGCCTTGCAAGGCTTTCTAGAAGCCTTATCCCACCTTATCCTATTGTGCCGCACCTTAGGCCCTTTCCCATTGGAAATCTGATTGTTTTGAGCCTATTTCTGAATGGATTTGGCTTTCTAGAAGTCCCAATCTGATTCACCTAGGGTTTTGGTGCCTATATATATACAAATCAATCCTTTGCCGTGCACACCACCCCCCATACACAACCAATCACGCCAGAAATCATCCCCTACCCCCTGCCGTGCCATATCATCCACACAAACCCAGAAAACCCCTCTTGTGCCGCAGCTATTCAAGGAAGGAAGGAGAAGGTGTCACTCTAAGTCGTGACTACTGCTGGAGCGTTCTTAGGTGTTGTCTATCTTTGTTTTCAATGTTTCAATTCAGTATTCTTTGTTTAATTGCTGTCATGAGGAACTAAACCCCTATTTGTTAGAGGGGGAATTTGAAGCCATGAATATATGTTTCTTATGATTTGATTCACTCCAGTTATGATTTCATAAATTGTGAATGTGGTTTGCTTAACTGTTTTATTAAGAACTTGTTCTTGTGTGTTGATTAAGGATGCATACTTAGTTTACATGCATGAATTTGATGCTAGAATATAAGGGAATTTCACCTAATCGTTATGAACTTATATTCACAAGTAGTAAAGGTTGCTAGTCACAATCATGTTAAGTAAACCCTAGGCTGGATTAACATGCGTATTCCATAGTTATGAATGCCTTGTCAATGTTTATGATTTCCATGGAACTTAATGATCTTTGATATGTATCTCTATCATGCGTATTCCATAGTTAGGGAACTTGATAAGAATAATTTGGTTGTGATGCGTTATCCATTCAATTCAATGAACTTAGGGAAATCTGGGAATTAATTAGTTCAATACAATTAATTCGGAACATTGTCATTCATGGTTTATCGAAAGAGTAACTGGGAATCAAGTTGTATGCATATGTTTATGTGTGGATAAGGATCCCTCTAACTAGCCATTCACCCATTCAAATCACCAATTTCGTGCCTTTTTAAGTTGTCTTTACAATTTTGTTTGTTTAAGTTTAAATTCGTTCAAAAACAAATCCCCCTTTATTTTGAAGTGTTAGAATAGTTAAAATCTGTTTTGATTTGTGTTTTTAAGTGTCTTGAGTCAAGTTAAAATCTATTTTCGTCCAAAGTAGTGTTTAGAGTTCAAAACTGCCCAGTTTGTGTTTTTAGGCAGTTTTGAGTCTTTTGAGTTGTTTTAGTGTTTTAGAATTTAGTCTTGCATTCTTTGAGTCTAGTTTAGTGTTTTAAACTTTGTTTTTACGTTTTTGAGTCAGATTCAAGTGTTTAGCAATCCCTCCTAATCCCCGGTCCAGAACGATCCCTACTTATACATATACTACAACTGTCAAGAAGAGGGTTTAATTTGTGTGTCAAGTAATTCTCACATCAAATTTTGGCGCCGTTGCCGGGGATTAGCAAACTTGCTAATCTCCCTAGTTTCTGCCGTGTATTTTAACTTGTTTTTGTTTTTGTTTTGCTTAGTTTTCTGATTTGTTTTGTTTTCTTTGTTTTAGGTACTAGTGTATGACTCGAAGTTCTCAACCCGTTCACGCACATATCTTGGAGTTTAACGACGATTTTGAACGAGATTTGAGAAGGAAGAGGAAGCACCCAGAACCTGATCTACTTAGTTCAAGTTCTAATTCCGAATCTGAAGTTGAAATTGAAGAGGATTTGGAAGAGGAGCACGACATGGCTGCAGATAACCGAACAATCAAAGAACTTTCAGCCTCGGGATTGGACAATGCGACCCCTTTATGCATTCAATATCCTAGGGCGGCTCAAGGCAAAACTGATGAGTTTGAATTGAAGTCTAGCTTGTTGCACCACATCCCCAAATTCCACGGGTTGTCCATGGAAGATCCAAACAAGCACTTGAAGGAATTTGAAGTGGTTTGTTCAAGCATGACCCCTGTCAATGTTGATGGGAGTATATTGAAGATGAAAGCCTTTCCATTCTCTCTTTTGGAAAAGGCTAAGGATTGGCTCTACGAACTAGCACCTGGAACCGTTACTTCGTGGGAAAGCATGAAGCGCGCATTCTTAGAGAAATTTTTCCCAACTTCAAGAGTCATTCTCTTGAGGAAAAAGATAAGTGGCATTCAACAAAACCAAGGGGAATCGTTTCCAGCCTATTATGAGCGTTTCAAGGCGCTTGTTGCTTCTTGTCCACAACACCAAATGAAGGAAGAGCTTCTCCTCCAATATTTCTATGAAGGACTTCTCCCCATTGAGAGACAAATGCTTGATGCTTCAGCGGGCGGAGCTTTGGTTGACAAAACACCCGTGGCTGCCAAGACTCTAATTGCAAATCGAGCCTTGAATGCGCAACAATACGAAGGAGTTGGACAGAGAGAAGGGCCACGGCAACAACAAGTGAATGAGGTAAATGCAATTTCAGAATTACAATCTCAAATGGCTAATCTCACTCTTCTTTTGTCACAGGTTGTGGATGGAAACAAAGCACAAGGGCCGGCCATATGTGGAGTGTGTTCTATGCAGGGACATCTCAACGATCAATGCCCTCAATTGATTGAGAATGGGGAGTGGGAAACTGCCCAAGCCGTGGGTTTCCAAGGCCAAACCCAACAAAGACACGACCCCTACTCAAACACATACAATCCGGGATGGAGAGATCATCCAAACTTCAAGTGGAGGGATTCTCAGCAAGCACAGCCACAAAGCGGATTTAGACAGCCCCCTGGGATGTTTCCAAGGCCATATGCAGCCCCACAACCTCACCCAACTTCGGCCCAAACCAATTCAGGTTCGTCGTTAAATAATGATAAAATTCTTCAAGCACTAACCTCTTTGACGCAGGACATGCAGAGCATAAAAAATCAAGCTAAAGAGGTGGATGAATTGAAGAAACAAATGGGTCAAATGGCTGAATTCATGGGCCAATTCCGAGAACAAGGCAGGTTGCCTAGTTCAACCGTTGTTAATCCTAAGGGAGGATTTGAAACTGCCCAAGCAATCACGTTGAGAAGTGGTAAGCAGGTTGGAACTGATTCACAACCATCTAGATCAAGTCAAGAAGAGGACAAGAAGCTGCAATTGGAGGAGGATGAAGCACCCAAACCCACGGCAAGGAATGCACAATCCTTGCCGCGGCCAATCCCCACTTCAAAACCGTCCTCAACCATCAAGGTAAGTTCCAATATGAATTCTTCAAGCTCTACTCCACTAATTGTGCCCTTTCCTGGCAGGTTGCGGCAATCAAAGAAAGAGGATGCTGAAAAAGACATTCTAGAGACATTCCGGAAAGTTCAAGTCAATATCCCACTCCTTGATGCAATAAAGCAAGTCCCAAGGTATGCTAAGTTTTTGAAAGAGCTTTGTACAACAAGGAGAAGAATTTCTAACAAAGAAGTGGTTCAAGTAAGTGAGAATGTCTCTGCTGTCTTACAAAGGAAATTACCCCCTAAATGCAAAGATCCGGGTAGTTTTACAATTCCTTGCGTTATTGGTAGTACTAAGTTTGAACATGCTATGTTAGACTTAGGAGCTTCAATTAATGTCATGCCATACTCTATTTATGCATCTATGAACTTAGGTGAGCTTAAAAACGATGGTGTTATTATCCAATTAGCCGATCGTTCTAATGCATATCCAAAAGGAGTTTTGGAAGATGTTTTGGTGCAGGTTGGAAATCTGATTTTTCCAGCGGATTTTTATGTGCTTGACATGGAGGATACACCCCATTCTACCCCATTGCCGATCCTCCTTGGGAGACCTTTCATGAAAACAGCCCGCACCAAGATCGATGTGTTCAAAGGGACGTTGACAATGGAATTTGATGGGGAAGTTATTGATTTCAATCTTGCTGAAACTATTAAATTTCCTAAAGAAAATCATTCTTGTTTTGCTATTGATATATTCGATGAATTGGCGCAGGATTACCTTGATTCCTTGGATAGGGATCCCCTTGAATCAACAATTGCACAAGGGATTGGGCAAAAACCCAATATTGCCGTGCCTATAAGTGAAGAAGAGGCCGAGATGGTGGCTGCCCTAGAGTCACTACCTCAGCACCATGGTAAGCCTTCAAAACCAATTTCAATTCCAATTTCTACTAACAAGTTGTTACCCTCAGTGATTCAGGCACCCGTACTTGAGCTTAAACCATTGCCGGATCATTTGAAGTACGTCTTTTTGGGAGATAACGAGACATTGCCCGTCATTGTATCCTCCACACTCACGGCAACAGAGGAAGGAAAGTTAATTCAGGTGTTGAAAGAGCACAAAACAGCCATTGGATGGACATTGGCCGATATTAGGGGGATTAGCCCTACAACATGCATGCATCGCATACTTCTAGAGGAGGGGGCTAAACCAACTCGAGAGGCTCAACGCCGACTCAACCCTCCAATGATGGAAGTTGTGAAGAAGGAGATTATAAAGCTTCTTGATTGTGGAGTAATTTATCCAATCTCAGATAGCCGTTGGGTTTCACCAGTGCAATGTGTTCCAAAGAAATCCGGAGTCACTGTGGTGAAGAATGCCGAGAATGAACTTGTGCCCACACGTATCCAAACAGGTTGGAGAGTGTGCATTGACTATAGGAAGCTAAACGCCACCACGAGGAAGGACCACTTCCCTTTGCCGTTCATTGATCAAATGCTTGAAAGGTTAGCCGGTCATTCTTTTTATTGTTTTCTTGATGGGTACTCTGGATATAATCAGATTGTTATAGCTCCGGATGACCAAGAAAAGACCACTTTCACGTGCCCCTTTGGTACCTTTGCCTATCGTCGCATGCCATTCGGTTTATGCAATGCACCTGCCACCTTTCAAAGATGCATGGTAAGTATCTTTTCAGATTTTGTGGAGAAAATTATTGAGGTATTCATGGATGATTTTAGTGTTTTTGGGGATTCGTTTGATGGGTGCTTAGATAATCTCACTTTGATTCTAAAACGTTGCATTGAAACTAACCTCGTTTTGAATTGGGAAAAATGTCACTTTATGGTAAAACAAGGCATAGTTTTAGGTCATATCATTTCAGAAAGAGGAATTGAGGTTGATAAATCAAAAATAGATCTTGTACGCTACTTACCCTCTCCTACTTCGGTTAGAGAGGTTCGTTCTTTTCTTGGACATGCAGGATTCTATAGGCGATTCATCAAGGACTTTTCAAAGATTTCAAACCCTCTTTGCCGTCTCCTCCAGAAAGATGTGGCTTTTGACTTCAACGAGGAATGTGAGAAGGCCTTCAAACACCTCAAAGAGATGCTAACTTCGGCCCCCATCATAGTCCCACCAGATTGGAGCCTTCCTTTTGAGCTTATGTGTGATGCTTCGGATTATGCATTAGGAGCTGTTTTGGGACAAAGGAAGGACAAGAAGCCCCAGGTCATCTATTATGCATCTCGGACCTTGAATGATGCATAATTGAATTACTCTACCACTGAAAAAGAACTTCTTGCTGTTGTGTTTGCTTTAGATAAGTTTCGTTCTTATTTACTTGGTACTAAAGTTATTATTTACACTGACCATGCAGCTTTGAAGTATTTGTTCACCAAGAAAGAGGCCAAACCAAGACTCATTCGCTGGATGCTTCTTCTCCAAGAGTTCGATATTGAAATCCGGGACAAGAAGGGGAGTGAAAACGTGGTGGCTGATCACTTGAGCCGTATGGTGCATGAGGAGGATGCCGTGCCTATCCAAGAGACATTCCCAGATGAGCAGCTGCTGTCCATCAAGGTAAGTGAGCCATGGTATGCTGATGTAGTAAATTATTTGGTGTCTAAACACATTCCAAGAGAGCTAAACAAGCACCAAAGTGATAAACTTAAAAAGGATGCACGTTCTTATGTTTGGGATGACCCATACTTGTGGAAATATTGCCCTGATCAGGTTCTACGTAGGTGTGTGCATGATTCTGAGTTTAATTCAATTTTAACTTTTTGTCACACCTATGCATGTGGAGGTCACTTTGGTACGCAAAGAACAGCACATAAAGTTTTAGAATGTGGATTTTATTGGCCTACTATCTTTAGAGATGCTAGAACTTTTTGTATGACTTGTGATAGATGTCAAAGAACGGGCAATATAGGTCCTAAACAACAAATGCCGCAACACCCCATATTTAGTGTTGAAATCTTTGATGTTTGGGGTATTGATTTCATGGGTCCTTTTCCTTCCTCACATGGTTTCCTTTATATTTTGCTTGCTGTGGATTATGTGTCGAAATGGGTGGAAGCAAAAGCCACCCGAACTAATGATTCTAAAGTGGTTGCAGATTTTGTTAGAACTAACATATTTGCTAGATTTGGAATGCCAAGAGTCCTAATCAGTGATGGGGGTTCCCATTTTTGCAATCGAACCATTGAGGCGCTGCTCAAGAAGTATAATGTCACGCATAAGGTTTCAACACCTTATCACCCTCAAACTAGTGGGCAAGCCGAGGTTTCAAATAGAGAAATCAAGCAGATTTTGGAGAAAACTGTAGGGCCAACTCGGAAGGATTGGAGTTTGCGTTTGAATGATGCATTGTGGGCATATCGCACTGCCTATAAAACCCCAATTGGAATGTCCCCATTTCGGCTAGTCTATGGGAAACCATGTCATCTTCCCGTCGAGTTAGAACATCGTGCACATTGGGCTGTCAAAACATTCAACATGGACATTGATGCCGCAGGTCTTCATAGAAAGCTTCAATTGAATGAGTTAGAAGAAATTAGGAATGAAGCTTATGAGAATGCACGGATCTACAAGGCGAAAACAAAGGCATTCCATGACAAGATGATTCGTAGCCAGCTGTTCTCTATAGGGCAGAAAGTGTTACTTTTCAATTCTCGCCTTCGTCTATTTCCAGGTAAGTTGCGTTCTAGGTGGATTGGTCCTTTTGTGGTTACTAATGTTTTTCCTCATGGTGCAGTCCAAATTCAAAGTTTAAAAACGCAACAAGAATTCAAAGTGAATGGACATCGATTGAAGCCATATTATGAGCACTTTGAAGAGCACATTACGGAGGATATATCCCTTAATGCCGTGAGCCCCATTGAAGAATAGAGGGAAGGTTCGTCCGGCTGGAAGACGTTAAAGCAAGCGCTTCTTGGGAGGCAACCCATGCAAATAAAGACGACCTAGGAACTCTCCGGCTCCAAAACCAGATTTGCGTTTCTAAACTCTCTCTCTTTATTGCTTTTCCTTTGCCATCTTGTTATGTTAGTTAGTTGTGTTGATTGCTGTTTGCTTTCTGTGAGTATATGTTTGAAACATTGAGGACAATGTTTGGTTTAAGTGTGGGGGGGTAACAAAGTGTTTTTTGCATGAAATTCGTGGGTTTTTATCACCTATCACTTTGAATGTTGTTTTCAGTGTTTTTAAGTGTTTTTAAGCTGTTTTGGAGTTTTTTAGTGTGTTTTGAAAAGAAAATCCGAAAATACCATAAAAATTTGAAAAATTGTTTTGAAAAACCCAAAAAGAGTTGTTTTTGTGTGTTTGTTTGTGTCTTAGGGTACCTTCCAACACAATGATGAGGATTTGGTTTTTAATTGCATAACTGTTAAAGAAAGTTACAAACATGGATGGAAGTTTGATATGCTCTTTGGTTTATGCTTGGTTATAGTTGACATTCATGAATTCACATGTAATCACAAAAAGGATAAAATCAGTTTTTGTAACATGCTTGAAGGAAATAACTCAAACTAACGCTACAACCCTGAGAGACTTGAGTCTTTAACGTTCTTTGGAGAGTTAAAAATCTGTGCATTCTTTGTTTTCTAAAGTCGTTGCATGATCTCATTATTCTTTGCTTGGTTGCTACTTAGAAGGCGTTTCATCATTTAGTTCCAAATACTAGAACTCATACCCGTTTCATTCAAAGCATGAAATTGATTAGCATAACACATAATCAAGATGAAGTTGTTTAGTTTAAAACCAGAGCCAAAAAGCCTAACCCTTTGCATATGTATTGTAGGTTTAACCCTTTTGAGCCTTGTTTAGCCTATGTTCTTTGTTTACCCACATTATCCTTACCTAGCCTAGATTAGGACCATCCTTACCCTTGTTCTTAAGGCGTAGCTAAGCATGACCTAAGAATGAATTCCCTTTGTTCGATTATTTGGGCAGCAAACAAGTGTGGGGGAAGGGATTTATGTGTCTGATTGTGTGCCAACAAAGTATCAAGAGGCACGGGTAGAAGAAGAAAAAAAAGAAAAAGAAAGAAAAAAAAAAAGAGAAAAATTCGTGTGGAAAAGAAAAGGAAAAGAAAAGTTGTGACAAAGTATGAAAAGTGTTCAAAATAAGTGAGATTGAAGCTCACAAGTGTTGATTGTTGAAGAAGGGGTCCAAAACGTTGAAATTGGCCCTAAAAATATGTGTTTTCTGTCCCTTTGTGTTCAAAGTGTACGGCTGCATTCAAGAAAGGGAGTTCTAAGTGTCATATTCATTGCTTTGCTTGCTATTGCTTTAAGAACGTTTGTTTTCCTTACCTTTCTTTGTTAGCCAATACCCCCTAGCCCCGTTATAACCCTATACTTCAATCTTGAGTGTTGTGTGTTTCAATATGTGGAGGTTGGGATTGGTATGAGCATATGGTGTCCCTGGTTCTCGCGTCTAAGTAGTAGCATTCCGTTCATGAGATCATATCTATACATGCATTCCAGAAATTGCTTTCTTTGTCATAAACATATATGTGAGTATTAGTTTTCATATTTACATCAATCTTCTCACATATAACTAGTGTAGGGAGTGTAGTCAGAAAATCTGTGTGATTGAGTGCATATCTAGTAAGGAATTGAGGGATTCTCTAAGGCATGTTACTACATTCAAAATGTTGTTTTAATTGATTAAATGCGAGCTAATGTGTGGTAACTTTGATTAAGTATGTGCTCAAGGGTAGGGATAACTAATATCTGTGGGAGTAATGATCTTTGGCATGTTATGTATCATTGAAGATCCCTGAGGTGAACGTTGGAAGGTTTAGGTTATGTTTTGTTTGTTTTGTTTTGCTTGAGGACTAGCAAAAGCTAAGTGTGGGGGAATTTGATAGGAGCATATTTATGCTATTTAGTTAGTGTGTTTCCTTGCATTTGCTTAGCTATTTGTTGCTTAGTATAGTGTTTAAAGTCATTTTCGTGTGTTTTTAGGTCCAAGAAGCAAAGTTGGCAAAAAGATGCATTTTGGAGCATTTTAGAGCAAATCTGGGCTTGGAAGGGATAGCACAAGCAATGGGCATGAAGATGGACGAATTTGGAGTTTAAATGGAGTTGGGAATATGTTTCAAGGTTGGAGAAATAAATTCAAAACATTGAAGATAAGGAATCAGCTCAAAAGAAGGAGGATTATCCAAAACATTATCCAAACAACCTTATCTTATCTTATCTTATCCAATCCTTATCTTATCTTAACAAACCTTATCCTATCCTAATCCTTTTCTAATTCAATTCCTGGTACAATGAGGGTTTATTTTCTGATTGGGGGACATTTAAATTGAGTTTCTAGAAACTCTAAGCCTTGCCGCACCTAGCTTTTCAGAAAACTTGGTTTCCTTGCCTTGCAAGGCTTTCTAGAAGCCTTATCCCACCTTATCCTATTGTGCCGCACCTTAGGCCCTTTCCCATTGGAAATCTGATTGTTTTGAGCCTATTTCTGAATGGATTTGGCTTTCTAGAAGTCCCAATCTGATTCACCTAGGGTTTTGGTGCCTATATATATACAAATCAATCCTTTGCCGTGCACACCACCCCCCATACACAACCAATCACGCCAGAAATCATCCCCTACCCCCTGCCGTGCCATATCATCCACACAAACCCAGAAAACCCCTCTTGTGCCGCAGCTATTCAAGGAAGGAAGGAGAAGGTGTCACTCTAAGTCGTGACTACTGCTGGAGCGTTCTTAGGTGTTGTCTATCTTTGTTTTCAATGTTTCAATTCAGTATTCTTTGTTTAATTGCTGTCATGAGGAACTAAACCCCTATTAGTTAGAGGGGGAATTTGAAGCCATGAATATATGTTTCTTATGATTTGATTCACTCCAGTTATGATTTCATAAATTGTGAATGTGGTTTGCTTAACTGTTTTATTAAGAACTTGTTCTTGTGTGTTGATTAAGGATGCATACTTAGTTTACATGCATGAATTTGATGCTAGAATATAAGGGAATTTCACCTAATCGTTATGAACTTATATTCACAAGTAGTAAAGGTTGCTAGTCACAATCATGTTAAGTAAACCCTAGGCTGGATTAACATGCGTATTCCATAGTTATGAATGCCTTGTCAATGTTTATGATTTCCATGGAACTTAATGATCTTTGATATGTATCTCTATCATGCGTATTCCATAGTTAGGGAACTTGATAAGAATAATTTGGTTGTGATGCGTTATCCATTCAATTCAATGAACTTAGGGAAATCTGGGAATTAATTAGTTCAATACAATTAATTCGGAACATTGTCATTCATGGTTTATCGAAAGAGTAACTGGGAATCAAGTTGTATGCATATGTTTATGTGTGGATAAGGATCCCTCTAACTAGCCATTCACCCATTCAAATCACCAATTTCGTGCCTTTTTAAGTTGTCTTTACAATTTTGTTTGTTTAAGTTTAAATTCGTTCAAAAACAAATCCCCCTTTATTTTGAAGTGTTAGAATAGTTAAAATCTGTTTTGATTTGTGTTTTTAAGTGTCTTGAGTCAAGTTAAAATCTATTTTCGTCCAAAGTAGTGTTTAGAGTTCAAAACTGCCCAGTTTGTGTTTTTAGGCAGTTTTGAGTGTTTTTGTGCTGTTTTGAGTCTTTTGAGTTGTTTTAGTGTTTTAGAATTTAGTCTTGCATTCTTTGAGTCTAGTTTAGTGTTTTAAACTTTGTTTTTACGTTTTTGAGTCAGATTCAAGTGTTTAGCAATCCCTCCTAATCCCCGGTCCAGAACGATCCCTACTTATACATATACTACAACTGTCAAGAAGAGGGTTTAATTTGTGTGTCAAGTAATTCTCACATCAAATTTTGGCGCCGTTGCCGGGGATTAGCAAACTTGCTAATCTCCCTAGTTTCTGCCGTGTATTTTAACTTGTTTTTGTTTCTGTTTTGCTTAGTTTTCTGATTTGTTTTGTTTTCTTTGTTTTAGGTACTAGTGTATGACTCGAAGTTCTCAACCCGTTCACGCACATATCTTGGAGTTTAACGACGATTTTGAACGAGATTTGAGAAGGAAGAGGAAGCACCCAGAACCTGATCTACTTAGTTCAAGTTCTAATTCCGAATCTGAAGTTGAAATTGAAGAGGATTTGGAAGAGGAGCACGACATGGCTGCAGATAACCGAACAATCAAAGAACTTTCAGCCTCGGGATTGGACAATGCGACCCCTTTATGCATTCAATATCCTAGGGCGGCTCAAGGCAAAACTGATGAGTTTGAATTGAAGTCTAGCTTGTTGCACCACATCCCCAAATTCCACGGGTTGTCCATGGAAGATCCAAACAAGCACTTGAAGGAATTTGAAGTGGTTTGTTCAAGCATGACCCCTGTCAATGTTGATGGGAGTATATTGAAGATGAAAGCCTTTCCATTCTCTCTTTTGGAAAAGGCTAAGGATTGGCTCTACGAACTAGCACCTGGAACCGTTACTTCGTGGGAAAGCATGAAGCGCGCATTCTTAGAGAAATTTTTCCCAACTTCAAGAGTCATTCTCTTGAGGAAAAAGATAAGTGGCATTCAACAAAACCAAGGGGAATCGTTTCCAGCCTATTATGAGCGTTTCAAGGCGCTTGTTGCTTCTTGTCCACAACACCAAATGAAGGAAGAGCTTCTCCTCCAATATTTCTATGAAGGACTTCTCCCCATTGAGAGACAAATGCTTGATGCTTCAGCGGGCGGAGCTTTGGTTGACAAAACACCCGTGGCTGCCAAGACTCTAATTGCAAATCGAGCCTTGAATGCGCAACAATACGAAGGAGTTGGACAGAGAGAAGGGCCACGGCAACAACAAGTGAATGAGGTAAATGCAATTTCAGAATTACAATCTCAAATGGCTAATCTCACTCTTCTTTTGTCACAGGTTGTGGATGGAAACAAAGCACAAGGGCCGGCCATATGTGGAGTGTGTTCTATGCAGGGACATCTCAACGATCAATGCCCTCAATTGATTGAGAATGGGGGGTGGGAAACTGCCCAAGCCGTGGGTTTCCAAGGCCAAACCCAACAAAGACACGACCCCTACTCAAACACATACAATCCGGGATGGAGAGATCATCCAAACTTCAAGTGGAGGGATTCTCAGCAAGCACAGCCACAAAGCGGATTTAGACAGCCCCCTGGGATGTTTCCAAGGCCATATGCAGCCCCACAACCTCACCCAACTTCGGCCCAAACCAATTCAGGTTCGTCGTTAAATAATGATAAAATTCTTCAAGCACTAACCTCTTTGACGCAGGACATGCAGAGCATAAAAAATCAAGCTAAAGAGGTGGATGAATTGAAGAAACAAATGGGTCAAATGGCTGAATTCATGGGCCAATTCCGAGAACAAGGCAGGTTGCCTAGTTCAACCGTTGTTAATCCTAAGGGAGGATTTGAAACTGCCCAAGCAATCACGTTGAGAAGTGGTAAGCAGGTTGGAACTGATTCACAACCATCTAGATCAAGTCAAGAAGAGGACAAGAAGCTGCAATTGGAGGAGGATGAAGCACCCAAACCCACGGCAAGGAATGCACAATCCTTGCCGCGGCCAATCCCCACTTCAAAACCGTCCTCAACCATCAAGGTAAGTTCCAATATGAATTCTTCAAGCTCTACTCCACTAATTGTGCCCTTTCCTGGCAAGTTGCGGCAATCAAAGAAAGAGGATGCTGAAAAAGACATTCTAGAGACATTCCGGAAAGTTCAAGTCAATATCCCACTCCTTGATGCAATAAAGCAAGTCCCAAGGTATGCTAAGTTTTTGAAAGAGCTTTGTACAACAAGGAGAAGAATTTCTAACAAAGAAGTGGTTCAAGTAAGTGAGAATGTCTCTGCTGTCTTACAAAGGAAATTACCCCCTAAATGCAAAGATCCGGGTAGTTTTACAATTCCTTGCGTTATTGGTAGTACTAAGTTTGAACATGCTATGTTAGACTTAGGAGCTTCAATTAATGTCATGCCATACTCTATTTATGCATCTATGAACTTAGGTGAGCTTAAAAACGATGGTGTTATTATCCAATTAGCCGATCGTTCTAATGCATATCCAAAAGGAGTTTTGGAAGATGTTTTGGTGCAGGTTGGAAATCTGATTTTTCCAGCGGATTTTTATGTGCTTGACATGGAGGATACACCCCATTCTACCCCATTGCTGATCCTCCTTGGGAGACCTTTCATGAAAACAGCCCGCACCAAGATCGATGTGTTCAAAGGGACGTTGACAATGGAATTTGATGGGGAAGTTATTGATTTCAATCTTGCTGAAACTAATAAATTTCCTAAAGAAAATCATTCTTGTTTTGCTATTGATATATTCGATGAATTGGCGCAGGATTACCTTGATTCCTTGGATAGGGATCCCCTTGAATCAACAATTGCACAAGGGATTGGGCAAAAACCCAATATTGCCGTGCCTATAAGTGAAGAAGAGGCCGAGATGGTGGCTGCCCTAGAGTCACTACCTCAGCACCATGGTAAGCCTTCAAAACCAATTTCAATTCCAATTTCTACTAACAAGTTGTTACCCTCAGTGATTCAGGCACCCGTACTTGAGCTTAAACCATTGCCGGATCATTTGAAGTACGTCTTTTTGGGAGATAACGAGACATTGCCCGTCATTGTATCCTCCACACTCACGGCAACAGAGGAAGGAAAGTTAATTCAGGTGTTGAAAGAGCACAAAACAGCCATTGGATGGACATTGGCCGATATTAGGGGGATTAGCCCTACAACATGCATGCATCGCATACTTCTAGAGGAGGGGGCTAAACCAACTCGAGAGGCTCAACGCCGACTCAACCCTCCAATGATGGAAGTTGTGAAGAAGGAGATTATAAAGCTTCTTGATTGTGGAGTAATTTATCCAATCTCAGATAGCCGTTGGGTTTCACCAGTGCAATGTGTTCCAAAGAAATCCGGAGTCACTGTGGTGAAGAATGCCGAGAATGAACTTGTGCCCACACGTATCCAAACAGGTTGGAGAGTGTGCATTGACTATAGGAAGCTAAACGCCACCACGAGGAAGGACCACTTCCCTTTGCCGTTCATTGATCAAATGCTTGAAAGGTTAGCCGGTCATTCTTTTTATTGTTTTCTTGATGGGTACTCTGGATATAATCAGATTGTTATAGCTCCGGATGACCAAGAAAAGACCACTTTCACGTGCCCCTTTGGTACCTTTGCCTATCGTCGCATGCCATTCGGTTTATGCAATGCACCTGCCACCTTTCAAAGATGCATGGTAAGTATCTTTTCAGATTTTGTGGAGAAAATTATTGAGGTATTCATGGATGATTTTAGTGTTTTTGGGGATTCGTTTGATGGGTGCTTAGATAATCTCACTTTGATTCTAAAACGTTGCATTGAAACTAACCTCGTTTTGAATTGGGAAAAATGTCACTTTATGGTAAAACAAGGCATAGTTTTAGGTCATATCATTTCAGAAAGAGGAATTGAGGTTGATAAATCAAAAATAGATCTTGTACGCTACTTACCCTCTCCTACTTCGGTTAGAGAGGTTCGTTCTTTTCTTGGACATGCAGGATTCTATAGGCGATTCATCAAGGACTTTTCAAAGATTTCAAACCCTCTTTGCCGTCTCCTCCAGAAAGATGTGGCTTTTGACTTCAACGAGGAATGTGAGAAGGCCTTCAAACACCTCAAAGAGATGCTAACTTCGGCCCCCATCATAGTCCCACCAGATTGGAGCCTTCCTTTTGAGCTTATGTGTGATGCTTCGGATTATGCATTAGGAGCTATTTTGGGACAAAGGAAGGACAAGAAGCCCCAGGTCATCTATTATGCATCTCGGACCTTGAATGATGCATAATTGAATTACTCTACCACTGAAAAAGAACTTCTTGCTGTTGTGTTTGCTTTAGATAAGTTTCGTTCTTATTTACTTGGTACTAAAGTTATTATTTACACTGACCATGCAGCTTTGAAGTATTTGTTCACCAAGAAAGAGGCCAAACCAAGACTCATTCGCTGGATGCTTCTTCTCCAAGAGTTCGATATTGAAATCCGGGACAAGAAGGGGAGTGAAAACGTGGTGGCTGATCACTTGAGCCGTATGGTGCATGAGGAGGATGCCGTGCCTATCCAAGAGACATTCCCAGATGAGCAGCTGCTGTCCATCAAGGTAAGTGAGCCATGGTATGCTGATGTAGTAAATTATTTGGTGTCTAAACACATTCCAAGAGAGCTAAACAAGCACCAAAGTGATAAACTTAAAAAGGATGCACGTTCTTATGTTTGGGATGACCCATACTTGTGGAAATATTGCCCTGATCAGGTTCTACGTAGGTGTGTGCATGATTCTGAGTTTAATTCAATTTTAACTTTTTGTCACACCTATGCATGTGGAGGTCACTTTGGTACGCAAAGAACAGCACATAAAGTTTTAGAATGTGGATTTTATTGGCCTACTATCTTTAGAGATGCTAGAACTTTTTGTATGACTTGTGATAGATGTCAAAGAACGGGCAATATAGGTCCTAAACAACAAATGCCGCAACACCCCATATTTAGTGTTGAAATCTTTGATGTTTGGGGTATTGATTTCATGGGTCCTTTTCCTTCCTCACATGGTTTCCTTTATATTTTGCTTGCTGTGGATTATGTGTCGAAATGGGTGGAAGCAAAAGCCACCCGAACTAATGATTCTAAAGTGGTTGCAGATTTTGTTAGAACTAACATATTTGCTAGATTTGGAATGCCAAGAGTCCTAATCAGTGATGGGGGTTCCCATTTTTGCAATCGAACCATTGAGGCGCTGCTCAAGAAGTATAATGTCACGCATAAGGTTTCAACACCTTATCACCCTCAAACTAGTGGGCAAGCCGAGGTTTCAAATAGAGAAATCAAGCAGATTTTGGAGAAAACTGTAGGGCCAACTCGGAAGGATTGGAGTTTGCGTTTGAATGATGCATTGTGGGCATATCGCACTGCCTATAAAACCCCAATTGGAATGTCCCCATTTCGGCTAGTCTATGGGAAACCATGTCATCTTCCCGTCGAGTTAGAACATCGTGCACATTGGGCTGTCAAAACATTCAACATGGACATTGATGCCGCAGGTCTTCATAGAAAGCTTCAATTGAATGAGTTAGAAGAAATTAGGAATGAAGCTTATGAGAATGCACGGATCTACAAGGCGAAAACAAAGGCATTCCATGACAAGATGATTCGTAGCCAGCTGTTCTCTATAGGGCAGAAAGTGTTACTTTTCAATTCTCGCCTTCGTCTATTTCCAGGTAAGTTGCGTTCTAGGTGGATTGGTCCTTTTGTGGTTACTAATGTTTTTCCTCATGGTGCAGTCCAAATTCAAAGTTTAAAAACGCAACAAGAATTCAAAGTGAATGGACATCGATTGAAGCCATATTATGAGCACTTTGAAGAGCACATTACGGAGGATATATCCCTTAATGCCGTGAGCCCCATTGAAGAATAGAGGGAAGGTTCGTCCGGCTGGAAGACGTTAAAGCAAGCGCTTCTTGGGAGGCAACCCATGCAAATAAAGACGACCTAGGAACTCTCCGGCTCCAAAACCAGATTTGCGTTTCTAAACTCTCTCTCTTTATTGCTTTTCCTTTGCCATCTTGTTATGTTAGTTAGTTGTGTTGATTGCTGTTTGCTTTCTGTGAGTATATGTTTGAAACATTGAGGACAATGTTTGGTTTAAGTGTGGGGGGGTAACAAAGTGTTTTTTGCATGAAATTCGTGGGTTTTTATCACCTATCACTTTGAATGTTGTTTTCAGTGTTTTTAAGTGTTTTTAAGCTGTTTTGGAGTTTTTTAGTGTGTTTTGAAAAGAAAATCCGAAAATACCATAAAAATTTGAAAAATTGTTTTGAAAAACCCAAAAAGAGTTGTTTTTGTGTGTTTGTTTGTGTCTTAGGGTACCTTCCAACACAATGATGAGGATTTGGTTTTTAATTGCATAACTGTTAAAGAAAGTTACAAACATGGATGGAAGTTTGATATGCTCTTTGGTTTATGCTTGGTTATAGTTGACATTCATGAATTCACATGTAATCACAAAAAGGATAAAATCAGTTTTTGTAACATGCTTGAAGGAAATAACTCAAACTAACGCTACAACCCTGAGAGACTTGAGTCTTTAACGTTCTTTGGAGAGTTAAAAATCTGTGCATTCTTTGTTTTCTAAAGTCGTTGCATGATCTCATTATTCTTTGCTTGGTTGCTACTTAGAAGGCGTTTCATCATTTAGTTCCAAATACTAGAACTCATACCCGTTTCATTCAAAGCATGAAATTGATTAGCATAACACATAATCAAGATGAAGTTGTTTAGTTTAAAACCAGAGCCAAAAAGCCTAACCCTTTGCATATGTATTGTAGGTTTAACCCTTTTGAGCCTTGTTTAGCCTATGTTCTTTGTTTACCCACATTATCCTTACCTAGCCTAGATTAGGACCATCCTTACCCTTGTTCTTAAGGCGTAGCTAAGCATGACCTAAGAATGAATTCCCTTTGTTCGATTATTTGGGCAGCAAACAAGTGTGGGGGAAGGGATTTATGTGTCTGATTGTGTGCCAACAAAGTATCAAGAGGCACGGGTAGAAGAAGAAAAAAAAGAAAAAGAAAGAAAAAAAAAAAGAGAAAAATTCGTGTGGAAAAGAAAAGGAAAAGAAAAGTTGTGACAAAGTATGAAAAGTGTTCAAAATAAGTGAGATTGAAGCTCACAAGTGTTGATTGTTGAAGAAGGGGTCCAAAACGTTGAAATTGGCCCTAAAAATATGTGTTTTCTGTCCCTTTGTGTTCAAAGTGTACGGCTGCATTCAAGAAAGGGAGTTCTAAGTGTCATATTCATTGCTTTGCTTGCTATTGCTTTAAGAACGTTTGTTTTCCTTACCTTTCTTTGTTAGCCAATACCCCCTAGCCCCGTTATAACCCTATACTTCAATCTTGAGTGTTGTGTGTTTCAATATGTGGAGGTTGGGATTGGTATGAGCATATGGTGTCCCTGGTTCTCGCGTCTAAGTAGTAGCATTCCGTTCATGAGATCATATCTATACATGCATTCCAGAAATTGCTTTCTTTGTCATAAACATATATGTGAGTATTAGTTTTCATATTTACATCAATCTTCTCACATATAACTAGTGTAGGGAGTGTAGTCAGAAAATCTGTGTGATTGAGTGCATATCTAGTAAGGAATTGAGGGATTCTCTAAGGCATGTTACTACATTCAAAATGTTGTTTTAATTGATTAAATGCGAGCTAATGTGTGGTAACTTTGATTAAGTATGTGCTCAAGGGTAGGGATAACTAATATCTGTGGGAGTAATGATCTTTGGCATGTTATGTATCATTGAAGATCCCTGAGGTGAACGTTGGAAGGTTTAGGTTATGTTTTGTTTGTTTTGTTTTGCTTGAGGACTAGCAAAAGCTAAGTGTGGGGGAATTTGATAGGAGCATATTTATGCTATTTAGTTAGTGTGTTTCCTTGCATTTGCTTAGCTATTTGTTGCTTAGTATAGTGTTTAAAGTCATTTTCGTGTGTTTTTAGGTCCAAGAAGCAAAGTTGGCAAAAAGATGCATTTTGGAGCATTTTAGAGCAAATCTGGGCTTGGAAGGGATAGCACAAGCAATGGGCATGAAGATGGACGAATTTGGAGTTTAAATGGAGTTGGGAATATGTTTCAAGGTTGGAGAAATAAATTCAAAACATTGAAGATAAGGAATCAGCTCAAAAGAAGGAGGATTATCCAAAACATTATCCAAACAACCTTATCTTATCTTATCTTATCCAATCCTTATCTTATCTTAACAAACCTTATCCTATCCTAATCCTTTTCTAATTCAATTCCTGGTACAATGAGGGTTTATTTTCTGATTGGGGGACATTTAAATTGAGTTTCTAGAAACTCTAAGCCTTGCCGCACCTAGCTTTTCAGAAAACTTGGTTTCCTTGCCTTGCAAGGCTTTCTAGAAGCCTTATCCCACCTTATCCTATTGTGCCGCACCTTAGGCCCTTTCCCATTGGAAATCTGATTGTTTTGAGCCTATTTCTGAATGGATTTGGCTTTCTAGAAGTCCCAATCTGATTCACCTAGGGTTTTGGTGCCTATATATATACAAATCAATCCTTTGCCGTGCACACCACCCCCCATACACAACCAATCACGCCAGAAATCATCCCCTACCCCCTGCCGTGCCATATCATCCACACAAACCCAGAAAACCCCTCTTGTGCCGCAGCTATTCAAGGAAGGAAGGAGAAGGTGTCACTCTAAGTCGTGACTACTGCTGGAGCGTTCTTAGGTGTTGTCTATCTTTGTTTTCAATGTTTCAATTCAGTATTCTTTGTTTAATTGCTGTCATGAGGAACTAAACCCCTATTTGTTAGAGGGGGAATTTGAAGCCATGAATATATGTTTCTTATGATTTGATTCACTCCAGTTATGATTTCATAAATTGTGAATGTGGTTTGCTTAACTGTTTTATTAAGAACTTGTTCTTGTGTGTTGATTAAGGATGCATACTTAGTTTACATGCATGAATTTGATGCTAGAATATAAGGGAATTTCACCTAATCGTTATGAACTTATATTCACAAGTAGTAAAGGTTGCTAGTCACAATCATGTTAAGTAAACCCTAGGCTGGATTAACATGCGTATTCCATAGTTATGAATGCCTTGTCAATGTTTATGATTTCCATGGAACTTAATGATCTTTGATATGTATCTCTATCATGCGTATTCCATAGTTAGGGAACTTGATAAGAATAATTTGGTTGTGATGCGTTATCCATTCAATTCAATGAACTTAGGGAAATCTGGGAATTAATTAGTTCAATACAATTAATTCGGAACATTGTCATTCATGGTTTATCGAAAGAGTAACTGGGAATCAAGTTGTATGCATATGTTTATGTGTGGATAAGGATCCCTCTAACTAGCCATTCACCCATTCAAATCACCAATTTCGTGCCTTTTTAAGTTGTCTTTACAATTTTGTTTGTTTAAGTTTAAATTCGTTCAAAAACAAATCCCCCTTTATTTTGAAGTGTTAGAATAGTTAAAATCTGTTTTGATTTGTGTTTTTAAGTGTCTTGAGTCAAGTTAAAATCTATTTTCGTCCAAAGTAGTGTTTAGAGTTCAAAACTGCCCAGTTTGTGTTTTTAGGCAGTTTTGAGTGTTTTTGTGCTGTTTTGAGTCTTTTGAGTTGTTTTAGTGTTTTAGAATTTAGTCTTGCATTCTTTGAGTCTAGTTTAGTGTTTTAAACTTTGTTTTTACGTTTTTGAGTCAGATTCAAGTGTTTAGCAATCCCTCCTAATCCCCGGTCCAGAACGATCCCTACTTATACATATACTACAACTGTCAAGAAGAGGGTTTAATTTGTGTGTCAAGTAATTCTCACATCAGTGCCGCAGCAAAGAGGAAGGAGGAAAGCCCTTGGATGCGCCTGCCATTCAGGTTAGGATTGCTGGAGCATTTAGGTGTTTTCTTTCTTTTGTTTTCAATGTATAAACTTGTTATTCTTTGTTCTGCGATTATGAGGAACTAAATCCCTTTTGGCTAGGGGAAGATTCAAAGCCATGAACATACTTGCAATATGAATTGATTACCTGAAGTTGTGATTTCATAAGTTGTGAATTCAATTTGTTTAACTGCTTGATTGATAACTTATTTGTGTATGTTTATTAAGAGTGCACACTTAATTTGCATGCATGAATATGATGCTAGAATATAAGGGAGTTTCACCTAATAGTTACAAACTTATATTCACAAGTAGTGGAGGTCGCTTATAAACGATCGCGTTAAATGAATTCTTGGCAGGAGTTTCATGCTCATCATAGTAACGAATGCCTCGTCAATACTTATAGTTCTCATGATGCTTAATGATCTGTGATTGTATCTTTATTGTGCTGTTCACGTAAAGAACTTTTAGAGAATGCTTTGAATTGTTGTATGCGCTTTCCCATCCAATTCAATAACTTAAGGAGAACTTGAAGGTTAATTTAAGCGGACCTAATTAACCTGGGGTGTTGAGTTTCATGATTTATCGAAAGAACAACTGAAAATTGGTTTATGTGCAAGTGTGTCATGTGTGGAGAAGAACCCTCTAGCTAGCCCATCATCCATATTTTATCCAAATTCGTCCAAAATCTGTTTTGGTTTACAATCTGTTTGTTTTGTTTTCAAATTCGTCAGAATCAAATCCCCCTTTATTTTGAAGTGTTAGATTAGTTAAAATCTGTTTTGATTTGTGTTTTTAAGTGTCTTGAGTCAAGTTAAAATCTATTTTCGTCCAAAGTAGTGTTTAAAGTTCAAAACTGCCCAGTTTGTGTTTTTAGGCAGTTTTGAGTGTTTTTGTGCTGTTTTGAGTCTTTTGAGTTGTTTTAGTGTCTTAGAGTCTAGTTTTGCATTCTTTGAGTCTAGTTTAGTGTTTTAAACTTTGTTTTAATGATTTTGAGTCAGTTTTGAGGTTTTAGCAAGCCCTCCTAATCCCCGGTCCAGAACGATCCCTACTTGCATCTATACTACAATTGTCAACAAGAGGGTTAAATTTGTGTGCTTATATATTTCGCATCATCATTCTCAGTTGGGCAGAAAGTGTTGCTATTCAATTCCCGTCTTCGGTTGTTTCCTGGTAAGTTACGTTCCAAGTGGGTTGGCCCATTTGTTGTTACTAATGTTTTTGTTCATGGTGCAGTGCAAATCAAAAGCTTGAAAACTGGACAAGAATTCAAGGTGAATGGGCACCGATTGAAGCCATATTATGAGAACTTTGTGGAGCAAACCGTGGATGACATCTCCTTGGATGCCGTGGGTACCAATCTGGAGTGATTGGGTTCTTTGTCCGGCTGTACGACGTTAAAGCAAGCGCTACTTGGGAGGCAACCCATGCATTCAACAAAGGAAGACCTAGGGAGCACTCCAATTCCAGATTTGCGTTCCTAAACCCTTCTCTTTGTTGTTGTTTTCGTATCTGCTTTGTTTCTTGTTTAGTTGCTGTTTTGTTTGTTTGTTGTTTATTTGTGTGAGTTTATGCTTGAAACATTGAGGACAATGTTTGATTTAAGTGTGGGGGGGGGTAACCAACATGTTTTGATGCAAATTCGTAGGGTTTTATCACCCATAACTTCTAATGTTGTTCCTTGCTGTTTTTAAGTGTTTTTTTAGCTGTTTTGGTGTGTTTTAGTGTGTTTTGACTCAAAAATCCGAAAATCCCATAAAAATTGAAAAAATTGTTTTAAAAAACCCAAAAAAGAGTGTTTTTGTGTGTTTGTTTGTGTCTTAGGTGATAGGAGCATATTTATGCTACTTAGTTAGTGTGTTTTCTTGCATTTGCTTAGCTATTTGTTGCTTAGTATAGTGTTTAAAGTCATTTCGTGTGTTTTTAGGTCCAAGAAGCAAAGTTGGCAAAAAGATGCATTTTGGAGCATTTTAGAGCAAATCTGGGCTTGGAATGGATAGCACAAGCAATGGGCATGAAGATGGACGAATTTGGAGTCTAAATGGAGTTGGGAATATGTTTCAAGGTTGGAGAAATAAATTCAAATCATTGAAGATAAGGAATCAGCTCAAAAGAAGGAGGATTATCCAAAACATTATCCAAACAACCTTATCTTATCTTATCTTATCCAACCCTTATCTTATCTTAACAAACCTTATCCTATCCTAATCCTTTTCTAATTCAATTCCTGGTACAATAAGGGTTTATTTTCTGATTGGGGGACATGTAAATTAAGTTTCTAGAAACCCTAAGCCTTGCCGCACCTAGCCTTCCAGAAAACCTGATTTCCTTGCCTTGCAAGGCTTTCTAGAAGCCTTATCCCTCCTTATCCAAATCTGCCGCACCTTAGGCCCTTTCCCATTGGAAATCTGATTGTTTTGAGCCTATTTCTGGATGGATTTGGCTTTCTAGAAGTCCTAATCTGATTCACCTAGGGTTTTTGGTGCCTATATATATATTAATCAACCCTTTGCCGTACATACCACCCATCCATACGAATTCTACATCACCACACATTCAGAAATCCATATTTTGCTGCAGAGAAGGGAAGACAAGGCTGTGCCGTGGCTTCCATTAGAGAAGGAGGAGTTCTTTCTTCTCTTGTATCGTTTCATGTTTAATTTAACTTGCTTTTCAATTATGTTGAACATGTGGAACTAATTTCGTTTTAGTTAGAGGTGGATTCAAAGCCATGGACATAAGTTTGATATGAATTGATTACCTTCAGTTATTGTTTCATAAATTATGAATGTGATTTACTTATCTGTTTTATGAAGGACTTGTTCTTGTGTGTTGATTAAGGAGGCCTACTTAGTTTACATGCATGAATTTGATGCTAGGATATAAGGGAATTTCACCTAATCGTTATGAACTTATATTCACAAGTAGTAAAGATTGCTAGTCACAATCATGTTAAGTAAATCCAAGGCAGGAGTAACATGCGTATTCCATAGTTATGAATGCCTTGTCAATGTTTATGATTTCCATGGAGCTTAATGAACTTTAATATGTATCTCTATCATGCGTCTTCCATAGTTAGGGAACTTGATAAGAATAATTCGGTTGTGATGCGTTATCCATTCAATTCAATGAACTTAGGGAAATCTGGGAATTAATTAGTTCAATACAATTAATTCGAAGCATTGTCATTCATGGTTTATCGGAAGAATAACTGGAAATCAATTCGTATGCATATGTTCATGTGTGGAGAAGAACCCTCTAACTAGTTTTCACCCCTGAATTCACCTTTACCTCTTTCAATTTACTTTGTTTGCTTAAATCTGCTTAGTTTTGCTTAATTCGTCCAAAAACCCCCCTAGTTCTTAATTGAGTCTTAGTTTGTTTAAATTCGTCCAAATCTGTCCCCTTTTAGTGTTTTGAGTCTAACTAGTCCAAAAGTCATCCAATTCACCCCTTAGAACCTGTTTTGAGTCTGTTTAAGTTAGTTTTGTTGTTTTGAGTCTATTTAGCCTGTTTTGAGTCTCTAGTGTCTAGAATCTGTCTAGTTGAGTTTTATTTATTGTTTTAAGTTTGTTTTGGTTTGTTTGAGTCAAGTTAGGTTGTTTTAGGTTGTCTAGAGTTAAAATTCGTTCGGATTGATCACTAGTACTTGTTTTCATTGTCTAGAGTCCAGTTTAGTGTTTTAGAGTGTAATTTGTGTAGATTAGCATCCCTTCTAATCCCCGGCCTTAAACGATCCCTACTTTCATATACTACGCCGATAGGGTTTTAATTTGAGTGTCAAGTAATTCTCACATCATTAGGGTACCTTCCAACACAATGATGAGGATTCGGTTTGTAATTGCATGACTGTTAAAGAGAGTTGTAAACATGGATGAAAGTTTGATTTACTCTTTGGTTTATGTTGGTTGTGGTTATAACTTATGAATTCACATGCAATCATAAAAGAAAAATCAGTTTTTGTAACATGCTTGAAGGAAGGAACTCAAACTAACGCTACAACCTTGTGAGACTTGAGCCTAAACGTTTATTTGGAGAGTTAAAAATCTGTGCATTTGTTGTTTTCTAAAATCGTTGCATGATCTCATCATTCTTTGCTTGGTTGCTACATGGAATGCGCTTCATCATTTAGTTCCAAATACTAGAACTCATACCCGTTTCATTCAAAGCATGAAATTGATTAGCATAACACATAACAAGATGAAGTTGTTTAGTAAACCAAGAGCCAAATAGCCGTACCCCATGTTCATTTGATTTGTAGGTTTTAACCCCATTGAGCCTTGTTTAGCCTATGTTCTTTGTTAACCCACATTATCCTCACCTAGCCTAGATTAGGACCATCCATACCTTTGTTCTTGAAGCATAGTAACGCATGACTCAATATGAATTCCTTTTGATCATTGTTTGGCAGAAAACAAGTGTGGGGGAAGTGAGTTTTGTGGTGGCTGTGCCCAAGTCTTGAATGAGGCACGGCAAAGAAAAGAAAAGAAAAAAGAAAAAAAAGAGAAGAAAAATTCGTGGAAAATAGAAAGAAAAAAAGAAAAGTTGTGAAAAAAATGAAAAAGGAGTTGAAAAGATGTGGAAAAGAGTTCTCAAGTGTTGTTTGTTGAAGGAAGGGTCCAAAAGATTGAATCCGGCCCTAATTGTTGCTTGAAACTTCCCTTTGTGTTTAAAGGTTGATTTCTGCATGCTAAAGGGAATTCTAAGTGTCATATTTTTTGCTTGCTATTGCTTTAAGAACGTTTGTTTTTCCTGTCCTTTCATTGTTAGCCAACTCCCCAAGCCCCGTTACAACCCTTGACTTTAATCTTGAGTGTTGTGTGTTTCAATTTGTGGAGTTTGAATTTGGTAAGAGCATATGGTGTCACTGGTTCTCGCATCTAAGTAGTAGCATTCCATTCATGAGATCATATCTAAACATGCTTATTAACTCCAGAAATTGCTTTCTTTGTTATAAACATATGTGAGTGTTCGTTTTCATATTTACATCAATCTTCTCACATATACCTAGTGTAGGGTGTGTAGTCAGAAAATGTGTGTGAAAATAGAGTGCATATCTAGTAAGGAATTGAGGGAATTCTCTAAGGCATGTTACTACATTCAAAACATCGTTTTAATTGGTTATTTGTGAACTAGTAAGTAGTGACTATGATTAAGTATGTTCTTAAGCGTAAAGATGGCTAAAATCTGTGGGAATGATGATTTTTAACGTGTCATGTGCATTGGAAATCCCTGAGACAATTGTTGGAAGGTTTAGGTTGTGTCATACTTGTTTTGTTTCGTTTTGTTTTGCTCGAGGACTAGCAAAAGCTAAGTGTGGGGGAATTTGATAGGGGCATATTTATGCACCTTAGTTAGCTTGTTCTTGTGCATTTATGTTGTTTTTCCTTAGTTAAAGTAGTCTTTCAAGCTAGTTTGATGTATTTTCAGGTTCTAAGGGCAAGTATGCAAAAAGAAGCAATTTGGAGCATTCTAGAGCATTTTTGGGCCAAGATTGGGTAGTGCAAGCATGGAGGCAAGTTGATGGACGAAATTGAAGATATAAAGGCTTGAAATCAGCTAAGAAGATGGAAGAAAGAAGTAGAAGATAAAGAAGATAAGGAATCAGCTCAAAAGAAGGAGAATTATCCAAAACATTATCCAAAACAACCTTATCTTATCTTATCTTATCCAATCCTTATCCTATCTTAACTAACCTTATCCTATCCTAATCCTTTTCTAAACTCAAGTCCTGGTACAATGAGGGCTTATTTTCTGATTGGGGGACATTTAATTTAGGATTCTAGAACCCTAAAGTCCTTGCCGCACCTAGCCTTCTAGAAAACCTGATTTCCTTGCCTTGCAAGGCTTTCTAGAAGCCTTATCCCTCCTTATCCAAACCTGCCGCACCTTAGGCCCTTTCCCATTAGAAATCTGATTGTTTTGAACCTATTTCTGGATGGATTTGGCTTTCTAGAAGTCCTAATTTGATTCATCTAGGGTTTTTGGTGCCTATATATATATTTCTCCACCTTTGCCGTGCACCACCACCCTCCATATACATCATTCACGCCAGAAATCATCCACCACTCTCTGCCGCACCATACATCCATCCTAGCCATTAACCCAGCCTTCTACACCATTCATAACCCCCTGAACCTGTCCCAAGACCTTGTGCCGCAGCAAAGAGGAGGAGAAGGAGCCCTGGGACGTGCATGCCATTCAAGTTTGAATTGCTGGAAGTTTTAGGTGTTTTCTTTCCTTCGATTTCAATGTTTAAATTCAATACTCTTTGTTCTGTACGTATGAGGAACTAAACCCCCCTCTGGCTAGGGGGGGATTCGAAACCATGTTTATCCTTGCTATATGACTTGATTACCTCTAACTGCGTTTCATAAGTTGTGAATTCAATTTACTTATCTGTTTATATTAAAACTGATTTGTGTGTGTTGATTGAGGTGGCCAACTTAGTTTGCATGCATAAATCTAATGCTAGGATATAAGGAAGTTCCACCTAATCGTTACAACTTTATATTCACAAGTAGTAAAGGTTGATGATCTCAATTGTGTTAAGTAAATTCTTGGCATAAGTATCATGCGCTTTCATAGTTACAAGTGCCTCGTCAATACTTATGATTTCCATTGAACGTAATGATCTTTGATTGTATCTCTAGTATGCGCTTTCATATAGAGAACTCTTGAAGAATAATTTGATTGTGATGCGCAGTTTCCATCCAATTCATTGACATAAGGGAAATCTGAGAGTTAATTTAAGCGGACCTAATTAACTTGGAGTGTTGAGAATTCGTGGTTTATTGAATTGCAATTAGAAATCGTTTTGTATGCAAGTATGACATGTGTGGAGAAGAACCCCTTAGCTAGCCTTCCATCCATTAATTAAACCAATTTCGTTTTACAATCTGTTTTGTTTTACAAAGTTTATGTTTTGTTTTCAATTTCGTCAAAACCAATTCCCCCTTTATTTTGAAGTGTCAAGTTAGTTAGAAATCAATTTAGTTTGTGTTTTTAAGTGTCTGGAGTCAAGTTATAAACTGTTTTCGTCCAAATTCTTCCTTAGTGCTCAAAACTGCCCAGTTTGTGTTTTTAAGGCAGTTTTGAGTGTTTGTTTGCTGTTTTGAGTCTTTTGGTTTGTTTTAGTGTTTTAGAGTATAGTTTTGCATTCTTTGAGTCTAATTTAGTGTTTTAACTTTGTTTTAAGTTTTTGGGTCAGTTTTCAAGTGGTTTAGCAATCCCCCCTAATCCCCGGCCTAGAACGATCCCTACTTACATACTTTGCTACAATTGATAAAAAGAGGGTTTAATTTGTGTGCTTATATATTCTGCATCAATTTCTGATTACCTAATTTAATTTGGAGCCTTGTTCTTTAAATACTAAGTCTTGCCGCACCTAGGAGGATCCATTCATTCACCCATTCACCAATTCACACAACCTTACACCAATCTACAAATTCCCAACCATCTCTACCCCCTGGCCGCAACTCCCATTCAACCTAAAACATATTCCTGATCCCAAAACACATCCCATACACTTCACCAACCTTTGTGCCGCAGCAAGGAGAAAGAAGGAAGGACTCTTGGATGTTCGAGCTTGATTTTTGGAGCATTCTAGGTGTAATTCGCTCTATAATTACAATGTTTAATTTCTTTTCCTTTCGTTTTGCTGTGAACATGAGTGGCTAAACCCCTCTTGGCTAGGGGTGATTTCAAAGCCATGATTATGTGTGCAATTTGAGTTGATAAATTCCAGTTATGAATTTTTGAATTGTGAATGCAATTGGCTTAACTGTTTGATTGATAACTTATTTGTGTTTGTTGATTGAGGGTCGACACTTAATTGGCATGCATAATGATGTGAAAATTACTTGACACTCAAATTAAAACCCTATCGACGTAGTATACGAAAGTAGGGATCGTTTTAGGCCGGGGATTAGAAGGGATGCTAATCTACACAAGTTAAACTCTAAAACACTAAACTAGACTCTAGACAATTCAAAACTGACCAAATTGACTCAAAACAGCAAAACTAATTTAAACAGACTCAAAACAGGTACTAGAAAGTGAATTGGATGAATTTTAGACTTGTAAGACTCAAAACACTAAAAGGAGACAGATTTGGACGAATTTAACAAAACTAAAACACAAATAAGAACTGAGGGGGTTTTTGGACGAATTTGAAAAAACTAAGTAAATTGCAGCAAACAAAGTAAATTAAAGAGAGGTGAAGGTGAATTCAGGGGTGAAAAACTAGTTAGAGGGTTCTTCTCCACACATGAACATATGCATACGAATTGATTTCCAGTTATTCTTTCGATAAACCATGAATGACAATGCTCCGAATTAATTTTATTGAACTAATCAATTCTCAGATTTCCCTAAGTTCATTGAATTGAATGGATAACACATCACAACCAAATTATTCTTATCAAGTTCCCTAACTATGGAATACGCATGATAGAGACACATATCAAAGATCATTAAGTTCCATGGAAATCATAAACATTGACAAGGCATTCATAACTATGGAAAACGCATGTTAATTCTGCCTAGGATTTACTTAACATGATTGTGACTAGCAACCTTTACTACTTGTGAATATAAATTCATAATGATTAGGTGAAATTCCCTTATATCCTAGCATCAAATTCATGCATGTAAACTAAGTATGCATCCTTAATCAACACACTTGAATAAGTTCTTAATAAAACAGATAAGTAAACCACATTTACAATTTATGAAACAATAACTGGAGGTAATCAATTCATACTAAACATATGTCCATGGCTTTGAATCCACCTCTAACTAAAACGAAATTAGTTCCACATGTTCAACATAATTGAAAAGCAAACTAAATTAAACATGGAAACAGAAACAAGAGAAGAAAGAACTCCAAGAACTCCAATGGTTGCAGGTAGGCTGCGGCACAACCCTTCCTCTCCAATGGAAGCCACGGCAAGGCCTTGTCTTCTCTCCTCTGTAGCAAAGTATGAATTTCTGAAGGTGGGGTGGTGTAGAATTTGTATCGATGGGTGGTACCTGCGGCAAAGGGTGTAGAAATATATATATAGGCACCAAAAACCCTAGGTAAATCAGATTAGGACTTCTAGAAAGCCAAATCCATCCAGAAATAGGTTTAATGATAGGAGCATATTTATGCGACTTAGTTAGCTTGTTTTCATGCATTTACGTTGTTAGTTCTTAGTTAATTTTGTATTTTAAAGCTATTTTCGTGTGTTTGTAGGTTCTAAGTGTCAAAATGGCAAAAAGAAGCAATTTGGAGCATTCTAGAGCATTTTTGGGCCAAGATTGGGTAGTGCAAGCATGGAGCAAGTTGATGGACGAAATTGAAGATATAAAGGCTTGAAATCAGCTAAGAAGATGGAAGAAAGAAGTCAAAGATAAAGAAGATAAGGAATCAGCTCAAAAGAAGGAGAATTATCCAAAACAACCTTATCTTATCTTATCTTATCCAATCCTTATCTTATCTTATCCTAATCTTATCCTAACCTGTTTTCTTCAGTTTAGGGGACTTAAAACCCAATTTCTAGAAGTCTTATCCATTCTCCTACAAAAGTGGCGCCCCAAACTCTTCTAGAAACCCCAAAATCTGCCCAGAACCACATTCTTTCTAGAAGCCTAAAAATCTGGCGCCTCCCTCCTTTCTAGAAGGTCTTTTCCTTGCCTTGCAAGGCTCCCTGCCTTATCCCTTTGTGCCGTGCCTTCTCACTCCCATTCCCTCTTGGATTCTGACTTATTAAGCCTTTTCCTTGTGGATTTGGGTTCTACAAATCCTTTTCAGAAATCAATTGGGCCACAATCCTTTTTCCTAATGGATTCACAATTTCTGCCGCACCTAGGGCCCTAATTCCTTGTTTATGCTGAGTCCTAGCCCTAATCTGATTACCCTAGGGTTTGTGGTGCCTATATATACAAGTTTAGAGGGTTGCCGCAGGTTTCACCACCCTCCATATACATCATTCACGCCAGAAATCACCCACCACTCTCTGCTGCACCCTTCCCTCACCATTCTCCATAGTTTCTGACCTAATTCACCCTCTGCCGCACCATACCATCCAACCACCCCCATATACATTCAGAAAACCATACTTTGCTGCAGAGAAGAGAAGAGAAGGCTTGCCGTGCAACCATTGGAGTTTCTTGGAGTTCTTTCTTCTCTTGTTTGATCTTCATGTTTAATTTAACTTGCTTTTCAATTGTGTTGAACATGTGGAACTAATTCCGTTGTAGTTAGAGGTGGAATCAAAGCCATGGACATATGTTTAATATGAATTGATTACCTTCAGTTATTGTTTCATAAATTGTGAATGTGGTTTGCTTAACTGTTTTATTAAGAACTTGTTCTTGTGTGTTGATTAAGGATGCATACTTAGTTTGCATGCATGAATTTGATGCTAGGATATAAAGGAATTTCACCTAATCGTTAGGAACTTATATTCACAAGTAGTAAAGATTGCTAGTCACAATTGTGTTAAGTAAATCCTAGGCAAGAGTAACATGCGTATTCCATAGTTATGAATGCCTTGTCAATGTTTATGATTTCCATGGAACTTAATGATCTTTGATATGTATCTCTATCATGCGTATTCCATAGTTAGGGAACTTGATAATAATAATTTGGTTGTGATGCGTTATCCATTCAATTCAATGAACTTAGGGAAATCTGGGAATTGATTAGTGCAATACAATTAATTCAAAGCATTGTCATTCATGGTTATCGAAAGAATAACTGGAAATCAATTCATATGCATATGTTCATGTGTGGAGAGGAACCCTCTAACTAGTTTTCACCCCTGAATTTACCTTTATCTCTTTCAATTTACTTTGTTTGCTTAAATCTGCTTAGTTTTGCTTAATTCGTCCAAAAACCCCCCTAGTTTTTAATTGAGTCTTAGTTTGTTTAAATTCGTCCAAATCTGTTCCCTTTTAGTGTTTTGAGTCTAACTAGTCCAAAAGTCATCCAATTCACCCTTTAGAACCTGTTTTGAGTCTGTTTAAGTTAGTTTTGTTGTTTTGAGTCTATTTAGCCTGTTTTCATTGTCTAGAGTCCAGTTTTAGTGTTCTAGAGTTTAATTTGTATAGATTAGCATCCCTTCTAATCCCCGGCCTTAAACGATCCCTACTTTCATATACTACGTCGATAGGGTTTTAATTTGAGTGTCAAGTAATTCTCACATCATTTAAAACAATCAGATTTCTAATGGGAAAAGGCCTAAGGTGCGGCAGGTTTGGATAAGGAGGGATAAGGCTTCTAGAAAGCCTTGCAAGGCAAGGAAATCAGATGTTCTAGAAGGCTAGGTGCGGCATGCTTATAGAACAAGGATAAGGTGTCCTAAAGTGAAATTAAAACCCTTTTACAGCAGGAATTAAGTTAGGAAAGGATTAGGATAGGATAAGATAAGGCATGGTAAGATAAGATAAGATAAGGTTTGGATAAGATAAGGATAAGATAAGGTAGTTTTGGATAATGTTTTAGATAATTCTCCTTCTTTGTAGCTGATTCCTTATCTTCTTTGACTTGAATTTATTTCTCCAACTCTTTTGCACATTCCTAGCCTCTCTTCCTCTCTTGAACTTCAAATTCGTCCATCCATCTTGCTCCAATCATATGATATCCATTTCAAGCTCAAATGTGCTCCAAAAGGCTCCAAAATGCATCCTTTTGCATACTTTGCCCTTAGAACCTGAAAATACATCAAACTAGCTTAAAAGACTACTTTAACTAAGGAAAAACAACATAACTGCACAAGAACAAGCTAACTAAGGTGCATAAATATGCCCCCATAAAATTCCCCCACACTTAGCTTTTGCTAGTCCTCGAGCAAAACAAAACGAAACAAAACAAGTATAACACAACCTAAACCTTCCAACAATTGTCTTAGGGATTTCCAATGCACATGACATGTTAAAAATCATCATTCCCACAGATTTTGGCCATCTTTACAGTTAAGCACATACTTAATCATAGTCACTACTTACTAGTTCACAAATAACCAATTAAAACGATGTTTTGAATGTAGTAACATGCCTTAGAGAATTCCCTCAATTCCTTACAAGATATGCACTCAATCTTCACTCAGATTTTCTAACTACACACTCTACACTAGTTATATGTGAGAAGATTGATGAAAATATGAAAACGAACGCTCACATATATATATCACAAGAAAAGCAATTTCCGGAGTTAATAACATGTTTAGATATGATCTCATGAATGGAACGCTACTACTTGGATGCGAGAACCAGTGACACCATATGCTCAAACCAAATTCAAACTCCACAAATTGAAACACACAACACTCAAGATTAAAGTCAAGGGTTGTAACGGGGCTTGGGGAGTTGGCTAACAACGAAAGGATAGGAAAAACAAACGTTCTTAAAGCAATAGTAAGCAAAGTAATGAATATGACACTTAGAAGTCCCTTTAGCATGCAGAAATCAACTTTTAAACACAAAGGGAAGATTCAAGCAACAATTAGGGCCAGATTCAATGTTTTGGACCCTTCCTTCAACAAACAACACTTGAGAACTCTTCTTCACATCTTTTCAACTCCTTTTTCATTCTTTTCACAACTTTTTTTTTTCTTTCTTTTTTCTACGAATTTTTCTTCTTTTTTTTTTTTTCTTTTTCTTTTCTTTGCCGTGCCTCATTCAAGACTTTGGCACACCCACAACAAAACTCACTTCCCCCACACTTGTTTTCTGCCAAACAATGATCAAAAGGAATTCATATTGAGTCATGCGTTACTATGCTTCAAGAACAAAGGTATGGATGGTCCTAATCTAGGCTAGGTGAGGATAATGTGGGTTAACAAAGAACATAGGCTAAACAAGGCTCAACGGGGTTAAAACCTACAAAACACAATGAAATAGGGAGATACGGCAATTTGGCTATGGTGGTCACTACACAACTTCATCTTGAATATGTGTTATGCAAATCAATAACATGCTTAGAATGAATTGGGCATGAGTTCTAGTGTTTGAAACTAAATGATGAAACGCCTTCTAAGTAGCAACCAAGCAAAGAATAATGAGATCATGCAACGACTTTAGAAAACAACAATGCACAGATTATTAACTCTCCAAATAAACGTTTAGGCTCAAGTCTCACAAGGTTGTAGCGTTAGTTTGAGTTCCTTCCTTCAAGCATGTTACAAAAACTGATTTTTCCATTATGATTGTGATGCGAAATATATAAGCACACAAATTAAACCCTCTTTTTATCAATTGTAGCAAAGTATGTAAGTAGGGATCGTTCTGGGCCGGGGATTAGGAGGGATTGCTAAACCACTTGAAAACTGACTCAAAAACTTAAAACAAAGTTAAAACACTAAATTAGACTCAAAGAATGCAAAACTATACTCTAAAACACTAAAACAAACCAAAAGACTCAAAACAGCAAACAAACACTCAAAACTGCCTTAAAACCACTTTCTGGGCAGTTTTGAGCACTAAGGAAGAATTTGGACGAAAACAGTTTATAACTTGACTCCAGACACTTAAAAACACAAACTAAATTGATTTCTAACTAACTTGACACTTCAAAATAAAGGGGGAATTGGTTTTAACGAAATTGAAAACAAAACATAAACTTTGTAAAACAAAACAGATTGTAAAACGAAATTGGTTTAAATCAATGGATGGAAGGCTAGCTAAGGGGTTCTTCTCCACACATGTCATACTTGCATACAAAACGATTTCTAATTGCAATTCAATAACCCACGAATTCTCAACACTCCAAGTTAATTAGGTCTGCTTAAATTAACTTTCAGATTTCCCTTATGTCAATGAAATGGATGGAAACTGCACATCACAATCAAATTATTCTTCAAGAGTTCTCTATATGAAAGCGCATACTAGAGATACAATCAAAGATCATTACGTTCAATGGAAATCATAAGTATTGACAAGGCACTTGTAACTATGAAAGCGCATGATACTTATGCCAAGAATTTACTTAACACAATTGAGATCATCAACCTTTACTACTTGTGAATATAATTCTGTAACGATTAGGTGAAACTTCCTTATATCCTAGCATTAGATTTATGCATGCAAACTAAGTTGGCCACCTCAATCAACACACACAAATCAGTTTAATATGAACAGATAAGTAAATTGAATTCACAACTTATGAAACGCAATTAGAGGTAATCAAATCATATAGCAAGCATAAACATGGTTTCGAATTCCCCCCTAGCCAAGGGGAATTTAGTTCCTCATACTCACAGAACAAAGAGTATTGAATTTAAACATTGAAATCAAAGGAAAGGAAACACCTAAAACTTCCAGCAATTCAAACTTGAATGGCATGCACGTCCCAGGCTCCTTCTCCTCCTCTTTGCTGCGGCACAAGTTCTTGGGACAGGTTTAGGGGGTTATGAATGGTGTAGAAGGCTGGGTTAATGGCTAGGATGGATGTATGGTGCGGCAGGTAGTGAATTAGGTCAGAAACTATGGAGAATGGTGAAGGATGGGTGCGGCAGAGAGTGGTGGATGATTTCTGGCGTGAATGATGTATATGGAGGTGGTGTAACCTGCGGCAAAGGGTGGAGAAATATATATATAGGCACCAAAAACCCTAGGTGAATCAGATTAGGACTTCTAGAAAGCCAAATCCATCCAGAAATAGGTTCAAAACAATCAGATTTCTCATGGGAAAGGGCCTAAGGTGCGGCAGGTTTGGATAAGGAGGGATAAGGCTTCTAGAAAGCCTTGCAAGGCAAGGAAAAAGGATTCTAGAAGGGAAGGAGACGCCAGATTTATGGGGTTCTAGAAAGAATGTGTTTTGTGGCAGATTTTGGGGCTTCTAGAGGGATTTGGGGCGCCACTTTTATAGGACAAGGGATAGGACTTCTAGAAATCAGGTTTTAAGTCCCCTAAACTGAAGAAAACAGGTTAGGATAAGATTAGATAAGATAAGGTAAGATAAGATAAGGATTGGATAAGATAAGATAAGATAAGGTTGTTTTAGATAATGTTTTGGATAATTCTCCTTTTGAGCTGATTCCTTATCTTCTTTATCTTTGACTTCTTTCTTCCATCTTCTTAGCTGATTTCAAGCCTTTATATCTTCAATTTCGTCCATCAACTTGCCTCCATGCTTGCACTACCCAATCTTGGCCCAAAAATGCTCTAGAATGCTCCAAATTGCTTCTTTTTGCCCTCTTTGTCAATTGGACCTTGAAACATATTCCTAACTCCATTTGGACTCCAAATTCGTCCATCTTCTTAGCTCTAAGCATATGATATCCATTCCAAGCTCAAATGTGCTCCAAAAAGCTCCAAAATGCATCCTTTTGCATACGTGCCCTTAGAACCTGAAAATACATCAAACTAGCTTAAAAGACTACTTTAACTAAGGAAAAACAACATAAATGCACAAGAACAAGCTAACTAAGGTGCATAAATATGCTCCTATCAGATTGCATGTGAATTCATAAGTTATAACCACAACCAAGCATAAACCAAAGAGTAAATCAAACTTTCATCCATGTTTACAACTCTCTTTAACAGTCATGCAATTACAAACCGAATCCTCATCATTGTGTTGGAAGGTACCTAAGACACAAACACACCAAAACGACTCTAAAAACACTTCAAAAACTGATTTGTTTTTTTTTAAATTTTCGTATTTTTACTTCCAAACACACAAAACTACCTCAAAACATACTAAAAACACTTAAAACAGTGAGAAACAATATTCGAAGTGATAGGTGATAAAAACCCACGAAAATCATGCAAAAATAACTTGTTTACCCCCCTCCCACACTTAAATCAAACATTGTCCTCAATGTTTCAAACATTAACACACACAAAAGCAAGCAAAGAACACAACTAACACACATAACAGATATGGCAAAACAAAAGCAATAAAGAGAGAGTGTAAGAACGCAAATCTGGTTGTGGAGCTAGAATTCCATCGTTCTCTCGTTTGAACACATGGGTTGCCTCCCAAGAAGCGCTTGCTTTAACGTCTTCTAGCCGGACGATATTTCCATTTAAGTTCCCATGGTACCCACGGCATGCAGAGGTAGTTCTTCCACCACATGCTCCTCAAACAGCTCGTGCATTGGATCTATGAATGGTAAGGGATAGTAATCCTTCCTGATTGGGGTGTTGAGCATTCTAAAGTCCATGTAATCATGCCCACCAGCTTGGATTCGATTGGGATTCTGCACCATACAAGGTAACAACCTATTAGTTGAAATGGGAATCGAAATTGGAATAGGTGGCTTACCAATGTACTGCAATGAAGTGGCAGCCCTATCAACAAATGCATGTAGGATGCTCTCGCCCAGATTTGGGGGTTTTAGGGTTGTGGCCGTGCAATCCTTGTGCTTCAATCCAATTCCCTCTTCGTTGGTGGTTCGAAATGCATCTTTCTTGAATGATACTGAACGTTCCTGCCCTTTATTTTTTATTTTATCAATGACAAAACAAGAGCGAACACGATTAGTATTCTCAACAGATTCAGAAATATTAAAATTAATCATATCACAACAAAACTCCATAGTTACTGCTCCTTTGGCCACGTCAATCTTGGTTTGAGCTGTTTTCATGAAAGGTCGTCCAAGTAAGATTGGCAATGTTGAAGAGTGGGCCGAATCCTCCATGTCAAGCACATAGAAATCTGCAGGAAAAATCAAGTGGTCTACCTGCACCAAAACATCTTCCAAAACTCCTTTTGGGTATGCATTAGATCGATCGGCTAATTGGATAATAACACCATCATTTTTCAACTCTCCTAGATTCATAGATGCATAAACAGAATATGGCATGACATTAATTGATGCACCTAAGTCTAAAATGGCATGTTCAAATCGAGTA
Source organism: Heteromeles arbutifolia (assembly GCA_024362995.1). Classification (NCBI taxonomy): domain Eukaryota; kingdom Viridiplantae; phylum Streptophyta; class Magnoliopsida; order Rosales; family Rosaceae; genus Heteromeles; species Heteromeles arbutifolia. Next base: position 30,308,883 of record JANCRC010000002.1, on the reverse strand, counting down.
TTGCCAATAACACAAGGAATTGTAAAATTACCCTGATCTTTGCACTTAGGGGGCAGTTTACGTTGCAAGATGGCTGAGACATTTTCACTCACATGCACCACTTCTTTCTCTTGAAGTCTGATAGGAGCATATTTATGCGACTTAGTTAGCTTGTTTTCATGCATTTACGTTGTTAGTTCTTAGTTAATTTTGTGTTTTAAGCTATTTTCGTCTGTTTGTAGGTTCAAAGTGTCAAGATGGCAAAAAGAAGCAATTTGGAGCATTCTAGAGCATTTTTGGGCCAAGATTGGGTAGTGCAAGCATGGAGGCAAGTTGTGATGCGAAATATATAAGCACACAAATTAAACCCTCTTTTTATCAATTGTAGCAAAGTATGTAAGTAGGGATCGTTCTAGGCCGGGGATTAGGAGGGATTGCTAAACCACTTGAAAACTGACTCAAAAACTTAAAACAAAGTTAAAACACTAAATTAGACTCAAAGAATGCAAAACTATACTCTAAAACACTAAAACAAACCAAAAGACTCAAAACAGCAAACAAACACTCAAAACTGCCTTAAAACCACTTTCTGGGCAGTTTTGAGCACTAAGGAAGAATTTGGACGAAAACAGTTTATAACTTGACTCCAGACACTTAAAAACACAAACTAAATTGATTTCTAACTAACTTGACACTTCAAAATAAAGGGGGAATTGGTTTTGACGAAATTGAAAACAAAACATAAACTTTGTAAAACAAAACAGATTGTAAAACGAAATTGGTTTAAATTAATGGATGGAAGGCTAGCTAAGGGGTTCTTCTCCACACATGTCATACTTGCATACAAAAAGATTTCTAATTACTTTTCAATAAACCATGGATTCTCAACGCCCCAGATTAACTGTGAATTGCACTAATTAACCCTCAGATTTTCCTAACGTTATTGAATTGGATGATTGCATACGACAACCCAAAACATTCCCCACAAGTTCCCTACATGAATTGCATAATAGAGATACAAGCAAGAATCATTAAGTTCTATGAAAACCATAAGCATTGACGAGGCATTCGTTACTATGAATTGCATGAAACTTATGCCAAGAATTTACTTAACGTGATTGTGATCAACAACCTTTACTACTTGTGAATATAATTCTGTAACGATTAGATGAAACTTCCTTATATCCTAGCATTAGATTTATGCATGACAATTAAGCGTGCACTCTCAACCAACACACACAAATCAGTTTAATTCAAATAGATAAGTAAATTGAAATCACAATTTATGAATCACAACTAGAGGTAATCAAGTCATATAGCAAGCATAAACATGGTTTCGAATCCCCCCCCTAGCCAGAGGGGGTTTAGTTCCTCATACTCACAGAACAAAGAGTATTGAATTTAAACATTGAAATCAAAGGAAAGAAAACACCTAAAACTTCCAGCAATTCAAACTTGAATGGCATGCACGTCCCAGGGCTCCTTCTCCTCCTCTTTGCTGCGGCACAAGGTCTTGGGACAGGTTTAGGGGGTTATGAATGGTGTAGAAGGCTGGGTTAATGGCTAGGATGGATGTATGGTGCGGCAGGGAGTGAATTAGGTCAAAAACTATGGAGAATGGTGAAGGAAAGGTGCGGCAGAGAGTGGTGAAGAGTTTCTGGCGAGAATGATGTGTATGAAGGTGGTGTAACCTGCGGCAACCCTTTAAACTTATATATATTGGCACCACAAACCCTAGGGTATTCAGATTAGGGCTTGGACTCAGCATTGCAAAAGGAATTAGGGCCCTAGGTGCTGCAATTAATTTGGAAAAAAACATTGTGGTCCAATTAATTTCTGAAAAGGATTTGTAGAACCCAAATCCACAAGGAAAAGGGCCTAACAATCAGAATCCAAGAGGGAAAAGGCCTGAGAGGTGCGGCACAATAGGATAAGGGCAGGGAATGCCTTGCAAGGCAAGGAAAAAGGATTCTAGAAGGGAAGGAGGCGCCAGATTTTCAGGGTTCTAGAAGGAATGTGTTTTGTGGCAGATTTTGGGGCTTCTAGAGGGATTTGGGGCGCCACTTTTATAGGACAAGGGATAAGACTTCTAGAAATCAGGTTTTAAGTCCCCTAAACTGAAGAAAACAGGTTAGGATAAGATTAGGATAAGATTGGATAAGATAAGGTAAGATAAGGTAAGGATTGGATAAGATAAGATAAGATAAGGTTGTTTTGGATAATGTTTTGGATAATTCTCCTCCTTTTGAGCTGATTCCTTATCTTCTTATCTTTGACTTCTTTCTTCCATCTTCCTAGCTGATTTCAAGACTTTATATCTTCAATTTCGTCCATCAACTTGCCTCCATGCTTGCACTACCCAATCTTGGCCCAAAAATGCTCTAGAATGCTCCAAATTGCTTCTTTTTGCATACTTGCCCTTAGAACCTGAAAATACATCAAACTAGCTTAAAAGACTACTTTAACTAAGGAAAAACAATATAAATGCACAAGAACAAGCTAACTAAGGTGCATAAATATGCTCCCATCAAGTTGATGGACGAAATTGAAGATATAAAGGCTTGAAATCAGCTAAGAAGATGGAAGAAAGAAGTCAAAGATAAAGAAGATAAGGAATCAGCTCAAAAGAAGGAGAATTATCCAAAACAACCTTATCTTATCTTATCTTATCTTATCTTATCCAATCCTTATCTTATCTTATCCTAATCTTATCCTAACCTGTTTTCTTCAGTTTAGGGGACTTAAAACCTGATTTCTAGAAGTCCTATCCATTCTCCTACAAAAGTGGCGCCCCAAATACTTCTAGAAACCCCAAAATCTGCCCAGAAACACATTCTTTCTAGAACCCTGAAAATCTGGCGTCTCCTTCCCTTCTAGAATCCTTTTTCCTTGCCTTGCAAGGCATTCCCTGCCCTTATCCTATTGTGCCACACCTGTCAGGCCCTTTCCCTCTTGGATTCTGATTGTTAGGCCATTTTCCTTGTGGATTTGGGTTCTACAAATCCTTTTCAGAAATTAACTGGACCACAATTCCTTTTCCAAATTAATTGCCGCACCCTAGGGCCCTAATCCTAGTTTTCTGCTAAGTCCAAGTCCTAAACTAATTTCCCGAGGGTTTGCTATGCTATATATACATATTTTCAAGCCTTTCCGCAGACCACCACCCATCCATATGAATTCTACACATCTCTACCCATCTCAGCCATTCCAAACACCATTCATAAACCCTAAACCACTTGTGCCGCAGCCCTGCAAGGAGAGGAGGAGCAGCTTTGGAGCGTTTTGCACCCAGAACCTCACCCACCTAGTTCAAGTTCTGAAACCGAGGTTGAGGAACAAGAAGAGGCCGAATCTGAGGAGATAGAGGAGGCCGAGGTTGAAGAAGTTATGGCTGCAGATAATCGAACCATTAAGGAGCTCTCAGCCTCGGGATTGGATAATGCAGTACCCCTATGTATCCAATATCCTAGGGCAGCTCCAGATAAGATCGACGAGTTCGAATTGAAGTCTAGCTTGTTGCATCACATTCCCAAATACCATGGGCTGTCCATGGAGGATCCAAACAAGCATTTGAAGGAATTTGAAGTGGTTTGCTCAAGTATGACACTCGTTAATGTTGATGGGAATATTTTGAAGATGAAAGCCTTTCCATTCTCATTGTTGGAAAAGGCTAAAGATTGGTTGTACGAATTGGCGCCCGGAACTGTCACATCTTGGGAAAGTATGAAACGAGCATTCTTGGAGAAGTTTTTCCCAACTTCAAGAGTCATTCTCTTGAGGAAACGGATTAGTGGTATTTAGCAAAATCAAGGAGAGTCTTTCCCTGCATATTATGAGCGTTTTAAGGGCCTAGTTGCATCATGCCCTCAACACCAAATGAAGGAGGAGCTGCTCATTCAATACTTCTACGAAGGACTCCTCCCCATTAAACGCCAAATGCTAGATGCATCAGCGGGTGGTGCATTGGTTGACAAGACGCCTGTGGCTGCCAAAACCTTAATTGCGAACCGAGCCCTCAATGCACAACAATATGAAGGTGTTGGACAAAGAGAGAGCCCACGGCAGCAACATGTCAATGAGGTAAGTGCAATTTCTGAAATTCAATCACAATTGGCTAATCTTACTCTCCTTGTGTCTCAGGTTGTCGAAGGACCAAAATCACAACCACCACCAATCTGTGGCGTGTGCACCATGCAAGGGCACCAATCTGAAAGTTGCCCTCAATTGATTGAGAATGGAGGATGGGAGAGTGCCAACGCTGTTGGTTTCCAAGGCCAAAATCAGCCCCGATATGATCCCTATGCAAATACCTACAACTCGGGTTGGAAAGATCATCCAAATCTGCGTTGGAGGGAACCCCAACAACTTCAACAGCAAGGTGGATTTCGGCCACCAACCCCTGGGATGTTTCCAAAGCCATATGCAACCATGCAATCCCAAACACAATCTGCCCAAAATAACTCAGGTTCGTCTCTTGAGAATGATCAAGTTATTCAATTACTAACCACTTTGGCACAGGGGCAGCAAAATCAAACCAAAGAGACGCAAAACTATGCCAAGGAGGTGCAAAATCAAGCCAGGGAGGTGACTGAATTGAAGAAACAGATGGGACAAATGGCTGAGTTTATGGGGCAGTTTCGAGAGCATGGTAAACTTCCTAGTTCTACCACTGTGAATCCGAAGGGAGGATTCGAATCTGTCAAGGCCATGACCCTAAGAAGTGGCAAAGAGGTTGGGACCGATCCAAAGACATCTGAATCTACCCAAAAGGAGGACGAGACGTTGTTACAAGAGAAGGCAGAACAAGAGACACCCACGGCAAGGGTTGTTCCAACCTTGCCGCAACCTTCCAATGCACCTAAACTCCCCAAATCGTCCAACAATGGTAAGTTGGGTTCAAATTCGATTGATTCTAACCTTGTTCCACCCAATGCACCATTTCCTCGCAGATTTATGCAATCAAGGAAGGAGGAAACCGAAAAGGACATTCTAGAAATGTTTCGAAAGGTGCAAGTCAACATTCCACTCCTTGATGCAATCAAGCAAGTTCCCAAATATGCCAAATTCTTGAAGGAGCTGTGCACAACAAAGAGGAGATTTTCGACCAAGGAGGTGGTTCGGGTAAGTGAAAATGTTTCAGCGGTGTTGCAACGCAAATTGCCTCCCAAATGCAAGGACCTAGGTAGCTTTACAATTCCATGTGTTATTGGTAATACCAGGTTCGAACATGCCATGTTAGATCTAGGTGCATCAATAAATGTCATGCCTTATTCTATTTACGCATCTATGAACTTGGGTGAATTGAAAAATGATGGAGTGATTATTCAATTAGCCGAGAGATCTAACGCTTATCCAAAGGGAGTTTTGGAGGATGTCTTAGTGCAGGTTAATCATCTCATCTTCCCCGCTGATTTCTACGTGCTAGAGATGGAAGATTCGGCCCATTCCACCCCATTGCCGATTCTACTTGGAAGACCGTTCATGAAAACAGCTCGCACAAAGATTGATGTGTTCACAGGGATCCTGACAATGGAGTTTGATGGGGATGTTATTGATTTTAAAATTTCTGAAGCTATGAAATATCCGAATGATGATCATTCTTGCTTTGCAATTGATATAATTGATTCAATGGCGCAGGAGCACTTGGAACAATTGCATGACGATGCGCTTGAAACGGTTCTTACAAATGGAATTGGATGCAAGAACCATGGGGCAGAACCAAGCACAACCCACGGCACATTGAAGAACACCATGCCGTGCCCCCTAGTGATGATGTAGCTGAGATGGTGGCTGCCCTAGAATCATTGCCAAAACAATATGGTAAGCCCCCAATCCCAATTTCAGATTCGATTTTGACTAATAAGTTGCTTCCTTCGGTAATACAGCCACCCTCCCTTGAACTTAAACCGCTACCAAGTCACTTGAAGTATGTTTTCTTGGGAGATCATGAGACATTGCCGGCCATCATCTCATCCTCACTCACGGCACAAGAAGAGGACAGATTGGTGCGTGTTTTGAGAGAGTATAAAACAGCCATTGGATGGACCTTGACCGATATCAAGGGAATTAGCCCCACCACTTGCATGCATCGTATTCTTTTGGAAGAAGGAGCCAAACCATCTCGAGAAGCACAACGCCGACTCAATCCACCCATGATGGAAGTTGTGAAGAAGGAAAGAATCAAGCTACTAGATTGTGGAGTGATTTACCCCATTTCTGATAGCCGATGGGTCTCTCCGGTCCAAGTTGTTCCTAAGAAGTTCGGAGTCACTGTGGTAAAAAATGAAGAGAATGAGCTTGTGCCTACCCGAATCCAAACCGGATTGAGAGTTTGCATTGACTATAGGAAGCTCAACGCCACAACTAGAAAAGATCACTTTCCGTTGCCCTTTATTGATCAAATGCTTGAAAGGTTAGCCGGTCATGCTTTTTATTGTTTTCTTGATGGCTATTCAGGTTACAATCAGATTGTTATAGCCCCGGATGACCAAGAGAAGACCATCTTCATGTGCCCCTTTGGTACCTTTGCTTATAGACGAATGCCATTTGGTTTGTGCAATGCACCAGCCACATTCCAAAGGTGTATGGTAAGTATTTTCTCTGATTTTGTGGAAAAGATCATTGAGGTATTTATGGATGATTTCAGTGTCTTTGGAGATTCATTTGATGGATGTTTGGATAATCTTACTTTGATTTTAAAACGATGCATCGAAACTACCCTTGTGTTGAATTGGGAAAAGTGTCATTTTATGGTCAAACAAGGTATAGTTTTGGGGCATATCATATCTGAAAAAGGAATTGAGGTTGATAAGTCTAAAATAGATCTTGTACGCTATTTACCCTCTCCCACTTCGGTGAGAGAGGTTCGTTCTTTTCTTGGCCATGCAGGATTCTTTAGGCGATTTATCAAGGACTTCTCCAAAATTGCACAGCCCCTATGCCGTCTCCTTCAAAAAGACGTGTCTTTTGAGTTTAATGCGGAGTGTGAGACGGCCTTTACACATCTCAAGGAAGTGCTCACTTCGGCCCCCATCATCACTCCACCAGATTGGAGTCTCCCTTTTGAGCTAATGTGTGATGCATCCGATTATGCAATTGGAGCTGTTTTAGGCCAGAGGAAGAACAAACAGCCCCATGTCATCTATTACGCCTCTCGGACCTTAAACGATGCTCAATTGAACTATTCTACCACGGAAAAAGAACTTCTTGCCGTTGTCTTTGCTTTAGATAAATTTCGTTCATATTTACTTGGCACTAAAGTAATTGTATATTCTGACCATGCAGCTTTGAAGTATCTTCTCACCAAGAAGGAGGCCAAACCAAGGCTGATTCGTTGGATGCTCTTACTCCAAGAGTTCAACATTGAGATTAGGGACAAGAAAGGGAGTTAAAACGTGGTGGCTGACCACCTAAGCCGATTGGTGCACAATGAAGAGCCCCTCCCCATTCCAGAAACGTTCCCAGATGAGCAATTGCTGTCCATAGAGGTAAGTGAGCCTTGGTATGCTGATTTGGTCAATTATTTGGTCACAAAACGTGTCCCTAGCACCCTAGACAAATATAAACGTGATAAACTCCAAAAGGATGCTAGATTTTATGTTTGGGACGATCCATACTTGTGGAAATATTGCCCGGATCAGATTATTCGAAGATGTGTGCATAACTCTGAGTTTAATTCCATTCTTGCTTTCTGTCATACTTATGCATGTGGGGGTCATTTTGGCACCCAAAGAACAGCACTCAAGGTGTTAGAATGTGGTTTTTATTGGCCTACATTGTTTAAAGATGCTCGAACTTTCTGCATAATATGTGATAGATGTCAAAGAACAGGTAACATAGGTGCAAGGGATCAAATGCCGCAGACCCCTATCTTCAATGTCGAAATTTTTGATGTTTGGGGTATTGATTTCATGGGTCCTTTTCCTTCTTCATATGGTTTCATTTATATCTTGCTTGCGGTTGATTATGTATCGAAATGGGTGGAAGCAAAAGCCACCCGTACTAATGATTCTCGAGTAGTTGCAGATTTCATCAAATCTAACATATTCTCCAGATTCGGGATGCCTAGAGTGTTTATAAGTGATGGAGGCTCCCATTTTTGCAACCGGACAATTGAGGCGCTGTTTAAGAAGTATAACGTCAAGCATAAGGTTGCAACGCCTTATCACCCTCAAACAAGTGGCCAAGCCGAGGTTTCGAATAGGGAAATCAAGCAGATTTTGGAGAAGACTGTTGGGCCAAACCGGAAGGATTGGAGTTTGCGTTTAGACGATGCACTGTGGGCATATCGTACGGCCTACAAAACACCCCTAGGGCTGTCTCCATTTCGGGTCATCTATGGCAAGCCGTGTCACCTACCTGTGGAACTAGAGCACAAGGCGCATTGGGCTGTGAAAACATTCAATTTGGACATAGATGCGGCTGGAGTGCATAGAAAGCTCCAATTGAATGAACTTGAGGAGATAAGGAATGAAGCATATGAGAATGCCCGAATTTACAAGGAGAAAACAAAGGCGTTTCATGATAAGATGATTCGGGGCAAAACATTTTCAATTGGGCAGAAAGTGTTGCTTTTCAACTCCCGTTTACGTTTATTCCCTGGTAAGTTACGTTCTAAGTGGATTGGACCTTTTGTTGTTACTAATGTTTTTCCACATGGTGCAGTCCAAGTCCAAAGCTTAAGGAACGGACAAGAATTCAAGGTGAACGAGCACCGGTTGAAGCCATACTACGAGAACATTGTCGGGCAGGTTGTGGAAGAAGTTCCCTTCCATGCCGTGGGCTCCAATGATGCTTAAACCGAGGAATCGTCCGGCTGCAAGACGTTAAAGCAAGCGCTTCTTGGGAGGCAACCCATGCATTCGAATAAAGAAGACCTAGGAACAACCGGCTCAAACCCAGATTTGCGTTCCTAAACTCTACTCTTTATTGCTTTTACTTTGCCATGTGTGTCATGTTAGTTAGTTGGGTTGTTTGCTGTTTGCTTTCTGTTAGTTTATGCTTGAAACATTGAGGACAATGTTTGGTTTAAGTGTGGGGGGGTAAACAAGTTGTTTTTGCATGATTTTCGTGGGATTTTATCACCTATCACTTTGAATATTGTTTTTCACTGTTTTAAGTGTTTTTAGTGTGTTTTGAAGCATTTTAGTGTGTTTGGAAAAGTTAATCCGAAAATTTCATAAAAATTTGAAAAAGTGTTTTGAAAACCCCAAAAAGAGTTGTTTTGTGTGTTTGTTTGTGTCTTAGGGTACCTTCCAACACAATGATGAGGATTTGGTTTTTAATTGCATGACTATTAAGGACAGTTATAAACATGGATGGAAGTTTGAATTGCTCTCTGGTTTATGCTTGATTATGGTTATAATTCATGAATTCATGTTTAATCAAAAAGGAAAAAATCAGTTTTTGTAACATGCTTGAAGGAAGGAACTCAAACTAACGCTATAACCCTGAGAGACTTGAGCTTAAAACGTTCTTTGGAGAGTTAAATATCTGTGCATTTATTGTTTTCTAAAGTCGTTGCATGATCTCATTATTCTTTGCTTGGTTGCTACTTAGAAGGCGTTTCATTATTTAGTTCCAAATACTAGAACTCATACCCGTTTCATTCAAAGCATGAAATTGATTAGCATAACACATAAACAAGATGAAGTTGTGTAGTGAACCAGTGCCAAATAGCCGAACCTCCCTATGTTATTTGTTTTGTAGGTTTAACCCTTTTGAGCCTTGTTTAGCCTATGTTCTTTGTTTACCCACATTATCCTTACCTAGCCTAGATTAGGACCATCCTTACCCTTGTTCTTAAGGCGTAGCTAAGCATGACTTAGAGTGAATTCCCTTTGTTCGTTATTGGGCAGCAAACAAGTGTGGGGGAAAGAAAGTTGTGCGTTTATATGTGCCAAAGTCACAAAAGAGGCACGGGTGAAGAAAAAAAAAAAGAGAAAAGAAAAAATTTCGTGAAAAAAAGAAAAGAAAAAGAAAAGTATGTGAAAAAGTATGAAAAGTGTTCAAAAATAAGTGAGAATAAGCTCACAAGTGTTGGTTGTTGAAGAAAGGGTCCAGAAAGTTGAATTTGGCCCTAAAATATGTGTAATCTTCCCCTTATGTATCAAAGTGGGCGGCTGCATTCAAGAAAGGGAGTTCTAAGTGTCATATTCATTACTTTGCTTGCTTTTGCTTTAAGAACGTTTGTTTTCCTTACGTTTCTTTGTTTTCCTTACCCTTAACCCCATTACAACCCTATACTTCAATCTTGAGTGTTGTGTGTTTCAATATGTGGAGTTTGCGATTGGTATGAGCGTATGGTATCCCTGGTTCTCGCATCTAAGTAGTAGCATTCCATTCATGAGATCATATCTAAACATGTTTATTAACTCCAGAAATTGCTTTCTTTGCCATAAACATATGTGAGTGTTCGTTTTCATGTTTACATCAATCTTCTCACATATACTAGTGTAGGGAGTGTAGTTAGAAAATTTGAGTGAAAATAAGAGTGTACCTAGTGAGGAATTGAGTGAATTCTCTAAGGCATGTTACTACGTTCAAAACATTGTTTTAATTGGTTAGATGAAAGCTAATGGATGGTGACTGTGGTTAAGTATGTACTAAAGGGTGGGGAAGACTAAAAGCTATGGTTATGATGATCGTAAATATTCATGTATGTTGGAAATCCCTGAGGTGAAAGTTGGAAGGTCTAGTTTGTTCGGTTTTTGTTTCGTTTGTTTTGTTTCGTTTTGCTTGAGGACTAGCAAAAGCTAAGTGTGGGGGAATTTGATAGGAGCATATTTATGCGACTTAGTTAGCTTGTTTTCATGCATTTACGTTGTTAGTTCTTAGTTAATTTTGTGTTTTAAGCTATTTTCGTGTGTTTGTAGGTTCAAAGTGTCAAGATGGCAAAAAGAAGCTATTTGGAGCATTCTAGAGCATTTTTGGGCCAAGATTGCGTAGTGCAAGCATGGAGCCAAGTTAATGGACGAAATTGAAGATATAAAGGCTTGAAATCAGCTAAGAAGATGGAAGAAAGAAGTCAAAGATAAAGAAGATATGGAATCAGCTCAAAACCTTATCTTATCCAATCCTTATCTTATCTTATCCTAATCTTATCCTAACCTATTTTCTTCAGTTTAGGGGACTTAAAACCTGATTTCTAGAAGTCCTATCCATTCTCCTACAAAAGTGGCGCCCAAATACTTCTAGAAACCCCAAAATCTGCCCAGAAACACATTCTTTCTAGAACCCTGAAAATCTGGCGTCTCCTTCCCTTCTAGAATCCTTTTTCCTTGCCTTGCAAGGCATTCCCTGCCCTTATCCTATTGTGCCGCACCTCTCAGGCCCTTTCCCTCTTGGATTCTGATTGTTAGGCCCTTTTTCTTGTGGATTTGGGTTCTACAAATCCTTTTCAGAAATTAACTGGACCACAATTCCTTTTCCAAATTAATTGCCGCACCCTAGGGCCCTAATCCTAGTTTTCTGCTAAGTCCAAGTCCTAAACTGATTTCCCTAGGGTTTGCTATGCTATATATACATATTTTCAAGCCTTGCCGCAGACCACCACCCATCCATACGAATTCTACACATCTCTACCCATCTCAGCCATTCCAAACACCATTCATAAACTCTAAACCACTTGTGCCGCAGCCCTGCAAGGAGAGGAGGAGCAGCTTTGGAGCGTTTTGCACCCAATCTGGAGTGCTGGGCGTTCTTAGGTGTTTTCTACCTTATGTTTTCGATGTTTAAATTAGTTTTCCTTTGTCTTGCTGGAGTTATGAGAGGCTAAACTCGTTTTTTGCTAGAGGCTACTTTGAAACCATGATTTTGTGTGTGATATGACTTGATAAATTTCAGTTACAGATTCTTGAAGTATGAATGCAATTGGCTTAACTGTTTGAATTAGAACTTATTTCTGTTTGTTGGTTGAGGGTCGACACTTAATTGGCATGCATAAATTTGATGCTAGGATATAAGTAAGTTTCACATAATTGTTACAAACTTATGTTCACAAGTAGTAAAGGTTGCTGGAACAATCGTGTTAAGTTCAATTCTTGGTGTGAGTAACATGATGTCATAGTTATGAATGCCTCGTCAATGCTTATGATTCTCATTGAGCGTAATGATCTCTGATTGTGTCTCTATTATGATGTCATGTGATAGGAGCATATTTATGCGACTTAGTTGGCCTGTTCTTGTGCATTTATGTTGTGTTTTCTTAGTTATTTTAGTGTTTAAAGCCATTCTCGTGTGTTTCTAGGTCCTAAAGACAAAGTATGCAAGAAGATGCATTTTGGAGCATTTTGAAGCAAAATTGGGCTTGGAATGGATATCACATGTTTGGAGCAAAAGGAATGGACGAAATTGAAGACTTGAAGATGTAAGGATTCCTAATCAACGAAGGAGTCCTAATCAACGAAGGATTCCTAATTGAAGATGGATTCCTACTCACATAAGGATTCCTACTCAAACAAGGATTCCTACTTGAAGTAGGAAAATTAAGCCAAGGTTTCCTATTTTGGTTTACCTTTCCTAATCCTTAATGTTTCCAAATTCCAGCAACTTTGAAGGCTTCCTTTGCATTCTAGGACACAAATTGAAGGACCTAGACCACCTAAGAACCCTTGCCGCACCTCCTTACCCCTTTCCTCTTCCTTGCCGTGCAAGGGAGAGGGTTATTTCCTGTTTCCTTGCATTAAAACACATTCCTTTTTAATTTAAAGTCTTTGCCGCACACCCCTGGCACTTTCCCTTAGTTTTCTGATTTTGTTTCCTCTTTCTAGATGCTTTTGACTTAATTTCTGATTACCTAAATAAGTTAGGGTTTTAATTTCCCTAAAACCTTTAAATAAACTTCCTTGTTGCAGCACAGAGGATCATTTTCATCCATCCACACAACCTGTCTCGCCAGAATTCCTTCCCCAACCCTAGCCGCACCTATCCTTCACCATTCTCCATAATTTCTGACCAAAAACACTCCCTGCCGCACCATACATCCATCCTAGCCATAAACCCAGCCTTCTACACCATTCTTAATCCCCAAAACTCACCAACAACCCTTGTGCCGCAGCAAAGAGGAAGGAGGAAAGCCCTTGGATGCGCCTGCCATTCAAGTTAGGATTGCTGGGGCGTTTAGGTGTTTTCTTTCTTTTGTTTTCAATGTATAAACTTGTTATTCTTTGTTCTGCAATTATGAGGAGCTAAATCCCTTTTGGCTAGGGGAAGATTCAAAGCCATGAACATACTTGCAATATGAATTGATTACCTTCAGTTGTGATTTCATAAGTTGTGAATTCAATTTGTTTAACTGCTTGATTGATAACTTATTTGTGTATGTTTATTAAGAGTGCACACTTAATTTGCATGCATGAATATGATGCTAGAATATAAGGGAGTTTCACCTAATAGTTACAAACTTATATTCACAAGTAGTGGAGGTCGCTTATAAACGATCGCGTTAAATGAATTCTTGGCAGGAGTTTCATGCTCATCATAGTAACGAATGCCTCGTCAATACTTATAGTTCTCATGATGCTTAATGATCTGTGATTGTATCTTTATTGTGCTGTTCATGTAAAGAACTTTTAGAGAATGTTTTGAATTGTTGTATGCGCTTTCCCATCCAATTCAATAACTTAAGGAGAACTTGAAGGTTAATTTAAGCGGACCTAATTAACCTGGGGTGTTGAGTTTCATGATTTATCGAAAGAACAACTGAAAATTGGTTTATGTGCAAGTGTGTCATGTGTGGAGAAGAATCCTCTAGCTAGCCCATCATCCATAAGTTTTACCAAATTCGTCCAAAATCTGTTTAGTTTACAATCTGCTTGTTTTGTTTTCAAATTCGTCAAAACCCAATCCCCTTTTACTTTGTTGATTCATATTAGTTAGAAATTGATTTAGTTTGTGTTTTTGAGTGTTTTGAGTCAAGTTAGAATCTATTTTCGTCCAAAGTAGTGTTTAGAGTCTAAAACTGCCCAGTTTGTGTTTTTAGGCAGTTTTGAGTGTTTTTGTGCTGTTTTGAGTCTTTTGAGTTGTTTTAGTGTTTTAGAGTCTAGTTTTGCATTCTTTGAGTCTAGTTTAGTGTTTAAACTTTGTTTTTTACGTTTTTGAGTCAGTTTCCAGTGTTTTAGCAATCCCTCCTAATCCCCGGTTTAGAACGATCCCTACTTATTCATATACTACAATTGTCAAAAGAGGGTTTAATTTGTGTGCTTGTTTTACATCGCATCAAATTTTTGGCGCCGTTGCCGGGGATTAGCAAAGTTGCTAATCCCTTGGATCTTTTGTTTCTGATTACTTTTAAATTGTTTCAGTTTCTGATTTTGTTTTGTTTCTTGTTTTTAGGTACTAGTTTATGACTCGAAGTTCTCAAACTATTCGTAAGAATATTTTGGACTTTGACGACGATTTTGAAAGGACTTTGAGAAGGAAAAAAACTCAACAAGCATCTAATCCATCTAGCCCTGAACCTGAGCTTGAAGAACCAGTGCTAGAAGAGGAAGAAAACCCCACGGCACAGGTTGTGGAAGAAGTACAAGCTATGGCAGCGGACAATCGAACAATCAAGGAGCTCTCTGCTTCGGGACTGGCCAATGCCGCACCCCTATGTATTCAATACCCTAGGGCTGCCCAAGACAAGACCGATGAGTTTGAATTGAAGTCCAGTTTGTTGCACCACATTCCAAAGTACCATGGGCTGTCTATGGAGGATCCGAACAAGCACTTGAAAGAGTTCGAAGTAGTGTGTTCAAGCATGACCCATGTCAACGTCGATGAAAGCATATTGAAGATGAAGGCTTTTCCATTCTCTCTAATGGATAAGGCCAAAGATTGGTTGTATGAATTAGCTCCGGGAACTGTCACCTCTTGGGAGAGCATGAAACGGGCGTTTCTGGAAAAGTTCTTCCCAACTTCTCGAGTCATTCTTCTTCGCAAAAGGATAAGTGGAATTCAGCAAAACGAAGGTGAATCATTTCCCACTTATTATGAACGTTTTAAATCTCTTGTTGCTTCATGTCCACAGCACCAAATGAAGGAGGAGCTTCTTCTTCAATATTTCTACGAGGGGCTTCTACCAATTGAACGCCAAATGCTAGATGCCTCAGCGGGAGGAGCTTTGGTGGACAAGACACCCATGGATGCCAAGACCTTGATTGCTAACCGGGCATTGAACGCTCAACAATATGAAGGTGTTGGGCAAAGAAACCCCCCACGGCAGCAACATGTGAATGAGGTAAGTGCTATTTCCGAACTTCAAAATCAAATGGCTAATCTTACTACTCTTCTTTCTCAGGTTGTGGAAGGACCAAAAGCACAAAGCATGGCTGTTTGTGGCGTGTGCTCTATGCAGGGACATCTCACGGATAAGTGTCCTCAGTTGATTGAGAATGGAGGATGGGAATCAGCGAATGCCGTGGGATTTGGGAATCAACAACCAAGAAGTGATCCTTTCTCTAACACATACAATTCCGGCTGGAGAGATCATCCGAATTTCAAATGGAGAGAGCCGCAACAACCCCAACAACAAGGAGGATTTAGACAGCAACCCCCGGGTTTCTATTCAAAACCATACACACCCACACAGCCCCAAGCACAACCTGCCCAAACCAAATCAGGTTCGTCCGTTGACAATGATCAGATTTTTCAATTACTAACTTCTATGGCACAGAATATGCAAACTAGGGACAAAGAGGTGGATGAGTTGAAGAAACAAATGGGCCAAATGGCCGAGTTCATGGGGAAATTTCGAGACCAAGGCCAACTCCCTAGTTCCACCATTCCAAATCCGAAGGGAGGTTTCGAAACTGCAAAAGCCATATTGTTGAGAAGTGGAAAAGAAGTTGGGGCAGGTACACAACCATCAGGTCACAAAGAAGATGAAAAACTTCAATTTGAAGAGGAGGAACAAAGCCAACCCACGGCAAGGAAGACTACACCTTTGCCGCAGACCCTAAGTGCTCCTAAACCATCAAATCTGTCCAACAAGGGTAAGAATGTGTCAAATTCAATTCCTACTAATGTTTTTTCTTCGAATGTTCCTTTTCCTAGCAGATTCATGCAAACAAAGAAAGAGGAAGCTAAAAAGGACATTCTAGAGACATTTAGGAAAGTTCAAGTCAATATACCACTTTTGGATGCAAATTAAGCAAGTTCCGAGGTATGCCAAGTTTCTGAAGGAGCTGTGCACAACTAGGAAGAGAGTTTCGAACAAGGAAGTTGTGAAGGTAAGTGAAAATGTCTCAGCCGTATTGCAACGTAAACTGCCCCCTAAATGCAAAGATCCCGGTAGTTTTACGATTCCTTGTGTAATTGGCAATACTCGTTTTGAATCTGCCATGCTTGACTTAGGTGCATCCATAAATGTCATGCCATATTCAATTTATGCATCTATGAATTTGGGTGAATTGAAAAAGGATGGTGTGATCATACAATTGGCTGATAGTTCTAACGCTTATCCAAAAGGAGTATTGGAGGATGTTCTAGTGCAGGTGAATCACTTAGTCTTCCCAGCTGATTTTTATGTTTTGGACATGGAAGATTCAACCCATTCCACTTCTTTGCCGATTCTCCTTGGTAGGCCATTCATGAAGACAGCCCGCACCAAGATTGATGTGTTCAAAGGAACGTTGTCAATGGAATTTGATGGGGAAGTGATTGATTTCAATATTTCTGAATCCATAAGATATCCTAATGATGATCACTCTTGTTTTTCTATTGATATTATTGATTCTTTGGCGCAGGGGTATTTTGAAGATTTGAATGACGATGCACTTGAAATGGTCATTACAAGAGGAATGAAGCTCAACAACAAGTGGGCAGAACCCATGCTAACCCACGGCATACATGAACCCATCCATGCCGTGCCCCCTTGTGAGGAATTCATTGAGATGGCTGCTGCCCTTGAGTCATTACCCACGCATGATGGTAAGTCTCATAACTTTGATTCAATTCCCGTTTCGACTAATAAGTTGCTTCCTTCAGTGATTCAGGCACCTACCCTTGAACTTAAACCATTACCAAACCATTTGAAGTATGTTTTCTTGGGGGAAAAAGAGACCTTACCTGCCATTATTTCCTCATCCCTCACGGCACAAGAAGAAGAGAAGCTAGTGCGTGTTTTAAGGGAGTTCAAATCTGCCCTAGGTTGGACCTTAGCCGACATCAAGGGGATAAGCCCTACAACCTGTATGCATCACATATTTCTTGAGGAGGGGGCCAAACCAACTAGAGAGGCTCAACGCCGTCTCAACCCTCCGATGATGGAAGTTGTGAAAAAGGAGATAATCAAGCTACTTGATTGTGGAGTGATCTATCCAATCTCCGATAGTCGTTGGGTTTCCCCTGTGCAGTGTGTTCCAAAGAAATCTGGAGTGACTGTGGTCAAGAATGCTGAAGAGGAGCTTGTGCCTACTCGAATCCAAACAGGTTGGAGGGTTTGTATTGATTATAGGAAGCTCAACGCCACCACACGAAAGGATCACTTCCCATTGCCATTCATTGATCAAATGCTTGAAAGGTTAGCAGGTTATGCATTTTATTGTTTCCTTGATGGTTATTCTGGTTATAACCAAATTGTCATAGCACCTGAGGACCAAGAAAAAACCACTTTCACATGCCCATTTGGTACATTTGCTTATCGTCGTATGCCATTTGGTTTATGCAATGCACCTGCCACATTTCAAAGATGTATGATGAGCATTTTTTCTGATTATGTTGAGAAAATTATTGAGGTTTTCATGGATGATTTCAGCGTTTTTGGTGATTCATAATCTCAGTTTGATCTTAAAACGTTGTGTGGAAACAAACCTTGTGTTAAATTGGGAGAAATGTCATTTCATGGTTAAACAAGGTATTGTTTTGGGTCACATAATCTCTGAAAAAGGTATTGAGGTTGATAAGTCTAAAATAGATCTTGTACGTTACTTACCCTCTCCTACTTCGGTTAGAGAGGTTCGTTCTTTCCTTGGTCATGCAGGATTCTATAGACGATTTATCAAGGATTTTTCAAGATTGCACAGCCCCTATGCCGTCTCCTACAAAAGGAAGTGTCTTTTGAATTCAATGAGGCATGTGAGAAAGCATTCAACCATCTCAAGACCTTGCTCACCACGGCACCAATCATCACTCCACCAGATTGGAGCATTCCTTTCGAGCTCATGTGTGATGCATCGGATTATGCAATTGGAGCTGTTTTGGGCCAAAGGAAAAACAAGCAGCCACATGTCATTTATTATGCTTCACGCACCTTAAATGATGCCCAATTGAATTATTCCACAACTGAAAAAGAACTCTTGGCTGTTGTATTTGCATTAGATAAGTTTCGATCTTATTTAATTGGCACTAAAGTCATTGTTTTCACTGATCATGCAGCTCTGAAGTACTTGCTCACCAAAAAGGAAGCTAAACCACGACTCATTCGCTGGATGCTTTTACTTCAAGAGTTCGACATTGAAATTAGGGACAAGAAAGGATGTGAAAACGTGGTGGCTGACCACCTAAGTCGGATGGTGCGTGAAGAGGAGTCCATTCCCATTTCAGAAACGTTTCCGGATGAGCAACTCCTGTCCATTGAGGTAAGTATACCTTGGTATGCCGATTTGGTCAACTATTTGGTGTCTAAGCAGATTCCAAACAATCTAAGCAAGTCCCAACGTGATAAACTTAAAAAGGATGCACGTTTTTATGTTTGGGACGACCCATATTTGTGGAAATTTTGCCCTGATCAAATTGTGCGTAGATGTGTTCATGAATCTGAGTTTAATCCAATTCTAAGCTTTTGCCATACATATGCATGTGGTGGACACTTTGGCACACAGCGCACTGCCCTTAAAGTTCTTGAATGTGGATTTTATTGGCCTACTTTGTTTAGAGATGCTCGAACTTTTTGCATAACATGTGATCGCTGCCAAAGGACAGGGAATTCAGGCCAAAGAGACCAAATGCCGCAGACTCCAATTCTTGTTGTTGAAATTTTTGACGTGTGGGGTATTGATTTTATGGGTCCTTTTCCTTCTTCTTTCGGTTTCACTTACATTTTACTTGCGGTTAATTATGTGTCGAAGTGGGTGGAAGCCAAAGCCACCCGCACTAATGATTCTAAAGTTGTGGCAGGTTTTGTGAAATCTAACATTTTTTCCAGATTTGGGATGCCGAGAGTACTTATAAGTGATGGTGGGTCTCATTTTTGCAATCGCACCATTGAGGCACTACTCAAGAAGTACAATGTGACGCATAAAGTTTCAACACCTTATCACCCCCAAACAAGTGGCCAGGCCGAGGTCTCGAATAGGGAGATCAAGCAGATTTTAGAGAAAACCGTTGGGCCAACTAGAAAGGATTGGAGCTTGCGTTTGGAGGATGCACTGTGGGCATATCGAACGGCTTACAAAACGCCCATTGGCATGTCCCCATTTCGGCTCATCTATGGCAAGCCATGCCATTTACCCGTGGAGCTTGAGCACAAGGCACATTGGGCGGTCAAGACCTTCAATATGGATGTGGACATGGCTGGAAATCACAGAAAGCTGCAATTGAATGAACTTGAAGAGATTAGGCATGATGCTTATGAGAATGCTCGAATTTACAAAGAGAAGACCAAGGCATTCCATGATAAGATGATTCGAGGCAAAACATTCTCGATTGGGCAGAAAGTGTTGCTATTTAACTCCCGTCTGCGTTTATTCCCTGGTAAGCTACGTTCTAAATGGGTTGGTCCATTTGTTATTACTAATGTTTTTGTGCATGGTGCAGTCCAAATACAAAGTTTGAAAACTGGACAAGAATTCAAGATGAATGGACATCGATTGAAGCCCTACTATGAGAACTTTGTTGAGCATGTAGTGGAGGAGGTTCCCCTGCAGGCCGTGGGCTCCAATGGGGAGTGAATGGGTTCTTCGTCCGGCTGCAAGACGTTAAAGCAAGCGCTTCTTGGGAGGCAACCCATGCATTCAACAAAGGAAGACCTAGGGAGCACTCCAATTCCAGATTTGCGTTCCTAAACCCTTCTTGTTGTTGTTGTTTTCGTTTCTGCCTTGTTTATTGTTGAGTTGCTGTTTTGTTTGTTTGTTGTTTATTTGTGTGAGTTTATGCTTGAAACATTGAGGACAATGTTTGATTTAAGTGTGGGGGGGTAACCAAAGTGTTTTTGATGCAAATTCGTAGGGTTTTATCACTCATAACTTCTAATGTTGTTCCTTGCTGTTTTTAAGTGTTTTTAAGCTGTTTTGGTGTGTTTTAGTGTGTTTTGACTTAAAAATCCGAAAATCCCATAAAAATTTGAAAAATTGTTTTAAAAAAAAAAACCAAAAAAGAGTTGTTTTTGTGTGTTTATTTGTGTCTTAGGGTACCTTCCAACACAATGATGAGGATTCGGTTTGTAATTGCATGACTGTTAAAGAGAGTTGTAAACATGGATGAAAGTTTGATTTACTCTTTGGTTTATGCTTGGTTGTGGTTATAATTTATGAATTCACATGCAATCATAAAGGATAAAATCAGTTTTTGTAACATGCTTGAAGGAAGGAACTCAAATTAACGCTACAACCTTGTGAGACTTGAGCCTTAAACGTTCTTTTGGAGAGTTATAATCTGTGTATTTGTTGTTTTCTAAAGTCGTTGCATGATCTCATTATTCTTTGCTTGGTTGCTACTTAGAACGCGTTTCATCATTTAGTTCCAAATACTAGAACTCATGCCCATTCCATTCAAAGCATGACATTGATTTGCATAACACACGATCAAGATGAAGTTAATTAGTGAACCACCACAGCCAAACAGCCGAACCCCCTATATCATTTGTTTTGTAGGTTTAAACCCCCTTTGAGCCTTGTTTAGCCTATTTTCTTTGTGAACCACATTATCCTCACCTAGCCTAGATTAGGAGCATCCATACCCTTGGTGTGAGAATTACTTGACACTCAAATTAAAACCCTATCGACGTAGTATATGAAAGTAGGGATCGTTTAAGGCCGGGGATTAGAAGGGATGCTAATCTACACAAATTAGACTCTTAAAACAATAAACTGGACTTAAAACAATGAAAACAAGTACTAGGGATCAATTTGAACGAATTTAAACTCTAGACAACCTAACTTGACTCAAATAACACCAAACAAACTTAAAACAACAAATAAAACTCAACTAGACAGATTCTAGACACTAGAGACTCAAAACAGGCTAAATAGACTCAAAACAGCAAAACTAACTTAAGTAGACTCAAAACAGGTTCTATGGGGTGAATTGGATGACTTTTGGACTAGTTAGACTCAAAACACTAAAAGGAGACAGATTTGGACGAATTTAAACAAACTAAGACTCAATTAAGAACTAAGGGGGTTTTTGGACGATTTAAGCAAAACTAAGCAGATTTAAGCAAACAAAGTAAATTGAAAGAGATAAAGGTGAATTCAGGGGTGAAAACTAGTTAGAGGGTTCTTCTCCACACATGAACATATGCATACGAATTGATTTCCAGTTATTCTTTCGATAAACCATGAATGACAATGCTTTGAATTAATTGTATTGAACTAATTAATTCCCAGATTTCCCTAAGTTCATTGAATTGAATGGATAACGCATCACAACCAAATTATTCTTATCAAGTTCCCTAACTATGGAATACGCATGATAGAGATACATATCAAAGATCATTAAGTTCCATGGAAATCATAAACATTGACAAGGCATTCATAACTATGGAATACGCATGTTAATCCAGCCTAGGGTTTACTTAACATGATTGTGACTAGCAACCTTTACTACTTGTGAATATAAGTTCATAACGATTAGGTGAAATTCCCTTATATTCTAGCATCAAATTCATGCATGTAAACTAAGTATGCATCCTTAATCAACACACAAGAACAAGTTCTTAATAAAACAGTTAAGCAAACCACATTCACAATTTATGAAATCATAACTGGAGTAAATCAAATCATAAGAAACATATATTCATGGCTTCAAATTCCCCCTCTAACTAATAGGGGTTTAGTTCCTCATGACAGCAATTAAACAAAGAAAACTGAATTGAAACATTGAAAACAAAGATAGACAACACCTAAGAATGCTCCAGCAGTAGTCACGACTTAGAGTGGCACCTTCTCCTTCCTTCCTTGAATAGCTGCGGCACAAGAGGGTTTTCTGGGATTGTGTGGATGATATGGCACGGCAGGGGGTAGGGGATGATTTCTGGCGTGAATGGTGTATATGGAGGGTGTTGTGCACGGCAAAGGATTGATTTGTATATATATATGCACCAAAACCCTAGGTGAATCAGATTGGGACTTCTAGAAAGCCAAATCCATTCAGAAATAGGCTCAAAACAATCAGATTTCCAATGGGAAAGGGCCTAAGGTGCGGCACAATAGGATAAGGTGGGATAAGGCTTCTAGAAAGCCTTGCAAGGCAAGGAAATCAAGTTTTCTGAAAAGCTAGGTGTGGCAAGGCTTAGAGTTTCTAGAAACTCAATTTAAATGTCCCCCAATCAGAAAATAAACCCTCATTGTACCAGGAATTAAATTAGAAAAGGATTAGGATAGGATAAGGTTTGTTAAGATAAGATAAGGATTGGATAAGATAAGATAAGATAAGGTTGTTTGGATAATGTTTTGGATAATCCTCCTTCTTTTGAGCTGATTCCTTATCTTCAATGTTTTGAATTTATTTCTCCAACCTTGAAACATATTCCCAACTTCATTTAAACTCCAAATTCGTCCATCCTCATGCCCATTGCTTGTGCTATCCATTCCAAGCCCAGATTTGCTCTAAAATGCTCCAAAATGCATCTTTTTGCCAACTTTGCTTCTTGGACCTAAAAACACACGAAAATGACTTTAAACACTATACTAAGCAACAAATAGCTAAGCAAATGCAAGGAAACACACTAACTAAGTAGCATAAATATGCTCCTATCAACCCTTGTTCTTAAAGCATAGTGAAACATGACTTAAAAAGAATTCCTTTTGATTGTCTTCTTGCAGTAAAACAAGTGTGGGGGAAGGGATGTGTGTGTGTGTGTGCCAAGAAAAAGTAATAAGGCACAGGTTTGAGAAAATAAAAAGAAAAATTCGTGGAAAAAAGAAAAGAAAAAGAAAAAGTTGGGAAAAGAATGAAAAAGAGGTGAAAAATAAGTGAGAATGAGCTCACAAGTGTTGATTGTTGAAGGAAGGGTCCAAAACATCAAAATTCGGCCCTAGAATGTGTATTTCTTCCCTTATTGTTCAAAGTTGATTTCTGCATTCAAAAGTGAATTCCAAGTGTCAATTTCATTACTTTGCTTACTATTTCTTTAAGAACCTTTGTTTTTCCTTACCTTTCTTTGTTAGCCAATATCCCCAAGCCCCGTTACAACCCTTTAACTTCAATCTTGGGTGTTGTGTGTTTCAATATGTGGAGATTGGAATTGGTATGAGCATATGGTGTCACTGGTTCTCGCATCTAAGTAGTAGCATTCCGTTCATGAGATCATATTCATTTATGCATTAATAACTCCAGAAAAGTGCTTTCTTTGTTGCAACATATGTGAGTATTAGTTTTCATGTTTACATCAATCTTCTCACATATACCTAGAGTAGGGTGTGTAGTCAGAAAATGTGTGTGAAAATTGACTGTATATCTTGTAAGGAATTGAGTGAATTCTCTAAGGCATGTTACCACATTCAAAACATCGTTTTAATTGGTTAAATGTGAACTAGTAAGTGGTGACTGTGATTAAATATGTGCTCAAGTGTTAAGTTGACTAAAATCTGTGCAAGTGATGATTTTTAATATGTCATGTGCATTGGAAATCCCTGAGGCAAATGTTGGAAGGTGTAGGTTGTGTTTTGTTTGTTTTGTTTCGTTTTGTTTTCTTTGTTTGTTTTGTTTTGCTCGAGGACTAGCAAAAGCTAAGTGTGGGGGAATTTGATAGGAGCATATTTATGCGACTTAGTTGGCTTGTTCTTGTGCATTTATGTTGTGTTTTCTTAGTTATTTTAGTGTTTAAAGCCATTCTCGTGTGTTTCTAGGTCCTAAAGACAAAGTATGCAAGAAGATGCATTTTGGAGCATTTTGAAGCAAAATTGGGCTTGGAATGGATATCACATGTTTGGAGCAAAAGGAATGGACGAAATTGAAGACTTGAAGATGTAAGGATTCCTAATCAACGAAGGAGTCCTAATCAACGAAGGATTCCTAATTGAAGATGGATTCCTACTCACATAAGGATTCCTACTCAAACAAGGATTCCTACTTGAAGTAGGAAAGTTAAGCCAAGGTTTCCTATTTTGGTTTACCTTTCCTAATCCTTAATGTTTCCAAATTCCAGCAACTTTGAAGGCTTCCTTTGCATTCTAGGAAACAAATTGAAGGACCTAGACCACCTAAGAACCCTTGCCGCACCTCCTTACCCCTTTCCTCTTCCTTGCCGTGCAAGGGAGAGGGTTATTTCCTGTTTCCTTGCATTAAAACACATTCCTTTTTAATTTAAAGTCTTTGCCGCACACCCCTGGCACTTTCCCTTAGTTTTCTGATTTTGTTTCCTCTTTCTAGATGCTTTTGACTTAATTTCTGATTACCTAAATAAGTTAGGGTTTTAATTTCCCTAAAACCTTTAAATAAACTTCCTTGTTGCAGCACAGAGGATCCTTTTCATCCATCCACACAACCTGTCTCGCCAGAATTCCTTCCCCAACCCTAGCCGCACCTATCCTTCACCATTCTCCATAATTTCTGACCAAAAACACTCCCTGCCGCACCATACATCCATCCTAGCCATAAACCCAGCCTTCTACACCATTCTTAATCCCCAAAACTCACCAACAACCCTTGTGCCGCAGCAAAGAGGAAGGAGGAAAGCCCTTGGATGCGCCTGCCATTCAAGTTAGGATTGCTGGGGCGTTTAGGTGTTTTCTTTCTTTTGTTTTCAATGTATAAACTTGTTATTCTTTGTTCTGCGATTATGAGGAGCTAAATCCCTTTTGGCTAGGGGAAGATTCAAAGCCATGAACATACTTGCAATATGAATTGATTACCTTCAGTTGTGATTTCATAAGTTGTGAATTCAATTTGTTTAACTGCTTGATTGATAACTTATTTGTGTATGTTTATTAAGAGTACACACTTAATTTGCATGCATGAATATGATGCTAGAATATAAGGGAGTTTCACCTAATAGTTACAAACTTATATTCACAAGTAGTGGAGGTCGCTTATAAACGATCGCGTTAAATGAATTCTTGGCAGGAGTTTCATGCTCATCATAGTAACGAATGCCTCGTCAATACTTATAGTTCTCATGATGCTTAATGATCTGTGATTGTATCTTTATTGTGCTGTTCACGTAAAGAACTTTTAGAGAATGTTTTGAATTGTTGTATGCGCTTTCCCATCCAATTCAATAACTTAAGGAGAACTTGAAGGTTAATTTAAGCGGACCTAATTAACCTGGGGTGTTGAGTTTCATGATTTATCGAAAGAACAACTGAAAATTGGTTTATGTGCAAGTGTGTCATGTGTGGAGAAGAATCCTCTAGCTAGCCCATCATCCATAAGTTTTACCAAATTCGTCCAAAATCTGTTTAGTTTACAATCTGCTTGTTTTGTTTTCAAATTCGTCAAAACCCAATCCCCTTTTACTTTGTTGAGTCATAATAGTTAGAAATTGATTTAGTTTGTGTTTTTGAGTGTTTTGAGTCAAGTTAGAATCTATTTTCGTCCAAAGTAGTGTTTAGAGTCAAAAACTGCCCAGTTTGTGTTTTTAGGCAGTTTTGAGTGTTTTTGTGCTGTTTTGAGTCTTTTGAGTTGTTTTAGTGTTTTAGAGTCTAGTTTTGCATTCTTTGAGTCTAGTTTAGTGTTTAAACTTTGTTTTTTACGTTTTTGAGTCAGTTTCCAGTGTTTTAGCAATCCCTCCTAATCCCCGGTTTAGAACGATCCCTACTTATTCATATACTACAATTGTCAAAAGAGGGTTTAATTTGTGTGCTTGTTTTACATCGCATCATCATGTAGGGAAATTGATGAGAATAATTTGGTTGTAGATGAGTTGTCCGTCCAATTCAATGAAATTAGGAGAATCTGAGGGTTAATTAGTGATTGACACGGTTAATCTGGGGCATTGTCATTCCTAATTCAATGAAAACGTAACTGGAAATCAAGTTATATGCATATAAATCATGTGTGGATAAGGAAACCTCTAGCTAGTTCACCATCCATCCTAAAAACCCAATTTCGTCTAAATCTGCCTAGTTTAAAGTCTGTGTTAGTTTTAACTTAGTTTCACTCTAAAACCAATCCCCCTTCACTTGTTTGAGTCTAATTAGTTAGAACCTGTCTCAGTTTGTGTCTTTGTGTGTTTTGAGTCAAGTTTAATTCAATTTTCGTCCAAAGTTGTGTCTAGTGTCTAGAATCTGTCCAATTAGTGTTTTAAGCAGTTTTGAGTATTTTGAACCTGTTTTGAGTCTTACTAGTCTATTTAGAGTCTTTTGAGTCTTGTTTTGCTTATTTGAGTCAGTTTGTGTTAGATTAGCAAGCCCTCCTAATCCCCGGTCCAGAACGATCCCTACTTGCGTTTATACTACAATTGATAACAAGAGGGTTTAATTTGTGTGCTTAACTTTAATCACATCAAAGTCGTTTCTTGGTTGTGCAAAGCTTCTTCAGCAACTTAGCATGCTTTGGAATTTGCTTTATTGCATCAAGGAGCGGGATATTGACATGCACCTTCCTAAACGTCTCCAGAATGTCTTTTTCATCCTCTTCCTTCTTTGATTGCATGAATCTGCCAGGAAAAGGCACAGTTGATAGAACAACAATAGAAGGAATCCAATTTCGTTCTACCTTAGTTAAAGCGGATGGCATAGGGTGCTTAGGAGGCTGCGGCAATGGTGTCTCTTTTCTTGCCGTGGGTTTCACTTGCTCTTCCTCCTCAATCAGCAACTTTTCATCGTCCTTTTGACTTGATTTGGATGGTTGTGGGTCGGCTCCAACCTGTTTGCCACTTCTCAACGTGATTGCATTGGTGGTTTCAAATCCTCCTTTAGGATTAACAACAGTTGAACTAGGCAATCTGCCTTGTTCTTTGAATTGGCCCATGAATTCCGCTATTTGCCCCATTTGCTTTTCCAAATTAACTTGACACACAAATTAAACCCTCTTTTTGACAGTTGTAGTATATGTATAAGTAGGGATCGTTCTAGCCGGGGATTAGAAGGGATGCTAATCTACACTATATAAACTTTAAAACACTAAACTAGACTCAATTAACTCAAAACAGCAAATAGAACTCAAACTAGACAGTTTCTGGACTCTAGACACTCAAAACAAGCTAAATTAGACTTAAAACACACAAAACAGATTCTTTAGACTCAAACCTAACACCTAAGATTGATTTGAACGAAATTAAGACTCTAATTGACTCAAAAGACTAAGAGACTCAAGATTTGACGAATTTAGACTCTACTAACACAAACTAAAAGCAGGGGATTGGTTTTGAACGAATTTGAACTTAAACAAACAAAATTGTAAAGACAACTTAAAAAGACACGAAATTGGTGATTTAAATGGGTGAATGGCTAGTTAGAGGGATCCTTATCCACACATGAACATATGCATACAACTTGATTCCCAGTTACTCTTTCGACAAACCATGAATGACAATGTTCCGAATTAATTGTATTGAACTAATCAATTCCCAGATTTCCCTAGATTCATTGAATTGAATGGATAACGCATCACAACCAAATTATTCTTTCTCAAACTCCCTAACTATGGAATACGCATGATAGAGGCATTCAACAAAGATCATTAAGTTTAATGAAAATCATGAACATTGACAAGGCATTCATAACTATGGAAAACGCATGTTAATCCAACCTAGGGTTTACTTCACATAATCGTGACTAGAGATCTTTACTACTCATGAATATAAGTTCATAACGATTAGGTGCAATTCCCTTATATCCTAGCATCAAATTTATGCATGCAAATCAAGTGTCAACCCCCAACCCACATACATAAACAAGTTCTTAATAAGAACAGAAAAGTAAACCACATTCATAATTCATGAAATCGTAACTGAAGTAATTCAAATCATAAGAAACATATATCCATACCTTGTTCTCTGAATTGGCCCATGAATTCCGCTATTTGCCCCATTTGCTTTTCCAAATTGTCCACCCTTTAGTCTTGGATTTGCCTCTCTTTGTTTTGAGTTTGTACTTCCTGCGTCAAAGTAGTAAGTACCTTAACAACTTGATCATTATCCAAAGACATACCTGAGTTTGTTGGGGCAGATTGCATTTGGGTTTGATTTGGTACGAATGGCTTTGTATAAAAGCCTGGTGGTTGCTGCCTAAATCCTCCTTGTTGTTGGGGTTGTTGAGGCTCCCTCCACTTGAAATTTGGGTGATCCCTCCAACCCGGATTGTATGTGTTTGCATATGGATCATTGCGTGGCTGATTTTGGCTCCCAAATCCCACGGCATTGGCAGATTCCCACCCTCCATTCTCAATCAATTGAGGGCATTGATCGTTGTGATGTCCCTGCATAGAACTCACTCCACATATGGCCGGACTTTGCACTTTGGTTCCATCAACAACCTGTGACAAAAGAAAAGTGAGATTAGCCATTTGAGATTGCAATTCTAAAATTGCACTTACCTCATTCACATGTTGTTGCCGTGGGGGGTCCCTTTGTCCAACACCTTCGTATTGTTGTGCATTCAAGGCTCGGTTTGCAATTAAGATTTTGGTAGCCACCGGGGTTTTGTCAACCAAGGCACCTCCCGCTGAAGCATCAAGCATTTGTCTCTCAATTGGAAGAAGTCCTTCATAGAAATATTGAATCAAAAGCTCTTCCTTCATTTGGTGTTGTGGGCAGGATGCAACTAGGGCCTTAAAACGCTCATAATATGCTGGAAAAGATTCTCCCTGGCTTTGTTCAATGCCACTAATTCTCTTCCTCAAAAGAATAACTCTCGAAGTTGGGAAAAATTTCTCTAAAAACGCTCTTTTCATGCTTTCCCAAGAAGTGACCGTTCCAGGTGCCAATTCGAATAACCAATCCTTAGCCTTTTCAAATAGAGAGAATGGAACGGCTTTCATCTTCAGAATATTCCCATCTACGTTGATTGGTGTCATGCTTGAGCACACCGCCTCTAATTCCTTCAAATGCTTGTTTGGATATTCCATGGACAGCCCATGGTACTTAGGAATGTGGTGCAACAAGCTTGACTTCAATTCAAACTCATCAGTCTTGCCTTGAGCCGCCCTAGGATATTGAATGCATAAGGGCACGGCATTGTCAAGTCCTGAGGCTGAAAGCTCTTTGATTGTACGATTGTCCACAGCCATGTCTTGCTCCTCTTCCAAATCCTCTTCAATTTCAACTTCAGATTCAGAATTAGAACTTGAACTAAGTAGATCAGGTTCTGGGTGCTTCCTCTTCCTTCTCAAATCTCGCTCAAAATCGTCGTTAAAATCCAAGATATGTGCGTGGACGGGTTGAGAATTTCGAGTCATACACTAGTACCTACAACAAAGAAAACAAAACAAAATCAAAAGACTAGACAACTAAACCAAAAACACAAGGCAAACACAAGGGATTAGCAATTTTGCTAATCCCCGGCAACGGCGCCAAAATTTGATGTGAAAATTACTTGACACTCAAATTAAAACCCTATCGACGTAGTATACGAAAGTAGGGATCGTTTTAGGCCGGGGATTAGAAGGGATGCTAATCTACACAAGTTAAACTCTAAAACACTAAACTAGACTCTAGACAACTCAAAACTGACCAAATTGACTCAAAACAGCAAAACTAATTTAAACAGACTCAAAACAGGTACTAGAAAGTGAATTGGATGAATTTTAGACTTGTAAGACTCAAAACACTAAAAGGAGACAGATTTGGACGAATTTAACAAAACTAAAACACAAATAAGAACTGAGGGGGTTTTTGGACGAATTTGACAAAACTAAGTAAATTGCAGCAAACAAAGTAAATTAAAGAGAGGTGAAGGTGAATTCAGGGGTGAAAAACTAGTTAGAGGGTTCTTCTCCACACATGAACATATGCATACGAATTGATTTCCAGTTATTCTTTCGATAAACCATGAATGACAATGCTCCGAATTAATTGTATTGAACTAATCAATTTTCAGATTTCCCTAAGTTCATTGAATTGAATGGATAACGCATCACAACCAAATTATTCTTATCAAGTTCCCTAACTATGGAATACGCATGATAGAGACACATATCAAAGATCATTAAGTTCCATGAAAATCATAAACATTGACAAGGCATTCATAACTATGGAAAACGCATGTTAATTCTGCCTAGGATTTACTTAACATGATTGTGACTAGCAACCTTTACTACTTGTGAATATAAGTTCATAACGATTAGGTGAAATTCCCTTATATCCTAGCATCAAATTCATGCATGTAAACTAAGTATGCATCCTTAATCAACACACTTGAATAAGTTCTTAATAAAACAGATAAGTAAACCACATTCACAATTTATGAAACAATAACTGGAGGTAATCAATTCGTACTAAACATATGTCCATGGCTTTGAATCCACCTCTAACTAAAACGAAATTAGTTCCACATGTTCAACATAATTGAAAAGCAAATTAAATTAAACATGGAAACAGAAAC
Source organism: Heteromeles arbutifolia (assembly GCA_024362995.1). Lineage (NCBI taxonomy): Eukaryota > Viridiplantae > Streptophyta > Magnoliopsida > Rosales > Rosaceae > Heteromeles > Heteromeles arbutifolia. The sequence goes on along the minus strand of JANCRC010000002.1, from coordinate 30,278,275 downwards.
AAGAGAAGAAAGAACTCCAAGAACTCCAATGGTTGCAGGTAGGCTGCGGCACAACCCTTCCTCTCCAATGGAAGCCACGGCAAGGCCTTGTCTTCTCTCCTCTGCAGCAAAGTATGAATTTCTGAAGGTGGGGTGGTGTAGAATTCGTATGGATGGGTGGTACCTGCGGCAAAGGGTGTAGAAATATATATATAGGCACCAAAAACCCTAGGTAAATCAGATTAGGACTTCTAGAAAGCCAAATCCATCCAGAAATAGGTTTAAAACAATCAGATTTCTTATGGGAAAAGGCCTAAGGTGCGGCAGGTTTGGATAAGGAGGGATAAGGCTCCTAGAAAGCCTTGCAAGGCAAGGAAATCAGATGTTCTACAAGGCTAGGTGCGGCATGCTTATAGAACAAGGATAAGGTGTCCTAAAGTGAAATTAAAACCCTTTTACAGCAGGAATTAAGTTAGGAAAGGATTAGGATAGGATAAGATAAGGCATGGTAAGATAAGATAAGATAAGGTTTGGATAAGATAAGGATAAGATAAGGTAGTTTTGGATAATGTTTTGGATACTTCTCCTTCTTTGTAGCTGATTCCTTATCTTCTTTGACTTGAATTTATTTCTCCAACTCTTTTGCACATTCCTAGCCTCTCTTCCTCTCTTGAACTTCAAATTCGTCCATCCATCTTGCTCCAATCATATGATATCCATTCCAAGCTCAAATGTGCTCCAAAAGGATCCAAAATGCATCCTTTTGCATACTTTGCCCTTAGAACCTGAAAATACATCAAACTAGCTTAAAAGACTACTTTAACTAAGGAAAAACAACATAACTGCACAAGAACAAGCTAACTAAGGTGCATAAATATGCCCCTATCACATAAATCTGATGCTAGAGTATAAGAGAGTTTCACATAATCGTTACAAACTTATATTCACAAGTAGTGAAAGTTACTGGTCACGATCACGTTAAGTTCAATTCCTAGCATGAGTGATATGATGTCATAGTTGCAAGTGCTTTGTCAATGCTTATGGTTTTCATTGAACGTAATGATCTTTGATTGTATCTCTATTATGATGTCATGTAGGGGACTTTTGAAGAATGCTTTGGGTTGTCGAATGATGTCATCCAATCCAATAATACAAGGAAAATCTGAGGGTTAACTAGTGACGTCACGGTTAATTTGGGGCATTGTCGTTCATAATTCAATGGAGTAACTGGAAATCGAGTCGTTTGCATACATGTCATGTGTGGAGAAAGAGCCTCTAGCTAGCCCATCATCCATCTTATTCCCCAAATTCATTTTAAAAGTTGTTTAGTTTTACAATCTGTTTTGTTAATTTAAATTCATCCAAAACAAACCCCCCCCCCCCCCTTTTACTTTCTTGTTTCAAAGTGTTTAAAATCTGTTTTGTTTGTGTTTTTAAGTGTTTTGAGTCAAGCCATAACCCTAAATTCGTCCAAAGTAGTGTCAAGTGTCAGAAACTGCCTAGTTAGTGTTTTTAGGCAGTTTTGAGTGTTTTTAGCTTATTTTTAGTCCTGTGAACTTTTCTTGAGTCTTTTGAGTCTTTTCAAACGTTTTTAACTTTGTTTTAATGTTTTGAGTCAGTTTTGAGGTTTTAGCAAGCCCTCCTAATCCCCTGTCTAGAACGATCCCTACTTGCATCTTTACTACAATTTGACAACAAGAGGGTTGATAGGAGCATATTTATGCACCTTAGTTAGCTTGTTCTTGTGCATTTATGTTGTTTTTCCTTAGTTAAAGTAGTCTTTTAAGCTAGTTTGATGTATTTTCAGGTTCTAAGGGCACGTATGCAAAAGGATGCATTTTGGAGCACATTTGAGCTTGGAATGGATATCATATGCTTAGAGCCAAGAAGATGGACGAATTTGGAGTCCAAATGGAGTTAGGAATATGTTTCAAGGTCCAATTGACAAAGAGGGCAAAAAGAAGCAATTTGGAGCATTCTAGAGCATTTTTGGGCCAAGATTGGGTAGTCCAAGCATGGAGGCAAGTTGATGGACGAAATTGAAGATATAAAGGCTTGAAATCAGCTAAGAAGATGGAAGAAAGAAGTCAAAGATAAAGAAGATAAGGAATCAGCTCAAAAGAAGGAGAATTATCCAAAACATTATCTAAAACAACCTTATCTTATCTTATCTTATCCAATCCTTATCCTATCTTACCTTACCTTATCCAATCTTATCCTAATCTTATCCTAACCTGTTTTCTTCAGTTTAGGGGACTTAAAACCTGATTTCTAGAAGTCCTATCCCTTGTCCTATAAAAGTGGCGCCCCAAATCCTTCTAGAAGCCCCAAAATCTGCCACAAAACACATTCTTTCTGGAAGCCTAAAAATTCTGGCGCCTCCCTCCTTTCTAGAAGGTCTTTTCCTTGCCTTGCAAGGCTTTCTAGAAGCCTTATCCCTCCTTATCCAAACCTGCCGCACCTTAGGCCCTTTCCCATTAGAAATCTGATTGTTTTGAACCTATTTCTGGATGGATTTGGCTTTCTAGAAGTCCTAATCTGATTCACCTAGGGTTTTTGGTGCCTATATATATATTTCTCCACCCTTTGCCGCAGGTTACACACCCTCCATACACACCATTCTCGCCAGAAACTCTTCACTACTATCTGCCGCACCATACATCCATCCTAGCCAATAACCCAGCCTTCTACACCATTCATAACCCCCTAAACCTGTCCCAAGACCTTGTGCCGCAGCAAAGAAGAGGAGGAGAAGGAGCCTGGGACGTGCATGCCATTCAAGTTTGAATTGCTGGAAGTTTTAGGTGTTTTCTTTCCTTTGATTTCAATGTTTAAATTTAATACTCTTTGTTCTGTGAGTATGAGGAACTAAACCCCCTTTGGCTAGGGGGGGATTCGAAACCATGTTTATGCTTGCTATATGATTTGATTACCTCTAATTGCGTTTCATAAGTTGTGAATTCAATTTACTTATCTATTTGAATTAAACTGATTTGTGTGTGTTGGTTGAGAGTGCACGCTTAATTGTCATGCATAAATCTAATGCTAGGATATAAGGAAGTTTCACCTAATCGTTACAGAATTATATTCACAAGTAGTAAAGGTTGATGATCTCAATCGCGTTAAGTAAATTCTTGGCATAAGTTTCATGCAATTCATAGTAACGAATGCCTCGTCAACGCTTATGGTTTTCATAGAACTTAATGATTCTTGCTTGTATCTCTATTATGCAATTCATGTAGGGAACTTGTGGGGAATGTTTTGGGTTGTCGTATGCAATCATCCAATTCAATAACGTTAGGAAAATCTGAGGGTTAATTAGTGCAATTCACAGTTAATCTGGGGCGTTGAGAATCCATGGTTTATTGAAAAGCAATTAGAAATCTTTTTGTATGCAAGTATGACATGTGTGGAGAAGAACCCCTTAGCCAGCCTTTCATCCATTCACTTTAACCAATTTCGTTTTACAATCTGTTTTGTTTTACAAAGTTTATGTTTTGTTTTCAATTTCGTCAAAACCAATTCCCCCTTTATTTTGAAGTGTCAAGTTAGTTAGAAATCAATTTAGTTTGTGTTTCTGAGTGTTTTGAGTCAAGTTATAAACTGTTTTCGTCCAAATTCTTCTTTAGTGCTCAAAACTGCCCAGAAAGTGGTTTTAAGGCAGTTTTGAGTGTTTGTTTGCTGTTTTGAGTCTTTTGGTTTGTTTTAGTGTTTTAGAGTATAGTTTTGCATTCTTTGAGTCTAATTTAGTGTTTTAACTTTGTTTTAAGTTTTTGAGTCAGTTTTCAAGTGGTTTAGCAATCCCTCCTAATCCCCGGCCTAGAACGATCCCTGCTTACATACTTTGCTACAATTGATAAAAAGAGGGTTTAATTTGTGTGCTTATATATATTCCGCATCAAGGGTTTAATTTGTGTGCTTAACTTATTTCGCATCAAATTTTTGGCGCCGTTGCCGAGGATTAGCAACTTTGCTAATCCCTTGGATCTTTTCTTTCTTTTTATTTTTAATTTGTTTGAGTTTCTGACTTTGTTTTGTTTTCTTGTTTTTAGGTACTAGTTTATGACTCGAAGCTGTCAACCTGTTCGTAAGAATATTTTGGACTTTGACGACGATTTTGAGAGGACTTTGAGAAAGAATAAGAATCAACAAGAGCCCCAACCACCTCAACCTGCACCAAATCTTTAAGAAGACGAAGTACAAGTGGAAGAGGAGGCCACGGCTCAGATTTTAGAAGAAGCATGATAGGAGCATATTTATGCGACTTAGTTAGCTTGTTTTCATGCATTTATGTTGTTAGTTCTTAGTTAATTTCGTATTTTAAGCTATTTTCGTGTGTTTGTAGGTTCTAAGTGCCAAGATGGCAAAAAGAAGCAATTTGGAGCATTCTAGAGCATTTTTGGGCCAAGATTGGGTAGTGCAATCATGGAGGCAAGTTGATGGACGAATTTGAAGATACAAAGCCTTGAAATCAGCTAAGAAGATGGAAGAAAGAAGTCAAAGATAAAGAAGATAAGGAATCAGCTATAAAGAAGGGGAATTATCCAAAACATTATCCAAATTACCTTATCTTATCCAAACCTTATCTTATCTTATCCTAATCTTATCCTACCTTGTTTTCAGCTACAAAAGAGATTTAATTTCAGTTTAGGAGACTTAAAACCTGATTTCTAGAAGTCTTATCCCTTGTCCTATAAATCTGGCGCCTCCTTCCCTTCTAGAATCCTTTTTCCTTGCCTTGCAAGGCATTCCCTTGCCCTTATCCTATTGTGCCGCACCTCTCAGGCCCTTTCCCTCTTGGATTCTGATTTGTTAGCCTATTTCCTTGTGGATTTGGGTTCTACAAATCCTTTTCAGAAATTAATTGGACCACAATTCCTTTTCCAAATTAATTGCCGCACCCTAGGGCCCTAATCCTATTTTTTCTGCTAAGTCCAAGTCCTAAACTGATTTCCCTAGGGTTTGCTATGCTATATATACATATTTTCAAGCCTTGCCGCACACCACCACCCATCCATACGAATTCTACACACCTCTACACATCTCAGCCATTCCAAACACCATTCACAAACCCTAAACCGCTTGTGCCGCAGCCCTGCAAGGAGAGGAGGAGCAGCTTTGGAGCGTTTTGCACCCAATCTGGAGTGTTGGGCGTTCTTAGGTGTTTTCTACCGTATGTTTTCGTTGATTAATTTAATTTTCCCTTGTTTTGCTGTAATCATGAGAGGCTAAACTCGTTTTTAGCTAGAGGCTACTTAGAAACCATGATTTTGTGTGTGATATGACTTGATAAATTTCAGTTACAGATTCTTGAAGTATGAATGCAATTGGCTTAACTGTTTGAATTAGAACTTATTTCTGTTTGTTGATTGAGGGTCGACACTTAATTGGCATGCATAAATTTGATGCTAGGATATAAGTAAGTTTCACATAATCGTTACAAACTTATGTTCACAAGTAGTAAAGGTTGCTGGAACAATCGTGTTAAGTTCAATTCTTGGTGTGAGTAACATGATGTCATAGTTATGAATGCCTCGTCAATGCTTATGATTCTCATTGAGCGTAATGATCTCTGATTGTGTCTCTATTATGATGTCATGTAGAAAAATTGATGAGAATAATTTGGTTGTAGATGAGTTGTCCGTCCAATTCAATGAAATTAGGAGAATCTGAGGGTTAATTAGTGATTGACACGGTTAATCTGGGGCATTGTCATTCGTAATTCAATGAAAACGTAACTGGAAGTCAAGTTATATGCATATAAGTCATGTGTGGATAAGGAAACCTCTAGCTAGTTCACCATCCATCCTAAAAACCCAATTTCGTCTAAATCTGCCTAGTTTAAAGTCTGTGTTAGTTTTAACTTAGTTTCACTCTAGAACCAATTGCCCTTCACTTGTTTGAGTCTAATTAGTTAGAACCTGTCGTAGTTTGTGTTTTTGTGTGTTTTGAGTCAAGTTTAATTCAATTTTCGTCCAAAGTTGTGTCTAGTGTCTAGAATCTGTCCAATTAGTGTTTTTAAGCAGTTTTAAGTATTTTGAACCTGTTTTGAGTCTTACTAGTTTATTTAGAGTCTTTTGAGTCTTGTTTTGCTTATTTGAGTCAGTTTGTGTTAGATTAGCAAGCCCTCCTAATCCCCGGTCCAGAACGATCCCTACTTGCGTTTATACTACAATTGATAACAAGAGGGTTTAATTTGTGTGCTTAACTTTTATCAAATCAAATTTTTGGCGCCGTTGCCGGGGATTAGCAACTGTGCTAATCCCCCGTTATTTTGTTTTTTTGTTTATCTTCGTGTGTGTGTTAGTCTAGATTCTGATTCTAGTTTGTTTTCTTTGTTTTCAGGTACTAGTTTATGACTCGTAGTTCTCAAGTGGTTCGTGAGCATATCTTGGATTTTGACGACGATTTTGAACGAACCTTGAGAAGGAAAAGAAAGAACCCAGAACCTCACCCACCTAGTTCAAGTTCTGAAACCGAGGTTGAGGAACAAGAAGAGGCCGAATCAGAGGAGATAGAGGAGGCCGAGGTTGAAGAAGTTATGGCTGCAGATAATCGAACCATTAAGGAGCTTTCGGCCTCGGGATTGGATAATGCAGTACCCCTATGTATCCAATATCCTAGGGCAGCTCCAGATAAGACCGACGAGTTCGAATTGAAGTCTAGCTTGTTGCATCACATTCCCAAATACCATGGGCTGTCCATGGAGGATCCAAACAAGCATTTGAAGGAATTTGAAATGGTTTGCTCAAGTATGACACCCATTAATGTTGATGGGAATATTTTGAAGATGAAAGCCTTTCCATTCTCATTGTTAGAAAAGGCTAAAGATTGGTTGTACGAATTGGCGCCCGGAACTGTCACATCTTGGGAAAGTATGAAACGAGCATTCTTGGAGAAGTTTTTCCCAACTTCAAGAGTCATTCTCTTGAGGAAATGGATTAGTGGTATTCAGTAAAATCAAGGAGAGTCTTTCCCTGCATATTATGAGCGTTTTAAGGGCCTATTTGCATCATGCCCTCAACACCAAATGAAGGGGGAGCTGCTCATTCAATACTTTTACGAAGGACTCCTCCCCATTGAACGCCAAATGCTAGATGCATCAGCGGGTGGTGCATTGGTTGACAAGACGCCTGTGGCTGCCAAAACCTTAATTGCGAACCGAGCCCTCAATGCACAACAATATGAAGGTGTTGGACAAAGAGAGAGCCCACGGCAGCAACATGTCAATGAGGTAAGTGCAATTTCTGAAATTCAATCACAATTGGCTAATCTTACTCTCCATGTGTCTCAGGTTGTCGAAGGACCAAAATCACAACCACCACCAATCTGTCGCGTGTGCACCATGCAAGGGCACCAATCTGAAAGTTGCCCTCAATTGATTGAGAATGGAGGATGGGAGAGTGCCAACGCTGTTGGGTTCCAAGGCCAAAATCAGCCCCGATATGATCCATATGCAAATACCTACAATTCGGGTTGGAAAGATCAACCAAATCTGCGTTGGAGGGAACCCCAACAACCTCAACAGCAAGGTGGATTTCGGCCACCAACCCCTGGGATGTTTCCAAAGCCATATGCAACCATGCAATCCCAAACACAATCTGCCCAAAATAACTCAGGTTCGTCTCTTGAGAATGATCAAGTTATTCAATTACTAACCACTTTGGCACAGGGGCAGCAAAATCAAACCAAAGAGATGCAAAACTATGCCAAGGAGGTGCAAAATCAAGCCAGGGAAGTGACTGAATTGAAGAAACAGATGGGACAAATTTCTGAGTTTATGGGGCAGTTTCGAGAGCATGGCAAACTTCCTAGTTCTACCACTGTGAGTCCGAAGGGAGGTTGGGACCGATCCAAAGACATCTGAATCTGCCCAAAAGGAGGACGAGACGTTGTTACAAGAGAAGGCAGAACAAGAGACACCCACGGCAAGGGTTGTTCCAACCTTGCCGCAGCCTTCCAATGCACCTAAACTTCCCAAATCGTCCAACAATGGTAAGTTGGGTTCAAATTCGATTGATTCTAACCTTGTTCCACCCAATGCACCATTTCCTCGCAGATTTATGCAATCAAGGAAGGAGGAAACCGAAAAGGACATTCTAGAAACGTTTCGAAAGGTGCAAGTCAACATTCCACTCCTTGATGCAATCAAGCAAGTTCCCAAATATGCCAAATTCTTGAAGGAGCTGTGCACAACAAAGAGGAGATTTTCGACCAAGGAGGTGGTTCGGGTAAGTGAAAATGTTTCAGCGGTGTTGCAACGCAAATTACCTCCCAAATGCAAGGACCCAGGTAGCTTTACAATTCCATGTGTTATTGGTAATACTAGGTTCGAACATGCCATGTTAGATCTAGGTGCATCAATAAATGTCATGCCTTATTCTATTTATGCATCTATGAACTTGGGCCAATTGAAAAATGATGGAGTGATTATTCAATTAGCCGATAGATCTAACGCTTATCCAAAGGGAGTTTTGGAGGATGTCTTAGTGCAGGTTAATCATCTCATCTTCCCCGCTGATTTCTACGTGCTAGAGATGGAAGATTCGGCCCATTCCACCCCATTGCCGATTCTACTTGGAAGACCGTTCATCAAAACAGCTCGCACAAAGATTGATGTGTTCACAAGGATCCTGACAATGGAGTTTGAAGGGGATGTTATTGATTTTAAAATTTCTGAAGCTATGAAATATCCTAATGATGATCATTCTTGCTTTGCAATTGATATAATTGATTCAATGGCGCAGGAGCACTTGGAACAATTGCATGACGATGCGCTTGAAACGGTTCTTACAAATGGAATTGGATGCAAGAACCATGGGGCAGAACCAAGCACAACCCACGGCACCATTGAAGAACCCCATGCCGTGCCCCTGATAGGAGCATATTTATGCGACTTAGTTAGCTTGTTTTCATGCATTTACGTTGTTAGTTCTTAGTTAATTTTGTATTTTAAGCTATTTTCGTGTATTTGTAGGTTCAAAGTGTCAAGATGGCAAAAAGAGGCAATTTGGAGCATTCTAGAGCATTTTTGGGCCAAGATTGGGTAGTGCAAGCATGGAGGCAAGTTGATGGACGAAATTGAAGATATAAAGGCTTGAAATCAGCTAAGAAGATGGAAGAAAGAAATTGAAGATAAAGAAGATAAGGAATCAGCTCAAAAGAAGGAGAATTATCCAAAACATTATCCAAAACAACCTTATCTTATCTTATCTTACCCAATCCTTATCTTATCTCACCTTATCTTATCCTAATCTTACCCTAACCTGTTTTCTTCAGTTTAGGGGACTTAAAACCTGATTTCTAGAAGTCCTATCCATTCCCCTACAAAAGTGGCGCCCCAAACTCTTCTAGAAACCCCAAAATCTGCCCAGAAACACATTCTTTCTAGAAGCCTAAAAATCTGGCGTCTCCTTCCCTTCTTGAATCCTTTTTCCTTGCCTTGCAAGGCATTCCCTGCCCTTATCCTATTGTGCCGCACCTTAGGCCCTTTCCCATTAGAAATCTGATTGTTTTGAACCTATTTCTGGATGGATTTGGCTTTCTAGAAGTCCTAATCTGATTCATCTAGGGTTTTTGGTGCCTGTATATATATATTTCTGCCCCCTTGCTGCAGACACCACCCTCCATATACATCATTCACGCCAGAAATCATCCACCACTCTCTGCCGCCCCTTTCCTTCACCATTCTCCATAGTTTCTGACCTAATTCACCCCCTGCCGTGCCATATCATCCACACAGACCCAGAAAACCCCTCTTGTGCCGCAGCTATTCAAGGAAGGAAGGAGAAGGTGCCACTCTAAGTCGTGACTACTGCTGGAGCATTCTTAGGTGTTGTCTATCCTTGTTTTCAATGTTTCAATTCAGTTTTCTTTGTTTAACTGCTATCATGAGGAACTAAGCCCCTACTAGTTAGAGGGGGAATTTGAAGCCATGAATATATGTTTCTTATGATTTGATTTACTCCAGTTATGATTTCATAAATTGTGAATGTGGTTTGCTTAACTGTTTTATTAAGAACTTGTTCTTGTGTGTTGATTAAGGATGCATACTTAGTTTACATGCATGAATTTGATGCTAGCATATAAGGGAATTTCACCTAATCGTTATGAACTTATATTCACAAGTAGTAAAGGTTGCTAGTCACAATCATGTTAAGTAAACCCTAGGCTGGATTAACATGCGTCTTCCATAGTTATGAATGCCTTGTCAATGTTCATGATTTCCATTGAACTTAATGATCTTTGTTGAATGTCTCTATCATGCGTATTCCATAGTTAGGGAGTTTGAGAAAGAATAATTTGGTTGTGATGCGTTATCCATTCAATTCAATGAATCTAGGGAAATCTGGGAATTGATTAGTTCAATACAATTAATTCGGAACATTGTCATTCATGGTTTATCGAAAGAGTAACTGGGAATCAAGTTGTATGCATATGTTTATGTGTGGATAAGGATCCTTCTAACTAGCCATTCACCCATTTAAATCACCAATTTCGTACAAAACTAAGTCTAGTTTACAATTCTGTTTTGCTTAAGTTTAAATTCGTTCAAAACCAATCCCCTGATTTTAATTTGTGTTAAGATAGTCTAAATTCGTCAAATCTTGAGTCTTTTAGTCTTTTGAGTCAATTTGAGTCTTAATTTCGTTCAAATCAATCTTAGGTGTTAGTTTAGAGTCTAGATAACTTGTTTTGTGTGTTTTAGGTCTATTTAGCTTGTTTTGAGTCTTTAGAGTCCAGAAACTGTTTAATTGAATTCTATTTGCTGTTTTGAGTTTGTTTTGAGTTATTTGAGTCAAGTTAGGTTGTTTAAAGGTGTCTAGAGTTAAAATTCGTCCAAATTGATCCCTAGTACTTGTTTTCATTGTTTTAAGTCTAGTTTATTGTTTTAAGAGTCTAATTTGTGTAGATTAGCATCCCTTCTAATCCCCGGCCTAAAACGATCCCTACTTTCATATACTACGTCGATAGGGTTTTAATTTGAGTGTCAAGTAATTCTCACATCAAATTTTGGCGCCGTTGCCGGGGATTAGCAAATTTGCTAATCCCCCGTGTTTCTGTTTGTGTTTTTATTTTTACGTTTGAGTTTTTGATTTTGTTTCGTTTTGTTTTCTTTGTTTCAGGTACTAGACATGGCAATTGCCAACATTCAAGCTCAATTGGCCAATCTTACTTCTCAATTGTCCCAGATTGCCAAAAGAACCACATTGCACACTGCCCCTACATTTAATGTACCCTATGGGCAAGGACATCAAACTCGTCAATTCACTGCAAACGGAGGTGCTTGGGGTTATCAAAGCCATAACCAATCAAGGGACAACATGTTTTCCAACGCTTACAATTCGGATTGGAGAGATTATTCAGATTATATGTGGGAGGAACCTCAACAAATTCAACAAGGTGGATATTGGCAGCAAGAGGAGGAGTTCTATTCAAGATCTGTGCAGCCACCACAACCTCCCCCACAACAATTCCAATCGAATTCAAGTATGCCTATGAGTTATGATGAAATTCGTGACGTACTAACCTCTTTGAAGAAGGGCTCACAACAAGAAGGGTATTGGCAGCCATCTGAGGAGATCTATCAAAAGCCATATGAACCACCACAGCCTCAACCTGCCCAAACCAAATCAGGTTCGTCCGTTGATAATGATAGAATTCTTCAAATACTAACCTCTTTGACGCAGGACATACAGAGCATAAAGAATCAAGCTAAAGAGGTGGCCGAATTGAAGAAACAAATGGGGCAAATGGCTGAATTCATGGGCCAATTCAGAGAACAAGGCAGATTGCCTAGTTCAACCGTTGTTAATCCTAAAGGAGGATTTGAAACCGCCAATGCAATCACGTTGAGAAGTGGTAAGCAGGTTGGAACTGATTCACAGCCATCTAGATCAAGTCAAGAAGAGGACACAAAGCTGCAATTGGATGAGGATGAATCACCCAAACCCACGGCAAGGAAAGAGACATCTTTGCCGCAGCCATCCCCAACCATCAAGGTAAGTTCCAATATGAATTCTTCTAGCTCTACTCCACTAATTGTGCCCTTTCCTGGCAGGTTGCGGCAATCAAAGAAAGAGGATGCTGAAAAAGACATTCTAGAGACATTCCGGAAAGTTCAAGTCAATATCCCACTCCTTGATGCAATAAAGCAAGTCCCAAGGTACGCTAAGTTTCTGAAAGAGCTTTGTACAACAAGGAGAAGGATTTCTAACAAAGAAGTGGTTCAAGTAAGTGAGAATGTCTCTGCTGTTTTACAAAGGAAATTACCCCCTAAATGCAAAGATCCGGGTAGTTTTACAATTCCTTGTGTTATTGGAAATACTCGTTTTGAATCTGCCATGTTAGACTTAGGTGCATCTATAAATGTCATGCCATATTCTGTTTATGCATCTATGAATTTAGGAGAGCTTAAAAATGATGGTGTTATTATCCAATTAGCCGATTGATCTAATGCATACCCAAAAGGAGTTTTGGAAGATGTTTTGGTGCAGGTAGACCACTTGATTTTTCCTGCAGATTTCTATGTGCTTGACATGGAGGATTCAGACCATTCCCATCCATTACCACTCTTACTTGGCCGACCATTCATGAAAACGGCCCAAACCAAGATTGATGTGGCCAAGGGAACATTAACTATGAAGTTTGGTGGTGATAAGATTAAATTTAATGTTTCTAAGTCTGTTGAGAATCCTAACGTTGTTCGTTCTTGTTTTGCCATGGATAAAATAAAAAAGATAGGGCCGGACCGTTCAAGCACAAAGGATACATCAAGAACCATACAAAACGAGGGAATTGGAGTGGAGCACAAGGACCACACAGCCACTGCCCTCAAAATGCCCCAATTGGTCGAAAATATCATGGGGAATAATGTTCATAGTGCTGCCACTTCATTGCAGTACATGGGTAAGCCATCTATTCCAGATTCGATTCCCATTTCAACTAATAGGTTGTTACCTTGTATGGTGCAGATTCCCAATCAAATCCAAGCTGGTGGGCATGATTACAATGATTTTAGGATGTTCAATGCCACAATCCGGAAGGATCACTATCCCTTACCATTCAAAGATCCAATGCACGAGCTGTTTGAGGAGCATGTGGTGGAAGAACTACCTCTGCATGCCGTGGGTACCATGGGAACTTAAATGGAAGTATCGTCTGGCTGGAAGACGTTAAAGCAAGCGCTTCTTGGGAGGCAACCCATGCAAATAAAGACGACCTAGGAACTCTCCGGCTCCAAAACCAGATTTGCGTTTCTAAACCCTACTCTTTATTGCTTTTCCTTTGCCATCTTGTTATGTTAGTTAGTTGTGTTGATTGCTGTTTGCTTTCTGTGAGTATATGTTTGACACATTGAGGACAATGTTTGGTTTAAGTGTGGGGGGGTAACAAAGTGTTTTTTTGCATGAAATTCGTGGGTTTTTATCACCTATCACTTTGAATGTTGTTTTCAGTGTTTTTAAGTGTTTTTAAGCCGTTTTGGAGTCTTTTAGTGTGTTTTGACAAGCAAATCCGAAAATACCATAAAAATTTGAAAAATTGTTTTGAAAAACCCAAAAAGAGTTGTTTTTGTGTGTTTGTTTGTGTCTTAGGGTACCTTCCAACACGATGATGAGGATTTGGTTTTTAATTGCATAACTGTTAAAGAAAGTTACAAACTCGGATTGACGTTTGATATACTCTTTGGTTTATGCTTGGTTGTAGTTGACATTCATGAATTCACATGTAATCACAAAAAGGATAAAATCAGTTTTTGTAACATGCTTGAAGGAAGTAACTCAAACTAACGCTACAACCCTGAGAGACTTGAGCCTTTAACGTTCTTTGGAGAGTTAAAAATATGTGCATTCTTTGTTTTCTAAAGTCGTTGCATGATCTCATTATTCTTTGCTTGGCTGCTACTTAGAATGCGTTTCATCATTTAGTTCCAAATACTAGAACTCATACCCGTTTCATTCAAAGCATGAAATTGATTAGCATAACACATAATCAAGATGAAGTTGTTTAGTTTAAAACCAGAGCCAAAAAGCCTAACCCTTTGCATATGTATTGTAGGTTTAACCCTTTTTTAGCCTTGTTTAGCCTATGTTCTTTGTTTACCCACATTATCCTTACCTAGCCTAGATTAGGACCATCCTTACCCTTGTTCTTAAGGCGTAGCTAAGCATGACCTAAGAATGAATTCCCTTTGTTCGTTATTTGGGCGGCAAAACAAGTGTGGGGGAAGGGATTTATGTGTCTGATTGTGTGCCAACAAGACAAACAAGGGCACGGGTGAAGAAGCAGAAAGAAAAGAAAAAAAAAAGAAAAAGAAAAAAAGAAGAGAAAAATTCGTGTGAAAAAGAAAAGAAAAAAGAAAAGTTGTGAAAAAGTATGAAAAGTGTTCAAAATAAGTGAGATTAAAGCTCACAAGTGTTGATTGTTGAAGAAGGGGTCCAAAAAGTTGAATTCGGCCCTAAAATATGTGTAATCTTCCCCTTTGTGTTCAAAGTGTGCGGCTGCATTCAAGAAAGGGAGTTCTAAGTGTCATATTCATTGCTTTGCTTGCTATTGCTTTAAGAACGTTTGTTTTCCTTACCTTTCTTTGTTAGCCAATACCCCTTAGCCCCGTTATAACCCTATACTTCAATCTTGAGTGTTGTGTGTTTCAATATGTGGAGTTTGGGATTGGTATGAGCATATGGTGTCCCTGGTTCTCGCGTCTAAGTAGTAGCATTCCATTCATGAGATCATATCTATACATGCATTCCAGAAATTACTTTCCTTGTTAAACATATATGTGAGTATTAGTTTCATGTTTACATCAATCTTCTCACATATAACTAGTGTAGGGAGTGTAGTCAGAAAATCTGTGTGATTGAGTGCATATCTAGTAAGGAATTGAGGGATTCTCTAAGGCATGTTACTACATTCAAAATGTTGTTTTAATTGATTAAATGCGAGCTAATGTGTGGTAACTTTGATTAAGTATGTGCTCAAGGGTAGGGATAACTAAAATCTGTGGGAGTAATGATCTTTGGCATGTTATGTATCATTGAAGATCCCTGAGGTGAACGTTGGAAGGTTTAGGTTACGTTTTGTTTGTTTTGTTTTGCTTGAGGACTAGCAAAAGCTAAGTGTGGGGGAATTTGATAGGAGCATATTTATGCGACTTAGTTAGCTTGTTTTCATGCATTTACGTTGTTAGTTCTTAGTTAATTTTGTATTTTAAGCTATTTTCGTGTATTTGTAGGTTCAAAGTGTCAAGATGGCAAAAAGAGGCAATTTGGAGCATTCTAGAGCATTTTTGGCCCAAGATTGGGTAGTGCAAGCATGGAGGCAAGTTGATGGACGAAATTGAAGATATAAAGGCTTGAAATCAGCTAAGAAGATGGAAGAAAGAAATTGAAGATAAAGAAGATAAGGAATCAGCTCAAAAGAAGGAGAATTATCCAAAACATTATCCAAAACAACCTTATCTTATCTTATCTTACCCAATCCTTATCTTATCTCACCTTATCTTATCCTAATCTTACCCTAACCTGTTTTCTTCAGTTTAGGGGACTTAAAACCTGATTTCTAGAAGTCCTATCCATTCCCCTACAAAAGTGGCGCCCCAAACTCTTCTAGAAACCCCAAAATCTGCCCAGAAACACATTCTTTCTAGAAGCCTAAAAATCTGGCGTCTCCTTCCCTTCTTGAATCCTTTTTCCTTGCCTTGCAAGGCATTCCCTGCCCTTATCCTATTGTGCCGCACCTTAGGCCCTTTCCCATTAGAAATCTGATTGTTTTGAACCTATTTCTGGATGGATTTGGCTTTCTAGAAGTCCTAATCTGATTCATCTAGGGTTTTTGGTGCCTGTATATATGTATTTCTCCCCCCTTGCTGCAGACACCACCCTCCATATACATCATTCAAGCCAGAAATCATCCACCACTCTCTGCCGCCCCTTTCCTTCACCATTCTCCAGAGTTTCTGACCTAATTCACCCCCTGCCGTGCCTATCATCCACACAGACCCAGAAAACCCCTCTTGTGCCGCAGCTATTCAAGGAAGGAAGGAGAAGGTGCCACTCTAAGTCGTGACTACTACTGGAGCGTTCTTAGGTGTTGTCTATCCTTGTTTTCAATGTTTCAATTCAGTTTTCTTTGTTTAACTGCTATCATGAGGAACTAAGCCCCTATTAGTTAGAGGGGGAATTTGAAGCCATGAATATATGTTTCTTATGATTTGATTTACTCCAGTTATGATTTCATAAATTGTGAATGTGGTTTGCTTAACTGTTTTATTAAGAACTTGTTCTTGTGTGTTGATTAAGGATGCATACTTAGTTTACATGCATGAATTTGATGCTAGAATATAAGGGAATTTCACCTAATCGTTATGAACTTATATTCACAAGTAGTAAAGGTTGCTAGCCACAATCATGTTAAGTAAACCCTAGGCTGGATTAACATGCGTCTTCCATAGTTATGAATGCCTTGTCAATGTTCATGATTTCCATTGAACTTAATGATCTTTGTTGAATGTCTCTATCATACGTATTCCATAGTTAGGGAGTTTGAGAAAGAATAATTTGGTTGTGATGCGTTATCCATTCAATTCAATGAATCTAGGGAAATCTGGGAATTGATTAGTTCAATACAATTAATTCGGAACATTGTCATTCATGGTTTATCGAAAGAGTAACTGGGAATCAAGTTGTATGCATATGTTTATGTGTGGATAAGGATCCTTCTAACTAGCCATTCACCCATTTAAATCACCAATTTCGTACAAAACTAAGTCTAGTTTACAATTCTGTTTTGCTTAAGTTTAAATTAGTTCAAAACCAATCCCCTGATTTTAATTTGTGTTAAGATAGTCTAAATTCGTCAAATCTTGAGTCTTTTAGTCTTTTGAGTCAATTTGAGTCTTAATTTCGTTCAAATCAATCTTAGGTGTTAGTTTAGAGTCTAGATAACTTGTTTTGTGTGTTTTAGGTCTATTTAGCTTGTTTTGAGTCTTTAGAGTCCAGAAACTGTTTAATTGAATTCTATTTGCTGTTTTGAGTTTGTTTTGAGTTATTTGAGTCAAGTTAGGTTGTTTAAAGGTGTCTAGAGTTAAAATTCGTCCAAATTGATCCCTAGTACTTGTTTTCATTGTTTTAAGTCCAGTTTATTGTTTTAAGAGTCTAATTTGTGTAGATTAGCATCCCTTCTAATCCCCGGCCTAAAACGATCCCTACTTTCATATACTACGTCGATAGGGTTTTAATTTGAGTGTCAAGTAATTCTCACATCAGCCCCCTAGTGTTGATGTAGCTGAGATGGTGGCTGCCCTAGAATCATTGCCAAAACAATGTGGTAAGCCCCCAATCCCAATTTCAGATTCGATTTTGAATAATAAGTTGCTTCCTTCTGTAATACAGCCACCCTCCCTTGAACTTAAACCGTTACCAAGTCACTTGAAGTATGTTTTCTTGGGAGATCATGAGACATTGCCGGTCATCATCTCATCCTCACTCACGGCACAAGAAGAGGACAGATTGGTGCTTGTTTTGAGAGAGTATAAAACAGCCATTGGATGGAACTTGGCCGATATCAAGGGAATTAGCCCCACCACTTGCATGCATCGTATTCTTTTGGAAGAAGGAGCCAAACCATCTCGAGAAGCACAACGCCGACTCAATCCACCCATGATGGAAGTTGTGAAGAAGGAAATAATCAAGCTACTAGATTGTGGAGTGATTTACCCCATTTCTGATAGCCGATGGGTCTCTCCGGTCCAAGTTGTTCCTAAGAAGTCCGGAGTCACTGTGGTAAAAAATGAAGAGAATGAGCTTGTGCCTACCCGAATCCAAACCAGATGGAGAGTTTGCATTGACTATAGGAAGCTCAACGCCACAACTAGAAAGGATCACTTTCCGTTGCCCTTTATTGATCAAATGCTTGAAAGGTTAGCCGGTCATGCTTTTTATTGTTTTCTTGATGGCTATTCAGGTTACAATTAGATTGTTATAGCCCCGGATGACCAAGAGAAGACCACCTTCACGTGCCCCTTTGGTACCTTTGCTTATAGACGAATGCCATTTGGTTTGTGCAATGCACCAGCCACGTTCCAAAGGTGTATGGTAAGTATGTTCTCTGATTTTGTGGAAAAGATCATTGAGGTATTTATGGATGATTTCAGTGTCTTTGGAGATTCATTTGATGGATGTTTGGATAATCTTACTTTGATTTTAAAACGATGCATCGAAACTAACCTTGTGTTGAATTGGGAAAAGTGTCATTTTATGGTCAAACAAGGTATAGTTTTGGGGCATATCATATCTGAAAAAGGAATTGAGGTTGATAAGTCTAAAATAGATCTTGTATGCCACTTACCCTCTCCCACTTCGGTGAGAGAGGTTCGTTCTTTTCTTGGCCACGCAGGATTCTATAGGCGATTTATCAAGGACTTCTCCAAAATTGCACAGCCCCTATGCCGCCTCCTTCAAAAAGAAGTGTCTTTTGAGTTTAATGCGGAGTGTGAGACGGCCTTTACACATCTCAAGGAAGTGCTCACTTCGGCCCCCATCATCACTCCACCAGATTGGAGCCTCCCTTTTGAGCTAATGTGTGATGCATCCGATTATGCAATTGGAGCTGTTTTAGGCCAGAGGAAAAACAAACAGCCCCATGTCATCTATTACGCCTCTCGGACCTTAAACGATGCTCAATTGAACTATTCTACCACGGAAAAAGAACTTCTTGCCGTCGTCTTTGCTTTAGATAAATTTTGTTCATATTTACTTGGCACTAAAGTAATTGTATATTCTGACCATGCAGCTTTTAAGTACCTTCTCACCAAGAAGGAGGCCAAACCAAGGCTGATTCGTTGGATGCTCTTACTCCAAGAGTTCGACATTGAGATCAGGGACAAGAAAGGGAGTGAAAACGTGGTGGCTGACCACCTAAGCCGATTGGTGCACAATGAAGAGCCCCTCCCCATTCCAGAAACGTTCCCAGATGAGCAATTGCTGTCCATAGAGGTAAGTGAGCCTTGGTATGCTGATTTGGTCAATTATTTGGTCACAAAACGTGTCCCTAGCACCCTAGACAAATATAAACGTGATAAACTCCAGATTTTATGTTTGGGACGATCCATACTTGTGGAAATATTGCCCGGATCAGATTGTTCGAAGATGTGTGCATAACTCTGAGTTTAATTCAATTCTTGCTTTCTGTCATACTTATGCATGTGGGGGTCATTTTGGCACCCAAACAACAGCACTCAAGGTGTTAGAATGTGGTTTTTATTGGCCTACATTGTTTAAAGATGCTCGAACTTTCTGCATAACATGTGATAGATGTCAAAGAACAGGTAACATAGGTGCAAGGGATCAAATGCCGCAGACCCCTATCTTCAATGTCGAAATTTTTGATGTTTGGGGTATTGATTTCATGGGTCCTTTTCCTTCTTCATATGGTTTCATTTATATCTTGCTTGCGGTTGATTATGTATCGAAATTGGTGGAAGCGAAAGCCACCCGTACTAATGATTCTCGAGTGGTTGCAGATTTCATCAAATCTAACATATTCTCCAGATTCGGGATGCCTAGAGTGTTTATAAGTGATGGAGGCTCCCATTTTTGCAACCGGACCATTGAGGCGCTGTTTAAGAAGTATAACGTCAAGCATAAGGTTGCAACGCCTTATCACCCTCAAACAAGTGGCCAAGCCGAGGTTTCGAATAGGGAAATCAAGCAGATTTTGGAGAAGACTGTTGGGCCAACCCGGAAGGATTGGAGTTTGCTTTTAGACGATGCACTGTGGGCATATCGTACGGCCTACAAAACAACCCTAGGGATGTCTCCGTTTCGGCTCATCTATGGCAAGCCGTGTCACCTACCTGTGGAACTAGAGCACAAGGCGCATTGGGCTGTGAAAACATTCAATTTGGACATAGATGCGGCTGGAGTGCATAGAAAGCTCCAATTGAATGAACTTGAGGAGATAAGGAATGAAGCATATGAGAATGCCCGAATTTACAAGGAGAAAACAAAGGCGTTTCATGACAAGATGATTCGGGGCAAAACATTTTCAATTGGGCAGAAAGTGTTGCTTTTCAACTCCCGTTTACGTTTATTCCCTGGTAAGTTACGTTCTAAGTGGATTGGACCTTTTGTTGTTACTAATGTTTTTCCACATGGTGCAGTCCAAGTCCAAAGCTTAAGGAACGGACAAGAATTCAAGGTGAACGGGCACCGTTTGAAGCCATATTACGAGAACATTGTGGGGCAGGTTGTGGAAGAAGTTCACTTCCATGCCGTGGGCTCCAATGATGCTTAAACCGAGGAATCGTCCGGCTGCAAGACGTTAAAGCAAGCGCTTCTTGGGAGGCAACCCATGCGTTCGAATAAAGAAGACCTAGGAACAACCAGCTCAAACCCAGATTTGCGTTCCTAACTCTACTCTTTATTGCATTTATTTTGCCATGTGTGTCAAGTTAGTTAGTTGTGTTGTTTGCTGTTTGATGTGAAATATATAAGCACACTGATAGGAGCATATTTACATCATTTAGTTAGCTTGTTTCCTTGCATTTAGGTTGTTAGTTCTTAGTTATTTTAGTCTTTTAAGCCATTTTCGTGTGTTTTCAGGTTCTAAGGGCTAAAGGAGCAAGAAAGTGCATTTTGGTGCCTTTTGGAGCAGTTTTAGGCTTGGGA
Organism: Heteromeles arbutifolia; assembly: GCA_024362995.1. Taxonomy (NCBI): domain Eukaryota; kingdom Viridiplantae; phylum Streptophyta; class Magnoliopsida; order Rosales; family Rosaceae; genus Heteromeles; species Heteromeles arbutifolia. The sequence goes on along the minus strand of JANCRC010000002.1, from coordinate 30,257,627 downwards.
TGGATTGCACATGCTTGGAGCTAAGTGGACGGACGAAATTGAAGATCAAATGAGCTTAGGATTGAATGAAGAATGAAGAGTTCAAAATTGGAAGCCAAAGTTTCTAAAGTTGGAAGTTTCTATTCTTGGAGGTTTCCATTCTTGAAAGTTTCTATTCTTGGCTTAGAAGTTTCCTAATCCTTCCTCACCTATGTTCCAGCCATAAAAGGGTTTCAAAACATGTTAGGTTGCCTCATTACATGTTTCTAGAAGTCCTAGAACCTTTCCCTAACCTTGCCACATATCTCCTTTCCCTTTTCTTCCAAAATCTGCCACATAAGTGCCTTTCCCTTTCTTTCCACAACCTTGCCGCACAAGGGATCCTCTTCTTACCTATTTTCTGACCCAAAATCACATTCCCTTTGTGTTCTATGCCTTGCCGCACAAGGAGGAGCCTTTCTTACTTATTTTGTGCCTCAAAACACATTCCTAAATCTGTCTTACAATTCTGCCGAATTTCCTTTCCTATTCTCTTTAATTCCTGCACCTTACTTGCCTATTTTCTGCCCAAAAATACTTCCCCTTTCTCTTACAAATCAATGCACACCTTCTTTCCCTTTCTCTCTTAATTTCTGACCTTTAAAACACATTCTTTTTCTCTCCTACATATTATGCCGAATTTTACTTTCTTATTCTCTTTGATTTTCTGATTCTTTCTTACCTATTAAATTGTGGAACCATAATAGCTAAGTATTGAACCTTTCCTATTATTTTCTGATTACCTTTCAACCCTAGCCCTATAAATAAAGCCATCCGCACCATTTAGTCTCTCTCTCGCTCTCTGGACAGATTCTCTGCATCCATTCCATCCACCTATCTACCTATCCATCCTCTACCACCCATTCTACACACCTTAACCCTTTGTGCCGCAGCTTTACAAAGGAAGAAGGAGAGGATTAACTTGAAGCCGTGCCTAGCCATTCAAGACGTTGGATTGCTGGAACGTTTCTAGGTGTAATCTATCTTTGTTTTCAATGTTTAATTTAATTTCTCTTTGTTTTGCTGTGAACATGAGGAACTAAGCCCTTTTGGCTAGGGGAAGATTCAAAGCCATGAATATACTTGCAATATAAATTGATTACCTTCAGTTGTGATTTCATAAGTTGTGAATTCAATTTGTTTAACTGCTTGATGGATAACTTATTCTTGTATGTTGATTGAGGGTCGACACTTAGTTTGCATGCATGAGTTTGATGCTAGAATATAAGGGAGTTTCACCTAATAGTTACAAACTTATATTTGATGTGAGAATTACTTGACACACAAATTAAACCCTCTTCTTGACAATTGTAGTATATGTATAAGTAGGGATCGTTCTGGACCGGGGATTAGGAGGGATTGCTAAACTCTTGAATCTGACTCAAAAACGTAAAAACAAAGTTTAAAACACTAAACTAGACTCAAAGAATGCAAGACTAAATTCTAAAACACTAAAACAACTCAAAAGACTCAAAACAGCACAAAAACACTCAAAACTGCCTAAAAACACAAACTGGGCAGTTTTGAACTCTAAACACTACTTTGGACGAAAATAGATTTTAACTTGACTCAAGACACTTAAAAACACAAATCAAAACAGATTTTAACTATTCTAACACTTCAAAATAAAGGGGGATTTGTTTTTGAACGAATTTAAACTTAAACAAACAAAATTGTAAAGACAACTTAAAAAGGCACGAAATTGGTGATTTGAATGGGTGAATGGCTAGTTAGAGGGATCCTTATCCACACATAAACATATGCATACAACTTGATTCCCAGTTACTCTTTCGATAAACCATGAATGACAATGTTCCGAATTAATTGTATTGAACTAATTAATTCCCAGATTTCCCTAAATTCATTGAATTGAATGGATAACGCATCACAACCAAATTATTCTTATCAAGTTCCCTAACTATGGAATACGCATGATAGAGATACATATCAAAGATCATTAAGTTCAATGGAAATCATAAACATTGACAAGGCATTCATAACTATGGAATACGCATGTTAATCCAGCCTAGGGTTTACTTAACATGATTGTGACTAGCAACCTTTACTACTTGTGAATATAAGTTCATAACGATTAGGTGAAATTCCCTTATATTCTAGCATCAAATTCATGCATGTAAACTAAGTATGCATCCTTAATCAACACACAAGAACAAGTTCTTAATAAAACAGATAAGCAAACCACATTCACAATTTATGAAATCATAACTGAAGTGAATCAAATCATAAGAAACATATATTCATGGCTTCAAATTCCCCCTCTAACTAATAGGGGTTTAGTTCCTCATGACAGCAATTAAACAAAGAAAACTGAATTGAAACATTAAAAACAAAGATAGACAACACCTAAAACGCTCCAACAGTAGTCACGACTTAGAGTGGCACCTTCTCCTTCCTTCCTTGAATAGCTGCGGCACAAGAGGGTTTTCTGGGTTTGTGTGGATGATATGGCACGGCAGGGGGTAGGGGATGATTTCTGGCGTGATTGGTTGTGTATGGGGGGTGGTGTGCACGGCAAAGGATTGATTTGTATATATATAGGCACCAAAACCCTAGGTGAATCAGATTGGGACTTCTAGAAAGCCAAATCCATTCAGAAATAGGCTCAAAACAATCAGATTTCCAATGGGAAAGGGCCTAAGGTGCGGCACAATAGGATAAGGAGGGATAAGGCTTCTAGAAAGCCTTGCAAGGCAAGGAAATCAGGTTTTCTGGAAAGCTAGGTGCGGCAAGGCTTAGGGTTTCTAGAAACTTAATTTAAATGTCCCCCAATCAGAAAATAAACCCTCATTGTACCAGGAATTGAATTAGAAAAGGATTAGGATAGGATAAGGTTTGTTAAGATAAGATAAGGATTGGATAAGATAAGATAAGATAAGGTAGTTTGGATAATGTTTTGGATAATCCTCCTTCTTTTGAGCTGATTCCTTATCTTCTTTGATTTGAATTTATTTCTCCAACCTTGAAACATATTCCCAACTTCATTTAAACTCCAAATTCGTCCATCTTCATGCCCACTGCTTGTGCTATCCATTCCAAGCCCAGATTTGCTCTAAAATGCTCCAAAATGCATCTTTTTGCCAACTTTGCTTCTTGGACCTAAAAACACACGAAAATGACTTTAAACACTATACTAAGCAACAAATAGCTAAGCAAATGCAAGGAAACACACTAACTAAGTAGCATAAATATGCTCCTATCAAATTCCCCCACACTTAGCTTTTGCTAGTCCTCAAGCAAAACAAAACAAACAAAACATAACCTAAACCTTCCAACGTTCACCTCAGGGATCTTCAATGATACATAACATGCCAAAGATCATTACTCCCACAGATTTTAGTTATCCCTACCCTTGAGCACATACTTAATCAAAGTTACCACACATTAGCTCGCATTTAATCAATTAAAACAACATTTTGAATGTAGTAACATGCCTTAGAGAATCCCTCAATTCCTTACTAGATATGCACTCAATCACACAGATTTTCTGACTACACTCCCTACACTAGTTATATGTGAGAAGATTGATGTAAATATGAAAACTAATACTCACATATATTTATAACAAAGAAAGCAATTTCTGGAATGCATGTATATATATGATCTCATGAACGGAATGCTACTACTTAGACGCGAGAACCAGGGACACCATATGCTCATACCAACCCCAAACTCCACATATTGAAACACACAACACTCAAGATTGAAGTATAGGGTTATAACGGGGCTAGGGGGTATTGGCTAACAAAGAAAGGTAAGGAAAACAAACGTTCTTAAAGCAATAGCAAGCAAAGCAATGAATATGACACTTAGAACTCCCTTTCTTGAATGCAGCCGTACACTTTGAACACAAAGGGACAGAAAACACATATTTTTAGGGCCAATTTCAACGTTTTGGACCCCTTCTTCAACAATCAACACTTGTGAGCTTCAATCTCACTTATTTTGAAAACTTTTCATACTTTTTCACAACTTTTCTTTTCCTTTTCTTTTTTCACACGAATTTTTCTCTTTTTTTTTTTCTTTTTCTTTTTTTTTTTTTTTTCTTCTTCTACCCGTGCTCTTGTTTGTCTTGTTGGCACACAATCAGACACATAAATCCCTTCCCCCACACTTGTTTTGCCGCCCAAATAACGAACAAAGGGAATTCATTCTTAGGTCATGCTTAGCTACGCCTTAAGAACAAGGGTAAGGATGGTCCTAATCTAGGCTAGGTAAGGATAATGTGGGTAAACAAAGAACATAGGCTAAACAAGGCTCAAAAAGGGTTAAACCTACAATACATATGCAAAGGGTTAGGCTTTTTGGCTCTGGTTTTAAACTAAACAACTTCATCTTGATTATGTGTTATGCTAATCAATTTCATGCTTTGAATGAAACGGGTATGAGTTCTAGTATTTGGAACTAAATGATGAAACGCCTTCCAAGTAGCAACCAAGCAAAGAATAATGAGATCATGCAACGACTTTAGAAAACAAAGAATGCACAGATTTTTAACTCTCCAAAGAACGTTAAAGGCTCAAGTCTCTCAGGGTTGTAGCGTTAGTTTGAGTTACTTCCTTCAAGCATGTTACAAAAACTGATTTTATCTTTTTTGTGATTACATGTGAATTCATGAATGTCAACTACAACCAAGCATAAACCAAAGAGCAATTCAAACTTTCATCCATGTTTGTAACTTTCTTTAACAGTTATGCAATTAAAAACCAAATCCTCATCATTGTGTTGGAAGGTACCCTAAGACACAAACAAACACACAAAAACAACTCTTTTTGGGTTTTTCAAAACAATTTTTCAAATTTTTATGGTATTTTCGGATTTTCTTTTCAAAACACACTAAAACACACCAAAACAGCTTAAAAACACTTAAAAACACTAAAAACAACATTCAAAGTGATAGGTGATAAAAACCCACGAATTTCATGCAAAAAACACTTTGTTACCCCCCCACACTTAAACCAAACATTGTCCTCAATGTTTCAAACATATACTCACAGAAAGCAAACAGCAATCAACACAACTAACTAACATAACAAGATGGCAAAGGAAAAGCAATAAAGAGTAGGGTTTAGAAACGCAAATCTGGTTTTGGAGCCGGAGAGTTCCTAGGTCGTCTTTATTTGCATGGGTTGCCTCCCAAGAAGCGCTTGCTTTAACGTCTTCCAGCCGGACGAACCTTCCCTCTATTCTTCAATGGGGCCCACGGCATTAAGGGATATATCCTCCGTAATGTGCTCTTCAAAGTGCTCATAATATGGCTTCAATCGATGTCCATTTACTTTGAATTCTTGTTGCGTTTTTAAACTTTGAATTTGGACTGCACCATGAGGAAAAACATTAGTAACCACAAAAGGACCAATCCACTTAGAACGCAACTTACCTGGAAATAGACGAAGGCGAGAATTGAAAAGTAACACTTTCTGCCCTATAGAGAACAGCTTGCTACGAATCATCTTGTCATGGAATGCCTTTGTTTTCGCCTTGTAGATCCGTGCATTCTCATAAGCTTCATTCCTAATTTCTTCTAACTCATTCAATTGAAGCTTTCTATGAAGACCTGCGGCATCAATGTCCATGTTGAATGTTTTGACAGCCCAATGTGCACGATGTTCTAACTCGACGGGAAGATGACATGGTTTCCCATAGACTAGCCGAAATGGGGACATTCCAATTGGGGTTTTATAGGCAGTGCGATATGCCCACAATGCATCATTCAAACGCAAACTCCAATCCTTCCGAGTTGGCCCTACAGTTTTCTCCAAAATCTGCTTGATTTCTCTATTTGAAACCTCGGCTTGCCCACTGGTTTGAGGGTGATAAGGTGTTGAAACCTTATCCGTGACATTATACTTCTTGAGCAGCGCCTCAATGGTTCGATTGCAAAAATGGGAACCCCCATCACTGATTAGGACTCTTGGCATTCCAAATCTAGCAAATATGTTAGTTCTAACAAAATCTGCAACCACTTTAGAATCATTAGTTCGGGTGGCTTTTGCTTCCACCCATTTCGACACATAATCCACAGCAAGCAAAATATAAAGGAAACCATGTGAGGAAGGGAAAGGACCCATGAAATCAATACCCCAAACATCAAAGATTTCAACACTAAATATGGGGTGTTGCGGCATTTGTTGTTTAGGACCTATATTGCCCGTTCTTTGACATCTATCACAAGTCATACAAAAAGTTCTAGCATCTCTAAAGATAGTAGGCCAATAAAATCCACATTCTAAAACTTTATGTGCTGTTCTTTGAGTACCAAAGTGACCTCCACATGCATAGGTGTGACAAAAAGTTAAAATTGAATTAAACTCAGAATCATGCACACACCTACGTAGAACCTGATCAGGGCAATATTTCCACAAGTATGGGTCATCCCAAACATAAGAACGTGCATCCTTTTTAAGTTTATCACTTTGGTGCTTGTTTAGCTCTCTTGGAATGTGTTTAGACACCAAATAATTTACTACATCGGCATACCATGGCTCACTTACCTTGATGGACAGCAGCTGCTCATCTGGGAATGTCTCTTGGATAGGCACGGCATCCTCCTCATGCACCATACGGCTCAAGTGATCAGCCACCACGTTTTCACTCCCCTTCTTGTCCCGGATTTCAATGTCGAACTCTTGGAGAAGAAGCATCCAGCGAATGAGTCTTGGTTTGGCCTCTTTCTTGGTGAACAAATACTTCAAAGCTGCATGGTCAGTGTAAATAATAACTTTAGTACCAAGTAAATAAGAACGAAACTTATCTAAAGCAAACACAACAGCAAGAAGTTCTTTTTCAGTGGTAGAGTAATTCAATTGTGCATCATTCAAGGTCCGAGATGCATAATAGATGACATGGGGCTTCTTGTCCTTCCTTTGTCCCAAAACAGCTCTTAATGCATAATCCGAAGCATCACACATAAGCTCAAAAGGAAGGCTCCAATCTGGTGGGACTATGATGGGGGCCGAAGTTAGCATCTCTTTGAGGTGTTTGAAGGCCTTCTCACATTCCTCGTTGAAGTCAAAAGCTACATCTTTCTGGAGGAGACGGCAAAGAGGGTTTGAAATCTTTGAAAAGTCCTTGATGAATCGCCTATAGAATCCTGCATGTCCAAGAAAAGAACGAACCTCTCTAACCGAAGTAGGAGAGGGTAAGTAGCGTACAAGATCTATTTTTGATTTATCAACCTCAATTCCCCTTTCTGAAATGATATGACCTAAAACTATGCCTTGTTTTACCATAAAGTGACATTTTTCCCAATTCAAAACAAGGTTAGTTTCAGTGCAACGTTTTAGAATCAAAGTGAGATTATCTAAGCACCCATCAAACGAATCCCCAAAAACACTAAAATCATCCATGAATACCTCAATAATTTTCTCCACAAAATCTGAAAAGATACTTACCATGCATCTTTGAAAGGTGGCAGGTGCATTGCATAAACCGAATGGCATGCGACGATAGGCAAAGGTACCAAAGGGGCACGTGAAAGTGGTCTTTTCTTGGTCATCCGGAGCTATAACAATCTGATTATATCCAGAGTACCCATCAAGAAAACAATAAAAAGAATGACCGGCTAACCTTTCAAGCATTTGATCAATGAACGGCAAAGGGAAGTGGTCCTTCCTCGTGGTGGCGTTTAGCTTCCTATAGTCAATGCACACTCTCCAACCTGTTTGGATACGTGTGGGCACAAGTTCATTCTCGGCATTCTTCACCACAGTGACTCCGGATTTCTTTGGAACACATTGCACCGGTGAAACCCAACGGCTATCTGAGATTGGATAAATTACTCCACAATCAAGAAGCTTTATAATCTCCTTCTTCACAACTTCCATCATTGGAGGGTTGAGTCGGCGTTGAGCCTCTCGAGTTGGTTTAGCCCCCTCCTCTAGAAGTATGCGATGCATGCATGTTGTAGGGCTAATCCCCCTAATATCGGCCAATGTCCATCCAATGGCTGTTTTGTGCTCTTTCAACACCTGAATTAACTTTCCTTCCTCTGTTGCCGTGAGTGTGGAGGATACAATGACGGGCAATGTCTCGTTATCTCCCAAAAAGAAGTACTTCAAATGATCCGGCAATGGTTTAAGCTCAAGTACGGGTGCCTGAATCACTGAGGGTAACAACTTGTTAGTAGAAATTGGAATTGAAATTGGTTTTGAAGGCTTACCATGGTGCTGAGGTAGTGACTCTAGGGCAGCCACCATCTCGGCCTCTTCTTCACTTATAGGCACGGCAATATTGGGTTTTTGCCCAATTCCTTGTACAATTGTTGTTTCAAGGGGATCCCTATCCAAGGAATCAAGGTAATCCTGCGCCAATTCATCGAATATATCAATAGCAAAACAAGAATGATTTTCTTTAGGAAATTTAATAGTTTCAGCAAGATTGAAATCAATAACTTCCCCATCAAATTCCATTGTCAACGTCCCTTTGAACACATCGATCTTGGTGCGGGCTGTTTTCATGAAAGGTCTCCCAAGGAGGATCGGCAATGGGGTAGAATGGGGTGTATCCTCCATGTCAAGCACATAAAAATCCGCTGGAAAAATCAGATTTCCAACCTGCACCAAAACATCTTCCAAAACTCCTTTTGGATATGCATTAGAACGATCGGCCAATTGGATAATAACACCATCGTTTTTAAGCTCACCTAAGTTCATAGATGCATAAATAGAGTATGGCATGACATTAATTGAAGCTCCTAAGTCTAACATAGCATGTTCAAACTTAGTACTACCAATAACGCAAGGAATTGTAAAACTACCCGGATCTTTGCATTTAGGGGGTAATTTCCTTTGTAAAACAGCAGAGACATTCTCACTTACTTGAACCACTTCTTTGTTAGAAATCCTTCTCCTTGTTGTACAAAGCTCTTTCAAAAACTTAGCATACCTTGGGACTTGCTTTATTGCATCAAGGAGTGGGATATTGACTTGAACTTTCCGGAATGTCTCTAGAATGTCTTTTTCAGCATCCTCTTTCTTTGATTGCCGCAACCTGCCAGGAAAGGGCACAATTAGTGGAGTAGAGCTTGAAGAATTCATATTGGAACTTACCTTGATGGTTGAGGACGGTTTTGAAATGGGGATTGGCTGCGGCAAGGATTGTGCATTCCTTGCCGTGGGTTTGGGTGCTTCATCCTCCTCCAATTGCAGCTTCTTGTCCTCTTCTTGACTTGATCTAGATGGTTGTGAATCAGTTCCAACCTGCTTACCACTTCTCAACGTGATTGCTTGGGCAGTTTCAAATCCTCCCTTAGGATTAACAACGGTTGAACTAGGCAATCTGCCTTGTTCTCGGAATTGGCCCATGAATTCAACCATTTGACCCATTTGTTTCTTCAATTCATCCACCTCTTTAACTCGATTTTTTATGCTCTGCATGTCCTGCGTCAAAGAGGTTAGTGCTTGAAGAATTTTATCATTATTTAACGACGAACCTGAATTGGTTTGGGCCGACGTTGGGTGAGGTTGTGGGGCTGCATATGGCATTGGAAACATCCCAGGGGGCTGTCTAAATCCGCTTTGTGGCTGTGCTTGCTGAGAATCCCTCCACTTGAAGTTTGGATGATCTCTCCATCCCGGATTGTATGTGTTTGAGTAGGGGTCGTGTCTTTGTTGGGTTTGGCCTTGGAAACCCACGGCTTGGGCAGTTTCCCATCCCCCATTCTCAATCAATTGAGGGCATTGATCGTTGAGATGTCCCTGCATAGAACACACTCCACATATGGCCGGCCCTTGTGCTTTGTTTCCATCCACAACCTGTGACAAAAGAAGAGTGAGATTAGCCATTTGAGATTGTAATTCTGAAATTGCATTTACCTCATTCACTTGTTGTTGCCGTGGCCCTTCTCTCTGTCCAACTCCTTCGTATTGTTGCGCATTCAAGGCTCGATTTGCAATTAGAGTCTTGGCAGCCACGGGTGTTTTGTCAACCAAAGCTCCTCCCGCTGAAGCATCAAGCATTTGTCTCTCAATGGGGAGAAGTCCTTCATAGAAATATTGGAGGAGAAGCTCTTCCTTCATTTGGTGTTGTGGACAAGAAGCAACAAGCGCCTTGAAACGCTCATAATAGGCTGGAAACGATTCCCCTTGGTTTTGTTGAATGCCACTTATCTTTTTCCTCAAGAGAATGACTCTTGAAGTTGGGAAAAATTTCTCTAAGAATGCGCGCTTCATGCTTTCCCATGAAGTAACGGTTCCAGGTGCTAGTTCATAGAGCCAATCCTTAGCCTTTTCCAAAAGAGAGAATGGAAAGGCTTTCATCTTCAATATACTTCCATCAACATTGACAGGGGTCATGCTTGAACAAACCACTTCAAATTCCTTCAAGTGCTTGTTTGGATCTTCCATGGACAACCCGTGGAATTTGGGGATGTGGTGCAACAAGCTAGACTTCAATTCAAACTCATCAGTTTTGCCTTGAGCCGCCCTAGGATATTGAATGCATAAAGGGGTCGCATTGTCCAATCCCGAGGCTGAAAGTTCTTTGATTGTTCGGTTATCTGCAGCCATGTCGTGCTCCTCTTCCAAATCCTCTTCAATTTCAACTTCAGATTCGGAATTAGAACTTGAACTAAGTAGATCAGGTTCTGGGTGCTTCCTCTTCCTTCTCAAATCTCGTTCAAAATCGTCGTTAAACTCCAAGATATGTGCGTGAACGGGTTGAGAACTTCGAGTCATACACTAGTACCTAAAACAAAGAAAACAAAACAAATCAGAAAACTAAGCAAAACAGAAACAAAAACAAGTTAAAATACACGGCAGAAACTAGGGAGATTAGCAAGTTTGCTAATCCCCGGCAACGGCGCCAAAATTTGATGTGAGAATTACTTGACACACAAATTAAACCCTCTTCTTGACAATTGTAGTATATGTATAAGTAGGGATCGTTCTGGACCGGGGATTAGGAGGGATTGCTAAACTCTTGAATCTGACTCAAAAACGTAAAAACAAAGTTTAAAACACTAAACTAGACTCAAAGAATGCAAGACTAAATTCTAAAACACTAAAACAACTCAAAAGACTCAAAACAGCACAAAAACACTCAAAACTGCCTAAAAACACAAACTGGGCAGTTTTGAACTCTAAACACTACTTTGGACGAAAATAGATTTTAACTTGACTCAAGACACTTAAAAACACAAATCAAAACAGATTTTAACTATTCTAACACTTCAAAATAAAGGGGGATTTGTTTTTGAACGAATTTAAACTTAAACATACAAAATTGTAAAGACAACTTAAAAAGGCACGAAATTGGTGATTTGAATGGGTGAATGGCTAGTTAGAGGGATCCTTATCCACACATAAACATATGCATACAACTTGATTCCCAGTTACTCTTTCGATAAACCATGAATGACAATGTTCCGAATTAATTGTATTGAACTAATTAATTCCCAGATTTCCCTAAATTCATTGAATTGAATGGATAACGCATCACAACCAAATTATTCTTATCAAGTTCCCTAACTATGGAATACGCATGATAGAGATACATATCAAAGATCATTAAGTTCAATGGAAATCATAAACATTGACAAGGCATTCATAACTATGGAATACGCATGTTAATCCAGCCTAGGGTTTACTTAACATGATTGTGACTAGCAACCTTTACTACTTGTGAATATAAGTTCATAACGATTAGGTGAAATTCCCTTATATTCTAGCATCAAATTCATGCATGTAAACTAAGTATGCATCCTTAATCAACACACAAGAACAAGTTCTTAATAAAACAGATAAGCAAACCACATTCACAATTTATGAAATCATAACTGAAGTGAATCAAATCATAAGAAACATATATTCATGGCTTCAAATTCCCCCTCTAACTAATAGGGGTTTAGTTCCTCATGACAGCAATTAAACAAAGAAAACTGAATTGAAACATTAAAAACAAAGATAGACAACACCTAAAACGCTCCAACAGTAGTCACGACTTAGAGTGGCACCTTCTCCTTCCTTCCTTGAATAGCTGCGGCACAAGAGGGTTTTCTGGGTTTGTGTGGATGATATGGCACGGCAGGGGGTAGGGGATGATTTCTGGCGTGATTGGTTGTGTATGGGGGGTGGTGTGCACGGCAAAGGATTGATTTGTATATATATAGGCACCAAAACCCTAGGTGAATCAGATTGGGACTTCTAGAAAGCCAAATCCATTCAGAAATAGGCTCAAAACAATCAGATTTCCAATGGGAAAGGGCCTAAGGTGCGGCACAATAGGATAAGGAGGGATAAGGCTTCTAGAAAGCCTTGCAAGGCAAGGAAATCAGGTTTTCTTGAAAGCTAGGTGCGGCAAGGCTTAGGGTTTCTAGAAACTTAATTTAAATGTCCCCCAATCAGAAAATAAACCCTCATTGTACCAGGAATTGAATTAGAAAAGGATTAGGATAGGATAAGGTTTGTTAAGATAAGATAAGGATTGGATAAGATAAGATAAGATAAGGTAGTTTGGATAATGTTTTGGATAATCCTCCTTCTTTTGAGCTGATTCCTTATCTTCTTTGATTTGAATTTATTTCTCCAACCTTGAAACATATTCCCAACTTCATTTAAACTCCAAATTCGTCCATCTTCATGCCCACTGCTTGTGCTATCCATTCCAAGCCCAGATTTGCTCTAAAATGCTCCAAAATGCATCTTTTTGCCAACTTTGCTTCTTGGACCTAAAAACACACGAAAATGACTTTAAACACTATACTAAGCAACAAATAGCTAAGCAAATGCAAGGAAACACACTAACTAAGTAGCATAAATATGCTCCTATCAATATTCACAAGTAGTGGAGGTCGCTTATAAACGATCGCGTTAAATGAATTCTTGGCAGGAGTTTCATGCTCATCATAGTAACGAATGCCTCGTCAATACTTATAGTTTTCATGATGCTTAATGATCTTTGATTGTATCGTTATTGTGCTGTTCACGTAAAGGACTTTTGAAGAATGCTTTGAATTGTTGTATGCGCTTTCCCATCCAATTCAATAACTTAAGGAGAACTTGAAGGTTAATTTAAGCGGACCTAATTAACCTGGGGTGTTGAGTTTCATGATTTATCGAAAGAACAACTGAAAATTGGTTTATGTGCAAGTGTGTCATGTGTGGAGAAGAATCCTCTAGCTAGCCCATCATCCATATTTTTTACCAAATTTGTCCAAAATCTGTTTTAGTTTACAATCTGTTTATTTTGTTTTCAAATTCGTCAGAATCAAATCCCCCTTTATTTTGAAGTGTTAGATTAGTTAAAATTTGTTTTGATTTGTGTTTTTAAGTGTCTTGAGTCAAGTTAAAATCTATTTTCGTCCAATCTGTGTTTTTAGGCAGTTTTGAGTGTTTTTGTGCTGTTTTGAGTCTTTTGAGTTGTTTTAGTGTTTTAGAGTCTAGTTTTGCATTCTTTGAGTCTAGTTTAGTGTTTTAAACTTTGTTTTAATGATTTTGAGTCAGTTTTGAGGTTTTAGCAAGCCCTCCTAATCCACGGTCCAGAACGATCCCTACTTGCATCTATACTACAATTGTCAACAAGAGGGTTAAATTTGTGTGCTTATATATTTCGCATCAAATTTTTGGCGCCGTTGCCGGGGATTAGCAACTTTGCTAATCCCTTGTTTCCTTTTCGTGTATTTTTTTTTTCTTTGTTTCTGTTTGTGTTTCTGTTTGTGTCTTTTACTTTTGATATTTGATTTAGTTTTATTTCTTTGATTTCAGGTACTAGAGGAGTAAGACATGGATTTTGCAAACATTCAAGCTCAATTGGCAAGTCTTACTTCCCAATTGTCCCAGATTGCCGAAACAACCACAATGCACACTGCTCAAACTCATCAACGTGTTCAATTCGCTGTGAATGAAGATGCTTGGGGTTATCAAGGCTATGATCAATCAAGGGACAACATGTTTTCTGATGTGAGAATTACTTGACACACAAATTAAACCCTATTGATGACAATTGTAGTAAAGATGCAAGTAGCGATCGTTCTAGACCGGGGATTAACTAGGGATGCTAATCAACACAAATAAGACTCAAAAACGTAAAAACAAAGTTTAAAACACTAAACTAGACTCAAAGAATGCAAGACTAAATTCTAAAACACTAAAACAACTCAAAAGACTCAAAACAGCACAAAAACACTCAAAACTGCCTAAAAACACAAACTGGGCAGTTTTGAACTCTAACACTACTTTGGACGAAAATAGACTTTAACTTGACTCAAGACACTTAAAAACACAAATCAAAACAGATTTTAACTAATATGACTCAACAAGTAAAGGGGGGTTTGTTTTTGAACGAATTTGAAAACAAAACAAGAAACTTAAAGTACTTAATGAAATCTGCACGAAATTGGGGACTTAGATGGGTGAATGGCTAGTTAGAGGGATCCTTATCCACACATAAACATATGCATACAACTTGATTCCCAGTTACTCTTTCGATAAACTATGAATGACAATGTTCCGAATTAATTGTATTGAACTAATTAATTCCCAGATTTCCCTAAGTTCATTGAATTGAATGGATAACGCATCACAACCAAATTATTCTTATCAAGTTCCCTAACTATGGAATACGCATGATAGAGATACATATCAAAGATCATTAAGTTCCATGGAAATCATAAACATTGACAAGGCATTCATAACTATGGAAGACGCATGTTACTCCTGCCTAGGGTTTACTTAACACAATTGTGACTAGCAACCTTTACTACTTGTGAATATAAGTTCATAACGATTAGGTGAAATTCCCTTATATTCTAGCATCAAATTCATGCATGCAAATCAAGTGTCGACCCCCAACCCACATACATAAACAAGTTCTTAATAAGCACAGAAAAGTAAACCACATTCATACTTTATGAAATCGTAACTGGAGTGAATCAAATCATAAGAAACATATATTCATGGCTTCAAATTCCCCCTCTAACTAATAGGGGTTTAGTTCCTCATGACAGCAATTAAACAAAGAAAACTGAATTGAAACATTGAAAACAAGGATAGACAACACCTAAGAACGCTCCAGCAGTAGTCACGACTTAGAGTGGCACCTTCTCCTTCCTTGAATAGCTGCGGCACAAGAGGGGTTTTCTGGGTTTGTGTGGATAATATGGCACGGCAGGGGGTAGGGGATGATTTCTGGCGTGATTGGTTGTGTATGGAGGGTGGTGTGCACGGCAAAGGATTGATTTGTATATATATAGGCACCAAAACCCTAGGTGAATCAGATTGGGACTTCTAGAAAACCAAATCCATTCAGAAATAGGCTCAAAACAATCAGATTTCCAATGGGAAAGGGCCTAAGGTGCGGCACAATAGGATAAGGTGGGATAAGGCTTCTAGAAAGCCTTGCAAGGCAAGGAAATCAGATATTCTAGAAGGCTAGGTGCGGCATGGAGGAGATAAGGTTTTTATGTCTCCTAAACTGAAATTAAAACCCTCATTGTACCAGGAATTGAATTAGAAAAGGATTAGGATAGGATAAGGTTTGTTAAGATAAGATAAGGATTGGATAGGATAAGATAAGATAAGGTTGTTTTGGATAATGTTTTGGATAATTCTCCTTCTTTTGAGCTGATTCCTTATCTTCAATGTTTTGAATTTATTTCTCCAACCTTGAAACATATTCCCAACTTCATTTAAACTCCAAATTCGTCCATCCTCATGCCCATTGCTTGTGCTATCCATTCCAAGCCCAGATTTGCTCTAAAATGCTCCAAAATGTCTCTTTTTGCCAACTTTGCTTCTTGGACCTAAAAACACACGAAAATGACTTTAAACACTATACTAAGCAACAAATAGCTAAGCAAATGCAAGGAAACACACTAACTAAGTAGCATAAATATGCTCCTATCATTTTCCAACACTTACAATTCAGATTTGAGTGATCATTCAAACTCTATGTGGTGGGAATCTCAACAAGTTCAACCCGAAGGCTATTGGCAGCCATATGAGGAGTTTTATTCAAGACCTATGCAGCCACCACAACCTTCCCCACCACAATTCCAATCGAATTCAAGTATGTCCATGAACTATAATGAAATTCTTGATGAATTAATTTCTTTGACGCAGGGCTCACAACAAGAAGAATATTCGCAGCCATCTGAGGAGTTTTATCAACGGCCACATGCACCATTACAGCCTCCACCACAATCTGCCCAAACAAACTCAGGTATGTCTTTGTGTAATGATAACATTATTCAATTAATCACCTCTTTGACACAGGGAGTAGAAAATCAAAACAAGGAGATGAAAGACCGAGTCAAAAGAGTGGACGAATTGGAGAAGCAAGTTGGGCAGATTGTGGAGTTCATGGTGCAGATTCAAGAGCAAAGTGAACTCTCCAACTCAACTATTGCAAATTCGAAGGAAGATTTTGAAATCCATGATGCTATCACTTTGGGAAGTGCTATGGAGGTTGGAGCTGACCTAAAAACGTCCAAACATACCTTAGTGATAGGAGCATATTTATGCACCTTAGTTAGCTTGTTCTTGTGCATTTATGTTGTTTTTCCTTAGTTAAAGTAGTCTTTTAAGCTAGTTTGATGTATTTTCAGGTTCTAAGGGCAAGTATGCAAAAAGAAGCAATTTGGAGCATTCTAGAGCATTTTTGGGCCAAGATGGGGTAGTGCAAGCATGGAGGCAAGTTGATGGACGAAATTGAAGATATAAAGGTGTGAAATCAGCTAGGAAGATGGAAGAAAGAAGTCAAAGATAGAGAAGATAAGGAATCAGCTCAAAAGAAGGAGAATTATCCAAAACATTATCTAAAACAACCTTATCTTATCTTATCTTATCCAATCCTTACCTTATCTTACCTTACCTTATCCTAATCTTATCCTAACCTGTTTTCTTCAGTTTAGGGGACTTAAAACCTGATTTCTAGAAGTCTTATCCCTTGTCCTATAAAAGTGGCGCCCCAAATCCCTCTAGAAGCCCCAAAATCTGCCACAAAACACATTCTTTCTGGAAGCCTAAAAATCTGGCGCCTCCCTCCTTTCTAGAAGGTCTTTTCCTTGCCTTGCAAGGCTCCCTGCCTTATCCCTTTGTGCCGTGCCTTTTCACTTCCATTCCCTCTTGGATTCTGACTTATTAAGCCTTTTCCTTGTGGATTTGGGTTCTACAAATCCTTTTCAGAAATCAATTGGGCCAAAATCCTTTTTCCTAATGGATTCACAATTTCTGCCGCACCTAGGGCCCTAATTCCTTGTGCAATGCTGAGTCCAAGTCCTAATCTGATTACCCTAGGGTTTGTGGTGCCTATATATATAAGTTTTAAGGGTTGCCGCAGGTTACACACCTTCTATACACACCATTCTCGCCAGAAACTCTTCACTACTATCTGCCGCACCATACACTCATCCTAGCCAATAACCCAGCCTTCTACACCATTCATAACCCCCTAAACCTGTCCCAAGACCTTGTGCCGCAGTAAAGAAGAGGAGGAGGAGAAGCCTGGGACGTGCATGCCATTCAAGTTTGAATTGCTGGAAGTTTTAGGTGTTTTCTTTCCTTTGATTTCAATGTTTAAATTTAATACTCTTTGTTCTGTGAGTATGAGGAACTAAACCCCCTTTGGCTAGGGGGGGGATTCGAAACCATGTTTATGCTTGCTATATGATTTGATTACCTCTAATTGCGTTTCATAAGTTGTGAATTCAATTTACTTATCTGTTCATATTAAACTGATTTGTGTGTGTTGATTGAGGTGGCTAACTTAGTTTGCATGCATAAATCTAATGCTAGGATATAAGGAAGTTTCACCTAATCGTTACAGAATTATATTCACACAAGTAGTAAAGGTTGATGATCTCAATTGTGTTAAGTAAATTCTTGGCATAAGTTTCATGCAATTCATAGTAACGAATGCCTCGTCAATGCTTATGGTTTTCATAGAACTTAATGATTCTTGCTTGTATCTCTATTATGCAATTCATGTAGGGAACTTGTGGGGAATGTTTTGGGTTGTCGTATGCAATCATCCAATTCAATAACGTTAGGAAAATCTGAGGGTTAATTAGTGCAATTCACAGTTAATCTGGGGCGTTGAGAATCCATGGTTTATTGAAAAGCAATTAGAAATCTTTTTTGTATGCAAGTATGACATGTGTGGAGAAGAACCCCTTAGCTAGCCTTCCATCCATTGATTTAAACCAATTTCGTTTTACAATCTGTTTTGTTTTACAAAGTTTATGTTTTGTTTTCAATTTCGTCAAAACCAATTCCCCCTTTATTTTGAAGTGTCAAGTTAGTTAGAAATCAATTTAGTTTGTGTTTCTGAGTGTTTTGAGTCAAGTTATAAACTGTTTTCGTCCAAATTCTTCCTTAGTGCTCAAAACTGCCCAGAAAGTGGGTTTAAGGCAGTTTTGAGTGTTTGTTTGCTGTTTTGAGTCTTTTGGTTTGTTTTAGTGTTTTAGAGTATAGTTTTGCATTCTTTGAGTCTAGTTTAGTGTTTTAACTTTGTTTTAAGTTTTTGAGTCAGTTTTCAAGTGGTTTAGCAATCCCTCCTAATCCCCGGCCTAGAACGATCCCTACTTACATACTTTGCTACAATTGATAAAAAGAGGGTTTAATTTGTGTGCTTATATATTTCGCATCAAATTTTTGGCGCCGTTGCCGGGGATTAGCAACTGTGCTAATCCCTTGGATTGTTATTTTCGTTTGGTTCAATTGGATCAGATTCTGACCTTGTTTTTTTTTGTTTCTTGTTTAGGTACTAGTGTATGACTCGGAGTTCTCACCCAGTTCGTGAACATATTCTGGACTTTGACGCAGATTTCGAGCGAGAGTTAAGACGAAAGAGGAAGAATCCAGAACCCAGTGAATCAAGTGCAAGTTCAGAAGCCGAATCTGAATTTGAAGAGGAAGTGGACGACATGGCTGTGGATAATCGTACAATCAAAGAGCTTTCAGCCTCAGGACTTGACAATGCCGTGCCCTTATGCATTCAATACCCTAGGGCGGCTCAAGGCAAAACTGATGAGTTTGAATTGAAGTCAAGCTTGTTGCATCATATTCCTAAGTACCATGGGCTGTCCATGGAAGACCCAAACAAGCATTTGAAGGAATTCGAGGTGGTGTGCTCAAGCATGACACCAATCAACGTAGATGGAAGTATTCTGATGATGAAGGCCTTCCCCTTTTCTCTCTTGGAAAAAGCAAAGGATTGGTTGTATGAATTGGCCCCCGGAACTGTCACATCATGGGAGAGCATGAAACGGGCTTTCTTGGAGAAGTTTTTCCCAACTTCTCGAGTCATCCTCCTACGAAAAAGGATAAGTGGAATTCAGCAAGAAGCAGGTGAATCTTTTCCTACTTATTATGAACGTTTTAAATCTCTTGTTGCTTCATGTCCACAGCATCAGATGAAGGAGGAACTTCTCCTACAATATTTCTACGAGGGACTTCTACCAATCGAACGTCAAATGCTAGATGCCTCAGCGGGAGGAGCCTTGGTGGATAAGACCCCCACGGCAGCCAAGACATTGATAGCCAATCGAGCGTTGAACGCTTGATAGGAGCATATTTATGCGACTTAGTTAGCTTGTTTTCATGCATTTACGTTGTTAGTTCTTAGTTAATTTAGTATTTTAAGCTATTTTCGTGTATTTGTAGGTTCAAAGTGTCAAGATGGCAAAAAGAAGCAATTTGGAGCACTCTAGAGCATTTTAGGGCCAAGATTGGGTAGTGCAAGCATGGAGGCAAGTTGATGGACGAAATTGAAGATATAAAGGCTTGAAATCAGCTAAGAAGATGGAAGAAAGAAATTGAAGATAAAGAAGATAAGGAATCAGCTCAAAAGAAGGAGAATTATCCAAAACATTATCCAAACAACCTTATCTTATCTTATCTTACCCAATCCTTATCTTATCTTACCTTATCTTATCCTAATCTTATCCTAACCTGTTTTCTTCAGTTTAGGGGACTTAAAACCTGATTTCTAGAAGTCCTATCCATTCCCCTACAAAAGTGGCGCCCCAAACTCTTCTAGAAACCCCAAAATCTGCCCAGAAACACATTCTCTCTAGAAGCCTAAAAATCTGGCGTCTCCCTCCTTTCTAGAAGGTCTTTTCCTTGCCTTGCAAGGCATTCCCTGCCCTTATCCCTTTGTGCCGTGGGTTTTAAGGCCCTTTCCCTCTTGGATTCTGATTGTTAGGACTTTTCCTTGTGGATTTGGGTTCTACAAATCCTTTTCAGAAATTAATTGGACCACAAATCCTTTTTCCTACATATTCTGCCGCACCTAGGGTCCTAATCCCTTGCTTATGCTGAGTCCAAGTCCTAAACTGATTCCCCTAGGGTTTGCCATGCTATATATACATATTTCCAAGCCTTGCCGCAGACCACCACCCATCCATACGAATTCTACACCCCCATATACATTCAGAAATCCATATTTTGCTGCAGAGAAGGGAAGACAAGGCCTTGCTGTGGCTTCCATTAGAGAGGGAGGAGTTCTTTCTTCTCTTGTTTCGTTTCATGTTTAATTTAACTTGCTTTTCAATTATGTTGAACATGTGGAACTAATTTCGTTTTAGTTAGAGGTGGATTCAAAGCCATGGACATATGTTTGATATGAATTGATTACCTTCAGTTATTGTTTCACAAATTGTGAATGTGATTTACTTATCTGTTTTATGAAGAACTTGTTCTTGTGAGTTGATTAAGGAGGCCTACTTAGTTTACATGCATGAATTTGATGCTAGGATATAAGGGAATTTCACCTAATCGTTAGGAACTTATATTCACAAGTAGTAAAGATTGCTAGTCACAATTGTGTTAAGTAAATCCTAGGCAAGAGTAACATGCGTATTCCATAGTTATGAATGCCTTGTCAATGTTTATGATTTCCATGGAACTTAATGATCTTTGATATGTATCTCTATCATGCGTCTTCCATAGTTAGGGAACTGGATAAGAATAATTTGGTTGTGATGCGTTATCCATTCAATTCAATGAACTTAGGGAAATCTGAGAATTAATTAGTTCTATACAATTAATTTGGAGCATTGTCATTCATGGTTTATCGAAAGAATAACTGGAAATCGATTTATATGCATATGTTCATGTGTGGAGAAGAACCCTCTAACTAGTTTTCACCCCTGAATTCACCTTTATCTCTTTCAATTT
The DNA here is from genome assembly GCA_024362995.1 of Heteromeles arbutifolia. Taxonomy (NCBI): domain Eukaryota; kingdom Viridiplantae; phylum Streptophyta; class Magnoliopsida; order Rosales; family Rosaceae; genus Heteromeles; species Heteromeles arbutifolia. The sequence continues at coordinate 30,236,475 of JANCRC010000002.1, read as the reverse complement.
ACTTTGTTTGCTTAAATCTGCTTAGTTTTGCTTAAATCGTCCAAAAAACCCCTTAGTTCTTAATTGAGTCTTAGTTTGTTTAAATTCGTCCAAATCTGTCTCCTTTTAGTGTTTTGAGTCTAACTAGTCCAAAAGTCATCCAATTCATCCCTTAGAATCTGTTTTGAGTCTGTTTAAGTTAGTTTGGTTGTTTTGAGTCTATTTAGCCTGTTTTGAGTCTCTAGTGTCTAGAATCTGCCTAGTTGAGTTTTATTTGTTGTTTTAAGTTTGTTTTGTGTTATTTGAGTCAAGTTAGGTTGTTTTAAGTTGTTTGAAGTTAAAATTCGTTCAGATTGACCCATAGTACCTGTTTTCATTGTCTAGAGTCCAGTTTTAGTGTTTTAGAGTTTAATTTGTATAGATTAGCATCCCTTCTAATCCCCGGCCTTAAACGATCCCTACTTTCATATACTACGTCGATAGGGTTTTAATTTGAGTGTCAAGTAATTCTGACATCAACGCTCAACAATACGAAGGTGTTGGGCAAAGGAGCATCCCACGGCAACACCAAGTCAATGAGGTAAGTGCCATAACCGAACTTCAAAATCAAATGGCTAACCTTACTACTTTGCTTTCTCAGGTGGTGGAAGGTCCAAAAGTACAAAATGTAGCTTCTTGTGGCGTGTGCTCCATGCAAGGACATCCCACAGATAAGTGCCCACAATTGATAGAGAATGGAGGGTGGGAGACACTCAATGCCGTGGGTTTTGGCAATCAATACCAACCACGTGGTGATCCTTTTTCCAATACCTACAACCCTGGGTGGCGTGATCATCCAAATTTCAAATGGCGAGAACCCCAACAAGGCCAACAACAAAGCGGATTTAGGCAACAACCCCCGGGTTTCTATCAGAAGCCGTTGGCACCAACTCAAGCCCAAGCACAACCTGCCCAAAACAAATCAGGTTCTTCAATTGATAATGATCAGATTTTTCAATTGCTAACTTCTATGGCGCAGGGTATGCAAACTAGGGACAAGAAGGTGGACGAGTTGGAGAAGCAGGTAGGACAGATTGCCGAGTTCATGGGGCAATTTCGAGAGCAAGGCAAGTTGCCAAGTTCAACCGTTGTGAATCCAAAAGGTGGATTCGAATCTGCAAAAGCCATGAGTCTGCGGAGTGGGAAGCAAGTAGGATATGACCCTAAACCATCCAAATCATGTTCCAATGAGGAGGACGAGTTGAGAATTGAAGAGAAGGAGCAAAGCCCACTCACGGGAAAGGTGGAAACACCTTTGCCGCAAGCCCTAAGTGATCCTAAACCATCCAATTTGTCCAATAGAGGTAAAAACGTGTCAAATTCAGTTCCTACTAATGTTTTTCCGTCGAATGTGCCTTTTCCAAATAGGTTCAAGCAAACAAAGAAAGAAGAAGCAGAAAAGGACATTCTTGAGACGTTTAGGAAAGTTCAAGTCAATATTCCCCTTTTGGATGCAATTAAGCAAGTCCCCAGGTACGCCAAGTTCTTGAAGGAACTTTGCACTAATAGGAGGAGAATTTCGACCAAGGAGGTTGTAAAAGTGGGTGAAAATGTCTCAGCCATCTTGCAACGCAAACTGCCCCCTAAATGCAAAGATCCGGGTAGTTTTACAATTCCGTGTGTCATTGGTAATTCTAGGTTTGAATCTGCCATGTTAGACTTAGGTGCATCTATAAATGTCATGCCATATTCAATTTATGCATCTATGAACCTAGGAGCGTTGAAAAACGATGGTGTTATCATACAATTGGCCGATAGATCTAATGCCTATCCAAAGGGAGTTTTGGAGGATGTTTTGGTGCAGGTTAATCACTTGATATTCCTGGCGGATTTCTACGTGCTTGAAATGGATGAATCGGACCATTCCCCGTCATTGCCCATCCTCCTTGGAAGGCCATTCATGAAAACTGCTCGCACGAAGATTGATGTGTTTAATGGCACTTTGACGATGGAATTTGATGGGGAAGTTATTAATTTCAATCTTTCTGATTCTATGAAGTACCCTAGTGAGAATCATTCATGTTTTGCTATTGATATAATTGACTCTTTGGCACAGGACCATTTGGACAATTTGAAGGACGATGCACTTGAATTGGCCATTGCACAAGGAAGGGACATGCACAACATTGAAACAGCCACAAAACCAACCCACGGCATGCATGAAGCATCCTTTGCCGTGCCCCCTAGTGAGGATGTCATTGAGATGGTGGCTGCCCTTGAGTCACTGCCATCACAATCTGGTAAGTTTTTGGACCCAATTTTAAGTTCAGTTTCGGCTAATAAGATGCTTCCCTCAGTTGTGCAGCCACCTACACTTGAACTTAAGCCTTTGCCAAGTCACTTGAAGTACGTTTTCTTGGGAGAAGATGAGACATTGCCCGTCATCATCTCATCCTCACTCACGGCACAAGAGGAAAACAAATTGGTGAGGGTGCTAAAGGAGTACAAAACAGCAATTGGATGGACTTTGGCCGACATAAAGGGAATTAGCCCTACCACGTGCATGCATCGCATACTTCTAGAGGAGGGGTCCAAAACATCTCGAGAGGCTCAACGCCGTCTCAACCCTCCGATGATGGAAGTTGTGAAGAAGGAGATAATCAAGCTTTTGGATTGTGGAGTGATCTATCCAATCTCGGATAGTAGGTGGGTTTCACCCGTTCAATGTGTGCCAAAGAAATCTGGTGTGACAGTGGTAGCCAATGCCGAGAATGAACTTGTTCCTACACGCATTCAAACCGGTTGGAGGGTGTGCATCGACTATAGGAAGCTAAACGCCACCACAAGGAAGGATCACTTCCCACTGCCATTTATTGACCAAATGCTTGAGAGGTTAGCAGGTTATGCTTTCTATTGTTTTCTTGATGGTTATTCTGGTTATAATCAAATTGTCATAGCACCCGAGGATCAAGAAAAAACTACTTTCACATGCCCCTTTGGTACTTTTGCATATCGTCGCATGCCTTTTGGTTTATGTAATGCACCTGCCACATTTCAAAGATGCATGATGAGCATATTTTCTGATTATGTTGAGAAAATAATTGAAGTTTTCATGGATGATTTTAGCGTTTTTGGTGACTTCTTTGATGGTTGCTTGCATAATCTTAGTTTGATTCTAAAACGTTGCGTTGAAACTAACCTTGTTCTCAATTGGGAAAAATGTCATTTCATGGTTAAGCAAGGCATAGTTCTAGGTCATATCATCTCTGAAAATGGCATTGAGGTTGATAAGTCAAAAATAGATCTTGTACGTCACTTACCCTCTCCGACTTCGGTTAGAGAGGTTCGTTCTTTTCTTGGCCATGCAGGTTTCTATCGTAGGTTTATCAAAGATTTCTCAAAGGTTGCACAACCTCTTTGCCGTCTCCTACAAAAAGAAGTGGCGTTTGAATTCACCAAGGAGTGCACGGCATCATTCAACCAACTCAAGGAGTTGTTGACCACGGCACCCATTATTGTTCCACCAGATTGGAGCCTACCTTTCGAGCTTATGTGTGATGCGTCCGATTATGCTTTAGGGGCTGTTTTGGGACAAAGAAAGGACAAGAGGCCGCACGTCATCTACTATGCCTCACGAACATTGAATGATGCCCAGTTGAACTATTCCACTACGGAAAAAGAACTTCTTGCCGTTGTTTTTGCTTTAGATAAGTTTAGATCATATCTAATTGGTACTAAAGTAATTGTGTTCACTGACCATGCAGCATTGAAGTACTTGCTCACCAAAAAGGAGGCCAAGCCATGGCTAATTCGTTGGATATTGCTACTTCAAGAGTTCGACATTGAGATTCGTGACAGGAAGGGAAGTGAAAACGTGGTGGCTGACCACCTCAGCCGAATGGTGCATAACGAGGAGTCTCTACCTATTTTGGAGACATTCCCTGATGAACAATTGCTGTCAATAAAGGTTAGTGAGCCTTGGTATGCTGATTTGGTGAACTTTTTGGTGTCAAAACGTATTCCAAGCAATTTCACTAGGCACCAACGTGATAAACTTAGACATGATGCACGGTTTTATGTGTGGGATGATCCATATTTATGGAAATTTTGCCCTGATCAAATTGTACGTCGATGTGTGCACGATTCTGAATTTCATTCAATTCTGAGTTTTTGTCATACATATGCATGTGGAGGGCACTTTGGCACACAAAGAACAGCCCTCAAAGTGTTACAATGTGGATTCTATTGGCCTAGTATTTTTAAAGATGCTAGAACTTTTTGTTTAACATGTGATAAATGCCAAAGAATGGGTAATATTAGTGCAAAGGACCAAATGCCGCAGGTTCCTATCCTAAATGTTGAAATTTTTGATGTTTGGGGTATTGATTTTATGGGTCCTTTTCCGTCATCGCATGGTTTCATGTATATTTTGCTTGCGGTTGATTATGTGCCGAAATGGGTGGAAGCAAGAGCCACCCGGACTAATGATTCTAAAGTGGTTGCAGATTTTATTAGAACTAACATATTTGCAAGGTTTGGCATGCCAAGAGTGATCATTAGTGATGGAGGGTCACACTTTTGCAACCGGACCATTGAGGCGTTATTGAGGAAATACAATGTCAACCATAAGGTTTCTACACCTTACCATCCTCAAACAAATGGCCAAGCCGAGGTTTCTAACCGAGAGATAAAGCAAATACTAGAAAAGACCGTTGGGCCCACAAGGAAGGATTGGAGTTTACGGCTAGATGATGCACTTTGGGCGTATCGTACGGCATACAAAACACCCATTGGGATGTCCCCCTTTAGGCTTGTCTATGGCAAGCCGTGCCATCTCCCCGTTGAGTTGGAGCACAAAGCTCATTGGGCCGTCAAGCAGTTTAACATGAACCTAGATGAAGCGGGCAGTCATAGGAAATTCCAATTGAATGAGCTTGATGAGATACGGCATGAGGCATACGAGAATGCGAGCATTTACAAGCAAAAGACCAAAGCTTTCCATGACAACATGATCCGTGGGAAATCATTCTCAATTGGGCAGAAAGTGCTATTGTTCAATTCCCGTTTACGATTGTTTCCCGGTAAGTTACGTTCTAAGTGGATTGGACCGTTTGTTATTACTAATGTTTTTGTTCATGGTGCAGTCCAAATCCGAAGCTTGAAAACGGGGCATGAATTCAAGGTGAACGGGCATCGTTTGAAGCCCTATTATGAGAACTTTGTGGAGCAAACCGTGGATGACCTCTCCTTGGATGCCGTGGGCTCCAATCTGGAGTGATTGGGTTCTTTGTCCGGCTGTACGACGTTAAAGCAAGCGCTACTTGGGAGGCAACCCATGCATTCAACAAAGGAAGACCTAGGGAGCACTCCAATTCCAGATTTGCGTTCCTAAACCCTTCTCTTTGTTGTTGTTTTCGTTTCTGCCTTGTTTATTGTTTCGTTGCTGTTTTGTTTGCTTGTTGTTTATTTGTGTTAGTTTATGCTTGAAACATTGAGGACAATGTTTGATTTAAGTGTGGGGGGGTAACCAACATGTTTTGATGCAAATTCGTAGGGTTTTATCACCCATAACTTCTAATGTTGTTCCTTGCTGTTTTTAAGCTGTTTTGGTGTGTTTTGACTCAAAAATCCGAAAATCCCATAAAAATTCGAAAAATTGTTTTAGAAAAACCCAAAAAGAGTTGTTTTTGTGTGTTTGTTTGTGTCTTAGGTACCTTCCAACACAATGATGAGGATTCGGTTTGTAATTGCATGACTGTTAAAGAGAGTTGTAAACATGGATGAAAGTTTGATTTACTCTTTGGTTTATGCTTGGTTATGGTTGTAACTTATGAATTCACATGTAATCATAAAAGAAAAATCAGTTTTTGTAACATGCTTGAAGGAAGGAACTCAAACTAACGCTACAACCTTGTGAGACTTGAGCCTAAACGTTTATTTGGAGAGTTAAAAATCTGTGCATTTGTTGTTTTCTAAAATCGTTGCATGATCTCATCATTCTTTGCTTGGTTGCTACTTGGAATGCGCTTCATCATTTAGTTCCAAATACTAGAACTCATACCCGTTTCATTCAAAGCATGAAATTGATTAGCATAACACATAACAAGATGAAGTTGTTTAGTAAACCAAGAGCCAAATAGCCGTACCCATGTTCATATGTATTGTAGGTTTAACCCCTTTGAGCCATATTTAGCCTATTTTCTTTGTTAACCCACATTATCCTCACCTAGCCTAGATTAGGACCATCCATACCTTTGTTCTTGAAGCATAGTAACGCATGACTCAATATGAATTCCTTTTGATCATTGTTTGGCAGAAAACAAGTGTGGGGGAAATGAGTTTTGTTGTGGGTGTGCCAAAGTCTTGCATGAGGCACGGGTAGAAAGAAAAGAAAAGAAAAAAAAAGAGAAAAAAAAGGAGAAGAAAAATTCGTGGGAAATTGAAAGAAAAAAAGAAAAAGTTGTGAAAAGAATGAAAAAGGAGTTGAAAAGATGTGAAAAAGAGTTCTCAAGTGTTGGTTGTTGAAGGAAGGGTCCAAAACATTGAATCCGGCCCTAATTGTTGCTTGAATCTTCCCTTTGTGTTTAAAAGTTGATTTCTGCATGCTAAAGGGAATTCTAAGTGTCATATTCATTACTTTGCTTACTATTGCTTTAAGAACGTTTGTTCTTCCTATCCTTTCATTGTTAGCCAACACTCCCCAAGCCCCGTTACAACCCTATACTTCAATCTTGAGTGTTGTGTGTTTCAATTTGTGGAGTTTGAATTTGGTTTGAGCATATGGTGTCACTGGTTCTCGCATCTAAGTAGTAGCGTTCCATTCATGAGATCATATCTAAACATGTTATTGATGCAAAATATATAAGCACACAAATTAAACCCTCTTTTTATCGATTGTAGCAAAGTATGTAAGTAGGGATCGTTCTAGGCCGGGGATTAGGAGGGATTGCTAAACCACTTGAAAACTGACTCAAAAACTTAAAACAAAGTTAAAACACTAAATTAGACTCAAAGAATGCAAAACTATACTTTAAAACACTAAGACAAACCAAAAGACTCAAAACAGCAACCAAACACTCAAAACTGCCATAAAAACACAAACTGGCTGTTTTGGACTCTAAACACAATTTTGGACGAAAATAAGTTTTAACTTGACTCAAAACACTTAAAAACACAAACTAAATTGATTTCTAACTAAATTGACACTTCAAAATAAAGGGGGAATTGGTTTTGACGAAATTGAAAACAAAACAAACAGATTGTAAACTAAAACAGATTTTGGACGAATTTGGTAAAACTTATGGATGATGGGCTAGCTAAGGGGTTCTTCTCCACACATGTCATACTTGCATACAAAACGATTTCTAATTGCAATTCAATAAACCACGAATTCTCAACACTCCAAGTTAATTAGGTCCGCTTAAATTAACTCTCAGATTTCCCTTATGTTAATGAATTGGATGGAAACTGCACATCACAATCAAATTATTCTTCAAGAGTTCTCTATATGAAAGCGCATACTAGAGATACAATCAAAGATCATTACGTTCAATGGAAATCATAAGTATTGACGAGGCACTTGTCACTATGAAAGCGCATGATACTTATGCCAAGAATTTACTTAACACAATTGAGATCATCAACCTTTACTACTTGTGAATATAAAGTTGTAACGATTAGGTGAAACTTCCTTATATCCTAGCATTAGATTTATGCATGCAAACTAAGTTGGCCACCTCAATCAACACACACAAATCAGTTTAATATGAACAGATAAGTAAATTGAATTCACAACTTATGAAACGCAATTAGAGGTAATCAAATCATATAGCAAGCATAAACATGGTTTCGAATCCCCCCCCTAGCCAAAGGGGGTTTAGTTCCTCATACTCACAGAACAAAGAGTATTAAATTTAAACATTGAAATCAAAGGAAAGAAAACACCTAAAACTTCCAGCAATTCAAACTTGAATGGCATGTACGTCCCAGGCTCCTTCTCCTCCTCTTCTTTGCTGCGGCACAAGGTCTTGGGACAGGTTTAGGGGGTTATGAATGGTGTAGAAGGCTGGGTTATTGGCTAGGATGAATGTATGGTGCGGCAGATAGTAGTGAAGAGTTTCTGGCGAGAATGGTGTGTATGGAGGGTGTGTACACGGCAAAGGGTGGAGAAATATATATATAGGCACCAAAAACCCTAGGTGAATCAGATTAGGACTTCTAGAAAGCCAAATCCATCCAGAAATAGGTTTAAAACAATCAGATTTCTCATGGGAAAGGGCCTAAGGTGCGGCACAATAGGATAAGGGCAGGGAATGCCTTGCAAGGCAAGGAAAAAGGATTCTAGAAGGGAAGGAGACGCCAGATTTATAGGGTTCTAGAAAGAATGTGTTTTGTGGCAGATTTTGGGGCTTCTAGAGGGATTTGGGGCGCCACTTTTATAGGACAAGGGATAAGACTTCTAGAAATCAGGTTTTAAGTCCCCTAAACTGAAGAAAACAGGTTAGGATAAGATTAGGATAAGATTGGATAAGATAAGGTAAGATAAGATAAGGATTGGATAAGATAAGATAAGATAAGGTTGTTTTAGATAATGTTTTGGATAATTCTCCTTCTTTTGAGCTGATTCCTTATCTTCTTTATCTTTGACTTCTTTCTTCCATCTTCTTAGCTGATTTCAAGCCTTTATATCTTCAATTTCGTCCATCAACTTGCCTCCATGCTTGCACTACCCAATCTTGGCCCAAAAATGCTCTAGAATGCTCCAAATTGCTTCTTTTTGCCCTCTTTGTCAATTGGACCTTGAAACATATTCCTAACTCCATTTGGACTCCAAATTCGTCCATCTTCTTGGCTCTAAGCATATGATATCCATTCCAAGCTCAAATGTGCTCCAAAAAGCTCCAAAATGCATCCTTTTGCATACATGTCCTTAGAACCTGAAAATACATCAAACTAGCTTAAAAGACTACTTTAACTAAGGAAAAACAACATAAATGCACAAGAACAAGCTAACTAAGGTGCATAAATATGCTCCTATCAAATTCCCCCACACTTAGCTTTTGCTAGTCCTCGAGCAAAACGAAACAAAGTAAACAAAACGAAACAAAACAAGTATAACACAACCTAAACCTTCCAACAATTGTCTCAGGGATTTCCAATGCACATGATATGTTAAAAATCATCATTCCCACAGATTTTGGCCATCTTTACGCTTAAGCACATACTTAATCATAGTCACTACTTACTAGTTCACAAATAACCAATTAAAACGATGTTTTGAATGTAGTAACATGCCTTAGAGAATTCCCTCAATTCCTTACAAGATATGCACTCTATTTTCACACACATTTTCTGACTACACTCCCTACACTAGTTATATGTGAGAAGATTGATGTAAATATGAAAACGAACACTCACATATGTTTATAACAAAGAAAGCAATTTCTGGAGTTAATAAGCATATATAGATATGATCTCATGAATGGAATGCTACTACTTAGATGCGAGAACCAGTGACACCATATGCTCAAACCAAATTCAAACTCTACAAATTGAAACACACAACACTCAAGATTGAAGTATAGGGTTGTAACGGGGCTTGGGGAGTGTTGGCTAACAATGAAAGGATAGGAAAAACAAACGTTCTTAAAGCAATAGTAAGCAAAATAATGAATATGACACTTTGAATTCCCTTTAGCATGCAGAAATCAACCTTTAAACACAAAGGGAAGTTTCAAGCAACAATTAGGGCCGGATTCAATGTTTTGGACCCTTCCTTCAACAACCAACACTTGTGAGCTTTAATCTCACTTATTTTGAACACTTTCCATACTTCTTCACAACTTTTTCTTTTTTTCTTTCTATTTTCCACGAATTTTTCTTTTCTTTGTTTTTTTTTTTCTCTTTTTTTTCCTTCTACCCGTGCCTCATGCAAGACTTTGGCACACCCACAACAAAACTCACTTCCCCCACACTTGTTTTCTGCCAAACAATGATCAAAAGGAATTCATCTTGAGTCATGTGTTACTATGCTTCAAGAACAAAGGTATGGATGGTCCTAATCTAGGCTAGGTGAGGATAATGTGGGTTAACAAAGAAAAATAGGCTAAATATGGCTCAAAGGGGTTGAAACCTACAAAACACAATGGAACAGGGAGATACGGCAATTTGGCTATGGTGGTCACTACACAACTTCATCTTGAATATGTGTTATGCAAATCAATAACATGCTTAGAATGAATTGGGCATGAGTTCTAGTGTTTGGAACTAAATGATGAAACGCCTTCTAAGTAGCAACCAAGCAAAGAATAATGAGATCATGCAACGACTTTAGAAAACAACAATGCACAGATTATTAACTCTCCAAAGAACGTTTAGGCTCAAGTCTCACAAGGTTGTAGCGTTAGTTTGAGTTCCTTCCTTCAAGCATGTTACAAAACTGATTTTTCTTTTATGATTGCATGTGAATTCCTAAGTTATAACCACAACCAAGCATAAACCAAAGAGCATCTCAAACTTCAATCCATGTTTGTAACTTTCTTTAACAGTCATGCAATTAAAAACCAAATCCTCATCATTGTGTTGGAAGGTACCCTAAGACACAAACAAACACACAAAAACAACTCTTTTTTTGGGTTTTTTAAAACCATTTTTCAAATTTTTATGGGATTTTCGGATTTTTGAGTCAAAACAGCTTAAAAACACACCAAAACAGCTTAAAAACACTTAAAAACAGCAAGGAACAACATTAGAAGTTATGAGTGATAAAACCCTACGAAATTGCATCAAAAACACTTTGGTTACCCCCCCACACTTAAATCAAACATTGTCCTCAATGTTTCAAGCATAAACTAACACAAATAAACAACAAACAAACAAAACAGCAACTCAACAATAAACAAGGCAGAAACGAAAACAACAACAACAAAGAGAAGGGTTTAGGAACGCAAATCTGGAATTGGAGTGCTCCCTAGGTCTTCCTTTGTTGAATGCATGGGTTGCCTCCCAAGTAGCGCTTGCTTTAACGTCGTACAGCCGGACAAAACCTCCAATTAAGCTTCATGGGAGGCCACGGCATGGAATTGATCTTTGAATGGAAGGTGATATTTGAAATGATCCGGCAATGGTTGAAACACTAATGTGGGTGCCTGAATCATCAAAATCAGCAAATTAGTAGAAAACAAAATCAAAATTGGAGAATATGGCTTACTTGCTTGCTCCGACATAAACTCGATTACAAACACCACATCTTTGAATGTTTCAGGGATTTTGAACTTGGCCAGATTTACTGTGATGGTTGTGACTTGTCCCGTGTCATAAAATTGAACTTCTTTGGGCTTTGTTGTCTCATGAACATCCTCCTTGATGCATTCTTCATATGCTCCAGCCACTTCTTGCTCTTGAATCATTCTCCTCGACATACAAGGTTCTTTGAACACTTCAAGACAATCTGGAACTCGATTTGGTGTGCCAAGAATTGGGATATCACTTTGCACCTTTGGAATGGCTTCCACAATGTCTTTTTCACTCTCATCTTTCTTGGGATTTAAAAACCTGCGAGGAAAAGGTGCATTCGGAGGAATAACATTAGAATGAATTGAATTTGGGACGTCCTTACTTGTGGTGGGTGGTTGAGAGAGCTTAGGGGGCTGCGGCAAGGGTTGTTCTTCCCTTGCTGTGGGTGTGTCTTGTTCCTCCTCCTCAATCAGCAGCTCCACATCCATTTCTAGGCTATGTTTGGACGTTTTTAGGTCAGCTCCAACCTCCATAGCACTTTCCAAAGTGATAGCTTCAGCAATTTCAAAGTCTCCCATCGAATTGACAGTAGTTGAGTTGGAGAGTTCACGTTGTTCTTGAATTTGTGCCATGAACTCCATAATCTCTCCCATTTGATTCTTCAATTCGCTCATCCTTTGGTCTTGATTCTCTGCTTCCTGTGTCAAAGAGGTGAGTAATTGAACAATTTGGTCATTATCCATTGACGTACCTGAATTTGTTTGGGAAAATTGTGGTGGAGGCTGTGATGGTGCATATGGCCATTGATAGAACTCCTCAGATGGCTGTGAGTATTCTTCTTGTTGTGAGCCCTGCGTCAAAGAGGTTAGTACATCAAGAATTTCATCATAACTCATGGGCATACATGAATTCGATTGCAATTGTTGTGGGGGAGGCGGTGGTGGCTGCATAGGTCTTGAATAGAACTCCTCTTCTTGCTGCCAATATCCACCTTGTTGGAATTGTTCAGGTTCTCCCCACATGTAATCTGAATAATCTCTCCAATCCGAATTGTAAGCGTTGGAAAACATGTTGTCCCATGATTGGCTATGACCTTGATAACCCCAAGCACCTCCGTGTGCAGTGAATTGAGCACGTTGATGAGTTTGAGCAGTGTGCATTGTGGTTGTTTTGGCAATCTGGGACAATTGAGATGTAAGATTCGCCAATTGAGCTTGAATGTTAGCAAGTGCCATGTCTTACTTCTCTATGTACCTGAAACCAAAGAAGTAAAACTAAATCAAATATCAAAAGTAAAAGACACAAACAAAAACAAAGGGGATTAGCAAAAGAAAACAAGAAAACAACACAAAGTCAGAAACTAAAACAAAATAAACGAAAAGAAAAGAACCAAGGGATTAGCAAAATTGCTAATCCCCGGCAACGGCGCCAAAAATTTGGTGCGGAATATATAAGCACACAAATTAAACCCTCTTTTTATCGATTGTAGCAAAGTATGTAAGTAGGGATCGTTCTAGGCCGGGGATTAGGAGGGATTGCTAAACCACTTGAAAACTGACTCAAAAACTTAAAACAAAGTTAAAACACTAAATTAGACTCAAAGAATGCAAAACTATACTTTAAAACACTAAGACAAACCAAAAGACTCAAAACAGCAACCAAACACTCAAAACTGCCTTAAAAACACAAACTGGCTGTTTTGGACTCTAAACACAATTTTGGACGAAAATAAGTTTTAACTTGACTCAAAACACTTAAAAACACAAACTAAATTGATTTCTAACTAAATTGACACTTCAAAATAAAGGGGGAATTGGTTTTGACGAAATTGAAAACAAAACAAACAGATTGTAAACTAAAACAGATTTTGGACGAATTTGGTAAAACTTATGGATGATGGGCTAGCTAAGGGGTTCTTCTCCACACATGTCATACTTGCATACAAAACGATTTCTAATTGCAATTCAATAAACCACGAATTCTCAACACTCCAAGTTAATTAGGTCCGCTTAAATTAACTCTCAGATTTCCCTTATGTTAATGAATTGGATGGAAACTGCACATCACAATCAAATTATTCTTCAAGAGTTCTCTATATGAAAGCGCATACTAGAGATACAATCAAAGATCATTACGTATTGACGAGGCACTTGTAACTATGAAAGCGCATGATACTTATGCCAAGAATTTACTTAACACAATTGAGATCATCAACCTTTACTACTTGTGAATATAAAGTTGTAACGATTAGGTGAAACTTCCTTATATCCTAGCATTAGATTTAGCAGTGGACAAAGAGCTGCTGATTGAGGAGGAGGAAGAAGACACGCCCACAGCAAGGGAAGAACAACCCTTGCCGCAGCCCCCTAAGCCCTCTCAACCACCCACCACAAGTAAGGACGTCCCAAATTCATTTAATTCTAATGTTATTCCTCCAAATGTCCCCTTTCCTTGCAGGTTTTTGATTCCCAAGAAAGAAGAGAGTGAAAAGGACATCATGGAAACCCTTCCAAAGATGCAAAGTACTATCTCAATTCTTGGTACACCAAATCAGGTTCCAGATTGTGTTGAAGTGTTCAAAGAACCTTGTACACCAAGAAGAAGGAGTCAAGAGAAGGAAGTGGCGGGAGAATGTGTAAAATGCATCAAGGAGGACGTATATGAGACAACAAAGCCCAAAGAAGCTGAGTTTGATGACACGGGACAAGTCGCAACCATCATAGTCAATCTGGCCAAGTCCTACATGCCTGAAACATTCAAAGATGTGGTGTTTGTAATTGAGTTTGTGTCGGAGCAAGCAAGTAAGCCATCTATTTCAATTTCAATTTTGTTTTCTACTAACTTGCTGATTTTAATGATTCAGGCACCCACACTAGAATTTAAACCATTGCCGGATCATTTCAAGTATCACCGTCCATTCCAAGATCAATCCATGCATTCGAAGAAGGGAGACCTAGGAATCGCCCCACAATCAGATTTGCGTTCCTAAACCCTTCTCTTTACTGCATTTATCTTGCCATAATAAGTTAGTTGTTTGTTTGTTTTTTTTCTGTGAGTTTATGCTTGAAACATTGAGGACAATGTTTGATTTAAGTGTGGGGGGGTAACAAAGTGTTTTTGATGCAAATTCGTGGGATTTTACCACCCATTACTTCAAAAGTTGTTCCTTGCTGTTTTGAAGTGTTTTTAAGCTGTTTTGGAGTACTTTTGTGTGTTTTGACATAAAAATCCGAAAATCTCATAAAAATTTGAAAAATTGTTTTGAAAAACCCAAAAAGAGTTGTTTTTGTGTCGTTTTTGGTGTGTTTGCGTCTTAGGTACCTTCCAACACAATGATGAGGATTTGGTTTTTAATTGCATGACTGTTAAAGAGAGTTATAAACATGGATGAAAGTTTGATTTACTCTTTGGTTTATGCTTGGTTATGGTTATAATTTATGAACTCACATGCAATCATAAAGGATAAAATCAATTTTTGTAACATGCTTGAAGGAAGGAACTCAAATTAACGCTACAACCTTGTGAGACTTGAGCCTTAAACGTTCTTTTGGAGAGTTATTAATCTGTGATTCTTTGTTTTCTAAAGTCGTTGCATGATCTCATCATTCTTTGCTTGGTTGCTACTTAGAAGGCGTTTCATCATTTAGTTCCAAATACTAGAACTCATGCCCATTCCATTCAAGGCATGACATTGATTTGCATAACACACGATCAAGATGAAGTTAATTAGTGAACCACCACAGCCAAATAGCCGAACCCCCTGTGTTATATGTTTTGTAGGTTTAAACCCCGTTTGAGCCTTGTTTAGCCTATGTTCTTTGTTAACCCCATTATCCTTACCTAGCCTAGTGTAGGACTATCCATACCCTTGTTCTTAAAGGATAGTGAAGCATAACTTAAAATGAATTCGTTTTGATCTGCATTATGCAGTAAATTAAGTGTGGGGGAAGGGTTGGTTGTTTTAAGCTCAGTTCTACATTTTGTGTTTCAAAAGAAAAGAAAATTCGTGGAAAAAAGAAAAGAAAAAGAAAAAGTTGTGAAAAGAATGAAAAAGAGTTTGAAAAGAAGAAAGAATGAGTTTAAGAGTGTTGATTGTTGAAGAAAGGGTCCAAAACATCAAATCTGGCCCTAAAATGTGTAAATCTCCCCTTTTTGTTCAAAGTTAAATTTCTGCATTCCAAAGTGAATTCTAAGTGTTGATTTCATTGCTTTGCTTGCTATTCTTTAAGAACCCTTGTTTTCCATATCCTTTCTTTGTTAACCAACACCCCAAGCCCCGTTACAACCCTTTAACTTTGATCTTGGGTGTTGTGTGTTTCAATATGTGGAGTTTGGAATTGGTATGAGCATATGGTGTCACTGGTTCTCGCATCTAAGTAGTAGCATTCCATTCATGAGATCATATCTAAATATGCATTAATAACTCCAGAAAAGTGCTTTCGTTGTTGCAACATATGTGAGTATTAGTTTTCATGTATACATCAATCTTCTCACATATACCTAGTGTAGGGTGTGTAGTCAGAAAATTTGAGTGAAAATTGAGTGCATATCTAGTAAGGAATTGAGGGAATTCTCTAAGGCATGTTACTACATTCAAAATGTTGTTTTAATTGGTTAAATGTGAACTAGTAAGTGGTGACTATGATTAAGTATGTGCTCAAGGGTAAGGATGACTAAAATCTGTGCAAGTGATGATTTTTAATATGTCATGTGCATTGGAAATCCCTAAGGCAATTGTTGGAAGGTTTAGATTGAGTTTTGTTTCCTTTGTTTTGCTCGAGGACTAGCAAAAGCTAAGTGTGGGGGTATTTGATAGGAGCATATTTACATCACTTAGTTAGCTTGTTTCCTTGCATTTAGGTTGTTAGTTCTTAGTTATTTTAGTCTTTTAAGCCATTTTCGTGTGTTTTCAGGTTCTAAGGGCTAAAGGAGCAAGAAAGTGCATTTTGGTGCCTTTTGGAGCAGTTTTAGGCTTGGGATGGATTGCACATGCTTGGAGCTAAGTGGACGGACGAAATTGAAGATCAAATGAGCTTAGGATTGAATGAAGAATGAAGAGTTCAAAATTGGAAGCCAAAGTTTCTAAAGTTGGAAGTTTCTATTCTTGGAGGTTTCCATTCTTGAAAGTTTCTATTCTTGGCTTAGAAGTTTCCTAATCCTTCCTCACCTATGTTCCAGCCATAAAAGGGTTTCAAAACATGTTAGGTTGCCTCATTACATGTTTCTAGAAGTCCTAGAACCTTTCCCTAACCTTGCCACATATCTCCTTTCCCTTTTCTTCCAAAATCTGCCACATAAGTGCCTTTCCCTTTCTTTCCACAACCTTGCCGCACAAGGGATCCTCTTCTTACCTATTTTCTGACCCAAAATCACATTCCCTTTGTGTTCTATGCCTTGCCGCACAAGGAGGAGCCTTTCTTACTTATTTTGTGCCTCAAAACACATTCCTAAATTTGTCTTACAATTCTGCCGAATTTCCTTTCCTATTCTCTTTAATTCCTGCACCTTACTTGCCTATTTTCTGCCCAAAAATACTTCCCCTTTCTCTTACAAATCAATGCACACCTTCTTTCCCTTTCTCTCTTAATTTCTGACCTTTAAAACACATTCTTTTTCTCTCCTACATACTCTGCCGAATTTTACTTTCTTATTCTCTTTGATTTTCTGATTCTTTCTTACCTATTAAATTGTGGAACCATAATAGCTAAGTATTGAACCTTTCCTATTATTTTCTGATTGCCTTTCAACCCTAGCCCTATAAATAAAGCCATCCGCACCATTTAGTCTCTCTCTCGCTCTCTGGACAGATTCTCTGCATCCATTCCATCCACCTATCTACCTATCCATCCTCTACCACCCATTCTACACACCTTAACCCTTTGTGCCGCAGCTTTACAAAGGAAGAAGGAGAGGATTAACTTGAAGCCGTGCCTAGCCATTCAAGACGTTGGATTGCTGGAACGTTTCTAGGTGTAATCTATCTTTGTTTTCAATGTTTAATTTAATTTCTCTTTGTTTTGCTGTGAACATGAGGAACTAAGCCCTTTTGGCTAGGGGAAGATTCAAAGCCATGAATATACTTGCAATATAAATTGATTACCTTCAGTTGTGATTTCATAAGTTGTGAATTCAATTTGTTTAACTGCTTGATGGATAACTTATTCTTGTATGTTGATTGAGGGTCGACACTTAGTTTGCATGCATGAGTTTGATGCTAGAATATAAGGGAGTTTCACCTAATAGTTACAAACTTATATTCACAAGTAGTGGAGGTCGCTTATAAACGATCGCGTTAAATGAATTCTTGGCAGGAGTTTCATGCTCATCATAGTAACGAATGCCTCGTCAATACTTATAGTTTTCATGATGCTTAATGATCTTTGATTGTATCGTTATTGTGCTGTTCACGTAAAGGACTTTTGAAGAATGCTTTGAATTGTTGTATGCGCTTTCCCATCCAATTCAATAACTTAAGGAGAACTTGAAGGTTAATTTAAGCGGACCTAATTAACCTGGGGTGTTGAGTTTCATGATTTATCGAAAGAACAACTGAAAATTGGTTTATGTGCAAGTGTGTCATGTGTGGAGAAGAATCCTCTAGCTAGCCCATCATCCATATTTTTTACCAAATTTGTCCAAAATTTGTTTTAGTTTACAATCTGTTTATTTTGTTTTCAAATTCGTCAGAATCAAATCCCCCTTTATTTTGAAGTGTTAGATTAGTTAAAATTTGTTTTGATTTGTGTTTTTAAGTGTCTTGAGTCAAGTTAAAATCTATTTTCGTCCAATCTGTGTTTTTAGGCAGTTTTGAGTGTTTTTGTGCTGTTTTGAGTCTTTTGAGTTGTTTTAGTGTTTTAGAGTCTAGTTTTGCATTCTTTGAGTCTAGTTTAGTGTTTTAAACTTTGTTTTAATGATTTTGAGTCAGTTTTGAGGTTTTAGCAAGCCCTCCTAATCCCCGGTCCAGAACGATCCCTACTTGCATCTATACTACAATTGTTGACAAGAGGGTTAAATTTGTGTGCTTATATATTTCGCATCAAATTTTTGGCGCCGTTGCCGGGGATTAGCAACTTTGCTAATCCCTTGTTTCCTTTTCGTGTATTTTTTTTTTCTTTGTTTCTGTTTGTGTTTCTGTTTGTGTCTTTTACTTTTGATATTTGATTTAGTTTTATTTCTTTGATTTCAGGTACTAGAGGAGTAAGACATGGATTTTGCAAACATTCAAGCTCAATTGGCAAGTCTTACTTCCCAATTGTCCCAGATTGCCGAAACAACCACAATGCACACTGCTCAAACTCATCAACGTGTTCAATTCGCTGTGAATGAAGATGCTTGGGGTTATCAAGGCTATGATCAATCAAGGGACAACATGTTTTCCAACACTTACAATTCAGATTTGAGTGATCATTCAAACTCTATGTGGTGGGAATCTCAACAAGTTCAACCCGAAGGCTATTGGCAGCCATATGAGGAGTTTTATTCAAGACCTATGCAGCCACCACAACCTTCCCCACCACAATTCCAATCGAATTCAAGTATGTCCATGAACTATAATGAAATTCTTGATGAATTAATTTCTTTGACGCAGGGCTCACAACAAGAAGAATATTCGCAGCCATCTGAGGAGTTTTATCAACGGCCACATGCACCATTACAGCCTCCACCACAATCTGCCCAAACAAACTCAGGTATGTCTTTGTGTAATGATAACATTATTCAATTAATCACCTCTTTGACACAAGGAGTAGAAAATCAAAACAAGGAGATGAAAGACCGAGTCAAAAGAGTGGACGAATTGGAGAAGCAAGTTGGGCAGATTGTGGAGTTCATGGTGCAGATTCAAGAGCAAAGTGAACTCTCCAACTCAGCTATTGCAAATTCGAAGGAAGATTTTGAAATCCATGATGCTATCACTTTGGGAAGTGCTATGGAGGTTGGAGCTGACCTAAAAACGTCCAAACATACCTTAGCAGTGGACAAAGAGCTGCTGATTGAGGAGGAGGAAGAAGACACGCCCACAGCAAGGGAAGAACAACCCTTGCCGCAGCCCCCTAAGCCCTCTCAACCACCCACCACAAGTAAGGACGTCCCAAATTCATTTAATTCTAATGTTATTCCTCCAAATGTCCCCTTTCCTTGCAGGTTTTTGATTCCCAAGAAAGAAGAGAGTGAAAAGGACATCATGGAAACCCTTCCAAAGATGCAAAGTACTATCTCAATTCTTGGTACACCAAATCAGGTTCCAGATTGTGTTGAAGTGTTCAAAGAACCTTGTACACCAAGAAGAAGGAGTCAAGAGAAGGAAGTGGCGGGAGAATGTGTAAAATGCATCAAGGAGGACGTATATGAGACAACAAAGCCCAAAGAAGCTGAGTTTGATGACACGGGACAAGTCGCAACCATCATAGTCAATCTGGCCAAGTCCTACATGCCTGAAACATTCAAAGATGTGGTGTTTGTAATTGAGTTTGTGTCGGAGCAAGCAAGTAAGCCATCTATTTCAATTTCAATTTTGTTTTCTACTAACTTGCTGATTTTAATGATTCAGGCACCCACACTAGAATTTAAACCATTGCCGGATCATTTCAAGTATCACCGTCCATTCCAAGATCAATCCATGCATTCGAAGAAGGGAGACCTAGGAATCGCCCCACAATCAGATTTGAGTTCCTAAACCCTTCTCTTTACTGCATTTATCTTGCCATAATAAGTTAGTTGTTTGTTTGTTTTTTTTCTGTGAGTTTATGCTTGAAACATTGAGGACAATGTTTGATTTAAGTGTGGGGGGGTAACAAAGTGTTTTTGATGCAAATTCGTGGGATTTTACCACCCATTACTTCAAAAGTTGTTCCTTGCTGTTTTGAAGTGTTTTTAAGCTGTTTTGGAGTACTTTTGTGTGTTTTGACATAAAAATCCGAAAATCTCATAAAAATTTGAAAAATTGTTTTGAAAAACCCAAAAAGAGTTGTTTTTGTGTCGTTTTTGGTGTGTTTGCGTCTTAGGTACCTTCCAACACAATGATGAGGATTTGGTTTTTAATTGCATGACTGTTAAAGAGAGTTATAAACATGGATGAAAGTTTGATTTACTCTTTGGTTTATGCTTGGTTATGGTTATAATTTATGAACTCACATGCAATCATAAAGGATAAAATCAATTTTTGTAACATGCTTGAAGGAAGGAACTCAAATTAACGCTACAACCTTGTGAGACTTGAGCCTTAAACGTTCTTTTGGAGAGTTATTAATCTGTGATTCTTTGTTTTCTAAAGTCGTTGCATGATCTCATCATTCTTTGCTTGGTTGCTACTTAGAAGGCGTTTCATCATTTAGTTCCAAATACTAGAACTCATGCCCATTCCATTCAAGGCATGACATTGATTTGCATAACACACGATCAAGATGAAGTTAATTAGTGAACCACCACAGCCAAATAGCCGAACCCCCTGTGTTATATGTTTTGTAGGTTTAAACCCCGTTTGAGCCTTGTTTAGCCTATGTTCTTTGTTAACCCCATTATCCTTACCTAGCCTAGTGTAGGACTATCCATACCCTTGTTCTTAAAGGATAGTGAAGCATAACTTAAAATGAATTCGTTTTGATCTGCATTATGCAGTAAATTAAGTGTGGGGGAAGGGTTGGTTGTTTTAAGCTCAGTTCTACATTTTGTGTTTCAAAAGAAAAGAAAATTCGTGGAAAAAAGAAAAGAAAAAGAAAAAGTTGTGAAAAGAATGAAAAAGAGTTTGAAAAGAAGAAAGAATGAGTTTAAGAGTGTTGATTGTTGAAGAAAGGGTCCAAAACATCAAATCTGGCCCTAAAATGTGTAAATCTCCCCTTTTTGTTCAAAGTTAAATTTCTGCATTCCAAAGTGAATTCTAAGTGTTGATTTCATTGCTTTGCTTGCTATTCTTTAAGAACCCTTGTTTTCCATATCCTTTCTTTGTTAACCAACACCCCAAGCCCCGTTACAACCCTTTAACTTTGATCTTGGGTGTTGTGTGTTTCAATATGTGGAGTTTGGAATTGGTATGAGCATATGGTGTCACTGGTTCTCGCATCTAAGTAGTAGCATTCCATTCATGAGATCATATCTAAATATGCATTAATAACTCCAGAAAAGTGCTTTCGTTGTTGCAACATATGTGAGTATTAGTTTTCATGTATACATCAATCTTCTCACATATACCTAGTGTAGGGTGTGTAGTCAGAAAATTTGAGTGAAAATTGAGTGCATATCTAGTAAGGAATTGAGGGAATTCTCTAAGGCATGTTACTACATTCAAAATGTTGTTTTAATTGTTTTAATTCAAGCTCAATTGGCAAGTCTTACTTCATATTGCAAGTATGTTCATGGCTTTGAATCTTCCCCTAGCCAAAAGGGATTTAGTTCCTCATAATCGCAGAACAAAGAATAACAAGTTTATACATTGAAAACAAAAGAAAGAAAACACCTAAACGCTCCAGCAATCCTAACTTGAATGGCAGGCGCATCCAAGGGCTTTCCTCCTTCCTCTTTGCTGCGGCACAAGGGTTGTTGGTGAGTTTTTGGGATTATGAATGGTGTAGAAGTCTGGGTTTATGGCTAAGATGGATGTATGGTGCGGCAGGGAGTGTTTTTGGTCAGAAATTCTGGAGACTGGTGAAGGATAGGTGCGGCTAGGGTTGGGGAAGGAATTCTGGCGAGACAGGTTGTGTGGATGGATGATTTGTGGCTGCAACAAGGAAGTTTATTTAAAGGTTTTAGGGAAATTAAAACCCTAACTTATTTTGGTAATCAGAAATTAAGTCAAAAGCATCTAGAAAGAGGAAACAAAATCAGAAAACTAAGGGAAAGTGCCAGGGATGTGCGGCCAGGACTTTAAATTCAAAAGGAATGTGTTTTAATGCAAGGAAACAGGAAATAACCCTCTCCCTTGCACGGCAAGGAAGAGGAAAGGGGTAAGGAGGTGCGGCAAGGGTTCTTAGGTGGTCTAGGTCCTTCAATTTGTGTCCTAGAATGCAAAGGAAGCCTTCAAAGTTGCTGGAATTTGGAAACATTAAGGATTAGGAAAGGTAAACCAAAATAGGAAACCTTGGCTTAACTTTCCTACTTCAAGTAGGAATCCTTGTTTGAGTAGGAATCCTTATGTGAGTAGGAATCCTCATGTGAGTAGGAATCCTCACATATACCTAGTGTAGGGTGTGTAGTCAGAAAATTTGAGTGAAAATTGAGTGCATATCTAGTAAGGAATTGAGGGAATTCTCTAAAGTATGTTACTACATTCAAAATGTTGTTTTAATTGATTAAATGTGAGCTAATGAATAGTGACCATAATTAAGTATGTGCTCAGGGGTAAGGATGACTAAAATCTGTGCAAGTGATGATTTTTAATATGTCATGTGCATTAGAAATCCCTAAGGCAATTGTTGGAAGGTTTTGATTGAGTTTTGTTTCTTTTGTTTTGCTCGAGGACTAGCAAAAGCTAAGTGTGGGGGTATTTGATAGGAGCATATTTACCTCACTTAGTTAGCTTGTTTCCTTGCATTTAGGTTGTTAGTTCTTAGTTATTTTAGTCTTTTAAGCCATTTTCGCGTGTTTTCAGGTTCTAAGGGCTAAAGGAGCAAGAAAGTGCATTTTGGTGCCTTTTGGAGCAGTTTTAGGCTTGGGATGGATTGCACATGCTTGGAGCTAAGTGGATGGACGAAATTGAAGATCAAATGAGCTTAGGATTGAATGAAGAATGAAGAGTTCAAAATTGGAAGCCAAAGTTTCTAAAGTTGGAAGTTTCTATTCTTGGAGGTTTCCATTCTTGAAAGTTTCTATTCTTGGCTTAAAAGTTTCCTAATCCTTCATCACCTATGTTCCAGCCATAAAAGGGTTCCAAAACATGTTAGGTTGCCTCATTACATGTTTCTAGAAGTCCTAGAACCTTTCCCTAACCTTGCCACATATCTTCTTTCCCTTTTCTTCCAAAATCTGCCACATAAGTGCCTTTCCCTTTCTTTCCACAACCTTGCCACACAAGGGATCCTCTTCTTACCTATTTTCTGACCCAAAATCACATTCCCTTTGTGTTCTATGCCTTGCTGCACAAGGAGGAGCCTTTTTTACTTATTTTGTGCCTCAAAACACATTCCTAAATCTGTCTTACAATTCTGCCGAATTTCCTTTCCTATTCTCTTTAATTCCTGCACCTTACTTGCCTATTTTCTGCCCAAAAATACTTCCCCTTTCTCTTACAAATCAATGCCACACCTTCTTTCCCTTTCTCTCTTAATTTCTGACCTTTAAAACACATTCCTTTTCTCTACTACATATTCTGCCGAATTTCACTTTCTTATTCTCTTTGATTTTCTGATTCTTTCTTACCTATTAAATTGTGGAACCAAAATAGCTAAGTATTGAACATTTCCTATTATTTTCTGATTGCCTTTCAACCCTAGCCCTATAAATAAAGCCATCCGCACCATTTAAATATCTCTCTCTCTGAACAGATTCTCTGCATCCATTCCATCCACCTATCTACCTATCCATCCTCTACCACCCATTACCACCCATTCTACACACCTTAACCCCTTGTGCCGCAGCAAAGGAGAAGGAAGGAGACCCCTGGACGTGCTTGCATTCAAGACGTTGGATTGCTGGAACGTTTCTAGGTGTAATCTATCTTTGTTTTCAATGTTTAATTTAATTTCTCTTTGTTTTGCTGTGAACATGAGGAACTAAACCCCTCTTGGCTAGGGGTGATTTCAAAGCCATGATTATGTATGCAAATTGAGTTGATAAATTCCAGTTATGAATTCGTGAGTTGTGAATGTAATTGGCTTAACTGTGGAATTGATAACTTATTTGTGTTTGTTGATTGAGGGTCGACACTTGGCATGCATAAATATGATGCTAGAGTATAAGGGAGTTTCACATAATCGTTACAAACTTATATTCATGTGTAGTGAAGGTCGCTGGTCACGATCGCGTTAAGTTCAATTCCTAGCACGAGTATCATGATGTCATAGTTACAAGTGCTTTGTCAATGCTTATGATTTTCATTGAACGTAATGATCTTTGATTGTATCTCTATTATGATGTCATGTAGGGGACTTTTGAAGAATGCTTTGGGTTGTCGAATGATGTCATCCAATCCAATAATACAAGGAAAATCTGAGGGTTAATTAGTGATGTCACGGTTAATTTGGGGCATTGTCGTTTATAATTCAATGAATGATTAACTGGAAATCGAGTCGTTTGCATACATGTCATGTGTGGAGAAAGAGCCTCTAGCTAGTCTATCATCCATCCAATTCACCAATTTCGTGCAAAATCTGTCTAGTTTTAGTTTCTGACTTGTTTTACTTTAAATTCGTCCAAAACCCAATCCCCCTTTAATTAAGTGTGTTAGATTAGTTAGAAGTGTGTTTAAATCTGTCCAAATTAGTGTTTTGAGTCTTACTAGTCTAGAATTCGTCCAAATCAGTCCCTAGTGTCTGTTTTGAGTCTTTTTGGTTGTTTTAAGCTGTTTTGAGTCTTTTAAGTTTGTTTTGAGTCTTGTGAGTCTTGTTAAGTGTTTTTAACTTTGTTTTTATGTTTTTGAGTCAGTTTAGAGGTTTTAGCAAGCCCTCCTAATCCCCGGTCCAGAACGATCCCTACTTGCATCTATACTACAATTGTCAACAAGAGGGTTTAATTTGAGTGCTGTTTTACATCGCATCACACCCATGGCTGCAAAAACCCTAATTTCCAACCGAGCGTTGAATGCACAACAATACGAAGGACTTGGGCAGAGAGACACCCCACGGCAAGGAGTGAATGAGGTAAGTTCTATGGCCGACATTCAATCCCAATTAGCTAACCTTACTTCTATTGTTTCTCAGATGGCCGAGGGAATGAAGATACATGGACAAAGTGTTTGTGCCGTGTGCTCTATGCAAGGACATCTCACTGACCAATGCCCTCAATTGATTGAGAATGGAGGCTGGGAATCTGCCAATGCCATGGGTTTTGGGAGTCAAAATCAGCCACGCAATGATCCATATTCAAACACATACAATCCGGGTTGGAGGGATCAACCAAATTTCAAGTGGAGGGAGCCTCAACAACCCCAACAACAAGGAGGATTTAGGCAACAACCACCAGGCTTTTATACAAAGCCATTCGTACCAAATCAAACCCAAATTCAATCTGCCCCAACAAACTCAGGTATGTCTTTAGATAATGATCAAGTTGTTAAGTTACTTACTACTTTGACGCAGGAAGTACAAACTCAAAACAAAGAAAGGCAAATGCAAGACAAAAGGGTGGACAATTTGGAAAAGCAAATGGGGCAAATTGCGGAATTCATGGGGCAGATTAGAGAACAAGGAAGATTGCCTAGTTCAACCGTTGTTAATCCTAAAGGAGGCTTTGAAACCGCCAAGGCAATCATGTTGAGGAGTGGTAAACAGGTCGGAAGTGATCCCAACCCATCCAAATCAAATCAAGAAGAGGATGAAAAGCTGCTGCAAGAAGAGGATCATGGAGCAAAACCCACGGCCAAAGATGACCAGTCAATGCCGTACCCACCTAATGCCTCTAAGCCATCCCAACCCACCAAGGTAAGTTCAAATTCGAATTTTTCTAGTTCCATTCCACTAAATGTACCTTTTCCTGGCAGGTTTAGGCAATCAAAGAAAGAAGAAGACCAGAAGGACATTCTAGAGACATTCCGGAAAGTTCAAGTCAATATCCCACTCCTTGATGCCATAAAGCAAGTTCCAAGGTATGCTAAATTTTTGAAAGAGCTTTGTACAACAAGGAGAAGGATTTCGAACAAAGAGGTGGTTCAAGTAAGTGAGAACGTTTCTGCTGTGTTACAAAGGAAATTACCCCCTAAATGCAAAGATCCGGGTAGTTTTACAATTCCTTGTGTTATTGGCAATACTCGGTTTGAACATGCCATGCTAGACTTAGGTGCATCAATTAATGTCTTGCCATATTCTGTTTATGCATCTATGAACTTAGGAGAGCTTAAAAACGATGGTGTGATTATTCAATTAGCCGATCGTTCTAATGCATATCCAAAAGGTGTTTTGGAAGATGTTTTGGTGCAGGTTGGTAATTTGATTTTTCCAGCGGACTTTTATGTGCTTGACATGGAGGATTCACCCCATTCTACCCCATTGCCGATCCTCCTTGGGAGACCTTTCATGAAAACAGCCCGCACCAAGATAGATGTGTTCAAAGGGACTCTAACAATGGAATTTGATGGGGAAGTTATTGATTTCAATCTTTCTGAAACTATCAAATTTCCTAATGAAGATCATTCTTGTTTTTCTATTGATATATTCGATGAATTGGCGCAGGATTATCTTGATTCCTTGGAGAGGGATCCCCTTGAAACAACAATTGCACAAGGAATTGGGCAAAAACCCAATATTGCCGTGCCTAGAAGTGAAGAAGAGGCCGAGATGCACTTGAGTCATTGCCTCAACACCATGGTAAACCTTCAAAACCAATTTCAATTCCCATTTCTACTAAAAAGCTGTTACCCTCAGTGATTCAGGCACCCGTACTTGAGCTTAAACCATTGCCGGACCATTTAAAGTACGTCTTTTTGGGAGATAACAAGACGTTGCCCGTCATTGTTTCCTCATCACTTACGGCAATAGAGGAGGAAAAGTTGGTTCGGGTGTTGCAAGAACACAAAACAGCCATTGGGTGGACTTTGGCCGATATTAAGGGAATTAGCCCTACTACATGCATGCATCGCATACTTCTAGAGGAGGGGGCTAAACCAACTCGAGCAGCTCAACGCCGACTCAACCCTCCAATGATGGAAGTTGTGAAGAAGGAGATTATCAAGCTTCTTGATTGTTGAGTGATTTATCCAATCTCGGATAGTCGTTGGGTTTCACTGGTGCAATGTGTTCCAAAGAAATCCGGAGTCACTGTGGTGAAGAATGCCGAGAATGAACTTGTGCCTACACGTATCCAAACAGGTTGGAGAGTGTGCATCGATTATAGGAAGCTCAATGCCACCACAAGATGATTCGTAGCAAGACGTTCTTTATAGGGCAGAAAGTGTTACTTTTCAATTCTCGCCTTCGATTGTTTCCGGGTAAGTTGCGTTCTAAGTGGATTGGTCCTTTTGTGGTTACTAATGTTTTCTCTCATGGTGCAGTCCAAATTCAGAGTTTAAAAACCGGACAAGAGTTCAAAGTGAATGGACATCGATTGAAGCCTTACTATGAGCACTTTGAAGAGCACATTGCGGAGGACATATTCTTCAATGCCGTGGGCCCCATTGAAGAGTAGAAGGAAGGTTCGTCCGGCTGGAAGACGTTAAAGCAAGCGCTTCTTCGGAGGCAACCCATGCAAATAAAGAGGACCTAGGAACTCTCCGGCTCCACAACCAGATTTGCGTTTCTAAACCCTACTCTTTATTGCTTTTACTTTGCCATATTTGTTATGTTTGTTAGTTGTGTTGTTTGCTTGCTTGTGTGTGAGTCTATGCTTGAAACATTGAGGACAATGTTTGGTTTAAGTGTGGGGGGTAAACAAGTGTTTTCATTGACAAATTCGTGGGTCTTTACCACCTATCACTTCTAAGTTTTTTTTTCACTGTTTTTAAGTGTTTTAGTGTGTTTTGAAGTATTTTTATGTGTCTTGAAAGAAAAATACGAAAATTTACAAAAAAAATTTGAAAATCGTTTTCAGAATACCAAAAAGAGTCGTTTTGAGTCGTTTTGTGTGTTTGTGTCTTAGGGTACCTTCCAACACAATGATGAGGATTTGGTTTTTAATTGCATGACTGTTAAAGAAAGTTACAAACATGGATTGAAGTTTGATATGCTCTTTGGTTTATGGCTTGGTCATAGTTGACATTCATGAATTCACATGTAATCACAAAAAGGATAGAATCAGTTTTTGTAACATGCTTGAAGGAAGTAACTCAAACTAACGCTACAACCCTGAGAGATTTGAGCCTTTAACGTTCTTTGGAGAGTTGAAAATCTGTGCATTTATTGTTTTCTAAAGTCGTTGCATGATCTCATTATTCTTTGCTTGGTTGCTACTTAGAAGGCGTTTCATTATTTAGTTCCAAATACTAGAACTCATACCCGTTTCATTCAAAGCATGAAATTGATTAGCATAACACATAATCAAGATGAAGTTGTGTAGTGAACCAGTGCCAAATAGCCGAACCTCCCTCTGTTATTTATCTTGTAGGTTTAACCATTTTGAGCCTTGTTTAGCCTATTTTCTTTGTTAGCCACATTATCCTTACCTAGCCTAGATTAGGACCATCCTTACCCTTGTTCTTAAGGCGTAGTGAAGCATGACCTAGAGTGAATTCCCTTCATTCGTTATTAGGCAGCAAACAAGTGTGGGGGAAGGGATTTATGTGTCTGATTGTGTGCCAACAAGAAAAAAAAGGGCACGGGTAGAAAAAAGAAAAAAATTCGTGAGAAAAAGAAAAGAAAAAGAAAAGTATGTGAAAAAGTATGCAAAGTGTTCAAAATAAGTGAGATTAAAGCTCACAAGTGTTGGTTGTTGCAGAAAGGGTCCAAAAAGTTGAATTTGGCTCTAAGTATGTGTGATCTTCCCTTATTGTATCAAAGTTTGTGGCTGCGTTTCACAAGGGAGTTCTAAGTGTTATATTCATTACTTTGCTTGCTATTGCTTCAAGAACATTTGTTTTCCTTACCTTTCTTTGTTAGCCAATACCCCCTAGCCCCGTTACAACCCTTGACTTTAATCTTGAGTGTTGTGTGTTTCAATTTGTGGAGTTTGAATTTGGTTTGAGCATATGGTATCCCTGGTTCTCGCGTCTAAGTAGTGGCATTCCATTCATGAGATCATATCTATACATGCATTAATAACTCCAGAAATTGCTTTCTTTGTTAATACATATGTGAGTATTAGTTTTCTTATTACATCAATCTTCTCACATATACCTAGAATAGGGTGTGTAGTCAGAAATTCTGTGTGAAAATTGAGTGCATATCTAGTAAGGAATTGAAGGATTCTCTAAGGCATGTTACTACATTCCAAAAGTTGTTTTAATTGATTAAATGTGAACTAGTGAATGGTAACTGTGATTAAGTATGTGCTCGAGGGTAGGGATAACTAAAATCTATGTAAGTAATGATTTTTAACATGTTATGTTCCATTGGAAATCCCTGAGGTGAACGTTGGAAGGTTTAGGTTATGTTTTGTTTGTTTTGTTTTGCTCGAGGACTAGCAAAAGCTAAGTGTGGGGGAATTTGATAGGAGCATATTTATGCGACTTAGTTAGTGTGTTTTCTTGCATTTACTTAGCTATTTGTTGCTTAGTATAGTGTTTAAAGTCATTTTCGTGTGTTTTTAGGTCCAAGAAGCAAAGTTGGCAAAAAGATGCAATTTGGAGCATTTTAGAGCAAATCTGGGCTTGGAATGGATAGCACAAGCAATGGGCAAGCAGATGGACGAATTTGGAGTTCAAAATGGAGCTAGGAATATGTTTCAAGGTTGGAGAAATAAATTCAAATCAAAGAAGATAAGGAATCAGCTCAAAAGAAGGAGAATTATCCAAAACATTATCCAAACAACCTTATCTTATCTTATCTTATCCAATCCTTATCCTATCTTAACTAACCTTATCCTATCCTAATCCTTTGCTAATTCAATTCCTGGTACAATGAGGGTTTATTTTCTGATTGGGGGACATTTAAATTAAGTTTCTAGAAACCCTTAGCCTTGCCGCACCCTTATCCCTTCTCCTAGGTGGTTTTATTTCCTTCTAGAAGACCAAATGTCCTGTTAGGAAACAACACATATCTGCCGCATGGAATCCTTGTCCTTTGGGATTTCCTACCTTCTAGATGGCCTATTCCTGATGGGTGTAGGTTGTGTAATTCCTCTCTGATTCCTAAAGCCACTTATGCCGCACCTTAACCCCTATAAATACCCATCTTTGCCGTGCCATTTAACAATCAAGCCTTCCTTTCATTCTCTGCCTTCACACACCCATTCATCCGCAGCCCTCTCTACAAAACTCCCCACGCCATTCATCATCATCCATCCTTCACCAAACACATCCCCAAAACCCAGAAAACCCCTTTTGTGCCGCAACTATTCAAGGAAGGAAGGAGAAGGTGCCATTCTAAGTCGTGACTGTCATTCAAAGCATTGAATTGCTGGAGCATTCTTAGGTGTTGTCTATCTTTGTTTTTAATGTTTCAATTCAGTTTTCTTTGTTTAATTGCTATCATGAGGAACTAAACCCCTATTAGTTAGGGGGGGAATCTGAAGCCATGGATATATGTTTCTTATGATTTGATTTACTCCAGTTATGATTTCATAAATTGTGAATGTGGTTTACTTATCTGTTTTATTAAGAACTTGTTCTTATGTGTTGATTAAGGATGCATACTTAGTTTACATGCATGAATTTGATGCTAGGATATAAGGGAATTTCACCTAATCGTTATGAACTTATATTCACAAGTAGTAAAGGTTGCTAGTCACAATCATGTTAAGTAAACCCTAGGCTGGATTAACATGCGTATTCCATAGTTATGAATGCCTTGTCAATGTTTATGATTTCCATTGAACTTAATGATCTTTGTTGAATGTCTCTATCATGCGTATTCCATAGTTAGGGAGTTTGAGAAAGAATAATTTGGTTGTGATGCAATGACTCTAGGGAAATCTGGGAATTGATTAGTTCAATACAATTAATTCGGAACATTGTCATTCATGGTTTATTGAAAGAGTAACTGGGAATCAAGTTGTATACATATGTTTATGTGTGGATGAGGATCCCTCTAACTAGCTTTTCACCCTTCTCAATTTCATCAAAAAATCGTTTTTCTTTAAAGTTTGGTTACAAGTTTCTGTTTTAAATTTCAATTTCGTCAAAACAATCCCCCTTGCTTTTAAGTCTTGTTTTTAGAGTCTAAATCTGTTTTCTTTTAGTCTTTTGAGTCAAGTTATAACATATTTTCGTCCAAATTCTTCCTTAGTGCTCAAAACTGCCCAGAAAGTGGTTCTAAGGCAGTTTTGAGTGTTTGTTTGCTGTTTTGAGTCTTTTGGTTTGTTTTAGTGTTTTAAAGTATAGTTTTGCATTCTTTGAATCTAGATTAGTGTTTTAAACTTTGTTTTTACGTTTTTGAGTCAGTTTCAAGTGTTTAGCAAATCCCTCCTAATCCCCGGTCCAGAACGATCCCTACTTATACATATACTACAATTGTCAAGAAGAGGGTTTAATTTGTGTGCTTATACATTTCACATCATGTATTATGCACTTCAATATCATGCTTTGAATGAAACGGGTATGAGTTCTAGTATTTGGAACTAAATGATGAAACGCCTTCTAAGTAGCAACCAAGCAAAGAATGATGAGATCATGCAACGACTTTAGAAAACAATAAATGCCCAGATGTTTAACACTCCAAAGAACGTTTTAAGCTCAAGTCTCTCAGGGTTGTAGCGTTAGTTTGAGTTCCTTCCTTCAAGCATGTTACAAAAAATGATTTTCTCCTTTTTGATTAAACATGAATTCATGAATTATAACCATAATCAAGCATAAACCAGAGAGCAATTTGAACTTCCATCCATTCTTATAACTTTCCTTAATAGTCATGCAATGAAAAACCGAATCCTCATCATTGTGTTGGAAGGTACCCTAAGACACAAACAAACACACAAAAACAACTCTTTTTGGGTTTTTCAAAACACTTTTTCAAAATTTTCGGATTAACTTTTCAAAACACACTAAAATGCTTCAAAACACACTAAAAACAGTGAAAAACAACATTCGAAGTGATAGGTGATAAAATCCCACGAAAATCATGCAAAAACAACTTGTTTACCCCCCCACACTTAAACCAAACATTGTCCTCAATGTTTCAAGCATAAACTAACACAAAGCAAACAGCAAACAACCCAACTAACTAACATGACACACATGGCAAAGTAAAAGCAATAAAGAGTAGAGTTAGGAACGCAAATCTGGGTTTGAGCCGGTTGTTCCTAGGTCTTCTTTATTCGAATGCATGGGTTGCCTCCCAAGAAGCGCTTGCTTTAACGTCTTGCAGCCGGACGATTCCTCGGTTCATGTAAATTCGCCCACCATCGGGAATTTGCTTGGGTGCCTGCACCAAAGAAGGGAACCACCTATCAATTTTAATGGGAATTGGATTTGGATAGGTGGCTTACCTATGTGTTGTGATCAAGTAGCGGCACTGTGAACATTTTTCCCCATGGTGCTTTAGGCCAATTTGGGCATTTTGAGGGCAGTGGCCGTATGGTCCTTATGCTCCACTCCAATTCCCTCATCTTGCATGGTTCTTGATGCATCCTTTGTGCTTGGTGCTGAACGGTTCGGCCCTATCTTTTTTATTTTATCAATGGTAAAACAAGAATGAACAACATTAGGATTCTCAACAGACTTAGAAACATTAAATTTAATCTTATCGCCACCAAACTTCATAGTTAACGTCCCCTTGGCCACATCAATCTTGGTTTGGGCTGTTTTCATGAAAGGTCTTCCAAGTAGAATCGGCATTGGGGAAGAATGGGCTGACTCTTCCATCTCAAGCACATAGAAATCAGCCGGAAAATTAAGTGGTCAACCTGCACCAAAACATCCTCCAAAACTCCCCTTGGATAGGCATTAGAACGATCGGCTAATTGAATAATCACTCCATCATTTTTCAGTTCGCCTAGGTTCATAGATGCATAGATAGAATAAGGCATGACATTTATTGATGCACCTAGATCTAACATGGCATTTTCAAATCGAGTATTTCCTATAACACAAGGAATTGTAAAACTACCCAGATCTTTGCATTTAGGGGGCAGTTTTCATTGCAAAACAGCTCACTTACCTGTACCATCTCCTTATTTGAAATCCTTTTCCTTTTCGTGCACAGCTCCTTTAAGAATTTGGCATACTTTGGAATTTGCTTAATTGCATCAAGGAGTGGGATGTTGACTTGTACCTTCCTAAGAGTGTCCAGAATGTCCTTTTCACTTTCCTCCTTCTTTGATTGCATGAATCTGCGAGGAAAGGGTGCATCGGGCGGAATATAGTTAGAAATAATCAAATTTGAACCCAACTTACCTGTGTTGGACGTTTTGGAGGGTTTAAGTGCATTGGAAGGCTGCTGCAAGGTTGGAACAACCCTTGCTGTGGGTGTCTCTTGTTCTGCCTTCTCTTGTAACAACGTCTCGTCCTCCTTTTGGGCAGATTCAGATGTCTTTGGATCGGTCCCAACCTCTTTGCCACTTCTTAGGGTCATGGCCTTGACAGATTCGAATCCTCCCTTCGAATTCATGGTTATAATTCATGAATTCATGTTTAATCAAAAAGGAGAAAATCAGTTTATGTAACATGCTTGAAGGAAGGAACTCAAACGAACGCTACAACCTTGAGAGACTTGAGCTTAAAACGTTCTTTGGAGAGTTAAAAATCTGTGCATTTATTGTTTTCTAAATTCGTTGCATGATCTCATCATTCTTTGCTTGGTTGCTACTTAGAAGGCATTTCATCATTTAGTTCCAAATACTAGAACTCATACCCGTTTCATTCAAAGCATGATATAGATTAGCATAACACATAATCAAGATGAAGTTGTGTAGTGAACCAAGAGCCAAACAGCCGCACCCCTTTCTCATATCTATACATGCTTAATAACTCCAGAAATTGCTTTCTTTGTCATAAACATATGTGAGTGTTCGTTTTCATGTTTACATCAATCTTCTCACATATACCTAGTGTAGGGAGTGTAGTTAGAAAATCTGAGTGAAAATAAGAGTGTACCTGGTGAGGAATTGAGTGAATTCTCTAAGGCATGTTACTACATTCAAAACATTGTTTTAATTGGTTGAATATGAGCTAATGAATGGTGACTGTGATTAAGTATGCACTAAAGGGTGGGGATGACTAAAATCTATTGTTATGATGATCTTGAATATGTCATGTGTGTTGGAAATCCCTGAGGTGAACGTTGGAAGGTCTAGTATGTTTGGTGTTTGTTTTGTTTTGTTTCGTTTTGCTTGAGGACTAGGAAAAGCTAAGTGTGGGGGAATTTGATAGAAGCATATTTATGCGACTTAGTTAGCATGTTTTCTTGCATTTTCTTAGTTAGTTTCTACTTATTATAGTGTTTTAAGCTATTTTCGTGTGTTTGTAGGTTTTAAGTGTCAAGATGGCAAAAAGAAGCAATTTGGAGCATTCTTGAGCATTTTTGGGCCAAGATTGGGTAGTGCAAGCATGGAGGCAAGTTGATGGACGAAATTGAAGATATAAAGGCTTGAAATCAGCTAAGAAGATGGAAGAAAGAAGTCAAAGATAAAGAAGATAAGGAATCAGCTATAAAGAAGGGGAATTATCCAAAACATTATCCAAACTACCTTATCTTATCTTATCCTAACCTGTTTTCTTCAGTTTAGGAGACTTAAAACCTGATTTCTAGAAGTCCTATCCCTTGTCCTATAAAAGTGGCGCCCCAAATACTTCTAGAAACCTCAAAATCTGCCACAAAACACATTCTTTCTAGAACCCTGAAAATCTGGCGTCTCCTTCCCTTCTAGAATCCTTTTTCCTTGCCTTGCAAGGCATTCCCTGCCGTTATCCTATTGTGCCGTACCTCTCAGGCCCTTTCCCTCTTGGATTCTGATTGTTAGGCCCTTTTCCTTGTGGATTTGGGTTTTACAAATCCTTTTCAGAGATTAATTGGACCACAATTCCTTTTCCAAAGTAATTGCCGCACCCTAGGGCCCTAATCCTATTTTTCTGCTAAGTCCAAGTCCTAAACTGATTTCCCTAGGGTTTGCTATGCTATATATACATATTTCCAAGGCCTGCCGCACACCACCACCCATCCATACGAATTCTACACACCTCTACACATCTCAGCCATTCCAAACACCATTCACAAACCCTAAACCGCTTGTGCCGCAGCCCTGCACGGAGAGGAGGAGCAGCTCTGGAGCTTGTTGCACCCAATCTGGAGTGCTGGGCGTTCTTAGGTGTTTTCTACCTTTTGCTTTCGATGTTTAAATTAGTTTTCCTTTGTTTTGCTGTAATCATGAGAGGCTAAACTCGTTTTTAGCTAGAGGCTACTCTGAAACCATGATTTTGTGTGTGATATGACTTGATAAATTTCAGTTACAGATTCTTGAAGTATGACTGCAATTGGCTTAATTGTTTGAATTAGAACTTATTTCTGTTTGTTGATTGAGGGTCGACACTTAATTGGCATGCATAAATTTGATGCTAGGATATAAGTAAGTTTCACATAATTGTTACAAACTTATGTTCACAAGTAGTAAAGGTTGCTGGAACAATCGTGTTAAGTTCAATTCTTGGTGTGAGTAACATGATGTCATAGTTATGAATACCTCGTCAATGCTTATGATTCTCATTGAGCGTAATGATCTCTGATTGTGTCTCTATTATGATGTCATGTAGGGAAATTGATGAGAATAATTTGGTTGTAGATGAGTTGTCCGTCCAATTCAATGAAATTAGGAGAATCTGAGGGTTAATTAGTGATTGACATGGTTAATCTGGGGCATTGTCATTCATAATTCAATGAAAACGTAACTGGAAATCAAGTTATATGCATATAAGTTGTGTGTGGATAAGGAAACCTCTAGCTAGTTCACCATCCATCCTAAAAACCCAATTTCGTCTAAATCTGCCTAGTTTAAAATCTGTGTTAGTTTTAACTTAGTTTCAATCTAAAACCAATCCCCCTTCACTTGTTTGAGTCTAATTAGTTAGAATCTGTCTCAGTTTGTGTTTTTGTGTGTTTTGAGTCAAGTTTAATTCAATTTTCGTCCAAAGTTGTGTCTAGTGTCTAGAATCTGTCCAATTAGTGTTTTTAAGCAGTTTTGAGTATTTTGAACCTGTTTTGAGTCTTACTAGTCTATTTAGAGTCTTTCGAGTCTTGTTTTGCTTATTTGAGTCAGTTTGTGTTAGATTAGCAAGCCATCCTAATCCCCGGTCCAGAACGATCCCTACTTGCATTTATACTACAATTGATAACAAGAGGGTTTAATTTGTGTGCTTAACTTTAATCACATCAAGTGTTTTGGGCAGATTGTTGTGGGGCTTGTGTTGGTGAGAATGGCTTAGTGTAGAAGCCCGGGGGTTGCTGCCTAAAACCTCCTTGTTGTTGGGATTGTTGAGGCTCCCTCCATTTGAAGTTCAGATGATCTCTCCAACCAGGGTTATAAGAATGGATCGTTCCTTGGCTGGTTTTGGCCTCCAAAACCCACTGCATTGGCAGATTCCCATCCACCATTCTCAATCAGTTGCGGGCACCTATCAGAGGGGTGTCCTTGGATAGAACACACGCCACACACACTTGGTCCTTGCATCTTCATCCTTTCGGCAATCTGAGACACAATAGAAGTAAGATTAGCTAATTGGGATTGAATGTCGGATGTGGAACTTACCTCATTCACTTGATGCCGTGGGGTGTCTGATAGGAGCATATTTATGCTACTTAGTTAGTGTGTTTTCTTGCATTTGCTTAGCTATTTGTTGCTTAGTATAGTGTTTAAAGTCATTTTCGTGTGTTTTTTAGGTCCTAGAAGCAAAGTTGGCAAAAAGATGCATTTTGGAGCATTTTAGAGCAAATCTGGGCTTGGAATGGTTAGCACAAGCAATGGGCATGAAGATGGACGAATTTGGAGTTTAAATGGAGTTGGGAATATGTTTCAAGGTTGGAGAAATAAATTCAAATCATTGAAGATAAGGAATCAGCTCAAAAGAAGGAGAATTATCCAAAACATTATCCAAAACAACCTTATCTTATCTTATCTTATCCAATCCTTACCTTATCTTATCCTAATCTTATCCTAACCTGTTTTCTTCAGTTTAGGGGACTTAAAACCTGATTTCTAGAAGTCCTATCCATTCTCCTACAAAAGTGGCGCCCCAAACTCTTCTAGAAACCCCAAAATCTGCCCAGAAACACATTCTTTCTAGAACCCTATAAATCTGGCGTCTCCTTCCCTTCTAGAATCCTTTTTCCTTGCCTTGCAAGGCATTCCCTGCCTTATCCCTTTGTGCCGCACCTTTCAGGCCCTTTCCCTCTTGGATTCTGATTGTTAGGCCTTTTCCTTGTGGATTTGGGTTCTACAAATCCTTCTCAGAAATCAATTGGGCCATAATCCTTTTTCCTACATATTCTGCCGCACCTAGGGTCCTAATCCCTTGCTTATGCTGAGTCCAAGTCCTAAACTGATTCCCCTAGGGTTTGCCATGCTATATATACATATTTCCAAGCCTTGCCGCAGACCACCACCCATCCATACGAATTCTACACCCCCACACACATTCAGAAATCCATATTTTGCTGCAGAGAAGGGAAGACAAGGCGGTGCCGTGGCTTCCATTGGAGAAGGAGGAGTTCTTTCTTCTCTTGTTTCGTTTCATGTTTAATTTAACTTGCTTTTCAATTATGTTGAACATGTGGAACTAATTTCGTTTTAGTTAGAGGTGGATTCAAAGCCATGGACATATGTTTGATATGAATTGATTACCTTCAGTTATTGTTTCATAAATTGTGAATGTGATTTACTTATCTGTTTTATGAAGAACTTGTTCTTGTGTGTTGATTAAGGAGGCCTACTTAGTTTACATGCATGAATTTGATGCTAGGATATAAGGGAATTTCACCTAATCGTTAGGAACTTATATTCACAAGTAGTAAAGATTGCTAGTCACAATTGTGTTAAGTAAATCCTAGGCAAGAGTAACATGCGTATTCCATAGTTATGAATGCCTTGTCAATGTTTATGATTTCCATGGAACTTCATGATCTTTGATATGTATCTCTATCATGCGTATTCCATAGTTAGGGGACTTGATAAGAATAATTTGGTTGTGATGCGTTATCCATTCAATTCAATGAACTTAGGGAAATCTGAGAATTAATTAGTTCTATACAATTAATTTGGAGCATTGTCATTCATGGTTTATCGAAAGAATAACTGGAAATCGATTTATATGCATATGTTCATGTGTGGAGAAGAACCCTCTAACTAGTTTTCACCCCTGAATTCACCTTTATCTCTTTCAATTTACTTTGTTTGCTTAAATCTGCTTAGTTTTGCTTAATTCGTCCAAAAACCCCCTTAGTTCTTAATTGAGTCTTAGTTTGTTTAAATTCGTCCAAATCTGTCCCATTTTAGTGTTTTGAGTCTAACTAGTCCAAAAGTCATCCAATTCACCCCTTAGAACCTGTTTTGAGTCTGTTTAAGTTAGTTTTGTTGTTTTAGGTCTATTTAGCTTGTTTTGAGTCTTTAGAGTCCAGAAACTGTTTAATTGAATTCTATTTGCTGTTTTGAGTTTGTTTTGAGTTATTTGAGTCAAGTTAGGTTGTTTAAAGGTGTCTAGAGTTAAAATTCGTCCAAATTGATCCCTAGTACTTGTTTTCATTGTTTTAAGTCCAGTTTATTGTTTTAAGAGTTTAATTTGTACAGATTAGCATCCCTTCTAATCCCCGGCCTTAAACGATCCCTACTTTCATATACTACGTCGATAGGGTTTTAATTTGAGTGTCAAGTAATTCTCACTTCAAATTTTGGCGCCGTTGCCGGGGATTAGCAAATTTGCTAATCCCCCATGTTTCTGTTTGTGTTTTTATTTTTACGTTTGAGTTTTTGATTTTGTTTCGTTTTGTTTTCTTTGTTTCAGGTACTAGACATGGCAATTGCCAACATTCAAGCTCAATTGGCCAATCTTACTTCTCAATTGTCCCAGATTGCCAAAAGAACCACATTGCACACTGCCCCTACATTTAATGTAC
Source organism: Heteromeles arbutifolia (assembly GCA_024362995.1). Lineage (NCBI taxonomy): Eukaryota > Viridiplantae > Streptophyta > Magnoliopsida > Rosales > Rosaceae > Heteromeles > Heteromeles arbutifolia. Next base: position 30,197,518 of record JANCRC010000002.1, on the reverse strand, counting down.
CCTATGGGCAAGGACATCAAACTCGTCAATTCACTGCAAACGGAGGTGCTTGGGGTTATCAAAGCCATAACCAATCAAGGGACAACATGTTTTCCAACGCTTACAATTCGGATTGGAGAGATTATTCAGATTATATGTGGGAGGAACCTCAACAAATTCAACAAGGTGGATATTGGCAGCAAGAGGAGGAGTTCTATTCAAGATCTGTGCAGCCACCACAACCTCCCCCACAACAATTCCAATCGAATTCAAGTATGCCTATGAGTTATGATGAAATTCGTGACGTACTAACCTCTTTGAAGCAGGGCTCACAACAAGAAGGGTATTGGCAGCCATCTGAGGAGATCTATCAAAAGCCATATGAACCACCACAGCCTCAACCTGCCCAAACCAAATCAGGTTCGTCCGTTGATAATGATAGAATTCTTCAAGTACTAACCTCTTTGACGCAGGACATACAGAGCATAAAGAATCAAGCTAAAGAGGTGGACGATTTAAAGAAACAAATGGGGCAGATGGCGGAGTTCATAGGACAAATGCAAGAACAAAGCAAACTCTTCAACTCAACTATTGTCAATTCGATGGGAGATGTTGCAATCGCTGAAGTGATCACTTTAGAAAGTGGTATGGAGGTTGATGCTGAACCAAAAACGTCCAAACATACCCTAGAAGTGAACAAAGAGCTGCTGTTCAAAGAGAAGGAGGAAGATTCAGCCAAGACAAGCTTAGAAGAAGCCTTGTTGCAACACCCAATCATCTCTCATCCTTTGCCGCAGACCCCTAGTGCTTCTAAGCCATCCAGTCAAGGTAAGTTGGGTTCAAATTCAGTTCAATCTAATGTTATTCCTCCAAATGCACCTTTTCCTCGCAGATTTTTAATTCCCAAGAAAGATGAAAGTGAAACAGACATCGTGGAAGCCCTTCCCAAGGTGCAAAATGATATCCCGATTCTTGATACACCAAATCCAATTCCAAAATGTGTTGAATTTCTGAAAGAACCTGGTACATCAAGAAGAATGATTCAAGAGAAAGAAGTGGCTGGAGAATATCAAGAATGGATCACAGAGGATGTTCATAAGACAATAAAACCAAAAGAAGTTGAATTTTATGACACGGGACAAGTTACAACCATCACATTCAATCTGGCCAAGTGCAAAATTCCTGAAACTTTCAACGATGTGGTGTTTGTCCTTGAGTTCTCGTCGGAGCAAACAAGTAAGCCACCTCCCCGAATTTCAATTCTGTTTTATACTAATATGTTGTTAATGATTCAGGCACCCACACTAGAATTTAAACCATTCCCGGATCATTTCAAGTATCACCTTCCATTCAAAGATCATGTCCATGCCGTGGCCTCCAATGAAGCATAATAGAAGGAAGAATCGTCCGGCTGGAAGACGTTAAAGCAAGCGCTTCTTGGGAGGCAACCCATGCAAATAAAGACGACCTAGGAACTCTCCGGCTCCACAACCAGATTTGCGTTTCTAAACTCTCTCTCTTTATTGCTTTTCCTTTGCCATTTTGTTATGTTAGTTAGTTGTGTTGATTGCTGTTTGCTTTCTGTGAGTATATGTTTGAAACATTGAGGACAATGTTTGGTTTAAGTGTGGGGGGGTAACAAAGTGTTTTTTGCATGAAATTCGTGAGTATTTATCACCTATCACTTTGAATGTTGTTTTCAGTGTTTTTAAGTGTTTTTAAGCTGTTTTGGAGTCTTTTAGTGTGTTTTGAAAAGAAAATCCGAAAATACCATAAAAATTTGAAAAATTGTTTTGAAAAACCCAAAAAAGAGTTGTTTTTGTGTGTTTGTTTGTGTCCTAGGGTACCTTCCAACACAATGATGAGGATTCGGTTTGTAATTGCATGACTGTATGGATGGAGGTTTGAATTGCTCTCTGGTTTATGCTTGATTATGGTTATAGTTCATGAATTCATGTTTAATCACAAGAGAAAAAAATCAGTTTTTGTAACATGATTGAAGGAAGAATCTCAAACTAACGCTACAACCCTGAGAGACTTGAGCCTTTAACGTTCTTTGGAGAGTTAAAAATCTGTGCATTCTTTGTTTTCTAAAGTCGTTGCATGATCTCATTATTCTTTGCTTGGTTGCTACTTAGAAGGCATTTCATCATTTAGTTCCAAATACTAGAACTCATACCCGTTTCATTCAAAGCATGAAATTGATTAGCACAACACATAATCAAGATGAAGTTGTTTAGTTTAAAACCAGAGCTAAAAAGCCTAACCCTTTGCATATGTATTGTAGGTTTAACCCTTTTGAGCCTTGTTTAGCCTATGTTCTTTGTTTACCCACATTATCCTTACCTAGCCTAGATTAGGACCATCCTTACCCTTGTTCTTAAGGCGTAGCTAAGCATGACCTAAGAATGAATTCCCTTTGTTCGTTATTTGGGCGGCAAAACAAGTGTGGGGGAAGGGATTTATGTGTCTGATTGTGTGCCAACAAGACAAACAAGGGCACGGGTGAAGAAGCAGGAAAAAAAGAAAAAAAAAAAAAGAAGAAAAATTCGTGAAAAAAAGAAAAGAAAAAGAAAAGTTGTGAAAAAGTATGAAAAGTGTTCAAAATAAGTGAGAATAAGCTCACAAATGTTGGATGTTGAAGAAAGGGTCCAACAAGTTGAAATTGGCCCTAAATATGTGTGATTTTCCCCTTATGTATCAAAGTGTGCAGCTGCATTCAAGAAAGGGAGTTCAAAGTGTCATATTCATTACTTTGCTCACTTTTGCTTTGAGAACGTTTGTTTTCCTTACGTTTCTTTGTTAGCCAATACCCCCTAGCCCCGTTATAACCCTATACTTCAATCTTGAGTGTTGTGTGTTTCAATATGTGGAGTTTGGGATTGGTATGAGCATATGGTATCCCTGGTTCTCGCGTCTAAGTAGTGGCATTCCATTCATGAGATCATATCTATACATGCATTCCAGAAATTGCTTTCTTTGTTATACACATATGTGAGTATTAGTTTTCATGTTTACATCAATCTTCTCACATATAACTAGTGTAGGGAGTGTAGTCAGAAAATCTGTGTGATTGAGTGCATATCTAGTAAGGAATTGAGGGATTCTCTAAGGCATGTTACTACATTCAAAATGTTGTTTTAATTGATTAAATGCGAGCTAATGTGTGGTAACTTTGATTAAGTATGTGCTCAAGGGTAGGGATAACTAAAATCTGTGGGAGTAATGATCTTTGGCATGTTATGTATCATTGAAGATCCCTGAGGTGAACGTTGGAAGGTTTAGGTTACGTTTTGTTTGTTTTGTTTTGCTTGAGGACTAGCAAAAGCCAAGTGTGGGGGAATTTGATAGGAGCATATTTATGCTACTTAGTTAGTGTGTTTTCTTGCATTTGCTTAGCTATTTGTTGCTTAGTATAGTGTTTAAAGTCATTTTCGTGTGTTTTTAGGTCCTAGAAGCAAAGTTGGCAAAAAGATGCATTTTGGAGCATTTTAGAGCAAATCTGGGCTTGGAATGGTTAGCACAAGCAATGGGCATGAAGATGGACGAATTTGGAGTTTAAATGGAGTTGGGAATATGTTTCAAGGTTGGAGAAATAAATTCAAATCATTGAAGATAAGGAATCAGCTCAAAAGAAGGAGAATTATCCAAAACATTATCCAAAACAACCTTATCTTATCTTATCTTATCCAATCCTTACCTTATCTTATCCTAATCTTATCCTAACCTGTTTTCTTCAGTTTAGGGGACTTAAAACCTGATTTCTAGAAGTCCTATCCATTCTCCTACAAAAGTGGCGCCCCAAACTCTTCTAGAAACCCCAAAATCTGCCCAGAAACACATTCTTTCTAGAACCCTATAAATCTGGCGTCTCCTTCCCTTCTAGAATCCTTTTTCCTTGCCTTGCAAGGCATTCCCTGCCTTATCCCTTTGTGCCGCACCTTTCAGGCCCTTTCCCTCTTGGATTCTGATTGTTAGGCCTTTTCCTTGTGGATTTGGGTTCTACAAATCCTTCTCAGAAATCAATTGGGCCATAATCCTTTTTCCTACATATTCTGCCGCACCTAGGGTCCTAATCCCTTGCTTATGCTGAGTCCAAGTCCTAAACTGATTCCCCTAGGGTTTGCCATGCTATATATACATATTTCCAAGCCTTGCCGCAGACCACCACCCATCCATACGAATTCTACACCCCCACACACATTCAGAAATCCATATTTTGCTGCAGAGAAGGGAAGACAAGGCGGTGCCGTGGCTTCCATTGGAGAAGGAGGAGTTCTTTCTTCTCTTGTTTCGTTTCATGTTTAATTTAACTTGCTTTTCAATTATGTTGAACATGTGGAACTAATTTCGTTTTAGTTAGAGGTGGATTCAAAGCCATGGACATATGTTTGATATGAATTGATTACCTTCAGTTATTGTTTCATAAATTGTGAATGTGATTTACTTATCTGTTTTATGAAGAACTTGTTCTTGTGTGTTGATTAAGGAGGCCTACTTAGTTTACATGCATGAATTTGATGCTAGGATATAAGGGAATTTCACCTAATCGTTAGGAACTTATATTCACAAGTAGTAAAGATTGCTAGTCACAATTGTGTTAAGTAAATCCTAGGCAAGAGTAACATGCGTATTCCATAGTTATGAATGCCTTGTCAATGTTTATGATTTCCATGGAACTTAATGATCTTTGATATGTATCTCTATCATGCGTATTCCATAGTTAGGGGACTTGATAAGAATAATTTGGTTGTGATGCGTTATCCATTCAATTCAATGAACTTAGGGAAATCTGAGAATTAATTAGTTCTATACAATTAATTTGGAGCATTGTCATTCATGGTTTATCGAAAGAATAACTGGAAATCGATTTATATGCATATGTTCATGTGTGGAGAAGAACCCTCTAACTAGTTTTCACCCCTGAATTCACCTTTATCTCTTTCAATTTACTTTGTTTGCTTAAATCTGCTTAGTTTTGCTTAATTCGTCCAAAAACCCCCTTAGTTCTTAATTGAGTCTTAGTTTGTTTAAATTCGTCCAAATCTGTCCCCTTTTAGTGTTTTGAGTCTAACTAGTCCAAAAGTCATCCAATTCACCCCTTAGAACCTGTTTTGAGTCTATTTAAGTTAGTTTTGTTGTTTTAGGTCTATTTAGCTTGTTTTGAGTCTTTAGAGTCCAGAAACTGTTTAATTGAATTCTATTTGCTGTTTTGAGTTTGTTTTGAGTTATTTGAGTCAAGTTAGGTTGTTTAAAGGTGTCTAGAGTTAAAATTCGTCCAAATTGATCCCTAGTACTTGTTTTCATTGTTTTAAGTCCAGTTTATTGTTTTAAGAGTTTAATTTGTATAGATTAGCATCCCTTCTAATCCCCGGCCTTAAACGATCCCTACTTTCATATACTACGTCGATAGGGTTTTAATTTGAGTGTCAAGTAATTCTCACTTCAGTGTCCCTTTGTCCGATGCCTTCATATTGTTGTGCATTCAATGCACGGTTTGCAATTAGTGTCTTGGCTGACATAGGTGTTTTGTGCACCAACGCTCCTCCCGCTGAAGCATCTAGCATTTGCCTCACAATGGGAAGAAGGACTTCATAAAAGTAGTGAAGTAAAAGCTCTTCTTTCATTTGGTGTTGAGGACATGATGCAACAAGGCTTTTGAAACGCTCATAATACGCTGGAAAGGACTCGCCTTGGCTTTGCTGGATTCCGCTAATCTTCTTCCTCAAATGAATGACTCTTGAAGTGGGGAAGAACTTCTTTAAGAACGCCCTCTTAATGCTCTCCCAAGAAGTGACGGTTCCAGGGGCTAATTCATATAACCAATTCTTAGCTCTCTCTAGAAGAGAGAAGGGAAAGGCCTTCATCTTCAAAATGTTGCTATCGACATTGATTGGAGTCATGCTTGAACACACCACTTCAAACTCTTTCATATGCCTGTTCGGATCTTCCATGGACAGCCCATGGAATTTGGGAATGTGGTACTGCAAGCTAGACTTCAATTCGAATTCATCTGTCTTGTCTTCAGCCGCCTCAGGGTATTGGATGTATAAAGGTGTAGCATTGTCCAATCCCGAGGCAGAAAGCTCCTTAATTGTTCAATTGTCCGCTGCCATGCCTGATAGGGGCATATTTATGCACCTTAGTTAGCTTGTTCTTGTGCAGTTATGTTGTTTTTCCTTAGTTAAAGTAGTCTTTTAAGCTAGTTTGATGTATTTTCAGGTTCTAAGGGCAAAGTATGCAAAAGGATGCATTTTGGAGCCTTTTGGAGCACATTTGAGCTTGGAATGGATATCATATGATTGGAGCAAGATGGATGGACGAATTTGAAGTTCAAGAGAGGCTAGGAATGTGCAAAAGAGTTGGAGAAATAAATTCAAGTCAAAGAAGATAAGGAATCAGCTACAAAGAAGGAGAATTATCCAAAACATTATCCAAAACTACCTTATCTTATCTTATCTTACCATGCCTTATCTTATCCTATCCTAATCCTTTCCTAACTTAATTCGTGCTGTAAAAGGGTTTTAATTTCACTTTAGGACACCTTATCCTTGTTCTATAAGCATGCCGCACCTAGCCTTCTAGAACATCTGATTTCCTTGCCTTGCAAGGCTTTCTAGAAGCCTTATCCCTCCTTATCCAAACCTGCCGCACCTTAGGCCTTTTCCCATTAGAAATCTGATTGTTTTAAACCTATTTCTGGATGGATTTGGCTTTCTAGAAGTCCTAATCTGATTTACCTAGGGTTTTTGGTGCCTATATATATATTTCTACACCCTTTGCCGCAGGTACCACCCATCCATATGAATTCTACACCACCCCCTATACCACACCATAATTCGTAGCCATCACCATCCATACACAGAGACACCCTTTTCAGCAAAGGTGTAGGGATGAATTCTGGCATGAATGGATGAATGGGTGAGTGAATGCTCTCTTTTGTTGATTTGTTAGGCCCTTTTCCTTGTGGATTTGGGTTCTACAAATCCTTTTCAGAGATTAATTGGGCCACATTTTCTTTTCCAAATTTAATGCCCCACCCTAGGCCTTTATTCCTTAATTTCTGTTAAGCCCAAGTACAAATCTAATTTCTCTAGGGTTTTGAGATGCCTATATATACATATTTCAGGGTTGTTGATGTGAAATATTCTAACACACAAATTAAACCCTATTGATGACAATTGTAGTAGAGATGCAAGTAGGGATCGTTCTAGACCGGGGATTAACTAGGGATGCTAATCAACACAAATAAGACTCAAAAATACTAAACTAGACTCTATAAACTCAAAACTGACTCAAAACATTTAAAACAGCAACAAACAATTAAAAAGACTCAATTCTAGACCTAACAAGTGATTTTGACGAAAATTAAACTAAACTTGACTCAAAAGACTAAAAGAAAACAGATTTTGACTCAACTAACAAGACTTAATGAAAGGGGGATTGTTTTTGACGAATTTAAGACTTAAAATAGAAACTTTGCATAAAACACCTATAAAAACGAATTTTGTGAATTGAAAAGGATGAAAGGCTAGTTAGAGGGTCCTTCTCCACACATGACATATGCATATGAACCAATTTCCAGTTATTATTCTTTTAGACTATGAATGACAATACCCCAAGTTAACTGTGAATGCACAAATTAACCATCAGATTTTCCTTAGTTCATTGAATTGAATGAAAGATGCATTACAACCAAATTATCCTTATCAAGTCTCCTAACTATGACAGCATGATAGAAAACATATCAAAGGTCAATAAGTTCTTTGAAAATCGTAAGTGTTGACGAGGCATTCGTAACTATGACAGCATGATACTCTTGCCTAGGACTTACTTAACATGATTGTGACTAGCAACCTTTACTACTTGTGAATATAAGTTCATAACGATTAGGTGAAACTCCCTTATACTCTAGCATCAAATTCATGCATGCAAATTAAGTGTCGACCCCTAATTAACACACATAAACAAGTTTTAATAACTCAGATAAGTAAATCACATTCTAGTCGTAGAGTATGAATGAGATTTAGGAAGTCGTTCCAAATCACATTCAAGGTAATCATATAAGTAAGAGAATCACACTGGATAGTAGACATGAATAAACTATCAAACCAAACAATGTGGTCAAGAGTATTGTATAAGAGAAAGACCGTATTGCATTGTAATCCCAAACTAAATAGGTTCTCCAACCTCTTCTGATTAGCTTGGGTAGCCATGACATACTGCTAGGTGTCACTCATGGCTTGTGGAAGCCCTAAAGATGTATAATCACTAAAGGGAGAATTGATAGTAAGTTTCAATTCACAATCGATTAGTAAGAGTTCTAATCGCCCACTGCCTCGCTAAAAGGAACCTAATGGATCGCACACCGTGTAAGGTAATGATTGAAGGATATAACAAAGATGAGTAAGGATAATTAAATGGTTTAATTATTTATGGCTAGGACTAATTAATATGTTAATTAATCAAACGAATAAGTTCGTTGTAGACCTCGGGTTAGTTTTGGGCCGCAAGGCCCAATGGGATTTGAATGTCAAGCCCATTAGCTCAAGTTGTATGACAACTTGAAAACACAAAGGGCTTGAAAGCCCAATAAACCCTTAAGTGGCCGGCCATATAGAGAGGGGTAGTGAACTTGGCTTAATTGCAAGTTTGCCACTCCATTGTGATGAGGTATAAAGGCAACTTTATAGCCATTTCATCATTAGGGTTTCTTTTGGAGAAATTTGGAGAGAACATGCTCTCCCTTTCTCTCTAGAATAGCCGGCCACCATGGGAGAGTTTACTAGCATCTAACTCTTCCATGGCCACTCATCTTCTTCCTCAACCATCCTTGGTGTCGGAACTTAGAGATCTCCAACTTTGGGGATTTTTGGAGAACCCAATTCTTCCATCCATATCCAAGAAGACATGGAGCCAAGAAGCAAAGTTCCTCCATCCAAATCCATGGAGCCAAGGAGCAAGGAGACAAAGGAAAGAAGGCCCTCACATGGGTGATTAACCTTTGCTAAGCAAAGAGGTGCTTCAAAGGTATAAATGATTCTCAACTCCTTTCTGTAAGATTTTAGTTGAGTCATGGTTCACCATAACTACTAGGCTTTGAATTTCATGGGTAATGTTTTGTTTTGAGTGCATACAAGCATGATTCCGCCTTTAAATGTTAATTGCATGCCATAGATGTTGCTCAAATGAACATGTTTTTCACAAATTTTCCTTCAAGTGGTATCAAGAGCCTAGGTCTAGTAGTTGGTGAATCCTTTTGGGTTTTGTAGTTCATAGTTTGTGATTTGAATGTTGTAATTGTTACAAGCTTTATTCTTGCTTCTTTGAAAGTAAATTTTGTTGGAAAATTTGCCATCTCAAATGTTGTAGATGTAGTTCATATGAGCATGAATTTTGGAGCTAAAATTTGGTGCCATGTTTTTGGGGAAATTCGGCCAAATCCAAAGGGTGGATTTTTGGGTTCATGTTTGTCTTGTTAAAAATGTTTTAAAGTGACATTAGGAACCCCTAAGTACCCTAGTATGGTAATATGTTTTTTCCCTCAAGTTTGAGAGTTTTTTGGGTGTCTTTGGGTGAAAAATGTTCATGGAGCTCTTATGGGTTTTTCATGGATGTTCTTCATTGTTCTTGTTATGTTCTTGGCAAGAACAAAAAGGTTGGGTATTTTGATTCAAAGTTTTGGTTGATTACATAAAGTCTTTGTTTTAATGATGGATGGTTGAAAATGTGTTTGAATTTTTGTACTTGATTGGTACTTCTCATACACACCTATACCTACTTTTTCAAACCAACCAATCACCTTTACAACCCATCACCTTTCACTTTTGTTGAAAAATTCAAAAGTTTATGACACCTCTCTCATCCAAAACCGGCCAACCCTACAAGTAGGGTACTTTTGGGGCTTTTATGCAATTACATAAAGTTTTGATACTTTTGTGTATTTGTACTTTGACCCGAAAGTTTACATTTTTACGTAAAGGCCCAAAATCACTAAAGGACAAATTGTTTTGCTCCTTTAATGAAGTTTTTGTATTTGTTGAAATTTTTGGGTTCTAGTTGTAATTACATGAAGTAGTGGACTTTTGTGTTTTTACAAAGTGACCCCAAAAGTTTGTGTTTTGCAATATAGCCCACTGGTTGAGGTTATTGCTTTTTGGCCCAAATTAGAAGAGAACAAAATAGTTTTGTATCTTTAAATGAGAATTGGATTTTCATTTTATTTAGCTCTATTTAAATCAATTCTATGGATACAAAAACCAAATGAAAATGTTGCATTCAAGTTTAATTAGTTAAAGCGTTAATTAATTAAAGAAAGGGTGATTATGAACCTAAGCCTACGATAATTGAGCTATGTGAAAGGCCGTCTCAAATTTGTTTGAACCATGGGAATGTGTAGATTAATTTTGGTTGTAATTTGATATGATCAAATGTTGTAAAAGAGCATAAGCTCTTCTTTACTTTAAAGTAATTTGTTTTGATCAAATGTTGTAAAGAGCATAAGCTCTTCTTTACCTTAAAGTACTCCTTTCTTGTTTATTTGATATGCATGAAATTGGAGTAGTTGGGTCCAACACCCAATAGGAGAAACACGCCTTAATATGATTAAATGCGTAACTAAAATCAATCTCCATCCCTAGACCAAGGTCCAACACTAGCTCGTGTTGGATCGAATCAAAGGTTCATAGTCATCCTAAGGCCCTAAGGTAACTATATAGTCCATCAATGAATGCAAAGCTTATGTTAGTAGTACCATATACTCTTGCTTTAAAAACCGTTTTACAAGCTTAGTGGGAGTATCATATACTACTAAATCAATCAAATGGACCAATAGTTATAATAGGACCGAATTGTTTTAATAAGATTAAAATAAATGCTTATATGTGATGAGACCTAAAACCCTCAACTAAACCATTATTAAGTTGATAAGCGTGAGAGTGCTTTGAACACTCTTTCGTGGCCTTCCACCGTGGTAGGCTCCGATCGTTTGTGACTCGTACACCGACTTCACCCTATCATGGGGGAGTACAAAGTGCGTGCTTACACTCAGGAGGAGTTCTATATGCGTACATGATGTTGTGAAGGTAGGCAACGAGAATGATCAACATCATATCATTGTGAGGTTGTTCTTGAACCCCTACTCGAACTTGCATGGTGGGAATGACTTAACTAAGTGCAATGGAGCCAACATCATATCATTGTGAGGCTTCATTCTCTAGAGGCCAAATAAGATGGGTACTTACATTAGATGTAAATGAGTAAGCGTACTCTCTCATTATTATTGTTGCTAGCTAACATCATATCATTGTGAGGTGGGCTTGGTAGTAGTGAGCCTCCCATACCCTACTAAAAGTTTCTGATAGGAGCATATTTATGCGACTTAATTGGCTTGTTCTTGTGCATTTTTGTTGTGTTTCATTAGTTATTTTAGTGTTTAAAGTCATTTTCGTGTGTTTTCAGATTCTAAGGACAAAGTATGCAAGAAGATGCATTTTGGAGCTTTTTGGAGCAAAATTGGGCTTGGAATGGATATCACATGTTTGGAGCAAAAGGAATGGACGAAATTGAAGACTTGAAGATGTTAGGATTCCTAATTGAAGAAGGATTCCTACTCAAATGAGGATTCCTACTCACATGAGGATTCCTACTTGAAGTAGGAAAGTTAAGCCAAGGTTTCCTATTTTGGTTTGACCTTTCCTAATCCTAAATGTTCCTAAATTCCAGCAACTTTGAAGGCTTCCTATGCATTCTAGGACACAAATTGAAGGACCTAGACCACCTAAGGACCCTTGCCGCACCCCTTGGACTTTCCCTCTTCCTTGCCGTGCAAGGGGGAGTTCTTTCTTTCCTATTTTCTGCATTTAAAGCACATTCCCTTTTAATTTAGATCCTTGCCGCAAATCCCTTGCACTTTCCCTTAGTTTTCTGATTTTGTTTCCTCTTTTTAGAGCTTCTGACTAAATTTCTGTTTACCTAAATAACCTAGGGTTTTAATTCCTGAAACCTTTAAAAATAAACTTCCTTGTTGCAGCCAAAAAAATCATCATTCATTCACCCATTCTCGCCAGAAATCCTTCCCCACTCTCAGCCGCACCAATCCTTCACCCTTCTCCATAGTTTCTGACCTAATCCACTCCTTGCCGCACCATACATCCATCCTAGCCATAAACCCAGCCTACCACCCACCACTCATAACCCCCAAAACTCACCACCAACCCTTGTGCCGCAGCCTTGCAAGGAAGGAAGAAATCTGGAGCGTTTTCTAGGTGTATTCTATCCTTTGTTTTCAATGTTTAATTTTATTTATATTTGTCTGATTGCGAACATGAGGAACTAATTTCTTTGTACGTAGAGGCGAATTCAAAGCCATGGACATATGTTTTATATGAATTGATTTCCTCCAGTTATGATTTCATGAATCGTGAATGTGGTTTACTTATCTGTTTTATTAAGAACTTGTTCTTGTGTGTTGATTAAGGATGCATACTTAGTTTGCATGCATGAATTTGATGCTAAAATATAAGGGAATTTCACCTAATCATTATGAACTTATATTTACAAGTAGTGGAGGTTGCTAGTCATGATCGCCTTAAGTAAATTCCTGGCAGGAGTGTCATGCTTTTCATAGTCACGAATGCCTTGTCGATGCTTATGATTTTCACAAAGCTTAATGATCTTTGTTTTGTGTCTCTATCATGCTTTTCATAGTTAGGGAGCTTAATAAAGAATGATTTGGGTTGTCGTATGCTTTTCATCCAATTCAATGAGTCTAGGGAAATCTGAGAATTAATTAGTTCTACACAATTAATTTGGGGCATTGTCATTCATGGTTTGTCGAAAGAATAACTGGAAATTGATTTATATGCATATGTTCATGTGTGGAGAAGGGCCCTCTAACTAGCCATTCACCCATTTAAATCACCAATTTCGTGTCTTTTTAAGTTGTCTTTACAATTTTGTTTGTTTAAGTTTAAATTCGTTCAAAACCAATCCCCTGCTTTTAGTTTGTGTTAGTAGAGTCTAAATTTGTCAAATCTTGAGTCTCTTAGTCTTTTGAGTCAATTAGAGTCTTAATTTCGTTCAAATCAATCTTAGGTGTTAGTTTTGAGTCTAAAGAATCTGTTTTGTGTGTTTTAAGTCTAATATAGCTTGTGATGCGAAATATATAAACGCACAAATTAAACCCTCTTTTTATCAATTGTAGCAAAGTATGTAAGTAGGGATCGTTCTAGGCCGGGGATTAGGAGGGATTGCTAAATCACTTGAAAACTGACTCAAAAACTTAAAACAAAGTTAAAACACTAAATTAGACTCAAAGAATGCAAAACTAAACTCTAAAACACTGAAACAAACCAAAAGACTCAAAACAGCAAACAAACACTCAAAACTGCCTTAAAACCACTTTCTGGGCAGTTTTGAGCACTAAGGAAGAATTTGGACGAAAACAGTTTATAACTTGACTCAAGACACTTAAAAACACAAACTAAATTGATTTCTAACTAATTTGACACTTCAAAATAAAGGGGGAATTGGTTTTGACGAATTTGAAAACAAAACAAAAACTTTGTGAAACAAAACAGATTGTAAAACGAAATTGGTTGAAGTGAATGGATGGAAGGCTAGCTAAGGGGTTCCTCTCCACACATGTCACACTTGCATACAAAACGATTTCTAGTTGCTTTTCAATAAACCATGGATTCTCAACACCCCAGATTAACCGTGAATTGCACTAATTAACCCTCATATTTTCCTAACGTTATTGAATTGGATGATTGCATACGACAACCCAAAGCATTCCCCACAAGTTCCCTACATGAATTGCATAATAGAGATACAAGCAAGAATCATTAAGTTCTATGAAAACCATAAGTATTGATGAGGCATTCGTTACTATGAATTGCATGAAACTTATGCCAAGAATTTACTTAACACAATTGAGATCATCAACCTTTACTACTTGTGAATATAATTCTGTAATGATTAGGTGAAACTTCCTTATATCCTAGCATTAGATTTATGCATGACAATTAAGCGTGCACTCTCAACCAACACACACAAATCAGTTTAATTCAAATAGATAAGTAAATTGAAATCACAATTTATGAATCACAACTAGAGGTAATCAAGTCATATAGCAAGCATAAACATGGTTTCGAATCCCCCCCTAGCCAGAGGGGGTTTAGTTCCTCATACTCACAGAACAAAGAGTATTGAATTTAAACATTGAAATCAAAGGAAAGGAAACACCTAAAACTTCCAGCAATTCAAACTTGAATTGCATGCACGTCCAAGGCTCCTTCTCCTCCTCTTTGCTGCGGCACAAGGTCTAGGGACAGATTTTGGGGGTTATGAATGGTGTAGAAGGCTGGGTTATTGGCTAGGATGGATGTATGGTGCAGCAGGAAGAGAGTGGTGGATGATTTCTGGCGTGAATGATGTATATGGAGGGTGGTGTGCACGGCAAAGGGTGGAGAAATATATATATAGGCACCAAAAACCCTAGGTGAATCAGATTAGGACTTCTAGAAAGCCAAATCCATCCAGAAATAGGTTCAAAACAATCAGATTTCTCATGGGAAAGGGCCTAAGGTGCGGCAGATTTGGATAAAGAGGGATAAGGCTTCTAGAAAGCCTTACAAGGCAAGGAAATCAGGTTTTCTAGAAGGCTAGGTGCGGCAAGGACTTAGGGTTCCAGAATCCTAAATTAAATGTCCCCCAATCAGAAAATAAGCCCTCATTGTACCAGGAATTGAATTAGAAAAGGATTAGGATAGGATAAGGTTAGTTAAGATAGGATAAGGATTGGATAAGATAAGATAAGGTTGTTTTGGATAATTCTCCTTCTTTTGAGCTGATTCCTTATCTTCAATGATTTGAATTTATTTCTCCAACCTTGATGATAGGAGCATATTTATGCGACTTAGTTAGCTTGTTTTCATGCATTTACGTTGTTAGTTCTTAGTTAATTTTGTATTTTAAGCTATTTTCGTGTGTTTGTAGGTTCAAAGTGTCAAGATGGCAAAAAGGAGCAATTTGGAGCATTCTAGAGCATTTTTGGGCCAAGATTGGGTAGTGCAAGCATGGAGGCAAGTTGATGGACGAAATTGAAGATATAAAGGCTTGAAATCAGCTAAGAAGATGGAAGAAAGAAGTCAAAGATAAAGAAGATAAGGAATCAGCTCAAAAGACGGAGAATTATCCAAAACATTATCCAAAACAACCTTATCTTATCTTATCTTACCCAATCCTTATCTTATCTTATCCTAATCTTATCCTAACCTGTTTTCTTCAGTTTAGGGGACTTAAAACCTGATTTCTAGAAATCCTATCCATTCCCCTACAAAAGTGGCGCCCCAAACTCTTCTAGAAACCCCAAAAATCTGCCACAAAACACATTCTTTCTAGAACCCTATAAATCTGGCGTCTCCCTCCTTTCTAGAAGGCCTTTGCCTTGCCTTGCACTCAATTCCCTGCCTTATCCAAGCCATGCCGTGCATCCCTATCCCTTTCCCTCTCAGATTCTGATTTGTTAGCCTATTTTCTTGTGGATTTGGGTTCTACAAATCCTTCTCAGAAATCAATTGGGCCATAATCCTTTCTCCTACATATTCTGCCGCACCTAGGGTCCTAATCCCTTGCTTATGCTGAGTCCAAGTCCTAAACTGATTCCCCTAGGGTTTGCCATGCTATATATACATATTTCCAAGCCTTGCCGCAGACCACCACCCATCCATACGAATTCTACACCCCCATATACATTCAGAAATCCATATTTTGCTGCAGAGAAGGGAAGACAAGGCCTTGCCGTGGCTTCCATTGGAGAAGGAGGAGTTCTTTCTTCTCTTGTTTCGTTTCTATGTTTAATTTAATTTGTTTTTCAATTATGTTGAACATGTGGAACTAATTTCGTTTTAGTTAGAGGTGGATTCGAAGCCATGGACATATGTTTGATATGAATTGATTACCTTCAGTTATTGTTTAATAAATTGTGAATGTGGTTTACTTATCTGTTTTATGAAGAACTTGTTCTTGTGTGTTGATTAAGGAGGTGATGCGATGTAAAACAGCACACAAATTAAACCCTCTTGTTGACAATTGTAGTATAGATGCAAGTAGGGATCGTTCTGGACCGGGGATTAGGAGGGCTTCCTAAAACCTCTAAACTCACTCAAAAACATAAAAACAAAGTTTAAAACACTAAACTAGACTCAAAGAATGCAAAACTAAACTCTAAAACACTAAAACAACTCAAAAGACTCAAAACAGCACAAAAACACTCAAAACTGCCTAAAAATACAAACTGGGCAGTTTTAGACTCTAAACCCTACTTTGGACGGAAATAGGGTATTGGCTTGACTCAAAACGCTTAAAAACAGAAACAAAACAGATTGTGAACACTTTGAAACAAGAAAGTAAAAGGGGGTTTTGGGTTTTGACGAAATTAAAAACAAAACAAACAGATTGTAAAACTAAAACAGATTTTTGGACGAATTTGGTAAAACTTATGGATGATGGGCTAGCTAGAGGGTTCTTCTTCACACATGACACACTTGCATACAAACCAATTTTCAGTTGTTCTTTCGATAAATCATGAAACTCAACACCCCAGGTTAATTAGGTCCGCTTAAATTAACCTTTAAGTTCTCCTTAAGTTATTGAATTGGACGGGATAACGCATACAACAACTCAACACATTCTCTAAAAGTTCCCTATGTGAACAGCACAATAAAGATACAATCAGAGATCATTAAGCTTTGTGAGAACTATAGGCATTGACGAGGCATTCGTAACTATGAAAAGCATGATACTCCTGCCAAGAATTCACTTAACACGATCGTGACCAGCAACCTCCACTACATATGAATATAAGTTCATAACGATTAGGTGAAACTCCCTTATATTCTAGCATCAAATTCATGCATGAAAACTAAGCGTGCACTCTCAATCAACATACAAGAATAAGTTATCAATCAAACAGTTAAGCAAATTGAATTCACAATTTATGAAATCACAACTGAAGGTAATCAATTTATATTGCAAGCATATTCATGGCTTTGAATAGCCCCCTAGCCAAAAGGGCTTAGTTCCTCATGTTCACAGCAAAACGAAAGGAAAAGAGATTAAACATTGTAAACTTAGAACGAATTACACCTAGAATGCTCCAACAATCAAGCTTGAACATCCAGGAGTCCTTCCTTCTTCCTCCTTGCTGCGGCACAAAGATGGGTAAGGTGTATGGGATGTGTTTTAGGGTCAGGAATGTGTTTAGGGTGAATGGGAATTGCGGCAAAGGTGTGTGTGAATGGTTTCTGGCGAGAATGGGTGAATGAATGATGGGTGGTAGAGGATGGATAGGTAGATAGGTGGATGGAATAGATGCAGAGAATCTGTTCAGAGAGAGAGATTAAAATGGTGCGGATGGCTTTATTTATAGGGCTAGGGTTGAAAGGCAATCAGAAAATAATAGGAAAGGTTCAATACTTAGCTATTTTGGTTCCACAATTTAATAGGTAAGAAAGAATAAGAAAATCAAAGAGAAATAGGAATGTAAAATTCGGCAGAATATGTAGTAGAGAAAAGGAATGTGTTTTAAAGGTCAGAAATTAAGAGAGAAAGGGAAAGAAGGTGTGGCATTGATTTGTAAGAGAAAGGGGAAGTATTTGTGGGCAGAAAATAGGCAAGTAAGGTGCAGGAATTAAAGAGAATAGGAAAGGAAATTCGGCTGAATTGTAAGACAGATTTAGGAATGTGTTTTGAGGCACAAAATAAGTAAGAAAGGCTCCTCCTTGTGCAGCAAGGCATAGAACACAAAGGGAATGTGATTTTGGGTCAGAAAATAGGTAAAAAGAGGATCCCTTGTGCGGCAAGGTTGTGGAAAGAAAGGGAAAGGCACTTATGTGGCAGATTTTGGAAGAAAAGGGAAAGGAGATATGTGGCAAGGTTAGGGAAAGGTTCTAGGACTTCTAGAAACATGTAATGAGGTAACCTAACATGTTTTGGAACCCTTTTATGGCTGGAACATAGGTGATGAAGGATTAGGAAACTTCTAAGCCAAGAATAGAAACTTTCAAGAATGGAAACCTCCAAGAATAGAAACTTCCAACTTTAGAAACTTTGGCTTCCAATTTTGAACTCTTCATTCTTCATTCAATCCTAAGCTCATTTGATCTTCAATTTCGTCCATCCACTTAGCTCCAAGCATGTGCAATCCATTCCAAGCCCAAAACTGCTCCAAAAGGCACCAAAATGCACTTTCTTGCTCCTATAGCCCTTAGAACCTGAAAACAGACGAAAATGGCTTAAAAGACTACAATAACTAAGAACTAACAACCTAAATGCAAGGAAACAAGCTAACTAAGTGATGTAAATATGCTCCTATCAATGCGATGTAAAACAGCCCACAAATTAAACCCTCTTGTTGACAATTGTAGTAAAGATGCAAGTAGGGATCACTCACGCACAAGGTTTCTACACCTTATCATCCTCAAACAAGTGGGCAAGCTGAGGTTTCAAACCGTGAAATCAAGCAAATTTTAGAGAAGACAGTTGGGCCAACGAGGAAGGATTGGAGTTTGCGCTTGAATGATGCACTATGGGCGTATCGTACGGCCTACAAAACACCCCTTGGGATGTCCCCATTTCGGCTCATCTATGGGAAACCATGCCATCTTCCCGTTGAATTAGAACACAAGGCGCATTGGGCAGTCAAAACCTTCAATATGGACATAGATGCCGCTGGAGTTCATAGGAAGCTTCAATTGAACGAGCTTGAGGAGATTAGGAATGAAGCTTACGAGAATGCGCGAATTTACAAAGAGAAGACGAAGGCTTTTCATGACAAGATGATTCGAACCAAAACGTTCTCCAAGGGGCAGAAAGTTCTACTTTTCAAATCCCGTCTTCGATTATTTCCAGGTAAGTTACGTTCTAGGTGGATTGGACAGTTTGTTATTACTAATGTTTTTTCTCATGGTGCAGTTCAAATCCAAAGTTTGAAGAAGAGGCACGAATTCAAGGTGAACGGACATCGTTTGAAGCCCTACTATGAGCACTTTGAAGAGCACATTGTGGAGGACATAACCCTTACTGCTGATAAGAGCATATTTAGGCGACTTAGTTGGCTTGTTCTTGTGCATTTATGTTGTGTTTTCTTAGTTATTTTAGTCTTTTAAGCCATTTTCGTGTGTTTTCAGGTTCTAAGGGCAAAGTATGCAAGAAAGTGCATTTTGGAGCTTTTTGGAGCAAAATTGGGCTTGGGATGGACATCACATGTTTGGAGCAAAAGGAATGGACGAAATTGAAGACTTGAAGAAGTTAGGATTCCTAATCAACGAAGGATTCCTAATCAAAGAAGGATTCCTAATCAAAGAAGGATTCCTACTTGAAGTAGGAAAGTTAAGCCAATATTTCCTATTTTGGGTTGACCTTTCCTAATCCTAAATATTCCTAAGTTCCAGCAACATTGAAGGCCTCCTATACATTTTAGGACACAAAGTGAACTTCCCTTGTACCTAAAGAACTCTTGCCGCACCTTCCCTTGCTTTCCCCATCCTTGCCGTGCAAGGCATCCCTTTATTACCCAAAATCTGGACCTAAAACAGAAAGGAAACCCTTTTGCCTTGCCTTGCAAGGCCTTGCCTTACCCTTTCCACCTTTGCCGCACGTACTTGCCCAATTCCCTTGGGATTCTGACTTTAATTCCTTTTTCCCTTCAGGTTTTGATTTAATTTCTGTTTCCTAAATTGTTCCCTAGCTTTATTACCCTAATTCCTTAAGTAAACCTTCCTTGTGCCGCACAAAAGAGATCCATTCACTCACCCAATCATTCATTCACGCCAGAAACCATCCCAACTCCCTTGCCGCAACTTCCTTTCACCCAAAACACATTCCTGACCCCAAAACACATCCCATACACTTCACCCACCTTTGTGCCGCAGCAAGGAGGAAGAAGGAAGGACTCTTGGACGTTCAAGCTTGATTGTTGGAGCGTTCTAGGTGTAATTCGTTCTATGTTTACAAAGTTTAATTTCTTTTCCTTTTGTTTTGCTGTGAACATGAGTGGCTAAACCCCTCTTGGCTAGGGGTGATTTCAAAGCCATGATTATGTATGCAAATTGAGTTGATAAATTCCAGTTATGAATTCGTGAGTTGTGAATGTAATTGGCTTAACTGTGGAATTGATAACTTATTTGTGTTTGTTGATTAAGGATCGATACTTAGTTGGCATGCATAAATCTGATGCTAGAGTATAAGGGAGTTTCACATAATCGTTACAAACTTATATTCATGTGTAGTGAAGGTCGCTGGTCACGATCGCGTTAAGTTCAATTCCTAGCACGAGTATCATGATGTCATAGTTACAAGTGCTTTGTCAATGCTTATGATTTTCATTGAACGTAATGATCTTTGATTGTATCTCTATTATGATGTCATGTAGGGGACTTTTGAAGAATGCTTTGGGTTGTCGAATGATGTCATCCAATCCAATAACACAAGGAAAATCTGAGGGTTAACTAGTGATGTCACGGTCAATTTGGGCATTGTCATTCATAATTCAATGAAGGAGTAACTGGAAATCGAGTCGTTTGCATACATGTCACGTGTGGAGAAAGAGCCTCTAGCTAGCCCGTCATCCATATTTTACCAAAATCGTCCAAAATCTGCTTTAGTTTATAATCTGTTTTCTTAAATTTAAATTCGTCCAAAACAAAACCCCCCTTTTACTTTCTTGTTTCAAAGTGTTTAAAATCTGTTTTGTTTGTGTATTTAAGTGTCTTGTGTCAAGTTAAAACCCAAATTCGTCCAA
This sequence comes from Heteromeles arbutifolia, assembly GCA_024362995.1. Classification (NCBI taxonomy): domain Eukaryota; kingdom Viridiplantae; phylum Streptophyta; class Magnoliopsida; order Rosales; family Rosaceae; genus Heteromeles; species Heteromeles arbutifolia. Next base: position 30,176,733 of record JANCRC010000002.1, on the reverse strand, counting down.
ATTTGTGTTTAGAGTCCAAAACTGCCCAGTTTGTGTTTTTAGGCAGTTTTGAGTGTTTTTAGCCTATTTTGAGTCTTGTGAACCTGTTTTGAGTCTTTTAAGTCTAGTCTAGTGTTTTCAACTTTGTTTTTACGTTTTTGAGTCAGTTTAGAGGTTTTAGCAAGCCCTCCTAATCCCCGGTTTAGAACGATCCCTACTTATTCATATACTACAATTGTCAAAAGAGGGTTTAATTTGTGTGCTTGTTTTACATCGCATCAAATTTTTGGCGCCGTTGCCGGGGATTAGCAACTTTGCTAATCCCTTGTTTCTTTTTCGTTTATTTTGTTTAGTTTCTGATTTCATTTGTTTCCTTTGTTTCAGGTACTAGTTTATGACTCGGAGTTCTCCACCTGTTCGTAAGAATATCTTGGAATTTGACGACGATTTTGAGAGAACTTTGAGAAGGCAAAGAACTCAACAAGCATCTAATCCATCTAGCCCTGAACCTGAGCTTGAAGAACCAGTGCTAGAAGAGGAAGAAAACCCCACGGCACAGGTTGTGGAAGAAGTACAAGCTATGGCAGCGGACAATCGAACAATCAAGGAGCTCTCTGCTTCGGGATTGGCCAATGCCGCACCCCTATGTATTCAATACCCTAGGGCTGCCCAAGACAAGACCGATGAGTTTGAATTGAAGTCCAGTTTGTTGCACCACATTCCAAAGTATCATGGGCTGTCTATGGAGGATCCGAATAAGCACTTGAAAGAGTTCGAAGTAGTGTGTTCAAGCATGACCCCTGTCAACGTCGATGAAAGCATATTGAAGATGAAGGCTTTTCCATTCTCTCTAATGGACAAGGCCAAAGATTGGTTGTATGAATTAGCTCCGGGAACTGTCACCTCTTGGGAGAGCATGAAACGGGCGTTTCTGGAAAAGTTCTTCCCAACTTCTCGAGTCATTCTTCTTCGCAAAAGGATAAGTGGAATTCAGCAAAACGAAGGTGAATCATTTCCCACTTATTATGAACGTTTTAAATCTCTTGTTGCTTCATGTCCACAGCACCAAATGAAGGAGGAGCTTCTTCTTCAATATTTCTACGAGGGGCTTCTACCAATTGAACGCCAAATGCTAGATGCCTCAGCGAGAGGAGCTTTGGTGGACAAGACACCCATGGATGCCAAGACCTTGATTGCTAACCGGGCATTGAACGCTCAACAATATGAAGGTGTTGGGCAAAGAAACCCCCCACGGCAGCAACATGTGAATGAGGTAAGTGCTATTTCCGAACTTCAAAATCAAATGGCTAATCTTACTACTCTTCTTTCTCAGGTTGTGGAAGGACCAAAAGCACAAAGCATGGCTGTTTGTGGCGTGTGCTCTATGCAAGGACATCTCACGGATAAGTGCCCTCAGTTGATTGAGAATGGAGGGTGGGAATCAGCGAATGCCGTGGGATTTGGGAATCAACAACCAAGAAGTGATCCTTTCTCTAACACATACAATTCCGGCTGGAGAGATCATATTTCAAATGGAGAGAGCCGCAACAACCCCAACAACAAGGAGGATTTCGACAGCAACCCCCGGGTTTCTATTCAAAACCATACACACCCACACAGCCCCAAGCACAACCTGCCCAAAGCAAATCAGGTTCGTCCGTTGACAATGATCAGATTTTTCAATTACTAACTTCTATGGCACAGAATATGCAAACTAGGGACAAAGAGGTGGATGAGTTGAAGAAACAAATGGGCCAAATGGCCGAGTTCATGGGGAAGTTTCGAGACCAAGGCCAACTCCCTAGTTCCACCATTCCAAATCCGAAGGGAGGTTTCGAAACTGCAAAAGCCATATTGTTGAGAAGTGGAAAAGAAGTTGGGGCAGGTACACAACCATCAGGTCACAAAGAAGATGAAAAACTTCAATTTGAAGAGGAGGAACAAAGCCAACCCACGGCAAGGAGGGCTACACCTTTGCCGCAGGCCCTAAGTGCTCCTAAACCATCAAATCTGTCCAACAAGGGTAAGAATGTGTCAAATTCAATTCCTACTAATGTTTTTCCTTCGAATGTTCCTTTTCCTAGCAGATTCATGCAAACAAAGAAAGAGGAAGCTGAAAAGGACATTCTAGAGACATTTAGGAAAGTTCAAGTCAATATACCACTTTTGGATGCAATTAAGCAAGTTCCAAGGTATGCCAAGTTTCTGAAGGAGCTGTGCACAACTAGGAAGAGAGTTTCGAACAAGGAAGTTGTGAAGGTAAGTGAAAATGTCTCAGCCGTATTGCAACGTAAACTGCCCCCTAAATGCAAAGATCCCGATAGTTTTACGATTCCTTGTGTAATTGGCAATACTCGTTTTGAATCTGCCATGCTTGACTTAGGTGCATCCATAAATGTCATGCCATATTCAATTTATGCATCTATGAATTTGGGTGAATTGAAAAAGGATGGTGTGATCATACAATTGGCTGATCGTTCTAACGCTTATCCAAAAGGAGTATTGGAGGATGTTCTAGTGCAGGTGAATCACTTAGTCTTCCCGGCTGATTTTTATGTTTTGGACATGGAAGATTCAACCCATTCCACCTCTTTGCCGATTCTCCTTGGTAGGCCATTCATGAAGACAGTCCGCACCAAGATTGATGTGTTCAAAGGAACGTTGTCAATGGAATTTGATGGGGAAGTGATTGATTTCAATATTTCTGAATCCATGAGATATCCTAATGATGATCACTCTTGTTTTTCTATTGATATTATTGATTCTTTGGCGCAGGGGTATTTTGAAGATTTGAATGACGATGCACTTGAAATGGTCATTACAAGAGGAATGAAGCTCAACAACAAGTGGGCAGAACCCGTGCTAACCCACGGCACACATGAACCAATCCATGCCGTGCCCCCTTGTGAGGAATTCATTGAGATGGTTGCTGCCCTTGAGTCATTACCCACGCATGATGGTAAGTCTCCTAACTTTGATTCAATTCCCGTTTCGACTAATAAGTTGCTTCCTTCAGTGATTCAGGCACCTACCCTTGAACTTAAACCATTACCAAACCATTTGAAGTATGTTTTCTTGGGGGAAAAAGAGACCTTACCTGCCATTATTTCCTCATCCCTCACGGCACAAGAAGAAGAGAAGCTAGTGCGTGTTTTAAGGGAGTTCAAATCTGCCCTAGGTTGGACTTTAGCCGACATCAAGGGGATAAGCCCTACAACTTGTATGCATCACATATTTCTTGAGGAGGGGGCCAAACCAACTAGAGAGGCTCAACGCCGTCTCAACCCTCCGATGATGGAAGTTGTGAAAAAGGAGATAATCAAGCTACTTGATTGTTGAGTGATCTATCCTATCTCCGATAGCCGTTGGGTCTCACCTATCCAAGTTGTTCCCAAAAAATCTGGAGTGACGGTTGTAGAGAACGCTGAGAATGAGCTTGTGCCCACCCGAATCCAAACCGGTTGGCGAGTGTGCATTGACTATAGGAAGATCAATGCCACAACAAGAAAGGATCACTTTCCATTGCCATTCCTTGATCAAATGCTTGAGAGGTTAGCGGGTCATTCATTTTATTGTTTTCTTGATGGATACTCTGGTTATAATCAAATTGTCATAGCCCCGGATGATCAAGAAAAGACCACTTTCACTTGTCCCTTTGGAACATTTGCATATCGACGCATGCCATTCGGATTGTGCAATGCCCCTGCCACGTTTCAAAGGTGTATGGTTAGTATATTTTCTGATTATGTTGAAAGGATTATTGAGATATTCATGGATGATTTTAGTGTGTTTGGTGATTCATTCGATAATTGCTTGGATAATCTCACTTTAATCTTGAAACGTTGTGTGGAAACAAACCTTGTGTTAAATTGGGAGAAGTGTCATTTCATGGTTAAACAAGGTATTGTTTTGGGTCACATAATCTCTGAAAAAGGTATTGAGGTTGATAAGTCTAAAATAGATCTTGTACGTTATTTACCCTCTCCTACTTCGGTTAGAGAGGTTCGTTCTTTCCTTGGTCATGCAGGATTCTATAGACGATTTATCAAGGATTTTTCAAAGATTGCACAGCCCCTATGCCGTCTCCTACAAAAGGAAGTGTCTTTTGAATTCAATGAGGCATGTGAGAAAGCATTCAACCATCTCAAGACCTTGCTCACCACGGCACCAATCATCACTCCACCAGATTGGAGCATTCCCTTCGAGCTCATGTGTGATGCATCGGATTATGCAATTGGAGCTGTTTTGGGCCAAAGGAAAAACAAGCAGCCACATGTCATTTATTATGCTTCACGCACCTTAAATGATGCCCAATTGAATTATTCCACAACTGAAAAAGAACTCTTGGCTGTTGTATTTGCATTAGATAAGTTTCAATCTTATTTAATTGGCACTAAAGTCATTGTTTTCACTGATCATGCAGCTCTGAAGTACTTGCTCACCAAAAAGGGAGCTAAACCACGACTCATTCGCTGGATGCTTTTACTTCAAGAGTTCGACATTGAAATTAGGGACAAAAAGGGGTGTGAAAACGTGGTGGCTGACCACCTAAGTCGGATGGTGCGTGAAGAGGAGTCCATTCCCATTTCAGAAACGTTTCCGGATGAGCAACTACTGTCCATTGAGGTAAGTATACCTTGGTACGCTGATTTGGTCAACTATTTGGTGTCTAAGCAAATTCCAAACACTCTAAGCAAGTCCCAAAGTGACAAACTTAAAAAGGATGCACGTTTTTATGTTTGGGACGACCCATATTTGTGGACATTTTGCCCTGATCAAATTGTGCGTAGATGTGTTCATGAATCTGAGTTTAATCCAATTCTAAGCTTTTGCCATTCTTATGCATGTGGGGGACATTTTGGTACCCAAAGAACAGCCCTTAAGGTGTTAGAAAGTGGTTTTTATTGGCCTACATTGTTCAATGATGTGAGAATTACTTGACACTCAAATTAAAACCCTATCGACGTAGTATATGAAAGTAGGGATCGTTTAAGGCCGGGGATTAGAAGGGATGCTAATCTATACAAATTAAACTCTAAAACACTAAAACTGGACTCTAGACAATGAAAACAAGTACTTGAATCAATCTGAACGAATTTGAAACACTAGAAATCCCTGAGGTGTAAGTTGGAAGGTCTAGTTTGTTTAGTGTTTGTTTCGTTTGTTTTGTTTCGTTTTGCTTGAGGACTAGCAAAAGCTAAGAGTGGGGGAATTTGATAGGAGCATATTTATGCGACTTAGTTAGCTTGTTTTCATGCATTTACGTTGTTAGTTCTTAGTTAATTTTGTATTTTAAGCTATTTTCGTGTGTTTGTAGGTTCAAAGTGTCAAGATGGCAAAAAGAGGCAATTTGGAGCAATCTAGAGCATTTTTGGGCCAAGATTGGGTAGTGCAAGCATGGAGGCAAGTTGATGGACGAAATTGAAGATATAAAGGCTTGAAATCAGCTAAGAAGATGGAAGAAGATAAAGAAGACAAGGAATCAGCTCAAAAGAAGGAGAATTATCCAAAACATTATCCAAAACAACCTTATCTTATCTTATCTTATCCAATCCTTATCCAATCTTATCTTAATCTTATCCTAACCTGTTTTCTTTAGTTTAGGGGACTTAAAACCTGATTTCTAGAAGTCCTATCCCTTGTCCTATAAAAGTGGCGCCCCAAACTCTTCTAGAAACCCCAAAATCTGCCCAGAAACACATTCTTTCTAGAAGTCTAAAAATCTGGCGCCTCCCTCCTTTCTAGAAGGTCTTTTCCTTGCCTTGCAAGGTTCCCTGCCTTATCCCTTTGTGCCGTGGGTTTTCACTCCCATTCCTTCTTGGATTCTGACTTATTAGGCCTTTTCCTTGTGGATTTGGGTTCTACAAATCCTTCTCAGAAATCAATTGGGCCATAATCCTTTTTCCTACATATTCTGCCGCACCTAGGGTCCTAATCCCTTGCTTATGCTGAGTCCAAGTCCTAAACTGATTCCCCTAGGGTTTGCCATGCTATATATACATATTTTGCAAGCCTTGCCGCAGACCACCACCCATCCATACGAATTCTACACCCCCATATACATTCAGAAATCCATATTTTGCTGCAGAGAAGGGAAGATAGGGCCTTGCCGTGGCTTCCATTAGAGAGGGAGGAGTTCTTTCTTCTCTTGTTTCGTTTCTATGTTTAATTTAATTTGTTTTTCAATTATGTTGAACATGTGGAACTAATTTCGTTTTAGTTAGAGGTGGATTCAAAGCCATGGACATATGTTTGATATGAATTGATTACCTTCAGTTATTGTTTCATAAATTGTGAATGTGATTTACTTATCTGTTTTATGAAGAACTTGTTCTTGTGTGTTGATTAAGGAGGCCTACTTAGTTTACATGCATGAATTTGATGCTAGGATATAAGGGAATTTCACCTAATCGTTATGAACTTGTATTCACAAGTAGTAAAGATTGCTAGTCACAATTGTGTTAAGTAAATCCAAGGCAGGAGTAACATGCGTATTCCGTAGTTATGAATGCCTTGTCAATGTTTATGATGTCCATGGAGCTTAATGATCTTTAATATGTATCTCTATCATGCGTCTTCCATAGTTAGGGAACTTGATAAGAATAATTTGGTTGTGATGCGTTATCCATTCAATTCAATGAACTTCGGGAAATCTGGGAATTAATTAGTTCAATACAATTAATTCGAAGCATTGTCATTCATGGTTTATCGAAAGAATAACTGGAAATCAATTCGTATGCATATGTTCATGTGTGGAGAAGAACCCTCTAACTAGTTTTCACCCCTGAATTCACCTTTATCTCTTTCAATTTACTTTGTTTGCTTAAATCTGCTTAGTTTTGCTTAAATCGTCCAAAAACCCCCTTAGTTCTTAATTGAGTCTTAGTTTGTTTAAATTCGTCCAAATCTGTCCCCTTTTAGTGTTTTGAGTCTAACTAGTCCAAAAGTCATCCAATTCACCCCTTAGAACCTGTTTTGAGTCTGTTTAAGTTAGTTTTGTTGTTTTGAGTCTATTTAGCCTGTTTTGAGTCTCTAGTGTCTAGAATCTGCCTAGTTGAGTTTTATTTGTTGTTTTAAGTTTGTTTTGTGTTATTTGAGTCAAGTTAGGTTGTCTAGAGTTAAAATTCGTTCAGATTGATCCGTAGTACCTGTTTTCATTGTCTAGAGTCCAGTTTTAGTGTTTTAGAGTTTAATTTGTATAGATTAGCATCCCTTCTAATCCCCGGCCTTAAACGATCCCTACTTTCATATACTACGTCGATAGGGTTTTAATTTGAGTGTCAAGTAATTCTCACATCAGTTTTTTTTGTGTTATTTGAGTCAAGTTAGGTTGTTTTAGGTTGTCTAGAGTTAAAATTCTTTCAGATTGATCATAGTACCTGTTTTCATTGTCTAGAGTCCAGTTTTAGTGTTTTAGAGTTTAATTTGTATAGATTAGCATCCCTTCTAATCCCCGGCCTTAAACGATCCCTACTTTCATATACTACGTCGATAGGGTTTTAATTTGAGTGTCAAGTAATTCTCACATCAATACTAAGTATATGTGAGAAGATTGATGTAAACATGAAAACAAACACTCACATATGTTTATAACAAAGAAAGCAATTTCTGGAGCTATTAAGCATGTTTATATATGATCTCATGAATGGAATGCTACTACTTAGATGCGAGAACCAGGGATACCATATGCTCGTACCAATCCCAAACTCCACATATTGAAACACACAACACTCAAGATTGAAGTATAGGGTTGTAACGGGGCTAAGGGTATTGGCTAACAAAGAAAGGTAAGGAAAACAAACGTTCTTAAAGCAAAAGCAAGCAAAGTAATGAATATGACACTTAGAACTCCCTTTCTTGAATGCAGCTGCACACTTTGATACATAAGGGGAAGATCACACATATTTAGGGCCAATTTCAACTTTTTGGACCCTTTCTTCAACATCCAACATTTGTGAGCTTATTCTCACTTATTTTGAACACTTTTCATACTTTTTTTCACAAACTTTTCTTCTTTTTTCTTTTTTTCACGAATTTTTCTTCTTTTTTTTTCTGCTTCTTCACCCGTGCCCTCTTTGATACTTTGTTGGCACACAATCAGACACATAAATCCCTTCCCCCACACTTGTTTGCTGCCCAATAACGAACAAAGGGAATTCACTCTAAGTCATGCTTAGCTATGCCTTAAGAACAAGGGTAAGGATGGTCCTAATCTAGGCTAGGTAGGGATAATGTGGGTAAACAAAAAACATAGGCTAAACAAGGCTCAAAAGGGTTAAACCTACAAAACAAATAACATAGGAAGGTTCGGCTATTTGGCACTGGTTCACTACACAACTTCATCTTGTTTATGTGTTATGCTAATCAATTTCATGCTTTGAATGAAACGGGTATGAGTTCTAGTATTTGGAACTAAATGATGAAATGCCTTCTAAGTAGCAACCAAGCAAAGAATAATGAGATCATGCAACGACTTTAGAAAACAAAGAATGCACAGATTTTTAACTCTCCAAAGAACGTTAAAGGCTCAAGTCTCTCAGGGTTGTAGCGTTAGTTTGAGATTCTTCCTTCAAGCATGTTACAAAAACTGATTTTTTCTCTTTTTGATTAAACATGAATTCATGAACTATAACCATAATCAAGCATAAACCAGAGAGCAATTCAAACCTCCATCCATGTTTATAACTTTCCTCAATAGTCATGCAATTAAAAACCAAATCCTCATCATTGTGTTGGAAGGTACCCTAAGACACAAACAAACACACAAAAACAACTCTTTTTGGGTTTTTCAAAACAATTTTTCAAATTTTTATGGTATTTTCGGATTTTCTTTTCAAAACACACTAAAAGACTCCAAAACAGCTTAAAAACACTTAAAAACACTGAAAACAACATTCAAAGTGATAGGTGATAAAAACCCACGAATTTCGTGCAAAACACTTTGTTACCCCCCCCCCCCCCCACACTTAAATCAAACATTGTCCTCAATGTTTCAAACATAAACGCACACACAAGCAAGCAAACAACACTACTAACACACATAACAGATATGGCAAAACAAAAGCAATAAAGAGAGAGTGTAAGAACGCAAATCTGGTTTTGGAGCTAGAATTCCATCGTTCTCTCGTTTGAACACATGGGTTGCCTCCCAAGAAGCGCTTGCTTTAATGTCTTCCAGCCGGACGATACTTCCATTTAAGTTCCCATGGTACCCACGGCATGCAGATGTAGTTCTTCCACCACATGCTCCTCAAACAGCTCGTGCATTGGATCTTTGAATGGTAAGGGATAGTGATCTTTCCGGATTGTGGCATTGAACATCCTAAAATCAATGTAATCATGCCCACCAGCTTGGATTTGATTGGGAATCTGCACCATACAAGGTAACAACCTATTAGTTGAAATGGGAATCAAATCTGGAATAGATGGCTTACCAATGTACTGCAATGAAGTGGCAGCACTATGAACATTCTTCCCCATGATTTTTTCGACCAATTGGGGCATTTTGAGGGCAGTGGCTGTATGGTCCTTGTGCTCCACTCCAATTCCCTCGTTTTGTATGGTTCTTGATGTATCCTTTGTGCTTGAACGGTCCGGCCCTATCTTTTTTATTTTATCCATGGCAAAACAAGAACGAACAACGTTAGGATTCTCAACAGACTTAGAAACATTAAATTTAATCTTATCACTACCAAACTTCATAGTTAACGTTCCCTTGGCCACATCAATCTTGGTTTGGGCTGTTTTCATGAATGGTCGCCCAAGTAAGAGTGGTAATGGATGGGAATGGTCTGAATCCTCCATGTCAAGCACATAGAAATCTGCAGGAAAAATCAAGTGGTCTACCTGCACCAAAACATCTTCCAAAACTCCTTTTGGGTATGCATTAGATCGATCGGCTAATTGGATAATAACACCATCATTTTTAAGCTCTCCTAGATTCATAGATGCATAAACAGAATATGGCATGACATTTATTGATGCACCTAAGTCTAACATGGCAGATTCAAAACGAGTATTTCCAATAACACAAGGAATTGTAAAACTACCCGGATCTTTGCATTTAGGGGGTAATTTCCTTTGTAAAACAGCAGAGACATTCTCACTTACTTGAACCACTTCTTTGTTAGAAATCCTTTTCCTTGTTGTACAAAGCTCTTTCAAAAACTTAGCATACCTTGGGACCTGCTTTATTGCATCAAGGAGTGGGATATTGACTTGAACTTTCCGGAATGTCTCTAGAATGTCTTTTTCAGCATCCTCTTTCTTTGATTGCTGCAACCTGCCAGGAAAGGGCACAATTAGTGGAGTAGAGCTAGAAGAATTCATATTGGAACTTACCTTGATGGTTGGGGCCGGTTTAGAAGTGGGAATTGGCTGCGGCAAAGATGTCTCTTTCCTTGCCGTGGGTTTGGGTGATTCATCCTCCTCCAATTGCAGCTTCGTGTCCTCTTCTTGACTTGATCTAGATGGTTGTGAATCAGTTCCAACCTGCTTACCACTTCTCAACGTGATTGCTTGGGCGGTTTCAAATCCTCCTTTGGGATTAACAACGGTTGAACTAGGCAATCTGCCTTGTTCTCTGAATTGGCCCATGAATTCAGCCATTTGCCCCATTTGTTTCTTCAATTCGTCCACCTCTTTAGCTTGATTCTTTATGCTCTGTATGTCCTGCGTCAAAGAGGTTAGTACTTGAAGAATTTTATCATTATCTAACAACGAACCTGAATTGGTTTGGGCCGAAATTGGTTGAGGTTGTGTGGCTGCATATGGCCTTGGAAACATCCCAGGGGGCTGTCTAAATTCGCCTTGTTGCTGTGCTTGTTGAGAGTCCCTCCACTTGAAGTTTGGATGATCTCTCCATCCTGGATTGTATGTATTGGAAAAGGGATCGTTCAACGTTCACCTCAGGGATCTTCAATGATACATAACATGCCAAAGATCATTACTCCCACAGATTTTAGTTATCCCTACCCTTGAGCACATACTTAATCAAAGTTACCACACATTAGCTCGCATTTAATCAATTAAAACAACATTTTGAATGTAGTAACATGCCTTAGAGAATCCCTCAATTCCTTACTAGATATGCACTCAATCACACAGATTTTCTGACTACACTCCCTACACTAGTTATATGTGAGAAGATTGATGTAAATATGAAAACTAATACTCACATATGTATCAACAAAGAAAAGTAATTTCTGGAATGCATGTTTAGATATGATCTCATGAATGGAATGCTACTACTTAGACGCGAGAACCAGGGACACCATATGATCATACCAATCCCAAACTCCACATATTGAAACACACAACACTCAAGATTGAAGTCAAGGGTTGTAACGGGGCTAGGGGTATTGGCTAACAAAGAAAGGTAAGGAAAACAAACGTTCTTAAAGCAATAGCAAGCAAAGCAATGAATATGACACTTAGAACTCCCTTTCTTGAATGCAGCCGCACACTTTGAACACAAAGGGGAAGATTACACATATTTTAGGGCCGAATTCAACTTTTTGGACCCCTTCTTCAACAATCAACACTTGTGAACTCTTTTTCACATCTTTTCAACTCCTTTTTCATTCTTTTCACAACTCTTTTCTTTTTTTTCCTTCTTTTTTTCTACGAATTTTTCTTCTTCTTTTTTTTTCTTTCCTTTCTTTTCTTTTCTTTTCCGTGCCCTTGTTTGATACTTTGTTGGCACACAATCAGACACATAAATCCCTTCCCCCACACTTGTTTTACCACCCAAATAACGAACAAAGGGAATTCACTCTAAGTCATGCTCACTATGCCTTAAGAACAAGGGTAAGGATGGTCCTAATCTAGGCTAGGTAAGGATAATGTGGGTAAACAAAGAACATAGGCTAAACAAGGCTCAAAAGGGTGAAACCTACAATACATATGCAAAGGGTTAGGCTTTTTAGCTCTGGTTTTAAACTAAACAACTTCATCTTGAATATGTGTTATGCTAATCAATTTCATGCTTTGAATGAAACGGGTATGAGTTCTAGTATTTGGAACTAAATGATGAAACGCCTTCTAAGTAGCAACCAAGCAAAGAATAATGAGATCATGCAACGACTTTAGAAAACAACAATGCACAGATTATTAACTCTCCAAATAAACGTTAAAGGCTCAAGTCTCTCAGGGTTGTAGTGTTAGTTTGAGATTCTTCCTTCAAGCATGTTACAAAAACTGATTTTTATCCTTTTTGTGATTACATGTGAATTCATGAATGTCAACTACAACCAAGCATAAACCAAAGAGCAATTCAAACTTTCATCCATGTTTGTAACTTTCTTTAACAGTTATGCAATTAAAAACCAAATCCTCATCATTGTGTTGGAAGGTACCCTAAGACACAAACAAACACACAAAAACAACTCTTTTTGGGTTTTTCAAAACAATTTTTCAAATGTTTATGGTATTTTCGGATTTTCTTTTCAAAACACACTAAAAGACTCCAAAACAGCTTAAAAACACTTAAAAACACTGAAAACAACATTCAAAGTGATAGGTGATAAAAACCCACGAATTTCATGCAAAAAACACTTTGTTACCCCCCCCCACACTTAAACCAAACATTGTCCTCAATGTTTCAAACGTATACTCACAGAAAGCAAACAGCAATCAACACAACTAACTAACATAACAAGATGGCAAAGGAAAAGCAATAAAGAGTAGGGTTTAGAAACTCAAATCTGGTTTTGGAGCCGGAGAGTTCCTAGGTCGTCTTTATTTGCATGGGTTGCCTCCCAAGAAGCGCTTGCTTTAACGTCTTCCAGCCGGACGATTCTTCCTTCTATTATGCTTCATTGGAGGCCACGGCATGCAGAGGTAGTTCTTCCACCACATGCTCCTCAAACAGCTCGTGCATTGGATCTTTGAATGGTAAGGGATAGTGATCCTTCCGGATTGTGGCATTGAACATCCTAAAATCAATGTAATCATGCCCACCAACTTGGATTTGATTGGGAATCTGCACCATACAAGGTAACAACCTATTAGTTGAAATGGGAATCGAATCTGGAATAGATGGCTTACCAATGTACTGCAATGAAGTGGCAGCACTATGAACATTCTTCCCCATGATATTTTCGACCAATTGGGGCATTTTGAGGGCAGTGGCTGTATGGTCCTTGTGCTCCACTCCAATTCCCTCGTTTTGTATGGTTCTTGATGTATCCTTTGTGCTTGAACGGTCCGGCCCTATCTTTTTTATTTTATCCATGGCAAAACAAGAACGAACAATGTTAGGATTCTCAACAGACTTAGAAACATTAAATTTAATCTTATCACCACCAAACTTCATAGTTAACGTTCCCTTGGCCACATCAATCTTGGTTTGGGCTGTTTTCATGAATGGTCGGCCAAGTAAGAGTTGTAATGGATGGGAATGGTCTGAATCCTCCATGTCAAGCACATAGAAATCTGCAGGAAAAATCAAGTGGTCTACCTGCACCAAAACATCTTCCAAAACTCCTTTTAGATATGCATTAGAACGATCGGCTAATTGGATTATAACACCATCGTTTTTAAGCTCACCTAAGTTCATAGATGCATAAATAGAGTATGGCATGACATTAATTGAAGCTCCTAAGTCTAACATAGCATGTTCAAACTTAGTACTACCAATAACGCAAGGAATTGTAAAACTACCCGGATCTTTGCATTTAGGGGGTAATTTCCTTTGTAGAACAGCAGAGACATTCTCACTTACTTGAACCACTTCTTTGTTAGAAATCCTTCTCCTTGTTGTACAAAGCTCTTTCAAAAACTTAGCATACCTTGGGACTTGCTTTATTGCATCAAGGAGTGGGATATTGACTTGAACTTTCCGGAATGTCTCTAGAATGTCCTTTTCAGCATCCTCTTTCTTTGATTGCCACAACCTGCCAGGAAAGGGCACAATTAGTGGAGTAGAGCTAGAAGAATTCATATTGGAACTTACCTTGATGGTTGGGGATGGCTGCGGCAAAGATGTCTCTTTCCTTGCCGTGGGTTTGGGTGATTCATCCTCCTCCAATTGCAGCTTTGTGTCCTCTTCTTGACTTGATCTAGATGGTTGTGAATCAGTTCCAACCTGCTTACCACTTCTCAACGTGATTGCATTGGCGGTTTCAAATCCTCCTTTAGGATTAACAACGGTTGAACTAGGCAATCTGCCTTGTTCTCTGAATTGGCCCATGAATTCAGCCATTTGCCCCATTTGTTTCTTCAATTCGGCCACCTCTTTAGCTTGATTCTTTATGCTCTGTATGTCCTGCGTCAAAGAGGTTAGTACTTGAAGAATTCTATCATTATCAACGGACGAACCTGATTTGGTTTGGGCAGGTTGAGGCTGTGGTGGTTCATATGGCTTTTGATAGATCTCCTCAGATGGCTGCCAATACCCTTCTTGTCGTGAGCCCTGCTTCAAAGAGGTTAGTACGTCACGAATTTCATCATAACTCACAGGCATACTTGAATTCGATTGGAATTGTTGTGGGGGAGGTTGTGGTGGCTGCACAGATCTTGAATAGAACTCCTCCTCTTGCTGCCAATATCCACCTTGTTGAATTTGTTGAGGTTCCTCCCACATATAATCTGAATAATCTCTCCAATCCGAATTGTAAGCGTTGGAAAACATGTTGTCCCTTGATTGGTTATGGCTTTGATAACCCCAAGCACCTCCGTTTGCAGTGAATTGACGAGTTTGATGTCCTTGCCCATAGGGTACATTAAATGTAGGGGCAGTGTGCAATGTGGTTCTTTTGGCAATCTGGGACAATTGAGAAGTAAGATTGGCCAATTGAGCTTGAATATTGGCAATTGCCATGTCTAGTACCTGAAACAAAGAAAACAAAACGACACAAAATCAAAAACTCAAACGTAAAAATAAAAACACAAACAGAAACACGGGGGATTAGCAAATTTGCTAATCCCCGGCAACGGCGCCAAAATTTGATGTGAGAATTACTTGACACTCAAATTAAAACCCTATCGACGTAGTATATGAAAGTAGGGATCGTTTAAGGCCGGGGATTAGAAGGGATGCTAATCTATACAAATTAAACTCTAAAACACTAAAACTGGACTCTAGACAATGAAAACAGGTACTATGGGTCAATCTGAACGAATTTTAACTTCAAACAACTTAAAACAACCTAACTTGACTCAAATAACACAAAACAAACTTAAAACAACAAATAAAACTCAACTAGGCAGATTCTAGACACTAGAGACTCAAAACAGGCTAAATAGACTCAAAACAACCAAACTAACTTAAACAGACTCAAAACAGATTCTAAGGGGTGAATTGGATGACTTTTGGACTAGTTAGACTCAAAACACTAAAAGGAGACAGATTTGGACGAATTTAAACAAACTAAGACTCAATTAAGAACTAAGGGGGTTTTTGGACGATTTAAGCAAAACTAAGCAGATTTAAGCAAACAAAGTAAATTGAAAGAGATAAAGGTGAATTCAGGGGTGAAAACTAGTTAGAGGGTTCTTCTCCACACATGAACATATGCATATAAATCGATTTCCAGTTATTCTTTCGATAAACCATGAATGACAATGCTCCAAATTAATTGTATAGAACTAATTAATTTTCAGATTTCCCTAAGTTCATTGAATTGAATGGATAACGCATCACAACCAAATTATTCTTATCAAGTTCCCTAACTATGGAAGACGCATGATAGAGATACATATCAAAGATCATTAAGTTCCATGGAAATCTTAAACATTGACAAGGCATTCATAACTATGGAATACGCATGTTACTCTTGCCTAGGATTTACTTAACACAATTGTGACTAGCAAACTTTACTACTTGTGAATATAAGTTCATAACGATTAGGTGAAATTCCCTTATATCCTAGCATCAAATTCATGCATGTAAACTAAGTAGGCCTCCTTAATCAACACACAAGAACAAGTTCTTCATAAAACAGATAAGTAAATCACATTCATAATTTATGAAACAATAATTGAAGGTAATCAATTCATATCAAACATATGTCCATGGCTTTGAATCCACCTCTAACTAAAACGAAATTAGTTCCACATGTTCAACATAATTGAAAAACAAGTTAAATTAAACATGAAACGAAACAAGAGAAGAAAGAACTCCTCCCTCTCTAATGGAAGCCATGGCAAGGCCTTGTCTTCCCTTCTCTGCAGCAAAATATGGATTTCTGAAGGTGGGTGGTGTAGAATTCGTATGGATGGGTGGTGGTCTGCGGCAGGGCTTGGGAATATGTATATATAGCACCAAAAACCCTAGATGAATCAGATTAGGACTTCTAGAAAGCCAAATCCATCCAGAAATAGGTTCAAAACAATCAGATTTCTAATGGGAAAGGGCCTAAGGTGCGGCACAATAGGATAAGGGCAGGGAATGCCTTGCAAGGCAAGGAAAAAGGATTCAAGAAGGGAAGGAGACGCCAGATTTTTAGGCTTCTAGAAAGAATGTGTTTCTGGGCAGATTTTGGGGTTTCTAGAAGAGTTTGGGGCGCCACTTTTGTAGGAGAATGGATAGGACTTCTAGAAATCAGGTTTTAAGTCCCCTAAACTGAAGAAAACAGGTTAGGATAAGATTAGGATAAGATAAGGTAAGGATTGGATAAGATAAGATAAGATAAGGTTGTTTGGATAATGTTTTGGATAATTCTCCTTCTTTTGAGCTGATTCCTTATCTTCAATGATTTGAATTTATTTCTCCAACCTTGAAACATATTCCCAACTCCATTTAAACTCCAAATTCGTCCATCTTCATGCCCATTGCTTGTGCTATCCATTCCAAGCCCAGATTTGCTCTAAAATGCTCCAAAATGCATCTTTTTGCCAACTTTGCTTCTTGGACCTAAAAACACACGAAAATGACTTTAAACACTATACTAAGCAAAAAATAGCTAAGCAAATGCAAGAAAACACACTAACTAAGTAGCATAAATATGCTCCTATCATCACCACGGTTTTGGTATTGATTCCCAAAACCCACGGCATTGAGTGTCTCCCACCCTCCATTCTCTATCAATTGTGGGCACTTATCCGTGGGATGTCCTTGCATGGAGCACACGCCACAAGAAGCCACGGTTTGCACTTTTGGTCCTTCAACAACCTTCTTCTTGCTGAATTCCACTTATCCTTTTTCGTATGGTGATGACTCGAGAAGTTGGGAAAAACTTCTCCAAGAAAGCCCGTTTCATGCTCTCCCACGATGTGACAGTTCCGGGAGCCAATTCATACAATCAATCCTTCGCCTTTTCCAAGAGAGAAAAGGGAAAGGCCTTCATCTTCAAAATACTCCCATCGACATTGACGGGGGTCATGCTTGAACACACCACTTCGAATTCTTTCAAGTGTTTGTTCGGATCTTCCATGGACAACCCGTGGAATTTGGGGATGTGGTGCAACAAGCTTGACTTCAATTCAAACTCATCGGTCTTTCCCTGACTTGCCGCAGGGTATTGGATGCATAGAGGCACGGCATTGTCAAGTCCTGAGGCTAAAAGCTCTTTGATTGTACAATTGTCCACAGCCATGGCTTGTTCTTTCTCTTCTTGTTCTTCAAATTCAGATTCAGAGCTAGAACTAGTACCTACAACTAAGAAAACAAAACGAACTCAGAAAACAAAGAAAAACAAAAACAACTAAGACACACGACAGAAAATAGGGAGATTTGCAAGTTTGCTAATCCCCGGCAACGGCGCCAAAATTTGATGTGAGAATTACTTGACACTCAAATTAAAACCCTATCGACGTAGTATATGAAAGTAGGGATCGTTTAAGGCTGGGGATTAGAAGGGATGCTAATCTATACAAATTAAACTCTAAAACACTAAAACTGGACTCTAGACAATGAAAACAAGTACTATGAATCAATCTGAACGAATTTGAAACACTAGACAACCTAAAACAACCTAACTTGACTCAAATAACACAAAACAAACTTAAAACAACAAATAAAACTCAACTAGGCAGATTCTAGACACTAGAGACTCAAAACAGGCTAAATAGACTCAAAACAACAAAACTAACTTAAACAGACTCAAAACAGGTTCTAAGGGGTGAATTGGATGACTTTTGGACTAGTTAGACTCAAAACACTAAAAGGAGACAGATTTGGACGAATTTAAACAAACTAAGACTCAATTAAGAACTAGGGGGGTTTTTGGACGATTTAAGCAAAACTAAGCAGATTTAAGCAAACAAAGTAAATTGAAAGAGATAAAGGTGAATTCAGGGGTGAAAACTAGTTAGAGGGTTCTTCTCCACACATGAACATATGCATACGAATTGATTTCCAGTTATTCTTTCGATAAACCATGAATGACAATGCTTCGAATTAATTGTATTGAACTAATTAATTCCCAGATTTCCCTAAGTTCATTGAATTGAATGGATAACGCATCACAACCAAATTATTCTTATCAAGTTCCCTAACTATGGAAGACGCATGATAGAGATACATATCAAAGATCATTAAGTTCCATGGAAACCATAAACATTGACAGGGCATTCATAACTATGGAATACGCATGTTACTCTTGCCTAGGATTTACTTAACACAATTGTGACTAGCAATCTTTACTACTTGTGAATATAAGTTCATTGATAGGAGCATATTTATGCTACTTAGTTAGTGGGTTTCCTTGCATTTGCTTAGCTATTTGTTGCTTAGTATAGTGTTTAAAGTCATTTTCGTGTGTTTTTAGGTCCAAGAAGAAAAGTTGGCAAAAAGATGCATTTTGGAGCATTTTAGAGCAAATCTGGGCTTGGAATGGATAGCACAAGCAATGGGCATGAAGATGGACGAATTTGGAGTCTAAATGGAGTTGGGAATATGTTTCAAGGTTGGAGAAATAAATTCAAATCATTGAAGATAAGGAATCAGCTCAAAAGAAGGAGGATTATCCAAAACATTATCCAAACAACCTTATCTTATCTTATCTTATCCAACCCTTATCTTATCTTAACAAACCTTATCCTATCCTAATCCTTTTCTAATTCAATTCCTGGTACAATGAGGGTTTATTTTCTGATTGGGGGACATTTAAATTAAGTTTCTAGAAACCCTAAGCCTTGCCGCACCTAGCTTTCCAGAAAACCTGATTTCCTTGCCTTGCAAGGCTTTCTAGAAGCCTTATCCCTCCTTATCCAAGTCTGCCGCACCTTAGGCCTTTTCCCATTGGAAATCTGATTGTTTTGAGCCTATTTCTGGATGGATTTGGCTTTCTAGAAGTCCTAATCTGATTCACCTAGGGTTTTTGGTGCCTATATATATACTAATCAACCCTTTGCCGTGTACACCACCCTCCATATACACCATTCACGCCAGAAATCATCCACCACTCTCTGCCGCCCCTTTCCTTCACCATTCTCCATAGTTTCTGACCTAATTCACCCCCTGCCGAGCCATATCATCCACACAAACCCAGAAAACCCCTCTTGTGCCGCAGCTATTCAAGGAAGGAAGGAGAAGGTGCCACTCTAAGTCGTGACTACTGCTGGAGCGTTCTTAGGTGTTGTCTATCTTTGTTTTCAATGTTTCAATTCAGTTTTCTTTGTTTAATTGCTATCATGAGGAACTAAACCCCTATTAGTTAGAGGGGGAATTTGAAGCCATGAACATATGTTTCTTATGATTTGATTTACTCCAGTTATGATTTCATAAATTGTGAATGTGGTTTACTTATCTGTTTTATTAAGAACTTGTTCTTGTATGTTGATTAAGGATGCATACTTAGTTTACATGCATGAATTTGATGCTAGAATATAAGGGAATTTCACCTAATCGTTATGAACTTATATTCACAAGTAGTAAAGGTTGCTAGTCACAATCATGTTAAGTAAACCCTAGGCTGGATTAACATGCGTCTTCCATAGTTATGAATGCCTTGTCAATGTTCATGATTTCCATTGAACTTAATGATCTTTGTTGAATGTCTCTATCATGCGTATTCCATAGTTAGGGAGTTTGAGAAAGAATAATTTGGTTGTGATGCGTTATCCATTCAATTCAATGAATCTAGGGAAATCTGGGAATTGATTAGTTCAATACAATTAATTCGGAACATTGTCATTCATGGTTTATCGAAAGAGTAACTGGGAATCAAGTTGTATGCATATGTTTATGTGTGGATAAGGATCCCTCTAACTAGCCATATGTTTATGTGTGGATAAGGATCCCTCTAACTAGCCATTCACCCATTTAAATCACCAATTTCGTGCCTTTTTAAGTTGTCTTTACAATTTAGTTTGTTTAAGTTTAAATTCGTTCAAAACCAATCCCCTGCTTTTAATTTGTGTTAAGATAGTCTAAATTCGTCAAATCTTGAGTCTTTTAGTCTTTTGAGTCAATTTGAGTCTTAATTTCGTTCAAATCAATCTTAGGTGTTAGTTTTGAGTCTAGATAACTTGTTTTGTGTGTTTTAGGTCTATTTAGCTTGTTTTGAGTCTTTAGAGTCCAGAAACTGTTTAATTGAATTCTATTTGCTGTTTTGAGTTTGTTTTGAGTTATTTGAGTCAAGTGAGGTTGTTTAAAGGTGTCTAGAGTTAAAATTCGTCCAAATTGATCCCTAGTACTTGTTTTCATTGTTTTAAGTCCAGTTTAGTGTTTTAGAGTCTAATTTGTGTAGATTAGCATCCCTTCTAATCCCCGGCCTAAAACGATCCCTACTTTCATATACTACGTTGATAGGGTTTTAATTTGAGTGTCAAGTAATTCTCACATCATTCATAACGATTAGGTGAAATTCCCTTATATCCTAGCATCAAATTCATGCATGTAAACTAAGTAGGCCTCCTTAATCAACACACAAGAACAAGTTCTTCATAAAACAGATAAGTAAATCACATTGATGCGAAATATATAAGCACACAAATTAAACCCTCTTTTTGACAATTGTAGCAAAGTATGTAAGTAGGGATCGTTCTAGGCCGGGGATTAGGAGGGATTGCTAAATCACTTGAAAACTGACTCAAAAACTTAAAACAAAGTTAAAACACTAAATTAGACTCAAAGAATGCAAAACTATACTCTAAAACACTGAAACAAACCAAAAGACTCAAAACAGCAGACAAAAACTGCCTTAAAAACACAAACTGGCTGTTTTGGACTCTAAACACAATTTTGGACGAAAATAAGTTTTAACTTGACTCAGAACACTCAAAAACACAAACTAAAACAGTTTCTAACTAATTTGACACTTCAAAATAAAGGGGGAATTGGTTTTGACGAAATTGAAAACAGAACATAAACTTTGTAAAACAAAACAGATTGTAAAACGAAATTGGTTTAAATTAATGGATGGAAGGCTAGCTAAGGGGTTCTTCTCCACACATGTCATACTTGCATACAAAACGATTTCTAATTGCAATTCAATCAACCACGAATTCTCAACACTCCAAGTTAATTAGGTCCGCTTAAATTAACTTTCAGATTTCCCTTATGTCAATGAATTGGACGGAAAATGCGCATCACAATCAAATTATTCTTCAAGAGTTCTCTATATGAAAGCGCATACTAGAGATACAATCAAAGATCATTACATTCAATGGAAATCATAAGTATTGACGAGGCACTTGTAACTATGAAAGCGCATGATACTTATGCCAAGAATTTACTTAACACAATTGAGATCATCAACCTTTACTACTTGTGAATATAAGTTTGTAACAATTAGGTGAAACTTCCTTATATCCTAGCATTAGATTTATGCATGCAAACTAAGTTGGCCACCTCAATCAACACACACAAATCAGTTTTAATATGAACAGATAAGTAAATTGAATTCACAATTTATGAAACGCAATTAGAGGTAATCAAGTCATATAGCAAGCATAAACACGGTTTCGAATCACCCCCTAGCCAAGGGGGTTTAGTTCCTCATACGTACAGAACAAAGAGTATTGAATTTAAACATTGAAATCAAAGGAAAGGAAACACCTAAAACTTCCAGCAACTCAAACTTGAATGGCATGCACGTCCCAGGCTTCTCCTCCTCCTCTTCTTTGCTGCGGCACAAGGTCTAGGGACAGATTTTGGGGGTTATGAATGGTTTAGAAGGCTGGGTTATTGGCTAGGATGGATGTATGGTGCGGTAGGGAGTGAATTAGGTCAGAAACTATGGAGAACGGTGAAGGAAGGGTGCGGCAGAGAGTGGGGAAGGGTTTCTGGCGAGAATGGTTGTGTGGATGGATGAATGGATGTATATGGAGGGTGGTGTAACCTGCGGCAACCCTCTAAACTTATATATATAGGCACCACAAACCCTAGGGTAATCAGATTAGGACTTCTAGAAAGCCAAATCCATCCAGAAATAGGTTTAAAACAATCAGATTTCTAATGGGAAAAGGCCTAAGGTGCGGCAGGTTTGGATAAGGAGGGATAAGGCTTCTAGAAAGCCTTGCAAGGCAAGGAAATCAGATTCTAGAAGGGAAGGAGGCGCCAGATTTTCAGGGTTCTAGAAGGAATGTGTTTTGTGGCAGATTTTGGGGTTTCTAGAAGGATTTGGGGCGCCACTTTTATAGGACAAGGGATAGGACTTCTAGAAATCAGGTTTTAAGTCCCCTAAACTGAAGAAAACAGGTTAGGATAAGATTAGGATAAGATTGGATAAGATAAGGTAAGATAAGATTGGATAAGATAAGATAAGATAAGGTTGTTTTAGATAATGTTTTGGATAATTCTCCTTCTTTTGAGCTGATTCCTTATCTTCTTTATCTTTGACTTCTTTCTTCCATCTTCTTAGCTGATTTCAAGCCTTTATATCGTCAATTTCGTCCATCAACTTGCCTCCATGCTTGCACTACCCAATCTTGGCCCAAAAATGCTCTAGAATGCTCCAAATTGCTTCTTTTTGCATACTTGCCCTTAGAACCTGAAAATACATCAAACTAGCTTAAAAGACTACTTTAACTAAGGAAAAACAACATAAATGCACAAGAACAAGCTAACTAAGGTGCATGAATATGCTCCTATCACACATTCACAATTTATGAAACAATAACTGAAGGTAATCAATTCATATCAAACATATATCAATGGCTTTGAATCCACCTCTAACTAAAACGAAATTAGTTCCACATGTTCAACATAATTGAAAAACAAATTAAATTAAACATAGAAACGAAACAAGAGAAGAAAGAACTCCTTCTTCTCTAATGGAAGCCACGGCAAGGCCTTGTCTTCCCTTCTCTGCAGCAAAATATGGATTTCTGAATGTATATGGGGGTGTAGAATTCGTATGGATGGGTGGTGGTCTGCGGCAAGGGGGGAGAAATATATATATATATATATAGGCACCAAAAACCCTAGATGAATCAGATTAGGACTTCTAGAAATCAGGTTTTAAGTCCCCTAAACTGAAGAAAATAGGTTAGGATAAGATTAGGATAAGATAAGGTAAGATAAGATAAGGATTGGGTAAGATAAGATAAGATAAGGTTGTTTGGATAATGTTTTGGATAATTCTCCTTCTTTTGAGCTGATTCCTTATCTTCTTTATCTTCAATTTCTTTCTTCCATCTTCTTAGCTGATTTCAAGCCTTTATATCTTCAATTTCGTCCATCAACTTGCCTCCATGCTTGCACTACCCAATCTTGGCCCAAAAATGCTCTAGAATGCTCCAAATTGCTCCTTTTTGCCATCTTGACACTTTGAACCTACAAATACACGAAAATAGCTTAAAATACAAAATTAACTAAGAACTAACAACGTAAATGCATGAAAACAAAATACAAAATTAACTAAGAACTAACAACGTAAATGCATGAAAACAAGCTAACTAAGTCGCATAAATATGCTCCTATCATTCAAAGATGCTCGAATGTTTTACTTAACATGTGATAGATGTCAAAGAACAGGTAGCATAGGTGCCAAGGATCAGATGCCGCAAGCCCCTATCTTCAATGTTGAAATTTTTTATGTTTGGGGTATTGATTTCATGGGGCCCTTCCCTTCTTCTTATGGTTTTACTTATATCTTGCTTGCAGTCGATTATGTTTCCAAATGGGTAGAAGCAAAGGCTACCCGGACTAACAATTCTAGAGTGGTTGCAGATTTCATTAAAACTAACATTTTCTCTAGATTTGGGATGCCTCGGGTCTTCATCAGTGATGGAGGGTCACATTTTTGCAATCGAACCATTGAGGCGCTGTTTAAGAAATATGATGTCAAGCATAAGGTTTCAACACCTTATCATCCTCAAACAAGTGGCCAAGCCGAAGTTTCAAATAGAGAAATCAAGCAAATCTTGGAGAAAACCGTTGGGGCAACCCGGAAGGATTGGAGCTTGCGTTTAGACGATGCACTGTGGGCGTATCGAACAGCCTACAAAACACCCCTAGGGATGTCTCCATTTCGGCTGATCTATGGCAAGCCGTGCCACCTACCCGTAGAACTAGAGCACAAGGCGCATTGGGCTGTGAAAACATTCAATTTGGACTTAGATGCTGCTGGAATGCATAGAAAGCTCCAATTGAATGAACTTGAGGAGCTAAGGAACGAAGCATATGAGAATGCCCGGATTTACAAGGAGAAAACAAAGGCGTTTCATGACCAGATGATTCGGGGCAAAACATTCTCTATTGGGCAGAAAGTGTTGCTTTTCAATTCCCATTTACGTTTATTTCCTGCTAAGTTACGTTCCAAGTGGATTGGACCTTTTGTTGTTACTAATGTTTTTCCATATGGTGCAGTTCAAGTCCAAAGCTTACAGAATGGGCAAGAATTCAAGGTAAACGGACATCGATTGAAGCAATACTATGAAAGTGCCGTGGGGCAGGTTGCGGAGGAAGTCCCTCTCCAGGCCGTGGGCTCCAATGGGGAGTGAATGAGTTCTTCGTCCGGCTGCAAGACGTTAAAGCAAGCGCTTCTTGGGAGGCAACCCATGCATTCAACAAAGGAGGACCTAGGAATCACTCCAATTCCAGATTTGCGTTCCTAAACTCTTCTCTTTGTTGTTGTTTCGTTTCTGCCAAGTTTAGTTTGTTTAGTTGCTGTTTCTTTGTTTACTTGTGATTTGTGTGAGTTTATGCTTGAAACATTGAGGACAATGTTTGATTTAAGTGTGGGGGGGGTAACAAAGTGTTTTTGATGCAAATTCGTGGGATTTTACCACCCATTACTTCAAGAGTTGTTTCAAGCTATTTTTAAGTGTTTTTAGGCTGTTTTGGTGTGTTTTAGTGTGTTTTGGCATAAAAATCCGAAAATCTCATAAAAATTTGAAAAATTGTTTTGAAAAACCCAAAAAGAGTCGTTTGTGTGTATGTTTGTGTCTTAGGGAACCTTCCAACACAATGATGAGGATTTGGTTTTTAATTGCATGGCTGTTAAAGAAAGTTATAACATGGATAAAAGTTTGATTTACTCTTTGGTTTATGCTTGGTTGTGGTTATAATTTATGAATTCACATGCAATCTTAAAGGATAAAATCAGTTTTTGTAACATGCTTGAAGGAAGGAACTCGAATTAACGCTACAACCTTGTGAGACTTGAGCCTAAAACATTCTTTTGGAGAGTTATAATCTGTGCATTCTTGCTTTCTAAAGTCGTTGCATGATCTCATTATTCTTTGCTTGGTTGCTACTTAGAAGGCGTTTCATCATTTAGTTCCAAATACTAGAACTCATGCCCGTTCCATTCAAAGCATGACATTGATTTGCATACCACATATCAAGATGAAGTTGTGTAGTGACCACCATAGCCAAACAGCCGTACCCCCTTTTCATATGTTTTGTAGGTTTAACCCCTTTGAGCCTTGTTTAGCCTATGTTCTTTGTTAACCCACACTATCCTCACCTAGCCTAGATTAGGAGCATCCATACCCTTGTTCTTGAAGCATAGTGAAGCATGACTTAAAAAGAATTCCTTTTGATTGACTTCTTGCAGAAAACAAGTGTGGGGGAAGGGATTTGTGTGTGTTTGTGTGCCAAGAAAAAGAAATAAGGCATGGGTTTGAGATAAAAAGAAAATTCGTGGAAAAAGAAAAAGAAAAAGAAAAAGTCGTGAAAAGAATGAAAAAGAGTTGAAAATTATATGAAAAAGAGTTCTAAAGTGTTGTTTGTTGAAGAAAGGGTCCAAAACATTGAATTCAGCCCTAAGAGTGTGTAAATCTTCCCTTTTTGTGTTTAAAGTGATTTCTACATTCAAAAGTGAATTCTAAGTGTTGATTTCATTGCTTTGCTTGCTATTCTTTAAGAACCCTTGTTTTCCATATCCTTTCTTTCTTACCCAACACCTTTAGCCCCGTTACAACCCTTTAACTTTGATCTTGGGTGTTATGTGTTTCAATATGTGGAGTTTGGAATTGGTATGAGCATATGGTGTCACTGGTTCTCGCATCTAAGTAGTAGCATTCCATTCATGAGATCATATCTAAACAAGCTTATTAACTCCAGAAATTGCTTTCTTTGCTATAACATATGTGAGTGTTCGTTTTCATGTTTACATCAATCTTCTCACATATACCTAGTGTAGGGTGTGTAGTCAGAAATTTTGAGTGAAAATTGAGTGCATATCTTGTAAGGAACTGAGGGAATTCTCTAAGGCGTGTTACTACATTCAAAATGTTGTTTTAATTGCTTAAATGCGAGCAAGTGAATGGTGACCATGATTAAGTATGTGCTCAAGTGTTAAGTTGACTAAAATCTGTGGGAATGATTGTTTTTGACATGTCATGTGCATTGGAAATCCCTGAGGTGATTATTGGAAGGTGTAGGTTGTGTTTTGTTTGTTTTGTTTCGTTTTGTTTTCTTTGTTTGTTTTGTTTTGCTCGAGGACTAGCAAAAGCTAAGTGTGGGGGTATTTGATAGGAGCATATTTAGGCGACTTAGTTGGCTTGTTCTTGTGCATTTATGTTGTATTTTCTTAGTTATTTTAGTCTTTTAAGCCATTTTCGTGTGTTTTCAGGTTCTAAGGGCAAAGTATGCAAGAAAGTGCATTTTGGAGCTTTTTGGAGCAAAATTGGGCTTGGGATGGACATCACATGTTTGGAGCAAAAGGAATGGACGAAATTGAAGACTTGAAGAAGTTAGGATTCCTAATCAACGAAGGATTCCTAATCAAAGAAGGATTCCTACTTGAAGTAGGAAAGTTAAGCCAATATTTCCTATTTTGGGTTGACCTTTCCTAATCCTAAATATTCCTAAGTTCCAGCAACATTGAAGGCCTCCTATACATTTTAGGACACAAAGTGAACTTCCCTTGTACCTAAAGAACTCTTGCCGCACCTTCCCTTGCTTTCCCCATCCTTGCCGTGCAAGGCATCCCTTTATTACCCAAAATCTGGACCTAAAACATAAAGGAAACCCTTTTGCCTTGCCTTGCAAGGCCTTGCCTTACCCTTTCCACCTTTGCCGCACGTACTTGCCCAATTCCCTTGGGATTCTGACTTTAATTCCTTTTTCCCTTCAGGTTTTGATTTAATTTCTGTTTCCTAAATTGTTCCCTAGCTTTATTACTGATAGGAGCATATTTATGCACCTTAGTTAGCTTGTTCTTGTGCATTTATGTTGTTTTTCCTTAGTTAAAGTAGTCTTTTAAGCTAGTTTGATGTATTTTCAGGTTCTAAGGGCAAGTATGCAAAAAGAAGCAATTTGGAGCATTCTAGAGCATTTTTGGGCCAAGATGGGGTAGTGCAAGCATGGAGGCAAGTTGATGGACGAAATTGAAGATATTAAGGCTTGAAATCAGCTAAGAAGATGGAAGAAAGAAGTGAAAGATAAAGAAGATAAGGAATCAGCTCAAAAGAAGGAGAATTATCCAAAACATTATCTAAAACAACCTTATCTTATCTTATCTTATCTTATCCAATCCTTACCTTATCTTACCTTATCTTATCCAATCTTATCCTAACCTGTTTTCTTCAGTTTAGGGGACTTAAAACGTGATTTCTAGAAGTCTTATCCCTTGTCCTATAAAAGTGGCGTCCCAAATCCCTCTAGAAGCCCCAAAATCTGCCACAAAACACATTCCTTCTAGAACCCTGAAAATCTGGCGCCTCCTTCCCTTCTAGAATCCTTTTTCCTTGCCTTGCAAGGCATTCCCTGCCCTTATCCTATTGTGCCGCACCTCTCAGGCCTTTTCCCTCTTGGATTCTGATTGTTAGGCCCTTTTCCTTGTGGATTTGGGTTCTACAAATCCTTTTTAGAAATTAATTGGACCACAATGTTTTTTCCAAATTAATTGCCGCACCTAGGGCCCTAATTCCTTGTGCAATGCTGAGTCCAAGCCCTAATCTGATTACCCTAGGGTTTGTGGTGCCTATATATATAAGTTTAAAGGGTTGTCGCAGGTTACACCACCTCCATACACACCATTCTCGCCAGAAACTCTTCACCACTCTCTGCCGCACCCTTCCTTCACCATTCTCCATAGTTTCTGACCTAATTCACTCCCTGCCGCACCATACATCCATCCTAGCCATTAACCCAGCCTTCTACACCATTCATAACCCCCAAAATCTGTCCCAAGACCTTGTGCCGCAGAAAAGAGGAGGAGAAGGAGCCCTGGGACGTGCATGCCATTCAAGTTTGACTTGCTGGAAGTTTTAGGTGTTTTTTTTCCTTTGATTTCAATGTTTAAATTCAATACTCTTTGTTCTGTACGTATGAGGAACTAAACTCCCTCTGGCTAGGGGGGATTCGAAACCATGTTTATGCTTGCTATATGATTTGATTACCTCTAGTTGTGATTCATAAATTGTGATTTCAATTTACTTATCTGTTCATATTAAAACTGATTTGTGTGTGTTGGTTGAGAGTGCACGCTTAATTGTCATGCATAAATCTAATGCTAGGATATAAGGAAGTTTCACCTAATCGTTACAGAATTATATTCACAAGTAGTAAAGGTTGATGATCTCAATTGTGTTAAGTAAATTCTTGGCATAAGTATCATGCGCTTTCATAGTTACAAGTGCCTCGTCAATACTTATGATTTCCATTGAACGTAATGATCTTTGATTGTATCTCTAGTATGCGCTTTCATATAGAGAACTCTTGAAGAATAATTTGATTGTGATGCGCAGTTTCCATCCAATTCATTGACATAAGGGAAATCTGAGAGTTAATTTAAGCGGACCTAATTATCTTGGAGTGTTGAGAATTCGTGGTTTATTGAATTGCAATTAGAAATCGTTTTGTATGCAAGTATGACATGTGTGGAGAAGAACCCCTTAGCTAGCCTTCCATCCATTAATTTAAACCAATTTCGTTTTACAATCTGTTTTGTTTTACAAAGTTTATGTTTTGTTTTCAATTTCGTCAAAACCAATTCCCCCTTTATTTTGAAGTGTCAAGTTGGTTAGAAATCAATTTAGTTTGTGTTTTTAAGTGTCTGGAGTCAAGTTATAAACTGTTTTCGTCCAAATTCTTCCTTAGTGCTCAAAACTGCCCAGAAAGTGGTTTTAAGGCAGTTTTGAGTGTTTGTTTGCTGTTTTGAGTCTTTTGGTTTGTTTTAGTGTTTTAGAGTATAGTTTTGCATTCTTTGAGTCTAATTTAGTGTTTTAACTTTGTTTTAAGTTTTTGAGTCAGTTTTCAAGTGGTTTAGCAATCCCTCCTAATCCCCGGCAACGGCGCCAAAAATTTGATGCAAAATATATAAGCACACAAATTTACAAAGTTTATGTTTTGTTTTCAATTTCGTCAAAACCAATTCCCCCTTTATTTTGAAGTGTCAAGTTAGTTAGAAATCAATTTAGTTTGTGTTTTTAAGTGTCTGGAGTCAAGTTATAAACTGTTTTCGTCCAAATTCTTCCTTAGTGCTCAAAACTGCCCAGAAAGTGGTTTTAAGGCAGTTTTGAGTGTTTGTTTGCTGTTTTGAGTCTTTTGGTTTGTTTTAGTGTTTTAGAGTATAGTTTTGCATTCTTTGAGTCTAATTTAGTGTTTTAACTTTGTTTTAACTTTGTTATTTTCGTTTGGTTTAATTAGATCAGATTCTGACCTTGTTTTTGTTTCTTGTTTTAGGTACTAGTTTATGACTCGGAGTTCTCATCCAGTTCATGAACATATTCTGGACTTTGACGCCGATTTCGAGCGAGAGTTAAGACGAAAGAGGAAGAATCCAGAACCAAGTGAATCAAGTGCAAGTTCAGAAGCCGAATCTGAATTTGAAGAGGAAGTGGACGACATGGCTGTGGGTAATCGTACAATCAAAGAGCTTTCAGCCTCAGGACTTGACAATGCCGTGCCCTTATGCATTCAATACCCTAGGGCGGCTCAAGGCAAAACTGATGAGTTTGAATTGAAGTCAAGCTTGTTGCATCACATTCCTAAGTACCATGGGCTGTCCATGGAAGACCCAAACAAGCATTTGAAGGAATTCGAGGTGGTGTGCTCAAGCATGACACCAATCAACGTAGATGGAAGTATTCTGATGATGAAGGCCTTCCCCTTTTTTCTCTTGGAAAAGGCAAAGGATTGGTTGTATGAATTGGCCCCCGGAACTGTCACATCATGGGAGAGCATGAAACGGGCTTTCTTGGAGAAGTTTTTCCCAACTTCTCGAGTCATCCTCCTACGAAAAAGGATAAGTGGAATTCAACAAGAAGCAGGTGAATCTTTTCCTACTTATTATGAACGTTTTAAATCTCTTGTTGCTTCATGTCCACAGCATCAGATGAAGGAGGAACTTCTCCTACAATATTTCTACGAGGGACTTCTACCAATCGAACGTCAAATGCTAGATGCCTCAGCGGGAGGAGCCTTGGTGGACAAGACCCCCACGGCAGCCAAGACATTGATAGCCAATCGAGCGTTGAACGCTCAACAATACGAAGGTGTTGGGCAAAGGAGCATCCCACGGCAACACCAAGTCAATGAGGTAAGTGCCATAACCGAACTTCAAAATCAAATGGCTAACCTTACTACTTTGCTTTCTCAGGTGGTGGAAGGTCCAAAAGTACAAAATGTAGCTTCTTGTGGCGTGTGCTCCATGCAAGGACATCCCACAGATAAGTGCCCACAATTGATAGAGAATGGAGGGTGGGAGACACTCAATGCCGTGGGTTTTGGCAATCAATACCAACCACGTGGTGATCCTTTTTCCAATACCTACAACCCTGGGTGGCGTGATCATCCAAATTTCAAATGGCGAGAACCCCAACAAGGCCAACAACAGAGCGGATTTAGGCAACAACCCCCGGGTTTCTATCAGAAGCCGTTGGCACCAACTCAAGCCCAAGCACAACCTGCCCAAAACAAATCAGGTTCTTCAGTTGATAATGATCAGATTTTTCAATTCCTAACTTCTATGGCGCAGGGTATGCAAACTAGGGACAAGAAGGTGGACGAGTTGGAGAAGCAGGTAGGACAGATTGCCGAGTTCATGGGGCAATTTCGAGAGCAAGGCAAGTTGCCAAGTTCAACCGTTGTCAATCCAAAAGGTGGATTCGAATCTGCAAAAGCCATGAGTCTGCGAAGTGGGAAGCAAGTAGGATCTGACCCTAAACCATCCAAATCATGTTCCAATGAGGAGGACGAGTTGAGAATTGAAGAGAAGGAGCAAAGCCCACTCACGGGAAAGGTGGAAACACCTTTGCCGCAAGCCCTAAGTGATCCTATACCATCCAATTTGTCCAATAGAGGTAAAAACGTGTCAAATTCAGTTCCTACCAATGTTTTTCCTTCGAATGTGCCTTTTCCAAATAGGTTCAAGCAAACAAAGAAAGAAGAAGCAGAAAAGGACATTCTTGAGACGTTTAGGAAAGTTCAAGTCAATATTCCCCTTTTGGATGCAATTAAGCAAGTCCCCAGGTACGCCAAGTTCTTGAAGGAACTTTGCACTAATAGGAGGAGGATTTCGACCAAGGAGGTTGTAAAAGTGGGTGAAAATGTCTCAGCCATCTTGCAACGCAAGCTACCCCCTAAATGCAAAGATCCGGGTAGTTTTACAATTCCGTGTGTCATTGGTAATTCTAGGTTTGAATCTGCCATGTTAGACTTAGGTGCATCTACAAATGTCATGCCATATTCAATTTATGCATCTATGAACCTAGGAGCGTTGAAAAACGATGGTGTTATCATACAATTGGCCGATAGATCTAATGCCTATCCAAAGGGAGTTTTGGAGGATGTTTTGGTGCAGGTTAATCACTTGATATTCCCGGCGGATTTCTACGTGCTTGAAATGGATGAATCGGACCATTCCCCGTCATTGCCCATCCTCCTTGGAAGGCCATTCATGAAAACTGCTCGCACGAAGATTGATGTGTTTAATGGCACTTTGACGATGGAATTTGATGGGGAAGTTATTAATTTCAATCTTTCTGATTCTATGAAGTACCCTAGTGAGAATCATTCATGTTTTGCTATTGATATAATTGACTCTTTGGCACAGGACCATTTGGACAATTTGAAGGACGATGCACTTGAATTGGCCATTGCACAAGGAAGGGACATGCACAACATTGAAACAGCCACAAAAGCAACCCACGGCATGCATGAAGCATCCTTTGCCGTGCCCCCTAGTGAGGATGTCATTGAGATGGTGGCTGCCCTTGAGTCACTGCCATCACAATCTGGTAAGTTTTTTGACCCAATTTTAAGTTCAGTTTCGGCTAATAAGATGCTTCCCTCAGTTGTGCAGCCACCTACACTTGAACTTAAGCCTTTGCCAAGTCACTTGAAGTACGTTTTCTTGGGAGAAGATGAGACATTGCCCGTCATCATCTCATCCTCACTCAAGGCACAAGAGGAAAACAAATTGGTGAGGGTGCTAAAAGAGTACAAAACAGCAATTGGATGGACTTTGGCCGACATAAAGGGAATTAGCCCTACCACGTGCATGCATCGCATACTTCTAGAGGAGGGGTCCAAAACATCTCGAGAGGCTCAACGCCGTCTCAACCCTCCGATGATGGAAGTTGTGAAGAAGGAGATAATCAAGCTTTTGGATTGTGGAGTGATCTATCCAATCTCGGATAGTAGGTGGGTTTCACCCGTTCAATGTGTGCCAAAGAAATCTGGTGTGACAGTGGTAGCCAATGCCGAGAACGAACTTGTTCCTACACGCATTCAAACCGGTTGGAGGGTGTGCATCGACTATAGGAAGCTAACCGCCACCACAAGGAAGGATCACTTCCCACTGCCATTTATTGACCAAATGCTTGAGAGGTTAGCAGGTTATGCTTTCTATTGTTTTCTTGATGGTTATTCTGGTTATAATCAAATTGTCATAGCACCCGAGGATCAAGAAAAAACTACTTTCACATGCCCCTTTGGTACTTTTGCATATCGTCGCATGCCTTTTGGTTTATGTAA
Organism: Heteromeles arbutifolia; assembly: GCA_024362995.1. Taxonomy (NCBI): domain Eukaryota; kingdom Viridiplantae; phylum Streptophyta; class Magnoliopsida; order Rosales; family Rosaceae; genus Heteromeles; species Heteromeles arbutifolia. The sequence continues at coordinate 30,143,495 of JANCRC010000002.1, read as the reverse complement.
TGCACCTGCCACATTTCAAAGATGCATGATGAGCATATTTTCTGATTATGTTGAGAAAATAATTGAAGTTTTCATGGATGATTTTAGCGTTTTTGGTGACTCCTTTGATGGTTGCTTGCATAATCTTAGTTTGATTCTAAAACGTTGCGTTGAAACTAACCTTGTTCTCAATTGGGAAAAATGTCATTTCATGGTTAAGCAAGGCATAGTTCTAGGTCATATCATCTCTGAAAATGGCATTGAGGTTTATAAGTCAAAAATAGATCTTGTACGTCACTTACCCTCTCCGACTTCGGTTAGAGAGGTTCGTTCTTTTCTTGGCCATGCAGGTTTCTATCGTAGGTTTATCAAAGATTTCTCAAAGGTTGCACAACCTCTTTGCCGTCTCCTACAAAAAGAAGTGGCGTTTGAATTCACCAAGGAGTGCACGACATCATTCAACCAACTCAAGGAGTTGTTGACCACGGCACCCATTATTGTTCCACCAGATTGGAGCCTACCTTTCGAGCTTATGTGTGATGCGTCCGATTATGCTTTAGGGGCTGTTTTGGGACAAAGAAAGGACAAGAGGCCGCATGTCATCTACTATGCCTCACGAACATTGAATGATGCCCAGTTGAACTATTCCACTACGGAAAAAGAACTTCTTGCCGTTGTTTTTGCTTTAGATAAGTTTAGATCATATCTAATTGGTACTAAAGTAATTGTGTTCACTGACCATGCAGCATTGAAGTACTTGCTCACCAAAAAGGAGGCCAAGCCACGGCTAATTCGTTGGATATTGCTACTTCAAGAGTTCGACATTGAGATTCGTGACAGGAAGGGAAGTGAAAACGTGGTGGCTGACCACCTCAGCCGAATGGTGCATAACGAGGAGTCTCTACCTATTTTGGAGACATTCCCTGATGAACAATTGCTGTCAATAAAGGTTAGTGAGCCTTGGTATGCTGATTTGGTGAACTTTTTGGTGTCAAACAGAATTCCAAGCAATTTCACTAGGCACCAACGTGTTAAACTTAGACATGATGCACGGTTTTATGTGTGGGATGATCCATATTTATGGAAATTTTGCCCTGATCAAATTGTACGTCGATATGTGCACGATTCTGAATTTCATTCAATTCTGAGTTTTTGTCATACATATGCATGTGGGGGACACTTTGGGACACAACGCACTGCCCTTAAGGTTTTAGAATGTGGATTTTATTGGCCTACTTTATTTAAAGATGCTAGAACCTTTTGTATGTCTTGTGATCGTTGCCAAAGAATGGGTAACATAGGTGCTAAGGACCAAATGCCGCAAAACATCATTCTCCCTGTTGAAATTTTTGATGTTTGGGGCATTGATTTCATGGGCCCATTTCCTTCATCGCATGGTTTTCTTTACATAATACTTGCCGTGGATTATGTCTCAAAATGGGTGGAAGCAAAGGCCACCCGGACTAATGATTCTAAAGTGGTTGCAGATTTTATTAGAACTGATGCGAAATATATAAGCACACAAATTAAACCCTCTTTTTATCAATTGTAGCAAAGTATGTAAGTAGGGATCGTTCTAGGCCGGGGATTAGGAGGGCTTGCTAAATCACTTGAAAACTGACTCAAAAACTTAAAACAAAGTTAAAATACTAAATTAGACTCAAAGAATGCAAAACTATACTCTAAAACACTAAAACAAACCAAAAGACTCAAAACAGCAAACAAACACTCAAAACTGCCTTAAAACCACTTTCTGGGCAGTTTTGAGCACTAAGGAAGAATTCGGACGAAAACAGTTTATAACTTGACTCCAGACACTTAAAAACACAAACTAAATTGATTTCTAACTAACTTGACACTTCAAAATAAAGGGGGAATTGGTTTTGACGAAATTGAAAACAAAACATAAACTTTGTAAAACAAAACAGATTGTAAAACGAAATTGGTTAAAGTGAATGGATGAAAGGCTGGCTAAGGGGTTCTTCTCCACACATGTCATACTTGCATACAAAACGATTTCTAATTGCAATTCAATAACCCACGAATTCTCAACACTCCAAGTTAATTAGGTCCGCTTAAATTAACTCTCAGATTTCCCTTATGTCAATGAATTGGATGGAAACTGCGCATCACAATCAAATTATTTTTCAAGAGTTCTCTATATGAAAGCGCATACTAGAGATACAATCAAAGATCATTACGTTCAATGGAAATCATAAGTATTGACGAGGCACTTGTAACTATGAAAGCGCATGATACTTATGCCAAGAATTTACTTAACACAATTGAGATCATCAACCTTTACTACTTGTGAATATAAAGTTGTAACGATTAGGTGAAACTTCCTTATATCCTAGCATTAGATTTATGCATGCAACTAAGTTGGCCACCTCAATCAACACACACAAATCAGTTTTAATATGAACAGATAAGTAAATTGAATTCACAACTTATGAAACGCAATTAGAGGTAATCAAGTCATATAGCAAGCAAAAACATGGTTTCGAATCCCCCCCTAGCCAAGGGGAGTTTAGTTCCTCATACGTACAGAACAAAGAGTATTGAATTTAAACATTGAAATCAAAGGAAAGAAAACACCTAAAACTTCCAGCAATTCAAACTTGAATGGCATGCACGTCCCAGGGCTCCTTCTCCACCTCTTTGCTGCGGCACAAGGTCTTGGGACAGGTTTAGGGGGTTATGAATGGTGTAGAAGGCTGGGTTAATGGCTAGGATGGATGTATGGTGCGGCAGAGAGTGGTGGATGATTTCTGGCGTGAATGATGTATATGGAGGGTGGTTGTGCGCGGCAAGGGGTGGAGAAATATATATATAGGCACCAAAAACCCTAGATGAATCAGATTAGGACTTGTAGAAAGCCAAATCCATCCAGAAATAGGTTCAAAACAATCAGATTTCTAATGGGAAAGGGCCTAAGGTGCGGCAGGTTTGGATAAGGAGGGATAAGGCTTCTAGAAAGCCTTGCAAGGCAAGGAAATCAGATTCTAGAAGGGAAGGAGGCGCCAGATTTTCAGGGTTCTGGAAGGAATGTGTTTTGTGGCAGATTTTGGGGGTTCTAGAGGGATTTGGGGCGCCACTTTTATAGGACAAGGGATAGGACTTCTAGAAATCAGGTTTTAAGTCCCCTAAACTGAAGAAAACAGGTTAGGATAAGATTAGGATAAGATTGGATAAGGTAAGGTAAGATAGGATAAGGATTGGATAAGATAAGATAAGATAAGGTTGTTTTGGATAATGTTTTGGATAATTCTCCTTCTTTTGAGCTGATTCCTTATCTTCAATGATTTGAATTTATTTCTCCAACCTTGAAACATATTCCTAACTCCATTTGGACTCCAAATTCGTCCATCCTCTTGGCTCCAAGCATATGATATCCATTCCAAACTCAAATGTGCTCCAAAAAGCTCCAAAATGCATCCTTTTGCATACTTGCCCTTAGAACCTGAAAATACATCAAACTAGCTTAAAAGACTACTTTAACTAAGGAAAAACAACATAAATGCACAAGAACAAGCTAACTAAGGTGCATAAATATGCCCTTGTCAAGAACTAACATTTTTGCAAGGTTTGGTATGCCACGGGTGATCATTAGTGATGGAGGGTCGCACTTTTGCAATCGAACAATTGAGGCGTTGTTGAGGAAGTACAATGTCAATCATAAGGTTTCTACACCTTACCATCCTCAAACGAATGGCCAAGCCGAGGTTTCTAACCGGGAGATCAAACAGATCATAGAAAAAACCGTAGGGCCTACAAGGAAGGATTGGAGCTTGCGCTTGAACGATGCATTGTGGGCCTATCGCACGGCTTACAAAACACCCCATGGCATGTCCCCATTTCGGCTAATATATGGCAAACCATGTCACCTACCTGTGGAGTTAGAGCACAAAGCACATTGGGCCGTGAAAACATTCAACTTGGAGTTAGATGCGGCTGGAATGCATAGGAAGCTTCAATTGAATGAACTTGAGGAGATAAGGAACGAAGCATATGAGAACGCCCGAATCTACAAGGACAAGACCAAGGCTTTTCATGACAAGATGATTCGTGGCAAATCATTCTCAGTTGGGCAGAAAGTGTTGCTATTCAATTCCCGTCTTCGGTTGTTTCCCGGTAAGTTACGTTCCAAGTGGGTTGGCCCATTTGTTGTTACTAATGTTTTTGTTCATGGTGTGATAGGAGCATATTTATGCTACTTAGTTAGTGTGTTTCCTTGCATTTGCTTAGCTATTTGTTGCTTAGTATAGTGTTTAAAGTCATTTTCGTGTGTTTTTAGGTCCAAGAAGCAAAGTTGGCAAAAAGATGCATTTTGGAGCATTTTAGAGCAAATCTGGGCTTGGAATGGATAGCACAAGCAATGGGCATAAAGATGGACGAATTTGGAGTCTAAATGAAGTTGGGAATATGTTTCAAGGTTGGAGAAATAAATTCAAATCATTGAAGATAAGGAATCAGCTCAAAAGAAGGAGGATTATCCAAAACATCATCCAAACAACCTTATCTTATCTTATCTTATCCAACCCTTATCTTATCTTAACAAACCTTATCCTATCCTAATCCTTTTCTAATTCAATTCCTGGTACAATGAGGGTTTATTTTCTGATTGGGGGACATTTAAATTAAGTTTCTAGAAACCCTAAGCCTTGCCGCACCTTAGGCCCTTTCCCATTGGAAATCTGATTGTTTTGAGCCTATTTCTGGATGGATTTGGCTTTCTAGAAGTCCTAATCTGATTCACCTAGGGTTTTTGGTGCCTATATATATACTAATCAACCCTTTGCCGTACACACCACCCTCCATATACACCATTCACGCCAGAAATCATCCACCATTCTCTGCCGCCCCTTTCCTTCACCACTCTCCATAGTTTCTGACCTAATTCACCCCCTGCCGTGCCATATCATCCACACAAACCCAGAAAACCCCTCTTGTGCCGCAGCTATTCAAGGAAGGAAGGAGAAGGTGCCACTCTAAGTCGTGACTACTGCTGGAGCGTTCTTAGGTGTTGTCTATCCTTGTTTTCAATGTTTCAATTCAGTTTTCTTTGTTTAATTGCTATCATGAGGAACTAAACCCCTATTAGTTAGAGGGGGAATTTGAAGCCATGAATATATGTTTCTTATGATTTGATTTACTCCAGTTATGATTTCATAAATTGTGAATGTGGTTTACTTATCCGTTTTATTAAGAACTTGTTCTTGTGTGTTGATTAAGGATGCATACTTAGTTTACATGCATGAATTTGATGCTAGAATATAAGGGAATTTCACCTAATCGTTATGAACTTATATTCACAAGTAGTAAAGGTTGCTAGTCACAATCAATTTAAGTAAACCCTAGGCTGGATTAACATGCGTCTTCCATAGTTATGAATGCCTTGTCAATGTTCATGATTTCCATTGAACTTAATGATCTTTGTTGAATGTCTCTATCATGCGTATTCCATAGTTAGGGAGTTTGAGAAAGAATAATTTGGTTGTGATGCGTTATCCATTCAATTCAATGAATCTAGGGAAATCTGGGAATTGATTAGTTGAATACAATTAATTCGGAACATTGTCATTCATGGTTTATCGAAAGAGTAACTGGGAATCAAGTTGTATGCATATGTTTATGTGTGGATAAGGATCCCTCTAACTAGCCACTCACCCATTTAAATCACCAATTTCGTGCCTTTTTAAGTTGTCTTTACAATTCTGTTTTGTTTAAGTTTAAATCCGTTTTCAAACAATCCCTTGCTTTTAGTTTGTGTTAGTAGAGTCTAAATTCGTCAAATCTTGAGTCTCTTAGTCTTTTGAGTCAATTTGAGTCTTAATTTCGTTCAAATCAGTCTTAGGTGTTAGTTTTGAGTCTAGATAACTTGTTTTGTGTGTTTTAGGTCTATTTAGCTTGTTTTGAGTCTCTAGAGTCCAGAAACTGTTTAATTGAATTCTATTTGCTGTTTTGAGTTTGTTTTGAGTTATTTGAGTCAAGTTAGGTTGTTTAAAGGTGTCTAGAGTTAAAATTCGTCCAAATTGATCCCTAGTACTTGTTTTCATTGTTTTAAGTCCAGTTTATTGTTTTAAGAGTCTAATTTGTGTAGATTAGCATCCCTTCTAATCCCCGGCCTAAAACGATCCCTACTTTCATATACTACGTCGATAGGGTTTTAATTTGAGTGACAAGTAATTCTCACATCATGGTGCAGTGCAAATCAAAAGCTTGAAAACTGGACAAGAATTCAAGGTGAATGGGCACCGATTGAAGCCATATTATGAGAACTTTGTGGAGCAAACCGTGGATGACATCTCCTTGGATGCCGTGGGTACCAATCTGGAGTGATTGGGTTCTTTGTCCGGCTGTACGACGTTAAAGCAAGCGCTACTTGGGAGGCAACCCATGCATTCAACAAAGGAAGACCTAGGGAGCACTCCAATTCCAGATTTGCGTTCCTAAACCTTTCTCTTTGTTGTTGTTTTCGTTTCTGCTTTGTTTCTTGTTTAGTTGCTGTTTTGTTTGTTTGTTGTTTATTTGTGTGAGTTTATGCTTGAAACATTGAGGACAATGTTTGATTTAAGTGTGGGGGGGTAACCAACATGTTTTGATGCAAATTCGTAGGGTTTTATCACCCATAACTTCTAATGTTGTTCCTTGCTGTTTTTAAGCTGTTTTGGTGTGTTTTAGTGTGTTTTGACTCAAAAATCCGAAAATCCCATAAAAATTTGAAAAATTGTTTTAGAAAAACCCAAAAAAAAAAAAAAAAAGAGTTGTTTTTGTGTGTTTGTTTGTGTCTTAGGTATCTTCCAACACAATGATGAGGATTCAGTTTGTAATTGCATGACTGTTAAAGAGAGTTGTAAACATGGATGAAAGTTTGATTTACTCTGTGGTTTATGCTTGGTTGTGGTTATAACTTATGAATTCACATGCAATCATAAAAGAAAAATCAGTTTTTGTAACATGCTTGAAGGAAGGAACTCAAACTAACGCTACAACCTTGTGAGACTTGAGCCTAAACGTTTATTTGGAGAGTTAAAAATCTGTGCATTTGTTGTTTTCTAAAATCGTTGCATGATCTCATCATTCTTTGCTTGGTTGCTACTTGGAATGCGCTTCATCATTTAGTTCCAAATACTAGAACTCATACCCGTTTCATTCAAAGCATGAAATTGATTAGCATAACACATAACAAGATGAAGTTGTTTAGTAAACCAAGAGCCAAATAGCCGTACCCCATGTTCATTTGATTTGTCGGTTTTAACCCCATTGAGCCTTGTTTAGCCTATGTTCTTTGTTAACCCACATTATCCTCACCTAGCCTAGATTAGGACCATCCATACCTTTGTTCTTGAAGCATAGTAACGCATGACTCAATATGAATTCCTTTTGATCATTGTTTGGCAGAAAACAAGTGTGGGGGAAGTGAGTTTTGTGGTGGGTGTGCCCAAGTCTTGAATGAGGCACGGCAAAGAAAAGAAAAGAAAAAAGAAAAAAAAGAGAAGAAGAAAAATTGGTGGAAAATAGAAAGAAAAAAAGAAAAGTTGTGAAAAAAAATGAAAAAGGAGTTGAAAAGATGTGAAAAAGAGTTCTCAAGTGTTGTTTGTTGAAGGAAGGGTCCAAAACATTGAATCCGGCCCTAATTGTTGCTTGAAACTTCCCTTTGTGTTTAAAGGTTGATTTCTGCATGCTAAAGGGGATTCTAAGTGTCATATTCATTATTTTGCTTGCTATTGCTTTAAGAACGTTTGTTTTTCCTGTCCTTTCATTGTTAGCCAACTCCCCAAGCCCCGTTACAACCCTTGACTTTAATCTTGAGTGTTGTGTGTTTCAATTTGTGGAGTTTGAATTTGGTTTGAGCATATGGTGTCACTGGTTCTCGCATCTAAGTAGTAGCGTTCCATTCATGAGATCATATCTAAACATGCTTATTAACTCCAGAAATTGCTTTCTTTGTTATAAACATATGTGAGTGTTCGTTTTCATATTTACATCAATCTTCTCACATATACCTAGTGTAGGGTGTGTAGTCAGAAAATGTGTGTGAAAATTGAGTGCATATCTAGTAAGGAATTGAGGGAATTCTCTAAGGCATGTTACTGTATTCAAAACATCGTTTTAATTGGTTATTTGTGAACTAGTAAGTAGTGACTATAATTAAGTATGTGCTTAACTGTAAAGATGGCCAAAATCTGTGGGAATGATGATTTTTAACATATCATGTGCATTGGAAATCCCTGAGACAATTGTTGGAAGGTTTAGGTTGTGTTATACTTGTTTTGTTTCGTTTTGTTTACTTTGTTTCGTTTTGCTCGAGGACTAGCAAAAGCTAAGTGTGGGGGAATTTGATAGGAGCATATTTATGCACCTTAGTTAGCTTGTTCTTGTGCATTTATGTTGTTTTTCCTTAGTTAAAGTAGTCTTTTAAGCTAGTTTGATGTATTTTCAGGTTCTAAGGGCAAGTATGCAAAAAGAAGCAATTTGGAGCATTCTAGAGCATTTTTGGGCCAAGATGGGGTAGTGCAAGCGTGGAGGCAAGTTGATGGACGAAATTGAAGATATTAAGGCTTGAAATCAGCTAAGAAGATGGAAGAAAGAAGTGAAAGATAAAGAAGATAAGGAATCAGCTCAAAAGAAGGAGAATTATCCAAAACATTATCTAAAACAACCTTATCTTATCTTATCTTATCCAATCCTTACCTTATCTTACCTTATCTTATCCTAATCTTATCCTAACCTGTTTTCTTCAGTTTAGGGGACTTAAAACCTGATTTCTAGAAGTCTTATCCCTTGTCCTATAAAAGTGGCGCCCCAAATCCCTCTAGAAGCCCCAAAATCTGCCACAAAACACATTCCTTCTAGAACCCTGAAAATCTGGCGCCTCCTTCCCTTCTAGAATCCTTGTTCCTTGCCTTGCAAGGCATTCCCTGCCCTTATCCTATTATGCCGCACCTCTCAGGCCTTTTCCCTCTTGGATTCTGATTGTTAGGCCCTTTTCCTTGTGGATTTGGGTTCTACAAATCCTTTTTAGAAATTAATTGGACCACAATGTTTTTTCCAAATTAATTGCCGCACCTAGGGCCCTAATTCCTTGTGCAATGCTGAGTCCAAGCCCTAATCTGATTACCCTAGGGTTTGTGGTGCCTATATATATAAGTTTAAAGGGTTGCCGCAGGTCACACCACCTCCATACACACCATTCTCGCCAGAAACTCTTCACCACTCTCTGCCGCACCCTTCCTTCACCATTCTCCATAGTTTCTGACCTAATTCACTCCCTGCCGCACCATACATCCATCCTAGCCATTAACCCAGCCTTCTACACCATTCATAACCCCCAAAATCTGTCCCAAGACCTTGTGCCGCAGCAAAGAGGAGGAGAAGGAGCCCTGGGACGTGCATGCCATTCAAGTTTGACTTGCTGGAAGTTTTAGGTGTTTTTTTTCCTTTGATTTCAATGTTTAAATTCAATACTCTTTGTTCTGTACGTATGAGGAACTAAACTCCCTCTGGCTAGGGGGGGATTCGAAACCATGTTTATGCTTGCTATATGATTTGATTACCTCTAGTTGTGATTCATAAATTGTGATTTCAATTTACTTATCTGTTCATATTAAAACTGATTTGTGTGTGTTGGTTGAGAGTGCACGCTCAATTGTCATGCATAAATCTAATGCTAGGATATAAGGAAGTTTCACCTAATCGTTACAGAATTATATTCACAAGTAGTAAAGGTTGATGATCTCAATTGTGTTAAGTAAATTCTTGGCATAAGTATCATGCGCTTTCATAGTTACAAGTGCCTCGTCAATACTTATGATTTCCATTGAACGTAATGATCTTTGATTGTATCTCTAGTATGCGCTTTCATATAGAGAACTCTTGAAGAATAATTTGATTGTGATTCGCAGTTTCCATCCAATTCATTGACATAAGGGAAATCTGAGGGTTAATTTAAGCGGACCTAATTATCTTGGAGTGTTGAGAATTCGTGGTTTATTGAATTGCAATTAGAAATCGTTTTGTATGCAAGTATGACATGTGTGGAGAAGAACCCCTTAGCTAGCCTTCCATCCATTAATTTAAACCAATTTCGTTTTACAATCTGTTTTGTTTTACAAAGTTTATGTTTTGTTTTCAATTTCGTCAAAACCAATTCCCCCTTTATTTTGAAGTGTCAAGTTAGTTAGAAATCAATTTAGTTTGTGTTTTTAAGTGTCTGGAGTCAAGTTATAAACTGTTTTCGTCCAAATTCTTCCTTAGTGCTCAAAACTGCCCAGAAAGTGGTTTTAAGGCAGTTTTGAGTGTTTGTTTGCTGTTTTGAGTCTTTTGGTTTGTTTTAGTGTTTTAGAGTATAGTTTTGCATTCTTTGAGTCTAATTTAGTGTTTTAACTTTGTTTTAACTTTGTTATTTTCGTTTGGTTTAATTAGATCAGATTCTGACCTTGTTTTTGTTTCTTGTTTTAGGTACTAGTTTATGACTCGGAGTTCTCATCCAGTTCATGAACATATTCTGGACTTTGACGCCGATTTCGAGCGAGAGTTAAGACGAAAGAGGAAGAATCCAGAACCAAGTGAATCAAGTGCAAGTTCAGAAGCCGAATCTGAATTTGAAGAGGAAGTGGACGACATGGCTGTGGGTAATCGTACAATCAAAGAGCTTTCAGCCTCAGGACTTGACAATGCCGTGCCCTTATGCATTCAATACCCTAGGGCGGCTCAAGGCAACTTTATATTCACAAGTAGTAAAGGTTGATGATCTCAATTGTGTTAAGTAAATTCTTGGCATAAGTATCATGCGCTTTCATAGTTACAAGTGCCTCGTCAATACTTATGATTTCCATTGAACGTAATGATCTTTGATTGTATCTCTAGTATGCGCTTTCATATAGAGAACTCTTGAAGAATAATTTGATTGTGATGCGCAGTTTCCATCCAATTCATTGACATAAGGGAAATCTGAAAGTTAATTTAAGCAGACCTAATTAACTTGGAGTGTTGAGAATTCGTGGGTTATTGAATTGCAATTAGAAATCGTTTTGTATGCAAGTATGACATGTGTGGAGAAGAACCCCTTAGCTAGCCTTCCATCCATTAATTTAAACCAATTTCGTTTTACAATCTGTTTTGTTTTACAAAGTTTATGTTTTGTTTTCAACTTCGTCAAACCCAAATCCCCCTTTACTTTGTTGAGTCATATTAGTTAGAAACTGTTTTAGTTTGTGTTTTTGAGTGTTTTGAGTCAAGTTAAAACTTATTTTCGTCCAAAATTGTGTTTAGAGTCCAAAACAGCCAGAAAGTGGTTTAAGGCAGTTTTGAGTGTTTGTTTGCTGTTTTGAGTCTTTTGGTTTGTTTTAGTGTTTTAGAGTATAGTTTTGCATTCTTTGAGTCTAATATAGTGTTTTAACTTTGTTTTAAGTTTTTGAGTCAGTTTTCAAGTGGTTTAGCAATCCCTCCTAATCCCCGGCCTAGAACGATCCCTACTTACATACTTTGCTACAATTGATAAAAAGAGGGTTTAATTTGTGTGCTTATATATTTTGCATCAATTACCCTAATTCCTTAAATAAACCTTCCTTGTGCCGCACAAAAGAGATCCATTCACTCACCCAATCATTCATTCACGCCAGAAACCATCCCAACTCCCTTGCCGCAACTTCCTTTCACCCAAAACACATTCCTGACCCCAAAACACATCCCATACACTTCACCCACCTTTGTGCCGCAGCAAGGAGGAAGAAGGAAGGACTCTTGGACGTTCAAGCTTGATTGTTGGAGCGTTCTAGGTGTAATTCGTTCTATGTTTACAATGTTTAATTTCTTTTCCTTTTGTTTTGCTGTGAACATGAGTGGCTAAACCCCTCTTGGCTAGGGGTGATTTCAAAGCCATGATTATGTATGCAAATTGAGTTGATAAATTCCAGTTATGAATTCGTGAGTTGTGAATGTAATTGGCTTAACTGTGGAATTGATAACTTATTTGTGTTTGTTGATTAAGGATCGATACTTAGTTGGCATGCATAAATCTGATGCTAGAGTATAAGGGAGTTTCACATAATCGTTACAAACTTATATTCATGTGTAGTGAAGGTCGCTGGTCACGATCGCGTTAAGTTCAATTCCTAGCACGAGTATCATGATGTCATAGTTACAAGTGCTTTGTCAATGCTTATGATTTTCATTGAACGTAATGATCTTTGATTGTATCTCTATTATGATGTCATGTAGGGGACTTTTGAAGAATGCTTTGGGTTGTCGAATGATGTCATCCAATCCAATAACACAAGGAAAATCTGAGGGTTAACTAGTGATGTCACGGTTAATTTGGGGCATTGTCATTCATAATTCAATGAAGGAGTAACTGGAAATCGAGTCGTTTGCATACATGTCACGTGTGGAGAAAGAGCCTCTAGCTAGCCCGTCATCCATATTTTACCAAAATCGTCCAAAATCTGCTTTAGTTTATAATCTGTTTTCTTAAATTTAAATTCGTCCAAAACAAAACCCCCCTTTTACTTTCTTGTTTCAAAGTGTTTAAAATCTGTTTTGTTTGTGTATTTAAGTGTCTTGTGTCAAGTTAAAACCCAAATTCGTCCAAATTTGTGTTTAGAGTCCAAAACTGCCCAGTTTGTGTTTTTAGGCAGTTTTGAGTGTTTTTAGCCTATTTTGAGTCTTGTGAACCTGTTTTGAGTCTTTTAAGTCTAGTCTAGTGTTTTCAACTTTGTTTTTACGTTTTTGAGTCAGTTTAGAGGTTTTAGCAAGCCCTCCTAATCCCCGGTTTAGAACGATCCCTACTTATTCATATACTACAATTGTCAAAAGAGGGTTTAATTTGTGTGCTTGTTTTACATCGCATCAACTGCCGTGGGCCCCATTGAAGAATAGAAGGAAGGTTCGTCCGGCTGGAAGACGTTAAAGCAAGCGCTTCTTGGGAGGCAACCCATGCAAATAAAGAAGACCTAGGAATCTCCGGCTCCATAACCAGATTTATGTTTCTAAACCCTACTCTTTATTGCTTTTACTTTGCCATATTTGTCATGTTTGTTCGTTGTGTTGTTTGCTTGCTTTTGTGTGTGTCTATGTTTGAAACATTGAGGACAATGTTTGGTTTAAGTGTGGGGGGGTAAACAAGTGTTTTCATTGAAAAATTCGTAGGCTTTTATCACCCATCACTTCTAGGGTTGTTTTTCACTGTTTTGAGTGTTTTTAGGGCTGGTTTGGTATTGCTGTGTGATAGGAGCATATTTATGCGACTTAGTTGGTTTGTTCTTGTGCATTTATGTTGTGTTTTCTTAGTTATTTTAGTGTTTAAAGCCATTTTCGTGTGTTTCTAGGTCCTAAAGACAAAGTATGCAAGAAGATGCATTTTGGAGCATTTTGAAGCAAAATTGGGCTTGGAATGGATATCACATGTTTGGAGCAAAAGGAATGGACGAAATTGAAGACTTGAAGATGTAAGGATTCCTAATCAACGAAGGATTCCTAATTGAAGATGGATTCCTAGAAGAATGAGGATTCCTACTCACATAAGGATTCCTACTCAAATAAGGATTCCTACTCAAACAAGGATTCCTACTTGAAGTAGGAAAGTTAAGCCAAGGTTTCCTATTTTGGTTTGCCTTTCCTAATCCTAAATGTTTCCAAATTCCAGCAACTTTGAAGGCTTCCTATGCATTCTAGGACACAAATTGAAGGACTTAGACCACCTAAGGACCCTTGCCGCACCTCCTTACCCCTTTCCTCTTCCTTGCCGTGCAAGGGAGAGGGTTATTTCCTGTTTCCTTGCATTAAAACACATTCCTTTTTAATTTAAAGTCTTTGCCGCACACCCCTGGCACTTTCCCTTAGTTTTCTGATTTTGTTTCCTCTTTCTAGATGCTTTTGACTTAATTTCTGATTACCTAAATAAGTTAGGGTTTTAATTTCCCTAAAACCTTTAAATAAACTTCCTTGTTGCAGCCACAGAGGATCCTTTTGATCCATCCACACAACCTGTCTCGCCAGAATTCCTTCCCCAACCCTAGCCGCACCTATCCTTCACCATTCTCCATAGTTTCTGACCAAAAACACTCCCTGTCGCACCATACATCCATCCTAGCCAATAACTCAGCCATCTACACCACTCATAACTCCCAAAACTCACCAACAACCCTTGTGCCGCAGCAAAGAGGAAGGAAGAAAGCCCTTGGACGTGCCTGCCATTCAAGTTAGGATTGCTGGAACGTTTAGGTGTAATCTTTCTTTTGTTTTCAATGTTTCAATTCAATAATCTTTGTTCTGTGAGTATGAGGAACTAAACCCCTCTTAGCTAGGGGGGGATTCGAAACCATGATTATACTTGCAATATGATTTGATTACATCCAGTTGTGATTCATAAGTTAGGAATTCAATTTACTTATCTGTTCATATTATAACTGATTTGTGTGTGTTAATTGAGGTGGCCAACTTAATTTGCATGCATGAATTTGATGCTAGAATATAAGGGAGTTTCACCTAATCGTTATGAACTTATATTCACAAGTAGTGAAGGTTGCTAGTCACGATCGTGTTAAGTAAATTCCTGGCATAAGTATCATGCAATTCATAGTTACGAGTGCCTTGTCAATGTTTATGATTTTCAGAGAACTTAATGATCTTTGCTTGTATCTCTATTATGCAATTCATGTAGGGAACTTGTGGGGAATGTTTTGAGTTGTCGAATGCAATCATCCAATACAATAAAATCAGGAAAATCTGAGGGTTAATTAGTGCAATTCACGGTTAACCTGGGGCGTTGAGGATTCGTGGTTTATGGAAAGCAACTGGAAATCGTTTTGTTTGCAAGTGTGTCATGTGTGGAGAAGAACCTCCTAGCTATCCCATCATCCATAGTTTTCACCCAATTTCGTGCAGATTTCATTAAGTACTTTAAGTTTCTTGTTTTGTTTTCAAATTCGTCAAAACCCAATTCCCCCTTTACTTGTTGAGTCATATTAGTTAGAAACTGTTTTAGTTTGTGTTTTTAGGCAGTTTTGAGTGTTTTTGTGCTGTTTTGAGTCTTTTGAGTTGTTTTAGTGTTTTAGAGTCTAGTTTTGCATTCTTTGAGTCTAGTTTAGTGTTTAAACTTTGTTTTTACGTTTTTGAGTCAGTTTCAAGTGTTTTAGCAATCCCTCCTAATCCCCGGTCTAGAACGATCCCTACTTATACATATACTACAATTGTCAAAAAGAGGGTTTAATTTTGTGTGCTGTTTTACATCGCATCACTGTGCTTTGAAAAAAAGCTGCTTCTGCTGTGCTGTGAGAATAAGCAGCTGTGAAATAAAGCAGCAGAGTGTTTGGTAAACTTTTTTTGTAAAAGTACTTTTGAAAAAAAAAAAGTAGTATTATAGTGTTTGGTGAAGCGAACCCTTTCATTCCGAATTAAAGAATTCGGAATGAATCAAATCTCCCCAGGTAGGATTCGAACCTACGACCAGTCAGTTAACAGCCGACCGCTCTACCACTGAGCTACTGAGGAACAACAGGAGATTAGATCTCATATATGTAAAACAGATGTGAAAAAAAGCCGGTCTTTCAAAGCTGGGTTTTGCAGCTTCTTGTTTTTGGCTTTTTTTTCACCCAAAACTGTGAAAAAAAGCTGAAGCTGAATGTTTACCAAACACCAAAAACTGTCACAGCTTTTTTTCATAGCAGCTTTTTTTAAAATCACCTCAACCCCAAACTGGGGCTTAGTGTGTTTTGAAGTATTTTTATGTGTCTTGAAAGAAAAATACGAAAATTTACAAAAACATTTGGAAAACGTTTTCAAAATACCAAACAGAGTCGTTTTTAAAGTCGTTTTTGTGTGTTTGTGTCTTAGGGTACCTTCCAACACAATGATGAGGATTTGGTTTTTAATTGCATGACTGTTAAAGAAAGTTACAAACATGGATTGAAGTTTGATATGCTCTTTGGTTTATGCTTGGTTATAGTTGACATTCATGAATTCACATGTACTCACAAAAAGGATAAAATCAGTTTTTGTAACATGCTTGAAGGAAGTAACTCAACATAACGCTACAACCCTGAGAGACTTGAGCCTAAACTTTGTTTGGAGAGTTATCAATCTTGACATTCTTTGTTTTCTAAAGTCGTTGCATGATCTCATCATTCTTTGCTTGGTTGCTACTTAGAATGCATTTCATTATTTAGATCCAAATACTAGAACTTATACCCATTTCATTCAAAACTAAAATTGATTAGCATAACAAATAACAAGATGAAGTTGTTTAGTTCAAAACCAGAGCCAAAAAGCCTAACCCTTTGCATATGTATTGTAGGTTTAACCCCTTTGAGCCATAATTAGCCTATTTTCTTTGTTAGCCTACATTATCCTTACCTAGCCTAGATTAGGACCATCCATACCTTTGTTCTTAAGGCGTAGTGAAGCATGACCTAGAGTGAATTCGCTTTGTTTGTTATTAGGCAGCAAATAAGTGTGGGGGAAGGTTTTTAGTGGTTTTGTGTGCCAAAGAAGTAAAAAAGGGCACGGGTAGAAAAAAAGGAAGAAAATTCGTGAGAAAAAGAAGAGAAAAAGAAAAGTATGTGAAGAAGTATGAAAAGTGTTCAAAATAAGTGAGATTAAAGCTCACAAGTGTTGGTTGTTGAAGAAAGGGTCCAAAAAGTTGAATTTGGCCCTAAGTATGTGTGATCTTCCCTTATTGTATCAAAGTTTGTGGCTGCATTTCAAAAGGGAGTTCTAAGTGTCGTATTTCTTACTTTGCTTGCTATTGCTTTAAGAACGTTTGTTTCCCTTACCTTTCTTTGTTAGCCAATACCCTTAGCCCCGTTACAACCCTTAGACTTCTATCTTGATTGTTATGTGTTTCAATATGTGGAGTTTGGGATTGGTATGAGCATATGGTATCCCTGGTTCTCGCGTCTAAGTAGTGGCATTCCATTCATGAGATCATATATATACATGCATTCCAGAAATTGCTTTCTTTGTTATATACATATGTGAGTATTAGTTTTCATGTTTACATCAATCTTCTCACATATACCTAGTGTAGGGAGTATAGTCAGAAAATCTGAGTGAAAATAAGAGTGCATATCTAGTAAGGAATTGAGGGATTCTCTAAGGCATGTTACTACACTCAAAAAGTTGTTTTAATTGATTAAATGCGAGCTAGTGAGTAGTAACTTTGATTAAGTATGTGCTTGACAGTAAGGATAACTAAAATCTATGTAAGTAATGATTTTTAACATGTTATGTTTCATTGGAAATCCCTGAGGCAAACGTTGGAAGGTTTAGGTTATGATTTGTTTCTTTGTTTTGCTCGAGGACTAGCAAAAGCTAAGTGTGGGGGAATTTGGTAGGAGCATATTTATGCGATTTAGTTAGTGTGTTTTCTTGCATTTACTTAGTTATTTGTTGCTTATTATAGTGTCTTAAGTCATTTTCGTGTGTTTGTAGGTCCTAAAAGCAAAGTATGCAAAAGGATGCAATTTGGAGCATTTTAGAGCAGTTTTGGGCCAAGAATGGATAGCACAAGATTGGAGCAAGATGGATGGACGAATTTGAAGTTCAAGAGAGGCTAGGAATGTGCAAAAGAGTTGAAGAAATAAATCCAAGTCAAAGAAGATAAGGAATCAGCTACAAAGAAGAAGAATTATCCAAAACATTATCCAAACTACCTTATCTTATCCTTATCTTATCTTACCATGCCTTATCCTATCCTATCCTAATCCTTTCCTAACTTAATTCCTGCTGCAAAAAGGGATTCAATTTCAGTTTAGGAGACCTTAAAACCTGATTTCTAGGAACCTTATCCCCTCCTACAAAGGTGCCGCACCTATCCCCTTCTAGAAACCCCAAAATCAGCCAAATAACACCCTTTCTAGAAGTCCCTAAAAAGGTGGCGCCCCAAGCCTTCTAGATGCATGATCCAGCCGCACCTTTCTCCTGATTCCCTTTGGTTTTTGGCCTTCTAGATTTCCTATTTCCTGCTAGGATTACATAAACCCTTTCCCCTTAGGATTGTGTTTTATTTTCCTACACAAACTACATTTTGTAATCCTTTTCCTACACCATCTAATTGTGCCGCACCCTCCCTCTATATATTCACATATTTGCTGCACCATTCACACCACCACCATCTCTCATTCACACATCTCTACACTACCATTCAGCCATACCCTCATTGTGCCGCAACCTGCAAGCAAGGAAGGAAGGAATCTGGAGCGTTTTCTAGGTGTTTTCTATCTTTGTTCAATGTTTAATTTTATTTATATTTGTTTGATTGCGAACATGAGGAACTAATTTCTTTATAGTTAGAGGCGAATTCAAAGCCATGGACATATGTTTTATATGAATTGATTTCCTCCAGTTATGATTTCATGAATTGTGAATGTGGTTTGCTTAACTGTTTTATTAAGAACTTGTTCTTGTGTGTTGATTAAGGATGCATACTTAGTTTACATGCATGAATTCGATGCTAAAATATAAGGGAATTTCACCTAATCGTTATGAACTTATATTTACAAGTAGTGGAGGTTGCTAGTCACGATCGCGTTAAGTAAATTCCTGGCAGGAGTGTCATGCTTTTCATAGTCACGAATGCCTTGTCAATGCTTATGATTTTCACAAAGCTTAATGATCTTTGTTTTGTGTCTCTATCATGCTTTTCATAGTTAGGGAGCTTAATAAAGAATGATTTGGGTTGTCGTATGCTTTTCATCCAATTCAATGAGTCTAGGGAAATCTGATGATTAATTAGTTCTACACAATTAATTTGGGGCATTGTCATTCATGGTTTGTCGAAAGAATAACTGGAAATCAATTTATATGCATATGTTCATGTGTGGAGAAGGGCTCTCTAACTAGCCTTTCACCCTTCTTAATTCATCAAACTCGTTTTCTCTAAAGTTTTTATGCAAAGTTTCTGTTTTTTAGTTTTAAATTCGTCAAAAACAAATCCCCCTTTATTTTGAAGTGTTAGATTAGTTAAAATCTGTTTTGATTTGTGTTTTTAAGTATCTTGAGTGAAGTTAAAACCTTATTTTCGTCCAAAGTAGTGTTTAGAGTCCAAAACTGCCCAGTTTGTGTTTTTAGGCAGTTTTGAGTGTTTTTAGCTTGTTTTGAGTCCCTTGAGTCTTTCCATACGTTTTTAACTTTGTTTTTGTGTTTTAGAGTCAGTTTAGAGGTTTTAGCAAGCCCTCCTAATCCCCAGTTTAGAACGATCCCTACTTGCATTTATACTACGATTTGACAACAAGAGGGTTTAATTTGAGTGCTTAACTTTTATCACATCACTTGGGAGAGCATGAAACGGGCATTCTTAGAGAAGTTTTTCCCAACGTCTCGAGTCATTCTTCTACGCAAGAGGATTAGTGGCATTCAGCAAAATGAAGGTGAAACGTTTCCCACTTATTATGAACGTTTTAAATCTCTTGTTGCTTCATGTCCACAGCATCAAATGAAGGAGGAGCTTCTTCTTCAATATTTCTACGAAGGGCTCCTACCCATTGAACGTCAAATGCTAGATGCCTCAGCGGGAGGAGCTTTGGTGGACAAGACACCCATGGCTGCCAAGACCTTGATTGCCAACCGAGCGTTGAACGCTCAACAATATGAAGGTGTTGGGCAAAGAAACCCCCCACGGCAGCAACAAGTAAATGAGGTAAGTGCTATTTCCGAACTTCAAAATCAAATGGCTAATCTTACTACTCTTCTTTCTCAGGTTGTGGAAGGACCAAAAGCACAAAGCTTGGCTGTTTGTGGCGTGTGTTCCATGCAAGGACATCCCTCTGATAAGTGCCTGCAACTGATTGAGAATGGAGGGTGGGAATCAGCCAATGCCGTGGGTTTTGGGAATCAACAACCAAGAAGTGATCCTTTCTCTAACACATACAATCCCGGGTGGAGAGATCATCCGAATTTCAAATGGAGAGAGCCGCAACAACCCCAACAACAAGGAGGATTTAGGCAGCAACCCCCGGGCTTCTATTCAAAACCATACACACCCACACAACCCCAAGCACAACCTGCCCAAACCAAATCAGGTTCGTCCGTTGATAATGATCAGATTTTTCAATTACTAACCTCTATGGCGCAAAGTATGCAAACTAGGGACAAAGAGGTGGATGAGTTGAAGAAACAAATGGGCCAAATGGCAGAGTTCATGGGACAATTCAGAGAACAAGGCAAACTTCCTAGCTCAACCATTGTGAATCCAAAGGGAGGATTTGAATCTGCCAAGGCCATTCTATTGAGAAGTGGAAAAGAAGTTGGAACGGACCCCCAAGCATCAAAATCTGCCCAAACGGAAGACGAGGAGCTGCAAAAAGAAGGGGAAGTCCAACAAACACCCACGGCAAGAAAGAAGACACCCTTGCCGTGCACTCCTAGCAGCCCTAAATCGGCCACCACAGGTAAGTTGGGTTCAAATTGTGTTAATTCTAACCTCATTCCATCCGATGCACCCTTTCCTCGTAGATTTATGCAAACAAAGAAGGAGGAAAGCGAAAAGGACATTTTGGATACATTTAGGAAGGTGCAAGTCAACATTCCACTTCTAGATGCAATTAAACAAGTTCCCAAGTATGCTAAGTTTCTGAAGGAGTTGTGCACTACAAGGAAGAGGGCCTCGAACAAGGAGGTGGTAAGAGTAAGTGAGAATGTCTCAGCTGTTTTGCAATGAAAATTACCTCCTAAATGCAAAGATCCGGGCAGTTTTACAATTCCTTGTGTTATTGGCAATACTCATTTTGAATCTGCCATGTTAGACTTAGGTGCATCCATAAATGTCATGCCATATTCAATTTATGCATCTATGAACTTGGGTGAATTGAAAAACGATGGAGTAATCATTCAATTGGCCGATAGATCTAACGCATATCCAAAAGGTGTTTTGGAGGATGTTTTAGCGCAGGTGAATCACCTAGTCTTTCCGGCGGACTTCTATGTGCTTGAAATGGAAGATTCGGACCATTCCCCTCCATTACCACTCTTACTTGGCCGACCATTCATGAAGACTGCCCGAAGAAAGATAGACGTATTCAAAGGAACATTAACCATGTAATTTGATGGGGAAGTGATTGATTTCAATATTTATGATGCTATGAGATATCCTCATGATAGTCACTCTTGTTTCTCTATTGATATAATTGACTCTTGTGCGCAGGAATTCTTTGACAATTTGAGTGAGGATGCACTTGAAACGACCCTCACACAAGGCATTGGACTCAAAAACGAAGGGTTAGTGATAGGAGCATATTTATGCACCTTAGTTAGCTTGTTCTTGTGCATTTATATTGTTTTTCCTTAGTTAAAGTAGTCTTTTAAGCTAGTTTGATGTATTTTCAGGTTCTAAGGGCAAGTATGCAAAAAGAAGCAATTTGGAGCATTCTAGAGCATTTTTTGGCCAAGATTGGGTAGTGCAAGCATGGAGGCAAGTTGATGGACGAAATTGAAGATATAAAGGCTTGAAATCAGCTAAGAAGATGGAAGAAAGAAGTCAAAGATAAAGAAGATAAGGAATCAGCTCAAAAGAAGGAGAATTATCCAAAACATTATCCAAAACAACCTTATCTTATCTTATCTTATCCAATCCTTATCTTATCTTACCTTATCTTATCCTAACCTGTTTTCTTCAGTTTAGGGGACTTAAAACCTGATTTCTAGAAGTCCTATCCCTTGTCCTATAAAAGTGGCGCCCCAAATCCCTCTAGAAGCCTCAAAATCTGCCACAAAACACATTCCTTCTAGAACCTTGAAAATCTGGCGTCTCCTTCCCTTCTAGAATCCTTTTTCCTTGCCTTGCAAGGCTTTCTAGAAGCCTTATCCCTCCTTATCCAAACCTGCCGCACCTTAGGCCCTTTCCCATTAGAAATCTGATTGTTTTGAACCTATTTCTGGATGGATTTGGCTTTCTAGAAGTCCTAATCTGATTCATCTAGGGTTTTTGGTGCCTATATATATATATTTCTCCACCCTTTGCCGTGCACACCACCTCCATATACATCATTCACGCCAGAAATCATCCACCACTCTCTGCCGCACCCATCCTTCACCATTCTCCATAGTTTCTGACCTAATTCACTACCTGCCGCACCATACATCCATCCTAGCCAATAACCCAGCCTTCTACACCATTCATAACCCCCAAAATCTGTCCCAAGACCTTGTGCCGCAGCAAAGAGGAGGAGAAGGAGCCCTGGGACGTGCATGCCATTCAAGTTTGAATTGCTGGAAGTTTTAGGTGTTTCCTTTCCTTTGATTTCAATGTTTAAATTCAATACTCTTTGTTTTGTACGTATGAGGAACTAAACCCCCTTGGCTAGGGGGTGATTCGAAACCATGTTTATGCTTGCTATATGACTTGATTACCTCTAATTGCGTTTCATAAGTTGTGAATTCAATTTACTTATCTATTTGAATTAAACTGATTTGTGTGTGTTGGTTGAGAGTGCACGCTTAATTGTCATGCATAAATCTAATGCTAGGATATAAGGAAGTTTCACCTAATCGTTACAACTTTATATTCACAAGTAGTAAAGGTTGATGATCTCAATTGTGTTAAGTAAATTCTTGGCATAAGTATCATGCGCTTTCATAGTTACAAGTGCCTCGTCAATACTTATGATTTCCATTGAACGTAATGATCTTTGATTGTATCTCTAGTATGCGCTTTCATATAGAGAACTCTTGAAGAATAATTTGATTGTGATGCGCAGTTTCCATCCAATTCATTGACATAAGGGAAATCTGAGAGTTAATTTAAGTGGACCTAATTAACTTGGAGTGTTGAGAATTCGTGGGTTATTGAATTGCAATTAGAAATCGTTTTGTATGCAAGTATGACATGTGTGGAGAAGAACCCCTTAGCCAGCCTTTCATCCATTCACTTTAACCAATTTCGTTTTACAATCTGTTTTGTTTTACAAAGTTTATGTTTTGTTTTCAAATTCGTCAAAACCAATTCCCCCTTTATTTTGAAGTGTCAAGTTAGTTAGAAATCAATTTAGTTTGTATTTTTAAGTGTTTTGAGTCAAGTTAAAACTTATTTTCGTCCAAAATTGTGTTTAGAGTCCAAAACAGCCAGTTTGTGTTTTTAAGGCAGTTTTGAGTGTTTGGTTGCTGTTTTGAGTCTTTTGGTTTGTCTTAGTGTTTTAAAGTATAGTTTTGCATTCTTTGAGTCTAATTTAGTGTTTTAACTTTGTTTTAAGTTTTTGAGTCAGTTTTCAAGTGGTTTAGCAATCCCTCCTAATCCCCGGCCTAGAACGATCCCTACTTACATACTTTGCTACAATCGATAAAAAGAGGGTTTAATTTGTGTGCTTATATATTTTGCATTAAATTTTTGGCGCCGTTGCCGGGGATTAGCAACTTTGCTAATCCCTTGGTTCTTTTCTTTTCGTTTATTTTGTTTTTGTTTTTGTTTCTGACTTTGTGTTGTTTTCTTTAGCTAATCCCCTTTGTTTTTGTTTGTGTCTTTTACTTTTGATATTTGATTTAGTTTTGTTTCCTTGATTTTCAGGTACTAGAGAAGTAAGACATGGATTTTGCTACCATTCAAGCTCAATTGGCGAAACTTACTTCTCAATTGTCACAATATGCCGAAAGGACCACAATGCAAAGTGTCCCTACATGTGGTGTGTCCTATGGGCAAGGATATCCAACTCATCAATGTTCTCAACTAGCTGCGAATGAAGATGCTTGGGGTTATCAAGGCCATAGCCAATCATGGGACAACATGTTTTCCAACGCTTACAATTCGGATTGGAGGGATTATTCAGATTATATGTGGGGAGAACCTCAACAATTTCAACAAGGTGGATATTGGCAGCAAGATGAGGAGTTCTATTCAAGACCTATGCAGCCACCACAGCCTTCCCCACAACAATTCCAATCGAATTCAAGTATGTCCATGACTTATGATGAAATTCTTGATGTACTATCTTCTTTCATGCAGGGCTCACACCAAGAAGGATATTGGCAGCCATCTGGGGAGTTCTATACAACGCCATATGAACCACCACAGCCTCAACCATATTCGGCCCAACCAAGTTCAGGTTCGTCAATGGATAATGATAAAATTCTTGAGTTACTCACTTCTTTATCTCAGGGACAAGAAAACCAAAACAAAAAGGTGGACCATTTGGAAAAGCAAATTGGGCAGATTGCAGAGTTCATGGTACAAATTCAAGAACAACGTGAACTCTCCAACTCAACTACTGTCAATTCGATGGGAGACTTTGAAATTACTGAAGCTATCACTTTGGAAAGTGCTATGGAGGTTGGAGCTGACCTAAAAACGTCCAAACATAGCCTAGAAGTGGATGAGGAGCTGCTGATTGAGGAGGAGGAAGAAGACACACCCACAGCAAGGGAAGAACAACCCTTGCCGCAGCCCCCTAAGCCCTCCCAACCACCCACCACAAGTAAGGACGTCCCAAATTCATTTAATTCTAATGATATTCCTCCAAATGTCCCTTTTCCTCGCAGGTTTTTGATTCCCAAGAAAGAAGAGAGTGAAAAGGACATCATGCAAACCCTTCCAAAGGTTCAAAGTGATATCCCAATTCTTGGCACACCAAATCAAGTTCCAGATTGTGTTGCAGTGTTCAAAGAACCTTGTACATCGAGAAGAATGATTCAAGAGCAAGATGTGGCTGGAGCATATGAAGAATGTATCAAGGAGGATGTTCAGGAGACAACAAAGGCCAAAGAAGTTCAATTTTATGACACGGGACAAGTCACAACCATCACATTCAATCTGGCCAAGTTCAAAATCCCTGAAACATTCAACAATGTGGTGTTTGTAATTGAGTTTGCGTCGGAGCAAACAAAATTTAAACCATTGCCGGATCATTTCAAGTATCACCGCCCATTCGAAGATCACCTACATGCCGTGGGTACCACTCTGGAATGAATGGGCGTTTCGTCCGGCTGTACGACGTTAAAACAAGCGCTACTTGGGAGGCAACCCATGCATTCAATAAAGGAAGACCTAGGGAGCACTCCAATTCCAGATTTGAGTTCCTAAACCCTTCTCTTTGTTGTTGTTTTCGTTTCTGCCTTGTTTCTTGTTTAGTTGCTGTTTTGTTTGGTTGTTGTTTATTTGTGTGAGTTTATGCTTGAAACATTGAGGACAATGTTTGATTTAAGTGTGGGGGGGTAACCAACATGTTTTGATGCAAATTCGTAGGGTTTGATCACCCATAACTTCTAATGTTGTTCCTTGCTGTTTTTAAGTGTTTTTAAGCTGTTTTGGTGTGTTTTGACTCAAAAATCCGAAAATCCCATAAAAATTTGAAAAATTGTTTAAAAAAAAAAAAAAAACCCAAAACGAGTTGTTTTTGTGTGTTTGTTTGTGTCCTAGGGTACCTTCCAACACAATGATGAGGATTCGGTTTGTAATTGCATGACTGTTAAAGAGAGTTGTAAACATGGATGGAAGTTTGAATTGCTCTTTGGTTTATGCTTGGTTATAGTTGACATTCATGAATTCACATGTAATCACAAAAAGGATAAAATCAGTTTTTGTAACATGCTTGAAGGAAGGAACTCAAACTAACGCTACAACCCTGAGAGACTTGAGCTTAAAACGTTCTTTGCAGAGTTAAAAATCTGTGCATTTGTTGTTTTCTTAAGTCGTTGCATGATCTCATTATTCTTTGCTTGGTTGCTACTTAGAAGGCGTTTCATCATTTAGTTCCAAACACTAGAACTCATGCCCAATTCATTCTAAGCATGTTATTGATTTGCATAACACATATTCAAGATGAAGTTGTGTAGTGACCACCATAGCCAAATTGCCGTATCTCCCTATTTCATTGTGTTTTGTAGGTTTTAACCCCGTTGAGCCTTGTTTAGCCGATGTTCTTTGTTAACCCACATTATCCTCACCTAGCCTAGATTAGGACCATCCATACCTTTGTTCTTGAAGCATAGTAACGCATGACTCAATATGAATTCCTTTTGATCATTGTTTGGCAGAAAACAAGTGTGGGGGAAGTGAGTTTTGTTGTGGGTGTGCCAAAGTCTTGAATGAGGCACGGCAAAGAAAAGAAAAGAAAAGAAAAAAGAAAAAAAAGAAGAAAAATTCGTAGAAAAAAAAGAAGGAAAAAAAGAAAGAGTTGTGAAAAGAATGAAAAAGGAGTTGAAAAGATGTGAAAAAGAGTTCTCAAGTGTTGTTTGTTGAAGGAAGGGTCCAAAACATTGAATCCGGCCCTAATTGTTGCTTGAACCTTCCCTTTGTGTTTAAAAGTTGATTTCTGCAGGCTAAAGGAAATTCTAAGTTCGATTTCATTATTTTGCTGGCTGTTGCTTTAAGAACCTTTGTTTTCCGTATCCTTTCGTTGTTAGCCAACTCCCCAAGCCCCGTTACAACCCTTGACTTCAATCTTGAGTGTTGTGTGTTTCAATTTGTAGAGTTTGAATTTGGTTTGAGCATATGGTGTCACTGGTTCTCGCATCTAAGTGGTAGCGTTCCATTCATGAGATCATATATATATATGCTTATTAACTCCAGAAATTGCTTTCTTTGTTATAAACATATGTGAGTGTTCGTTTTCATATTTACATCAATCTTCTCACATATAACTAGTGTAGGGAGTGTAGTTAGAAAATGTGTGTGAAAATTGAGTGCATATCTTGGAAGGAATTGAGGAATTCTCTAAGGCATGTTACTACATTCGAAACATTGTTTTAATTGGTTAAATGCGAGCTAATGAATGGTAACTATGTTTAAGTATGTGCTCAAGAGTAAGGATGGCTAAAATCTGTGGGAATAATGATCTTTGGCATGTTGTGTGCATTGGAAATCCCTGAGACAATTGTTGGAAGGTTTAGGTTGTGTTATACTTGTTTTGTTTCATTTTGTTTTGCTCGAGGACTAGCAAAAGCTAAGTGTGGGGGAATTTGATAGGAGCATATTTATGCACCTTAGTTAGCTTGTTCTTGTGCATTTATATTGTTTTTCCTTAGTTAAAGTAGTCTTTTAAGCTAGTTTGATGTATTTTCAGGTTCTAAGGGCAAGTATGCAAAAAGAAGCAATTTGGAGCATTCTAGAGCATTTTTTGGCCAAGATTGGGTAGTGCAAGCATGGAGGCAAGTTGATGGACGAAATTGAAGATATAAAGGCTTGAAATCAGCTAAGAAGATGGAAGAAAGAAGTCAAAGATAAAGAAGATAAGGAATCAGCTCAAAAGAAGGAGAATTATCCAAAACATTATCCAAAACAACCTTATCTTATCTTATCTTATCCAATCCTTATCTTATCTTACCTTATCTTATCCTAACCTGTTTTCTTCAGTTTAGGGGACTTAAAACCTGATTTCTAGAAGTCCTATCCCTTGTCCTATAAAAGTGGCGCCCCAAATCCCTCTAGAAGCCTCAAAATCTGCCACAAAACACATTCCTTCTAGAACCTTGAAAATCTGGCGTCTCCTTCCCTTCTAGAATCCTTTTTCCTTGCCTTGCAAGGCTTTCTAGAAGCCTTATCCCTCCTTATCCAAACCTGCCGCACCTTAGGCCCTTTCCCATTAGAAATCTGATTGTTTTGAACCTATTTCTGGATGGATTTGGCTTTCTAGAAGTCCTAATCTGATTCATCTAGGGTTTTTGGTGCCTATATATATATATTTCTCCACCCTTTGCCGTGCACACCACCTCCATATACATCATTCACGCCAGAAATCATCCACCACTCTCTGCCGCACCCATCCTTCACCATTCTCCATAGTTTCTGACCTAATTCACTACCTGCCGCACCATACATCCATCCTAGCCAATAACCCAGCCTTCTACACCATTCATAACCCCCAAAATCTGTCCCAAGACCTTGTGCCGCAGCAAAGAGGAGGAGAAGGAGCCCTGGGACGTGCATGCCATTCAAGTTTGAATTGCTGGAAGTTTTAGGTGTTTCCTTTCCTTTGATTTCAATGTTTAAATTCAATGCTCTTTGTTTTGTACGTATGAGGAACTAAACCCCCTTGGCTAGGGGGTGATTCGAAACCATGTTTATGCTTGCTATATGACTTGATTACCTCTAATTGCGTTTCATAAGTTGTGAATTCAATTTACTTATCTATTTGAATTAAACTGATTTGTGTGTGTTGGTTGAGAGTGCACGCTTAATTGTCATGCATAAATCTAATGCTAGGATATAAGGAAGTTTCACCTAATCGTTACAACTTTATATTCACAAGTAGTAAAGGTTGATGATCTCAATTGTGTTAAGTAAATTCTTGGCATAAGTATCATGCGCTTTCATAGTTACAAGTGCCTCGTCAATACTTATGATTTCCATTGAACGTAATGATCTTTGATTGTATCTCTAGTATGCGCTTTCATATAGAGAACTCTTGAAGAATAATTTGATTGTGATGCGCAGTTTCCATCCAATTCATTGACATAAGGGAAATCTGAGAGTTAATTTAAGCGGACCTAATTAACTTGGAGTGTTGAGAATTCGTGGGTTATTGAATTGCAATTAGAAATCGTTTTGTATGCAAGTATGACATGTGTGGAGAAGAACCCCTTAGCCAGCCTTTCATCCATTCACTTTAACCAATTTCGTTTTACAATCTGTTTTGTTTTACAAAGTTTATGTTTTGTTTTCAAATTCGTCAAAACCAATTCCCCCTTTATTTTGAAGTGTCAAGTTAGTTAGAAATCAATTTAGTTTGTATTTTTAAGTGTTTTGAGTCAAGTTAAAACTTATTTTCGTCCAAAATTGTGTTTAGAGTCCAAAACAGCCAGTTTGTGTTTTTAAGGCAGTTTTGAGTGTTTGGTTGCTGTTTTGAGTCTTTTGGTTTGTCTTAGTGTTTTAAAGTATAGTTTTGCATTCTTTGAGTCTAATTTAGTGTTTTAACTTTGTTTTAAGTTTTTGAGTCAGTTTTCAAGTGGTTTAGCAATCCCTCCTAATCCCCGGCCTAGAACGATCCCTACTTACATACTTTGCTACAATCGATAAAAAGAGGGTTTAATTTGTGTGCTTATATATTTTGCATTAGTTAGCACTTTGGCATACCCACGGCAACAACAAGGACATCCTTGCCGTGCCTATTCAGGAGGAATTGGTGGAAATGGTTGCTGCCTTCGAGTCAAATCTAGAACATGTTGGTAAGTCTCCTAATCAAATGTCAATTCCCATTTCAACTAACAAGTTGCTTCCTTCCATAATCCAGCCACCTTCCCTAGAGCTTAAACCATTGCCTAGCCATTTGAAGTATGTGTTTCTGGGAGAACAAGAGACGCTGCCCATCATCATCTCTTCTTCACTCACGGCACAAGAGGAGGACAAATTGGTGAGAGTGCTTCGGGAATACAAAACTGCCATTGGGTGGACATTGGCCGATATCAAGGGAATTAGCCCAACCACTTGCATGCATCGAATACTCTTGGAAGAAGGCGCCAAACCATCTAGAGAAGCACAACGTCGACTCAACCCACCTATGATGGATGTTGTGAAGAAGGAAATCATCAAGCTCTTAGATTGTGGGGTGATTTACCCAATCTCGGATAGTCGTTGGGTTTCGCCCGTTCAATGTGTTCCAAAGAAATCTGGCGTGACAGTGGTGAAGAATGATGAAAATGAGCTTGTGCCTACTCGAATCCAAACAGGTTGGAGGGTTTGTATCGATTATAGGAAGCTCAACGCCACCACAAGGAAGGATCACTTCCCTTTGCCGTTCATAGACCAAATGCTTGAAAGGTTAGCGGGTTATGCATTTTATTGTTTTCTTGATGGTTATTCTGGTTATAATCAGATTGTCATAGCACCCGAGGACCAAGAAAAAACCACTTTCACATGCCCCTTTGGTACATTTGCTTATCGTCGCATGCCATTTGGTTTATGCAATGCACCTGCCACCTTTCAAAGATGCATGATGAGCATATTTTCAGATTATGTTGAGAAAATTATTGAGGTTTTTATGGATGATTTCAGCGTTTTTGGTGATTCATTTGATGGTTGCTTGCATAATCTCAGTTTGATCTTAAAACGATGCATTGAAACTAACCTTGTTCTCAATTGGGAAAAGTGTCATTTCATGGTTAAACAAGGCATAGTTTTAGGTCATATTATCTCTGAAAATGGTATTGAGGTTGATAAGTCAAAGATAGATCTTGTACATCACTTACCCTCTCCTACTTCGGTTAGAGAGGTTCGTTCTTTCCTTGGCCATGCAGGTTTCTATCGACGATTCATCAAGGATTTCTCAAAAGTCTCTCAACCTCTCTGCCGACTCCTTCAAAAAGATGTGGCATTTGACTTCAATGAGGAGTGCACGGCATCCTTTACACAACTCAAGGAGTTGCTGACCACGGCCGCAATCATTGTTCCACCTGATTGGAGCCTCCCTTTCGAGCTTATGTGTGACGCATCCGATTATGCTTTAGGAGCTGTTTTAGGACAAAGAAAGGACAAGAGGCCGCATGTCATCTACTATGCCTCCCGGACATTGAATGATGCCCAATTAAACTATTCTACAACGGAAAAAGAACTTCTTGCCGTTGTTTTTGCTTTAGATAAATTTCGTTCATACTTAATTGGCACTAAAGTGATTTTATATTCTGATAATGCAGCCTTGAAGTATCTTCTCACCAAAAAGGAGGCCAAACCACGGCTAATTCGATGGATGTTGCTTCTTCAAGAGTTCGACATTGAGATTCGAGACAAGAAAGGGAGTGAAAACGTGGTGGCTGACCACCTAAGCCGTATGGTGCATGAAGAGGACTCTCTCCCTATTTTCAGAGACATTTCCGGATGAGCAATTGTTATCCATCGAGGTAAGTGAACCATGGTACGCAGATTTAGTGAATTACTTGGTAACTAAACGTTTTCCCACTACTTTCACTAAACCCCAACGTGACAAACTCAAGAATGATGCACGATTTTATGTGTGGGATGATCCATATTTGTGGAAGTATTGTCCGGATCAGATTGTTCGACGATGCGTGCACAATTCTGAGTTTAAGTCCATTCTGACCTTTTGCCATTCTTATGCATGTGGGGGACATTTTGGTACCCAAAGAACAGCCCTTAAGGTGTTAGAAAGTGGTTTTTACTGGCCTACATTGTTCAAAGATGCTCGAATGTTTTGTTTAACATGTGATAGATGTCAAAGAATGATGTGAGAATTACTTGACACTCAAATTAAAACCCTATCGACGTAGTATATGAAAGTAGGGATCGTTTAAGGCCGGGGATTAGAAGGGATGCTAATCTACACAAATTACACTCTAAAACACTAAACTGGACTCTAGACAATGAAAACAAGTACTAGTGATCAATCTGAACGAATTTTAACTCTAGACAACCTAACTTGACTCAAATAACACAAAACAAACTTAAAACAACAAATAAAACTCAACTAGGCAGATTCTAGACACTAGAGACTCAAAACAGGCTAAATAGACTCAAAACAACCAAACTAACTTAAACAGACTCAAAACAGGTTCTAAGGGGTGAATTGGACGAATTTAAACAGACTAAGACTCAATTAAGAACTAGGGGGGTTTTTGGACGAATTAAGCAAAACTAAGCAGATTTAAGCAAACAAAGTAAATTGAAAGAGATAAAGGTGAATTCAGTGGTGAAAACTAGTTAGAGGGTTCCTCTCCACACATGAACATATGCATACAAATTGACTTCCAGTTATTCTTTCGATAAATCATGAATGACAATGCTTCGAATTAATTGTATTGCACTAATCAATTACCAGATTTCCCTAAGTTCATTGAATTGAATGGATAACGCATCACAACCAAATTATTCTTATCAAGTTCCCTAACTATGGAATACGCATGATAGAGATACATATCAAAGATCATTAAGTTCCATGGAAATCATAAACATTGACAAGGCATTCATAACTATGGAATACGCAT
The DNA here is from genome assembly GCA_024362995.1 of Heteromeles arbutifolia. Classification (NCBI taxonomy): domain Eukaryota; kingdom Viridiplantae; phylum Streptophyta; class Magnoliopsida; order Rosales; family Rosaceae; genus Heteromeles; species Heteromeles arbutifolia. Next base: position 30,111,659 of record JANCRC010000002.1, on the reverse strand, counting down.
GTTACTCTTGCCTAGGATTTACTTAACACAATTGTGACTAGCAATCTTTACTACTTGTGAATATAAGTTCCTAACGATTAGGTGAAATTCCCTTATATCCTAGCATCAAATTCATGCATGTAAACTAAGTATGCATCCTTAATCAACACACAAGAACAAGTTCTTAATAAAACAGTTAAGCAAACCACATTCACAATTTATGAAACAATAACTGAAGGTAATCAATTCATATCAAACATATGTTCATGGCTTTGAATCCACCTCTAACTAAAACGAAATTAGTTCCACATGTTCAACATAATTGAAAAGCAAGTTAAATTAAACATGAAGATCAAACAAGAGAAGAAAGAACTCCAAGAAACTCCAATGGTTGCACGGCAAGCCTTCTCTTCTCTTCTCTGCGGCAAAGTATGGTTTTCTGAATGTATATGGGGCTGGTTGGATGGTATGGTGCGGCAGAGGGTGAATTAGGTCAGAAACTATGGAGAATGGTGAGGGAAAAGTGCAGCAGAGAGTGGTGGGTGATTTCTGGCGTGAATGATGTACATGGAGGGTGGTGAAACCTGCGGCAACCCTCTAAACTTGTATATATAGGCACCACAAACCCTAGGGTAATCAGTTTAGGGCTAGGACTCAGCATAAACAAGGAATTAGGGCCCTAGGTGCGGCAGAAATTGTGAATCCATTAGGAAAAAGGATTGTGGCCCAATTGATTTCTGAAAAGGATTTGTAGAACCCAAATCCACAAGGAAAAGGCGTAATAAGTCAGAATCCAAGACGGAATGGGAGTGAGAAGGCACGGCACAAAGGGATAAGGCAGGGAGCCTTGCAAGGCAAGGAAAAGACCTTCTAGAAAGGAGGGAGGCGCCAGATTTTTAGGCTTCTAGAAAGAATGTGTTTCTGGGCAGATTTTGGGGTTTCTAGAAGAGTTTGGGGCGCCACTTTTGTAGGGGAATGGATAAGACTTCTAGAAATCAGGTTTTAAGTCCCCTAAACTGAAGAAAACAGGTTAGGATAAGATTAGGATAAGATAAGGTAAGGATTGGATAAGATAAGATAAGATAAGGTTGTTTTGGATAATTCTCCTTCTTTTGAGCTGATTCCTTATCTTCTTATCTTTGACTTCTTTCTTCCATCTTCCTAGCTGATTTCAAGCCTTTATATCTTCAATTTCGTCCATCAACTTGCCTCCATGCTTGCACTACCCAATCTTGGCCCAAAAATGCTCTAGAATGCTCCAAATTGCTTCTTTTTGCCATTTTGACACTTAGAACCTACAAACACACGAAAATAGCTTAAAATACAAAATTAACTAAGAACTAACAACGTAAATGCATGAAAACAAGCTAACTAAGTCGCGTAAATATGCTCCTATCAAAGAACAGGTAGCATGGGTGCCAAGGATCAAATGCCACAAACCCCTATATTCAATGTTGAAATTTTTTATGTGTGGGGTATTGATTTCATGGGTCCCTTTCCTTCTTCATATGGTTTTACTTATATCTTGCTTGCAGTTGATTAAGTTTCCAAATGGGTAGAAGCAAAGGCTACCCGGACTAACGATTCTAGAGTGGTTGCAGATTTTATTAAAACTCACATTTTCTCTAGATTTGGGATGCCAGGGGTCTTCATCAGTGATGGAGGGTCACATTTTTGCAATCGAACCATTGAGGCGCTGTTTAAGAAATATGATGTCAAGCATAAGGTTTCAACACCTTATCATCCTCAAACAAGTGGCCAAGCCGAAGTTTCGAATAGAGAAATCAAACAAATCTTGGAGAAGACCGTTGGGGCAACCCGGAAGGATTGGAGCTTGCGTTTAGACGATGCACTGTGGACGTATCGAACAGCCTACAAAACACCCCTAGGGATGTCTCCATTTCGGCTGAGAACTAGAGCACAAGGCGCATTGGGCTGAGAAAACATTCAATTTGGACTTAGATGCTGCTGGAATGCATAGAAAGCTCCAATTGAATAAACTTGAGGAGCTAAGGAACGAAGCATATGAGAATGCCCGGATTTACAAGGAGAAAACAAAGGCGTTTCATGACAAGATGATTCGGGGCAAAACATTCTCTATTGGGCAGAAAGTGTTGCTTTTCAATTCACGTTTACGTTTATTCCCTGGTAAGTTACGTTCCAAGTGGATTGGACCTTTTGTTGTTACTAATGTTTTTCCATATGGTGCAGTCCAAATCCAAAGCTTGAAAACTGGGCAAGAAATCAAGGTGAATGGGCATCGTTTGAAGCCCTATTATGAGCACTTTGTTGAGCCGGTTGTGGAGGAGATCCCTCTCCAGGCCGTGGGCTCCAATGGGGAGTGAATGAGTTCTTCGTCCGGCTGTACGACGTTAAAGCAAGGGCTACTTGGGAGGCAACCCATGCATTCAACAAAGGAAGACGTAGGGAGCACTCCAATTCCAGATTTGAGTTCCTAAACCCTTCTCTTTGTTGTTGTTTTCGTTTCTGCCTTGTTTCTTGTTTAGTTACTGTGTTGTTTGGTTGTTGTTTATTTGTGTTCGTTTATGCTTGAAACATTGAGGACAATGTTTAATTTAAGTGTGTGGGGGGGGGGGGGGTAACAAAGTGTTTTTGATGCAAATTCGTGGGATTCTACCACCCAGTACTTCAAGAGTTGTTTCAAGCTGTTTTTAAGTGTTTTTAAGCTGTTTTGGAGTGTTTTAGTTTGTTTTGGCTTAAAAATCCGAAACTCACATAAAAATTTGAAAAATCAGTTTGAAAACCCAAAAAGAGTTGTTTTTGTGTTGTTTTGGTGTGTTTGTGTCTTAGGTACCTTCCAACACAATGATGAGGATTTGGTTTTTAATTGCATGGCTGTTAAAGAAAGTTATAACATGGATGAAAGTTTGATTTACTCTTTGGTTTATGCTTGGTTGTGGTTATAATTTATGAATTCACATGCAATCTTAAAGGATAAAATCAGTTTTTGTAACATGCTTGAAGGAAGGAACTCAAATTAACGCTACATCCCTGTGAGACTTGAGCCTAAAACGTTCTTTTGGAGAGTTAATATTCTGTGCATTCTTGTTTTCTAAAGTCGTTGCATGATCTCATTATTCTTTGTTTGGTTACTACTTAGAAGGCGTTTCATCATTTAGTTCCAAATACTAGAACTCATGCCCGTTCCATTCAAAGCATGACATTGATTTGCATAACACATATCAAGATGAAGTTGTGTAGTGACCACCATAGCCAAACAGCCATACCCCTTTTCATATGTTTTGTAGGTTTAACCCCGTTGAGCCTTGTTTAGCCTATGTTCTTTGTTAACCACATTCTCCTTACCTAGCCTAGTTTAGGACCATCCATACCCTTATTCTTAAAGGATAGTGAAGCATGAATTAGAATGAATTCCTTTTGATTGTCCTTTTGCAGAAAACAAGTGTGGGGGAATGGATTTTGTATGTGTGTGTGCCAAAGTCTTTAATAAGGCACGGGTTTGAGAAAATAAAAAGAAAAAATTCGTGGAAAAATAGAAAGAAAAAGAAAAAGTTGTGAAAAGAATGAAAAAGAGTTGAAAATTATTGATGCAGAATATATAAGCACACAAATTAAACCCTCTTTTTATCAATTGTAGCAAAGTATGTAAGTAGGGATCGTTCTAGGCCGGGGATTAGGAGGGATTGCTAAACCACTTGAAAACTGACTCAAAAACTTAAAACAAAGTTAAAACACTAAATTAGACTCAAAGAATGCAAAACTATACTCTAAAACACTAAAACAAACCAAAAGACTCAAAACAGCAAACAAACACTCAAAGCTGCCTTAAACCACTTTCTGGCTGTTTTGGACTCTAAACACAATTTTGGACGAAAATAAGTTTTAACTTGACTTAAAACACTCAAAAACACAAACTAAAACAGTTTCTAACTAATATGACTCAACAAAGTAAAGGGGGATTTGGGTTTGACGAAGTTGAAAACAAAACATAAACTTTGTAAAACAAAACAGATTGTAAAACGAAATTGGTTTAAATTAATGGATGGAAGGCTAGCTAAGGGGTTCTTCTCCACACATGTCATACTTGCATACAAAACGATTTCTAATTGCAATTCAATAACCCACGAATTCTCAACACTCCAAGTTAATTAGGTCTGCTTAAATTAACTTTCAGATTTCCCTTATGTCAATGAATTGGATGGAAACTGCGCATCACAATCAAATTATTCTTCAAGAGTTCTCTATATGAAAGCGCATGCTAGAGATACAATCAAAGATCATTACGTTCAATGGAAATCATAAGTATTGACGAGGCACTTGTAACTATGAAAGCGCATGATACTTATGCCAAGAATTTACTTAACACAATTGAGATCATCAACCTTTACTACTTGTGAATATAAAGTTGTAACGATTAGGTGAAACTTCCTTATATCCTAGCATTAGATTTATGCATGACAATTAAGCGTGCACTCTCAACCAACACACACAAATCAGTTTTAATATGAACAGATAAGTAAATTGAATTCACAACTTATGAAACGCAATTAGAGGTAATCAAATCATATAGCAAGCATAAACATGGTTTCGAATTCCCCCCCTAGCCAAGGGGGGTTTAGGTCCTCATACTCACAGAACAAAGAGTATTGAATTTAAACATTGAAATCAAAGGAAAGGAAACACCTAAAACTTCCAGCAATTCAAACTTGAATGGCATGCACGTCCAGGGCTCCTTCTCCTCCTCTTTGCTGCGGCACAAGGTCTTGGGACAGGTTTTGGGGGTTATGAATGGTGTAGAAGGCTGGGTTAATGGCTAGGATAGATGTATGGTGCGGCAGAGAGTGGTGGATGATTTCTGGCGTGAATGATGTATATGGAGGGTGGTGGTGCGCGGCAAAGGGTGGAGAAATATATATATAGTCACCAAAAACCCTAGATGAATCAGATTAGGACTTCTAGAAAGCCAAATCCATCCAGAAATAGGTTCAAAACAATCAGATTTCTAATGGGAAAGGGCCTAAGGTGCGGCAGGTTTGGATAAGGAGGGATAAGGCTTCTAGAAAGCCTTGCAAGGCAAGGAAATCAGGTTTTCTAGAAGGCTAGGTGCGGCAAGGACTTTAGGTTCTAGAATCCTAAATTAAATGTCCCCCAATCAGAAAATAAGCCCTCATTGTACCAGGAATTGAGTTTAGAAAAGGATTAGGATAGGATAAGGTTAGTTAAGATAGGATAAGGATTGGATAAGATAAGATAAGATAAGGTTGTTTTGGATAATGTTTTGGATAATTCTCCTTCTTTTGAGCTGATTCCTTATCTTCAATGATTTGATTTTATTCCTCCAACCTTGAAACATATTCCTAACTCCATTTGGACTCCAAATTCGTCCATCCTCTTGGCTCCAAGCATATGATATCCATTCCAAGCTCAAATGTGCTCCAAAAAGCTCCAAAATGCATCCTTTTGCATACTTGCCCTTAGAACCTGAAAATACATCAAACTAGTTTAAAAGACATATATCCTTTTGCATACTTGCCCTTAGAACCTGAAAATACATCAAACTAGCTTAAAAGACTACTTTAACTAAGGAAAAACAACATAAATGCACAAGAACAAGCTAACTAAGGTGCATAAATATGCCCTTATCAAATTCCCCCACACTTAGCTTTTGCTAGTCCTCGAGCAAAACAATACGAAACAAAACAAGTATAACACCACCTAAACCTTCCAACAATTGTCTCAGGGATTTCCAATGCACATGATATGTTAAAAATCATCATTCCCACAGATTTTGGCCATCTTTACGCTTAAGCACATACTTAATCATAGTCACTACTTACTAGTTCACAAATAATCAATTAAAACGATGTTTTGAATGCAGTAACATGCCTTAGAGAATTCCCTCAATTCCTTACTAGATATGCACTCTATTTTCACACACATTTTCTGACTACACACCCTACACTAGGTATATGTGAGAAGATTGATGTAAATATGAAAACGAACACTCACATATGTTTATAACAAAGAAAGCAATTTCTGGAGTTAATAAGCATGTTTAGATATGATCTCATGAATGGAACGCTACTACTTAGATGCGAGAACCAGTGACACCATATGCTCAAACCAAATTCAAACTCCACAAATTGAAACACACAACACTCAAGATTAAAGTCAAGGGTTGTAACGGGGCTTGGGGAGTTGGCTAACAATGAAAGGATAGGAAAAACAAACGTTCTTAAAGCAATAGCAAGCAAAATAATGAATATGACACTTAGAATTCCCTTTAGCATGCAGAAATCAACTTTTAAACACAAAGGGAAGTTTCAAGCAACAATTAGGGCCGGATTCAATGTTTTGGACCCTTCCTTCAACAAACAACACTTGAGAACTCTTTTCCACATCTTTTCAACTCCTTTTTCATTTTTTTCACAACTTTTCTTTTTTTCTTTCTATTTTCCACGAATTTTTCTTCTTCTTCCTTTTTTTCCTTTTCTTTGCCGTGCCTCATTCAAGACTTTGGCACACCCACAACAAAACTCACTTCCCCCACACTTGTTTTCTGCCAAACAATGATCAAAAGGAATTCATATTGAGTCATGCGTTACTATGCTTCAAGAACAAAGGTATGGATGGTCCTAATCTAGGCTAGGTGAGGATAATGTGGGTTAACAAAGAACATAGGCTAAACAAGGCTCAATGGGGTTAAAACCTACAAAACACAATGAAATGGGGAGATACGGCAATTTGGCTATGGTGGTCACTACACAACTTCATCTTGAATATGTGTTATGCAAATCAATAACATGCTTAGAATGAATTGGGCATGAGTTCTAGTGTTTAGAACTAAATGATGAAACGCCTTCTAAGTAGCAACCAAGCAAAGAATAATGAGATCATGCAACGACTTTAGAAAACAACAATGCACAGGTTTTTAACTCTCCAAATAAACGTTTAGGCTCAAGTCTCACAAGGTTGTAGCGTTAGTTTGAGTTCCTTCCTTCAAGCATGTTACAAAAACTGATTTTTCTTTTATGATTGCATGTGAATTCATAAGTTATAACCACAACCAAGCATAAACCAAAGAGTAAATCAAACTTTCATCCATGTTTACAACTCTCTTTAACAGTCATGCAATTACAAACCGAATCCTCATCATTGTGTTGGAAGGTACCTAAGACACAAACAAACACACAAAAACAACTCTTTTTTGGGTTTTTTAAAACAGTTTTTCAAATTTTTATGGGATTTTCGGATTTTTAAGTCAAAACACACTAAAACACACCAAACAGCTTAAAAACACTTAAAAACAGCAAGGAACAACATTAGAAGTTATGGGTGATAAAACCCTACGAATTTGCATCAAAACACTTTGGCTACCCCCCCCCCACACTTAAATCAAACATTGTCCTCAATGTTTCAAGCATAAACTCACACAAATAAACAACAAACAAACAAAACAGCAACTAAACAAGAGACAAAGCAGAAACGAAAACAACAACAAAGAGAAGGGTTTAGGAACGCAAATCTGGAATTGGAATGCTCCCTAGATCTTCCTTTGTTGAATGCATGGGTTGCCTCCCAAGTAGCGCTTGCTTTAACGTCGTACAGCCGGACAAAGAACCCAATCACTCCAGATTGGTACCCACGGCATCCAAGGAGATGTCATCCACAGTTTGCTCCACAAAGGTCTCATAATATGGCTTCAATCGGTGCCCATTCACCTTGAATTCTTGTCCAGTTTTCAAGCTTTTGATTTGCACTGCACCATGAACAAAAACATTAGTAACAACAAATGGGCCAACCCACTTGGAACGTAACTTACCAGGAAACAACCGAAGACGGGAATTGAATAGCAACACTTTCTGCCCAACTGAGAATGATTTGCCACGAATCATCTTGTCATGAAAAGCCTTGGTCTTCTCCTTGTAGATTCGGGCGTTCTCATATGCTTCGTTCCTTATCTCCTCAAGTTCATTCAATTGAAGCTTCCTATGCATTCCAGCCGCATCTAACTCCAAATTGAATGTTTTCACGGCCCAATGTGCTTTGTGCTCTAACTCCACAGGTAGGTGACATGGTTTGCCATATATTAGCCGAAATGGGGAAATGCCAAGGGGTGTTTTGTAAGCCGTGCGATAGGCCCACAATGCATCGTTCAAGTGCAAGCTCCAATCCTTCCTTGTAGGCCCTACGGTTTTTTCTATGATCTGTTTGATCTCCCGGTTAGAAACCTCGGCTTGGCCATTCGTTTGAGGATGGTAAGGTGTAGAAACCTTATGATTGACATTGTACTTCCTCAACAACGCCTCAATTGTTCGATTGCAAAAGTGCGACCCTCCATCACTAATGATCACCCGTGGCATACCAAACCTTGCAAAAATGTTAGTTCTAATAAAATCTGCAACCACTTTAGAATCATTAGTCCGGGTGGCCTTTGCTTCCACCCATTTTGAGACATAATCCACGGCAAGTAATATGTAAAGAAAACCATGCGATGAAGGAAATGGGCCCATGAAATCAATACCCCAAACATCAAAAATTGATAGGAGCATATTCATGCACCTTAGTTAGCTTGTTCTTGTGCATTTATGTTGTTTTTCCTTAGTTAAAGTAGTCTTTTAAGCTAGTTTGATGTATTTTCAGGTTCTAAGGGCACGTATGCAAAAGGATGCATTTTGGATCTTTTTGGAGCACATTTGAGCTTGGAATGGATATCATATGCTTAGAGCCAAGAAGATGGACGAATTTGGAGTCCAAATGGAGTTAGGAATATGTTTCAAGGTCCAATTGACAAAGAGGGCAAAAAGAAGCAATTTGGAGCATTCTAGAGCATTTTTGGGCCAAGATTGGGTAGTGCAAGCATGGAGGCAAGTTGATGGACGAAATTGAAGATATAAAGGCTTGAAATCAGCTAAGAAGATGGAAGAAAGAAGTCAAAGATAAAGAAGATAAGGAATCAGCTCAAAAGAAGGAGAATTATCCAAAACATTATCTAAAACAACCTTATCTTATCTTATCTTATCCAATCCTTACCTTATCTTACCTTATCTTATCCAATCTTATCCTAACCTGTTTTCTTCAGTTTAGGGGACTTAAAACCTGATTTCTAGAAGTCCTATCCATTCCCCTACAAAAGTGGCGCCCCAAATACCTCTAGAAGCCCCAAAATCTGCCACAAAACACATTCTTTCTAGAACCCTATAAATCTGGCGTCTCCTTCCCTTCTAGAATCCTTTTTCCTTGCCTTGCAAGGCATTCCCTGCCCTTATCCTATTGTGCCGCACCTTAGGCCCTTTCCCATGAGAAATCTGATTGTTTTGAACCTATTTCTGGATGGATTTGGCTTTCTAGAAGTCCTAATCTGATTCACCTAGGGTTTTTGGTGCCTATATATATATTTCTCCACCCTTTGCCGTGTACACACCACCTCCATATACATCATTCACGCCAGAAATCATCCACCACTCTCTGCCGCACCCATCCTTGACCATTCTCCATAGTTTCTGACCTAATTCACTCCCTGCCGCACCATACATCCATCCTAGCCATTAACCCAGCCTTCTACACCATTCATAACCCCCTAAACCTGTCCCAAGACCTTGTGCCGCAGCAAAGAGGAGGAGAAGGAGCCCTGGGACGTGCATGCCATTCAAGTTTGAATTGCTGGAAGTTTTAGGTGTTTTCTTTCCTTTGATTTCAATGTTTAAATTCAATACTCTTTGTTCTGTATGTATGAGGAACTAAACCCCCTTGGCTAGGGGGTGATTCGAAACCATGTTTATGCTTGCTATATGATTTGATTACCTCTAATTGCGTTTCATAAGTTGTGAATTCAATTTACTTATCTATTTGAATTAAACTGATTTGTGTGTGTTGGTTGAGAGTGCACGCTTAGTTGTCATGCATAAATCTAATGCTAGGATATAAGGAAGTTTCACCTAATTGTTACAGAATTATATTCACAAGTAGTAAAGGTTGATGATCTCAATTGTGTTAAGTAAATTCTTGGCATAAGTTTCATGCAATTCATAGTAACGAATGCCTCGTCAATGCTTATGGTTTTCATAGAACTTAATGATTCTTGCTTGTATCTCTATTATGCAATTCATGTAGGGAACTTGTGGGGAATGCTTTGGGTTGTCATATGCAATCATCCAATTCAATAACGTTAGGAAAATCTGAGGGTTAATTAGTGCAATTCACAGTTAATCTGGGGCGTTGAGAATCCATGGTTTATTGAAAAGCAATTAGAAATCGTTTTGTATGCAAGTATGACATGTGTGGAGAAGAACCCCTTAGCTAGCCTTCCATCCATTCACTTTAACCAATTTCGTTTTAAAATCTGTTTTGTTTTACAAAGTTTATGTTTTGTTTTCAATTTCGTCAAAACCAATTCCCCCTTTACTTTGTTGAGTCATATTAGTTAGAAACTGTTTTAGTTTGTGTTTTTGAGTGTTTTGAGTCAAGTTAAAACTTATTTTCGTCCAAAATTGTGTTTAGAGTCCAAAACAGCCAGTTTGTGTTTTTAAGGCAGTTTTGAGTGTTTGTTTGCTGTTTTGAGTCTTTTGGTTTGTCTTAGTGTTTTAAAGTATAGTTTTGCATTCTTTGAGTCTAATTTAGTGTTTTAACTTTGTTTTAAGTTTTTGAGTCAGTTTTCAAGTGATTTAGCAATCCCTCCTAATCCCCGGCCTAGAACGATCCCTACTTACATACTTTGCTACAATTGATAAAAAGAGGGTTTAATTTGTGTGCTTATATATTCCGCATCAAATTTTTGGCGCCGTTGCCGGGGATTAGCAACTTTGCTAATCCCTTGGTTCTTTTCTTTTCGTTTATTTTGTTTTTGTTTTAGTTTCTGACTTTATGTTGTTTTTCTTGTTTTCTTTAGCTAATCCCCTTTGTTTTTGTTTGTGTCTTTTACTTTTGATATTTGATTTAGTTTTGTTTCCTTGATTTTCAGGTACTAGAGAAGTAAGACATGGATTTTGCTACCATTCAAGCTCAATTGGCGAAACTTACTTCTCAATTGTCACAATATGCCGAAAGGACCACAATGCACACTGCCCCTACATTTAATGTACCCTATGGACAAGGACATCAAACTCATCAATTCACTGCGAATGGAGGTGCTTGGGGTTATCAAGGCCATAACCAATCAAGGGACAACCTGTTTTCCAACGCTTACAATTCTGATTGGAGAGATTATTCAGATTATAGGTGGGGGGAACCTCAACAATTTCAACAAGGTGGATATTGGCAGCAAGATGAGGAGTTCTATTCAAGACCTATGCAGCCACCACAGCCTTCCCCACAACAATTCCAATCGAATTCAAGTATGTCCATGACTTATGATGAAATTCTTGATGTACTATCTTCTTTCACGCAGGGCTCACACCAAGAAGGATATTGGCAGCCATCTGAGGAGTTCTATACAACGCCATATGAACCACCACAGCCTCAACCATATTCGGCCCAACCAAGTTCAGGTTCGTCAATGGATAATGATAAAATTCTTGAGTTACTCACTTCTTTATCTCAGGGACAAGAAAACCAAAACAAAAAGGTGGACCATTTGGAAAAGCAAATTGGGCAGATTGCAGAGTTCATGGTACAAATTCAAGAAGAACGTGAACTCTCCAACTCAACTACTGTCAATTCGATGGGAGACTTTGAAATTACTGAAGCTATCACTTTGGAAAGTGCTATGGAGGTTGGAGCTGACCTAAAAACGTCCAAACATAGCCTAGAAGTGGATGAGGAGCTGCTGATTGAGGAGGAGGAAGAAGACACACCCATAGCAAGGGAAGAACAACCCTTGCCGCAGCCCCCTAAGCCCTCTCAACCACCCACCACAATGTTCAAAGAACCTTATATGTCGAGAAGAATGATTCAAGAGCAAGAAGTGGCTGGAGCATATGAAGAATGCATCAAGGAGGATGTTCATAAGACAACAAAGCCCAAAGAAGTTCAATTTTATGACACGGGACAAGTCACAACCATCATAGTAAATCTGGCCAAGTTCAAAATCCCTGAAACATTCAAAGATGTGGTGTTTGTAATTGAGTTTGTGTCGGAGCAAACAAGTAAGCCATCTTCTCCAATTTTGATTTTGTTTTCTACTAACTGGCTGATTTTAATGATTCAGGCACCCACACTAGAATTTAAACCATTGCCGGATCATTTCAAGTATCACCTCCCATTCGAAGATCACTTACATGCAGTGGCCTCCCATGAAGCTTAATTGGAGGTTTTGTCCGGCTGTACAACGTTAAAACAAGGGCTACTTGGGAGGCAACCCATGCATTCAACAAAGGAAGACCTAGGGAGCACTCCAATTCCAGATTTGCGTTCCTAAACCCTTCTCTTTGTTGTTGTTTCGTTTCTGCCTTGTTTATTGTTTCGTTGCTGTTTTGTTTGTTTGTTTGTTTATTTGTGTTAGGTTATGCTTGAAACATTGAGGACAATGTTTGATTTAAGTGTGGGGGGGTAACCAACATGTTTTGATGCAAATTCGTAGGGTTTTATCACCCATAACTTCTAATGTTGTTCCTTGCTGTTTTTAAGTGTTTTTAAGCTGTTTTGGTGTGTTTTAGTGTGTTTTGACTCAAAAATCCGAAAATCCCATAAAAATTTGAAAAATGGTTTTAAAAAACCCAAAAAAAAAGTTGTTTTTGTGTGTTTGTTTGTGTCTTAGGGTACCTTCCAACACAATGATGAGGATTCGGTTTGTAATTGCATGACTGTTAAAGAGAGTTGTAAACATGGATGAAAGTTTGATTTACCCTTTGGTTTATGCTTGGTTGTGGTTATAACTTATGAATTCACATGCAATCATCAAAGAAAAATCAGTTTTTGTAACATGCTTGAAGGAAGGAACTCAAACTAACGCTACAACCCTGAGAGACTTGAGCTTAATACGTTCTTTGGAGGGTTAAAAATCTGTGCATTTGTTGTTTTCTAAAGTCGTTGCATGATCTCATTATTCTTTGCTTGGTTGCTACTTAGAAGGCGTTTCATCATTTAGTTCCAAATACTAGAACTCATACCCGTTTCATTCAAAGCATGAAATTGATTAGCATAACACATATCAAGATGAAGTTGTTTAGTAAACCAAAGCCAAATAGCCGTACCCCATGTTCATTTGATTTGTAGGTTTTAACCCCGTTGAGCCTTGTTTAGCCTATTTTTCTTTGTTAACCCATATTATCCTCACCTAGCCTAGATTAGGATCACTATCCATACCTTTGTTCTTGAAGCATAGTAATGCATGACTCAATATGAATTCCTTTTGATCATTGTTTGGCAGAAAACAAGTGTGGGGGAAGTGAGTTTTGTTGTGGGTGTGCCAAAGTCTTGAATGAGGCACGGCAAAGAAAAGAAAAGAAAAGAAAAAAGAAAAAAAAGAAGAAAAATTCGTAGAAAAAAGAAGGAAAAAAAAGAAAGAGTTGTGAAAAGAATGAAAAAGGAGTTGAAAAGATGTGAAAAAGAGTTCTCAAGTGTTGTTTGTTGAAGGAAGGGTCCAAAACATTGAATCCGGCCCTAATTGTTGCTTGAATCTTCCCTTTGTGTTTAAAAGTTGATTTCTGCATGCTAAAGGGAATTCTAAGTTCAATTTCATTATTTTGCTTGCTATTGCTTTAAGAACCTTTGTTTTCCATATCCTTTCGTTGTTAGCCAACTCCCCAAGCCCCGTTACAACCCTTGACTTCAATCTTGAGTGTTGTGTGTTTCAATTGGTGGAGTTTGAATTTGGTTTGAGCATATGGTGTCACTGGTTCTCGCATCTAAGTAGTAGCATTCCATTCATGAGATCATATCTAAACATGTTATTAACTCCAGAAATTGCTTTCTTTGTTATAAACATATGTGAGTGTTCGTTTTTATATTTACATCAATCTTCTCACATATAACTAGTGTAGGGTGTGTAGTTAAAAAATCTGAGTGAAAATAGAGTGCATATCTAGTAAGGAATTGAGGGAATTCTCTAAGGCATGTTACTACATTCAAAACATCGTTTTAATTGGTTATTTGTGAACTAGTAAGTAGTGACTATGATTAAGTATGTGCTTAAGCGTAAAGATGGCCAAAATCTGTGGGAATGATGATTTTTAACATATCATGTGCATTGGAAATCCCTGAGACAATTGTTGGAAGGTTTAGGTTGTGTTATACTTGTTTTGTTTCGTTTTGTTTACTTTGTTTCGTTTTGCTCGAGGACTAGCAAAAGCTAAGTGTGGGGGAATTTGATAGGAGCATATTCATGCACCTTAGTTAGCTTGTTCTTGTGCATTTATGTTGTTTTTCCTTAGTTAAAGTAGTCTTTTAAGCTAGTTTGATGTATTTTCAGGTTCTAAGGGCATGTATGCAAAAGGATGCATTTTGGAGCTTTTTGGAGCACATTTGAGCTTGGAATGGATATCATATGCTTAGAGCCAAGAAGATGGACGAATTTGGAGTCCAAATGGAGTTAGGAATATGTTTCAAGGTCCAATTGACAAAGAGGGCAAAAAGAAGCAATTTGGAGCATTCTAGAGCATTTTTGGGCCAAGATTGGGTAGTGCAAGCATGGAGGCAAGTTGATGGACGAAATTGAAGATATAAAGGCTTGAAATCAGCTAAGAAGATGGAAGAAAGAAGTCAAAGATAAAGAAGATAAGGAATCAGCTCAAAAGAAGGAGAATTATCCAAAACATTATCTAAAACAACCTTATCTTATCTTATCTTATCCAATCCTTACCTTATCTTACCTTATCTTATCCAATCTTATCCTAACCTGTTTTCTTCAGTTTAGGGGACTTAAAACCTGATTTCTAGAAGTCCTATCCATTCCCCTACAAAAGTGGCGCCCCAAATCCCTCTAGAAGCCCCAAAATCTGCCACAAAACACATTCTTTCTAGAACCCTATAAATCTGGCGTCTCCTGCCCTTATCCTATTGTGCCGCACCTTAGGCCCTTTCCCATGAGAAATCTGATTGTTTTGAACCTATTTCTGGATGGATTTGGCTTTCTAGAAGTCCTAATCTGATTCACCTAGGGTTTTTGGTGCCTATATATATATTTCTCCACCCTTTGCCGTGTACACACCACCTCCATATACATCATTCACGCTAGAAATCATCCACCACTCTCTGCCGCACCCATCCTTGACCATTCTCCATAGTTTCTGACCTAATTCACTACCTGCCGCACCATACATCCATCCTAGCCATTAACCCAGCCTTCTACACCATTCATAACCCCCTAAACCTGTCCCAAGACCTTGTGCCGCAGCAAAGAGGAGGAGAAGGAGCCCTGGGACGTGCATGCCATTCAAGTTTGAATTGCTGGAAGTTTTAGGTGTTTTCTTTCCTTTGATTTCAATGTTTAAATTCAATACTGTTTGTTCTGTACGTATGAGGAACTAAACCCCCTTGGCTAGGGGGTGATTCGAAACCATGTTTATGCTTGCTATATGATTTGATTACCTCTAATTGCGTTTCATAAGTTGTGAATTCAATTTACTTATCTATTTGAATTAAACTGATTTGTGTGTGTTGGTTGAGAGTGCACGCTTAGTTGTCATGCATAAATCTAATGCTAGGATATAAGGAAGTTTCACCTAATTGTTACAGAATTATATTCACAAGTAGTAAAGGTTGATGATCTCAATTGTGTTAAGTAAATTCTTGGCATAAGTTTCATGCAATTCATAGTAACGAATGCCTCGTCAATGCTTATGGTTTTCATAGAACTTAATGATTCTTGCTTGTATCTCTATTATGCAATTCATGTAGGGAACTTGTGGGGAATGCTTTGGGTTGTCATATGCAATCATCCAATTCAATAACGTTAGGAAAATCTGAGGGTTAATTAGTGCAATTCACAGTTAATCTGGGGCGTTGAGAATCCATGGTTTATTGAAAAGCAATTAGAAATCGTTTTGTATGCAAGTATGACATGTGTGGAGAAGAACCCCTTAGCTAGCCTTCCATCCATTCACTTTAACCAATTTCGTTTTAAAATCTGTTTTGTTTTACAAAGTTTATGTTTTGTTTTCAATTTCGTCAAAACCAATTCCCCCTTTACTTTGTTGAGTCATATTAGTTAGAAACTGTTTTAGTTTGTGTTTTTGAGTGTTTTGAGTCAAGTTAAAACTTATTTTCGTCCAAAATTGTGTTTAGAGTCCAAAACAGCCAGTTTGTGTTTTTAAGGCAGTTTTGAGTGTTTGTTTGCTGTTTTGAGTCTTTTGGTTTGTCTTAGTGTTTTAAAGTATAGTTTTGCATTCTTTGAGTCTAATTTAGTGTTTTAACTTTGTTTTAAGTTTTTGAGTCAGTTTTCAAGTGATTTAGCAATCCCTCCTAATCCCCGGCCTAGAACGATCCCTACTTACATACTTTGCTACAATTGATAAAAAGAGGGTTTAATTTGTGTGCTTATATATTCCGCATCAAAAATTTCAACCGGGAGAATGATGTTTTGCGGCATTTGGTCCTTAGCACCTATGTTACCCATTCTTTGGCAACGATCACAAGACATACAAAAGGTTCTAGCATCTTTAAATAAAGTCGGCCAATAAAATCCACATTCTAAAACCTTAAGGGCAGTGCGTTGTGTCCCAAAGTGTCCCCCACATGCATATGTATGACAAAAACTCAGAATTGAATGAAATTCAGAATCATGCACACATCGACGTACAATTTGATCAGGGAAAAATTTCCATAAATATGGATCATCCCACACATAAAACCGTGCATCATGTCTAAGTTTATCACGTTGGTGCCTAGTGAAATTGCTTGGAATTCGTTTTGACACCAAAAAGTTCACCAAATCAGCATACCAAGGCTCACTAACCTTTATGAAGCACCCAAACCCACGGCAAGGAATGCACAATCCTTGCCGCAGCCAATCCCCACTTCTAAACCGTCCTCAACCATCAAGGTAAGTTCCAATATGAATTCTTCAAGCTCTACTCCACTAATTGTGCCCTTTCCTGGCAGGTTGCGGCAATCAAAGAAAGAGGATGCTGAAAAAGACATTCTAGAGACATTCCGGAAAGTTCAAGTCAATATCCCACTCCTTGATGCAATAAAGCAAGTCCCAAGGTATGCTAAGTTTTTGAAAGAGCTTTGTACAACAAGGAGAAGGATTTCTAACAAAGAAGTGGTTCAAGTAAGTGAGAATGTCTCTACTGTTCTACAAAGGAAATTACCCCCTAAATGCAAAGATCCGGGTAGTTTTACAATTCCTTGCGTTATTGGTAGTACTAAGTTTGAACATGCTATGTTAGACTTAGGAGCTTCAATTAATGTCATGCCATACTCTATTTATGCATCTATGAACTTAGGTGAGCTTAAAAACGATGGTGTTATAATCCAATTAGCCGATGGTTCTAATGCATATCCAAAAGGAGTTTTGGAAGATGTTTTGGTGCAGGTTGGAAATCTGATTTTTCCAGCGGATTTTTATGTGCTTGACATGGAGGATACACCCCATTCTACCCCATTGCCGATCCTCCTTGGGAGACCTTTCATGAAAACAGCCCGCACCAAGATCGATGTGTTCAAAGGGACGTTGACAATGGAATTTGATGGGGAAGTTATTGATTTCAATCTTGCTGAAACTATTAAATTTCCTAAAGAAAATCATTCTTGTTTTGCTATTGATATATTTGATGAATTGGCGCAGGATTACCTTGATTCCTTGGAGAGGGATCCCCTTGAATCAACAATTGCACAAGGAATTGGGCAAAAACCCAATATTGCCGTGCCTATAAGTGAAGAAGAGGCCGAGATGGTGGCTGCCCTAGAGTCACTACCTCAGCACCATGGTAAGCCTTCAAAACCAATTTCAATTCCAATTTCTACTAACAAGTTGTTACCCTCAGTGATTCAGGCACCAGTACTTGAGCTTAAACCATTGCCGGATCATTTGAAGTACGTCTTTTTGGGAAATAACGAGACGTTGCCCGTCATTGTGTCCTCCACACTCACGGCAACAGAGGAAGGAAAGTTAATTCGGGTGTTGAAAGAGCACAAAACAGCCATTGGGTGGACATTGGCCGATATTAGGGGGATTAGCCCTACAACATGCATGCATTGCATACTTCTAGAGGAGGGGGCTAAACCAACTCGAGAGGCTCAACGCCGACTCAACCCTCCAATGATGGAAGTTGTGAAGAAGGAGATTATAAAGCTTCTTGATTGTGGCGTGATTTATCCAATCTCGGATAGCCGTTGGGTTTCACCGGTGCAATGTGTTCCAAAGAAATCCGGAGTCACTGTGGTGAAGAATGCCGAGAATGAACTTGTGCCCACACGTATCCAAACAGGTTGGAGAGTGTGCATTGACTATAGGAAGCTAAACGCCACCACGAGGAAGGACCACTTCCCTTTGCCGTTCATTGATCAAATGCTTGAAAGGTTAGCCGGTCATTCTTTTTATTGTTTTCTTGATGGGTACTCTGGATATAATCAGATTGTTATAGCTCCGGATGACCAAGAAAAGACCACTTTCACGTGCCCCTTTGGTACCTTTGCCTATCGTCGCATGCCATTCGGTTTATGCAATGCACCTGCCACCTTTCAAAGATGCATGGTAAGTATCTTTTCAGATTTTGTGGAGAAGATTATTGAGGTATTCATGGATGATTTTAGTGTTTTTGGGGATTCGTTTGATGGGTGCTTAGATAATCTCACTTTGATTCTAAAACGTTGCACTGAAACTAACCTTGTTTTGAATTGGGAAAAATGTCACTTTATGGTAAAACAAGGCATAGTTTTAGGTCATATCATTTCAGAAAGGGGAATTGAGGTTGATAAATCAAAAATAGACCTTGTACGCTACTTACCCTCTCCTACTTCGGTTAGAGAGGTTCGTTCTTTTCTTGGACATGCAGGATTCTATAGGCGATTCATCAAGGACTTTTCAAAGATTTCAAACCCTCTTTGCCATCTCCTCCAGAAAGATGTGACTTTTGTGTTTGATGAGGAATGTGAGAACGCATTCAAACACCTCAAGGAGATGCTAACTTCGGCCCCCATCATAGTCCTACCAGATTGGAGCCTTCATTTTGAGCTTATGTGTGATGCTTCGGATTATGCATTAGGAGCTGTTTTGGGACAAAGGAAGGACAAGAAGCCCCATGTCATCTATTATGCATCTCGGACCTTGAATGATGCACAATTGAATTACTCTACCACTGAAAAAGAACTTCTTGCTGTTGTGTTTGCTTTAGATAAGTTTCGTTCTTATTTACTTGGTACTAAAGTTATTATTTACACTGACCATGCAGCTTTGAAGTATTTGTTCACCAAGAAAGAGGCCAAACCAAGACTCATTCGCTGGATGCTTCTTCTCCAAGAGTTCGATATTGAAATCCGGGACAAGAAGGGGAGTGAAAACGTGGTGGCTGATCACTTGAGCCGTATGGTGCATGAGGAGGATGCCGTGCCTATCCAAGAGACATTCCCAGATGAGCAGCTGCTGTCCATCAAGGTAAGTGAGCCATGGTATGCCGATGTAGTAAATTATTTGGTGTCTAAACACATTCCAAGAGAGCTAAACAAGCACCAAAGTGATAAACTTAAAAAGGATGCACGTTCTTATGTTTGGGATGACCCATACTTGTGGAAATATTGCCCTGATCAGGTTCTACGTAGGTGTGTGCATGATTCTGAGTTTAATTCAATTTTAACTTTCTGTCACACCTATGCATGTGGAGGTCACTTTGGTACTCAAAGAACAGCACATAAAGTTTTAGAATGTGGATTTTATTGGCCTACTATCTTTAGAGATGCTAGAACTTTTTGTATGACTTGTGATAGATGTCAAAGAACGGGCAATATAGGTCCTAAACAACAAATGCCGCAACACCCCATATTTAGTGTTGAAATCTTTGATGTTTGGGGTATTGATTTCATGGGTCCTTTTCCTTCCTCACATGGTTTCCTTTATATTTTGCTTGCTGTGGATTATGTGTCGAAATGGGTGGAAGCAAAAGCCACCCGAACTAATGATTCTAAAGTGGTTGCAGATTTTGTTAGAACTAACATATTTGCTAGATTTGGAATGCCAAGAGTCCTAATCAGTGATGGGGGTTCCCATTTTTGCAATCGAACCATTGAGGCGCTGCTCAAGAAGTATAATGTCACGCATAAGGTTTCAACACCTTATCACCCTCAAACCAGTGGGCAAGCCGAGGTTTCAAATAGAGAAATCAAGCAGATTTTGGAGAAAACCGTCGGGCCAACTCGGAAGGATTGGAGCTTGCGTTTGAATGATGCATTGTGGGCATATCGCACTGCCTATAAAACCCCAATTGGAATGTCCCCATTTCGGCTAGTCTATGGGAAACCATGTCATCTTCCCGTCGAGTTAGAACATCGTGCACATTGGGCTGTCAAAACATTCAACATGGACATTGATGCCGCAGGTCTTCATAGAAAGCTTCAATTGAATGAGCTAGAAGAAATTAGGAATGAAGCTTATGAGAATGCACAGATCTACAAGGAGAAAACAAAGGCATTCCATGACAAGATGATTCGTAGCAAGCTGTTCTCTATAGGGCAGAAAGTGTTACTTTTCAATTCTCGCCTTCGTCTATTTCCAGGTAAGTTGCGTTCTAAGTGGATTGGTCCTTTTGTGGTTACTAATGTTTTTCCTCATGGTGCAGTCCAAATTCAAAGTTTAAAGACGCAACAAGAATTCAAAGTGAATGGACATCGATTGAAGCCATATTATGAGCACTTTGAAGAGCACATTACGGAGGACATATCCTTTAATGCCGTGGGCCCCATTGAAGAATAGAGGGAAGGTTCGTCCGGCTGGAAGACGTTAAAGCAAGCGCTTCTTGGGAGGCAACCCATGCAAATAAAGACGACCTAGGAACTCTCCGGCTCCACAACCAGATTTGCGTTTCTAAACTCTCTCTCTTTATTGCTTTTCCTTTGCCATTTTGTTATGTTAGTTAGTTGTGTTGATTGCTGTTTGCTTTCTGTGAGTATATGTTTGAAACATTGAGGACAATGTTTGGTTTAAGTGTGGGGGGGTAACAAAGTGTTTTTTGCATGAAATTCGTGGGTTTTTATCACCTATCACTTTGAATGTTGTTTTCAGTGTTTTTAAGCTGTTTTGGAGTCTTTTAGTGTGTTTTGAAAAGAAAATCCGAAAATACCATAAAAATTTGAAAAATTGTTTTGAAAAACCCAAAAAGAGTTGTTTTTGTGTGTTTGTTTGTGTCTTAGGGTACCTTCCAACACAATGATGAGGATTTGGTTTTTAATTGCATAACTGTTAAAGAAAGTTACAAACTTGGATTGACGTTTGATATACTCTTTGGTTTATGCTTGGTTGTAGTTGACATTCATGAATTCACATGTAATCACAAAAAGGATAAAATCAGTTTTTGTAACATGCTTGAAGGAAGTAACTCAAACTAACGCTACAACCCTGAGAGACTTGAGCCTTTAACGTTCTTTGGAGAGTTAAAAATCTGTGCATTCTTTGTTTTCTAAAGTCGTTGCATGATCTCAGTATTCTTTGCTTGGTTGCTACTTAGAAGGCGTTTCATCATTTAGTTCCAAATACTAGAACTCATACCCGTTTCATTCAAAGCATGAAATTGATTAGCATAACACATAATCAAGATGAAGTTGTTTAGTTTAAAACCAGAGCCAAAAAGCCTAACCCTTTGCATATGTATTGTAGGTTTAACCCTTTTGAGCCTTGTTTAGCCTATGTTCTTTGTTTACCCACATTATCCTTACCTAGCCTAGATTAGGACCATCCTTACCCTTGTTCTTAAGGCGTAGCTAAGCATGACCTAAGAATGAATTCCCTTCGTTCGTTATTTGGGCAGCAAACAAGTGTGGGGGAAGGGATTTATGTGTCTGATTGTGTGCCAACAAGGGCACGGGTGAAGAAGAGAAAAAAAAAAGAAGAGAAAAATTCGTGTGAAAAAAAGAAAAGTTGTGAAAAAGTATGAAAAGTGTTCAAAATAAGTGAGATTAAAGCTCACAAGTGTTGATTGTTGAAGAAGGGGTCCAAAAAGTTGAATTCGGCCCTAAAATATGTGTAATCTTCCCCTTTGTGTTCAAAGTGTGCGGCTGCATTCAAGAAAGGGAGTTCTAAGTGTCATAATCATTACTTTGCTTTCTATTGCTTTAAGAACGTTTGTTTTCCTTACCTTTCTTTGTTAGCCAATACCCCCTAGCCCCGTTATAACCCTATACTTCAATCTTGAGTGTTATGTGTTTCAATATGTGGAGTTTGGGATTGGTATGAGCATATGGTATCCCTGGTTCTCGCGTCTAAGTAGTAGCATTCCATTCATGAGATCATATCTATACATGCACTCCAGAAATTACTTTTCTTTGTTAATACATATGTGAGTATTAGTTTTCATGTTTACATCAATCTTCTCACATATAACTAGTGTAGGGAGTGTAGTCATAAAATCTGTGTGATTGAGTGCATATCTCGTAAGGAATTGAGGGATTCTCTAAGCCATGTTACTACATTCAAAATGTTGTTTTAATTGATTAAATGCGAGCTAATGTGTGGTAACTTTGATTAAGTATGTGCTCAAGGGTAGGGATAACTAAAATCTGTGGGAGTAATGATCTTTGGCATGTTATGTATCATTGAAGATCCCTGAGGTGAACGTTGGAAGGTTTAGGTTACGTTTTGTTTGTTTTGTTTTGCTCGAGGACTAGCAAAAGCTAAGTGTGGGGGAATTTGATAGGAGCATATTTATGCTACTTAGTTAGTGTGTTTCCTTGCATTTGCTTAGCTATTTGTTGCTTAGTATAGTGTTTAAAGTCATTTTCGTGTGTTTTTAGGTCCAAGAAGCAAAGTTGGCAAAAAGATGCATTTTGGAGCATTTTAGAGCAAATCTGGGCTTGGAATGGATAGCACAAGCAATGGGCATGAAGATGGACGAATTTGGAGTCTAAATGGAGTTGGGAATATGTTTCAAGGTTGGAGAAATAAATTCAAAACATTGAAGATAAGGAATCAGCTCAAAAGAAGGAGGATTATCCAAAACATTATCCAAACAACCTTATCTTATCTTATCTTATCTTAACAAACCTTATCCTCTCCTAATCCTTTTCTAATTCAATTCCTGGTACAATGAGGGTTTATTTTCTGATTGGGGGACATTTAAATTAAGTTTCTAGAAACCCTAAGCCTTGCCGCACCTAGCTTTCCAGAAAACTTGATTTCCTTGCCTTGCAAGGCTTTCTAGAAGCCTTATCCCTCCTTATCCAAATCTGCCGCACGTTAGGCCTTTTCCCATTGGAAATCTGATTGTTTTGAGCCTATTTCTGGATGGATTTGGCTTTCTAGAAGTCCTAATCTGATTCACCTAGGGTTTTTGGTGCCTATATATATATTAAAACACCCTTTGCCGTACACACCACCCTCCATATACATCATTCACGCCAGAAATCATCCACCACTCCCTGCCGCCCCTTTCCTTCACCATTCTCCATAGTTTCTGACCTAATGATGTGAGAATTACTTGACACTCAAATTAAAACCCTATCGACGTAGTATATGAAAGTAGGGATCGTTTTAGGCCGGGGATTAGAAGGGATGCTAATCTACACAAATTAGACTCTTAAAACAATAAACTGGACTTAAAACAATGAAAACAAGTATTAGGGATCAATTTGGACGAATTTTAACTCTAGACACCTTTAAACAACCTAACTTGACTCAAATAACTCAAAACAAACTCAAAACAGCAAATAGAATTCAATTAAACAGTTTCTGGACTCTAGAGACTCAAAACAAGCTAAATAGACCTAAAACACACAAAACAAGTTATCTAGACTCAAAACTAACACCTAAGACTGATTTGAACGAAATTAAGACTCAAATTGACTCAAAAGACTAAGAGACTCAAGATTTGACGAATTTAGACTCTACTAACACAAACTAAAAGCAGGGGATTGTTTTTGAACGAATTTAAACTTAAACAAACAAAATTGTAAAGACAACTTAAAAAGGCACGAAATTGGTGATTTAAATGGGTGAATGGCTAGTTAGAGGGATCCTTATCCACACATAAACATATGCATACAACTTGATTCCCAGTTACTCTTTCGATAAACCATGAATGACAATGTTCCGAATTAATTGTATTGAACTAATCAATTCCCAGATTTCCCTAGATTCATTGAATTGAATGGATAACGCATCACAACCAAATTATTCTTTCTCAAACTCCCTAACTATGGAATACGCATGATAGAGACATTCAACAAAGATCATTAAGTTCAATGGAAATCATGAACATTGACAAGGCATTCATAACTATGGAAGACGCATGTTAATCCAGCCTAGGGTTTACTTAACATGATTGTGACTAGCAACCTTTACTACTTGTGAATATAAGTTCATAACGATTAGGTGAAATTCCCTTATATTCTAGCATCAAATTCATGCATGTAAACTAAGTATGCATCCTTAATCAACACACAAGAACAAGTTCTTAATAAAACAGATAAGTAAACCACATTCACAATTTATGAAATCATAACTGGAGTAAATCAAATCATAAGAAACATATATTCATGGCTTCAAATTCCCCCTCTAACTAATAGGGGTTTAGTTCCTCATGATAGCAATTAAACAAAGAAAACTGAATTGAAACATTGAAAACAAGGATAGACAACACCTAAGAACGCTCCAGCAGTAGTCACGACTTAGAGTGGCACCTTCTCCTTCCTTCCTTGAATAGCTGCGGCACAAGAGGGGTTTTCTGGGTTTGTGTGGATGATATGGCACGGCAGGGGGTGAATTAGGTCAGAAACTATGGAGAATGGTGAAGGAAAGGGGCGGCAGAGAGTGGTGGGTGATTTCTGGCGTGAATGATGTATATGGAGGGTGGTGTGTACGGCAAAGGGTTGATTAGTATATATATAGGCACCAAAAACCCTATGTGAATCAGATTAGGACTTCTAGAAAGCCAAATCCATCCAGAAATAGGCTCAAAACAATCAGATTTCCAATGGGAAAGGGCCTAAGGTGCGGCAGACTTGGATAAGGAGGGATAAGGCTTCTAGAAAGCCTTGCAAGGCAAGGAAATCAGGTTTTCTGGAAAGCTAGGTGCGGCAAGGCTTAGGGTTTCTAGAAACTTAATTTAAATGTCCCCCAATCAGAAAATAAACCCTCATTGTACCAGGAATTGAATTATAAATGGATTAGGATAGGATAAGGTTTGTTAAGATAAGATAAGGGTTGGATAAGATAAGATAAGATAAGGTTGTTTGGATAATGTTTTGGATAATCCTCCTTCTTTTGAGCTGATTCCTTATCTTCAATGATTTGAATTTATTTCTCCAACCTTGAAACATATTCCCAACTTCATTTAAACTCCAAATTCGTCCATCTTCATGCCCATTGCTTGTGCTAACCATTCCAAGCCCAGATTTGCTCTAAAATGCTCCAAAATGCATCTTTTTGCCAACTTTGCTTCTTGGACCTAAAAACACACGAAAATGACTTTAAACACTATACTAAGCAACAAATAGCTAAGCAAATGCAAGGAAACACACTAACTAAGTAGCATAAATATGCTCCTATCACCTAATTCACCCCCTGCCGTGCCATATCATCCACACAAACCCAGAAAACCCCTCTTGTGCCGCAGCTATTCAAGGAAGGAAGGAGAAGGTGCCACTCTAAGTCGTGACTACTGCTGGAGCGTTCTTAGGTGTTGTCTATCTTTGTTTTCAATGTTTCAATTCAGTTTTCTTTGTTTAATTGCTATCATGAGGAACTAAACCCCTATTAGTTAGAGGGGGAATTTGAAGCCATGAACATATGTTTCTTATGATTTGATTTACTCCAGTTATGATTTCATAAACTGTGAACGTGGTTTACTTATCTGTTTTATTAAGAACTTGTTCTTGTGTGTTGATTAAGGATGCATACTTAGTTTACATGCATGAATTTGATGCTAGGATATAAGGGAATTTCACCTAATCGTTATGAACTTATATTCACAAGTAGTAAAGGTTGCTAGTCACAATCATGTTAAGTAAACCCTAGGCTGGATTAACATGCGTCTTCCATAGTTATGAATGCCTTGTCAATGTTCATGATTTCCATTGAACTTAATGATCTTTGTTGAATGTCTCTATCATGCGTATTCCATAGTTAGGGAGTTTGAGAAAGAATAATTTGGTTGTGATGCGTTATCCATTCAATTCAATGAATCTAGGGAAATCTGGGAATTGATTAGTTCAATACAATTAATTCGGAACATTGTCATTCATGGTTTATCGAAAGAGTAACTGGGAATCAAGTTGTATGCATATGTTTATGTGTGGATAAGGATCCTTCTAACTAGCCATTCACCCATTTAAATCACCAATTTCGTACAAAACTAAGTCTAGTTTACAATTCTGTTTTGCTTAAGTTTAAATCCGTTTTCAAACAATCCCCTGCTTTTAATTTGTGTTAAGATAGTCTAAATTCGTCAAATCTTGAGTCTTTTAGTCTTTTGAGTCAATTTGAGTCTTAATTTCGTTCAAATCAATCTTAGGTGTTAGTTTTGAGTCTAGATAACTTGTTTTGTGTGTTTTAGGTCTATTTAGCTTGTTTTGAGTCTTTAGAGTCCAGAAACTGTTTAATTGAATTCTATTTGCTGTTTTGAGTTTGTTTTGAGTTATTTGAGTCAAGTTAGGTTGTTTAAGGGTGTCTAGAGTTAAAATTCGTCCAAATTGATCATAGTACCTGTTTTCATTGCTTTAAGTCCAGTTTATTGTTTTAAGAGTCTAATTTGTGTAGATTAGCATCCCTTCTAATCCCCGGCCTAAAACGATCCCTACTTTCTGATGTGAGAATTACTTGACACTCAAATTAAAACCCTATCGACGTAGTATATGAAAGTAGGGATCGTTTAAGGCCGGGGATTAGAAGGGATGCTAATCTACACAAATTACACTCTAAAACACTAAACTGGACTTAAAACAATGAAAACAAGTACTAGGGATCAATTTGGACGAATTTTAACTCTAGACACCTTTAAACAACATAACTTGACTCAAATAACTCAAAACAAACTCAAAACAGCAAATAGAATTCAATTAGACAGTTTCTGGACTCTAAAGACTCAAAACAAGCTAAATAGACCTAAAACACACAAAACAAGTTATCTAGACTCAAAACTAACACCTAAGACTGATTTGAACGAAATTAAGACTCAAATTGACTCAAAAGACTAAAAGACTCAAGATTTGACGAATTTAGACCTTACTAACACAAACTAAAATCAGGGGATTGGTTTTGAACGAATTTAAACTTAAGCAAAACAGAATTGTAAACTAGACTTAGTTTTGTACGAAATTGGTGATTTAAATGGGTGAATGGCTAGTTAGAAGGATCCTTATCCACACATAAACATATGCATACAACTTGATTCCCAGTTACTCTTTCGATAAACCATGAATGAGAATGTTCCGAATTAATTGTATTGAACTAATCAATTCCCAGATTTCCCTAGATTCATTGAATTGAATGGATAACGCATCACAACCAAATTATTCTTTCTCAAACTCCCTAACTATGGAATACGCATGATAGAGACATTCAACAAAGATCATTAAGTTCAATGGAAATCATGAACATTGACAAGGCATTCATAACTGTGGAAGACGCATGTTAATCCAGCCTAGGGTTTACTTAACATGATTGTGACTAGCAACCTTTACTACTTGTGAATATAAGTTCATAACGATTAGGTGAAATTCCCTTATATCCTAGCATCAAATTCATGCATGTAAACTAAGTATGCATCCTTAATCAACACACAAGAACAAGTTCTTAATAAAACAGTTAAGCAAACCACATTCACAATTTATGAAATCATAACTGGAGTAAATCAAATCATAAGAAACATATATTCATGGCTTCAAATTCCCCCTCTAACTAATAGGGGTTTAGTTCCTCATGACAGCAATTAAACAAAGAAAACTGAATTGAAACATTGAAAACAAAGATAGACAACACCTAAGAACGCTCCAGCAGTAGTCACGACTTAGAGTGGCACCTTCTCCTTCCTTCCTTGAATAGCTGCGGCATAAGAGGGGTTTTCTGGGTTTGTGTGGATGATATGGCACGGCAGGGGGTGAATTAGGTCAGAAACTATGGAGAATGGTGAAGGAAAGGGGCGGCAGAGAGTGGTGGATGATTTCTGGCGTGAATGGTGTATATGGAGGGTGTGTGCACAGCAAAGGATTGATTAGTATATATATAGGCACCAAAAACCCTAGGTGAATCAGATTAGGACTTCTAGAAAGCCAAATCCATCCAGAAATAGGCTCAAAACAATCAGATTTCCAATGGGAAAGGGCCTAAGGTGCGGCAAGGCTTAGGGTTTCTAGAAACTTAGTTTAAATGTCCCCCAATCAGAAAATAAACCCTCATTGTACCAGGAATTGAATTAGAAATGGATTAGGATAGGATAAGGTTTGTTAAGATAAGATAAGGGTTGGATAAGATAAGATAAGATAAGGTTGTTTGGATAAGATAAGATAAGATAAGGTTGTTTGGATAATGTTTTGGATAATCCTCCTTCTTTTGAGCTGATTCCTTATCTTCAATGATTTGAATTTATTTCTCCAACCTTGAAACATATTCCCAACTCCATTTAAACTCCAAATTCGTCCATCTTCATGCCCATTGCTTGTGCTATCCATTCTAAGCCCAGATTTGCTCTAAAATGCTCCAAAATGCATCTTTTTGCCAACTTTGCTTCTTGGACCTAAAAACACACGAAAATGACTTTAAACACTATACTAAGCAACAAATAGCTAAGCAAATGCAAGGAAACACACTAACTAAGTAGCATAAATATGCTCCTATCACTTTCATATACTACGTCGATAGGGTTTTAATTTGAGTGACAAGTAATTCTCACATCAGATAAGATAAGGGTTGGATAAGATAAGATAAGATAAGGTTGTTTGGATAATGTTTTGGATAATCCTCCTTCTTTTGAGCTGATTCCTTATCTTCAATGATTTGAATTTATTTCTCCAACCTTGAAACATATTCCCAACTCCATTTAGACTCCAAATTCGTCCATCTTCATGCCCATTGCTTGTGCTAACCATTCCAAGCCCAGATTTGCTCTAAAATGCTCCAAAATGCATCTTTTTGCCAACTTTGCTTCTTGGACCTAAAAACACACGAAAATGACTTTAAACACTATACTAAGCAACAAATAGCTAAGCAAATGCAAGAAAACACACTAACTAAGTAGCATAAATATACTCCTATCAACAATATGCCTAAAGGACCACAACGCAAAGTGTCCCTACATGTGTTGTGTCCTATGGGCAAGGATATCCAACTCATCAATGTTCCCAATTAGCTGCGAATGAAGATGCTTGGGGTTATCAAGGCCATAGCCAATCATGGGACAACATGTTTTCCAACGCTTACGATTCGGATTGGAGAGATTATTCAGATTATATGTGGGGAGAACCTCAACAATTCCAACAAGGTGGATATTGGCAGCAAGAAGAGGAGTTCTATACAACGCCATATGAACCACCACAGCCTTCCCCACAACAATTCCAATCGAATTCAAGTATGTCCATGACTTATGACGAAATTCTTGATGTACTAACTTCTGTCACGCAGGGCTCACACCAAGAAGGATATTGGCAGCCATCTGGGGAGTTCTATACAACGCCATATGAACCACCACAGCCTCAACCATATTCGGCCCAACCAAGTTCAGGTTCGTCAATGGATAATGATAAAATTCTTGAGTTACTCACTTCTTTATCTCAGGGACAAGAAAACCAAAACAAAAAGGTGGACCATTTGGAAAAGCAAATTGGGCAGATTGCAGAGCTCATGGTACAAATTCAAGAACAACGTGAACTCTCCAACTCAACTACTGTCAATTCGATGGGAGACTTTGAAATTGCTGAAGCTATCACTTTGGAAAGTGCTATGGAGGTTGGAGCTGACCTAAAAACGTCCAAACATAGCCTAGAAGTGGATGTGGAGCTGCTGATTGAGGAGGAGGAAGAAGACACACCCACAACAAGAGAAGAACAACCCTTGCCGCAGCCCCCTAAGCCCTCCCAACCACCCACCACAAGTAAGGACGTCCCAAATTCATTTAATTCTAATGTTATTCCTCCAAATGTCCCTTTTCCTCGCAGGTTTTTGATTCCCAAGAAAGAAGAGAGTGAAAAGGACATCATGCAAACCCTTCCAAAGGTGCAAAGTGATATCCCAATTCTTGGCACACCAAATCAAGTTCCAGATTGTGTTGCAGTGTTCAAAGAACCTTGTACATCGAGAAGAATGATTCAAGAGCAAGAAGTGGCTGGAGCATATGAAGAATGCATCAAGGAGGATGTTCTTGAGACAACAAAGCCCAAAGAAGTTCAATTTTATGACACGGGACAAGTCACAACCATCATAGTAAATCTGCCCAAGTTCAAAATCCCTGAAACATTCAAAGATGTGGTGTTTGTAATCGAGTTTATGTCGGAGCAAGCAAGTAAGCCATCTTCTCCAATTTTGATTTTGTTTTCTACTAATTTGCTGATTTTGATGATTCAGGCACCCACATCCGGATCATTTCAAATATCACCTTCCATTCAAAGATCAATTCCATGCCGTGGCCTCCCATGAAGCTTAATTGGAGGTTTTGTGCGGCTGTACGACGTTAAAGCAAGCGCTACTTGGGAGGCAACCCATGCATTCAACAAAGGAAGACCTAGGGAGCACTCCAATTCCAGATTTGCATTCCTAAACCCTTCTCTTTGTTGTTGTTTTCGTTTCTGCCTTGTTTATTGTTGAGTTGCTGTTTTGTTTGTTTGTTGTTTATTTGTGTTAGTTTATGCTTGAAACATTGAGGACAATGTTTGATTTAAGTGTGGGGGGGTAACCAAAGTGTTTTGATGCAAATTCGTAGGGTTTTATCACCCATAACTTCTAATGTTGTTCCTTGCTGTTTTTAAGTGTTTTTTTAAGCTGCTTTGGTGTGTTTTGACTCAAAAATCCGAAAATCCCATAAAAATTTTGAAAAATTGTTTTAAAAAACCCAAAAAAGTTGTTTTTGTGTGTTTGTTTGTGTCTTAGGGTACCTTCCAACACAATGATGAGGATTCGGTTTGTAATTGCATGACTGTTAAAGAGAGTTGTAAACATGGATGAAGTTTGATTTATTCATTGGTTTATGCTTGGTTATAGTTGACATTCATGAATTCACATGTAATCACAAAAAGGATAAAATCAGTTTTTGTAACATGCTTGAAGGAAGGAACTCAAACTAATGCTACAACCCTGAGAGACTTGAGCCTTTAACGTTCTTTGGAGAGTTAATAATCTGTGCATTGTTGTTTTCTAAAGTCGTTGCATGATCTCATTATTCTTTGCTTGGTTGCTACTTAGAAGGCGTTTCATCATTTAGTTCCAAACACTAGAACTCATGCCCAATTCATTCTAAGCATGTTATTGATTTGCATAACACATATTCAAGATGAAGTTGTGTAGTGATCACCATAGCCAAATTGCCGTATCTCCCTATTTCATTGTGTTTTGTAGGTTTTAACCCCGTTGAGCCTTGTTTAGCCGATGTTCTTTGTTAACCCACATTATCCTCACCTAGCCTAGATTAGGACCATCCATACCTTTGTTCTTGAAGCATAGTAACGCATGACTCAATATGAATTCCTTTTGATCATTGTTTGGCAGAAAACAAGTGTGGGGGAAGTGAGTTTTGTTGTGGGTGTGCCAAAGTCTTGAATGAGGCACGGAAAAGAAAAGAAAAGAAAAGAAAGAAAAATTCGTGGAAAATAGAAAGAAAAAAAGAAAAAGTTGTGAAAAGAATGAAAAAGGAGTTGAAAAGATGTGAAAAAGAGTTCTCAAGTGTTGTTTGTTGAATGAAGGGTCCAAAACATTGAATCCGGCCCTAATTGTTGCTTGAATCTTCCCTTTGTGTTTAAAAGTTGATTTCTGCATGCTAAAGGGAATTCTAAGTTCAATTTCATTATTTTGCTTGCTATTGCTTTAAGAACCTTTGTTTTCCATATCCTTCGTTGTTAGCCAACTCCCCAAGCCCCGTTACAACCCTTGACTTCAATCTTGAGTGTTGTGTGTTTCAATTTGTAGAGTTTGAATTTGGTTTGAGCATATGGTGTCACTGGTTCTCGCATCTAAGTGGTAGCATTCCATTCATGAGATCATATCTATATATGCTTATTAACTCCAGAAATTGCTTTCCTTGTTATAAACATATGTGAGTGTTCGTTTTCATATTTACATCAATCTTCTCACATATAACTAGTGTAGGGAGTGTAGTCAGAAAATGTGTGTGAAAATTGAGTGCATATCTTGTAAGGAATTGAGGAATTCTCTAAGGCATGTTACTACATTCGAAACATTGTTTTAATTGGTTAAATGCGAGCTAATGAATGGTAACTATGTTTAAGTATGTGCTCAAGAGTAAGGATGGCTAAAATCTGTAGGAATAATGATCTTTGGCATGTTGTGTGCATTGGAAATCCCTGAGACAATTGTTGGAAGGTTTAGGTTGTGTTATACTTGTTTTGTTTCATTTTGTTTTGCTTGAGGACTAGCAAAAGCTAAGTGTGGGGGAATTTGATAGGAGCATATTTATGCACCTTAGTTAGCTTGTTCTTGTGCATTTATATTGTTTTTCCTTAGTTAAAGTAGTCTTTTAAGCTAGTTTGATGTATTTTCAGGTTCTAAGGGCAAGTATGCAAAAAGAAGCAATTTGGAGCATTCTAGAGCATTTTTTGGCCAAGATTGGGTAGTGCAAGCATGGAGGCAAGTTGATGGACGAAATTGAAGATATAAAGGCTTGAAATCAGCTAAGAAGATGGAAGAAAGAAGTCAAAGATAAAGAAGATAAGGAATCAGCTCAAAAGAAGGAGAATTATCCAAAACAACCTTATCTTATCTTATCCAATCTTATCCTAATCTTATCCTAACCTGTTTTCTTCAGTTTAGGGGACTTAAAACCTGATTTCTAGAAGTCTTATCCCTTGTCCTATAAAAGTGGCGCCCCAAATCCCTCTAGAAGCCCCAAAATCTGCCACAAAACACATTCCTTCTAGAACCCTGAAAATCTGGAGTCTCCTTCCCTTCTAGAATCCTTTTTCCTTGCCTTGTGATAAGGGCATATTTATGCACCTTAGTTAGCTTGTTCTTGTGCATTTATGTTGTTTTTCCTTGGTTAAAGTAGTCTTTTAAGCTAGTTTGATTTATTTTCAGGTTCTAAGGGCAAGTATGCAAAAGGATGCATTTTGGAGCTTTTTGGAGCACATTTGAGCTTGGAATGGATATCATATGCTTGGAGCCAAGAGGATGGACGAATTTGGAGTCCAAATGGAGTTAGGAATATGTTTCAAGGTTGGAGGAATAAAATCAAATCATTGAAGATAAGGAATCAGCTCAAAAGAAGGAGAATTATCCAAAACATTATCTAAAACAACCTTATCTTATCTTATCTTATCCAATCCTTATCTTATCTTACCTTATCTTATCCTAATCTTATCCTAACCTGTTTTCTTCAGTTTAGGGGACTTAAAACCTGATTTCTAGAAGTCTTATCCCTTGTCCTATAAAAGTGGCGCCCCAAATCCCTCTAGAAGCCCCAAAATCTGCCACAAAACACATTCCTTCTAGAACCCTGAAAATCTGGCGCCTCCTTCCCTTCTAGAATCTGATTTCCTTGCCTTGCAAGGCTTTCTAGAAGCCTTATCCCTCCTAATCCCCGGCCTAGAACGATCCCTACTTACATACTTTGCTACAATTGATAAAAAGAGGGTTTAATTTGTGTACTTATATATTTCGCATCAAATTTTTGGCGCCGTTGCCGGGGATTAGCAACTTTGCTAATCCCTTGGTTCTTTTCTTTTCGTTTATTTTGTTTTTGTTTTAGTTTCTCACTTTGTGTTGTTTTCTTGTTTTCTTTAGCTAATCCCCTTTGTTTTTGTTTGTGTCTTTTACTTTTGATATTTGATTTAGTTTTGTTTCCTTGATTTTCAGGTACTAAAGAAGTAAGACATGGATTTTGCTACCATTCAAGCTCAATTGGCGAAACTTACTTCTCAATTGTCACAATATGCCGAAAGGACCACAACGCAAAGTGTCCCTACATGTGTTGTGTCCTGATGCGGAATATATAAGCACACAAATTAAACCCTCTTTTTATCAATTGTAGCAGAGTATGTAAGTAGGGATCGTTCTAGACCGGGGATTAGGAGGGCTTGCTAAAACCTCTAAACTGACTCAAAAACATAAAAACAAAGTTAAAAACACTAATCTAGACTCAAAGAATGCAAAACTATACTCTAAAACACTAAAACAAACCAAAAGACTCAAAACAGCAAACAAACACTCAAAACTGCCTTAAAAACACAAACTGGCTGTTTTGGACTCTAAACATAATTTTGGACGAAAATAAGTTTTAACTTGACTCAAAACACTCAAAAACACAAACTAAATCAGTTTCTAACTAACTTGACACTTCAAAATAAAGGGGGAATTGGTTCTGACGAATTTGAAAACAAAACAAAAACTTTGTAAAACAAAACAGATTGTAAAACGAAATTGGTTTAAATTAATGGATGGGAGGCTAGCTAAGGGGTTCTTCTCCACACATGTCATACTTGCATACAAAAAGATTTCTAATTGCTTTTCAATAAACCATGGATTCTCAACGCCCCAGATTAACTGTGAATTGCACTAATTAACCCTCAGATTTTCCTAACGTTATTGAATTGGATGATTGCATACGACAACCCAAAACATTCCCCACAAGTTCCCTACATGAATTGCATAATAGAGATACAAGCAAGAATCATTAAGTTCTATGAAAACCATAAGCATTGACGAGGCATTCGTTACTATGAATTGCATGAAACTTATGCCAAGAATTTACTTAACGCGATTGTGATCAACAACCTTTACTACTTGTGAATATAATTCTATAACAATTAGGTGAAACTTCCTTATATCCTAGCATTAGATTTATGCATGACAATTAAGCGTGCACTCTCAACCAACACACACAAATCAGTTTAATTCAAATAGATAAGTAAATTGAATTCACAACTTATGAAACGCAATTAGAGGTAATCAAGTCATATAGCAAGCATAAACATGGTTTCGAATCACCCCCTAGCCAAGGGGGTTTAGTTCCTCATACGTACAAAACAAAGCGTATTGAATTTAAACATTGAAATCAAAGGAAAGGAAACACCTAAAACTTCCAGCAATTCAAACTTGAATGGCATGCACGTCCCAGGGCTTCTTCTCCTCTTCTTTGCTGCAGCACAAGGTCTAGGGACAGATTTTGGGGGTTATGAATGGTGTAGAAGGCTGGGTTAATGGCTAGGATGGATGTATGGTGCGGCAGGGAGTGAATTAGGTCAGAAACTATGGAGAATGGTGAAGGATGGGTGCGGCAGAGAGTGGTGGATGATTTCTGGCGTGAATGATGTATATGGAGGTG
This sequence comes from Heteromeles arbutifolia, assembly GCA_024362995.1. Taxonomy (NCBI): domain Eukaryota; kingdom Viridiplantae; phylum Streptophyta; class Magnoliopsida; order Rosales; family Rosaceae; genus Heteromeles; species Heteromeles arbutifolia. The sequence goes on along the minus strand of JANCRC010000002.1, from coordinate 30,076,197 downwards.
GTGTGCACGGCAAAGGGTGGAGAAATATATATATATAGGCACCAAAAACCCTAGATGAATCAGATTAGGACTTCTAGAAAGCCAAATCCATCCAGAAATAGGTTCAAAACAATCAGATTTCTAATGGGAAAGGGCTTAAGGTGCGGCAGGTTTGGATAAGGAGGGATAAGGCTTCTAGAAAGCCTTGCAAGGCAAGGAAAAAGGATTCTAGAAGGGAAGGAGACGCCAGATTTTCAAGGTTCTAGAAGGAATGTGTTTTGTGGCAGATTTTGAGGTTTCTAGAAGGATTTGGGGCGCCACTTTTATAGGACAAGGGATAGGACTTCTAGAAATCAGGTTTTAAGTCCCCTAAACTGAAGAAAACAGGTTAGGATAAGATTAGGATAAGATTGGATAAGGTAAGGTAAGATAGGATAAGGATTGGATAAGATAAGATAAGATAAGGTTGTTTTAGATAATGTTTTGGATAATTCTCCTTCTTTTGAGCTGATTCCTTATCTTCTTTATCTTTGACTTCTTTCTTCCATCTTCTTAGCTGATTTCAAGCCTTTATATCTTCAATTTCGTCCATCAACTTGCCTCCATGCTTGCACTACCCAATCTTGGCCCAAAAATGCTCTAGAATGCTCCAAATTGCTTCTTTTTGCATACTTGCCCTTAGAACCTGAAAATACATCAAACTAGCTTAAAAGACTAAGGAAAAACAACATAAATGCACAAGAACAAGCTAACTAAGGTGCATGAATATGCTCCTATCAAATTCCCCCACACTTAGCTTTTGCTAGTCCTCGAGCAAAACAAAATGAAACAAAACAAGTATAACACAACCTAAACCTTCCAACAATTGTCTCAGGGATTTCCAATGCACACAACATGCCAAAGATCATTATTCCCACAGATTTTGGCCATCTTTACGCTTAAGCACATACTTAATCATAGTCACTACTTACTAGTTCACAAATAACCAATTAAAACGATGTTTTGAATGTAGTAACATGCCTTAGAGAATTCCCTCAATTCCTTACAAGATATGCACTCAATCTTCACTCAGATTTCCTAACTACACACCCTACACTAGTTATATGTGAGAAGATTGATGTAAATATGAAAACGAACACTCACATATGTTTATAACAAAGAAAGCAATTTCTGGAGTTAATAAGCATATATAGATATGATCTCATGAATGGAATGCTACCACTTAGATGCGAGAACCAGTGACACCATATGCTCAAACCAAATTCAAACTCTACAAATTGAAACACACAACACTCAAGATTGAAGTCAAGGGTTGTAACGGGGCTTGGGGAGTTGGCTAACAACGAAAGGATATGGAAAACAAAGGTTCTTAAAGCAATAGCAAGCAAAATAATGAAATTGAACTTAGAATTCCCTTTAGCATGCAGAAATCAACTTTTAAACACAAGGGGAAGATTCAAGCAACAATTAGGGCCGGATTCAATGTTTTGGACCCTTCCTTCAACAAACAACACTTGAGAACTCTTTTTCACATCTTTTCAACTCCTTTTTCATTCTTTTCACAACTTTTTCTTTTTTTCTTTCTATTTTCCACGAATTTTTCTTCTTCTTTTTTTTTCTTTCTTTTCTTTTCTTTTCTTTTCCGTGCCTCATTCAAGCCTTTGGCACACCCACAACAAAACTCATTTCCCCCACACTTGTTTTCTGCCAAACAGTGATCAAAAGGAATTCATATTGAGTCATGCATTACTATGCTTCAAGAACAAAGGTATGGATGATCCTAATCTAGGCTAGGTGAGGATAATGTGGGTTAACAAAGAAAAATAGGCTAAATATGGCTCAAAGTGGTTAAAACCTACAAAACACAATGAAATGGGGAGATACGGCAATTTGGCTATGGTGGTCACTACACAACTTCATCTTGAATATGTGTTATGCAAATCAATAACATGCTTAGAATGAATTGGGCATGAGTTCTAGTGTTTGGAACTAAATGATGAAACGCCTTCTAAGTAGCAACCAAGCAAAGAATAATGAGATCATGCAACGACTTTAGAAAACAACAATGCACAGATTATTAACTCTCCAAATAAAACGTTTAGGCTCAAGTCTCACACGGTTGTAGCGTTAGTTTGAGTTCCTTCCTTCAAGCATGTTACAAAAACTGATTTTTCTTTTATGATTGCATGTGAATTCCTAAGTTATAACCATAACCAAGCATAAACCAAAGAGTAAATCAAACTTTCATCCATGTTTACAACTCTCTTTAACAGTCATGCAATTACAAACCGAATCCTCATCATTGAGTTGGAAGGTACCCTAAGACACAAACAAACACACAAAAACAACTCTTTTTGGGTTTTTTAAAACCATTTTTGAAATTTTTATGGGATTTTCGGATTTTTGAGTCAAAACACACTAAAACACACCTAAACAGCTTAAAAACACTTAAAAACAGCAAGGAACAACATTAGAAGTTATGGGTGATAAAACCCTACGAATTTGCATCAAAACATGTTGGTTACCCCCCCACACTTAAATCAAACATTGTCCTCAATGTTTCAAGCATAAACTAACACAAATAAACAACAAGCAAACAAAACAGCAACGAAACAATAAACAAGGCAGAAACGAAAACAACAACAAAGAGAAGGGTTTAGGAACGCAAATCTGGAATTGGAGTGCTCCCTAGGTCTTCCTTTGTTGAATGCATGGGTTGCCTCCCAAGTAGCGCTTGTTTTTTACGTCGTACAGCCGGACGAAACGCAATCACTCCAGATTGGAGCCCACGGCATCCAAGGAGATCTTCGAATGGGCGGTGATACTTGAAATGATCCGGCAATGGTTTAAATTCTAGTGTGGGTGCCTGAATCATTAAAATCAGCCAGTTAGTAGAAAACAAAATTGAAATTGGAGAAGATGGCTTACTTGTTTGCTCCGACACAAACTCAATTACAAACACCACATCTTTGAATGTTTCAGGGATTTTGAACTTGGCCAGATTTACTATGATGGTTGTGACTTGTCCCGTGTCATAAAATTGAACTTCTTTGGGCTTTGTTGTCTCATGAACATCCTCCTTGATGCATTCTTCATATGCTCCAGCCACTTCTTGCTCTTGAATCATTCTCCTCGACATACAAGGTTCTTTGAACACTGCAACACAATCTGGAACTTGATTTGGTGTGCCAAGAATTGGGATATCACTTTGCACCTTTGGAAGGGTTTGCATGATGTCCTTTTCACTCTCTTCTTGCTTGGGAATCAAAAACCTGCGAGGAAAAGGGACATTTGGAGGAATATCATTAGAATTAAATGAATTTGGGACGTCCTTACTTGTGGTGGGTGGTTGGGAGGGCTTAGGGGGCTGCGGCAAGGGTTGTTCTTCCCTTGCTGTGGGTGTGTCTTCTTCCTCCTCCTCAATCAGCAGCTCCACATCCACTTCTAGGCTATGTTTGGACGTTTTTAGGTCAGCTCCAACCTCCATAGCACTTTCCAAAGTGATAGCTTCAGTAATTTCAAAGTCTCCCATCGAATTGACAGTAGTTGAGTTGGAGAGTTCACGTTGTTCTTGAATTTGTACCATGAACTCTGCAATCTGCCCAATTTGCTTTTCCAAATGGTCCACCTTTTTGTTTTGGTTTTCTTGTCCCTGAGATAAAGAAGTGAGTAACTCAAGAATTTTATCATTATCCATTGACGAACCTGAACTTGGTTGGGCCGAATATGGTTGAGGCTGTGGTGGTTCATATGGCGTTGTATAGAACTCCTCAGATGGCTGCCAATATCCTTCTTGGTGTGAGCCCTGCGTGAAAGAAGATAGTACATCAAGAATTTCATCATAAGTCATGGACATACTTGAATTCGATTGGAATTGTTGTGGGGAAGGCTGTGGTGGCTGCATAGGTCTTGAATAGAACTCCTCATCTTGCTGCCAATATCCACCTTGTTGAAATTGTTGAGGTTCCCCCCACCTATAATCTGAATAATCTCTCCAATCAGAATTGTAAGCGTTGGAAAACAGGTTGTCCCATGATTGGCTATGGCCTTGATAACCCCAAGCACCTCCGTGTGCAGTGAATTGAGCACGTTGATGAGTTTGAGCAGTGTGCATTGTGGTTGTTTCTGCAATCTGGGACAATTGAGAAGTAAGATTCGCCAATTGAGCTTGAATGTTAGCAAGTGCCATGTCTTACTTCTCTATGTACCTGAAACCAAAGAAGTAAAACTAAATCAAATATCAAAAGTAAAAGACACAAACAAAAACAAAGGGGATTAGCGAAAGAAAACAAGAAAACAACACAAAGTCAGAAACTAAAACAAAATAAACGAAAAGAAAAGAACCAAGGGATTAGCGGCAACGGCGCCAAAAATTTGATGCAGAATATATAAGCACACAAATTAAACCCTCTTTTTATCAATTGTAGCAGAGTATGTAAGTAGGGATCGTTCTAGACCGGGGATTAGGAGGGCTTGCTAAAACCTCTAAACTGACTCAAAAACATAAAAACAAAGTTAAAAACACTAATCTAGATTCAAAGAATGCAAAACTATACTCTAAAACACTAAAACAAACCAAAAGACTCAAAACAGCAAACAAACACTCAAAACTGCCTTAAAAACACAAACTGGCTGTTTTGGACTCTAAACATAATTTTGGACGAAAATAAGTTTTAACTTGACTCAAAACACTCAAAAACACAAACTAAATCAGTTTCTAACTAACTTGACACTTCAAAATAAAGGGGGAATTGGTTCTGACGAATTTGAAAACAAAACAAAAACTTTGTAAAACAAAACAGATTGTAAAACGAAATTGGTTTAAATTAATGGATGGGAGGCTAGCTAAGGGGTTCTTCTCCACACATGTCATACTTGCATACAAAAAGATTTCTAATTGCTTTTCAATAAACCATGGATTCTCAACGCCCCAGATTAACTTTGAATTGCACTAATTAACCCTCAGATTTTCCAAACGTTATTGAATTGGATGATTGCATACGACAACCCAAAACATTCCCCACAAGTTCCCTACATGAATTGCATAAAAGAGATACAAGCAAGAATCATTAAGTTCTATGAAAACCATAAGCATTGACGAGGCATTCGTTACTATGAATTGCATGAAACTTATGCCAAGAATTTACTTAACGCGATTGTGATCAACAACCTTTACTACTTGTGAATATAATTCTTTAACAATTAGGTGAAACTTCCTTATATCCTAGCATTAGATTTATGCATGACAATTAAGCGTGCACTCTCAACCAACACACACAAATCATTTTAATTCAAATAGATAAGTAAATTGAATTCACAACTTATGAAACGCAATTAGAGGTAATCAAGTCATATAGCAAGCATAAACATGGTTTCGAATCACCCCCTAGCCAAGGGGTTTAGTTCCTCATACGTACAAAACAAAGCGTATTGAATTTAAACATTGAAATCAAAGGAAAGGAAACACCTAAAACTTCCAGCAATTCAAACTTGAATGGCATGCACGTCCTAGGGCTTCTTCTCCTCTTCTTTGCTGCAGCACAAGGTCTAGGGACAGATTTTGGGGGTTATGAATGGTGTAGAAGGCTGGGTTAATGGCTAGGATGGATGTATGGTGCGGCAGGGAGTGAATTAGGTCAGAAACTATGGAGAATGGTGAAGGATGGGTGCGGCAGAGAGTGGTGGATGATTTCTGGCGTGAATGATGTATATGGAGGTGGTGTGCACGGCAAAGGGTGGAGAAATATATATATATATATAGGCACCAAAAACCCTAGATGAATCAGATTAGGACTTCTAGAAAGCCAAATCCATCCAGAAATAGGTTCAAAACAATCAGATTTCTAATGGGAAAGGGCCTAAGGTGCGGCAGGTTTGGATAAGGAGGGATAAGGCTTCTAGAAAGCCTTGCAAGGCAAGGAAAAAGGATTCTAGAAGGGAAGGAGCCGCCAGATTTTCAAGGTTCTAGAAGGAATGTGTTTTGTGGCAGATTTTGAGGTTTCTAGAAGGATTTGGGGCGCCACTTTTATAGGACAAGGGATAGGACTTCTAGAAATCAGGTTTTAAGTCCCCTAAACTGAAGAAAACAGGTTAGGATAAGATTAGGATAAGATTGGATAAGGTAAGGTAAGATAGGATAAGGATTGGATAAGATAAGATAAGATAAGGTTGTTTTAGATAATGTTTTGGATAATTCTCCTTCTTTTGAGCTGATTCCTTATCTTCTTTATCTTTGACTTCTTTCTTCCATCTTCTTAGCTGATTTCAAGCCTTTATATCTTCAATTTCGTCCATCAACTTGCCTCCATGCTTGCACTACCCAATCTTGGCCCAAAAATGCTCTAGAATGCTCCAAATTGCTTCTTTTTGCATACTTGCCCTTAGAACCTGAAAATACATCAAACTAGCTTAAAAGACTACTTTAACTAAGGAAAAACAACATAAATGCACAAGAACAAGCTAACTAAGGTGCATGAATATGCTCCTATCATGTCCTATGGGCAAGGATATCCAACTCATCAATGTTCTCAATTAGCTGCGAATGAAGATGCTTGGGGTTATCAAGGCCATAGCCAATCATGGGACAACATGTTTTCCAACGCTTACGATTCGATTGGAGAGATTATTCAGATTATATGTGGGGAGAACCTCAACAATTCCAACAAGGTGGATATTGGCAGCAAGAAGAGGAGTTCTATACAACGCCATATGAACCACCACAGCCTTCCCCACAACAATTCCAATCGAATTCAAGTATGTCCATTAGGGGTGGGCAAACGGGTATAGGAACCGCGGGTCGGGGCGGGTAATCAAGGTTCGGGGCGGGTACGGGCCGGTTCCTAATTTTTAAAAAGAAAAACGGGGCGGGGCAGGGCGGGGCTTTGAAATTTTAGGGGCGGGCCGGTTCCAGAAATATAGAAAAACGGGTACCCGGACCGGCCCGTTTATAATAGCAATGGACGGACAAGATTGAATGATAAACTGCCATCCAATCTCAACCGTTAGTTTCTACCCTAGTACTCCTTCCTCCCGATTCTACTCCAGATTCCAGAATCAGTCACTCCACGCCGTCCGTCCCTCGAATCCAACTCTCAGTCGTCTTCTCCTCCGTCGTGACGACCAACACGACGGCACCACCCATCCTCCTCGACGACATCCCGCTGGCTCGATTCTCTCATCTTCAACAACCTTCACTCCTATTTCTTGCCCATGCTCACTTTCCAGATCCTCGAGTTCCGCGTCTTCCGCCGTCGTACTCCATCACTCTTAGGGGTAAAGCTTTCAAATTTTCTTCAATTTTCTTCCGATTTGCGGGTTTCAATTCGAATTTTTTTACTCTGGATGTTGCAGAGCGCAGATGCGTTCTCTGGATTCAAACGGCTATGCAAGGGCTTGTCGGTGGTGCTCATTGGAGGCCACATTGTGGTTCAGCTTCTCCCTCATGCTATCGATTACCTGACTGTTATTCCCGCCAGGTATTTTTTTCCTCTCGGTTTGGGCACCTTCACTGTCCAATTTTTGGTTTGTTGACTTGTGAATTGAAAATTTACTTAAATGAATTGCGAAATATTGCATAAATCTATGTTTATAGTAATGGATTTTATGAAAAATATGTGAAATTTAGTGTTTTGAACCGTTTGGTTTTGTGGGGTTGATTTGAAAGTCAGCACTGGTTTTTCACCATTCTTGAGTGGAATTGGGAGTTTGTAGCAGAGATGATAATGTTGACCCTTTGTTTGTTAAATGTTTGTATTACAAGGGATGAAGTATATGGTTGGTATTGGATTACAGACTTCGTTTTTGCTTAGGTTCTGTATTTTGCTGGGATTTGAGTTTCTCTGTTTTTAAACTTCTAATCAGATCTCGAACATTCCAAATTTATTTGCTGGGATTTGAGTTTCTCTGGGAAAAGACTCTAACTTTTTGAATTTCTCTGTGTTTCTTGTTATTTTAATCAGGTCTCCGTCCTCTTTGGCGAGGACCTCACTTGCTTCAACTCACCCCGCACATTCAGACGAGACATTTAATTGGGAGAACACACCCACTTCAGCAAAGAACGACGATGGAGCCAGAATTTTCTTAGCAATTGCAAATGCATTCCTACCTAATTCTGAGTTCGAATGATGTGCAGCCACTGAAGATGCTACTTTCTCACCTCTTCAGCCCCCCAAGAGCCCCCAAAGATCTCAAGCCTATAGCCTTCTAGATTATTGCAGAAAGAACTTTCCAGATTTGTTTTTCATCAAGGTTTTCTTTGCTACATTTCAGAGGAAAATTCAACAAAATAAAAAATTAAGAGAAAAAAAAAGTAATTGGACCCGTGGACCCGCCCCGAATCGGCCCGTTTAAAACGGGCCGGGTTAGGTCCGGTTCCAAAACTCAGAATTGCTATACCCGCCCCGCCCCGCCCCGTTAGATTTTTAAACGGGTCCGGTCCGGTCCCTCCAAATTTGGGCCCGACCCGGCCCGTGCCCACCCCTAATGTCCATAACTTATGATGAAATTCTTGATGTACTAACTTCTGTCACGCAGGGCTCACACCAAGAAGGATATTGGCAGCCATCTGGGGAGTTCTATACAACGCCATATGAACCACCACAGCCTCAACCATATTCTGCCCAACCAAGTTCAGGTTCGTCAATGGATAATGATAAAATTCTTGAGTTACTCACTTCTTTATCTCAGGGACAAGAAAACCAAAACAAAAAGGTGGACCATTTGGAAAAGCAAATTGGGCAGATTGCAGAGCTCATGGTACAAATTCAAGAACAACGTGAACTCTTGATAGGAGCATATTTATGCTACTTAGTTAGTGTGTTTCCTTGCATTTGCTTAGCTATTTGTTGCTTAGTATAGTGTTTAAAGTCATTTTCGTGTGTTTTTAGGTCCAAGAAGCAAAGTTGGCAAAAAGATGCATTTTGGAGCATTTTAGAGCAAATCTGGGCTTGGAATGGTTAGCACAAGCAATGGGCATGAAGATGGACGAATTTGGAGTTTAAATGAAGTTGGGAATATGTTTCAAGGTTGGAGAAATAAATTCAAATCATTGAAGATAAGGAATCAGCTCAGAAGAAGGAGGATTATCCAAAACATTATCCAAACAACCTTATCTTATCTTATCTTATCGAATCCTTATCTTATCTTAACAAACCTTATCTTATCCTAATCCTTTTCTAATTCAATTCCTGGTACAATGAGGGTTTATTTTCTGATTGGGGGACATTTAAATTAAGTTTCTAGAAACCCTAAGCCTTGCCGCACCTTAGGCCCTTTCCCATTGGAAATCTGATTGTTTTGAGCCTATTTCTGGATGGATTTGGCTTTCTAGAAGTCCTAATCTGATTCACCTAGGGTTTTTGGTGCCTATATATATACTAATCAACCCTTTGCCGTGCACACCACCCCCCATACACAACCAATCACGCCAGAAATCATCCATCACCCCCTGCCGTGCCATATCTTCCACACAATCCCAGAAACCCCTCTTGTGCCGCAGCTATTCAAGGAAGGAAGGAGAAGGTGCCACTCTAAGTCGTGACTACTGCTGGAGCGTTCTTAGGTGTTGTCTATCCTTGTTTTCAATGTTTCAATTCAGTTTTCTTTGTTTAATTGCTGTCATGAGGAACTAAACCCCTATTAGTTAGAGGGGGAATTTGAAGCCATGAATATATGTTTCTTATGATTTGATTCACTCCAGTTATGATTTCATAAATTGTGAATGTGGTTTGCTTAACTGTTTTATTAAGAACTTGTTCTTGTGTGTTGATTAAGGATGCATACTTAGTTTACATGCATGAATTTGATGCTAGAATATAAGGGAATTTCACCTAATCGTTATGAACTTATATTCACAAGTAGTAAAGGTTGCTAGTCACAATCATGTTAAGTAAACCCTAGGCTGGATTAACATGCGTATTCCATAGTTATGAATGCCTTGTCAATGTTCATGATTTCCATGGAACTTAATGATCTTTGATATGTATCTCTATCATGCGTATTCCATAGTTAGGGAACTTGATAAGAATAATTTGGTTGTGATGCGTTATCCATTCAATTCAATGAACTTAGGGAAATCTGGGAATTAATTAGTTCAATACAATTAATTCGGAACATTGTCATTCATAGTTTATCGAAAGAGTAACTGGGAATCAAATTGTATGCATATGTTTATGTGTGGATAAGGATCCTTCTAACTAGCCATTCACCCATTCAAATCACCAATTTCGTGCCTTTTTAAGTTGTCTTTACAATTTTGTTTGTTTAAGTTTAAATTCGTTCAAAAACAAATCCCCCTTTATTTTGAAGTGTTAGAATAGTTAAAATCTGTTTTTATTTGTGTTTTTAAGTGTCTTGAGTCAAGTTAAAATCTATTTTCGTCCAAAGTAGTGTTTAGAGTTCAAAACTGCCCAGTTTGTGTTTTTAGGCAGTTTTGAGTCTTTTGAGTTGTTTTAGTGTTTTAGAATTTAGTCTTGCATTCTTTGAGTCTAGTTTAGTGTTTTAAACTTTGTTTTTACGTTTTTGAGTCTTATTTGTGTTGATTAGCATCCCTAGTTAATCCCCGGTTTAGAACGATCCCTACTTGCATCTTTACTACAATTGTCATCAATAGGGTTTAATTTGTGTGTCAAGTAATTCTCACATCAAATTTTGGCGCCGTTGCCGGGGATTAGCAAATTTGCTAATCCCCCGTGTTTCTGTTTGTGTTTTTATTTTTACGTTTGAGTTTTTGATTTTGTGTCGTTTTGTTTTCTTTGTTTCAGGTACTAGACATGGCAATTGCCAACATTCAAGCTCAATTGGCGAAACTTACTTCTCAATTGTCACAATATGCCGAAAGGACCACAATGCAAAGTGTCCCTACATGTGGTGTGTCCTATGGGCAAGGATATCCAACTCATCAATGTTCTCAACTAGCTGCGAATGAAGATGCTTGGGGTTATCAAAGCCATAACCAATCAAGGGACAACATGTTTTCCAACGCTTACAATTCGGATTGGAGAGATTATTCAGATTATATGTGGGAGGAACCTCAACAAATTCAACAAGGTGGATATTGGCAGCAAGAGGAGGAGTTCTATTCAAGATCTGTGCAGCCACCACAACCTCCCCCACAACAATTCCAATCGAATTCAAGTATGCCTATGAGTTATGATGAAATTCGTGACGTACTAACCTCTTTGAAGCAGGGCTCACAACAAGAAGGGTATTGGCAGCCATCTGAGGAGATCTATCAAAAGCCATATGAACCACCACAGCCTCAACCTGCCCAAACCAAATCAGGTTCGTCCGTTGATAATGATAGAATTCTTCAAGTACTAACCTCTTTGACGCAGGACATACAGAGCATAAAGAATCAAGCTAAAGAGGTGGACGATTTAAAGAAACAAATGGGGCAGATGGCGGAGTTCATAGGACAAATGCAAGAACAAAGCAAACTCTTCAACTCAACTATTGTCAATTCGATGGGAGATGTTGCAATTGCTGAAGTTATCACTTTAGAAAGTGGTATGGAGGTTGATGCTGAACCAAAAACGTCCAAACATACCCTAGAAGTGAACAAAGAGCTGCTGTTCAAAGAGAAGGAGGAAGATTCAGCCAAGACAAGCTTAGAAGAAGCCTTGTTGCAACACCCAATCATCTCTCATCCTTTGCCGCAGACCCCTAGTGCTTCTAAGCCATCCAGTCAAGGTAAGTTGGGTTCAAATTCAGTTCAATCTAATGTTATTCCTCCAAATGCACCTTTTCCTTGCAGATTTTTAATTCCCAAGAAAGATGAAAGTGAAACAGACATCGTGGAAGCCCTTCCCAAGGTGCAAAATGATATCCCGATTCTTGATACACCAAATCCAATTCCAAAATGTGTTGAATTTCTGAAAGAACCTGGTACATCAAGAAGAATGATTCAAGAGAAAGAAGTGGCTGGAGAATATCAAGAATGGATCAAAGAGGATGTTCATAAGACAATAAAACCAAAAGAAGTTGAATTTTATGACACGGGACAAGTTACAACCATCACATTCAATCTGGCCAAGTGCAAAATTCCTGAAACTTTCAACGATGTGGTGTTTGTCCTTGAGTTCTCGTCGGAAACAAGTAAGCCACCTCCCCGAATTTCAATTCTGTTTTATACTAATATGTTGTTAATGATTCAGGCACCCACAATAGAATTTAAACCATTGCCGGATCATTTCAAGTATCACCTTCCATTCAAAGATCATGTCCATGCCGTGGCCTCCAATGAAGCATAATAGAAGGAAGAATCGTCCGGCTGGAAGACGTTAAAGCAAGCGCTTCTTGGGAGGCAACCCATGTGTTCAAACGAGAGAACGATGGAATTCTAGCTCCACAACCAGATTTGCGTTCTTAAACTCTCTCTCTTTATTGCTTTTCCTTTGCCATTTTGTTATGTTAGTTAGTTGTGTTGATTGCTGTTTGCTTTCTGTGAGTATATGTTTCAAACATTGAGGACAATGTTTGATTTAAGTGTGGGGGGGTAACAAAGTGTTTTTTGCATGAAATTCGTGGGTTTTTATCACCTATCACTTTGAATGTTGTTTTCAGTGTTTTTAAGTATTTTTAAGCTGTTTTGGAGTCTTTTAGTGTGTTTTGAAAAGAAAATCCGAAAATACCATAAAAATTTTGAAAAATTGTTTTCAAAAACCCAAAAAGAGTTGTTTTTGTGTGTTTGTTTGTGTCTTAGGGTATCTTCCAACACGATGATGAGGATTTGGTTTTTAATTGCATAACTGTTAAAGAAAGTTATAAACATGGATGAAAGTTTGATATGCTCTTTGGTTTATGCTTGGTTATAGTTGACATTCATGAATTCACATGTAATCACAAAAAGGATAAAATCAGTTTTTGTAACATGCTTGAAGGAAGTAACTCAAACTAACGCTACAACCCTGAGAGACTTGAGCCTTTAACGTTCTTTGGAGAGTTAAAAATCTGTGCATTCTTTGTTTTCTAAAGTCGTTGCATGATCTCATTATTCTTTGCTTGGTTGTTACTTAGAAGGCGTTTCATTATTTAGTTCCAAATACTAGAACTCATACCCGTTTCATTCAAAGCATGAAATTGATTAGCATAACACATAATCAAGATGAAGTTGTTTAGTTTAAAACCAGAGCCAAAAAGCCTAACCCTTTGCATATGTATTGTAGGTTTAACCCTTTTGAGCCTTGTTTAGCCTATGTTCTTTGTTTACCCACATTATCCTTACCTAGCCTAGATTAGGACCATCCTTACCCTTGTTCTTAAGGCATAGTGAGCATGACCTAAGAATGAATTCCCTTTGTTCGTTATTTGGGCGGCAAAACAAGTGTGGGGGAAGGGATTTATGTGTCTGATTGTGTGCCAACAAGACAAACAAGGGCACGGGTGAAGAAGCAGAAAAAAGAGGGCACGAGAAAAAGAAAAAAAAAAAGAAGAGAAAAATTCGTGTGAAAAAGAAAAGAAAAAAAGAAAAGTTGTGAAAAAGTATGAAAAGTTTTCAAAATAAGTGAGATTAAAGCTCACAAGTGTTGGTTGTTGAAGAAGGGGTCCAAAAAGTTGAATTCGGCCCTAAAATATGTGTAATCTTCCCCTTTGTGTTCAAAGTGTACGGCTGCATTCAAGAAAGGGAGTTCTAAGTGTCATATTCATTGCTTTGCTTGCTATTGCTTTAAGAACGTTTGTTTTCCTTACCTTTCTTTGTTAGCCAATACCCCTAGCCCCGTTACAACCCTTGACTTCAATCTTGAGTGTTGTGTGTTTCAATATGTGGAGTTTGGGATTGGTATGATCATATGGTGTCCCTGGTTCTCGCATCTAAGTAGTAGCATTCCATTCATGAGATCATATATATACATGCTTAATAGCTCCAGAAATTGCTTTCTTTGTTATAAACATATGTGAGTGTTTGTTTTCATGTTTACATCAATCTTCTCACATATACTTAGTATAGGGAGTGTAGTTAGAAAATCTGAGTGAAAATGAGAGTGTACCTAGTGAGGAATTGAGTGAATTCTCTAAGGCATGTTACTACGTTCAAAACATTGTTTTAATTGGTTAAATGAGAGCTAATGAATGGTGACTGTGGTTAAGTATATACTAAAGGGTGGGGAAGACTAAAAGCTATGGTTATGATGATCTTAAATGTGTCATGTATGTTGGAAATCCCTGAGGTGAAAGTTGGAAGGTCTAGTTTGTTTGGTGTTTGTTTCGTTTGTTTGGTTTCGTTTTGCTTGAGGACTAGCAAAAGCTAAGTGTGGGGGAATTTGATAAGAGCATATTTATGCGACTTAGTTAGCTTGTTTTCATGCATTTACGTTGTTAGTTCTTAGTTAATTTTGTATTTTAAGCTATTTTCGTGTGTTTGTAGGTTCAAAGTGTCAAGATGGCAAAAAGGAGCAATTTGGAGCATTCTAGAGCATTTTTGGGCCAAGATTGGGTAGTGCAAGCATGGAGGCAAGTTGATGGACGAAATTGAAGATATAAAGGCTTGAAATCAGCTAAGAAGATGGAAGAAAGAAATTGAAGATAAAGAAGATAAGGAATCAGCTCAAAAGAAGGAGAATTATCCAAAACATTATCCAAACAACCTTATCTTATCTTATCTTACCCAATCCTTATCTTATCTTACCTTATCTTATCCTAATCTTATCCTAACCTGTTTTCTTTAGTATAGGGGACTTAAAACCTGATTTCTAGAAGTCCTATCCATTCCCCTACAAAAGTGGCGCCCCAAACTCTTCTAGAAACCCCAAAATCTGCCCAGAAACACATTCTCTCTAGAAGCCTAAAAATCTGGCGTCTCCCTCCTTTCTAGAAGGTCTTTTCCTTGCCTTGCAAGGCATTCCCTGCCCTTATCCCTTTGTGCCGTGGGTTTTAAGGCCCTTTCCCTCTTGGATTCTGATTGTTAGGACTTTTCCTTGTGGATTTGGGTTCTACAAATCCTTTTCAGAAATTAATTGGACCACAATTCCTTTTCCAAATTAATTGCCGCACCCTAATCCTATTTTTCTGCTGAGTCCAAGTCCTAAACTGATTCCCCTAGGGTTTGCCATGCTATATATCCATATTTCCAAGCCTTGCCGCAGACCACCACCCATCCATACGAATTCTACACCACCCCACATTCAGAAATCCATATTTTGCTGCAGAGAAGAGAAGAGAAGAGAAGGCTTGCCGTGGCTTCCATTAGAGAGGGAGGAGTTCTTTCTTCTCTTGTTTCGTTTCATGTTTAATTTAACTTGCTTTTCAATTATGTTGAACATGTGGAACTAATTTCGTTTTAGTTAGAGGTGGATTCAAAGCCATGGACATATGTTTGATATGAATTGATTACCTTCAGTTATTGTTTCATAAATTGTGAATGTGATTTACTTATCTGTTTTATGAAGAACTTGTTCTTGTGTGTTGATTAAGGAGGCCTACTTAGTTTACATGCATGAATTTGATGCTAGGATATAAGGGAATTTCACCTAATCGTTAGGAACTTATATTCACAAGTAGTAAAGATTGCTAGTCACAATTGTGTTAAGTAAATCCTAGGCAAGAGTAACATGCGTATTCCATAGTTATGAATGCCTTGTCAATGTTTATGATTTCCATGGAACTTAATGATCTTTGATATGTATCTCTATCATGCGTATTCCATAGTTAGGGAACTTGATAAGAATAATTTGGTTGTGATGCGTTATCCATTCAATTCAATGAACTTAGGGAAATCTGAGAATTAATTAGTTCTATACAATTAATTTGGAGCATTGTCATTCATGGTTTATCGAAAGAATAACTGGAAATCAATTTGTATGCATATGTTCATGTGTGGAGAAGAACCCTCTAACTAGTTTTCACCCCTGAATTCACCTTTATCTCTTTCAATTTACTTTGTTTGCTTAAATCTGCTTAGTTTTGCTTAAATCGTCCAAAAACCCCCTTAGTTCTTAATTGAGTCTTAGTTTGTTTAAATTCGTCCAAATCTGTCTCCTTTTAGTGTTTTGAGTCTAACTAGTCCAAAAGTCATCCAATTCACCCCTTAGAACCTGTTTTGAGTCTGTTTAAGTTAGTTTGGTTGTTTTGAGTCTATTTAGCCTGTTTTGAGTCTCTAGTGTCTAGAATCTGCCTAGTTGAGTTTTATTTGTTGTTTTAAGTTTGTTTTGTGTTATTTGAGTCAAGTTAGGTTGATTTAAGTTGTTTGAAGTTAAAATTCGTTCAGATTGATCATAGTACCTGTTTTCATTATTTAGAGTCCAGTTTTAGTGTTTTAGAGTTTAATTTGTATAGATTAGCATCCCTTCTAATCCCCGGCCTTAAACGATCCCTACTTTCATATACTACGTCGATAGGGTTTTAATTTGAGTGTCAAGTAATTCTCACATCACCGGGGATTAGAAGGGATGCTAATCTACACAAATTAGACTCTTAAAACAATAAACTGGACTTAAAACAATGAAAACAAGTACTAGGGATCAATTTGGACGAATTTTAACTCTAGACACCTTTAAACAACCTAACTTGACTCAAATAACTCAAAACAAACTCAAAACAGCAAATAGAATTCAATTAAACAGTTTCTGGACTCTAGAGACTCAAAACAAGCTAAACAGACCTAAAACACACAAAACAAGTTATCTAGACTCAAAACTAACACCTAAGACTGATTTGAACGAAATTAAGACTCAAATTGACTCAAAAGACTAAAAGACTCAAGATTTGACGAATTTAGACCTTACTAACACAAACTAAAATCAGGGGATTGGTTTTGAACGAATTTAAACTTAAGCAAAACAGAATTGTAAACTAGACTTAGTTTTGTACGAAATTGGTGATTTAAATGGGTGAATGGCTAGTTAGAGGGATCCTTATCCACACATAAACATATGCACACAACTTGACTCCCAGTTACTCTTTCGATAAACCATGAATGACAATGTTCCGAATTAATTGTATTGAACTAATCAATTCCCAGATTTCCCTAGATTCATTGAATTGAATGGATAACGCATCACAACCAAATTATTCTTTCTCAAACTCCCTAACTATGGAATACGCATGATAGAGACATTCAACAAAGATCATTAAGTTCAATGGAAATCATGAACATTGACAAGGCATTCATAACTATGGAAGACGCATGTTAATCCAGCCTAGGGTTTACTTAACATGATTGTGACTAGCAACCTTTACTACTTGTGAATATAAGTTCATAACGATTAGGTGAAATTCCCTTATATTCTAGCATCAAATTCATGCATGTAAACTAAGTATGCATCCTTAATCAACACACAAGAACAAGTTCTTAATAAAACAGATAAGTAAACCACATTCACAATTTATGAAATCATAACTGGAGTAAATCAAATCATAGGAAACATATATTCATGGCTTCAAATTCCCCCTCTAACTAATAGGGGTTTAGTTCCTCATGATAGCAATTAAACAAAGAAAACTGAATTGAAACATTAAAAACAAAGATAGACAACACCTAAGAACGCTCCAGCAGTAGTCACGACTTAGAGTGGCACCTTCTCCTTCCTTCCTTGAATAGCTGCAGCACAGGAGGGGTTTTCTGGGTTTGTGTGGATGATATGGCACGGCAGGGAGTGGTGGATGATTTCTGGCGTGAATGGTTGTGTATGGAGGGTGGTGTGCACGGCAAAGGGTGTTTTAATATATATAAGCACCAAAAACCCTAGGTGAATCAGATTAGGACTTCTAGAAAGCCAAATCCATCCAGAAATAGGCTCAAAACAATCAGATTTCCAATGGGAAAGGGCCTAAGGTGCGGCAGACTTGGATAAGGAGGGATAAGGCTTCTAGAAAGCCTTGCAAGGCAAGGAAATCAGGTTTTCTGGAAAGCTAGGTGCGGCAAGGCTTAGGGTTTCTAGAAACTTAATTTAAATGTCCCCCAATCAGAAAATAAACCCTCATTGTACCAGGAATTGAATTAGAAATGGATTAGGATAGGATAAGGTTTGTTAAGATAAGATAAGGATTGGATAAGATAAGATAAGATAAGGTTGTTTGGATAATGTTTTGGATAATCCTCCTTCTTTTGAGCTGATTCCTTATCTTCAATGATTTGAATTTATTTCTCCAACCTTGAAACATATTCCCAACTTCATTTAGACTCCAAATTCGTCCATCTTTATGCCCATTGCTTGTGCTATCCATTCCAAGCCCAGATTTGCTCTAAAATGCTCCAAAATGCATCTTTTTGCCAACTTTGCTTCTTGGACCTAAAAACACACGAAAATGACTTTAAACACTATACTAAGCAACAAATAGCTAAGCAAATGCAAGGAAACACACTAACTAAGTAGCATAAATATGCTCCTATCAAATTCCCCCACACTTAGCTTTTGCTAGTCCTCAAGCAAAACAAAACAAACAAAACGTAACCTAAACCTTCCAACATTCACCTCAGGGATCTTCAATGATACATAACATGCCAAAGATCATTACTCCCACAGATTTTAGTTATCCCTACCCTTGAGCACATACTTAATCAAAGTTACCACACATTAGCTCGCATTTAATCAATTAAAACAACATTTTGAATGTAGTAACATGCCTTAGAGAATCCCTCAATTCCTTACTAGATATGCACTCAATCACAAAGATTTTCTGACTACACTCCCTACACTAGTTATATGTGAGAAGATTGATGTAAATATGAAAACTAATACTCACATATGTTTATGACAAAGAAAGCAATTTCTGGAATGCATGTATAGATATGATCTCATGAACGGAATGCTACTACTTAGATGCGAGAACCAGGGACACCATATGCTCATACCAATCCCAAACTCCACATATTGAAACACATAACACTCAAGATTGAAGTATAGGGTTATAACGGGGCTAAGGGGTATTGGCTAACAAAGAAAGGTAAGGAAAACAAACGTTCTTAAAGCAATAGCAAGCAAAGTAATGAATATGACACTTAGAACTCCCTTTCTTGAATGCAGCCGCACACTTTGAACACAAAGGGGAAGATTACACATATTTTAGGGCCGAATTCAACTTTTTGGACCCCTTCTTCAACAACCAACACTTGTGAGCTTTAATCTCACTTATTTTGAACACTTTTCATACTTTTTCACAACTTTTCTTTTTCTTTTCTTTTTCACACGAATTTTTCTCTTCTTTTTTCTTTTTTTCTTCTTCTACCCGTGCCCTTGTTTTTCTTTTTTCTCTTTTGGCACATACACAAGAATCCCTTCCCCCACACTTGTTTTGCCGCCCAAATAACGAACAAAGGGAATTCATTCTTAGGTCGTGCTCACTATGCCTTAAGAACAAGGGTAAGGATGGTCCTAATCTAGGCTAGGTAAGGATAATGTGGGTAAACAAAGAACATAGGCTAAACAAGGCTCAAATGGGTTAAACCTACAATACATATGCAAAGGGTTAGGCTTTTTGGCTCTGGTTTTAAACTAAACAACTTCATCTTGATTATGTGTTATGCTAATCAATTTCATGCTTTAAATGAAACGGGTATGAGTTCTAGTATTTGGAACTAAATGATGAAACGCCTTCTCAGTAGCAACCAAGCAAAGAATAATGAGATCATGCAACGACTTTAGAAAACAAAGAATGCACAGATTTTTAACTCTCCAAAGAACGTTAAAGGCTCAAGTCTCTCAGGGTTGTAGCGTTAGTTTGAGTTACTTCCTTCAAGCATGTTACAAAAACTGATTTTATCCTTTTTGTGATTACATGTGAATTCATGAATGTCAACTACAACCAAGCATAAACCAAAGAGCAATTCAAACTTTCATCCATGTTTGTAACTTTCTTTAACAGTTATGCAATTAAAAACCAAATCCTCATCATTGTGTTGGAAGGTACCCTAAGACACAAACAAACACACAAAAACAACTCTTTTTGGGTTTTTCAAAACAATTTTTTCAAATTTTTATGGTATTTTCGGATTTTCTTGTCAAAACACACTAAAAGACTCCAAAACAGCTTAAAAACACTTAAAAACACTGAAAACAACATTCAAAGTGATAGGTGATAAAAACCCACGAATTTCATGCAGAAAACACTTTGTTACCCCCCCACACTTAAACCAAACATTGTCCTCAATGTTTCAAACATATACTCACAGAAAGCAAACAGCAATCAACACAACTAACTAACATAACAAAATGGCAAAGGAAAAGCAATAAAGAGTAGGGTTTAGAAACGCAAATCTGGTTGTGGAGCCGGAGAGTTCCTAGGTCGTCTTTATTTGCATGGGTTGCCTCCCAAGAAGCGCTTGCTTTAACGTCTTCCAGCAGGACGAACCTTCCCTCTAAATTCCCATGGTACCCACGGCATTAAAGGATATGTCCTCTGTAATGTGCTCTTCAAAGTGCTCATAATATGGCTTCAATCGATGTCCATTCACTTTGAATTCTTGTTGCGTTTTTAAACTTTGAATTTGGACTGCACCATGAGGAAAAACATTAGTAACCACAAAAGGACCAATCCACTTAGAACGCAACTTACCTGGAAATAGACGAAGGCGAGAATTGAAAAGTAACACTTTCTGCCCTATAGAGAACAGCTTGCTACGAATCATCTTGTCATGGAATGCCTTTGTTTTCTCCTTGTAGATCCGTGCATTCTCATAAGCTTCATTCCTAATTTCTTCTAGCTCATTCAATTGAAGCTTTCTATGAAGACCTGCGGCATCAATGTCCATGTTGAATGTTTTGACAGCCCAATGTGCACGATGTTCTAACTCGACGGGAAGATGACATGGTTTCCCATAGACTAGCCGAAATGGGGACATTCCAATTGGGGTTTTATAGGCAGTGCGATATGCCCACAATGCATCATTCAAACGCAAGCTCCAATCCTTCCGAGTTGGCCCTACAGTTTTCTCCAAAATCTGCTTGATTTCTCTATTTGAGACCTCGGCTTGCCCACTGGTTTGAGGGTGATAAGGTGTTGAAACCTTATGCGTGACATTATACTTCTTGAGCAGCGCCTCAATGGTTCGATTGCAAAAATGGGAACCCCCATCACTGATTAGGACTCTTGGCATTCCAAATCTAGCAAATATGTTAGTTCTAACAAAATCTGCAACCACTTTAGAATCATTAGTTCGGGTGGCTTTTGCTTCCACCCATTTCGACACATAATCCACAGCAAGCAAAATATAAAGGAAACCATGTGAGGAAGGAAAAGGACCCATGAAATCAATACCCCAAACATCAAAGATTTCAACATTAAATATGGGGTGTTGCGGCATTTGTTGTTTAGGACCTATATTGCCCGTTCTTTGACATCTATCACAAGTCATACAAAAAGTTCTAGCATCTCTAAAGATAGTAGGCCAATAAAATCCACATTCTAAAACTTTATGTGCTGTTCTTTGAGTACCAAAGTGACCTCCACATGCATAGGTGTGACAGAAAGTTAAAATTGAATTAAACTCAGAATCATGCACACACCTACGTAGAACCTGATCAGGGCAATATTTCCACAAGTATGGGTCATCCCAAACATAAGAACGTGCATCCTTTTTAAGTTTATCACTTTGGTGCTTGTTTAGCTCTCTTGGAATGTGTTTAGACACCAAATAATTTACTACATCGGCATACCATGGCTCACTTACCTTGATGGACAGCAGCTGCTCATCTGGGAATGTCTCTTGGATAGGCACGGCATCCTCCTCATGCACCATACGGCTCAAGTGATCAGCCACCACGTTTTCACTCCCCTTCTTGTCCCGGATTTCAATATCGAACTCTTGGAGAAGAAGCATCCAGCGAATGAGTCTTGGTTTGGCCTCTTTCTTGGTGAACAAATACTTCAAAGCTGCATGGTCAGTGTAAATAATAACTTTAGTACCAAGTAAATAAGAACGAAACTTATCTAAAGCAAACACAACAGCAAGAAGTTCTTTTTCAGTGGTAGAGTAATTCAATTGTGCATCATTCAAGGTCCGAGATGCATAATAGATGACATGGGGCTTCTTGTCCTTCCTTTGTCCCAAAACAGCTCCTAATGCATAATCCGAAGCATCACACATAAGCTCAAAAGGAAGGCTCCAATCTGGTGGGACTATGATGGGGGCCGAAGTTAGCATCTCCTTGAGGTGTTTGAATGCCTTCTCACATTCCTCATCAAACACAAAAGTCACATCTTTCTGGAGGAGACGGCAAAGAGGGTTTGAAATCTTTGAAAAGTCCTTGATGAATCGCCTATAGAATCCTGCATGTCCAAGAAAAGAACGAACCTCTCTAACCGAAGTAGGAGAGGGTAAGTAGCGTACAAGGTCTATTTTTGATTTATCAACCTCAATTCCCCTTTCTGAAATGATATGACCTAAAACTATGCCTTGTTTTACCATAAAGTGACATTTTTCCCAATTCAAAACAAGGTTAGTTTCAGTGCAACGTTTTAGAATCAAAGTGAGATTATCTAAGCACCCATCAAACGAATCCCCAAAAACACTAAAATCATCCATGAATACCTCAATAATCTTCTCCACAAAATCTGAAAAGATACTTACCATGCATCTTTGAAAGGTGGCAGGTGCATTGCATAAACCGAATGGCATGCGACGATAGGCAAAGGTACCAAAGGGGCACGTGAAAGTGGTCTTTTCTTGGTCATCCGGAGCTATAACAATCTGATTATATCCAGAGTACCCATCAAGAAAACAATAAAAAGAATGACCGGCTAACCTTTCAAGCATTTGATCAATGAACGGCAAAGGGAAGTGGTCCTTCCTCGTGGTGGCGTTTAGCTTCCTATAGTCAATGCACACTCTCCAACCTGTTTGGATACGTGTGGGCACAAGTTCATTCTTGGCATTCTTCACCACAGTGACTCCGGATTTCTTTGGAACACATTGCACCGGTGAAACCCAACGGCTATCCGAGATTGGATAAATCACGCCACAATCAAGAAGCTTTATAATCTCCTTCTTCACAACTTCCATCATTGGAGGGTTGAGTCGGCGTTGAGCCTCTCGAGTTGGTTTAGCCCCCTCCTCTAGAAGTATGCGATGCATGCATGTTGTAGGGCTAATCCCCCTAATATCGGCCAATGTCCACCCAATGGCTGTTTTGTGCTCTTTCAACACCCGAATTAACTTTCCTTCCTCTGTTGCCGTGAGTGTGGAGGACACAATGACGGGCAACGTCTCGTTATTTCCCAAAAAGACGTACTTCAAATGATCCAGCAATGGTTTAAGCTCAAGTACTGGTGCCTGAATCACTGAGGGTAACAACTTGTTAGTAGAAATTGGAATTGAAATTGGTTTTGAAGGCTTACCATGGTGCTGAGGTAGTGACTCTAGGGCAGCCACCATCTCGGCCTCTTCTTCACTTATAGGCACGGCAATATTGGGTTTTTGCCCAATTCCTTGTGCAATTGTTGATTCAAGGGGATCCCTCTCCAAGGAATCAAGGTAATCCTGCGCCAATTCATCAAATATATCAATAGCAAAACAAGAATGATTTTCTTTAGGAAATTTAATAGTTTCAGCAAGATTGAAATCAATAACTTCCCCATCAAATTCCATTGTCAACGTCCCTTTGAACACATCGATCTTGGTGCAGGCTGTTTTCATGAAAGGTCTCCCAAGGAGGATCGGCAATGGGGTAGAATGGGGTGTATCCTCCATGTCAAGCACATAAAAATCCGCTGGAAAAATCAGATTTCCAACCTGCACCAAAACATCTTCCAAAACTCCTTTTGGATATGCATTAGAACGATCGGCTAATTGGATTATAACACCATCGTTTTTAAGCTCACCTAAGTTCATAGATGCATAAATAGAGTATGGCATGACATTAATTGAAGCTCCTAAGTCTAACATAGCATGTTCAAACTTAGTACTACCAATAACGCAAGGAATTGTAAAACTACCCGGATCTTTGCATTTAGGGGGTAATTTCCTTTGTAGAACAGTAGAGACATTCTCACTTACTTGAACCACTTCTTTGTTAGAAATCCTTCTCCTTGTTGTACAAAGCTCTTTCAAAAACTTAGCATACCTTGGGACTTGCTTTATTGCATCAAGGAGTGGGATATTGACTTGAACTTTCCGGAATGTCTCTAGAATGTCTTTTTCAGCATCCTCTTTCTTTGATTGCCGCAACCTGCCAGGAAAGGGCACAATTAGTGGAGTAGAGCTTGAAGAATTCATATTGGAACTTACCTTGATGGTTGAGGACGGTTTAGAAGTGAGGATTGGCTGCGGCAAGGATTGTGCATTCCTTGCCGTGGGTTTGGGTGCTTCATCCTCCTCCAATTGCAGCTTCTTGTCCTCTTCTTGACTTGATCTAGATGGTTGTGAATCAGTTCCAACCTGCTTACCACTTCTCAACGTGATTGCTTGGGCAGTTTCAAATCCTCCCTTGGGATTAACAACGGTTGAACTAGGCAATCTGCCTTGTTCTCGGAATTGGCCCATGAATTCAGCCATTTGACCCATTTGTTTCTTCAATTCATCCACCTCTTTAGCTTGATTTTTTATGCTCTGCATGTCCTGCGTCAAAGAGGTTAGTACTTGAAGAATTTTATCATTATTTAACGACGAACCTGAATTGGTTTGGGCCGAAGTTGGGTGAGGTTGTGGGGCTGCATACGGCCTTGGAAACATCCCAGGGGGCTGTCTAAATCCGCTCTGTGGCTGTGCTTGCTGAGAATCCCTCCACTTGAAGTTTGGATGATCTCTCCATCCTGGATTGTATGTATTTGAGTATGGGTCGTGTCTTTGTTGGGTTTGGCCTTGGAAACCCACGGCTTGGGCAGTTTCCCACCCCCCATTCTCAATCAATTGAGGGCATTGATCGTTGAGATGTCCCTGCATAGAACACACTCCACATATGGCCGGCCCTTGTGCTTTGTTTCCATCCACAACCTGTGACAAAAGAAGAGTGAGATTAGCCATTTGAGATTGTAATTCTGAAATTGCATTTACCTCATTCACTTGTTGTTGCCGTGGCCCTTCTCTCTGTCCAACTCCTTCGTATTGTTGTGCATTCAAGGCTCGATTTGCAATTAGAGTCTTGGCAGCCATGGGTGTTTTGTCAACCAAAGCTCCTCCCGCTGAAGCATCAAGCATTTGTCTCTCAATGGGGAGAAGTCCTTCATAGAAATATTGGAGGAGAAGCTCTTCCTTCATTTGGTGTTGTGGACAAGAAGCAACAAGCGCCTTGAAACGCTCATAATAGGCTGGAAACGATTCCCCTTGGTTTTGTTGAATGCCACTTATCTTTTTCCTCAAGAGAATGACTCTTGAAGTTGGGAAAAATTTCTCTAAGAATGCGCGCTTCATGCTTTCCCATGAAGTAACGGTTCCAGGTGCTAGTTCGTAGAGCCAATCCTTAGCCTTTTCCAAAAGAGAGAATGGAAAGGCTTTCATCTTCAATATACTTCCATCAACATTGACAGGGGTCATGCTTGAACAAACCACTTCAAATTCCTTCAAGTGCTTGTTCGGATCTTCCATGGACAACCCGTGGAATTTGGGAATGTGGTGCAACAAGCTAGACTTCAATTCAAACTCATCAGTCTTGCCTTGAGCCGCCCTAGGATATTGAATGCATAAAGGGGTCGCATTGTCCAATCCCGAGGCTGAAAGTTCTTTGATTGTTCGGTTATCTGCAGCCATGTCGTGCTCCTCTTCCAAATCCTCTTCAATTTCAACTTCAGATTCGGAATTAGAACTTGAACTAAGTAGATCAGGTTCTGGGTGCTTCCTCTTCCTTCTCAAATCTCGTTCAAAATCGTCGTTAAACTCCAAGATATGTGCGTGAACGGGTTGAGAACTTCGAGTCATACACTAGTACCTAAAACAAAGAAAACAAAACAAATCAGAAAACTAAGCAAAACAGAAACAAAAACAAGTTAAAATACACGGCAGAAACTAGGGAGATTAGCAAGTTTGCTAATCCCCGGCAACGGCGCCAAAATTTGATGTGAGAATTACTTGACACTCAAATTAAAACCCTATCGACGTAGTATATGAAAGTAGGGATCGTTTTAGGCCGGGGATTAGAAGGGATGCTAATCTACACAAATTAGACTCTTAAAACAATAAACTGGACTTAAAACAATGAAAACAAGTACTAGGGATCAATTTGGACGAATTTTAACTCTAGACACCTTTAAACAACCTAACTTGACTCAAATAACTCAAAACAAACTCAAAACAGCAAATAGAATTCAATTAAACAGTTTCTGGACTCTAGAGACTCAAAACAAGCTAAACAGACCTAAAACACACAAAACAAGTTATCTAGACTCAAAACTAACACCTAAGACTGATTTGAACGAAATTAAGACTCAAATTGACTCAAAAGACTAAAAGACTCAAGATTTGACGAATTTAGACCTTACTAACACAAACTAAAATCAGGGGATTGGTTTTGAACGAATTTAAACTTAAGCAAAACAGAATTGTAAACTAGACTTAGTTTTGTACGAAATTGGTGATTTAAATGGGTGAATGGCTAGTTAGAGGGATCCTTATCCACACATAAACATATGCACACAACTTGACTCCCAGTTACTCTTTCGATAAACCATGAATGACAATGTTCCGAATTAATTGTATTGAACTAATCAATTCCCAGATTTCCCTAGATTCATTGAATTGAATGGATAACGCATCACAACCAAATTATTCTTTCTCAAACTCCCTAACTATGGAATACGCATGATAGAGACATTCAACAAAGATCATTAAGTTCAATGGAAATCATGAACATTGACAAGGCATTCATAACTATGGAAGACGCATGTTAATCCAGCCTAGGGTTCACTTAACATGATTGTGACTAGCAACCTTTACTACTTGTGAATATAAGTTCATAACGATTAGGTGAAATTCCCTTATATTCTAGCATCAAATTCATGCATGTAAACTAAGTATGCATCCTTAATCAACACACAAGAACAAGTTCTTAATAAAACAGATAAGTAAACCACATTCACAATTTATGAAATCATAACTGGAGTAAATCAAATCATAGGAAACATATATTCATGGCTTCAAATTCCCCCTCTAACTAATAGGGGTTTAGTTCCTCATGATAGCAATTAAACAAAGAAAACTGAATTGGAACATTAAAAACAAAGATAGACAACACCTAAGAACGCTCCAGCAGTAGTCACGACTTAGAGTGG
Organism: Heteromeles arbutifolia; assembly: GCA_024362995.1. Classification (NCBI taxonomy): domain Eukaryota; kingdom Viridiplantae; phylum Streptophyta; class Magnoliopsida; order Rosales; family Rosaceae; genus Heteromeles; species Heteromeles arbutifolia. Next base: position 30,049,086 of record JANCRC010000002.1, on the reverse strand, counting down.
CACCTTCTCCTTCCTTCCTTGAATAGCTGCGGCACAGGAGGGGTTTTCTGGGTTTGTGTGGATGATATGGCACGGCAGGGAGTGGTGGATGATTTCTGGCGTGAATGGTTGTGTATGGAGGGTGGTGTGCACGGCAAAGGGTGTTTTAATATATATATAAGCACCAAAAACCCTAGGTGAATCAGATTAGGACTTCTAGAAAGCCAAATCCATCCAGAAATAGGCTCAAAACAATCAGATTTCCAATGGGAAAGGGCCTAAGGTTCGGCAGACTTGGATAAGGAGGGATAAGGCTTCTAGAAAGCCTTGCAAGGCAAGGAAATCAGGTTTTCTGGAAAGCTAGGTGCGGCAAGGCTTAGGGTTTCTAGAAACTTAATTTAAATGTCCCCCAATCAGAAAATAAACCCTCATTGTACCAGGAATTGAATTAGAAATGGATTAGGATAGGATAAGGTTTGTTAAGATAAGATAAGGATTGGATAAGATAAGATAAGATAAGGTTGTTTGGATAATGTTTTGGATAATCCTCCTTCTTTTGAGCTGATTCCTTATCTTCAATGATTTGAATTTATTTCTCCAACCTTGAAACATATTCCCAACTTCATTTAGACTCCAAATTCGTCCATCTTTATGCCCATTGCTTGTGCTATCCATTCCAAGCCCAGATTTGCTCTAAAATGCTCCAAAATGCATCTTTTTGCCAACTTTGCTTCTTGGACCTAAAAACACACGAAAATGACTTTAAACACTATACTAAGCAACAAATAGCTAAGCAAATGCAAGGAAACACACTAACTAAGTAGCATAAATATGCTCCTATCAAAAAGGACATCATGCAAACCCTTCCAAAGGTGCAAAGTGATATCCCAATTCTTGGCACACCAAATCAAGTTCCAGATTGTGTTGCAGTGTTCAAAGAACCTTGTACATCGAGAAGAATGATTCAAGAGCAAGAAGTGGCTGGAGCATATGAAGAATGCATCAAGGAGGATGTTCTTGAGACAACAAAGCCCAAAGAAGTTCAATTTTATGACACGGGACAAGTCACAACCATCATAGTAAATCTGGCCAAGTTCAAAATCCCTGAAACATTCAAAGATGTGGTGTTTGTAATCGAGTTTATGTCGGAGCAAGCAAGTAAGCCATATTCTCCAATTTTGATTTTGTTTTCTACTAATTTGCTGATTTTGATGATTCAGGCACCCACATTAGTGTTTCAACCATTGCCGGATCATTTCAAATATCACCTTCCATTCAAAGATCAATTCCATGCCGTGGCCTCCCATGAAGCTTAATTGGAGGTTTTGTCCGGCTGTACAACGTTAAAGCAAGCGCTACTTGGGAGGCAACCCATGCATTCAACAAAGGAAGACCTAGGGAGCACTCCAATTCCAGATTTGCGTTCCTAAACCCTTCTCTTTGTTGTTGTTTTCGTTTCTGCCTTGTTTATTGTTGAGTTGCTGTTTTGTTTATTTGTTGTTTATTTGTGTTAGTTTATGCTTGAAACATTGAGGACAATGTTTGATTTAAGTGTGGGGGGGTAACCAAAGTGTTTTGATGCAAATTCGTAGGGTTTTATCACCCATAACTTCTAATGTTGTTCCTTGCTGTTTTTAAGTGTTTTTAAGCTGTTTTGGTGTGTTTTGACTCAAAAATCCGAAAATCCCATAAAAATTTGACAATTGTTTTGAAAAACCCAAAAAGAGTTGTTTTTGTGTGTTTGTTTGTGTCTTAGGGTACCTTCCAACACAATGATGAGGATTCGGTTTGTAATTGCATGACTGTTAAAGAGAGTTGTAAACAGGGATGAAAGTTTGATTTACTCTTTGGTTTATGCTTGGTTGTGGTTATAACTTATGAATTCACATGCAATCATAAAAGAAAAATCAGTTTTTGTAACATGCTTGAAGGAAGGAACTCAAACTAACGCTACAACCTTGTGAGACTTGAGCCTAAACGTTTATTTGGAGAGTTAAAAATCTGTGCATTTGTTGTTTTCTAAAATCGTTGCAGGATCTCATTATTCTTTGCTTGGTTGTGATGTGAGAATTACTTGACACTCAAATTAAAACCCTATCGACGTAGTATATGAAAGTAGGGATCGTTTAAGGCCGGGGATTAGAAGGGATGCTAATCTATACAAATTAAACTCTAAAACACTAAAACTGGACTCCAGACAATGAAAACAGGTACTATGATCAATCTGAACGAATTTTAACTCTAGACAACCTAAAACAACCTAACTTGACTCAAATAACACAAAACAAACTTAAAACGACAAATAAAACTCAACTAGGCAGATTCTAGACACTAGAGACTCAAAACAGGCTAAATAGACTCAAAACACTAAAACTAACTTAAACAGACTCAAAACAGGTTCTATGAAGTGAATTGGATGACTTTTGGACTAGTTAGACTCAAAACACTAAAAGGGGACAGATTTGGACGAATTTAAACAAACTAAGACTCAATTAAGAACTAGGGGGGTTTTTGGACGATTTAAGCAAAACTAAGCAGATTTAAGCAAACAAAGTAAATTGAAAGAGATAAAGGTGAATTCAGGGGTGAAAACTAGTTAGAGGGTTCTTCTCCACACATGAACATATGCATACGAATTGATTTCCAGTTATTCTTTCGATAAACCATGAATGACAATGCTTTGAATTAATTGTATTGAACTAATTAATTCCCAGATTTCCCTAAGTTCATTGAATTGAATGGATAACGCATCACAACCAAATTATTCTTATCAAGTTCCCTAACTATGGAAGACGCATGATAGAGATACATATCAAAGATCATTAAGTTCCATGGAAATCATAAACATTGACAAGGCATTCATAACTACGGAATACGCATGTTACTCTTGCCTAGGATTTACTTAACACAATTGTGACTAGCAATCTTTACTACTTGTGAATATAAGTTCATAACGATTAGGTGAAATTCCCTTATATTCTAGCATCAAATTCATGCATGTAAACTAAGTATGCATCCTTAATCAACACACAAGAACAAGTTCTTAATAAAACAGTTAAGCAAACCACATTCACAATTTATGAAATCATAACTGGAGTAAATCAAATCATAAGAAACATATATTCATGGCTTCAAATTCCCCCTCTAACTAATAGGGGTTTAGTTCCTCATGACAGCAATTAAACAAAGAAAACTGAATTGAAACATTGAAAACAAAGATAGACAACACCTAAGAACGCTCCAGCAGTAGTCACGACTTGGAGTGGCACCTTCTCCTTCCTTCCTTGAATAGCTGCGGCACAAGAGGGGTTTTCTGGGTTTGTGTGGATGATATGGCACGGCAGGGGGTGGTGGATGTTTTCTGGCGTGAATGGTTGTGTATGGAGGGTGGTGTGCACGGCAAAGGATTGATTAGTATATATATAGGCACCAAAACCCTAGGTGAATCAGATTGGGACTTCTAGAAAGCCAAATCCATTCAGAAATAGGCTCAAAACAATCAGATTTCCAATGGGAAAGGGCCTTAGGTGCGGCAGACTTGGATAAGGAGGGATAAGGCTTCTAGAAAGCCTTGCAAGGCAAGGAAATCAAGTTTCCTGGAAAGCTAGGTGCGGCAAGGCTTAGAGTTTCTAGAAACTCAATTTAAATGTCCCCCAATCAGAAAATAAACCCTCATTGTACCAGGAATTAAATTAGAAAAGGATTAGGATAGGATAAGGTTTGTTAAGATAAGATAAGGATTGGATAAGATAAGATAAGATAAGGATGTTTGGATAATGTTTTGGATAATCCTCCTCCTTTTGAGCTGATTCCTTATCTTCAATGTTTTGAATTTATTTCTCCAACCTTGAAACATATTCCCAACTTCATTTAAACTCCAAATTCGTCCATCTTCATGCCCATTGCTTGTGCTATCCATTCCAAGCCCAGATTTGCTCTAAAATGCTCCAAAATGCATCTTTTTGCCAACTTTGCTTCTTGGACCTAAAAACACACGAAAATGACTTTAAACACTATACTAAGCAACAAATAGCTAAGCAAATGCAAGAAAACACACTAACTAAGTAGCATAAATATGCTCCTATCAAATTCCCCCACACTTAGCTTTTGCTAGTCCTCAAGCAAAACAAAACAAACAAAACGTAACCTAAACCTTCCAACGTTCACCTCAGGGATCTTCAATGATACATAACATGCCAAAGATCATTACTCCCACAGATTTTAGTTATCCCTACCCTTGAGCACATACTTAATCAAAGTTACCACACATTAGCTCGCATTTAATCAATTAAAACAACATTTTGAATGTAGTAACATGCCTTAGAGAATCCCTCAATTCCTTACTAGATATGCACTCAATCACACAGATTTTCTGACTACACTCCCTACACTAGTTATATGTGAGAAGATTGATGTAAACATGAAAACTAATACTCACATATGTGTATAACAAGAAAAGTAATTTCTGGAATGCATGTATAGATATGATCTCATGAATGGAATGCTACTACTTAGACGCGAGAACCAGGGACACCATATGCTCATACCAATCCCAAACTCCACATATTGAAACACATAACACTCAAGATTGAAGTCAAGGGTTATAACGGGGCTAGGGGGTATTGGCTAACAAAGAAAGGTAAGGAAAACAAACGTTCTTAAAGCAATAGCAAGCAAAGTAATGAATATGACACTTAGAACTCCCTTTCTTGAAATGCAGCCACGAACTTTGAACACAAAGGGGAAGATTACACATACTTAGGGCCAATTTCAACGTTTTGGACCCCTTCTTCAACAATCAACACTTGTGAGCTTAAATCTCACTTATTTTGAACACTTTTCATACTTTTTCACAACTTGTCTTCTTCTTTTCTTTTTCACACGAATTTTTCTCTTTTTTTTTTTTTTTCTTCTACCCGTGCCCTCTTGATACTTTGTTGGCACACAATCAGACACATAAATCCCTTCCCCCACACTTGTTTTCTGCCCAAATAACGAACAAAGGGAATTCATTCTTAGGTCATGCTCAGCTACGCCTTAAGAACAAGGGTAAGGATGGTCCTAATCTAGGCTAGGTAAGGATAATGTGGGTAAACAAAGAACATAGGCTAAACAAGGCTCAAAAGGGTTAAACCTACAATACATATGCAAAGGGTTAGGCTTTTTGGCTCTGGTTTTAAACTAAACAACTTCATCTTGATTATGTGTTATGCTAATCAATTTCATGCTTTGAATGAAACGGGTATGAGTTCTAGTATTTGGAACTAAATAATGAAACACCTTCTAAGTAGCAACCAAGCAAAGAATAATGAGATCATGCAACGACTTTAGAAAACAAAGAATGCACAGATTTTTAACTCTCCAAAGAACGTTAAAGGCTCAAGTCTCTCAGGGTTGTAGCGTGATGTGAGAATTACTTGACACTCAAATTAAAACCCTATCGACGTAGTATATGAAAGTAGGGATCGTTTAAGGCCGGGGATTAGAAGGGATGCTAATCTATACAAATTAAACTCTAAAACACTAAAACTGGACTCTAGACAATGAAAACAGGTACTATGGGTCAATCTGAACGAATTTTAACTTCAAACAACTTAAATCAACCTAACTTGACTCAAATAACACAAAACAAACTTAAAACAACAAATAAAACTCAACTAGGCAGATTCTAGACACTAGAGACTCAAAACAGGCTAAATAGACTCAAAACAACCAAACTAACTTAAACAGACTCAAAACAGATTCTAAGGGATGAATTGGATGACTTTTGGACTAGTTAGACTCAAAACACTAAAAGGAGACAGATTTGGACGAATTTAAACAAACAAGACTCAATTAAGAACTAGGGGGGTTTTTTGGACGAATTAAGCAAAACTAAGCAGATTTAAGCAAACAAAGTAAATTGAAAGAGATAAAGGTGAATTCAGGGGTGAAAACTAGTTAGAGGGTTCTTCTCCACACATGAACATATGCATATAAATCGATTTCCAGTTATTCTTTCGATAAACCATGAATGACAATGCTCCAAATTAATTGTATAGAACTAATTAATTCTCAGATTTCCCTAAGTTCATTGAATTGAATGGATAACGCATCACAACCAAATTATTCTTATCAAGTTCCCTAACTATGGAAGACGCATGATAGAGATACATATCAAAGATCATTAAGTTCCATGGAAATCATAAACATTGACAAGGCATTCATAACTATGGAATACGCATGTTACTCTTGCCTAGGATTTACTTAACACAATTGTGACTAGCAATCTTTACTACTTGTGAATATAAGTTCATAACGATTAGGTGAAATTCCCTTATATCCTAGCATCAAATTCATGCATGTAAACTAAGTAGGCCTCCTTAATCAACACACAAGAACAAGTTCTTCATAAAACAGATAAGTAAATCACATTCATAATTTATGAAACAATAACTGAAGGTAATCAATTCATATCAAACATATGTCCATGGCTTTGAATCCACCTCTAACTAAAACGAAATTAGTTCCACATGTTCAACATAATTGAAAAACAAATTAAATTAAACATAGAAACGAAACAAGAGAAGAAAGAACTCCTCCCTCTCTAATGGAAGCCACGGCAAGCCTTGTCTTCCCTTCTCTGCAGCAAAATATGGATTTCTGAATGTATATGGGGGTGTAGAATTCGTATGGATGGGTGGTGGTCTGCGGCAGGGCTTGGGAATATGTATATATAGCATGGCAAACCCTAGGGAAATCAGTTTAGGACTTGGACTCAGCATAAGCAAGGGATTAGGACCCTAGGTGCGGCAGAATATGTAGGAAAAAGGATTATGGCCCAATTGATTTCTGAGAAGGATTTGTAGAACCCAAATCCACAAGGAAAAGGCCTAACAATCAGAATCCAAGAGGGAAAGGGCCTGAAAGGTGCGGCACAAAGGGATAAGGCAGGGAATGCCTTGCAAGGCAAGGAAAAAGGATTCTAGAAGGGAAGGAGACGCCAGATTTATAGGGTTCTAGAAAGAATGTGTTTCTGGGCAGATTTTGGGGTTTCTAGAAGAGTTTGGGGCGCCACTTTTGTAGGAGAATGGATAGGACTTCTAGAAATCAGGTTTTAAGTCCCCTAAACTGAAGAAAACAGGTTAGGATAAGATTAGGATAAGATAAGGTGAGATAAGATAAGGATTGGGTAAGATAAGATAAGATAAGGTTGTTTTAGATAATGTTTTGGATAATTCTCCTTCTTTTGAGCTGATTCCTTATCTTCTTTATCTTCAATTTCTTTCTTCCATCTTCTTAGATGATTTCAAGCCTTTATATCTTCAATTTCGTCCATCAACTTGCCTCCATGCTTGCACTACCCAATCTTGGCCCAAAAATGCTCTAGAATGCTCCAAATTGCCTCTTTTTGCCATCTTGACACTTTGAACCTACAAACACACGAAAATAGCTTAAAATACAAAATTAACTAAGAACTAACAACGTAAATGCATGAAAACAAGCTAACTAAGTCGCATAAATATGCTCCTATCAAATTCCCCCACACTTAGCTTTTGCTAGTCCTCAAGCAAAACAAAACAAACAAAACGTAACCTAAACCTTCCAACGTTCACCTCAGGGATCTTCAATGATACATAACATGCCAAAGATCATTACTCCCACAGATTTTAGTTATCCCTACCCTTGAGCACATACTTAATCAAAGTTACCACACATTAGCTCGCATTTAATCAATTAAAACAACATTTTGAATGTAGTAACATGCCTTAGAGAATCCCTCAATTCCTTACTAGATATGCACTCAATCACACAGATTTTCTGACTACACTCCCTACACTAGTTATATGTGAGAAGATTGATGTAAACATGAAACTAATACTCACATATATGTTTATGACAAAGAAAGCAATTTCTGGAATGCATGTATAGATATGATCTCATGAACGGAATGCTACTACTTAGACGCGAGAACCAGGGACACCATATGATCATACCAATCCCAAACTCCACATATTGAAACACACAACACTCAAGATTGAAGTCAAGGGTTGTAACGGGGCTAGGGGTATTGGCTAACAAAGAAAGGTAAGGAAAACAAACGTTCTTAAAGCAATAGCAAGCAAAGCAATGAATATGACACTTAGAACCTTTCTTGAATGCAGCCGTACACTTTGAACACAAAGGGGAAGAAAACACATACTTAGGGCCAATTTCAACTTTTTGGACCCCTTCTTCAACAATCAACACTTGTGAGCTTGAATCTCACTTATTTTGAACACTTTTCATACTTTCTCACAACTTTTCTTCTTCTTTTCTTTTTCACACGAATTTTTCTTTTCTCTTCTTTTTTTCTCTTTTTCTACCCGTGCCCTTGTTTGTCTTGTTGGCACACAATCAGACACATAAATCCCTTCCCCCACACTTGTTTTGCCGCCCAAATAACGAACAAAGGGAATTCATTCTTAGGTCATGCTCACTATGCCTTAAGAACAAGGGTAAGGATGGTCCTAATCTAGGCTAGGTAAGGATAATGTGGGTAAACAAAGAACATATGCTAAACAAGGCTCAAAAGGGTTAAACCTACAAGACAAATAACATAGGGAGGTTCGGCTATTTAGCTCTGGTTTTAAACTAAACAACTTCATCTTGATTATGTGTTATGCTAATCAATTTCATGCTTTGAATGAAACGGGTAGGAGTTCTAGTATTTGGAACTAAATGATGAAACGCATTCTAAGTAGCAACCAAGCAAAGAATAATGAGATCATGCAACGACTTTAGAAAACAAAGAATGCACAGATTTTTAACTCTCCAAAGAACGTTTAAAGGCTCAAGTCTCTCAGGGTTGTAGCGTTAGTTTGAGTTACTTCCTTCAAGCATGTTACAAAAACTGATTTTATCCTTTTTGTGATTACATGTGAATTCATGAATGTCAACTACAACCAAGCATATACCAAAGAGCAATTCAAACTTTCATCCATGTTTGTAACTTTCTTTAACAGTTATGCAATTAAAAACCAAATCCTCATCATTGTGTTGGAAGGTACCCTAAGACACAAACAAACACACAAAAACAACTCTTTTTGGGTTTTTCAAAACAATTTTTCAAATTTTTATGGTATTTTCGGATTTTCTTTTCAAAACACACTAAAAGACTCCAAAACAGCTTAAAAACACTTAAAAACACTGAAAACAACATTCAAAGTGATAGGTGATAAAAACCCACGAATTTCATGCAAAAAACACTTTGTTACCCCCCCCACACTTAAACCAAACATTGTCCTCAATGTTTCTGATGTGAGAATTACTTGACACTCAAATTAAAACCCTATCGACGTAGTATATGAAAGTAGGGATCGTTTAAGGCCGGGGATTAGAAGGGATGCTAATCTATACAAATTAAACTCTAAAACACTAAAACTGGACTCTAGACAATGAAAACAGGTACTATGGGTCAATCTGAACGAATTTTAACTTCCAACAACTTAAAACAACCTAACTTGACTCAAACAAACCAAAACAAACTTAAAACAACAAATAAAACTCAACTAGGCAGATTCTAGACACTAGAGACTCAAAACAGGCTAAATAGACTCAAAACAGCAAAACTAACTTAAGTAGACTCAAAACAGGTTCTATGAAGTGAATTGGATGACTTTTGGACTAGTTAAACTCAAAACACTAAAAGGGGACAGATTTGGACGAATTTAAACAAACTAAGACTCAATTAAGAACTAGGGGGGTTTTTTGGACGAATTAAGCAAAACTAAGCAGATTTAAGCAAACAAAGTAAATTGAAAGAGATAAAGGTGAATTCAGGGGTGAAAACTAGTTAGAGGGTTCTTCTCCACACATGAACATATGCATACGAATTGATTTCCAGTTATTCTTTCGATAAACCATGAATGACAATGCTCCAAATTAATTGTATAGAACTAATTAATTCTCAGATTTCCCTAAGTTCATTGAATTGAATGGATAACGCATCACAACCAAATTATTCTTATCAAGTTCCCTAACTATGGAAGACGCATGATAGAGATACATATCAAAGATCATTAAGTTCCATGGAAATCATAAACATTGACAAGGCATTCATAACTATGGAATACGCATGTTACTCTTGCCTAGGATTTACTTAACACAATTGTGACTAGCAATCTTTACTACTTGTGAATATAAGTTCCTAACGATTAGGTGAAATTCCCTTATATCCTAGCTTCAAATTCATGCATGTAAACTAAGTAGGCCTCCTTAATCAACACACAAGAACAAGTTCTTCATAAAACAGATAAGTAAATCACATTCACAATTTATGAAACAATAACTGAAGGTAATCAATTCATATCAAACATATGTCCATGGCTTTGAATCCACCTCTAACTAAAACGAAATTAGTTCCACATGTTCAACATAATTGAAAAGCAAGTTAAATTAAACATGAAACGAAACAAGAGAAGAAAGAACTCCTCCCTCTCTAATGGAAGCCACAGCAAGGCCTTGTCTTCCCTTCTCTGCAGCAAAATATGGATTTCTGAAGGTGTGTATGGGGGTGTAGAATTCGTATGGATGGGTGGTGGTCTGCGGCAGGGCTTGGGAATATGTATATATAGCATGGCAAACCCTAGGGAAATCAGTTCAGGACTTGGACTCAGCAGAAAAATAGGATTAGGGTGCGGCAATTAATTTGGAAAAGGAATTGTGGTCCAATTAATTTCTGAAAAGGATTTGTAGAACCCAAATCCACAAGGAAAAGTCCTAACAATCAGAATCCAAGAGGGAAAGGGCCTGAAAACCCACGGCACAAAGGGATAAGGGCAGGGAATGCCTTGCAAGGCAAGGAAAAGACCTTCTAGAAAGGAGGGAGACGCCAGATTTTCAGGCTTCTAGAGAGAATGTGTTTCTGGGCAGATTTTGGGGTTTCTAGAAGAGTTTGGGGCGCCACTTTTGTAGGGGAATGGATAGGACTTCTAGAAATCAGGTTTTAAGTCCCCTAAACTGAAGAAAACAGGTTAGGATAAGATTAGGATAAGATAAGGTAAGATAAGATAAGGATTGGGTAAGATAAGATAAGATAAGGTTGTTTTGGATAATGTTTTGGATAATTCTCCTTCTTTTGAGCTGATTCCTTATCTTCTTTATCTTCAATTTCTTTCTTCCATCTTCTTAGATGATTTCAAGCCTTTATATCTTCAATTTCGTCCATCAACTTGCCTCCATGCTTGCACTACCCAATCTTGGCCCAAAAATGCTCTAGATTGCTCCAAATTGCTCCTTTTTGCCATCTTGACACTTTGAACCTACAAACACACGAAAATAGCTTAAAATACAAAATTAACTAAGAACTAACAACGTAAATGCATGAAAACAAGCTAACTAAGTCGCATAAATATGCTCCTATCAAATTCCCCCACACTTAGCTTTTGCTAGTCCTCAAGCAAAACAAAACAAACAAAACATAACCTAAACCTTCCAACGTTCACCTCAGGGATCTTCAATGATACATAACATGCCAAAGATCATTACTCCCACAGATTTTAGTTATCCCTACCCTTGAGCACATACTTAATCAAAGTTACCACACATTAGCTCGCATTTAATCAATTAAAACAACTTTTTGAATGTAGTAACATGCCTTAGAGAATCCCTCAATTCCTTACTAGATATGCACTCAATCACTGATAGGAGCATATTTATGCTACTTAGTTAGTGTGTTTCCTTGCATTTGCTTAGCTATTTGTTGCTTAGTATAGTGTTTAAAGTCATTTTCGTGTGTTTTTAGGTCCAAGAAGCAAAGTTGGCAAAAAGATGCATTTTGGAGCATTTTAGAGCAAATGTGGGCTTGGAATGGTTAGCACAAGCAATGGGCATGAAGATGGACGAATTTGGAGTTTAAATGAAGTTGGGAATATGTTTCAAGGTTGGAGAAATAAATTCAAATCATTGAAGATAAGGAATCAGCTCAAAAGAAGGAGGATTATCCAAAACATTATCCAAACAACCTTATCTTATCTTATCTTATCCAATCCTTATCTTATCTTAACAAACCTTATCCTATCCTAATCCTTTTCTAATTCAATTCCTGGTACAATGAGGGTTTATTTTCTGATTGGGGGACATTTAAATTGAGTTTCTAGAAACTCTAAGCCTTGCCGCACCTAGCTTTTCAGAAAACTTGGTTTCCTTGCCTTGCAAGGCTTTCTAGAAGCCTTATCCCACCTTATCCTAGTGTGCCGCACCTTAGGCCCTTTCCCATTGGAAATCTGATTGTTTTGAGCCTATTTCTGAATGGATTTGGCTTTCTAGAAGTCCCAATCTGATTCACCTAGGGTTTTGGTGCCTATATATATACAAATCAATCCTTTGCCGTGCACACCACCCCCCATACACAACCAATCACGCCAGAAATCATCCCCTACCCCCTGCCGTGCCATATCATCCACACAGACCCAGAAAACCCCTCTTGTGCCGCAGCTATTCAAGGAAGGAGAAGGTGCCACTCTAAGTCGTGACTACTGCTGGAGCGTTCTTAGGTGTTGTCTATCCTTGTTTTCAATGTTTCAATTCAGTATTCTTTGTTTAATTGCTGTCATGAGGAACTAAACCCCTATTAGTTAGAGGGGGAATTTGAAGCCATGAATATATGTTTCTTATGATTTGATTCACTCCAGTTATGATTTCATAAATTGTGAATGTGGTTTGCTTAACTGTTTTATTAAGAACTTGTTCTTGTGTGTTGATTAAGGATGCATACTTAGTTTACATGCATGAATTTGATGCTAGAATATAAGGGAATTTCACCTAATCGTTATGAACTTATATTCACAAGTAGTAAAGGTTGCTAGTCACAATCATGTTAAGTAAACCCTAGGCTGGATTAACATGCGTATTCCATAGTTATGAATGCCTTGTCAATGTTTATGATTTCCATGGAACTTAATGATCTTTGATATGTATCTCTATCATGCGTATTCCATAGTTAGGGAACCTGATAAGAATAATTTGATTGTGATGCGTTATCCATTCAATTCAATGAACTTAGGGAAATCTGGGAATTAATTAGTTCAATACAATTAATTCAAAGCATTGTCATTCATAGTTTATCGAAAGAGTAACTGGGAATCAAGTTGTATGCATATGTTTATGTGTGGATAAGGATCTCTCTAACTAGCCATTCACCCATTCAAATCACCAATTTCGTGCCTTTTTAAGTTGTCTTTACAATTTTGTTTGTTTAAGTTTAAATTCGTTCAAAAACAAATCCCCCTTTATTTTGAAGTGTTAGAATAGTTAAAATCTGTTTTGATTTGTGTTTTTAAGTGTCTTGAGTCAAGTTAAAATCTATTTTCGTCCAAAGTAGTGTTTAGAGTTCAAAACTGCCCAGTTTGTGTTTTTAGGCAGTTTTGAGTGTTTTTGTGCTGTTTTGAGTCTTTTGAGTTGTTTTAGTGTTTTAGAATTTAGTCTTGCATTCTTTGAGTCTAGTTTAGTGTTTTAAACTTTGTTTTTACGTTTTTGAGTCTTATTTGTGTTGATTAGCATCCCTAGTTAATCCCCGGTTTAGAACGATCCCTACTTGCATCTTTACTACAATTGTCATCAATAGGGTTTAATTTGTGTGTCAAGTAATTCTCACATCAATCACACAGATTTTCTGACTACCCTCCCTACACTAGTTATATGTGAGAAGATTGATGTAAATATGAAACTAATACTCACATATATGTATAACAAAGAAAGCAATTTCTGGAGCTATTAAGCATGTATATATATGATCTCATGAATGGAATGCTACTACTTAGATGCGAGAACCAGGGATACCATATGCTCGTACCAATCCCAAACTCCACATATTGAAACACACAACACTCAAGATTGAAGTATAGGGTTGTAACGGGGCTAAGGGTATTGGCTAACAAAGAAAGGTAAGGAAAACAAACGTTCTTAAAGCAATGGCAAGCAAAGTAATGAATATGACACTTAGAACTCCCTTTCTTGAATGCAGCCGTACACTTTGAACACAAAGGGGAAGAAAACACATACTTAGGGCCAATTTCAACTTTTTGGACCCCTTCTTCAACAATCAACACTTGTGAGTTTGAATCTCACTTATTTTGAACACTTTTCATACTTTTTTTTTCACAAACTTTTCTTCTTTTCCTTTTGCACGAATTTTTCTTCTTTTTTTCTTCTTTTTTTTTTTTTTTTTTTTTTCTGCTTCTTCACCCGTGCCCTCTTTGATACTTTGTTGGCACACAATCAGACACATAAATCCCTTCCCCCACACTTGTTTTCTGCCTAATAACGAACAAAGGGAATTCACTCTAGGTCATGCTTAGCTACGCCTTAAGAACAAGGGTAAGGATGGTCCTAATCTAGGCTAGGTAAGGATAATGTGGGTAAACAAAGAACATATGCTAAACAAGGCTCAAAAGGGTTAAACCTACAAGACAAATAACATAGGGAGGTTCGGCTATTTAGCTCTGGTTTTAAACTAAACAACTTCATCTTGATTATGTGTTATGCTAATCAATTTCATGCTTTGAATGAAACGGGTATGAGTTCTAGTATTTGGAACTAAATGATGAAACGCATTCTAAGTAGCAACCAAGCAAAGAATAATGAGATCATGCAACGACTTTAGAAAACAAAGAATGCACAGATTTTTAACTCTCCAAAGAACGTTTTAAGCTCAAGTCTCTCAGGGTTGTAGCGTTAGTATGAGATTCTTCCTTCAAGCATGTTACAAAAATTGATTTTTTTCTCTTTTTGATTAAACATGAATTCATGAATTATAACCATAATCAAGCATAAACCAGAGAGCAATTCAAACCTCCATCCATGTTTATAACTTTCCTCAATAGTCATGCAATTAAAAACCAAATCCTCATCATTGTGTTGGAAGGTACCCTAAGACACAAACAAACACACAAAAACAACTCTTTTTGGGTTTTTCAAAACAATTTTTCAAATTTTTATGGGATTTTCGGATTTTCTTTTCAAAACACACTAAAAGACTCCAAAACAGCTTAAAAACACTTAAAAACACTGAAAACAACATTCAAAGTGATAGGTGATAAAAACCCACGAATTTCATGCAAAAACACTTTGTTACCCCCCCCACACTTAAATCAAACATTGTCCTCAATGTTTCAAACATAAACTCACACAAAAGCAAGCAAATAACACAACTAACACACATAACAGATATGGCAAAACAAAAGCAATAAAGAGAGAGAGTTTAAGAACGCAAATCTGGTTTTGGAGCTAGAATTCCATCGTTCTCTCGTTTGAACACATGGGTTGCCTCCCAAGAAGCGCTTGCTTTAACGTCTTCCAGCCGGACGATTCTTCCATTTAAGTTCCCATGGTACCCACGGCATGCAGAGGTAGTTCTTCCACCACATGCTCCTCAAACAGCTCGTGCATTGGATCTTTGAATGGTAAGGGATAGTGATCCTCCCGGATTGTGGCATTGAACATCCTAAAATCAGTGTAATCATGCCCACCAGCTTGGATTTGATTGGGAATCTGCACCATACAAGGTAACAACCTATTAGTTGAAATGGGAATCGAATCTGGAATAGATGGCTTACCCATGTACTGCAATGAAGTGGCAGCACTATGAACATTCTTCCCCATGATATTTTCGACCAATTGGGGCATTTTGAGGGCAGTGGCTGTATGGTCCTTGTGCTCCACTCCAATTCCCTCGTTTTGTATAGTTCTTGATGTATCCTTTGTGCTTGAACGGTCCGGCCCTATCTTTTTTATTTTATCCATGGCAAAACAAGAACGAACAACGTTAGGATTCTCAACAGACTTAGAAACATGAAATTTAATCTTATCACTACCAAACTTCATAGTTAACGTTCCCTTGGCCACATCAATCTTGGTTTGGGCTGTTTTCATGAATGTTCGGCCAAGTAAGAGTGGTAATGGATGGGAATGGTCTGAATCCTCCATGTCAAGCACATAGAAATCTGCAGGAAAAATCAAGTGGTCTACCTGCACCAAAACATCTTCCAAAACTCCTTTTGGGTATGCATTAGATCGATCGGCTAATTGGATAATAACACCATCATTTTTAAGCTCTCCTAGATTCATAGATGCATAAACAGAATATGGCATGACATTTATAGATGCACCTAAGTCTAACATGGCAGATTCAAAACGAGTATTTCCAATAACACAAGGAATTGTAAAACTACCCGGATCTTTGCATTTAGGGGGTAATTTCCTTTGTAAAACAGCAGAGACATTCTCACTTACTTGAACCACTTCTTTGTTAGAAATCCTTCTCCTTGTTGTACAAAGCTCTTTCAAAAACTTAGCATACCTTGGGACCTGCTTTATTGCATCAAGGAGTGGGATATTGACTTGAACTTTCCGGAATGTCTCTAGAATGTCCTTTTTAGCATCCTCTTTCTTTGATTGCCGCAACCTGCCAGGAAAGGGCACAATTAGTGGAGTAGAGCTAGAAGAATTCATATTGGAACTTACCTTGATGGTTGGGGACGGTTTAGAAGTGGGAATTGGCTGCGGCAAAGATGTCTCTTTCCTTGCCGTGGGTTTGGGTGATTCATCCTCCTCCAATTGCAGCTTCGTGTCCTCTTCTTGACTTGATCTAGATGGTTGTGAATCAGTTCCAACCTGCTTACCACTTCTCAACGTGATTGCATTGGCGGTTTCAAATCCTCCTTTAGGATTAACAACGGTTGAACTAGGCAATCTGCCTTGTTCTCTGAATTGGCCCATGAATTCAGCCATTTGCCCCATTTGTTTCTTCAATTCGGCCACCTCTTTAGCTTGATTCTTTTTGCTCTGTATGTCCTGCGTCAAAGAGGTTAGTACTTGAAGAATTTTATCATTATCTAACAACGAACCTGAATTGGTTTGGGCCGAAATTGGTTGAGGTTGTGTGGCTGCATATGGCCGTGGAAACAACCCAGGGGGCTGTCTAAATTCGCCTTGTTGCTGTGCTTGTTGAGAGTCCCTCCACTTGAAGTTTGGATGATCTCTCCATCCCGGATTGTATGTGTTTGAGTATGGGTCGTGTCTTTGTTGGGTTTGGCTTTGAAAACCCATGGCTTGGGCAGTTTCCCACCCCCCATTCTCAATCAATTGAGGGCATTGATCGTTGAGATGTCCCTGCATAGAACACACTCCACATATGGCCGGCCCTTGTGATTTGGTTCTATCCACAACCTGTGACAAAAGAAGAGTGAGATTAGCCATTTGAGATTGTAATTCTGAAATTGCATTTACCTCATTCACTTGTTGTTGCCGTGGCCCTTCTCTCTGTCCAACTCCTTCGTATTGTTGAGCGTTCAACGCTCGATTAGCAATCAAGGTCTTTGCAGCCGTGGGGGTCTTGTCCACCAAGGCTCCTCCCGCTGAGGCATCTAACATTTGACGTTCGATTGGTAGAAGTCCCTCGTAGAAGTATTGTAGGAGAAGTTCCTCCTTCATCTGATGCTGTGGACATGAAGCAACAAGAGATTTAAAACGTTCGTAATACGTAGGAAAAGACTCACCTTCTTCTTGCTGAATTCCACTTATCCTTTTTCGTATGGTGATGACTCGAGAAGTTGGGAAAAACTTCTCCAAGAAAGCCTGTTTCATGCTCTCCCACGATGTGACAGTTCCGGGAGCCAATTCATACAACCAATCCTTCGCCTTTTCCAAGAGAGAAAAGGGAAAGGCCTTCATCTTCAAAATACTCCCATCAACATTGACGGGGGTCATGCTTGAACACACCACTTCGAATTCTTTCAAGTGCTTGTTCGGATCTTCCATGGACAACCCGTGGAATTTGGGGATGTGGTGCAACAAGCTTGACTTCAATTCAAACTCATCGGTCTTTCCCTGACTTGCCGCAGGGTATTGGATGTATAGAGGCAGGGCATTGTCAAGTCCTGAGGCTGAAAGCTCTTTGATTGTACGATTGTCCACAGCCATGGCTTGTTCTTTCTCTTCTTGTTCTTCAAATTCAGATTCAGAGCTAGAACTAGTACCTACAACTAAGAAAACAAAACGAACTCAGAAAACAAAGAAAAACAAAAACAACTAAGACACACGGCAGAAAATAGGGAGATTAGCAAGTTTGCTAATCCCCGGCAACGGCGCCAAAATTTGATGTGAGAATTACTTGACACTCAAATTAAAACCCTATCGACGTAGTATATGAAAGTAGGGATCGTTTAAGGCCGGGGATTAGAAGGGATGCTAATCTATACAAATTAAACTCTAAAACACTAAAACTGGACTCTAGACAATGAAAACAGGTACTATGGGTCAATCTGAACGAATTTTAACTTCCAACAACTTAAAACAACCTAACTTGACTCAAACAAACCAAAACAAACTTAAAACAACAAATAAAACTCAACTAGGCAGATTCTAGACACTAGAGACTCAAAACAGGCTAAATAGACTCAAAACAGCAAAACTAACTTAAGTAGACTCAAAACAGGTTCTATGAAGTGAATTGGATGACTTTTGGACTAGTTAGACTCAAAACACTAAAAGGGGACAGATTTGGACGAATTTAAACAAACTAAGACTCAATTAAGAACTAGGGGGGTTTTTTGGACGAATTAAGCAAAACTAAGCAGATTTAAGCAAACAAAGTAAATTGAAAGAGATAAAGGTGAATTCAGGGGTGAAAACTAGTTAGAGGGTTCTTCTCCACACATGAACATATGCATACGAATTTATTTCCAGTTATTCTTTCGATAAACCATGAATGACAATGCTCCAAATTAATTGTATAGAACTAATTAATTCTCAGATTTCCCTAAGTTCATTGAATTGAATGGATAACGCATCACAACCAAATTATTCTTATCAAGTTCCCTAACTATGGAAGACGCATGATAGAGATACATATCAAAGATCATTAAGTTCCATGGAAATCATAAACATTGACAAGGCATTCATAACTATGGAATACGCATGTTACTCTTGCCTAGGATTTACTTAACACAATTGTGACTAGCAATCTTTACTACTTGTGAATATAAGTTCCTAACGATTAGGTGAAATTCCCTTATATCCTAGCATCAAATTCATGCATGTAAACTAAGTAGGCCTCCTTAATCAACACACAAGAACAAGTTCTTCATAAAACAGATAAGTAAATCACATTCACAATTTATGAAACAATAACTGAAGGTAATCAATTCATATCAAACATATGTCCATGGCTTTGAATCCACCTCTAACTAAAACGAAATTAGTTCCACATGTTCAACATAATTGAAAAGCAAGTTAAATTAAACATGAAACGAAACAAGAGAAGAAAGAACTCCTCCCTCTCTAATGGAAGCCACAGCAAGGCCTTGTCTTCCCTTCTCTGCAGCAAAATATGGATTTCTGAAGGTGTGTATGGGGGTGTAGAATTCGTATGGATGGGTGGTGGTCTGCGGCAGGGCTTGGGAATATGTATATATAGCATGGCAAACCCTAGGGAAATCAGTTCAGGACTTGGACTCAGCAGAAAAATAGGATTAGGGTGCGGCAATTAATTTGGAAAAGGAATTGTGTCCAATTAATTTCTGAAAAGGATTTGTAGAACCCAAATCCACAAGGAAAAGTCCTAACAATCAGAATCCAAGAGGGAAAGGGCCTGAAAACCCACGGCACAAAGGGATAAGGGCAGGGAATGCCTTGCAAGGCAAGGAAAAGACCTTCTAGAAAGGAGGGAGACGCCAGATTTTCAGGCTTCTAGAGAGAATGTGTTTCTGGGCAGATTTTGGGGTTTCTAGAAGAGTTTGGGGCGCCACTTTTGTAGGGGAATGGATAGGACTTCTAGAAATCAGGTTTTAAGTCCCCTAAACTGAAGAAAACAGGTTAGGATAAGATTAGGATAAGATAAGGTAAGATAAGATAAGGATTGGGTAAGATAAGATAAGATAAGGTTGTTTTGGATAATGTTTTGGATAATTCTCCTTCTTTTGAGCTGATTCCTTATCTTCTTTATCTTCAATTTCTTTCTTCCATCTTCTTAGATGATTTCAAGCCTTTATATCTTCAATTTCGTCCATCAACTTGCCTCCATGCTTGCACTACCCAATCTTGGCCCAAAAATGCTCTAGATTGCTCCAAATTGCTCCTTTTTGCCATCTTGACACTTTGAACCTACAAACACACGAAAATAGCTTAAAATACAAAATTAACTACGAACTAACAACGTAAATGCATGAAAACAAGCTAACTAAGTCGCATAAATATGCTCCTATCAGTTTCAAACATATACTCACAGAAAGCAAACAGCAATCAACACAACTAACTAACATAACAAAATGGCAAAGGAAAAGCAATAAAGAGAGAGAGTTTAGAAACGCAAATCTGGTTGTGGAGCCGGAGAGTTCCTAGGTCGTCTTTATTTGCATGGGTTGCCTCCCAAGTAGCGCTTGCTTTAACGTCTTCCAGCCGGACGAACCTTTCATTTAAGTTCCCATGGTACCCACGGCATGCAGAGGTAGTTCTTCCACCACATGCTCCTCAAACAGCTCGTGCATTGGATCTTTGAATGGTAAGGGATAGTGATCCTTCCGGATTGTGGCATTGAACATCCTAAAATCATTGTAATCATGCCCACCAGCTTGGATTTGATTGGGAATCTGCACCATACAAGGTAACAACCTATTAGTTGAAATGGGAATCGAATCTGGAATAGATGGCTTACCCATGTACTGCAATGAAGTGGCAGCACTATGAACATTCTTCCCCATGATATTTTCGACCAATTGGGGCATTTTGAGGGCAGTGGCTGTGTGGTCCTTGTGCTCCACTCCAATTCCCTCGTTTTGTATGGTTCTTGATGTATCCTTTGTGCTTGAACGGTCCGGCCCTATCTTTTTTATTTTATCCATGGCAAAACAAGAACGAACAATGTTAGGATTCTCAACAGACTTAGAAACATTAAATTTAATCTTATCACCACCAAACTTCATAGTTAACGTTCCCTTGGCCACATCAATCTTGGTTTGGGCTGTTTTCATGAATGGTCGGCCAAGTAAGAGTGGTAATGGATGGGAATGGTCTGAATCCTCCATGTCAAGCACATAGAAATCTGCAGGAAAAATCAAGTGGTCTACCTGCACCAAAACATCTTCCAAAACTCCTTTTGGGTATGCATTAGATCGATCGGCTAATTGGATAATAACACCATCATTTTTAAGCTCTCCTAAATTCATAGATGCATAAACAGAATATGGCATGACATTTATAGATGCACCTAAGTCTAACATAGCATGTTCAAACTTAGTACTACCAATAACGCAAGGAATTGTAAAACTACCCGGATCTTTGCATTTAGGGGGTAATTTCCTTTGTAGAACAGCAGAGACATTCTCACTTACTTGAACCACTTCTTTGTGAGAAATCCTTCTCCTTGCTGTACAAAGCTCTTTCAAAAACTTAGCATACCTTGGGACCTGCTTTATTGCATCAAGGAGTGGGATATTGACTTGAACTTTCCGGAATGTCTCTAGAATGTCCTTTTCAGCATCCTCTTTCTTTGATTGCCGCAACCTGCCAGGAAAGGGCACAATTAGTGGAGTAGAGCTAGAAGAATTCATATTGGAACTTACCTTGATGGTTGGGGATGGCTGCGGCAAAGATGTCTCTTTCCTTGCCGTGGGTTTGGGTGATTCATCCTCCTCCAATTGCAGCTTTGTGTCCTCTTCTTGACTTGATCTAGATGGTTGTGAATCAGTTCCAACTTGCTTACCACTTCTCAACGTGATTGCATTGGCGGTTTCAAATCCTCCTTTAGGATTAACGACGGTTGAACTAGGCAATCTGCCTTGTTCTCTGAATTGGCCCATGAATTCAGCCATTTGCCCCATTTGTTTCTTCAATTCGGCCACCTCTTGAGCTTGAATCTTTATGCTCTGTATGTCCTGCGTCAAAGAGGTTAGTACTTGAAGAATTTTATCATTTTCTAACAACGAACCTGATTTGGTTTGGGCAGGTTGAGGCTGTGGTAGTTCATATGGCTTTTGATAGATCTCCTCAGATGGCTGCCAATACCCTTCTTGTTGTGAGCCCTGCTTCAAAGAGGTTAGTACGTCACGAATTTCATCATAACTCATAGGCATACTTGAATTCGATTGGAATTGTTGTGGGGGAGGTTGTGGTGGCTGCACAGATCTTGAATAGAACTCCTCCTCTTGCTGCCAATATCCACCTTGTTGAATTTGTTGAGGTTCCTCCCACATATAATCTGAATAATCTCTCCAATCCGAATTGTAAGCGTTGGAAAACATGTTGTCCCTTGATTGGTTATGGCTTTGATAACCCCAAGCACCTCCGTTTGCAGTGAATTGACGAGTTTGATGTCCTTGCCCATAGGGTACATTAAATGTAGGGGCAGTGTGCAATGTGGTTCTTTTGGCAATCTGGGACAATTGAGAAGTAAGATTGGCCAATTGAGCTTGAATGTTGGCAATTGCCATGTCTAGTACCTGAAACAAAGAAAACAAAACGAAACAAAATCAAAAACTCAAACGTAAAAATAAAAACACAAACAGAAACACGGGGGATTAGCAAATTTGCTAATCCCCGGCAACGGCGCCAAAATTTGATGTGAGAATTACTTGACACTCAAATTAAAACCCTATCGACGTAGTATATGAAAGTAGGGATCGTTTAAGGCCGGGGATTAGAAGGGATGCTAATCTATACAAATTAAACTCTAAAACACTAAAACTGGACTCTAGACAATGAAAACAGGTACTATGGGTCAATCTGAACGAATTTTAACTTCAAACAACTTAAATCAACCTAACTTGACTCAAATAACACAAAACAAACTTAAAACAACAAATAAAACTCAACTAGGCAGATTCTAGACACTAGAGACTCAAAACAGGCTAAATAGACTCAAAACAACCAAACTAACTTAAACAGACTCAAAACAGATTCTAAGGGATGAATTGGATGACTTTTGGACTAGTTAGACTCAAAACACTAAAAGGAGACAGATTTGGACGAATTTAAACAAACTAAGACTCAATTAAGAACTAGGGGGGTTTTTTGGACGAATTAAGCAAAACTAAGCAGATTTAAGCAAACAAAGTAAATTGAAAGAGATAAAGGTGAATTCAGGGGTGAAAACTAGTTAGAGGGTTCTTCTCCACACATGAACATATGCATATAAATCGATTTCCAGTTATTCTTTCGATAAACCATGAATGACAATGCTCCAAATTAATTGTATAGAACTAATTAATTCTCAGATTTCCCTAAGTTCATTGAATTGAATGGATAACGCATCACAACCAAATTATTCTTATCAAGTTCCCTAACTATGGAAGACGCATGATAGAGATACATATCAAAGATCATTAAGTTCCATGGAAATCATAAACATTGACAAGGCATTCATAACTATGGAAAACGCATGTTACTCTTGCCTAGGATTTACTTAACACAATTGTGACTAGCAATCTTTACTACTTGTGAATATAAGTTCATAACGATTAGGTGAAATTCCCTTATATCCTAGCATCAAATTCATGCATGTAAACTAAGTAGGCCTCCTTAATCAACACACAAGAACAAGTTCTTCATAAAACAGATAAGTAAATCACATTCATAATTTATGAAACAATAACTGAAGGTAATCAATTCATATCAAACATATGTCCATGGCTTTGAATCCACCTCTAACTAAAACGAAATTAGTTCCACATGTTCAACATAATTGAAAAACAAATTAAATTAAACATAGAAACGAAACAAGAGAAGAAAGAACTCCTCCCTCTCTAATGGAAGCCACGGCAAGCCTTGTCTTCCCTTCTCTGCAGCAAAATATGGATTTCTGAATGTATATGGGGGTGTAGAATTCGTATGGATGGGTGGTGGTCTGCGGCAGGGCTTGGGAATATGTATATATAGCATGGCAAACCCTAGGGAAATCAGTTTAGGACTTGGACTCAGCATAAGCAAGGGATTAGGACCCTAGGTGCGGCAGAATATGTAGGAAAAAGGATTATGGCCCAATTGATTTCTGAGAAGGATTTGTAGAACCCAAATCCACAAGGAAAAGGCCTAACAATCAGAATCCAAGAGGGAAAGGGCCTGAAAGGTGCGGCACAAAGGGATAAGGCAGGGAATGCCTTGCAAGGCAAGGAAAAAGGATTCTAGAAGGGAAGGAGACGCCAGATTTATAGGGTTCTAGAAAGAATGTGTTTCTGGGCAGATTTTGGGGTTTCTAGAAGAGTTTGGGGCGCCACTTTTGTAGGAGAATGGATAGGACTTCTAGAAATCAGGTTTTAAGTCCCCTAAACTGAAGAAAACAGGTTAGGATAAGATTAGGATAAGATAAGGTGAGATAAGATAAGGATTGGGTAAGATAAGATAAGATAAGGTTGTTTTAGATAATGTTTTGGATAATTCTCCTTCTTTTGAGCTGATTCCTTATCTTCTTTATCTTCAATTTCTTTCTTCCATCTTCTTAGATGATTTCAAGCCTTTATATCTTCAATTTCGTCCATCAACTTGCCTCCATGCTTGCACTACCCAATCTTGGCCCAAAAATGCTCTAGAATGCTCCAAATTGCCTCTTTTTGCCATCTTGACACTTTGAACCTACAAACACACGAAAATAGCTTAAAATACAAAATTAACTAAGAACTAACAACGTAAATGCATGAAAACAAGCTAACTAAGTCGCATAAATATGCTCCTATCATAGCGTTAGTTTGAGTTACTTCCTTCAAGCATGTTACAAAAACTGATTTTATCCTTTTTGTGATTACATGTGAATTCATGAATGTCAACTACAACCAAGCATATACCAAAGAGCAATTCAAACTTTCATCCATGTTTGTAACTTTCTTTAACAGTTATGCAATTAAAAACCAAATCCTCATCATTGTGTTGGAAGGTACCCTAAGACACAAACAAACACACAAAAACAACTCTTTTTGGGTTTTTCAAAACAATTTTTCAAATTTTTATGGTATTTTCGGATTTTCTTTTCAAAACACACTAAAAGACTCCAAAACAGCTTAAAAACACTTAAAAACACTGAAAACAACATTCAAAGTGATAGGTGATAAAAACCCACGAATTTCATGCAAAAAAAAACACTTTGTTACCCCCCCACACTTAAACCAAACATTGTCCTCAATGTTTCAAACATATACTCACAGAAAGCAAACAGCAATCAACACAACTAACTAACATAACAAGATGGCAAAGGAAAAGCAATAAAGAGTATGGTTTAGAAACGCAAATCTGGTTGTGGAGCCGGAGAGTTCCTAGGTCGTCTTTATTTGCATGGGTTGCCTCCCAAGAAGCGCTTGCTTTAACGTCTTCCAGCCGGACGAACCTTCCCTCTAAGTTCCCATGGTACCCACGGCATTAAAGGATATGTCCTTTGTAATGTGCTCTTCAAAGTGCTCATAATATGGCTTCAATCGATGTCCATTCACTTTGAATTCTTGTTGCGTTTTTAAACTTTGAATTTGGACTGCACCATGAGGAAAAACATTAGTAACCACAAAAGGACCAATCCACTTAGAACGCAACTTACCTGGAAATAGACGAAGGCGAGAATTGAAAAGTAACACTTTCTGCCCTATAGAGAACAGCTTGCTACGAATCATCTTGTCATGGAATGCCTTTGTTTTCTCCTTGTAGATCCGTGCATTCTCATAAGCTTCATTCCTAATTTCTTCTAGCTCATTCAATTGAAGCTTTCTATGAAGACCTGCGGCATCAATGTCCATGTTGAATGTTTTGACAGCCCAATGTGCACGATGTTCTAACTCGACGGGAAGATGACATGGTTTCCCATAGACTAGCCGAAATGGGGACATTCCAATTGGGGTTTTATAGGCAGTGCGATATGCCCACAATGCATCATTCAAACGCAAACTCCAATCCTTCCGAGTTGGCCCTACAGTTTTCTCCAAAATCTGCTTGATTTCTCTATTTGAAACCTCGGCTTGCCCACTGGTTTGAGGGTGATAAGGTGTTGAAACCTTATGCGTGACATTATACTTCTTGAGCAGCGCCTCAATGGTTCGATTGCAAAAATGGGAACCCCCATCACTGATTAGGACTCTTGGCATTCCAAATCTAGCAAATATGTTAGTTCTAACAAAATCTGCAACCACTTTAGAATCATTAGTTCGGGTGGCTTTTGCTTCCACCCATTTCGACACATAATCCACAGCAAGCAAAATATAAAGGAAACCATGTGAGGAAGGAAAAGGACCCATGAAATCAATACCCCAAACATCAAAGATTTCAACACTAAATATGGGGTGTTGCGGCATTTGTTGTTTAGGACCTATATTGCCCGTTCTTTGACATCTATCACAAGTCATACAAAAAGTTCTAGCATCTCTAAAGATAGTAGGCCAATAAAATCCACATTCTAAAAGTTTATGTGCTGTTCTTTGAGTACCAAAGTGACCTCCACATGCATAGGTGTGACAAAAAGTTAAAATTGAATTAAACTCAGAATCATGCACACACCTACGTAGAACCTGATCAGGGCAATATTTCCACAAATATGGGTCATCCCAAACATAAGAACGTGCATCCTTTTTAAGTTTATCACTTTGGTGCTTGTTTAGTTCTCTTGGAATGTGTTTAGACACCAAATAATTTACTACATCAGCATACCATGGCTCACTTACCTTGATGGACAGCAGCTGCTCATCTGGGAATGTCTCTTGGATAGGCACGGCATCCTCCTCATGCACCATACGGCTCAAGTGATCAGCCACCACGTTTTCACTCCCCTTCTTGTCCCGGATTTCAATATCGAACTCTTGGAGAAGAAGCATCCAGCGAATGAGTCTTGGTTTGGCCTCTTTCTTGGTGAACAAATACTTCAAAGCTGCAT
The DNA here is from genome assembly GCA_024362995.1 of Heteromeles arbutifolia. Lineage (NCBI taxonomy): Eukaryota > Viridiplantae > Streptophyta > Magnoliopsida > Rosales > Rosaceae > Heteromeles > Heteromeles arbutifolia. The sequence goes on along the minus strand of JANCRC010000002.1, from coordinate 30,022,253 downwards.
GGTCAGTGTAAATAATAACTTTAGTACCAAGTAAATAAGAACGAAACTTATCTAAAGCAAACACAACAGCAAGAAGTTCTTTTTCAGTGGTAGAGTAATTCAATTGTGCATCATTCAAGGTCCGAGATGCATAATAGATGACATGGGGCTTCTTGTCCTTCCTTTGTCCCAAAACAGCTCCTAATGCATAATCCGAAGCATCACACATAAGCTCAAAAGGAAGGCTCCAATCTGGTGGGACTATGATGGGGGCCGAAGTTAGCATCTCTTTGAGGTGTTTAAATGCCTTCTCACATTCCTCGTTGAAGTCAAAAGCCACATCTTTCTGGAGGAGACGGCAAAGAGGGTTTGAAATCTTTGAAAAGTCCTTGATGAATCGCCTATAGAATCCTGCATGTCCAAGAAAAGAACGAACCTCTCTAACCGAAGTAGGAGAGGGTAAGTAGCGTACAAGATCTATTTTTGATTTATCAACCTCAATTCCCCTTTCTGAAATGATATGACCTAAAACTATGCCTTGTTTTACCATAAAGTGACATTTTTCCCAATTCAAAACAAGGTTAGTTTCAATGCAACGTTTTAGAATCAAAGTGAGATTATCTAAGCACCCATCAAACGAATCCCCAAAAACACTAAAATCATCCATGAATACCTCAATAATCTTCTCCACAAAATCTGAAAAGATACTTACCATGCATCTTTGAAAGGTGGCAGGTGCATTGCATAAACCGAATGGCATGCGACGATAGGCAAAGGTACCAAAGGGGCACGTGAAAGTGGTCTTTTCTTGGTCATCCGGAGCTATAACAATCTGATTATATCCAGAGTACCCATCAAGAAAACAATAAAAAGAATGACCGGCTAACCTTTCAAGCATTTGATCAATGAACGGCAAAGGGAAGTGGTCCTTCCTCGTGGTGGCGTTTAGCTTCCTATAGTCAATGCACACTCTCCAACCTGTTTGGATACGTGTGGGCACAAGTTCATTCTCGGCATTCTTCACCACAGTGACTCCGGATTTCTTTGGAACACATTGCACCGGTGAAACCCAACGGCTATCTGAGATTGGATAAATTACTCCACAATCAAGAAGCTTTATAATTTCCTTCTTCACAACTTCCATCATTGGAGGGTTGAGTCGGCGTTGAGCCTCTCGAGTTGGTTTAGCCTCCTCCTCTAGAAGTATGCGATGCATGCATGTTGTAGGGCTAATCCCCCTAATATCGGCCAATGTCCATCCAATGGCTGTTTTGTGCTCTTTCAACACCTGAATTAACTTTCCTTCCTCTGTTGCCGTGAGTGTGGAGGATACAATGACGGGCAATGTCTCGTTATCTCCCAAAAAGACGTACTTCAAATGATCCGGCAATGGTTTAAGCTCAAGTACGGGTGCCTGAATCACTGAGGGTAACAACTTGTTAGTAGAAATTGGAATTGAAATTGGTTTTGAAGGCTTACCATGGTGCTGAGGTAGTGACTCTAGGGCAGCCACCATCTCGGCCTCTTCTTCACTTATAGGCACGGCAATATTGGGTTTTTGCCCAATTCCTTGTGCAATTGTTGATTCAAGGGGGTCCCTATCCAAGGAATCAAGGTAATCCTGCGCCAATTCATCGAATATATCAATAGCAAAACAAGAATGATTTTCTTTAGGAAATTTAATAGTTTCAGCAAGATTGAAATCAATAACTTCCCCATCAAATTCCATTGTCAACGTCCCTTTGAACACATCGATCTTGGTGCGGGCTGTTTTCATGAAAGGTCTCCCAAGGAGGATCGGCAATGGGGTAGAATGGGGTGTATCCTCCATGTCAAGCACATAAAAATCCGCTGGAAAAATCAGATTTCCAACCTGCACCAAAACATCTTCCAAAACTCCTTTTGGATATGCATTAGAACGATCGGCTAATTGGATAATAACACCATCGTTTTTAAGCTCACCTAAGTTCATAGATGCATAAATAGAGTATGGCATGACATTTATAGATGCACCTAAGTCTAACATGGCAGATTCAAAACGAGTATTTCCAATAACGCAAGGAATTGTAAAACTACCCGGATCTTTGCATTTAGGGGGTAATTTCCTTTGTAAAACAGCAGAGACATTCTCACTTACTTGAACCACTTCTTTGTTAGAAATCCTTCTCCTTGTTGTACAAAGCTCTTTCAAAAACTTAGCATACCTTGGGACTTGCTTTATTGCATCAAGGAGTGGGATATTGACTTGAACTTTCCGGAATGTCTCTAGAATGTCTTTTTCAGCATCCTCTTTCTTTGATTGCCGCAACCTGCCAGGAAAGGGCACAATTAGTGGAGTAGAGCTTGAAGAATTCATATTGGAACTTACCTTGATGGTTGAGGACGGTTTTGAAGTGGGGATTGGCTGCGGCAAGGATTGTGCATTCCTTGCCGTGGGTTTGGGTGCTTCATCCTCCTCCAATTGCAGCTTCTTGTCCTCTTCTTGACTTGATCTAGATGGTTGTGAATCAGTTCCAACCTGCTTACCACTTCTCAACGTGATTGCTTGGGCAGTTTCAAATCCTCCCTTAGGATTAACAACGGTTGAACTAGGCAATCTGCCTTGTTCTCGGAATTGGCCCATGAATTCAGCCATTTGACCCATTTGTTTCTTCAATTCATCCACCTCTTTAGCTTGATTTTTTATGCTCTGCATGTCCTGCGTCAAAGAGGTTAGTACTTGAAGAATTTTATCATTATTTAACGACGAACCTGAATTGGTTTGGGCCGAAGTTGGGTGAGGTTGTGGGGCTGCATACGGCCTTGGAAACATCCCAGGGGGCTGTCTAAATCCGCTTTGTGGCTGTGCTTGCTGAGAATCCCTCCACTTGAAGTTTGGATGATCTCTCCATCCCGGATTGTATGTGTTTGAGTATGGGTCGTGTCTTTGTTGGGTTTGGCCTTGGAAACCCACGGCTTGGGCAGTTTCCCACCCCCCATTCTCAATCAATTGAGGGCATTGATCGTTGAGATGTCCCTGCATAGAACACACTCCACATATGGCCGGCCCTTGTGCTTTGTTTCCATCCACAACCTGTGACAAAAGAAGAGTGAGATTAGCCATTTGAGATTGTAATTCTGAAATTGCATTTACCTCATTCACTTGTTGTTGCCGTGGCCCTTCTCTCTGTCCAACTCCTTCGTATTGTTGCGCATTCAAGGCTCGATTTGCAATTAGAGTCTTGGCAGCCACGGGTGTTTTGTCAACCAAAGCTCCTCCCGCTGAAGCATCAAGCATTTGTCTCTCAATGGGGAGAAGTCCTTCATAGAAATATTGGAGGAGAAGCTCTTCCTTCATTTGGTGTTGTGGACAAGAAGCAACAAGCGCCTTGAAACGCTCATAATAGGCTGGAAACGATTCCCCTTGGTTTTGTTGAATGCCACTTATCTTTTTCCTCAAGAGAATGACTCTTGAAGTTGGGAAAAATTTCTCTAAGAATGCGCGCTTCATGCTTTCCCACGAAGTAACGGTTCCAGGTGCTAGTTCGTAGAGCCAATCCTTAGCCTTTTCCAAAAGAGAGAATGGAAAGGCTTTCATCTTCAATATACTCCCATCAACATTGACAGGGGTCATGCTTGAACAAACCACTTCAAATTCCTTCAAGTGCTTGTTTGGATCTTCCATGGACAACCCGTGGAATTTGGGGATGTGGTGCAACAAGCTAGACTTCAATTCAAACTCATCAGTCTTGCCTTGAGCCGCCCTAGGATATTGAATGCATAAAGGGGTCGCATTGTCCAATCCCGAGGCTGAAAGTTCTTTGATTGTTCGGTTATCTGCAGCCATGTCGTGCTCCTCTTCCAAATCCTCTTCAATTTCAACTTCAGATTCGGAATTAGAACTTGAACTAAGTAGATCAGGTTCTGGGTGCTTCCTCTTCCTTCTCAAATCTCGCTCAAAATCGTCGTTAAACTCCAAGATATGTGCGTGAACGGGTTGAGAACTTCGAGTCATACACTAGTACCTAAAACAAAGAAAACAAAACAAATCAGAAAACTAAGCAAAACAGAAACAAAAACAAAAAAACACGGGGGATTAGCAAATTTGCTAATCCCCGGCAACGGCGCCAAAATTTGATGTGAGAATTACTTGACACTCAAATTAAAACCCTATCGACGTAGTATATGAAAGTAGGGATCGTTTAAGGCCGGGGATTAGAAGGGATGCTAATCTATACAAATTAAACTCTAAAACACTAAAACTGGACTCCAGACAATGAAAACAGGTACTATGATCAATCTGAACGAATTTTAACTCTAGACAACCTAAAACAACCTAACTTGACTCAAATAACACAAAACAAACTTAAAACGACAAATAAAACTCAACTAGGCAGATTCTAGACACTAGAGACTCAAAACAGGCTAAATAGACTCAAAACACTAAAACTAACTTAAACAGACTCAAAACAGGTTCTATGAAGTGAATTGGATGACTTTTGGACTAGTTAGACTCAAAACACTAAAAGGGGACAGATTTGGACGAATTTAAACAAACTAAGACTCAATTAAGAACTAGGGGGGTTTTTGGACGATTTAAGCAAAACTAAGCAGATTTAAGCAAACAAAGTAAATTGAAAGAGATAAAGGTGAATTCAGGGGTGAAAACTAGTTAGAGGGTTCTTCTCCACACATGAACATATGCATACGAATTGATTTCCAGTTATTCTTTCGATAAACCATGAATGACAATGCTTTGAATTAATTGTATTGAACTAATCAATTCCCAGATTTCCCTAAGTTCATTGAATTGAATGGATAACGCATCACAACCAAATTATTCTTATCAAGTTCCCTAACTATGGAAGACGCATGATAGAGATACATATCAAAGATCATTAAGTTCCATGGAAATCATAAACATTGACAAGGCATTCATAACTATGGAATACGCATGTTATTCTTGCCTAGGATTTACTTAACACAATTGTGACTAGCAATCTTTACTACTTGTGAATATAAGTTCATAACGATTAGGTGAAATTCCCTTATATTCTAGCATCAAATTCATGCATGTAAACTAAGTATGCATCCTTAATCAACACACAAGAACAAGTTCTTAATAAAACAGTTAAGCAAACCACATTCACAATTTATGAAATCATAACTGGAGTAAATCAAATCATAAGAAACATATATTCATGGCTTCAAATTCCCCCTCTAACTAATAGGGGTTTAGTTCCTCATGACAGCAATTAAACAAAGAAAACTGAATTGAAACATTGAAAACAAAGATAGACAACACCTAAGAACGCTCCAGCAGTAGTCACGACTTAGAGTGGCACCTTCTCCTTCCTTCCTTGAATAGCTGCGGCACAAGAGGGGTTTTCTGGGTTTGTGTGGATGATATGGCACGGCAGGGGGTGGTGGATGATTTCTGGCGTGAATGGTTGTGTATGGAGGGTGGTGTGCACGGCAAAGGATTGATTAGTATATATATAGGCACCAAAACCCTAGGTGAATCAGATTGGGACTTCTAGAAAGCCAAATCCATTCAGAAATAGGCTCAAAACAATCAGATTTCCAATGGGAAAGGGCCTTAGGTGCGGCAGACTTGGATAAGGAGGGATAAGGCTTCTAGAAAGCCTTGCAAGGCAAGGAAATCAAGTTTCCTGGAAAGCTAGGTGCGGCAAGGCTTAGAGTTTCTAGAAACTCAATTTAAATGTCCCCCAATCAGAAAATAAACCCTCATTGTACCAGGAATTAAATTAGAAAAGGATTAGGATAGGATAAGGTTTGTTAAGATAAGATAAGGATTGGATAAGATAAGATAAGATAAGGATGTTTGGATAATGTTTTGGATAATCCTCCTCCTTTTGAGCTGATTCCTTATCTTCAATGTTTTGAATTTATTTCTCCAACCTTGAAACATATTCCCAACTTCATTTAAACTCCAAATTCGTCCATCTTCATGCCCATTGCTTGTGCTATCCATTCCAAGCCCAGATTTGCTCTAAAATGCTCCAAAATGCATCTTTTTGCCAACTTTGCTTCTTGGACCTAAAAACACACGAAAATGACTTTAAACACTATACTAAGCAACAAATAGCTAAGCAAATGCAAGAAAACACACTAACTAAGTAGCATAAATATGCTCCTATCAGGTTGCTACTTAGAAGGCGTTTCATCATTTAGTTCTAAACACTAGAACTCATGCCCAATTCATTCTAAGCATGTTATTGATTTGCATAACACATATTCATGATGAAGTTGTGTAGTGACCACCATAGCCAAATTGCCGTATCTCCCCATTTCATTGTGTTTTGTAGGTTTTAACCCCGTTGAGCCTTGTTTAGCTGATGTTCTTTGTTAACCCACATTATCCTCACCTAGCCTAGATTAGGACCATCCATAACTTTGTTTTTGAAGCATAGTAACGCATGACTCAATATGAATTCCTTTTTATCATTGTTTGGCAGAAAACAAGTGTGGGGGAAGTGAGTTTTGTTGTGGGTTTGCCAAAGTCTTGAATGAGGCACGGCAAAGAAAAGAAAAGAAAAAAAGAAAAAAAAAGGAAGAAGAAGAAAAATTCGTGGAAAATAGAAAGAAAAAAAGAAAAAGTTGTGAAAAGAATGAAAAAGGAGTTGAAAAGATGTGAAAAAGAGTTCTCAAGTGTTGTTTGTTGAAGGAAGGGTCCAAAACATTGAATTCGGCCCTAATTGTTGCTTGAATCTTCCCTTTGTGTTTAAAAGTTGATTTCTGCATGCTAAAGGGAATTCTAAGTTCAATTTCATTATTTTGCTTGCTATTGCTTTAAGAACGTTTGTTTTTCCTGTCCTTTCATTGTTAGCCAACTCCCCAAGCCCCGTTACAACCCTTGACTTTAATCTTGAGTGTTGTGTGTTTCAATTTGTGGAGTTTGAATTTGGTTTGAGCATATGGTGTCACTGGTTCTCGCATCTAAGTAGTAGCGTTCCATTCATGAGATCATATCTAAACATGTTATTAACTCCGGAAATTGCTTTTCTTTGTTATAAACATATGTGAGTGTTCGTTTTCATATTTACATCAATCTTCTCACATATACCTAGTGTAGGGTGTGTAGTCAGAAAATGTGTGTGAAAATTGAGTGCATATCTAGTAAGGAATTGAGGGAATTCTCTAAGGCATGTTACTATATTCAAAACATCGTTTTAATTGATTATTTGTGAACTAGTAAGTAGTGACTATGATTAAGTATGTGCTTAAGCGTAAAGATGGCCAAAATCTGTGGGAATGATGATTTTTAACATGTCATGTGCATTGGAAATCCCTGAGACAATTGTTGGAAGGTTTAGGTTGTGTTATACTTGTTTTGTTTTGTTTTGTTTACTTTGTTTTGTTTTGCTCGAAGACTAGCAAAAGCTAAGTGTGGGGGAATTTTATAAGGGCATATTTATGCACCTTAGTTAGCTTGTTCTTGTGCATTTATGTTGTTTTTCCTTGGTTAAAGTAGTCTTTTAAGCTAGTTTGATGTATTTTCAGGTTCTAAGGGCAAGTATGCAAAAGGATGCATTTTGGAGCTTTTTGGAGCACATTTGAGCTTGGAATGGATATCATATGCTTGGAGCCAAGAGGATGGACGAATTTGGAGTCCAAATGGAGTTAGGAATATGTTTCAAGGTTGGAGGAATAAAATCAAATCATTGAAGATAAGGAATCAGCTCAAAAGAAGGAGAATTATCCAAAACATTATCTAAAACAACCTTATCTTATCTTATCTTATCCAATCCTTATCTTATCTTACCTTATCTTATCCTAATCTTATCCCAACCTGTTTTCTTCAGTTTAGGGGACTTAAAACCTGATTTCTAGAAGTCTTATCCCTTGTCCTATAAAAGTGGCGCCCCAAATCCCTCTAGAAGCCCCAAAATCTGCCACAAAACACATTCCTTCTAGAACCCTGAAAATCTGGCGCCTCCTTCCCTTCTAGAATCTGATTTCCTTGCCTTGCAAGGCTTTCTAGAAGCCTTATCCCTCCTAATCCCCGGCCTAGAACGATCCCTACTTACATACTTTGCTACAATTGATAAAAAGAGGGTTTAATTTGTGTGCTTATATATTTCGCATCACCTTGCAAGGCATTCCCTGCCCTTATCCAATTCTGCCGCACCTTAGGCCCTTTCCCATGAGAAATCTGATTGTTTTGAACCTATTTCTGGATGGATTTGGCTTTCTAGAAGTCCTAATCTGATTCACCTAGGGTTTTTGGTGCCTATATATATATTTTTCCACCCTTTTCCGTGTACACCACCTCGATACACAACCATTGTCGCCAGAAACTCTTCCCCACTCTCTGCCGCACCCATCCTTCACCATTCTCCATAGTTTCTGACCTAATTCACTACCTGCCGCACCATACATCCATCCTAGCCAATAACCCAGCCTTCTACACCATTCATAACCCCCAAAATCTGTCCCTAGACCTTGTGCCGCAGCAAAGAAGAGGAGAAGAAGCCCTGGACGTGCATGCCATTCAAGTTCGAATTGCTGGAAGTTTTAGGTGTTTCCTTTCCTTTGATTTCAATGTTTAAATTCAATACTGTTTGTTTTGTACGTATGAGGAACTAAACCCCCCTTGGCTAGGGGGGGATTCGAAACCATGTTTATGCTTGCTATATGACTTGATTACCTCTAATTGCGTTTCATAAGTTGTGAATTCAATTTACTTATCTGTTCATATTAAAACTGATTTGTGTGTGTTGATTGAGGTGGCCAACTTAGTTTTGATGCGAAATATATAAGCACACAAATTTAACCCTCTTGTTGACAATTGTAGTATAGATGCAAGTAGGGATCGTTCTGGACCGGGGATTAGGAGGGCTTGCTAAAACCTCAAAACTGACTCAAAATCATTAAAACAAAGTTTAAAACACTAAACTAGACTCAAAGAATGCAAAACTAGACTCTAAGACACTAAAACAACTCAAAACAGCACAAAAACACTCAAAACTGCCTAAAAACACAAACTGGGCAGTTTTGAACTTTAAACACTACTTTGGACGAAAATAGATTTTAACTTGACTCAAGACACTTAAAAACACAAATCAAAACAGATTTTAACTAATCTAACACTTCAAAATAAAGGGGGATTTGATTCTGACGAATTTGAAAACAAAATAAACAGATTGTAAACTAAAACAGATTTTGGACAAATTTGGTAAAACTTATGGATGATGGGCTAGCTAGAGGGTTCTTCTCCACACATGACACACTTGCACATAAACCAATTTTCAGTTGTTCTTTCGATAAATCATGAAACTCAACACCCCAGGTTAATTAGGTCCGCTTAAATTAACCTTCAAGTTCTCCTTAAGTTATTGAATTGGACGGGAAAGCGCATACAACAACTCAAAACATTCTCTAAAAGTCCCCTACGTGAGCAGCACAATAAAGATACAATCAGAGATCATTAAGCCTTGTGAGAACTATAAGCATTGACGAGGCATTTGTTACTATGATGAGCATGAAACTCCTGCCAAGAATTCATTTAACGCGATCGTTTATAAGCGACCTCCACTACTTGTGAATATAAGTTTGTAACTATTAGGTGAAACTCCCTTATATTCTAGCATCAAACTCATGCATGCAAACTAAGTGTCGACCCTCAATCAACATACAAGAATAAGTTATCCATCAAGCAGTTAAACAAATTGAATTCACAACTTATGAAATCACAACTGAAAGTAATCAATTCACATTGCAAGTATAATCATGGTTTCGAATCCCCCCCCAGCTAAGAGGGGTTTAGTTCCTCATACTCACAGAACAAAGATTATTGAATTGAAACATTGAAAACAAAAGAAAGATTACACCTAAAACGTTCCAGCAATCCTAACTCGAATGGCAAGCACGTCCAAGGGCTCTCCTCCTTCCTCTTTGCTGCGGCACAAGGGTTGGTGGTGAGTTTTGGGGGTTATGAATGGTGTAGATGGCTGGGGTTTTGGCTAGGATGGATGTATGGTGTGGCAGGGAGTGAATTAGGTCAGAAACTATGGAGAATGGTGAAGGATAGGTGCGGCTAAGGTTGGGGAAGGAATTCTGGCGTGAATGGGTGGTAGAGGATGGATAGGTAGATAGGTGGATGGAATGGACGCAGAGAATCTGTCCAGAGAGAGAGAGGTTTAAATGGTGCGGATGGCTTTATTTATAGGGCTAGGGTTGAAAGGCAATCAGAAAATAATAGGAAAGGTTCAATACTTAGCTATTTTGGTTCCACAATTTAATAGGTAAGAAAGAATCAGAAAATCAAAGAGAAATAGGAATGTAAAATTCGGCAGAATATGTAGGAGGGAAAAGGAATGTGTTTTAAAGGTCAGAAAATAGGAAAGAAGAGGATCCCTTGTGCGGCAAGGTTGTGGAAAGAAAGGGAAAGGCACTTATGTGGCAGATTTTGGAAGAAAAGGGAAAGGAGATATGTGGCAAGGTTAGGGAAAGGTTCTAGGACTTCTAGAAACATGTAATGAGGCAACCTAACATGTTTTGGAACCCTTTTATGGCTGGAACATAGGTGATGAAGGATTAGGAAACTTCTAAGCCAAGAATAGAAACTTTCAAGAATGGAAACCTCCAAGAATAGAAACTTCCAACTTTAGAAACTTTGGCTTCCAATTTTGAACTCTTCATTCTTCATTCAATCCTAAGCTCATTTGATCTTCAATTTCGTCCATCCACTTAGCTCCAAGCATGTGCAATCCATCCCAAGCCTAAAACTGCTCCAAAGGCACCAAAATGCACTTTCTTGCTCCTTTAGCCCTTAGAACCTGAAAACACACGAAAATGGCTTAAAAGACTAAAATAACTAAGAACTAACAACCTAAATGCAAGGAAACAAGCTAACTAAGTGATGTAAATATGCTTCTATCAAATACCCCCACACTTAGCTTTTGCTAGTCCTCGAGCAAAACAAATGAAACAAAACTCAATCTAAACCTTCCAACAATTGCCTTAGGGATTTCCAATGCACATGACATATTAAAAATCATCACTTGCACATATTTTAGTCATCCTTACCCTTGAGCACATACTTAATCATAGTCACCATTCATTAGCTCGCATTCAATCAATTAAAACAACATTTTGAATATAGTAACATGCCTTAGAGAATCCCTCAATTCCTTACTAGATAATCACTCAATTTTCATTCAGATTTTTTGACTACACACCCTACACTAGGTATATGTGAGAAGATTGATGTAAACATGAAAACTAGTACTCACATATGTAGCAACAAAGAAAGCACTTTTCTGGAGTTATTAATGCATATTTAGATATGATCTCATGAATAGAATGCTACTACTTAGATACGAGAACCAGTGACACCATATGCTCATACCAATTCCAAACTCCACATATTGAAACACACAACACCCAAGATCGAAGTTAAAGGGTTGAAACGGGGCTAAGGGTGTTGGTTGACAAAGGAAGGATAGGGATAGCAAACGTTCTTAAAGCAATAGCAAGCAAAGTAATGAAATTGAAACTTTAGAATTCACTTTAGAATGCAGAAATCAACTTTTAGACAAAAAGGGAAGATTCATGCAATACTTAGGGCCGAATTCAATGTTTTGGACCCTTTCTACAGCAAACAACACTTTAGAACTCTTTTTCTCATATTTTTCAACTCTTTTCACAACTTTTCACAACTTTCCTTTTCTTTTCTTTTATACCCGTGCCTTCTTTCTTTTTCTTGGCACAAACACACACAAATCCCTTCCCCCACACTTGTTTTTCTGCAAGAACACAATCAAAAGGAATTCTTTTTAAGTCATGCTTCACTATGCTTTATAAACAAGGGTATGGATGGTCCTAATCTAGGCTAGGTGAGGATAGTGTGGGTTAACAAAGAACATAGGCTAACAAGGCTCAACGGGGCTAAACTTAAACACATAATGAAATAAGGGTCACGGCAATTTGGCTGTGGTGGTGGTCACTACACAACTTCATCTTGAATATGTTTTATGCAAATCAATAGCATGCTTTGAATGAAATAGGCATGAGTTCTAGCATTTGGAACTAAATGATGAAACGCCTTCTAAGTAGTAACCAAGCAAAGAATAATGAGATCATGCAACGACTTTAAAAAACAAGAATCACAGATTAATAACTCCCCAAAAGAACGTTTTAGGCTCAAGTCTCACAAGGTTGTAGCGTTAATTTGAGTTCCTTCCTTCAAGCATGTTACAAAAACTGATTTTATCCTTTATGATGTGAGTTTGTAAACTATAACAATAACCAAGCATAAACCAAAGACATATCAAACTTCCATCCATGTTCGTAACTTTCTTTAACAGTCATGTAATTAAAAACCAAATCCTCATCATTGTGTGGGAAGGTACCTAAGACACAAACACACACACAAAAACAACTCTTTTTGGGTTTTTCAAACAATTTTTCAAATTTTTATCAAATTTTCGGATTTTTATGCCAAAACACACTAAAACACACCAAAACAGCTTAAAAACACTTAAAAACAGCAAGGACAACTCTAAAAGTAATGGGTGATAAAATCCCACGAATTTCATGCAAAACAACTTGTTTACCCCCGCACACTTAAATCAAACATTGTCCTCAATGTTTCAAGCATAAACTCACACAAATCACAAGTAAACAAACAAATAATGAATAAACACACTAAACATGGCAGAATAGAAACAACAACAAAGAGAAGGGTTTAGGAACGCAAATCTGGAATTGGAGTGATTCCTAGGTCTTCCTTTGTTGAATGCATGGGTTGCCTCCCAAGAAGCGCTTGCTTTAACGTCGTGCAGCCGGACGATACCTCCAATTAAGCATCATTGGAGGCCACGGCATGTAGGTGATCTTTGAATGGGAGGTGATACTTGAAATGATCCGGCAATGGTTTAAATTCTAGTGTGGGTGGCTGAATCATCAAAATCAGCCAGTTAGTAGAAAACAAAATTGAAATTGAAATAGATGGCTTACTGGCTTGCTTCGACACAAACTCAATTACAAACACCACATCTTGGAATGTTTCAGGAACTTTGCACTTGGTCAGGTTGAATGTGATGGTTGTGACTTCTTTGGGCTTTGTTGTTTCATGAACATCCTCTTTGATGCATTCTTCATATGCTCCAGCCACTTCTTGCTCTTGAATCATTCTTCTTGATGTACAAGGTTCTTTGAACACTTCAACACAATCTGGAACCTGATTTGGTGTGCCAAGAATTGGGATATCACTTTGCACCTTTGGAATGGCTTCCACAATGTCTTTTTCACTCTCATCTTTCTTGGGAATTAAAAACCTGCGAGGAAAAGGGACATTTGGAGGAATAACATTAGAATTAAATGAATTTGGGACGTCCTTACTTGTGGTGGGTGGTTTAGGGGGCTTAGGGGGCTGCGGCAAGGGTTGTTCTTCCCTTGCTGTGGGTGTGTCTTCTTCCTCCTCCTCAATCAGCAGCTCTTTGTCCACTTCTAAGGTATGTTTGGACGTTTTTAGGTCAGCTCCAACCTCCATAGCACTTCCCAAAGTGATAGCATCATGGATTTCAAAATCTTCCTTCGAATTTGCAATAGTTGAGTTGGAGAGTTCACTTTGCTCTTGAATCTGCACCATGAACTCCATAATCTGCCCAACTTGCTTCTCCAATTTGTCCACTCTTTTGACTCGGTCTTTCATCTCCTTGTTTTGATTTTCTACTCCGTGTGTTAAAGAGGTGATTAATTGAATAATGTTATCATTACACAAAGACATACCTGAGTTTGTTTGGGTAAATTGTGGTGGAGGCTGTAATGGTGCATGTGGCCATTGATAAAACTCCTCAGATGGCTGAAATTGTTCTTCATTTTGTGAGCCCTGCGTCAAAGAGATTAGTCCTTCAAGAATTTCATTATAACTAATGGGCATACTTGAATTCGATTGGAATTGTTGTGGGGGAGGCTGTGGTGGCTGCATAGGTCTTGAATATAACTCCTCTTCTTGCTGCCAATATCCACCTTGTTGGAATTGTTGAGGTTCTCCCCACATGTAATCTGAATAATCTCTCCAATCCGAATTGTAAGCGTTGGAAAACATGTTGTTGCTTGGTTGATCATAGCCTTGATAACCCCAAGCATCTTCATTCACAGCGTATTGAGGACGTTGATGAGTTTGAGCAGTGTGCATTGTGGTTGTTTCGGCAATCTGGGACAATTGAGAAGTAAGATTTGCTAATTGAGCTTGAATGGTAGAAAGTGCCATGTCTTACTTCTCTATGTACCTGAAATGAAAGAATTAAAACTAAATCAAATATCGAAAGTAAAAGACACAAACAAAAACAAAGGGGATTAGCTAACGAAAACAAGAAAACAACACAAAGTCAGAAACTAAAACAAAAACAAAATAAACGATAAGAAAAGAACCAAGGGATTAGCAAAGTTGCTAATCCCCGGCAACGGCGCCAAAAATTTGATGCGAAATATATAAGCACACAAATTTAACCCTCTTGTTGACAATTGTAGTATAGATGCAAGTAGGGATCGTTCTGGACCGGGGATTAGGAGGGCTTGCTAAAACCTCAAAACTGACTCAAAATCATTAAAACAAAGTTTAAAACACTAAACTAGACTCAAAGAATGCAAAACTAGACTCTAAGATGATAGGAGCATATTTATGCTACTTAGTTAGTGTGTTTCCTTGCATTTGCTTAGCTATTTGTTGCTTAGTATAGTGTTTAAAGTCATTTTCGTGTGTTTTTAGGTCCAAGAAGCAAAGTTGGCAAAAAGAGACATTTTGGAGCATTTTAGAGCAAATCTGGGCTTGGAATGGATAGCACAAGCAATGGGCATGAGGATGGACGAATTTGGAGTTTAAATGAAGTTGGGAATATGTTTCAAGGTTGGAGAAATAAATTCAAAACATTGAAGATAAGGAATCAGCTCAAAAGAAGGAGAATTATCCAAAACATTATCCAAAACAACCTTATCTTATCTTATCTTATCCAATCCTTATCTTATCTTAACAAACCTTATCCTATCCTAATCCTTTTCTAATTCAATTCCTGGTACAATGAGGGTTTTAATTTCAGTTTAGGAGACATAAAAACCTTATCTCCTCCATGCCGCACCTAGCCTTCTAGAATATCTGATTTCCTTGCCTTGCAAGGCTTTCTAGAAGCCTTATCCCACCTTATCCTATTGTGCCGCACCTTAGGCCCTTTCCCATTGGAAATCTGATTGTTTTGAGCCTATTTCTGAATGGATTTGGTTTTCTAGAAGTCCCAATCTGATTCACCTAGGGTTTTGGTGCCTATATATATACAAATCAATCCTTTGCCGTGCACACCACCCTCCATACACAACCAATCACGCCAGAAATCATCCCCTACCCCCTGCCGTGCCATATTATCCACACAAACCCAGAAAACCCCTCTTGTGCCGCAGCTATTCAAGGAAGGAGAAGGTGCCACTCTAAGTCGTGACTACTGCTGGAGCGTTCTTAGGTGTTGTCTATCCTTGTTTTCAATGTTTCAATTCAGTTTTCTTTGTTTAATTGCTGTCATGAGGAACTAAACCCCTATTAGTTAGAGGGGGAATTTGAAGCCATGAATATATGTTTCTTATGATTTGATTCACTCCAGTTACGATTTCATAAAGTATGAATGTGGGTTGGGGGTCGACACTTGATTTGCATGCATGAATTTGATGCTAGGATATAAGGGAATTTCACCTAATCGTTATGAACTTATATTCACAAGTAGTAAAGGTTGCTAGTCACAATTGTGTTAAGTAAACCCTAGGCAGGAGTAACATGCGTCTTCCATAGTTATGAATGCCTTGTCAATGTTTATGATTTCCATGGAACTTAATGATCTTTGATATGTATCTCTATCATGCGTATTCCATAGTTAGGGAACTTGATAAGAATAATTTGGTTGTGATGCGTTATCCATTCAATTCAATGAACTTAGGGAAATCTGGGAATTAATTAGTTCAATACAATTAATTCGGAACATTGTCATTCATAGTTTATCGAAAGAGTAACTGGGAATCAAGTTGTATGCATATGTTTATGTGTGGATAAGGATCCCTCTAACTAGCCATTCACCCATCTAAGTCCCCAATTTCGTGCAGATTTCATTAAGTACTTTAAGTTTCTTGTTTTGTTTTCAAATTCGTTCAAAAACAAACCCCCCTTTACTTGTTGAGTCATATTAGTTAAAATCTGTTTTGATTTGTGTTTTTAAGTGTCTTGAGTCAAGTTAAAGTCTATTTTCGTCCAAAGTAGTGTTAGAGTTCAAAACTGCCCAGTTTGTGTTTTTAGGCAGTTTTGAGTGTTTTTGTGCTGTTTTGAGTCTTTTGAGTTGTTTTAGTGTTTTAGAATTTAGTCTTGCATTCTTTGAGTCTAGTTTAGTGTTTTAAACTTTGTTTTTACGTTTTTGAGTCTTATTTGTGTTGATTAGCATCCCTAGTTAATCCCCGGTCTAGAACGATCCCTACTTGCATCTTTACTACAATTGTCATCAATAGGGTTTAATTTGTTTGTCAAGTAATTCTCACATCATAAGACACTAAAACAACTCAAAACAGCACAAAAACACTCAAAACTGCCTAAAAACACAAACTGGGCAGTTTTGAACCTTAAACACTACTTTGGACGAAAATAGATTTTAACTTGACTCAAGACACTTAAAAACACAAATCAAAACAGATTTTAACTAATCTAACACTTCAAAATAAAGGGGGATTTGATTCTGACGAATTTGAAAACAAAATAAACAGATTGTAAACTAAAACAGATTTTGGACAAATTTGGTAAAACTTATGGATGATGGGCTAGCTAGAGGGTTCTTCTCCACACATGACACACTTGCACATAAACCAATTTTCAGTTGTTCTTTCGATAAATCATGAAACTCAACACCCCAGGTTAATTAGGTCCGCTTAAATTAACCTTCAAGTTCTCCTTAAGTTATTGAATTGGGCGGGAAAGCGCATACAACAACTCAAAACATTCTCTAAAAGTCACCTACGTGAGCAGCACAATAAAGATACAATCAGAGATCATTAAGCCTTGTGAGAACTATAAGCATTGACGAGGCATTTGTTACTATGATGAGCATGAAACTCCTGCCAAGAATTCATTTAACGCGATCGTTTATAAGCGACCTCCACTACTTGTGAATATAAGTTTGTAACTATTAGGTGAAACTCCCTTATATTCTAGCATCAAACTCATGCATGCAAACTAAGTGTCGACCCTCAATCAACATACAAGAATAAGTTATCCATCAAGCAGTTAAACAAATTGAATTCACAACTTATGAAATCACAACTGAAAGTAATCAATTCACATTGCAAGTATAATCATGGTTTCGAATCCCCCCTAGCTAAGAGTTGAAAGGCAATCAGAAAATAATAGGAAAGGTTCAATACTTAGCTATTTTGGTTCCACAATTTAATAGGTAAGAAAGAATCAGAAAATCAAAGAGAAATAGGAATGTAAAATTCGGCAGAATATGTAG
Source organism: Heteromeles arbutifolia (assembly GCA_024362995.1). NCBI lineage: Eukaryota > Viridiplantae > Streptophyta > Magnoliopsida > Rosales > Rosaceae > Heteromeles > Heteromeles arbutifolia. The sequence goes on along the minus strand of JANCRC010000002.1, from coordinate 30,004,791 downwards.
GAGAGAAAAGGAATGTGTTTTAAAGGTCAGAAAATAGGAAAGAAGAGGATCCCTTGTGCGGCAAGGTTGTGGAAAGAAAGGGAAAGGCACTTATGTGGCAGATTTTGGAAGAAAAGGGAAAGGAGATATGTGGCAAGGTTAGGGAAAGGTTCTAGGACTTCTAGAAACATGTAATGAGGCAACCTAACATGTTTTGGAACCCTTTTATGGCTGGAACATAGGTGATGAAGGATTAGGAAACTTCTAAGCCAAGAATAGAAACTTTCAAGAATGGAAACCTCCAAGAATAGAAACTTCCAACTTTAGAAACTTTGGCTTCCAATTTTGAACTCTTCATTCTTCATTCAATCCTAAGCTCATTTGATCTTCAATTTCGTCCATCCACTTAGTGATAGGAGCATATTTATGCGACTTAGTTGGCTTGTTTTCATGCATTTACGTTGTTAGTTCTTAGTTAATTTTGTATTTTAAGCTATTTTCGTGTGTTTGTAGGTTCAAAGTGTCAAGATGGCAAAAAGAGGCAATTTGGAGCATTCTAGAGCATTTTTGGGCCAAGATTGGGTAGTGCAAGCATGGAGGCAAGTTGATGGACGAAATTGAAGTTATAAAGGCTTGAAATCAGCTAAGAAGATGGAAGAAAGAAATTGAAGATAAAGAAGATAAGGAATCAGCTCAAAAGAAGGAGAATTATCCAAAACATTATCCAAAACAACCTTATCTTATCTTATCTTACCCAATCCTTATCTTATCTTACCTTATCTTATCCTAATCTTATCCTAACCTGTTTTCTTCAGTTTAGGGGACTTAAAACCTGATTTCTAGAAGTCCTATCCATTCTCCTACAAAAGTGGCGCCCCAAACTCTTCTAGAAACCCCAAAATCTGCCCAGAAACACATTCTTTCTAGAAGCCTAAAATCTGGCGTCTCCTTCCCTTCTAGAAGGTTTTTTCCTTGCCTTGCAAGGCATTCCCTGCCTTATCCCTTTGTGCCGCACCTTTCAGGCCCTTTCCCTCTTGGATTCTGATTGTTAGGCCTTTTTCCTTGTGGATTTGGGTTCTACAAATCCTTTTCAGAAATTAATTGGACCACAAATCCTTTTTCCTACATATTCTGCCGCACCTAGGGTCCTAATCCCTTGCTTATGCTGAGTCCAAGTCCTAAACTGATTCCCCTAGGGTTTGCCATGCTATATATACATATTTCCAAGCCTTGCCGCAGACCACCACCCATCCATACGAATTCTACACCACCCACCTTCAGAAATCCATATTTTGCCACAGAGAAGGGAAGACCTGGCTGTGCCGTGGCTTCCATTGGAGAAGGAGGAGTTCTTTCTTCTCTTGTTTCGTTTCTATGTTTAATTTAATGTGTTTTTCAATTATGTTGAACATGTGGAACTAATTTCGTTTTAGTTAGAGGTGGATTCAAAGCCATGGACATATGTTTGATATGAATTGATTACCTTCAGTTATTGTTTCATAAATTGTGAATGTGATTTACTTATCTGTTTTATGAAGAACTTGTTCTTGTGAGTTGATTAAGGAGGCCTACTTAGTTTACATGCATGAATTTGATGCTAAGATATAAGGGAATTTCACCTAATCGTTATGAACTTATATTCACAAGTAGTAAAGATTGCTAGTCACAATTGTGTTAAGTAAATCCTAGGCTGGATTAACATGCGTATTCCATAGTTATGAATGCCTTGTCAATGTTTATGATTTCCATGGAACTTAATGATTATGTATCTCTATCATGCGTATTCCATAGTTAGGGGACTTGATAAGAATAATTTGGTTGTGATGCGTTATCCATTCAATTCAATGAACTTAGGGAAATCTGGGAATTAATTAGTGCAATACAATTAATTCGAAGCATTGTCATTCATGGTTTATCGAAAGAATAACTGGAAATCAATTCGTATGCATATGTTCATGTGTGGAGAAGAACCCTCTAACTAGTTTTCACCCCTGAATTCACCTTTATCTCTTTCAATTTACTTTGTTTGCTTAAATCTGCTTAGTTTTGCTTAAATCGTCCAAAAACCCCCTTAGTTCTTAATTGAGTCTTAGTTTGTTTAAATTCGTCCAAATGTGTTCCCTTTTAGTGTTTTGAGTCTAACTAGTCCAAAAGTCATCCAATTCACCCCTTAGAACCTGTTTTGAGTCTATTTAAGTTAGTTTTGTTGTTTTGAGTCTATTTAGCCTGTTTTGAGTCTCTAGTGTTTAGAATCTGCCTAGTTGAGTTTTATTTGTTGTTTTAAGTTTGTTTTGTGTTATTTGAGTCAAGTTAGGTTGTCTAAGAGTTAAAATTCGTCCAAATTGATCACTAGTACTTGTTTTCATTGTCTAGAGTCCAGTTTTAGTGTTTTAGAGTTTAATTTGTATAGATTAGCATCCCTTCTAATCCCCGGCCTAAAACGATCCCTACTTTCATATACTACGTCGATAGGGTTTTAATTTGAGTGTCAAGTAATTCTCACATCAAATTTTGGCGCCGTTGCCGGGGATTAGCAAATTTGCTAATCCCCCGTGTTTCTGTTTGTGTTTTTATTTTTACATTTGAGTTTTTGATTTTGTTTCGTTTTGTTTTCTTTGTTTCAGGTACTAGACATGGCAATTGCCAACATTCAAGCTCAATTGGCCAATCTTACTTCTCAATTGTCCCAGATTGCCAAAAGAACCACATTGCACACTGCCCCTACATTTAATGTACCCTATGGGCAAGGACATCAAACTCGTCAATTCACTGCAAACGGAGGTGCTTGGGGTTATCAAAGCCATAACCAATCAAGGGACAACATGTTTTCCAACGCTTACAATTCGGATTGGAGAGATTATTCAGATTATATGTGGGAGGAACCTCAACAAATTCAACAAGGTGGATATTGGCAGCAAGAGGAGGAGTTCTATTCAAGATCTGTGCAGCCACCACAACCTCCCCCACAACAATTCCAATCGAATTCAAGTATGCCTATGAGTTATGATGAAATTCGTGACGTACTAACCTCTTTGAAGCAGGGCTCACGACAAGAAGGGTATTGGCAGCCATCTGAGGAGATCTATCAAAAGCCATATGAACCACCACAGCCTCAACCTGCCCAAACCAAATCAGGTTCGTCCGTTGATAATGATAGAATTCTTCAAGTACTAACCTCTTTGACGCAGGACATACAGAGCATAAAGAATCAAGCTAAAGAGGTGGACGATTTAAAGAAACAAATGGGGCAGATGGCGGAGTTCATAGGACAAATGCAAGAACAAAGCAAACTCTTCAACTCAACTATTGTCAATTCGATGGGAGATGTTGCAATCGCTGAAGTTATCACTTTAGAAAGTGGTATGGAGGTTGATGCTGAACCAAAAACGTCCAAACATACCCTAGAAGTGAACAAAGAGCTGCTGTTCAAAGAGAAGGAGGAAGATTCAGCCAAGACAAGCTTAGAAGAAGCCTTGTTGCAACACCCAATCATCTCTCATCCTTTGCCGCAGACCCCTAGTGCTTCTAAGCCATCCAGTCAAGGTAAGTTGGGTTCAAATTCAGTTCAATCTAATGTTATTCCTCCAAATGCACATTTTCCTCGCAGATTTTTAATTCCCAAGAAAGATGAAAGTGAAACAGACATCGTGGAAGCCCTTCCCAAGGTGCAAAATGATATCCCGATTCTTGATACACCAAATCCAATTCCAAAATGTGTTGAATTTCTGAAAGAACCTGGTACATCAAGAAGAATGATTCAAGAGAAAGAAGTGGCTGGAGAATATCAAGAATGGATCAAAGAGGATGTTCATAAGACAATAAAACCAAAAGAAGTTGAATTTTATGACACGGGACAAGTTACAACCATCACATTCAATCTGGCCAAGTGCAAAATTCCTGAAACTTTCAACGATGTGGTGTTTGTCCTTGAGTTCTCGTCGGAGCAAACAAGTAAGCCACCTCCCCGAATTTCAATTCTGTTTTATACTAATATGTTGTTAATGATTCAGGCACCCACACTAGAATTTAAACCATTGCCGGATCATTTCAAGTATCACCTTCCATTCAAAGATCATGTCCATGCCGTGGCCTCCAATGAAGCATAATAGAAGGAAGAATCGTCCGGCTGGAAGACGTTAAAGCAAGCGCTTCTTGGGAGGCAACCCATGTGTTCAAACGAGAGAACGATGGAATTCTAGCTCCAAAACCAGATTTGCGTTCTTAAACTCTCTCTCTTTATTGCTTTTGTTTTGCCATATCTGTTATGTGTGTTAGTTGTGTTATTTGCTTGCTTTTGTGTGAGTTTATGTTTGAAACATTGAGGACAATGTTTGATTTAAGTGTGGGGGGGGTAACAAAGTGTTTTTGCATGAAATTCGTGGGTTTTTATCACCTATCACTTTGAATGTTGTTTTCAGTGTTTTAGTGTTTTTGCATGAAATTCGTGGGTTTTTATCACCTATCACTTTGAATGTTGTTTTCAGTGTTTTTAAGTGTTTTTAAGCTGTTTTGGAGTCTTTTAGTGTGTTTTGAAAAGAAAATCCGAAAATACCATAAAAATTTGAAAAATTGTTTTGAAAAACCCAAAAAGAGTTGTTTTTGTGTGTTTGTTTGTGTCTTAGGGTACCTTCCAACACAATGATGAGGATTTGGTTTTTAATTGCATAACTGTTAAAGAAAGTTACAAACTTGGATGGAGGTTTGAATTGCTCTCTGGTTTATGCTAGATTATGGTTATAGTTCATGAATTCATGTTTAATCAAAAAGAGAAAAAATCAGTTTTTGTAACATGCTTGAAGGAAGAATCTCAAACTAATGCTACAACCCTGAGAGACTTGAGCCTTTAACGTTCTTTGGAGAGTTAAAAATCTGTGCATTCTTTGTTTTCTAAAGTCGTTGCATGATCTCATTATTCTTTGTTTGGTTGCTACTTAGAAGGCGTTTCATCATTTAGTTCCAAATACTAGAACTCATACCCGTTTCATTCAAAGCATGAAATTGATTAGCATAACACATAATCAAGATGAAGTTGTTTAGTTTAAAACCAGAGCCAAAAAGCCTAACCCTTTGCATATGTATTGTAGGTTTAACCTTTTTGAGCCTTGTTTAGCCTATGTTCTTTGTTTACCCACATTATCCTTACCTAGCCTAGATTAGGACCATCCTTACCCTTGTTCCTAGGGCGTAGCTAAGCATGACCTAAGAATGAATTCTCTTTGTTCGTTATTTGGGCAGCAAACAAGTGTGGGGGAAGGGATTTATGTGTCTGATTGTGTGCCAACAAAGTATCAAGAGGGCACGGGTAGAAGAAGAAAAAAAAAAAAAAAAAAAGAGAAAAAAAAAAAAAAAAAGAAAAAAAGAGAAAAATTCGTGAAAAATAGAAAGAACAAAAAAAAAAAGTATGAAAAGTGTTCAAAATAAGTGAGATTAAAGCTCACAAATGTTGGATGTTGAAGAAGGGGTCCAAAAAGTTGAAATTGGCCCTAAAAATATGTGTTTTCTGTCCCTTTGTGTTCAAAGTGTACGGCTGCATTCAAGAAAGGGAGTTCTAAGTGTCATATTCATTACTTTGCTTGCTTTTGCTTTGAGAACGTTTGTTTTCCTTACGTTTCGTTGTTAGCCAATACCCTTAGCCCCGTTACAACCCTATACTTCAATCTTGAGTGTTATGTGTTTCAATATGTGGAGTTTGGGATTGGTATGATCATATGGTGTCCCTGGTTCTCGCATCTAAGTAGTAGCATTCCATTCATGAGATCATATATATACATGCTTAATAGCTCCAGAAATTGCTTTCTTTGTCATAAACATATATGTGAGTATTAGTTTCATGTTTACATCAATCTTCTCACATATAACTAGTGTAGGGAGTGTAGTCAGAAAATCTGTGTGATTGAGTGCATATCTAGTGAGGAATTGAGTGAATTCTCTAAGGCATGTTACTACGTTCAAAACATTGTTTTAATTGGTTAGATGAGAGCTAATGGATGGTGACTGTGGTTAAGTATGTACTAAAGGGTGGGGAAGACTAAAACCTATGGTTATGATGATCTTAAATATGTCATGTATGTTGGAAATCCCTGAGGTGAATGTTGGAAGGTCTAGTTTGTTTGGTGTTTGTTTCGTTTGTTTTGTTTTGTTTTGCTTGAGGACTAGCAAAAGCTAAGTGTGGGGGAATTTGATAGGAGCATATTTATGCGACTTAGTTGGCTTGTTTTCATGCATTTACGTTGTTAGTTCTTAGTTAATTTTGTATTTTAAGCTATTTTCGTGTGTTTGTAGGTTCAAAGTGTCAAGATGGCAAAAAGAGGCAATTTGGAGCATTCTAGAGCATTTTTGGGCCAAGATTGGGTAGTGCAAGCATGGAGGCAAGTTGATGGACGAAATTGAAGATATAAAGGCTTGAAATCAGCTAAGAAGATGGAAGAAAGAAATTGAAGATAAAGAAGATAAGGAATCAGCTCAAAAGAAGGAGAATTATCCAAAACATTATCCAAAACAACCTTATCTTATCTTATCTTACCCAATCCTTATCTTATCTTACCTTATCTTATCCTAATCTTATCCTAACCTGTTTTCTTCAGTTTAGGGGACTTAAAACCTGATTTCTAGAAGTCCTATCCATTCTCCTACAAAAGTGGCGCCCCAAACTCTTCTAGAAACCCCAAAATCTGCCCAGAAACACATTCTTTCTAGAAGCCTATAAATCTGGCGTCTCCTTCCCTTCTAGAAGGTTTTTTCCTTGCCTTGCAAGGCATTCCCTGCCTTATCCCTTTGTGCCGCACCTTTCAGGCCCTTTCCCTCTTGGATTCTGATTGTTAGGCCTTTTTCCTTGTGGATTTGGGTTCTACAAATCCTTTTCAGAAATTAATTGGACCACAAATCCTTTTTCCTACATATTCTGCCGCACCTAGGGTCCTAATCCCTTGCTTATGCTGAGTCCAAGTCCTAAACTGATTCCCCTAGGGTTTGCCATGCTATATATACATATTTCCAAGCCTTGCCGCAGACCACCACCCATCCATACGAATTCTACACCACCCACCTTCAGAAATCCATATTTTGCCACAGAGAAGGGAAGACCAGGCTGTGCCGTGGCTTCCATTGGAGAAGGAGGAGTTCTTTCTTCTCTTGTTTCGTTTCTATGTTTAATTTAATGTGTTTTTCAATTATGTTGAACATGTGGAACTAATTTCGTTTTAGTTAGAGGTGGATTCAAAGCCATGGACATATGTTTGATATGAATTGATTACCTTCAGTTATTGTTTCATAAATTGTGAATGTGATTTACTTATCTGTTTTATGAAGAACTTGTTCTTGTGAGTTGATTAAGGAGGCCTACTTAGTTTACATGCATGAATTTGATGCTAAGATATAAGGGAATTTCACCTAATCGTTATGAACTTATATTCACAAGTAGTAAAGATTGCTAGTCACAATTGTGTTAAGTAAATCCTAGGCTGGATTAACATGCGTATTCCATAGTTATGAATGCCTTGTCAATGTTTATGATTTCCATGGAACTTAATGATCTTTGATATGTATCTCTATCATGCGTATTCCATAGTTAGGGGACTTGATAAGAATAATTTGGTTGTGATGCGTTATCCATTCAATTCAATGAACTTAGGGAAATCTGGGAATTAATTAGTGCAATACAATTAATTCGAAGCATTGTCATTCATGGTTTATCGAAAGAATAACTGGAAATCAATTCGTATGCATATGTTCATGTGTGGAGAAGAACCCTCTAACTAGTTTTCACCCCTGAATTCACCTTTATCTCTTTCAATTTACTTTGTTTGCTTAAATCTGCTTAGTTTTGCTTAAATCGTCCAAAAACCCCCTTAGTTCTTAATTGAGTCTTAGTTTGTTTAAATTCGTCCAAATCTGTTCCCTTTTAGTGTTTTGAGTCTAACTAGTCCAAAAGTCATCCAATTCACCCCTTAGAACCTGTTTTGAGTCTATTTAAGTTAGTTTTGTTGTTTTGAGTCTATTTAGCCTGTTTTGAGTCTCTAGTGTTTAGAATCTGCCTAGTTGAGTTTTATTTGTTGTTTTAAGTTTGTTTTGTGTTATTTGAGTCAAGTTAGGTTGTCTAAGATTTAAAATTCGTCCAAATTGATCACTAGTACTTGTTTTCATTGTCTAGAGTCCAGTTTTAGTGTTTTAGAGTTTAATTTGTATAGATTAGCATCCCTTCTAATCCCCGGCCTAAAACGATCCCTACTTTCATATACTACGTCGATAGGGTTTTAATTTGAGTGTCAAGTAATTCTCACATCACTTAGCTCCAAGCATGTGCAATCCATCCCAAGCCTAAAACTGCTCCAAAAGGCACCAAAATGCACTTTCTTGCTCCTTTAGCCCTTAGAACCTGAAAACACACGAAAATGGCTTAAAAGACTAAAATAACTAAGAACTAACAACCTAAATGCAAGGAAACAAGCTAACTAAGTGATGTAAATATGCTCCTATCAAGTTTGCATGCATAAATCTAATGCTAGGATATAAGGAAGTTTCACCTAATTGTTACAACTTTATATTCACAAGTAGTAAAGGTTGATGATCTCAATTGTGTTAAGTAAATTCTTGGCATAAGTATCATGCGCTTTCATAGTTACAAGTGCCTCGTCAATACTTATGATTTCCATTGAACGTAATGATCTTTGATTGTATCTCTAGTATGCGCTTTCATATAGAGAACTCTTGAAGAATAATTTGATTGTGATGTGCAGTTTCCATCCAATTCATTGACATAAGGGAAATCTGAGAGTTAATTTAAGCGGACCTAATTAACTTGGAGTGTTGAGAATTCGTGGTTTATTGAATTGCAATTAGAAATCGTTTTGTATGCAAGTATGACATGTGTGGAGAAGAACCCCTTAGCTAGCCTTCCATCCATTCACTTTAACCAATTTCGTTTTACAATCTGTTTTGTTTTACAAAGTTTATGTTTTGTTTTCAATTTCGTCAAAACCAATTCCCCCTTTATTTTGAAGTGTCAATTTAGTTAGAAATCAATTTAGTTTGTGTTTTAAAGTGTCTTGAGTCAAGTTAAAACTTATTTTCGTCCAAAATTATGTTTAGAGGCCAAAACAGCCAGTTTGTGTTTTTAAGGCAGTTTTGACTTGATCTAGATGGTTGTGAATCAGTTCCAACCTGCTTACCACTTCTCAACGTCATTGCTTGGGCGGTTTCAAATCCTCCTTTGGGATTAACAACGGTTGAACTAGGCAATCTGCCTTGTTCTCTGAATTGGCCCATGAATTCAGCCATTTGCCCCATTTGTTTCTTCAATTCGGCCACCTCTTTAGCTTGATTCTTTATGCTCTGTATGTCCTGCGTCAAAGAGGTTAGTACTTGAAGAATTTTATCATTATCTAACAACGAACCTGAATTGGTTTGGGCCGAAATTGGTTGAGGTTGTGTGGCTGCATATGGCCTTGGAAACATCCCAGGGGGCTGTCTAAATTCGCCTTGTTGCTGTGCTTGTTGAGAGTCCCTCCACTTGAAGTTTGGATGATCTCTCAATCCTGGATTGTATGTGTTTGAGTATGGGTCGTGTCTTTGTTGGGTTTGGCCTTGAAAACCCACGGCTTGGGCAGTTTCCCACCCCCCATTCTCAATCAATTGAGGGCATTAATCGTTGAGATGTCCCTGCATAGAACACACTCCACATATGGCCGGCCCTTGTGCTTTGGTTCCATCCACAACCTGTGACAAAAGAAGAGTGAGATTAGCCATTTGAGATTGTAATTCTGAAATTGCATTTACCTCATTCACTTGTTGTTGCCGTGGCCCTTCTCTCTGTCCAACTCCTTCGTATTGTTGCGCATTCAAGGCTCGATTTGCAATTAGAGTCTTGGCAGCCACGGGTGTTTTGTCAACCAAAGCTCCTCCCGCTGAAGCATCAAGCATTTGTCTCTCAATGGGGAGAAGTCCTTCATAGAAATATTGGAGGAGAAGCTCTTCTTTCATTTGGTGTTGTGGACAAGAAGCAACAAGCGCCTTGAAACGCTCATAATAGGCTGGAAACGATTCCCCTTGGTTTTGTTGAATGCCACTTATCCTTTTCCTCAAGAGAATGACTCTTGAAGTTGGGAAAAATTTCTCTAAGAATGCGCGCTTCATGCTTTCCCACGAAGTAACGGTTCCAGGTGCTAGTTCGTAGAGCCAATCCTTAGCCTTTTCCAAAAGAGAGAATGGAAAGGCTTTCATCTTCAATATACTCCCATCAACATTGACAGGGGTCATGCTTGAACAAACCACTTCGAATTCTTTCAAGTGTTTGTTCGGATCTTCCATGGACAACCCGCGGAATTTGGGGATGTGGTGCAACAAGCTTGACTTCAATTCAAACTCATCGGTCTTTCCCTGACTTGCCGCAGGGTATTAGATGCATAGAGGCACGGCATTGTCAAGTCCTGAGGCTGAAAGCTCTTTGATTGTACGATTGTCCACAGCAATGGCTTGTTCTTTCTCTTCTTGTTCTTCAAATTCAGATTCAGAGCTAGAACTAGTACCTACAACAAAGAAAGCAAAAAAAATCAGAAAACTAAGCAAAACAAAAACAAGTTAAAATACACGGCAGAAACTAGGGAGATTAGCAAGTTTGCTAATCCCCAGCAACGGCGCCAAAATTTGATGTGAGAATTACTTGACACTCAAATTAAAACCCTATCGACGTAGTATATGAAAGTAGGGATCGTTTAAGGCCGGGGATTAGAAGGGATGCTAATCTATACAAATTAAACTCTAAAACACTAAAACTGGACTCTAGACAATGAAAACAGGTACTATGGGTCAATCTGAACGAATTTTAACTTCCAACAACTTAAAACAACCTAACTTGACTCAAACAAACCAAAACAAACTTAAAACAACAAATAAAACTCAACTAGACAGATTCTAGACACTAGAGACTCAAAACAGGCTAAATAGACTCAAAACAACAAAACTAACTTAAACAGACTCAAAACAGGTTCTATGAAGTGAATTGGATGACTTTTGGACTAGTTAGACTCAAAACACTAAAAGGAGACAGATTTGGACGAATTTAAACAAACTAAGACTCAATTAAGAACTAGGGGGGTTTTTTGGACGAATTAAGCAAAACTAAGCAGATTTAAGCAAACAAAGTAAATTGAAAGAGATAAAGGTGAATTCAGGGGTGAAAACTAGTTAGAGGGTTCTTCTCCACACATGAACATATGCATACGAATTGATTTCCAGTTATTCTTTCGATAAACCATGAATGACAATGCTTCGAATTAATTGTATTGCACTAATTAATTCCCAGATTTCCCTAAGTTCATTGAATTGAATGGATAACGCATCACAACCAAATTATTCTTATCAAGTTCCCTAACTATGGAATACGCATGATAGAGATACAAATCAAAGATCATTAAGCTCCATGGAAATCATAAACATTGACAAGGCATTCATAACTATGGAACACGCATGTTACTCTTGCCTAGGATTTACTTAACACAATTGTGACTAGCAATCTTTACTACTTGTGAATATAAGTTCCTAACGATTAGGTGAAATTCCCTTATATCCTAGCATCAAATTCATGCATGTAAACTAAGTAGGCCTCCTTAATCAACACACAAGAACAAGTTCTTCACAAAACTGATAAGTAAATCACATTCATAATTTATGAAACAATAACTGAAGGTAATCAATTCATATCAAACATATGTCCATGGCTTTGAATCCACCTCTAACTAAAACGAAATTAGTTCCACATGTTCAACATAATTGAAAAGCAAATTAAATTAAACATAGAAACGAAACAAGAGAAGAAAGAACTCCTCCTTCTCCAATGGAAGCCACGGCAAGGCCTTGTCTTCCCTTCTCTGCAGCAAAATATGGATTTCTGAATGTATATGGGGGTGTAGAATTCGTATGGATGGGTGGTGGTCTGCGGCAAGGCTTGGAAATATGTATATATAGCATGGCAAACCCTAGGGGAATCAGTTTAGGACTTGGACTCAGCATAAGCAAGGGATTAGGACCCTAGGTGCGGCAGAATATGTAGGAAAAAGGATTATGGCCCAATTGATTTCTGAGAAGGATTTGTAGAACCCAAATCCACAAGAAAATAGGCTAACAAATCAGAATCTGAGAGGGAAAGGGATAGGGATGCACGGCATGGCTTGGATAAGGCAGGGAATTGAGTGCAAGGCAAAGCAAAGGCCTTCTAGAAAGGAGGGAGACGCCAGATTTATAGGGTTCTAGAAAGAATGTGTTTTGTGGCAGATTTTGGGGTTTCTAGAAGAGTTTGGGGCGCCACTTTTGTAGGGGAATGGATAGGACTTTAGAAATCAGGTTTTAAGTCCCCTAAACTGAAGAAAACAGGTTAGGATAAGATTATGATAAGATAAGATAAGATAAGGTTGTTTGGATAATGTTTTGGATAATTCTCCTTCTTTTGAGCTGATTCCTTATCTTCTTTATCTTCAATTTCTTTCTTCCATCTTCTTAGCTGATTTCAAGCCTTTATATCTTCAATTTCGTCCATCAACTTGCCTCCATGCTTGCACTACCCAATCTTGGCCCAAAAATGCACTAGAATGCTCCAAATTGCTTCTTTTTGCCATCTTGACACTTTGACCTTACAAATACACGAAAATAGCTTAAAATACAAAATTAACTAAGAACTAACAACGTAAATGCATGAAAACAAGCTAACTAAGTCGCATAAATATGCTCCTTGATAGGAGCATATTTATGCTACTTAGTTAGTGTGTTTTCTTGCATTTGCTTAGCTATTTGTTGCTTAGTATAGTGTTTAAAGTCATTTTCGTGTGTTTTTAGGTCCTAGAAGCAAAGTTGGCAAAAAGATGCATTTTGGAGCATTTTAGAGCAAATCTGGGCTTGGAATGGTTAGCACAAGCAATGGGCATGAAGATGGACGAATTTGGAGTCTAAATGGAGTTGGGAATATGTTTAAAGGTTGGAGAAATAAATTCAAATCATTGAAGATAAGGAATCAGCTCAAAAGAAGGAGGATTATCCAAAACATTATCCAAACAACCTTATCTTATCTTATCTTATCCAACCCTTATCTTATCTTAACAAACCTTATCCTATCCTAATCCTTTTCTAATTCAATTCCTGGTACAATGAGGGTTTATTTTCTGATTGGGGGACACTTAAATTAAGTTTCTAGAAACCCTAAGCCTTGCCGCACCTAGCTTTCCAGAAAACCTGATTTCCTTGCCTTGCAAGGCTTTCTAGAAGCCTTATCCCTCCTTATCCAAATCTGCCGCACCTTAGGCCCTTTCCCATTGGAAATCTGATTGTTTTGAGCCTATTTCTGGATGGATTTGGCTTTCTAGAAGTCCTAATCTGATTCACTTAGGGTTTTTGGTGCCTATATATATATTAATCAACCCTTTGCCGTACATACCACCCACCATATACATCATTCACGCCAGAAATCATCCACCACTCTCTGCCGCCCCTTCCCTTCACCATTCTCCATAGTTTCTGACCTAATTCACCCCCTGCCGTGCCATATCATCCACACAAACCCAGAAAACCCCTCTTGTGCCGCAGCTATTCAAGGAAGGAAGGAGAAGGTGCCACTCTAAGTCGTGACTATTGCTGGAGCGTTCTTAGGTGTTGTCTATCTTTGTTTTCAATGTTTCAATTCAGTTTTCTTTGTTTAATTGCTATCATGAGGAACTAAACCCCTATTAGTTAGAGGGGAAATTTGAAGCCATGAATATATGTTTCTTATGATTTGATTTACTCCAGTTATGATTTCATAAATTGTGAATGTGGTTTACTTATCTATTTTATTAAGAACTTGTTCTTGTGTGTTGATTAAGGATGCATACTTAGTTTACATGCATGAATTTGATGCTAGAATATAAGGGAATTTCACCTAATCGTTATGAACTTATATTCACAAGTAGTAAAGATTGCTAGTCACAATCATGTTAAGTAAACCCTAGGCTGGATTAACATGCGTCTTCCATAGTTATGAATGCCTTGTCAATGTTCATGATTTCCATTGAACTTAATGATCTTTGTTGAATGTCTCTATCATGCGTATTCCATAGTTAGGGAGTTTGAGAAAGAATAATTTGGTTGTGATGCGTTATCCATTCAATTCAACGAATCTAGGGAAATCTGGGAATTGATTAGTTCAATACAATTAATTCGGAACATTGTCATTCATGGTTTATCGAAAGAGTAACTGGGAATCAAGTTGTATGCATATGTTTATGTGTGGATAAGGATCCCTCTAACTAGCCATTCACCCATTTAAATCACCAATTTCGTACAAAACTAAGTCTAGTTTACAATTCTGTTTTGCTTAAGTTTAAATCCGTTTTCAAACAATCCCTTGCTTTTAATTTGTGTTAAGATAGTCTAAATTCGTCAAATCTTGAGTCTTTTAGTCTTTTGAGTCAATTTGAGTCTTAATTTCGTTCAAATCAATCTTAGGTGTTAGTTTTGAGTCTAGATAACTTGTTTTGTGTGTTTTAGGTCTATTTAGCTTGTTTTGAGTCTTTAGAGTCCAGAAACTGTTTATTTGAATTCTATTTGCTGTTTTGAGTTTGTTTTGAGTTATTTGAGTCAAGTTAGGTTGTTTAAAGGTGTCTAGAGTTAAAATTCGTCCAAATTGATCCCTAGTACTTGTTTTCATTGTTTTAAGTCCAGTTTAGTGTTTTAGAGTGTAATTTGTGTAGATTAGCATCCCTTCTAATCCCCGGCCTAAAACGATCCCTACTTTCATATACTACGTCGATAGGGTTTTAATTTGAGTGTCAAGTAATTCTCACATCACTCCTATCAAATTCCCCCACACTTAGCTTTTGCTAGTCCTCAAGCAAAACGAAACAAAACAAACGAAACAAACACCAAACAAACTAGACCTTCCAACATTCACCTCAGGGATTTCCAACATACATGACATATTTAAGATCATCATAACCATAGCTTTTAGTCTTCCCCACCCTTTAGTACATACTTAACCACAGTCACCATCCATTAGCTCTCATCTAACCAATTAAAACAATGTTTTGAACGTAGTAACATGCCTTAGAGAATTCACTCAATTCCTCACTAGGCACACTCTTATTTTCACTCAGATTTTCTAACTACACTCCCTATACTAAGTATATGTGAGAAGATTGATGTAAACATGAAAACGAACACTCACATATGTTTATAACAAAGAAAGCAATTTCTGGAGCTATTAAGGATGTATATATATAATCTCATGAATGGAATGCTACTACTTAGATGCGAGAACCAGGGATACCATATGCTCGTACCAATCCCAAACTCCACATATTGAAACACACAACACTCAAGATTGAAGTATAGGGTTGTAACGGGGCTAAGGGTATTGGCTAACAAAGAAACGTAAGGAAAACAAACGTTCTTAAAGCAATAGCAAGCAAAGTAATGAATATGACACTTAGAACTCCCTTTCTTGAATGCAGCCGCACACTTTGATACATAAGGGGAAGATCACACATACTTAGGGCCGAATTCAACTTTTTGGACCCTTTCTTCAACAACCAACACTTGTGAGCTTATTCTCACTTATTTTGAACACTTTTCATACTTTTTTTTCACAAACTTTTCTTCTTTTTTCTTTTTTTTCACGAATTTTTCTTCTTTTTTTTCTGCTTCTTCACCCGTGCCCTCTTTGATACTTTGTTGGCACACAATCAGACACATAAATCCCTTCCCCCACACTTGTTTGCTGCCTAATAACGAACAAAGGGAATTCACTCTAGGTCATGCTTAGCTATGCCTTAAGAACAAGGGTAAGGATGGTCCTAATCTAGGCTAGGTAGGGATATTGTGGGTAAACAAAGAACATAGGCTAAACAAGGCTCAAAAGGGTTAAACCTACAATACATATGCAAAGGGTTAGGCTTTTTGGCTCTGGTTTTAAACTAAACAACTTCATCTTGATTATGTGTTATGCTAATCAATTTCATGCTTTGAATGAAACGGGTGTGAGTTCTAGTATTTGGAACTAAATGATGAAACGCCTTCTAAGTAGCAACCAAGCAAAGAATAATGAGATCATGCAACGACTTTAGAAAACAACAAATGCACAGATTTTTAACTCTCCAAAGAACATTTTAAAGCTCAAGTCTCTCAGGGTTGTAGCGTTAGTTTGAGATTCTTCCTTCAAGCATGTTACAAAAACTGATTTTTTCTCTTTTTGATTAAACATGAATTCATGAACTATAACCATAATCAAGCATAAACCAGAGAGCAATTCAAACCTCCATCCATGTTTATAACTTTCCTCAATAGTCATGCAATTAAAAACCAAATCCTCATCATTGTGTTGGAAGGTACCCTAAGACACAAACAAACACACAAAAACAACTCTTTTTGGGTTTTTCAAAACAATTTTTCAAATTTTTATGGTATTTTCGGATTTTCTTTTCAAAACACACTAAAAGACTCCAAAACAGCTTAAAAACACTGAAAACAACATTCAAAGTGATAGGTGATAAAAACCCACGAATTTCATGCAAAAACACTTTGTTACCCCCCCACACTTAAATCAAACATTGTCCTCAATGTTTCAAGCATAAACTCACACAAAAGCAAGCAAATAACACAACTAACACACATAACAGATATGGCAAAACAAAAGCAATAAAGAGAGAGAGTTTAAGAACGCAAATCTGGTTTTGGAGCTAGAATTCCATCGTTCTCTCGTTTGAACACATGGGTTGCCTCCCAAGAAGCGCTTGCTTTAACGTCTTCCAGCCGGACGATACTTCCATTTAAGTTCCCATGGTACCCATGGCATGCAGAGGTAGTTCTTCCACCACATGCTCCTCAAACACCTCGTGCATTGGATCTTTGAATGGTAAGGGATAGTGATCCTTCCGGATTGTGGCATTGAACATCCTAAAATCAATGTAATCATGCCCACCAGCTTGGATTTGATTGGGAATCTGCACCATACAAGGTAACAACCTATTAGTTGAAATGGGAATCGAATCTGGAATAGATGGCTTACCAATGTACTGCAATGAAGTGGCAGCACTATGAACATTCTTCCCCATGATATTTTCGACCAATTGGGGCATTTTGAGGGCAGTGGCTGTATGGTCCTTGTGCTCCACTCCAATTCCCTCGTTTTGTATGGTTCTTGATGTATCCTTTGTGCTTGAACGGTCCGGCCCTATCTTTTTTATTTTATCCATGGCAAAACAAGAACGAACAACGTTAGGATTCTCAACAGACTTAGAAACATTAAATTTAATCTTATCACTACCAAACTTCATAGTTAACGTTCCCTTGGCCACATCAATCTTGGTTTGGGCTGTTTTCATGAATGGTCGGTCAAGTAAGAGTGGTAATGGATGGGAATGGTCTGAATCCTCCATGTCAAGCACATAGAAATCTGCAGGAAAAATCAAGTGGTCTACCTGCACCAAAACATCTTCCAAAACTCCTTTTGGGTATGCATTAGATCGATCGGCTAATTGGATAATAACACCATCATTTTTAAGCTCTCCTAGATTCATAGATGCATAAACAGAATATGGCATGACATTTATAGATGCACCTAAGTCTAACATGGCAGATTCAAAACGAGTATTTCCAATAACACAAGGAATTGTAAAACTACCCGGATCTTTGCATTTAGGGGGTAATTTCTGATGCGTAATATATAAGCACACAAATTAAACCCTCTTTTTATCAATTGTAGTAAAGTATGTAAGCAGGGATCGTTCTAGGCCGGGGATTAGGAGGGATTGCTAAACCACTTGAAAACTGACTCAAAAACTTAAAACAAAGTTAAAACACTAAATTAGACTCAAAGAATGCAAAACTATACTCTAAAACACTAAAACAAACCAAAAGACTCAAAACAGCAAACAAACACTCAAAACTGCCTTAAAACCACTTTCTGGGCAGTTTTGAGCACTAGGGAAGATTTTGGACGAAAACAGTTTATAACTTGACTCAAGACACTTAAAAACACAAACTAAATTGATTTCTAACTAATTTGACACTTCAAAATAAAGGGGGAATTGGTTTTGACGAAATTGAAAACAAAACATAAACTTTGTAAAACAAAACAGATTGTAAAACGAAATTGGTTTAAATTAATGGATGGAAGGCTAGCTAAGGGGTTCTTCTCCACACATGTCATACTTGCATACAAAAAGATTTCTAATTGCTTTTCAATAAACCATGGATTCTCAACGCCCCAGATTAACCGTGAATTGCACTAATTAACCCTCAGATTTCCCTAATTTTATTGAATTGGATGATTGCATACGACAACTCAAAACATTCCCCACAAGTTCCCTACATGAATTGCATAATAGAGATACAAGCAAAGATCATTAAGTTCTTTGAAAATCATAAGCATTGACAAGGCACTCATAACTATGAATTGCATGATACTTATGCCAGGAATTTACTTAACACGATTGAGATCATCAACCTTTACTACTTGTGAATATAATTCTGTAACGATTAGGTGAAACTTCCTTATATCCTAGCATTAGATTTATGCATGACAATTAAGCGTGCACTCTCAACTAACACACACAAATCAGTTTAATTCAAATAGATAAGTAAATTGAATTCACAACTTATGAAACGCAATTAGAGGTAATCAAGTCATATAGCAAGCATAAACATGGTTTCGAATCACCCCCTAGCCAAGGGGAGTTTAGTTCCTCATACTCACAGAACAAAGAGTATTGAAATTAAACATTGAAATCAAAGGAAAGGAAACACCTAAAACTTCCAGCAATTCGAACTTGAATGGCATGCACGTCCAAGGCTCCTTCTCCTCCTCTTTGCTGCGGCACAAGGTCTAGGGACAGATTTTGGGGGTTATGAATGGTGTAGAAGGCTGGGTTAATGGCTAGGATGGATGTATGGTGCGGCAGGTAGTGAATTAGGTCAGAAACTATGGAGAATGGTGCAGGATGGGTGCGGCAGAGAGTGGTGGATGATTTCTGGCGTGAATGATGTATATGGAGGGTGGTGGTTCACGGCAAAGGTGGAGAATATATATATGGGCACCAAGAACCCTAGATGAATCAGATTAGGACTTCTAGAAAGCCAAATCCATCCAGAAATAGGTTTAAAACAATCAGATTTCTAATGGGAAAAGGCCTAAGGTGCGGCAGGTTTGGATAAGAAGGGATAAGGCTTCTAGAAATCAGGTTTTAAGTCCCCTAAACTGAAGAAAACAGGTTAGGATAAGATTAGGATAAGATAAGATAAGATAAGGTAAGGATTGGATAAGATAAGATAACATAAGGTTGTTTTGGATAATGTTTTGGATAATTCTCCTCCTTTTGAGCTGATTCCTTATCTTCAATGATTTGAATTTATTTCTCCAACCTTGAAACATATTCCTAACTCCATTTAGACTCCAAATTCGTCCATCTTCATGCCCATTGCTTGTGCTATCCATTCCAAGCCCAGATTTGCTCTAAAATGCTCCAAAATGCATCTTTTTGCCAACTTTGCTTCTTGGACCTAAAAACACACGAAAATGACTTTAAACACTATACTAAGCAACAACTAGCTAAGCAAATGCAAGAAAACACACTAAATAAGTAGCATAAATATGCTCCTATCAAATTCCCCCACACTTAGCTTTTGCTAGTCCTCGAGCAAAACAAAACAAACAAAATGTAACCTAAACCTTCCAACAATTGTCTCAGGGATTTCCAATACACATGACATGTTAAAAATCATCATTCCCACAGATTTTGGTCATCTTTACGCTTAAGCACATACTTAATCATAGTCACTACTTACTAATTCACAAATAACCAATTAAAACGATGTTTTGAATGCAGTAACATGCCTTAGAGAATTCCCTCAATTCCTTACTAGATATGCACTCTATTTTCACACACATTTTCTGACTACACACCCTACACTAGGTATATGTGAGAAGATTGATGTAAATATGAAAACGAACACTCACATATGTTTACAACAAAGAAAGCAATTTCTGGAGTTAATAAGCATGTTAGATATGATCTCATGAATGGAATGCTACTACTTAGATGCGAGAACCAGGGATACCATATGCTCATATCAATCCCAAACTCCACATATTGAAACACACAACACTCAAGATTGAAGCATAGGGTTGTAACGGGGCTTTGGGGAGTTGGCTATCAAAGAAAGGTAAAGAAAACAAACGTTCTTAAAGCAATAGCAAGCAAAATAATGGATATGACACTTAGAATTCCCTTTAGCATGCAGAAATCAACTTTGAAACACAAGGGAAGTTTCAAGCAACAAATAGGGCCGGATTTAATGTTTTAGACCCTTCCTTCAACAAACAACACTTGAGAACTCTTTTCCACATCTTTTCAACTCCTTTTTCATTCTTTTCACAACATTTCTTTTTTTTCTTTCTATTTTCCACGAATTTTTCTTCTTCTTCTTTTTTTCCTTTTCTTTGCCGTGCCTCATTCAAGACTTTGGCACACCCACAACAAAACTCACTTCCCCCACACTTGTTTTCTGCCAAACAATGATCAAAAGGAATTTATATTGAGTCATGCATTACTGTGCTTCAAGAACAAAGGTATGGATGGTCCTAATCTAGGCTAGGTGAGGATAATGTGGGTTAACAAAGAACATCGGCTAAACAAGGCTCAACGGGGTTAAAACCTACAAAACACAATGGAATAGGGAGATACGGCAATTTGGCTATGGTGGTCACTACACAACTTCATCTTGAATATGTGTTATGCAAATCAATAACATGCTTAGAATGAATTGGGCATGAGTTCTAGTGTTTGGAACTAAATGATGAAACGCCTTCTAAGTAGCAACCAAGCAAAGAATAATGAGATCATGCAACGACTTTAGAAAACAACAATGCACAGATTATTAACTCTCCAAAGAACGTTTAGGCTCAAGTCTCACAAGGTTGTAGCGTTAGTTTGAGTTCCTTCCTTCAAGCATGTTACAAAAATTGATTTTTCTTTGATGATTGCATGTGAATTCATAAGTTATAACCACAACCAAGCATAAACCAAAGAGTAAATCAAACTTTCATCCATGTTTACAACTCTCTTTAACAGTCATGCAATTACAAACCGAATCCTCATCATTGTGTTGGAAGGTACCCTAAGACACAAACAAACACACAAAAACAACTCTTTCTGGGTTTTTTAAAACAATTTTTCAAAATTTTATGGGATTTTCGGATTTTTAAGTCAAAACACACTAAAACACACCAAAACAGCTTAAAAACACTTAAAAACAGCAAGGAACAACATTAGAAGTTATGGGTGATCAAACCCTCCGAAATTGCATCAAAACAGTTTGGTTACCCCCCCACACTTAAATCAAACATTGTCCTCAATGTTTCAAGCATAACCTAACACAAAGAAGCAACAAACAAACAAAACAGGAACTAAACATGGCAGAAACGAAAACAACAACAAAGAGAAGGGTTTAGGAACGCAAATCTGGAATTGGAATGCTCCCTCGATCTTCCTTTGTTGAATGCATGGGTTGCCTCCCAAGTAGCGCTTGCTTTAACGTCGTACAGCCGGACAAAGAACCCAATCACTCCAGATTGGAGCCCACGGCATCCAAGGAGAGGTCATCCACGGTTTGCTCCACAAAGTTCTCATAATAGGGCTTCAAACGATGCCCGTTCACCTTGAATTCATGCCCCGTTTTCAAGCTTCGGATTTGGACTGCACCATGAACAAAAACATTAGTAATAACAAACGGTCCAATCTACTTAGAACGTAACTTACCGGGAAACAATCGTAAACGGGAATTGAACAATAGCACTTTCTGCCCAATTGAGAATGATTTCCCACGGATCATGTTGTCATGGAAAGCTTTGGTCTTTTGCTTGTAAATGCTCGCATTCTCGTATGCCTCATGCCGTATCTCATCAAGCTCATTCAATTGGAATTTCCTATGACTGCCCGCTTCATCTAGGTTCATGTTAAACTTCTTGACGGCCCAATGAGCTTTGTGCTCCAACTCAACGGGGAGATGGCACGGCTTGCCATAGACAAGCCGAAAGGGGGACATCCCAATGGGTGTTTTGCATGCCGTACGATACGCCCAAAGTGCATCATCTAGCCGTAAACTCCAATCCTTCCTTGTGGGCCCAACAGTCTTTTCTAGTATTTGCTTTATCTCTCGGTTAGAAACCTCGGCTTGGCCATTTGTTTGAGGATGGTAAGGTGTAGAAACCTTATGGTTGACATTGTATTTCCTCAATAACGCCTCAATGGTCCGGTTGCAAAAGTGTGACCCTCCATCACTAATGATCACTCTTGGCATGCCAAACCTTGCAAATATGTTAGTTCTAATAAAATCTGCAACCACTTTAGAATCATTAGTCCGGGTGGCTCTTGCTTCCACCCACTTCGACACATAATCAACCGCAAGCAAAATATACATGAAACCATGCGATGACGGAAAAGGACCCATAAAATCAATACCCCAAACATCAAAAATTTCAACATTTAGGATAGGAACCTGCGGCATTTGGTCCTTTGCACTAATATTACCCATTCTTTGGCATTTATCACATGTTAAACAAAAAGTTCTAGCGTCTTTAAAAATACTAGGCCAATAGAATCCACATTGTAACACTTTGAGGGCTGTTCTTTGTGTGCCAAAGTGCCCTCCACATGCATATGTATGACAAAAACTCAGAATTGAATGAAATTCAGAATCGTGCACACATCGACGTACAATTTGATCAGGGCAAAATTTCCATAAATACGGATCATCCCACACATAAAACCGTGCATCATGTCTAAGTTTATCACGTTGGTGCCTAGTGAAATTGCTTGGAATTCGTTTTGACACCAAAAAGTTCACCAAATCAGCATACCAAGGCTCACTAACCTTTATTGACAGCAATTGTTCATCAGGGAATGTCTCCAAAATAGGTAGAGACTCCTCGTTATGCACCATTCGGCTGAGGTGGTCAGCCACCACGTTTTCACTTCCCTTCCTGTCACGAATCTCAATGTCGAACTCTTGAAGTAGCAATATCCAGCGAATTAGCCGTGGCTTGGCCTCCTTTTTGGTGAGCAAGTACTTCAATGCTGCATGGTCAGTGAACACAATTACTTTAGTACCAATTAGATATGATCTAAACTTATCTAAAGCAAAAACAACGGCAAGAAGTTCTTTTTCCGTAGTGGAATAGTTCAACTGGGCATCATTCAATGTTCGTGAGGCATAGTAGATGACATGCGGCCTCTTGTCCTTTCTTTGTCCCAAAACAGCCCCTAAAGCATAATCGGACGCATCACACATAAGCTCGAAAGGTAGGCTCCAATCTGGTGGAACAATAATGGGTGCCGTGGTCAACAACTCCTTGAGTTGGTTGAATGATGCCGTGCACTCCTTGGTGAATTCAAACGCCACTTCTTTTTGTAGGAGACGGCAAAGAGGTTGTGCAACCTTTGAGAAATCTTTGATAAACCTACGATAGAAACCTGCATGGCCAAGAAAAGAACGAACCTCTCTAACCGAAGTCGGAGAGGGTAAGTGACGTACAAGATCTATTTTTGACTTATCAACCTCAATGCCATTTTCAGAGATGATATGACCTAGAACTATGCCTTGCTTAACCATGAAATGACATTTTTCCCAATTGAGAACAAGGTTAGTTTCAACGCAACGTTTTAGAATCAAACTAAGATTATGCAAGCAACCATCAAAGGAGTCACCAAAAACGCTAAAATCATCCATGAAAACTTCAATTATTTTCTCAACATAATCAGAAAATATGCTCATCATGCATCTTTGAAATGTGGCAGGTGCATTACATAAACCAAAAGGCATGCGACGATATGCAAAAGTACCAAAGGGGCATGTGAAAGTAGTTTTTTCTTGATCCTCGGGTGCTATGACAATTTGATTATAACCAGAATAACCATCAAGAAAACAATAGAAAGCATAACCCGCTAACCTCTCAAGCATTTGCAACTGTGCTAACCCGCTAACAGAACAAAGAGTATTGAAATTTCAAATTTTTGGCGCCGTTGCCGGGGATTAGCAACTGTGCTAATCCCTTGGATTGTTATTTTCGTTTGGTTTAATTAGATCAGATTCTGACCTTGTTTTTGTTTCTTGTTTAGGTACTAGTGTATGACTTGGAGTTCTCACCCAGTTCGTGAACATATTCTGGACTTTGACGCAGATTTCGAGCGAGAGTTAAGATGAAAGAGGAAGAATCCAGAAGCCAGTGAATCAAGTGCAAGTTCAGAGGCCGAATCTGAATTTGAAGAGGAAGTGGACGACATGGCTGTGGACAATTGTACAATGAAAGAGCTTTCAGCCTCAGGACTTGACAATGCCGTGCCCTTATGCATTCAATACCCTAGGGCGGCTCAAGGCAAAACTGATGAGTTTGAATTGAAGTCAAGCTTGTTGCATCACATTCCTAAGTACCACGGGCTGTCCATGGAAGATCCAAACAAGCATTTGAAGGAATTCGAGGTGGTGTGTTCAAGCATGACACCAATCAACGTAGATGGAAGTATTCTGATGATGAAGGCCTTCCCCTTTTCTCTCTTGGAAAAGGCAAAGGATTGGTTGTATGAATTGGCCCCCGGAACTGTCACATCATGGGAGAGCATGAAACGGGCTTTCTTGGAGAAGTTTTTCCCAACTTCTCGAGTCATCCTCCTACGAAAAAGGATAAGTGGAATTCAACAAGAAGCAGGTGAATCTTTTCCTACTTATTATGAACGTTTTAAATCTCTTGTTGCTTCATGTCCACAGCATCAGATGAAGGAGGAACTTCTCCTACAATATTTCTACGAGGGACTTCTACCAATCGAACGTCAAATGCTAGATGCCTCAGCGGGAGGAGCCTTGGTGGACAAGACCCCCACGGCAGCCAAGACATTGATAGCCAATCGAGCGTTGAACGCTCAACAATACGAAGGTGTTGGGCAAAGGAGCATCCCACGGCAACACCAAGTCAATGAGGTAAGTGCCATAACCGAACTTCAAAATCAAATGGCTAACCTTACTACTTTGCTTTCTCAGGTGGTGGAAGGTCCAAAAGTACAAAATGTAGCTTCTTGTGGCGTGTGCTCCATGCAAGGACATCCCACAGATAAGTGCCCACAACTGATAGAGAATGGAGGGTGGGAGACACTCAATGCCGTGGGTTTTGGCAATCAATACCAACCACGTGGGGATCCTTTTTCCAATACCTACAACCCTGGGTGGCGTGATCATCCAAATTTCAAATGGCGAGAACCCCAACAAGGCCAACAACAAAGCGGATTTAGGCAACAACCCCCGGGTTTCTATCAAAAGCCGTTGGCACCAACTCAAGCCCAAGCACAACCTGCCCAAAACAAATCAGGTTCTTCAATTGATAATGATCAGATTTTTCAATTACTAACTTCTATGGCGCAGGGTATGCAAACTAGGGACAAGAAGGTGGACGAGTTGGAGAAGCAAGTGGGACAGATTGCCGAGTTCATGGGGCAATTTCGAGAGCAAGGCAAGTTGCCAAGTTCAACCGTTGTGAATCCAAAAGGTGGATTCGAATCTGCAAAAGCCATGAGTCTGCGAAGTGGGAAGCAAGTAGGATCTGACCCTAAACCATCCAAATCATGTTCCAATGAGGAGGACGAGTTGAGAATTGAAGAGAAGGAGCAAAGCCCATTCACGGGAAAGGTGGAAACACCTTTGCCGCAAGCCCTAAGTGATCCTAAACCATCCAATTTGTCCAATAGAGGTAAAAACGTGTCAAATTCAGTTCCTACTAATGTTTTT
Source organism: Heteromeles arbutifolia (assembly GCA_024362995.1). Taxonomy (NCBI): domain Eukaryota; kingdom Viridiplantae; phylum Streptophyta; class Magnoliopsida; order Rosales; family Rosaceae; genus Heteromeles; species Heteromeles arbutifolia. The sequence continues at coordinate 29,979,024 of JANCRC010000002.1, read as the reverse complement.
CCTTCGAATGTTCCTTTTCCAAATAGGTTCAAGCAAACAAAGAAAGAAGAAGCAGAAAAGGACATTCTTGAGACGTTTAGGAAAGTTCAAGTCAATATTCCCCTTTTGGATGCAATTAAGCAAGTCCCCAGGTACGCCAAGTTCTTGAAGGAACTTTGCACTAATAGGAGGAGGATTTCGACCAAGGAGGTTGTAAAAGTGGGTGAAAACGTCTCAGCCATCTTGCAGCGCAAACTGCCCCCTAAATGCAAAGATCCGGGTAGTTTCACAATTCCGTGTGTTATTGGTAATTTGATGCGAAATATATAAGCACACAAATTAAACCCTCTTTTTATCAATTGTAGCAAAGTATGTAAGCAAGGATCGTTCTAGGCCGGGGATTAGGAGGGCTTGCTAAAACCTCTAAACTGACTCAAAAACATAAAAACAAAGTTAAAAACACTAATCTAGACTCAAAGAATGCAAGACTAAACTCTAAAACACTAGACAACCCAAAAGACTCAAAACAGCAAACAAACACTCAAAACTGCCTTAAAACCACTTTCTGGGCAGTTTTGAGCACTAGGGAAGATTTTGGACGAAAACAGTTTATAACTTGACTCAAGACACTTAAAAACACAAACTAAATTGATTTCTAACTAATTTGACACTTCAAAATAAAGGGGGAATTGGTTTTGACGAAATTGAAAACAAAACATAAACTTTGTAAAACAAAACAGATTGTAAAACGCAATTGGTTTAAATTAATGGATGGAAGGCTAGCTAAGGGGTTCTTCTCCACACATGTCATACTTGCATACAAAACGATTTCTAATTGCTTTTCAATAAACCATGGATTCTCAACGCCCCAGATTAACTGTGAATTGCACTAATTAACCCTCAGATTTTCCTAACGTTATTGAATTGGATGATTGCATACGACAACCCAAAACATTCCCCACAAGTTCCCTACATGAATTGCATAATAGAGATACAAGCAAGAATCATTAAGTTCTATGAAAACCATAAGCATTGACGAGGCATTCGTTACTATGAATTGCATGAAACTTATGCCAAGAATTTACTTAACGCGATTGTGATCAACAACCTTTACTACTTGCGAATATAAAGTTGTAACGATTAGGTGAAACTTCCTTATATCCTAGCATTAGATTTATGCATGACAATTAAGCGTGCACTCTCAACTAACACACACAAATCAGTTTAATTCAAATAGATAAGTAAATTGAATTCACAACTTATGAAACGCAATTAGAGGTAATCAAATCATATAGCAAGCATAAACATGGTTTCGAATCCCCCCCTAGCCAGAGGGGGTTTAGTTCCTCATACTCACAGAACAAAGAGTATTGAATTTAAACATTGAAATCAAAGGAAAGGAAACACCTAAAACTTCCAGCAATTCAAACTTGAATGGCATGCACATCCCAGGGCTCCTTCTCCTCCTCTTTGCTGCGGCACAAGGTCTAGGGACAGATTTTGGGGGTTATGAATGGTGTAGAAGGCTGGGTTAATGGCTAGGATGGATGTATGGTGCGGCAGAGAGTGGTGGATGATTTCTGGCGTGAATGATGTATATGGAGGGTGGTGTGCACGGCAAAGGGTGGAGAAATATATATATATAGAGGCACCAAAAACCCTAGATGAATCAGATTAGGACTTCTAGAAAGCCAAATCCATCCAGAAATAGGTTCAAAACAATCAGATTTCTAATGGGAAAGGGCCTAAGGTGCGGCAGGTTTGGATAAGGAGGGATAAGGCTTCTAGAAAGCCTTGCAAGGCAAGGAAAAAGGATTCTAGAAGGGAAGGAGACGCCAGATTTCCAAGGTTCTAGAAGGAATGTGTTTTGTGGCAGATTTTGAGGTTTCTAGAAGGATTTGGGGCGCCACTTTTATAGGACAAGGGATAGGACTTCTAGAAATCAGGTTTTAAGTCCCCTAAACTGAAGAAAACAGGTTAGGATAAGATTAGGATAAGATTGGATAAGGTAAGGTAAGATAGGATAAGGATTGGATAAGATAAGATAAGATAAGGTTGTTTTAGATAATGTTTTGGATAATTCTCCTTCTTTTGAGCTGATTCCTTATCTTCTTTATCTTTGACTTCTTTCTTCCATCTTCTTAGCTGATTTCAAGCCTTTATATCTTCAATTTCGTCCATCAACTTGCCTCCATGCTTGCACTACCCAATCTTGGCCCAAAAATGCTCTAGAATGCTCCAAATTGCTTCTTTTTGCATACTTGCCCTTAGAACCTGAAAATACATCAAACTAGCTTAAAAGACTACTTTAACTAAGGAAAAACAACATAAATGCACAAGAACAAGCTAACTAAGGTGCATAAATATGCTCCTATCAAATTCCCCCACACTTAGCTTTTGCTAGTCCTCGAGCAAAACAAAACAAAGTAAACAAAACGAAACAAAACAAGTATAACACAACCTAAACCTTCCAACAATTGTCTCAGGGATTTCCAATGCACATGACACGTTAAAAATCATCATTCCCACAGATTTTGGCCATCTTTAAGCTTAAGCACATACTTAATCATAGTCACTACTTACTAGTTCACAAATAACCAATTAAAACGATGTTTTGAATGTAGTAACATGCCTTAGAGAATTCCCTCAATTCCTTACTAGATATGCACTCTATTCTCACTGATGCGAAATATAAAAGCACACAAATTAAACCCTCTTTTGACAATTGTAGTATATGAATAAGTAGGGATCGTTCTAAACCGGGGATTAGGAGGGCTTGCTAAAACCTCTAAACTGACTCAAAAACGTAAAAACAAAGTTGAAAACACTAGACTAGACTTAAAAGACTCAAAACAGGTTCACAAGACTCAAAATAGGCTTAAAACACTCAAAACTGCCTAAAAACACAAACTGGGCAGTTTTGGACTCTAAACACAAATTTGGACGAATTTGGGTTTTAACTGGACACAAGACACTTAAATACACAAACAAAACAGATTTTAAACACTTTGAAACAAGAAAGTAAAAGGGGGGTTTTGTTTTGGACGAATTTAAATTTAAGAAAACAGATTATAAACTAAAGCAGATTTTGGACGATTTTGGTAAAATATGGATGACGGGCTAGCTAGAGGCTCTTTCTCCACACATGACATGTATGCAAACGACTCGATTTCCAGTTACTCCTTCATTGAATTATGAACGACAATGCCCCAAATTAACCGTGACATCACTAGTTAACCCTTAGATTTTCCTTGTATTATTGGATTGGATGACATCATTCGACAACCCAAAGCATTCTTCAAAAGTCCCCTACATGACATCATAATAGAGATACAATCAAAGATCATTACGTTCAGTAAAAATCATAAGCATTGACAAAGCACTTGCAACTATGACATCATGTCACTCATGCTAGGAATTGAACTTAACGCAATCGTGACCAGCAACCTTCACTACTTGTGAATATAAGTTTGTAACGATTATGTGAAACTCCCTTATACTCTAGCATCAGATTTATGCATGCCAATTAAGTGTCGACCCTCAATCAACAAACACAAATAAGTTATCAATTCCATAGTTAAGCCAATTACATTCACAACTGGAATTTATCAACTCAATTTGCATATATAATCATGGCTTTGAAATCACCCCTAGCCAAGAGGGGTTTAGCCACTCATGTTCACAGCAAAACAAAAGGAAACGAAATTAAACATTGTAAACATAGAACGAATTACACCTAGAACGCTCCAACAATCAAGCTTGAACGTCCAAGAGTCCTTCCTTCTTCCTCCTTGCTGCGGCACAAAGGTGGGTGAAGTGTATGGGATGTGTTTTGGGGTCAGGAATGTGTTTTGGGTGAAAGGAAGTTGCGGCAAGGGAGTTGGGATGGTTTCTGGCGTGAATGAATGATTGGGTGAGTGAATGGATCTCTTTTGTGCGGCACAAGGAAGGTTTATTTAAGGAATTAGGGTAATAAAGCTAGGGAACAATTTAGGAAACAGAAATTAAATCAAAACCTGAAGGGAAAAAGGAATTAAAGTCAGAATCCCAAGGGAATTGGGCAAGTAGGTGCGGCAAAGGTGGAAAGGGTAAGGCAAGGCCTTGCAAGGCAAGGCAAAAGGGTTTCCTTTCTGTTTTAGGTCCAGATTTTGGGTAATAAAGGGATGCCTTGCACGGCAAGGATGGGGAAAGCAAGGGAAGGTGCGGCAAGAGTTCTTTAGGTACAAGGGAAGTTCACTTTGTGTCCTAAAATGTATAGGAAGCCTTCAATGTTGCTGGAACTTAGGAATATTTAGGATTAGGAAAGGTCAACCCAAAATAGGAAATATTGGCTTAACTTTCCTACTTCAAGTAGGAATCCTTCTTTGATTAGGAATCCTAACTTCTTCAAGTCTTCAATTTCGTCCATTCCTTTTGCTCCAAACATGTGATGTCCATCCCAAGCCCAATTTTGCTCCAAAAAGCTCCAAAATCTGCTTTCTTGCATACTTTGCCCTTAGAACCTGAAAACACACGAAAATGGCTTAAAAGACTAAAATAACTAAGAAAACACAACGTAAATGCACAAGAACAAGCCAACTAAGTCGCCTAAATATGCTCCTATCACTCACACACATTTTCTGACTACACACCCTACACTAGGTATATGTGAGAAGATTGATGTAAATATGAAAACGAACACTCACATATGTTTATAACAAAGAAAGCAATTTCTGGAGTTAATAAGCATGTTAGATATGATCTCATGAATGGAATGCTACTACTTAGATGCGAGAACCAGGGATACCATATGCTCATATCAATCCCAAACTCCACATATTGAAACACACAACACTCAAGATTGAAGCATAGGGTTGTAACGGGGCTTTGGGGAGTTGGCTATCAAAGAAAGGTAAAGAAAACAAACGTTCTTCAAGCAATAGCAAGCAAAATAATGAATATGACACTTAGAATTCCCTTTAGCCTGCAGAAATCAACTTTTAAACACAAAGGGAAGATTCAAGCAACAATTAGGGCCGGATTCAATGTTTTGGACCCCTCCTTCAACAAACAACATTTGAGAACTCTTTTTCACATCTTTTCAACTCCTTTTTCATTCTTTTCACAACTCTTTCTTTTTTTTCCTTCTTTTTTTTCTACGAATTTTTCTTCTTTTTTTTCTTTTTTCTTTTCTTTTCTTTTCTTTGCCGTGCCTCATTCAAGACTTTGGCACACCCACAACAAAACTCACTTCCCCCACACTTGTTTTCTGCCAAACAATGATCAAAAGGAATTCATATTGAGTCATGCATTACTATGCTTCAAGAACAAAGGTATGGATGGTCCTAATCTAGGCTAGGTGAGGATAATGTGGCTAACAAAGAAAATAGGCTAAATATGGCTCAACGGGGTTAAAACCTACAAATCAAATGAACATGGGGTACGGCTATTTGGCTCTTGGTTTACTAAACAACTTCATCTTGTTATGTGTTATGCTAATCAATTTCATGCTTTGAATGAAACGGATATGAGTTCTAGTATTTGGAACTAAATGATGAAACACCTTCTAAGTAGCAACCAAGCAAAGAATAATGAGATCATGCAACGACTTAAGAAAACAACAAATGCACAGATTTTTAACTCTCCAAATAAACGTTTAGGCTCAAGTCTCACAAGGTTGTAGCGTTAGTTTGAGTTCCTTCCTTCAAGCATGTTACAAAAACTGATTTTTCTTTTATGATTGCATGTGAATTCATAAGTTATAACCACAACCAAGCATAAACCAAAGAGTAAATCAAACTTTCATCCATGTCTACAACTCTCTTTAACAGTCATGCAATTACAAACCGAATCCTCATCATTGTGTTGGAAGGTACCCTAAGACACAAACAAACACACAAAAACAACTCTTTTTGGGTTTTTTAAAACAATTTTTTCAATTTTTATGGGATTTTCGGATTTTTGAGTCAAAACACACTAAAACACACCAAAACAGCTTAAAAACAGCAAGGAACAACATTAGAAGTTATGAGTGACAAAACCCTACGAATTTGCATCAAAAACACTTTGGTTACCCCCCCACACTTAAATCAAACATTGTCCTCAATGTTTCAAGCATAAACTCACACAAATAAACAACAAACAAACAAAACAGCAACTCAACAAGAAACAAGGCAGAAACGAAAACAACAACAAAGAGAAGGGTTTGGGAACTCAAATCTGGAATTGGAGTGCTCCCTAGGTCTTCCTTTATTGAATGCATGGGTTGCCTCCCAAGTAGCGCTTGTTTTAATGTCGTACAGCTGGACGAAACGCCCATTCATTCCAGATTGGTACCCACGGCATGTAGGTGATCTTCGAATGGGCGGTGATACTTGAAATGATCCGGCAATGGTTTAAATTCTAGTGTGGGTGCCTGAATCATTAAAATCAGCCAGTTAGTAGAAAACAAAATTGAAATTGGAGAAGATGGCTTACTTGTTTGCTCCGACACAAACTCAATTACAAACACCACATCTTTGAAAGTTTCAGGGATTTTGAACTTGGCCAGATTTACTATGATGGTTGTGACTTGTCCCATGTCATAAAATTGAACTTCTTTGGGCTTTGTTGTCTCTTGAACATCCTCCTTGATGCATTCTTCATATGCTCCAGCCACTTCTTGCTCTTGAATCATTCTCCTCGACATACAAGGTTCTTTGAACACTGCAACACAATCTGGAACTTGATTTGGTGTGCCAAGAATTGGGATATCACTTTGCACCTTTGGAAGGGTTTGCATGATGTCCTTTTCACTCTCTTCTTTCTTGGGAATAAAAAACCTGCGAGCAAAAGGGACATTTGGAGGAATATCATTAGAATTAAATGAATTTGGGACGTCCTTACTTGTGGTGGGTGGTTGGGAGGGCTTAGGGGGCTGCGGCAAGGGTTGTTCTTCCCTTGCTGTGGGTGTGTCTTCTTCCTCCTCCTCAATCAGCAGCTCCACATCCACTTCTAGGCTATGTTTGGACGTTTTTAGGTCAGCTCCAACCTCCATAGCACTTTCCAAAGTGATAGCTTCAGTAATTTCAAAGTCTCCCATCGAATTGACAGTAGTTGAGTTGGAGAGTTCACGTTCTTCTTGAATTTGTACCATGAACTCTGCAATCTGCCCAATTTGCTTTTCCAAATGGTCCACCTTTTTGTTTTGGTTTTCTTGTCCCTGAGATAAAGAAGTGAGTAACTCAAGAATTTTATCATTATCCATTGACGAACCTGAACTTGGTTGGGCCGAATATGGTTGAGGCTGTGGTGGTTCATATGGCGTTGTATAGAACTCCTCAGATGGCTGCCAATATCCTTCTTGGTGTGAGCCCTGCGTGAAAGAAGATAGTACATCAAGAATTTCATCATAAGTCATGGACATACTTGAATTCGATTGGAATTGTTGTGGGGAAGGCTGTGGTGGCTGCATAGGTCTTGAATAGAACTCCTCATCTTGCTGCCAATATCCACCTTGTTGAAATTGTTGAGGTTCCCCCCACCTATAATCTGAATAATCTCTCCAATCAGAATTGTAAGCGTTGGAAAACAGGTTGTCCCTTGATTGGTTATGGCCTTGATAACCCCAAGCACCTCCATTCGCAGTGAATTGATGAGTTTGATGTCCTTGCCCATAGGGTACATTAAATGTAGGGGCAGTGTGCATTGTGGTCCTTTCGGCATATTGTGACAATTGAGAAGTAAGTTTCGCCAATTGAGCTTGAATGGTAGCAAAATCCATGTCTTACTTCTCTAGTACCTGGAAATCAAGGAAACAAAACTAAATCAAATATCAAAAGTAAAAGACACAAACAAAAACAAAGGGCATTAGCTAAAGAAAACAAGAAAACAACACAAAGTCAGAAACTAAAACAAAAACAAAATAAACGAAAAGAAAAGAACCAAGGGATTAGAAAAGTTGCTAATCCCCGGCAACGGCGCCAAAAATTTGATGCGAAATATATAAGCACACAAATTAAACCCTCTTTTTATCAATTGTAGCAAAGTATGTAAGCAGGGATCGTTCTAGGCCGGGGATTAGGAGGGCTTGCTAAAACCTCTAAACTGACTCAAAAACATAAAAACAAAGTTAAAAACACTAATCTAGACTCAAAGAATGCAAGACTAAACTCTAAAACACTAGACAACCCAAAAGACTCAAAACAGCAAACAAACACTCAAAACTGCCTTAAAACCACTTTCTGGGCAGTTTTGAGCACTAGGGAAGATTTTGGACGAAAACAGTTTATAACTTGACTCAAGACACTTAAAAACACAAACTAAATTGATTTCTAACTAATTTGACACTTCAAAATAAAGGGGGAATTGGTTTTGACGAAATTGAAAACAAAACATAAACTTTGTAAAACAAAACAGATTGTAAAACGCAATTGGTTTAAATTAATGGATGGAAGGCTAGCTAAGGGGTTCTTCTCCACACATGTCATACTTGCATACAAAACGATTTCTAATTGCTTTTCAATAAACCATGGATTCTCAACGCCCCAGATTAACTGTGAATTGCACTAATTAACCCTCAGATTTTCCTAACGTTATTGAATTGGATGATTGCATACGACAACCCAAAACATTCCCCACAAGTTCCCTACATGAATTGCATAATAGAGATACAAGCAAGAATCATTAAGTTCTATGAAAACCATAAGCATTGACGAGGCATTCGTTACTATGAATTGCATGAAACTTATGCCAAGAATTTACTTAATGCGATTATGATCAACAACCTTTACTACTTGCGAATATAAAGTTGTAACGATTAGGTGAAACTTCCTTATATCCTAGCATTAGATTTATGCATGACAATTAAGCGTGCACTCTCAACTAACACACACAAATCAGTTTAATTCAAATAGATAAGTAAATTGAATTCACAACTTATGAAACGCAATTAGAGGTAATCAAATCATATAGCAAGCATAAACATGGTTTCGAATCCCCCCCTAGCCAGAGGGGGTTTAGTTCCTCATACTCACAGAACAAAGAGTATTGAATTTAAACATTGAAATCAAAGGAAAGGAAACACCTAAAACTTCCAGCAATTCAAACTTGAATGGCATGCACATCCCAGGGATCCTTCTCCTCCTCTTTGCTGCGGCACAAGGTCTAGGGACAGATTTTGGGGGTTATGTGATGCGATGTAAAACAGCACACAAAATTTAACCCTCTTGTTGACAATTGTAGTATATGTATAAGTAGGGATCGTTCTAGACCGGGGATTAGGAGGGATTGCTAAAACACTGGAAACTGACTCAAAAACGTAAAAACAAAGTTTAAACACTAAACTAGACTCAAAGAATGCAAAACTAGACTCTAAAACACTAAAACAACTCAAAAGACTCAAAACAGCACAAAAACACTCAAAACTGCCTAAAAACACAAACTGGGCAGTTTTGGACTCTAAACACTACTTTGGACGAAAATAGATTTTAACTTGACTCAAAACACTCAAAAACACAAACTAAAACAGTTTCTAACTAATATGACTTAACAAGTAAAGGGGGGATTGGGTTTTGACGAATTTGAAAACAAAACAAACAGATTGTAAACTAAAACAGATTTTGGACGAATTTGGTAAAACTTATGGATGATGGGCTAGCTAGAGGATTCTTCTCCACACATGACACACTTGCACATAAACCAATTTTCAGTTGTTCTTTCGATAAATCATGAAACTCAACACCCCAGGTTAATTAGGTCCGCTTAAATTAACCTTCAAGTTCTCCTTAAGTTATTGAATTGGATGGGAAAGCGCATACAACAATTCAAAGCATTCTCTAAAAGTTCTTTACGTGAACAGCACAATAAAGATACAATCACAGATCATTAAGCATCATGAGAACTATAAGTATTGACGAGGCATTCGTTACTATGATGAGCATGAAACTCCTGCCAAGAATTCATTTAACGCGATCGTTTATAAGCGACCTCCACTACTTGTGAATATAAGTTTGTAACTATTAGGTAAAACTCCCTTATATTCTAGCATCATATTCATGCATGCAAATTAAGTGTGCACTCTTAATAAACATACACAAATAAGTTATCAAGCAAGCAGTTAAACAAATTGAATTCACAACTTATGAAATCACAACTGAAGGTAATCAATTCATATTGCAAGTATGTTCATGGCTTTGAATCTTCCCCTAGCCAAAAGGAATTTAGTTCCTCATAATCGCAGAACAAAGAATAACAAGTTTATACATTGAAAACAAAAGAAAGAAAACACCTAAACGCTCCAGCAATCCTAACTTGAATGGCAGGCGCATCCAAGGGCTTTCCTTCTTCCTCTTTGCTGCGGCACAAGGGTTGTTGGTGAGTTTTGGGGATTATGAATGGTGTAGAAGGCTGGGTTTATGGCTAGGATGGATGTATGGTGCGGCAGGGAGTGTTTTTGGTCAGAAATTATGGAGAATGGTGAAGGATAGGTGCGGCTAGGGTTGGGGAAGGAATTCTGGCGAGACAGGTTGTGTGGATGGATTATAAAGCCCTTTTGTGGCTGCAACAAGGAAGTTTATTTAAAGGTTTTAGGGAAATTAAAACCCTAACTTATTTTGGTAATCAGAAATTAAGTCAAAAGCATCTAGAAAGAGGAAACAAAATCAGAAAACTAAAGGAAAGTGCCAGGGATGTGCGGCCAGGACTTTAAATTAAAAAGGAATGTGTTTTAATGCAAGGAAACAGGAAATAACCCTCTCCCTTGCACGGCAAGGAAGAGGAAAGGGGTAAGGAGGTGCGGCAAGGGTTCTTAGGTGGTCTAGGTCCTTCAATTTGTGTCCTAGATGATGTGAGAATTACTTGACACTCAAATTAAAACCCTATCGACGTAGTTTATGAAAGTAGGGATCGTTTTAGGCCGGGGATTAGAAGGGATGCTAATCTACACAAATTAGACTCTTAAAACAATAAACTGGACTTAAAACAATGAAAACAAGTACTAGGGATCAATTTGGACGAATTTTAAGTCTAGACACCTTTAAACAACCTAACTTGACTCAAAACAAACTCAAAACAGCAAATAGAATTCAATTAAACAGTTTCTGGACTCTAAAGACTCAAAACAAGCTAAATAGACCTAAAACACACAAAACAAGTTATCTAGACTCTAAACTAACACCTAAGATTGATTTGAACGAAATTAAGACTCAAATTGACTCAAAAGACTAAGAGACTCAAGATTTGACGAATTTAGACTATCTTAACACAAATTAAAATCAGGGGATTGGTTTTGAACGAATTTAAACTTAAGCAAAACAGAATTGTAAACTAGACTTAGTTTTGTACGAAATTGGTTATTTAAATGGGTGAATGGCTAGTTAGAAGGATCCTTATCCACACATAAACATATGCATACAACTTGATTCCCAGTTACTCTTTCGATAAACCATGAATGACAATGTTCCGAATTAATTGTATTGAACTAATCAATTCCCAGATTTCCCTAGATTCATTGAATTGAATGGATAACGCATCACAACCAAATTATTCTTTCTCAAACTCCCTAACTATGGAATACGCATGATAGAGACATTCAACAAAGATCATTAAGTTCAATGGAAATCATGAACATTGACAAGGCATTCATAACTATGGAAGACGCATGTTAATCCAGCCTAGGGTTTACTTAACATGATTGTGACTAGCAACCTTTACTACTTGTGAATATAAGTTCATAACGATTAGGTGAAATTCCCTTATATTCTAGCATCAAATTCATGCATGTAAACTAAGTATGCATCCTTAATCAACACACAAGAACAAGTTCTTAATAAAACAGTTAAGCAAACCACATTCACAATTTATGAAATCATAACTGGAGTAAATCAAATCATAAGAAACATATATTCATGGCTTCAAATTCCCCCTCTAACTAATAGGGGCTTAGTTCCTCATGATAGCAATTAAACAAAGAAAACTGAATTGAAACATTGAAAACAAGGATAGACAACACCTAAGAACGCTCCAGCAGTAGTCACGACTTAGAGTGGCACCTTCTCCTTCCTTCCTTGAATAGCTGCGGCACAAGAGGGGTTTTCTGGGTCTGTGTGGATGATATGGCACGGCAGGGGGTGAATTAGGTCAGAAACTATGGAGAATGGTGAAGGAAAGGGGCGGCAGAGAGTGGTGGATGATTTCTGGCGTGAATGATGTATATGGAGGGTGGTGTCTGCAGCAAGGGGGGAGAAATATATATATATAGGCACCAAAAACCCTAGATGAATCAGATTAGGACTTCTAGAAAGCCAAATCCATCCAGAAATAGGTTCAAAACAATCAGATTTCTAATGGGAAAGGGCCTAAGGTGCGGCACAATAGGATAAGGGCAGGGAATGCCTTGCAAGGCAAGGAAAAAGGATTCAAGAAGGGAAGGAGACGCCAGATTTTTAGGCTTCTAGAAAGAATGTGTTTCTGGGCAGATTTTGGGGTTTCTAGAAGAGTTTGGGGCGCCACTTTTGTAGGGGAATGGATAGGACTTCTAGAAATCAGGTTTTAAGTCCCCTAAACTGAAGAAAACAGGTTAGGATAAGATTAGGATAAGATAAGGTGAGATAAGATAAGGATTGGGTAAGATAAGATAAGATAAGGTTGTTTTGGATAATGTTTTGGATAATTCTCCTTCTTTTGAGCTGATTCCTTATCTTCAATGATTTGAATTTATTTCTCCAACCTTGAAACATATTCCCAACTCCATTTAAACTCCAAATTCGTCCATCTTCATGCCCATTGCTTGTGCTATCCATTCCAAGCCCAGATTTGCTCTAAAATGCTCCAAAATGCATCTTTTTGCCAACTTTGCTTCTAGGACCTAAAAACACACGAGCATCACACATGAGCTCGAAGGGAATGCTCCAATCTGGTGGAGTGATGATTGGTGCCGTGGTCAGTAAGGCCTTGAGATGGTTGAATGCTTTCTCACACGCCTCGTTAAATTCAAACGACACTTCCTTTTGTAGGAGACGGCATAGGGGCTGTGCAATCTTGGAAAAATCCTTGATAAATCGTCTATAGAATCCTGCATGACCAAGAAAAGAACGAACCTCTCTAACCGAAGTAGGAGAGGGTAAGTAGCGTACAAGATCTATTTTAGACTTATCAACCTCAATACCATTTTCAGAGATGATATGACCTAAAACTATGCCTTGTTTAACCATGAAATGACATTTTTCCCAATTAAGAACAAGGTTAGTTTCAACACATCGTTTTAAGATCAAACTGAGATTATGCAAACACCCATCAAATGAATCACCAAAAACGCTGAAATCATCCATGAAAACCTCAATAATTTTCTCAACATAATCAGAAAAAATGCTCATCATACATCTTTGAAATGTGGCAGGTGCATTGCATAAACCAAATGGCATACGACGATAAGAAAATGTACCAAATGGGCATGTGAAAGTGGTTTTTTCTTGGTCCTCAGGTGCTATGACAATTTGGTTATAACCAGAATAACCATCAAGGAAACAATAAAATGCATAACCTGCTAACCTTTCAAGCATTTGATCAATGAATGGCAATGGGAAGTGATCCTTTCGTGTGGTGGCGTTGAGCTTCCTATAATCAATACAAACCCTCCAACCTGTTTGGATTCGAGTAGGCACAAGCTCCTCTTCAGCATTCTTGACCACAGTCACTCCAGATTTCTTTGGAACACATTGCACAGGGGAAACCCAACGACTATCGGAGATTGGATAGATCACTCCACAATCAAGTAGCTTGATTATCTCCTTTTTCACAACTTCCATCATCGGAGGGTTGAGACGGCGTTGAGCCTCTCTAGTTGGTTTGGCCCCCTCCTCAAGAAATATGTGATGCATACAGGTTGTAGGGCTTATCCCCTTGATGTCGGCTAAGGTCCAACCTAGGGCAGATTTGAACTCTCTTAAAACACGCACTAGCTTCTCTTCTTCTTGTGCCGTGAGGGATGAGGAAATAATGGCAGGTAAGGTCTCTTTTTCCCCCAAGAAAACATACTTCAAATGGTTTGGTAACGGTTTAAGTTCAAGGGTAGGTGCCTGAATTACTGAAGGAAACAACTTATTAGTCGAAATGGGAATTGAATCAAAGTTAGGAGACTTACCATCATGCTTGGGTAACGACTCAAGGGCAGCAGCCATCGCAATGAATTCCTCACAAGGGGGCACGGCATGGATGGGTTCATGTATGCCATGGGTGAGCATGGGTTCTGCCCACTTGTTGTTGAGCTCCATCCCTCTTGTAATGACCTTTTCAAGTGCATCGTCATTCAAATCTTCCAAATACCCCTGCGCCAAAGAATCAATAATATCAATAGAAAAACAAGAGTGATCATCATTAGGATATCTCATGGTTTCAGAAATATTGAAATCAATCACTTCCCCATCAAATTCCATTGACAACGTTCCTTTGAACACATCAATCTTGGTGCGGGCTGTCTTCATGAATGGCCTACCAAGGAGAATCGGCAAAGAGGTGGAATGGGCTGAATCTTCCATGTCCAAAACATAAAAATCAGCCGGGAAGACTAAATGATTCACCTGCACTAAAACATCCTCCAATACTCATTTTGGATAAGCGTTAGAACGATCAGCCAATTGTATGATCACACCATCCTTTTTCAATTCACCCAAGTTCATAGATGCATAAATGGAATAAGGCATGACATTTATAGATGCACCTAAGTCAAGCATGGCAGATTCAAAACGAGTATGGCCAATTACACAAGGAATCGTAAAACTGCCGGGATCTTTGCATTTAGGGGGCAGTTTACGTTGCAATACGGCTGAAACATCTTCACATACCTTCACAACCTCCTTGTTTGAAACTCTCTTCCTAGTTGTGCATAACTCCTTCAGAAACTTGGCATACCTCGGAACTTGCTTAATTGCATCCAAAAGTGGTATATTGACTTGAACCTTCCTAAATGTCTCTAGAATGTCCTTTTCAGCTTCCTCTTTCTTTGTTTGCATGAATCTGCTAGGAAAAGGAACATTCGAAGGAAAAACATTAGTAGGAATTGAATTTGACACATTCTTACCCTTGTTGGACAGATTTGATGGTTTAGGAGCACTTAGGGCCTGCGGCAAAGGTGTATCCTTCCTTGCCGTGGGTTGGCTTTGTCCCTCCTCTTCAAATTGAAGTTTTTCATCCTCTTTGTGACCTGATGTTGATGGTTGTGTTCCTGCCCCAACTTCTTTTCCACTTCTCAACAATATGGCTTTTGCAGATTCGAAACCTCCCTTTGGATTCACAACGGTTGAGCTAGGAAGTTTGCCTTGTTCTCGGAATTGCCCCATGAATTCTGCCATTTGGCCCATTTGTTTCTTCAACTCATCCACCTCTTTAGCTTGATTGAGCATTGTTTTGGTTTGATTTTGCTGTCCCTGCACCAAAGAGGTTAGTAATTGAGTAATGTGATCATTATCCATGGATGTACCTGAATTAGTTTGAGCAGATTGCTGTGGTGCTTGTGTGGGTGCGAATGGCTTAGTGTAGAAGCCCGGGGGTTGCTGCCTAAAGCCTCCTTGTTGTTGGGATTGTTGGGGCTCCCTCCACTTGAAATTTGGGTGGTCTCTCCAACCTGGATTGTAGGTATTAGAGTATGGATCGTTCCTTGGCTGGTTTTGGCCTCCAAAACCTACGGCATTGGCAGACTCCCATCCACCATTCTCAATTAATTGAGGACACTTCTCAGATTGGTGGCCTTGAATGGAGCACACGCCACATACATTGGAGGACATTCCTTGCGTTTTACATCCTTCCATAAACTGTGAAAACATAGAAGTAAGGTTAGTGATTTGAGATTGTAAATCAGAAACGGCACTTACCTCATTTACTTGCTGCCGTGAGTTGCTTCTTTGTCCAACACCTTCATATTGTTGAGCGTTCAACGCTCGGTTAGCTATCAAGGTCTTGGCAGCCATGGGTGTCTTGTCCACCAAAGCTCCGCCCGCTGAGGCATCTAGCATCTGACGTTCAATGGGTAGAAGCCCTTCGTAGAAATACTGAAGAAGAAGCTCCTCCTTCATTTGATGCTGTGGACATGAAGCAACAAGAGTTTTAAAACGTTCATAATAAGTAGGAAACGATTCACCTTCATTTTGCTGAATGCGACTAATCCTTTTGCGTAGAAGAATGACTCGAGAAGTTGGGAAAAACTTCTCCAAAAACGCCCGTTTCATGCTCTCCCAAGATGTGACAGTTCCGGGGCCTAGTTCATACAACCAATCTTTAGCCTTTTCCAAGAGAGAAAAAGGGAAAGCCTTCATCTTCAGTATGCTTTCGTCGACGTTGACAGGGGTCATGCTTGAACACACCACTTCGAACTCTTTCAAGTGCTTGTTTGGATCCTCCATGGACAGCCCATGGTACTTTGGAATGTGGTGCAACAAACTTGACTTCAACTCGAACTCCTCGGTTTTGCCTTGAGCAGCCATGGGGTATTGGATGCATAGGGGTGTGGCATTGTCCAATCCCGAAGCAGAGAGCTCCTTGATTGTTCGATTGTCCGCTGCCATGACTTGTACCTCTTCCACAACCTGTGCCGTGGGGTCTTCTTCCTCTTCTAGCACTGGTTCTTCAAGCTCAGGTTCAGGGCTAGATGGATTAGATGCTTGTTGAGTTTTTTTCCTTCTCAAAGTCCTTTCAAAATCGTCGTCAAAGTCCAAAATATTCTTACGAATAGTTTGAGAACTTCGAGTCATAAACTAGTACCTAAAAACAAGAAACAAAACAAAGTCAGAAACTGAAACAATTTAAAAGTAATCAGAAACAAAAGATCCAAGGGATTAGCAAAGTTGCTAATCCCCGGCAACGGCGCCAAAAATTTGATGCGATGTAAAACAGCACACAAAATTTAACCCTCTTGTTGACAATTGTAGTATATGTATAAGTAGGGATCATTCTAGACCGGGGATTAGGAGGGATTGCTAAAACACTGGAAACTGACTCAAAAACGTAAAAACAAAGTTTAAACACTAAACTAGACTCAAAGAATGCAAAACTAGACTCTAAAACACTAAAACAACTCAAAAGACTCAAAACAGCACAAAAACACTCAAAACTGCCTAAAAACACAAACTGGGCAGTTTTGGACTCTAAACACTACTATGGACGAAAATAGATTTTAACTTGACTCAAAACACTCAAAAACACAAACTAAAACAGTTTCTAACTAATATGACTTAACAAGTAAAGGGGGGATTGGGTTTTGACGAATTTGAAAACAAAACAAACAGATTGTAAACTAAAACAGATTTTGGACGAATTTGGTAAAACTTATGGATGATGGGCTAGCTAGAGGATTCTTCTCCACACATGACACACTTGCACATAAACCAATTTTCAGTTGTTCTTTCGATAAATCATGAAACTCAACACCCCAGGTTAATTAGGTCCGCTTAAATTAACCTTCAAGTTCTCCTTAAGTTATTGAATTGGATGGGAAAGCGCATACAACAATTCAACGCATTCTCTAAAAGTTCTTTACGTGAACAGCACAATAAAGTATTGACGAGGCATTCGTTACTATGATGAGCTGATAGGAGCATATTTATGCTACTTAGTTAGTGTGTTTCCTTGCATTTGCTTAGCTGCTTAGTATAGTGTTTAAAGTCATTTTCGTGTGTTTTTAGGTCCAAGAAGCAAAGTTGGCAAAAAGAGGCATTTTGGAGCATTTTAGAGCAAATCTGGGCTTGGAATGGATAGCACAAGCAATGGGCATGAAGATGGACGAATTTGGAGTTTAAATGAAGTTGGGAATATGTTTCAAGGTTGGAGAAATAAATTCAAATCATTGAAGATAAGGAATCAGCTCAAAAGAAGGAGGATTATCCAAAACATTATCCAAACAACCTTATCTTATCTTACCTTATCCAATCCTTATCTTATCTTAACAAACCTTATCCTATCCTAATCCTTTTCTAATTCAATTCCTGGTACAATGAGGGTTTATTTTCTGATTGGGGGACATTTAAATTGAGTTTCTAGAAACCCTAAGCCTTGCCGCACCTAGCTTTTCAGAAAACTTGATTTCCTTGCCTTGCAAGGCTTTCTAGAAGCCTTATCCCTCCTTATCCAAGTCTGCCGCACCTTAGGCCCTTTCCCATTGGAAATCTGATTGTTTTGAGCCTATTTCTGAATGGATTTGGCTTTCTAGAAGTCCCAATCTGATTCACCTAGGGTTTTGGTGCCTATATATATACTAATCAATCCTTTGCCGTGCACAACACCCTCCATACACAACCATTCACGCCAGAAATCATCCACCACCCCCTGCCGTGCCATATCATCCACACAAACCCAGAAAACCCCTCTTGTGCCGCAGCTATTCAAGGAAGGAGAAGGTGCCACTCTAAGTCGTGACTACTGCTGGAGCGTTCTTAGGTGTTGTCTATCTTTGTTTTCAATGTTTCAATACAGTTTTCTTTGTTTAATTGCTATCATGAGGAACTAAACCCCTATTAGTTAGAGGGGGAATTTGAAGCCATGAATATATGTTTCTTATGATTTGATTTACTCCAGTTATGATTTCATAAATTGTGAATGTGGTTTGCTTAACTGTTTTATTAAGAACTTGTTCTTGTGTGTTGATTAAGGATGCATACTTAGTTTGCATGCATGAATTTGATGCTAGGATATAAGGGAATTTCACCTAATCGTTATGAACTTATATTCACAAGTAGTAAAGGTTGCTAGTCACAATCATGTTAAGTAAACCCTAGGCTGGATTAACATGCGTCTTCCATAGTTATGAATGCCTTGTCAATGTTTATGATTTCCATGGAACTTAATGATCTTTGATATGTATCTCTATCATGCGTATTCCATAGTTAGGGAACTTGATAAGAATAATTTGGTTGTGATGCGTTATCCATTCAATTCAATGAACTTAGGGAAATCTGGGAATTAATTAGTTCAATACAATTAATTCAAAGCATTGTCATTCATGGTTTATCGAAAGAATAACTGGAAATCAATTCGTATGCATATGTTCATGTGTGGAGAAGAACCCTCTAACTAGTTTTCACCCCTGAATTCACCTTTATCTCTTTCAATTTACTTTGTTTGCTTAAATCTGCTTAGTTTTGCTTAAATCGTCCAAAAACCCCCCTAGTTCTTAATTGAGTCTTAGTTTGTTTAAATTCGTCCAAATCTGTCCCCTTTTAGTGTTTTGAGTCTAACTAGTCCAAAAGTCATCCAATTCACTTCATAGAACCTGTTTTGAGTCTGTTTAAGTTAGTTTTAGTGTTTTGAGTCTATTTAGCCTGTTTTGAGTCTCTAGTGTCTAGAATCTGCCTAGTTGAGTTTTATTTGTTGTTTTAAGTTTGTTTTGTGTTATTTGAGTCAAGTTAGGTTGTCTAGAGTTAAAATTCGTCCAGATTGATCATAGTACCTGTTTTCATTGTCTAGAGTCCAGTTTTAGTGTTTTAGAGTTTAATTTGTGTAGATTAGCATCCCTTCTAATCCCCGGCCTAAAACGATCCCTACTTTCATATACTACGTCGATAGGGTTTTAATTTGAGTGTCAAGTAATTCTCACATCAAATTTTGGCGCCGTTGCCGGGGATTAGCAAATTTGCTAATCCCCCGTGTTTTTTGTTTTTGTTTCTGTTTTGCTTAGTTTTCTGATTTGTTTTGTTTTCTTTGTTTTAGGTACTAGTGTATGACTCGAAGTTCTCAACCCGTTCACGCACATATCTTGGAGTTTAACGACGATTTTGAACGAGATTTGAGAAGGAAGAGGAAGCACCCAGAACCTGATCTACTTAGTTCAAGTTCTAATTCCGAATCTGAAGTTGAAATTGAAGAAGATTTGGAAGAGGAGCACGACATGGCTGCAGATAACCGAACAATCAAAGAACTTTCAGCCTCGGGATTGGACAATGCGACCCCTTTATGCATTCAATATCCTAGGGCGGCTCAAGGCAAGACTGATGAGTTTGAATTGAAGTCTAGCTTGTTGCACCACATCCCCAAATTCCACGGGTTGTCCATGGAAGATCCAAACAAGCACTTGAAGGAATTTGAAGTGGTTTGTTCAAGCATGACCCCTGTCAATGTTGATGGGAGTATATTGAAGATGAAAGCCTTTCCATTCTCTCTTTTGGAAAAGGCTAAGGATTGGCTCTACGAACTAGCACCTGGAACCGTTACTTCGTGGGAAAGCATGAAGCGCGCATTCTTAGAGAAATTTTTCCCAACTTCAAGAGTCATTCTCTTGAGGAAAAAGATAAGTGGCATTCAACAAAACCAAGGGGAATCGTTTCCAGCCTATTATGAGCGTTTCAAGGCGCTTGTTGCTTCTTGTCCACAACACCAAATGAAGGAAGAGCTTCTCCTCCAATATTTCTATGAAGGACTTCTCCCCATTGAGAGACAAATGCTTGATGCTTCAGCGGGAGGAGCTTTGGTTGACAAAACACCCGTGGCTGCCAAGACTCTAATTGCAAATCGAGCCTTGAATGCGCAACAATACGAAGGAGTTGGACAGAGAGAAGGGCCACGGCAACAACAAGTGAATGAGGTAAATGCAATTTCAGAATTACAATCTCAAATGGCTAATCTCACTCTTCTTTTGACACAGGTTGTGGATGGAAACAAAGCACAAGGGCCGGCCATATGTGGAGTGTGTTCTATGCAGGGACATCTCAACGATCAATGCCCTCAATTGATTGAGAATGGGGGGTGGGAAACTGCCCAAGCCGTGGGTTTCCAAGGCCAAACCCAACAAAGACACGACCCCTACTCAAACACATACAATCCGGGATGGAGAGATCATCCAAACTTCAAGTGGAGGGATTCTCAGCAAGCACAGCCACAAAGCGGATTTAGACAGCCCCCTGGGATGTTTCCAAGGCCGTATGCAGCCCCACAACCTCACCCAACTTCGGCCCAAACCAATTCAGGTTCGTCGTTAAATAATGATAAAATTCTTCAAGCACTAACCTCTTTGACGCAGGACATGCAGAGCATAAAAAATCAAGCTAAAGAGGTGGATGAATTGAAGAAACAAATGGGTCAAATGGCTGAATTCATGGGCCAATTCCGAGAACAAGGCAGGTTGCCTAGTTCAACCGTTGTTAATCCTAAGGGAGGATTTGAAACTGCCCAAGCAATCCCGTTGAGAAGTGGTAAGCAGGTTGGAACTGATTCACAACCATCTAGATCAAGTCAAGAAGAGGACAAGAAGCTGCAATTGGAGGAGGATGAAGCACCCAAACCCACGGCAAGGAATGCACAATCCTTGCCGCAGCCAATCCCCACTTCAAAACCGTCCTCAACCATCAAGGTAAGTTCCAATATGAATTCTTCAAGCTCTACTCCACTAATTGTGCCCTTTCCTGGCAGGTTGCGGCAATCAAAGAAAGAGGATGCTGAAAAAGACATTCTAGAGACATTCCGGAAAGTTCAAGTCAATATCCCACTCCTTGATGCAATAAAGCAAGTCCCAAGGTATGCTAAGTTTTTGAAAGAGCTTTGTACAACAAGGAGAAGGATTTCTAACAAAGAAGTGGTTCAAGTAAGTGAGAATGTCTCTGCTGTTTTACAAAGGAAATTACCCCCTAAATGCAAAGATCCGGGTAGTTTTACAATTCCTTGCGTTATTGGTAGTACTAAGTTTGAACATGCTATGTTAGACTTAGGAGCTTCAATTAATGTCATGCCATACTCTATTTATGCATCCATGAACTTAGGTGAGCTTAAAAACGATGGTGTTATTATCCAATTAGCCGATCGTTCTAATGCATATCCAAAAGGAGTTTTGGAAGATGTTTTGGTGCAGGTTGGAAATCTGATTTTTCCAGCGGATTTTTATGGAGGATACACCCCATTCTACCCCATTGCCGATCCTCCTTGGGAGACCTTTCATGAAAACAGCCCGCACCAAGATCGATGTGTTCAAAGGGACGTTGACAATGGAATTTGATGGGGAAGTTATTGATTTCAATCTTGCTGAAACTATTAAATTTCCTAAAGAAAATCATTCTTGTTTTGCTATTGATATATTCGATGAATTGGCGCAGGATTACCTTGATTCCTTGGATAGGGATCCCCTTGAATCAACAATTGCACAAGGAATTGGGCAAAAACCCAATATTGCCGTGCCTATAAGTGAAGAAGAGGCCGAGATGGTGGCTGCCCTAGAGTCACTACCTCAGCACCATGGTAAGCCTTCAAAACCAATTCCAATTCCAATTTCTACTAACAAGTTGTTACCCTCAGTGATTCAGGCACCCGTACTGGAGCTTAAACCATTGCCGGATCATTTGAAGTACGTCTTTTTGGGAGATAACGAGACATTGCCCGTCATTGTATCCTCCACACTCACGGCAACAGAGGAAGGAAAGTTAATTCAGGTGTTGAAAGAGCACAAAACAGCCATTGGATGGACATTGGCTGATATTAGGGGGATTACCCCTACAACATGCATGCATCGCATACTTCTAGAGGAGGGGGCTAAACCAACTCGAGAGGCTCAACGCCGACTCAACCCTCCAATGATGGAAGTTGTGAAGAAGGAGATTATAAAGCTTCTTGATTGTGGAGTAATTTATCCAATCTCAGATAGCCGTTGGGTTTCACCGGTGCAATGTGTTCCAAAGAAATCCGGAGTCACTGTGGTGAAGAATGCCGAGAATGAACTTGTGCCCACACGTATCCAAACAGGTTGGAGAGTGTGCATTGACTATAGGAAGCTAAACGCCACCACGAGGAAGGACCACTTCCCTTTGCCGTTCATTGATCAAATGCTTGAAAGGTTAGCCGGTCATTCTTTTTATTGTTTTCTTGATGGGTACTCTGGATATAATCAGATTGTTATAGCTCCGGATGACCAAGAAAAGACCACTTTCACGTGCCCCTTTGGTACCTTTGCCTATCGTCGCATGCCATTCGGTTTATGCAATGCACCTGCCACCTTTCAAAGATGCATGGTAAGTATCTTTTCAGATTTTGTGGAGAAAATTATTGAGGTATTCATGATTCGTTTGATGGGTGCTTAGATAATCTCACTTTGATTCTAAAACGTTGCATTGAAACTAACCTTGTTTTGAATTGGGAAAAATGTCACTTTATGGTAAAACAAGGCATAGTTTTAGGTCATATCATTTCAGAAAGAGGAATTGAGGTTGATAAATCAAAAATAGATCTTGTACGCTACTTACCCTCTCCTACTTCGGTTAGAGAGGTTCGTTCTTTTCTTGGACATGCAGGATTCTATAGGCGATTCATCAAGGACTTTTCAAAGATTTCAAACCCTCTTTGCCGTCTCCTCCAGAAAGATGTGGCTTTTGACTTCAACGAGGAATGTGAGAAGGCATTCAAACACCTCAAAGAGATGCTAACTTCGGCCCCCATCATAGTCCCACCAGATTGGAGCCTTCCTTTTGAGCTTATGTGTGATGCTTCGGATTATGCATTAGGAGCTGTTTTGGGACAAAGGAAGGACAAGAAGCCCCATGTCATCTATTATGCATCTCGGACCTTGAATGATGCACAATTGAATTACTCTACCACTGAAAAAGAACTTCTTGCTGTTGTGTTTGCTTTAGATAAGTTTCGTTCTTATTTACTTGGTACTAAAGTTATTATTTACACTGACCATGCAGCTTTGAAGTATTTGTTCACCAAGAAAGAGGCCAAACCAAGACTCATTCGCTGGATGCTTCTTCTCCAAGAGTTCGATATTGAAATCCGGGACAAGAAGGGGAGTGAAAACGTGGTGGCTGATCACTTGAGCCGTATGGTGCATGAGGAGGATGCCGTGCCTATCCAAGAGACATTCCCAGATGAGCAGCTGCTGTCCATCAAGGTAAGTGAGCCATGGTATGCTGATGTAGTAAATTATTTGGTGTCTAAACACATTCCAAGAGAGCTAAACAAGCACCAAAGTGATAAACTTAAAAAGGATGCACGTTCTTATGTTTGGGATGACCCATACTTGTGGAAATATTGCCCTGATCAGGTTCTACGTAGGTGTGTGCATGATTCTGAGTTCAATTCAATTTTAACTTTTTGTCACACCTATGCATGTGGAGGTCACTTTGGTACTCAAAGAACAGCACATAAAGTTTTAGAATGTGGATTTTATTGGCCTACTATCTTTAGAGATGCTAGAACTTTTTGTATGACTTGTGATAGATGTCAAAGAACGGGCAATATAGGTCCTAAACAACAAATGCCGCAACACCCCATATTTAGTGTTGAAACCTTTGATGTTTGGGGTATTGATTTCATGGGTCCTTTCCCTTCCTCACATGGTTTCCTTTATATTTTGCTTGTTGTGGATTATGTGTCGAAATGGGTGGAAGCAAAAGCCACCCGAACTAATGATTCTAAAGTGGTTGCAGATTTTGTTAGAACTAACATATTTGCTAGATTTGGAATGCCAAGAGTCCTAATCAGTGATGGGGGTTCCCATTTTTGCAATCGAACCATTGAGGCGCTGCTCAAGAAGTATAATGTCACGCATAAGGTTTCAACACCTTATCACCCTCAAACCAGTGGGCAAGCCGAGGTTTCAAATAGAGAAATCAAGCAGATTTTGGAGAAAACTGTAGGGCCAACTCGGAAGGATTGGAGTTTGCGTTTGAATGATGCATTGTGGGCATATCGCACTGCCTATAAAACCCCAATTGGAATGTCCCCATTTCGGCTAGTCTATGGGAAACCATGTCATCTTCCCGTCGAGTTAGAACATCGTGCACATTGGGCTGTCAAAACATTCAACATGGACATTGATGCCGCAGGTCTTCATAGAAAGCTTCAATTGAATGAGCTAGAAGAAATTAGGAATGAAGCTTATGAGAATGCACGGATCTACAAGGAGAAAACAAAGGCATTCCATGACAAGATGATTCGTAGCAAGCTGTTCTCTATAGGGCAGAAAGTGTTACTTTTCAATTCTCGCCTTCGTCTATTTCCAGGTAAGTTGCGTTCTAAGTGGATTGGTCCTTTTGTGGTTTCTAATGTTTTTCCTCATGGTGCAGTCCAAATTCAAAGTTTAAAAACGCAACAAGAATTCAAAGTGAATGGACATCGATTGAAGCCATATTATGAGCACTTTGAAGAGCACATTACGGAGGACATATCCTTTAATGCCGTGGGCCCCATTGAAGAATAGAGGGAAGGTTCGTCCGGCTGGAAGACGTTAAAGCAAGCGCTTCTTGGGAGGTAACCCATGCAAATAAAGACGACCTAGGAACTCTCCGGCTCCACAACCAGATTTGCGTTTCTAAACTCTCACTCTTTATTGCTTTTCCTTTGCCATCTTGTTATGTTAGTTAGTTGTGTTGATTGCTGTTTGCTTTCTGTGAGTATATGTTTGAAACATTGAGGACAATGTTTGGTTTAAGTGTGGGGGGGTAACAAAGTGTTTTTTGCATGAAATTCGTGGGTTTTTATCACCTATCACTTTAAATGTTGTTTTCAGTGTTTTTAAGTGTTTTTAAGCTGTTTTGGAGTCTTTTAGTGTGTTTTGAAAAGAAAATCCGAAAATACCATAAAAATTTGAAAAATTGTTTTGAAAAACCCAAAAAGAGTTGTTTTTGTGTGTTTGTTTGTGTCTTAGGGTACCTTCCAACACAATGATGAGGATTTGGTTTTTAATTGCATAACTGTTAAAGAAAGTTACAAACTTGGATTGACGTTTGATATACTCTTTGGTTTATGCTTGGTTGTAGTTGACATTCATGAATTCACATGTAATCACAAAAAGGATAAAATCAGTTTTTGTAACATGCTTGAAGGAAGTAACTCAAACTAGCGCTACAACCCTGAGAGACTTGAGCCTTTAACGTTCTTTGGAGAGTTAAAAATCTGTGCATTCTTTGTTTTCTAAAGTCGTTGCATGATCTCATTATTCTTTGTTTGGTTGCTACTTAGAAGGCATTTCATTATTTAGTTCCAAATACTAGAACTCATACCCGTTTCATTCAAAGCATGAAATTGATTAGCATAACACATAATCAAGATGAAGTTGTTTAGTTTAAAACCAGAGCTAAAAAGCCTAACCCTTTGCATATGTATTGTAGGTTTAACCCTTTTGAGCCTTGTTTAGCCTATGTTCTTTGTTTACCCACATTATCCTTACCTAGCCTAGATTAGGACCATCCTTACCCTTGTTTTTAAGGCGTAGCTAAGCATGACCTAAGAATGAATTCCCTTTGTTCGTTATTTGGGCAGCAAACAAGTGTGGGGGAAGGGATTTATGTGTCTGATTGTGTGCTAACAAGACAAACAAGGGCACGGGTGAAGAAGCAAAAAGGAAAAAAAAAAAAAAAAAAAGAAGAGAAAAATTCGTGTGAAAAAGAAAAGAAAAAAAGAAAAGTTGTGAAAAAGTATGAAAAGTGTTCAAAATAAGTGAGATTAAAGCTCACACGTGTTGATTGTTGAAGAAGGGGTCCAAAAAGTTGAATTCGGCCCAAAAATATGTGTAATCTTCCCCTTTGTGTTCAAAGTGTACGGCTGCATTCAAGAAAGGGAGTTCTAAGTGTCATATTCATTGCTTTGCTTGCTATTGCTTTAAGAACGTTTGTTTTTCCTATCCTTTCTTTGTTAGCCAATACCCCCTAGCCCCGTTATAACCCTATACTTCAATCTTGAGTGTTATGTGTTTCAATATGTGGAGTTTCGGATTGGTATGAGCATATGGTGTCCCTGGTTCTCGCATCTAAGTAGTAGCATTCCATTCATGAGATCATATCTATACATGCATTCCAGAAATTGCTTTCTTTGTTACACATATGTGAGTATTAGTTTTCATATTTACATCAATCTTCTCACATATAACTAGTGTAGGGAGTGTAGTCAGAAAATCTGTGTGATTGAGTGCATATCTAGTAAGGAATTGAGGGATTCTCTAAGGCATGTTACTACATTCAAAATGTTGTTTTAATTGATTAAATGCGAGCTAATGTGTGGTAACTTTGACTAAGTATGTGCTCAAGGGTAGGGATAACTAAAATCTGTGAGAGTAATGATCTTTGGCATGTTATGTATCATTGAAGATCCCTGAGGTGAACGTTGGAAGGTTTAGGTTACGTTTTGTTTGTTTTGTTTTGCTTGAGGACTAGCAAAAGCTAAGTGTGGGGGAATTTGATAGGAGCATATTTATGCTACTTAGTTAGTGTGTTTCCTTGCATTTGCTTAGCTATTTGTTGCTTAGTATAGTGTTTAAAGTCATTTTCGTGTGTTTTTAGGTCCAAGAAGCAAAGTTGGCAAAAAGAGGCATTTTGGAGCATTTTAGAGCAAATCTGGGCTTGGAATGGATAGCACAAGCAATGGGCATGAAGATGGACGAATTTGGAGTTTAAATGAAGTTGGGAATATGTTTCAAGGTTGGAGAAATAAATTCAAATCATTGAAGATAAGGAATCAGCTCAAAAGAAGGAGGATTATCCAAAACATTATCCAAACAACCTTATCTTATCTTACCTTATCCAATCCTTATCTTATCTTAACAAACCTTATCCTATCCTAATCCTTTTCTAATTCAATTCCTGGTACAATGAGGGTTTATTTTCTGATTGGGGGACATTTAAATTGAGTTTCTAGAAACCCTAAGCCTTGCCGCACCTAGCTTTTCAGAAAACTTGATTTCCTTGCCTTGCAAGGCTTTCTAGAAGCCTTATCCCTCCTTATCCAAGTCTGCCGCACCTTAGGCCCTTTCCCATTGGAAATCTGATTGTTTTGAGCCTATTTCTGAATGGATTTGGCTTTCTAGAAGTCCCAATCTGATTCACCTAGGGTTTTGGTGCCTATATATATACTAATCAATCCTTTGCCGTGCACAACACCCTCCATACACAACCATTCACGCCAGAAATCATCCACCACCCCCTGCCGTGCCATATCATCCACACAAACCCAGAAAACCCCTCTTGTGCCGCAGCTATTCAAGGAAGGAGAAGGTGCCACTCTAAGTCGTGACTACTGCTGGAGCGTTCTTAGGTGTTGTCTATCTTTGTTTTCAATGTTTCAATACAGTTTTCTTTGTTTAATTGCTATCATGAGGAACTAAACCCCTATTAGTTAGAGGGGGAATTTGAAGCCATGAATATATGTTTCTTATGATTTGATTTACTCCAGTTATGATTTCATAAATTGTGAATGTGGTTTGCTTAACTGTTTTATTAAGAACTTGTTCTTGTGTGTTGATTAAGGATGCATACTTAGTTTGCATGCATGAATTTGATGCTAGGATATAAGGGAATTTCACCTAATCGTTATGAACTTATATTCACAAGTAGTAAAGGTTGCTAGTCACAATCATGTTAAGTAAACCCTAGGCTGGATTAACATGCGTCTTCCATAGTTATGAATGCCTTGTCAATGTTTATGATTTCCATGGAACTTAATGATCTTTGATATGTATCTCTATCATGCGTATTCCATAGTTAGGGAACTTGATAAGAATAATTTGGTTGTGATGCGTTATCCATTCAATTCAATGAACTTAGGGAAATCTGGGAATTAATTAGTTCAATACAATTAATTCAAAGCATTGTCATTCATGGTTTATCGAAAGAATAACTGGAAATCAATTCGTATGCATATGTTCATGTGTGGAGAAGAACCCTCTAACTAGTTTTCACCCCTGAATTCACCTTTATCTCTTTCAATTTACTTTGTTTGCTTAAATCTGCTTAGTTTTGCTTAAATCGTCCAAAAACCCCCCTAGTTCTTAATTGAGTCTTAGTTTGTTTAAATTCGTCCAAATCTGTCCCCTTTTAGTGTTTTGAGTCTAACTAGTCCAAAAGTCATCCAATTCACTTCATAGAACCTGTTTTGAGTCTGTTTAAGTTAGTTTTAGTGTTTTGAGTCTATTTAGCCTGTTTTGAGTCTCTAGTGTCTAGAATCTGCCTAGTTGAGTTTTATTTGTTGTTTTAAGTTTGTTTTGTGTTATTTGAGTCAAGTTAGGTTGTCTAGAGTTAAAATTCGTCCAGATTGATCATAGTACCTGTTTTCATTGTCTAGAGTCCAGTTTTAGTGTTTTAGAGTTTAATTTGTGTAGATTAGCATCCCTTCTAATCCCCGGCCTAAAACGATCCCTACTTTCATATACTACGTCGATAGGGTTTTAATTTGAGTGTCAAGTAATTCTCACATCAAATTTTGGCGCCGTTGCCGGGGATTAGCAAATTTGCTAATCCCCCGTGTTTTTTGTTTTTGTTTCTGTTTTGCTTAGTTTTCTGATTTGTTTTGTTTTCTTTGTTTTAGGTACTAGTGTATGACTCGAAGTTCTCAACCCGTTCACGCACATATCTTGGAGTTTAACGACGATTTTGAACGAGATTTGAGAAGGAAGAGGAAGCACCCAGAACCTGATCTACTTAGTTCAAGTTCTAATTCCGAATCTGAAGTTGAAATTGAAGAAGATTTGGAAGAGGAGCACGACATGGCTGCAGATAACCGAACAATCAAAGAACTTTCAGCCTCGGGATTGGACAATGCGACCCCTTTATGCATTCAATATCCTAGGGCGGCTCAAGGCAAGACTGATGAGTTTGAATTGAAGTCTAGCTTGTTGCACCACATCCCCAAATTCCACGGGTTGTCCATGGAAGATCCAAACAAGCACTTGAAGGAATTTGAAGTGGTTTGTTCAAGCATGACCCCTGTCAATGTTGATGGGAGTATATTGAAGATGAAAGCCTTTCCATTCTCTCTTTTGGAAAAGGCTAAGGATTGGCTCTACGAACTAGCACCTGGAACCGTTACTTCGTGGGAAAGCATGAAGCGCGCATTCTTAGAGAAATTTTTCCCAACTTCAAGAGTCATTCTCTTGAGGAAAAAGATAAGTGGCATTCAACAAAACCAAGGGGAATCGTTTCCAGCCTATTATGAGCGTTTCAAGGCGCTTGTTGCTTCTTGTCCACAACACCAAATGAAGGAAGAGCTTCTCCTCCAATATTTCTATGAAGGACTTCTCCCCATTGAGAGACAAATGCTTGATGCTTCAGCGGGAGGAGCTTTGGTTGACAAAACACCCGTGGCTGCCAAGACTCTAATTGCAAATCGAGCCTTGAATGCGCAACAATACGAAGGAGTTGGACAGAGAGAAGGGCCACGGCAACAACAAGTGAATGAGGTAAATGCAATTTCAGAATTACAATCTCAAATGGCTAATCTCACTCTTCTTTTGACACAGAATTACAATATCAAGCAAGCAGTTAAACAAATTGAATTCACAACTTATGAAATCACAACTGAAGGTAATCAATTCATATTGCAAGTATGTTCATGGCTTTGAATCTTCCCCTAGCCAAAAGGAATTTAGTTCCTCATAATCGCAGAACAAAGAATAACAAGTTTATACATTGAAAACAAAAGAAAGAAAACACCTAAACGCTCCAGCAATCCTAACTTGAATGGCAGGCGCATCCAAGGGCTTTCCTTCTTCCTCTTTGCTGCGGCACAAGGGTTGTTGGTGAGTTTTGGGGATTATGAATGGTGTAGAAGGCTGGGTTTATGGCTAGGATGGATGTATGGTGCGGCAGGGAGTGTTTTTGGTCAGAAATTATGGAGAATGGTGAAGGATAGGTGCGGCTAGGGTTGGGGAAGGAATTCTGGCGAGACAGGTTGTGTGGATGGATTATAAAGCCCTTTTGTGGCTGCAACAAGGAAGTTTATTTAAAGGTTTTAGGGAAATTAAAACCCTAACTTATTTTGGTAATCAGAAATTAAGTCAAAAGCATCTAGAAAGAGGAAACAAAATCAGAAAACTAAAGGAAAGTGCCAGGATGTGCGGCCAGGACTTTAAATTAAAAAGGAATGTGTTTTAATGCAAGGAAACAGGAAATAACCCTCTCCCTTGCACGGCAAGGAAGATGAAAGGGGTAAGGAGGTGCGGCAAGGGTTCTTAGGTGGTCTAGGTCCTTCAATTTGTGTCCTAGAATGCAAAGGAAGCCTTCAAAGTTGCTGGAATTTGGAAACATTAAGGATTAGGAAAGGTAAACCAAAATAGGAAACCTTGGCTTAACTTTCCTACTTCAAGTAGGAATCCTTATGTGAGTAGGAATCCTTATGTGAGTAGGAATCCTCATGTGAGTAGGAATCCTCATTCTTCTAGGAATCCATCTTCAATTAGGAATCCTTCTTTGATTAGGAATCCTTACATCTTCAAGTCTTCAATTTCGTCCATTCCTTTTGCTCCAAACATGTGATATCCATTCCAAACCCAATTTTGCTCCAAAATGCTCCAAAATGCATCTTCTTGCATATTTTGTCTTTAGGACCTAGAAACACACGAAAATGGCTTTAAACACTAACATAACTAAGAAAACACAACATAAATGCACAAGAACAAGCCAACTAAGTCGCATAAATATGCTCCTATCATTATGAATGGTGTAGAAGGCTGGGTTAATGGCTAGGATGGATGTATGGTGCGGCAGAGAGTGGTGGATGATTTCTGGCGTGAATGATGTATATGGAGGGTGGTGTGCACGGCAAAGGGTGGAGAAATATATATATATATATATATATAGGCACCAAAAACCCTAGATGAATCAGATTAGGACTTCTAGAAAGCCAAATCCATCCAGAAATAGGTTCAAAACAATCAGATTTCTAATGGGAAAGGGCCTAAGGTGCGGCAGGTTTGGATAAGGAGGGATAAGGCTTCTAGAAAGCCTTGCAAGGCAAGGAAAAAGGATTCTAGAAGGGAAGGAGACGCCAGATTTCCAAGGTTCTAGAAGGAATGTGTTTTGTGGCAGATTTTGAGGTTTCTAGAAGGATTTGGGGCGCCACTTTTATAGGACAAGGGATAGGACTTCTAGAAATCAGGTTTTAAGTCCCCTAAACTGAAGAAAACAGGTTAGGATAAGATTAGGATAAGATTGGATAAGGTAAGGTAAGATAGGATAAGGATTGGATAAGATAAGATAAGATAAGGTTGTTTTAGATAATGTTTTGGATAATTCTCCTTCTTTTGAGCTGATTCCTTATCTTCTTTATCTTTGACTTCTTTCTTCCATCTTCTTAGCTTATTTCAAGCCTTTATATCTTCAATTTCGTCCATCAACTTGCCTCCATGCTTGCACTACCCAATCTTGGCCCAAAAATGCTCTAGAATGCTCCAAATTGCTTCTTTTTGCATACTTGCCCTTAGAACCTGAAAATACATCAAACTAGCTTAAAAGACTACTTTAACTAAGGAAAAACAACATAAATGCACAAGAACAAGCTACTAAGGTGCATAAATATGCTCCTATCATAATTCTAGGTTTGAATCTGCCATGTTAGACTTAGGTGCATCTATAAATGTCATGCCATATTCAATTTATGCATCTATGAACCTAGGAGCGTTGAAAAACGATGGTGTTATCATACAATTGGCTGATAGATCTAATGCCTATCCAAAGGGTGTTTTGGAGGATGTTTTGGTGCAAGTTAATCACTTGATATTCCCAGCGGATTTCTACGTGCTTGAAATGGATGAATCAGACCATTCCCCGTCATTGCCCATCCTCCTTGGAAGGCCATTCATGAAAACTGCTCGTACGAAGATTGATGTGTTTAATGGCACCTTGACGATGGAATTTGATGGGGAAGTTATTAATTTCAATCTTTCTGATTCTATGAAATACCCTAGTGAGAATCATTCATGTTTTGCTATTGATATAATTGACTCTTTGGCGCAGGACCATTTGGACAATTTGAAGGACGATGCACTTGAATTGGCCATTGCACAAGGAAGGGATATGCACAACATTGAAACAGCCACAAAAGCAACCCACGGCATGCATGAAGCATCCTTTGCCGTGCCCCCTAGTGAGGATGTCATTGAGATGGTGGCTGCCCTTGAGTCACTGCCATCACAATCTGGTAAGTTTTTGGACCCCATTTTAAGTTCAGTTTCGGCTAATAAGATGCTTCCCTCAGTTGTGCAGCCACCTACACTTGAACTTAAGCCTCATTTGAAGTACGTTTTCTTGGGAGAAGATGAGACGTTGCCCGTCATCATCTCATCCTCACTCACGGCACAAGAGGAAAACAAATTGGTGAGGGTGCTAAAAGAGTACAAAACAGCAATTGGATGGACTTTGGCCGACATAAAGGGAATTAGCCCTACCACGTGCATGCATCGCGTACTTCTAGAGGAGGGGTCCAAAACATCTCGAGAGGCTCAACGCCGTCTCAACCCTCCAATGATGGAAGTTGTGAAGAAGGAGATAATCAAGCTTTTGGATTGTGGAGTGATCTATCCAATCTCGGATAGTAGGTGGGTTTCACCCGTTCAATGTGTGCCAAAGAAATCTGGCGTGACAGTGGTAGCCAATGCCGAGAATGAACTTGTTCCTACACGCATTCAAACCCGTTGGAGGGTGTGCATCGACTATAGGAAGCTAAATGCCACCACGAGGAAGGATCACTTCCCATTGCCATTTATTGACCAAATGCTTGAGAGGTTAGCGGGTTATGCTTTCTATTGTCGATGCACACCCTCCAACCGGTTTGAATGCGTGTAGGAACAAGTTCATTCCCCGGCAACGGCGCCAAAAATTTGATGCGTAATATATAAGCACACAAATTAAACCCTCTTTTTATCAATTGTAGCAAAGTATGTAAGCAGGGATCGTTCTAGGCCGGGGATTAGGAGGGATTGCTAAACCACTTGAAAACTGACTCAAAAACTTAAAACAAAGTTAAAACACTAAATTAGACTCAAAGAATGCAAAAATATACTCTAAAACACTAAAACAAACCAAAAGACTCAAAACAGCAAACAAACACTCAAAACTGCCTTAAAACCACTTTCTGGGCAGTTTTGAGCACTAGGGAAGATTTTGGACGAAAACAGTTTATAACTTGACTCAAGACACTTAAAAACACAAACTAAATTGATTTCTAACTAATTTGACACTTCAAAATAAAGGGGGAATTGGTTTTGACGAAATTGAAAACAAAACATAAACTTTGTAAAACAAAACAGATTGTAAAACGAAATTGGTTTAAATTAATGGATGGAAGGCTAGCTAAGGGGTTCTTCTCCACACATGTCATACTTGCATACAAAAAGATTTCTAATTGCTTTTCAATAAACCATGGATTCTCAACGCCCCAGATTAACCGTGAATTGCACTAATTAACCCTCAGATTTCCCTAATTTTATTGAATTGGATGATTGCATACGACAACTCAAAACATTCCCCACAAGTTCCCTACATGAATTGCATAATAGAGATACAAGCAAAGATCATTAAGTTCTTTGAAAATCATAAGCATTGACAAGGCACTCATAACTATGAATTGCATGATACTTATGCCAGGAATTTACTTAACACGATTGAGATCATCAACCTTTACTACTTGTGAATATAATTCTGTAACGATTAGGTGAAACTTCCTTATATCCTAGCATTAGATTTATGCATGACAATTAAGCGTGCACTCTCAACTAACACACACAAATCAGTTTAATTCAAATAGATAAGTAAATTGAATTCACAACTTATGAAACGCAATTAGAGGTAATCAAGTCATATAGCAAGCATAAACATGGTTTCGAATCACCCCCTAGCCAAGGGGAGTTTAGTTCCTCATACTCACAGAACAAAGAGTATTGAAATTAAACATTGAAATCAAAGGAAAGGAAACACCTAAAACTTCCAGCAATTCGAACTTGAATGGCATGCACGTCCACGGCTCCTTCTCCTCCTCTTTGCTGCGGCACAAGGTCTAGGGACAGATTTTGGGGGTTATGAATGGTGTAGAAGGCTGGGTTAATGGCTAGGATGGATGTATGGTGCGGCAGGTAGTGAATTAGGTCAGAAACTATGGAGAATGGTGCAGGATGGGTGCGGCAGAGAGTGGTGGATGATTTCTGGCGTGAATGATGTATATGGAGGGTGGTGGTTCACGGCAAAGGTGGAGAATATATATATGGGCACCAAGAACCCTAGATGAATCAGATTAGGACTTCTAGAAAGCCAAATCCATCCAGAAATAGGTTTAAAACAATCAGATTTCTAATGGGAAAAGGCCTAAGGTGCGGCAGGTTTGGATAAGAAGGGATAAGGCTTCTAGAAATCAGGTTTTAAGTCCCCTAAACTGAAGAAAACAGGTTAGGATAAGATTAGGATAAGATAAGATAAGATAAGGTAAGGATTGGATAAGATAAGATAAGATAAGGTTGTTTTGGATAATGTTTTGGATAATTCTCCTCCTTTTGAGCTGATTCCTTATCTTCAATGATTTGAATTTATTTCTCCAACCTTGAAACATATTCCTAACTCCATTTAGACTCCAAATTCGTCCATCTTCATGCCCATTGCTTGTGCTATCCATTCCAAGCCCAGATTTGCTCTAAAATGCTCCAAAATGCATCTTTTTGCCAACTTTGCTTCTTGGACCTAAAAACACACGAAAATGACTTTAAACACTATACTAAGCAACAACTAGCTAAGCAAATGCAAGAAAACACACTAAATAAGTAGCATAAATATGCTCCTATCAAATTCCCCCACACTTAGCTTTTGCTAGTCCTCGAGCAAAACAAAACAAACAAAATGTAACCTAAACCTTCCAACAATTGTCTCAGGGATTTCCAATACACATGACATGTTAAAAATCATCATTCCCACATATTTTGGTCATCTTTACGCTTAAGCACATACTTAATCATAGTCACTACTTACTAATTCACAAATAACCAATTAAAACGATGTTTTGAATGCAGTAACATGCCTTAGAGAATTCCCTCAATTCCTTACTAGATATGCACTCTATTTTCACACACATTTTCTGACTACACACCCTACACTAGGTATATGTGAGAAGATTGATGTAAATATGAAAACGAACACTCACATATGTTTACAACAAAGAAAGCAATTTCTGGAGTTAATAAGCATGTTAGATATGATCTCATGAATGGAATGCTACTACTTAGATGCGAGAACCAGGGATACCATATGCTCATATCAATCCCAAACTCCACATATTGAAACACACAACACTCAAGATTGAAGCATAGGGTTGTAACGGGGCTTTGGGGAGTTGGCTATCAAAGAAAGGTAAAGAAAACAAACGTTCTTAAAGCAATAGCAAGCAAAATAATGGATATGACACTTAGAATTCCCTTTAGCATGCAGAAATCAACTTTGAAACACAAGGGAAGTTTCAAGCAACAAATAGGGCCGGATTTAATGTTTTAGACCCTTCCTTCAACAAACAACACTTGAGAACTCTTTTCCACATCTTTTCAACTCCTTTTTCATTCTTTTCACAACATTTCTTTTTTTCTTTCTATTTTCCACGAATTTTTCTTCTTCTTCTTTTTTTCCTTTTCTTTGCCGTGCCTCATTCAAGACTTTGGCACACCCACAACAAAACTCACTTCCCCCACACTTGTTTTCTGCCAAACAATGATCAAAAGGAATTTATATTGAGTCATGCATTACTGTGCTTCAAGAACAAAGGTATGGATGGTCCTAATCTAGGCTAGGTGAGGATAATGTGGGTTAACAAAGAACATCGGCTAAACAAGGCTCAACGGGGTTAAAACCTACAAAACACAATGGAATAGGGAGATACGGCAATTTGGCTATGGTGGTCACTACACAACTTCATCTTGAATATGTGTTATGCAAATCAATAACATGCTTAGAATGAATTGGGCATGAGTTCTAGTGTTTGGAACTAAATGATGAAACGCCTTCTAAGTAGCAACCAAGCAAAGAATAATGAGATCATGCAACGACTTTAGAAAACAACAATGCACAGATTATTAACTCTCCAAAGAACGTTTAGGCTCAAGTCTCACAAGGTTGTAGCGTTAGTTTGAGTTCCTTCCTTCAAGCATGTTACAAAAATTGATTTTTCTTTGATGATTGCATGTGAATTCATAAGTTATAACCACAACCAAGCATAAACCAAAGAGTAAATCAAACTTTCATCCATGTTTACAACTCTCTTTAACAGTCATGCAATTACAAACCGAATCCTCATCATTGTGTTGGAAGGTACCCTAAGACACAAACAAACACACAAAAACAACTCTTTCTGGGTTTTTTAAAACAATTTTTCAAAATTTTATGGGATTTTCGGATTTTTAAGTCAAAACACACTAAAACACACCAAAACAGCTTAAAAACACTTAAAAACAGCAAGGAACAACATTAGAAGTTATGGGTGATCAAACCCTCCGAAATTGCATCAAAACAGTTTGGTTACCCCCCCACACTTAAATCAAACATTGTCCTCAATGTTTCAAGCATAACCTAACACAAAGAAGCAACAAACAAACAAAACAGGAACTAAACATGGCAGAAACGAAAACAACAACAAAGAGAAGGGTTTAGGAACGCAAATCTGGAATTGGAATGCTCCCTCGATCTTCCTTTGTTGAATGCATGGGTTGCCTCCCAAGTAGCGCTTGCTTTAACGTCGTACAGCCGGACAAAGAACCCAATCACTCCAGATTGGAGCCCACGGCATCCAAGGAGAGGTCATCCACGGTTTGCTCCACAAAGTTCTCATAATAGGGCTTCAAACGATGCCCGTTCACCTTGAATTCATGCCCCGTTTTCAAGCTTCGGATTTGGACTGCACCATGAACAAAAACATTAGTAATAACAAACGGTCCAATCTACTTAGAACGTAACTTACCGGGAAACAATCGTAAACGGGAATTGAACAATAGCACTTTCTGCCCAATTGAGAATGATTTCCCACGGATCATGTTGTCATGGAAAGCTTTGGTCTTTTGCTTGTAAATGCTCGCATTCTCGTATGCCTCATGCCGTATCTCATCAAGCTCATTCAATTGGAATTTCCTATGACTGCCCGCTTCATCTAGGTTCATGTTAAACTTCTTGACGGCCCAATGAGCTTTGTGCTCCAACTCAACGGGGAGATGGCACGGCTTGCCATAGACAAGCCGAAAGGGGGACATCCCAATGGGTGTTTTGCATGCCGTACGATACGCCCAAAGTGCATCATCTAGCCGTAAACTCCAATCCTTCCTTGTGGGCCCAACAGTCTTTTCTAGTATTTGCTTTATCTCTCGGTTAGAAACCTCGGCTTGGCCATTTGTTTGAGGATGGTAAGGTGTAGAAACCTTATGGTTGACATTGTATTTCCTCAATAACGCCTCAATGGTCCGGTTGCAAAAGTGTGACCCTCCATCACTAATGATCACTCTTGGCATGCCAAACCTTGCAAATATGTTAGTTCTAATAAAATCTGCAACCACTTTAGAATCATTAGTCCGGGTGGCTCTTGCTTCCACCCACTTCGACACATAATCAACCGCAAGCAAAATATACATGAAACCATGCGATGACGGAAAAGGACCCATAAAATCAATACCCCAAACATCAAAAATTTCAACATTTAGGATAGGAACATGCGGCATTTGGTCCTTTGCACTAATATTACCCATTCTTTGGCATTTATCACATGTTAAACAAAAAGTTCTAGCGTCTTTAAAAATACTAGGCCAATAGAATCCACATTGTAACACTTTGAGGGCTGTTCTTTGTGTGCCAAAGTGCCCTCCACATGCATATGTATGACAAAAACTCAGAATTGAATGAAATTCAGAATCGTGCACACATCGACGTACAATTTGATCAGGGCAAAATTTCCATAAATATGGATCATCCCACACATAAAACCGTGCATCATGTCTAAGTTTATCACGTTGGTGCCTAGTGAAATTGCTTGGAATTCGTTTTGACACCAAAAAGTTCACCAAATCAGCATACCAAGGCTCACTAACCTTTATTGACAGCAATTGTTCATCAGGGAATGTCTCCAAAATAGGTAGAGACTCCTCGTTATGCACCATTCGGCTGAGGTGGTCAGCCACCACGTTTTCACTTCCCTTCCTGTCACGAATCTCAATGTCGAACTCTTGAAGTAGCAATATCCAGCGAATTAGCCGTGGCTTGGCCTCCTTTTTGGTGAGCAAGTACTTCAATGCTGCATGGTCAGTGAACACAATTACTTTAGTACCAATTAGATATGATCTAAACTTATCTAAAGCAAAAACAACGGCAAGAAGTTCTTTTTCCGTAGTGGAATAGTTCAACTGGGCATCATTCAATGTTCGTGAGGCATAGTAGATGACATGCGGCCTCTTGTCCTTTCTTTGTCCCAAAACAGCCCCTAAAGCATAATCGGACGCATCACACATAAGCTCGAAAGGTAGGCTCCAATCTGGTGGAACAATAATGGGTGCCGTGGTCAACAACTCCTTGAGTTGGTTGAATGATGCCGTGCACTCCTTGGTGAATTCAAACGCCACTTCTTTTTGTAGGAGACGGCAAAGAGGTTGTGCAACCTTTGAGAAATCTTTGATAAACCTACGATAGAAACCTGCATGGCCAAGAAAAGAACGAACCTCTCTAACCGAAGTCGGAGAGGGTAAGTGACGTACAAGATCTATTTTTGACTTATCAACCTCAATGCCATTTTCAGAGATGATATGACCTAGAACTATGCCTTGCTTAACCATGAAATGACATTTTTCCCAATTGAGAACAAGGTTAGTTTCAACGCAACGTTTTAGAATCAAACTAAGATTATGCAAGCAACCATCAAAGGAGTCACCAAAAACGCTAAAATCATCCATGAAAACTTCAATTATTTTCTCAACATAATCAGAAAATATGCTCATCATGCATCTTTGAAATGTGGCAGGTGCATTACATAAACCAAAAGGCATGCGACGATATGCAAAAGTACCAAAGGGGCATGTGAAAGTAGTTTTTTCTTGATCCTCGGGTGCTATGACAATTTGATTATAACCATAATAACCATCAAGAAAACAATAGAAAGCATAACCCGCTAACCTCTCAAGCATTTGCAACTGTGCTAACCCGCTAACAGAACAAAGAGTATTGAAATTTCAAATTTTTGGCGCCGTTGCCGGGGATTAGCAACTGTGCTAATCCCTTGGATTGTTATTTTCGTTTGGTTTAATTAGATCAGATTCTGACCTTGTTTTTGTTTCTTGTTTAGGTACTAGTGTATGACTTGGAGTTCTCACCCAGTTCGTGAACATATTCTGGACTTTGACGCAGATTTCGAGCGAGAGTTAAGATGAAAGAGGAAGAATCCAGAAGCCAGTGAATCAAGTGCAAGTTCAGAGGCCGAATCTGAATTTGAAGAGGAAGTGGACGACATGGCTGTGGACAATTGTACAATGAAAGAGCTTTCAGCCTCAGGACTTGACAATGCCGTGCCCTTATGCATTCAATACCCTAGGGCGGCTCAAGGCAAAACTGATGAGTTTGAATTGAAGTCAAGCTTGTTGCATCACATTCCTAAGTACCACGGGCTGTCCATGGAAGATCCAAACAAGCATTTGAAGGAATTCGAGGTGGTGTGTTCAAGCATGACACCAATCAACGTAGATGGAAGTATTCTGATGATGAAGGCCTTCCCCTTTTCTCTCTTGGAAAAGGCAAAGGATTGGTTGTATGAATTGGCCCCCGGAACTGTCACATCATGGGAGAGCATGAAACGGGCTTTCTTGGAGAAGTTTTTCCCAACTTCTCGAGTCATCCTCCTACGAAAAAGGATAAGTGGAATTCAACAAGAAGCAGGTGAATCTTTTCCTACTTATTATGAACGTTTTAAATCTCTTGTTGCTTCATGTCCACAGCATCAGATGAAGGAGGAACTTCTCCTACAATATTTCTACGAGGGACTTCTACCAATCGAACGTCAAATGCTAGATGCCTCAGCGGGAGGAGCCTTGGTGGACAAGACCCCCACGGCAGCCAAGACATTGATAGCCAATCGAGCGTTGAACGCTCAACAATACGAAGGTGTTGGGCAAAGGAGCATCCCACGGCAACACCAAGTCAATGAGGTAAGTGCCATAACCGAACTTCAAAATCAAATGGCTAACCTTACTACTTTGCTTTCTCAGGTGGTGGAAGGTCCAAAAGTACAAAATGTAGCTTCTTGTGGCGTGTGCTCCATGCAAGGACATCCCACAGATAAGTGCCCACAACTGATAGAGAATGGAGGGTGGGAGACACTCAATGCCGTGGGTTTTGGCAATCAATACCAACCACGTGGGGATCCTTTTTCCAATACCTACAACCCTGGGTGGCGTGATCATCCAAATTTCAAATGGCGAGAACCCCAACAAGGCCAACAACAAAGCGGATTTAGGCAACAACCCCCGGGTTTCTATCAAAAGCCGTTGGCACCAACTCAAGCCCAAGCACAACCTGCCCAAAACAAATCAGGTTCTTCAATTGATAATGATCAGATTTTTCAATTACTAACTTCTATGGCGCAGGGTATGCAAACTAGGGACAAGAAGGTGGACGAGTTGGAGAAGCAAGTGGGACAGATTGCCGAGTTCATGGGGCAATTTCGAGAGCAAGGCAAGTTGCCAAGTTCAACCGTTGTGAATCCAAAAGGTGGATTCGAATCTGCAAAAGCCATGAGTCTGCGAAGTGGGAAGCAAGTAGGATCTGACCCTAAACCATCCAAATCATGTTCCAATGAGGAGGACGAGTTGAGAATTGAAGAGAAGGAGCAAAGCCCATTCACGGGAAAGGTGGAAACACCTTTGCCGCAAGCCCTAAGTGATCCTAAACCATCCAATTTGTCCAATAGAGGTAAAAACGTGTCAAATTCAGTTCCTACTAATGTTTTTCCTTCGAATGTTCCTTTTCCAAATAGGTTCAAGCAAACAAAGAAAGAAGAAGCAGAAAAGGACATTCTTGAGACGTTTAGGAAAGTTCAAGTCAATATTCCCCTTTTGGATGCAATTAAGCAAGTCCCCAGGTACGCCAAGTTCTTGAAGGAACTTTGCACTAATAGGAGGAGGATTTCGACCAAGGAGGTTGTAAAAGTGGGTGAAAACGTCTCAGCCATCTTGCAGCGCAAACTGCCCCCTAAATGCAAAGATCCGGGTAGTTTCACAATTCCGTGTGTTATTGGTAATTTGATGCGAAATATATAAGCACACAAATTAAACCCTCTTTTTATCAATTGTAGCAAAGTATGTAAGCAAGGATCGTTCTAGGCCGGGGATTAGGAGGGCTTGCTAAAACCTCTAAACTGACTCAAAAACATAAAAACAAAGTTAAAAACACTAATCTAGACTCAAAGAATGCAAGACTAAACTCTAAAACACTAGACAACCCAAAAGACTCAAAACAGCAAACAAACACTCAAAACTGCCTTAAAACCACTTTCTGGGCAGTTTTGAGCACTAGGGAAGATTTTGGACGAAAACAGTTTATAACTTGACTCAAGACACTTAAAAACACAAACTAAATTGATTTCTAACTAATTTGACACTTCAAAATAAAGGGGGAATTGGTTTTGACGAAATTGAAAACAAAACATAAACTTTGTAAAACAAAACAGATTGTAAAACGCAATTGGTTTAAATTAATGGATGGAAGGCTAGCTAAGGGGTTCTTCTCCACACATGTCATACTTGCATACAAAACGATTTCTAATTGCTTTTCAATAAACCATGGATTCTCAACGCCCCAGATTAACTGTGAATTGCACTAATTAACCCTCAGATTTTCCTAACGTTATTGAATTGGATGATTGCATACGACAACCCAAAACATTCCCCACAAGTTCCCTACATGAATTGCATAATAGAGATACAAGCAAGAATCATTAAGTTCTATGAAAACCATAAGCATTGACGAGGCATTCGTTACTATGAATTGCATGAAACTTATGCCAAGAATTTACTTAACGCGATTGTGATCAACAACCTTTACTACTTGCGAATATAAAGTTGTAACGATTAGGTGAAACTTCCTTATATCCTAGCATTAGATTTATGCATGACAATTAAGCGTGCACTCTCAACTAACACACACAAATCAGTTTAATTCAAATAGATAAGTAAATTGAATTCACAACTTATGAAACGCAATTAGAGGTAATCAAATCATATAGCAAGCATAAACATGGTTTCGAATCCCCCCCTAGCCAGAGGGGGTTTAGTTCCTCATACTCACAGAACAAAGAGTATTGAATTTAAACATTGAAATCAAAGGAAAGGAAACACCTAAAACTTCCAGCAATTCAAACTTGAATGGCATGCACATCCCAGGGCTCCTTCTCCTCCTCTTTGCTGCGGCACAAGGTCTAGGGACAGATTTTGGGGGTTATGAATGGTGTAGAAGGCTGGGTTAATGGCTAGGATGGATGTATGGTGCGGCAGAGAGTGGTGGATGATTTCTGGCGTGAATGATGTATATGGAGGGTGGTGTGCACGGCAAAGGGTGGAGAAATATATATATATAGAGGCACCAAAAACCCTAGATGAATCAGATTAGGACTTCTAGAAAGCCAAATCCATCCAGAAATAGGTTCAAAACAATCAGATTTCTAATGGGAAAGGGCCTAAGGTGCGGCAGGTTTGGATAAGGAGGGATAAGGCTTCTAGAAAGCCTTGCAAGGCAAGGAAAAAGGATTCTAGAAGGGAAGGAGACGCCAGATTTCCAAGGTTCTAGAAGGAATGTGTTTTGTGGCAGATTTTGAGGTTTCTAGAAGGATTTGGGGCGCCACTTTTATAGGACAAGGGATAGGACTTCTAGAAATCAGGTTTTAAGTCCCCTAAACTGAAGAAAACAGGTTAGGATAAGATTAGGATAAGATTGGA
Organism: Heteromeles arbutifolia; assembly: GCA_024362995.1. Classification (NCBI taxonomy): domain Eukaryota; kingdom Viridiplantae; phylum Streptophyta; class Magnoliopsida; order Rosales; family Rosaceae; genus Heteromeles; species Heteromeles arbutifolia. The sequence goes on along the minus strand of JANCRC010000002.1, from coordinate 29,935,436 downwards.
TAAGGTAAGGTAAGATAGGATAAGGATTGGATAAGATAAGATAAGATAAGGTTGTTTTAGATAATGTTTTGGATAATTCTCCTTCTTTTGAGCTGATTCCTTATCTTCTTTATCTTTGACTTCTTTCTTCCATCTTCTTAGCTGATTTCAAGCCTTTATATCTTCAATTTCGTCCATCAACTTGCCTCCATGCTTGCACTACCCAATCTTGGCCCAAAAATGCTCTAGAATGCTCCAAATTGCTTCTTTTTGCATACTTGCCCTTAGAACCTGAAAATACATCAAACTAGCTTAAAAGACTACTTTAACTAAGGAAAAACAACATAAATGCACAAGAACAAGCTAACTAAGGTGCATAAATATGCTCCTATCAAATTCCCCCACACTTAGCTTTTGCTAGTCCTCGAGCAAAACAAAACAAAGTAAACAAAACGAAACAAAACAAGTATAACACAACCTAAACCTTCCAACAATTGTCTCAGGGATTTCCAATGCACATGACACGTTAAAAATCATCATTCCCACAGATTTTGGCCATCTTTAAGCTTAAGCACATACTTAATCATAGTCACTACTTACTAGTTCACAAATAACCAATTAAAACGATGTTTTGAATGTAGTAACATGCCTTAGAGAATTCCCTCAATTCCTTACTAGATATGCACTCTATTCTCACTGATGCGAAATATAAAAGCACACAAATTAAACCCTCTTTTGACAATTGTAGTATATGAATAAGTAGGGATCGTTCTAAACCGGGGATTAGGAGGGCTTGCTAAAACCTCTAAACTGACTCAAAAACGTAAAAACAAAGTTGAAAACACTAGACTAGACTTAAAAGACTCAAAACAGGTTCACAAGACTCAAAATAGGCTTAAAACACTCAAAACTGCCTAAAAACACAAACTGGGCAGTTTTGGACTCTAAACACAAATTTGGACGAATTTGGGTTTTAACTGGACACAAGACACTTAAATACACAAACAAAACAGATTTTAAACACTTTGAAACAAGAAAGTAAAAGGGGGGTTTTGTTTTGGACGAATTTAAATTTAAGAAAACAGATTATAAACTAAAGCAGATTTTGGACGATTTTGGTAAAATATGGATGACGGGCTAGCTAGAGGCTCTTTCTCCACACATGACATGTATGCAAACGACTCGATTTCCAGTTACTCCTTCATTGAATTATGAACGACAATGCCCCAAATTAACCGTGACATCACTAGTTAACCCTTAGATTTTCCTTGTATTATTGGATTGGATGACATCATTCGACAACCCAAAGCATTCTTCAAAAGTCCCCTACATGACATCATAATAGAGATACAATCAAAGATCATTACGTTCAGTAAAAATCATAAGCATTGACAAAGCACTTGCAACTATGACATCATGTCACTCATGCTAGGAATTGAACTTAACGCAATCGTGACCAGCAACCTTCACTACTTGTGAATATAAGTTTGTAACGATTATGTGAAACTCCCTTATACTCTAGCATCAGATTTATGCATGCCAATTAAGTGTCGACCCTCAATCAACAAACACAAATAAGTTATCAATTCCATAGTTAAGCCAATTACATTCACAACTCACGAATTCATAACTGGAATTTATCAACTCAATTTGCATACATAATCATGGCTTTGAAATCACCCCTAGCCAAGAGGGGTTTAGCCACTCATGTTCACAGCAAAACAAAAGGAAAAGAAATTAAACATTGTAAACATAGAACGAATTACACCTAGAACGCTCCAACAATCAAGCTTGAACGTCCAAGAGTCCTTCCTTCTTCCTCCTTGCTGCGGCACAAAGGTGGGTGAAGTGTATGGGATGTGTTTTGGGGTCAGGAATGTGTTTTGGGTGAAAGGAAGTTGCGGCAAGGGAGTTGGGATGGTTTCTGGCGTGAATGAATGATTGGGTGAGTGAATGGATCTCTTTTGTGCGGCACAAGGAAGGTTTATTTAAGGAATTAGGGTAATAAAGCTAGGGAACAATTTAGGAAACAGAAATTAAATCAAAACCTGAAGGGAAAAAGGAATTAAAGTCAGAATCCCAAGGGAATTGGGCAAGTAGGTGCGGCAAAGGTGGAAAGGGTAAGGCAAGGCCTTGCAAGGCAAGGCAAAAGGGTTTCCTTTCTGTTTTAGGTCCAGATTTTGGGTAATAAAGGGATGCCTTGCACGGCAAGGATGGGGAAAGCCAGGGAAGGTGCGGCAAGAGTTCTTTAGGTACAAGGGAAGTTCACTTTGTGTCCTAAAATGTATAGGAAGCCTTCAATGTTGCTGGAACTTAGGAATATTTAGGATTAGGAAAGGTCAACCCAAAATAGGAAATATTGGCTTAACTTTCCTACTTCAAGTAGGAATCCTTCTTTGATTAGGAATCCTAACTTCTTCAAGTCTTCAATTTCGTCCATTCCTTTTGCTCCAAACATGTGATGTCCATCCCAAGCCCAATTTTGCTCCAAAAAGCTCCAAAATCTGCTTTCTTGCATACTTTGCCCTTAGAACCTGAAAACACACGAAAATGGCTTAAAAGACTAAAATAACTAAGAAAACACAACATAAATGCACAAGAACAAGCCAACTAAGTCGCCTAAATATGCTCCTATCAAATACCCCCACACTTAGCTTTTGCTAGTCCTCGAGCAAAACAAAACAAACAAAGAAAACAAAACGAAACAAAACAAACAAAACACAACCTACACCTTCCAACAATCACCTCAGGGATTTCCAATGCACATGACATGTCAAAAATCATCATTCCCACAGATTTTAGTCAACTTAACACTTGAGCACATACTTAATCATGGTCACCATTCACTAGCTCGCATTTAAGCAATTAAAACAACATTTTGAATGTAGTAACACGCCTTAGAGAATTCCCTCAATTCCTTACAAGATATGCACTCAATTTTCACTCAAAATTTCTGACTACACACCCTACACTAGGTATATGTGAGAAGATTGATGTAAACATGAAAACTAATACTCACATATGTTGCAACAAAGAAAGCAATTTCTGGAGTTAATAAGCTTGTTTAGATATGATCTCATGAATGGAATGCTACTACTTAGATGCGAGAACCAGTGACACCATATGCTCATACCAATTCCAAACTCCACATATTGAAACACATAACACCCAAGATCGAAGTTAAAGGGTTGTAACGGGGCTAAAGGTGTTGGGTAAGAAAGAAAGGATATGGAAAACAAGGGTTCTTAAAGAATAGCAAGCAAAGCAATGAAATCAACACTTAGAATTCACTTTTGAATGTAGAAATCACTTTAAACACAAAAAGGGAAGATTTACGCACTCTTAGGGCCGAATTCAATGTTTTGGACCCTTTCTTCAACAAACAACACTTTAGAACTCTTTTTCATATAATTTTCAACTCTTTTTCATTATTTTCACAACTTTTTCTTTTTCTTTTTCTTTTTCCACGAATTTTCTTTTTATCTCAAACCCATGCCTTATTTCTTTTTCTTGGCACACAAACACACACAAATCCCTTCCCCCACACTTGTTTTCTGCAAGAAGTCAATCAAAAGGAATTCTTTTTAAGTCATACTTCACTATGCTTCAAGAACAAGGGTATGGATGGTCCTAATCTAGGCTAGGTGAGGATAGTGTGGGTTAACAAAGAACATAGGCTAAACAAGGCTCAAAGGGGTTAAACCTACAAAACATATGAAAAGGGGGTACGGCTGTTTGGCTATGGTGGTCACTACACAACTTCATCTTGATATGTGGTATGCAAATCAATGTCATGCTTTGAATGGAACGGGCATGAGTTCTAGTATTTGGAACTAAATGATGAAACGCCTTCTAAGTAGCAACCAAGCAAAGAATAATGAGATCATGCAACGACTTTAGAAAGCAAGAATGCACAGATTATAACTCTCCAAAAGAATGTTTTAGGCTCAAGTCTCACAAGGTTGTAGCGTTAATTCGAGTTCCTTCCTTCAAGCATGTTACAAAAACTGATTTTATCCTCTAAGATTGCATGTGAATTCATAAATTATAACCACAACCAAGCATAAACCAAAGAGTAAATCAAACTTTCATCCATGTTATAACTTTCTTTAACAGCCATGCAATTAAAAACCAAATCCTCATCATTGTGTTGGAAGGTTCCCTAAGACACAAACATACACACAAACGACTCTTTTTGGGTTTTTCAAATTTTTATGAGATTTTCGGATTTTTATGCCAAAACACACTAAAACACAACAAAACAGCTTAAAAACACTTAAAAATAGCTTGAAACAACTCTTGAAGTAATGGGTGGTAAAATCCCACGAATTTGCATAAAAAACACTTTGTTACCCCCCCACACTTAAATCAAACATTGTCCTCAATGTTTCAAGCATAAACTCACACAAATCACAAGTAAACAAACAAACAGCAACTAAACAAACTAAACTTGGCAGAAACGAAACAACAAGAAAGAGAAGAGTTTAGGAACGCAAATCTGGAATTGGAGTGTTTCCTAGGTCCTCCTTTGTTGAATGCATGGGTTGCCTCCCAAGAAGCGCTTGCTTTAACGTCTTGCAGCCGGACGAAGAACTCATTCACTCCCCATTGGAGCCCACGGCCTGGAGAGGGACTTCCTCCGCAACCTGCCCCACGGCACTTTCATAGTATTGCTTCAATCGATGTCCGTTTACCTTGAATTCTTGCCCATTCCATAAGCTTTGGACTTGAACTGCACCATATGGAAAAACATTAGTAACAACAAAAGGTCCAATCCACTTGGAACGTAACTTACCAGGAAATAAACGTAAACGGGAATTGAAAAGCAACACTTTCTGCCCAATAGAGAATGTTTTGCCCCGAATCATCTGGTCATGAAACGCCTTTGTTTTCTCCTTGTAAATCCGGGCATTCTCATATGCTTCGTTCCTTAGCTCCTCAAGTTCATTCAATTGGAGCTTTCTATGCATTCCAGCAGCATCTAAGTCCAAATTGAATGTTTTCACAGCCCAATGCGCCTTGTGCTCTAGTTCTACAGGTAGGTGGCACGGCTTGCCATAGATCAGCCGAAATGGAGACATCCCTAGGGGTGTTTTGTAGGCTGTTCGATACGCCCACAGTGCATCGTCTAAACGCAAGCTCCAATCCTTTCGGGTTGCCCCAACGGTTTTCTCCAAGATTTGCTTGATTTCTCTATTTGAAACTTCGGCTTGGCCACTTGTTTGAGGATGATAAGGTGTTGAAACCTTATGCTTGACATCATATTTCTTAAACAGCGCCTCAATGGTTCGATTGCAAAAATGTGACCCTCCATCACTGATGAAGACCCGAGGCATCCCAAATCTAGAGAAAATGTTAGTTTTAATGAAATCTGCAACCACTCTAGAATTGTTAGTCCGGGTAGCCTTTGCTTCTACCCATTTGGAAACATAATCGACTGCAAGCAAGATATAAGTAAAACCAGAAGAAGAAGGGAAGGGCCCCATGAAATCAATACCCCAAACATCAAAAATTTCAACATTGAAGATAGGGGCTTGCGGCATCTGATCCTTGGCACCTATGCTACCTGTTCTTTGACATCTATCACATGTTAAGCAAAACATTCGAGCATCTTTGAACAATGTAGGCCAATAAAAACCACTTTCTAACACCTTAAGGGCTGTTCTTTGGGTACCAAAATGTCCCCCACATGCATAAGAATGGCAAAAGCTTAGAATTGGATTAAACTCAGATTCATGAACACATCTACGCACAATTTGATCAGGGCAAAATTTCCACAAATATGGGTCGTCCCAAACATAAAAACGTGCATCCTTTTTAAGTTTGTCACTTTGGGACTTGCTGAGAGTGTTTGGAATTTGCTTAGACACCAAATAGTTGACCAAATCAGCGTACCAAGGTATACTTACCTCAATGGACAGTAGTTGCTCATCTGGAAACGTTTCTGAAATGGGAATGGACTCCTCTTCACGCACCATCCGACTTAGGTGGTCAGCCACCACGTTTTCACACCCCTTTTTGTCCCTAATTTCAATGTCGAACTCTTGAAGTAAAAGCATCCAGCGAATGAGTCGTGGTTTAGCTTCCTTTTTGGTGAGCAAGTACTTCAGAGCTGCATGATCAGTGAAAACAATGACTTTAGTGCCAATTAAATAAGATCGAAACTTATCTAATGCAAATACAACAGCCAAGAGTTCTTTTTCAGTTGTGGAATAATTCAATTGGGCGTCATTTAAGGTGCGTGAAGCATAATAAATGACATGTGGCTGCTTGTTTTTCCTTTGGCCCAAAACAGCTCCAATTGCATAATCCGATGCATCACACATGAGCTTGAAGGGAATGCTCCAATCTGGTGGAGTGATGATTGGTGCCGTGGTGAGCAAGGTCTTGAGATGGTTGAATGCTTTCTCACATGCCTCATTGAATTCAAAAGACACTTCCTTTTGTAGGAGACGGCATAGGGGCTGTGCAATCTTTGAAAAATCCTTGATAAATCGTCTATAGAATCCTGCATGACCAAGGAAAGAACGAACCTCTCTAACCGAAGTAGGAGAGGGTAAGTAACGTACAAGATCTATTTTAGACTTATCAACCTCAATACCTTTTTCAGAGATTATGTGACCCAAAACAATACCTTGTTTAACCATGAAATGACACTTCTCCCAATTTAACACAAGGTTTGTTTCCACACAACGTTTCAAGATTAAAGTGAGATTATCCAAGCAATTATCGAATGAATCACCAAACACACTAAAATCATCCATGAATATCTCAATAATCCTTTCAACATAATCAGAAAATATACTAACCATACACCTTTGAAACGTGGCAGGGGCATTGCACAATCCGAATGGCATGCGTCGATATGCAAATGTTCCAAAGGGACAAGTGAAAGTGGTCTTTTCTTGATCATCCGGGGCTATGACAATTTGATTATAACCAGAGTATCCATCAAGAAAACAATAAAATGAATGACCCGCTAACCTCTCAAGCATTTGATCAAGGAATGGCAATGGAAAATGATCCTTTCTTGTTGTGGCGTTGATCTTTCTATAGTCAATGCACACTCGCCAACCGGTTTGGATTCGGGTGGGCACAAGCTCATTCTCAGCGTTCTCTACAACCGTCACTCCAGATTTCTTGGGAACAACTTGGATAGGTGAGACCCAACGGCTATCGGAGATAGGATAGATCACTCCACAATCAAGTAGCTTGATTATCTCCTTTTTCACAACTTCCATCATCGGAGGGTTGAGACGGCGTTGAGCCTCTCTAGTTGGTTTGGCCCCCTCCTCAAGAAATATGTGATGCATACAAGTTGTAGGGCTTATCCCCTTGATGTCGGCTAAAGTCCAACCTAGGGCAGATTTGAACTCCCTTAAAACACGCACTAGCTTCTCTTCTTCTTGTGCCGTGAAGGATGAGGAAATAATGGCAGGTAAGGTCTCTTTTTCCCCCAAGAAAACATACTTCAAATGGTTTGGTAATGGTTTAAGTTCAAGGGTAGGTGCCTGAATCACTGAAGGAAGCAACTTATTAGTCGAAACGGGAATTGAATCAAAGTTAGGAGACTTACCATCATGCGTGGGTAATGACTCAAAGGCAGCAACCATCTCAATGAATTCCTCACAAGGGGGCACGGCATGGATTGGTTCATGTGTGCCGTGGGTTAGCACGGGTTCTGCCCACTTGTTGTTGAGCTTCATTCCTCTTGTAATGACCATTTCAAGTGCATCGTCATTCAAATCTTCAAAATACCCCTGCGCCAAAGAATCAATAATATCAATAGAAAAACAAGAGTGATCATCATTAGGATATCTCATGGATTCAGAAATATTGAAATCAATCACTTCCCCATCAAATTCCATTGACAACGTTCCTTTGAACACATCAATCTTGGTGCGGGCTGTCTTCATGAATGGCCTACCAAGGAGAATCGGCAAAGAGGTGGAATGGGTTGAATCTTCCATGTCCAAAACATAAAAATCAGCCGGGAAGACTAAGTGATTCACCTGCACTAGAACATCCTCCAATACTCCTTTTGGATAAGCGTTAGAACGATCAGCCAATTGTATGATCACACCATCCTTTTTCAATTCACCCAAATTCATAGATGCATAAATTGAATATGGCATGACATTTATGGATGCACCTAAGTCAAGCATGGCAGATTCAAAACGAGTATTGCCAATTACACAAGGATTCGTAAAACTACCGAGATCTTTGCATTTAGGGGGCAGTTTACGTTGCAATACGGCTGAGACATTTTCACTTACCTTCACAACTTCCTTGTTCGAAACTCTCTTCCTAGTTGTGCACAGCTCCTTCAGAAACTTGGCATACCTCGGAACTTGCTTAATTGCATCCAAAAGTGGTATATTGACTTGAACTTTCCTAAATGTCTCTAGAATGTCCTTTTCAGCTTCCTCTTTCTTTGTTTGCATGAATCTGCTAGGAAAAGGAACATTCGAAGGAAAAAAATTAGTAGGAATTGAATTTGACACATTCTTACCCTTGTTGGACAGATTTGATGGTTTAGGAGCATTTAGGGTCTGCGGCAAAGGTGTAGCCTTCCTTGCCGTGGGTTGGCTTTGTCCCTCCTCTTCAAATTGAAGTTTTTCATCCTCTCTGTGACCTGATGTTGATGGTTGTGTTCCTGCCCCAACTTCTTTTCCACTTCTCAACAATATGGCTTTTGCAGATTCGAAACCTCCTTTTGGATTCACAACAGTTGAGCTAGGAAGTTTGCCTTGTTCTCGGAATTGCCCCATGAATTCTGCCATTTGGCCCATTTGTTTCTTCAACTCATCCACCTCTTTAGCTTGATTGAGCATTGTTTTGGTTTGATTTTGCTGTCCCTGCACCAAAGAGGTTAGTAATTGAGTAATGTGATCATTATCCATGGATGTACCTGAATTAGTTTGAGCAGATTGCTGTGGTGCTTGTGTGGGTGCGAATGGCTTAGTGTAGAAGCCCGGGGGTTGCTGCCTAAAGCCTCCTTGTTGTTGGGATTGTTGGGGTTCCCTCCACTTGAAATTTGGGTGATCTCTCCAACCTGGATTGTAGGTATTAGAGTATGGATCGTTCCTTGGCTGGTTTTGGCCTCCAAAACCTACGGCATTGGCAGATTCCCATCCACCATTCTCAATTAATTGAGGACACTTCTCAGATTGGTGGCCTTGAATGGAGCACACGCCACATACATTGGAGGACATTCCTTGCGTTTTACATCCTTCCATAAACTGTGAAAACATAGAAGTAAGGTTAGTGATTTGAGATTGTAAATCAGAAACGGCACTTACCTCATTTACTTGCTGCCGTGAGTTGCTTCTTTGTCCAACACCTTCATATTGTTGAGCGTTCAACGCTCGGTTAGCTATCAAGGTCTTGGCAGCCATGGGTGTTGATAGGAGCATATTTACATCACTTAGTTAGCTTGTTTCCTTGCATTTAGGTTGTTAGTTCTTAGTTATTTTAGTCTTTTAAGCCATTTTCGTGTGTTTTCAGGTTCTAAGGGCTAAAGGAGCAAGAAAGTGCATTTTGGTGCCTTTTGGAGCAGTTTTAGGCTTGGGATGGATTGCACATGCTTGGAGCTAAGTGGATGGACGAAATTGAAGATCAAATGAGCTTAGGATTGAATGAAGAATGAAGAGTTCAAAATTGGAAGCCAAAGTTTCTAAAGTTGGAAGTTTCTATTCTTGGCTTAGAAGTTTCCTAATCCTTCATCACCTATGTTCCAGCCATAAAAGGGTTCCAAAACATGTTAGGTTGCCTCATTACATGTTTCTAGAAGTCCTAGAACCTTTCCCTAACCTTGCCACATATCTCCTTTCCCTTTTCTTCCAAAATCTGCCACATAAGTGCCTTTCCCTTTCTTTCCACAACCTTGCCGCACAAGGGATCCTCTTCTTACCTATTTTCTGACCCAAAATCACATTCCCTTTGTGTTCTATGCCTTGCCGCACAAGGAGGAGCCTTTCTTACTTATTTTGTGCCTCAAAACACATTCCTAAATCTGTCTTACAATTCTGCCGAATTTCCTTTCCTATTCTCTTCAATTCCTGCACCTTACTTGCCTATTTTCTGCCCAAAAATACTTCCCCTTTCTCTTACAAATCAATGCACACCTTCTTTCCCTTTCTCTCTTAATTTCTGACCTTTAAAACACATTCCTTTTCTCTCCTACATATTCTGCCGAATTTTACTTTCTTATTCTCTTTGATTTTCTGATTCTTTCTTACCTATTAAATTGTGGAACCATAATAGCTAAGTATTGAACCTTTCCTATTATTTTCTGATTGCCTTTCAACCCTAGCCCTATAAATAAAGCCATCCGCACCATTTAGTCTCTCTCTCTCTCTGGACAGATTCTCTGCATCCATTCCATCCACCTATCTACCTATCCATCCTCTACCACCCATTACCACCCATTCTACACACCTTAACCCCTTGTGCCGCAGCAAAGGAGAAGGAAGGAGACCCCTGGATGTGCTTGCATTCAAGACGTTGGATTGCTGGAACGTTTCTAGGTGTAATCTATCTTTGTTTTCAATGTTTAATTTAATTTCTCTTTGTTTTGCTGTGAACATGAGGAACTAAACCCCTCTTGGCTAGGGGTGATTTCAAAGCCATGATTATGTATGCAAATTGAGTTCATAAATTCCAGTTATGAATTCGTGAGTTGTGAATGTAATTGGCTTAACTGTGGAATTGATAACTTATTTGTGTTTGTTGATTGAGGGTCGACACTTAATTGGCATGCATAAATATGATGCTAGAGTATAAGGGAGTTTCACATAATCGTTACAAACTTATATTCATGTGTAGTGAAGGTCGCTGGTCACGATCGCGTTAAGTTCAATTCCTAGCACGAGTATCATGATGTCATAGTTACAAGTGCTTTGTCAATGCTTATGATTTTCATTGAACGTAATGATCTTTGATTGTATCTCTATTATGATGTCATGTAGGGGACTTTTGAAGAATGCTTTGGGTTGTCGAATGATGTCATCCAATCCAATAATACAAGGAAAATCTGAGGGTTAATTAGTGATGTCACGGTTAATTTGGGGCATTGTCGTTTATAATTCAATGAATGATTAACTGGAAATCGAGTCGTTTGCATATATGTCATGTGTGGAGAAAGAGCCTCTAGCTAGTCTATCATCCATCCAATTCACCAATTTCGTGCAAAATCTGTCTAGTTTTAGTTTCTGACTTGTTTTACTTTAAATTCGTCCAAAACCCAATCCCCCTTTAATTAAGTGTGTTAGATTAGTTAGAAGTGTGTTTAAATCTGTCCAAATTAGTGTTTTGAGTCTTACTAGTCTAGAATTCGTCCAAATCAGTCCCTAGTGTCTGTTTTGAGTCTTTTTGGTTGTTTTAAGCTGTTTTGAGTCTTTTAAGTTTGTTTTGAGTCTTGTGAGTCTTGTTAAGTGTTTTTAACTTTGTTTTTATGTTTTTGAGTCAGTTTAGAGGTTTTAGCAAGCCCTCCTAATCCCCGGTCCAGAACGATCCCTACTTGCATCTATACTACAATTGTCAACAAGAGGGTTAAATTTGTGTGCTTATATATTGTCCACCAAAGCTCCGCCCGCTGAGGCATCTAGCATCTGACGTTCAATGGGTAGAAGCCCTTCGTAGAAATACTGAAGAAGAAGCTCCTCCTTCATTTGATGCTGTGGACATGAAGCAACAAGAGTTTTAAAACGTTCATAATAAGTAGGAAACGATTCACCTTCATTTTGCTGAATGCCACTAATCCTTTTGCGTAGAAGAATGACTCGAGAAGTTGGGAAAAACTTCTCCAAAAACGCCCGTTTCATGCTCTCCCAAGATGTGACAGTTGATAGGAGCATATTTATGCACCTTAGTTAGCTTGTTCTTGTGCATTTATGTTGTTTTTCCTTAGTTAAAGTAGTCTTTTAAGCTAGTTTGATGTATTTTCAGGTTCTAAGGGCAAGTATGCAAAAAGAAGCAATTTGGAGCATTCTAGAGCATTTTTGGGCCAAGATGGGGTAGTGCAAGCATGGAGGCAAGTTGATGGACGAAATTGAAGATATAAAGGTTTGAAATCAGCTAGGAAGATGGAAAAAAGAAGTCAAAGATAGAGAAGATAAGGAATCAGCTCAAAAGAAGGAGAATTATCCAAAACATTATCTAAAACAACCTTATCTTATCTTATCTTATCCAATCCATACCTTATCTTACCTTACCTTATCCAATCTTATCCTAATCTTATCCTAACCTGTTTTCTTCAGTTTAGGGGACTTAAAACCTGATTTCTAGAAGTCTTATCCCTTGTCCTATGATGTGAGAATTACTTGACACACAAATTAAACCCTCTTCTTGACAATTGTAGTATATGTATAAGTAGGGATCGTTCTGGACCGGGGATTAGGAGGGATTGCTAAACACTTGAATCTGACTCAAAAACGTAAAAACAAAGTTTAAAACACTAAACTAGACTCAAAGAATGCAAGACTAAATTCTAAAACACTAAAACAACTCAAAAGACTCAAAACAGCACAAAAACACTCAAAACTGCCTAAAAACACAAACTGGGCAGTTTTGAACTCTAAACACTACTTTGGACGAAAATAGATTTTAACTTGACTCAAGACACTTAAAAACACAAATCAAAACAGATTTTAACTATTCTAACACTTCAAAATAAAGGGAGATTTGTTTTTGAACGAATTTAAACTTAAACAAACAAAATTGTAAAGACAACTTAAAAAGGCACGAAATTGGTGATTTGAATGGGTGAATGGCTAGTTAGAAGGATCCTTATCCACACATAAACATATGCATACAACTTGATTCCCAGTTACTCTTTCGATAAACCATGAATGACAATGTTCCGAATTAATTGTATTGAACTAATCAATTCCCAGATTTCCCTAGATTCATTGAATTGAATGGATAACGCATCACAACCAAATTATTCTTATCAAGTTCTCTAACTATGGAATACGCATGATAGAGATACATATCAAAGATCATTAAGTTCCATGGAAATCATAAACATTGACAAGGCATTCATAACTATGGAATACGCATGTTAATCCAGCCTAGGGTTTACTTAACATGATTGTGACTAGCAACCTTTACTACTTGTGAATATAAGTTCATAACGATTAGGTGAAATTCCCTTATATTCTAGCATCAAATTCATGCATGTAAACTAAGTATGCATCCTTAATCAACACACAAGAACAAGTTCTTAATAAAACAGTTAAGCAAACCACATTCACAATTTATGAAATTATAACTGGAGTGAATCAAATCATAAGAAACATATATTCATGGCTTCAAATTCCCCCTCTAACTAATAGGGGTTTAGTTCCTCATGACAGCAATTAAACAAAGAATACTGAATTGAAACATTAAAAACAAAGATAGACAACACCTAAGAACGCTCCAGCAGTAGTCACGACTTAGAGTGGCACCTTCTCCTTCCTTGAATAGCTGCGGCACAAGAGGGGTTTCTGGGTCTGTGTGGATGATATGGCACGGCAGGGGGTGGGGATGATTTCTGGCGTGAATGGTTGTGTATGGGGGGTGGTGTGCACGGCAAAGGATTGATTTGTATATATATAGGCACCAAAACCCTAGGTGAATCAGATTGGGACTTCTAGGAAGCCAAATCCATTCAGAAATAGGCTCAAAACAATCAGATTTCCAATGGGAAAGGGCCTAAGGTGCGGCACAATAGGATAAGGTGGATAAGGCTTCTAGAAAGCCTTGCAAGGCAAGGAAACCAAGTTTTCTGAAAAGCTAGGTGCGGCAAGGCTTAGAGTTTCTAGAAACTCAATTTAAATGTCCCCCAATCAGAAAATAAACCCTCATTGTACCAGGAATTGAATTAGAAAAGGATTAGGATAGGATAAGGTTTGTTAAGATAAGATAAGGATTGGATAAGATAAGGTTGTTTGGATAATGTTTTGGATAATCCTCCTTCTTTTGAGCTGATTCCTTATCTTCAATGATTTGAATTTATTTCTCCAACCTTGAAACATATTCCCACTCCATTTAAACTCCAAATTCGTCCATCTTCATGCCCATTGCTTGTGCTATCCATTCCAAGCCCAGATTTGCTCTAAAATGCTCCAAAATGCATCTTTTTGCCAACTTTGCTTCTTGGACCTAAAAACACACGAAAATGACTTTAAACACTATACTAAGCAACAAATAGCTAAGCAAATGCAAGGAAACACACTAACTAAGTAGCATAAATATGCTCCTATCAAATTCCCCCACACTTAGCTTTTGCTAGTCCTCAAGCAAAACAAAACAACCAAAACATAACCTAAACCTTCCAACGTTCACCTCAGGGATCTTCAATGATACATAACATGCCAAAGATCATTACTCCCACAGATTTTAGTTATCCCTACCCTTGAGCACATACTTAATCAAAGTTACCACACATTAGCTCGCATTTAATCAATTAAAACAACATTTTGAATGTAGTAACATGCCTTAGAGAATCCCTCAATTCCTTACTAGATATGCACTCAATCACATAGATTTTCTGACTACACTCCCTACACTAGTTATATGTGAGAAGATTGATGTAAATATGAAAACTAATACTCACATATATGTTTATGACAAAGAAAGCAATTTCTGGAATGCATGTATGGATATGATCTCATGAACGGAATGCTACTACTTAGATGCGAGAACCAGGGACACCATATGCTCATACCAATCCCAAAACTCCACATATTGAAACACACAACACTCAAGATTGAAGTATAGGGTTATAACGGGGCTAGGGGGTATTGGCTAACAAAGAAAGGTAAGGAAAACAAACGTTCTTAAAGCAATAGCAAGCAAAGTAATGAATATGACACTTAGAACTCCCTTTCTTGAATGCAGCCGTACACTTTGAACACAAAGGGACAGAAAACACATATTTTTAGGGCCAATTTCAACGTTTTGGACCCCTTCTGCAACAATCAACACTTGTGAGCTTCAATCTCACTTATTTTGAACACTTTTCATACTTTTTCACAACTTTTCTTCTTCTTTTCTTTTTCACACGAATTTTTCTCTTTTTCTTCTTTTTTTTTTTCTTTTTTTCTTCTTCTACCCGTGCCCTCTTGATACTTTGTTGGCACACAATCAGACACATAAATCCCTTCCCCCACACTTGTTTTGCCGCCCAAATAACGAACAAAGGGAATTCATTCTTAGGTCATGCTTAGCTACGCCTTAAAAACAAGGGTAAGGATGGTCCTAATCTAGGCTAGGTAAGGATAATGTGGGTAAACAAAGAACATAGGCTAAACAAGGCTCAAAAAGGGTTAAACCTACAATACATATGCAAAGGGTTAGGCTTTTTAGCTCTGGTTTTAAACTAAACAACTTCATCTTGATTATGTGTTATGCTAATCAATTTCATGCTTTGAATGAAACGGGTATGAGTTCTAGTATTTGGAACTAAATGATGAAACGCCTTCTAAGTAGCAACCAAGCAAAGAATAATGAGATCATGCAACGACTTTAGAAAACAAAGAATGCACAGATTTTTAACTCTCCAAAGAACGTTAAAGGCTCAAGTCTCTCAGGGTTGTAGCGTTAGTTTGAGTTACTTCCTTCAAGCATGTTACAAAAACTGATTTTATCCTTTTTGTGATTACATGTGAATTCATGAATGTCAACTACAACCAAGCATAAACCAAAGAGCAATTCAAACTTTCATCCATGTTTGTAACTTTCTTTAACAGTTATTCAATTAAAAACCAAATCCTCATCATTGTGTTGGAAGGTACCCTAAGACACAAACAAACACACAAAAACAACTCTTTTTGGGTTTTTCAAAACAATTTTTCAAATTTTTATGGTATTTTCGGATTTTCTTGTCAAAACACACTAAAACACACCAAAACAGCTTAAAAACACTTAAAAACACTGAAAACAACATTCAAAGTGATAGGTGATAAAAACCCACGAATTTCATGCAAAAACACTTTGTTACCCCCCCACACTTAAACCAAACATTGTCCTCAATGTTTCAAACATATGCTCACAGAAAACAAACAGCAATAAACACAACTAACTAACATAACAAGATGGCAAAGGAAAAGCAATAAAGAGTAGGGTTTAGAAACGCAAATCTGGTTTTGGAGCCGGAGAGTTCCTAGGTCGTCTTTATTTGCATGGGTTGCCTCCCAAGAAGCGCTTGCTTTAACGTCTTCCAGCCGGACGAACCTTCCCTCTATTCTTCAATGGGGCTCACGGCATTAAGGGATATATCCTCCGTAATGTGCTCTTCAAAGTGCTCATAATATGGCTTCAATCGATGTCCATTCACTTTGAATTCTTGTTGCGTTTTTAAACTTTGAATTTGGACTGCACCATGAGGAAAAACATTAGTAACCACAAAAGGACCAATCCACTTAGAACGCAACTTACCTGGAAATAGACGAAGGCGAGAATTGAAAAGTAACACTTTCTGCCCTATAGAGAACAGCTTGCTACGAATCATCTTGTCATGGAATGCCTTTGTTTTCTCCTTGTAGATCCGTGCATTCTCATAAGCTTCATTCCTAATTTCTTCTAGCTCATTCAATTGAAGCTTTCTATGAAGACCTGCGGCATCAATGTCCATGTTGAATGTTTTGACAGCCCAATGTGCACGATGTTCTAACTCGACGGGAAGATGACATGGTTTCCCATAGACTAGCCGAAATGGGGACATTCCAATTGGGGTTTTATAGGCAGTGCGATATGCCCACAATGCATCATTCAAACGCAAACTCCAATCCTTCCGAGTTGGCCCTACAGTTTTCTCCAAAATCTGCTTGATTTCTCTATTTGAAACCTCGGCTTGCCCACTGGTTTGAGGGTGATAAGGTGTTGAAACCTTATGCGTGACATTATACTTCTTGAGCAGCGCCTCAATGGTTCGATTGCAAAAATGGGAACCCCCATCACTGATTAGGACTCTTGGCATTCCAAATCTAGCAAATATGTTAGTTCTAACAAAATCTGCAACCACTTTAGAATCATTAGTTCGGGTGGCTTTTGCTTCCACCCATTTCGACACATAATCCACAACAAGCAAAATATAAAGGAAACCATGTGAGGAAGGGAAAGGACCCATGAAATCAATACCCCAAACATCAAAGGTTTCAACACTAAATATGGGGTGTTGCGGCATTTGTTGTTTAGGACCTATATTGCCCGTTCTTTGACATCTATCACAAGTCATACAAAAAGTTCTAGCATCTCTAAAGATAGTAGGCCAATAAAATCCACATTCTAAAACTTTATGTGCTGTTCTTTGAGTACCAAAGTGACCTCCACATGCATAGGTGTGACAAAAAGTTAAAATTGAATTGAACTCAGAATCATGCACACACCTACGTAGAACCTGATCAGGGCAATATTTCCACAAGTATGGGTCATCCCAAACATAAGAACGTGCATCCTTTTTAAGTTTATCACTTTGGTGCTTGTTTAGCTCTCTTGGAATGTGTTTAGACACCAAATAATTTACTACATCAGCATACCATGGCTCACTTACCTTGATGGACAGCAGCTGCTCATCTGGGAATGTCTCTTGGATAGGCACGGCATCCTCCTCATGCACCATACGGCTCAAGTGATCAGCCACCACGTTTTCACTCCCCTTCTTGTCCCGGATTTCAATATCGAACTCTTGGAGAAGAAGCATCCAGCGAATGAGTCTTGGTTTGGCCTCTTTCTTGGTGAACAAATACTTCAAAGCTGCATGGTCAGTGTAAATAATAACTTTAGTACCAAGTAAATAAGAACGAAACTTATCTAAAGCAAACACAACAGCAAGAAGTTCTTTTTCAGTGGTAGAGTAATTCAATTGTGCATCATTCAAGGTCCGAGATGCATAATAGATGACATGGGGCTTCTTGTCCTTCCTTTGTCCCAAAACAGCTCCTAATGCATAATCCGAAGCATCACACATAAGGTCAAAAGGAAGGCTCCAATCTGGTGGGACTATGATGGGGGCCGAAGTTAGCATCTCTTTGAGGTGTTTGAAGGCCTTCTCACATTCCTCGTTGAAGTCAAAAGCCACATCTTTCTGGAGGAGACGGCAAAGAGGGTTTGAAATCTTTGAAAAGTCCTTGATGAATCGCCTATAGAATCCTGCATGTCCAAGAAAAGAACGAACCTCTCTAACCGAAGTAGGAGAGGGTAAGTAGCGTACAAGATCTATTTTTGATTTATCAACCTCAATTCCTCTTTCTGAAATGATATGACCTAAAACTATGCCTTGTTTTACCATAAAGTGACATTTTTCCCAATTCAAAACAAGGTTAGTTTCAATGCAACGTTTTAGAATCAAAGTGAGATTATCTAAGCACCCATCAAACGAATCCCCAAAAATACTAAAATCATCCATGAATACCTCAATAATTTTCTCCACAAAATCTGAAAAGATACTTACCATGCATCTTTGAAAGGTGGCAGGTGCATTGCATAAACCGAATGGCATGCGACGATAGGCAAAGGTACCAAAGGGGCACGTGAAAGTGGTCTTTTCTTGGTCATCCGGAGCTATAACAATCTGATTATATCCAGAGTACCCATCAAGAAAACAATAAAAAGAATGACCGGCTAACCTTTCAAGCATTTGATCAATGAACGGCAAAGGGAAGTGGTCCTTCCTCGTGGTGGCGTTTAGCTTCCTATAGTCAATGCACACTCTCCAACCTGTTTGGATACGTGTGGGCACAAGTTCATTCTCGGCATTCTTCACCACAGTGACTCCGGATTTCTTTGGAACACATTGCACCGGTGAAACCCAACGACTATCTGAGATTGGATAAATTACTCCACAATCAAGAAGCTTTATAATCTCCTTCTTCACAACTTCCATCATTGGAGGGTTGAGTCGGCGTTGAGCCTCTCGAGTTGGTTTAGCCCCCTCCTCTAGAAGTATGCGATGCATGCATGTTGTAGGGCTAATCCCCCTAATATCGGCCAATGTCCATCCAATGGCTGTTTTGTGCTCTTTCAACACCTGAATTAACTTTCCTTCCTCTGTTACCGTGAGTGTGGAGGATACAATGACGGGCAATGTCTCGTTATCTCCCAAAAAGACGTACTTCAAATGATCCGGCAATGGTTTAAGCTCAAGTACGGGTGCCTGAATCACTGAGGGTAACAACTTGTTAGTAGAAATTGGAACTGAAATTGGTTTTGAAGGCTTACCATGGTGCTGAGGTAGTGACTCTAGGGCAGCCACCATCTCGGCCTCTTCTTCACTTATAGGCACGGCAATATTGGGTTTTTGCCCAATTCCTTGTGCAATTGTTGATTCAAGGGGGTCCCTATCCAAGGAATCAAGGTAATCCTGCGCCAATTCATCGAATATATCAATAGCAAAACAAGAATGATTTTCTTTAGGAAATTTAATAGTTTCAGCAAGATTGAAATCAATAACTTCCCCATCAAATTCCATTGTCAACGTCCCTTTGAACACATCGATCTTGGTGCGGGCTGTTTTCATGAAAGGTCTCCCAAGGAGGATCGGCAATGGGGTAGAATGGGGTGTATCCTCCATGTCAAGCACATAAAAATCCGCTGGAAAAATCAGATTTCCAACCTGCACCAAAACATCTTCCAAAACTCCTTTTGGATATGCATTAGAACGATCGGCTAATTGGATAATAACACCATCGTTTTTAAGCTCACCTAAGTTCATAGATGCATAAATAGAGTATGGCATGACATTAATTGAAGCTCCTAAGTCTAACATAGCATGTTCAAACTTAGTACTACCAATAACGCAAGGAATTGTAAAACTACCCGGATCTTTGCATTTAGGGGGTAATTTCCTTTGTAAAACAGCAGAGACATTCTCACTTACTTGAACCACTTCTTTGTTAGAAATCCTTCTCCTTGTTGTACAAAGCTCTTTCAAAAACTTAGCATACCTTGGGACTTGCTTTATTGCATCAAGGAGTGGGATATTGACTTGAACTTTCCGGAATGTCTCTAGAATGTCTTTTTCAGCATCCTCTTTCTTTGATTGCCGCAACCTGCCAGGAAAGGGCACAATTAGTGGAGTAGAGCTTGAAGAATTCATATTGGAACTTACCTTGATGGTTGAGGACGGTTTTGAAGTGGGGATTGGCTGCGGCAAGGATTGTGCATTCCTTGCCGTGGGTTTGGGTGCTTCATCCTCCTCCAATTGCAGCTTCTTGTCCTCTTCTTGACTTGATCTAGATGGTTGTGAATCAGTTCCAACCTGCTTACCACTTCTCAACGTGATTGCTTGGGCAGTTTCAAATCCTCCCTTAGGATTAACAATGGTTGAACTAGGCAATCTGCCTTGTTCTCGGAATTGGCCCATGAATTCAGCCATTTGACCCATTTGTTTCTTCAATTCATCCACCTCTTTAACTTGATTTTTTATGCTCTGCATGTCCTGCGTCAAAGAGGTTAGTGCTTGAAGAATTTTATCATTATTTAACGACGAACCTGAATTGGTTTGGGCCGAAGTTGGGTGAGGTTGTGGGGCTGCATATGGCCTTGGAAACATCCCAGGGGGCTGTCTAAATCCGCTTTGTGGCTGTGCTTGCTGAGAATCCCTCCACTTGAAGTTTGGATGATCTCTCCATCCCGGATTGTATGTGTTTGAGTAGGGGTCGTGTCTTTGTTGGGTTTGGCCTTGGAAACCCACGGCTTGGGCAGTTTCCCACCCCCCATTCTCTATCAATTGAGGGCATTGATCGTTGAGATGTCCCTGCATAGAACACACTCCACATATGGCCGGCCCTTGTGCTTTGTTTCCATCCACAACCTGTGACAAAAGAAGAGTGAGATTAGCCATTTGAGATTGTAATTCTGAAATTGCATTTACCTCATTCACTTGTTGTTGCCGTGGCCCTTCTCTCTGTCCAACTCCTTCGTATTGTTGCGCATTCAAGGCTCGATTTGCAATTAGAGTCTTGGCAGCCACGGGTGTTTTGTCAACCAAAGCTCCTCCCGCTGAAGCATCAAGCATTTGTCTCTCAATGGGGAGAAGTCCTTCATAGAAATATTGGAGGAGAAGCTCTTCCTTCATTTGGTGTTGTGGACAAGAAGCAACAAGCGCCTTGAAACGCTCATAATAGGCTGGAAACGATTCCCCTTGGTTTTGTTGAATGCCACTTATCTTTTTCCTCAAGAGAATGACTCTTGAAGTTGGGAAAAATTTCTCTAAGAATGCGCGCTTCATGCTTTCCCATGAAGTAACGGTTCCAGGTGCTAGTTCGTAGAGCCAATCCTTAGCCTTTTCCAAAAGAGAGAATGGAAAGGCTTTCATCTTCAATATACTCCCATCAACATTGACAGGGGTCATGCTTGAACAAACCACTTCAAATTCCTTCAAGTGCTTGTTTGGATCTTCCATGGACAACCCGTGGAATTTGGGGATGTGGTGCAACAAGCTAGACTTCAATTCAAACTCATCAGTTTTGCCTTGAGCCGCCCTAGGATATTGAATGCATAAAGGGGTCGCATTGTCCAATCCCGAGGCTGAAAGTTCTTTGATTGTTCGGTTATCTGCAGCCATGTCGTGCTCCTCTTCCAAATCCTCTTCAATTTCAACTTCAGATTCGGAATTAGAACTTGAACTAAGTAGATCAGGTTCTGGGTGCTTCCTCTTCCTTCTCAAATCTCGTTCAAAATCGTCGTTAAACTCCAAGATATGTGCGTGAACGGGTTGAGAACTTCGAGTCATACACTAGTACCTAAAACAAAGAAAACAAAACAAATCAGAAAACTAAGCAAAACAGAAACAAAAACAAGTTAAAATACACGGCAGAAACTAGGGAGATTAGCAAGTTTGCTAATCCCCGGCAACGGCGCCAAAATTTGATGTGAGAATTACTTGACACACAAATTAAACCCTCTTCTTGACAATTGTAGTATATGTATAAGTAGGGATCGTTCTGGACCGGGGATTAGGAGGGATTGCTAAACACTTGAATCTGACTCAAAAACGTAAAAACAAAGTTTAAAACACTAAACTAGACTCAAAGAATGCAAGACTAAATTCTAAAACACTAAAACAACTCAAAAGACTCAAAACAGCACAAAAACACTCAAAACTGCCTAAAAACACAAACTGGGCAGTTTTGAACTCTAAACACTACTTTGGACGAAAATAGATTTTAACTTGACTCAAGACACTTAAAAACACAAATCAAAACAGATTTTAACTATTCTAACACTTCAAAATAAAGGGAGATTTGTTTTTGAACGAATTTAAACTTAAACAAACAAAATTGTAAAGACAACTTAAAAAGGCACGAAATTGGTGATTTGAATGGGTGAATGGCTAGTTAGAAGGATCCTTATCCACACATAAACATATGCATACAACTTGATTCCCAGTTACTCTTTCGATAAACCATGAATGACAATGTTCCGAATTAATTGTATTGAACTAATCAATTCCCAGATTTCCCTAGATTCATTGAATTGAATGGATAACGCATCACAACCAAATTATTCTTATCAAGTTCTCTAACTATGGAATACGCATGATAGAGATACATATCAAAGATCATTAAGTTCCATGGAAATCATAAACATTGACAAGGCATTCATAACTATGGAATACGCATGTTAATCCAGCCTAGGGTTTACTTAACATGATTGTGACTAGCAACCTTTACTACTTGTGAATATAAGTTCATAACGATTAGGTGAAATTCCCTTATATTCTAGCATCAAATTCATGCATGTAAACTAAGTATGCATCCTTAATCAACACACAAGAACAAGTTCTTAATAAAACAGTTAAGCAAACCACATTCACAATTTATGAAATTATATCTGGAGTGAATCAAATCATAAGAAACATATATTCATGGCTTCAAATTCCCCCTCTAACTAATAGGGGTTTAGTTCCTCATGACAGCAATTAAACAAAGAATACTGAATTGAAACATTAAAAACAAAGATAGACAACACCTAAGAACGCTCCAGCAGTAGTCACGACTTAGAGTGGCACCTTCTCCTTCCTTGAATAGCTGCGGCACAAGAGGGGTTTCTGGGTCTGTGTGGATGATATGGCACGGCAGGGGGTGGGGATGATTTCTGGCGTGAATGGTTGTGTATGGGGGGTGGTGTGCACGGCAAAGGATTGATTTGTATATATATAGGCACCAAAACCCTAGGTGAATCAGATTGGGACTTCTAGGAAGCCAAATCCATTCAGAAATAGGCTCAAAACAATCAGATTTCCAATGGGAAAGGGCCTAAGGTGCGGCACAATAGGATAAGGTGGATAAGGCTTCTAGAAAGCCTTGCAAGGCAAGGAAACCAAGTTTTCTGAAAAGCTAGGTGCGGCAAGGCTTAGAGTTTCTAGAAACTCAATTTAAATGTCCCCCAATCAGAAAATAAACCCTCATTGTACCAGGAATTGAATTAGAAAAGGATTAGGATAGGATAAGTTTTGTTAAGATAAGATAAGGATTGGATAAGATAAGGTTGTTTGGATAATGTTTTGGATAATCCTCCTTCTTTTGAGCTGATTCCTTATCTTCAATGATTTGAATTTATTTCTCCAACCTTGAAACATATTCCCACTCCATTTAAACTCCAAATTCGTCCATCTTCATGCCCATTGCTTGTGCTATCCATTCCAAGCCCAGATTTGCTCTAAAATGCTCCAAAATGCATCTTTTTGCCAACTTTGCTTCTTGGACCTAAAAACACACGAAAATGACTTTAAACACTATACTAAGCAACAAATAGCTAAGCAAATGCAAGGAAACACACTAACTAAGTAGCATAAATATGCTCCTATCATCCTATAAAAGTGGCGCCCCAAATCCCTCTAGAAGCCCCAAAATCTGCCACAAAACACATTCTTTCTGGAAGCCTAAAAATCTGGCGCCTCCCTCCTTTCTAGAAGGTCTTTTCCTTGCCTTGCAAGGCTCCCTGCCTTATCCCTTTGTGCCGTGCCTTCTCACTTCCATTCCCTCTTGGATTCTGACTTATTAAGCCTTTTCCTTGTGGATTTGGGTTCTACAAATCCTTTTCAGAAATCAATTGGGCCAAAATCCTTTTTCCTAATGGATTCACAATTTCTGCCGCACCTAGGGCCCTAATTCCTTGTGCAATGCTGAGTCCAAGCCCTAATCTGATTACCCTAGGGTTTGTGGTGCCTATATATATAAGTTTAAAGGGTTGCCGCGGGTTACACACCTTCCATACACACCATTCTCGCCAGAAACTCTTCACCACTATCTGCCGCACCATACATCCATCCTAGCCAATAACCCAGCCTTCTACACCATTCATAACCCCCTAAACCTGTCCCAAGACCTTGTGCCACAGCAAAGAAGAGGAGGAGAAGGAGCCTGGGACGTGCATGCCATTCAAGTTTGAATTGCTGGAAGTTTTAGGTGTTTCCTTTCCTTTGATTTCAATGTTTAAATTCAATGCTCTTTGTTCTGTTCATATGAGGAATTAAACCCCCTTGGCTAGGGGGGAATTCGAAACCATGTTTATGCTTGGTATATGATTTGATTACCTCTAGTTGTGATTCATAAATTGTGATTTCAATTTACTTATCTATTTGAATTAAACTGATTTGTGTGTGTTGGTTGAGAGTGCACGCTTAATTGTCATGCATAAATCTAATGCTAGGATATAAGGAAGTTTCACCTAATTGTTACAGAATTATATTCACAAGTAGTAAAGGTTGTTGATCACAATCGCGTTAAGTAAATTCTTGGCATAAGTTTCATGCAATTCATAGTAACGAATGCCTCGTCAATGCTTATGGTTTTCATAGAACTTAATGATTCTTGCTTGTATCTCTATTATGCAATTCATGTAGGGAACTTGTGGGGAATGTTTTGGGTTGTCGTATGCAATCATCCAATTCAATAACGTTAGGAAAATCTGAGGGTTAATTAGTGCAATTCACAGTTAATCTGGGGCGTTGAGAATCCATGGTTTATTGAAAAGCAATTAGAAATCTTTTTGTATGCAAGTATGACATGTGTGGAGAAGAACCCTTTAGCTAGCCTTTCATCCATTCACTTTAACCAATTTCGTTTTACAATCTGTTTTGTTTTACAAAGTTTATGTTTTGTTTTCAATTTCGTCAAAACCAATTCCCCCTTTATTTTGAAGTGTCAAGTTAGTTAGAAATCAATTTAGTTTGTGTTTCTGAGTGTTTTGAGTCAAGTTATAAACTGTTTTCGTCCAAATTCTTCCTTGGTGCTCAAAACTGCCCAGAAAGTGGTTTTAAGGCAGTTTTGAGTGTTTGTTTGCTGTTTTGAGTCTTTTGGTTTGTTTTAGTGTTTTAGAGTATAGTTTTGCATTCTTTGAGTCTAATTTAGTGTTTCAACTTTGTTTTAAGTTTTTGAGTCAGTTTTCAAGTGGTTTAGCAATCCCTCCTAATCCCCGGCCTAGAACGATCCCTACTTACATACTTTGCTACAATTGATAAAAAGAGGGTTTAATTTGTGTGCTTATATATTCTGCATCAACAGTTCCGGGGCCTAGTTCATACAACCAATCTTTAGCCTTTTCCAAGAGAGAAAAAGGGAAAGCCTTCATCTTCAGTATGCTTTCGTCGACGTTGACAGGGGTCATGCTTGAACACACCACTTCGAACTCTTTCAAGTGCTTGTTTGGATCCTCCATGGACAGCCCATGGTACTTTGGAATGTGGTGCAACAAACTTGACTTCAACTCGAACTCCTCGGTTTTGCCTTGAGCAGCCATGGGGTATTGGATGCATAGGGGTGTGGCATTGTCCAATCCCGAAGCAGAGAGCTCCTTGATTGTTCGATTGTCCGCTGCCATGACTTGTACCTCTTCCACAACCTGTGCCGTGGGGTCTTCTTCCTCTTCTAGCACTGGTTCTTCAAGCTCAGGTTCAGGGCTAGATGGATTAGATGCTTGTTGAGTTCTTTGCCTTCTCAAAGTTCTCTCAAAATCGTCGTCAAATTCCAAGATATTCTTATGAACAGGTTGAGAACTCCGAGTCATAAACTAGTACCTGAAACAAACGAAACAAATGAAATCAGAAACTAAACAAAATAAACGAAAAAGAAACAAGGGATTAGCAAAGTTGCTAATCCCCGGCAACGGCGCCAAAAATTTGATGCGAAATATAAAAGCACACAAATTAAACCCTCTTTTGACAATTGTAGTATATGAATAAGTAGGGATCGTTCTAAACCGGGGATTAGGAGGGCTTGCTAAAACCTCTAAACTGACTCAAAAACGTAAAAACAAAGTTGAAAACACTAGACTAGACTTAAAAGACTCAAAACAGGTTCACAAGACTCAAAATAGGCTAAAAACACTCAAAACTGCCTAAAAACACAAACTGGGCAGTTTTGGACTCTAAACACAAATTTGGACGAATTTGGGTTTTAACTTGACGCAAGACACTTAAATACACAAACAAAACAGATTTTAATCACTTTGAAACAAGAAAGTAAAAGGGGGGTTTTGTTTTGGACGAATTTAAATTTAAGAAAACAGATTATAAACTAAAGCAGATTTTGGACGATTTTGGTAAAATATGGATGACGGGCTAGCTAGAGGCTCTTTCTCCACACATGACATGTATGCAAACGACTCGATTTCCAGTTACTCCTTCATTGAATTATGAATGACAATGCCCCAAATTAACCGTGACATCACTAGTTAACCCTCAGATTTTCCTTGTGTTATTTGATTGGATGACATCATTCGACAACCCAAAGCATTCTTCAAAAGTCCCCTACATGACATCATAATAGAGATACAATCAAAGATCATTACGTTCAATGAAAATCATAAGCATTGACAAAGCACTTGTAACTATGACATCATGATACTCGTGCTAGGAATTGAACTTAACGCGATCGTGACCAGCGACCTTCACTACACATGAATATAAGTTTGTAACGATTATGTGAAACTCCCTTATACTCTAGCATCAGATTTATGCATGCCAACTAAGTATCGATCCTTAATCAACAAACACAAATAAGTTATCAATTCCACAGTTAAGCCAATTACATTCACAACTCACGAATTCATAACTGGAATTTATCAACTCAATTTGCATACATAATCATGGCTTTGAAATCACCCCTAGCCAAGAGGGGTTTAGCCACTCATGTTCACAGCAAAACAAAAGGAAAAGAAATTAAACATTGTAAACATAGAACGAATTACACCTAGAACGCTCCAACAATCAAGCTTGAACGTCCAAGAGTCCTTCCTTCTTCCTCCTTGCTGCGGCACAAAGGTGGGTGAAGTGTATGGGATGTGTTTTGGGGTCAGTAATGTGTTTTGGGTGAAAGGAAGTTGCGGCAAGGGAGTTGGGATGGTTTCTGGCGTGAATGAATGATTGGGTGAGTGAATGGATCTCTTTTGTGCGGCACAAGGAAGGTTTATTTAAGGAATTAGGGTAATAAAGCTAGGGAACAATTTAGGAAACAGAAATTAAATCAAAACCTGAAGGGAAAAAGGAATTAAAGTCAGAATCCCAAGGGAATTGGGCAAGTAGGTGCGGCAAAGGTGGAAAGGGTAAGGCAAGGCCTTGCAAGGCAAGGCAAAAGGGTTTCCTTTCTGTTTTAGGTCCAGATTTTGGGTAATAAAGGGATGCCTTGCACGGCAAGGATGGGGAAAGCAAGGGAAGGTGCGGCAAGAGTTCTTTAGGTACAAGGGAAGTTCACTTTGTGTCCTAAAATGTATAGGAAGCCTTCAATGTTGCTGGAACTTAGGAATATTTAGGATTAGGAAAGGTCAACCCAAAATAGGAAATATTGGCTTAACTTTCCTACTTCAAGTAGGAATCCTTCTTTGATTAGGAATCCTAACTTCTTCAAGTCTTCAATTTCGTCCATTCCTTTTGCTCCAAACATGTGATGTCCATCCCAAGCCCAATTTTGCTCCAAAAAGCTCCAAAATCTGCTTTCTTGCATACTTTGCCCTTAGAACCTGAAAACACACGAAAATGGCTTAAAAGACTAAAATAACTAAGAAAACACAACGTAAATGCACAAGAACAAGCCAACTAAGTCGCCTAAATATGCTCCTATCACTCACACACATTTTCTGACTACACACCCTACACTAGGTATATGTGAGAAGATTGATGTAAATATGAAAACGAACACTCACATATGTTTATAACAAAGAAAGCAATTTCTGGAGTTAATAAGCATGTTAGATATGATCTCATGAATGGAATGCTACTACTTAGATGCGAGAACCAGGGATACCATATGCTCATATCAATCCCAAACTCCACATATTGAAACACACAACACTCAAGATTGAAGCATAGGGTTGTAACGGGGCTTTGGGGAGTTGGCTATCAAAGAAAGGTAAAGAAAACAAACGTTCTTCAAGCAATAGCAAGCAAAATAATGAATATGACACTTAGAATTCCCTTTAGCCTGCAGAAATCAACTTTTAAACACAAAGGGAAGATTCAAGCAACAATTAGGGCCGGATTCAATGTTTTGGACCCCTCCTTCAACAAACAACATTTGAGAACTCTTTTTCACATCTTTTCAACTCCTTTTTCATTCTTTTCACAACTCTTTCTTTTTTTTCCTTCTTTTTTTTCTACGAATTTTTCTTCTTTTTTTTCTTTTTTCTTTTCTTTTCTTTTCTTTGCCGTGCCTCATTCAAGACTTTGGCACACCCACAACAAAACTCACTTCCCCCACACTTGTTTTCTGCCAAACAATGATCAAAAGGAATTCATATTGAGTCATGCATTACTATGCTTCAAGAACAAAGGTATGGATGGTCCTAATCTAGGCTAGGTGAGGATAATGTGGCTAACAAAGAAAATAGGCTAAATATGGCTCAACGGGGTTAAAACCTACAAATCAAATGAACATGGGGTACGGCTATTTGGCTCTTGGTTTACTAAACAACTTCATCTTGTTATGTGTTATGCTAATCAATTTCATGCTTTGAATGAAACGGATATGAGTTCTAGTATTTGGAACTAAATGATGAAACACCTTCTAAGTAGCAACCAAGCAAAGAATAATGAGATCATGCAACGACTTAAGAAAACAACAAATGCACAGATTTTTAACTCTCCAAATAAACGTTTAGGCTCAAGTCTCACAAGGTTGTAGCGTTAGTTTGAGTTCCTTCCTTCAAGCATGTTACAAAAACTGATTTTTCTTTTATGATTGCATGTGAATTCATAAGTTATAACCACAACCAAGCATAAACCAAAGAGTAAATCAAACTTTCATCCATGTTTACAACTCTCTTTAACAGTCATGCAATTACAAACCGAATCCTCATCATTGTGTTGGAAGGTACCCTAAGACACAAACAAACACACAAAAACAACTCTTTTTGGGTTTTTTAAAACAATTTTTTCAATTTTTATGGGATTTTCGGATTTTTGAGTCAAAACACACTAAAACACACCAAAACAGCTTAAAAACAGCAAGGAACAACATTAGAAGTTATGAGTGACAAAACCCTACGAATTTGCATCAAAAACACTTTGGTTACCCCCCCACACTTAAATCAAACATTGTCCTCAATGTTTCAAGCATAAACTCACACAAATAAACAACAAACAAACAAAACAGCAACTCAACAAGAAACAAGGCAGAAACGAAAACAACAACAAAGAGAAGGGTTTGGGAACTCAAATCTGGAATTGGAGTGCTCCCTAGGTCTTCCTTTATTGAATGCATGGGTTGCCTCCCAAGTAGCGCTTGTTTTAACGTCGTACAGCTGGACGAAACGCCCATTCATTCCAGATTGGTACCCACGGCATGTAGGTGATCTTCGAATGGGCGGTGATACTTGAAATGATCCGGCAATGGTTTAAATTCTAGTGTGGGTGCCTGAATCATTAAAATCAGCCAGTTAGTAGAAAACAAAATTGAAATTGGAGAAGATGGCTTACTTGTTTGCTCCGACACAAACTCAATTACAAACACCACATCTTTGAATGTTTCAGGGATTTTGAACTTGGCCAGATTTACTATGATGGTTGTGACTTGTCCCATGTCATAAAATTGAACTTCTTTGGGCTTTGTTGTCTCATGAACATCCTCCTTGATGCATTCTTCATATGCTCCAGCCACTTCTTGCTCTTGAATCATTCTCCTCGACATACAAGGTTCTTTGAACACTGCAACACAATCTGGAACTTGATTTGGTGTGCCAAGAATTGGGATATCACTTTGCACCTTTGGAAGGGTTTGCATGATGTCCTTTTCACTCTCTTCTTTCTTGGGAATAAAAAACCTGCGAGCAAAAGGGACATTTGGAGGAATATCATTAGAATTAAATGAATTTGGGACGTCCTTACTTGTGGTGGGTGGTTGGGAGGGCTTAGGGGGCTGCGGCAAGGGTTGTTCTTCCCTTGCTGTGGGTGTGTCTTCTTCCTCCTCCTCAATCAGCAGCTCCATATCCACTTCTAGGCTATGTTTGGACGTTTTTAGGTCAGCTCCAACCTCCATAGCACTTTCCAAAGTGATAGCTTCAGTAATTTCAAAGTCTCCCATCGAATTGACAGTAGTTGAGTTGGAGAGTTCACGTTCTTCTTGAATTTGTACCATGAACTCTGCAATCTGCCCAATTTGCTTTTCCAAATGGTCCACCTTTTTGTTTTGGTTTTCTTGTCCCTGAGATAAAGAAGTGAGTAACTCAAGAATTTTATCATTATCCATTGACGAACCTGAACTTGGTTGGGCCGAATATGGTTGAGGCTGTGGTGGTTCATATGGCGTTGTATAGAACTCCTCAGATGGCTGCCAATATCCTTCTTGGTGTGAGCCCTGCGTGAAAGAAGATAGTACATCAAGAATTTCATCATAAGTCATGGACATACTTGAATTCGATTGGAATTGTTGTGGGGAAGGCTGTGGTGGCTGCATAGGTCTTGAATAGAACTCCTCATCTTGCTGCCAATATCCACCTTGTTGAAATTGTTGAGGTTCCCCCCACCTATAATCTGAATAATCTCTCCAATCAGAATTGTAAGCGTTGGAAAACAGGTTGTCCCTTGATTGGTTATGGCCTTGATAACCCCAAGCACCTCCATTCGCAGTGAATTGATGAGTTTGATGTCCTTGCCCATAGGGTACATTAAATGTAGGGGCAGTGTGCATTGTGGTCCTTTCGGCATATTGTGACAATTGAGAAGTAAGTTTCGCCAATTGAGCTTGAATGGTAGCAAAATCCATGTCTTACTTCTCTAGTACCTGAAAATCAAGGAAACAAAACTAAATCAAATATCAAAAGTAAAAGACACAAACAAAAACAAAGGGCATTAGCTAAAGAAAACAAGAAAACAACACAAAGTCAGAAACTAAAACAAAAACAAAATAAACGAAAAGAAAAGAACCAAGGGATTAGAAAAGTTGCTAATCCCCGGCAACGGCGCCAAAAATTTGATGCGAAATATATAAGCACACAAATTAAACCCTCTTTTTATCAATTGTAGCAAAGTATGTAAGCAGGGATCGTTCTAGGCCGGGGATTAGGAGGGCTTGCTAAAACCTCTAAACTGACTCAAAAACATAAAAACAAAGTTAAAAACACTAATCTAGACTCAAAGAATGCAAGACTAAACTCTAAAACACTAGACAACCCAAAAGACTCAAAACAGCAAACAAACACTCAAAACTGCCTTAAAACCACTTTCTGGGCAGTTTTGAGCACTAGGGAAGATTTTGGACGAAAACAGTTTATAACTTGACTCAAGACACTTAAAAACACAAACTAAATTGATTTCTAACTAATTTGACACTTCAAAATAAAGGGGGAATTGGTTTTGACGAAATTGAAAACAAAACATAAACTTTGTAAAACAAAACAGATTGTAAAACGCAATTGGTTTAAATTAATGGATGGAAGGCTAGCTAAGGGGTTCTTCTCCACACATGTCATACTTGCATACAAAACGATTTCTAATTGCTTTTCAATAAACCATGGATTCTCAACGCCCCAGATTAACTGTGAATTGCACTAATTAACCCTCAGATTTTCCTAACGTTATTGAATTGGATGATTGCATACGACAACCCAAAACATTCCCCACAAGTTCCCTACATGAATTGCATAATAGAGATACAAGCAAGAATCATTAAGTTCTATGAAAACCATAAGCATTGACGAGGCATTCGTTACTATGAATTGCATGAAACTTATGCCAAGAATTTACTTAACGCGATTATGATCAACAACCTTTACTACTTGCGAATATAAAGTTGTAACGATTAGGTGAAACTTCCTTATATCCTAGCATTAGATTTATGCATGACAATTAAGCGTGCACTCTCAACTAACACACACAAATCAGTTTAATTCAAATAGATAAGTAAATTGAATTCACAATGAAACGCAATTAGAGGTAATCAAATCATATAGCAAGCATAAACATGGTTTCGAATCCCCCAATAGCCAGAGGGGGTTTAGTTCCTCATACTCACAGAACAAAGAGTATTGAATTTAAACATTGAAATCAAAGGAAAGGAAACACCTAAAACTTCCAGCAATTCAAACTTGAATGGCATGCACATCCCAGGGATCCTTCTCCTCCTCTTTGCTGCGGCACAAGGTCTAGGGACAGATTTTGGGGGTTATGTGATGCGATGTAAAACAGCACACAAAATTTAACCCTCTTGTTGACAATTGTAGTATATGTATAAGTAGGGATCGTTCTAGACCGGGGATTAGGAGGGATTGCTAAAACACTGGAAACTGACTCAAAAACGTAAAAACAAAGTTTAAACACTAAACTAGACTCTAAAACACTAAAACAACTCAAAAGACTCAAAACAGCACAAAAACACGCAAAACTGCCTAAAAACACAAACTGGGCAGTTTTGGACTCTAAACACTACTTTGGACGAAAATAGATTTTAACTTGACTCAAAACACTCAAAAACACAAACTAAAACAGTTTCTAACTAATATGACTTAACAAGTAAAGGGGGGATTGGGTTTTGACGAATTTGAAAACAAAACAAACAGATTGTAAACTAAAACAGATTTTGGACGAATTTGGTAAAACTTATGGATGATGGGCTAGCTAGAGGATTCTTCTCCACACATGACACACTTGCACATAAACCAATTTTCAGTTGTTCTTTCGATAAATCATGAAACTCAACACCCCAGGTTAATTAGGTCCGCTTAAATTAACCTTCAAGTTCTCCTTAAGTTATTGAATTGGATGGGAAAGCGCATACAACAATTCAAAGCATTCTCTAAAAGTTCTTTACGTGAACAGCACAATAAAGATACAATCACAGATCATTAAGCATCATGAGAACTATAAGTATTGACGAGGCATTCGTTACTATGATGAGCATGAAACTCCTGCCAAGAATTCATTTAACGCGATCGTTTATAAGCGACCTCCACTACTTGTGAATATAAGTTTGTAACTATTAGGTGAAACTCCCTTATATTCTAGCATCATATTCATGCATGCAAATTAAGTGTGCACTCTTAATAAACATACACAAATAAGTTATCAAGCAAGCAGTTAAACAAATTGAATTCACAACTTATGAAATCACAACTGAAGGTAATCAATTCATATTGCAAGTATGTTCATGGCTTTGAATCTTCCCCTAGCCAAAAGGAATTTAGTTCCTCATAATCGCAGAACAAAGAATAACAAGTTTATACATTGAAAACAAAAGAAAGAAAACACCTAAACGCTCCAGCAATCCTAACTTGAATGGCAGGCGCATCCAAGGGCTTTCCTTCTTCCTCTTTGCTGCGGCACAAGGGTTGTTGGTGAGTTTTGGGGATTATGAATGGTGTAGAAGGCTGGGTTTATGGCTAGGATGGATGTATGGTGCGGCAGGGAGTGTTTTTGGTCAGAAATTATGGAGAATGGTGAAGGATAGGTGCGGCTAGGGTTGGGGAAGGAATTCTGGCGAGACAGGTTGTGTGGATGGATTATAAAGCCCTTTTGTGGCTGCAACAAGGAAGTTTATTTAAAGGTTTTAGGGAAATTAAAACCCTAACTTATTTTGGTAATCAGAAATTAAGTCAAAAGCATCTAGAAAGAGGAAACAAAATCAGAAAACTAAAGGAAAGTGCCAGGGATGTGCGGCCAGGACTTTAAATTAAAAAGGAATGTGTTTTAATGCAAGGAAACAGGAAATAACCCTCTCCCTTGCACGGCAAGGAAGAGGAAAGGGGTAAGGAGGTGCGGCAAGGGTTCTTAGGTGGTCTAGGTCCTTCAATTTGTGTCCTAGAATGCAAAGGAAGCCTTCAAAGTTGCTGGAATTTGGAAACATTAAGGATTAGGAAAGGTAAACCAAAATAGGAAACCTTGGCTTAACTTTCCTACTTCAAGTAGGAATCCTTATGTGAGTAGGAATCCTTATGTGAGTAGGAATCCTCATTCTTCTAGGAATCCATCTTCAATTAGGAATCCTTCTTTGATTAGGAATCCTTCTTTGATTAGGAATCCTTACATCTTCAAGTCTTCAATTTCGTCCATTCCTTTTGCTCCAAACATGTGATATCCATTCCAAACCCAATTTTGCTCCAAAATGCTCCAAAATGCATCTTCTTGCATATTTTGTCTTTAGGACCTAGAAACACACGAAAATGGCTTTAAACACTAACATAACTAAGAAAACACAACATAAATGCACAAGAACAAGCCAACTAAGTCGCATAAATATGCTCCTATCAAATTCCCCCACACTTAGCTTTTGCTAGTCCTCGAGCAAAACAAACAAACAAAAGAAAACAAACGAAACAGAATAAACAAAACACAACCTACACCTTCCAACATTTGCCTCAGGGATTTCTAATACACATGACATGTTAGAAATCATCATTCCCACAGATTTTAGTCAACTTAACACTTAAGCATATACTTAATCACAGTCACCACTTACTAGTTCACATTTAACCAATTAAAACGATGTTTTGAATGTAGTAACATGCCTTAGAGAATTCACTCAATTTCTTACAAGATATGCACTCACTTCTCACACACATTTTCTGACTACACACCCTACACTAGGTATATGTGAGAAGATTGATGTAAACATGAAAACGAACACTCACATATTTATAGCAAAGAAAGCAATTTCTGGAGTTAATAAACATGTTTAGATATGATCTCATGAATGGAATGCTACTACTTAGATGCGAGAACCAGTGACACCATATGCTCATACCAATTCCAAACTCCACATATTGAAACACACAACACTCAAGATTGAAGTTAAAGGGTTGTAACGGGGCTTGGGGTGTTGGGTGAGAAAGAAAGGATATGGAAAACAAAGGTTCTTAAAGAAATAGTAAGCAAAGTAATGAAATCAACACTTAGAATTCACTTTAAATGCAGAAATCAACTTGAACACAAAAAGGGAAATATACACATTTTAGGGCCAAATTTGATGTTTTGGACCCTTTCTTCAACAATCAACACTCTTAAACTCATTCTTTCTTCTTTTCAAACTCTTTTTCATTCTTTTCACAACTTTTTCTTTTTCTTTTCTTTTTCCACGAATTTTTCTTTTTATTTTCTCAGACCTGTGCCTTATTACTTTTTCTTGGCACACACACACACACATCCCTTCCCCCACACTTGTTTTTCTGCAAGAAGACAATCAAAAGGAATTCTTTTTAAGTCATGCTTCACTATGCTTTATGAACAAGGGTATGGATGGTCCTAATCTAGGCTAGGTGAGGATAATGTGGTTAACAAAGAACATAGGCTAAATATGGCTCAACGGGGTTTAAACCTACAAAACATATAACACAGGGGGTTCGGCTATTTGGCTGTGGTGGTTCACTAATTAACTTCATCTTGATCGTGTGTTATGCAAATCAATGTCATGCTTTGAATGGAATGGGCATGAGTTCTAGTGTTTGGAACTAAATGATGAAACGCCTTCTAAGTAGCAACCAAGCAAAGAATAATGAGATCATGCAACGACTTTAGAAAACAACAAATGCACAGATTATAACTCTCCAAAAGAACGTTTAAGGCTCAAGTCTCACAAGGTTGTAGCGTTAATTTGAGTTCCTTCCTTCAAGCATGTTACAAAAACTGATTTTATCCTTTATGATTGCATGTGAATTCATAAATTATAACCACAACCAAGCATAAACCAAAGAGTAAATCAAACTTTCATCCATGTTTATAACTCTCTTTAACAGTCATGCAATTAAAAACCAAATCCTCATCATTGTGTTGGAAGGAATCTAAGACACAAACACACCAAAACAACACAAAAACAACTCTTTTTGGGTTTTTCAAACAATTTTTCAAATTTTTATCAAATTTTCGGATTTTTATGCCAAAACACACTAAAACATACCAAAACAGCTTAAAAACACTTAAAAACAGCAAGGAACAACTTTTGAAGTTAGGGGTGATAAAATCCCACGAATTTCATCAAAAACACTTTGTTACCCCCCCCACACTTAAATCAAACATTGTCCTCAATGTTTCAAGCATAAACTCACACAAAAAACAAACAAACAAACAACAACAAATAAACAATTAAACAAGGCAGAATTGAAACAACAACAAAGAAAAGGGTTTAGGGACGCAAATCTGGAATTGGAGTGATTCCTAGGTCTTCCTTTGTTGAATACATGGGTTGCCTCCCAAGAAGCGCTTGCTTTAACGTCTTGCAGCCGGACGAAGAACTCATTCACTCCCCATTGGAGCCCACGGCCTGCAGGGGAACCTCCTCCACTACATGCTCAACAAAGTTCTCATAGTAGGGCTTCAATTGATGTCCATTCACCTTGAATTCTTGTCCAGTTTTCAAACTTTGTATTTGGACTGCACCATGCACAAAAACATTAGTAATAACAAATGGACCAACCCATTTAGAACGTAGCTTACCAGGGAATAAACGAAGACGGGAGTTAAATAGCAACACTTTCTGCCCAATCGAGAATGTTTTGCCTCGAATCATCTTATCATGGAATGCCTTGGTCTTCTCTTTGTAAATTCGAGCATTCTCATAAGCATCATGCCTAATCTCTTCAAGTTCATTCAATTGCAGCTTTCTGTGATTTCCAGCCATGTCCACATCCATATTGAAGGTCTTGACCGCCCAATGTGCCTTGTGCTCAAGCTCCACGGGTAAATGGCATGGCTTGCCATAGATGAGCCGAAATGGGGACATGCCAATGGGCGTTTTGTAAGCCGTTCGATATGCCCACAGTGCATCCTCCAAACGCAAGCTCCAATCCTTTCTAGTTGGCCCAACGGTTTTCTCTAAAATCTGCTTGATCTCCCTATTCGAGACCTCGGCCTGGCCACTTGTTTGGGGGTGATAAGGTGTTGAAAC
Source organism: Heteromeles arbutifolia (assembly GCA_024362995.1). NCBI lineage: Eukaryota > Viridiplantae > Streptophyta > Magnoliopsida > Rosales > Rosaceae > Heteromeles > Heteromeles arbutifolia. Next base: position 29,898,162 of record JANCRC010000002.1, on the reverse strand, counting down.
CTTATGCGTCACATTGTACTTCTTGAGTAGTGCCTCAATGGTGCGATTGCAAAAATGAGACCCACCATCACTTATAAGTACTCTCGGCATCCCAAATCTGGAAAAAATGTTAGATTTCACAAAACCTGCCACAACTTTAGAATCATTAGTGCGGGTGGCTTTGGCTTCCACCCACTTCGACACATAATCAACCGCAAGTAAAATGTAAGTGAAACCGAAAGAAGAAGGAAAAGGACCCATAAAATCAATACCCCAAACGTCAAAAATTTCAACAACAAGAATTGGAGTCTGCGGCATTTGGTCTCTTTGGCCTGAATTTCCTGTCCTTTGGCAGCGATCACATGTTATGCAAAAAGTTCGAGCATCTCTAAACAAAGTAGGCCAATAAAATCCACATTCAAGAACCTTAAGGGCAGTGCGCTGTGTGCCAAAGTGTCCACCACATGCATATGTATGGCAAAAGCTTAGAATTGGGTTAAACTCAGATTCATGAACACATCTACGCACGATTTGATCAGGGAAAAATTTCCACAAATAGGGGTCATCCCAAACATAAAAACGTGCATCCTTTTTAAGTTTATCACGTTGGGACTTGCTTAGAGTGTTTGGAATCTGCTTAGACACCAAATAGTTGACCAAATCAGCATACCAAGGTATACTTACCTCAATGGACAGTAGTTGCTCATCCGGAAACGTTTCTGAAATGGGAATGGACTCCTCTTCACGCACCATCCGACTTAGGTGGTCAGCCACCACGTTTTCACATCCTTTCTTGTCCCTTATTTCAATGTCGAACTCTTGAAGTAAAAGCATCCAGCGAATGAGTCTTGGTTTAGCTTCCTTTTTGGTGAACAAGTACTTCAAGGCTGCATGATCAGTGAAAACAATGACTTTAGTGCCAATTAAATAAGATCGAAACTTATCTAATGCAAATACAACAGCCAAGAGTTCTTTTTCAGTTGTGGAATAATTCAATTGGGCATCATTTAAGGTGCGTGAAGCATAATAAATGACAAGTGCATGATCTGATGCATCACACATGAGCTCGAAGGGAATGCTCCAATCTGGTGGAGTGATGATTGGTGCCGTGGTCAGTAAGGCCTTGAGATGGTTGAATGCTTTCTCACACGCCTCGTTAAATTCAAACGACACTTCCTTTTGTAGGAGACGGCATAGGGGCTGTGCAATCTTGGAAAAATCCTTGATAAATCGTCTATAGAATCCTGCATGACCAAGAAAAGAACGAACCTCTCTAACCGAAGTAGGAGAGGGTAAGTAGCGTACAAGATCTATTTTAGACTTATCAACCTCAATACCATTTTCAGAGATGATATGACCTAAAACTATGCCTTGTTTAACCATGAAATGACATTTTTCCCAATTAAGAACAAGGTTAGTTTCAACACATCGTTTTAAGATCAAACTGAGATTATGCAAACACCCATCAAATGAATCACCAAAAACGCTGAAATCATCCATGAAAACCTCAATAATTTTCTCAACATAATCAGAAAAAATGCTCATCATACATCTTTGAAATGTGGCAGGTGCATTGCATAAACCAAATGGCATACGACGATAAGAAAATGTACCAAATGGGCATGTGAAAGTGGTTTTTTCTTGGTCCTCAGGTGCTATGACAATTTGGTTATAACCAGAATAACCATCAAGGAAACAATAAAATGCATAACCTGCTAACCTTTCAAGCATTTGATCAATGAATGGCAATGGGAAGTGATCCTTTCGTGTGGTGGCGTTGAGCTTCCTATAATCAATACAAACCCTCCAACCTGTTTGGATTCGAGTAGGCACAAGCTCCTCTTCAGCATTCTTGACCACAGTCACTCCAGATTTCTTTGGAACACATTGCACAGGGGAAACCCAACGACTATCGGAGATTGGATAGATCACTCCACAATCAAGTAGCTTGATTATCTCCTTTTTCACAACTTCCATCATCGGAGGGTTGAGACGGCGTTGAGCCTCTCTAGTTGGTTTGGCCCCCTCCTCAAGAAATATGTGATGCATACAGGTTGTAGGGCTTATCCCCTTGATGTCGGCTAAGGTCCAACCTAGGGCAGATTTGAACTCTCTTAAAACACGCACTAGCTTCTCTTCTTCTTGTGCCGTGAGGGATGAGGAAATAATGGCAGGTAAGGTCTCTTTTTCCCCCAAGAAAACAAACTTCAAATGGTTTGGTAACGGTTTAAGTTCAAGGGTAGGTGCCTGAATTACTGAAGGAAACAACTTATTAGTCGAAATGGGAATTGAATCAAAGTTAGGAGACTTACCATCATGCTTGGGTAACGACTCAAGGGCAGCAACCATCGCAATGAATTCCTCACAAGGGGGCACGGCATGGATGGGTTCATGTATGCCGTGGGTGAGCATGGGTTCTGCCCACTTGTTGTTGAGCTCCATCCCTCTTGTAATGACCTTTTCAAGTGCATCGTCATTCAAATCTTCCAAATACCCCTGCGCCAAAGAATCAATAATATCAATAGAAAAACAAGAGTGATCATCATTAGGATATCTCATGGTTTCAGAAATATTGAAATCAATCACTTCCCCATCAAATTCCATTGACAACGTTCCTTTGAACACATCAATCTTGGTGCGGGCTGTCTTCATGAATGGCCTACCAAGGAGAATCGGCAAAGAGGTGGAATGGGCTGAATCTTCCATGTCCAAAACATAAAAATCAGCCGGGAAGACTAAATGATTCACCTGCACTAAAACATCCTCCAATACTCCTTTTGGATAAGCGTTAGAACGATCAGCCAATTGTATGATCACACCATCCTTTTTCAATTCACCCAAGTTCATAGATGCATAAATGGAATAAGGCATGACATTTATAGATGCACCTAAGTCAAGCATGGCAGATTCAAAACGAGTATGGCCAATTACACAAGGAATCGTAAAACTGCCGGGATCTTTGCATTTAGGGGGCAGTTTACGTTGCAATACGGCTGAAACATCTTCACTTACCTTCACAACCTCCTTGTTTGAAACTCTCTTCCTAGTTGTGCATAACTCCTTCAGAAACTTGGCATACCTCGGAACTTGCTTAATTGCATCCAAAAGTGGTATATTGACTTGAACCTTCCTAAATGTCTCTAGAATGTCCTTTTCAGCTTCCTCTTTCTTTGTTTGCATGAATCTGCTAGGAAAAGGAACATTCGAAGGAAAAACATTAGTAGGAATTGAATTTGACACATTCTTACCCTTGTTGGACAGATTTGATGGTTTAGGAGCACTTAGGGCCTGCGGCAAAGGTGTATCCTTCCTTGCCGTGGGTTGGCTTTGTCCCTCCTCTTCAAATTGAAGTTTTTCATCCTCTTTGTGACCTGATGTTGATGGTTGTGTTCCTGCCCCAACTTCTTTTCCACTTCTCAACAATATGGCTTTTGCAGATTCGAAACCTCCCTTTGGATTCACAACGGTTGAGCTAGGAAGTTTGCCTTGTTCTCGGAATTGCCCCATGAATTCTGCCATTTGGCCCATTTGTTTCTTCAACTCATCCACCTCTTTAGCTTGATTGAGCATTGTTTTGGTTTGATTTTGCTGTCCCTGCACCAAAGAGGTTAGTAATTGAGTAATGTGATCATTATCCATGGATGTACCTGAATTAGTTTGAGCAGATTGCTGTGGTGCTTGTGTGGGTGCGAATGGCTTAGTGTAGAAGCCCGGGGGTTGCTGCCTAAAGCCTCCTTGTTGTTGGGATTGTTGGGGCTCCCTCCACTTGAAATTTGGGTGGTCTCTCCAACCTGGATTGTAGGTATTAGAGTATGGATCGTTCCTTGGCTGGTTTTGGCCTCCAAAACCTACGGCATTGGCAGACTCCCATCCACCATTCTCAATTAATTGAGGACACTTCTCAGATTGGTGGCCTTGAATGGAGCACACGCCACATACATTGGAGGACATTCCTTGCGTTTTACATCCTTCCATAAACTGTGAAAACATAGAAGTAAGGTTAGTGATTTGAGATTGTAAATCAGAAACGGCACTTACCTCATTTACTTGCTGCCGTGAGTTGCTTCTTTGTCCAACACCTTCATATTGTTGAGCGTTCAACGCTCGGTTAGCTATCAAGGTCTTGGCAGCCATGGGTGTCTTGTCCACCAAAGCTCCGCCCGCTGAGGCATCTAGCATCTGACGTTCAATGGGTAGAAGCCCTTCGTAGAAATACTGAAGAAGAAGCTCCTCCTTCATTTGATGCTGTGGACATGAAGCAACAAGAGTTTTAAAACGTTCATAATAAGTAGGAAACGATTCACCTTCATTTTGCTGAATGCGACTAATCCTTTTGCGTAGAAGAATGACTCGAGAAGTTGGGAAAAACTTCTCCAAAAACGCCCGTTTCATGCTCTCCCAAGATGTGACAGTTCCGGGGCCTAGTTCATACAACCAATCTTTAGCCTTTTCCAAGAGAGAAAAAGGGAAAGCCTTCATCTTCAGTATGCTTTCGTCGACGTTGACAGGGGTCATGCTTGAACACACCACTTCGAACTCTTTCAAGTGCTTGTTTGGATCCTCCATGGACAGCCCATGGTACTTTGGAATGTGGTGCAACAAACTTGACTTCAACTCGAACTCCTCGGTTTTGCCTTGAGCAGCCATGGGGTATTGGATGCATAGGGGTGTGGCATTGTCCAATCCCGAAGCAGAGAGCTCCTTGATTGTTCGATTGTCCGCTGCCATGACTTGTACCTCTTCCACAACCTGTGCCGTGGGGTCTTCTTCCTCTTCTAGCACTGGTTCTTCAAGCTCAGGTTCAGGGCTAGATGGATTAGATGCTTGTTGAGTTTTTTTCCTTCTCAAAGTCCTTTCAAAATCGTCGTCAAAGTCCAAAATATTCTTACTAATAGTTTGAGAACTTCGAGTCATAAACTAGTACCTAAAAACAAGAAACAAAACAAAGTCAGAAACTGAAACAATTTAAAAGTAATCAGAAACAAAAGATCCAAGGGATTAGCAAAGTTGCTAATCCCCGGCAACGGTGCCAAAAATTTGATGCGATGTAAAACAGCACACAAAATTTAACCCTCTTGTTGACAATTGTAGTATATGTATAAGTAGGGATCGTTCTAGACCGGGGATTAGGAGGGATTGCTAAAACACTGGAAACTGACTCAAAAACGTAAAAACAAAGTTTAAACACTAAACTAGACTCTAAAACACTAAAACAACTCAAAAGACTCAAAACAGCACAAAAACACGCAAAACTGCCTAAAAACACAAACTGGGCAGTTTTGGACTCTAAACACTACTTTGGACGAAAATAGATTTTAACTTGACTCAAAACACTCAAAAACACAAACTAAAACAGTTTCTAACTAATATGACTTAACAAGTAAAGGGGGGATTGGGTTTTGACGAATTTGAAAACAAAACAAACAGATTGTAAACTAAAACAGATTTTGGACGAATTTGGTAAAACTTATGGATGATGGGCTAGCTAGAGGATTCTTCTCCACACATGACACACTTGCACATAAACCAATTTTCAGTTGTTCTTTCGATAAATCATGAAACTCAACACCCCAGGTTAATTAGGTCCGCTTAAATTAACCTTCAAGTTCTCCTTAAGTTATTGAATTGGATGGGAAAGCGCATACAACAATTCAAAGCATTCTCTAAAAGTTCTTTACGTGAACAGCACAATAAAGATACAATCACAGATCATTAAGCATCATGAGAACTATAAGTATTGACGAGGCATTCGTTACTATGATGAGCATGAAACTCCTGCCAAGAATTCATTTAACGCGATCGTTTATAAGCGACCTCCACTACTTGTGAATATAAGTTTGTAACTATTAGGTGAAACTCCCTTATATTCTAGCATCATATTCATGCATGCAAATTAAGTGTGCACTCTTAATAAACATACACAAATAAGTTATCAAGCAAGCAGTTAAACAAATTGAATTCACAACTTATGAAATCACAACTGAAGGTAATCAATTCATATTGCAAGTATGTTCATGGCTTTGAATCTTCCCCTAGCCAAAAGGAATTTAGTTCCTCATAATCGCAGAACAAAGAATAACAAGTTTATACATTGAAAACAAAAGAAAGAAAACACCTAAACGCTCCAGCAATCCTAACTTGAATGGCAGGCGCATCCAAGGGCTTTCCTTCTTCCTCTTTGCTGCGGCACAAGGGTTGTTGGTGAGTTTTGGGGATTATGAATGGTGTAGAAGGCTGGGTTTATGGCTAGGATGGATGTATGGTGCGGCAGGGAGTGTTTTTGGTCAGAAATTATGGAGAATGGTGAAGGATAGGTGCGGCTAGGGTTGGGGAAGGAATTCTGGCGAGACAGGTTGTGTGGATGGATTATAAAGCCCTTTTGTGGCTGCAACAAGGAAGTTTATTTAAAGGTTTTAGGGAAATTAAAACCCTAACTTATTTTGGTAATCAGAAATTAAGTCAAAAGCATCTAGAAAGAGGAAACAAAATCAGAAAACTAAAGGAAAGTGCCAGGGATGTGCGGCCAGGACTTTAAATTAAAAAGGAATGTGTTTTAATGCAAGGAAACAGGAAATAACCCTCTCCCTTGCACGGCAAGGAAGAGGAAAGGGGTAAGGAGGTGCGGCAAGGGTTCTTAGGTGGTCTAGGTCCTTCAATTTGTGTCCTAGAATGCAAAGGAAGCCTTCAAAGTTGCTGGAATTTGGAAACATTAAGGATTAGGAAAGGTAAACCAAAATAGGAAACCTTGGCTTAACTTTCCTACTTCAAGTAGGAATCCTTATGTGAGTAGGAATCCTCATGTGAGTAGGAATCCTCATTCTTCTAGGAATCCATCTTCAATTAGGAATCCTTCTTTGATTAGGAATCCTTCTTTGATTAGGAATCCTTACATCTTCAAGTCTTCAATTTCGTCCATTCCTTTTGCTCCAAACATGTGATATCCATTCCAAACCAAATTTTGCTCCAAAATGCTCCAAAATGCATCTTCTTGCATATTTTGTCTTTAGGACCTAGAAACACACGAAAATGGCTTTAAACACTAACATAACTAAGAAAACACAACATAAATGCACAAGAACAAGCCAACTAAGTCGCATAAATATGCTCCTATCATTATGAATGGTGTAGAAGGCTGGGTTAATGGCTAGGATGGATGTATGGTGCGGCAGAGAGTGGTGGATGATTTCTGGCGTGAATGATGTATATGGAGGGTGGTGTGCACGGCAAAGGGTGGAGAAATATATATATATATATAGGCACCAAAAACCCTAGATGAATCAGATTAGGACTTCTAGAAAGCCAAATCCATCCAGAAATAGGTTCAAAACAATCAGATTTCTAATGGGAAAGGGCCTAAGGTGCGGCAGGTTTGGATAAGGAGGGATAAGGCTTCTAGAAAGCCTTGCAAGGCAAGGAAAAAGGATTCTAGAAGGGAAGGAGACGCCAGATTTCCAAGGTTCTAGAAGGAATGTGTTTTGTGGCAGATTTTGAGGTTTCTAGAAGGATTTGGGGCGCCACTTTTATAGGACAAGGGATAGGACTTCTAGAAATCAGGTTTTAAGTCCCCTAAACTGAAGAAAACAGGTTAGGATAAGATTAGGATAAGATTGGATAAGGTAAGGTAAGATAGGATAAGGATTGGATAAGATAAGATAAGATAAGGTTGTTTTAGATAATGTTTTGGATAATTCTCCTTCTTTTGAGCTGATTCCTTATCTTCTTTATCTTTGACTTCTTTCTTCCATCTTCTTAGCTGATTTCAAGCCTTTATATCTTCAATTTCGTCCATCAACTTGCCTCCATGCTTGCACTACCCAATCTTGGCCCAAAAATGCTCTAGAATGCTCCAAATTGCTTCTTTTTGCATACTTGCCCTTAGAACCTGAAAATACATCAAACTAGCTTAAAAGACTACTTTAACTAAGGAAAAACAACATAAATGCACAAGAACAAGCTAACTAAGGTGCATAAATATGCTCCTATCATAATTCTAGGTTTGAATCTGCCATGTTAGACTTAGGTGCATCTATAAATGTCATGCCATATTCAATTTATGCATCTATGAACCTAGGAGCGTTGAAAAACGATGGTGTTATCATACAATTGGCTGATAGATCTAATGCCTATCCAAAGGGTGTTTTGGAGGATGTTTTGGTGCAAGTTAATCACTTGATATTCCCAGCGGATTTCTACGTGCTTGAAATGGATGAATCAGACCATTCCCCGTCATTGCCCATCCTCCTTGGAAGGCCATTCATGAAAACTGCTCGTACGAAGATTGATGTGTTTAATGGCACCTTGACGATGGAATTTGATGGGGAAGTTATTAATTTCAATCTTTCTGATTCTATGAAATACCCTAGTGAGAATCATTCATGTTTTGCTATTGATATAATTGACTCTTTGGCGCAGGACCATTTGGACAATTTGAAGGACGATGCACTTGAATTGGCCATTGCACAAGGAAGGGATATGCACAACATTGAAACAGCCACAAAAGCAACCCACGGCATGCATGAAGCATCCTTTGCCGTGCCCCCTAGTGAGGATGTCATTGAGATGGTGGCTGCCCTTGAGTCACTGCCATCACAATCTGGTAAGTTTTTGGACCCCATTTTAAGTTCAGTTTCGGCTAATAAGATGCTTCCCTCAGTTGTGCAGCCACCTACACTTGAACTTAAGCCTTTGCCAAGTCATTTGAAGTACGTTTTCTTGGGAGAAGATGAGACGTTGCCCGTCATCATCTCATCCTCACTCACGGCACAAGAGGAAAACAAATTGGTGAGGGTGCTAAAAGAGTACAAAACAGCAATTGGATGGACTTTGGCCGACATAAAGGGAATTAGCCCTACCACGTGCATGCATCGCATACTTCTAGAGGAGGGGTCCAAAACATCTCGAGAGGCTCAACGCCGTCTCAACCCTCCGATGATGGAAGTTGTGAAGAAGGAGATAATCAAGCTTTTGGATTGTGGAGTGATCTATCCAATCTCGGATAGTAGGTGGGTTTCACCCGTTCAATGTGTGCCAAAGAAATCTGGCGTGACAGTGGTAGCCAATGCCGAGAATGAACTTGTTCCTACACGCATTCAAACCCGTTGGAGGGTGTGCATCGACTATAGGAAGCTAAATGCCACCACGAGGAAGGATCACTTCCCATTGCCATTTATTGACCAAATGCTTGAGAGGTTAGCGGGTTATGCTTTCTATTGTCGATGCACACCCTCCAACCGGTTTGAATGCGTGTAGGAACAAGTTCATTCCCCGGCAACGGCGCCAAAAATTTGATGCGTAATATATAAGCACACAAATTAAACCCTCTTTTTATCAATTGTAGCAAAGTATGTAAGCAGGGATCGTTCTAGGCCGGGGATTAGGAGGGATTGCTAAACCACTTGAAAACTGACTCAAAAACTTAAAACAAAGTTAAAACACTAAATTAGACTCAAAGAATGCAAAACTATACTCTAAAACACTAAAACAAACCAAAAGACTCAAAACAGCAAACAAACACTCAAAACTGCCTTAAAACCACTTTCTGGGCAGTTTTGAGCACTAGGGAAGATTTTGGACGAAAACAGTTTATAACTTGACTCAAGACACTTAAAAACACAAACTAAATTGATTTCTAACTAATTTGACACTTCAAAATAAAGGGGGAATTGGTTTTGACGAAATTGAAAACAAAACATAAACTTTGTAAAACAAAACAGATTGTAAAACGAAATTGGTTTAAATTAATGGATGGAAGGCTAGCTAAGGGGTTCTTCTCCACACATGTCATACTTGCATACAAAAAGATTTCTAATTGCTTTTCAATAAACCATGGATTCTCAACGCCCCAGATTAACCGTGAATTGCACTAATTAACCCTCAGATTTCCCTAATTTTATTGAATTGGATGATTGCATACGACAACTCAAAACATTCCCCACAAGTTCCCTACATGAATTGCATAATAGAGATACAAGCAAAGATCATTAAGTTCTTTGAAAATCATAAGCATTGACAAGGCACTCATAACTATGAATTGCACGATACTTATGCCAGGAATTTACTTAACACGATTGAGATCATCAACCTTTACTACTTGTGAATATAATTCTGTAACGATTAGGTGAAACTTCCTTATATCCTAGCATTAGATTTATGCATGACAATTAAGCGTGCACTCTCAACTAACACACACAAATCAGTTTAATTCAAATAGATAAGTAAATTGAATTCACAACTTATGAAACGCAATTAGAGGTAATCAAGCCATATAGCAAGCATAAACATGGTTTCGAATCACCCCCTAGCCAAGGGGAGTTTAGTTCCTCATACTCACAGAACAAAGAGTATTGAAATTAAACATTGAAATCAAAGGAAAGGAAACACCTAAAACTTCCAGCAATTCGAACTTGAATGGCATGCACGTCCACGGCTCCTTCTCCTCCTCTTTGCTGCGGCACAAGGTCTAGGGACAGATTTTGGGGGTTATGAATGGTGTAGAAGGCTGGGTTAATGGCTAGGATGGATGTATGGTGCGGCAGGTAGTGAATTAGGTCAGAAACTATGGAGAATGGTGCAGGATGGGTGCGGCAGAGAGTGGTGGATGATTTCTGGCGTGAATGATGTATATGGAGGGTGGTGGTTCACGGCAAAGGTGGAGAATATATATATGGGCACCAAGAACCCTAGATGAATCAGATTAGGACTTCTAGAAAGCCAAATACATCCAGAAATAGGTTTAAAACAATCAGATTTCTAATGGGAAAAGGCCTAAGGTGCGGCAGGTTTGGATAAGAAGGGATAAGGCTTCTAGAAATCAGGTTTTAAGTCCCCTAAACTGAAGAAAACAGGTTAGGATAAGATTAGGATAAGATAAGATAAGATAAGGTAAGGATTGGATAAGATAAGATAAGATAAGGTTGTTTTGGATAATGTTTTGGATAATTCTCCTCCTTTTGAGCTGATTCCTTATCTTCAATGATTTGAATTTATTTCTCCAACCTTGAAACATATTCCTAACTCCATTTAGACTCCAAATTCGTCCATCTTCATGCCCATTGCTTGTGCTATCCATTCCAAGCCCAGATTTGCTCTAAAATGCTCCAAAATGCATCTTTTTGCCAACTTTGCTTCTTGGACCTAAAAACACACGAAAATGACTTTAAACACTATACTAAGCAACAACTAGCTAAGCAAATGCAAGAAAACACACTAAATAAGTAGCATAAATATGCTCCTATCAATTTCCTTTGTAAAACAGCAGAGACATTCTCACTTACTTGAACCACTTCTTTGTTAGAAATCCTTCTTCTTGTTGTACAAAGCTCTTTCAAAAACTTAGCATACCTTGGGACCTGCTTTATTGCATCAAGGAGTGGGATATTGACTTGAACTTTCCGGAATGTCTCTAGAATTTCCTTTTCAGCATCCTCTTTCTTTGATTGCTGCAACCTGCCAGGAAAGGGCACAATTAGTGGAGTAGAGCTAGAAGAATTCATATTGGAACTTACCTTGATGGTTGGGGACGGTTTAGAAGTGGGAATTGGCTGCAGCAAAGATGTCTCTTTCCTTGCCATGGGTTTGGGTGATTCATCCTCCTCCAATTGGAGCTTCGTGTCCTCTTCTTGACTTGATCTAGATGGTTGTGAATCAGTTCCAACCTGCTTACCACTTCTCAACGTCATTGCTTGGGCGGTTTCAAATCCTCCTTTGGGATTAACAACGGTTGAACTAGGCAATCTGCCTTGTTCTCTGAATTGGCCCATGAATTCAGCCATTTGCCCCATTTGTTTCTTCAATTCGGCCACCTCTTTAGCTTGATTCTTTATACTCTGTATGTCCTGCATCAAAGAGGTTAGTACTTGAAGAATTTTATCATTATCTAACAACGAACCTGAATTGGTTTGGGCCGAAATTGGTTGAGGTTGTGTGGCTGCATATGGCCTTGGAAACATCCCAGGGGGCTGTCTAAATTCGCCTTGTTGCTGTGCTTGTTGAGAGTCCCTCCACTTGAAGTTTGGATGATCTCTCCATCCTGGATTGTATGTGTTTGAGTATGGGTCGTGTCTTTGTTGGGTTTGGCCTTGAAAACCCACGGCTTGGGCAGTTTCCCACCCCCCATTCTCAATCAATTGAGGGCATTGATCGTTGAGATGTCCCTGCATAGAACACACTCCACATATGGCCGGCCCTTGTGCTTTGGTTCCATCCACAACCTGTGACAAAAGAAGAGTGAAATTAGCCATTTGAGATTGTAATTCTGAAATTGCATTTACCTCATTCACTTGTTGTTGCCGTGGCCCTTCTCTCTGTCCAACTCCTTCGTATTGTTGCGCATTCAAGGCTCGATTTGCAATTAGAGTCTTGGCAGCCACGGGTGTTTTGTCAACCAAAGCTCCTCCCGCTGAAGCATCAAGCATTTGTCTCTCAATGGGGAGAAGTCCTTCATAGAAATATTGGAGGAGAAGCTCTTCTTTCATTTGGTGTTGTGGACAAGAAGCAACAAGCGCCTTGAAACGCTCATAATAGGCTGGAAACGATTCCCCTTGGTTTTGTTGAATGCCACTTATCCTTTTCCTCAAGAGAATGACTCTTGAAGTTGGGAAAAATTTCTCTAAGAATGCGCGCTTCATGCTTTCCCACGAAGTAACGGTTCCAGGTGCTAGTTCGTAGAGCCAATCCTTAGCCTTTTCCAAAAGAGAGAATGGAAAGGCTTTCATCTTCAATATACTCCCATCAACATTGACAGGGGTCATGCTTGAACAAACCACTTCGAATTCTTTCAAGTGTTTGTTCGGATCTTCCATGGACAACCCGCGGAATTTGGGGATGTGGTGCAACAAGCTTGACTTCAATTCAAACTTATCGGTCTTTCCCTGACTTGCCGCAGGGTATTGGATGCATAGAGGCACGGCATTGTCAAGTCCTGAGGCTGAAAGCTCTTTGATTGTACGATTGTCCACAGCAATGGCTTGTTCTTTCTCTTCTTGTTCTTCAAATTCAGATTCAGAGCTAGAACTAGTACCTACAACAAAGAAAGCAAAAAAAATCAGAAAACTAAGCAAAACAAAAACAAGTTAAAATACACGGCAGAAACTAGGGAGATTAGCAAGTTTGCTAATCCCCGGCAATGATAGGAGCATATTTATGCTACTTAGTTAGTGTGTTTCCTTGCATTTGCTTAGCTATTGATGTGATTAAAGTTAAGCACTCAAATTAAACCCTCTTGTTGTCAAATCGTAGTATAAATGCAAGTAGGGGTCGTTCTAAACCGGGGATTAGGAGGGCTTGCTAAAACCTCTAAACTGACTTAAAATACAAAAACAAAGTTAAAAACGTTTGAAAAGACTCAAAGGACTCTAAATAGACTAGTAAGACTCAAAACAGGTTCAAAATACTCAAAACTGCTCAAAAACACTAATTGGACAGATTCTAGACACTAGACACAACTTTGGACGAAAATTGAATTAAACTTGACTCAAAACACACAAAAACACAAACTAAGACAGATTCTAACTAATTAGACTCAAACAAGTGAAGGGGGATTGGTTTTAGAGTGAAACTAAGTTAAAACTAACACAGACTTTAAACTAGGCAGATTTAGACGAAATTGGGTTTTTAGGACGGATGGTGAACTAGCTAGAGGTTTCCTTATCCACACATGACTTATATGCATATAACTTGACTTCCAGTTACGTTTTCATTGAATTACGAATGACAATGCCCCAGATTAACCGTGTCAATCACTAATTAACCCTCAGATTCTCCTAATTTCATTGAATTGGACGGACAACTCATCTACAACCAAATTATTCTCATCAATTTCCCTACATGACATCATAATAGAGACACAATCAGAGATCATTACGCTCAATGAGAATCATAAGCATTGACGAGGCATTCATAACTATGACATCATGTTACTCACACCAAGAATTGAACTTAACACGATTGTTCCAGCAACCTTTACTACTTGTGAACATAAGTTTGTAACGATTATGTGAAACTTACTTATATCCTAGCATCAAATTTATGCATGCCAATTAAGTGTCGACCCTCAATCAACAAACAGAAATAAGTTCTAATTCAAACAGTTAAGCCAATTGCATTCATACTTCAAGAATCTGTAACTGAAATTTATCAAGTCATATCACACACAAAATCATGGTTTCAAAGTAGCCTCTAGCTAAAAAACGAGTTTAGCCTCTCATGATTACAGCAAAACAAAGGAAAACTAAATTAATCAACGAAAACATAAGGTAGAAGACACCTAAGAACGCCCAGCACTCCAGATTAGGTGCAACACGCTCCAAAGCTGCTCCTCCTCTCCTTGCAGGGCTGCGGCACAAGTGGTTTAGGGTTTGTGAATGGTGTTTGGAATGGCTGAGATGTGTAGAGGTGTGTAGAATTCGTATGGATGGGTGGTGGTGTGCGGCAGGGCTTGAAAATATGTATATATAGCATGGCAAACCCTAGGGAAATCAGTTTAGGACTTGGACTTAGCAGAAAAATAGGATTAGGGTGCGGCAATTACTTTTGACAAGGAATTGTGGTCCAATTAATTTCTGAAAAGGATTTGTAGAACCCAAATCCACAAGGAAAAGGCCTAACAATCAGAATCCAAGAGGGAAAAGGCCTGAAAACCCACGGCACAAAGGGATAAGGCAGGGAGCCTTGCAAGGCAAGGAAAAAGGATTCTAGAAGGGAAGGAGACGCCAGATTTTTAGGCTTCTAGAAAGAATGTGTTTCTGGGCAGATTTTGGGGTTTCTAGAAGAGTTTGGGGCGCCACTTTTGTAGGGAAATGGATAGGACTTCTAGAAATCAGGTTTTAAGTCCCCTAAACTGAAGAAAACAGGTTAGGATAAGATTAGGATAAGATTGGATAAGGTAAGGTAAGATAGGATAAGGATTGGATAAGATAAGATAAGATAAGGTTGTTTTGGATAATGTTTTGGATAATTCTCCTTCTTTTGAGCTGATTCCTTATCTTCAATGATTTGAATTTATTTCTCCAACCTTGAAACATATTCCTAACTCCATTTGGACTCCAAATTCGTCCATCTTCATGCCCATTGCTTGTGCTATCCATTCCAAGCCCAGATTTGCTCTAAAATGCTCCAAAATGCATCTTTTTGCCAACTTTGCTTCTTGGACCTAAAAACACACGAAAATGACTTTAAACACTATATTAAGCAACAACTAGCTAAACAAATGCAAGAAAACACACTAAATAAGTAGCATAAATGTGCTCCTATCAAATTCCCCCACACTTAGCTTTTGCTAGTCCTCGAGCAAAACAAAACAAACAAAACGTAACCTAAACCTTCCAACAATTGTCTCAGGGATTTCCAATGCACATGACATGTTAAAAATCATCATCCCCACAGATTTTGGTCATCTTTACGCTTAAGCACATACTTAATCATAGTCACTACTTACTAGTTCACAAATAACCAATTAAAACGATGTTTTGAATGCAGTAACATGCCTTAGAGAATTCCCTCAATTCCTTACTAGATATGCACTCTATTTTCACACACATTTTCTGACTACACACCCTACACTAGGTATATGTGAGAAGATTGATGTAAATATGAAAACGAACACTCACATATGTTTATAACAAAGAAAGCAATTTCTGGAGTTAATAAGCATGTATAGATATGATCTCATGAATGGAATGCTACTACTTAGATGCGAGAACCAGTGACACCATATGCTCATATCAATCCCAAACTCCACATATTGAAACACACAACACTCAAGATTGAAGCATAGGGTTGTAACGGGGCTTTGGGGAGTTGACTAACAAAGAAAGGTAAAGAAAACAAACGTTCTTAAAGCAATAGCAAGCAAAATAATGAATATGACACTTAGAATTCCCTTTAGCATGCAGAAATCAACTTTGAAACACAAGGGAAGTTTCAAGCAACAATTAGGGCCGTATTCAATGTTTTGGACCCTTCCTTCAACAAACAACACTTGAGAACTCTTCTTCACATCTTTTCAACTCCTTTTTCATTCTTTTCACAACTTTTTCTTTTTTTCTTTCTTTTTTTTCTACGAAATTTTCTTCTTTTTTTTTTTTTTTTTTTTTTTCTTTTCTTTGCCATGCCTCATTCAAGACTTTGGCACACCCACAACAAAACTCACTTCCCCCACACTTGTTTTCTGCCAAACAATGATCAAAAGGAATTCATATTGAGTCATGCGTTACTATGCTTCAAGAACAAAGGTATGGATGGTCCTAATCTAGGCTAGGTGAGGATAATGTGGGTTAACAAAGAACATAGGCTAAATATGGCTCAAAGGGGCTGAACCTACAATACATATGCAAAGGGTTAGGCTTTTTGGCACTGGTTTTAACTAAACACTTCATCTTGTTATGTGTTATGCGAATCAATTTCATGCTTTGAATAAAACGGATATGAGTTCTAGTATTTGGAACTAAATGATGAAACGCCTTCTAAGTAGCAACCAAGCAAAGAATAATGAGATCATGCAACGACTTTAGAAAACAACAAATGCACAGATTTTTAACTCTCCAAAGAACGTTAAAGGCTCAAGTCTCTCAGGGTTGTAGCGTTAGTTTGAGTTCCTTCCTTCAAGCATGTTACAAAAACTGATTTTTCTTTTATGATTGCATGTGAATTCATAAGTTATAACCACAACCAAGCATAAACCAAAGAGTAAATCAAACTTTCATCCATGTTTACAACTCTCTTTAACAGTCATGCAATTACAAACCGAATCCTCATCATTGTGTTGGAAGGTACCCAAGACACAAACAAACACACAAAAACAACTCTTTTTGGGTTTTTTAAAACAATTTTTCAAATTTTTATTGGATTTTCGGATTTTTGAATCAAAACACACTAAAACACTCCAAAACAGCTTAAAAACACTTAAAAACAGCAAGGAACAACATTAGAAGTTATGGTTGATAAAACCCTACGAATTTGCATCAAAACATTTTGGTTACTCCCCCACACTTAAATCAAACATTGTCCTCAATGTTTCAAGCAAGGACTCACACACAAGCAAGCAAACAACACAACTAACACACATAACCGATATGGCAAAGTAAAAGCAATAAAGAGTAGAGTTTAGGAACGCAAATCTGGGTTTGAGCCGGTTGTTCCTAGGTCGTCTTTATTCGAATGCATGGGTTGCCTCCCAAGAAGCGCTTTCTTTAACGTCTTGCAGCCGGACGATTCCTCGGTTTAAGCATCATTGGTACCCACGGCATGGAAGGGAACTTCTTCCACAACCTGCCCCTCAATGTTCTCATACAGTAGGTCGATGAATGGAAGGGGATAGTGATGTTTGCTGATTGGTGCGTTGTGTTCCCTAAGGTTCATGTAAATTTGCCCACCATTGGGGATTTGCTTGGGTGCCTGCACCAAAGAAGGGAACCACCTATCAATTTTAATGGGAATTGGATTTGGATTAGGTGGCTTACCTATGTGTTGTGATGAAGTAGCGGCACTGTGAACATTTTTCCCCATGGTGCTTTCGGCCAATTTGGGCACTTTGAGGGCAGTGGCCGTATGGTCCTTATGCTCCACTACAATTCCCTCGTCTTGCATGGTTCTTGATGCATCCTTTGTGCTTGGTGCTGAACGGTCCGGCCCTATCTTTTTTATTTTATCAATGGAAAAACAAGAATGAACAACATTAGGATTCTCAACAGACTTAGAAACATTAAATTTAATCTTATCGCCACCAAACTTCATAGTTAACGTCCCCTTGGCCACATCAATCTTGGTTTGGGCTGTTTTCATGAAAGGTCTTCCAAGTAGAATCGGCATTGGGGAAGAATGGGCTGACTCTTCCATCTCAAGCACATAGAAATCAGCCGGAAAAATTAAGTGGTCAACCTGCACCAAAACATCCTCCAAAACTCCCCTTGGATAGGCATTAGAACGATCGGCTAATTGAATAATCACTCCATCATTTTTCAATTCGCCCAAGTTCATAGATGCATAAATAGAATAAGGCATGACATTTATTGATGCACCTAGATCTAACATGGCATTTTCAAACGGAGTATTTCCTATAACACAAGGAATTGTAAAACTACCTGGGTCCTTGCATTTGGGAGGCAATTTGCGTTGCAACACCGCTGAAACATTTTCACTTACCCGAACCACCTCCTTGGTTGAAAATCTCCTCTTTGTTGTGCACAGCTCCTTCAAGAATTTGGCATACCTGGGAACTTGCTTGATTGCATCAAGGAGTGGGATGTTGACTTGCACCTTTCGAAACGTTTCTAGAATGTCCTTTTCGGTTTCCTCCTTCTTTGATTGCATAAATCTGCGAGGAAATGGTGCATTGGGTGGAACAAGGTTAGAATCAATCGAATTTGAACCCAACTTACCTGTGGTGGACGTTTTGGAGGGTATAAGTGCATTGGAAGGCTGCGGCAAGGTTGGAGCAACCTTTGCCGTGGGTGTCTCTTGTTCTGCCTTCTCTTGTAACAACGTCTCATCCTCCTTTTGGGCAGATTCAGATGTTTTTGGATCGGTCCCAACCTCTTTGCCACTTCTTAGGGTCATGGCCTTGACAGATTCGAACCCTCCCTTCGGATTCACAGTGGTAGAACTAGGAAGTTTGCCATGCTCTCGAAACTGCCCCATAAACTCAGCCATTTGTCCCATCTGTTTCTTCAATTCAGTCACCTCCCGGGCTTGATTTTGCACCTCCTTGGCATAGTTTTGCATCTCTTTGGTTTGATTTTGCTGCCCCTGTGCCAAAGTAGTTAGTAATTGAATAACTTGATCATTATCAAGAGACGAACCTGAGTTATTTTGGGCAGATTGTGTTTGGGATTGCATGGTTGCATATGGCTTTGGAAACATCCCAGGGGTTGGTGTCCGAAATCCACTTTGTTGTTGAGGTTGTTGGGGTTCCCTCCTGCGCATATTTGGATGATCACTCCAATCTGAATTGTGCGCGTTGGAACACAAGTTGCTTTTTGATTGGTTATAGCCTTGATAACCCCAGGTATTGACACCCTCCCAACCTCTTTGATTAACTTGATACGTATCAAATGTAGGGGCTCCTTGCATTGTGGCCCGTTCGGCATACTGTGTCAACAGAGAATTAAGATTTGCTATTTGAGCTTGAATGTTAGCAATTGCCATGTCTTGCTTCTCTAGTACCTAAAATCAAAGAAAGAG
Source organism: Heteromeles arbutifolia (assembly GCA_024362995.1). Lineage (NCBI taxonomy): Eukaryota > Viridiplantae > Streptophyta > Magnoliopsida > Rosales > Rosaceae > Heteromeles > Heteromeles arbutifolia. The sequence continues at coordinate 29,879,007 of JANCRC010000002.1, read as the reverse complement.
AACTAAATCAAATATCAAAAGTAAAAGACACAAACAAAAACAAAAGAAAACAAAATAAACGAAAACAAAAGAAAACAAAAGAAAGTCAGAAACTAAAACGAAAACAAAATAAACGAAAACAAAAGAACCAAGGGATTAGCAAAGTTGCTAATCCCCGGCAACGGCGCCAAAATTTTGATGTGATTAAAGTTAAGCACTCAAATTAAACCCTCTTGTTGTCAAATCGTAGTATAAATGCAAGTAGGGGTCGTTCTAAGCCGGGGATTAGGAGGGCTTGCTAAAACCTCTAAACTGACTTAAAATACAAAAACAAAGTTAAAAACGTTTGAAAAGACTCAAAGGACTCTAAATAGACTAGTAAGACTCAAAACAGGTTCAAAATACTCAAAACTGCTCAAAAACACTAATTGGACAGATTCTAGACACTAGACACAACTTTGGACGAAAATTGAATTAAACTTGACTCAAAACACACAAAAACACAAACTAAGACAGATTCTAACTAATTAGACTCAAACAAGTGAAGGGGGATTGGTTTTAGAGTGAAACTAAGTTAAAACTAACACAGACTTTAAACTAGGCAGATTTAGACGAAATTGGGTTTTTAGGACGGATGGTGAACTAGCTAGAGGTTTCCTTATCCACACATGACTTATATGCATATAACTTGACTTCCAGTTACGTTTTCATTGAATTACGAATGACAATGCCCCAGATTAACCGTGTCAATCACTAATTCCTAATTTCGTTGAATTGGACGGACAACTCATCTACAACCAAATTATTCTCATCAATTTCCCTACATGACATCATAATAGAGACACAATCAGAGATCATTACGCTTAATGAGAATCATAAGCATTGACGAGGCATTCATAACTATGACATCATGTTACTCACACCAAGAATTGAACTTAACACGATTGTTCCAGCAACCTTTACTACTTGTGAACATAAGTTTGTAACGATTATGTGAAACTTACTTATATCCTAGCATCAAATTTATGCATGCCAATTAAGTGTCGACCCTCAATCAACAAACAGAAATAAGTTCTAATTCAAACAGTTAAGCCAATTGCATTCATACTTCAAGAATCTGTAACTGAAATTTATCAAGTCATATCACACACAAAATCATGGTTTCAAAGTAGCCTCTAGCTAAAAAACGAGTTTAGCCTCTCATGATTACAGCAAAACAAAGGAAAACTAAATTAATCAACGAAAACATAAGGTAGAAGACACCTAAGAACGCCCAGCACTCCAGATTAGGTGCAACACGCTCCAAAGCTGCTCCTCCTCTCCTTGCAAGGCTGCGGCACAAGTGGTTTAGGGTTTATGAATGGTGTTTGGAATGGCTGAGACGTGTAGAAGTGTGTAGAATTCGTATGGATGGGTGGTTGTGTGCGGCAGGGCTTGAAAATATGTATATATAGCATGGCAAACCCTAGGGAAATCAGTTTAGGACTTGGACTTAGCAGAAAAATAGGATTAGGGTGCGGCAATTACTTTTGAAAAGGAATTTCACCTAATCGTTAGGAACTTATATTCACAAGTAGTAAAGATTCCTAGTCACAATTGTGTTAAGTAAATCCTAGGCAAGAGTAACATGCGTATTCCATAGTTATGAATGCCTTGTCAATGTTTATGGTTTCCATGGAACTTAATGATCTTTGATATGTATCTCTATCATGCGTCTTCCATAGTTAGGGAACTTGATAAGAATAATTTGGTTGTGATGCGTTATCCATTCAATTCAATGAACTTAGGGAAATCTGGGAATTAATTAGTGCAATACAATTAATTCAAAGCATTGTCATTCATGGTTTATCGAAAGAATAACTGGAAATCAATTCGTATGCATATGTTCATGTGTGGAGAAGAACCCTCTAACTAGTTTTCACCCCTGAATTCACCTTTATCTCTTTCAATTTACTTTGTTTGCTTAAATCTGCTTAGTTTTGCTTAATTCGTCCAAAAACCCCCTTAGCTCTTAATTGAATCTTAGTTTGTTTAAATTCGTCCAAATCTGTCCCGTTTTAGTGTTTTGAGTCTAACTAGTCCAAAAGTCATCCAATTCACCCCTTAGAACCTGTTTTGAGTCTGTTTAAGTTAGTTTTGAGTCTATTTAGCCTGTTTTGAGTCTCTAGTGTCTAGAATCTGTCTAGTTGAGTTTTATTTGTTGTTTTAAGTTTGTTTTGGTTTGGTTGAGTCAAGTTAGGTTGTTTTAAGTTGTTTGAAGTTAAAATTCGTTCAGATTGACCCATAGTACCTGTTTTCATTGTCTAGAGTCCAGTTTAGTGTTTTAGAGTGTAATTTGTGTAGATTAGCATCCCTTCTAATCCCGGCCTTAAACGATCCCTACTTTCATATACTACGTCGATAGGGTTTTAATTTGAGTGTCAAGTAATTCTCACACCACAAAGCAAAAAGAAAATAAATTGAACATTGAAAACAAAAGAGAGAGAAACACCCAAAAATGCTCCAGCAATCCAACTTGAATGGCAAGCACGTCCAAGGCTCTCCTTCTTCTTCTTTGCTGCGACACAAGGGTTGGGTGAAGGTTTTAGTGGTGATTTATGGTGGTGAATGGATATAGGTGAGTTATGGTGAAGGGTGGATGGTGGATTTTCGGCAGAAAGTGTGTAGAGTGGTCCAGGGAGCCCTTTGATGTGCGGCAAGGCTCTTTTTATATAGGGGAAGGAAGGAGCTCAACTTAGAAGTAAATTGGAAAGGTTTAGGACTCCAAATTGATAGGAGCATATTTATGCGACTTAGCTAGCATGTTTTCGTGCATTTATGTTCTTACTCCTTAGTTATTTTAGTGTTTAAAGTCATTTTCGTGCAATTTCAGGTTCTAAGGACAAAGTATGCAAGAAAGTGCATTTTGGAGCCTTTTGGAGCAAAATTGGGCTTAGAATGGATATCACATGCTTGGAGCAAAAGGAATGGACGAAATTGAAGACTTGAAGATGTTAGGATTCCTAATCAATGAAGGATTCCTAATTGAAGAAGGATTCCTAATTGGAGATGGATTCCTACTCAAACAAGGATTCTTACTTGAAGTAGGAAAGTTAAGCCAAGGTTTCCTATTTTGATTTGACCTTTCCTAATCCTAAATGTCCTTAAGTTCCAGCAACAATGAAGACTTCCTATGCATTTTAGGACACAAATTGAACCTTCCTTGCACTTAAATCACCTAGCCGCACCTCCCCTGACTTTTCCTCTTCCTTGCCATGCAAGGGAGAGTGCCTTTCCTATTTTCTGTCATGAAAACACCTTCCCCTTTAGTACCTAGCCTTGCCGTACAAGGGGAGGCCTCTCTTTCCTATTTTCTGACCTTTAAACACATTCTTCTTTTCTCCTACACAATTCTGCCGAATTTCACATTCCTATTTCTCTTTAAATTTTGATTCTTTCTTACCTATTAAATTGTGGAACCAAAATAGCTAAGTATTAAACCTTTCCTATTATTTTCTGAGTACCGTAGCCCTATAAATAAAGCCATCCGCACCATTTAGTCTCTCTCTAGGCCTGAACACATTCTCTGCATCCATTCCATCCACCTATCTACCTATCCATCCTCTACCACCCATCACCACCCATTCTACACACCTTAACCCCTTGTGCCTCAGCTCTACAAAGGAAGAAGGAGAGGATTAACTTGAAGCCATGCCTAGCCATTCAAGACGTTGGATTGCTGGAACATTTCTAGGTGTAATCTATCTTTGTTTTCAATGTTTAATTTAATTTCTCTTTGTTTTGCTGTGAACATGAGGAGCTAAACCCTCTTAGCTAGGGGGAATTTCAAGGCCATGAACATATTTGCAATATGAATTGATTAATTCCAGTTGTGATTTCATAAAGTGTGAATGCAATTTGCTTAACTGTTTTATTGATAACTTATTCTTGTATGTTGATTAAGGAGGCCTACTTAGTTTGGATGCTTGAATCTGATGCTAGAATATAAGGGAGTTTCACATAAAGTGTGAAGGTTGCTGGTCACGATCGCGTTAAGTTAAATTCCTAGCATGAGTATCATGATGTCATAGTTACGAATGCTTTGTCAATGCTTATGATTTTCATAGAACGTAATGATCTTTGATTGTATCTCTATTATGATGTCATGTAGGGAACTTTTGAAGAATGCTTTGGGTTGTCGAATGATGTCATCCAATCCAATAATACAAGGAAAATCTGAGGGTTAACTAGTGATGGCACGGTTAATTTGGGGCATTGTCATTCATGGTTTATTGAAAAAGTGATGTGAAATTAAATTGCACTCAAATTTAAACCCTATCAATGTAGTATGTGTAAGTAGGGATCGTTTTAGCCGGGGATTAGAAGGGATGCTAATCTACACTAATTAAACTCTAAAACACTAAACTAGACTCAATTAACTCAAAACAAACTTAAAAGACTCTAAACAGCTTAAAACAACATAGACACTAGGGAGTTATTTGGACGAATTCTAACTTTAACTTGACTCAAAATGCTAAAAGACACAAAAGTAAACAGATTCTAACTAAGTTGACACAAGAAAGTAAAGGGGATTGGGTTTCTGACGAATTTAAAGTAAAAACAAACGGATTAAGACACTAAACAAAGGTTGGTACGAATTTGGGTAAATTAAAGGGTGAATACTAGAGGGTCCTTCTCCACACATGACACATATGCAACACAAATCGATTTCCAGTTATTCTTTTTATAAACCATGAATGACAATGCCCCAAATTAATTGTATTGAACTAATTAATTCTCAGATTTCCCTAGATTCATTGAATTGGATGGAATACGCACCGACAACCAAATTATTCTTTATTAAGCTCTCTAACTATGAAAAGCATGATAGAGACACGAAACAAAGATCATTAAGCTTTGTGAAAATCATAAGCATTGACAAGGCATTTGATATGAGCATATTTATGCGACTTAGTTAGCTTGTTTTCATGCATTTACGTTGTTAGTTCTTAGTTAATTTTGTATTTTAAGCTATTTTCGTGTGTTTGTAGGTTCAAAGTGTCAAGATGGCAAAAAGGAGCAATTTGGAGCATTCTAGAGCATTTTTGGGCCAAGATTGGGTAGTTGATAGGAGCATATTTATGCTACTTAGTTAGTGTGTTTCCTTGCATTTGCTTAGCTATTTGTTGCTTAGTATAGTGTTTAAAGTCATTTTCGTGTGTTTTTAGGTCCAAGAAGCAAAGTTGGCAAAAAGATGCATTTTGGAGCATTTTAGAGCAAATCTGGGCATGGAATGGATAGCACAAGCAATGGGCATAAGGATGGACGAATTTGGAGTTTAAATGAAGCTAGGATTATGTTTCAAGGTTGGAGAAATAAATTCAAAACATTGAAGATAAGGAATCAGCTCAAAAGAAGGAGGATTATCCAAAACATTATCCAAACAACCTTATCTTATCTTATCTTATCCAATCCTTATCTTATCTTAACAAACCTTATCCTATCCTAATCCTTTTCTAATTCAATTTCTGGTACAATGAGGGTTTTAATTTCAGTTTAGGAGACATAAAAACCTTATCTCCTCCATGCCGCACCTAGCCTTCTAGAATATCTGATTTCCTTGCCTTGCAAGGCTTTCTAGAAGCCTTATCCCACCTTATCCTACTGTGCCGCACCTTAGGCCCTTTCCCATTGGAAATCTGATTGTTTTGAGCCTATTTCTGGATGGATTTGGTTTTCTAGAAGTCCCAATCTGATTCACTTAGGGTTTTTGGTGCCTATATATATTAAAACACCCTTTGCCGTGCACACCACCCATCCATACGAATTCTACACCACCCCCCATACACAACCAATCACGCCAGAAATCATCCCCTACCCCCTGCCGTGCCATATTATCCACCCAAACCCAGAAAACCCTCTTGTGCCGCAGCTATTCAAGGAAGGAGAAGGTGCTACTCTAAGTCGTGACTATTGCTGGAGCGTTCTTAGGTGTTGTCTATCCTTGGTTTCAATGTTTCAATTTAGTTTTCTTTGTTTAATTGCTGTCATGAGGAACTAAACCCCTATTAGTTAGAGGGGGAATTTGAAGCCATGAATATATGTTTCTTATGATTTGATTCACTCCAGTTACGATTTCATAAAGTATGAATGTGGTTTACTTTTCTGTGCTTATTAAGAACTTGTTTATGTATGTGGGTTGGGGGTCGACACTTGATTTGCATGCATAAATTTGATGCTAGAATATAAGGGAATTTCACCTAATCGTTATGAACTTATATTCACAAGTAGTAAAGGTTGCTAGTCACAATCATGTTAAGTAAACCCTAGGCTGGATTAACATGCGTATTCCATAGTTATGAATGCCTTGTCAATGTTTATGATTTCCATGGAACTTAATGATCTTTGATATGTATCTCTATCATGCGTATTCCATAGTTAGGGAACTTGATAAGAATAATTTGGTTGTGATGCGTTATCCATTCAATTCAATGAACTTAGGGAAATCTGAGAATTAATTAGTTCTATACAATTAATTTGGAACATTGTCATTCATAGTTTATCGAAAGAGTAACTGGGAATCAAATTGTATGCATATGTTTATGTGTGGATAAGGATCCCTCTAATTAGCCATTCACCCATCTAAGTCCCCAATTTCGTGCAGATTTCATTAAGTACTTTAAGTTTCTTGTTTTGTTTTCAAATTCGTTCAAAAACAAACCCCCCTTTACTTGTTGAGTCATATTAGTTAAAATCTGTTTTGATTTGTGTTTTTAAGTGTCTTGAGTCAAGTTAAAGTCTATTTTCGTCCAAAGTAGTGTTTAGAGTTCAAAACTGCCCAGTTTGTGTTTTTAGGCAGTTTTGAGTGTTTTTGTGCTGTTTTGAGTCTTTTGAGTTGTTTTAGTGTTTTAGAATTTAGTCTTGCATTCTTTGAGTCTAGTTTAGTGTTTTAAACTTTGTTTTTACGTTTTTGAGTCTTATTTGTGTTGATTAGCATCCCTAGTTAATCCCCGGTTTAGAACGATCCCTACTTGCATCTTTACTACAATTGTCATCAATAGGGTTTAATTTGTGTGTCAAGTAATTCTCACACCAGTAGTGCAAGCATGGAGGCAAGTTGATGGACGAAATTGAAGATATAAAGGCTTGAAATCAGCTAAGAAGATGGAAGAAAGAAGTCAAAGATAAAGAAGATAAGGAATCAGCTCAAAAGAAGGAGAATTATCCAAAACATTATCCAAAACAAGCCTAAAAATCTGGCGCCTCCCTCCTTTCTAGAAGGTCTTTTCCTTGCCTTGCAAGGTTCCTTGCCTTATCCCTTTGTGCCGTGGGTTTTCACTCCCATTCCTTCTTGGATTCTGATTTATTAAGCCTTTTCCTTGTGGATTTGGGTTCTATAATCCTTTTCAGACATTAATTGGACCACAATTCCTTTTCTAAAGTGATTGCCGAACCCTAAGGCCTAATCTATATTTTCTGCCGCACCTAGAGTCCTAATTCCTTGTTTTATGCTAAGTCCAAGCCCTAATCTGATTACTCTAGGGTTTGTGATGTATTTATATTGATGCGGAATATATAAGCACACAAATTAAACCCTCTTTTTATCGATTGTAGCAAAGTATGTAAGTAGGGATCGTTCTAGGCCGGGGATTAGGAGGGATTGCTAAATCACTTGAAAACTGACCCAAAAACTTAAAACAAATTTAAAACACTAAATCTAGACTCAAAGAATGCAAAACTATACTCTAAAACACTAAAACAAACCAAAAGACTCAAAACAGCAAACAAACACTCAAAACTGCCTTAAAAACACAAACTGGCTGTTTTGGACTCTAAACACAATTTTGGACGAAAATAAGTTTTAACTTGACTCAAAACACTCAAAAACACAAACTAAAACAGTTTCTAACTAATATAACTCAACATAGTAAAGGGGGATTGGGTTTTGACGAAGTTGAAAACAAAACATAAACTTTGTAAAACAAAACAGATTTTAAAACGAATTTGGTTAAAGTGAATGGATGGAAGGCTAGTGATGCGATGTAAAACAAGCACACAAATTAAACCCTCTTTTGACAATTGTAGTATATGAATAAGTAGGGATCGTTCTAAACCGGGGATTAGGAGGGCTTGCTAAAACCTCTAAACTGACTCAAAAACGTAAAAACAAAGTTGAAAACACTAGACTAGACTTAAAAGACTCAAAACAGGTTCACAAGACTCAAAGTAGGCTAAAAACACTCAAAACTGCCTAAAAACACAAACTGGGCAGTTTTGGACTCTAAACACAAATTTGGACGAATTTGGGTTTTAACTTGACACAAGACACTTAAATACACAAACAAAACAGATTTTAAACACTTTGAAACAAGAAAGTAAAAGGGGGGTTTTGTTTTGGACGAATTTAAATTTAAGAAAACAGATTATAAACTAAAGCAGATTTTGGACGATTTTGGTAAAATATGGATGACGGGCTAGCTAGAGGCTCTTTCTCCACACATGACATGTATGCAAACGACTCGATTTCCAGTTACTCCTTCATTGAATTATGAATGACAATGCCCCAAATTAACCGTGACATCACTAGTTAACCCTCATATTTTCCTTGTGTTATTGGATTGGATGACATCATTCGACAACCCAAAGCATTCTTCAAAAGTCCCCTACATGACATCATAATAGAGATACAATCAAAGATCATTACGTTCAATGAAAATCATAAGCATTGACAAAGCACTTGTAACTATGACATCATGATACTCGTGCTAGGAATTGAACTTAACGCGATCGTGACCAGCGACCTTCACTACACATGAATATAAGTTTGTAACAATTATGTGAAACTCCCTTATACTCTAGCATCAGATTTATGCATGCCAAGTAAGTATCGATCCTTAATCAACAAACACAAATAAGTTATCAATTCCACAGTTAAGCCAATTACATTCACAACTCACGAATTCATAACTGGAATTTATCAACTCAATTTGCATACATAATCATGGCTTTGAAATCACCCCTAGCCAAGAGGGGTTTAGCCACTCATGTTCACAGCAAAACAAAAGGAAAAGAAATTAAACATTGTAAACATAGAACGAATTACACCTAGAACGCTCCAACAATCAAGCTTGAACGTCCAAGAGTCCTTCCTTCTTCCTCCTTGCTGCGGCACAAAGGTGGGTGAAGTGTATGGGATGTGTTTTGGGGTCAGGAATGTGTTTTGGGTGAAAGGAAGTTGCGGCAAGGGAGTTGGGATGGTTTCTGGCGTGAATGAATGATTGGGTGAGTGAATGGATCTCTTTTGTGAGGCACAAGGAAGGTTTATTTAAGGAATTAGGGTAATAAAGCTAGGGAACAATTTAGGAAACAGAAATTAAATCAAAACCTGAAGGGAAAAAGGAATTAAAGTCAGAATCCCAAGGGAATTGGGCAAGTAGGTGCGGCAAAGGTGGAAAGGGTAAGGCAAGGCCTTGCAAGGCAAGGCAAAAGGGTTTCCTTTCTGTTTTAGGTCCAGACTTTGGGTGATAAAGGGATGCCTTGCACGGCAAGGATGGGGAAAGCAAGGGAAGGTGCGGCAAGAGTTCTTTAGGTACAAGGGAAGTTCACTTTGTGTCCTAAAATGTATAGGAAGCCTTCAATGTTGCTGGAACTTAGGAATATTTAGGATTAGGAAAGGTCAACCCAAAATAGGAAATATTGGCTTAACTTTCCTACTTCAAGTAGGAATCCTTCTTTGATTAGGAATCCTTCTTTGATTAGGAATCCTAACTTCTTCAAGTCTTCAATTTCGTCCATTCCTTTTGCTCCAAACATGTGATGTCCATCCCAAGCCCAATTTTGCTCCAAAAAGCTCCAAAATGCACTTTCTTGCATACTTTGCCCTTAGAACCTGAAAACACACGAAAATGGCTTAAAAGACTAAAATAACTAATAAAACACAACATAAATGCACAAGAACAAGCCAACTAAGTCGCCTAAATATGCTCCTATCAGCTGGCTAAGGGGTTCTTCTCCACACATGTCATACTTGCATACAAAACGATTTCTAATTGCAATTCAATAAACCACGAATTCTCAACACTCCAAGTTAATTAGGTCCGCTTAAATTAACTCTCAGATTTCCCTTATGTCAATGAATTGGATGGAAACTGGGCATCACAATCAAATTATTCTTCAAGAGTTCTCTATATGAAAGCGCATACTAGAGATACAATCAAAGATCATTACGTTCAATGGAAATCATAAGTATTGACAAGGCACTTGTAACTATGAAAGCGCATGATACTTATGCCAAGAATTTACTTAACACAATTGAGATCATCAACCTTTACTACTTGTGAATATAAAGTTGTAACAATTAGGTGAAACTTCCTTATATCCTAGCATTAGATTTATGCATGCAAACTAAGTTGGCCACCTAAATCACCACACACAAATCAGTTTTAATATGAACAGATAAGTAAATTGAATTCACAACTTATGAAACGCAATTAGAGGTAATCAAGTCATATAGCAAGCATAAACATGGTTTCGAATCCCCCCCTAGCCAAGGGGGGTTTAGGTCCTCAGACTCACAGAACAAAGAGTATTGAATGTAAACATTGAAATCAAAGGAAAGGAAACACCTAAAACTTCCAGCAATTCGAACTTGAATGGCATGCACGTCCAGGGCTTCTTCCCCTCTTCTTTGCTGCGGCACAAGGGTTGGTGATGAGTTTTTGGGGGTTATGAATGGTGTAGAAGGCTGGGTTATTGGCTAGGATGGATGTATGGTGTGGCTGATAGGAGCATATTTATGCACCTTAGTTAGCTTGTTCTTGTGCATTTATATTGTTTTTCCTTAGTTAAAGTAGTCTTTTAAGCTAGTTTGATGTATTTTCAGGTTCTAAGGGCAAGTATGCAAAACGAAGCAATTTGGAGCATTCTAGAGCATTTTTGGGCCAAGATTGGGTAGTGCAAGCATGGAGGCAAGTTGATGGACGAAATTGAAGATATAAAGGCTTGAAATCAGCTAGGAAGATGGAAGAAAGAAGTCAAAGATAAGAAGATAGGGAATCAGCTCAAAAGGAGGAGAATTATCCAAAACATTATCCAAAACAACCTTATCTTATCTTATCTTATCCAATCCTTACCTTATCTTACCTTATCTTATCCAATCTTATCCTAATCTTATCCTAGCCTGTTTTCTTCAGTTTAGGGGACTTAAAACCTGATTTCTAGAAGTCTTATCCCTTGTCCTATAAAAGTGGCGCCCCAAATCTTTCTAGAAGCCCCAAAATCTGCCACAAAACACATTCCTTCTAGAACCCTGAAAATCTGGCGCCTCCTTCCCTTCTAGAATCATTTTTCCTTGCCTTGCAAGGCATTCCCTGCCCTTATCCTATTGTGCCGCACCTCTCAGGCCTTTTCCCTCTTGGATTCTGATTGTTAGGCCCTTTTCCTTGTGGATTTGGGTTCTACAAATCCTTTTCAGAAATTAATTGGACCACAATGTTTTTTTCCAAATTAATTGCCGCACCTAGGGCCCTAATTCCTTGTGCAATGCTGAGTCCAAGCCCTAATCTGATTACCCTAGGGTTTGTGGCGCCTATATATATAAGTTTAAAGGGTTGCCGCAGGTGACACCACCTCCATACACATCATTCTCGCCAGAAACTCTTCACCACTCTCTGCCGCACCTTTCCTTCACCATTCTCCATAATTTCTGACCCAATTCACTCCCTGCCGCACCATACATCCATCCTAGCCATTAACCCAGCCTTCTACACCATTCATAACCCCCAAAATCTGTCCCTAGACCTTGTGCCGCAGCAAAGAGGAGGAGAAGGAGCCCTGGGACGTGCATGCCATTCAAGTTTGAATTGCTGGAAGTTTTAGGTGTTTTCTTTCCTTTGATTTCAATGTTTAAATTCAATACTCTTTGTTCTGTGAGTATGAGGAACTAAACCCCCTCTGGCTAGGGGGGGATTCGAAACCATGTTTATGCTTGCTATATGACTTGATTACCTCTAGTTGTGATTCATAAATTGTGATTTCAATTTACTTATCTATTTGAATTAAACTGATTTGTGTGTGTTGGTTGAGAGTGCACGCTTAATTGTCATGCATAAATCTAATGCTAGGATATAAGGAAGTTTCATCTAATCGTTACAGAATTATATTCACAAGTAGTAAAGGTTGTTGATCACAATCGCGTTAAGTAAATTCTTGGCATAAGTTTCATGCAATTCATAGTAACGAATGCCTCGTCAATGCTTATGGTTTTCATAGAACTTAATGATTCTTGCTTGTATCTCTATTATGCAATTCATGTAGGGAACTTGTGGGGAATGTTTTGGGTTGTCGTATGCAATCATCCAATTCAATAACGTTAGGAAAATCTGAGGGTTAATTAGTGCAATTCACAGTTAATCTGGGGCGTTGAGAATCCATGGTTTATTGAAAAGCAATTAGAAATCTTTTTGTATGCAAGTATGACATGTGTGGAGAAGAACCCCTTAGCTAGCCTTCCATCCATTAATTTAAACAAATTTCGTTTTACAATCTGTTTTGTTTTACAAAGTTTATGTTTTGTTTTCAATTTCGTCAAAACCAATTCCCCCTTTATTTTGAAGTGTCAAATTAGTTAGAAATCAATTTAGTTTGTGTTTTTAAGTGTCTTGAGTCAAGTTATAAACTGTTTTCGTCCAAATTCTTCCTTAGTGCTCAAAACTGCCCAGAAAGTGGTTTTAAGGCAGTTTTGAGTGTTTGTTTGCTGTTTTGAGTCTTTTGGGTTGTTTTAGTGTTTTAAGTATAGTTTTGCATTCTTTGAGTCTAATTTAGTGTTTTAACTTTGTTTTAAGTTTTTGAGTCAGTTTTCAAGTGGTTTAGCAATCCCTCCTAATCCCCGGCCTAGAACGATCCCTACTTACATACTTTGCTACAATTGATAAAAAGAGGGTTTAATTTGTGTGCTTATATATTTTGCATCAAATTTTTGGCGCCGTTGCCGGGGATTAGCAACTGTGCTAATCCCTTGGATTGTTATTTTCGTTTGGTTTACTTAGATCAGATTCTGACCTTGTTTTTGTTTCTTGTTTTAGGTACTAGTTTATGACTCGGAGTTCTCATCCAGTTCATGAACATATTCTGGACTTTGACGCCGATTTCGAGCGAGAGTTAAGACGAAAGAGGAAGAATCCAGAACCAAGTGAATCAAGTGCAAGTTCAGAAGCCGAATCTGAATTTGAAGAGGAAGTGGACGACATGGCTGTGGATAATCGTACAATCAAAGAGCTTCAGCCTCAGGACTTGACAATGCCGTGCCCTTATGCATTCAATACCCTAGGGCGGCTCAAGGCAAAACTGATGAGTTTGAATTGAAGTCAAGCTTGTTGCATCACATTCCTAAGTACCATTGATGTGAGAATTACTTGACACACAAATTAAACCCTATTGATGACAATTGTAGTAAAGATGCAAGTAGGGATCGTTCTAAACCGGGGATTAACTAGGGATGCTAATCAACACAAATAAGACTCAAAAACACTAAACTAGACTCTAATGACTCAAAACTAACTTAAAACACTAAAAACAGCAAGAATCAATAAAAAAGACTCAAATCTAGACCTAACAAGTGATTTTGACGAAAATAGAACTTAAAAGACTCAAACAACTAAGAGAAAACAGGTTTTGACTCTAAAAACAAGTTTAAATGAAAGGGGGATTGTTTTTGACGAATTTAAAACTAAAACAGAAACTTTGCAAAGACAACTTGAAAAGGCACAAGATTGGTGATTTGAATGGGTGAATGGCTAGTTAGAAGGATCCTTATCCACACATAAACATATGCATACAATTTGATTCCCAGTTACTCTTTCGATAAACCATGAATGACAATGCTTTGAATTAATTGTATTGAACTAATTAATTCCCAGATTTCCCTAAGTTCATTGAATTGAATGGATAACGCATCACAACCAAATTATTCTTATCAAGTTCCCTAACTATGGAATACGCATGATAGAGATACATATCAAAGATCATTAAGTTCCATGGAAATCATAAACATTGACAAGGCATTCATAACTATGGAAGACGCATGTTAATCCAGCCTAGGGTTTACTTAACATGATTGTGACTAGCAACCTTTACTACTTGTGAATATAAGTTCATAACGATTAGGTGAAATTCCCTTATATTCTAGCATCAAATTCATGCATGCAAACTAAGTATGCATCCTTAATCAACACACAAGAACAAGTTCTTAATAAAACAGTTAAGCAAACCACATTCACAATTTATGAAATCATAACTGGAGTGAATCAAATCATAAGAAACATATATTCATGGCTTCAAATTCCCCCTCTAACTAATAGGGGTTTAGTTCCTCATGACAGCAATTAAACAAAGAATACTGAATTGAAACATTAAAAACAAAGATAGACAACACCTAAGAACGCTCCAGCAGTAGTCACGACTTAGAGTGGCACCTTCTCCTTCCTTGAATAGCTGCGGCACAAGAGGGGTTTTCTGGGTTTGTGTGGATGATTTCTGGCGTGAATGGTTGTGTATGGGGGGTGGTGTGCACGGCAAAGGATTGATTTGTATATATATAGGCACCAAAACCCTAGGTGAATCAGATTGGGACTTCTAGAAAACCAAATCCATTCAGAAATAGGCTCAAAACAATCAGATTTCCAATGGGAAAGGGCCTAAGGTGCGGCACAATAGGATAAGGTGGGATAAGGCTTCTAGAAAGCCTTGCAAGGCAAGGAAATCAGATATTCTAGAAGGCTAGGTGCGGCATGGAGGAGATAAGGTTTTTATGTCTCCTAAACTGAAATTAAAACCCTCATTGTACCAGGAATTGAATTAGAAAAGGATTAGGATAGGATAAGGTTTGTTAAGATAAGATAAGGGTTGGATAAGATAAGATAAGATAAGGTTGTTTGGATAATGTTTTGGATAATCCTCATTCTTTTGAGCTGATTCCTTATCTTCAATGATTTGAATTTATTTCTCCAACCTTGAAACACATTCCCAACTTCATTTAAACTCCAAATTCGTCCATCTTCATGCCCATTGCTTGTGCTATCCATTCCAAGCCCAGATTTGCTCTAAAATGCTCCAAAATGTCTCTTTTTGCCAACTTTGCTTCTTGGACCTAAAAACACACGAAAATGACTTTAAACACTATACTAAGCAACAAATAGCTAAGCAAATGCAAGGAAACACACTAACTAAGTAGCATAAATATGCTCCTATCAAATTCCCCCACACTTAGCTTTTGCTAGTCCTCAAGCAAAACAAAACAAACAAAACGTAACCTAAACCTTCCAACGTTCACCTCAGGGATCTTCAATGATACATAACATGCCAAAGATCATTACTCCCACAGATTTTAGTTATCCCTACCCTTGAGCACATACTTAATCAAAGTTACCACACATTAGCTCGCATTTAATCAATTAAAACAACATTTTGAATGTAGTAACATGCCTTAGAGAATCCCTCAATTCCTTACTAGATATGCACTCAATCACACAGATTTTCTGACTACACTCCCTACACTAGTTATATGTGAGAAGATTGATGTAAACATGAAAACTAATACTCACATATATGTTTATGACAAAGAAAGCAATTTCTGGAATGCATGTATGGATATGATCTCATGAACGGAATGCTACTACTTAGACGCGAGAACCAGGGACACCATATGCTCATACCAATCCCAAACTCCACATATTGAAACACATAACACTCAAGATTGAAGTATAGGGTTATAACGGGGCTAGGGGGTATTGGCTAACAAAGAAAGGTAAGGAAAACAAACGTTCTTAAAGCAATAGCAAGCAAAGCAATGAATATGACACTTAGAACTCCCTTTCTTGAATGCAGCCGCACACTTTGAACACAAAGGGAAAGAAAACACATATTTTTAGGGCCAATTTCAACGTTTTGGACCCCTTCTTCAACAATCAACACTTGTGAGCTTGAATCTCACTTATTTTGAACACTTTTCATACTTTTTCACAACTTTTCTTCTTCTTTTCTTTTTCACACGAATTTTTCTCTTTTTTTTTTTTTCTCTTTTTTCTTCTTCTACCCGTGCCCTCTTTATACTTTGTTGGCACACAATCAAACACATAAATCCCTTCCCCCACACTTGTTTGCTGCCCAAATAACGAACAAAGGGAATTCATTCTTAGGTCATGCTCACTATGCCTTAAGAACAAGGGTAAGGATGGTCCTAATCTAGGCTAGGTAAGGATAATGTGGGTAAACAAAGAACATAGGCTAAACAAGGCTCAAAAGGGTTAAACTTACAATACATATGCAAAGGGTTAGGCTTTTTGGCTCTGGTTTTAAACTAAACAACTTCATCTTGATTATGTGTTATGCTAATCAATTTCATGCTTTGAATGAAACGGGTATGAGTTCTAGTATTTGGAACTAAATGATGAAACGCCTTCTAAGTAGCAACCAAGCAAAGAATAATGAGATCATGCAACGACTTTAGAAAACAAAGAATGCACAGATTTTTAACTCTCCAAAGAACGTTAAAGGCTCAAGTCTCTCAGGGTTGTAGCGTTAGTTTGAGTTACTTCCTTCAAGCATGTTACAAAAACTGATTTTATCCTTTTTGTGATTACATGTGAATTCATGAATGTCAACTATAACCAAGCATAAACCAAAGAGTATATCAAACGTCAATCCAAGTTTGTAACTTTCTTTAACAGTTATGCAATTAAAAACCAAATCCTCATCATTGTGTTGGAAGGTACCCTAAGACACAAACAAACACACAAAAACAACTCTTTTTGGGTTTTTCAAAACAATTTTTCAAATTTTTATGGTATTTTCGGATTTTCTTTTCAAAACACACTAAAACACACCAAAACAGCTTAAAAACACTTAAAAACACTGAAAACAACATTCAAAGTGATAGGTGATAAAAACCCACGAATTTCATGCAAAAACACTTTGTTACCCCCCCACACTTAAATCAAACATTGTCCTCAATGTTTCAAACATATACTCACAGAAAGCAAACAGCAATCAACACAACTAACTAACATAACAAGATGGCAAAGGAAAAGCAATAAAGAGTAGGGTTTAGAAACGCAAATCTGGTTGTGGAGCCGGAGAGTTCCTAGGTCGTCTTTATTTGCATGGGTTGCCTCCCAAGAAGCGCTTGCTTTAACGTCTTCCAGCCGGACGAACCTTCCCTCTATTCTTCAATGGGGCTCACGGCATTAAGGGATATATCCTCCGTAATGTGCTCTTCAAAGTGCTCATAATATGGCTTCAATCGATGTCCATTCACTTTGAATTCTTGTTGCGTTTTTAAACTTTGAATTTGGACTGCACCATGAGGAAAAACATTAGTAACCACAAAAGGACCAATCCACTTAGAACGCAACTTACCTGGAAATAGACGAAGGCGAGAATTGAAAAGTAACACTTTCTGCCCTATAGAGAACAGCTTGCTACGAATCATCTTGTCATGGAATGCCTTTGTTTTCTCCTTGTAGATCCGTGCATTCTCATAAGCTTCATTCCTAATTTCTTCTAGCTCATTCAATTGAAGCTTTCTATGAAGACCTGCGGCATCAATGTCCATGTTGAATGTTTTGACAGCCCAATGTGCACGATGTTCTAACTCGACGGGAAGATGACATGGTTTCCCATAGACTAGCCGAAATGGGGACATTCCAATTGGGGTTTTATAGGCAGTGCGATATGCCCACAATGCATCATTCAAACGCAAACTCCAATCCTTCCGAGTTGGCCCTACAGTTTTCTCCAAAATCTGCTTGATTTCTCTATTTGAAACCTCGGCTTGCCCACTAGTTTGAGGGTGATAAGGTGTTGAAACCTTATGCGTGACATTATACTTCTTGAGCAGCGCCTCAATGGTTCGATTGCAAAAATGGGAGCCCCCATCACTGATTAGGACTCTTGGCATTCCAAATCTAGCAAATATGTTAGTTCTAACAACATCTGCAACCACTTTAGAATCATTAGTTCGGGTGGCTTTTGCTTCCACCCATTTCGACACATAATCCACAGCAAGCAAAATATAAAGGAAACCATGTGAGGAAGGAAAAGGACCCATGAAATCAATACCCCAAACATCAAAGATTTCAACACTAAATATGGGGTGCTGCGGCATTTGTTGTTTAGGACCTATATTGCCCGTTCTTTGACATCTATCACAAGTCATACAAAAAGTTCTAGCATCTCTAAAGATAGTAGGCCAATAAAATCCACATTCTAAAACTTTATGTGCTGTTCTTTGAGTACCAAAGTGACCTCCACATGCATAGGTGTGACAAAAAGTTAAAATTGAATTAAACTCAGAATCATGCACACACCTACGTAGAACCTGATCAGGGCAATATTTCCACAAATATGGGTCATCCCAAACATAAGAACGTGCATCCTTTTTAAGTTTATCACTTTGGTGCTTGTTTAGCTCTCTTGGAATGTGTTTAGACACCAAATAATTTACTACATCGGCATACCATGGCTCACTTACCTTGATGGACAGCAGTTGCTCATCTGGGAATGTCTCTTGGATAGGCACGGCATCCTCCTCATGCACCATACGGCTCAAGTGATCAGCCACCACGTTTTCACTCCCCTTCTTGTCCCGGATTTCAATATCGAACTCTTGGAGAAGAAGCATCCAGCGAATGAGTCTTGGTTTGGCCTCTTTCTTGGTGAACAAATACTTCAAAGCTGCATGGTCAGTGTAAATAATAACTTTAGTACCAAGTAGATAAGAACGAAACTTATCTAAAGCAAACACAACAGCAAGAAGTTCTTTTTCAGTGGTAGAGTAATTCAATTGTGCATCATTCAAGGTCCGAGATGCATAATAGACGACATGGGGCTTCTTGTCCTTCCTTTGTCCCAAAACAGCTCCTAATGCATAATCCGAAGCATCACACATAAGCTCAAAAGGAAGGCTCCAATCTGGTGGGACTATGATGGGGGCCGAAGTTAGCATCTCTTTGAGGTGTTTAAATGCCTTCTCACATTCCTCGTTGAAGTCAAAAGCCACATCTTTCTGGAGGAGACGGCAAAGAGGGTTTGAAATCTTTGAAAAGTCCTTGATGAATCGCCTATAGAATCCTGCATGTCCAAGAAAAGAACGAACCTCTCTAACCGAAGTAGGAGAGGGTAAGTAGCGTACAAGATCTATTTTTGATTTATCAACCTCAATTCCCCTTTCTGAAATGATATGACCTAAAACTATGCCTTGTTTTACCATAAAGTGACATTTTTCCCAATTCAAAACAAGGTTAGTTTCAATGCAACGTTTTAGAATCAAAGTGAGATTATCTAAGCACCCATCAAACGAATCCCCAAAAACACTAAAATCATCCATGAATACCTCAATAATCTTCTCCACAAAATCTGAAAAGATACTTACCATGCATCTTTGAAAGGTGGCAGGTGCATTGCATAAACCGAATGGCATGCGACGATAGGCAAAGGTACCAAAGGGGCACGTGAAAGTGGTCTTTTCTTGGTCATCCGGAGCTATAACAATCTGATTATATCCAGAGTACCCATCAAGAAAACAATAAAAAGAATGACCGGCTAACCTTTCAAGCATTTGATCAATGAACGGCAAAGGGAAGTGGTCCTTCCTCGTGGTGGCGTTTAGCTTCCTATAGTCAATGCACACTCTCCAACCTGTTTGGATACGTGTGGGCACAAGTTCATTCTCGGCATTCTTCACCACAGTGACTCCGGATTTCTTTGGAACACATTGCACCGGTGAAACCCAACGGCTATCTGAGATTGGATAAATTACTCCACAATCAAGAAGCTTTATAATTTCCTTCTTCACAACTTCCATCATTGGAGGGTTGAGTCGGCGTTGAGCCTCTCGAGTTGGTTTAGCCCCCTCCTCTAGAAGTATGCGATGCATGCATGTTGTAGGGCTAATCCCCCTAATATCGGCCAATGTCCATCCAATGGCCGTTTTGTGCTCTTTCAACACCTGAATTAACTTTCCTTCCTCTGTTGCCGTGAGTGTGGAGGATACAATGACGGGCAATGTCTCGTTATCTCCCAAAAAGACGTACTTCAAATGATCCGGCAATGGTTTAAGCTCAAGTACGGGTGCCTGAATCACTGAGGGTAACAACTTGTTAGTAGAAATTGGAATTGAAATTGGTTTTGAAGGCTTACCATGGTGCTGAGGTAGTGACTCTAGGGCAGCCACCATCTCGGCCTCTTCTTCACTTATAGGCACGGCAATATTGGGTTTTTGCCCAATTCCTTGTGCAATTGTTGATTCAAGGGGGTCCCTATCCAAGGAATCGAGGTAATCCTGCGCCAATTCATCAAATATATCAATAGCAAAACAAGAATGATTTTCTTTAGGAAATTTAATAGTTTCAGCAAGATTGAAATCAATAACTTCCCCATCAAATTCCATTGTCAACGTCCCTTTGAACACATCGATTTTGGTGCGGGCTGTTTTCATGAAAGGTCTCCCAAGGAGGATCGGCAATGGGGTAGAATGGGGTGTATCCTCCATGTCAAGCACATAAAAATCCGTTGGAAAAATCAGATTTCCAACCTGCACCAAAACATCTTCCAAAACTCCTTTTGGATATGCGTTAGAACGATCGGCTAATTGGATAATAACACCATCATTTTTAAGCTCTCCTAAATTCATAGATGCATAAATAGAGTATGGCATGACATTTATAGATGCACCTAAGTCTAACATGGCATGTTCAAACTTAGTACTACCAATAACGCAAGGAATTGTAAAACTACCCGGATCTTTGCATTTAGGGGGTAATTTCCTTTGTAAAACAGCAGAGACATTCTCACTTACTTGAACCACTTCTTTGTTAGAAATCCTTCTCCTTGTTGTACAAAGCTCTTTCAAAAACTTAGCATACCTTGGGACTTGCTTTATTGCATCAAGGAGTGGGATATTGACTTGAACTTTCCGGAATGTCTCTAGAATGTCTTTTTCAGCATCCTCTTTCTTTGATTGCCGCAACCTGCCAGGAAAGGGCACACTTAGTGGAGTAGAGCTTGAAGAATTCATATTGGAACTTACCTTGATGGTTGAGGACGGTTTAGGAGAGGGGATTGGCTGCGGCAAGGATTGTGCATTCCTTGCCGTGGGTTTGGGTGCTTCATCCTCCTCCAATTGCAGCTTTTTGTCCTCTTCTTGACTTGATCTAGATGGTTGTGAATCAGTTCCAACCTGCTTACCACTTCTCAACGTGATTGCGTGGGCAGTTTCAAATCCTCCCTTAGGATTAACAATGGTTGAACTAGGCAATCTGCCTTGTTCTCGGAATTGGCCCATGAATTCAGCCATTTGACCCATTTGTTTCTTCAATTCATCCACCTCTTTAACTTGATGTTTTATGCTCTGCATGTCCTGCGTCAAAGAGGTTAGTGCTTGAAGAATTTTATCATTATTTAACGACGAACCTGAATTGGTTTGGGCCGAAGTTGGGTGAGGTTGTGGGGCTGCATACGGCTTTGGAAACATCCCAGGGGGCTGTCTAAATCCACTTTGTGGCTGTGCTTGCTGAGAATCCCTCCACTTGAAGTTTGGATGATCTCTCCATCCCGGATTGTATGTGTTTGAGTATGGGTCGTGTCTTTGTTGGGTTTGGCCTTGGAAACCCACGGCTTGGGCAGTTTCCCAACCCCCATTCTCAATCAATTGAGGGCATTGATCGTTGAGATGTCCCTGCATAGAACACACTCCACATATGGCCGGCCCTTGTGCTTTGTTTCCATCCACAACCTGTGACAAAAGAAGAGTGAGATTAGCCATTTGAGATTGTAATTCTGAAATTGCATTTACCTCATTCACTTGTTGTTGCCGTGGCCCTTCTCTCTGTCCAACTCCTTCGTATTGTTGCGCATTCAAGGCTCGATTTGCAATTAGAGTCTTGGCAGCCACGGGTGTTTTGTCAACCAAAGCTCCTCCCGCTGAAGCATCAAGCATTTGTCTCTCAATGGGGAGAAGTCCTTCATAGAAATATTGGAGGAGAAGCTCTTCCTTCATTTGGTGTTGTGGACAAGAAGCAACAAGCGCCTTGAACCGCTCATAATAGGCTGGAAACGATTCCCCTTGGCTTTGTTGAATGTCACTTATCTTTTTCCTCAAGAGAATGACTCTTGAAGTTGGGAAAATTTTCTCTAAGAATGCGCGCTTCATGCTTTCCCATGAAGTAACGGTTCCAGGTGCTAGTTCGTAGAGCCAATCCTTAGCCTTTTCCAAAAGAGAGAATGGAAAGGCTTTCATCTTCAATATACTCCCATCAACATTGACAGGGGTCATGCTTGAACAAACCACTTCAAATTCCTTCAAGTGCTTGTTTGGATCTTCCATGGACAACCCGTGGAATTTGGGGATGTGGTGCAACAAGCTAGACTTCAATTCAAACTCATCAGTTTTGCCTTGAGCCGCCCTAGGATATTGAATGCATAAAGGGGTCGCATCGTCCAATCCCGAGGCTGAAAGTTCTTTGATTGTTCGGTTATCTGCAGCCATGTCGTGCTCCTCTTCCAAATCCTCTTCAATTTCAACTTCAGATTCGGAATTAGAACTTGAACTAAGTAGATCAGGTTCTGGGTGCTTCCTCTTCCTTCTCAAATCTCGCTCAAAATCGTCGTTAAACTCCAAGATATGTGCGTGAACGGGTTGAGAACTTCGAGTCATACACTAGTACCTAAAACAAAGAAAACAAAACAAATCAGAAAACTAAGCAAAACAGAAACAAAAACAAGTTAAAATACACGGCAGAAACTAGGGAGATTAGCAAGTTTGCTAATCCCCGGCAACGGCGCCAAAATTTGATGTGAGAATTACTTGACACACAAATTAAACCCTATTGATGACAATTGTAGTAAAGATGCAAGTAGGGATCGTTCTAAACCGGGGATTAACTAGGGATGCTAATCAACACAAATAAGACTCAAAAACACTAAACTAGACTCTAATGACTCAAAACTAACTTAAAACACTAAAAACAGCAAGAAACAATAAAAAAGACTCAAATCTAGACCTAACAAGTGATTTTGACGAAAATAGAACTTAAAAGACTCAAACAACTAAGAGAAAACAGGTTTTGACTCTAAAAACAAGTTTAAATGAAAGGGGGATTGTTTTTGACGAATTTAAAACTAAAACAGAAACTTTGCAAAGACAACTTGAAAAGGCACAAGATTGGTGATTTGAATGGGTGAATGGCTAGTTAGAAGGATCCTTATCCACACATAAACATATGCATACAATTTGATTCCCAGTTACTCTTTCGATAAACCATGAATGACAATGCTTTGAATTAATTGTATTGAACTAATTAATTCCCAGATTTCCCTAAGTTCATTGAATTGAATGGATAACGCATCACAACCAAATTATTCTTATCAAGTTCCCTAACTATGGAATACGCATGATAGAGATACATATCAAAGATCATTAAGTTCCATGGAAATTCATAACTATGGAAGACGCATGTTAATCCAGCCTAGGGTTTACTTAACATGATTGTGACTAGCAACCTTTACTACTTGTGAATATAAGTTCATAACGATTAGGTGAAATTCCCTTATATTCTAGCATCAAATTCATGCATGCAAACTAAGTATGCATCCTTAATCAACACACAAGAACAAGTTCTTAATAAAACAGTTAAGCAAACCACATTCACAATTTATGAAATCATAACTGGAGTGAATCAAATCATAAGAAACATATATTCATGGCTTCAAATTCCCCCTCTAACTAATAGGGGTTTAGTTCCTCATGACAGCAATTAAACAAAGAATACTGAATTGAAACATTAAAAACAAAGATAGACAACACCTAAGAACGCTCCAGCAGTAGTCACGACTTAGAGTGGCACCTTCTCCTTGCTTGAATAGCTGCGGCACAAGAGGGGTTTTCTGGGTTTGTGTGGATGATTTCTGGCGTGAATGGTTGTGTATGGGGGGTGGTGTGCACGGCAAAGGATTGATTTGTATATATATGGCACCAAAACCCTAGGTGAATCAGATTGGGACTTCTAGAAAACCAAATCCATTCAGAAATAGGCTCAAAACAATCAGATTTCCAATGGGAAAGGGCCTAAGGTGCGGCACAATAGGATAAGGTGGGATAAGGCTTCTAGAAAGCCTTGCAAGGCAAGGAAATCAGATATTCTAGAAGGCTAGGTGCGGCATGGAGGAGATAAGGTTTTTATGTCTCCTAAACTGAAATTAAAACCCTCATTGTACCAGGAATTGAATTAGAAAAGGATTAGGATAGGATAAGGTTTGTTAAGATAAGATAAGGGTTGGATAAGATAAGATAAGATAAGGTTGTTTGGATAATGTTTTGGATAATCCTCCTTCTTTTGAGCTGATTCCTTATCTTCAATGATTTGAATTTATTTCTCTAACCTTGAAACACATTCCCAACTTCATTTAAACTCCAAATTCGTCCATCTTCATGCCCATTGCTTGTGCTATCCATTCCAAGCCCAGATTTGCTCTAAAATGCTCCAAAATGTCTCTTTTTGCCAACTTTGCTTCTTGGACCTAAAAACACACGAAAATGACTTTAAACACTATACTAAGCAACAAATAGCTAAGCAAATGCAAGGAAACACACTAACTAAGTAGCATAAATATGCTCCTATCAACCATGGGCTGTCCATGGAAGACCCAAACAAGCATTTGAAGGAATTCGAGGTGGTGTGCTCAAGCATGACACCAATCAACGTAGATGGAAGTATTCTAATGATGAAGGCCTTCCCCTTTTCTCTCTTGGAAAAGGCAAAGGATTGGTTGTATGAATTGGCCCCCGGAACTGTCACATCATGGGAGAGCATGAAACGGGCTTTCTTGGAGAAGTTTTTCCCAACTTCTCGAGTCATCCTCCTACGAAAAAGGATAAGTGGAATTCAACAAGAAGCAGGTGAATCTTTTCCTACTTATTATGAACGTTTTAAATCTCTTGTTGCTTCATGTCCACAGCATCAGATGAAGGAGGAACTTCTCCTACTGATAGGAGCATATTTATGCTACTTAGTTAGTGTGTTTCCTTGCATTTGCTTAGCTATTTGTTGCTTAGTATAGTGTTTAAAGTCATTTTCGTGTGTTTTTAGGTCCAAGAAGCAAAGTTGGCAAAAAGATGCATTTTGGAGCATTTTAGAGCAAATCTGGGCTTGGAATGGATAGCACAAGCAATGGGCATGAAGATGGACGAATTTGGAGTTTAAATGGAGTTGGGAATATGTTTCAAGGTTGGAGAAATAAATTCAAATCATTGAAGATAAGGAATCAGCTCAAAAGAAGGAGAATTATCCAAAACATTATCCAAAACAACCTTATCTTATCTTATCTTACCCAATCCTTATCTTATCTCACCTTATCTTGTCCTAATCTTATCCTAACCTGTTTTCTTCAGTTTAGGGGACTTAAAACCTGATTTCTAGAAGTCCTATCCTACAAAAGTGGCGCCCCAAACTCTTCTAGAAACCCCAAAATCTGCCCAGAAACACATTCTTTCTAGAAGCCTAAAAATCTGGCGTCTCCTTCCCTTCTTGAATCCTTTTTCCTTGCCTTGCAAGGCATTCCCTGCCCTTATCCTATTGTGCCGCACCTTAGGCCCTTTCCCATTAGAAATCTGATTGTTTTGAACCTATTTCTGGATGGATTTGGCTTTCTAGAAGTCCTAATCTGATTCACCTAGGGTTTTTGGTGCCTATATATATACTAATCAACCCTTTGCCGTACACAACACCCTCCATATACATCATTCACGCCAGAAATCATCCACCACTCTCTGCCGCCCCTTTCCTTCACCATTCTCCATAGTTTCTGACCTAATTCACCCCCTGCCGTGCCATATCATCCACACAAACCCAGAAAACCCCTCTTGTGCCGCAGCTATTCAAGGAAGGAGGGAGAAGGTGCCACTCTAAGTCGTGACTACTGCTGGAGCGTTCTTAGGTGTTGTCTATCCTTGTTTTCAATGTTTCAATTCAGTTTTCTTTGTTTAATTGCTATCATGAGGAACTAAGCCCCTATTAGTTAGAGGGGGAATTTGAAGCCATGAATATATGTTTCTTATGATTTGATTTACTCCAGTTATGATTTCATAAATTGTGAATGTGGTTTGCTTAACTGTTTTATTAAGAACTTGTTCTTGTGTGTTGATTAAGGATGCATACTTAGTTTACATGCATGAATTTGATGCTAGAATATAAGGGAATTTCACCTAATCGTTATGAACTTATATTCACAAGTAGTAAAGGTTGCTAGTCACAATCATGTTAAGTAAACCCTAGGCTGGATTAACATGCGTATTCCATAGTTATGAATGCCTTGTCAATGTTCATGATTTCCATTGAACTTAATGATCTTTGTTGAATGTCTCTATCATGCGTATTCCATAGTTAGGGAGTTTGAGAAAGAATAATTTGGTTGTGATGCGTTATCCATTCAATTCAATGAATCTAGGGAAATCTGGGAATTGATTAGTTCAATACAATTAATTCGGAACATTGTCATTCATGGTTTATCGAAAGAGTAACTGGGAATCAAGTTGTATGCATATGTTTATGTGTGGATAAGGATCCTTCTAACTAGCCATTCACCCATTTAAATCACCAATTTCGTACAAAACTAAGTCTAGTTTACAATTCTGTTTTGCTTAAGTTTAAATTCGTTCAAAACCAATCCCCTGATTTTAATTTGTGTTAAGATAGTCTAAATTCGTCAAATCTTGAGTCTCTTAGTCTTTTGAGTCAATTTGAGTCTTAATTTCGTTCAAATCAATCTTAGGTGTTAGTTTAGAGTCTAGATAACTTGTTTTGTGTGTTTTAGGTCTATTTAGCTTGTTTTGAGTCTTTAGAGTCCAGAAACTGTTTAATTGAATTCTATTTGCTGTTTTGAGTTTGTTTTGAGTTATTTGAGTCAAGTTAGGTTGTTTAAAGGTGTCTAGAGTTAAAATTCGTCCAAATTGATCCCTAGTACTTGTTTTCATTGTTTTAAGTCCAGTTTATTGTTTTAAGAGTCTAATTTGTGTAGATTAGCATCCCTTCTAATCCCCGGCCTAAAACGATCCCTACTTTCATATACTACGTCGATAGGGTTTTAATTTGAGTGTCAAGTAATTCTCACATCAAATTTTGGCGCCGTTGCCGGGGATTAGCAAATTTGCTAATCCCCCGTGTTTCTGTTTGTGTTTTTATTTTTACATTTGAGTTTTTGATTTTGTTTCGTTTTGTTTTCTTTGTTTCAGGTACTAGACATGGCAATTGCCAACATTCAAGCTCAATTGGCCAATCTTACTTCTCAATTGTCCCAGATTGCCAAAAGAACCACATTGCACACTGCCCCTACATTTAATGTACCCTATGGGCAAGGACATCAAACTCGTCAATTCACTGCAAACGGAGGTGCTTGGGGTTATCAAAGCCATAACCAATCAAGGGACAACATGTTTTCCAACGCTTACAATTCGGATTGGAGAGATTATTCAGATTATATGTGGGAGGAACCTCAACAAATTCAACAAGGTGGATATTGGCAGCAAGAGGAGGAGTTCTATTCAAGATCTGTGCAGCCACCACAACCTCCCCCACAACAATTCCAATCGAATTCAAGTATGCCTATGAGTTATGATGAAATTCGTGACGTACTAACCTCTTTGAAGCAGGGCTCACGACAAGAAGGGTATTGGCAGCCATCTGAGGAGTGATGTGAAAATTAACTTGACACACAAATTAAACCCTATTGATGACAATTGTAGTAAAGATGCAAGTAGGGATCGTTCTAAACCGGGGATTAACTAGGGATGCTAATCAACACAAATAAGACTCAAAAACGTAAAAACAAAGTTTAAAACACTAAACTAGACTCAAAGAATGCAAGACTAAATTCTAAAACACTAAAACAACTCAAAAGACTCAAAACAGCACAAAAACACTCAAAACTGCCTAAAAACACAAACTGGGCAGTTTTGAACTCTAACACTACTTTGGACGAAAATAGGTTTTAACTTGACTCAAGACACTTAAAAACACAAATCAAAACAGATTTTAACTAATATGACTCAACAAGTAAAGGGGGATTTGTTTTTGAACGAATTTGAAAACAAAACAAGAAACTTAAAGTACTTAATGAAATCTGCACGAAATTGGGGACTTAGATGGGTGAATGGCTAGTTAGAGGGATCCTTATCCACACATAAATATATGCATACAACTTGATTCCCAGTTACTCTTTCGATAAACTATGAATGACAATGTTCCGAATTAATTGTATTGAACTAATTAATTCTCAGATTTCCCTAAGTTCATTGAATTGAATGGATAACGCATCTCAACCAAATTATTCTTATCAAGTTCCCTAACTATGGAATACGCATGATAGAGATACATATCAAAGATCATTAAGTTCCATGGAAATCATAAACATTGACAAGGCATTCATAACTATGGAATACGCATGTTAATCCAGCCTAGGGTTTACTTAACATGATTGTGACTAGCAAGCTTTACTACTTATGAATATAAGTTCATAACGATTAGGTGAAATTCCCTTATATTCTAGCATCAAATTCATGCATGCAAATCAAGTGTCGACCCCCAACCCACATACATAAACAAGTTCTTAATAAGCACAGAAAAGTAAACCACATTCATACTTTATGAAATCGTAACTGGAGTGAATCAAATCATAAGAAACATATATTCATGGCTTCAAATTCCCCCTCTAACTAATAGGGGTTTAGTTCCTCATGACAGCAATTAAACAAAGAATACTGAATTGAAACATTAAAAACAAAGATAGACAACACCTAAGAACGCTCCAGCAATAGTCACGACTTAGAGTGGCACCTTCTCCTTCCTTGAATAGCTGCGGCACAAGAGGGGTTTTCTGGGTTTGTGTGGATGATATGGCACGGCAGGGGGTGGTGGATGATTTCTGGCGTGAATGATTGTGTATGGAGGGTGGTGTGCACGGCAAAGGATTGATTTGTATATATATAGGCACCAAAACCCTAGGTGAATCAGATTGGGACTTCTAGAAAACCAAATCCATTCAGAAATAGGCTCAAAACAATCAGATTTCCAATGGGAAAGGGCCTAAGGTGCGGCACAATAGGATAAGGTGGGATAAGGCTTCTAGAAAGCCTTGCAAGGCAAGGAAATCAGATATTCTAGAAGGCTAGGTGCGGCATGGAGGAGATAAGGTTTTTATGTCTCCTAAACTGAAATTAAAACCCTCATTGTACCAGGAATTGAATTAGAAAAGGATTAGGATGGGATAAGGTTTGTTAAGATAAGATAAGGATTGGATAAGATAAGATAAGATAAGGTTGTTTTGGATAATGTTTTGGATAATTCTCCTTCTTTTGAGCTGATTCCTTATCTTCAATGTTTTGAATTTATTTCTCCAACCTTGAAACATATTCCCAACTTCATTTAAACTCCAAATTCGTCCATCCTCATGCCCATTGCTTGTGCTATCCATTCCAAGCCCAGATTTGCTCTAAAATGCTCCAAAATGTCTCTTTTTGCCAACTTTGCTTCTTGGACCTAAAAACACACGAAAATGACTTTAAACACTATACTAAGCAACAAATAGCTAAGCAAATGCAAGGAAACACACTAACTAAGTAGCATAAATATGCTCCTATCAAGGAGATCTATCAAAAGCCATATGAACCACCACAGCCTCAACCTGCCCAAACCAAATCAGGTTCGTCCGTTGATAATGATAGAATTCTTCAAGTACTAACCTCTTTGACGCAGGACATACAGAGCATAAAGAATCAAGCTAAAGAGGTGGCCGAATTGAAGAAACAAATGGGGCAAATGGCTGAATTCATGGGCCAATTCAGAGAACAAGGCAGATTGCCTAGTTCAACCGTCGTTAATCCTAAAGGAGGATTTGAAACCGCCAATGCAATCACGTTGAGAAGTGGTAAGCAGGTTGGAACTGATTCACAACCATCTAGATCAAGTCAAGAAGAGGACACAAAGCTGCAATTGGAGGAGGATGAATCACCCAAACCCACGGCAAGGAAAGAGACATCTTTGCCGCAGCCATCCCCAACCATCAAGGTAAGTTCCAATATGAATTCTTCTAGCTCTACTCCACTAATTGTGCCCTTTCCTGCCAGGTTGCGGCAATCAAAGAAAGAGGATGCTGAAAAGGACATTCTAGAGACATTCCGGAAAGTTCAAGTCAATATCCCACTCCTTGATGCAATAAAGCAAGTCCAAAGGTACGCTAAGTTTCTGAAAGAGCTTTGTACAACAAGGAGAAGGATTTCTAACAAAGAAGTGGTTCAAGTAAGTGAGAATGTCTCTGCTGTTTTACAAAGGAAATTACCCCCTAAATGCAAAGATCCGGGTAGTTTTACAATTCCTTGTGTTATTGGAAATACTCGTTTTGAATCTGCCATGTTAGACTTAGGTGCATCTATAAATGTCATGCCATATTCTGTTTATGCATCTATGAATTTAGGAGAGCTTAAAAATGATGGTGTTATTATCCAATTAGCCGATCGATCTAATGCATACCCAAAAGGAGTTTTGGAAGATGTTTTGGTGCAGGTAGACCACTTGATTTTTCCTGCAGATTTCTATGTGCTTGACATGGAGGATTCCGACCATTCCCATCCATTACCACTCTTACTTGGCCGACCATTCATGAAAACAGCCCAAACCAAGATTGATGTGGCCAAGGGAACATTAACTATGAAGTTTGGTGGTGATAAGATTAAATTTAATGTTTCTAAGTCTGTTGAGAATCCTAACGTTGTTCGTTCTTGTTTTGCCATGGATAAAATAAAAAAGATAGGGCCGGACCGTTCAAGCACAAAGGATACATCAAGAACCATACAAAACGAGGGAATTGGAGTGGAGCACAAGGACCACACAGCCACTGCCCTCAAAATGCCCCAATTGGTCGAAAATATCATGGGGAAGAATGTTCATAGTGCTGCCACTTCATTGCAGTACATGGGTAAGCCATCTATTCCAGATTCGATTCCCATTTCAACTAATAGGTTGTTACCTTGTATGGTGCAGATTCCCAATCAAATCCAAGCTGGTGGGCATGATTACAATTATTTTAGGATGTTCAATGCCACAATCCGGAAGGATCACTATCCCTTACCATTCAAAGATCCAATGCACGAGCTGTTTGAGGAGCATGTGGTGGAAGAACTACCTCTGCATGCCGTGGGTACCATGGGAACTTAAATGGAAGTATCGTCCGGCTGGAAGACGTTAAAGCAAGCGCTTCTTGGGAGGCAACCCATGCAAATAAAGACGACCTAGGAACTCTCCAGCTCCACAACCAGATTTGCGTTTCTAAACCCTACTCTTTATTGCTTTTCCTTTGCCATCTTGTTATGTTAGTTAGTTGTGTTGATTGCTGTTTGCTTTCTGTGAGTATATGTTTGAAACATTGAGGACAATGTTTGGTTTAAGTGTGGGGGGGTAACAAAGTGTTTTTTGCATGAAATTCGTGGGTTTTTATCACCTATCACTTTGAATGTTGTTTTCAGTGTTTTTAAGTGTTTTTAAGCTGTTTTGGAGTCTTTTAGTGTGTTTTGACAAGAAAATCCGAAAATACCATAAAAATTTGAAAAATTGTTTTGAAAAACCCAAAAAGAGTTGTTTTTGTATGTTTGTTTGTGTCTTAGGGTACCTTCCAACACAATGATGAGGATTTGGTTCTTAATTGCATGACTATTGAGGAAAGTTATAAACATGGATGGAGGTTTGAATTGCTCTCTGGTTTATGCTTGATTATGGTTATAGTTCATGAATTCATGTTTAATCACAAGAGAAAAAATCAGTTTTTGTAACATGCTTGAAGGAAGAATCTCAAACTAACGCTACAACCCTGAGAGACTTGAGCCTTTAACGTTCTTTGGAGAGTTAAAAATCTGTGCATTCTTTGTTTTCTAAAGTCGTTGCATGATCTCATTATTCTTTGCTTGGTTGCTACTTAGAAGGCGTTTCATTATGTAGTTCCAAATACTAGAACTCATACCCGTTTCATTCAAAGCATGAAATTGATTAGCATAACACATAATCAAGATGAAGTTGTTTAGTTTAAAACCAGAGCCAAAAAGCCTAACCCTTTGCATATGTATTGTAGGTTTAACCCTTTTGAGCCTTGTTTAGCCTATGTTCTTTGTTTACCCACAATATCCTTACCTAGCCTAGATTACGACCATCCTTACCCTTGTTCTTAGGGCGTAGTGAAGCACGACCTAGAGTGAATTCCCTTTGTTCATTATTAGGCAGCAAACAAGTGTGGGGGAAGGGAAGTTGTACGTTTATGTGTGCCAAAGTAAACAAAGAGGGCACGAGAAAAAGAAAAAAAAAAAAAGAAGAAAAATTCGTGAAAAAAAGAAAAGAAAAAGAAAAGTTGTGAAAAAGTATGAAAAGTGTTCAAAATAAGTGAGAATAAGCTCACAAATGTTGGATGTTGAAGAAAGGGTCCAACAAGTTGAAATTCGCCCTAAATATGTGTGATTTTCCCCTTATGTATCAAAGTGTGCAGCTGCATTCAAGAAAGGGAGTTCAAAGTGTCATATTCATTACTTTGCTCACTTTTGCTTTGAGAACGTTTGTTTTCCTTACGTTTCTTTGTTAGCCAATACCCTTAGCCCCGTTACAACCCTATACTTCAATCTTGAGTGTTGTGTGTTTCAATATGTGGAGTTTGGGATTGGTATGAGCATATGGTGTCCCTGGTTCTCGCGTCTAAGTAGTAGCATTCCATTCATGAGATCATATCTAAACATGCATTCCAGAAATTACTTTTCTTTGTTGAAACATATGTGAGTGTTCGTTTTCATATTTACATCAATCTTCTCACATATTACTAGTGTAGGGAGTGTAGTCAGAAAATCTGTGTGATTGAGTGCATATCTAGTAAGGAATTGAGGGATTCTCTAAGGCATGTTACTACATTCAAAATGTTGTTTTAATTGATTAAATGCAAGCTAATGTGTGGTAACTTTGATTAAGTATGTGCTCAAGGGTAGGGATAACTAAAATCTGTGGGAGTAATGATCTTTGGCATGTTATGTATCATTGAAGATCCCTGAGGTGAACGTTGGAAGGTTTAGGTTACGTTTTGTTTGTTTTGTTTTGCTTGAGGACTAGCAAAAGCTAAGTGTGGGGGAATTTGATAGGAGCATATTTATGCTACTTAGTTAGTGTGTTTCCTTGCATTTGCTTAGCTATTTGTTGCTTAGTATAGTGTTTAAAGTCATTTTCGTGTGTTTTTAGGTCCAAGAAGCAAAGTTGGCAAAAAGATGCATTTTGGAGCATTTTAGAGCAAATCTGGGCTTGGAATGGATAGCACAAGCAATGGGCATGAAGATGGACGAATTTGGAGTTTAAATGGAGTTGGGAATATGTTTCAAGGTTGGAGAAATAAATTCAAATCATTGAAGATAAGGAATCAGCTCAAAAGAAGGAGAATTATCCAAAACATTATCCAAAACAACCTTATCTTATCTTATCTTACCCAATCCTTATCTTATCTCACATTATCTTGTCCTAATCTTATCCTAACCTGTTTTCTGATGTGAGAATTACTTGACACTCAAATTAAAACCCTATCGATGTAGTATATGAAAGTAGGGATCGTTTTAGGCCGGGGATTAGAAGGGATGCTAATCTACACAAATTAGACTCTTAAAACAATAAACTGGACTTAAAACAATGAAAACAAGTACTAGGGATCAATTTGGACGAATTTTAACTCTAGACACCTTTAAACAACCTAACTTGACTCAAATAACTCAAAACAAACTCAAAACAGCAAATAGAATTCAATTAAACAGTTTCTGGACTCTAAAGACTCAAAACAAGCTAAATAGACCTAAAACACACAAAACAAGTTATCTAGACTCTAAACTAACACCTAAGATTGATTTGAACGAAATTAAGACTCAAATTGACTCAAAAGACTAAGAGACTCAAGATTTGACGAATTTAGACTATCTTAACACAAATTAAAATCAGGGGATTGGTTTTGAACGAATTTAAACTTAAGCAAAACAGAATTGTAAACTAGACTTAGTTTTGTACGAAATTGGTGATTTAAATGGGTGAATGGCTAGTTAGAAGGATCCTTATCCACACATAAACATATGCATACAACTTGATTCCCAGTTACTCTTTCGATAAACCATGAATGACAATGTTCCGAATTAATTGTATTGAACTAATCAATTCCCAGATTTCCCTAGATTCATTGAATTGAATGGATAACGCATCACAACCAAATTATTCTTTCTCAAACTCCCTAACTATGGAATACGCATGATAGAGACATTCAACAAAGATCATTAAGTTCAATGGAAATCATGAACATTGACAAGGCATTCATAACTATGGAAGACGCATGTTAATCCAGCCTAGGGTTTACTTAACATGATTGTGACTAGCAACCTTTACTACTTGTGAATATAAGTTCATAACGATTAGGTGAAATTCCCTTATATTCTAGCATCAAATTCATGCATGTAAACTAAGTATGCATCCTTAATCAACACACAAGAACAAGTTCTTAATAAAACAGTTAAGCAAACCACATTCACAATTTATGAAATCATAACTGGAGTAAATCAAATCATAAGAAACATATATTCATGGCTTCAAATTCCCCCTCTAACTAATAGGGGCTTAGTTCCTCATGATAGCAATTAAACAAAGAAAACTGAATTGAAACATTGAAAACAAGGATAGACAACACCTAAGAACGCTCCAGCAGTAGTCACGACTTAGAGTGGCACCTTCTCCTTCCTTCCTTGAATAGCTGCGGCACAAGAGGGGTTTTCTGGGTCTGTGTGGATGATATGGCACGGTAGGGGGTGAATTAGGTCAGAAACTATGGAGAATGGTGAAGGAAAGGGGCGGCAGAGAGTGGTGGATGATTTCTGGCGTGAATGATGTATATGGAGGGTGGTGTCTGCAGCAAGGGGGGAGAAATATATATATATATAGGCACCAAAAACCCTAGATGAATCAGATTAGGACTTCTAGAAAGCCAAATCCATCCAGAAATAGGTTCAAAACAATCAGATTTCTAATGGGAAAGGGCCTAAGGTGCGGCACAATAGGATAAGGGCAGGGAATGCCTTGCAAGGCAAGGAAAAAGGATTCAAGAAGGGAAGGAGACGCCAGATTTTTAGGCTTCTAGAAAGAATGTGTTTCTGGGCAGATTTTGGGGTTTCTAGAAAAGTTTGGGGCGCCACTTTTGTAGGGGAATGGATAGGACTTCTAGAAATCAGGTTTTAAGTCCCCTAAACTGAAGAAAACAGGTTAGGATAAGATTAGGATAAGATAAGGTAAGGATTGGATAAGATAAGATAAGATAAGGTTGTTTTGGATAATGTTTTGGATAATTCTCCTTCTTTTGAGCTGATTCCTTATCTTCAATGATTTGAATTTATTTCTCCAACCTTGAAACATATTCCCAACTCCATTTAAACTCCAAATTCGTCCATCTTCATGCCCATTGCTTGTGCTAACCATTCCAAGCCCAGATTTGCTCTAAAATGCATCTTTTTGCCAACTTTGCTTCTAGGACCTAAAAACACACGAAAATGACTTTAAACACCATACTAAGCAACAAATAGCTAAGCAAATGCAAGAAAACACACTAACTAAGTAGCATAAATATGCTCCTATCATTTTCTTCAGTTTAGGGGACTTAAAACCTGATTTCTAGAAGTCCTATCCATTCCCCTACAAAAGTGGCGCCCCAAACTCTTCTAGAAACCCCAAAATCTGCCCAGAAACGCATTCTTTCTAGAAGCCTAAAAATCTGGCGTCTCCTTCCCTTCTTGAATCCTTTTTCCTTGCCTTGCAAGGCATTCCCTGCCCTTATCCTATTGTGCCGCACCTTAGGCCCTTTCCCATTAGAAATCTGATTGTTTTGAACCTATTTCTGGATGGATTTGGCTTTCTAGAAGTCCTAATCTGATTCACCTAGGGTTTTTGGTGCCTATATATATACTAATCAACCCTTTGCCGTACACAACACCCTCCATATACATCATTCACGCCAGAAATCATCCACCACTCTCTGCCGCCCCTTTCCTTCACCATTCTCCATAGTTTCTGACCTAATTCACCCCCTGCCGTGCCATATCATCCACACAAACCCAGAAAACCCCTCTTGTGCCGCAGCTATTCAAGGAAGGAGGGAGAAGGTGCCACTCTAAGTCGTGACTACTGCTGGAGCGTTCTTAGGTGTTGTCTATCCTTGTTTTCAATGTTTCAATTCAGTTTTCTTTGTTTAATTGCTATCATGAGGAACTAAGCCCCTATTAGTTAGAGGGGGAATTTGAAGCCATGAATATATGTTTCTTATGATTTGATTTACTCCAGTTATGATTTCATAAATTGTGAATGTGGTTTGCTTAACTGTTTTATTAAGAACTTGTTCTTGTGTGTTGATTAAGGATGCATACTTAGTTTACATGCATGAATTTGATGCTAGAATATAAGGGAATTTCACCTAATCGTTATGAACTTATATTCACAAGTAGTAAAGGTTGCTAGTCACAATCATGTTAAGTAAACCCTAGGCTGGATTAACATGCGTATTCCATAGTTATGAATGCCTTGTCAATGTTCATGATTTCCATTGAACTTAATGATCTTTGTTGAATGTCTCTATCATGCGTATTCCATAGTTAGGGAGTTTGAGAAAGAATAATTTGGTTGTGATGCGTTATCCATTCAATTCAATGAATCTAGGGAAATCTGGGAATTGATTAGTTCAATACAATTAATTCGGATGTCATTCATGGTTTATCGAAAGAGTAACTGGGAATCAAGTTGTATGCATATGTTTATGTGTGGATAAGGATCCTTCTAACTAGCCATTCACCCATTTAAATCACCAATTTCGTACAAAACTAAGTCTAGTTTACAATTCTGTTTTGCTTAAGTTTAAATTCGTTCAAAACCAATCCCCTGATTTTAATTTGTGTTAAGATAGTCTAAATTCGTCAAATCTTGAGTCTCTTAGTCTTTTGAGTCAATTTGAGTCTTAATTTCGTTCAAATCAATCTTAGGTGTTAGTTTAGAGTCTAGATAACTTGTTTTGTGTGTTTTAGGTCTATTTAGCTTGTTTTGAGTCTTTAGAGTCCAGAAACTGTTTAATTGAATTCTATTTGCTGTTTTGAGTTTGTTTTGAGTTATTTGAGTCAAGTTAGGTTGTTTAAAGGTGTCTAGAGTTAAAATTCGTCCAAATTGATCCCTAGTACTTGTTTTCATTGTTTTAAGTCCAGTTTATTGTTTTAAGAGTCTAATTTGTGTAGATTAGCATCCCTTCTAATCCCCGGCCTAAAACGATCCCTACTTTCATATACTACATCGATAGGGTTTTAATTTGAGTGTCAAGTAATTCTCACATCACCTACAATATTTCTACGAGGGACTTCTACCAATCGAACGTCAAATGCTAGATGCCTCAGCGGGAGGAGCCTTGGTGGATAAGACCCCCACGGCAGCCAAGACATTGATAGCCAATCGAGCGTTGAACGCTTAACAATACGAAGGTGTTGGGCAAAGGAGCATCCCACGGCAACACCAAGTCAATGAGGTAAGTACCATAACCGAACTTCAAAATCAAATGGCTAACCTTACTACTTTGCTTTCTCAGGTGGTGGAAGGTCCAAAAGTACAAAATGTAGCTTCTTGTGGCGTGTGCTCCATGCAAGGACATCCCACAGATAAGTGCCCACAATTGATAGAGAATGGAGGGTGGGAGACACTCAATGCCGTGGGTTTTGGCAATCAATACCAACCACGTGGTGATCCTTTTTCCAATACCTACAACCCTGGGTGGCGTGATCATCCAAATTTCAAATGGCGAGAACCGCAACAAGGCCAACAACAAAGCGGATTTAGGCAACAACCCCCGGGTTTCTATCAGAAGCCGTTGGCACCAACTCAAGCCCAAGCACAACCTGCCCAAAACAAATCAGGTTCTTCAATTGATAATGATCAGATTTTTCAATTGCTAACTTCTATGGCGCAGGGTATGCAAACTAGGGACAAGAAGGTGGACGAGTTGGAGAAGCAGGTAGGACAGATTGCCGAGTTCATGGGGCAATTTCGAGAGCAAGGCAAGTTGCCAAGTTCAACCGTTGTCAATCCAAAAGGTGGATTCGAATCTGCAAAAGCCATGAGTCTGCGAAGTGGGAAGCAAGTAGGATCTGACCCTAAACCATCCAAATCATGTTCCAATGAGGAGGACGAGTTGAGAATTGAAGAGAAGGAGCAAAGCCCACTCACGGGAAAGGTGGAAACACCTTTGCCGCAAGCCCTAAGTGATCCTATACCATCCAATTTATCCAATAGAGGTAAAAACGTGTCAAATTCAGTTCCTACTAATGTTTTTCCTTCGAATGTGCCTTTTCCAAATAGGTTCAAGCAAACAAAGAAAGAAGAAGCAGAAAAGGACATTCTTGAGACGTTTAGGAAAGTTCAAGTCAATATTCCCCTTTTGGATGCAATTAAGCAAGTCCCCAGGTACGCCAAGTTCTTGAAGGAACTTTGCACTAATAGGAGGAGGATTTCGACCAAGGAGGTTGTAAAAGTGGGTGAAAATGTCTCAGCCATCTTGCAACGCAAACTGCCCCCTAAATGCAAAGATCCGGGTAGTTTTACAATTCCGTGTGTCATTGGTAATTCTAGGTTTGAATCTGCCATGTTAGACTTAGGTGCATCTATAAATGTCATGCCATATTCAATTTATGCATCTATGAACCTAGGAGCGTTGAAAAACGATGGTGTTATCATACAATTGGCCGATAGATCTAATGCCTATCCAAAGGGAGTTTTGGAGGATGTTTTGGTGCAGGTTAATCACTTGATATTCCCGGCGGATTTCTACATGCTTGAAATGGATGAATCGGACCATTCCCCGTCATTGCCCATCCTCCTTGGAAGGCCATTCATGAAAACTGCTCGCACGAAGATTGATGTGTTTAATGGCACTTTGACGATGGAATTTGATGGGGAAGTTATTAATTTCAATCTTTCTGATTCTATGAAGTACCCTAGTGAGAATCATTCATGTTTTGCTATTGATATAATTGACTCTTTGGCACAGGACCATTTGGACAATTTGAAGGACGATGCACTTGAATTGGCCATTGCACAAGGAAGGGACATGCACAACATTGAAACAGCCACAAAAGCAACCCACGGCATGCATGAAGCATCCTTTGCCGTGCCCCCTAGTGAGGATGTCATTGAGATGGTGGCTGCCCTTGAGTCACTGCCATCACAATCTGGTAAGTTTTTGGACCCAATTTTAAGTTCAGTTTCAGCTAATAAGATGCTTCCCTCAGTTGTGCAACCACCTACACTTGAACTTAAGCCTTTGCCAAGTCACTTGAAGTACGTTTTCTTGGGAGAAGATGAGACGTTGCCCGTCATCATCTCATCCTCACTCACGGCACAAGAGAAAAACAAATTGGTGAGGGTGCTAAAAGAGTACAAAACAGCAATTGGATGGACTTTGGCCGACATAAAGGGAATTAGCCCTACCACGTGCATGCATCGCATACTTCTAGAGGAGGGGTCCAAAACATCTCGAGAGGCTCAACGCCGTCTCAACCCTCCGATGATGGAAGTTGTGAAGAAGGAGATAATCAAGCTTTTGGATTGTGGAGTGATCTATCCAATCTCGGATAGTAGGTGGGTTTCACCCGTTCAATGTGTGCCAAAGAAATCTGGTGTGACAGTGGTAGCCAATGCCGAGAACGAACTTGTTCCTACACGTATGATGTGAGAATTACTTGACACACAAATTAAACCCTCTTCTTGACAATTGTAGTATATGTATAAGTAGGGATCGTTCTGGACCGGAGATTAGGAGGGATTGCTAAACACTTGAATCTGACTCAAAAACGTAAAAACAAAGTTTAAAACACTAAACTAGACTCAAAGAATGCAAGACTAAATTCTAAAACACTAAAACAACTCAAAAGACTCAAAACAGCACAAAAACACTCAAAACTGCCTAAAAACACAAACTGGGCAGTTTTGAACTCTAAACACTACTTTGGACGAAAATAGATTTTAACTTGACTCAAGACACTTAAAAACACAAATCAAAACAGATTTTAACTATTCTAACACTTCAAAATAAAGGGAGATTTGTTTTTGAACGAATTTAAACTTAAACAAACAAAATTGTAAAGACAACTTTAAAAGGCACGAAATTGGTGATTTGAATGGGTGAATGGCTAGTTAGAGGGTTCTTCTCCACACATGAACATATGCATACAACTTGATTCCCAGTTACTCTTTCGATAAACCATGAATGACAATGTTCCGAATTAATTGTATTGAACTAATTAATTCCCAGATTTCCCTAAGTTCATTGAATTGAATGGATAACGCATCACAACCAAATTATTCTTATCAAGTTCCCTAACTATGGAATACGCATGATAGAGATACATATCAAAGATCATTAAGTTCCATGGAAATCATAAACATTGACAAGGCATTCATAACTATGGAATACGCATGTTAATCCAGCCTAGGGTTTACTTAACATGATTGTGACTAGCAACCTTTACTACTTGTGAATATAAGTTCATAACGATTAGGTGAAATTCCCTTATATTCTAGCATCAAATTCATGCATGTAAACTAAGTATGCATCCTTAATCAACACACAAGAACAAGTTCTTAATAAAACAGTTAAGCAAACCACATTCACAATTTATGAAATCATAACTGGAGTGAATCAAATCATAAGAAACATATATTCATGGCTTCAAATTCCCCCTCTAACTAATAGGGGTTTAGTTCCTCATGACAGCAATTAAACAAAGAAAACTGAATTGAAACATTAAAAACAAAGATAGACAACACCTAAGAACGCTCCAGCAGTAGTCACGACTTAGAGTGGCACCTTCTCCTTCCTTGAATAGCTGCGGCACAAGAGGGTTTTCTGGGATTGTGTGGATGATATGGCACGGCAGGGGGTGAATTAGGTCAGAAACTATGGAGAATGGTGAAGGAAAGGGGCGGCAGAGAGTGGTGGATGATTTCTGGCGTGATTGGTTGTGTATGGAGGGTGGTGTGCACGGCAAAGGATTGATTTGTATATATATAGGCACCAAAACCCTAGGTGAATCAGATTGGGACTTCTAGAAAGCCAAATCCATTCAGAAATAGGCTCAAAACAATCAGATTTCCAATGGGAAAGGGCCTAAGGTGCGGCACAATAGGATAAGGTGGGATAAGGCTTCTAGAAAGCCTTGCAAGGCAAGGAAATCAAGTTTTCTGAAAAGCTAGGTGCGGCAAGGCTTAGAGTTTCTAGA
Source organism: Heteromeles arbutifolia (assembly GCA_024362995.1). Classification (NCBI taxonomy): domain Eukaryota; kingdom Viridiplantae; phylum Streptophyta; class Magnoliopsida; order Rosales; family Rosaceae; genus Heteromeles; species Heteromeles arbutifolia. The sequence continues at coordinate 29,837,663 of JANCRC010000002.1, read as the reverse complement.
AACTCAATTTAAATGTCTCCCAATCAGAAAATAAACCCTCATTGTACCAGGAATTGATTTAGAAAAGGATTAGGATAGGATAAAGTTTGTTAAGATAAGATAAGGATTGGATAAGATAAGATAAGATAAGGTTGTTTGGATAATGTTTTGGATAATCCTCCTTCTTTTGAGCTGATTCCTTATCTTCAATGATTTGAATTTATTTCTCCAACCTTGACACATATTCCCAACTTCATTTAAACTCCAAATTCGTCCATCTTCATGCCCATTGCTTGTGCTATCCATTCCAAGCCCAGATTTGCTCTAAAATGCTCCAAAATGCATCTTTTTGCCAACTTTGCTTCTTGGACCTAAAAACACACGAAAATGACTTTAAACACTATACTAAGCAACAAATAGCTAAGCAAATGCAAGGAAACACACTAACTAAGTAGCATAAATATGCTCCTATCAAATTCCCCCACACTTAGCTTTTGCTAGTCCTCAAGCAAAACAAAACAAACAAAACGTAACCTAAACCTTCCAACGTTCACCTCAGGGATCTTCAATGATACATAACATGCCAAAGATCATTACTCCCACAGATTTTAGTTATCCCTACCCTTGAGCACATACTTAATCAAAGTTACCACACATTAGCTCGCATTTAATCAATTAAAACAACATTTTGAATGTAGTAACATGCCTTAGAGAATCCCTCAATTCCTTACTAGATATGCACTCAATCACACAGATTTTCTGACTACACTCCCTACACTAGTTATATGTGAGAAGATTGATGTAAATATGAAAACTAATACTCACATATATGTTTATGACAAAGAAAGCAATTTCTGGAATGCATGTATAAATATGATCTCATGAACGGAATGCTACTACTTAGATGCGAGAACCAGGGACACCATATGCTCATACCAATCCCAAACTCCACATATTGAAACACACAACACTCAAGATTGAAGTATAGGGTTATAACGGGGCTAGGGGGTATTGGCTAACAAAGAAAGGTAAGGAAAACAAACGTTCTTAAAGCAATAGCAAGCAAAGCAATGAATATGACACTTAGAACTCCCTTTCTTGAATGCAGCCGTACACTTTGAACACAAAGGGACAGAAAACACATATTTTTAGGGCCAATTTCAACTTTTTGGACCCCTTCTTCAACAATCAACACTTGTGAGCTTCAATCTCACTTATTTTGAACACTTTTCATACTTTTTCACAACTTTTCTTCTTCTTTTCTTTTTCACACGAATTTTTCTCTTTTTTTTTTTTTCTTTCTTTTTTTCTTCTTCTACCCGTGCCCTTGTTTGTCTTGTTGGCACACAATCAGACACATCAATCCCTTCCCCCACACTTGTTTGCTGCCCAAATAACGAACAAAGGGAATTCATTCTTAGGTCATGCTTAGCTACGCCTTAAGAACAAGGGTAAGGATGGTCCTAATCTAGGCTAGGTAAGGATAATGTGGGTAAACAAAGAACATAGGCTAAACAAGGCTCAAAAGAGTTAAACCTACAATACATATGCAAAGGGTTAGGCTTTTTGGCTCTGGTTTTAAACTAAACAACTTCATCTTGATTATGTGTTATGCTAATCAATTTCATGCTTTGAATGAAACGGGTATGAGTTCTAGTATTTGGAACTAAATGATGAAACGCCTTCTAAGTAGCAACCAAGCAAAGAATAATGAGATCATGCAACGACTTTAGAAAACAAAGAATGCACAGATTTTTAACTCTCCAAAGAACGTTAAAGGCTCAAGTCTCTCAGGGTTGTAGCATTAGTTTGAGTTACTTCCTTCAAGCATGTTACAAAAACTGATTTTATCCTTTTTGTGATTACATGTGAATTCATGAATGTCAACTACAACCAAGCATAAACCAAAGAGCAATTCAAACTTTCATCCATGTTTGTAACTTTCTTTAACAGTTATGCAATTAAAAACCAAATCCTCATCATTGTGTTGGAAGGTACCCTAAGACACAAACAAACACACAAAAACAACTCTTTTCGGGTTTTTCAAAACAATTTTTTCAAATTTTTATGGTCTTTTCGGATTTTCTTTTCAAAACACACTAAAACACACCAAAACAGCTTAAAAACACTTAAAAACACTGAAAACAACATTCAAAGTGATAGGTGATAAAAACCCACGAATTTCATGCAAAAAACACTTTGTTACCCCCCCACACTTAAACCAAACATTGTCCTCAATGTTTCAAACATATACTCACAGAAAGCAAACAGCAATCAACACAACTAACTAACATAACAAGATGGCAAAGGAAAAGCAATAAAGAGTAGGGTTTAGAAACGCAAATCTGGTTTTGGAGCCGGAGAGTTCCTAGGTCGTCTTTATTTGCATGGGTTGCCTCCCAAGAAGCGCTTGCTTTAACGTCTTCCAGCCGGACGAACCTTCCCTCTATTCTTCAATGGGGCCCACGGCATTAAGGGATATATCCTCCGTAATGTGCTCTTCAAAGTGCTCATAATATGGCTTCAATCGATGTCCATTCACTTTGAATTCTTGTTGCGTTTTTAAACTTTGAATTTGGACTGCACCATGAGGAAAAACATTAGTAACCACAAAAGGACCAATCCACTTAGAACGCAACTTACCTGGAAATAGACGAAGGCGAGAATTGAAAAGTAACACTTTCTGCCCTATAGAGAACAGCTTGCTACGAATCATCTTGTCATGGAATGCCTTTGTTTTCTCCTTGTAGATCCGTGCATTCTCATAAGCTTCATTCCTAATTTCTTCTAACTCATTCAATTGAAGCTTTCTATGAAGACCTGCGGCATCAATGTCCATGTTGAATGTTTTGACAGCCCAATGTGCACGATGTTCTAACTCGACGGGAAGATGACATGGTTTCCCATAGACTAGCCGAAATGGGGACATTCCAATTGGGGTTTTATAGGCAGTGCGATATGCCCACAATGCATCATTCAAACGCAAACTCCAATCCTTCCGAGTTGGCCCTACAGTTTTCTCCAAAATCTGCTTGATTTCTCTATTTGAAACCTCGGCTTGCCCACTGGTTTGAGGGTGATAAGGTGTTGAAACCTTATGCGTGACATTATACTTCTTGAGCAGCGCCTCAATGGTTCGATTGCAAAAATGGGAACCCCCATCACTGATTAGGACTCTTGGCATTCCAAATCTAGCAAATATGTTAGTTCTAACAAAATCTGCAACCACTTTAGAATCATTAGTTCGGGTGGCTTTTGCTTCCACCCATTTCGACACATAATCCACAGCAAGCAAAATATAAAGGAAACCATGTGAGGAAGGAAAAGGACCCATGAAATCAATACCCCAAACATCAAAGATTTCAACACTAATTATGGGGTGTTGCGGCATTTGTTGTTTAGGACCTATATTGCCCGTTCTTTGACATCTATCACAAGTCATACAAAAAGTTCTAGCATCTCTAAAGATAGTAGGCCAATAAAATCCACATTCTAAAACTTTATGTGCTGTTCTTTGCGTACCAAAGTGACCTCCACATGCATAGGTGTGACAAAAAGTTAAAATTGAATTAAACTCAGAATCATGCACACACCTACGTAGAACCTGATCAGGGCAATATTTCCACAAGTATGGGTCATCCCAAACATAAGAACGTGCATCCTTTTTAAGTTTATCACTTTGGTGCTTGTTTAGCTCTCTTGGAATGTGTTTAGACACCAAATAATTTACTACATCAGCATACCATGGCTCACTTACCTTGATGGACAGCAGCTGCTCATCTGGGAATGTCTCTTGGATAGGCACGGCATCCTCCTCATGCACCATACGGCTCAAGTGATCAGCCACCACGTTTTCACTCCCCTTCTTGTCCCGGATTTCAATATCGAACTCTTGGAGAAGAAGCATCCAGCGAATGAGTCTTGGTTTGGCCTCTTTCTTGGTGAACAAATACTTCAAAGCTGCATGGTCAGTGTAAATAATAACTTTAGTACCAAGTAAATAAGAACGAAACTTATCTAAAGCAAACACAACAGCAAGAAGTTCTTTTTCAGTGGTAGAGTAATTCAATTGTGCATCATTCAAGGTCCGAGATGCATAATAGATGACATGGGGCTTCTTGTCCTTCCTTTGTCCCAAAACAGCTCCTAATGCATAATCCGAAGCATCACACATAAGCTCAAAAGGAAGGCTCCAATCTGGTGGGACTATGATGGGGGCCGAAGTTAGCATCTCTTTGAGGTGTTTGAATGCCTTCTCACATTCCTCGTTGAAGTCAAAAGCTACATCTTTCTGGAGGAGACGGCAAAGAGGGTTTGAAATCTTTGAAAAGTCCTTGATGAATCGCCTATAGAATCCTGCATGTCCAAGAAAAGAACGAACCTCTCTAACCGAAGTAGGAGAGGGTAAGTAGCGTACAAGATCTATTTTTGATTTATCAACCTCAATTCCCCTTTCTGAAATGATATGACCTAAAACTATGCCTTGTTTTACCATAAAGTGACATTTTTCCCAATTCAAAACAAGGTTAGTTTCAGTGCAACGTTTTAGAATCAAAGTGAGATTATCTAAGAACCCATCAAACGAATCCCCAAAAACACTAAAATCATCCATGAATACCTCAATAATTTTCTCCACAAAATCTGAAAAGATACTTACCATGCATCTTTGAAAGGTGGCAGGTGCATTGCATAAACCGAATGGCATGCGACGATAGGCAAAGGTACCAAAGGGGCACGTGAAAGTGGTCTTTTCTTGGTCATCCGGAGCTATAACAATCTGATTATATCCAGAGTACCCATCAAGAAAACAATAAAAAGAATGACCGGCTAACCTTTCAAGCATTTGATCAATGAACGGCAAAGGGAAGTGGTCCTTCCTCGTGGTGGCGTTTAGCTTCCTATAGTCAATGCACACTCTCCAACCTGTTTGGATACGTGTGGGCACAAGTTCATTCTCGGCATTCTTCACCACAGTGACTCCGGATTTCTTTGGAACACATTGCACTGGTGAAACCCAACGGCTATCTGAGATTGGATAAATTACTCCACAATCAAGAAGCTTTATAATCTCCTTCTTCACAACTTCCATCATTGGAGGGTTGAGTCGGCGTTGAGCCTCTCGAGTTGGTTTAGCCCCCTCCTCTAGAAGTATGCGATGCATGCATGTTGTAGGGCTAATCCCCCTAATATCGGCCAATGTCCATCCAATGGCTGTTTTGTGCTCTTTCAACACCTGAATTAACTTTCCTTCCTCTGTTGCCGTGAGTGTGGAGGATACAATGACGGGCAATGTCTCGTTATCTCCCAAAAAGACGTACTTCAAATGATCCGGCAATGGTTTAAGCTCAAGTACGGGGTGCCTGAATCACTGAGGGTAACAACTTGTTAGTAGAAATTGGAATTGAAATTGGTTTTGAAGGCTTACCATGGTGCTGAGGTAGTGACTCTAGGGCAGCCACCATCTCGGCCTCTTCTTCACTTATAGGCACGGCAATATTGGGTTTTTGCCCAATTCCTTGTGCAATTGTTGATTCAAGGGGGTCCCTATCCAAGGAATCAAGGTAATCCTGCGCCAATTCATCGAATATATCAATAGCAAAACAAGAATGATTTTCTTTAGGAAATTTAATAGTTTCAGCAAGATTGAAATCAATAACTTCCCCATCAAATTCCATTGTCAACGTCCCTTTGAACACATCGATCTTGGTGCGGGCTGTTTTCATGAAAGGTCTCCCAAGGAGGATCGGCAATGGGGTAGAATGGGGTGTATCCTCCATGTCAAGCACATAAAAATCCGCTGGAAAAATCAGATTTCCAACCTGCACCAAAACATCTTCCAAAACTCCTTTTGGATATGCATTAGAACGATCGGCTAATTGAATAATAACACCATCGTTTTTAAGCTCACCTAAGTTCATAGATGCATAAATAGAGTATGGCATGACATTAATTGAAGCTCCTAAGTCTAACATAGCATGTTCAAACTTAGTACTACCAATAACGCAAGGAATTGTAAAACTACCCGGATCTTTGCATTTAGGGGGTAATTTCCTTTGTAAGACAGCAGAGACATTCTCACTTACTTGAACCACTTCTTTGTTAGAAATCCTTCTCCTTGTTGTACAAAGCTCTTTCAAAAACTTAGCATACCTTGGGACTTGCTTTATTGCATCAAGGAGTGGGATATTGACTTGAACTTTCCGGAATGTCTCTAGAATGTCTTTTTCAGCATCCTCTTTCTTTGATTGCCGCAACCTGCCAGGAAAGGGCACAATTAGTGGAGTAGAGCTTGAAGAATTCATATTGGGACTTACCTTGATGGTTGAGGACGGTTTTGAAGTGGGGATTGGCTGCGGCAAGGATTGTGCATTCCTTGCCGTGGGTTTGGGTGCTTCATCCTCCTCCAATTGCAGCTTCTTGTCCTCTTCTTGACTTGATCTAGATGGTTGTGAATCAGTTCCAACCTGCTTACCACTTCTCAACGTGATTGCTTGGGCAGTTTCAAATCCTCCCTTAGGATTAACAATGGTTGAACTAGGCAACCTGCCTTGTTCTCGGAATTGGCCCATGAATTCGGCCATTTGACCCATTTGTTTCTTCAATTCATCTACCTCTTTAACTTGATGTTTTATGCTCTGCATGTCCTGCGTCAAAGAGGTTAGTGCTTGAAGAATTTTATCATTATTTAACGACGAACCTGAATTGGTTTGGGCCGAAGTTGGGTGAGGTTGTGGGGCTGCATATGGCCTTGGAAACATCCCAGGGGGCTGTCTAAATCCGCTTTGTGGCTGTGCTTGCTGAGAATCCCTCCACTTGAAGTTTGGATGATCTCTCCATCCCGGATTGTATGTGTTTGAGTATGGGTCGTGTCTTTGTTGGGTTTGGCCTTGGAAACCCACGGCTTGGGCAGTTTCCCACCCCCCATTCTCAATCAATTGAGGGCATTGATCGTTGAGATGTCCCTGCATAGAACACACTCCACATATGGCCGGCCCTTGTGCTTTGTTTCCATCCACAACCTGTGACAAAAGAAGAGTGAGATTAGCCATTTGAGATTGTAATTCTGAAATTGCATTTACCTCATTCACTTGTTGTTGCCGTGGCCCTTCTCTCTGTCCAACTCCTTCGTATTGTTGCGCATTCAAGGCTCGATTTGCAATTAGAGTCTTGGCAGCCACGGGTGTTTTGTCAACCAAAGCTCCTCCCGCTGAAGCATCAAGCATTTGTCTCTCAATGGGGAGAAGTCCTTCATAGAAATATTGGAGGAGAAGCTCTTCCTTCATTTGGTGTTGTGGACAAGAAGCAACAAGCGCCTTGAAACGCTCATAATAGGCTGGAAACGATTCCCCTTGGTTTTGTTGAATGCCACTTATCTTTTTCCTCAAGAGAATGACTCTTGAAGTTGGGAAAAATTTCTCTAAGAATGCGCGCTTCATGCTTTCCCATGAAGTAACGGTTCCAGGTGCTAGTTCATAGAGCCAATCCTTAGCCTTTTCCAAAAGAGAGAATGGAAAGGCTTTCATCTTCAATATACTTCCATCAACATTGACAGGGGTCATGCTTGAACAAACCACTTCAAATTCCTTCAAGTGCTTGTTCGGATCTTCCATGGACAACCCGTGGAATTTGGGGATGTGGTGCAACAAGCTAGACTTCAATTCAAACTCATCAGTTTTGCCTTGAGCCGCCCTAGGATATTGAATGCATAAAGGGGTTGCATTGTCCAATCCCGAGGCTGAAAGTTCTTTGATTGTTCGGTTATCTGCAGCCATGTCGTGCTCCTCTTCCAAATCCTCTTCAATTTCAACTTCAGATTCGGAATTAGAACTTGAACTAAGTAGATCAGGTTCTGGGTGCTTCCTCTTCCTTCTCAAATCTCGTTCAAAATCGTCGTTAAACTCCAAGATATGTGCGTGAACGGGTTGAGAACTTCGAGTCATACACTAGTACCTAAAACAAAGAAAACAAAACAAATCAGAAAGCTAAGCAAAACAGAAACAAAAACAAGTTAAAATACACGGCAGAAACTAGGGAGATTAGCAAGTTTGCTAATCCCCGGCAACGGCGCCAAAATTTGATGTGAGAATTACTTGACACACAAATTAAACCCTCTTCTTGACAATTGTAGTATATGTATAAGTAGGGATCGTTCTGGACCGGGGATTAGGAGGGATTGCTAAACACTTGAATCTGACTCAAAAACGTAAAAACAAAGTTTAAAACACTAAACTAGACTCAAAGAATGCAAGACTAAATTCTAAAACACTAAAACAACTCAAAAGACTCAAAACAGCACAAAAACACTCAAAACTGCCTAAAAACACAAACTGGGCAGTTTTGAACTCTAAACACTACTTTGGACGAAAATAGATTTTAACTTGACTCAAGACACTTAAAAACACAAATCAAAACAGATTTTAACTATTCTAACACTTCAAAATAAAGGGAGATTTGTTTTTGAACGAATTTAAACTTAAACAAACAAAATTGTAAAGACAACTTTAAAAGGCACGAAATTGGTGATTTGAATGGGTGAATGGCTAGTTAGAGGGTTCTTCTCCACACATGAACATATGCATACAACTTGATTCCCAGTTACTCTTTCGATAAACCATGAATGACAATGTTCCGAATTAATTGTATTGAACTAATTAATTCCCAGATTTCCCTAAGTTCATTGAATTGAATGGATAACGCATCACAACCAAATTATTCTTATCAAGTTCCCTAACTATGGAATACGCATGATAGAGATACATATCAAAGATCATTAAGTTCCATGGAAATCATAAACATTGACAAGGCATTCATAACTATGGAATACGCATGTTAATCCAGCCTAGGGTTTACTTAACATGATTGTGACTAGCAACCTTTACTACTTGTGAATATAAGTTCATAACGATTAGGTGAAATTCCCTTATATTCTAGCATCAAATTCATGCATGTAAACTAAGTATGCATCCTTAATCAACACACAAGAACAAGTTCTTAATAAAACAGTTAAGCAAACCACATTCACAATTTATGAAATCATAACTGGAGTGAATCAAATCATAAGAAACATATATTCATGGCTTCAAATTCCCCCTCTAACTAATAGGGGTTTAGTTCCTCATGACAGCAATTAAACAAAGAAAACTGAATTGAAACATTAAAAACAAAGATAGACAACACCTAAGAACGCTCCAGCAGTAGTCACGACTTAGAGTGGCACCTTCTCCTTCCTTGAATAGCTGCGGCACAAGAGGGTTTTCTGGGATTGTGTGGATGATATGGCACGGCAGGGGGTGAATTAGGTCAGAAACTATGGAGAATGGTGAAGGAAAGGGGCGGCAGAGAGTGGTGGATGATTTCTGGCGTGATTGGTTGTGTATGGAGGGTGGTGTGCACGGCAAAGGATTGATTTGTATATATATAGGCACCAAAACCCTAGGTGAATCAGATTGGGACTTCTAGAAAGCCAAATCCATTCAGAAATAGGCTCAAAACAATCAGATTTCCAATGGGAAAGGGCCTAAGGTGCGGCACAATAGGATAAGGTGGGATAAGGCTTCTAGAAAGCCTTGCAAGGCAAGGAAATCAAGTTTTCTGAAAAGCTAGGTGCGGCAAGGCTTAGAGTTTCTAGAAACTCAATTTAAATGTCCCCCAATCAGAAAATAAACCCTCATTGTACCAGGAATTGATTTAGAAAAGGATTAGGATAGGATAAGGTTTGTTAAGATAAGATAAGGATTGGATAAGATAAGATAAGATAAGGTTGTTTGGATAATGTTTTGGATAATCCTCCTTCTTTTGAGCTGATTCCTTATCTTCAATGATTTGAATTTATTTCTCCAACCTTGACACATATTCCCAACTTCATTTAAACTCCAAATTCGTCCATCTTCATGCCCATTGCTTGTGCTATCCATTCCAAGCCCAGATTTGCTCTAAAATGCTCCAAAATGCATCTTTTTGCCAACTTTGCTTCTTGGACCTAAAAACACACGAAAATGACTTTAAACACTATACTAAGCAACAAATAGCTAAGCAAATGCAAGGAAACACACTAACTAAGTAGCATAAATATGCTCCTATCAACGTATTCAAACCGGTTGGAGGGTGTGCATCGACTATAGGAAGCTAAACGCCACCACAAGGAAGGATCACTTCCCACTGCCATTTATTGACCAAATGCTTGAGAGGTTAGCAGGTTATGCTTTCTATTGTTTTCTTGATGGTTATTCGGGTTATAATCAAATTGTCATAGCACCCGAGGATCAAGAAAAAACTACTTTCACATGCCCCTTTGGTACTTTTGCATATCGTCGCATGCCTTTTGGTTTATGTAATGCACCTGCCACATTTCAAAGATGCATGATGAGCATATTTTCTGATTATGTTGAGAAAATAATTGAAGTTTTCGTGGATGATTTTAGCGTTTTTGGTGACTCCTTTGATGGTTGCTTGCATAATCTTAGTTTGATTCTAAAACGTTGCGTTGAAACTAACCTTGTTCTCAATTGGGAAAAATGTCATTTCATGGTTAAGCAAGGCATAGTTCTAGGTCATATCATCTCTGAAAATGGCATTGAGGTTGATAAGTCAAAAATAGATCTTGTACGTCACTTACCCTCTCCGACTTCGGTTAGAGAGGTTCGTTCTTTTCTTGGCCATGCAGGTTTCTATCGTAGGTTTATCAAAGATTTCTCAAAGGTTGCACAACCTCTTTGCCGTCTCCTACAAAAAGAAGTGGCGTTTGAATTCACCAAGGAGTGCACGGCATCATTCAACCAACTCAAGGAGTTGTTGACCACGGCACCCATTATTGTTCCACCAGATTGGAGCCTACCTTTCGAGCTTATGTGTGATGCGTCCGATTATGCTTTAGGGGCTGTTTTGGGACAAAGAAAGGACAAAAGGCCGCATGTCATCTACTATGCCTCACAAACATTGAATGATGCCCAGTTGAACTATTCCACTACGGAAAAAGAACTTCTTGCCATTGTTTTTGCTTTAGATAAGTTTAGATCATATCTAATTGGTACTAAAGTAATTGTGTTCTGATAGGAGCATATTTATGCTACTTAGTTAGTGTGTTTCCTTGCATTTGCTTAGCTATTTGTTGCTTAGTATAGTGTTTAAAGTCATTTTCGTGTGTTTTTAGGTCCAAGAAGCAAAGTTGGCAAAAAGAGACATTTTGGAGCATTTTAGAGCAAATCTGGGCTTGGAATGGATAGCACAAGCAATGGGCATGAGGATGGACGAATTTGGAGTTTAAATGAAGTTGGGAATATGTTTCAAGGTTGGAGAAATAAATTCAAAACATTGAAGATAAGGAATCAGCTCAAAAGAAGGAGAATTATCCAAAACATTATCCAAAACAACCTTATCTTATCTTATCTTATCCAATCCTTATCTTATCTTAACAAACCTTATCCTATCCTAATCCTTTTCTAATCCAATTCCTGGTACAATGAGGGTTTTAATTTCAGTTTAGGAGACATAAAAACCTTATCTCCTCCATGCCGCACCTAGCCTTCTAGAATATCTGATTTCCTTGCCTTGCAAGGCTTTCTAGAAGCCTTATCCCACCTTATCCTATTGTGCCGCACCTTAGGCCCTTTCCCATTGGAAATCTGATTGTTTTGAGCCTATTTCTGAATGGATTTGGTTTTCTAGAAGTCCCAATCTGATTCACCTAGGGTTTTGGTGCCTATATATATACAAATCAATCCTTTGCCGTGCACACCACCCTCCATACACAACCAATCACGCCAGAAATCATCCCCTACCCCCTGCCGTGCCATATTATCCACACAAACCCAGAAAACCCCTCTTGTGCCGCAGCTATTCAAGGAAGGAGAAGGTGCCACTCTAAGTCGTGACTACTGCTGGAGCGTTCTTAGGTGTTGTCTATCCTTGTATTCAATGTTTCAATTCAGTATTCTTTGTTTAATTGCTGTCATGAGGAACTAAACCCCTATTAGTTAGAGGGGGAATTTGAAGCCATGAATATATGTTTCTTATGATTTGATTCACTCCAGTTACGATTTCATAAAGTATGAATGTGGTTTACTTTTCTGTGCTTATTAAGAACTTGTTTATGTATGTGGGTTGGGGGTCGACACTTGATTTGCATGCATGAATTTGATGCTAGGATATAAGGGAATTTCACCTAATCGTTATGAACTTATATTCACAAGTAGTAAAGGTTGCTAGTCACAATTGTGTTAAGTAAACCCTAGGCAGGAGTAACATGCGTCTTCCATAGTTATGAATGCCTTGTCAATGTTTATGATTTCCATGGAACTTAATGATCTTTGATATGTATCTCTATCATGCGTATTCCATAGTTAGGGAACTTGATAAGAATAATTTGGTTGTGATGCGTTATCCATTCAATTCAATGAACTTAGGGAAATCTGGGAATTAATTAGTTCAATACAATTAATTCGGAACATTGTCATTCATAGTTTATCGAAAGAGTAACTGGGAATCAAGTTGTATGCATATGTTTATGTGTGGATAAGGATCCCTCTAACTAGCCATTCACCCATCTAAGTCCCCAATTTCGTGCAGATTTCATTAAGTACTTTAAGTTTCTTGTTTTGTTTTCAAATTCGTTCAAAAACAAACCCCCCTTTACTTGTTGAGTCATATTAGTTAAAATCTGTTTTGATTTGTGTTTTTAAGTGTCTTGAGTCAAGTTAAAGTCTATTTTCGTCCAAAGTAGTGTTAGAGTTCAAAACTGCCCAGTTTGTGTTTTTAGGCAGTTTTGAGTGTTTTTGTGCTGTTTTGAGTCTTTTGAGTTGTTTTAGTGTTTTAGAATTTAGTCTTGCATTCTTTGAGTCTAGTTTAGTGTTTTAAACTTTGTTTTTACGTTTTTGAGTCTTATTTGTGTTGATTAGCATCCCTAGTTAATCCCCGGTCTAGAACGATCCCTACTTGCATCTTTACTACAATTGTCATCAATAGGGTTTAATTTGTGTGTCAAGTAATTCTCACATCAAATTTTGGCGCCGTTGCCGGGGATTAGCAAACTTGCTAATCTCCCTAGTTTCTGCCGTGTATTTTAACTTGTTTTTGTTTCTGTTTTGCTTAGTTTTCTGATTTGTTTTGTTTTCTTTGTTTTAGGTACTAGTGTATGACTCGAAGTTCTCAACCCGTTCACGCACATATCTTGGAGTTTAACGACGATTTTGAGCGAGATTTGAGAAGGAAGAGGAAGCACCCAGAACCTGATCTACTTAGTTCAAGTTCTAATTCCGAATCTGAAGTTGAAATTGAAGAGGATTTGGAAGAGGAGCACGACATGGCTGCAGATAACCGAACAATCAAAGAACTTTCAGCCTCGGGATTGGACGATGCGACCCCTTTATGCATTCAATATCCTAGGGCGGCTCAAGGCAAAACTGATGAGTTTGAATTGAAGTCTAGCTTGTTGCACCACATCCCCAAATTCCACGGGTTGTCCATGGAAGATCCAAACAAGCACTTGAAGGAATTTGAAGTGGTTTGTTCAAGCATGACCCCTGTCAATGTTGATGGGAGTATATTGAAGATGAAAGCCTTTCCATTCTCTCTTTTGGAAAAGGCTAAGGATTGGCTCTACGAACTAGCACCTGGAACCGTTACTTCATGGGAAAGCATGAAGCGCGCATTCTTAGAAAAATTTTTCCCAACTTCAAGAGTCATTCTCTTGAGGAAAAAGATAAGTGGCATTCAACAAAACCAAGGGGAATCGTTTCCAGCCTATTATGAGCGGTTCAAGGCGCTTGTTGCTTCTTGTCCACAACACCAAATGAAGGAAGAGCTTCTCCTCCAATATTTCTATGAAGGACTTCTCCCCATTGAGAGACAAATGCTTGATGCTTCAGCGGGAGGAGCTTTGGTTGACAAAACACCCGTGGCTGCCAAGACTCTAATTGCAAATCGAGCCTTGAATGCGCAACAATACGAAGGAGTTGGACAGAGAGAAGGGCCACGGCAACAACAAGTGAATGAGGTAAATGCAATTTCAGAATTACAATCTCAAATGGCTAATCTCACTCTTCTTTTGTCACAGGTTGTGGATGGAAACAAAGCACAAGGGCCGGCCATATGTGGAGTGTGTTCTATGCAGGGACATCTCAACGATCAATGCCCTCAATTGATTGAGAATGGGGGATGGGAAACTGCCCAAGCCGTGGGTTTCCAAGGCCAAACCCAACAAAGACACGACCCATACTCAAACACATACAATCCGGGATGGAGAGATCATCCAAACTTCAAGTGGAGGGATTCTCAGCAAGCACAGCCACAAAGTGGATTTAGACAGCCCCCTGGGATGTTTCCAAAGCCGTATGCAGCCCCACAACCTCACCCAACTTCGGCCCAAACCAATTCAGGTTCGTCGTTAAATAATGATAAAATTCTTCAAGCACTAACCTCTTTGACGCAGGACATGCAGAGCATAAAACATCAAGTTAAAGAGGTGGATGAATTGAAGAAACAAATGGGTCAAATGGCTGAATTCATGGGCCAATTCCGAGAACAAGGCAGATTGCCTAGTTCAACCATTGTTAATCCTAAGGGAGGATTTGAAACTGCCCAAGCAATCACGTTGAGAAGTGGTAAGCAGGTTGGAACTGATTCACAACCATCTAGATCAAGTCAAGAAGAGGACAAGAAGCTGCAATTGGAGGAGGATGAAGCACCCAAACCCACGGCAAGGAATGCACAATCCTTGCCGCAGCCAATCCCCACTCCTAAACCGTCCTCAACCATCAAGGTAAGTTCCAATATGAATTCTTCAAGCTCTACTCCACTAAGTGTGCCCTTTCCTGGCAGGTTGCGGCAATCAAAGAAAGAGGATGCTGAAAAAGACATTCTAGAGACATTCCGGAAAGTTCAAGTCAATATCCCACTCCTTGATGCAATAAAGCAAGTCCCAAGGTATGCTAAGTTTTTGAAAGAGCTTTGTACAACAAGGAGAAGGATTTCTAACAAAGAAGTGGTTCAAGTAAGTGAGAATGTCTCTGCTGTTTTACAAAGGAAATTACCCCCTAAATGCAAAGATCCGGGTAGTTTTACAATTCCTTGCGTTATTGGTAGTACTAAGTTTGAACATGCCATGTTAGACTTAGGTGCATCTATAAATGTCATGCCATATTCTGTTTATGCATCTATGAACTTAGGTGAGCTTAAAAATGATGGTGTTATTATCCAATTAGCCGATCGTTCTAATGCATATCCAAAAGGAGTTTTGGAAGATGTTTTGGTGCAGGTTGGAAATCTGATTGTTCCAGCGGATTTTTATGTGCTTGACATGGAGGATACACCCCATTCTACCCCATTGCCGATCCTCCTTGGGAGACCTTTCATGAAAACAGCCCGCACCAAGATCGATGTGTTCAAAGGGACGTTGACAATGGAATTTGATGGGGAAGTTATTGATTTCAATCTTGCTGAAACTATTAAATTTCCTAAAGAAAATCATTCTTGTTTTGCTATTGATATATTCGATGAATTGGCGCAGGATTACCTTGATTCCTTGGATAGGGACCCCCTTGAATCAACAATTGCACAAGGAATTGGGCAAAAACCCAATATTGCCGTGCCTATAAGTGAAGAAGAGGCCGAGATGGTGGCTGCCCTAGAGTCACTACCTCAGCACCATGGTAAGCCTTCAAAACCAATTTCAATTCCAATTTCTACTAACAAGTTGTTACCCTCAGTGATTCAGGCACCCGTACTTGAGCTTAAACCATTGCCGGATCATTTGAAGTACGTCTTTTTGGGAGATAACGAGACATTGCCCGTCATTGTATCCTCCACACTCACGGCAACAGAGGAAGGAAAGTTAATTCAGGTGTTGAAAGAGCACAAAACAGCCATTGGATGGACATTGGCCGATATTAGGGGGATTAGCCCTACAACATGCATGCATCGCATACTTCTAGAGGAGGAGGCTAAACCAACTCGAGAGGCTCAACGCCGACTCAACCCTCCAATGATGGAAGTTGTGAAGAAGGAAATTATAAAGCTTCTTGATTGTGGAGTAATTTATCCAATCTCAGATAGCCGTTGGGTTTCACCGGTGCAATGTGTTCCAAAGAAATCCGGAGTCACTGTGGTGAAGAATGCCGAGAATGAACTTGTGCCCACACGTATCCAAACAGGTTGGAGAGTGTGCATTGACTATAGGAAGCTAAACGCCACCACGAGGAAGGACCACTTCCCTTTGCCGTTCATTGATCAAATGCTTGAAAGGTTAGCCGGTCATTCTTTTTATTGTTTTCTTGATGGGTACTCTGGATATAATCAGATTGTTATAGCTCCGGATGACCAAGAAAAGACCACTTTCACGTGCCCCTTTGGTACCTTTGCCTATCGTCGCATGCCATTCGGTTTATGCAATGCACCTGCCACCTTTCAAAGATGCATGGTAAGTATCTTTTCAGATTTTGTGGAGAAGATTATTGAGGTATTCATGGATGATTTTAGTGTTTTTGGGGATTCGTTTGATGGGTGCTTAGATAATCTCACTTTGATTCTAAAACGTTGCATTGAAACTAACCTTGTTTTGAATTGGGAAAAATGTCACTTTATGGTAAAACAAGGCATAGTTTTAGGTCATATCATTTCAGAAAGGGGAATTGAGGTTGATAAATCAAAAATAGATCTTGTACGCTACTTACCCTCTCCTACTTCGGTTAGAGAGGTTCGTTCTTTTCTTGGACATGCAGGATTCTATAGGCGATTCATCAAGGACTTTTCAAAGATTTCAAACCCTCTTTGCCGTCTCCTCCAGAAAGATGTGGCTTTTGACTTCAACGAGGAATGTGAGAAGGCATTTAAACACCTCAAAGAGATGCTAACTTTGGCCCCCATCATAGTCCCACCAGATTGGAGCCTTCCTTTTGAGCTTATGTGTGATGCTTCGGATTATGCATTAGGAGCTGTTTTGGGACAAAGGAAGGACAAGAAGCCCCATGTCATCTATTATGCATCTCGGACCTTGAATGATGCACAATTGAATTACTCTACCACTGAAAAAGAACTTCTTGCTGTTGTGTTTGCTTTAGATAAGTTTCGTTCTTATTTACTTGGTACTAAAGTTATTATTTACACTGACCATGCAGCTTTGAAGTATTTGTTCACCAAGAAAGAGGCCAAACCAAGACTCATTCGCTGGATGCTTCTTCTCCAAGAGTTCGATATTGAAATCCGGGACAAGAAGGGGAGTGAAAACGTGGTGGCTGATCACTTGAGCCGTATGGTGCATGAGGAGGATGCCGTGCCTATCCAAGAGACATTCCCAGATGAGCAGCTGCTGTCCATCAAGGTAAGTGAGCCATGGTATGCTGATGTAGTAAATTATTTGGTGTCTAAACACATTCCAAGAGAACTAAACAAGCACCAAAGTGATAAACTTAAAAAGGATGCACGTTCTTATGTTTGGGATGACCCATATTTGTGGAAATATTGCCCTGATCAGGTTCTACGTAGGTGTGTGCATGATTCTGAGTTTAATTCAATTTTAACTTTTTGTCACACCTATGCATGTGGAGGTCACTTTGGTACTCAAAGAACAGCACATAAAGTTTTAGAATGTGGATTTTATTGGCCTACTATCTTTAGAGATGCTAGAACTTTTTGTATGACTTGTGATAGATGTCAAAGAACGGGCAATATAGGTCCTAAACAACAAATGCCGCAACACCCCATATTTAGTGTTGAAATCTTTGATGTTTGGGGTATTGATTTCATGGGTCCTTTTCCTTCCTCACATGGTTTCCTTTATATTTTGCTTGCTGTGGATTATGTGTCGAAATGGGTGGAAGCCAAAGCCACCCAAACTAATGATTCTAAAGTGGTTGCAGATTTTGTTAGAACTAACATATTTGCTAGATTTGGAATGCCAAGAGTCCTAATCAGTGATGGGGGCTCCCATTTTTGCAATCGAACCATTGAGGCGCTGCTCAAGAAGTATAATGTCACGCATAAGGTTTCAACACCTTATCACCCTCAAACCAGTGGGCAAGCCGAGGTTTCAAATAGAGAAATCAAGCAGATTTTGGAGAAAACTGTAGGGCCAACTCGGAAGGATTGGAGCTTGCGTTTGAATGATGCATTGTGGGCATATCGCACTGCCTATAAAACCCCAATTGGAATGTCCCCATTTCGGCTAGTCTATGGGAAACCATGTCATCTTCCCGTCGAGTTAGAACATCGTGCACATTGGGCTGTCAAAACATTCAACATGGACATTGATGCCGCAGGTCTTCATAGAAAGCTTCAATTGAATGAGCTAGAAGAAATTAGGAATGAAGCTTATGAGAATGCACGGATCTACAAGGAGAAAACAAAGGCATTCCATGACAAGATGATTCGTAGCAAGCTGTTCTCTATAGGGCAGAAAGTGTTACTTTTCAATTCTCGCCTTCGTCTATTTCCAGGTAAGTTGCGTTCTAAGTGGATTGGTCCTTTTGTGGTTACTAATGTTTTTCCTCATGGTGCAGTCCAAATTCAAAGTTTAAAAACGCAACAAGAATTCAAAGTGAATGGACATCGATTGAAGCCATATTATGAGCACTTTGAAGAGCACATTACGGAGGATATATCCCTTAATGCCGTGAGCCCCATTGAAGAATAGAGGGAAGGTTCGTCCGGCTGGAAGACGTTAAAGCAAGCGCTTCTTGGGAGGCAACCCATGCAAATAAAGGCGACCTAGGAACTCTCCGGCTCCAAAACCAGATTTGCGTTTCTAAACCCTACTCTTTATTGCTTTTCCTTTGCCATCTTGTTATGTTAGTTAGTTGTGTTGATTGCTGTTTGCTTTCTGTGAGTATATGTTTGAAACATTGAGGACAATGTTTGATTTAAGTGTGGGGGGGGTAACAAAGTGTTTTTGCATGAAATTCGTGGGTTTTTATCACCTATCACTTTGAATGTTGTTTTCAGTGTTTTTAAGTGTTTTTAAGCTGTTTTGGTGTGTTTTAGTGTGTTTTGAAAAGAAAATCCGAAAATACCATAAAAATTTGAAAAATTGTTTTGAAAAACCCAAAAAGAGTTGTTTTTGTGTGTTTGTTTGTGTCTTAGGGTACCTTCCAACACAATGATGAGGATTTGGTTTTTAATTGCATAACTGTTAAAGAAAGTTACAAACTTGGATTGACGTTTGATATACTCTTTGGTTTATGCTTGGTTATAGTTGACATTCATGAATTCACATGTAATCACAAAAAGGATAAAATCAGTTTTTGTAACATGTTTGAAGGAAGTAACTCAAACTAACGCTACAACCCTGAGAGACTTGAGCCTTTAACGTTCTTTGGAGAGTTAAAAATCTGTGCATTCTTTGTTTTCTAAAGTCGTTGCATGATCTCATTATTCTTTGCTTGGTTGTTACTTAGAAGGCGTTTCATTATATAGTTCCAAATACTAGAACTCATACCCGTCTCATTCAAAGCATGAAATTGATTAGCATAACACATAATCAAGATGAAGTTGTTTAGTTTAAAACCAGAGCCAAAAAGCCTAACCCTTTGCATATGTATTGTAGGTTTAACCCTTTTGAGCCTTGTTTAGCCTATGTTCTTTGTTTACCCACATTATCCTTACCTAGCCTAGATTAGGACCATCCTTACCCTTGTTCTTAAGGCATAGTGAGCATGACCTAAGAATGAATTCCCTTTGTTCGTTATTGGGCGGCAAAACAAGTGTGGGGGAAGGGATTTATGTGTCTGATTGTGTGCCAACAAAGTATCAAGAGGGCACGGGTAGAAGAAGAAAAAAACAAAAAGAAAAAAACAAAAAGAGAAAAATTCGTGTGAAAAAGAAAAGAAAAAAGAAAAGTTGTGAAAAAGTATGAGAAGTGTTCAAAATAAGTGAGATTAAAGCTCACAAGTGTTGGTTGTTGAAGAAGGGGTCCAAAACGTTGAAATTGGCCCTCAAAATATGTGTTTTCTTCCCCTTTGTGTTCAAAGTGTGCGGCTGCATTCAAGAAAGGGAGTTCTAAGTGTCATATTCATTGCTTTGCTTGCTATTGCTTTAAGAACGTTTGTTTTCCTTACCTTTCTTTGTTAGCCAATACCCCCTAGCCCCGTTATAACCCTATACTTCAATCTTGAGTGTTATGTGTTTCAATATGTGGAGTTTGGGATTGGTATGAGCATATGGTGTCCCTGGTTCTCGCGTCTAAGTAGTAGCATTCCATTCATGAGATCATATCTATACATGCATTCCAGAAATTACTTTTTTTTGTTATAAACATATATGTGAGTATTAGTTTTCATATTTACATCAATCTTCTCACATATAACTAGTGTAGGGAGTGTAGTCAGAAAATCTGTGTGATTGAGTGCATATCTAGTAAGGAATTGAGGGATTCTCTAAGGCATGTTACTACATTCAAAATGTTGTTTTAATTGATTAAATGCGAGCTAATGTGTGGTAACTTTGATTAAGTATGTGCTCAAGGGTAGGGATAACTAAAATCTGTGGGAGTAATGATCTTTGGCACGTTATGTATCATTGAAGATCCCTGAGGTGAACGTTGGAAGGTTTAGGTTATGATTTGTTTGTTTTGTTTTGCTTGAGGACTAGCAAAAGCTAAGTGTGGGGGAATTTGATAGGAGCATATTTATGCTACTTAGTTAGTGTGTTTCCTTGCATTTGCTTAGCTATTTGTTGCTTAGTATAGTGTTTAAAGTCATTTTCGTGTGTTTTTAGGTCCAAGAAGCAAAGTTGGCAAAAAGAGACATTTTGGAGCATTTTAGAGCAAATCTGGGCTTGGAATGGATAGCACAAGCAATGGGCATGAGGATGGACGAATTTGGAGTTTAAATGAAGTTGGGAATATGTTTCAAGGTTGGCGAAATAAATTCAAAACATTGAAGATAAGGAATCAGCTCAAAAGAAGGAGAATTATCCAAAACATTATCCAAAACAACCTTATCTTATCTTATCTTATCCAATCCTTATCTTATCTTAACAAACCTTATCCTATCCTAATCCTTTTCTAATTCAATTCCTGGTACAATGAGGGTTTTAATTTCAGTTTAGGAGACATAAAAACCTTATCTCCTCCATGCCGCACCTAGCCTTCTAGAATATCTGATTTCCTTGCCTTGCAAGGCTTTCTAGAAGCCTTATCCCACCTTATCCTATTGTGCCGCACCTTAGGCCCTTTCCCATTGGAAATCTGATTGTTTTGAGCCTATTTCTGAATGGATTTGGTTTTCTAGAAGTCCCAATCTGATTCACCTAGGGTTTTGGTGCCTATATATATACCAATCAATCCTTTGCCGTGCACACCACCCTCCATACACAACCAATCACGCCAGAAATCATCCCCTACCCCCTGCCGTGCCATATTATCCACACAAACCCAGAAAACCCCTCTTGTGCCGCAGCTATTCAAGGAAGGAGAAGGTGCCACTCTAAGTCGTGACTACTGCTGGAGCGTTCTTAGGTGTTGTCTATCCTTGTATTCAATGTTTCAATTCAGTATTCTTTGTTTAATTGCTGTCATGAGGAACTAAACCCCTATTAGTTAGAGGGGGAATTTGAAGCCATGAATATATGTTTCTTATGATTTGATTCACTCCAGTTACGATTTCATAAAGTATGAATGTGGTTTACTTTTCTGTGCTTATTAAGAACTTGTTTATGTATGTGGGTTGGGGGTCGACACTTGATTTGCATGCATGAATTTGATGCTAGGATATAAGGGAATTTCACCTAATCGTTATGAACTTATATTCACAAGTAGTAAAGGTTGCTAGTCACAATTGTGTTAAGTAAACCCTAGGCAGGAGTAACATGCGTCTTCCATAGTTATGAATGCCTTGTCAATGTTTATGATTTCCATGGAACTTAATGATCTTTGATATGTATCTCTATCATGCGTATTCCATAGTTAGGGAACTTGATAAGAATAATTTGGTTGTGATGCGTTATCCATTCAATTCAATGAACTTAGGGAAATCTGGGAATTAATTAGTTCAATACAATTAATTCGGAACATTGTCATTCATAGTTTATCGAAAGAGTAACTGGGAATCAAGTTGTATGCATATGTTTATGTGTGGATAAGGATCCCTCTAACTAGCCATTCACCCATCTAAGTCCCCAATTTCGTGCAGATTTCATTAAGTACTTTAAGTTTCTTGTTTTGTTTTCAAATTCGTTAAAAAACAAACCCCCCTTTACTTGTTGAGTCATATTAGTTAAAATCTGTTTTGATTTTTGTTTTAAGTGTCTTGAGTCAAGTTAAAGTCTATTTTCGTCCAAAGTAGTGTTAGAGTTCAAAACTGCCCAGTTTGTGTTTTTAGGCAGTTTTGAGTGTTTTTGTGCTGTTTTGAGTCTTTTGAGTTGTTTTAGTGTTTTAGAATTTAGTCTTGCATTCTTTGAGTCTAGTTTAGTGTTTTAAACTTTGTTTTTACGTTTTTGAGTCTTATTTGTGTTGATTAGCATCCCTAGTTAATCCCCGGTCTAGAACGATCCCTACTTGCATCTTTACTACAATTGTCATCAATAGGGTTTAATTTGTGTGTCAAGTAATTCTCACATCATGTTCACTGACCATGAAGCATTGAAGTACTTGCTCACCAAAAAGGAGGCCAAGCCACGGCTAATTCGCTGGATATTGCTACTTCAAGAGTTCGACATTGAGATTCGTGACAGGAAGGGAAGTGAAAACGTGGTGGCTGACCACCTCAGCCGAATGGTGCATAACGAGGAGTCTCTACCTATTTTGGAGACATTCCCTGATGAACAATTGCTGTCAATAAAGGTTAGTGAGCCTTGGTATGCTGATTTGGTGAACTTTTTGGTGTCAAAACGAATTCCAAGCAATTTCACTAGGCACCAACGTGATAAACTTAGACATGATGCACGGTTTTATGTGTGGGATGATCCATATTTATGGAAATTTTGCCCTGATCAAATTGTACGTCGATGTGTGCACGATTCTGAATTTCATTCAATTCTGAGTTTTTGTCATACATATGCATGTGGAGGGCACTTTGGCACACAAAGAACAGCCCTCAAAGTGTTACAATGTGGATTCTATTGGCCTAGTATTTTTAAAGATGCTAGAACTTTTTGTTTAACATGTGATAAATGCCAAAGAATGGGTAATATTAGTGCAAAGGACCAAATGCCGCAGGTTCCTATCCTAAATGTTGAAATTTTTGATGTTTGGGGTATTGATTTTATGGGTCCTTTTCCGTCATCGCATGGTTTCATGTATATTTTGCTTGCGGTTGATTATGTGTCGAAGTGGGTGGAAGCAAGAGCCACCCGGACTAATGATTCTAAAGTGGTTGCAGATTTTATTAGAACTAACATATTTGCAAGGTTTGGCATGCCAAGAGTGATCATTAGTGATGGAGGGTCACACTTTTGCAACCGGACCATTGAGGCGTTATTGAGGAAATACAATGTCAACCATAAGGTTTCTACACCTTACCATCCTCAAACAAATGGCCAAGCCGAGGTTTCTAACCGAGAGATAAAGCAAATACTAGAAAAGACCGTTGGGCCCACAAGGAAGGATTGGAGTTTACGGCTAGATGATGCACTTTGGGCGTATCGTACGGCATACAAAACACCCATTGGGATGTCCCCCTTTCGGCTTGTCTATGGCAAGCCGTGCCATCTCCCCGTTGAGTTGGAGCACAAAGCTCATTGGGCCGTCAAGAAGTTTAACATGAACCTAAATGAAGCGGGCAGTCATAGGAAATTCCAATTGAATGAGCTTGATGAGATACGGCATGAGGCATACGAGAATGGGAGCATTTACAAGCAAAAGACCAAAGCTTTCCATGACAACATGATCCGTGGGAAATCATTCTCAATTGGGCAGAAAGTGCTATTGTTCAATTCCCGTTTACGATTGTTTCCCGGTAAGTTACGTTCTAAGTGGATTGGACCGTTTGTTATTACTAATGTTTTTGTTCATGGTGCAGTCCAAATCCGAAGCTTGAAAACGGGGCATGAATTCAAGGTGAACGGGCATCGTTTGAAGCCCTATTATGAGAACTTTGTGGAGCAAACCGTGGATGACCTCTCCTTGGATGCCGTGGGCTCCAATCTGGAGTGATTGGGTTCTTTGTCCGGCTGTACGACGTTAAAGCAAGCGCTACTTGGGAGGCAACCCATGCATTCAACAAAGGAAGATCTAGGGAGCATTCCAATTCCAGATTTGTGTTCCTAAACCCTTCTCTTTGTTGTTGTTTTCGTTTCTGCCATGTTTAGTTCCTGTTTTGTTTGTTTGTTGTTTATTTGTGTGCATTTATGCTTGAAACATTGAGGACAATGTTTGATTTAAGTGTGGGGGGGGTAACCAACATGTTTTGATGCAAATTCGTAGGGTTTTATCACCCATAACTTCTAATGTTGTTCCTTGCTGTTTTTAAGCTGTTTTGGTGTGTTTTAGTGTGTCTTGACTCAAAAATCCGAAAATCCCATAAAAATTTGAAAAATTGTTTTAGAAAAACCCAAAAAGAGTTGTTTTTGTGTGTTTGTTTGTGTCTTAGGTACCTTCCAACACAATGATGAGGATTCGGTTTGTAATTGCATGACTGTTAAAGAGAGTTGTAAACATGGATGAAAGTTTGATTTACTCTTTGGTTTATGCTTGGTTGTGGTTATAACTTATGAATTCACATGTAATCATAAAAGAAAAATCAGTTTTTGTAACATGCTTGAAGGAAGGAACTCAAACTAACGCTACAACCTTGTGAGACTTGAGCCTAACGTTTATTTGGAGAGTTAATAATCTGTGCATTGTTGTTTTCTAAAGTCGTTGCATGATCTCATTATTCTTTGCTTGGTTGCTACTTAGAAGGCGTTTCATCATTTAGTTCCAAACACTAGAACTCATGCCCAATTCATTCTAAGCATGTTATTGATTTGCATAACACATATTCAAGATGAAGTTGTGTAGTGACCACCATAGCCAAATAGCCGTACCCCATGTTCTTTTGATTTGTAGGTTTTAACCCCATTGAGCCTTGTTTAGCCTATGTTCTTTGTTAACCCACATTATCCTCACCTAGCCTAGATTAGGACCATCCATACCTTTGTTCTTGAAGCATAGTAATGCATGACTCAATATGAATTCCTTTTGATCATTGTTTGGCAGAAAACAAGTGTGGGGGAAGTGAGTTTTGTTGTGGGTGTGCCAAGTCTTGAATGAGGCACGGCAAAGAAAAGAAAAGAAAAAAGAAAAAAAAAGAGAAGAAGAAAAATTCGTGGAAAATAGAAAGAAAAAAAGAAAAAGTTGTGAAAAGAATGAAAAAGGAGTTGAAAAGATGTGAAAAAGAGTTCTCAAGTGTTGTTTGTTGAAGGAAGGGTCCAAAACATTAAATCCGGCCCTATTTGTTGCTTGAATCTTCCCTTTGTGTTTAAAAGTTGATTTCTGCATGCCAAAGGGAATTCTAAGTTCAATTTCATTATTTTTGCTGGCTATTGCTTTAAGAACGTTTGTTTTTCCTATCCTTTCATTGTTAGCCAACACTCCCCAAGCCCGTTACAACCCTATACTTCAATCTTGAGTGTTGTGTGTTTCAATTTGTGGAGTTTGAATTTGGTTTGAGCATATGGTGTCACTGGTTCTCGCATCTAAGTAGTAGCATTCCATTCATGAGATCATATCTAAACATGCTTATTAACTCCAGAAATTGCTTTCTTTGTTATAAACATATGTGAGCGTTCATTTTCATATTTACATCAATCTTCTCACATATAACTAGTGTAGGGTGTGTAGTTAGAAAATCTGAGTGAAAATAGAGTGCATATCTAGTAAGGAATTGAGGGAATTCTCTAAGGCATGTTACTGTATTCAAAACATCGTTTTAATTGGTTATTTGTGAACTAGTAAGTAGTGACTATGATTAAGTATGTGCTTAAGCGTAAAGATGGCCACAATCTGTGGGTATGATGATTTTTAACATATCATGTGCATTGGAAATCCTTGAGACAATTGTTGGAAGGTTTAGGTTGTTTTATACTTGTTTTGTTTCGTTTTGTTTACATTGTTTCGTTTTGCTCGAGGACTAGCAAAAGCTAAGTGTGGGGGAATTTGATAGGAGCATATTTATGCACCTTAGTTAGCTTGTTCTTGTGCATTTATATTGTTTTTCCTTAGTTAAAGTAGTCTTTTAAGCTAGTTTGATGTATTTTCAGGTTCTAAGGGCAAGTATGCAAAAAGAAGCAATTTGGAGCATTCTAGAGCATTTTTGGGCCAGGATTGGGTAGTGCAAGCATGGAGGCAAGTTGATGGACGAAATTGAAGATATAAAGGCTTGAAATCAGCTAGGAAGATGGAAGAAAGAAGTCAAAGATAAGAAGATAAGGAATCAGCTCAAAAGGAGGAGAATTATCCAAAACATTATCCAAAACAACCTTATCTTATCTTATCTTATCCAATCCTTACCTTATCTTATCCAATCTTATCCTAATCTTATCCTAACCTGTTTTCTTCAGTTTAGGGGACTTAAAACCTGATTTCTAGAAGTCTTATCCCTTGTCCTATAAAAGTGGCGCCCCAAATCCCTCTAGAAGCCCCAAAATCTACCACAAAACACATTCCTTCTAGAACCCTGAAAATCTGGCGCCTCCTTCCCTTCTAGAATCCTTTTTCCTTGCCTTGCAAGGCATTCCCTGCCCTTATCCTATTGTGCCGCACCTCTCAGGCCTTTTCCCTCTTGGATTCTGATTGTTAGGCCCTTTTCCTTGTGGATTTGGGTTCTACAAATCCTTTTCAGAAATTAATTGGACCACAATGTTTTTTTCCAAATTAATTGCCGCACCTAGGGCCCTAATTCCTTGTGCAATGCTGAGTCCAAGCCCTAATCTGATTACCCTAGGGTTTGTGGTGCCTATATATATAAGTTTAAAGGGTTGCCGCAGGTGACACCACCTCCATACACATCATTCTCGCCAGAAACTCTTCACCACTCTCTGCCGCACCTTTCCTTCACCATTCTCCATAATTTCTGACCCAATTCACTCCCTGCCGCACCATACATCCATCCTAGCCATTAACCCAGCCTTCTACACCATTCATAACCCCCAAAATCTGTCCCTAGACCTTGTGCCGCAGCAAAGAGGAGGAGAAAGAGCCCTGGGACGTGCATGCCATTCAAGTTTGAATTGCTGGAAGTTTTAGGTGTTTTCTTTCCTTTGATTTCAATGTTTAAATTCAATACTCTTTGTTCTGTGAGTATGAGGAACTAAACCCCCTCTGGCTAGGGGGGATTCGAAACCATGTTTATGCTTGCTATATGACTTGATTACCTCTAGTTGTGATTCATAAATTGTGATTTCAATTTACTTATCTATTTGAATTAAACTGATTTGTGTGTGTTGGTTGAGAGTGCACGCTTAATTGTCATGCAAAAATCTAATGCTAGGATATAAGGAAGTTTCATCTAATCGTTACAGAATTATATTCACAAGTAGTAAAGGTTGTTGATCACAATCACGTTAAGTAAATTCTTGGCATAAGTTTCATGCAATTCATAGTAACGAATGCCTCGTCAATGCTTATGGTTTTCATAGAACTTAATGATTCTTGCTTGTATCTCTATTATGCAATTCATGTAGGGAACTTGTGGGGAATGTTTTGGGTTGTCGTATGCAATCATCCAATTCAATAACGTTAGGAAAATCTGAGGGTTAATTAGTGCAATTCACAGTTAATCTGGGGCGTTGAGAATCCATGGTTTATTGAAAAGCAATTAGAAATCTTTTTGTATGCAAGTATGACATGTGTGGAGAAGAACCCCTTAGCTAGCCTTCCATCCATTAATTTAAACAAATTTCGTTTTACAATCTGTTTTGTTTTACAAAGTTTATGTTTTGTTTTCAATTTCGTCAAAACCAATTCCCCCTTTATTTTGAAGTGTCAAATTAGTTAGAAATCAATTTAGTTTGTGTTTTTAAGTGTCTTGAGTCAAGTTATAAACTGTTTTCGTCCAAATTCTTCCTTAGTGCTCAAAACTGCCCAGAAAGTGGTTTTAAGGCAGTTTTGAGTGTTTGTTTGCTGTTTTGAGTCTTTTGGGTTGTTTTAGTGTTTTAGAGTATAGTTTTGCATTCTTTGAGTCTAATTTAGTGTTTTAACTTTGTTTTAAGTTTTTGAGTCAGTTTTCAAGTGGTTTAGCAATCCCTCCTAATCCCCGGCCTAGAACGATCCCTACTTACATACTTTGCTACAATTGATAAAAAGAGGGTTTAATTTGTGTGCTTATATATTTTGCATCAAATTTTTGGCGCCGTTGCCGGGGATTAGCAACTGTGCTAATCCCTTGGATTGTTATTTTCGTTTGGTTTACTTAGATCAGATTCTGACCTTGTTTTTGTTTCTTGTTTTAGGTACTAGTTTATGACTCGGAGTTCTCATCCAGTTCATGAACATATTCTGGACTTTGACGCCGATTTCGAGCGAGAGTTAAGACGAAAGAGGAAGAATCCAGAACCAAGTGAATCAAGTGCAAGTTCAGAAGCCGAATCTGAATTTGAAGAGGAAGTGGACGACATGGCTGTGGATAATCGTACAATCAAAGAGCTTTCAGCCTCAGGACTTGACAATGCCGTGCCCTTATGCATTCAATACCCTAGGGCGGCTCAAGGCAAAACTGATGAGTTTGAATTGAAGTCAAGCTTGTTTCATCACATTCCTAAGTACCATGGGCTGTCCATGGAAGACCCAAACAAGCATTTGAAGGAATTCGAGGTGGTGTGCTCAAGCATGACACCAATCAACGTAGATGGAAGTATTCTGATGATGAAGGCCTTCCCCTTTTCTCTCTTGGAAAAGGCAAAGGATTGGTTGTATGAATTGGCCCCCGGAACTGTCACATCATGGGAGAGCATGAAACGGGCTTTCTTGGAGAAGTTTTTCCCAACTTCTCGAGTCATCCTCCTACGAAAAAGGATAAGTGGAATTCAACAAGAAGCAGGTGAATCTTTTCCTACTTATTATGAACGTTTTAAATCTCTTGTTGCTTCATGTCCACAGCATCAGATGAAGGAGGAACTTCTCCTACAATATTTCTACGAGGGACTTCTACCAATCGAACGTCAAATGCTAGATGCCTCAGCGGGAGGAGCCTTGGTGGATAAGACCCCCACGGCAGCCAAGACATTGATAGCCAATCGAGCGTTGAACGCTTAACAATACGAAGGTGTTGGGCAAAGGAGCATCCCACGGCAACACCAAGTCAATGAGGTAAGTACCATAACCGAACTTCAAAATCAAATGGCTAACCTTACTACTTTGCTTTCTCAGGTGGTGGAAGGTCCAAAAGTACAAAATGTAGCTTCTTGTGGCGTGTGCTCCATGCAAGGACATCCCACAGATAAGTGCCCACAATTGATAGAGAATGGAGGGTGGGAGACACTCAATGCCGTGGGTTTTGGCAATCAATACCAACCACGTGGTGATCCTTTTTCCAATACCTACAACCCTGGGTGGCGTGATCATCCAAATTTCAAATGGCGAGAACCCCAACAAGGCCAACAACAAAGCGGATTTAGGCAACAATCCCCGGGTTTCTATCAGAAGCCGTTGGCACCAACTCAAGCCCAAGCACAACCTGCCCAAAACAAATCAGGTTCTTCAATTGATAATGATCAGATTTTTCAATTGCTAACTTCTATGGCGCAGGGTATGCAAACTAGGGACAAGAAGGTGGACGAGTTGGAGAAGCAGGTAGGACAGATTGCCGAGTTCATGAGGCAATTTCGAGAGCAAGGCAAGTTGCCAAGTTCAGCCGTTGTCAATCCAAAAGGTGGATTCGAATCTGCAAAAGCCATGAGTCTGCGAAGTGGGAAGCAAGTAGGATCTGACCCTAAACCATCCAAATCATGTTCCAATGAGGAGGACGAGTTGAGAATTGAAGAGAAGGAGCAAAGCCCACTCACGGGAAAGGTGGAAACACCTTTGCCGCAAGCCCTAAGTGATCCTATACCATCCAATTTATCCAATAGAGGTAAAAACGTCTAGCTAGAATATACGGGAGTTTCACCTAATCGTTATGAACTTATATTCACTAGTGAAGGTCGCTGGTCACGATCATGTTAAGTAGATTCCTGGCAGGAGTGTCATGCGCTTTCATAGTTATGAATGCCTTGTCAATGCTTATGATTTTCATAGAGCCTAATGATCTTTGATTGTATCTCTATTATGCGCTTTCATGTAGGGAACTTTTGAAGAATAATTTGATTGCGATGCGCTATTTCCATCCAATTCAATGACATAAGGAAAATCTGAGGGTTAATTTAAGCATACCTAATTAATCTGGGGTGTTGAGTTTCATGGTTTATCGAATGAACAACTAAAAATTGATTTGTATGCAAGTGTGTCATGTGTGGAGAAAAACCGTCTAGCTAGCCCATCATCCATCCAATTCACCAAATTCGTCCAAATGTGTCTAGTTCTAGTTTCTGTTTTGTTTAACTTTATTTTCGTCCAAAACCCAATCCCCATTTACTTTCTTGTGTTAGATTAGTTAGAAGTGTGTTTAAATATGTCCAATTTAGTGTTTTGAGTCTTACTAGTCTAGAATTCATCCAAATCAGTCCCTAGTCTCTGTTTTGAGTTTATTTGACTATTTTAAGCTGTTTTGAGTCTTTTAAGTTTGTTTTGAGTCTTGTGAGTCTTGTTAAGTGTTTCTAAGTTTGTTTTTGTGTTTTTGGTGTGAAAATTAACTTGACACACAAATTAAACCCTATTGATGACAATTGTAGCAATGATGTAAGTAGGGATCGTTCTAGACCGGGGATTAACTAGGGATGCTAATCAACACAAATAAGACTCAAAAACACTAAACTAGACTCTATAGACTCTAAACTAACTTAAAACACTCAAAACAGCAAGAAACAATCAGAAAGACTCAATTCTAAACCTAACAAGTGGTTTTGACGAAAATAAAACTTAAAAGACTCAAACGACTAAAACAAAACAGGTTTTGACTCTAAAAACAAGTTTAAATGAAAGGGGGATTGTTTTTGACGAAATTAAGACTTAAAGCAGAAATTTTGTATAGAAACTTTAGAAAAACGAGTTTGGTGATTTAAAACGGGTGAAAGGCTAGTTAGAGGGCCCTTCTCCACACATGAACATATGCATATAAATTGATTTCCAGTTATTCTTTCAACAAACCATGAATGACAATGCCCTAAATTAATTGTGTAGAACTAATTAATCATCAGATTTCCCTAGACTCATTGAATTGGATGAAAAGCATACGACAACCCAAATCATTCTTTATTAAGCTCTCTAACTATGAAAAGCATGATAGAGACACAAAACAAAGATCATTAAGCTTTGTGAAAATCATAAGCATTGACAAGGCATTCGTGACTATGAAAAGCATGACACTCCTGCCAGGAATTTACTTAACGCGATCGTGACTAGCAACCTCCACTACTTGTAAATATAAGTTCATAACGATTAGGTGAAATTCCCTTATATTTTAGCATCAAATTCATGCATGCAAACGAAGTATGCATCCTTAATCAACACACAAGAACAAGTTCTTAATAAAACAGTTAAGCAAACCACATTCACAATTCATAAAATCATAACTGGAGGAAATCAATTCATATAAAACATATGTCCATGGCTTTGAATTCGCCTCTAACTATAAAGAAATTAGTTCCTCATGTTCGCAATGAAACAAATATAAATAAAATTAAACATTGAACAAAGGTAGAAAACACCTAGAAAAAGCTCCAGATTCCTTCCTTCCTTGCTTGCAGGTTGCGGCACAATGAAGGTATGGCTGAATGGTATTGTAGAGATGTGTGAATGAGAGATGGTGGTTTGAATGGTGCAGAAAATATGTATATATCGGGAGAGGGTGCGGCACCAACATGTAGTGTAGGAAAAGGATTACAAAATGTAGTTTGTGTAGGAAAATAAAATCACAATCCTAAGGGGAAAAGGTTATGTAATCCTAGCAGGAAATAGGACATCTAGAAGGCCAAAAACCAAAGGGAATCAGGAGAAAGGTGCGGCTGGATCATGCATCTAGAAGGCTTGGGGCGCCACCTTTATAGGGACTTCTAGAAAGGGTGTTATTTGGCTAATTTTGGGGTTTCTAGAAGGGGTTAGGTGCGGCACCTTTGTAGGAGGGGATAAGGTTCCTAGAAATCAGGTTTTTAAGTCTCCTAAACTAAAATTGAATCCCTTTTGCAGCAGGAATTAAGTTAGGAAAGGATTAGGATAGGATAAGATAAGGCATGGTAAGATAAGATAAGGTTTGGATAAGATAAGGATAAGATAAGGTAGTTTGGATAATGTTTTGGATAATTCTCCTTCTTTGTAGCTGATTCCTTATCTTCTTTGACTTGGATTTATTTCTTCAACTCTTTTGCATATTCCTAGCCTCTCTTGAACTTCAAATTCGTCCATCCATCTTGCTCCAATCTTGTGATATCCATTCCAAGCCCAAAACTGCTCTAAAATGCTCCAAATTGCATCTTTTTGCCAACTTTGCTTCTAGGACCTATAAACACACGAAAATGACTTAAGACACTATAATAAGCAACAAATAACTAAGTAAATGCAAGAAAACACACTAACTAAGTCGCATAAATATGCTCCTATCAGTTTTTAAGTCAGTTTAGTGTAGATCAGCAATCCCTCCTAATCCCCAGTCCTGAATGATCCTTACTTGCATCTTTACTACAATTGTCAACAAGAGGGTTTAATTTGTGGGCTGTTTTACATCGCATCATGGAGTCCTAAATCCTTTTCCTTGACAACCTAGGCCAAGTAATCCCGAGGCCTATATATTCCCAAATCTGCTGCAGCATTCAAACCACCACCCTCTACCATAACTCACCTACAACCATCCACCACACAACCTCTTGTGCCGCAGCTTTGCAAGGAAGGAGAAGGAATGAGCCATCTAGAGCCGTGCTTGCCATTCAAGACATTGGATCGTTGGAGCATTTCTAGGTGTATTCTCTCCTTTGTTTTCAATGTTTAAATTTATTTATCTTTGTTTAATTGCAAACATGAGGAACTAATTTCTTTTTAGTTAGAGGCAAATTCGAAGCCGTGGACTTATGTTTTATATGAATTGATTTCCTCCAGTTATTGTTTCATAAATCGTGGATGTGGTTTACTTATCCGTTTGATTGATAACTTGTTCTTATGTGTTGATTAAGGATGCATACTTAGTTTACATGCATGAATTTGATGCAAGAGTATAAGGGAATTTCACCTAATCGTTATGAACTTATATTCATGAGTAGTAAAAGTCGCTCATCACGATTGTGTTAAGTAAATCCTAGGCAAGAGTAACATGCTTTTCATAGTTACGAATGCCTTGTCAATGTTTATGATTTTCATGGAACTTAATGATCTTTGACATGTATCTCTATCACGCTTTTCATAGTTAGGGAGCTTAATAAAGAATAATTTGGTTGTGATGTGTTATCCATTCAATTCAATGAATCTAGGGAAATCTGAGAATTAATTAGCGCAATCCAATTAATTCAGGGCATTGTCATTCATGGTTTGTCGAAAGCGTGATTGGAAATCGATTCATATGCATATGTTTCATGTGTGGAGAAGGAATCCTCTAACTAGCCTTTCACCCTTTTCAATTCACCAAATTCGTTTTATAAAGTGTTTTATGCAAAGTTTCTGTTTTAAGTTTTAAATTCGTCAAAAACAATTCCCCTTTTTCTTAGGTCTTGTTTTTAGAGTCAAAACCTGTTTTCTTTTAGTGGTTTGAGACTTTTAAGTTCTATTTTCGTCAAAACCAATTGTTAGGTCAAGATTTGAGTCTTTTTTGTTGTTTCTTGCTGTTTTTAGTGTCTTAAGTTAGTTTTGAGTCAATAGAGTCTAGTTTAGTGTTTTTGAGTCTTATTTGTGTTGATTAGCATCCCTAGTTAATCCCCGGTCTAGAACGATCCCTACTTGCATCTCTACTACAATTATCATCAATAGGGTTTAATTTGTGTGTTAAGTTAATTCTCACATCAGACATTGGCCGACATCAAGGGAATCAGCCCTACCACTTGCATGCATCGTATACTTTGGAGGAGGGGTCTAAAACGTCTCGAGAGGCTCAAAGCCGACTCAACCCTCCAATGATGGAAGTTGTGAAGAAAGAGATAATCAAGCTACTTGATTGTGGAGTGATCTATCCTATCTCTGATATCCTATCCCAAGAAATCTGGAGTAACTGTGGTGCCAAATGCAGAAAATGAACTTGTGCCTACTCGAATCCAAACAGGTTGGAGGGTTTTTATCGATTATAGGAAGCTCAACGCCACCACAAGGAAGGATCACTTCCCTTTGCCATTCATTAATCAAATGCTTGAAAGGGTTAGCAGGTTGATGTGAGAATTACTTGTCACTCAAATTAAAACCCTATCGACGTAGTATATGAAAGTAGGGATCGTTTTAGGCCGGGGATTAGAAGGGATGCTAATCTACACAAATTAGACTCTAAAACAATAAACTGGACTTAAAACAATGAAAACAAGTACTAGGGATCAATTTGGACGAATTTTAACTCTAGACACCTTTAAACAACCTAACTTGACTCAAATAACTCAAAACAAACTCAAAACAGCAAATAGAATTCAATTAAACAGTTTCTGGACTCTAAAGACTCAAAACAAGCTAAATAGACCTAAAACACACAAAACAAGTTATCTAGACTCTAAACTAACACCTAAGATTGATTTGAACGAAATTAAGACTCAAATTGACTCAAAAGACTAAAAGACTCAAGATTTGACGAATTTAGACTATCTTAACACAAATTAAAAGCAAGGGATTGTTTGAAAACGGATTTAAACTTAAGCAAAACAGAATTGTAAACTAGACTTAGTTTTGTACGAAATTGGTGATTTAAATGGGTGAATGGCTAGTTAGAAGGATCCTTATCCACACATAAACATATGCATACAACTTGATTCCCAGTTACTCTTTCGATAAACCATGAATGACAATGTTCCGAATTAATTGTATTGAACTAATCAATTCCCAGATTTCCCTAGATTCATTGAATTGAATGGATAACGCATCACAACCAAATTATTCTTTCTCAAACTCCCTAACTATGGAATACGCACGATAGAGACATTCAACAAAGATCATTAAGTTCAATGGAAATCATGAACATTGACAGGGCATTCATAACTATGGAAGACGCATGTTAATCCAGCCTAGGGTTTACTTAACATGATTGTGACTAGCAACCTTTACTACTTGTGAATATAAGTTCATAACGATTAGGTGAAATTCCCTTATATTCTAGCATCAAATTCATGCATGTAAACTAAGTATGCATCCTTAATCAACACACAAGAACAAGTTCTTAATAAAACAGATAAGTAAACCACATTCACAATTTATGAAATCATAACTGGAGTAAATCAAATCATAAGAAACATATATTCATGGCTTCAAATTCCCCCTCTAACTAATAGGGGTTTAGTTCCTCATGATAGCAATTAAACAAAGAAAACTGAATTGACACATTGAAAACAAAGATAAACAACACCTAAGAACGCTCCAGCAGTAGTCACGACTTAGAGTGGCACCTTCTCCTTCCTTCCTTGAATAGCTGCGGCACAATAGGGGTTTTCTGGGTTTGTGTGGATGATATGGCATGGCAGGGGGTGAATTAGGTCAGAAACTATGGAGAATGGTGAAGGGAAGGGGCGGCAGAGAGTGGTGGATGATTTCTGGCATGAATGATGTATATGGAGGGTGGTGTGTACGGCAAAGGGTTGATTAATATATATATATAGGCACCAAAAACCCTAAGTGAATCAGATTAGGACTTCTAGAAAGCCAAATCCATCCAGAAATAGGCTCAAAACAATCAGATTTCCAATGGGAAAGGGCCTAAGGTGCAGCAGACTTGGATAAGGAGGGATAAGGCTTCTAGAAAGCCTTGCAAGGCAAGGAAATCAGGTTTTCTGGAAAGCTAGGTGCGGCAAGGCTTAGGGTTTCTAGAAACTTAATTTAAATGTCCCCCAATCAGAAAATAAACCCTCATTGTACCAGGAATTGAATTAGAAAAGGATTAGGATAGGATAAGGTTTGTTAAGATAAGATAAGGGTTGGATAAGATAAGATAAGATAAGGTTGTTTGGATAATGTTTTGGATAATCCTCCTTCTTTTGAGCTGATTCCTTATCTTCAATGATTTGAATTTATTTCTCCAACCTTGAAACATATTCCCAACTCCATTTAGACTCCAAATTCGTCCATCTTCATGCCCATTGCTTGTGCTATCCATTCCAAGCCCAGATTTGCTCTAAAATGCTCCAAAATGCATCTTTTTGCCAACTTTGCTTCTTGGACCTAAAAACACACGAAAATGACTTTAAACACTATACTAAGCAACAAATAGCTAAGCAAATGCAAGAAAACACACTAACTAAGTAGCATAAATATGCTCCTATCAAATTCCCCCACACTTAGCTTTTGCTAGCCCTCAAGCAAAACAAAACAAACAAAACGTAACCTAAACCTTCCAACGTTCACCTCAGGGATCTTCAATGATACATAACATGCCAAAGATCATTACTCCCACAGATTTTAGTTATCCCTACCCTTGAGCACATACTTAATCAAAGTTACCACACATTAGCTCGCATTTAATCAATTAAAACAACATTTTGAATGTAGTAACATGCCTTAGAGAATCCCTCAATTCCTTACTAGATATGCACTCAATCACACAGATTTTCTGACTACACTCCCTACACTAGTTATATGTGAGAAGATTGATGTAAACATGAAAACTAATACTCACATATGTGTATTAACAAAGAAAAGTAATTTCTGGAATGCATGTTTATATATAATCTCATGAATGGAAAGCTACTACTTAGATGCGAGAACCAGGGACACCATATGCTCATACCAATCCCAAACTCCACATATTGAAACACACAACACTCAAGATTGAAGTCAAGGGTTGTAACGGGGCTAGGGGGTATTGGCTAACAAAGAAAGGTAAGGAAAACAAACGTTCTTAAAGCAATAGCAAGCAAAGTAATGAATATGACACTTAGAACTCCCTTTCTTGAAACGCAGCCACGAACTTTGATACAAAGGGACATAAAACACATACTTAGGACCAAATTCAATGTTTTGGACCCTTTTTTCAACAACCAACACTTGTGAGCTTATTCTCACGTATTTTGCAACTCTTTTCACACTTTTTCACAACTTTTCTTTTTCTTTTCTTTTTCACACGAATTTTTCTTCTTTTTTTTTTTCTCTCTTTTTTTTTCTGCTTCTTCACCCGTGCCTCTTTGTTACTTTGTTGGCACACAATCAGACACATAAATCCCTTCCCCCACACTTGTTTTGCCGCCCAAATAACGAACAAAGGGAATTCATTCTTAGGTCATGCTCACTATGCCTTAAGAACAAGGGTAAGGATGGTCCTAATCTAGGCTAGGTAAGGATAATGTGGTTAAACAAAAAAAAACATAGGCTAAACAAGGCTCAAATTGGGCTAAACCTACAATACATATGCAAAGGGTTAGGCTTTTTGGCTCTGGTTTTAAACTAAACAACTTCATCTTGATTATGTGTTATGCTAATCAATTTCATGCTTTGAATGAAACGGGTATGAGTTCTAGTATTTGGAACTAAATGATGAAACGCCTTCTAAGTAGCAACCAAGCAAAGAATAATGAGATCATGCAACGACTTTAGAAAACAAAGAATGCACAGATTTTTAACTCTCCAAAGAATGTTAAAGGCTCAAGTCTCTCAGGGCTGTAGCGTTAGTTTGAGTTACTTCCTTCAAGCATGTTACAAAAACTGATTTTATCCTTTTGTGATTACATGTGAATTCATGAATGTCAACTACAACCAAGCATAAACCAAAGAGCACATCAAACGTCAATCCAAGTTTGTAACTTTCTTTAACAGTTATGCAATTAAAAACCAAATCCTCATCATTGTGTTGGAAGGTACCCTAAGACACAAACAAACACACAAAAACAACTCTTTTTGGGTTTTTCAAAACAATTTTTCAAATTTTTATGGTATTTTCGGATTTTCTTGTCAAAACACACTAAAAGACTCCAAAATGGCTTAAAAACACTTAAAAACACTGAAAACAACATTCAAAGTGATAGGTGATAAAAACCCACGAATTTCATGCAAAAAACACTTTGTTACCCCCCCACACTTAAACCAAACATTGTCCTCAATGTTTCAAACATAGACTCACAGAAAGCAAACAGCAATCAACACAACTAACTAACATAACAAGATGGCAAAGGAAAAGCAAGAAAGAGTAGGGTTTAGAAACGCAAATCTGGTTGTGGAGCCGGAGAGTTCCTAGGTCGTCTTTATTTGCATGGGTTGCCTCCCAAGAAGCGCTTGCTTTAACGTCTTCCAGCCGGACGAACCTTCCCTCTATTCTTCAATGGGGCCCACGGCATTAAAAGATATGTCCTCCGTAATGTGCTCTTCAAAGTGCTCATAATATGGCTTCAATCGATGTCCATTCACTTTGAATTCTTGTTGTGTCTTTAAACTTTGAATTTGGACTGCACCATGAGGAAAAACATTAGTAACCACAAAAGGACCAATCCACTTAGAACGCAACTTACCTGGAAATAGACGAAGGCGAGAATTGAAAAGTAACACTTTCTGCCCTATAGAGAACAGCTTGCTACGAATCATCTTGTCATGGAATTGAAAACAAAGGGGGAATTGGTTTCTAACTAAATTGATTTCTAACTAATTTGACACTTCAAAATAAAGGGGGAATTGGTTTTGACGAAATTGAAAACAAAACATAAACTTTGTAAAACAAAACAGATTGTAAAACGAAATTGGTTAAAGTGAATGGATGAAAGGCTGGCTAAGGGGTTCTTCTCCACACATGTCATACTTGCATACAAAACGATTTCTAATTGCAATTCAATCACCCACGAATTCTCAACACTCCAAGTTAATTAGGTCTGCTTAAATTAACTTTCAGATTTCCCTTATGTTAATGAATTGGATGGAAACTGCACATCACAATCAAATTATTCTTCAAGAGTTCTCTATATGAAAGCGCATACTAGAGATACAATCAAAGATCATTACGTTCAATGGAAATCATAAGTATTGACGAGGCACTTGTAACTATGAAAGCGCATGATACTTATGCCAAGAATTTACTTAACACAATTGAGATCATCAACCTTTACTACTTGTGAATATAATTCTGTAACGATTAGGTGAAACTTCCTTATATCCTAACATTAGATTTATGCATGACAATTAAGCGTGCACTCTCAACCAACACACACAAATCAGTTTAATATGAACAGATAAGTAAATTGAATTCACAACTTATGAAACGCAATTAGAGGTAATCAAATCATATAGCAAGCATAAACATGGTTTCGAATTCTCCCCTAGCCAAGGGGAATTTAGTTCCTCATACGTACAGAACAAAGAGTATTGAATTTAAACATTGAAATCAAAGGAAAGGAAACACCTAAAACTTCCAGCAATTCAAACTTGAATGGCATGCACGTCCCAGGCTCCTTCTCCTCCTCTTCTTTGCTGCGGCACAAGGTCTTGGGACAGGTTTAGGGGGTTATGAATGGTGTAGAAGGCTGGGTTATTGGCTAGGATGGATGTATGGTGCGGCAGGTAGTGAATTAGGTCAGAAACTATGGAGAATGGTGAAGGATGGGTGCGGCAGATAGTGGTGGATGATTTCTGGCGTGAATGATGTATATGGAGGTGGTGTAACCTGCGGCAAAGGGTGGAGAAATATATATATAGGCACCAAAAACCCTAGGTGAATCAGATTAGGACTTCTAGAAAGCCAAATCCATCCAGAAATAGGTTCAAAACAATCAGATTTCTAATGGGAAAGGGCCTAAGGTGCGGCAGGTTTGGATAAGGAGGGATAAGGCTTCTAGAAAGCCTTGCAAGGCAAGGAAAAAGGATTCTAGAAGGGAAGGAGACGCCAGATTTATAGGGTTCTAGAAAGAATGTGTTTTGTGGCAGATTTTGGGGCTTCTAGAGGGATTTGGGGCGCCACTTTTGTAGGGGAATGGATAGGACTTCTAGAAATCAGGTTTTAAGTCCACTAAACTGAAGAAAACAGGTTAGGATAAGAGTAGGATAAGATTGGATAAGATAAGGTAAGATAAGATAAGGATTGGATAAGATAAGATAAGATAAGGTTGTTTTAGATAATGTTTTGGATAATTCTCCTTCTTTTGAGCTGATTCCTTATCTTCTTTATCTTTGACTTCTTTCTTCCATCTTCTTAGCTGATTTAAAGCCTTTATATCTTCAATTTCGTCCATCAACTTGCCTCCATGCTTGCACTACCCAATCTTGGCCCAAAAATGCTCTAGAATGCTCCAAATTGCTTCTTTTTGCCCTCTTTGTCAATTGGACCTTGAAACATATTCCTAACTCCATTTGGACTCCAAATTCGTCCATCTTCTTGGCTCTAAGCATATGATATCCATTCCAAGCTCAAATGTGCTCCAAAAAGCTCCAAAATGCATCCTTTTGCATACGTGCCCTTAGAACCTGAAAATACATCAAACTAGCTTAAAAGACTACTTTAACTAAGGAAAAACAACATAAATGCACAAGAACAAGCTAACTAAGGTGCATAAATATGCTCCTATCATACTATGAATCAATCTGAACGAATTTTAAACACTAGACAACCTAAAACAACCTAACTTGACTCAAATAACACAAAACAAACTTAAAACAATAAATAAAACTCAACTAGACAGATTCTAGACACTAGAGACTCAAAACAGGCTAAATAGACTCAAAACAGCAAAACTAACTTAAACAGACTCAAAACAGGTTCTAAGGAGTGAATTGGATGACTTTTGGACTAGTTAGACTCAAAACACTAAAAGGAGACAGATTTGGACGAATTTAAACAAACTAAGACTCAATTAAGAACTAAGGGGGGTTTTGGACGATTTAAGCAAAACTAAGCAGATTTAAGCAAACAAAGTAAATTGAAAGAGATAAAGGTGAATTCAGGGGTGAAAACTAGTTAGAGGGTTCTTCTCCACACATGAACATATGCATATAAATCGATTTCCAGTTATTCTTTCGATAAACCATGAATGACAATGCTTCGAATTAATTGTATTGCACTGATAGGAGCATATTTATGCTATTTAGTTAGTGTGTTTCCTTGCATTTGCTTAGCTATTTGTTGCTTAGTATAGTGTTTAAAGTCATTTTCGTGTGTTTTTAGGTCCAAGAAGCAAAGTTGGCAAAAAGATGCATTTTGGAGCATTTTAGAGCAAATCTGGGCTTGGAATGGTTAGCACAAGCAATGGGCATGAAGATGGACGAATTTGGAGTTTAAATGGAGTTGGGAATATGTTTCAAGGTTGGAGAAATAAATTCAAATCATTGAAGATAAGGAATCAGCTCAAAAGAAGGAGGATTATCCAAAACATTATCCAAACAACCTTATCTTATCTTATCTTATCCAATCCTTATCTTATCTTAACAAACCTTATCCTATCCTAATCCTTTTCTAATTCAATTCCTGGTACAATGAGGGTTTATTTTCTGATTGGGGGACATTTAAATTAAGTTTCTAGAAACCCTAAGCCTTGCCGCACCTTAGGCCCTTTCCCATTAGAAATCTGATTGTTTTGAACCTATTTCTGGATGGATTTGGCTTTCTAGAAGTCCCAATCTGATTCACCTAGGGTTTTGGTGCCTATATATATACAAATCAATCCTTTGCCGTACACACCACCCTCCATACACAACCAATCACGCCAGAAATCATCCATCACCCCCTGCCGTGCCATATCATCCACACAGACCCAGAAAACCCCTCTTGTGCCGCAGCTATTCAAGGAAGGAGAAGGTGCCACTCTAAGTCGTGACTACTGCTGGAGCGTTCTTAGGTGTTGTCTATCCTTGTTTTCAATGTTTCAATTCAGTTTTCTTTGTTTAATTGCTGTCATGAGGAACTAAACCCCTATTAGTTAGAGGGGGAATTTGAAGCCATGAATATATGTTTCTTATGATTTGATTTACTCCAGTTATGATTTCATAAATTGTGAATGTGGTTTACTTATCTGTTTTATTAAGAACTTGTTCTTGTGTGTTGATTAAGGATGCATACTTAGTTTACATGCATGAATTTGATGCTAGGATATAAGGGAATTTCACCTAATCGTTATGAACTTATATTCACAAGTAGTAAAGGTTGCTAGTCACAATCATGTTAAGTAAACCCTAGGCTGGATTAACATGCGTATTCCATAGTTATGAATGCCTTGTCAATGTTTATGATTTCCATTGAACTTAATGATCTTTGATATGTATCTCTATCATGCGTATTCCATAGTTAGGGAACTTGATAAGAATAATTTGGTTGTGATGCGTTATCCATTCAATTCAATGAACTTAGGGAAATCTGGGAATTAATTAGTTCAATACAATTAATTCAAAGCATTGTCATTCATGGTTTATCGAAAGAATAACTGGAAATCAATTCGTATGCATATGTTCATGTGTGGAGAAGAACCCTCTAACTAGTTTTCACCCCTGAATTCACCTTTATCTCTTTCAATTTACTTTGTTTGCTTAAATCTGCTTAGTTTTGCTTAAATCGTCCAAAAATCCCCCTAGTTCTTAATTGAGTCTTAGTTTGTTTAAATTCGTCCAAATCTGTCTCCTTTTAGTGTTTTGAGTCTAACTAGTCCAAAAGTCATCCAATTCACCCCTTAGAACCTGTTTTGAGTCTGTTTAAGTTAGTTTGGTTGTTTTGAGTCTATTTAGCCTGTTTTGAGTCTCTAGTGTCTAGAATCTGCCTAGTTGAGTTTTATTTGTTGCTTTAAGTTTGTTTTGTGTTATTTGAGTCAAGTTAGGTTGTTTTAAGTTGTTTGAAGTTAAAATTCGTTCAGATTGATCATAGTACCTGTTTTCATTGTCTAGAGCCCAGTTTTAGTGTTTTAGAGTTTAATTTGTATAGATTAGCATCCCTTCTAATCCCCGGCCTTAAACGATCCCTACTTTCATATACTACGTCGATAGGGTTTTAATTTGAGTGTCAAGTAATTCTCACATCATGCACTAATTAATTCCCAGATTTCCCTAAGTTCATTGAA
This sequence comes from Heteromeles arbutifolia, assembly GCA_024362995.1. Lineage (NCBI taxonomy): Eukaryota > Viridiplantae > Streptophyta > Magnoliopsida > Rosales > Rosaceae > Heteromeles > Heteromeles arbutifolia. The sequence continues at coordinate 29,794,571 of JANCRC010000002.1, read as the reverse complement.
TTGAATGGATAACGCATCACAACCAAATTATTCTTATCAAGTTCCCTAACTATGGAATACGCATGATAGAGATACATATCAAAGATCATTAAGTTCCATGGAAATCATAAACATTGACAAGGCATTCATAACTATGGAATACGCATGTTACTCTTGCCTAGGATTTACTTAACACAATTGTGACTAGCAATCTTTACTACTTGTGAATATAAGTTCCTAACGATTAGGTGAAATTCCCTTATATCCTAGCATCAAATTCATGCATGTAAACTAAGTAGGCCTCCTTAATCAACACACAAGAACAAGTTCTTCATAAAACAGATAAGTAAATCACATTCATAATTTATGAAACAATAACTGAAGGTAATCAATTCATATCAAACATATGTCCATGGGTTTGAATCCACCTCTAACTAAAACGAAATTAGTTCCACATGTTCAACATAATTGAAAAACAAATTAAATTAAACATGAAACGAAACAAGAGAAGAAAGAACTCCTCCTTCTCCAATGGAAGCCACGGCAAGGCCTTGTCTTCCCTTCTCTGCAGCAAAATATGGATTTCTGAAAGTGTGTGGGGGTGTAGAATTCGTATGGATGGGTGGTGTCTGCGGCAAGGCTTGGGAATATGTATATATAGCATGGCAAACCCTAGGGGAATCAGTTTAGGACTTGGACTTAGCAGAAAAATAGGATTAGGGTGCGGCAATTAATTTGGAAAAGGAATTGTGGTCCAATTAATTTCTGAAAAGGATTTGTAGAACCCAAATCCACAAGGAAAAGTCCTAACAATCAGAATCCAAGAGGGAAAGGGAGTGAAAACCCACGGCACAAAGGGATAAGGCAGGGAATGCCTTGCAAGGCAAGGAAAAAGGATTCTAGAAGGGAAGGAGACGCCAGATTTTTAGGCTTCTAGAAAGAATGTGTTTCTGGGCAGATTTTGGGGTTTCTAGAAGAGTTTGGGGCGCCACTTTTGTAGGGGAATGGATAGGACTTCTAGAAATCAGGTTTTAAGTCCCCTAAACTGAAGAAAACAGGTTAGGATAAGATTAGGATAAGATAAGGTTGTTTTGGATAATGTTTTGGATAATTCTCCTTCTTTTGAGCTGATTCCTTATCTTCTTTATCTTCAATTTCTTTCTTCCATCTTCTTAGCTGATTTCAAGCCTTTATATCTTCAATTTCGTCCATCAACTTGCCTCCATGCTTGCACTACCCAATCTTGGCCCAAAAATGCTCTAGAATGCTCCAAATTGCTTCTTTTTGCCATCTTGACACTTTGAACCTACAAACACACGAAAATAGCTTAAAATACTAAATTAACTAAGAACTAACAACGTAAATGCATGAAAACAAGCTAACTAAGTCGCATAAATATGCTCCTATCAAATTCCCCCACACTTAGCTTTTGCTAGTCCTCAAGCAAAACGAAACAAAACAAACGAAACAAACACTAAACAAACTAGACCTTCCAACTTTCACCTCAGGGATCTTCAATATACATGACATATTTAAGATCATCATAACCATAGCTTTTAGTCTTCCCCACCCTTTAGCACATACTTAATCATAGTCACCATTCATTAGTTCTCATCTAACCAATTAAAACAATGTTTTAAACGTAGTAACATGCCTTAGAGAATTCACTCAATTCCTCACTAGGTACACTCTTATTTTCACTCAGATTTTCTAACTACACTCCCTATACTAGATATATGTGAGAAGATTGATGTAAACATGAAAACAAACACTCACATATGTTTATAACAAAGAAAGCAATTTCTGGAGTTAATAAACATGTTTATATATATGATCTCATGAATGGAATGCTACTACTTAGATGCGAGAACCAGGGATACCATATGCTCGTACCAATCCCAAACTCCACATATTGAAACACACAACACTCAAGATTGAAGTATAGGGTTGTAACGGGGCTTGGGGTATTGGCTAACAAAGAAACGTAAGGAAAACAAACGTTCTCAAAGCAAAAGCAAGCAAAGTAATGAATATGACACTTAGAACTCCCTTTCTTGAATGCAGCCGCACACTTTGATACATAAAGGGAAAATCACACATACTTTAGGGCCAACTTCAACTTTTTGGACCCTTTCTTCAACATCCAACATTTGTGAGCTTATTCTCACTTATTTTGAACACTTTTCATACTTTTTTCACAAACTTTTCTTCTTTTTCTTTTTTTTCACGAATTTTTTTTCTTTTCTTTTTTTTCTTTTTCTCCTTTTTTCTTTTTCTACCCGTGCCTCATTGAAGACTTTGGCACACCCACAACAAAACTCACTTCCCCCACACTTGTTTGCTGCCCAATAACGAACAAAGGGAATTCACTCTAAGTCATGCTTAGCTATGCCTTAAGAACAAGGGTAAGGATGGTCCTAATCTAGGCTAGTTAGGGATATTGTGGGTAAACAAAGAACATATGCTAAACAAGGCTCAAAGGGGTGAAACCTACAATACATATGCAAAGGGTTAGGCTTTTTGGCTCTGGTTTTAAACTAAACAACTTCATCTTGTTTATGTGTTATGCTAATCAATTTCATGCTTTGAATGAAACGGGTATGAGTTCTAGTATTTGGAACTAAATGATGAAACGCCTTCTAAGTAGCAACCAAGCAAAGAATAATGAGATCATGCAACGACTTTAGAAAACAACAAATGCACAGATTTTTAACTCTCCAAAGAACGTTTTAAGCTCAAGTCTCTCAGGGTTGTAGCGTTAGTATGAGATTCTTCCTTCAAGCATGTTACAAAAATTGATTTTTTTCTCTTTTTGATTAAACATGAATTCATGAATTATAACCATAATCAAGCATTAACCAGAGAGCAATTCAAACTTTCATCCATGTTTATAACTTTCCTCAATAGTCATGCAATTAAAAACCGAATCCTCATCATTGTGTTGGAAGGTACCCTAAGACACAAACACACAAAAACAACTCTTTTTGGGTTTTTCAAAACAAATTTTCAAATTTTTATCGTCGTATTTTCGGATTTTCTTTTCAAAACACACTAAAAGACTCCAAAACAGCTTAAAAACACTTAAAAACACTGAAAACAACATTCAAAGTGATAGGTGATAAAAACCCACGAATTTCATGCAAAAACACTTTTTTACCCCCCCACACTTAAATCAAACATTGTCCTCAATGTTTCAAGCATAAACTCACACAAAAGCAAGCAAATAACACAACTAACACACATAACAGATATGGCAAAACAAAAGCAATAAAGAGAGAGAGTTTAAGAACGCAAATCTGGTTTTGGAGCTAGAATTCCATCGTTCTCTTGTTTGAACACATGGGTTGCCTCCCAAGAAGCGCTTGCTTTAACGTCTTCCAGCCGGACGATTCTTCCATTTAAGTTCCCATGGTACCCACGGCATGCAGAGGTAGTTCTTCCACCACATGCTCCTCAAACAGCTCGTGCATTGGATCTTTGAATGGTAAGGGATAGTGATCCTTCCGGATTGTGGCATTGAACATCCTAAAATCAATGTAATCATGCCCACCAGCTTGGATTTGATTGGGAATCTGCACCATACAAGGTAACAACCTATTAGTTGAAATGGGAATCGAATCTGGAATAGATGGCTTACCCATGTACTGCAATGAAGTGGCAGCACTATGAACATTCTTCCCCATGATTTTTTCGACCAATTGGGGCATTTTGAGGGCAGTGGCTGTATGGTCCTTGTGCTCCACTCCAATTCCCTCGTTTTGTATGGTTCTTGATGTATCCTTTGTGCTTGAACGGTCCGGCCCTATCTTTTTTATTTTATCCATGGCAAAACAAGAACGAACAACGTTAGGATTCTCAACAGACTTAGAAACATTAAATCTAATCTTATCACCACCAAACTTCATAGTTAATGTTCCCTTGGCCACATCAATCTTGGTTTGGGCTGTTTTCATGAATGGTCGGCCAAGTAAGAGTGGTAATGGATAGGAATGGTCTGAATCCTCCATGTCAAGCACATAGAAATCTGCAGGAAAAATCAAGTGGTCTACCTGCACCAAAACATCTTCCAAAACTCCTTTTGGGTATGCATTAGATCGATCGGCTAATTGGATAATAACACCATCATTTTTAAGCTCTCCTAGATTCATAGATGCATAAACAGAATATGGCATGACATTTATAGATGCACCTAAGTCTAACATGGCAGATTCAAAACGAGTATTTCCAATAACACAAGGAATTGTAAAACTACCCGGATCTTTGCATTTAGGGGGTAATTTCCTTTGTAAAACAGCAGAGACATTCTCACTTACTTGAACCACTTCTTTGTTAGAAATCCTTCTCCTTGTTGTACAAAGCTCTTTCAAAAACTTAGCATACCTTGGGACCTGCTTTATTGCATCAAGGAGTGGGATATTGACTTGAACTTTCCGGAATGTCTCTAAAATGTCTTTTTCAGCATCCTCTTTCTTTAATTGCCGCAACCTGCCAGGAAAGGGCACAATTAGTGGAGTAGAGCTAGAAGAATTCATATTGGAACTTACCTTGATGGTTGGGGATGGTTTAGAAGTGGGAATTGGCTGCGGCAAGGATTGTGCATTCCTTGCCATGGGTTTGGGTGATTCATCCTCCTCCAATTGCAGCTTCTTGTCCTCTTCTTGACTTGATCTAGATGGTTGTGAATCAGTTCCAACCTGCTTACCACTTCTCAACGTGATTGCTTGGGCGGTTTCAAATCCTCCTTTGGGATTAACAACGGTTGAACTAGGCAATCTGCCTTGTTCTCTGAATTGGCCCATGAATTCAGCCATTTGCCCCATTTGTTTCTTCAATTCGGCCACCTCTTTAGCTTGATTCTTTATGCTCTGTATGTCCTGCGTCAAAGAGGTTAGTACTTGAAGAATTTTATCATTATCTAACAACGAACCTGAATTGGTTTGGGCCGAAATTGGTTGAGGTGGTGTGGCTGCATATGGCCTTGGAAACATCCCAGGGGGCTGTCTAAATTCGCCTTGTTGCTGTGCTTGTTGAGAGTCCCTCCACTTGAAGTTTGGATGATCTCTCCATCCCGGATTGTATGTATTGGAAAAGGGGTCACCACGGTTTTGGTATTGATTCCCAAAACCCACGGCATTGAGTGTCTCCCACCCTCCATTCTCTATCAATTGTGGGCACTTATCCGTGGGATGTCCTTGCATGGAGCACACGCCACAAGAAGCCACGGTTTGCACTTTTGGTCCTTCAACAACCTGAGAAAGAAGAGTGGTAAGGTTAGCCATTTGATTTTGAAGTTCGGTTATAGCACTTACCTCATTCACTTGGTGTTGCCGTGGAATGCTCCTTTGTCCAACACCTTCGTATTGTTGCGCATTCAAGGCTCGATTTGCAATTAGAGTCTTGGCAGCCACGGGTGTTTTGTCAACCAAAGCTCCTCCCGCTGAAGCATCAAGCATTTGTCTCTCAATGGGGAGAAGTCCTTCATAGAAATATTGGAGGAGAAGCTCTTCCTTCATTTGGTGTTGTGGACAAGAAGCAACAAGCGCCTTGAAACGCTCATAATAGGCTGGAAACGATTCCCCTTGGTTTTGTTGAATGCCACTTATCCTTTTCCTCAAGAGAATGACTCTTGAAGTTGGGAAAAATTTCTCTAAGAATTCGCGCTTCATGCTTTCCCACGAAGTAACGGTTCCAGGTGCTAGTTCGTAGAGCCAATCCTTAGCCTTTTCCAAAAGAGAGAATGGAAAGGCTTCCATCTTCAATATACTCCCATCAACATTGACAGGGGTCATGCTTGAACAAACCACTTCAAATTCCTTCAAGTGCTTGTTCGGATCTTCCATAGACAACCCGTGGAATTTGGGGATGTGGTGCAACAAGCTAGACTTCAATTCGAATTCATCGGTCTTTCCCTGACTTGCCGCAGGGTATTGGATGCATAGAGGGGTTGCATTGTCCAATCCCGAGGCTGAAAGTTCCTTGATCGTTCGGTTATCTGCAGCCATGTCGTGCTCCTCTTCCAAATCCTCTTCAATTTCAACTTCAGATTCGGAATTAGAACTTGAACTAAGTAGACCAGATTCTGGGTGCTTCCTCTTCCTTCTCAAATCTCGCTCAAAATCGTCGTTAAACTCCAAGATATGTGCGTGAACGGGTTGAGAACTTCGAGTCATACACTAGTACCTAAAACAAAGAAAACAAAACAAATCAGAAAACTAAGCAAAACAAAAACAAAAACAAGTTCAAATACACGGCAGAAACTAGGGAGATTAGCAAGTTTGCTAATCCCCGGCAACGGCGCCAAAATTTGATGTGAGAATTACTTGATAGGAGCATATTTACATCACTTAGTTAGCTTGTTTCCTTGCATTTAGGTTGTTAGTTCTTAGTTATTTTAGTCTTTTAAGCCATTTTCGTGTGTTTTCAGGTTCTAAGGGCTAAAGGAGCAAGAAAGTGCATTTTGGTGCCTTGTGGAGCAGTTTTAGGCTTGGGATGGATTGCACATGCTTGGAGCTAAGTGGATGGACGAAATTGAAGATCAAATGAGCTTAGGATTGAATGAAGAATGAAGAGTTCAAAATTGGAAGCCAAAGTTTCCAAAGTTGAAAGTTTCTATTCTTGGAGGTTTCCATTCTTGAAAGTTTCTATTCTTGGCTTAGAAGTTTCCTAATCCTTCATCTCCTATGTTCCAGCCATAAAAGGGTTCCAAAACATGTTAGGTTGCCTCATTACATGTTTCTAGAAGTCCTAGAACCTTTCCCTAACCTTGCCACATATCTCCTTTCCCTTTTCTTCCAAAATCTGCCACATAAGTGCCTTTCCCTTTCTCTCCACAACCTTGCCGCACAAGGGATCCTCTTCTTACCTATTTTCTGACCCAAAATCACATTCCCTTTGTGTTCTATGCCTTGCCGCACAAGGAGGAGCCTTTCTTACTTATTTTGTGCCTCAAAACACATTCCTAAATCTGTCTTACAATTCTGCCGAATTTCCTTTCCTATTCTCTTTAATTCCTGCACCTTACTTGCCTATTTTCTGCCCAAAAATGCTTCCCCTTTCTCTTACAAATCAATGCACACCTTCTTTCCCTTTCTCTCTTAATTTCTGACCTTTAAAACACATTCCTTTTCTCTCCTACATATTCTGCCGAATTTTACTTTCTTATTCTCTTTGATTTTCTGATTCTTTCTTACCTATTAAATTGTGGAACCATAATAGCTAAGTATTGAACCTTTCCTATTATTTTCTGATTGCCTTTCAACCCTAGCCCTATAAATAAAGCCACCCGCACCATTTAGTACCTCTCTCGCTCTCTGGACAGATTCTCGGCGTCCATTCCATCCACCTATCTACCTATCCATCCTCTACCACCCATTCACGCCAGAATTCCTTCCCCAACCCTAGCCGCACCTATCCTTCACCATTCTCCATAGTTTCTGACCTAAAACAACCCTTGTGCCGCAGCAAAGAGGAAGGAGGAGAGCCCTTGGACGTGCTTGCTGTTCAGTTTGGATCGCTGGAGCGTTTAGGTGTTTTCTTTCTTTTGTTTTCAATGTATAAACTTGTTATTCTTTGTTCTGTGAGTATGAGGAACTAAACCCCTCTTAGCTAGGGGGGATTCGAAACCATGATTATACTTGCAATGTGAATTGATTACTTTCAGTTGTGATTTCATAAGTTGTGAATTCAATTTGTTTAACTGCTTGATGGATAACTTATTCTTGTATGTTGATTGAGGGTCGACACTTAGTTTGCATGCATGAGTTTGATGCTAGAATATAAGGGAGTTTCACCTAATAGTTACAAACTTATATTCACAAGTAGTGGAGGTCGCTTATAAACGATCGCGTTAAATGAATTCTTGGCAGGAGTTTCATGCTCATCATAGTAGCGAATGCCTCGTCAATACTTATAGTTTTCATGATGCTTAATGATCTTTGATTGTATCGTTATTGTGCTGTTCACGTAAAGGACTTTTGAAGAATGCTTTGAATTGTTGTATGCGCTTTCCCATCCAATTCAATAACTTAAGGAGAACTTGAAGGTTAATTTAAGCGGACCTAATTAACCTGGGGTGTTGAGGTTCATGATTTATCGAAAGAACAACTGAAAATTGGTTTATGTGCAAGTGTGTCATGTGTGGAGAAGAACCCTCTAGCTAGCCCATCATCCATAAGTTTTACCAAATTTGTCCAAAATCTGTTTTAGTTTACAATCTGTTTGTTTTGTTTTCAAATTCGTCAGAATTAAATCCCCCTTTATTTTGAAGTGTTAGATTAGTTAAAATCTGTTTTGATTTGTGTTTTTAAGTGTTTTGAGTCAAGCCAATACCCTATTTCCGTCCAAAGTAGTGTTTAGAGTCTAAAACTGCCCAGTTTGTGTTTTTAGGCAGTTTTGAGTGTTTTTGTGCTGTTTTGAGTCTTTTGAGTTGTTTTAATGTCTTAGAGTCTATTTTTGCATTCTTTGAGTCTAGTTTAGTGTTTTAAACTTTGTTTTAATGATTTTGAGTCAGTTTTGAGGTTTTAGCAAGCCCTCCTAATCCCCGGTCCAGAACGATCCCTACTTGCATCTATACTACAATTGTCAACAAGAGGGTTAAATTTGTGTGCTTATATATTTCGCATCAAATTTTTGGCGCCGTTGCCGGGGATTAGCAACTTTGCTAATCCCTTGTTTCCTTTTCGTGTATTTTTTTTTTCTTTGTTTCTGTTTGTGTTTCTGTTTGTGTCTTTTACTTGTGATATTTGATTTAGTTTTATTTCTTTGATTTCAGGTACTAGAGGAGTAAGACATGGATTTTGCAAACATTCAAGCTCAATTGGCAAATCTTACTTCCCAATTGTCCCAGATTGCTGAAACAACCACAATGCACACTGCTCAAACTCATCAACGTGCTCAATTCGCTGTGAATGAAGATGCTTGGGGTTATCAAGGCTATGATCAATCAAGGGACAACATGTTTTCCAACACTTACAATTCAGATTTGAGTGATCATTCAAACTCTATGTGGTGGGAATCTCAACAAGTTAAACCCGAAGGCTATTGGCAGCCATATGAGGAGTTTTATTCAAGACCTATGCAGCCACCACAACCTTCCCCACCACAATTCCAATCGAATTCAAGTATGTCCATGAACTATAATGAAATTCTTGATGAATTAATTTCTTTGACGCAGGGCTCACAACAAGAAGAATATTCGCAGCCATCTGAGGAGTTTTATCAACGGCCACATGCACCATTACAGCCTCCACCACAATCTGCCCAAACAAACTCAGGTATGTCTTTGTGTAATGATAACATTATTCAATTAATCACCTCTTTGACACAGGGAGTAGAAAATCAAAACAAGGAGATGAAAGACCGAGTCAAAAGAGTGGACGAATTGGAGAAGCAAGTTGGGCAGATTATGGAGTTCATGGTGCAGATTCAAGAGCAAAGTGAACTCTCCAACTCAACTATTGCAAATTTGAAGGAAGATTTTGAAATCCATGATGCTATCACTTTGGGAAGTGCTATGGAGGTTGGAGCTGACCTAAAAACGTCCAAACATACCTTAGAAGTGGACAAAGAGCTGCTGATTGAGGAGGAGGAAGAAGACACGCCCACAGCAAGGGAAGAACAACCCTTGCCGCAGCCCCCTAAGCCCTCTCAACCACCCACCACAAGTAAGGACGTCCCAAATTCATTTAATTCTAATGTTATTCCTCCAAATGTCCCCTTTCCTTGCAGGTTTTTGATTCCCAAGAAAGAAGAGAGTGAAAAGGACATCATGGAAACCCTTCCAAAGGTGCAAAGTACTATCTCAATTCTTGGTACACCAAATCAGGTTCCAGATTGTGTTGAAGTGTTCAAAGAACCTTGTACACCAAGAAGAAGGAGTCAAGAGAAGGAAGTGGCGGGAGAATGTGTAAAATGCATCAAGGAGGACGTATATGAGACAACAAAGCCCAAAGAAGCTGAGTTTGATGACACGGGACAAGTCGCAACCATCATAGTCAATCTGGCCAAGTCCTTCATGCCTGAAACATTCAAAGATGTGGTGTTTGTAATTGAGTTTGTGTCGGAGCAAGCAAGTAAGCCATCTATTTCAATTTCAATTTTGTTTTCTACTAACTTGCTGATTTTAATGATTCAGGCACCCACACTAGAATTTAAACCATTGCCGGATCATTTCAAGTATCACCGTCCATTCCAAGATCAATCCATGCATTCGAAGAAGGGAGACCTAGGAATCGCCCCACAATCAGATTTGCGTTCCTAAACCCTTCTCTTTACTGCATTTATCTTGCCATAATAAGTTAGTTGTTTGTTTGTTTTTTTTCTGTGAGTTTATGCTTGAAACATTGAGGACAATGTTTGATTTAAGTGTGGGGGGGTAACAAAGTGTTTTTGATGCAAATTCGTGGGATTTTACCACCCATTACTTCAAAAGTTGTTCCTTGCTGTTTTGAAGTGTTTTTAAGCTGTTTTGGAGTACTTTTGTGTGTTTTGACATAAAAATCCGAAAATTTGATAAAAATTTGAAAAATTGTTTGAAAAACCCAAAAAGAGTTGTTTTTGTGTGTGTGTTTGTGTCTTAGGTACCTTCCAACACAATGATGAGGATTTGGTTTTTAATTACATGACTGTTAAAGAAAGTTACGAACATGGATGAAAGTTTGATTTACTCTTTGGCTTATGCTTGGTTGTGGTTATAATTTATGAATTCACATGCAATCATAAAGGAAAAATTAGTTTTTGTAACATGCTTGAAGGAAGGAACTCAAATTAACGCTACAACCTTGTGAGACTTGAGCCTTAAATGTTCTTTTGGAGAGTTATAATCTGTACATTTGTTGTTTTCTAAAGTCGTTGCATGATCTCATTATTCTTTGCTTGGTTGCTACTTAGAAGGCGTTTCATCATTTAGTTCCAAATACTAGAACTCATGCCCATTCCATTCAAAGCATGACATTGATTTGCATAACACACGATCAAGATGAAGTTATTTAGTGAACCACCACAGCCAAACAGCCGTACCCCCTGTGTCATTTGTTTTGTAGGTTTAAACCCCTTTGAGCCTTGTTTAGCCTATTTTCTTTGTGAACCACATTATCCTCACCTAGCCTAGATTAGGACCATCCATACCCTTGTTCTTAAAGCATAGTGAAGCATGACTTAAAAAGAATTCATTTTGATTGACTTCTTGCAGAAAAACAAGTGTGGGGGAAGGGATTTGTGTGTGTGTGTGTGCCAAGAAAAAAAATTTCGTGGGAAAAGAAAAGAAAAAGAAAAAGTTATGAAAAAAAGTAAAAAAAGAGTGCAAAATTATGAGAAAAAGAGTTCTAAAGTGTTGATTGTTGAAGGAAGGGTCCAAAACATCAAAATTCGGCCCTAAAATGTGTAAATCTCCCCTTTTTGTTCAAAGTTAAATTTCTGCATTCCAAAGTGAATTCTAAGTGTTGATTTCATTGCTTTGCTTGCTATTCTTTAAGAACCCTTGTTTTCCATATCCTTTCTTTGTTAACCAACACCCCAAGCCCTGTTACAACCCTTTAACTTTGATCTTGGATGTTGTGTGTTTCAATATGTGGAGTTTGGAATTGGTATGAGCATATGGCATCACTGGTTCTCGCATCTAAGTAGTAGCATTCCATTCATGAGATCATATTTGATGTGAGAATTACTTGACACTCAAATTAAAACCCTATCGACGTAGTATATGAAAGCAGGGATCGTTTAAGGCCGGGGATTAGAAGGGATGCTAATCTATACAAATTAAACTCAAAAACACTAAAACTGGACTCTAGACAATGAAAACAGGTACTATGGGTCAATCTGAACGAATTTTAACTTCAAACAACTTAAATCAACCTAACTTGACTCAAATAACACAAAACAAACTTAAAACAACAAATAAAACTCAACTAGGCAGATTCTAGACACTAGAGACTCAAAACAGGCTAAATAGACTCAAAACAACCAAACTAACTTAAACAGACTCAAAACAGGTTCTAAGAAGTGAATTGGATGACTTTTGGACTAGTTAGACTCAAAACACTAAAAGGGGACAGATTTGGACGAATTTAAACAAACTAAGACTCAATTAAGAACTAGGGGGGTTTTTTGGACGAATTAAGCAAAACTAAGCAGATTTAAGCAAACAAAGTAAATTGAAAGAGATAAAGGTGAATTCAGGGGTGAAAACTAGTTAGAGGGTTCCTCTCCACACATGAACATATGCATACGAATTGATTTCCAGTTATTCTTTCGATAAACCATGAATGACAATGCTTTGAATTAATTGTATTGAACTAATTAATTCCCAGATTTCCCTAAGTTCATTGAATTGAATGGATAACGCATCACAACCAAATTATTCTTATCAAGTTCCCTAACTATGGAATACGCATGATAGAGATACATATCAAAGATCATTAAGTTCCATGGAAATCATAAACATTGACAAGGCATTCATAACTATGGAATACGCATGTTACTCCTGCCTAGGATTTACTTAACACAATTGTGACTAGCAATCTTTACTACTTGTGAATATAAGTTCATAACGATTAGGTGAAATTCCCTTATATCCTAGCATCAAATTCATGCATGTAAACTAAGTAGGCCTCCTTAATCAACACACAAGAACAAGTTCTTCATAAAACAGATAAGTAAATCACATTCATAATTTATGAAACAATAACTGAAGGTAATCAATTCATATCAAACATATGTCCATGGCTTTGAATCCACCTCTAACTAAAACGAAATTAGTTCCACATGTTCAACATAATTGAAAAGCAAGTTAAATTAAACATGAAACGAAACAAGAGAAGAAAGAACTCCTCCCTCTCTAATGGAAGCCACGGCAAGGCCCTGTCTTCCCTTCTCTGCAGCAAAATATGGATTTCTGAATGTATATGGGGGTGTAGAATTCGTATGGATGGGTGGTGGTCTGCGGCAAGGCTTGGAAATATGGATATATAGCATGGCAAACCCTAGGGGAATCAGTTTAGGACTTGGACTCAGCAGAAAAATAGGATTAGGGTGCGGCAATTAATTTGGAAAAGGAATTGTGGTCCAATTAATTTCTGAAAAGGATTTGTAGAACCAAAATCCACAAGGAAAAGTCCTAACAATCAGAATCCAAGAGGGAAAGGGCCTGAAAACCCACGGCACAAAGGGATAAGGGCAGGGAATGCCTTGCAAGGCAAGGAAAAGACCTTCTAGACGCCAGATTTTCAGGCTTCTAGAGAGAATGTGTTTCTGGGCAGATTTTGGGGTTTCTAGAAGAGTTTGGGGCGCCACTTTTGTAGGGGAATGGATAGGACTTCTAGAAATCAGGTTTTAAGTCCCCTAAACTGAAGAAAACAGGTTAGGATAAGATTAGGATAAGATAAGGTAAGATAAGATAAGGATTGGGTAAGATAAGATAAGATAAGGTTGTTTTGGATAATGTTTTGGATAATTCTCCTTCTTTTGAGCTGATTCCTTATCTTCTTTATCTTCAATTTCTTTCTTCCATCTTCTTAGCTGATTTCAAGCCTTTATATCTTCAATTTCGTCCATCAACTTGCCTCCATGCTTGCACTACCCAATCTTGGCCCTAAAATGCTCTAGAGTGCTCCAAATTGCTTCTTTTTGCCATCTTGACACTTTGAACCTACAAATACACGAAAATAGCTTAAAATACAAAATTAACTAAGAACTAACAACGTAAATGTATGAAAACAAGCTAACTAAGTCGCATAAATATGCTCCTATCAATATTCATATATGCATTAATAACTCCAGAAAAGTGCTTTCGTTGTTGCAACATATGTGAGTATTAGTTTTCATGTTTACATCAATCTTCTCACATATACCTAGTGTAGGGTGTGTAGTCAGAAAATTTGAGTGAAAATTGAGTGCATATCTAGTAAGGAATTGAGGGAATTCTCTAAGGCATGTTACTACATTCAAAATGTTGTTTTAATTGGTTAAATGTGAACTAGTAAGTGGTGACTATGATTAAGTATGTGCTCAAGGGTAAGGATGACTAAAATCTGTGCAAGTGATGATTTTTAATATGTCATGTGCATTGGAAATCCCTAAGGCAATTGTTGGAAGGTTTAGATTGAGTTTTGTTTCTTTTGTTTTGCTCGAGGACTAGCAAAAGCTAAGTGTGGGGGTATTTGATAGGAGCATATTTACATCACTTAGTTAGCTTGTTTCCTTGCATTTAGGTTGTTAGTTCTTAGTTATTTTAGTCTTTTAAGCCATTTTCGTGTGTTTTCAGGTTCTAAGGGCTAAAGGAGCAAGAAAGTGCATTTTGGTGCCTTGTGGAGCAGTTTTAGGCTTGGGATGGATTGCACATGCTTGGAGCTAAGTGGATGGATGAAATTGAAGATCAAATGAGCTTAGGATTGAATGAAGAATGAAGAGTTCAAAATTGGAAGCCAAAGTTTCTAAAGTTGAAAGTTTCTATTCTTGGAGGTTTCCATTCTTGAAAGTTTCTATTCTTGGCTTAGAAGTTTCCTAATCCTTCATCTCCTATGTTCCAGCCATAAAAGGGTTCCAAAACATGTTAGGTTGCCTCATTACATGTTTCTAGAAGTCCTAGAACCTTTCCCTAACCTTGCCACATATCTCCTTTCCCTTTTCTTCCAAAATCTGCCACATAAGTGCCTTTCCCTTTCTCTCCACAACCTTGCCGCACAAGGGATCCTCTTCTTACCTATTTTCTGACCCAAAATCACATTCCCTTTGTGTTCTATGCCTTGCCGCACAAGGAGGAGCCTTTCTTACTTATTTTGTGCCTCAAAACACATTCCTAAATCTGTCTTACAATTCTGCCGAATTTCCTTTCCTATTCTCTTTAATTCCTGCACCTTACTTGCCTATTTTCTGCCCAAAAATGCTTCCCCTTTCTCTTACAAATCAATGCACACCTTCTTTCCCTTTCTCTCTTAATTTCTGACCTTTAAAACACATTCCTTTTCTCTCCTACATATTCTGCCGAATTTTACTTTCTTATTCTCTTTGATTTTCTGATTCTTTCTTACCTATTAAATTGTGGAACCATAATAGCTAAGTATTGAACCTTTCCTATTATTTTCTGATTGCCTTTCAACCCTAGCCCTATAAATAAAGCCATCCGCACCATTTAGTACCTCTCTCGCTCTCTGGACAGATTCTCGGCGTCCATTCCATCCACCTATCTACCTATCCATCCTCTACCACCCATTCACGCCAGAATTCCTTCCCCAACCCTAGCCGCACCTATCCTTCACCATGCTCCATAGTTTCTGACCTAAAACAACCCTTGTGCCGCAGCAAAGAGGAAGGAGGAGAGCCCTTGGACGTGCTTGCTGTTCAGTTTGGATCGCTGGAGCGTTTAGGTGTTTTCTTTCTTTTGTTTTCAATGTATAAACTTGTTATTCTTTGTTCTGTGAGTATGAGGAACTAAACCCCTCTTAGCTAGGGGGGATTCGAAACCATGATTATACTTGCAATGTGAATTGATTACTTTCAGTTGTGATTTCATAAGTTGTGAATTCAATTTGTTTAACTGCTTGATGGATAACTTATTCTTGTATGTTGATTGAGGGTCGACACTTAGTTTGCATGCATGAGTTTGATGCTAGAATATAAGGGAGTTTCACCTAATAGTTACAAACTTATATTCACAAGTAGTGGAGGTCGCTTATAAACGATCGCGTTAAATGAATTCTTGGCAGGAGTTTCATGCTCATCATAGTAGCGAATGCCTCGTCAATACTTATAGTTTTCATGATGCTTAATGATCTTTGATTGTATCGTTATTGTGCTGTTCACGTAAAGGACTTTTGAAGAATGCTTTGAATTGTTGTATGCGCTTTCCCATCCAATTCAATAACTTAAGGAGAACTTGAAGGTTAATTTAAGCGGACCTAATTAACCTGGGGTGTTGAGGTTCATGATTTATCGAAAGAACAACTGAAAATTGGTTTATGTGCAAGTGTGTCATGTGTGGAGAAGAACCCTCTAGCTAGCCCATCATCCATAAGTTTTACCAAATTTGTCCAAAATCTGTTTTAGTTTACAATCTGTTTGTTTTGTTTTCAAATTCGTCAGAATTAAATCCCCCTTTATTTTGAAGTGTTAGATTAGTTAAAATCTGTTTTGATTTGTGTTTTTAAGTGTTTTGAGTCAAGCCAATACCCTATTTCCGTCCAAAGTAGTGTTTAGAGTCTAAAACTGCCCAGTTTGTGTTTTTAGGCAGTTTTGAGTGTTTTTGTGCTGTTTTGAGTCTTTTGAGTTGTTTTAATGTCTTAGAGTCTATTTTTGCATTCTTTGAGTCTAGTTTAGTGTTTTAAACTTTGTTTTAATGATTTTGAGTCAGTTTTGAGGTTTTAGCAAGCCCTCCTAATCCCCGGTCCAGAACGATCCCTACTTGCATCTATACTACAATTGTCAACAAGAGGGTTAAATTTGTGTGCTTATATATTTCGCATCATTACTTGACACTCAAATTAAAACCCTATCGACGTAGTATATGAAAGTAGGGATCGTTTAAGGCCGGGGATTAGAAGGGATGCTAATCTATACAAATTAAACTCTAAAACACTAAAACTGGACTCTAGACAATGAAAACAAGTACTATGAATCAATCTGAACGAATTTTAAACACTAGACAACCTAAAACAACCTAACTTGACTCAAATAACACAAAACAAACTTAAAACAATAAATAAAACTCAACTAGACAGATTCTAGACACTAGACACTCAAAACAGGCTAAATAGACTCAAAACAGCAAAACTAACTTAAACAGACTCAAAACAGGTTCTAAGGAGTGAATTGGATGACTTTTGGACTAGTTAGACTCAAAACACTAAAAGGAGACAGATTTGGACGAATTTAAACAAACTAAGACTCAATTAAGAACTAAGGGGGGTTTTGGACGATTTAAGCAAAACTAAGCAGATTTAAGCAAACAAAGTAAATTGAAAGAGATAAAGGTGAATTCAGGGGTGAAAACTAGTTAGAGGGTTCTTCTCCACACATGAACATATGCATATAAATCGATGTCCAGTTATTCTTTCGATAAACCATGAATGACAATGCTTCGAATTAATTGTATTGCACTAATTAATTCCCAGATTTCCCTAAGTTCATTGAATTGAATGGATAACGCATCACAACCAAATTATTCTTATCAAGTTCCCTAACTATGGAATACGCATGATAGAGATACATATCAAAGATCATTAAGTTCCATGGAAATCATAAACATTGACAAGGCATTCATAACTATGGAATACGCATGTTACTCTTGCCTAGGATTTACTTAACACAATTGTGACTAGCAATCTTTACTACTTGTGAATATAAGTTCCTAACGATTAGGTGAAATTCCCTTATATCCTAGCATCAAATTCATGCATGTAAACTAAGTAGGCCTCCTTAATCAACACACAAGAACAAGTTCTTCATAAAACAGATAAGTAAATCACATTCATAATTTATGAAACAATAACTGAAGGTAATCAATTCATATCAAACATATGTCCATGGCTTTGAATCCACCTCTAACTAAAACGAAATTAGTTCCACATGTTCAACATAATTGAAAAACAAATTAAATTAAACATGAAACGAAACAAGAGAAGAAAGAACTCCTCCTTGTCCAATGGAAGCCACGGCAAGGCCTTGTCTTCCCTTCTCTGCAGCAAAATATGGATTTCTGAAAGTGTGTGGGGGTGTAGAATTCGTATGGATGGGTGGTGTCTGCGGCAAGGCTTGGGAATATGTATATATAGCATGGCAAACCCTAGGGGAATCAGTTTAGGACTTGGACTTAGCAGAAAAATAGGATTAGGGTGCGGCAATTAATTTGGAAAAGGAATTGTGGTCCAATTAATTTCTGAAAAGGATTTGTAGAACCCAAATCCACAAGGAAAAGTCCTAACAATCAGAATCCAAGAGGGAAAGGGAGTGAAAACCCACGGCACAAAGGGATAAGGCAGGGAATGCCTTGCAAGGCAAGGAAAAAGGATTCTAGAAGGGAAGGAGACGCCAGATTTTTAGGCTTCTAGAAAGAATGTGTTTCTGGGCAGATTTTGGGGTTTCTAGAAGAGTTTGGGGCGCCACTTTTGTAGGGGAATGGATAGGACTTCTAGAAATCAGGTTTTAAGTCCCCTAAACTGAAGAAAACAGGTTAGGATAAGATTAGGATAAGATAAGGTTGTTTTGGATAATGTTTTGGATAGTTCTCCTTCTTTTGAGCTGATTCCTTATCTTCTTTATCTTCAATTTCTTTCTTCCATCTTCTTAGCTGATTTCAAGCCTTTATATCTTCAATTTCGTCCATCAACTTGCCTCCATGCTTGCACTACCCAATCTTGGCCCAAAAATGCTCTAGAATGCTCCAAATTGCTTCTTTTTGCCATCTTGACACTTTGAACCTACAAACACACGAAAATAGCTTAAAATACTAAATTAACTAAGAACTAACAACGTAAATGCATGAAAACAAGCTAACTAAGTCGCATAAATATGCTCCTATCAGGAAACCCACGGCTTGGGCAGTTTCCCACCCCCCATTCTCAATCAATTGAGGGCATTGATCGTTGAGATGTCCCTGCATAGAACACACTCCACATATGGTCGGCCCTTGTGCTTTGGTTCCATCCACAACTTGTTGTTGCCGTGGCCCTTCTCTCTGTCCAACTCCTTCGTATTGTTGCGCATTCAAGGCTCGATTTGCAATTAGAGTCTTGGCAGCCACGGGTGTTTTGTCAACCAAAGCTCCTCCCGCTCAAGCATCAAGCATTTGTCTCTCAATGGGGAGAAGTCCTTCATAGAAATATTGGAGAAGAAGCTCTTCCTTCATTTGGTGTTGTGGACAAGAAGCAACAAGCGCCTTGAAACGCTCATAATAGGCTGGAAACGATTCCCCTTGGTTTTGTTGAATGCCACTTATCCTTTTCCTCAAGAGAATGACTCTTGAAGTTGGGAAAAATTTCTCTAAGAATGCGCGCTTCATGCTTTCCCACGAAGTAACGGTTCCAGGTGCTAGTTCGTAGAGCCAATCCTTAGCCTTTTCCAAAAGAGAGAATGGAAAGGCTTTCATCTTCAATATACTCCCATCAACATTGACAGGGGTCATGCTTGAACAAACTACTTCAAATTCCTTCAAGTGCTTGTTCGGATCTTCCATGGACAACCCGTGGAATTTGGGGATGTGGTGCAACAAGCTGGACTTCAATTCAAACTCATCAGTCTTGCCTTGAGCCGCCCTAGGATATTGAATGCATAAAGGGGTCGCATTGTCCAACCCCGAGGCTGAAAGTTCTTTGATTGTTCGGTTATCTGCAGCCATGTCGTGCTCCTTGATAGGAGCATATTTATGCGACTTAGTTAGCTTGTTTTCATGCATTTACGTTGTTAGTTCTTAGTTAATTTAGTATTTTAAGCTATTTTCATGTGTTTGTAGGTTCAAAGTGTCAAGATGGCAAAAAGAAGCAATTTGGAGCATTCTAGAGCATTTTTGGGCCAAGATTGGGTAGTGCAAGCATGGAGGCAAGTTGATGGACGAAATTGAAGATATAAAGGCTTGAAATCAGCTAAGAAGATGGAAGAAAGAAATTGAAGATAAAGAAGATAAGGAATCAGCTCAAAAGAAGGAGAATTATCCAAAACATTATCCAAACAATCCTTATCTTATCTTATCTTATCTTACCCAATCCTTATCTTATCCTAATCTTATCCTAACCTGTTTTCTTCAGTTTAGGGGACTTAAAACCTGATTTCTAGAAGTCCTATCCATTCCCCTACAAAAGTGGCGCCCCAAATCCCTCTAGAAGCCCCAAAATCTGCCACAAAACACATTCTTTCTAGAACCCTATAAATCTGGCGTCTCCTTTCCTTCTAGAATCTTTTTTCCTTGCCTTGCAAGGCATTCCCTGCCCTTATCCCATTGTGCCGCACCTTAGGCCCTTTCCCATGAGAAATCTGATTGTTTTAAACCTATTTCTGGATGGATTTGGCTTTCTAGAAGTCCTAATCTGATTCACCTAGGGTTTTTGGTGCCTATATATATATTTCTCCACCCTTTGCCGTGTACACACCCTCCATATACACCATTCTCGCCAGAAACTCTTCACTACTATCTGCCGCACCATACATCCATCCTAGCCATTAACCCAGCCTTCTACACCATTCATAACCCCCTAAACCTGTCCCAAGACCTTGTGCTGCAGCAAAGAGGAGGAGAAGGAGCCTTGGACGTGCATGCCATTCAAGTTTGAATTGCTGGAAGTTTTAGGTGTTTTCTTTCCTTTGATTTCAATGTTTAAATTCAATACTCTTTGTTCTGTACGTATGAGGAACTAAACCCCCTTGGCTAGGGGGTGATTCGAAACCATGTTTATGCTTGCTATATGATTTGATTACCTCTAATTGCGTTTCATAAGTTGTGAATTCAATTTACTTATCTGTTCATATTAAAACTGATTTGTGTGTGTTGATTGAGGTGGCCAACTTAGTTTGCATGCATAAATCTAATGCTAGGATATAAGGAAGTTTCACCTAATCGTTACAAACTTATATTAACAAGTAGTAAAGGTTGATGATCTCAATCGCGTTAAGTAAATTCTTGGCATAAGTTTCATGCAATTCATAGTAACTAATGCCTCGTCAATGCTTATGGTTTTCATAGAACTTAATGATTCTTGCTTGTATCTCTATTATGCAATTCATGTAGGGAACTTGTGGGGAATGCTTTGGGTTGTCGTATGCAATCATCCAATTCAATAACGTTAGGAAAATCTGAGGGTTAATTAGTGCAATTCACGGTTAATCTGGGGCGTTGAGAATCCATGGTTTATTGAAAAGCAACTAGAAATCGTTTTGTATGCAAGTATGACATGTGTGGAGAAGAACCCCTTAGCTAGCCTTCCATCCATTCACTTTAACCAATTTCGTTTTAAAATCTGTTTTGTTTTACAAAGTTTATGTTTTGTTTTCAATTTCGTCAAAACCAATTCCCCCTTTATTTTGAAGTGTCAAGTTAGTTAGAAATCAATTTAGTTTGTGTTTCTGAGTGTTTTGAGTCAAGTTATAAACTGTTTTCGTCCAAATTCTTCTTTAGTGCTCAAAACTGCCCAGAAAGTGGTTTTAAGGCAGTTTTGAGTGTTTGTTTGCTGTTTTGAGTCTTTTGGTTTGTTTTAGTGTTTTAGAGTATAGTTTTGCATTCTTTGAGTCTAATTTAGTGTTTTAAATTTGTTTTAAGTTTTTGAGTCAGTTTTCAAGTGGTTTAGCAATCCCTCCTAATCCCCGGCCTAGAACGATCCCTGCTTACATACTTTGCTACAATTGATAAAAAGAGGGTTTAATTTGTGTGCTTATATATTTTGCATCACTCCTCTTCCAAATCCTCTTCAATTTCAACTTCAGATTCGGAATTAGAACTTGAACTAAGTAGATCAGGTTCTGGGTGCTTCCTCTTCCTTCTCAAATCTCGCTCAAAATCGTCGTTAAACTCCAAGATATGTGCGTGAACGGGTTGAGAACTTCGAGTCATACACTAGTACCTAAAACAAAGAAAACAAAACAAATCAGAAAACTAAGCAAAACAGAAACAAAAACAAGTTAAAATGCACGGCAGAAACTAGGGAGATTAGCAAGTTTGCTAATCCCCGGCAACGGCGCCAAAATTTGATGTGAGAATTACTTGTCACTCAAATTAAAACCCTATCGACGTAGTATATGAAAGTAGGGATCGTTTTAGGCCGGGGATTAGAAGGGATGCTAATCTACACAAATTAGACTCTAAAACAATAAACTGGACTTAAAACAATGAAAACAAGTACTAGGGATCAATTTGGACGAATTTTAACTCTAGACACCTTTAAACAACCTAACTTGACTCAAATAACTCAAAACAAACTCAAAACAGCAAATAGAATTCAATTAAACAGTTTCTGGACTCTAAAGACTCAAAACAAGCTAAATAGACCTAAAACACACAAAACAAGTTATCTAGACTCTAAACTAACACCTAAGATTGATTTGAACGAAATTAAGACTCAAATTGACTCAAAAGACTAAAAGACTCAAGATTTGACGAATTTAGACTATCTTAACACAAATTAAAAGCAAGGGATTGTTTGAAAACGGATTTAAACTTAAGCAAAACAGAATTGTAAACTAGACTTAGTTTTGTACGAAATTGGTGATTTAAATGGGTGAATGGCTAGTTAGAAGGATCCTTATCCACACATAAACATATGCATACAACTTGATTCCCAGTTACTCTTTCGATAAACCATGAATGACAATGTTCCGAATTAATTGTATTGAACTAATCAATTCCCAGATTTCCCTAGATTCATTGAATTGAATGGATAACGCATCACAACCAAATTATTCTTTCTCAAACTCCCTAACTATGGAATACGCATGATAGAGACATTCAACAAAGATCATTAAGTTCAATGGAAATCATGAACATTGACAAGGCATTCATAACTATGGAAGACGCATGTTAATCCAGCCTAGGGTTTACTTAACATGATTGTGACTAGCAACCTTTACTACTTGTGAATATAAGTTCATAACGATTAGGTGAAATTCCCTTATATTCTAGCATCAAATTCATGCATGTAAACTAAGTATGCATCCTTAATCAACACACAAGAACAAGTTCTTAATAAAACAGATAAGTAAACCACATTCACAATTTATGAAATCATAACTGGAGTAAATCAAATCATAAGAAACATATATTCATGGCTTCAAATTCCCCCTCTAACTAATAGGGGTTTAGTTCCTCATGATAGCAATTAAACAAAGAAAACTGAATTGAAACATTGAAAACAAAGATAGACAACACCTAAGAACGCTCCAGCAGTAGTCATGACTTAGAGTGGCACCTTCTCCTTCCTTCCTTGAATAGCTGCGGCACAAGAGGGGTTTTCTGGGTTTGTGTGGATGATATGGCACGGCAGGGGGTGAATTAGGTCAGAAACTATGGAGAATGGTGAAGGGAAGGGGCGGCAGAGAGTGGTGGATGATTTCTGGCGTGAATGATGTATATGGAGGGTGGTGTGTACGGCAAAGGGTTGATTAATATATATATAGGCACCAAAAACCCTAAGTGAATCAGATTAGGACTTCTAGAAAGCCAAATCCATCCAGAAATAGGCTCAAAACAATCAGATTTCCAATGGGAAAGGGCCTAAGGTGCGGCAGACTTGGATAAGGAGGGATAAGGCTTCTAGAAAGCCTTGCAAGGCAAGGAAATCAGGTTTTCTGGAAAGCTAGGTGCGGCAAGGCTTAGGGTTTCTAGAAACTTAATTTAAATGTCCCCCAATCAGAAAATAAACCCTCATTGTACCAGGAATTGAATTAGAAAAGGATTAGGATAGGATAAGGTTTGTTAAGATAAGATAAGGGTTGGATAAGATAAGATAAGGTTGTTTGGATAATGTTTTGGATAATCCTCCTTCTTTTGAGCTGATTCCTTATCTTCAATGATTTGAATTTATTTCTCCAACCTTGAAACATATTCCCAACTCCATTTAGACTCCAAATTCGTCCATCTTCATGCCCATTGCTTGTGCTATCCATTCCAAGCCCAGATTTGCTCTAAAATGCTCCAAAATGCATCTTTTTGCCAACTTTGCTTCTTGGACCTAAAAACACACGAAAATGACTTTAAACACTATACTAAGCAACAAATAGCTAAGCAAATGCAAGAAAACACACTAACTAAGTAGCATCAATATGCTCCTATCACAGGTCATGCTTTCTATTGTTTTCTTGATGGTTATTCAGGTTATAATCAGATTGTCATAGCACCGGAGGACCAAGAAAAGACCACTTTCATGTGCCCTTTTGGTACATTTGCTTATCATCGCATGCCATTTGGTTTATGCAATGCACCTGCCACATTTCAAAGATTCATGATGAGTATATTTCCAGATTATGTTGAGAAGATTATTGAGGTTTTTATGGATGATTTTAGAGTTTTTGGTGATTCATTCGATGGTTGTTTGAATAATCTCAGTTTGATCTTAAAACGATGCATTGAAACTAACCTTGTTTTAAATTGGGAAAAATGTCATTTTATGGTAAACCAAGGCATAGTTTTAGGGCATATTGTTTCAGAAAATGGAATTGAGGTTGATAAATCGAAAATAGATCTTGTACGCTACTTACCCTCTCCTACTTCGGTTAGAGAGATTCGTTCTTTTCTTGTCCATGCAGGATTCTATCGACGATTCATCAAGGATTTCTCAAAGGTTTCCCAACCTCTTTGCCGTCTCCTTCAAAAGGATGTGTCCTTTGACTTCAACAAGGAATGCAAGCCTTCAACCACCTCAAGTAGTTACTGACCACGGCCCTAATCATTGCTCCCCCAGATTGGAGCCTTCCTTTTGAGCTCATGTGTGATGCTTCCGATTATGCTTTAGGGGCTATTTTAGGCCAAAGGAAGGACAAGAAGCCGCATGTCATATACTACGCATCCCGGACCTTGAATGATGCACAATTGAATTACTCCACCACTGGAAAAGAACTTCTTGCTGTTGTGTTTACTTTAGATAAATTTCATGCTTATTTAATTGGCACTAAAGTCATTGTTTACACTGATCATGCAGCCTTGAAGTATTTGCTAACGAAGAAGGAAGCCAAGCCAAGACTCATTCGCTGGATGCTTCTACTTCAAGAGTTCGATATTGAAATTAGGGACAAGAAAGGGAGTGAAAACGTGGTGGCTGACCACCTAAGCTGATTGGTGCATGAAGAAGAGTCCATTCCTATTCCAGAAATGTTTCCAGATGAGCAGCTACTGTCCATTGAGGTAAGTGAGCCTTGGTATGCTGATTTGGTGAATTATTTGGTGTCTAAACAAACTCCAAGCAATCTAACCAAGCACCAACATGATAAACTTAAAAAGGTTGCACGTTTTTATGTTTGGGATGACCCATATTTGTGGAAATATTGCCCTGATCAGATCGTACGTAGGTGTGCATGAATCTGAGTTTCATTCAATTTTAAGCTTTTGCCATTCATATGCATGTGGTGGTCATTTTGGCATCCAAAGGACAGCTTTTAAGGTTCTTGAATGTGGATTTTATTGGCCTACTTTGTTTAAAGATGCTAGAACTTTTTGCATAACATGTGATCGTTGCCAAAGGACATGAAATATAGGCCAAAGAGACCAAATGCCACAGGCCCCAATCCTTGTTCTTGAAATTTTTGATGTTTGGGGTATCGATTTTATGGGTCCTTTTCCTTCATCTTTCGGTTTCAATTACAATTTACCTGCGGTTGATTATGTTTCGAAGTGGGTGGAAGCAAAAGCCACCCGAACTAACGATTCTAAAGTTGTTGCAGATTTTGTGAAATCTAACATTTTTTCCAGATTTGGCATACCTAGAGTGCTCATAAGTGATGGGGGATCTCATTTTTGCAATCGAACCATTGAGGCGCTTCTTAGGAAGTACAATGTGACACATAAGGTTTCTACACCTTACCATCCTCAAACAAGTGGCCAAGCCGAGGTTTCGAATAGAGAAATCAAGCAGATTTTGGAGAAGACTGTTGGGCCAAATAGGAAAGATTGGAGCTTGTGTTTGGAGGATGCACTGTGGGCGTATCGTACGGCTTACAAAACACCCATTGGTATGTCTCCATTTCGGCTTATCTATGGCAAACCATGCCATCTCCCTGTGGAATTAGAGCACAAGGCACATTGGGCTGTCAAGACCTTCAATCTAGACGTAGAAAAGGCTGGAATTCTGATGTGATTAAAGTTAAGCACACAAATTAAACCCTCTTGTTATCAATTGTAGTATAAATGCAAGTAGGAATCGTTCTCGACCGGGGATTAGGAGGGCTTGCTAATCTAACACAAACTGACTCAAATAAGCAAAACAAGACTCAAAAGACTCAAAACAGGTTCAAAATACTCAAAACTGCTTAAAAACACTAATTGGACAGATTCTAGACACTAGACACCACTTTGGACGAAAATTGAATTAAACTTGACTTAAAACACACAAAGACACAAACTAAGATAGATTCTAAGTAATTTGACTCAAACAAGTGAAGAGGGGTTGGTTTTAGAGTGAAACTAAGCTAAAACAAACAAAGACTTTAAACTAAGCAGATTTAGACGAAATTGGGTTTTAAGGATGGATGGTGAACTAGCTAGAGGTTTCCTTATCCACACATGACTCATATGCATATAACTTGACTTCCAGTTACGTTTTCATTGAATTAAAAATGACAATGCCCTAGATTAACCATGTCAATCACTAATTAACCCTCAGATTCTCCTAATTTCATTGAATTGGACAGACAGCTCATCTACAACCAAATTATTCTCATCAATTTCCCTACATGACAT
This sequence comes from Heteromeles arbutifolia, assembly GCA_024362995.1. Classification (NCBI taxonomy): domain Eukaryota; kingdom Viridiplantae; phylum Streptophyta; class Magnoliopsida; order Rosales; family Rosaceae; genus Heteromeles; species Heteromeles arbutifolia. Next base: position 29,768,233 of record JANCRC010000002.1, on the reverse strand, counting down.
CATAATAGAGACACAATCAGAGATCATTACACTCAATGAGAATCATAAGCATTGACGAGGCATTCATAACTATGACATCATGTTACTCGCACCAAGAATTGAACTTAACACGATTGTTCCAGCAACCTTTACTACTTGTGAACATAAGTTTGTAACGATTATGTGAAACTCACTTATATCCTAGCATCAAATTTATGCATGCCAATTAAGTGTCGACCCTCAACCAACAAACAAAAATCAGTTCTAATTCAAACAGTTAAGTCAATTGCATTCATACTTCAAGAATCTGTAACTGAAATTTATCAAGTCATATCACACACAAAATCATGGTTTCAAAGTAGCCTCTAGCTAAAAACGAGTTTAGCCTCTCATGATTACAGCAAGACAAAGGAAAATTAAATTAAACATCGAAAACATAAGGTAGAAAACACCTAAGAACGCCCAGCAATCCAGATTGGGTGCAACATGCTCCAAGGCTACTCCTTCTCTCCTTCCTCCTTGCAAGGCTGTGGCACAGGTGGCTGGTAGGGTTTGTGGATGGTGTTTAGAATGGCTTAGATGTGAAGAGAGCTGCGGCAGATGTGAATGGATATGTAGAGGTAGGTAATCTGTGCGGCACAATCACATATTTATAGAGGAAGGCATGGTCATGGCTGGGAAAGTGTTTTGCTTTGATTAGTTAGTTGTGTTATTTGTTTGTTTTCTGTGAGTTTATGCTTGAAACATTGGGGACAATGTTTGATTTAAGTGTGACGGGGTAACAAAGTGTTTTTGATGCAAATTCGTGGGATTTTATCACCCATTACTTCTAAAGTTGTTTCTCACTGTTTTTAAGTGTTTCTAGACTGTTTTGAAGTGTTTTTGTGTGTTTTGAAGTAAAATTACGAAAATTTGAAAAAAAATCAGTTTTTGAAGTGTTTTTAGAGCCATTTTTGTGTGTTTGTGTCTTAGGTACCTTCCAACACAATGATGAGGATTTGGTTTTTGATTGCATGACTGTTAAAGAAAATTACAAACATGGGTGGAAGTTTGATAAGCTCTTGGTTTATGCTTAGTTGTAGTTGTTGTTTACGAATTCAAATTTGATCACAAAAGGATAAAATCAGTTTTTGTAACATGCTTGAAGGAAGGAACTCAAACTAACGCTACAACCTTGAGAGACTTGAGCCTAAACGTTCATTTGGAGGGTTATTTAATCTGTGATTCTTTGTTTTCTAAAGTCGTTGCATGATCTCATTATTCTTTGCTTGGTTGCTACTTAGAATGCTTTTTCATCATTTTAGTTCCAAATACTAGAACTCATATTTGTTTCATTCAAAGCATGACATTGAATTGCATAACACATAACAAGATGAAGTTGTTTAGTTGCCACCAAAGCCAAACAGCCGTACCCCTCTATTGCATTTGTTTTGTAGGTTTAACCATTTTGAGCCTTATTTAGCCTATGTTCTTTGTTAGCCCCATTATCCTTACCTAGCCTAGTGTAGGACTATCCATACCCTTGTTCTTAAAGGATAGTGAAGCATAACTTAAAATGAATTCCTTTTGATCGACATTATGGAGTACATCAAGTGTGGGGGAAGGATTGGTTGTTCTAATCTCAATTGTACGTTTTGGGTTTCAAAAGAAAAGAAAAAGAAGAGAAAAACGTATTCAAAAGAAAAGAAAAAGAAAAAGTTGTGAAAAGAATGAAAAAGAGTTGAAAAGAAGTGAAAATGGGTGACAAAATGGTTGATTGTTGAAGAAAGGGTCCAAAATATTGAATCTGGCCCTAAAATATGTTAATCTTCCCTTTTTGTTCAAAGTTGAGTTTCTGCATTCAAAAGTAAATTCTAAGTGTTGATTTCATTGCTTTGCTTACTATTTCTTTAAGAACTTTTCTTTATCCTTACCTTCCTTTATTAGCCAATTCCCTTAGCCCCGTTACAACCCATTGACTTCAATCTTGAGTGTTATGTGTTTCAATATGTGGAGTTTGGGATTGGTATGAGCATATGGTATCCATGGTTCTTGCATCTTGATAGGAGCATATTTATGCTACTTAGTTAGTGTGTTTCCTTGCATTTGCTTAGCTATTTGTTGCTTAGTATAGTGTTTAAAGTCATTTTCGTGTGTTTGTAGGTTCAAAGTGTCAAGATGGCAAAAAGATGCATTTTGGAGCATTTTAGAGCAAATCTGGGCTTGGAATGGATAACACAAGCAATGGGCATGAAGATGGACGAATTTGGAGTTTAAATGGAGTTGGGAATATGTTTCATGGTTGGAGAAATAAATTCAAATCATTGAAGATAAGGAATCAGCTCAAAAGAAGGAGGATTATCCAAAACATTATCCAAACAACCTTATCTTATCTTAACAAACCTTATCCTATCCTAATCCTTTTCTAATTCAATTCCTGGTACAATGAGGGTTTATTTTCTGATTGGGGGACATTTAAATTAAGTTTCTAGAAACCCTAAGCCCTACCGCAGACCACCACCCTCCATACACAACCATTCACGCCAGAAATCATCCACCACCCCCTGCCGTGCCATATCATCCACACAATCCCAGAAAACCCCTCTTGTGCCGCAGCTATTCAAGGAAGGAGAAGGTGCCACTCTAAGTCGTGACTACTGCTGGAGCGTTCTTAGGTGTTGTCTATCCTTGTTTTCAATGTTTCAATTCAGTATTCTTTGTTTAATTGCTGTCATGAGGAACTAAACCCCTATTAGTTAGAGGGGGAATTTGAAGCCATGAATATATGTTTCTTATGATTTGATTCACTCCAGTTATGATTTCATAAATTGTGAATGTGGTTTGCTTAACTGTTTTATTAAGAACTTGTTCTTGTGTGTTGATTAAGGATGCATACTTAGTTTACATGCATGAATTTGATGCTAGGATATAAGGGAATTTCACCTAATCGTTATGAACTTATATTCACAAGTAGTAAAGGTTGCTAGTCACAATCATGTTAAGTAAACCCTAGGCTGGATTAACATGCGTATTCCATAGTTATGAATGCCTTGTCAATGTTTATGATTTCCATGGAACTTAATGATCTTTGATATGTATCTCTATCATGCGTATTCCATAGTTAGGGAACTTGATAAGAATAATTTGGTTGTGATGCGTTATCCATTCAATTCAATGAACTTAGGGAAATCTGGGAATTAATTAGTTCAATACAATTAATTCGGAACATTGTCATTCATGGTTTATCGAAAGAGTAACTGGGAATCAAGTTGTATGCATATGTTTATGTGTGGATAAGGATCCTTCTAACTAGCCATTCACCCATTCAAATCACCAATTTCGTGCCTTTTTAAGTTGTCTTTACAATTTTGTTTGTTTAAGTTTAAATTCGTTCAAAAACAAATCCCCCTTTATTTTGAAGTGTTAGAATAGTTAAAATCTGTTTTGATTTGTGTTTTTAAGTGTCTTGAGTCAAGTTAAAATCTATTTTCGTCCAAAGTAGTGTTTAGAGTTCAAAACTGCCCAGTTTGTGTTTTTAGGCAGTTTTGAGTGTTTTTGTGCTGTTTTGAGTCTTTTGAGTTGTTTTAGTGTTTTAGAATTTAGTCTTGCATTCTTTGAGTCTAGTTTAGTGTTTTAAACTTTGTTTTTACGTTTTTGAGTCAGATTCAAGTGTTTAGCAATCCCTCCTAATCCCCGGTCCAGAACGATCCCTACTTATACATATACTACAACTGTCAAGAAGAGGGTTTAATTTGTGTGTCAAGTAATTCTCACATCAAATTTTGGCGCCGTTGCCGGGGATTAGCAAACTTGCTAATCTCCCTAGTTTCTGCCGTGTATTTTAACTTGTTTTTGTTTCTGTTTTGCTTAGTTTTCTGATTTGTTTTGTTTTCTTTGTTTTAGGTACTAGTGTATGACTCGAAGTTCTCAACCCGTTCACGCACATATCTTGGAGTTTAACGACGATTTTGAGCGAGATTTGAGAAGGAAGAGGAAGCACCCAGAACCTGATCTACTTAGTTCAAGTTCTAATTCCGAATCTGAAGTTGAAATTGAAGAGGATTTGGAAGAGGAGCACGACATGGCTGCAGATAACCGAACAATCAAAGAACTTTCAGCTTCGGGATTGGACAATGCGACCCCTTTATGCATTCAATATCCTAGGGCGGCTCAAGGCAAGACTGATGAGTTTGAATTGAAGTCTAGCTTGTTGCACCACATCCCCAAATTCCACGGGTTGTCCATGGAAGATCCGAACAAGCACTTGAAGGAATTTGAAGTGGTTTGTTCAAGCATGACCCCTGTCAATGTTGATGGGAGTATATTGAAGATGAAAGCCTTTCCATTCTCTCTTTTGGAAAAGGCTAAGGATTGGCTCTACGAACTAGCACCTGGAACCGTTACTTCATGGGAAAGCATGAAGCGCGCATTCTTAGAGAAATTTTTCCCAACTTCAAGAGTCATTCTCTTGAGGAAAAAGATAAGTGGCATTCAACAAAACCAAGGGGAATCGTTTCCAGCCTATTATGAGCGGTTCAAGGCGCTTGTTGCTTCTTGTCCACAACACCAAATGAAGGAAGAGCTTCTCCTCCAATATTTCTATGAAGGACTTCTCCCCATTGAGAGACAAATGCTTGATGCTTCAGCGGGAGGAGCTTTGGTTGACAAAACACCCGTGGCTGCCAAGACTCTAATTGCAAATCGAGCCTTGAATGCGCAACAATACGAAGGAGTTGGACAGAGAGAAGGGCCACGGCAACAACAAGTGAATGAGGTAAATGCAATTTCAGAATTACAATCTCAAATGGCTAATCTCACTCTTCTTTTGTCACAGGTTGTGGATGGAAACAAAGCACAAGGCCCGGCCATATGTGGAGTGTGTTCTATGCAGGGACATCTCAACGATCAATGCCCTCAATTGATTGAGAATGGGGGGTGGGAAACTGCCCAAGCCGTGGGTTTCCAAGGCCAAACCCAACAAAGACACGACCCATACTCAAACACATACAATCCGGGATGGAGAGATCATCCAAACTTCAAGTGGAGGGATTCTCAGCAAGCACAGCCACAAAGCGGATTTGGACAGCCCCCTGGGATGTTTCCAAGGCCATATGCAGCCACACAACCTCAACCAATTTCGGCCCAAACCAATTCAGGTTCGTTGTTAGATAATGATAAAATTCTTCAAGTACTAACCTCTTTGACGCAGGACATACAGAGCATAAAGAATCAAGCTAAAGAGGTGGCCGAATTGAAGAAACAAATGGGGCAAATGGCTGAATTCATGGGCCAATTCAGAGAACAAGGCAGATTGCCTAGTTCAACCGTTGTTAATCCTAAAGGAGGATTTGAAACCGCCAATGCAATCACGTTGAGAAGTGGTAAACAGGTTAGAACGGACCCACAACCATCTAGATCAAGTCAAGAAGAGGACACGAAGCTGCAATTGGAGGAGGATGAATCACCCAAACCCACGGCAAGGAAAGAGACATCTTTGCCGCAGCCAATTCCCACTTCTAAACCATCCCCAACCATCAAGGTAGGTTCCAATTCGAATTCTTCTAGCTCTACTCCACTAATTGTGCCCTTTCCTGGCAGGTTGCGGCAATCAAAGAAAGAGGATGCTGAAAAAGACATTCTAGAGACATTCCGGAAAGTTCAAGTCAATATCCCACTCCTTGATGCAATAAAACAAGTCCCAGGGTATGCTAAGTTTTTGAAAGAGCTTTGTACAACAAGGAGAAGGATTTCTAACAAAGAAGTGGTTCAAGTAAGTGAGAATGTCTCTGCTGTTTTACAAAGGAAATTACCCCCTAAATGCAAAGATCCGGGTAGTTTTACAATTCCTTGTGTTATTGGAAATACTCGTTTTGAATCTGCCATGTTAGACTTAGGTGCATCTATAAATGTCATGCCATATTCTGTTTATGCATCTATGAATCTAGGAGAGCTTAAAAATGATGGTGTTATTATCCAATTAGCCGATCGATCTAATGCATACCCAAAAGGAGTTTTGGAAGATGTTTTGGTGCAGGTAGACCACTTGATTTTTCCTGCAGATTTCTATGTGCTTGACATGGAGGATTCAGACCATTCCCATCCATTACCACTCTTACTTGGCCGACCATTCATGAAAACAGCCCAAACCAAGATTGATGTGGCCAAGGGAACGTTAACTATGAAGTTTGGTGGTGATAAGATTAAATTTAATGTTTCTAAGTCTGTTGAGAATCCTAACATTGTTCGTTCTTGTTTTGCCATGGATCAAATAAAAAAGATAGGGCCGGACCGTTCAAGCACAAAGGATTCATCAAGAACCATACAAAACGAGGGAATTGGAGTGGAGCACAAGGACCATACAGCCACTGCCCTCAAAATGCCCCAATTGGTCGAAAATATCATGGGGAAGAATGTTCATAGTGCTGCCACTTCATTGCAGTACATTGGTAAGCCATCTATTCCAGATTCGATTCCCATTTCAACTAATAGGTTGTTACCTTGTATGGTGCAGATTCCCAATCAAATCCAAGTTGGTGGGCACGATTACACAGATTTTAGGATGTTCAATGCCACAATCCGGAAGGATCACTATCCCTTACCATTCAAAGATCCAATGCACGAGCTGTTTGAGGAGCATGTGGTGGAAGAACTACCTCTGCATGCCGTGGGTACCATGGGAACTTAAATGGAAGTATCGTCCGGCTGGAAGACGTTAAAGCAAGCGCTTCTTGGGAGGCAACCCATGCAAATAAAGACGACCTAGGAACTCTCCGGCTCCACAACCAGATTTGCATTTCTAAACCCTACTCATTATTGCTTTTCCTTTGCCATTTTGTTATGTTAGTTAGTTGTGTTGATTGCTGTTTGCTTTCTGTGAGTATATGTTTGAAACATTGAGGACAATGTTTGGTTTAAGTGTGGGGGGTAACAAAGTGTTTTTTGCATGAAATTCGTGGGTTTTTATCACCTATCACTTTGAATGTTGTTTTCAGTGTTTTTAAGTGTTTTTAAGCTGTTTTGGAGTCTTTTAGTGTGTTTTGAAAAGAAAATCCGAAAATACCATAAAAATTTGAAAAATTGTTTTGAAAAACCCAAAAAGAGTTGTTTTTGTATGTTTGTTTGTGTCTTAGGGTACCTTCCAACACAATGATGAGGATTTGGTTCTTAATTGCATGACTATTGAGGAAAGTTATAAACATGGATGGAGGTTTGAATTGCTCTCTGGTTTATGCTTGATTATGGTTATAGTTCATGAATTCATGTTTAATCACAAGAGAAAAAATCAGTTTTTGTAACATGCTTGAAGGAAGTAACTCAAACTAACGCTACAACCCTGAGAGACTTGAGCCTTTAACGTTCTTTGGAGAGTTTAAAATCTGTGCATTCTTTGTTTTCTAAAGTCGTTGCATGATCTCATTATACTTTGCTTGGTTGCTACTTAGAAGGCGTTTCATTATTTAGTTCCAAATACTAGAACTCATACCCGTTTCATTCAAAGCATGAAATTGATTAGCATAACACATATTCAAGATGAAGTTGTTTAGTTTAAAACCAGAGCCAAAAAGCCTAACCCTTTGCATATGTATTGTAGGTTTAACCCTTTTGAGCCTTGTTTAGCATATGTTCTTTGTTTACCCACATTATCCTTACCTAGCCTAGATTAGGACCATCCTTACCCTTGTTCTTAAGGCATAGTGAGCATGACCTAAGAATGAATTCCCTTTGTTCGTTATTTGGGCGGCAAAACAAGTGTGGGGGAAGGGATTTATGTGTCTGATTGTGTGCCAACAAAGTATCAAACAAGGGCACGGGTGAAGAAGAAAAGAGAGAGAAAAAAAGAAGAGAAAAATTCGTGTGAAAAAGAAAAGAAAAAAGAAAAGTTGTGAAAAAGTATGAAAAGTGTTCAAAATAAGTGAGATTAGAGCTCACAAGTGTTGATTGTTGAAGAAGGGGTCCAAAAAGTTGAATTCGGCCCTAAAGTATGTGTGATTTTCCCTTTATGTATCAAAGTGTACGGCTGCATTCAAGAAAGGGAGTTCTAAGTGTCATATTCATTACTTTGCTTGCTATTGCTTTAAGAACGTTTGTTTTTCCTATCCTTTCTTTGTTAGCCAATACCCCCTAGCCCCGTTATAACCCTATACTTCAATCTTGAGTGTTGTGTGTTTCAATATGTGGAGTTTGGGGTTGGTATGAGCATATGGTGTCCCTGGTTCTCGCGTTTAAGTAGTAGCATTCCATTCATGAGATCATATATATACATGCTTAATAGCTCCAGAAATTGCTTTCTTTGTTATAAACATATGTGAGTGTTTGTTTTCATGTTTACATCAATCTTCTCACATATACTTAGTATAGGGAGTGTAGTTAGAAAATCTGAGTGAAAATAAGAGTGTACCTAGTGAGGAATTGAGTGAATTCTCTAAGGCATGTTACTACGTTTAAAACATTGTTTTAATTGGTTAAATGAGAGCTAATGAATGGTGACTGTGATTAAGTATGTGCTAAAGGGTGGGGAAGACTAAAAGCTATGGTTATGATGATCTTAAATATGTCATGTATGTTGGAAATCCCTGAGGTGAAAGTTGGAAGGTCTAGTTTGTTTAGTGTTTGTTTCGTTTTGTTTGTTTTGTTTTGCTTGAGGACTAGCAAAAGCTAAGTGTGGGGGAATTTGATAGGAGCATATTTATGCTACTTAGTTAGTGTGTTTCCTTGCATTTGCTTAGCTATTTGTTGCTTAGTATAGTGTTTAAAGTCATTTTCGTGTGTTTGTAGGTTCAAAGTTGATAGGAGCATATTTATGCTACTTAGTTAGTGTGTTTCCTTGCATTTGCTTAGCTATTTGTTGCTTAGTATAGTGTTTAAAGTCATTTTCGTGTGTTTTTAGGTCCAAGAAGCAAAGTTGGCAAAAAGAGACATTTTGGAGCATTTTAGAGCAAATCTGGGCTTGGAATGGATAGCACAAGCAATGGGCATGAGGATGGACGAATTTGGAGTTTAAATGGAGTTGGGAATATGTTTCAAGGTTGGAGAAATAAATTCAAAACATTGAAGATAAGGAATCAGCTCAAAAGAAGGAGAATTATCCAAAACATTATCCAAAACAACCTTATCTTATCTTATCTTATCCAATCCTTATCTTATCTTAACAAACCTTATCCTATCCTAATCCTTTTCTAATTCAATTCCTGGTACAATGAGGGTTTTAATTTCAGTTTAGGAGACATAAAAACCTTATCTCCTCCATGCCGCACCTAGCCTTCTAGAATATCTGATTTCCTTGCCTTGCAAGGCTTTCTAGAAGCCTTATCCCACCTTATCCTATTGTGCCGCACCTTAGGCCCTTTCCCATTGGAAATCTGATTGTTTTGAGCCTATTTCTGAATGGATTTGGTTTTCTAGAAGTCCCAATCTGATTCACCTAGGGTTTTGGTGCCTATATATATACAAATCAATCCTTTGCCGTGCACACCACCCTCCATACACAACCAATCACGCCAGAAATCATCCCCTACCCCCTGCCGTGCCATATTATCCACACAAACCCAGAAAACCCCTCTTGTGCCGCAGCTATTCAAGGAAGGAGAAGGTGCTACTCTAAGTCGTGACTACTGCTGGAGCGTTCTTAGGTGTTGTCTATCCTTGTTTTCAATGTTTCAATTCAGTTTTCTTTGTTTAACTGCTGTCATGAGGAACTAAACCCCTATTAGTTAGAGGGGGAATTTGAAGCCATGAATATATGTTTCTTATGATTTGATTCACTCCAGTTACGATTTCATAAAGTATGAATGTGGTTTACTTTTCTGTGCTTATTAAGAACTTGTTTATGTATGTGGGTTGGGGGTCGACACTTGATTTGCATGCATGAATTTGATGCTAGAATATAAGGGAATTTCACCTAATCGTTATGAACTTATATTCACAAGTAGTAAAGGTTGCTAGTCACAATTGTGTTAAGTAAACCCTAGGCTGGATTAACATGCGTCTTCCATAGTTATGAATGCCTTGTCAATGTTTATGATTTCCATGGAACTTAATGATCTTTGATATGTATCTCTATCATGCGTATTCCATAGTTAGGGAACTTGATAAGAATAATTTGGTTGTGATGCGTTATCCATTCAATTCAATGAACTTAGGGAAATCTGGGAATTAATTAGTTCAATACAATTAATTCAAAGCATTGTCATTCATAGTTTATCGAAAGAGTAACTGGGAATCAAGTTGTATGCATATGTTTATGTGTGGATAAGGATCCTTCTAACTAGCCATTCACCCATCTAAGTCCCCAATTTCGTGCAGATTTCATTAAGTACTTTAAGTTTCTTGTTTTGTTTTCAAATTCGTTCAAAAACAAACCCCCCTTTACTTGTTGAGTCATATTAGTTAAAATCTGTTTTGATTTGTGTTTTTAAGTGTCTTGAGTCAAGTTAAAGTCTATTTTCGTCCAAAGTAGTGTTAGAGTTCAAAACTGCCCAGTTTGTGTTTTTAGGCAGTTTTGAGTGTTTTTGTGCTGTTTTGAGTCTTTTGAGTTGTTTTAGTGTTTTAGAATTTAGTCTTGCATTCTTTGAGTCTAGTTTAGTGTTTTAAACTTTGTTTTTACGTTTTTGAGTCTTATTTGTGTTGATTAGCATCCCTAGTTAATCCCCGGTTTAGAACGATCCCTACTTGCATCTTTACTACAATTGTCATCAATAGGGTTTAATTTGTGTGTCAAGTAATTCTCACATCAAATTTTGGCGCCGTTGCCGGGGATTAGCAAACTTGCTAATCTCCCTAGTTTCTGCCGTGTATTTTAACTTGTTTTTGTTTCTGTTTTGCTTAGTTTTCTGATTTGTTTTGTTTTCTTTGTTTTAGGTACTAGTGTATGACTCGAAGTTCTCAACCCGTTCACGCACATATCTTGGAGTTTAACGACGATTTTGAGCGAGATTTGAGAAGGAAGAGGAAGCACCCAGAACCTGATCTACTTAGTTCAAGTTCTAATTCCGAATCTGAAGTTGAAATTGAAGAGGATTTGGAAGAGGAGCACGACATGGCTGCAGATAACCGAACAATCAAAGAACTTTCAGCCTCGGGATTGGACGATGCGACCCCTTTATGCATTCAATATCCTAGGGCGGCTCAAGGCAAAACTGATGAGTTTGAATTGAAGTCTAGCTTGTTGCACCACATCCCCAAATTCCACGGGTTGTCCATGGAAGATCCAAACAAGCACTTGAAGGAATTTGAAGTGGTTTGTTCAAGCATGACCCCTGTCAATGTTGATGGGAGTATATTGAAGATGAAAGCCTTTCCATTCTCTCTTTTGGAAAAGGCTAAGGATTGGCTCTACGAACTAGCACCTGGAACCGTTACTTCATGGGAAAGCATGAAGCGCGCATTCTTAGAGAAATTTTTCCCAACTTCAAGAGTCATTCTCTTGAGGAAAAAGATAAGTGGCATTCAACAAAGCCAAGGGGAATCGTTTCCAGCCTATTATGAGCGGTTCAAGGCGCTTGTTGCTTCTTGTCCACAACACCAAATGAAGGAAGAGCTTCTCCTCCAATATTTCTATGAAGGACTTCTCCCCATTGAGAGACAAATGCTTGATGCTTCAGCGGGAGGAGCTTTGGTTGACAAAACACCCGTGGCTGCCAAGACTCTAATTGCAAATCGAGCCTTGAATGCGCAACAATACGAAGGAGTTGGACAGAGAGAAGGGCCACGGCAACAACAAGTGAATGAGGTAAATGCAATTTCAGAATTACAATCTCAAATGGCTAATCTCACTCTTCTTTTGTCACAGGTTGTGGATGGAAACAAAGCACAAGGGCCGGCCATATGTGGAGTGTGTTCTATGCAGGGACATCTCAACGATCAATGCCCTCAATTGATTGAGAATGGGGGTTGGGAAACTGCCCAAGCCGTGGGTTTCCAAGGCCAAACCCAACAAAGACACGACCCATACTCAAACACATACAATCCGGGATGGAGAGATCATCCAAACTTCAAGTGGAGGGATTCTCAGCAAGCACAGCCACAAAGTGGATTTAGACAGCCCCCTGGGATGTTTCCAAAGCCGTATGCAGCCCCACAACCTCACCCAACTTCGGCCCAAACCAATTCAGGTTCGTCATTAAATAATGATAAAATTCTTCAAGCACTAACCTCTTTGACGCAGGACATGCAGAGCATAAAACATCAAGTTAAAGAGGTGGATGAATTGAAGAAACAAATGGGTCAAATGGCTGAATTCATGGGCCAATTCCGAGAACAAGGCAGGTTGCCTAGTTCAACCATTGTTAATCCTAAGGGAGGATTTGAAACTGCCCACGCAATCACGTTGAGAAGTGGTAAGCAGGTTGGAACTGATTCACAACCATCTAGATCAAGTCAAGAAGAGGACAAGAAGCTGCAATTGGAGGAGGATGAAGCACCCAAACCCACGGCAAGGAATGCACAATCCTTGCCGCAGCCAATCCCCACTCCTAAACCGTCCTCAACCATCAAGGTAAGTTCCAATATGAATTCTTCAAGTTCTACTCCACTAAGTGTGCCCTTTCCTGGCAGGTTGCGGCAATCAAAGAAAGAGGATGCTGAAAAAGACATTCTAGAGACATTCCGGAAAGTTCAAGTCAATATCCCACTCCTTGATGCAATAAAGCAAGTCCCAAGGTATGCTAAGTTTTTGAAAGAGCTTTGTACAACAAGGAGAAGGATTTCTAACAAAGAAGTGGTTCAAGTAAGTGAGAATGTCTCTGCTGTTTTACAAAGGAAATTACCCCCTAAATGCAAAGATCCGGGTAGTTTTACAATTCCTTGCGTTATTGGTAGTACTAAGTTTGAACATGCCATGTTAGACTTAGGTGCATCTATAAATGTCATGCCATACTCTATTTATGCATCTATGAATTTAGGAGAGCTTAAAAATGATGGTGTTATTATCCAATTAGCCGATCGTTCTAACGCATATCCAAAAGGAGTTTTGGAAGATGTTTTGGTGCAGGTTGGAAATCTGATTTTTCCAGCGGATTTTTATGTGCTTGACATGGAGGATACACCCCATTCTACCCCATTGCCGATCCTCCTTGGGAGACCTTTCATGAAAACAGCCCGCACCAAGATCGATGTGTTCAAAGGGACGTTGACAATGGAATTTGATGGGGAAGTTATTGATTTCAATCTTGCTGAAACTATTAAATTTCCTAAAGAAAATCATTCTTGTTTTGCTATTGATATATTCGATGAATTGGCGCAGGATTACCTCGATTCCTTGGATAGGGACCCCCTTGAATCAACAATTGCACAAGAAATTGGGCAAAAACCCAATATTGCCGTGCCTATAAGTGAAGAAGAGGCCGAGATGGTGGCTGCCCTAGAGTCACTACCTCAGCACCATGGTAAGCCTTCAAAACCAATTTCAATTCCAATTTCTACTAACAAGTTGTTACCCTCAGTGATTCAGGCACCCGTACTTGAGCTTAAACCATTGCCGGATCATTTGAAGTACGTCTTTTTGGGAGATAACGAGACATTGCCCGTCATTGTATCCTCCACACTCACGGCAACAGAGGAAGGAAAGTTAATTCAGGTGTTGAAAGAGCACAAAACAGCCATTGGATGGACATTGGCCGATATTAGGGGGATTAGCCCTACAACATGCATGCATCGCATACTTCTAGAGGAGGAGGCTAAACCAACTCGAGAGGCTCAACGCCGACTCAACCCTCCAATGATGGAAGTTGTGAAGAAGGAAATTATAAAGCTTCTTGATTGTGGAGTAATTTATCCAATCTCAGATAGCCGTTGGGTTTCACCGGTGCAATGTGTTCCAAAGAAATCCGGAGTCACTGTGGTGAAGAATGCCGAGAATGAACTTGTGCCCACACGTATCCAAACAGGTTGGAGAGTGTGCTTTGACTATAGGAAGCTAAACGCCACCACGAGGAAGGACCACTTCCCTTTGCCGTTCATTGATCAAATGCTTGAAAGCTTTGAAGTATTTGTTCACCAAGAAAGAGGCCAAACCAAGACTCATTCGCTGGATGCTTCTTCTCCAAGAGTTCGATATTGAAATCCGGGACAAGAAGGGGAGTGAAAACGTGGTGGCTGATCACTTGAGCCGTATGGTGCATGAGGAGGATGCCGTGCCTATCCAAGAGACATTCCCAGATGAGCAGCTGCTGTCCATCAAGGTAAGTGAGCCATGGTATGCCGATGTAGTAAATTATTTGGTGTCTAAACACATTCCAAGAGAGCTAAACAAGCACCAAAGTGATAAACTTAAAAAGGATGCACGTTCTTATGTTTGGGATGACCCATATTTGTGGAAATATTGCCCTGATCAGGTTCTACGTAGGTGTGTGCATGATTCTGAGTTTAATTCAATTTTAACTTTTTGTCACACCTATGCATGTGGAGGTCACTTTGGTACTCAAAGAACAGCACATAAAGTTTTAGAATGTGGATTTTATTGGCCTACTATCTTTAGAGATGCTAGAACTTTTTGTATGACTTGTGATAGATGTCAAAGAACGGGCAATATAGGTCCTAAACAACAAATGCCGCAGCACCCCATATTTAGTGTTGAAATCTTTGATGTTTGGGGTATTGATTTCATGGGTCCTTTTCCTTCCTCACATGGGTTCCTTTATATTTTGCTTGCTGTGGATTATGTGTCGAAATGGGTGGAAGCAAAAGCCACCCGAACTAATGATTCTAAAGTGGTTGCAGATTTTGTTAGAACTACCATATTTGCTAGATTTGGAATGCCAAGAGTCCTAATCAGTGATGGGGGCTCCCATTTTTGCAATCGAACCATTGAGGCGCTGCTCAAGAAGTATAATGTCACGCATAAGGTTTCAACACCTTATCACCCTCAAACCAGTGGGCAAGCCGAGGTTTCAAATAGAGAAATCAAGCAGATTTTGGAGAAAACTGTAGGGCCAACTCGGAAGGATTGGAGTTTGCGTTTGAATGATGCATTGTGGGCATATCGCACTGCCTATAAAACCCCAATTGGAATGTCCCCATTTCGGCTAGTCTATGGGAAACCATGTCATCTTCCCGTCGAGTTAGAACATCGTGCACATTGGGCTGTCAAAACATTCAACATGGACATTGATGCCGCAGGTCTTCATAGAAAGCTTCAATTGAATGAGCTAGAAGAAATTAGGAATGAAGCTTATGAGAATGCACGGATCTACAAGGAGAAAACAAAGGCATTCCATGACAAGATGATTCGTAGCAAGCTGTTCTCTATAGGGCAGAAAGTGTTACTTTTCAATTCTCGCCTTCGTCTATTTCCAGGTAAGTTGCGTTCTAAGTGGATTGGTCCTTTTGTGGTTACTAATGTTTTTCCTCATGGTGCAGTCCAAATTCAAAGTTTAAAAACGCAACAAGAATTCAAAGTGAATGGACATCGATTGAAGCCATATTATGAGCACTTTGGGTAACAAAGTGTTTTTGCATGAAATTCGTGGGTTTTTATCACCTATCACTTTGAATGTTGTTTTCAGTGTTTTTAAGTGTTTTTAAGCTGTTTTGGTGTGTTTTAGTGTGTTTTGAAAAGAAAATCCGAAAATACCATAAAAATTTGAAAAATTGTTTTGAAAAACCCAAAAAGAGTTGTTTTTGTGTGTTTGTTTGTGTCTTAGGGTACCTTCCAACACAATGATGAGGATTTGGTTTTTAATTGCATAACTGTTAAAGAAAGTTACAAACATGGATTGAAGTTTGAATTGCTCTTTGGTATATGCTTGGTTGTAGTTGACATTCATGAATTCACATGTAATCACAAAAAGGATAAAATCAGTTTTTGTAACATGCTTGAAGGAAGTAACTCAAACTAACGCTACAACCCTGAGAGACTTGAGCCTTTAACGTTCTTTGGAGAGTTAAAAATCTGTGCATTCTTTGTTTTCTAAAGTCGTTGCATGATCTCATTATTCTTTGCTTGGTTGCTACTTAGAAGGCGTTTCATTATATAGTTCCAAATACTAGAATTCATACCCGTCTCATTCAAAGCATGAAATTGATTAGCATAACACATAATCAAGATGAAGTTGTTTAGTTTAAAACCAGAGCCAAAAAGCCTAACCCTTTGCATATGTATTGTAGGTTTAACCCTTTTGAGCCTTGTTTAGCCTATGTTCTTTGTTTACCCACATTATCCTTACCTAGCCTAGATTAGGACCATCCTTACCCTTGTTCTTAAGGCGTAGCTAAGCATGACCTAAGAATGAATTCCCTTTGTTCGTTATTTGGGCAAAACAAGTGTGGGGGAAGGGATTTATGTGTCTGATTGTGTGCCAACAAAGTATAAAGAGGGCACGGGTAGAAGAAGAAAAAAAGAAAAAGAAAAAAAAAAAGAAAAAAGAGAAAAATTCGTGTGAAAAAGAAAAGGAAAAGAAAAGTTGTGAAAAAGTATGAAAAGTGTTCAAAATAAGTGAGATTAAAGCTCACAAGTGTTGGTTGTTGAAGAAGGGGTCCAAAACGTTGAAATTGGCCCTAAAAATATGTGTTTTCTTCCCCTTTGTGTTCAAAGTGTGCGGCTGCATTCAAGAAAGGGAGTTCTAAGTGTCATATTCATTGCTTTGCTTGCTATTGCTTTAAGAACGTTTGTTTTCCTTACCTTTCTTTGTTAGCCAATACCCCCTAGCCCCGTTATAACCCTATACTTCAATCTTGAGTGTTGTGTGTTTCAATATGTGGAGTTTGGGATTGGTATGAGCATATGGTGTCCCTGGTTCTCGCATCTAAGTAGTAGCATTCCGTTCATGAGATCATATCTATACATGCATTCCAGAAATTGCTTTCTTTGTCATAAACATATATGTGAGTATTAGTTTTCATATTTACATCAATCTTCTCACATATAACTAGTATAGGGAGTGTAGTCAGAAAATCTGTGTGATTGAGTGCATATCTAGTAAGGAATTGAGGGATTCTCTAAGGCATGTTACTACATTCAAAATGTTGTTTTAATTGATTAAATGCGAGCTAATGTGTGGTAACTTTGATTAAGTATGTGCTCAAGGGTAGGGATAACTAAAATCTGTGGGAGTAATGATCTTTGGCATGTTATGTATCATTGAAGATCCCTGAGGTGAACGTTGGAAGGTTTAGGTTACGTTTTGTTTGTTTTGTTTTGCTTGAGGACTAGCAAAAGCTAAGTGTGGGGGAATTTGATAGGAGCATATTTATGCTACTTAGTTAGTGTGTTTCCTTGCATTTGCTTAGCTATTTGTTGCTTAGTATAGTGTTTAAAGTCATTTTCGTGTGTTTTTAGGTCCAAGAAGCAAAGTTGGCAAAAAGAGACATTTTGGAGCATTTTAGAGCAAATCTGGGCTTGGAATGGATAGCACAAGCAATGGGCATGAGGATGGACGAATTTGGAGTTTAAATGGAGTTGGGAATATGTTTCAAGGTTGGAGAAATAAATTCAAAACATTGAAGATAAGGAATCAGCTCAAAAGAAGGAGAATTATCCAAAACATTATCCAAAACAACCTTATCTTATCTTATCTTATCCAATCCTTATCTTATCTTAACAAACCTTATCCTATCCTAATCCTTTTCTAATTCAATTCCTGGTACAATGAGGGTTTTAATTTCAGTTTAGGAGACATAAAAACCTTATCTCCTCCATGCCGCACCTAGCCTTCTAGAATATCTGATTTCCTTGCCTTGCAAGGCTTTCTAGAAGCCTTATCCCACCTTATCCTATTGTGCCGCACCTTAGGCCCTTTCCCATTGGAAATCTGATTGTTTTGAGCCTATTTCTGAATGGATTTGGTTTTCTAGAAGTCCCAATCTGATTCACCTAGGGTTTTGGTGCCTATATATATACAAATCAATCCTTTGCCGTGCACACCACCCTCCATACACAACCAATCACGCCAGAAATCATCCCCTACCCCCTGCCGTGCCATATTATCCACACAAACCCAGAAAACCCCTCTTGTGCCGCAGCTATTCAAGGAAGGAGAAGGTGCTACTCTAAGTCGTGACTACTGCTGGAGCGTTCTTAGGTGTTGTCTATCCTTGTTTTCAATGTTTCAATTCAGTTTTCTTTGTTTAACTGCTGTCATGAGGAACTAAACCCCTATTAGTTAGAGGGGGAATTTGAAGCCATGAATATATGTTTCTTATGATTTGATTCACTCCAGTTACGATTTCATAAAGTATGAATGTGGTTTACTTTTCTGTGCTTATTAAGAACTTGTTTATGTATGTGGGTTGGGGGTCGACACTTGATTTGCATGCATGAATTTGATGCTAGAATATAAGGGAATTTCACCTAATCGTTATGAACTTATATTCACAAGTAGTAAAGGTTGCTAGTCACAATTGTGTTAAGTAAACCCTAGGCTGGATTAACATGCGTCTTCCATAGTTATGAATGCCTTGTCAATGTTTATGATTTCCATGGAACTTAATGATCTTTGATATGTATCTCTATCATGCGTATTCCATAGTTAGGGAACTTGATAAGAATAATTTGGTTGTGATGCGTTATCCATTCAATTCAATGAACTTAGGGAAATCTGGGAATTAATTAGTTCAATACAATTAATTCAAAGCATTGTCATTCATAGTTTATCGAAAGAGTAACTGGGAATCAAGTTGTATGCATATGTTTATGTGTGGATAAGGATCCTTCTAACTAGCCATTCACCCATCTAAGTCCCCAATTTCGTGCAGATTTCATTAAGTACTTTAAGTTTCTTGTTTTGTTTTCAAATTCGTTCAAAAACAAACCCCCCTTTACTTGTTGAGTCATATTAGTTAAAATCTGTTTTGATTTGTGTTTTTAAGTGTCTTGAGTCAAGTTAAAGTCTATTTTCGTCCAAAGTAGTGTTAGAGTTCAAAACTGCCCAGTTTGTGTTTTTAGGCAGTTTTGAGTGTTTTTGTGCTGTTTTGAGTCTTTTGAGTTGTTTTAGTGTTTTAGAATTTAGTCTTGCATTCTTTGAGTCTAGTTTAGTGTTTTAAACTTTGTTTTTACGTTTTTGAGTCTTATTTGTGTTGATTAGCATCCCTAGGTAATCCCCGGTTTAGAACGATCCCTACTTGCATCTTTACTACAATTGTCATCAATAGGGTTTAATTTGTGTGTCAAGTAATTCTCACATCAAAAGTGTCAAGATGGCAAAAAGATGCATTTTGGAGCATTTTAGAGCAAATCTGGGCTTGGAATGGATAACACAAGCAATGGGCATAAAGATGGACGAATTTGGAGTTTAAATGGAGTTGGGAATATGTTTCATGGTTGGAGAAATAAATTCAAATCATTGAAGATAAGGAATCAGCTCAAAAGAAGGAGGATTATCCAAAACATTATCCAAACAACCTTATCTTATCTTAACAAACCTTATCCTATCCTAATCCTTTTCTAATTCAATTCCTGGTACAATGAGGGTTTATTTTCTGATTGGGGGACATTTAAATTAAGTTTCTAGAAACCCTAAGCCCTACCGCAGACCACCACCCTCCATACACAACCATTCACGCCAGAAATCATCCACCACCCCCTGCCGTGCCATATCATCCACACAATCCCAGAAAACCCCTCTTGTGCCGCAGCTATTCAAGGAAGGAGAAGGTGCCACTCTAAGTCGTGACTACTGCTGGAGCGTTCTTAGGTGTTGTCTATCCTTGTTTTCAATGTTTCAATTCAGTATTCTTTGTTTAATTGCTGTCATGAGGAACTAAACCCCTATTAGTTAGAGGGGGAATTTGAAGCCATGAATATATGTTTCTTATGATTTGATTCACTCCAGTTATGATTTCATAAATTGTGAATGTGGTTTGCTTAACTGTTTTATTAAGAACTTGTTCTTGTGTGTTGATTAAGGATGCATACTTAGTTTACATGCATGAATTTGATGCTAGGATATAAGGGAATTTCACCTAATCGTTATGAACTTATATTCACAAGTAGTAAAGGTTGCTAGTCACAATCATGTTAAGTAAACCCTAGGCTGGATTAACATGCGTATTCCATAGTTATGAATGCCTTGTCAATGTTTATGATTTCCATGGAACTTAATGATCTTTGATATGTATCTCTATCATGCGTATTCCATAGTTAGGGAACTTGATAAGAATAATTTGGTTGTGATGCGTTATCCATTCAATTCAATGAACTTAGGGAAATCTGGGAATTAATTAGTTCAATACAATTAATTCGGAACATTGTCATTCATGGTTTATCGAAAGAGTAACTGGGAATCAAGTTGTATGCATATGTTTATGTGTGGATAAGGATCCTTCTAACTAGCCATTCACCCATTCAAATCACCAATTTCGTGCCTTTTTAAGTTGTCTTTACAATTTTGTTTGTTTAAGTTTAAATTCGTTCAAAAACAAATCCCCCTTTATTTTGAAGTGTTAGAATAGTTAAAATCTGTTTTGATTTGTGTTTTTAAGTGTCTTGAGTCAAGTTAAAATCTATTTTCGTCCAAAGTAGTGTTTAGAGTTCAAAACTGCCCAGTTTGTGTTTTTAGGCAGTTTTGAGTGTTTTTGTGCTGTTTTGAGTCTTTTGAGTTGTTTTAGTGTTTTAGAATTTAGTCTTGCATTCTTTGAGTCTAGTTTAGTGTTTTAAACTTTGTTTTTACGTTTTTGAGTCAGATTCAAGTGTTTAGCAATCCCTCCTAATCCCCGGTCCAGAACGATCCCTACTTATACATATACTACAACTGTCAAGAAGAGGGTTTAATTTGTGTGTCAAGTAATTCTCACATCACATCTAAGTAGTAGCACTCCATTCATAAGATCATGTTGATGCGATGTAAAACAGCACACAAATTAAACCCTCTTGTTGTCAAATTGTAGTAAAGATGCAAGTAGGGATCGTTTTGGATCGGGGATTATGAGGGCTTGCTAAAACCTCTAAACTGACTCAAAAACATAAAAACAAAGTTAAAAACACTTAACAAGACTCACAAGACTCAAAACAAACTTAAAAGACTCAAAACCGACACTAGGGACTCATTTGGAGGAATTCTAGACTAGTAAGACTCAAAACACTAAATTAAACAAATTTAAACACACTTCTAACTAATCTAACACACTTAATTAAAGGGGGATTGGGTTTTGGATGAATTTAAAGTAAAACAAGTCAGAAACTAAAACTAAACAGATTTGCACAAAATTGGATTAAATTAGATGGATGATGGACTAGCTAGAGGGTTCTTCTCGACACATGACACACTTGCATACAAATCAATCTCCAGTTGCTTTTTCAATAAACCATGAATGACAATGCCTCAGATTAACCGTGCCATCACTACTTAACCCTCAGATTTTCCTTTAGTTATTGGATTGGATAGACATCATTCGACAACCCAAAGCATTCTTCAAAAGTTCGCTACATGCACATCATAATAGAGATACAATCAAAGATCATTACGTTCTACGAAAATCATAAGCATTGACAAAGCATTCGTAACTATGACATCATGATACTCATGCTAGGAATTTAACTTAACGCAATCGTGACCAGCAACCTTCCCTACTTGTGAATATAAGTTTGTAACGATTATGTGAAACTCCCTTATATTCTAGCATCAGATTCAAGCATGCAAACTAAGTAGGCCTCCTTAATCAACATACAAGAATAAGTTATCAATAAAACAGTTAAGCAAATTGCATTCACACTTTATGAAATCACAACTGGAATTAATCAATTCATATTGCAAATATGTTCATGGCTTCGAAATTTCCCCTAGCCAAAAGGGTTTAGCTCTTCATGTTCACCGTAAAACAAAGAGAAATTAAATTAAACATTGAAAACAAAGATAGATTACACCTAGAAACGTTCCAGCAATCCAACGTCTTGAATGGCTAGGCACGGCTTCAAGTTAATCATCTCCTTCTTCCTTTGTAGAGCTGCGGCACAAGGGGTTAAGGTGTGTAGAATGGGTGGTGATGGGTGGTAGAGGATGGATAGGTAGATAGGTGGATGGAATGGATGCAGAGAATGTGTTCAGGGATCCTTAATGGTGCGGCATATTGAGTTACTTATAGAGCAAGGGAGGGCCACGACTTTAATGTATTTTTAGGGAAGGTTTTAACTTTTGAAATCCCCAAGAAAAGGTTAACAAAAGTTAAGGAAATCAGGAAGGGAGATACTTAGCAGATTTGAAGAAAAGGAAAGGAGATATGATGTGAAATTAAATTGCACTCAAATTTAAACCCTATCAATGTAGTATGTGTAAGTAGGGATCGTTCTAGCCGGGGATTAGAAGGGATGCTAATCTACACTAATTAAACTCTAAAACACTAAACTAGACTGAAAAACACTAAACTAGGCTCAATTAACTCAAAACAGCAAATAGAACTCAAACTAGACAGTTTCTGGACTCTAGACACTCAAAATAATCTAATATGACTCAAAACACACAAACTAAGTTCCTAAGACTCAAAACTAACACTTAACGGTGATTTGGACGAAAATTAAACTAAAAAGACTCAAAGAACTAAAAGAAAACAGGTTTTGACTCTAAAAACAAGATTTAATGAAAGGGGGATTGTTTTTGACGAATTTAAAACTTAAAACAGAAACTTTGCATAAAACACTTTATAAAAACGAATTTGGTGAATTGAGAAGGGTGATAGGCTAGTTAGAGGGTTCCTTCTCCGCACATGAAACATATGCATATGAATCGATTCCCAGTTATTTTTCCAACAAACCGTGAATAACAATGCCCCAAATTAATTGTATTGAACTAATTAATTCTCAAATTTCCCTAGATTCATTGAATTGGATGGAATATGCACCGACAACCAAATTATTCTTTATTAAGCTCCCTAACTATGAAAAGCATGATAGAGACACGAAACAAAGATCATTAAGCTTTGTGAAAATCGTAAGAATTGACAAGGCATTCGTGACTATGAAAAGCATGACACTCCTGCCAAGAATTTACTTAACGCGATCGTGACTAGCAACCTCCACTACTTGTAAATATAAGTTTGTAACTATTAGGTGAAACTCCCTTATATTTTAGCATCAAATCCTAGCATGCAAACTAAGTGTGCACCCTTAATCAACATACAAGAATAAGTTTTAATCAAACAGTTAAGCAAACCACATCCACGATTCATGAAATCGTAACTGGAGCAAATCAATTCATATATAACATATAATCATGGCTTCGAATTCACCTCTAACTATAAAGAAATTAGTTCCTCATGTTCGCAATTAAACAAAGATAAATAAATTTAAACATTGAAAACAAAGGATAGAATACACCTAGAAACGCTCCAACGATCCAATGTCTTGAATGGCGAGCACGGCTCCAGATGGCTCCTCTCCTTCCTTGCACAACTGCGGCACAATGAGTGTGTGGTGGATGGAGGTAGTTGAGTTATGGTAGAGGGTGGTGGTCTGAATGGTGCAGCATAAAATTGTATTTATAGGGGAAGGGTGCGGCACAAACTTTTGGTGTAGGAAAAGGATTGCAAAATATAGTTTGTGTAGGAAAATAATAACACAATCCTAAGGGGAAAAGGTTATGTAATCCCAGCAGGAAATAGGACATCTAGAAGGTCAAAAACCCAAGGGATATAGGACAAAGGTGCGGCTCCTTTATAGGAGAGGATGACGTTCCTAGAAATCAGGTTTTTATGTCTCCTAAACTGAAATTAAAACCCTTTTATAGCAGGAATTAAGTTAGGAAAGGATTAGGATAGGATAAGGTTTGGATAAGATAAGGATAAGATAAGGTAGTTTGGATAATGTTTTGGATAATTCTCCTCTTTGTAGCTGATTCCTTATCTTCTTTGACTTGAATTATTTATTCAACTCTTTTGCACATTCCTAGCCTCTCTTGAACTTCAAATTCGTCCATCCATCTTGCTCCATACTTGTGCTATCCATTCCAAGCCCAAAAATGCTCCAAAACGCTCCAAAATGCATCTTTTTGCCAACTTTGCCAATTGGACCTACAAACATACGAAAATAACTTAAAACACTATAATAAGTAGAAACTAACTAAGAAAATGCAAGGAAACAAGCTAACAAAGTTGCATAAATATGCTCCTATCAAGATATGCGGCAGATTTTTTGAAGAAAAGGGAATGTGATTTTGTGCAAAAAATAGGAAAGGAGGGCCTCCCTTGCACGGCAAGGAAGGGGAAAGGACTTAGGGTGGTGCGGCAAAGGGTAGGAAGGTGCAAGGAAGGTTCAATTTGTGTCCTAAAATGCATAGGAGGTCTTCATTGTTGCTGGAACTTAGGGACATTTAGGATTAGGAAAGGTCAAACCAAAATAGGAAACATTGGCTTAACTTTCCTACTTCAAGTAGGAATCCATGTTTGAGTAGGAATCCTTCGTTGATTAGGAATCCTAACATCTTCAAGTCTTCAATTTCGTCCATTCCTTTTGCCCCAAGCATGTGATATCCATTCCAAGTGATAGGAGCATATTTATGCTATTTAGTTAGTGTGTTTCCTTGCATTTGCTTAGCTATTTGTTGCTTAGTATAGTGTTTAAAGTCATTTTCGTGTGTTTTTTAGGTCCAAGAAGCAAAGTTGGCAAAAAGATGCATTTTGGAGCATTTTAGAGCAAATCTGGGCTTGGAATGGATAGAACAAGCAATGGGCATGAAGATGGACGAATTTGGAGTTTAAATGAAGTTGGGAATATGTTTCAAGGTTGGAGAAATAAATTCAAATCATTGAAGATAAGGAATCAGCTCAAAAGAAGGAGGATTATCCAAAACATTATCCAAACAACCTTATCTTATCTTATCTTATCCAACCCTTATCTTATCTTAACAAACCTTATCCTATCCTAATCCTTTTCTAATTTAATTCCTGGTACAATGAGGGTTTATTTTCTGATTGGGGGACATTTAAATTGAGTTTCTAGAAACCCTAAGCCTTGCCGCACCTAGCTTTCCAGAAAACCTGATTTCCTTGCCTTGCAAGGCTTTCTAGAAGCCTTATCCCTCCTTATCCAAGTCTGCCGCACCTTAGGCCCTTTCCCATTGGAAATCTGATTGTTTTGAGCCTATTTCTGAATGGATTTGGCTTTCTAGAAGTCCCAATCTGATTCACCTAGGGTTTTGGTGCCTATATATATACTAATCAATCCTTTGCCGTGCACACACCCTTCATACACAACCATTCAGGCCAGAAATCATCCACCACCCCCTGCCATGCCATATCATCCACACAAACCCAGAAAACCCCTCGTGTGCCGCAGCTATTCAAGGAAGGAGAAGGTGCCACTCTAAGTCGTGACTACTGCTGGAGCGTTCTTAGGTGTTGTCTATCTTTGTTTTCAATGTTTCAATTCAGTTTTCTTTGTTTAATTGCTGTCATGAGGAACTAAACCCCTATTAGTTAGAGGGGGAATTTGAAGCCATGAATATATGTTTCTTATGATTTGATTTACTCCAGTTATGATTTCATAAATTGTGAATGTGATTTACTTATCTGTTTTATGAAGAACTTGTTCTTGTGTGTTGATTAAGGAGGCCTACTTAGTTTACATGCATGAATTTGATGCTAGGATATAAGGGAATTTCACCTAATCGTTATGAACTTATATTCACAAGTAGTAAAGATTGCTAGTCACAATTGTGTTAAGTAAATCCTAGGCAAGAGTAACATGCGTATTCCATAGTTATGAATGCCTTGTCAATGTTTATGATTTCCATGGAACTTAATGATCTTTGATATGTATCTCTATCATGCGTATTCCATAGTTAGGGGACTTGATAAGAATAATTTGGTTGTGATGCGTTATCCATTCAATTCAATGAACTTAGGGAAATTTGGGAATTAATTAGTGGAATACAATTAATTCGAAGCATTGTCATTCATGGTTTATCGAAAGAATAACTGGAAATCAATTCGTATGCATATGTTCATGTGTGGAGAAGAACCCTCTAACTAGTTTTCACCCCTGAATTCACCTTTATCTCTTTCAATTTACTTTGTTTGCTTAAATCTGCTTAGTTTTGCTTAAATCGTCCAAAAACCCCCCTAGTTCTTAATTGAGTCTTAGTTTGTTTAAATTCGTCCAAATCTGTCCCCTTTTAGTGTTTTGAGTCTAACTAGTCCAAAAGTCATCCAATTCACCCCTTAGAACCTGTTTTGAGTCTGTTTAAGTTAGTTTGGTTGTTTTGAGTCTATTTAGCCTGTTTTGAGTCTCTAGTGTCTAGAATCTGCCTAGTTGAGTTTTATTTGTTGTCTTAAGTTTGTTTTGTGTTATTTGAGTCAAGTTAGGTTGTCTAGAGTTAAAATTCGTTCAGATTGATCACTAGTACTTGTTTTCATTGTCTAGAGTCCAGTTTTAGTGTTTTAGAGTTTAATTTGTATAGATTAGCATCCCTTCTAATCCCCGGCCTTAAACGATCCCTACTTTCATATACTACGTCGATAGGGTTTTAATTTGAGTGTCAAGTAATTCTCACATCAAATTTTGGCGCCGTTGCCGGGGATTAGCAAACTTGCTAATCTCCCTAGTTTTCTGCCGTGTATTTTAACTTGTTTTTGTTTCTGTTTTGCTTAGTTTTCTGATTTGTTTTGTTTTCTTTGTTTTAGGTACTAGTGTATGACTCGAAGTTCTCAACCCGTTCACGCACATATCTTGGAGTTTAACGACGATTTTGAACGAGATTTGAGAAGGAAGAGGAAGCACCCAGAACCTGATCTACTTAGTTCAAGTTCTAATTCCGAATCTGAAGTTGAAATTGAAGAAGATTTGGAAGAGGAGCACGACATGGCTGCAGATAACCGAACAATCAAAGAACTTTCAGCCTCGGGATTGGACAATGCGACCCCTTTATGCATTCAATATCCTAGGGCGGCTCAAGGCAAGACTGATGAGTTTGAATTGAAGTCTAGCTTGTTGCACCACATCCCCAAATTCCACGGGTTGTCCATGGAAGATCCAAACAATCACTTGAAGGAATTTGAAGTGGTTTGTTCAAGCATGACCCCTGTCAATGTTGATGGGAGTATATTGAAGATGAAAGCCTTTCCATTCTCTCTTTTGGAAAAGGCTAAGGATTGGCTCTAAGAACTAGCACCTGGAACCGTTACTTCGTGGGAAAGCATGAAGCGCGCATTCTTAGAGAAATTTTTCCCAACTTCAAGAGTCATTCTCTTGAGGAAAAAGATAAGTGGCATTCAACAAAACCAAGGGGAATCGTTTCCAGCCTATTATGAGCGCTTCAAGGCGCTTGTTGCTTCTTGTCCACAACACCAAATGAAGGAAGAGCTTCTCCTCCAATATTTCTATGAAGGACTTCTCCCCATTGAGAGACAAATGCTTGATGCTTCAGCGGGAGGAGCTTTGGTTGACAAAACACCCGTGGCTGCCAAGACTCTAATTGCAAATCGAGCCTTGAATGCGCAACAATACGAAGGAGTTGGACAGAGAGAAGGGCCACGGCAACAACAAGTGAATGAGGTAAATGCAATTTCAGAATTACAATCTCAAATGGCTAATCTCACTCTTCTTTTGTCACAGGTTGTGGATGGAAACAAAGCACAAGGGCCGGCCATATGTGGAGTGTGTTCTATGCAGGGACATCTCAACGATCAATGCCCTCAATTGATTGAGAATGGGGGGTGGGAAACTGCCCAAGCCGTGGGTTTCCAAGGCCAAACCCAACAAAGACACGACCCATACTCAAACACATACAATCCGGGATGGAGAGATCATCCAAACTTCAAGTGGAGGGATTCTCAGCAAGCACAGCCACAAAGCGGATTTAGACAGCCCCCTGGGATGTTTCCAAGGCCGTATGCAGCCCCACAACCTCACCCAACTTCGGCCCAAACCAATTCAGGTTCGTCGTTAAATAATGATAAAATTCTTCAAGTACTAACCTCTTTGACGCAGGACATGCAGAGCATAAAAAATCAAGCTAAAGAGGTGGATGAATTGAAGAAACAAATGGGTCAAATGGCTGAATTCATGGGCCAATTCCGAGAACAAGGCAGGTTGCCTAGTTCAACCATTGTTAATCCTAAGGGAGGATTTGAAACTGCCCAAGCAATCACGTTGAGAAGTGGTAAGCAGGTTGGAACTGATTCACAACCATCTAGATCAAGTCAAGAAGAGGACAAGAAGCTGCAATTGGAGGAGGATGAAGCACCCAAACCCACGGCAAGGAATGCACAATCCTTGCCGCAGCCAATCCCCACTTCAAAACCGTCCTCAACCATCAAGGTAAGTTCCAATATGAATTCTTCAAGCTCTACTCCACTAATTGTGCCCTTTCCTGGCAGGTTGCGGCAATCAAAGAAAGAGGATGCTGAAAAAGACATTCTAGAGACATTCCGGAAAGTTCAAGTCAATATCCCACTCCTTGATGCAATAAAGCAAGTCCCAAGGTATGCTAAGTTTTTGAAAGAGCTTTGTACAACAAGGAGAAGGATTTCTAACAAAGAAGTGGTTCAAGTAAGTGAGAATGTCTCTGCTGTTTTACAAAGGAAATTACCCCATAAATGCAAAGATCCGGGTAGTTTTACAATTCCTTGCGTTATTGGTAGTACTAAGTTTGAACATGCTATGTTAGACTTAGGAGCTTCAATTAATGTCATGCCATACTCTATTTATGCATCTATGAACTTAGGTGAGCTTAAAAACGATGGTGTTATTATCCAATTAGCCGATCGTTCTAATGCATATCCAAAAGGAGTTTTGGAAGATGTTTTGGTGCAGGTTGGAAATCTGATTTTTCCAGCGGATTTTTATGTGCTTGACATGGAGGATACACCCCATTCTACCCCATTGCCGATCCTCCTTGGGAGACCTTTCATGAAAACAGCCCGCACCAAGATCGATGTGTTCAAAGGGACGTTGACAATGGAATTTGATGGGGAAGTTATTGATTTCAATCTTGCTGAAACTATTAAATTTCCTAAAGAAAATCATTCTTGTTTTGCTATTGATATATTCGATGAATTGGCGCAGGATTACCTTGATTCCTTGGATAGGGATCCCCTTGAATCAACAATTGCACAAGGAATTGGGCAAAAACCCAATATTGCCGTGCCTATAAGTGAAGAAGAGGCCGAGATGGTGGCTGCCCTAGAGTCACTACCTCAGCACCATGGTAAGCCTTCAAAACCAATTTCAATTCCAATTTCTACTAACAAGTTGTTACCCTCAGTGATTCAGGCACCCGTACTTGAGCTTAAACCATTGCCGGATCATTTGAAGTACGTCTTTTTGGGAGATAACGAGACATTGCCAGTCATTGTATCCTCCACACTCACGGCAACAGAGGAAGGAAAGTTAATTCAGGTGTTGAAAGAGCACAAAACAGCCATTGGATGGACATTGGCCGATATTAGGGGGATTAGCCCTACAACATGCATGCATCGCATACTTCTAGAGGAGGGGGCTAAACCAACTCGAGAGGCTCAACGCCGACTCAACCCTCCAATGATGGAAGTTGTGAAGAAGGAGATTATAAAGCTTCTTGATTGTGGAGTAATTTATCCAATCTCAGATAGCCGTTGGGTTTCACCGGTGCAATGTGTTCCAAAGAAATCCGGAGTCACTGTGGTGAAGAATGCCGAGAATGAACTTGTGCCCACACGTATCCAAACAGGTTGGAGAGTGTGCATTGACTATAGGAAGCTAAACGCCACCACGAGGAAGGACCACTTCCCTTTGCCGTTCATTGATCAAATGCTTGAAAGGTTAGCCTGTCATTCTTTTTATTGTTTTCTTGATGGGTACTCTGGATATAATCAGATTGTTATAGCTCCGGATGACCAAGAAAAGACCACTTTCACGTGCCCCTTTGGTACCTTTGCCTATCGTCGCATGCCATTCGGTTTATGCAATGCACCTGCCACCTTTCAAAGATGCATGGTAAGTATCTTTTCAGATTTTGTGGAGAAAATTATTGAGGTATTCATGGATGATTTTAGTGTTTTTGGGGATTCGTTTGATGGGTGCTTAGATAATCTCACTTTGATTCTAAAACGTTGCATTGAAACTAACCTTGTTTTGAATTGGGAAAAATGTCACTTTATGGTAAAACAAGGCATAGTTTTAGGTCATATCATTTCAGAAAGAGGAATTGAGGTTGATAAATCAAAAATAGATCTTGTACGCTACTTACCCTCTCCTACTTCGGTTAGAGAGGTTCGTTCTTTTCTTGGACATGCAGGATTCTATAGGCGATTCATCAAGGACTTTTCAAAGATTTCAAACCCTCTTTGTCGTCTCCTCCAGAAAGATGTGGCTTTTGACTTCAACGAGGAATGTGAGAAGGCATTCAAACACCTCAAAGAGATGCTAACTTCGGCCCCCATCATAGTCCCACCAGATTGGAGCCTTCCTTTTGAGCTTATGTGTGATGCTTCGGATTATGCATTAGGAGCTGTTTTGGGACAAAGGAAGGACAAGAAGCCCCATGTCATCTATTATGCATCTCGGACCTTGAATGATGCACAATTGAATTACTCTACCACTGAAAAAGAACTTCTTGCTGTTGTGTTTGCTTTAGATAAGTTTCGTTCTTATTTACTTGGTACTAAAGTTATTATTTACACTGACCATGCAGCTTTGAAGTATTTGTTCACCAAGAAAGAGGCCAAACCAAGACTCATTCGCTGGATGCTTCTTCTCCAAGAGTTCAATATTGAAATCCGGGACAAGAAGGGGAGTGAAAACGTGGTGGCTGATCACTTGAGCCGTATGGTGCATGAGGAGGATGCCGTGCCTATCCAAGAGACATTCCCAGATGAGCAGCTGCTGTCCATCAAGGTAAGTGAGCCATGGTATGCTGATGTAGTAAATTATTTGGTGTCTAAACACATTCCAAGAGAGCTAAACAAGCACCAAAGTGATAAACTTAAAAAGGATGCACGTTCTTATGTTTGGGATGACCCATACTTGTGGAAATATTGCCCTGATCAGGTTCTACGTAGGTGTGTGCATGATTCTGAGTTTAATTCAATTTTAACTTTTTGTCACACCTATGCATGTGGAGGTCACTTTGGTACTCAAAGAACAGCACATAAAGTTTTAGAATGTGGATTTTATTGGCCTACTATCTTTAGAGATGCTAGAACTTTTTGTATGACTTGTGATAGATGTCAAAGAACGGGCAATATAGGTCCTAAACAACAAATGCCGCAACACCCCATATTTAGTGTTGAAATCTTTGATGTTTGGGGTATTGATTTCATGGGTCCTTTTCCTTCCTCACATGGTTTCCTTTATATTTTGCTTGCTGTGGATTATGTGTCGAAATGGGTGGAAGCAAAAGCCACCCGAACTAATGATTCTAAAGTGGTTGCAGATTTTGTTAGAACTAACATATTTGCTAGATTTGGAATGCCAAGAGTCCTAATCAGTGATGGGGGTTCCCATTTTTGCAATCGAACCATTGAGGCGCTACTCAAGAAGTATAATGTCACGCATAAGGTTTCAACACCTTATCACCCTCAAACCAGTGGGCAAGCCGAGGTTTCAAATAGAGAAATCAAGCAGATTTTGGAGAAAACTGTAGGGCCAACTCGGAAGGATTGGAGTTTGCGTTTGAATGATGCATTGTGGGCATATCGCACTGCCTATAAAACCCCAATTGGAATGTCCCCATTTCGGCTAGTCTATGGGAAACCATGTCATCTTCCCGTCGAGTTAGAACATCGTGCACATTGGGCTGTCAAAACATTCAACATGGACATTGATGCCGCAGGTCTTCATAGAAAGCTTCAATTGAATGAGCTAGAAGAAATTAGGAATGAAGCTTATGAGAATGCACGGATCTACAAGGAGAAAACAAAGGCATTCCATGACAAGATGATTCGTAGCAAGCTGTTCTCTATAGGGCAGAAAGTGTTACTTTTCAATTCTCGCCTTCGTCTATTTCCAGGTAAGTTGCGTTCTAAGTGGATTGGTCCTTTTGTGGTTACTAATGTTTTTCCTCATGGTGCAGTCCAAATTCAAAGTTTAAAAACGCAACAAGAATTCAAAGTGAATGGACATCGATTGAAGCCATATTATGAGCACTTTGAAGAGCACATTACAGAGGACATATCCTTTAATGCCGTGGGTACCATGGGAACTTAGAGGGAAGGTTCGTCCGGCTGGAAGACGTTAAAGCAAGCGCTTCTTGGGAGGCAACCCATGCAAATAAAGACGACCTAGGAACTCTCCGGCTCCACAACCAGATTTGAGTTTCTAAACCCTACTCTTTATTGCTTTTCCTTTGCCATTTTGTTATGTTAGTTAGTTGTGTTGATTGCTGTTTGCTTTCTGTGAGTATATGTTTGAAACATTGAGGACAATGTTTGGTTTAAGTGTGGGGGGGTAACAAAGTGTTTTTTTGCATGAAATTCGTGGGTTTTTATCACCTATCACTTTGAATGTTGTTTTCAGTGTTTTTAAGTGTTTTTAAGCTGTTTTGGAGTTTTTTAGTGTGTTTTGAAAAGAAAATCCGAAAATACCATAAAAATTTGAAAAATTGTTTTGAAAAAACCCAAAAAGAGTTGTTTTTGTGTGTTTGTTTGTGTCTTAGGGTACCTTCCAACACAATGATGAGGATTTGGTTTTTAATTGCATAACTGTTAAAGAAAGTTACAAACATGGATGAAAGTTTGAATTGCTCTTTGGTATATGCTTGGTTGTAGTTGACATTCATGAATTCACATGTAATCACAAAAAGGATAAAATCAGTTTTTGTAACATGCTTGAAGGAAGTAACTCAAACTAACGCTACAACCCTGAGAGACTTGAGCCTTTAACGTTCTTTGGAGAGTTAAAAATCTGTGCATTCTTTGTTTTCTAAAGTCGTTGCATGATCTCATTATTCTTTGCTTGGTTGTTACTTAGAAGGCGTTTCATCATTTAGTTCCAAATACTAGAACTCATACCCGTTTCATTCAAAGCATGAAATTGATTAGCATAACACATAATCAAGATGAAGTTGTTTAGTTTAAAACCAGAGCCAAAAAGCCTAACCCTTTGCATATGTATTGTAGGTTTAACCCATTTGAGCCTTGTTTAGCCTATGTTCTTTGTTTACCCACATTATCCTTACCTAGCCTAGATTAGGACCATCCTTACCCTGTTCTTAAGGCGTAGCTAAGCATGACCTAAGAATGAATTCCCTTTGTTCGTTATTTGGGCAGCAAACAAGTGTGGGGAAGGGATTTATGTGTCTGATTGTGTGCCAACAAAGTATCAAGAGGGCACGGGTAGAAGCAGAAAAAAAAAAAAAAAAAAAAAGAAAGAAAAAATTCGTGTGAAAAAAAAAAAGAAAAAGAAGAAAAGTTTGTGAAAAAAGTATGAAAAGTGTTCAAAATAAGTGAGAATAAGCTCACAAATGTTGGATGTTGAAGAAAGGGTCCAAAAAGTTGATGTTGGCCCTAAAATATGTGTAATCTTCCCCTTTGTGTTCAAAGTGTGCGGCTGCATTCAAGAAAGGGAGTTCTAAGTGTCATATTCATTACTTTGCTTGCTATTGCTTTAAGAACGTTTGTTTTCCTTACGTTTCTTTGTTAGCCAATACCCCCTAGCCCCGTTATAACCCTATACTTCAATCTTGAGTGTTGTGTGTTTCAATATGTGGAGTTTGGGATTGGTATGAGCATATGGTGTCCCTGGTTCTCGCATCTAAGTAGTAGCATTCCATTCATGAGATCATATCTATACATGCATTCCAGAAATTGCTTTCTTTGTCATAAACATATATGTGAGTATTAGTTTCATATTTACATCAATCTTCTCACATAACTAGTGTAGGGAGTGTAGTCAGAAAATTTATGTGATTGAGTGCATATCTAGTAAGGAATTGAGGGATTCTCTAAGGCATGTTACTACATTCAAAATGTTGTTTTAATTGATTAAATGCGAGCTAATGTGTGGTAACTTTGATTAAGTATGTGCTCAAGGGTAGGGATGACTAAAATCTGTGGGAGTAATGATCTTTGGCATGTTATGTATCATTGAAGATCCCTGAGGTGAACGTTGGAAGGTTTAGGTTACGTTTTGTTTGTTTTGTTTTGCTTGAGGACTAGCAAAAGCTAAGTGTGGGGGAATTTGATAGGAGCATATTTATGCTATTTAGTTAGTGTGTTTCCTTGCATTTGCTTAGCTATTTGTTGCTTAGTATAGTGTTTAAAGTCATTTTCGTGTGTTTTTTAGGTCCAAGAAGCAAAGTTGGCAAAAAGATGCATTTTGGAGCATTTTAGAGCAAATCTGGGCTTGGAATGGATAGCACAAGCAATGGGCATGAAGATGGACGAATTTGGAGTTTAAATGAAGTTGGGAATATGTTTCAAGGTTGGAGAAATAAATTCAAATCATTGAAGATAAGGAATCAGCTCAAAAGAAGGAGGATTATCCAAAACATTATCCAAACAACCTTATCTTATCTTATCTTATCCAACCCTTATCTTATCTTAACAAACCTTATCCTATCCTAATCCTTTTCTAATTTAATTCCTGGTACAATGAGGGTTTATTTTCTGATTGGGGGACATTTAAATTGAGTTTCTAGAAACCCTAAGCCTTGCCGCACCTAGCTTTCCAGAAAACCTGATTTCCTTGCCTTGCAAGGCTTTCAAGAAGCCTTATCCCTCCTTATCCAAGTCTGCCGCACCTTAGGCCCTTTCCCATTGGAAATCTGATTGTTTTGAGCCTATTTCTGAATGGATTTGGCTTTCTAGAAGTCCCAATCTGATTCACCTAGGGTTTTGGTGCCTATATATATACTAATCAATCCTTTGCCGTGCACACACCCTTCATACACAACCATTCAGGCCAGAAATCATCCACCACCCCCTGCCGTGCCATATCATCCACACAAACCCAGAAAACCCCTCGTGTGCCGCAGCTATTCAAGGAAGGAGAAGGTGCCACTCTAAGTCGTGACTACTGCTGGAGCGTTCTTAGGTGTTGTCTATCTTTGTTTTCAATGTTTCAATTCAGTTTTCTTTGTTTAATTGCTGTCATGAGGAACTAAACCCCTATTAGTTAGAGGGGGAATTTGAAGCCATGAATATATGTTTCTTATGATTTGATTTACTCCAGTTATGATTTCATAAATTGTGAATGTGATTTACTTATCTGTTTTATGAAGAACTTGTTCTTGTGTGTTGATTAAGGAGGCCTACTTAGTTTACATGCATGAATTTGATGCTAGGATATAAGGGAATTTCACCTAATCGTTATGAACTTATATTCACAAGTAGTAAAGATTGCTAGTCACAATTGTGTTAAGTAAATCCTAGGCAAGAGTAACATGCGTATTCCATAGTTATGAATGCCTTGTCAATGTTTATGATTTCCATGGAACTTAATGATCTTTGATATGTATCTCTATCATGCGTATTCCATAGTTAGGGGACTTGATAAGAATAATTTGGTTGTGATGCGTTATCCATTCAATTCAATGAACTTAGGGAAATTTGGGAATTAATTAGTGCAATACAATTAATTCGAAGCATTGTCATTCATGGTTTATCGAAAGAATAACTGGAAATCAATTTGTATGCATATGTTCATGTGTGGAGAAGAACCCTCTAACTAGTTTTCACCCCTGAATTCACCTTTATCTCTTTCAATTTACTTTGTTTGCTTAAATCTGCTTAGTTTTGCTTAAATCGTCCAAAAACCCCCCTAGTTCTTAATTGAGTCTTAGTTTGTTTAAATTCGTCCAAATCTGTCCCCTTTTAGTGTTTTGAGTCTAACTAGTCCAAAAGTCATCCAATTCACCCCTTAGAACCTGTTTTGAGTCTGTTTAAGTTAGTTTGGTTGTTTTGAGTCTATTTAGCCTGTTTTGAGTCTCTAGTGTCTAGAATCTGCCTAGTTGAGTTTTATTTGTTGTCTTAAGTTTGTTTTGTGTTATTTGAGTCAAGTTAGGTTGTCTAGAGTTAAAATTCGTTCAGATTGATCACTAGTACTTGTTTTCATTGTCTAGAGTCCAGTTTTAGTGTTTTAGAGTTTAATTTGTATAGATTAGCATCCCTTCTAATCCCCGGCCTTAAACGATCCCTACTTTCATATACTACGTCGATAGGGTTTTAATTTGAGTGTCAAGTAATTCTCACATCACCAAGCCCAAAACTGCTCCAAAAGGCACAAAAATGCACTTTCTTGCTCCTTTAGCCCTTAGAACCTGAAAACACACGAAAATGGCTTAAAAGACTAAAATAACTAAGAACTAACAACGTAAATGCAAGGAAACAAGCTAGCTAAGTTGCATAAATATGCTCCTATCAAATTCCCCCACACTTAGCTTTTGCTAGTCCTTGAGCAAAACAAAACAAACAAAAGAAACAAAACTCAATCTAAACCTTCCAACAATTGCCTCAGGGATTTCCAATGCACATGACATGTTAAAAATCATCATTCCCACAAATTGTAGTCATCTTCACACTTGAGCACATACTTAACCACAGTCACCACTTACTAGTTCACATTTAACCAATTAAAACGATGTTTTGAATGTAGTAACATGCCTTAGAGAATTCCCTCAATTCCTTACTAGATATGCACTCAATTTTCACTCAGATTTTCTGAATACACTCCCTACACTAGGTATATGTGAGAAGATTGATGTAAACATGAAAACTAATACTCACATATGTTGAAACAAAAAAAGCACTTTTCTGGAGTTATTAATGCATATATGAATATGATCTCATGAACGGAATGCCACTACTTAGACGCGAGAACCAGGGATACCATATGCTCATACCAATTCCATAGTCCACATATTGAAACACACAACACCCAAGATAGAAGTTAAAGGGTTGAAACGGGGCTAAGGGTGTTGGGTAAGAAAGAAAGGATATGGAAAACAAAGGTTCATAAAGACATAGTAAGGAAAGTAGTGAAATTGACACTTAGAATTCACTTTTAAATGCAGTAATCAACTTTTAAACACAAAGGGAGATTAACACATATTAGGGCCAGATTCAATGTTTTGGACCAGTTCTTCAACATTCAACACTTTTATCACTCATTTTCACTTCTTTTCAACTCTTTTTCATTCTTTTCATAACTTTTTCGTTTTCTTTTCTTTTTCCATGATTTTTTTTTGTTTCTTTTCTACCCGTGCCTTATCGACTTTGGCACACACACACGAAAATCACTTCCTCAACACTTGTTTATCTGCAAAAGTTCAACAAAAGGAATTCCATCGAAATTATGCTTTACTATGCTTCAAGAACATGGGTATGGATGGTCCTAATCTAGGCTAGGTGAGGATAATGTGGGCTAACAAAGAAAATAGGCTAAATAAGGCTCAAAAGGGGTTAAAACCTACAAAACATATGAAGTAGAAGGGTACGGCTGTTTGGCTATGGTGGTTCACTAAACAACTTCATCTTGATATGTGTTATGCAAATCAATGTCATGCTTTGAATGAAATGGGCATGAGTTCTAGTATTTGGAACTATAATGATGAAAATGCATTCTAAGTAGCAACCAAGCAAAAAAATAATGAGATCATTCAACAACTTTAGAAAACAAAGAATCACAGATTAATAACTCTCCAAAAGAACGTTTAGGCTCAAGTCTCACAGGGATGTAGCGTTAGTTTGAGTTCCTTCCTTCAAGCATGTTACAAAAACTGATTTTTTCCTTTGTGATTACATGTGAATTTGTAAACGACAACTACAACTAAGCATAAACCAATGAGCATATCAAACTTCAATCCATGTTTGTAACTTTCTTTAACAGTCATGTAATTAAAAACCAATTCCTCATCATTGTGTTGGAAGATACCTAAGACACAAACACACAAAAACGACTCTAAAAACACTTCAAAAACTGATTTTTTTCAAATTTTCGTATTTTTACTTCAAAACACACAAAAATACTTCAAAACAGTCTAAAAAGACTTAAAAACAGTGAGAAACAACTTTAGAAGTAATGGGTGATAGAATTCCACGAATTTGCATCAAAAACACTTTGTTACCCCCCCCTCCCCACACTTAAATCAAACATTGTCCTTAATGTTTTAAGCATAAACTCATAGAAAAGCAAACAAACAAACAACGAACTAATCATGGCAAGATAAATGCAGTAAAGAGAAGGGTTTAGGAACGCAAATCTGGATGTGGGTGATCCCTAGAACTTCCTTCGTTGAATGCATGGGTTGCCTCCCAAGAAGCGCTTGCTTTAACATCTTGCAGCCGGACGATACCTCCAATTAAGCTTCATTAGAGGCCACGGCATGGAATTTATCTTTGAAGGGGAGGTGATATTTGAAATGATTCGGCAATGGTTTAAATTATAGTGTGGGTGCCTGAATCATCAAAATCAGCCAGTTAGTAGAAAACAAAATTGAAATTGGAGAAGATGGCTTACTTGTTTGCTCCGACAAGAATTCAAGGACGAAAACCACTTCTATGAAAGTTTCAGGGATTTTGAACTTGGCCAGATTTACTATAGTGGTTGTGACTTGTCCCGTGTCATCAAACTTCACTTCTTTGGGCTTTATTGTCTCATGTACAGCCTCTTTGATGCGACATATTCTCCAGCCACTTCTTTCTCTTGAATTATTCGTCTTGATGTACAATTCTCTTCAAACAGTTCAACACATTCTGGAACTTGATTTGTTGCACCAAGAATTGGAATATCACTTTGCACTTTTGGGAAGGCTTCCACGATGTCTTTTTCACTTTCATATTTCTTGGGAATTACAAACCTACGAGGAAAATGTGCATTCGGAGGAATAACATTAGAATGAATTGAATTTGGGACGTCTGTACTTGTGGTGGGTGGTTGAGAGGACTTAGAGGGCTGCGGTAAGGGTTGTTCTACCCTTGCCGTGTGTATGTCTTCTTCCTCCTCCTTAAGTAGCAGCTCCTTATCCACTTCTAGGCTATGTTTGGACGTATTTAGGTCAGCTCGAACCTCCATAGCACTTCCCAAAGTGATAGCATCATGGATTTCAAAATCTTCCTTCGAATTTGCAATAGTTGAGTTGGAGAGTTCACTTTGCTCTAGAATATGTGCCATGAACTCCGCGATCTGTCCGGTCCACCTTTTTGTTTTGATTTTCTTGTCCCTGAGACAATGAAGTGAGTAACTCAAGAATTTTATCATTATCCATTGACGAACCTGAGTTGGGTTGGGGTTGTGGTGGTTCATATGGCTTTTGATAGATCTCCTCAGATGGCTGCCAATACCCTTCTTGTTGTGAGCCCTGCTTCAAAGAGGTTAGTACGTCATGAATTTCATCATAATTCATAGGCGTAGTTGAATTCGATTGGAATTGTTGCGGGGGAGGTTGTGGTGGCTGCATAGGTCTTGAATAAAACTCCTCATATGGCTGCCAATATTCTCCTTGGTTGAGGCTGTGGTGGTTCATATGGCGTTGTATAGAACTCCTCAGATGGCTACCAATATCCTTCTTGGTGTGAGCACTGCGTGAAAGAAGTTAGTACATCAAGAATTTCATCATAATTCATGGACATACTTGAATTCGATTGGAATTGTTATGGGGAAGGCTGTGTGATATGAGCATATTTATGCGACTTAGCTAGCTTGTTTTCATGCATTTATGTTGTTATTTCTTACTTATTTTAGTCTTTTAAGCCATTTTCGTGTGTTTTCAGGTTCTAAAGACAAAGTATGCAAAAATGTGCATTTTGGAGCCTTTTGGAGCAAAATTGGGCTTAGAATGGTTATTACATGCTTGGAGCAAGGTGGATGGATGAAATTGAAGACCAAAAGAGGCTAGAAAGGTGCTAGAAGTCAAGAGAAATCAGTTTGGAAGCTTGGAAGACAAAGAAAAACACAAATTGACCCACTCCTACAAAGGTGGCGCCTTGTCCCCTTTGTGTTCCCTCCTTGTCTCCTCTTGTACAACATTTTCCCTTGCCATGTTTCCTTATCCCTAAACCATGTAAAATCCTTTCCTTTTCCCTTTAGGACATTGCAAAACATGTTCCCTTATCCCCTAGGATCCAGCCGCACCTTTCCTTTCACATTTTTGACCTTGCCGCCCAAGATAACCCATTCCCTTTAGAATTAGGACCTTTGCTGCACCTAAATCAGGAAGGAAACCTTTTTTCCTCGCCCTTTCCCTCTCAGCCGCACCTTGTTACCTATTTCCTTTGGGATTTTGGTTCTAATTTCCTAGTTTCCTTTAAGTTTTAGAATAATTCCTGATTACCTAATTTAATTTGGAGCCTTGTTCTTTAAATACCAAGTCTTGCCGCACCTAGGAGGATCCATTCATTCACCCATTCATCCATTCACGCCAGAAATCAACCCACACCTTTTGCCGCAACTCCCATTCAGCCTAAACACATTCCTGACCCCAAAACACATCTCATACACTTCACCCACCTTTGTGCCGCATCAAGGAGAAAGAAGGAAGGACTCTTGGATGTTCGAGCTTGATTGTTGGAGCATTCTAGGTGTAATTCGTTCTATGTTTACAATGTTTAATTTCTTTTCCCTTCGTTTTGCTATGAACATGAGTGGCTAAACCCCTCTTGGCTAGGGGTGATTTCAAAGCCATGATTATGTGTGAAATTTGAGTTGATAAATTCCAGTTATGAATTCTTGAATTGTGAATGCAATTGGCTTAACTGTTTGATTGATAACTTATTTGTGTTTGTTGATTGAGTGTCGACACTTAATTGGCATGCATAAATCTGATGCTAGAGTATAAGGGAGTTTCACATAATCATTACAAACTTATATTCACAAGTAGTGAAGGTTGCTGGTCACGATCGCGTTAAGTTCAATTCCTAGCATGAGTGAGATGATGTCATAGTTGCAAGTGCTTTGTCAATGCTTATGATTTTCATTGAACGTAATGATCTTTAATTGTATCTCTGTTATGATGTCATGTAGGGGACTTTTGAAGAATGCTTTGGGTTGTCGAATGATGTCATCCAATCCAATAATACAAGGAAAATTTGAGGGTTAACTGGAAATCGAGTCGCTTGCATACATGTCATGTGTGGACTTGTGAACTTGTCTTGAGTCTTTTGAGTTTTTTCAAACGTTTTTAAGTTTGTTTTAATGTTTTTGAATAAGTTTTGAGGTGTTAGCAAGCCCTCCTAATCCCCAGTCTAGAACGATCCCTACTTGCATCTTTACTACAATTCGACAACAAGAGGGTTTAATTTGTGTGATTAACTTAATTCGCATCACTGTGGTGGCTGCATAGGTCTTGAATAGAACTCCTCATCTTACTGCCAATATCCACCTTGTTGAAATTGTTGAGGTTCCTCCCACATATAATACGAATAATCTCTCCAATCCGAATTGTAAGTGTTGGAAAACATGTTGTTGCTTGGTTGATCATAGCCTTGATAACCCCAAGCATCTTCATTCATAGCGAATT
The DNA here is from genome assembly GCA_024362995.1 of Heteromeles arbutifolia. Classification (NCBI taxonomy): domain Eukaryota; kingdom Viridiplantae; phylum Streptophyta; class Magnoliopsida; order Rosales; family Rosaceae; genus Heteromeles; species Heteromeles arbutifolia. The sequence continues at coordinate 29,726,984 of JANCRC010000002.1, read as the reverse complement.
GAGGACGTTGATGAGTTTGATAGCCTTGCCCATAGGGCAATCCAAATGTGGGGACAGTGTGCATTGTGGTTCTTTCGGCAATATGAGACAATTGAGAAGTAAGATTCGCCAATTGAGCTTGAATGTTAGCAAAATCCATGTCTTACTTCTCTAGTACCTGAAATCAAAGAAACAAAACTAAATCAAATATCAAAAGTAAAAGACACGAAACAAAACAAAATCAGAAACTTAAAAACAAAAGACACGAAAAGAAACAAAGGGAATTTAGCAAAATAAAGTCAGAAACTAAGCAAAATACATGAAAAAGAAACAAGGGATTAGCTTGCTAATCCCTGGCAACGGCGCCAAAAATTTGATGCGATGTAAAACAGCACACAAATTAAACCATCTTGTTGTCAAATTGTACTAAAGATGCAAGTAGGGATCGTTCTGGACCGGGGATTAGGAGGTCTTGCTAAAACCTCTAAATTGACTCAAAAACATAAAAACAAAGTTAAAAACACTTAACAGGACTCACAAGACTCAAAACAAACTTAAAAGACTCAAAACAGCTTAAAACAACCAAAAAGACTCAAAACCGACACTAGGGACTGATTTGGACGAATTCTAGACTAGTAAGACTCAAAACACTAAATTAAACAGATTTAAACACACTTCTAACTAATCTAACACACTTAATTAAAGGGGGATTGGGTTTTGGACGAATTTAAAGTAAAATGAGTCAGAAACTAAAACTAAACAGATTTGCACGAAATTGGATTAAATTAGATGGATGATGGACTAGCTAGAGGGTTATTCTCCACACATGACACACTTGCATACAAATCGATCTCCAGTTGCTTTTTCAATAAACCATGAATGACAATGCCCCAGATTAACTGTGCCATCACTAATTAACCCTCAAATTTTCCTTTAGTTGTCCGATTGGATGGACATCATTCGACAACCCAAAGAATTCTTCAAAAGTTCCCTACATGCACATCATAATAGAGATACAAACAAAGACCATTACGTTCTATGAAAATCAGAAGCATTGACAAAGCATTCGTAACTATGACATCATGATACTCATGCTAGGAATTTAACTTAACCCGATCGTGACCAGCAACCTGCACTACTTGTGAATATAAGTTTCTAACGATTATGTGAAACTCCCTTATATTCTAGCATAAGATTCAAGCATGCAAATTAAGTAGGCCTCCTTAATCAACATACAAGAATAAGTTATCAATAAAACAGTTAAGCACATTGCATTCACACTTTATGAAATCGCCACTGGAATTAATCAATTCATATTGCAAATATGTTCATGGCTTCGAAATTTCCCCTAGCCAAAAGGGTTTAGCTCCTCATGTTCACAGCAAAACAAAGAAAAATTAAATTAAACATTGAAAACAAAGATAGATTACACCTAGAAACGTTCCAGCAATCCAACGTCTTGAATGGCTAGGGACGGCTTCAAGTTAATCGTCTCCTTCTTCCTTTGTAGAGCTGCGGCACAAGGGGTTAAGGTGTGGAGAATGGGTGGTGATGGGTGGTAGAGGATGGATAGGTAGACAGGTGGATGGAATGGATGCAGAGAATGTGTTCAATGATCCTTAATGGTGCGACATATTGAGTTATTTACTGAGCAAGGGAGGGCCACGACTTTAATGTATTTTTAGGGAAGGTTTTAACTTTCCAAATCCCCAAGAAAAGGTTAACAAAAGTTAAGGAAATCAGGAAGGGAGATACTTGGCAGATTTGAAGAAAAGGAAAGGAGATATGCGGTAGATTTTTGGAAGAACAGGGAATGTGATTTTGCGCAGAAAATAGGAAAGGAGGGCCTCCCTTGCACGGCAAGGAAGGGGAAAGGACTTAGGGTGGTGCGGCAAAGGGTAGGAAGGTGCAAGGGAGGTTCAATTTGTGTGCTAAAATGCATAGGAGGTCTTCATTGTTGCTGGAACTTAGGGACATTTAGGATTAGGAAATGTCAAACCAAAATAGGAAACCTTGGCTTAATTTTCCTACTTCAAGTAGGAATCCTTGTTTGAGTAGGAATCCTTCGTTGATTAGGAATCCTAACATCTTCAAGTCTTCAATTTCGTCCATTCCATTTGCCCTAAGCATATGATATCCATTCCAAGCACAAAACTGCTCCAAAAGGCACCAAAATGCACTTTATTGCTCCTTTAGCCCTTAGAACCTGAAAACACACGAAAATGGCTTAATAGACTAAAATAACTAAGAACTAACAACGTAAATGCAAGGAAACAAGCTAGCTAAGTCGCAGAAATATGCTCCTATCACATGTTCATTCATAACTTCAGAAAATGCTTTCTTTGTTATACACATATGTGAGTGTTTGTTTTCATGTTTACATCAATCTTCTCACATATACCTAGTGTAGGGAGTGCAGTCAGAAAATCTGAGTGAAAATTGAGTGTTTATCCAGTAAGGAATTGAGGGAATTCTCGAAGGCATGTTACTACATTCAAAATGTTGTTTTAATTGATTACATGCAAACTAGTGAATGGTGACTGTGATTAAGTATGAATTCAAGTGTAAGGATGATCAAAATCTATGCAAGTAATGATTTTTAATTTGTCATGTGCATTGGAAATCCCCGAGGTAAATGTTAGAAGGTTTAGATTGTGTTTTGTTTTGTTTGTTTTGTTTTGCTCGAGGACTAGCAAAAGCTAAGTGTGGGGGAATTTGATAGGAGCATATTTATGCGACTTAGTTAACTTGTTTCCTTGCATTTACGTTGTTTGTTCTTAGTTATTTTAGTGTTTTAAGCTATTTTCTTGTGTTTGTAAGTCCAAAGGGCTAAAGTAGCAAGAAAGTGCATTTTGGTGCATTTTGGAGCAGTTTTGGGCATGGAATGGATAACACATGCATGGAGCAAAGGGGATGGACGAAATTGAAGGCCTAAGGATGCAAGGATTCCTAATTGAAGAAGGATTCCTAGAAGAATGAGGATTCTGACTCAAAGAAGGAATGTTAGCCAAGGTTTCCTACTTGGGTTTTGACCTTTCCTAATCCTAAAAATTCCCTAAGTTCTAGCAACAAAGAAGACTCCAACCCATATTAGGACACTAAACAAGAACTTCTAGAAGCCCCAAGGGCCTTGCCGCACCCTTTCCTTGTTTCCTCTTCCTTGCCATGCAAGGGAGAGACCATCTTTCCTATTTTCTGCCATAAAACACTTTCCCTTTCTTTTAAGTCACATTCCCCTTTCCTAAAGGCTTAGCCACACCACCCTTACCTTTTTTCTCTAAGATTCTAATTTTATTTCCCTTTCTCTAGTGGATTTGAATTAATTTCTGTTAACCAAATTAAGTTAGGGTTTTGATTTCTTTTTAGCCTTAAATAAAGCCTTGCCGCATGATAGGGGCATATTTATGCACCTTAGTTAGCTTGTTCTTGTGCATTTATGTTGTTTTTCTTTAGTTAAAGTAGTCTTTTAAGCTAGTTTGATGTATTTTCAGGTTCTAAGGGCAAGTATGCAAAAAGAAGCAATTGAGAGCATTCTAGAGCATTTTTGGGCCAAGATTGGGTAGTGCAAGCATGGAGGCAAGTTGATGGACGAAATTGAAGATATAAAGGCTTGAAATCAGCTAAGAAGATGGAAGAAAGAAGTCAAAGATAAAGAAGATAAGGAATCAGCTCAAAAGAAGGAGAATTATCCAAAACATTATCCAAAGCAACCTTATCTTATCTTATCTTATCCAATCCTTATCTTATCTTACCTTATCTTATCCAATCTTATCCTAATCTTATCCTAACCTGTTTCCTTCAGTTTAGGGGACTTAAAACCTGATTTCTAGAAGTCTTATCCCTTGTCCTATAAAAGTGGCGCCCCAAATCCTTCTAGAAGCCCCAAAATCTGCCACAAAACACATTCCTTCTAGAACCCTGAAAATCTGGCGCCTCCTTCCCTTCTAGAATCTGATTTCCTTGCCTTGCAAGGCTTTCTAGAAGCCTTATCCCTCCTTATCCAAACCTGCCGCACCTTAGGCCTTTTCCCATTAGAAATCTGATTGTTTTAAACCTATTTCTGGATGGATTTGGCTTTCTAGAAGTCCTAATCTGATTTACCTAGGGTTTGTGGTGCCTATATATATAAGTTTAAAGGGTTGCCGCAGGTTACACCACCTCCATATACATCATTCACGCCAGAAATCATCCACCACTCTCTGCCGCACCCATCCTTTACCATTCTCCATAGTTTCTGACCTAATTCACTACCTGCCACACCATACATCCATCCTAGCCATTAACCCAGCCTTCTACACCATTCATAACCCCCAAAATCTGTCCCTAGACCTTGTGCCGCAGCAAAGAGGAGGAGAATGAGCCTTGGACGTGCATGCCATTCAAGTTTGAATTGCTGGAAGTTTTAGGTGTTTCCTTTCCTTTGATTTCAATGTTTAAATTCAATACTCTTTGTTCTGTGAGTCTGAGGACCTAAACCCCCCTTGGCTAGGGGGGGATTCGAAACCATGTTTATGCTTGCTATATGATTTGATTACCTCTAATTGCGTTTCATAAGTTGTGAATTCCATTTACTTATCTGTTCATATTAAAACTGATTTGTGTGTGTTGATTGAGGTGGCCAACTTAGTTGCATGCATAAATCTAATGCTAGGATATAAGAAAGTTTCACCTAATCGTTACAGAATTATATTCACAAGTAGTAAAGGTTGATGATCTCAATTGTGTTAAGTAAATTCTTGGCATAAGTTTCATGCAATTCATAGTAACGAATGCCTCGTCAATGCTTATGGTTTTCATAGAACTTAATGATTCTTGCTTGTATCGCTATTATGCAATTCATGTAGGGAACTTGTGGGGAATGCTTTGGGTTGTCGTATGCAATCATCCAATTCAATAATGTTAGGAAAATCTGAGGGTTAATTAGTGCAATTCACGGTTAATTGATGCAAAATATATAAGCACACAAATTAAACCTTCTTTTTATCAATTGTAGCAAAGTATGTAAGTAGGGATCGTTCTAGGCCGGGGATTAGGAGGGATTGCTAAATCACTTGAAAACTGACTCAAAAACGTAAAAACAAAGTTAAAGCACTAAACTAGACTCAAAGAATGCAAAACTATACTTTAAAACACTAAAACAAACCAAAAGACTCAAAACTGCCTTAAAACCACTTTCTGGGCAGTTTTGAACTCTAAACACAATTTTGGACGAAAATAAGTTTTAACTTGACTCAAAACACTCAAAAACACAAACTAAAACAGCTTCTAACTAATATGACTCAACAAAGTAAAGGGGGATTGGGTTTTGACGAATTTGAAAACAAAACATAAACTTTAAAGTACTAATGAAATCTGCACGAAATTGGGTGAAAACTCTGGATGATGGGATAACTAGGAGGTTCTTCTCCACACATGACATACTTGCATACAAGACGATTTCCAGTTGCTTTTCAATAAACTATGAATTCTCAACGCCCCAGATTAACCGTGAATTGCACTAATTAACCCTCAGATTCTCCTAACGTTATTGAATTGGATGATTGCATACGACAACCCAAAGCATTCCCCACAAGTTCCCTACATGAATTGCATAATAGAGATACAAGCAAGAATCATTAAGTTCTATGAAAACCATAAGCATTGACGAGGCATTCGTTACTATGAATTGCATGAAACTTATGCCAAGAATTTACTTAACACAATTGAGATCATCAACCTTTACTACTTGTGAATATAATTCTGTAACAATTAGGTGAAACTTCCTTATATCCTAGCATTAGATTTATGCATGACAATTAAGCGTGCACTCTCAACCAACACACACAAATCAGTTTAATTCAAATAGATAAGTAAATTGAAATCACAATTTATGAATCACAACTAGAGGTAATCAAGTCATATAGCAAGCATAAACATGGTTTCGAATCCCCCCCTAGCCAGAGGGGGTTTAGTTCCTCATACTCACAGAACAAAGAGTATTGAATTTAAACATTGAAATCAAAGGAAAGGAAACACCTAAAACTTCCAGCAATTCAAACTTGAATGGCATGCATGTCCCAGGGCTTCTTCTCCTCCTCTTTGCTGCGGCACAAGGTCTAGGGACAGATTTTGGGGGTTATGAATGGTGTAGAAGGCTGGGTTATTGGCTAGGATGGATGTATGGTGCGGCAGGTAGTGAATTAGGTCAGAAACTATGGAGAATGGTGAAGGAAGGGTGCGGCAGAGAGTGGTGGATGATTTTGGCGTGAATGATGTATATGGAGGGTGGTGTAACCTGCGGCAACCCTCTAAACTTATATATATAGGCACCACAAACCCTAGGGTAATCAGATTAGGACTTCTAGAAAGCCAAATCCATCCAGAAATAGGTTTAAAACAATCAGATTTCTAATGGGAAAAGGCCTAAGGTGCGGCAGGTTTGGATAAGGAGGGATAAGGCTTCTAGAAAGCCTTGCAAGGCAAGGAAATCAGATTCTAGAAGGGAAGGAGGCGCCAGATTTTCATGGTTCTAGAAGGAATGTGTTTTGTGGCAGATTTTGGGGTTTCTAGAAGGATTTGGGGTGCCACTTTTATAGGACAAGGGATAGGACTTCTAGAAATCAGGTTTTAAGTCCCTTAAACTGAAGAAAACAAGTTAGGATAAGATTAGGATAAGATTGGATAAGATAAGGTAAGATAAGGTAAGGATTGGATAAGATAAGATAAGATAAGGTAAGGATTGGATAAGATAAGATAAGATAAGGTTGTTTTGGATAATTCTCCTTCTTTTGAGCTGATTCCTTATCTTCTTTATCTTTGACTTCTTTCTTCCATCTTCTTAGCTGATTTCAAGCCTTTATATCTTCAATTTCGTCCATCAACTTGCCTCCATGCTTGCACTACCCAATCTTGGCCCAAAAATGCTCTAGAATGCTCCAAATTGCTTCTTTTTGCCCTCTTTGTCAATTGGACCTTGAAACATATTCCTAACTCCATTTGTACTCCAAATTCGTCCATCTTCTTGGCTCTAAGCATATGATATCCATTCCAAGCTCAAATGTGCTCCAAAAAGCTCCAAAATGCATCCTTTTGCATACTTGCCCTTAGAACCTGAAATTACATCAAACTAGCTTAAAAGACTACTTTAACTAAGGAAAAACAACATTAATGCACAAGAACAAGCTAACTAAGGTGCATAAATATGCTCCTATCAAATTCCCCCACACTTAGCTTTTGCTAGTCCTCGAGCAAAACAAAACAAAGTAAACAAAACGAAACAAAACAAGTATAACACAACCTAAACCTTCCACATTTGTCTCAGGGATTTCCAATGCACATGACATGTTAAAAATCATCATACCCACAGATTTTGGCCATCTTTACGCTTAAGCACATACTTAATCATAGTCACTACTTACTAGTTCACAAATAACCAATTAAAACGATGTTTTGAATGTAGTAACATGCCTTAGAGAATTCCCTCAATTCCTTACTAGATATGCACTCTATCTTCACTCAGATTTTCTAACTACACACCCTACACTAGTTATATGTGAGAAGATTGATGTAAATATGAAAACGAACACTCACATATGTTTATAACAAAGAAAGCAATTTCTGGAGTTAATAAGCATATATAGATATGATCTCATGAATGGAACGCTACTACTTAGATGCGAGAACCAGTGACACCATATGCTCTTACCAAATTCAAACTCCACAAATTGAAACACACAACACTCAAGATTAAAGTCAAGGGTTGTAACGGGGCTTGGGGTATTGGCTAACAAAGAAAGGTTAGGAAAAACAAACGTTCTTAAAGCAATAGCAAGCAAAATAATGAATATGACACTTAGAATTCCCTTTAGCCTGCAGAAATCAACTTTTAAATATAAAGGGAAGATTCAAGCAACAATTAGGGCCGGATTCAATGTTTTGGACCCTTCTTTCAACAACCAACACTTGTGAGCTTTAATCTCACTTATTTTGAACACTTTCCATACTTCTTCACAACTTTTTCTTCTTCTTTTTCTTTTTCCACGAATTCTTCTTTTCTTTGTTTTTTTTTTTTCTTTCTACCCGTGCCTCATTCAAGACTTTGGCACACCCACAACAAAACTCACTTCCCCCACACTTGTTTTCTGCCAAACAATGATCAAAAGGAATTCATATTGAGTCATGCATTACTATGCTTCAAGAACAAAGGTATGGATAGTGATCCTAATCTAGGCTAGGTGAGGATAATGTGGGTTAACAAAGAACATAGGCTAAACAAGGCTCAACGGGGTTAAAACCTACAAAACACAATGAAATAGGGAGATACGGCAATTTGGCTATGGTGGTCACTACACAACTTCATCTTGAATATGTGTTATGCAAATCAATAACATGCTTAGAATGAATTGGGCATGAGTTCTAGTGTTTGGAACTAAATGATGAAACGCCTTCTAAGTAGCAACCAAGCAAAGAATAATGAGATCATGCAACGACTTTAGAAAACAACAATGCATAGATTATTAACTCTCCAAATAAAACGTTTAGGCTCAAGTCTCACACGGTTGTAGTGTTAGTTTGAGTTCCTTCCTTCAAGCATGTTACAAAAACTGATTTTTCTTTTATGATTGCATGTGAATTCCTAAGTTATAACCATAACCAAGCATAAACCAAAGAGTAAATCAAACTTTCATCCATGTTTACAACTCTCTTTAACAGTCATGCAATTACAAACCGAATCCTCATCATTGTGTTGGAAGGTACCCTAAGACACAAACAAACACACAAAAACAACTCTTTTTGGGTTTTTTAAAACCATTTTGTCAAATTTTTATGGGATTTTCGGATTTTTGAGTCAAAACACACCAAAACAGCTTAAAAACACTTAAAAACAGCAAGGAACAACATTAGAAGTTATGGGTGATCAAACCCTACGAAATTGCATCAAAACATTTTGGTTCTCACTAGGGTACTTCATAGAATCAGAAAGATTGAAATTAATAACTTCCCCATCAAATTCCATCGTCAAAGTGCCATTAAACACATCAATCTTCGTACGAGCAGTTTTCATGAATGGCCTTCCAAGGAGGATGGGCAATGACGGGGAATGGTCCGATTCATCCATTTCAAGCACATAGAAATCCGCCGGGAATATCAAGTGATTAACCTGCACCAAAACATCCTCCAAAACTCCCTTTGGATAGGCATTAGATCTATCGGCCAATTGTATGATAACACCATCGTTTTTCAACGCTCCTAGGTTCATAGATGCATAAATTGAATATGGCATGACATTTATAGATGCACCTAAGTCTAACATGGCAGATTCAAACCTAGAATTACCAATGACACACGGAATTGTAAAACTACCCGGATCTTTGCATTTAGGGGGCAGTTTGCGTTGCAAGATGGCTGAGACGTTTTCACCCACTTTTACAACCTCCTTGGTCGAAATCCTCCTCCTATTAGTGCAAAGTTCCTTCAAGAACTTGGCGTACCTGGGGACTTGCTTAATTGCATCCAAAAGGGGAATATTGACTTGAACTTTCCTAAATGTCTCAAGAATGTCCTTTTCTGCTTCTTCTTTCTTTGTTTGCTTGAACCTATTTGGAAAAGGCACATTCGAAGGAAAAACATTAGTAGGAACTGAATTTGACACGTTTTTACCTCTATTGGACAAATTGGATGGTTTAGGATCACTTAGGGCTTGCGGCAAAGGTGTTTCCACCTTTCCCGTGAGTGGGCTTTGCTCCTTCTCTTCAATTCTCAACTCGTCCTCCTCATTGGATCATGATTTGGATGGTTTAGGGTCAGATCCTACTTGCTTCCCACTTCGCAGACTCGTGGCTTTTGCAGATTCGAATCCACCTTTTGGATTCACAACGGTTGAACTTGGCAACTTGCCTTGCTCTCGAAATTGCCCCATGAACTCGGCAATCTGTCCTACTTGCTTCTCCAACTCGTCCACCTTCTTGTCCCTAGTTTGCATACCCTGCGCCATAGAAGTTAGTAATTGAAAAATCTGATCATTATCAATTGAAGAACCTGATTTGTTTTGGGCAGGTTGTGCTTGGGCTTGAGTTGGTGCCAACGGCTTTTGATAGAAACCCGGGGGTTGTTGCCTAAATCCGCTTTGTTGTTGGCCTTGTTGGGGTTCTCGCCATTTGAAATTTGGATGATCACGCCACCCAGGGTTGTAGGTATTGGAAAAAGGATCACCACGTGGTTGGTATTGATTGCCAAAACCCACGGCATTGAGTGTCTCCTACCCTCCATTCTCTATCAATTGTGGGCACTTATCTGTGGGATGTCCTTGCATGGAGCACACGCCACAAGAAGCTACACTTTGTACTTTTGGACCTTCCACCACCTGAGAAAGCAAAGTAGTAAGGTTAGCCATTTGATTTTGAAGTTCGGTTATGGCACTTACCTCATTGACTTGGTGTTGCCGTGGGATGCTCCTTTGGCCAACACCTTCGTATTGTTGAGCGTTCAACGCTCGATTGGCTATCAATGTCTTGGCTGCCGTGGGGGTTTTGTCCACCAAGGCTCCTCCCGCTGAGGTATCTAGCATTTGACGTTCGATTGATAGAAGTCCCTCGTAGAAATATTGTAGGAGAAGTTCCTCCTTCATCTGATGCTGTGGACATGAAGCAACAAGAGATTTAAAACGTTCATAATAAGTAGGAAAAGATTCACCTGCTTCTTGTTGAATTCCACTTATCCTTTTTCGTAGGAGGATGACTCGAGAAGTTGGGAAAAACTTCTCCAAGAAAGCCCGTTTCTTGATAGGAGCATATTTATGCTACTTAGTTAGTGTGTTTCCTTGCATTTGCTTAGCTATTTGTTGCTTAGTATAGTGTTTAAAGTCATTTTCGTGTGTTTTTAGGTCCAAGAAGCAAAGTTGGCAAAAAGAGACATTTTGGAGCATTTTAGAGCAAATCTGGGCTTGGAATGGATAGCACAAGCAATGGGCATGAGGATGGACGAATTTGGAGTTTAAATGGAGTTGGGAATATGTTTCAAGGTTGGAGAAATAAATTCAAAACATTGAAGATAAGGAATCAGCTCAAAAGAAGGAGAATTATCCAAAACATTATCCAAAACAACCTTATCTTATCTTATCTTATCCAATCCTTATCTTATCTTAACAAACCTTATCCTATCCTAATCCTTTTCTAATTCAATTCCTGGTACAATGAGGGTTTTAATTTCAGTTTAGGAGACATAAAAACCTTATCTCCTCCATGCCGCACCTAGCTTTCCAGAAAACTTGATTTCCTTGCCTTGCAAGGCTTTCTAGAAGCCTTATCCCACCTTATCCTATTGTGCCGCACCTTAGGCCCTTTCCCATTGGAAATCTGATTGTTTTGAGCCTATTTCTGAATGGATTTGGCTTTCTAGAAGTCCCAATCTGATTCACCTAGGGTTTTGGTGCCTATATATATACAAATCAATCCTTTGCCGTGCACACCACCCTCCATACACAACCAATCACGCCAGAAATCATCCCCTACCCCCTGCCGTGCCATATTATCCACACAAACCCAGAAAACCCCTCTTGTGCCGCAGCTATTCAAGGAAGGAGAAGGTGCTACTCTAAGTCGTGACTACTGCTGGAGCGTTCTTAGGTGTTGTCTATCTTTGTATTCAATGTTTCAATTCAGTTTTCTTTGTTTAACTGCTGTCATGAGGAACTAAACCCCTATTAGTTAGAGGGGGAATTTGAAGCCATGAATATATGTTTCTTATGATTTGATTCACTCCAGTTACGATTTCATAAAGTATGAATGTGGTTTACTTTTCTGTGCTTATTAAGAACTTGTTTATGTATGTGGGTTGGGGGTCGACACTTGATTTGCATGCATGAATTTGATGCTAGAATATAAGGGAATTTCACCTAATCGTTATGAACTTATATTCACAAGTAGTAAAGGTTGCTAGTCACAATCATGTTAAGTAAACCCTAGGCTGGATTAACATGCGTATTCCATAGTTATGAATGCCTTGTCAATGTTTATGATTTCCATGGAACTTAATGATCTTTGATATGTATCTCTATCATGCGTATTCCATAGTTAGGGAACTTGATAAGAATAATTTGGTTGTGATGCGTTATCCATTCAATTCAATGAACTTAGGGAAATCTGGGAATTAATTAGTTCAATACAATTAATTCGGAACATTGTCATTCATAGTTTATCGAAAGAGTAACTGGGAATCAAGTTGTATGCATATGTTTATGTGTGGATAAGGATCCCTCTAACTAGCCATTCACCCATCTAAGTCCCCAATTTCGTGCAGATTTCATTAAGTACTTTAAGTTTCTTGTTTTGTTTTCAAATTCGTTCAAAAACAAACCCCCCTTTACTTGTTGAGTCATATTAGTTAAAATCTGTTTTGATTTGTGTTTTTAAGTGTCTTGAGTCAAGTTAAAATCTATTTTCGTCCAAAGTAGTGTTTAGAGTTCAAAACTGCCCAGTTTGTGTTTTTAGGCAGTTTTGAGTGTTTTTGTGCTGTTTTGAGTCTTTTGAGTTGTTTTAGTGTTTTAGAATTTAGTCTTGCATTCTTTGAGTCTAGTTTAGTGTTTTAAACTTTGTTTTTACGTTTTTGAGTCAGATTCAAGTGTTTAGCAATCCCTCCTAATCCCCGGTCCAGAACGATCCCTACTTATACATATACTACAATTGTCAAGAAGAGGGTTTAATTTGTGTGTCAAGTAATTCTCACATCAAATTTTGGCGCCGTTGCCGGGGATTAGCAAACTTGCTAATCTCTTTAGTTTTTGCCGTGCATTTTAACTTGTTTTTGTTTCTGTTTTGCTTAGTTTTCTGATTTGTTTTGTTTTCTTTGTTTTAGGTACTAGTGTATGACTCGAAGTTCTCAACCCGTTCACGCACATATCTTGGAGTTTAACAACGATTTTGAGCGAGATTTGAGAAGGAAGAGGAAGCACCCAGAACCTGATCTACTTAGTTCAAGTTCTAATTCCGAATCTGAAGTTGAAATTGAAGAGGATTTGGAAGAGGAGCACGACATGGCTGCAGATAACCGAACAATCAAAGAACTTTCAGCCTCGGGATTGGACAATGCGACCCCTTTATGCATTCAATATCCTAGGGCGGCTCAAGGCAAGACTGATGAATTTGAATTGAAGTCTAGCTTGTTGCACCACATCCCCAAATTCCACGGGTTGTCCATGGAAGATCCGAACAAGCACTTGAAGGAATTTGAAGTGGTTTGTTCAAGCATGACCCCTGTCAATGTTGATGGAAGTATATTGAAGATGAAAGCCTTTCCATTCTCTCTTTTGGAAAAGGCTAAGGATTGGCTCTACGAACTAGCACCTGGAACCGTTACTTCATGGGAAAGCATGAAGCGCGCATTCTTAGAGAAATTTTTCCCAACTTCAAGAGTCATTCTCTTGAGGAAAAAGATAAGTGGCATTCAACAAAGCCAAGGGGAATCGTTTCCAGCCTATTATGAGCGGTTCAAGGCGCTTGTTGCTTCTTGTCCACAACACCAAATGAAGGAAGAGCTTCTCCTCCAATATTTCTATGAAGGACTTCTCCCCATTGAGAGACAAATGCTTGATGCTTCAGCGGGAGGAGCTTTGGTTGACAAAACACCCGTGGCTGCCAAAACTCTAATTGCAAATCGAGCCTTGAATGCGCAACAATACGAAGGAGTTGGACAGAGAGAAGGGCCACGGCAACAAGTGAATGAGGTAAATGCAATTTCAGAATTACAATCTCAAATGGCTAATCTCACTCTTCTTTTGTCACAGGTTGTGGATGGAAACAAAGCACAAGGGCCGGCCATATGTGGAGTGTGTTCTATGCAGGGACATCTCAACGATCAATGCCCTCAATTGATTGAGAATGGGGGTTGGGAAACTGCCCAAGCCGTGGGTTTCCAAGGCCAAACCCAACAAAGACACGACCCATACTCAAACACATACAATCCGGGATGGAGAGATCATCCAAACTTCAAGTGGAGGGATTCTCAGCAAGCACAGCCACAAAGTGGATTTAGACAGCCCCCTGGGATGTTTCCAAAGCCGTATGCAGCCCCACAACCTCACCCAACTTCGGCCCAAACCAATTCAGGTTCGTCGTTAAATAATGATAAAATTCTTCAAGCACTAACCTCTTTGACGCAGGACATGCAGAGCATAAAACATCAAGTTAAAGAGGTGGATGAATTGAAGAAACAAATGGGTCAAATGGCTGAATTCATGGGCCAATTCCGAGAACAAGGCAGGTTGCCTAGTTCAACCATTGTTAATCCTAAGGGAGGATTTGAAACTGCCCAAGCAATCACGTTGAGAAGTGGTAAGCAGGTTGGAACTGATTCACAACCATCTAGATCAAGTCAAGAAGAGGACAAAAAGCTGCAATTGGAGGAGGATGAAGCACCCAAACCCACGGCAAGGAATGCACAATCCTTGCCGCAGCCAATCCCCACTTCAAAACCGTCCTCAACCATCAAGGTAAGTTCCAATATGAATTCTTCAAGCTCTACTCCACTAATTGTGCCCTTTCCTGGCAGGTTGCGGCAATCAAAGAAAGAGGATGCTGAAAAAGACATTCTAGAGACATTCCGGAAAGTTCAAGTCAATATCCCACTCCTTGATGCAATAAAGCAAGTCCCAAGGTATGCTAAGTTTTTGAAAGAGCTTTGTACAACAAGGAGAAGGATTTCTAACAAAGAAGTGGTTCAAGTAAGTGAGAATGTCTCTGCTGTTTTACAAAGGAAATTACCCCCTAAATGCAAAGATCCGGGTAGTTTTACAATTCCTTGCGTTATTGGTAGTACTAAGTTTGAACATGCCATGTTAGACTTAGGTGCATCTATAAATGTCATGCCATATTCTGTTTATGCATCTATGAACTTAGGTGAGCTTAAAAATGATGGTGTTATTATCCAATTAGCCGATCGTTCTAATGCATATCCAAAAGGAGTTTTGGAAGATGTTTTGGTGCAGGTTGGAAATCTGATTTTTCCAGCGGATTTTTATGTGCTTGACATGGAGGATACACCCCATTCTACCCCATTGCCGATCCTCCTTGGGAGACCTTTCATGAAAACAGCCCGCACCAAGATCGATGTGTTCAAAGGGACGTTGACAATGGAATTTGATGGGGAAGTTATTGATTTCAATCTTGCTGAAACTATTAAATTTCCTAAAGAAAATCATTCTTGTTTTGCTATTGATATATTCGATGAATTGGCGCAGGATTACCTCGATTCCTTGGATAGGGACCCCCTTGAAACAACAATTGTACAAGGAATTGGGCAAAAACCCAATATTGCCGTGCCTATAAGTGAAGAAGAGGCCGAGATGGTGGCTGCCCTAGAGTCACTACCTCAGCACCATGGTAAGCCTTCAAAACCAATTTCAATTCCAATTTCTACTAACAAGTTGTTACCCTCAGTGATTCAGGCACCCGTACTTGAGCTTAAACCATTGTCGGATCATTTGAAGTACGTCTTTTTGGGAGATAACGAGACATTGCCCGTCATTGTATCCCCCACACTCACGGCAACAGAGGAAGGAAAGTTAATTCAGGTGTTGAAAGAGCACAAAACAGCCATTGGATGGACATTGGCCGATATTAGGGGGATTAGCCCTACAACATGCATGCATCGCATACTTCTAGAGGAGGGGGCTAAACCAACTCGAGAGGCTCAACGCCGACTCAACCCTCCAATGATGGAAGTTGTGAAGAATGAGATTATAAAGCTTCTTGATTGTGGAGTAATTTATCCAATCTCAGATAGCCGTTGGGTTTCACCGGTGCAATGTGTTCCAAAGAAATCCGGAGTCACTGTGGTGAAGAATGCCGAGAATGAACTTGTGCCCACACGTATCCAAACAAGTTGGAGAGTGTGCATTGACTATAGGAAGCTAAACGCCACCACGAGGAAGGACCACTTCCCTTTGCCGTTCATTGATCAAATGCTTGAAAGGTTAGCCGGTCATTCTTTTTATTGTTTTCTTGATGGGTACTCTGGATATAATCAGATTGTTATAGCTCCGGATGACCAAGAAAAGACCACTTTCACGTGCCCCTTTGGTACCTTTGCCTATCGTCGCATGCCATTCGGTTTATGCAATGCACCTGCCACCTTTCAAAGATGCATGGTAAGTATCTTTTCAGATTTTGTGGAGAAGATTATTGAGGTATTCATGGATGATTTTAGTGTTTTTGGGGATTCGTTTGATGGGTGCTTAGATAATCTCACTTTGATTCTAAAACGTTGCATTGAAACTAACCTTGTTTTGAATTGGGAAAAATGTCACTTTATGGTAAAACAAGGCATAGTTTTAGGTCATATCATTTCAGAAAGGGGAATTGAGGTTGATAAATCAAAAATAGATCTTGTACGCTACTTACCCTCTCCTACTTCGGTTAGAGAGGTTCGTTCTTTTCTTGGACATGCAGGATTCTATAGGCGATTCATCAAGGACTTTTCAAAGATTTCAAACCCTCTTTGCCGTCTCCTCCAGAAAGATGTGGCTTTTGACTTCAACGAGGAATGTGAGAAGGCATTTAAACACCTCAAAGAGATGCTAACTTCGGCCCCCATCATAGTCCCACCAGATCCGCCTTCCTTTTGAGCTTATGTGTGATGCTTCGGATTATGCATTAGGAGCTGTTTTGGGACAAAGGAAGGACAAGAAGCCCCATGTCGTCTATTATGCATCTCGGACCTTGAATGATGCACAATTGAATTACTCTACCACTGAAAAAGAACTTCTTGCTGTTGTGTTTGCTTTAGATAAGTTTCGTTCTTATCTACTTGGTACTAAAGTTATTATTTACACTGACCATGCAGCTTTGAAGTATTTGTTCACCAAGAAAGAGGCCAAACCAAGACTCATTCGCTGGATGCTTCTTCTCCAAGAGTTCGATATTGAAATCCGGGACAAGAAGGGGAGTGAAAACGTGGTGGCTGATCACTTGAGCCGTATGGTGCATGAGGAGGATGCCGTGCTTATCCAAGAGACATTCCCAGATGAGCAGCTGCTGTCCATCAAGGTAAGTGAGCCATGGTATGCTGATGTAGTAAATTATTTGGTGTCTAAACACATTCCAAGAGAGCTAAACAAGCACCAAAGTGATAAACTTAAAAAGGATGCACGTTCTTATGTTTGGGATGACCCATACTTGTGGAAATATTGCCCTGATCAGGTTCTACGTAAGTGTGTGCATGATTCTGAGTTTAATTCAATTTTAACTTTTTGTCACACCTATGCATGTGGAGGTCACTTTGGTACGCAAAGAACAGCACATAAAGTTTTAGAATGTGGATTTTATTGGCCTACTATCTTTAGAGATGCTAGAACTTTTTGTATGACTTGTGATAGATGTCAAAGAACGGGCAATATAGGTCCTAAACAACAAATGCCGCAACACCCCATATTTAGTGTTGAAATCTTTGATGTTTGGGGTATTGATTTCATGGGTGCTTTCCCTTCCTCACATGGTTTCCTTTATATTTTGCTTGCTGTGGATTATGTGTCGAAATGGGTGGAAGCAAAAGCCACCCGAACTAATGATTCTAAAGTGGTTGCAGATTTTGTTAGAACTAACATATTTGCTAGATTTGGAATGCCAAGAGTCCTAATCAGTGATGGGGGTTCCCATTTTTGCAATCGAACCATTGAGGCGCTGCTCAAGAAGTATAATGTCACGCATAAGGTTTCAACACCTTATCACCCTCAAACCAGTGGGCAAGCCGAGGTTTCAAATAGAGAAATCAAGCAGATTTTGGAGAAAACTGTAGGGCCAACTCGGAAGGATTGGAGTTTGCGTTTGAATGATGCATTGTGGGCATATCGCACTGCCTATAAAACCCCAATTGGAATGTCCCCATTTCGGCTAGTCTATGGGAAACCATGTCATCTTCCCGTCGAGTTAGAACATCGTGCACATTGGGCTGTCAAAACATTCAACATGGACATTGATGCCGCAGGTCTTCATAGAAAGCTTCAATTGAATGAGCTAGAAGAAATTAGGAATGAAGCTT
Source organism: Heteromeles arbutifolia (assembly GCA_024362995.1). Taxonomy (NCBI): domain Eukaryota; kingdom Viridiplantae; phylum Streptophyta; class Magnoliopsida; order Rosales; family Rosaceae; genus Heteromeles; species Heteromeles arbutifolia. The sequence goes on along the minus strand of JANCRC010000002.1, from coordinate 29,708,996 downwards.
ATGAGAATGCACGGATCTACAAGGAGAAAACAAAGGCATTCCATGACAAGATGATTCGTAGCAAGCTGTTCTCTATAGGGCAGAAAGTGTTACTTTTCAATTCTCGCCTTCGTCTATTTCCAGGTAAGTTGCGTTCTAAGTGGATTGGTCCTTTTGTGGTTACTAATGTTTTTCCTCATGGTGCAGTCCAAATTCAAAGTTTAAAAACGCAACAAGAATTCAAAGTGAATGGACATCGATTGAAGCCATATTATGAGCACTTTGAAGAACACATTACGGAGGATATATCCCTTAATGCCGTGGGCCCCATTGAAGAATAGAGGGAAGGTTCGTCCGGTTGGAAGACGTTAAAGCAAGCGCTTCTTGGGAGGCAACCCATGCAAATAAAGACGACCTAGGAACTCTCCGGCTCCACAACCAGATTTGCGTTTCTAAACCCTACTCTTTATTGCTTCTGTTTTGCCATCTTGTTATGTTAGTTAGTTGTGTTGATTGCTGTTTGTTTTCTGTGAGTATATGTTTGAAACATTGAGGACAATGTTTGGTTTAAGTGTGGGGGGGTAACAAAGTGTTTTTTGCATGAAATTCGTGGGTTTTTATCACCTATCACTTTGACTGTTGTTTTCAGTGTTTTTAAGTGTTTTTAAGCTGTTTTGGTGTGTTTTAGTGTGTTTTGAAAAGAAAATCCGAAAATACCATAAAGATTTGAAAAATTGTTTTGAAAAACCCAAAAAGAGTTGTTTTTGTGTGTTTGTTTGTGTCTTAGGGGGGGTACCTTCCAACACAATGATGAGGATTTGGTTTTTAATTGCATAACTGTTAAAGGAAGTTACAAACATGGATGAAAGTTTGAATTGCTCTTTGGTATATGCTTGGTTGTAGTTGACATTCATGAATTCACATGTAATCACAAAAAGGATAAAATCAGTTTTTGTAACATGCTTGAAGGAAATAACTCAAACTAACGCTACAACCCTGAGAGACTTGAGCCTTTAACGTTCTTTGGAGAGTTAAAAATCTGTGCATTCTTTGTTTTCTAAAGTCGTTGCATGATCTCATTATTCTTTGCTTGGTTGCTACTTAGAAGGCGTTTCATCATTTAGTTCCAAATACTAGAACTCATACCCGTTTCATTCAAAGCATGAAATTGATTAGCATAACACATAATCAAGATGAAGTTGTTTAGTTTAAAACCAGAGCCAAAAAGCCTAACCCTTTGCATATGTATTGTAGGTTTAACCCTTTTGAGCCTTGTTTAGCCTATGTTCTTTGTTTTCCCACATTATCCTTACCTAGCCTAGATTAGGACCATCCTTACCCTTGTTCTTAAGGCATAGTGAGCATGACCTAAGAATGAATTCCCTTTGTTCGTTATTTGGGCGGCAAAACAAGTGTGGGGGAAGGGATTTATGTGTCTGATGGTGTGCCAACAAAGTATCAAGAGGGCACGGGTAGAAGAAGAAAAAAAAAAAAAAAAAAAAGAGAAAAATTCGTGTGAAAAAGAAAAGAAGAAGAAAAGTTGTGAAAAAGTATGAGAAGTGTTCAAAATAAGTGAGATTAAAGCTCACAAGTGTTGGTTGTTGAAGAAGGGGTCCAAAACGTTGAAATTGGCCCTAAAAATATGTGTTTTCTGTCCCTTTGTGTTCAAAGTGTACGGCTGCATTCAAGAAAGGGAGTTCTAAGTGTCATATTCATTGCTTTGCTTGCTATTGCTTTAAGAACGTTTGTTTTCCTTACCTTTCTTTGTTAGCCAATACCCCCTAGCCCCGTTATAACCCTATACTTCAATCTTGAGTGTTGTGTGTTTCAATATGTGGAGTTTGGGATTGGTATGATCATATGGTGTCCCTGGTTCTCGCGTCTAAGTAGTAGCATTCCGTTCATGAGATCATATCTATACATGCATTCCAGAAATTGCTTTCTTTGTCATAAACATATATGTGAGTATTAGTTTTCATGTTTACATCAATCTTCTCACATATAACTAGTGTAGGGAGTGTAGTCAGAAAATCTGTGTGATTGAGTGCATATCTAGTAAGGAATTGAGGGATTCTCTAAGGCATGTTACTACATTCAAAATGTTGTTTTAATTGATTAAATGCGAGCTAATGTGTGGTAACTTTGATTAAGTATGTGCTCAAGGGTAGGGATAACTAAAATCTGTGGGAGTAATGATCTTTGGCATGTTATGTATCATTGAAGATCCCTGAGGTGAATGTTGGAAGGTTTAGGTTATGTTTTGTTTGTTTTGTTTTGCTTGAGGACTAGCAAAAGCTAAGTGTGGGGGAATTTGATAGGAGCATATTTATGCTACTTAGTTAGTGTGTTTCCTTGCATTTGCTTAGCTATTTGTTGCTTAGTATAGTGTTTAAAGTCATTTTCGTGTGTTTTTAGGTCCAAGAAGCAAAGTTGGCAAAAAGAGACATTTTGGAGCATTTTAGAGCAAATCTGGGCTTGGAATGGATAGCACAAGCAATGGGCATGAGGATGGACGAATTTGGAGTTTAAATGGAGTTGGGAATATGTTTCAAGGTTGGAGAAATAAATTCAAAACATTGAAGATAAGGAATCAGCTCAAAAGAAGGAGAATTATCCAAAACAACCTTATCTTATCTTATCTTATCCAATCCTTATCTTATCTTAACAAACCTTATCCTATCCTAATCCTTTTCTAATTCAATTCCTGGTACAATGAGGGTTTTAATTTCAGTTTAGGAGACATAAAAACCTTATCTCCTCCATGCCGCACCTAGCTTTCCAGAAAACTTGATTTCCTTGCCTTGCAAGGCTTTCTAGAAGCCTTATCCCACCTTATCCTATTGTGCCGCACCTTAGGCCCTTTCCCATTGGAAATCTGATTGTTTTGAGCCTATTTCTGAATGGATTTGGCTTTCTAGAAGTCCCAATCTGATTCACCTAGGGTTTTGGTGCCTATATATATACAAATCAATCCTTTGCCGTGCACACCACCCTCCATACACAACCAATCACGCCAGAAATCATCCCCTACCCCCTGCCGTGCCATATTATCCACACAAACCCAGAAAACCCCTCTTGTGCCGCAGCTATTCAAGGAAGGAGAAGGTGCCACTCTAAGTCGTGACTACTGCTGGAGCGTTCTTAGGTGTTGTCTATCCTTGTTTTCAATGTTTCAATTCAGTTTTCTTTGTTTAATTGCTGTCATGAGGAACTAAACCCCTATTAGTTAGAGGGGGAATTTGAAGCCATGAATATATGTTTCTTATGATTTGATTCACTCCAGTTACGATTTCATAAAGTATGAATGTGGTTTACTTTTCTGTGCTTATTAAGAACTTGTTTATGTATGTGGGTTGGGGGTCGACACTTGATTTGCATGCATGAATTTGATGCTAGAATATAAGGGAATTTCACCTAATCGTTATGAACTTATATTCACAAGTAGTAAAGGTTGCTAGTCACAATTGTGTTAAGTAAACCCTAGGCAGGAGTAACATGCGTCTTCCATAGTTATGAATGCCTTGTCAATGTTTATGATTTCCATGGAACTTAATGATCTTTGATATGTATCTCTATCATGCGTATTCCATAGTTAGGGAACTTGATAAGAATAATTTGGTTGTGATGCGTTATCCATTCAATTCAATGAACTTAGGGAAATCTGGGAATTAATTAGTTCAATACAATTAATTCGGAACATTGTCATTCATAGTTTATCGAAAGAGTAACTGGGAATCAAGTTGTATGCATATGTTTATGTGTGGATAAGGATCCCTCTAACTAGCCATTCACCCATCTAAGTCCCCAATTTCGTGCAGATTTCATTAAGTACTTTAAGTTTCTTGTTTTGTTTTCAAATTCGTTCAAAAACAAACCCCCCTTTACTTGTTGAGTCATATTAGTTAAAATCTGTTTTGATTTGTGTTTTTAAGTGTCTTGAGTCAAGTTAAAATCTATTTTCGTCCAAAGTAGTGTTTAGAGTTCAAAACTGCCCAGTTTGTGTTTTTAGGCAGTTTTGAGTGTTTTTGTGCTGTTTTGAGTCTTTTGAGTTGTTTTAGTGTTTTAGAATTTAGTCTTGCATTCTTTGAGTCTAGTTTAGTGTTTTAAACTTTGTTTTTACGTTTTTGAGTCAGATTCAAGTGTTTAGCAATCCCTCCTAATCCCCGGTCCAGAACGATCCCTACTTATACATATACTACAATTGTCAAGAAGAGGGTTTAATTTGTGTGTCAAGTAATTCTCACATCATTTCTTGCTCTCCCATGATGTGACAGTTCCGGGGGCCAATTCATACAACCAATCCTTTGCCTTCTCTAAGAGAGAAAAGGGAAAGGCCTTCATCATCAGAATACTTCCATCTACGTTGATTGGTGTCATGCTTGAGCACACCACCTCGAATTCCTTCAAATGCTTGTTTGGGTCTTCCATGGACAGCCCATGGTACTTAGGAATGTGATGCAACAAGCTTGACTTCAATTCAAACTCATCAGTTTTGCCTTGAGCCGCCCTAGGGTATTGAATGCATAAGGGCACGACATTGTCAAGTCCTGAGGCTGAAAGCTCTTTGATTGTACGATTATCCACAGCCATGTCGTCCACTTCCTCTTCAAATTCAGATTCGACTTCTGAACTTGCACTTGATTCACTTGGTTCTGGATTCTTCCTCTTTCGTCTTAACTCTCGCTCGAAATCGGCATCAAAGTCCAGAATATGTTCACGAACTGGATGAGAACTCCGAGTCATAAACTAGTACCTAAAACAAGAAACAAAAACAAGGTCTTGCTTGTATCTCTATTATGCCTGGATGAGAACTGGTTTTCATAGAACTTAATGATTCTTGCTTGTATCTCTATTATGCAATTCATGTAGGGAACTTGTGGGGAATGCTTTGGGTTGTCGTATGCAATCATCCAATTCAATAACGTTAGGAAAATCTGAGGGTTAATTAGTGCAATTCACGGTTAATCTGGGGCGTTGAGAATTCATGGTTTATTGAAAAGCAATTAGAAATCGTTTTGTATGCAAGTGTGACATGTGTGGAGAGGAACCCCTTAGCTAGCCTTCCATCCATTCATTTAAACCAAATTCGTTTTACAATCTGTTTTGTTTTACAAAGTTTATGTTTTGTTTTCAAATTCGTCAAAACCAATTCCCCCTTTATTTTGAAGTGTCAAATTAGTTAGAAATCAATTTAGTTTGTGTTTTAAAGTGTCTTGAGTCAAGTTATAAACTGTTTTCGTCCAAATTCTTCCTTAGTGTTCAAAACTGCCCAGAAAGTGGTTTTAAGGCAGTTTTGAGCGTTTGTTTGCTGTTTTGTGTCTTTTGGTTTGTTTTAGTGTTTTAGAGTATAGTTTTGCATTCTTTGAGTCTAATTTAGTGTTTTAACTTTGTTTTAAGTTTTTGAGTCAGTTTTCAAGTGATTTAGCAATCCCTCCTAATCCCCGGCCTAGAACGATCCCTACTTACATACTTTGCTACAATTGATAAAAAGAGGGTTTAATTTGTGTGCTTATATATTCGGCATCAAATTTTTGGCGCCGTTGCCGGGGATTAGTAACTGTGCTAATCCCTTGGATTGTTATTTTCGTTTGGTTTAATTAGATCAGATTCTGACCTTGTTTTTGTTTCTTGTTTCAGGTACTAGTTTATGACTCGGAGTTCTCATCCGGTTCGTGAACATATTCTGGACTTTGACGCCGATTTCGAGCGAGAGTTAAGACGAAAGAGGAAGAATCCAGAACCAAGTGAATCAAGTGCAAGTTCAGAAGCCGAATCTGAATTTGAAGAGGAAGTGGACGACATGGCTGTGGACAATCGTACAATCAAAGAGCTTTCAGCCTCAGAACTTGACAATGCCGTGCCCTTATGCATTCAATGCCCTAGGGCGGCTCAAGGCAAAACTGATGAGTTTGAATTGAAGTCAAGCTTGTTGCATCACATTCCTAAGTACCATGGGCTGTCCATGGAAGATCCAAACAAGCATTTGAAGGAATTCGAGGTGGTGTGCTCAAGCATGACACCAATCAACGTAGATGGGAATATTCTGATGATGAAGGCTTTTCCCTTTTCTCTCTTGGAAAAGGCAAAGGATTGGTTGTATGAATTGGCCCCCGGAACTGTCACATCATGGGAGAGCATGAAACGGGCTTTCTTGGAGAAGTTTTTCCCAACTTCTCGAGTCATCCTCCTACGAAAAAGGATGAGTGGAATTCAACAAGAAGCAGGTGAATCTTTTCCTACTTATTATGAACGTTTTAAATCTCTTGTTGCTTCATGTCCACAGCATCAGATGAAGGAGGAACTTCTCCTACAATATTTCTACGAGGGACTTCTACCAATTGAACGTCAAATGCTAGATGCCTCAGCGGGAGGAGCCTTGGTGGACAAGACCCCCACGGCAGCCAAGACATTGATAGCCAATCGAGCGTTGAACGCTCAACAATACGAAGGTGTTGGGCAAAGGAGCATCCCACGGCAACACCAAGTCAATGAGGTAAGTGCCATAACCGAACTTCAAAATCAAATGGCTAACCTTACTACTTTGCTTTCTCAGGTGGTGGAAGGTCCAAAAGTACAAAATATTGCTTCTTGTGGCGTGTGCTCCATGCAAGGACATCCCACAGATAAGTGCCCACAATTGATAGAGAATGGAGGGTGGGAAACCCTCAATGCCGTGGGTTTTGGCAGTCAATACCAACCACGTGGTGATCCTTTTTCCAATACCTACAATCCCGGGTGGCGTGACCATCCAAATTTCAAATGGCGAGAACCCCGACAAGGCCAACAGCAAAGCGGATTTAGGCAACAACCCCCGGGTTTCTATCAAAAGCCGTTGGCACCAACACAAGCCCAAGCACAACCTGCCCAAAACAAATCAGGTTCTTCAATTGATAATGATCAGATTTTTCAATTACTAACTTCTATGGCGCAGGGTATGCAAACTAGGGACAAGAAGGTGGACGAGTTGGAGAAGCAAGTAGGACAGATTGCCGAGTTCATGGGGCAATTTTGAGAGCAAGGTAAGTTGCCACATTCAACCGTTGTCAACCCAAAAGGTGGATTTGAATCTGCAAAAGCCATGAGTCTGCGAAGTGGGAAGCAAGTAGGATCTGACCCTAAACCATCCAAATCATGTTCCAACGAGGAGGAAGAGTTGAGAATTGAAGAGGAGGAACAAAGCCCACTCACGGGAAAGGTGGAAACACCTTTGCCGCAAGCCCTAAGTGATCCTAAACCATCCAATTTGTCCAATAGAGGTAAGCACGTGTCAAATTCAGTTCCTACTAATGTTTTTCCTTCGAATGTTCCTTTTCCAAATAGGTTCAAGCAAACAAAGAAAGAAGAAGCAGAAAAGGACATTCTTGAGACGTTTAGGAAAGTTCAAGTCAATATTCCCCTTTTGGATGCAATTAAGCAAGTCCCCAGGTACGCCAAGTTCTTGAAGGAACTTTGCACTAATAGGAGGAGGATTTCGACCAAGGAGGTTGTAAAAGTGGGTGAAAACGTCTCAGCCATCTTGCAGCACAAACTGCCCCCTAAATGCAAAGATCCGGGTAGTTTTACAATTCCGTGTGTTATTGGTAATTCTAGGTTTGAATCTGCCATGTTAGACTTAGGTGCATCTATAAATGTCATGCCATATTCAATTTATGCATCTATGAACCTAGGAGCGTTGAAAAATGATGGTGTTATCATACAATTCGCCGATAGATCTAATGCCTATCCAAAGGGAGTTTTGGAGGATGTTTTGGTGCAGGTTAATCACTTGATATTCCCGGCGGATTTCTACGTGCTTGAAATGGATGAATCGGACCATTCCCCGTCATTGCCCATCCTCCTTGGAAGGCCATTCATGAAAACTGCTCGTACGAAGATTGATGTGTTTAATGGCACTTTAACGATGGAATTTGATGGGGAAGTTATTAATTTCAATCTTTCTGATTCTATGAAGTACCCTAGTGAGAATCATTCATGTTTTGCTATTGATATAATTGACTCTTTGGCGCAGGACCATTTGGACAATTTGAAGGACGATGCACTTGAATTGGCCATTGCACAAGGAAAGGACATGCAAAACATTGAAACAGCCACCAAGGAAACCCACGGCATGCATGAAGCATCCTTTGCCGTGCCCCCTAGTGAGGATGTCATTGAGATGGTGGCTGCCCTTGAGTCATTGCCATCACAATCTGGTAAGTTTTTGGACCCAATTTTAAGTTCAGTTTCGGCTAATAAGATGCTTCCCTCAGTTGTGCAGCCACCTACACTTGAACTTAAGCCTTTGCCGAGTCACTTGAAGTACGTTTTCTTAGGAGAGGATGAGACGTTGCCCGTCATCATCTCATCTTCACTCACGGCACAAGAGGAAAACAAATTGGTGAGGGTGCTAAAAGAGTACAAAACAGCAATTGGATGGACTTTGGCCGACATAAAGGGAATTAGCCCTACCACGTGCATGCATCGCATACTTCTAAAGGAGGGGTCCAAAACATCTCGAGAGGCTCAACGCCGTCTCAACCCTCTGATGATGGAAGTTGTGAAGAAGGAGATAATCAAGCTTTTGGATTGTGGAGTGATCTATCCAATCTCGGATAGTAGGTGGGTTTCACCCGTTCAATGTGTGCCAAAGAAATCTGGTGTGACAGTGGTAGCCAATGCCGAGAATGAACTTGTTCCTACACGCATTCAAACCGGTTGGAGGGTGTGCATCGACTATAGGAAGCTAAATGCCACTACGAGGAAGGATCACTTCCCATTGCCATTTATTGACCAAATGCTTGAGAGGTTAGCGGGTTATGCTTTCTATTGTTTTCTTGATGGTTATTCTGGTTATAATCAAATTGTCATAGCACCCGAGGATCAAGAAAAAACTACTTTCACATGCCCCTTTGGTACTTTTGCATATCGTCGCATGCCTTTTGGTTTATGTAATGCACCTGCCACATTTCAAAGATGCATGATGAGCATATTTTCTGATTATGTTGAGAAAATAATTGAAGTTTTCATGGACGATTTTAGCGTTTTTGGTGACTCCTTTGATAGTTGCTTGCATAATCTTAGTTTGATTCTAAAACGTTGCGTTGAAACTAACCTTGTTCTTAATTGGGAAAAATGTCATTTCATGGTTAAACAAGGCATAGTTCTAGGTCATATCATCTCTGAAAACGGCATTGGGGTTGATAAGTCAAAAATAGATCTTGTACGTCACTTACCCTCTCCGACTTCGGTTAGAGAGGTTCGTTCTTTTCTTGGCCATGCAGGTTTCTATCGTAGGTTTATCAAAGATTTCTCAAAGGTTGCACAACCTCTTTGCCGTCTCCTACAAAAAGAAGTGGCGTTTGAATTCACCAAGGAATGCACGGCATCATTCAACCAACTCAAGGAGTTGTTGACCACGACACCCATTATTGTTCCACCAGATTGGAGCCTACCTTTCGAGCTTATGTGTGATGCGTCCGATTATGCTTTAGGGGCTGTTTTGGGACAAAGAAAGGACAAGAGGCCGCATGTCATCTACTATGCCTCACGGACATTGAATGATGCCCAGTTGAACTATTCCACTACGGAAAAAGAACTTCTTGCCGTTGTTTTTGCTTTAGATAAGTTTAGATCATATCTAATTGGTACTAAAGTAATTGTGTTCACTGACCATGCAGCATTGAAGTACCAAAAAGGAGGCCAAGCCACGGCTAATTCGTTGGATATTGCTACTTCAAGAGTTCGACATTGAGATTCGTGACAGGAAGGGAAGTGAAAACGTGGTGGCTGACCACCTCAGCCGAATGGTGCATAACGACGAGTCTCTACCTATTTTGGAGACATTCCCCGATGAACAATTGCTGTCCATAAAGGTTAGTGAGCCTTGGTATGCTGATTTGGTGAACTTTTTGGTGTCAAAACGAATTCCAAGCAATTTCACTAGGCACCAACGTGATAAACTTAGACATGATGCACGGTTTTATGTGTGGGATGATCCATATTTATGGAAATTTTGCCCCGACCAAATTGTACGTCGATGTGTGCATGATTCTGAATTTCATTCAATTCTGAGTTTTTGTCATACATATGCATGTGGAGGGCACTTTGGCACACAAAGAACAGCCCTCAAAGTGTTACAATGTGGATTCTATTGGCCTAGTATTTTTAAAGATGCTAGAACTTTTTGTTTAACATGTGATAAATGCCAAAGAATGGGTAATATCAGTGCAAAGGACCAAATGCCGCAGGTTTCTATCCTAAATGTTGAAATTTTTGATGTTTGGGGTATTGATTTTATGGGTCCCTTTCCGTCATCGCATGGTTTTATGTATATTTTGCTTGCGGTTGATTATGTGTCGAAGTGGGTGGAAGCAAAAGCCACCCGGACTAATGATTCTAAAGTGGTTGCAGATTTTATTAGAACTAACATATTTGCAAGGTTTGGCATGCCACGAGTGATCATTAGTGATGGAGGGTCACACTTCTGCAACCGGACCATTGAGGCGTTATTGAGGAAATACAACGTCAACCATAAGGTTTCTACACCTTACCATCCTCAAACAAATGGCCAAGCCGAGGTTTCTAACCGAGAGATCAAGCCAATACTAGAGAAGACCGTTGGGCCAACAAGGAAGGATTGGAGTTTACGGCTAGATGATGCACTTTGGGCGTATCGTTCGGCATACAAAACCCCCATTGGGATGTCCCCCTTTCGGCTTGTCTATGGCAAGCCGTGCCATCTCCCCGTTGAGTTGGAACACAAAGCTCATTGGGCCGTCAAGAAGTTTAACATGAACCTAGATGAAGCGGGCAGTCATAGGAAATTCCAATTGAATGAGCTTGATGAGATACAGCATGAGGCATACGAGAATGCGAGCATTTACAAGCAAAAGACCAAAGCTTTCCATGACAACATGATCCATGGGAAATCATTCTCAATTGGGCAGAAAGTGCTATTGTTCAATTCCCGTTTACGATTGTTTTCCGGTAAGTTGCGTTCTAAGTGGATTGGACCGTTTGTTATTACTAATGTTTTTGTTCATGGTGCAGTCCGAATCCGAAGCTTGAAAACGGGGCATGAATTCAAGGTGAACGGGCATCGTTTGAAGCCCTATTATGAGAACTTTGTGGAGCAAACTGTGGATGACATATCCTTGGATGCCGTGGGTACCAATCTGGAGTGATTGGGCGTTTCGTCCGGCTGTACGACGTTAAAGCAAGCGCTACTTGGGAGGCAACCCATGCATTCAACAAAGGAAGACCTAGGGAGCACTCCAATTCCAGATTTGCGTTCCTAAACCCTTCCCTTTGTTGTTGTTTTCGTTTCTGCTTTGTTTCTTGTTTAGTTGCTGTTTTGTTTGTTGTTTGTTTATTTGTGTTCGTTTATGCTTGAAACATTGAGGACAATGTTTGATTTAAGTGTGGGGTTTAACCAAAGTGTTTTGATGCAAATTCGTAGGATTTTATCACTCATAACTTCTAATGTTGTTCCTTGCTGTTTTTAAGTGTTTTTAAGCTGTTTTGGTGTGTTTTAGTGTGTTTTGACTCAAAAATCCGAAAATCCCATAAAAATTTGAAAAAAACCAAAAAAGAGTTGTTTTTGTGTGTTTGTTTGTGTCTTAGGGTACCTTCCAACACAATGATGAGGATTCGGTTTGTAATTGCATGACTGTTAAAGAGAGTTGTAAACATGGATGAAAGTTTGATTTACTCTTTGGTTTATGCTTGGTTGTGGTTATAACTTATGAATTCACATGCAATCATAAAAGAAAAATCAGTTTTTGTAACATGCTTGAAGGAAGGAACTCAAACTAACGCTACAACCTTGTGAGACTTGAGCCTAAACGTTTATTTGGAGAGTCAATAATCTGTGCGTTGTTGTTTTCTAAAGTCGTTGCATGATCTCATTATTCTTTGCTTGGTTGCTACTTAGAAGGCGTTTCATCATTTAGTTCCAAACACTAGAACTCATGCCCAATTCATTCTAAGCATGTTATTGATTTGCATAACACATATTCAAGATGAAGTTGTGTAGTGACCACCATAGCCAAATTGCCGTATCTCCCTATTTCATTGTGTTTTGTAGGTTTTAACCCCGTTGAGCCTTGTTTAGCCGATGTTCTTTGTTAACCCACATTATCCTCACCTAGCCTAGATTAGGACCATCCATACCTCTGTTCTTGAAGCATAGTAATGCATGACTCAATATGAATTCCTTTTGATCATTGTTTGGCAGAAAACAAGTGTGGGGGAAGTGAGTTTTGTTGTGGGTGTGCCAAAGTCTTGCATGAGGCACGGGTAGAAAGAAAAGAAAAAAAAAGAGAGAAGAAGAAAAATTCGTGGAAAATAGAAAGAAAAAAAGAAAAAGTTGTGAAAAGAATGAAAAAGGAGTTGAAAAGATGTGAAAAAGAGTTCTCAAGTGTTGTTTGTTGAAGGCAGGGTCCAAAACATTAAATCCGGCCCTATTTGTTGCTTGAATCTTCCCTTTGTGTTTAAAAGTTGATTTCTGCATGCTAAAGGGAATTCTAAGTGTCATATTCATTATTTTGCTTGCTATTGCTTTAAGAACGTTTGTTTTTCCTATCCTTTCATTGTTAGCCAACTCCCCAAGCCCCGTTACAACCCTTGACTTTAATCTTGAGTGTTGTGTGTTTCAATTTGTGGAGTTTGAATTTGGTAAGAGCATATGGTGTCACTGGTTCTCGCATCTAAGTAGTCGCATTCCATTCATGAGATCATATCTATATATGTTATTAACTCCGGAAATTGCTTTTCTTTGTTATATACATATGTGAGTATTAGTTTTCATATTTACATCAATCTTCTCACATATAACTAGTGTAGGGTGTGTAGTTAGAAAATCTGAGTGAAGATTGAGTGCATATCTTGTAAGGAATTGAGGGAATTCTCTAAGGCATGTTACTACATTCAAAACATCGTTTTAATTGGTTATTTGTGAACTAGTAAGTAGTGACTATGATTAAGTATGTTCTTAAGTGTAAAGATGGCTAAAATCTGTGGGAATGATGATTTTTAACGTGTCATGTGCATTGGAAATCCCTGAGGCAAATGTTGGAAGGTTTAGGTTGTGTCATACTTGTTTTGTTTCGTTTTGTTTACTTTGTTTCGTTTTGTTTTGCTCGAGGACTAGCAAAAGCTAAGTGTGGGGGAATTTGATAGGGGCATATTTATGCACCTTAGTTAGCTTGTTCTTGTGCATTTATGTTGTTTTTCTTTAGTTAAAGTAGTCTTTTAAGCTAGTTTGATGTATTTTCAGGTTCTAAGGGCAAGTATGCAAAAAGAAGCAATTGGGAGCATTCTAGAGCATTTTTGGGCCAAGATTGGGTAGTGCAAGCATGGAGGCAAGTTGATGGACGAAATTGAAGAAGGAGAATTATCCAAAACATTATCCAAAGAAACCTTATCTTATCTTATCTTAATCAATCCTTATCTTATCTTACCTTATCTTATCCAATCTTATCCTAATCTTATCCTAACCTGTTTTCTTCAGTTTAGGGACTTAAAACCTGATTTCTAGAAGTCTTATCCCTTGTCCTATAAAAGTGGCGCCCCAAATCCTTCTAGAAGCCCCAAAATCTGCCACAAAACACATTCCTTCTAGAACCCTGAAAATCTGGCGCCTCCTTCCCTTCTAGAATCTGATTTCCTTGCCTTGCAAGGCTTTCTAGAAGCCTTATCCCTCCTTATCCAAACCTGCCGCACCTTAGGCTTTTTCCCATTAGAAATCTGATTGTTTTAAACCTATTTCTGGATGGATTTGGCTTTCTAGAAGTCCTAATCTGATTTACCTAGGGTTTGTGGTGCCTATATATATATATAAGTTTAAAGGGTTGCCGCAGGTTACACCACCTCCATATACATCATTCACGCCAGAAATCATCCACCACTCTCTGCCGCACCCATCCTTTACCATTCTCCATAGTTTCTGACCTAATTCACTACCTGCCGCACCATACATCCATCCTAGCCATTAACCCAGCCTTCTACACCATTCATAACCCCCATAATCTGTCCCTAGACCTTGTGCCGCAGCAAAGAGGAGGAGAATGAGCCTTGGACGTGCATGCCATTCAAGTTTGAATTGCTGGAAGTTTTAGGTGTTTCCTTTCCTTTGATTTCAATGTTTAAATTCAATACTCTTTGTTCTGTGAGTCTGAGGACCTAAACCCCCCTTGGCTAGGGGGGGATTCGAAACCATTTTTATGCTTGCTATATGATTTGATTACCTCTAATTGCGTTTCATAAGTTGTGAATTCCATTTACTTATCTGTTCATATTAAAACTGATTTGTGTGTGTTGATTGAGGTGGCCAACTTAGTTGCATGCATAAATGTAATGCTAGGATATAAGAAAGTTTCACCTAATCGTTACAGAATTATATTCACAAGTAGTAAAGGTTGATGATCTCAATTGTGTTAAGTAAATTCTTGGCATAAGTTTCATGCAATTCATAGTAACGAATGCCTCGTCAATGCCTATGGTTTTCATAGAACTTAATGATTCTTGCTTGTATCTCTATTATGCAATTCATGTAGGGAACTTGTGGGGAATGCTTTGGGTTGTCGTATGCAATCATCCAATTCAATAACGTTAGGAAAATCTGAGGGTTAATTAGTGCAATTCACGGTTAATCTGGGGCGTTGAGTATTCATGGTTTATTGAAAAGCAATTAGAAATCGTTTTGTATGCAAGTGTGACATGTGTGGAGAGGAACCCCTTAGCTAGCCTTCCATCCATTCATTTAAACCAAATTCGTTTTACAATCTGTTTTGTTTTACAAAGTTTATGTTTTGTTTTCAAATTCGTCAAAACCAATTCCCCCTTTATTTTGAAGTGTCAAATTAGTTAGAAATCAATTTAGTTTGTGTTTTAAAGTGTCTTGAGTCAAGTTATAAACTGTTTTCGTCCAAATTCTTCCTTAGTGTTCAAAACTGCCCAGAAAGTGGTTTTAAGGCAGTTTTGAGCGTTTGTTTGCTGTTTTGAGTCTTTTGGTTTGTTTTAGTGTTTTAGAGTATAGTTTTGCATTCTTTGAGTCTAATTTAGTGTTTTAACTTTGTTTTAAGTTTTTGAGTCAGTTTTCAAGTGATTTAGCAATCCCTCCTAATCCCCGGCCTAGAACGATCCCTACTTACATACTTTGCTACAATTGATAAAAAGAGGGTTTAATTTGTGTGCTTATATATTCGGCATCACCGCAGCTTTTCATTCATTGATACATCCAGCCACAATCATTCACCATTCAACACATCCAAACACATCCCCAACCATTCTCTCATACAATTCACCACCCAAACCATCAACCATACCTTGTGCAGCGGCAAAGAGGAAGAAGAAGAGCCCTTGGACGTGCTTGCCATTCAAGTTGGATTGCTGGAACGTTTTAGGTGTAATTCATTCTTTGTTTTCAATGTTTAAGTTTATTTGTCTTTGTTTTGCTGTGAACGTGAGGAACTAAATCCCTCTTAGCTAGGGGGAATTCGAAACCATGATTATACTTGCAATATGAATTGATTAGTGATGTGAAAATTAACTTGACACACAAATTAAACCCTCTTTTTGACAGTTGTAGTATATGTATAAGTGATGTGAAAATTAACTTGACACACAAATTAAACCCTATTGATGACAATTGTAGTAAAGATGCAAGTAGGGATCGTTCTAAACCGGGGATTAACTAGGGATGCTAATCAACACAAATAAGACTCAAAAACGTAAAAACAAAGTTTAAAACACTAAACTAGACTCAAAGAATGCAAGACTAAATTCTAAAACACTAAAACAACTCAAAAGACTCAAAACAGCACAAAAACACTCAAAACTGCCTAAAAACACAAACTGGGCAGTTTTGAACTCTAACACTACTTTGGACGAAAATAGATTTTAACTTGACTCAAGACACTTAAAAACACAAATCAAAACAGATTTTAACTAATATGACTCAACAAGTAAAGGGGGATTTGTTTTTGAACGAATTTGAAAACAAAACAAGAAACTTAAAGTACTTAATGAAATCTGCACGAAATTGGGGACTTAGATGGGTGAATGGCTAGTTAGAGGGATCCTTATCCACACATAAACATATGCATACAATTTGATTCCCAGTTACTCTTTCGATAAACTATGAATGACAATGTTCCGAATGAATTGTATTGAACTAATTAATTCTCAGATTTCCCTAAGTTCATTGAATTGAATGGATAACGCATCACAACCAAATTATTCTTATCAAGTTCCCTAACTATGGAATACGCATGATAGAGATACATATCAAAGATCATTAAGTTCAATGGAAATCATAAACATTGACAAGGCATTCATAACTATGGAATACGCATGTTACTCCTGCCTAGGGTTTACTTAACATGATTGTGACTAGCAACCTTTACTACTTGTGAATATAAGTTCATAACGATTAGGTGAAATTCCCTTATATTCTAGCATCAAATTTATGCATGCAAATCAAGTGTCGACCCCCAACCCACATACATAAACAAGTTCTTAATAAGCACAGAAAAGTAAACCACATTCATACTTTATGAAATCGTAACTGGAGTGAATCAAATCATAAGAAACATATATTCATGGCTTCAAATTCCCCCTCTAACTAATAGGGGTTTAGTTCCTCATGACAGCAATTAAACAAAGAATACTGAATTGAAACATTAAAAACAAAGATAGACAACACCTAAGAACGCTCCAGCAATAGTCACGACTTAGAGTGGCACCTTCTCCTTCCT
This sequence comes from Heteromeles arbutifolia, assembly GCA_024362995.1. Lineage (NCBI taxonomy): Eukaryota > Viridiplantae > Streptophyta > Magnoliopsida > Rosales > Rosaceae > Heteromeles > Heteromeles arbutifolia. The sequence goes on along the minus strand of JANCRC010000002.1, from coordinate 29,692,281 downwards.
TGAATAGCTGCGGCACAAGAGGGTTTTCTGGGATTGTGTGGATAATATGGCACGGCAGGGGGTAGGGGATGATTTCTGGCGTGATTGATTGTGTATGGGGGGGGTGGTGTGCACGGCAAAGGGTGTTTTAATATATATAGGCACCAAAACCCCTAGGTTAATCAGATTGGGACTTCTAGAAAGCCAAATCCATTCAGAAATAGGCTCAAAACAATCAGATTTCCAATGGGAAAGGGCCTAAGGTGCGGCAGATTTGGATAAGGAGGGATAAGGCTTCTAGAAAGCCTTGCAAGGCAAGGAAATCAGATATTCTAGAAGGCTAGGTGCGGCATGGAGGAGATAAGGTTTTTATGTCTCCTAAACTGAAATTAAAACCCTCATTGTACCAGGAATTGAATTAGAAAAGGATTAGGATAGGATAAGGTTTGTTAAGATAAGATAAGGATTGGATAAGATAAGATAAGATAAGGTTGTTTTGGATAATGTTTTGGATAATCCTCCTTCTTTTGAGCTGATTCCTTATCTTCAATGATTTGAATTTATTTCTCCAACTCTTTTGCACATTCCCACTCCATTTAAACTCCAAATTCGTCCATCCTCATGCCCATTGCTTCTGCTATCCATTCCATGCCCAGATTTGCTCTAAAATGCTCCAAAATGCATCTTTTTGCCAACTTTGCTTCTTGGACCTAAAAACACACGAAAATGACTTTAAACACTATACTAAGCAACAAATAGCTAAGCAAATGCAAGGAAACACACTAACTAAGTAGCATAAATATGCTCCTATCAATAAGTAGGGATCATTCTGGACCGGGGATTAGGAGGGATTGCTAAACACTTGAAACTGACTCAAAAACGTAAAAACAAAGTTTAAAACACTAAACTAGACTCAAAGAATGCAAAACTATACTTTAAAACACTAAAACAAACCAAAAGACTCAAAACAGCAAACAAACACTCAAAACTGCCTTAAAACCACTTTCTGGGCAGTTTTGAGCACTAAGGAAGAATTTGGACGAAAATATGTTATCACTTGACTCAAAAGACTAAAAGAAAACAGATTTAGACTCTAAAAACAAGACTTAAAAGCAAGGGGGATTGTTTTGACGAAATTGAAATTTAAAACCGAAACTTGTAACCAAACTTTAAAGAAAAACGATTTTTGATGAAATTGAGAAGGGTGAAAGGCTAGTTAGAGGGATCCTCATCCACACATAAACATATGTATACAACTTGATTCCCAGTTACTCTTTCGATAAACCATGAATGACAATGTTTCGAATTAATTGTATTGAACTAATCAATTCCCAGATTTCCCTAGATTCATTGAATTGAATGGATAACGCATCACAACCAAATTATTCTTCCTCAAACTCCCTAACTATGGAATACGCATGATAGAGACATTCAACAAAGATCATTAAGTTCAATGGAAATCATAAACATTGACAAGGCATTCATAACTATGGAAAACGCATGTTAATCCAGCCTAGGGTTTACTTAACATGATTGTGACTAGCAACCTTTACTACTTGTGAATATAAGTTCATAACGATTAGGTGAAATTCCCTTATATCCTAGCATCAAATTCATGCATGTAAACTGATAGGAGCATATTTACATCACTTAGTTAGCTTGTTTCCTTGCATTTAGGTTGTTAGTTCTTAGTTATTTTAGTCTTTTAAGCCATTTTCGTGTGTTTTCAGGTTCTAAGGGCTAAAGGAGCAAGAAAGTGCATTTTGGTGCCTTTTGGAGCAGTTTTAGGCTTGGGATGGATTGCACATGCTTGGAGCTAAGTGGATGGACGAAATTGAAGATCAAATGAGCTTAGGATTGAATGAAGAATGAAGAGTTCAAAATTGGAAGCCAAAGTTTCTAAAGTTGGAAGTTTCTATTCTTGGAGGTTTCCATTCTTGAAAGTTTCTATTCTTGGCTTAGAAGTTTCCTAATCCTTCATCACCTATGTTCCAGCCATAAAAGGGTTCCAAAACATGTTAGGTTGCCTCATTACATATTTCTAGAAGTCCTAGAACCTTTCCCTAACCTTGCCACATACCTCCTTTCCCTTTTCTTCCAAAATCTGCCACATAAGTGCCTTTCCCTTTCTTTCCACAACCTTGCCGCACAAGGGATCCTCTTCTTACCTATTTTCTGACCCAAAATCACATTCCCTTTGTGTTCTATGCCTTGCTGCACAAGGAGGAGCCTTTCTTACTTATTTTGTGCCTCAAAACACATTCCTAAATCTGTCTTACAATTCTGCCGAATTTCCTTTCCTATTCTCTTTAATTCCTGCACCTTACTTGCCTATTTTCTGCCCAAAAATACTTCCCCTTTCTCTTACAAATCAATGCCACACATTCTTTCCCTTTCTCTCTTAATTTCTGACCTTTAAAACACATTCCTTTTCTCTACTACATATTCTGCCGAATTTCACTTTCTTATTCTCTTTGATTTTCTGATTCTTTCTTACCTATTAAATTGTGGAACCAAAATAGCTAAATATTGAACCTTTCCTATTATTTTCTGATTGCCTTTCAACCCTAGCCCTATAAATAAAGCCATCCGCACCATTTAAATATCTCTCGCTCTCTGGACAGATTCTCTGCATCCATTCCATCCACCTATCTACCTATCCATCCTCTACCACCCATTACCACCCATTCTACACACCTTAACCCCTTGTGCCGCAGCAAAGGAGAAGGAAGGAGACCCCTGGACGTGCTTGCATTCAAGACGTTGGATTGCTGGAACGTTTCTAGGTGTAATCTATCTTTGTTTTCAATGTTTAATTTAATTTCTCCTTGTTTTGCTGTGAACATGAGGAACTAAACCCCTCTTGGCTAGGGGTGATTTCAAAGCCATGATTATGTATGCAAATTGAGTTGATAAATTCCAGTTATGAATTCGTGAGTTGTGAATGTAATTGGCTTAACTGTGGAATTGATAACTTATTTGTGTTTGTTGATTGAGGGTCGACACTTAATTGGCATGCATAAATATGATGCTAGAGTATAAGGGAGTTTCACATAATCGTTACAAACTTATATTCATGTGTAGTGAAGGTCGCTGGTCACGATCGCGTTAAGTTCAATTCCTAGCACGAGTATCATGATGTCATAGTTACAAGTGCTTTGTCAATGCTTATGATTTCATTGAACGTAATGATCTTTGATTGTATCTCTATTATGATGTCATGTAGGGGACTTTTGAAGAATGCTTTGGGTTGTCGAATGATGTCATCCAATCCAATAATACAAGGAAAATCTGAGGGTTAATTAGTGATGTCACGGTTAATTTGGGGCATTGTCGTTTATAATTCAATGAATGATTAACTGGAAATCGAGTCGTTTGCATACATGTCATGTGTGGAGAAAGAGCCTCTAGCTAGTCTATCATCCATCGAATTCACCAATTCGTGCAAAATCTGTCTAGTTTTAGTTTCTGACTTGTTTTACTTTAAATTCGTCCAAAACCCAATTCCCCTTTAATTAAGTGTGTTAGATTAGTTAGAAGTGTGTTTAAATCTGTCCAAATTAGTGTTTTGAGTCTTACTAGTCTAGAATTCGTCCAAATCAGTCCCTAGTGTCTGTTTTGAGTCTTTTTGGTTGTTTTAAGCTGTTTTGAGTCTTTTAAGTTTGTTTTGAGTCTTGTGAGTCTTGTGAGTCTTGTTAAGTGTTTTTAACTTTGTTTTTATGTTTTTGAGTCAGTTTAGAGGTTTTAGCAAGCCCTCCTAATCCCCGGTCCAGAACGATCCCTACTTGCATCTATACTACAATTGTCAACAAGAGGGTTTAATTTGAGTGCTGTTTTACATCGCATCAAATTTTTGGCGCCGTTGCCGGGGATTAGCAACTTTGCTAATCCCCCATTGTTTCCTTTGTTTTCTTTTTCGTGTCTTTTGTTTTAGTTGCTGACTTTGTTTCTGTTTGTGTTTCTGTTTGTGTCTTTTACTTTTGATATTTGATTTAGTTTTCTTTCTTTGATTTCAGGTACTTGAGGAGTAAGACATGGATTTTGCAAACATTCAAGCTCAATTGGCAAATCTTACTTCTCAATTGTCCCATATTGCCGAAACAACCACATTGCACACTGCTCAAACTCATCAACGTCCTCAATTCACTGCAAATGGAGGTGCTTGGGGTTATCAACGCCATAACCAATCAAGGGACAACCTGTTTTCCAACACTTACAATTCCGATTGGAGAGATTATTCAGATTATAGGTGGGGGGAACCTCACAATTTCAACAAGGTGGATATTGGCAGCAAGATGAGGAGTTCTATTCAAGACCTATGCAGCCACCACAGCCTCGCCCACAACAATTCCAATCGAATTCAAGTATGTCTATGAATTACAATGAAATTCTTGATGAATTAATTTCTTTGACGCAGGGCTCACACCAAGAAGAATATTCGCAGCCATCTGAAGAGTTCTATCAATGGCCATACGCACCACCACAGCCTTCACCACAATCGTCCCAACCACATTCAGGTTCGTCCATGGATAATGATCAAATTATTCAATTACTAACCACTTTGGCACAGGGGCAGCAGAATCAAGACCAAAGGATGAGCGAATTGAAGAATCAAATGGGAGAGATTATGGAGTTCATGGTGCAGATTCAAGAGCAAAGTGAACTCTCCAACTCAACTATTGTAAATTCAATGGAAGATTTTGAAATCACCGAGGCTATCACTTTGGGAAGTGCTATAGAGGTTGAAGCTGACCCAGAACCGTCCAAACACAGCCTGAACGTGGATGAATTGCTGCTGCTAGAAGAAGAGGAGGAGGCCACACCCACGGCAAGGGAAGAACAACCCTTGCCGCAGCCTCCTAGAGTCCTTAGGCCGTCCAACTCTGGTAATATTGTTCCAAACTCAATTCATTCTAACATTATTCCACCGAATGCACCTTTTCCTCGCAGGTTTTTAATTCCCAAGAAAGATGAGAGTGAAAAAGACATTGTGGAAGCCATTCCAAAGGTGCAAAGTGATATTCCAATTCTTGGTGCAACAAATCAAGTTCCAGATTGTGTTGAAGTGTTCAAAGAACCTTGTACATCACAAAGAATGATTCAAGAGCAAGAAGCGGCTGGAGCATATGAAGAATGCATCAAAGAGGATGTTCATGAAACAACAAAGCCCAAAGAAGTCACAACCATCACATTCAACCTGGCCAAGTGCAAAGTTCCTGAAACATTCCAAGATGTGGTGTTTGTAATTGAGTTTGTGTCGAAGCAAGCCAGTAAGCCATCTATTTCAATTTCAATTTTGTTTTCTACTAACTGGCTGATTTTGATGATTCAGGCACCCACACTAGAATTTAAACCATTGCCGGATCACTTCAAGTATCACCTCCCATTCAAGGATCACCTACATGTCGTGGCCTCCAATGAAGCTTAATTGGAGGTATCGTCTGGCTGCAAGACGTAAAAGCAAGCGCTTCTTGGGAGGCAACCCATGCATTCAACAAAGGAGGACCTAGGAATCACTCAAATTCCAGATTTGCGTTCCTAAACCCTTCTCTTTGTTGTTGTTTCAATTCTGCCATGTTTAGTTTGTTTAGTTGCTGTTTGTTTGCTTTCTGTGAGTTTATGCTTGAAACATTGAGGACAATGTTTGATTTAAGTGTGGGGGGGGTAACAAAGTGTTTTTGATGCAAATTCGTGGGATTCTACCTCCCATTACTTCTTAAGTTGTTTCTCACTGTTTTTAAGTGTTTTTAAGCTGTTTTGGAGTGTTTTAGTGTGTCTTGCCATAAAAATCCGAAAATCTCATAAAAATTTGAAAAGTTGTTTTGAAAAACCCAAAAAGAGTTGTTTTTGTGTTGTTTTGGTGTGTTTGTGTCTTAGGTACCTTCCAACACTGATGAGGATTTGGTTTTTAATTGCATGGCTGTTAAAGAGAGTTATAAACATGGATGAAAGTTTGATTTACTCTTTGGTTTATGCTTGGTTGTGGTTATAATTTATGAATTCACATGCAATCTTAAAGGATAAAATCAGTTTTTGTAACATGCTTGAAGGAAGGAACTCAAATTAACGCTACAACCTTGTGAGACTTGAGCCTTAAACGTTCTTTTGGAGAGTTATAATCTGTGCATTTGTTGTTTTCTAAAGTCGTTGCATGATCTCATCATTCTTTGCTTGGTTGCTACTTAGAAGGCGTTTCATCATTTAGTTCCAAATACTAGAACTCATGGCCATTCCATTCAAACCATGACATTGATTTGCATAACACACGATCAAGATGAAGTTAATTAGTGAACCACCACAGCTAAATAGCCGAATCCCTTTGTCATTTGTTTTGTAGGTTTAAACCCCGTTGAGCTTTGTTTAGCCTGTTTTCTTTGTTAACCACATTATCCTCACCTAGCCTAGTTTAGGACCATCCATACCCTTGTTCTTAAAGGATAGTGAAGCATGAATTAGAATGAATTCCTTTTGATTGTCCTTTTGCAGAAAACAAGTGTGGGGGAAGGGATTTTGTGTGTGTATGTGCCAAAGTCTTTAATAAGGCACGGGTTTGAGAAAATAAAAAGAAAAATTCGTGGAAAAATAGAAAGAAAAAGAAAAGGTTGTGAAAAGAATGAAAAAGAGTTGAATAGTATGTGAAAAAGAGTTCTAAAGTGTTGTTTGTTGAAGAAAGGGTCCAAAACATCAAAATTCGGCCCTAGAGTGTGTAAATCTCCCCTTTTTGTGTTTAAGTTGATTTCTGCATTCAAAGTGAATTCTAAGTGTTGATTTCATTGCTTTGCTTGCTATTCTTTAAGAACCTTTGTTTTCCATATCCTTTCTTTCTTACCCAACACCCTTAGCCCCGTTACAACCCTTTAACTTCAATCTTGGGTGTTGTGTGTTTCAATATGTGGAGATTGGAATTGGTATGAGCATATGGTGTCACTGGTTCTCGCATCTAAGTAGTAGCATTCCATTCATGAGATCATATTCATATATGCATTATTAACTCCAGAAAGTGCTTTCTTTGTTGCAACATATGTGAGTACTAGTTTTCATGTTTACATCAATCTTCTCACATATACCTAGTGTAGGGTGTGTAGTCAGAAAATTTGAGTGAAGATTGAGTGCATATCTAGTAAGGAATTGAGGGAATTCTCTAAGGCATGTTACTACATTCAAAATGTTGTTTTAATTGGTTAAATGTGAACTAGTAAGTGGTGACTATAATTAAGTATGTGGTCAGGGGTAAGGATGACTAAAATCTGTGCAAGTGATGATTTTTAATATGTCATGTGCATTGGAAATCCCTAAGGCAATTGTTGGAAGGTTTTGATTGAGTTTTGTTTCTTTCGTTTTGCTCGAGGACTAGCAAAAGCTAAGTGTGGGGGTATTTGATAGGAGCATATTTACATCACTTAGTTAGCTTGTTTCCTTGCATTTAGGTTGTTAGTTCTTAGTTATTTTAGTCTTTTAAGCCATTTTCGTGTGTTTTCAGGTTCTAAGGGCTAAAGGAGCAAGAAAGTGCATTTTGGTGCCTTTTGGAGCAGTTTTAGGCTTGGGATGGATTGCACATGCTTGGAGCTAAGTGGATGGACGAAATTGAAGATCAAATGAGCTTAGGATTGAATGAAGAATGAAGAGTTCAAAATTGGAAGCCAAAGTTTCTAAAGTTGGAAGTTTCTATTCTTGGAGGTTTCCATTCTTGAAAGTTTCTATTCTTGGCTTAGAAGTTTCCTAATCCTTCATCACCTATGTTCCAGCCATAAAAGGGTTCCAAAACATGTTAGGTTGCCTCATTACATATTTCTAGAAGTCCTAGAACCTTTCCCTAACCTTGCCACATACCTCCTTTCCCTTTTCTTCCAAAATCTGCCACATAAGTGCCTTTCCCTTTCTTTCCACAACCTTGCCGCACAAGGGATCCTCTTCTTACCTATTTTCTGACCCAAAATCACATTCCCTTTGTGTTCTATGCCTTGCTGCACAAGGAGGAGCCTTTCTTACTTATTTTGTGCCTCAAAACACATTCCTAAATCTGTCTTACAATTCTGCCGAATTTCCTTTCCTATTCTCTTTAATTCCTGCACCTTACTTGCCTATTTTCTGCCCAAAAATACTTCCCCTTTCTCTTACAAATCAATGCCACACATTCTTTCCCTTTCTCTCTTAATTTCTGACCTTTAAAACACATTCCTTTTCTCTACTACATATTCTGCCGAATTTCACTTTCTTATTCTCTTTGATTTTCTGATTCTTTCTTACCTATTAAATTGTGGAACCAAAATAGCTAAATATTGAACCTTTCCTATTATTTTCTGATTGCCTTTCAACCCTAGCCCTATAAATAAAGCCATCCGCACCATTTAAATATCTCTCGCTCTCTGGACAGATTCTCTGCATCCATTCCATCCACCTATCTACCTATCCATCCTCTACCACCCATTACCACCCATTCTACACACCTTAACCCCTTGTGCCGCAGCAAAGGAGAAGGAAGGAGACCCCTGGACGTGCTTGCATTCAAGACGTTGGATTGCTGGAACGTTTCTAGGTGTAATCTATCTTTGTTTTCAATGTTTAATTTAATTTCTCCTTGTTTTGCTGTGAACATGAGGAACTAAACCCCTCTTGGCTAGGGGTGATTTCAAAGCCATGATTATGTATGCAAATTGAGTTGATAAATTCCAGTTATGAATTCGTGAGTTGTGAATGTAATTGGCTTAACTGTGGAATTGATAACTTATTTGTGTTTGTTGATTGAGGGTCGACACTTAATTGGCATGCATAAATATGATGCTAGAGTATAAGGGAGTTTCACATAATCGTTACAAACTTATATTCATGTGTAGTGAAGGTCGCTGGTCACGATCGCGTTAAGTTCAATTCCTAGCACGAGTATCATGATGTCATAGTTACAAGTGCTTTGTCAATGCTTATGATTTCATTGAACGTAATGATCTTTGATTGTATCTCTATTATGATGTCATGTAGGGGACTTTTGAAGAATGCTTTGGGTTGTCGAATGATGTCATCCAATCCAATAATACAAGGAAAATCTGAGGGTTAATTAGTGATGTCACGGTTAATTTGGGGCATTGTCGTTTATAATTCAATGAATGATTAACTGGAAATCGAGTCGTTTGCATACATGTCATGTGTGGAGAAAGAGCCTCTAGCTAGTCTATCATCCATCGAATTCACCAATTCGTGCAAAATCTGTCTAGTTTTAGTTTCTGACTTGTTTTACTTTAAATTCGTCCAAAACCCAATTCCCCTTTAATTAAGTGTGTTAGATTAGTTAGAAGTGTGTTTAAATCTGTCCAAATTAGTGTTTTGAGTCTTACTAGTCTAGAATTCGTCCAAATCAGTCCCTAGTGTCTGTTTTGAGTCTTTTTGGTTGTTTTAAGCTGTTTTGAGTCTTTTAAGTTTGTTTTGAGTCTTGTGAGTCTTGTGAGTCTTGTTAAGTGTTTTTAACTTTGTTTTTATGTTTTTGAGTCAGTTTAGAGGTTTTAGCAAGCCCTCCTAATCCCCGGTCCAGAACGATCCCTACTTGCATCTATACTACAATTGTCAACAAGAGGGTTTAATTTGAGTGCTGTTTTACATCGCATCAAATTTTTGGCGCCGTTGCCGGGGATTAGCAACTTTGCTAATCCCCCATTGTTTCCTTTGTTTTCTTTTTCGTGTCTTTTGTTTTAGTTGCTGACTTTGTTTCTGTTTGTGTTTCTGTTTGTGTCTTTTACTTTTGATATTTGATTTAGTTTTCTTTCTTTGATTTCAGGTACTTGAGGAGTAAGACATGGATTTTGCAAACATTCAAGCTCAATTGGCAAATCTTACTTCTCAATTGTCCCATATTGCCGAAACAACCACATTGCACACTGCTCAAACTCATCAACGTCCTCAATTCACTGCAAATGGAGGTGCTTGGGGTTATCAACGCCATAACCAATCAAGGGACAACCTGTTTTCCAACACTTACAATTCCGATTGGAGAGATTATTCAGATTATAGGTGGGGGGAACCTCACAATTTCAACAAGGTGGATATTGGCAGCAAGATGAGGAGTTCTATTCAAGACCTATGCAGCCACCACAGCCTCGCCCACAACAATTCCAATCGAATTCAAGTATGTCTATGAATTACAATGAAATTCTTGATGAATTAATTTCTTTGACGCAGGGCTCACACCAAGAAGAATATTCGCAGCCATCTGAAGAGTTCTATCAATGGCCATACGCACCACCACAGCCTTCACCACAATCGTCCCAACCACATTCAGGTTCGTCCATGGATAATGATCAAATTATTCAATTACTAACCACTTTGGCACAGGGGCAGCAGAATCAAGACCAAAGGATGAGCGAATTGAAGAATCAAATGGGAGAGATTATGGAGTTCATGGTGCAGATTCAAGAGCAAAGTGAACTCTCCAACTCAACTATTGTAAATTCAATGGAAGATTTTGAAATCACCGAGGCTATCACTTTGGGAAGTGCTATAGAGGTTGAAGCTGACCCAGAACCGTCCAAACACAGCCTGAACGTGGATGAATTGCTGCTGCTAGAAGAAGAGGAGGAGGCCACACCCACGGCAAGGGAAGAACAACCCTTGCCGCAGCCTCCTAGAGTCCTTAGGCCGTCCAACTCTGGTAATATTGTTCCAAACTCAATTCATTCTAACATTATTCCACCGAATGCACCTTTTCCTCGCAGGTTTTTAATTCCCAAGAAAGATGAGAGTGAAAAAGACATTGTGGAAGCCATTCCAAAGGTGCAAAGTGATATTCCAATTCTTGGTGCAACAAATCAAGTTCCAGATTGTGTTGAAGTGTTCAAAGAACCTTGTACATCACAAAGAATGATTCAAGAGCAAGAAGCGGCTGGAGCATATGAAGAATGCATCAAAGAGGATGTTCATGAAACAACAAAGCCCAAAGAAGTCACAACCATCACATTCAACCTGGCCAAGTGCAAAGTTCCTGAAACATTCCAAGATGTGGTGTTTGTAATTGAGTTTGTGTCGAAGCAAGCCAGTAAGCCATCTATTTCAATTTCAATTTTGTTTTCTACTAACTGGCTGATTTTGATGATTCAGGCACCCACACTAGAATTTAAACCATTGCCGGATCACTTCAAGTATCACCTCCCATTCAAGGATCACCTACATGTCGTGGCCTCCAATGAAGCTTAATTGGAGGTATCGTCTGGCTGCAAGACGTAAAAGCAAGCGCTTCTTGGGAGGCAACCCATGCATTCAACAAAGGAGGACCTAGGAATCACTCAAATTCCAGATTTGCGTTCCTAAACCCTTCTCTTTGTTGTTGTTTCAATTCTGCCATGTTTAGTTTGTTTAGTTGCTGTTTGTTTGCTTTCTGTGAGTTTATGCTTGAAACATTGAGGACAATGTTTGATTTAAGTGTGGGGGGGGTAACAAAGTGTTTTTGATGCAAATTCGTGGGATTCTACCTCCCATTACTTCTTAAGTTGTTTCTCACTGTTTTTAAGTGTTTTTAAGCTGTTTTGGAGTGTTTTAGTGTGTCTTGCCATAAAAATCCGAAAATCTCATAAAAATTTGAAAAGTTGTTTTGAAAAACCCAAAAAGAGTTGTTTTTGTGTTGTTTTGGTGTGTTTGTGTCTTAGGTACCTTCCAACACTGATGAGGATTTGGTTTTTAATTGCATGGCTGTTAAAGAGAGTTATAAACATGGATGAAAGTTTGATTTACTCTTTGGTTTATGCTTGGTTGTGGTTATAATTTATGAATTCACATGCAATCTTAAAGGATAAAATCAGTTTTTGTAACATGCTTGAAGGAAGGAACTCAAATTAACGCTACAACCTTGTGAGACTTGAGCCTTAAACGTTCTTTTGGAGAGTTATAATCTGTGCATTTGTTGTTTTCTAAAGTCGTTGCATGATCTCATCATTCTTTGCTTGGTTGCTACTTAGAAGGCGTTTCATCATTTAGTTCCAAATACTAGAACTCATGGCCATTCCATTCAAACCATGACATTGATTTGCATAACACACGATCAAGATGAAGTTAATTAGTGAACCACCACAGCTAAATAGCCGAATCCCTTTGTCATTTGTTTTGTAGGTTTAAACCCCGTTGAGCTTTGTTTAGCCTGTTTTCTTTGTTAACCACATTATCCTCACCTAGCCTAGTTTAGGACCATCCATACCCTTGTTCTTAAAGGATAGTGAAGCATGAATTAGAATGAATTCCTTTTGATTGTCCTTTTGCAGAAAACAAGTGTGGGGGAAGGGATTTTGTGTGTGTATGTGCCAAAGTCTTTAATAAGGCACGGGTTTGAGAAAATAAAAAGAAAAATTCGTGGAAAAATAGAAAGAAAAAGAAAAGGTTGTGAAAAGAATGAAAAAGAGTTGAATAGTATGTGAAAAAGAGTTCTAAAGTGTTGTTTGTTGAAGAAAGGGTCCAAAACATCAAAATTCGGCCCTAGAGTGTGTAAATCTCCCCTTTTTGTGTTTAAGTTGATTTCTGCATTCAAAGTGAATTCTAAGTGTTGATTTCATTGCTTTGCTTGCTATTCTTTAAGAACCTTTGTTTTCCATATCCTTTCTTTCTTACCCAACACCCTTAGCCCCGTTACAACCCTTTAACTTCAATCTTGGGTGTTGTGTGTTTCAATATGTGGAGATTGGAATTGGTATGAGCATATGGTGTCACTGGTTCTCGCATCTAAGTAGTAGCATTCCATTCATGAGATCATATTCATATATGCATTATTAACTCCAGAAAGTGCTTTCTTTGTTGCAACATATGTGAGTACTAGTTTTCATGTTTACATCAATCTTCTCACATATACCTAGTGTAGGGTGTGTAGTCAGAAAATTTGAGTGAAGATTGAGTGCATATCTAGTAAGGAATTGAGGGAATTCTCTAAGGCATGTTACTACATTCAAAATGTTGTTTTAATTGGTTAAATGTGAACTAGTAAGTGGTGACTATAATTAAGTATGTGGTCAGGGGTAAGGATGACTAAAATCTGTGCAAGTGATGATTTTTAATATGTCATGTGCATTGGAAATCCCTAAGGCAATTGTTGGAAGGTTTTGATTGAGTTTTGTTTCTTTCGTTTTGCTCGAGGACTAGCAAAAGCTAAGTGTGGGGGTATTTGATAGGAGCATATTTACATCACTTAGTTAGCTTGTTTCCTTGCATTTAGGTTGTTAGTTCTTAGTTATTTTAGTCTTTTAAGCCATTTTCGTGTGTTTTCAGGTTCTAAGGGCTAAAGGAGCAAGAAAGTGCATTTTGGTGCCTTTTGGAGCAGTTTTAGGCTTGGGATGGATTGCACATGCTTGGAGCTAAGTGGATGGACGAAATTGAAGATCAAATGAGCTTAGGATTGAATGAAGAATGAAGAGTTCAAAATTGGAAGCCAAAGTTTCTAAAGTTGGAAGTTTCTATTCTTGGAGGTTTCCATTCTTGAAAGTTTCTATTCTTGGCTTAGAAGTTTCCTAATCCTTCATCACCTATGTTCCAGCCATAAAAGGGTTCCAAAACATGTTAGGTTGCCTCATTACATATTTCTAGAAGTCCTAGAACCTTTCCCTAACCTTGCCACATACCTCCTTTCCCTTTTCTTCCAAAATCTGCCACATAAGTGCCTTTCCCTTTCTTTCCACAACCTTGCCGCACAAGGGATCCTCTTCTTACCTATTTTCTGACCCAAAATCACATTCCCTTTGTGTTCTATGCCTTGCTGCACAAGGAGGAGCCTTTCTTACTTATTTTGTGCCTCAAAACACATTCCTAAATCTGTCTTACAATTCTGCCGAATTTCCTTTCCTATTCTCTTTAATTCCTGCACCTTACTTGCCTATTTTCTGCCCAAAAATACTTCCCCTTTCTCTTACAAATCAATGCCACACATTCTTTCCCTTTCTCTCTTAATTTCTGACCTTTAAAACACATTCCTTTTCTCTACTACATATTCTGCCGAATTTCACTTTCTTATTCTCTTTGATTTTCTGATTCTTTCTTACCTATTAAATTGTGGAACCAAAATAGCTAAATATTGAACCTTTCCTATTATTTTCTGATTGCCTTTCAACCCTAGCCCTATAAATAAAGCCATCCGCACCATTTAAATATCTCTCGCTCTCTGGACAGATTCTCTGCATCCATTCCATCCACCTATCTACCTATCCATCCTCTACCACCCATTACCACCCATTCTACACACCTTAACCCCTTGTGCCGCAGCAAAGGAGAAGGAAGGAGACCCCTGGACGTGCTTGCATTCAAGACGTTGGATTGCTGGAACGTTTCTAGGTGTAATCTATCTTTGTTTTCAATGTTTAATTTAATTTCTCCTTGTTTTGCTGTGAACATGAGGAACTAAACCCCTCTTGGCTAGGGGTGATTTCAAAGCCATGATTATGTATGCAAATTGAGTTGATAAATTCCAGTTATGAATTCGTGAGTTGTGAATGTAATTGGCTTAACTGTGGAATTGATAACTTATTTGTGTTTGTTGATTGAGGGTCGACACTTAATTGGCATGCATAAATATGATGCTAGAGTATAAGGGAGTTTCACATAATCGTTACAAACTTATATTCATGTGTAGTGAAGGTCGCTGGTCACGATCGCGTTAAGTTCAATTCCTAGCACGAGTATCATGATGTCATAGTTACAAGTGCTTTGTCAATGCTTATGATTTCATTGAACGTAATGATCTTTGATTGTATCTCTATTATGATGTCATGTAGGGGACTTTTGAAGAATGCTTTGGGTTGTCGAATGATGTCATCCAATCCAATAATACAAGGAAAATCTGAGGGTTAATTAGTGATGTCACGGTTAATTTGGGGCATTGTCGTTTATAATTCAATGAATGATTAACTGGAAATCGAGTCGTTTGCATACATGTCATGTGTGGAGAAAGAGCCTCTAGCTAGTCTATCATCCATCGAATTCACCAATTCGTGCAAAATCTGTCTAGTTTTAGTTTCTGACTTGTTTTACTTTAAATTCGTCCAAAACCCAATTCCCCTTTAATTAAGTGTGTTAGATTAGTTAGAAGTGTGTTTAAATCTGTCCAAATTAGTGTTTTGAGTCTTACTAGTCTAGAATTCGTCCAAATCAGTCCCTAGTGTCTGTTTTGAGTCTTTTTGGTTGTTTTAAGCTGTTTTGAGTCTTTTAAGTTTGTTTTGAGTCTTGTGAGTCTTGTGAGTCTTGTTAAGTGTTTTTAACTTTGTTTTTATGTTTTTGAGTCAGTTTAGAGGTTTTAGCAAGCCCTCCTAATCCCCGGTCCAGAACGATCCCTACTTGCATCTATACTACAATTGTCAACAAGAGGGTTTAATTTGAGTGCTGTTTTACATCGCATCAAATTTTTGGCGCCGTTGCCGGGGATTAGCAACTTTGCTAATCCCCCATTGTTTCCTTTGTTTTCTTTTTCGTGTCTTTTGTTTTAGTTGCTGACTTTGTTTCTGTTTGTGTTTCTGTTTGTGTCTTTTACTTTTGATATTTGATTTAGTTTTCTTTCTTTGATTTCAGGTACTTGAGGAGTAAGACATGGATTTTGCAAACATTCAAGCTCAATTGGCAAATCTTACTTCTCAATTGTCCCATATTGCCGAAACAACCACATTGCACACTGCTCAAACTCATCAACGTCCTCAATTCACTGCAAATGGAGGTGCTTGGGGTTATCAACGCCATAACCAATCAAGGGACAACCTGTTTTCCAACACTTACAATTCCGATTGGAGAGATTATTCAGATTATAGGTGGGGGGAACCTCACAATTTCAACAAGGTGGATATTGGCAGCAAGATGAGGAGTTCTATTCAAGACCTATGCAGCCACCACAGCCTCGCCCACAACAATTCCAATCGAATTCAAGTATGTCTATGAATTACAATGAAATTCTTGATGAATTAATTTCTTTGACGCAGGGCTCACACCAAGAAGAATATTCGCAGCCATCTGAAGAGTTCTATCAATGGCCATACGCACCACCACAGCCTTCACCACAATCGTCCCAACCACATTCAGGTTCGTCCATGGATAATGATCAAATTATTCAATTACTAACCACTTTGGCACAGGGGCAGCAGAATCAAGACCAAAGGATGAGCGAATTGAAGAATCAAATGGGAGAGATTATGGAGTTCATGGTGCAGATTCAAGAGCAAAGTGAACTCTCCAACTCAACTATTGTAAATTCAATGGAAGATTTTGAAATCACCGAGGCTATCACTTTGGGAAGTGCTATAGAGGTTGAAGCTGACCCAGAACCGTCCAAACACAGCCTGAACGTGGATGAATTGCTGCTGCTAGAAGAAGAGGAGGAGGCCACACCCACGGCAAGGGAAGAACAACCCTTGCCGCAGCCTCCTAGAGTCCTTAGGCCGTCCAACTCTGGTAATATTGTTCCAAACTCAATTCATTCTAACATTATTCCACCGAATGCACCTTTTCCTCGCAGGTTTTTAATTCCCAAGAAAGATGAGAGTGAAAAAGACATTGTGGAAGCCATTCCAAAGGTGCAAAGTGATATTCCAATTCTTGGTGCAACAAATCAAGTTCCAGATTGTGTTGAAGTGTTCAAAGAACCTTGTACATCACAAAGAATGATTCAAGAGCAAGAAGCGGCTGGAGCATATGAAGAATGCATCAAAGAGGATGTTCATGAAACAACAAAGCCCAAAGAAGTCACAACCATCACATTCAACCTGGCCAAGTGCAAAGTTCCTGAAACATTCCAAGATGTGGTGTTTGTAATTGAGTTTGTGTCGAAGCAAGCCAGTAAGCCATCTATTTCAATTTCAATTTTGTTTTCTACTAACTGGCTGATTTTGATGATTCAGGCACCCACACTAGAATTTAAACCATTGCCGGATCACTTCAAGTATCACCTCCCATTCAAGGATCACCTACATGTCGTGGCCTCCAATGAAGCTTAATTGGAGGTATCGTCTGGCTGCAAGACGTAAAAGCAAGCGCTTCTTGGGAGGCAACCCATGCATTCAACAAAGGAGGACCTAGGAATCACTCAAATTCCAGATTTGCGTTCCTAAACCCTTCTCTTTGTTGTTGTTTCAATTCTGCCATGTTTAGTTTGTTTAGTTGCTGTTTGTTTGCTTTCTGTGAGTTTATGCTTGAAACATTGAGGACAATGTTTGATTTAAGTGTGGGGGGGGTAACAAAGTGTTTTTGATGCAAATTCGTGGGATTCTACCTCCCATTACTTCTTAAGTTGTTTCTCACTGTTTTTAAGTGTTTTTAAGCTGTTTTGGAGTGTTTTAGTGTGTCTTGCCATAAAAATCCGAAAATCTCATAAAAATTTGAAAAGTTGTTTTGAAAAACCCAAAAAGAGTTGTTTTTGTGTTGTTTTGGTGTGTTTGTGTCTTAGGTACCTTCCAACACTGATGAGGATTTGGTTTTTAATTGCATGGCTGTTAAAGAGAGTTATAAACATGGATGAAAGTTTGATTTACTCTTTGGTTTATGCTTGGTTGTGGTTATAATTTATGAATTCACATGCAATCTTAAAGGATAAAATCAGTTTTTGTAACATGCTTGAAGGAAGGAACTCAAATTAACGCTACAACCTTGTGAGACTTGAGCCTTAAACGTTCTTTTGGAGAGTTATAATCTGTGCATTTGTTGTTTTCTAAAGTCGTTGCATGATCTCATCATTCTTTGCTTGGTTGCTACTTAGAAGGCGTTTCATCATTTAGTTCCAAATACTAGAACTCATGGCCATTCCATTCAAACCATGACATTGATTTGCATAACACACGATCAAGATGAAGTTAATTAGTGAACCACCACAGCTAAATAGCCGAATCCCTTTGTCATTTGTTTTGTAGGTTTAAACCCCGTTGAGCTTTGTTTAGCCTGTTTTCTTTGTTAACCACATTATCCTCACCTAGCCTAGTTTAGGACCATCCATACCCTTGTTCTTAAAGGATAGTGAAGCATGAATTAGAATGAATTCCTTTTGATTGTCCTTTTGCAGAAAACAAGTGTGGGGGAAGGGATTTTGTGTGTGTATGTGCCAAAGTCTTTAATAAGGCACGGGTTTGAGAAAATAAAAAGAAAAATTCGTGGAAAAATAGAAAGAAAAAGAAAAGGTTGTGAAAAGAATGAAAAAGAGTTGAATAGTATGTGAAAAAGAGTTCTAAAGTGTTGTTTGTTGAAGAAAGGGTCCAAAACATCAAAATTCGGCCCTAGAGTGTGTAAATCTCCCCTTTTTGTGTTTAAGTTGATTTCTGCATTCAAAGTGAATTCTAAGTGTTGATTTCATTGCTTTGCTTGCTATTCTTTAAGAACCTTTGTTTTCCATATCCTTTCTTTCTTACCCAACACCCTTAGCCCCGTTACAACCCTTTAACTTCAATCTTGGGTGTTGTGTGTTTCAATATGTGGAGATTGGAATTGGTATGAGCATATGGTGTCACTGGTTCTCGCATCTAAGTAGTAGCATTCCATTCATGAGATCATATTCATATATGCATTATTAACTCCAGAAAGTGCTTTCTTTGTTGCAACATATGTGAGTACTAGTTTTCATGTTTACATCAATCTTCTCACATATACCTAGTGTAGGGTGTGTAGTCAGAAAATTTGAGTGAAGATTGAGTGCATATCTAGTAAGGAATTGAGGGAATTCTCTAAGGCATGTTACTACATTCAAAATGTTGTTTTAATTGGTTAAATGTGAACTAGTAAGTGGTGACTATAATTAAGTATGTGGTCAGGGGTAAGGATGACTAAAATCTGTGCAAGTGATGATTTTTAATATGTCATGTGCATTGGAAATCCCTAAGGCAATTGTTGGAAGGTTTTGATTGAGTTTTGTTTCTTTCGTTTTGCTCGAGGACTAGCAAAAGCTAAGTGTGGGGGTATTTGATAGGAGCATATTTACATCACTTAGTTAGCTTGTTTCCTTGCATTTAGGTTGTTAGTTCTTAGTTATTTTAGTCTTTTAAGCCATTTTCGTGTGTTTTCAGGTTCTAAGGGCTAAAGGAGCAAGAAAGTGCATTTTGGTGCCTTTTGGAGCAGTTTTAGGCTTGGGATGGATTGCACATGCTTGGAGCTAAGTGGATGGACGAAATTGAAGATCAAATGAGCTTAGGATTGAATGAAGAATGAAGAGTTCAAAATTGGAAGCCAAAGTTTCTAAAGTTGGAAGTTTCTATTCTTGGAGGTTTCCATTCTTGAAAGTTTCTATTCTTGGCTTAGAAGTTTCCTAATCCTTCATCACCTATGTTCCAGCCATAAAAGGGTTCCAAAACATGTTAGGTTGCCTCATTACATATTTCTAGAAGTCCTAGAACCTTTCCCTAACCTTGCCACATACCTCCTTTCCCTTTTCTTCCAAAATCTGCCACATAAGTGCCTTTCCCTTTCTTTCCACAACCTTGCCGCACAAGGGATCCTCTTCTTACCTATTTTCTGACCCAAAATCACATTCCCTTTGTGTTCTATGCCTTGCTGCACAAGGAGGAGCCTTTCTTACTTATTTTGTGCCTCAAAACACATTCCTAAATCTGTCTTACAATTCTGCCGAATTTCCTTTCCTATTCTCTTTAATTCCTGCACCTTACTTGCCTATTTTCTGCCCAAAAATACTTCCCCTTTCTCTTACAAATCAATGCCACACATTCTTTCCCTTTCTCTCTTAATTTCTGACCTTTAAAACACATTCCTTTTCTCTACTACATATTCTGCCGAATTTCACTTTCTTATTCTCTTTGATTTTCTGATTCTTTCTTACCTATTAAATTGTGGAACCAAAATAGCTAAATATTGAACCTTTCCTATTATTTTCTGATTGCCTTTCAACCCTAGCCCTATAAATAAAGCCATCCGCACCATTTAAATATCTCTCGCTCTCTGGACAGATTCTCTGCATCCATTCCATCCACCTATCTACCTATCCATCCTCTACCACCCATTACCACCCATTCTACACACCTTAACCCCTTGGAGAAGGAAGGAGACCCCTGGACGTGCTTGCATTCAAGACGTTGGATTGCTGGAACGTTTCTAGGTGTAATCTATCTTTGTTTTCAATGTTTAATTTAATTTCTCCTTGTTTTGCTGTGAACATGAGGAACTAAACCCCTCTTGGCTAGGGGTGATTTCAAAGCCATGATTATGTATGCAAATTGAGTTGATAAATTCCAGTTATGAATTCGTGAGTTGTGAATGTAATTGGCTTAACTGTGGAATTGATAACTTATTTGTGTTTGTTGATTGAGGGTCGACACTTAATTGGCATGCATAAATATGATGCTAGAGTATAAGGGAGTTTCACATAATCGTTACAAACTTATATTCATGTGTAGTGAAGGTCGCTGGTCACGATCGCGTTAAGTTCAATTCCTAGCACGAGTATCATGATGTCATAGTTACAAGTGCTTTGTCAATGCTTATGATTTTCATTGAACGTAATGATCTTTGATTGTATCTCTATTATGATGTCATGTAGGGGACTTTTGAAGAATGCTTTGGGTTGTCGAATGATGTCATCCAATCCAATAATACAAGGAAAATCTGAGGGTTAATTAGTGATGTCACGGTTAATTTGGGGCATTGTCGTTTATAATTCAATGAATGATTAACTGGAAATCGAGTCGTTTGCATACATGTCATGTGTGGAGAAAGAGCCTCTAGCTAGTCTATCATCCATCGAATTCACCAATTCGTGCAAAATCTGTCTAGTTTTAGTTTCTGACTTGTTTTACTTTAAATTCGTCCAAAACCCAATTCCCCTTTAATTAAGTGTGTTAGATTAGTTAGAAGTGTGTTTAAATCTGTCCAAATTAGTGTTTTGAGTCTTACTAGTCTAGAATTCGTCCAAATCAGTCCCTAGTGTCTGTTTTGAGTCTTTTTGGTTGTTTTAAGCTGTTTTGAGTCTTTTAAGTTTGTTTTGAGTCTTGTGAGTCTTGTGAGTCTTGTTAAGTGTTTTTAACTTTGTTTTTATGTTTTTGAGTCAGTTTAGAGGTTTTAGCAAGCCCTCCTAATCCCCGGTCCAGAACGATCCCTACTTGCATCTATACTACAATTGTCAACAAGAGGGTTTAATTTGAGTGCTGTTTTACATCGCATCATAAACTAAGTATACATCCTTAATCAACACACAAGAACAAGTTCTTAATAAAACAGATAAGTAAACTACATTCACAATTTATGAAATCGTAACTGGAGTAAATCAAATCATAAGAAACATACATCCATGGCTTCAGATTCCCCCCCTAACTAATAGGGGTTTAGTTCCTCATGATAGCAATTAAACAAAGAAAACTGAATTGAAACATTAAAAACAAAGATAGACAACACCTAAGAACGCTCCAGCAATTCAATGCTTTGAATGACAGTCACGATGGTGTGAGAATTACTTGACACTCAAATTAAAACCCTATCGACGTAGTATATGAAAGTAGGGATCGTTTAAGGCCGGGGATTAGAAGGGATGCTAATCTATACAAATTAAACTCTAAAACACTAAAACTGGACTCTAGACAATGAAAACAGGTACTATGGATCAATCTGAACGAATTTTAACTCTAGACAACCTAACTTGACTCAAATAACACAAAACAAACTTAAAACAACAAATAAAACTCAACTAGGCAGATTCTAGACACTAGAGACTCAAAACAGGCTAAATAGACTCAAAACAGCAAAACTAACTTTAGTAGACTCAAAACAGGTTCTATGAAGTGAATTGGATGACTTTTGGACTAGTTAAACTCAAAACACTAAAAGGGGACAGATTTGGACGAATTTAAACAAACTAAGACTCAATTAAGAACTAAGGGGGTTTTTGGACGAATTAAGCAAAACTAAGCAGATTTAAGCAAACAAAGTAAATTGAAAGAGATAAAGGTGAATTCAGGGGTGAAAACTAGTTAGAGGGTTCCTCTCCACACATGAACATATGCATATAAATCGATTTCCAGTTATTCTTTCGATAAACCATTGAGAATGCTCCAAATTAATTGTATAGAACTAATTAATTCTCAGATTTCCCTAAGTTCATTGAATTGAATGGATAACGCATCACAACCAAATTATTCTTATCAAGTCCCCTAACTATGGAATACGCATGATAGAGATACATATCAAAGATCATTAAGTTCCATGGAAATCATAAACATTGACAAGGCATTCATAACTGTGGAATACACATGTTACTCTTGCCTAGGATTTACTTAACACAATTGTGACTAGCAATCTTTACTACTTGTGAATATAAGTTCCTAACGATTAGGTGAAATTCCCTTATATCCTAGCATCAAATTCATGCATGTAAACTAAGTAGGCCTCCTTAATCAACACACAAGAACAAGTTCTTCATAAAACAGATAAGTAAATCACATTCATAAATTATGAAACAATAAGTAAAGGTAATCAATTCATATCAAACATATGTCCATGGCTTTGAATCCACCTCTAACTAAAACGAAATTAGTTCCACATGTTCAACATAATTGAAAAACAAATTAAATTAAACATAGAAACGAAACAAGAGAAGAAAGAACTCCTCCTTCTCCAATGGAAGCCACGGCAAGGCCTTGTCTTCCCTTCTCTGCAGCAAAATATGGATTTCTGAAAGTGTGGTGGTGTAGAATTCGTATGGATGGGTGGTGTCTGCGGCAGGGCTTGGGAATATGTATATATATCATGGCAAACCCTAGGGAAATCAGTTTAGGACTTGGACTTAGCAGAAAAATAGGATTAGGGTGCGGCAATTAATTTGGAAAAGGAATTGTGGTCCAATTAATTTCTGAAAAGGATTTGTAGAACCCAAATCCACAAGGAAAAGTCCTAACAATCAGAATCCAAGAGGGAAAGGGAGTGAAAACCCACGGCACAAAGGGATAAGGCAGGGAATGCCTTGCAAGGCAAGGAAAAAGGATTCTAGAAGGGAAGGAGACGCCAGATTTTTAGGCTTCTAGAAAGAATGTGTTTCTGGGCAGATTTTGGGGTTTCTAGAAGAGTTTGGGGCGCCACTTTTGTAGGGGAATGGATAGGACTTCTAGAAATCAGGTTTTAAGTCCCCTAAACTGAAGAAAACAGGTTAGGATAAGATTAGGATAAGATAAGGTAAGATAAGATAAGGATTGGGTAAGATAAGATAAGATAAGGTTGTTTTGGATAATGTTTTGGATAATTCTCCTTCTTTTGAGCTGATTCCTTATCTTCTTTATCTTTGACTTCTTTCTTCCATCTTCTTAGCCGATTTCAAGCCTTTATATCTTCAATTTCGTCCATCAACTTACCTCCATGCTTGCACTACCCAATCTTGGCCCAAAAATGCTCTAGATTGCTCCAAATTGCCTCGTTTTGCCATCTTGACACTTAGAACCTACAAACACACGAAAATAGCTTAAAATACAAAACTAACTAAGAACTAACAACGTAAATGCATGAAAACAAGCTAACTAAGTCGCATAAATATGCTCCTATCAAATTCTCCCACACTTAGCTTTTGCTAGTCCTCAAGCAAAACGAAACAAAACAAACGAAACAAACACCAAACAAACTAGACCTTCCAACATTCACCTCAGGGATTTCCAACATACATAACATATTTAAGATCATCATAACCATAGCTTTTAGTCTTCCCCACCCTTTAGTACATACTTAACCACAGTCACCATCCATTAGCTCTCATCTAACCAATTAAAACAATGTTTTGAACGTAGTAACATGCCTTAGAGAATTCACTCAATTCCTCACTAGGTACACTCTTATTTTCACTCAGATTTTCCAACTACACTCCCTATACTAAGTATATGTGAGAAGATTGATGTAAACATGAAAACGAACACTCACATATGTTTATGACAAAGAAAGCAATTTCTGGAGTTAATAAACATGTTTATATATATGATCTCATGAATGGAATGCCACTACTTAGATGCGAGAACCAGGGATACCATATGCTCGTACCAATCCCAAACTCCACATATTGAAACACACAACACTCAAGATTGAAGTATAGGGTTGTAACGGGGCTAAGGGTATTGGCTAACAAAGAAAGGTAAGGAAAACAAACGTTCTTAAAGCAAAAGCAAGCAAAGTAATGAATATGACACTTAGAACTCCCTTTCTTGAATGCAGCCGCACACTTTGATACATAAGGGGAAGATTACACATATTTAGGTTCGAATTCAACTTTTTGGACCCTTTCTTCAACAATCAACACTTGTGAGCTTATTCTCACTTATTTTGAACACTTTTCATACTTTTTTTCACATACTTTTCTTTTTCTTTCTTTTTTTCACGAATTATTCTTCTTTTTTTCTTTTTTTTCTTTTTTTTTTTTTCCTTCACCCGTGCCTCTTTTGATACTTTGGCACACATAAATGTACAACTTCCCTTCCCCCACACTTGTTTGCTGCCCAATAACGAACAAAGAGAATTCACTCTAAGTCATACTTAGCTACGCCTTAAGAACAAGGGTAAGGATGGTCCTAATCTAGGCTAGGTAGGGATAATGTGGGTAAACAAAGAACATAGGCTAAACAAGGCTCAAAAGGGTTAAACCTACAAGACAAATAACATAGGGAGGTTCGGCTATTTGGCTCTGGTTTTAAACTAAACAACTTCATCTTGATTATGTGTTATGCTAATCAATTTCATGCTTTGAATAAAACGGGTATGAGTTCTAGTATTTGGAACTAAATGATGAAACGCCTTCTAAGTAGCAACCAAGCAAAGAATAATGAGATCATGCAATGACTTTAGAAAACAACAAATGCACAGATTTTTAAATATATGGTGTGAGAATTACTTGACACTCAAATTAAAACCCTATCGACGTAGTATATGAAAGTAGGGATCGTTTAAGGCCGGGGATTAGAAGGGATGCTAATCTATACAAATTACACTCTAAAACACTAAACTGGACTCTAGACAATGAAAACAGGTACTATGGATCAATCTGAACGAATTTTAACTCTAGACAACCTAACTTGACTCAAATAACACAAAACAAACTTAAAACAACAAATAAAACTCAACTAGGCAGATTCTAGACACTAGAGACTCAAAACAGGCTAAATAGACTCAAAACAACAAAACTAACTTAAACAGATTCTATGAAGTGAATTGGATGACTTTTGGACTAGTTAAACTCAAAACACTAAAAGGGGACAGATTTGGACGAATTTAAACAAACTAAGACTCAATTAAGAACTAAGGGGGTTTTTGGACGATTTAAGCAAAACTAAGCAAATTTAAGCAAACAAAGTAAATTGAAAGAGATAAAGGTGAATTCAGGGGTGAAAACTAGTTAGAGGGTTCTTCTCCACACATGAACATATGCATACGAATTGATTTCCAGTTATTCTTTCGATAAACCATGAATGACAATGCTTCGAATTAATTGTATTGAACTAATTAATTCCCAGATTTCCCTAAGTTCATTGAATTGAATGGATAACGCATCACAACCAAATTATTCTTATCAAGTTCCCTAACTATGGAATACGCATGATAGAGATACATATCAAAGATCATTAAGCTCCATGGAAATCATAAACATTGACAAGGCATTCATAACTATGGAATACGCATGTTACTCTTGCCTAGGATTTACTTAACACAATTGTGACTAGCAATCTTTACTACTTGTGAATATAAGTTCCTAACGATTAGGTGAAATTCCCTTATATCCTAGCATCAAATTCATGCATGTAAACTAAGTAGGCCTCCTTAATCAACACACAAGAACAAGTTCTTCATAAAACAGATAAGTAAATCACATTCACAATTTATGAAACAATAACTGAAGGTAATCAATTCATATCAAACATATGTCCATGGCTTTGAATCCACCTCTAACTAAAACGAAATTAGTTCCACATGTTCAACATAATTGAAAAACAAATTGAATTAAACATAGGAACGAAACAAGAGAAGAAAGAACTCCTCCTTCTCCAATGGAAGCCACGGCAAGGCCTTGTCTTCCCTTCTCAAAATATGGATTTCTGAATGTATATGGGGGTGTAGAATTCGTATGGATGGGTGGTGGTCTGCGGCAAGGCTTGGAAATATGTATATATAGCATGGCAAACCCTAGGGGAATCAGTTTAGGACTTGGACTTAGCAGAAAAATAGGATTAGGGTGCGGCAATTAATTTGGAAAAGGAATTGTGGTCCAATTAATTTCTGAAAAGGATTTGTAGAACCCAAATCCACAAGGAAAAGGCCTAACAATCAGAATCCAAGAGGGAAAGGGCGTGAAAACCCACGGCACAAAGGGATAAGGCAGGGAATGCCTTGCAAGGCAAGGAAAAAGCCTTCTAGAAAGGAGGGAGACGCCAGATTTATAGGGTTCTAGAAAGAATGTGTTTTGTGGCAGATTTTGGGGTTTCTAGAAGAGTTTGGGGCGCCACTTTTGTAGGGGAATGGATAGGACTTCTAGAAATCAGGTTTTAAGTCCCCTAAACTGAAGAAAACAGGTTAGGATAAGATTAGGATAAGATAAGGTAAGATAAGATAAGGATTGGGTACGATAAGATAAGATAAGGTTGTTTTGATAATGTTTTGGATAATTCTCCTTCTTTTGAGCTGATTCCTTATCTTCTTATCTTTGACTTCTTTCTTCCATCTTCTTAGCTGATTTCAAGCCTTTATATCTTCAATTTCGTCCATCAACTTGCCTCCATCCTTGCACTACCCAATCTTGGCCCAAAAATGCTCTAGAATGCTCCAAATTGCTCCTTTTTGCCATCTTGACACTTTGAACCTACAAACACACGAAAATAGCTTAAAATACAAAATTAACTAAGAACTAACAACGTAAATGCATGAAAACAAGCTAACTAAGTCGCATAAATATGCTCCTATCAATATACTACGTCGATAGGGTTTTACGTTGATAGGGTTTTACTCTCCAAAGAACGTTTTAAGCTCAAGTCTCTCAGGGTTGTCGCGTTAGTTTGAGATTCTTCCTTCAAGCATGTTACAAAAACTGATTTTTTCTCTTTTTGATTAAACATGAATTCATGAACTATAACCATAATCAAGCATAAACCAGAGAGCAATTCAAACCTCCATCCATGTTTATAACTTTCCTCAATAGTCATGCAATTAAAAACCGAATCCTCATCATTGTGTTGGAAGGTACCCTAAGACACAAACAAACACACACAATTTTTCAAATGTTTATGGTATTTTCGGATTTTCTTTTCAAAACACACTAAAAGACTCCAAAACAGCTTAAAAACACTTAAAAACACGGAAAACAACATTCAAAGTGATAGGTGATAAAAACCCACGAATTTCATGCAAAAACACTTTGTTCCCCCCCCCCCCCCCCACACTTAAATCAAACATTGTCCGCAATGTTTCAAACATAAACTCACACAAAAGCAAGCAAATAACACAACTAACACACATAACAGATATGGCAAAACAGAAGCAATATAGAGAGAGAGTTTAAGAACGAAAATCTGGTTTTGGAGCTAGAATTCCATCGTTCTCTCGTTTGAACACATGGGTTGCCTCCCAAGAAGCGTTTGCTTTAACGTCTTCCAGCCGGACGATTCTTCCATTTAGGTTCCCATGGTACCCACGGCATGCAGAGGTAGTTCTTCCACCACATGCTCCTCAAACAGCTCGTGCATTGGATCTTTGAATGGTAAGGGATAGTGATCCTTCCGGATTGTGGCATTGAACATCCTAAAATCAATGTAATCATGCCCACCAGCTTGGATTTGATTGGGAATCTGCACCATACAAGGTAACAACCTATTAGTTGAAATGGGAATCGAAATTGGAATAGGTGGCTTACCAATGTACTGCAATGAAGTGGCAGCACTATGAACATTCTTCCCCATGATATTTTTGACCAATTGGGGCATTTTGAGGGCAGTGGCTGTATGGTCCTTGTGCTCCACTCCAATTCCCTCGTTTTGTATGGTTCTTGATGTATCCTTTGTGCTTGAACGGTCCGGCCCTATCTTTTTTATTTTATCCATGGCAAAACAAGAACGAACAACGTTAGGATTCTCAACAGACTTAGAAACATTAAATTTAATCTTATCACCACCAAACTTCATAGTTAACATTCCCTTGGCCACATCAATCTTGGTTTGGGCTGTTTTCATGAATGGTCGGCCAAGTAAGAGTGGTAATGGATGGGAATGGTCTGAATCCTCCATGTCAAGCACATAGAAATCTGCAGGAAAAATCAAGTGGTCTACCTGCACCAAAACATCTTCCAAAACTCCTTTTGGGTATGCATTAGATCGATCGGCTAATTGGATAATAACACCATCATTTTTAAGCTCTCCTAGATTCATAGATGCATAAACAAAATATGGCATGACATTTATAGATGCACCTAAGTCTAACATGGCAGATTCAAAACGAGTATTTCCAATAACACAAGGAATTGTAAAACTACCTGGATCTTTGCATTTAGGGGGTAATTTCCTTTGTAAAACAGCAGAGACATTCTCACTTACTTGAACCACTTCTTTGTTAGAAATCCTTCTCCTTGTTGTACAAAGCTCTTTCAAAAACTTAGCATACCTTGGGACCTGCTTTATTGCATCAAGGAGTGGGATATTGACTTGAACTTTCCGGAATGTCTCTAAAATGTCCTTTTCAGCATCCTCTTTCTTTGATTGCCGCAACCTGCCAGGAAAGGGCACAATTAGTGGAGTAGTGATAGGAGTACATTTATGCGACTTAGTTAGTGTGTTTTCTTGCATTTGCTTAGCTATTTGTTGCTTAGTATAGTGTTTAAAGTCATTTTCGTGTGTTTTTAGGTCCAAGAAGCAAAGTTGGCAAAAAGATGCATTTTGGAGCATCTTAGAGCAAATCTGGGCTTGGAATGGATAGCACAAGCAATGGGCATGAAGATGGACGAATTTGGAGTCTAAATGAAGTTAGGAATATGTTTCAAGGTTGGAGAAATAAATTCAAATCATTGAAGATAAGGAATCAGCTCAAAAGAAGGAGGATTATCCAAAACATTATCCAAACAACCTTATCTTATCTTATCTTATCCAACCCTTATCTTATCTTAACAAACCTTATCCTATCCTAATCCTTTTCTAATTCAATTCCTGGTACAATGAGGGTTTATTTTCTGATTGGGGGACATTTAAATTAAGTTTCTAGAAACCCTAAGCCTTGCCGCACCTAGCCTTCCAGAAAACCTGATTTCCTTGCCTTGCAAGGCTTTCTAGAAGCCTTATCCCTCCTTATCCAAATCTGCCGCACCTTAGGCCCTTTCCCATTGGAAATCTGATTGTTTTGAGCCTATTTCTGGATGGATTTGGCTTTCTAGAAGTCCTAATCTGATTCACCTAGGGTTTTTGGTGCCTATATATATATATTAATCCACCCTTTGCCGTACACACCACCCTCCATATACATCATTCA
This sequence comes from Heteromeles arbutifolia, assembly GCA_024362995.1. NCBI lineage: Eukaryota > Viridiplantae > Streptophyta > Magnoliopsida > Rosales > Rosaceae > Heteromeles > Heteromeles arbutifolia. The sequence goes on along the minus strand of JANCRC010000002.1, from coordinate 29,662,917 downwards.
CGCCAGAAATCATCCACCACTATCTGCCGCCCCTTTCCTTCACCATTCTCCATAGTTTCTGACCTAATTCACCCTCTGCCGTGCCATATCACCCACACAAACCCAGAAAACCCCTCTTGTGCCGCAGCTATTCAAGGAAGGAAGGAGAAGGTGCCACTCTAAGTCATGACTATTGCTGGAGCGTTCTTAGGTGTTGTCTATCTTTGTTTTCAATGTTTCAATTCAGTTTTCTTTGTTTAATTGCTATCATGAGGAACTAAACCCCTATTAGTTAGAGGGGGAATTTGAAGCCATGAATATATGTTCCTTATGATTTGATTTACTCCAGTTATGATTTCATAAATTGTGAATGTGGTTTACTTATCTGTTTTATTAAGAACTTGTTCTTGTGTGTTGATTAAGGATGCATACTTAGTTTACATGCATGAATTTGATGCTAGAATATAAGGGAATTTCACCTAATCGTTATGAACTTATATTCACAAGTAGCAAAGGTTGCTAGTCACAATCATGTTAAGTAAACCCTAGGCTGGATTAACGTGCGTCTTCCATAGTTATGAATGCCTTGTTAATGTTCATGATTTCCATTGAACTTAATGATCTTTGTTGAATGTCTCTATCATGCGTATTCCATAGTTAGGGAGTTTGAGAAAGAATAATTTGGTTGTGATGCGTTATCCATTCAATTCAATGAATCTAGGGAAATCTGGGAATTGATTAGTTCAATACAATTAATTCGGAACATTGTCATTCATGGTTTATCGAAAGAGTAACTGGGAATCAAGTTGTATGCATATGTTTATGTGTGGATAAGGATCCTTCTAACTAGCCATTCACCCATTTAAATCACCAATTTCGTACAAAACTAAGTCTAGTTTACCATTCTGTTTTGCTTAAGTTTAAATCCGTTTTCAAACAATCCCTTGCTCTTAATTTGTGTTAAGATAGTCTAAATTCGTCAAATCTTGAGTCTTTTAGTCTTTTGAGTCAATTAGAGTCGTAATTTCGTTCAAATCAATCTTAGGTGTTAGTTTAGAGTCTAGATAACTTGTTTTGTGTGTTTCAGGTCTATTTAGCTTGTTTTGAGTCTTTAGAGTCTAGAAACTGTTTAATTGAATTCTATTTGCTGTTTTGAGTTTGTTTTGAGTTATTTGAGTCAAGTTAGGTTGTTTAAAGGTGTCTAGAGTTAAAATTCGTCCAAATTGATCCCTAGTACTTGTTTTCATTGTTTAAAGTCCAGTTTATTGTTTTAGAGTCTAATTTGTGTAGATTAGCATCCCTTCTAATCCCCAGCCTAAAACGATCCCTACTTTCATATACTACGTCGATAGGGTTTTAATTTGAGTGTCAAGTAATTCTCACATCAAATTTTGGCGCCGTTGCCGGGGATTAGCAAACTTGCTAATCTCCCTAGTTTCTGCCGTGTATTTTAACTTGTTTTTGTTTCTGTTTTGCTTAGTTTTCTGATTTGTTTTGTTTTCTTTGTTTTAGGTACTAGTGTATGACTCGAAGTTCTCAACCCGTTCACGCACATATCTTGGAGGTTAACGACGATTTTGAGCGAGATTTGAGAAGGAAGAGGAAGCACCCAGAACCTGATCTACTTAGTTCAAGTTCTAATTCCGAATCTGAAGTTGAAATTGAAGAGGATTTGGAAGAGGAGCACGACATGGCTGCAGATAACCGAACAATCAAAGAACTTTCAGCCTCGGGATTGGACAATGCGACCCCTTTATGCATTCAATATCCTAGGGCGGCTCAAGGCAAGACTGATGAGTTTGAATTGAAGTCTAGCTTGTTGCACCACATCCCCAAATTCCACGGGTTGTCCATGGAAGATCCGAACAAGCACTTGAAGGAATTTGAAGTGGTTTGTTCAAGCATGACCCCTGTCAATGTTGATGGGAGTATATTGAAGATGAAAGCCTTTCCATTCTCTCTTTTGGAAAAGGCTAAGGATTGGCTCTACGAACTAGCACCTGGAACCGTTACTTCGTGGGAAAGCATGAAGCGTGCATTCTTAGAGAAATTTTTCCCAACTTCAAGAGTCATTCTCTTGAGGAAAAGGATAAGTGGCATTCAACAAAACCAAGGGGAATCGTTTCCAGCCTATTATGAGTGTTTCAAGGCGCTTGTTGCTTCTTGTCCACAACACCAAATGAAGGAAGAGCTTCTCCTCCAATATTTCTATGAAGGACTTCTCCCCATTGAGAGACAAATGCTTGATGCTTCAGCGGGAGGAGCTTTGGTTGACAAAACACCCATGGCTGCCAAGACTCTAATTGCAAATCGAGCCTTGAATGCGCAACAATACGAAGGAGTTGGACAGAGAGAAGGGCCACGGCAACAACAAGTGAATGAGGTAAATGCAATTTCAGAATTACAATCTCAAATGGCTAATCTCACTCTTCTTTTGTCACAGGTTGTGGATGGAACCAAAGCACAAGGGCCGGCCATATGTGGAGTGTGTTCTATGCAGGGACATCTCAACGATCAATGCCCTTAATTGATTGAGAATGGGGGGTGGGAAACTGCCCAAGCCGTGGGTTTCCAAGGCCAAACCCAACAAAGACACGACCCATACTCAAACACATACAATCCAGGATGGAGAGATCATCCAAACTTCAAGTGGAGGGATTCTCAGCAAGCACAGCCACAAAGCGGATTTAGACAGCCCCCTGGGATGTTTCCAAGCCCGTATGCAGCCCCACAACCTCAACCAACTTCGGCCCAAACCAATTCAGGTTCGTCGTTAAATAATGATAAAATTCTTCAAGTACTAACCTCTTTGACACAGGACGTGCAGAGCATAAAAAATCAAGCTAAAGAGGTGGATGAACTGAAGAAACAAATGGGTCAAATGGCTGAATTCATGGGCCAATTCCGAGAACAAGGCAGATTGCCTAGTTCAACCGTTGTTAATCCTAAGGGAGGATTTGAAACCGCCCAAGCAATCACGTTGAGAAGTGGTAAGCAGGTTGGAACTGAATCACAACCATCTAGATCAAGTCAAGAAGAGGATAAGAAGCTGCAATTGGAGGAGGATGAATCACCCAAACCCACGGCAAGGAATGCACAATCCTTGCCGCAGCCAATCCCCACTTCTAAACCGTCCTCAACCATCAAGGTAAGTTCCAATATGAATTCGTCTAGCTCTACTCCACTAATTGTGCCCTTTCCTGGCAGGTTGCGGCAATCAAAGAAAGAGGATGCTGAAAAAGACATTCTAGAGACATTCCGGAAAGTTCAAGTCAATATCCCACTCCTTGATGCAATAAAGCAAGTCCCAAGGTATGCTAAGTTTTTGAAAGAGCTTTGTACAACAAGGAGAAGGATTTCTAACAAAGAAGTGGTTCAAGTAAGTGAGAATGTCTCTGCTGTTCTACAAAGGAAATTACCCCCTAAATGCAAAGATCCGGGTAGTTTTACAATTCCTTGCGTTATTGGTAGTACTAAGTTTGAACATGCTATGTTAGACTTAGGAGCTTCAATTAATGTCATGCCATACTCTATTTATGCATCTATGAACTTAGGTGAGCTTAAAAACGATGGTGTTATAATCCAATTAGCCGATCGTTCTAATGCATATCCAAAAGGAGTTTTGGAAGATGTTTTGGTGCAGGTTGGAAATCTGATTTTTCCAGCGGATTTTTATGTGCTTGACATGGAGGATACACCCCATTCCACCCCATTGCCGATCCTCCTTGGGAGACCTTTCATGACAACAGCCCGCACCAAGATCGATGTCTTCAAAGGGACGTTGACAATGGAATTTGATGGGGAAGTTATTGATTTCAATCTTGCTGAAACTATTAAATTTCCTAAAGAAAATCATTCTTGTTTTGCTATTGATATATTCGATGAATTGGCGCAGGACTACCTTGATTCCTTGGAGAGGGATCCCCTTGAATCAACAATTGCACAAGGAATTGGGCAAAAACCCAATATTGCCGTGCCTAGAAGTGAAGAAGAGGCCGAGATGGTGGCTGCCCTAGAGTCACTACCTCAGCACCATGGTAAGCCTTCAAAACCAATTTCAATTCCAATTTTTACTAACAAGTTGTTACCCTCAGTGATTCAGGCACCCGTACTTGAGCTTAAACCATTGCCGGATCATTTGAAGTACGTCTTTTTGGGAGATAACGAGACGTTGCCCGTCATTGTGTCCTCCACACTCACGGCAACAGAGGAAGGAAAGTTAATTCGGGTGTTGAAAGAGCACAAAACAGCCATTGGGTGGACATTGGCCGATATTAGGGGGATTAGCCCTACAACATGCATGCATGATGTGAGAATTACTTGACACTCAAATTAAAACCCTATCGACGTAGTATATGAAAGTAGGGATCGTTTTAGGCCGGGGATTAGAAGGGATGCTAATCTACACTATATAAACTTTAAAACACTAAACTAGACTCAATTACCTCAAAACAGCAAATAGAACTCAAAATAGACAGTTTCTGGATTCTAGACACTCAAAACAAGCTAAATTAGACTTAAAACACACAGAACAGATTCTTTAGACTCAAAACTAACACCTAAGGTTGATTTGAACGAAATTAAGACTCAAATTGACTCAAAAGACTAAGAGACTCAAGATTTGACGAATTTAGACTCAACTAACACAAACTAAAAGCAGGGGATTGGTTTTGAACGAATTTAAACTTAAACAAACAAAATTGTAAAGACAACTTAAAAAGGCACGAAATTGGTGATTTAAATGGGTGAATGGCTAGTTAGAGGGATCCTTATCCACACATAAACATATGCATACAACTTGATTCCCAGTTACTCTTTCGATAAACCATGAATGACAATGTTCCGAATTAATTGTATTGAACTAATCAATTCCCAGATTTCCCTAGATTCATTGAATTGAATGGATAACGCATCACAACCAAATTATTCTTTCTCAAACTCCCTAACTATGGAATACGCATGATAGAGACATTCAACAAAGATCATTAAGTTCAATGGAAATCATGAACATTGACAAGGCATTCATAACTATGGAAGACGCATGTTAATCCAGCCTAGGGTTTACTTAACATGATTGTGACTAGCAACCTTTACTACTTGTGAATATAAGTTCATAACGATTAGGTGAAATTCCCTTATATTCTAGCATCAAATTCATGCATGTAAACTAAGTATGCATCCTTAATCAACACACAAGAACAAGTTCTTAATAAAATAGATAAGTAAACCACATTCACAATTTATGAAATCATAACTGGAGTAAATCAAATCATAAGAAACATATATTCATGGCTTCAAATTCCCCCTCTAACTAATAGGGGTTTAGTTCCTCATGATAGCAATTAAACAAAGAAAACTGAATTGAAACATTGAAAACAAAGATAGACAACACCTAAGAACGCTCCAGCAGTAGTCACGACTTAGAGTGGCACCTACTCCTTCCTTCCTTGAATAGCTGCGGCACAAGAGGGGTTTTCTGGGTTTGTGTGGATGATATGGCACGGCAGAGGGTGAATTAGGTCAGAAACTATGGAGAATGGTGAAGGAAAGGGGCGGCAGATAGTGGTGGATGATTTCTGGCGTGAATGATGTATATGGAGGGTGGTGTGTACGGCAAAGGGTGGATTAATATATATATAGGCACCAAAAACCCTAGGTGAATCAGATTAGGACTTCTAGAAAGCCAAATCCATCCAGAAATAGGCTCAAAACAATCAGATTTCCAATGGGAAAGGGCCTAAGGTGCGGCAGATTTGGATAAGGAGGGATAAGGCTTCTAGAAAGCCTTGCAAGGCAAGGAAATCAGGTTTTCTGGAAGGCTAGGTGCGGCAAGGCTTAGGGTTTCTAGAAACTTAATTTAAATGTCCCCCAATCAGAAAATAAACCCTCATTGTACCAGGAATTGAATTAGAAAAGGATTAGGATAGGATAAGGTTTGTTAAGATAAGATAAGGGTTGGATAAGATAAGATAAGATAAGGTTGTTTGGATAATGTTTTGGATAATCCTCCTTCTTTTGAGCTGATTCCTTATCTTCAATGATTTGAATTTATTTCTCCAACCTTGAAACATATTCCTAACTCCATTTAGACTCCAAATTCGTCCATCTTCATGCCCATTGCTTGTGCTATCCATTCCAAGCCCAGATTTGCTCTAAAATGCTCCAAAATGCATCTTTTTGCCAACTTTGCTTCTTGGACCTAAAAACACACGAAAATGACTTTAAACACTATACTAAGCAACAAATAGCTAAGCAAATGCAAGAAAACACACTAACTAAGTAGCATAAATATGCTCCTATCAAATTCCCCCACACTTAGCTTTTGCTAGTCCTCGAGCAAAACAAAACAAACAAAACGTAACCTAAACCTTCCAACGTTCACCTCAGGGATCTTCAATGATACATAACATGCCAAAGATCATTACTCCCACAGATTTTAGTTATCCCTACCCTTGAGCACATACTTAATCAAAGTTACCACACATTAGCTCGCATTTAATCAATTAAAACAACATTTTGAATGTAGTAACATGCCTTAGAGAATCCCTCAATTCCTTACTAGATATGCACTCAATCACACAGATTTTCTGACTACACTCCCTACACTAGTTATATGTAAGAAGATTGATGTAAATATGAAACTAATACTCACATATATGTATAACAAGAAAAGTAATTTCTGGAATGCATGTATAGATATGATCTCATGAATGGAATGCTACTACCTAGATGCGAGAACCAGGGACACCATATGCTCATACCAATCCCAAACTCCACATATTGAAACACACAACACTCAAGATTGAAGTATAGGGTTATAACGGGGCTAGGGGGTATTGGCTAACAAAGAAAGGTAAGGAAAACAAATGTTCTTAAAGCAATAGCAAGCAAAGTAATGAATATGACACTTAGAACTCCCTTTCTTGAATGCAGCCGCACACTTTGAACACAAAAGGGAAGATTACACATATTTTAGGGCCGAATTCAACTTTTTGGACCCTTTCTTCAACAATCAACACTTGTGAGCTTTAATCTCACTTATTTTGAACACTTTTCATACTTTTTTGCACAACTTTTCTTTTTCTTTTCTTTTTCACACGAATTTTCTTCTTTCTTTTTTTCTTTCCCTTTTTTTTCTTTTGCCCGTGCCCTCGTTTGTCTTGTTGGCACACAATCAGACACATAAATCCCTTCCCCCACACTTGTTTTGCCGCCCAAATAACAAACAAAGGGAATTCATTCTTAGGTCATGCTCACTATGCCTTAAGAACAAGGGTAAGGATGGTCCTAATCTAGGCTAGGTAAGGATAATGTGGTTAAACAAAAAAACATAGGCTAAACAAGGCTCAAAGGGGTGAAACCTACAATACATATGCAAAGGGTTAGGCTTTTTGGCTCTGGTTTTAAACTAAACAACTTCATCTTGATTATGTGTTATGCTAATCAATTTCATGCTTTGAATGAAACGGGTATGAGTTCTAGTATTTGGAACTAAATGATGAAACGCATTCCACGTAGCAGCCAAGCAAAGAATAATGAGATTATGCAACGACTTTAGAAAACAAAGAATGCACAGATTTTTAACTCTCCAAAGAACGTGATGCGATGTAAAACAAGCACACAAATTAAACCCTCTTTTGACAATTGTAGTATATGAATAAGTAGGGATCGTTCTAAACCGGGGATTAGGAGGGCTTGCTAAAACCTCTAAACTGACTCAAAAACGTAAAAACAAAGTTGAAAACACTAGACTAGACTTAAAAGACTCAAAACAGGTTCACAAGACTCAAAATAGGCTAAAAACACTCAAAACTGCCTAAAAACACAAACTGGGCAGTTTTGGACTCTAAACACAAATTTGGACGAATTTGGGTTTTAACTTGACACAAGACACTTAAATACACAAACAAAACAGATTTTAAACACTTTGAAACAAGAAAGTAAAAGGGGGGTTTTGTTTTGGACGAATTTAAATTTAAGAAAACAGATTATAAACTAAAGCAGATTTTGGACGATTTTGGTAAAGTATGGATGACGGGCTAGCTAGAGGCTCTTTCTCCACACGTGACATGTATGCAAACGACTCGATTTCCAGTTACTCCTTCATTGAATTATGAATGACAATGCCCCAAATTAACCGTGACATCACTAGTTAACCCTCATATTTTCCTTGTGTTATTGGATTGGATGACATCATTCGACAACCCAAAGCATTCTTCAAAAGTCCCCTACATGACATCATAATAGAGATACAATCAAAGATCATTACGTTCAATGAAAATCATAAGCATTGACAAAGCACTTGTAACTATGACATCATGATACTCGTGCTAGGAATTGAACTTAATGCGATCGTGACCAGCGACCTTCACTACACATGAATATAAGTTTGTAACGATTATGTGAAACTCCCTTATACTCTAGCATCAGATTTATGCATGCCAACTAAGTATCGATCCTTAATCAACAAACACAAATAAGTTATCAATTCCACAGTTAAGCCAATTACATTCACAACTCACGAATTCATAACTGGAATTTATCAACTCAATTTGCATACATAATCACGGCTTTGAAATCACCCCTAGCCAAGAGGGGTTTAGCCACTCATGTTCACAGCAAAACAAAAGGAAAAGAAATTAAACATTGTAAACATAGAACGAATTACACCTAGAACGCTCCAACAATCAAGCTTGAACGTCCAAGAGTCCTTCCTTCTTCCTCCTTGCTGCGGCACAAAGGTGGGTGAAGTGTATGGGATGTGTTTTGGGGTCAGGAATGTGTTTTGGGTGAAAGGAAGTTGCGGCAAGGGAGTTGGGATGGTTTCTGGCGTGAATGAATGATTGGGTGAGTGAATGGATCTCTTTTGTGCGGCACAAGGAAGGTTTATTTAAGGAATTAGGGTCATAAAGCTAGGGAACAATTTAGGAAACAGAAATTAAATCAAAACCTGAAGGGAAAAAGGAATTAAAGTCAGAATCCCAAGGGAATTGGGCAAGTAGGTGCGGCAAAGGTGGAAAGGGTAAGGCAAGGCCTTGCAAGGCAAGGCAAAAGGGTTTCCTTTCTGTTTTAGGTCCAGATTTTGGGTAATAAAGGGATGCCTTGCACGGCAAGGATGGGGAAAGCAAGGGAAGGTGCGGCAAGAGTTCTTTAGGTACAAGGGAAGTTCACTTTGTGTCCTAAAATGTATAGGAAGCCTTCAATGTTGCTGGAACTTAGGAATATTTAGGATTAGGAAAGGTCAACCCAAAATAAGAAATATTGGCTTAACTTTCGTACTTCAAGTAGGAATCCTTCTTTGATTAGGAATCCTTCGTTGATTAGGAATCCTAACTTCTTCAAGTCTTCAATTTCGTCCATTCCTTTTGCTCCAAACATGTGATGTCCATCCCAAGCCCAATTTTGCTCCAAAAAGCTCCAAAATGCACTTTCTTGCATACTTTGCCCTTAGAACCTGAAAACACACGAAAATGGCTTAAAAGACTAAAATAACTAAGAAAACACAACATAAATGCACAAGAACAAGCCAACTAAGTCGCCTAAATATGCTCCTATCAAATACCCCCACACTTAGCTTTTGCTAGTCCTCGAGCAAAACAAAACAAACAAAGAAAACAAAACGAAACAAAACACAACCTACACCTTCCAACAATCACCTCAGGGATTTCCAATGCACATGACATGTCAAAAATCATCATTCCCACAGATTTTAGTCAACTTAACACTTGAGCACATACTTAATCATGGTCACCATTCACTAGCTCGCATTTAAGCAATTAAAACAACATTTTGAATGTAGTAACATGCCTTAGAGAATTCCCTCAGTTCCTTACAAGATATGCACTCAATTTTCACTCAAAATTTCTGACTACACACCCTACACTAGGTATATGTGAGAAGATTGATGTAAACATGAAAACGAACACTCACATATGTTATAGCAAAGAAAGCAATTTTTGGAGTTAATAAGCTTGTTTAGATATGATCTCATGAATGGAATGCTACTACTTAGATGCGAGAACCAGTGACACCATATGCTCATACCAATTCCAAACTCCACATATTGAAACACATAACACCCAAGATCGAAGTTAAAGGGTTGTAGCGGGGCTAAAGGTGTTGGGTAAGAAAGAAAGGATATGGAAAACAAGGGTTCTTAAAGAATAGCAAGCAAAGCAATGAAATCAACACTTAGAATTCACTTTTGAATGTAGAAATCACTTTAAACACAAAAAGGGAAGATTTACACACTCTTAGGGCCGAATTCAATGTTTTGGACCCTTTCTTCAACAAACAACACTTTAGAACTCTTTTTCATATAATTTTCAACTCTTTTTCATTCTTTTCACAACTTTTTCTTTTTCTTTTTCTTTTTCCACGAATTTTCTTTTTATCTCAAACCCATGCCTTATTTCTTTTTCTTGGCACACAAACACACACAAATCCCTTCCCCCACACTTGTTTTCTGCAAGAAGTCAATCAAAAGGAATTCTTTTTAAGTCATGCTTCACTATGCTTCAAGAACAAGGGTATGGATGGTCCTAATCTAGGCTAGGTGAGGATAGTGTGGGTTAACAAAGAACATAGGCTAAACAAGGCTCAAAGGGGTTAAACCTACAAAACATATGAAAAGGGGGTACGGCTGTTTGGCTATGGTGGTCACTACACAACTTCATCTTGATATGTGGTATGCAAATCAATGTCATGCTTTGAATGGAACGGGCATGAGTTCTAGTATTTGGAACTAAATGATGAAACGCCTTCTAAGTAGCAACCAAGCAAAGAATAATGAGATCATGCAACGACTTTAGAAAGCAAGAATGCACAGATTATAACTCTCCAAAAGAATGTTTTAGGCTCAAGTCTCACAAGGTTGTAGCGATAATTCGAGTTCCTTCCTTCAAGCATGTTACAAAAACTGATTTTATCCTTTAAGATTGCATGTGAATTCATAAATTATAACCACAACCAAGCATAAACCAAAGAGTAAATCAAACTTTCATCCATGTTATAACTTTCTTTAACAGTCATGCAATTAAAAACCAAATCCTCATCATTGTGTTGGAAGGTTCCCTAAGACACAAACATACACACAAACGACTCTTTTTGGGTTTTTCAAAACAATTTTTCAAATTTTTATGAGATTTTCGGATTTTTATGCCAAAACACACTAAAACACACCAAAACAGCTTAAAAACACTTAAAAATAGCTTGAAACAACTCTTGAAGTAATGGGTGGTAAAATCCCACGAATTTGCATCAAAAACACTTTGTTACCCCCCCCACACTTAAATCAAACATTGTCCTCAATGTTTCAAGCATAAACTCACACAAATCACAAGTAAACAAACAAACAGCAACTAAACAAACTAAACTTGGCAGAAACGAAACAACAACAAAGAGAAGAGTTTAGGAACGCAAATCTGGAATTGGAGTGATTCCTAGGTCCTCCTTTGTTGAATGCATGGGTTGCCTCCCAAGAAGCGCTTGCTTTAACGTCTTGCAGCCGGACGAAGAACTCATTCACTCCCCATTGGAGCCCACGGCCTGGAGAGGGACTTCCTCCACAACCTGCCCCACGGCACTTTCATAGTATTGCTTCAATCGATGTCCGTTTACCTTGAATTCTTGCCCATTCCGTAAGCTTTGGACTTGAACTGCACCATATGGAAAAACATTAGTAACAACAAAAGGTCCAATCCACTTGGAACGTAACTTACCAGGAAATAAACGTAAACGGGAATTGAAAAGCAACACTTTCTGCCCAATAGAGAATGTTTTGCCCCGAATCATCTGGTCATGAAACGCCTTTGTTTTCTCCTTGTAAATCCGGGCATTCTCATATGCTTCGTTCCTTAGCTCCTCAAGTTCATTCAATTGGAGCTTTCTATGCATTCCAGCAGCATCTAAGTCCAAATTGAATGTTTTCACAGCCCAATGCGCCTTGTGCTCTAGTTCTACGGGTAGGTGGCACGGCTTGCCATAGATCAGCCGAAATGGAGACATCCCTAGGGGTGTTTTGTAGGCTGTTCGATACGCCCACAGTGCATCGTCTAAACGCAAGCTCCAATCCTTCCGGGTTGCCCCAACGGTTTTCTCCAAGATTTGCTTGATTTCTCTATTTGAAACTTCGGCTTGGCCACTTGTTTGAGGATGATAAGGTGTTGAAACCTTATGCTTGACATCATATTTCTTAAACAGCGCCTCAATGGTTCGATTGCAAAAATGTGACCCGCCATCACTGATGAAGACCCGAGGCATCCCAAATCTAGAGAAAATGTTAGTTTTAATGAAATCTGCAACCACTCTAGAATTGTTAGTCCGGGTAGCCTTTGCTTCTACCCATTTGGAAACATAATCGACTGCAAGCAAGATATAAGTAAAACCATAAGAAGAAGGGAAGGGCCCCATGAAATCAATACCCCAAACATCAAAAATTTCAACATTGAAGATAGGGGCTTGCGGCATCTGATCCTTGGCACCTATGCTACCTGTTCTTTGACATCTATCACATGTTAAGCAAAACATTCAAGCATCTTTGAACAATGTAGGCCAATAAAAACCACTTTCTAACACCTTAAGGGCTGTTCTTTGGGTACCAAAATGTCCCCCACATGCATAAGAATGGCAAAAGCTTAGAATTGGATTAAACTCAGATTCATGAACACATCTACGCACAATTTGATCAGGGCAAAATTTCCACAAATATGGGTCGTCCCAAACATAAAAACGTGCATCCTTTTTAAGTTTGTCACTTTGGGACTTGCTTAGAGTGTTTGGAATTTGCTTAGACACCAAATAGTTGACCAAATCAGCGTACCAAGGTATACTTACCTCAATGGACAGTAGTTGCTCATCCGGAAACGTTTCTGAAATGGGAATGGACTCCTCTTCACGCACCATCCGACTTAGGTGGTCAGCCACCACGTTTTCACACCCCTTTTTGTCCCTAATTTCAATCTCGAACTCTTGAAGTAGAAGCATCCAGCGAATGAGTCGTGGTTTAGCTTCCTTTTTGGTGAGCAAGTACTTCAGAGCTGCATGATCAGTGAAAACAATGACTTTAGTGCCAATTAAATAAGATCGAAACTTATCTAATGCAAATACAACAGCCAAGAGTTCTTTTTCAGTTGTGGAATAATTCAATTGGGCATCATTTAAGGTGCGTGAAGCATAATAAATGACATGTGGCTGCTTGTTTTTCCTTTGGCCCAAAACAGCTCCAATTGCATAATCCGATGCATCACACATGAGCTCGAAGGGAATGCTCCAATCTGGTGGAGTGATGATTGGTGCCGTGGTGAGCAAGGTCTTGAGATGGTTGAATGCTTTCTCACATGCCTCATTGAATTCAAAAGACACTTCCTTTTGTAGGAGACGGCATAGGGGCTGTGCAATCTTTGAAAAATCCTTGATAAATCGTCTATAGAATCCTGCATGACCAAGGAAAGAACGAACCTTTCTAACCGAAGTAGGAGAGGGTAAGTAACGTAGAAGATCTATTTTAGACTTATCAACCTCAATACCTTTTTCAGAGATTATGTGACCCAAAACAATACCTTGTTTAACCATGAAATGACACTTCTCCCAATTTAACACAAGGTTTGTTTCCACACAACGTTTCAAGATTAAAGTGAGATTATCCAAGCAATTATCGAATGAATCACCAAACACACTAAAATCATCCATGAATATCTCAATAATCCTTTCAACATAATCAGAAAATATACTAACCATACACCTTTGAAACGTGGCAGGGGCATTGCACAATCCGAATGGCATGCGTCGATATGCAAATGTTCCAAAGGGACAAGTGAAAGTGGTCTTTTCTTGATCATCCGGGGCTATGACAATTTGATTATAACCAGAGTATCCATCAAGAAAACAATAAAATGAATGACCCGCTAACCTCTCAAGCATTTGATCAAGGAATGGCAATGGAAAGTGATCCTTTCTTGTTGTGGCGTTGATCTTCCTATAGTCAATGCACACTCGCCAACCGGTTTGGATTCGGGTGGGCACAAGCTCATTCTCAGCGTTCTCTACAACCATCACTCCAGATTTCTTGGGAACAACTTGGATAGGTGAGACCCAACGGCTATCGGAGATAGGATAGATCACTCCACAATCAAGTAGCTTGATTATCTCCTTTTTCACAACTTCCATCATCGGAGGGTTGAGACGGCGTTGAGCCTCTCTAGTTGGTTTGGCCCCCTCCTCAAGAAATATGTGATGCATACAAGTTGTAGGGCTTATCCCCTTGATGTCGGCTAAAGTCCAACCTAGGGCAGATTTGAACTCCCTTAAAACACGCACTAGCTTCTCTTCTTCTTGTGCCGTGAGGGATGAGGAAATAATGGCAGGTAAGGTCTCTTTTTCCCCCAAGAAAACATACTTCAAATGGTTTGGTAATGGTTTAAGTTCAAGGGTAGGTGCCTGAATCACTGAAGGAAGCAACTTATTAGTCGAAACGGGAATTGAATCAAAGTTAGGAGACTTACCATCATGCGTGGGTAATGACTCAAGGGCAGCAACCATCTCAATGAATTCCTCACAAGGGGGCACGGCATGGATTGGTTCATGTGTGCCGTGGGTTAGCACGGGTTCTGCCCACTTGTTGTTGAGCTTCATTCCTCTTGTAATGACCATTTCAAGTGCATCGTCATTCAAATCTTCAAAATACCCCTGCGCCAAAGAATCAATATTATCAATAGAAAAACAAGAGTGATCATCATTAGGATATCTCATGGATTCAGAAATATTGAAATCAATCACTTCCCCATCAAATTCCATTGACAACGTTCCTTTGAACACATCAATCTTGGTGCGGGCTGTCTTCATGAATGGCCTACCAAGGAGAATCGGCAAAGAGGTGGAATGGGTTGAATCTTCCATGTCCAAAACATAAAAATCAGCCGGGAAGACTAAGTGATTCACCTGCACTAGAACATCCTCCAATACTCCTTTTGGATAAGCGTTAGAACGATCAGCCAATTGTATGATCACACCATCCTTTTTCAATTCACCCAAATTCATAGATGCATAAATTGAATATGGCATGACATTTATGGATGCACCTAAGTCAAGCATGGCAGATTCAAAACGAGTATTGCCAATTACACAAGGATTCGTAAAACTACCGGGATCTTTGCATTTAGGGGGCAGTTTACGTTGCAATACGGCTGAGACATTTTCACTTACCTTCACAACTTCCTTGTTCGAAACTCTCTTCCTAGTTGTGCACAGCTCCTTCAGAAACTTGGCATACCTCGGAACTTGCTTAATTGCATCCAAAAGTGGTATATTGACTTGAACTTTCCTAAATGTCTCTAGAATGTCCTTTTCAGCTTCCTCTTTCTTTGTTTGCATGAATCTACTAGGAAAAGGAACATTCGAAGGAAAAACATTAGTAGGAATTGAATTTGACACATTCTTACCCTTGTTGGACAGATTTGATGGTTTAGGAGCACTTAGGGCCTGCGGCAAAGGTGTAGCATTCCTTGCCGTGGGTTGGCTTTGTTCCTCCTCTTCAAATTGAAGTTTTTCATCTTCTTTGTGACCTGATGGTTGTGTACCTGCCCCAACTTCTTTTCCACTTCTCAACAATATGGCTTTTGCAGTTTCGAAACCTCCCTTCGGATTTGGAATGGTGGAACTAGGGAGTTGGCCTTGGTCTCGAAATTTCCCCATGAACTCGGCCATTTGGCCCATTTGTTTCTTCAACTCATCCACCTCTTTGTCCCTAGTTTGCATATTCTGTGCCATAGAAGTTAGTAATTGAAAAATCTGATCATTGTCAACGGACGAACCTGATTTGGTTTGGGCAGGTTGTGCTTGGGGCTGTGTGGGTGTGTATGGTTTTGAATAGAAACCCGGGGGTTGCTGTCTAAATCCTCCTTGTTGTTGGGGTTGTTGCGGCTTTCTCCATTTGAAATTAGGATGATCTCTCCAGCCGGAATTATATGTGTTAGAGAAAGGATCACTTCTTGGTTGTTGATTCCCAAATCCCACGGCATTCGCTGATTCCCACCCTCCATTCTCAATCAACTGAAGGCACTTATCCGTGAGATGTCCTTGCATAGAGCACACGCCACAAACAGCCATGCTTTGTGCTTTTGGTCCTTCCACAACCTGAGAAAGAAGAGTAGTAAGATTAGCCATTTGATTTTGAAGTTCGGAAATAGCACTTACCTCATTCACATGTTGCTGCCGTGGGGGGTTTCTATGCCCAACACCTTCATATTGTTGAGCGTTCAATGCCCGGTTAGCAATCAAGGTCTTGGCATCCATGGGTGTCTTGTCCACCAAAGCTCCTCCCGCTGAGGCATCTAGCATTTGGCGTTCAATTGGTAGAAGCCCCTCGTAGAAATATTGAAGAAGAAGCTCCTCCTTCATTTGGTGCTGTGGACATGAAGCAACAAGAGATTTAAAACGTTCATAATAAGTGGGAAATGATTCACCTTCGTTTTGCTGAATTCCACTTATCCTTTTGCGAAGAAGAATGACTCGAGAAGTTGGGAAGAACTTTTCCAGAAACGCCCGTTTCATGTTCTCCCAAGAGGTGACAGTTCCCGGAGCTAATTCATACAACCAATCTTTGGCCTTGTCCATTAGAGAGAATGGAAAAGCCTTCATCTTCAATATGCTTTCATCGACGTTGATAGGGGTCATGCTTGAACACACTACTTCGAACTCTTTCAAGTGCTTGTTCGGATCCTCCATAGACAGCCCATGATACTTTGGAATGTGGTGCAACAAACTGGACTTCAATTCAAACTCATCGGTCTTGTCTTGGGCAGCCCTAGGGTATTGAATACATAGGGGTGCGGCATTGGCCAATCCCGAAGCAGAGAGCTCCTTGATTGTTCGATTGTCCGCTGCCATAGCTTGTACTTCTTCCACAACCTGTGCCGTGGGGTTTTCTTCCTCTTCTAGCACTGGTTCTTCAAGCTCAGGTTCAGGGCTAGATGGATTAGATACTTGTTGAGTTCTTTGCCTTCTCAAAGTTCTCTCAAAATCGTCGTCAAATTCCAAGATATTCTTACGAACAGGTTGAGAACTCCGAGTCATAAACTAGTACCTGAAACAAAGGAAACAAATGAAATCAGAAACTAAACAAAATAAACGAAAAAGAAACAAGGGATTAGCAAAGTTAATAATCCCCGGCAACGGCGCCAAAAATTTGATGCGATGTAAAACAAGCACACAAATTAAACCCTCTTTTGACAATTGTAGTATATGAATAAGTAGGGATCGTTCTAAACCGGGGATTAGGAGGGCTTGCTAAAACCTCTAAACTGACTCAAAAACGTAAAAACAAAGTTGAAAACACTAGACTAGACTTAAAAGACTCAAAACAGGTTCACAAGACTCAAAATAGGCTAAAACCACTCAAAACTGCCTAAAAACACAAACTGGGCAGTTTTGGACTCTAAACACAAATTTGGACGAATTTGGGTTTTAACTTGACACAAGACACTTAAATACACAAACAAAACAGATTTTAAACACTTTGAAACAAGAAAGTAAAAGGGGGGTTTTGTTTTGGACGAATTTAAATTTAAGAAAACAGATTATAAACTAAAGCAGATTTTGGACGATTTTGGTAAAGTATGGATGACGGGCTAGCTAGAGGCTCTTTCTCCACACGTGATGTATGCAAACGACTCGATTTCCAGTTACTCCTTCATTGAATTATGAATGACAATGCCCCAAATTAACCGTGACATCACTAGTTAACCCTCATATTTTCCTTGTGTTATTGGATTGGATGACATCATTCGACAACCCAAAGCATTCTTCAAAAGTCCCCTACATGACATCATAATAGAGATACAATCAAAGATCATTACGTTCAATGAAAATCATAAGCATTGACAAAGCACTTGTAACTATGACATCATGATACTCGTGCTAGGAATTGAACTTAACGCGATCGTGACCAGCGACCTTCACTACACATGAATATAAGTTTGTAACGATTATGTGAAACTCCCTTATACTCTAGCATCAGATTTATGCATGCCAACTAAGTATCGATCCTTAATCAACAAACACAAATAAGTTATCAATTCCACAGTTAAGCCAATTACATTCACAACTCACGAATTCATAACTGGAATTTATCAACTCAATTTGCATACATAATCATGGCTTTGAAATCACCCCTAGCCAAGAGGGGTTTAGCCACTCATGTTCACAGCAAAACAAAAGGAAAAGAAATTAAACATTGTAAACATAGAACGAATTACACCTAGAACGCTCCAACAATCAAGCTTGAACGTCCAAGAGTCCTTCCTTCTTCCTCCTTGCTGCGGCACAAAGGTGGGTGAAGTGTATGGGATGTGTTTTGGGGTCAGGAATGTGTTTTGGGTGAAAGGAAGTTGCGGCAAGGGAGTTGGGATGGTTTCTGGCGTGAATGAATGATTGGGTGAGTGAATGGATCTCTTTTGTGCGGCACAAGGAAGGTTTATTTAAGGAATTAGGGTAATAAAGCTAGGGAACAATTTAGGAAACAGAAATTAAATCAAAACCTGAAGGGAAAAAGGAATTAAAGTCAGAATCCCAAGGGAATTGGGCAAGTAGGTGCGGCAAAGGTGGAAAGGGTAAGGCAAGGCCTTGCAAGGCAAGGCAAAAGGGTTTCCTTTCTGTTTTAGGTCCAGATTTTGGGTAATAAAGGGATGCCTTGCACGGCAAGGATGGGGAAAGCAAGGGAAGGTGCGGCAAGAGTTCTTTAGGTACAAGGGAAGTTCACTTTGTGTCCTAAAATGTATAGGAAGCCTTCAATGTTGCTGGAACTTAGGAATATTTAGGATTAGGAAAGGTCAACCCAAAATAAGAAATATTGGCTTAACTTTCCTACTTCAAGTAGGAATCCTTCTTTGATTAGGAATCCTTCTTTGATTAGGAATCCTTCGTTGATTAGGAATCCTAACTTCTTCAAGTCTTCAATTTCGTCCATTCCTTTTGCTCCAAACATGTGATGTCCATCCCAAGCCCAATTTTGCTCCAAAAAGCTCCAAAATGCACTTTCTTGCATACTTTGCCCTTAGAACCTGAAAACACACGAAAATGGCTTAAAAGACTAAAATAACTAAGAAAACACAACATAAATGCACAAGAACAAGCCAACTAAGTCGCCTAAATATGCTCCTATCAGAACGTTAAAGGCTCAAGTCTCTCAGGGTTGTAGCGTTAGTTTGAGTTACTTCCTTCAAGCATGTTACAAAAACTGATTTTATCCTTTTTGTGATTACATGTGAATTCATGAATGTCAACTACAACCAAGCATAAACCAAAGAGCATATCAAACGTCAATCCAAGTTTGTAACTTTCTTTAACAGTTATGCAATTAAAAACCAAATCCTCATCATTGTGTTGGAAGGTACCCTAAGACACAAACAAACACACAAAAACAACTCTTTTTGGGTTTTTCAAAACAATTTTTCAAATTTTTATGGTATTTTCGGATTTTCTTGTCAAAACACACTAAAAGACTCCAAAACGGCTTAAAAACACTTAAAAACACTGAAAACAACATTCAAAGTGATAGGTGATAAAAACCCACGAATTTCATGCAAAAAACACTTTGTTACCCCCCCACACTTAAACCAAACATTGTCCTCAATGTTTCAAACATAGACTCACAGAAAGCGAACATAACAAGATGGCAAAGGAAAAGCAATAAAGAGTAGGGTTTAGAAACGCAAATCTGGTTGTGGAGCCGGAGAGTTCCTAGGTTGTCTTTATTTGCATGGGTTGCCTCCCAAGAAGCGCTTGCTTTAACGTCTTCCAGCCGGACGAACCTTCCCTCTATTCTTCAATGGGGCCCACGGCATTAAAGGATATGTCCTCCGTAATGTGATCTTCAAAGTGCTCATAATATGGCTTCAATCGATGTCCATTCACTTTGAATTCTTGTTGCGTCTTTAAACTTTGAATTTGGACTGCACCATGAGGAAAAACATTAGTAACCACAAAAGGACCAATCCACTTAGAACGCAACTTACCTGGAAATAGACGAAGGCGAGAATTGAAAAGTAACACTTTCTGCCCTATAGAGAACAGCTTGCTACGAATCATCTTGTCATGGAATGCCTTTGTTTTCTCCTTGTAGATCCGTGCATTCTCATAAGCTTCATTCCTAATTTCTTCTAGCTCATTCAATTGAAGCTTTCTATGAAGACCTGCGGCATCAATGTCCATGTTGAATGTTTTGACAGCCCAATGTGCACGATGTTCTAACTCGACGGGAAGATGACATGGTTTCCCATAGACTAGCCGAAATGGGGACATTCCAATTGGGGTTTTATAGGCAGTGCGATATGCCCACAATGCATCATTCAAACGCAAGCTCCAATCCTTCCGAGTTGGCCCTACAGTTTTCTACAAAATCTGCTTGATTTCTCTATTTGAAACCTCGGCTTGCCCACTGGTTTGAGGGTGATAAGGTGTTGAAACCTTATGCGTGACATTATACTTCTTGAGCAGCGCCTCAATGGTTCGATTGCAAAAATGGGAACCCCCATCACTGATTAGGACTCTTGGCATTCCAAATCTAGCAAATATGTTAGTTCTAACAAAATCTGCAACCACTTTAGAATCATTAGTTCGGGTGGCTTTTGCTTCCACCCATTTCGACACATAATCCTAGCATCAAATTCATGCATGTAAACTAAGTAGGCCTCCTTAATCAACACACAAGAACAAGTTCTTCATAAAACAGATAAGTAAATCACATTCACAATTTATGAAATCATAACTGGAGTAAATCAAATCATAAGAAACATATATTCATGGCTTCAAATTCCCCCTCTAACTAATAGGGGTTTAGTTCCTCATGACAGCAATTAAACAAAGAAAACTGAATTGAAACATTGAAAACAAAGATAGACAACACCTAAGAACGCTCCAGCAGTAGTCACGACTTAGAGTGGCACCTTCTCCTTCCTTGAATAGATGCGGCACACGAGGGGTTTTCTGGGTTTGTGTGGATGATATGGCACGGCAGGGGGTGGTGGATGATTTCTGGCCTGAATGGTTGTGTATGAAGGGTGTGTGCACGGCAAAGGATTGATTAGTATATATATAGGCACCAAAACCCTAGGTGAATCAGATTGGGACTTCTAGAAAGCCAAATCCATTCAGAAATAGGCTCAAAACAATCAGATTTCCAATGGGAAAGGGCCTAAGGTGCGGCAGACTTGGATAAGGAGGGATAAGGCTTCTAGAAAGCCTTGCAAGGCAAGGAAATCAGGTTTTCTGGAAAGCTAGGTGCGGCAAGGCTTAGGGTTTCTAGAAACTCAATTTAAATGTCCCCCAATCAGAAAATAAACCCTCATTGTACCAGGAATTAAATTAGAAAAGGATTAGGATAGGATAAGGTTTGTTAAGATAAGATAAGGGTTGGATAAGATAAGATAAGATAAGGTTGTTTGGATAATGTTTTGGATAATCCTCCTTCTTTTGAGCTGATTCCTTATCTTCAATGATTTGAATTTATTTCTCCAACCTTGAAACATATTCCCAACTTCATTTAAACTCCAAATTCGTCCATCTTCATGCCCATTGCTTGTGCTATCCATTCCAAGCCCAGATTTGCTCTAAAATGCTCCAAAATGCATCTTTTTGCCAACTTTGCTTCTTGGACCTAAAAAACACACGAAAATGACTTTAAACACTATACTAAGCAACAAATAGCTAAGCAAATGCAAGGAAACACACTAACTAAATAGCATAAATATGCTCCTATCAAATTCCCCCACACTTAGCTTTTGCTAGTCCTCAAGCAAAACAAAACAAACAAAACGTAACCTAAACCTTCCAACGTTCACCTCAGGGATCTTCAATGATACATAACATGCCAAAGATCATTACTCCCACAGATTTTAGTCATCCCTACCCTTGAGCACATACTTAATCAAAGTTACCACACATTAGCTCGCATTTAATCAATTAAAACAACATTTTGAATGTAGTAACATGCCTTAGAGAATCCCTCAATTCCTTACTAGATATGCACTCAATCACATAAATTTTCTGACTACACTCCCTACACTAGTTATATGTGAGAAGATTGATGTAAATATGAAACTAATACTCACATATATGTTTATGACAAAGAAAGCAATTTCTGGAATGCATGTATAGATATGATCTCATGAATGGAATGCTACTACTTAGATGCGAGAACCAGGGACACCATATGCTCATACCAACCCCAAACTCCACATATTGAAACACACAACACTCAAGATTGAAGTATAGGGTTATAACGGGGCTAGGGGGTATTGGCTAACAAAGAAACGTAAGGAAAACAAACGTTCTTAAAGCAATAGCAAGCAAAGTAATGAATATGACACTTAGAACTCCCTTTCTTGAATGCAGCCGCACACTTTGAACACAAAGGGGAAGATTACACATATTTTAGGGCCAACATCAACTTTTTGGACCCTTTCTTCAACATCCAACATTTGTGAGCTTATTCTCACTTATTTTGAACACTTTTCATACTTTTTTCACAAACTTTTCTTCTTTTTCTTTTTTTTTTTCACACGAATTTTTTCTTTCTTTTTTTTTTTTTTTTTTTTTCTGCTTCTACCCGTGCCCTCTTGATACTTTGTTGGCACACAATCAGACACATAAATCCCTTCCCCACACTTGTTTGCTGCCCAAATAACGAACAAAGGGAATTCATTCTTAGGTCATGCTTAGCTACGCCTTAAGAACAAGGGTAAGGATGGTCCTAATCTAGGCTAGGTAAGGATAATGTGGGTAAACAAAGAACATAGGCTAAACAAGGCTCAAGTGGGTTAAACCTACAATACATATGCAAAGGGTTAGGCTTTTTGGCTCTGGTTTTAAACTAAACAACTTCATCTTGATTATGTGTTATGCTAATCAATTTCATGCTTTGAATGAAACGGGTATGAGTTCTAGTATTTGGAACTAAATGATGAAACGCCTTCTAAGTAACAACCAAGCAAAGAATAATGAGATCATGCAACGACTTTAGAAAACAAAGAATGCACAGATTTTTAACTCTCCAAAGAACGTTAAAGGCTCAAGTCTCTCAGGGTTGTAGCGTTAGTTTGAGTTACTTCCTTCAAGCATGTTACAAAAACTGATTTTATCCTTTTTGTGATTACATGTGAATTCATGAATGTCAACTACAACCAAGCATATACCAAAGAGCAATTCAAACTTTCATCCATGTTTGTAACTTTCTTTAACAGTTATGCAATTAAAAACCAAATCCTCATCATTGTGTTGGAAGGTACCCTAAGACACAAACAAACACACAAAAACAACTCTTTTTGGGTTTTTTCAAAACAATTTTTCAAATTTTTATGGTATTTTCGGATTTTCTTTTCAAAACACAATAAAAAACTCCAAAACAGCTTAAAAACACTTAAAAACACTGAAAACAACATTCAAAGTGATAGGTGATAAAAACCCACGAATTTCATGCAAAAAAACACTTTGTTACCCCCCCACACTTAAACCAAACATTGTCCTCAATGTTTCAAACATATACTCACAGAAAGCAAACAGCAATCAACACAACTAACTAACATAACAAAATGGCAAAGGAAAAGCAATAAAGAGTAGGGTTTAGAAACGCAAATCTGGTTGTGGAGCCGGAGAGTTCCTAGGTCGTCTTTATTTGCATGGGTTGCCTCCCAAGAAGCGCTTGCTTTAACGTCTTCCAGCCGGACGAACCTTCCCTCTAAGTTCCCATGGTACCCACGGCATTAAAGGATATGTCCTCTGTAATGTGCTCTTCAAAGTGCTCATAATATGGCTTCAATCGATGTCCATTCACTTTGAATTCTTGTTGCGTTTTTAAACTTTGAATTTGGACTGCACCATGAGGAAAAACATTAGTAACCACAAAAGGACCAATCCACTTAGAACGCAACTTACCTGGAAATAGACGAAGGCGAGAATTGAAAAGTAACACTTTCTGCCCTATAGAGAACAGCTTGCTACGAATCATCTTGTCATGGAATGCCTTTGTTTTCTCCTTGTAGATCCGTGCATTCTCATAAGCTTCATTCCTAATTTCTTCTAGCTCATTCAATTGAAGCTTTCTATGAAGACCTGCGGCATCAATGTCCATGTTGAATGTTTTGACAGCCCAATGTGCACGATGTTCTAACTCGACGGGAAGATGACATGGTTTCCCATAGACTAGCCGAAATGGGGACATTCCAATTGGGGTTTTATAGGCAGTGCGATATGCCCACAATGCATCATTCAAACGCAAACTCCAATCCTTCCGAGTTGGCCCTACAGTTTTCTCCAAAATCTGCTTGATTTCTCTATTTGAAACCTCGGCTTGCCCACTGGTTTGAGGGTGATAAGGTGTTGAAACCTTATGCGTGACATTATACTTCTTGAGTAGCGCCTCAATGGTTCGATTGCAAAAATGGGAACCCCCATCACTGATTAGGACTCTTGGCATTCCAAATCTAGCAAATATGTTAGTTCTAACAAAATCTGCAACCACTTTAGAATCATTAGTTCGGGTGGCTTTTGCTTCCACCCATTTCGACACATAATCCACAGCAAGCAAAATATAAAGGAAACCATGTGAGGAAGGAAAAGGACCCATGAAATCAATACCCCAAACATCAAAGATTTCAACACTAAATATGGGGTGTTGCGGCATTTGTTGTTTAGGACCTATATTGCCCGTTCTTTGACATCTATCACAAGTCATACAAAAAGTTCTAGCATCTCTAAAGATAGTAGGCCAATAAAATCCACATTCTAAAACTTTATGTGCTGTTCTTTGAGTACCAAAGTGACCTCCACATGCATAGGTGTGACAAAAAGTTAAAATTGAATTAAACTCAGAATCATGCACACACCTACGTAGAACCTGATCAGGGCAATATTTCCACAAGTATGGGTCATCCCAAACATAAGAACGTGCATCCTTTTTAAGTTTATCACTTTGGTGCTTGTTTAGCTCTCTTGGAATGTGTTTAGACACCAAATAATTTACTACATCAGCATACCATGGCTCACTTACCTTGATGGACAGCAGCTGCTTATCTGGGAATGTCTCTTGGATAGGCACGGCATCATCCTCATGCACCATACGGCTCAAGTGATCAGCCACCACGTTTTCACTCCCCTTCTTGTCCCGGATTTCAATATCGAACTCTTGGAGAAGAAGCATCCAGCGAATGAGTCTTGGTTTGGCCTCTTTCTTGGTGAACAAATACTTCAAAGCTGCATGGTCAGTGTAAATAATAACTTTAGTACCAAGTAAATAAGAACGAAACTTATCTAAAGCAAACACAACAGCAAGAAGTTCTTTTTCAGTGGTAGAGTAATTCAATTGTGCATCATTCAAGGTCCGAGATGCATAATAGATGACATGGGGCTTCTTGTCCTTCCTTTGTCCCAAAACAGCTCCTAATGCATAATCCGAAGCATCACACATAAGCTCAAAAGGAAGGCTCCAATCTGGTGGGACTATGATGGGGGCCGAAGTTAGCATCTCTTTGAGGTGTTTGAATGCCTTCTCACATTCCTCATCAAACACAAAAGTCACATCCTTCTGGAGGAGACGGCAAAGGGGCGTGGAGATCTTCGAAAAATCCTTGATGAATCGCCTATAGAAACCTGCATGTCCAAGAAAAGAACGAACCTCTCTAACCGAAGTAGGAGAGGGTAAGTAACGCACAAGGTCTATTTTTGATTTATCAACCTCAATTCCCCTTTTTGAAATGATATGACCTAAAACTATGCCTTGTTTTACCATAAAGTGACATTTTTCCCAATTCAAAACAAGGTTAGTTTCAATGCAACGTTTTAGAATCAAAGTGAGATTATCTAAGCACCCATCAAACGAATCCCCAAAAACACTAAAATCATCCATGAATACCTCAATAATCCACAAAATCTGAAAAGATACTTACCGTGCATCTTTGAAAGGTGGCAGGTGCATTGCATAAACCGAATGGCATGCGACGATAGGCGAAGGTACCAAAGGGGCACGTGAAAGTGGTTTTTTCTTGGTCATCCGGAGCTATAACAATCTGATTATACCCAGAATAACCATCAAGAAAACAATAAAAAGAATGACCGGCTAACCTTTCAAGCATTTGATCAATGAACGGCAAAGGGAAGTGGTTCTTCCTCGTGGTGGCGTTTAGCTTCCTATAGTCGATGCACACTCTCCAACCTGTTTGGATACGTGTGGGCACAAGTTCATTCTCGGCATTCTTCACCACAGTGACTCCGGATTTCTTTGGAACACATTGCACCGGTGAAACCCAACGGCTATCCGAGATTGGATAAATCACTCCACAATCAAGAAGCTTTATAATCTCCTTCTTCACAACTTCCATCATTGGAGGGTTGAGTCGGCGTTGAGCCTCTCGAGTTGGTTTAGCCCCCTCCTCTAGAAGTATGCAATGCATGCATGTTGTAGGGCTAATCCCCCTAATATCGGCCAATGTCCACCCAATGGCTGTTTTGTGCTCTTTCAACACCCGAATTAACTTTCCTTCCTCTGTTGCCGTGAGTGTGGAGGACACAATGACGGGCAACGTCTCGTTATCTCCTAAAAAGATGTACTTCAAATGATCCGGCAATGGTTTAAGCTCAAGTACGGGTGCCTGAATCACTGAGGGTAATAACTTGTTAGTAGAAATTGGAATTGAAATTGGTTTTGAAGGCTTACCATGGTGCTGAGGTAGTGACTCTAGGGCAGCCACTATCTCGGCCTCTTCTTCACTTCTAGGCACGGCAATATTGGGTTTTTGCCCAATTCCTTGTGCAATTGTTGATTCAAGGGGATCCCTCTCCAAGGAATCAAGGTAATCCTGCGCTAATTCATCGAATATATCAATAGCAAAACAAGAATGATTTTCTTTAGGAAATTTAATAGTTTCAGCAAGATTGAAATCAATAACTTCCCCATCAAATTCCATTGTCAACGTCCCTTTGAACACATCGATCTTGGTGCGGGCTGTTTTCATGAAAGGTCTCCCAAGGAGGATCGGCAATGGGGTGGAATGGGGTGTATCCTCCATGTCAAGCACATAAAAATCCGCTGGAAAAATCAGATTTCCAACCTGCACCAAAACATCTTCCAAAACTCCTTTTGGATATGCATTAGAACGATCGGCTAATTGGATTATAACACCATCGTTTTTAAGCTCACCTAAGTTCATAGATGCATAAATAGAGTATGGCATGACATTAATTGAAGCTCCTAAGTCTAACATAGCATGTTCAAACTTAGTATTACCAATAACGCAAGGAATTGTAAAACTACCCGGATCTTTGCATTTAGGGGGTAATTTCCTTTGTAGAACAGCAGAGACATTCTCACTTACTTGAACCACTTCTTTGTTAGAAATCCTTCTCCTTGTTGTACAAAGCTCTTTCAAAAACTTAGCATACCTTGGGACTTGCTTTATTGCATCAAGGAGTGGGATATTGACTTGAACTTTCCGGAATGTCTCTAGAATGTCTTTTTCAGCATCCTCTTTCTTTGATTGCCGCAACCTGCCAGGAAAGGGCACAATTAGTGGAGTAGAGCTAGACGAATTCATATTGGAACTTACCTTGATGGTTGAGGACGGTTTAGAAGTGGGGATTGGCTGCGGCAAGGATTGTGCATTCCTTGCCGTGGGTTTGGGTGATTCATCCTCCTCCAATTGCAGCTTCTTGTCCTCTTCTTGACTTGATCTCGATGGTTGTGAATCAGTTCCAACCTGCTTACCACTTCTCAACGTGATTGCTTGGGCTGTTTCAAATCCTCCCTTAGGATTAACAACGGTTGAACTAGGCAATCTGCCTTGTTCTCGGAATTGGCCCATGAATTCAGCCATTTGACCCATTTGTTTCTTCAATTCATCCACCTCTTTAGCTTGATTTTTTTATGCTCTGCACGTCCTGTGTCAAAGAGGTTAGTACTTGAAGAATTTTGTCATTATTTAACGAAGAACCTGAATTGGTTTGGGCCGAAGTTGGTTGAGGTTGTGGGGCTGCATACGGCCTTGGAAACATCCCAGGGGGCTGTCTAAATCCGCTTTGTGGCTGTGCTTGCTGAGAATCCCTCCACTTGAAGTTTGGATGATCTCTCCATCCTTGATTGTATGTGTTTGAGTATGGGTCGTGTCTTTGTTGGGTTTGGCCTTGGAAACCCACGGCATGGGCAGTTTCCCACCCCCCATTCTCAATCAATTGAGGGCATTGATCGTTGAGATGTCCCTGCATAGAACACACTCCACATATGGCTGGCCCTTGTGCTTTGGTTCCATCCACAACCTGTGACAAAAGAAGAGTGAGATTAGCCATTTGAGATTGTAATTCTGCAATTGCATTTACCTCATTCACTTGTTGTTGCCGTGGCCCTTCTCTCTGTCCAACTCCTTCGTATTGTTGCGCATTCAAGGCTCGATTTTCAATTAGAGTCTTGGCAGCCACGGGTGTTTTGTCAACCAAAGCTCCTCCCGCTGAAGCATCAAGCATTTGTCTCTCAATGGGGAGAAGTCCTTCATAGAAATATTGGAGGAGAAGCTCTTCCTTCATTTGGTGTTGTGGACAAGAAGCAACAAGCGCCTTGAAACGCTCATAATAGGCTGGAAACGATTCCCCTTGGTTTTGTTGAATGCCACTTATCCTTTTCCTCAAGAGAATGACTCTTGAAGTTGGGAAAAATTTCTCTAAGAATGCGCGCTTCATGCTTTCCCACGAAGTAACGGTTCCAGGTGCTAGTTCGTAGAGCCAATCCTTAGCCTTTTCCAAAAGAGAGAATGGAAAGGCTTTCATCTTCAATATACTCCCATCAACATTGACAGGGGTCATGCTTGAACAAACCACTTCAAATTCCTTCAAGTGCTTGTTCGGATCTTCCATGGACAACCCGTGGAATTTGGGGATGTGGTGCAACAAGCTAGACTTCAATTCGAACTCATCAGTCTTGCCTTGAGCCGCCCTAGGATATTGAATGCATAAAGGGGTCGCATTGTCCAATCCCGAGGCTGAAAGTTCTTTGATTGTTCGGTTATCTGCAGCCATGTCGTGCTCCTCTTCCAAATCCTCTTCAATTTCAACTTCAGATTCGGAATTAGAACTTGAACTAAGTAGATCAGGTTCTGGGTGCTTCCTCTTCCTTCTCAAATCTCGCTCAAAATCGTCGTTAAACTCCAAGATATGTGCGTGAACGGGTTGAGAACTTCGAGTCATACACTAGTACCTAAAACAAAGAAAACAAAACAAATCAGAAAACTAAGCAAAACAAAAACAAAAACAAGTTAAAATACACGGCAGAAACTAGGGAGATTAGCAAGTTTGCTAATCCCCGGCAACGGCGCCAAAATTTGATGTGAGAATTACTTGACACTCAAATTAAAACCCTATCGACGTAGTATATGAAAGTAGGGATCGTTTTAGGCCGGGGATTAGAAGGGATGCTAATCTACACTATATAAACTTTAAAACACTAAACTAGACTCAATTACCTCAAAACAGCAAATAGAACTCAAAATAGACAGTTTCTGGATTCTAGACACTGAAAACAAGCTAAATTAGACTTAAAACACACAGAACAGATTCTTTAGACTCAAAACTAACACCTAAGGTTGATTTGAACGAAATTAAGACTCAAATTGACGCAAAAGACTAAGAGACTCAAGATTTGACGAATTTAGACTCTACTAACACAAACTAAAAGCAGGGGATTGGTTTTGAACGAATTTAAACTTAAACAAACAAAATTGTAAAGACAACTTAAAAAGGCACGAAATTGGTGATTTAAATGGGTGAATGGCTAGTTAGAGGGATCCTTATCCACACATAAACATATGCATACAACTTGATTCCCAGTTACTCTTTCGATAAACCATGAATGACAATGTTCCGAATTAATTGTATTGAACTAATCAATTCCCAGATTTCCCTAGATTCATTGAATTGAATGGATAACGCATCACAACCAAATTATTCTTTCTCAAACTCCCTAACTATGGAATACGCATGATAGAGACATTCAACAAAGATCATTAAGTTCAATGGAAATCATGAACATTGACAAGGCATTCATAACTATGGAAGACGCATGTTAATCCAGCCTAGGGTTTACTTAACATGATTGTGACTAGCAACCTTTACTACTTGTGAATATAAGTTCATAACGATTAGGTGAAATTCCCTTATATTCTAGCATCAAATTCATGCATGTAAACTAAGTATGCATCCTTAATCAACACACAAGAACAAGTTCTTAATAAAACAGATAAGTAAACCACATTCACAATTTATGAAATCATAACTGGAGTAAATCAAATCATAAGAAACATATATTCATGGCTTCAAATTCCCCCTCTAACTAATAGGGGTTTAGTTCCTCATGATAGCAATTAAACAAAGAAAACTGAATTGAAACATTGAAAACAAAGATAGACAACACCTAAGAACGCTCCAGCAGTAGTCACGACTTAGAGTGGCACCTACTCCTTCCTTCCTTGAATAGCTGCGGCACAAGAGGGGTTTTCTGGGTTTGTGTGGATGATATGGCACGGCAGAGGGTGAATTAGGTCAGAAACTATGGAGAATGGTGAAGGAAAGGGGCGGCAGATAGTGGTGGATGATTTCTGGCGTGAATGATGTATATGGAGGGTGGTGTGTACGGCAAAAGGTGGATTAATATATATATAGGCACCAAAAACCCTAGGTGAATCAGATTAGGACTTCTAGAAAGCCAAATCGATCCAGAAATAGGCTCAAAACAATCAGATTTCCAATGGGAAAGGGCCTAAGGTGCGGCAGATTTGGATAAGGAGGGATAAGGCTTCTAGAAAGCCTTGCAAGGCAAGGAAATCAGGTTTTCTGGAAGGCTAGGTGCGGCAAGGCTTAGGGTTTCTAGAAACTTAATTTAAATGTCCCTCAATCAGAAAATAAACCCTCATTGTACCAGGAATTGAATTAGAAAAGGATTAGGATAGGATAAGGTTTGTTAAGATAAGATAAGGGTTGGATAAGATAAGATAAGATAAGGTTGTTTGGATAATGTTTTGGATAATCCTCCTTCTTTTGAGCTGATTCCTTATCTTCAATGATTTGAATTTATTTCTCCAACCTTGAAACATATTCCTAACTCCATTTAGACTCCAAATTCGTCCATCTTCATGCCCATTGCTTGTGCTATCCATTCCAAGCCCAGATTTGCTCTAAAATGCTCCAAAATGCATCTTTTTGCCAACTTTGCTTCTTGGACCTAAAAACACACGAAAATGACTTTAAACACTATACTAAGCAACAAATAGCTAAGCAAATGCAAGAAAACACACTAACTAAGTAGCATAAATATGCTCCTATCAATGCATCGCATACTTCTAGAGGAGGGGGCTAAACCAACTCGAGAGGCTCAACGCCGACTCAACCCTCCAATGATGGAAGTTGTGAAGAAGGAGATTATAAAGCTTCTTGATTGTGGAGTGATTTATCCAATCTCAGATAGCCGTTGGGTTTCACCGGTGCAATGTGTTCCAAAGAAATCTGGGGTCACTGTAGTGAAGAATGGGGAGAATGAACTTGTGCCCACACGTGTCCAAACAAGTTGGAGAGTGTGCATCGACTATAGGAAGCTAAACGCCACCACGAGGAAGGACCACTTCCCTTTGCCGTTCATTGATCAAATGCTTGAAAGGTTAGCCGGTCATTCTTTTTATTGTTTTCTTGATGGTTATTCTGGGTACAATCAGATTGTTATAGCTCTGGATGACCAAGAAAAGACCACTTTCACGTGCCCCTTTGGTACCTTTGCCTATTGTCGCATGCCATTCGGTTTATGCAATGCACCTGCCACCTTTCAAAGATGCATGGTAAGTATCTTTTCAGATTTTGTGGAGAAGATTATTGAGGTATTCATGGATGATTTTAGTGTTTTTGGGGATTCGTTTGATGGGTGCTTAGATAATCTCACTGTGATTCTAAAACGTTGCATTGAAACTAACCTTGTTTTGAATTGGGAAAAATGTCACTTTATGGTAAAACAAGGCATAGTTTTAGGTCATATCATTTCAGAAAGGGGAATTGAGGTTGATAAATCAAAAATAGACCTTGTACGTTACTTACCCTCTCCTACTTCGGTTAGAGAGGTTCGTTCTTTTCTTGGACATGCAGGTTTCTATAGGCGATTCATCAAGGATTTTTCGAAAATCTCCACCCCCCTTTGCCGTCTCCTCCAGAAAGATGTGACTTTTGTGTTTGATGAGGAATGTGAGAAGGAATTCAAACACCTCAAAGAGATGCTAACTTCGGCCCCCATCATAGTCCCACCAGATTGGAGCCTTCCTTTTGAGCTTATGTGTGATGCTTCGGATTATGCTTTAGGAGCTGTTTTGGGACAAAGGAAGGACAAGAAGCCCCATGTCATCTATTATGCATCTCGGACCTTGAATGATGCACAATTGAATTACTCTACCACTGAAAAAGAACTTCTTGCTGTTGTATTTGCTTTAGATAAGTTTCGTTCTTATTTACTTGGTACTAAAGTTATTATTTACACTGACCATGCAGCTTTGAAGTATTTGTTCACCAAGAAAGAGGCCAAACCAAGACTCATGCGCTGGATGCTTCTTCTCCAAGAGTTCGATATTGAAATCCGGGACAAGAAGGGGAGTGAAAACGTGGTGGCTGATCACTTGAGCCGTATGGTGCATGAGGAGGATGCCGTGCCTATCCAAGAGACATTCCCAGATGAGCAGCTGCTGTCCATCAAGGTAAGTAAGCCATGGTATGCTGATGTAGTAAATTATTTGGTGTCTAAACACATTCCAAGAGAGCTAAACAAGCACCAAAGTGATAAACTTAAAAAGGATGCACGTTCTTATGTTTGGGATGACCCATACTTGTGGAAATATTGCCCTGATCAGGTTCTACGTAGGTGTGTGCATGATTCTGAGTTTAATTCAATTTTAACTTTCTGTCACACCTATGCATGTGGAGGTCACTTTGGTACTCAAAGAACAGCACATAAAGTTTTAGAATGTGGATTTTATTGGCCTACTATCTTTAGAGATGCTAGAACTTTTTGTATGACTTGTGATAGATGTCAAAGAACGGGCAATATAGGTCCTAAACAACAAATGCCGCAACACCCCATATTTAGTGTTGAAATCTTTGATGTTTGGGGTATTGATTTCATGGGTCCTTTTCCTTCCTCACATGGTTTCCTTTATATTTTGCTTGCTGTGGATTATGTGTCGAAATGGGTGGAAGCAAAAGCCACCCGAACTAATGATTCTAAAGTGGTTGCAGATTTTGTTAGAACTAACATATTTGCTAGATTTGGAATGCCAAGAGTCCTAATCAGTGATGGGGGTTCCCATTTTTGCAATCGAACCATTGAGGCGCTGCTCAGGAAGTATAATGTCACGTATAAGGTTTCAACACCTTATCACCCTCAAACCAGTGGGCAAGCCGAGGTTTCAAATAGAGAAATCAAGCAGATTTTGGAGAAAACAGTAGGGCCAACTCGGAAGGATTGGAGCTTGCGTTTGAATGATGCATTGTGGGCATATCGCACTGCCTATAAAACCCCAATTGGAATGTCCCCATTTCGGCTAGTCTATGGGAAACCATGTCATCTTCCCGTCGAGTTAGAACATCGTGCACATTGGGCTGTCAAAACATTCAACATGGACATTGATGCCGCAGGTCTTCATAGAAAGCTTCAATTGAATGAGCTAGAAGAAATTAGGAATGAAGATTATGAGAATGCACGGATCTACAAGGAGAAAACAAAGGCATTCCATGACAAGATGATTCGTAGCAAGCTGTTCTCTATAGGGCAGAAAGTGTTACTTTTCAATTCTCGCCTTCGTCTATTTCCAGGTAAGTTGCGTTCTAAGTGGATTGGTCCTTTTGTGGTTACTAATGTTTTTCCTCATGGTCCAGTCCAAATTCAAAGTTTAAAGACGCAACAAGAATTCAAAGTGAATGGACATCGATTGAAGCCATATTATGAGCACTTTGAAGAGCACATTACAGAGGACATATCCTTTAATGCCGTGGGCCCCATTGAAGAATAGAGGGCAGGTTCGTCCGGCTGGAAGACGTTAAAGCAAGCGCTTCTTGGGAGGCAACCCATGCAAATAAAGACGACCTAGGAACTCTCCGGCTCCACACCCAGATTTGCGTTTCTAAACCCTACTCTTTATTGCTTTTCCTTTGCCATCTTGTTATGTTCGTTAGTTGTGTTGATTGCTGTTTGCTTTCTGTGAGTCTATGTTTGAAACATTGAGGACAATGTTTGGTTTAAGTGTGGGGGGGTAACAAAGTGTTTTTTTTGCATGAAATTCGTGGGTTTTTATCACCTATCACTTTGAATGTTGTTTTCAGTGTTTTAGTGTTTTTAAGCCATTTTGGAGTCTTTTAGTGTGTTTTGACAAGAAAATCCGAAAATACCATAAAAATTTGAAAAATTGTTTTGAAAAACCCAAAAAGAGTCGTTTTTGAGTTGTTTTTGTGTGTTTGTTTGTGTCTTAGGGTACCTTCCAACACAATGATGAGGATTTGGTTTTTGGTGCGAAATATATAAGCACACAAATTAAACCCTCTTTTTATCAATTGTAGCAAAGTATGTAAGCAGGGATCGTTCTAGGCCGGGGATTAGGAGGGATTGCTAAACCACTTGAAAACTGACTCAAAAACGTAAAAACAAAGTTTAAATACTAAACTAGACTCAAAGAATGCAAAACTAGACTCTAAAACACTAAAACACACCAAAACAGCTTAAAAACACTTAAAAACAGCAAGGAACAACATTAGAAGTTATGAGTGATAAAACCCTACGAAATTGCATCAAAACATTTTGGTTACCCCCCCACACTTAAATCAAACATTGTCCTCAATGTTTCAAGCATAACCTAACACAAATAAACAAACAAACAAACAAAACAGCAACTAAACAAGAAACAAGGCAGAAACGAAAACAACAACAAAGAGAAGGGTTTAGGAACTCAAATCTGGAATTGGAGTGCTCCCTAGGTCTTCCTTTGTTGAATGCATGGGTTGCCTCCCAAGTAGCCCTTGTTTTAACGTCGTACAGCCGGACGAAACGCCCATTCATTCCAGATTGGTACCCACGGCATGTAGGTGATCTTCGAATGGGCGGTGATACTTGAAATGATCCGGCAATGGTTGAAACACTAATGTGGGTGCCTGAATCATTAAAATCAGCCAGTTAGTAGAAAACAAAATTGAAATTGGAGAAGATGGCTTACTTGTTTGCTCCGACGCAAACTCAATTACAAACACCACATTGTTGAATGTTTCAGGGATTTTGAACTTGGCCAGATTGAATGTGATGGCTGTGACTTGTCCCGTGTCATAAAATTGAACTTCTTTGGCCTTTGTTGTCTCCTGAACATCCTCCTTGATGCATTCTTCATATGCTCCAGCCACTTCTTGCTCTTGAATCATTCTTCTCGACATATAAGGTTCTTTGAACACTGCAACACAATCTGGAACTTGATTTAGTGTGCCAAGAATTGGGATATCACTTTGCACCTTTGCAAGGGTTGGCATGATGTCCTTTTCACTCTCTTCTTTCTTGGGAATCAAAAACCTGCGAGGAAAAGGGACATTTGGAGGAATAACATTAGAATTAAATGAATTTGGGACGTCCTTACTTGTGGTGGGTGGTTGAGAGGGCTTAGGGGGCTGCGGCAAGGGTTGTTCTTCCCTTGCTGTGGGTGTGTCTTCTTCCTCCTCCTCAATCAGCAGCTCCTCATCCACTTCTAGGCTATGTTTGGACGTTTTTAGGTCAGCTCCAACCTCCATAGCACTTTCCAAAGTGATAGCTTCAGTAATTTCAAAGTCTCCCATCGAATTGACAGTAGTTGAGTTGGAGAGTTCATGTTCTTCTTGAATTTGTACCATGAACTCTGCAATCTGCCCAATTTGCTTTTCCAAATGGTCCACCTTTTTGTTTTGGTTTTCTTGTCCCTGAGATAAAGAAGTGAGTAACTCAAGAATTTTATCATTATCCATTGACGAACCTGAACTTGGTTGGGCCGAATATGGTTGAGGCTGTGGTGGTTCATATGGCGTTGTATAGAACTCCTCAGATGGCTGCCAATATCCTTCTTGGTGTGAGCCCTGCGTGAAAGAAGATAGTACACCAAGAATTTCATCATAAGTCATGGACATACTTGAATTCGATTGGAATTGTTGTGGGGAAGGCTGTGGTGGCTGCATAGGTCTTGAATAGAACTCCTCATCTTGCTGCCAATATCCACCTTGTTGAAATTGTTGAGGTTGCCCCCACCTATAATCTGAATAATCTCTCCAATCAGAATTGTAAGCGTTGGAAAACAGGTTGTCCCTTGATTGGTTATGGCCTTGATAACCCCAAGCACCTCCATTCGCAGTGAATTGATGAGTTTGATGTCCTTGCCCATAGGGTACATTAAATGTAGGGGCAGTGTGCATTGTGGTCCTTTCGGCATATTGTGACAATTGAGAAGTAAGTTTCGCCAATTGAGCTTGAATGGTAGCAAAATCCATGTCTTACTTCTCTAGTACCTGAAAATCAAGGAAACAAAACTAAATCAAATATCAAAAGTAAAAGACACAAACAAAAACAAAGGGGATTAGCTAAAGAAAACAAGAAAACAACACAAGGTCAGAAACTAAAACAAAAACAAAATAAACGAAAAGAAAAGAACCAAGGGATTAGAAAAGTTGCTAATCCCCGGCAACGGCGCCAAAAATTTGGTGCGAAATATATAAGCACACAAATTAAACCCTCTTTTTATCAATTGTAGCAAAGTATGTAAGCAGGGATCGTTCTAGGCCGGGGATTAGGAGGGATTGCTAAACCACTTGAAAACTGACTCAAAAACGTAAAAACAAAGTTTAAATACTAAACTAGACTCAAAGAATGCAAAACTAGACTCTAAAACACTAAAACAAACCAAAAGACTCAAAACAGCAAACAAACACTCAAAACTGCCTTAAAACCACTTTCTGGGCAGTTTTGAGCACTAAAGAAGAATTTGGACGAAAACAGTTTATAACTTGACTTAAAACACTCAAAAACACAAACTAAATTGATTTCTAACTAAATTGACACTTCAAAATAAAGGGGGATTGGGTTTTGACGAATTTGAAAACAAAACAAACAGATTGTAAACTAAAACAGATTTTGGACGAATTTGGTAAAACTTATGGATGATGGGCTAGCTAAGGGGTTCTTCTCCACACATGTCATACTTGCATACAAAACGATTTCTAATTGCAATTCAATAACCCACGAATTCTCAACACTCCAAGTTAATTAGGTCTGCTTAAATTAACTTTCAGATTTCCCTTATGTCAATGAATTGGATGGAAACTGCACATCACAATCAAATTATTCTTCAAGAGTTCTCTATATGAAAGCGCATACTAGAGATACAATCAAAGATCATTACGTTCAATGGAAATCATAAGTATTGACGAGGCACTTGTAACTATGAAAGCGCATGATACTTATGCCAAGAATTTACTTAACACAATTGAGATCATCAATCTTTACTACTTGTGAATATAAAGTTGTAACGATTAGGTGAAACTTCCTTATATCCTAGCATTAGATTTATGCATGCAAACTAAGTTGGCCACCTCAATCAACACACACAAATCAGTTTAATATGAACAGATAAGTAAATTGAATTCACAACTTATGAAACGCAATTAGAGGTAATCAAATCATATAGCAAGCATAAACATGGTTTCGAATCCCCCCCTAGCCAAAGGGGGTTTAGTTCCTCATACTCACAGAACAAAGAGTATTAAATTTAAACATTGAAATCAAAGGAAAGAAAACACCTAAAACTTCCAGCAATTCAAACTTGAATGGCATGCACGTCCCAGGCTTCTCCTCCTCCTCTTCTTTGCTGCGGCACAAGGTCTTGGGACAGGTTTAGGGGGTTATGAATGGTGTAGAAAG
The DNA here is from genome assembly GCA_024362995.1 of Heteromeles arbutifolia. NCBI lineage: Eukaryota > Viridiplantae > Streptophyta > Magnoliopsida > Rosales > Rosaceae > Heteromeles > Heteromeles arbutifolia. The sequence continues at coordinate 29,624,969 of JANCRC010000002.1, read as the reverse complement.
CTGGGTTATTGGCTAGGATGGATGTATGGTGCGGCAGAGAGTGGTGGATGATTTCTGGCGTGAATGATGTATATGGAGGGTGTGTAACCTGCGGCAAAGGGTGGAGAAATATATATATAGGCACCAAAAACCCTAGGTGAATCAGATTAGGACTTCTAGAAATCCAAATCCATCCAGAAATAGGTTCAAAACAATCAGATTTCTAATGGGAAAGGGCCTAAGGTGCGGCAGGTTTGGATAAAGAGGGATAAGGCTTCTAGAAAGCCTTGCAAGGCAAGGAAAAAGGATTCTAGAAGGGAAGGAGACGCCAGATTTATAGGGTTCTAGAAAGAATGTGTTTTGTGGCAGATTTTGGGGCTTCTAGAGGGATTTGGGGCGCCACTTTTGTAGGGGAATGGATAGGACTTCTAGAAATCAGGTTTTAAGTCCCCTAAACTGAAGAAAACAGGTTAGGATAAGATTAGGATAAGATTGGATAAGGTAAGGTAAGATAGGATAAGGATTGGATAAGATAAGATAAGATAAGGTTGTTTTAGATAATGTTTTGGATAATTCTCCTTCTTTTGAGCTGATTCCTTATCTTCTTTATCTTTGACTTCTTTCTTCCATCTTCTTAGCTGATTTCAAGCCTTTATATCTTCAATTTCGTCCATCAACTTGCCTCCATGCTTGGACTACCCAATCTTGGCCCAAAAATGCTCTAGAATGCTCCAAATTGCTTCTTTTTGCCCTCTTTGTCAATTGGACCTTGAAACATATTCCTAACTCCATTTGGACTCCAAATTCGTCCATCTTCTTGGCTCTAAGCATATGATATCCATTCCAAGCTCAAATGTGCTCCAAAAAGCTCCAAAATGCATCCTTTTGCATACGTGCCCTTAGAACCTGAAAATACATCAAACTAGCTTAAAAGACTACTTTAACTAAGGAAAAACAACATAAATGCACAAGAACAAGCTAACTAAGGTGCATAAATATGCTCCTATCAGTTTTTAATTGCATAACTGTTAAAGAAAGTTACAAACTTGGATTGACGTTTGATATGCTCTTTGGTTTATGCTTGGTTGTAGTTGACATTCATGAATTCACATGTAATCACAAAAAGGATAAAATCAGTTTTTGTAACATGCTTGAAGGAAGTAACTCAAACTAACGCTACAACCCTGAGAGACTTGAGCCTTTAACGTTCTTTGGAGAGTTAAAAATCTGTGCATTCTTTGTTTTCTAAAGTCGTTGCATGATCTCATTATTCTTTGCTTGGCTGCTACTTGGAATGCGTTTCATCATTTAGTTCCAAATACTAGAACTCATACCCGTTTCATTCAAAGCATGAAATTGATTAGCATAACACATAATCAAGATGAAGTTGTTTAGTTAAAGCCAGAGCCAAAAAGCCTAACCCTTTGCATATGTATTGTAGGTTTCACCCCTTTGAGCCTTGTTTAGCTATGTTTTTTGTTTAACCACATTATCCTTACCTAGCCTAGATTAGGACCATCCTTACTCTTGTTCTTAAGGCATAGTGAGCATGACCTAAGAATGAATTCCCTTTGTTTGTTATTTGGGCGGCAAAACAAGTGTGGGGGAAGGGATTTATGTGTCTGATTGTGTGCCAACAAGACAAACAAGGGCACGGGTGAAGAAGCAGAAAAAAAAGGGAGAGAAAAAAAGAAAGAAGAAAATTCGTGTGAAAAAGAAAAGAAAAAGAAAAGTTGTGAAAAAGTATGAAAAGTGTTCAAAATAAGTGAGAATAAGCTTACAAGTGTTGATTGTTGAAGAAAGGATCCAAAAAGTTGAATTCGGCCCTAAAATATGTGTAATCTTCCCCTTTGTGTTCAAAGTGTGCGGCTGCATTCAAGAAAGGGAGTTCTAAGTGTCATATTCATTACTTTGCTTGCTATTGCTTTAAGAACGTTTGTTTTCCTTACCTTTCTTTGTTAGCCAATACCCCCTAGCCCCGTTATAACCCTATACTTCAATCTTGAGTGTTGTGTGTTTCAATATGTGGAGTTTGGGATTGGTATGAGCATATGGTGTCTCTGGTTCTCACGTCTAAGTAGTGGCATTCCGTTCATGAGATTATACATAAACATGCATTCCAGAAATTACTTTTCTTGTTATACATATATGTGAGTATTAGTTTCATATTTACATCAATCTTCTCACATATAACTAGTGTAGGGAGTGTAGTCAAAAAATCTGTGTGATTGAGTGCATATCTAGTAAGGAATTGAGGGATTCTCTAAGGCATGTTACTACATTCAAAATGTTGTTTTAATTGATTAAATGCGAGCTAATGTGTGGTAACTTTGATTAAGTATGTGCTCAAGGGTAGGGATAACTAAAATCTGTGGGAGTAATGATCTTTGGCATGTTATGTATCATTGAAGATCCCTGAGGTGAACTTTGGAAGGTTTAGGTTACGTTTTGTTTGTTTTGTTTTGCTCGAGGACTAGCAAAAGCTAAGTGTGGGGGAATTTGATAGGAGTATATTTATGCACTTAGTTAGTGTGTTTTCTTGCATTTGCTTAGCTATTTGTTGCTTAGTATAGTGTTTAAAGTCATTTTCGTGTGTTTTTAGGTCCAAGAAGCAAAGTTGGCAAAAAGATGCATTTTGGAGCATCTTAGAGCAAATCTGGGCTTGGAATGGATAGCACAAGCAATGGGCATGAAGATGGACGAATTTGGAGTCTAAATGGAGTTAGGAATATGTTTCAAGGTTGGAGAAATAAATTCAAATCATTGAAGATAAGGAATCAGCTCAAAAGAAGGAGGATTATCCAAAACATTATCCAAACAACCTTATCTTATCTTATCTTATCCAACCCTTATCTTATCTTAACAAACCTTATCCTATCCTAATCCTTTTCTAATTCAATTCCTGGTACAATGAGGGTTTATTTTCTGATTGGGGGACATTTAAATTAAGTTTCTAGAAACCCTAAGCCTTCCAGAAAACCTGATTTCCTTGCCTTGCAAGGCTTTCTAGAAGCCTTATCCCTCCTTATCCAAATCTGCCGCACCTTAGGCCCTTTCCCATTGGAAATCTGATTGTTTTGAGCCTATTTCTGGATGGATTTGGCTTTCTAGAAGTCCTAATCTGATTCACCTAGGGTTTTTGGTGCCTATATATATATTAATCCACCCTTTGCCGTACACACCACCCTCCATATACATCATTCACGCCATAAATCATCCACCACTCTCTGCCGCCCCTTTCCTTCACCATTCTCCATAGTTTCTGACCTAATTCACCCTCTGCTGTGCCATAACACCCACACAAACCCAGAAAACCCCTCTTGTGCCGCAGCTATTCAAGGAAGGAAGGAGAAGGTGCCACTCTAAGTCGTGACTATTGCTGGAGCGTTCTTAGGTGTTGTCTATCTTTGTTTTCAATGTTTCAATTCAGTTTTCTTTGTTTAATTGCTATCATGAGGAACTAAACCCCTATTAGTTAGAGGGGGAATTTGAAGCCATGAATATATGTTTCTTATGATTTGATTTACTCCAGTTATGATTTCATAAATTGTGAATGTGGTTTACTTATCTGTTTTATTAAGAACTTGTTCTTGTGTGTTGATTAAGGATGCATACTTAGTTTACATGCATGAATTTGATGCTAGAATATAAGGGAATTTCACCTAATCGTTATGAACTTATATTCACAAGTAGCAAAGGTTGCTAGTCACAATCATGTTAAGTAAACCCTAGGCTGGATTAACATGCGTCTTCCATAGTTATGAATGCCTTGTTAATGTTCATGATTTCCATTGAACTTAATGATCTTTGTTGAATGTCTCTATCATGCGTATTCCATAGTTAGGGAGTTTGAGAAAGAATAATTTGGTTGTGATGCGTTATCCATTCAATTCAATGAATCTAGGGAAATCTGGGAATTGATTAGTTCAATACAATTAATTCGGAACATTGTCATTCATGGTTTATCGAAAGAGTAACTGGGAATCAAGTTGTCTGCATATGTTTATGTGTGGATAAGGATCCTTCTAACTAGCCATTCACCCATTTAAATCACCAATTTCGTACAAAACTAAGTCTAGTTTACAATTCTGTTTTGCTTAAGTTTAAATGCGTTTTCAAACAATCCCTTGCTCTTAATTTGTGTTAAGATAGTCTAAATTCGTCAAATCTTGAGTCTTTTAGTCTTTTGAGTCAATTAGAGTCGTAATTTCGTTCAAATCAATCTTAGGTGTTAGTTTAGAGTCTAGATAACTTGTTTTGTGTGTTTCAGGTCTATTTAGCTTGTTTTGAGTCTTTAGAGTCTAGAAACTGTTTAATTGAATTCTATTTGCTGTTTTGAGTTTGTTTTGAGTTATTTGAGTCAAGTTAGGTTGTTTAAAGGTGTCTAGAGTTAAAATTCGTCCAAATTGATCCCTAGTACTTGTTTTCATTGTTTAAAGTCCAGTTTATTGTTTTAGAGTCTAATTTGTGTAGATTAGCATCCCTTCTAATCCCTGGCCTAAAACGATCCCTACTTTCATATACTACGTCGATAGGGTTTTAATTTGAGTGTCAAGTAATTCTCACATCAAGTAGAGCTAGAAGAATTCATATTGGAACTTACCTTGATGGTTGGGGATGGTTTAGAAGTGGGAATTGGCTGCGGCAAAGATGTCTCTTTCCTTGCCGTGGGTTTGGGTGATTCATCCTCCTCCAATTGCAGCTTCGTGTCCTCTTCTTGACTTGATCTAGATGGTTGTGAATCAGTTCCAACCTGCTTACCACTTCTCAACGTGATTGCTTGGGCGGTTTCAAATCCTCCTTTGGGATTAACAACGGTTGAACTAGGCAATCTGCCTTGTTCTCTGAATTGGCCCATGAATTCAGCCATTTGCCCCATTTGTTTCTTCAATTCGTCCACCTCTTTAGCTTGATTCTTTTTGCTCTGTATGTCCTGCGTCAAAGAGGTTAGTACTTGAAGAATTTTATCATTATCTAACAACGAACCTGAATTGGTTTGGGCCGAAATTGGTTGAGGTTGTGGGGCTGTATACGGCCTTGGAAACATCCCAGGGGGCTGTCTACATTCGCCTTGTTGCTGTTCTTGTTGAGAGTCCCTCCACTTGAAGTTTGGATGATCTCTCCATCCCGGATTGTATGTGTTTGAGTATGGGTCGTGCCTTTGTTGGTTTTGGCCTTGAAAACCCACTGCTTGGGCAGTTTCCCACCCCCCATTCTCAATCAATTGAGGGCATTGATCGTTGAGATGTCCCTGCATAGAACACACTCCACATATGGCCGGCCCTTGTGCTTTGGTTCCATCCACAACCTGTGACAAAAAAAGAGTGAGATTAGCCATTTGAGATTGTAATTCTGAAATTGCATTTACCTCATTCACTTGTTGTTGCCGTGGCCCTTCTCTCTGTCCAACTCCTTCGTATTGTTGCGCATTCAAGGCTCGATTTGCAATTAGAGTCTTGGCAGCCATGGGTGTTTTGTCAACCAAAGCTCCTCCCGCTGAAGCATCAAGCATTTGTCTCTTAATGGGGAGAAGTCCTTCATAGAAATATTGGAGGAGAAGCTCTTCTTTCATTTGGTGTTGTGGACAAGAAGCAACAAGCGCCTTGAAACGCTCATAATAGGCTGGAAACGATTCCCCTTGGTTTTGTTGAATGCCACTTATCCTTTTCCCCAAGAGAATGACTCTTGAAGTTGGGAAAAATTTCTCTAAGAATGCGCGCTTCATGCTTTCCCACGAAGTAACGGTTCCAGGTGCTAGTTCGTAGAGCCAATCCTTAGCCTTTTCCAAAAGAGAGAATGGAAAGGCTTTCATCTTCAATATACTCCCATCAACATTGACAGGGGTCATGCTTGAACAAACCACTTCAAATTCCTTCAAGTGCTTGTTTGGATCTTCCATAGACAACCCGTGGAACTTGGGGATGTGATGCAACAAGCTAGACTTCAATTCGAATTCGTCAGTCTTGCCCTCGGCTGCCCTAGGATATTGAATGCATAAAGGGGTTGCATTGTCCAATCCCGAGGCTGAAAGTTCCTTGATCGTTCGGTTATCTGCAGCCATGTCGTGCTCCTCTTCCAAATCCTCTTCAATTTCAACTTCAGATTCGGAATTAGAACTTGAACTAAGTAGACCAGGTTCTGGGTGCTTCCTCTTCCTTCTCAAATCTCACTCAAAATCGTCGTTAAACTCCAAGATATGTGCGTGAACGGGTTGAGAACTTCGAATCATACACTAGTACCTAAAACAAAGAAAAAAAAACAAATCAGAAAACTAAGCAAAACAGAAACAAAAACAACTAAGACACACGGCAGAAAATAGGGAGATTAGCAAGTTTGCTAATCCCCGGCAACGGCGCCAAAATTTGGTGTGAGAATTACTTGACACTCAAATTAAAACCCTATCGACGTAGTATATGAAAGTAGGGATCGTTTAAGGCCGGGGATTAGAAGGGATGCTAATCTATACAAATTAAACTCTAAAACACTAAAACTGGACTCTAGACAATGAAAACAGGTACTATGGATCAATCTGAACGAATTTTAACTCTAGACAACCTAACTTGACTCAAATAACACAAAACAAACTTAAAACAACAAATAAAACTCAACTAGGCAGATTCTAGACACTAGAGACTCAAAACAGGCTAAATAGACTCAAAACAGCAAAACTAATTTAAGTAGACTCAAAACAGGTTCTATGAAGTGAATTGGATGACTTTTGGACTAGTTAAACTCAAAACACTAAAAGGGGACAGATTTGGACGAATTTAAACAAACTAAGACTCAATTAAGAACTAAGGGGGTTTTTGGACGAATTAAGCAAAACTAAGCAGATTTAAGCAAACAAAGTAAATTGAAAGAGATAAAGGTGAATTCAGGGGTGAAAACTAGTTAGAGGGTTCCTCTCCACACATGAACATATGCATATAAATCGATTTCCAGTTATTCTTTCGATAAACCATGAATGACAATGCTCCAAATTAATTGTATAGAACTAATTAATTCTCAGATTTCCCTAAGTTCATTGAATTGAATGGATAACGCATCACAACCAAATTATTCTTATCAAGTCCCCTAACTATGGAATACGCATGATAGAGATACATATCAAAGATCATTAAGTTCCATGGAAATCATAAACATTGACAAGGCATTCATAACTATGGAATACGCATGTTACTCTTGCCTAGGATTTACTTAACACAATTGTGACTAGCAATCTTTACTACTTGTGAATATAAGTTCCTAACGATTAGGTGAAATTCCCTTATATCCTAGCATCAAATTCATGCATGTAAACTAAGTAGGCCTCCTTAATCAACACACAAGAACAAGTTCTTCATAAAACAGATAAGTAAATCACATTCATAAATTATGAAACAATAACTGAAGGTAATCAATTCATATCAAACATATGTCCATGGCTTTGAATCCACCTCTAACTAAAACGAAATTAGTTCCACATGTTCAACATAATTGAAAAACAAATTAAATTAAACATAGAAACGAAACAAGAGAAGAAAGAACTCCTCATTCTCCAATGGAAGCCACGGCAAGGCCTTGTCTTCCCTTCTCTGCAGCAAAATATGGATTTCTGAAAGTGTGGTGGTGTAGAATTCGTATGGATGGGTGGTGTCTGCGGCAGGGCTTGGGAATATGTATATATAGCATGGCAAACCCTAGGGAAATCAGTTTAGGACTTGGACTTAGCAGAAAAATAGGATTAGGGTGCGGCAATTAATTTGGAAAAGGAATTGTGGTCCAATTAATTTCTGAAAAGGATTTGTAGAACCCAAATCCACAAGGAAAAGTCCTAACAATCAGAATCCAAGAGGGAAATGGAGTGAAAACCCACGGCACAAAGGGATAAGGCAGGGAATGCCTTGCAAGGCAAGGAAAAAGGATTCTAGAAGGGAAGGAGACGCCAGATTTTTAGGCTTCTAGAAAGAATGTGTTTCTGGGCAGATTTTGGGGTTTCTAGAAGAGTTTGGGCACTTTTGTAGGGGAATGGATAGGACTTCTAGAAATCAGGTTTTAAGTCCCCTAAACTGAAGAAAACAGGTTAGGATAAGATTAGGATAAGATAAGGTAAGATAAGATAAGGATTGGGTAAGATAAGGTTGTTTTGGATAATTCTCCTTCTTTTGAGCTGATTCCTTATCTTCTTTATCTTTGACTTCTTTCTTCCATCTTCTTAGCTGATTTCAAGCCTTTATATCTTCAATTTCGTCCATCAACTTACCTCCATGCTTGCACTACTCAATCTTGGCCCAAAAATGCTCTAGATTGCTCCAAATTGCCTCGTTTTGCCATTTTGACACTTAGAACCTACAAACACACGAAAATAGCTTAAAATACAAAAATAACTAAGAACTAACAACGTAAATGCATGAAAACAAGCTAACTATCACACGACTTAGAATGGCACCTTCTCCTTCCTTCCTTGAATAGTTGCGGCACAAGAGGGGTTTTCTGGGTTTGGGGATGGGTTTGGTGAAGGATGGATGATGATGAATGGCGTGGGGGTATTTATAGAGAGGGCTGCGGATGAATGGGTGTGTGAAGGCAGAGAATGAATGGAAGGCTTGATTCTCTAAATGGCACGGCAAAGAGGCTATTTATAAGGGTTAAGGTGCGGCATAAATGCTTTAGGAATCAGAGAAGAATTACACAACCTACACCCATCAGGAATAGGCCATCTAGAAGGTAGGAAATCCCAAAGGACAAGGATTCCATGCGGCAGATATGTGTGGTTTCCTAACAGGACATTTGGTCTTCTAGAAGGAAATAAAACCACCTAGGAGAAGGGATAAGGGTGCGGCAAGGCCTAGGGTTTCTAGAAACTTAATTTAAATGTCCCCCAATCAGAAAATAAACCCTCATTGTACCAGGAATTGAATTAGCAAAGGATTAGGATAGGATAAGGTTAGTTAAGATAGGAGGATTGGATAAGATAAGATAAGATAAGGTTGTTTGGATAATGTTTTGGATAATTCTCCTTCTTTTGAGCTGATTCCTTATCTTCAATGATTTGAATTTATTTCTCCAACCTTGAAACATATTCCTAGCTCCATTTGAACTCCAAATTCGTCCATCTGCTTGCCCATTGCTTGTGCTATCCATTCCAAGCCCAGATTTGCTCTAAAATGCTCCAAAATGCATCTTTTTATCAACTTTGCTTCTTGGACCTAAAAACACACGAAAATGACTTAAGACACTATAATAAGCAACAAAAAGCTAAGTAAATGCAAGAAAACACACTAACTAAGTAGCATAAATATGCTCCTATGATGTGAAAATTAACTTGACACACAAATTAAACCCTATTGATGACAATTGTTGCAATGATGTAAGTAGGGATCGTTCTAGACCGGGGATTAACTAGGGATGTTAATCAACACAAATAAGACTCAAAAACACTAAACTAGACTCTATAGACTCTAAACTAACTTAAAACACTCAAAACAGCAAGAAACAATCAGAAAGACTCAATTCTAAACCTAACAAGTGGTTTTGACGAAAATAAAACTTAAAAGACTTAAAAGACTAAAACAAAACAGGTTTTGGCTCTAAAAACAAGTTTAAATGAAAGGGGGATTGTTTTTGACGAAATTAAGACTTAAAACAGAAATTTTGCATAAAAACTTTAGAAAAACGAGTTTGGTGATTTAAAACGGGTGAAAGGCTAGTTAAAGGGCCCTTCTCCACACATGAACATATGCATATAAATTGATTTCCAGTTATTCTTTCAACAAACCATGAATGACAATGCCCCAAATTAATTGTGTAGAACTAATTAATCATCAGATTTCCCTAGACTCATTGAATTGGATGAAAAGCATACGACAACCCAAATCATTCTTTATTAAGCTCCCTAACTATGAAAAGCATGATAGAGACACAAAACAAAGATCATTAAGCTTTGTGAAAATCATAAGCATTGACAAGGCATTCGTGACTATGAAAAGCATGACACTCCTGCTAGGAATTCACTTAACGCGATCGTGACTAGCAACCTCTACTACTTGTAAATATAAGTTCATAACGATTAGGTGAAATTCCCTTATATTTTAGCATCAAATTCATGCATGCAAACTAAGTATGCATCCTTAATCAACACACAAGAACAAGTTCTTAATAAAACAGTTATGCAAACCACATCCACGATTCATGAAACCATAACTGGAGGAAATCAATTCATATAAAACATATGTCCATGGCGTTGAATTCGCCTCTAACTATAAAGAAATTAGTTCCTCATGTTCGCAATCAAACAAATATAAATAAAATTAAACATTGAACAAAGGATAGAATACACCTAGAAAACGCTCCAGATTCCTTCCTTCCTTGCAAGGCTGCGGCACAATGAGTGTGTGGTGGATGGATGTAGGTGAGTTATGGTAGAGGGTGGTGGTCTGAATGGTGCAGCATAAACTTGTATTTATAGGCCTAGGAATTACTTGGCCTAGGTTGTAAAGGAAAAGGATTTAGGACTCCAAACCAACAAGGAAAAGGCCATCTAGAAAGGTTGGGGCGTCTGATTTTTAGGGCTTCTAGAAAGGAGTGTTGTGGCATGTTTCTAGAACAAAAAGGCCTCCTAAAAACAGGTTTTAGGTATCCTAATATGAAAAGGAATCCCCCTTGTAGCTGGAATTATGGTAGGATTAGATTAGGATAGGATAAGATAAGATAAGGTAAGATAAGGTTAGTTGGATAAGATAAGGTTGGATAAGGTTTTGGATAATTCTTCTTCTTTGTAGCTGATTCCTTATCTTCTTTGACTTGAATTTATTTCTTCAACTCTTTTGCACATTCCTAGCCTCTCTTGAACTTCAAATTCGTCCATCCATCTTGCTCCAATCTTGTGATATCCATTCCAAGCCAAAAACTGCTCTAAAATGCTCCAAATTGCATCTTTTTGCCAACTTTGCTTCTAGGACCTATAAACACACGAAAATAGCTTAAAACACTTAAATAAGTAGAAACTAACTAAGAAAATGCAAGGAAACATGCTAACTAAGTCGCATAAATATGCTCCTATCAAATTCCCCCACACTTAGCTTTTGCTAGTCCTCGAGCAAAACAAACAAAACATAACCTAAACCCTCCAACGTTCGCCTCAGGGATTTCCAATGGTACATAACATGTTAAAAATCATTACTTACATAGATTTTAGTTATCCTTACTCTCGAGCACATACTTAATTGCAGTTACTACTCACTAGCTCGCATTTAATCAATTAAAACAACATTTTGAATGTAGTAACATGCCTTAGAGAATCCCTCAATTCCTTTCTAGATATGCACTCTATTTTCACTCAGATTTTCTGATTACACTCCCTACACTAGGTATATGTGAGAAGATTGATGTAAACATGAAAAACTAGACACTCACATATGTATTAACAAAGAAGGCAATTTCTGGAATGCATGTATATATATGATCTCATGAATGGAATGCCACTACTTAGACCAGGGACACCATATGCTCAAACCAATCCCAAACTCCACACATTGAAACACATAACAATCAAGATAGAAGTCTAAGGGTTGTAACGGGGCTAAGGGTATTGGCTAACAAAGAAAGGTAAGGAAAACAAACGTTCTTAAAGCAATAGCAAGCAAAGTAAGAAATATGACACTTAGAACTCCCTTCTGAAATGCAGCCACAAACTTCGATACATAAAGGGAAGATCACACATATTTAGGGCCGAGTTCAACTTTTTTGGACCCTTTTCTTCAACAACCAACACTTGTGAGCACATACTTTTCTCACTTATTTTGAACATTTTCATACTTCTTCACATACTTTTCTTTTTCTCACGAATTTTCTTCTTTCTTCTTTTTTTTTTTCTTCTACCCGTGCCCTTTTTTTTTCTTTTTTGGCACATACACAAGAATCCCTTCCCCCACACTTGTTTGCTGCCTAATAACGAACGAAGGGAATTCACTCTAGGTCATGCTTCACTACGCCTTAAGAACAAGGGTAAGGATGGTCCTAATCTAGGCTTGGTCCTAATCTAGGCTAGGTAAGGATAATGTGGCTAACAAAGAAAATAGGCTACATATGGCTCAAAGGGGTTAAACCTACAATACATATGCAAAGGGTTAGGTTTTTGGCACTGGTTTTAACTAAACAACTTCATCTTGTTTTATGTTATGCTAATCAATTTCATGCTTTGAATGAAACGGGCATAAGTTCTAGTATTTGGAACTAAATGATGAAACGCATTCTAAGTAGCAACCAAGCAAAGAATGATGAGATCATGCAACGACTTTAGAAAACAAAGAATGTCAAGATTAATAACTCTCCAAAGAACGTATAGGCTCAAGTCTCTCAGGGTTGTAGCGTTAGTTTGAGTTACTTCCTTCAAGCATGTTACAAAAACTGATTTTATCCTTTTTGTGATTACATGTGAATTCATGAATGTCAACTATAACCAAGCATAAACCAAAGAGCATATCAAACTTCAATCCATGTTTGTAACTTTCTTTAACAGTCATGCAATTAAAAACCAAATCCTCATCATTGTGTTGGAAGGTACCCTAAGACACAAAAACGACTCTTTTTGGTATTTTGAAAACTTTTTCCAAATTTTTTTGTAAATTTTCGTATTTTTCTTTCAAGACACATAAAAATACTTCAAAACACACTAAAAATACTCAAAAACAGTGAAAAACAACCTTAGAAGTGATAGGTGATAAAAACCCACGAATTTTTCAATGAAAACACTGAATTTTTCAAGGAAAACACTTGTACCCCCCCACACTTAAACCAAACATTGTCCTCAATGTTTTAAACATAGACACACACAAAAGCAAGCAAACATGACAAGTATGCAAAGTAAAAGCAATAAAGAGTAGGGTTTAGGAACGCAAATCTGGTTGTAGGGCCGATGCTTCCTAGGTCTTCTTTTTTTTTTGCATGGGTGATAGGAGCATATTTATGCGACTTAGTTAGCTTGTTTTCATGCATTTACGTTGTTAGTTCTTAGTTAATTTTGTATTTTAAAGCTATTTTCGTGTGTTTGTAGGTTCTAAGTGTCAAAATGGCAAAAAGAAGCAATTTGGAGCATTCTAGAGCATTTTTGGGCCAAGATTGGGTAGTGCAAGCATGGAGGCAAGTTGATGGACGAAATTGAAGATATAAAGGCTTGAAATCAGCTAAGAAGATGGAAGAAAGAAGTCAAAGATAAAGAAGATAAGGAATCAGCTCGAAAGAAGGAGAATTATCCAAAACATTATCCAAAACAACCTTATCTTATCTTATCTTATCCAATCCCTATCCAATCTTATCCTAATCTTATCCTAACCTGTTTCTTCAGTTTAGGGGACTTAAAACCTGATTTCTAGAAGTCCTATCCCTTGTCCTATAAAAGTGGCGCCCCAAAATCTGGCCAGAAACACATTCTTTCTAGAAGCATAAAAATCTGGCGCCTCCCTCCTTTCTAGAAGGTCTTTTCCTTGCCTTGCAAGGTTCCCTGCCTTATCCCTTTGTGCCGTGGGTTTTCACTCCCATTCCTTCTTGGATTCTGATTTATTAAGCCTTTTCCTTGTGGATTTGGGTTCTATAATCCTTTTCAGACATTAATTGGACCACAATTCCTTTTCTAAGGTGATTGCCGAACCCTAAGGCCTAATCTATATTTTCTGCCGCACCTAGAGTCCTAATTCCTTGTTTTATGCTAAGTCCAAGCCCTAATCTGATTACTCTAGGGTTTGTGATGCATTTATAAACAAAGCTTGGTTGTTGCCGCAGACCACCCACCCCCATATACATTCAGAAATCCATATTTTGCTGCAGAGAAGGGAAGACAAGGTCTTGCCGTGGCTTCCATTGGAGAAGGAGGAGTTCTTTCTTCTCTTGTTTCGTTTCTATGTTTAATTTAATTTGTTTTTCAATTAAGTTGAACATGTGGAACTAATTTCGTTTTAGTTAGAGGTGGATTCAAAGCCATGGACATATGTTTGATATGAATTGATTACCTTCAGTTATTGTTTCATAAATTGTGAATGTGATTTACTTATCTGTTTTATGAAGAACTTGTTCTTGTGTGTTGATTAAGGAGGCCTACTTAGTTTACATGCATGAATTTGATGCTAGGATATAAGGGAATTTCACCTAATCATTAGGAACTTATATTCACAAGTAGTAAAGATTGCTAGTCACAATTGTGTTAAGTAAATCCTAGGCAAGAGTAACATGCGTATTCCATAGTTATGAATGCCTTGTCAATGTTTATGATTTCCATGGAGCTTAATGATCTTTAATATGTATCTCTATCATGCGTCTTCCATAGTTAGGGAACTTGATAAGAATAATTTGGTTGTGATGCGTTATCCATTCAATTCAATGAACTTAGGGAAATCTGGGAATTAATTAGTGCAATACAATTAATTCGAAGCATTGTCATTCATGGTTTATCGAAAGAATAACTGGAAATCAATTCGTATGCATATGTTCATGTGTGGAGAGGAACCCTCTAACTAGTTTTCACCCCTGAATTCACCTTTATCTCTTTCAATTTACTTTGTTTGCCTAAATCTGCTTAGTTTTGCTTAAATCGTCCAAAAACCCCCTTAGTTCTTAATTGAGTCTTAGTTTGTTTAAATTCATCCAAATCTGTCCCCTTTTAGTGTTTTGAGTTTAACTAGTCCAAAAGTCATCCAATTCACTTCATAGAACCTGTTTTGAGTCTACTTAAGTTAGTTTTGCTGTTTTGAGTCTATTTAGCCTGTTTTGAGTCTCTAGTGTCTAGAATCTGCCTAGTTGAGTTTTATTTGTTGTTTTAAGTTTGTTTTGTGTTATTTGAGTTAAGTTAGGTTGTCTAGAGTTAAAATTCGTTCAGATTGATCACTAATACTTGTTTTCATTGTCTAGAGTCCAGTTTAGTGTTTTAGAGTGTAATTTGTGTAGATTAGCATCCCTTCTAATCCCCGGCCTTAAACGATCCCTACTTTCATATACTACGTCGATAGGGTTTTAATTTGAGTGTCAAGTAATTCTCACATCAATGGGTTGCCTCCCAAGAAGCGCTTGCTTTAACGTTTTCCAGCCGGACGAATCCTTCAATTATGCTTCATTGGAGGTCACGGCATGGAATTGATCTTTGAATGGAAGGTGATACTTGAAATGATTCAGCAATGGTTTAAATTCTAGTGTGGGTGCCTGAATCATTAATATTATGTTAGTATAAAACAGAATTGAAATTCGGGGAGGTGGCTTACCTGTGTGCGCCGACGAGAACTCAAGGACAAACACCACATCTTTGAAAGTTTCAAGAACTTTGCACTTGGCCAGATTGAATGTGATGGTTGTGACTTGTCCCGTGTCATAAAATTCAACTTCTTTGGGCTTTGTTGTCTCATGAATAGCCTCTTTGATGCATTCTACATATTCTCCAGTCACTTCTTTCTCTTGAATCATTCTTCTTGATGTACAATTCTCTTCAAAAATCTCAACACATTTTGGAACTGGATTTATTGTATCAAGAATTGGGATATCACTTTGCACCTTGGGAAGGGCTTCCACGATGTCCTTTTCACTTTCTTCGTTCGTTGGAATCAAAAACCTGCGAGGAAAGGGTACATTCGGAGGAATAACATTAGAATGAATTGAATTTGGGACGTCCTTACTTGTGGTGGGTAGTTGATAAGGCTTAGGGGGCTGCGGCAAGGGTTGTTCTTCCCTTGCTGTGAGTGTGTCTTCTTCCTCCTCCTCAATCAGCAGCTCTTTGTCAACTTCTAAGGTATGTTTGGACGTTTTTAGGTCAGCTCCAACCCCCATAGCACTTCCCAAAGTGATAGCATCATGGATTTCAAAATCTTCCTTCGAATATGCAATAGTTGAGTTGGAGAGTTCACTTTGCTCTAGAATCTGTCCTATGAATTCCGCTATCTGTCCAATTTGCTGTTCCAAATGGTCCATCCTTTTGTCTTGATTTTCTTGTCCCTGAGATAAAGAAGTGAGTAACTCAAGAATTTTATCATTATCCATTAATGAACCTGAGTTGGGTTGGGCATATTGTATATGAGGTTGTGGTGGCTGCGCAGATCTTGAATAGAACTCTTCCTCTTGCTGCCAATATCCACCTTGTTGAATTTGTTGAGGTTCCTCCCACATATAATCTGAATAATCTCTCCAATCCGAATTGTAAGCGTTGGAAAACAGGTTGTCCCTTCATTGGTTATGGCTTTGATAACCCCAAGCACCTTCATTCGCAGTGAATTGATGAGTTTGATGTCCTTGCCCATAGGGTACATTAAATGTAGGGGCAGTGTGCATTGTGGTTCTTTCGGCAATCTGGGACAATTGAGAAGTAAGATTCGCCAATTGAGCTTGAATGTTTGCAATTGCCATGTTTAGTACCTGAAACAAAGAAAACAGAACAAAACAAAATCCAAAACTAAAACGTAAAAACAAAAACACAAACAGAAACACGGGGGATTAGCAAATTTGCTAATCCCCGGCAACGGCGCCAAAAATTTGATATGAAAATTAACTTGACACACAAATTAAACCCTATTGATGACAATTGTAGCAATGATGTAAGTAGGGATCGTTCTAGACCGGGGATTAACTAGGGATGCTAATCAACACAAATAAGACTCAAAAACACTAAACTAGACTCTATAGACTCTAAACTAACTTAAAACACTCAAAACAGCAAGAAACAATCAGAAAGACTCAATTCTAAACCTAACAAGTGGTTTTGACGAAAATAAAACTTAAAAGACTTAAAAGACTAAAACAAAACAGGTTTTGGCTCTAAAAACAAGTTTAAATGAAAGGGGGATTGTTTTTGACGAAATTAAGACTTAAAACAGAAATTTTGCATAAAAACTTTAGAAAAACGAGTTTGGTGATTTAAAACTGGTGAAAGGCTAGTTAGAGGGCCCTTCTCCACACATGAACATATGCATATAAATTGATTTCCAGTTATTCTTTCAACAAACCATGAATGACAATGCCCCAAATTAATTGTGTAGAACTAATTAATCATCAGATTTCCCTAGACTCATTGAATTGGATGAAAAGCATACGACAACCCAAATCATTCTTTATTAAGCTCCCTAACTATGAAAAGCATGATAGAGACACAAAACAAAGATCATTAAGCTTTGTGAAAATCATAAGCATTGACAAGGCATTCGTGACTATGAAAAGCATGACACTCCTGCCAGGAATTCACTTAACGTGATCGTGACTAGCAACCTCCACTACTTGTAAATATAAGTTCATAATGATTAGGTGAAATTCCCTTATATTTTAGCATCAAATTCATGCATGCAAACTAAGTATGCTTCCTTAATCAACACACAAGAACAAGTTCTTAATAAAACAGTTAAGCAAACCACATCCACGATTCATGAAACCATAACTGGAGGAAATCAATTCATATAAAACATATGTCCATGGCGTTGAATTCGCCTCTAACTATAAAGAAATTAGTTCCTCATGTTCGCAATCAAACAAATATAAATAAAATTAAACATTGAACAAAGGATAGAATACACCTAGAAAACGCTCTAGATCACTCCACAATCGAGAAGCTTGATAATCTCCTTCTTCACAACTTCCATCATTGGAGGGTTGAGTCGGCGTTGAGCCTCTCGAGTTGGTTTAGCCCCCTCCTCTAGAAGTATGCGATGCATGCATGTTGTAGGGCTAATCCCCTTAATATCGGCCAATGTCCAACCAATGGCTGTTTTGTGCTCTTTCAACACCCGAATCAACTTCTCCTCCTCTGTTGCCGTGGGTGATGCAGAGACAATGACGGGCAACGTCCCTTCATCTCCCAAGAAGACGTACTTTAAATGATCCGGTAGTGGCTTAAGTTCAAGAATAGGGGCCTGAATCACAGAGGGTAACAACGTATTAGTAGAAACAGGAATTGGAATTGGGTTAGGAGACGTACCATGATGTCGTGGTAATGAGTCAAAAGCAGCCACAATCTCGGCTTGCTCTTCACTAGGTACGGCCAGATTGGGCTTCATTCCAATTCCTTGTGCAATTGTTGTTTCAAGGGGATCTTCATCCAATGAGTCAAGGAATTCCTGAGCCAATGAATCAAATGCATCAATAGAAAAACAAGAATGATCTTCTTTAGGATATTTAATAGTTTCAGAAAGATTGAAATCAATCACTTCCACATCAAATTCCATTGTTAAAGTCCCTTTGAACACGTCGATCTTGGTGCGTGCTGTTTTCATGAAGGGCCTCCCAAGTAGGATCGGCAATGGGGTGATATTGGGCGACTCCTCCATTTCTAAAACATAGAAATCTGCTGGGAATATCAAGTTATCCACCTGCACCAAAACATCTTCCAAAACTCCTTTCGGATATGCGTTAGAACGATCGGCTAATTGAATTATAACACCATCGTTTTTAAGCTCTCCTAAATTCATAGATGCGAAAATTGAGTAAGGCATGACATTAATTGAAGCTCCTAAGTCTAACATAGCATGTTCAAACTTAGGATTGCCAATAACGCAGGGAATTGTAAAACTACCCGGATCTTTGCATTTAGGGGGTAATTTCCTTTGTAAAACAGCAAAGACATTTTCACTTACCTGGACAACTTCTTTGTTCGAAATTCTCCTCCTTGTTGTAAAAAGTTCTTTCAAAAACTTAGTGTACCTTGGAACTTGCTTAATTGCATCAAGGAGAGGTATATTGACTTGCACTTTCCTAAACGTTTCTAGAATGTCTTTCTCGTTCTCTTCCTTCTTTGATTGCCTAAACCTGCTAGGAAAGGGTGCATTTAGTGGAATAGAACTTGAAAATTTCGAGTTAGGACTTACCTTGGCCGAATTGGATGGTTTGGCAGTGAAAGATGGCTGGGGCAAGGGTTGCTCCCCCCTTGCCGTGGGTTTGGCTTGTTCCTCCTCTTCAATCAGCAACTTTTCATCCTCTTTTTGGCTTGATTTGGATGGTTGTGGGTTGGTTCCAACTTCTTTTCCACTTCTCAACATAATGGCTTTGGCGGATTCAAATCCTCCCTTTGGATTCACAATGGTTGAGCTAGGAAGTTTGCCTTGTTCTTGGAATTGCCCTAGGAACTCTAAAATCTGCCCTACTCGCTTATCCAAATCATCCACCTTTTTGTCTCTAATTTGCATGCTCTATGACATAGAAGTTAGTAATTGAAAAATCTGATCATTATCAACAGACGTACCTAATTTGGTTTGGGCAGGTTGTGCTTGGGGTTGTGTAGGCACATATGGTTTTGAATAGAACCCTGGAGGTTGCTGCCTAAATCCACCTTGTTGTTGAGGTTGTTGAGGTTCCCTCCACTTGAAATTTGGATGATCTCTCCAGCCCGGAATGTAAGTGTTGGAGTATGGATCATTGCGTGGCTGATTTTGACTCCCAAAACCCATGGCATTGGCAGATTCCCAGCCTCCATTCTCAATCAATTGAGGGCATTGGTCAGTGAGATGTCCTTGCATAGAACACACGCCACAAACACTTGGTCCTTGTATCTTCATTCCTTCGGCCATCTGAGTCACAATGGACGTAAGGTTAGCTAATTGAGTTTGAATGTCGGAATTGGAACTTACCTCATGGACTTGCGGCCGTGGGGACTCTCTTTGTCCAAGTCCCTCGTATTGTTGTGCATTCAATGCTCGGTTGGCAATTAGGGAGATTGTTTTTGAAGAAATTAAGACTGATGTGATAAAAGTTAAGCACTCAAATTAAACCCTCTTGTTGTCAAATTGTAGTATAAATGCAAGTAGGGATCGTTCTAAACCGGGGATTAGGAGGGCTTGCTAAAACCTCTAAACTGACTTAAAATACAAAAACAAAGTTAAAAACGTTTGGAAAGACTCAAGGGACTCAAAACAAACTCAAAAGACTCAAAGCAAGCTAAAAACACCCAAAACTGCCTAAAAACACAATCTGGGCAGTTTTGGACTCTAAACACAACTTTGGACGAATTTAGGGTTTTGACTTGACTCAAAACACTCTAAAACACAAACAAAACAGATTTTAGACACTTTGACACAAGAAAGTAAATGGGGGTTTTGGTTTTGACGAAATTGAATCAAAAAAACAAATTGTGAAACTAAACAAATTCTAAAACGAATTTAGGAAATTAGATGATGGATGGATTAGTTAGAGGTCCGTTTTCCACACATGACACACTTGTATACGAATCGATTTCCAATTGCTTTTCAATAAACTATGATGCTCAACACCCCAGATTAACCGTGATGCACAAATTAACCCTCAGATTTTCCTTAACTCATTGAATTGGATGAATGCATGCAACAACTCAAATCATTCTCCAAAAGTCCTCTACATGAATGCATAATAGAGATACAATCAGAGATCATTATGTTTCATGAAAATCATAAGTGTTGACGAGGCAATTGTAACTATGAATGCATGATACGTTTGCCAAGAATTCAATTAACGCGATTGTGGCAGTCAACCTTCACTACTCAGGAATATAAACTTGTAACGATTAGGTGAAACTCATTTATATTCTAGCATCTGATTCATGCATGAAAACCAAGTATGCATCCTTAATAAACATACACAGATCAGTCATGAATAAAACAGATAATTGAATTGCAATCATAACTTATCAAATCACAATTGGCAGAAATCAATTCATATCTCAAGCATGTTCATGGCTTCCAACTTCCCCCTAACTAATTAGGGGTTTAGCCACTCATGATTACAGCAAGTTCAGAAAGTAATAACGAATTAAACATTGAAAACAAGAACGAGGTACACCTAAAACGCTCCAATCTGCAAGCATGAAGCGCACAGGTTCTTCTTCTTCCCCAACTAGCTGCGGCACAAGGGTTCTAGGGTGTGTATGGACGTATGAAAGGGTCAGAGATGGATTTAGGATGGATGTGGGTTGCGGCAAGGCTTGAAAGATGGCTGGAATTGTGTTTTGAATGTGTAGAATGGTGGTGTGTGCGGATGAATGAATTTCTGTGATGAATGGCTGGCTCCCCTGCGGGAAAACCCTAAAACATGTATATATAGGCACCTCAAAACCCTAGGTCAATCAGATTGGGATTTGGACTTAGCAGAAATAATGGATTAGGGCCCTAGGGCTCGGCATTTAATTTGGAAAAGGAATTGTGGTCCAATTAATTTCTGAAAAGGATTTGTAGAACCCAAATCCACAAGGAAAAGGGCCTAACAATCAGAATCCAAGAGGGAAAAGGCCTGAGAGGTGCGGCACAAAAGGATAAGGGCAGGGAATGCCTTGCAAGGCAAGGGAAAAGGATTCTAGAAGGAAAGGAGGCGCCAGATTTTTAGGGTTCTAGAAGGAATGTGTTTTGTAGCAGATTTTGGAGCTTCTAGAAGGATTTGAGGCGCCACTTTTGTAGGACAAAGGATAGGACTTCTAGAAAGTGTGTTTTGAGGCTGATTTCAAGCCTTTTTCTCTTCAAACTCGTCCAACAACTTGAAAACACACGAATTTGGCTTAAAAGACTAAATAACTAAGAGCTAACAACATAAAAGCACAAGAACAAGCTAACTAAGTCGCATAAATATGCTCCTATCAAATTCCCCCACACTTAGCTTTTGCTAGTCCTCGAGCAAAACAAAACAAACAAAACAAAACAAACACAAACAAACTAGACCTTCCAACGTTCACCTCAGGGATTTCCAACACACATGACATATTCAAGATCATCATAACCATAGATTTTTGTCATCCCCACACTTTAGTACATACTTAATCACAGTCACCATTCATTAGCTCGCATTTAACCAATTAAAAAAATGTTTTGAATGTAGTAACATGCCTTAGAGAATTCACTCAATTCTTCACTAGGTACACTCTTATTTTCACTCAGATTTTCTAACTACACTCCCTATACTAGTTATATGTGAGAAGATTGATGTAAACATGAAAACAAACACTCACATATGTTTATAACAAGGAAAGCAATTTCTGGAGTGAAATAAGCATGTTTAGTATGATCTCATGAACGGAATGCTACTATTTAGATGCGAGAACCAGGGACACCATATGCTCATACCAATCCCAAACTCCACATATTGAAACACACAACACTCAAGATAGAAGTATAAGGTTGAAACGGGGCTAAGGGAATTGGTTAACAAAGAAATGTAAGGAAAACAAACATTCTTAAAGCAATAGCGAGCGAAGTAATGAATGTGACACTTAGAACTCCCTTTGAACGCAGCCACAAACTTTAATACCTAAAGGGGAAGATCACACATACTTAGGGCCGAATTCAACTTTTTGGACCCTTTCTTCAACAGCCAACACTTGTGAGCTTATTCTCACTTATTTTTCAACTCTTTTCACACATTTCACAACTTTTTCTTTTTCTTCTTCTTTTTTTTTTTTGTTTTTCCTTCATTTTTTTTTTCTCCACCCGTGCCTCATTGATACCTTGGCACACATGAACGTACAAAAATCCCTTCCCCCACACTTGGTTGCTGCCAAAAATAACAAAGGGAATTCACTCTAGGTCATGCTTCACTACGCCTTAAGAACAAGGGTAAGGATGGTCCTAATCTAGGCTAGGTAGGGAAAACGTGGGTTAACAAAGAACATAGGCTAAACAAGGCTCAACGGGGGTTAATCCTACAAAACTTAATGCACAAGGATAAGGCTATTTGGCACTGGTTCACTACACAACTTCATCTTATTATGTGTTATGCATTTCAATATCATGCTTTGAATGAAACGAGTATGAGTTCTAGTATTTGGAACTAAATGATGAAACGCCTTTAAGTAGCAACCAAGCAAAGAATGATGAGATCATGCAACGACTTTAGAAAACAATAAATGCACAGATTATTAACTCTCCAAATAAAACGTTTAGGCTCAAGTCTCTTAGGGTTGTAGCGTTAGTAAGAGATTCTTCCTTCAAGCATGTTACAAAAACTGATTTTTTTCCTTTTTGATTAAACTTGAACTCATGAACTATAACCATAATCAAGCATAAACCAAAGAGCAATTCAAACATCCATCCATGTTTATAACGTTCCTTAATAGTCATGCAATTAAAAACCGAATCCTCATCATTGTGTTGGAAGGTACCCTAAGACACAAACAAACACACAAAAACAACTCTTTTTTTTTTTGAAATTTTCGGATTTTTATGTCAACACACACAAAAAGACTTCAAAACAGCTTAAAAACACTTAAAAACACTGAAAACAACATTTGAAGTGATAGGTGATAAAATCCCACGAAAATCATGCAAAAACAACTTGTGTACCCCCCCCCACACTTAAACCAAACATTGTCCTCAATGTTTCAAACATAAACTAACATAAAAACAATCAAACAAGCAACACATAAACATAGAAAGATAAAGGCAACAAGGAAAAAGGGTGAAAGGAAGCAAATCTGGATGTAGAGCCGATTCTAAGTGTCCTTCATTGGCATGGGTTGCCTCCCACGAAGTGCTTGCTTTAACGTCTTGCAGCCGGACGAATACCATCTTTCAAGCTTCCTTGGAGCCCACGGCATGGAGGGGTAGGTCCTCCACCACATGCTCCTCAAACAGGTCGTAATAAGGCTTCAAACGATGCCCATTCACCTTGAACTCATGTCCGGTTTTCAAGCTTTGGACTTGGACTGCACCATGAGGAAAAACATTAGTAACAACAAAGGGTCCAATCCACTTAGAACGTAACTTACCAGGGAATAACCGAAGGCGAGAATCAAAGAGGAGCACTTTCTGCCCCTTAGAGAATGTCTTTGTACGAAGCATCTTGTCATGATACGCCTTGGTCTTGTCCTTGTAAATGCGGGCATTCTCGTAAGCCTCGTGCCTAATCTCCTCGAGTTCATTCAATTGGAGCTTTCTATGCACCCCTGCGGCATCTATATCCAAGTTGAAGGTCTTCACAGCCCAATGTGCTTTGTGCTCTAACTCGACGGGCAAATGGCATGGCTTACCATAGATGAGCCGAAAAGGTGACATGCCCAAGGGAGTTTTGTAGGCCGTACGATAAGCCCACAATGCATCATCCAAGCGCAAGCTCCAGTCCCTCCTTGTCGGCCCCACGGTTTTCTCTAGTATTTGCTTGATCTCCCTATTCGAAACCTCGGCTTACCCATTGGTTTGGGGATGATAAGGTGTTGAAACCTTATGCATAACGTTGTACTTCTTGAGCAAAGCTTCAATGGTTCAATTACAGAAATGGGAGCCTCCATCACTGATGAGAACTCTAGGCATTCCAAACCTAGCAAAAATGTTAGTTTTCACAAAATCTACAACAACCTTAGAATCGTTAGTACGGGTGGCTTTTGTGGCTTTTGCTTCCACCCATTTTGAAACATAATCAACTGCTAGCAAGATATAAGTGAAACCATAAGATGGAGGGAAAGGACCCATAAAATCAATACCCCAAACGTCGAAAATTTCAACAAAGGATAAGGGTTGCTGCGGCATTTGGTCTTTGGCACCTATACTTCCCATTCTTTGGCAACGATCACAGGTTAAGCAAAAAGTTCTAGCATCTTTACACAAAGTGGGCCAATAAAATCCACATTCAAGAACTTTTAAAGCCGTTCTTTGGGTACCAAAATGTCCACCACAAGCATAAGTATGACAAAATCTTAGAATTGAATGAAATTCACAATCATGCACACATCTACGCAAAATCTGATCAGAGCAATACTTCCACAAATACGGATCATCCCAAACATAGAATCGTGCATCTTTTCGAAGTTTTTCACCCTGGTGCTTGGTGAGAGTGCTTGGAACTTGTTTAGACACTAAGTAATTCACCAAATCAGCATACCAAGGTTCACTTACCTCAATGGACAGCAGCTGCTCATCAGGGAAGGTTTCTGGGATAGGCACGGCATGCTCATGCTCTTCATGGACCATTCGGCTCAATTGGTCAGCCACCACATTCTCGCTTCCCTTCTTGTCTCGGATTTCGATGTCGAACTCTTGAAGAAGAAGCATCCAACGAATAAGCCTAGGTTTTGCTTCCTTCTTCGTTAGTAAGTACTTCAAGGCTGCATGATCAGTATAAACAATCACTTTAGTGCCAATTAAATAAGAACGAAATTTATCTAAAGCAAAGACAACAGCTAGAAGTTCTTTTTCTGTTGTAGAGTAGTTCAACTGGGCATCATTGAGCGTCCAAGAGGCGTAGTATATGACATGCGGCTGCTTGTCTTGTCTTTGCCCCAAAACAGCTCCTAATGCATAATCGGATGCATCGCACATAAGCTCAAAGGGACGGCTCCAATCTGGAGGAACAATGATAGGGGCCGAAGTGAGCTTCTCCTTGAGTTGCTTGAATGCCGATTCACACTCCTCATCAAACTTGAAGGGCACATCTTTTTGGAGCAATCGGCAAGGGGGGCTGGAAATCTTGGAAAAATCCTTGATGAAGCGCCTATAAAACCCTGCATTGCCAAGAAAAGAACGAACCTCTCTAACCAAAGTAGGAGAGGGTAAGTGACGAACAAGGTCTATCTTTGATTTATCTACTTCAATTCCTTTTTCAAAAACGATATGGCCTAAAACTATACCTTGTTTGACCATAAAATGACATTTTTCCCAATTCAAAACAAGATTAGTTTCAACACATCTTTTCAAGATCAAGGTCAGATTATCCAAACAATTATCGAAAGAATCCCCAAATACACTGAAATCATCCATAAATACCTCAATTATCTTCTCAACGAAATCAGAGAAAATACTTACCATACACCTTTGGAAAGTGGCAGGTGCGTTGCATAGGCCAAATGGCATGCGACAATAAGCAAAAGTTCCAAAGGGACATGTGAATGTGGTCTTCTCTTGATCGTCCGGGGCTATCACAATTTGGCTATATCCAGAATATCCATCAAGAAAACAATAAAAAGCATGACTGGCTAACCTTTCAAGCATTTGGTCAATGAATGGCAAAGGAAAGTGATCTTTCCTTGTTGTGGCGTTTAGCTTCCTATAATCAATACAAACTCGCCATCCAGTTTGAATTCGTGTAGGCACCAACTCATTCTCTGCATTCTTGACAACTGTAACTCCAGACTTCTTGGGAACTACTTGAATTGGTGAAACCCAACGGCTATCAGAAATAGGATAGATCACTCCACAATCTAAGAGCTTGATCATTTCCTTCTTCACAACTTTCATCATTGGAGGGTTGAGACGGCGTTGGGCCTCTCGAGATGGTTTAGTCCCCTCCTCAAGAAGTATGCGGGGCATGCACGTGGTGGGGCTAATTCCACTAATGTCGGCCAAAGTCCACCCTACGGCCGTTTTGTGCCCTCGTAGCACCCTCACAAGCTTTTCTTCCTCATGTGCCGTGAGACTTGAAGAAACAATAACGGGCAATGTCTCGTCATTTCCCAAAAACACATACTTCAAATGGTCCGGCAATGGCTTAAGTTCAAGAGTGGGTGCCTGAATAACAGAAGGTAGAATCTTAGTAGAAACTGAACTTGAAATTGAGAGCGGGACCTTACCATATTGTTGTGGTAATGACTCAAGGGCAACCACAACCTCTGCAACTTCTTCATTAAAGGGCACGGCAAAGGATTCCCCAATCTGGCCATGTGTTTGCATTGCTCCAATTTCTTGGTTTTTGAGTTCTATTCCCTTCGTAATGGCTATTTCAAGGGCATCCTCGTTCAATCCCTCAAGATACTCCTGCGCCAAAGAATCAACAACATCAATAGAAAAACAAGAGTGATCATCACTAGGGTATCTCATAGTTTCAGAAATATTAAAATCAATAACTTCCCCATCGAATTCCATCGTCAAGGTTCCCTTGAATACATCTATCTTTGTGCGGGCTGTCTTCATGAATGGCCTACCAAGGAGAATCGGCAAGGATGTGGAATGGGCTGAATCTTCCATGTCTAGAACGTAAAAATCAGCCGGGAAGATCAAATGGTTCACCTGCACTAAAACATCTTCCAAAACACCTTTTGGGTATGCGTTAGAACGATCAGCTAATTGTATAATCACACCATCTGATGTGAGAATTACTTGACACTCAAATTAAAACCCTATCGACGTAGTATATGAAAGTAGGGATCGTTTAAGGCCGGGGATTAGAAGGGATGCTAATCTATACAAATTAAACTCTAAAACACTAAAACTGGACTCTAGACAATGAAAACAAGTACTAGTGATCAATCTGAACGAATTTTAACTCTAGACAACCTAACTTGACTCAAATAACACAAAACAAACTTAAAACAACAAATAAAACTCAACTAGGCAGATTCTAGACACTAGAGACTCAAAACAGGCTAAATAGACTCAAAACAACAAAACAAACTTAAACAGACTCAAAACAGGTTCTATGAAGTGAATTGGATGACTTTTGGACTAGTTAGACTCAAAACACTAAAAGGGGACAGATTTGGACGAATTTAAACAAACTAAGACTCAATTAAGAACTAGGGGGGTTTTTGGACGATTTAAGCAAAACTAAGCAGATTTAAGCAAACAAAGTAAATTGAAAGAGATAAAGGTGAATTCAGGGGTGAAAACTAGTTAGAGGGTTCTTCTCCACACATGAACATATGCATACGAATTGATTTCCAGTTATTCTTTCGATAAACCATGAATGACAATGCTTTGAATTAATTGTATTGAACTAATTAATTCCCAGATTTCCCTAAGTTCATTGAATTGAATGGATAACGCATCACAACCAAATTATTCTTATCAAGTTCCCTAACTATGGAATACGCATGATAGAGATACATATCAAAGATCATTAAGTTCCATGGAAATCATAAACATTGACAAGGCATTCATAACTATGGAATACGCATGTTAATCCAGCCTAGGGTTTACTTAACATGATTGTGACTAGCAACCTTTACTACTTGTGAATATAAGTTCATAACGATTAGGTGAAATTCCCTTATATCCTAGCATCAAATTCATGCATGTAAACTAAGTATGCATCCTTAATCAACACACAAGAACAAGTTCTTAATAAAACAGTTAAGTAAACCACATTCACAATTTATGAAATCATAACTGGAGTAAATCAAATCATAAGAAACATATATTCATGGCTTCAAATTCCCCCTCTAACTAATAGGGGTTTAGTTCCTCATGACAGCAATTAAACAAAGAAAACTGAATTGAAACATTGAAAACAAAGATAGACAACACCTAAGAACGCTCCAGCAGTAGTCACGACTTAGAGTGGCACCTTCTCCTTCCTTGAATAGCTGCAGCACAAGAGGGGTTTTCTGGGTTTGTGTGGATGATATGGCACGGCAGGGGGTGGTGGATGATTTCTGGCGTGAATGGTTGTGTATGGAGGGTGTTCTTCACGGCAAAGGATTGATTAGTATATATATAGGCACCAAAACCCTAGGTGAATCAGATTGGGACTTCTAGAAAGCCAAATCCATTCAGAAATAAGCTCAAAACAATCAGATTTCCAATGGGAAAGGGCCTAAGGTGCGGCAGACTTGGATAAGGAGGGATAAGGCTTCTAGAAAGCCTTGCAAGGCAAGGAAATCAAGTTTTCTGGAAAGCTAGGTGCGGCAAGGCTTAGGGTCTCTAGAAACTCAATTTAAATGTCCCCCAATCAGAAAATAAACCCTCATTGTACCAGGAATTAAATTAGAAAAGGATTAGGATAGGATAAGGTTTGTTAAGATAAGATAAGGGTTGGATAAGATAAGATAAGATAAGGATGTTTGGATAATGTTTTGGATAATCCTCCTTCTTTTGAGCTGATTCCTTATCTTCAATGTTTTGAATTTATTTCTCCAACCTTGAAACATATTCCCAACTTCATTTAAACTCCAAATTCGTCCATCTTCATGCCCATTGCTTGTGCTATCCATTCCAAGCCCAGATTTGCTCTAAAATGCTCCAAAATGCATCTTTTTGCCAACTTTGCTTCTTGGACCTAAAAACACACGAAAATGACTTTAAACACTATACTAAGCAACAAATAGCTAAGCAAATGCAAGAAAACACACTAACTAAGTAGCATAAATATGCTCCTATCAAATTCCCCCACACTTAGCTTTTGCTAGTCCTCAAGCAAAACAAAACAAACAAAACGTAACCTAAACCTTCCAACGTTCACCTCAGGGATCTTCAATGATACATAACATGCCAAAGATCATTACTCCCACAGATTTTAGTTATCCCTACCCTTGAGCACATACTTAATCAAAGTTACCACACATTAGCTCGCATTTAATCAATTAAAACAACATTTTGAATGTAGTAACATGCCTTAGAGAATCCCTCAATTCCTTACTAGATATGCACTCAATCACACAGATTTTCTGACTACACTCCCTACACTAGTTATATGTGAGAAGATTGATGTAAATATGACAACTAATACTCACATATATGTATAGCAAGAAAAGTAATTTCTGGAATGCATGTATAGATATGATCTCATGAATGGAATGCTACTACTTAGATGCGAGAACCAGGGACACCATATGCTCATACCAATCCCAAACTCCACATATTGAAACACATAACACTCAAGATTGAAGTATAGGGTTATAACGGGGCTAGGGGGTATTGGCTAACAAAGAAAGGTAAGGAAAACAAACGTTCTTAAAGCAATAGCAAGCAAAGTAATGAATATGACACTTAGAACTCCCTTTCTTGAAACGCAGCCACGAACTTTGATACAAAGGGACAGAAAACACATACTTAGGGCCAAATTCAACGTTTTGGACCCCTTCTTCAACAACCAACACTTGTGAGCTTATTCTCACGTATTTTGCAACTCTTTTCACACTTTTTCACAACTTTTCTTTTTCTTTTCTTTTTCACACGAATTGTTCTCTTCTTTTTTTTCTTTTTTTTTTTTCTTCTTCACCCGTGCCCTTGTTTGTCTTGTTAGCACACAATCAGACACATAAATCCCTTCCCCCACACTTGTTTTCTGCCCAAATAACGAACAAAGGGAATTCATTCTCAGGTCATGCTTAGCTACGCCTTAAGAACAAGGGTAAGGATGGTCCTAATCTAGGCTAGGTAAGGATAATGTGGGTAAACAAAGAACATAGGCTAAACAAGGCTCAAAAGGGTTAAACCTACAATACATATGCAAAGGGTTAGGCTTTTTAGCTCTGGTTTTAAACTAAACAACTTCATCTTGATTATGTGTTATGCTAATCAATTTCATGCTTTGAATGAAACGGGTATGAGTTCTAGTATTTGGAACTAAATAATGAAACGCCTTCTAAGTTGCAACCAAGCCAAGAATAATGAGATCATGCAACGACTTTAGAAAACAAAGAATGCACAGATTTTTAACTCTCCAAAGAACGTTAAAGGCTCAAGTCTCTCAGGGTTGTAGCGTTAGTTTGAGTTACTTCCTTCAAGCATGTTACAAAAACTGATTTTATCCTTTTTGTGATTACATGTGAATTCATGAATGTCAACTACAACCAAGCATATACCAAAGAGCAATTCAAACTTTCATCCATGTTTGTAACTTTCTTTAACAGTTATGCAATTAAAAACCAAATCCTCATCATTGTGTTGGAAGGTACCCTAAGACACAAACAAACACACAAAAACAACTCTTTTTGGGGTTTTCAAAACAATTTTTCAAATTTTTATGGTATTTTCGGATTTTCTTTTCAAAACACACTAAAAGACTCCAAAACGGCTTAAAAACACTTAAAAACACTGAAAACAACATTCAAAGTGATAGGTGATAAAAACCCACGAATTCCATGCAAAAAACACTTTGTTACCCCCCCACACTTAAACCAAACATTGTCCTCAATGTTTCAAACATAGACTCACAGAAAGCAAACAGCAATCAACACAACTAACTAACATAACAAGATGGCAAAGGAAAAGCAATAAAGAGTAGGGTTTAGAAACGCAAATCTGGTTGTGGAGCCGGAGAGTTCCTAGGTCGTCTTTATTTGCATGGGTTGCCTCCCAAGAAGCGCTTGCTTTAACGTCTTCCAGCCGGACGAACCTTCCCTCTATTCTTCAATGGGGCCCACGGCATTAAAGGATATGTCCTCCGTAATGTGCTCCTCAAAGTGCTCATAATATGGCTTCAATCGATGTCCATTCACTTTGAATTCTTGTTGCGTTTTTAAACTTTGAATTTGGACTGCACCATGAGGAAAAACATTAGTAACCACAAAAGGACCAATCCACTTAGAACGCAACTTACCTGGAAATAGACGAAGGCGAGAATTGAAAAGTAACACTTTCTGCCCTATAGAGAACAGCTTGCTACGAATCATCTTGTCATGGAATGCCTTTGTTTTCTCCTTGTAGATCCGTGCATTCTCATAAGCTTCATTCCTAATTTCTTCTAGCTCATTCAATTGAAGCTTTCTATGAAGACCTGCGGCATCAATGTCCATGTTGAATGTTTTGACAGCCCAATGTGCACGATGTTCTAACTCGACGGGAAGATGACATGGTTTCCCATAGACTAGCCGAAATGGGGACATTCCAATTGGGGTTTTATAGGCAGTGCGATATGCCCACAATGCATCATTCAAACGCAAACTCCAATCCTTCCGAGTTGGCCCTACAGTTTTCTCCAAAATCTGCTTGATTTCTCTATTTGAAACCTCGGCTTGCCCACTGGTTTGAGGGTGATAAGGTGTTGAAACCTTATGCGTGACATTATACTTCTTGAGCAGCGCCTCAATGGTTCGATTGCAAAAATGGGAACCCCCATCACTGATTAGGACTCTTGGCATTCCAAATCTAGCAAATATGTTAGTTCTAACAAAATCTGCAACCACTTTAGAATCATTAGTTCGGGTGGCTTTTGCTTCCACCCATTTCGACACATAATCCACAGCAAGCAAAATATAAAGGAAACCATGTGAGGAAGGAAAAGGACCCATGAAATCAATACCCCAAACATCAAAGATTTCAACACTAATTATGGGGTGTTGCGGCATTTGTTGTTTAGGACCTATATTGCCCGTTCTTTGACATCTATCACAAGTCATACAAAAAGTTCTAGCATCTCTAAAGATAGTAGGCCAATAAAATCCACATTCTAAAACTTTATGTGCTGTTCTTTGAGTACCAAAGTGACCTCCACATGCATAGGTGTGACAAAAAGTTAAAATTGAATAAAACTCAGAATCATGCACACACCTACGTAGAACCTGATCAGGGCAATATTTCCACAAGTATGGGTCATCCCAAACATAAGAACGTGCATCCTTTTTAAGTTTATCACTTTGGTGCTTGTTTAGCTCTCTTGGAATGTGTTTAGACACCAAATAATTTACTACATCAGCATACCATGGCTCACTTACCTTGAGGGACAGCAGCTGCTCATCTGGGAATGTCTCTTGGATAGGCACGGCATCCTCCTCATGCACCATACGGCTCAAGTGATCAGCCACCACGTTTTCACTCCCCTTCTTGTCCCGGATTTCAATATCGAACTCTTGGAGAAGAAGCATCCAGCGAATGAGTCTTGGTTTGGCCTCTTTCTTGGTGAACAAATACTTCAAAGCTGCTTGGTCAGTGTAAATAATAACTTTAGTACCAAGTAAATAAGAACGAAACTTATCTAAAGCAAACACAACAGCAAGAAGTTCTTTTTCAGTGGTAGAGTAATTCAATTGTGCATCATTCAAGGTCCGAGATGCATAATAGATGACATGGGGCTTCTTGTCCTTCCTTTGTCCCAAAACAGCTCCTAATGCATAATCCGAAGCATCACACATAAGCTCAAAAGGAAGGCTCCAATCTGGTGGGACTATGATGGGGGCCGAAGTTAGCATCTCTTTGAGGTGTTTGAATGCCTTCTCACATTCCTCGTTGAAGTCAAAAGCCACATCTTTCTGGAGGAGACGGCAAAGAGGGTTTGAAATCTTTGAAAAGTCCTTGATGAATCGCCTATAGAATCCTGCATGTCCAAGAAAAGAACGAACCTCTCTAACCGAAGTAGGAGAGGGTAAGTAGCGTACAAGATCTATTTTTGATTTATCAACCTCAATTCCCCTTTCTGAAATGATATGACCTAAAACTATGCCTTGTTTTACCATAAAGTGACATTTTTCCCAATTCAAAACAAGGTTAGTTTCAATGCAACGTTTTAGAATTAAAGTGAGATTATCTAAGCACCCATCAAACGAATCCCCAAAAACACTAAAATCATCCATGAATACCTCAATAATTTTATCCACAAAATCGGAAAAGATACTTACCATGCATCTTTGAAAGGTGGCAGGTGCATTGCATAAACCGAATGGCATGCGACGATAGGCAAAGGTACCAAAGGGGCACGTGAAAGTGGTCTTTTCTTGGTCATCCGGAGCTATAACAATCTGATTATATCCAGAGTACCCATCAAGAAAACAATAAAAAGAATGACCGGCTAACCTTTCGAGCATTTGATCAATGAACGGCAAAGGGAAGTGGTCCTTCCTCGTGGTGGCGTTTAGCTTCCTATAGTCAATGCACACTCTCCAACCTGTTTGGATACGTGTGGGCACAAGTTCATTCTCGGCATTCTTCACCACAGTGACTCCGGATTTCTTTGGAACACATTGCACCGGTGAAACCCAACGGCTATCTGAGATTGGATAAATTACTCCACAATCAAGAAGCTTTATAATCTCCTTCTTCACAACTTCCATCATTGGAGGGTTGAGTCGGCGTTGAGCCTCTCGAGTTGGTTTAGCCCCCTCCTCTAGAAGTATGCGATGCATGCATGTTGTAGGGCTAATCCCCCTAATATCGGCCAATGTCCATCCAATGGCTGTTTTGTGCTCTTTCAACACCTGAATTAACTTTCCTTCCTCTGTTGCCGTGAGTGTGGAGGATACAATGACGGGCAATGTCTCGTTATCTCCCAAAAAGACGTACTTCAAATGATCCGGCAATGGTTTAAGCTCAAGTACGGGTGCCTGAATCACTGAGGGTAACAACTTGTTAGTAGAAATTGGAATTGAAATTGGTTTTGAAGGTTTACCATGGTGCTGAGGTAGTGACTCTAGGGCAGCCACCATCTCGGCCTCTTCTTCACTTATAGGCACGGCAATATTGGGTTTTTGCCCAATTCCTTGTGCAATTGTTGATTCAAGGGGATCCCTATCCAAGGAATCAAGGTAATCCTGCGCCAATTCATCGAATATATCAATAGCAAAACAAGAATGATTTTCTTTAGGAAATTTAATAGTTTCAGCAAGATTGAAATCAATAACTTCCCCATCAAATTCCATTGTCAACGTCCCTTTGAACACATCGATCTTGGTGCGGGCTGTTTTCATGAAAGGTCT
Organism: Heteromeles arbutifolia; assembly: GCA_024362995.1. Taxonomy (NCBI): domain Eukaryota; kingdom Viridiplantae; phylum Streptophyta; class Magnoliopsida; order Rosales; family Rosaceae; genus Heteromeles; species Heteromeles arbutifolia. Next base: position 29,590,765 of record JANCRC010000002.1, on the reverse strand, counting down.
CCCAAGGAGGATCGGCAATGGGGTAGAATGGGGTGTATCCTCCATGTCAAGCACATAAAAATCCGCTGGAAAAATCAGATTTCCAACCTGCACCAAAACATCTTCCAAAACTCCTTTTGGATATGCATTAGAACGATCGGCTAATTGGATAATAACACCATCGTTTTTAAGCTCACCTAAGTTCATAGATGCATAAATAGAGTATGGCATGACATTAATTGAAGCTCCTAAGTCTAACATAGCATGTTCAAACTTAGTACTACCAATAACGCAAGGAATTGTAAAACTACCCGGATCTTTGCATTTAGGGGGTAATTTCCTTTGTAAAACAGCAGAGACATTCTCACTTACTTGAACCACTTCTTTGTTAGAAATCCTTCTCCTTGTTGTACAAAGCTCTTTCAAAAACTTAGCATACCTTGGGACTTGCTTTATTGCATCAAGGAGTGGGATATTGACTTGAACTTTCCGGAATGTCTCTAGAATGTCTTTTTCAGCATCCTCTTTCTTTGATTGCCGCAACCTGCCAGGAAAGGGCACAATTAGTGGAGTAGAGCTTGAAGAATTCATATTGGAACTTACCTTGATGGTTGAGGACGGTTTTGAAGTGGGGATTGGCTGCGGCAAGGATTGTGCATTCCTTGCCGTGGGTTTGGGTGCTTCATCCTCCTCCAATTGCAGCTTCTTGTCCTCTTCTTGACTTGATCTAGATGGTTGTGAATCAGTTCCAACCTGCTTACCACTTCTCAACGTGATTGCTTGGGCAGTTTCAAATCCTCCCTTAGGATTAACAACGGTTGAACTAGGCAACCTGCCTTGTTCTCGGAATTGGCCCATGAATTTAGCCATTTGACCCATTTGTTTCTTCAATTCATCCACCTCTTTAGCTTGATTTTTTATGCTCTGCATGTCCTGCGTCAAAGAGGTTAGTACTTGAAGAATTTTATCATTATTTAACGACGAACCTGAATTGGTTTGGGCCGAAGTTGGGTGAGGTTGTGGGGCTGCATACGGCCTTGGAAACATCCCAGGGGGCTGTCTAAATCCGCTTTGTGGCTGTGCTTGCTGAGAATCCCTCCACTTGAAGTTTGGATGATCTCTCCATCCCGGATTGTATGTGTTTGAGTATGGGTTGTGTCTTTGTTGGGTTTGGCCTTGGAAACCCACGGCTTGGGCAGTTTCCCACCCCCCATTCTCAATCAATTGAGGGCATTGATCGTTGAGATGTCCCTGCATAGAACACACTCCACATATGGCCGGCCCTTGTGCTTTGTTTCCATCCACAACCTGTGACAAAAGAAGAGTGAGATTAGCCATTTGAGATTGTAATTCTGAAATTGCATTTACCTCATTCACTTGTTGTTGCCGTGGCCCTTCTCTCTGTCCAACTCCTTCGTATTGTTGCGCATTCAAGGCTCGATTTGCAATTAGAGTCTTGGCAGCCACAGGTGTTTTGTCAACCAAAGCTCCTCCGCTGAAGCATCAAGCATTTGTCTCTCAATGGGGAGAAGTCCTTCATAGAAATATTGGAGGAGAAGCTCTTCCTTCATTTGGTGTTGTGGACAAGAAGCAACAAGCGCCTTGAAACGCTCATAATAGGCTGGAAACGATTCCCCTTGGTTTTGTTGAATGCCACTTATCTTTTTCCTCAAGAGAATGACTCTTGAAGTTGGGAAAAATTTCTCTAAGAATGCGCGCTTCATGCTTTCCCACGAAGTAACGGTTCCAGGTGCTAGTTCGTAGAGCCAATCCTTAGCCTTTTCCAAAACAAATCAGAAAACTAAGCAAAACAGAAACAAAAACAAAAAACACGGGGGATTAGCAAATTTGCTAATCCCTGGCAACGGCGCCAAAATTTGATGTGAGAATTACTTGACACTCAAATTAAAACCCTATCGACGTAGTATATGAAAGTAGGGATCGTTTAAGGCCGGGGATTAGAAGGGATGCTAATCTATACAAATTAAACTCTAAAACACTAAAACTGGACTCTAGACAATGAAAACAAGTACTAGTGATCAATCTGAACGAATTTTAACTCTAGACAACCTAACTTGACTCAAATAACACAAAACAAACTTAAAACAACAAATAAAACTCAACTAGGCAGATTCTAGACACTAGAGACTCAAAACAGGCTAAATAGACTCAAAACAACAAAACTAACTTAAACAGACTCAAAACAGGTTCTATGAAGTGAATTGGATGACTTTTGGACTAGTTAGACTCAAAACACTAAAAGGGGACAGATTTGGACGAATTTAAACAAACTAAGACTCAATTAAGAACTAGGGGGGTTTTTGGACGATTTAAGCAAAACTAAGCAGATTTAAGCAAACAAAGTAAATTGAAAGAGATAAAGGTGAATTCAGGGGTGAAAACTAGTTAGAGGGTTCTTCTCCACACATGAACATATGCATACGAATTGATTTCCAGTTATTCTTTCGATAAACCATGAATGACAATGCTTTGAATTAATTGTATTGAACTAATTAATTCCCAGATTTCCCTAAGTTCATTGAATTGAATGGATAACGCATCACAACCAAATTATTCTTATCAAGTTCCCTAACTATGGAATACGCATGATAGAGATACATATCAAAGATCATTAAGTTCCATGGAAATCATAAACATTGACAAGGCATTCATAACTATGGAATACGCATGTTAATCCAGCCTAGGGTTTACTTAACATGATTGTGACTAGCAACCTTTACTACTTGTGAATATAAGTTCATAACGATTAGGTGAAATTCCCTTATATCCTAGCATCAAATTCATGCATGTAAACTAAGTATGCATCCTTAATCAACACACAAGAACAAGTTCTTAATAAAACAGTTAAGTAAACCACATTCACAATTTATGAAATCATAACTGGAGTAAATCAAATCATAAGAAACATATATTCATGGCTTCAAATTCCCCCTCTAACTAATAGGGGTTTAGTTCCTCATGACAGCAATTAAACAAAGAAAACTGAATTGAAACATTGAAAACAAAGATAGACAACACCTAAGAACGCTCCAGCAGTAGTCACGACTTAGAGTGGCACCTTCTCCTTCCTTGAATAGCTGCAGCACAAGAGGGGTTTTCTGGGTTTGTGTGGATGATATGGCACGGCAGGGGGTGGTGGATGATTTCTGGCGTGAATGGTTGTGTATGGAGGGTGTTCTTCACGGCAAAGGATTGATTAGTATATATATAGGCACCAAAACCCTAGGTGAATCAGCTTGGGACTTCTAGAAAGCCAAATCCATTCAGAAATAAGCTCAAAACAATCAGATTTCCAATGGGAAAGGGCCTAAGGTGCGGCAGACTTGGATAAGGAGGGATAAGGCTTCTAGAAAGCCTTGCAAGGCAAGGAAATCAAGTTTTCTGGAAAGCTAGGTGCGGCAAGGCTTAGGGTCTCTAGAAACTCAATTTAAATGTCCCCCAATCAGAAAATAAACCCTCATTGTACCAGGAATTAAATTAGAAAAGGATTAGGATAGGATAAGGTTTGTTAAGATAAGATAAGGGTTGGATAAGATAAGATAAGATAAGGATGTTTGGATAATGTTTTGGATAATCCTCCTTCTTTTGAGCTGATTCCTTATCTTCAATGTTTTGAATTTATTTCTCCAACCTTGAAACATATTCCCAACTTCATTTAAACTCCAAATTCGTCCATCTTCATGCCCATTGCTTGTGCTATCCATTCCAAGCCCAGATTTGCTCTAAAATGCTCCAAAATGCATCTTTTTGCCAACTTTGCTTCTTGGACCTAAAAACACACGAAAATGACTTTAAACACTATACTAAGCAACAAATAGCTAAGCAAATGCAAGAAAACACACTAACTAAGTAGCATAAATATGCTCCTATCACCATCCTGTTTCAATTCTCCCAAATTCATAGATGCATAAATGGAATAAGGCATGACATATATAGATGCACCTCAGTCAAGCATTGCATGTTCAAACCGATTAGTGCCAATTACACAAGGAATCGTAAAACTACCGGGGTCTTTGCATTTAGGGGGCAGTTTACGTTGCAATACGGCTGAAACATTTTCACTTACCTTAACGACCTCTTTGTTCGACATTCTTCTCTTGGTTGTGCACAGCTCCTTGAGAAATTTGGCATATTTCGGGAATTGTTTAATTGCATCAAGGAGTGGTATGTTCACTTGCACTTTCCGGAATGTTTCAAGAATGTCCTTCTCATTCTCATCCTTCTTCGATTGCATGAACCTATGAGGAAAAGGAACATTGGTCAGATTAGTGTTAAGTGAATTTGAAACCAATTTACCTTGTTTGGCCAAGTTAGGAAGGATAGGGGCCTGGGGCAAGGGTTGTTTCACCCTTGCCGTGGGTGTGCTAATGCTCCCTTCCTCGTTTTGCAGCATTTCATCTTCTTTCTGGGCAGATTTGGGAGTGTTGGCCTCAGTTCCAATTTCTTTTCCACTACGCAAGATGATAGCTTGGGCAGATTCGAATCCTCCCTTCGGATTCACATTTGTTGCACTAGGTAGCTTACCTTGTTCTCTACTGAATATCCCCATGAATTCAGCCATCTGTCCCACTTGTTTCTTCAAATCTTCCACTTCCTTGGCTTGATTTTGCATGCCCTGCGCCACATTAGTTAATAATTGAACAAGTTGATCATTATCCATGGACGTACCTGTTCTAGGTTGGGCCGGAAGTGGTTGATTTTGTTGGTATGGCCGTGGGAACCCAGGGGGGTTTTACCGAAATCCCCCTTTTTGTGCAGGTTGTTGGGGCTCTCTCCACTTCATATTAGAGTGATCTCTCAATCCGGGGTTGTATGTGTTCGAGTATGGATCGTATTTGGTTTGATTTTGGCCTTGGAATCCAATAGCATTGGCAGATTCCCATCCACCATTCTCGATCAACTGAGGGCAATTCTCAGATAGATGCCCTTGGATGGAGCACACAGTGCAAACCTGATTTTCTTGTGTTTTGGACCCAATTACAACCTGAGACACAAGAGATGTAAGATTAGCTAATTGTGATTGAATTTCAGAAATTGCACTTACCTCATTGACATGTTGCTGCCGTGGGTTCTCTCTCTGTCCAACACCTTCATATTGTTGTGCATTGAGGGCTCGGTTTGCAATCAAAGTCTTGGCAGCCACCGGGGTCTTGTCAACCAATGCACCACCCGCCGAAGCATCTAACATTTGGCGTTCAATGGGGAAGAGTCCTTCGTAGAAGTATTGAATGAGCAGCTCCTCCTTCATTTGGTGTTGTGGACATGAAGCAACAAGAGTTTTAAAACGTTCATAATAAGCTGGGAACGACTCACCTTGATTTTGTTGGATGCCACTAATCCGTTTCCTCAAGAGAATGACTCTTGAAGTTGGGAAAAATTTCTCCAAGAATGCTCGTTTCATACTTTCCCAAGATGTAACCGTCCCAGGTGCTAGTTCATACAACCAGTCTTTAGCTTTATCCATTAGAGAGAATGGAAAAGCTTTCATCTTCAGGATACTGCCATCGACATTCACCGGGGTCATGCTCGAACAAACTACTTCAAACTCCTTCAAGTGCTTGTTTGGATCCTCCATGGATAGCCTATGGTACTTTGGAATATGATGTAACAAGCTTGACTTCAATTCAAATTCGGCGGTCTTATCTGGAGCTGCCCTAGGATATTGGATACATAGAGGCGTTGCATTGTCCAATCCCGAGGCTGAAAGTTCCTTGATCATTCGATTATCTGCAGCCATGTCTTGCTCCTCTTCCGAATCCTCTTCAAATTCAACTTCAGTTTCGGAATTAGAACTAGAGCTAAGTAGATCAGGTTCTGGATTCTTTCTTTTCCTTCTCAAAGTTCACTCAAAATCGTCGTCAAAGTCCAACATGCGCTCATGAACAGGTTGGGAACTTCGAGTCATACACTAGTACCTGAAAACAAGAAAACAAAACAAGTCAGAAACTAAAATAAAAACAAACTAAACGAAAAGAAAAGGACCAAGGGATTAGCAAGGTTGCTAATCCCCGGCAACAGCGCCAAAATTTGATGTGATAAAAGTTAAGCACTCAAATTAAACCCTCTTGTTGTCAAATTGGTATAAATGCAAGTAGGGATCGTTCTAAACCGGGGATTAGGAGGGCTTGCTAAAACCTCTAAACTGACTTAAAATACAAAAACAAAGTTAAAAACGTTTGGAAGGACTCAAGGGACTCAAAACAAACTCAAAAGACTCAAAGCAAGCTAAAAACACCCAAAACTGCCTAAAAACACAATCTGGGCAGTTTTGGACTCTAAACACAACTTTGGACGAATTTAGGGTTTTGACTTGACTCAAAACACTCTAAAACACAAACAAAACAGATTTTAGACACTTTGACACAAGAAAGTAAATGGGGGTTTTGGTTTTGACGAAATTGAATCAAACAAACAAATTGTGAAACTAAACAAATTCTAAAACGAATTTAGGAAATTAGATGATGGATGGATTAGTTAGAGGTCCGTTTTCCACACATGACACACTTGTATACGAATCGATTTCCAATTGCTTTTCAATAAACTATGATGCTCAACACCCCAGATTAACCGTGATGCACAAATTAACCCTCAGATTTTCCTTAACTCATTGAATTGGATGAATGCATGCAACAACTCAAATCATTCTCCAAAAGTCCTCTACATGAATGCATAATAGAGATACAATCAGAGATCATTATGTTTCATGAAAATCATAAGTGTTGACGAGGCAATTGTAACTATGAATGCATGATACGTTTGCCAAGAATTCAATTAACGCGATTGTGGCAGTCAACCTTCACTACTCATGAATATAAACTTGTAACGATTAGGTGAAACTCATTTATGATAGCATCTGATTCATGCATGAAAACCAAGTATGCATCCTTAATAAACATACACAGATCACTCATGAATAAAACAGATAATTGAATTGCAATCATAACTTATCAAATCACAATTGGCAGAAATCAATTCATATCTCAAGCATGTTCATGGCTTCCAACTTCCCCCTAACTAATTAGGGGTTTAGCCACTCATGATTACAGCAAGTTCAGAAAGTAATAACGAATTAAACATTGAAAATAAGAACGAAGTACACCTAAAACGCTCCAATCTGCAAGCATGAAGCGCACAGGTTCTTCTTCTTCCCCAACTAGCTGCGGCACAAGGGTTCTAGGGTGTGTATGGACGTATGAAAGGGTCAGAGATGGATTTAGGATGGATGTGGGTTGCGGCAAGGCTTGGAAGATGGCTGGAATTGTGTTTTGAATGTGTAGAATGGCGGTGTGTGCGGATGAATGAATTTCTGTGATGAATGGCTGGCTCCCATGCAGGAAAACCCTAAAACATGTATATATAGGCACCTCAAAACCCTAGGTCAATCAGATTGGGACTTGGACTTAGCAGAAATAATGGATTAGAGCCCTAGGGTTCGGCATTTAATTTGGAAAAGGAATTGTGGTCCAATTAATTTCTGAAAAGGATTTGTAGAACCCAAATCCACAAAGAAAATGGCCTAACAATCAGAATCCAAGAGGGAAAAGGCCTGAGAGGTGCGGCACAAAAGGATAAGGGCAGGGAATGCCTTGCAAGGCAAGGGAAAAGGATTCTAGAAGGAAAGGAGGCGCCAGATTTTTAGGGTTCTAGAAGGAATGTGTTTTGTAGCAGATTTTGGAGCTTCTAGAAGGATTTGAGGCGCCACTTTTGTAGGACAAAGGATAGGACTTCTAGAAAGTGTGTTTTGAGGCTGATTTCAAGCCTTTTTCTCTTCAAACTCGTCCAACAACTTGCCTCCATGCTTGCAAGATCCAATCTTGGCTCAAAAATGCTCTAAATTGCTTCTTTTTGCATACTTTGTCCTTAGAACCTGAAAACACACGAATTTGGCTTAAAAGACTAAATAACTAAGAGCTAACAACATAAAAGCACAAGAACAAGCTAAGTAAGTCGCATAAATATGCTCCTATCAAAGACTTAAAACAGAAATTTTGTATAAAAACTTTAGAAAAACGAGTTTGGTGATTTAAAACGGGTGAAAGGCTAGTTAGAGGGCCCTTCTCCACACATGAACATATGCATATAAATTGATTTCCAGTTATTCTTTCAACAAACCATGAATGACAATGCCCCAAATTAATTGTGTAGAACTAATTAATCATCAGATTTCCCTAGACTCATTGAATTGGATGAAAAGCATACGACAACCCAAATCATTCTTTATTAAGCTCTCTAACTATGAAAAGCATGATAGAGACACAAAACAAAGATCATTAAGCTTTGTGAAAATCATAAGCATTGACATGGCATTCGTGACTATGAAAAGCATGACACTCCTGCCAGGAATTTACTTAACGCGATCGTGACTAGCAACATCCACTACTTGTAAATATAAGTTCATAACGATTAGGTGAAATTCCCTTATATTTTAGCATCAAATTCATGCATGCAAACTAAGTATGCATCCTTAATCAACACACAAGAACAAGTTCTTAATAAAACAGTTAAGCAAACCACATTCACGATTCATGAAATCATAACTGGAGGAAATCAATTCATATAAAACATATGTCCATGGCTTTTAATTCGCCTCTAACTATAAAGAAATTAGTTCCTCATGTTCGCAATCAGACAAATATAAATAAAATTAAACATTGAAAACAAAGGATAGAATACACCTAGAAAACGCTCCAGATTCCTTCCTTCCTTGCTTGCAGGTTGCGGCACAATGAGGGTATGGCTGAATGGTAGTATAGAGATGTGTGAATGAGAGATGGTGGTTTGAATGGTGCAGAAAATATGTATATATAGGGAGAGGGTGCGGCACCAACATGTAGTGTAGGAAAAGGATTACAAAATGTAGTTTGTGTAGGAAAATGAAATCACAATCCTAAGGGGAAAAGGTTATGTAATCCTAGCAGGAAATAAGACATCTAGAAGGCCAAAAACCAAAGGGAATCAAGAGAAAGGTGCGGCTGGATCATGCATCTAGAAGGGGTTAGGTGCGGCACCTTTGTAGGAGGGGATAAGGTTCCTAGAAATCAGGTTTTTAAGTCTCCTAAACTAAAATTGAATCCCTTTTGTAGCAGGAATTAAGTTAGGAAAGGATTAGGATAGGATAAGATAAGGCATGGTAAGATAAGATAAGGTTTGGATAAGATAAGGATAAGATAAGGTAGTTTGGATAATGTTTTGGATAATTCTCCTTCTTTGTAGCTGATTCCTTATCTTCTTTGACTTGGTTTTATTTCTTCAACTCTTTTGCACATTCCTAGCCTCTCTTGAACTTCAAATTCGTCCATCCATCTTGCTCCAATCTTGTGATATCCATTCCAAGCCCAAAACTGCTCTAAAATGCTCCAAATTGCATCTTTTTGCCAACTTTGCTTCTAAGACCTATAAACACACGAAAATGACTTAAGACACTATAATAAGCAACAAATAAATAAGTAAATGCAAGAAAACACACTAACTAAGTCGCATAAATATGCTCCTATCAGCTAAACCTACAAAACAAATGACATAGGGTTAAGGCTATTTGGCACTGGTTCACTACACAACTTCATCTTGATTACGTGTTATGCTAATCAATTTCATGCTTTGAATGAAACGGGTATGAGTTCTCTTATTTGGAACTAAATGATGAAACGCATTCTAAGTAGCAACCAAGCAAAGAATGATGAGATCATGCAACGACTTTAGAAAACAAAGAATCACAGATTAATAACTCTCCAAAGATCGTAGAGGCTCAAGTCTCTCAAGGTTGTAGCGTTAATTTGAGTTTCTTCCTTCAAGGATGTTACAAAAACTGATTTTATCCTTTTTGTGATTACATGTGAATTCATGAATGTCAACTATAACCAAGCATAAACCAAAGAGCATATCAAACTTCAATCCAAGTTTGTAACTTTCTTTAACAGTCATGCAATTAAAAACCAAATCCTCATCATTGTGTTGGAAGGTACCCTAAGACACAAACACAAAAATGACTCTAAAAACGACTCTTTTTGGTATTTTTCAAAACGTTTTCAAATTTTTTTGTAAATTTTCGTATTTTTCTTTCAAGACACGTAAAAATACTTCAAAACACACTAAAAACACTCAAAAACAGTGAAAAACAACCTTAGAAGTGATAGGTGATAAAAACCCACGAATTTTTTGTTTTTTTTTTCAATGAAAACACTTTTACCCCCCCACACTTAAACCAAACATTGTCCTCAATGTTTCAAGCATAGACTCACAGAAAGCAAACAGCAAACAACACAACTAACTAACATAACATATATGGCAAAGTAAAAGCAATAAAGAGTAGGGTTTAGAAACGCAAATCTGGTTGTGGAACCGGAGAGGTCCTAGGTCTTCTTTATTTGCATGGGTTGCCTCCCAAGAAGCGCTTGCTTTAACGTCTTCCAGCCGGACGAACCTTCCTTCTACTCTTCAATGGGGCCCACGGCATGGAAGGATGTGTCATCCCCAATGTGCTCTTCAAAGTGCTCATAATATGGCTTCAATCGATGTCCATTCACTTTGAACTCTTGTCCGGTCTTTAAACTTTGAATTTGGACTGCACCATGAGGAAAAACATTAATAACCACAAAAGGACCAATCCACTTAGAACGCAACTTACCCGGAAACAATCGAAGGCGAGAATTGAAAAGTAACACTTTCTGCCCTATAGAGAACATCTTGCTACGAATCATCTTGTCATGGAATGCCTTTGTTTTCTCCTTGTAGATCCGTGCATTCTCATAAGCTTCATTCCTAATTTCTTCTAGCTCATTCAATTGAAGCTTCCTATGAAGACCTGCGGCATCAATGTCCATGTTGAATGTTTTGACGGCCCAATGTGCACGATGTTCTAACTCGACGGGAAGATGACATGGTTTCCCATAGACTAGCCAAAATGGGGACATTCCAATTGGGGTTTTATAGGCAGTGCGATATGCCCACAACGCATCATTCAAACGCAAGCTCCAATCCTTCCGAGTTGGTCCAACCGTCTTCTCCAAAATCTGCTTGATTTCCCGATTCGAAACCTCGGCTTGCCCACTTGTTTGAGGATGATAAGGTGTTGAAACCTTATGCGTGACATTGTACTTCTTGAGCAGCGCCTCAATGGTTCGATTGCAAAAATGGGAAACCCCCATCACTGATTAGGACTCTTGGCATTCCAAACCTTGCAAATATGTTAGTCTTAACAAAATCTGCAACTACTTTAGAATCATTAGTTCGGGTGGCTTTTGCTTCCACCCATTTCGACACATAATCCACAGCAAGCAAAATGTAAAGGAACCCATGTGAGGAAGGAAAAGTACCCATGAAATCAATACCCCATACATCAAAGATTTCAACACTAAATATGGGGTTTTGCGGCATTTGTTGTTTACGACCTATATTGCCCGTTCTTTGACATCTATCACAACTCATACAAAAAGTTCTAGCATCTCTAAAGATAGTAGGCCAATAAAATCCACATTCTAAAACTTTATGTGCTGTTCTTTGAGTACCAAAGTGACCTCCACATGCATAAGTGTGACAGAAAGTTAAAATTGAATTAAACTCAGAATCATGCACACACCTACGTAGAACCTGATCAGGGCAATATTTCCACAAGTATGGGTCATCCCAAACATAAAAATGTGCATCCTTTTGAAGTTTATCACTTTGGTGCTTGTTTAGCTCTCTTGGAATGTGTTTAGAAACCAAATAATTCACTACATCAGCATACCATGGCTCACTTACCTTGATGGACAGAAGCTGCTCATCTGGGAATGTCTCTTGGATAGGCATGGCCTCCTCCTCATGCACCATACGGCTCAAGTGATCAGCCACCACGTTTTCACTCCCTTTCTTATCCCGGATTTCAATATCGAACTCTTGGAGAAGGAGCATCCAGCGAATGAGTCTTGGTTTGGCCTCTTTCTTGGTGAACGAATACTTCAAAGCTGCATGGTCAGTGTAAATAATGACTTTAGTACCAAGTAAATATGAACAAAACTTATCTAAAGCAAACACAACATCAAGAAGTTCTTTTTCAGTGGTGGAGTAATTCAATTGAGCATCATTCAAGGTCCGGGATGCATAATAGACGACGTGTGGTTTCTTGTCCTTTCTTTGTCCCAAGATAGCTCTTAATGCATAATCTGAAGCGTCACACATAAGCTCAAACGGAAGGCTCCAATCTGGTGGAACTATGATAGGGGCCGAAGTTAGCATCTCCTTGAGGTGTTTGAACGCCTTCTCATACTCCTCGTTGAAGTCAAAAGCCACATCTTTCTGGAGGAGACGGCAAAGAGGGTTTGAAATCTTTGAAAAATCCTTGATGAATCGCCTATAGAATCCTGCATGTCCAAGAAAAGAACGAACCTCTCTAACCAAAGTAGGAGAGGGTAAGTAGCGTACAAGATCTATTTTTGATTTATCAACTTCAATTCCCCTTTCTGAAACGATATGCCCTAAAACTATGCCTTGTTTAACCATGAAGTGACATTTTTCCCAATTTAACACAAGGTTAGTTTCAACGCATCGTTTCAAGATTAATGTGAGATTTTCCAAACAACCATCGAACGAATCACCAAAGACACTAAAGTCATCCATAAATACCTCAATAATCTTCTCCACAAAATCTGAAAATATACTTACCATACATCTTTGGAAAGTGGCAGGTGCATTGCACAGACCGAATGGCATGTGACGATAGGCAAAGGTACCAAAAGGGCACGTGAAAGTGGTCTTTTCTTGGTCATCCGGAGCTATGACAATCTGATTATATCCAGAATAACCATCAAGAAAACAATAAAACGAATGACCGGCTAACCTTTCAAGCATTTGATCAATGAACGGTAAAGGGAAGTGGTCCTTCCTTGTGGTGGCATTGAGCTTCCTATAATCGATGCACACTCTCCAACCTGTTTGGATACGTGTGGGCACAAGTTCATTCTCGGCATTCTTCACCATAATGATTCCGGATTTCTTTGGAACACATTGCACCGGTGAAACCCAACGACTATCCGAGATTGGATAAATCACTCCACAATCAAGAAGCTTGATAATCTCCTTCTTCACAACTTCCATCATTGGAGGGTTGAGTCGGCGTTGAGCCTCTCGAGTTGGTTTAGCCCCCTCCTCTAGAAGTATGCAATGCATGCATGTAGTAGGGCTAATTCCCTTAATATCGGGCAAAGTCCACCCAATGGCTGTTTTGTGTTCTTGCAACACCCGAACCAACTTTTCCTCCTCTATTGCCGTGAGTGATGAGGAGACAATGACGGGCAACGTCTCGTTATCTCCCAAAAAGACGTACTTTAAATGGTCCGGCAATGGTTTAAGCTCAAGTACGGGTGCCTGAATCACTGAGGGTAACAGCTTATTAGTAGAAATGGGAATTGAAATTGGTTTTGAAGGCTTACCATGGTGTTGAGGCAATGACTCAAGTGCAGCAACCATCTCGGCCTCTTCTTCACTTCTAGGCACGGCAATATTGGGTTTTTGCCCAATTCCTTGTGCAATTGTTGTTTCAAGGGGATCCCTCTCCAAGGAATCAAGATAATCCTGCGCCAATTCATTGAATATATCAATAGAAAAACAAGAATGATCTTCATTAGGAAATTTGATAGTTTCAGAAAGATTGAAATCAATAACTTCCCCATCAAATTCCATTGTTAGAGTCCCTTTGAACACATCTATCTTGGTGCGGGCTGTTTTCATGAAAGGTCTCGCAAGGAGGATCGGCAATTGGGGAGAATGGGGTGAATCCTCCATGTCAAGCACATAAAAGTCCGCTGGGAAAATCAAATTACCAACCTGCACCAAAACATCTTCCAAAACACCTTTTGGATATGCATTAGAACGATCGGCTAATTGAATAATCACACCATCGTTTTTAAGCTCTCCTAAGTTCATAGATGCATAAATAGAATATGGCATGACATTAATTGATGCACCTAAGTCTAACATGGCATGTTCAAACCGAGTATTGCCAATAACACAAGGAATTGTAAAACTACCCGGATCTTTGCATTTAGGGGGTAATTTCCTTTGTAACACAGCAGAAACGTTCTCACTTACTTGAACCACCTCTTTGTTCGAAATCCTTCTCCTTGTTGTACAAAGCTCTTTCAGAAATTTAGCATACCTTGGAACTTGCTTTATGGCATCAAGGAGTGGGATATTGACTTGAACTTTCCGGAATGTCTCTAGAATGTCCTTCTCGGCTTCTTCTTTCTTTGATTGCCTAAACCTGCCAGGAAAAAGGTACATTTAGTGGAATGGAACTAGAAGAATTCAAATTTGGACTTACCTTGGTGGGGTGGGATGGCTTAGAGGCATTAGGTGGGTGCGGCATTGACTGGTCATCTTTGGCCGTGGGTTTTGCTCCATGATCCTCTTCTTGCAGCAGCTTTTCATCCTCTTCTTGACTTGATTTGCATGGGTTGGGGTCACTTCCGACCTGTTTACCACTCCTCAACATGATTGCCTTGGCGGTTTCAAAGCCTCCTTTAGGATTAACAACGGTTGAACTAGGCAATCTTCCTTGTTCTCTAATCTTCCCTATGAATTCCGCAATTTGCCCCATTTGCTTTTCCAAATTGTCCACCCTTTTGTCTTGCATTTGCCTTTCTTTGTTTTGAGTTTGTACTTCTTGCGTCAAAGTAGTAAGTAACTTAACAACTTGATCATTATCCAAAGACATACCTGAGTTTGTTGGGGCAGATTGCATTTGGGTTTGATTTGGTACGAATGGCTTTGTATAAAAGCCTGGTGGTTGCTGCCTAAATCCTCCTTGTTGTTGGGGTTGTTGAGGCTCCCTCCACTTGAAATTTGGGTGATCCCTCCAACCCGGATTGTATGTGTTTGAATATGGATCATTGCGTGGCTGATTTTGACTCCCAAAACCCATGGCATTGGCAGATTCCCAGGCTCCATTCTCAATCAATTGAAGGTATTGGTCAGTGAGATGTCCTTACATAGAGCACACGCCATAAACACTTTGTCCATGTATCTTCATTCCGTCGGCCATCTGAGAAACAATAAAAGTAAGGTTAGCTAATTGGGATTGAATGTCGGCCATAGAACTTACCTCATTCACTCCTTGCCGTGGGGTGTCTCTTTGCCCAAGTCCTTCGTATTGTTGTGCATTCAACGCTCGGTTGGCAATTAGGGTTTTTGCAGCCATGGGTGTTTTGTCAACCAATGCACCTCCCGCTGAGGCATCTAGCATTTGTCACTCAATTGGAAGAAGTCCTTCATAGAAGTATTGCAGTAGAAGCTCTTCTTTCATTTAATGTTGAGGGCAGGAAGCGACAAGAGCTTTGAAACGCTCATAGTATGTTGGAAAGGACTCCCCTTGTTGTTGTTGAATGCCACTAATTTTCTTCCTTAAGAGAATGACCCTTGAGGTGGGGAAGAACTTCTCTAAAAACGCCATCTTCATGCTTTCCCAAGAAGTGACCGTTCCGGGTGCTAGTTCGTAAAGCCAATCTTTAGCCTTTTCCAAAAGAGAGAATGGAAAGGCTTTCATCATTAGAATGTTTCCATCGACATTGATGGGTGTCATGCTTGAACAAACCACTTCGAACTCCTTAAGATGCTTGTTTGGGTCTTCCATGGACATCCCATGGTATTTAGGAATGTGGTGCAACAAGCTCGGTCTTGCCTTGCGCAGCCGCGGGGTATTGAATGCAAAGGGGTGCGGCATTGGCCAACCCCGAGGCTGAAAGTTCCTTAATTGTACGATTATCCGCTGCCATGACTTCTTCTTCCTCTTCAAATTCAGATTCGGCCTCTGAACTTGAACTAGGTTCACTAGGTTCTGCATGCCTCCTCTTCCTTCTCAATGTTCGTTCAAAATCGTCGTCAAACTCCAAGATATGCTCACGAACTGGTTGAGAACTTCGAGTCATAAACTAGTACCTGCAACAAGAAAACAAAAACAGAAATTAGAAATCAAAGTAAAAGAAATAAAAACACACGGCAACAAGGGATTAGCAAAAATTTGCTAATCCCCGGCAACGGCGCCAAAATTTGATGTGAAAATTAACTTGACACACAAATTAAACCCTCTTTTTGACAGTTGTAGTATATGTATAAGTAGGGATCGTTCTGGACCGGGGATTAGGAGGGATTGCTAAACACTTGAAACTGACTCAAAAACGTAGAAACAAAGTTTAAAACACTAAACTAGACTCAAAGAATGCAAAACTATACTTTAAAACACTAAAACAAACCAAAAGACTCAAAACAGCAAACAAACACTCAAAACTGCCTTAAAACCACTTTCTGGGCAGTTTTGAGCACGAAGGAAGAATTTGGACGAAAATATGTTATCACTTGACTCAAAAGACTAAAAGAAAACAGATTTAGACTCTAAAAACAAGACTTAAAAGCAAGGGGGATTGTTTTGACGAAATTGAAATTTAAAACCGAAACTTGTATCCAAACTTTAAAGAAAAACGATTTTTGATGAAATTGAGAAGGGTGAAAGGCTAGTTAGAGGGATCCTCATCCACACATAAACATATGTATACAACTTGATTCCCAGTTACTCTTTCGATAAACCATGAATGACAATGTTTCGAATTAATTGTATTGAACTAATCAATTCCCAGATTTCCCTAGATTCATTGAATTGAATGGATAACGCATCATCCCCCACACTTAGCTTTTGCTAGTCCTCGAGCAAAACAAACAAAACATAACCTAAACCTTCCAACGTTTGCCTCAGGGATTTCCAATGGTAGATAACATGTTAAAAATCATTACTTACAAAGATTTTAGTTATCCCTACCCTCGAGCACGTACTTAATCACAACTATCACTCACTAGTTCGCATTTAATCAATTAAAACAACTTTTTGAATGTAGTAACATGCCTTAGAGAATCCCTCAATTCATCACAAGATATACACTCTATTTTCACACAGATTTTCTGACTACACTCCCTACACTAGGTGTATGTGAGAAGATTGATGTAAACAGGAAAACTAGCACTCACATATGTTTTAAAAAAGAAGGTATTTTCTGAAATTATTAATGCATGTATATATATGATCTCATGAATGGAATGCTACTACTTAGACGCGAGAACCAGGGACACCATATGCTCATACCAATCCCAAGCTCCACAAATTGAAACACACAACACTCAAGATAGAAGTATAGGGTTGTAACGGGGCTAAGGGTATTGGCTAACAAACAAGGGTAAGGAAAACAAATGTTCTTAAAGCAATAGCGAGCAAAGCAATGAAATCAACACTTAGAACTCCCTTTTTAAATGCAGCCACAAACTTTGATACATAAAGGGAAGATCACACATTCTTAGGGCCGAATTCAACTTTTTGGACCCTTTCTTCAACAACCAACACTTGTGAGCTTATTCTCACTTATTTTGAACACTTTTCACACTTTTTCACATACTTTTCTTTTTCTTTTCTTTTCCTCACGAATTTTCTTCTTTCTTTTTCCTACCCGTGCCTCTTTTGATACTTGGCACATACACAAGAATCCCTTCCTCCACACTTATTTGCTGCCTAATAACGAACAAAGGGAATTCACTCTAGGTCATGCTTCACTACGCCTGAAGAACAAGGGTAAGGATGGTCCTAATCTAGGCTAGGTAAGGATAATGTGGTTAACAAAGAAAATAGGCTAAATATGGCTCAAAGGGGCTAAACCTACAATACATATGCAAAGGGTTAGGCTTTTTGGCTCTGGTTTTAACTAAACAACTTCATCTTGTTATTTGCTATGCTAATCAATTTTATGCTTTGAATGAAACGGGCATGAGTTCTAGTATTTGGAACTAAATGATGAAACGCATTCTAAGTAGCAACCAAGCAAAGAATTATGAGATCATGCAACGACTTTAGAAAACAAGAGTGTCAAGATTAATAACTCTCCAAATAAACGTTTAGGCTCAAGTCTCTCAAGGTTGTAGCGTTAGTTTGAGTTTCTTCCTTCAAGCATGTTACAAAAACTGATTTTATCCTTTGTGTGATTACATGTGAACTCATGAATGTCAACTATAACCAAGCATAAACCAAAGAGCATATCAAACTTCGATCCATGTTTGTAACTTTCTTTAACAGTCATGCAATTAAAAACCAAATCCTCATCATTGTGTTGGAAGGTTCCCTACGACACAAACACACAAAAACGACTCAAAAACGACTCTTTTTGGTATTTTTCAAAACTTTTTCAATTTTTTTTCAAATTTTCGGATTTTTCTTTCAAGACACATAAAAACACTTCAAAACAAATTAAAAACACTCAAAAACAATGAAAAACAACTTTAGAAGTGCTAGGTGACAAAATGCCATGAATTTTTCAATGAAAACACTTGTTGACCCCCCCCACACTTAAACCAAACATTGTCCTCAATGTTTCAAACATAGACTCACACACAAGCAAGCAAACAACATAACTAACAAACATAACAAAGATGGCAAAGTAAAAGCAATAAAGAGTAGGGTTTAGAAACGCAAATCTGGTTGTGGAGCCGGAGAGTTCCTAGGTCTTCTTTATTTGCATGGGTTGCCTCCCAAGAAGCGCTTGCTTTAACGTCTTCCAGCCGGACGAATCCTTCAATTATGCTTCATTAAAGGCCACGGCATGGAATTGATCATTGAATGGGAGGTGATACTTGACATGATCCGGCAAGGGTTTAAATTCTAGAGTGGGTGCCTGAATCATTAACAACATATTAGTATAAAGCAAAATTGAAATTCGGGGAGGTGGCTTACCTGTGTGCTCCGACATGAACTCAAGAATAAACACCCCTTCAAAAGTTGTAGGACTAGAAAATTCAGCCAGATTTGGTGTTTTGAGAGCTGTGGCTTGTCCCGTGTCATAAAATTCAACTTCTTTGGGCTTTGTTGTCTCATGAACATCCTCTTTGATCCATTCTTGATATTCTCCAGCCACTTCTTTTTCTTGAATCATTCTTCTTGATGTACCAGGTTCTTTAAGAAATTCAACACATTCTAGAATTTGAGTTGGTGTATCAAGAATTGGGATATCACTTTGCACCTTTGGGAAGGCTTCCACAATGTCTTTTTCACTTTCTTCGTTCTTGAAAATGATGAACCTGCGAGGGAAGGGTACATGTGGAGGAATAACATTAGATTGAACTGAATTTGAACCCAACTTACCTTGACTGGATGGCTTAGAAGCACTAGGGGTCTGCGGCAAAGGATGAGAGATGATTGGGTGTTGCGACAAGGCTTCTTCTAAGCTTGTCTTGGCTGAATCTTCCTCCTCTTTGAACAGCAGCTCTTTGTTCACTTCTAGGGTATGTTTGGACGTTTCTGGTTCAACATCAACCTCCGTACCACTTTCTAAAGTGATAGCTTCAGTGATTGCAACATCTCCCATCGAATTGACAATAGTTGAGTTGAAGAGTTTGCTTTGTTCTTGCATTTGTGCCGTGAACTCTACCATCTCTCCAAGTTGATTGTTCAATTCACCCATTGTCTTGGTATGGTCTTGCATATCCTGCACTATAGTAGTTAATAATTGAGCAATTTGGTCATTTTCCATGGACGAATCTGAACTTGGTTGGGCCGAATATGGTTGAGGCTGTGGTGGTTCATATGGCTTTTGATAGATCTCCTCAGATGGCTGCCAATACCCTTCTTGTTGTGAGCCCTGCTTCAAAGAGGTTAGTACGTCACGAATTTCATCATAACTCATAGGCATACTTGAATTCGATTGGAATTGTTGTGGGGGAGGTTGTGGTGGCTGCATAGGCGTTGTATAGAACTCCTCATCTTGCTGCCAATATCCACCTTGTTGAATTTGTTGAGGTTCCTCCCACATATAATCTGAATAATCTCTCCAATCGGAATTGTAAGCGTTGGAAAACAGGTTGTCCCTTGATTGGTTACGGCCTTGATAACCCCAAGCACCTCCATTCGCAGTGAATTGATGACGTTGATGAGTTTGACATCCTTGCCCATAGGGCACCCCAAATGTAGGGGCAGTGTGCATTGAAGTTCTTTCAGCAATCTGTGACAATTGAGATGTAAGATTTGCCAATTGAGCTTGAATGTTTGCAATTGCCATGTCTAGTACCTGAAACAAAGAAAACAGAACAAAACAAAATAAAAAACAAAAACAAAAATGATAGGAGCATATTTACATCACTTAGTTAGCTTGTTTCCTTGCATTTAGGTTGTTAGTTCTTAGTTATTTTAGTCTTTTAAGCCATTTTCGTGTGTTTTCAGGTTCTAAGGGCTAAAGGAGCAAGAAAGTGCATTTTGGTGCCTTTTGGAGCAGTTTTAGGCTTGGGATGGATTGCACATGCTTGGAGCTAAGTGGATGGACGAAATTGAAGATCAAATGAGCTTAGGATTGAATGAAGAATGAAGAGTTCAAAATTGGAAGCCAAAGTTTCTAAAGTTGGAAGTTTCTATTCTTGAAGGTTTCCATTCTTGAAAGTTTCTATTCTTGGCTTAGAAGTTTCCTAATCCTTCATCACCTATGTTCCAGCCATAAAAGGGTTCCAAAACATGTTAGGTTGCCTCATTACATGTTTCTAGAAGTCCTAGAACCTTTCCCTAACCTTGCCACATATCTCCTTTCCCTTTTCTTCCAAAATCTGCCACATAAGTGCCTTTCCCTTTCTTTCCACAACCTTGCCGCACAAGGGATCCTCTTCTTACCTATTTTCTGACCCAAAATCACATTCCCTTTGTGTTCTATGCCTTGCAGCACAAGGAGGAGCCTTTCTTACTTATTTTGTGCCTCAAAACACATTCCTAAATCTGTCTTACAATTCTGCCGAATTTCCTTTCCTATTCTCTTTAATTCCTGCACCTTACTTGCCTATTTTCTGCCCAAAAATACTTCCCCTTTCTCTTACAAATCAATGCACACCTTCTTTCCCTTTCTCTCTTAATTTCTGACCTTTAAAACACATTCCTTTTCTCTCCTACATATTCTGCCGAATTTTACTTTCTTATTCTCTTTGATTTGCTGATTGCCTTTCAACCCTAGCCCTATAAATAAAGCCATCCGCACCATTTAGTCTCTCTCTCACTCTCTGGACAGATTCTCTGCGTCCATTCCATCCACCTATCTACCTATCCATCCTCTACCACCCATTCACGCCAGAATTCCTTCCCCAACCCTAGCCGCACCTATCCTTCACCATTCTCCATAGTTTCTGACCTAAAACAACACCTGCCGCACCATACATCCATCCTAGCCATAAACCCAGCCTTCTACACCATTCATAATCCCAAAACTCACCAACAACCCTTGTGCCGCAGCAAAGAGGAAGGAGGAAAGCCCTTGGACGTGCTTGCTGTTCAGTTTGGATCGCTGGAGCGTTTAGGTGTTTTCTTTCTTTTGTTTTCAATGTATAAACTTGTTATTCTTTGTTCTGTGAGTATGAGGAACTAAACCCCTCTTAGCTAGGGGGGATTCGAAACCATGATTATACTTACAATGTGAATTGATTACTTTCAGTTGTGATTTCATAAGTTGTGAATTCAATTTGTTTAACTGCTTGATGGATAACTTATTCTTGTACGTTGATTGAGGGTCGACACTTAGTTTGCATGCATGAGTTTGATGCTAGAATATAAGGGAGTTTCACCTAATAGTTACAAACTTATATTCACAAGTAGTGGAGGTCGCTTATAAACGATGGCGTTAAATGAATTCTTGGCAGGAGTTTCATGCTCATCATAGTAACGAATGCCTCGTCAATGCTTATAGTTCTCACAAAGCTTAATGATCTCTGATTGTATCCTTATTGTGCTGTTCACGTAGGGGACTTTTAGAGAATGTTTTGAGTTGTTGTATGCGCTTTCCCGTCCAATTCAATAACTTAAGGAGAACTTGAAGGTTAATTTAAGCGGACCTAATTAACCTGGGGTGTTGAGTTTCACGATTTATCGAAAGAACAACTGAAAATTGGTTTGTATGCAAGTGTGTCATGTGTGAAGAAGAACCCTCTAGCTAGTCCACCATCCATAAGTTTTACCAAATTCGTCCAAAATCTGTTTTAGTTTACAATCTGTTTATTTTGTTTTCAAATTGGTCAGAATCAAATCCCCCTTCATTTTGAAGTGTTAGATTAGTGAAAATCTGTTTTGATTTGTGTTTTTAAGTGTCTTGAGTCAAGTTAAAATCTATTTTCCTCCAAAGTAGTGTTTAAAGTTCAAAACTGCCCAGTTTGTGTTTTTAGGCAGCTTTGAGTGTTTTTGTGCTGTTTTGAGTCTTTTGAGTTGTTTTAGTGTTTTAGAGTCTAGTTTTGCATTCTTTGAGTCTAGTTTAGTGTTTTAAACTTTGTTTTAATGATTTTGAGTCAGTTTTGAGGTTTTAGCAAGCCTTCCTAATCCCCGGTCCAGAACGATCCCTACTTGCATCTATACGACAATTGTCAACAAGAGGGTTAAATTTGTGTGCTTATATATTTCGCATCAAAAAACACAAACAGAAACACGGGGGTTTAGCAAATTTGCTAATCCCCGGCAACGGCGCCCAAAATTTGATGTGAAATTAAATTGCACTCAAATTTAAACCCTATCAATGTAGTATGTGTAAGTAGGGATCGTTCTAGCCAGGGATTAGAAGGGATGCTAATCTACACTAATTAAACTCTAAAACACTAAACTAGACTTACAAAACTCAAAACAAACTTAAAAGACTCAAAATAGCTTAAAACAACCAAATAGACTCAAAACAGACACTAGGGAGTTATTTGGACGAATTCTAACTTTAACTTGACTCAAAATGCTAAAAGACACAAAATTAAACAGATTCTAACTAAGTTGACACAAGAAAATAAAGGGGATTGGGTTTTTGACGAATTTAAAGTAAAAACAAACTGATTAAGACACTAAACAAAGGTTGGTACGAATTTGGGTGAATTAAAGGTTGAATGGCTAGCTAGAGGATCCTTGTCCACACATGACATCTATGCAACACAAATTGATTTCCAGTTATTCTTTCTATAAACCATGAATGACAATGCCCCAAATTAACCGTGATTGCACGCATTAACCTTCAGATTTTCCTAAGTTCATTGAATTTGGACGTAGCGCCGCAAACCAAATTATTCTTATCAAGTTCCCTATATGACTGCATACTAGAGATACATATCAAAGATCATTAAGCTTCGTGAAAATCATAAGCATTGACATGACATTCGTGACTATGACTGCATGACACTTCTGCCAGAAATTTACTTAACGCGATCGTGACTAGCAACCTCCACTACTTGTAAATATAAGTTTTTAACGATTAGGTGAAACTCCCTTATATTTTAGCATCAAATCCTAGCATGCAAACTAAGTGTGCACCCTTAATCAACATACAAGAATAAGTTTTAATCAAATAGTTAAGCAAATTGCATTCACGATTTATGAAATCACAACTGGATGAAATCAATTCATATCACATATATGCTCAGAGTTTCGAATTCCCCCTAGCTAAGAAGGGGTTTAGTGCCTCATGATCGCAAATAAACAAAGACAATTAAATTTAAACATTGAAAACAAAGGATAGAATACACCTAGAAACGCTCCAGATTTCTTCCTTCCTTCCTTTGCAAAGCTGCGGCACAATGAGTGTGTGGTGGATGGATGTAGGTGAGTTATGGTAGAGGGTGGTGGTCTGAATGGTGCAGCATAAACTTGTATTTATAGGCCTAGGGATTACTTGGCCTAGGTTGTCAAGGAAAAGGATTTAGGACTCCAAACCAACAAGGAAAAGGCCATCTAGAAAGGTTGGGGCGTCAGATTTTTAGGGCCTTCTAGAAAGGGTGTTATTTGGCTGATTTTGACACTTCTAGAAGGGGATAGGTGCGGCACCTTTGTAGGAGAGGATAAGGTTCCTAGAAATCAGGTTTTTATGTCTCCTAAACTGAAATTAAAACCCTTTTACAGCAGGAATTAAGTTAGGAAAGGATTAGGATAGGATAAGATAAGGCAAGGTAAGATAAGATAAGGTTAGTTTGGATAAGATAAGGTTGGATAAGGTTTTGGATAATTCTCCTTCTTTGTAGCTGATTCCTTATCTTCTTTGACTTGGATTTATTTCTTCAACTCTTTTCCACATTCCTAGCCTCACTTGAACTTCAAATTCGTCCATCCATCTTGCTCCATACTTGTGACATCCATTCTTGGCCCAAAACTGCTCTAAAATGCTCCAAATTGCATCTTTTTGCCAACTTTGCTTCTTGAACCTACAAACACACGAAAATGACTTAAGACACCATAATAAGCAACAAATAACTAAGTAAATGCAAGAAAACACACTAACTAAATCGTATAAATATGCTCCTATCACATCACAACCAAATTATTCTTTCTCAAACTCCCTAACTATGGAATACGCATGATAGAGACATTCAACAAAGATCATTAAGTTCAATGGAAATCATAAACATTGACAAGGCATTCATAACTATGGAAAACGCATGTTAATCCAGCCTAGGGTTTACTTAACATGATTGTGGCTAGCAACCTTTACTACTTGTGAATATAAGTTCATAACTATTAGGTGAAATTCCCTTATATCCTAGCATCAAATTCATGCATGTAAACTAAGTATGCATCCGTAATCAACACACAAGAACAAGTTCTTAATAAAATAGATAAGTAAACCACATTCACAATTTATGAAATCGTAACTGGAGTAAATCAAATCATAAGAAACATATATCCATGGTTTCAGATTCCCCCCCAAACTAATAGGGGTTTAGTTCCTCATGATAGCAATTAAACAAAGAAAACTGAATTGAAACATTAAAAACAAAGATAGACAACACCTAAGAACGCTCCAGCAATTCAATGCTTTGAATGACAGTCACGACTTAGAATGGCACCTTCTCATTCCTTCCTTGAATAGTTGCGGCATAAGAGGGGTTTTCTGGGTTTGGGGATGGGTTTGGTGAAGGATGGGTGATGATCAATGGCGTGGGGGTATTTATAGAGAGGGCTGCGGATGAATGGGTGTGTGAAGGCAGATAATGAATGGAAGGCTTGATTCTCTAAATGGCACGGCAAAGAGGCTATTTATAGGGGTTAAGGTGCGGCATAAATGCTTTAGGAATCAGAGAAGAATTACACAACCTACACCCATCAGGAATAGGCCATCTAGAAGGTAGGAAATCCCAAAGGACAAGGATTCCATGCGGCAGATATGTGTGGTTTCCTAACAGGACATTTGGTCTTCTAGAAGGAAATAAAACCACCTAGGAGAAGGGATATGGGTGCGGCAAGGCCTAGGGTTTCTAGAAACTTAATTTAAATGTCCCCCAATCAGAAAATAAACCCTCATTGTACGAGGAATTGAATTAGCAAAGGATTAGGATAGGATAAGGTTAGTTAAGATAGGATAAGGATTGGATAAGATAAGGTTGTTTGGATAATGTTTTGGATAATTCTCCTTCTTTTGAGCTGATTCCTTATCTTCAATGATTTGAATTTATTTCTCCAACCTTGAAACATATTCCTAGCTCCATTTGAACTCCAAATTCGTCCATCTGCTTGCCCATTGCTTGTGCTATCCATTCCAAGCCCAGATTTGCTCTAAAATGCTCCAAAATGCATCTTTTTATCAACTTTGCTTCTTGGACCTAAAAACACACGAAAATGACTTAAGACACTATAATAAGCAACAAATAGCTAAGTAAATGCAAGAAAACATACTAACTAAGTAGCATAAATATGCTCCTATCAATTACATCCAGTTGTGAATTCATAAGTTGTGAATTCAATTTACTTAACTGTTTGCATTAAAACTATTTGTATATGATAGGAGCATATTTATGCGACTTAGTTAGCTTGTTTTCATGCATTTACATTGTTAGTTCTTAGTTAATTTTGTATTTTAAGCTATTTTCGTGTGTTTGTAGGTTCAAAGTGTCAAGATGGCAAACAGAAGCAATTTGGAGCATTTTAGAGCATTTTTGGGCCAAGATTGGGTAGTGCAAGCATGGAGGCAAGTTGATGGACGAAATTGAAGATGTAAAGGCTTGAAATCAGCTAAGAAGATGGAAGAAAGAAGTCAAAGATAAAGAAGATAAGGAATAAGCTCAAAAGAAGGAGAATTATCCAAAACATTATCCAAAACAACCTTATCTTATCTTATCTTATCCAATCCTTATCTTATCTTACATTATCTTATCTTATCTTATCCAATCTTATCCTAATCTTATCCTAACCTGTTTTCTTCAGTTTAGGGGACTTAAAACCTGATTTCTAGAAGTCCTATCCCTTGTCCTATAAAGGTGGCGCCCCAAACTCTTCTAGAAACCCCAAAATCTGCCCAGAAACACATTCTTTCTAGAAGCCTAAAAATCTGGCGCCTCCCTCCTTTCTAGAAGGTCTTTTCCTTGCCTTGCAAGGCTCCCTGCCTTATCCCTTTGTGCCGTGCCTTCTCACTCCCATTCCCTCTTGGATTCTGACTTATTAAGCATTTTCCTTGTGGATTTGGGTTCTACAATCCTTTTCAGACATTAATTGGACCACAATTCCTTTTCTAAAGTGATTGCCGCACCTAGAGTCCTAAATCCATGTTTTCTGCTAAGTCCAAGCCCTAATCTGATTACTCTAGGGTTTGTGATATATATATAAACAAGTTAGAGGATTGCCGCACCATCCATCCACCTCCACACACATCTCATAACTCATCCTACACCACTACACCTTCAGAAAACCATACTTTGCCGCAGAGAAGAGAAGAGAAGGCTTGCCGTGCAACCATTGGAGTTTCTTGGAGTTCTTTCTTCTCTTGTTTGATCTTCATGTTTAATTTAACTTGCTTTTCAATTATATTGAACATGTGGAACTAATTCCGTTGTAGTTAGAGGTGGAATCAAAGCCATGGACATATGTTTGATATGAATTGATTACCTTCAGTTATTGTTTCATAAATTGTGAATGTGATTTACTTATCTGTTTTATGAAGAACTTGTTCTTGTGTGCTGATTAAGGATATCTACTTAGTTTGCATGCATGAATTTGATGCTAGGATATAAGGGAATTTCACCTAATCGTTAGGAACTTATATTCACAAGTAGTAAAGATTGCTAGTCACAATTGTGTTAAGTAAATCCTAGGCAAGAGTAACATGCGTATTCCATAGTTATGAATGCCTTGTCAATGTTTATGATTTCCATGGAACTTAAGGATCTTTGATATGTATCTCTATCATGCGTATTCCATAGTTAGGGAACTTGATAAGAATAATTTGGTTGTGATGCGTTATCCATTCAATTCAATGAACTTAGGGAAATCTGGGAATTAATTAGTGCAATACAATTAATTCAAAGCATTGTCATTCATGGTTTATCGGAAGAATAACTGGAAATCGATTCGTATGCATATGTTCATGTGTGGAGAGGAACCCTCTATCTCTCTTTAATTCACTTTGTTTGCTTAAAACTGCTTAGTTTTGCTTAATTCGTCCAAAAACCCCCCCTAGTTCTTGTCTGAGTCTTACTTTGTTTAAATTCGTCCAAAGCCGTCTCCTTTTAGTGTTTTGAGTCTAACTAGTCCAAAAGTCATCCAATTCACCCCTTAGAACCTGTTTTGAGTCTGTTTAAGTTAGTTTGGTTGTTTTGAGTCTATTTAGCCTGTTTTGAGTCTCTAGTGTCTAGAATCTGTCTAGTTGAGTTTTATTTGTTGTTTTCAGTTTGTTTTGGTTTGTTTGAGTCAAGTTAGGTTGTTTTAAGTTGTTTGAAGTTAAAATTCGTTCAGATTGACCCATAGCACCTGTTTCCATTGTCTAGAGTCCAGTTTTAGTGTTTCAGAGTTTAATTTGTATAGATTAGCATCCCTTCTAATCCCCGGCCTTAAACGATCCCTACTTTCATATACTACGTCGATAGGGTTTTAATTTGAGTGTCAAGTAATTCTCACATCAGTATATGTGGGTTGAGAGTGCACACTTAATTTGCATGCATAAATCTGATGCTAGAGTATAAGGGAGTTTCACCTAATCTTTATGAACTTATATTCACAAGTAGTGAAGGTCGCTGGTCACGATCATGTTAAGTAGATTCCTGGCAGGAGTATCATGCGCTTTCATAGTTACGAATGCCTTGTCAATGCTTATGATTTTCATAGAACGTAATGATCTTTGATTGTTTCTCTATTATGCACTTTCATGTAGGGAACTCTTGAAGAATAATTTGATTGCGATGCCCTATTTCCATCCAATTCAATGACATAGGGGAAATCTGATGGTTAATTTAAGCATACCTAATTAACTTGGGGCGTTGAGATTCATGGCTTATTGAAAGAAACAACTGGAGATTGATTTGTATGCAAATGTGTCATGTGTGGAGAAGAACCCTCTAGCTAGCCCATCATCCATTCAAAACACCAATTTCGTGCCTAAATCTGTCTAGTTCTTAACTTTATTTTGTTAGTTTTCAAATTCGTCAAAACCAAACCCTCCTTTACTTTAAAGTGTCAAATTGGTTAGAATCTATCCAACTTTGTGTTTTTAAGTGTTTTGAGTCAAAGTAAAACCAATTTTCGTCCAAATTCACCCTTAGTGTCTGTTTGATTCTAATTAGTTGTTTTAAGCTGTTTTGAGTCATTATAGTTAGTTTTGAGTCTTTTCAGTTTGTTTTGCATTCTTTGAGTCTAGTTTAGTGTTTTAAACTTAGTTTTACGTTTTTAAGTCATTTTCAAGTGTTTTAGCAATCCCTCCTAATCCCCGGTCCAGAACGATCCCTACTTGCATCTATACTACAATTATCAACAAGAGGGTTTAATTTGTGTGCTTATATAATTCGCATCAAATTTTTGGCACCGTTGCCGGGGGATTAGCAACTTTGCTAATCCCCCGTTGTTTCTTTTTGTTTATTTTCGTGTGTTTTTGTTTGAGTTACTGACTTAGTTTTGTTTTTCTTGTTTTTAGGTACTAGTTTATGACTCGAAGTTCTTAAACTGTTCGTGAGCACATCTTGGACTTTGACAACGATTTTGAGAGGACTTTGAGAAGGCAGAGAAATCAGGAAGAATCTAGTCCACCTAGCCCTGAACCTGAGCTTGAAGAACAAGTGGTAGAAGAGGAAGAAGAGCCCATGGCTCAAGTGTTGGAGGAAGCACAAGCCATGGCAGCGGACAATCGAACAATCAAGGAGCTCTCTGCTTCGGGATTGGACAATGCCGCACCCCTATGCATCCAATACCCCACGGCTGCTCAAGGAAAGACCGAAAGAGTCTGAGTTGAAATCCAATTTGTTGCACCACATCCTGAAATTCCATGGGCTGTCCATGGAGGATCCCAACAAACACTTGAAGGAATTTGAAGTTGTTTGCTCAAGCATGACCCCTGTCAATGTCGATGGAAGCATATTGAAGATGAAGGCCTTTCCATTCTCATTAATGGACAAGGCTAAGGATTGTTTGTATGAATTGGCACCTGGAACGGTTACCTCTTGGGAGAGCATGAAACGAGCATTCCTAGAGAAGTTTTTCCCAACCTCACGAGTCATTCTCTTGAGGAAAAGAATTAGTGGCATCCAACAAAACCAAGGAAAGTCGTTCCCAGCCTATTATGAGCGTTTTAAGACATTAGTTGCTTCCTGTCCACAACACCAAATGAAGGAAGAGCTTCTCCTTCAATACGTCTATCAAGGACTTCTCCCCATTGAAAGACAAATGCTTGACGCTTCAGCAGGAGGAGCTTTGGTGGACAAAACGCCAACGGCTGCAAAGATCTTAATTGCAAATAGAGCGTTGAATGCACAACAATATGAAGGCGTTGGAGGAAGAGACTGATGTGATGTAAAACAGCACACAAATTAAACCCTTTTGTTGTCAAATTGTAGTACAGATGCAAGTAGGGATCGTTCTAGACCTGGGATTAGGAGGGCTTGCTAAAACCTTAAAACTGACTCAAAAACATTAAAACAAAGTTAAAAACGTTTGAAAAAACTCAAAAGACTCAAGACAAGTTCACAAGACTCAAAATAAGCTAAAAACACTCAAAACTGCCTAAAAACACTAACTAGGCAGTTTCTGACACTAAACACAATTTTGGACGAAAATAAGGGTTGGGTTTGACTTAAAACACTTAAAAACACAAACAAAACAAGTTTAAAGCTATTTGAAACAAGAAAGTAAAGGGGGGTTTTGTTTTAGACGAATTTAAACTACCAAAACAGATTGTAAAACTAAACAACTTTGAAAACTAATTTGGGAAATTAGATGGATGATGGGCTAGCTTGCGGCTCTTTCTCCACACATGACATGTATGCAAACGACTCGATTTCCAGTTACTCCTTCATTGAATTATGAACCACAATGCCCCAAATTAACCGTGACATCACTAGTTAACCCTCAGATTTTCCTTGTATTATTGGATTGGATGACATCATTTGACAACCCAAAGCATTCTTCAAAAGTTCCCTACATGACATCATAATAGAGATACAATCAAAGATCATTATGTTCAATGAAAATCATAAGCATTGACAAAGCACTTGCAACTATGACATCATGTCACTCATGCTAGGAATTGAACTTAACGCGATCGTGACTCGCAACCTTCACTACATATGAATATAAGTTTGTAACGATTATGTGAAACTCCCTTATACTCTAGCATCATATTTATGCATGCCAATTAAGTGTCGACCCTCAATCAACAAACACAAATAAGTTATCAATCAAACAGTTAAGCCAATTGCATTCACGATTCAAGAATTCATAACCGGAATTTATCAACTCATACTGCACACATAATCATGGCCGTGAAATCACCCCTAGCCAAGATGGGTTTAGCCACTCATGTTCACAGCAAAACGAAAGGAAAAGAAATTAAACATTATAAATATAGAACGAATTACACCTAGAATGCTCCAACAATTGATAGGAGCATATTTATGCAACTTAGTTAGCTTGTTTTCATGCATTTACGTTGTTAGTTCTTAGTTAATTTTGTATTTTAAGCTATTTTCGTGTATTTGTAGGTTCAAAGTGTCAAGATGGCAAAAAGGAGCAATTTGGAGCATTCTAGAGCATTTTTGGGCCAAGATTGGGTAGTGCAAGCATGGAGGCAAGTTGATGGACGAAATTGAAGATATAAAGGCTTGAAATCAGCTAAGAAGATGGAAGAAAGAAGTCAAAGATAAAGAAGATAAGGAATCAGCTCAAAAGAAGGAGAATTATCCAAAACAACCTAATCTTATCTTATCTTATCCAATCCTTATCTTATCTTATCCTAATCTTATCCTAACCTGTTTTCTTCAGTTTAGGGGACTTAAAACCTGATTTCTAGAAGTCCTATCCATTCTCCTACAAAAGTGGCGCCCCAAACTCTTCTAGAAACCCCAAAATTTGCCCAGAAACACATTCTTTCTAGAAGCCTAAAAATCTAGCGCCTCCCTCCTTTCTAGAAGGTCTTTTCCTTGCCTTGCAAGGCTCCCTGCCTTATCCCTTTGTGCCGTGCCTTCTCACTCCCATTCCCTCTTGGATTCTGACTTATTAAGCCTTTTCCTTGTGGATTTGGGTTCTACAATCCTTTTCAGACATTAATTGGACCACAATTCCTTTTCTAAAGTGATTGCCGCACCTAGAGTCCTAAATCCATGTTTTCTGCTAAGTCCAAGCCCTAATCTGATTACTCTAGGGTTTGTGATATATTTATAAACAAGTTAGAGGATTGCCGCACCATGCATCCACCTCCATACACATCTCATAACTCATCCTACACCACTAAACCTTCAGAAAACCATACTTTGCCGCAGAGAAGAGAAGAGAAGGCTTGCCGTGCAACCATTGGAGTTTCTTGGAGTTCTTTCTTCTCTTGTTTGATCTTCATGTTTAATTTAACTTGCTTTTCAATTATGTTGAACATGTGGAACTAATTCCGTTGTAGTTAGAGGTGGAATCAAAGCCATGGACATATGTTTGATATGAATTGATTACCTTCAGTTATTGTTTCATAAATTGTGAATGTGGTTTGCTTAACTGTTTTATTAAGAACTTGTTTTTGTGTGTTGATTAAGGAGATCTACTTAGTTTGCATGCATGAATTTGATGCTAGGATATTGATAGGAGCATATTTATGCGACTTAGTTAGTGTGTTTTCTTGCATTTACTTAGTTATTTGTTGTTTATTATAGTGTCTTAAGTCATTTTCGTGTGTTTGTAGGTCCTAGAAGCAAAGTACGCAAAAGGATGCAATTTGGAGCATTTTAGAGCAGTTTTGGGCCAACAATGGATATCACAAGATTGGAGCAAGATGGATGGACGAATTTGAAGTTCAAGAGAGGCTAGGAATATGCAAAAGAGTTGAAGAAATAAATCCAAGTTAAAGAAGATAAGGAATCAGCTACAAAGAAGGAGAATTATCCAAAACATTATCCAAACTACCTTATCTTATCCAAACCTTATCCTATCCTATCCTAATCCTTTCCTAACTTAATTCCTGCTGCAAAAGGGATTCAATTTCAGTTTAGGAGACCTTAAAACCTGATTTCTAGGAACCTTATCCCTTCCTATAAAGGTGCCGCACCTATCCCCTTCTAGAAACGCCAAAATCAGCCAAATAACACTCTTTCTAGAAGTCCCTAAAAAAGTGGCGGCCCAAGCCTTCTAGATGCATGATCCAGCCGCACCTTTATCCTAATACCCTTTGGTTTTTGGTCTTCTAGATGTCCTATTTCCTGCTAGGATTACATAAACCCTTCCACCTTAGGATTGTGTTTTATTTTCCTACACAAACTACATTTTGTAATCCTTTTCCTACACCATCTAATTGTGCCGCACCCTCCCTCTATATATTCACATATTTGCTGCACCATTCAACACACCATCTCTCATTCACATATCTCTACACCACAAATCAGCCATACCCTCTTGTGCCGCAGCTTGCAAGGAAGAAAGGACTCTGGAGCATTTTCTAGGTGTTTTCTATCTTTGTTCAATGTTTAAGTTTATTTATGTTTGTTTGTTTGTGGACATGAGGAACTAATTCCTTTATAGTTAGAGGTGAATTTGAAGCCATGATTATATGTTTTATATGAATTGATTACATCTAGTTATTGTTTCTTAAGACGAGAATGTGATTTGCTTAACTGAGTTATTAAGACTTGTTTGTGTGTGTTAATTGGGGGTCGACACTTAATTTGCATGCATGAATTTGATGCTAGAGTATAAGGGAGTTTCACCTAATCGTTATGAACTTATATTCACAAGTAGTAAAGGTTGCTAGTCACAATCATGTTAAGTAAATTCGTCAAAAACCAAAACCCCCTTTTACTTTCTTGTTTCAAAGTGTCTAAAATCTGTTTTGTTTGTGTTTTAGAGTCTTTTGAGTCAAGTCAAAACCTTAAATTCGTCCAAAGAAGTGTTTAGAGTCCAAAACTGCCCAGATTGTGTTTTTAGGCAGTTTTGAGTGTTTTTAGCTTGTTTTGAGTCCCTTGAGTCTTTCCATACGTTTTTAACTTTGTTTTTGTGTTTTAGAGTCAGTTTAGAGGTTTTAGCAAGCCCTCCTAATCCCCGGTTTAGAACGATCCCTACTTGCATTTATACTACGATTTGACAACAAGAGGGTTTAATTTGAGTGCTTAACTTTTATCACATCAAATTTTGGCGCCGTTGCCAGGGATTAGCAATCCCTTGTGTTTGCCGTGTGTTTTTTCTTTTACTTTGATTTCTGATTGTTGTTTCGTTTCTTGTTTTAGGTACTAGTTTATGACTCGAAGTTCTCAAACAGTTCGTGAGCATATCTTGGAGTTTGACGACGATTTTGAATGGATATTGAGAAGAAAGAGGAGGCATCCAGAACCTAGTGAACCTAGTTCAAGCTCAGAGGCCGAATCTGAATTTGAAGAAGAAGAACAAGCCATGGCTATGGATAATCGTACAATTATGGAACTTTCAGCCTCAGGATTGGCCAATGCCGCACCCCTTTGCATTCAATACCCCGCGGCTGCTCAAGGCAAGACCGATGAGTTCGAATTGAAGTCAAGCTTGTTGCATCATGTTCCCAAATACCATGGGCTGTCCATGGAAGATCCAAACAAGCATCTTAAGGAGTTCGAAGTGGTTTGTTCTAGCATGACACCCATCAATGTCGATGGGAACATTTTGATGATGAAGGCTTTTCCATTCTCTCTTTTGGAAAAGGCTAAAGATTGGCTTTATGAATTAGCACCCGGAACGGTCACTTCTTGGGAAAGCATGAAGAGGGCGTTTTTAGAGAAGTTCTTCCCCACTTCGAGAGTCATTCTCTTGAGGAAGAAAATTAGTGGAATTCAACAAAGCCAAGGAAAGACATTCCCAGCATACTATGAGCGTTTTAAAGCCCTTGTCGCGTCATGTCCTCAACATGAAATGAAAGAAGAGCTTCTACTTCAATACTTCTATGAAGGACTTCTTCCCATTGAGCGACAAATGCTAGATGCTTCAGCGGGAGGTGCATTGGTTGACAAAACACCAATAGTTGCGAAGACCCTAATTGCCAACCGAGCATTGAATGCACAACAATACGAAGGACTTGGACAAAGAGAGTCTCCACGGCAGCAAGTCCATGAGGTAAGTTCCAATTCCGACATTCAAACTCAATTAGCTAACCTCACTTCCATTGTGACTCAGATGGCCGAAGGAATGAAGATACAAGGACCAAGTGTTTGTGGCGTGTGTTCTATGCAAGGACATCCAACTGACCAATGCCCTCAATTGATTGAGAATGGAGGATGGGAATCTGCCATTGCCATGGGTTTTGGGAGTCAAAATCAACCACGCAATGATCCATACTCCAACACTTACAATCCGGGTTGGAGAGATCATCCAAATTTCAAGTAGAGGGAACCTCAACAACCTCAACAACAAAGTGGATTTAGGCAGCAACCTCCAGGTTTCTATTCAAAACCATACACGCATACACAACCCCAAGCACAACCTACCCAAACCAAATCAGGTATGTCCGTAGATAATGATCAAATTTTTCAATTACTAACTTCTATGTCGCAGAGCATGCAAATTAGAGATAAAAAGGAGGACGATTTGGATAAGCGAGTAGGACAGATTTCAGAGTTCCTAGGGCAATTCCAAGAACAAGGCAAACTTCCTAGCTCAACCATTGTGAATCCAAAGGGAGGATTTGAATCTGCCAAAGCCATTATGTTGAGAAGTGGAAAAGAAGTTGGAACCAGCCCACAACCATCCAAATCAAGCCAAAAAGAGGATGAAAAGTTGCTGATTGAGGAGGAGGAACAAGCCAAACCCACGGCAAGGGGGGATCAACCCTTGCCGCAGCCATCTTTCACTCCCAAACCATCCAATTCGGCCAAGGTAAGTCCTAACTCAAATTTTTCAAGTTATATTCCACTAAATGTGCCCTTTCCTAGCAGGTTTAAGCAATCAAGGAAAGAAGAGAACGAGAAGGACATTCTGGAAACCTTTCGGAAAGTACAAGTCAATATTCCACTCCTTGATGCAATCAAGCAAGTTCCAAATTATGCCAAATTTTTGAAAGAGCTTTGCACAACAAGGAAAAGAATTTCAAACAAAGAGGTGGTCCAGGTAAGTGAGAATGTTTCTGCGGTGTTACAAAGGAAATTACCCCCTAAATGCAAAGATCCGGGTAGTTTTACGATTCCCTGTGTTATTGGCAATACTAAATTTGAACATGCTATGTTAGACTTAGGAGCTTCGATTAATGTCATGCCTTACTCAATTTACGCATCTATGAATTTAGGAGAGCTAAAACATGATGGTGTTATAATTCAATTAGCCGATCGTTCTAATTCATATCCGAAAGGAGTTTTGGAAGATGTCTTTGTGCAGGTGGATAACTTGATATTCCCAGCAGATTTCTATGTTTTAGAGATGGAGGAGTCACCCAATGTTACCCCATTGCCGATCCTACTTGGGAGGCCCTTCATGAAAACAGCACGTACCAAGATCGATGTGTTCAAGGGGACTTTAACAATGGAATTTGATGGGGAAGTGATTGATTTCAATCTTTCTGAAACTATTAAATATCCTAAAGATGATCATTCTTGTTTTTCTATTGATGCATTTGATTCATTGGCACAGGAATTCCTTGACTCATTGGATGAAGATCCCCTTGAAACAACAATTGCACAAGGAATTGGAATGAAGCCCAATCTGGCCGTACCTAGTGAGGAACAAGCCGAGATTGTGGCTGCCTTTGACTCATTGCCACGACATCATGGTACGTCTCCTAACCCAATTCCAATTCCCGGTTCTACTAATACGTTGTTACCTTCTGTGATTCAGGCCCCTATTCTTGAACTTAAGCCACTACCGGATCATTTAAAGTACGTCTTCTTGGGAGATGAAGAGACATTGCCCGTCATTGTCTCTGCATCACTCACGGCAACAGAAGAGGAGAAGTTGATTTGGGTGTTGAAGGAGCACAAAACAGCCATTGGTTGGACATTGGCCGATATTAGAGGGATTAGCCCTACAACATGCATGCATAGCATACTTCTAGAGGATTGGGCTAAACCAACTCGAGAGGCTCAACGCCGACTCAACCCTCCAATGATGGAAGTTGTGAAGAAGGAGATTATCAAGCTTCTCGATTGTGGAGTGATCTATCCAATTTCGGATAGCCGTTGGGTTTCACCGGTTCAAGTTGTTCCAAAGAAATCCGGAGTTACTGTGGTGGAGAATTGATAGGAGCATATTTATGCGACTTAGTTGGCTTGTTCTTGTGCATTTATGTTGTGTTTTCTTAGTTATTTTAGTGTTTAAAGCCATTTTCCTGTGTATCTAGGTCCTAAAGACAAAATATGCAAGAAGATGCATTTTGGAGCATTTTGGAGCAAAATTGGGCTTGGAATGGATATCACATGTTTGGAGCAAAAGGAATGGACGAAATTGAAGACTTGAAGATGTAAGGATTCCTAATCAAAGAAGGATTCCTAATCAAAGAAGGATTCCTAATCAAAGAAGGATTCCTAATCAACGAAGGATTCCTAATTGAAGATGGATTCCTAGAAGAATGAGGAATCCTACTCACATAAGGATTCCTACTCAAACAAGGATTCCTACTTGAAGTAGGAAAGTTAAGCCAAGGTTTCCTATTTTGGTTTGCCTTTCCTAATCCTTAATGTTTCCAAATTCCAGCAACTTTGAAGGCTTCCTTTGCATTCTAGGACACAAATTGAAGGACCTAGACCACCTAAGAACCCTTGCCGCACCTCCTTACCCCTTTCCTCTGATAGGAGCATATTTATGCTACTTAGTTAGTGTGTTTCCTTGCATTTGCTTAGCTATTTGTTGCTTAGTATAGTGTTTAAAGTCATTTTCGTGTGTTTTTAGGTCCAAGAAGCAAAGTTGGCAAAAAGATGCATTTTGGAGCATTTTAGAGCAAATCTGGGCTTGGAATGGATAGCACAAGCAATGGGCATGAAGATGGACGAATTTGGAGTTTAAATGGAGTTGGGATTATATTTCAAGGTTGGAGAAATAAATTCAAATCATTGAAGATAAGGAATCAGCTCAAAAGAAGGAGAATTATCCAAAACATTATCCAAAACAACCTTATCTTATCTTATCTTATCCAATTCTTATCTTATCTTATCAAACCTTATCCTATCCTAATCCTTTTCTAATTCAATTTCTGGTACAATGAGGGTTTTAATTTCAGTTTAGGAGACATAAAAACCTTATCTCCTCCATGCCGCACCTAGCCTTCTAGAATATCTGATTTCCTTGCCTTGCAAGGCTTTCTAGAAGCCTTATCCCTCCTTATCCAAATCTGCCGCACCTTAGGCCCTTTCCCATTGGAAATCTGATTGTTTTGAGCCTATTTCTGAATGGATTTGGTTTTCTAGAAGTCCCAATCTGATTCACCTAGGGTTTTGGTGCCTATATATATACAAATCAATCCTTTGCCGTGCACACCACCCATCCATACGAATTCTACACCACCCATCCATACGAATTCTACACCACCCTCCATACACAACCAATCACGCCAGAAATCATCCCCTACCCCCTGCCGTGCCATATCATCCACACAAACCCAGAAAACCCCTCTTGTGCCGCAGCTATTCAAGGAAGGAGAAGGTGCCACTCTAAGTCGTGACTACTGCTGGAGCGTTCTTAGGTGTTGTCTATCTTTGTTTTTAATGTTTCAATTCAGTATTCTTTGTTTAATTGCTGTCATGAGGAACTAAACCCCTATTAGTTAGAGGGGGAATTTGAAGCCATGAATATATGTTTCTTATGATTTGATTCACTCCAGTTACGATTTCATAAAGTATGAATGTGGTTTACTTTTCTGTGCTTATTAAGAACTTGTTTATGTATGTGGGTTGGGGGTCGACACTTGATTTGCATGCATAAATTTGATGCTAGGATATAAGGGAATTTCACCTAATCGTTATGAACTTATATTCACAAGTAGTAAAGGTTGCTGGTCACAATCATGTTAAGTAAACCCTAGGCTGGATTAACATGCGTCTTCCATAGTTATGAATGCCTTGTCAATGTTTATGATTTCCATGGAACTTAATGATCTTTGATATGTATCTCTATCATGCGTATTCCATAGTTAGGGAACTTGATAAGAATAATTTGGTTGTGATGCGTTATCCATTCAATTCAATGAACTTAGGGAAATCTGAGAATTAATTAGTTCTATACAATTAATTTGGAGCATTGTCATTCATAGTTTATCGAAAGAGTAACTGGGAATCAAGTTGTATGCATATGTTTATGTGTGGATAAGGATCCCTCTAACTAGCCATTCACCCATCTAAGTCCCCAATTTCGTGCAGATTTCATTAAGTACTTTAAGTTTCTTGTTTTGTTTTCAAATTCGTTCAAAAACAAATCCCCCTTTACTTGTTGAGTCATATTAGTTAAAATCTGTTTTGATTTGTGTTTTTAAGTGTCTTGAGTCAAGTTAAAGTCTATTTTCGTCCAAAGTAGTGTTAGAGTTCAAAACTGCCCAGTTTGTGTTTTTAGGCAGTTTTGAGTGTTTTTTGTGCTGTTTTGAGTCTTTTGAGTTGTTTTAGTGTTTTAGAATTTAGTCTTGCATTCTTTGAGTCTAGTTTAGTGTTTTAAACTTTGTTTTTACGTTTTTGAGTCTTATTTGTGTTGATTAGCATCCCTAGTTAATCCCCGGTTTAGAACGATCCCTACTTGCATCTTTACTACAATTGTCATCAATAGGGTTTAATTTGTGTGTCAAGTAATTCTCACATCAAATTTTGGCGCCGTTGCCGGGGATTAGCAAACTTGCTAATCTCCCTAGTTTCTGCCGTGTATTCTAACTTGTTTTTGTTTCTGTTTTGCTTAGTTTTCTGATTTGTTTTGTTTTCTTTGTTTTAGGTACTAGTGTATGACTCGAAGTTCTCAACCCGTTCACGCACATATCTTGGAGTTTAACGACGATTTTGAGCGAGATTTGAGAAGGAAGAGGAAGCACCCAGAACCTGATCTACTTAGTTCAAGTTCTAATTCCGAATCTGAAGTTGAAATTGAAGAAGATTTGGAAGAGGAGCACGACATGGCTGCAGATAACCGAACAATCAAAGAACTTTCAGCCTCGGGATTGGACGATGCGACCCCTTTATGCATTCAATATCCTAGGGCGGCTCAAGGCAAAACTGATGAGTTTGAATTGAAGTCTAGCTTGTTGCACCACATCCCCAAATTCCACGGGTTGTCCATGGAAGATCCAAACAAGCACTTGAAGGAATTTGAAGTGGTTTGTTCAAGCATGACCCCTGTCAATGTTGATGGGAGTATATTGAAGATGAAAGCCTTTCCATTCTCTCTTTTGGAAAAGGCTAAGGATTGGCTCTACGAACTAGCACCTGGAACCGTTACTTCGTGGGAAAGCATGAAGCGCGCATTCTTAGAGAAATTTTTCCCAACTTCAAGAGTCATTCTCTTGAGGAAAAAGATAAGTGGCATTCAACAAAGCCGAGGGGAATCGTTTCCAGCCTATTATGAGCGGTTCAAGGCGCTTGTTGCTTCTTGTCCACAACACCAAATGAAGGAAGAGCTTCTCCTCCAATATTTCTATGAAGGACTTCTCCCCATTGAGAGACAAATGCTTGATGCTTCAGCGGGAGGAGCTTTGGTTGACAAAACACCCGTGGCTGCCAAGACTCTAATTGCAAATCGAGCCTTGAATGCGCAACAATACGAAGGAGTTGGACAGAGAGAAGGGCCACGGCAACAACAAGTGAATGAGGTAAATGCAATTTCAGAATTACAATCTCAAATGGCTAATCTCACTCTTCTTTTGTCACAGGTTGTGGATGGAAACAAAGCACAAGGGCCGGCCATATGTGGAGTGTGTTCTATGCAGGGACATCTCAACGATCAATGCCCTCAATTGATTGAGAATGGGGGATGGGAAACTGCCCAAGCCGTGGGTTTCCAAGGCCAAACCCAACAAAGACACGACCCATACTCAAACACATACAATCCGGGATGGAGAGATCATCCAAACTTCAAGTGGAGGGATTCTCAGCAAGCACAGCCACAAAGTGGATTTAGACAGCCCCCTGGGATGTTTCCAAAGCCGTATGCAGCCCCACAACCTCACCCAACTTCGGCCCAAACCAATTCAGGTTCGTCGTTAAATAATGATAAAATTCTTCAAGCACTAACCTCTTTAATGCAGGACATGCAGAGCATAAAACATCAAGTTAAAGAGGTGGATGAATTGAAGAAACAAATGGGTCAAATGGCTGAATTCATGGGCCAATTCCGAGAACAAGGCAGATTGCCTAGTTCAACCATTGTTAATCCTAAGGGAGGATTTGAAACTGCCCAAGCAATCACGTTGAGAAGTGGTAAGCAGGTTGGAACTGATTCACAACCATCTAGATCAAGTCAAGAAGAGGACAAGAAGCTGCAATTGGAGGAGGATGAAGCACCCAAACCCACGGCAAGGAATGCACAATCCTTGCCGCAGCCAATCCCCACTCCTAAACCGTCCTCAACCATCAAGGTAAGTTCCAATATGAATTCCTCAAGCTCTACTCCACTAAGTGTGCCCTTTCCTGGCAGGTTGCGGCAATCAAAGAAAGAGGATGCTGAAAAAGACATTCTAGAGACATTCCGGAAAGTTCAAGTCAATATCCCACTCCTTGATGCAATAAAGCAAGTCCCAAGGTATGCTAAGTTTCTGAAAGAGCTTTGTACAACAAGGAGAAGGATTTCTAACAAAGAAGTGGTTCAAGTAAGTGAGAATGTCTCTGCTGTTTTACAAAGGAAATTACCCCCTAAATGCAAAGATCCGGGTAGTTTTACAATTCCTTGCGTTATTGGTAGTACTAAGTTTGAACATGCCATGTTAGACTTAGGTGCATCTATAAATGTCATGCCATACTCTATTTATGCATCTATGAATTTAGGAGAGCTTAAAAATGATGGTGTTATTATCCAATTAGCCGATCGTTCTAATGCATATCCAAAAGGAGTTTTGGAAGATGTTTTGGTGCAGGTTGGAAATCTGATTTTTCCAGCGGATTTTTATGTGCTTGACATGGAGGATACACCCCATTCTACCCCATTGCCGATCCTCCTTGGGAGACCTTTCATGAAAACAGCCCGCACCAAGATCGATGTGTTCAAAGGGACGTTGACAATGGAATTTGATGGGGAAGTTATTGATTTCAATCTTGCTGAAACTATTAAATTTCCTAAAGAAAATCATTCTTGTTTTGCTATTGATATATTCGATGAATTGGCGCAGGATTACCTCGATTCCTTGGATAGGGACCCCCTTGAATCAACAATTGCACAAGGAATTGGGCAAAAACCCAATATTGCCGTGCCTACAAGTAAAGAAGAGGCCGAGATGGTGGCTGCCCTAGAGTCACTACCTCAGCACCATGGTAAGCCTTCAAAACCAATTTCAATTCCAATTTCTACTAACAAGTTGTTACCCTCAGTGATTCAGGCACCCGTACTTGAGCTTAAACCATTGCCGGATCATTTGAAGTACGTCTTTTTGGGAGATAACGAGACATTGCCCGTCATTGTATCCTCCACACTCACGGCAACAGAGGAAGGAAAGTTAATTCAGGTGTTGAAAGAGCACAAAACAGCCATTGGATGGACATTGGCCGATATTAGGGGGATTAGCCCTACAACATGCATGCATCGCATACTTCTAGAGGAGGGGGCTAAACCAACTCGAGAGGCTCAACGTCGACTCAACCCTCCAATGATGGAAGTTGTGAAGAAGGAGATTATAAAGCTTCTTGATTGTGGAGTAATTTATCCAATCTCAGATAGCCGTTGGGTTTCACCGGTGCAATGTGTTCCAAAGAAATCCGGAGTCACTGTGGTGAAGAATGCCGAGAATGAACTTGTGCCCACACGTATCCAAACAGGTTGGAGAGTGTGCATTGACTATAGGAAGCTAAACGCCACCACGAGGAAGGACCACTTCCCTTTGCCGTTCATTGATCAAATGCTTGAAAGGTTAGCCGGTCATTCTTTTTATTGTTTTCTTGATGGGTACTCTGGATATAATCAGATTGTTATAGCTCCGGATGACCAAGAAAAGACCACTTTCACGTGCCCCTTTGGTACCTTTGCCTATCGTCGCATGCCATTCGGTTTATGCAATGCACCTGCCACCTTTCAAAGATGCATGGTAAGTATCTTTTCAGATTTTGTGGAGAAGATTATTGAGGTATTCATGGATGATTTTAGTGTTTTTGGGGATTCGTTTGATGGGTGCTTAGATAATCTCACTTTGATTCTAAAACGTTGCATTGAAACTAACCTTGTTTTGAATTGGGAAAAATGTCACTTTATGGTAAAACAAGGCATAGTTTTAGGTCATATCATTTCAGAAAGGGGAATTGAGGTTGATAAATCAAAAATAGATCTTGTACGCTACTTACCCTCTCCTACTTCGGTTAGAGAGGTTCGTTCTTTTCTTGGACATGCAGGATTCTATAGGCGATTCATCAAGGACTTTTCAAAGATTTCAAACCCTCTTTGCCGTCTCCTCCAGAAAGATGTAGCTTTTGACTTCAACGAGGAATGTGAGAAGGCATTCAACCACCTCAAAGAGATGCTAACTTCGGCCCCCATCATAGTCCCACCAGATTGGAGCCTTCCTTTTGAGCTTATGTGTGATGCTTCGGATTATGCATTAGGAGCTGTTTTGGGACAAAGGAAGGACAAGAAGCCCCATGTCATCTATTATGCATCTCGGACCTTGAATGATGCACAATTGAATTACTCTACCACTGAAAAAGAACTTCTTGCTGTTGTGTTTGCTTTAGATAAGTTTCGTTCTTATTTACTTGGTACTAAAGTTATTATTTACACTGACCATGCAGCTTTGAAGTATTTGTTCACCAAGAAAGAGGCCAAACCAAGACTCATTCGCTGGATGCTTCTTCTCCAAGAGTTCGATATTGAAATCCGGGACAAGAAGGGGAGTGAAAACGTGGTGGCTGATCACTTGAGCCGTATGGTGCAAGAGGAGGATGCCGTGCCTATCCAAGAGACATTCCCAGATGAGCAGCTGATGTCCATCAAGGTAAGTGAGCCATGGTATGCCGATGTAGTAAATTATTTGGTGTCTAAACACATTCCAAGAGAGCTAAACAAGCACCAAAGTGATAAACTTAAAAAGGATGCACGTTCTTATGTTTGGGATGACCCATATTTGTGGAAATATTGCCCTGATCAGGTTCTACGTAGGTGTGTGCATGATTCTGAGTTTAATTCAATTTTAACTTTTTGTCACACCTATGCATGTGGAGGTCACTTTGGTACTCAAAGAACAGCACATAAAGTTTTAGAATGTGGATTTTATTGGCCTACTATCTTTAGAGATGCTAGAACTTTTTGTATGACTTGTGATAGATGTCAAAGAACGGGCAATATAGGTCCTAAACAACAAATGCCGCAGCACCCCATATTTAGTGTTGAAATCTTTGATGTTTGGGGTATTGATTTCATGGGTCCTTTTCCTTCCTCACATGGTTTCCTTTATATTTTGCTTGCTGTGGATTATGTGTCGAAATGGGTGGAAGCAAAAGCCACCCGAACTAATGATTCTAAAGTGGTTGCAGATTTTGTTAGAACTAACATATTTGCTAGATTTGGAATGCCAAGAGTCCTAATCAGTGATGGGGGTTCCCATTTTTGCAATCGAACCATTGAGGCGCTGCTCAAGAAGTATAATGTCACGCATAAGGTTTCAACACCTTATCACCCTCAAACCAGTGGGCAAGCCGAGGTTTCAAATAGAGAAATCAAGCAGATTTTGGAGAAAACTGTAGGGCCAACTCGGAAGGATTGGAGTTTGCGTTTGAATGATGCATTGTGGGCATATCGCACTGCCTATAAAACCCCAATTGGAATGTCCCCATTTCGGCTAGTCTATGGGAAACCATGTCATCTTCCCGTCGAGTTAGAACATCGTGCACATTGGGCTGTCAAAACATTCAACATGGACATTGATGCCGCAGGTCTTCATAGAAAGCTTCAATTGAATGAGTTAGAAGAAATTAGGAATGAAGCTTATGAGAATGCACGGATCTACAAGGAGAAAACAAAGGCATTCCATGACAAGATGATTCGTAGCAAGCTG
Organism: Heteromeles arbutifolia; assembly: GCA_024362995.1. Taxonomy (NCBI): domain Eukaryota; kingdom Viridiplantae; phylum Streptophyta; class Magnoliopsida; order Rosales; family Rosaceae; genus Heteromeles; species Heteromeles arbutifolia. Next base: position 29,546,225 of record JANCRC010000002.1, on the reverse strand, counting down.
TTCTCTATAGGGCAGAAAGTGTTACTTTTCAATTCTCGCCTTCGTCTATTTCCAGGTAAGTTGCGTTCTAAGTGGATTGGTCCTTTTGTGGTTACTAATGTTTTTCCTCATGGTGCAGTCCAAATTCAAAGTTTAAAAACGCAACAAGAATTCAAAGTGAATGGACATCGATTGAAGCCATATTATGAGCACTTTGAAGAGCACATTACGGAGGATATATCCCTTAATGCCATGAGCCCCATTGAAGAATAGAGGGAAGGTTCGTCCGGCTGGAAGACGTTAAAGCAAGCGCTTCTTGGGAGGCAACCCATGCAAATAAAGACGACCTAGGAACTCTCCGGCTCCAAAACCAGATTTGCGTTTCTAAACCCTACTCTTTATTGCTTTTCCTTTGCCATTTTGTTATGTTAGTTAGTTGTGTTGATTGCTGTTTGCTTTCTGTGAGTATATGTTTGAAACATTGAGGACAATGTTTGGTTTAAGTGTGGGGGGGTAACAAAGTGTTTTTTGCATGAAATTCGTGGGTTTTTATCACCTATCACTTTGAATGTTGTTTTCAGTGTTTTTAAGTGTTTTTAAGCTGTTTTGGTGTCTTTTAGTGTGTTTTGAAAAGAAACTCCGAAAATACCATAAAAATTTGAAAAATTGTTTTGAAAAACCCAAAAAGAGTTGTTTTTGTGTGTTTGTTTGTGTCTTAGGGTACCTTCCAACACAATGATGAGGATTTGGTTTTTAATTGCATAACTGTTAAAGAAAGTTACAAACTTGGATTGACGTTTGATATACTCTTTGGTTTATGCTTGGTTATAGTTGACATTCATGAATTCACATGTAATCACAAAAAGGATAAAATCAGTTTTTGTAACATGCTTGAAGGAAGTAACTCAAACTAACGCTACAACCCTGAGAGACTTGAGCTTTAACGTTCTTTGGAGAGTTAAAAATCTGTGCATTCTTTGTTTTCTAAAGTCGTTGCATGATCTCATTATTCTTTGCTTGGTTGCTACTTAGAAGGCGTTTCATCATTTAGTTCCAAATACTAGAACTCATACCCGTTTCATTCAAAGCATGAAATTGATTAGCATAACACATAATCAAGATGAAGTTGTTTAGTTTAAAACCAAAGCCAAAAAGCCTAACCCTTTGCATATGTGTTGTAGGTTTAACCCTTTTGAGCCTTGTTTAGCCTATGTTCTTTGTTTACCCACATTATCCTTACCTAGCCTAGATTAGGACCATCCTTACCCTTGTTCTTAAGGCATAGTGAGCATGACCTAAGAATGAATTCCCTTTGTTCGTTATTTGGGCAGAAAACAAGTGTGGGGGAAGGGATTGATGTGTCTGATTGTGTGCCAACAAGACAAACAAGGGCACGGGTAGAAAAAGAAAAGAAAAAAGAAAAGTTGTGAAAAAGTATGAGAAGTGTTCAAAATAAGTGAGATTGAAGCTCACAAGTGTTGATTGTTGAAGAAGGGGTCCAAAACGTTGAAATTGGCCCTAAATATGTGTTTTCTTCCCCTTTGTGTTCAAAGTGTACGGCTGCATTCAAGAAAGGGAGTTCTAAGAGTCATATTCATTGCTTTGCTTGCTATTGCTTTAAGAACGTTTGTTTTCCTTACCTTTCTTTGTTAGCCAATACCCCTAGCCCCGTTATAACCCTATACTTCAATCTTGAGTGTTATGTGTTTCAATATGTGGAGTTTGGGATTGGTATGATCATATGGTGTCCCTGGTTCTCGCGTCTAAGTAGTAGCATTCCATTCATGAGATCATATCTATACATGCATTCCAGAAATTGCTTTCTTTGTTATAAACATATATGTGAGTATTAGTTTTCATATTTACATCAATCTTCTCACATATAACTAGTGTAGGGAGTGTAGTCAGAAAATCTGTGTGATTGAGTGCATATCTGGTAAGGAATTGAGGGATTCTCTAAGGCATGTTACTACATTCAAAATGTTGTTTTAATTGATTAAATGCGAGCTAATGTGTGGTAACTTTGATTAAGTATGTGCTCAAGGGTAGGGATAACTAAAATCTGTGGGAGTAATGATCTTTGGCATGTTATGTATCATTGAAGATCCCTGAGGTGAACGTTGGAAGGTTTAGGTTATGTTTTGTTTGTTTTGTTTTGCTTGAGGACTAGCAAAAGCTAAGTGTGGGGGAATTTGATAGGAGCATATTTATGCTACTTAGTTAGTGTGTTTCCTTGCATTTGCTTAGCTATTTGTTGCTTAGTATAGTGTTTAAAGTCATTTTCGTGTGTTTTTAGGTCCAAGAAGCAAAGTTGGCAAAAAGATGCATTTTGGAGCATTTTAGAGCAAATCTGGGCTTGGAATGGATAGCACAAGCAATGGGCATGAAGATGGACGAATTTGGAGTTTAAATGGAGTTGGGATTATATTTCAAGGTTGGAGAAATAAATTCAAATCATTGAAGATAAGGAATCAGCTCAAAAGAAGGAGAATTATCCAAAACATTATCCAAAACAACCTTATCTTATCTTATCTTATCCAATTCTTATCTTATCTTATCAAACCTTATCCTATCCTAATCCTTTTCTAATTCAATTTCTGGTACAATGAGGGTTTTAATTTCAGTTTAGGAGACATAAAAACCTTATCTCCTCCATGCCGCACCTAGCCTTCTAGAATATCTGATTTCCTTGCCTTGCAAGGCTTTCTAGAAGCCTTATCCCTCCTTATCCAAATCTGCCGCACCTTAGGCCCTTTCCCATTGGAAATCTGATTGTTTTGAGCCTATTTCTGAATGGATTTGGTTTTCTAGAAGTCCCAATCTGATTCACCTAGGGTTTTGGTGCCTATATATATACAAATCAATCCTTTGCCGTGCACACCACCCATCCATACGAATTCTACACCACCCATCCATACGAATTCTACACCACCCTCCATACACAACCAATCACGCCAGAAATCATCCCCTACCCCCTGCCGTGCCATATCATCCACACAAACCCAGAAAACCCCTCTTGTGCCGCAGCTATTCAAGGAAGGAGAAGGTGCCACTCTAAGTCGTGACTACTGCTGGAGCGTTCTTAGGTGTTGTCTATCTTTGTTTTTAATGTTTCAATTCAGTATTCTTTGTTTAATTGCTGTCATGAGGAACTAAACCCCTATTAGTTAGAGGGGGAATTTGAAGCCATGAATATATGTTTCTTATGATTTGATTCACTCCAGTTACGATTTCATAAAGTATGAATGTGGTTTACTTTTCTGTGCTTATTAAGAACTTGTTTATGTATGTGGGTTGGGGGTCGACACTTGATTTGCATGCATAAATTTGATGCTAGGATATAAGGGAATTTCACCTAATCGTTATGAACTTATATTCACAAGTAGTAAAGGTTGCTGGTCACAATCATGTTAAGTAAACCCTAGGCTGGATTAACATGCGTCTTCCATAGTTATGAATGCCTTGTCAATGTTTATGATTTCCATGGAACTTAATGATCTTTGATATGTATCTCTATCATGCGTATTCCATAGTTAGGGAACTTGATAAGAATAATTTGGTTGTGATGCGTTATCCATTCAATTCAATGAACTTAGGGAAATCTGAGAATTAATTAGTTCTATACAATTAATTTGGAGCATTGTCATTCATAGTTTATCGAAAGAGTAACTGGGAATCAAGTTGTATGCATATGTTTATGTGTGGATAAGGATCCCTCTAACTAGCCATTCACCCATCTAAGTCCCCAATTTCGTGCAGATTTCATTAAGTACTTTAAGTTTCTTGTTTTGTTTTCAAATTCGTTCAAAAACAAATCCCCCTTTACTTGTTGAGTCATATTAGTTAAAATCTGTTTTGATTTGTGTTTTTAAGTGTCTTGAGTCAAGTTAAAGTCTATTTTCGTCCAAAGTAGTGTTAGAGTTCAAAACTGCCCAGTTTGTGTTTTTAGGCAGTTTTGAGTGTTTTTTGTGCTGTTTTGAGTCTTTTGAGTTGTTTTAGTGTTTTAGAATTTAGTCTTGCATTCTTTGAGTCTAGTTTAGTGTTTTAAACTTTGTTTTTACGTTTTTGAGTCTTATTTGTGTTGATTAGCATCCCTAGTTAATCCCCGGTTTAGAACGATCCCTACTTGCATCTTTACTACAATTGTCATCAATAGGGTTTAATTTGTGTGTCAAGTAATTCTCACATCATCCTCTTCCTTGCCGTGCAAGGGAGAGGGTTATTTCCTGTTTCCTTGCATTAAAACACATTCCTTTTTAATTTAAAGTCCTGGCCGCACATCCCTGGCACTTTCCCTTAGTTTTCTGATTTTGTTTCCTCTTTCTAGATGTTTTTGACTTAATTTCTGATTACCAAAATAAGTTAGGGTTTTAATTTCCCTAAAACCTTTAAATAAACTTCCTTGTTGCAGCCACAAATCATCCATCCACACAACCTGTCTCGCCAGAATTCCTTCCCCAACCCTAGCCGCACCTATCCTTCACCATTCTCCATAATTTCTGACCAAAAACACTCTCTGCCGCACCATACATCGATCCTAGCCATAAACCCAGCCTTCTACACCATTCATAATCCCAAAAACTCACCAACAACCCTTGTGCCGCAGCAAAGAGGAAGGAGGAAAGCCCTTGGATGCGCCTGCCATTCAAGTTAGGATTGCTGGAGCGTTTAGGTGTTTTCTTTCTTTTATTTTCAATGTATAAACTTGTTATTCTTTGTTCTGCGATTATGAGGAACTAAATCCCTTTTGGCTAGGGGAAGATTCAAAGCCATGAACATACTTGCAATATGAATTGATTACCTTCAGTTGTGATTTCATAAGTTGTGAATTCAATTTGTTTAACTGCTTGATTGATAACTTATTTGTGTATGTTTATTAAGAGTGCACACTTAATTTGCATGCATGAATATGATGCTAGAATATAAGGGAGTTTCACCTAATAGTTACAAACTTATATTCACAAGTAGTGGAGGTCGCTTATAAACGATCGCGTTAAATGAATTCTTGGCAGGAGTTTCATGCTCATCATAGTAACGAATGCCTCGTCAATACTTATAGTTCTCATGATGCTTAATGATCTGTGATTGTATCTTTATTGTGCTGTTCACGTAAAGAACTTTTAGAGAATGCTTTGAATTGTTGTATGCGCTTTCCCATCCAATTCAATAACTTAAGGAGAACTTGAAGGTTAATTTAAGCGGACCTAATTAACCTGGGGTGTTGAGTTTCATGATTTATCGAAAGAACAACTGAAAATTGGTTTATGTGCAAGTGTGTCATGTGTGGAGAAGAATCCTCTAGCTAGCCCATCATCCATAAGTTTTACCAAATTCGTCCAAAATCTGTTTTAGTTTACAATCTGTTTGTTTTGTTTTCAAATTCGTCAAAACCCAATCCCCTTTTACTTTGTTGAGTCATATTAGTTAGAAATTGATTTAGTTTGTGTTTTTGAGTGTTTTGAGTCAAGTTAGAATCTATTTTCGTCCAAAGTAGTGTTTAGAGTCTAAAACTGCCCAGTTTGTGTTTTTGATAGGAGCATATTTATGCTACTTAGTTAGTGTGTTTCCTTGCATTTGCTTAGCTATTTGTTGCTTAGTATAGTGTTTAAAGTCATTTTCGTGTGTTTTTAGGTCCAAGAAGCAAAGTTGGCAAAAAGATGCATTTTGGAGCATTTTAGAGCAAATCTGGGCTTGGAATGGATAGCACAAGCAATGGGCATAAAGATGGACGAATTTGGAGTCTAAATGAAGTTGGGAATATGTTTCAAGGTTGGAGAAATAAATTCAAATCATTGAAGATAAGGAATCAGCTCAAAAGAAGGAGGATTATCCAAAACATTATCCAAACAACCTTATCTTATCTTATCTTATCCAATCCTTATCTTATCTTAACAAACCTTATCCTATCCTAATCCATTTCTAATTCAATTCCTGGTACAATGAGGGTTTATTTTCTGATTGGGGGACATTTAAATTAAGTTTCTAGAAACCCTAAGCCTTGCCGCACCTAGCTTTCCAGAAAACCTGATTTCCTTGCCTTGCAAGGCTTTCTAGAAGCCTTATCCCTCCTTATCCAAGTCTGCCGCACCTTAGGCCCTTTCCCATTGGAAATCTGATTGTTTTGAGCCTATTTCTGGATGGATTTGGCTTTCTAGAAGTCCTAATCTGATTCACCTAGGGTTTTTGGTGCTTATATATATATATATTAAAACACCCTTTGCCGTGCACACCACCCTCCATACACAACCATTCACGCCAGAAATCATCCACCACTCCCTGCCGTGCATATCATCCACACAAACCCAGAAAACCCCTCTTGTGCCGCAGCTATTCAAGGAAGGAAGGAGAAGGTGCCACTCTAAGTCGTGACTACTGCTGGAGCGTTCTTAGGTGTTGTCTATCTTTGTTTTTAATGTTTCAATTCAGTTTTCTTTGTTTAATTGCTATCATGAGGAACTAAACCCCTATTAGTTAGAGGGGGAATTTGAAGCCATGAATATATGTTTCTTATGATTTGATTTACTCCAGTTATGATTTCATAAATTGTGAATGTGGTTTGCTTAACTGTTTTATTAAGAACTTGTTCTTGTGTGTTGATTAAGGATGCATACTTAGTTTACATGCATGAATTTGATGCTAGAATATAAGGGAATTTCACCTAATCGTTATGAACTTATATTCACAAGTAGTAAAGGTTGCTAGTCACAATCATGTTAAGTAAACCCTAGGCTGGATTAACATGTGTCTTCCATAGTTATGAATGCCTTGTCAATGTTCATGATTTCCATTGAACTTAATGATCTTTGTTGAATGTCTCTATCCTGCGTATTCCATAGTTAGGGAGTTTGAGAAAGAATAATTTGGTTGTGATGCGTTATCCATTCAATTCAATGAATCTAGGGAAATCTGGGAATTGATTAGTTCAATACAATTAATTCGGAACATTGTCATTCATGGTTTATCGAAAGAGTAACTGGGAGTCAAGTTGTGTGCATATGTTTATGTGTGGATAAGGATCCCTCTAACTAGCCATTCACCCATTTAAATCACCAATTTCGTACAAAACTAAGTCTAGTTTACAATTCTGTTTTGCTTAAGTTTAAATTCGTTCAAAACCAATCCCCTGATTTTAGTTTGTGTTAGTAAGGTCTAAATTCGTCAAATCTTGAGTCTTTTAGTCTTTTGAGTCAATTTGAGTCTTAATTTCGTTCAAATCAGTCTTAGGTGTTAGTTTTGAGTCTAGATAACTTGTTTTGTGTGTTTTAGGTCTGTTTAGCTTGTTTTGAGTCTCTAGAGTCCAGAAACTGTTTAATTGAATTCTATTTGCTGTTTTGAGTTTGTTTTGAGTTATTTGAGTCAAGTTAGGTTGTTTAAAGGTGTCTAGAGTTAAAATTCGTCCAAATTGATCCCTAGTACTTGTTTTAATTGTTTTAAGTCCAGTTTATTGTTTTAAGAGTCTAATTTGTGTAGATTAGCATCCCTTCTAATCCCCGGCCTAAAACGATCCCTACTTTCATATACTACGTCGATAGGGTTTTAATTTGAGTGTCAAGTAATTCTCACATCAGTTTTTAGGCAGTTTTGAGTGTTTTTGTGCTGTTTTGAGTCTTTTGAGTTGTTTTAGTGTCTTAGAGTCTAGTTTTGCATTCTTTGAGTCTAGTTTAGTGTTTTAAACTTTGTTTTAATGATTTTGAGTCAGTTTTGAGGTTTTAGCAAGCCCTCCTAATCCCCGGTCCAGAACGATCCCTACTTGCATCTATACTACAATTGTCAACAAGAGGGTTAAATTTGTGTGCTTATATATTTCGCATCAAATTTTTGGCGCCGTTGCCGGGGATTAGCAACTTTGCTAATCCCTTGGATTTTTTTTTTTCTTTCTGTTTACTTTTAGTTTGTTTAAGTTTCTGACTTTGTTTGTTTCTTGTTTTTAGGTACTAGTTTATGACTCGGAGCTCTCAACCTGTTCAAAAGAATATTTTGGAATTTGACGACGATTTTGATAGGACTTTGAGAAGGCAGAGGAACCAGCAAGAATCTAATCCACCTAGCCCTGAACCTGAGCTTGAAGAACCGGTGCTAGAAGAGGAAGAAGAGCCCACGGCTCAAGTGTTGGAGGAAGTGCAAGCCATGGCAGCGGACAATCGAACAATCAAGGAGCTCTCTGGTTCGGGATTTGCCAATACCGCCCCCCTATGTATTCAATACCCTGGGGCTGCCCAAGACAAGACTGATGAGTTTGAGTTGAAGTCCAGTTTGTTGCACCACATCCCAAAGTTCCATGGGCTGTCCATGGAGGATCTAAACAAACACTTGAAGGAGTTTGAAGTGGTGTGTTCAAGCATGACCCCTATCAATGTGGATGGAAGCATATTGAAGATGAAAGCTTTTCCATTCTCTCTAATGGACAAAGCTAAAGATTGGTTGTATGAACTAGCCCCCGGAACTGTCACATCATGGGAGAGCATGAAACGGGCGTTTTTGGAGAAGTTTTTCCCAACTTCTCGAGTCATTCTTCTACGCAAAAGGATAAGTGGAATTCAGCAAGACGAAGGTGAATCATTTCCCACTTATTATGAACGTTTTAAATCTCTTGTTGCTTCATGTCCACAGCACCAAATGAAGGAGGAGCTTCTTCTTCAATATTTCTACGAATGGCTTCTACCAATTGAACGCCAAATGCTAGATGCCTCAGCGGGAGGAGCGTTGGTGGACAAGACACCCATGGCTGCCAAGATCTTGATTGCTAATCGAGCTTTGAACGCTCAACAATATGAAGGCGTTGGACAAAGAGGAACCCCACGGCAGCAAGTAAATGAGGTAAGTTCCACATCTGACATTCAATCCCAATTAACTAATCTTACTTCCATTGTGTCTCAGATGGCTGAAGGAATGAAGATGCATGGATCAAGTGTGTGTGGCGTGTGTTCTATCCAAGGACACCCCTCTGATAAGTGCCCGCAACTAATTGAGAATGGTGGATGGGAATCTGCCAATGCAGTGGGTTTTGGAGGCCAAAACCAACCAAGGAACGATCCATATTCCAATACGTATAATCCAGGTTGGAGAGACCATCCAAATTTCAAGTGGAGGGAGCCCCAACAATCTCAACAACAAGGAGGTTTTAGACAGCAACCCCCAGGCTTCTACACCAAGCCATATGCACCCACACAAGTTCCGCAACAATCTGCCCCAAATGCTTCAGGTACATCTCTAGATAATGATACACTTCTTAAGCTATTAACCAATTTGTCTCAGGGGCAAGAAAATCAAGCCAAAGCAATGCAAAACCAAGACAAAAGGGTGGATCATTTGGAGAAACAAATTGGGCAGATTGCAGAATTTGTAGGGAAATTTCGAGACCAAGGCCAACTCCCTAGTTCCACCATTCCAAATCCAAAGGGAGGTTTCGAAACTGCAAAAGCCATATTGTTGAGAAGTGGAAAAGAAGTTGGGGCAGGAACACAACCATCAACATCAGGTCACAAAGAGGATGAAAAACTTCAATTTGAAGAGGAGGGACAAAGCCAACCCACGGCAAGGAAGGATACACCTTTGCCGCAGGCCCTAAGTGCTCCTAAACCATCAAATCTGTCCAACAAGGGTAAGAATGTGTCAAATTCAATTCCTACTAATGTTTTTCCTTCGAATGTTCCTTTTCCTAGCAGATTTATGCAAACAAAGAAAGAGGAAGCTGAAAAGGACATTCTAGAGACATTTAGGAAAGTTCAAGTCAATATACCACTTTTGGATGCAATTAAGCAAGTTCCAAGGTATGCCAAGTTTCTGAAGGAGTTGTGCACAACTAGGAAGAGAGTTTCAAACAAGGAGGTTGTGAAGGTAAGTGAAAATGTTTCAGCCGTATTGCAACGTAAACTGCCCCCTAAATGCAAAGATCCCGGCAGTTTTACGATTCCTTGTGTAATTGGCCATACTCGTTTTGAATCTGCCATGCTTGACTTAGGTGCATCTATAAATGTCATGCCTTATTCCATTTATGCATCTATGAACTTGGGTGAATTGAAAAAGGATGGTGTGATCATACAATTGGCTGATCGTTCTAACGCTTATCCAAAAGGAGTATTGGAGGATGTTTTAGTGCAGGTGAATCATTTAGTCTTCCCGGCTGATTTTTATGTTTTGGACATGGAAGATTCAGCTCATTCCACCTCTTTGCCGATTCTCCTTGGTAGGCCATTCATGAAGACAGCCCGCACCAAGATTGAGGTGTTCAAAGGAATGTTGTCAATGGAATTTGATGGGGAAGTGATTGATTTCAATATTTCTGAAACCATGAGATATCCTAATGATGATCACTTTTGTTTTTCTATTGATATTATTGATTCTTTGGCGCAGGGGTATTTGGAAGATTTGAATGACGATGCACTTGAAAAGGTCATTACAAGAGGGATGGAGCTCAACAACAAGTGGGCAGAACCCATGCTAACCCACGGCATGCATGAACCCATCCATGCCGTGCCCCCTTGTGAGGAATTCATTGAGATGGCTGCTGCCCTTGAGTCGTTACCCAAGCATGATGGTAAGTCTCCTAACTTTGATTCACTTCCCATGTCGACTAATAAGTTGCTTCCTTCAGTAATTCAGGCACCTACCCTTGAACTTAAACCGTTACCAAACCATTTGAAGTACGTTTTCTTGGGGGAAAAAGAGACCTTACCTACCATTATTTCCTAATCCCTCACGGCACAAGAAGAAGAGAAGCTAGTGCGTGTTTTAAGAGAGTTCAAATCTGCCCTAGGTTGGACCTTAGCCGACATCAAGGGGATAAGCCCTACAACCTGTATGCATCACATATTTCTTGAGAAGGGGGCCAAACCAACTAGAGAGGCTCAACGCCGTCTCAACCCTCCGATGATGGAAGTTGTGAAAAAGGAGATAATCAAGCTACTTGATTGTGGAGTGATCTATCCAATCTCCGATAGTCGTTGGGTTTCCCCTGTGCAATGTGTTCCAAAGAAATCTGGAGTGATTGTGGTCAACTATGCTGAAGAGGAGCTTGTGCGTACTCGAATCCAAACAGGTTGGAGGGTTTGTATTGATTATAGGAAGCTCAACGCCACCACACGAAAGGATCACTTCCCATTGCCATTCATTGATCAAATGCTTGAAAGGTTAGCAGGTTATGCATTTTATTGTTTCCTTGATGGTTATTCTGGTTATAACCAAATTGTCATAGCACCTGAGGACCAAGAAAAAACCACTTTCACATGCCCATTTGGTACATTTGCTTATCGTCGTATGCCATTTGGTTTATGCAATGCACCTGCCACATTTCAAAGATGTATGATGAGCATTTTTTCTGATTATGTTGAGAAAATTATTGAGGTTTTCATGGATGATTTCAGCGTTTTTGGTGATTCATTTGATGGGTGTTTGCATAATCTTAGTTTGATCTTAAAACGATGTGTTGAAACTAACCTTGTTCTTAATTGGGAAAAATGTCATTTCATGGTTAAACAAGGCATAGTTTTAGGTCATATCATCTCTGAAAATGGTATTGAGGTTGATAAGTCTAAAATAGATCTTGTACGCTACTTACCCTCTCCTACTTCGGTTAGAGAGGTTCGTTCTTTTCTTGGTCATGCAGGATTCTATAGACGATTTATCAAGGATTTTTCCAAGATTGCACAGCCCCTATGCCGTCTCCTACAAAAGGAAGTGTCGTTTGAATTTAACGAGGCGTGTGAGAAAGCATTCAACCATCTCAAGGCCTTACTGACCACGGCACCAATCATCACTCCACCAGATTGGAGCATTCCTTTCGAGCTCATGTGTGATGCATCAGATTATGCACTTGGAGCTGTTTTGGGCCAAAGGAAAAACAAGCAGCCACATGTCATTTATTATGCTTCACGCACCTTAAATGATGCCCAATTGAACTATTCCACAACTGAAAAAGAACTCTTGGCTGTTGTATTTGCATTAGATAAGTTTCGATCTTATTTAATTGGCACTAAAGTCATTGTTTTCACTGATCATGCAGCCTTGAAGTACTTGTTCACCAAAAAGGAAGCTAAACCAAGACTCATTCGCTGGATGCTTTTACTTCAAGAGTTCGACATTGAAATAAGGGACAAGAAAGGATGTGAAAACGTGGTGGCTGACCACCTAAGTCGGATGGTGCGTGAAGAGGAGTCCATTCCCATTTCAGAAACGTTTCCGGATGAGCAACTACTGTCCATTGAGGTAAGTATACCTTGGTATGCTGATTTGGTCAACTATTTGGTGTCTAAGCAGATTCCAAACACTCTAAGCAAGTCCCAACGTGATAAACTTAAAAAGGATGCACGTTTTTATGTTTGGGACGACCCATATTTGTGGAAATTTTGCCCTGATCAAATCGTGCGTAGATGTGTTCATGAATCTGAGTTTAACCCAATTCTAAGCTTTTGCCATACATATGCATGTGGTGGACACTTTGGCACACAGTGCACTGCCCTTAAGGTTCTTGAATGTGGATTTTATTGGCCTACTTTGTTTAGAGATGCTCGAACTTTTTGCATAACATGTGATCGCTGCCAAAGGACAGGAAATTCAGGCCAAAGAGACCAAATGCCGCAGACTCCAATTCTTGTTGTTGAAATTTTTGACGTTTGGGGTTTTGTGAAATCTAACATTTTTTCCAGATTTGGGATGCCGAGAGTACTTATAAGTGATGATGGGTCTCATTTTTGCAATCGCACCATTGAGGCACTACTCAAGAAGTACAATGTGACACATAAGGTTTCAACACCTTATCACCCCCAAACAAGTGGCCAGGCCGAGGTCTCGAATAGGGAGATCAAGCAGATTTTAGAGAAAACCGTTGGGCCAACTAGAAAGGATTGGAGCTTGCGTTTGGAGGATGCACTGTGGGCATATCGAACGGCTTACAAAACTTCCATTGGCATGTCCCCATTTCGGCTCATCTTGATGCAAAATATATAAGCACACAAATTAAACCCTCTTTTTATCAATTGTAGCAAAGTATGTAAGCAGGGATCGTTCTAGGCCGGGGATTAGGAGGGATTGCTAAACCACTTGAAAACTGACTCAAAAACGTAAAAACAAAGTTTAAATACTAAACTAGACTCAAAGAATGCAAAACTAGACTCTAAAACACTAAAACAAACCAAAAGACTCAAAACAGCAAACAAACACTCAAAACTGCCTTAAAACCACTTCCTGGGCAGTTTTGAGCACTAAAGAAGAATTTGGACGAAAACAGTTTATAACTTGACTCAAAACACTCAGAAACACAAACTAAATTGATTTCTAACTAACTTGACACTTCAAAATAAAGGGGGAATTGGTTTTGACGAAATTGAAAACAAAACATAAACTTTGTAAAACAAAACAGATTGTAAAACGAAATTGGTTAAAGTGAATGGATGAAAGGCTGGCTAAGGGGTTCTTCTCCACACATGTCATACTTGCATACAAAAAGATTTCTAATTGCTTTTCAATAAACCATGGATTCTCAACGCCCCAGATTAACTGTGAATTGCACTAATTAACCCTCAGATTCTCCTAACGTTATTGAATTGGATGATTGCATACGACAACCCAAAACATTCCCCACAAGTTCCCTACATGAATTGCATAATAGAGATACAAGCAAGAATCATTAAGTTCTATGAAAACCATAAGCATTGACGAGGCATTCGTTACTATGAATTGCATGAAACTTATGCCAAGAATTTACTTAACACAATTGAGATCATCAACCTTTACTACTTGTGAATATAATTCTGTAACGATTAGGTGAAACTTCCTTATATCCTAGCATTAGATTTATGCATGCAAACTAAGTTGGCCACCTCAATCAACACACACAAATCAGTTTAATATGAACAGATAAGTAAATTGAATTCACAACTTATGAAACGCAATTAGAGGTAATCAAATCATATAGCAAGCATAAACATGGTTTCGAATCCCCCCCTAGCCAAAGGGGGTTTAGTTCCTCATACTCACAGAACAAAGAGTATTAAATTTAAACATTGAAATCAAAGGAAAGAAAACACCTAAAACTTCCAGCAATTCAAACTTGAATGGCATGCACGTCCCAGGCTCCTTCTCCTCCTCTTCTTTGCTGCGGCACAAGGTCTTGGGACAGGTTTAGGGGGTTATGAATGGTGTAGAAGGCTGGGTTATTGGCTAGGATGGATGTATGGTGCGGCAGATAGTAGTGAAGAGTTTCTGGCGAGAATGGTGTGTATGGAGGGTGTGTAACCTGCGGCAAAGGGTGGAGAAATATATATATAGGCACCAAAAACCCTAGGTGAATCAGATTAGGACTTCTAGAAAGCCAAATCCATCCAGAAATAGGTTCAAAACAATCAGATTTCTAATGGGAAAGGGCCTAAGGTGCGGCAGGTTTGGATAATGAGGGATAAGGCTTCTAGAAAGCCTTGCAAGGCAAGGAAAAAGGATTCTAGAAGGGAAGGGGACGCCAGATTTTCAGGGTTCTACAAGGAATGTGTTTTGTGGCAGATTTTGGGGCTTCTAGAGGGATTTGGGGCGCCACTTTTGTAGGACAAGGGATAAGACTTCTAGAAATCAGGTTTTAAGTCCCCTAAACTGAAGAAAACAGGTTAGGATAAGATTAGGATAAGATAAGGTAAGGATTGGATAAGATAAGATAAGATAAGGTTGTTTTAGATAATGTTTTGGATAATTCTCCTTCTTTTGAGCTGATTCCTTATCTTCTTTATCTTTGACTTCTTTCTTCCTTCTTCTTAGCTGATTTCAAGCCTTTATATCTTCAATTTCGTCCATCAACTTGCCTTCATGCTTGGACTACCCAATCTTGGCCCAAAAATGCTCTAGAATGCTCCAAATTGCTTCTTTTTGCCCTCTTTGTCAATTGGACCTTGAAACATATTCCTAACTCCATTTGGACTCCAAATTCGTCCATCTTCTTGGCTCTAAGCATATGATATCCATTCCAAGCTCAAATGTGCTCCAAAAAGCTCCAAAATGCATCCTTTTGCATACGTGCCCTTAGAACCTGAAAATACATCAAACTAGCTTAAAAGACTACTTTAACTAAGGAAAAACAACATAAATGCACAAGAACAAGCTAACTAAGGTGCATAAATATGCTCCTATCAAATTCCCCCACACTTAGCTTTTGCTAGTCCTCGAGCAAAACGAAACAAAGTAAACAAAACGAAACAAAACAAGTATAACACAACCTAAACCTTCCAACAATTGTCTCAGGGATTTCCAATGCACATGATATGTTAAAAATCATCATTCCCACAGATTTTGGGCATCTTTACGCTTAAGCACATACTTAATCATAGTCACTACTTACTAGTTCACAAATAACCAATTAAAACGATGTTTTGAATGTAGTAGCATGCCTTAGAGAATTCCCTCAATTCCTTACAAGATATGCACTCAATTTTCACACACATTTTCTGACTACACTCCCTACACTAGTTATATGTGAGAAGATTGATGTAAATACGAAAACGAACACTCACATATGTTTATAACAAAGAAAGCAATTTCTGGAGTTAATAAGCATGTATATATATGATCTCATGAATGGAATGCTACTACTTAGATGCGAGAACCAGTGACACCATATGCTCATACCAATCCCAAACTCCACATATTGAAACACACAACACTCAAGATTAAAGTCAAGGGTTGTAACGGGGCTTGGGGAGTTGGCTAACAACGAAAGGATATGAAAAACAAACGTTCTTAAAGCAATAGTAAGCAAAATAATGAATATGACACTTAGAATTCCCTTTAGCATGCAGAAATCAACTTTTAAACACAAAGGGAAGATTCAAGCAACAATTAGGGCCGGATTCAATGTTTTGGACCCTTCCTTCAACAAACAACACTTGGGAACTCTTTTTCACATCTTTTCAACTCCTTTTTCATTCTTTTCACAACTTTTTCTTTTTTCCTTCCTATTTTCCACGAATTTTTCTTCTTCTCTTTTTTTTTTCTTTTCTTTTCCGTGCCTCATTCAAGCCTTTGGCACACTCACAACAAAACTCATTTCCCCCACACTTGTTTTCTGCCAAACAGTGATCAAAAGGAATTCATATTGAGTCATGCATTACTATGCTTCAAGAACAAAGGTATGGATGATCCTAATCTAGGCTAGGTGAGGATAATGTGGGTTAACAAAGAACATAGGCTAAACAAGGCTCAATGGGGTTGAAACCTACAAATACATATGAACATGGGGTACGGCTATTTGGCTCTTGGTTTACTAAACAACTTCATCTTGTTATGTGTTATGCTAATCAATTTCATGCTTTGAATGAAACGGGTATGAGTTCTAGTATTTGGAACTAAATGATGAAACGCCTTCTAAGTAGCAACCAAGCAAAGAATAATGAGATCATGCAACGATTTTAGAAAACAACAAATGCACAGATTTTTAACTCTCCAAATAAACGTTTAGGCTCAAGTCTCACAAGGTTGTAGCGTTAGTTTGAGTTCCTTCCTTCAAGCATGTTACAAAACTGATTTTTCTTTTATGATTGCATGTGAATTCATAAGTTATAACCACAACCAAGCATAAACCACAGAGTAAATCAAACTTTCATCCATGTTTACAACTCTCTTTAACAGTCATGCAATTACAAACCAAATCCTCATCATTGTGTTGGAAGGTACCCTAAGACACAAACAAACACACAAAAACAACTCTTTTTTGGGTTTTTCAAAACAATTTTTCAAATTTTTATGGTATTTTCGGATTTTCTTTTCAAAACACACTAAAAGACTCCAAAACAGCTTAAAAACACTTAAAAACACTGAAAACAACATTCAAAGTGATAGGTGATAAAAACCCACGAATTTCATGCAAAAACACTTTGTTACCCCCCCACACTTAAATCAAACATTGTCCTCAATGTTTCAAGCATAACCTAACACAAATAAACAAACAAACAAACAAAACAGCAACTAAACAAGAAACAAGGCAGAAACGAAAACAACAACAACAACGAGAAGGGTTTAGGAACGCAAATCTGGAATTGGAGTGCTCCCTAGGTCTTCCTTTGTTGAATGCATGGGTTGCCTCCCAAGTAGCGCTTGCTTTAACGTCGTACAGCCGGACAAAGAACCCAATCACTCCAGATTGGAGCCCACGGCATCCAAGGAGATGTCATCCACGGTTTGCTCCACAAAGTTCTCATAATAGGGCTTCAAACGATGCCCGTTCACCTTGAATTCATGC
The DNA here is from genome assembly GCA_024362995.1 of Heteromeles arbutifolia. Taxonomy (NCBI): domain Eukaryota; kingdom Viridiplantae; phylum Streptophyta; class Magnoliopsida; order Rosales; family Rosaceae; genus Heteromeles; species Heteromeles arbutifolia. The sequence continues at coordinate 29,529,031 of JANCRC010000002.1, read as the reverse complement.
CCCGTTTTCAAGCTTCGGATTTGGACTGCACCATGAACAAAAACATTAGTAATAACAAACGGTCCAATCCACTTAGAACGTAACTTACCGGGAAACAATCGTAAGCGGGAATTGAACAATAGCACTTTCTGCCCAATTGAGAATGATTTCCCACGGATCATGTTGTCATGGAAAGCTTTGGTCTTTTGCTTGTAAATGCTCGCATTCTCGTATGCCTCATGCCGTATCTCATCAAGCTCATTCAATTGGAATTTCCTATGACTGCCCGCTTCATCTAGGTTCATGTTAAACTTCTTGACGGCCCAATGAGCTTTGTGCTCCAACTCAACGGGGAGATGGCACGGCTTGCCATAGACAAGCCGAAAGGGGGACATCCCAATGGGTGTTTTGTATGCCGTAGGATACGCCCAAAGTGCATCATCTAGCCGTAAACTCCAATCCTTCCTTGTGGGCCCAACGGTCTTTTCTAGTATTTGCTTTATCTCTCGGTTAGAAACCTCGGCTTGACCATTTGTTTGAGGATGGTACGGTGTAGAAACCTTATGGTTGACATTGTATTTCCTCAATAACGCCTCAATGGTCCGGTTGCAAAAGTGTGACCCTCCATCACTAATGATCACTCTTGGCATGCCAAACCTTGCAAATATGTTAATTCTAATAAAATCTGCAACCACTTTAGAATCATTAGTCTGGGTGGCTCTTGCTTCCACCCACTTCGACACATAATCAACCGCAAGCAAAATATACATGAAACCATGCGATGACGGAAAAGGACCCATAAAATCAAAACCCCAAACATCAAAAATTTCAACATTTAGGATAGGAACCTGCGGCATTTGGTCCTTTGCACTAATATTACCCATTCTTTGGCATTTATCACATGTTAAACAAAAAGTTCTAGCATCTTTAAAAATACTAGGCCAATAGAATCCACATTGTAACACTTTGAGGGCTGTTCTTTGACTGCCAAAGTGCCCTCCACATGCATATGTATGACAAAAACTCAGAATTGAATGAAATTCAGAATCGTGCACACATCGACGTACAATTTGATCAGGGCAAAATTTCCATAAATATGGATCATCCCACACATAAAACCGTGCATCATGTCTAAGTTTATCACGTTGGTGCCTAGTGAAATTGCTTGGAATTCGTTTTGACACCAAAAAGTTCACCAAATCAGCATACCAAGGCTCACTAACCTTTATTGACAGCAATTGTTCATCAGGGAATGTCTCCAAAATAGGTAGAGACTCCTCGTTATGCACCATTCGGCTGAGGTGGTCAGCCACCACGTTTTCACTTCCCTTCCTGTCACGAATCTCAATGTCGAACTCTTGAAGTAGCAATATCCAACGAATTAGCCGTGGCTTGGCCTCCTTTTTGGTGAGCAAGTACTTCAATGCTGCATGGTCAGTGAACACAATTACTTTAGTACCAATTAGATATGATCTAAACTTATCTAAAGCAAAAACAACGGCAAGAAGTTCTTTTTCCGTAGTGGAATAGTTCAACTGGGCATCATTCAATGTTCGTGAGGCATAGTAGATGACATGCGGCCTCTTGTCCTTTCTTTGTCCCAAAACAGCCCCTAAAGCATAATCGGACGCATCACACATAAGCTCGAAAGGTAGGCTCCAATCTGGTGGAACAATAATGGGTGCCGTGGTCAACAACTCATTGAGTTGGTTGAATGATGCCGTGCACTCCTTGGTGAATTCAAACGCCACTTCTTTTTGTAGGAGACGGCAAAGAGGTTGTGCAACCTTTGAGAAATCTTTGATAAACCTACGATAAAAACCTGCATGGCCAAGAAAAGAACGAACCTCTCTAACCGAAGTCGGAGAGGGTAAGTGACGTACAAGATCTATTTTTGACTTATCAACCTCAATGCCATTTTCAGAGATGATATGACCTAGAACTATGCCTTGCTTAACCATGAAATGACATTTTTCCCAATTGAGAACAAGGTTAGTTTCAACGCAACGTTTCAGAATCAAACTAAGATTATGCAAGCAACCATCAAAGGAGTCACCAAAAACGCTAAAATCATCCATGAAAACTTCAATTATTTTCTCAACATAATCAGAAAATATGCTCATCATGCATCTTTGAAATGTGGCAGGTGCATTACATAAACCAAAAGGCATGCGACGATATGCAAAAGTACCAAAGGGGCATGTGAAAGTAGTTTTTTCTTGATCCTCGGGTGCTATGACAATTTGATTATAACCAGAATAACCATCAAGAAAACAATAGAAAGCATAACCTGCTAACCTCTCAAGCATTTGGTCAATAAATGGCAGTGGGAAGTGATCCTTCCTTGTGGTGGCGTTTAGCTTCCTATAGTCGATGCACACCCTCCAACCGGTTTGAATGCGTGTAGGAACAAGTTCATTCTCGGCATTGGCTACCACTGTCACACCAGATTTCTTTGGTACACATTGAACGGGTGAAACCCACCTACTATCCGAGATTGGATAGATCACTCCACAATCCAAAAGCTTGATTATCTCCTTCTTCACAACTTCCATCATCGGAGGGTTGAGACGGCGTTGAGCCTCTCGAGATGTTTTGGACCCCTCCTCTAGAAGTATGCGATGCATGCACGTGGTAGGGCTAATTCCCTTTATGTCGGCCAAAGTCCATCCAATTGCTGTTTTGTACTCCTTTAGCACCCTCACCAATTTGTTTTCCTCTTGTGCCGTGAGTGAGGATGAGATGATGACGGGCAACGTCTCATCTTCTCCCAAGAAAACGTACTTCAAATGACTTGGCAAAGGCTTAAGTTCAAGTGTAGGTGGCTGCACAACTGAGGGAAGCATCTTATTAGCCGAAACTGAACTTAAAATGGGGTCCAAAAACTTACCAGATTGTGATGGCAGTGACTCAAGGGCTGCCACCATCTCACTGACATCCTCACTAGGGGGCACGGCAAAGGATGCTTCATGCATGCCGTGGGTTGCTTTTGTGGCTGTTTCAATGTTGTGCATGTCCCTTCCTTGTGCAATGGCCAATTCAAGTGCATCGTCCTTCAAATTGTCCAAATGGTCCTGCGCCAAAGAGTCAATTATATCAATAGCAAAACATGAATGATTCTCACTAGGGTATTTCATAGAATCAGAAAGATTGAAATTAATAACTTCCCCATCAAATTCCATCGTCAAAGTGCCATTAAACACATCAATCTTCGTGCGAGCAGTTTTCATGAATGGCCTTCCAAGGAGGATGGGCAATGACGGGGAATGGTCCGATTCATCCATTTCAAGCACGTAGAAATCCGCCGGGAATATCAAGTGATTAACCTGCACCAAAACATCCTCCAAAACTCCCTTTGGATAGGCATTAGATCTATCGGCCAATTGTATGATAACACCATCGTTTTTCAACGCTCCTAGGTTCATAGATGCATAAATTGAATATGGCATGACATTTATAGATGCACCTAAGTCTAACATGGCAGATTCAAACCTAGAATTACCAATGACACACGGAATTGTAAAACTACCCGGATCTTTGCATTTAGGGGGCAGTTTGCGTTGCAAGATGGCTGAGACATTTTCACCCACTTTTACAACCTCCTTGGTCGAAATCCTCCTCCTATTAGTGCAAAGTTCCTTCAAGAACTTGGCGTACCTGGGGACTTGCTTAATTGCATCCAAAAGGGGAATATTGACTTGAACTTTCCTAAACGTCTCAAGAATGTCCTTTTCTGCTTCTTCTTTCTTTGTTTGCTTGAACCTATTTGGAAAAGGCACATTCGAAGGAAAAACATTAGTAGGAACTGAATTTGATACGTTTTTACCTCTATTGGACAAATTGGATGGTTTAGGATCACTTAGGGCTTGCGGCAAAGGTGTTTCCACCTTTCCCGTGAGTGGGCTTTGCTCCTTCTCTTCAATTCTCAACTCGTCCTCCTCATTGGAACATGATTTGGATGGTTTAGGGTCAGATCCTACTTGCTTCCCACTTCGCAGACTCATGGCTTTTGCAGATTCGAATCCACCTTTTGGATTCACAACGGTTGAACTTGGCAACTTGCCTTGCTCTCGAAATTGCCCCATGAACTCGGCAATCTGTCCTACTTGCTTCTCCAACTCGTCCACCTTCTTGTCCCTAGTTTGCATACCCTGCGCCATAGAAGTTAGCAATTGAAAAATCTGATCATTATCAATTGAAGAACCTGATTTGTTTTGGGCAGGTTGTGCTTGGGCTTGAGTTGGTGCCAACGGCTTCTGATAGAAACCCGGGGGTTGTTGCCTAAATCCGCTTTGTTGTTGGCCTTGTTGGGGTTCTCGCCATTTGAAATTTGGATGATCACGCCACCCAGGGTTGTAGGTATTGGAAAAAGGATCACCACGTGGTTGGTATTGATTGCCAAAACCCACGGCATTGAGTGTCTCCCACCCTCCATTCTCTATCAATTGTGGGCACTTATCTGTGGGATGTCCTTGCATGGAGCACACGCCACAAGAAGCTACATTTTGTACTTTTGGACCTTCCACCACCTGAGAAAGCAAAGTAGTAAGGTTAGCCATTTGATTTTGAAGCTCGGTTATGGCACTTACCTCATTGACTTGGTGTTGCCGTGGGATGCTCCTTTGCCCAACACCTTCGTATTGTTGAGCGTTCAACGCTCGATTGGCTATCAATGTCTTGGCTGCCGTGGGGGTCTTATCCACCAAGGCTCCTCCCGCTGAGGCATCTAGCATTTGACGTTCGATTGGTAGAAGTCCCTCGTAGAAATATTGTAGGAGAAGTTCCTCCTTCATCTGATGCTGTGGACATGAAGCAACAAGAGATTTAAAACGTTCATAATAAGTAGGAAAAGATTCACCTGCTTCTTGCTGAATTCCACTTATCCTTTTTCGTAGGAGGATGACTCGAGAAGTTGGGAAAAACTTCTCCAAGAAAGCCCGTTTCATGCTCTCCCATGATGTGACAGTTCCGGGGGCCAATTCATACAACCAATCCTTTGCTTTTTCCAAGAGAGAAAAGGGAAAGGCCTTCATCATCAGAATACTTCCATCTACGTTGATTGGTGTCATGCTTGAGCACACCACCTCGAATTCCTTCAAATGCTTGTTTGGGTCTTCCATGGACAGCCCATGGTACTTAGGAATGTGATGCAACAAGCTTGACTTCAATTCAAACTCATCAGTTTTGCCTTGAGCCGCCCTAGGGTATTGAATGCATAAGGGCACGGCATTGTCAAGTCCTGAGGCTGAAAGCTCTTTGATTGTACGATTGTCCACAGCCATGTCGTCCACTTCCTCTTCAAATTCAGATTTGGCCTCTGAACTTGCACTTGATTCACTGGGTTCTGGATTCTTCCTCTTTCGTCTTAACTCTCGCTCGAAATCTGCGTCAAAGTCCAGAATATGTTCACGAACTGGGTGAGAACTCCGAGTCATACACTAGTACCTAAACAAGAAACAAAAACAAGGTCAGAATCTGATCTAATTAAACCAAACGAAAATAACAATCCAAGGGATTAGCACAGTTGCTAATCCCCGGCAACGGCGCCAAAAATTTGATGCAAAATATATAAGCACACAAATTAAACCCTCTTTTTATCAATTGTAGCAAAGTATGTAAGCAGGGATCGTTCTAGGCCGGGGATTAGGAGGGATTGCTAAACCACTTGAAAACTGACTCAAAAACGTAAAAACAAAGTTTAAATACTAAACTAGACTCAAAGAATGCAAAACTAGACTCTAAAACACTAAAACAAACCAAAAGACTCAAAACAGCAAACAAACACTCAAAACTGCCTTAAAACCACTTCCTGGGCAGTTTTGAGCACTAAAGAAGAATTTGGACGAAAACAGTTTATAACTTGACTCAAAACACTCAGAAACACAAACTAAATTGATTTCTAACTAACTTGACACTTCAAAATAAAGGGGGAATTGGTTTTGACGAAATTGAAAACAAAACATAAACTTTGTAAAACAAAACAGATTGTAAAACGAAATTGGTTAAAGTGAATGGATGAAAGGCTGGCTAAGGGGTTCTTCTCCACACATGTCATACTTGCATACAAAAAGATTTCTAATTGCTTTTCAATAAACCATGGATTCTCAACGCCCCAGATTAACTGTGAATTGCACTAATTAACCCTCAGATTCTCCTAACGTTATTGAATTGGATGATTGCATACGACAACCCAAAACATTCCCCACAAGTTCCCTACATGAATTGCATAATAGAGATACAAGCAAGAATCATTAAGTTCTATGAAAACCATAAGCATTGACGAGGCATTCGTTACTATGAATTGCATGAAACTTATGCCAAGAATTTACTTAACACAATTGAGATCATCAACCTTTACTACTTGTGAATATAATTCTGTAACGATTAGGTGAAACTTTCTTATATCCTAGCATTAGATTTATGCATGCAAACTAAGTTGGCCACCTCAATCAACACACACAAATCAGTTTAATATGAACAGATAAGTAAATTGAATTCACAACTTATGAAACGCAATTAGAGGTAATCAAATCATATAGCAAGCATAAACATGGTTTCGAATCCCCCCCTAGCCAAAGGGGGTTTAGTTCCTCATACTCACAGAACAAAGAGTATTAAATTTAAACATTGAAATCAAAGGAAAGAAAACACCTAAAACTTCCAGCAATTCAAACTTGAATGGCATGCACGTCCCAGGCTCCTTCTCCTCCTCTTCTTTGCTGCGGCACAAGGTCTTGGGACAGGTTTAGGGGGTTATGAATGGTGTAGAAGGCTGGGTTATTGGCTAGGATGGATGTATGGTGCGGCAGATAGTAGTGAAGAGTTTCTGGCGAGAATGGTGTGTATGGAGGGTGTGTAACCTGCGGCAAAGGGTGGAGAAATATATATATAGGCACCAAAAACCCTAGGTGAATCAGATTAGGACTTCTAGAAAGCCAAATCCATCCAGAAATAGGTTCAAAACAATCAGATTTCTAATGGGAAAGGGCCTAAGGTGCGGCAGGTTTGGATAATGAGGGATAAGGCTTCTAGAAAGCCTTGCAAGGCAAGGAAAAAGGATTCTAGAAGGGAAGGGGACGCCAGATTTTCAGGGTTCTACAAGGAATGTGTTTTGTGGCAGATTTTGGGGCTTCTAGAGGGATTTGGGGCGCCACTTTTGTAGGACAAGGGATAAGACTTCTAGAAATCAGGTTTTAAGTCCCCTAAACTGAAGAAAACAGGTTAGGATAAGATTAGGATAAGATAAGGTAAGGATTGGATAAGATAAGATAAGATAAGGTTGTTTTAGATAATGTTTTGGATAATTCTCCTTCTTTTGAGCTGATTCCTTATCTTCTTTATCTTTGACTTCTTTCTTCCTTCTTCTTAGCTGATTTCAAGCCTTTATATCTTCAATTTCGTCCATCAACTTGCCTTCATGCTTGGACTACCCAATCTTGGCCCAAAAATGCTCTAGAATGCTCCAAATTGCTTCTTTTTGCCCTCTTTGTCAATTGGACCTTGAAACATATTCCTAACTCCATTTGGACTCCAAATTCGTCCATCTTCTTGGCTCTAAGCATATGATATCCATTCCAAGCTCAAATGTGCTCCAAAAAGCTCCAAAATGCATCCTTTTGCATACGTGCCCTTAGAACCTGAAAATACATCAAACTAGCTTAAAAGACTACTTTAACTAAGGAAAAACAACATAAATGCACAAGAACAAGCTAACTAAGGTGCATAAATATGCTCCTATCACATCTATGGCAAGCCATGCCATTTACCCGTGGAGCTTGAGCACAAGGCACATTGGGCGGTCAAGACCTTCAATATGGATGTGGACATGGCTGGAAATCACAGAAAGCTGCAATTGAATGAACTTGAAGAGATTAGGCATGATGCTTATGAGAATGCTCGAATTTACAAAGAGAAGACCAAGGCATTCCATGATAAGATGATTCGAGGCAAAACATTCTCAATTAGGCAGAAAGTGTTGCTATTTAACTCCCGTCTTCGTTTATTCCCTGGTAAGCTACGTTCTAAATGGGTTGGTCCATTTGTTATTACTAATGTTTTTGTGCATGGTGCAGTCCAAATACAAAGTTTGAAAACTGGACAAGAATTCAAGGTGAATGGGCATCGATTGAAGCCCTACTATGAGAACTTTGTTGAGCATGTAGTGGAGGAGGTTCCCCTGCAGGCCGTGGGCTCCAATGGGGAGTGAATGAGTTCTTCGTCCGGCTGCAAGACGTTAAAGCAAGCGCTTCTTGGGAGGCAACCCATGTATTCAACAAAGGAAGACCTAGGAATCACTCCAATTCCAGATTTGCGTTCCTAAACCCTTTTCTTTGTTGTTGTTTCAATTCTGCCTTGTTTAATTGTTTATTTGTTGTTGTTTGTTTATTTGTTTTTTGTGTGAGTTTATGCTTGAAACATTGAGGACAATGTTTGATTTAAGTGTGGGGGGGGTAACAAAGTGTTTTTAATGAAATTCGTGGGGTTTTATCCCCCATTGCTTCAAAAGTTGTTCCTTGCTGTTTTTAAGTGTTTTTAAGCTGTTTTGGAGTGTTTTAGTGTGTTTTGCCTTAAAAATCCGAAAATCTCATAAAAATTTGAGCAAAAGAGTTATTTTTGTGTGTTGTTTGTGTCTTAAGATACCTTCCAACACAATGATGAGGATTTGGTTTTTAATTGCATGACTGTTAAAGAGAGTTATAAACATGGATGAAAGTTTGATTTACTCTTTGGTTTATGCTTGGTTGTGGTTATAATTTATGAATTCACATGCAATCATAAAGGATAAAATCAGTTTTTGTAACATGCTTGAAGGAAGGAACTCAAATTAACGCTACAACCTTGTGAGACTTGAGCCTTAAACGTTCTTTTGGAGATTTATAATTTGTGCATTTGTTGTTTTCTAAAGTCGTTGCATGATCTCATCATTCTTTGCTTGGTTGCTACTTAGAAGGCGTTTCATCATTTAGTTCCAAACACTAGAACTCATGCCCATTCCATTCAAAGCATGACATTGATTTGCATAACACACGATCAAGATGAAGTTAATTAGTGAACCACCATAGCCAAACAGCCGAACCCCCTTTGTCATATGTTTTGTAGGTTTAAACCCCGTTTGAGCCTTGTTTAGCCTATGTTCTTTGTTAACCCCATTATCCTTACCTAGCCTAGTGTCGGACTATCCATACCCTTGTTCTTAAAGGATAGTGAAGCATAACTTAAAATGAATTCGTTTTGATCTGCATTATGCAGTAAATTAAGTGTGGGGGAAGGGTTGGTTGTTTTAAGCTCAGTTCTACATTTTGTGTTTCAAAAGAAAAGAAAATTCGTGGAAAAAAGAAAAGAAAAAGAAAAAGTTGTGAAAAGAATGAAAAAGAGTTTGAAAAGAAGAAAGAATGAGTTTAAGAGTGTTGATTGTTGAAGAAAGGGTCCAAAACATCAAATCTGGCCCTAAATTGTGTAAATCTTCCCTTTTTGTGTTCAAGTTGATTTCTGCATTTAAAGTGAATTCTAAGTGCTGATTTCATTACTTTGCTTACTATTTCTTTAAGAACCTTTGTTTTCCATATCCTTTCTTTCTCACCCAACACCCCAAGCCCCGTTACAACCCTTTAACTTCAATCTTGGGTGTTGTGTGTTTCAATATGTGGAGTTTGGAATTGGTATGAGCATATGGTGTCACTGGTTCTCGCATCTAAGTAGTAGCATTCCATTCATGAGATCATATCTAAACATGTTTATTAACTCAAGAAATTGCTTTCTTTGCTATAAATATGTGAGTGTTCGTTTTCATGTTTACATCAATCTTCTCACATATACCTAGTGTAGGGTGTGTAGTCAGAAAATGTGTGTGAGAATTGAGTGCATATCTTGTAAGGAATTGAGTGAATTCTCTAAGGCATGTTACTACATTCAAAACATCGTTTTAATTGGTTAAATGTGAACTAGTAAGTGGTGACTGTGATTAAGTATATGCTCAAGTGTTAAGTTGACTAAAATCTATGGGAATGATGATTTTTAACATGTCATGTGTATTAGAAATCCCTGAGGCAAATGTTGGAAGGTGTAGGTTGTGTTTTGTTTATTTTGTTTCGTTTGTTTTCTTTTGTTTGTTTGTTTTGCTCGAGGATTAGCAAAAGCTAAGTGTGGGGGAATTTGATAGGAGCATATTTATGCGACTTAGTTGGCTTGTTCTTGTGCATTTATGTTGTGTTTTCTTAGTTATTTTAGTGTTTAAAGCCATTTTCCTGTGTATCTAGGTCCTAAAGACAAAATATGCAAGAAGATGCATATTGGAGCATTTTGGAGCAAAATTGGGCTTGGAATGGATATCACATGTTTAGAGCAAAAGGAATGGACGAAATTGAAGACTTGAAGATGTAAGGATTCCTAATCAAAGAAGGATTCCTAATCAAAGAAGGATTCCTAATCAAAGAAGGATTCCTAATCAACGAAGGATTCCTAATTGAAGATGGATTCCTAGAAGAATGAGGAATCCTACTCACATAAGGATTCCTACTCAAACAAGGATTCTTACTTGAAGTAGGAAAGTTAAGCCAAGGTTTCCTATTTTGGTTTGCCTTTCCTAATCCTTAATGTTTCCAAATTCCAGCAACTTTGAAGGCTTCCTTTGCATTCTAGGACACAAATTGAAGGACCTAGACCACCTAAGAACCCTTGCCGTACCTCCTTACCCCTTTCCTCTTCCTTGCCGTGCAAGGGAGAGGGTTATTTCCTGTTTCCTTGCACTAAAACACATTCCTTTTTAATTTAAAGTCCTGGCCACACATCCCTGGCACTTTCCCTTAGTTTTCTGATTTTGTTTCCTCTTTCTAGATGCTTTTGACTTAATTTCTGATTACCAAAATAAGTTAGGGTTTTAATTTCCCTAAAACCTTTAAATAAACTTCCTTGTTGCAGCCACAAATCATCCATCCACACAACCTGTCTCGCCAGAATTCCTTCCCCAACCCTAGCCGCACCTATCCTTCACCATTCTCCATAATTTCTGACCAAAAACCCTAGTTTCACCTAATAGTTACAAACTTATATTCACAAGTAGTGGAGGTCGCTTATAAACGATCGCGTTAAATGAATTCTTGGCAGGAGTTTCGTGCTCATCATAGTAACGAATGCTTCGTCAATACTTATAGTTCTCATGATGCTTAATGATCTGTGATTGTATCTTTATTGTGCTGTTCACGTAAAGAACTTTTAGAGAATGCTTTGAATTGTTGTATGCGCTTTCCCATCCAATTCAATAACTTAAGGAGAACTTGAAGGTTAATTTAAGCGGACCTAATTAACCTGGGGTGTTGAGTTTCATGATTTATCGAAAGAACAACTGAAAATTGGTTTATGTGCAAGTGTGTCATGTGTGGAGAAGAATCCTCTAGCTAGCCCATCATCCATAAGTTTTACCAAATTCGTCCAAAATCTGTTTTAGTTTACAATCTGTTTGTTTTGTTTTCAAATTCGTCAAAACCCAATCCGCTTTTACTTTGTTGAGTCATATTAGTTAGAAATTGATTTAGTTTGTGTTTTTGAGTGTTTTGAGTCAAGTTAGAATCTATTTTCGTCCAAAGTAGTGTTTAGAGTCTAAAACTGCCCAGTTTGTGTTTTTAGGCAGTTTTGAGTGTTTTGGTGCTGTTTTGAGTCTTTTGAGTTGTTTTAGTGTCTTAGAGTCTAGTTTTGCATTCTTTGAGTCTAGTTTAGTGTTTTAAACTTTGTTTTAATGATTTTGAGTCAGTTTTGAGGTTTTAGCAAGCCCTCCTAATCCCCGGTCCAGAACGATCCCTACTTGCATCTATACTACAATTGTCAACAAGAGGGTTAAATTTGTGTGCTTATATATTTCGCATCAAGAATGCCGAGAATGAGCTTGTACCAACCCGTATCCAAATAGGTTGGAGAGTGTGTATCGATTATAGGAAGCTCAACGCCACCACAAGGAAGGACCATTTCCCTTTGTCGTTCATTGATCAAATGCTTGAAAGGTTAGCCAGTCATTCTTTTATTGTTTTCTTGATGGGTATTCGGGATATAATCAAATTGTCATAGCTCCGGATGACCAAGAAAAGACCACTTTCACGTGCCCCTTTGGTACCTTTGCTTATCGTCGCATGCCATTTGGTTTATGCAATGCACCTGCCACGTTCCAAAGATGCATGGTAAGTATCTTTTCAGATTTCATAGAGAAGATTATTGAGGTATTCATGGATGATTTTAGCGTCTTTGGTGATTCGTTTGATGGTTGTTTGGAAAATCTCACATTAATCTTAAGGTTTAGAGAGGGGAATTGAGGTTGATAAATCAAAAATAGATCTTGTACGCTACTTACCCTTTCCTACTTCGGTTAGAGAGGTTCGTTCTTTTCTTGGACATGCAGGATTTTATAGGCGATTCATCAAAGATTTTTCGAAGATTTCTCAACCTTTGTGCCGTCTCCTTCAAAAGGAAGTAGCATTCAAATTTGACGAGGAATGTGAAAAGGCTTTCAACCAACTCAAAGAGAAGCTCACCACGGCACCAATCATTATGCCACCAGATTGGACTCTTCCGTTTGAGCTAATGTGCGATGCTTCCGACTATGCATTAGGAGCCGTGTTAGGGCAAAGGAAGGACAAAAAACTGCATGTCATCTACTATGCCTCGAGGACCTTGAACGACGCTCAATTGAACTACTCTACGACGGAAAAAGAACTTCTTGCCGTTGTCTTTGCTTTAGATAAGTTTCGTTCATATTTACTTGGTACTAAAGTCATTATTTACTCTGATCATGCAGCTTTAAGATACTTACTTACGAAGAAGGAGGCCAAACCCAGGCTTATTCGATGGATGCTCCTACTTCAAGAGTTCGATATCAAAATTCGGGACAAGAAAGGAGTTGAAAACGTAGTGGCTGACCACCTAAGCAGATTAGTGCGTGAGGAGGACCAAATTCCCATCCCAGAGACGTTCCTAGATGAGCAGCTGCTGTCCATTAAGGTAAGTACACCTTGGTTTGCTGATTTAGTCAATTATTTAGTGTCTAAAGTGATTCCAAATGAGCTAAACAAGAACCAACGTGATAAACTCAAGCATGATGCACGAAATTATGTGTGGGATGATCCTTATCTGTGGAAATATTGCTCTGATCAAATCATTCGTAGATGTGTGCATGATTCTGAAATTCATTCAATTCTAAATTTTTGTCACACTTATGCATGTGGAGGTCACTTTGGCACTCAAAGGACTGCACGTAAAGTACTTGAATGTGGTTTTTATTGGCCTACTATCTTTAAGGATGCTAGAACTTTTTGCATAACATGTGATCGTTGTCAAAGAACCGGAAACATAGGACCAAAAGACCAAATGCCGCAGGTCTCTATCTTTGGTGTCAAAATTTTTGATGTTTGGGGCATTGATTTCATGGGTCATTTTCCTTCATCTCATGGTTTTGTTTACATTCTACTTGCGGTTGATTATGTTTCGAAATGGGTGGAAGCAAAAGCCACCCGTACTAATGATTCTAAAGTGGTTGCAGATTTTGTTAGAACTAACATATTTGCTAGATTTGGAATGCCAAGAGTTCTTATCAGTGATGGGGGTTCACACTTTTGCAATCGAACCATTGAGGCGCTACTCAAGAAATATAACGTCACGCATAAGGTGGCAACACCTTATCACCCTCAAACAAGTGGGCAAGCCGAGGTCTCAAATAGAGAAATTAAGCAGATTTTGGAGAAAACTGTAGGGCCAAACCGCAAAGATTGGAGTTTGCGTTTAAATGATGCATTGTGGGCGTATCGTACGGCCTACAAAACACCCCTTGGCATGTCCCAATTTCGGCTCATCTTTGGGAAACCATGCCATCTTCCCGTTGAATTGGAGCACAAGGCGTATTGGGCAGTCAAGACCTGCAATATGGACATAGATGCCGCAGGAATCCATAGGAAGCTTCAATTGAACGAGCTTGAGGAGATTAGGAATGAAGCTTATGAGAATGCGCGCATTTACAAAGAGAAGACGAAGGCTTTTCATGACAAGATGATTCGAACCAAAACGTTCTCAAATGGGCAGAAAGTTCTACTTTTCAATTCCCGTCTTCGATTATTTCCAGGTAAGTTACATTCTAAGTGGATTGGTCCGTTTATTGTTACTAATGTATTTCCTCATGGTGCAGTCCAAATTCAAAGTTTAAAGACGGGACAAGAGTTCAAAGTGAATGGACAACGTTTAAAGCCTTACTATGAGCACTTTGAAGAGCACATCACGGAGGACATAACCCTTAATGCCGTGGGCCCCATTGAAGAATAGAAGGAAGGTTCGTCCGGCTGGAAGACGTTAAAGCAAGCGCTTCTTGGGAGGCAACCCATGCAAATAAAGAAGACCTAGGAATCTCCGGCTCCATAACCAGATTTGCGTTTCTAAACCCTACGCTTTATTGCTTTTACTTTGCATATTTTTCCTATTTGTTTGTTATGTTGTTTGCTTGCTTGTGTGTGAGTCTATGCTTGAAACATTGAGGACAATGTTTGGTTTAAGTGTGGGGGGGTAAACAAGTGTTTTCATTGAAAAATTCGTAGGTTTTTATCACCTATCACTTCTAAGGTTGTTTTTCACTGTTTTTGAGTGTTTTTAGTGTGTTTTGAAGTGTTTTTATGTGTCTTGAAAGAAAAATACGAAAATTTTGAAAAAAAAAAAATCGAAAACGTTTTGAAAAATCACAAAAAGAGTCGTTTTTGGAGTCGTTTTTGTGTGTTTGTGTCTTAGGTACCTTCCAACACAAGGATGAGGATTTGGTTTTTAATTGCATGACTGATAAAGAAAGTTACAAACATGGATTGAAGTTTGATATGCTCTTTGGTTTATGCTTGGTTATAGTTGACATTCATGAATTCACATGTAATCACAAAAAGGATAAAATCAGTTTTTGTAACATGCTTGAAGGAAGTAACTCAAACTAATGCTACAACCCTGAGAGACTTGAGCCTATACGTTCTTTGGAGAGTTAAAAATCTGTGCATTTGTTGTTTTCTAAAGTCGTTGCATGATCTCATCATTCTTTGCTTGGTTGCTACTTAGAATGCATTTCATCATATAGTTCCAAATACTAGAACTCATGCCCATCTCATTCAAAACTAAAATTGATTAGCATAATATATAACAAGATGAAGTTGTTTAGTTAAAACCAGAGCCAAAAAGCCTAACCCTTTGCATATGTATTGTAGGTTTAGCCCCTTTGAGCCATATTTAGCCTATTTTCTTTGTTAACCACATTATCCTTACCTAGCCTAGATTAGGACCATTCTTACCCTTGTTCTTAAGGCGTAGTGTAGCATGACCTAGAGTGAATTCCCTTTGTTCGTTATTGGGCAGCAAACAAGTGTGGGGGAAGGTTTTTGGTGATTTTGTGTGCCAAAATATCAAAAAGGGCACGGGTAGAAGAAGAAGAAAAAAAAAAAAAATTCGTGAGAAAAAGAAAAGAAAAAGAAAAGTATGTGAAAAAGTGTGAAAAGTGTTCAAAACAAGTGAGATTAAAGGTCACAAGTGTTGGTTGTTGAAGAAAGGGTCCAAAAAGTTGAATTTGGCCCTAAGTATGTGTGATCTTCCCCTTTGTGTTCAAAGTTTGTGGCTGCATTGTTAAGGGAGTTCTAAGTGTCATATTCATCACTTTGCTTGCTATTGCTTTAAGAACGTTTGTTTTCCTTACCTTTCTTTGTTAGCCAATACCCTTAGCCCCATTACAACCCTTTTGACTTCAATCTTGATTGTTATGTGTTTCAATATGTGGAGTTTGGGATTGGTATGAGCACATGGTCTCCCTGGTTCTCGCGTCTAAGTAGTGGCACTCCATTCATGAGATCATATATATACATGCATTAATAATTCCAGAAAATGCTTTCTTTGTTATATACATATGTGAGTGTTTAGTTTTCATATTTACATCAATCTTCTTACATATAACTAGTGTGGGAGTGTAGTCAGAAAATCTGTGTGAAAATAAGAGTGCATATCTAGTAAGGAATTGAGGGATTCTCTAAGGCGTGTTACTACATTCAAAATGTTGTTTTAATTGATTAAATGCGAGCTAGTGAGTAGTAACTGCGATTAAGTATGTGCTCGAGAGTAAGGATAACTAAAATTTATGTAAGTAATGATTTTTAACATGTTATGTACCATTGGAAATCCCTGAGGCGAACGTTGGAAGGTTTAGGTTTTGTTTTGTTTGTTTTGTTTTGCTCGAGGACTCGCAAAAGCTAAGTGTGGGGGAATTTGATAGGAGCATATTTATGCGACTTAGTTAGTGTGTTTTCTTGCATTTACTTAGTTATTTGTTGTTTATTATAGTGTCTTAAGTCATTTTCGTGTGTTTGTAGGTCCTAGAAGCAAAGTACACCACAAATCAGCCATACCCTCTTGTGCCGCAGCTTGCAAGGAAGAAAGGACTCTGGAGCATTTTCTAGGTGTTTTCTATCTTTGTTCAATGTTTAAGTTTATTTATGTTTGTTTGTTTGTGGACATGAGGAACTAATTTCTTTATAGTTAGAGGTGAATTTGAAGCCATGATTATATGTTTTATATGAATTGATTACATCTAGTTATTGTTTCTTAAGACGAGAATGTGATTTGCTTAACTGAGTTATTAAGACTTGTTTGTGTGTGTTAATTGGGGGTCGACACTTAATTTGCATGCATGAATTTGATGCTAGAGTATAAGGGAGTTTCACCTAATCGTTATGAACTTATATTCACAAGTAGTAAAGGTTGCTAGTCACAATCATGTTAAGTAAGTCCTAGGCAAGAGTATCATGCTGTCATAGTTACGAATGCCTCGTCAACACTTATGATTTTCAAAGAACGTAATGACCTTTGATATGTTTTCTATCATGCTGTCATAGTTAGGAGACTTGAAAAGGATAATTTGGTTGTAATGCGTCTTCCATTCAATTCAATGAACTAAGGAAAATCTGAGGGTTAATTTGTGCTGTCACGGTTAACTTGGGGTGTTGTCATTCAAGTCTAAAGGAATAATAACTGGAAATTGGTTCATATGCATATATCATGTGTGGAGAAGGACCCTCTAACTAGCCTTTCACCCTTCTTAATTCATCAAAATCGTTTTTTCTAAAGTTTTTATGCAAAGTTTCTGTTTTTAGTTTTAAATTCGTCAAAAACCAAAACCCCCTTTTACTTTCTTGTTTCAAAGTGTCTAAAATCTGTTTTGTTTGTGTTTTAGAGTCTTTTGAGTCAAGTCAAAACCTTAAATTCGTCCAAAGAAGTGTTTAGAGTCCAAAACTGCCCAGATTGTGTTTTTAGGCAGTTTTGTGTGTTTTTAGCTTGTTTTGAGTCCCTTGAGTCTTTCCATACGTTTTTAACTTTGTTTTTGTGTTTTAGAGTCAGTTTAGAGGTTTTAGCAAGCCCTCCTAATCTCCGGTTTAGAACGATCTGATAGGAGCATATTTATGCGACCTAGTTTTCATGCATTTACGTTGTTAGTTCTTAGTTAATTTTGTATTTTAAGCTATTTTCGTGTGTTTGTAGGTTCTAAGTGTCAAAATGGCAAAAAGAAGCAATTTGGAGCATTCTAGAGCATTTTTGGGCCAAGATTGGGTAGTGCAAGCATGGAGGCAAGTTGATGGACGAAATTGAAGATATAAAGGCTTGAAATCAGCTAAGAAGATGGAAGAAAGAAGTCAAAGATAAGAAGATAAGGAATCATCTCAAAAGAAGGAGAATTATCCAAAACATTATCTTATCATACCTTATCTTATCTTATCTTACCTTATCTTATCGTAATCTTATCCTAACCTGTTTTCTTCAGTTTAGGGGACTTAAAACCTGATTTCTAGAAGTCTTATCCATTGCCCTACAAAAGTGGCGCCCCAAACTCTTCTGGAAACCCCAAAATCTGCCCAGAAACACATTCTTTCTAGAAGCCTAAAAATCTGGCGCCTCCCTCCTTTCTAGAAGGTCTTTTCCTTGCCTTGCAAGGCTCCCTGCCATATCCCTTTGTGCCGTGCCTTCTCACTCCCATTCCCTCTTGGATTCTGACTTATTAAGCATTTTCCTTGTGGATTTGGGTTCTACAAATCCTTTTCAGAAATCAATTGGGCCACAATCCTTTTTCCTAATGGATTCACAATTTCTGCCGCACCTAGGGCCCTAATTCCTTGTTTATGCTGAGTCCTAGCCCTAATCTGATTACCCTAGGGTTTGTGGTGCCTATATATACAAGTTTAGAGGGTTGCCGCAGGTTTCACCACCCTCCATATACATCATTCACGCCAGAAATCACCCACCACTCTCTGCCGCACCATACCATCCATCCACCTCCACACACATCTCATAACTCATCTTACACCACTACACCTTCAGAAAAGCATACTTTGCCACAGAGAAGAGAAGAGAAGGCTTGCCGTGCAACCATTGGAGTTTCTTGGAGTTCTTTCTTCTCTTGTTTGATCTTCATGTTTATTTTAACTTGCTTTTCAATTATGTTGAACATGTGGAACTAATTCCGTTGTAGTTAGAGGTGGAATCAAAGCCATGGACATATGTTTGATATGAATTGATTACCTTCAGTTATTGTTTCATAAATTGTGAATGTGGTTCGCTTAATTGTTTTATTAAGAACTTGTTCTTGTGTGTTGATTAAGGATGCATACTTAGTTTGAATGCATGAATTTGACGCTAGGATATAAGGGAATTTCACCAAATCGTTAGGAACTTATATTCACAAGTAGTAAAGATTGCTAGTCACAATTCTGTTAAGTAAATCCTAGGCAAGAGTAACATGCGTATTCCATAGTTATGAATGCCTTGTCAATTGATGTGAGAATTACTTGACACTCAAATTAAAACCCTATCGACGTAGTATATGAAAGTAGGGATCGTTTAAGGCCGGGGATTAGAAGGGATGCTAATCTATACAAATTAAACTCTAAAACACTAAAACTGGACTCTAGACAATGAAAACAGGTACTATGGATCAATCTGAACGAATTTTAACTCTAGACAACCTAAAACAACCTAACTTGACTCAAACAAACCAAAACAAACTTAAAACAACAAATAAAACTCAACTAGACAGATTCCTGACACTAGAGACTCAAAACAGGCTAAATAGACTCAAAACAGCAAAACTAACTTAAGTAGACTCAAAACAGGTTCTAAGGAGTGAATTGGATGACTTTTGGACTAGTTAGACTCAAAACACTAAAAGGGGACAGATTTGGACGAATTTAAACAAACTAAGACTCAATTAAGAACTAAGGGGGTTTTTGGACGAATTAAGCAAAACTAAGCAGATTTAAGCAAACAAAGTAAATTGAAAGAGATAAAGGTGAATTCAGGGGTGAAAACTAGTTAGAGGGTTCTTGTCCACACATGAACATATGCATACGAATTGATTTCCAGTTATTCTTTCGATAAACCATGAATGACAATGCTCCAAATTAATTGTATAGAACTAATTAATTCTCAGATTTCCCTAAGTTCATTGAATTGAATGGATAACGCATCACAACCAAATTATTCTTATCAAGTTCCCTAACTATGGAATACGCATGATAGAGATACAAATCAAAGATCATTAAGCTCCATGGAAATCATAAACATTGACAAGGCATTCATAACTATGGAATACGCATGTTACTCCTGCCTTGGATTTACTTAACACAATTGTGACTAGCAATCTTTACTACTTGTGAATATAAGTTCCTAACGATTAGGTGAAATTCCCTTATATCCTAGCATCAAATTCATGCATGTAAACTAAGTAGGCCTCCTTAATCAACACACAAGAACAAGTTCTTCATAAAACAGATAAGTAAATCACATTCACAATTTATGAAACAATAACTGAAGGTAATCAATTCATATCAAACATATGTCCATGGCTTTGAATCCACCTCTAACTAAAACGAAATTAGTTCCACATGTTCAACATAATTGAAAAACAAATTAAATTAAACATGGAAATAGAAACAAGAGAAGAAAGAACTCCTCATTCTCCAATGGAAGCCACGGCAAGGCCTTGTCTTCCCTTCTCTGCAGCAAAATATGGATTTCTGAATGTATATGGGGGTGTGGAATTCGTATGGATGGGTGGTGGTCTGCGGCAAGGCTTGGAAATATGTATATATAGCATGGCAAACCCTAGGGAAATCAGTTTAGGACTTGGACTTAGCAGAAAAATAGGATTAGGGTGCGGCAATTAATTTGGAAAAGGAATTGTGGTCCAATTAATTTCTGAAAAGGATTTGTAGAACCCAAATCCACAAGGAAAAGGCCTAACAATCAGAATCCAAGAGGGAAAGGGCCTGAAAGGTGCGGCACAATAGGATAAGGGCAGGGAATGCCTTGCAAGGCAAGGAAAAAGGATTCTAGAAGGGAAGGAGACGCCAGATTTTTAGGCTTCTAGAAAGAATGTGTTTCTGGGCAGATTTTGGGGTTTCTAGAAGAGTTTGGGGCGCCACTTTTGTAGGGGAATGGATAGGACTTCTAGAAATCAGGTTTTAAGTCCTCTAAACTGAAGAAAACAGGTTAGGATAAGATTAGGATAAGATAAGGTAAGATAAGATAAGGATTGGGTAAAATAAGATAAGATAAGGTTGTTTGGATAATGTTTTGGATAATTCTCCTTCTTTTGAGCTGATTCCTTATCTTTTTTATCTTTGACTTCTTTCTTCCATCTTCTTAGCTGATTTCAAGCCTTTGTATCTTCAATTTCGTCCATCAACTTGCCTCCATCCTTGCACTACCCAATCTTGGCCCAAAAATGCTCTAGAATGCTCCAAATTGCTTCTTTTTGCCATCTTGACACTTTGAACCTACAAACACACGAAAATAGCTTAAAATACAAAATTAACTAAGAACTAACAACGTAAATGCATGAAAACAAGCTAACTAAGTCGCATAAATATGCTCCTATCAAATTCCCCCACACTTAGCTTTTGCTAGTCCTCAAGCAAAACGAAACAAAACAAACAAAACAACACTAAACAACTAGACCTTCCAACTTTCACCTCAGGGATTTCCAACATACATGACATATTTAAGATCATCATAACCATAGCTTTTAGTCTTCCCCACCCTTTAGTGCATACTTAACCACAGTCACCATCCATTAGCTCTCATTTAACCAAATAAAACAATGTTTTAAACGTAGTAACATGCCTTAGAGAATTCACTCAATTCCTCACTAGGTACACTCTTATTTTCACTCAGATTTTCCAACTACACTCCCTATACTAAGTGTATGTGAGAAGATTGATGTAAACATGAAAACGAACACTCACATATGTTTATAACAAAGAAAGCAATTTCTGGAGCTATTAAGCATGTATATATATGATCTCATGAATGGAATGCTACTACTTAGATGCGAGAACTAGGGATACCATATGCTCGTACCAATCCCAAACTCCACATATTGAAACACACAACACTCAAGATTGAAGTATAGGGTTGTAACGGGGCTAAGGGTATTGGCTAACAAAGAAACGTAAGGAAAACAAACGTTCTTAAAGCAAAAGCAAGCAAAGTAATGAATATGACATTTAGAACTCCCTTTCTTGAATGCAGCCGCACACTTTGATACATAAGGGGAAGATCACACATATTTAGGGCCAACTTCAACTTTTTGGACCCTTTCTTCAACATCCAACATTTGCGAGCTTATTCTCACTTATTTTGAACACTTTTCATACTTTTTTTTTCACATACTTTTCTTTTTCTTTCTTTTTTTTCACGAATTTTTCTTCTTTTTTTCTTCTTTTTTTTTTTTCTGCTTCTTCACCCGTGCCCTCTTTGATACTTTGTTGGCACACAATCAGACACATAAATCCCTTCCCCCACACTTGTTTGCTGCCTAATAACGAACAAAGGGAATTCACTCTAGGTCATGCTTAGCTACGCCTTAAGAACAAGGGTAAGGATGGTCCTAATCTAGGCTAGGTAGGGATATTGTGGGTAAACAAAGAACATAGGCTAAACAAGGCTCAAAAGGGTTAAACCTACAATACATATGCAAAGGGTTAGGCTTTTTGGCTCTGGTTTTAAACTAAACAACTTCATCTTGATTATGTGTTATGCTAATCAATTTCATGCTTTGAATGAAACGGGTATGAGTTCTAGTATTTGGAACTAAATGATGAAATGCCTTCTAAGTAGCAACCAAGCAAAGAATAATGAGATCATGCAACGACTTTAGAAAACAAAGAATGCACAGATTTTTAACTCTCCAAAGAACGTTAAAGGCTCAAGTCTCTCAGGGTTGTAGCGTTAGTTTGAGTTACTTCCTTCAAGCATGTTACAAAAACTGATTTTATCCTTTGTGATTAAACATGAATTCATGAATTACAACCATAACCAAGCATAAACCAGAGAGCAATTCAAACCTCCATCCATGTTTATAACTTTCCTCAATAGTCATGCAATTAAAAACCGAATCCTCATCATTGTGTTGGAAGGTACCCTAAGACACAAACAAACACACAAAAACAACTCTTTTTGGGTTTTTCAAAACAATTTTTCAAATTTTTATGGTATTTTCGGATTTTCTTTTCAAAACACACTAAAAGACTCCAAAACAGCTTAAAAACACTTAAAAACACTGAAAACAACATTCAAAGTGATAGGTGATAAAAACCCACGAATTTCATGCAAAAACACTTTGTTACCCCCCCCCCCCCCCAACAGTTAAATCAAACATTGTCCTCAATGTTTCAAACATAAACTCACACAAAAGTAAGCAAATAACACAACTAACACACATAACAGATATGGCAAAACAAAAGCAATAAAGAGAGAGGTTTAAGAACGCAAATCTGGTTTTGGAGCTAGAATTCCATCGTTCTCTCGTTTGAACACATGGGTTGCCTCCCAAGAAGCGCTTGCTTTAACGTCTTCCAGCCGGACGATTCTTCCATTTAAGTTCCCATGGTACCCACGGCATGCAGAGGTAGTTCTTCCACCACATGCTCCTCAAACAGCTCGTGCATTGGATCTTTGAATGGTAAGGGATAGTGATCCTTCCGGATTGTGGCATTGAACATCCTAAAATCATTGTAATCATGCCCACCAGCTGGATTTGATTGGGAATCTGCACCATACAAGGTAACAACCTATTAGTTGAAATGGGAATCGAATCTGGAATAGATGGCTTACCCATGTACTGCAATGAAGTGGCAGCACTATGAACATTCTTCCCCATGATATTTTCGACCAATTGGGGCATTTTGAGGGCAGTAGCTGTATGGTCCTTGTGCTCCACTCCAATTCCCTCGTTTTGTATGGTTCTTGATGTATCCTTTGTGCTTGAACGGTCCGGCCCTATCTTTTTTATTTTATCCATGGCAAAACATGAACGAACAACGTTAGGATTCTCAACAGACTTAGAAACATTAAATTTAATCTTATCACTACCAAACTTCATAGTTAACGTTCCCTTGGCCACATCAATCTTGGTTTGGGCTGTTTTCATGAATGGTCGGCCAAGTAAGAGTGGTCATGGATGGGAATGGTCTGAATCCTCCATGTCAAGCACATAGAAATCTGCAGGAAAAATCAAGTGGTCTACCTGCACCAAAACATCTTCCAAAACTCCTTTTGGGTATGCATTAGATCGATCGGCTAATTGGATAATAACACCATCATTTTTAAGCTCTCCTAGATTCATAGATGCATAAACAGAATATGGCATGACATTTATAGATGCACCTAAGTCTAACATGGCAGATTCAAAACGAGTATTTCCAATAACACAAGGAATTGTAAAACTACCCGGATCTTTGCATTTAGGGGGTAATTTCCTTTGTAAAACAGCAGAGACATTCTCACTTACTCTTACCACCTCTTTGTTAGAAATCCTTCTCCTTGTTGTACAAAGCTCTTTCAAAAACTTAGCATACCTTGGGACTTGCTTTATTGCATCAAGGAGTGGGATATTGACTTGAACTTTCCGGAATGTCTCTAGAATGTCCTTTTCAGCATCCTCTTGCTTTGATTGCCTCAACCTGCCAGGAAAAGGCACAATTAGTGGAATAGAGCTAGAAGAATTCGAATTGGAACCTACCTTGATGGTTGGGGATGGTTTAGAAGTGGGAATTGGCTGCGGCAAGGATTGTGCATTCCTTGCCGTGGGTTTGGGTGATTCATCCTCCTCCAATTGCAGCTTCATGTCCTCTTCTTGACTTGATCTAGATGGTTGTGAATCAGTTCCAACCTGCTTACCACTTCTCAACGTGATTGCTTGGGCGGTTTCAAATCCTCCTTTGGGATTAACAACGGTTGAACTAGGCAATCTGCCTTGTTCTCTGAATTGGCCCATGAATTCAGCCATTTGCCCCATTTGTTTCTTCAATTCGTCCACCTCTTTAGCTTGATTCTTTATGCTCTGTATGTCCTGCGTCAAAGAGGTTAGTACTTGAAGAATTTTATCATTATCTAACAACGAACCTGAATTGGTTTGGGCCGAAATTGGTTGAGGTTGTGTGGCTGCATATGGCCTTGGAAACATCCCAGGGGGCTGTCTAAATTCGCCTTGTTGCTGTGCTTGTTGAGAGTCCCTCCACTTGAAGTTTGGATGATCTCTCCATCCTGGATTGTATGTGTTTGAGTATGGGTCGTGTCTTTGTTGGGTTTGGCCTTGAAAACCCACGGCTTGGGCAGTTTTCCACCCCCCATTCTCAATCAATTGAGGGCATTGATCGTTGAGATGTCCCTGCATAGAACACACTCCACATATGGCCGGCCCTTGTGCTTTGGTTCCATCCACAACTTGTGACAAAAGAAGAGTGAGATTAGCCATTTGAGATTGTAATTCTGAAATTGCATTTACCTCATTCACTTGTTGTTGCCGTGGCCCTTCTCTCTGTCCAACTCCTTCGTATTGTTGCAGATTCAAGGCTCGATTTGCAATTAGAGTCTTGGCAGCCACGGGTGTTTTGTCAACCAAAGCTCCTCCCGCTGAAGCATCAAGCATTTGTCTCTCAATGGGGAGAAGTCCTTCATAGAAATATTGGAGGAGAAGCTCTTCCTTCATTTGGTGTTGTGGACAAGAAGCAACAAGGGCCTTGAAACGCTCATAATAGGCTGGAAACGATTCCCTTTGGTTTTGTTGAATGCCACTTATCCTTTTCCTCAAGAGAATGACTCTTGAAGTTGGGAAAAATTTCTCTAAGAATGCACGCTTCATGCTCTCCCACGATGTGACAGTTCCGGGAGCCAATTCATACAACCAATCCTTCGCCTTTTCCAAGAGAGAAAAGGGGAAGACCTTCATCTTCAAAATACTCCCATCGACATTGACGGGGGTCATGCTTGAACACACCACTTCGAATTCTTTCAAGTGCTTGTTCGGATCTTCCATGGACAACCCGTGGAATTTGGGGATGTGGTGCAACAAGCTAGACTTCAATTCGAATTCGTCAGTCTTGCCCTCGGCTGCCCTAGGATACTGAATGCATAAAGGGGTTGCATTGTCCAATCCCGAGGCTGAAAGTTCTTTGATTGTACGATTGTCCACAGCCATGGCTTGTTCTTTCTCTTCTTGTTCTTCAAATTCAGATTCAGAGCTAGAACTAGTACCTACAACTAAGAAAACAAAACGAACTCAGAAAACAAAGAAAAACAAAAACAACTAAGACACACGGCAGAAAATAGGGAGATTAGCAAGTTTGCTAATCCCCGGCAACGGCGCCAAAATTTGATGTGAGAATTACTTGACACTCAAATTAAAACCCTATCGACGTAGTATATGAAAGTAGGGATCGTTTAAGGCCGGGGATTAGAAGGGATGCTAATCTATACAAATTAAACTCTAAAACACTAAAACTGGACTCTAGACAATGAAAACAGGTACTATGGATCAATCTGAACGAATTTTAACTCTAGACAACCTAAAACAACCTAACTTGACTCAAACAAACCAAAACAAACTTAAAACAACAAATAAAACGCAACTAGACAGATTCCTGACACTAGAGACTCAAAACAGGCTAAATAGACTCAAAACAGCAAAACTAACTTAAGTAGACTCAAAACAGGTCCTAAGGAGTGAATTGGATGACTTTTGGACTAGTTAGACTCAAAACACTAAAAGGGGACAGATTTGGACGAATTTAAACAAACTAAGACTCAATTAAGAACTAAGGGGGTTTTTGGACGAATTAAGCAAAACTAAGCAGATTTAAGCAAACAAAGTAAATTGAAAGAGATAAAGGTGAATTCAGGGGTGAAAACTAGTTAGAGGGTTCTTGTCCACACATGAACATATGCATACGAATTGATTTCCAGTTATTCTTTCGATAAACCATGAATGACAATGCTCCAAATTAATTGTATAGAACTAATTAATTCTCAGATTTCCCTAAGTTCATTGAATTGAATGGATAACGCATCACAACCAAATTATTCTTATCAAGTTCCCTAACTATGGAATACGCATGATAGAGATACAAATCAAAGATCATTAAGCTCCATGGAAATCATAAACATTGACAAGGCATTCATAACTATGGAATACGCATGTTACTCCTGCCTTGGATTTACTTAACACAATTGTGACTAGCAATCTTTACTACTTGTGAATATAAGTTCCTAACGATTAGGTGAAATTCCCTTATATCCTAGCATCAAATTCATGCATGTAAACTAAGTAGGCCTCCTTAATCAACACACAAGAACAAGTTCTTCATAAAACAGATAAGTAAATCACATTCACAATTTATGAAACAATAACTGAAGGTAATCAATTCATATCAAACATATGTCCATGGCTTTGAATCCACCTCTAACTAAAACGAAATTAGTTCCACATGTTCAACATAATTGAAAAACAAATTAAATTAAACATGGAAATAGAAACAAGAGAAGAAAGAACTCCTCATTCTCCAATGGAAGCCACGGCAAGGCCTTGTCTTCCCTTCTCTGCAGCAAAATATGGATTTCTGAATGTATATGGGGGTGTGGAATTCGTATGGATGGGTGGTGGTCTGCGGCAAGGCTTGGAAATATGTATATATAGCATGGCAAACCCTAGGGAAATCAGTTTAGGACTTGGACTTAGCAGAAAAATAGGATTAGGGTGCGGCAATTAATTTGGAAAAGGAATTGTGGTCCAATTAATTTCTGAAAAGGATTTGTAGAACCCAAATCCACAAGGAAAAGGCCTAACAATCAGAATCCAAGAGGGAAAGGGCCTGAAAGGTGCGGCACAATAGGATAAGGGCAGGGAATGCCTTGCAAGGCAAGGAAAAAGGATTCTAGAAGGGAAGGAGACGCCATATTTTTAGGCTTCTAGAAAGAATGTGTTTCTGGGCAGATTTTGGGGTTTCTAGAAGAGTTTGGGGCGCCACTTTTGTAGGGGAATGGATAGGACTTCTAGAAATCAGGTTTTAAGTCCTCTAAACTGAAGAAAACAGGTTAGGATAAGATTAGGATAAGATAAGGTAAGATAAGATAAGGATTGGGTAAGATAAGATAAGATAAGGTTGTTTGGATAATGTTTTGGATAATTCTCCTTCTTTTGAGCTGATTCCTTATCTTCTTTATCTTTGACTTCTTTCTTCCATCTTCTTAGCTGATTTCAAGCCTTTGTATCTTCAATTTCGTCCATCAACTTGCCTCCATCCTTGCACTACCCAATCTTGGCCCAAAAATGCTCTAGAATGCTCCAAATTGCTTCTTTTTGCCATCTTGACACTTTGAACCTACAAACACACGAAAATAGCTTAAAATACAAAATTAACTAAGAACTAACAACGTAAATGCATGAAAACAAGCTAACTAAGTCGCATAAATATGCTCCTATCATCAATGTTTATGATTTCCATGGAACTTAATGATCTTTGATATGTATCTCTATCATGCGTATTCCATAGTTAGGGAACTTGATAAGAATAATTTGGTTGTGATGCGTTATCCATTCAATTCAATGAACTTAGGGAAATTTTGTTTATGCTGAGTCCTAGCCCTCATCTGATTACCCTAGGGTTTGTGGTGCCTATATATACAAGTTTAGAGGGTTGCCGCAGGTTTCACCACCCTCCATATACATCATTCACGCTAGAAATCACCCACCACTCTCTGCCGCACCATACCATCCATCCACCTCTACACACATCTCATAACTCATCTTACACCACTACACCTTCAGAAAACCATACTTTGCCGCAGAGAAGAGAAGAGAAGGCTTGCCGTGCAACCATTGGAGTTTCTTGGAGTTCTTTCTTCTCTTGTTTGATCTTCATGTTTAATTTAACTTGCTTTTCAATTATGTTGAACATGGTTGTGATGCGTTATCCATTCAATTCAATGAACTTAGGGAAATCTGGGAATTGATTAGTGCAATACAATTAATTCAAAGCATTGTCATTCATGGTTTATCGAAAGAATAACTGGAAATCAATTCATATGCATATGTTCGTGTGTGGAAAGGAACCCTCTAACTAGCTTTCTACCCCTGAATTCACCTCTATCTCTCTTTAATTCACTTTGTTTGCTTAAAACTGCTTAGTTTTGCTTAATTCGTCCAAAAACCCCCCTAGTTCTTGTCTGAGTCTTACTTTGTTTAAATTCGTCCAAAGCTGTCTCCTTTTAGTGTTTTGAGTCTAACTAGTTCACTAGTTCAAAAGTCATCCAATTCACCCCTTAGAATCTGTTTTGAGTCTGTTTAAGTTAGTTTTGTTGTTTTGAGTCTCTAGTGTCTAGAATTTGTCTAGTTGAGTTTTATTTGTTGTTTTAAGTTTGTTTTGGTTTGTTTGAGTCAAGTTAGGTTGTTTTAAGTTGTTTGAAGTTAAAATTCGTTCAGATTGACCCACAGTACCTGTTTTCATTGTCTAGAGTCCAGTTTTAGTGTTCTAGAGTTTAATTTGTATGGATTAGCATCCCTTCTAATCCCCGGCCTTAAACGATCCCTACTTTCATATACTACGTCGATAGGGTTTTAATTTGAGTGTCAAGTAATTCTCACATCACGATCCCTACTTGCATTTATACTACGATTTGACAACAAGAGGGTTTAATTTGAGTGCTTAACTTTTATCACATCAGATATAAGGGAATTTCACCTAATCGTTAGGAACTTATATTCACAAGTAGTAAAGATTGCTAGTCACAATTGTGTTAAGTAAATCCTAGGCAAGAGTAACATGCGTATTCCATAGTTATGAATGCCTTGTCAATGTTTATGATTTCCATGGAACTTAATGATCTTTGATATGTATCTCTATCATGCGTATTCCATAGTTATGAATGCCTTGTCAATGTTTATGATTTCCATGGAACTTAATGATCTTTGATATGTATCTCTATCATGCGTATTCCATAGTTAGGGAACTTGATAAGAATAATTTGGTTGTGATGCGTTATCCATTCAATTCAATGAACTTAGGGAAATCTGGGAATTGATTAGTGCAATACAATTAATTCAAAGCATTGTCATTCATGGTTTATCTAAAGAATAACTGGAAATCGATTCGTATGCATATGTTCATGTGTGGAGAGGAACCCTCTAACTAGCTTTCTACCCCTGAATTCACCTCTATCTCTCTTTAATTCACTTTGTTTGCTTAAAACTGCTTAGTTTTGCTTAATTCGTCCAAAACCCCCCTAGTTCTCGTTTGAGTCTTACTTTGTTTAAATTCGTCCAAAGCTGTCCCCTTTTAGTGTTTTGAGTCTAACTAGTCCAAAAGTCATCCAATTCACCCCTTAGAACCTGTTTTGAGTCTGTTTAAGTTAGTTTGGTTGTTTTGAGTCTATTTAGCCTGTTTTGAGTCTCTAGTGTCTAGAATCTGTCTAGTTGAGTTTTATTTGTTGTTTTAAGTTTGTTTTGGTTTGTTTGAGTCAAGTTAGGTTGTTTTAAGTTGTTTGAAGTTAAAATTCGTTCAGATTGACCCATAGTACCTGTTTTCATTGTCTGGAGTCCAGTTTTAGTGTTTTAGAGTTTAATTTGTATAGATTAGCATCCCTTCTAATCCCCGGCCTTAACGATCCCTACTTTCATATACTACGTCGATAGGGTTTTAATTTGAGTGTCAAGTAATTCTCACATCAACAATCAAGCTCGAACATCCAAGAGTCCTTCCTTCTTTCTCTTTGTTGCGGCACAAAGGTGGGTGAAGTGTATGGGATGTGTTTTGCGGTCAGGAATGTGTTTTAGGTTGAATAGGAGTTGCGGCAAAGGTGTGGATTGATTTCTGGCGTGAATGGATGAATGGGTGAATGAATGCATCCCCTTAGATGCGGCAAGACTTGGTATTTAAAGAACAAGGCTCCAAATTAAATTAGTTAATCAGGAATTATTCAAAAACTTAAAGGAAATAGGAAATTAGAACCAAAATCCCAAAGGAAATAGGTAACAAGGTGCGGCTAAGAGGGAAAGGGCAAGGGAATGCCTTGCAAGGCAAGGAAAAAGGGTTTCCTTCCTGATTTAGGTGCAGCAAATGTCCTAATTCTAAAGGCAATGGGTTATCTTGTGCGGCAAGGTAAAGAATGTGAAGGGAAAGGTGCGGCTGGATCCTAGGGGATAAGGGAACATGTTTTGCAATGTCCTAAGGGGAAAAGGAAAGGTTTTTACATGGTTTAGGGATAAGGAAACATGGCAAGGGGAAATGTTGTACAAGAGGAGACAAGGAGGGAACACAAAGGGGACAAGGCGCCACCTTTGTAGGAGTAGGTCAATTTGTGTTTTTCTTTTGTCTTCCAAGCTTCCAAACCGATTTCTCTTGACTTTTAGCACCTTTCTAGCCTATTTTGGTCTTCAATTTCGTCCATCCACCATGCTCCAAGCATGTAATAACCATTCTAAGCCTAATTTTGCTCCACAAGGCTCCAAAATGCACATTTTTGCATACTTTGTCCTTAGAACCTGAAAACACACGAAAATGGCTTAAAAGACTAAAATAACTAAGAAATAACAAGATAAATGCATGAAAACAAGCTAGCTAAGTTGCATAAATATGCTCCTATCAGAGACACCCCACGGCAACAATCACAAGTGAATGAGGTAAGTGCAATTTCTGAAATTCAATCCCAATTAGCTACCCTCACTACTCTTGTGTCACAGGTTGTAGATGTATCCAAAATGCAAAGTGTAGCTGCTTGTGGCGTGTGCTCTATGCAAGGGCATCTCACGGATCAATGCCCTCAATTGATCGAGAATGGAGGGTGGGAATCTGCCAATGCCGTGGGTTTTGGGAACCAAAACCAACCAAGGAGTGATCCTTTCTCGAATGCATACAATCCAGGTTAGAGAGATCATCCAAATTTCAAGTGGAGGGAGCCCCAACAAACCCAACAACAAAGTGCATTTAGGCAGCAACCTCTGGGATTTTACCAAAAGCCATACGCACCCACACAACCCCAAGCACAACCTACCCAAACCAAATCAGGTTCGTCCATAGTTAATGATCAAAATTCTCAATTATTAACTTCTATGGCGCAGGGAATGCAAAATCGAGACAAAAAGGTGGATGAATTGGAAAAGCAAGTAGGGCAGATCGCGGAGTTCATGGGCCAATTCAGAGAGCAAGGCAAGTTGCCTAGTTCAACCGTTAACCCAAATAGAGGATTTGAATCTACCAAGGTCATCAGTTTGCGAAGTGGAAAACAAGTTGGAATAGACCCACAACCCTCCAAATCACATCCAAAATAGGACAAAAAGTTGTTGATTGAAGAGGAGGAACAAGCACAACCCACGGCAAGGGTAGAACCACCCTTGCCCCAGCCACCTAAGCAACCTAAGCCGTTCATCAAAGGTAAGGAGGTTCCAAATTCGATTATTTCTAACGTTATTCCTTCAAATGTACCCTTTCCTCGCAGATTTATGCAATCAAAGAAGGAGGAGGCTGAAAAGGACATTCTGGAAACGTTTAAAAAAGTACAAGTCAATATACCACTTTTGGATGCAATTAAACAAGTTCCAAGGTATGCCAAGTTTTAAAAAGAACTTTGCACAACTAGGAAGAGAATTTCAAACAAGGAGGTTGTAAAGGTAAGTGAAAATGTCTCAGCCGTCTTGCAACGTAAACTGCCTCCTAAATGTAAGGATCTTGGTAGGTTTTACAATTCCTTGTGTTATTGGCAATAATCATTTTGAACATGCCATGTTAGACTTAGGTACATCTATTAATGTCATGCCTTATTCAATTTATGCATCTATGAACTTAGGAGAGCTGAAAAATGATGGTGTGATTATTCAATTGGCCGATCGTTCTAACACCTATCCAAAAGGAGTTTTGGAAGATGTTTTAGTGCAGGTCAATCACTTAATCGTTCCGGCGGACTTCTACGTGCTTGAAATGGAAGACTTGGACCGTTCTCCTTCATTGCCCATCCTCCTTGGAAGGTCATTCATGAAAACTGCCCGCACCAAGATTGATGTGTTCAAGGGGACCTTGACAATGGAATTTGATGGGGAAGTTATTGATTTCAATCTTTCTGAATCTATAAAGTACCCTAGTGATGATCATTCTTGTTTTTCTATTGATATAATTGATTCATTGGCGCATGAACATCTTGAACAATTTGAATGAAGATGCACTTTAGATGGTCATTACAAGAGGAATGGAAATAAAAAACAATGGAGCAGCAACAATGCACACCCACGGCATGCATGAAGAACCTTTTGCCGTGCTCCCTAAAGAAGTAATTGAGAGTGGCTGCCCTAGAATCATTGCCACACCAAAATGGTAAGCTTTTGCTCCCAATTTCAAGTTCAGTTTCGACTAATAAGTTACTTCCTTCAGTTGTTCAGCCACCTTCCCTTGAACTTAAACCCTTACCAAGCCATTTGAAGTATGTTTTCTTGGGAGAACAAGAGACTTTGCCCGTTATCATCTCCTCCACACTCACGGCACAAGAAGAAGAGAAGTTGGTAAGGGTGTTTGATGCGATGTAAAACAGCACACAAATTAAACGCTCTTGTTGTCAAATTGTAGTAAAGATGCAAGTAGGGATCGTTATGGACCAGGGATTAGGAGGGCTTGCTAATAACTGATGTGAAATAAATAAGCACACAAATTAAACCCTCTTTTGACAATTGTAGTATATGTATAAGTAAGGATCGTTCTAGAGCGGGGATTAGGATTAGGAGGGATTGCTAAAACTCATGAAACTGACTAAAAAATGTAAATCTAAGTTTTAAACACTAAACTAGACTCAAAGAATGCAAAACTAAACTCTAAAACACTAAAACAACTCAAAAGACTCAAAACAACACAAAACAAGCTAAAAGACTCAAATCTGCCACTAAGAGTAAATTTGGACAAAAATAGGTTTTGACTTGACTCAAAACACTTAAAAACACAAACTAAATCGGTTTCTAACTGATATGACTCAACAAAGTAAAGGGGGATTTGGTTTTGACGAATTTGAAAACAAAACAAGTAAATTAAAGAACTAATGAAATCTGCACGAATTTGGGTAAAACTATGGATGATGGGCTAGCTAGGAGGTTCTTCTCCACACATAACACACTTGCAAACAAAATGATTTCCAGTTGCTTTTCAATAAACCATGAATTCTCAACGCCCCAGATTAACCGTGAATTGCACTAATTAACCCTCAGATATTCCTAATTTTATTGAATTGGATGATTGCATACAACAACCCAAAGCATTCTCCACAAGTTCCCTACATGAATTGCATAATAGAGATACAATCAAAGATCATTAAGTTCTATGAAAATCATAAGCATTGACGAGGCACTTGTAACTATGAATTGCATGAAACTTATGCCAAGAATTTACTTAACGCGATTGGGACTAGCAACCTTCACTACTTATGAATATAAGTTCATAACGATTAGGTGAAACTCCCTTATATCCTAGCATCAGATTTATGCATGAAAATTAAGCGTGCACTTGATGCGAAATATATAAGCACACAAATTAAACCCTCTTGTTGACAATTGTAGTATAGATGCAAGTAGGGATCGTTCTAGACGGGGGATTAGGAGGGATTGCTAAAACACTTGAAACTGACTCAAAAATGTAAAACTAAGTGAAAAACACTAAACTAGACTCAAAGAATGTAAAACTAAACTCTAAAACACTAAAAAAACTCAAAAGACTCAAAACAGCACAAAACAAGCTAAAAGACTCAAATCTGCCTCTAGGAAGTTATTTGGACGAAAATAGGTTTTGACTTGACTCAAAACACTTAAAAACACAAACTAAATCAGTTTTTAACTAATATGACTCAACAAAGTAAATGGGGATTGGGTTTTGACGAATTTGAAAACAAAACAAGTAAATTAAAGAACTAATGAAATATGCACTAATTTGGGTAAAACTATGGATGATGGGCTAGCTAGGAGGTTCTTCTCCACACATGACACACTTGCAAACAAAACGATTTCCAGTTGCTTTTCAATAAACCACGAATTCTCAACACCGCAGATTAATTAGGTACGCTTAAATTAACCCTCAGATTTTCCTCATGTCATTGAATTGGATGGAAAAAGCGCATCACAATCAAATTATTCTTCAAAAGTTCCCTACATGAAAGCGCATGACAGAGATACAATCAAAGATCATTAAGTTCAATGAAAATCATAAGTATTGACGAGGCACTCGTAACTATGAAAGCGCACACTACTTATGCCAAGAATTTACTTAACACGATTGTGACTAGCAACCTTCACTACTTGTGAATATAAGTTCATAACGATTAGGTGAAAGTCCCTTATATCCTAGCATCAGATTTATGCATGAAAATTAAGCGTGCACTCTCAACCAACATACACAAATCAGTTTTAATTCAACAGATAAGTAAATTGAATTCACAGCTTATGAATCACAACTAGATGTAATCAAATAATATTGCTAGTATAACCATGGTTTCGAATTCCCCCTAGCTAAGAGGGGTTTAGTTCCTCATACTCACAAAACAAAGATTATTGAATTGAAACATTGAAAACAAAAGAAAGATTACACCTAAAACATTCAGCAATCCTAAGTCGAATGGTAGGCACGTCCAAAGGCTCTCCTCTTTCCTCCTTGCTGCGGCACAAAGTTGGGTGAAGTGTATGGGATGTGTTTTGGATGAATGGAAATTGCGGCAAAGGTGTAAGGATGAATTCTGGCATGAATGGATGAATGGTTGAGTGAATGCTCCCTCTGGTGCGGCTAAGGAAGTTTTATTTTAAAGACTCTAGGGTAATAAAGCTAGGAAACAATTTAGGAAACAGAAATTAAACCAAAACATTAAGGGAAATAGGAATTAAAGTAAAAATCCTAAGGGAATTGGGCAAGTGGGTGCGGCAAGGATGGAAACGGTAAGGGAATGCCTTGCAAGGCAAGGAAAAAGGATTTCCTTGCTGATTTAGGTCCAGAAATTAGGCAAGTGAGAGATCCCTTGCACGGCAAGGATAGGAAATAACGGGATGGTGCGGCAAAGGCTGGTTTAATGCAGGGAAGGTTCAATTTGTGTCCTAAAATGCATAGGAGGCCTTCAATGTTGCTGAAACTTAGGGACAATTAGGATTAGGAAAGGTCAAACCAAAATAGGAAACCTTGGCTTAACTTTCCTACTTCAATTAGGAATCCATCTCCAATTAGGAATCCTTCTTCAATTAGGAATCCTAACATCTTCAAGTCTTCAATTTCGTCCATTCCTTTTGCTCCAAGCATGTGATAACCATTCCAAGCCCAATTTTGCTCCAAAAGGCTCCAAAATGCATGCACCTTCTTGCATACTTTGTCCTTAGAACCTGAAAACACACGAAAATGGCTTAAAAGACTAAAATAACTAAAGAATAACAACATAAATGCACAAGAACAAGCCAACCAAGTCGCCTAAATATGCTCCTATCAGCACTCTCAACCAACACACACAAATCAGTTTTAATTCAAACAGATAAGTAAACTGAATTCACAACTTATGAATCACAATTGGATGTAATCAAATCATATTGCAAGTATAACCATGGTTTCGAATTTCCCCCTAGCTAAGAGGGGTTTAGTTCCTCATACTCACAAAACAAAGATTATTGAATTGAAACATTGAAAACAAAAGAGAGATTACACCTAAAATGTTCCAGCAATCCTAACTCGAATAGCAAGCACGTCCAAGGGCTCTCCTCCTTCCTCTTTGTTGCGGCACAAGGTTTGGTGAGGAGTTTTGGGGGTTATGAATGGTGTAGAAGGCTGGGTTTATGGTTAGGATAGGTGTATGGTGCGACAAGGGTTGAAAAGGTCAGAAACTATGGAGAATGGTGAAGGATGGATGCGGCAGAGAGTGGGGGTTGATTTCTGGCGTGAATGGGTGAATGAATGAATGATTTTGGGGCTCCAAAAAGGAAGTCTATTTAAGGTTTTCAGAAATTAAAACCCTAACTTATTTAGGTAATCAGAAATTAAGTCAAAAGCTCCTAGAAAGAGGAAATAAAATTAGAAAACTAAGGGAAAGTGCAAGGGATATGCCGCAAGGACATAAATTAAAAATGGAATGTGTTTTAATGCAGGAAATAGGAAAGAGGGACTCTCCCTTGCACGGCAAGGAAGAGGAAACCAAGAACAAGGTGCGGCAAGGGTCCATGGGTGTTCTAGGTCTTTGGTTCATAATCATCCTTTTCTTAATCAATCACATTAACTAAGAAAGCAACTTAAACAATTGGTTTTCGGATTCATAGAATTGATTCAAATGGAACTAAATGAAATGAAAATCCAATTCTCATTAAAGAGACAAAACCATTTTGTTCTCATCATATTTTCGGCCGAAAATGCAATGACCACAACTATTGGGCCACATTGCTAAAACAAAAACTTTTGGGGTCACTTTGTAAAAACACAAGAGTCCAGAACTTCATGTAATTACAACTAGAACCCAAAAATTTCAACAATAACATAAACTTCATTAAAGGAGCAAAACAATTTGTCCTTTAGTGATTTTGGACCTTTACGTAAAACGTAAACTTTTGGGCCAAAGTACAAATACACAAAAGTATCAAAACTTTATGTAATTGCATAAAAGGCCCAAAAATACCCTACTTAATAGGGTGGCCGGTTTTGGAAGTGAAAAAGGAGGGGGAAAAAGGTTTTGGTGAAAAATTCAAAATTTGAAAGTGTTTTGAAAAAGTTGATAGGTAGGTGTGGAAAAGTTGATTGGTATAGGTTGTAAGAAAATGTTTTGTCAAACAATAAAGACATCAATCATCCATCATCCATCACCAATCATCCATCACCATTCAAAATTAAACCAAAACTTTATGAAAAACACCAAACACTTTGAATCAAAACTCCAAACCTTTTTGTTCTTGGTAAGAACATCAAGAACATTGAAGAACATACATGAAAACTCATAAGAGCTCCATGAATGTTTTCACTCAATGAAACTCAAATTTTCACTACATAAAAGAGGGTTAACATCCTAGGGTACTTAGGGGTTCCAAAAGTCACTTTAAAACAATTTTAACACGACAAACAAGAACCCAAAAATCCACCCTTTGGATTTGGCCGAATTTCCCCACATTCATGGCACCAAATTTTAGTTCCAATATTCATGCTTAAATGAACTACATCTACAACATTTGAGATGCTAAATTTTCAAGCAAAATTTATATTCAAAAGCAAGAACAAAGCTTGTAACATTTACAACATTTAAATCACAAACCATGAAAAACACAAAACCCAAAAGGATTCACCATAAACTAGACCTAGGCTCTGATACCACTTGAAGGAAAAATTTTGTCCTAGCTAAGAACATGTGAGAACATTTGAACACATATGCAAACTAATAACACTTTAAAGTAGGCATGCATTCAAAACAATTCTAAAACCCATGACTTTCAAAGCCTAGTGAATGGTGAACCACAAGACTCTTTAACAACATTAAAGAGAAGAAGGATTTTGAGATTCATTACCCTTGAAGCTCATCCTTGTTTGCACAAGGGATTCACCCAAGTGGAGGGCCTTCAAGTCACCTCCTAGCTCCTTGGATCTTCCTTGTGATTCCTCTCCTTTAGATGCTCCTTTGCTCCTTGATGATGTGAGGAAAGGATCTCCAAAAAGTACCAAAGGTTTGGTACCTCTAAGTCTCCACACCAAGGATGTAGTGTGAAGAGAAGATGGATGACTTAGAGAGATTTTGATGCTAGTGAAAAGCTCTCTAAGTGGCTGGCCTCTTTGGAGAAAAAGAGAGAAAATGTTTCTCTTCTTTGCCTCTAGAAGACCCTAAGTGAATGAAAGCTATAAAGTTGACTTTATACTACATCACATGTGAATGGCAAACTTGCAATTAAATCAAGTTTGCTTCCACTCACCCTTATGGCCGGCGTTGGCATTGTTATTGGGCTAATTGCTCATTTTGTTTTAGTTGTCATACAACTTAAACATAATGGGCCTTGTGGCCCAAAAACCCTTTTGGGCCCCGAAACCCAAAACGAACTTAAAAGCCCAATACGAACCTTTCGTAAGATTAATTAACTAATTAATTAATCTTGACCATTCTCAATTAAACTATTTAATTGCTTATCCATCTCATTTATATTTCTTCACTTTCATCCTTACTCGGTGTACGATCCATTAGGTTCCAATTAGCGAGGCAGTGGGCGATTGTTACTCTTAACGATCGATTGTGAATTGAAACTACATTTCAATTCTCCCTTTGATGAAGATTAGTGTTTGATAATCCTCAGGGCTTCCACAAACCATGAGTGACACCTAGCAGTATGTTATGGCTACCCAAGCTAAGTAGAAGTGGTTGGAGAACCTATCCAGTTACAATTACAATGCAATACGATCCTTCTCTAATACAATACTCTCAATCACATTGTTTGAGTGATAGTTAGTTTCATGTCTACTATCCAATGTGATACTTCTCTATATGATTCAATTGAATATGATTTGGAACAAACTTCCTAAGTCATATTCGTATGCTTTGGCCAAAGACTCTCGAATCATATCTCAGAGTATTCTCCTTCCACCATGGAAGGTTAGAGATCCCTTGTTGTGCATTCACATGCCTACATGACTAGATAGCTTGACCCCAACAATGCCGTGGACACTCTCAATGGAATGCCTTTGACATAATCAAAGATCAAGGACCTAACCATTAGACATCAATGATGCCTCTGGTCAAAGGACTACTTTGCATATTGCAACTTATGAGTTCTTACATGACATGTATGCTCGAACTCTCTTTTGATCGTTGTTCAGTGTACTCGATTACTCTTTCGAGCACCTATGTGTTTGTCTCAGTGTCCAACACTAAATGACTTGAGACTAGTCATACTCATGCTTGAGTTAACATAATACATACTAACCTTAGCGGATTGTCAATGCCCAATTGGCAATCCTATGGCTAGGAACGTTTTAGGAATGAACATAAAAGAAAGGTCTCGTTAATCTAACTTACTTAAATCACTTCTCTCTTAGATCAAATACATTCCTTGGATTCCCTTATTGCTTAAACACATGATACAATATATAGTGATTAACAATAAGCTTTGCCCTTTATTAAACATATAATAGTTTAATACAATAAGTATTCCAAAAGCTATTACATCAAATGAGTGGCTTTGTGGGCATACTTCCAACAATTACGTTCCACGAAAATCATAAGTGTTGACAAGACAACTATAACTATGAATGCATGATACGTTTGCCAAGAATTCAATTAACGGGATTGTGACTAGCAACCTTCACTACTCATGAATATAAACTTGTAACGATTAGGTGAAACTTATTTATATTCTAGCATCAAATTCATGCATGAAAACTAAGTATGCATCCTTAATCAACATACAAGAATCAGTTTTGAAGAAAACAGTTAATTGAATTGCATTCACAACTTATCAAATCACAATTGGAGGAAATCAATTCATATCTCAAGTGATAGGAGCATATTTAGGCGACTTAGTTGGCTTGTTCTCATGCATTTACGCTGTTATTTCTTAGTTATTTTAGTCTTTTAAGCCATTTTGGTGTGTTTTCAGGTTCTAAGGACAAAGTATGCAAGAAAGTGCATTTTGGAGCCTTTCGGAACAAAATTGGGCTTGGAATGGATATCACATGCTTGGAGCAAAAGGAATGGACGAAATTGAAGACTTGAAGATGTTAGGATTCCTAATCAAAGAAGGATTCCTAATCAAAGGAGGATTCTTAATTGAAGATGGATTCCTACTCAAACAAGGATTCCTACTTGAAGTAGGAAAGTTAAGCCAAGGTTTCCTATTTTGGTTTGACCTTTCCTAATCCTAAATGTCCCTCAGTTCCAGCAACATTGAAGGCCTCCTATGCATTTTAGGACACAAATTGAACCTTCCTTGCACATAAACAACCCTTGCTGCACCCCATCTCTCTATTCCCTTCCTTGCCGTGCAAGGGATCTTCCACTTGCCTAATTTCTGAACCTAAATCAGCAAGGAAATCCTTTTTCCTTGCCTTGCAAGGCATTCCCTTACCCTTTCCATCTCTGCCGCGCACCTACTTGCCTTATTTCCTTAGGATTCTGACTTTAATTCCTATTTCCCTTAAAGTTTTGGTTTAATTTATGTTACCTAAATTGTTTCTTAGCTTTATTACCCTAAAGTCTCTAAATAAAACTCTTTGCCGCACCTTGGGGGATTCATTCATTGACCCATTCATCCATTCACGCCAGAAATCAATCCACACCTTTTGCCGCAACTCCCATTCAACCTAAACACATTCCTGACCCCAAAACACATCCCATACACTTCATCCACCTGTGCCGCAGCAAAGAGAAAGAAGGAAGGACTCTTGGATGTTCGAGCTTGATTGTTGGAGCATTTTCTAGGTGTAATTCGTTCTATGTTTACAATGTTTAACTTCTTTTCCTTTCATTTTGCTGTGAACATGAGTGGCTAAACCCCTCTTGGCTAGGGATGATTTCAAAGCCATGACTATGTGTGCAATTTGAGTTGATAAATTCTAGTTATGAATTCTTGAATTGTGAATGCAATTGGCTTAACTGTTTGATTGATAACTTATTTGTGTTTGTTGATTGAGGGTCGACACTTAATTGGCATGCATAAATCTGATGCTAGAGTATAAGGGAGTTTCACATAATCGTTACAAACTTATATTCACAAGTAGTGAAGGTTGCTGGTCACGATTGCGTTAAGTTCAATTCCTAGCATGAGTGACATGATGTCATAGTTGCAAGTGCTTTGTCAATGCTTATGATTTTTACTGAACGTAATGATCTTTGATTGTATCTCTATTATGATGTCATGTAGGGGACTTTTGAAGAATGCTTTGGGTTGTCGAATGATGTCATCCAATCCAATAATACAAGGAAAATCTAAGGGTTAACTAGTGATGTCACGGTTAATTTGGGGCATTGTCGTTCATAATTCAATGAAGGAGTAACTGGAAATCGAGTCGTTTGCATACATGTCATGTGTGGAGAAAGAGCCTCTAGCTAGCCCATCATCCATCTTATTCCCCAAATTCGTTTTAAAAGTTGTTTAGTTTTACAATCTGTTTTGTTTGTTTAAATTTGTCCAAAACAAAGCCCCCCCTTTACTTTCTTGTTTCAATTAGCCTTAAATCTGTTTTGTTTGTCTTTTTAAGTGTTTTGAGTCAAGCCATAACCCTAAATTCGTCCAAAATTGTGTTTAGTGTCAGAAACTGCCTAGTTAGTGTTTTTAGGCAGTTTTGAGTGTTTTTAGCTTATTTTGAGTCTTGTGAACTTGTCTTGAGTCTTTTGAGTCTTTTCAAACGTTTTTAACTTTGTTTTAATGTTTTTGAGTCAGTTTTGAGGTTTTAGCAAGCCCTCCTAATCCCCAAGGTTTAATTTGCGTGCTTAACTTATTTTGCATCATCAAGCATGTTCATGGCTTCGAATTTCCTCTGGCCAACAACAAATTAGTTCCACATACTTGCAATTAAATAGAAACAATTGAATTTAAACATTAAAAACCAAAGTAGAATACACCTAGAATGCTCCAGCAATCCAACGTCTTGAATGGCTAGCACAACTCCGGGAAATCCTCCTTCCTTGCATGTATATGGCACCAAGGTGTGGATGGTGAATGGATGATCTAAGGGCTGCGGCAGAGAGGTAGAATAGGTCTAGAGAATATGGAAGGGTGGTAGGGGATGGATAGAAAGATAGATGGATGGAATGGATTGAGGAATAGAGAGCTTGCGGCAGAAATTGTGTTGAATGGTCTGATGCACTGTAAAACAACACAAATTAAACCCTCTTGTTGACAGTTGTAGTAAAGATGCAAGTAGGGATCGTTCTAGGCCGGGGATTAGGAGGGATTGCTAATCTACTCTAAACTAACTTAAAAACACAAAAACAAACTTAAAAACACTTAACAAGACTCACAAGACTCAAAACAAACTTAAAAGACTCAAAACAGCTTAAAATAGCCAAATTGACTCAAACTAGACACTAGGGAATGATTTGGACGAAAACAAACTCAAAGGACTAACTAGACACAAATCTAAATAGATTCTAACTAAACTAACACAATTTAAAGATGGGGGGATTTGGGTTTTGACGAATTTAAAGTAAAACAAGTAAGCTAAAGACCTAGACAGATTTGGACGAATTTGGTGAATTGGATGGATGATGGGCTAGCTAGAAGGTTTTTCTCCACACATGACACACTTGCATACAAATCAATTTTCAGTTGTTCTTTCAATAAACCATGAACCTCAACACCCCAGATTAATTAGGTACTAATAGGAGCATATTTACATCACTTAGTTAGCTTGTTTCCTTCCATTTAGGTTGTTAGTTCTTAGTTATTTGAGTCTATTAAGTCATTTTCGTGCAATTTCAGGTTCTATAGACAAGGAATGCAAGAAAGTGCATTTTGGAGCCTTTTGGAGCAAAATTGGGCTTGGAATGGATATCACATGCTTGGAGCAAAATAGGAATGGACGAAATTGAAGACTTGAAGATGTTAGGATTCCTAATCAATGAAGGATTCCTACACAAACAAGGATTCCTACTTGAAGTAGGAAAGTTAAGCCAAAGTTTCCTATTTTGGTTTGACCTTTCCTAATCCTAAATGTCCCTAAGTTCCAGCAACAATGAAGACCTCCTATGCATTTTAGGACACAAATTGAACCTTCCTTGCACCTTCCTACCCTTTGCCGCACCTCCTTTGAGTTCTCCCCCTCCTTGCCGTGCAAGGGAGGTCCTCCTTTCCTATTTTCTGCACAAAATCACATTCCTTTTTCTTCCAAAAATCTGCTGCATATCTCTTTTCCTTTTCTTCAAATCTGCTAAGTATCTCCCTTCCTGATTTCCTTAACTTTTGTTAACCTTTTCTTGGGGATTTGGAAAGTTAAAACCTTCCCTAAAAATACATTAAAGTCGTGGCCCTCCCCTGCTCTATAAATAACTCAATCTGCCGCACCATTAAGGATCCCTGAACACATTCTCTGCATCCATTCCATCCACCTATCTACCTATCCATCCTCTACCACCCATCACCACCCATTCTACACACCTTAACCCCTTGTGCCACAGCTTTACAAAGGAAGGAGAGGATTAACTTGAAGCCGTGCCTAGCCATTCAAGACGTTGGATTGCTGGAACGTTTCTAGGTGTAATATATCTTTGTTTTCAATGTTTAATTTAATTTCTCTTTGTTTTGCTGTGAACATGAGGAGCTAAACCCTTTTGGCTAGGGTGAATTTCAAAGCCATGAACATATTTGCAATATGAATTGATTAATTCGAGTTGTGATTTCATAAAGTGTGAATGCAATTTGCTTAACTGTTTTATTGATAACTTATTCTTGTATGTTGATTAAGGAGGCCTACTTAGTTTGCATGCTTGAATCTGATGCTAGAATATAAG
Source organism: Heteromeles arbutifolia (assembly GCA_024362995.1). NCBI lineage: Eukaryota > Viridiplantae > Streptophyta > Magnoliopsida > Rosales > Rosaceae > Heteromeles > Heteromeles arbutifolia. Next base: position 29,485,279 of record JANCRC010000002.1, on the reverse strand, counting down.
GGAATTTCACATAATCGTTACAAACTTATATTCACAAGTAGTGAAGGTTGCTGGTCACGATCGCGTTAAATTAAATTCCTAGCATGAGTATCATGATGTCATAGTTACGAATGCTTTGTCAATGCTTATGATTTTCATAGAACGTAATGATCTTTGATTGTATCTCTATTACGATGTCATGTAGGGAACTTTTGAACAAAGCTTTGGATTGTCGAATGATGTCATCCAATCCAATAATACAAGGAAAATCTGAGGGTTAACTAGTGATGGCACGGTTAATCTGGGGCATTGTCATTCATGGTTTATTGAAAAAGCAACTGGAGGTCGATTTGTGTGCAAGTGTGTCATGTGTGGAGAAGAACCCTCTAGCTAGCTCATCATCCATCCAATTCACCAATTTCGTGCAAATCTATTTAGTTTTAGTTTCTGTTTTGTTTTTAGCTTAATTTCGTCCAAAACCCAATCCCCCTTTTACTTTCTTGTGTTAGATTAGTTAGAAGTGTGTTTAAATCTGTCCAATTTAGTATTTTGAGTCAAGTAAAGTTAGGAATTCTTCCAAAGTACTCTCTAGTGTCTGTTTTGAGTCTATTTGGCTGTTTTAAGCTGTTTTGAGTCTTTTAAGTTTGTTTTGAGTCTTGTGCATCTTGTTAAGTGTTTTTAAGTTTGTTTTTGTGTTTTTAAGTCAGTTTAGTGTAGATTAGCAATCCCTCCTAATCCCCGGTCCAGAACGATCCCTACTTGCATCTATACTACAATTGTCAACAAGTGGGTTTAATTTGTGTGCTGTTTTACATCGCATCAAATTTTTGGCTCCGTTGCCGGGGATTAGCCCTTGGTTTGTTTTTTTTGTGTCTTTTGTTTTAGTTGGTGACTTTGTTTCTATTTGTGTCTTTTACTTTTGATATTTGATTTAGTTTTAATTCTTTGATTTCAGGTACTAGAGTAGTAAGATTTGGATTTTGCAAACATTCAGGCTCAATTGGCAAATCTTACTTCTCAATTGTCCCAGATTGCGGAAACAACCACAATGTACACTGCTCAAACTCACCAACGTCCTCAATTCACTGCGAATGGGGGTGCTTGGGGTTGTCAAGGCCATAACCAATCAAAGGACAACATGTTTTCCAACGCTTACAATTCTGATTGGAGAGATTATTCAGATTATAGGTGGGGGGAACCTTAACAATATCAACAAGGTGGATATTGGCAGCAAGATGAGGAGTTCTATTCAAGACCTATGCAGCCACCACAGCCTTCCCCACAACAATTCCAATCGAATTCAAGTATGTCCATGAATTATAATGAAATTCTTGATGAATTAATTTATTTGACGCAGGGCTCACAACAAGAAGAATATTCGCAGCCATCTGAGGAGTTCTATCAATGGCCATATGCACCACCACAACCTTCACCACAATCTGCCCAAACCAATTCAGGTATGTCTTTGGATAATGACACGTTTATTAAGTTACCAATTTGTCTCAGGGACAAGAAAATCAACACAAAGTGATGCAAAATCAAGCCAAAAAGTAGGGTGAATTGAAGAATCAAATGGGAGAGATTGTAGAATTCATAGGACAGATTATAGAGCAAAGTGAACTCTCCAAATAAACTATTGCAAATTCGAAGGAAGATTTTGAAATCCTTGATGCTATCACTTTGGGAAGTGCTATGGAGGTTGGAGCTGACCTAAAAACGTCCAAACATAGACTAGAAGTGGATGAGGAGCTGCTGATTGAGGAGGAGGAAGAAGAAATGCACACGGCAAGGGTAGAACAACCCTTGCCGCAGCCCCCTAAGCCCTCTCAACCACCCACCACAAGTAAGGACGTCCCAAATTCAATTCATTCTAATGCTATTCCTCCGAATGCACCTTTTCCTCACAGCTTTTTAATTCCTAAGAAAGACGAAAGTGAAAAAAACATTGTGGAAGCCTTCCCAAAGGTGCAAAGTGATATTCCAATTCTTGATGCAACAAATCAACTTCCAGAATGTGTTGAACTGTTTGAAGAGGATTGTACATCAAGAAGAATGATTCAAGAGCAAGAAGTGGCTGGAGCATATGAAGAATGCATCAAAGAGGACGTATATGAGACAACAAAGCCCAAAGAAGTTGAGTTTGATGACACGGAACAAGTCACAACCATCACATTTAATCTGGCCAAGTCCAACATTCCTGAAACATTCAAAGATGTGGTGTTTATCATTGAGTTTGTGTTGGAGCAAGCAAGTAAGCCATCTTCTCCAATTTCAATTTTGTTTTCTACTAACTTGCTGATTTTAATGATTCAGGCACCCACACTAGAATTTAAAACATTGCCGGATCATTTCAAGTATCACCTTCCATTCAAAGATAAATTCCATGCCGTGGCCTCCAATGAAGCTTAATTGGAGGTATCTGATGCGAAATATATAAGCACACAAATTAAACCCTCTTGTTGACAATTGTAGTATAGACGCAAGTAGGGATCGTTCTAGACCGGGGATTAGGAGGGATTGCTAAAACACTTGAAACTGACTCAAAAACGTAAAACTAAGTTAAAAACACTAAACTAGACTAAAGAATGCAAAACTAAACTCTAAAACACTAAAACAACTCAAAAGACTCAAAACAGCACAAAACAAGTTAAAAGACTCAAATCTGCCACTAAGAGTAAATTTGGACGAAAATAGGTTTTGACTAGGCTCAAAACTCTTAAAAACACAAACTAAATCAGTTTCTAACTAATATGACTCAACAAAGTAAAGGGGGATTGGGTTTTGACGAATTTGAAAACAAAACAAGTAAATTAAAGAACTAATGAAATCTGCACGAATTTGGGCAAATCTATGGATGATGGGCTAGCTAGGAGGTTCTTCTCCACACATGACACACTTGCAAACAAAACGATTTCCGGTTGCTTTTCAATAAACCACGAATTCTCAACACCCCAGATTAATTAGGTACGCTTAAATTAACCCTCAGATTTTCCTCATGCCATTGAATTGGACGGAAAAAGCGCATCACAATCAAATTATTCTTCAAAAGTTCCCTACATGAAAGCACATAATAGAGATACAATCAAAGATCATTAAGTTCAATGAAAATCATAAGTATTGACGAGGCACTCGTAACTATGAAAGCGCATGATACTTATACCAAGAATTTACTTAATACACGATCGTGCCTAGCAACCTTCACTACTTGTGAATATAAGTTCATAACGATTAGGTGAAACTCCCTTATATCCTAGCATCAGATTTATGCATGAATCACAACTTATGAATCAGTTTTAATTCAAACAGTTAAGTAAATTGAATTCACAACTTATGAATCACAACTGGATGTAATCAAATCATATTGCAAGTATAACCATGCTTTCGAATTTCCCCCTAGCTAAGAGGGGTTTAGTTCCTCATACTCACAAAACAAAGATTATTGAATTGAAACATTGAAAACAAAAGAAAGATTACACCTAAAATGCTCCAGCAATCCTAACTCGAATGGCAAGCACGTCCAAGGGCTCTCCTCCTTCCGTTTTGCTGCGGCACAAGGTTTGGTGGTGAGTTTTGGGGGTTATGAATGGTGTAGAAGGCTGGGTTTATGGCTAGGATAGGTGTGTGGTGCGACAAGGGGTGAATAAGGTCAGAAACTATGGAGAATGATGAAGGATGGATGCGGCAGAGAGTAGGGATTGATTTCTGGCATGAATGGGTGAATGAATGGATGATTTTGGGGCTCCAAAAAGGAAGTCTATTTAAGGTTTTCAGAAATTAAAACCCTAACTTATTTAGGTAATCAGAAATTAAGTCAAAAGCTTCTAGAAAGAGGAAATAAATTCAGAAAACTAAGGGAAAGTGCAAGGGATATGCGGCAAGGACTTAAATGAAAAGGGGAATGTGTTTTAATGCAGGAAATAGGAAAGAGGGACTCTCCCTTGCACGGCAAGGAAGAGGAAACCAAGAACAAGGTGCTGCAAGGGTTGTTTAAGTGCAAGGAAGGTTCAATTTGTGTTCTAAAATGCATAGGAGGCCTTCAATGTTGCTGGAACTTATTTAGGATTAGGAAAGGTCAAACCAAAATAGGAAACCTTGGCTTAACTTTCCTACTTCAAGTAGGAATCCATCTTCACTTAGGAATCCTCCTTTGATTAGGAATCCTTCGTTGATTAGGAATCCTAACATCTTCAAATGTTCAATTTCGTCCATTCCTTTTGCTCCAAGCATGTGATATCCATTCCAAGCCCAATTTTGCTCCAAAAGGCTCCAAAATGCACCTTCTTGCGTAGTTTGTCCTTAGAACCTAAAAACACACGAAAATGGCTTTAAAGACTAAAATAACTAAAGAATAATAACATAAATGCACAAGAACAAGCCAACTAAGTCGCCTAAATATGCTCCTATCAGTATCGTCCGGCTGCAAGACGTTAAAGCAAGCGCTTCTTGGGAGGCAACCCATGAATTCAACGAAGGAAGTTCTAGGAATCACCCACATCCAGATTTGCATTCATAAACCCTTCTCTTTCTTGCATTTATCTTGCCATGATTAGTTAGTTGTTTGTTTGTTTGCTTTCCATGAGTATATGCTTGAAACATTGAGGACAATGTTTGATTTAAGTGTTGGGGGGAGGTAACAAAGTGTTTTTTATGCAAATTGGTGGGATTTTATCACCCATTACTTCTAAAGTTGTTTCTCACTATTTTTAAGTGTTTTTAGATTGTTTTGGAGTGTTTTAGTGGGTCTTGACATAATAATCCGAAAATCTCATAAAAATTTGAAAAATTGTTTTGAAAAACCCAAAAAGAGTTGTTTTTGTGTGTTTGTGTCTTAGGTACCTTCCAACAAAATGATGAGGATTTAGTTTTTAATTACATGACTGTTAAAGAGAGTTATAAACATGGATGAAAGTTTGATTTACTCTTTGGTTTATGCTTGGTTGTGGTTATAATTTATGAATTCACATGCAATTATAAAGGAAAAATCAGTTTTTGTAACATGCTTGACGGAAGGAACTCAAACTAATGCTACAACCCTGTGAGACTTGAGCCTAAAACATTCTTTGGACAGTTAATATTTTGTGCATTCTTGTTTCTAAAGTCGTTGCATGATCTCATTATTCTTTGCTTGGTTGCTACTTAGAAGGCGTTTCGTCATTTAGTTCCAAATACTTGAACTCATACCCACTTCATTCAAAGCATGACATTGATTTGCATAACACATATCAAGATGAAGTTGTGTAGTGACCACCATAGCCAAACAGCCGTACCCCCTTTTCATATGTTTTGTAGGTTTAACCCCTTTGAGCCTTGTTTAGCCTATGTTCTTTGTTAACCCACACTATCCTCACCTAGCCAAGATTAGGACCATCCATACCCTTGTTCTTGAAGCTGATAGGAGCATATTTATGCTACTTAGTTAGTGTGTTTTCTTGCATTTGCTTAGCTATTTGTTGCTTAGTATAGTGTTTAAAGTCATTTTCGTGTGTTTTTAGGTCCAAGAAGCAAAGTTGGCAAAAAGATGCATTTTGGAGCATTTTAGAGCAAATCTGGGCTTGGAATGGATAGCACAAGCAATGGGCATGAAGATGGACGAATTTGGAGTCTAAATGGAGTTGGGAATATGTTTCAAGGTTGGAGAAATAAATTCAAATCATTGAAGATAAGGAATCAGCTCAAAAGAAGGAGGATTATCCAAAACATTATCCAAACAACCTTATCTTATCTTATCTTATCCAACCCTTATCTTATCTTAACAAACCTTATCCTATCCTAATCCTTTTCTAATTCAATTCCTGGTACAATGAGGGTTTATTTTCTGATTGGGGGACATTTAAATTAAGTTTCTAGAAACCCTAAGCCTTGCCGCACCTAGCCTTCCAGAAAACCTGATTTCCTTGCCTTGCAAGGCTTTCTAGAAGCCTTATCCCTCCTTATCCAAATCTGCCGCACTTTAGGCCTTTCCCATTGGAAATCTGATTGTTTTGAGCCTATTTCTGGATGGATTTGGCTTTCTAGAAGTCCTAATCTGATTCACTTAGGGTTTTTGGTGCCTAGATATATACTAATCAACCCTTTGCCGTACACACCGCCCTCCATATACATCATTCACGCCAGAAATCATCCACCACTCTCTGCCGCCCCTTTCCTTCACCATTCTCCATAGTTTCTGACCTAATTCATCCTCTGCCGTGCCATATCATCCACACAAACACAGAAAACCCCTTTTGTGCCGCAGCTATTCAAGGAAGGAAGGAGAAGGTGCCACTCTAAGTCGTGACTACTACTGGAGCGTTCTTAGGTGTTGTCTATCTTTGTTTTCAATGTTTCAATTCAGTTTTCTTTGTTTAATTGCTATCATGAGGAACTAAACCCCTATTAGTTAGAGGGGGAATTGGAAGCCATGAATATATGTTTCTTATGATTTGATTTACTCCAGTTATGATTTCATAAATTGTGAATGTGGTTTACTTATCTGTTTTATTAAGAACTTGTTCTTGTGTGTTGATTAAGGATGCATACTTAGTTTACATGCATGAATTTGATGCTAGGATATAAGGGAATTTCACCTAATCGTTATGAACTTATATTCACAAGTAGTAAAGATTGCTAGTCACAATCATGTTAAGTAAACCCTAGGCTGGATTAACATGCGTCTTCCATAGTTATGAATGCCTTGTCAATGTTCATGATTTCCATTGAACTTAATGATCTTTGTTGAATGTCTCTATCATGCGTATTCCATAGTTAGGGAGTTTGAGAAAGAATAATTTGGTTGTGATGCGTTATCCATTCAATTCAATGAATCTAGGGAAATCTGGGAATTGATTAGTTCAATACAATTAATTTGGAACATTGTCATTCATGGTTTATCGAAAGAGTAACTGGGAATCGAGTTGTATGCATATGTTTATGTGTGGATAAGGATCCCTCTAACTAGCCATTCATCCATTTAAATCACCAATTTCGTGCCTTTTTAAGTTGTCTTTACAATTTTGTTTGTTTAAGTTTAAATTCGTTCAAAACCAATCCCTTGCTCTTAATTTGTGTTAAGATAGTCTAAATTCGTCAAATCTTGAGTCGTTTAGTCTTTTGAGTCAATTTGAGTCTTAATTTCGTTCAAATCAATCTTAGGTGTTAGTTTAGAGTCTAGATAACTTGTTTTGTGTGTTTTAGGTCTATTTAGCTTGTTTTGAGTCTTTAGAGTCCAGAAACTGTTTAATTGAATTCTATTTGCTGTTTTGAGTTTGTTTTGAGTTATTTGAGTCAAGTTAGGTTGTTTAAGGTGTCTAGAGTTAAAATTCGTCCAAATTGATCCCTAGTACTTGTTTTCATTGTTTAAAGTCCAGTTTATTGTTTTAGAGTCTAATTTGTGTCAATTAGCAATCCCTTTAATCCCCGGCTTAGAACGATCCCTACTTTCACATACTACATTGATAAGGGTTTAAGTTTGTGTGCAATTTAATTTCACATCAGAAGCATAGTGAAGCATGACTTAAAAAGAATTCCTTTTGATTGACTTCTTGCAGAAAAACAAGTGTGGGGGAAGGGATTTGTGTGTGTGTGTGTGCCAAAAAAAAGAAATAAGGCACGGGTAGAAAAGAAAAGAAAATTCGTGGGAAAAGAAAAGAAAAAGAAAAAATTGTGAAAAGAATGAAAAAGAGTTTGAAAAGAAGAAAGAATGAGTTTAAGAGTGTTGATTGTTGAAGAAAGGGTCCAAAACATCAAATCTGGCCCTCAAATGTGTAAATCTCCCCTTTTTGTTCAAAGTTAAATTTCTGCATTCCAAAGCGAATTCTAAGTGTTGATTTCATTGCTTTGCTTGCTATTCTTTAAGAATCCTTGTTTTCCATATCCTTTCTTTCTTACCCAACAACCCAAGCCCCGCTTCAACCCTTTAACTTCGTCTTGGGTGTTGTGTGTTTCAATATGTGGAGTTTGGAATTGGTATGAGCATATGGTGTCACTGGTTCTCGCATCTAAGTAGTAGCATTCCGTTCATGAGATCATATTCATATATGCCTATTAACTCCAGAAAGTGCTTTCTTTGTTGCAACATATGTGAGTATTAGTTTTCATGTTTACATCAATCTTCTCACATATACCTAGTGTAGGGTGTGTAGTCAGAAAATCTGAGTGAAAATAGAGTGCATATCTAGTAAGGAATTGAGGGAATTCTCTAAGGCATGTTACTACATTCAAAATGTTGTTTTAATTGATTAAATGTGAGCTAATGAATGGTGACCATAATTAAGTATGTGCTCAGGGGTAAGGATGACTAAAATCTGTGCAAGTGATGATTTTTAATATGTCATGTGCATTAGAAATCCCTAAGGTAATTGTTGGAAGGTTTAGATTGTGTTTTGTTTCTTTTGTTTCTTTTGTTTTGCTCGAGGACTAGCAAAAGCTAAGTGTGGGGGTATTTGATAGGAGCATATTTACATCACTTAGTTAGCTTGTTTCCTTGCATTTAGGTTGTGAGTTCTTAGTTATTTTAGTCTTTTAAGCCATTTTCGTGTGTTTTCAGGTTCTAAGGGCTAAAGGAGCAAGAAAGTGCATTTTGGTGCCTTTTGGAGCAGTTTTGGGCTTGGAATGGATTGCACATGCTTGGAGCTAAGTGGATGGACGAAATTGAAGATCAAATGAGCTTAGGATTGAATGAAGAATGAAGAGTTCAAAATTGGAAGCCAAGGTTTCTAAAGTTGCAAGTTTCTATTTGTGAAAGTTTCCATTTGTGCAAGTTTCTATTTGTGGAGGTTTCCAATTTGGGTTTCCAAAACATGTAGGTTGCCTAATTACTCATTCTAGAAGCCCAAAACCGTGCCTAACACATTCCCCTTTTGTTTCAATCCTTGTTGCACAAGGGAGAGGTTTTCTTGCCTATTTTCTGCCCAAAAAATACTTCCCCTTTCTCTTACAAATCAATGCCCACCTTCTTTCCCTTTCTCTCTTAATTTCTGACCTTTAAACACATTCCTTTTCTTTCCTACACAATTCTGCCGAATTTCACATTCCTATTTCTCTTTAAATTCTGATCCTTACTTACCCTTTCAATTTGGAACAAAATAGCTAAGTTTTATTCACCTTTCTTTCTTTCCCTTTCTCTTTATTTTCTGATGCACCCTACTTACCCTTTTCCTCTTGGGATTCTGATTTGTTACCCTTTTTCTTGAGGATTTGGAGTCCTAAATGCATTCCCAATTCATCAAAGTCGTAGCCCTCCCTTGTTCTATAAATAAACATCCTTGCCGCAGCTTTTGGGGGACCTCTCTCTCTCTGAACAGATTCTCTGCATCCATTCCATCCACCTATCTACCTATCCATCCTCTACCACCCATTACCACCCATTCTACACACCTTAACCCCTTGTGCCGTAGCAAAGGAGAAGGAAGGAGACCCCTGGACGTGCTTGCATTCAAGACGTTGGATTGCTGGAACGTTTCTAGGTGTAATCTATCTTTGTTTTCAATGTTTAATTTAATTTCCCTTTGTTTTGCTGTGAACATGAGGAACTAAACCCCTCTCAGCTAGGGGTGATTTCAAAGCCATGATTATGTGTGCAATTTGAGTTGATAAATTCCAGTTATGAATTCTTGAATCGTGAATGCAATTGGATTAACTGTTTGATTAAGAACTTATTTGTGTTTGTTGATTGAGGGTCGACACTTAATTGGCATGCATAAATATGATGCTAGAGTATAAGGGAGTTTCACATAATCGTTACAAACTTATATTCATGTGTAGTGAAGGTCGCTGGTCACGATCGCGTTAAGTTCAATTCCTAGCACGAGTATCATGATGTCATAGTTACAAGTGCTTTGTCAATGCTTATGATTTTCATTGAACATAATGATCTTTGATTGTATCTCTATTATGATGTCATGTAGGGGACTTTTGAAGAATGCTTTGGGTTGTCGAATGATGTCATCCAATCCAATAACACAAGGAAAATCTGAGGGTTAACTAGTGATGTCACGGTTAATTTGGGGCATTGTCGTTCATGATTCAATGAAGGAGTAACTGGAAATCGAGTCGTTTGCATACATGTCACGTTTGGAGAAAGAGCCTCTAGCTAGAAAATTAACTTGACACACAAATTTAACCCTCTTTTTGACAGTTGTAGTATATGTATAAGTAGGGATCGTTCTAAACCGGGGATTAGGAGGGATTGCTAAAACCTCTAAACTGACTCTAAAACACAAAAACAAAGTTAAAAACGTATGGAAAGACTCAAGGGACTCAAAACAAGCTAAAAACACTCAAAACTGCCTAAAAACACAATCTGGGCAGTTTTGGACTCTAAACACTTCTTTGGACGAATTTAAGGTTTTGACTTGACTTAAAAGACTCTAAAACACAAACAAAACAGATTTTAGACACTTTGAAACAAGAAAGTAAAAGGGGGTTTTGGTTTTTGACGAATTTAAAACTAAAACAGAAACTTTGCATAAAGACTTTAGAAAAAACGAATTTTGTGAATTAAAAAGGGTGAAAGGCTAGTTAGAGGGCCCTTCTCCACACATGAACATATGTATATAAATTGATTTCCAGTTATTCTTTCGACAAACCATGAATGACAATGCCCCAAATTAATTGTGTAGAACTAATTAATCATCAGATTTCCCTAGACTCATTGAATTGGAAGAAAAGCATACGACAACCCAAATCATTCTTTATTAAGCTCCCTAACTATGAAAAGCATGATAGAGACACAAAACAAAGATCATTAAGCTTTGTGAAAATCATAAGCATTGACAAGGCATTCGTGACTATGAAAAGCATGACACTCCTGCCAGGAATTTACTTAACGCGATCGTGACTAGCAACCTCCACTACTTGTAAATATAAGTTCATAACGATTAGGTGAATTTCCCTTATATTTTAGCATCAAATTCATGCATGCAAACTAAGTATGCATCCTTAATCAACACACAAGAACAAGTTCTTAATAAAACAGTTAAACAAACCACATTCACAATTCATGAAATCATAACTGGAGGAAATCAATTCATATAAAACATATATCCATGGCTTTGAATTTGCCTTTAACTATAAAGAAATTAGTTCCTCATGTTCGCAATCAAACAAATATAAATAAAATTAAACATTGAACAAAGATAGAAAACACCTAGAAAACGCTCCAGATTCCTTCCTTCCTTGCTTGCAGGTTGCGGCACAATGAGGGTATGGTTGAATGGTAGTGTAGAGATGTGTGAATGAGAGATGATGGTGGTGTGAATGGTGCAGCAAATATGTGAATATATAGAGGGAGGGTGTGGCACAATTAGATGGTGTAGGAAAAGGATTACAAAATGTAGTTTGTGTAGGAAAATAAAACACAATCCTAAGGGGAAAGGGTTTATGTAATCCTAGCAGGAAATAGGACATCTAGAAGGCCAAAAACCAAAGGGAATCAGGAGAAAGGTGCGGCTGGATCATGCATCTAGAAGGCTTGGGGCGCCACCTTTTTAGGGACTTCTAGAAAGGTTGAATCCCTTTTTGCAGCAGGAATTAAGTTAGGAAAGGATTAGGATAGGATAGGATAAGGCATGGTAAGATAAGATAAGATAAGGTAGTTTGGATAATGTTTTGGATAATTCTTCTTCTTTGTAGCTGATTCCTTATCTTCTTTGACTTGGATTTATTTCTTCAACTCTTTTGCACATTCCTAGCCTCTCTTGAACTTCAAATTCGTCCATCCATCTGGCTCTAATCTTGTGCTATCCATTCCAAGCCAAAAACTGCTCTAAAATGCTCCAAATTGCATCCTTTTGCCTACTTTGCTTCTAGGACCTACAAACACACGAAAATGACTTAAGACACTATAATAAGCAACAAATAACTAAGTAAATGCAAGAAAACACACTAACTAAATCGCATAAATATGCTCCTATCAAATTCCCCCACACTTAGCTTTTGCTAGTCCTCGAGCAAAATAAAACAAAACATAACCTAAACCTTCCAACGTTTGCCTCAAGGATTTCCAATGGAACATAACATAACTTATTCAAGATCATCATAACCATAGATTTTAGTTATCCCCACCCTTTAGTACATACTTAACCATAGTCACCATTCATTAGCTCGCATTTAATCAATTAAAACAACTTTTTGAATGTAGTAACATGCCTTAGAGAATCCCTCAATTCCTTTCTAGATATGCACTCTTATTTTCACTCAGATTTTCTGACTACACTCCCTACACTAGGTATATGTGAGAAGATTGATGTAAACATGAAAACTAATACTCACATATGTATATAACAAAGAAAGCAATTTCTGGAATGCATGTATATATATGATCTCATGAATGGAATGCCACTACTTAGACGCGAGAACCAGGGATACCATATGCTCATACCAATCCCAAACTCCACATATTGAAACACATAACAATCAAGATAGATGTCTAAGGGTTGTAACGGGGCTAAGGGTATTGGCTAACAAAGAAAGGTAAGGGAAACAAATGTTCTTAAAGCAATAGCAAGCAAAGTAAGAAATATGACACTTAGAACTCCCTTTTTAAACGCAAAAACAGACTTTGAACACAAAGGGGAAGATCACACATACTTAGGGCCAAATTCAACTTTTTGGACCCCTTCTTCAACAACCAACACTTGTGAGCTTTAATCTCACTTATTTTGAACACTTTTCATACTTCTTCACATACTTTTCTTTTTCTCTTCTTTTTCTCACGAATTTTCTTCTTTTTTTTTTCTACCCATGCACTTTTTTGTAAATTTTCGTATTTTTCTTTCAAGACACATAAAAATACTTCAAAACACACTAAAAACACTCAAAACAGTGAAAAACAACCTTAGAAGTGATGGGTGATAAAAACCTACGAATTTTTCAATGAAAACACTTGTTTACCCCCCCACACTTAAACCAAGCATTGTCCTCAATGTTTCAAACATAGACACACACAAAAGCAAGCAAACAACACAACGAACAAACATGACAAATATGCAAAGTAAAAGCAATAAAGAGGAGGGTTTAGAAATGCAAATCTGGTTGTGGAGCCGAAGAGTTCCTAGGTCTTCTTTATTTGCATGGGTTGCCTCCCAAGAAGCGCTTGCTTTAACGTCTTCCAGCCGGACGAACCTTCCGTCTATTGTTCAATGGGGCCCACGGCATTAAGGGTTATGTCCTCCACAATGTGCTCTTCAAAGTGCTCATAGTAGGGCTTCAAACGATGTCCGTTCACCTTGAATTCGTGCCCCGTCTTCAAACTTTGGATTTGAACTGCACCATGAGAAAAAACATTAGTAATAACAAACGGTCCAATCCACCTAGAACGTAACTTACCTGGAAATAATCGAAGACGGGAATTGAAAAGTAGAACTTTCTGCCCCTTGGAGAACGTTTTGGTTCGAATCATCTTGTCATGAAAAACCTTCGTCTTCTCTTTGCAAATTCGCGCATTCTCGTAAGCTTCATTCCTAATCTCCTCAAGCTCGTTCAATTGAAGCTTCCTATGAACTCCAGCGGTATCTATATCCATATTGAAGGTTTTGACTGCCCAATGCGCCTTGTGTTCTAATTCAACGGGAAGGTGGCATGGTTTCCCATAGATGAGCCGAAATGGGGACATCCCAATGGGTGTTTTGTAGGCCGTACAATACGCCCATAGTGCATCATTCAAGCGCAAACTCCAATCCTTCCTCGTTGGCCCAACTGTCTTTTCTAAAATTTGCTTGATCTCACGGTTTGAAACCTCAGCTTGCCCACTTGTTTGAGGATGATAAGGTGTAGAAACCTTGTGCGTGACATTGTACTTTTTAAGTAACGCCTCAATGGTCCGATTGCAAAAGTGAGAGCCTCCATCGCTGATAAGCACTCGTGGCATGCCAAACCTTGCAAATATGTTAGTTCTAACAAAATCTGCAACCACTTTAGAATCATTAGTTAGGGTGGCTTTTGCTTCCACCCACTTCGAGACATAATCAACCGCAAGTAAAATATATGTAAAACCATGCGATGAAGGAAAAGGACCCATAAAATCAATACCCCAAACATCAAAAATTTCGACAGTAAAGATAGGGGTTTGCGGCATTTGGTCCTTTGGGCCTATATTTCCCATTCTTTGGCAACGATCACACGTCACACAAAAAGTTCTAGCATCCTTAAAGATCGTAGGCCAATAAAACCCACATTCTAACACTTTAAGGGCTGTGCGTTGTGTGCCAAAGTGTCCCCTGCATGCATAAGTGTGACATAAAGTTAAAATTGAGTTAAACTCCGAATTATGCACACACCTACGTATAATCTGATCGGGGCAATACTTCCACAAGTATGGATCATCCCAAACATAAAACCGTGCCTCTTTTTTCAATTTATCACCTTGTTGCTTGTTTAGGGTGCTTGGAACTTGTTTAGTAACCAAATAATTAACTAAATCAGCATACCATGGCACACTTACCTTAATGGACAGCAGCTGCTCATCTGGAAACGTCTCAGGGATAGGAATTGGGTCTTCTTCTCGCACCAATCTGCTTAGGTGGTTAGCCACTACGTTTTCAACTCCTTTCTTGTCCCGGATTTCAATATCGAACTCTTGAAGTAGGAGCATCCATCGAATAAGCCTTGGTTTAGCCTCCTTCTTCGTAAGTAAGTATCTTAAAGCTGCATGATCAGAGTAAATAATGACTTTAGTACCAAGTAAATATGAACGAAACTTATCTAAAGCAAAGACAACGGCAAGAAGTTATTTTTCCGTCGTAGAGTAGTTCAATTGAGCATCGTTCAAGGTCCTTGAGGCATAGTAGACGACGTGCAGATTTTTGTCCTTCCTTTGTCCTAACACTGCTCCCAATGCATAGTCGGAAGCATCGCACATTAGCTCAAACGGAAGATTCCAATCTGGTGGCATAATGATTGGTGCCGTGGTTAGCATCTCTTTGAGTTGGTTGAAAGCCTTCTCACATTCCTCGTCAAACTTGAAAGCCACTTCCTTTTGAAGGAGACGGCACAAAGGTTGAGAAATCTTTGAAAAATCCTTGATGAATCGCCTATAAAATCCTGCATGTCCAAGAAAAGAACGAACCTCTCTAACCGAAGTAGGAGAGGGTAAGTAGCGTACAAGATCTATTTTCGATTTATCAACCTCAATTCCCCTTTCTGAAATGATATGCCCTAAAACTATGCCTTGCGTAACCATAAAGTGACATTTTTCCCAATTTAAAACAAGGTTGGTTTCAACGCATCGTTT
Organism: Heteromeles arbutifolia; assembly: GCA_024362995.1. Taxonomy (NCBI): domain Eukaryota; kingdom Viridiplantae; phylum Streptophyta; class Magnoliopsida; order Rosales; family Rosaceae; genus Heteromeles; species Heteromeles arbutifolia. The sequence continues at coordinate 29,470,092 of JANCRC010000002.1, read as the reverse complement.
TAAGATTAATGTGAGATTTTCCAAACAACCATCAAACGAATCACCAAAGACGCTAAAATCATCCATGAATACCTCAATAATCTTCTCAACATAATCTGAAAAGATACTTACCATGCATCTTTGGAATGTGGCAGGTGCATTGCATAAACCAAATGGCATGCGACGATAGGCAAAAGTACCAAAGGGGCACGTGAAGGTGGTCTTTTCTTGGTCGTCAGGAGCTATGACAATTTGATTATATCCCGAATAACCATCAAGAAAACAATAAAAAGAATGACCGGCTAACCTTTCAAGCATTTGATCAATGAACGGCAAAGGGAAGTGGTCCTTGCTTGTGGTGGCGTTGAGCTTCCTATAATCGATGCACACTCTCCAACCTGTTTGGATACGGGTTGGCACAAGCTCATTCTCGGCATTCTTTACCACAGTGACTCCGGATTTCTTTGGAACAACTTGAACCGGTGAAACCCAACGGCTATCCGAAATTGGATAGATTGATAGGAGCATATTTATGCTACTTAGTTAGTGTGTTTCCTTGCATTTGCTTAGCTATTTGTTGCTTAGTATAGTGTTTAAAGTCATTTTCGTGTGTTTTTAGGTCCAAGAAGCAAAGTTGGCAAAAAGATGCATTTTGGAGCATTTTAGAGCAAATCTGGGCTTGGAATGGATAGCACAAGCAATGGGCATGAAGATGGACGAATTTGGAGTTTAAATGAAGTTGGGAATATGTTTCAAGGTTGGAGAAATAAATTCAAATCATTGAAGATAAGGAATCAGCTCAAAAGAAGGAGAATTATCCAAAACATTATCCAAAACAACCTTATCTTATCTTATCTTACCCAATCCTTATCTTATCTCACCTTATCTTATCCTAACCTGTTTTCTTCAGTTTAGGGGACTTAAAACCTGATTTCTAGAAGTCCTAATCTGATTCATCTAGGGTTTTTGGTGCCTATATATATATATTTCTCCCCCCTTGCTGCAGACACCACCCTCCATATACATCATTCACGCCAGAAATCATCCACCACTCTCTGCCGCCCCTTTCCTTCACCATTCTCCATAGTTTCTGACCTAATTCACCCCCTGCCGTGCCATATCATCCACACAAACCTAGAAAACCCCTCTTGTGCCGCAGCTATTCAAGGAAGGAAGGAGAAGGTGCCACTCTAAGTCGTGACTACTGCTGGAGCGTTCTTAGGTGTTGTCTATCTTTGTTTTCAATGTTTCAATTCAGTTTTCTTTGTTTAATTGCTATCATGAGGAACTAAACCCCTATTAGTTAGAGGGGGAATTTGAAACCATGAATATATGTTTCTTATGATTTGATTTACTCCAGTTATGATTTCATAAATTGTGAATGTGGTTTGCTTAACTGTTTTATTAAGAACTTGTTCTTGTGTGTTGATTAAGGATGCATACTTAGTTTACATGCATGAATTTGATGCTAGAATATAAGGGAATTTCACCTAATCGTTATGAACTTATATTCACAAGTAGTAAAGGTTGCTAGTCACAATCATGTTAAGTAAACCCTAGGCTGGATTAACATGCGTCTTCCATAGTTATGAATGCCTTGTCAATGTTCATGATTTCCATTGAACTTAATGATCTTTGTTGAATGTCTCTATCATGCGTATTCCATAGTTAGGGAGTTTGAGAAAGAATAATTTGGTTGTGATGCGTTATCCATTCAATTCAATGAATCTAGGGAAATCTGGGAATTGATTAGTTCAATACAATTAATTCGGAACATTGTCATTCATGGTTTATCGAAAGAGTAACTGGGAATCAAGTTGTATGCATATGTTTATGTGTGGATAAGGATCCTTCTAACTAGCCATTCACCCATTTAAATCACCAATTTCGTACAAAACTAAGTCTAGTTTACAATTCTGTTTTGCTTAAGTTTAAATTCGTTCAAAACCAATCCCCTGATTTTAATTTGTGTTAAGATAGTCTAAATTCGTCAAATCTTGAGTCTCTTAGTCTTTTGAGTCAATTTGAGTCTTAATTTCGTTCAAATCAATCTTAGGTGTTAGTTTAGAGTCTAGATAACTTGTTTTGTGTGTTTTAGGTCTATTTAGCTTGTTTTGAGTCTTTAGAGTCCAGAAACTGTTTAATTGAATTCTATTTGCTGTTTTGAGTTTGTTTTGAGTTATTTGAGTCAAGTTAGGTTGTTTAAAGGTGTCTAGAGTTAAAATTCGTCCAAATTGATCCCTAGTACTTGTTTTCATTGTTTTAAGTCCAGTTTATTGTTTTAAGAGTCTAATTTGTGTAGATTAGCATCCCTTCTAATCCCCGGCCTAAAACGATCCCTACTTTCATATACTACGTCGATAGGGTTTTAATTTGAGTGTCAAGTAATTCTCACATCATAGATCACTCCACAATCGAGAAGCTTGATAGTCTCCTTTTTCACAACTTCCATCATTGGAGGGTTGAGTCGGCGTTGAGCCTCTCGAGTTGGTTTAGCCCCCTCTTCTAGAAGTATGCGATGCATGCATGTTGTAGGGCTAATCCCCTTAATATCTGCCAATGTACAACCAATGGCTGTTTTGTGCTCTTTCAACACCCGAATCAACTTTTCCTCCTCTGTTGCCGTGAGTGATGCAGAGACAATGACGGGCAACGTCTCTTCATCTCCCAAGAAGACGTATTTTAAATGATCCGGTAATGGCTTAAGTTCAAGAATAGGGGCCTGAATCACAGAGGGTAACAACGTATTAGTAGAAACGGGAATTAGAATTGGGTTAGGAGACGTACCATGATGTCGTGGCAATGAGTCAATGGCAGCCACAATCTCGGCTTGTTCTTCACTAGTTACAGCCAGATTGGGCTTCATTCCAATTCCTTGTGCAATTGTTGTTTCAAGGGGATCTTCATCCAATGAGTCAAGGAATTCCTGCGCCAATAAATCAAATGCATCAATAGAAAAGCAAGAATGATCGTCTTTAGGATATTTAATAGTTTCAGAAAGATTGAAATCAATCACTTCCCCATCAAATTCCATTGTTAAAGTTCCTTTGAACACATCGATCTTGGTACGTGCTGTTTTCATGAAGGGCCTCCCAAGTAGGATCGGCAATGAGGTGATATTTGGCGACTCCTCCATCTCTAAAACATAGAAATCTGCTGGGAATATCAAGTTATCCACCTGCACCAAAACATCTTCCAAAACTCCTTTCGGATATGCGTTAGAACGATCGGCTAATTGAATTATAACGCCATCGTTTTTAAGCTCTCCTAAATTCATAGATGCGAAAATTGAGTAAGGCATGACATTAATTGAAGCTCCTAAGTCTAACATAGCATGTTCAAACTTAGTATTGCCAATAACGCAAGGAATTGTAAAACTACCCGGATCTTTGCATTTAGGGGGTAATTTCCTTTGTAAAACAGCAGAGACATTTTCACTTACCTGGACAACTTCTTTGTTAGAAATTCTCCTCCTTGTTGTACAAAGTTCTTTTAAAAACTTAGCGTACCTTGGAACCTGCTTAATTGCATCAAGGAGAGGTATATTGACTTGCACTTTCCTAAATGTTTCCAGAATGTCTTTCTCGTTCTCTTCCTTCTTTGATTGCCTAAACCTGCTAGGAAAGGGTGCATTTAGTGGAATAGAACTTGAAAAATTCGAGTTAGGACTTACCTTGGCCGAATTGGATGGTTTGGCAGTGAAAGATGGCTGCGGCAAGGGTTGCTCCCCCCTTGCCGTGGGTTTGCCTTGTTCCTCCTCTTCAATCAGCAACTTTTCATCCTCTTTTTGGCTTGATTTGGATGGTTGTGGGTTGGTTCCAACTTCTTTTCCACTTCTCAACATAATGGCTTTGGCGGATTCAAATCCTCCCTTTGGATTCACAATGGTTGAGCTAGGAAGCTTTCCTTGTTCTTGGAATTGCCCTAGGAACTCTGAAATCTGCCCTACTCGCTTATCCAAATCATCCACCTTTTTGTCTCTAATTTGCATGCTCTGTGACATAGAAGTTAGTAATTGAAAAATCTGATCATTATCAACTGACGTACCGGATTTGGTTTGGGCAGGTTGTGTAGGCACGTATGGTTTTGAATAGAACCCTGGATGTTGCTGCCTAAATCCACCTTGTTGTTGAGGTTCCCTCCACTTGAAATTTGGATGATCTCTCCAGCGCGGATTGTAAGTATTGGAGTATGGATCATTGCGTGGCTGATTTTGATTCCCAAAACCCATGGCATTAGCAGATTCCCATCCTCCATTCTTAATCAATTGAGGGCATTGGTCAGTTGGATGTCCTTGCATAGAACACATGCCACAAACACTTGGTCCTTGTATCTTTATTCCTTCGGCCATCTGAGTCACAATGGAAGTAAGGTTAGCTAATTGAGTTTGAATGTCAGAATTGGAACTTACCTCATGGACATGCTGCCGTGGGGACTCTCTTTGTCCAAGTCCCTCGTATTGTTGTACATTCAATGCTCGGTTGGCAATTAGGGTCTTTGCAGCCATGGGTGTTTTGTCAACCAATGCACCTCCCGCTGAAGCATCTAGCATTTGTCGCTCAATGGGAAGAAGTCCTTCATAGAAGTATTGAAGTAGAAGCTCTTCTTTCATTTGATGTTGAGGACATGAGGCGACAAGGGCTTTAAAACGCTCATAGTATGTTGGGAATGTCTCTCCTTGGCTTTGTTGAATGCCACTAATTTTCTTCCTTAAGAGAATGACCCTTGAGGTGGGGAAGAACTTCTCTAAAAATGCCATCTTCATGCTTTCCCAAGAAGTGACCGTTCCGGGTGCTAGTTCGTAAAGCCAATCTTTAGCCTTTTCCAAAAGAGAGAATGGAAAGGCCTTCATCATTAGAATGTTCCCATCGACATTGATGGGTGTCATGCTCGAACAAACCACTTCGAACTCCTTAAGATGCTTGTTTGGGTCTTCCATGGACATCCCATGGTATTTAGGAATGTGGTGCAACAAGCTTGACTTCAATTCGAACTCATTGGTCTTGCCTTGAGCAGCCGCGGGGTATTGAATGCAAAGGGGTGCGGCATTGGCTAACCCCGAGGCTGAAAGTTCCTTGATTGTACGATTATCCATAGCCATGGCTTGTTCTTCTTCTTCAAATTCAGATTCGGCCTCTGAGCTTGAACTAGGTTCGCTAGGTTCTGGATGCCTCATCTTCCTTCTCAATGTTCGTTCAAAATCGTCGTCAAACTCCAAGATATGCTCACGAACTATTTGAGAACTTCGAGTCATAAACTAGTACCTAAAACAAGAAAACAAAAACAAAAATCAGAAATCAAAGTAAAAGAAAAAAAAACACACTGCAACAAGGGATTAGCAAATTTGCTAATCCCCGGCAACGGCGCCAAAAATTTGATGTGAAAATTGATAGGAGCATATTTACGCGACTTAGTTAGCTTGTTTTCATGCATTTACGTTGTTAGTTCTTAGTTAATTTTGTATTTTAAGCTATTTTCGTGTGTTCGTAGGTTCTAAGTGTCAAAATGGCAAAAAGAAGCAATTTGGAGCATTCTAGAGCATTTTTGGGCCAAGATTGGGTAGTGCAAGCATGGAGGCAAGTTGATGGACGAAATTGAAGATATAAAGGCTTGAAATCAGCTAGGAAGATGGAAGAAAGAAGTCAAAGATAAGAAGATAAGGAATCAGCTCAAAAGAAGGAGAATTATCCAAAACATTATCCAAAACAACCTTATCTTATCTTATCTTATCCAATCCTTACCTTATCTTATCCTAATCTTAGCCTAACCTGTTTTCTTCAGTTTAGGGGACTTAAAACCTGATTTCTAGAAGTCTTATCCATTCCCCTACAAAAGTGGCGCCCCAAACTCTTCTAGAAACCCCAAAATCTGCCCAGAAACACATTCTTTCTAGAAGCCTAAAAATCTGGCGCCTCCCTCCTTTCTAGAAGGTCTTTTCCTTGCCTTGCAAGGCTCCCCGCCTTATCCCTTTGTGCCGTGCCTTCTCACTCCCATTCCCTCTTGGATTCTGACTTATTAAGCCTTTTCCTTGTGGATTTGGGTTCTACAAATCCTTTTCAGAAATCAATTGGGCCACAATCCTTTTTCCTAATGGATTCACAATTTCTGCCGCACCTAGGGCCCTAATTCCTTGTTTATGCTGAGTCCTAGCCCTAATCTGATTACCTTAGGGTTTGTGGTGCCTATATATACAAGTTTAGAGGGTTGCTGCAGGTTTCACCACCCTCTATATACATCATTCACGCCAGAAATCACCCACCACTCTCTGCTGCACTTTTCCCTCACCATTCTCCATAGTTTCTGACCTAATTCACCCTCTGCCGCACCATACCATCCAACCACCCCCATATACATTCAGAAAACCATACTTTGCCGCAGAGAAGAGAAGAGAAGGCTTGCCGTGCAACCATTGGAGTTTCTTGGAGTTCTTTCTTCTCTTGTTTGATCTTCATGTTTAATTTAACTTGCTTTTCAATTATGTTGAACATGTGGAACTAATTTCGTTTTAGTTCGAGGTGGATTCAAAGCCATGAACATAGGTTTGATATGAATTGATTACCTTCAGTTATTGTTTCATAAATTGTGAATGTGGTTTGCTTAACTGTTTTATTAAGAACTTGTTCTTGTGTGTTGATTAAGGATGCATACTTAGTTTCCATGCATGAATTTGATGCTAGGATATAAGGGAATTTCACCTAATTGTTAGGAACTTATATTCACAAGTAGTAAAGATTGCTAGTCACAATTGTGTTAAGTAAATCCTAGGCAAGAGTAACATGCGTATTCCATAGTTATGAATGCCTTGTCAATGTTTATGATTTCCATGGAACTTAATGATCTTTGATATGTATCTCTATCATGCGTATTCCATAGTTAGGGAACTTGATAAGAATAATTTGGTTGTGATGCGTTATCCATTCAATTCAATGAACTTAGGGAAATCTGGGAATTGATTAGTGCAATACAATTAATTCGAAGCATTGTCATTCATGATTTATCGAAAGAATAACTGGAAATCAATTTGTATGCATATGTTCATGTGTGGAGAGGAACCCTCTAACTAGTTTTCACCACTGAATTCACCTTTATCTCTTTCAATTTACTTTGTTTGCTTAAATCTGCTTAGTTTTGCTTAATTCGTCCAAAAACCCCCTAGTTCTTAATTGAGTCTTAGTCTGTTTAAATTCGTCCAAATCTGTCCCCTTTTAGTGTTTTGAGTCTAACTAGTCCAAAAGTCATCCAATTCCCCCCTTAGAACCTGTTTTGAGTCTGTTTAAGTTAGTTTGGTTGTTTTGAGTCTATTTAGCCTGTTTTGAGTCTCTAGTGTCTAGAATCTGCCTAGTTGAGTTTTATTTGTTGTTTTAAGTTTGTTTTGTGTTATTTGAGTCAAGTTAGGTTGTCTGGAGTTAAAATTCGTTCAGATTGATCACTAGTACTTGTTTTCATTGTCTAGAGTCCAGTTTAGTGTTTTAGAGTGTAATTTGTGTAGATTAGCATCCCTTCTAATCCCCGGCCTTAAACGATCCATACTTTCATATACTACGTCGATAGGGTTTTAATTTGAGTGTCAAGTAATTCTCACATCAAATTTTGGCGCCGTTGCTGGGGATTAGCAAACTTGCTAATCTCCCTAGTTTCTGCCGTGTATTTTAACTTGTTTTTGTTTTTGTTTTGCTTAGTTTTCTGATTTGTTTTGTTTTCATTGTTTAAGGTACTAGTGTATGACTCGAAGTTCTCAACCCGTTCACACACATATCTTGGAGTTTAACGACGATTTTGAGCGAGATTTGAGAAGGAAGAGGAAGCACCCAGAACCTGGTCTACTTAGTTCAAGTTCTAATTCTGAATCTGAAGTTGAAATTGAAGAGGATTTGGAAGAGGAGCACGACATGGCTGCAGATAACCGAACAATCAAAGAACTTTCAGCCTCGGGATTGGACAATGCAACCCGTTTATGCATTCAGTATCCTAGGGCAGCCGAGGGCAAGACTGACGAATTCGAATTGAAGTCTAGCTTGTTGCACCACATCCCCAAATTCCACGGGTTGTCTATGGAAGATCTGAACAAGCACTTGAAGGAATTTGAAGTGGTTTGTTCAAGCATGACCCCTGTCAATGTTGATGGGAGTATATTGAAGATGAAAACCTTTCCATTCTCTCTTTTGGCTCTACGAACTAGCACCTGGAATCGTTACTTCGTGGGAAAGCATGAAGCGTGCATTCTTAGAGAAATTTTTCCCAACTTCAAAAGTCATTCTCTTGAGGAAAAGGATAAGTGGCATTCAACAAAACCAAGGGGAATCGTTTCCAGCCTATTATGAGCGTTTCAAGGCACTTGTTGCTTCTTGTCCACAACACCAAATGAAAGAAGAGCTTCTCCTCCAATATTTCTATGAAGGACTTCTCCCTATTGAGAGACAAATGCTTGATGCTTCAGCAGGAGGAGCTTTGGTTGACAAAACACCCGTGGCTGCCAAGACTCTAATTGCAAATCGAGCCTTGAATGCGCAACAATACGAAGGAGTTGGACAGAGAGAAGGGCCACGGCAACAACAAGTGAATGAGGTAAATGCAATTTCAGAATTACAATCTCAAATGGCTAATCTCACTTTTCTTTTGTCACAGGTTGTGGATGGAACCAAAGCATAAGGGCCGGCCATATGTGGAGTGTGTTCTATCCAGGGACATCTCAACGATCAATGCTCTCAATTGATTGAGAATGGGGGCTGGGAAACTGCCGAAGCCGTGGGTTTTCAAGGCCAAACCCAACAAAGACATGACCCATACTTAAACACATACAATCCAGGATGGAGAGATCATCCAAACTTCAAGTGGAGGGACTCTCAGCAAGCACAGCCACAAAGTGGATTTAGACAGCCCCCTGGGATGTTTCCAAGGCCGTATGCAGCCCCACAACCTCAACCAACTTTTGCCCAAACTAATTCAGGTTCGTCGTTAAATAATGATAAAATTCTTCAAGTACTAACCTCTTTGACACAGGACGTGCAGAGCATAAAAAATCAAGCTAAAGAGGTGGACGAATTGAAGAAACAAATGGGGCAAATGGCTGAATTCATGGGCCAATTTCGAGAACAAGGCAGATTGCCTAGTTCAACCGTTGTTAATCCTAAAGGAGGATTTGAAACCGCCCAAGCAATCATGTTGAGAAGTGGTAAGCAGGTTGGAACTGATTCACAACCATCTAGATCAAGTCAAGAAGAGGACAAGAAGCTGCAACTGGAGGAGGATGAATCACCCAAACCCACGGCAAGGAATGCACAATCCTTGCCGCAGCCAATTTCCATTTCTAAACCGTCCCCAACCATCAAGGTAAGTTCCAATATGAATTCTTCCAGCTCTACTCCACTAATTGTGCCCTTTCCTGGCAGGTTGCGGCAATCAAAGAAAGAGGATGCTGAAAAAGACATTCGAGAGACATTCCGGAAAGTTCAAGTCAATATCCCACTCCTTGATGCAATAAAGCAAGTCCCAAGGTATGCTAAGTTTTTGAAAGAGCTTTGTACAACAAGGAGAAGGATTTCTAACAAAGAAGTGGTTCAAGTAAGTGAGAATGTCTCTGCTGTTCTACAAAGGAAATTACCCCCTAAATGCAAAGATCCGGGTAGTTTTACAATTCCTTGCGTTATTGGTAGTACTAAGTTTGAACATGCTATGTTAGACTTAGGAGCTTCAATTAATGTCATGCCATACTCTATTTATGCATCTATGAACTTAGGTGAGCTTAAAAACGATGGTGTTATAATCCAATTAGCCGATCGTTCTAATGCATATCCAAAAGGAGTTTTGGAAGATGTTTTGGTGCAGGTTGGAAATCTGATTTTTCCAGCGGATTTTTATGTGCTTGACATGGAGGATACACCCCATTCTACCCCATTGCCTATCCTCCTTGGGAGACCTTTCATGAAAACAGCCCGCACCAAGATTGATGTGTTCAAAGGGACGTTGACAATGGAATTTGATGGGGAAGTTATTGATTTCAATCTTGCTGAAACTATTAAATTTCCTAAAGAAAATCATTCTTGTTTTGCTATTGATATATTTGATGAATTGGCGCAGGATTACCTTGATTCCTTGGAGAGGGATCCCCTTGAATCAACAATTGCACAAGGAATTGGGCAAACACCCAATATTGCCGTGCCTAGAAGTGAAGAGGAGGCCGAGATGGTGGCTGCCCTAGAGTCACTACCTCAGCACCGTGGTAAGCCTTCAAAACCAATTTCAATTCCAATTTCTACTAACAAGTTGTTACCCTCAGTGATTCAGGCACCCGTACTTGAGCTTAAACCATTGCCGGATCATTTGAAGTACGTCTTTTTGGGAGATAACGAGACGTTGCCCATCATTGTGTCCTCCACACTCACGGTAACAGAGGAAGGAAAGTTAATTCGGGTGTTGAAAGAGCACAAAACAGCCATTGGGTGGACATTGGCCGATATTAGGGGGATTAGCCCTACAACATGCATGCATCGCATACTTCTAGAGGAGGGGGCTAAACCAACTCGAGAGGCTCAACGCCGACTCAACCCTCCAATGATGGAAGTTGTGAAGAAGGAGATTATAAAGCTTCTTGATTGTGGAGTGATTTATCCAATCTCGGATAGCCGTTGGGTTTCACCGGTGCAATGTGTTCCAAAGAAATCTGGGGTCACTGTGGTGAAGAATGCGGAGAATGAACTTGTGCCCACACGTGTCCAAACAGGTTGGAGAGTGTGCATCGACTATAGGAAGCTAAACGCCACCACGAGGAAGGACCACTTCCCTTTGCCGTTCATTGATCAAATGCTTGAAAGGTTAGCCGGTCATTCTTTTTATTGTTTTCTTGATGGTTATTCTGGGTATAATCAGATTGTTATAGCTCCGGATGACCAAGGAAAGACCACTTTCACGTGCCCCTTTGGTACCTTTGCCTATCGTCGCATGCCATTCGGTTTATGCAATGCACCTGCCACCTTTCAAAGATGCATGGTAAGTATCTTTTCAGATTTTGTGGAGAAGATTATTGAGGTATTCATGGATGATTTTAGTGTTTTTGGGGATTCGTTTGATGGGTGCTTAGATAATCTCACTTTGATTCTAAAACGTTGCATTGAAACTAACCTTGTTTTGAATTGGGAAAAATGTCACTTTATGGTAAAACAAGGCATAGTTTTAGGTCATATCATTTCAGAAAGGGGAATTGAGGTTGATAAATCAAAAATAGACCTTGTGCGTTACTTACCCTCTCCTACTTTGGTTAGAGAGGTTCGTTCTTTTCTTGGACATGCAGGTTTCTATAGGCGATTCATCAAGGATTTTTCGAAGATCTCCACCCCCCTTTGTCGTCTCCTCCAGAAAGATGTGACTTTTGTGTTTGATGAGGAATGTGAGAAGGCATTCAAACACCTCAAAGAGATGCTAACTTCGGCCCCCATCATAGTCCCACCAGATTGGAGCCTTCCTTTTGAGCTTATGTGTGATGCTTCTGATTATGCATTAGGAGCTGTTTTGGGACAAAGGAAGGACAAGAAGCCCCATGTCATCTATTATGCATCTCGGACCTTGAATGATGCACAATTGAATTACTCTACCACTGAAAAAGAACTTCTTGCTGTTGTGTTTGCTTTAGATAAGTTTCGTTCTTATTTACTTGGTACTAAAGTTATTATTTACACTGACCATGCAGCTTTGAAGTATTTGTTCACCAAGAAAGAGGCCAAACCAAGACTCATTCGCTGGATGCTTCTTCTCCAAGAGTTCGATATTGAAATCCGGGACAAGAAAGGGAGTGAAAACGTGGTGGCTGACCACTTGAGCCGTATGGTGCATGAGGAGGAGGCCGTGCCTATCCAAGAGACATTCCCAGATGAGCAGCTGCTGTCCATCAAGGTAAGTGAGCCATGGTATGCTGATTTAGTGAATTATTTGGTGTCTAAACACATTCCAAGAGAGCTAAACAAACACCAACGTGAAAAATTTCAGAAGGATGCACGTTCTTATGTTTGGGATGACCCATACTTGTGGAAATATTGCCCTGATCAGATTCTTTGTAGGTGTGTGCATAATTCTGAGTTTAATTCAATTTTAACTTTCTGTCACACTTATGCATGTGGAGGTCACTTTGGCACTCAAAGAACAGCACATAAAGTTTTAGAATGTGGATTTTATTGGCCTACTATCTTTAGAGATGCTAGAACTTTTTGTATGACATGTGATCGTTGTCAAAGAACTGGTAATATTAGTGCAAGAACCCAAATGCCGCAGCACCCTATATATTCTGTTGAAATCTTTGACGTTTGGGGTATTGATTTCATGGGGCCTTTCCCTTCTTCACATGGTTTCCTTTATATTTTGCTTGCTGTGGATTATGTGTCGAAATGGGTGGAAGCAAAAGCCACCCGTGCTAATGATTCTAAAGTGGTTGCAGATTTCATTAAAACTAACATATTTGCAAGGTTTGGAATGCCAAGAGTACTAATCAGTGATGGGGGCTCCCATTTTTACAATCAAACCATTGAGGCGCTGCTCAAGAAGTATAATGTCACGCATAAGGTTTCAACACCTTATCATCCTCAAACAAGTGGGCAAGCCGAGGTTTCTAATAGGGAAATCAAGCAGGTTTTGGAGAAGACAGTCGGACCAACTCGGAAGGATTGGAGCTTGCGCTTGAATGATGCATTGTGGGCGTATCGTACTGCCTACAAAACACCAATTGGGATGTCCCCATTTCGGCTGATTTATGGGAAACCATGTCACTTACCTGTTGAGTTAGAGCATCGGGCACATTGGGCTGTGAAGACATTCAACATGGAAATTGATGCCGCTGGGATTCATAGGAAGCTTCAATTGAATGAGCTTGAAGAGATAAGGAATGAAGCTTATGGGAACGCTCACATTTACAAGGCGAAAACAAAGGCTGCCCATGACAAGATGATTCGTAGCAAAGTGTTCTTTGTGGGGCAGAAAGTGTTACTTTTCAATTCTCGCCTTCGGTTGTTTCCGGGTAAGTTACGTTCTAAGTGGATTGGTCCTTTTGTTGTTACTAATGTTTTCCCTCATGGTGCAGTTCAAATCCAAAGTTTGAAGACGGATCAAGAGTTTAAAGTGAATGGACATCGGTTGAAGCCATATTATGAGACTTTTGAGGAGCATGTTGTGGAGGATGTACCCCTCCATGCCATGGGTTTCATGGGAGCATAAATGGAAGAATCGTCCGGCTGGAAGACGTTAAAGCAAGCGCTTATTGGGAGGCAACCCATGTGTTCAAACGAGAGAAAGATGGAATTCTAGCTCCAAAACCAGATTTGCGTTCTTACACTCTCTCTTTATTGCTTCTACTTTGCCATCTTTGTTATGTGTGTTAGTTGTGTTATTTGCTTGCTTTTGTGTGAGTTTATGTTTGAAACATTGAGGACAATGTTTGATTTAAGTGTGGGGGGGGTAACAAAGTGTTTTTGCATGAAATTCGTGGGTTTTTATCACCTATCACTTTGAATGTTGTTTTCAGTGTTTTTAAGTGTTTTTAAGCCGTTTTGGAGTCTTTTAGTGTGTTTTGACAAGAAAATCCGAAAATACCATAAAATTTTGAAAAATTGTTTTGAAAAACCCAAAAAGAGTTGTTTTTGTGTGTTTGTTTGTGTCTTAGGGTACCTTCCAACACAATGATGAGGATTCGGTTTTTAATTGCATGACTAGTGAAGGAAGTTATAAACATGGATGGAGGTTTGAATTGCTCTCTGGTTTATGCTTGATTATGGTTATAATTCATGAATTCATGTTTAATCACAAAGGACAAAATCAGTTTTTGTAACATGCTTGAAGGAAGAATCTCAAACTAACGCTACAACCCTGAGAGACTTGAGCTTAAAACGTTCTTTGGAGAGTTAAAAATCTGTGCATTTGTTGTTTTCTAAAGTCGTTGCATGATCTCATTATTCTTTGCTTGGTTGCTACTTAGAAGGCGTTTCATTATTTAGTTCCAAATACTAGAACTCATACCCGTTTCATTCAAAGCATGAAATTGATTAGCATAACACATAAACAAGATGAAGTTGTGTAGTGAACCAGTGCCAAATAGCCGAACCTCCCTATGTTAGTTGTTTTGTAGGTTTAACCCTTTTGAGCCTTGTTTAGCCTATGTTTTTTTGTTTACCCACAATATCCCTACCTAGCCTAGATTAGGACCATCCTTAGCCTTGTTCTTAAGGCATAGCTAAGCATGACTTAGAGTGAATTCCTTTTGTTCGTTATTGGGCAGCAAACAAGTGTGGGGGAAAGAAAGTTGTGCATTTATGTGTGCCAAAGTCACAAAAGAGGCACGGGTGGAGAAGAAAAAAAGAAACAAGAAGAAGAACAATTCGTGAAAAATAGAAAGAACAAAAGAGAAGTTGTGAAAAGATGTGAAAAAGAGTTTACAAGTGTTGATTGTTGAAGAAAGGGTCCAAAAAGTTGAATTCGGCCCTAAAATATGTGTGATCTTCCCCTTATGTATCAAAGTGTGCGGCTGCATTTAGAAAGGGAGTTCTAAGTGTCATATTCATTACTTTGCTTGCTTTTGCTTTAAGAACGTTTGTTTTCCTTACCTTTCTTTGTTAGCCAATACCCTAAGCCCCATTACAACCCTATACTTCAATCTTGAGTGTTGTGTGTTTCAATATGTGGAGTTTGGGATTGGTACGAGCATATGGTATCCCTGGTTCTCGCATCTAAGTAGTAGCATTCCATTCATGAGATCATATTTAAACATGTTTATTAACTCCAGAAATTGCTTTCTTTGTCATAAACATATGTGAGTGTTCGTTTTCATGTTTACATCAATCTTCTCACATATACTTACTATAGGGAGTGTAGTTAGAAAATCTGAGTGAAAATAAGAGTGTACCTAGTGAGGAATTGAGTGAATTCTCTAAGGCATGTTACTACGTTCAAAACATTGTTTTAATTGGTTAAATGAGAGCTAATGAATGGTGACTGTGGTTAAGTATATACTTGATGTGAAATTAAATTGCACACAAACTTAAACCCTTATCAATGTAGTATGTGAAAGTAGGGATCGTTCTAAGCCAGGGATTAAAGGGATTGCTAATCGACACAAATTAGACTCTAAAACAATAAACTGGACTTTAAACAATCAAAACAAGTACTAGGGATCAATTTGGACGAATTTTAACTCTAGACACCTTAAACAACCTAACTTGACTCAAATAACTCAAAACAAACTCAAAACAGCAAATAGAATTCAATTAAACAGTTTCTGGACTCTAAAGACTCAAAACAAGCTAAATAGACCTAAAACACACAAAACAAGTTATCTAGACTCTAAACTAACACCTAAGATTGATTTGAACGAAATTAAGACTCTAATTGACTCAAAAGATTAAAAGACTCAAGATTTGACGAATTTAGGCTATCTTAACACAAATTAAGAGCAAGTGATTGTTTGAAAACGGATTTAAACTTAAGCAAAACAGAATTGTAAACTAGACTTAGTTTTGTACGAAATTGGTGATTTAAATGGGTGAATGGCTAGCTAGAGGTTCCTTCTCCACACATGACATATATGCAACACAAATCGATTTCCAGTTGTTCTTTCTATAAACCATGAACGACAATGCCCCAAATTAATCGTGACTGGACGCATTAACCTTCAGATTTTCCCAAGTTCATTGAATTTGGACGTAGCGCCGCAAACCAAATTATTCTTATCAAGTTCCCTATATGACTGCATACTAGAGATACATATCAAAGATCATTAAGCTTTGTGAAAATAATAAGCATTGACATGACATTCGTGACTATGACTACATGACACTCCTGCCACGGATTTACTTAACGCGATTGTGACTAGCAACCTCCACTACTTGTAAATATAAGTTTGTAACGATTAGGTGAAACTCCCTTATATTTTAGCATCAAATTCTAGCATGCAAACTAAGTATGCATCCTTAATCAACATACAAGAATAAGTTTTAAATCAAACAGTTAAGCAAATTGCATTCACGATTCATGAAATCATAACTGGATGAAATCAATTCATATCACATATATGCTCATAGTTTCGAATTCCCCCCTAGCTAAGTAGGGGTTTAGTTCCTCATGATTGCAAATAAACAAAGACAATTAAATTTAAACATCAAGAGTAAAGATAGAATACACCTAGAAACGCTCCAGATTTCTTCCTTCTTTCCTTTGCAAAGCTCCAGCACAATGAGGTTGAATGGTAGATGGTGGTGTAGAGAGATGTGAATGAGAGATGGTGTGTTGAATGGTGCAGCAAATATGTGAATATATAGGGGGAGGGTGCGGCACAATTAGATTGTGTAGGAAAAGGATTACAAAATGTAGTTTGTGTAGGAAAATAAAACACAATCCTAAGGGGAAAGGGTTTATGTAATCCTAGCAGGAAATAGGACACCTAGAAGACCAAAAACCAAAGGGAATTAGGATAAAGGTGCGGCTGGATCATGCATCTAGAAGGCTTGGGTCGCCAGATTTTTAGGGACTTCTAGAAAGGGTGTTATTTGGCTGATTTTGGGGTTTCTAGAAGGGGATAGGTGCGGCACCTTTGTAGGAAGGGATAAGGTTCCTAGAAATCAGGTTTTTAGGTCTCCTAAACTGAAATTGAATCCCTTTTGCAGCAAAAATTAAGTTAAGAAAGGATTAGGATAGGATAAGATAAGGTAAGATAAGATAAGGTTTGGATAAGATAAGGATAAGATAAGGTAGTTTGGATAATGTTTTGGATAATTCTCCTTCTTTGTAGCTGATTCCTCATCTTCTTTGACTTGGATTTATTTCTTCAACTCTTTTGCACATTCCTAGCCTCTCTTGAACTTCAAATTCGTCCATCTATCTTGCTCCAATCTTGTGATATCCATTCTTGGCCCAAAACTGCTCTAAAATGCTCCAAATTGCATCCTTTTGCATACTTTGCTTCTAGGACCTACAAACACACGAAAATGACTTAAGACACTATAATAAGCAACAAATAACTAAGTAAATGCAAGAAAACACACTAACTAATTAGCATAAATATGCTCCTATCAATACTAAAGGGTGGGGAATACTAAAAGCTATGGTTATGATGATCTTAAATGTGTCATGTACGTTGGAAATCCCTGAGGTGAAAGTTGGAAGGTCTAGTTTGTTTGGTGTTTGTTTCGTTTGTTTGGTTTCGTTTTGCTTGAGGACTAGCAAAAGCTAAGTGTGGGGGAATTTGATAGGAGCATATTTACGCGACTTAGTTAGCTTGTTTTCATGCATTTACGTTGTTAGTTCTTAGTTAATTTTGTATTTTAAGCTATTCTCGTGTGTTTGTAGGTTCTAAGTGTCAAAATGGCAAAAAGAAGCAATTTGGAGCATT
The DNA here is from genome assembly GCA_024362995.1 of Heteromeles arbutifolia. Lineage (NCBI taxonomy): Eukaryota > Viridiplantae > Streptophyta > Magnoliopsida > Rosales > Rosaceae > Heteromeles > Heteromeles arbutifolia. The sequence continues at coordinate 29,452,754 of JANCRC010000002.1, read as the reverse complement.
CTAGAGCATTTTTGGGCCAAGATTGGGTAGTGCAAGCATGGAGGCAAGTTGATGGACGAAATTGAAGATATAAAGGCTTGAAATCAGCTAGGAAGATGGAAGAAAGAAGTCAAAGATAAGAAGATAAGGAATCAGCTCAAAAGAAGGAGAATTATCCAAAACATTATCCAAAACAACCTTATCTTATCTTATCTTATCCAATCCTTACCTTATCTTATCCTAATCTTATCCTAACCTGTTTTCTTCAGTTTAGGGGACTTAAAACCTGATTTCTAGAAGTCTTATCCATTCCCCTACAAAAGTGGCGCCCCAAACTCTTCTAGAAACCCCAAAATCTGCCCAGAAACACATTCTTTCTAGAAGCCTAAAAATCTGGCGCCTTCCTCCTTTCTAGAAGGTCTTTTCCTTGCCTTGCAAGGCTCCCTGCCTTATCCCTTTGTGCCGTGCCTTCTCACTCCCATTCCCTCTTGGATTCTGACTTATTAAGCCTTTTCCTTGTGGATTTGGGTTCTACAAATCCTTTTCAGAAATCAATTGGGCCACAATCCTTTTTCCTAATGGATTCACAATTTCTGCCGCACCTAGGGCCCTAATTCCTTGTTTATGCTGAGTCCTAGCCCTAATCTGATTACCCTAGGGTTTGTGGTGCCTATATATACAAGTTTAGAGGGTTGCCGCAGGTTTCACCACCCTCCATATACATCATTCACGCCAGAAATCGCCCACCACTCTCTGCTGCACTTTTCCCTCACCATTCTCCATAGTTTCTGACCTAATTCACCCTCTGCCGCACCATACCATCCAACCACCCCCATATACATTCAGAAAACCATACTTTGCCACAGAGAAGAGAAGAGAAGGCTTGCCGTGCAACCATTGGAGTTTCTTGGAGTTCTTTCTTCTCTTGTTTGATCTTCATGTTTAATTTAACTTGCTTTTCAATTATGTTGAACATGTGGAACTAATTTTGTTTTAGTTAGAGGTGGATTCAAAGCCATGACCATATGTTTGATATGAATTGATTACCTTCAGTTATTGTTTCATAAATTGTGAATGTGGTTTGCTTAACTGTTTTATTAAGAACTTGTTCTTGTGTGTTGATTAAGGATGCATACTTAGTTTACATGCATGAATTTGATGCTAGGATATAAGGGAATTTCACCTAATCGTTAGGAACTTATATTCACAAGTAGTAAAGATTGCTAGTCACAATTGTGTTAAGTAAATCCTAGGCAAGAGAAACATGCGTATTCCATAGTTATGAATGCCTTGTCAATGATTATGATTTCCATGGAACTTAATGATCTTTGATATGTATCTCTATCATGCGTATTCCATAGTTAGGGAACTTGATAAGAATAATTTGGTTGTGATGCGTTATCCATTCAATTCAATGAACTTAGGGAAATCTGGGAATTGATTAGTGCAATACAATTAATTTGAAGCATTGTCATTCATGATTTATCGAAAGAATAACTGGAAATCAATTTGTATGCATATGTTCATGTGTGGAGAGGAACCCTCTAACTAGTTTTCACCACTGAATTCACCTTTATCTCTTTCAATTTACTTTGTTTGCTTAAATCTGCTTAGTTTTGCTTAATTCGTCCAAAAACCCCCCTAGTTCTTAATTGAGTCTTAGTCTGTTTAAATTCGTCCAAATCTGTCCCCTTTTAGTGTTTTGAGTCTAACTAGTCCAAAAGTCATCCAATTCACCCCTTAGAACCTGTTTTGAGTCTGTTTAAGTTAGTTTGGTTGTTTTGAGTCTATTTAGCCTGTTTTGAGTCTCTAGTGTCTAGAATCTGCCTAGTTGAGTTTTATTTGTTGTTTTAAGTTTGTTTTGTGTTATTTGAGTCAAGTTAGGTTGTCTAGAGTTAAAATTCGTTCAGATTGATCACTAGTACTTGTTTTCATTGTCTAGAGTCCAGTTTAGTGTTTTAGAGTGTAATTTGTGTAGATTAGCATCCCTTCTAATCCCCGGCCTTAAACGATCCCTACTTTCATATACTACGTCGATAGGGTTTTAATTTGAGTGTCAAGTAATTCTCACATCAAAAATTAACTTGACACACAAATTTAACCCTCTTTTTGACAGTTGTAGTATATGTATAAGTAGGGATCGTTCTAAACCGGGGATTAGGAGGGATTGCTAAAACCTCTAAACTGACTCTAAAACACAAAAACAAAGTTAAAAACGTATGGAAAGACTCAAGGGACTCAAAACAAGCTAAAAACACTCAAAATTGCCTAAAAACACAATCTGGGCAGTTTTGGACTCTAAACACTTCTTTGGACGAATTTAAGGTTTTGACTTGACTCAAAAGACTCTAAAACACAAACAAAACAGATTTCAGACACTTTGAAACAAGAAAGTAAAAGGGGGTTTTGGTTTTTGACGAATTTAAAACTAAAACAGAAACTTTGCATAAAAACTTTAGAAAAGGGTGAAAGGCTAGTTAGAGGGCCCTTCTCCACACATGAACATATGCATATAAATTGATTTCCAGTTATTCTTTCGGCAAACCATGAATGACAATGCCCCAAATTAATTGTGTAGAACTAATTAATCATCAGATTTCCCTAGACTCATTGAATTGGAAGAAAAGCATACGACAACCCAAATCATTCTTTATTAAGCTCCCTAACTATGAAAAGCATGATAGAGACACAAAACAAAGATCATTAAGCTTTGTGAAAATCATAAGCATTGACAAGGCATTCGTGACTATGAAAAGCATGACACTCCTGCCAGGAATTTACTTAATGCGATCGTGACTAGTAACCTCCACTACTTGTAAATATAAGTTCATAACGATTAGGTGAAATTCCCTTATATTTTAGCATCAAATTCATGCATGCAAACTAAGTATGCATCCTTAATCAACACACAAGAACAAGTTCTTAATAAAACAGTTAAGCAAACCACATTCACAATTCATGAAATCATAACTGGAGGAAATCAATTCATATAAAACATATATCCATGGCTTTGAATTCGCCTCTAACTATAAAGAAATTAGTTCCTCATGTTCGCAATCAAACAAATATAAATAAAATTAAACATTGAACAAAGATAGAAAACACCTAGAAAACGCTCCAGATTCCTTCCTTCCTTGCTTGCAGGTTGCGGCACAATGAGGGTATGGTTGAATGGTAGTGTAGAGATGTGTGAATGAGAGATGATGGTGGTGTGAATGGTGCAGCAAATATGTGAATATATAGTGGGAGGGTGCGGCACAATTAGATGGTGTAGGAAAAGGAGTACAAAATGTAGTTTGTGTAGGAAAATAAAACACAATCCTAAGGGGAAAGGGTTTATGTAATCCTAGCAGGAAATAGGACATCTAGAAGGCCAAAAACCAAAGGGAATCAGGAGAAAGGTGCGGCTGGATCATGCATCTAGAAGGCTTGGGGCGCCACCTTTTTAGGGACTTCTAGAAAGGGTGTTATTTGGCTGATTTTGGGGTTTCTAGAAGGGGATAGGTGCGGCACCTTTATAGGAAGGGATAAGGTTCCTAGAAATCAGGTTTTAAGGTCTCCTAAACTGAAATTGAATCCCTTTTTGCAGCAGGAATTAAGTTAGGAAAGGATTAGGATAGGATAGGATAAGGCATGGTAAGATAAGATAAGATAAGGTTTGGATAAGATAAGGATAAGATAAGGTAGTTTGGATAATGTTTTGGATAATTCTTCTTCTTTGTAGCTGATTCCTTATCTTCTTTGACTTGGATTTATTTCTTCAACTCTTTTGCACATTCCTAGCCTCTCTTGAACTTCAAATTCGTCCATCCATCTTGCTATAATCTTGTGCTATCCATTCCAAGCCAAAAACTGCTCTAAAATGCTCCAAATTGCATCCTTTTGCCTACTTTGCTTCTAGGACCTACAAACACACGAAAATGACTTAAGACACTATAATAAGCAACAAATAACTAAGTAAATGCAAGAAAACACACTAACTAAATCGCATAAATATGCTCCCATCATTTGCATACATGTCACGTGTGGAGAAAGAGCCTCTAGCTAGCCCGTCATCCATATTTTACCAAAATCGTCCAAAATCTGTTTTAGTTTATAATCTGTTTTCTTAAGTTTAAATTCGTCCAAAACAAAACCCCCCTTTTACTTTCTTGTTTCAAAGTGTTTAAAATCTGTTTTGTTGTGTTTTTAAGTGTCTTGAGTCAAGTTAAAACCCAAATTCGTCCAAATTTGTGTTTAGAGTTCAAAACTGCCCAGTTTGTGTTTTTAGGCAGTTTTGAGTGTTTTTAGCCTATTTTGAGTCTTGTGAACCTGTTTTGAGTCTTTTAAGTCTAGTCTAGTGTTTTCAACTTTGTTTTTACGTTTTTGAGTCAGTTTAGAAGTTTTAGCAAGCCCTCCTAATCCCCGGTTTAGAACGATCCCTACTTATTCATATACTACAATTGTCAAAAGAGGGTTTAATTTGTGTGCTTGTTTTACATCGCATCAAGTATTAGTTTTCATATTTACATCAATCTTCTCACATATACCTAGTGTAGGGAGTGTAGTCAGAAAATCTGTGTAATTGAGTGCACATCTAGTAAGGAATTGAGGGATTCTCTAAGGCATGTTACTACATTCAAAATGTTGTTTTAATTGATTAAATGCGAGCTAATGAATGGTAACTATGTTTAAGTATGTGCTCAAGGGTAGGGATAACTAAAATCTGTGGGAGTAATGATCTTTGGCATGTTATGTATCATTGAAAATCCCTGAGGTGAACGTTGGAAGGTTTAGGTTATGTTTTGTTTTGTTTTGCTCGAGGACTAGCAAAAGCTAAGTGCGGGGGAATTTGATAGGAGCATATTTATGCTACTTAGTTAGTGTGTTTTCTTGCATTTGCTTAGCTATTTGTTGCTTAGTATAGTGTTTAAAGTCATTTTCGTGTATTTTTAGGTCCAAGAAGCAAAGTTGGCAAGAAGATGCATTTTGGAGCATTTTAGAGCAAATCTGGGCTTGGAGTGGATAGCACATGCAGTGGGCATGAAGATGGACGAATTTGGAGCCCAAATGGAGCTAGGAATATGTTTCAAGGTTGGAGAAATAAATTCAAATCATTGAAGAGAAGGAATCAGCTCAAAAGAAGGAGAATTATCCAAAACATTATCCAAACAACCTTATCTTATCTTATCTTATCCAATCCTTATCTTACCTTAACAAACCTTATCATATCCTAATCCTTTTCTAATTCAATTCCTGATGCATTGAGGGTTTATTTTCTGATTGGGGGACATTTAAATTAAGCTTCTAGAAACCCTAAGCCTTGCCGCACCCTTATCCCTTTTCCTAGATGGTTTTAGGTCTTCTAGAAGACCAAATATCCTGTTAGGAAACCACACATATCTGCCGCATGGAATCCTTGTCCTTTGGGATTTCCTACCTTCTAGATGGCCTATTCCTGATGGGTTTAGGTTGTGCAATCCTTCTCTGATTCCTAAAGCCACTTATGCCGCACCTTTGATGTGAAATTAAATTGCACTCAAACTTAAACCCTATCAATGTAGTATGTGTAAGTAGGGATCGTTCTAGCCGGGGATTAGAAGGGATGCTAATCTACGCAAATCTGACTTAAAAACACTTAACTAGACTCTAATGACTCAAAACTAACTTAAAACACTCAAAACAGCAAGAAACAATCAAAAAGACTCAATTCTAGACCTAAAAAGTGATTTTGACGAAAATAGAACTTAAAAGACTCAAACAACTAAAAGAAAACAGGTTTTGACTCTAAAAACAAGATTAAATGAAAGGGGGTTTGTTTTTGACGAATTTAAAACTTAAAACAGAAACTTTGCATAAAATACTTTATAGAAAAACGATTTTGATGAATTAAGAAGGGTGAAAGGCTAGTTAGAGGGTCCTTCTCCACACATGACATATGCATATGAACCAATTTCCAGTTATTATTCCTTTAGACATGAATGACAACACCCCAAGTTAACCGTGACAGCACAAATTAACCATCAGATTTTCCTTAGTTCATTGAATTGAATGGAAGACGCATTACAACCAAATTATCCTTTTCAAGTCTCCTAACTATGACAGCATGATAGAAAACATATCAAAGGTCATTACGTTCTTTGAAAATCATAAGTGTTGACGAGGCATTCGTAACTATGACAGCATGATACTCTTGCCTAGGACTTACTTAACATGATTGTGACTAGCAACCTTTACTACTTGTGAATATAAGTTCATAACGATTAGGTGAAACTCCCTTATACTCTAGCATCAAATTCATGCATGCAAATTAAGTGTCGACCCCCAATTAACACACACAAACAAGTTTTAATAACTCAGTTAAGCAAATCACATTCTAGTCTTAAGAAACAATAACTGGACGTAATCAATTCATATATAACATATAATCATGGCTTCAAATTCACCTCTAACTATAAAGAAATTAGTTCCTCATGTTCACAAGCAAACAAAGAAAACTTAAATTAAACATTAAAAACAAAGGATAGAATACACCTAGAAACGCTCCAGATTTCTTCCTTCTTTCCTTTGCAAAGCTGTGGCACAAGAGTGTGTGGTGGATGGATGTAGGTGAGTTATGGTAGAGGGTGGTGGTCTGAATGGTGCAGCAAAATAGTGTATTTATAGGCCTAGGGATTACTTGGCCTAGGTTGTCAAGGAAAAGGATTTAGGACTCCAAACCAACAAGGAAAAGGCCATCTAGAAAGGTTGGGGCGTCAGATTTTTAGGGCTTCTAAAAAGGAGTGTTGTGGCATGTTTCTAGAACAAAAAGGCCTCCTAAAAACAGGTTTTAGGCATCCTAATATGAAAAGGAGTCCCCCCTTGTAGCTGGAATTAAGGTAGGATAAGATTAGGATAGGATAAGATAAGATAAGGTAAGATAAGGTTAGTTGGATAAGATAAGGTTGGATAAGGTTTTGGATACTTCTCCTTCTTTGTAGCTGATTCCTTATCTTCTTTGACTTGAATTTATTTCTCCAACTCTTTTGCACATTCCTAGCCTCTCTTGAACTTCAAATTCGTCCATCCATCTTGCTCCATACATGTGCTATCCATTCCAAGCCCAAAACTGCTCTAAAATGCTCCAAATTGCATTTTTTTGCCAACTTTGCCCATTGGACCTGAAAACACACGAAAATAGCTTAAATCACTATAATAAGCAACAAATAACTAAGTAAATGCAAGAAAACACACTAATTAAGTCGCATAAATATGCTCCTATCAACCTTAACCCCTATAAATAGCCTTCCTGCCGTGCCATTTAAATCATCAAGCCTTCCATTCATTCTCTGCCTTCACACACCCAGTCATCTGCCAGTTGTTCCTCCAAAACAACCCTCTACGCCATTCATCATCATCCATCCTTCACCAAACCCGTCCCCAAAACCCAGAAAACCCCTCTTGTGCCGCAGCTATTCAAGGAAGGAAGGAGAAGGTGCCACTCTAAGTCGTGACTATTGCTGGAGCGTTCTTTGGTGTTGTCTATCTTTGTTTTTGATGTTTCAATTCAGTTTTCTTTGTTTAATTGCTATCATGAGGAACTAAACCCCTATTAGTTAGGGGGGGGGGGAATTTGAAGCCATGGAAATATGTTTCTTATGATTTGATTTACTCCAGTTACGAGTTCATAAATTATGAATGTAGTTTGCTTATCTGTTTTATTAAGAACTTGTTCTTGTGTGTTGATTAAGGATGCATACTTAGTTTACATGCATGAATTTGATGCTAGGATATAAGGGAATTTCACCTAATCGTTATGAACTTATATTCACAAGTAGTAAAGGTTGCTAGTCACAATCATGTTAAGTAAACCCTAGGTTGGATTAACATGCGTCTTCCATAGTTATGAATGCCTTGTCAATGTTCATGATTTCCATTGAACTTAATGATCTTTGTTGAATGTCTCTATCATGCGTATTCCATAGTTAGGGAGTTTGAGAAAGAATAATTTGGTTGTGATGCGTTATCCATTCAATTCAATGAATCTAGGGAAATCTGGGAATTGATTAGTTCAATACAATTAATTCGGAGCATTGTCATTCATGGTTTATCGAAAGAGTAACTGGGAATCAAGTTGTATGCATATGTTCATGTGTGGATGAGGATCCCTCTAACTAGCCTTTCACCCCAGAATTCGTTTTTCTTAAAAGTTTGGTTACAAGTTTTAGTTTTAACTTCAATCTCGTCAAAACAATCCCCCTTGCTTTTAAGTCTTGTTTTTAGAGTCTAAATCTGTTTTCTTTTAGTCTTTTGAGTCAACTCATAACATATTTTCGTCCAAATTCTTCCTTAGTGCATGGTGTGAGAATTACTTGACACACAAATTAAACCCTATTGATGACAATTGTAGTAAAGATGCAAGTAGGGATCGTTCTAAACCGGGGATTAACTAGGGATGCTAATCAACACAAATAAGACTCAAAAACGTAAAAACAAAGTTTAAAACACTAAACTAGACTCAAAGAATGCAAGACTAAATTCTAAAACACTAAAACAACTCAAAAGACTCAAAACAGCACAAAAACACTCAAAACTGCCTAAAAACACAAACTGGGCAGTTTTGAACTCTAACACTACTTTGGACGAAAATAGACTTTAACTTGACTCAAGACACTTAAAAACACAAATCAAAACAGATTTTAACTAATATGACTCAACAAGTAAAGGGGGGTTTGTTTTTGAACGAATTTGAAAACAAAACAAGAAACTTAAAGTACTTAATGAAATCTGCACGAAATTGGGGACTTAGATGGGTGAATGGCTAGTTAGAGGGATCCTTATCCACACATAAACATATGCATACAACTTGATTCCCAGTTACTCTTTCGATAAACCATGAATGACAATGCTTTGAATTAATTGTATTGAACTAATTAATTCCCAGATTTCCCTAAGTTCATTGAATTGAATGGATAACGCATCACAACCAAATTATTCTTATCAAGTTCCCTAACTATGGAATACGCATGATAGAGATACATATCAAAGATCATTAAGTTCCATGGAAATCATAAACATTGACAAGGCATTCATAACTATGGAAGACGCATGTTAATCCAGCCTAGGGTTTACTTAACACAATTGTGACTAGCAACCTTTACTACTTGTGAATATAAGTTCATAACGATTAGGTGAAATTCCCTTATATTCTAGCATCAAATTCATGCATGCAAATCAAGTGTCGACCCCCAACCCACATACATAAACAAGTTCTTAATAAGCACAGAAAAGTAAACCACATTCATACTTTATGAAATCGTAACTGGAGTGAATCAAATCATAAGAAACATATATTCATGGCTTCAAATTCCCCCTCTAACTAATAGGGGTTTAGTTCCTCATGACAGCAGTTAAACAAAGAAAACTGAATTGAAACATTGAATACAAGGATAGACAACACCTAAGAACGCTCCAGCAATAGTCACGACTTAGAGTGGCACCTTCTCCTTCCTTGAATAGCTGCGGCACAAGAGGGGTTTTCTGGGTTTGTGTGGATAATATGGCACGGCAGGGGGTAGGGGATGATTTCTGGCGTGATTGGTTGTGTATGGAGGGTGGTGTGCACGGCAAAGGATTGATTTGTATATATATAGGCACCAAAACCCTAGGTGAATCAGATTGGGACTTCTAGAAAACCAAATCCATTCAGAAATAGGCTCAAAACAATCAGATTTCCAATGGGAAAGGGCCTAAGGTGCGGCACAATAGGATAAGGTGGGATAAGGCTTCTAGAAAGCCTTGCAAGGCAAGGAAATCAGATATTCTAGAAGGCTAGGTGCGGCATGGAGGAGATAAGGTTTTTATGTCTCCTAAACTGAAATTAAAACCCTCATTGTACCAGGAATTGAATTAGAAAAGGATTAGGATAGGATAAGGTTTGTTAAGATAAGATAAGGATTGGATAAGATAAGATAAGATAAGGTTGTTTTGGATAATGTTTTGGATAATTCTCCTTCTTTTGAGCTGATTCCTTATCTTCAATGTTTTGAATTTATTTCTCCAACCTTGAAACATATTCCCAACTCCATTTAAACTCCAAATTCGTCCATCCTCATGCCCATTGCTTGTGCTATCCATTCCAAGCCCAGATTTGCTCTAAAATGCTCCAAAATGTCTCTTTTTGCCAACTTTGCTTCTTGGACCTAAAAACACACGAAAATGACTTTAAACACTATACTAAGCAACAAATAGCTAAGCAAATGCAAGGAAACACACTAACTAAGTAGCATAAATATGCTCCTATCAAATTCCCCCACACTTAGCTTTTGCTAGTCCTCAAGCAAAACAAAACAAACAAAACGTAACCTAAACCTTCCAACGTTCACCTCAGGGATCTTCAATGATACATAACATGCCAAAGATCATTACTCCCACAGATTTTAGTTATCCCTACCCTTGAGCACATACTTAATCAAAGTTACCACACATTAGCTCGCATTTAATCAATTAAAACAACATTTTGAATGTAGTAACATGCCTTAGAGAATCCCTCAATTCCTTACTAGATATGCACTCAATCACACAGATTTTCTGACTACACTCCCTATACTAGTTATATGTGAGAAGATTGATGTAAATATGAAAACTAATACTCACATATATGTTTATGACAAAGAAAGCAATTTCTGGAATGCATGTATAGATATGATCTCATGAACGGAATGCTACTACTTAGATGCGAGAACCAGGGACACCATATGCTCATACCAATCCCAAACTCCACATATTGAAACACACAACACTCAAGATTGAAGTATAGGGTTATAACGGGGCTAGGGGGTATTGGCTAACAAAGAAAGGTAAGGAAAACAAACGTTCTTAAAGCAATAGCAAGCAAAGCAATGAATATGACACTTAGAACTCCCTTTCTTGAATGCAGCCGCACACTTTGAACACAAAGGGGAAGAAAACACATATTTTTAGGGCCAATTTCAACGTTTTGGACCCCTTCTTCAACAACCAACACTTGTGAGCTTTAATCTCACTTATTTTGAACACTTCTCATACTTTTTCACAACTTTTCTTCTTCTTTTCACACGAATTTTTCTCTTTTTTTTTTTTTTTTTTCTTTTTCTTTTTTTCTTCTTCTACCCGTGCCCTCTTTATACTTTGTTGGCACACAATCAGACACATAAATCCCTTCCCCCACACTTGTTTTGCCCAAATAACGAACAAAGGGAATTCATTCTTAGGTCATGCTTAGCTACGCCTTAAGAACAAGGGTAAGGATGGTCCTAATCTAGGCTAGGTAAGGATAATGTGGGTAAACAAAGAACATAGGCTAAACAAGGCTCAAAAGGGTTAAACCTACAATACATATGCAAAGGGTTAGGCTTTTTGGCTCTGGTTTTAAACTAAACAACTTCATCTTGATTATGTGTTATGCTAATCAATTTCATGCTTTGAATGAGACGGGTATGAATTCTAGTATTTGGAACTATATAATGAAACGCCTTCTAAGTAGCAACCAAGCAAAGAATAATGAGATCATGCAACGACTTTAGAAAACAAAGAATGCACAGATTTTTAACTCTCCAAAGAACGTTAAAGGCTCAAGTCTCTCAGGGTTGTAGCGTTAGTTTGAGTTACTTCCTTCAAGCATGTTACAAAAACTGATTTTATCCTTTTTGTGATTACATGTGAATTCATGAATGTCAACTACAACCAAGCATATACCAAAGAGCAATTCAAACTTCAATCCATGTTTGTAACTTTCTTTAACAGTTATGCAATTAAAAACCAAATCCTCATCATTGTGTTGGAAGGTACCCTAAGACACAAACAAACACACAAAAACAACTCTTTTTGGGTTTTTCAAAACAATTTTTTCAAATTTTTATGGTATTTTCGGATTTTCTTTTCAAAACACACTAAAACACACCAAAACAGCTTAAAAACACTTAAAAACACTGAAAACAACATTCAAAGTGATAGGTGATAAAAACCCACGAATTTCATGCAAAAACACTTTGTTACCCCCCCACACTTAAATCAAACATTGTCCTCAATGTTTCAAACATATACTCACAGAAAGCAAACAGCAATCAACACAACTAACTAACATAACAAGATGGCAAAGGAAAAGCAATAAAGAGTAGGGTTTAGAAACGCAAATCTGGTTTTGGAGCCGGAGAGTTCCTAGGTCGTCTTTATTTGCATGGGTTGCCTCCCAAGAAGCGCTTGCTTTAACGTCTTCCAGCCGGACGAACCTTCCCTCTATTCTTCAATGGGGCTCACGGCATTAAGGGATATATCCTCCGTAATGTGCTCTTCAAAGTGCTCATAATATGGCTTCAATCGATGTCCATTCACTTTGAATTCTTGTTGCGTTTTTAAACTTTGAATTTGGACTGCACCATGAGGAAAAACATTAGTAACCACAAAAGGACCAATCCACTTAGAACGCAACTTACCTGGAAATAGACGAAGGCGAGAATTGAAAAGTAACACTTTCTGCCCTATAGAGAACAGCTTGCTACGAATCATCTTGTCATGGAATGCCTTTGTTTTCTCCTTGTAGATCCGTGCATTCTCATAAGCTTCATTCCTAATTTCTTCTAGCTCATTCAATTGAAGCTTTCTATGAAGACCTGCGGCATCAATGTCCATGTTGAATGTTTTGACAGCCCAATGTGCACGATGTTCTAACTCGACGGGAAGATGACATGGTTTCCCATAGACTAGCCGAAATGGGGACATTCCAATTGGGGTTTTATAGGCAGTGCGATATGCCCACAATGCATCATTCAAACGCAAACTCCAATCCTTCCGAGTTGGCCCTACAGTTTTCTCCAAAATCTGCTTGATTTCTCTATTTGAAACCTCGGCTTGCCCACTGGTTTGAGGGTGATAAGGTGTTGAAACCTTATGCGTGACATTATACTTCTTGAGCAGCGCCTCAATGGTTCGATTGCAAAAATGGGAGCCCCCATCACTGATTAGGACTCTTGGCATTCCAAATCTAGCAAATATGTTAGTTCTAACAAAATCTGCAACCACTTTAGAATCATTAGTTCGGGTGGCTTTTGCTTCCACCCATTTCGACACATAATCCACAGCAAGCAAAATATAAAGGAACCCATGTGAGGAAGGAAAAGGACCCATGAAATCAATACCCCAAACATCAAAGATTTCAACACTAAATATGGGGTGCTGCGGCATTTGTTGTTTAGGACCTATATTGCCCGTTCTTTGACATCTATCACAAGTCATACAAAAAGTTCTAGCATCTCTAAAGATAGTAGGCCAATAAAATCCACATTCTAAAACTTTATGTGCTGTTCTTTGAGTACCAAAGTGACCTCCACATGCATAGGTGTGACAAAAAGTTAAAATTGAATTAAACTCAGAATCATGTACACACCTACGTAGAACCTGATCAGGGCAATATTTCCACAAATATGGGTCATCCCAAACATAAGAACGTGCATCCTTTTTAAGTTTATCACTTTGGTGCTTGTTTAGCTCTCTTGGAATGTGTTTAGACACCAAATAATTTACTACATCGGCATACCATGGCTCACTTACCTTGATGGACAGCAGCTGCTCATCTGGGAATGTCTCTTGGATAGGCACGGCATCCTCTTCATGCACCATACGGCTCAAGTGATCAGCCACCACGTTTTCACTCCCCTTCTTGTCCCGGATTTCAATATCGAACTCTTGGAAAAGAAGCATCCAGCGAATGAGTCTTGGTTTGGCCTCTTTCTTGGTGAACAAATACTTCAAAGCTGCATGGTCAGTGTAAATAATAACTTTAGTACCAAGTAGATAAGAACGAAACTTATCTAAAGCAAACACAACAGCAAGAAGTTCTTTTTCAGTGGTAGAGTAATTCAATTGTGCATCATTCAAGGTCCGAGATGCATAATAGACGACATGGGGCTTCTTGTCCTTCCTTTGTCCCAAAACAGCTCCTAATGCATAATCCGAAGCATCACACATAAGCTCAAAAGGAAGGCTCCAATCTGGTGGGACTATGATGGGGGCCGAAGTTAGCATCTCTTTGAGGTGTTTAAATGCCTTCTCACATTCCTCGTTGAAGTCAAAAGCCACATCTTTCTGGAGGAGACGGCAAAGAGGGTTTGAAATCTTTGAAAAGTCCTTGATGAATCGCCTATAGAATCCTGCATGTCCAAGAAAAGAACGAACCTCTCTAACCGAAGTAGGAGAGGGTAAGTAGCGTACAAGATCTATTTTTGATTTATCAACCTCAATTCCCCTTTCTGAAATGATATGACCTAAAACTATGCCTTGTTTTACCATAAAGTGACATTTTTCCCAATTCAAAACAAGGTTAGTTTCAATGCAACGTTTTAGAATCAAAGTGAGATTATCTAAGCACCCATCAAACGAATCCCCAAAAACACTAAAATCATCCATGAATACCTCAATAATCTTCTCCACAAAATCTGAAAAGATATTTACCATGCATCTTTGAAAGGTGGCAGGTGCATTGCATAAACCGAATGGCATGCGACGATAGGCAAAGGTACCAAAGGGGCACGTGAAAGTGGTCTTTTCTTGGTCATCCGGAGCTATAACAATCTGATTATATCCAGAGTACCCATCAAGAAAACAATAAAAAGAATGACCGGCTAACCTTTCAAGCATTTGATCAATGAACGGCAAAGGGAAGTGGTCCTTCCTCGTGGTGGCGTTTAGCTTCCTATAGTCAATGCACACTCTCCAACCTGTTTGGATACGTGTGGGCACAAGTTCATTCTCGGCATTCTTCACCACAGTGACTCCGGATTTCTTTGGAACACATTGCACCGGTGAAACCCAACGGCTATCTGAGATTGGATAAATTACTCCACAATCAAGAAGCTTTATAATTTCCTTCTTCACAACTTCCATCATTGGAGGGTTGAGTCGGCGTTGAGCCTCTCGAGTTGGTTTAGCCTCCTCCTCTAGAAGTATGCGATGCATGCATGTTGTAGGGCTAATCCCCCTAATATCGGCCAATGTCCATCCAATGGCTGTTTTGTGCTCTTTCAACACCTGAATTAACTTTCCTTCCTCTGTTGCCGTGAGTGTGGAGGATACAATGACGGGCAATGTCTCGTTATCTCCCAAAAAGACGTACTTCAAATGATCCGGCAATGGTTTAAGCTCAAGTACGGGTGCCTGAATCACTGAGGGTAACAACTTGTTAGTAGAAATTGGAATTGAAATTGGTTTTGAAGGCTTACCATGGTGCTGAGGTAGTGACTCTAGGGCAGCCACCATCTCGGCCTCTTCTTCACTTATAGGCACGGCAATATTGGGTTTTTGCCCAATTCCTTGTGCAATTGTTGATTCAAGGGGGTCCCTATCCAAGGAATCGAGGTAATCCTGCGCCAATTCATCGAATATATCAATAGCAAAACAAGAATGATTTTCTTTAGGAAATTTAATAGTTTCAGCAAGATTGAAATCAATAACTTCCCCATCAAATTCCATTGTCAACGTCCCTTTGAACACATCGATCTTGGTGCGGGCTGTTTTCATGAAAGGTCTCCCAAGGAGGATCGGCAATGGGGTAGAATGGGGTGTATCCTCCATGTCAAGCACATAAAAATCCGCTGGAAAAATCAGATTTCCAACCTGCACCAAAACATCTTCCAAAACTCCTTTTGGATATGCATTAGAACGATCGGCTAATTGGATAATAACACCATCGTTTTTAAGCTCACCTAAGTTCATAGATGCATAAATAGAGTATGGCATGACATTAATTGAAGCTCCTAAGTCTAACATAGCATGTTCAAACTTAGTACTACCAATAACGCAAGGAATTGTAAAACTACCCGGATCTTTGCATTTAGGGGGTAATTTCCTTTGTAAAACAGCAGAGACATTCTCACTTACTTGAACCACTTCTTTGTTAGAAATCCTTCTCCTTGGTGTACAAAGCTCTTTCAAAAACTTAGCATACCTTGGGACTTGCTTTATTGCATCAAGGAGTGGGATATTGACTTGAACTTTCCGGAATGTCTCTAGAATGTCTTTTTCAGCATCCTCTTTCTTTGATTGCCGCAACCTGCCAGGAAAGGGCACACTTTGTGGAGTAGAGCTTGAAGAATTCATATTGGAACTTACCTTGATGGTTGAGGACGGTTTAGGAGTGGGGATTGGCTGCGGCAAGGATTGTGCATTCCTTGCCGTGGGTTTGGGTGCTTCATCCTCCTCCAATTGCAGCTTCTTGTCCTCTTCTTGACTTGATCTAAATGGTTGTGAATCAGTTCCAACCTGCTTACCACTTCTCAACGTGATTGCTTGGGCAGTTTCAAATCCTCCCTTAGGATTAACAACGGTTGAACTAGGCAACCTGCCTTGTTCTCGGAATTGGCCCATGAATTCAGCCATTTGACCCATTTGTTTCTTCAATTCATCCACCTCTTTAACTTGATGTTTTATGCTCTGCATGTCCTGCGTCAAAGAGGTTAGTGCTTGAAGAATTTTATCATTATTTAACGACGAACCTGAATTGGTTTGGGCCGAAGTTGGGTGAGGTTGTGGGGCTGCATACGGCTTTGGAAACATCCCAGGGGGCTGTCTAAATCCACTTTGTGGCTGTGCTTGCTGAGAATCCCTCCACTTGAAGTTTGGATGATCTCTCCATCCCGGATTGTATGTGTTTGAGTATGGATCGTGTCTTTGTTGGGTTTGGCCTTGGAAACCCACGGCTTGGGCAGTTTCCCAACCCCCATTCTCAATCAATTGAGGGCATTGATCGTTGAGATGTCCCTGCATAGAACACACTCCACATATGGCCGGCCCTTGTGCTTTGTTTCCATCCACAACCTGTGACAAAAGAAGAGTGAGATTAGCCATTTGAGATTGTAATTCTGAAATTGCATTTACCTCATTCACTTGTTGTTGCCGTGGCCCTTCTCTCTGTCCAACTCCTTCGTATTGTTGCGCATTCAAGGCTCGATTTGCAATTAGAGTCTTGGCAGCCACGGGTGTTTTGTCAACCAAAGCTCCTCCCGCTGAAGCATCAAGCATTTGTCTCTCAATGGGGAGAAGTCCTTCATAGAAATATTGGAGGAGAAGCTCTTCCTTCATTTGGTGTTGTGGACAAGAAGCAACAAGCGCCTTGAACCGCTCATAATAGGCTGGAAACGATTCCCCTTGGCTTTGTTGAATGCCACTTATCTTTTTCCTCAAGAGAATGACTCTTGAAGTTGGGAAAAATTTCTCTAAGAATGCGCGCTTCATGCTTTCCCATGAAGTAACGGTTCCAGGTGCTAGTTCGTAGAGCCAATCCTTAGCCTTTTCCAAAAGAGAGAATGGAAAGGCTTTCATCTTCAATATACTCCCATCAACATTGACAGGGGTCATGCTTGAACAAACCACTTCAAATTCCTTCAAGTGCTTGTTTGGATCTTCCATGGACAACCCGTGGAATTTGGGGATGTGGTGCAACAAGCTAGACTTCAATTCAAACTCATCAGTTTTGCCTTGAGCCGCCCTAGGATATTGAATGCATAAAGGGGTCGCATCGTCCAATCCCGAGGCTGAAAGTTCTTTGATTGTTCGGTTATCTGCAGCCATGTCGTGCTCCTCTTCCAAATCCTCTTCAATTTCAACTTCAGATTCGGAATTAGAACTTGAACTAAGTAGATCAGGTTCTGGGTGCTTCCTCTTCCTTCTCAAATCTCGCTCAAAATCGTCGTTAAACTCCAAGATATGTGCGTGAACGGGTTGAGAACTTCGAGTCATACACTAGTACCTAAAACAAAGAAAACAAAACAAATCAGAAAACTAAGCAAAACAGAAACAAAAACAAGTTAAAATACACGGCAGAAACTAGGGAGATTAGCAAGTTTGCTAATCCCCGGCAACGGCGCCAAAATTTGGTGTGAGAATTACTTGACACACAAATTAAACCCTATTGATGACAATTGTAGTAAAGATGCAAGTAGGGATCGTTCTAAACCGGGGATTAACTAGGGATGCTAATCAACACAAATAAGACTCAAAAACGTAAAAACAAAGTTTAAAACACTAAACTAGACTCAAAGAATGCAAGACTAAATTCTAAAACACTAAAACAACTCAAAAGACTCAAAACAGCACAAAAACACTCAAAACTGCCTAAAAACACAAACTGGGCAGTTTTGAACTCTAACACTACTTTGGACGAAAATAGACTTTAACTTGACTCAAGACACTTAAAAACACAAATCAAAACAGATTTTAACTAATATGACTCAACAAGTAAAGGGGGGTTTGTTTTTGAACGAATTTGAAAACAAAACAAGAAACTTAAAAGTACTTAATGAAATCTGCACGAAATTGGGGACTTAGATGGGTGAATGGCTAGTTAGAGGGATCCTTATCCACACATAAACATATGCATACAACTTGATTCCCAGTTACTCTTTCGATAAACCATGAATGACAATGCTTTGAATTAATTGTATTGAACTAATTAATTCCCAGATTTCCCTAAGTTCATTGAATTGAATGGATAACGCATCACAACCAAATTATTCTTATCAAGTTCCCTAACTATGGAATACGCATGATAGAGATACATATCAAAGATCATTAAGTTCCATGGAAATCATAAACATTGACAAGGCATTCATAACTATGGAAGACGCATGTTAATCCAGCCTAGGGTTTACTTAACACAATTGTGACTAGCAACCTTTACTACTTGTGAATATAAGTTCATAACGATTAGGTGAAATTCCCTTATATTCTAGCATCAAATTCATGCATGCAAATCAAGTGTCGACCCCCAACCCACATACATAAACAAGTTCTTAATAAGCACAGAAAAGTAAACCACATTCATACTTTATGAAATCGTAACTGGAGTGAATCAAATCATAAGAAACATATATTCATGGCTTCAAATTCCCCCTCTAACTAATAGGGGTTTAGTTCCTCATGACAGCAGTTAAACAAAGAAAACTGAATTGAAACATTGAATACAAGGATAGACAACACCTAAGAACGCTCCAGCAATAGTCACGACTTAGAGTGGCACCTTCTCCTTCCTTGAATAGCTGCGGCACAAGAGGGGTTTTCTGGGTTTGTGTGGATAATATGGCACGGCAGGGGGTAGGGGATGATTTCTGGCGTGATTGGTTGTGTATGGAGGGTGGTGTGCACGGCAAAGGATTGATTTGTATATATATAGGCACCAAAACCCTAGGTGAATCAGATTGGGACTTCTAGAAAACCAAATCCATTCAGAAATAGGCTCAAAACAATCAGATTTCCAATGGGAAAGGGCCTAAGGTGCGGCACAATAGGATAAGGTGGGATAAGGCTTCTAGAAAGCCTTGCAAGGCAAGGAAATCAGATATTCTAGAAGGCTAGGTGCGGCATGGAGGAGATAAGGTTTTTATGTCTCCTAAACTGAAATTAAAACCCTCATTGTACCAGGAATTGAATTAGAAAAGGATTAGGATAGGATAAGGTTTGTTAAGATAAGATAAGGATTGGATAAGATAAGATAAGATAAGGTTGTTTTGGATAATGTTTTGGATAATTCTCCTTCTTTTGAGCTGATTCCTTATCTTCAATGTTTTGAATTTATTTCTCCAACCTTGAAACATATTCCCAACTCCATTTAAACTCCAAATTCGTCCATCCTCATGCCCATTGCTTGTGCTATCCATTCCAAGCCCAGATTTGCTCTAAAATGCTCCAAAATGTCTCTTTTTGCCAACTTTGCTTCTTGGACCTAAAAACACACGAAAATGACTTTAAACACTATACTAAGCAACAAATAGCTAAGCAAATGCAAGGAAACACACTAACTAAGTAGCATAAATATGCTCCTATCAGTGCACAGAACTGCCCAGAAAGTGGTTTTAAGGCAGTTTTGAGTGTTTGTTTGCTGTTTTGAGTCTTTTGAGTCTAGATTAGTGTTTTAAACTTTGTTTTTACGTTTTTGAGTCAGTTTCAAGTGTTTAGCAATCCCTAGTTAATCCCCGGCCTAGAACGATCCCTACTTACATTATTGCTACAATTGTCAAAAATAGGGTTTAATTTGTGTGTCAAGTAATTTTCACATCAGTGAACCATAGCCAAATAGCCGTACCCCATGTTTCTTATGTTTTGTAGGTTTAACCCTTCTGTGCCTTAATTAGCCTACATTCTTTGTTAACCACATTATCCTTACCTAGCCTAGTTTAGGATTATCTATACCCTTGTTCTTAAAGGATAGTGAAGCATGACTTAGATGAAATTCCTTTTGGTTGTCCTTTTGCAGAAAAACAAGTGTGGGGGAAGGGATTTGCATGGGTTTGGTAAAGAAAAAGAAAAATTCGTGGAAAAAGAAAAAGAAAAAGAAAAAGTTGTGAAAAGAATGAAAAAGAGTTGAAAAATAAGTGAGAATGAGCTCACAAGTGTTGATTGTTGAAGGAAGGGTCCAAAACATCAAAATTCGGCCATAGAATGTGTAAATCTTCCCTTTTGTGTTTAAAGTTGATTTCTACATTCAAAAGTGAATTCTAAGTGTTGATTTCATTGCTTTGCTTACTATTTCTTTAAGAACCTTTGTTTTTCCTTACCTTTCTTTGTTAGACAATACCCTTGTCCCCGTTACAACCCTTTGACTTCAATCTTGAGTGTTATGTGTTTCGATATGTGGAGTTTGGGATTGGTATGAGCATATGGTGTCCCTGGTTCTCGCATCTAAGTAGTAGCATTCTGTTCATGAGATCATATTCTTGTATGCATTAATCTTCTCACATATACCTAGTGTAGGGTGTGTAGTCAGAAAATCTGAGTGAAAATTGAGTGCATATCTAGTAAGGAATTGAGTGAATTCTCTAAGGCATGTTACTACATTCAAAACGTTGTTTTAATTGATTGAATGCGAGCTAGTGAATGGTGACTATGATTAAGTATGTGCTCAAGGGTAAGGATGACTAAAATCTGTGCAAGTGATGATTTTTAATATGTCATGTGCATTGGAAATCCCTAAGGCAAATGTTGGAAAATTTAGATTGTGTTTTGTTTCTTTTGTTTGTTTTGTTTTGCTCGAGGACTAGCAAAAGCTAAGTGTGGGGGCATTTGATAGGAGCATATTTACATCACTTAGTTAGCTTGTTTCCTTGCATTTAGGTTGTTAGTTCTTAGTTATTTTAGTCTTTTAAGTCATTTTCGTGCAATTTCAGGTTCTATAGACAAAGTGTGCAAGAAAGTGCATTTTGGAGCAAAATTGGGCTTGGAATGGATATCACATGCTTGGAGCAAAAGGAATGGACGAAATTGAAGACTTGAAGATGTTAGGATTCTTAATCAACGAAGGATTCCTAATCAACGAAGGATTCCTAATCAAACGAGGATTCCTAGTTGAACAAGGATTCCTACTCAAACACCGATTCCTACTTGAAGTAGGAAAGTTAAGCCAAGGTTTCCTATTTTGGTTTGACCTAGGTTGATTAGGAATCCTTCGTTGATTAAGAATCCTAACATCTTCAAGTCTTCAATTTCGTCCATTCCTTTTGCTCCAAGCATGTGATATCCATTCCAAGCCCAATTTTGCTCCAAAAGGCTCCAAAATGCACCTTCTTGCATACTTTGTCCTTAGAACATGAAAACACACGGAAATGGCTTAAAAGACTAGAATAACTAAGAAATAACAACGTAAATGCACAAGAACAAGCCAACTAAGTTGCCTAAATATGCTCCTATCATTTGCAATATAAATTGATTAATTCCAGTTGTGATTTCATAAAGTGTGAATGCAATTTGCTTAACTGTTTTATTGATAACTTATTCTTGTATGTTGATTAAGGAGGCCTACTTAGTTTGCAGCTTGAATCTGATGCTAGAATATAAGGGAGTTTCACATAATTGTTACAAACTTATATTCACAAGTAGTGAAGGTTGCTGGTCACGATTGCGTTAAGTTAAATTCCTAGCATGAGTATCATGATGTCATAGTTACGAATGCTTTGTCAATGCTTATGATTTTCATAGAACATAATGATCTTTGATTGTATCTCTATTATGATGTCATGTAGGGAACTTTTGAACAATGCTTTGGGTTGTCGAATGACGTCATCCAATCCAATAATACAAGGAAAATCTGAGGGTTAACTAGTGATGGCACGGTTAATCTGGGGCATTGTCATTCATGGTTTATTGAAAAAGCAACTGGAGATCGATTTGTGTGCAAGTGTGTCATGTGTGGAGAAGAACCCTCTAGCTAGCCCATCATCCATCCAATTCAACAATTTCGTGCAAATCTGTTTAGTTTTAGTTTCTGTTTTGTTTTTAGCTTAATTTCGTCCAAAACCCAATCCCCCTTTACTTTCTTGTGTTAGATTAGTTAGAAGTGTGTTTAAATCTGTCCAATTTAGTATTTTGAGTCAAGTAAAGTTAGGAATTCGTCCAAAGTACTCTCTAGTGTCTGTTTTGAGTCTATTTGGCTGTTTTAAGCTGTTTTGAGTCTTTTAAGTTTGTTTTGAGTCTTGTGACTCTTGTTAAGTGTTTTTAAGTTTGTTTTTGTGTTTTTAAGTCAGTTTAGCGTAGATTAGCAATCCCTCCTACTCCCCGGTCCAGAACGATCCCTACTTGCATCTATACTGGTGCGAAATATATAAGCACACAAATTTAACCCTCTTGTTGACAATTGTAGTATAGATGCAAGTAGGGATCGTTCTGGACCGGGGATTAGGAGGGCTTGCTAAAACCTCAAAACTGACTCAAAATCATTAAAACAAAGTTTAAAACACTAAACTAGACTCAAAGAATGCAAAACTAGACTCTAATACACTAAAACAACTCAAAAGACTCAAAACAGCACAAAAACACTCAAAACTGCCTAAAAACACAAACTGGGCAGTTTTAGACTCTAAACACTACTTTGGACGAAAATAGATTCTAACTTGACTCAAAACACTCAAAAACACAAACTAAATCAATTTCTAACTAATATGACTCAACAAAGTAAAATGGGGTTGGGTTTTGACGAATTTGAAAACAAAACAAACAGATTGTAAACTAAAACAGATTTTGGACGAATTTGGTAAAACTTATGGATGATGGGCTAGCTAGAGGATTCTTCTCCACACATGACACACTTGCACATAAACCAATTTTCAGTTGTTCTTTCGATAAATCATGAAACTCAACACCCCAGGTTAATTAGGTCCGCTTAAATTAACCTTCAAGTTCTCCTTAAGTTATTGAATTGGATGGGAAAGCGCATACAACAATTCAAAGCATTCTCTAAAAGTTCTTTACGTGAACAGCACAATAAAGATACAATCACAGATCATTAAGCATCATGAGAACTATAAGTATTGACGAGGCATTCGTTACTATGATGAGCATGAAACTCCTGCCAAGAATTCATTTAACGCGATCGTTTATAAGCGACCTCCACTACTTGTGAATATAAGTTTGTAACTATTAGGTGAAACTCCCTTATATTCTAGCATCATATTCATGCATGCAAATTAAGTGTGCACTCTTAATAAACATACACAAATAAGTTATCAATCAAACAGTTAAACAAATTGAATTCACAACTTATGAAATCACAACTGAAGGTAATCAATTCATATTGCAAGTATGTTCATGGCTTTGAATCTTCCCCTAGCCAAAAGGGATTTAGTTCCTCATAATCACAGAACAAAGAATAACAAGTTTATACATTGAAAACAAAAGAAAGAAAACACCTAAACGCTCCAGCAATCCTAACTTGAATGGCAGGCGCATCCAAGGGCTTTCCTCCTTCTTCTTTGCTGCGGCACAAGGGTTGTTGGTGAGTTTTTGGGATTATGTATGGTGCGGCAGGGAGTGTTTTTGGTCAGAAATTCTGGAGAATGGTGAAGGATAGGTGCGGCTAGGGTTGGGGAAGGAATTCTGGCAAGACAGGTTGTGTGGATGGATGATTTGTGGCTGCAACAAGGAAGTTTATTTAAAGGTTTAAGGGAAATTAAAACCCTAACTTATTTTGGTAATCAGAAATTAAGTCAAAAGCATCTAGAAAGAGGAAACAAAATCAGAAAACTAAGGGAAAGTGCCAGGGATGTGCGGCCAGGACT
This sequence comes from Heteromeles arbutifolia, assembly GCA_024362995.1. Lineage (NCBI taxonomy): Eukaryota > Viridiplantae > Streptophyta > Magnoliopsida > Rosales > Rosaceae > Heteromeles > Heteromeles arbutifolia. The sequence continues at coordinate 29,428,743 of JANCRC010000002.1, read as the reverse complement.
TTAAATTAAAAAGGAATGTGTTTTAATGCAAGGAAACAGGAAATAACCCTCTCCCTTGCACGGCAAGGAAGAGGAAAGGGGTAAGGAGGTGCGGCAAGGGTTCTTAGGTGGTCTAGGTCCTTCAATTTGTGTCCTAGAATGCAAAGGAAGCCTTCAAAGTTGCTGGAATTTGGAAACATTAAGGATTAGGAAAGGTAAACCAAAATAGGAAACCTTGGCTTAACTTTCCTACTTCAAGTAGGAATCCTTGTTTGAGTAGGAATCCTTATGTGAGTAGGAATCCTCATGTGAGTAGGAATCCTCATTCTTCTAGGAATCCATCTTCAATTAGGAATCCTTCTTTGATTAGGAATCCTTCTTTGGTTAGGAATCCTTCTTTGGTTAGGAATCCTTCTTTGATTAGGAATCCTTACATCTTCAAGTCTTCAATTTCGTCCATTCCTTTTGCTCCAAACATGTGACATCCATTCCAAACCCAATTTTGCTCCAAAATGCATCTTCTTGCATATTTTGTCTTTAGGACCTAGAAACACACGAAAATGGCTTTAAACACTAAAATAACTATGAAAACACAACATAAATGCACAAGAACAAGCCAACTAAGTCGCATAAATATGCTCCTATCAAATTCCCCCACACTTAGCTTTTGCTAGTCCTCGAGCAAAACAAACAAACAAAAGAAAGCAAACCAAACAAAGTAAACAAAACACAACCTACACCTTCCAACATTTGCCTCAGGGATTTCTAATACACATGACATGTTAAAAATCATCATTCCCACAGATTTTAGTCAACTTAACACTTGAGCATATACTTAATCACAGTCACCACTTACTAGTTCACATTTAACCAATTAAAACGATGTTTTGAATGTAGTAACATGCCTTAAGAATTCACTCAATTCCTTACAAGATATGCACTCAATTCTCACACACATTTTCTGACTACACACCCTACTAGGTATATGTGAGAAGATTGATGTAAACATGAAAACGAACACTCACATATTTATAGCAAAGAAAGCAATTTCTGGAGTTAATAAGCATGTTTAGATATGATCTCATGAATGGAATGCTACTACTTAGATGAGAGAACCAGTGACACCATATGCTCATACCAATTCCAAACTCCACATATTGAAACACACAACACTCAAGATTGAAGTTAAAGGGTTGTAACGGGGCTTGGGGTGTTGGGTGAGAAAGAAAGGATATGGAAAACAAAGGTTCTTAAAGAAATAGTAAGCAAAGTAATGAAATCAACACTTAGAATTCACTTTAAATGCAGAAATCAACTTGAACACAAAAAGGGAAGATTTACACACTCAAGGGCCGAATTCAATGTTTTGGACCTTTCCTTCAACAATCAACACTTTAGAACTCTTTTTCTCTTAATTTTCAACTCTTTTTCACTTTTTTTTTTTTCATAACTTTTTCTTTTTCTTTTCTTTTTCCACGAAATTTCTTTTCTTTTCTACCTGTGCCTTATTTCTTTTTCTTGGCACACACACACACACACAAAACTCCCTTCCCCCACACTTGTTTTTCTGCAAGAAGTCAATCAAAAGGAATTCTTTTTAAGTCATGCTTCACTATGCTTCAAGAACAAGGGTATGGATGGTCCTAATCTAGGCTAGGTGAGGATAATGTGGTTAACAAAGAACATAGGCTAAATATGGCTCAACGGGGTTTAAACCTACAAAACATATAACACAGGGGGTTCGGCTATTTGGCTGTGGTGGTTCACTAATTAACTTCATCTTGATCGTGTGTTATGCAAATCAATGTCATGCTTTGAATGGAATGGGCATGAGTTCTAGTGTTTGGAACTAAATGATGAAACGCCTTCTAAGTAGCAACCAAGCAAAGAATGATGAGATCATGCAACAACTTTAGAAAACAACAAATGCACAAATTATAACTCTCCAAAAGAACGTTTAAGGCTCAAGTCTCACAAGGTTGTAGCGTTAATTTGAGTTCCTTCCTTCAAGCATGTTACAAAAACGGATTTTATCCTTTATGATTGCATGTGAATTCATAAATTATAACCACAACCAAGCATAACCCAAAGAGTAAATCAAACTTTCATCCATGTTTATAACTCTCTTTAACAGTCATGCAATTAAAAACCAAATCCTCATCATTGTGTTGGAAGGTATCTAGGACACAAACAACACACAAAAACAACTCTTTTTGGGTTTTTCTAAGCAATTTGCTCAAATTTTTATGAGATTTTCGGATTTTTAAGGCAAAACACACTAAAACACTCCAAAACAGCTTAAAAACACTTAAAAACAGCAAGGAACAACTTTTGAAGTAATGGGTGATAAAATCCCACGAATTTCATGCAAAACAACTTGTTTACCCCCCCCACACTTAAATCAAACATTGTCCTCAATGTTTCAAGCATAAACTCACACAAATCACAAGTAAACAAACAAATAATGAATAAACACACTAAACATGGGAGAATAGAAACAACAACAAAGAGAAGGGTTTAGGAATGCAAATCTGGAATTGGAGTGATTCCTAGGTCTTCCTTTGTTGAATACATGGGTTGCCTCCCAAGAAGCGCTTGCTTTAACGTCTTGCAGCCGGACGAAGAACTCATTCACTCCCCATTGGAGCCCACGGCCTGCAGGGGAACCTCCTCTACTACATGCTCAACAAAGTTCTCATAGTAGGGCTTCAATCGATGTCCATTCACCTTGAATTCTTGTCCAGTTTGCAAACTTTGTATTTGGACTGCACCATGCACAAAAACATTAGTAATAACAAATGGACCAACCCATTTAGAACGTAGCTTACCAGGGAATAAACGAAGACGGGAGTTAAATAGCAACACTTTCTGTCCAATTGAGAATGTTTTGCCTCGAATCATCTTATCATGGAATGCCTTGGTCTTCTCTTTGTAAATTCGAGCATTCTCATAAGCATCATGCCTAATCTCTTCAAGTTCATTCAATTGCAGCTTTCTGTGATTTCCAGCCATGTCCACATCCATATTGAAGGTCTTGACCGCCCAATGTGCCTTGTGCTCAAGCTCCACGGGTAAATGGCATGGCTTGCCATAGATGAGCCGAAATGGGGACATGCCAATGGGCGTTTTGTAAGCCGTTCGATATGCCCACAGTGCATCCTCCAAACGCAAGCTCCAATCCTTTCTAGTTGGCCCAACGGTTTTCTCTAAAATCTGCTTGATCTCCCTATTCGAGACCTCGGCCTGGCCACTTGTTTGGGGGTGATAAGGTGTTGAAACCTTATGCGTCACATTGTACTTCTTGAGTAGTGCCTCAATGGTGCGATTGCAAAAATGAGACCCACCATCACTTATAAGTACTCTCGGCATCCCAAATCTGGAAAAAATGTTAGATTTCACAAAACCTGCCACAACTTTAGAATCATTAGTGCGGGTGGCTTTGGCTTCCACCCACTTCGACACATAATCAACCGCAAGTAAAATGTAAGTGAAACCGAAAGAAGAAGGAAAAGGACCCATAAAATCAATACCCCAAACGTCAAAAATTTCAACAACAAGAATTGGAGTCTGCGGCATTTGGTCTCTTTGGCCTAAATTTCCTGTCCTTTGGCAGCGATCACATGTTATGCAAAAAGTTCGAGCATCTCTAAACAAAGTAGGCCAATAAAATCCACATTCAAGAACCTTAAGGGCAGTGCGCTGTGTGCCAAAGTGTCCACCACATGCATATGTATGGCAAAAGCTTAGAATTGGGTTAAACTCAGATTCATGAACACATCTACGCACGATTTGATCAGGGCAAAATTTCCACAAATATGGGTCATCCCAAACATAAAAACGTGCATCCTTTTTAAGTTTATCACGTTGGGACTTGCTTAGAGTGTTTGGAATCTGCTTAGACACCAAGTAGTTGACCAAATCAGCATACCAAGGTATACTTACCTCAATGGACAGTAGTTGCTCATCCGGAAACGTTTCTGAAATGGGAATGGACTCCTCTTCACGCACCATCCAACTTAGGTGGTCAGCCACCACGTTTTCACATCCTTTCTTGTCCCTTATTTCAATGTCGAACTCTTGAAGTAAAAGCATCCAGCGAATGAGTCTTGGTTTAGCTTCCTTTTTGGTGAACAAGTACTTCAAGGCTGCATGATCAGTAAAAACAATGACTTTAGTGCCAATTAAATAAGATCGAAACTTATCTAATGCAAATACAACAGCCAAGAGTTCTTTTTCAGTTGTGGAATAATTCAATTGGGCATCATTTAAGGTGCGTGAAGCATAATAAATGACATGTGGCTGCTTGTTTTTCCTTTGGCCCAAAACAGCTCCAAGTGCATAATCTGATGCATCACACATGAGCTCGAAGGGAATGCTCCAATCTGGTGAAGTGATGATTGGTGCCGTGGTCAGTAAGGCCTTGAGATGGTTGAATGCTTTCTCACACGCCTCGTTAAATTCAAACGACACTTCCTTTTGTAGGAGACGGCATAGGGGCTGTGCAATCTTGGAAAAATCCTTGATAAATCTTCTATAGAATCCTGCATGACCAAGAAAAGAACGAACCTCTCTAACCGAAGTAGGAGAGGGTAAGTAGCGTACAAGATCTATTTTAGACTTATCAACTTCAATACCATTTTCAGAGATGATATGACCTAAAACTATGCCTTGTTTAACCATGAAATGACATTTTTCCCAATTAAGAACAAGGTTAGTTTCAACACATCGTTTTAAGATCAAACTGAGATTATGCAAACACCCATCAAATGAATCACCAAAAACGCTGAAATCATCCATGAAAACCTCAATAATTTTCTCAACATAATCAGAAAAAATGCTCATCATACATCTTTGAAATGTGGCAGGTGCATTGCATAAACCAAATGGCATACGACGATAAGCAAATGTACCAAATGGGCATGTGAAAGTGGTTTTTTCTTGGTCCTCAGGTGCTATGACAATTTGGTTATAACCAGAATAACCATCAAGGAAACAATAAAATGCATAACCTGCTAACCTTTCAAGCATTTGATCAATGAATTGCAATGGGAAGTGATCCTTTCGTGTGGTGGCGTTGAGCTTCCTATAATCAATACAAACCCTCCAACCTGTTTGGATTCGAGTAGGCACAAGCTCCTCTTCAGCATTCTTGACCATAGTCACTCCAGATTTCTTTGGAACACATTGCACAGGGGAAACCCAACGACTATCGGAGATTGGATAGATCACTCCACAATCAAGTAGCTTGATTATCTCCTATTTCACAACTTCCATCATCGGAGGGTTGAGACGGCGTTGAGCCTCTCTAGTTGGTTTGGCCCCCTCCTCAAGAAATATGTGATGCATACAGGTTGTAGGGCTTATCCCCTTGATGTCGGCTAAGGTCCAACCTAGGGCAGATTTGAACTCTCTTAAAACACGCACTAGCTTCTCTACTTCTTGTGCCGTGAGGGATGAGGAAATAATGGCAGGTAAGGTCTCTTTTTCCCCCAAGAAAACGTACTTCAAATGGTTTGGTAACGGTTTAAGTTCAAGGGTAGGTGCCTGAATTACTGAAGGAAGCAACTTATTAGTTGAAATGGGAATTGAATCAAAGTTAGGAGACTTACCATCATGCTTGGGTAACGACTCAAGGGCAGCAGCCATCTCAATGAATTCCTCACAAGGGGGCACGGCATGGATGGGTTCATGTATGCCGTGGGTTAGCATGGGTTCTGCCCACTTGTTGTTGAGCTCCATCCCTCTTGTAATGACCTTTTCAAGTGCATCGTCATTCAAATCTTCCAAATACCGCTGCGCCAAAGAATCAATAATATCAATAGAAAAACAAGAGTGATCATCATTAGGATATCTCATGGTTTCAGAAATATTGAAATCAATCACTTCCCCATCAAATTCCATTGACAATGTTCCTTTGAACACATCAATCTTGGTGCGGGCTGTCTTCATGAATGGCCTACCAAGGAGAATCGGCAAAGAGGTGGAATGGGCTGAATCTTCCATGTCCAAAACATAAAAATCAGCCGGGAAGACTAAATGATTCACCTGCACTAAAACATCCTCCAATACTCCTTTTGGATAAGCGTTAAAACGATCAGCCAATTGTATGATCACACCATCCTTTTTCAATTCACCCAAGTTCATAGATGCATAAATGGAATAAGGCATGACATTTATAGATGCACCTAAGTCAAGCATGGCAGATTCAAAACGAGTATGGCCAATTACACAAGGAATCGTAAAACTGCCGGGATCTTTGCATTTAGGGGGCAGTTTACGTTGCAATACGGCTGAAACATTTTCACTTACCTTCACAACCTCCTTGTTTGAAACTCTCTTCCTAGTTGTGCACAACTCCTTCAGAAACTTGGCATACCTTGGAACTTGCTTAATTGCATCCAAAAGTGGTATATTGACTTGAACTTTCCTAAATGTCTCTAGAATGTCCTTTTCAGCTTCATCTTTCTTTGTTTGCATGAATCTGCTAGGAAAAGGAACATTCGAAGGAAAAACATTAGTAGGAATTGAATTTGACACATTCTTACCCTTGTTGGACAGATTTGATGGTTTAGGAGCACTTAGAGCCTGCGGCAAAGGTGTATGATGCGATGTAAAACAGCACACAAATTAAACCCTCTTGTTGACAATTGTAGTATAGATGCAAGTAGGGATCGTTCTGGACCGGGGATTAGGAGGGCTTGCTAAAACCTCAAAACTGACTCAAAATCATTAAAACAAAGTTTAAAACACTAAACTAGACTCAAAGAATGCAAAACTAGACTCTAAAACACTAAAACAACTCAAAAGACTCAAAACAGCACAAAAACACTCAAAACTGCCTAAAAACACAAACTGGGCAGTTTTGAACTTTAAACACTACTTTGGACGAAAATAGATTTTAACTTGACTCAAGACACTTAAAAACACAAATCAAAACAGATTTTCACTAATCTAACACTTCAAAATGAAGGGGGATTTGATTCTGACCAATTTGAAAACAAAATAAACAGATTGTAAACTAAAACAGATTTTGGACAAATTTGGTAAAACTTATGGATGATGGACTAGCTAGAGGGTTCTTCTTCACACATGACACACTTGCATACAAACCAATTTTCAGTTGTTCTTTCGATAAATCGTGAAACTCAACACCCCAGGTTAATTAGGTCCGCTTAAATTAACCTTCAAGTTCTCCTTAAGTTATTGAATTGGACGGGAAAGCGCATACAACAACTCAAAACATTCTCTAAAAGTCCCCTACGTGAACAGCACAATAAGGATACAATCAGAGATCATTAAGCTTTGTTAGAACTATAAGCATTGACGAGGCATTCGTTACTATGATGAGCATGAAACTCCTGCCAAGAATTCATTTAACGCGATCGTTTATAAGCGACCTCCACTACGTGTGAATATAAGTTTGTAACTATTAGGTGAAACTCCCTTATATTCTAGCATCAAACTCATGCATGCAAACTAAGTGTCGACCCTCAATCAACATACAAGAATAAGTTATCCATCAAGCAGTTAAACAAATTGAATTCACAACTTAGGAAATCACAACTGAAAGTAATCAATTCACATTGCAAGTATAATCATGGTTTCGAATCCCCCCTAGCTAAGAGGGGTTTAGTTCCTCATACTCACAAAACAAAGAATAACAAGTTTATACATTGAAAACAAAAGAAAGAAAACACCTAAACGCTCCAGCGATCCAAACTGAACAGCAAGCACGTCCAAGGGCTTTCCTTCTTCCTCTTTGCTGCGGCACAAGGGTTGTTGGTGAGTTTTGGGATTATGAATGGTGTAGAAGGCTGGGTTTATGGCTAGGATGGATGTATGGTGCGGCAGGGGTTGTTTTAGGTCAGAAACTATGGAGAATGGTGAAGGATAGGTGCGGCTAGGGTTGGGGAAGGAATTCTGGCGTGAATGGGTAGTAGAGGATGGATAGGTAGATAGGTGGATGGAATGGACGCAGAGAATCTGTCCAGAGAGCGAGAGGTTTAAATGGTGCGGATGGCTTTATTTATAGGGCTAGGGTTGAAAGGCAATCAGAAAATAATAGGAAAGGTTCAATACTTAGCTATTTTGGTTGCACAATTTAATAGGTAAGAAAGAATCAGAAAATCAAAGAGAAATAGGAATGTAAAATTCGGCAGAATATGTAGGAGAGAAAAGGAATGTGTTTTAAAGGTCAGAAATTAAGAGAGAAAGGGAAAGAAGGTGTGCATTGATTTGTAAGAGAAAGGTGAAGTATTTTTGGGCAGAAAATAGGCAAGTAAGGTGCAGGAATTAAAGAGAATAGGAAAGGAAATTCGGCAGAATTGTAAGACAGATTTAGGAATGTGTTTTGAGGCACAAAATAAGTAAGAAAGGCTCCTCCTTGTGCGGCAAGGCATAGAACACAAAGGGAATGTGATTTTGGGTCAGAAAATAGATAAGAAGAGGATCCCTTGTGCGGCAAGGTTGTGGAGAGAAAGGGAAAGGCACTTATGTGGCAGATTTTGGAAGAGAAGGGAAAGGAGATATGTGGCAAGGTTAGGGAAAGGTTCTAGGACTTCTAGAAACATGTAATGAGGCAACCTAACATGTTTTGGAACCCTTTTATGGCTGGAACATAGGTGATGAAGGATTAGGAAACTTCTAAGCCAAGAATAGAAACCTTCAAGAATGGAAACCTCCAAGAATAGAAACTTCCAACTTTACAAACTTTGGCTTCCAATTTTGAACTCTTCATTCTTCATTCAATCCTAAGCTCATTTGATCTTCAATTTCGTCCATCCACTTAGCTCCAAGCATGTGCAATCCATCCCAAGCCTAAAACTGCTCCAAAAGGCACCAAAATGCACTTTCTTGCTCCCTTAGCCCTTAGAACCTGAAAACACACGAAAATGGCTTAAAAGACTAAAATAACTAAGAACTAACAACCTAAATGCAAGGAAACAAGCTAACTAAGTGATGTAAATATGCTCCTGTCAAATACCCCCACACTTAGCTTTTGCTAGTCCTCGAGCAAAACAAAAGAAACAAAAGAAACAAAACTCAATCTAAACCTTCCAACAATTGCCTTAGGGATTTCCAATGCACATGACATATTAAAAATCATCACTTGCACAGATTTTAGTCATCCTTACCCTGGAATGCATACTTAATCACAGTCACCACTTACTAGTTCACATTTAACCAATTAAAACAATGTTTTGAATGTAGTAACATGCCTTAGAGAATTCACTCAATTCCTTACAAGTTATGCACTCAATTTTCACACACATTTTCTGACTACACACCCTACACTAGGTATATGTGAGAAGATTGATGTAAACATGAAAACTAATACTCACATATGTTGCAACAAAGAGAGCACTTTTCCGGAGTTAATAAGCATATTTAGATATAATCTCATGAATGGAATGCTACTACTTAGATGCGAGAACCAGTGACACCATATGCTCATACCAATTCCAATCTCCACATATTGAAACACACAACACCCAAGATTGAAGTTAAAGGGTTGTGACGGGGCTAAAGGTGTTGGGTAAGAAAGAAAGGATATGGAAAACAAGGGTTCTTAAAGAATAGCAAGCAAAGCAATGAAATCAACACTTAGAATTCACTTTTGAATGCAGAAATCACTTTAAACACAAAAAGGGAAGATTTACACATTCTTAGGGCCAGATTTGATGTTTTGGACCTTTCCTTCAACAAGCAACACTTTAGAACTTTTTTCTCATAAATTTCAACTCTTTTTCTCATAAATTTCAACTCTTTTTCACTCTTTTCACAACTTTTTCTTTTTCTTTTTCTTTTTTTTTTTTTTTTTTTCAAACCCGTGCCTTATTAAAGACTTTGGCACACACACACACAAAATCTCTTCCCCCACACTTGTTTTCTGCAAAAGGATAATCAAAAGGAATTCATTCTAATTCATGCTTCAGTATCCTTTAAGAACAAGGGTATGAATGGTCCTAAACTAGCTTGGTAAGGAGAATGTGGGTTAACAAAGAACATAGGCTAAACAAGGCTCAAACGGGTTTAAACCTACAAAACATATAACACAGGGGGTTCGGCTATTTGGCTGTGGTGGTTCACTAATTAACTTCATCTTGATCGTGTGTTATGCAAATCAATGTCATGTTTTGAATGGAATGGGCATGAGTTCTAGTGTTTGGAACTAAATGTTGAAACGCCTTCTAAGTAGCAACCAAGCAATGAATAATGAGATCATGCAACGATTTTAGAAAACAAGAATGCACAGAATATTAACTCTCCAAAAGAACGTTTTTGGCTCAAGTCTCACAAGGTTGTAGCGTTAATTTGAGTTCTTTCCTTCAAGCATGTTACAAAAACTGATTTTTCCTTTATGATTGCGTGTGAATTCATAAATTATAACCATAACCAAGCATAAACCAAAGACATATCAAACTTTCATCCATGTTTATAACTCTCTTTAACAGTCATGTAAAACCAAATCCTCATCATTGTGTTGGAAGGTACCTAAGACACAAACACACCAAAACAACACAAAAAAACAACTCTTTTTGGGTTTTTCAAAACAATTTTTCAAATTTTTATGAGATTTTCGGATTTTTATGTCAAGACATACTAAAACACTCCAAAACAGCTTAAAAACACTTAAAAACAGCAAGGAACAACTTTTGAAGTAATGGGTGATAAAATCCCACGAATTTGCATCAAAAACATTTTGTTACCCCCCCACACTTAAATCAAACATTGTCCTCAATGTTTCAAGCATAAACTCACACAAAAACAAGCAAACTAACAGCAACTAAACAAACTAAACATAGCAGAATAGAAACAACAACAAAGAGAAGGGTTTAGGAACGCAAATCTGGAATTGGAGTGATTCCTAGGTCCTCCTTTGTTGAATGCATGGGTTGCCTCCCAAGAAGCGCTTGCTTTTACGTCTTGCAGCCAGACGATACCTCCAATTAAGCTTCATTGGAGGCCACGACATGTAGGTGATCCTTGAATGGGAGGTGATACTTGAAGTGATCCGGCAATGGTTTAAATTCTAGTGTGGGTGCCTGAATCATCAAAATCAGCCAGTTAGTAGAAAACAAAATTGAAATTGAAATAGATGGCTGACTGGCTTGCTTCGACACAAACTCAATTACAAACACCACATCTTGGAATGTTTCAGGAACTTTGCACTTGGCCAGGTTGAATGTGATGGTTGTGACTTCTTTGGGCTTTGTTGTTTCATGAACATCCTCTTTAATGCATTCTTCATATGCTCCAGCCGCTTCTTGCTCTTGAATCATTCTTCGTGATGTACAAGGTTCTTTGAACACTTCAACACAATCTGGAACTTGATTTGTTGCACCAAGAATTGGAATATCACTTTGCACCTTTGGAATGGCTTCCACAATGTCTTTTTCACTCTCATCTTTCTTGGGAATTAAAAACCTGCGAGGAAAAGGTGCATTCGGTGGAATAATGTTAGAATGAATTGAGTTTGGAACAATATTACCAGAGTTGGACGGCCTAAGGACTCTAGGAGGCTGCGGCAAGGGTTGTTCTTCCCTTGTCGTGGGTGTGGCCTCCTCCTCTTCTTCTAGCAGCAGCAATTCATCCACGTTCAGGCTGTGTTTGGACGGTTCTGGGTCAGCTTCAACCTCTATAGCACTTCCCAAAGTGATAGCCTCGGTGATTTCAAAATCTTCCATTGAATTTACAATAGTTGAGTTGGAGAGTTCACTTTGCTCTTGAATCTGCACCATGAACTCCATAATCTCTCCCATTTGATTCTTCAATTCGCTCATCCTTTGGTCTTGATTCTGCTGCCCCTGTGCCAAAGTGGTTAGTAATTGAATAATTTGATCATTATCCATGGACGAACCTGAATGTGGTTGGGACGATTGTGGTGAAGGCTGTGGTGGTGCGTATGGCCATTGATAGAACTCCTCAGATGGCTGCGAATATTCTTCTTGGTGTGAGCCCTGCGTCAAAGAAATTAATTCATCAAGAATTTCATTATAATTCATAGACATACTTGAATTCGATTGGAATTGTTGTGGGGGAGGCTGTGGTGGCTGCATAGGTCTTGAATAGAACTCCTCATCTTGCTGCCAATATCCACCTTGTTGAAATTGTTGAGGTTCCCCCCTCCTATAATCTGAATAATCTCTCCAATCGGAATTGTAAGCGTTGGAAAACAGGTTGTCCCTTGATTGGTTATGGCCTTGATAACCCCAAGCACCTCCATTTGCAGTGAATTGAGGACGTTGATGAGTTGGAGCAGTGTGCAATGTGGTTGTTTCGGCAATCTGGGACAATTGAGAAGTAAGATTTGCCAATTGAGCTTGAATGTTTGCAAAATCCATGCCTTACTCCTCAAGTACCTGAAATCAAAGAAAGAAAACTAAATCAAATATCAAAAGTAAAAGACACAAACAGAAACACAAACAGAAACAAAGTCAGCAACTAAAACAAAAGACACGAAAAAGAAAACAAAGGAAACAATGGGGGATTAGCAAAGTTGCTAATCCCCGGCAACGGCGCCAAAAATTTGATGCGAAATATAAAAGCACACAAATTAAACCCTCTTGTTGACAATTGTAGTATAGATGCAAGTAGGGATCGTTCTGGACCGGGGATTAGGAGGGCTTGCTAAAACCTCAAAACTGACTCAAAATCATTAAAACAAAGTTTAAAACACTAAACTAGACTCAAAGAATGCAAAACTAGACTCTAAAACACTAAAACAACTCAAAAGACTCAAAACAGCACAAAAACACTCAAAACTGCCTAAAAACACAAACTGGGCAGTTTTGAACTTTAAACACTACTTTGGACGAAAATAGATTTTAACTTGACTCAAGACACTTAAAAACACAAATCAAAACAGATTTTCACTAATCTAACACTTCAAAATGAAGGGGGATTTGATTCTGACCAATTTGAAAACAAAATAAACAGATTGTAAACTAAAACAGATTTTGGACAAATTTGGTAAAACTTATGGATGATGGACTAGCTAGAGGGTTCTTCTTCACACATGACACACTTGCATACAAACCAATTTTCAGTTGTTCTTTCGATAAATCGTGAAACTCAACACCCCAGGTTAATTAGGTCCGCTTAAATTAACCTTCAAGTTCTCCTTAAGTTATTGAATTGGACGGGAAAGCGCATACAACAACTCAAAACATTCTCTAAAAGTCCCATACGTGAACAGCACAATAAGGATACAATCAGAGATCATTAAGCTTTGTGAGAACTATAAGCATTGACGAGGCATTCGTTACTATGATGAGCATGAAACTCCTGCCAAGAATTCATTTAACGCGATCGTTTATAAGCGACCTCCACTACGTGTGAATATAAGTTTGTAACTATTAGGTGAAACTCCCTTATATTCTAGCATCAAACTCATGCATGCAAACTAAGTGTCGACCCTCAATCAACATACAAGAATAAGTTATCCATCAAGCAGTTAAACAAATTGAATTCACAACTTATGAAATCACAACTGAAAGTAATCAATTCACATTGCAAGTATAATCATGGTTTCGAATCCCCCCTAGCTAAGAGGGGTTTAGTTCCTCATACTCACAGAACAAAGAATAACAAGTTTATACATTGAAAACAAAAGAAAGAAAACACCTAAACGCTCCAGCGATCCAAACTGAACAGCAAGCACGTCCAAGGGCTTTCCTTCTTCCTCTTTGCTGCGGCACAAGGGTTGTTGGTGAGTTTTGGGATTATGAATGGTGTAGAAGGCTGGGTTTATGGCTAGGATGGATGTATGGTGCGGCAGGGGTTGTTTTAGGTCAGAAACTATGGAGAATGGTGAAGGATAGGTGCGGCTAGGGTTGGGGAAGGAATTCTGGCGTGAATGGGTGGTAGAGGATGGATGATGCGAAATATATAAGCACACAAATTAAACCCTCTTTTTATCAATTGTAGCAAAGTATGTAAGTAGGGATCGTTCTAGGCCGGGGATTAGGAGGGATTGCTAAACCACTTGAAAACTGACTCAAAAACTTAAAACAAAGTTAAAACACTAAATTAGACTCAAAGAATGCAAAACTATACTCTAAAACGCTAAAACAAACCAAAAGACTCAAAACAGCAAACAAACACTCAAAACTGCCTTAAAACCACTTTCTGGGCAGTTTTGAGCACTAAGGAAGAATTTGGACGAAAACAGTTTATAACTTGACTCAAGACACTTCAAAACACAAACTAAATTGATTTCTAACTAACTTGACACTTCAAAATAAAGGGGAAATTGGTTTTGACGAAATTGAAAACAAAACATAAACTTTGTAAAACAAAACAGATTGTAAAACGAAATTGGTTTAAATTACTGGATGGAAGGCTAGCTAAGGGGTTCTTCTCCACACATGTCATACTTGCATACAAAACGATTTCTAACTGCAATTCAATAACCCACGAATTCTCAACACTCCAAGTTAATTAGGTCTGCTTAAATTAACTTTCAGATTTCCCTTATGTCAATGAATTGGATGGAAACTGCACATCACAATCAAATTATTCTTCAAGAGTTCTCTATATGAAAGCGCATACTAGAAATACAATCAAAGATCATTACGTTCAATGGAAATCATAAGTATTGACGAGGCACTTGTAACTATGAAAGCGCATGATACTTATGCCAAGAATTTACTTAACACAATTGAGATCATCAACCTTTACTACTTGTGAATATAAAGTTGTAACGATTAGGTGAAACTTCCTTATATCCTAGCATTAGATTTATGCATGCAACTAAGTTGGCCACCTCAATCAACACACACAAATCAGTTTAATTCAAATAGATAAGTAAATTGAATTCACAACTTACGAAACGCAATTAGAGGTAATCAAATCATATAGCAAGCATAAACATGGTTTCGAATCCCCCCCTAGCCAAAGGGGGTTTAGTTCCTCATACTCACAGAACAAAGAGTATTAAATTTAAACATTGAAATCAAAGGAAAGAAAACACCTAAAACTTCCAGCAATTCAAACTTGAATGGCATGCACGTCCCAGGCTTCTCCTCTTCCTCTTCTTTGCTGCGGCACAAGGTCTTGGGACAGGTTTAGGGGGTTATGAATGGTGTAGAAGGCTGGGTTAATGGCTAGGATGAATGTATGGTGCGGCAGAGAGTGGTGAAGAGTTTCTGGCGAGAATGGTGTGTATGGAAGGTGTGTCACCTGCGGCAACCCTTAAAACTTAAGGTGTGTAGAATGGTGTGTATGGAAGGTGCTGTGGACATGAAGCAACAAGAGATTTAAAACATTCATAATAAGTGGGAAATGATTCACCTTCGTCTTGCTGAATTCCACTTATCCTTTTGCGTAGAAGAATGACTCGAGAAGTTGGGAAAAACTTCTCCAAAAATGCCCGTTTCATGCTCTCCCATGATGTGACCGTTCCGGGGGCTAGTTCATACAACCAATCTTTAGCTTTGTCCATTAGAGAGAATGGAAAAGCTTTCATCTTCAATATGCTTCCATCCACATTGATAGGGGTCATGCTTGAACACACCACTTCAAACTCCTTCAAGTGTTTGTTTGGATCCTCCATGGACAGCCCATGGAACTTTGGGATGTGGTGCAACAAACTGGACTTCAACTCAAACTCATCAGTCTTGTCTTGGGCAGCCCTAGGGTATTGAATACATAAGGGGGCGGCATTGGCAAATCCCGAAGCAGAGAGCTCCTTGATTGTTCGATTGTCCGCTGCCATGGTTTGCACTTCCTCCAACACTTGAGCTGTGGGCTCCTCTTCCTCTTCTAGCACCGGTTCTTCAAGCTCAGGTTCAGGGCCAGGTGGATTAGATTCTTGCTGGTTCCTCTGCCTTCTCAAAGTCTTCTCAAAATCGTCGTCAAATTCCAAAATATTCTTTTGAACAGGTTGAGAGCTTCGAGTCATAAACTAGTACCTAAAAACAAGAAACAAACAAAGTCAGAAACTTAAACAAACTAAAAGTAAACAGAAAGAAAAAAAATCCAAGGGATTAGCAAAGTTGCTAATCCCCGGCAACGGCGCCAAAAATTTGATGTGAAATATATAAGCACACAAATTTAACCCTCTTGTTGACAATTGTAGTATAGATGCAAGTAGGGATCGTTCTGGACCGGGGATTAGGAGGGCTTGCTAAAACCTCAAAACTGACTCAAAATCATTAAAACAAAGTTTAAAACACTAAACTAGACTCAAAGAATGCAAAACTAGACTCTAATACACTAAAACAACTCAAAAGACTCAAAACAGCACAAAAACACTCAAAACTGCCTAAAAACACAAACTGGGCAGTTTTAGACTCTAAACACTACTTTGGACGAAAATAGATTCTAACTTGACTCAAAACACTCAAAAACACAAACTAAATCAATTTCTAACTAATATGACTCAACAAAGTAAAAGGGGGTTGGGTTTTGACGAATTTGAAAACAAAACAAACAGATTGTAAACTAAAACAGATTTTGGACGAATTTGGTAAAACTTATGGATGATGGGCTAGCTAGAGGATTCTTCTCCACACAGGACACACTTGCACATAAACCAATTTTCAGTTGTTCTTTCGATAAATCATGAAACTCAACACCCCAGGTTAATTAGGTCCGCTTAAATTAACCTTCAAGTTCTCCTTAAATTATTGAATTGGATGGGAAAGCGCATACAACAATTCAAAGCATTCTCTAAAAGTTCTTTACGTGAACAGCACAATAAAGATACAATCACAGATCATTAAGCACCATGAGAACTATAAGTATTGACGAGGCATTCATTACTATGATGAGCATGAAACTCCTGCCAAGAATTCATTTAACGCGATCGTTTATAAGCGACCTCCACTACTTGTGAATATAAGTTTGTAACTATTAGGTGAAACTCCCTTATATTCTAGCATCATATTCATGCATGCAAATTAAGTGTGCACTCTTAATAAACATACACAAATAAGTTATCAATCAAGCAGTTAAACAAATTGAATTCACAACTTATGAAATCACAACTGAAGGTAATCAATTCATATTGCAAGTATGTTCATGGCTTTGAATCTTCCCCTAGCCAAAAGGGATTTAGTTCCTCATAATCGCAGAACAAAGAATAACAAGTTTATACATTGAAAACAAAAGAAAGAAAACACCTAAACGCTCCAGCAATCCTAACTTGAATGGCAGGCGCATCCAAGGGCTTTCCTCCTTCCTCTTTGCTGCGGCACAAGGGTTGTTGGTGAGTTTTTGGGATTATGAATGGTGTAGAAGTCTGGGTTTATGGCTAAGATGGATGTATGGTGCGGCATGAAGTGTTTTTGGTCAGAAATTCTGGAGAATGATGAAGGATAGGTGCGGCTAGGGTTGGGGAAGGAATTCTGGCGAGACAGGTTGTGTGGATGGATGATTTGTGGCTGCAACAAGGAAGTTTATTTAAAGGTTTTAGGGAAATTAAAACCCTAACTTATTTTGGTAATCAGCAATTAAGTCAAAAGCATCTAGAAAGAGGAAACAAAATCAGAAAACTAAGGGAAAGTGCCAGGGATGTGCGGCCAGGACTTTAAATTAAAAAGGAATGTGTTTTAATGCAAGGAAACAGGAAATAACCCTCTCCCTTGCACGGCAAGGAAGAGGAAAGGGGTAAGGAGGTGCGGCAAGGGTTCTTAGGTGGTCTAGGTCCTTCAATTTGTGTCCTAGAATGCAAAGGAAGCCTTCAAAGTTGCTGGAATTTGGAAACATTAAGGATTAGGAAAGGTAAACCAAAATAGGAAACCTTGGCTTAACTTTCCTACTTCAAGTAGGAATCCTTGTTTGAGTAGGAATCCTTATGTGAGTAGGAATCCTCATGTGAGTAGGAATCCTCATTCTTCTAGGAATCCATCTTCAATTAGGAATCCTTCTTTGATTAGGAATCCTTCTTTGGTTAGGAATCCTTCTTTGGTTAGGAATCCTTCTTTGATTAGGAATCCTTACATCTTCAAGTCTTCAATTTCGTCCATTCCTTTTGCTCCAAACATGTGACATCCATTCCAAACCCAATTTTGCTCCAAAATGCATCTTCTTGCATATTTTGTCTTTAGGACCTAGAAACACACGAAAATGGCTTTAAACACTAAAATAACTATGAAAACACAACATAAATGCACAAGAACAAGCCAACTAAGTCGCATAAATATGCTCCTATCATATACTACAATTGTCAACAAGAAGGTTTAATTTGTGTGCTGTTAAACATCGCATCAGGTATGCTTAAATTAACCCTCAGATTTTCCCTATGTCATTGAATTGGACAGAAATAGCGCATCGCAATCAAATTATTCTTCAAAAGTTCCCTACATGAAAGTGCATAATAGAGATACAATCAAAGATTATTAAGCTCTATGAAATTCATAAGCATTGACAAGGTATTCGTAACTATGAAAGCGCATGATACTCCTACCAGGAATTTACTTAACATGATTGTGACCAGCGACCTTCACTACTTGTGAATATAAGTTCATAACGATTAGGTGAAACTCCCTTATATTCTAGCATCAAATTCATGCATGCAAACTAAGTATGCATCCTTAATCAACATACAAGAATAAGTTTTGAATCAAACAGTTAAGCAAATTGCCTTCACAATTTATGAAATCACAACTGAAGGTAATCAATTCATATTGCAAATATATTCATGGCTTTGAAATTCCCCCTAACCAAAAGGGTTTAGCTCCTCATGTTCACAGCAAAACAAAGAGAAATTAAATTAAACATTGAAAACAAAGATAGATTACACCTAGAAACGTTCCAGCAATCCAACGTCTTGAATGGCTAGGCACGGCTTCAAGTTAATCCTCTCCTTCTTCCTTTGTAAAGCTGCGGCACAAGGGGTTAAGGTGTGTAGAATGGGTGGTGATGGGTGGTAGAGGATGGATAGGTAGATAGGTGGATGGAAGGTGGATTTTCGTCAAAAAGTGTGTTGAATGGTCCAGCCAAACTAAATGGTGCGGATGGCTTTATTTATAGGGCTAGGGTTGAAAGGCAATCAGAAAATAGGCAAGAAAACCTCTCCCTTGTGCAAGGATTAGAATAAAAGAGGAATGTGTTTTATGACAAAAAATAGGCAAGAAAACCTCTCCCTTGTGCGGCAAGGATTGAAACAAAAGGGGAATGTGTTAGGCACGGTTTTGGGCTTCTAGAATGAGTAATTAGGCAACCTACATGTTTTGGAAACCCCAAAAATGGAAACCTCCACAAATGGAAACTTGCACAAATGGAAACCTTCACATATAGAAACTCGGTTTCCAATTCTGAACTCTTTGTACTTCATTTTCTTCAATTCATTTCTTCCATCTCTTTGCTCATTCTTAACCTTCTTTGGTCTTCAATTTCGTCCATCCACTTGGCTCCAAGCAAGAGCTAACCATCCAATGCCCAAAACTGCTCCAAAAGGCTCCAAAATGCACTTTCTTGCATACTTTGCACATTAGACCTACAAACACACGAAAATAGCTTAAAATACTAAAATAACTAAGAACTAACAACGTAAATGCAAGGAAACAAGCTAACTAAACCCTTCTCTTTCCTGCATTTATCTTGCCATGATTAGTTAGTTGTTTGTTTGTTTGTTTCTGTAAGTTTATTAATGTGATAAAAGTTAAGCACTCAAATTAAACCCTCTTTTTGACAATTGTAGTACATGTATAAGTAGGGATCGTTCTGGACTGAGGATTAGGAGGGATTGCTAATCTAAACTAAACTGACTTTAAAACACAAAAACACAAAAAGAAACTTAAAAACACTTAACTAGACTCTATAGACTCAATACAAACTGAAAAGACTCAAAACTAACTAGAAAGACTCAAAACAGAACAAAACAATGAATTAGACTCAAAACTGACTCTAGGAAGTTATTTGGATGAAAATTAACTTGAACTTGACTCAAAACACTTAAAAACACAAATTGGACAGATTCTAACCTAATTATCACAACAAAGTAAATGGGGATTGGAATTTGGACGAAAATAAAGTAAAACAAAACAGAAACTAGAACTGGACAGATTTGCACGAAATTAGGTGTTTTGGATGGATGATGGACTAGCTAGTGGGTCTTTCTCCACACATGACACACTTGCATACAAATCGATTTCCAATTGCTTTTCAATAAACCATGAATTCTCAACGCCCCAGATTAACCGTGAATTGCACTAATTAACCCTCAGATTTTCCTAATTTCATTGAATTGGATGATTGCATACAACAACCCAAAGCATTCTCCACATGTTCCCTACATGAATTGCATAATAGAGGTACGAGCAAAGATCATTAAGTTCTATGAAAATCGTAAGCATTGACAAGGCACTCGTAACTACGAATTGCATGATACTTATACCAGGAATTTACTTAACACGATTGTGACTAGCAACCTTCACTATTTATGAAATCAAATTCATGCATGCAAACTAAGTTGGCCGCCTCAATCAACATACAAGAATAAGTTTTGAATAAAACAGTTAAGTAAATTGCATTCACAATTTATGAAATCACAACTGAAAGTAATCAATTCATAATGCAAATATGATCATGGTTTCAAAATTCTCCTCTAGCCAAAAGAACTTTAGTTCCTCATAATCGCAAAACAAAGATACATAAACTTAGACATTGAAAAGGAAAGAATGAGAACACCTAAGAATGTTCCAACAATCCAGGGGTCTTCCTTCTTCTCTTTGCTATGGCACAAGGTGTTGGAGATGGTTTGAAGGGTTGTTTATGGTGGTGAATGGATATAGGTGAGTTATGGTGAAGGGTGGATGGTGGATTTTCGGCAGAAATTGTTTAGAGAGATTTAAATGGTGCAACAAGCTTTATTTAAAGGGCTAGGGTACTCAGAAAATAATAGGAAAGGTTCAATACTTAGCTATTTTGGTTCCACAATTTAATAGGTAAGAAAGAATCAGAAAATCAAAGAGAATAAGAATGTGAAATTCAGCAGAATATGTATGAGAGAAAAGGAATGTGTTCTAAAGGTCAGAAATTAAGAGAGAAAGGGAAAGAAGGTGTAGCATTGATTTGTAAGAGAAAGGGGAAGTATTTTTGGGCAGAAAATAGGCAAGAAAACCTCTCCCTTGTGAAGCAAGGATTAGAATAAAAGAGGAATATGTTTTATGACAGAAAATAGGCAAGAAAACCTCGCCCTTGTACAGCAAGGATTGAAACAAAAGGGGAATGTGTTAGGCACGGTTTTGGGCTTCTAGAATGAGTAATTAGGCAACCTACATGTTTTGGAAACCCCAAAAATGGAAACCTCCACAAATGGAAACCTGCACAAATGGAAACCTTCACAAATAGAAACTTCCAACTTTAGAAACCTTGGCTTCCAATTTTGAACTCTTCATTCTTCATTTGATCCTAAGCTCATTTGATCTTCAATTTCGTCCATCCACTTAGCTCCAAGCATAAGCTAACCATCCAATGCCCAAAACTGCTCCAAAATGCACCAAAATGCACTTCCTTGTTTACTTTGCACTTTAGACCTACAAACACACGAAAATAGCTTAAAATACTAAAATTACTAAGAACTAACAACACAAATGCCAAGAAACAAGCTAACTAAGTTGCAGAAATATGCTCCTATCATTTATGCTTGAAACATTAAGGACAATGTTTGATTTAAGTGTTGGGGGGGGGGGTAACAAAGTGTTTTTGATGCAAATTCGTGGGATTTTATCACCCATTACTTCTAAAGTTGTTTCTCACTGTTTTTAAGAGTTTTTAGACTGTTTTAAGTATTTTTGTGTGTTTTGAAGTAAAAATACGAAAATTTGAAAAAAAAAAATCAGTTTTTGAAGTGCTTTTAGAGTCATTTTTGTGTGTTTGTGTCTTAGAGTACCTTTCAACACAATGATGAGGATTTGGTTTTTAATTACATGACTGTTAAAGAGAGTTATAAACATGGATGAAAGTTTGATTTACTCTTTGGTTTATGCTTGGTTGTGGTTATAATTTATGAATTCACATGCAATCATAAAGGAAAAATCAGTTTTTGTAACATGCTTGAAGGAAGGAACTCAAATTAACGCTACAACCCTATGAGACTTGAGCCTAAAACGTTCTTTGGAGAGTTAATATTCTGTGCATTCTTGTTTTCTAAAGTCGTTGCATGATCTCATTATTCTTTGCTTGGTTACTACTTAGAGGGCGTTTCATCATTTAGTTCCAAATGCTAGAACTCATGCCCATTTCATTCAAAGCATGCTATTGATTTGCTTAACACATCTTCAAGATGAAGTTGTGTAGTGACCACCAAAGCCAAATTGTCATGCCCCCTATTTCATTATGTGTTTTAGTTTAACCCCGTTGAGCCTTGTGTAGCCTATGTTCTTTGTTAG
Source organism: Heteromeles arbutifolia (assembly GCA_024362995.1). NCBI lineage: Eukaryota > Viridiplantae > Streptophyta > Magnoliopsida > Rosales > Rosaceae > Heteromeles > Heteromeles arbutifolia. Next base: position 29,406,424 of record JANCRC010000002.1, on the reverse strand, counting down.
CGCACACTATCCTCACCTAGCCTAGATTAGGACCATCCATACCCTTGTTCTTGAAGCAAAGTAAAGCATAATTTCGATGGAATTCCTTTTGTTGAACTTTTGTAGAAAAACAAGTGTTGAGGAAGTGATTTGTGTGTGTGTGTGTGCCAAAGTCCTTAATAAGGCACGGATAGAAAAGAAAAGAAAAAAAATTCGTGGAAAAAGAAAAGAAAACGAAATTTTTTTGAAAAGAATGAAAAAGAGTTTGAAAAGAAAAAAGAATGAGTTTTTAAGTGTTGATTGTTGAAGAAAGGGTCCAAAACATCAAATCTGGCCCTAGAATGTGTGAATCATCCCCTTTGTGTTTAAAGTTGATTTCTGCATTCAAAAGTGAATTCTAAGTGTCAATTTCATTACTTTGCTTACTATTTCTTTAAGAACCTTTGTTTTTCCTTATCTTGCTTTGTTAGCTGACAGAAGCATATTTATGCGACTTAGTTAGTGTGTTTTCTTGCATTTTCTTAGTTAGTTTCTACTTATTATAGTGTTTTAAGCTATTTTCGTGTGTTTTCAGGTCCAATTGGCAAAGTTGGCAAAAAGGATGCAATTTGGAGCATTTTAGAGCAGTTTTGGGCTTGGAATGGATAGCACAAGTATGGAGCAAGATGGATGGACGAATTTGAAGTTCAAGAGAGGCTAGGAATGTGCAAAAGAGTTGAAGAAATAAATCCAAGTCAAAGAAGATAAGGAATCAGCTACAAAGAAGGAGAATTATCCAAAACATTATCCAAACTACCTTATCTTATCCTTATCTTATCCAAACCTTATCTTATATTATCTTACCATGCCTTATCCTATCCTATCATAATCCTTTCCTAACTTAATTCCTGCTGCAAAAGGGATTCAATTTCAGTTTAGGAGACCTTAAAACCTGATTTCTAGGAACCTTATCCCCTCCTAAAAAGGTGGCGCCCCAAGCCTTCTAGATGCATGATCCAGCCGCACCTTTCTCCTGATTCCCTTTGGTTTTTGGCCTTCTAGATGTCCTATTTCCTGCTAGGATTACATAAACCCTTTCCCCTGAGGATTGTGTTTTATTTTCCTACACAAACTACATTTTGTAATCCTTTTCCTACACCATCTAATTGTGCCACACCCTCCCTCTGTATATTCACATATTTGCTGCACCATTCACACCACCATCATCTCTCATTCACACATCTCTACACTACCATTCAGCCATACCCTCATTTTGCCGCAGCTTTGCAAAGGAAGGAAGGAAGGAATCTGGAGCATTTCTAGGTGTATTCCATCCTTTGTTTTTAATGTTTAATTTTATTTATCTTTGTTTAATTGCGAACATGAGGAACTAATTTCTTTATAGTTTGAGGCGAATTCAAAGCCATGGACATATGTTTTATATGAATTGATTTCCTCCAGTTATGATTTCATGAATTGTGAATGTGGTTTGCTTAACTGTTTTATTAAGAACTTGTTCTTGTGTGTTGATTAAGGATGCATACTTAGTTTGCATGCATGAATTTGATGCTAAAATATAAGGGAATTTCACCTAATCGTTATGAACTTATATTTACAAGTAGTGGAGGTTGCTAGTCACGATCGCGTTAAGTGAATTCCTGGCAGGAGTGTCATGCTTTTCATAGTCACGAATGCCTTGTCAATGCTTATGATTTTCACAAAGCTTAATGATCTTTGTTTTGTGTCTCTATCATGCTTTTCATAGTTAGGGAGCTTAATAAAGAATGATTTGGGTTGTCGTATGCTTTTCTTCCAATTCAATGAGTCTAGGGAAATCTGAGAATTAATTAGTTCTACACAATTAATTTGGGGCATTGTCATTCATGGTTTGTTGAAAGAATAACTAGAAATCAATTTATATGCATATGTTCATGTGTGGAGAAGGGCCCTCTAACTAGCCTTTCACCCATCCAAAGCACCCAATTTCGTAACTTTGTTACTTTCTTTCTTTAATTTGCTTAGTTTTAGTTAATTTCGTCAAAAACCCAATCCCCTTTACTTTGTTGTGTCAAATTAATTAGAATCTGTCTAAATTAGGTTTTCTTTAGTGTTTTGAGTCTTATTAGTCTAGAATTCATCCAAATAACTTTCTAGAGTATGTTTTGAGTCTAGTTGTTAGTTTTGTGCTGTTTTAAGTTGTTTTGAGTCTTTAGAGTCTAGTTTAGTATTTTGGAGTCTTATTTGTGTCGATTAGCATCCCTTTCAATCCCCGGCTAGAACGATCCCTACTTACACATACTACATTGATAGGGTTTAAGTTTGAGTGCAATTTAATTTCACATCAAATTTTGGCGCCGTTGCCGGGGATTAGCAAATTTGCTAATCCCCCGTGTTTCTGTTTGTGTTTTTGTTTTTACATTTTAGTTTTTGATTTTGTTTTGTTCTGTTTTCTTTGTTTCAGGTACTAGACATGGCAATTGCAAACAGTCAAGCTCAATTGGCGAATCTTACATCTCAATTGTCACATATTGCTGAAAGAACTTCAATGCACACTGCCCCTACATTTGGGGTGCCCTATGGGCAAGGATATCAAACTCATCAACGTCCTCAACTCACTACGAATGGAGGTGCTTGGGGTTATCAAGGCCATAACCAATCAAGGGACAACATGTTTTCCAACACTTACAATTCCGATTGGAGAGATTACTCCCCAACCCAACTCAGGTTCGTCAATAGATTATGATCAAATTCTTAATGAATTAAATTCTTTGGTGCTGGGTTCACAAAATCAAGTTAAGGAGATTCAACAAGAAGGATATTGGCAGCCATATGAGGAGTTTCATTCAAGACCTATGCAGCCATCACAGCCTCCCCCACAACAATTCCAATCGAATTCAAGTATGTCCACGACTTATGATATACTAACTTCTTTCACGCAGGGCTCACAACAAGAAGGGTATTGGCAGCCATCTGAGGAGATCTATCAAAAGCCATATGAAGCACCACAGCCTCAACCATATTCGGCCCATCCAAGTTCAGGTTCGTCAATGGATAATGATAAAATTCTTGAGTTACTCACTTCTTTATCTCAGGGACAAGAAAATCAAGACAAAAGGGTGGACCATTTGGAAAAGCAAATTGGACAGATAGCGGAATTCATGGCACATATTCTAGAGCAAAGTGAACTCTCCAACTCAACTATTGCAAATTCAAAGGAAGATTTTGGAATCCATGATGCTATCACTTTGGGAAGTGCTATGGAGATTGGTGGTGACTCTAAAACGTCCAAACATACCTTAGAAGTGGACAAAGAGCTGCTGCTTGAGGAGGAGGAAGAAGACACACTCACAGCAAGGGAAGAACAACCCTTGCCACAGCCCCCTAAGCCCTCTCAACCACCACCACAAGTAAGGACGTCCCAAATTCAATTCATTCCAATGTTATTCCTCCGAATGCACCTTTTCCTCGCAGGTTCGTGATTCCCAAGAAAGATGAGAGTGAAAACAACATCGTGGAAGCCTTCCCAAAGGTGCCAAGTACTATCCCGATTCTTGTTACAACAAATCCAGTTCCAAAATGTGTTGAGATTTTTGAAGAGAATTGTACCTCAAGAAGAATGATTCAAGAGAAAGAAGTGGCTGGAGAATATCAAGAATGGATCAAAGAGGATGTTCATGAGACAATAAAACCCAAAGAAGTTGAATTTTATGACACGGGACAAGTCATAACTCTCACAACACCAAATCTGGCCGAGTGCAAAATTCCTGAAACTTTCAAAGAAGTGGTGTTTATTCTTGAGTTTGTGTCGGAGAACACAGGTAAGCCACCTCCCCTAATTTCAATTTTGTTTTATACTAACATAATGTTAATGATTCAGGCACCCACTCTAGAATTTAAACCATTGCCGAATCATTTCAAGTATCACCTTCCATTCAAAGATCAATTCCATGCCGTGGCCTCCAATGATGTTTAATTGGAGGTATCGTCCGGCTGGAAGACGTTAAAGCAAGCGCTTCTTGGGAGGCAACCCATGCAAATAAAGAAGAACTAGGAAGCTTCGGCCCTACAACCAGATTTGCGTTTCTAAACCCTACTCTTTATTGCTTTTACTTTGCCATATTTGTCATGTTTGTTAGTTGTGTTGTTTGCTTGCTTTTGTGTGTGTCTATGTTTGAAACATTGAGGACAATGTTTGGTTTAAGTGTGGGGGGGTAAACAAGCTGTTTTCATTGAAAAATTCGTGGGTTTTTATCACCTATCACTTCTAAAGTTGTTTTTCACTGTTTTTGAGTGTTTTTAATGTGTTTTGAAGTATTTTTATTTGTCTTGAAAGAAAAATACGAAAATTTACAATTTTTGGACAAAGTTTTCAAAATACCAAAAAAAGTCGTTTTTGAGTCATTTTTGTGTGTTTGTGTCTTAGGGTACCTTCCAACACAATGATGAGGATTTGGTTTTTAATTGCATGACTGTTAAAGAAAGTTACAAACATGGATTGAAGTTTGATATGCTCTTTGGTTTATGCTTGGTTATAGTTGACATTCATGAATTCACATGTAATTGTAAAGGAAAAAAAAAAATCAGTTTTTGTAACATGCTTGAAGGAAGTAACTCAAACTAACGCTACAACCTTGAGAGACTTGAGCTTATACTTTGTTTGGAGAGTTATTAATCCGTGATTCTTTGTTTTCTAAAGTCGTTGCATGATCTCATCATTCTTTGCTTGGTTGCTACTTAGAATGCGTTTCATCATTATAGTTCCAAATACTAGAACCTATACCCATTTCATTCAAAACTAAAATTGATTAGCATAACATAAAACAAGATGAAGTTGTTTAGTTAAAACCAGAGCCAAAAAGCCTAACCCTTTGCATATGTATTGTAGGTTTAACCCCGTTGAGCCTTGTTTAGCCTATGTTCTTTGTTAGCCCACATGTTCCCTACCTAGCCTAGATTAGGACCATCCTTACCCTTGTTCTTTAAGGCGTAGTGAAGCATGACCTAGAGTGAATTCCTTTTGATTGCTCTTGTGCAGAAAAACAAGTGTGGGGGAAGGGATTTATGTGTGTGATTGTGTGTCAAGAAAAACAAGTGGGCACGGGTAGAAGAAAAAAAAAAAAAAAGAAAAAAAAAAGAAAAAAATTTTGTGGAAAAAGAAGAAGGAGAGGAAAGTTGTGAAAAAGTGTGAAAAGAGTTGAAAAATAAGTGAGAATAAGCTCACATGTGTTGGTTGTTGAAGAAAGGGTCTAAAAAGTTGAATTCAGCCCTAAATATGTGTGATCTTCCCTTTATGTATCGAAGTTTGTGGCTGCATTTCAGAAGGGAGTTCTAAGTGCCATATTCATTATTTTGCTTGCTATTTCTTTAAGAACGTTTGTTTTCCTTACCTTTCTTTGTTAGGCAATACCCTTAGCCCCGTTATAACCCCTAGACTTCTATCTTGATTGTTATGTGTTTCAATATGTGGAGTTTGGGATTGGTATGAGCATATGGTATCCCTGGTTCTCGCGTCTAAGTAGTGGCATTCCATTCATGAGATCATATCTATACATGCATTAATAACTCCAGAAATTGCTTTCTTTGTTATAAACATATGTGAGTGTTTGTTTTCATGTTTACATCAATCTTCTCACATATACCTAGTGTAGGGAGTGTAGTCAGAAAATCTGTGTGAAAATAGAGTGTATATCTTGTGAGGAATTGAGGGATTCTCTAAGGCATGTTACTACATTCAAAAAGTTGTTTTAATTGATTAGATGCGAGCTAGTGAATGGTAACTGTGATTAAGTATGTGCTCAAGGGTAGGGATAACTAAAATCTATGTAAGTAATGATTTTTAACATGTTATGTACCGTTGGAAATCCCTGAGGTAATGTTGGAAGGTTTAGGTTATGTTTTGTTTTATTTTGCTCGAGGACTAGCAAAAAGCTAAGTGTGGGGGAATTTGATAGGAGCATATTTATGCGACTTAGTGTGTTTTCTTGCATTTTCTTAGTTAGTTTCTACTTATTATAGTGTTTTAAGCTATTTTCGTGTGTTTTCAGGTCCAATTGGCAAAGTTGGCAAAAAGGATGCAATTTGGAGCATTTTAGAGCAGTTTTGGGCTTGGAATGGATAGCACAAGTATGGAGCAAGATGGATGGACGAATTTGAAGTTCAAGAGAGGCTAGGAATGTGCAAAAGAGTTGAAGAAATAAATCCAAGTCAAAGAAGATAAGGGATCAGCTACAAAGAAGGAGAATTATCCAAAACATTATCCAAACTACCTTATCTTATCCTTATCTTATCCAAACCTTATCTTATCTTATCTTACCATGCCTTATCCTATCCTATCCTAATCCTTTCCTAACTTAATTCCTGCTGCAAAAGGGATTCAATTTCAGTTTAGGAGACCTTAAAACCTGATTTCTAGGAACCTTATCCCCTCCTAAAAAGGTGGCGCCCCAAGCCTTCTAGATGCATGATCTAGCCACACCTTTCTCCTGATTCCCTTTGGTTTTTGGCCTTCTAGATGTCCTATTTCCTGCTAGGATTACATAAACCCTTTCCCCTGAGGATTGTGTTTTATTTTCCCTTTGGGTTGTCGTATGCTTTCCTTCCAATTCAATGAATCTAGGGAAATCTGAGAATTAATTAGTTCTACACAATTAATTTGGGGCATTGTCATTCATGGTTTGTTGAAAGAATAACTGGAAATCAATTTATATGCATATGTTCATGTGTGGAGAAGGGCCCTCTAACTAGCCTTTCACCCATCCAAAGCACCCAATTTCGTACCTTTGTTACTTTCTTTCTTTAATTTGCTTAGTTTTAGTTAATTTCGTCAAAAACCCAATCCCCTTTACTTTGTTGTGTCAAATTAATTAGAATCTGTCTAAATTAGGTTTTCTTTAGTGTTTTGAGTCTTATTAGTCTAGAATTCATCCAAATAACTCCCTAGAGTCTGTTTTGAGTCTAGTTGTTAGTTTTGTGCTGTTTTAAGTTGTTTTAGTCTTTAGAGTCTAGTGTAGTATTTTGGAGTCTTATTTGTGTCGATTAGCATCCCTTTTAATCCCCGGCTAGAACGATCCCTACTTACACATACTACATTGATAGGGTTTAAGTTTGGGTGCAATTTAATTTCACATCATTAGGCAACACCCTTAGCCCCGTTTTAACCCTTTAACTTCGATCTTGGATGTTGTGTATTTCAATATGTGGAGTTTGGAATTGGTATGAGCATATGGTGTCACTGGTTCTCGCATCTAAGTAGTAGCATTCCGTTCATGAGATCATATTCATATATGCATTAATAACTCCAGAAAAGTGCTTTCTTTGATGCAACATATGTGAGTATTAGTTTTCATGTTTACATCAATCTTCTCACATATACCTAGTGTACGGTGTGTAGTCAAAAAATCTGAGTGAAAATTGAGTGCATATCTAGTAAGGAATTGAGGTAATTCTCTAAGGCATGTTACTACATTCAAAACATCGTTTTAATTGGTTAAATGTGAACTAGTACGTGGTGACTGTGATTAAGTATGTGCTCAAGTGTGAAGATGACTACAATATGTGGGAATGATGATTTTTAACATGTCATGTGCATTGGAAATCCCTGAGGCAAATGTTGGAAGGTTTAGGTTGTGTTTTGTTTGTTTTGTTTTGTTTTGTTTTGTTTTGTTTGTTTTGTTTTGCTCGAGGACTAGCAAAAGCTAAGTGTGGGGGAATTTGATAGGAGCATATTTAGGTGACTTAGTTGGCTTGTTCTTGTGCATTTACGTTGTTATTTCTTAGTTATTTTAATCTTTTAAGCTATTTTCGTGTGTTTGTAGGTCTAAAGTGCAAAGTAAGCAAGGAAGTGCATTTTGGTGCATTTTGGAGCAGTTTTGGGCATTGGATGGTTAGCTTATGCTTGGAGCTAAATGGATGGACGAAATTGAAGATCAAAGGAGGCTAGGAATGAATAAAGAGATCTAAGAATTGAAGAAATGAAAATGAAGAACAAAGAGTTCAGAATTGGAAGCCAAAGTTTCTAAATTTGAAAGTTTCTATTCTTGGAGGTTTCCATTCTTGAAAGTTTCTATTCTTGGCTTAGAACTTTCCTAATCCTATCTCACCTATGTTCCAGCTATAAATGAGTTTCCAAAACTTGTTAGGGTTCTTAATTACATGTTCTAGAGGCCTTAGACATGCCCTAAATCAGTCCCAAAGCTTGCCGCACAAGGGAGAGGCTTCACTTGCCTTTTCTTGACCAAATATGCAAGGAAGACACATTCCCCTTTTGTTTCTTCCTTTGCCGCACAAACCATAACCTTGCTTGCCTATTTTGTGACTTAAACACATTCCATTTGTGTTCTATGCCTTGCCGCACAAGGAGGAGCCTTTCTTACTTGTTTTGTGCCTCAAAACACATTCCTAAATCTGTCCTACATATTCTGCCGAATTTCACATTCTTATTCTCTTTGATTTTCTGATTCTTCTTACCTATTAAATTGTGGAACCAAAATAGCTAAGTATTGAACCTTTCCTATTATTTTCTGATTGCCTTTCAACCTTAAAGCCTATAAATACCCCTTTGCCGCACCTTTTAGGGCTTTCTAGAATCCACCCTTCACCATAACTCACCTATATCCATCCACCACCACCATTCACCACTTCGACCATCACTGCCACCTTGTGCCGCAGCAAAGAGAAGAAGGAAGACCCTTGGAGTGCTTGCCATTCAAGATTGGATTGTTGGAACATTCTTAGGTGTTTTCATTCTTTTGTTTTCAATATCTAAGTTTATGCATCTTTGTTTTGTGAACATGAGGAACTAAATTCCTTTTGGCTAGGGGGAAGTTTGAAGCCATAAACATGCTTGAGATATGAATTGATTTCCTCCAATTGTGATTGCAATTCAATTAACTGTTTTATTCATAATTGATTCTTGTATGTTGATTAAGGATGCATACTTAGTTTTCATGCTTGAGTTTGATGCTAGAATATAAATGAGTTTCACCTAATCGTTACAAGTTTATATTCATGAGTAGTGAAGGTTGCTAGTCACAATCGTGTTAATTGAATTCTTGGCAAGCGTATCATGCATTCATAGTTACAATTGCCTCGTCAACACTTATGATTTTCATAGAACGTAATGATCTTGATTGTATCTCTATTATGCATTCATGTAGGGGACTTTTGGAGAATGATTTGGGTTGTCGCATGCATTCATCCAATTCAACGAGTTAAGGAAAATCTGAGGGTTAATTAGTGCATCACGGTTAATCTGGGGTGTTGAGCATCATAATTTATTGAAAAGCAATTGGAAATCAATTCATGTACAAGTGTGTCATGTGTGAAGAATGGACCTCTAGCTAATCCATCAACCATCTTATTTCCAAAATTCGTTTTATAACTTGATTGTTTGTTTCAAATTCGTCCAAACCAAAACCCCCCTTTCACTTTCTTGTTTCGAATTGTTTAAAATCTGTTTTGTTTGTGTTTTAGAGTGTTTTGAGTCAAGCCATAACCCTAAATTCGTCCAAAGTTGTGTTTTGAGTCAGAAACTGCCCAATTAGTGTTTTTAGGTAGTTTTGAGTGTTTTTAGCTTGTTTTGAGTCTTTTGAGTCTGTTTTGAGTCCCATGAGTCTATTCAAACATTTTTAACTTTGTTTGTATGTTTTAAAGTCAGTTTAGAGGTTTTAGCAAGTTCTTCTAATCCCCGGTCTAGAACGATCCCTACTTATACATATACTACAATTGTCAAAAAAGGGTTTAATTTGAGTGCTTAACTTTCATCGCATCAGTCGACACTTAATTGGAATGCATAAATCTGATGCTAGAGTATAAGAGAGTTTCACATAATCGTTACAAACTTGTATTCATATATAGTGAAGGTCGCTAATCACGATCGCGTTAAGTTCAATTCCTAGCATGAGTGACATGATGTCATAGTTGCAAGTGCTTTGTCAATGCTTATGATTTTCATTGAACATAATGATCTTTGATTGTATCTCTACTATGATTTCATGTAGGGAACTTCTGAATAATGCTTTGGGTTGTCGAATGATTTATGCACCTTAGTTAGCTTGTTCTTGTGCATTTATGTTGTTTTTCCTTAGTTAAAGTATTCTTTTAAGCTAGTTTGATGTATTTTCAGGTTTTAAGGGCAAGTATGCAAAAAGAAGCAACTTGGAGCATTCTAGAGCATTTTTGGGCCAAGATTGGGTAGTGCAAGCATGGAGGCAAGTTGTTGGACGAAATTGAAGATATAAAGGCTTGAAATCAGCTAAGAAGATGGAAGAAAGAAGTCAAAGATAAAGAAGATAAGGAATCAGCTCAAAAGAAGGAGAATTATCCAAAACATTATCCAAAGCAACCTTATCTTATCTTATCTTATCCAATCCTTATCTTATCTTATCTTATCTTATCCAATCCTTATCTTATCTTATCTTATCTTATCCTAATCTTATCCTAACCTGTTTTCTTCAGTTTAGGGGACTTAAAACCTGATTTCTAGAAGTCTTATCCCTTGTCCTATAAAAGTGGCGCCCCAAAATCTGCCACAAAACACATTCCTTCTAGAACCCTGAAAATCTGGCGCCTCCTTCCCTTCTAGAATCATTTTTCCTTGCCTTGCAAGGCATTCCCTGCCTTTATCCTATTGTGCCGCACCTCTCAGGCCTTTTCCCTCTTGGATTCCGATTGTTAGGCCCTTTTCCTTGTGGATTTGGGTTCTACAAATCCTTTTCAGAAATTAATTGGACCACAATGTTTTTTCCAAATTAATTGCCGCACCTAGGGCCCTAATTCCTTGTGCAATGCTGAGTCCAAGCCCTAATCTGATTACCCTAGGGTTTGTGGTGCCTATATATCTAAGTTTACAGGGTTGCCGCAGGTTACACCACCTCCATACACAACCATTCTCGCCAGAATTCCTTCCCCAACCTTAGCCGCGCCTATCCTTCACCATTCTCCATAGTTTCTGACCTAATTCACTACCTGCCACACCATACATCCATCCTAGCCAATAACCCAGCCTTCTACACCATTCATAACCCCCAAAATCTGTCCCTAGACCTTGTGCCGCAGCAAAGAGGAGGAGAATGAGCCTTGGACGTGCATGCCATTCAAGTTTGAATTGCTGGAAGTTTTAGGTGTTTCCTTTCCTTTGATTTCAATGTTTAAATTCAATACTCTTTGTTCTGTGAGTCTGAGGACCTAAACCCCCCTTGGCTAGGGGGCGATTCGAAACCATGTTTATGCTTGCTATATGACTTGATTACTTCTGGTTGTGTTTCATAAATTGTGAATTCAATTTACTTATCTATTTGAATTAAATTGATTTGTGTGTGTTGGTTAAGAGTGCACGCTTAATTGTCATGCATAAATCTAATGCTAGGATATAAGGAAGTTTCACCTAATCGTTACAGAATTATATTCACAAGTAGTAAAGGTTGATGATCTCAATTGTGTTAAGTAAATTCTTGGCATAAGTTTCATGCAATTCATACTAACGAATGCCTCGTCAATGCTTATGGTTTTCATAGAACTTAATGATTCTTGCTTGTATCTCTATTATGAAATTCATGTAGGGAACTTGTGGGGAATGCTTTGGGTTGTCGTATGCAATCATCCAATTCAATAACGTTAGGAAAATCTGAGGGTTAATTAGTGCAATTCACGGTTAATCTGGGGCGTTGAGAATCCATGGTTTATTGAAAAGCAACTAGAAATCGTTTTGTATGCAAGTATGACATGTGTGGAGAAGAACCCCTTAGCTAGCCTTCCATCCATTCATTTAAACCAAATTCGTTTTAAAATCTGTTTTGTTTTACAAAGTTTATGTTTTGTTTTCAACTTCGTCAAACCCAAATCCCCCTTTACTTTGTTGAGTCATATTAGTTAGAAACTGTTTTAGTTTGTGTTTTTGAGTGTTTTGAGTCAAGTTAAAACTTATTTTCGTCCAAAATTATGTTTAGAGTCCAAAACAGCCAGTTTGTGTTTTTAAGGCAGTTTTGAGTGTTTGTTTGCTGTTTTGAGTCTTTTGGTTTGTTTCAGTGTTTTAGAGTTTAGTTTTGCATTCTTTGAGTCTAATTTAGTGTTTTAACTTTGTTTTAAGTTTTTGAGTCAGTTTTCAAGTGGTTTAGCAATCCCTCCTAATCCCCGGCCTAGAACGATCCCTACTTACATACTTTGCTACAATTGTCAAAAAGAGGGTTTAATTTGTGTGCTTATATATTTCGCATCAAATTTTTGGCGTCGTTGCCGGGGATTAGCAACTTTGCTAATCCCTTGTTTCTTTGTCGTGTATTTTTTTAGTTTCTGACTTTGTGTTGTTTTCTTGTTTTCTTTAGCTATTCCCCTTTGTTTTTGTTTGTGTCTTTTACTTTTGATATTTGATTTAGTTTTCTTTCTTTGATTTCAGGTACTTGAGTAGTAAGACATGGATTTTGCAAACATTCAAGCTCAATTGGCAAATCTTACTTCTCAATTGTCCCAGATTGCCGAAACAACCACAATGCACACTGCTCAAACTCATCAACGTCCTCAATACGCTGTGAATGAAGATGGTTGGGGTTATCAAGGCTATGATCAACCAAGCAACAACATGTTTTCCAACGCTTACAATTCGGATTGGAGAGATTATTCAGATTACATGTGGGGAGAACCTCAACAATTCCAACAAGGTGGATACTGGCAGCAAGATGAGGAGTTCTATTCAAGACCTATGCAGCCACCACCGCCTCCCCCACAACAATTCCAATCGAATTCAAGTATGCCCATGAGTTATGATGAAATTCTTGATGTACTAACCTCTTTGATGCAGGGCTTACAACAAGAAGAATACTCACAGCCATCTGAGGAGTTCTATCAATGGCCATATGCACCATCACAGCCTCCACCACAATTTTCCCAAACAAATTCAGGTATGTCTTTGGATAATGATCAAGTTGTTAAGTTACTTACTACTTTGACGCATGAAGTACAAACTCAAAACAAAGAGAGGCAAATCCAAGACAAAAGGGTGGACAATTTGGAAAAGCAAATGGGGTAAATAGCGGAATTCATGGGCCAATTCAGAGAACAAGGCAGATTGCCTAGTTCAACCGTTGTTAATCCTAAAGGGGGATTTGAAACCGCCAATGCAATCACATTGAGAAGTGGCAAACAGGTTGGAACCGACCCACAACCATCCAAATCAAGTCAAAAGGAGGATGAAAAGTTGCTGATTGAGGAGGAAGAGCAAGTGAAACCCACGGCAAGAAAAGAGACACCATTGCCGCAGCCTCCTAAGCACCCTATGCCATCCGCTTTAACTAAGGTAGGTCGAAATTGGATTCCTTCTAATGTTATTCCATCAACTGTGCCTTTTTCTAGCAGATTCATGCAATCAAAGAAGGAAGAGGATGAAAAAGATATTCTGGAGACGTTTAGGAAGGTGCATGTCAATATCCCGCTCCTTGATGCAATAAAGCAAATTCCGAAGTATGCTATGTTGTTGAAGAAGCTGTGCACAACCAAGAAACGACTTCAAGAGAAAGAAGTGGTGCATGTGAGTGAAAATGTCTCAGCCATCTTGCAACGTAAACTGCCCCCTAAGTGCAAAAATCCGGGTAGTTTTACAATTCCTTGTGTTATTGGCAATACTCGATTTGAACATGCCATGTTAGACTTAGGTGCATCAATTAATGTCATGCCATATTCTGTTTATGCATCTATGAATCTAGGAGAGCTTAAAAAGGATGGTGTTATTATCCAATTAGCCGATCGATCTAATGCATACCCAAAAGGAGTTTTGGAAGATGTTTTGGTGCAGGTAGACCACTTGATTTTTCCTGCAGATTTCTATGTGCTTGACATGGAGGATTCAACCCACTCTTCAACATTGCCAATCTTACTTGGACGACCTTTCATGAAAACAGCTCAAACCAAGATTGACGTGGCCAAAGGAGCAGTAACTATGGAGTTTGGTGGTGACATAATTAATTTTAATATTTCTGAATCTATTGAGAATACTAATCGTGTTCGCTCTTGTTTTGTCATTGATAAAATAAAAAATAAAGGGCAGGAACGTTCAGTATCATTCAAGAAAGATGCATTTCGAACCACCAACGAAGAGGGAATTGGATTGAAGCACAAGGATTGCACGGCCACAACCCTAAAACCCCCAAATCTGGCCGAGAGCACCCCACATGCATTTGTTGATAGTGCTGCCACTTCATTGCAGTACATTGGTAAGCCACCTATTCCAATTTCGATTCCCATTTCAACTAATAGGTTGTTACCTTGTATGGTGCAGAATCCCAATCGAATCCAAGCTGGTGGGCATGATTACATGGACTTTAGAATGCTCAACACCCCAATCAGGAAGGATCACTATCCCTTACCATTCATAGATCCAATGCACGAGCTGTTTGAGGAGCATGTGGTGGAAGAACTACCTCTGCATGCCATGGGTACCAATCTGGAATGAATGGGCGTTTCGTCCGGCTGTACGACGTTAAAGCAAGCGCTACTTGGGAGGCAACCCATGCATTCAACAAAGGAAGACCTAGGGAGCACTCCAATTCCAGATTTGCGTTCCTAAACCCTTCTCTTTGTTGTTGTTTTCGTTTCTGCCTTGTTTATTGTTGAGTTGCTGTTTTGTTTGCTTGTTGTTTATTTGTGTGAGTTTATGCTTGAAACATTGAGGACAATGTTTGATTTAAGTGTGGGGGGGTAACCAAAGTGTTTTTGATGCAAATTCGTAGGGTTTTATCACCCATAACTTCTAATGTTATTCCTTGCTGTTTTAGAGTGTTTTTAAGCTGTTTTGGTGTGTTTTAGTGTGTTTTGACTTAAAAATTTGACAATTTGTTTTAAAAAACCCAAAAAAGAGTTGTTTTTGTGTGTTTGTTTGTGTCTTAGGGTACCTTCCAACACAATGATGAGGATTCGGTTTGTAATTGCATGACTGTTAAAGAGTGTTGTAAATAGGGATGAAAGTTTGATTTACTCTTTGGTTTATGCTTGGTTGTGGTTATAACTTATGAATTCACATGCAATCATAAAAGAAAAATCAGTTTTTGTAACATGCTTGAAGGAAGGAACTCAAACTAACGCTACAACCTTGTGAGACTTGAGCCTAAACGTTTATTTGGAGAGTTAATAATCTGTGCATTGTTGTTTTCTAAAGTCGTTGCATGATCTCATTATTCTTTGCTTGGTTGCTACTTAGAAGGCGTTTCATCATTTAGTTCCAAACACTAGAACTCATGCCCAATTCATTCTAAGCATGTTATTGATTTGCATAACACATATTCAAGATGAAGTTGTGTAGTGACCACCATAGCCAAATTGCCGTATCTCCCTATTTCGTTGTGTTTTGTAGGTTTTAACCCTGTTGAGCCTTGTTTAGCCTATGTTCTTTGTTAACCCACATTATCCTCACCTAGCCTAGATTAGGATCATCCATACCTTTGTTCTTGAAGCATAGTAACGCATGACTCAATATGAATTCCTTTTGATCATTGTTTGGCAGAAAACAAGTGTGGGGGAAGTGAGTTTTGTTGTGGGTGTGCCAAAGTCTTGAATGAGGCACGGAAAAGAAAAGAAAAGAAAAGAAAGAAAAAAAAAAAAAAAAAAAAGAAAAAAAAGAAGAAGAAGAAAAATTCGTGGAAAATAGAAAAAAAAGTTGTGAAAAGAATGAAAAAGGAGTTGAAAAGATGTGAAAAACAGTTCTCAAGTGTTGTTTGTTGAAGGAGGGGTCCAAAACATTAAATCCGGCCCTATTTGTTGCTTGAATCTTCCCTTTGTGTTTAAAAGTTGATTTGTGCATGCTAAAGGGAATTCTAAGTGTCATATTCATTATTTTGCTTGCTATTGCTTTAAGAACGTTTGTTTTTCCTATCCTTTCGTTGTTAGCCAATACCCCCAAGCTCGTTACAACCCTTGACTTTAATCTTGAGTGTTGTGTGTTTCAATTTGTGGAGTTTGAATTTGGTTTGAGCATATGGTGTCACTGGTTCTCGCATCTAAGTAGTAGCGTTCCATTCATGAGATCATATCTAAACATGTTATTAACTCCGGAAATTGCTTTTCTTTGTTATATACATATGTGAGTATTAGTTTTCATATTTACATCAATCTTCTCACATATAACTAGTGTAGGGAGTGTAGTCAGAAAATCTGAGTGAAGATTAAGTGCATATCTTGTAAGGAATTGAGTGAATTCTCTCAGGCATGTTACTATATTCAAAACATCGTTTTAATTGATTGTTTGTGAACTAGTAAGTAGTGACTATGATTAAGTATGTGCTTAAGCGTAAAGATGGCCAAAATCTGTGGGAATGATGATTTTTAACATGTCATGTGCATTGGAAATCCCTGAGACAATTGTTGGAAGGTTTAGGTTGTGTTATACTTGTTTTGTTTCGTTTTGTTTACTTTGTTTTGTTTTGCTCGAGGACTAGCAAAAGCTAAGTGTGGGGGAATTTGATAGGAGCATATTTATGCACCTTAGTTAGCTTGTTCTTGTGCATTTATGTTGTTTTTCCTTAGTTAAAGTATTCTTTTAAGCTAGTTTGATGTATTTTCAGGTTTTAAGGGTAAGTATGCAAAAAGAAGCAACTTGGAGCATTCTAGAGCATTTTTGGGCCAAGATTGGGTAGTGCAAGCATGGAGGCAAGTTGATGGACGAAATTGAAGATATAAAGGCTTGAAATCAGCTAAGAAGATGGAAGAAAGAAGTCAAAGATAAAGAAGATAAGGAATCAGCTCAAAAGAAGGAGAATTATCCAAAACATTATCCAAAGCAACCTTATCTTATCTTATCTTATCCAATCCTTATCTTATCTTATCTTATCTTATCCAATCTTATCCTAATCTTATCCTAACCTATTTTCTTCAGTTTAGGGGACTTAAAACCTGATTTCTAGAAGTCTTATCCCTTGTCCTATAAAAGTGGCGCCCCAAATCCCTCTAGAAGCCCCAAAATCTGCCACAAAACACATTCCTTCTAGAACCCTGAAAATCTGGCGCCTCCTTCCCTTCTAGAATCCTTTTTCCTTGCCTTGCAAGGCATTCCCTGCCCTTATCCTATTGTGCCGCACCTCTCAGGCCTTTTCCCTCTTGGATTCCGATTGTTAGGCCCTTTTCCTTGTGGATTTGGGTTCTACAAATCCTTTTCAGAAATTAATTGGACCACAATGTTTTTTCCAAATTAATTGCCGCACCTAGGGCCCTAATTCCTTGTGCAATGCTGAGTCCAAGCCCTAATCTGATTACCCTAGGGTTTGTGGTGCCTATATATATAAGTTCACAGGGTTGCCGCAGGTTACACCACCTCCATACACAACCATTCTCGCCAGAATTCCTTCCCCAACCTTAGCCGCGCCTATCCTTCACCATTTGATAGGAGCATATTTACATCACTTAGTTAGCTTGTTTCCTTGCATTTAGGTTGTTAGTTCTTAGTTATTTTAGTCTTTTAAGCCATTTTCGTGTGTTTTCAGGTTCTAAGGGCTAAAGGAGCAAGAAAGTGCATTTTGGTGCCTTGTGGAGCAGTTTTAGGCTTGGGATGGATTGCACATGCTTGGAGCTAAGTGGATGGACGAAATTGAAGATCAAATGAGCTTAGGATTGAATGAAGAATGAAGAGTTCAAAATTGGAAGCCAAAGTTTCTAAAGTTGGAAGTTTCTATTCTTGGAGGTTTCCATTCTTGAAAGTTTCTATTCTTGGCTTAGAAGTTTCCTAATCCTTCATCTCCTATGTTCCAGCCATAAAAGGGTTCCAAAACATGTTAGGTTGCCTCATTACATGTTTCTAGAAGTCCTAGAACCTTTCCCTAACCTTGCCACATATCTCCTTTCCCTTTTCTTCCAAAATCTGCCACATAAGTGCCTTTCCCTTTCTCTCCACAACCTTGCCGCACAAGGGATCCTCTTCTTACCTATTTTCTGACCCAAAATCACATTCCCTTTGTGTTCTATGCCTTGCCGCACAAGGAGGAGCCTTTCTTACTTATTTTGTGCCTCAAAACAAATTCCTAAATCTGTCTTACAATTCTGCCGAATTTCCTTTCCTATTCTCTTTAATTCCTGCACCTTACTTGCCTATTTTCTGCCCAAAAATACTTCCCCTTTCTCTTACAAATCAATGCACACCTTCTTTCCCTTTCTCTCTTAATTTCTGACCTTTAAAACACATTCCTTTTCTCTCCTACATATTCTGCCGAATTTTACTTTCTTATTCTCTTTGATTTTCTGATTCTTTCTTACCTATTAAATTGTGGAACCATAATAGCTAAGTATTGAACCTTTCCTATTATTTTCTGATTGCCTTTCAACCCTAGCCCTATAAATAAAGCCATCCGCACCATTTAGTCTCTCTCTCGCTCTCTGGACAGATTCTCTGCGTCCATTCCATCCACCTATCTACCAATCCATCCACACAACCTGTCTCGCCAGAATTCCTTCCCCAACCCTAGCCGCACCTATCCTTCACCATTCTCCATAATTTCTGACCAAAAACACTCCCTGCCGCACCATACATCCATCCTAGCCATAAACCCAGCCTTCTACACCATTCATAATCCCCAAAACTCACCAACAACCCTTGTGCCGCAGCAAAGAGGAAGGAGGAAAGCCCTTGGATGCGCCTGCCATTCAAGTTAGGATTGCTGGAGCGTTTAGGTGTTTTCTTTCTTTTGTTTTCAATGTATAAACTTGTTATTCTTTGTTCTGCGATTATGAGGAACTAAATCCCTTTTGGCTAGGGGAAGATTCAAAGCCATGAACATACTTGCAATATGAATTGATTACCTTCAGTTGTGATTTCATAAGTTGTGAATTCAATTTGTTTAACTGCTTGATTGATAACTTATTTGTGTATGTTTATTAAGAGTGCACACTTAATTTGCATGCATGAATATGATGCTAGAATATAAGGGAGTTTCACCTAATAGTTACAAACTTATATTCACAAGTAGTGGAGGTCGCTTATAAACGATCGCGTTAAATGAATTCTTGGCAGGAGTTTCATGCTCATCATAGTAACGAATGCCTCGTCAATACTTATAGTTCTCATGATGCTTAATGATCTGTGATTGTATCTTTATTGTGCTGTTCACGTAAAGAACTTTTAGAGAATGCTTTGAATTGTTGTATGCGCTTTCCCATCCAATTCAATAACTTAAGGAGAACTTGAAGGTTAATTTAAGCGGACCTAATTAACCTGGGGTGTTGAGTTTCATGATTTATCGAAAGAACAACTGAAAATTGGTTTATGTGCAAGTGTGTCATGTGTGGAGAAGAATCCTCTAGCTAGCCCATCATCCATAAGTTTTACCAAATTCGTCCAAAATCTGTTTTAGTTTACAATCTGTTTGTTTTGTTTTCAAATTCGTCAAAACCCAATCCCCGTTTACTTTGTTGAGTCATATTAGTTAGAAATTGATTTAGTTTGTGTTTTTGAGTGTTTTGAGTCAAGTTAGAAATCTATTTTCGTCCAAAGTAGTGTTTAGAGTCCAAAACTGCCCAGTTTGTGTTTTTAGGCAGTTTTGAGTGTTTTTGTGCTGTTTTGAGTCTTTTGAGTTGTTTTAGTGTTTTAGAGTCTAGTTTTGCATTCTTTGAGTCTAGTTTAGTGTTGTTTTTACGTTTTTGAGTCAGTTTCGAGGTTTTAGCAAGCCCTCATAATCCCCGGTCCAGAACGATCCCTACTTGCATCTATACTACAATTGTCAACAAGAGGGTTAAATTTGTGTGCTTATATATTTCGCATCACCATTCTCCATAGTTTCTGACCTAATTCACTACCTGCCACACCATACATCTATCCTAGCCAATAACCCAGCCTTCTACACCATTCATAACCCCCAAAATCTGTCCCTAGACCTTGTGCCGCAGCAAAGAGGAGGAGAAGGAGCCTTGGACGTGCATGCCATTCAAGTTTGAATTGCTGGAAGTTTTAGGTGTTTCCTTTCCTTTGATTTCAATGTTTAAATTCAATACTCTTTGTTCTGTGAGTCTGAGGACCTAAACCCCCTTGGCTAGGGGGGGATTCGAAACCATGTTTATGCTTGCTATATGACTTGATTACTTCTGGTTGTGTTTCATAAATTGTGAATTCAATTTACTTATCTATTTGAATTAAACTGATTTGTGTGTGTTGGTTAAGAGTGCATGCTTAATTGTCATGCATAAATCTAATGCTAGGATATAAGGAAGTTTCACCTAATCGTTACAAAATTATATTCACAAGTAGTAAAGGTTGATGATCTCAATTGTGTTAAGTAAATTCTTGGCATAAGTTTCATGCAATTCATAGTAACGAATGCCTCGTCAATGCTTATGGTTTTCATAGAACTTAATGATTCTTGCTTGCTTGTATCTCTATTATGCAATTCATGTAGGGAACTTGTGGGGAATGCTTTGGGTTGTCGTATACAATCATCCAATTCAATAACGTTAGGAAAATATTAGGGTTAATTAGTGCAATTCACGGTTAATCTGGGGCGTTGAGAATCCATGGTTTATTGAAAAGCAACTAGAAATCGTTTTGTATGCAAGTATGACATGTGTGGTGATAGGAGCATATTTATGCACCTTAGTTAGCTTGTTCTTGTGCATTTATGTTGTTTTTCCTTAGTTAAAGTAGTCTTTTAAGCTAGTTTGATGTATTTTCAGGTTCTAAGGGCACGTATGCAAAAGGATGCATTTTGGAGCTTTTTGGAGCACATTTGAGCTTGGAATGGATATCATATGCTTAGAGCCAAGAAGATTGACGAATTTGGAGTCCAAATGGAGTTAGGAATATGTTTCAAGGTCCAATTGACAAAGAGGGCAAAAAGAAGCAATTTGGAGCATTCTAGAGCATTTTTGGGCCAAGATTGGGTAGTCCAAGCATGGAGGCAAGTTGATGGACGAAATTGAAGATATAAAGGCTTGAAATCAGCTAAGAAGATGGAAGAAAGAAGTCAAAGATAAAGAAGATAAGGAATCAGCTCAAAAGAAGGAGAATTATCCAAAACATTATCTAAAACAACCTTATCTTATCTTATCTTATCCAATCCTTACCTTATCTTATCTAATCTTATCCTAATCTTATCCTAACCTGTTTTCTTCAGTTTAGGGGACTTAAAACCTGATTTCTAGAAGTCTTATCCCTTGTCCTATAAAAGTGGCGCCCCAAATCCTTCTAGAAACCTCAAAATCTGCCACAAAACACATTCTTTCTAGAACCCTATAAATCTGGCGTCTCCTTCCTTTCTAGAAGGTCTTTTCCTTGCCTTGCAAGGCTCCCTGCCTTATCCCTTTGTGCCGTGCCTTCTCACTTCCATTCCCTCTTGGATTCTGATTTATTAAGCCTCTTCCTTGTGCATTTGGGTTCTACAAATCCTTTTCAGAAATCAATTGGGCCAAAATCCTTTTTCCTAATGGATTCACAATTTCTGCCGCACCTAGGGCCCTAATTCCTTGTGCAATGCTGAGTCCAAGCCCTAATCTGATTACCCTAGGGTTTGTGGTGCCTATATATATAAGTTTAAAGGGTTGCCGCAGGTTACACCACCTCCATATACATCATTCACGCCAGAAATCATCCACCACTCTCTGCCGCACCCATCCTTCACCATTCTCCATAGTTTATGACCTAATTCACTCCCTGCCGCACCATACATCCATCCTAGCCAATAACCCAGCCTTCTACACCATTCATAACCCCCTAAACCTGTCCCAAGACCTTGTGCCGCAGCAAAGAAGAGGAGGAGAAGGAGCCTGGGACGTGCATGCCATTCAAGTTTGAATTGCTGGAAGTTTTAGGTGTTTTCTTTCCTTTGATTTCAATGTTTAAATTTAATACTCTTTGTTCTGTGAGTATGAGGAACTAAACCCCCTCTGGCTAGGGGGTGATTCGAAACCATGTTTATGCTTGCTATATGATTTGATTACCTCTAATTGCGTTTCATAAGTTGTGAATTCAATTTACTTATCTGTTCATATTAAACTGATTTGTGTGTGTTGGTTGAGAGTGCACGCTTAATTGTCATGCATAAATCTAATGCTAGGATATAAGGAAGTTTCACCTAATCGTTACAGAATTATATTCACAAGTAGTCAAGGTTGATGATCTCAATTGTGTTAAGTAAATTCTTGGCATAAGTTTCATGCAATTCATAGTAACGAATGCCTCGTCAATGCTTATGGTTTTCATAGAACTTAATGATTCTTGCTTGTATCTCTATTATGCAATTCATGTAGGGAACTTGTGGGGAATGTTTTGGGTTGTCGTATGCAATCATCCAATTCAATAACGTTAGGAAAATCTGAGGGTTAATTAGTGCAATTCACAGTTAATCTGGGGCGTTGAGAATCCATGGTTTATTGAAAAGCAATTAGAAATCTTTTTGTATGCAAGTATGACATGTGTGGAGAAGAACCCCTTAGCTAGCCTTCCATCCATTAATTTAAACCAATTTCGTTTTACAATCTGTTTTGTTTTACAAAGTTTATGTTTTGTTTTCAATTTCGTCAAAAACCAATCCCCCTTTACTTTGTTGAGTCATATTAGTTAGAAACTGTTTTAGTTTGTGTTTTTGAGTGTTTTGAGTCAAGTTAAAACTTATTTTCGTCCAAAATTGTGTTTAGAGTCCAAAACAGCCAGTTTGTGTTTTTAAGGCAGTTTTGAGTGTTTGTTTGCTGTTTTGAGTCTTTTGGTTTGTTTTAGTGGTTTAGAGTATAGTTTTGCATTCTTTGAGTCTAATTTTGTGTTTTAACTTTGTTTTAAGTTTTTGAGTCAGTTTTCAAGTGATTTAGCAATCCCTCCTAATCCCCGGCCTAGAACGATCCCTACTTACATACTTTGCTACAATTGATAAAAAGAGGGTTTAATTTGTGTGCTTATATATTTTGCATCAAATTTTTGGCGCCGTTGCCGGGGATTAGCAACTTTTCTAATCCCTTGGTTCTTTTCTTTTCGTTTATTTTGTTTTTGTTTTAGTTTCTGACTTTGTGTTGTTTTCTTGTTTTCTTTAGCTAATCCCCTTTGTTTTTGTTTGTGTCTTTTACTTTTGATATTTGATTTAGTTTTGTTTCCTTGATTTTCAGGTACTAGAGAAGTAAGACATGGATTTTGCTACCATTCAAGCTCAATTGGCGAAACTTACTTCTCAATTGTCACAATATGCCGAAAGGACCACAATGCACACTGCCCCTACATTTAATGTACCCTATGGGCAAGGACATCAAACTCATCAATTCACTGCGAACGGAGGTGCTTGGGGTTATCAAGGCCATAGCCAATCATGGGACAACATGTTTTCCAACGCTTACAATTCGGATTGGAGAGATTATTCAGATTACATGTGGGGAGAACCTGAACAATTCCAACAAGGTGGATATTGGCAGCAAGAAGAGGAGTTCTATTCAAGACCTATGCAGCCACCACCGCCTCCCCCACAACAATTGCAATCGAATTCAAGTATGCCCATGAGTTATGATGAAATTCTTGATGTACTAACCTCTTTGACGCAGGGCTCACAACAAGAAGAATACTCACAGCCATCTGAGGAGTTCTATCAATGGCCATATGCAGCATCACAACCTCCACCACAATTTTCCCAAACAAATTCAGGTACGTCAATGGATAATGACCAAATTGTTCAATTACTCACCTCTTTGACACAGGAAGCAGAGAATCAAGACCAAAGGATGAGCGAATTGAAGAATCAAATGGGAGAGATTATGGAGTTCATGGCACAAATTCAAGAACAACGTGAACTCTCCAACTCAACTACTGTCAATTCGATGGGAGACTTTGAAATTGCTGAAGCTATCACTTTGGAAAGTGCTATGGAGGTTGGAGCTGACCTAAAAACGTCCAAACATAGCCTAGAAGTGGATGTGGAGCTGCTGATTGAGGAGGAGGAACAAGACACACCCACAGCAAGGGAAGAACAACCCTTGCCGCAGCCCCCTAAGCTCTCTCAACCACCCACCACAAGTAAGGACGTCCCAAATTCAATTCATTCTAATGTTATTCCTCCGAATGCACCTTTTCCTCGCAGGTTTTTAAATCCCAAGAAAGATGAGAGTGAAAAAGACATTGTGGAAGCCATTCCAAAGGTGCAAAGTGATATCCCAATTCTTGGCACACCAAATCGAGTTCCAGATTGTCTTGAAGTGTTCAAAGAACCTTGTATGTCGAGGAGAATGATTCAAGAGCAAGAAGTGGCTGGAGCATATGAAGAATGCATCAAGGAGGATGTTCATGAGACAACAAAGCCCAAAGAAGTTCAATTTTATGACACGGGACAAGTCACAACCATCATAGTAACTCTGGCCAAGTTCAAAATCCCTGAAACATTCAAAGATGTGGTGTTTGTAATCGAGTTTATGTCGGAGCAAGCAAGTAAGCCATATTCTCCAATTTTGATTTTGTTTTCTACTAATTTGCTGATTTTGATGATTCAGGCACCCACATTAGTGTTTCAACCATTGCCGGATCATTTCAAATATCACCTTCCATTCAAAGATCAATTCCATGCCGTGGCCTCCCATGAAGCTTAATTGGAGGTTTTGTCCGGCTGTACGACGTTAAAACAAGCGCTACTTGGGAGGCAACCCATGCATTCAACAAAGGAAGACCTAGGGAGCACTCCAATTCCAGATTTGCGTTCCTAAACCCTTCTCTTTGTTGTTGTTGTTTTCGTTTCTGCCTTGTTTATTGTTGAGTTGCTGTTTTGTTTGTTTGTTGTTTATTTGTGTTAGTTGATGCTTGAAACATTGAGGACAATGTTTGATTTAAGTGTGGGGGGGTAACCAAAATGCTTTGATGCAATTTCGTAGGGTTTTATCACTCATAACTTCTAATGTTGTTCCTTGCTGTTTTTAAGTGTTTTTAAGCTGTTTTGGTGTGTTTTAGTGTGTTTTGACTCAAAAATCCGAAAATCCCATAAAAATTTGAAAAATTGTTTAAAAAAAAAAAAAAAAAAAAACCCAAAAAGAGTTGTTTTTGTGTGTTTGTTTGTGTCTTAGGGTACCTTCCAACACAATGATGAGGATTCGGTTTGTAATTGCATGACTGTTAAAGAGAGTTGTAAACATGGATGAAAGTTTGATTTACTCTTTGGTTTATGCTTGGTTGTGGTTATAACTTATGAATTCACATGCAATCATCAAAGAAAAATCAGTTTTTGTAACATGCTTGAAGGAAGGAACTCAAACTAACGCTACATCCTTGTGAGACTTGAGCCTAAACGTTTATTTGGAGAGTTAATAATCTGTGCATTGTTGTTTTCTAAAGTCGTTGCATGATCTCATTATTCTTTGCTTGGTTGCTACTTAGAAGGCGTTTCATCATTTAGTTCCAAACACTAGAACTCATGCCCAATTCATTCTAAGCATGTTATTGATTTGCATAACACATATTCAAGATGAAGTTGTGTAGTGACCACCATAGCCAAATTGCCGTATCTCCCTGTTCCATTGTGTTTTGTAGGTTTAACCCCTTTGAGCCATATTTAGCCTATTTTCTTTGTTAACCCATATTATCCTCACCTAGCCTAGATTAGGACCATCCATACCTTTGTTCTTGAAGCATAGTAATGCATGACTCAATATGAATTCCTTTTGATCATTGTTTGGCAGAAAACAAGTGTGGGGGAAGTGAGTTTTGTTGTGGGTGTGCCAAAGTCTTGAATGAGGCACGGGCAAAGAAAAGAAAAAAAAAAGAGAAAAAAAAAAACAAAGAAAAGAAAAATTCGTTAGAAAGAAAAAAAGAAAAAGTTGTGAAGAAGTATGGAAAGTGTTCAAAATAAGTGAGATTAAAGCTCACAAGTGTTGGATGTTGAAGGAAGGGTCCAAAACATTGAATCCGGCCCTAATTGTTGCTTGAAACTTCCCTTTGTGTTTAAAGGTTGATTTCTGCATGCTAAAGGGAATTCTAAGTGTCATATTCATTACTTTGCTTACTATTGCTTTAAGAACGTTTGTTTTTCCTATCCTTTCATTGTTAGCCAACACTCCCCAAGCCCCGTTACAACCCTATACTTCAATCTTGAGTGTTGTGTGTTTCAATTTGTGGAGTTTGAATTTGGTTTGAGCATATGGTGTCACTGGTTCTCGCATCTAAGTAGTAGCATTCCATTCATGAGATCATATCTATATATGCTTATTAACTCCAGAAATTGCTTTCTTTGTTATAAACATATGTGAGTGTTCGTTTTCATATTTACATCAATCTTCTCACATATAACTAGTGTAGGGAGTGTAGTCAGAAAATGTGTGTGAAAATTGAGTGCATATCTTGTAAGGAATTGAGGGAATTCTCTAAGGCATGTTACTACATTCAAAACATCGTTTTAATTGGTTATTTGTGAACTAGTAAGTAGTGACTATGATTAAGTATGTGCTTAAGCGTAAAGATGGCCAAAATCTGTGGGAATGATGATTTTTAACATATCATGTGCATTGGAAATCCCTGAGACAATTGTTGGAAGGTTTAGGTTGTGTTATACTTGTTTTGTTTCGTTTTGTTTACTTTGTTTCGTTTTGCTCGAGGACTAGCAAAAGCTAAGTGTGGGGGAATTTGATAGGAGCATATTTATGCACCTTAGTTAGCTTGTTCTTGTGCATTTATGTTGTTTTTCCTTAGTTAAAGTAGTCTTTTAAGCTAGTTTGATGTATTTTCAGGTTCTAAGGGCACGTATGCAAAAGGATGCATTTTGGAGCTTTTTGGAGCACATTTGAGCTTGGAATGGATATCATATGCTTAGAGCCAAGAAGATGGACGAATTTGGAGTCCAAATGGAGTTAGGAATATGTTTCAAGGTCCAATTGACAAAGAGGGCAAAAAGAAGCAATTTGGAGCATTCTAGAGCATTTTTGGGCCAAGATTGGGTAGTCCAAGCATGGAGGCAAGTTGATGGACGAAATTGAAGATATAAAGGCTTGAAATCAGCTAAGAAGATGGAAGAAAGAAGTCAAAGATAAAGAAGATAAGGAATCAGCTCAAAAGAAGGAGAATTATCCAAAACATTATCTAAAACAACCTTATCTTATCTTATCTTATCCAATCCTTACCTTATCTTATCTAATCTTATCCTAATCTTATCCTAACCTGTTTTCTTCAGTTTAGGGGACTTAAAACCTGATTTCTAGAAGTCTTATCCCTTGTCCTATAAAAGTGGCGCCCCAAATCCTTCTAGAAACCTCAAAATCTGCCACAAAACACATTCTTTCTAGAACCCTATAAATCTGGCGTCTCCTTCCTTTCTAGAAGGTCTTTTCCTTACCTTGCAAGGCTCCCTGCCTTATCCCTTTGTGCCGTGCCTTCTCACTTCCATTCCCTCTTGGATTCTGATTTATTAAGCCTCTTCCTTGTGCATTTGGGTTCTACAAATCCTTTTCAGAAATCAATTGGGCCAAAATCCTTTTTCCTAATGGATTCACAATTTCTGCCGCACCTAGGGCCCTAATTCCTTGTGCAATGCTGAGTCCAAGCCCTAATCTGATTACCCTAGGGTTTGTGGTGCCTATATATATAAGTTTAAAGGGTTGCCGCAGGTTACACCACCTCCATATACATCATTCACGCCAGAAATCATCCACCACTCTCTGCCGCACCCATCCTTCACCATTCTCCATAGTTTATGACCTAATTCACTCCCTGCCGCACCATACATCCATCCTAGCCAATAACCCAGCCTTCTACACCATTCATAACCCCCTAAACCTGTCCCAAGACCTTGTGCCGCAGCAAAGAAGAGGAGGAGAAGGAGCCTGGGACGTGCATGCCATTCAAGTTTGAATTGCTGGAAGTTTTAGGTGTTTTCTTTCCTTTGATTTCAATGTTTAAATTTAATACTCTTTGTTCTGTGAGTATGAGGAACTAAACCCCCTCTGGCTAGGGGGTGATTCGAAACCATGTTTATGCTTGCTATATGATTTGATTACCTCTAATTGCGTTTCATAAGTTGTGAATTCAATTTACTTATCTGTTCATATTAAACTGATTTGTGTGTGTTGGTTGAGAGTGCACGCTTAATTGTCATGCATAAATCTAATGCTAGGATATAAGGAAGTTTCACCTAATCGTTACAGAATTATATTCACAAGTAGTCAAGGTTGATGATCTCAATTGTGTTAAGTAAATTCTTGGCATAAGTTTCATGCAATTCATAGTAACGAATGCCTCGTCAATGCTTATGGTTTTCATAGAACTTAATGATTCTTGCTTGTATCTCTATTATGCAATTCATGTAGGGAACTTGTGGGGAATGTTTTGGGTTGTCGTATGCAATCATCCAATTCAATAACGTTAGGAAAATCTGAGGGTTAATTAGTGCAATTCACAGTTAATCTGGGGCGTTGAGAATCCATGGTTTATTGAAAAGCAATTAGAAATCTTTTTGTATGCAAGTATGACATGTGTGGAGAAGAACCCCTTAGCTAGCCTTCCATCCATTAATTTAAACCAATTTCGTTTTACAATCTGTTTTGTTTTACAAAGTTTATGTTTTGTTTTCAATTTCGTCAAAAACCAATCCCCCTTTACTTTGTTGAGTCATATTAGTTAGAAACTGTTTTAGTTTGTGTTTTTGAGTGTTTTGAGTCAAGTTAAAACTTATTTTCGTCCAAAATTGTGTTTAGAGTCCAAAACAGCCAGTTTGTGTTTTTAAGGCAGTTTTGAGTGTTTGTTTGCTGTTTTGAGTCTTTTGGTTTGTTTTAGTGGTTTAGAGTATAGTTTTGCATTCTTTGAGTCTAATTTTGTGTTTTAACTTTGTTTTAAGTTTTTGAGTCAGTTTTCAAGTGATTTAGCAATCCCTCCTAATCCCCGGCCTAGAACGATCCCTACTTACATACTTTGCTACAATTGATAAAAAGAGGGTTTAATTTGTGTGCTTATATATTTTGCATCATGTGGAGAAGAACCCCTTAGCTAGCCTTCCATCCATTCATTTAAACCAAATTCGTTTTAAAATCTGTTTTGTTTTGATAGGAGCATATTTATGCTACTTAGTTAGTGTGTTTTCTTGCATTTGCTTAGCTATTTGTTGCTTAGTATAGTGTTTAAAGTCATTTTCGTGTGTTTTTAGGTCCAAGAAGCAAAGTTGGCAAAAAGATGCATTTTAGAGCATTTTAGAGCAAATCTGGGCTTGGAATGGATAGCACAAGCAATGGGCATGAAGATGGACGAATTTGGAGTCTAAATGGAGTTGGGAATATGTTTCAAGGTTGGAGAAATAAATTCAAATCATTGAAGATAAGGAATCAGCTCAAAAGAAGGAGAATTATCCAAAACATTATCCAAACAACCTTATCTTATCTTATCTTATCCAACCCTTATCTTATCTTAACAAACCTTATCCTATCCTAATCCTTTTCTAATTCAATTCCTGGTACAATGAGGGTTTATTTTCTGATTGGGGGACATTTAAATTAAGTTTCTAGAAACCCTAAGCCTTGCCGCACCTAGCTTTCCAGAAAACCTGATTTCCTTGCCTTGCAAGGCTTTCTAGAAGCCTTATCCCTCCTTATCCAAATCTGCCGCACCTTAGGCCCTTTCCCATTGGAAATCTGATTGTTTTGAGCCTATTTCTGGATGGATTTGGCTTTCTAGAAGTCCTAATCTGATTCACCTAGGGTTTTTGGTGCCTATATATAGATTAATCCACCCTTTGCCGTACATACCACCCTCCATATACATCATTCAAGCCAGAAATCATCCACCACTCTCTGCCGCCCCTTTCCTTCACCATTCTCCATAGTTTCTGACCTAATTCACCCTCTGCCGTGCCATATCATCCACACAACCCCAGAAAACCCCTCTTGTGCCGCAGCTATTCAAGGAAGGAAGGAGAAGGTGCCACTCTAAGTCGTGACTACTGCTGGAGCGTTCTTAGGTGTTGTCTATCTTTGTTTTCAATGTTTCAATTCAGTTTTCTTTGTTTAATTGCTATCATGAGGAACTAAACCCCTATTAGTTAGAGGGGGAATTTGAAGCCATGAATATATGTTTCTTATGATTTGATTTACTCCAGTTATGATTTCATAAATTGTGAATGTGGTTTACTTATCTGTTTTATTAAAAACTTGTTCTTGTGTGTTGATTAAGGATGCATATTTAGTTTACATGCATGAATTTGATGCTAGAATATAAGGGAATTTCACCTAATCGTTATGAACTTATATTCACAAGTAGTAAAGGTTGCTAGTCACAATCATGTTAAGTAAACCCTAGGCTGGATTAACATGCGTCTTCCATAGTTATGAATGCCTTGTCAATGTTCATGATTTCCATTGAACTTAATGATCTTTGTTGAATGTCTCTATCATGCGTATTCCATAGTTAGGGAGTTTGAGAAAGAATAATTTGGTTGTGATGCGTTATCCATTCAATTCAATGAATCTAGGGAAATCTGGGAATTGATTAGTTCAATACAATTAATTCGGAACATTGTCATTCATGGTTTATCGAAAGAGTAACTGGGAATCAAGTTGTATGCATATGTTTATGTGTGGATAAGGACCCTTCTAACTAGCCATTCACCCATTTAAATCACCAATTTCGTGCCTTTTTAAGTTGTCTTTACAATTTTGTTTGTTTAAGTTTAAATTCTTTCAAAACCAATCCCCTGATTTTAGTTTGTGTTAGTAGAGTCTAAATTCGTCAAATCTTGAGTCTTTTAGTCTTTTGAGTCAATTTGAGTCTTAATTTCGTTCAAATCAATCTTAGGTGTTAGTTTTGAGTCTAGATAACTTGTTTTGTGTGTTTTAGGTCTATTTAGCTTGTTTTGAGTCTTTAGAGTTTAGAAACTGTTTAATTGAATTCTATTTGCTGTTTTGAGTTTGTTTTGAGTTATTTGAGTCAAGTTAGGTTGTTTAAAGGTGTCTAGAGTTAAAATTCGTCCAAATTGATCCCTAGTACTTGTTTTCATTGTTTAAAGTCCAGTTTATTGTTTTAGAGTCTAATTTGTGTAGATTAGCATCCCTTCTAATCCCCGGCCTAAAACGATCCCTACTTTCATATACTACGTCGATAGGGTTTTAATTTGAGTGTCAAGTAATTCTCACATCAAATTTTGGCGCCGTTGCCGGGGATTAGCAAACTTGCTAATCTCCCTAGTTTCTGCCGTGCATTTTAACTTGTTTTTGTTTCTGTTTTGCTTAGTTTTCTGATTTGTTTTGTTTTCTTTGTTTTAGGTACTAGTGTATGACTCGAAGTTCTCAACCCGTTCACGCACATATCTTGGAGTTTAACGATGATTTTGAGCGAGATTTGAGAAGGAAGAGGAAGCACCCAGAACCTGATCTACTTAGTTCAAGTTCTAATTCCGAATCTGAAGTTGAAATTGAAGAGGATTTGGAAGAGGAGCACGACATGGCTGCAGATAACCGAACAATCAAAGAACTTTCAGCCTCGGGATTGGACAATGCGACCCCTTTATGCATTCAATATCCTAGGGCGGCTCAAGGCAAGACTGATGAGTTTGAATTGAAGTCTAGCTTGTTGCACCACATCCCCAAATTCCACGGGTTGTCCATGGAAGATCCGAACAAGCACTTGAAGGAATTTGAAGTGGTTTGTTCAAGCATGACCCCTGTCAATGTTGATGAGAGTATATTGAAGATGAAAGCCTTTCCATTCTCTCTTTTGGAAAAGGCTAAGGATTGGCTCTACGAACTAGCACCTGGAACCGTTACTTCGTGGGAAAGCATGAAGCACGCATTCTTAGAGAAATTTTTCCCAACTTCAAGAGTCATTCTCTAGAGGAAAAGGATAAGTGGCATTCAACAAAACCAAGGGGAATCGTTTCCAGCCTATTATGAGCGTTTCAAGGCGCTTGTTGCTTCTTGTCCACAACACCAAATGAAGGAAGAGCTTCTCCTCCAATATTTCTATGAAGGACTTCTCCCCATTGAGAGACAAATGCTTGATGCTTCAGCGGGAGGAGCTTTGGTTGACAAAACACCCGTGGCTGCCAAGACTCTAATTGCAAATCGAGCCTTGAATGCGCAACAATACGAAGGAGTTGGACAGAGAGAAGGGCCACGGCAACAACAAGTGAATGAGGTAAATGCAATTGCAGAATTACAATCTCAAATGGCTAATCTCACTCTTCTTTTGTCACAGGTTGTGGATGGAACCAAAGCACAAGGGCCGGCCATATGTGGAGTGTGTTCTATGCAGGGACATCTCAACGATCAATGCCCTCAATTGATTGAGAATGGGGGGTGGGAAACTGCCCAAGCCGTGGGTTTCCAAGGTCAAACCCAACAAAGACACGACCCATACTCAAACACATACAATCCGGGATGGAGAGATCATCCAAACTTCAAGTGGAGGGACTCTCAACAAGCACAGCCACAAAGCGGATTTAGACAGCCCCCTGGGATGTTTCCAAGGCCGTATGCAGCCCCACAACCTCACCCAACTTCGGCCTAAACCAATTCAGGTTCGTTGTTAAATAATGATAAAATTCTTCAAGTACTAACCTCTTTGACGCAGGACGTGCAGAGCATAAAAAATCAAGCTAAAGAGGTGGATGAACTGAAGAAACAAATGGGTCAAATGGCTGAATTCATGGGCCAATTCCGAGAACAAGGCAGATTGCCTAGTTCAACCGTTGTTAATCCTAAGGGAGGATTTGAAACCGCCCAAGCAATCACGTTGAGAAGTGGTAAGCAGGTTGGAACTGATTCACAACCATCTAGATCAAGTCAAGAAGAGGACAAGAAGCTGCAATTGGAGGAGGATGAATCACCCAAACCCACGGCAAGGAAGGCACAATCCTTGCCGCAGCCAATCCCCACTTCTAAACCGTCCTCAACCATCAAGGTAAGTTCCAATATGAATTCGTCTATCTCTACTCCACTAATTGTGCCCTTTCCTGGCAGGTTGTGGCAATCAAAGAAGAGGATGCTGAAAAAGACATTCTAGAGACATTCCGGAAAGTTCAAGTCAATATCCCACTCCTTGATGCAATAAAGCAAGTCCCAAGGTATGCTAAGTTTCTGAAAGAGCTTTGTACAACAAGGAGAAGGATTTCTAACAAAGAAGTGGTTCAAGTAAGTGAGAATGTCTCTGCTGTTTTACAAAGGAAATTACCCCCTAAATGCAAAGATCCGGGTAGTTTTACAATTCCTTGCGTTATTGGTAGTACTAAGTTTGAACATGCTATGTTAGACTTAGGAGCTTCAATTAATGTCATGCCATACTCTATTTATGCATCTATGAACTTAGGTGAGCTTAAAAACGATGGTGTTATAATCCAGTTAGCCGATCATTCTAATGCATATCCAAAAGGAGTTTTGGAAGATGTTTTGGTGCATGTTGGAAATCTGATTTTTCCAGCGGATTTTTATGTGCTTGACATGGAGGATACACCCCATTCCACCCCATTGCCGATCCTCCTTGGGAGACCTTTCATGAAAACAGCCCGCACCAAGATCGATGTGTTCAAATGGACGTTGACAATGGAATTTGATGGGGAAGTTATTGATTTCAATCTTGCTGAAACTATTAAATTTCCTAAAGAAAATCATTCTTGTTTTGCTATTGATATATTCGATGAATTGGCGCAGGATTACCTTGATTCCTTGGAGAGGGATCCCCTTGAATCAACAATTGCACAAGGAATTGGGCAAAAACCCAATATTGCCGTGCCTAGAAGTGAAGAAGAGGCCGAGATGGTGGCTGCCCTAGAGTCACTACCTCAGCACCATGGTAAGCCTTCAAAACCAATTTCAATTCCAATTTCTACTAACAAGTTGTTACCCTCAGTGATTCAGGCACCCGTACTTGAGCTTAAACCATTGCCGGATCATTTGAAGTACGTCTTTTTGGGAGATAACGAGACGTTGCCCGTCATTGTGTCCTCCACACTCACGGCAACAGAGGAAGGAAAGTTAATTCGGGGGTTGAAAGAGCACAAAACAGCCATTGGGTGGACATTGGCCGATATTAGGGGGATTAGCCCTACAACATGCATGCATCGCATACTTCTAGAGGAGGGGGCTAAACCAACTCGAGAGGCTCAACGCCGACTCAACCCTCCAATGATGGAAGTGTGAAGAAGGAGATTATAAAGCTTCTTGATTGTGGAGTGATTTATCCAATCTCGGATAGCCGTTGGGTTTCACCGGTGCAATGTGTTCCAAAGAAATCCGGAGTCACTGTGGTAAAGAATGCCGGGAATGAACTTGTGCCCACACGTATCCAAACAGGTTGGAGAGTGTGCATTGACTATAGGAAGCTAAACGCCACCACGAGGAAGGACCACTTCCCTTTGCCGTTCATTGATTAAATGCTTGAAAGGTTAGCCGGTCATTCTTTTTATTGTTTTCTTGATGGTTATTCTGGGTATAATCAGATTGTTATAGCTCCGGATGACCAAGAAAAGACCACTTTCACGTGCCCCTTTGGTACCTTTGCCTATCGTCGCATGCCATTTGGTTTATGCAATGCACCTGCCACCTTTCAAAGATGCATGGTAAGTATCTTTTCAGATTTTGTGGAGAAGATTATTGAGGTATTCATGGATGATTTTAGTGTTTTTGGGGATTCGTTTGATGGGTGCTTAGATAATCTCACTTTGATTCTAAAACGTTGCATTGAAACTAACCTTGTTTTGAATTGGGAAAAATGTCACTTTATGGTAAAACAAGGCATAGTTTTAGGTCATATCATTTCAGAAAGGGGAATTGAGGTTGATAAATCAAAAATAGACCTTGTGCGTTACTTACCCTCTCCTACTTCGGTTAGAGAGGTTCGTTCTTTTCTTGGACATGCAGGTTTCTATAGGCGATTCATCAAGGATTTTTCGAAGATCTCCACCCCCCTTTGCCGTCTCCTCCAGAAGGATGTGACTTTTGTGTTTGATGAGGAATGTGAGAAGGCATTCAAACACCTCAAAGAGATGCTAACTTCGGCCCCCATCATAGTCCCACCAGATTGGAGCCTTCCTTTTGAGCTTATGTGTGATGCTTCGGATTATGCATTAGGAGCTGTTTTGGGACAAAGGAAGGACAATAAGCCCCATGTCATCTATTATGCATCTCGGACCTTGAATGATGCACAATTGAATTACTCTACCACTGAAAAAGAACTTCTTGCTGTTGTGTTTGCTTTAGATAAGTTTCGTTCTTATTTACTTGGTACTAAAGTTATTATTTACACTAACCATGCAGCTTTGAAGTATTTGTTCACCAAGAAAGAGGCCAAACCAAGACTCATTCGCTGGATGCTTCTTCTCCAAGAGTTCGATATTGAAATCCGGGACAAGAAGGGGAGTGAAAACGTGGTGGCTGATCACTTGAGCCGTATGGTGCATGAGGAGGATGCCGTGCCTATTCAAGAGACATTCCCAGATGAGCAGCTGCTGTCCATCAAGGTAAGTGAGCCATGGTATGCTGATGTAGTAAATTATTTGGTGTCTAAACACATTCCAAGAGAGCTAAACAAGCACCAAAGTGATAAACTTAAAAAGGATGCACGTTCTTATGTTTGGGATGACCCATACTTGTGGAAATATTGCCCTGATCAGGTTCTACGTAGGTGTGTGCATGATTCTGAGTTTAATTCAATTTTAACTTTCTGTCACACCTATGCATGTGGAGGTCACTTTGGTACTCAAAGAACAGCACATAAAGTTTTAGAATGTGGATTTTATTGGCCTACTATCTTTAGAGATGCTACAACTTTTTGTATGACTTGTGATAGATGTCAAAGAACAGGCAATATAGGTCCTAAACAACAAATGCCGCAACACCCCATATTTAGTGTTGAAATCTTTGATGTTTGGGGTATTGATTTCGTGGGTCCTTTTCCTTCCTCACATGGTTTCCTTTATATTTTGCTTGCTGTGGATTATGTGTCGAAATGGGTGGAAGCAAAAACCACCCGAACTAATGATTCTAAAGTGGTTGCAGATTTCGTTAGAACTAACATATTTGCTAGATTTGGAATGCCAAGAGTCCTAATCAGTGATGGGGGTTCCCATTTTTGCAATCGAACCATTGAGGCGCTGCTCAAGAAGTATAATGTCACGCATAAGGTTTCAACACCTTATCACCCTCAAACCAGTGGGCAAGCCGAGATTTCAAATAGAGAAATCAAGCAGATTTTGGAGAAAACCGTAGGGCCAACTCGGAAGGATTGGAGCTTGCGTTTGAATGATGCATTGTGGGCATATCGCACTGCCTATAAAACCCCAATTGGAATGTCCCCATTTCGGCTAGTCTATGGGAAACCATGTCATCTTCCCGTCGAGTTAGAACATCGTGCACATTGGGCTGTCAAAACATTCAACATGGACATTGATGCCGCAGGTCTTCATAGAAAACTTCAATTGAATGAGCTAGAAGAAATTAGGAATGAAGCTTATGAGAATGCACGGATCTACAAGGAGAAAACAAAGGCATTCCATGACAAGATGATTCGTAGCAAGCTGTTCTCTATAGGGCAGAAAGTGTTACTTTTCAATTCTCGCCTTCTTCTATTTCCAGGTAAGTTGCGTTCTAAGTGGATTGGTCCTTTTGTGGTTACTAATGTTTTTCCTCATGGTGCAGTCCAAATTCAAAGTTTAAAGACGCAACAAGAATTCAAAGTGAATGGACATCGATTGAAGCCATATTATGAGCACTTTGAAGAGCACATTACAGAGGACATATCCTTTAATGCCGTGGGCCCCATTGAAGAATAGAGGGAAGGTTCGTCCGGCAGGAAGACGTTAAAGCAAGCGCTTCTTGGGAGGCAACCCATGCAAATAAAGACGACCTAGGAACTCTCCGGCTCCACAACCAGATTTGCGTTTCTAAACCCTACTCTTTATTGCTTTTCCTTTGCCATTATGTTATGTTAGTTAGTTGTGTTGATTGCTGTTTGCTTTCTGTGAGTATATGTTTGAAACATTGAGGACAATGTTTGGTTTAAGTGTGGGGGGGGTAACAAAGTGTTTTTTTGCATGAAATTCGTGGGTTTTTATCACCTATCACTTTGAATGTTGTTTTCAGTGTTTTTAAGTGTTTTTAAGCCGTTTTGGAGTCTTTTAGTGTGTTTTGACAAGAAAATCCGAAAATACCATAAAAATTTGAAAACTTGTTTTGAAAAACCCAAAAAGAGTTGTTTTTGTGTGTTTGTTTGTGTCTTAGGGTACCTTCCAACACAATGATGAGGATTTGGTTTTTAATTGCATAACTGTTAAAGAGAGTTATAAACATGGATGAAAGTTTGAATTGCTCGTTGGTTTATGCTTGGTTGTAGTTGACATTCATGAATTCACATGTAATCACAAAAAGGATAAAATCAGTTTTTGTAACATGCTTGAAGGAAGTAACTCAAACTAACGCTACAACCCTGAGAGACTTGAGCTTAAAACGTTGTTTGGAGAGTTAAAAATCTGTGCATTCTTTGTTTTCTAAAGTCGTTGCATGATCTCATTATTCTTTGCTTGGTTGCTACTTAGAAGGCGTTTCATTATTTAGTTCCAAATACTAGAACTCATACTCGTTTCATTCAAAGCATGAAATTGATTAGCATAACACATAATCAAGATGAAGTTGTTTAGTTTAAAACCAGAGCCAAAAAGCCTAACCCTTTGCATATGTATTGTAGGTTTCACCCCTTTAAGCCTTGTTTAGCCTATGTTTTTTTGTTTAACCACATTATCCTTACCTAGCCTAGATTAGGACCATCCTTACCCTTGTTCTTAAGGCATAGCTAAGCATGACCTAGAGTGAATTCCCTTTGTTCGTTATTAGGCAGCAAACAAGTGTGGGGGAAGGGATTTATGTGTCTGATTGTGTGCCAACAAGACAAACAAGGGCACGGGCAAAAGAAAAAAAAAGAGAGAGAAAGAAAAAAAAAAGAAAAATTCGTGTGAAAAAGAAAAGAAAAAAGAAAAGTTGTGAAAAAGTATGAAAAGTGTTCAAAATAAGTGAGATTAAAGCTCACAAGTGTTGGTTGTTGAAGAAGGGGTCCAAAAAGTTGAATTCGGCCCTAAAATATGTGTAATCTTCCCCTTTGTGTTCAAAGTGTGCGGCTGCATTCAAGAAAGGGAGTTCTAAGTGTCATATTCATTACTTTGCTTGCTATTGCTTTAAGAACGTTTGTTTTCCTTACCTTTCTTTGTTAGCCAATACCCCCTAGCCCCGTTATAACCCTATACTTCAATCTTGAGTGTTGTGTGTTTCAATATGTGGAGTTTGGGATTGGTATGAGCATATGGTGTCCCTGGTTCTCGCGTCTAAGTAGTAGCATTCCATTCATGAGATCATATCTATACATGCATTCCAGAAATTACTTTTCTTGTTATACATATATGTGAGTATTAGTTTCATATTTACATCAATCTTCTCACATATAACTAGTGTAGGGAGTGTAGTCAGAAAATCTGTGTGATTGAGTGCATATCTAGTAAGGAATTGAGGGATTCTCTAAGGCATGTTACTACATTCAAAATGTTGTTTTAATTGATTAAATGCGAGCTAATGTGTGGTAACTTTGATTAAGTATGTGCTCAAGGGTAGGGATAACTAAAATCTGCGGGAGTAATGATCTTTGGCATGTTATGTATCATTGAAGATCCCTGAGGTGAACGTTGGAAGGTTTAGGTTACGTTTTGTTTGTTTTGTTTTGCTCGAGGACTAGCAAAAGCTAAGTGTGGGGGAATTTGATAGGAGCATATTTATGCGACTTAGTTAGTGTGTTTTCTTGCATTTGCTTAGCTATTTGTTGCTTAGTATAGTGTTTAAAGTCATTTTCGTGTGTTTTTAGGTCCAAGAAGCAAAGTTGGCAAAAAGATGCATTTTGGAGCATTTTAGAGCAAATCTGGGCTTGGAATGGATAGCACAAGCAATGGGCATGAAGATGGACGAATTTGGAGTCTAAATGGAGTTGGGAATATGTTTCAAGGTTGGAGAAATAAATTCAAATCATTGAAGATAAGGAATCAGCTCAAAAGAAGGAGAATTATCCAAAACATTATCCAAACAACCTTATCTTATCTTATCTTATCCAACCCTTATCTTATCTTAACAAACCTTATCCTATCCTAATCCTTTCTAATTCAATTCCTGGTACAATGAGGGTTTATTTTCTGATTGGGGGACATTTAAATTAAGTTTCTAGAAACCCTAAGCCTTGCCGCACCTAGCTTTCCAGAAAACCTGATTTCCTTGCCTTGCAAGGCTTTCTAGAAGCCTTATCCCTCCTTATCCAAATCTGCCGCACCTTAGGCCCTTTCCCATTGGAAATCTGATTGTTTTGAGCCTATTTCTGGATGGATTTGGCTTTCTAGAAGTCCTAATCTGATTCACCTAGGGTTTTTGGTGCCTATATATAGATTAATCCACCCTTTGCCGTACATACCACCCTCCATATACATCATTCACGCCAGAAATCATCCACCACTCTCTGCCGCCCCTTTCCTTCACCATTCTCCATAGTTTCTGACCTAATTCACCCTCTGCCGTGCCATATCATCCACACAACCCCAGAAAACCCCTCTTGTGCCGCAGCTATTCAAGGAAGGAAGGAGAAGGTGCCACTCTAAGTCGTGACTACTGCTGGAGCGTTCTTAGGTGTTGTCTATCTTTGTTTTCAATGTTTCAATTCAGTTTTCTTTGTTTAATTGCTATCATGAGGAACTAAACCCCTATTAGTTAGAGGGGGAATTTGAAGCCATGAATATATGTTTCTTATGATTTGATTTACTCCAGTTATGATTTCATAAATTGTGAATGTGGTTTACTTATCTGTTTTATTAAAAACTTGTTCTTGTGTGTTGATTAAGGATGCATACTTAGTTTACATGCATGAATTTGATGCTAGAATATAAGGGAATTTCACCTAATCGCTATGAACTTATATTCACAAGTAGTAAAGGTTGCTATTCACAATCATGTTAAGTAAACCCTAGGCTGGATTAACATGCGTCTTCCATAGTTATGAATGCCTTGTCAATGTTCATGATTTCCATTGAACTTAATGATCTTTGTTGAATGTCTCTATCATGCGTATTCCATAGTTAGGGAGTTTGAGAAAGAATAATTTGGTTGTGATGCGTTATCCATTCAATTCAATGAATCTAGGGAAATCTGGGAATTGATTAGTTCAATACAATTAATTCGGAACATTGTCATTCATGGTTTATCGAAAGAGTAACTGGGAATCAAGTTGTATGCATATGTTTATGTGTGGATAAGGACCCTTCTAACTAGCCATTCACCCATTTAAATCACCAATTTCGTGCCTTTTTAAGTTGTCTTTACAATTTTGTTTGTTTAAGTTTAAATTCGTTCAAAACCAATCCCCTGATTTTAGTTTGTGTTAGTAGAGTCTAAATTCGTCAAATCTTGAGTCTTTTAGTCTTTTGAGTCAATTCGAGTCTTAATTTCGTTCAAATCAATCTTAGGTGTTAGTTTTGAGTCTAGATAACTTGTTTTGTGTGTTTTAGGTCTATTTAGCTTGTTTTGAGTCTTTAGAGTTTAGAAACTGTTTAATTGAATTCTATTTGCTGTTTTGAGTTTGTTTTGAGTTATTTGAGTCAAGTTAGGTTGTTTAAAGGTGTCTAGAGTTAAAATTCGTCCAAATTGATCCCTAGTACTTGTTTTCATTGTTTAAAGTCCAGTTTATTGTTTTAGAGTCTAATTTGTGTAGATTAGCATCCCTTCTAATCCCCGGCCTAAAACGATCCCTACTTTCATATACTACGTCGATAGGGTTTTAATTTGAGTGTCAAGTAATTCTCACATCATGTTTTACAAAGTTTATGTTTTGTTTTCAACTTCGTCAAACCCAAATCCCCCTTTACTTTGTTGAGTCATATTAGTTAGAAACTGTTTTAGTTTGTGTTTTTGAGTGTTTTGAGTCAAGTTAAAACTTATTTTCGTCCAAAATTATGTTTAGAGTCCAAAACAGCCAGTTTGTGTTTTTAAGGCAGTTTTGAGTGTTTGTTTGCTGTTTTGAGTCTTTTGGTTTGTTTCAGTGTTTTAGAGTTTAGTTTTGCATTCTTTGAGTCTAATTTAGTGTTTTAACTTTGTTTTAAGTTTTTGAGTCAGTTTTCAAGTGGTTTAGCAATCCCTCCTAATCCCCGGCCTAGAACGATCCCTACTTACATACTTTGCTACAATTGTCAAAAAGAGGGTTTAATTTGTGTGCTTATATATTTCGCATCAATGTCATCCAATCTAATAATACAAGGAAAATTTGAGGGTTAATTAGTGATGTCACAGTTAATTTGGGGCATTGTCGTTCATAATTCAATGAAGGAGTAACTGGAAATCAAGTCGTTTGCATACATGCCATGTGTGGAGAAAGAGCCTCTAGCTAGCCCATCATCCATCCAAAACACCCAATTTCGTGCAAATCTGTCTAGTTTTAGTTTCTGACTTGTTTTACTTTAAATTCGTCCAAAACCCAATCCCCCTTTAATTAAGTGTGTTAGATTAGTTAGAACCTGTCCAAATTTGTGTTTTTTAGTGTTTTGAGTCAAGTAAAGTTAGGAATTCGTCCAATTTCTCCCTAGTATCTGTTTTGAGTCTTTTTGGTTGTTTTAAGCTATTTTGAGTCTTTTAAGTTTGTTTTGAGTCCTGTGAGTCTTGTTAAGTGTTTTTAAGTTTGTTTTTATGTTTTTAAGTCAGTTTAGAGTAGATTAGCAATCCCTCCTAATCCTCGGTCCAGAACGATCCCTACTTGCATCTTTACTACAATTGTCAACAAGAGGGTTTAATTTGTGTGCTGTTTTATATTTCGCATCAGCAAGTAGGGATCGTTCTAGGCCGGGGATTAGTAGGGATTGCTAATCTATGTAAAACTGACTTAAAAATGTAAAACTAACTTTAAAACACTAAACTAGACTCAAAGAATGCAAAACTAGACTCTAATGACTCAAAACAACTAAAATGACTCAAAACAGCACAAAACAAGCTAATAGACTCAAAACAAACTCTAAGGATACATTTGGACGAATTTGGGACTACAAAGACTCTAAACTCTTAAAAACACAAAATTGGACAGATTCTAACTAATTTGACACTCCAAAGTAAAGAGAATTGGGTTTTTGATGAATTTAAAGTAAAACAAGCAAATTATAAACTTAAACAGATTTTAGCACAAAATTGAGTGAATTGATGGATGATGGGCTAGCTAGAGGGTTCTTCTGGATTGGAGCATATTTATGCGACTTAGCTAGCTTGTTTTTGTGCATTTATGTTGTTATTCCTTAGTTATTTTAGTGTTTAAAGTCATTTTCGTGCAATTTCAGGTTCTAAAGACAAAGTAATAGGAGCATATTTATGCGACATGGTTAACTTGTTTCCTTGCATTTAGGTTGTTAGTTCTTAGTTATTTTAGTATTTTAAGCTATTTTCGTGTGTTTCTAGGTCTAAAGTGCAAAGTAGGCAAGAAAGTACATTTTGGTGCTTTTTGGAGCAGTTTTGGCCACTAAATGGATTGCACACGCTTGGAGCTAAGTGGATGGACGAAATTGAAGATCAAATGAGCTTAGGATCAAATGAAGAATGAAGAGTTCAAAATTGGAAGCCAAGGTTTCTAAAGTTGGAAGTTTCTATTTGTCAAGGTTTCCATTTGTGCAAGTTTCCATTTGTGGAGGTTTCCATTTTCGGGGTTTCCAAAACATGTAGGTTGCTTAATTACTCATTCTAGAAGCACAAAACTGTGCCTAACACATTCCCCTTTTGTTTCAATCCTTACTGCACAAGGGAGAGGTTTTCTTGCCGATTTTCTGCCCAAAAATACTTCCCCTTTCTCATACAAATCAATGCCACACCTTCTTTCCCTTTCCCTCTTAATTTCTGACCTTTAAAACACATTCCTTTTCTCTCCTACATATTCTTCCAAATTTCACATTCTTATTCTCTTTGATTTTCTGATTCTTTCTTACCAAATAAATTATGGAACCAAAATAGTTAAGTATTGAACCTTTCCTATTATTTTCTGAGTACCCTAGCCCTTTAAATAAAGCTTGTTGCACCATTTAAATCTCTCTACACAATTTTTGCCGAAAATCCACCATCCACCCTTCACCATAACTCACCTATATCCATCCACCACCACAATTCATCACTAAAGCCTTCAAACAAACCTTGGGCCGCATCAAAGAGAAGAAGGAAGACCCTTAGAGTGCTTGCCATTCAAGCTTGGATTGCTGGAACATTTTTAGGTGTTTTCATTCTTTTGTTTTCAATGTCTAAGTTTATGTATCTTTCTTTTGCTATGAACATGAGAGGCTAAACTCATTTTGGGTAGGGGGAATTTCAAAGCCATGAACATACTTGCAATATGAATTGATTACCTTCAGTTGTGATTTCATAAATTGTGAATTCAATTTGCTTAATTGTTTGATTGATAACTTATTCTTGTATGTTGATTGAGGGTCAACACTTAGTTTGCATGCATGAATTTGATGTTAGAATATAAGGGAATTTCACCTAATCGGTATGAACTTATATT
Source organism: Heteromeles arbutifolia (assembly GCA_024362995.1). Lineage (NCBI taxonomy): Eukaryota > Viridiplantae > Streptophyta > Magnoliopsida > Rosales > Rosaceae > Heteromeles > Heteromeles arbutifolia. The sequence goes on along the minus strand of JANCRC010000002.1, from coordinate 29,363,049 downwards.
CATGTGTAGTGGAGGTTGCTAGTCACAATCGTGTTAAGTGAATTCTTGGCAGGAGTATCATGCTTTTCATAGTTACGAATGCCTCGTCAATGCTTATAGTTCTCATGAAGTTTAATGATCTCTGAGTGTATCTTTATTGTGCTGTTCACGTAAGGGACTTTTAGAGAATGTTTTGAATTGTTGTATGATGTGAAAATTACTTGACACTCAAATTAAAACCCTATCGACGTAGTATATGAAAGTAGGGATCGTTTTAGGCCGTGGATTAGAAGGGATGCTAATCTACACAAGTTAAACTCTAAAACACTAAACTAGACTCTAGACAACTCAAAACTGACCAAATTGACTCAAAACAGCAAAACTAATTTATACAGACTCAAAACAGGTACTAGAAAGTGAATTGGATGAATTTTAGACTTGTAAGACTCAAAACACTAAAAGGAGACAGATTTGGACGAATTTAACAAAACTAAAACACAAATAAGAACTGAGGGGGTTTTTGGACGAATTTGACAAAACTAAGTAAATTGCAGCAAACAAAGTAAATTAAAGAGAGGTGAAGGTGAATTCAGGGGTGAAAACCTAGTTAGAGGGTTCTTCTCCACACATGAACATATGCATACGAATTGATTTCCAGTTATTCTTTCGATAAACCATGAATGACAATGCTCCGAATTAATTGTATTGAACTAATCAATTCTCAGATTTCCCTAAGTTCATTGAATTGAATGGATAACGCATCACAACCAAATTATTCTTATCAAGTTCCCTAACTATGGAATACGCATGATAGAGACACATATCAAAGATCATTAAGTTCCATGGAAATCATAAACATTGACAAGGCATTCATAACTATGGAAAACGCATGTTAATTCTGCCTAGGATTTACTTAACATGATTGTGACTAGCAACCTTTACTACTTGCGAATATAAGTTCATAACAATTAGGTGAAATTTCCTTATATCCTAGCATCAAATTCATGCATGTAAACTAAGTATGCATCCTTAATCAACACACAAGAATAAGTTTTTAATAAAACAGATAAGTAAACCACATTCACAATTTATGAAACAATAACTGGAGGTAATCAATTCATACTAAACATATGTCCATGGCTTTGAATCCACCTTTAACTAAAACGAAATTAGTTCCACATGTTCAACATAATTGAAAAGCAAATTAAATTAAACATGGAAACAGAAACAAGAGAAGAAAGAACTCCAAGAACTCCAATGGTTGCAAGTAGGCTGCGGCACAACCCTTCCTCTCCAATGGAAGCCACGGCAAGGCCTTGTCTTCTCTCCTCTGTAGCAAGGTATGAATTTCTGAAGGTGGGGTGGTGTAGAATTCGTATGGATGGGTGGTGGTCTGCAGCAAGGCTTGGAAATATGTATATATAGCATGGCAAACCCGAGGGGAATCAGTTTAGGACTTCTAGAGAGCCAAATCCAACCAGAAATAGGTTTAAAACAATCCGATTTTTAATGGGAAAAGGCCTAAGGTGCGGCAGGTTTGGATAAGGAGGGATAAGGTTTCTGGAAAGCCTTGCAAGGCAAGGAAATCAGATTTTCTAGAAGGCTAGGTGCGGCATTGAGGAGATAAGGCTTCTAGAAATCAGGTTTTAAGTCTCCTAAACTGAAATTAAATCTCTTTTGTAGCTGAAAACAAGGTAGGATAAGATTAGGATAAGATAAGATAAGGTTTGGATAAGATAAGGTTGTTTGGATAATGTTTTGGATAATTCTCCTTCTTTTGAGCTGATTCCTTATCTTCTTTATCTTTGACTTCTTTCTTCCCTCTTTTTAGCTGATTTCAAGCCTTTGTATCTTCAATTTCGTCCATCAACTTGCCTCCATACTTGCACTGCCCAATCTTGGCCCAAAAATGCTCTAGAATGCTCCAAATTGCTTCTTTTTGCCATCTTGACACTTAGAACCTACAAACACACGAAAATGACTTTAAACACTATACTAAGCAACAAATAGCTAAGTAAATGCAAGAAAACACACTAACTAAGTAGCATAAATATGCTCTTATCATTGTATGCGCATTTGATGCTATGTAAAACAGCACACAAATTAAACCCTCTTTCGACAATTGCAGTATATGTATAAGTAGGGATCGTTCTGGACTGGGGATTAGGAGGCTTGTTAAAACCTCTAAACTGACTCAAAAACATAAAAACAAAGTTAAAAATGCTTAACAAGACTCACAAGACTCAAAACAAACTTAAAAGACTCAAAACAGCTTAAAACAACCAAATAGACTCAAAACAGACACTAGGGACTAATTTGGATGAATTCTAGACTAGTAAGACTCAAAACACTAAATTGGACAGATTTAAACACACTTCTAACTAATCTAACATAAGAAAGTAAAGGGGGATTGGGTTTTCGACGAAATTAAGCTAAAAACAAAACAGAAACTAGAACTAAACAGATTTGCACGAAATTGGTGAATTGGATGGATGATGGGCTAGCTAGAGGGTTCTTCTCCACACATGACACACTTGCATACAAATCGAACTCTAGTTGCTTTTTCAATAAACCATGAATGACAATGCCCTAGATTAACCGTGCCATCACTAGTTAACCCTCAGATTTTCCTTGTATTATTTGATTGGATGACATCATTCGACAACCCAAAGCATTGTTCAAAAGTTCCCTACATGACATCATAATAGAGATACAATCAAAGATCATTACGTTCTATGAAAATCATAAGCATTGACAAAGCATTCGTAACTATGACGTCATGATACTCATGCTAGGAATTTAACTTAACGCGATCGTGACCAGCAACCTTCACTACTTGTGAATATAAGTTTGTAACGATTATGTGAAACTCCCTTATATTCCAACATCAGATTCAAGCATGCAAACTAAGTAGGCCTCCTTAATCAACATACAAGAATAAGTTGTCAATAAAACAGTTAAGCAAATTGCATTCACACTTTATGAAATCACAACTGGAATTAATCAAGTCATATTGCAAATATGTTCATGGCTTTGAAATTCCTCCTAGCCAAAAGGGTTCACAGCAAAACAAAGAGAAATTAAATTAAACGTTGAAAACAAAGATGGATTACACCTAGAAACCTTCCAGCAATCCAACGTCTTGAATGGCTAGGCACAGCTTCAAGTTAATCCACTCCTTCTTCCTTTGTAGATCTGCGGCACAAGGGGTTAAGGTGTGTAGAATGGGTGGTAGAGGATGGATAGGTAGATAGGTGGATGGAATGGATGCAGAGAATGTGTAGAGCAGATTTAAATGGTGCAACAAGCTTTATTTAAAGGGCTAGGGTACTCATAAAATAATAGGAAAGGTTCAATACTTAGCTATTTTGGTTCCACAATTTAATAGGTAAGAAAGAATCAGAAAATCAAAGAGAATAAGAATGTGAAATTCGGCAGAATATGTAGGAGAGAAAAGGAATGTGTTTTAAAGGTCAGAAATTAAGAGAAAAAGGGAAAGAAGTTTTAGCATTGATTTGTAAGAGAAAGGGGAAGTATTTTTGGGTAGAAAATAGGCAAGAAAACCTCTCCTTTGTGAAACAAGGGTTAGAATAAAAGAGGAATGTGTTTTATGACAGAAAATAGGCAAGAAAACCTCTCCCTTGTGCAGCAAGGATTGAAACAAAAGACGAATGTGTTTGGCACGGTTTTGGGGTTCTAGAATGAGTAATTAGGCAACCTACATGTTTTGGAAACCCCAAAAATGGAAACCTCCACAAATGGAAACTTGCACAAATGGAAACCTTCACATATAGAAACTTCCAACTTTAGAAACCTTGGCTTCCAATTTTGAACTCTTCATTCTTCATTTGATCCTAAGCTCATTTGATCTTCAATTTCGTCCATCCACTTAGCTCCAAGCATAAGCTAACCATCCAATGCCCAAAAGTGCTCCAAAATACACCAAAATGCACTTTCTTGCTCCTTTAGCCCTTAGAACCTGAAAACACACGAAAATGGCTTAAAAGACTAAAATAACTAAGAACTAAGAACGTAAATGCAAGGAAACAAGCTAACTAAGTGATGTAAATATGCTCCTATCAGCATTCCCATCCAATTCAATAACTTAAGGAGAACTTGAGGGTTAATTTAAGCGGACCTAATTAATTTGGGGTGTTGAGTTTCATGGTTTATCGAATGAACAACTGGAAATCGATTTGTATTCAAGTGTGTCATGTATGGAGAAGAACCCTCTAGCTAGCTAATGTGAAATATATAAGCACACAAATTAAACCCTCTTTTTGACAATTGTAGTATATGTATAAGTAGGGATCGTTCTAGACCGGGGATTAGGAGGGATTGCTAAAACACTTGAAACTAACTCAAAAACGTAAAAACAAAGTTTAAAACACTAAAACACCTCAAAAGACTCAAAACAGCACAAAAACACTCAAAACTGCCTAAAAACACAAACTGGGCAGTTTTGGACTCTAAACACTACTTTGGACGAAAATAGATTTTAACTTGACTCAAGACACTTAAAAACCCAAATCAAAACAGATTCTAACTAATCTAATACTTCAAAATAAAGGGGGATTTGATTCTGACGAATTTGAAAACAAAACAAACAAATTGTAAACTAAAACAGAGTTTGGACGAATTTGGATAAAATATGGATGATGGGCTAGCTAGAGGATTCTTCTCCACACATGACACACTTGCAAATAAACCAATTTTCAGTTGTTCTTTCGATAAATCATGAAACTCAACACCCCAGGTTAATTAGGTCCACTTAAATTAACCTTCAAGTTCTCCTTAAGTTATTGAATTGGATGGAAAAGCGCATACAACAATTCAAAGCATTCTTCAAAAGTCCTTTACGTGAACAGCACAATAATGATACAATCAAAGATCATTAAGCATCATGAAAACTTTAAGTATTGATGAGGCATTCGTTACTATGATGAGCATGAAACTCCTACCAAGAATTCATTTAACGTGATCGTTTATAAACGACCTCCACTACTTGTGAATATAAGTTTGTAACTATTAGGTGAAACTCCCTTATACTCTAGCATCATATTCATGCATGTAAATTAAGTGTGCACTCTTAATAAACATACACAAATAAGTTACCAATCAAGCAGTTAAACAAATTGAATTCACAACTTATGAAATCACAACTGAAGGTAATCAATTCATATTGCAAGTATGTTCATGGCTTTGAATCTACCCCTAGCCAAAAGGGATTTAGTTCCTCATAATCGCAAAACAAAGAATAACAAGTTTATACATTGAAAACAAAAGAAAGAAAACACCTAAACGCTCCAGCGATCCAAACTGAACAGCAAGCACGTTCAAGAACTTCCCTTCTCTTCCTTGATTGCGGCACAATGTTTTGTGGTAGGTTTTGGGGATTATGGAGGGTGGAGAAGGATGGGATTATGGTTAGGATGGATGTATGATGCGGCAAGGGTTGTTTTTGGTCATAAACTATGGAGAATGGTGAAGGAAGGGTGTGGCAGAGAGTGGTGGATGATTTCTGGCGTGAATGGGTGAATGAATGATTTTTTGTGGCTGCAACAAGGAAGTTTATTTTAAAGGTTTCAGGAATTAAAACCCTAGGTTATGTAGGTAAACAGAAATTAAGTCAAACGCTCTAAAAAGAGGAAACAAAATCAGAAAATTGAGGGAAAGTGCAAGGGATTTGCGGCAAGGATCTAAATTAAAAAGGGAATGTGCTTTAAATGCAAGAAATAGGAAAGAAAGAACTCCCCCTTGCACGGCAAGGAAGAGGGAAGGTCCAAAAGGTGCGGCAAGGGCTTTAATGGTGCAAGGAATGTTCACTTTGTGTCCTAAAATGCATAGGAGGCCTTCAATGTTGCTGGAACTTAGGAATATTTAGGTTTAGGAAAGGTCAAACCAAAATAGGAAACCTTGGCTTAACTTTCCTACTTCAAGTAGGAATCCTTGTTTGAGTAAGAATCCTTGTTTGAGTAGGAATCCTTCTTCAATTAGGAATCCTAACATCTTCAAGTCTTCAATTTCGTCCATTCCTTTTGCTCCAAACATGCGACATTCATTCCAAGCCCAATTTTGCTCCAAAAGGCTCCAAAATGCATCTTCTTGCATACTTTGTCCTTAGAATTTGAAAACACACGAAAATGACTTTAAACACTAAAATAACTAAGGAAACACAACATAAATGCACAAGAGCAAGCCAATTAAATCGCCTAAATATGCTCCTATCAAATTCCCCCACACTTAGCTTTAGCTAGTCCTTGAGCAAAACAAAACAAACAAAGAAAACAAAACGAAACGAAACAAAACACAACCTAAACCCTCCAACATTTGCCTCAGGGATTTCCAATGCACATGACATGCTAAAAATCATCATTCCCATAGATTTTAGTCAACTTAACACTTGAGCACATACTTAATCACAGTCACCACTTACTAGTTCACGTTTAACCAATTAAAACGATGTGCACTCAATTTGCTCAATTCCTTACCAAATATGCACTCAATTTTCACTCAAATTTTCTGACTACACAGCCTACACTATGTATATGTGGGAAGATTGTTGCAAACATGAAAACTAGTACTCACATATGTTATAGTAAAGAAAACAATTTCTGGAGTTAATGAGCATGTTTAGATATGATCTCATGAATGGAATGCTACTACTTAGATGTGAGAACCAATGACACCACATGCTCATACCAATTCCAAACTCCACATATTGAAACACACAACACCCAAGAACGAAGTTAAAGGGTTGTAACGGGGCTTGGGGGTGTTGGGTAAGAAAGAAAGGATATGGAAAACAAGGGTTCTTAAAGAATAGCAAGCAAAGCAATGAAATCAACACTTAGAATTCACTTAGGAATGCAGAAATCAACTTAAAACACAAGAGGGAAGATTTACACATTCTAGGGCCGAATTCAATGTTTTGGACCCTTTCTTCAACAAACAACACTTTAGAACTCTTTTTCTCATATTTTTCAACTCTTTTCACAACTTTTCACAACTTTTCTTTTCTTTTCTTTTCTTTTTTTATTCTTTTCTATCCGTGCCTTATTTCTTTTTCTTGGCACAAACACACACAAATCACTTCCCCCACACTTGTTTTTCTGCAAGAAGACAATCAAAAGGAATTCTTTTTAAGTCATGCTTCACTATGCTTTATGAAAAAGGGTATGGATGGTCCTAATCTAGGCTAGGTGAGGATAGTGTGGGTTAACAAAGAACATAGGCTAACAAGGCTCAACGGGTCTAAACTTAAACACATAATGAAATAAGGGTCACGGCAATTTGGCTGTGGTGGTGGTCACTAAACAACTTCATCTTGAATATGTGTTATGCAAATCAATAGCATGCTTTGAATGAAATAGGCATGAGTTCTAGCATTTGGAACTAAATGATGAAACGCCTTCTAAGTAGTAACCAAGCAAAGAATAATGAGATCATGCAACGACTTAGAAAAACAACAATGCACAGATTATCAACTCTCCAAATAATCGTTTTAGGCTCAAGTCTCACAAGGTTGTAGCGTTAATTTGAGTTCCTTCCTTCAAGCATGTTACAAAAACTGATTTTTTTCTCTATGATTGCATATGAATTCATAAATTATAACCACAACCAAGCATAAACCAAAGAGTGAATCAAACTTTCATCCATGTTTATAACTCTCTTTAACAGTCATGCAATTAAAAACCAAATCCTCATCATTGTGTTGGAAGGTAGCTAAGACACAAACAAACACACAAAAACAACTCTTTTTGGGTTTTTCAAAACAATTTTTTCAAATTTTTATGAGATTTTCGGATTTTTAAGGCAAAACACACTAAAAGACGTCAAAACAGCTTAAAAACAGCAAGGACAACTCTAGAGGTAATGGGTGATAACATCCCACGAATTTCATGCAAAACAACTTGTTTACCCCCTACACTTAAATCAAACATTGTCCTCAATGTTTCAAGCATAAATTCACACAAATCATAAGTAAACAAACAAACAGCAACTAAACAACTCAACATGGCAGAAACGAAACAACAACAAAGAGAAGGGTTTTAGGAACGCAAATCTGGAAGTGGGGTGATTCCTAGATCTTCCTTTGTTGAATGCATGGGTTGCCTCCCAAGTAGCCCTTGCTTTAACGTCTTGCAGCCGGACGAAGATCGCATTCACTCCCCATTGGAGCCCACAGCATGCAGGGGGATCTCCTTCGCTACATGCTCAACAAAGTTCTCATAGTAGGGCTTCAACCGATGCCCATTCACCTTGAATTCTTGTCCAGTTTTCAAACTTTGTATTTGGACTGCACCATGCACAAAAACATTAGTAATAACAAATGGACCAACCCACTTAGAACGTAGCTTACCAGGGAATAAACGAAGACGGGAGTTAAATAGCAACACTTTCTGCCCAATTGAGAATGTTTTGCCTCGAATCATCTTGTCATGGAATGCCTTGGTCTTCTCTTTGTAAATGCGAGCATTCTCATAAGCGTCATGCCTAATCTCTTCAAGTTCATTCAATTGAAGCTTTCTATGATTTTCAGCCGTGTCCACATCCGTGTTGAAGGTCTTGACCGCCCAATGTGCCTTGTGCTCAAGCTCCACGGGTAAATGGCATGGCTTACCATAGATGAGCCGAAATGGGTGATGTGATTAAAGTTAAGTACACAAATTAAACCCTCTTGTTATCAATTGTAGTATAAACGCAAGTAGGGATCGTTCTGGACCGGGGATTAGGAGGGCTTGCTAATCTAACACAAACTGACACAAATAAGCAAAACAAGACTCAAAAGACTCTAAATAGACTAGTAAGACTCAAAACAGGTTCAAAATACTCAAAACTGCTTAAAAACACTGATTGGACAGATTCTAGACACTAGACACAACTTTGGACGAAAATTGAATTAAACTTGACTCAAAACACACAAAGACACAAACTGAGACAGATTCTAACTAATTAGACTCAAACAAGTGAAGGGGGATTGGTTTTAGAGTGAAACTAAGTTAAAACTAACACAGACTTACTAGGCAGATTTAGACGAAATTGGGTTTTTAGGATGGATGGTGAACTAGCTAGAGGTTTCCTTATCCACACATGACTTATATGCATATAACTTGATTTCCAGTTACGTTTTCATTGAATTACGAATGACAATGCCCCAGATTAACCGTGTCAATCACTAATTAACCCTCAGATTTTCCTAATTTCATTGAATTGGACGGACAACTCATCTACAACCAAATTATTCTCATCAATTTCCCTACATGACATCATAATAGAGACACAATCAGAGATCATTACGCTCAATGAGAATCATAAGCATTGACGAGGTATTCATAACTATGACATCATGTTACTCACACCAAGAATTGAACTTAACACGATTGTTCCAGCAACCTTTACTACTTGTGAACATAAGTTTGTAACGATTATGTGAAACTCACTTATATCCTAGCATCAAATTTATGCATGCCAATTAAGTGTCGACCCTTAACCAACAAACAGAAATAAGTTCTAATTCAAACAGTTAAGCCAATTGCATTCATACTTCAAGAATCTGTAACTGAAATTTATTAAGTCATATCACACACAAAATCATGGTTTCAAAGTAGCCTCTAGCTAAAAACGAGTTTAGCCTCTCATGATTACAGCAAAACAAAGGAAAATTAAATTAATCAACGAAAACATAAGGTAGAAGACACCTAAGAACGCCCAACACTTCAGATTGGGTGCAAAACGCTCCAAAGCTGCTCCTCCTCTCCTTGCAGGGCTACGGCACAAGTGGTTTAAGGTTTATGAATGGTGTTTGGAATGGCTGAGATGTGTAGAGATGTGTAGAATTCGTATGGATGGGTGGTGGTGTGCGGCAAGGCTTGAAAATATGTATATATAGCATAGCAAACCCTAGGGAAATCAGTTTAGGACTTGGACTTAGCAGAAAAATAGGATTAGGGCCCTAGGGTGCGGCAATTAATTTGGAAAAGGAATTGTGGTCCAATTAATCTCTGAAAAGGATTTGTAGAACCCAAATCCACAAGAAAGAGGGCCTAACAATCAGAATCCAATAGGGAAAGAGCCTGAGAGGTGCGGCACAATAGGATAAGGGCAGGGAATGCCTTGCAAGGCAAGGAAAAAGGATTCTAGAAGGGAAGGAGACGCCAGATTTTCAGGGTTCTAGAAAGAATGTGTTTTGTGGCAGATTTTGAGGTTTCTAGAAGTATTTGGGGCGCCACTTTTATAGGACAAGGGATAGGACTTCTAGAAATCAGGTTTTAAGTCCCCTAAACTGAAGAAAACAGGTTAGGATAAGATTAGGATAAGATAAGATAAGGTTTGGATAAGATAAGGTAGTTTGGATAATGTTTTGGATAATTCCCCTTCTTTATAGCTGATTCCTTATCTTCTTTATCTTTGACTTCTTCCTTCCATCTTCTTAGCTGATTTCAAGCCTTTATATCTTCAATTTCGTCCATCAACTTGCCTCCATGCTTGCACTACCCAATCTTGGCCCAAAAATGCTCTAGAATGCTCCAAATTGCTTCTTTTTGCCATTTTGACACTTAGAACCTACAAACACACGAAAATAGCTTAAAATATAAAATTAACTAAAAACTAAGGACATTAATGCATGAAAACAAGCTAACTAAGTCGCATAAATATGCTTCTATCAATGGGGACATGCCAATGGGCGTTTTGTAAGCCGTTCGATATGCCCACAGTGCATCCTCCAAACGCAAGCTCCAATCCTTTCTACTTGGCCAAACGGTCTTCTCTAAAATCTGCTTGATCTCCCTATTCGAAACCTCGGCTTGGCCACTTGTTTGGGGGTGATAAGGTGTTGAAACCTTATGTGTCACATTGTACTTCTTGAGTAGTGCCTCAATGGTGCGATTGCAAAAATGAGACCCACCATCACTTATAAGCACTCTAGGCATCCCAAATCTGGAAAAAATGTTAGATTTCACAAAATCTGCCACAACTTTAGAATCGTTAGTGCGGGTGGCTTTTGCTTCCACCCACTTCGAAACATAATCAACTGCAAGTAAAATGTAAGTGAAACCGAAAGATGAAGGAAAAGGACCCATAAAATTAATACCCCAAATGTCAAAAATTTCAACAACAAGAATTGGAGTCTGCGGCTTTTGGTCTATTTGGCCTAAATTTCCTGTCCTTTGGCAACGATCACATGTTATGCAAAAAGTTCTAGCATCTCTAAACAAAGTAGGCCAATAAAATCCACATTCAAGAACCTTAAGGGCAGTGCGTTGTGTGCCAAAGTGTCCACTACATGCATATGTATGGCAAAAGCTTAGAATTGGATTAAACTCATATTCATGAACACATCTACGCACGATTTGATCAGGGCAAAATTTCCACAAATATGGGTCGTCCCAAACATAAAAACGTGCATCCTTTTTAAGTTTATCACGTTGGGACTTGCTTAGAGTGTTTGGAACTTGCTTAGACACCAAATAGTTGACCAAATCAGCATACCAAGGTATACTTACCTCAATGGACAGTAGTTGCTCATCCGGAAACGTTTCTGAAATGGGAATGGACTCATCTTCACGCACCATCCGACTTAAGTGGTCAGCCACCACGTTTTCACACCCTTTCTTGTCCTTTATTTCAATGTCGAACTCTTGAAGTAAAAGCATCCAGCGAATGAGTCTTGGTTTAGCTTCCTTTTTGGTGAGCAAGTACTTCAAAGCTGCATGATCAGTGAAAATAATGATTTTAGTGCCAATTAAATGAGATCGAAACTTATCTAATGCAAATACAACAGCCAAGAGTTCTTTTTCAGTTGTGGAATAGTTCAATTGGGCATCATTTAAGGTGCGTGAAGCATAATAAATGACATGTGGCTGCTTGTTTTTCCTTTGGCCCAAAACAGCTCCAAGTGCATAATCTGATGCATCACACATGAGCTCGAAGGGAATGCTCCAATCTGGTGGAGTGATGATTGGTGCCGTGGTGAGTAAGGCCTTGAGATGGTTGAATGCTTTCTCACACGCCTCGTTGAATTCAAAAGACACTTCCTTTTGTAGGAGACGGCATAGGGGCTGTGCAATCTTGGAAAAATCCTTGATAAATCGTCTATAGAATCCTGCATGACCAAGAAAAGAACGAACCTCTCTAACCGAAGTAGGAGAGGGTAAGTAGCGTACAAGATCTATTTTAGACTTATCAACCTCAATACCATTTTTAGATGTGATATGACCTAAAACTATGCCTTGTTTAACCATGAAATGACATTTTTCCCAATTGAGAACAAGGTTAGTTTCAACGCATCGTTTTAAGATCAAACTGAGATTATGCAAACACCCATCAAATGAATCACCCAAAACGCTGAAATCATCCATGAAAACTTCAATAATTTTCTCAACATAATCAGAAAATATGCTCATCATGCATCTTTGAAATGTGGCAGGTGCATTGCATAAACCAAATGGCATACGACGATAAGCAAATGTACCAAATGGGCATGTGAAAGTGGTTTTTTCTTGGTCCTCAGGTGCTATGACAATTTGATTATAACCAGAATAACCATCAAGAAAACAATAGAATGCATAACCTGCTAACCTTTCAAGCATTTGATCAATGAATGGCAATGGGAAGTGATCCTTCCTTGTGGTGGCGTTGAGCTTCCTATAATCGATACAAACCCTCTAACCTGTTTGGATTCGAGTAGGCACAAGCTCCTCTTCGGCATTCTTGACCACAGTCACTCCAGATTTCTTTGGAACACATTGCACAGGTGAAACCCAACGACTATCGGAGATTAGATCACTCCACAATCAAGTAGCTTGATTATCTCCTTTTCACAACTTCCATCATCGGAGGGTTGAGACGGGCTTGAGCCTCTCTAGTTGGTTTGGCCCCCTCCTCAAGAAATATGTGATGCATACAAGTTGTAGGTCTTATCCCCTTGATGTCGGCTAAGGTCCAACCTAGGGCAGATTTGAACTCCCTTAAAACACGCACTAGCTTCTCTTCTTCTTGTGCCGTGAGGGATAAGGAAATAATGGCAGGTAAGGTCTCTTTTTCCCCCAAGAAAACGTACTTCAAATGGTTTGGTAATGGTTTAAGTTCAAGGGTACGTGCCTGAATTACTGAAGGAAGCAACTTATTAGTCAAAACGGGAATTGAATCAAAGTTAGGAGACTTACCATCATGCTTGGGTAACGACCCAAAGGCAGCAGCCATCTCAATGAATTCCTCACAAGGGGGCATGGCATGGATTGGTTCATGTGTGCCGTGGGTTAGCATAGGTTCTGCCTACTTGTTGTTGAGTTCCATTCCTCTTGTAATGACCATTTCAAGTGCATCGTCATGCAAATCTTCAAAATGCCCCTGCGCCAAAGAATCAATAATATCAACAGAAAAACAAGAGTGATCATCATTAGGATATCTCATAGTTTCAGAAATACTGAAATCAATCACTTCCCCATCAAATTCCATTGACAATGTTCCTTTGAACACATCAATCTTGGTGCGGGCTGTCTTCATGAATGGCCTACCAAGGAGAATCGGCAAAGAGGTGGAATGGGCTGAATCTTCCATGTCTATAACCTAAAAATCAGCCGGGAAGACTAAATGGTTCACCTGCACTAAAACATCCTCCAATACTCCTTTTGGATAAGCGTTAGAACGATCAGCCAATTGTATGATCACACCATCCTTTTTCAATTCACCCAAATTCATAGATGCATAAACAGAATAAGGCATGACATTTATAGATGCACCTAAGTCAAGCATTGCATGTTCAAACCGATTAATGCCAATTACACAAGGAATCGTAAAACTACCGGGGTCTTTGCATTTAGGGGGCAGTTTACGTTGCAATATGGCTGAAACATTTTCACTTACCTTCACAACCTCCTTGTTCGAAACTCTCTTTCTAGTTGTGCAAAGTTCTTTCAAAAATTTGGCATACCTTGGGACTTGCTTTATTGCATCCAAAAGTGGTATATTGACTTGAACTTTCCTAAATGTCTCAAGAATGTCCTTTTCAGCTTCCTCTTTCTTTGTTTGCATGAACCTGCTAGGAAAAGGAACATTCGAAGGAAAAACATTAGTAGGAATTGAATTTGACACGTTCTTACCCTTGTTGGACAGATTTGATGGTTTAGGAGCACTTAGGGCCTGCGGCAAAGGTGTATCCACCCTTGCCGTGGGTTGGCTTTGTTCCTCCTCTTCAAATTGAAGTTTTTCATCTTCTTTGTGACCTGATGTTGATGGTTGTGTACCGGCCCCAACTTCTTTTCCATTTCTTAACAATATGGCTTTTGCAGTTTTGAAACCTCCCTTCGGATTTGGAATGGTTGAACTAGGGAGTTGGCCTTGGTCTCGAAATTTCCCTACAAATTCTGGAATCTGCCCAATTTGTTTCTCCAAATGATCCACCCTTTTGTCTTGGTTTTGCATTGCTTTGGCTTGATTTTCTTGTCCCTGAGACAAATTGGTTAATAGCTTAAGAAGTGTATCATTATCTAAAGATGTACCTGAAGCATTTGGGGCAGATTGTTGCAGAACTTGTGTGGGTGCATATGGCTTGGTGTAGAAGCCTGGGGGTTGCTGTCTAAAACCTCCTTGTTGTTGAGATTGTTGGGGCTCCCTCCACTTGAAATTTGGATGGTCTCTCCAACCTGGATTATACGTATTGGAATATGGATCGTTCCTTGGTTGGTTTTGGCCTCCAAAATCCACTGCATTGGTAGATTCCCATCCACCATTCTCAATTAGTTGCGGGCACTTATCAGAGGGGTGTCCTTGGATAGAACACACGCCACACACACTTGATCCTTGCATCTTCATCCCTTCAGCCATCTGAGACACAATGGAAGTAAGATTAGTTAATTGGGATTGAATGTCAGATGTGGAGCTTACCTCATTTACTTGCTGTCGTGGGGTTCCTCTTTGTCTAACGCCTTCATATTGTTGAGCGTTCAAAGCTCGATTAGCAATCAATTCATATTAAACATATGTCCATGGCTTTGATTCCACCTCTAACTACAACGGAATTAGTTCCACATGTTCAACATAATTGAAAAGCAAGTTAAATTAAACATGAAAACGAAACAAGAGAAGAAAGAACTCCTCATTCTCCAATGGAAGCCACGGCAAGGCCTTGTCTTCCCTTCTCTGCAGCAAAATATGGATTCCTGAATGTATATGGGGGTGGGTGGATGGTATGGTGCGGCAGAGGGTGAATTATGTCAGAAACTATGGAGAATGGTGAGGGAAGGGTGCAGCAGAGAGTGGTGGGTGATTTCTGGCGTGAATGATGTATATGGAGGGTGGTGAAACCTGCGGCAACCCTCTAAACTTGTATATATAAGCACACAAACCCTAGGGTAATCAGATTAGGGCTAGGACTTAGCATAAACAAGGAATTAGGGCCCTAGGTGCGGCAGAAATTGTGAATCCATTAGGAAAAAGGATTGTGGCCCAATTGATTTCTGAAAAGGATTTGTAGAACCCCCACATGGAAAAGGCTTAATAAGTCAGAATCCAAGAGGGAATGGGAGTGAGAAGGCACAGCACAAAGGGATAAGGCAGGGAGCCTTGCAAGGCAAGGAAAAGACCTTCTAGAAAGGAGGGAGGCGCCAGATTTTTTGGCTTCTAGAAAGAATGTGTTTCTGGGCAGATTTTGGGGTTTCTAGAAGAGTTTGGGGAGCCACTTTTGTAGGAGAATGGATAAGACTTCTAGAAATCAGGTTTTAAGTCCCCTAAACTGAAGAAAACAGGTTAGGATAAGATTAGGATAAGATAAGATAAAGATTGGATAAGATAAGATAAGATAAGGTTGTTTTGGATAATGTTTTGGATAATTCTCCTTCTTTTGAGCTGATTCCTTATCTTCTTATCTTTAACTTCTTTCTTCCATCTTCTTAGCTTATTTCAAGCCTTTATATCTTCAATTTCGTCCATCAACTTGCCTCCATGCTTGCACTACCCAATCTTGGCCCAAAAATGCTCTAGAATGCTCCAAATTGCTTCTTTTTGCCATTTTGACACTTAGAACCTACAAACACACGAAAATAGCTTAAAATACAAAATTAACTAAGAACTAACAACGTAAATGCATGAAAACAAGCTAACTAAGTCGCATAAATATGCTCCTATCAAATTCCCCCACACTTAGCTTTTGCTAGTCCTCAAGCAAAACGAAACCAAACAAACGAAACAAACACCAAACAAACTAGACCTTCCAACTTTCACCTCAGGGATTTCTAACATACATGACATATTTAAGATCATCATAACCATAGCTTTTAGTCTTCCCCACCCTTTAGTATATACTTAACCACAGTCACCATTCATTAGCTCTCATTTAACCAATTAAAACACTGTTTTGAACGTAGTAACATGCCTTAGAGAATTCACTCAATTCCTCACTAGGTACACTCTTATTTTCACTCAGATTTTCTAACTACACTCCCTATACGAAGTATATGTGAGAAGATTGATGTAAACATGAAAACGAACACTCACATATGTTTATGACAAAGAAAGCAATTTCTGGAGTTAATAAACATGTTTATATATGATCTCATGAATGGAATGCCACTACTTAGATGCGAGAACCAGGGATACCATATGCTCGTACCAATCCCAAACTCCACATATTGAAACACACAACACTCAAGATTGAAGTATAGGGTTGTAACGGGGCTAAGGGTATTGGCTAACAAAGAAAGGTAAGGAAAACAAACGTTCTTAAAGCAAAAGCAAGCAAAGTAATGAATATGACACTTAGAACTCCCTTTCTAAATGCAGCCACACACTTTGATACATAAGGGGAAGATTACACATATTTTAGGGCCGAATTCAACTTTTTGGACCCTTTCTTCAACAATCAACACTTGCGAGCTTATTCTCACTTATTTTGAACACTTTTCATACTTTTTTTTTCACAAACTTTTCTTCTTTTTCTTTTGCACGAATTTGTCTTCTCTTTTTTTTCATTTTTTTTTTTCTGCTTCTTCACCCGTGCCTCTTTTGATACTTTGGCACACATAAATGTACAACTTCCCTTCCCCCACACTTGTTTGCTGCCCAATAACGAACAAAGGGAATTCACTCTAAGTCATGCTTAGCTACGCCTTAAGAACAAGGGTAAGGATGGTCCTAATTTAGGCTAGGTAGGGATAATGTGGGTAAACAAAGAACATAGGCTAAACAAGGCTCAAAAGGGTTAAACCTACAAAACAAATAACATAGGGAGGTTCAGCTATTTGGCACTGGTTCACTATACAACTTCATCTTGCTTATGTGTTATGCTAATCAATTTCATGCTTTGAATGAAACGGGTATGAGTTCTAGTATTTGGAACTAAATAATGAAACGCCTTCTAAGTAGCAACCAAGCAAAGAATAATGAGATCATGCAACGACTTTAGAAAACAACAAATGCACAGATTTTCAACTCTCCAAAGAACGTTTAAAGCTCAAGTCTCTTAGGGTTGTAGTGTTAGTTTGAGATTCTTCCTTCAAGCATGTTACAAAAACTGATTTTGTCCTTTGTGATTAAACATGAATTCATGAATTATAACCATAATCAAGCATAAACCAGAGAGCAATTCAAACCTCCATCCATGTTTACAACTCTTTTTGAGTTTTTCAAAACAATTTTTAAAATTTTTATGGTATTTTCGGATTTTCTTGTCAAAACACACTAAAAGACTCCAAAACAGCTTAAAAACACTTAAAAACACTGAAAACAACATTCAAAGTGATAGGGGATAAAAACCCACGAATTTCATGCAAAAACACTTGGTTACCCCCCCACACTTAAATCAAACATTGTCCTCAATGTTTCAAACATAAACTCACACAAAAACAAGCAAATAACACAACTAACACACATAACAGACATGGCAAAACAGAAGCAATAAAGAGAGAGAGTTTAAGAACGCAAATCTGGTTTTGGAGCTAGAATTCCATCTTTCTCTCGTTTGAACACATGGGTTGCCTCCCAAGAAGTGCTTGCTTTAACGTTTTCCAGCCGGACAATTCTTCCATTTATGCTCCCATGAAACCCACGGCATGGAGGGGTACATCCTCCACAACATGCTCCTCAAAAGTCTCATAATATGGCTTCAACCGATGTCCATTCACTTTAAACTCTTGATCCGTCTTCAAACTTTGGATTTGAACTGCACCATGAGGGAAAACATTAGTAACAACAAAAGGACCAATCCACTTAGAACGTAACTTACCCGGAAACAACCGAAGGCGAGAATTGAAAAGTAACACTTTCTGCCCCACAAAGAATACTTTGCTACGAATCATCTTGTTATGTGCAGCCTTTGTTTTCGCCTTGTAAATGTGAGCGTTCTCATAAGCTGCATTCCTTATCTCTTCAAGCTCATTCAATTGAAGCTTCCTATGAATCCCAGCGGCATCAATGTCCATGTTGAATGTCTTCACAGCCCAATGTGCCCGATGCTCTAACTCAACAGGTAAGTGACATGGTTTCCCATAAATCAGCCGAAATGGGGACATCCCAATTGGTGTTTTGTAGGCAGTACGATACGCCCACAATGCATCATTCAAGCGCAAGCTCCAATCCTTCCGAGTTAGTCCAACTGTCTTCTCCAAAACCTGCTTGATTTCCCTATTAGAAACCTCGGCTTGCCCACTTGTTTGATGATGATAAGGTGTTGAAACCTTATGCGTGACATTATACTTCTTGAGCAGCGCCTCAATGGTTTGATTGCAAAAATGGGAGCCCCCATCACTGATTAGTACTCTTGGCATTCCAAACCTTGCAAATATGTTAGTTTTAATGAAATCTGCAACCACTTTAGAATCATTAGCACGGGTGGCTTTTGCTTCCACCCATTTCGACACATAATCCACAGCAAGCAAAATATAAAGGAAACCATGTGAAGAAGGGAAATGCCCCATGAAATCAATACCCCAAACGTCAAAGATTTCAACAGAATATATAGGGTGCTACGGCATTTGGGTTCTTGCACTAATATTACCAGTTCTTTGACAACGATCACATGTCATACAAAAAGTTCTAGCATCTCTAAAGATAGTAGGCCAATAAAATCCACATTCTAAAACTTTATGTGCTGTTCTTTGAGTGCCAAAGTGACCTCCACATGCATAAGTGTGACAGAAAGTTAAAATTGAATTAAACTCAGAATTATGCACACACCTACGAAGAATCTGATCAGGGCAATATTTCCACAAGTATGGGTCATCCTAAACATAAGAACGTGCATCCTTTTGAAATTTTTCACGTTGGTGCTTGTTTAGCTATCTTGGATAGGCACGGCCTCCTCCTCATGTACCATACGGCTCAAGTGGTCAGCCACCACGTTTTCACTCCCTTTCTCATCCCGGATTTCAATATCGAACTCTTGGAGAAGAAGCATCCAGCGAATGAGTCTTGGTTTGGCCTCTTTCTTGGTGAACAAATACTTCAAAGCTACATGGTCAGTGTAAATAATAACTTTAGTACCAAGTAAATAAGAACGAAACTTATCTAAAGCAAACACAACAGCAAGAAGTTCTTTTTCAGTGGTAGAGTAATTCAATTGTGCATCATTCAAGGTCCGAGATGCATAATAGATGACATGGGGCTTCTTGTCCTTCCTTTGTCCCAAAACAGCTCCTAATGCATAATCAGAAGCATCACACATAAGCTCAAAAGGAAGGCTCCAATCTGGTGGGACTATGATAGGGGCCGAAGTTAGCATCTCTTTGAGGTGTTTGAATGCCTTCTCACATTCCTCATCGAACACAAAAGTCACATCTTTCTGGAGGAGACAGCAAAGGGGGGTGGAGATCTTCGAAAAATCCTTGATGAATCGCCTATAGAAACCTGCATGTCCAAGAAAAGAACGAACCTCTCTAACCGAAGTAGGAGAGGGTAAGTAACGCACAAGGTCTATTTTTGATTTATCAACCTCAATTCCCCTTTCTGAAATGATATGACCTAAAACTATGCCTTGTTTTACCATAAAGTGACATTTTTCCCAATTCAAAACAAGGTTAGTTTCAATGCAACGTTTTAGCATCAAAGTGAGATTATCTAAGCACCCATCAAACGAATCCCCAAAAACACTAAAATCATCCATGAATACCTCAATAATCTTCTCCACAAAATCTGAAAAGATACTTACCATGCATCTTTGAAAGGTGGCAGGTGCATTGCATAAACCGAATGGCATGCGACGATAGGCAAAGGTACCAAAGGGGCACGTGAAAGTGGTCTTTTCTTGGTCATCCGGAGCTATAACAATCTGATTATACCCAGAATAACCATCAAGAAAACAATAAAAAGAATGACTGGCTAACCTTTCAAGCATTTGATCAATGAACGGCAAAGGGAAGTGGTCCTTCCTCGTGGTGGCGTTTAGCTTCTTATAGTCAATGCACACTCTCCAACCTGTTTGGACACGTGTGGGCACAAGTTCATTCTCTGCATTCTTCACCACAGTGACCCCAGATTTCTTTGGAACACATTGCACCGGTGAAACCCAACGGCTATCCGAGATTGGATAAATCACTCCACAATCAAGAAGCTTTATAATCTCCTTCTTCACAACTTCCATCATTGGAGGGTTGAGTCGGCGTTGAGCCTTTCGAGTTGGTTTAGCCCCCTCCTCTAGAAGTATGCGATGCATGCATGTTGTAGGGCTAATCCCCCTAATATCGGCCAATGTCCACCCAATGGCTGTTTTGTGCTCTTTCAGCACCCGAATTAACTTTCCTTCCTTTGTTGTCGTAAGTGTGGAGGACACAATGACGGGCAACGTCTCGTTATCTCCCAAAAAGACGTACTTCAAATGATCCGGCAATGGTTTAAGCTCAAGTACGGGTGCCTGAATCACTGAGGGTAACAACTTGTTAGTAGAAATTGGAATTGAAATTGGTTTTGAAGGCTTACCACGGTGCTGAGGTAGTGACTCTAGGGCAGCCACCATCTCGGCCTCCTCTTCACTTCTAGGCAATGCAATATTGTGTTTTTGCCCAATTCCTTGTGCAATTGTTGATTCAAGGGGATCCCTCTCCAAGGAATCAAGGTAATCCTGCGCCAATTCATCAAATATATCAATAGCAAAACAAGAATGATTTTCTTTAGGAAATTTAATAGTTTCAGCAAGATTGAAATCAATAACTTCCCCATCAAATTCCATTGTCAACGTCCCTTTGAACACTTCGATCTTGGTGCGGGCTGTTTTCATGAAAGGTCTCCCAAGGAGGATCGGCAATGGGGTAGAATGGGGCGTATCCTCCATGTCAAGCACATAAAAGTCCGCTGGAAAAATCAGATTTCCAACCTGCACCAAAACATCTTCCAAAACTCTTTTTGGATATGCATTAGAACGATCGGCTAATTGAATTATAACACCATCGTTTTTAAGCTCACCTAAGTTCATAGATGCATAAATAGAGTATGGCATGACATTAATTGAAGCTCCTAAGTCTAACATAGCATGTTCAAACTTAGTACTACCAATAACGCAAGGAATTGTAAAACTACCCGGATCTTTGCATTTAGGGGGTAATTTCCTTTGTAGAACAGCAGAGACATTCTCACTTACTTGAACCACTTCTTTGTTAGAAATCTTTCTCCTTGTTGTACAAAGCTCTTTCAAAAACTTAGCATACCTTGGGACTTGCTTTATTGCATCAAGGAGTGGAATATTGACTTGAACTTTCCGGAATGTCTCTAGAATGTCTTTTTCAGCATCCTCTTTCTTTTATTGCCGCAACCTGCCAGGAAAGGGCACAATTAGTGGAGTAGAGCTAGAAGAATTCATATTGGAACTTACCTTGATGGTTGGGGATGGTTTAGAAGTGGGAATTGGCTGCGGCAAGGATTGTGCATTCCTTGCCGTGGGTTTGGGTGATTCATCCTCCTCCAATTGCAGCTTCTTGTCCTCTTCTTGACTTGATCTAGATGGTTGTGAATCAGTTCCAACCTGCTTACCACTTCTCAATGTGATTGCTTGGGCGGTTTCAAATCCTCCTTTAGGATTAACAACGGTTGAACTAGGCAATCTGCCTTGTTCTCGGAATTGGCCCATGAATTCAGCCATTTGCCCCATTTGTTTCTTCAATTCGTCCATCTCTTTAGCTTGATTTTTTATGCTCTGCACGTCCTACGTCAAAGAGGTTAGTACTTGAAGAATTTTATCATTATTTAACGACGAACCTGAATTAGTTTGGGCCGAAATTGGTTGAGGTTGTGGGGCTGCATACGGCCTTGGAAACATCACAGGGGGCTGTCTAAATCCGCTTTGTGGCTGTGCTTGTTGAGAGTCCATTCACTTGAAGTTTGGATGATCTCTCCATCCCAGATTGTATGTGTTGGAAAAGGGGTCACCACGGTTTTGGTATTGATTCCCAAAACCCACGGCATTGAGTGTCTCCCACCCTCCATTCTCTGTCAATTGTGGGCACTTATCCGTGGGATGTCCTTGCATGGAGCACACGCCACAAGAAGCCACGGTTTGCACTTTTGGTCCTTCAACAACCTGAGAAAGAAGAGTGGTAAGGTTAGCCATTTGATTTTGAAGTTCGGTTATAGCACTTACCTCATTCACTTGGTGTTGCTGTGGAATGCTCCTTTGTCCAACACCTTCATATTGTTGCGCATTCAAGGCTTGATTTGCAAATAGAATCTTGGCAGCCACGGGTGTTTTGTCAACCAAAGCTCCTCCCGCTGAAGCATCAAGCATTTGTCTCTCAATGGGGAGAAGTCCTTCATAGAAATATTGGAGGAGAAGCTCTTCTTTCATTTGGTGTTGTGGACAAAAAGCAACAAGTGCCTTGAAACGCTCATAATAGGCTGGAAACGATTCCCCTTGGTTTTGTTGAATGCAACTTATCCTTTTCCTCAAGAGAATGACTCTTGAAGTTGGGAAAAATTTCTCTAAGAATGCGCGCTTCATGCTTTCCCAAGAAGTAACGGTTCCAGGTGCTAGTTCGTAGAGCCAATCCTTAGCCTTTTCCAAAAGAGAGAATGGAAAGGCTTTCATCTTCAATATACTCCCATCAACATTGACAGGGGTCATGCTTGAACAAACCACTTCAAATTCCTTCAAGTGCTTGTTCGGATCTTCCATAGACAACCCGTGGAACTTGGGGATGTGATGCAACAAGCTAGACTTCAATTCGAATTCATCAGTCTTGCCCTCGGCTGCCCTAGGATATTGAATGCATAAAGGGGTTGCATTGTCCAATCCTGAGGCTGAAAGTTCCTTGATCGTTCGGTTATCTGCAGCCATGTCGTGCTCCTCTTCCAAATCCTCTTCAATTTCAACTTCAGATTCGGAATTAGAACTTGAACTAAGTAGACCAGGTTCTGGGTGCTTCCTCTTCCTTCTCAAATCTCGCTCAAAATCGTCGTTAAACTCCAAGATATGTGTGTGAACGGGTTGAGAACTTCGAGTCATACACTAGTACCTAAAACAAAGAAAGCAAAACAAATCAGAAAACTAAGCAAAACAAAAACAAAAACAAGTTAAAATACACGGCAGAAACTAGGGAGATTAGCAAGTTTGCTAATCCCTGGAAACGGCGCCAAAGTTTGATGTGAGAATTACTTGACACTCAAATTAAAACCCTATCGACGTAGTATATGAAAGTAGGGATCATTTAAGGCCGGGGATTAGAAGGGATGCTAATCTATACAAATTAAACTCTAGAACACTAAAACTGGACTCTAGACAATGAAAACAGGTATTGTGGGTCAATCTGAAAGAATTTTAACTTCAAACAACTTAAAACAACCTAACTTGACTCAAACAAACCAAAACAAACTTAAAACAACAAATAAAACTCAACTAGACAGATTCTAGACACTAGAGACTCAAAACAACAAAACTAACTTAAACAGACTCAAAACAGGTTCTAAGGGGTGAATTGGATGACTTTTAGACTAGTTAGACTCAAAACACTAAAAGGGGACAGATTTGGACGAATTTAAACAAACTAAGACTCAATTACGAACTAGGGGGGTTTTTGGATGATTTAAGCAACACTAAGCAGATTTAGGCAAACAAAGTAAATTGAAAGAGATAAAGGTGAATTCAGGGGTGAAAACTAGTTAGAGGGTTCCTCTCCACACATGAACATATGCATATGAATTGATTTTCAGTTATTCTTTCGATAACCATGAATGACAATGCTTTGAATTAATTGTATTGTGATAGGAGCATATTTATGCGACTTAGTTAGCTTGTTTTCATGCATTTACGTTGTTAGTTCTTAGTTAATTTTGTGTTTTAAGCTATTTTCGTGTGTTTGTAGGTTCAAAGTGTCAAGATGGCAAAAAGAAGCAATTTGGAGCATTCTTGGGCCAAGATTGGGTAGTGCAAGCATGGAGGCAAGTTGATGGACGAAATTGAAGATATAAAGGCTTGAAATCAGCTAAGAAGATGGAAGAAAGAAGTCAAAGATAAAGAAGATAAGGAATCAGCTCAAAAGAAGGAGAATTATCCAAAACAACCTTATCTTATCTTATCTTATCTTATCCAATCCTTATCTTATCTTATCCTAATCTTATCCTAACCTGTTTTCTTCAGTTTAGGGGACTTAAAACCTGATTTCTAGAAGTCCTATCCATTCTCCTATAAAAGTGGCGCCCCAAACTCTTCTAGAAACCCCAAAATCTGCCCAGAAACACATTCTTTCTAGAACCCTGAAAATCTGGCGTCTCCTTCCCTTCTAGAATCCTTTTTCCTTGCCTTGCAAGGCATTCCCTGCCCTTATCCTATTGTGCCGCACCTCTCAGGCCCTTTCCCTCTTGGATTCTGATTGTTAGGCCTTTTTCCTTGTGGATTTGGGTTCTACAAATCCTTTTCAGAGATTAATTGGACCACAATTCCTTTTCCAAATTAATTGCCGCACCCTAGGGCCCTAATCCTATTTTTCTGCTAAGTCCAAGTCCTAAACTGATTTCCCTAGGGTTTGCTATGCTATATATACATATTTTCAAGCCTTGCCGCACACCACCACCCATCCATACGAATTCTACACCCCTCTACACATCTCAGCCATTCCAAACACCATTCATAAACCCTAAACCACTTGTGCCGCAGCCCTGCAAGGAGAGGAGGAGCAGCTTTGGAGCGTGTTGCACCCAATCTGGAGTGCTGGGCGTTCTTAGGTGTTTTCTACCTTATGTTTTCGTTGATTAATTTAGTTTTCCTTTGTTTTGCTGTAGTTATGAGAGGCTAAACTCGTTTTTAGCTAGAGGCTACTTTGAAACCATGATTTTGTGTGTGATATGACTTGATAAATTTCAGTTACAGATTCTTGAAGTATGAATGCAATTGGCTTAACTGTTTGAATTAGAACTTATTTCTGTTTGTTGGTTGAGGGTCGACACTTAATTGGCATGCATAAATTTGATGCTAGGATTTAAGTAAGTTTCACATAATTGTTACAAACTTATGTTCACAAGTAGTAAAGGTTGCTGGAACAATCGTGTTAAGTTCAATTCTTGGTGTGAGTAACATGATGTCATAGTTATGAATACCTCGGCAATGCTTATGATTCTCATTGAGCGTAATGATCTCTGATTATGTCTCTATTATGATGTCATGTAGGGAAATTGATGAGAATAATTTGGTTGTAGATGAGTTGTCCGTCCAATTCAATGAAATTAGGAGAATCTGAGGGTTAATTAGTGATTGACACGGTTAATCTGGGGCATTGTCATTCGTAATTCAATGAAAACGTAACTGGAAATAAAGTTATATGCATATAAATCATGTGTGGATAAGGAAACCTCTAGCTAGTTCACCATCCATCCTAAAAACCCAATTTCGTCTAAATCTGCCTAGTTTAAAGCCTGTGTTAGTTTTAACTTAGTTTCACTCTAAAACCAATCCCCCTTCACTTGTTTGAGTCAAATTAGTTAGAATCTGTCTTAGTCCGTGTCTTTGTGTGTTTTGAGTCAAGTTTAATTCAATTTTCGTCCAAAGTTGTGTCTAGTGTCTAGAATCTGTCCAATTAGTGTTTTAAGCAGTTTTGAGTGTTTTGAACCTGTTTTGAGTCTTACTAGTTTATTTAGAGTCTTTTGAGTCTTGTTTTGCTTATTTGAGTCAGTTTGTGTTAGATGTGTTAGATTAGCAAGCCCTCCTAATCCCCGGTCCAGAACGATCCCTACTTGCGTTTATACTACAATTGATAACAAGAGGGTTTAATTTGTGTGCTTAACTTTAATCACATCATATTGCACTAATCAATTCCCAGATTTCCCTAAGTTCATTGAATTGAATGGATAACGCATCACAACCAAATTATTCTTATCAAGTTCCCTAACTATGGAATACGCATGATAGAGATACATATCAAAGATCATTAAGTACCATGGAAATCGTAAACATTGACAAGGCATTCATAACTATGGAATACGCATGTTACTCTTGCCTAGGATTTACTTAACACAATTGTGACTAGCAATCTTTACTACTTGTGAATATAAGTTCCTAACGATTAGGTGAAATTCCTTTATATCCTAGCATCAAATTCATGCATGCAAACTAAGTATGCATCCTTAATCAACACACAAGAACAAGTTCTTAATAAAACAGTTAAGCAAACCACATTCACAATTTATGAAACAATAACTGAAGGTAATCAATTCATATTAAACATATGTCCATGGCTTTGATTCCACCTCTAACTACAACGGAATTAGTTCCACATGTTCAACATAATTGAAAAGCAAGTTAAATTAAACATGAAAACGAAACAAGAGAAGAAAGAACTCCTCCTTCTCCAATGGAAGCCACGGCAAGGCCTTGTCTTCCCTTCTCTGCAGCAAAATATGGATTCCTGAATGTATATGGGGGTGGGTGGATGGTATGGTGCGGCAGAGGGTGAATTAGATCAGAAACTATGGAGAATGGTGAGGGAAGGGCGCAGCAGAGAGTGGTGGGTGATTTCTGGCGTGAATGATGTATATGGAGGGTGGTGAAACCTGCGGCAACCCTCTAAACTTGTATATATAGGCACCACAAACCCTAGGGTAATCAGATTAGGGCTAGGACTCAGCATAAACAAGGAATTAGGGCCCTAGGTGCGGCAGAAATTGTGAATCCGTTAGGAAAAAGGATTGTGGCCCAATTGATTTCTGAAAAGGATTTGTAGAACCCAAATCCACAAGGAAAAGGCTTAATAAGTCAGAATCCAAGAGGGAATGGGAGTGAGAAGGCACGGCACAAAGGGATAAGGCAGGGAGCCTTGCAAGGCAAGGAAAAGACCTTCTAGAAAGGAGGGAGGCGCCAGATTTTTAGGCTTCTAGAAAGAATGTGTTTCTGGGCAGATTTTGGGGTTTCTAGAAGAGTTTGGGGCACCACTTTTGTAGGAGAATGGATAAGACTTCTAGAAATCAGGTTTTAAGTCCCCTAAACTGAAGAAAACAGGTTAGGATAAGATTAGGATAAGATAAGATAAGATAAGGTTGTTTTGGATAATGTTTTGGATAATTCTCCTTCTTTTGAGCTGATTCCTTATCTTCTTATCTTTGACTTCTTTCTTCCATCTTCTTAGCTGATTTCAAGCCTTTATATCTTCAATTTCGTCCATCAACTTGCCTCTATGCTTGCACTACCCAATCTTGGCCCAAAAATGCTCTAGAATGCTCCAAATTGCTTCTTTTTGCCATTTTGACACTTAGAACCTACAAACACACGAAAATAGCTTAAAATACAAAATTAACTAAGAACTAACAATGTAAATGCATGAAAACAAGCTAACTAAGTCGCATAAATATGCTCCTATCAAATTCCCCCACACTTAGCTTTTGCTAGTCCTCGAGCAAAACAAACAAACAAAACAAAACCTAAACCTTCCAATGTTTGCCTCAGGGATTTCCAATGAAAGATAACATGTTAAAAATCATTACGTACATAGATTTTAGTTATCCTTACTCTCGAACTTATACTTAATCATAGTTACTACTCACTAGCTCGCATTTAATCAATTAAAACAACTTTTTGAATGTAGTAACATGCCTTAGAGAATCCCTCAATTCCTTACTAGATATGCACTCTATTTTCACTCAGATTGTCTGACTACACTCCCTACACTAGGTATATGTGAGAAGATTGATGTAAACATGAAAAACTAAACACTCACATAAGTCGTGACTATTGGTGGAGCGTTCTTAGGTGTTGTCTATCTTTGTTTTTGATGTTTCAATTCAGTTTTCTTTGTTTAATTGCTATCATGAGGAACTAAACCCCTATTAGTTAGGGGGGGAATCTGAAGCCATGGATATATGTTTCTTATGATTTGATTTACTCCAGTTACGAGTTCATAAATTATGAATGTGGGTTGCTTATCTATTTTATTAAGAACTTGTTCTTGTGTGTTGATTAAGGATGCATACTTAGTTTACATGCATGAATTTGATGCTAGGATATAAGGGAATTTCACCTAATCGTTATGAACTTATATTCACAAGAGTTCAAAGTGAATGGACATCGATTGAAGCCTTATTATGAGCACTTTGAAGAGCACATTGCGGAGGACATATCTTTTAATGTCGTGGGCCCCATTGAAGAATAGAAGGAAGGTTCGTCCGGCTGGAAGGCGTTAAAGCGAGCGCTTCTTGGGAGGCAACCCATACAAATAAAGAGGACCTAGGAATTCTCCGGCTCTACAACCAGATTTGCGTTTCTAAACCCTACTCTTTATTGCTTTTACTTTGCCATCTCTGTTATGTTTGTTAGTTGTGTTGTTTGCTTGCTTGTGTGTGAGTCTATGCTTGAAACATTGAGGACAATGTTTGGTTTAAGTGTGGGGGGGGGGTAACAAAGTGTTTTTGCATGAAATTCGTGGGTTTTTATCACCTATCACTTTGAATGTTGTTTTCAGTGTTTTTAAGTGTTTTTAAGCTGTTTTGTGTGTTTGTGTCTTAGGGTACCTTCCAACACAATGATGAGGATTTGGTTTTTAATTGCATAACTGTTAAAGAAAGTTACAAACATGGATGGAAGTTTGATATGCTCTTTTGTTTATGCTTGGTTATAGTTGACATTCATGGATTCACATGTAATCACAAAAAGGATAAAATCAGTTTTTGTAACATGCTTGAAGGAAGTAACTCAAACTAACGCTACAACTCTGAGAGACTTGAGCCTTTAACGTTCTTTGGAGAGTTAAAAATCTGTGCATTCTTTGTTTTCTAAAGTCGTTGCATGATCTCATTATTCTTTGCTTGGTTGCTACTTGGAATGCGTTTCAGCATTTAGTTCCAAATACTAGAACTCATACCTGTTTCATTCAAAGCATGAAATTGATTAGCATAACACATAATCAAGATGAAGTTGTTTAGTTTAAAACCAAGAGCCAAATAGCCGTACCCCATGTTCATTTGATTTGTAGGTTTAGCCTTTTGAGCCATGTTTAGCCTATTTTCTTTGTTAGCCACATTATCCTTACCTAGCCTAGATTAGGACCATCCTTACCCTTGTTCGTAAGGCATAGTGAGCATGACCTAAGAATGAATTCCCTTTGTTCGTTATTGGGCGGCAAACGAGTGTGGGGGAAGGGATTTATGTGTCTGATTGTGTGCCAACAATATCAACAAGGGCACGGGTACAAGAAAAAAAAAAAAAAAAAAAAAAAAAAGAAAGAAGAAAATTCGTGAGAAAAAGAAAAGAAAAAGAAAAGTATGTGAAAAAGTGTGAAAAGTGTTCAAAATAAGTGAGAATGAGCTCACAAGTGTTGGTTGTTGAAGAAAGGGTCCAAAAAGTTGAATTTGGCCCTAAATATGTGTGATCTTCCCCTTATGTATCAAAGTGTGCGGCTGCATTCAAGAAAGGGTGTTCTAAGTGTCATATTCATTACTTTGCTTGCTATTGCTTTAAGAACGTTTGTTTTCTTTACCTTTTTTGTTAGCCAATACCCCTTAGCCCCGTTACAACCCTATACTTCAATCTTGAGTGTTGTGCGTTTCAATATGTGGAGTTTGAATTTGGTATGAGCATATGGTGTCCCTGGTTCTCGCGTCTAAGTAGTAGCATTCCGTTCATGAGATTATATATAAACATGTATTCCAGAAATTGCTTTTCTTGTTATACTCATATGTGAGTATTAGTTTTCATATTTACATCAATCTTCTCACATATACCTAGTGTAGGGAGTGTAGTCAGAAAACCTGTGTAATTGAGTGCATATCTAGTAAGGAATTGAGGGATTCTCTAAGGCATGTTACTACATTCAAAATGTTGTTTTAATTGATTAAATGCGAGCTAATGAATGGTAACTATGTTTAAGTATGTGCTCAAGGGTAGGGATAACTAAAATCTGTGGGAGTAATGATCTTTGGCATGTTATGTAGCATTGAAAATCCCTGAGGTGAACGTTGGAAGGTTTAGGTTATGTTTTGTTTTGTTTTGCTCGAGGACTAGCAAAAGCTAAGTGCGGGGGAATTTGATAGGAGCATATTTATGCTACTTAGTTAGTGTGTTTTCTTGCATTTGCTTAGCTATTTGTTGCTTAGTATAGTGTTTAAAGTCATTTTCGTGTATTTTTAGGTCCAAGAAGCAAAGTTGGCAAGAAGATGCATTTTGGAGCATTTTAGAGCAAATCTGGGCTTGGAGTGGATAGCACATGCAGTGGGCATGAAGATGGACGAATTTGGAGCCCAAATGGAGCTAGGAATATGTTTCAAGGTTGGAGAAATAAATTCAAATCATTGAAGATAAGGAATCAGCTCAAAAGAAGGAGAATTATCCAAAACATTATCCAAACAACCTTATCTTATCTTATCTTATCCAATCCTTATCTTATCTTAACAAACCTTATCCTATCCTAATCCTTTTCTAATTCAATTCCTGATGCATTAAGGGTTTATTTTCTGATTGGGGGACATTTAAATTAAGCTTCTAGAAACCCTAAGCCTTGCCGCACCCTTATCCCTTTTCCTAGATGGTTTTAGTTCTTCTAGAAGACCAAATATCCTGTTAGGAAACCACACATATCTGCCGCATGGAATCCTTGTCCTTTGGGATTTCCTACCTTCTAGATGGCCTATTCCTGATGGGTTTAGGTTGTGCAATCCTTCTCTGATTCATAAGGCAATGCCGCACCTTAACCCCTATAAATAGCCTTCCTGCCGTGCCATTTAAATCATCAAGCCTTCCATTCATTCTCTGCCTTCACACACCCAGTCATCTGCCAGTTCTTCCTCCAAAACAACCCCCTACGCCATTCATCATCATCCATCCTTCACCAAACCCGTCCCCAAAACCCAGAAAACCCCTCTTGTGCCGCAGCTATTCAAGGAAGGAAGGAGAAGGTGCCACTCTAAGTCGTGACTATTGCTGGAGCGTTCTTAGGTGTTGTCTATCTTTGTTTTTGATGTTTCAATTCAGTTTTCTTTGTTTAATTGCTATCATGAGGAACTAAACCCCTATTAGTTAGGGGGGGAATCTGAAGCCATGGATATATGTTTCTTATGATTTGATTTACTCCAGTTACGAGTTCATAAATTATGAATGTGGGTTGCTTATCTATTTTATTAAGAACTTGTTCTTGTGTGTTGATTAAGGATGCATACTTAGTTTACATGCATGAATTTGATGCTAGGATATAAGGGAATTTCACCTAATCGTTATGAACTTATATTCACAAGTAGTAAAGGTTGCTAGTCGTAATCATGTTAAGTAAACCCTAGGTTGGATTAACATGCATCTTCCATAGTTATGAATGCCTTGTCAATGTTCATGATTTCCATTGAACTTAATGATCTTTGTTGAATGTCTCTATCATGCGTATTCCATAGTTAGGGAGTTTGAGAAAGAATAATTTGGTTGTGATGCGTTATCCATTCAATTCAATGAATCTAGGGAAATCTGGGAATTGATTAGTTCAATACAATTAATTCGGAGCATTGTCATTCATGGTTTATCGAAAGAGTAACTGGGAATCAAGTTGTATGCATATGTTCATGTGTGGATGAGGATCCCTCTAACTAACCTTTCACCCTTCTTAATTCATCAGAATTCGTTTTTCTTAAAAGTTTGGTTACAAGTTTTAGTTTTAACTTCAATCTCGTCAAAACAATCCCCCTTGCTTTTAAGTCTTGTTTTTAGAGTCTAAATCTGTTTTCTTTTAGTCTTTTGAGTCAAGTCATAACATATTTTCGTCCAAATTCTTCCTTAGTGCTCAGAACCGCCCAGAAAGTGGTTTTAAGGCAGTTTTGAGTGTTTGTTTGCTGTTTTGAGTCTTTTGAGTCTAGATTAGTGTTTTAAACTGTGTTTTTACGTTTTTGAGTCGGTTTCAAGTGTTTAGCAATCCCTAGTTAATCCCCGGCCTAGAACGATCCCTACTTACATTATTGCTACAATTGTCAAAAATAGGGTTTAATTTGTGTGTCAAGTAATTTTCACATCAAATTCAACCTTTTTGGACCCTTTCTTCAACAACCAACACTTGTGAGCTTTAATCTCACTTATTTTGAACACTTTTCACACTCTTTCACATACTTTTCTTTTTCTTTTCTTTTTCTCACGAATTTTCTTCTCTTTTTTTTTTTTTTTTTTTCCTTCTCACCCGTGCCCTTTTTGATATTTTGGCACACAAAACCTTCTCCCACACTTGTTTGCTGCCTAATAACGATCAAAGGGAATTCACTCTAGGTCATGCTTCACTACGCCTTAAGAACAAGGGTAAGGATGGTCCTAATCTAGGCTAGGTAAGGATAATGTAGGCTAACAAAGAAAATAGGCTAATTATGGCTCAAAGGGGTTAAACCTACAATACATATGCAAAGGGTTAGGCTTTTTGGCTCTGGTTTTGAACTAAACAACTTCATCTTGTTATTTGTTATGCTAATCAATTTCATGCTTTGAATGAAATGGGTATAAGTTCTAGTATTTGGATCTAAATAATGAAATGCATTCTAAGTAGCAACCAAGCAAAGAATGATGAGATCATGCAACGACTTTAGAAAACAAAGAATGTCAAGATTAATAACTCTCCAAAGAACGTATAGGCTCAAGTCTCTCAGGGTTGTAGTGCTAGTTTGAGTTACTTCCTTCAAGCATGTTACAAAAACTGATTTTATGCTTTTTGTGATTACATGGGAATTCATGAGTGTCAACTATAACCAAGCATAAACAAAAGAGCATATCAAACTTCAATCCATGTTTGTAACTTTCTTTAACAGTCATGCAATTAAAAACCAAATCCTCATCATTGTGTTGGAAGGTACCCTAAGACACAAACACACAAAAACGACTCTTTTTGGTATTTTCAAAACGTTTTCGATTTTTTTTTCAAAATTTTCCCGTATTTTTCTGTCCACATAAAAACACTTCAAAACACATAAAAAACACTC
The DNA here is from genome assembly GCA_024362995.1 of Heteromeles arbutifolia. Taxonomy (NCBI): domain Eukaryota; kingdom Viridiplantae; phylum Streptophyta; class Magnoliopsida; order Rosales; family Rosaceae; genus Heteromeles; species Heteromeles arbutifolia. Next base: position 29,329,737 of record JANCRC010000002.1, on the reverse strand, counting down.
AAAAACAGTGAAAAACAACCTTAGAAGTGATAGGTGATAAAAACCCACGAATTTTTCAATGAAAACACTTGTTTACCCCCCCACACTTAAACCAAACATTGTCCTCAATGTTTCAAACATAGACTCACACACAAGCAAGCAAACAACACAACTAACAAACATGACAAATATGGCAAAGTAAAAGCAATAAAGAGTAGAGTTTAGAAACGCAAATCTGGTTATGGAGCCGGAGAGTTCCTAGGTCTTCTTTATTTGCATGGGTTGCCTCCCAAGAAGCGCTTGCTTTAACGTCTTCCAGCCGAACGAACCTTCCTTCTATTCTTCAATGGGGTCCACGGCATGGAAGGGTATGTCTTCCACGGTATGCTCCTTAAAATTCCCGTACATTGGCTCTATGAATGGAAAGGGATAGTAATCCTTCCTGATTGGGGCGTTGAGCATCGTAAACTCAATGTAATCATTCCCACCAGCTTGGATTCGATTGGGAACCTGCACCATAGGAGGTAACAACCTATTAGCTGAAATTGGAATCGAAATAGGAATAGGTTGCTCACCAATGTTCTGCAATGAAGTGGCAGCACTATCAACAAATGCATGTGGGGTGCTCTCGGCTAGATTTGGGGATTTAAGGGTTGTGGCCGTGCAATCCTTGTGCTTCACTCCAATTCCCTCTTCGTTGGTGGTTCGAAATGCATCCTTCTTGATTGGTGCTGAATGTTTCTGCCCTTTATTTTTTATTACATCAATGACAAAACAAGAACGAACGTCTCAATAGATTCAGAAACATTAAAATTAATCATATCACCACCAAACGCCATAGTTACTGCTCCCTTGGCCACATCAATCTTGGTTTGAGTTGTTTTCATGAAAGGTCGTCCAAGTAAGATTGGCAAAGTTGGAGAGTGGGCTGAATCCTCCATGTCAAGCACATAGAAATCTGCAGGAAAAATCAAGTGGTCTACCTGCACCAAAACATCTTCCAAAACTCCTTTCGGATATGCATTAGATCGATCGGCTAATTGGATAATAACACCATCATTTTTAAGCTCACCTAGATTCATAGATGCATAAACAGAATATGGCATGACATTTATTGATGCACCTAAATCTAGCATAGCATGTTCAAACCTTGTATTGCCAATAACACAAGGGATAGTGAAACTACCTGGATCTTTGCATTTAGGTGGTAGCTTTCTTTGCAACATAGCAGAGACATTTTCACTTACATGTACGACTTCTTTCTCTCGAATCCGTTTCCTTGTTGTGCAAAGCTTCTTCAAAAACTTAGCGTACTTCGGGATTTGCTTTATAGCATCAAGGAGCGGAATATTGACATGCACCTTCCTAAAGGTCTCTAGAATGTCTTTTTCATTCTCTTCGTTCCTAGCTTGCATAAACCTGCTAGGAAAGGGTGCATTTAGTGGAATAGAACTTGAAGAATTCGATTTTGGACTTACCTTGGTGGTTGGGGACGGCATAGGTGCATTTGAAGGCTGCGGCATTGTTTCTTTCTTCCTTGCCGTGGCTTCCTCATTCCCTTCTTCTTGCATCAGTTTGTTATCCTTGTGGTGGCCTTGTTGAGATACTTTCGAATGGTCTCCAAGTTCCTTACCACTTCTCAATATAATGGCTATGGCATATTCAAATCCTCCCTTTGGATTCACAATGGTTGAGCTAGGAAGTTTGCCTTGTTCTCGGAATTGTCCTATGAACTCCGCCATCTGCCCCATTTGTTTCTTTAAATCGTTCACCTCTTTGTCTCTAATTTGCATGCTCTGCGACATAGAAGTTAGTAATTGAAAAATCTGATCATTATTAATGGACGTACCTGATTTGGTTTGGGCAGGTTGTTCTTGGGGTTGTGTGGGTGCGTATGGTTTTGAATAGAAACCCAGCGGTTGATGCCTAAATCCACTTTGTTGTTGTGGTTGTTGAGGCTCCCTCCACTTGAAATTTGGATGATCTCTCCAGCCCAGATTGTAAGTGTTAGAGTACGGATCATTGCGTGGCTGATTTTGGCTCCCAAAACCCATGGCATTGGCAGATTCCCACCCTCCATTCTCAATCAACTGAGGGCATTGATCGTTGAGGTGCCCTTGCATAGAACACACGCCACATACACTTTGTGTAATCCCTTGCAATTTCGATCCATCGATAACCTGTGACAAAAGAACAGTGAGATTAGCCATTTGAGATTGAAGTTCAGAAATTGCATTTACCTCATTCACTTGTTGTTGCCGTGGGGGGTCTCTTTGTCCAAGGCCTTTGTATTGTTATGCATTCAAAGCTCGGTTGGCGATTAGGATCTTTGCAGCCATTGGTGTTTTGTCAACCAATGCACCTCCCGCTGAAGCATCTAGCATTTGTCGCTCAATTGGAAGAAGTCGTTCATAGAAGTATTGCAGTAAAAGTTCCTCTTTCATTTGATGTTGAGGACATGAGGCGACAAGGGCCTTAAAACGCTCATAGTATGCTGGGAATGTCTCTCCTTTGCTTTGTTGAATTCCACTAATCTTCTTCCTTAAGAGAATGACTCTCGAAATGGGGAAGAACTTCTCTAAAAACGCCCTCTTCATGCTTTCCCAAGAAGTGACCGTTCCGGGTGCTAATTCATAAAGCCAATCTTTAGCCTTTTCCAAAAGAGAGAATGGAAAAACCTTCATCATCAAAATGTTCCCATCGACATTGATGGGTGTCATGCTCGAACAAACCACTTCGAACTCCTTAAGATGCTTGTTTGGATCTTCCATGGACATCCCATGGTATTTAGGAATGTAGTGCAACAAGCTTGACTTCAATTCGAACTCATCGGTCTTGCCTTGAGCAGCCGCGGGGTATTGAATGCAAAGGGGTGCGGCATTGGCCAACCCCGAGGCTGAAAGTTCCTTGATTGTATGATTATCCATAGCCATGGCTTGTTCTTCTTCTTCAAATTCAGATTCGGCCTCTGAGCTTGAACTAGGTTCACTAGATTCTCGATGCCTCCTCTTCCTTCTCAATGTTCGTTCAAAATCGTCGTCAAACTCCAAGATATGCTCACGAACTGTTTGAGAACTTCGAGTCATAAACTAGTACCTAAAACAAGAAAACAAAACAAAATCAGAAAACAAAGTAAAACAAAACACACGGCAAACAAGGGATTAGCAAATTTGCTAATCCCCGGCAACGGCGCCAAAATTTGATGTGAAAATTAACTTGACACACAAATTAAACCCTATTGATGACAATTGTAGCAATGATGTAAGTAGGGATCGTTTTAGACCGGGGATTAACTAGGGATGCTAATCAACACAAATAAGACTCAAAAACACTAAACTAGACTCTATAGACTCTAAACTAACTTAAAACACTAAAAACAGCAAGAAACAATAAAAAAGACTCAAATCTAAACCTATCAATTGGTTTTGACGAAAATAGAACTAAAAAGACTCAAACAACTAAAAGAAAACAGGTTTTGACTCTAAAAACAAGATTAAATGAAAGGGGGATTGTTTTTGACGAAATTAAGACTTAAAACAGAAATTTTGCATAAAAACTTTAGAAAAACGAGTTTGGTGATTTAAAACGGGTGAAAGGCTAGTTAGAGGGCCCTTCTCCACACATGAACATATGCATATAAATTGATTTCCAGTTATTCTTTCGACAAACCATGAATGACAATGCCCCAAATTAATTGTGTAGAACTAATTAATCATCAGATTTCCCTAGACTCATTGAATTGGAAGAAAAGCATACGACAACCCAAATCATTCTTTATTAAGCTCCCTAACTATGAAAAGCATGATAGAGACACAAAACAAAGATCATTAAGCTTTGTGAAAATCATAAGCATTGACAAGGCATTCGTGACTATGAAAAGCATGACACTCCTGCCAGGAATTCACTTAACGCGATCGTGACTAGCAACCTCCACTACTTGTAAATATAAGTTCATAACGATTAGGTGAAATTCCCTTATATTTTAGCATCAAATTCATGCATGCAAACTAAGTATGCATCCTTAAACAACACACAAGAACAAGTTCTTAATAAAACAGTTAAGCAAACGACATTCACAATTCATGAAATCATAACTGGAGGAAATCAATTCATATAAAACATATGTCCATGGCTTTGAATTCGCCTCTAACTATAAAGAATTTAGTTCCTCATGTTCGCAATCAAACAAATATAAATAAAATTAAACATTGAAAACAAAGGATAGAAAACACCTAGAAAACGCTCCAGATTCCTTCCTTCCTTCCTTGCTTTTAAGTTGCGACACAATGAGGATATGGCTGAATGGTAGTGCAGAGATGTGTGAATGAGAGATGGTGGGTTCAATGGTGCAGCAAATATGTGAATATATAGAGGGAGGGTGCGGCACAATTAGATGGTGTAGGAAAAAGATTACAAAATGTAGTTTGTTTAGGAAAATAAAACATAATCCTAAGGGGAAAGGGTTTATGTAATCCTAGCAGGAAATAGGACATCTAGAAGGCCAAAAACCAAAGGGAATTAGGATAAAGGTGCGGCTGGATCATGCATCTAGAAGGCTTGGGGCGCCACTTTTTTAGGGACTTCTAGAAAGAGTGTTATTTGGCTGATTTTGGGGATTCTAGAAAGGGATAGGTGCGGCACCTTTATAGGAAGGGATAAGGTTCCTAGAAATCAGGTTTTAAGGTCTCCTAAACTGAAATTGAATCCCTTTTGCAGCAGGAATTAAGTTAGGAAAGGATTAGGATAGGATAGGATAAGGCATGGTAAGATAAGATAAGATAAGGTTTGGATAAGAGAAGGATAAGATAAGGTAGTTTGGATAATGTTTTGGATAATTCTTCTTCTTTGTAGCTGATTCCTTATCTTCTTTGACTTGGATTTATTTCTTCAACTCTTTTGCACATTCCTAGCCTCTCTTGAACTTCAAATTCGTCCATCCATCTTGCTCCAATCTTGTGATATCCATTCTTGGCCCAAAACTGCTCTAAAATGCTCCAAATTGCATCATTTTGCATACTTTGCTTCTAGGACCTACAAACACACGAAAATGACTTAAGACACTATAATAAGCAACAAATAACTAAGTAAATGCAAGAAAACACACTAACTAAGTCGCATAAATATGCTCCTATCAGCGATCGTTTATAAGCGACCTCCACTACTTATGAATATAAGTTTGTAACTATTAGGTGAAACTCCCTTATACTCTAGCATCATATTCATGCATGCAAATTAAGTGTGCACTCTTAATAAACATACACAAATAAGTTATCAATCAAGCAGTTAAACAAATTGAATTCATAACTTATGAAATCACAACTGAAGGTAATCAATTCATATTGCAAGTATGTTCATGGCTTTGAATCTTCCCCTAGCCAAAAGGGATTTAGTTCCTCATAATCGCAAAACAAAGAATAACAAGTTTGTACATTGAAAACAAAAGAAAGAAAACACCGAAACGCTCCAGCGATCCAAACTGAACAGCAAGCATGTTCAAGAACTTCCCTTCCCTTCCTTGATTGCGACACAAGGTTTTGTGGTAGGTTTTGGGGATTATGGAGGGTGGAGAAGGATGGGATTATGGTTAGGATGGATGTATGGTGCGGCAAGGGTTGTTTTTGGTCAGAAACTATGGAGAATGGTGAAGGAAGGGTGCGGCAGAGAGTGGTGGATGATTTCTGGCGTGAATGGGTGAATGAATGATTTTTTGTGGCTGCAACAAGGAAGTTTATGTTAAAGGTTTCAGGAATTAAAACCCTAGGTTATGTAGGTAAACAGAAATTAAGTCAAAAGCTCTAAAAAGAGGAAACAAAATCAGAAAACTGAGGGAAAGTGCAAGGGATTTGCGGCAAGGATCTAAATTAAAAAGGGAATGTGCTTTAAATGCAAGAAATAGGAAAGAAAGAACTCCCCCTTGCACGGCAAGGAAGAGGGAAGGTCCAAAGGGTGCGGCAAGGGCTTTAATAGTGCAAGGAATGTTCACTTTGTGTCCTAAAATGCATAGGAGGCCTTCAATGTTGCTGGAACTTAGGAATATTTAGGTTTAGGAAAGGTCAAACCAAAATAGGAAACCTTGGCTTAACTTTCTTACTTCAAGTTGGAATCCTTGTTTGAGTAGGAATCCTTCTTCAATTAGGAATCCTAACATCTTCAAGTCTTCAATTTCGTCCATTCCTTTTGCTCCAAACATGTGATATTCATTCCAAGCCCAATTTTGCTCCAAAAGGCTCCAAAATGCATCTTCATGCATACTTTGTCCTTAGAATCTGAAAACACACGAAAATGACTTTAAACACTAAAATAACTAAGGAAACACAACATAAATGCACAAGAACAAGCCAATTAAGTCGCATAAATATGCTCCTATCAATAGCCCATCATCCATCAATGCACCAAATTTCGTGCAAATCTGTCTAGTTCTAGTTTCTGTCTTGTTTTTTGTTTAATATCGTCCAAAACCCAATTCCCCTTTAATTGAGTGTGTTAGATTAGTTAGAAGTGTGTTTAAATCTGTCCAATTTAGTGTTTTGAGTCTTACTAGTCTAGAATTCGTCCAAATCAGTCCCTAGTGGCTGTTTTGAGTCTTTTTGGTTGCTTTAAGTTTGTTTTGAGTCTTGTGAGTCTTGTTAAGTGTTTTTAAGTTGTTTTTGTGTTTTTAAGTCAGTTTAGAGTAGATTAGCAATCTCTCCTAATCCCCGGTCTAGGACGATCCCTACTTGCATCTATACTACAATTGTTAACAAGAGGGTTTAATTTGTGTGCTGTTTTACATCACATCCCAAAGTATGCAAGAAAGTGCATTTTGGAGCAAAATTGGGCTTAGAATGGATATCACATCCTTGGAGCAAAATGTATGGACGAAATTGAAGACTTGATGATGCAAGGATTCCTAATCAACGAAGGATTCCTACTCAAACAAGGATTCCTAATCAACGAAGGATTCCTAATTGAAGATGGATTCCTACTTGAAGTAGGAAAGTTCAGCCAAGGTTTCCTTTTTTGGTTTGACCTTTCCTAATCCTAAATATCCCTAAGTTCCAGCAACAATGATGATCTCTTATGCATTTTAGGACACAAACTAAACATGTCCTTGTTTCCCTTTTGATGTGATAAAAATTAAGCACTCAAATTAAACCCTCTTGTTGTCAAATCGTAGTATGAATGCAAGTAGGGATCGTTCTAAACCGGGGATTAGGAGCGCTTGCTAAAACCTCTAAACTGACTCAAAACACAAAAATGATAGGAGCATATTTATACAACTTAGTTAGCTTGTTTTCATGCATTAACGTCCTTAGTTCTTAGTTAATTTTGTATTTTGAGCTATTTTCGTGTGTTTGTAGGTTCTAAGTGTCAAAATGGCAAAAAGAAGCGATTTGGAGCATTCTAGAGCATTTTTGGGCCAAGATTGGGTAGTGCAAGTATGGAGGCAAGTTGATGGACGAATTTGAAGATAAAAAGGCTTGAAATCAGCCACAAAACACTCTTTCTAGAAGTTCTATCCCTTGTCCTACAAAAGTGGCGCCCCAAACCCTTCTAGAAGTCCCAAAATCAGTCATAAAACACATTCTTTCTAGAACCCTAAAAATCTGGCCCCTCCTTCCTTTCCAGAAGGCCTTTGCCTTGCCTTGCACTCAATTCCCTTTCCTCTAATTGTGCCGCACCCTAGGCCTTTATTCCTTAATTTCTGTTAAGTCCAAGTACCAATCTGATTTCTCTAGGGTTTTGGGATGCCTATATATACATATTTTAGGGTTTTGCCGCAGAGACCACCGATTCACCACAGAAATTCATTCAGCCGCACTCCATTAACCATTCTACACATCCAGACACAATTCCAGCCATCCTCCTTCCCTTGCCGCAACTCATATCCAACCTAAACCCATCTCTGACCCTTTCATACATCCATACACATCCTTGGACTCTTGTGTTGCAGCAACGTGGGGAAGAAGAAGAACCTCGGCGTTTCATGCTTGCAGATTGGAGCGTTTTAGGTGTACTTCGTTCTTGTTTCCAATGTTTATTTTGTTATTACTTTCTGATTTTTCTGTAATCATGAGTGGCTAAATCCCTATTTAGTTAGGGGGAAGTTTGAAGCCATGAACATGTTTGAGATATGAATTGATTTCTTCCAACTGTGATTTGTTAAGTTGTGAATGCAATTCAATTATCTATTTTAATAATAACTGAAACACACCAAAACAGCTTAAAAACACTTAAAAACAGCAAGGAACAACATTAGAAGTTACGGGTGATAAAACCCTACGAATTTGCATCAAAACACTTTGGTTACCCCCCCCCCCAACACTTAAATCAAACATTGTCGTCAATGTTTCAAGCATAAACTAACACAAATAAACAACAAGCAAACAAAACAGCAACGAAACAATAAACAAGGCAGAAACAAAAACAACAACAAAGAGAAGGGTTTAGGAATGCAAATCTGGAATTGGAGTGCTCCCTAGGTCTTCCTTTGTTGAATGCATGGCTTGCCTCCCAAGTAGCGCTTGCTTTTACATCGTGCAGCCAGACGATACCTCCAATTAAGCTTCATTGGAGGCCACGGCATGTAAGTGATCTTCAAATGGGAGGTGATACTTGAAATGATCCGTCAATGGTTTAAATTCTAGTGTGGGTGCCTGAATCATTAAAATCAGCCAGTTAGTAGAAAACAAAATCAAAATTGGAGAAGATGGCTTACTTGCTTGCTCCGACACAAACTCAATTACAAACACCACATCTTTGAATGTTTCAGGTATTTTAAACTTGGCCAGATTTACTATGATGGTTGTGACTTGTCCCGTGTCATAAAATTGAACTTCTTTGGGCTTTGTTGTCTCATGAACATCCTCCTTGATGCATTCTTCATATGCTCCAGCCAGTTCTTGCTCTTGAATCATTCTTCTCGATGTACAAGGTTCTTTGAACACTGCAACACAATCTGGAACTTGATTTGGTGTGCCAAGAATTGGGATATCAATTTGCACATTTGGAAAGGTTTGCATGATGTCCTTTTCACTCTCTTCTTTCTTGGGAATCAAAAACCTGCGAGGAAAAGGGACATTTGGAGGAATAACATTAGAATTAAATGAATTTGGGACGTCCTTACTTGTGGTGGGTGGTTGGGAGGGCTTAGGGGGCTACGGCAAGGGTTGTTCTTCTCTTGTTGTGGGTGTGTCTTCTTCCTCCTCCTCAATCAGCAGCTCCACATCCACTTCTAGGCTATGTTTGGATGTTTTTAGGTCAGCTCCAACCTCCATAGCACTTTCCAAAGTGATAGCTTCAGCAATTTCAAAGTCTCCCATCGAATTGACAGTAGTTGAGTTGGAGAGTTCACGTTGTTCTTGAATTTGTACCATGAGCTCTGCAATCTGCCCAATTTGCTTTTCCAAATGGTCCACCTTTTTGTTTTGGTTTTCTTGTCCCTGAGATAAAGAAGTGAGTAACTCAAGAATTTTATCATTATCCATTGACGAACCTGAACTTGGTTGGGCCGAATATGGTTGAGGCTGTGGTGGTTCATATGGCGTTGTATAGAACTCCCCAGATGGCTGCCAATATCTTTCTTGGTGTGAGCCCTGCGTGACAGAAGTTAGTACATCAAGAATTTCATCATAAGTCATGGACATACTTGAATTCGATTGGAATTGTTGTGGGGAAGGCTGTGGTGGCTGCATAGGTCTTGAGTAGAACTCCTCTTCTTGCTGCCAATATCCACCTTGTTGGAATTGTTGAGGTTCTCCCCACATATAATCTGAATAATTTCTCCAATCGGAATTGTAAGCATTGGAAAACATGTTGTCCCTTGATTGGCTATGGCCTTGATAACCCCAAGCATCTTCATTCGCAGCTAATTGAGAACATTGATGAGTTGGATATCCTTGCCCATAGGACACACCACATGTAGGGACACTTTGCATTATGGTCCTTTAGGCATATTGTGACAATTGAGAAGTAAGTTTCGCCAATTGAGCTTGAATGGTAGCAAAATCCATGTCTTACTTCTCTAATACCTGAAAATCAAGGAAACAAAACTAAATCAAATATCAAAAGTAAAAGACACAAACAAAAACAAAGAGGATTAGCTAAAGAAAACAAGAAAACAACACAAAGTCAGAAACAAAAACAAAAACAAAATAAACGAAAAGAAAAGAACCAAGGGATTAGCACAGTTGCTAATCCCCGGCAACGGCGCCAAAAATTTGATGCGAAATATATAAGCACACAAATTAAACCCCCTTTTTATCAATTGTAGCGAAGTATGTAAGTAGGGATCGTTCTAGGCCGGGGATTAGGAGGGATTGCTAAATCACTTGAAAACTGACTCAAAAACTTAAAACAAAGTTAAAACACTAAATTAGACTCAAAGAATGCAAAACTATACTTTAAAACACTAAAACAAACCAAAAGACTCAAAACAGCAAACAAACACTCAAAACTGTCTTAAAACCACTTTCTGGGCAGTTTTGAACACTAAGGAAGAATTTGGACGAAAACAGTTCATAACTTGACTCAAGACACTTAAAAACACAAACTAAAATCACTTTCTAACTAATTTGACACTTCAAAATAAAGGGGGAAATGGTTTTGACGAATTTGAAAACAAAACATAAACTTTGTAAAACAAAACAGATTTTAAAATGAATTTGGTTAAAGTGAATGGTGATGTGAAATTAAATCGCACACAAACTTAAACCCTTATCAATGTAGTATGTGAAAGTAGGGATTGTTCTAAGCCGGGGATTAAAGGGATTGCTAATCGACACAAATTAGACTCTAAAACAATAAACTGGACTTTAAACAATGAAAACAAGTACTAGGGATCAATTTGGACGAATTTTTACTCTAGACACCTTAAACAACCTAACTTGACTCAAATAACTCAAAACAAACTCAAAACAACAAATAGAATTCAATTAAACAGTTTCTGGACTCTAAAGACTCAAAACAAGCTAAATAGACCTAAAACACAAAAAGCAAACTATCTAGACTCTAAACTAACACCTAAGATTGATTTGAACGAAATTAAGACTCTAATTGACTCAAAAGACTAGAAAATAGAAGTTCTTACGAATTTAGACTATCTTAACACAAATGAAGAGCAAGGGATTGTTTGAAAACGGATTTAAACTTAAGCAAAATAGAATTGTAAACTAGACTTAGTTTTGTACGAAATTGGTGATTTAAATGGGTGAATGGCTAGCTAGAGGTTCCTTCTCCACACATGACATATATGCAACACAAATCGATTTCCAGTTGTTCTTTCTATAAACCATGAACGACAATGCCCCAAATTAATCGTGACTGCACGCATTAACCTTCAGATTTTCCTGAGTTCATTGAATTTGGACGTAGCACCGCAAACCAAATTATTCTTATCAAGTTCCCTATATGACTGCATACTAGAGATACATATCAAAGATCATTAAGCTTTGTGAAAATCATAAGCATTGACATGACATTCGTGACTATGACTGCATGACACTCCTGCCACGAATTTACTTAACGCGATCGTGACTAGCAACCTCCACTACTTGTAAATATAAGTTTGTAATGATTAGGTGAAACTCCCTTATATTTTAGCATCAAATTCATCCATGCAAACTAAGTATGCATCCCTAATCAACATACAAGATTAAGTTTTAAATCAAACAGTTAAGCAAATTGCATTCACGATTCATGAAATCATAACTGGATGAAATCAATTCATATCACATATATTTTCATAGTTTCGAATTCCCCCCTAGCTAAGAAGGGGTTTAGTTCCTCATGATTGCAAATAAACAAAGACAATTAAATTTAAACATCAAGAGTAAAGATAGAATACACCTAGAAACGCTCCAGATTTCTTCCTTCTTTCCTTTGCAAAACTGCGGCACAATGAGGTTGAATGGTAGATGGTGGTGTAAAGAGATGTGAATGAGAGATGGTGTGTTGAATGGTGCAGAAAATATGTATATATAGGGAGAGGGTGCGGCACCAACAAGTTATGTAAGAGAAGGATTACAAAATGTAGTTTGTGTAGGAAAATAAAATCACAATTCTAAGGGGAAAAGGTTTATGTAATCCTAGTAGGAAATAGGACATCTAGAAGGCCAAAAACCAAACGGAATTAGGAGAAAGGTGCGGCTGGATCATGCATCTAGAAGGCTTGGGGCGCCACCTTTTTAGGGACTTCTAGAAAGGGTGTTATTTGGCTGATTTTGGGGTTTCTAGAAGGGGATAGGTGCGGCACCTTTGTAGGAAGGGATAAGGTTCCTAGAAATCAGGTTTTTAGGTCTCCTAAACTGAAATTGAATCCCTTTTGCAATAGGAATTAAGTTAAGAAAGGATTAGGATAGGATAAGATAAGGTAAGATAAGATAAGGTTAGTTTGGATAAGATCAGGTTGGATAAGGTTTTGGATAATTCTCCTTCTTTGTAGCTGATTCCTTATCTTCAATGATTTGGATTTATTTCTTCAACTCTTTTGCACATTCCTAGCCTCTCTTGAACTTCAAATTCGTCCATCCATCTTGCTCCAATCTTGTGATATCCATTCCCAGCCCAAAACTGCTCTAAAATGCTCCAAATTGCATCTTTTTGCCAACTTTGCTTCTAGGACTACACACGAAAATGACATTAAACACTATACTAAGCAACAAATAGCTAAGTAAATGCAAGAAAACACACTAACTAAGTAGCATAAATATGCTCCTATCAAATGGATGGAAGGCTAGCTAAGGGGTTCTTCTGCACACATGTCATACTTGCATACAAAACGATTTCCAGTTGCTTTTCAATAAACTATGAATTCTCAACGCCCCAAATTAACCGTGAATTGCACTAATTAACCCTCAGATTTCCCTAATTTTATTGAATTGGATGATTGCATACGACAACTCAAAACATTCCCCACAAGTTCCCTACATGAATTGCATAATAGAGATACAAGCAAAGATCATTAAGTTCTTTGAAAATCATAAGCATTGACAAGGCACTCGTAACTATGAATTGCATTATACTTATGCCAGGAATTTACTTAACACGATTGTGACCAGCAACCTTCACTACTTCTAAATATAAGTTTGTAACGATTAGGTGAAACTTCCTTATATCCTAGCATTAGATTTATGCATGACAATTAAGCGTGCACTCTCAACCAATGCACACAAATCAGTTTAATTCAAATAGATAAGTAAATTGAATTCACAACTTATGAAACGCAATTAGAGGTAATCAAGTCATATAGCAAGCATAAACATGGTTTCGAATCCCCCCCTAGCCAAGGGGGGGTTTAGTTCCTCATACGTACAGAACAAAGAGTATTGAATTTAAACATTGAAATCAAAGGAAAGGAAACACCTAAAACTTCCAGCAATTCGAACTTGAATGGCATGCACGTCCAGGGCTTTTTCTCCTCCTCTCTGCTGCGGCACAAGGATTGGTGATGAGTTTGTGGGGGTTATGAATGGTGTAGAAGGCTGGGTTATTGGCTAGAATGGATGTATGGTGCGGCAAGGAGTGGATTAGGTCAGACACTATGGAGAATGGTGAAGGATAGGTGCGGCAGAGAGTGGGGAAGGGTTTCTGGCCAGAATGGTTCTGTGGATGGATGAATGGATGTATATTGAGGGTGGTACCTGCGGCAAAGGGTGTAGAAAAATATATATAGGCACCAAAAACCCTAGGTAAATCAGATTAGGACTTCTAGAAAGCCAAATCCATCCAGAAATAGGTTTAAAACAATCAGTGCGGCAGGTTTGGATAAGGAGGGATAAGGCTTCTAGAAAGCCTTGCAAGGCAAGGAAATCAGATAATCTATGTCTCCTAAACTGAAATTAAAACCCTTTTACAGCAGGAATTAAGTTAGGAAAGGATTAGGATAGGATAAGATAAGATAAGGCTTGATAAGAAAAGATAAGGTTGGATAAGATAAGGATAAGATAAGGTAGTTTGGATAATGTTTTGGATAATTCTCCTTCTTTGTAGCTGATTCCTTATCTTCTTTGACTTGGATTTATTTCTTCAACTCTTTTGCACATTCCTAGCCTCTCTTGAACTTCAAATTCGTCCATCCATCTTGCTCCAATCTTGTGATATCCATTCCACTTCCAAAACTGCTCTAAAATGCTCCAAATTACATATTTTTGCATACTTTGCCCTTAGAACCTGAAAATACATCAAACTAGCTTAAAAGACTACTTTAACTAAGGAAAAACAACATAACTGCACAAGAACAAGCTAACTAAGGCGCATAAATATGCCCCTATCAAAACAAAATAGCAACAAAACAATAAACAAGGCAAAAACGAAAACATCAACAAAGAGAAGGGTTTAGGAACGCAAATCTGGAATTGGAGTGCTCCCTAGGTCTTCCTTTGTTGAATGCATGGGTTGCCTCCCAAGTAGCGCTTGCTTTAACGTCTTCCAGCCGGACGAACCTTCCTTCTATTCTTTAATGGGGTCCACGGCATGGAATTGATTTTTGAATGGAAGGTGATATTTGAAATGATCCGGCAATGGTTGAAATTCTAATGTGGGTGCCTGAATCATCAAAATCAGCAAATTAGTAGAAAACAAAATCAAAATTGGAGAAGATGGCTTACTTGCTTGCTCCGACACAAACTCAATTACAAACACCACATCTTTGAATGTTTCAGGGATTTTGAACTTGGCCAGATTTACTATGATGGTTGTGACTTGTCCCGTGTCATAAAATTGAACTTCTTTGGGCTTTGTTGTCTCATGAACATCCTCCTTGATGCATTCTTCAAATGCTCCAGCCACTTCTTGCTCTTGAATCATTCTCCTAGACATACAAGGTTCTTTGAACACTGCAACACAATCTGAAACTTGATTTGGTGTGCCAAGAATTGGGATATCACTTTGCACCTTTGGAAGGGTTTGCATGATGTCCTTTTCACTCTCTTCTTTCTTGGGAATCAAAAACCTGCGAGGAAAAGGGACATTTGGAGGAATATCATTAGAATTAAATGAATTTGGGACGTCCTTACTTGTGGTGGGTGGTTGGGAGGGCTTAGGGGACTGCGGCAAGGGTTGTTCTTCCCTTGCTGTGGGTGTGTCTTCTTCCTCCTCCTCAATTAGCAGCTCCACATCCACTTCTAGGCTATGTTTGGACGTTTTTAGGTCAGCTCCAACCTCCATAGCACTTTCCAAAGTGATAGCTTCAGTAATTTCAAAGTCTCCCATCGAATTGACAGTAGTTGAGTTGGAGAGTTCACGTTGTTCTTGAATTTGTACCATGAACTCTGCAATCTGCCCAATTTGCTTTTCCAAATGGTCCACCATTTTGTTTTGGTTTTCTTGTCCCTGAGATAAAGAAGTGAGTAACTCAAGAATTTTATCATTATCCATTGACGAACCTGAACTTGGTTGGGCCGAATATGGTTGAGGCTGTGGTGGTTCATATGGCGTTGTATAGAACTCCCCAGATGGCTGCCAATGTCCTTCTTGGTGTGAACCCTGCGTGACAGAAGTTAGTACATCAAGAATTTCATCATAAGTCATGGACATACTTGAATTCGATTGGAATTATTGTGGGGAAGGCTGTGGTGGCTGCATAGGTCTTGAATAGAACTCCTCTTCTTACTGCCAATATCCACCTTGTTGGAATTGTTGAGGTTCTCCCCACATATAATCTGAATAATCTCTCCAATTCGAATTGTAAGCGTTGGAAAACATGTTGTCCCATGATTGGCTATGGCCCATAGGACACACCACATGTAGGGACACTTTGCATTGTGGTCCTTTCGGCATATTGTGACAATTGAGAAGTAAGTTTCGCCAATTGAGCGTGAATGGTAGCAAAATCCATGTCTTACTTCTCTAGTACCTGAAAATCAAGGAAACAAAACTAAATCAAATATCAAAAGTAAAAGACACAAACAAAAACAAAGGGGATTAGCTAAAGAAAACAAGAAAAAAACACAAAGTCAGAAACTAAAACACAAAAACACAAAGTAGGGATAGTTCTGGACCGGGGATTAGGAGGGATTGCTAATCTAAACTAAACTGACTTTAAAACACAAAAACACAAAAAGAAACTCAAAAACACTTAACTAGACTCTATAGACTCAATACAAACTGAAAAGACTCAAAACTAACTGGAAAGACTCAAAACAGCACAAAACAATGAAATAGACTCAAAACTGACTCTAGGGAGTTATTTGGACGAAAATTAACTTGAACTTGACTCAAAACACTTAAAAACACAAATTGGACAGATTCTAACCTAATTAACACAACAAAGTAAAAGGGGATTGGGTTTTGGACGAAAATAAAGTAAAACAAAACAGAAACTAGAACTAGACAGATTTGCACGAAATTAAGTGTTTTGGATGGATGATGGACTAGCTAGAGGGTCTTTCTCCACACATGACACACTTGCATACAAATCGATTTCCAATTGCTTTTCAATAAACCATGAATTCTCAACACCCCAGATTAACCGTGAATTGCACTAATTAACCCTCAGATTTTCCTAATTTCATTGAATTGGATGATTGCATACAACAACCCAAAGCATTCTCCACAAGTTCCCTACATGAATTGCATAATAGAGATACAAGCAAAGATCATTAAGTTCTATGAAAATCATAAACATTGACAAGGCACTCGTAACTATGAATTGCATGATACTTATGCCAGGAATTTACTTAACACGATTGTGACAAGCAACCTCCACTACTTATGAATATAAGCTCATAACGATTAGGTGAAAATCCCTTATATTCTAGCATCAAATTCATGCATGCAAACTAAGTTGGCCACCTCAATCAACATACAAGAATAAGTTTTGAATAAAACAGTTAAGTAAATTGCATTCACAATTTATGAAATCACAACTGAAAGTAATCAATTCATAATGCAAAGATGATCATGGTTTCGAAATTCTCCTCTAGCCAAAAGAAGTTTAGCCTCTCATGTTCACAACAAAACAAAGAGAAGATAAATTAAACATTGAAAACAAAGGATGGATTACACCTAAAAAGCGCTCTAACAATCCAACGTCTTGAATGCAAGCACGTCCAAGGGTCTCCTTCCTTTTCCTTTGCTGCGGCACAAGGTGGCAGTGGTGGTCGAAGTGGTGAATGGTGGTGGTTGATGGATATAGGTGAGTTATGGTGAAGGGTGGATTCCAGAGAGGTTTAGAGAATATGGAAGGGTGGTAGGAGATAGATAGGTGAGCAGGTGAATGGAATGGATGCAGGAATTATGTAGAGAGGGAGAGAGAGACTAAATGGTGTGGATGGCTTTATTGATAGGGCTAGGGTTGAAAGGCAATGAGAAAATAATAAGAAAGGTTCATAACTTAGCTAATTTGTCTCACAATTGAATAGGTAAGAAAGAATCAGAATTTAAAGAGAAATAGGAATGTGAAATTCGGCAGAATTGTGTAGGAGAAAAAAGGAATGTGTTTAAAGGTCAGAAAATAGGAAAAAGAGGCCTCCCCTTGGGCGGCAAGGCTAGGTACTAAAGGGGAAGGTGTTTTCATGATAGAAAATAGGAAAGGCACTCTCCCTTGCACGGCAAGGAAGAGGAAAAGTCAAGGGAGGTGCGGCTAGGTGATTTAAGTGCAAGGACGGTTCAATTTGTGTCCTAAAATGCATAGGAGGTCTTCATTGTTGCTGGCACTTAGGGACATTTAGGATTAGGAAAGGTCAAACCAAAATAGGAAACCTTAGCTTAACTTTCCTACTTCAAGTAGGAATCCTTGCTTGAGTAAGAATCCATCTCCAATTAGGAATCCTAACATCTTCAAGTCTTCAATTTCGTCCATTTCTTTTGCTCCAAGCTTGTGATATCCATTCTAAGCCCAATTTTGCTCCAAAGGCTCCAAAATGCACTTTCTTGCATACTTTGTCCTTAGAACCTGAAATTGCACGAAAATGACTCTAAACACTAAAATAACTAAGGAATAACAACATAAATGCACGAAAACAAGCTAGCTAAGTCACATAAATATGCTCCTATCACCTATAAATAAAGCCATCCACACCATTTAGTTTCTCTGGACCACACTACACACTTTCTGCCGAAAATCCACCTTCCATCCACCTATCTACCTATCCATCCTCTACCACCCATCACCACCCATTCTACACACCCTAACCTTTGTGCCGCAGCTTTACAAAGGAAGAAGAAGGAGACCCCTTGGACGTGCTTGCCATTCAAGTTGGATTGCTGGAACGTTTCTAGGTGTAATCTATCTTTGTTTTCAATGTTTAATTTAATTTCTCTTTGTTTTGCTGTGAACATGAGAGACTAAACTCATTTTGGCTAGGGGAAATTCAAAGCCATGAACATGCTTGCAATATGAATTGATTACCTTCAGTTGTGATTTCATAAATTGTGACTTCAATTTGCTTAACTGTTTGATTGATAACTTATTCGTGTATGTTGATTAAGAGTGTGCACGCTTAGTTTTCATGCATGAATTTGATGCTAGAATATAAGGGAATTTCAACTAATCGTTATGAACTTATATTCATATGTAGTGGAGGTTGCTAGTCACAATCGTGTTAAGTGAATTCTTGGCAGGAGTATCATGCTTTTCATAGTTACGAATGCCTCGTCAATGCTTATAGTTCTCATAAAGTTTAATGATCTCTGATTGTATCTTATTGTGTTGTTCACGTAGGGGACTCTTAGAGAATGTTTTGAATTGTTGTACGCGCATTCCCATCCAATTCAATAACGTAAGGAGAACTTGAAGATTAATTTAAGCGTACCTAATTAATCTGGAGTGTTGAGTTTCATGGTTTATCGAATGAACAACTGAAAATTGGTTTGTATGCAAGTGTGTCATGTATGGAGAAGAACTTTCTAGCTAGTCCATCATCCATCAATTCACCCAATTTCATGCAAATCTGTCTAGTTCTACTTTCTGCTTGTTTTTAGCTTAATTTCGTCCAAAACCCAATCCCCCTTTAATTAAGTATGTTAGATTAGTTAGAAGTGTGTTTAAATCTGTCCAATTTAGTGTTTTGAGTCTTACCAGTCTAGAATTCGTCCAAATAATTCCCTACTGTCTGTTTTGTGTCTATTTGGCTGTTTTAAACTGTTTTGAGTGTTGGAGATATGCCCTGAAAGTCAATCTTTGGAAGAAACCTTTCAGGACAATGTCTAAATGTATAGATAACTCTAATACATCAACAGGGTAAAGTCACTCATTAGGACTACCTCAAATAAACGATATACGTCCTAAATAGTGAATCCATGGACAATGGATCGATGGTAGAAGTAATCTAATGATGTTAGACTGCAGAGACCTTCTTCACATAACCATGATGTCCAAAAAGGTTCCTGGTCATAGGATTGTCAGAGGGACACTGACAATCCATAGACCAGTACATACTATGTCCTCTTCTAAGGTAGAAGGATGGCAAGTCTCATGCCATTCGTGTAGTGACACTAAGACAAGTATGTAGGTGCTCATTAAGGGAATGAGTTCACTGAATACAATCAAATGAGAGTACTTGCATGGAGGTCTACTCACATGTCAAGCAAGTAACTCTACTGGTTGGAATAATGTAAGTAATCCTTTGACCTGAGACATCATAGTTGTCTTGGGGATACGTTGCTGATCATTTGATAATGAGACATGATCACATCTCATCTTGGATGTGTTCTATGCATTGTTGGGGTCAGTGATTTATTCTCAGAGGCATGTGAATGAACAACAAGGGATCTTTAATCTTCGTTATGAGAGGAAGAATACTCTAAGATATGATTCGGGAATCTTCGGCCGAAGTATCGAGCGTAATGATGGAAAACGTTCCTATACGACTCAATAGAATCATATAACTTGATATGATCACATTAGGGGTTTGACATTAAGTAGCCATACCCTAGTAATGTGATTGTGAGTGTTGTGTTAGAGAAGGATCGAATTACGTTGTAATTCCAATTGAATAGGTTCTCCGTACAAATTCTACATTAGCTTGGGTAGCCATGATATATGATTAGATGTCACTCATGGCTTGTGGGTTCTTCTAGATGATTAAACAAGTAGTCATTAAAGAAGAAGGAGAATTAAAAGTAAGTTTTAATTCACTAAGTGATTGGATAAATACTAATCATTTGGAATGGTATCAATCACCTCACTGCCTTGCTAATTAGAACCTAAAACGATTGTACACCGATGCACTCTTGTGGTGAGACAACTAAAGGATGATGGAGTTAAATTAATTGGATTAATTAAGTGTTATGATTAATTAGAAAGTCTAAAGAAATCATAGAAGCGATAAAAGATCGTTTTGGGCTTAAAGAAGAGTTTGGGTTCATTCGGGCCCAAACCCATTGGGCTTTTATCCAAACATAGGATGACTTGAATTAATAAAAGCCCAAAGCCCAAACAACACAAAAGGGGCCGGCCAAGGATGAGGATAGAGAGAGAGAGAGGAAGTCAATTTGTTGACTCACTTCTTTGACATTTATAAAGGAAGTTTAGTGAAAAGGATTCATTAGGGTTTTATGTGTTCTTTTTCACAAAAGAGAAAAACAAGTCTCTCTCTCTCTAACACACAAGGCCGGCCACCATAAGGGAAAAACACTAATCATCTTTTATCCCTTTTTGGTTAATCCAACATCCATCTCACTACACTAGTGGGTGTGGATCTTTAGAGGTCTTCTACTTTGGAGACTAAAGGAGAAAGGAGCTTTAAATCTTTCAAGGTGGAGGAAGCAAGGAGGGAGGCTAGACTCAAGGAGTTCCAAGAACAAAGAGCTTGGAGGTGGTCCATCCTTGGTTTCAAGTCTAGATCAAGAGGTATAAAACTGTACCTTCACTTTGTTCTTCAATATTTTCTAAGATGCATCATATATGAACCTATGCTTCTTGAAGGGGATTTGCATGACTATAGCTTTGATATTATGTGATAACATGCTTCCGTTGCTTTTGTATGTAAATTTTGATTTGTATATGCATGCTAGTCACTAGAAATCCCACATAAATCTCATTATTTCCCTTCATTGAGTCTTTTATGTTTGTTTTGAGTCTTGTGAGTCTTGTTAAGTGTTTTTAAGTTTGTTTTTGTGTTTTTAAGTCAGTTTAGAGTAGATTAGCAATCCTTCCTAATCCCCGGTCCAGAACGATCCCTACTTGCATCTTTACTACAACTGTCAACAAGAGGGTTTAATTTGTGTGCTGTTTTACATTGCATCAAATTTTTGGCACCGTTGCCGAGGATTAGCAACTTTGCTAATCCCTTGTTTCCTTTTCGTGTATTTTTTCTTAGTTTCTGACTTTGTTTTGTTTTCTTGTTTTCTTTAGCTAATCCCCCTTTGTTTCTTTTTCATGACTTTTGTTTTAGTTGCTGATTTTGTTTGTGTTTGTGTCCTTTACTTTTGATATTTGATTTAGTTTTAATTCTTTGATTTCAGGTACATAGAGAAGTAAGACATGGCACTTGCTACTATTCAAGCTCAATTAGTGAATCTTACTTCTCAATTGTCCCAGATTGCTGAAAGAACCACAATGCGCACTGTCTCTACATTTGGTGTACCCTATGGGCAAGGATATCAAACTCATCAACGTCCTCAATTCGCTGTGAATGAAGATGCTTGGGGTTATCAAGGCTATGATCAACCAAGCAACAACATGTTTTCCAACACTTACAATTCCGATTGGAGAGATTATTCGGATTTTATGTGGAGGGAACCTCAACAATTTCAACAAGATGGGTATTGGCAGCAAGATGAGGAGTTCTATTCAAGACCTATGCAGCCACCACAACCTCCCCTACAACAATTCCAATCGAATTCAAGTATGTCCATAAATTATAATCAAATTATTGATGAATTAATTTCTTTGACGCAGGGCTCACAACATGAAGAATATTTACAACCATCTGAGGAGTTTTATCAACGGCCATATGCACCATTGCAGCCTCCACCACAATCTGCCCAAACAAACTCAGGTATGTCTTTGTGTAATGATAACATTATTCAATTAATCACCTCTTTGACACAGGGAGTAGAAAATCAAAACAAGGAGATGAAAGACCGAGTCAAAAGAGTGGACGAATTAGAGAAGCAAGTTGGGCATATTATGGAGTTCGTGGCGCAAATTCAAGAGCAAAGTGAACTCTCCAACTCAACTATTGCAAATTCGAAGGAAGATTTTGAAATCCATGATGCTATCACTTTGGGAAGTGCTATGGAGGTTGGAGCTGACCTAAAAACGTCCAAACATAGCCTAGAAGTGGATGAAGAGCTGCTGATTGAGGAGGAGGAAGAAGACATACACACGGCAAGGGTAGAACAACCCTTGCCGCAGCCCCCTTAGCCCTCTCAACCACCCACCACAAGTAAAGACGTCCCAAATTCAATTCATTCTAATGTTATTCTTTCGAATGCACCTTTTCCTCACAGGTTTTTAATTCCCAAGAAAGATGAGAGTGAAAAAGACATTGTGGAAGCCATTCCAAAGGTGCAAAGTGATATCCCAATTCTTGGCACACCAAATCAAGTTCCAGATTGTGTTGAAGTGTTCAAAGAGCCTTGTACACCAAGAAGAAGGAGTTAAGAGAAGGAAATGGCCGGAGAATGTGTAAAATGCATGATGGCTGACGTATTTGAAACAACAAAGCCCAAAGAAGTTGAATTTGATGACACGGGACAAGTAGTAACCATCATAGTAAATCTGGCCAAGTTTAAAGTCCCTGAAACCTTCAAAGATGTGGTGTTTGTCATTGAGTTTGTGTCGGAGCAAGCAAGTAAGCCATCTTCTCCAATTTCTATTTTGTTTTCTACTAACTGGCTGATTTTGATGATTCAGGCACCCACACTAGAATTTAAACCATTGCCGGATCATTTCAAGTATCACCTTCCATTCAAAGATCAAGTCCATGCTAGGGCCTCCAATGAAGCTTAATTGGAAGTATCGTCCGGCTGCACGACGTTAAAGCAAGCGATTCTTGGGAAGCAACCCATGCATTCAACGAAGGAAGTCCTAGGAATCACCCAATCACCAGATTTGCGTTCCTAAACCCTTCTCTTTACTGTTTTTATTTTACCTTGATTAGTTCGTTGTTTCGTTTGTTTGCTTTCTGTGAGTTTATGCTTGAAACATTGAGGACAATGTTTGATTTAAGTGTGGGGGGGTTACAAAGTGTTTTTGATGCAAATTCGTGGGATTTTATCACCCATTACTTCTAAAGTTGTTTCTCACTGTTTTATGTGTTTTTAGACTGTTTTGAAGTATTATTGTGTGCTTTGAAGGAAAATTACGAAAATTTAAAAAAAATCATTTTTTGAAGTGTTTGTAGAGTCATTTTTGTGTGTTTGTGTCTTAGGTACCTTCCAACACAATGATGAGGATTTTGTTTTTAATTGCATGACTGTTAAAGAAAGTTACAAACATGGGTGGAAGTTTGATATGCTCTTTGGTTTATGCTTAGTTGTAGTTGTCATTTACGAATTCCAATTTGATCACAAAAAGAAAAAATCAGTTTTTGTAACATGCTTGAAGGAAGGAAATCAAACTAACGCTACAACCTTGAGAGACTTGAGCCTAAACGTTCTTTTGGAGAGTTATTAATCTGAGATTTCTTGTTTTCTTAAGTCGTTGCATGATCTCATTATTCTTTGCTTGGTTGCTACTTAGAATGCATTTTCATCATTATAGTTCCAATTACTAGAACTCATGCCCGTTCTATTCAAAGCATGACATTGAATTGCATAACACATATCAAGATGAAGTTGTTTAGTTGCCACCACAGCCAAGCAGCCGTACCCCCCTATTTCATATGTCTTGTAGGTTTTACCCCTTTGAGCCTTGTTTAGCCTATGTTCTTTGTTAACCACATTCTCCCTACCTAGCCTAGTGTAGGAATGTCCGTACCCTTGTTCTCAAAGGATAGTAAGCATGACTTAAAATGAATTCCTTTTGATCTACATTATGCAGTAAATCAAGTGTGGGGGAAGGGATTTGTGTGTGTTTGTGTGCCAAGAACAAGAAATAAGGCACGGGTTTGGTAAAGAAAAGAAAATTAGTGGAAAAAGAAAAAGAAAAAGAAAAGTGTGTAAAAAAAATAGAAAAAGAGTTGAAAAGAAGTGAAAATAAGCTCACATGTGTTGATTGTTGAAGAAAGGGTCCAAAAGTTTGAATTTGACCCTAAATGTTGCATGAATCTTCCTTTGTGTTTAAAGTTAAATTTCTGCATTCAAAATTGAATTCTAAGTGTCAATTTCATTACTTTGCTTACTATTTCTTTAAGAACCTTTGTTTTTCCATATCCTTTCTTTGTTAGCCAACACCCTTAGCCCCGTTACAACCCTTAACTTCTATCTTGAGTGCTATGTGTTTCAATATGTGGAGTTTGGAATTGGTATGAGCATATGGAATCCTTGGTTCTTGCATCTAAGTAGTAGCATTCCTTTCATGAGATCATATTCATATATGCATTAATAACTCCAGAAAAATGCTTTCTTTGTTACAACATATGTGAGTTCTTGTTTTCATGTTTACATCAATCTTCTCACATATACCTAGTGTAGGATGTGTAGTCAGAAAATCTGAGTGAAATTTGAGAGTATCTAGTAAGGAATTGAGGGAATTCTCTAAGGCATGTTACTACATTCAAAATGTTGTTTTAATTGATTAAATGTGAACTAGTGAATGGTAACTGTGATTAAGTATGAATTCGAGGGTACGGATGACCAAAATCTGTGTAAGTGATGATTTTTAATATGTCATGTGCATTGGAAATCCCTAAGGCAAATGTTGGAAGGTTTAGATTGTGTTTTGTTTCTTTTGTTTGTTTTGTTTTGCTCGAGGACTAGCAAAAGCTAAGTGTGGGGGTATTTGATAGGAGCATTAAACAAGCTGTTTTTGCATGATTTTCGTGGGATTTTATCACCTTTCACTTCGAATGTTGTTTTTCACTGTTTTAAGTGTTTTTAGTGTGTTTTGAAGCATTTTAGTGTTTTGAAAAGATAATCCGAAAATTTCATAAAAATTTGAAAAAGTGTTTTGAAAAACCCAAAAAAGAGTTGTTTTTGTGTGTTTGTTTGTGTCTTAGGGTACCTTCCAACACAATGATGAGGATTCGGTTTTCAATTGCAGGACTATTAAGGAAAGTTATAAACATGGATGAAAGTTTGAATTGCTCCCTGGTTTATGCTTGGTTGTGGTTATAATTTATGAATTCACATGCAATCATAAAAGAAAAAAAATTAGTTTCAATCATAAAAGAAAAAAAATTAGTTTTTGTAACATACTTGAAGGAAGGAACTCAAATTAACGCTACAACCCTGAGAGACTTGAGCTTAAAACGTTCTTTGGAGAGTTAAAAATCTGTGCATTTATTGTTCTCTAAAATCGTTGCATGATCTCATCATTCTTTGCTTGGTTGCTACTTAGAAGGCGTTTCACCATTTAGTTCCAAATACTAGAACTCATACCCGTTTCATTCAAAGCATGATATTGAAGTGCATAACACATAAACAAGATGAAGTTGTGTAGTGAACCAGTGCCAAAAAGCCTTATCCCTGTGCATTAAGTTTTGTAGGATTAACCCCCGTTGAGCCTTGTTTAGCCATTTTCTTTGTTTACACACATGTTCCCTACCTAGCCTAGATTAGGACCATCCTTACCCTTGTTCTTAAGGCGTAGTGAAGCATGACCTAGAGTGAATTCCCTTTGTTCATTATTAGGCAGCAAACAAGTGTGGGGGAAGGGATTTTTGTGTGTGTGTGTGTGCCAAGTATCAAAAGGGGCACGGGTAGAAAAAAAAAAGAAAAGAAAAAAAAGGAGAAAAAATAGTGGAAAAAGAAAAGAAAAGGAAAGTATGCGAAAAAAGTGTGAAAAGTGTTCAAAATAAGTGAGATTAAGCTCACAGGTGTTGGTTGTTGAAGAAAGGGTCCAAAAAGTTGAATTTGGCCCTAAGTATGTGTGATCTTCCCTTTATGTATCAAAGTTTGTGGCTGCGTTTCAAAAGGGAGTTCTAAGTGTCATATTCATTACTTTGCTCGCTATTGCTTTAAGAACATTTGTTTTCCTTACCTTTCTTTGTTAGCCAATACCCATCGCCCCGTTACAACCCTATACTTCTATCTTGAGTGTTGTGTGTTTTAATATGTGGAGTTTGGGATTGGTATGAGCATATGGTGTCCCTGGTTCTCGCATCTAAGTAGTAGCATTCCATTCATGAGATCATATCTATACATGCTTAATAACTCCAGGAATTGCTTTCTTTGTTATAAACATATATGAGTGTTCATTTTCATGTTTACATCAATCTTCTCACATATACCTAGAATAGGGAGTGTAGTTAGAAAATCTGAGTGAAAATAAGAGTGTACCTAGTGAGGAATTGAGTGAATTCTCTAAGGCATGTTACTACATTCAAAACATTGTTTTAATTGGTTAAATGCGAGCTAATGAATGGTGACTGTGATTAAGTATGTACTAAAGGGTGGGGATGACTAAAATCTATGGTTATTGATGCGAAATATATAAGCACACAAATTAAACCCTCTTTTTATCGATTGTAGCAAAGTATGTAAGTAGGGATCGTTCTAGGCCGGGGATTAGGAGGGATTGCTAAATCACTTGAAAACTGACTCAAAAATGTAAAAACAAAGTTAAAACACTAAATCTAGACTCAAAGAATGCAAAACTATACTCTAAAACACTAAAACAAACCAAAAGACTCAAAACAGCAAACAAACACTCAAAACTGCCTTAAAAACACAAACTAAATTGATTTCTAACTAAATTGACACTTCAAAATAAAGGGGGAATTGGTTTTGACGAATTTGAAAACAAAACATAAACTTTGTAAAACAAAACAGATTGTAAAACGAAATTGGTTAAAGTGAATGGATGAAAGGCTAGCTAAGGGGTTATTCTCCACACATGTCATACTTGCATACAAAACGATTTCTAATTGCAATTCAATAAACCACGAATTCTCAACACTCCAAGTTAATTAGGTCCGCTTAAATTAACTCTCATATTTCCCTTATGTCAATGAATTGGATGGAAACTGCGCATCACAATCAAATTATTCTTCAAGAGTTCTCTATATGAAAGCGCATACTAGAGATACAATCAAAGATCATTACGTTCAATGGAAATCATAAGTATTGACGAGGCACTTGTAACTATGAAAGCGCATGATACTTATGCCAAGAATTTACTTAACACAATTGAGATCATCAACCTTTACTACTTGTGAATATAAAGTTGTAACGATTAGGTGAAACTTCCTTATATCCTAGCATTAGATTTATGCATGACAATTAAGCGTGCACTCTCAACCAACACACACAAATCAGTTTTAGTATGAACAGATAAGTAAATTGAAATCACAATTTATGAATCACAACTAGAGGTAATCAAATCATATAGCAAGCATAAACATGGTTTCGAATCCCCCCCTTAGCCAGAGGGGAGTTTAGTTCCTCATACGTACAGAACAAAGAGTATTGAATTTAAACATTGAAATCAAAGGAAAGAAAACACCTAAAACTTCCAGCAATTCAAACATGAATGGCATGCACGTCCCAGGGCTCCTTCTCCTCCTCTTTGCTGCGGCACAAGGTCTTAGGACAGGTTTAGGGGGTTATGAATGGTGTAGAAGGCTGGGTTAATGGCTAGGATGGATGTATGGTGCGGCAGGGAGTGAATTAGGTCAGAAACTATGGAGAATGGTGAAGGATAGGTGCGGCTAAGGTTGGGGAAGGAATTCTGGCGTGAATGATGTATATGGAGGGTGGTGTAACCTGCGGCAACCCTTTAAACTTATATATATAGGCACCACAAACCCTAGGGTAATCAGATTAAGGCTTGGACTCAGCATTGCACAAGGAATTAGGGCCCCAGGTGCGGCAGAAATTGTGAATCCATTAGGAAAGAGGATTGTGGCCCAATTGATTTCTTAAAAGGATTTGTAGAACCCAAATCCACAAGGAAAAGGCCTAACAATCAGAATTCAAGAGGGAAAAAGGCCTGAGAGGTGCAGCACAATAGGATAAGGGCAGGGAATGCCTTGCAAGGCAAGGAAAAAGGATTCTAGAAGGGAAGGAGACGCCAGATTTTCAGGGTTCTAGAAGGAATATGTTTTGTGGCAGATTTTGAGGTTTCTAGAAGGATTTGGGGCGCCACTTTTATAGGACAAGGGATAGGACTTCTAGAAATCAGGTTTTAAGTCCCCTAAACTGAAGAAAACAGGTTAGGATAAGATTAGGAGAAGATTGGATAAGAAAACGTAAGATAAGATAAGGATTGGATAAGATAAGATAAGATAAGGTTGTTTTAGATAATGTTTTGGATAATTCTCCTTCTTTTGAGCTGATTCCTTATCTTCTTTATCTTTGACTTCTTTCTTCCATCTTCTTAGCTGATTTCAAGCCTTTATATCTTCAATTTCGTCCATCAACTTGCCTCCATGCTTGCACTACCCAATCTTGGCCCAAAAATGCTCTAGAATGCTCCAAATTGCTTCTTTTTGCATACTTGCCCTTAGAACCTGAAAATACATCAAACTAGCTTAAAAGACTACTTTAACTAAGTAAAAACAACATAAATGCACAAGAACAAGCTAACTAAGGTGCATAAATATGCTCCTATCAAATTCCCCCACACTTAGCTTTTGCTAGTCCTCGAGCAAAACGAAACAAAGTAAACAAAACGAAACAAAACAAGTATAACACAACCTAAACCTTCCAACATTTGTCTCAGGGATTTCCAATGCACATGACATGTTAAAAATCATCATTCCCACAGATTTTGGCCATCTTTACGCTTAAGCACATACTTAATCATAGTCACTACTTACTAGTTCGCACGCTTAATTGTCATGCATAAATCTAATGCTAGGATATAAGGAAGTTTCACCTAATCGTTACAACTTTATATTCACAAGTAGTAAAGGTTGATGATCTCAATTGTGTTAAGTAAATTCTTGGCATAAGTATCATGCGCTTTCATAGTTACAAGTGCATCGTCAATACTTATGATTTCCATTGAACGTAATGATCTTTGATTGTATCTCTAGTATGCGCTTTCATATAGAGAACTCTTGAAGAATAATTTGATTGTGATGCGCAGTTTCCATCCAATTCATTGACATAAGGGAAATCTGAGAGTTAATTTAAGCGGACCTAATTAACTTGGAGTGTTGAGAATTCGTGGTTTATTGAATTGCAATTAGAAATCGTTTTGTATGCAAGTATCACATGTGTGGAGAAGAACCCCTTAGCTAGCCTTTCATCCATTCACTTTAACCAATTTCGTTTTACAATCTGTTTTGTTTTACAAAGTTTATGTTTTGTTTTCAAATTCGTCAAAACCAATTCCCCCTTTATTTTGAAGTGTCAATTTAGTTAGAAATCAATTTAGTTTGTGTTTTTGAGTGTTTTGAGTCAAGTTAAAACTTATTTTCGTCCAAAATTATGTTTAGAGTCCAAAACAGCCAGTTTGTGTTTTTAAGGCAGTTTTGAGTGTTTGTTTGCTGTTTTGAGTCTTTTGGTTTGTTTTAGTGTTTTAGAGTATAGTTTTGCATTCTTTGAGTCTAGATTTAGTGTTTTAACTTTGTTTTTACATTTTTGAGTCAGTTTTCAAGTGATTTAGCAATCCCTCCTAATCCCCGGCCTAGAACGATCCCTACTTACATACTTTGCTACAATCGATAAAAAGAGGGTTTAATTTGTGTGCTTATATATTTCGCATCAAATTTTTGGCGCCGTTGCCGGGGATTAGCAACTTTGCTAATCCCTTGGTTCTTTTCTTTTCGTTTATTTTGTTTTTGTTTTAGTTTCTGACTTTGTGTTGTTTTCTTGTTTTCTTTAGCTAATCCCCTTTGTTTTTGTTTGTGTCTTTTACTTTTGATATTTGATTTAGTTTTGTTTCCTTGATTTTCAGGTACTAAAGAAGTAAGACATGGATTTTGCTACCATTCAAGCTCAATTGGCGAAACTTACTTCTCAACTGTCACAATATGCCGAAAGGACCACAACGCAAAGTGTCCCTACATGTGTTGTGTCCTATGGGCAAGGATATCCAACTCATCAATGTTCTCAATTAGCTGCGAATGAAGATGCTTGGGGTTATCAAGGCCATAGCCAATCATGGGACAACATGTTTTCCAACGCTTACAATTCGGATTGGAGAGATTATTCAGATTATATGTGGGGAGAACCTCAACAATTCCAACAAGGTGGATATTGGCAGCAAGAAGAGGAGTTCTATACAACGCCATATGAACCACCACAGCCTTCCCCACAACAATTCCAATCGAATTCAAGTATGTCCATGACTTATGATGAAATTCTTGATGTACTATCTTCTTTCATGCAGGGCTCACACCAAGAAGGATATTGGCAGCCATCTGAGGAGTTCTATACAATGCCATATGAACCACCACAGCCTCAACCATATTCGGCCCAACCAAGTTCAGGTTCGTCAATGGATAATGATAAAATTCTTGAGTTACTCACTTCTTTATCTCAGGGACAAGAAAACCAGAACAAAAAGGTGGACCATTTGGAAAAGCAAATTGGGCAGATTGCAGAGTTCATGGTACAAATTCAAGAAGAACGTGAACTCTCCAACTCAACTACTGTCAATTCGATGGGAGACTTTGAAATTTCTGAAGCTATCACTTTGGAAAGTGCTATGGAGGTTGGAGCTGACCTAAAAACGTCCAAACATAGCCTAGAAGTGGATGTGGAGCTGCTGATTGAGGAGGAGGAAGAAGACACACCCACAGCAAGGGAAGAACAACCCTTGCCGCAGCCCCCTAAGCCCTCCCAACCACCCACCACAAGTAAGGACGTCCCAAATTCATTTAATTCTAATGATATTCCTCCAAATGTCCCTTTTCCTCGCAAGTTTTTGATTCCCAAGAAAGAAGAGAGTGAAAAGGACATCATGCAAACCCTTCCAAAGGTGCAAAGTGATATCCCAATTCTTGGCACACCAAATCAAGTTCCAGATTGTGTTGCAGTGTTCAAAGAACCTTGTATGTCGAGGAGAATGATTCAAGAGCAAGAAGTGGCTGGAGCATATGAAGAATGCATCAAGGAGGATGTTCATGAGACAACAAAGCCCAAAGAAGTTCAATTTTATGACACGGGACAAGTCACAACCATCATAGTAAATCTGGCCAAGTTCAAAATCCCTGAAACATTCAAAGATGTGGTGTTTGT
Source organism: Heteromeles arbutifolia (assembly GCA_024362995.1). Lineage (NCBI taxonomy): Eukaryota > Viridiplantae > Streptophyta > Magnoliopsida > Rosales > Rosaceae > Heteromeles > Heteromeles arbutifolia. The sequence continues at coordinate 29,298,600 of JANCRC010000002.1, read as the reverse complement.
AATTGAGTTTGTGTCGGAGCAAACAAGTAAGCCATCTTCTCCAATTTCAATTTTGTTTTCTACTAACTTGCTGATTTTAATGATTCAGGCACCCACACTAGAATTTAAATCATTGCCGGATCATTTCAAGTATCACCGCCCATTCGGAGATCTCCTTGGATGCCGTGGGCTCCAATCTGGAGTGATTGCGTTTCGTCCGGCTGTACGACGTAAAAAACAAGCGCTACTTGGGAGGCAACTGATGTGAGAATTACTTGACACTCAAATTAAAACCCTATCGACGTAGTATATGAAAGTAGGGATCGTTTTAGGCCGGGGATTAGAAGGGATGCTAATCTACACAAATTAGACTCTAAAACAATAAACTGGACTTTAAACAATGAAAACAAGTACTAGGGATCAATTTGGACGAATTTTAACTCTAGACACCTTTAAACAACCTAACTTGACTCAAATAACTCAAAACAAACTCAAAACAGCAAATAGAATTCAATTAAACAGTTTCTGGACTCTAAAGACTCAAAACAAGCTAAATAGACCTAAAACACACAAAACAAGTTATCTAGACTCTAAACTAACACCTAAGATAGATTTGAACGAAATTAAGACTCAAATTGACTCAAAAGACTAAAAGACTCAAGATTTGACGAATTTAGACTATCTTAACACAAATTAAAAGCAAGGGATTGTTTGAAAACGGATTTAAACTTAAGCAAAACAGAATTGTAAACTAGACTTAGTTTTGTACGAAATTGGTGATTTAAATGGGTGAATGGCTAGTTAGAGGGATCCTTATCCACACATAAACATATGCATACAACTTGATTCCCAGTTACTCTTTCGATAAACCATGAATGACAATGTTCCGAATTAATTGTATTGAACTAATCAATTCCCAGATTTCCCTTGATTCATTGAATTGAATGGATAACACATCACAACCAAATTATTCTTTCTCAAACTCCCTAACTATGGAATACGCATGATAGAGACATTCAACAAAGATCATTAAGTTCAATGGAAATCATGAACATTGACAAGGCATTCATAACTATGGAAGACGCATGTTAATCCAGCCTAGGGTTTACTTAACATGATTGTGACTAGCAACCTTTACTACTTGTGAATATAAGTTCATAACGATTAGGTGAAATTCCCTTATATTCTAGCATCAAATTCATGCATGTAAACTAAGTATGCATCCTTAATCAACACACAAGAACAAGTTCTTAATAAAACAGATAAGTAAACCACATTCACAATTTATGAAATCATAACTGAAGTAAATCAAATCATAAGAAACATATATTCATGGCTTCAAATTCCCCCTCTAACTAATAGGGGTTTAGTTCCTCATGATAGCAATTAAACAAAGAAAACTGAATTGAAACATTGAAAACAAAGATAGACAACACCTAAGAACGCTCCAGCAGTAGTCACGACTTAGAGTGGCACCTTCTCCTTCCTTCCTTGAATAGCTGCGGCACAAGAGGGTTTTCTGGGTCTGTGTGGATGATATGGCACGGCAGAGGGTGAATTAGGTCAGAAACTATGGAGAATGGTGAAGGAAAGGGGCGGCAGAGAATGGTGGATGATTTCTGGCGTGAATGATGTATATGGAGGGTGGTGTGTACGGCAAAGGGTTGATTAGTATATATATAGGCACCAAAAACCCTAGGTGAATCAGATTAGGACTTCTAGAAAGCCAAATCCATCCAGAAATAGGCGCAAAACAATCAGATTTCCAATGGGAAAGGGCCTAAGGTGCGGCAGACTTGGATAAGGAGGGATAAGGCTTCTAGAAAGCCTTGCAAGGCAAGGAAATCAGGTTTTCTGAAAGGCTAGGTGCGGCAAGGCTTAGGGTTTCTAGAAACTTAATTTAAATGTCCCCCAATCAGAAAATAAACCCTTATTGTACCAGGAATTGAATTAGAAAAGGATTAGGATAGGATAAGGTTTGTTAAGATAAGATAAGGGTTGGATAAGATAAGATAAGATAAGGTTGTTTGGATAATGTTTTGGATAATCCTCCTTCTTTTGAGCTGATTCCTTATCTTCAATGATTTGAATTTATTTCTCCAACCTTGAAACATATTCCCAACTCCATTTAGACTCCAAATTCGTCCATTTTCATGCCCATTGCTTGTGCTAACCATTCCAAGCCCAGATTTGCTCTAAAATGCTTCAAAATGCATCTTTTTGCCAACTTTGCTTCTTGGACCTAAAAACACACGAAAATGACTTTAAACACTATACTAAGCAACAAATAGCTAAGCAAATGCAAGAAAACACACTAAGCGTGCACTCTTAATCAACATACAAGAATAAGTTATCAATCAAACAGTTAAGCAAATTGAGTTCACAATTTATGAAATCACAACTGAAGGTAATCAATTCATATTGCAAGTATGTTCCTGGCTTTGAATTTCCCCCTAGCCAAAATGAGTTTAACCTCTCATGTTCATAGCAAAACAAAGAGAAATTAAATTAAACATTGAAAACAAAGATAGATTACACCTAGAAACGTTCCTGCAATCCAACTTGAATGGCAAGCACGTCCAAGGGGTCTCCTTCTTCTTCCTTTGTAAAGCTGGGGCACTAGGGTTAGGGTGTGTAGAATGGGGGTGATGGGTGGTTGATGATGGATAGGTAGATAGGTGGATGGAAGGTGGATTTTCGGCAGAAAGTGTGTAGTGTGGTCCAGAGAAACTAAATGGTGCGGATGGCTTTATTTATAGGGCTAGGGTTGAAAGGCAATCAGAAAATAACAAGAAAGGTTCATAATTTAGCTAATTTGCCACAATTGAATAGGTAAGAAAGAATCAGAATGTAAAGAGAAATAGGAATGTGAAATTCGGCAGAATTGTGTAGGAGAGAAAAGGAATGTGTTTAAAGGTTAGAAATTAAGAGAGAAAGGGAAAGAAGGTGCGGCATTGATTTGTAAGGGAAAGGGGAAGTATTTTTGGGCAGAAAATAGGCAAGAAAACCTCTCCCTTGTGAAGCAAGGATTAGAATAAAAGAGGAATGTGTTTTATGACAGAAAATAGGCAAGAAAACCTCTCCCTTGGGCAGCAAGGATTAAACCAAAAGGGGAATGTGTTAGGCACGGTTTTGGGTGATGCGAAATAAGTTAAGCACACAAATTAAACCCTCTTGTTGTCAAATTGTAGTAAAGATGCAAGTAGGGATCGTTCTAGACCGGGGATTAGGAAGGCTTGCTAAAACCTCAAAACTGACTCAGAAACATTAAAACAAAGTTAAAAACATTTGAAAAAAACTCAAAAGTCTCAAGACAAGTTCACAAGACTCAAAATAAGCTAAAAACACTCAAAACTGCCTAAAAACACTAACTAGGCAGTTTCTAACTCTAGACACTACTTTGGACGAATTTCGGGTTATGGCTTGACTCAGAACACTTAAAAACACAAACGAAACAGATTTTAAACACTTTGAAACCAGAAAGTAAAATGGGGGTTTGTTTTGGACGAATTTAAATTAACAAAACAGATTGTAAAACTAAACAACTTTTAAAACGAATTTGGGGAATAAGATGGATGATGGGCTAGCTAGAGGCTCTTTCTCCACACATGACATGTATGCAAACGACTCGATTTCCAGTTACTCCTTCATTGAATTATGAACGACAATGCCCCAAATTAACCGTGACATCACTAGTTAACCCTCAGATTTTCCTCGTATTATTGGATTGGATGACATCATTCAACAACCCAAAGCATTCTTCAAAAGTCCCCTACATGACATCATAATAGAGATACAATCAAAGATCATTACGTTCAATGAAAATCATAAGCATTGACAAAGCACTTGCAACTATGACTTCATGTCACTCATGCTAGGAGTTGAACTTAACGCGATCGTGACCAGCAACCTTCACTACTTGTGAATATAAGTTTGTAACGATTATGTGAAACTCCCTTATACTCTAGCATCATATTTATGCATGCCAATTAAGTGTCAACCCTCAATCAACAAACACAAATAAGTTATTAGTCAAATAGTTAAGCCAATTGCATTCACAATTCAAGAATTTATAACTGGAATTTATCAACTCAAATTGCACACATAATCATGGCTTTGAAATCACCCCTAGCCAAGAGGGGTTTAGCCACTCATGTTCACAACAAAACAAAAGGAAAAGAAATTAAACATTGTAAACATAGAACGAATTACACCTAGAATGCTCCAACAATCAAGCTCGAACATCTAAGAGTCCTTCCTTTTTTCTCCTTGCTGCAACACAAAGGTGGATGAAGTGTATGGGATGTGTTTTGGGGTCAGGAATGTGTTTAGGTTGACTGGGAGTTGCGGCAAAAGGTATGGATTGATTTCTGGCATGAATGGACGAATGGGTGAATGAATGAATCGCCCTAGGTGCGGCAAAGAGTTTTACTTAGAGACTTTAGGGTAATAAAGCTAAGAAACAATTTAGGTAACAGAAATTAAACCAAAACTTTAAGGGAAATAGGAATTAAAGTCAGAATCCTAAGGAAATTAGGCAAGTAGGTGCGGCAGAGATGGAAAGGGTAAGGGAATGCCTTGCAAGGCAAGGAAAAAGGATTTCCTTGCTGATTTAGGTTCAGAAATTAGGCAAATGGAAGATCCCTTGCACGGCAAGGAATGGAATAGAGAGATGGGGTGCGGCAAGGGTTGTTTATGTGCAAGGAAGGTTCAATTTGCGTCCTAAAATGCATAGGAGGCCTTCAATGTTGTTGGAACTTAGGGACATTCAGGATTAGGAAAGGTCAAACCAAAATAGGAAACCTTGGCTTAACTTTCCTACTTCAAGCAGGAATCCTTGTTTGAGTAGGAATCCATCTTCAATTAGGAATCCTCCTTTGATTAGGAATCCTTCTTTGATTAGGAATCCTAACATCTTCAAGTCTTCAATTTCGTCCATTCCGTTTGCTCCAAGCATGTGATATCCATTCCAAGCCCAATTTTGCTCCAAAAGGCTCCAAAATGCACCTTCTTGCATACTTTGTCCTTAGAACCTGAAAACCCACGAAAATGGTTTAAAAGCTTGTTCTTGTGCATTTATGTTGTTATTTCCTAGTTATTGTAGTCTTTTAAACCATTTTCGTGGGTTTTCAGGTTCTAAGGACAAAGTATGCAAGAAGGTGCATTTTGGAGCCTTTTGGAGCAAAATTGGGCTTGGAATGGATATCACATGCTTGGAGCAAACGGAATGGACGAAATTGAAGACTTGAAGATGTTAGGATTCCTAATCAAAGAAGGATTCCTAATCAAAGGAGGATTCCTAATTGAAGATGGATTCCTACTCAAACAAGGATTCCTGCTTGAAGTAGGAAAGTTAAGCCAAGGTTTCCTATTTTGGTTTGACCTTTCCTAATCCTGAATGTCCCTAAGTTCCAACAACATTGAAGGCCTCCTATGCATTTTAGGACGCAAATTGAACCTTCCTTGCACATAAACAACCCTTGCCGCACCCCATCTCTCTATTCCATTCCTTGCCGTGCAAGGGATCTTCCATTTGCCTAATTTCTGAACCTAAATCAGCAAGGAAATCCTTTTTCCTTGCCTTGCAAGGCATTCCCTTACCCTTTCCATCTCTGCTGCACCTACTTGCCTAATTTCCTTAGGATTCTGACTTTAATTCCTATTTCCCTTAAAGTTTTGGTTTAATTTCTGTTACCTAAATTGTTTCTTAGCTTTATTACCCTAAAGTCTCTAAGTAAAACTCTTTGCCGCACCTAGGGCGATTCATTCATTCACCCATTCGTCCATTCATGCCAGAAATCAATCCATACCTTTTGCCGCAACTCCCAGTCAACCTAAACACATTCCTGACCCCAAAACACATCCCATACACTTCATCCACCTTTGTGTTGCAGCAAGGAGAAAAAAAGGAAGGACTCTTAGATGTTCGAGCTTGATTGTTGGAGCATTCTAGGTGTAATTCGTTCTATGTTTACAATGTTTAATTTCTTTTCCTTTTGTTTTGCTATGAACATGAGTGGCTAAACCCCTCTTGGCTAGGGGTGATTTCAAAGCCATGATTATGTGTGCAATTTGAGTTGATAAATTCCAGTTATAAATTCTTGAATTGTGAATGCAATTGGCTTAACTATTTGACTAATAACTTATTTGTGTTTGTTGATTGAGGGTTGACACTTAATTGGCATGCATAAATATGATGCTAGAGTATAAGGGAGTTTCACGTAATCGTTACAAACTTATATTCACAAGTAGTGAAGGTTGCTGGTCACGATCGCGTTAAGTTCAACTCCTAGCATGAGTGACATGAAGTCATAGTTGCAAGTGCTTTGTCAATGCTTATGATTTTCATTGAACGTAATGATCTTTGATTGTATCTCTATTATGATGTCATGTAGGGGACTTTTGAAGAATGCTTTGGGTTGTTGAATGATGTCATCCAATCCAATAATACGAGGAAAATCTGAGGGTTAACTAGTGATGTCACGGTTAATTTGGGGCATTGTCGTTCATAATTCAATGAAGGAGTAACTGGAAATCGAGTCGTTTGCATACATGTCATGTGTGGAGAAAGAGCCTCTAGCTAGCCCATCATCCATCTTATTCCCCAAATTCGTTTTAAAAGTTGTTTAGTTTTACAATCTGTTTTGTTAATTTAAATTCGTCCAAAACAAACCCCCATTTTACTTTCTGGTTTCAAAGTGTTTAAAATCTGTTTCGTTTGTGTTTTTAAGTGTTCTGAGTCAAGCCATAACCCGAAATTCGTCCAAAGTAGTGTCTAGAGTTAGAAACTGCCTAGTTAGTGTTTTTAGGCAGTTTTGAGTGTTTTTAGCTTATTTTGAGTCTTGTGAACTTGTCTTGAGACTTTTGAGTTTTTTTCAAATGTTTTTAACTTTGTTTTAATGTTTCTGAGTCAGTTTTGAGGTTTTAGCAAGCCTTCCTAATCCCCGGTCTAGAACGATCCCTACTTGCATCTTTACTACAATTTGACAACAAGAGGGTTTAATTTGTGTGCTTAACTTATTTCGCATCACCCAAAACCGTGCCTAACACATTCCCCTTTTGGTTTAATCCTTGCTGCCCAAGGGAGAGGTTTTCTTGCCTATTTTCTGTCATAAAACACATTCCTCTTTTATTCTAATCCTTGCTTCACAAGGGAGAGGTTTTCTTGCCTATTTTCTGCCCAAAAATACTTCCCCTTTCCCTTACAAATCAATGCCGCACCTTCTTTCCCTTTCTCTCTTAATTTCTAACCTTTAAACACATTCCTTTTCTCTCCTACACAATTCTGCCGAATTTCACATTCCTATTTCTCTTTACATTCTGATTCTTTCTTACCTATTCAATTGTGGCAAATTAGCTAAATTATGAACCTTTCTTGTTATTTTCTGATTGCCTTTCAACCCTAGCCCTATAAATAAAGCCATCCGCACCATTTAGTTTCTCTGGACCACACTACACACTTTCTGCCGAAAATCCACCTTCCATCCACCTATCTACCTATCCATCATCAACCACCCATCACCCCCATTCTACACACCCTAACCCTAGTGCCCCAGCTTTACAAAGGAAGAAGAAGGAGACCCCTTGGACGTGCTTGCCATTCAAGTTGGATTGCAGGAACGTTTCTAGGTGTAATCTATCTTTGTTTTCAATGTTTAATTTAATTTCTCTTTGTTTTGCTATGAACATGAGAGGTTAAACTCATTTTGGCTAGGGGGAAATTCAAAGCCAGGAACATACTTGCAATATGAATTGATTACCTTCAGTTGTGATTTCATAAATTGTGAACTCAATTTGCTTAACTGTTTGATTGATAACTTATTCTTGTATGTTGATTAAGAGTGCACGCTTAGTTTTCATGCATGAATTTCATAAATAGTGAAGGTTGATTGTCGCAATCGCCTTAATTGAATTCTTGGCAAACGTATCATGCATTCATAGTTACAAGTGTGTCATGTGTGGAGAACGGACCCCTAACTAATCCATCCATCATCTTATTTCCTAAATTCGTTTTACAATCTGTCTAGTTTTACAATTTGTTTGTTTGTTTCAATTTCGTCAAAGCCAAAACCCCCTTTTACTTGCTTCAAAGTGTTTAAAATCTGTTTTGTTTGTGTTTTAGAGTGTTTTGAGTCCAGTCAGAACCCTAAATTCGTCCCAAGTTGTGTTTAGAGTCCAAAATTGCCCAGTTTGTGTTTTTAGGCAGTTTTGAGTGTTTTTGAGTTGTTTTAAGTCTTTTGAACCTGTTTTGAGTCCCTTGAGTCTTTCCAAACGTTTTTAACTTTGTTTTTGTGTTTTGAGTCAGTTTAGAGGTGATGCGAAATATATAAGCACATAAATTAAACCCTCTTTTGACAATTGTAGTACATGAATAAGTAGGGATCGTTCTGGACCGGGGATTAGGAGGGATTGCTAATCTAAACTAAACTGACTTTAGAACACAAAAAGACAAAAAGAAACTTAAAAACACTTAACTAGACTTTATAGACTCAATACAAACTGAAAAGACTCAACACTAACTAGAAAGACTCAAAACAACACAAAACAATGAATTAGACTCAAAACTGACTCTAGGACGTTATTTGGACGAAAATTAACTTGAACTTGACTCAAAACACTGAAAAACACAAATTGGACATATTCTAACCTAATGAACACAACAAAGTAAAGGGGGATTGGATTTTGGACGAAAATAAAGTAAAACAAAACAGAAACTAGAACTAGACAGATTTGCACGAAATTAGGTGTTTTGGATGGATGATGGACTAGCTAGAGGGTCTTTCTCCAGACATGACACACTTGCATACAAATCGATTTCCAAGTGCTTTTCAATAAACCATGAATTCTCAACGCCCCAGATTAACCGTGAATTGCACTAATTAATCCTCAGATTTTCCTAATTTCATTGAATTGGATGATTGCATACAACAACCCAAAGCATTCTCCACAAGTTCCCTACATGAATTGCATAATAGAGATACAAGCAAAGATCATTAAGTTATGTGAAAATCATAAGCATTGACAAGGCACTCGTAACTATGAATTGCATGATACGTATGCCAGGAATTTACTTAACATGATTGTGACTAGCAACCTCCACTACTTGTGAATACAAGCTCATAATGATTAGGTGAAAATCCCTTATATTCTAGCATCAAATTCATGCATGCAAACTAAGTTGGCCACCTCAATCAACATACAAGAACAAGGTTTGAATAAAACAGTTAAGTAAATTGCATTCACAATTTATGAAATCACAACTGAAAGCAATCAATTCATAATGCAAATATGATCATGGTTTCGAAATTCTCCTCTAGCCAAAAGAAGTTTAGCCTCTCATGTTCACAGCAAAACAAAGAGAAAATAAATTAAACATTGAAAACAAAGGATGGATTACACCTAAAAAAAATGCTCCAACAATCCAACGTCTTGAATGCAAGCATGTCCAATGGTCTCCTTCCTTCTCCTTTGCTGCGGCACAAGGTGGCAGTGATGGTCGAAGTGATGAATGGTGGTGGTGGATGGATATAGGTGAGTTATGGTGAAGGGTGGATTCCAGAGAGGTTTAGAGAATATGGAAGGGTGGTAGGAGATGGATAGGTGAGCAGGTGAATGGAATGGATGCAGGAATTATGCAGAGAGGGAGAGAGACTAAATGGTGCGGATGGCTTTATTTATAGGGCTAGGGTTGAATGGCAATCAGAAAATAATAGGAAAGGTTCATAACTTAGCTAATTTGTCTCACAATTGAATAGGTAAGAAAGAATCAGAATTTAAAGAGAAATAGGAATGTGAAATTTGGCAGAATTGTGTAGGAGAAAAAAGGAATGTGTTTAAAGGTCAGAAAATAGGAAAGAGAGGCCTCCCCTTGTGTGGCAAGGCTAGGTACTAAAGGGGAAGGTGTTTTCATGACAGAAAATAGGAAAGGCACTCTCCCTTGCACGGCAAGGAAGAGGAAAAGTCAAGGGAGGTGCGGCTAGGTGATTTAACTGCAAGGAAGGTTCAATTTGTGTCCTAAAATGCATAGGAGGTCTTCATTGTTGCTGGAACTTAGGGACATTTAGGATTAGGAAAGGTCAAACCAAATTAGGAAACCTTGGCTTAACTTTCCTACTTCAAGTAGGAATCCTTGTTTGAGTAGGAAACCATCTCCAATTAGGAATCCTTCTTCAATTAGGAATCCTTGTTTGATTAGAAATCCTCGTTTGATTAGGAATCCTTGTTTGATTAGGAATCCTTCATTGATTAGGAATCCTTCGTTGATTAGGCATCCTAATATCTTCAAGTCTTCAATTTCGTCCATTCCTTTTGCCCAATTTTGCCCAAGCATGTGATATCCATTCTAAGCCCAATTTTGCTCCAAAAGGCTCCAAAATGCACTTTCTTGCATACTTTGTCCTTAGAACCTGAAATTGCATGAAAATGACTTTAAACACTAAAATAACTAGGAATAACAACATAAATGCACGAAAACAAGCTAGCTAAGTCGCATAAATATGTTCCTATCAAGAGGTTTTAGCAAGCCCTCCTAATCCCCGGTTTATAACGATCCCTACTTGCATTTATACTAGGATTTGACAACAAGAGGGTTTAATTTGAGTGCTTAAATTTTATCACAACAAAAAACAAAGTTAAAAACGTTTGGAAAGACTCAAGGGACTCAAAACAGGTTCAAAAGACTTAAAACAACTCAAAAACACTCAAAACTGCCTAAAACCACAAACTGGGCAGTTGTGGACTCTAAACACAACTTTGGACGAATTTAGGGATCTGACTTGACTCAAAACACTCTAAAACACAAACAAAACAGATTTTAAACACTTTGAAACAAGAAAGTAAAAGGGGGTTTTGGTTTTGACAAAATTGAAACAAAGAAACAAATTGTAAAACTAAACAGATTGTAAAACGAATTTAGGAAATAAGATGATGGATGGATTAGTTAGAGGTCCATTTTCCACACATGACACACTTGTACATGAATCGATTTCCAATTGCTTTTCAATAAACTATGATGCTCAACACCCCAGATTAACCGTGATGCACAAATTAACCCTCAGATTTTCCTTTACTCATTGAATTGGATGAATGCATGCGACAACCCAAATCATTCTCCAAAAGTCCCCTACATGAATGCATAATAGAGATACAATCAGAGATCATTACGTTTCATGAAAATCATAAGTGTTGACAAGGCAATTGTAACTATGAATGTATGATACGTTTGCCAAGAATTCAATTAACGCGATTGTGACAATCAACCTTCACTACTCAGGAATATAAACTTGTAACGATTAGGTGAAACTCATTTATATTCTAGCATCTGATTCATGCATGAAAACTAAGTATGCATCCTTAATAAACATACACAAATCAGTTATGATTAAAACAGATAATTGAATTGCAATCACAACTTAACAAATCACAATTGGAAGAAATCAATTCATATCTCAAACATGTTCATGGCTTCAAACTTCCCCCTAACTAAATAGGGATTTAGCCACTCATGATTACAGCAAAATCAGAAAGTAATAACAAAATAAACATTGAAAACAAGAACGAAGTACACCTAAAATGCTCCAATCTGCAAGAATGAATGATGTGATATAAGTTAAGCACTCAAATTAAACCCTCTTTTTGACAGTTGTAGTATATGTATAAGTAGGGATCGTTCTAAACCGGGGATTAGGAGGGATTGCTAAAACCTCTAAACTGACTCTAAAACACAAAAACAAAGTTAAAAACGTATGGAAAGACTCAAGGGACTCAAAACAAGCTAAAAACACTCAAAACTGCCTAAAAACACAATCTGGGTAGTTTTGGACTCTAAACACTTCTTTGGACGAATTTAAGGTTTTGACTTGACTCAAAAGACTCAAAACACAAACAAAACAGATTTTAGACACTTTGAAACAAGAAAATAAAAGGGGGTTTTGGTTTTTGACGAATTTAAAACTAAAAACAGAAACTTTGCATAAAAACTTTAGAAAAAATGATTTTGATGAATTAAGAAGGGTGAAAGGCTAGTTAGAGGGTCCTTCTCCACACATGATATATGCATTTGAACCAATTTCCAGTTATTATTCCTTTAGACTTGAATGACAACACCCCAAGTTAACCGTGACAGCACAAATTAACCCTCAGATTTTCCTTAGTTCATTGAATTGAATGGAAGACGCATTACAACCAAATTATCCTTTTCAAGTCTCCTAACTATGACAGCATGATAGAAAACATATCAAAGGTCATTACGTTCTTTGAAAATCATAAGTGTTGACGAGGCATTCGTAACTATGACAGCATGATACTCTTGCCTAGGACTTACTTAACATGATTGTGACTAGGAACCTTTACTACTTGTGAATATAAGTTCATAACGATTAGGTGAAACTCCTTTATACTCTAGCATCAAATTCATGCATGCAAATTAAGTGTCGCCCCCAATTAACACACACAAACAAGTCTTAATAACTTAGTTAAGCAAATCACATTCTCGTCTTAAGAAACAATAACTAGATGTAATCAATTCATATAAAACATATAATCATGGCTTCAAATTCACCTCTAACTATAATGAAATTAGTTCCTCATGTCCACAAACAAACAAACATAAATAAACTTAAACATTGAACAAAGATAGAAAACACCTAGAAAATGCTCCAGAGTCCTTTCTTCCTTGCAAGCTGCGGCACAAGAGGGTATGGCTGATTTGTGGTGTAGAGATATGTGAATGAGAGATGGTGTGTTGAATGATGCAGCAAATATGTGAATATATAGAGGGAGGGTGCGGCACAATTAGATGGTGTAGGAAAAGGATTACAAAATGTAGTTTGTGTAGGAAAATAAAACACAATCCTAAGGGGAAAGGGTTTATGTAATCCTAGCAGGAAATAGGACATCTAGAAGACCAAAAACCAACGGGAATTAGGCTAAAGGTGCGGCTGGATCATGCATCTAGAAGGCTTGGGGCGCCACCTTTTTAGGGACTTCTAGATAGAGTGTTATTTGGCTGATTTTGGGGTTTCTAGAAGGGGATAGGTGCGGCACCTTTATAGGAAGGGATAAGGTTCCTAGAAATCAGGTTTTAAGGTCTCCTAAACTGAAATTGAATCCCTTTTTGCAGCAGGAATTAAGTTAGGAAAAGATTAGGATAGGATAGGATAAGGTTTGGATAAGATAAGGATAAGATAAGGTAGTTTTGGATAATGTTTTGGATAATTCTCCTTCTTTGTAGCCGATTCCTTATCTTCTTTGACTTGGATTTATTTCTTCAACTCTGTTGCACATTCCTAGCCTCTCTTGAACTTCCAATTTGTCCATCCATCTTGCTCCATACTTGTGTTATCCATTCCAAGCCCAAAACTGCTCTAAAATGCTCCAAATTGCATCCTTTTGCATACTTTGCTTCTAGGACCTATAAACACACGAAAATGACTTAAGACACTATAATAAACAACAAATAACTAAGTAAATGCAAGAAAACACACTAACTAAGTCGCATAAATATGCTCCTATCAAATTTCCCCACACTTAGCTTTTGCTAGTCCTCGAGCAAAACAAACAAACAAAACAAAACCTAAACCTTCCAACACATAACAATCAAGATTGAAGTCAAAAGGGTTGTAATGGGGCTAAGGGTATTGGCTAACAAAGAAAGGTAAGGAAAACAAACGTTCTTAAAGCAATAGCAAGCAAAGCAATGAAATCAACACTTAGAACTCCCTTAACAATGCAGCCACAAACTTTGAACACAAAGGGGAAGATCACACATACTTAGGGCCAAATTCAACTTTTTGGACCCTTTCTTCAACAACCAACACTTGTGAGCTTTAACAACCAACACTTATTTTGAACACTTTTCACACTTTTCACATACTTTTCTTTTTCTTTTCTTTTTCTCACGAATTTTCTTCTTTTTTTTTTTTTTCTTTTACCCGTGCCCTTTTGTTTTTCTTGGCACACAAAATCACCAAAAACCTTCCCCCACACTTGTTTGCTGCCCAATAACGAACAAAGGGAATTCACTCTAGGTCATGCTATACTACGCCTTAAGAACAAGGGTAAGAATGGTCCTAATCTAGGCTAGGTAAGGATAATGTGGTTAACAAAGAAAATAGGCTAAATATGGCTCAAATGGGCTAAACCTACAATACATATGCAAAGGGTTAGTCTTTTTGGCTCTGGTTTTAACTAAACAACTTCATCTTGTTATTTGTTATGCTAATCAATTTCATGCTTTGAATGAAATGGGTATAAGTTCTAGTATTTGGATCTAAATAATGAAATGCATTCTAAGTAGCAACCAAGCAAAGAATGATGAGATCATGCAACGACTTTAGAAAACAAAGAATGTCAAGATTAATAACTCTCCAAACAACGTATAGGCTCAAGTCTCTCAGGGTTGTAGTGCTAGTTTGAGTTACTTTCTTCAAGCATGTTACAAAAATTGATTTTATCCTTTTTGTGATTACATGGGAATTCATGAATGTCAACTATAACCAAGCATAAACAAAAGAGCATATCAAACTTCAATCCATGTTTGTAACTTTCTTTATCAGTCATGCAATTAAAAAACCAAATCCTCATCATTGTGTTGGAAGGTACCCTAAGACACAAACACACAAAAACGACTCTAAAAACGACTCTTTTTTTTGTAAATTTTCGTATTTTTCTTTCAAGACACATAAAACACTCAAAAACAGTGAAAAACAACCTTAGAAGTGATAGGTAATAAAAACCTACGAATTGTTCAATGAAAACACTTGTTTACCCCCCCACACTTAAACCAAACATTGTCCTCAATGTTTCAAGCATAGACTCACACACAAGCAAGCAAACAACACAACAAACAAATAGGAAAAATATGCAAAGTAAAAGCAATAAAGAGTAGGGTGTAGAAACGCAAATCTGGTTATGGAGCCGAAGATTCCTAGGTCTTCTTTATTTGCATGGGTTGCCTCCCAAGAAGCGCTTGCTTTAACGTCTTCCAGCCGGACGAATCCTTCAATTATGCTTCATTGGAGGCCACGGCATTAAGGGTTATGTCCTCCGTGATGTGCTCTTCAAAGTGCTCATAATAAGGCTTCAAACGTTGTCCATTCACTTTGAACTCTTGTCCCGTCTTTAAACTTTGAATTTGGACTGCACCATGAGGAAATACATTAGTAACAATAAACGGACCAATCCACTTAGAACGTAACTTACCTGGAAATAATCGAAGACGGGAATTGAAAAGTATAACTTTCTGCCCATTTGAGAACGTTTTGGTTCGAATCATCTTGTCATGAAAAGCCTTCGTCTTCTCTTTGTAAATTCGCCCATTCTCGTAAGCTTCATTCCTAATCTCCTCAAGCTCGTTCAATTGAAGCTTCTTATGGATTCCTGCGGCATCTATGTCCATATTGCAGGTCTTGACTGCCCAATACGCCTTGTGCTCCAATTCAACGGGAAGATGGCATGGTTTCCAAAAGATGAGCCAAAATGGGGACATGCCAAGGGGTGTTTTGTAGGTTGTACGATACGCCCACAATGCATCATTTAAACGCAAACTCCAATCTTTGCGGTTTAGCCCTACAGTTTTCTCCAAAATCTGCTTAATTTCTCTATTTGAGACCTCGGCTTGCCCACTTGTTTGAGGGTGATAAGGTGTTGCCACCTTATGCGTGACGTTATATTTCTTGAGTAGCGCCTCAATGGTTCGATTGCAAAAGTGTGAACCCCCATCACTGATAAGAACTCTTGGCATTCCAAATCTGGCAAATATGTTAGTTCTAACAAAATCTGCAACCACTTTAGAATCATTAGTACGGGTGGCTTTTGCTTCCACCCATTTCGAAACATAATCAACCGCAAGTAGAATGTAAACAAAACCATGAGATGAAGGAAAAGGACCCATGAAATCAATGCCCCAAACATCAAAAATTTCGACACCAAAGATAGAGACTTGCAGCATTTGGTCTTTTGGTCCTATGTTTCCGGTTCTTTGACAACGATCACATGTTATGCAAAAGGTTCTAGCATCCTTAAAGATAGTAGGCCAATAAAAACCACATTCAAGTACTTTACGTGCAGTCCTTTGAGTGCCAAAGTGACCTCCACATGCATAAGTGTGACAAAAATTTAGAATTGAATGAATTTCAGAATCATGCACACATCTACGAATGATTTGATCAGAGCAATATTTCCACAAATAAGGATCATCCCACACATAATTTCGTGCATCATGCTTGAGTTTATCACGTTGGTTCTTGTTTAGCTCATTTGGAATCACTTTAGACACTAAATAATTGACTAAATCAGCAAACCAAGGTGTACTTACCTTAATGGACAGCAGCTGCTCACCTGGGAACGTCTCTGGGATGGGAATTTGGTCCTCCTCACGCACTAATCTGCTTAGGTGGTCAGCCACTACGTTTTCAACTCCTTTCTTGTCCCGGATTTCGATATCGAACTCTTGAAGTATGAGCATCCATCGAATAAGCCTGGGTTTGGCCTCCTTCTTCATAAGTAAGTATCTTAAAGCTACATGATCAGAGTAAATAATGACTTTAGTACCAAGTAAATATGAACGAAACTTATCTAAAGCAAAGACAACGGCAAGAAGTTCTTTTTCCGTCGTAGAGTAGTTCAATTGAGCGTCGTTCAAGGTCCTCGAGGCATAGTAGATGACATGCAGTTTTTTGTCCTTCCTTTGCCCTAACACGGCTCCTAATGCATAGTCGGAAGCATCGCACATTAGCTCAAACGGAAGAGTCCAATCTGGTGGCATAATGATTGGTGCCGTGGTGAGCTTCTCTTTGAGTTGGTTGAAAGCCTTTTCACATTCCTCGTCAAATTTGAATGCTACTTCCCTTTTGAAGGAGACGGCACAAAGGTTGAGAAATCTTCGAAAAATCTTTGATGAATCGCCTATAAAATCCTGCATGTCCAAGAAAAGAACGAACCTCTCTAACCGAAGTAGGAGAGGGTATGTAGCGTACAAGATCTATTTTTGATTTATCAACCTCAATTCCCCTTTCTGAAATGATATGCCCTAAAACTATGCCTTGTTTAACCATAAAGTGACACTTTTCTCAATTTAAAACAAGGTTGGTTTCAACGCATCGTTTTAAGATTAATGTGAGATTTTCCAAACAACCATCAAACGAATCACCAAAGACGCTAAAATCATCCATGAATACCTCAATAATCTTCTCTACGAAATCTGAAAAGATACTTACCATGCATCTTTGGAACGTGGCAGGTGCATTGCATAAACCAAATGGCATGCGACGATAAGCAAAGGTACCAAAGGGGCACGTGAAAGTGGTATTTTCTTGGTCATCCGGAGCTATGACAATTTGATTATATCCCGAATACCCATCAAGAAAACAATAAAAAGAATGACCGGCTAACCTTTCAAGCATTTGATCAATGAACGGCAAAGGGAAGTGGTCCTTCCTTGTGGTGGCGTTGAGCTTCCTATAATCGATACACACTCTCCAACCTGTTTGGATACAGGTTGGTACAAGCTCATTCTCGGCATTCTCCACCACAGTAACTCCGAATTTCTTTGGAAAAACTTGAACCGGTGAAACCCAACGGCTATCCGAAATTGGATAGATCACTCCACAATCGAGAAGCTTGATAATCTCCTTCTTCAC
This sequence comes from Heteromeles arbutifolia, assembly GCA_024362995.1. NCBI lineage: Eukaryota > Viridiplantae > Streptophyta > Magnoliopsida > Rosales > Rosaceae > Heteromeles > Heteromeles arbutifolia. The sequence goes on along the minus strand of JANCRC010000002.1, from coordinate 29,280,982 downwards.
AACTTCCATCATTGGAGGGTTGAGTCGGCGTTGAGCCTCTCGAGTTGGTTTAGCCCCCTCTTCTAGAAGTATACGATGCATGCATGTTGTAGGGCTAATCCCCCTAATATCGGCCAATGTCCAACCAATGGCTGTTTTGTGCTCCTTCAACACCCGAATCAACTTCTCCTCTTCTGTTGCCGTGAGTGATGCAGAGATAATGACGGGCAATGTCTCTTCATCTCCCAAGAAGACGTACTTTAAATGATCCGGTAGTGGCTTAAGTTCAAGTATAGGGACCTGAATCACAGAAGGTAACAACGTATTAGTAGAAACGGGAATTGGAATTGGGTTAGGAGACGTACCATGATGTCGTGGCAATGAGTCAAAGGCAGCCATAATCTCGGCTTGTTCTTCACTAGGTACGGCCAGATTGGGCTTCATTCCAATTCCTTGTGCAATTGTTGTTTCAAGGGGATCTTCATCCAATGAGTCAAGGAATTCCTGTGCCAATGAATCAAATGCATCAATAGAAAAACAAGAATGATCGTCTTTAGGATATTTAATAGTTTCAGAAAGATTGAAATCAATCACTTCCCCATCAAATTCCATTGTTAAAGTCCCTTTGAACACATCGATCTTGGTACGTGCTATTTTCATGAAGGGTCTCTCAAGTAGAATCGGCAATGGGGTAACATTGGGTGAATCCTCCATCTCTAAAACATAGAAATCTGCTAGGAATATCAAGTTATCCACATGCACCAAGACATCTTCCAAAACTCCTTTCGGATATGCGTTAGAACGATCAACTAATTGAATTATAACACCATCATGTTTTAGCTCTCCTAAATTCATAGATGCGTAAATTGAGTAAGGCATGACATTAATTAAAGCTCCTAAGTCTAACATGGCATGTTCAAACTTAGTATTTCCAATAACGCACGGAATTGTAAAACTACCCGGATCTTTGCATTTAGGGGGTAATTTCCTTTGTAACACCGCAGAAACATTCTCACTTACCTGGACCACCTCTTTGTTCGAAATTCTTTTCCTTGTTGTGCAAAGCTCTTTCAAAAATTTGGCATACTTTGGAACTTGCTTGATTGCATCAAGGAGCGGAATATTGACTTGTACTTTCCGAAAGGTTTCCAGAATGTCCTTCTCGTTCTCTTCTTTCCTTGATTGCTTAAACCTGCTAGGAAATGGCACATTTAGTGGAATAGAACTTGAAAAATTCGAGTTAGGACTTACCTTGGCCGAATTGGATGGTTTGGCAGTGAAAGATGGTTGCTCCCCCCTTGCCGTGGGTTTGGCTTGTTCCTCCTATTCAATCAGCAACTTTTCATCCTCTTTTTGGCTTGATTTGGATGGTTGTGGGTTGGTTCCAACTTCTTTTCCACTTCTCAACATAATGGCTTTGGCGGATTCAAATCCTCCCTTTGGATTCACAATGGTTGAGCTAGGAAGTTTGCCTTGGTCTTGGAATTGCCCTAGGAACTCTGAAATCTGTCCTACTCGCTTATCCAAATCGTCCACCTTTTTATCTCTAATTTGCATGCTCTGCGACATAGAAGTTAGTAATTGAAAATTTTGATCATTATTAACGGACGTACATGATTTGGTTTGGGTAGGTTGTGCTTGGGGTTGTGTAGGCGCGTATGGTTTTGAATAGAAACCTGAAGGTTGCTGCCTAAATCCACTTTGTTGTTGAGGTTGTTGAGGTTCCCTCCACTTGAAATTTGGATGATCTCTCCAACCCGGATTGTAAGTGTTGGAGTATGGATCATTGCGTGGTTGATTTTGACTCCCAAAACCCATGGCATTGGCAGATTCCCATCCTCCATTCTCAATCAATTGAGGGCATTGGTCAGTTGGATGTCCTTGCGTAGAACACACGCCACAAACACTTAGTCCTTGTATCTTCATTCCTTCGGCCATCTGAGTCACAATGGAAGTGAGGTTAGCTAGTTGAGTTTGAATATCGGAATTGGAACTTACCTCATGGACTTGCTACCGTGGGGACTCTCTTTGTCCAAGTCCCTCGTACTGTTGTGCATTCAATGCTCGGTTGGCAATTAGGGTCTTCGCAGCCATTGGTGTTTTGTCAACCAATGCACCTCCCGCTGAAGCATCTAGCATTTGTCACTCAATGGGAAGAAGTCCTTCATAGAAGTATTGAAGTAGAAGCTCTTCTTTCATTTGATGTTGAGGACATGAGGCGACAAGGACTTTAAAACGCTCATAGTATGCTGGGAATGTCTCTCATTGGCTTTGTTGAATTCCACTAATTTTCTTCCTTAAGAGAATGACTCTCGAAGTGGGGAAAAACTTCTCTAAAAACGCCCTCTTCATGCTTTCCCAAGAAGTGACCGTTCCGGGTGCTAATTCATAAAGCCAATCTTTAGCCTTTTCCAAAAGAGAGAATGGAAAAGCCTTCATCATCAAAATGCTCCCATCGACATTGATGGGTGTCATGCTAGAACAAACCACTTCGAACTCCTTAAGATGCTTGTTTGGATCTTCCATGGACAGCCCATGGTATTTAGGAATGTGGTGCAACAAGCTTCACTTCAATTCGAACTCATCGGTCTTGCCTTGAGCAGCCGCGGGGTATTGAATGCAAAGGGGTGCGGCATTGGCCAATCCCGAGGCTGAAAGTTCCTTAATTGTACGATTATCCATAGCCATGGCTTGTTCTTCTTCTTCAAATTCAGATTCGGCCTCTGAGCTTGAACTAGGTTCACTAGGTTCTGGATGCCTCCTCTTTCTTCTCAATGTCCGTTCAAAATCGTCGTCAAACTCCAAGATATGCTCACGAACTGTTTGAGAACTTCGAGTCATAAACTAGTACCTAAAACAAGAAACGAAACAACAATCAGAAATCAAAGTAAACGAAAAAACACACGGCAAACACAAGGGATTAGCAAAGTTTTGCTAATCCCCGGCAACGGCGCCAAAATTTGATGTGATATAAGTTAAGCACTCAAATTAAACCTTCTTTTTGACAGTTGTAGTATATGTATAAGTAGGGATCGTTCTAAACCGGGGATTAGGAGGGATTGCTAAAACCTCTAAACTGACTCTAAAACACAAAAACAAAGTTAAAAACGTATGGAAAGACTCAAGGGACTCAAAACAAGCTAAAAACACTCAAAACTGCCTAAAAACACAATCTGGGCAGTTTTGGACTCTAAACACTTCTTTGGACGAATTTAAGGTTTTGACTTGACTCAAAAGACTCTAAAACACAAACAAAACAGATTTTAGACACTTTGAAACAAGAAAATAAAAGGGGGTTTTGGTTTTTGACGAATTTAAAACTAAAAACAGAAACTTTGCATAAAAACTGTAGAAAAAATGATTTTGATGAATTAAGAAGGGTGAAAGGCTAGTTAGAGGGTCCTTCTCCACACATGATATATGCATTTGAACCAATTTCCAGTTATTATTCCTTTAGACTTGAATGACAACACCCCAAGTTAACCGTGACAGCACAAATTAACCCTCAGATTTTCCTTAGTTCATTGAATTGAATGGAAGACGCATTACAACCAAATTATCCTTTTCAAGTCTCCTAACTATGACAGCATGATAGAAAACATATCAAAGGTCATTACGTTCTTTGAAAATCATAAGTGTTGACGAGGCATTCGTAACTATGGCAGCATGATACTCTTGCCTAGGACTTACTTAACATGATTGTGACTAGCAACCTTTACTACTTGTGAATATAAGTTCATAACGATTAGGTGAAACTCCCTTATACTCTAGCATCAAATTCATGTATGCAAATTAAGTGTCGACCCCCAATTAACACACACAAACAAGTCTTAATAACTCAGTTAAGCAAATCACATTCTCGTCTTAAGAAACAATAACTAGATGTAATCAATTCATATAAAACATATAATCATGGCTTCAAATTCACCTTTAACTATAAAGAAATTAGTTCCTCATGTCCACAAACAAACAAACATAAATAAACTTAAACATTGAACAAAGATAGAAAACACCTAGAAAATGCTCCAGAGTCCTTTCTTCCTTGCAAGCTGCGGCACAAGAGGGTATGGCTGATTTGTGGTGTAGAGATATGTGAATGAGAGATGGTATGTTGAATGATGCAGCAAATATGTGAATATATAAAGGGAGGGTGCGGCACAATTAGATGGTGTAGGAAAAGGATTACAAAATGTAGTTTGTGTAGGAAAATAAAACACAATCCTAAGGGGAAAGGGTTTATGTAATCCTAGCAGGAAATAGGACATCTAGAAGACCAAAAACCAACGGGAATTAGGCTAAAGGTGCGGCTGGATCATGCATCTAGAAGGCTTGGGGCGCCACCTTTTTAGGGACTTCTAGATAGAGTGTTATTTGGCTGATTTTGGGGTTTCTAGAAGGGGATAGGTGCGGCACCTTTATAGGAAGGGATAAGGTTCCTAGAAATCAGGTTTTAAGGTCTCCTAAACTGAAATTGAATCCCTTTTTGCAGCAGGAATTAAGTTAGGAAAGGATTAGGATAGGATAGGATAAGGTTTGGATAAGATAAGGATAAGATAAGGTAGTTTTGGATAATGTTTTGGATAATTCTCCTTCTTTGTAGCTGATTCCTTATCTTCTTTGACTTGGATTTATTTCTTCAACTCTGTTGCACATTCCTAGCCTCTCTTGAACTTCCAATTCGTCCATCCATCTTGCTCCATACCTGTGCTATCCATTCCAAGCCCAAAACTGCTCTAAAATGCTCCAAATTGCATCCTTTTGCATACTTTGCTTCTAGGACCTATAAACACACGAAAATGACTTAAGACACTATAATAAACAACAAATAACTAAGTAAATGCAAGAAAACACACTAACTAAGTCGCATAAATATGCTCCTATCAATGAATCGCCAAGGTTCTTCTTCTTCCCCACCTTGCTGCGACACAAGAGTCCAAGGATGTGTATGGATGTAAGAAATGGTCAGAGATGGGTTTGGGTTGGATGTGAGTTGCGGCAAAGGATGTGATGCGATGTAAAACAGCACACAAATTAAACCTTCTTGTTGTCAAATTGTAGTAAAGATGCAAGTAGGGATCGTTCTGAACCGGGGATTAGGAGGGCTTGCTAAAACCTCTAAACTGACTCAAAAACATAAAAACAAATTTAAAAACACTTAACAAGATGCACAAGACTCAAAACAAACTTAAAAGACTCAAAACAGCTTAAAACAACCAAAAAGACTCAAAACAGGCACTAGGGACTGATTTGGACGAATTCTAGATTAGTAAGACTCAAAACACTAAATTAGACAGATTGAAACACACTTCTAACTAATCTAACACACTTAATTAAAGGGGGATTGGGTTTTGGACGAATTTAAAGTAAAACAAGTCAGAAACTAAAACTAAACAGATTTGCACGAAATTGGTGAATTGGATGGATGATGGACTAGCTAGAGGGTTCTTCTCCATACATGACACACTTGCATACAAATCGATCTCCAGTTGCTTTTTCAATAAACCATGAATGACAATGCCCCACATTAACCGTGCCATCACTAATTGACCCTCAGATTTTCCTTTAGTTATTGGATTGGACGGACATCATTCGACAACCCAAAGCATTTTTCAAAAGTTCCCTACATGCACATCATAATAGAGATACAATCAAAGATCATTACGCTCTGTGAAAATCATAAGCATTGACAAAGCATTCGTAACTATGACATCATGACACTCATGCTAGGAATTTAGCTTAACACGGTCATGACCAGCAACCTTCACTACTTGTGAATATAAGTTTGTAACGATTATGCGAAACTCCCTTATATTCTAGCATCAGATTCAAGCACGCAAACTAAGTAGGCCTCCTTAATCAACATACAAGAATAAGTTATCAATAAAACAATTAAGCAAATTGCATTCACACTTTATGAAATCACAACTGGAATTAATCAATTCATATTGCAAATATGTTCATGGCTTCGAAATTCCCCCTAGCCAAAAGGGTTTAGCTCTTCATGTTCACAGTAAAACAAAGAGAAATTAAATTAAACATTGAAAACAAATATAGATTACACCTAGAAACGTTCCAGCAATCCAACGTCTTGAATGGCTAGGCACGGCTTCAAGTTAATCCTCTCCTTTTAGAAAGGATAGGGATAACAAACGTTCTTAAAGTGATAACAAGCAAAGTAATGAAATTGACACTTGGAATTCACTTTTAGAATGCAGAAATTAACTTTTAAACACAAAGGGAGATTCAAGCAATACTTAAGGCCGAATTCAATGTTTTGGACCCTTTTTTTTCAAGAAAGAACACTTTAGAACTCTTTTTCTCATAATTTTGAACTCTTTTTCACTCTTTTCACAACTTTTTCTTTTTCTTTTTCCATGAATTTTTCTTTTTCTTTACCAAACCCGTCCAAATCCCTTCCCCCACACTTGTCTTTTTGCATACTGTAGATCAAAAGGAATTCATTCTAAGTCATGCTTCACTATCCTTTAAAAACAAGGGTACGGATAGTCCTATTCTAGGCTAGGTAAGGATAATGTGGGCTAACAAAGAAAATAGGCTAAATAAGGCTCAAAAGGGTTAAACCTACAAAACATATGAAACATGGGGTACGGCTATTTGGCTATGGTTCACTAAACAACTTCATCTTGATATGTGTTATGCAAATCAATGTCATGCTTTGAATGAAATGGGTATGAGTTCTAGTATTTGGAACTAAATGATGAAATGCCTTCTAAGTAGCAACTAAGCAAAGAATAATCAGATCATTCAACGACTTTAGAAAACAAGAATGCACAGAATATTAACTCTCCAAAAGAACGTTTAGGCTCAAGTCTCACAGGGATGTAGCGTTAATTTGAGTTTCTTCCTTCAAGCATGTTACAAAAACTGATTTTATCCTTTGTGATTACATGTGAATTCGTAAACTATAACAATAACCAAGCATAAACCAAAAAGCATATCAAACTTCCATCCATGTTCATAACTTTCTTTAACAGTCATGTAATTAAAAACCAAATCCTCATCATTGTGTTGGAAGGTACCTAAGACACAAACATACAAAAATGACTCTAAAAACACTTCAAAAACTGGTTTTTTTTTTCTTTCAAATTTTCGTATTTTACTTCAAAGCACACTAAAACACTTCAAAACAGTCTAAAAACACTTAAAAACAGTGAGAAACAAGTTTAGAAGTAATGGGTGATAGAATCCCACGAATTTGCATAAAAAACACTTTGTTACCCCCCCCCCCAACACTTAAATCAAACATTGTCCTCAATGTTTCAAGCATAAACTCACAGAAAGCAAACAACAAATAATGAACTAATCATGGCAAGATAAATGCAGTAAAGAGAAGGGTTTAGGAACGCAAATCTAGATGTGGGTGACTCCTAGAATGTCCTTCGTTGAATGCATAGGTTGCCTCCCAATAACGCTTGCTTTATTTAACGTCATGTAGCCGGACGATACCTCCAATTAAGCTTCATTGGAGGCCATGGCATGGAATTTATCTTTGAAGGGAAGGTGATACTTGAAATGATCCGACAATGGGTTAAATTCTAGTGTCGGTGCCTGAATCATTAAAATTAGCCAGTTAGTAGAAAACAAAATTGAAATTGGAGAAGATGTCTTACTTGTTGGCTTCGACAAGAACTCAATGACAAAGACCACATCTTTGAAAGTGTCAGGAACTTTGCACTTGGCCAGATTGAATGTGATGGTTGAGACTTGTCCGGTGTCATAAAATTCAACTTCCTTAGGCTTTATTGTCTCATGAACAGACTCTTTGATGCATTCTACATATTCTCCAGCCACTTCTTTCTCTTGAATAATTCTTCTTGATGTACAATTCTCTTCAAACAGTTCAACACATTCTGGATATTGGCTGTGGTGGTTCATATGGCGTTGTATAGAACTCCTCAGATGGTTGCCAATATCCTTCTTGGTGTGAGCCCTGCGTGAAAGAAGTTACTACAGCAAGAATTTCATCATAATTCATGGACATACTTGAATTCGATTGGAATTGTTGTGGGGGAGGCTGTGGTGGCTGCATAGGTCTTGAATAGAACTCCTCATCTTGCTACCAATATCCACTTTGTTGAAATTGTTGAGGTTCCCCCCCACATATAATCTGAATAATCTCTCCAATCGGCATCGTAAGTGTTGGAAAACATGTTGTCCCTTGATTGGTTATGGCCTTGATAACCCCAAGCACCTCCATTTGCAGTGAATTGATGAGTTTGAGCAGTGTGCATTGTGGTTGTTTCAGCAATCTGGGACAATTGAGAAGTAAGATTCGCCAATTGAGCTTGAATGTTAGCAAAATCCATGTCGTGCTTCTCCAATACCTGAAATCAAAGAAAGAAAATTAAATCAAATATCAAAAGTAAAAGACACAAACAGAAACACAAATAGAAACAAAGTCAGCAACTAAAACAAAAGACACGAAAAAGAAAACAAAGGAAACAACAGGGGATTAGCAAAGTTGCTAATCCCCGGCAACGGCGCCAAAAATTTGATGCGATGTAAAACAGCACACAAATTAAACCCTCTTGTTGTCAAATTGTAGTAAAGATGCAAGTCGGGATCGTTCTGGACCGGGGATGATAGGAGCTTATTTATGCAACTTAGTTAGCTTGTTTCTTGGCATTTGTGTTGTTAATTCTTAGTAATTTTAGTATTTTAAGCTATTTTCGTGTGTTTGTAGGTCTAAAGTGCAAAGTAAGCAAGGAAGTGCATTTTGGAGCAATTTTGGGCATTGGATGGTTAGCTTATGCTTGGAGCTAAGTGGATGGACGAAATTCAAGATCAAATGAGCTTAGGATCAAATGAAGAATGAAGAGTTCAAAATTGGAAGCCAAGGTTTCTAAAGTTGGAAGTTTCTATTTGTGAAGGTTTCCATTTGTGCAGGTTTCCATTTGTGCAAGTTTCCATTTGTGGAGGTTTCCATTTTTGGGGTTTCCAAAACATGTAGGTTGCTTAATTACTCATTCTAGAAGCCCAAAACCGTGCCTAACACATTCCCCTTTTGTTTCAATCCTTGCTGCACAAGGAAGAAGCTTTCTTGCCTATTTTCTGTCATAAAACACATTCCTCTTTTATTCTAATCCTTGCTTCACAAGGGAGAGGTTTTCTTGCCTATTTTCTGCCCAAAAATACTTCCCCTTTCTCTTACAAATCAATGCCACACCTTCTTTCCCTTTCTCTCTTAATTTCTGACCTTTAAAACACATTCTTTTTCTGTCCTACATATTCTGCCGAATTTCACATTCTTATTCTCTTTGATTTTCTGATTCTTTCTTACCTATTAAATTGTGGAACCAAAATAGCTAAGTATTGAACCTTTCCTATTATTTTCTGAGTACCCTAGCCCTTTAAATAAAGCTTGTTGCACCATTTAAATCTCTCTACACAATTTCTGCCAAAAATCCACCATCCACCCTTCACTATAACTCACCTATATCCATTCACCACCATAAACAACCCTTCAAACCATCTCCAACACATTATGCCGCAGCAAAGAGAAGAAGGAAGACCCTTGGAGTGCTTGCCATTCAAGATTGGATTGCTGGAACATTCTTAGGTGTTTTCATTCTTTTGTTTTCAATGTCTAAGTTTAAGTATCTTTGTTTTGCGATTATGAGGAACTAAGCCCTTTTGGCTAGGGGGAAATTCAAAACCATGAACATACTTGCAATATGAATTGATTACCTTCAGTTGTGATTTCATAAATTGTGAATTCAATTTGCTTAACTATTTGATTGATAACTTATTCTTGTATGTTGATTAAGGGTCGACACTTAGTTTGCATGCATGACTTTGATGCTAGAATATAAGGGAATTTCACCTAATCGTTATGAACTTATATTCATGTGTAGTGGAGGTTGCTAGTCACAATTGTGTTAAGTAAATTCCTGGCATAAGTATCATGCAATTCATAGTTACGAGTGCCTTGTTAATGCTTATGATTTTCATAGAACTTAATGATCGTTGCTCGTATCTCTATTACGCAATTCATGTAGGGAACTTGTGGAGAAGGCTTTGGGTTGTTGTATGCAATCATCCAATTCAATGAAATTAGGAAAATCTGAGGGTTAATTAGTGCAATTCACGGTTAATCTGGGGCATTGAGAATTCATGGTTTATTGAAAAGCAATTGGAAATTGATTTGTATGCAAGTGTGTCATGTGTGGAGAAAGACCCTCTAGCTAGTCCATCATCCATCCAAAACACCTAATTTCGTGCAAATACTGTCTAGTTCTAGTTTCTGTTTTGTTTTACTTTATTTCGTCCAAAATCCAATCCCCCTTTACTTTGTTGTGTTAATTAGGTTAGAATCTATCCAATTTGTGTTTTTAAGTGTTTTGAGGCAAGTTCAAGTTAATTTTTGTCCAAATGACTTCCTAGATTTAGTTTTGAGCCTAATTCATTGTTTTGTGCTGTTTTGAGTCTTTCTAGTTAGTTTTGAGTCTTTTCAGTTTGTATTGAGTCTATAGAGTCTAGTTAAGTGTTTTTAAGTTTCTTTTTGTGTTTTAAAGTCAGTTTAGTTTAGATTAGCAATCCCTCCTAATCCCCAGTCCAGAACGATCCCTACTTATACATATACTACAATTGTTAAAAGAGGGTTTAATTTGTGTGCTTAACTTATTTCGCACCAAGGGATTAGGAGGGCTTGCTAAAACCTCTAAACTGACTCAAAAACATAAAAACAAAGTTAAAAACACTTAACAACACTCACAAGGCTCAAAACAAACTTAAAAGACTCAAAACAGCTTAAAACAACCAAAAAGACTCAAAACAGACACTAGGGACTGATTTGGACGAATTCTAGATTAGTAAGACTCAAAACACTAAATTAGACAAATTTAAACACACTTCTAACTAATCTAACACACTTAATTAAAGGGGGATTGGGTTTTGGACGAATTTAAAGTAAAACAAGTCAGAAACTAAAACTAAACAGATTTGCACGAAATTGGTGAATTGGATGGATGATGGACTAGCTAGAGGGTTCTTCTCCACACATGACACACTTGCATACAAATCGATCTCCAGTTTCTTTTTCATTAAACCATGAATGACAATGCCCTAGATTAACCGTGCCATCACTAATTAACCCTCAGATTTTAATGGATTGGATGGACATCATTCGACAACCCAAAGCATTCTTCAAAAGTTCCCTACATGCACATCATAATAGAGATACAATCAAAGATCATTACGCTCTATGAAAATCATAAGCATTGACAAAGCATTCGTAACTATGACATCATGATACTCATGCTAGGAATTTAACTTAACGCGATCGTGACCAGCAACCTTCACTACTTGTGAATATAAGTTTGTAACAATTATGTGAAACTCCCTTATATTCTAGCATCAGATTCAAGCATGCAAACTAAGTAGGCCTCCTTAATCAACATACAAGAATAAGTTATCAATAAAACAGTTAAGCAAATTGCATTCACACTTTATGAAATCACAACTGGAATTAATCAATTCATATTGCAAATATGTTCATGGCTTCGAAATTCCCCCTAGCCAAAAGGGTTTAGCTCCTCATGTTCACAGCAAAACAAAGAGAAATTAAATCAAACATTGAAACCAAATATAGATTACACCTAGAAACGTTCCAGCAATCCAACATCTTGAATGGCTAGGCACAGCTTCAAGTTAATCCTCTCCTTCTTCCATTGTAGAGCTGCGGCACAAGGGGTTAAGGTGTGTAGAATAGGTGGTGATGGGTGGTAGAGGTTGGATAGGTAGATAGGTGAATGGAATGGATGCAGAGAATCTGTTCAGAGAGGGAGAGAGAGGCTAAATGGTGCGGATGGCTTTATTTATAGGGCTAGGGTTGAAAGGCAATCAGAAAATAATAGGAAAAGATCATAACTTAGCTAATTTGTCTCACAATTGAATAGGTAAGAAAGAATCATAATTTAAAGAGAAACATGAATGTGAAATTCAGCAGAATTGTGTAGGAGAAAAAAGGAATGTGTTTAAAGGTCAGAAAATAGGAAAGAGAGGCCTCCCCTTGTGCGGCAAGGCTAGGTACTAAAGGGGAAGGTGTTTTATGACAGAAAATAGGCAAGGAAAAAGCTCCTTGGGCGGCAAGAATTGAAACTGATAGGAGCATATTTATGCGACTTAGTTAACATGTTTTGTTGCATTTATTTAGTTAGTTATTGCTTATTTAAGTGTTTTAAGCTATTTTCGTGTGTTTGAAGGTTCAAATGACAAAGTTGGCAAAAAGATGCAATTTGGAGCATTTTAGAGCAGTTTTGGGCTTGGAATGGATGTCACAAGTATGGAGCAAGATGGATGGACGAATTTGAAGTTCAAGAGAGGCTAGGAATGTGCAAAAGAGTTGGAGAAATAAATTCAAGTCAAAGAAGATAAGGAATCAGCTACAAAGAAGAAGAATTATCCAAAACCTTATCCAACCTTATCTTATCAAACTAACCTTATCTTACCTTATCTTATCTTATCCTATCCTAATCTTATCCTACCTTAATTCCAGCCACAAGGGGGACTCCTTTTCATATTAGGATGCCTAAAACCTGTTTTTAGGTGGCCTTTTTGTTCTAGAAACATGCCACAACACTCCTTTCTAGAAGCCCTAAAAATCTGACGCCCCAACCTTTCTAGATGGCCTTTTCCTTGTTGATTTGGAGTCCTAAATCCTTTTCCTTGACAACCTAGGCGAAGTAATCCCTAGGCCTATAAATACACTATTTTGCTGCACCATTCAGACCACCACCCTCTACCATAACTCACCTACATACATCCACCACACACTCATTGTGCCACAGCCTTGCAAGGAAGGAAGGAATCTGGAGCGTTTTCTAGGTGTATTGATAGGAGCATATTTACATCACTTAGTTAGCTTGTTTCCTTGCATTTAGGTTGTTAGTTCTTAGTTATTTTAGTCTTTTAAGCCATTTTCGTGTGTTTTCAGGTTCTAAGGGCTAAAGGAGCAAGAAAGTGCATTTTGGTGCCTTTTGGAGCAGTTTTAGGCTTGGGATGGATTGCACATGCTTGGAGCTAAGTGGATGGACGAAATTGAAGATCAAATGAGCTTAGGATTGAATGAAGAATGAAGAGTTCAAAATTGGAAGCCAAAGTTTCTAAAGTTGGAAGTTTCTATTCTTGGAGGTTTCCATTCTTGAAAGTTTCTATTCTTGGCTTAGAAGTTTCCTAATCCTTCATCACCTATGTTCCAGCCATAAAAGGGTTCCAAAACATGTTAGGTTGCCTCATTACATGTTTCTAGAAGTCCTAGAACCTTTCCCTAACCTTGCCACATATCTCCTTTCCCTTTTCTTCCAAAATCTGCCACATAAGTGCCTTTCCCTTTCTTTCCACAACCTTGCCGCACAAGGGATCCTCTTCTTACCTATTTTCTGACCCAAAATCACATTCCCTTTGTGTTCTATGCCTTGCCGCACAAGGAGGAGACTTTCTTACTTATTTTGTGCCTCAAAACACATTCCTAAATCTGTCTTACAATTCTGCCGAATTTCCTTTCCTATTCTCTTTAATTCCTGCACCTTACTTGCCTATTTTCTGCCCAAAAATACTTCCCCTTTCTCTTACAAATCAATGCACACCTTCTTTCCCTTTCTCTCTTAATTTCTGACCTTTAAAACACATTCCTTTTCTCTCCTACATATTCTGCCGAATTTTACTTTCTTATTCTCTTTGATTTTCTGATTCTTTCTTACCTATTAAATTGTGGAACCATAATAGCTAAGTATTGAACCTTTCCTATTATTTTCTGATTACCTTTCAACCCTAACCCTATAAATAAAGCCATCCGCACCATTTAGTCTCTCTCTCACTCTCTGGACAGATTCTCTGCGTCCATTCCATCCACCTATCTACCTATCCATCCTCTACCACCCATTCACGCCAGAATTCCTTCCCCAACCCTAGCCGCACCTATCCTTCACCATTCTCCATAGTTTCTGACCTAAAACAACCCTTGTGCCGCAGCAAAGAGGAAGGAGGAGAGCCCTTGGACGTGCTTGCTGTTCAGTTTGGATCGCTGGAGCGTTTAGGTGTTTTCTTTCTTTTGTTTTCAATGTATAAACTTGTTATTCTTTGTTCTGTGAGTATGAGGAACTAAACCCCTCTTAGCTAGGGGGGATTCGAAACCATGATTATACTTGCAATGTGAATTGATTACTTTCAGTTGTGATTTCATAAGTTGTGAATTCAATTTGTTTAACTGCTTGATGGATAACTTATTCTTGTATGTTGATTGAGGGTCGACACTTAGTTTGCATGCATGAGTTTGATGCTAGAATATAAGGGAGTTTCACCTAATAGTTACAAACTTATATTCACAAGTAGTGGAGGTCGCTTATAAACGATCGCGTTAAATGAATTCTTGGCAGGAGTTTCATGCTCATCATAGTAGCGAATGCCTCGTCAATACTTATAGTTTTCATGATGCTTAATGATCTTTGATTGTATCGTTATTGTGCTGTTCACGTAAAGGACTTTTGAAGAATGCTTTGAATTGTTGTATGCGCTTTCCCATCCAATTCAATAACTTAAGGAGAACTTGAAGGTTAATTTAAGCGGACCTAATTAACCTGGGGTGTTGAGGTTCATGATTTATCGAAAGAACAACTGAAAATTGGTTTATGTGCAAGTGTGTCATGTGTGGAGAAGAACCCTCTAGCTAGCCCATCATCCATAAGTTTTACCAAATTTGTCCAAAATCTGTTTTAGTTTACAATCTGTTTGTTTTGTTTTCAAATTCGTCAGAATTAAATCCCCCTTTATTTTGAAGTGTTAGATTAGTTAAAATCTGTTTTGATTTGTGTTTTTAAGTGTCTTGAGTCAAGTTAAAATCTATTTTCGTCCAAAGTAGTGTTTAAAGTCCAAAACTGCCCAGTTTGTGTTTTTAGGCAGTTTTGAGTGTTTTTGTGCTGTTTTGAGTCTTTTGAGTTGTTTTAGTGTTTTAGAGTCTAGTTTTGCATTCTTTGAGTCTAGTTTAGTGTTTTAAACTTTGTTTTAATGATTTTGAGTCAGTTTTGAGGTTTTAGCAAGCCCTCCTAATCCCCGGTCCAGAACGATCCCTACTTGCATCTATACTACAATTGTCAACAAGAGGGTTAAATTTGTGTGCTTATATATTTCGCATCAAATTTTTGGCGCCGTTGCCGGGGATTAGCAACTTTGCTAATCCCTTGTTTCCTTTTCGTGTATTTTTTTTTTCTTTGTTTCTGTTTGTGTTTCTGTTTGTGTCTTTTACTTTTGATATTTGATTTAGTTTTATTTCTTTGATTTCAGGTACTAGAGGAGTAAGACATGGATTTTGCAAACATTCAAGCTCAATTGGCAAGTCTTACTTCCCAATTGTCCCAGATTGCCGAAACAACCACAATGCACACTGCTCAAACTCATCAACGTGTTCAATTTGCTGTGAATGAAGATGCTTGGGGTTATCAAGGCTATGATCAATCAAGGGACAACATGTTTTCCAACACTTACAATTCAGATTTGAGTGATCATTCAAACTCTATGTGGTGGGAATCTCAACAAGTTCAACCCGAAGGCTATTGGCAGCCATATGAGGAGTTTTATTCAAGACCTATGCAGCCACCACAACCTTCCCCACCACAATTCCAATCGAATTCAAGTATGTCCATGAATTATAATGAAATTCTTGATGAATTAATTTCTTTGACGCAGGGCTCACAACAAGAAGAATATTCGCAGCCATCTGAGGAGTTTTATCAACGGCCACATGCACCATTACAGCCTCCACCACAATCTGCCCAAACAAACTCAGGTATGTCTTTGTGTAATGATAAAATTATTCAATTAATCACCTCTTTGACACAGGGAGTAGAAAATCAAAACAAGGAGATGAAAGACCGAGTCAAAAGAGTGGACGAATTGGAGAAGCAAGTTGGGCAGATTATGGAGTTCATGGTGCAGATTCAAGAGCAAAGTGAACTCTCCAACTCAACTATTGCAAATTTGAAGGAAGATTTTGAAATCCATGATGCTATCACTTTGGGAAGTGCTATGGAGGTTGGAGCTGACCTAAAAACGTCCAAACATACCTTAGAAGTGGACAAAGAGCTGCTGATTGAGGAGGAGGAAGAAGACACGCCCACAGCAAGGGAAGAACAACCCTTGCCGCAGCCCCCTAAGCCCTCTCAACCACCCACCACAAGTAAGGACGTCCCAAATTCATTTAATTCTAATGTTATTCCTCCAAATGTCCCCTTTCCTTGCAGGTTTTTGATTCCCAAGAAAGAAGAGAGTGAAAAGGACATCATGGAAACCCTTCCAAAGGTGCAAAGTACTATCTCAATTCTTGGTACACCAAATCAGGTTCCAGATTGTGTTGAAGTGTTCAAAGAACCTTGTACACCAAGAAGAAGGAGTCAAGAGAAGGAAGTGGCGGGAGAATGTGTAAAATGCATCAAAGAGGACGTATATGAGACAACAAAGCCCAAAGAAGCTGAGTTTGATGACACAGGACAAGTCGCAACCATCATAGTCAATCTGGCCAAGTCCTTCATGCCTGAAACATTCAAAGATGTGGTGTTTGTAATTGAGTTTGTGTCGGAGCAAGCAAGTAAGCTATCTATTTCAATTTCAATTTTGTTTTCTACTAACTTGCTGATTTTAATGATTCAGGCACCCACACTAGAATTTAAACCATTGCCGGATCATTTCAAGTATCACCGTCCATTCCAAGATCAATCCATACATTCGAAGAAGGGAGACCTAGGAATCGCCCCACAATCAGATTTGCGTTCCTAAACCCTTCTCTTTACTGCATTTATCTTGCCATAATAAGTTAGTTGTTTGTTTGTTTTTTTTCTGTGAGTTTATGCTTGAAACATTGAGGACAATGTTTGATTTAAGTGTGGGGGGGTAACAAAGTGTTTTTGATGCAAATTCGTGGGATTTTACCACCCATTACTTCAAAAGTTGTTCCTTGCTGTTTTGAAGTGTTTTTAAGCTGTTTTGGAGTACTTTTGTGTGTTTTGACATAAAAATCCGAAAATCTCATAAAAATTTGAAAAATTGTTTTGAAAAACCCAAAAAGAGTTGTTTTTGTGTCGTTTTTGGTGTGTTTGCGTCTTAGGTACCTTCCAACACAATGATGAGGATTTGGTTTTTAATTGCATGACTGTTAAAGAGAGTTATAAACATGGATGAAAGTTTGATTTACTCTTTGGTTTATGCTTGGTTATGGTTATAATTTATGAATTCACATGCAATCATAAAGGATAAAATCAGTTTTTGTAACATGCTTGAAGGAAGGAACTCAAATTAACGCTACAACCTTGTGAGACTTGAGCCTTAAACGTTCTTTTGGAGAGTTATAAGCTGTGCATTTGTTGTTTTCTAAAGTCGTTGCATGATCTCATTATTCTTTGCTTGGTTGCTACTTAGAAGGCGTTTCATCATTTAGTTCCAAATACTAGAACTCATGCCCATTCCATTCAAAGCATAACATTGATTTGCATAACACACGATCAAGATGAAGTTAATTAGTGAACCACCACAGCCAAAAAGCCGAACCCCCTTTTCATATGTTTTGTAGGTTTAACCCCTTTGAGCCTTGAGCCTATGTTCTTTGTTAACCCCATTATCCTTACCTAGCCTAGTGTAGGACTATCCATACCCTTGTTCTTAAAGGATAGTGGAGCATAACTTAAATGAATTCGTTTTGATCTACATTATGCAGTAAATTAAGTGTGGGGGAAGGATTGGTTGGTTTAAGCTCAGTTCTACATTTTGTGTTTCAAAAGAAAAGAAAATTCGTGGAAAAAAGAAAAGAAAAAGAAAAAGTTGTGAAAAGAATGAAAAAGAGTTTGAAAAGAAGAAAGAATGAGTTTAAAAGTGTTGATTGTTGAAGGAAGGGTCCAAAACATCAAATCTGGCCCTAAAATGTGTAAATCTCCCCTTTTTGTTCAAAGTTAAATTTATGCATTCCAAAGTGAATTCTAAGTGTTGATTTCATTGCTTTGCTTGCTATTCTTTAAGAACCCTTGTTTTCCATATCCTTTCTTTGTTAACCAACACCCCAAGCCCTGTTACAACCCTTTAACTTTGATCTTGGATGTTGTGTGTTTCAATATGTGGAGTTTGGAATTGGTATGAGCATATGGCATCACTGGTTCTCGCATCTAAGTAGCAGCATTCCGTTCATGAGATCATATTCATATATGCTTTAATAACTCCAGAAAAGTGCTTTCTTTGTTGCAACATATGTGAGTATTAGTTTTCATGTTTACATCAATCTTCTCACATATACCTAGTGTAGGCTGTGTAGTCAGAAAATTTGAGTGAAAATTGAGTGCATATCTAGTAAGGAATTGAGGGAATTCTCTAAGGCATGTTACTACATTCAAAATGTTGTTTTAATTGGTTAAATGTGAACTAGTAAGTGGTGACTGTGATTAAGTATGAATTCAAGGGTAAGGATGACTAAAATCTGTGTAAGTGATGATTTTGAATATGTCATGTGCATTGGAAATCCCTAAGGCAATTGTTGGAAGGTTTAGATTGAGTTTTGTTTCTTTTGTTTTGCTCGAGGACTAGCAAAAGCTAAGTGTGGGGGTATTTGATAGGAGCATATTTACATCACTTAGTTAGCTTGTTTCCTTGCATTTAGGTTGTTAGTTCTTAGTTATTTTAGTCTTTTAAGCCATTTTCGTGTGTTTTCAGGTTCTAAGGGCTAAAGGAGCAAGAAAGTGCATTTTGGTGCCTTTTGGAGCAGTTTTAGGCTTGGGATGGATTGCACATGCTTGGAGCTAAGTGGATGGACGAAATTGAAGATCAAATGAGCTTAGGATTGAATGAAGAATGAAGAGTTCAAAATTGGAAGCCAAAGTTTCTAAAGTTGGAAGTTTCTATTCTTGGAGGTTTCCATTCTTGAAAGTTTCTATTCTTGGCTTAGAAGTTTCCTAATCCTTCATCACCTATGTTCCAGCCATAAAAGGGTTCCAAAACATGTTAGGTTGCCTCATTACATGTTTCTAGAAGTCCTAGAACCTTTCCCTAACCTTGCCACATATCTCCTTTCCCTTTTCTTCCAAAATCTGCCACATAAGTGCCTTTCCCTTTCTTTCCACAACCTTGCCCCACAAGGGATCCTCTTCTTACCTATTTTCTGACCCAAAATCACATTCCCTTTGTGTTCTATGCCTTGCAGCACAAGGAGGAGACTTTCTTACTTATTTTGTGCCTCAAAACACATTCCTAAATCTGTCTTACAATTCTGCCGAATTTCCTTTCCTATTCTCTTTAATTCCTGCACCTTACTTGCCTATTTTCTGCCCAAAAATACTTCCCCTTTCTCTTACAAATCAATGCACACCTTCTTTCCCTTTCTCTCTTAATTTCTGACCTTTAAAACACATTCCTTTTCTCTCCTACATATTCTGCCGAATTTTACTTTCTTATTCTCTTTGATTTTCTGATTCTTTCTTACCTATTAAATTGTGGAACCATAATAGCTAAGTATTGAACCTTTCTTATTATTTTCTGATTGCCTTTCAACCCTAACCCTATAAATAAAGCCATCCGCACCATTTAGTCTCTCTCTCACTCTCTGGACAGATTCTCTGCGTCCATTCCATCCACCTATCTACCTATCCATCCTCTACCACCCATTCACGCCAGAATTCCTTCCCCAACCCTAGCCGCACCTATCCTTCACCATTCTCCATAGTTTCTGACCTAAAACAACCCTTGTGCCGCAGCAAAGATGAAGGAGGAGAGCCCTTGGACGTGCTTGCTGTTCAGTTTGGATCGCTGGAGCGTTTAGGTGTTTTCTTTCTTTTGTTTTCAATGTATAAACTTGTTATTCTTTGTTCTGTGAGTATGAGGAACTAAACCCCTCTTAGCTAGGGGGGATTGAAACCATGATTATACTTGCAATGTGAATTGATTACTTTCAGTTGTGATTTCATAAGTTGTGAATTCAATTTGTTTAACTACTTGATGGATAACTTATTCTTGTATGTTGATTGAGGGTCGACACTTAGTTTGCATGCATGAGTTTGATGCTAGAATATAAGGGAGTTTCACCTAATAGTTACAAACTTATATTCACAAGTAGTGGAGGTCGCTTATAAACGATCGCGTTAAATGAATTCTTGCCAGGAGTTTCATGCTCATCATAGTAGCGAATGCCTCGTCAATACTTATAGTTTTCATGATGCTTAATGATCTTTGATTGTATCGTTATTGTGCTGTTCACGTAAAGGACTTTTGAAGAATGCTTTGAATTGTTGTATGCGCTTTCCCATCCAATTCAATAACTTAAGGAGAACTTGAAGGTTAATTTAAGCGGACCTAATTAACCTGGGGTGTTGAGGTTCATGATTTATCGAAAGAACAACTGAAAATTGGTTTATGTGCAAGTGTGTCATGTGTGGAGAAGAACCCTCTAGCTAGCCCATCATCCATAAGTTTTACCAAATTTGTCCAAAATCTGTTTTAGTTTACAATCTGTTTGTTTTGTTTTCAAATTCGTCAGAATTAAATCCCCCTTTATTTTGAAGTGTTAGATTAGTTAAAATCTGTTTTGATTTGTGTTTTTAAGTGTCTTGAGTCAAGTTAAAATCTATTTTCGTCCAAAGTAGTGTTTAAAGTCCAAAACTGCCCAGTTTGTGTTTTTAGGCAGTTTTGAGTGTTTTTGTGCTGTTTTGAGTCTTTTGAGTTGTTTTAGTGTTTTAGAGTCTAGTTTTGCATTCTTTGAGTCTAGTTTAGTGTTTTAAACTTTGTTTTAATGATTTTGAGTCAGTTTTGAGGTTTTAGCAAGCCCTCCTAATCCCCGGTCCAGAACGATCCCTACTTGCATCTATACTACAATTGTCAACAAGAGGGTTAAATTTGTGTGCTTATATATTTCGCATCATGTATTCTATCCTTTGTTTTCAATGTTTAATTTTATTTATATTTGTTTGATTGCGAACATGAGGAACTAACTTCTTTATAGTTAGAGGCGAATTCAAAGCCATGGACATATGTTTTATATGAATTGATTTCCTCCAGTTATGATTTCATGAATCGTGAATGTGGTTTACTTATCTGTTTTATTAAGAACTTGTTCTTGTGTGTTGATTAAGGAGGCCTACTTAGTTTGCATGCATGAATTTGATGCTAAAATATAAGGGAGTTTCATCTAATCGTTACAAACTTATATTTACAAGTAGTGGAGGTTGCTAGTCACGATCGCGTTAAGTAAATTCCTGGCAGGAGTGTCATGCTTTTCATAGTCACGAATGTCATGTCAATGCTTATGATTTTCACAAAGCTTAATGATCTTTGTTTCGTGTCTCTATCATGCTTTTCATAGTTAGGGAGCTTAATAAAGAATGATTTGGGTTGTCGTATGCTTTTCATCCAATTCAATGAGTCTAGGGAAATCTGAGAATTAATTAGTTCTAGACAATTAATTTGGGGCATTGTCATTCATGGTTTGTTGAAACAATAACTGGAAATCAATCTATATGCATATGTTCATGTGTGGAGAAGGGCCCTCTAACTAGCCTTTCACCCGTTTTAAATCACCAAACTCGTTTTTCTAAAGTTTTTATGCAAAATTTCTGTTTTAAGTCTTAATTTCGTCAAAAACAATCCCCATTTCATTTAAACTTGTTTTTAGAGTCAAAACCTGTTTTGTTTTAGTCTTTTGAGTCTTTTAAGTTTTATTTTCGTCAAAACCACTTGTTAGGTTTAGAATTGAGTCTTTCTGAATGTTTCTTGTTGTTTTGAGTGTTTTAAGTTAGTTTAGAGTCTATAGAGTCTAGTTTAGTGTTTTTGAGTCTTATTTGTGTTGATTAGCATCCCTAGTTAATCCCCGGTCTAGAACGATCCCTACTTACATCATTGCTACAATTGTCATCAATAGGGTTTAATTTGTGTGTCATATAAATTTCACATCAGAAACAAAACAGGAATGTGTGTTTCCCTTGCAGATTTGGCGTGACAAGAAAGGGAAAGTGCTTTAGGAGGTGCGGCATAGGGTTAGGACAGATATAAGACTTCTAAAAACATGTAATGAGGCAACCTAACATGTTTTGGAACCCTTTTATGGCTGGAACATAGGTGAGGAAGGATTAGGAAACGTGTAAGCCAAGAATAGAAACTTTCAAGAATGGAAACCTCCAAGAATAGAAACTTCCAATTTTAGAAACTTTGGCTTCCAATTTTGAACTCTTCATTCTTCATTTGCCTTGAATCCAATACTTCGTATCTTCACTCAATCCTAAGCTCATTTGATCTTCAATTTCGTCCATTCACTTAGCTCCAAGCATGTGCAATCCATTCCAAGCCCAAAACTGCTCCAAAAGGCACCAAAATGCACTTTCTTGCTCCTTTAGCCCTTTGGACCTACAAACACACGAAAATAGCTTTAAAATACTAAAATAACTAAGAACTAACAACCTAAATGCAAGGAAATAAGCTAACTAAGACGCATAAATATGCTCCTACCAGGAAGGAGGATGGCTGGAATTATGTCTGGATGTGTAGAATGGTGGATGGAGTGCGACTAAAGGAATTTATGTGGTGAGTGGTGGTGTTGATAGGAGTATATTTGTGCGACTTAGTTATTTGTTGCTTATTATAGTGATTTAAGCTATTTTCGTGTGTTTTCAGGTCCAATTAGCAAAGTTGGCAAAAAGATGCAATTTGGAGCATTTTAGAGCAGTTTTGGGCTTGGAATGGATAGCACAAGTATGGAGCAAGATGGATGGACGAATTTGAAGTTCAAGAGAGGCTAGGAATGTGCAAAAGAGTTGGAGAAATAAATTCAAGTCAAAGAAGATAAGGAATCAGCTACAAAGAATGAGAATTATCCAAAACATTATCCAAACTACCTTATCTTATCCTTATCTTATCCAAACCTTATCTTATCTTATCCTATCATAATCTTATCCTACCTTAATTCCAGCTACAAGGGGGACTCCTTTTCATAGTAGGATGCCTAAAACCTGTTTTTAGGAGGCGTTTTTGTTCTAGAAACATGCCACAACACTCCTTTCTAGAAGCCCTAAAAATCTGACGGCCCAACCTTTCTAGATGGCCTTTTCCTTGTTGGTTTGGAGTCCTAAATCCTTTTCCTTGACAACCTAGGCCAAGTAATCCCTAGCCCTATAAATACAAGCTTATGCTGCACCATTCAGACCACCACCCTCTACCATAACTCACCTACATCCATCCACCACCATTCACACCACACTCTTGTGCCGCAGCTTTGCAAAGGAAGGGAGGAAGAAATCTGGAGCGTTTCTAGGTGTATTCTATCCTTTGTTTTTAATGTTTCAATTCAGTTTTCTTTGTTTAATTGCTATCATGAGGAACTAAACCCCTATTAGTTAGGGGGGGGAATCTGAAGCCATGGATATATGTTTCTTATGATTTGATTTACTCCAGTTATGATTTCATAAATTGTGAATGTGGTTTACTTATCTGTTTTATTAAGAACTTGTTCTTGTGTGTTGATTAAGGATGCATACTTAGTTTACATGCATGAATTTGATGCTAGGATATAAGGGAATTTCACCTAATCGTTATGAACTTATAGTCACAAGTAGTAAAGGTTGCTAGTCACAATCATGTTAAGTAAACCCTAGGCTGGATTAACATGCATTTTCCATAGTTATGAATGCCTTGTCAATGTTCATGATTTCCATTAAACTTAATGATCTTTGTTGAATGTCTCTATCATGCGTATTCCATAGTTAGGGAGTTTGAGAAAGAATAATTTGGTTGTGATGCGTTATCCATTCAATTCAATGAATCTAGGGAAATCTGGGAATTGATTAGTTCAATACAATTAATTCGGAACATTGTCATTCATGGTTTATCGAAAGAGTAACTGGGAATCAAGTTGTATACATATATGTTCATGTGTGGATGAGGATCCCTCTAACTAGCGTTTCACCCTTCTTAATTCATCAAAATCGTTTTTCTAAAGTTTTTTTATGCAAAGTTTCTGTTTTTAGTTTTAAATTCGTCAAAAACAAATCCCCCTTTGTTTTGAAGTGTTAGAATAGT
Source organism: Heteromeles arbutifolia (assembly GCA_024362995.1). Taxonomy (NCBI): domain Eukaryota; kingdom Viridiplantae; phylum Streptophyta; class Magnoliopsida; order Rosales; family Rosaceae; genus Heteromeles; species Heteromeles arbutifolia. Next base: position 29,256,955 of record JANCRC010000002.1, on the reverse strand, counting down.
TAAAATCTGTTTTGATTTGTGTTTTTAAGTGTCTTGAGTCAAGTTAAAATCTATTTTCGTCCAAAGTAGTGTTTAGAGTCCAAAACTGCCCAGTTTGTGTTTTTAGGCAGTTTTGAGTGTTTTTGTGCTGTTTTAAGTCTTTTGAGTTGTTTTAGTGTTTTAGAATTTAGTCTTGCATTCTTTGAGTCTAGTTTAGTGTTTTAAACTTTGTTTTTACGTTTTTGAGTCAGTTTCAAGTGTTTAGCAATCCCTCCTAATCCCCGGTCCAGAACGATCCCTACTTATACATATACTACAACTGTCAAGAAGAGGGTTTAATTTGTGTGTCAAGTTAATTTTCACATCAGGTGTCTGTGTCAAAACCCTAAAATATGTACGTATACTCTCAAAACCCTAGAGAAATCATATTGGTACTTGGACTTAACAGAAATTAAGGAATATAGGCCTAGGGTGCAGCACAAGGCTCAAATAGATTAAGCAAAAGGGTTTAGCCCAATTAATTTCTGAAAAGGCTTTGCACAAACCAAATCCACAAGGAAATAGGCTAATTAAATCAGAATCCAAGAGGACTAAGGATAGGAAAGGTGCGGCACAATTGGAGGGAAGGGAATTGAGTGCAAGGCAAGGCAAAGGCCTTCTAGAAAGGAAGGAGGCGCCAGATTTTTAAGGTTCTAGAAAGAATGTGTTTTATGACAGATTTTGGGACTTCTAGAGGGGTTTGGGGCGCCACTTTTGTAGGACAAGGGATAGAACTTCTAGAAAAAGTGTTTTGTGGGTGATTTCAAGCCTTTTTGTCTTCAAATTCATCCATCAACTTGCCTCCATGCTTGCACTACCCAATCTTGGCCCAAAAATGCTCTAGAATGCTCCAAATCGCTTATTTTTGCCATTTTGACACATAGAACCTACAAACACATGAGAATAGCTTAAAATACAAAATTACCTAAGAACTAAGGACGTTAATGCATGAAAACAAGCTAACTAAGTAGCATAAATATGCTCCTATCAAATTCCCCCACACTTAGCCTTTGCTAGTCCTCAAGCACAACGAAACAAAACAAACACCAAACAAACTAGACCTTCCAACGTTCACCTCAGGGATTTCCAACATACATGACATATTCAAGATCATCATAACCATAGATTTTAGTCATCCCCACCCTTTAGTACATACTTAATCACAGTCACCATTCATTAGCTCGCATTTAATCAATTAAAATAATGTTTTGAGCGTAGTAACATGCCTTAGAGAATTCACTCAATTCCTCACTAGGTACACTCTTATTTTCACTCAGATTTTCTAACTACACTCCCTATTCTAGGTATATGTGAGAAGATTGATGTAAACATGAAAACGAACACTCACATATGTTTATAACAAAGAAAGCAATTCCTGGAGTTATTAAGCATGTATAGATATGATCTCATGAATGGAATGCTACTACTTAGATGTGAGAACCAGGGACACCATATGCTCATACCAATCCCAAACTCCACATATTAAAACACACAACACTCAAGATAGAAGTATAGGGTTGTAACGGGGTGAGGGGTATTGGCTAACAAAGAAAGGTAAGGAAAACAAACGTTCTTAAAGCAATAGCGAGCAAAGTAATGAATATGACACTTAGAACTCCCTTTTGAAATGTAGCCACAAACTTTGATACAAAAAAGGAAGATCACACATACTTAGGGCCGAATTCAACTTTTTGGACCCTTTCTTCAACAACCAACACTTATGAGCTTAATTTCACTTATTTTAAACACTTTTCACACTTTTTTCAAATACTTTCCTTTTCTTTTTTTTTTCCACAATTTTTCTCTTTTTTTTTTGTTTTCTTTTTTTTTTTGCCTGTGCCTCTTTTGATAGTTGGCACACACCCACACACAAAAATCCCTTCCCCCACACTTGTTTGCTGCCTAATAATGAACAAAGGGAATGCACTCTAGGTCATGCTTCACTACGCCTTAAGAACAAGGGTAAGGATGGTCCTAATCTAGGCTAGGTAGGGAACATGTGTGTAAACAAACAAACACACAAAAACAACTCTTTTTGGGTTTTTCAAAACACTTTTTCAATTTTTTATGAAATTTTCGGATTATCTTTTCAAAACACACTAAAAACACTTAAAAACAGTGAGAAACAACATTTGAAGTGATAGGTGATAAAATCCCACGAAAATCATGCAAAAACAACTTTTTTACCCCCCCCCCACACTTAAACCAAACATTGTCCACAATGTTTCAAACATAAACTCACATAAAAACAATCAAACAAGCAAAACATAAGCATAGAAAGATAAGGCAGCAAGGAAAAAGGTTGAAAAGAAGCAAATCTGGATGTAGAGCCGATTCTAGGTGTTCTTTATTGGCATGGGTTGCCTCCCACGAAGCACTTGCTTTAACGTTGTGCAGCCGGACGAATACCATCCTTCAAGCTTCCTTGGAGCCCACGGCATGGAGGGGTAGGTCCTCCACCACATGCTCCTCAAACAGGTCGTAATAGGGCTTCAAACGATGCCCAATCACCTTGAATTCGTGTCCGGTTTTCAAGCTTTGGACTTGGACTGCAGCATGAGGAAAAACATTAGTAACAACAAAGGGTCCAATCCACTTAGAATGTAACTTACCGGGGAATAACCGAAGGCGAGAATCAAAGAAGAGCACTTTCTACCCCTTAGAGACAGTCTTTGTACGAAGCATCTTGTCATGATACTCCTTGGTCTTGTCCTTGTAAATGAGGGCATTCTCGTATGCCTTGTGCCTAATCTCCTCGAGTTCATTCAGTTGGAGCTTTCTGTGCACCCCAGCGGCATCTATATCCATGTTGAAGTTCTTCACAGCCCAATGTGCCTTGTGCTCTAACTCGACGGGCGAATGGCATGTGATGTGAAAATTAACTTGACACACAAATTAAACCCTATTGATGACAATTGTAGCAATGATGTAAGTAGGGATCGTTCTAGACCGGGGATTAACTAGGGATGCTAATCAACACAAATAAGACTCAAAATCACTAAACTAGACTTTATAGACTCTAAACTAACTTAAAACACTCAAAACAGCAAGAAATAATCAGAAAGACTCAATTCTAAACCTAACAAGTGGTTTTGACGAAAATAAAACTTAAAACAGAAATTTTGCATAAAAACTTTAGAAAAACGAGTTTGGTGATTTAAAAGGGGTGAAAGGCTAGTTAGAGGGCCCTTCTCCACACATGAACATATGCATATAAATTGATTTCCAGTTATTCTTTCAACAAACCATGAATGACAATGCCCCAAATTAATTGTGTAGAACTAATTAATTCTCAGATTTCCCTAGACTCATTGAATTGGATGAAAAGCATACGACAACCCAAATCATTCTTTATTAAGCTCCCTAACTATGAAAAGCATGATAGAGACACGAAACAAAGATCATTAAGCTTCATGAAAATCATAAGCATTGACAAGGCATTCGTGACTATGAAAAGCATGACACTCCTGCCAGGAATTTACTTAACGCGATCGTGACTAGCAACCTCCACTACTTGTAAATATAAGTTCATAACGATTAAGTGAAATTCCCTTATATTTTAGCATCAAATTCATGCATGCAAACTAAGTATGCATCCTTAATCAACACACAAGAACAAGTTCTTAATAAAACAGTTAAGCAAACCACATTCACAATTCATGAAATCATAACTGGAGGAAATCAATTCATATAAAACATATGGCTTTGAATTCGCCTCTAACTATAAAGAAATTTGTTCCTCATGTTCGCAATCAAACAAATATAAATAAAATTAAACATTGAATAGAGATAGAAAACACCTAGAAAACGCTCCAGATTCCTTCCTTCCTTGCTTGCAGGTTGCGGCACAATGAGGGTATGGCTGAATGGTAGTGTAGAGATGTGTGAATGAGAGATGATGGTGTGTGAATGGTGCAGCAAAAGGGTCTATTTATAGGGGGAGGTGCGGCACAAACATGTAGTGTAGGAAAAGGATTACAAAATGTAGTTTGTGTAGGAAAATAAAACACAATCCTAAGGGGAAAAGGTTCATGTAATCCTAGCAGGAAATAGGACATCTAGAAGGCCAAAAACCAAAGGGAATCAGGAGAAAGGTGCAGCTGGATCATGCATCTAGAAGGCTTGGGGCGCCACCTTTTTAGGGACTTTTAGAAAGGGTGTTATTTGGCTGATTTTGGGGTTTCTAGAAGGGGATAGGTGCGGCACCTTTGTAGGAGGGGATAAGGTTCCTAGAAATCAGGCTTTTAGGTCTCCTAAACTGAAATTGAATCCCTTTTGCAGCAGGAATTAAGTTAGGAAAGGATTAGGATAGGATAAGATAAGGCATGGTAAGATAAGATAAGGATAAGGTTTGGATAATGTTTTGGATGCCATAGTTGAGCCGAAAAGGTAACATGCCAAGGGGAGTTTTGTAGGCCGTACGATAAGCCCACAATGCATTGTCCAAGCGCCAGCTCCAATCCCTCCTTGTTGGCCCCACGATTTTCTCTAGTATTTGCTTGATCTCCCTATTTGAAACCTCGACTTGCCTATTGGTTTGAGGATGATAAGGTGTTGAAACCTTATGTGTAACGTTGTACTTCTTGAGCAAAGCTTCAATGGTTCGATTACAAAAGTGGGAGCCTCTATCACTAATGAGAACTCTAGGCATTCCAAACCTAGCAAAAATGTTAGTTTTCACAAAATCTGCAACAACCTTAGAATCGTTAGTACGGGTGGCTTTTGCTTCCACCCATTTTGAAACATAATCAACCGCTAGCAAGATATAAGTGAAACCATAAGATGGAGGGAAAGGACCCATAAAATCAATACCCTAAACGTCAAAAATTTCAACAAAGGATAGGGGTTGCTGCGGCATTTGGTCCTTGGCACCTATATTTCCTGTTCTTTGGCGATGATCACAGGTTAGGCAAAAAGTTCTAGCATCTTTAAACAAAGTGGGCAAATAAAATCCACGTTGAAGAACTTTTAATGCCGTTCTTTGGGTGCCAAAATGCCCACCACAAGCATAAGTATGACAAAATCTTAGAATTGAATGAAATTCACAATCATGCACATATCTACCCAAAATCTGATCCGAGCAATACTTCCACAAATAAGGATCATCCCAAACATAGAATCGTGCATCTTTTCGAAGTTTATCACATTGGTGCTTGGTGAGAGTGCTTGGAACTTGTTTAGACACTAAGTAATTCACCAAATCGGCATACCAAGGTTTGCTTACCTCAATGGACAGCAGCTGCTCATCGGGGAAGGTTTCTGGGATAGGCACGGCATGCTCATGCTCCTCAAGGACCATTCGGCTTAAGTGGTCAGCCACCACATTCTCGCTTCCTTTCTTGTCTCAGATTTCGATGTCAAACTCTTGAAGAAGAAGCATCCAACGAATAAGCCAAGGTTTTGCTTCCTTCTTTGTCAGTAAGCACTTCAAAGCTGCATGATCAGTATAAACAATCACTTTAGTGCCAATTAAATAAGAAAGAAATTTATCTAAAGCAAAAACAACAGCTAGAAGTTCTTTTTCCGTTGTGGAGTAGCTCAATTAAGCATCATTAAGAATCCGAGAAGCGTAGTATATGACATGCGGCTGCTTGTCTTTTATTTGCCCCAAAACAGCTCCTAATGCATAGTCAGATGCGTTGCACATAAGCTCAAAAAGAAGGCTCCAATCAGGAGGAACAATGATAAGGGCCGAAGTGAGCTTTTCCTTGAGTTGGTTGAATGCCAATTCACACTCCTCATCATCCTTGAAGGGCACATCCTTTTGAAGCAATCAACAAAGGGGATTGGAAATCTTGGAAAAATCCTTGATGAAATGCCTATAGAACCCTGCATGGCCAAGAAACTAACGATCCTCTTTAACCGAAGTAGGAGAGGGTAAGTGACGTACACGGTCTATCTTTGATTTATCTACTTCAATTCCTTTTTTTGAAATGATATGGCCTAAAACTATACCTTGCTTAACCATAAAATGACATTTTTCCCAATTCAAGACAAGGTTAGTTTCAACACATCGTTTCAAGATCAAGGTCAGATTATCCAAACAATTATCAAAAGAATCCCCAAATACACTGAAATCATCCATAAATACCTCAATTATCTTCTCAACAAAATCAGAGAAAATACTTATCATACACCTTTGGAAAGTGGCAGGTGCGTTGCATAGGCCGAATGGCATGCGACGAATGTGGTCTTCTCTTGATCATCCGGGGCTATCACAATTTAGTTATATCCAGAATATCCATCAAGAAAACAATAAAAAGCACGACCGGCTAACCTTTCAAGCATTTGATGTGAAAATTACTTGACACTCAAATTAAAACTCTATCAACGTAGTATATGAAAGTAGGGATCGTTTTAGGCCAGGGATTAGAAGGGATGCTAATCTACTCAATTTAAACTCTTGATGCGATGTAAAACAACACACAAATTAAACCCTCTTTTGACAATTGTAGTATATGTATAAGTAGGGATCGTTCTGGACCGGGGATTAGGAGGGCTTGCTAAAACCTCTAAACTGACTCAAAAACGTAAAAACAAAGTTTAAAACACTAGACTAGACTCAAAAGACTCAAAACAGGTTCACAAGACTCAAAATGGGCTAAAAACGCTCAAAACTGCCTAAAAACACAAACTGGGCAGTTTTGGACTCTAAACACAATTCTGGACGAATTTGGGATTGGGTTTGACTTAAAACACTTAAACATACAAACAAAACAAGTTTAAAGCTATTTAAAACAAGAAAGTAAAGGGGGGGTTTTGATTTGGACGAAATTAAACTAACAAAACAGATACTAAAACTAAACAGATTTGCACGAAATTGGTGAATTGGATGGATGATGGGCTAGCTAGAGGCTCTTTCTCCACACAGGACATGTATGCAAACGACTCAATTTCCAGTTACTCCTTCATTGAATTATGAACGACAATGCCCCAAATTAACCGTGACATCACTAATTAACCCTCAGATTTTCCTTGTATTATTGGATTGGATGACATCATTCGACAACCCAAAGCATTCTTCAAAAGTCCCCTACATGACATCATAATAGAGATACAATCAAAGATCATTACGGTCAATGAAAATCATAAGCATTGACAAAGCACTTGTAACTATGACATCATGATACTTGTGCTAGGAATTGAACTTAACGCGATCGTGACCAGCGACCTTCACTACACATGAATATAAGTTTGTAACGATTATGTGAAACTCCCTTATACTCTAGCATCAGATTTATGCATGCCAACTAAGTATCGATCCTCAATCAACACACACAAATAAGTTATCAATTCCACAGTTAAGCCAATTACATTCACAACTCAAGAATTCATAACTGGAATTTATCAACTCAAATTGCATACATAATCATGGCTTTGAAATCACCCCTAGCCAAGAGGGGTTTAGCCACTCATGTTCACAGCAAAACAAAGAGAAATTAAATTAAACATTGAAAACAAAGATAGATTACACCTAGAAACGTTCCAGCAATCCAACGTCTTGAATGGCTAGGCACGACTTCAAGTTAATCCTCTCCTTCTTCCTTTGTAGAGCTGCGGCACAAGGGGTTAAGGTGTGTAGAATGGGTGGTGATGGGTGGTAGAGGATGGATAGGTAGATAGGTGGATGGAATGGATGCAGAGAATCTGTTCAGAGAGAGAGACGTCCCCCAAAAGCTGCGGCAAGGATGTTTATTTATAGAACAAGGGAGGGCCACGACTTTGATAAATTGGGAATGCATTTAGGACTCCAAATCCTCAAGAAAAAGGGTAACAAATCAGAATCCAAACAGGAAAAGGGTAAGTAGGGTGCAGCAGAAAATAAAAAGAAAGGGAAAGAAAGAAAGGTGAATAAAACTTAGCTATTTTGTTCCAAATTGAAAAGGTAAATAAGGATCAGAATTTAAAGAGAAATAGGAATGTGAAATTCGGCAGAATTGTGTAGGAGAGAAAAGGAATGTGTTTAAAGGTCAGAAATTAAGAGAGAAAGGGAAAGAAGGTGGGCATTGATTTGTAAGAGAAAGGGAAAGTATTTTTGGGCAGAAAATAGGCAAGAAAACCTCTCCCTTGTGCAGCAAGGATTGAAACAAAAGGGGAATGTGATTTTGGGTCAGAAAATAGGAAAGAAAGGTGGTGTTTTATGCGGCAAGGAAGAGGAATGTGCAAGGGTGGTGCGGCATGGACTTTAGGGCAAGTTTAGGACTTCAAGAACAAGTAATTAAGTGTCCTAACATATTTTGGAATTCTTTTATGGCTGGAACATAGGTGAGGAAGGATTAGGAAACTTCTAAGCCAAGAATAGAAACTTTCAAGAATGGAAACCTCCAAGAATAGAAACTTCCAACTTTAGAAACTTTGGCTTCCAATTTTGAACTCTTCATTCTTCATTCAATCCTAAGCTCATTTGATCTTCAATTTCGTCCATCCACTTAACTCCAAGCATGTGCAATCCATTCCAAGCCCAAAACTGCTCCAAAAGGCACCAAAATGCACTTTATTGCTCCTTTAGCCCTTAGAACCTGAAAACACACGAAAATGGCTTAAAAGACTAAAATAACTAAGAACTAACAACCTAAATGCAAAGAAACAAGCTAACTAAGTGATGTAAATATGCTCCTATCAACTCTAAAATAATAAACTGGACTCTTATGACTCAAAACTGACCAAATTGACTCAAAACAAGTACTAGGGACAGATTTGAACGAATTCTAAACCAACTTGCCTCAAAATACTAAATACGGACAGATTTGAACGAATTTAACTAAACTAAAACACAAATAAGAACTAAGGGGGTTTTTGGACGAATTTGACAAAACTATGAAGATTACAGCAAACAAAGTAAGTTAAAACGAAATTAAGGTGAATTCAAGTGTGAAAAGCTAGTTAGAGGGTCCTTCTCCACACATGAACATATGCATACGAATCAATTTCCAGTTATTCTTTCGATAAACCATGAATGACAATGCTTTGAATTAATTGTATTGCACTAATCAGTTCGCAGATTTCCCTAAGTTCATTGAATTGAATGGATAATGCATCACAACCAAATTATTCTTATCAAGTTCCCTAACTATGGAATACGCATGATAGAGACACATATCAAAGATCATTAAGTTCCATGGAAATCATAAACATTGACAAGGCATTCATTGATGTGAAATAAATTGCACTCAAACTTAAACCCTATCAATTTAGTATGTGTAAGTAGGGATCGTTCTAGCCGAGGAGTAGAAGGGATGCTAATCTACACTAATTAAACTTCAAAACACTAAACTAGACTCAAAAACAGAAAACTAGACTCTAATGACTCAAAATAAACTAAATTGACTCAAAACAGCAAATAGAACTCAAATTAGACAGTTTCTGGACTCTAGACACTCAAAACAAGCTAATTAGACTTAAAACACACAAACTAAGTTCCTAAGACTCAAAACTAACACTTAAAGGTGATTTGGACGAAAATTAAACTAAAAGACTCAAAGAACTAAATGGGGATTGTTTTTGACGAAATTAACTAAAACTAAGCAAATTAAAGAAACAAACTTGAAAAGGTACGAATTTGGGTGAATGGCTAACTAGAGGGTCCTTCCCCACCTTTAAATACATATGCCGCAGCCTTTGGAAGGGGGGGACGATTTAACACACTTTCTGCCGAGAACCACCCTCCATCCTTCACCATAACCCACCTACATCCATCCACCACCACAATTCACCACTAAAACCTTCAAACAAACCTTGTGCCGCAGCAAAGAGAAGAAGGAAGACCCTTGGAGTGCTTGCCATTCAAGATTGGATTGCTGGAACATTCTTAGGTGTTTTGCATTCTTTTGTTTTCAATGTCTAAGTTTATGTATCTTTGTTTTGTGAACATGAGGAACTAAATTCCTTTTGGCTAGGGGGAAGTTCGAAGCCATGAACATGCTTGAGATATGAATTGATTTCCTCCAATTGTGATTTGATAAGTTGTGATTGCAATTCAATTAACTATTTTATTCATAACTGATAGGAGCATATTTATGCGACTTACTTAGCTTGTTTTCATGCATTTACGTTGTTAGTTCTTAGTTAATTTTGTATTTTAAGCTATTTTCGTGTGTTTGTAGGTTCAAAGTGTCAAGATGGCAAAAATGAGCAATTTGGAGCATTCTAGAGCATTTTTGGGCCAAGATTGGGTAGTGCAAGCATGGAGGCAAGTTGATGGACGAAATTGAAGATATAAAGGCTTGAAATCAGCTAAGAAGATGGAAGAAAGAAGTCAAAGATAAAGAAGATAAGGAATCAGCTCAAAAGAAGGAGAATTATCCAAAACATTATCCAAAACAACCTTATCTTATCTTATGTTATCCAATCCTATCCTAATCTTATCCTAACCTGTTTTCTTCAGTTTAGGGGACTTAAAACCTGATTTCTAGAAGTCCTATCCCTTGTCCTATGAAAGCGGCGCCCCAAACTCTTCTAGAAACCCCAAAATCTGGCCAGAAACACATTCTTTCTAGAACCCTAAAAATCTGGCGCCTCCCTCTTTTCTAGAAGGTCTTTTCCTTGCCTTGCAAGGTTCCCTGCCTTATCCCTTTGTGCCGTGGGTTTTCACTCCCATTCCTTCTTGGATTCTGATTTATTAAGCCTTTTCCTTGTGGATTTGGGTTCTATAATCCTTTTCAGACATTAATTGGACCACAATTCCTTTTCTAAAGTGATTGCCGAACCCTAAGGCCTAATCTATATTTTCTGCCGCACCTAGAGTCCTAATTCCTTGTTTTATGCTAAGTCCAAGCCCTAATCTGATTACTCTAGGGTTTGTGATGCATTTATATACAAAGCTTGGTTGTTGCCACAGACCACCCACCCCCATATACATTCAGAAATCCATATTTTGCTGCAGAGAAGGGAAGACAAGGCCTTGCCGTGGCTTCCATTGGAGAAGGAGGAGTTCTTTCTTCTCTTGTTTCGTTTCTATGTTTAATTTAATTTGTTTTTCAATTATGTTGAACATGTGGAACTAATTTCGTTTTAGTTAGAGGTGGATTCAAAGCCATGGACATATGTTTGATATGAATTGATTACCTTCAGTTATTGTTTCATAAATTGTGAATGTGATTTACTTATCTGTTTTATGAAGAACTTGTTCTTGTGTGTTGATTAAGGAGGCCTACTTAGTTTACATGCATGAATTTGATGCTAGGATATAAGGGAATTTCACCTAATCGTTAGGAACTTATATTCACAAGTAGTAAAGATTGCTAGTCACAATTGTGTTAAGTAAATCCTAGGCAAGAGTAACATGCGTATTCCATAGTTATGAATGCCTTGTCAATGTTTATGATTTCCATGGAGCTTAATGATCTTTAATATGTATCTCTATCATGCGTCTTCCATAGTTAGGGAACTTGATAAGAATAATTTGGTTGTGATGCGTTATCCATTCAATTCAATGAACTTAGGGAAATCTGGGAATTAATTAGTGCAATACAATTAATTCGAAGCATTGTCATTCATGGTTTATCGAAAGAATAACTGGAAATCAATTCGTAAGCATATGTTCATGTGTGGAGAAGAACCCTCTAACTAGTTTTCACCCCTGAATTCACCTTTATCTCTTTCAATTTACTTTGTTTGCCTAAATCTGCTTAGTTTTGCTTAAATCGTCCAAAAACCCCCTTAGTTCTTAATTGAGTCTTAGTTTGTTTAAATTCGTCCAAATCTGTCCCCTTTTAGTGTTTTGAGTTTAACTAGTCCAAAAGTCATCCAATTCACTTCATAGAACCTGTTTTGAGTCTACTTAAGTTAGTTTTGCTGTTTTGAGTCTATTTAGCCTGTTTTGAGTCTCTAGTGTCTAGAATCTGCCTAGTTGAGTTTTATTTGTTGTTTTAAGTTTGTTTTGTGTTATTTGAGTCAAGTTAGGTTGTCTAGAGTTAAAATTTGTTCAGATTGATCACTAGTACTTGTTTTCATTGTCTAGAGTCCAGTTTAGTGTTTTAGAGTGTAATTTGTGTAGATTAGCATCCCTTCTAATCCCCGGCCTTAAACGATCCCTACTTTCATATACTACGTCGATAGGGTTTTAATTTGAGTGTCAAGTAATTCTCACATCAGCACTGTGGGCGTATCGAATTGCCTACAAAACAACCCTAGGGATGTCTCCATTTCGCCTAATCTATGGCAAGCCGTGTCACCTACTTGTGGAACTAGAGCACAAGGTGCATTGGGCTGTGAAAACATTCAATTTGGACTTAGATGCTGCTGGAATGCATAGAAAGCTCCAATTGAATGAAGTTGACGAGCTCAGGAACGAAGCATATGAGAATGCCCGAATTTACAAGGAGAAAACAAAGGCGTTTCATGACAAGATGATTCGGGGCAAAACATTCTCCATTGGGCAGAAAGTGTTGGTTTTCAACTCCCGTTTACGTTTATTCCCTGGTAAGTTACGTTCTAAGTGGATTGGACCTTTTGTTGTTACTAATGTTTTTCCATATGGTGTAGTTCAAGTCCAAAGCTTAAGGAATAGACAAGAATTCAAGGTAAACGGACATCGATTGAAGCCATACTATGAAAGTGCCGTGGGGCAGGTTGTGGAGGAGATCCTTCTCCAAGCCATGGGCTCCAATGGGGAGTGAATGAGTTATTTGTCCGGTTGCAAGACGTTAAAGCAAGCGCTTCTTGGGAGGCAACCCATGCATTCAACAAAGGAAGACCTAGGAATCACTCCAATTCCAGATTTGCGTTCCTAAACCCTTCTCTGTGTTGTTGTTTCTATTCTGCCATGTTTAATTTGTTTATTCGTTGTTTGTTAGTTTGCTTGTTTTTGTGTGAAGTTTATGCTTGCAACATTGAGGACAATGTTTGTTTGAAGTGTGGAGGGGTAACAAAGTGTTTTTGATGCAAATTCGTGGGATTTTATCACCTATTACTTCAAAAGTTGTTCCTTGCTGTTTTGAAGTGTTTTTAAGCTGTTTTGGAGTGTTTTAGTGTGTCTTGACATAAAAATCCGAAAATCTCACAAAATTTTGAAAAATTGTTTTGAAAAACCCAAAAAGAGTTGTTTTTGTGTGTTTGTTTGTGTCTTAGGGTACCTTCCAATACAATGATGGGGATTTGGTTTTTAGTTACATGACTGTTAAAGAGAGTTATAAACATGGATGAAAGTTTGATTTACTCTTTGGTTTATGCTTGGTTGTGGTTATAATTTATGAATTCACATGCAATCATAAAGGAAAAATCAGTTTTTGTAACTTGCTTGAAGGAAGGAACTCAAATTAACGCTACAACCCTGTGAGACTTGAGCCTAAAACGTTCTTTGGAAAGTTAATATTCTGTGCATTCTTGTTTTCTAAAGTCGTTGCATGATCTCATTATTCTTTGCTTGGTTACTACTTAGAGGGCGTTTCATCATTTAGTTCCAAATGCTAGAACTCATGCCCATTTCATTCAAAGCATGCTATTGATTTGCATAACACATATTCAAGATGAAGTTGTGTAGTGACCACCAAAGCCAAATTGCCGTACCCCCTATTTCATTATGTGTTTAAGTTTAACCCTGTTGAGCCTTGTGTAGCCTATGTTCTTTGTTAACCCACACTATCCTCACCTAGCCTAGATTAGGACCATCGATACCCTTGTTCTTGAAGCATAGTAAAGCATAATTTCGATTGAATTCCTTTTGTTGAACTTTTGCAGAAAAACAAGTGTTGAGGAAGTGATTTTTGTGTGTGTGTGTGTGCCAAAGTCCTTAATAAGGCACGGGTAGAAAAGAAAAGAAAAAAAAATCGTGGAAAATAGAAAGAAAAAAAAGAAAAGTTGTGAAAAGAGTGAAAGAGAGTTGAAAATTATGAGAAAAAGAGTTCTAAAGTGTTGTTTGTTGCAGAAAGGGTCCAAAACATCAAATCTGGCCCTAGAATGTGTGAATCATTCTCTTTGTGTTTAAAGTTGATTTCTGCATTCAAAAGTGAATTCTAAGTGTCAATTTCATTACTTGGCTTACTATTTCTTTAAGAACCTTTGTTTTTCCTTATGTTTCTTTGTTAGCCAACACCCTAAGCCCCGTTACAACCCTTGACTTCAATCTTGACTGTTGTGTGTTTCAATTTGTGGAGTTTGAAATTGGTATGAGCATATGGTGTCACTGGTTCTTGCATCTAGGTCGTAGCATTCCATTCATGAGATCATATCTAAACATGCTTATTAAATCCAGAAATTGCTTTCTTTGTTATAACATATGTGAGTACTAGTTTTCATGTTTACATCAATCTTCTCACATATACCTAGTGTAGGGTGTGTAGTCAGAAAATCTGAGTGAAAATTGAGTGCATATCTAGTAAGGAATTGAGGGAATTCTCTAAGGCATGTTACTACATTCAAAACATCGTTTTAATTGGTTAAATGTGAACTAGTAAGTGGTAACTGTGATTAAGTATGTGCTCAAGTGTTAAGTTCACTAAAATCTGTGGGAATGATGATTTTTAACATGTCATGTACGTTGGAAATCCCTGAGGCAAATGTTGGAAGGATTAGAGTGTGTTTTGTTTACTTCATTTTGTTTTGTTGTTTCGTTTTGCTCGAGGACAAGCAAAAGCTAAGTGTGGGGGAATTTGATAGGAGCATATTTATGCGACTTAGCTAGCTTGTTTTCATGCATTTATGTTGTTATTCCTTAGTTATTTTAGTGTTTAAAGTCATTTTCGTGCAATTTCAGGTTTGAAGGACAAAGTATGCAAAAAGGTGCATTTTGGAGCCTTTTGGAGCAAAATTGGGCTTAGAATGGTTATTACATGCTTGGAGCAAGGTGGATGGACGAAATTGAAGACCAAAAGAGGTTAGAAAGGTGTTAAAAGTCAAGAGAAATCAGTTTGGAAGCTTGGAAGACAAAGATAAACACAAATTGACCCACTCCTACAAAGGTGGCGCCTTGTCCCCTTTGTGTTCCGTCCTTGTCTCCTCTTGTACAACATTTCCCCTTGCCATGTTTCCTTATCCCTAAACCATGTAAAAACCTTTCCTTTTCTGATGTGAGGAATTGAGTGGGTTCTCTAAGGCATGTTACTACATTCAAAATGTTGTTTTAATGGATTAAATGGGAACTAGTGAATGGTGACTGTGATTAAGTATGCTCGAGGGTAAGGATGACTAAAGTCTATGTAAGTAGTGATTTTTAATATGTCATGTTTGCTCTAAAATGCTCCAAATTGCACTTTCTTGCCACTTTTGCCATTTGAACCTGAAAACACACGAAAATAGCTTAAAACACTCTAATAAACATAAACTAACTATGTAAATGCAAGAAAACAAGCTAACTAAGTCGAATCAATATGCTCCTATCATTTTCTCCTTAAGACATTGCAAAACAATTCCCTTATTCCCTAAGATCCAGCTGCACCTTTCCCTTCACATCCTTTACCTTGCCGCACAAGATAACCCATTCCCTTTAGAATTAGGACCTTTGCTGCACCTAAATCAGGAAAGAAACCCTTTTTCCTTGCCTTGCAAGGCATTCCCTTGCCCTTTCCCTCTCAGCTGCACCTTGTTACCTATTTCCCTTGGGATTTTGGTTCTAATTTCCTATTTTTTTTAAGTTTTAGAATAATTCCTGATTACCTAATTTAATTTGGAGCCTTGTTCTTTAAATACCAAGTCTTGCCGCAGCCTTGAGGAGAATTCACCAATTCACACAACCTTACACTAATCTACAAATTCCCAGCCATCTCTACACCCTTGCTGCAACTCCCATTGAACCTAAAACATATTCCTGACCCCAAAACACATCCCATACACTTTACCCACCTTTGTGCCGCAGCAAGGAGAAAGAAGGAAGGACTCTTGGATGTTCGAGCTTGATTGTTAGAGCATTCTAAATGTAATTCGCTCTATATTTACAATGTTTAATTTCTTTTCCTTTCATTTTGCTGTGAACATGAGTGGCTAAACCCCTCTTGGCTAGGGGTGATTTCAAAGCCATGATTATGTGTGCAATATGAGTTGATAAATTCCAGTTATGAATTCTTGAATCGTGAATGCAATTGGCTTAACTGTTTGATTGATAACTTATTTGTGTTTGTTGATTGAGGGTCGACACATAATTGGCACGCATAAATCTGATGCTAGAGTATAAGGGAGTTTCACATAATCGTTACAAACTTATATTCATATGTAGTGAAGGTCGCTAGTCACGATCGCGTTAAGTTCAATTCCTAGCATGAGTGACATGATGTCATTGTTGCAAGTGCTTTGTCAATGCTTATGATTTTCATTGAATATAATGATCTTTGATTGTATCTCTATTATGATGTCATGCAGGGAACTTTTGAAGAATGCTTTGGGTTGTCGAATGATGTCATCCAATCCAATAATACAAGGAAAATCTGAGGGTTAACTAGTGATGTCACGGTTTATTTGGGGCATTGTCGTTCATAATTCAATGAAGGAGTAACTGGAAATCGAGTCGTTTGCATACATGTCGTGTGTGGAGAAAGAGCCTCTAGCTAGCCCATCATCCATCTAATTTCCCAAATCGTTTTCAAATTAGTTTTTAAAGTTACAATCAGTTTTGTTAGTTTAAACTCGTCCAAAACAAAACCCCCCCCCCTTTACTTTCTTGTTTCAAATAGCTTTAAACTTGTTTTGTTTGTGTTTTTAAGTGTTTTAAGTCAAACCCAACCCTTATTTTCGTCCAAAATTGTGTTTAGTGTCAGAAACTGCCTAGTTAGTGTTTTTAGGCAGTTTTAGTGTTTTTAGCATATTTTGTGTCTTGTGAACTTGTTGACAGGAGCATATTTAGGTGACTTAGTTGGCTTGTTCTTGTACATTTACGTTGTTATTTCTTAGTTATTTTAGTCTTTTAAGCCATTTTCGTGTGTTTTCTGGTTCTAAGGACAAAGTATGCAAGAAGGTGCATTTTGGAGCCTTTTGGAGCAAAATTGGGCCTGGAATGGATATCACATGATTGGAGCAAAAGGAATAGACGAAATTGAAGATTTGAAGATGTTAGGATTCCTAATCAACGAAGGATTCCTAATCAACAAAGGACTCCTAATCAAAGGAGGATTCCTAGTTGAACAAGGATTCCTACTCAAACAAGGATTCCAACTTGAAGTAGGAAAGTTAAGCCAAGGTTTCCTATTTTGGTTTGACCTTTCCTAATCCTAAATTTCCTTAAATTCCAGCAACTTAGACGCCTCTTATGCATTCTACGACACAAACTAGAGGACCTAGAACACCCATAGACCCTTGCCGCACCTTGTTCTTGGTTTCCTCTTCCTTGCCGTGCAAGGGAGAATCCCTCTTTCCTATTTCCTGCATTAAAACACATTCCCCTTTTAATTTAAGTCCTTGCCGTAAATCCCTTGCACTTTTCCTTAGTTTTCTGATTTTATTTCCTCTTTCTATAAGCTTTTGACTTAATTTCTGATTACCTAAATAAGTTAGGGTTTTAATTTCTGAAAACCTTAAATAGACTTCCTTTTTAGAGCCCCAAAATCATTCTTTCACTCACCCATTCACGCCAGAAATCAATCCCCACTCTCTGCCGCATCTATCCTTTACCATTCTCCATAGTTTCTGACCTTATTCACCCCTTGTCGCACCATACACCTATCCTAGCCATAAACCTAGCCTTCTACACCATTCATAACCCCCAAAACTCACCACCAAACCTTGTCCCGCAGCAAAGAAGAAGGAGGAGAGCCCTTGGACGTGCTTGCCATTCGAGTTAGGATTGCTGGAGCGTTTTAGGTGTAATCTTTCTTTTGTTTTCAATGTTTCAATTCAATAATCTTTGTTTTGTGAGTATGAGGAACTAGACCCCTCTTAGCTTGGGGGAAATTTGAAACCATGGCTATACTTGCAATATGATTTGATTACATCCAGTTGTGATTCATAAGTTGTGAATTCAATTTACTTATATGTTTGAATTAAAACTGATTTGTGTGTGTTGGTTGAGAGTGCACGCTTAATTTTCATGCATAAATCTGATGCTAGGATATAAGGGAGTTTCACCTAATCGTTATGAATTTATATTCACAAGTAGTGAAGGTTGCTAGTCACGATCGTGTTAAGTAAATTCTTGGCATAAGTACCATGCGCTTTCATAGTTACTAGTGCCTCGTCAATACTTATGATTTTCATTGAACTTAATGATCTTTGATTGTATCTTTATTATGTGCTTTCATGTAGGGAACTTTTGAAGAATAATTTGATTGTGATGCGCTTTTTCCGTCCAATTCAATGACATTAGGAAAATCTGAGGGTTAATTTAAGCGTACCTAATTAATCTGGGGTGTTGAGAATTCGTGGTTTATTGAAAAGCAACTGGAAATCATTTTGTTTGCAGGTGTGTCATGTGTGAAGAAGAACCTCCTAGCTAGCCCATCATCCATAGTTTTGCCCAAATTCGTGCAGATTTCATTAGTTCTTTAATTTACTTGTTTTGTTTTCAAATTCGTCAAAACCCAATTTCATTTTACTTTGTTGAGTCATATTAGTTAGAAACTGATTTAGTTTGTGTTTTTAAGTGTTTTGACTCTAGTCAAAACCTATTTTCGTCCAAATTTACTCTTAGTGGCAGATTTGAGTCTTTTAGCTTGTTTTGTGCTGTTTTGAGTCTTTTGAGTTGTTTTAGTGTTTTAGAGTTTAGTTTTGCATTCTTTGAGTCTAGTTTAGTGTTTTAAATTTAGTTTTACGTTTTTGAGTCAGTTTCAAGTGTTTTAGCAATCCCTCCTAATCCCCGGTCTAAAACGATCCCTACTTATACATATACTACAATTGTCAAAAGAGGGTTTAATTTGTGTGCTTATAAATTTCGCATCAAATTTTTGGCGCCGTTGTCGGGGATTAGCAACTTTGCTAATCCCTTGGATCTTTTCTTTCTGTTTATTTTTAATTTGTTTAAGTTTCTGACCTTGTTTTGTTTTCTTGTTTTTAGGTACTAGTTTATGACTCGAAGCTCTCAACTTGTTTGGAAGAATATTTTGGACTTCAACGACGATTTTGAGAGGACTTTGAGAAAGAATAAGAATCAACAAGAGCCCCAACCACCTCAACCTGCACCAAATCTTGAAGAAGACGAAGTACAAGTGGAAGAGGAGGCCACGGCTCAGATTTTTAAGGAAGCACTAGCCATGGCAGTGGACAATCGAATAATCAAGGAGCTTTCTGCTTTGGGATTGGACAATGTCGTAGCCCTTTGCATCCAATACCCCACGGCTGCTCAAGGCAAGACCGAGGAGTTTGAGTTGAAGTCAAGCTTGCTGCACCATATTCCAAAGTACCATAGGCTATCCATGGAGGATCCAAACAAGCACTTGAAAGAGTTCGAAGTGGTGTGTTCAAGCATGACCCCTGTCAATGTCGATGGAATCATATTGAAGATGAAGGCTTTTCCTTTTTCTCTCTTGGAAAAGGCTAAAGATTGGTTGTATGAACTAGCCCCCGGAACTTTCACATCTTGGGAGAGCATGAAACGGGCGTTCTTTGAGAAGTTTTTCCCTACTTCTCGAGTCATTCTTCTACGCAAAAGGATTAGTGGCATTCAGCAAAATGAAGGTGAATCGTTTCCCACTTATTATGAACATTTTAAAACTCTTGTTGCTTCATGCCCACAACATCAAATGAAGGAGGAGCTTCTTCTTCAATATTTCTACAAAGGGCTTCTACCCATTGAACATCAAATGCTAGGTGCCTCAGCGTGAGGAGCTTTGGTGGACAAGACACCCACGGCTGCCAAGACCTTGATTGCTAACCGAGCTTTGAATGCTCAACAATATGAAGGTGTTGGACAAAGAAGCACCCCACGGCAACAACAAGTGAATGAGGTAAGTGCTATTTCTGAACTTCAAAATCAAATGGCTAATCTTACCACTCTTCTTTCTCAGGATGTGGAAGGACCAAAAGTACAAAGTGTGGCTACTTGTGGCGTGTGTTCCATGCAAGGACATCTCACGGATAAGTGCCCTCAATTGATAGAGAACGGAGGGTGGGAATCTGCCAATGCCGTGGGTTTTGGGAATCAACAACCAAGAAGTGATCCTTTCTCTAACATATACAATCGCGGTTGGAGAGATCGTCCAAATTTCAAATGGCAAGAACCCCAACAAAACCAACAACAAAGTGCATTTAGGCAGCAACCCCCGGGTTTCTATCCAAAACCATACGCACCCACACAACCTGCCCAAACCAAATCAGGTTCGTCCATTGATAATGATCAGATTTTTCAATTACTAACTTCTATGGCGCAGGGTATGCAAAATAGAGACAAAAAGGTGGATGAGTTGGAGAAGCAAGTAGGGCAAATTGCGGAGTTCATGGGCCAATTCTGAGAGCAAGGCAAGTTGCCTAGTTCAACCGTTGTCAACCCAAAGGGAGGATTCGAATATGCCAAAGCCATGAGTTTGCGAAATGGGAAACAAGTTGGATCTGATCCCAAACCTTCCAAATCACGTTCCAACGAGGTTGAAGAGTTGATAATTGAAGAGGAGGAGCAATGCACACCCACGGCAAGGGTAGAACCACCCTTGCCGCAGCTACCCAAACAATCCAATTCGGCCAACAAAGGTAAGGAAGTTCCAATTTTGATTGATTCTAACGTTGTTCCTCCAAATGTACCCTTTCCTCGTAGGTTTATGCAATCAAAGAAGGAGGAGGCTGAAAAGGACATTCTGGAAACGTTTAGAAAAGTACAAGTCAATATACCACTTTTGGATGCAATTAAACAAGTTCCAAGGTATGCCAAGTTTTTAAAAGAACTTTACACCACTAGGAAGAGAATTTTGACCAAGAAGGTTGTAAAGGTAGGTGAAAATGTCTCAACCATCTTGCAACGCAAACTACCCCCTAAATGCAAGGATCCCGGTAGTTTTACAATTCCTTGTGTTATTGGCAATACTTGTTTTGAGTTTGCCATGTTAAACTTAGGTGCATCTATAAATGTCATGCCATATTCAATTTATGCATCTATGGGCTTAGGCGAGTTGACAAATGATGGTGTGATTATACAATTGGCCGATCGATCTAATGCCTATCCAAAGGGAGTTTTGGAAGATGTTTTAGTGCAGGTCAATCACTTAATCTTTCCGGCGGACTTCTATGTGCTTGAAATGGACGAGTCGAACCATTCCCCTTCATTGCCCATCCTGCTTGGAAGGCCATTCATGAAAACTGCCCGTACTAAGATTGATGTGTTTAATGGAACTTTGACGATGGATTTGATGGGGAAGTTATTAATTTCAATCTTTCGGATTCTATCAAGTATCCTAGTGAGGATCACTCATGTTTTTCTATTGATGTAATTGACTCTTTGGCGCATGACCATTTTGAACAATTGAAGGAAGATGCACTTGAATTGGTCATTGCACGAGGAATGGGCATTCAAAACAATGGAGCAGCAACCATGCATCCCCACGGCATGCATGACTTTTCCCTTGCTGTGCCCCCTAATAATGATGTAATTGAGATGGTGGCTGCCCTCAAATCATTGCCACCATAATCTGGTAAGTTTCTGGACCCAATTTCAATTTCAGTTTCGGCTAATAAGTTACTTCCATCAGTTATGCAGCCACCTACACTTGAACTCAAACCATTGCCAAGCCATTTGAAGTATGTTTTCTTGGGAGAAGATGAGACGTTGCCCGTCATCATCTCAAGCACACTCACGGCACAAGAGGAGTACAAGTTGGTGAGGGTGTTAAAGGAGTACAAAACGAAAATTGGGTGGACATTGGCTGACATCATAGGAATCAGCCCTACCACTTGCATGCATCGTATACCTTTGAAAGAGGGGTCTAAAACATCTCGAGAGGCTCAACGCCGACTCAACTTTCCAATGATGGAAGTTGTGAAGAAGGAGATAATCAAGCTACTTGATTGTGGAGTGATCTATCCAATCTCCGATAGTCGTTGGGTGCCTGTGCAATGTGTTCCAAAGAAATCTGGAGTGACTGTGGTGACAAATGCCGAACATGAGCTTGTGCCTACTCGAATCCAAACAGGTTAGAGGGTTTGTATCGATTATAGGAAGCTCAACGCCACCACAAGGAATGATCACTTCCCCTTGCCGTTCATTGATCAAATGCTTGAAAGGTTAGTCGGTTATGCATTCTATTGTTTTCTTGATGGTTATTCTGGTTATAATCAAATTGTCATAGCACCCGGGGACCAAGAAAAAACCACTTTCACATACCCATTTGGTACATTTGCTTATCGTCGAATGCCATTTGGTTTATGCAATGCACCTGCCACATTTCAAAGATGCATAATGAGCATATTTTCAGATTATGTTGAGAAAATTATTGCAGTTTTTATGGATGATTTCAGCGTTTTTGGTGATTCATTTGATGGTTGTTTGTATAATCTCAGTTTGATCTTAAAACGATGCGTTGAAACTGACCTTGTTCTCAATTGGGAAAAATGTCATTTCATGGTTAAACATGGCATAGTTTTAGGTCATACCATCTCTGAAAATGGTATTGAGGTTGATAAGTCAAAGATAGATCTTGTACGTCACTTACCCTCTCCTACTTCGGTTAGAGAGGTTCGTTCTTTTTTTGGACATGCAGGTTTCTATCGAAGATTCATCAAAGACTTCTCAAAGGTTTCTCAACCTCTTTGCTGTCTCCTTCAAAAAGATGTGGCGTTTAATTTCAATGAGGACTGCACAACATCATTCAAACAACTAAAGGAGTTGCTGACCACGACCCCAATTATTGTCCCACTTGATTGGAGCCTTCCTTTCGAGCTTATGTGTGACGCATCCAATTATGCTTTAGGGGCTGTTTTAGGACAAAGGAAGGACAAGAGGCCGCATGTCATCTACTATGCCTCCCAGACGTTGAATGATGCCCAACTGAACTATTCCACAACGGAAAAAGAACTTCTTGCTGTTGTCTTTGCTTTAGATAAATTTTGATCATATTTACTTGGTACTAAAGTAATTGTTTTCATTGATCATGTAGCTTTGAAGTATTTGTTCACCAAGAAAGACTCCAAGCCAAGGCTAATTCGATGGATGTTGCTTCTTCAAGAGTTCGACATTGAGATTCGAGACAAAAAGAGAAGTGAAAACGTGGTGGCTGACCACCTAAGCCGTATGGTGCGTGATGAGGAGCCCATACCCATTGCTGAAACATTCCTTGATGAACAATTGTTGTCCATTAAGGTAAGTGAGCCTTGGTATGCTGATTTGGTGAATTATTTGGTGGCTAAACAAGTTCCAAACACTCTAAACATAAACCAACGTGATAAATTGAAAAATGATGCTAAATTTTATGTTTGGGATGATCCATACTTGCGTAAATATTGCTCGGATCAAATTATACGTAAGTGTGTGCATAATATGGAGTTTAATTCAATTTTAACTTTTTGTCACACTTATGCATGTGGGGGACATTTTGGGACACAACGCACAACCCTTAAGGTTTTAGAATGTAGATTTTATTGGCCAACTCTATTTAAAGATGCTAGAACCTTTTGTATGTCATGTGATCGTTGCCAAAGATGGGTAATATGGGCGCAAAGGATCAAATGCCGCAAACTGTCATACTCCCTGTCGAAATTTTTGATGTTTGGGGCATCGATTTTATGGGTCCTTTTCCTTCATCACATGGTTTTCTTTACATCTTAATTGTTGTGGATTATGTATCGAAATGGGTGGAAGCAAAAGCCACCCGAACTAATGATTCTCGAATGGTTGCAAATTTTATTCGAACTAACATATTTGCAAGGTTTGGAATGCCAAGAGTAATCATAAGCGATGGAGGGTCTCACTTTTGCAATCGAACCATTGAGGCTTTGCTCAAGAAGTACAACGTTATGCATAAGGTTTCAACACCTTATCATCCTCAAACCAATGGGCAAGCCGAGGTTTCAAAAAGGGAGATCAAGCAAATTCTAGAGAAAACCATGGGCCCAACAAGGAGGGAGTGGAGCTTGCACTTGGACTATGCATTGTGGGCTTATCGTACGGCCTACAAAACTCCCCTTGGCTTGTCACCTTTTCGGCTCATCTATGGTAAGCCATGTCATTTGCCCGTGGAGTTAGAACACAAGGCACATTGGGCTGTGAAGACCTTCAACATGGATCTCGATGCCCCTGGAGTACGTCGAAAGCTCCAATTGAATGAACTTGAAGAGATTAGGCATGAGGCTTACGAAAATGCTCTAATTTACAAGGAGAAGACCAAGGCTTTCCATGACAAGATGATTCGTAGCAAATCATTCTCAATTGGGCAGAAAATGTTACTCCTTAATTCGCACCTTCGATTGTTTCCTGGTAAGTTACGTTCCAAGTGGGTTGGTCCGTTTGTTATTACTCATGTTTTTGTTCATGGTGCAGTCCAACTCCAAAGCTTGAAAACTGGACAAGAATTCAAGGTGAATGGGCACCGTTTGAAGCCGTATTATGAGAACTTTGTTGAGCATGCCGTGGATGACATCTCCCTGCATGCCGTAGGCTCCAATAGGGAGTGAATGAGGTCTTCGTCTGGCTGCACGACGTTAAAGCAAGCGCTACTTGGGAGGCAACCCATGCATTCAACAAAGGAAGATGTAGGAATCACTCCACTTCCAGATTTGCATTCCTAAACCCTTCCCTTTGTTTGTTTATTAGTGTGTCTTGACTTACAAATCCGAAAATCTCATAAAAATTTGAAAAATTGTTTGTTTGTTTGTTTGTTTGTGTCTTACGGTACCTTCCAACACAATGATGAGGATTTGGTTTTTAATTACATGACTGTTAAAGAGAGTTATAAACGTGGATGAAAGTTTGATTTACTCTTTGGTTTATGCTTGGTTGTGGTTATAATTTATGAATTCACATGCAATCATAAAGGAAAAATCAGTTTTTGTAACATGCTTGAAGGAAGGAACTCAAACTAATGCTACAACCTGATGTGAAAATTAACTTGACACACAAATTAAACCCTATTGATAACAATTGTAGCAATGATGTAAGTAGGGATCGTTCTAGACCGGAGATTAACTAGGGATGCTAATCAACACAAATAAGACTCAAAAACACTAAACTAGGCTCTATAGACTCTAAACTAACGTAAAACACTAAAAACAGCAAGAAAGAATAAAAAAGACTCAATTCTAGACCTAACAAGTGATTTTGACGAAAATTGAACTAAACTTGACTCAAAAGACTAAAAGAAAACAGATTTAGACTCTAAAAACAAGACTTAAAAGCAAGGGGGATTGTTTTGACGAAATTGAAACTTAAAACTAAAACTTTGCATAAAATACTTTATAGAAAACGAATTTGGTGAATTGAAACGGGTGAAAGGCTAGTTAGAGGGATCCTTATCCACACATGAACATATGCATACAACTTGATTCCCAGTTACTCTTTCGACAAACCATGAATGACAATGTTCCGAATTAATTGTATTGAACTAATCAATTCGCAGATTTCCCTAGATTCATTGAATTGAATGGATAACGCATCACAACCAAATTATTCTTTCTCAAACTCCCTAACTATGGAATACGCATGATAGAGACATTCAACAAAGATCATTAAGTTTAGTGGAAATCATGAACATTGACAAGGCATTCATAACTATGGAAAATGCATGTTAATTCTGCCCTGGATTTACTTAACATGATTGTGACTAGTAACCTTTACTACTTATGAATATAAGTTCATAACGATTAGGTGAAATTCCCTTATATCCTAGCATCAAATTGATGCATGTAAACTAAGTATGCATCCTTAATCAACACACAAGAACAAGTTCTTAATAAAACAGATAAGTAAACCACATTCATAATTCATGAAATCATAACTGGAGTAAATCAAATCATAAGAAACATATGTCCATGGCTTCAAATTCCCCCCCTAACTAATAGGGGTTTAGTTCCTCATGATAGCAATTAAACAAAGAAAACTGAATTGAAACATTAAAAACAAAGATAGACAACACCTAAGAACGCTCCAGCGATTCAATGCTTTGAATGACATTCACGTCTCTAAGTGGCACCTTCTCCTTCCTTCCTTGAGTAGTTGCGGCACAATAGGGGTTTTCTGGGCTTGGGGATGTGTTTGGTGAAGGGTGGATGATGATGAATGGCGTAGGGAGTTTTTGTAGAGAGGACTGGCGACTGAATGGGTGTGTGAAGGCAGAGAATGAATGGAAGGCTTGATGATTAAATGGCACGGCAAAGATGGCTATTTATAGGGGTTAAGGTGTGGCATAAATGGCTTTAGGAATCAGAGAAGAATTACACAACCTAAACCCATCAGGAATAGGCCATCTAGAAGGTAGGAAACCCCAAAAGACAAGGATTTCACACGGCAGATATATGTGTTTTCCTAGCAGGACATTTGGTCTTCTAGAAGAACTAAAACCATTTAGGAGAAGGGATAAGGGTGCGGCAAAGACTTAGGGTTTCTAGAAACCTAAATTAAATGTCCCCCAATCAAAAAATAAACCCTCATTGTACCAGGAATTGAGTTTAGAAAAGGATTAGGAGAGGATAAGGTTAGTTAAGATAGGATAAGGATTGGATAAGATAAGATAAGATAAGGTTGTTTGGATAATGTTTTGGATAATTCTCCTTCTTTTGAGCTGATTCCTTATCTTCAATGATTTGAATTTATTTCTCCAACCTTGAAACATATTCCTAACTCCATTTGGACTCCAAATTCGTCCATCTTCTTGCCCACTGCTTGTGCTATCCATTCCAAGCCCAGATTTGCTCTAAAATGCTCCAAAATGCATCTTTTCGCCAACTTTGCTTCTTGGACCTTGAAATACACGAAAATGACTTTAAACACTATACTAAGCAACAAATAGCTAAGTAAATGCAAGAAAACACACTAACTAAGTAGCATAAATATGCTCCTATCACAACCTTGAGAGACTTGAGCCTAAAACGTTTTTTTGAAGAATTGATAATCTGTGCATTCTTGTTTTCTAAAGTCGTTGCATGATCTCATTATTCTTTGCTTGGTTGCTACTTAGAAGGCGTTCCATCATTTGGTTCCAAATACTAGAACTCATACCCATTTCATTCAAAGCATGACATTGATTTGCATAACACATATTCAAGATGAAGTTGTTTAGTTACCACCACAGCCAAACAGCCGTACCCCTCTATTCCATGTGTTTCGTAGGTTTAAACCCCGTTTGAGCCTTGTTTAGCCTATTTTCTTTGTTAACCACATCATCCCGACCTAGCCTAGATTAGGACCATCCATACCCCTGTTCTTAAGGCATAGTAAAGCATGACTTAAAAAGAATTCCTTTTGATTGTCCTCTTGCAGAAAAACAAGTGTGGGGGAAGGGATTTGTGTGTGTTTGTGTGCCAAGAAAAAGAAATAAGGCATGGGTAGAGAAGAAAAGAAAAAAATTCGTGGAAAAAGAAAAAGTTGTGAAAAGAATGAAAAAGAGTTGAAAAATAAGTGAGACATGCTAACAAGTATTGATTGTTGAAGGAAGGGTCCAAAACATCAAAATT
This sequence comes from Heteromeles arbutifolia, assembly GCA_024362995.1. Taxonomy (NCBI): domain Eukaryota; kingdom Viridiplantae; phylum Streptophyta; class Magnoliopsida; order Rosales; family Rosaceae; genus Heteromeles; species Heteromeles arbutifolia. The sequence continues at coordinate 29,229,493 of JANCRC010000002.1, read as the reverse complement.
CGGCCCTAGAGTGTGTAAATCTTCCCTTTTGTGTTTAAAGTTGATTTTTGCATTCAAAATTGAATTCTAAGTGTTGGTTTCATTCCTTCGCTTACTATTTCTTTAAGAACCATTGTTTTCCATATCCTTTCTTTCTTACCCATTTCCCTTAGCCCCATTTCAATTCTTAAACTTTAATCTTAAGTGTTATGTGTTTCAATATGTGGAGTTTGGAATTGGTATGAGCATATGGTGTCACTGGTTCTCGCATCTAAGTAGTAGCATTCCGTTCATGAGATCATATCTAAACATGCTTATTAACTCCAGAAATTCTTTTCTTTGCTATAACATATGTGAGTACTAGTTTTCATGTTTACATCAATCTTCTCACATTTACCTAGTGTAGGGTGTGTAGTCAGAAAATCTGAACAAAAATAGAGTGTATATCTAGTAAGGAATTGAGGGAATTCTCTAAGGCATGTTACTACATTCAAAACATTGTTTTAATTGGTTAAATGTGAACTAATAAGTGGTGACTATAATTAAGTATGTGCTCAAGTGTTAAGTTGACTAAAATATGTGGGAATGATGATTTTTAACATGTCATGTGCCTTGAAAATCCCTGAGGCAAATGTTGGAAGGATTATAGTGTGTTTTGTTTATTAGGTTTTGTTTTGTTGTTTCGTTTTGCTCGAGGACTAGCAAAAGCTAAGTGTGGGGGAATTTGATAGGAGCATATTTAGGCGACTTAGTTGGCTTGTTCTTGTGCATTTACATTGTTATTTCTTAGTTATTTTAGTCTTTTAAGCCATTTTCTTGCGTTTTCAGGTTCTAAGGACAAAGTATGCAAGAAGGTGCATTTTGGAGCCTTTTGGAGCAAAATTGGGCTTGGAATGGATATCACATGATTGGAGCAAAAGGAATGGACGAAATTGAAGATTTGAAGATGTTAGGATTCCTAATCAACGAAGGACTCCTAATCAAAGGAGGATTCCTAGTTGAACAAGGATTCCTACTCAAACAAGGATTCCTACTTGAAGTAGGAAAGTTAAGCCAAGGTTTCCTATTTTGGTTTGACCTTTCTTAATCCTAAATTTCCCTAAATTCTAGCAACTTTGAAGGCCTCATATGCATTCTAGGACACAAACTAAAGGACCTAGAACACCTATGGACCCTTGCCGCACCTTGTTCTTGGTTTCCTCTTCCTTGTTGTGCAAGGGAGAGTCCCTCTTTCCTATTCCTGCATTAAAACACATTCCCCTTTTAATTTAAGTCCTTGCCGCATATCCCTTGCACTTTCCCTTAGTTTTCTGATTTTATTTCCTCTTTCCAGAAGCTTTTGACATAATTTCTGATTACCTAAATAAGTTAGGGTTTTAAATTCTGAAAACCTTAAATAGACTTCCTTTTTAGAGCCCCAAAATCATTCTTTCACTCACCCATTCACGCCAGAAATCAATCCCCACTCTCTGCCGCATCCATCCTTCACCATTCTCCATAGTTTCTGACCTTATTCACCCCTTGTCGCACCATACACCTATCCTAGCCATAAACCCAGCCTTCTACACCATTCATAACCCCCAAAACTCACCACCAAACCTTGTCCCGCAGCAAAGAGGAAGGAGGAGAGCCCTTGGACATGCTTGCCATTCAAGTTAAGATTGCTGGAGCGTTTTAGGTGTAATCTTTCTATTGTTTTCAATGTTTCAATTCAATAATCTTTGTTTTGTGAGTATGAGGAACTAAACCCCTCTTAGCAAGGGGAAATTCGAAACCATGGCTATACTTGCAATATGATTTGATTACATCCAGTTGTGATTCATAAGTTGTGAATTCAATTTACTTATCTGTTTGAATTAAAACTGATTTGTGTGTGTTGGTTGAGAGTGCACGCTTAATTTTCCTGCATAAATTTGATGCTAGGATATAAGGGAGTTTCACCTAATCGTTATGAACTTATATTCACAAGTAGTGAATGTTGCTAGTCATGATTGTGTTAAGTAAATTCTTGGCATAAGTATCATGTGCTTTCATAGTTACGAGTGCCTCGTCAATAGTTTTGAGTCTTTTGAGTTGTTTTAGTGTTTTAGAGTTTAATTTTGCATTCTTTGAGTCTAGTTTAGTGTTTTAAACTTAGTTTTACATTTTTGAGTCAGTTTCAAGTGTTTTAGCAATCTCTCCTAATCCCCGGTCTAGAACGATCCCTACTTATACATATAGTACAATTGTCAAAAGAGGGTTTAATTTGTGTGCTTATATATTTCGCATCACTTGTCTTGAGTCTTTTAAGTGTATTCAAACGTTTTTAACTTTGTTTTTATGTTTTTGAGTCAGTTTAGACGTTTTAGCAAGCCCTCATAATCCCCGGTCCAGAACGATCCCTACTTGCATCTTTACTACAATTTGACAACAAGAGGGTTTAATTTGTGTGCTTATATATTTCACATCATCAACCAACGCACCACCCGCCGAGGCATCTAACATTTGGCGTTCAATGGGTAGGAGTCCTTCATAGAAGTATTGAATGAGCAGCTCCTCCTTCATTTGGTACTGTAGACATGAACCAACAAGAGTTTTAAAATGTTCATAATAAGCTGGGAACGACTCACCTTGATTTTGTTGGATGCCACTAATCCGTTTCCTCAAGAGAATGACTCTTGAAGTTTGGAAAAATTTCTCCAAGAATGCTCGTTTCATGCTTTCCCAAGATGTAACCGTCCCAGGTGCTAGTTCATACAACCAATCTTTAGCTTTGTCCATTAGAGAGAATGGAAAAGCTTTCATCTTCAAGATGCTACCATCGACATTCACCGGGGTCATGCTCGAACAAACTACTTCAAACTCCTTCAAGTGCTTGTTTGGATCCTCCATGGATAGCCCATGGTACTTTAGAATATGATGTAACAAGCTTAACTTCAATTCGAACTCGGCGGTCTTATCTGGAGCTGCCCTAGGATATTGGATGCATAGAGGCGTGGCATTATCCACACCTGAGGCAAAAAGCTCTTTGATGGTTCGATTATCTGCAGCCATAACCTTTTCAACTCGGCCACCTCTATCTCCTCAGATTTAGCCTCTTCTTTCTCCTGAACCTCGGCTTCAGAACTTGAACTAGCTGGGTGAGGTTCTGGATTCTTTCTTTTCCTTCTCAAGGTTCGCTCAAAATCATCGTCCAAGTCCAAGATGTGCTCACGAATAGGTTGGGAACTTCGAGTCATACACTAGTACCTAAAAACAAGAAAACAAAACAAGTCAGAAACTAAAATAAAAACAAACTAAACGAAAAGAAAAGAACCAAGGGATTAGCAAAGTTGCTAATCCCCGGCAACGGCGCCAAAATTTGATGTGATAAAAATTAAGCACTCAAATTAAACCCTCTTGTTGTCAAATCATAGTATAAATGCAAGTAGGGGATCGTTCTAAAACGGGGATTATGAGGGCTTGCTAAAACCTCTAAACTGACTCAAAACACAAAAACAAAGTTAAAAACATTTGGAAAGACTTAAGGGACTCAAAACAGGTTCAAAAGACTTAAAACAACTCAAAAACACTCAAAATTGCCTAAAAACACAAACTGGGCAGTTTTGGACTCTAAACACAACTTTGGACAAATTTAGGGTTCTAACTTGACTCAAAACACTCTAAAACACAAACAAAACAGATTTTAAACACTTTGAAACAAGAAAGTAAAAGGGGGTTTTGGTTTTGACGAAACTGAAACAAAGAAACAAATTGTAAAACTAAACAGATTGTAAACGAATTTAGGAAATAAGATGATGGATGGATTAGTTAGAGGTCCGTTTTCCACACATGACACACTTGTACATGAATCGATTTCCAATGCTTTTCAATAAACTATGATGCTCAACACCCCAGATTAACTGTGATGCACAAATTAACCCTCAGATTTTCCTTTACTCATTGAATTGGATGGATGCATGCGATAACCCAAATCATTCTCCAAAAGTCCCCTACATGAATGCATAATAGAGATACAATCAGAGATCATTACGTTTCATGAAAATCATAAGTGTTGACGAGGTAATTGTAACTATGAATGCATGATACGTTTGCCAAGAATTCAATTAACGCGATTGTGACAATCAACCTTCACTACTCAGGAATATAAACTTGTAACGATTTGGTGAAACTCATTTATATTCTAGCATTTGATTCATGCATGAAAACTAAGTATGCAGCCTTAATAAACATACACAAATCAGTTATGATTAAAACAGATAATTGAATTGCAATCACAACTTAACAAATCACAACTGGAAGAAATCAATTCATATCTCAAACATGTTCATGGCTTCAAACTTCCCCCTAACTAAATAGGGATCTAGCCACTCATGATTACAGCAAAATCAGAAAGTAATAACAAAATAAACATTGAAAACAAGAACGAAGTACACCTAAAACACTCCAATCTGCAAGCATGAATCGCCAAGGTTCATCTTCTTCCTCACCTTGCTGCGGTACAAGAGTCCAAGGATGTGTATGGATGTATGAAAGGGTCAGAGATGGGTTTAGGTTGGATGTGAGTTGCGGCAAGGGAAGGAGGATGGCTGGAATTGTGTCTGGATGTGTAGAATGGTGGATGGATTGCGGCTAAAGGAATTTCTGTGGTGAATGGTGGTGTCTGTGGCAAAACCCTAAAATATGTATATATGGCATCTCAAAACCCTTGAGAAATCAGATTGGTACTTGGACTTAACAGAAATTAAGGAATAGAGGCCTAGGGTGCGGCACAAGGCTCAAATACATTAGGAAAAAGGGTTTAGGCCAATTAATTTCTGAAAAGGCTTCAAACAAACCAAATCCACAAGGAAATAGGCTAATTAAATCAGAATTAAAGAGGAATAAGGATAGGAAAGGTGCGGCACAATTGGAGGGAAGGGAATTGAGTGCAAGGCAAGGCAAAGGCCTTCTAGAAAGGTAGGAGGCGCCAGATTTTTAGGGTTCTAGAAAGAATGTCTTTTATGACAGATTTTGGGACTTCTAGAAGGGTTTGGGGCGCCACTTTTGTAGGACAAGGCGTAGAACTTCTAGAAAGAGTGTTTTGTGGCTGATTTCAAGCCTTTTTATCTTCAAATTCATCCATCAACTTGCCTTCATGCTTGCACTACCCAATCTTGGCCCAAAAATGCTGTAGAATGCTCCAAATCGCTTCTTTTTGCCATTTTGACACTTAGAACCTACAAACATGATGTGAAATTAAATTGCACTCAAACTTAAACCCTATCAATGTAGTATGTGTAAGTAGGGATCGTTCTAGCCGGGGATTAGAAGGGATGCTACTCTACGCAAATCTGACTCAGAAACACAAAACTAAACTTAAAAACACTTAACTAGACTCTAAACAACTCAAAACATCAAATAGAACTCAAATTAGACAGTTTCTGGACTCTAGACACTCAAAATAAGCTAATATCACTCAAAACACACAAACTAAGTTCCTAAGACTCAAAACTAACACTTAAAGGTGATTTGGACGAAAATTAAACTAAAAAGACTCAAAGAACTAAAAGAAAACAGGTTTTGACTCTAAAAACAAGATTTAATGAAAGGGGGATTGTTTTTGACGAATTTAAAACTTAAAACAGAAACTTTGCATAAAACACTTAATAAAAACGAATTTGGTGAATTGAAAAGGGTGAAAGGCTAGTTAGAGGGTTCCTTCTCCACACATGAAACATATGCATATGAATCGATTTCCAGTTATTCTTTTGACAAACCATGAATGACAATGCCCCAAATTAATTGTATTGAACTAATTAATTCTCAGATTTCCCTAGATTCATTGAATTGAATGGATGACGCATTACAACCAAATTATTCTTTATTAAGCTCCCTAACTATGAAAAGCATGATAGAGACACGAAACAAAGATCATTAAGCTTTGTGAAAACCACAAGCATTGACAAGGCATTCATAACTATGAAAAGCATGTTACTCTTGCCTAGGATTTACTTAACACAATCGTGACTAGCAACTTTTACTACTCATGAATATAACTTCATAATGATTAGGTGAAATTCCCCTATACTCTAGCATCAAATTCATGCATGTAAACTAAGTATGCATCCTTAATCAACAAACAAGAACAAGTTCTTAATAAAACAGATAAGTAAACCACATTCATGATTCATGAAATCATAACTGGAGGAAATCAATTCATATATAACATATAATCATGGCTTCGAATTCACCTCTAACTATAAAGAAATAGTTCCTCATGTTCGCAATCAAACAAAGAAAACTTAATTTAAACATTGAAAACAAAGGATAGAATACACCTAGAAACACTCCAGATTTCTTCTTTCCTTCCTTTGCAAAGCTGCGACACAATGAGGTGTGTGGTGAATGGTGGTGGATGGATGTAGGTGAGTTATGGTAGAGGGTGGTGCTTTGAATGGTGCGGCAGATTGGGGTATTTATAGGCCTAGGGATTATTTGGCCTAGGTTGTCAAGGAAAAGGATTTAGGACTCCAATCCAACAAGGAAAAGGCCTTCTAGAAAGGTTGGGGCACCAGATTTTTAGGGCTTCTAGAAAGGAGTGTTGTGGCATGTTTCTAGAAGGAAAAGGCCTTCTAAAAACAGGTTTTAGGTGTCCTAATATGAAAAGGAGTCCCCCTTGCAGCTGGAATTAAGGTAGGATAAGATTAGGATAGGATAAGATAAGATAAGGTAAGATACGGTTAGTTTGGATAAGGTTTTGGATAATATTCCTTCTTTTTAGCTGATTCCTTATCTTCAATGACTTGAATTAATTTCTTCAACTCTTTTGCACATTCCTAGCCTCCTTGAACCTTCAAATTCGTCCATTCCTTGTGCTCCATACTTGTGACATCCATTCTTGTCCCAAAACTGCTCTAAAATGCTCCAAATTGCACTTTCTTGCCAACTTTGTCAATTGGACCTACAAACATACGAAAATAGCTTAAATCACTATAATAACCAATAACTAACTATATAAATGCAAGAAAACATGCTAACTAAGTCGCATAAATATGCTCCTATCAAATTCCCCCACACTTAGCTTTAGCTAGTCCTCAAGCAAAACAAAGAAACAAAACATAACCTAAACCTTCCAACGTTTTCCTCAGGGATTTCCAATGAAACATAACATGTTAAAAATCACTACTCACATAAATTTTAGTCATCCTTACCCTCGAGCATACTTAATCGCAATAATCACTCACTAGCTCGCATTTAATCAATTAAAACAACATTTTGAATGTAGTAACATGCCTTAGAGAATCCCTCAATTCCTCACAAGATATACACTCTATTTTCACACAGATTTTCTGACTACACTCCCTACACTTAGTATATGTGAGAAGATTGATGTAAACAAGAAAACTAGTACTCACATATGTTATAACAAAGAAGGCATTTTCTGGAATTATTAATGCACATATAAATATGATCTCATGAATGGAATGCTACTACTTAGACGCGAGAACCAGTGATACCATATGCTCATACCAATCCCAAACTCCATATATTGAACACATAACAATCAAGATAGAAGTCTAAGGGTTGTAACGGGGCTAAGGTATTGGCTAACAAAGAAAGGTAAAAGATAATCAAAGGTTCTTAAAGAAATAGTAGCAAAGCAATGAAATCAACACTTAGAATTCACTTTTGATTGCAGCAACCAACTTTGAACACAAAGGGGAGATTCACACAACTTTTAGGGCCAGATTCAAACTTTTGGACCCTTTCTTCATCAACCAACACTTGTGAGTTCTTACTCACTTATTTTTCAACTCTTCTTCTTTCTTTTCACAACTTTTTTCTTTTTTTTTTCTTTTTTTCACGTTTTTTTTTCTTTTTCTTCTTTTACCTGTGCCCTTCTTTTTATTTTGGCACACAACATCGTACAACCTTCCCCTACACTTATTTTTTTGCAAATTGTAGATCAAAAGGAATTCCTCTAAGTCATGCTTCACTATTCTTTAAAAACAAGGGTATAGATAGTCCTATTCTAGGCTAGGTAAGGTTAAGGCATTTTGGCTCTGGTTTAACTAAACAACTTCATCTTTTTATATGTTACGCACTCAATTTTATGCTTTGAATGAAACGGGCATGAGTTCTAGTATTTGGTTCTATAGTGATGAAAATGCAATCTAAGTAGCAACCAAGCAAAGAAATAATGAGATCATGCAACGACTTTAGAAAAGAAGAATGTCAAGATTAATAACTCTCCAAACAAAGTTTAGGCTCAAGTCTCTCAGGGTTGTAGCGTTAGTTTGAGTTTCTTCCTTCAAGTATGTTACAAAAACTGATTTTATCCTTTTGTGATTACATGTGAATTCATGAATGTCAACTACAACCAAGCATAAACCAAAGAGCATGTCAAACTTCAATCCATGTTTGTAATTTTCTTTAACAGTCATGCAATTAAAAATCAAATCCTCATCATTGTGTTGGAAGGTACCCTAAGACACAAACACACAAAAACGACTCTTAAAACAACTTTTTTTGGTATTTTTCAAAACTTTTTCGAATTTTTTTTATAAATTTTCGTATTTTTCTTTCAAAACATATTAAAACAAACAAAAACACACTAAAAACGTTTAAAACAGTGAAAAACAACTTTAGAAGTGATAGGTGATAAAATCCCACGAAAATCATGCAAAAACAGCTTGTTTACCCCCATCCCCTGGGACACTTAAAGCAAATATTGCCCTCAATGTTTCAAACATAGACTCACACACAAATAAGCAAATAACACAACTAACAAACATAACAAATATGGCAAATTAAAAGCAATAAACAGTAGGGTTTAGAAACGCAAATCTGGTTGTGGAGCCAGAGCCTAGGTCTTCTTTATTTGAATGCATGGGTTGCCTCCCAAGAAGCGCTTGCTTTAACGTCTTCCAGCCGGACAATACCTCCAATTTAAGCTTCATTTGAACCCTCGGCATGGAGTTGATCTTTGAATGGAAGGTGATACTTGAAATGATCCGGCAATGGTTTAAATTCTAGAGTGGGTGCCTGAATCATTAACATCATGTAAGTATAAAACAAAATTGAAATTCGGGGAGGTGGCTTTCCTGTGTGCTCCGGCAAGAACTTAATGACAAACACCACATCTTTAAAAGTTTCAGGAACTTTGCACTTGGTCAGATTGAATGTGATGGTTATGACTTGTCCCGTGTCATAAAATTCAACTTCTTTGGGCTTTGTTGTCTCATGAACATCCTCTTTGGTGCATTCTACATATTCTCCAGCCACTTTTTTCTCTTGAATCATTCTTCTTGAGGTACAATTCTCTTCAAAAATTTCAACACATTCTGGAATTGGATTTGTTGTAACAAGAATCGGGATAGTACTTGGCACCTTTGGGAAGGCTTCCACGATGTCTTTTTCACTTTCTTCGTTCTTGGAAATCATGAACCTAGGAGGAAAAGGGACATTTGGAGGAATAACATTAGATTGAACTGAATTTGGACCCAACTTACCTTGATTGGATGGCTTAGAAACACCAGGGGCCTGCATCAAGGGTGGTTCTGCCCTTGCCGTAGGTATGTCTTCTTCGTCCTCTTTGATAAGCAACATCTGTTCATCCATGTTTTGGCTTGGTTTAGACGTCTTGGGTTCATCTCCAACCTCCATGTCACTTCTCAACATGATTGCTTTGGCAGTTTGAAATCCTCCTCCTTTAGGATTAACAACGGTTAAACTAGGCAATCTGCCTTGTTCTCTGAATTGGCCTATGAATTCCGCCATTTGCCCCATTTGTTTCTTCAATTCGTCCACCTCTTTAGCTTGATTTTTTATGCTTTGCACTTCCTGCGTCAAAGGGGTTAGTACTTGAAGAATTTTATCATTATCTAACGATGGACCTGAATTGGTTTGGGCCGAAAGTGGTTGAGGTTGTGTGGGGGCATATGGCCTTGGAAACATCCCAGGGGGCTGTCTAAATCTACCTTGTTGTGAGCCCTGCATCAAAGAAGTTAGTACATCAAGAATTTCATCATAATTCATGGACATACTTGAATTCAAATGGAATTGTTGTGGGGGAGGCTGTGGTGGCTGCATAGGTCTTGAATAGAACTCCTCATCTTGCTGCCATTATCCACCATGTTGAAATTGTTGAGGTTCCACCCATATATAATCTGAATAATATCTCCAATCCGAATTGTAAGCGTTAGAAAACATGTTGGCCCTTGATTGGTTATGGCTTTGATAACCCCAAGCACTTCCGTTTGCAATGAATTGAGGACGTTGATGAGTTTGATATCCTTGCCCATAGGGCACCCCAAATGTAGGGGCAGTGTGCATTGTGGTTCTCTCGGCAATCTGGGACAATTGAGAAGTAAGATTCGCCAATTGAGCTTGAATGTTGGCAATTGCCATGTCTAGTACCTGAAACAAAGAAAACAGAACAAAACAAAATCAAAAACTAAAACGTAAAAATAAAAACACAAACAGAAACACGGGGGATTAGCAAATTTGCTAATCCCCGGCAACGGCACCAAAAATTTGATGTGAAATTAAATTGCACTCAAACTTAAACCCTATCAATGTAGTATGTGTAAGTAGGGATCGTTCTAGCCGGGGATTAGAAGGGATGCTAATCTATGCAAATCTAACTCAGAAACACAAAACTAAACTTAAAAACACTTAACTAGACTCTACACAACTCAAAACATCAAATAGAACTCAAATTAGACAGTTTCTGGACTCTAGACACTCAAAAAAAGCTAATATGACTCAAAACACACAAACTAAGTTCCTAAGACTCAAAACTAACACTTAAAGGTGATTTGGACGAAAATTAAACTAAAAAGACTCTAAGAACTAAAAGAAAACAGGTTTTGACTCTAAAAACAAGATTTAATGAAAGGGGGATTGTTTTTGACAAATTTAAACTTAAAAAAGAAACTTTGCATAAAACACTTTATAAAAACGAATTTGGTGAATTGAAAAGGGTGAAAGCCTAGTTAGAGGGTTCCTTCTCCACACATGAAACATATGCATATGAATCAATTTCCAATTATTCTTTCGACAAACCATGAATGACAATGCCCCAAATTAATTGTATTGAACTAATTAATTCTCAGATTTCCCTAGATTCATTGAATTGAATGGATGACGCATTACAACCAAATTATTCTTTATTAAGCTCCCTAACTATGAAAAGCATGATAGAGACACGAAACAAAGATCATTAAGCTTTGTGAAAACCATAAGCATGGACAAGGCATTCATAACTATGAAAAGCATGTTACTCTTGCCTAGGATTTACTTAACACAATCGTGACTAGCGACTTTTACTACTCATGAATATAAGTTCGTAACGATTAGGTGAAATTCCCCTATACTCTAACATCAAATTCATGCATGTAAACTAAGTATGCATCCTTAATCAACAAACAAGAACAAGTTCTTAATAAAATAGTTAAGTAAACCACATTCACGATTCATGAAATCATAACTGGAGGAAATCAATTCATATTTAACATAAAATCATGGCTTCGAATTCTCCTCTAGCTATAAAGAAATTAGTTCCTCATGTTCGCAATCAAACAAAGAAAACTTAATTTAAACATTGAAAACAAATGATAGAATACACCTAGAAACGCTCCAGATTTCTTCTTTCCTTCCTTTGCAAAGCTGCGGCACAATGAGGTGTGTGTGGTGAATGGTGGTGGATGGATGTAGGTGAGTTATGGTAGAGGGTGGTGCTTTGAATGGTGCGGCAGATTGGGGTATATATAGGCCTAGGGATTACTTGGCCTAGGTTGTCAAGGAAAAGGATTTAGGACTCCAATCCAAAAAAGAAAAGGCCTTATAGAAAAGTTGGGGCGCCAGATTTTTAGGGCTTCTAGAAAGGAGTGTTGTGGCATGTTTCTAGAAGGAAAAAGCCTTTTAAAAACATGATATAGGTGTCCTAATATGAAAAGGAGTCCTCCTTGCAGCTGGAATTAATGTAGGGTAAGATTAGGATAGGATAAGATAAGATAAGGTAAGATAAGGTTAGTTTGGATAAGATAAGGTTGGATAAGGTTTTGGATAATTCCTTCTTTTTAGCTGATTCCTTATCTTCAATGACTTGAATTAATTTCTTCAACTCTTTTGCACATTCCTAGCCTCCTTGAACCTTCAAATTTGTCCATTCCTTGTGCTTTATACTTGTGACATCCATTCTTGTCCCAAAACTGCTCTAAAATGCTCCAAATTGCACTTTCTTGCCAACTTTGTCAATTTGACCTACAAACATACGAAAATAGCTTAAATCACTATAATAACCAATAACTAACTATATAAATGCAAGAAAACATGCTAACTAAGTCGCATAAATATGCTCCTATCAAAACACACGAGAATAGCTTAAAATACAAAATTAACTAAGAACTAAGGACGATGAAAACAAGCTAACTAAGTCGCATAAATATGCTCCTATCACCTTTCCCTTGCCGTGCAAAGGGACCCCTTTCCCTTCACTTACCTTTCTTTTGCCGCACCTAAATCAGCAAGGAAACCCTTTTTCCTTGCCTTGCAAGGCACTCCCTTGCCCTTTCCCTCCCAGCCGCACCTTGTTGCCTAATTTCCTTGGGATTCTGACTTTAATTCCTATTTCCCTTAAAGTTTTGGTTTAATTTCTGTTACCTAAGTTATTTCCTAGCTTTAAATACCCTAAAGCCTTTAAATAAACCTTCCCTTACCGCACCCCTAGGAGGACGGATCCATCTAATTGATCCATTCATTCACACCCATACACATCCATTCATCATCCTACACACTCTCAGCCATTCCCCTTTCCTAGCCGTAGCCCCCACTCAACCTAAACACTTCTCTAACCCTTTCACTCATCCATACACATCCTTGGTCTTTTGTGCCGCAGCTAATCAAGGAAGGAAGGAGAAGGTGCCACTTAGAGTCGTGCATGCCATTCAAGACGTTGGCTCACTGGAGCGTTTCTAGGTGTTATCTGGTGTGAAATAAGTTAAGCACACAAATTAAACCCTCTTTTGACAATTGTAGTATATGTATTAGTAGGGATCGTTCTGGACCGGGGATTAGGAGGGATTGCTAATCTAAACTAAACTGACTTTAAAACACAAAAAGAAACTTAAAAACACTTAACTAGACTCTATAGACTCAATACAAACTGACAAGACTCAAAACTAGCTAGAAAGACTCAAAACAGCACAAAACAATGAAATAGACTCAAAACTGACTCTATGGAGTTATTTGGACGAAAATCAACTTGAACTTGACTCAAAACACTTAAAAAAAAAAACACAAATTGGACAGATTCTAACCTAATTAACACAACAAAGTAAAGGCGGATTGGGTTTTGGACGAAAATAAAGTAAAACAAAATAGAAACTAGAACTAGACAGATTTGCACGAAATTAGGTGTTTTGGATGGATGATGGACTAGCTAGAGGATCTTTCTCCACACATGACACACCTGCATACAAATCGATTTCCAATTGCTTTTCAATAAACCATAAATTCTCAACACCCCAGGTTAACCGTGAATTGCACTAATTAACCCTCAGATTTTCCTAATTTCATTGAATTGGATGATTGCATACAACAACCCAAAGCATTCTCCACAAGTTCCCTACATGAATTGCATAATAGAGATACGAGCAAAGATCATTAAGTTCTATGAAAATCATAAGCATTGACAAGGCACTCGTAACTATGAATTGCATGATACTTATGCCAGGAATTTACTTAACACGATTGTGACTAGCAACCTCCACTACACATGAATATAAGTTCATAACGATTAGGTGAAATTCCCTTATATTCTAGCATCAAATTCATGCATGCAAACTAAGTGTCAACCCTCAATCAACATACACAAATAAGTTATCAATCAAACAGTTAAGCCAACTGCATTCACGATTCAAGAATTCATAACTGGAATTTATCAACTCATATTGCACACATAATTATGGCTTTGAAATCACCCCTAGCCAAGAGGGGTTTAGCCAATCATGTTCACAGCAAAACAAAGAGAAAATAAATTAAACATTGAAAACAAAGGATGGATTACACCTAAAAAAACGCTCCAACAATCGAATGTCTTGAATGCAAGCACGTCCAAGGGTCTCCTTCCTTCTCCTTTGCTGCGGCACAAGGTGGCAGTGGTGGTCGAAGTGGTTAATGGTGGTGGTGGATGGATATAGGTGAGTTATGGTGAAGGGTGTATTCTAGAGAGATTTAGAGAATATGGAAGGGTGGTAGGAGACGGATAGGTGAGCAGGTGAATGGAATGGATGTATGAATTATGTAGAGAGGGAGAAAGAGACTAAATGGTGCGGATGGCTTTATTTATAGGGCTAGGGTTGAAAGGCTGTCAGAAAATAATAGGAAAGGTTCAATACTTAGCTATTTTGGTTCCACAATTTTATAGGTAGGAAAGAATCAGAAAATCAAATAGAATAAGAATGTGAAATTCGGCAGAATATGTAGGACAGATTTAGGAATGTGTTTAAAGGTCAGAAAATAGGAAAGAGAGGCCTCCCCTTGTGCGGCAAGGCTAGGTACTAAAGGGGAAGGTGTTTTCATGACAGAAAATAGGAAAGGCACTCTCCCTTGCACGGCAAGGAAGAGGAAAAGTCAAGGGAGGTGCAGCTAGGTGATTTAAGTGCAAGGAAGGTTAAATTTGTGTCCTAAAATGCATAGGACGTCTTCATTGTTGCTAGAACTTAGGGACATTTAGGATTAGGAAAGGTCAAACCAAAATAGGAAACCTTGGCTTAACTTTCCTACTTCAAGTAAGAATCCTTGTTTGAGTAGGAATCCATCTCCAATTAGGAATCCATCCTCAATTAGGAATCCTTCTTCAATTAGGAATCCTTCGTTGATTAGGAATCCTAACATCTTCAAGTCTTTAATTTTGTCCATTCCTTTTGCTCCAAGCATGTGATATCCATTTTATGCCCAATTTTGCTCCAAAAGGCTCCAAAATGCAACAAAATGCATTTTAGACCTACAAACACACGAAAAATAGCTTAAAATACTAAAATTACTAAGAACTAACAGCACAAATGCCAAGAAACAAGCTAACTAAGTTGCATAAATATGCTCATATCATTGTCTATCTTTGTTTTCAATGTTTCAATTTAGTTTTCTTTGTTTAGTTGCGATCATGAGGAACTAAACCCCTTCTTAGCTAGGGGGGTAATTCGAAAATATGAGCATATATGTGATATGAATTGATTTCATCCAGTTGTGATTTCATAAATCGTGAATGCAATTTGCTTAACTGTTTGATTAAAACTTATTCTTGTGTGTTGATTAAGGAGGCCTACTTAGTTTGCATGCTAGGATTTGATGCTAAAATATAATGAAGTTTCACCTAATCGTTACAAAATTATATTTACAAGTAGTGGAGGTTGCTAGTCACAATCGCGTTAAGTAAATTCCTGACAGGAGTGTCATGCAGTCATAGTCACGAATGTTATGTTAATGCTTATGATTTTCACAAAGCTTAATGATCTTTGATATGTATCTTTAGTATGCAGTCATATAGGGAACTTAATAAGAATAATTTGGTTTGCGGCGCTACGTCCAATTCAATGAACTTAGGAAAATCTGAAGGTTAATGCGTTCAGTCACGATCAATTTGGGGCATTGTCGTTCATGGTTTATAGAAAGAACAACTGGAAATCGATTTGTGTCGCATATGTGTCATGTGTGGTGAAGGAACCTCTAGTTAGCCATTCACTCATCTAAATCACCAATTTCGTAGAAAACTAAGTCTAGTTTACAATTCTGTCTTGTTTAAGTTTAAATCCGTTTTCAACCAATCCCCTGCTCTCAATTTGTGTTTAGTCTAAATTCATAAGAACTTGTGTTTTCTAGCCTTTTGAGTTAATTTTAGTCTTAAAATCGTTCAAATCAATCTTAGGTGTTAGTTTAGAGTCTAGATAACTTGTTTTGTGTGTTTTAGGTCTATTTAGCTTGTTTTGAGTCCCTTGAGTCTATTCAAACATTTTGAACTCTGTTTTTATGTTTTAAAGTCAGTTTAGAGGTTTTAGCAAGCCCTCCTAATCCCCGATCCAGAACGATCCCTACTTGCATCTTTACTACAATTTGACAATAAGAGGGTTTAATTTGTGTACGATTTAATTTCACATCAAATTTTTGGCGTCGTTGCCGGGGATTAATCCCTCGTTGTTTCTTTTTGTTTTATTTTCGTGTGTTTTATTTTGTTCTAGTTTCTTATTCTAATTTGTTTTCTTGTTTCAGGTAGTAGTTTATGACTCGTAGTTCTCACTCCATTCCTGAAAGCATCATTGACTTTGACGACGATTTTGAGCGGACTTTGAGAAGGAGGAGGAATCAGCAAGAGACCAATCCACTTGACCCTGAGCCCGAGCTTGAAGAAGAAGTTGTAGTTTGATGTGATAAAAATTAAGCACTCAAATTAAACCCTCTTGTTGTCAAATTGTAGTATAAATGCAAGTAGGGATCGTTCTAAACCGGGGATTAAGAGGGCTTGCTAAAACCTCTAAACTGACTTAGAATACAAAAACAAAGTTGAAAACGTTTGGAAAGACTCAAGGGACTCAAAACAAACTCAAAAGACTCAAAACAAGCTAAAAACACTCAAAACTGCCTAAAAACACAATCTGGGCAGTTTTAAACTCTAAACCCTACTTTGGACGAAAATAAGGTTTTGACTTGACTCAAAACACTCTAAAACACAAACAAAACAGATTTTAAACACTTTGAAACAAGAAAGTAAATGGGGGTTTTGGTTCTGACGAAATTGAATCAAACAAACAAATTGTGAAACTAAACAGATTCTAAAACGAATTTAGGAAATAAGATGATGGATGGATTAGTTAGAGGTCCGTTCTCCACACATGACACACTTGTATATGAATTGCTTTTCAATAAACTATGATGCTCAACACCCCAGATTAACCGTGATGCACAAATTGACCCTCAGATTTTCCTTAACTCATTGAATTGGATGAATGCATGCAACAACTCAAATCATTCTCCAAAAGTCCTCTACATGAATGCATAATAGAGATACAATCAGAGATCATTACGTTTCATGAAAATCATAAGTGTTGACGAGGCAATTGTAACTATGAATGCATGATACGTTTGCCCAGAATTCAATTAACGCGATTGTGACAAGCAACCTTCACTACTCAGGAATATAAACTTGTAACGATTAGGTGAAACTCATTTATATTCTAGCACCTGATTCATGCATGAAAACTAAGTATGCATCCTTAATAAACATACATAGATCAGTTATGAATAAAACAGATAATTGAATTGCAATCATAACTTATCAAATCACAATTGGCAGAAATCAATTCATATCTCAAGCATGTTCATGGGTTCAAACTTCCCCCTCACTAATTAGGGGCTTAGCCACTCATGATTACAGCAAGATTAGAGAGTAATAACAAAATAAACATTGAAAACAAGAACGAAGTACACCTAAAACGCTCCAATCTGCAAGCATGAAGCGCACAGGTTCTTCTTCTTCCCCAACTAGCTGCGGCACAAGGGTTCAAGGGTGTGTATGGACGTATGAAAGGGTCAGAGATGGATTTAGGATGGATGTAGGGTGCGGCAAGGCTTGGAAAATGGCTGGAATTGTGTTTGGATGTGTAGAATGGTGGTGTGGAGTGCGGCAAAGGGTTCTGTGATGAATGGCTGGGGTCCCTGCGGCAAAACCCTAAAACATGTATATATAGGCACCTCAAAACCCTAGAGAAATCAGATTTGTATTTGGGCTTAACAGAAATTAAGGAATAAAGGCCTAGGGTGCGGCATTTAACTTGGAAAAGGAATTGTGGTCCAATTAATTTCTGAAAAGGATTTGTAGAACCCAAATCCACAAGGAAAAGGGCCTAACAATCAGAATCCAAGAAGGAAAGTGCCTGAGAGGTGCGGCACAATAGGATAAGGGCAAGGGAATGCCTTGCAAGGCAAGGTAAAAGGATTCTAGAAGGAAAGGAGACGCCAGATTTTTAGGGTTCTAGAAGGAATGTGTTTTGTGGCAGATTTTGGGGTTTCCAGAAGGATTTGAGGCGCCACGTTTGTAGGACAAAGGATAGGACTTCTAGAAAGTGTGTTTTGAGGCTGATTTCAAGCCTTTTTCTCTTCAAACTCGTCCAACAACTTGCCTCCATGCTTGCACTACCCAATCTTGGCTCAAAAATGCTCTAGAATGCTCCAAATTGCTTCTTTTTGCATACTTTGTCCTTAGAACCTGAAAACACACGCATTTGGCTTAAAAGACTAAATAACTAAGAACTAACAACGTAAAAGCACAAGAACAAGCTAACTAAGTCGCATAAATATGCTCCTATCAAATTCCCCCACACTTAGCTTTTGCTAGTCCTCGAGCAAAACAAAACAAAACAAACAAAACAAACAACAAACAAACTAGACCTTCCAACGTTCACCTCAGGGATTTCCAACACACATGACATATTCAAGATCATCATAACCATAGATTTTAGTCATCCCCACACTTTAGTACATACTTAATCACAGTCACCATTCATTAGCTCGCGTTTAACCAATTAAAACAATGTTTTGAATGTAGTAACATGCCTTAGAGAATTCACTCAATTCCTCACTAGGTACACTCTTATTTTCACTCAGATCTTAGAGAATTCACTCAATTCCTCACTAGGTACACTCTTATTTTCACTCAGATTTTCTAACTACACTCCCTATACTAGTTATATGTAAGAAGATTGATGTAAACATGAAAACAAACACTCACATACGTTTCTAACAAAGAAAGCAATTTCTGGAGTTAATAAGCATGTTTAGATATGATCTCATGAACGGAATGCTACTACTTAGATGCGAGAACCAGGGACACCATATGCTCATACCAATCCCAAACTCCACATATTGAAACACACAACACTCAAGATTAAAGTCAAGGGTTATAACGGGGCTTGGGGAGTTGGCTAACAACGAAAGGATAGGAAAAACAAACGTTCTTAAAGCAATAGCAAGCAAAGTAATGAAATCGAACTTAGAATTTCCTTTAGCATGCAGAAATCAACTTTTAACACACAAAGGGAAGATTCAAGCAACAATTAGGGCCGGATTCAATGTTTTGGACCCTTCCTTCAACAAACAACACTTGAGAACTCTTCTTCACATCTTTTCAACTCCTTTTTCATTCTTTTCACAACTTTTTGTTTTTTTTTTTCTTTCTATTTTCCACGAATTTTTCTTCTTCTTTTTTTTTTTTTTTTTGTTTCTTTTTCTTTTCTTTGCCGTGCCTCATTCAAGACTTTGGCACACCCACAACAAAACTCACTTCCCCCACACTTGTTTTCTGCCAAACAATGATCAAAAGGAATTCATATTGAGTCATGCGTTATTATGCTTCAAGAACAAAGGTATGGATGGTCCTAATCTAGGCTAGGTGAGGATAATGTGGGTTAACAAAGAACATAGACTAAACAAGGCTCAACGGGGTTAAAACCTACAAAACACAATGAAATAGGGAGATACGGCAATTTGGCTATGGTGGTCACTACACAACTTCATCTTGAATATGTGTTATGCAAATCAATAACATGCTTAGAATGAATTGGGCATGAGTTCTAGTGTTTGGAACTAAATGATGAAACGCCTTCTAAGTAGCAACCAAGCAAAGAATGATGAGATCATGCAACGACTTTAGAAAACAATAAATGCACAGATTTTTAACTCTCTAAATAACGTTTAGGCTCAAGTCTCTCAGGGTTGTAACGTTAGTATGAGATTATTCCTTCAAGCATGTTACAAAAACTGATTTTCTTTTCCTTTTTGATTAAACATGAATTCATGAACTATAACCATAATCAAGCATAAACCAGAGAGCAATTCAAACATCCATCCATGTTTATAACTTTCCTTAATAGTCATGCAATTAAAAACCGATCCTCATTATTGTGTTGGAAGGTACCCTAAGACACAAACAAACACACAAGAACAACTCTTTTTATGAAATTTTCGAATTTTTATGTCAACACACACAAAAAGACTCCAAAACAACTTAAAAAAAAACTGAAAACAACATTTGAAGTGATAGGTGATAAAATCCCACAAAAATCATGCAAAAACAACTTGTGTAACCCCCCCACACTTAAACCAAACATTGTCCTCAATGTTTCAAACATAAACTAACATAAAAACAATCAAACAAGCAACACATAAACATAGAAAGATAAAGGCAGCAAGGAAAAAGGGTGAAAGGAAGCAAATCTGGATGTAGAGCCGATTCTAGGTGTTCTTCATTGGCATGGGTTGCCTCCCACGAAGCGCTTGCTTTAACGTCTTGCAGCCGGACGAATACCATCTTTCAAGCTTCCTTGGAGCCCACGGCATGGAGGGGTAGGTCGTCCACCACATGCTCCTCAAACAGGTCGTAATAGGGCTTCAAACGATGCCCATTCACCTTGAACTCATGTCCGGTTTTCAAGCTTTGGACTTGGACTGCACCATGAGGAAAAACATTAGTAACAACAAAGGGTCCAATCCATTTAGAACGTAACTTACCGGGGAATAACCGAAGGCGAGAATCAAAGAGGAGCACTTTCTGCCCCTTAGAGAATGTCTTTGTATGAAGCATCTTGTCATGATATACGTTGGTCTTGTCCTTGTAAATGCGGGCATTCTCGTAAGCCTCGTGCCTAATCTCCTCGAGTTCATTCAATTGGAGCTTTCTATGCACCCCTGCGGCATCTATATCCAAGTTGAAGGTCTTCACAGCCCAATGTGCTTTGTGCTCTAACTCGACGGGCAAATGGCATGGCTTGCCATAGATGAGCCGAAAAGGTGACATGCCCAAGGGAGTTTTGTAGGCCATACGATAAGCCCACAATGCATCATCCAAGCGCAAGCTCCAGTCCCTTCTTGTTGGCCCCACGGTTTTCTCTAGTATTTGCTTGATCTCCCTATTCGAAACCTCGGCTTGCCCATTGGTTTGAGGATGATAAGGTGTTGAAACCTTATGCGTAACATTGTACTTATTGAGCAAAGCTTCAATGGTTCGATTACAGAAATGGGAGCCTCCATCACTGATGAGAACTCTAGGCATTCCAAACCTAGCAAAAATGTTAGTTTTCACAAAATCTGCAACAACCTTGGAATCGTTAGTACGGGTGGCTTTTGCTTCCACCCATTTTGAAACATAATCAACTGCTAGCAAGATATAAGTGAAACCATAAGATGGAGAGAAAGGACCCATAAAATCAATACCCCAAACGTCGAAAATTTCAACAAAGGATAGGGGTTGCTGCGGCATTTGGTCTTTGGCACCTATATTTCCCATTCTTTGGCAACGATCACAGGTTAAGCAAAAAGTTCTAGCATCTTTAAACAAAGTGGGCCAATAAAATCCACATTCAAGAACTTTTAAAGCCGTTCTTTGGGTACCAAAATGTCCACCACAAGCATAAGTATGACAAAATCTTAGAATTGAATGAAATTCACAATCATGCACACATCTACGCAAAATCTGATCAGAGCAATACTTCCACAAATACGGATCATCCCAAACATAGAATCGTGCATCTTTTCGAAGTTTTTCACCTTGATGCTTGGTGAGAGTGTTTGGAACTTCTTTAGACACTAAGTAATTCACCAAATCAGCATACCAAGGTTCACTTACCTCAATGGACAGCAGCTGCTCATCGGGGAAGGTTTTTGGGATAGGCACGGCATGCTCATGCTCTTCATGGACCATTCAGCTCAAGTGGTCAGCCACCACATTCTCGCTTCCCTTCTTGTCTCGGATTTCGATGTCGAACTCTTGAAAAAGAAGCATCCAACGAATAAGCCTAGGTTTTGCTTCCTTCTTCGTTAGTAAGTACTTCAAAGCTGCATGATCAGTATAAACAATCACTTTAGTGCCAATTAAATAAGAACGAAATTTATCTAAAGCAAAGACAACAGCTAGAAGTTCTTTTTCCGTTGTAGAGTAGTTCAATTGGGCATCATTGAGTGTCCGAGAGGCGTAGTATATGACATGCGGCTGCTTGTCTTGTCTTTGCCCTAAAACAGCTCCTAATGCATAATCAGATGCATCGCACATAAGCTCAAAAGGGCGGCTCCAATCTGGAGGAATAATGATAGGGGCCGAAGTGAGCTTCTCCTTGAGTTGCTTGAATGCCGATTCACACTCATCAAACTTGAAGGGCACATTTTTTTGGAGCAATCGGCAAAGGGGGTTGGAAATCTTGGAAAAATCCTTGATGAAGCGCCTATAAAACC
Organism: Heteromeles arbutifolia; assembly: GCA_024362995.1. Lineage (NCBI taxonomy): Eukaryota > Viridiplantae > Streptophyta > Magnoliopsida > Rosales > Rosaceae > Heteromeles > Heteromeles arbutifolia. The sequence continues at coordinate 29,207,272 of JANCRC010000002.1, read as the reverse complement.
CTGCATGGCCAAGAAAAGAATGAACCTCTCTAACCAAAGTAGGAGAGGGTAAGTGACGTACAAGGTCTATCTTTGATTTATCTACTTCAATTCCTTTTTCAGAAACGATGTGGCCTAAAACTATACCTTGTTTGACCATAAAATGACATTTTTCCCAATTCAAGACAAGATTAGTTTCAACACATCTTTTCAAGATCAAGGTCAGATTATCCAAACAATTATCGAAAGAATCCCCAAATACACTAAAATCATCCATAAATACCTCAATTATCTTCTCAACGAAATCAGAGAAAATACTTACCATACACCTTTGGAAAGTGGCAGGTGCGTTGCATAGGCCAAATGGCATGCGACAATAAGCAAAAGTTCCAAAGGGACATGTGAATGTGGTCTTCTCTTGATCGTCCGGGGCTATCACAATTTGGTTATATCCATAATATCCATCAAGAAAACAATAAAAAGCATGACCGGCTAACCTTTCAAGCATTTGGTCGATGAAGGGCAAAGGAAAGTGATCTTTCCTTGTTGTGGCGTTTAGCTTCCTATAATCAATACAAACTCGCCATCCAGTTTGAATTCGTGTAGGCACCAACTCATTCTCTGCATTCTTGACAACTGTAACTCCAGACTTCTTGGGAACTACTTGAATTGGTGAAACCCAACGGCTATCGGAAATAGGAAAGATCACTCCACAATCTAAGAGCTTGATTATTTCCTTCTTCACAACTTCCATCATTGGAGGGTTGAGACGGCGTTGAGCCCCTCTAGATGGTTTAGTCCCCTCCTCAAGAAGTATGCGGTGCATGCACGTAGTGGGGCTAATTCCCCTAATGTTGGCCAAAGTCGACCCTATGGCCGTTTTGTGCTCTCGTAGCACCCTCACTAGCTTTTCTTCCTCATGTACCGTGAGACTTGAAGAAACAATGACGGGCAATTTCTCGTCATTTCCCAAAAACACATACTTCAAATGGTCCGGCAATGGCTGAAGTTCAAGAGTGGGTGCCTGAATAACAGAAGGTAAAGTCTTAGTAGAAACTGAACTTGAAATTGAGAGCGGAACCTTACCATATTGTTGTGGTAATGACTCAAGGGCAGCCACAACCTCTGCAACTTCTTCATTAAAGGGCACGGCAAATGACTCCCCAATCTGGCCGTGTGTTTGCATTGCTCCAATTTCTTGATTTTTGAGTTCTATTCCCTTCATAATGGCTATTTCAAGGGCATCCTCGTTCAATTCCTCAAGATACTCATGCGCCAAAGAATCAATAACATCAATAGAAAAACAAGAGTGATCATCACTGGGGTATCTCATAGTTTCAGAAATATTAAAATCAATAACTTCCCCATCGAATTCCATTGTCAAGGTTCCCTTGAATACATCTATCTTTGTGCGGGCTGTCTTCATGAATGGCCTACCAAGGAGAATCGACAAGGATGTGGAATGGGCTGAATCTTCCATGTCTAGAACGTAAAAATCAGCCGGGAAGATCAAATGGTTCACCTGCACTAAAACATCTTCCAAAACACCTTTTGGGTATGCGTTAGAACGATCAGCCAATTGTATAATCACACCATCCTGTTTCAATTCTCCCAAATTCATAGATGCATAAATGGAATAAGGCATGACATTTATAGATGCACCTAAGTTAAGCATTGCATGTTCAAACCGATTAGTGCCAATTACACAAGGAATCGTAAAACTACCGGGGTCTTTGCATTTAGGGGGCAGTTTACGTTGCAATACGGCTGAAACATTTTCACTTACCTTAACTACCTCTTTGTTCGACATTCCTCTCTTGGTTGTGCACAGCTCCTTGAGAAATTTGGCATATTTCGGGACTTGTTTAATTGCATCAAGCAGTGGTATGTTCACTTGCACTTTCCGGAATGTTTCAAGAATGTCCTTCTCATTTTCATCCTTCTTCGATTGCATGAACCTATGAGGAAAATGAACATTGGTCAGATTAGTGTTAAGTGAATTTGAAACCAATTTACCTTGTTTGGCCGAGTTAGGAAGGATAGGGGCCTGCGGCATGGGTTGTTTCACCCTTGCCGTGGGTGTGCTAATGCTCCCTTCCTCGTTTTGCAGCTTTTCATCTTTTTTTCTGGGCAGATTTGGGAGTGTTGGGCTCAGTTCCAACTTCTTTTCCACTACGCAAGATGATAGCTTGGGCAGATTCGAATCCTCCCTTCGGATTCACATTTGTCCCACTAGGTAGCTTACCTTGTTCTCTACTGAATTTCCCCATGAATTCAGCCATATGTCCCACTTGTTTTTTCAAATCTTCCACTTCCTTGGCTTGATTTTGCATGCCCTACGCCACATTAGTTAATAATTGAACAAGTTGATCATTATCCATGGACGTACCTGTTCTAGGTTAGGCCGGAAGTGGTTGATTTTGTTGGTATGGCCGTGGGAACCCAGGGGGGTTTTTACCGAAATCCCCCTTGTTGTGCAGGTTGTTGGGGCTCTCTCCACTTCATATTAGGGTGATCTCTCCATCCAGGGTTGTATGTGTTCGAGTATGGATCGTATTTGGTTTGACTTTGGCCTTGGAATCCAATAGCATTGGCAGATTCCCATCCACCATTCTCGATCAACTGAGGGCAATTATCAGATAGATGCCCTTGGATGGAGCACACAATGTAAACCTGATTTTGTTGTGTTTTGGACCCAATTACAACCTGAGACACAAGAGAGGTAAGATTAGCTAATTGTGATTGAATTTTAGAAATTGCACTTACCTAATTGACATGTTGCTGCCGTGGGTTCTCTCTCTGTCCAACACCTTCATATTGTTGTGCATTGAGGGCTCGGTTTGCAATCAAAGTCTTGGCAGCCACCGGGGTCTTGTCAACCAATGCACCACCCGCCGAAGCATCTAACATTTGGCGTTCAATGGGGAGGAGTCCTTCGTAGAAGTATTGAATAAGCAGCTCCTCCTTCATTTGGTGCTGTGGACATGAAGCAACAAGAGTTTTAAAATGTTCATAATAAGCTGGGAACGACTCACCTTGATTTTGTTGGATGCCACTAATCCGTTTCCTCAAGAGAATGACTCTTGAAGTTGGGAAAAATTTCTCCAAGAATGCTCGTTTCATACTTTCCCAAGATGTAACCGTCCCAGGTGCTAGTTCATACAACCAGTCTTTAGCTTTATCCATTAGAGAGAATGGAAAAGCTTTCATCTTCAGGATGCTGCCATCGACATTCACCGGGATCATGCTCGAACAAACTACTTCAAACTCCTTCAAGTGCTTGTTTGGATCCTCCATGGATAGCCCATGGTACTTTGGAATATGATGTAACAAGCTTGACTTCAATTCAAACTCGACGGTCTTATCTGGAGCTGCCCTAGGATATTGGATGCATAGAGGCGTTGCATTGTCCAATCCCGAGGCTGAAAGTTCTTTGATCGTTCGATTATCTGCAGCCATGTCTTGCTCCTCTTCCGAATCTTCTTCAAATTCAACTTCAGATTCGGAATTAGAACTAGAACTAAGTAGATTAGGTTCTGGATTCTTTCTTTTCCTTCTCAAAGTTCGCTCAAAATCGTCGCCAAAGTCCAAGATGTGCTCACGAACAGGTTGGGAACTTCGAGTCATACACTAGTACCTGAAAACAAGAAAACAAAACAAGTCAGAAACTAAAATAAAAACAAAATAAACGAAAAGAAAAGGACCAAGGGATTAGCAAGGTTGCTAATCCCCGGCAACGGCGCCAAAATTTGATGTGATAAAAATTAAGCACTCAAATTAAACCCTCTTGTTGTCAAATTGTAGTATAAATGCAAGTAGGGATCATTCTAAACCGGGGATTATGAGGGCTTGCTAAAACCTCTAAACTGACTTAGAATACAAAAACAAAGTTGAAAACGTTTGGAAAGACTCAAGGGACTCAAAACAAACTCAAAAGACTCAAAACAAGCTAAAAACACTCAAAACTGCCTAAAAACACAATCTGGGCAGTTTTAAACTCTAAACACTACTTTGGACGAAAATAAGGTTTTGACTTGACTCAAAACACTCTAAAACACAAACAAAACAGATTTTAAACAATTTGAAACAAGAAAGTAAATGGGGGTTTTGGTTCTGACGAAATTGAATCAAACAAACAAATTGTGAAACTAAACAGATTCTAAAACGAATTTAGGAAATAAGATGATGGATGGATTAGTTAGAGGTCCGTTCTCCACACATGACACACTTGTATATGAATTGATTTCCAATTGCTTTTCAATAAACTATGATGCTCAACACCCCAGATTAACAGTGATGCACAAATTAACCCTCAGATTTTCCTTAACTCATTGAATTGGATGAATGCATGCAACAACTCAAATCATTCTCCAAAAGTCCTCTACATGAATGCATAATAGAGATACAATCAGAGATCATTACGTTTCATGAAAATCATAAGTGTTGACGAGGCAATTGTAACTATGAATGCATGATACGTTTGCCCAGAATTCAATTAACGCGATTGTGACAACCAACCTTCACTACTCAGGAATATAAACTTATAACGATTAGGTGAAACTCATTTATATTCTAGCACCTGATTCATGCAAGAAAACTAAGTATGCATCCTTAATAAACATACACAGATCAGTTATGAATAAAACAGATAATTGAATTGCAATCATAACTTATCAAATCACAATTGGCAGAAATCAATTCATATCTCAAGCATGTTCATGGCTTCAAACTTCCCCCTCACTAATTAGGGGCTTAGCCACTCATGATTACAGCAAGATAAGAGAGTAATAACAAAATAAACATTGAAAACAAGAACGAAGTACACCTAAAACGCTCCAATCTGCAAGCATGAAGTGTACAGGTTCTTCTTCTTCCCCAACTAGCTGCGGCACAAGGGTTCAAGGGTTCAAGGGTGTGTATGGACGTATGAAAGGGTCAGAGATGGATTTAGGATGGATGTAGGTTGCGGCAAGGCTTGGAAGATGGCTGGAATTGTGTTTGGATGTGTAGAATGGTCGTGTGGAGTGCGCCAAAGGGTTCTGTGATGAATGGTTGGGGTCCCTGCGGCAAAACCCTAAAACATGTATATATAGGCACCTCAAAACCCTAGAGAAATCAGATTTGTATTTGGGCTTAACAGAAATTAAGGAATAAAGGCCTAGGGTGCGGCATTTAACTTGGAAAAGGAATTGTGGTCCAATTAATTTCTGAAAAGGATTTGTAGAACCCAAATCCACAAGGAAAATGGCCTAACAATCAGAATCCAAGAGGGAAAGGGCCTGAGAGGTGCGGCACAATAGGATAAGGGCAAGGGAATGCCTTGCAAGGCAAGGCAAAAAGATTCTAGAAGGAAAGGAGGCGCCAGATTTTTAGGGTTCTAGAAGGAATGTGTTTTGTGGCAGATTTTGGGGTTTCTAGAAGGATTTGAGGCGCCACTTTTGTAAGACAAAGGATAGGACTTCTAGAAAGTGTGTTTTGAGGCTGATTTCAAGCCTTTTTCTCTTCAAACTCGTCCAACAACTTGCCTCCATGCTTGCACTACCCAATCTTGGCTCAAAAATGCTGTAGAATGCTCCAAATTGCTTCTTTTTGCATACTTTGTCCTTAGAACCTGAAAACACACGAATTTGGCTTAAAAGACTAAATAACTAAGAACTAACAACGTAAAAGCACAAGAACAAGCTAACTAAGTCGCATATATATGCTCCTATCATAGTTGAGGAACAAAAGGAACCCACGGCAGCAAGGGTTGTTGAGGAGCAACCAGTCATGGCGGCCGATAACCGAACAATCAAGGAACTCTCGGCCTCGGGTGTGGACAATGCAATGCCTCTATGCATCCTATACCCCACGGCAGCCCAAGGGAAGACAGAGGAGTTCGAATTGAAGTCAAGCTTGTTGCATCACATTCTGAAGTACCATGGGATGTCCATGGAGGATCCAAACAAGCACTTGAAGGAGTTTGAAGTAGTTTGTTCAAGAATGACCCTGGTGAATGTCGATGGCAGCATCTTGAAGATGAAGGTTTTTCCATTCTCTCTAATGGATAAAGCTAAAGATTGTTTGTATGAACTAGCACATGGGACGGTTACATCTTGGGAAAGCATGAAACGAGCATTCTTAGAGAAGTTCTTTCCAACTTCAAGAGTCATTCTCTTGAGGAAACGGATTAGTGGCATCCAACAAAATGAAGGTGAGTCATTTCCAGCTTATTATGAACGTTTTAAAACTCTTGTTGCTTCATGTCCACAACACCAAATGAAGGAGGAGCTGCTCATTCAATACTTCTACGAAGGACTCATCCCCATTGAACGCCAAATGTTAGATGCCTCAGTGGGTGGTGTGTTGGTGGACAAGACTTCGGTGGCTGCCAAAACTCTAATTGCAAACCGAGCACATAATGCACAACAATACGAGGGTGTTGGACAAAGAGAAGGCCCACGACAACACAGTGTGAATAAGGTAAGTGCAATCTCTGAAATTCAATCACAATTAACTAATCTCACCTTTCTTGTGTCTCAGGTTGTAATTGGGTCAAAACCACAAGAAAATCAGGTTTGCACTGTGTGCTCCATCCAAGGGCATCTATCCGAGAAATGTCCCCAGTTGATCGAGAATGGAGGATGGGAATCAGCCAATGCTGTTGAATTCCAAGGCCAAAACCAAACCAAATACGATCCATACTCGAACACGTACAACCCCGGATTGAGAGATCACCCTAATATGAAGTGGAGAGAGCCCCAACAACCTGCACAACAAAGGGGATTTCAGCAAAACCCCCTGGGTTTACACTGCCATATCAACAAAATCAACTACGCCCGGTCTAATCTAGAACAGGTTCGTCCATGGATAATGAACAACTTGTTCAATTACTAACCAATGTGGCGCAGGGCATGCAAACTCAAGTCAAGGAGGTGGAAGATTTGAAGAAACAAATGGGACAAATGGCTGAATTCATGGGGTAATTCGGTAGAGAACAAGGTAAGTTACCTAGTGCAACAAATGTGAATCCGAGGGGAGGATTCGAATATGCCAAAGCCATCATTTTACGTAGTGGAAAAGAAGTTGGAACTGAGTCCGACACTCCCAAATCTGTCCAGAACGAAGATGAAAAACTACAAGAAGAAGAGGGAAGCACTAGCACACCCACGGCAAGGGTGAAACAACCTCTGCCGCAAGCCCCTATCCCTCCTAATTCGGCCAAACAAGGTAAGTTGAGTTCAAATTCACTTAATACTAATCTAACCAATGTTCATTTTCCTCGTAGGTTCATGCTATCGAAGAAGGATGAGAATGAGAAGGACATTCTTGAAACATTCCGGAAAGTGCTAGTAAACATTCCACTCCTTAAGGCAATTAAACAAGTCCCAAAATATGCCAAATTTCTCAAGGAGTTGTGCACAACCAAGAGAAGAATGTCGAACAAAGAGGTGTGATAGGAGCATATTTATGCGACTTAGTTAGTGTGTTTTCTTGCATTTACTTAGTTATTTGTTGCTTATTATAGTGATTTAAGCTATTTTCGTGTGTTTTCAGGTCCAATTGGCAAAGTTGGCAAAAAGATGCAATTTGGAGCATTTTAGAGCAGTTTTGGGCTTGGAATGGATATCACAAGATTGGAGCAAGATGGATGGACGAATTTGAAGTTCAAGAGAGGCTAGGAATATGCAAAAGAGTTGAAGAAATAAATCCAAGTTAAAGAAGATAAGGAATCAGCTACAAAGAAGGAGAATTATCCAAATCATTATCCAAACTACCTTATCTTATCCAAACCTTATCCTATCCTATCCTAATCCTTTCCTAACTTAATTCCTGCTGCAAAAGGGATTCAATTTCAGTTTAGGAGACCTTAAAACCTGATTTCTAGGAACCTTATCCCTTCCTATAAAGGTGCCGCACCTATCCCCTTCTAGAAACCCCAAAATCAGCCAAATAACACTCTTTCTAGAAGTCCCTAAAAAAGTGGCGCCCCAAGCCTTCTAGATGCATGATCCAGCCGGAACTTTTATCCTAATTCCCTTTGGTTTTTGGTCTTCTAGATGTCCTATTTCCTGCTAGGATTACATAAACCCTTTCCCCTTAGGATTGTGTTTTATTTTCCTACACAAACTACATTTTGTAATCCTTTTCCTACACCATCTAATTGTGCCGCACCCTCCCTCTATATATTCACATATTTGCTTCACCATTCAACACACCACCCTCTACCATAACTCACCTACATCCATCCACCACACACTCTTGTGCCGCAGCTTTGCAAAGGAAGGAAGCAAGAAATCTGGAGTGTTTCTAGGTGTATTATATCCTTTGTTTTTAATGTTTAAATTTATTTATCTTTGTTTAATTGTGAACATGAGGAACTAATTTCTTTATAGTTAGAGGTGAATTTGAAGCCATGATTATATGTTATATATGAATTGATTACGTCCAGTTATTGTTTCTTAAGACTAGAATGTGATTTGCTTAACTGAGTTATTAAAACTTGTTTGTGTGTGTTAATTGGGGGTCGACACTTAATTTGCATGCATGAATTTGATGCTAGAGTATTGATGTGAGAATTACTTGACACTCAAATTAAAACCCTATCGACGTAGTATATGAAAGTAGGGGTCGTTTTAGGCCGGGGATTAGAAGGGATGCTAATCTACACAAATTAGACTCTAACACAATAAACTGGACTTTAAACAATGAAAACAAGTACTCGGGATCAATTTGGATGAATTTTAACTCTAGACACCTTTAAACAACCTAACTTGACTCAAATAACTCAAAACAAACTCAAAACAGCAAATAGAATTCAATTAAACAGTTTCTAGACTCTAAAGACTCAAAACAAGCTAAATAGACCTAAAACACACAAAACAAGTTATCTAGACTCTAAACTAACACCTAAGATTGATTTGAACGAAATTACGACTCTAATTGACTCAAAAGACTAAAAGACTCAAGATTTGACGAATTTAGACTCTACTAACACAAACTAAAAGCAGGGGATTGTTTGAAAACGGATTTAAACTTAAGCAAAACAGAATTGTAAACTAGACTTAGTTTTGTACGAAATTGGTGATTTAAATGGGTGAATGGCTAGTTAGAGGGATCCTTATCCACACATAAACATATGCATACAACTTGATTCCCAGTTACTCTTTCGATAAACCATGAATGACAATGTTCCGAATTAATTGTATTGAACTAATCAATTCCCAGATTTCCCTAGATTCATTGAATTGAATGGATAACGCATCACAACCAAATTATTCTTTCTCAAACTCCCTAACTATGGAATACGCATGATAGAGACATTCAACAAAGATCATTAAGTTCAATGGAAATCATGAACATTGACAAGGCATTCATAACTATGGAAGACGCATGTTAATCCAGCCTAGGGTTTACTTAACATGATTGTGACTAGCAACCTTTACTACTTGTGAATATAAGTTCATAACGATTAGGTGAAATTCCCTTATATTCTAGCATCAAATTCATGCATGTAAACTAAGTATGCATCCTTAATCAACACACAAGAACAAGTTCTTAATAAAACAGATAAGTAAACCACATTCACAATTTATGAAATCATAACTGGAGTAAATCAAATCATAAGAAACATATATTCATGGCTTCAAATTCCCCCTCTAACTAATAGGGGTTTAGTTCCTCATGATAGCAATTAAACAAAGAAAACTGAATTGAAACATTGAAAACAAAGATAGACAACACCTAAGAACGCTCCAGCAGTAGTCACGACTTAGAGTGGCACCTTCTCCTTCCTTCCTTGAATAGCTGCGGCACAAGAGGGGTTTTCTGGGTTTGTGTGGATGATATGGCACGGCAGAGGGTGAATTAGGTCAGAAACTATGGAGAATGGTGAAGGAAAGGGGCGGCAGAGAGTGGTGGATGATTTCTGGCGTGAATGATGTATATCGAGGGTGGTTGTGTACGGCAAAGGGTGGATTAATCTATATATAGGCACCAAAAACCCTAGGTGAATCAGATTAGGACTTCTAGAAAGCCAAATCCATCCAGAAATAGGCTCAAAACAATCAGATTTCCAATGGGAAAGGGCCTAAGGTGCGGCAGATTTGGATAAGGAGGGATAAGGCTTCTAGAAAGCCTTGCAAGGCAAGGAAATCAGGTTTTCTGGAAGGCTAGGTGCGGCAAGGCTTAGGGTTTCTAGAAACTTAATTTAAATGTCCCCCAATCAGAAAATAAACCCTTATTGTACCAGGAATTGAATTAGAAAAGGATTAGGATAGGATAAGGTTTGTTAAGATAAGATAAGGGTTGGATAAGATAAGATAAGATAAGGTTGTTTGGATAATGTTTTGGATAATCCTCCTTCTTTTGAGCTGATTCCTTATCTTCAATGATTTGAATTTATTTCTCCAACCTTGAAACATATTCCCAAGTCCATTTAGACTCCAAATTCGTCCATCTTCATGCCCATTGCTTGTGCTATCCATTCCAAGCCCAGATTTGCTCTAAAATGCTCCCAAAATGCATCTTTTTGCCAACTTTGCTTCTTGGACCTAAAAACACACGAAAATGGCTTTAAACACTATACTAAGCAACAAATAGCTAAGCAAATGCAAGAAAACACACTAACTAAGTAGCATAAATATGCTCCTATCAAGTACAAGGGAGTTTCACCTAATCGTTATGAACTTATATTCACAAGTAGTAAAGGTTGCTAGTCACAATCATGTTAAGTAAGTCCTAGGCAAGAGTATCATGCTGTCATAGTTACGAATGCCTCGTCAACACTTATGATTTTCAAAGAACGTAATGACCTTTGATATGTTTTCTATCATGCTGTCATAGTTAGGAGACTTGATAAGGATAATTTGGTTGTAATGCGTCTTCCATTCAATTCAATGAACTAAGGAAAATCTGATGGTTAATTTGTGCTGTCACGGTTAACTTGGGGTGTTGTCATTCATGTCTAAAGGAATAATAACTGGAAATTGGTTCATATGCATATGTCATGTGTGGAGAAGGACCCTCTAACTAGCCTTTCACCCATCCAAAGCACCCAATTTCGTATCTTTGTTACTTTGTTTCTTTAATTTGCTTAGTTTTAGTTAATTTCGTCAAAAACCCAATCCCCTTTACTTTGTTGTGTCAAATTAGTTAGAATCTGTCTAAATTAGGTTTTCTTTAGTGTTTTGAGTCTTATTAGTCTAGAATTCGTCCAAATAACTCCCTAGAGTCTGTTTTGAGTCTAGTTGTTAGTTTTGTGCTGTTAGAGTCTAGTTAAGTGTTTTTAAGTTTAGTTTTGTGTTTTTGAGTCAGATTTGCGTAGATTAGCATCCCTTCTAATCCCCGGCTAGAACGATCCCTACTTACACATACTACATTGATAGGGTTTAAATTTGAGTGCAATTTAATTTCACATCACGGTGTTTAAGGTAAGTGAAAATGTTTCAGCCGTATTGCAACGTAAACTGCCCCCTGAATGCAATGACCCGGCAGTTTTACGATTCCTTGTGTAATTGGCACTAATCGGTTTGAACATGCAATGCTTGATTTAGGTGTATCTATAAATGTCATGCCTTATTCCATTTATGCATCTATGAACTTGGGCGAATTGAAAAAGGATGGTGTGATTATACAATTGGCTGATCGTTCTAATGCCTATCCAAAAGGAGTTTTGGAGGATGCGTTGGTGCAGGTTGACCACTTAATTTTTTCGGCTGATTTCTATGTGCTTGAGATGGAAGAGTCAGCCCATTCTTCCCCAATGCTGATTCTACTTGGAAGACCTTTCATGGAAACAGCCCAAACCAAGATTGATGTGGCCAAGGGGACGTTAACTATGAAGTTTGGTGCCGATAAGATTAAATTTAATGTTTCTAAGTCTGTTGAGAATCCTAATGTTGTTCATTCTAGATTGCCATTGACAAAATAAAAAAAATAGGGCCATACCGTTCAACACCAAGCACAAAGGATGCATCAAGAACCATACAAGATGAGGGAATTGGAGTGGAGCACAAAGACCATACGGCCACTACCCTCAAAATGCCTAAATTGGCCGAAAGCACCAAAGGGAAAAATGTTCACAGTGCTGCCACTTCATCACAGCACATGGGTAAGCCACCTAATCCCAATCCAATTCCCATTAAAATTGATAGGTGGTTCCTTTCTTTGGTGCAGGTACCCAAGCAAATCCCCGATGGTGGGCGAATTTACATGAACCTTAGGGAACACAACGCACCAATCAGCAAACATCATCCATTCATCGATCCACTGTATGAGAACTTTGAGGGGCAAGTTGTGGAAGAAGTTCCCTTCCATGCCGTGGGTACCAATGGAGCTTAGACCGAGGAATCGTCCGGCTGCAAGACGTTAAAGCAAGCGCTTCTTGGGAGGCAACTCATGTATTCAACGAAGGAAGTTCTAGGAATCACCCAATAACCAGATTTGCGTTCCTAAACCTTTCTCTTTACTGCCTGTATCTTGTCATGTTTGCTAGTTGTGTTATTTGTTTGTTTTCTACGAGTTTATGCTTGAAACATTGAGGACAATGTTTGATTTAAGTGTGGGGGGGTAGAAAAGTGTTTTTGCATGATTTTTGTGGGATTCTATCACCCATTACTTCTAGAGTTGTTTCTCACTGTTTTGGAGTGCTTTTGTGTGTTTTGAAGTAAAAATCCGACAATTTGATAAAAATTTGAAAAATCAGTTTGAAAAATACCAAAAAGAGTTGTTTTTGAGTTGTTTTGGTGTGTTTGTGTCTTAGGTACCTTCCAACACAATGATGATGATTTGGTTCTTAATTACATGACTGTTAAAGAAAGTTACGAACATGGATGGAAGTTTGATATGCTTTTGGTTTATGCTTGGTTGTAGTTGTTGTTTACGAATTCACATTTGATCACAAAAGGATAAAATTAGTTTTTGTAACATGCTTGAAGGAAGAAACTCAAACTAACGCTACAACCCTGTGAGACTTGAGCCTAAACGTTCTTTTGGAGAGTTATTAATCTATGATTCTTTGTTTTCTAAAGTCGTTGCATGATCTCATTATTCTTTGCTTGGTTGCTATTTAGAAGGCGTTCCATCATTTAGTTCCAAATACTAGAACTCATACCTATTTCATTCAAAGCATGACATTGATTTGCATAACACATGATCAAGATGAAGTTGTTTAGTGAGCCACAGCCAAAAAGCCGAACCCCCTTTTTCATATCTTTTGTAGGTTTAATCCCGTTCGAGCCTTGTTTAGCCTACGTTCTTTGTTAACCACATTATCCTTACCTAGCCTAGAATAGGACCATCCATACCCTTGTTCTTCAAGGATAGTGAAGCATGACTTTGAAGGAATTTCTTTTGATTGTCCTTTTGCCGAAAAACAAGTATGGGGGAAGGGAATTCTGTGTGTTTGTGTGCCAAGAAAAAAGAAATAATGCACGGTTGTGGTAAATAAAAAGAAAAATTCGTAAAAAAAGAAAAAGTTGTGAAAAGAATGAAAAAGAGTTGAAAAATAAGTGAGAATGAGCTCACAAGTGTTGATTGTTGAAGAAAAGGTCCAAAACATCAAATCTGGCCCTAGAATGTGTAAATCTCCCCTTTTTGTGTTTAAAGTTGATTTCTGGAATCAAATATGAATTCTAAGTGTTGATTTCATTGCTTTGCTTACTATTTCTTTAAGAACCTTTGTTTTCCATATCCTTTCTTTCTTAGCCAAACACCCTTAGCCCCGTTTCAACCCTTGAACTTCAATCTTGGGTGTTGTGTGTTTCAATATGTGGAGTTTGGAATTGGTATGAGCATATGGTATCCCTGGTTCTCGCATCTAAGTAGTGGCATTCCGTTCATGAGATTGTATACATGTTGATTAGTAATTCCAGAAAAGTGTTTTCTTTGCTATAACATATGTGAGTGTTCGTTTTCATGTTTGCCTCAATCTTCTCACATATACCTAGTGTAGGGTGTGTAGTCAGAAAATCTGAATGAAAATTGAGTGATTATCTAGTAAGGAATTGAGGGATTGTCTAAGGCATGTTACTACACTCAAAATGTTGTTGTAATTGATTAAATGCGAGCTAGTGAATGGTGACCATGATTAAGTATGTGCTTGAGGGTAAGGATGACTAAAATCAGTGGGAGTGATGATTTTTAACATGTCATGTGCATTGGAAATCCCTAAGGAAACTGTTGGAAGGATTAGAATCTGTTTTGTTTTGTTTTGCACGAGGACTAGCAAAAGCTAAGTGTGGGGGAATTTGATAGGAGCATATTTATACGACTTAGCTAGCTTGTTTTCGTGCATTTATGTTGTTATTCCTTAGTTATTTTAGTGTTTAAAGTCATTTTCGTGCAATTTCAGGTTCTAAAGACAAAGTATGCAAGAAAGTGCATTTTGGAGCCTTTTGGAGCAAAATTGGGCTTAGAATGGATATCACATGCTTGGAGCAAAAGGAATGGACGAAATTGTGGACTTGAAGATGTAAGGATTCCTAATCAACAAAGGATTCCTAATCAAAGAAGGATTCCTAATTGAAGATGGATTCCTACTTGAAGTAGGAATGTTAAGCCAAGGTTTCCTATTTTTGTTTGACCTTTCGTAATCCTAAATATCCCTAAGTTCCAGCAACAATGATGATCTCTTATGCATTTTAGGACACAAACTAAACCTGTCCTTGTTTCCCTTTCCCTTGCCGTGCAAGGGGACCCCTTTCCCTTCACTTACCTTTCCTTTGCCGCACCTAAATCAACAACAAAACCCTTTTTCCTTGCCTTGCAAGGCATTCCCTTGCCCTTTCCCTCTTAGCCGCACCTTGTTGCCTAATTTCCTTGGGATTCTGACTTTATTTCCTATTTCCCTTAAAGTTTTGGTTTAATTTTTGTTACCTAAATTATTTCCTAGCTTTAAATACCCTAAAGCCTTTAAATAACCTTCCCTTGCCGCACCTTAGGAGGACGAATCCATCTAATTGATCCATTCATTCACACCCATGCACATCCATTCATCATCCTACACACTCTCAGCCATTCCCCTTTCCTAGCCGCAACCCCCACTCAACCTAAACACATCTCTAACCCTTTCACTCATCCGTACACATCCCTAGTCTCTTGTGCCGCAGCTAATCAAGGAAGGAAGAAGAAGGTGCCACTTAGAGTCGTGCATGCCATTCAAGACGTTGGATCGCTGGAGCATTTCTAGGTGTTGTCTATCTTTGTTTTCAATGTTTCAATTTAGTTTTCTTTGTTTAGTTGCGATCATGAGGAACTAAACCCCTTCTTAGCTAGGGGCGAATTCGAAACTATGAGCATATGTGTGATATGAATTGATTTCATCTAGTTGTGATTTCATAAATCGTGAATGCAATTTGCTTAACTATTTGATTAAAACTTATTCTTGTCTTTTGATTAAGGAGGCCTACTTAGTTTGCATGCTAGGATTTGATGCTAAAATATAAGGGAGTTTCACTGATTTGAGCATATTTATGCGACTTAGTTAGCTTGTTTTCTTGCATTTATGTTATTCGTTCTTAGTTATTTTAGTATTTTAAGCTATTTTCGTGTGTTTGTAGGTCCAAAGGGCTAAAGGAGCCAGAAAGTGCATTTTAGGGCATTTTGGAGCAGTTTTTGGCACTAAATGGATTGCACATGCTTGGAGCTAAGTGGATGGATGAAATTGAAGATCAAATGAGCTTAGGATTGAATGAAGATATGAAGAATTGGATGCAAGACAAATGAAGAATGAAGAGTTCAAAATTGGAAGCCAAAGTTTCTAATATTGAAAGTTTCTATTCTTGAAGGTTTCCATTCTTGAGTTTCTATTCTTGGCTTAAACATTTCCTAATCTTTCCTCACCTATGTTCCAGCCACAAAAGGATTCCAAAATATGTTAGGGCACTTAATTACTTGTTCTAGATGCCCTAAACCTTCCTTAAAGTCCATGCCGCACCACCCTTGCACGTTCTCCTTCCTTGCCGCACAAGGAGGTTGTTTCTTTCCTGTTTTCTGACCTTAAAACACATTTCTATTCTATTCTAAGTCCTTGCCGTGCAAGGGGGATTGTTTCTTACCTATTTTGCGTCCCACAATCACATTTCCTTTACTCCAAAACCTTTGCCGCATCCTTCATTCCCTTTTCTTCCTATTATATTTAATTTTTTATCCTACTTCCTTATTTTGTTTGATTTCTGGCCTTTTACCTTTGTGGACAAAATAGTTTAGTTTCATTCACTTTCTCTAATTTTTTTTGGCCGAAACTCTAGCCTAAAAACATATAATTTTCTGAGCCAAAATCATTCTCTACACAACCCTAATCACTCCCCACTCTCTGCCGCAATCTTTCTTCATAAACATTCATATTTTCTGACCTTAATCATCCCTTGCCGCAACACCCATCCATCCGAAACACTACCATACCTTCTCACATCCATTCCTTCATACAAACAACCCTTCAAACCACTACCAATCCCTTGTGCCGCAGCAAAGGAGAAGAAGGAAAGTTCTTGGACGTGCTTGCTATTCAATTTGGATCCCTGGAGCGTTTAGGTGTTTTCTTTCTTTTGTTTTCAATGTATACATGATAGAAGCATATTTATGCGACTTAGCTAGCTTGTTTTCATGCATTTATGTTGTTATTTCTTAGTTATTTTAGTCTTTTAAGCCATTTTCGTGTGCTTTCAGGTTCTAAGGACAAAGTATGCAAAAAGGTGAATTTTGGAGCCTTTTGGAGCAAAATTGGGCTTAGAATGGTTATTACATGCTTGGAGTAAGGTGGATGGACGAAATTGAAGACCAAAAGAGGCTAGAAAGGTGCTAGAAGTCAAGAGAAATCAGTTTGGAAGCTTGGAAGACAAAGAAAAACACAAATTGACCCACTTCTACAAAGGTGGCGCCTTGTCCCCTTTGTGTTCCCTCCTTGTCTCCTCTTGTACAACATTTCCCCTTGCCATGTTTCCTTATCCATAAACCATGTAAAAACCTTTCCTTTTCCCCTTAGGACATTGCAAAACAATTCCCTTATACCCTAGGATCCAGCCGCACCTTTCCCTTCACATCTTTTACCTTGCCGCACAAGATAACCCATTCCCTTTAGAATTAGGACCTTTGCTGCACCTAAATCAGGAAGGAAACCCTTTTTCCTTGCCTTGCAAGGCATTCCCTTGCCTTTTCCCTCTCAGCCGCACCTTGTTACCTATTTCCTTTGGGTTTTTGGTTTTAATTTCCTATTTCCTTTAAGTTTTAGAATAATTCCTGATTACCTAATTTAATTTGGAGCCTTGTTCTTTAAATACCAAGTCTTGCTGCAGCCTTGAGGACCATTTACCAATTCACACAACCCTACACTAATCCACAAATTTCCAGCCATCTCTACACCCTGGCCACAACTCCCATTCAACCTAAAACATATTCCTGACCCCAAAACATATCCCATACACTTCACCCACCTTTGTGCCGCAGCAAGGAGAAAGAAGGAATGACTCTTGGATGTTCGAGCTTGATTGTTGGAGCATTCTAGGTGTAATGCGCTCTATATTTACAATCTTTAATTTCTTTTCCTTTTGTTCTGCTGTGAACATGAGTGGCTAAACCCCTCTTGGCTAGGGGTGATTTCAAAGCCATGATTATGTGTGCAATTTGAGTTGATAAATTCCTGTTATGAATTCTTGAATCGTGAATGCAATTGGCTTAACTATTTGATTGATAACTTATTTGTGTTTGTTGATTGAGGCTCAACACTTAATTGGCATGCATAAATCTGATGCTAGAGTGTAAGAGAGTTTCACATAATCGTTACAAACGTATATTCATATGTAGTGAAGGTTGCTAGTCACGATCGCGTTAAGTTCAATTCCTAGCATGAGTGACATGATGTCATAGTTGCAAGTGCTTTGTCAATGCTTATGATTTTCATTGAACATAATGATCTTTGATTGTATCTCTATTATGATGTCATGTAGGGAACTTTTGAAGAATGCTTTGGGTTGTCGAATGATGTCATCCAATCCAATAATACAAGGAAAATCTGAGGGTTAACTATTGATGTCAGTGTTAATTTGGGGCATTGTCGTTCATAATTTAATGAAGGAGTAACTGCAAATCAAGTCGTTTGCATACATGTCAGGTTGTGGAAGGACCACAAGTACAAAGTATGGCTGCTTGGGGCGTGTGTTCCATGCAAGGACATCTCACGGATAAGTGCCCTCAATTGATCGAGAACGGAGGGTGGGAATCTGCCAATGCCGTGGGTTTTGGAAATTAACAACCAAGAAGTGATCGTTCTCTAACACATACAATCCCGGTCGGAGAGATCATCCAAATTTCAAATGGAGGGAGCCTCAACAACCACAACAACAAGGAGGATTTAGGCAACAACCCCTTGGTTTCTATCCAAAACCATAAGCACCCACACAACCCCAAGCACAACCTGCCCAAACCAAATCAGGTTCATCCATTAATAATGATCAGATTTTTCAATTACTAACTTCTATGGCGCAGGGTATGCAAAATAGAGACAAAAAGGTGGATGAGTTGGAGAAGCAAGTAGGGCAGATTACAGAGTTCCTTGGGCAGTTTCGAGAACAAGGCAAACTTCCTAGCTCAACCATTGTGAATCCAAATGGAGGATTTGAATCCGCCAAGGCCATTATGTTGAGAAATGGAAAAGAAGTTGGAACGGACCTCCAAGCATCAAAATCTGACAAAACGGAGGACGAGAACCTGCAACAAGAAGAGGATGTCCAAGACACACCCACGACAAGGAAGGAAACAACCTTGCCGTGCACTTCTAGCATCCCTAAATCGTCCACCACAGGTAAGTTGGGTTCAAATTGTGTTAATTCTAACCTTATTCCATCCGATGCACCCTTTCCTTGCTGATTCATGCAAACAAAGAAGGAGGAAAGCGAAAAGGACATTTTGGACACATTTAGGAAGGTGGAAGTCAACATTCCACTTCTAGATGCAATTAAACAAGTCCCCAAGTATGCTAAGTTCTTGAAGGAGTTGTGCACTACAAGAAAGAGGGCTTCGAACAAAGAAGTGGTAAGAGTAAGTGAGAATGTCTCAGCCGTTTTGCAACGAAAATTACCTCCTAAGTGCAAAGATCCCGGCAGTTTTACAATTCCTTGCGTTCTAGGCAATACTCGCTTTGAAAATGCCATGTTAGATCTAAGTGCATCAATAAATGTCATGCCTTATTCAATCTATGCATCTATGAACTTAGGTGAATTGAAAAATGATGGAGTGATTATTCAATTGGCCGATCGATCTAACGCGTATCCAAAAGGTGTTTTGGAGGATGTTTTAGTGTGGGTGAATCACCTAGTCTTTCCGGCGGACTTCTACGTGCTTGAAATGGAAGACTCGGACCGTTCCCCTCCATTACCACTCTTACTTGGCCGACCATTCATGAACACTGCCCGTACAAAGATAGACGTATTCAAAGGAACATTGACCATGGAATTTGATGGGGAAGTGATTGATTTCAGTATTTATGATGCTATGAGATATCCTCATGATAATCACTCTTGTTTCTCTATTGATATAATTGACTCTTTTGCGCATGAATTCCTTGATAATTTGAGTGAGGATGCACTTGAAAAAACCCTCACACATGGCATTGGACTCAAAAACGAAGGGTTAGCACTTAGGCATACCCACGGCAACAACAAGGAAAACCTTGCCGTGCCTATTCAAGAAGAATTGGTGGAAATGGTTGCTGCGCTCGAGTCAAATCTAGAACATATTGGTCAGTCTCCTAACCAAATTTCACTTCCCGTTTCGACTAACAAGTTGCTTCCTTCCATAATCCAGCCACCTTCCTTAGAGCTTAAACCATTGCCTAGCCATTTGAAGTATATGTTTTTGGGAGAACAAAAGTCGCTGCCCATCATCATCTCTTCTTCACTCATGGCACAAGAGGAGGACAAGTTGGTGAGAGTGCTTCGGGAATGCAAAACTGCCATTGGATGGACATTGGCCGATATAAAAGGAATTAGCCCAACTACTTGCATGCATCGAATACTCTTGGAAGAAGGTGCCAAACCATATAGAGAAGCACAACGTCGACTCAATCCACCCATGATGGACGTTGTGAAGAAGGAAATCATCAAGCTCCTAGATTGTGGAGTGATTTACCCAATTTCTGATAGCCGTTGGGTCTCTCCGCTCCGAGTTGTCCCTAAGAAGTCCGGAGTGACAGTTGTGAAAAATGAAGAGAAAGAGCTTGTGCCCACCCGAATCCAAACCGGTTGGCGGGTGTGCATCGACTATAGGAAGATCAACGCCACAACAAGGAATGATCACTTCCCTTTGCCGTTTCTGGACCAAATGTTAGAAAGGTTAGCCGGTCATATGTTTTATTGTTTTCTTGATGGATATTATGGGTATAATCATATTGTTATAGCGCCGGATGACCAAGAAATGACAACATTCACGTGACCCTTTGGTACATTTGCCTATCGACGCATGCCCTTCAGTTTATGCAATGCTCCTGCCACGTTTCAAAGGTGTATGGTTAGTATATTCTCTGATTATGTTGAAAAAATCATTGAGATATTCATGGATGATTTTAGTGTGTTTGGTGATTCATTTGATGGTTGCTTGAATAATCTCACTTTAATCTTGAAACGTTGCATTGAAACAAACCTTGTGTTAAATTGGGAGAAATGTCATTTTATGGTTAAACAAGGTATTGTTTTGGGTCACATAATCTCTGAAAAAGGCATTGCGGTCGATAAGTCTAAAGTAGATCTTGTGCGTTACTTACTCTCTCCTACTTCGGTTAGAGAGGTACATTCTTTTCTTGGCCATGCAGGGTTTTATAAGCGATTCATCAAGAACTTTTCAAAGATTGCACAACCCCTATGTCGATTGCTTCAAAAGGAAGTGACCTTTGAGTTTAACAAGGAGTGTGAAACGGCATTCAAAAGTCTCAAAGAATCACTCACCTCGGCCCCCATCATCACTCCACCAGATCGGAACCTTCCTTTTGAGCTCATGTGCGAAGCCTCGGATTATGCAATTGCAGCTGTTTTTGGACAAAGGAAGAACAAACAGCCACACGTCATCTATTATGCGTCCCGCACCTTAAATGACGCCCAATTGAACTATTCCACAACGGAAAAAGAACTTCTTGCTATTATCTTTGCTTTACATAAATTTTGTTCATACTTAATTGGCACTAAAGTGATTGTATATTCTGGCCATGTAGCCTTGAAGTATCTTTTCACTAAGAAGGAGGCCAAACCAAGGCTAATTCGTTGGATGCTGCTACTACAAGAATTTGTCATTGAAATTCGGGACAAGAAAGGGAGTGAAAACGTGGTGGCTAACCACCTAAGCCGTATGGTGCTTAAAGATGACTCTCTCCCTATTTCAGAGACATTCCCGGATGAGCAATTGTTGTCCATCAAGGTAAGTGACCTGTGGTACGCAGATTTGGTGAACTACTTGGTAACTAAACGTTTTCCAACCACTTTCACTAAACCCCAACATGACAAACTTAAGAATGATGCATGATTTTATGTGTGGGATGATCCATATTTGGGGAAGTATTGCCCAGATCAGATTGTTCGACGATGTGTGAACAATTATGAGTTTAATTCCATTCTAGCCTTTTGCCACTCTTATGCATGTGGGGTTCATTTTGGCACCTAAAGAACAGCCCTCAAGGTGTTAGAATGTGGTTTTTATTGGCCTACATTGTTTAAAGATGCTCGAATGTTTTGCTTAACATGTGATAGATGTCAAAGAACAGGTACCATAGATGCCAAGGATCAAATGGCGCAAACCCCTATCTTCAATGTCGAAATTTTTGATGTTTGGGGTATTGATTTCATGGGTCCCTTTCCTGCTTCGTATGGTTTCACTTATATCTTGCTTGCGGTTGATTATGTTTCCAAATGGGTAGAAGCAAAGGCTACCCGTACTAACGATTCTAGAGTGGTTGCAGATTTCATCAAAACTAACATTTTCTCTAGATTTGGGATGCCACGGGTGTTCATCAGTGATGGAGGCTCACATTTTTGCAATCGGACCATTGAGGCGCTGTTTAAGAAATACAATGTCAAGCATAAAGTTTCGACACCTTACCATCCTCAAACAAGTGGTCAAGTCGAAGTTTCGAATAGAGAAATCAAGCAAATCTTGGAGAACACCATTGGCCCAACCCGGAAGAGTGGAGCTTGCGTTTAGACGATGCACTTTGGGCGTATCGAACTCCCTACAAAACACCCCTGGGGATGTCTCCATTTCGGCTAATCTATGGCAAGTGATGTGATAAAAGTTAAGCACACAAATTAAACCCTCTTTTGACAATTGTAGTATATGTATAAGTAGGGATCGTTCTGGACCGGGGATTAGGAGGGCTTGCTAAAACCTCCAAACTGACTCAAAAACGTAAAAACAAAGTTTAAAACACTAGACTAGACTCAAAAGACTCAAAACAGGTTCACAAGACTCAAAATGGGCTAAAAACGCTCAAAACTGCCTAAAAACACAAACTGGGCAGTTTTGGACTCTAAACACAATTCTGGACGAATTTGGGATTGGGTTTGACTTAAAACACTTAAACATACAAATAAAACAAGTTTAAGGCTATTTAAAACAAGAAAGTAAAAGGGGGTTTTGATTTGGACGAAATTAAACTAACAAAACAGATTGTAACTTAAAACTGATTTGAAAACGATTTTGGGGGAAATAAGATGGATGATGGGCTAGCTAGAGGCTCTTTCTCCACACATGACATGTATGCAAACGACTCGATTTCCAGTTACTCCTTCATTGAATCATGAACGACAAAGCCCCAAATTAACAGTGACATCACTAATTAACCCTCAGATTTTCCTTGTATTATTGGATTGGATGACATCATTCAACAACCCAAAGCATTCTTCAAAAGTCCCCTACATGACATCAAAATAGAGATACAATCAAAGATCATTACGTTCAATGAAAATCATAAGCATTGACAAAGCACTTGTAACTATGACATCATGATACTCGTGCTAGGAATTGAACTTAACGAGATCGTGACTAGCAACCTTCACTACATATGAATATAAGTTTGTAACGATTATGTGAAACTCCCTTATACTCTAGCATCAGATTTATGCATGCCAACTAAGTATCGATCCTCAATCAACACACACAAATAAGTTATCAATTCCACAGTTAAGCCAATTACATTCACAACTCAAGAATTCATAACTGGAATTTATCAACTCAATTTGCATACATAATCATGGCTTTGAAATCACCCCTAGCCAAGAGGGGTTTAGCCACTCATGTTCACAGCAAAACAAAGAGAAATTAAATTAAACATTGAAAACAAAGATAGATTACACCTAGAAACGTTCCAGCAATCCAACGTCTTGAATGGCTACGCACGACTTCAAGTTAATCCTCTCCTTCTTCCTTTGTAGAGCTGCGGCACAAGGGGTTAAGGTGTGTAGAATGGGTGGTGATGGGTGGTAGAGGATGGATAGGTAGATAGGTGGATGGAATGGATGCAGAGAATCTGTTAAGAGAGAGAGACGTCCCCCAAACGTTGCGGCAAGGATGTTTATTTATAGAACAAGGGAGGGCCACGACTTTGATGAATTGGGAATGCATTTAGGACTCCAAATCCTCAAGAAAAAGGGTAACAAATCAGAATCCCAAGAGGAAAAGGGTAAGTAGGGCGCAGCAGAAAATAAAGAGAAAGGGAAAGAAAGAAAGGTGAATAAAACTTAGCTATTTTGTTCCAAATTGAAAAGGTAAGTAAGGATCAGAATTTAAAGAGAAATAGGAATGTGAAATTCGGCAGAATTGTGTAGGAGAGAAAAGGAATGTGTTTAAAGATCAGAAATTAAGTGAGAAAGGGAAAAAAGGTGGGCATTGATTTGTAAGAGAAAGGGGAAGTATTTTTGGGCAGAAAATAGGCAAGAAAACCTCTCCCTTGTGCAGCAAGGATTGAAACAAAAGGGGAATGTGATTTTGGGTCAGAAAATAGGAAAGAAAGGTGGTGTTTTATGCGGCAAGGAAGAGGAATGTGCAATATTTTGGAATCCTTTTATGGCTGGAACATAGGTGAGGAAGGATTAGGAAACTTCTAAGCCAAGAATAGAAACTTCCAACTTTAAAAACTTTGGCTTCCAATTTTGAACTCTTCATTCTTCATTCAATCCTAAGCTCATTTGATCTTCAATTTTGTCCATCCACTTAGCTCCAAGCATGTGCAATCCATTCCAAGCCCAAAACTGCTCCAAAATGCACTTTATTGCTCCTTTAGCCCTTAGAACCTGAAAACACACGAAAATGGCTTAAAAGACTAAAATAACTAAGAACTAACAACCTAAATGCAAAGAAACAAGCTAACTAAGTGATGTAAATATGCTTCTATCAGCAAGCCGTGTCACCTACCTGTGGAACAAGAGCACAAGGCGCATTGGGCTGTGAAAACATTCAATTTGGACTTAGATGCTGCTGGAATGCATAGAAAGCTCCAATTGAATGAACTTGAGGAGCTAAGGAACGAAGCATATGAGAATGCCCGAATTTACAAGGAGAAAGCAAAGGCGTTTCATGACAAGATGATTCGAGGCAAAACATTCTCCATTGGGCAGAAAATGCTGCTTTTCAACTCCCGTTTACGTTTATTTCCTGGTAAGTTACGTCCTAAGTGGATTGGACCTTTTGTTGTTACTAATGTTTTTCCATATGGTGCAGTTCAAGTCCAAAGCTTAAGGAATAGACAAGAATTCGAGGTAAACGGACATCGATTGAAGCCATACTATGATAGTGCCGTGGGGCAGGTTGTGGAGATCCCTCTCCAAGCCGTGGGCTCCGATGGGGAGTGAATGAATTCTTCGTCCGGCTGCAAGACGTTAAAGCAAGCGCTTCTTGGGAGGCAACCCATGCATTCAACAAAGGAAGACCTAGGAATCACTCCAATTCCAGATTTGCATACGTAAACCCTTCTCTTTGTTGTTGTTTCTATTCTGCCATGTTTAGTTTGTTTATTAGTTGTTTGCTAGTTTGCTTCTTTTTGTGTGAAGTTTATGCTTGCAACATTGAGGACACTGTTTGTTTTAAGTGTGGGGGGGGGGGGTAAATAAGTGTTTTTGATGCAAATTCGTGGGATTTTATCACCCATTACTTCAAAAGTTGTTCCTTGCTGTTTTTAAGTGTTTTTAAGCTATTTTGGAGTGTTTTAGTGTGTCGTGACATAAAAATCCGAAAATCTCATAAAAGTTTGAAAAATTGTTTTGAAAAACCCAAAAAGAGTTGTTTTTGTGTGTTTGTTTGTGTCTTAGGGTACCTTCCAACACAATCATGAGGATTTAGTTTTTAATTACATGACTGTTAAAGAGAGTCATAAACATGGATGAAAGTTTGATTTACTCTTTGGTTTATCTTTGGTTGTGGTTATAATTTATGAATTCACATGCAATCATAAAGGAAAAATCAGTTTTTGTAACATGCTTGAAGGAAGGAACTCAAATTAACTCTACAACCCTGTGAGACTTGAGCCTTAAACGTTCTTTGGAGAGTTAATATTCTGTGCATTCTTGTTTTATAAAATCGTTGCATGATCTCATTATTCTTTGCTTGGTTACTACTTAGAGGGTGTTTCATCAGTTAGTTCGAAATGCTAGAACTCATGCCCATTTCATTCAAAGCATGCTATTGATTTGCATAACACATATTCAAGATGAAGTTGTGTAGTGATCACCAAAGCCAAATTGCCGTGCCCCTTATTTCATTATGTGTTTAAGTTTAACCCCGTTGAGCCTTGTGTAGCCTATGTTCTTTGTTAACCCACACTATCCTAACCTAGCCTAAATTAGGACCATCCATACCCTTGTTCTTGAAGCATAGTAAAGCATAATTTCAATGGAATTCCTTTTGTTGAACTTTTGCAGAAAAACAAGTGTTGAGGAAGTGATTTTTGTGTGTGTGTGTGTGTGTGCCAAAGTCCTTAATAAGGCACGAGTAAAAATGAAAAGAAAAAAAATCGTGGAAAATAGAAAGAAAAAAAGAAAAGTTGTGAAAAGAGTGAAAAAGAGTTGAAAATTATGAGAAAAAGAGTTCTTAAGTGGTGTTTGTTGAAGAAAGGATCCAAAACATTGAATTCGGCCCTAAGTGTTGCTTGAATCTCCCTTTGTGTTTAAAAGTTAATTTTTGCATTCTAAAAGTGAATTCCAAGTGTCAATTTCATTACTTTGCTTGTTATCACTTTAAGAACGTTTGTTATCCCCATCCTTTCTTTGTTAGCCATTACTTTCAAGCCCCGTTACAACCCTTGACTTCAATCTTGAGTGTTGCGTGTTTCAATTTGTAGAGTTTGAAATTGGTATGAGCATATGGTGTCACTGGTTCTCGCATTTAAGTAGTGGCATTCCATTCATGAGATCATATTTAAACATGCTTATTAACTCCAGAAATTGCTTTCCTTGCTATAACATATGTGAGTACTAGTTTTCATGTTTACATCAATCTTCTCACATATACCTAGTGTAGGGTGTGTAGTCAGAAAATTTGAGTGAAAATTGAGTGCATATCTAGTAAGGAATTGAGGGAATTCTCTACGGCATGTTACTAAATTCAAAACATCGTTTTAATTGGTTAAATGTGAACTAGTAAGTGGTGACTGTGATTAAGTATGTGCTCAAGTGTTAAGTTGACTAAAATCTGTGGGAATGATGATTTTTAACATGTCCTGTGCGTTGGAAATCCCTGAGGAAAATGTTGGAAAGATTAGAGTGTGTTTTGTTTACTTGGTTTTGTTTTGTTGTTTCATTTTGCTTGAGGACTAGCAAAAGCTAAGTGTGGGGGAATTTGATAGGAGCATATTTATATGACTTAGCTAGCTTGTTTTCATAGATTTATGTTGTTATTTCTTAGTTATTTTAGTCTTTTAAGCCATTTTCGTGTGTTATCAGGTTCTAAGGACAAAGTATGCAAAAAGGTGCATCTTGGAGCCTTTTGGAGCAAAATTGGGCTTAGAATGGTTATTACATGCTTGGAGCAAGGTGGATGGACAAAATTGAAGACCAAAAGAGGCTAAAAAGGTGCTAGAAGTCAAGAGAAATCAGTTTGAAAGCTTGGAAGACAAAAGAAAAACACAAATTGACCCACTCCTACAAAGGTGGCGCCTTGTCCCCTTTGTGTTCCCTCCTTGTCTCTTCTTGTACAACATTTCCCCTTGCCATGTTTCCTTATCCCTAAACCATGTAAAAACCTTTCCTTTTCCCCTTAGGACATTGCAAAACAATTCCCTTATCCCCTAGGATCCAGCCGCACCTTTCCCTTCACATCCTTTACCTTACCGCACAAGATAACCCATTCCCTTTAGAATTAGGACCTTTGCTGCATCTAAATCAGGAAGGAAACCCTTTTTCCTTGCCCATTCCCTCTCAGCCGCACCTTGTTACCTATTTCCCTTGGGATTTTGGTTCTGATTTCCTATTTCCTTTAAGTTTTAGAATAATTCCTGATTACCAAATTTAATTTGGAGCCTTGTTCTTTAAATACCAAGTCTTGCTGCAGCCTTGAGGACCATTCACCGATTTACACAACCTTACAATAATCTACAAATTCCCAGCCATCTCTACACCTTGGCCGCAACTCCCATTCAACCTAAAACATATGATTGACCCCAAAACACATCCCATACACTTAACCCACCTTTGTGCCGCAGCAAGGAGAAAGAAGGAAAGACTCTTGGATGTTCGAGCTTGATTGTTGGAGCATTCTAGGTGTAATTCGCTCTATATTCACAATGTTTAATTTCTTTTCCTTTCGTTTTGCTGTGAACATGAGTGGCTAAACCCCTCTTGGCTAGCGGTGATTTCAAAGCCATGATTATGTGTGCAATTTAAGTTGATAAATTCCAGTTATGAATTCTTGAATCGTGAATGTGATGCGAAATATATAAGCACACAAATTAAACCCTCTTTTGACAATTGTAGTACATGTATAAGTAGGGATTGTTCTGGACCGGGGATTAGGAGGGATTGCTAATCTAAACTAAATTGACTTTAAAACACAAAAACAGAAAAAGAAACTTAAAAACACTTAACTAGACTCTATAGACTCAATACAAACTAAAAAGACTCAAAACTAACTAGAAAGACTCAAAACAGCACAAAACAATGAAATAGACTCAAAACTGACTCTAGGGAGTTATTTGGACGAAAATTAACTTGAACTTGACTCAAAACACTTAAAATCACAAATTGGACAGATTCTAACCTAATTAACACAACAAAGTAAAGGGGGATTGGGTTTTGGACGAAAATAAAGTAAAACAAAACAGAAACTAGAACTAGACAGATTGCACGAAATTAGGTGTTTTGGATAGATGATGGACTAGCTAGAGGGTCTTTCTCCACACATGACACACTTGCATACAAATCGGTTTCCAATTGCTATTCAACAAACCACGAATTCTCAACGCCCCAGATTAACCGTGAATTGCACTAATTAACCCTCAGATTTTCCTAATTTCATTGAATGCATGATTGCATACAACAACCCAAAGCATTCTCCACAAGTTCCCTACATGAATTGCATAATAGAGATACGAGCAAAGATCATTAAGTTCTATGAAAATCATAAGCATTGACAAGGCACTCGTAACTATGAATTGCATGATACTTATGCCAGGAATTTACTTAACACGATTGTGACTAGCAACCTCCACTACTTGTGAATATAAGCTCATAACGATTAGGTGAAAATCCCATATATTCTAGCATCAAATTCATGCATGCAAACTAAGTTGGCCACCTCAATCAACACACAAGAATAAGTTTTGAATAAAACAGTTAAGTAAATTGCATTCACAATTTATGAAATCACAACTGGAAGTAATCAATTCATAATGCAAGTATGATCATGGTTTCGAAATTCTCCTCTAGCCAAAAGAAGTTTAGCCTCTCATGTTCACAGCAAAACAAAGAGAAAATAAATTAAACATTGAAAACAAAGGATGGATTACACCTAAAAAACGCTCCAACAATCCAACGTCTTGAATGCAAGCACGTCTAAGGGTCTCATTCCTTCTCCTTTACTGCGGCACAAGGTGGCAGTGATGGTCGAAGTGGTGAATGGTGGTGGTGGTGGATGGATATAGGTGAGTTACGGTGAAGGGTGGATTCCAGAGAGGTTTAGAGAATATGGAAAGGTGGTAGGAGATGGATAGGTGAGCATGTGAATGGAATGGATGCAGGAATTATGTATAAAGGGAGAGAGAGACTAAATGGTGCGGATGGTTTTATTTATAGGGCTAGGGTTGAAAGGCAATCAGAAAATAATAGGAAAGATTTAATACTTAGCTATTTTGGTTCCACAATTTAATAGGTAAGAAAGAATCCGAAAATCAAAGAGAATAAGAATGTGATATTCAGCAGAATATGTAGGACAATTTTAGGAATGTGTTTTGAGGCACAAAATAAGTAAGAAAGGCTTCTCCTTGTGTGGCAAGGCATAGAACACAAAGGGAATGTGTTTAAGTCACAAAAATAGGCAAGGAAGGTTACGGTTTGTGCGGCACAGGAAGAAACAAAAGGGGAATGTGTCTTCCTTGCAGATTTGGTCAAGAAAAGGCAAATGAAGCCTCTCCCTTGTGCGGCAAGCTTTGGGACTGATTTAGGGCATGTTTAAGGCTTCTAGAACATGTAATTAAGAGCCCTAACAAGTTTTGGAAACTCCTTTATAGCTGGAACATAGGTGAGATAGGATTAAGAAAGTTCTAAGCCAAGAATAGAAACTTTCAAGAATGGAAACCTCCAAGAATAGAAACTTTCAAATTTAGAAACTTTGGCTTCCAATTCTGAACTCTTCGTTCTTCATTTTCACTTCTTCAATTCTTCCATCTCTTTCTTCATTCCTAGCCTCCTTTGATCTTCAATTTCGTCCATCCATTTAGCTCTAAGCATAAGCTAACCATCCAATGCCCAAAACTGCTCCAAAATGCACTTCCTTGCTTACTTTGCACTTTAGACCTACAAACACACGAAAATAGCTTAAAATACATAAATAACTAAGAACTAGCAACATAAATGCAAGGAAACAAGCTAACTAAGTTGCATAAATATGCTCCTATCAGAATGCAATTGGCTTAACTGTTTGATTGATAACTTATTTGTGTTTGTTGACTGAGGGTCGACACTTAATTGGCATGCATAAATCTGATGCTAGAGTATAAGAGAGTTTCACATAATCGTTACAAACTTATATTCATATGTAGTGAAGGTTGCTAGTCACGATCTCGTTAAGTTCAATTCCTAGCATGAGTGACATGATGTCATAGTTGCAAGTGCTTTGTCAAAGCTTATGATTTTCATTGAACATAATGATCTTTGATTGTATCTCTATTATGATGTCAAGAATGCTTTGGGTTGTCGAATGATGTCATCCAATCCAATAATACAAGGAAAATCTGAGGGTTAACTAGTGATGTCACGATTAATTTGGGGCATTGTCGTTCATAATTCAATGAAGGAGTAACTGGAAATCGAGTCATTTGCATACATGTCATGTGTGGAGAAAGAGCCAATAGCTAGCCCATCATCCATCTAATTTCCCAAATCGTTTTCAAATTAGTTTTTAAAGTTACAATCCGTTTTGTTAGTTTAAATTCGTCCAAAGCAAAACCCCCCCTTTACTTTCTTGTTTCAAATAGCTTGAAAGTTGTTTTTTTTGTGTTTTTAAGTGTTTTAAGTCAAACCCAACCCTTATTTTTGTCCAAAATTGTGTTTAGTGTGAGAAACTGCCTAGTTAGTGTTTTTAGGCAGTTTTGAGTGTTTTTAGCTTATTTTGAGTCTTGTGAACTTGTCTTGAGTCTTTTGAGTCTATTCAAACGTTTTTAACTTTGTTTTTATGTTTTTGAGTCAGTTTAGAGATTTTAGCAAGCCCTCCTAATCCCCGGTCCAGAACGATCCCTACTTGCATCTTTACTACAGTTTGACAACAAGAGGGTTTAATTTGTGTGCTTATATATTTTGCATCAATACATCTGTTCACCTTTGTTTTTCAATTATGAGGAACTAAGCCCTTTTGGCTAGGGGGCTATTCAAAGCCATGACTATGCTTGCAATAAGAATTGATTACCTTCAGTTGTGATTTCATAAATTGTGAATTCAATTTGCTTAACTGTTTGATTGATAACTTATTCTTGTATGTTGATTAAGAGTGCACGCTTAGTTTTCATGCATGAATTTGATGCTAGAATATAAGGGAAGTTCACCTAATCGTTATGAACTTATATTCATGTGTAGTGGAGGTTGCTAGTCACAATCGTGTTAAGTGAATTCTTGGCAGGAGTATCATGCTTTTCATAGTTACGAATGCCTCGTCAATGCTTATAGTTCTCATAAAATGATCTCTGATTGCACTTTTATTATGCTGTTCACATAGGGGACTCTTAGAGAATGTTTTGAATTGTTGTATGCGCATTCCCATCCAATTCAATAACTTAAGGAGAACTTGAAGTTTATAATTTAAGCATACCTAATTAATCTGGAGTGTTGAGTTTCATGGTTTATCGAATGAACAAGTGAAAATCAATTTGTATGCAAGTGTGACATGTGTGGAGAAGAACCCTCTAGCTAGCCCAAAATCCATCCAAAACACCAATTTCGTGCCAAAATCTGTGTAAGTCTTTAATTTGCTTGTTTTACTTTAAATTCATCCAAAACACAATCCTCTTTACGTTTAAGTGTCAAACTTAGTTAGAATCTGTTTAACTTGTGTTTTTAAGTGTTTTGAGTCAAGTCAAAACCAATTTTCGTCCAAAGTTGTCCCTAGAGTCTGTTTTGAGTCTATTTGGTTGTTTTAAGCTGTTTTGAGTCATTCTAGTCATTTTTGAGTATTTTCAGTTTGTTTTGCATTCTTCGAGTCTAATTTAGTGTTTTAAACTTATTTTTACATTTTTGAGTCAGTTTCAAGTGTTTTAGCAATCCCTCCTAATCCCCGGCTTAGAACGATCTCTACTTGCATATATACTACAATTGTCAACAAGAGGGTTTAATTTGTGTGCTGTTTTACATCGTATCAAATTTTTGGCGCCGTTACAGGGGATTAGCAACTTTGCTAATCCCTTGTTTCTTTTTCATGTGTTTTTGTTTTAGTTTCTGACCTTGTTTTGTTTCTTGTTTTTAGGTACTAGTTTATGACTCCGAGTTCTCAAACTGTTCGTAAGAATATCTTGGATTTTGACGACGATTTTGAGAGGACTTTGGGAAGGCAGAGGAACCAGCAAGAATCTAATCCACCTAGCCCTGAACCTGAGCTTGAAGAACATGTGCTAGAAGAGGAAGAAGACCCCACGGCAAGGAATTTAGAAGAACCACAAGCCATTGCAGGGGACAATCGAACAATTAAGGAGCTTTCTGCCTCGGGATTGGACAATGCTACACCGTTATGCATCCAATACCCTAGGGCGGCTGAAGACAAGACCGATGAATTCGAATTGAACTCTAGCTTGTTGTACCACATTCCCAAATTCCATGGGCAGTCCATGGAAGATCCAAACAAGCATCTGAAAGAGTTTGAAGTGGTGTGTTCAAGCATGACTCTAATCAATGTCGTTGGCAATATTTTGAAGATGAAGGCCTTTCCCTTCTCTCTTCTATAGAGGGCTAAGGATTGGTTATACGAATTAGCCCCTGGAACCGTCACTTCTTGGGAGAGCATGAAGAGGGCATTCTTAGAAAAGTTCTTCCCCACTTCAAGAGTCATTCTTTTGAGGAAAAAGATTAGCGGAATCCAGCAAAGCCAAGGCGAGTTCTTTCCAGCGTATTATGAGCATTTCAAAAGCCTTGTTGCATCATGTCTTCAACACCAAATGAAAGAAGAGCTTCTACTTCAATACTTTTATGAAGGCCTTCTTCCAATTGAAAAGCAAATGCTAGATGCTTCAATAGGAGGTGCGTTAGTGGACAAAACACCTATGGCAGCCAAGACACTAATTGTAAATCGTGCATTGAATGCACAACAATATGAAGGCATTGGGCAAAGGGACACCCCACGACAGCAAGCGAATGAGGTAAGTTCAACATCCGACATTCAATCCCAATTAGCTAATCTTACTTCTATTGTGTCTCAGATGGCTGAAGGGATGAAGATGCAAGGACTAAGTGTGTGTGGCGTGTGTTCTATCCAAGGACACCCCTCTGAGAAGTGCCCTCAATTGATTGAGAATGGTGGATTGGAATCTGCCAATGCAGTGGGTTTTGGAGGCCAAAACCAGCCAAGGAACGATCCATTCTCTAATACCTACAATCTGGGCTGGGGAGATCATCCGAATTTCAAATGGAGGGAGCCCCAACAATCCCAACAACAATGAGGCTTTAGGCAACAACCCCCGGGCTTCTACACAACACAAGCCCCACAACAATCTGCCCAAAACACTTCAGGTATTTCTTTGGATAATGACACACTTCTTAAGTTACTCACCAATTTGTCTCAAGGGCAGGAAAATCAAACCAAAGCAATGCAAAGCCAAGATAAAAGGGTGCATCAATTGGAAAAGCAAATTGGGCAGATTGCAGAGTTTGTAGGACAGTTTCGAGACCCAGGAAAACTCCCTAGCTTAATCATTGCAAATCCAAAGGGCAGTTTTGAAACTGTAAAGGCAATCATCTTAAGAAGTGGCAAGGAACTTGGGGCAGGTTCACAACAATCAAAATTAGGTCACAAGGAAGATGAAAAATTGCAATTTGAAGAGGAGGATTCCACTCAACCCATGGCAAGGGTGGAAACACCTTTGCCGCAGGCCCCCATTGATCTTAAATCATCCAATCCGTCCAACAAAGGTAAGAACATGTCCAATTCAGTTCCTACTAATGTTATTCCTTCGAATGTACCTTTTCCTCACAGATTCATGCCAACAAAGAAAGACGAAGCTGAAAAGGACATTCTAGAAACGTTTAGGAAAGTTCAAGTCAACATTCCACTCCTTGATGCAATCAAGCAAGTGCCCAGGTATGTGATGCGATGTAAAACAGCACACAAATTAAACCCTCTTGTTGACAATTGTAGTAAAGATGCAAGTAGGGATCGTTTTGGACCGGGGATTAGGAGGGATTGCGAATCTACTCTAAACTGACTTAAAAACATAAAAACAAACTTCAAAACACTTAACAAGACTCACAAGACTCAAATCAAACTTAAAAGACTCAAAATAGCTTAAAACAGTCAAAAAGACTCAAAACAAACTCTAGAGAGGTATTTGGACGAATTTAAGACTAGTAAGACTCAAAACACTAAAAACACAAGTTTGGACAGATTCTAACTAATTTGACACAACAAAGTAAAGGGGAATTGGGCTTTGGACGAAATTAAGCTAAAACAAGTAAACTAAAGACTTGGACATATTTGGACGAATTTGGTGAATTGGATGGATGATGGGCTAGCTAGAGGTTTTTCTCCACACATGACACACTTGCATACAAATCAATTTTCAGTTGTTCTTTCAATAAACCATGAATCTCAACACCCAAGATTAATTAGGTACGCTTAAATTAACCCTCAGATTTTCCTTATGTCATTGAATTGGACGGAAATAGAGCATCGCAATCAAATTATTCTTCAAAAGTTCCCTACATGAAAGCGCATAATAGAGATACAATCAAAGATCATTAAGCTCTATGAAAATCATAAGTATTGACAAAGGCATTCGTAACTATGAAAGCGCATAATACTCCTGCCAGGAATTTATTGAACATGATCGTGACCAGCGATCTTCACTACTTATGAATATAAGTTCATAACGATTAGGTGAAACTCCCTTATATTCTAGCATCAAATTCATGCATGCAAACTAAGTATGCATCCTTAAACAACATACAAGAATAAGTTCTGAATCAAACAGTTAAGCAAATTGCATTCACAATTTATTAAATCACAACTGAAGGTAATCAATTCATATTGCAAATATATTCATGGCTTTGAAATTCCCCCTAGCCAAAAGGGTTTAGCTCCTCATGTTCACAGCAAAATAAAGAGAAATTAAATTAAACATTGAAAACAAAGATAGATTACACATAAAAACGTTCTAGCAATCCAACGTCTTGAATGGCTAGGCACGGCTTCAAGATAATCCTCTCCTTCTCCCTTTGTAAAGCTGCGGCACAAGGGGTTAAGGTGTGTAGAATGGGTGGTGATGGGTGGTAGAGGATGGATAGGTAGATAGGTGGATGGAATGGATGCAGAAAGTGTGTAGAGAGATTAGGGGGTTGCGGCATATGTATTTTAAAGGGGGGAAGGTACGGTTTTGATGTGTTTTAGGGAAGGAAATAACTTAGCTATCTTCTCCTATAATTAAAAGTCAGAAATCAATGGAAAATAGGCAAGTAAGGTGCAGGAATTAAAGAGAATAGGAAAGGTAATTCGGCAAAAGAGTGTAGGACAGATTCAGGAATGTGTTTTGAGGCACAAAATAGGTAAGAATCCTCTCCCCTTGTGTGGCAAGAATTGAAACAAAAGGGAACATAATTTTGGGTCAGAAAATAGGTAAGAAGAGGATCCCTTGTGCGGCAAGGTTGTGGAGAGAAAGGGAAAGGCAATCATGTGGCAGATTTTGGAAGAAAGGGAAAGGAGATATGCGGCATGGTTAGGGAAAGGTCCTAGGACTTCTAGAAACATGTAATGAGGCAACCTAACATGTTTTGGAACCCTTTTATGGATGGAACATAGGTGACGAAGGATAAGGAAACGTCTAAGCCAAGAATAGAAACTTTCAAGAATGGAAACCTCCAAGAATAGAAACTTCCAACTTTAGAAACTTTGGCTTCCAATTTTGAACTCTTCATTCTTCATTCAATCCTAAGCTCATTTGATCTTCAATTTCATCCATCCATTTAGCTTCAAGCATGTGCTAACCATCCAATGCCCAAAACTGCTCCAAAAGGCTCCAAAATGCACTTTCTTGCATACTTTGCACATTAGACCTACAAACACACGAAAATAGCTTAAAATACTAAAATAACTAAGAACTAACAATGTAAATTCAAGGAAACAAGCTAACTAAGTGATGTAAATATGCTCCTATCAGTATGCTAAGTTTTTGAAAGAACTTTGTACCACAAAAAGAAGAATTTCGAACAAAGAAGTGGTCAAGGTAAGTGAGAATGTTTCAACTGTCTTGCAACAAAAACTGCCCACTAAATGCAAAGATCCTGACAATTTTACCATTCCTTGTGTAATTGGCAATACTAGGTTTGAACATGCCATGTTAGACTTAGGTGCATCCATTAATGTTATGCCCTACTCTATTTATGCATCTATGAACTTAGGAGAATTGAAAAATGATGGTGTGATTATCCAATTGGCTGATCGTTCTAATGCCTATCCAAAGGGTGTTTTGGAGGATGTTTTGGTGCAGGTTAATCACCTAATATTTCCAGCGGACTTCTATGTGCTTGACATGGAAGATTCAAGCAAATCTCCTCCATTGCCAATCCTTCTTGGGAGGCCATTCATGAAAACAGGTCGTACAAAGATTGATGTGTTCACAGGAACTTTAACAATGGAATTCGATGGGGATGTCATTAATTTCAAAATTTCTGATGCTATGAGATACCTTAATGATGATCATTCATGTTTCTCTATTGATATAATTGATTCTTTGGCGCAGGAATACTTTGAGGATTTACAAGATGATGTGCTTGAAAAAACCATTTCAAGAGGCATAGGAATCAAAATCGAAGAGATTGGAGAGATAGCAACGCATGGCAAGCATGATGCAGTCTTTGCCATGCCTACATATGAAGAAGAGGAAGAAATGGTTGCTGCCCTTGAATCTTTGCCAACGCGTGGTGGTAAGCATTCTAACTTCGATTCAATTCCTGTTTCGACTAATAAGGTTCTTCCTTCAGTAATTCAAGCACCTACTCTTGAACTTAAACCTTTACCAAGCCATTTGAAGTACGTTTTCTTGGGGGAACAAGAGACTTTGCCTGCCATCATCTCTTCTTCCCTCACGGCCCAAGAAGAAGAAAAGTTAGTGCGTGTCTTGAAGGAGTTCAAATCTGCCATAGGTTGGACCTTGGCCGACATCAAGGGGATAAGCCCTACCACTTGCATGCATCGCATATTTCTTGAGGAGGGGGCCAAACCAACTAGAGAGGCTCAACGCCGTCTAAACCCTCCGATGATGGAAGTTGTGCAAAAGGAGATAATCAAGCTACTTGATTGTGGAGTGATCTACCCCATTTCTGATAGCCGTTGGGTTTCCCCATTCCAAGTCGTTCCAAAGAAATCTGGAATCACGGTTGTGAAGAATAAAGAGGACGAACTTGTGCCCACTCGTATCCTAATCGGTTGGAGAGTTTGCATCGACTATAGGAAACTCAACGCCACAACAAGAAATGATCATTTCCCACTACCATTCATTGATCAAATGCTTAAGAGGTTAGTAGGTCATTCGATTTATTGTTTTCTTGATGGATATTCTGGTTATAATCAAATTGTCATAGCCCCGGATGATCAAGAAAAGACCACTTTCACTTGTCCCTTTGGAACGTTTGCTTATCGTCGCATGCCATTTGGTTTATGCAATGCACCGGCCACATTCCAAAGATGCATGGTAAGTATTTTCTCTGATTATGTTGAAAAGATCATTGAAATCTTTATGGATGATTTTAGCGTGTTTGGTGATTCATTTGATGATTGTTTGGCTAATTTGACTTTAATCTTGAAAAGATGTGTTGAAACTAACCTTGTTTTAAATTGGGAGAAATGTCATTTCATGGTTAACCAAGGTATAGTTTTGGGTCATATAGTCTCTGAACGTGGAATTGAGGTGGATAAATCGAAAGTAGATCTTGTACGTCACTTATCCTCTCCAACTTCAGTTAGAGAGGTTCGTTATTTTCTTGGGCATGCAAGTTTCTATAGACGATTTACCAAGGATTTTTCAAAGATTGCACAGCCCCTCTGCCGTCTCCTCCAAAAGGATGTACCCTTCGACTTCAACGAGGCGTGTGAGGAAGCATTCAAACATCTCAAGACCTTGCTCACTTCGGCACCCATCATCACTCCACCAGATTGGAGCATTCCCTTTGAACTCATGTGTGATGCATCAGATTATGCAATTGGAGCTGTTTTAGGCCAAAAGAAGAACAACCAGCCCCATGTCATCTATTATGCTTCCAGAACCTTAAATGATGCCCAATTGAACTATTCCACAACTGAAAAAGAACTCTTGGATGTTGTATTTGTATTAGATAAGTTTCGATCTTATTTAATTGGTACTAAAGTCATTGTTTACATTGAT
This sequence comes from Heteromeles arbutifolia, assembly GCA_024362995.1. Lineage (NCBI taxonomy): Eukaryota > Viridiplantae > Streptophyta > Magnoliopsida > Rosales > Rosaceae > Heteromeles > Heteromeles arbutifolia. The sequence goes on along the minus strand of JANCRC010000002.1, from coordinate 29,169,060 downwards.
CATGCAGCTTTGAAGTACTTGCTCACGAAGAAGGAAGCTAAACCAAGACTCATTCGCTAGATGCTTCTACTTCAAGAGTTCGATCTTGAAATTAGGGATAAGAAGGGTAGTGAAAACGTGGTGGCTGACCACCTAAGTCGAATGGTGCGTGAAAATGAGTCCATTCCCATCCCAGAAACGTTTCCTGATGAGCAGCCACTATCCATTAAGGTAAGTGAGCCTTGGTATGCTGATTTGGTTAATTATTTGGTGTCTAAACAAGTTCCCAACACCCTCATGAAGTCCCAACATGATAAACTTAAAAATGATCCTAGATTTTATGTTTGGGATGACCCATACTTGTGGAAATATTGCTCAGATCAGATTCTACGTAGGTGTGTGCATGAATCCGAATTTCATTCAATTTTAAGTTTCTGTCACACCTATGCATGTGGGGGTCATTTTGGCACCCAAAGGATAGCTTTTAAGGTTCTTGAATGTGGATTTTATTGGCCTACTTTGTTTAAAGATGCTAGAACTTTTTGCTTAACATGTGATCGTTGCCAAAAGACAGGAACTATAGGCCAAAGAGACCAAATGCCGCAGGCCCCCTATCTTTGTAGTTGAACTTTTTGATGTTTGGGGTATTGATTTTATGGGTCCTTTTCCTTCATTTTTTGGTTTCAATTACATTTTACTTGCAGTTGATTATGTTTCGAAGTGGGTGGAAGCAAAAGCCACTCGCACTGACGATTCTAAAATTGTTGCAGATTTTGTGAAATCTAACATCTTTTCCAGATTTGGGATGCCTAGAGTGCTCATTAGTGATGGGGGGTCTCATTTTTGCAATCGAACCATTGAGGCATTGCTTAAGAAGTACAATATGATGCATAAGGTTTCAACGCCTTATCACCCTCAAACAAGTGGCCAAGCTGAGGTTTCGAATAGAGAAATCAAGCAGATTTTGGAGAAGATTGTTAGGCCAAATAGGAAAGATTGGAGCTTGCGTTTAGAGGGTGCACTGTGGGCATATCGTACAGCTTACAAAACACCCATTGGTATGTCTCTATTTTGGCTCATCTATGGCAAACCATGCCATATTCCCGTGGAATTAGAACACAAGGCACATTGGGCTGTGAAGACCATCAATTTGGACATGAACAAGGCTGGAATTCATAGAAAGCTTCAATTGAATGAACTTGAAGAGATTAGGCATGACGCTTATGAGAATGCTCGAATCTACAAAGAGAAGACCAAGGCGTTCTATGACAAGATGATTCGAGGCAAAACATTCTCCATAGGCAGAAAGTGTTGCAATTCAATTCTCGTATTTGTTTATTCCCTGGTAAGTTACGTTCTAAGTGGGTTGGTCTGTTTGTTATTACTAATGTTTTTGTTCATGGTGCAGTCCAAATCCAAAGCTTGAAAACTGGGTAAGAATTCAAGGTGAATGGGCACCATTTGAAGCCATACTATGAGAACTTTGTTGAGCATGTCGTGGAGGAAATACCCATCCAGGCCGTGGGCTCCAATGAAGCATAATTGGATGTATCGTCCGGTTGGAAGACGTTAAAGCAAGCGCTTCTTGGGAGGCAACCCATGCATTCAACGAAGGAAGTTCTAGGAATCACCCAATAACCAGATTTGCGTTCCTAAACCCTTCTCTTTACTGCTTCCATTTTGCTTTGATTAGTTAGTTGTTTGTTTGTTTGCTTTTCTAGGAGTTTATGCTTGAAACATTGAGGACAATGTTTGATTTAAGTGTGGGGGGGGTAACAAAGTTTTTTTTATGCAAATTCGTGGGATTTTATCACCCATTACTTCTAAAGTTGTTTCTCACGGTTTTTAAGTGTTTTTAGACTATTTTGAAGTATTTTTGTGTCTTGAAGTAAAATTACGAAAATTTGAAAAAAAATCAGTTTTTGAAGTGTTTTTAGAGTCATTTTTGTGTGTTTGTGTCTTAGGTACCTTCCAACACAATGATGAGGATTTGGTTTTTAATTGCATGACTATTAAAGAAAGTTACGAACATGGATAAAAGTTTGATATGCTTTTGGTTTATGCTTGGTTATAGTTGTTGTTTACGAATTCACATTTGATCACAAAAGGATAAAATCAGTTTTTGTAACATGCTTGAAGGAAGTAACTCTTGAGCCTAAAATGTTCTTTTGTAACATGCTGGATAGAGTTATTAATCTGTGATTCTTTGTTTTCTAAAGTTATTGCATGATCTCATTATTCTTTGCTTGGTTGCTATTTAGAAGGCGTTCCATCATTTAGTTCCAAATACTAGAACTCATGCCCATTCCATTCAAAGCATAACATTGATTTGCATAACACATGATCAAGATGAAGTTATTTAGTTACCACCACAGCCAAATAGCCGTACCCCTATTTCACTTGTGTTGTAGGTTTAACCCCGTTGAGCCGTGTTTAGCCTATTTTCTTTGTTAACCACATTATCCTTACCTAGCCTAGTTTAGGATTATCCATACCCTTGTTCTTAAAGGATAGTGAAGCATGACTTAGAATGAATTCCTTTTGATCTACATTATGTAGTAAATCAAGTGTGGGGGAAGGATTGGTTGTTTTAAGCTCCATTCTACATCTTGTGTTTCAAAAGAAGAGAAAATTGGTGGAAAAAGAAAAAGAAAAAGAAAAAGTTGTGAAAAGAATGACAAAGAGTTTGAAAAGAAGAAAGAATAAGTTTAAGAGTATTGATTGTCGAAGAAAGGGTCCAAAACATCAAATCTGGCCCTAGAATGTGTGAATCTTCCCTTTTTATTCAAAGTTAATTTTTGCATTCAAAAGCGAATTCTAAGTGTGATTTAATTGCTTTGCTTACTATTTCTTTAAGAACCTTTATTTTTTTTTCCTACCTTTCTTTGTTAACCAATACCCTTAGCCCCGTTACAACCTTTACACTTCAATCTTGAGTGTTGCGTGTTCCAATGTGTGGAGTTTGGAATTGGTATGAGCATATGGTGTCACTAGTTCTCGCATCTAAGTAGTAGCATTCCGTTCATGAGATCATATTCATATATGCATTAATAATTCCAGAAAAGTGCTTTCCTTGTTTGAACATATGTGAGTACTAGTTTTCATGTTTACATCAATCTTCTCACATATACCTAGTGTAGGGTGTGTAGTCAGAAAATCTGAGTGAAAATTGAGTGCATATCTAGTAAGGAATTGAGGTATTCTTTAAGGCATGTTACTACATTCAAAACGTTGTTTTAATTGATTAAATGTGAGCTAGTGGATGGTGACTATGATTAAGTATGTGCTTAAGGGTAGGGATGACTCAAATCTGTGGAAGTAATGATTTTTAGAATGTCATGTGCATTGGAAGTCCCTGAGGTAAATGTTGGAAGGTTTAGATTGTGTTTTCTTTCTTTTGTTTATTTTGTTTTGCTCGAGGACTAGCAAAAGCTGAGAGTGGGGGAATTTGATATGAGCATATTTATGCAACTTAGTTAGCTTGTTTTCTTGCATTTATGTTGTTCGTTCTTAGTTATTTAAGTATTTTAAGCTATTTTCGTGTGTTTGTAGGTCCAAAGGGCTAAAGGAGCAAGAAAGTGCATTTTGGGGCATTTTGGAGCAGTTTTGGGCACTAAATGGATTGCACATGCTTGGAGCTAAGTGGATGGACGAAATTGAAGATCAAATGAGCTTAGGATTGAATGAAGATGTGAAGAATTGGATTCGAGACAAATGAAGAATGAAGAGTTCAAAATTGGAAGCCAAAGTTTCTAATATTGAAAGTTTCTATTCTTGGAGGTTTCCATTCTTGAGAGTTTCTATTCTTGGCTTAAACGTTTCCTAACCTTTCCTCACCTATGTTCCAGCCACAAAAGGATTCCAAAATATGTTAGGGCACTTAATTACTTGTTCTAGATGCCCTAAACCTTCCTTAAAGTCCATGCCGCACCACCCTATACATTCTCCTTCCTTGCCGCACCACCCTACACATTCTCCTTTGTTTCTTTCCTGTTTTCTGACCATAAAACACATTCCTATTCTATTCTAAGTCCTTGCCGTGCAAGGGGGAATGTTTCTTACCTATTTTGTGTCCCACAATCACATAACCCTAATCCCTCTCCACTCTTTGCCGCATTTTTTCTCCATAAACATTCATATTTTCTGACATTAATCATCCCTTGCCGCAACACCCATCCATCCTAAACACAACCATACCTTCTCCCATCCATTCCTTCATACAAACAACCCTTCAAACAACCACCAATGCCTCGTGCCGTAGCGAAGGAGAAGAGGGAAAGTTCTTGGACGTGCTCGCTATTCAATTTGGATCGCTGGAGCGTTTAGGTGTTTTCTTTCTTTTGTTTTCAATGTATACATCCGTTCACCTTTGTTTTGCAATTATGAGGAACTAAGCCCTTTTGGCTAGAGGGCTATTCAAAGCCATGACTATGCTTGCAATATGAATTGATTACCTTCAGTTGTGATTTCATAAATTGTGAATTCAATTTGCTTAACTGTTTGATTGATAACTTATTCTTGTATGTTGATTAAGAGTGTACGCTTAGTTTTCATGCATGAATTTGATGCTAGAATATAAGGGAATTTCACCTAATCGTTATGAACTTATATTCATGTGTAGTGGAGGTTGCTAGTCACAATCGTGTTAAGTGAATTCTTGGCAGGAGTATCATGCTTTTCATAGTTACGAATGCCTCGTCAATGCTTATAGTTCTCATAAAGTTTAATGATCTCTGATTGTACCTTTATTGTGCTGTTCACACAGGGGACTCTTAGAGAATGTTTTGAATTGTTGTATGTGCATTCCCATCCAATTCAATAACTTAAGGAGAACTTGAAGGTTAATTTAAGCATACCTAATTAATTTGGAGTGTTGAGTTTCATGGTTTATCGAATGAACAACTGAAAATCGATTTGTATGCAAGTGTGACATGTGTGGAGAAGAACCCTCTAGCTAGCCCAAAATCCATCCAAAACACCAATTTCGTGCCAAAATCTGTCTAAGTCTGTAATTTGCTTGTTTTACTTTAAATTCGTCCAAAACTCAATCCCCTTTACGTTTAAGTGTCAAACGTAGTTAGAATCTGTTTAACTTGTGTTTTTAAGTGTTTTGAGTCAAGTCAAAACCAATTTTCGTCCAAAGTTGTCCCTAGAGTCTGTTTTGAGTCTATTTGGTTGTTTTAAGCTGTTTTGAGTCATTCTAGTCGTTTTTGAGTATTTTCAGTTTGTTGTCGTTTTTGAGTATTTTCAGTTTGTTTTGCATTCTTCGAGTCTAATTTAGTGTTTTAAACTTAGATTTACTTTTCTGAGTCAGTTTCAAGTGTTTTAGCAATGCCTCCTAATCCCCGGTTTAGAACGATCCCTACTTACATATATACAACAATTGTCAACAAGAGGGTTTAATTTGTGTGCTGTTTTACATCGCATCAGAAATCGATTCGTGTAAAAGTGTGTCATGTGTGAAGTCATTTTCATGCAATTTCAGGTTCTAAGGGCAAAGTATGTAAGAAAGTGCATTTTGGAGCCTTTTGGAGCAAAATTGGGCTTAGAATGGATATCAATGCTTGGAGTAAAAGGAATGGATGAAATTGAAGACTTGAAGATGTTAGGATTCCTAATCAACGAAGGATTCCTAATCAATGAAGGATTCCTAATCGAAGATGGACTCCTACTCAAACAAGGATTCCTACTTGAAGTTGGAAAGTTAAGCCAAGGTTTCCTATTTTGGTTTAACCTTTCCTAATCCTAAATGTCCCTAAGTTCCAGCAACATTGAAAGCCTCTTATGCATTCTAGGACACAAACCAAAGGTTCTAGAACACTTAAATACCCTTGCTGCACCTTGTCCTTGTTTCCCTATCCTTTGCCACCCTAAATCAGCAAGGAAACTCTTTTTCCTTGCCTTGCAAGGCATTCCCTTGCCTTTTCCTTCTCAGCCGCAGCTTGTTGCCTAATTTCCTTGGGATTCTGACCTTAATTCCTATTTCCCTTAAAGTTTTGGTTTAATTTATGTTACCTAAATTATTTCCTAGCTTTAAATACCCTAAAGCCTTTAAATAAACCTTCCCTTGCCGCACCCTAGGAGGACTGATCCATCTAATTCATCCAGCCACACCAATTCACACCCATACAAATCCATTCATCATCCTACGTACTCTCAGCCATTCCCCCTCCCTTGCTGCATCCCCCACTCAACCTAAACACATCTCCAACCCTTTCACTCACCCATACACATCCCTGGTCACTTGTGCCCCAGCAAGGTGGAGAAGAAGAAGGGCCTTGGACATTTCAAGCTTGAAGACTGGAGCGTTTTAGGTGTACTTCGTTATTGTTTTCAATGTTTAATTTATATTTCTCTGAGTTTGCTGTAACTATGAGTGGCTAAACCCCTATTTAGCTAGGGGGAATTCGAAACTATGAGCATATATGTGATATGAATTGATTTCATCCAGTTGTGATTTCATAAATCGTGAATGTAATTTGCTTAACCGTTTGATTAAAACTTATTCTTGTGTGTTGATTAAGGAGGCCTACTTAGTTTGCATGCTAGGATTTGATGCTAAAATATAAGGGAGTTCCACCTAATTGTTACAAACTTATATTTACAAGTAGTGGAGGTTGCTAGTCACAATTACGTTATGTAAATTCCTGACAGCAGTGTCATGCAGTCTTTGTCACCAACGTTATGTCAATGCTTATGATTTTCACAAAGCTTAATGATCTTTGATATGTATCTCTAGTATGCAATCATATAGGGAACTTGATAAGAATAATTTGGTTTGCGGCGCTACGTCCATTTCAAAGAACTTAGGTGATAGGAGCATATTTATGCAACTTAGCTAGCTTGTTTTCATGCATTTTTGTTTTTATTCCTTAGTTATTTTAGTGTTTAAAGTCATTTTCGTGCAATTTCAGGTTTGAAGGACAAAGTATGCAAAAAGGTGCATTTTGGAGCCTTTTGGAGCAAAATTGAGCTTAGAATGGTTATTACATGCTTGGAGCAAGGTGGATGGACGAAATTGAAGACCAAAAGAGGCTAGAAAGGTGCTAGAAGTCAAGAGAAATCAGTTTGGAAGCTTGGAAGACAAAGAAAAACACAAATGGACCCACTCCTACAAAGGTGGCGCCTTGTCCCCTTTGTGTTCCCTCTTTGTCTCCTCTTGTACAACATTTCCCCTTGCCATGCATCCGTATCCCTAAACCATGTAAAAACCTTTCCTTTTCCCCTTAAGACATTGCAAAACAATTCCCTTATCCCTTAGGATCCAGCCGCACCTTTCCCTTCACATCCTTTACCTTGCCGCACAAGATAACCCATTCCCTTTAGAATTAGGACCTTTGCTGCACCTAAATCAGGAAGGAAACCCTTTTTCCTTGCCTTGCAAGGCATTCCTTTGCCCTTTCCCTCTCAGCCGCACCTTGTTACCTATTTCCCTTGGGATTTTGGTTCTAATTTCCTGTTTCCTTTAAGTTTTAGAATAATTCCTGATTACCTAATTTAATTTGGAGCCTTGTCCTTTAAATACTAAGTCATGCCGCAGCCTTAGTGAGACCATTCACCAATTCACACAACCTTACACTAATCTACAAATTCCCGGCCATCTCTACACCCTGGCCGCAACTCCCATTCAACCTAAACCTGATCCCAAAACACCTCTCATACACTTCACCCACCTTTGTGCCCCAGCAAGGAGAAAGAAGGAAGGACTCTTGGATGTTCGAGCTTGATTGTTGGAGCATTCTAGGTGTAATTCGTTCTATGTTTACAATGTTTAATTTCTTTTTCTTTTGTTTTGCTGTGAACATGAGTGGCTAAACCCTTCTTGGCTATGGGTGATTTCAAAGCCATGATTATGTGTGCAATATGAGTTGATAAATTCTAGTTATGAATTCTTGAATCGTGAATGCAATTGGCTTAACTGTTTGATTGATAACTTATTTGTGTATGTTGATTGAGGATTGACACTTAATTGGCATGCATAAATCTGATGCTAGAGTATAAGGGAGTTCCAGATAATCGTTACAAACTTATATTCATATGTAGTGAAGGTTGCTAGTCACGATCGCGTTAAGTTCAATTCCTAGCATGAGTGACATGATGTCATAGTTGTAAGTGCTTTGTCAATGCTTATGATTTTCATTGAACGTAATGATCTTTGATTGTATCTCTATTATGATGTCATGTAGGGAACTTTTGAAGAATGCTTTAGGTTGTCGAATGATGTCGTCCAATCCAATAATACAAGGAAAATCTGAGGGTTAACTAGTGATGTCACGGTTAATTTGGGGCATTGTCGTTCATAATTCAATGGAGTAACTGGAAATCGAGTTGTTTGCATACATGTCACGTGTGGAGAAAGAGCCTCTGGCTAGCCCATCATCCATCTAATTTCCCAAATCGTTTCCAAATTAGTTTTTAAAGTTACAATCTGTTTTGTTAGTTTAAATTCGTCCAAAGCAAAACCCCCATTTACTTTCTTGTTTCAAATAGCTTGAAAGTTGTTTTGTTTGTGTTTTTAAGTGTTTTAAGTCAAACCCAACCCTTATTTTCGTCCAAAATTGTGTTTAGTGTCAGAAACTGCCTAGTTAGTGTTTTTAGGCAGTTTTGAGTGTTTTTAGCTTATTTTGAGTCTTGTGAACTTGTCTTGAGTCATTAGAGTCTATTCAAACGTTTTTAACTTTGTTTCTATGTTTTTGAGTCAGTTTAGAGGTTTTAGCAAGCTTTCCTAATCTCCGGTCCAGAACGATCCCTACTTGCATCTTTACTACAATTTGACAACAAGATGGTTTAGTTTGTGTGCTGTTTTACAACGCATCATTAGGAAAATATGAAGGCTAATGCCTGCAGTCACGATTAATTTGGGGCATTGTCGTTCATGGTTTATAGAAAGCACAACTCGAAATCGATTTGTGTCGCATATATGTCATGTGTGGAGAAGGACCCTCTAGCTAGCCCATCATCCATCCAAAACACCCAATTTCGTGCAAATCTGTCTAGTTTTAGTTTCTAACTTGTTTTACTTTAAATTCGTCCAAAGCCCGTTCCCCCTTTAATTAAGTTTGTTAGATTAGTTAGAAGTGTGTTTCAATTTGACCAATTTTGTGTTTTGAGTCTTATGAAGGAAAATTTGTGAAAAACATGTTCATTTGAGCAACATCTATGGCATGCAATTAACATTTAAAGGCGGAATCATGCTTGTATGCACTCAAAACAAAACATTACCCATGAAATTCAAAGCCTAGTAGTTATGGTGAACCATGACTCAACTCAAATCTTAAAGAAAGGAGTTGAGAAACTTTTATACCTTTGAAGCACCTCTTTGCTTAGCAAAGGTTAATCACCCATGTGAGGGCCTTCTTTCCTTTGTCTCCTTGCTCCTTGGCTCCATGGATTTGAATGGAGGAACTTTGCTTCTTGGCTCCATGTCTTCTTGGATATGGATGGAAGAATTGGGTTCTCCAAAAATCCCCAAAGTTGGAGATCTCTAAGTTCCGACACCAAGGATGGTTGAGGAAGAAGATGAGTGGCCATGGAAGAGTTAGATGCTAGTAAACTCTCCCATGGTGGCTGGCTATTCTAGAGAGAAAGGGAGAGACATGTTCTCTCCAATTTTCTCCAAAAGAAAACCCTAAGGATGAAATGTTATAAAGTCCTTTATATAGTCCTTTCAATTAAGTGACTAAAAGAACCACAAACCCTTTCCTTCTATATATGGCCGGCTTCCTTAAGGCTATGGGCTATTTGGGCCCTTTTGGGTATTTAGTCAATAAGTTGTCATACAACTTATGTTAATAGGCTTGACATTCGAAGCCCATTGGGCCTTGAGACCCAAAACTAACCCTAGGTCAAAAACGAACTTATTCGTTTGATTAATTAACATATTAATTAATCCTAGCCACAAATAATTAAACCATTTAATTACCCTTACTCATCTCCATTGTATCCTACAATCATTACCTTACACGGTGTGCGATCCATTAGGTTCCTTTTAGCGAGGCAGTGGGCGATTAGAACTCTTACTAATCGATTGTGAATTGAAACTTACTTTCAATTCTCCCTTTAGTGATTATACATCTTCAGGGCTTCCACAAGCCATGAGTGACACCTAGCAGTATGTCATGGCTACCCAAGCTAATCAGAAGAGGTTGGAGAACCTATTCAGTTTGACATTACAATGCAATACGGTCTTTCTCTAATACAATACTCTTGACCACATTGTTTGGTTTGATAGTTTATTCATGCCTAGTATCCAATGTGATTCATTTACTTATATGAATACCTTGAATGTGATTTGGAACGACATCCTAAATCTCATTCATACTCTGGCCAGATATTCTTAATCATATCATAGAGTATTATCCCTCAAACGGTTTGAAGGTTAGAGATCCCTTGTTGTGCATTCACTTGCCTCCATGGCTAAGTGGCTTAACCCCAACTATGCCCTGGACACTTTCTGACGGAGTGACTTTGACATAGTCAAAGATCGAGGACCTAACCACAAGGCAACTATGATGCCTCAGGTCAAATGACTACTTTGCATTATCCCAACCATGAGTTCTCATGTGACATGAATATGAGAACTCCTCGTTGATCGAGTTCAGTGGACTCATTCTCTATTGAGCACCTACGTACTTGTCTTGGTGTCAGTCACACCATTGACTCGAGACTAGTCACTCTCTCTAAGAGAAAACATAGCACGTACTTATCTTAACGGACTGTCAATGCCCAATTGGCAATCCTATGATCAGGAACATTTAGGATATGTATACGAAAGAGAATGGTCTCATGGATCTAACTTCTTTAGATCACATTCTCCCTATTACATATTCCTTGGACTTATTGTTTAAGCATATAACATTTATATGAGACGGCTTAAGACAATAATCTTTGCCTTTTATATTAAACTAGATTAGTTAACATGTGAAATGTCCGTAAAGTATGATCATATGATTGGTTTTAGGGCACATTTCCAACATCTTACTAGTCTAGAATTCGTCCAAATAATTCCTTAGTGTCTGTTTTGAGTCTTTTTGGCTGTTTTAAGCTGTTTTGAGTCTTTTAAGTTTGTTTTGAGTGTTGTGAGTCTTGTGAAGTGTTTTTAAGTTTAGTTTTGTGTTTTTAAAGTCAGTTTAGAGGTTTTGGCAAGCCCTCCTAATCCCTGGTCCAGAACGATCCCTACTTGCATCTTTACTACAATTTAAGAACAAGAGGGTTTAATTTGTGTGCGATTTAATTTCACATCAAATTTTTGGCACCGTTGCCGGGGATTGGCAACTTTGCTAATCCCTTGTTTCTTTTTTCGTTTGTTTTTGTTGAAGATTCTAAATTTGTTTTGTTTCCTGTTTTTAGGTACTAGTTTATGACTCGAAGCCCTCAACCTGTTCATGAAAACATCTTGGAATTTGACGACGATTTTGAACGAACTTTGAGAAGGAAGAGGAAAGGGCCAGAACCTAGCCCACTTAATTCTAGCTCTGAATCTGAGTTTGATGAAGAGGAAGAGGAAGAACAAGTTGTGGCAGTGGATAACCGAACAATCAAGGAACTCTAGGCCTCGGGTGTGGACAATGCAATGCCTCTATGCATCCAATACCCCACGGCAGCCCAAGGGAAGACAGAGGAGTTCGAATTGAAGTCAAGCTTGTTGCATCACATTTCGAAATTCCATGGGCTGTCCATGGAGGATCCAAACAAGCACTTGAAGGAGTTTGAAGTAGTTTGTTCAAGCATAACCCTGGTGAATGCCGATGGCAGCATCTTGAAGATGAAGGCTTTTCCATTCTCTTTAATGGATAAAGCTAAAGATTGGTTGTACGAACTAGCACCTAGGACGGTCACATCTTGGGAAAGCATGAAACAAGCACTCTTAGAGAAGTTGTTTCTAATTTCAAGAGTCATTCTCTTGAGGAAACGGATTAGAGGCATCCAACAAAATCAATTAGATTACAATAATCCAATCATTCATTAATAAAGAACAATGTTTTTGTCAAACAAAACATTCATCCATTTCCTTATGGTGATGGAATTAAGGTCCTTATTCAAATTGAAATGTAAAGACAATCTTTGGTTTTCCAATTTCTTTGGTAGTTCATATGAGGAAGTAAGTACTATCTGCTTTCGCAGATATCTATATTTGATTCACGTTCCGAATGTGAAGTACTTTCTCTTCTCTCATTAATCTTCTACTTCTTATTAGCCATACTTTTACAACGATTGTAAAACACATTTACTAATACGGAATCAAGCATTCAAGTAGAAGAACCAACTGTTTTGAACCTTTCAAGAACCTTTTACAACACCTCCAAAAGGTGTTCTTGACATTTGGAAGACATTTCTTGCATATACCCCTTCCAATGTCCATCATTTCATAAAGAAAGTTTGTTCCCTTGGAGTTATTTTGCCTTCTTCATATGACTTCTCCCTTGACTACAATAGTCATGGTCCCCAAACTCCCACTATCTCTCTTGAAACTTATTTCAATTGTGTTATACACATCAAACGATTTGGAGAGCGTGCGGTTTATTGTTCACTATATAGTTTAAAATAAACTTAGTGAACCATATGGATAGGGACACAAAGTTGAAGTCCTAGCCTAGTTTCCCTCTCGTGAAGTGGTTTAACACTTCAACACTCAATGATTCAAAACCATCATAAGTCCATGTTGATGGACTATTTTTGTCAACCAAACATTATGTTCTAAACATATTTACAAACTTTCAAGAGTTTGTTCAAAGCAACTCTCATTTCTTCATACAACAATTTGTAAATGAAGAATCATGGCACTAAAAGTGTTCATGTCTTTGTGCTAATCTTCATAAGTTCCTTTGTTCATACAACAAAGGAATAAGCATTGCTTGTTTGTGTTGTCCTCTTTATGATAGACTTATCTAACATGTTCTTCCAATGATACATTATCAATAGGAAAATTGTGAGGATGAGACTACTTAGGCACATATACAATCCATTCAAGATAATCTATGGGATTGTTGTACCAAGTCCGGAAACTAAAGCCTTTGGCTTTTCTTTGTCAAGTTTTGGATAGCGTTTGCAAATATATCGGTAAATAAATACATAATGAATATAAATTGATTGATTTTAAGCCATTTGATCCGGGTCTTTAAATCAAATAGCACCACCCACTATTTTCAGCAAATTCCATATCGCTCATCGGAATTCGAGAGTTTTGGAGAAAACTCTTAGTAGGGTATGGGAGGCTCACTACTACCAAGCCCACCTCAGAAGAATATCATATTGGCTAGCTTTAATAATAATGAGAGAGTACACTTACTCATTTACATCTCATGTAAGTGCCCATCTTGTTTGGCCTTTAGAGAATGATGCCTCCGAAGAATATCATATTGGCACCATTGCACTTAGTTAAGTTATTCCCACCATGTCAGTTCGTATAGGGGTTCAAGAATAGCCTCAGAAGAATATCATATTGGCCATACTCGTTGCCTACCGTCACAACATCATGTATGTAAATAGAACCCCTCCTGAGTGTAAGCACATACTTTGTATTCCCCAGAACTGGGCGAAGACGGTGTACGAGTCACAAACGATCGGAGCCTACCACGGTGGAAGGCCACGAAAGAGTGTTCAAAGCACTCTCACGCTTGTCAACTTAATAATGGTTTGGTTGAGGGTTTTAGGTCTCATCACATTTAAGCATACATTTTAATCTTATTAAAACAATTCGGTCCTATTACAACTATTGGTCCATTTGATTGATTTAGTAGTATATGATACTCCCACTAAGCTTGTAAAACGGTTTTTAAAGCAAGAGTATATGGTACTACTAACATAAGCTTTGCATTCATTGATGGACTATATAGTTACCTTAGGGCCTTAGGATGACTATGAACCTTTGATTCGATCCAACACGAGCTTGGTGTTGGATCTCGGTCTAGGGATGGTGATTGATTTTAGTTACGCATTTAATCATATTAAGGCGTGTTTCTCCTATTGGGCGTTGTACCCAACTACTCCAATTTCATGCATATCAAATAAACAAGAAAGGAGTACTTCAAAGTAAAGAAGAGCTTATGCTCTTTACAACATTTGATCAAAACAAATTACTTTAAAGTAAAGAAGAGCTTATGCTCTTTTACAACATTTGATCATATCAAATTACAACCAAAATTAATCTACACATTCCCATGGTTCAAACAAATTTGAGATGGTCTTTCACATAGCTCAATTATCGTAGGCTTAGGTTCATAATCACCCTTTCTTTAATTAATTAACGCTTTAACTAATTAAACTTGAATGCAACATTTTCATTTGGTTTTTGTATCCATAGAATTGATTTAAATAGAGCTAAAAGAAATGAAAATCCAATTCTCATTTAAAGCTACAAAACTATTTTGTTCTCTACTAATTTGGGCCAAAAAGCAATAACCTCAACCATTGGGCTATATTGCAAAACACAAACTTTTGGGGTCACTTTGTAAAAACACAAAAGTCCACTACTTCATGTAATTACAACTAGAACCCAAAAATTTCAACAAATGTAAAAACTTCATTAAAGGAGCAAAACAATTTGTCCTTTAGTGATTTTGGGCCTTTACGTAAAAACGCAAACTTTCGGGTCAAAGCACAAATACACAAAAGTATCAAAACTTTATATAATTGCATAAAAGCCCCAAAAGTACCCTACTAATAGGGGTGGCTGGTCATGGAGAGAGTGTAAGTGATGTGTGTGAGTTGATTTTTAGGTTTGAAAGGTGATGGAAAGATGTAAGTGATTGGTATGGTGTGAATAGTTGAAAAAGCATGGGTGAAGTTTGAAAATTCAAACCATCCATCACTAACAAAAACAAGTAAACAACCAAACACCTTTTTGAATCAAAATTCCCAAACTTTTTGTTCTTGCCAAGAACATATCAAGAACAATGAAGAACATCCATGAAAACCCATAAGAGCTCCATGAACATTTTTCAACCAAAAACACCCCAAAAACTCTCAAACTTAAGGGAAATAACATATTACCATACTAGGGTACTTAGGGGTTCCTAATGTCACTTTAAAACACTTTTAACAAGACAAACATGAACCCAAAAATCCACCCTTTGGATTTGGCCGAATTTCCCAAAAAACATGGCACCAAATTTTAGCTCCAAAATTCATGCTCATATGAACTACATCTACAACATTTGAGATGGCAAATTTTATAACAAAATTTACATTCAAAGAAGCAAGAATAAAGCTTGTAACAATTACAACATTCAAATCACAAACTATGAACTACAAAACCCAAAAGGATTCACCAACTACTAGACCTAGGCTCTTGATACCACTTGAAGGAAAATTTGTGAAAAACATGTTCATTTGAGCAACATCTATGGCATGCAATTAACATTTAAAGGCGGAATCATGCTTGTATGCACTCAAAACAAAACATTACCCATGAAATTCAAAGCCTAGTAGTTATGGTGAACCATGACTCAACTCAAATCTTAAAGAAAGGAGTTGAGAAACTTTTATACCTTTGAAGCACCTCTTTGCTTAGCAAAGGTTAATCACCCATGTGAGGGCCTTCTTTCCTTTGTCTCCTTGCTCCTTGGCTTCATGGATTTGGATGGAGGAACTTTGCTTCTTGGCTCCATTTCTTCTTGGATATGGATGGAAGAATTGGGTTCTCCAAAAATCCCCAAAGTTGGAGATCTCTAAGTTCCGACACCAAGGATGGTTGAGGAAGAAGATGAGTGGCCATGGAAGAGTTAGATGCTAGTAAACTCTCCCATGGTGGCTGGCTATTCTAGAGAGAAAGGGAGAGACATGTTCTCTCCAATTTTCTCCAAAAGAAAACCCTAAGGATGAAATGTTATAAAGTCCTTTATATAGTCCCTTCAATTAAGTGACTAAAAGAACCACAAACCCTTTCCTTCTCTATATGGCCGGCTTCCTTAAGGCTATGGGCTATTTGGGCCCTTTTGGGTATTTAGTCAATAAGTTGTCATACAACTTATGTTAATAGGCTTGACATTCGAAGCCCATTGGGCCTTGAGACCCAAAACTAACCCTAGGTCAAAAACGAACTTATTCGTTTGATTAATTAACATATTAATTAATCCTAGCCACAAATAATTAAACCATTTAATTATCCTTACTCATCTCCATTGTATCCTACAATCATTACCTTACACGGTGTGCGATCCATTAGGTTCCTTTTAGCGAGGCAGTGGGCGATTAGAACTCTTACTAATCGATTGTGAATTGAAACTTACTTTCAATTCTCCCTTTAGTGATTATACATCTTCAGGGCTTCCACAAGCCATGAGTGACACCTAGCAGTATGTCATGGCTACCCAAGCTAATCAGAAGAGGTTGGAGAACCTATTCAGTTTGACATTACAATGCAATACGGTCTTTCTCTAATACAATACTCTTGACCACATTGTTTGGTTTGATAGTTTATTCATGCCTAGTATCCAATGTGATTCATTTACTTATATGAATACCTTGAATGTGATTTGGAACGACTTCCTAAATCTCATTCATACTCTGGCCGGAGATTCTTAATCATATCATAGAGTATTCTCCCTCAAACGGTTTGAAGGTTAGAGATCCCTTGTTGTGCATTCACTTGCCTCCATGGCTAAGTGGCTTAACCCCAACTATGCCCTGGACACTCTCTGACGGAGTGACTTTGACATAGTCAAAGATCAAGGACCTAACCACAAGACAACTATGATGCCTCAGGTCAAAGGACTACTTTGCATTATCCCAACCATGAGTTCTCATGTGACATGAATATGAGAACTCCTCGTTGATCGCGTTCAGTGGACTCATTCTCTATTGAGCACCTACGTACTTGTCTTGGTGTCAGTCACACCATTGACTCGAGACTAGTCACTCTCTTTAAGAAAAGACATAGCACGTACTGATCTTAACGGACTGTCAATGCCCAATTGGCAATCCTATGATCAGGAACATTTAGGATATGTATACGAAAGAGAATGGTCTCATGGATCTAACTTCTTTAGATCACATTCTCCCTATTACATATTCCTTGGACTTATTGTTTAAGCATATAACATTTATATGAGACGGCTTAAAACAATAATCTTTGCCTTTTATATTAAACTAGATTAGTTAACATGTGAAATGTCCGTAAAGTATGATCATATGATTGGTTTTAGGGCACATTTCCAACATCTTACTAGTCTAGAATTCGTCCAAATAATTCCTTAGTGTCTGTTTTGAGTCTTTTTGGCTATTTTAAGCTGTTTTGAGTCTTTTAAGTTTGTTTTGAGTGTTGTGAGTCTTGTGAAGTGTTTTTAAGTTTAGTTTTGTGTTTTTAAAGTCAGTTTAGAGGTTTTGGCAAGCCCTCCTAATCCCTGGTCCAGAACGATCCCTACTTGCATCTTTACTACAATTTAACAACAAGAGGGTTTAATTTGTGTGCGATTTAATTTCACATCAAATTTTTGGCACCGTTGCCGGGGATTGGCAACTTTGCTAATCCCTTGTTTCTTTTTTCGTTTGTTTTTGTTGAAGATTCTAAATTTGTTTTTTTTCCTGTTTTTAGGTACTAGTTTATGACTCGAAGCTCTCAACCTGTTCGTGAAAACATCTTGGAATTTGATGACGATTTTGAACGAACTTTGAGAAGGAAAAGGAAAGGGCCAGAACCTAGCCCACTTAATTCTAGCTCTGAATCTGAGTTTGATGAAGAGGAAGAGGAAGAACAAGTTGTGGTAGCGGATAACCGAACAATCAAGGAACTCTCGGCCTCAGGTGTGGACAATGCAATGCCTCTATGCATCCAATACCCCACGGCAGCCCAAGGGAAGACAGAGGAGTTCGAATTGAAGTCAAGCTTGTTGCATCACATTCCGAAATTCCATGGGCTGTCCATGGAAGATCCAAACAAGCACTTGAAGGAGTTTGAAGTAGTTTGTTCAAGCATAACCCTGGTAAATGCCGATGGCAGCATCTTGAAGATGAAGGCTTTTCCATTCTCTTTAATGGATAAAGCTAAAGATTGGTTGTACGAACTAGCACCTGGGACGGTCACATCTTGGGAAAGCATGAAACAAGCACTCTTAGAGAAGTTGTTTCTAACTTCAAGAGTCATTCTCTTGAGGAAACGGTTTAGAGGCATCCAACAAAATCAAGGTGAGTCGTTTCCAGCTTATTATGAACGTTTTAAAACTCTTGTTGCTTCATGTCCACAGCACCAAATGAAGGAAGAGCTGCTCATTCAATACTTCTACGAAGGACTCTGATAGGGGCATATTTATGCAACTTAGCTAGCTTGTTTTCGTGCATTTATGTTGCTATTCCTTAGTTATTTTAGTGTTTAAAGTAATTTTCGTGCAATTTCGGGTCCTAAAGACAAAGTATGCATGAAAGTGCATTTTGCAGCCTTTTGGAGCAAAATTGGCCTTGGAATGGATATCACATGCTTGGAGCAAAAGGAATGGACGAAATTGAAGAATTGAAGATGTTAGGATTCCTAATCAACGAAGGATTCCTAATCAAGGAAGGATTCCTAATCAAGGGAGGATTCCTAATTGAAGATGGATTCCTACTCAAACAAGGATTCCTACTTGAAGTAGGAAAGTTAAGCCAAGGTTTCCTATTTTGGTTTGACCTTTCCTAATCCTAAATGTCCCAAAGTTCCAGCAACATTGAAGGCCTCCGATGCATTTTAGGACATAAACCAAAGGTTCTAGAACACTCAAATGCTCTTGCCGCACCTTGTCATTGTTTCCCTATCCTTGCTGTGCAAGGGATCCTTTACTTGCCTAATTTTTGAACCTAAAATCAGTAAGGAAACCCTTTTTCCTTGCCTTGCAAGGCATTCCCTTGCCCTTTCCATCTCTGCCACGCCTTGTTGCCCAATTTCATTGGGATTCTGACTTTAATTCTTATTTCCTTTAAAGTTTTGGTTTAATTTATGTTACCTAATTTATTTCCTAGCTTTAATTACCCACCCTAAAGTCTTTAAATAAGCCTTCCTTAGCCGCACCAAGGGGATTGATGGACCATTCTACACAATCAGCCACAGAATACCCTTTGCCGCAGACCATTCATTTCCTAAACTTTCATCCCTTCATCCAAACACATCCATACACATCCATAGTCTCTTGTGCCGCAGCAAGGTGGGGAAGAAGAAGAGCCTTTGGCGTTTCAAGCTTGAAGATTAGAGCGTTTTAGGTGTACTTCGTTCTTTTGTTCAATGTCTACTTTGTTATTACTTTCTGATTCTGCTATAACCAGGAGTGGCTAAACCCCTAGTTTGCTAGGGGGAAGTTTGAAGCCATGAACATGCTTGAGATATGAATTGATTTCCTCCAATTGTGATTTGATAAGTTGTGATTGCAATTCAATTAACTGTTTTATTCATAACTGATTCTTGTATGTTGATTAAGGATGCATACTTAGTTTTCATGCTTGAGTTTGATGCTAGAATATAAATGAGTTTCACCTAATCGTTACAAGTGGTTAAATCGATTTGTATGCAAGTATGACATGTGTGGAGAAGAACCCTCTAGCTAGCCCATCATCCATAGTTTTACCCAAATTCGTGCAGATTTCATTAGTTCTTTAATTTACTTCTTTTGTTTTCAAATTCGCCAAAACCCAATCCCCCTTTACTTTGTTGAGTCATATTAGTTAGAAACTGATTTAGTTTGTGTTTTTAAGTGTTTTGAGTCTAGTCAAAACCTATTTTCGTCCAAATTTACTCTTAGTGGCAAATTTGAGTCTTTTAGCTTGTTTTGTGCTGTTTTGAGTTTTTTTAGTTGTTTTAGTGTTTTAGAGTTTAGTTTTGCATTCTTTGAGTCTAGTTTAGTGTTTTAAACTTAGTTTTACATTTTTGAGTCAGTTTCAAGTGTTTTAGCAATCCCTCCTAATCCCCGGTCTAGAACGATCCCACTTATACATATACTACAATTGTCAAAAGAGGGTTTAATTTCTGTGCTTATATATTTTGCATCAAATTTTTGGCTCCGGTGCCGGGGATTAGCAACTTTGCTAATCCCTTGTTTCTTTTTCATGTGTTTTTGTTTCAGTTTCTGACTTTGTTTTGTTTCTTGTTTTTAGGTACTAGTTTATGACTCGGAGTTCTCAAACTGTTCGTAAGAATATCTTGGACTTTGACGACGATTTTGAGAGAACTTTGAGAAGGCAGAGAAACCAACAAGAATCTAATCCACCTAGCCCTGAACCTGAGCTTGAAGAACACGTGCTAGAAGAGGAAGAAGACTCCACGGCAAGAAATTTCGAAGAACCACAAGCCATGGCAGCGGACAACCGAACAATTAAGGAGCTTTCTGCCTCGGGATTGAACAATGCTACACCTTTATGCATCCAATACCCTAGGGCGGCTGAAGACAAGACCAATGAATTCGAATTGAAGTCTAGCTTGTTGCACCGCATTCCCAAATTCCATGGGCTGGACAAGCATCTGAAAGAGTTCGAAGTGGTGTGTTCAAGCATGACTTCGATCAATGTCGATGGCAACAATTTGAAGATGAAGGCCTTTCCCTTCTCTCTTCTAGAGAAGGCTAAGGATTGGTTATACGAATTAGCCCTTGGAACCGTCACTTCTTGGGAAAGCATGAAGAGGGCATTCTTAGAGAAGTTCTTCCCTACTTCAAGAATCATCCTTTTGAGGAAGAAGACTAGCGGAATCTAGCAAAGCCAAGGCGAGTCATTTCCAGCGTATTATGAGCGTTTCAAAAGCCTTGTTGCATCATGTCCTCAACACAGAATGAAAGAAGAGCTTTTAGTTCAATACTTTTATGAATGCCTTCTTCCCATTGAAAGGCAAATGGTAGATGCTTCAGCAGGAGGAGCATTGGTGGACAAAACACCTATGGCAGCCAAGACACTAATTGCAAACCGTGCATTGAATTCACAACAATACAAAGGCATTGGGCAAAGAGACACCCCACGGCAGCAAGTGAATGAGGTAAGTTCCACATCCGACATTCAATCCCAATTAGTTAATCTTAC
Source organism: Heteromeles arbutifolia (assembly GCA_024362995.1). NCBI lineage: Eukaryota > Viridiplantae > Streptophyta > Magnoliopsida > Rosales > Rosaceae > Heteromeles > Heteromeles arbutifolia. The sequence continues at coordinate 29,148,111 of JANCRC010000002.1, read as the reverse complement.
TTTTATTGTGTCTCAGATGGTTGAAGGGATGCGGATGCGAGGACCTAGTGTGTGTGGTGTGTGTTCTATCCAAGGACACTCCTCTAAGAAGTGCCCTCAATTGATTGAGAATGGTGGATGGGAATCTGCCAATGCCGTGGGTTTTGGAAGCCAAAATCAGCAACGGAATGATCCATACTCTAATACCTACAATCCGGGCTGGAGAGATCATCCGAATTTCAAATGGAGGGAGCCCCAACAATCTCAACAATAAGGAGGTTTTAGGCAGCAACCCCCAGGCTTCTACACTAAGCCATTCGCACCAACACAAGCCCCACAACAATCCGCCCAAAACACTTCAGGTACTTCTTTGGATAATGACACACTTCTTAAGTTACTCACTAATTTGTCTCAGGGGCAAGAACATCAAACCAAAGCAATGCAAAACCAAGACAAAAGGGTGGACCAATTGGAGAAGCAAATTGGGTAGATTGCAGAGTTTGTGGGACAGTTTCGAGACCCAGAAAAACTCCCTAGCTCAACGGTTGCAAATCCAAAGGGAGGTTTCGAATCTGCCAAAGCAATCATCTTAAGAAGTGGCAAGGAAGTTGGGGCAGGTTCACAACCATCAAGATCAGGTCACAAGGAAGATGAAAGATTGCAATTTGAAGAGGAGGAATCCACCCCACAGATGCGAAATATATAAGCACACAAATTAAACCCATTTTTGACAATTGTAGTATATGTATAAGTAGGGATCGTTCTAGACCGGGGATTAGGAGGGAATGCTAAAACACTTGAAATTGACTCAAAAACATAAAACTAAGTTTAAAACACTAAACTAGACTCAAAGAATGCAAAACTAAACTCTAAAACACTAAAACAACTCAAAAGACTCAAAACAGCACAAAACAAGCTAAAAGACTCAAATCTGCCACTAAGAGTAAATTTGGACGAAAATAGGTTTTGACTAGACTCAAAACACTTAAAACAGAAACTAAATCAGTTTCTAACTAATATGACTCAACAAAGTAAAGGGGGATTGGGTTTTGACGAATTTGGGTAAAACTATGGATGATGGGCTAGCTAGGAGGTTCTTCTCGACACATGACACACTTGCAAACAAAACGATTTCCAGTTGCTTTTCAATAAACCATGAATTCTCAAGTCCCCAGATTAACTGTGAATTGCACTAATTAGCCCTCAGATTTTCCTAATTTCATTGAATTGGATGATTGCATACAACAACCCAAAGCATTCTCCACAAGTTCCCTACATGAGTTGCATAATAGAGATACAAGCAAAGATCATTAAGTTCTATGAAAATCATAAGCATTGACGAGGCACTTGTAACTATGAATTGCATGAAACTTATGCCAAGAATTTACTTAATGCGATTGTGACTAGCAACTTTCACAACTTATGAATATAAGTTCATAACAATTAGGTGAAACTCCCTTACATCCTAGCATCAGATTTATGCATGAAAATTAAGCGTGCACTCTCAACCAACACACACAAATCAGTTTTAATTCAAACGGATAAGTAAATTGAATTCACAACTTATGAATCACAACTAGATGTAATCAAATCATATTGCAAGTATAACCATGGTTTCGAATTTCCCCCTAGCTAAGAGGGGTTTAGTTCCTCATACTCACAAAACAAAGATTATTGAATTGAAACATTGAAAACAAAAGAAAGATTACACCTAAAATGTTCCAGCAATCCTAACTCGAATGGCAAGCACGTCCAAGGGCTCTCCTCCTTCCTCTTTGTTGCGGCACAAGGTTTTGTGGTGAGTTTTTGTGGTTATGAATGGTGTAGAAGGCTGGGTTTATGGTTAGGATAGGTGTATGGTGCGACAAGGGGTGAATAAGGTCAGAAACTATGGAGAATGGTGAAGGATGGATGCGGCAGAGAGTAGGGGTTGATTTCTAGCGTGAATGGGTGAATGAATGGATCCTTGGTGCGGCTAAGGAAGGTTTATTTGAAGGCTTTAGGGAAATAAAAGCTAGGAAATAATTTAGGTAACAGAAATTAAGTCAAAAGCTTCTAGAAAGAGGAAATAAAATCAGGAAACTAAGGGAAAGATGCTAAGATATGCGGCAAGGACTTAAATTAAAAGGGAAATGTGTTTTAATGCAGGAAATAGGAAAGAGGGACTCTCCCTTGCACGGCAAGGAAGAGGAAACCAAGAACAAGGTGCGGCAAGGGTCCATAGGTGTTCTAGATCCTTTAGTTTGTGTCCTAGAATGCATAAGAGGCCTTCAAGGTTGCTGGAATTTAGGGACATTTAGGATTAGGAAAGGTCAAACCAAAATAGGAAACCTTGGCTTAACTTTTCCTACTTCAAGTAGGAATCCTTGTTTGAGTAGGAATCCATCTTCAATTAGGAATCCTCCTTTGAGTAGGAATCCATCTTCAATTAGGAATCCTCCTTTGAGTAGGAATCCATCTTCAATTAGGAATCCTTTGTTGATTAGGAATCTAACATCTTCAAATCTTCAATTTCGTCCATTCCTTTTGCTCCAAGCATATGATATCCATTCCAAGCTCAATTTTGCTCCAAAAGGCTCCAAAATGCACCTTCTTGCATACTTTGTCCTTAGAACCTGAAAACACACGAAAATGGCTTAAAAGACTAAAATAACTAAGAAATAACAACGTAAATGCACAAGAACATGCCAACTAAGTCGCCTAAATATGCTCCTATCAAATTTCCCCACACTTAGCTTTTGCTAGTCCTCGAGCAAAACGAAACAACAAAACAAAACCAAGTAAACAAAACACACTCTAATCCTTCCAACATTTGCCTCAGGGATTTCCAACACACATGACATGTTAAAAATCATCATTCCCACAGATTTTAGTCAACTTAACACTTGAGCACATACTTAATCATAGTCACCACTTACTAGTTCACATTTAACCAATTAAAACGATGTTTTGAATGTAGTAACATGCCTTAGAGAATTCCCTCAATTCCTTACTAGATATGCACTCAATTTTCACTCAGATTTTCTGAGTACACACCCTACACTAGGTATATGTGAGAAGATTGATGTAAACATGAAAACTAGTATTCACATATGTTATAGCAAAGAAAGCAATTTCTGGAGTTAATAAGCATGTTTAGATATGATCTCATGAATGGAATGCTACTACTTAGATGCGAGAACCAGTGACACCATATGCTCATACCAATTCCAAACTCCACATATTGAAATACACAACACTTAAGATAGAAGTTAAGGGTTGAAATGGGGCTAAGGGAATTGGTTAACAAAGAAAGGTAAGGATAAACAAAGGTTCTTGAAGCGATAGTAAGCAAAGCAATGAAATTGACACTTGGAATTCACTTTTAGAATGCAGAAATTAACTTTTAAACACAAAGGGAGATTCAAGGAACACTTAGGGCCGAATTCAATGTTTTGGTTTTCAACTCTTTTTCACTCTTTTCACAACTTTTCTTTTTTTCTTTTTCTTTTTCCACAAATTTTCTTTTCTTTTGAAGCACAAAATGTAGAACTGAGCTTAAAAAAACCAATCCTTCCCCCACACTTGATTTTCTGCATAATGTAGATCAAAAGGAATTCATTCTAAGTGATGCTTCACTATCCTTTAAGAACAAAGGGTATGGATAGTCCTAATTGATAGGAGCATATTTATGCGACTTAGCTAGCTTGTTTTCATGCAGTTATGTTGTTATTTCTTAGTTATTTTAGTCTTTTAAGCCATTTTCGTGTGTTTTCAGGTTCTAAGGACAAAGTATGCAAAAAGGTGCATTTTGGAGCAAAATTGGGCTTAGAATGGTTATTACATGCTTGGAGCAAGGTGGATGGACGAAATTGAAGACCAAAAGAGGCTAGAAAGGTGCTAGAAGTCAAGAGAAATCAGTTTGGAAGCTTGCAAGACAAAGAAAAACACAAATTGACCCACTCCTACAAAGGTGGCGCCTTGTCCCTGATGTGAAATTAGATTGCACTCAAACTTAAACCCTTATCAATGTAGTATGTGAAAGTAGGGATTGTTCTAAGCCGGGGATTAAAGGGATTGCTAATCTACACAAATTAGACTCTAAAACAATAAACTGGACTTTAAACAATGAAAACAAGTACTAGGGATTAGTTTGGACGAATTTTAACTCTAGACAACTTAAAACAACCTAACTTGACTCAAATAACCCAAAACAAACTTAAAACAACAAATAGAACTCAACTGGACAGATTTTGGACACTAGAGACTCAAAACAGACTGAATAGACCTAAAACACACAAAACAAGTTATTTAGACTCTAACCTGCAACCTAAGATTGATTTGGACGAAATTAAGACTCAAATTGACTCAAAAGACTAGAAAACACAAATTCTTACAAATTTAGACTAACTTAACACAAATTAAGAGTAGGGGATTGATTGACAACGGATTTAACTTAAACAAGACAGAATTGTAAACTAGACTTAGTTTTGTATGAAATTGGTGATTTAAATGGGTGAATGGCTAGCTAGAGGGTCCTTCTCCACACATGACACATATGCAACACAAATCGATTTCCATTTATTCTTTCTATAAACCATGAACCTCAACGCCCCAAGTTAACTGTGATAGCACTGCTTTAACTCTCAGATTTTCCTAAATTCATTGAATTAGATGGCATACGCATCATCAACCCAAATTATTCTCTAATAGTTCTCTACATGAAAAGCATAATAGAAATACAATCAAAGATCATTAAGCTCTGTGAAAATCATAAGCATTGACAAGGCATTCGTGACTATGAAAAGCATGACAGTCCTGCCAGGAATTTACTTAACGCGATCGTGACTAGCAACCTCCACTACTTATAAATATAAGTTTGTAACTATTAGGTGAAACTCCTTTATATTTTAGCATCAAATCCTAGCATGCAAACTAAGTGTGCACCCTCAATCAACATACAAGAATAAGGTTTCAATCAAACAGTTAAGCAAATTGCATTCACGATTTATGAACTAATAACTGGATGTAATCAATTCATATCACATATATGTTCATGGCTTTGAATTCTCCCCTAGCTAAAACGAGTTTAGTTCCTTATGTTCACAATAAAACAAAGATAAATTAATTTAAACATTGAAAGCAAAAGATAGAATACACCTAGAAACGATCCAACAATCCAAGGCTTTGAATGGCAGGCATGGCACTAAGGGATTCCTCTCCTTTCTCCTTGCTAAGCTGCGGCACAATGAAGGCTGTTTGGTGAATGGTGTGAATTGTGGTCTGATGGTAGAGGGTGGCAGAGAATGATGTAGAGGGTGGTGGTTTGAATGGTGTGGCATAAAATTGTATTTATAGGGCTAGGGATTACTTGGCCTAGGTTGTCAAGGAAAAGGATTTAGGACTCCAATCCAACAAGGAAAAGGCCTTCTAGAAAGGTTAGGGCGCCAGATTATTAGGGCTTCTAGAAAGGAGTGTTGTGGCATGTTTCTAGAAGGAAAAGTCCTCCTAAAAATAGGTTTTAGGTATCCTAATATGAAAAGGAGTCCCTCTTGAAGCTGGAATTAAGGTAGGATAAGATAAGATAAGGTTAGTTTGGATAAGATAAGGTTGGATAAAGTTTTGGATAATGTTCCTTCTTTTTAGCTGATTCCTTATCTTCAATGACTTGAATTAATTTCTTCAACTCTTTTGCACATTCCTAGCCTCTCTTAAACTTCAAATTCGTCCATCCATTTTGCTCCCTACTTGTGCTATCCATTCCAAGCCCAAAACTGCTCTAAAATGCTCCAAATTGCATCTTTTTGCCAACTTTGCTTCTTGGACCTAAAAACACACGAAAATGACTTAAGACACTATAATAAGCAACAAATAACTAAGTAAATGCAAGAAAACACACTAACTAAGTCGCATAAATGTGCTCCTATCAGTCCCCTTTGTGTTCCCTCCTTGTCTCCTCTTGTTAAAACATTTCCCCTTGCCATGTTTCCTTATCCCTAAACCATGTAAAAACCTTTCCTTTTCCCCTTAGGACATTGCAAAACATGTTCCCTTATCCCCTAGGATCCAGCCGCACCTTTCCCTTCACATTCTTTACCTTGCCGCACAAGATAACCCATTCCATTTAGAATTAGGACCTTTGCTGCACCTAAATCAGGAAGGAAACCCTTTTTCCTTGCCTTGCAAGGCATTCCCTTGCCCTTTCCCTCTCAGCCGTACCTTGTTACCTATTTTCTTTGGGATTTTGGTTCTAATTTCTTATTTCCTTTAAGTTTTAGAATAATTCCTGATTACCTAATTTAATTTGGAGCCTTGTTCTTTAAATACCAAGTCTTGCAGCACCTAGGGGGATCGATTCATTCACCCATTCATCCATTCACGCTAGAAATCAATCCACACCTCTGCCGCAACTCCCATTGAACCTAAAACACATTCCTGAGCCCAAAACACATCCCATACACTTCACCCACCTTTGTGCCGCAGCAAGGAGAAAGAAGGAAGGACTATTGGATGTTCGAGCTTGATTGTTGGAGCATTCTAGGTGTAATTCGTTCTATGTTTACAATGTTTAATTTCTTTTCCTTTCATTTTGCTGTGAACATGAGTGGCTAAACCCTTCTTGGCTAGGGGTGATTTCAAAGCCATGATTATGTGTGCAATTTGAGTTGATAAATTCCAGTTACGAATTCTTGAATCGTGAATGCAATTGGCTTAACTGTTTGATTGATAACTTATTTGTGTTTGTTGATTGAGGGTCGACACTTAATTGGCATGCATAAATCTGATGCTAGAGTATAAGGGAGTTTCACATAATCGTTACAAACTTATATTCATATGTAGTGAAGGTTGCTAGTCACGATCGCGTTAAGTTCAATTCCTAGCATGAGTGACATGATGTCATAGTTGCAAGTGCTTTGTCAATGCTTATGATTTTCATTGAACGTAATGATCTTTGATTGTATCTCTACTATGATGTCATGTAGGGGACTTTTGAAAAATACTTTGGGTTGTCGAATGATGTCATCCAATCCAATAATACAAGGAAAATCTGAGGGTTAACTAGTGATGTCACGGTTAATTTGGGACATTGTCGTTCATAATTCAATGAAGGAGTAACTGGAAATCGAGTCGTTTGCATACATGTCATGTGTGGAGAAAGAGCCTCTAGCTAGCCCATCATCCATCTTATTCCCCAAATTCGTTTTAAAAGCTGTTTAGTTTTACAATCTATTTGTTTTACTTAAATTCGTCCAAAACAAAATCCCCCTTTACTTTTTTGTTTCAAATAGCTTTAAACTTGTTTTGTTTGTGTTTTTAAGTGTTTTAAGTCAAATCCAACCCTTATTTTCGTCCAAAATTGTGTTTAGTGTTAGAAACTGCCTAGTTAGTGTCTTTAGGCAGTTTTGAGTGTTTTTAGCTTATTTTGAGTCTTGTGAACTTGTTTTGAGTCTTTTGAGTCTTTTCAAACGTTTTTATCTTTGTTCTACTATTTTTGAGTCAATTTTAAGGTTTTAGCAAGCCCTCCTAATCCTCGGTCTAGAACGATCCCTACTTGCATCTTTACTACAATTTGACAACAAGATGGCTTAATTTGTGTGCTGTTTTACATCGCATCCTAATCTGGGCCAGGTAAGGATAATGTGGTTAACAAAGAAAATAGGCTAAACAAAACTCAAACGGGGTTAAACCTACAAGACATATGAAGTAGAAGGGTACGGCTGTTTGGCTGTAGTAGCAACTAAACAACTTCATCTTGTTTATGTGTTATGCAAATCAATGTCATGCTTTGAATGATATGGGCATGAGTTCTAGCATTTGGAACTATAATGATGAAAATGCATTCTAAGTAGCAACCAAGCAAAGAATAATGAGATCATGCAACGACTTTAGAAAACAAGAATGCACATATTATTAACTCTCCAAAGAACGTTTCATGCTCAAGTCTCACAGGGTTGTAGCGTTAATTGGAGTTCCTTCCTCCAAGCATGTTACAAAAATTGATTTTTCCTTTATGATTGCATGTGAATTCATAAATTATACCACAACCAAGCATAAACGAAAGAGTAAATCAAACTTTCATCCATGTTTATAACTCTCTTTAACAGTCATGTAATTAAAAACCAAATCCTCATCATTGTGTTGGAAGGTACCCTAAGACACAAACAAACACACAAAAACAACTCTTTTTAGGTTTTTCAAAACAATTTTTCAAATTTTTATGAGATTTTCGGATTTTTATGTTAAGACACTAAAACATTCCAAAACAGCGTAAAAACACTTAAAAACAGCAAGCAACAACTTTTGAAGTAATGGGTGATAAAATCCCACGAATTTGCATCAAAAACACTTATTTACCCCCCCACACTTAAATCAAACATTGTCCTCAATATTTCAAGCATACACGTACACAAACACAAGGAAACAAACAATTAACGAATAAATACACTCATCATGGCAGAATAGAAACAACAACAAAGAGAAGGGTTTAGGAACGCAAATCTTGAAGTGGAGTGTTTCCTAGATCTTCCTTTGGTGAATGCATGGGTTGCCTCCCAAGTAGCGCTTGCTTTAATGTCTTGCAGCCGGACGAGGACCTTATTCACTTCCCATTGGAGCCCACGGCATGCTCCTCAAAGTGCTCGTAGTAAGGCTTCAAACAGTGTCCGTTCACTTGGAATGCATGACCTGTTTTGAGACTTTGAATCTGGATTGCACCATAAGGAGATATGTTAGTAATAACAAACGGTCCAATCCACTTAGAACGTAACTTACCGGGAAACAAACATAGACGGGAATTGAACAATAGCACTTTCTGCCCCATGGAGAATGTTTTGCCACAAATCATTTTGTCATGGAAAGGCTTGGTCTTCTCCTTGTAAATGCGAGCATTCTAATACGCCTCATTCCATATCTCATCAAGTTCATGTAATTGGAGTTTCCTCTGACTTCCCGCTGCACCTAAGTCCTTGTTGAACTTCTTGACTGCCCAATGAGCTCTGTGCTCCAATTCGACGGGGAGATGGCATGGCTTTCCATAGATGAGCCGAAATGGTGACATCCCAATGGGTGTTTTGTATGCCGTACGATATGCCCACAATGCATCATCTAAACGTAAGCTCCAATCCTTCCTTGTTAGTCCAATGGTCTTTTCCAAAATCTGCTTGATTTCTCAGTTATAAACCTTGGCTTAGCCATTCATTTGAGGATGGTAAGGTGTAGAAACCTTATGGTTGACATTGTACTTCCTAAACAATGCCTCAATGGTCCGATTGCAAAAGTGAGACCCTCCATCACTTATGATTACTCGTGGCATGCCAAACCTTGCAAATATGTTAGTTCTAATGAAATCTGCAACCACTTTAGAATCATTAGTCCGGGTGGCTTTTGCTTCCACCCACTTTGACACATAATCAACCGCAAGCAGAATATACATGAAACTATACGAGGAAGGGAAGGGACCCATAAAATCAATACCCCAAACGTCAAAAATTTCAACATTGAGGATGGAAACCTGCCGCATTTGATCTCTTGCACTTGTATTTCCTGTTCTTTGGCATTTATCACATGTTAAGCAAAAAGTTCTAGCATCCTTAAAGATACTAGGCCAATAGAATCCACATTGTAACACCTTAAGTGCTGTTCTTTGTATGCCAAAGTGACCACCACATGCATATGTATGACAAAAGCTTAAAATTGAATGAAACTCAAAATCATGCACACATCGACGTACAATCTGATCAGGGCAATATTTCCACAAATATGGATCATCCCATACATAAAACCGTGCATCATGTCTGAGCTTATCACGTTGGGGTCTAGTGAAAGTGCTTGGGATTCTTTTAGACACCAAAAAGTTGACCAAATCGGCATACCAAGGTTCACTTACGTTAATGGATAGCAATTGTTCATCAGCAAACGTTTCAACAATGGGTAAGGACTCCTCATTATGCACCATACAACGTCCGGGAGGCATAGTAGATGACATGCGGCCTTTTATCCTTCCTTTGTCCTAAAATAGTCCCTAAAGCATAATCGGATGCGTCACACATGAGCTCGAAAGGAAGGCTCCAATCAGGTGGAATAATAATTGGGGCCATGGTCAGCAACTCCTTGAGTTGTTTGAAGGATGCCGTGCATTCCTCATTGAAATCAAACGCCACATCTTTTTGAAGGAGCCGGCAAAGAGGTTGGGAAACCTTTGAGAAATCTTTGATGAATCATGGATAGAAACCTGCATGTCCAAGAAAAGAACGAACCTCTCTAACCGAAGTAGGAGAAGGTAAGTGACGTACAAGATCTATCTTCGACTTATCAACCTCAATACCGTTTTCAGAGATGATATGACCTAAAACTATGCCTTCTTTAACCATGAAATGACATTTTTCCCAATTGAGAGCAAGGTTAGTTTCAACGCATCGTTTTAAGATCAAACTGAGATTATGCAAACAACTATCGAATGAATCACCAAAAACGCTGAAATCATCCATAAAAACTTCAATAATTTTCTCAATATAATCTGAAAATATGCTCATCATGCATCTTTGAAATATGGCAGGTGCATTGCATAAACCAAATGGCATGCGACGATAAGCAAATGTACCAAAGGGACATGTGAAAGTGGTTTTTTCTTGGTCCTCGGGTGCTATAACAATTTGATTATAACCAGAATAACCATCAAGAAAACAATAAAATGCATAACCCGCTAACCTTTCAAGCATTTGATCAATGAACGGCAAAGGGAAGTGATCCTTCCTTGTGGTGGCGTTGAGCTTCTGATAATCGATACAAACCCTCCAACCTGTTTGGATTCGAGTAGGCACAAGCTCATTTTCGGCATTCTTTACCACTATCACGCCAGATTTCTTTGGAACGCAATGAACGGACGAAACCCAACGACTATCCGAGATTGGATAGATCACCCTACAATCAAGTAGCTTGATTATCTCTTTCTTCACAACTTCCATCATTGGAGGGTTGAGTCGGCGTTGGGCCTCTCGAGATGTTTTAGACCCTTCCTCCAAAAGTATACGATGCATATAAGTTGTAGGGCTGATTCCTTTGATGTCAGCCAATGTCCACCCAATTGCCGTTTTGTACTCCTTTTAACACCCTCACCAATTTGTTCTCCTCTTGTGCCGTGAGTATGCTTAAGATGATGACGGGCAACATCTCACCATCTCCTCAGAAAACGTACTTTAAATGGCTTGGCAATGGCTTAAGTTCAAGTGTAGATGGCTGCACAACTGATGGAAGTAACTTATTAGCCGAAACTGAAATTGAAATTGGGTCCAAAAACTTACCAGATTGTGGTGACAATGATTCGAGGGCAGCCACCATCTCAATTACATCACCATTAGGGGGCACGGTAGGGGAAAGGTTATGCCTGCTGGGGGGGTGCATGGTTGCTGCTCCATTGTTTTGAATGTCCATTCCTCGTGCAATGACCAATTCAAGTGCATCTTCATTCAATTGTTCAAAATGGTCTTGCGCCAAAGAGTCAATTACATCAATAGAAAAACATGAGTGATCCTCACTAGGATACTTGATAGAATCCGAAAGATTGAAATTAATAACTTCCCCATCAAATTCCATCGTCAAAGTTCCATTAAACTCATCAATCTTAGTACGGGCAGTTTTCATGAATGGCCTTCCAAGAAGGATGGGCAATGAAGGGGAATGGTCCAACCCATCCATTTCAAGCACGTAGAAGTCTGCCGGAAAGATTAAGTGATTGACCTGCACTAAAACATCTTCCAAAACTCCCTTTGGACAGGCATTAGATCGATCGGCCAATTGTATAATCACACCATCATTTTTCAACTCGCCTAAGTCCATAGATGCATAAATTGAACATGGCATGACATTTATAGATGCATCTAAGTCTAACATGGCAGATTCAAAACGAGTATTGCCAATAACACAAGGAATTGTAAAACTACCGGGATCCTTGCATTTAGGGGGTAGTTTGCGTTACAAGATGGTTGAGACATTTTCACCTACCTTTACAACCTCCTTGGTTGAAATTCTCTTCCTAGTGGTGCAAAGTTCTTTCAAAAACTTAGCATACCTTGGAACTTGCTTGATTGCATCAAGGAGTGGAATGTTGACTTAAACTTGGCATACTTTGGTTGCATGAATCTGCGAGGAAAAGGTACATTCGACGGAATAACTTTAGTAGGAACTGAATTGGACACGTTCCTACCTTTATTGGATAGATTGGACGATTTAAGATCAATGGGGGCCTGGGCAAAGGTGTTTCCACCCTTGCCATGGGTAGGGTGGATTCCTCCTCTTCAAATTGCCATCTTTCATCTTCCTTGTGATCTTGATAGTTGTGAACCTGCCCCAACTTCCTTGCCACTTCTTAAGATGATTGCTTTGGCAAATTGAAAACCTCCCTTTGGATTTGCAGTGGTTGAGCTAGGGAGTTTTCCTGGGTCTCGAAACTGTCCTACAAACTCTGCAATCTGCCCAATCTGTTTCTCCAGTTGATCCACCCTTTTGTCTTGGATTTGCATTGCTTTGGTTTGATTTTCCTGTCCTTGAGACAAATTGGTGAGTAACTTAAGAAGTGTGTCATTATCCAAAGAAATACCTGAAGTGTTCTGGGTAGATTGTTGTGGGGCTTGGGTTGGTGCGAATGGCTTAGTGTAGAAGCCCGGGGGTTGCTGCCTAAAGCTTCCTTGTTGTTGGGATTGTTGGGGCTCCTTCCGTTTGAAATTCGGATGATCTCCAACCGGGATTGTAGGTACTAGAGAATGGATCGTTCCTTGGCTGGTTTTGGCCTCCAAAACCCACTGCATTGGCAGATTCCCATCCACTATTCTTAATCAGTTGCAGGCACTTCTCAGAGGAGTATCCTTGGATAGAACACACACCACACACACTAGGTCCTTACATTCGCATCCCTTCGGCCATCTGAGACACAATGGAAGTAAGCTTAGCTAATTGGGATTGAATGTCAGATGTGGAACTTACCTTATTCACTTACTGCCGTGGGGTGTCCCTTTGCCCAATGCCTTCGTATTGTTGTGCATTCAATGCACGGTTTGCAATTAGTGTCTTGGCTGCCATAGGTGTTTTGTCCACCAACGCTCTTCCCACTGAATCATCTAGCATTTGCCTTTCAATGGGAAGAAGGCCTTCATAAAAGTATTGAAGTAAAAGCTATTCTTTCATTTGGTGTTGAGGACATGATGCAACAAGGCTTTTGAAACGCTCATAATACGCTGGAAATGACTCGCCTTGGCTTTGCTGGATTCTGCTAATCTTCTTCCTCAAAAGGATGACTCTTGAAGTGGGGAAGAACTTCTCTAAGAATGCCCTCTTCATGCTCTCCCAAGAAGTGACGATTCCAAGGGCTAATTCCTATAACCAATCCTTAGCCTTCTTTAGAAGAGAGAAGGGAAAGGCCTTCATCTTCAAAATGTTGCCATCAACATTGATCGGAGTCATGCTTGAACACACCACTTCGAACTCTTTCAGATGCTTGTTGGATCTTCCATGGACAGCCCATGGAATTTGGGAATGTGGTGCCATAAGCTAGACTTTAATTTGAATTCATCGGTCTTGTCTTCAGCCGCCCTAGGGTATTGGATGCATAAAGGTGTAGCATTGTCCAATCCCGTGGCAGAAAGCTCCTTAATTGTTCGGTTGTCCGCTGATGCAAAATATACAAGCACACAAATTAAACCCTCTTTTGACAATTGTAGTATATGTATAAGTAGGGATTGTTCTAGACCAGGGATTAGGAGGGATTGCTAAAACACTTGAAATTGACTCAAAAACGTAAAACTAAGCTTAAAACACTAAACTAGACTCACAGAATGCAAAACTAAACTCTAAAACACTAATCAAAGGGGTTAAACCTACAATACATATGCTAAGGGTTAAGGCTTTTTAGCTCTAGTTTAACTAAACAATTTCATCTTGTTATTTGATATGCTAATCAATTTTATGCCTTGAATGAAACGAATATGAGTTCTAGTATTTGGATCTAAAGTGATGAAACGCATTCTAAGTAGTAAGCAAGCAAAGAATGATGAGATCATGCAATGACTTTAGAAAACAAGAAATCACAGATTAATAACTCTCCAAACGAAGTTTAGGCTCAAGTCTCTCAAGGTTGTAGCGTTAGTTTGAGTTTCTTCCTTCAAGCATGTTACAAAAACTGATTTTTTTTCTTTTTCTTTTTGTGATTACATATGAATTCATGAATGTCAACTATACCCAAGCATAAACCAAAGAGCATATCAAACTTCAATCCATGTTTGTAACTTTCTTTAACAGTCATGTAATTAAAAACCAAATCCTCATCATTGTGTTGGAAGGTACCCTAAGACACAAACACACAAAAACAACTCTAAAACGACTCTTTTTGTTATTTTTCAAAACTTTTTTCAAATTTTTTTTCAAATTTTCGTATTTTCTGCTATAAGACACATTAAAACACTTCAAAACACACTAAAAACACTTAAAACAGTGAAAAACAACTTTAGAAGTGATAGGTGATAAAATCCCACGAAAATCATGCAAAAACAGCTTGTTTAGCCCCCCACACTTAAACCAAACATTGTCCTCAATCTTTTAAACATAGACTCACACACAAGCAAACAAACAACACAACTAACAAACATAACAAAGATAGCAAAGTAAAAGCAATAAAGAGTAGGGTTTAGAAACGCAAATCTGGTTGTAGGGCTGAAGCGTCGAAGTTCTTCTTTATTTGAATGCATGCGTTGCCTCCTAAGAAACGCTTGCTTTAATGTCTTCCAGCCGGACGATACCTACGGTTAAGCTTCATTAGAGCGCTCGGCATGGAGGGGTATGTCTTCCATAATGTGCTCCACGAAATGCTCATAGTAGGGCTTCAAAAGATGTCCATTCACCTTGAACTCTTGCCCCGTCTTCAAACTTTGGATTTAAACTGCGCCATGAGGAAAAGCATCAGTAATAACAAATGGTCCAATCCACCTCGAACGTAACTTACCTGGGAATAATCGAACTCGGGAATTGAAAAGTAAAACTTTCTGCCCATTTGAGAACGTTTTGGTTCGAATCATCTTGTCATGAAAGGCCTTCGTCTTCTCTTTGTAAATTTGAGCGTTCTCGTAAGCTTCGTTCCTAATCTCTTCAAGCTCGTTCAATTGAAGCTTTCTATGGATTCTTGAGGCATCTATGTCCATATTAAAGGTTTTGACTGCCCAATGTGCCTTGTGTTCTAATTCAACGAGAAGATGGCATGGTTTCCCATAGATGAGCCGAAATGGGGACATGCCAAGGGGTGTTTTGTAGGCCATATGATACGCCTATAGTGCATCATTCAAGCGCAAACTCCAATCCTTCCTCGTTGGCCCGACTGTCTTCTCTAAAATTTGCTTGATCTCACGGTTTGAAACCTTGGCTTGCCCACTTGTTTGAGGATGATAAGGTGTAGAAACCTTATGCGTGACATTGTACTTTTTAAGTAACGCCTCAATGGTCCGATTGCAAAAGTGAGAGCCTCCATCGCTGATAAGTACTCGTGGCATGCCAAACCTTGCAAATATGTTAGTTCTAACAAAATTTGCAACCACTTTAGAATCATTAGTTCAGGTGGCTTTTGCTTCCACCCATTTCGAGACATAATCAACCGCAAGTAAAATATATGTAAAACCATGCGATGAAGGAAAATGACCCATAAAATCAATACCCCAAACATCAAAAATTTCAATAGTAAAGATAGAGGCTTGCGGCATTTGGTCCTTGGGGCCTATATTTCCCATTCTTTGGCAACGATCACAAGTCACACAATAAATTCTAGCATCCTTAAAGATCGTAGGCCAATAAAATTCACATTCTAACACTTTAAGGGCTATGCATTGTGCGCCAAAGTGTCCCCTGCATGCATAAGTGTGACAGAAAGTTAAAATTGAGTTAAACTCCAAATTATGCACACACATACGTATAATCTGATCGGGGCAGTATTTCCATAAATAAGGGTTATCCCAAACATAAAACCTTGCATCTTTCTTCAATTTATCACCTTGCTGCTTGTTTAGGGTGTTTGGAACTTGTTTAGTAACCAAATAGTTAACCAAATCGGCATACCATGGCACACTTACCTTAATGGACAGCAACTGCTCATTTGGAAATGTCTCAGGGATGGGAATTGGGTCTCCTTGACGCACTAATCATTCAAGCGCAAACTCCAATCCTTCCTCGTTGGCCCGACTGTCTTCTCTAAAATTTGCTTGATCTCACGGTTTGAAACCTTGGCTTGCCCACTTGTTTGAGGATGATAAGGTGTAGAAACCTTATGCGTGACATTGTACTTTTTAAGTAACGCCTCAATGGTCCGATTGCAAAAGTGAGAGCCTCCATCGCTGATAAGTACTCGTGGCATGCCAAACCTTGCAAATATGTTAGTTCTAACAAAATTTGCAACCACTTTAGAATCATTAGTTCAGGTGGCTTTTGCTTCCACCCATTTCGAGACATAATCAACCGCAAGTAAAATATATGTAAAACCATGCGATGAAGGAAAATGACCCATAAAATCAATACCCCAAACATCAAAAATTTCAATAGTAAAGATAGAGGCTTGCGGCATTTGGTCCTTGGGGCCTATATTTCCCATTCTTTGGCAACGATCACAAGTCACACAATAAATTCTAGCATCCTTAAAGATCGTAGGCCAATAAAATTCACATTCTAACACTTTAAGGGCTATGCATTGTGTGCCAAAGTGTCCCCTGCATGCATAAGTGTGACAGAAAGTTAAAATTGAGTTAAACTCCAAATTATGCACACACCTACGTATAATCTGATCGGGGCAGTATTTCCATAAATAAGGGTTATCCCAAACATAAAACCTTGCATCTTTCTTCAATTTATCACCTTGCTGCTTGTTTAGGGTGTTTGGAACTTGTTTAGTAACCAAATAGTTAACCAAATCGGCATACCATGGCACACTTACCTTAATGGACAGCAACTGCTCATTTGGAAATGTCTCAGGGATGGGAATTGGGTCTCCTTGACGCACTAATCTGCTTAGGTGGTCAACCACTACGTTTTCAACCCCTTTCTTGTCCCGGATTTCGATATCAAACTCTTGAAGTAAGAGCATCCATCGAATAAGCCTTGGTTTACCCTCCTTCTTCATAAGTAAGTATCTCAAAGCTGCATGATCAGAGTAAATAATGACTTTAGTACCAAGTAGATATGAACAAAATTTATCTAAAGCAAAGACAACGGCAAGAAGTTCTTTTTCTGCCGTAGAGTAGTTCAATTGAGCATCGTTCAAGGTCCTTGAGGCATAGTAGATGACATGCAGATTTTTGTCCTTCCTTTGTCCTAACACAGCTCCTAATGCATAGTCGGAAGCATCGCACATTAGCTCAAACGGAAGACTCCAATCTGGTGGCATAATGATTGGTGCCGTGGTTAGCATCTCTTTCAGTTGGTTGAAAGCCTTCTCACATTCCTCGTCAAACTTGAAAACCACTTCCTTTTGAAGGAGACGGCACAAAGGTTGAGAAATCTTCGAAAAATCCTTGATTAATTGCCTATAAAATCCTGCACGTCCAAGAAAAGAACGAACCTCTCTAACCGAAGTAGGAAAGGGTAAGTAGCATACAAGATCTATTTTCGATTTATCAACCTTAATTCTGTCACATCCCGGCCTGGGCGCAGCCACCTTCCGGGCCCGATCCACCACCATAGCACGATATTGTCCGCTTTGGGCTTACCATTCCCTCACGGTTTTGTTTCTGGGAACTCACGAGCAACTACCCAGTGGGTCACCCATCATAGGAGTGCTCTAGCCTCCTTCTCGCTTAACTTCGGAGTTCCTACAAAACCCGAAGCCAGTGAGCTCCCAAAAGGCCTCGTGCTAGGTAGGGATGGGAACATACATTTAAGGATCACTCCCTTGGGCGATGTGGGATGTCACAATCCACCCCCTAGGGGCCCGACGTCCTCGTCGGCACACACGCGGCCAGGGTTAGGCTCTGATACCAATTGACACACCCTGTCCTGAAGGAGGGCATGCTGGCCGTCACGTGAGAATGACGTAACCATTTACACATTTCGGAAGCTTTAAAGATACAATTACTAAGATATAACACCCGAAGGTGAATCCTACATTTGTGAATTCTGTCAGAACACCGTTGGATTCCTCGTGGCCACCAAAGCTCTGCTCTATCTCGAGCCTTGAGGGGCGCAAAACAAAGTTGAGTAGGTCAGTAAAACAAGTCTTTTCAAATCTTTCCTTTATCAAAGTTCTAACCCCTCGCTGTAAAACCTGTATACTTTCCCAGAAAATAGCATATATAAATATATATAGCTTCAAAAATCTCAAAACACCATTCTTTATCACTTTTTAGAAAATATGCCATGCCATGCGCCAAAAACATAATACGGAAGCATCAATATAAATCAGGTGAAATAATAAATCAACCGGAGACCCTGCAATGGTCCTGTACGGCTGATTCTAGAGCTCAATATCCAATCCAGCCGGAGTCACCAACTGTGACCTGTACGGCACTACACTGCACATAAGTCGGAACTACATGTAGTAGTCTGTACGACTAGGATGGTGTAATAATACGCTCTAGTGCTTCTCTCATCAATCATCTGTGCACATAATCTAGGGTCACCTACTAGTCGGAACCACCTCTAGTGGTCTGTACGACTAGCATGTCGGAACCACCTCTAGTGGTCTGTACGACTTACACCTACTTGGATCCAAGGTGAGCGTGTGGTGCGAGGTGAAAACATAAGCACTAACACCAGGGGTGCAGATTATGAACTATCAACATAAATCACATCAAACAATTCAATGAACCAAATATAACTCACCTGATACTCACCTGTGCGTCCGCAGCACCAATTCACATATATGCATTATATATCAATTCACATATCTCATATAAATTCTGTGCATGGCATTTCAAATCATACTTTCAAATCACATTTCATTTAAATAGATTTTCTGGGAAAAACTCATTTATATAGGTATATACAGAAAACAAAATTGCCCACTCACTGGTATGTCGAAGGGTCGTAACCCCCGTGACGCCTTTGATTACGTTCGTCCTTGGGATAGGTCTCACCTATATGCGAAACAACTATAAAAACATTATTTAAAGCACATAACCAACAATTCGAAATAACTTCTCATACAATGCTCAATTTTGGCATATGAATATGTCAACGCGATCTACACAACCTCACGAACATTGTGATATTTTTAAATTATTTTTCCTAGGGCTCACGCGCCCTCACGTGCCGGGGAGGCCACAGCCTCACGCGCCCCCCACGCGCATCATCTTCAACCTCCAGACGCCGGAACTGTGTAAATGGTTACGTCACTCTCACGTGACGGCCAGCATGCCCTCCTTCGGGACGGGGTGTGTCAAATTCCCTTTTCTGAAACGATATGCCCTAAAACTATGCCTTGTTTAACCATAAAGTGACATTTTTCCCAATTTAAAACAAGGTTAGTTTCAACGCATCGTTGCAAGATTAATGTGAGATTTTCCAAACAACCATTAAACGAATCACCAAATACACTAAAGTCATCCATGAAAACCTCAATAACCTTCTCAACAAAATCTGAAAAGATACTTACCATGCATCTTTGAAATGTGGCAGGGGCATTGCATAAACCGAATGGCATGCGACGATAGGCAAAGGTACCAAATGGGCACATGAAAGTGGTCTTTTCTTGGTCATCCGGAGCTATGACAATCTGATTATATCCCGAATAACCATCAAGAAAACAATAAAAAGAATGACCGGCTAACCTTTCAAGCATTTGATCAATGAACTGCAAAGGGAAGTGGTCCTTTCTTGTGGTGGCGTTGAGCTTCCTATAATCGATGCATACTCTCCAACCTGTTTCGATACGGGTTGGCACAAGCTCGTCTTCGATATTCTTCACCACTGTCACTCCGGATTTCTTTGGAACAACTTGCACCGGTGAAACCCAACGGCTATCCGAAATTGGATAAATCATTCCACAATCAAGAAGCTTGACAATCTCCTTCTTCACAACTTCCATCATTGGAAGGTTGAGTCGATGTTGAGCCTCTCTAGTTGGTTTAGCCCCCTCCTCTAGAAGTATGCGATGCATGCACGTTGTAGGGCTAATCCCCTTAATGTCGGCCAATGTTCATCCAATGGCTGTTTTGTGCTCTTTCAACACCCGAATCAACTTCTCCTCCTCCATTGCCATGAGTGATGAAGAAACAATGACGGGCAGCGTCTCTTCATCTCCTAAGAAGACGTACTTTAAATGATTCGGCAAGGATTTAAGCTCAAGAATGGGGGCCTGAATCACAGAATGTTGACGTATTAGTAGAAACGGGAATTGGAATTGGGTTTGGAGGCTTACCAAGATGTTGTGGCATGATTCAAAGGCAGCCACAATCTCGACATGTTCTTCATTAGGTAGGGCCAGATTGGGCTTCAATCCAAATCCTTGTGCAATTGTTGTTTCAATGGGATCTTTTTCCAACGAGTCAAGAAATTCTTGCGCCAATGAATCAAATGCATCAATAAAAAAACAAGAGTGATCATCTTTAGGAAATTTAATAGTTTCAGAAAGGTTGAAATCAATCACTTCCCCATCAAATTCCATTGTTAAAGTCCCCTTGAACACTTCGATCTTGGTGCGTGCTGTTTTCATGAAGGGCCTCCCAAGTAGGATCGACAATGGGGTGACATTAGGTGAATCCTCCATCTCTAAAACATGGAAATCTGCTGGGAATATCAAGTTATCCACCTGCACCAAAACATCTTCCAAAACTCATTTCGGATATGCATTAGAACGATCGGCTAATTGAATTATAACACCATCATTTTTAAGCTTTCCTAGGTTCATAGATGCATAAATTGAGTAAGGCATGACATTAATTGAAGCTCCTAAGTCTAACATAGCATGTTCAAACTTAGTATTGCCAATAACGCAAGGAATTGTAAAACTACCCGGATCTTTGCATTTAGGAGGTAATTTCCTTTGTAAAACAGCAGAGACATTCTCACTTACCTGGACAACTTCTTTGTTTGAAATTCTTCTCCTTGTTGTACAAAGCTCTTTCAAAAACTTAGCATACCTTGGAACTTGCTTGATTGCATCAAGGAGAGGTATATTGACTTGCGCTTTCCTAAACGTTTCCAGAATGTCTTTCTCGTTCTCTTCCTTCTTTGATTGCCTAAACCTGCTAGGAAAGGGTGCATTTGGTGGAATAGAACTAGAAAATTTTGAATTTGGACTTACTTTAGTGGTTGGGGACGGTTTAGGAGTGGAATGTGGCTGCGGCAAGGGTTGTACATCTCTTGCCGTGAGTTTGGCTTGTTCTTCCTCCTCAATTTGCAGCTTCTTGTCCTCTTCTTGACTTAATTTGGATGGTTTTGGATCAGTTCCAACCTGCTTACCACTTCTCAACATGATTGCCTTGACGGTTTCAAATCCTCATTTAGAATTAACAATGGTTGAACTAGGCAATCTGCCTTGTTCTCTGAATTGGCCCATGAATTCCGCCATTTGCCCCATTTGTTTCTTCAATTCATCCACCTCTTTAGCTTGATTTTTTATGCTTTGCACATCCTGCGTCAAAGAGGTTAGTGCTTGAAATTTTTTATCATTATCTAACGATGAACCTGAATTCGTTTGGGCCGGAAGTGGTTGAGGTTGTGTAGGTGCATATGGCCTTGGAAACATCCCAGGGGGCTGTCTAAATCTGCCTTGTTGCTGTGCTTGTTGAGAGTCCCTCCACTTGAAGTTTGGATGATCTCTCCATCCCGGATTGTATGTATTTGAGTATGGGTCATTCTTTTGTTGGTTTTGGCCTTGAAATCCCATGGCATGGGCAGTTTCCCACCCTCCATCCTCAATCAACTGAGGGCATTGATCATTAAGATGTCCCTGCATAGAACACACTCCACAAACTACCGCACTTTGCACTTTGCACTTTGGTTCCATCAATAACCTGTGACAAAAGAAGAATGAGATTAGCCATTTGAGATTGCAATTCTGAAATTGCACTTACCTTATGCACTTGTTGTTGCCGTGTGGGGTCTCTTTGTCCAACTCCTTCATATTGTTGTGCATTCAACGCTTAGTTGGCAATTAGGGTCTTTGCAGATATTAGTGTTTTGTCAACCAATGCACCTCCCGCTGAAGCATCTAGCATTTGGCGCTCAATTGGAATAAGTCTTTCGTAAAAGTATTGAAGTAGAAGTTCTTCTTTCATTCGATGTTGAGGACATGATGCGACAAGGGCCTTGAAACGCTCATAGTACGCTGGAAATGACTCTCCTTGGCTTTGTTGGATTCCACTAATCTTCTTCCTTAAGAGAATCACTCTTGAAGTGGGGAAGAACTTCTCTAAAAATGCCCTCTTCATGCTTTCCCAAGAAGTGACCGTTCCGGGTGCTAATTCATAAAGCCAATCTTTGGCCTTTTCCAAAAGAGAGAATGGAAAGGCTTTCATCATCAAAATGTTTCCATCGACATTGATGGGTGTCATGCTCGAACAAACCACTTCGAACTCCTTAAGATGCTTGTTTGGATCTTCCATGAACAGCCTATGGTATTTGGGAATGTGATGCAACAAGCTTGACTTCAATTCGAACTCAACGGTCTTACCTTGAGCAGCCGCGGGGTATTGAATGCAAAGGCGTGCGGCATTGGCCATCCCCGAGGCTGAAAGTTCTTTGATTGTACGATTGTCCGCTGCCATGACTTATTCTTCTTCTTCAAATTCAGATTCGGCCTCTAAACTTGAACTAGGTTCACTAGGTTCTGGATGCCTCCTCTTCCTTCTCAATGTTCGTTCAAAATCGTCGTCAAACTCCAAGATATGCTCACGAACTGGTTGGGAACTTCGAGTCATAAACTAGTACCTAAAACAGGAGAACAAAACAAAATCAGAAAACAAAGTAAAAGAAACACAAAACACACGGCAAGCAAGGGATTAGCAATTTTGCTAATCCCCGGCAACAGCGCCAAAATTTGATGTGAAAATTAACTTGACACACAAATTAAACCCTATTGATGACAATTGTAGCAATGATGTAAATAGGGATCGTTCTAAACCGGGGATTAACTAGGGATGCTAATCAACACAAATAAGACTCAAAAACACTAAACTAGACTCTATAGACTCAAAACTGACTCAAAACACTTAAAACAGCAACAAACAATCAAAAGGACTCAATTCTAGACATAACAAGTGATTTTGACGAAAATACAACTTAAAAGACTCAAAAGACTAAAAGAAAACATATTTTGACTCTAAAAACAAGATTTGATGAAAGGGGGATTGTTTTGACGAATTTGAAACTTAAAACAGAAACTTTGCATAAAACACTTTATAAAAACGAATTTGGTGAATTGAAAAGGGTGAAAGGCTAGCTACAGGGTCCTTCTCCACACATGACATATGCATACGAATCGATTCCCAGTTATTTTTCCAACAAACCATGAATGACAATGCCCCAAATTAATTGTATTGAACTAATTAATTCTCAAATTTCCCTAGATTCATTGAATTGGATGGAATATGGACCGACAACCAAATTATTCTTTATTAAGCTCTCTAACTATGAAAAGCATGATAGAGACACGAAACAAAGATCATTAAGCTTTGTGAAAATCATAAGCATTGACAAGGCATTCGTGACTATGAAAAGCATGACACTTCTGCCAGGAATTTACTTAACACGATCAAGCCTAGCAACCTCCACTACTTGTAAATATAAGTTTGTAACTATTAGGTGAAACTCCCTTATATTTTAGCATCAAATTCTGGCATGCAAACTAAGTGTGCACCCTTAATCAACATACAAGAATAAGTTTTAATCAAACAGTTAAGCAAACCACATCCACGATTCATGAAATCATAACTGGAGGAAATCAATTCATATATAACATATAATCATGGCTTCGAATTCACCTCTAGCTATAACGAGTTTAGTTCCTCATGTTCGTAATTAAACAAAGATAAATTAAATTGAATATTGAAACAAAGATAGAAAACACCTAGAAACGCTCCAGATCTCTTCCTTCCTTTGCAAAGCTAGGGCACAAGAGGGATGTATGGCTGATTGTGGTGCAGAGAAGTGTGAATGATAGAGGGTGGTGTTGATTTATGCGGCATAAACTTGTATTTATAGTGGAAGGGTGCGGCACAAACATTTAATGTAGGAAAAGAATTGCAAAACATAGTTTATGTGTTGGAAAATAATAACACAATCCTAAGGGGAAAAGTTTATGTAATCCCAGCAGGAAATAGAACACCTAGAAGGTTTGGGGCGCCACTTTTTTAGGGATTTCTAGAAAGGGTGTTAGGGATAGGTGCGGCATCAATGTAGGAGAGGATAAGGTTTCTTCTAAAACATGTTTTTATGTCTCCTAAACTGAAAACAAATCCATTTTGCAGCAGGAATTAAGTTGGGAAAGGATTAGGATAGGATAAGATAAGATAAGGTAAGATAAGGTTAGTTTGGATAAGATAAGGTTAGATAAGGTTTTGGATAATTCTCCTTCTTTGTAGCTGATTCCTTATCTTCTTTGACTTGAATTTACTTCTCCAACTCTTTTGCACATTCCTAGCCTCTCTTGAACTTCAAATTCGTCCATCCATCTTGCTCCATACTTGTGATATCCATTCTTAGCCCAAAACTGCTCTAAAATGCTCCAAATTGCACCTTTTTGCCAACTTTGCTTCTTGGACCTACAAACACACGAAAATGACATAAGACACTATAATAAGCAACAAATAACTAAGTATATGCAAGAAAACACACAAACTAAGTCGCATACATATGCTGCTATCACGGCACAAGGTTTGGTGGTGAGTTTTTGTGGTTATGAATGGTGTAGAAGGCTGGGTTTATGGTTAAGATAGGTGTATGGTACGACAAGGGGTGAATAAGGTCAGAAACTATGGAGAATGGTGAAGGATGGATGCGGCAGAGAGTGGGGGTTGATTTCGGGCATGAATGGGTGAATGAATGGATCTTTAGTGCAGCTAAGGAAGGTTTATTTGAAGGCTTTAGGGAAATAAAAGCTAGGAAATAATTTAGGTAACAGAAATTAAGTCAAAAGCTTCTAGAAAGAGGAAATAAAATCAGGAAACTAAGGGAAAGATGCTAAGATATGCGGCAAGGACTTAAATTAAAAGGGAAATGTGTTTTAATGCAGGAAATAGGAAAAAGGGACTCTCCTTTGCACGGCAAGGAAGAGGAAACCAAGAACAAGGTGCGGCAAGGGTCCATGGGTGTTCTAGATCCTTTAGTTTGTGTCCTAGAATGCATAGGAGGCCTTCAAGTTTGCGGGAATTTAGGGACATTTAGGATTAGGAAAGGTCAAACCAAAATGGGAAACCTTGGCTTAACTTTTCCTACTTCAAGTAGGAATCCTTGTTTGAGTAAGAACCCATCTTCAATTAGGAATCCTCCTTCGAGTAGGAATCCATCTTCCATTAGGAATCCTTCGTTGATTAGGAATCCTAACATCTTCAAATCTTCAATTTCATCCATTCCTTTTGCTCCAAGCATGTGATATCCATTCCAAGCCCAATTTTGCTCCAAAATCCACCTTCTTGCACACTTTGTCCTTAGAACTTGAAAACACACGAAAATGGCTTAAAAGACTAACCTTGAGAGACTTGAGCCTATACTTTGTTTGGAGAGTTATTAATCTTGACATTCTTGTTTTCTAAAGTCGTTGCATGATGTCATTATTTCTTTGCTTGGTTGCTACTTAGAATGCATTTTCATCGCTTTAGATCCAAATACTATAACTCATGGTCGTTTCATTCAAAGCATAAAATTGATTGCATAACAAATAACAAGATGAAGTTGTTTAGTTAAACCAGAGCCAAAAAGCCTTATCCTTTGCATATGTATTGTAGGTTTCACCCCTTTGAGCCTTAGTTAGCCTATTTTCTTTGTTAGCGCCAAAATTTGATGTGAAATTTATATGACACTCAAATTAAACCCTATTGATGACAATTGTAGTAGAGATGCAAGTAGGGATCGTTCTAGACTGGGGATTAACTAGGGATGCTAATCAACACAAATAAGACTCAACAACTAAACTAGACTCTAATGACTCAAAACAAACTTAAAACACTAAAGACAGCAAGAAACAATAAAAAAGACTCAAATCTGGACCTAACAATTGGTTCTGACAAAAACAGAACTTAAAAGACTCAAACAACTAAAAGAAAACAGGTTTTGACTCTAAAAACAAGATTAAATGAAAGGGGGTTTGTTTTCGACGAATTTAAAACTTAAAACAAAAACTTTGCATAAAATACTTTATAGAAACGAATTTGGTGAATTGAAAAGGGTGAAAAGCTAGTTAGAGGGCCCTTCTCCACACATGAACATATGCATATAAATCGATTTCCAGTTATTCTTTCAACAAACCATGAACGACAATGCTCCAAATTAATTGTGTTGAACTAATTAATTCTCAGATTTCCCTAGACTCATTGAATTGGATGAAAGCATACGACAACCCAAATCATTCTTTATTAAGCTCCCTAACTATGAAAAGCATGATAGAGACATGAAACAAAGATCATTAAGCTTCATGAAAACCATAAGCATTGACAAGGCATTCATAACTATGAAAAGCATGTTACTCTTGCCTAGGATTTACTTAACATGATTGTGACTAGCAACCTTTACTACTCATGAATACAAGTTCATAACGATTAGGTGAAATTCCCTTATACTCTAGCATCAAATTCATGCATGCAAACCAAGTAGGCCTCCTTAATCAACACACAAGAACAAGTTCTTAATAAAACAGATAAGTAAACCACATTCATGATTCATGAAATCATAACTGGAAGAAATCAATTCATATAGAACATACATCCATGGCTTTGAATTCGCCTCTAACTATAAAGAAATTAGTTCCTCATGTTCGCAATCAAACAAATATAAATACAATTAAACATTGAAACAAAGATGGAAAACACCTAGAAAACACTCCAAATTCCTTCCTTCCTTGCAAGTTGCGGCACAAGAGGGTGTATGGTTGATTGTTGTGTAGAGATGTGTGAATGATAGATGGTGGTGTGACTGAATGGTGCAGCAAAAGGGTATATTTATAGGGGGAGATGCGGCACAAACTTTTGGTGTGGGAAAAGGATTGCAAAATATAGTTTGTGTAGGAAAATAATAACACAATCCTAAGGGGAAAAGGTTATGTAATCCCAGCAGGAAATAGGACATCTAGAAGGTCAAAAACCCAAGGGATCTAGGACAAAGGTGCGGCTGGATCATGAATCTAGAAGGCTTGGGGCGCCACTTTTTTAGGGACTTCTAGAAAGGATGTTATTTGGCTGATTTTGACACTTCTAGAAGGGATAGGTGCGGCACCTTTGTCGGAGAGGATAAGGTTCCAATAAATCAGGTTTTTATGTCTCCTAAACTGAAATTAAAACCCTTTTGCAGTAGGAATTAAGTTAGGAAAGGATTAGGATAGGATAGGATAAGGTTTGGATAAGATAAGGATAAGATAAGGTAGTTTGGATAATGTTTTGGATAATTCTCCTTCTTTGTAGCTGATTCCTTATCTTCTTTGACTTGAATTTATTTCTTCAACTCTTTTGCACATTCCTAGTCTCTCTTGAACTTCAAATTCATCCATCCATCTTGCTCCATACTTGTGATATCCATCCCAAGCCCAAAACTGCTCTAAAATGCTCCAAATTGCACCTTTTTGCCAACTTTGCTTCTTGGACCTACAAACACACGAAAATGACTTAAGATACCATAATAAGCAACAAATAACTAAGTAAATGCAAGAAAACACACTAACTAAATCGCATAAATATGCTCCTATCAAATTCCCCCACACTTAGCTTTTGCTAGTCCTCGAGCAAAACAAAACAACAAAACAAAACCTAAACCTTCCAACGTTCACCTCAGGGATTTCTAATGGAACATAACATGTTAAAAATCATTACTCACATAGATTTTAGTTATCCTTACCCTCGAGCTTATACTTAATCGCAGTCGCCACTCACTAGCTCGCATTTAATCAATTAAAACAACTATTTGAATGTAGTAACATGGCTTGGAGAATCCCTCAATTCCTTACTAGATATGCACTCTATTTTCACTTAGACTTTCTGACTACACTCCCTACACTAGGTATATGTGAGAAGATTGATGTAAACATGAAAACTAGCACTCACATATGTATATAACAAAGAAAGCAATTTCTGGAGTTATTAAGCATGTATAGATATGATCTCATGAATGGAATGCTACTACTTAGAAACGAGAACCAGGGATACCATATGCTCATACCAATCCCAAACTCCACATATTGAAACACATAACAATCAAGATAGAAGTCAAAGGGTTGTAACGGGGCTAAGGGTACTGGCTAACAAAGAAAGGTAAGGAAAACAAACGTTCTTAAAGCAATAGCAAGAAAAGTAATGAATATGACACTTAGAACTCCCTTTTTTAAACGCAACCACAAACTTTGATACATAAAGGGAAGATCACACAAACTTAGGGCCGAATTCAACTTTTTGGACCCTTTCTTCAACAACCAACACTTGTGAGCTGAATCTCACTTATTTTGAACACTTTTCACACTTTTTCACATACTTTTCTTTTCCTTTTCTTTCTCTCACGAATTTTCTTCTTTTTTTTTTTTTTTTTTTTCTTCTACCCGTGCCCTTCTTGTTTATTTTGGCACACAACATTGTACAACCTTCCCCCACACTTATTTTTCTGCAAATTGTAGGTCAAAATGAATTCCTCTAAGTCATGCTTCACTATTCTTTAAGAACAAGGGTATGGATAGTCCTATTCTAGGCTAGGTAAGGATAATGTGGGCTAACAAAGAAAATAAGCTAATTATGGCTCAAAATGACACACCCCGTCCCGAAGAAGGGCATGCTGGCCGTCACGTGAGAGTGACGTAACCATTTACACAGTTCGGAAGCTTTAAAGATACAATTACTAAGATATAACACCCGAAGGTGAATCCTACTTTTATGAATTTTGTCAGAATACCGTTGGGTTCCTCGTGGCCACTAAAGCTCTGCTCTATCTCAAACCTGGAGGGGCGCAAAACAAAGTTGAGTGGGTCAGCAACAATTCTTTTCAAAACCTTTCCTTTCAAAAGTTATAACCCCTCGCCGTAAAACCTGTATAATTTCCCAGAAATAAAGTATATACTCATATATATATCTCAAAACCCGCTGGAAAATACGCATGTATGAAAGTATGCATATGCCATGCCAAAGTATCAACTGAATGCCAAAGCATCTCTATGAATGTGATTGAATACTTAAATATCATCTCAGCCCTCGGCTGTATATAGCTCATATCATACTCAACAAATTATATAACTCATAATCATCATAATCACATCATATATATACCCTGCACACACATCAATACCACCTCTAGTGGTCTGCACAACATCACTGATAATAAACTAATATGCTCTGGTGCTACAATCACGTGAACACTGAGTGATAAATTGCGGGTCACCTATGAATCGAACCCACCTATAGTGGCCTATTCGACAGGACTGAGCACCTAACTTGGATCCAAGGTGAGCATGCGGTGCGGGAGGTGAACAACACGTGAAAAACTGAGCCCCTCTCTGGGCGGAAGCACTAATATCAGTGTGCAGGTTTATGAGCTCTAATCATATCACATCACATCACATTTGATCAATCGTTCACAATAACTAGCATATAAGCTTACCTGCCACTTACCTGTGCGTCCTCAGCACCGACATTAATATAAACAATCAATAAAGCATAATTAAACAAATAGATACTTTGCATGGCATTTCATATCATTTTCCATTTAAACTGATTTTCTGGGCAAAAACTCATTTATATAGGTATATACGGAAAATAACTGCCCACTCACTGGTATGTAGACGGGTCGTAACCTCCGTGCCTAGCTTGGCTACGCTCGTCCTCTGGATAGGTCTCGCTTATATGAGAAGTAACTGAAATAACGTTAATTAACGCACATAAACGACAATTACTAATAACTTCTCGTACGTAGCTCAATTTTGGTATATGAATATACCAACAAGATCTACACGACATCATGAGCGTCGTGATATTTTTAAAATAATTTTACTGTAGCTCACGCGCCCCCACGCGCCTGAGAAGGAACTGTGAAACGTGCCCCCACCCGCATGGCACGATCCGGCGCGTGTTGTCTTCAACCTTGGGTCGCCGGCGCCGGCCACCGGTCGTCGGAAACCTGCAACTCGCCATATCTCGACCATTTCTTCACCATTTCATCTCATTTTTCTTCCTACGTGCTCTAAATTAAGAGAGGAAGAGGGCTATACCTTCAAAAACCTCGAAAAAGCTTCGAATCACGACGGACCAAAATCTCAAAAATCGGCCACTTTCAAACTGGGGTTTCCCGACATCCAACTCGAGCCAACGATACACTTCGAGGTTCGTGAGGGTCTCACAAAGCTCCCTGTGAGCTGTGATTGACCTAAAACAAAGCCAATAAAAAGTTGATGAATAGTGCTCAAAACGGACCTCGGGTTTTCGACGTGAAATCGTACGAGTTCTTACCTGAAACTGGTGTCAACGGGTTCGTATGGACCTCAGGAATGCAATGGAGTCATTTTTTGCGTCGATCCGTGAAGATTCTGGGGTCCTTGGGCGTGGTCCGTACGTGAGGGAAGAGAGAGAGTGACGAGTTCGAGAGAAAGAGTGTGACAGGTAGAGATAGAGAGTGAGTGTGTGAGGTGTTCTCTTAGTGACCAATCAAATTCAAGGACCAATAATTTGATTGGTTCCAATTAATTAGGGTAGTGCACCATTGGACCAATTTTCACACACATACATACACACATGTCAATAATCCCCGCAAAGGTATTTTCGTCCTTTCACGTCCCTAGTGACTTAAATGTCGGGACGGGTCGTTACACAAAAGGGGTTAAACCTACAATACATATGCAAAGGGTTAAGGCTTTTTGGCTCTGGTTTAACTAAACAACTTCATCTTGTTATTTGTTATGCTAATCAATTTTACGCTTTGAATGAAACGGGCATGAGTTCTAGTATTTGGAACTAAATGATGAAACGCATTCTAAGTAGCAACCAAGCAAAGAAATAATGAGATTATGCAACGACTTTAGAAAACAAGAATGTCAAGATTAATAACTCTCCAAAGAACGTATAGGCTCAAGGCTCTCAGGGTTGTAGCGTTAGTTTGAGTTTCTTCCTTCAAGCATGTTACAAAAACTAATTTTTTTCCTTTGTGATTACATGTGAATTCATGAGTTAAAACTACAACCAAGCATAAACCAAAGAGCATATCAAACTTCAATTCATGTTTGTAACTTTCTTTAACAGTCATGCAATTAAAAACCAAATCCTCATCATTGTGTTGGAAGGTACCCTAAGACACAAACACACAAAAATGACTCTTTTTGGTATTTTTTCAAAACTTTTTTTCTATTTTTTTTTTCAAATTTTCGTATTTTCCTTTCAAGACACATAAAAACACATCAAAAAACACTCAAAAACAGTGAAAAACAACTTTAGAAGTGATAGGTGATAAAAACCCACGAATTTTTCAAGAAAACACTTTGTTTACCCCCCCCCCCCCCCCCCCCCCAACACTTAAACCAAACATTGTCCTCAATGTTTCAAACAAAGACTCACACACAAGGAAGAAAACAACACAACTAACAAACACGACAAAGATGGCAAAGTAAAAGCAATAAAGAGTAGGGTTTAGAAACGCAAATCTGGTTGTGGAGTCGCAGATTCCTAGGTCTTCTTTATTTGCATGGGTTGCCTCCCAAGAAACGCTTGCTTTAACGTCTTCCAGTCAGACGAACCTTCCTTCTATTCTTCAATGGGGCCCATGGCATGAAGGGGTATGTCTTCCACAATGTGGTCCATGAAATGCTTATAGTATGGCTTCAAACGATCTCCGTTCACCTTGAATTCTTGCCCCGTCTTCAGACTTTGGATTTGAACTGCGCCATGAGAAAAAACATTAGTTGTACGAAATAAGTGAGAATAAGCTCACAAGTGTTAGTTGTTGAAGAAAGGGTCCAAAAGGTTTGAATATGACCCTAAGTTGTACGAAATCCCCTTAGTGTTTCAAGTTATTTGCTGCATTCAAGAGTGAATTCTAAGTGTTGATTTCATTGCTTTGCTTACTATTTCTTTAAGAGCTTTTGTTTATCCTTACCTTTCTTTGTTAGCCAATACCTTAGCCTCGTTATAACCCTTAGACTTCTATCTTGATTGTTATGTGTTTCAGTATGTGGAGTTTGAGATTGGTATGAGCATATGGAATCCCTAGTTCTTGCATCTAAGTAGTGGCATTCCATTCATGAGATCATATATATACATGCATTAATAATTCCAGAAAAGTGCCTTCTTTGTTATAACATATGTGATGTTTAGTCTACATGTTTACATCAATCTGTTGGAAGTATGCCCACAAAGCCACTCATTTGATGTAATAGCTTTTGGAATACTTATTGTATTAGACTATTATATGTTTAATGAAGGGCAAAACTTATTGTTAATCACCATTTATTGTATCATGTGTTTAAGCAATAAGGGAATCCAAGGAATATATTTAATCTAAGAGAGAAGTGATCTAAGTAAGTTCGATTAACGAGACCTTTCTCTTATGAACATTCCTAAAATGTTCCTAGCCATAGGATTGCCAATTGGGCATTGACAATCCACTAAGGTTAGTATGTGTTATGTTAACTCAAGCGTGAGTATGACTAGTCTCAAGTCATTTAGTGTTGGACACTAAGACAAACACATAGGTGCTCAAAAGGTAATCGAGTACACTGAACAACGATCAAAAGAGAGTTCGAACATACATGTCATGTAAGAACTCGTAAGTTGCAATATGGAAAGTAGTCCTTTGACCTGAGGCATCATTGATGTCTAATGGTTAGGTCCTTGATCTTTGATTATGTCAAAGGCATTCCATTGAGAGTGTCCACGACATTGTTGGGGTCAAGCTATCTAGTCATGTAGGCATGTGAATGCACAACAAGGGATCTCTAACCTTCCATGGTGGAAGGTGAATACTCTGAGATATGATTCGAGAGTCTTTGGCCAAAGCATACGAATATGATTTAGGAAGTATGTTCCAAATCATATTCAATTGATTCATATAGAGAAGTATCATATTGGATAGTAGACATGAAACAAACTATCACTCAAACAATGTGATCAAGAGTATAATATTAGAGAAGGACCGTATTGCATTGTAATTGTAACTGGATAGGTTCTCCAACCACTTTTACTTAGCTTGGGTAGCCATGACATACTGCTAGGTGTCACTCATGGTTTGTGGAAGCCCTGAGGATTAGCAAACACTAATCTTCATCAAAGGGAGAATTGAAATGTAGTTTCAATTCACAATCGATCGTTAAGAGTAACAATCGCCCACTGCCTCGCTAATTGGAACCTAATGGATCATACACCGAGTAAGGGTGAAAGTGAAGAAATATAACTGAGATGGATAAGCAATTAAATAGTTTAATTGAGAATGGTCAAGATTAATTAATTAGTTAATTAATCTTACGAAAGGTTCGTATTGGGCTTTTAAGTTGGTTTTGGGTTTCGGGGCCCAAAAGGGTTTTTGGTCCACAAGGCCCATTGAGTTTAGGTTGTGTAACAACTAAAACTAAATGGAAATTAACCCAAAAACAAAGTCAAAACCGGCCTAGGGTGAGGGTTATCAAACTTGGGTTAATTGCAAGTGTGCTACTCACATGTGAGGTGGTATAAAATCATCTTTATAGCTTTTACCTCATGAGGGTTTTCTTGAGACAAAGAAGAGAAATATTTTCTCTCTTTTTCTCCATAGAGGCCGGCCACTTAGGGGAGGGAAAGCTAGCAATCTTTCTTCCTCTAAGTCATCCATTTCACCTTCACACCTCATCCTTGGTGTGGAGACTTAAGACACCAAACCTTTGGTGTTTTTGGAGATCCTTTCCTCATATCCTCAAGGAGCAAAGGAGTAACAAAAGGAAGTAAATCACAAGGAAGATCCAAGGAGCTAGGAGGTGACTTGAAGGCCCTCCACTTGGGTGAATCCCTTGTGCAAACAAGGATGAGCTTCAAGGGTAATGAATCTCAAAATCCTTTCTTCTCTTTAATGTTGTTAAAGAGTCTTGTGGTTCACCATTCACTAGGCTTTGAAAGTCATGGGTTTTAGAATTGTTTTTTAATGCATGCCTACTTTAAAGTGTTATTAGTTTGCATATGTGTTCAAATATTCTCACATGTTCTTAGCTAGGACAACATTTTTCCTTCACAATCTTCTCACATATACCTAGTGTAGGGAGTGTAGTCAGAAAATCTGTGTGAAAATAGAGAGTATATCTGGTGAGAAATTGAGTGAATTCTCTAAGGCATGTTACTAGATTCAAAATTTTGTTTTAATTGATTAAAGGCGAGCTAGTGGGTGGTGACTGTGATTAAAGCATGAGCTTGAGGGTAAGGATGGCTAAAATCTATGTAAGTAGTGGTTTTTAAGATGTCATGTTCCATTGGAAATCCCTAAGGCGAACGTTGGAAGGTTTAGGTTATGTTTTGTTTCTTTGGTTTGCTCGAGGACTAGCAAAAGCTAAGTGTGGGGGAATTTGATAGGAGCATATTTATGCGACTTAGTTAGCTTGTTTCCTTGCATTTATTTAGTTAGTTATTGCCTATTTAAGTGTTTTAAGCTATTTTCCTGTGTTTGTAGGTTCAAATGACAAAGTTGGCAAGAAAGTGCAATTTGGAGCATTTTAGAGCAGTTTTGGGCTTGGAATGGATAGCACATGTATGGAGCGAGATGGATGGACGAATTTGGAGTTCAAGAGAGGCTAGGAATGTGCAAAAGAGTTGAAGAAATTAATTCAAGTCATTGAAGATAAGGAATCAGCTAAAAAGAAGGAACATTATCCAAAACCTTATCGAACCTTATCTTATCCAAACTAACCTTATCTTACCTTATCTTATTTTATCCTATCCTAATCTTATCCTACCTTAATTCCAGCTGGAAGGGGGACTCCTTTTCATATTAGGACACCTAAGACCTATTTTTAGGAGGCCTTTTCTTCTAGAAACATGCCACAACACTCATTTCTTGAAGTCCTAAAAATCTGGCGGCCCAACCTTTCTAGAAGGCCTTTTCCTTGTTGGATTGGAGTCCTAAATCCTTTTCCTTGACAACCTAGGCCAAGTAATCCTTAGGCCTATATATACCCCAATCTACCGCACCATTCAAACTACCACCCTCTACCATAACTCACCTACATCCATCCACCACACACTCATTGTGCCGCAGCTGTGCAAGGAAGGAGATGAGATAACTTTGTGTCATGCCTGCCATTCAAGCCTTGGATTGCTGGAGCATTTCTAGGTGTATTCTATCCTTTGTTTTCAATGTTTAATTTAAGTTATCTTTGTTTAATTGCGAACATGAGGAACTAAACTCGTTTTAGCTAGGGGAGAATTCAAAGCCATGAACATATATGTGATATGAATTGATTACATCCAGTTATTATTTTATAAATCGTGAATGCAATTTGCTTAACTGTTTGATTTAAAACTTATTCATGTATGTTGATTAGGGATGCATAGTTAGTTTGCATGCATGAATTTGATGCTAAAATATAAGGGAGTTTCACCTAATAGTTACAAACTTATATTTACAAGTAGTGGAGGTTGCTAGTCACGATCGCGTTAAGTAAATTCCTGGCAGGAGTGTCATGCTTTTCATAGTCACGAATGCCTTGTCAATGCTTATGATTTTCATAGAGCTTAATGATCTTTGATTGTATTTCTATTATGCTTTTCATGTAGAGAACTATTGGAGAATAATTTGGGTTGACGATGCGTATCCCATCCAATTCAATGAATTTAGGAAAATCTGAGAGTTAAAGCAATGTTGTCACAGTTAACTTGGGCCATTGTCTATCATGGTTTATAGAAAGAATAACTGGAAATCGATTTGTATTGCATATGTGTCATGTGTGGAGAAGGACCCTCTAGCTAGCCATTCACCCTTTAATTCACCCAAATTCGTACCTTTTCAAGTTTGTTTCTTTAATTTGCTTAGTTTTAGTTAAAATCGTCAAAAACAATCTCCATTTAGTATTTTGAGTCTACTTAGTTTAATTTTCATCCAAATCGTCCCCTAGCGTTAGTTTTGAGTCTTAGGAACTTAGTTTGTGTGTTTTGAGTCTAATTAGCTTATTTTGAGTGTCTAGTGTCCATAAATTGTCTAGTTTGAGTTCTATTTGCTGTTTTGAGTTAATTGAGCCTGGTTTAGTGTTTTTCAGTCTAGTT
Source organism: Heteromeles arbutifolia (assembly GCA_024362995.1). NCBI lineage: Eukaryota > Viridiplantae > Streptophyta > Magnoliopsida > Rosales > Rosaceae > Heteromeles > Heteromeles arbutifolia. Next base: position 29,111,806 of record JANCRC010000002.1, on the reverse strand, counting down.
TAGTGTTTTAAAGTTTAATTAGTGTAGATTAGCATCCCTTCTAATCCCCGGCTAGAACGATCCCTACTTACACATACTACATTGACAGGGTTTAAGTTTGAGTGCAATTTAATTTCACATCAATAGTCTTGATAATATATGTCTAAAACTAAGAATCACAAGACGTGTAAGTTGTAAAGATCCATCCATCATGAATCTTAGCAAGCCAATGGGAGCCATAAGCGTCTTATGAGACAACGATCAAATCGTTTGATTTCTCATAAAGATGTAAATGAATCTTTTTATTTACTAGGTTTACAAAAAGATTAGTGGGAGTTAATCATATTCCAAAATTTGAACATATATATGATATATTAATTTTGGAATTGAAAGGAATTCTTCTTCAATAAAGTTATGACTTTAAACGTTCTATAATGATAGAATGTATATGGGAGACATAGTCTATATACATAGGATGGAAATCTATAATGATAGATTTCAAGATGTAATTGGATTATCTCAATCCCTATTGATAGACGATACATGTAGGAAGTTTCTCGAAAGATAAACTTCAAATGAAAGGACAATTCCAATTAGATTGGGAAATTGCTCTTCTAAAAGGGAATGTACCCTTTTGACTCCCAAAGAAACATAATGCATAAATAGAATCCTTTATGCCTACGCAGAAAGGTGATTTATGTATTTCATATTGTATGAAAAACATTGATTTATGTATTTCATATTGTATGAATAACATTGAGATGAGTTGTACCGAGATAGGTACAAGATGATATCAATGCAAGCCCAGGATCAGAACCATGGCAACTGTCAAGTGAGTCCTTATGTATTTAAGAAATACTAAAGGATAGATTCCTCAAGAATGAGGAAGAATTAGAGTAATGCAATGGAAGCGTAAAAGTATTAGATTATGAATCTAATATCGTATCCATCATTGGATGTCTCTTCATTTTGAATGAAGAGATAATTGGATATCTCTTTATTATGACTAAAGAGATATTTGGGTGGAAACATTAAAAGTAATGACTTTAGTGTCTTCCATCATGAATGCAAAATATATCGCCATATAGAAGTTTACAACAATGTTGTTTGGATGGGAAAGTTCATTTATGAACTCTCCATTCGGTTCTAACAAGAAAGTGTCTCTAGTGTACAGACACTACGACACTAATGAGGTGATAGCTCAAGCTAGGGAATCAAGGTCTCATCAAGATTCGAACTCAAATGAGAGACTAAAACCCATGATTGAGAATCATGTATAATGGTGACATTGTTATTCTCAAGGTTGCTTCTACGGATAACATATAGATATCCATTGTCTGGGCCTACTACTCAGCCATTTTGTAAATGACTACAGAAGAGGTATCATCACTGATGACCAAGCTAATTGGCTCTAGTGCAAGTGGGAGATTGTTGGAAATGTGCCCTAAAACCAATCATACGATGACACTTTACGGACATTTCACATGTTAAACTAATCTAGTTTAATGTAAAGAGCAAAGATTATTGTTTGAAGCCGTCTCATATAAATGTTATATGCTTGAACAATAAGTCCAAGGAATATGTGAACGGGAGAATGTGATCTAAAGAAGTTAGATTCATGAGACCATTCTCTTTCGTATACATATCCTAAACATTCCTGATCATAGGATTGGCGATTGGGCATTGACAGTCCGTTAAGATCAATACGTGCTATGTCTTCTCTTAGGGAAAGTGACTGGTCTCGAGTCATTGGTGTGACTGACACCAAGACAAGTATGTGGGTGCTCAATATAGAATGAGTCCACTGAACGCGATCAACAAGGAGTTCTCATATTCATGTCACATGAGAACTCATGGTTGAGATAATGCAAAATAGTCCTTTGACCCGAGGCATTATAGTTGTCTTGTGGTTAGGTCCTTGATCTTTGACTATGTCAAAGTCACTCCGTCAGAGGGTGTCCACGACATAGTTGGGGTTAAGCCACTTAGCCATAGAGGCAAGTGAATGCGCAATACGGGATCTTTAACCTTTAAACGTTGAGGGAGAATACTCTATGATATGATTAAGAATCTTTGGCCAAAGTATGAATGAGATTTAGGAAGTGGTTCCAAATCACATTCAAGGTAATCATATAAGTAAGAGAATCACATTGGATAGTAGACATGAATAAACTATCAAACCAAACAATGTGGTCAAGAGTATTGTATTAGAGAAAGACCGTATTGCATTGTAATCCCAAAATGAATAGGTTCTCCAACCTCTTCTGATTACCTTGGGTAGCCATGACATACTGCTAGGTGTCACTATTGGCTTGTGGAAGCCCTAAAGATGTATAATCACTAAAGGGAGAATTTAAAGTAAGTTTCAATTCACAATCGATTAGTAAGAGTTCTAATCGCCCACTGCCTCACTAAAAGGACCCTAATGGATCACACACCGTGTAAGGTAATGATTGAAGGATACAACAGAGATGAGTAAGGATAATTAAATGGTTTAATTATTTATGGCTAGGATTAATTAATATGTTAATTAATCAAACGAATAAGTTCGTTATAGACCTCGGGTTAGTTTTGGGCCGCAAGGCCCAATGGGATTTGAATGTCAAGCCCATTAACTCAAGTTGTATGACAACTTGAAAACATAAAGGGCTTGAAAGCGCAATAAACCCTTAAGTGGCCAGCCATACAGAGAGGGGTAGTGAACTTGGCTTAGTTGCAAGTTTGCCACTCCATTGTGAGATGGTATAAAGGCAACTTTATAGCCATTTCATCATTAGGGTTTTCTAAGGATGAAAAGTGAGAATAACTGTCTTCTTTTCTCTCTAGGAGGCCGGCCCCCTTGGAAGGGATTAGCTAGCAATCTTTTCTCCTCCAAGGTCACTCATCTTCTTCCTTCACCATCCTTGGTGTCGAAAATTAGAGGTCTCCTACCTTGGGGACTTTTGGAGAATCAATTCTTCCATCCATATCCATGGAGCCAAGGATCAAGGAGACAAAGGAAAGAAGGCCCTCACATGGGTGATTAACCTTTGCTAAGCAAAGAGGTGCTTCAAAGGTATAAATGTTTCTCAACTCCTTTCTTTAAGATTTGAGTTGAGTCATGGTTCACCATAACTACTAGGCTTTGAATTTCCTGGGTAATGTTTTGGTTTGAGTGCATACAAGCATGTTTCCGCCTTTAATTGTTAATTGCATGCCATAGATGTTGCTCAAATAAACATGTTTTTCACAAATTTTACTTCAAGTGCATCATGGTTAATCTGGGGCATTGAGGTTCATGGTTTATTGAAAAAGCAACTGGAGATCAATTTGTATGCAAGTGTGTCATGTGTGGAGAAGGACCCTCTAGCTAGCCCATCATCCATCCAAAACACCCAATTTCGTGCATATCTGTCTAGTTTTAGTTTCTGACTTGTTTTGCTTTAAATTCATCCAAAACCCAATCCCCTTTACTTTATTTTGTCAATTAGGTTAGAATCTGTCCAAACTTGTGTTTTTAAGTGTTTTGAGTCAAGTTAAAATCAATTTTCGTCCAAAGTTGTTCTTAGTGTTTAGTTTGAGTCTATTTGGTTGTTTTAAGCTATTTTCTCATTCTAGTTAATTTTGAGTCTTTTCAGTTTGTTTTGAGTTCTTTGAGTCTAGTTAAGTGTTTTTAGCCTAGTTTTGTGTTTTTGAGTCAGTTTAGAGTAGATTAGCAATCCCTCCTAATCCCCGTCCTAGAACGATCCCTACTTGCATATATACTACAATTGTCAAAAAGAAGGTTTAATTTGTGTGCGTATATATTTCACACCAAATTTTTGGTGCCGTTGCCGGGGATTAGCAAAGTTGCTAATCCCCCGTTGTTTCTTTTTGTTTCTTTTTCGTGTGCTTTTGTTTTTGTTTCTGACTTTGTTTTGTTTCTTGTTTTTAGGTACTAGTTTATGACTCGAACTTCTCAACCTGTTCGTGAGCACATCTTGGACTTTGACGACAATTTTGACAGGACTTTGAGAGGGCAGAGGAATCAACAAGAGTCTAATCCACCTAGCCCTGAACCTGAGCTTGAAGAACAAGTACTAGAAGAGGAAGAAAAGCCCACGGGTCAAGGCGAAGAGGAGGCTCAAGCCATGGCAGCGGACAATCGAACAATCAAAGAGCTCTCAGCCTCGGGGTTAGACAATGTTGTGCCCTTATGCATCCAATATCCCACTGCTGCTCAAGGAAAGACCGAAGAGTTCGAATTGGAATCTAGTTTGTTGCATCATATTCCCAAGTACCATGCGCTTTCCATGGAGGATCCCAACAAGCACTTGAAGGAATTTGAAGTTGTTTGTTCTAGTATGACGCCCATTGCTAGTTCTCGAGCAAAACAAAACAAACAAAAGAAACAAAACACAATCTAAACCTTCCAACATTTACCTCAGGGATTTCCAATGCACATGACATATTAAAAATCATCACTTGCACAAATTTTGGTCATCCTTACACTTGAACTCATACTTTAATCACAGTCACCATTCAATAGCTCGCATTCAATCAATTAAAACAACATTTTGAATGTAGTAACATGCCTTAGAGAATTCCCCCAATTACTTACTAGATATGCACTCAATTTTCACTCAGATTTTCTGACTACACTCCCTACACTAGGTATATGTGAGAAGATTCATGTAAACACGTAGACTAACACTCACATATGTTATAACAAAGAAAGCACTTTTCTGGAGTTATAAGTGAATATATGAATATGATCTCATGAAAGGAATGCTACTACTTAGATGCAAGAACCAGAGATTCCATATGCTCATACTAATCCCAAACTCCACATATTGAACACATAACACTCAAGATAAAAGCGTAAGGGTTGAGACGGGGTTAAGGTGATTGGCTAACAAAGAAGGGTAAGGAAAAACAAAGGTTCTTAAAGAAATAGTAAGCAAAGCAATGAAATCACACTTAGAATTCACTTTTGAATGTATCACTCAACTTTAAACAAAAAGGGAAGATTAACACATTTTAGGGCCAGGTTCAATGTTTTGGACCCTTTCTTCAACAACCAACACTTGTGAGCTTATTTTCACTTATTTTCAACTCTTTTTCTATCTTTTTACACACTTTTCTTTTTCTTTTTGTTTTTCCACGAATTTTCTTTTTATTTTTCACCCGTGCCTTATTTCTTTTCTTGGCATACTAACACACAAAAATCCCTTCCCTCACACTTGTTTTTCTGCATAATGTTTATCAAAAGGAATTCATTTTAAGGCATGCTTAACTATCCTTTAAAAACAAGGGTATGGACATTCCTACACTAGGCTAGGTGAGGTTACTGTGGTTAACAAAGAACATAGGCTAAACAAGGCTCAAACAGGGTTAAACCTACATAACATATTAAAAAGGAAGTATGGCTATTTGGCTTGGGTGGCAACTAAACAACTTCATCTTGATATGTGTTATGCAATTCAATGCCATGCTTTGAATGAAACAGATATGAGTTCTAGTATTTGGTTCTATAATGATGAAAAACGCATTCCAAGTAGCAACCAAGCAAATAAATAATGAGATCATGCAACGACGTTAGAAAACAAGAAATCACAGGTTAATAACTCTCCAAAAGAACATTTAGGCTCAAGTCTCAAAGGGATGTAGCGTTAGTTTGAGTTCCTTCCTTCAAGCATGTTACAAAAAACTGATTTTATCCTTTTGTGATTACATGTGAATTCGTAAACAACTACAACTAAGCATAAACCAAGAGCATATCAAACTTCAATCCATGTTCGTAACTTTCTTTAATAGTCATGCAATTAAAAACCAAATCCTCATCATTGTGTTGGAAGGTACCTAAGACATAAACACACAAAAATGACTCTAAAAACACTTCAAAAACTGATTTTTTTCCCTCAAATTTTCGTATTTTTACTTCAAAACACACAAAAATACTTCAAAACAGTCTAAAAACACTTAAAAACAGTGAGAAACAACTTTAGAAGTAATGGGTGATAAAATCCTACGAATTTGCATCAAAAACCCTGTTACCCCCCCCCCACACTTAAATCAAACATTGTCCTCAATGTTTTAAGCATATACTCATAGAAAGTAAACAAACAAACAACGAACTAATCATGGCAAGATAAATGCAGTAAAGAGAAGGGTTTTGGAACACAAATCTAGATGTGGAGCAAAAATTCCATTGTTCCTCAGTTGAATGCATGGGTTGCCTCCCAAGAAGCGCTTGCTTTTACATCTTCCAGTCGGACGATACCTCCAATTAAGCTTCATTGGAGGCCATGGCATGGAATTTATCTATGAAGGGGAGGTGATATTTGAAATGATCCGGCAATGGTTTAAATTCTAGTGTGGGTGCCTGAATTATTAAAATCAACAAGTTAATAGAAAACAAAATTGAAATTGGAGAAGATGGCTTACTTGCTTGCTCCGACACAAACTCAATGACAAACACCACATCTATGAAAGTTTCAGGAACTTTGCACTGGCCAGATTGAATGTGATGGTTGTGACTTGTCCCGTGTCATAAAATTCAACTTCTTTGGGCTTTGTTGTCTCATATATGTCCTCTTTGCTGCATTCTATATATTCTCCAGCCACTTCTTTCTCTTGAATCATTCTTCTTGGTGTACAATGTTCTTTAAGAAATTCAACACATTCTGGAATTTGATTTGTTGCACCAAGAATTTGACTATCACTTTGCACCTTTGGGAGGCTTCCACGATGTCTTTTTCACTCTCTTCTTTCTGGGGAATCAAAAACCTGCGAGGAAAAGGGACATTTCAAGGAATAACATTAGATTGAACCAAATTTGAACCCAACTTACCTTGATTGGATGGCTTAGAATCACTAGGGGCCTGCGGGAAGGGTGGTGGGGCTAAGAAAATTTTGATGCGATGTAAAACAGCACACAAATTAAACCCTCTTGTTGATAGTTGTAGTAAAGAGGCAAGTAGGGATCGTTCTAGGCCGGGGATTAGGAAGGATTGCTAATCTACTCTAAACTGACTTAAAAACACAAAAACAAACTTAAAAACACTTAACAAGACTCACAAGACTCAAAACAAACTTAAAAGACTCAAAACAACTTAAAACAGCCAAATAGACTCAAAACAGACAGTAGAGAGTTATTTGGACGAATTTAAGACTAGTAAGACTCAAAACACTAAAAACACAAGTTTAAACAAATTCTAACTAAGTTGACACAAGAAAGTAAAGGGGGATTGGGTTTTGGACGAAATTAAGCTAAAAACAAAACAAATACTACAACTAAACAGATTTGCACGAAATTGGATTAAATTGGATGGATGATGGAATAGCTAGAGGGTTCATCTCCACACATGACACACTTGCATACAAATCGATTTCCAGTTGCTTTTTCAATAAACCATGAATGACAATGCCCCAGATTAACCGTGCCATCACTAATTAACCCTCTGATTTTCCCTTAGTTATTGGATTGGATGGACATCATTTGACAACCCAAAGCATTCTTCAAAAGTTCCCTACATGCACATCATAATAGAGGTACAATCAATGATCATTATGTTCTATGAAAATCATAAGCATTGACAAAGCATTCATAACTATGACATCATGATACTCATGCTAGGAATTTATCATAACACGATTGTGACCAGCAACCTTCACTACTTGTGAATATAAGTTTGTAACGATTATGTGAAACTCCCTTATATTTTAGCATCAAATTCAAGCATGCAAACTACGTAGTCCTCCTTAATCAACATACAAGAATAAGTTTTGAATAAAACAGTTAAGCAAATTGCATTCACACTTTATGAAATCACAACTGAAATTAATCAATTCATATTGCAAATATGTTCATGGCTTTGAAATCTCTTCTAGCTAAAAGGAGTTTAGCTCCTCATACTTGTAACTAAACAAAGATAATCAGATTTAAACATAGAAAACAAAGATAGATTACACCTAGAAACGCTGTAACAATCCAACGTCTTGAATGGCTAGGCACGGCTCCAAGATAATCCTCTCCTTCTTCCTTTGTAAAGCTGCGGCACAAGGGTGTTTCTTCTTCCTTCACCTCAATTAGCAGTTGTTCATCCATGTTTTGGCTTGGTTCGCACGTCTTGGGTTCATCTTCAACCTCCATGCCACTTGCGAAGGTGAGAGCTTCAATAATTTCAAATTCTCCCATTGGATTTACAATGGTTGAATTGGAAAGTTCACTTTGTTCTTGAATTTGTACCACGAATACCGCTATCTGTCCAATTTGCTTTTCCAAATGGTCCACCCTTTTGTCTTGAATTTGCATCGCTTTGTTTTGATTTTCTTGTCCTTGAGACAAAGAAGTGAGTAATTGAATAATTTGATCATTATCCAAAGGCATACCTTAATTTGTTTGGGCAGATTGTGGTGGAGGCTATGGTGGTGCATATGGCCATTGATAGAACTCCTCAGATGGCTGCGAATATTCTTCTTGTTGTGAGCCCTGTGTCAAAGAAATTAATTCATCGAGAATTTGATTGTAATTCATGGACATACTTGAATTCGATTGGAATTGTTGTGGGGAAGGCTGTGGTGGCTGCATAGGTCTTGAATAAAACTCCTCATATGGCTGCCAATATCTTTCGGGTTGAACTTGCTGAGATTCCCACCACATTGAGTTTGAATGATCACTCAAATCTGAATTGTAAGTGTTGGAAAACATGGTGTTCCTTGATTGATTATGGCTTTGATAACCCTAAGCACCTCCGTTTGTAGTGAATTGAGGACGTTGATGAGTTTGAGCAGTGTGCATTGTGGTTCTTTTGGCAACCTGGGACAATTGAGAAGTAAGATTTGCCAATTGAGCTTGAATGTTAGCAAAATCCATGTCTTACTACTCTAGTACCTGAAATCAAAGAAAGAAAACTAAATCAAATACCAAAAGTAAAAGACACGACAGAAACAAAATCAGCAACTAAAAAGAAACAAATGGGGATTAGTTAAAGAAAACAAGAAAACAAAACAAAGTCAGAAACTAAGAAAAAACACACGAAAAAGAAACAAGGGATTAGCAAAGTTGCTAATCCCCGGCAACGGCGCCAAAAATTTGATGCGATGTAAAACTGCACACAAATTAAACCCTCTTGTTGACAGTTGTAGTAAAGATGCAAGTAGGGATCGTTCTAGGCCGAGGATTAGGAGGGATTGTTAATCTACTCTAAACTGACTTAAAAACACAAAAAAACAAACTTAAAAACACTTAACATGACTCCCAAGACTCAACACAAACTTAAAAGACTCAAAACAGCTTAAAACAGCCAAATAGACTCAAAACAGACACTAGAGAGTTATCTGGACGAATTTAAGACTAGTAAGACTCAAAACACTAAAAACACAAATTTAAACAAATTCTAACTAAGTTGACACAAGAAAGTAAATGGGGATTGGGTTTTGGACGAAATTAAGCTAAAAATAAAACAGATACTAAAACTAAACAGATTTGCACGAAATTGGATTAAATTGGATGGATGATAGACTAGCTAGAGGGTTCTTCTTCACACATGACACACTTGCATACAAATCAATTTCCAGTTGCTTTTTCAATAAACCATGAATGACAATGCCCCAGATTAACCGTGCCATCACTAATTAACCCTCTGATTTTCCTTTAGTTATTGGATTGGATGGACATCATTCGACAACCCAAAGCATTCTTCAAAAGTTCCCTACATGCACATCATAATAAAGCTACAATCAAAGATCATTACGTTCTATGAAAATCATAAGCATTGACAAAGCATTCGTAACTATGACATCATGATACTCATGCTAGGAATTTAACTTAACGCGATCGTGACCAGCAACTTTCACTACTTGTGAATATAAGTTTGTAACGATTATGTGAAACTCCCTTATATTCTAGCATCAAATTCAAGCATGCAAACTAAGTAGGCCTTCTTAATTAACATACAAGAATAAGTTTTGAATAAAACAGTTAAGCAAATTGCATTTACACTTTATGAAATCACAACTAGAATTAATCAATTCATATTGCAAATATGTTCATGGCTTTGAAATCTCCTCTAGCTAAAAGGAGTTTAGCTCCTCATACTTGTAACTAAACAAAGATAATCAGATTTAAACATAGAAAACAGAGATAGATTACACCTAGAAACGCTCCAACAATCCAACGTCTTGAATGACTAGGCATGGCTCCAAGATAATCATCTCTTTCTTCCTTTGTAAAGCTGCGACACAAGGGGTTAAGGTGTGTAGAATGGGTGTTGATGGGTAGTAGAGGATGGATAGGTAGATAGGTGGATGGAATGGATGCAGAGAATGTGTCCAGGGATCCCCCAATTGAAGGGTGCAGCATATGTATTTAAAGAGGAGAAGGCACGGTTTTGATGTGTTTTAGGGAAGGAAATAACTTAGCTATTTTGTCCTAAAATTAAAAGTCAGAAATCAATGGAAAATAGGCAAGTAAGAAGCAGGAATTACAGAGAATAGGAAAGGAAATTCGGAAGAGAATGTAGGACAGATTCAGGAATGTGTTTTGAGGCACAAAATAGGTAAGAATCCTCTCCCCTTGTGCGGCAAGAATTGAAACAAAAGGGAATGTAATTTTGGGTCAGAAAATAGGTAAGAAAGAGGGATATGTGCGGAAAAAGGGAGGATCAAAACAGGAATGTGGTTTTAAGAACATAAAATAGGAAAGGAGAACATGTTTTGTGTGGCAAGGAAGGATCAAATCATAGAGAGGTGCGGCATGGCCTTTTAGGGCATGTCTAAGGCTTCCAGAACAACCAATTAAGTGCCCTAACATATGTTGGAATCCTTTTGTGGCTGGAACATAGGTGAGGAAGGATTAGGAAACTTCCAAGCCAAGAATAGAAACTTTCAAGAATGGAAACCTCCAAGAATAGAAACTTCCAACTTTAGAAACTTTGGCTTCCAATTCTGAACTCTTGATTCTTCGTTTGTCTTGAATCCAATTCTTCACATCTTCATTCAATCCTAAGCTCATTTGATCTTCAATTTTGTCCATCCATTTAGCTCCAAGCATGTGCAATCTATTTAGTGCCCAAAACTGCTCCAGAATGCACCAAAACGTACTTTCTTGCTCCTTTAGCCCTTTGGACCTACAAACACACGAAAATAGCTTAAAATACTAAAATAACTAAGAAGTAACAACCTAAATGCAAGGAAATAAGTTAACTAAGTTGTATAAATATGCTCCTATCACCTATCAACGTGGATGAGAGTATTTTGAAGATGAAGGCCTTTCCATACTCACTAATGGATAAGGCTAAGGATTGGTTGTATGAATTGGCACCTAGAACGGTTACTTCTTGGGAAAGCATGAAGAGAGTGCTCTTAGAGAAGTTTTTCCTAACCTCATGAGTCATTCTCTTGAGGAAAAGAATTAGTGGCATCCAACAAAACAAAGGAGATTCGTTTCCAGCCTATTATGAGCGTTTCAAGACGTTAGTTGCTTCATGTCCACAACACCAAATGAAGGAAGAGCTTCTCATTCAATACTTCTACGAATGACTTCTTCCCATTGAACGAAAAATGCTTGATGCTTCAGCGGGATGAGCTGTGGTGGACAAAACCCCGACAACTGCAAAGATCTTAATTGCAAATAGAGAGTTGAATGCACAACAATACGAAGGCGTTGGAGGAATAGACACCTCACAACAACAACCCCAAGTGAATGAGGTAAGTGCAATTTCTAAAATTCAATCTTAATTAGCTAACCTCACTACTCTTGTGTCACAGGTTGTGGATGGATCTAAAATGCAAAATGCAGCCATATGTGGAGTGTGTTCTATGCAATGGCATCTCAATGACCAATGCCCTCAATTGATTGAAAATGGAGGATGGGAAACCCCCAATGCCATGGGTTTTCAAGGCCACAATCAGCAACGTAATGATCCATACTCCAACACTTACAATCCGGGGTGGAGAGATCATCCAAATTTCAAGTGGAGAGAATCACAACAACTTGCCCAACAAGGAGGATTTTGGCCACCACCCCCTGGGATATATCAAAGGCCATATGCACCAACTCAACCTCAATCACAACCCACTCAACCAAACTCAGGTTCGCTATTTGATAATGATCAAGCTATTCAATTACTAACTACTGTTGCGCAAGGGTTATAAAATCAAAACAATCGAATAGCGAATCAAGACAAGGAGATGAGTGACATGAAGAAGCAAATAGGGCAGATTTCAGAGTTCCTTGGGCAGTTTCGAGAACAAGGCAAACTTCGTAGTTCAACCATTGTGAATCCAAAGGAAGGCTTTGAATCTGCCAAGGCAATCATGTTGAGAAGTGAAAAAGAAGTAGGAACTGATTCCCAACCATCCAAATCAAGGAGGATGTTTTAGTGTAGGTTAATCACCTAATATTTTCGGCTAATTTCTATGTGCTCGAGATGGACGATTCAGTCCATTCTCCACCATTGCCAATTCTACTTGGAAGACCATTCATGAAAATAGCTCGCACTAAGATTGATGTGTTCAAGGGGACTTTGACAATGGAATTTGATGGGGAAGTTATTGATTTCAATCTTTCTGAATCTACCAAGTATCCTAGTGATGATCATTCTTGTTTTTCTATTGATATAATTGATTCATTGGCGCAAGAACATCTTGAACAATTGAATGAAGATGCACTTGAAACGGTCATTACAAATGGAATAGGACTCAAAAACGAAGGGACAGGACCTACGATCACCCACGGCATGCATAAAGACATCATTGTTGTCTACCCTTGTGAAGAAGCAGTTGAGAAGGTGGCTACCCTTGAATCATTGCCCAAACAAGTTGGTAAGCCTTCACCCCCTGAGTCAATTCCCATTTCTACTAATAAGTTGCTTCCTTTAGTTGTGCAGCCACTTTCCCTTGAACTTAAACCAATACCAAGTCATTTGAAGTATGTTTTTTTGGGAGAATAAGAGACTTTGCCCGTCATCATCTCCTCCACACTCACGGCACAAGAAGAAGAGAAGTTGGTGAGGGTGTTGAGGAAGCACAAAACAGCCATTGGATGGACCTTGGCCGACATCAAGGGTATAAGTCCTAGAACTTGCATGCATCGTATACTCTTGGAAGAAGGAGCTAAACCATCATGTAAAGCTCAACACCGACTTAACCCTCCAATGATGGAAGTTGTGAAAAATGAGATAATCAAGCTACTTGATTGTGGAGTGATCTATCCAATCTCTGATAATCATTGGGTTTCGCCGGTCCAAGTGGTTCCAAAGAAATCTGGAGTCACTGTGGTGAAGAATGTCGAGAATGAGCTTGTGCCTACACGCATTCAAACCGGTTGGAGAGCTTGCATTGATTATAGGAAGCTCAACGCCATCACAAGGAATGATCACTTCCCTTTGCTGTTCATTGACCAAATGCTTAAAAGTTAGCTGGTTATGCATTTTATTGTTTTCTTGATGGATATTCAGGTTATAATCAGACTGTAATAAGCCCTGGAGGACCAAGAAAAGACCACTTTCACGTGCCCCTTTGGTACCTTTGCTTATCGTCGCATGCCATTTGGTTTATGCAATGCACTAGCCATATTCCAAAGATGCATGGTAAGTATATTTTCAGATTATGTTGAAATGATCATTGAGGTCTTTATGGATGATTTTAGTGTGTTTGGTAAGTCCTTTGATGATTGCTTGGATAATCTGACCTTAATTTTGAAAAGATGCATTGAAACTAACCTTGTTTTAAAATGGGAAAAATGTCATTTCATGGTAAAACAAGGCATAGTTTTAGGTCACATAAACTCTGAAAAAGGAATTGAGGTTGATAAGTCAAAAATAGATCTTGTACGCTACTTACCCTCTCCTACTTCGGTGAGAGGGGTTCGTTCTTTTCTTGGTTATGCAGGATTCTATAGGCGATTTATCAAGGATTTTTCAAAGATTGCACAACCCCTATGCCATCTCCTCCAAAAAGAAGTGGCCTTTGAATTCAACGAGGCATGTGAGAAGGCTTTCAAACAACTCAAAGACATGCTTACTTCGGCCCCCATCATCATTCCACCAGATTGTAGCCTTCCTTTTGAACTAATGTGTGATGCATCATATTATGCAATTGGAGCTGTTTTAGGCCAAAGGAAGAACAAGCAGCCACATGTCATCTATTATGCTTCCCGAACCTTGAATGATGCTCAATTGAACTACTCCGCCACTGAAAAAGAACTTCTTGCTGTTGTGTTTCCATTAGATAAGTTTCGTTCTTATTTAATTGGCACTAAAGTTATTGTTTTCACTGATCATGCAGCTTTGAAGTATTTGCTTACAAAGAAAGAAGCTAAACCAAGGCTTATTCGATGGATGCTTCTTCTCCAAGAGTTCAATATTGAAATTAGGGACAAGAAAGGGAGTGAAAACGTGGTGGCTGACCACTTGAGCCATTTGGTGCATGATGAGGAGTCAATACCTATCCAAGACACATTCCCTGATAAACAATTGTTGTCCATTGAGGTAAGTGAACTTTGGTATGCTGATTTGGTGAATTATTTGGTGTCTAAACAAGTTTCAAGCAACCTAAACAAGCACCAACATGATAAACTTAAAAAGGATGCATGTTTTTATGTTTGGGATGACCTATATTTGTGAAAATATTGCCCTAATCAGATTGTACGTAGGTATGTGCATGAATCTGAGTTTCATTCAATTTTAAGCTTTTGCCATACATATGCATCTGGTGGTCATTTTGGCACACAACGCACAGCACATAAGGTTCTTGAATGTGGATTTTATTGGCCTACTATCTTTAAAGATGCTAGAAGTTTTTGTATGACTTCTGATCGTTGCCAAAGAATAGGAAATATAGGTCAAAGAGACCAAATGCCGCAGACCCCTCTCTTCTTTGTCGAAATTTTTGATGTTTGGGGTATTGTTTTCATGGGTCCATTTCCTTCATCTTATGGTTTTGATGTGAAGTAAAGCAACACTCAAATTAAACCCTCTTGTTGACAGTTGTAGTAAAGATGTAAGTAGGGATCGTTCTAGGCCGGGGATTAGGAGGGATTGCTAATCTACTCTAAACTGACTCAAAAACACAAAACTAAACTTAAAAACACTTAACTAGACTCTAAAGACTCAAAACAAACTTAAAAGGCTCAAAACAACTTAAAACAACACAATAGACTCAAAACAGACTCTAGGGAGTTATTTGGACGAATTCAAGACTAGCAAGACTGAAAAGACTAAAAACACAAGTTTGGACAGATTCTAACTAATTTGACACAAGAAAGTAAAGGGGGATTGGGTTTTGGACGAATTTAAAGTAAAACAAGTCAGAAACTAAAACTAGATAGATTTGCACGAAATTGGGTGTTTTGGATGGATGATGGCTAGCTAGAGGGTTTTTCTCCACACATGACACACTTGCACACAAATCGATCTCCAGTTGCTTTTTCAATAAACCATGAACCTCAATGCCCCAGATTAACCGTGATGCACTAATTAACCCTCAGATTTTCCTTAAGTCATTGAATTGGATGGACAACGCATCGACAACCAAACTATTCTTCACAAGTCCCCTACATGAACTGCATAATAGAGATACAAGCAAAGATCATTAAGCTTCATGAAATTCATAAGCATTGACAAAGCACTCGTAACTATGAACTGCATGATACTTATGCTAGGAATTTACTTAACACAATCGTTTATAAGTGGCCTCCACTACTTGTAAATATAAGTTTGTAACGATTAGGTGAAACTCCCTTATATTCTAGCATCAAATTCATGCATGCAAACTAAGTTGGCCACCTTAATCAACATACAAGATTAAGTTATCAATCAAACAGTTAAATAAATTGCATTCACAATTTATTAAATCACAACTAGAAGTAATCAATTCATATTGCAAATATGTTCATGGCTTTGAAATTCCCCATAGCTAAAACGAGTTTAGCTCCTCATGTTCGCAAAACGAAGATAACTTAAATTAAACATTGAAAACAAAAAAATGAAAACACCTAAAAACGCTCCAGCAATCCAACCTGAATGGCAAGCACGTCCAAGGGCTCTCCTTCTTCCTCTTTGTTGCGGCACAAGGTTGGAGTGATGGTTTTAGTGGTGAATTATGGTGGTGAATGGATATAGGTGAGTTATGGTGAAGGGTGGATGGGTGGTATAGGTAGATAGATGGATGGAAGGGATGCAGAGAATGTGTCCAGAGAGATTGAATGGTGCGGCATTACATATATATAAGGAAGAAAGGCATGGCTAGGATTAGGGAAGGTCCAAAACTTAGCTATTTTGTCCTATATTTAAAAAGAATAAGTAAAGAATCAGAGATTGATGAGAAATAGGTAAGTAAAGTGAGGCAAATAAAAGGAAGGTGAATAAAAATCAGAATCCAAAAGGAAAAAGGGCAAGGATAGGTGCGGCAAGGACTTAGAAGAAAATGGAATGTGATTTGGTGCAGAAAATAGGAAATGAGCGACTTCCCTTGTGCGGCAAGGAAGGGGAATGGTCTAGGCTGGTGCGGCAAGGATCTTTGAGTGGGATTAATCTTCTAAAAACATGTAATTAAGTGTCCTAGAATATTTAGGAAGCCTCCTTGTGGCTGGAACCTTGGTAAATTCGGATTAGAAAAGGTAAGGACAAAATAAGGTAAGTTTAACTAGCATTCCTTCTTCTTAACTGATTCCTTTCTTCAAAATCTTTGACTTAAGTCTTCAAGCACATTCCTAATCCTTCTTAAACTTCAATTTCGTCCATCCACCTTGCTCCAAGCATAAGATATCCATCCAATGCCCAAAACTGCTCCAAATTGCACTATCTTGCTTACTTTGTCATTTGGACCTACAAACACACGAAAATAGCTTAAAATACTAAAATAACTAGGAACTAACAACATAAATGCAAGAAAACAAGCTAACTAAGTCGCATAAGTATGCTCTTATTAGGTTTCAACTATATTCTACTTGCAGTTGATTATGTTTCGAAATGGGTGGAAGCAAAAGCCACCCGGACTAACGATTCGATAGTAGTTGCAGATTTTGTGAAAACTAACATCTTTTCCAGATTTGGGATGCCTAGAGTGCTCATA
This sequence comes from Heteromeles arbutifolia, assembly GCA_024362995.1. Classification (NCBI taxonomy): domain Eukaryota; kingdom Viridiplantae; phylum Streptophyta; class Magnoliopsida; order Rosales; family Rosaceae; genus Heteromeles; species Heteromeles arbutifolia. The sequence continues at coordinate 29,094,790 of JANCRC010000002.1, read as the reverse complement.
AGTGATGGAGGGTCTCATTTTTGCAATCGCACCATTGAGGCACTGCTCAAGAAGTACAATGTCAAGCATAAGGTTTCAACACCTTATCATCCTCAAACAAATGGCCAAGCCGAGGTTTCCAGTAGAGAAATGATAAGAGCATATGTTTGCAACTTAGTTAGCTTGTTTCCTTGCATTTACATTGTTAGTTCTTAGTTATTTTAGTATTTTAAGCTATTTTCGTGTGTTTGTAGGTCTAAAGTGCAAAGTAAGCAAGGATGTGCATTTTGGAGCAGTTTTGGGCACTAAATGGATTGCACATGCTTGGAGCTAAGTGGATGGACGAAATTGAAGATCAAATGAGCTTAGGATTGAATGAAGATGTGAAGAACTGGATTCAAGACAAATGAAGAATGAAGAGTTCAAAATTGGAAGCCAAAGTTTCTAAAGTTGGAAGTTTCTATTCTTGGCTTGGAAGTTTCCTAATCCTTCCTCACCTATGTTCCAGCCACAAAAGGATTCCAAAATATGTTAGGGCACTTAATTGGTTGTTCTAGAAGCCTAATCTTACCTTAAAAGTCCAAGCCGCCCTCCCTATCCCTTTCCCCTTCCTTGACGTGCAAGGGAGGCTTTTCTTTCCTGTTTTCTGAACCAAATCACATTCCCTTTCTTTTAATCCCTTTTGCCGCACCTTTCTTACCCTTTTTCTCTAGGATTCAGATTTTATTTCCCTTTTTCTAAGGGATTTGAATTAATTTCTGTTAACCAAAATAGGTTAGGGTTTTGATTTCCTAAAACCTTTAAATAAATCTTCTTTACCGCAGCCTAGGGGATTCATTCACTCCAATACACATCCCAATTCAGTCTCTGCCGCAACTATCATCTCAATCCTTCAACCATTCAGCCTTCTACCCATCTTACATACAAACAGCCCTTCAAACCATCACCAACACCTTGTGCCGCAGCAAAGGAAGGGAAGGAAAGTTCTTGGACATGCTTGCTGTTCAATTTGGATCGCTGGAGCGTTTAGGTGTTTTCTTTCTTTTGTTTTCAATGTATAAATCTGTTTACCTTTGTTTTGTGATTATGAGGAACTAAGCCCTTTTGGCTAGCTATTCAATACCATGATTATACTTGCATTATGAATTGATTACCTTCAGTTGTGATTTCATAAATTGTGAATTCAATTTGCTTAACTGTTTGATTGATAACTTAGTCTTGTATGTTGATTAGGAGTGCACGCTTAGTTTTCATGCATGAATTTGATGCTAGAATATAAGGGAATTTCACCTAATCATTATGAACGTATATTCACAAGTAGTAGAGGTCGCTTATAAACGATTGTGTTAAGTGAATTCTTGGCAGGAGTATCATGCTCATCATAGTTACGAATGCCTCGTCAATACTTATAGTTTTCATGAATCTTAATGATCTTTAATTGTATCTCTATTGTGCTGTTCACGTAAGGGACTTTTAGAGAATGTTTTGAATTTTTGTATGTGTTTTCCCATCCAATTCAATAATTTAAGGAAAACTTGAAGGTTAAAAAAGTGTTGTCATGATTAACCTGGGGTGTTGAGTTTCATGGTTTATCGAAAGAACAACTGAAAATCGATTTGTATACAAGTGTGTCATGTGTGGAGAAGAACCCTCTAGCTAGCCCATCATCCATTCAAAACACCCAATTTCGTGCCTAAATCTGTCTTAGTCTTTAGTTTACTTGTTTTACTTTAAATTCGTCCACAACCCAATTCCCTTTACTTTCTTGTGTCAATTAGGTTAGAATCTGCCCAACTTTGTGTTTTTAAGTGTTTTGAGTCTTTATAGTTCCAAATTTGTCCAAATTCACCCCTAGAGTCTGTTTTGAGTCTATTAGCTTGTTTTTTACTGTTTTGAGTCAATTTAGTTGTTTTGAGTCATAAGAGTCTAGTTTTGCATTCTTTGAGTCTAGTTTGTGTTTTAAACTTAGTTTTACGTTTTTAAGTCAGTTTCAAGTGTTTTAGCAATCCCTCGTAATCCTCGGTCTAGAACGATCCCTACTTGCATCTTTACTACAATTGTCAACAAGAGGGTTTAATTTGTGTGCTTATATATTTCGCATCAAATTTTTGGCGCCGTTGCCGTGGATTAGCAACTGTGCTAATCCCTTGTTTATTTTTCATGTGCTTTGTTTCAGTTTCTGATTTTGTTTGTTTTCTTTGTTTTAGGTACTAGTGTATGACTCGGAGTTCTCAACCTGTTCGTTGATAGGAGCATATTTATGCGATTTAATTAGCTTGTTTCCTTGCATTTACGTTGTTAGTTCTTAGTTATTTTAGTATTTTAAGCTATTTTTGTGTGTTTGTAGGTCTAAAGTGCAAAGTAGGCAAGAAAGTGCATTTTGGTGCATTTTGGAGCAGTTTTGGGCACTAAATGGATTGCACATGCTTGGAGCTAAGTGGATGGACACAATTGATGATCAAATGAGCTTAGGATTAAATGAAGATGTGAAGAATTGGATTCAAGACAATTGAAGAATGAAGAGTTCAAAATTGGAAGCCAAAGTTTCTAAAATTGGAAGTTTCTATTCTTGGCGGTTTCCATTCTTGAAAGCTTCTATTCTTGGCTTGGAAGTTTCCTAATCCTTCCTCACCTATGTTCCAGCCACAAGAGGATTCCAAAATATGTTAAGACACTTAATTACTTGTTCTAGATGCCTTAAACCTTCCTTAAAATCCATGCCGCACCACCCTTGTACATTCCCCTTCCTTGCCGCACAAGGAGGATGTTTCTTTCCTGTTTTCTGATCTTAAAGCCACATTCCCTTTCTTTAAAGTCAATGCCACACCTTTCTTTCCTTCCTTATCTATTTTCTAACCCACAATCACATTCATTTTCCTATATAAGTTCCTGCCACATATCATTTCCTATTCTCTTTAAATTCTGTATCTTTCTTACTTATTTTGATTGATTTCTGACCTCTAATGTTTATGGACAAAATAGCTAAGTTTCATTCACTTTCCCTAAGCCTTTGCCGTGCCCTAGCTATATAAATACATAACTTTCTCAGCCAAAATCACTCTCTAGACAATCCCTAATCCCTCTCCACTCTCTGCCGTATTCTCTCTTCAAAAACTTTCACACTTTCTGACCTTAATCCTTCCTTGCCGCACCACTTACCTATCCTAAACACCATCATACTTTCTCCCATCCATTCCTCTATACAAACGACCCTTCAAATCATCACCAACACCTTGTGCCACAGCAAAGGAAGGGAAGGAAAGTTCTTGGACGTGCTTGCTATTTAATTTGGATCGCTGGAGCCTTTAGGTGTTTTCTTTCTTTTATTTTCAATGTATCAATTTGTTTACCTTTGTTTTGAGATTATGAGGAACTAAGCCCTTTTGGCTAGGGGGCTACTCAAAGCCATGACTATGCTTGCAATATGAATTAATTACCTTCAGTTGTGATTTCATAAATTGTTAATTCAATTTGCTTAACTGTTTCATTGATAACTTATTCTTGCATGTTGATTAAGAGTGCACACTTAGTTTTCATGCATGAATTTGATGCTAGAATATAAGGGAATTTCACCTAATCGTTATGAACTTATATTCATGTGTAGTGGAGGTTGCTAGTCACAATCGTGTTAAGTGAATTCTTGGCAGGAGTATCATGCTCATTATAGTTACAAATGCCTCGTCAATGCTTATAGTTCTCATGAAGTTTAATGATCTCTGTATCTATCTTTATTGTGTTGTTCACATAGGGAACTTTGAGAGAATGTTTTGAATTGTTGTATGCACATTCCCATCCAATTCAACAACTTAAGGAGAACTTGAAGGTTAATTTAAGCGTACCTAATTAATCTGGAGTGTTGAGTTTCATGGTTTATCGAATGAACAACTGAAAATTGATTTGTATGAAAGTGTGTCATGTGTAGAGATGAACCCTCTAGCTAGCCCAAAATCCATCCAAAACACCAATTTCGTGCCAAAATCTGTCTAAGTCTTTAGTTTGCTTGTTTTACTTTAAATTCATCCAAGACTCAATCCCCTTTACTTTAAAGTGTCAAACTTAGTTAGAATCTGTTTAACTTGTGGTTTTAAGTGTTTTAAGTCAAAAGTTGTCCCTAGAGTCTATTTTGAGTCTATTTGGTTGTTTTAAGCTGTTTTGACTCATTCTAGTCATTTTTGAGTATTTTCAGTTTGTTTTTTATTCTTTGAGTCTAGTTTAGTGTTTTAAACTCAGTTTTACATTTTTGAGTCAGTTTCAAGTGTTTTAGCAATCCCTCCTAATCCCCGGTTTAGAACGATCCCTACTTACATATATACTACAATTGTCAACAAGAGGGTTTAATTTGTGTGCTATTTTATATCGCATCATTCATGAAAATATCTTAGAGTTTGACGATGATTTTGAACGAACGTTGAGAAGGAAGAAGAAGAATCCATGCCTTAATCCATCTAGTTATAACTCTGCACCCGAGATAGAAAGACTAGAAGAGGAAGAAGAGCCCACGACTCAAGTGTTGGAGAAAGCACAAGCCATGATAGTAGACAATCGAACAATCAAGGAGCTCTCTGCTTCGGCATTGGCCAATGCCGCACCCCTATGTATTCTATACCCTAGGGCTGCCCAAGACAAGATCGATGAGTTCGAATTGAAGTCCAGTTTGTTGCACCACATTTCGAAGTTCCATGGGCTGTCCATGGAGGATCCTAACAAGCACTTGGAAGAATTTGAAGTGGTTTGCTCAAGCATGACCCCTGTCAATGTCGATGGAAGCATATTCAAAATGAAGGCCTTTCCATTCTCACTAATGGACAAGGTTAAGGATTGGTTGTATGAATTGGCACCTAGAACGGTTACTTCTTGGGAAAGCATGAAGAGAGCGTTCTTAAAGAAGTTTTTCCCAACCTCATTATAGGAGCGTATTTATGCGACTTAGTTAGCTTGTTTCCTTGCATTTACGTTGTTAGTTTTTAGTTATTTAAGTGTTGTAAGCTATTTCGTGTGTTTGTAGGTTTAAAGGGCTAAAGGAGCAAGAGAGTGCATTTTGGTGCATTTTGGAGCAGTTTTGGGCACTAGATGGATTGCACATGCTTGGAGCCAAGCGGATGGATGAAATTGAAGATCAAATGAGCTTAGGATTGAATGAAGATGTGAAGAATTGGATTCAAGACAAATGAAGAATGAAGAGTTCAAAATTGGAAGCCAAAGTTTCTAAAGTTGGAAGTTTCTATTTTTGGAGGTTTCCATTCTTGAAAGTTTCTATTCTTGGTTTGGAAGTTTCCTAATCCTTCCTCACCTATGTTCAATCCACAAAAGGGTGCGAAAACATGTTAAGTTGCCTAATTATATGTTTCTAGAAGTCCCAGAACCTTTCCTTGAGGTTGTCGCACCCCCAATCCCTTTCCCCATCCTTGCCGTGCAAGGGAGGCCTTTCTTCCCTAAATTCTGAACCAAAACACATTCCCCTTTTTGTTTCTTAACCTTCCCACACAAAGGAGAGGATTTTTTCCTATTTTCCGCCTTAAAAGCACATTCCCTTTCCTTTAAACCTTCTACCGCGTGTCCTTACCCTTTTTCCCCTAGGATTCTGATTTTATTTCCCTTTCTCTAGTGGATTTGAATTAATTCCTGTTAACCAAATTAAGCTAGGGTTTTGATTTCCTTTTTCCTTAAGAGGATTCATTCACTCACATATACATCCCAATGCAGCCTAAGAAGATTCATTCACTCACATATACATCCCAATTCATGCTCTGCCGCACCATATACCTATCCTAACCATTCGACACATCCAAACACATTCCCAACCAATCTCTCATACAATTCACCACCCAAAACCATCAACCATACCTTGTGCCACAACAAAGAGGAAGAAGAAGAGCCCTTGGACGTGCTTGCCATTCAAGTTGGATTGCTGGAACGTTTTAGGTGTAATTCATTCTTCGTTTTCAATGTTTAAGTTTATTTATCTTTGTTTTGCTGTGAACATGAGGAACTAAACCCCTCATGGCTAGAGGGGAATTCGAAACCATGATTATACTTGCAATATGAATTGATTACATCCAGTTGTGAATTTGTAAGTTGTGAATTCAATTTACTTAACTGTTTGCATTAAAACTGTTTGTGTATGTGGGTTGAGAGTGCACACTTAATTTACATGCATAAATTTGATGCTAGAGTATAAGGGAGTTTCACCTAATCGTTATGAGCTTATATTCACAAGTAGTAAAGGTCGCTGGTCATGATCGTGTTAAGTAGATTCTTGGCAGGAGTATCATGCACTTTTATAGTTATGAATGCCTTGTCAACCCTTATGATTTTCATAGAACATAATGATCTTTGATTGTTTCTCTATTATGCGCTTTCATGTATGGAACTCTTGAAGAATAATTTGATTGTGATGCGCTATTTCCGTCCAATTCAATGACATGAGGGAAATCTGAGGGTTAATTTAAGCGTACCTAATTAACTTGGGGCGTTGAGATTCATGGCTTATTGAAAAAAACAATTGGAGATTGATTTGTATGCAAGTGTGTCATGTGTGGAGAAGAACCCTCTAGCTAGCCTATCTTCCATTCAAAACACCAATTTCGTGCCTAAATCTGTCTAGTTCTTAATTTACTTTGTTAGTTTTCAAATTCGTCAAAACCAAATTCCCCTTTACTTTAAAGTGTCAAATTAGTTAGAATCTGTCCAACTTTGTGTTTTTAAGTATTTTGAGTCAAAGTAAAACCAATTTTCGTCCAAAATCACCCTTAGTGTCTATTTTGATTCTATTTGGTTGTTTTAAGCTGTTTTGAGTCGTTCTAGTTAGTTTTGAGTCTTTTCAGTTTGTTTTGAATTCTTTGAGTCCAGTTTAGTGTTTTAAACTTAGTTTTACGTTTTAAGTCAGTTTCAAGTGTCTTAGCAATCCCTCCTAATCCTCGGCCTAGAACGATCCCTACTTACATTCTTTACTCCAATTGTCAACAAAAAGGTTAATTTGTGTGCTGTTTTACATCTCATCACCTCACGAGTCATTCTCTTGAGGAAGAGAATTAGTGGCATCCAACAAAACCAAGGAGAGTCGTTTCCAGCCTATTATAAGCGTTTCAAGATGTTAGTTGTTTCATGTCCACAACACCAAAAGAAGGAAGAGCTTTTCCTTCAATACTTCTATGAAGGCCTTCTTCCAATTGAAAGGCAAATGCTAGATGTTTCAGCGGGAGGTGCGTTGGTTGCCAAGACACCTATGGCAGCAAAGACACTAATTGCAAACCGTGCATTGAATGCACAACAATATGAAGGCATTGGGCAAATGGACACCCCACGACAGCAACTGAATGAGGTAAGTTCCACATCCGACATTCAATCTCAATTAGCTAATCTTACTTCTATTGTGTCTCAGATGGCCGAAGGGATGAGGATGCAAGGACCAAGTGTGTGTGGCGTGTGTTCTATCCAAGGACACTCCTATGAGAAGTGCCCTCAATTGATTGAGAATGGTGGATGGGAATCTACCAATGTCGTGGGTTTTGGAGAGATCACCCAAATTTCAAGTAGAGGGAGCCCCAATAATCCCAACAACAAGGAGGCTTTAGGCAGCAACCCTCGGGCTTTTACACAAAGTTGTACGCACCAACACAAGCCCCACAACAATCTGCCTAAAACACTTCAGGTACTTCTTTGGATAATGGCACCCTTATCAAGTTACTCACCAATTTGTCTCAAGGGCAAGAAAGTCAAACCAAAGCAATGCAAAACCAAGACAAAAGGGTGGATCAACTGGAAAAGCAAATTGGGCAGATTGCGGAGTTTGTAGGACAGTTTCGAGAACCAGGCAAACTTCCTAGTTCAACCGTTGTGAATCCTAAGGAAGGCTTTGAATCGGCCAAGGCGATCATGTTGAGGAGTGGAAAAGAAGGAGGAACTGATCCCCAACCATCCAATTCCAGCCAAAAAGAGGACGAGAAGTTGCAATTTGAGGAGGAGGAGTAAGACAAGGTCATGGTAAGGAAGGAAACAACCTTGCCGCAACCTCCTACACTCCTTAATCCATCCAATCCGTCCACCACAGGTAAGAAAGGTTCAAATTCGATTATTTCTAATGTTATTCCTCCAAATGTACCCTTTCCTCGCAAATTTATGCAAACAAAGAAGGAGGAGGCTAAAAAGGACATTCTTGAAACGTTTAGAAAAGTTCAAGTTAATATCCCACTCTTGGATGCTATTAAACAAGTTCCTGAGTATGCCAAATTCTTGAAAGAACTTTGCACAACCAGGAAGAGGATTTCGAATAAGGAGGTGGTAAAGGTAAGTGAAAACATTTGAGCCGTCCTGCAAAAAAAACTACCCCCTAAGTGCAAAGATCTTGGCAGTTTTACAATTCCTTGTGTTATTCGTAATACTCGCTTTGAACATGCCATGTTAGATTTAGGTGCATCCATAAATGTCATGCCCTATTCAATTTATGCATCTATGAACCTAGGTGAGCTAAAAAATGATGGTGTAATTATTCAATTAGCCAATAGATCTAATGCATATCCAAAGGGAGTTTTGGAGGACGTTGTAGTACAGGTTAATCATCTAATCTTTCTGGCTGATTTCTATGTACTTGAGATAGAAGATTCGGCTCATTCTTCTCCATTGCCAATTCTACTTAGAAGGCCATTCATGAAAACAGCCCGCACCAAGATTGATGTGTTCACGGGGACCTTGACAATGGAATTTGATGGGGAAGTTATTGATTTCAATCTTTCTGAATCTATAAAGTACCCTAGTGATGATCATTCTTGTTTTTCTATTGATATAATTGATTCATTGGCACAAGAACATCTTGAACAATTGCATGAAGATGCACTTGAAATGGTTATTACAAGAGGAATGGAAATAAAAAACAATGGAGCAGCAACAATGCACACCCACGGCATGCACAAATAACCTCTTGTCGTGCCCCCTCATGAAGATGTAATTGAGATGGAGGCTACCCTAGAGTCATTACCATACCAAAATGGTAAGCCTTCACCCCCTGAGTCAATTCCTATTTCTACTAATAAGTTACTTCCTTCAGTTGTGCAGCCACCTTCCCTTGAACTTAAACCCTTACCAAGCCATTTGAAGTATGTTTTCTTGGGAGAACAAAAGACTTTGCCCGTCATCATCTCCTCCACACTCACAGCACAAGAAGAAGAGAAGTTGGTGAGGGTGTTAAGGGAACACACAACAGCCATTGGGTGGACCTTGGCCGACATCAAGGGTATAAGTCCTACAACTTGCATGCATCGTATACTCTTGGAGGAATGAGCTAAACCATCACGTCAAGCTCAACGCCGACTCAACATTCCAATGATGGAAGTTGTGAAAAATGAGATAATCAAGCTACTTGATTATGGAGTGATCTATCCAATCTCTGATAGTCAATGGGTTTCGCCGGTCCAAGTGGTTCCAAAGAAATCTGGAGTCACTGTGGTGAATAACAAAGAGAATGAGCTTATGCCTACACGCATTCAAACCAGTTGGAGAGTTTGCATTGATTATAGGAAGCTAAACGCCTTCACAAGGAAGGATCACTTCCCTTTGCCATTCATTGATCAAATGCTTGAAAGGTTAGCGGGTTATGCATTTTATTGTTTTCTTGATGGTTATTCAGGTTATAATTAGATTATAATAGCCCCGGAGGACCAAGAAAATACCACTTTCACGTGCCCCTTTGGTACCTTTGCTTATCGTCACATGGCATTTTGTTTATGCAATGCACCAGCCACATTCCAAAGATGCATGGTAAGTATATTTTCAGATTATGTTGAAAAGATCATTGAGGTCTTCATGGATAATTTTAGTGTGTTTGGTAAGTCCTTTGATGAATGCTTGGATAATCTGACCTTAATATTGACAAGATGCATTGAAACTAACCTTGTTTTAAATTGGGAGAAATGTCATTTTATTGTGAAACAAGGGATAGTTTTAGGTCACATAATCTCTAAAAAAGGAATTGAGGTTGATAAGTCAAAAATAGATCTTGTACGCTACTTACCCTCTCATACATCGGTGCGAGAGGTTCGTTCTTTTCTTGGTCATGCAGGATTCTATAGGCGATTTATCAAGGATTTTTCAAAGATTGCACAGCCCCTATGCCGTCTCCTTAAAAAAGAAGTGGCTTTTGAGTTCAACGAGGCATGTGAGAAGGCTTTCAAACACCTCAATGACATGCTCACTTCGGCCCCCATCATCATTCCGCCAGATTGGAGCCTTCCTTTCGAATTAATGTGTGATGCATTGAATTATGCAATTAGAGCTGTTTTAGGTCAAAGGAAAAACAAGCAGCCACATGTCATCTATTATGCCTCCCGGACCTTGAATGATGCCCAATTGAACTACTCCACAACTGAAAAAGAACTTATGTTGTTTTTGCATTAGATAAGTTTCGTTCTTATTTAATTGGCACTAAAGTCATTGTTTACACTAATCATGCAACCTTGAAATACTTGCTCACGAAGAAGGAAGCCAAGCTAAGACTCATTCGCTGGATGCTTTTACTTCAAGAGTTCGATATTTAAATTAGGGACAAGAAAGGGAGTGAAAACGTGGTGGCTGACCACCTAAGCTGATTGGTGCATGAAGATGAGTCCATTCCCATTCTAGAAACATTTCCCGATGAGCAGCTACTGTCCATTGAGGTAAGTGAGCCTTGGTATGCTGATTTGGTGAATTATTTGGTGTCTAAACAAGTTCCAAGCAATCTAAACAAGCACCAACATGATAAACTTAAAAAAGATGCATATTTTTATGTGTGGGATGACCCATATTTGTGGAAATACTGCCCTGATCAAATTGTACGTAGGTGTGTGCATGAATCTGAGTTTCATTCAATTTTAAGCTTTTGCCATTCATATGCATGTGGTGGTCATTTTGGCACACAACGCACAACACATAAGGTTCTTGAATGTGGATTTTATTGGCCTACTATCTTTAAAGATGCTAGAACTTTTTGTATAACATGTGATCGTTGCCAAAGAACAGGAAATATAGGTAAAAGAGACCAAATGCCCCAAACACCCATTCTCTTTGTCGAAATTTTTGATGTTTGGGGTATTGATCTTATGGGTCCTTTTCCTTCCTCTTATGGTTTCACTTATATTTTACTTGCTGTGGATTATGTCTCAAAATGGGTGGAAGCAAAAGCTACCCGTACTAATGACTCTAAAGTGGTTGCAGATTTCATTAGAATTAACATATTTGCACGATTTGGAATGCCAAGAGTTCTTATAAGTGATGGTGGTTCTCATTTTTGCAATCGAACCATTGAGGCGCTACTCAAGAAATATAATGTCATGCATAAGGTTGCAACACCTTATCACCCTCAAACAAGTGGCCAAGTCGAGGTTTCAAATAGAGAAATCAAGCAGATTTTGGAGAAGACCGTTGGAGCCACTAGGAAAGATTGGAGCTTGCGTTTGAATGATGCATTGTGGGCATATTGCACCACCTACAAAACACCCATTGGCATGTCCTCATTTTGGCTCATCAATGGCAAACCATGCCATCTTCCTGTGGAATTAGAGCACAAGGCACATTGGGCTGTCAAAACATTCAATATGGACCTAGATGCGGCTGGAATGCATAGAAAGCTTCGCTTGAATGAACTTGACGAGATTAGGCATGAGGCTTATGAGAATGCTCGAATTTACAAAGAGATGACAAAAGCATTCCATGACAAGATCATTCGTGGTAAAACATTCTCCAAAGGGCAGAAATTGTTGCTTTTAAACTCCTGTCTTCGATTGTTTCCCGGTAAGTTGCGTTCTAGATGGGTTGGTCCTTTTGTTATTACTGATGTCTTTCCTTACGGTGCAGTCCAAATTCAAAGTTTGAAGACAAGACATGAATTCAAAGCAAATGGACACCGTTTGAAGCCATACTATGAGAATGTTGCGGAACATGTCGTGGAGGAAATCTCCCTCTAGGCCGTGGGCTCCATGGAAACTTAAAAGGAGGTATCGTCCAGCTGCACAACGTTAAAGCAAGCGCTTCTTGGGATGCAACCCATGCATTTAATGAAGGCAGTTCTAGGAATCACCCAATAACCAGATTTGCATTCCTCAACCCTTCTCTTTACTGCATCTATTTTGCTTTGATTAGTTAGTTGTGTTATTTGTTTGCTTTCTGTGAGTTTATGCTTGAAACATAGGGGACAATGTTTGATTTAAGTGTGGGGGGTAACAAAGTATTTTTTATGCAAATTCGTGAGATTTTATCACCCATTACTTCTAAGGTTGTTTCTCACTGTTTTTAAGTGTTTTTAAGCTATTTTGGAGTGTTTTTGTGTGTTTTGAAGTAAAAATCCGAACATTTGAAAAAAAAAATTGAAAAACAGTTTGAAAAATACCAAAAACAGTTATATTTGAGTTGTTTTTGTGTGTTTGTGTCTTAGGTACCTTCCAACACAATGATGAGGATTTGGTTTTTAACTACATGACTGTTAAAGAAAGTTACGAACATGGATGGAAGTTTGATATGCTCTTTAGTTTATGCTTAGTTGTAGTTGTCATTTATGAATTCACATGTAATCACAATGGAAAAAATCAGTTTTTGCAACGTGCTTGAAGGAAGTAACTCAAACTAACGCTACATCCATGTGAGACTTGAGCCTAAACGTTCTTTTGGAGAGTTATTAATCTGTGATTCTTTGTTTTCTAAAGTCGTTACATGATCTCATTATTCTTTGCTTGGTTGCTACTTAGAATGCATTTTCATCATTATAATTCCAAATTGATAGGAGCATATTTATGCGACTTAGTTAGCATGTTTTCTTGCATTTACATAGTTAGTTTCTATTTGTAAGAGTGTTTTAAGCTATTTTCGTGTGTTTGTAGGTCCAATTGGCAAAGTTGGCAAAAAGATGCATTTTAGAGCATTTTGGAGCATTTATGGGCTTGGAATGGATAGCACAAGCAATGGGCAAGAGGATGGACGAATTTGGAGTTCAAATGGAGCAAGGAATGTGCAAAAGAGTTGACGAAATAAATTGAAGTCATTGGAGATAAGGAATCAGCTCAAAAGAAGGAGAATTATCCAAAACCTTATCCAACCTTATCTTATCCAAACCAACCTTATCTTACCTTATCTTATCTTATACTATCTTATCTTATACTATCTTAATCTTATCCTACCTTAATTCCAGCAGCAAGGGGGGGACTCCTTTTCATATTAGGACACCTAAAACCTGTTTTTAGAAGACCTTTTCCTTCTAGAAACATGCCACAACACTCCTTTCTAGAAGCCCTAAAAATCTAGCGCCCCAACCTTTCTAGATGGCCTTTTCCTTGTTGGTTTGGAGTCCTAAATCCTTTTCCTTGACAACCTAGGCCAAGTAATCCCTAGGCCTATAAATACACTCTTTTGCTGCACCATTCAAACCACCACCCTCTACCATAACTCACCTACATCCATCCACCACTCACTCATTGTGCTGCAGCTTTGCAAGGAAAGAGAAGGAGAAGAGAGAACTTAGTGCTGTGCCTGCCATTCAAGCCTTGGATTGTTGGAGCATTTCTAGGTGTATTCAATCCTTTGTTTTCAATGTTTAAATTTATTTATCTTTGTTTAATTGCGAACATGAGAAATTAAACTCGTTTTAGCTAGGGGAGAATTCAAAGCCATGAACATATGTGTGACATGAATTGATTACATCCAGTTATTGTTTCATAAATCGTGAATGCAATTTGCTTAACGGTTTGCTTAAAACTTATTCTTGTATGTTGATTAAGGGTGCACACTTAGTTTGCATGCTAGGATTTGATGCTAAAATATAAGGGAGTTTCACCTAATAGTTACAAACTTATATTTACAAGTAGTGGAGGTCGCTAGTCACTATCGTGTTAAGTAAATTCCTGGCAGGAGTGTCATGCTTTTCATAGTCATGAATGCTTTGTCAATGCTTATGATTTTCACAGAACTTAATGATCTTGGATTGTGTTTCTATTATGCTTTTCATGTAGAGAACTATTGAGGAATAATTTGGGTTGTCGGTGCGTATTCCATCCAATTCAATGAACTTAGGAAAATCTGAGAGTTAATGCGTGCAGTCACGGTTAATTTGGGGCATTGTCATTCATTGTTTATAGAAAGAATAGCTGGAAATCGATTTCTGTTGCATATGTGTCATGTGTGGAGAAGGACCCTCTAGCTAGCCATGCACCCATTTAAATCACCAATTTCGTGTCTTTTTAAGTTGTCTTTACAATTCTGTTTGTTTAAGTTTAAATTCATTCAAAACCAATCCCTTGCTTTTAGTTTGTGTTAGTAGAGTCTAAATTCGTCAAATCTTCAGTCTTTTAGTCTTTTGAGTCAATTAGAGTCTTAATTTCGTTCAAATCAATCTTAGATGTTAGTTTTGAGTCTAAAGAATTTGTTTTGTGTGTCTTAAGTCTAATTAGCTTGTTTTGAGTGTCTAGAGTCCAGAAACTGTCTAGTTTGAGTTCTATTTGCTATTTTGAGTTAATTGAGTCTAGTTTAGTGTTTTAAAGTTTAATTAGTGTAGATTAGCATCCCTTCTAATCCCCGGCTAGAACGATCCCTACTTACACATACTACACTAATAGGGTTTAAGTTTGAGTGCAATTTAATTTCACATCAAATTTTTGGCGCCGTTGCCGGGGATTAGCAAATTTGCTAATCCCCCGTGTTTCTGTTTGTGTTTTTATTTTTACGTTTTAGTTTTTGATTTTGTTTTATTCTGTTTTCTTTGTTTCAAGTACTAGACATGGCAATTGCCAACATTCAAGCTCAATTGGCGAATCTTACTTCTCAATTGTCCCACATTGCAGCAACAACCACAATGCACACTGCTCAAACTCATCAACATCCTCAATTCACTGCAAACGAAGGTGCTTAGGGTTATCAAAGCCATAACCAATCAAGGGAAGACATGTTTTCCAACACTTACAATTTCGATTGGGGAGATTATTCAGATTATATGTGGGAGGAACCTCAACAATTTCAACAAGATGGATATTGGCAGCAAGAGGATGAGTCATATTCAAGATCTGCGTAGCCACCACAAACTCATATACGATATGCCCAACCCAACTCAAGTTTGTCAATAGATTATGATCAAATTCTTTGGCCTAGGGTTCACAAAATCAAGCTAAGGAGGTTCAACAAGGAGAATATTGGCAGCCATATGAGGAGTTCTATACAACGCCTATGCAGCCACTGAAGGAAAAATTTTGTCCTAGCTAAGAACATGTGAGAATATTTGAACACATATGCAAACTAATAACACTTTAAAGTAGGCATGCATTCAAAACAATTCTAAAAACCCATGACTTTCAAAGCCTAGTGAATGGTGAATCATAAGACTCTTTAACAACATTAAAGAGAAGAAAGGATTTTGAGATTCATTACCCTTGAAGCTCATCCTTGTTTACACAAGGGATTCACCCAAGTGGAGGGCCTTTAAGTCACCTCCTAGCTCCTTGGATCTTCCTTGTGATTTACTTCCTTTTGTTACTCCTTTGCTCCTTGAGGATGTGAGGAAAGGATCTCCAAAAACACCAAAGGTTTGGTGTCTCTAAGTCTCCAAACCAAGGATGAGGTGTGAAGATGAAATGGATGACTTAGAGGAAGAAAGATTACTAGCTATCCCTCCCCTAAGTGGCCGGCCTCTATGGAGAAAAAGAGAGAAAATATTTCTCTTCTTTGTCTCAAGAAAACCCTAATGAGGTAAAAGCTATAAAGATGCTTTTATACCACCTCACATGTGAGTGGCAAACTTGCAATTAACCCAAGTTTGATAACCCTCACCCTAGGCCGGTTTTGACTTTGTTTTTGGGTTAATTTCCATTTAGTTTTAGTTGTCACACAACCTAAACTCAATGGGCCTTGTGGACCAAAAACCCTTTTGGGCCCCAAAACCCAAAACCAACTTAAAAGCCCAATACGAACCTTTCGTAAGATTAATTAACTAATTAATTAATCTTGACCATTCTCAATTAAACTATTTAATTGCTTATCCATCTCATTTATATTTCTTCACTTTCACCCTTACTCGGTGTATGATCCATTAGGTTCCAATTAGCGAGGCAGTGGGCGCTTGTTACTCTTAACGATCGATTGTGAATTGAAACTACATTTCAATTCTCCCTTTGATGAAGATTAGTGTTTGCTAATTCTCAGGGCTTCCACAAACCATGAGTGACACCTAGCAGTATGTCATGGCTACCCAAGCTAAGTAGAAGTGGTTGGAGAACCTATCCAGTTACAATTAATATGCAATACGGTCATTCTCTAATACAATACTCTTGATCACATTGTTTGAGTGATAGTTTGTATCATGTCTACTATCCAATGTGATACTTCTCTATATGAATCAATTGAATATGATTTGGAACATACTTCCTAAATCATATTCGTATGCTTTGGCCAAAGACTCTCGAATCATATCTCAGAGTATTCACCTTCCACCATGGAAGGTTAGAGATCCCTTGTTGTGCATTCACATGCCTACATGACTAGATAGCTTGACCCCAACAATGTCGTTGACACTCTCAACGGAATGCCTTTGACATAATCAAAGATCAAGGACCTAACCATTAGACATCAATGATGCCTCAGGTCAAAGGACTACTTTGCATATTGCAACTTACGAGTTCTTATATGACATGTATGTTCAAACTCTCTTTTGATCGTTGTTCAGTGTACTCGATTACCTTTTGAGCACCTATGTGTTTGTCTTAGTGTCCATCACTAAATGACTTGAGACTAGTCATACTCACGCTTGAGTTAACATAACACATACTAACCTTAGTGGATTGTCAATGCCCAATTGGCAATCCTGTGGCTAGGAACGTTTTAGGAATGTTCATAAGAGAAAGGTCTCGTTAATCTAACTTACTTAGATCACTTCTCTCTTAGATTAAATATATTCCTTGGATTCCCTTATTGCTTAAACACATGATACAATAAATAGTGATTAACAATAAGCTTTGCCCTTCATTAAACATATAATAGTCTAATACAATAAGTATTCCAAAAGCTATTACATCAAATGAGTGGCTTTGTGGGCATACTTCCAACAATCTCCCACTTGCACTCAAAGCCACCTTCCCATGTATCTAATACCCATCTTTTCCATATGGCGGTCAAGTTGGATTTGAGACATTGGCTTCGTTAGTGGATCTGCTACGTTATCGGCTGAGGTAACCTTGAGGATGTTGACTTTCCCCTCGGCAGCATATCTTCTAATGATATTAAAGTGTCTGTCAAAATGCTTGTTCTTTTGATGAGCCCTGGGTTCCTTGGCTTGAGCTATCGCCCCACTATTATCACAGTACAAAGTTACTGGTGATGTAATGGTTGGAACCACTCCAAGTTCAGTAATGAACTTCTTCATCCAGAACGCTTCTTTGCCGGCTTCAGCTGCAGCAACATATTCAGCCTCTGTCATGGAATCAGCAATTACAGATTGTTTCTTGCTTTTCCAGCTGACAACCCCACCATTCAGAGTGAACACATATCCAGAGTTAGAACTTCTATCGTCGACATCAGATTGGAAATCTGCGTCTGTATAGGCTTCTACTCGCAACTCTGTCGCTCCTCCGTAAACGAGGAACATGTCCTTAGTTCTTCTTAAGTACTTAAGGACCGTCTTGACAGCTGCCCAGTGTTCTGATCCTGGGTTAGATTGATATCGACTAGTAATGCTCACAGCATATGCGATATCAGGCCTTGTGCATATCATGGCATACATGAGACTTCCTATGGCGGAAGCATAAGGAATAGCACTCATCTGCCGTATTTCTTCAGGAGTTTTAGGTTCCATGGACTTAGAAAGGTGAATTCCATGTCTGACAGGAAGAAAACCTTTCTTAGATTGTTCCATCTGGAACCTACTTAGCACCTTATCTATGTACATAGATTGGGATAATCCAATTAATTTTCTAGATCTATCACGATAGAGCTTTATCCCAAGCACATAAGATGCATCTCCCAAATCTTTCATGTGGAAGGTTTTGGACAACCACACTTTTACAGAAGAAAGTACTGCAGTGTCATTCCCGAATAGTAATATGTCATCTACATATAACAGTAGGAATACAACTGCATCCCCAACGACCTTTTGATAAACACAATTGTCGTCTTCGTTTTGAGTAAAACCAAACGATTTGATTTCTGTGTCAAAACGAATATTCCAGCTCCTGGAGGCTTGTTTAAGTCCATAAATGGACCTTTGAAGCTTGCATACCTTAGTCTTTTCAGACTTGGACACGAAACCTTTGGGTTGAGTCATATAGAGCTATTCCTCTAGGTAGCCGTTCAGAAAGGCCGTCTTCACGTCCATTTGCCATATCTCATAATCATGGTACGCAGCTATAGCAAGCAAAATCCGAATGGACTTAATCATGGCTACAGGAGAGAAAGTTTCTTCATAGTCAATCCCTTCTCTTTGCCTGTAACCTTTGGCTACTAGTCTAGCCTTATAAGTCTCCACGTTTCCATCAACGCCTATCTTCCTCTTGAATACCCATTTGTTTCCAACAGGTACTATACCTTCTGGAGGGTCTACAAGAGTCCAGACCTGATTTTGATACATGGAATCCATCTCGGATTTCATGGCCTCTTGCCATCTCTTTGAATCAATGTCGGACATTGCTTCAGTGTAGTCTCTAGGGTCCTCCTTTGTGTCATTGTCACCTAGAAGGTGCAATTCCCCAAAGTCATTATCTAAGCCATACTTCTTAGGTGGCTTACTGACCCGTTCAGATCTACGTAGAGCTAGGGGTTCAGGAACATGGTTGTCTATCTGTTGATTGCTTGTTTGTGGCTCATCAGGAATTTCCTTTAATTCTATCGTTTTCTCGCTACTTCCATTGAGAACGAGTTCGTCCTCAAGGAACATAGCAGTTCTGGCGACAAAGACTTTCTGGTCGTCAGGGTGATAGAATTCGTATCCCAAAGTCTGTTTGGAATACCCCACAAAATAGCACTTAACAGACCTTGCTTCAAGCTTGTTTGCTTCAAGCCTTTTTACGTAAGCTGGACAACCCCAAATCTTAATATGGTTAAGATTTGTTCTTTTGCCATGCCATATCTCATATGGCGTTTGTGGAACTGATTTGGAAGACACTCTATTTAGTAAATAAGCTCCTATTTGTAGTGCATATCCCCAGAACGAAACTGGTAGGTCAGCGGAACTCATCATAGAACGAACCATATTCATCAAGGTTCGATTTCTCCGTTCAGAAACTCCGTTATGTTGAGGAGTTTCTGGTGGAGTCCACTATGATACTATTCCACACTCCTTGAGGTAGTCTAGGAATTCATTACTTAGATATTCACCCCCTCGATCCGATCTTAGGGTCTTTATCTGTTTCCCAGTTTGGTTCTCCACTTCATTCTTGAACTCTTTGAACTTTTCAAAGGATTCTGACTTGTACTTCATAAGATACACATAGCCAAACTGAGAGTGATCATCGGTGAATGTGATATAGTAGAAGAACCCTCCTCGTGCTACAGTGGACATAGGTCCACATACATCTGTGTGGATTAACCCTAGTAGTTCTTTGGCTCGCTCTCCTTTCCCAGTGAATGGAGATTTAGACATCTTTCCCAGTAAACAAGATTCACAAGCGCCTATTTGGTCATTACCTACTGAGCTGAAATATCCGTCTTTCGACATCTTGCGAATCTTATCTTGGTTTACATGTCCAAGTTTAAGATGCCAAAGCTTAACTCGGTTAACTTCATCTCTAGCCCTTTTGGGTTTTGAGGTATTCCCGCTTTCAATACAGTGCATCCCACTACTTGTCTCTAGGTGAAAAAGTCCCTCTATCATATTACCATGTGAGATAATACGACCGTTCAAGTATAAAGTGCAACTCATTTTGTCAAACAATACTGAGTGCCCATCTCGTAAAAGCATAGAGATAGAAATCAAATTCTTTATACATGAAGGAAAATATAAACAATTTTTAAGTTCCAAGACTTCCCCAGAGGGTAGTTTAAGCATGTAGGTGCCTATTGCTTTTGCAGATATCTTAGTGTCGTTCCCAACTCGCATAATCATCTCCCCATTGCGCAGTGTCCTGCTCCCTGTTAGTCCCTGCAACGAATTGCAGATATATTGACTAGCGCCTGAATCAAATATCCAGGAATTGGAGCCTACTGTAAAAGCACTCTCTATGACAGAAATAGTCCCTTCAAAAGTTCTTGTCATAAGGCTCGCAATGCGCACCCTGTATTTCTTCTTCCAACGTTCATCCTTTCCACAATGAAAGCATGTTCCCTTGGATTTTCTTGCCTTCTTCTTATCCAACCTTTTCTTTATGATTGCATTCTCACTCCCACTGTCCTTTTTGAAACTTTGTTCAAACTTACAGCACATGTCAATCATCTCGGTAAAAGTATGATTGAATCTATTCACTTTATAGTTTACTATAAACTTAGTGAAATCGTCCGAGAGAGATGCAAGGAAAACGTCTTGGGCCATTTTCCTATCGATAGAAGTTCCTAAACTTTCAAGATCTTGAAAGATCCTTTCCATCTTTTGTCCATGTTTTTGGACCGATGTCCCCTTTGCCATTTTGGCATTTAATAGACTACAAACATTTGAGAATCGTACGTTACTTGTCTCAATGTCATGCATCTTATGCAAACATTCAACCATGGCACATGAAGTGTCCATGTGCTTATGTAGCTTCATAAGCTCCTCACTAAGTGAAGTGAGGATTAAGCATTTGGCTTGTAAGTCATCCTCATAGTGTCTAGCATAATTTTGACACTCCTCCTTTGAAGCTAGTTTCGTAGGAGGTACATGAGGAGGGGATTGCTTGAGCACATACACTATGTCTTTCACCTTTGAGACATTCTCAATATGGCGATACCAAGCAAGGAAGCGTTGGCCCCTAAGGCCCTTTTTGTCAAGTATAATGGTAGGTGTAATTTTAGGCATGTCGTTAACTACATAACATAACAGAAATCGTATTAGATTGTTGATTTTCAAACTACTTGATTGGGTCTTAAATCAAATAGTACCACCCACTATTTTTGGCAAATTCCACACCCCTCAATGGAATCCGAGAGTTATGTTGAACTCTTAGTAGGGTATGGGAGACTCACCATTACCAAGCCCACCTCAGAAGAATATCATATTGGCTAGCAACAATAATGATGAGAGGATAATGCTTTAGCCATTTACAACTTTTGTAATTACCCATCTCGTTTGGCCTCTAGAGAATGATGCCTCAGAAGAATATCATATTGGCACCATTGCACTTAGTTAAGTCATTCCCACCATGCTAGTTAAAGTAGGGGTTCAAGAATGGCCTCAGAAGAATATCATATTGACCATACTCGTTGCCTACCTTCACTTCATCATATGTTTATAGGCTTCTCCTGAATGTAAGCACATACTTTGTATACCCCAGAACTGGACGAATACGGTGCATGAGTCATAAACGATTGGAGCCCACCATGGTGGAAGGCCTACGAAGAGATGTTCAAAGTATCTCTCGCTTATCAACTTAATATTCGTTTTGTTGAGGGAGTAGTGTTGGGCTACATCAATTTCATTTTAATCTGATGTAAAGGACTTAGGATGATTATGAACCGTTTGATTTCATCCAACACGAGCCTTGTGTTGGACCTTGGGTCTAAGGTAGGTAGTTGTTGATTTTAGTTACGCGTTTAATCTAATTAAACCGTTATTTCTTATTGGGCGTTGGACCCAACTATTCCAATTTGCATACATATAAACAAAAAGGAATACATGAAATAAAGAGAAGGGCTTATGCCCTTTTACAACACATTGGAAGGACTTATGCCCTTTTACAATAAATTTGAACTAATCAAATTACATTCAAATCTAAACTACTTAACCCAAACATACATAATGTAAAGCGGCCAATCACATAGCTCAATTATCGAGGCCTTTGGTTCATAATCACCCTTTTCTTAATCAATCACATTAACTAAGAAAGCAACTTAAACAATTGGTTTTCGGATTCATAGAATTGATTCAAATGGAACTAAATGAAATGAAAATCCAATTCTCATTAAAGAGACAAAACCATTTTGTTCTCATCATATTTTGGGCCGAAAAACAATGACCACAACTATTGTGCCACAATGTTAAAACATAAACTTTTGGGGTCACTTTGTAAAAACACAAGAGTCCACAACTTCATGTAATTACAACTAGAACCCAAAAATTTCAACCATTACATAAACTTCATTAAAGGAGCAAAATAATTTGTCCTTTAGTGATTTTGGACCTTTACGTAAAAACGTAAACTTTTGGGCCAAAGTGCAAATACATAAAAGTATCAAAACTTTATGTAATTGCATAAAAAGCCCCAAAAGTACCCCCATTAAGGGGTGGCCGGTTTTGGTAGTGAAAAAGGGGGGGTTGGTTTTGGTGAAAATTCAAAATTTTAAAGTGTGTTGAAAAGGTGAAAGGGATGGGTTGAATAGTTGATTGGCATGGTTGAAAAAAGTTGATTGGTATGGGTTGTAAGATATAGGTTTGACAAACAATAATGACACAAATCATCCATCACCAATCATTCATCATCAATCAATAATAAACCAAAATTTTATGAAAAACAACAAACATATTGAATCAAAACACCAAACCTTTTTGTTCTTGGTAAGAACATCAAGAACATTGAAGAACATACATGAAAACTCATAAGAACTCCATGAATGTTTTCACTAAATAAAACTCAAATTTTCACTACTCAAAAGAGGGTTAACATCCTAGGGTACATAGGGGTTCCAAAAGTCACTTTAAAACACTTGTAACAAGACAAACATGAACCCAAAAATCCACCCTTGGATTTGGCCGAATTTCCCCACATACATGGCACCAAATTTTTGTTCCAATATTCATGCTTAAATGAACTACATCTACAACAATTGAGATGCTAAACTTTCAAGCAAAATTTATATTCAAAAGCAAGAACAAAGCTTGTAACATTTACAACATATAAATCACAAACCATGAAAAACACAAAACCCAAAAGGATTCACCATAAACTAGACCTAGGCTCTGATACCACTTGAAGGAAAAATTTTCTCCTAGCTAAGAACATGTGAGAATATTTGAACACATATGCAAACTAATAACACTTTAAAGTAGGCATGCATTCAAAACAATTCTAAAAACCCATGACTTTCAAAGCCTAGTGAATGGTGAATCATAAGACTCTTTAACAACATTAAAGAGAAGAAAGGATTTTGAGATTCATTACCCTTGAAGCTCATCCTTGTTTACACAAGGGATTCACCCAAGTGGAGGGCCTTCAAGTCACCTCCTAGCTCCTTGGATCTTCCTTGTGATTTACTTCCTTTTGTTACTCCTTTGCTCCTTGAGGATGTGAGGAAAGGATCTCCAAAAACACCAAAGGTTTGGTGTCTCTAAGTCTCTACACCAAGGATGAGGTGTGAAGATGAAATGGATGACTTAGAGGAAGAAAGATTGCTAGCTATCCCTCCCCTAAGTGGCCGGCCTCTATGGAGAAAAAGAGAGAAAATATTTCTCTTCTTTGTCTCAAGAAAACCCTAATGAGGTAAAAGCTATAAGGATGCTTTTATACCACCTCACATGTGAGTGGCAAACTTGCAATTAACCCAAGTTTGATAACCCTCACCCTAGGCCGGTGACTTTTTTTTTGGGTTAATTTCCATTTAGTTTTAGTTGTCACACAACCTAAACTCAATGGGCCTTGTGGACCAAAAACCGTTTTGGGCCCCGAAACCCAAAACCAACTTAAAAGCCCAATACGAACCTTTCGTAAGATTAATTAACTAATTAATTAATCTTGACCATTCTCATTTAAACTATTTAATTGCTTATCCGTCTCATTTATATTTCTTCACTTTCACCCTTACTCGGTGTACGATCCATTAGGTTCCAATTAGCGAGGCAGTGGGCGATTGTTACTCTTAACGATCGATTGTGAATTGAAACTACATTTCAATTCTCCCTTTGATGAAGATTAGTGTTTGCTAATCCTCAGGGCTTCCACAAACCATGAGTGACACCTAGAAGTATGTCATGGCTACCCAAGCTAAGTAGAAGTGGTTGGAGAACCTATCCAGTTACAATTACAATGCAATACGGTCATTCTATAATACAATACTCTTGATCACATTGTTTGAGTGATAGTTTGTATCATGTCTACTATCCAATGTGATACTTCTCTATATGAATCAATTGAATATGATTTGGAACATGCTTCCTAAATCATATTCGTATGCTTTGGCCAAAGACTCTCGAATCATATCTCAGAGTATTCACCTTCCACCATGGAAGGTTAGAGATCCTTGTTGTGCATTCACATGCCTACATGACTAGATAGCTTGACCCCAATAATGTCGTTGACACTCTCAACGGAATGCCTTGGACATAATCAAAGATCAAGGACCTAACCATTAGACATCAATGATGCCTCAGGTCAAAGGACTACTTTGCATATTGCAACTTACGAGTTCTTACATGACATGTATGTTCGAACTCTCTTTTGATCGTTGTTCAGTGTACTCGATTACCTTTTAAGCACCTATGTGTTTATCTTAGTGTCCAACACTAAATGACTTGAGACTAGTCATACTCACGCTTGAGTTAACATAACACATACTAACCTTAGTGGATTGTCAATGCCCAATTGGCAATCCTATGGCTAGGAACGTTTTAGGAATGTTCATAAGAGAAAGGTCTCGTTAATCTAACTTACTTAGATCACTTCTCTCTTAGATTAAATATATTCCTTGGATTCCCTTATTGCTTAAACACATGATACAATAAATAGTGATTAACAATAAGCTTTGCCCTTCATTAAACATATAATAGTCTAATACAATAAGTATTCCAAAAGCTATTACATCAAATGAGTGGCTTTGTGGGCATACTTCCAACAGCCACCACAACCTCCCCCACAACAATTCCAATCGACATCAAGTATGCCTATGAGTTATGATGAAATTCGTAACGTACTAACCTCTTTGAAGCCGGGCTCACAACAAGAAGGGTATTGGCAGCCATCTGCGGAGATCTATCAAAAGCCATATGAACCAGCACAACCTCAACCACTTTCGGCCCAAACCAATTCAGGTTCATCGTTAGATAATGATAAAATTCTTCAAGTACTAACCTCTTTGACGCAGGAAGTGCAAAGCATAAAAAATAAAGCTAAAGAGGTGGACGAATTGAAGAAACAAATGGGGCAAATGGCGGAATTCCTGGGCCAATTCAGAGAACAAGGTAGATTGCCTAGTTCAACCGTTGTTAATCCTAAAGGAGGATTTGAAACCACCAAAGCAATCATGTTGAGAAGTGGCATGGAGGTTGGAGATGAACCCAAGACGTCCAAACCAAGCCAAAACATGGATGACCAGATGCTACTGATCAAAGAGGAGGAAGAAGACATACCTACGGCAAGGGTAGAACCACCCTTGCTGCAGGCCCCTAGTGTTTCTAAGCCATCCAATCAAGGTAAGTTGGGTCCAAATTCAGTTCAATCTAATGTTATTCCTCTAAATGTCCCTTTTCCTCGCAGGTTCATGATTTCCAAGAACGAAGAAAGTGAAAAAGACATCGTGGAAGCCTTCCCAAAAGTCCCAAGTACTATCCCGATTCTTGTTACAACAAATCTAGTTCCAGAATGTGTTGAAATTTTTGAAGAGAATTGTACCTCAAGAAGGAAAAAAAAGGAAAAAAGTTTGGAAAATTACCAAAAAGGGTCGTTTTTGTGTGTTTGTGTCTTACGGTACCTTCCAACACAATGATGAGGATTTGGTTTTTAATTGCATGACTGTTAGAGAAAGTTACAAACATGAATTGAAGTTTGATATGCTCTTTGGTTTATGCTTGGTTATAGTTTACATTCATGAATTCACATGTAATCACAAAAAGAAAAAAAAAACAGTTTTTGTAACATGCTTGAAGGAAATAAGTCAAACTAACGCTACAACCTTGAGAGACTTGAGCCTATACGTTCTTTGGAGAGTTATTAATCTTGACGTTCTTGTTTTCTAAAGTCGTTGCATGATCTCACTGTTTCTTTGCTTGGTTGCTACTTAGAATGCGTTTCATCATTATAGTTCCAAATACTAGAAATCATGCCTATTTGATTCAAAGCATAAAATTGATTGCATAACAAATAACAAGATGAAGTTGTTTAGTTAAAACCAGAGCCAAAAAGCCTTAACCCTTAGCATATGTATTGTAGGTTTAAGCCCTTTGAGCCTTAAATAGCCTATTTTCTTTGTTAGCCCACATTATCCTTACCTAGCCTAGAATAAAACTATCCATACCCTTGTTCTTAAAGGATAGTGAAGCATGACTTAGAGGGAATTCCTTTTGATCTACAATTTGCAGAAAAATAAGTGTGGGGGAAGGTTTTGTGTGCCACAGAAAAAAAAAACGTGAAAAAAAGAAAAAGAAAAGAAAAAGATTTGAAAAAGAAAGAAAAAGAGTTCAAAATAAGTGAGAATGAGCTCACAAGTGTTGGTTGTTGAAGAAAGGGTCCAAAAAGTTTGAATATGACCCTAAGTTGTTTGAATCTTCCCTTTGTGTTCAAAGTTGGTTTTTCCATTCAAAAGTGAATTCTAAGTGTTGATTTCATTGCTTTGCTTACTATTTCTTTAAGAACTTTTGTTTATCTTTTAACTTTCTTTGTTAGCCAATACCTTAGCCCCGTTACAACCCTTGACTTCTATCTTGGTTGTTATGTGTTTCAATATGTGGAGTTTGGGATTGGTATGAGCATATGGTATCCCTTGTTCTCGCGTCTAGTAGTGGCATTCCGTTCATGAGATCATATATATACATGCATTAATAATTCCAGAAAATGCCTTCTTTGTTTTAAACATATGTGAGTACTAGTTTCCATGTTTACATCAATCTTCTCACATATACCTAGTGTAAGGAGTGTAGTCAGAAGATCTGTGTGAAAATAGAGTGTATATCTTGTGAGGAATTGAGGGATTCTCTAAGGCATGTTACTACATTCAAAATGTTGTTTTAATTGATTAAATGCAAGCTAGTGGGTGGTGACTGTGATTAAAGTATGAGCTCGAGGGTAAGGATGACTAAAATTTATGTGAGTAGTGATTTTTAACATGTTATGGTTCATTGGAAATCCTTAAGGCGAACGTTGGAAGGTTTAGGTTATGTTTTGTTTGTTTTGTTTGTTTGTTTTGCTCGAGGACTAGCAAAAGCTAAGTGTGGGGGAATTTGATAGGAGCATATTTATGCGACTTAGTTTGCATGTTTTCTTGCATTTACTTAGTTAGTTTCTATTTATAAGAGTGTTTTAAGCCATTTTCGTGTGTTTGTAGGTCCAATAGGCAAAGTTGGCAAAAAGATGCATTTTGGAGCGTTTTGGAGCATTTCTGGGCTTGGAATGGATAGCACAAGCAATGGACAAAAGGATGGACGAATTTGGAGTTCAAATGGAGCAAGGAATGTGCAAAAGAGTTGAAGAAATAAATTGAAGTCATTGGAGATAAGGAATTAGTTCAAAAGAAGGAGAATTATCCAAAACCTTATCCAACCTTATCTTATCCAAACTAACCTTATCTTATCTTATCCTATCCTAAACTTATCCTACCTTAATTCCAGCTGCAAGGGGGACTCTTTTTCATATTAGGACACCTAAAACCTGTTTTTAGAAGGCCTTTTCCTTCTAGAAACATGCCACAACACTCCTTTCTAGAAGCCCTAAAAATCTGGCGCCCCAACCTTTTTAGATGGCCTTTTCCTTGTTGGTTCGGAGTCCTAAATCCTTTTCCTTGACAACCTAGGCCAAGTAATCCCTAGGCCTATAAATACACTCTTTTGCTGCACTATTCAGACCACCACCCTCTACCATAACTCACCTACATCCATCCACCACACACTCATTGTGCCGCAACTTTGCAAGGAAGGAGAAGGAGAGGAGAGAACTTAGTGCCGTGCCTGGCATTCAAGCCTTGGATTGTTGGAGCGTTTCTAGGTGTATTCTATCCTTTGTTTTCAATGTTTAAATTTATTTATCTTTGTTTAATTGCGAACATGAGGAACTAAACTCGTTTTAGCTAGGGGAGAATTCAAAGCCATGAATGTGACATCAATTGATTACATCCAGTTATTGTTTCATAAATCGTGAATGCAATTTTACTTAACGGTTTGATTAAAACTTATTCTTGTATGTTGATTAAGGGTGCACACTTAGTTTGCATGCTAGGATTTGATGCTAAAATATAAGGAAGTTTCACCTAATAGTTACAAACTTATATTTACAAGTAGTGGAGGTCGCTAGTTACGATCGTGTTAAGTAAATTCCTGGCAGGAGTGTCATGCTTTTCATAGTCACGAATGCTTTGTCAATGCTTTTGCTTTTGAGCCTTGTTTAGCCTCTGTTCTTTGTTAACCACATTATCCTCACCTAGCCTAGAATAGGACTATCCATACCCTTGTTCTTAAAAAATAGTGAAGCATGACTTAGAAGGAATTCCTTTTGATTGTCCTTTTGCAGAAAAACAAGTGTGGGGGAAGGGATTTGTGTGTGTTTGTGTGCCAAGAAAAAGAAATGAGGCACGGGTTTGGTAAGGAAAAAGAAAAATTCGTGGAAAAAGGAAAAGAAAAGAAAAAGTTGTGAAAAGAATGAAAAAGAGTTTGAAAAGAAGAAAGAATGAGTTTAAGAGTGTTGATTGTTGAAGAAAGGGTCCAAAACATCAAATCTGGCCCTAGAATGTGTGAATCATCCCCTTTGTGTTTAAAGTTGATTTCTGCATTCAAAATTGAATTCTAAATGTTGATTTCATTGTTTTGATTACTATTTCTTTAAGAACCTTTGTTTTTCCATATCCTTTCCTTGTTAGCTGATGCGATGTAAAACAGCACACAAATTAAACCCTCTTGTTGACAGTTGTAGTAAAGATGCAAGTAGGGATCGTTCTAGGCCGGGGATTAGGAGGGATTGCTAATCTACTCTAAACTGACTTATAAACACAAAAACAAACTTAAAAACACTTAACAAGACTCACAAGACTCAAAAGAAACTTAAAAGACTCAAAATAGCTTAAAACAACAAAAAAGACTCAAAACAGACACTAGGGTGTTATTTGGACGAATTCTAGACTAGTAAGACTCAAAACACTAAAGTGGACAGATTTAAACACACTTCTAACTAATCTAACACACTTAATTAAAGGGGATTGGGTTTTTGACGAATTTAAAGTAAAACAAACAAATTAAGACACTAAACAAAGGTTAGTATGAATTTGGGTGAATGAATGGATGATGGACTAGCTAGAGGGTTCTTCTCCACACATGACACACTTGCATACAAATTGATTTCCAGTTACTCTTTCAATAAACCATGAACCTCAACACCCCAAGTTATTCTTGAATAGTCCCCTACATGAATGCATAATAGAGATACATATCAAAGATCATTAAGTTCTATGAAAATCATAAGCATTGACAAGGCATTCATAACTATGAACGCATGATACTCCTGCCAGGAATTCACTTAACGCGATCGTTTATAAGCGACCTCCACTACTTGTGAATATAAGTTCATAACAATTAGGTGAAACTCCCTTACATTCTAGCATCAAATTCATGCCTTATATTCTAGCATCAAATTCATGCATGCAAACTAAGTGTCGACCCTCAATCAACATACAAGAATAAGTTATCGATCAAGCAGTTAAGCAAATTGCATCCACAATTTATGAAATCACAACTGAAGGTAATCAATTTATATTGCAAGTATGTTCATGGCTTTGAAATTCCCCCTAGCCAAAAGGGTTTAGCTGCTCATGCTCGCAAAACAAAGATAATAAAACTTATACATTGAAAACAAAAGAAAGAAAACACCTAGAACGCTCCAGCAATCCAAACTTTAATAAAATGCACGTCCAAGGCCTTTCTCCTTCTTCTTTGCTGCGGCACAAGGTTTGGATGAAGGTTTTAGTGGTGAATTGTGGTGGTGGATGGATGTAGGTGAGTTATGGTGAAGGGTGGATGGGTGGTAGAAATGTAGAGAGTGTGTAGAGGGATCCCCCAATTAAAGGGTGCGGCATATGTATTTAAAGAGGGGAAGGCACGGTTTTGATGTGTTTTAGGGAAGGAAACAACTTAGCTATTTTGTCCTATAATTAAAAGTCAGAAATAAATGGAAAATAGGCAAGTAAGGTGCAGGAATTAAAAAGAATAGGAAAGGAAATTCGGCAGAGAGTGTAGGACAGATTCAGGAATGTGTTTTGAGGCACAAAATAGGTAAGAATCCTCTCCCCTTGTGCGGCACGAATTGAAACCAAAAGGAATGTAATTTTGGGTCAAAAAATAGGTAAGGAGAGGATCCCTTGTGCGGCAAGGTTGTGGAGAAAAGGGAATGTAGGTTTGGTTCATAATTTAGGGAAGAAAGGCCTCCCTTGCACAGCAAGGAACGGGAAAGAGATAGGGGGTGCGGCAAGGATTTTTGATGCGATGTAAAACAGCACACAAATTAAACCCTCTTGTTGACAATTGTAGTATAGAATGTAAGTAGGGATCGTTCTAGGCCGGGGATTATGAGGGATTGCTAAAACACTTGAAACTGACTTAAAAACGTAAAACTAAGTTTTAAAACACTAAACTAGACTCAAAGAATGCAAAACAAACTGAAAAGACTCAAAACTAACTATAATGACTCAAAACAACTTAAAACAACCAAATTGAATCAAAACAGACACTAAGGGTGATTTTGGACGAAATTTGGTTTTACTTTGACTGAAAACACTAAAAAACACAAAGTTGGACATATTCTAACTAATTTGACACTTTAAAGTAAATGGGGGTTTGGCTTTGACGAATTTGAAAACTAACAAAGTAAACTAAGAACTAGACAGATTTAGGCACAAAATTGATGTTTTGAATGGATGATGGGCTAGCTAGAGGGTTCTTCTCCACACATGACACACTTGCATACAAATCGATTTCCAGTTGCTTTTTCAATAAACCATGAACCTCAATGCCCCAGGTTAACCGTGATGCACTAATTAACCCTCAGATTTCCCCAAGTTTATTGAATTGGATGAATGCATACAACAACCTAAAGTATTCCTCAATAGTTCCCTACATGAACTGCACAATAGAGATACATATCAAGAATCATTAAGTTCTATGAAAATCATAAGCATTGACAAGGCATTCATAACTATGAACTGCATGATACTCCTGCCAGGAATTTACTTAACGCGATCGTGACCACCAACCTTCACTACTTGTGAATATAAGTTCATAACGATTAGGTGAAACTCCCTTATATTCTAGCATCGAATTCATGCATGCAAATTAAGTGTGCACCCTCAACCCACATACACAAACAAGTTTTAATTCAAACAGTTATGTAAATTGAATTCACAACTTATGAAATCACAACTGGATGTAATCAATTCATATTGAAAGTATAGTCATGGTTTCGAATACACCCCTAGCTAAGAGGGGTTTAATTCCTCATGTTCACAGCAAAATAAAGACAAATAAACTTAAACATTGAAAACAAAGAATGAATTACACCTAAAACATTCCAGCAATCCAACTTGAATGGCAAACACGTCCAAGGGCTCTTCTTCTTCCTTTTTGCTGGGGCACAAGGTATGGTTGATGGTTTGAATGGTGAATTGTATGAGAGAATGGCTGGGGATGTGTTTCTGATGGAGAATGGAATGATGTAAGCTGCGGCAGAAGGGCTTATTTTAAAGCTAAAAGGAATTTAAAACCCTAACTTAATTTGGTTAACAGAAATTAATTCAAATCCCTTAGAAGAAGGGAAATAAAATTAGAATCCTAGAGAAAAAGGGTAAGGATATGCGGCAGACGAGTTTAAAGGAAAAGGAATGTGCTTTTAAGGCAGAAAATAAAAAAGAACCCTCTCCCTTGTGTGGCAAGGTTAAGAAACAAAAAGGGGAATGTGATTTGGTTCAGAAAACAGGAAAGAAAAGCCTCCCTTGCACGGCAAGGAAGGGGAAAGGAATAGGAGGGTGCAGCTTGGACTTTTAAGGTAAGTTTAGGCTTCTAGAACAACCAATTAAGTGCCCTAACATATTTTGGAATCCTTTTGTGGCTGGAATATAGGTGAGGAAGGATTAGGAAACTTCCAAACCAAGAGTAGAAACTTTCAAGAATGGAAACCTCAAAGAATAGAAACTTCCAACTTTAGAAACTTTGGCTTCCAATTTTGAAATCTTCATTCTTCATTTGTCTTGAATCCAATTCTTCACATCTTCATTCAGTCCTAAGCTCATTTGATCTTCAATTTCATCCATCCACTTAGCTCCAAGCATGTGCAATCCATCTAGTGCCCAAAACTGCTCCAAAATGCACCAAAATGCACTTTCTTGCTCCTTTAGCCCTTTGGACCTACAAACACACGAC
The DNA here is from genome assembly GCA_024362995.1 of Heteromeles arbutifolia. Classification (NCBI taxonomy): domain Eukaryota; kingdom Viridiplantae; phylum Streptophyta; class Magnoliopsida; order Rosales; family Rosaceae; genus Heteromeles; species Heteromeles arbutifolia. Next base: position 29,062,431 of record JANCRC010000002.1, on the reverse strand, counting down.
AATAGCTTAAAATACTAAAATAACTAAGAACTAACAAAAAATATGCAAGAAAACAAGCTATTAAGTCGCAGAAATATGCTCCTATCAAATTTCCCCACACTTAGCTTTTGCTAGTCCTCGAGGAAAACGAAATAAACAAAAGAAACAAAACACAATCTAGACCTTCCAACAATTGCCTCAGAGATTTCCAATGAACATGACATATTAAAAATCATCACTTACACAGATTTTGATCATCCTTACACTTGAATTCATACTTAATCATAGTCACCATTCACTAGTTCGCATTTAATCAATTAAAACAACATTTTGAATGTAGTAACATGCCTTAGAGAATTCACTCAATTCCTTACTAGATATACACTCAATTTTCACTCAGATTTTCTAACTACACACCCTACCCTAGGTATATGTGAGAAGATTGATGTAAACATGAAAACGAACACTCACATATGTTATAACAAAGGAAACACTTTTCTGGAGTTATAAATGAATATAGGAATATGATCTCATGGACGGAATGCTACTACTTAGATGCAAGAACCAGGGATGCCATATGCTCATACCAATTCCAAACTCCACATATTGAAACACACAACACCCAAGATCGAAGTTAAAGGGTTGAAACGGGGCTAAGGGTGTTGGCTAAGAAATAAAGGATATGGAAAACAAGGGTTCTTAAAGAAATAGTAAGCAAAGCTTAGAATTCAATTTTGAATGCAGAAATCAACTTTAAACACAAAAAGGGGAGATTTACACATTCTAGGGCCAGATTTGATGTTTTGGACCCTTCTTTCAACAATCAATACTCTTAAACTCATTCCTTCTTCTTTTCAAACTCTTTTTCATTCTTTTCATAACTTTTTCTTTTTCTTTTCTTTTGCATACGTTTTTCTCATCTTTTTCTTTACTTTTGAGACATAAAACGTACAAATGAACTTAAAAACAAACAATCCTTCCCCCACACTTGATTTTCTGCATAATGTTAATCAAAAGGAATTCATTCTAAGTCATGCTTCACTATCCTTTAAGAACAAGGGTATGGATAGTCCTATTCTAGGCTAGGTAAGGATAATGTGGGCTAACAAAGAAAATAAGCTAAACAAGGCTCAACGGGGTTAAACCTATAACACAAATGCACAAGGGGGTACGGCTGTTTGGCTGTGGTGGCAACTAAACAACTTCATCTTGTTTATGTGTTATACAATTCAATGTCATGCTTTGAATGAAACAGGTATGAGTTCTAGCATTTAGTTCTATATTGAAAGTGCATTCTAAGTAGCAACCAAACAAAGAAATAATGAGATCATGCAACGACTTTAGAAAACAAGAATCACAGATTAATAACTCTCCAAAAGAATGTTTAGGCTCAAGTCTCACAGGGTTGTAGCGTTAGTTTGAGTTCCTTCCTTCAAGCATGTTACAAAAACTGATTTTATCCGTTTGTGATCAAATTTGAATTCGTAAACAACAACTACAACTAAGCATAAACCAAGAGCATATCAAACTTCCATCCATGTTCGTAAATTTCTTTAATAGTTATGTAATTAAAAACCAAATCCTCATCATTGTGTTGGAAGGTACCTAAGACACAAACACACAAAAACAACTCAAAAATAACTCTTTTTGGTATTTTTCAAACTGTTTTTCAATTTTTTTTTTCAAATTTTCGTATGATTACTTCAAAACACACAAAAACTCTCCAAAACAGCTTAAAAACACTTAAAAACAGTGAGAAACAACTTTAAAAGTAATGGGTGATAAAATCCCACGAATTTGCATCAAAAACACTTTTTTACCCCCCACACTTAAATCAAACATTGTCCTCAATGTTTCAAGCATAAACTCACAGAAAGCAAACAAATAACACAACTAACTAATCAAAGCAAAATGAAATCAGTAAAGAGAAGGGTTTAGGAACGCAAATCTGGTTATTGGTCGATTCCTAGGTCTCCCTTCTTCAAATGCATGGGTTGCCTCCCAAGAAGCGCTTGCTTTAACGTCGTGCAGCTGGACGATACCTCCAATTAAGCATCATTGGAGTCCATGGCATGGAAGGGTAATTCCTCCACGACATGCTCAAAAAAACTCGCATAGTAGGGCTTCAAACGATGCCCATTCACCTTAAATTCATGTCCTGTTTTCAAACTTTGGACTTGGACTGCACCATGAGTAAAAACATTAGTAACAACAAACAGGCCAATCCATTTGGAACGTAACTTACCAGGGAACAATCGAAGGCGGGAATTGAATAGCAACACTTTCTGCCCAATTGAGAGTGTTTTGCCTCGAATCATCTTGTCATGGAATGCCTTGGTCTGCTCTTTGTAAATTCTAGCATTCTCATAATCGTCATGCCTTATCTCTTCAGGTTCATTCAATTGAAGCTTTCTATGAATTCCAGCCTTGTCTATGTCCAGATTGAAGGTCTTGACAGCCAAATGTGCCTTGTGCTCTAAGTCCACGAGGAGATGGCACGGTTTGCCATAGATGAGCCGAAATGGAGACATACCAATGGGTGTTTTGTAAGCCGTACGATATGCCCACAGTGCATCCTCCAAATGCAAGCTCCAATCTTTCCTATTTGGCCCAACCGTCTTCTCCAAAATCTACTTGATTTCTCTATTTGAAACCTCGACTTGGCCACTTGTTTGAGGGTGATAAGGTGTTGAAACCTTATGTGTCACAGTGTAGTTCTTAAGCAGTGCCTCAATGGTTTGATTGCAAAAATGAGACCCCCCATCACTTATGAGCACTCTAGGCATCCCAAATCTGGAAAAAATATTAGATTTCACAAAATCTGCAACAACTTTAGAATCGTTAGTTCTGGTGGCTTTTGCTTCCACCCACTTCAAAACATAATCAACCGCAAGTAAAATGTAATTGATACCAAAAGATGAAGGAAAAGGACCCATAAAATCGATACCCCAAACATAAAAAATTTCAACAATAAGGATTAGGGCCTGCGGCATTTGGTCACTTTGGCCTATATTTCCTGTCCTTTGGCAACGATCACATGTTATGCAAAAAGTTATAGCATCTTTAAACAAAGTAGGCCAATAAAATCCACATTCAAGAACCTTAAAAGCTGTCTTTTGGGTGCCAAAATGACCACCACATGCATATGAATGGCAAAAGCTTAAAATTGAATGAAACTCAGATTCATGCACACACCTACGTATGATCTGATCAGGGTAATATTTCCACAAATATGGGTCATCCTAAACATAAAAACGTGCATCCTTTTTAAGTTTATCATGTTGGTGCTTGGTTAGATTCCTTGGAGTTTGTTTAGACACCAAATAATTCACCAAATCAGTATACCAAGGCTCACTTACCTCAATGGACAGTAGCTGCTCATCTGGAAACGTTTCTGGAATGGGAATGGACTCTTCTTCATGCACTAATCGGCTTAGGTGATCAGCCACCACGTTTTCACTCCCTTTCTTATCCCTAATTTCAATATCGAACTCTTGAAGTAGAAGCTTCCAGCGAATGAGTCTTGGCTTGGCTTCCTTCTTCGCTAGCAAATACTTCAACGCTGCATGATCAGTGTAAACAATGACTTTAGTGCCAATTAAATAGGAACAAAATTTATCTAAAGCAAACACAACAGCAAGAAGTTCTTTTTCAGTGGTGGAGTAATTCAATTGAGCATCATTCAAGGTCCGAGATGCATAGTATATGACATGCGGCTTCTTGTCATTCCTTTGGCCTAAAACAGCCCCTAAAGCATAATTGGAAGCATCACACATGAGCTCAAAATGAAGGCTCCAATCTTGGGAACAATGATTGGGGCCGTGGTCAGTAACTGCTTGAGGTGGTTGAAGGCTGCCTTGCATTCCTCGTTGAAGTCAAAGGATACTTCCTTTTGAAGGAGACGGCAAAGAGGTTAGGAAACCTTTGAGAAATCCTTGATGAACCGTCGATAGAATCCTGCATGGCCAAGAAAAGAACGAACCTCTCTAACCGAAGTAGGAGAAGGTAAGTAGCGTACATGATCTATTTTCGATTTATCAACCTCAATTCCATTTTCTGAAACAGTATGCCCTAAAACTATGCCTTGTTTTACCATAAAATGACATTTTTCCCAATTTAAAACAAGGTTAGTTTCAATGCATCGTTTTAAGATCAAACTGAGATTATTCAAACAACCATCGAATGAATCACCAAAAACGCTGAAATCATCCATAAAAACCTCAATAATCTTCTCAACATAATCTGAAAATATACTCATCATGCATCTTTGAAATGTGGCAAGTGCATTGCATAAACCAAATGGCATGCGACAATAAGCAAATGTACCAAAAGGGCACGTGAAAGTGGTCTTTTCTTGGTCCTCCGGTGCTATGACAATCTGATTATAACCTGAATAACCATCAAGAAAACAATAGAAAGCATGACCGGCTAACCTTTCAAGCATGTGATCAATGAATGGCAAAGGGAAGTGATCCTTCCTTGTGGTGGCGTTGAGCTTCTTATAATCGATGCAAACCCTCTAACCTGTTTGGATTCGAGTGGGCACAAGTTCATTTTTGGCATTTGGCACCACAGTTACTCCAGATTTCTTGGGAACACATTGAACCGGTGAAACCCAATGGCTGTCAGAGATAGGATAGATCACTCCACAATCAAGTAGCTTGATTTTCTCTTTCTTCACAACCTCCATCATTGGAGGGTTGAGTCGACGTTGAGCCTCTCGAGATGTTTTAGACCCCTCCTCCAAAAGTACACGATGCATGCAAGTGGTATGGCTAATTCCCTTGATGTCAACCAATGTCCAACCAATTGCTGTTTTGTGCTCTTTTAGCACCCTTACCAACTTTTCTTCTTCTTGTGCCGTGAGTGTGCTTGAGACAATGATGGGCAAAGTCTCTTGTTCTCCCAAGAAAACATACTTCAAATGGCTTGGCAATGGTTTAAGTTCAAGGGAAGGTGGCTGCACAACTGAAGGAAGTAACTTATTAGTCGAAACTGAACTTGAAATTGGGAGCAAAAGCTTACCAGATTGTGGTGGCATTGATTCAAGTGTAGCCACCAGCTCTGACACACCTCGTCCCAAGGTAGGGCGTGCTGGCCGTCACGTCACGTAACGGCCAGCACGCCCTACCTTTGGGACGGGGTGTGTCAATCTCAATCATTTCTTGAATAGGGGGCACGGCAAGGATAGGGTCATGCATGCCCGTGGGTGAGCATGGGTGTTGTCCCTTCATTCTTGAGTCCCATTCCATTTGTAAGGACTGTTTCAAGTACGTCGTCATTCAATTGTTCAAGATGTTCATACGCCAATGAATCAATTATATCAATAGAAAAACAGGAATGATCATCACTAGGATACTTGATAGATTCAGAAAGATTGAAATCAATAACTTCCCCATCAAATTCCATTGTCAAGGTTCCTTTAAACACATCAATCTTGGTGCGGGCAGTTTTCATGAATGGCCTTCCAAGGAGGATTGGCAATGAAGGAGAATGGTCCGAGTCTTCCATTTCAAGCATGTAGAAGTCCGCTGGAAAGATTAAGTGATTGACCTGCACTAAAACATCTTCCAAAACTCCTTTTGGATATGCGTTAGAACGATCGGCCAATTGAATAATCACACCATCATTTTTCAGCTCACCTAAGTTCATAGATGCATAAATTGAATAAGGCATGACATTAATTGATGCACCTAAGTCTAACATGGCATGTTCAAGACGATTATTGCCAATAATACAAGGAATTGTAAAACTACCGGGATCTTTGCATTTAGGGGGCAGTTTACGTTGCAAGACGGCTGAGACATTTTCACTTACCTTTACAACCTCCTTCTTTGAAATTCTCTTCCTAGTTGTGCAAAGTTCTTTTAAAAACTTGGCATACCTTGGAACTTGTTTAATTGCATCCAAAAGTGGTATATTGACTTGTACTTTTCTAAACGTGTCCAGAATGTCCTTTTCAACCTCCTCCGTCTTCGATTGCATAAATCTGCGGGGAAAGGGTACATTTGGAGGAACAACGTTAGAAATAATCAAATTTGGAACCTTTTTATCTGTGGTGGATGGATTGGGTTACTTAGGTGGCTGCGGCAAGGGTGGTTCTACCCTTGCCGTGGGTTGTGGTTGTTCCTCCTCTTCAATCAGCAACTTTTTGTCCTCTTTTGGATGTGATTCGGAGGGTTGTGGGTTTGTTCCAACTTGTTTTCCACTTCGTAACATGATGGCTTTTGCAGATTCGAATCCTCCATTTGGGTTGACAACGGTTGAACTTGGCAACTTGCCTTGCTCTCTGAATTGACCCATGAACTCCACAATCTGTCCCATTTGCTTCTTCAACTCATCCACCTCCTTGGCTTGATTTTGTACTCCCTGGGCCAATGTAGTTAGTAACTTGAACGTATTATCATCATTCATTAACGTACCTGAGTGATAGGAGCATATTTATGCGACTTAACTTGTGACATCCCACATCACCCAGGGGAGTAATCCTTAAATGTATATTCTCATCCCTACCTAACACGAGGTCTTTAGGGAGCTCACTGGATTATTGGTATAAGAGCCTAACCCTGGCCGCGTGTGTGCCGACGAGGACGTCGGGCCCCTAAGGGGGGTGGATTGTGACATCCCACATCGCCCAAGGGAGTGATCCTTAAATGTTTATTCTCATCCCTACCTAACACGAGGCCTTTTGGGAGCTCACTGGGAACCCGAAGCCAATGAGCTCCCAAAAGGCCTCGTGTTAGGTAGGGATAAGAATATACATTTAAGGATCACTCCCCTGGGGGATGTGGTATGTCACATAGCTAGCTTGTTTTTGTGCATTTATGTTGTTATTCCTTAGTTATTTTAGTGTTTAAAGTCATTTTGGTGCAATTTCAGGTTCTAAAGACAAAGTATGCAAGAAAGTACATTTTGGAGCCTTTTGGAGCAAAATTAGGCTTGGAATGGATATCACATGCTTGGAGCAAAAGGAATGGACGAAATTGAAGACTTGAAGATGTTAGGATTCCTAATCAACGAAGGATTCCTAATCAAAGAAGGATTCCTAATCAAAGAAGGATTCCTAATTGAAGATGGATTCCTAGTTGAACAAGGATTCCTACTTGAAGTAGGAAAGTTAAGCCAAGGTTTCCTATTTTGGTTTGACCTTTCCTAATCCTAAATGTCCCTAAGTTCCAGCAACAATGAAGACGTCCTATGCATTTTAGGACACAAACTAAACCTTCCTTGCACCTTTCTAGCCTTTGCCGCACCTCCCTTGTCCTTTCCTCTTCCTTGTCGTGCAAGGGAGAGTATCCTTTCCTATTTTCTGCCTTAAAACCACATTCCTCTTTTGTTTCTATCCCTTGCCGCACCCTATTTCCCTTTTCCCTTTGATTTCTAATTTCTACTTACCTTTCCTATATTGTGTAGCACCTTTATTACCTATTTCTCTTTAATTTCTGAATCTTTCTTACCTTTTCAATTGTGGGACAAAATAGCTAAGTCTTTAATAACCCTTTCTCTTTCTTTTCCGTGCCTGAGCCTAAATAAACCTTCTTTGCCGCAGCTTTGGGCTTTCATTCACACCCATACACATCCCTAACCCTTTCACACACCCATACACATCCCTAACCCTTTCACTCATCCATACACATCCCTGGTCACTTGTGCCGCAGCAAGGTGGAGAAGAAGAAGGGCCTTTTGACGTTTCAAGCTTGAAGACTATAGTGTTTTAGGTGTACTTTGTTCTTGTTTTCAATGTCTAATTTATTATTCTTTGAGTTTGCTGTAACTATGAGTGGCTAAACCCCTATTTAGCTAGGGGGAAGTTCGAAGCCATGGACATGCTTGAGATATGAATTGATTTCTTCCAATTGTGATTTGATAAGTCGTGAATGCAATTCAATTAACTGTTTTCTTCAAAACTGATTCTTGTATGTTGATTAAGGATGCATACTTAGTTTTCATGCATGAATTTGATGCTAGAATATAAATAAGTTTCACCTAATCGTTACAAGTTTATATTCATGAGTATTGAAGGTTGCTAGTCACAATCGCGTTAATTGAATTCTTGGCAAACGTATCATGCATTCATAGTTACAATTGTCTCGTCAACAGTTATGATTTTCATGGAACGTAATGATCTCTGATTGTATCTGTATTATGCATTCATGTAGGGGACTTTTGGAGAATGATTTGGGTTGTTGCATGCATTCATCCAATTCAATGAGTAAAGGAAAATCTGAGGGTTAATTAGTGCATCACGGTTAATCTGGGGTGTTAAGCATCATAATTTATTGAAAAGCAATTGGAAATCGATTCATGTACAAGTGTGTCATGTGTGAAGAATGGACCTCTAGCTAATCCATCAACCATCTTATTCCCAAAATTCGTTTTACAATCTGTTTAGCTTTGTAACTTGATTGTTTGTTTCAAATTCGTCCAAACCAAAACCCCCCTTTTACTTTCTTGTTTCAAAGTGTTTAAAATCTGTTTTGTTTGTGTTTTTAAGTGTTTTGAGTCAAGCCAAAACCTTATTTTCGTCCAAAGTTGTGTTTAGAGTCAGAAACTGTCCAAATGGTGTTTTTAGGCAGTTTTGAGTGTTTTTAGCTTGTTTTGAGTTTTGTGAGTCTGTTTTGAGTACCTTGAGTCTATCCAAACGTTTTTAGCTTTGTTTTTATGTTTTGTGAGTCAGTTTAGAGGTTATTAGCAAGCCCTCCTAATCCCCGGTCCAGAACGATCCCTACTTGCATCTTTACTACAATTTGACAACAAGAGGGTTTAATTTGAGTGTGATATTTTTTTTATCACACCACTGAGTTGGATTGAGCAGATTGTTGTTGGGATTGAATGGGTGCGTATGGCCGTTGGTAAAATCTCGGAGGTTGCTGCCTAAATGCACTTTGTTGTTGAGTTTGTTGGGGCTCCCTCCACTTGAAATTTGGATGATCTCTCCAACCTGGATTGTATGTATTCGAGAAAGGATCACTCCTTGGTTGGTTTTGGTTCCCAAAACCCACGGCATTGGCAGATTCCCACCCTCCATTCTTGATCAATTGAGGGCATTGATCCGTGAGATGCCCTTGCATGGAGCACACGCCACAAGCAGCTACACTTTGCATTTTGGATACATCTACGACCTGTGACACAAGAGTAGTGAGGTTAGCTAATTGAGATTGAATTTCAGAAATTGCACTTACCTCATTCACTTGTGATTGTTGCCGTGGGGTGTCTCTTCCTCCAACGCCTTCATATTGTTGTGCATTCAACGCTCTATTTGCAATTAAGATCTTTGCAGCCGTCGGGGTTCTGTCCACCAAAGCTCATCCCGCTGAAGCGTCAAGCATTTGTCTTTCAATAGGGAGAAGTCCTTCATAGAAGTATTGAAGGAGAAGCTCTTCCTTCATCTGGTGTTGTGGACAGGAAGCAACTAACGTCTGGAAACGACTCTCCTTTGTTTTGTTGGATGCCACTAATTCTCTTCCTCAAGAGAATGACTCGTGAGGTTGGGAAAAACTTCTCTAGGAATGCTCGTTTCATGCTCTCCCAAGAGGTAACTGTTCGAGGTGCCAATTTATACAACCAATCCTTAGCCTTGTCCATTAGTGAGAATGGAAAGGCTTTCATCTTCAATATGCTTCCATCGACATTGACAGGGGTCATACTTGAGCAAACAACTTCAAATTCCTTCAAGTGTTTGTTGGGATTCTTCATGGACAGCCCATGGAATTTCGGGATATGGTGCAACAAACTGGATTTCAACTCGAACTCTTTGGTCTTTCCTTGAGCAGCCGTGGGGTATTGGATGCATAGGGGTGTAGCATTGTCCAATCCTGAAGCAGAGAGCTCCTTGATTATTCGATTGTCTCCTGCCATGGCTTATGGTTCTTCTAAATTCCTTGCCATGGGGTCTTCTATCACTTGTTCTTCAAGCTCAGGTTCAGGGCTAGGTGGATTAGATTCTTACTGGTTTCTTTGCCTTCTCAAAGTCCTCTCAAAATCGTCGTCAATGTCCAAGATATTCTTAGGAACAGTTTGAGAACTTCGAGTCATAAATTAGTACCTAAAAACAAGAAAAACAAAACTAAGTCAGTAACTAAAACAAAAACACGCGAAAGTAAACAAAAAGAAACAACAGGGGATTAGCAGGCAATGGAGCCAAAAATTCGATGCGATGTAAAACAGCACACAAATTAAACCCTCTTGTTGACAATTGTAGTATAGAATGTAAGTAGGGATCGTTCTAGGCCGGGGATTAGGAGGGATTGCTAAAACACTTGAAACTGACTTAAAAACATAAAACTAAGTTTTAAAACACTAAACTAGACTCAAAGAATGCAAAACAAACTGAAAAGACTCAACTGACACACCCCGTCCCGAAGGAGGGCATGCTGGCCGTCACGTGAGAGTGACGTAACCATTTACACAGTTCGGAAGCTTTAAAGATACAAATACTAAGATGTAACACCCGAAGGTGAATCCTACATTTGTGAATTATGTCAGAACACCGTTGGATTCCTCGTGGCCACCAAAGCTCTGCTCTATCTCGAACCTGGAGGGGCGAAAAACATAAAACTGAGTGGGTCAGCAACAATTCTTTTCAAAACCTTTCCTTTTAAAAGTTATAACCCCTCGCCGTAAAACCTGTATAATTTCCCAGAAATAAAGTATATACTCATATATATCTTTCTCAAAATCCACTGTAAAACAAGTATTTATGAAAGTATGCATATGCCAAACTATCAACTGAATGCCGAAGCATCATGTGAATGTGATTGAATCATCAGATATCATCTCAGCCCTCGGCTGTATATAGCTCATATCATACTCAACAACTCATATATCTCAATATCATCATAATCAAATCATATATATACCCTGCACACACATCAATACCACCTCTAGTGGTCTGCACAACATCACTGATAATAAACTAATATGCTCTAGTGCTACAATCACGTGAAGACTGAGCGATAAATCGCGGGTCACCTACGAGTCGAACCCACCTATAGTGGCCTATTCGACAGGACTGAGCACCTAACTTAGATCCAAGGCGAGCATGCGGTGCGGGAGGTGAACAACACGTGAAAGACTGAGCCCCTCTCTGGGCGTGAGCACTAATATCAGTGTGCAGGTCTATAAGCTCTAAACATATCACATCACATCACATTTCATCATTTGTTCTCAATAACTAGCATATAAACTTACCTACCACGTACCTGGGCGTCCTCAGCACCGACATTAATATAAACAATCAATAATGCATAATTAAACATATAGATACTTTGCATGGCATTTCATATCGCATTTCATAACACATTTCATTTAAACTGATTTTCTGGGCAAAATTCATTTATATAGGTATATACGGAAAATAACTGCCCACTCACCTGGAGTTCGCCCTACAACTCCCTAGCACAACACATCAAGGCGTCATGACGATCGGCGCCTAGAACAATCATCAAATCATACCTCAGAATCATATCCATAGAATATAAACTTATATAAAACACGTCACTAAGTAGTTCGATCTGGAAGATCTGCAACTTAGAATTCCAATCTGTAACTTCCGGAGGTCCACAATAAATCTCTAGAACAACATCCTAAAATTTCATTACCATCCAACGGTCGGATCTCCGTCAATTGCCAACACCAAGTGACGGTTAACATTCTATTTTATGAACTTACAACTCCAATTCCGGGAGATCCGTAAATCGGATTCCTGATCCGTGAGTTCCTATAATCCTCAAATATTACGTATTACAATGTATCAAAGTTTGGTGACGATCCAACGGTCGGATCGTCAATTCATATTTTGGCCTAACCCCGCATCGTAACGAATTTAGGTTCGAATGATCATCATACGTCATTCATTCACCAAAACTGAATTCAGAACATGAATTATGGCCTAAAAATAGCATTGGCGGCTCACTGGCCATGCGCCGCCGCACGCACTGCCGTGGGTGGCGGTCGGCCGCCCCGGCTAGCTGGAAAATTCAACTTTATCCAAAAAATTACCAAAATTTGCAGAATGGAAGATCTCAAAGAGTAGAACAACTTTCATACCTGTGACCAAGGCCAATTCGTCCTGGAAAGGCTCCAATTTTGCCAAAACCGTGAAGAACCCTAGAAATGGGTGTTTTCAATTCGAGCTCCAAAACCACTCCGATGCTCCAATGCTTGAGCTTTGTTCTAGGCCTTAAGAGGATGCCATGGGTGGTGGTAGTTGGAAGAAATTGTTTCACATCGTGACGGAAAAGAACCCAACCCGTGCGCCCCCTTTTGCACGGTTTCTTCCATTTTCAAGACTAAATCTCTCCAAATTTGAGATGGAATAGATAGAGAAAGGGTCCTAGAGTGTCTCCCATGAGGTTTCTTGAAGCAATTCGCTGGAAAAATAGGTGGAAATCGACGAAAATGGACACGGGTGCCGACCGGGTCCGAAAACGGGCCAAGGGGATCCGGCTGATCCCCCGCGCCACACTCTCCCTCCTTTCCTCCTTTCTCTGTTTCGATTGGCTGGGCCTTCTCTCTCTCCTCTCCCCATTCGCCAGCTCTCTCCTTTCTCTCCTGAAGCTCTCTTCTTCTTCCTCTGGTTGGGCAGTTTTTGCCCAATCTTCTTCTTCTTCTTTTCTCTTCCGCCAGTCACACACACACACACACACAAAAACTCATTTCTTCCAATCCCAGCCATCCATTAATTCCTTTATTAAATCTGGGCCGTCCATTTTCATAAAAGAATTTCCATATTTTATTATTATAATTCCCAAAATGCCCAAACTTCAAACTTTAATATCTTTTTCGTTATAACTCCAAATCACGAACCGCTTGAGCCCACACGTCCGTAGTGACGAGTACTACGAGGATATGTCAAGAAAACAAATCTTAGATGGCACGACACAACGATTAACCTCGAACAATGCGCGTGTCTCGAAGGGCATTTTTGTAAAATCCTTTATTAAAACTTTAAAAACTCTTAAAATCGGGGACGGGCTGTCACAATCTACCCACCTTATAGAATTTCGTCCTTGAAATTCAAACAACCAAACAATCCATTAATAATCATAAAATAACCTGGGGTAGATCTCCCTCATCCGATCCTCTGTCTTCCAAGTAGCTTCTTCCGTTGAATGATTCCTCCATAAAACTTTTACCAAGCTCACAGTCTTATTTCTCAGAACTTTGTCTTTCCAATCCAAGATAGTCAATGGCAAGGCAATGACTGAAAAATCTTTCACAAACCGTCCATAATAGCCTGCTAAGCTAAGAAAACTCCGAATCTTAGTCACGGTTCACGATTGTTCCAAATTCTCAACTTCTGCTACCTTTTAAGAATCCACTTGAATAGTTTAAGTAGATATAACATGTCCCAGAAATGCCACTTGATTCATCCAACATTGGTATTCGCTAAACTTAGAATACATCGACGATCCGTTAATCTTTGTAATACCAATTTAAGATGTCTAGCATGCTCTGCTCTAGTCTTAAGTATACCAGAATATCGTCAACAAAAACAATAACAAACCTGTCAAGATATTCTTGGAATACTTCATTCGTCAAACTCATAAAATTCGTCAATCCGAATTGCATCACCATAAACTCATAAAGACCATAATGAGTTCTGAAAACCGTCTTAGGGACATCATCACTCTTAATCTTCAATTGGTACTAACCAGACTTCAAATCAATCTTTGAAATTACACAAGCACCTCTAAACCGATCAAACAATCATTAATACGCGGTAATGGATAACGATTCTCAATCGTTACCCGATTCAATTATCCATAGCCAATGTATAGCCTTAATGTCCACATTCTTCCTCATAAATAAACTGGCCTCTCTACGACGACGTACTAGGTTGAATGGAACCTTTATCAACCAATTCTTGCAATTGAATTTTTTCAATTCCCTTAACTCATCATGAACCAATCTCTAATATAAGGTCCGTACCTGGAAACAAATCAATAGAGAACTCCACATCTTTGCTTGGCGGCAATCCAGGTAAATTCTCAGGAAAACGTCAGGAAATGTCTAACCACCTTGACCTCTTCCACACTACTCAAAGCAATATCTCTTAGTACCGCATGAACTAAATATCCTTGGCAACCTTTCGATAACGATCTCTTTGCTCTCATAGCAGAAATAACGACATACCTCACTCCACTTTGCATACCTCCAAAAGTAACCTCTGGTCATCCAGGTCGATGGAAAGTAACTGATTCCCTATAGCAATCTATCTTGGCACGATTATAATACAACTAGTCTGTGCCTAAAATCACATCCAAATCCACAATATCTCACGGGATAAGATTCACTGGCATAACAACATCTTCCATCATCACTGGACACCCTAAATAACACCATACTAATGTAGGATGACCTACCTGTTTACTTGCTTAACAAATCCAACGAGTAAGTTATTAATATTACGGTCTGCAGCCTGCAATACTGATAAATCACCGTTGTCTCGATAAGTAAGCAACAATCCTCAAGGGTGCAATATTACCATCTTGCCTTTCATTAGAAATACATATACACTCCTCGATCGTGCTCCATCATTACTCTCTTATGCAACATCGTCCATAACAAGAATCATATCAGCCGGAAGAACTAGAACTAGCTTTACTTCCTTTGAAGCTTTGAGTCTTTTGAAGTCCTTAAGATTACTGACCTTTACCTTTGCCATCATTCCTCTGATTCACAATCTTTTCCTCTTCTTCATCACTATCGCTAGACATAATCTCAGAGTCCTCAATTCTCAATAAAATCTCGTAAAACTCCTGATAAGAAGCACAATGGATAATGGTCGCCAAAGAACGCCACTTCTTCTTATTATCCATTTTAAAACGACATAACATTCCCACCGGATTAACAACAACGTTCGAATGGTAATGAGACAAGTCAATAAACTTTCCATAATACTCATTCGCCGTCATCTTTCCTTGTCTCAAATTCGTAAACTCTTGCTTCTTATCATCAATATATGTCGGAGGAATAAACCTTTTCTTAAACAATTCTTTAAACAACTTGCAAACAGCTGTTTCCTCCGGTGACATCATATAAGACTCCTGTCTCCACCCGGACGCAAATTCAATACTCAGAAACCAGGTAGTCGTCTCTACCTACCTTTCAAAAGAAAGATTCCCTTAACTTGCATAAACCGAAACGTCTTTTCCAAATGATTAAGTCATCGACTTGCTCCCTCAGGTCTTTCATTTCCATAAAGTGATTCAGCTTCAACTTATAACCAATCTTAAGAAAGTCCTTGAATAATAGAGTGAATCACAATAGCAATAGCTTCCCCTAATTGAGCTATACCAAGGAAACTAAACTCAACTGAATGACGTGGCTCTCTACGAGGCAATATAGTTCTGACAGAAGACACTAGGAAATTCTCAAGATACACAGGACTGCAACTAGGCTATGATACCAACTGACACACCCCGTCCCGAAGGAGGGCATGCTGGCCGTCACGTGAGAGTGACGTAACCATTTACACAGTTCGGAAGCTTTAAAGATACAAATACTATGATGTAACACCCGAAGGTGAATCCTACATTTGTGAATTATGTCAGAACACCGTTGGATTCCTCGTGGCCACCAAAGCTCTGCTATATCTCGAACTTGGAGGGGCGAAAAACATAAAACTGAGTGGGTCAGCAACAATTCTTTTCAAAACCTTTCCTTTTAAAAGTTATAACCCCTCGCCGTAAAACCTGTATAATTTCCCAGAAATAAAGTATATACTCATATATATCTTTCTCAAAATCCACTGTAAAACAAGTATTTATGAAAGTATGCATATGCCATGCCAAACTATCAACTGAATGCCGAAGCATCATGTGAATGTGATTGAATCATCAGATATCATCTCAGCCCTCGGCTGTATATAGCTCATATCATACTCAACAACTCATATATCTCAATATCATCATAATCAAATCATATATATACCCTGCACACACATCAATACCACCTCTAGTGGTCTGCACAACATCACTGATAATAAACTAATATGCTCTAGTGCTACAATCACGTGAAGACTGAGTGATAAATCGCGGGTCACCTACGAGTCGAACCCACCTATAGTGGCCTATTCGACAGGACTGAGCACCTAACTTGGATCCAAGGCGAGCATGCAGTGCGGGAGGTAAACAACACGTGAAAGACTGAGCCCCTCTCTGGGCATGAGCACTAATATCAGTGTGCAGGTCTATAAGCTCTAAACATATCACATCACATCACATTTCATCATTTGTTCTCAATAACTAGCATATAAACTTACCTTCCACTTACATGGGCATCCTCAGCACCGACATTAATATAAACAATCAATAATGCATAATTAAACATATAGATACTTTGCATGGCATTTCATATCGCATTTCATAACACATTTCATTTAAACTGATTTTCTGGGCAAAATTCATTTATATAGGTATATACGGAAAATAACTGCCCACTCACCTGGAGTTCGCCCTACAACTCCCTAGCACAACACATCAAGGCGTCATGACGATCGGCGCCTAGAACAATCATCAAATCATACCTCAGAATCATATCCACAGAATATAAACTTATATAAAACATGTCACTAAGTAGTTTGATCTGGAAGATCTGCAACTCAGATTTCCAATCTGTAACTTCCGGAGGTCCACAATAAATCTCTAGAACAAAATCCTAAAATTTCATTACCATCCAACGGTCGGATCTCCGTCAATTGCCAACACCAAGTGACGGTTAACATTCTATTTTATGAACTTACAACTCCAATTCCGGGAGATCCGTAAATTGGATTCCTGATCCGTAAGTTCCTATAATCCTCAAATATTACGTATTACAACGTATCAAAGTTTGGTGACGATCCAACGGTCGGATCGTCAATTCATATTTCGGCCTAACCCCGCATCGTAACGAATTTAGGTTCGAATGATCATCATACGTCATTCATTCACCAAAACTGAATTCAGAACATGAATTATGGCCTAAAAATAGCATTGGCGGCTCGATGGCCATGCGCCGCCATGGGTGGCGGTCGGCCGCCCCGGCTCGCCGGAAAATTCAACTTTATCCAAAAATTACCAAAATTTGCAGAATGGAAGATCTCAAAGAGTAGAACAACTTTCATACCTGTGACCAAGGCCAATTCGTCCTGGAAAGGCTCCAATTTTGCCAAAACCGTGAAGAACCCTAGAAATGGGTGTTTTCAATTCGACCTCCAAAACCACTCCGATGCTCCAACTAATGCTTGGGCTTTGTTCTAGGCCTTAAGAGGATGCCATGGGTGGTGGTAGTTGGAAGAAATTGCTTCACATCGTGACGGAAAAGAACCCAACCCGTGCGCCCCCCCATTTGCACGGTTTCTTCCATTTTCAAGACTAAATCTCTCCAAATTTGAGATGGAATAGATAGAGAAAGGGTCCTAGAGTGTCTCCCATGAGGTGTCTTGAAGCAATTCGCCGGAAAAATGGGTGGAAATCGACGAAAATGGACACGGGTGCCGACCGGGTCCAAAAACGGGCCAAGGGGATCCGGCCGATCCCCCGCGCCACACTCTCCCTCCTTTCCTCCTTTCTCTGTTTCAATTGGCTGGGCCTTCTCTCTCTCCTTTCCCCATTCGCCAGCTCTCTCCTTTCTCTCCCGAAGCTCTCTTCTTCTTTCTCTGGTTGGGCAGTTTTTGCCCAATCTTCTTCTTCTTCTTTTCTCTTCCGCCAGTCACATACACACACACACACAAAAACTCATTTCTTCCAATCCCAGCCATCCATTAATTCCTTTATTAAATCTGGGCCGTCCATTTTCATAAAAGAATTTCCATATTTTATTATTATAATTCCCAAAATGCCCAAACTTCAAACTTTAATATCTTTTTCGTTATAACTCCAAATCACGAACCGCTTGAGCCCACGCATCCGTAGCGACGAGTACTACGAGGATATGTCAGGAAAACAAATCTTAGATGGCATGACACAACGATTAACCTTGAACAATGCGCGTGTCTCGAAGGGCATTTTTGTAAAATCCTTTATTAAAACTTTAAAAACTCTTAAAATCAGGGACGGGCTGTCACACAAAACTAACTATAATGACTCAAAACAGCTTAAAACAACCAAATAGAATCAAAACAGACACTAAGGGTGATTTTGGATGAAATTTGGTTTTACATTGACTGAAAACACTTAAAAACACAAAGTTGGACATATTCTAACTGATTTGACACTTTAAAGTAAAGGGGGGTTTGGTTATGACGAATTTGAAAACTAACAAAGTAAATTAAGAACTAGACAGATTTAGGCACGAAATTGATGTTTTGAATGGATGATGGGCTAGCTAGAGGGTTCTTCTCCACACATGACACACTTGCATACAAATCGATTTCCAGTTGCTTTTTCAATAAACCATGAACCTCAATGCCCCAGGTTAACCGTGATGCACTAATTAACCCTCAGATTTCCCTAAGTGTATTGAATTGGATGAATGCATACAACAACCCAATGTATTCCTCAATAGTTCCCTACAAGAACTGCATAATAGAGATACATATCAAGAATCATTAAGTTCTATGAAAATCAAAAGCATTGACAAGGCATTCATAACTATGAACTGCGTGACACTCCTGCCAGGAATTTACTTAACATGATCGTGACCAGCAACCTTCACTACTAGTGAATATGAGTTCATAACGATAAGGTGAAACTCCCTTATATTCTAGCATCGAATTCATGCATGCAAATTAAGTGTGCAGCCTCAACCTACATACACAAACAAGTTTTAATTCAAACAGTTATGTAAATTGAATTCACAACTTATGAAATCATAACTGGATGTAATCAATTCATATTGCAAGTATAATCATGGTTTCGAATACCCCCCTAGCTAAGAGGGGTTTAGTTCATTATGTTCACAGCAAAACAAAGACAAATAAACTTAAACATTGAAAACAAAGAATGAATTACACCTAAAACGTTCCAGCAATCCAACTTGAATGGTAAACACGTCCAAGGGCTCTTTTTCTTCCTCTTTGCTACGGCACAAGGTATGGTTGATTGTTTGAATGGTGAATTGTATGAGAGAATGGCTGGGGATGTGTTTCTGATGGAAAATGGAATGATGTAGGCTGTGGAACAAGGGCTTATTTTAAAGCTAAAAGGAATTTAAAACCGTAACTTAATTTGGTTAACAGAAATTAATTCAAATCCTTTAGAAGATGGGAAATAAAATCAGAATCCTAGAGAAAAAGGGTAAGGATATGCGGCAGAGGAGTTTAAAGGAAAAGGAATGTGCTTTTAAGGCAGAAAATAGGAAAGAACCCTCTCCCTTGTGCGGCAAGGTTAAGAAACAAAAAGGGGAATGTGATTTGGTTCAGAAAACAGGAAAGAAAAGCCTCCCTTGCACGGCAAGGAAGGGGAAAGGAATAGGAGGGTGCAGCTTGGACTTTTAAGGTAAGTTTAGGCTTCTAGAACAACCAATTAAGTGCCCTAACATATTTTGGAATCTTTTTGTGGCTGGAATATAGGTGAGGAAGGATTAGGAAACTTCCAAACCAAGAATAGAAACTTTCAAGAATGGAAACCTCCAAGAATAGAAACTTCCAACTTTAGAAACTTTGGCTTCCAATTTTGAACTCTTCATTCTTCATTTGTCTTGAATCCAATTCTTCACATCATCACTCAATCCTAAGCTCATTTGATCTTCAACTTTGTCCATCCACTTAGCTCCAAGCATGTACAATGCATCTAGTGCCCAAAACTGCTCCAAAATGCACTTTCTTGCTCCTTTATGATGTGAAAATTAACTTGACACACAAATTAAACCCTATTGATGACAATTGTAGTAAAGATGCAAGTAGGGATCGTTCTAAACCGGGGATTAACTAGGGATGCTAATCAACACAAATAAGACTCAAAAACGTAAAAACAAAGTTTAAAACACTAAACTAGACTCAAAGAATGCAAGACTAAATTCTAAAACACTAAAACAACTCAAAAGACTCAAAACAGCACAAAAACACTCAAAACTGCCTAAAAACACAAACTGGGCAGTTTTGAACTCTAACACTACTTTGGACGAAAATAGACTTTAACTTGACTCAAGACACTTAAAAACACAAATCAAAACAGATTTTAACTATTCTAACACTTCAAAATAAAGGGGGATTTGTTTTTGAACGAATTTAAACTTAAACAAACAAAATTGTAAAGACAACTTAAAAAGGCACGAAATTGGTGATTTGAATGGGTGAATGGCTAGTTAGAGGGATCCTTATCCACACATAAACATATGCATACAACTTGATTCCCAGTTACTCTTTCGATAAACTATGAATGACAATGTTCCGAATTAATTGTATTGAACTAATTAATTCCCAGATTTCCCTAAGTTCATTGAATTGAATGGATAACGCATCACAACCAAATTATTCTTATCAAGTTCCCTAACTATGGAAGACGCATGATAGAGATACATATCAAAGATCATTAAGTTCCATGGAAATCATAAACATTGACAAGGCATTCATAACTATGGAAGATGCATGTTAATCCAGCCTAGGGTTTACTTAACATGATTGTGACTAGCAACCTTTACTACTTGTGAATATAAGTTCATAACGATTAGGTGAAATTCCCTTATATCCTAGCATCAAATTTATGCATGCAAATCAAGTGTCGACCCCCAACCCACATACATAAACAAGTTCTTAATAAGCACAGAAAAGTAAACCACATTCATACTTTATGAAATCGTAACTGGAGTGAATCAAATCATAAGAAACATATATTCATGGCTTCAAATTCCCCCTCTAACTAATAGGGGTTTAGTTCCTCATGACAGCAGTTAAACAAAGAAAACTAAATTGAAACATTGAAAACAAGGATAGACAACACCTAAGAACGCTCCAGCAGTAGTCACGACTTAGAGTGGCACCTTCTCCTTCCTTGAATAGCTGCGGCATAAGAGGGGTTTTCTGGGTTTGTGTGGATGATATGGCACGGCAGGGGGTGGTGGATGATTTCTGGCGTGAATGGTTGTGTATGGGGGGTGGTGTGTACGGCAAAGGATTGATTTGTATATATATAGGCACCAAAAACCCTAGGTGAATCAGATTGGGACTTCTAGAAAACCAAATCCATCCAGAAATAGGCTCAAAACAATCAGATTTCCAATGGGAAAGGGCCTAAGGTGCGGCACAATAGGATAAGGTGGGATAAGGCTTCTAGAAAGCCTTGTAAGGCAAGGAACTCAGGTTTTCTGGAAAGCTAGGTGCGGCAAGGCTTAGAGTTTCTAGAACTTTAATTTAAATGTCCCCCAATCAGAAAATAAACCCTCATTGTACCAGGAATTGAATTAGAAAAGGATTAGGATAGGATAAGGTTTGTTAAGATAAGATAAGGATTGGATAAGATAAGATAAGATAAGGTTGTTTGGATAATGTTTTGGATAATTCTCCTTCTTTTGAGCTGATTCCTTATCTTCAATGATTTGAATTTATTTCTCCAACCTTGAAACATAATCCCAACTCCATTTAAACTCCAAATTCGTCCATCCTCATGCCCATTGCTTGTGCTATCCATTCCAAGCCCAGATTTGCTCTAAAATGCTCCAAAATGCATCTTTTTGCCAACTTTGCTTCTTGGACCTAAAAACACACGAAAATGACTTTAAACACTATACTAAGCAACAAATAGCTAAGCAAATGCAAGGAAACACACTAACTAAGTAGCATAAATATGCTCCTATCAAATTCCCCCACACTTAGCTTTTGCTAGTCCTCAAGCAAAACAAAACAAACAAAACGTAACCTAAACCTTCCAACGTTCACCTCAGGGATCTTCAATGATACATAACATGCCAAAGATCATTACTCCCACAGATTTTAGTTATCCCTACCCTTGAGCACATACTTAATCAAAGTTTCCACACATTAGCTCGCATTTAATCAATTTAAAACAACATTTTGAATGTAGTAACATGCCTTAGAGAATCCCTCAATTCCTTACTAGATATGCACTCAATCACACAGATTTTCTGACTACACTCCCTACACTAGTTATATGTGAGAAGATTGATGTAAATATGAAAACTAATACTCACATATGTTTATAACAAAGAAAGCAATTTCTGGAATGCATGTATAGATATGATCTCATGAACGGAATGCTACTACTTAGATGCGAGAACCAGGGACACCATATGCTCATACCAACCCCAAACTCCACATATTGAAACACATAACACTCAAGATTGAAGTATAGGGTTATAACGGGGCTAGGGGGTATTGGCTAACAAAGAAAAGTAAGGAAAACAAACGTTCTTAAAGCAATAGCAAGCAAAGCAATGAATATGACACTTAGAACTCCCTTTCTTGAATGCAGCCGCACACTTTGAACACAAAGGGGAAGATTACACATATTTAGGGCCAATTTCAACGTTTTGGACCCCTTCTTCAACAACCAACACTTGTGAGCTTCAATCTCACTTATTTTGAACACTTTTCATACTTTTTCACAACTTTTCTTTTTCTTTTTTTTTTCACACGAATTTTTCTTTTTTTTTTTTTTTTTTTTTTTTTTTTTTCTCTTTTTCTGCTTCTACCCGTGCCCTTGTTTGTCTTTGTTGGCACACAATCAGACACATAAATCCCTTCCCCCACACTTGTTTTGCCGCCCAAATAACGAACAAAGGGAATTCATTCTTAGGTCATGCTCACTATGCCTTAAGAACAAGGGTAAGGATGGTCCTAATCTAGGCTAGGTAAGGATAATGTGGGTAAACAAAGAACATAGGCTAAACAAGGCTCAAAAGGGTTAAACCTACAATACATATGCAAAGGGTTAGGCTTTTTAGCTCTGGTTTTAAACTAAACAACTTCATCTTGATTATGTGTTATGCTAATCAATTTCATGCTTTGAATGAGACGGGTATGAGTTCTAGTATTTGGAACTATATAATGAAACGCATTCTAAGTAGCAACCAAGCAAAGAATAATGAGATCATGCAACGACTTTAGAAAACAAAGAATGCAAAGATTTTTAACTCTCCAAAGAACGTTAAAGGCTCAAGTCTCTCAGGGTTGTAGCGTTAGTTTGAGTTACTTCCTTCAAGCATGTTACAAAAACTGATTTTTATCCTTTTTGTGATTACATGTGAATTCATGAATGTCAACTATAACCAAGCATAAACCAAAGAGTATATCAAACGTCAATCCAAGTTTGTAACTTTCTTTAACAGTTATGCAATTAAAAACCAAATCCTCATCATTGTGTTGGAAGGTACCCTAAGACACAAACAAACACACAAAAACAACTCTTTTTGGGTTTTTCAAAACAATTTTTCAAATTTTTATGGTATTTTCGGATTTTCTTTTCAAAACACACTAAAAAACTCCAAAACAGCTTAAAAACACTTAAAAACACTGAAAACAACATTCAAAGTGATAGGTGATAAAAACCCACGAATTTCATGCAAAAAACACTTTGTTACCCCCCCACACTTAGACCAAACATTGTCCTCAATGTTTCAAACATATACTCACAGAAAGCAAACAGCAATCAACACAACTAACTAACATAACAAAATGGCAAAGGAAAAGCAATAAAGAGTAGGGTTTAGAAACGCAAATCTGGTTGTGGAGCCGGAGAGTTCCTAGGTCGTCTTTATTTGCATGGGTTGCCTCCCAAGAAGCGCTTGCTTTAACGTCTTCCAGCCGGACGAACCTTCCCTCTATTCTTCAATGGGGCCCACGGCATTAAGGGATATGTCTTCCGTAATGTGCTCTTCAAAGTGCTCATAATATGGCTTCAATCGATGTCCATTCACTTTGAATTCTTGTTGCGTTTTTAAACTTTGAATTTGGACTGCACCATGAGGAAAAACATTAGTAACCACAAAAGGACCAATCCACTTAGAACGCAACTTACCTGGAAATAGACGAAGGCGAGAATTGAAAAGTAACACTTTCTGTCCTATAGAGAACAACTTGCTACGAATCATCTTGTCATGGAATGCCTTTGTTTTCTCCTTGTAGATCCGTGCATTCTCATAAGCTTCATTCCTAATTTCTTCTAGCTCATTCAATTGAAGCTTTCTATGAAGACCTGCGGCATCAATGTCCATGTTGAATGTTTTGACAGCCCAATGTGCACGATGTTCTAACTCGACGGGAAGATGACATGGTTTCCCATAGACTAGCCGAAATGGGGACATTCCAATTGGGGTTTTATAGGCAGTGCGATATGCCCACAATGCATCATTCAAACGCAAACTCCAATCCTTCCGAGTTGGCCCTACAGTTTTCTCCAAAATCTGCTTGATTTCTCTATTTGAAACCTCGGCTTGCCCACTGGTTTGAGGGTGATAAGGTGTTGAAACCTTATGCGTGACATTATACTTCTTGAGCAGCGCCTCAATGGTTCGATTGCAAAAATGGGAACCCCCATCACTGATTAGGACTCTTGGCATTCCAAATCTAGCAAATATGTTAGTTCTAACAAAATCTGCAACCACTTTAGAATCATTAGTTCGGGTGGCTTCTGCTTCCACCCATTTCGACACATAATCCACAGCAAGCAAAATATAAAGGAAACCATGTGAGGAAGGAAAAGGACCCATGAAATCAATACCCCAAACATCAAAGATTTCAACACTAAATATGGGGTGTTGCGGCATTTGTTGTTTAGGACCTATATTGCCCGTTCTTTGACATCTATCACAAGTCATACAAAAAGTTCTAGAATCTCTAAAGATAGTAGGCCAATAAAATCCACATTCTAAAACTTTATGTGCTGTTCTTTGAGTACCAAAGTGACCTCCACATGCATAGGTGTGACAAAAAGTTAAAATTGAATTAAACTCACAAGTATGGGTCATCCCAAACATAAGAACGTGCATCCTTTTTAAGTTTATCACTTTGGTGCTTGTGTAGCTCTCTTGGAATGTGTTTAGACACCAAATAATTTACTACATCGGCATACCATGGCTCACTTACCTTGATGGACAGCAGCTGCTCATCTGGGAATGTCTCTTGGATAGGCACGGCATCCTCCTCTTGCACCATACGGCTCAAGTGATCAGCCACCACGTTTTCACTCCCCTTCTTGTCCCGGATTTCAATATCGAACTCTTGGAGAAGAAGCATCCAGCGAATGAGTCTTGGTTTGGCCTCTTTCTTGGTGAACAAATACTTCAAAGCTGCATGGTCAGTGTAAATAATAACTTTAGTACCAAGTAAATAAGAACGAAACTTATCTAAAGCAAACACAACAGCAAGAAGTTCTTTTTCAGTGGTAGAGTAATTCAATTGTGCATCATTCAAGGTCCGAGATGCATAATAGATGACATGGGGCTTCTTGTCCTTCCTTTGTCCCAAAACAGCTCCTAATGCATAATCCGAAGCATCACACATAAGCTCAAAAGGAAGGCTCCAATCTGGTGGGACTATGATGGGGGCCGAAGTTAGCATCTCTTTGAGGTGTTTAAATGCCTTCTCACATTCCTCGTTGAAGTCAAAAGCCACATCTTTCTGGAGGAGACGGCAAAGAGGGTTTGAAATCTTTGAAAAGTCCTTGATGAATCGCCTATAGAATCCTGCATGTCCAAGAAAAGAACGAACCTCTCTAACCGAAGTAGGAGAGGGTAAGTAGCGTACAAGATCTATTTTTGATTTATCAACCTCAATTCCCCTTTCTGAAATGATATGACCTAAAACTATGCCTTGTTTTACCATAAAGTGACATTTTTCCCAATTCAAAACAAGGTTAGTTTCGATGCAACGTTTTAGAATCAAAGTGAGATTATCTAAGCACCCATCAAACGAATCCCCAAAAACACTAAAATCATCCATGAATACCTCAATAATCTTCTCCACAAAATCTGAAAAGATACTTACCATGCATCTTTGAAAGGTGGCAGGTGCATTGCATAAACCGAATGGCATGCGACGATAGGCAAAGGTACCAAAGGGGCACGTGAAAGTGGTCTTTTCTTGGTCATCCGGAGCTATAACAATCTGATTATATCCAGAGTACCCATCAAGAAAACAATAAAAAGAATGACCGGCTAACCTTTCAAGCATTTGATCAATGAACGGCAAAGGGAAGTGGTCCTTCCTCGTGGTGGCGTTTAGCTTCCTATAGTCAATGCACACTCTCCAACCTGTTTGGATACGTGTGGGCACAAGTTCATTCTCGGCATTCTTCACCACAGTGACTCCGGATTTCTTCGGAACACATTGCACCGGTGAAACCCAACGGCTATCTGAGATTGGATAAATTACTCCACAATCAAGAAGCTTTATAATTTCCTTCTTCACAACTTCCATCATTGGAGGGTTGAGTCGGCGTTGAGCCTCTCGAGTTGGTTTAGCCCCCTCCTCTAGAAGTATGCGATGCATGCATGTTGTAGGGCTAATCCCCCTAATATCGGCCAATGTCCATCCAATGGCTATTTTGTGCTCTTTCAACACCTGAATTAACTTTCCTTCCTCTGTTGCCGTGAGTGTGGAGGATACAATGACGGGCAATGTCTCGTTATCTCCCAAAAAGACGTACTTCAAATGATCCGGCAATGGTTTAAGCTCAAGTACGGGTGCCTGAATCACTGAGGGTAACAACTTGTTAGTAGAAATTGGAATTGAAATTGGTTTTGAAGGCTTACCATGGTGCTGAGGTAGTGACTCTAGGGCAGCCACCATCTCGGCCTCTTCTTCACTTATAGGCACGGCAATATTGGGTTTTTGCCCAATTCCTTGTGCAATTGTTGATTCAAGGGGGTCCCTATCCAAGGAATCAAGGTAATCCTGCGCCAATTCATCGAATATATCAATAGCAAAACAAGAATGATTTTCTTTAGGAAATTTAATAGTTTCAGCAAGATTGAAATCAATAACTTCCCCATCAAATTCCATTGTCAACGTCCCTTTGAACACATCGATCTTGGTGCGGGCTGTTTTCATGAAAGGTCTCCCAAGGAGGATCGGCAATGGGGTAGAATGGGGTGTATCCTCCATGTCAAGCACATAAAAATCCGCTGGAAAAATCAGATTTCCAACCTGC
Organism: Heteromeles arbutifolia; assembly: GCA_024362995.1. Lineage (NCBI taxonomy): Eukaryota > Viridiplantae > Streptophyta > Magnoliopsida > Rosales > Rosaceae > Heteromeles > Heteromeles arbutifolia. The sequence continues at coordinate 29,035,420 of JANCRC010000002.1, read as the reverse complement.
ACCAAAACATCTTCCAAAACTCCTTTTGGATATGCATTAGAACGATCGGCTAATTGGATAATAACACCATCGTTTTTAAGCTCACCTAAATTCATAGATGCATAAATAGAGTATGGCATGACATTAATTGAAGCTCCTAAGTCTAACATAGCATGTTCAAACTTAGTACTACCAATAACGCAAGGAATTGTAAAACTACCCGGATCTTTGCATTTAGGGGGTAATTTCCTTTGTAAAACAGCAGAGACATTCTCACTTACTTGAACCACTTCTTTGTTAGAAATTCTTCTCCTTGTTGTACAAAGCTCTTTCAGAAACTTAGCGTACCTTGGGACCTGCTTTATTGCATCAAGGAGTGGGATATTGACTTGAACTTTCCGGAATGTCTCTAGAATGTCTTTTTCAGCATCCTCTTTCTTTGATTGCCGCAACCTGCCAGGAAAGGGCACAATTAGTGGAGTAGAGCTTGAAGAATTCATATTGGAACTTACCTTGATGGTTGAGGACGGTTTTGAAATGGGGATTGGCTGCGGCAAGGATTGTGCATTCCTTGCCGTGGGTTTGGGTGCTTCATCCTCCTCCAATTGCAGCTTCTTGTCCTCTTCTTGACTTGATCTAGATGGTTGTGAATCAGTTCCAACCTGCTTACCACTTCTCAACGTGATTGCTTGGGTAGTTTCAAATCCTCCCTTAGGATTAACAATGGTTGAACTAGGCAATCTGCCTTGTTCTCGGAATTGGCCCATGAATTCAGCCATTTGACCCATTTGTTTCTTCAATTCATCCACCTCTTTAACTTGATTTTTTATGCTCTGCATGTCCTGCGTCAAAGAGGTTAGTGCTTGAAGAATTTTATCATTATTTAACGACGAACCTGAATTGGTTTGGGCCGAAGTTGGGTGAGGTTGTGGGGCTGCATACGGCCTTGGAAACATCCCAGGGGGCTGTCTAAATCCGCTTTGTGGTTGTGCTTGCTGAGAATCCCTCCACTTGAAGTTTGGATGATCTCTCCATCCCGGATTGTATGTGTTTGAGTAGGGGTCGTGTCTTTGTTGGGTTTGGCCTTGGAAACCCACGGCTTGGGCAGTTTCCCACCCCCCATTCTCAATCAATTGAGGGCATTGATCGTTGAGATGTCCCTGCATAGAACACACTCCACATATGCCCGGCCCTTGTGCTTTGTTTCCATCCACAACCTGTGACAAAAGAAGAGTGAGATTAGCCATTTGAGATTGTAATTCTGAAATTGCATTTACCTCATTCACTTGTTGTTGCCGTGGCCCTTCTCTCTGTCCAACTCCTTCGTATTGTTGCGCATTCAAGGCTCGATTTGCAATTAGAGTCTTGGCAGCCACAGGTGTTTTGTCAACCAAAGCTCCTCCCGCTGAAGCATCAAGCATTTGTCTCTCAATGGGGAGAAGTCCTTCATAGAAATATTGGAGGAGAAGCTCTTCCTTCATTTGGTGTTGTGGACAAGAAGCAACAAGCGCCTTGAAACGCTCATAATAGGCTGGAAACGATTCCCCTTGGTTTTGTTGAATGCCACTTATCTTTTTCCTCAAGAGAATGACTCTTGAAGTTGGGAAAAATTTCTCTAAGAATGCGCGCTTCATGCTTTCCCATGAAGTAACGGTTCCAGGTGCTAGTTCGTAGAGCCAATCCTTAGCCTTTTCCAAAAGAGAGAATGGAAAGGCTTTCATCTTCAATATACTTCCATCAACATTGACAGGGGTCATGCTTGAACAAACCACTTCAAATTCCTTCAAGTGCTTGTTCGGATCTTCCATGGACAACCCGTGGAATTTGGGGATGTGGTGCAACAAGCTAGACTTCAATTCAAACTCATCAGTTTTGCCTTGAGCCGCCCTAGGATATTGAATGCATAAAGGGGTCGCATTGTCCAATCCCAAGGCTGAAAGTTCTTTGATTGTTCGGTTATCTGCAGCCATGTCGTGCTCCTCTTCCAAATCCTCTTCAATTTCAACTTCAGATTCGGAATTAGAACTTGAACTAAGTAGATCAGGTTCTGGGTGCTTCCTCTTCCTTCTCAAATCTCGTTCAAAATCGTCGTTAAACTCCAAGATATGTGCGTGAACGGGTTGAGAACTTCGAGTCATACACTAGTACCTAAAACAAAGAAAACAAAACAAATCAGAAAACTAAGCAAAACAAAAACAAAAACAAGTTAAAATACACGGCAGAAACTAGGGAGATTAGCAAGTTTGCTAATCCCCGGCAACGGCGCCAAAATTTGATGTGAAAATTAACTTGACACACAAATTAAACCCTATTGATGACAATTGTAGTAAAGATGCAAGTAGGGATCGTTCTAAACCGGGGATTAACTAGGGATGCTAATCAACACAAATAAGACTCAAAAACGTAAAAACAAAGTTTAAAACACTAAACTAGACTCAAAGAATGCAAGACTAAATTCTAAAACACTAAAACAACTCAAAAGACTCAAAACAGCACAAAAACACTCAAAACTGCCTAAAAACACAAACTGGGCAGTTTTGAACTCTAACACTACTTTGGACGAAAATAGACTTTAACTTGACTCAAGACACTTAAAAACACAAATCAAAACAGATTTTAACTATTCTAACACTTCAAAATAAAGGGGGATTTGTTTTTGAACGAATTTAAACTTAAACAAACAAAATTGTAAAGACAACTTAAAAAGGCACGAAATTGGTGATTTGAATGGGTGAATGGCTAGTTAGAGGGATCCTTATCCACACATAAACATATGCATACAACTTGATTCCCAGTTACTCTTTCGATAAACTATGAATGACAATGTTCCGAATTAATTGTATTGAACTAATTAATTCCCAGATTTCCCTAAGTTCATTGAATTGAATGGATAACGCATCACAACCAAATTATTCTTATCAAGTTCCCTAACTATGGAAGACGCATGATAGAGATACATATCAAAGATCATTAAGTTCCATGGAAATCATAAACATTGACAAGGCATTCATAACTATGGAAGACGCATGTTAATCCAGCCTAGGGTTTACTTAACATGATTGTGACTAGCAACCTTTACTACTTGTGAATATAAGTTCATAACGATTAGGTGAAATTCCCTTATATCCTAGCATCAAATTTATGCATGCAAATCAAGTGTCGACCCCCAACCCACATACATAAACAAGTTCTTAATAAGCACAGAAAAGTAAACCACATTCATACTTTATGAAATCGTAACTGGAGTGAATCAAATCATAAGAAACATATATTCATGGCTTCAAATTCCCCCTCTAACTAATAGGGGTTTAGTTCCTCATGACAGCAGTTAAACAAAGAAAACTAAATTGAAACATTGAAAACAAGGATAGACAACACCTAAGAACGCTCCAGCAGTAGTCACGACTTAGAGTGGCACCTTCTCCTTCCTTGAATAGCTGCGGCACAAGAGGGGTTTTTTGGGTTTGTGTGGATGATATGGCACGGCAGGGGGTGGTGGATGATTTCTGGCGTGAATGGTTGTGTATGGGGGGTGGTGTGTACGGGAAAGGATTGATTTGTATATATATAGGCACCAAAAACCCTAGGTGAATCAGATTGGGACTTCTAGAAAACCAAATCCATCCAGAAATAGGCTCAAAACAATCAGATTTCCAATGGGAAAGGGCCTAAGGTGCGGCACAATAGGATAAGGTGGGATAAGGCTTCTAGAAAGCCTTGCAAGGCAAGGAACTCAGGTTTTCTGGAAAGCTAGGTGCGGCAAGGCTTAGAGTTTCTAGAACTTTAATTTAAATGTCCCCCAATCAGAAAATAAACCCTCATTGTACCAGGAATTGAATTAGAAAAGGATTAGGATAGGATAAGGTTTGTTAAGATAAGATAAGGATTGGATAAGATAAGATAAGATAAGGTTGTTTGGATAATGTTTTGGATAATTCTCCTTCTTTTGAGCTGATTCCTTATCTTCAATGATTTGAATTTATTTCTCCAACCTTGAAACATAATCCCAACTCCATTTAAACTCCAAATTCGTCCATCCTCATGCCCATTGCTTGTGCTATCCATTCCAAGCCCAGATTTGCTCTAAAATGCTCCAAAATGCATCTTTTTGCCAACTTTGCTTCTTGGACCTAAAAACACACGAAAATGACTTTAAACACTATACTAAGCAACAAATAGCTAAGCAAATGCAAGGAAACACACTAACTAAGTAGCATAAATATGCTCCTATCACTTTAGCCCTTTGGACCTACAAACACACGAAAATAGCATAAAATAGTAAAATAACTAAGAACTAATAACAAATATGCAAGAAAACAAGCTACTAAGTCGCATAAATATGCTCCTATCAATTTTTAGGGTAGGTTTAGGCTTCTAGAACAACCAATTAAGTGCCCTAACATATTTTGGAATCCTTTTGTGGCTAGAACATAGGTGAGGAAGGATTAGGAAACTTCCAAGCCAAGAATAGAAACTTTCAAGAATGGAAACCTCCAAGAATAGAAACTTCCAACTTTAGAAACTTTGGCTTCCAATTTTGAACTCTTCATTCTTCAATTGTCTTGAATCCAATTCTTCGCATCGTCATTCAATCCTAAGCTCATTTGATCTTCAATTTTGTCCATCCACTTAGCTCCAAGCATGTGATATCCATTCCAAGCCCAAAACTGCTCCAAAAGGCACCAAAATACACTTTCTTGCCTACTTTGCACTTTAGACCTACAAACACACGAAAATAGCTTAAAATACTAAAATAACTAAGAACTACCAACCTAAATGCAAGGTAATAAGTTAACTAAGTCGCATAAATATGCTCCTATCAATAGCAAACACCCTCAGCCCCTTGACAACCCATTGACTTCTATCTTGAGTGTTATGTGTTTCAATATGTGGAGTTTGGAATTGGTATGAGCATATGGAATCCCTAGTTCTTGCATCTAAGTAGTAGCATTCTGTTCATGAGATCATATTCATTCATAACTCCAGAAAAGTGCTTTCTTTGTTATAACATATGTGAGAGTTCGTTTTCATGTTTACATGAATCTTCTCACATGTACCTAGTGTGGGGAGTGTAGTTAGAAAATGTGAGTGAAAATTGAGTACATATCTAGTAAGGAATTGAGTGAATTCTATATGGCATGTTACTACATTCAAAATGTTGTTTTAATTGATTAAATGTGAGCTAGTGAATGGTGACTATGATTAAGTATGTGCTTGAGGGTAGGGATGGCCAAAATCTGTGCAAGTGATGATTTTTAATATGTCATGCGCATTGGAAATCCCCAAGGTAAATGTTGGAAGGTTTAGATTGTGTTTTGTTTCTTTTGTTTGTTTTGTTTTGCTCGAGGACTAGCAAAAGCCAAGTGTGGGGGAATTTGATTAGAGCATATTTATGCGACTTAGTTAGCTTGTTTTCTTGCATTTATGTTATTAGTTCTTAGTTATTTAAGTATTTTAAGCTATTTTCGTGTGTTTGTAGGTTTAAAGGGTCAAAGTAGCAAGAAAGTGCATTTTGGAGCAGTTTTGGGCATGGATTGGATAACACATGCATGGAGCAAAGGGGATGGACGAAATTGAAGGCCTAAAGATGCTAGGATTCCTAGTTGAAGAAGGATTCCTAGAAGAATGAGGATTCCTACTCAAAGAAGGAATGTTAGCCAAGGTTTCTTACTTTGGTTTTAACCTTTCCTAATTCTAAAAATTCCCTAAGTTCCAGCAACAAAGAAGACTCCTAATCATATTAGGACACTAAATAAGAACTTCTAGAAGTCCACAAGGCCTTGCCGCACCCTTTCCTTGTTTCCCTTTCCCTTGCCATGCAAGGGAACCCCTTCCCTTTCCTTTTCCTTGTTTCAAACTTCCTTTCCTATTTCCTTAAAGGCTTACGACACCCTATTACCCTTTTCCCTTTTGATTTCTGACTTTGACTTAGTCTTTTCCTAGTTAATTTAGAGTTACAAATCCTAAAACATTAATAAAACTTTCTTTCCCTTTCTCTTTGCTTTCTGCCGCACCTTAGCCTTTATTCCCTAGGGTTTTTACTTACATTCAACATATCTCACATCATTCATTCACTCCCATACACATAAAAACAGCCTTTACCGTAGCCTACTACAGAACCCTTTACATCCATTCATGATAGAAGCATATTTATGCGACTTAGTTAACTTATTTCCTTGCATTTAGGTTGTTAGTTCTTAGTTATTTTAGTATTTTAAGCTATTTTCGTGTGTTTGTAGGTCCAAAGGGCTAAAGTGGCAAGAAAGTGCGTTTTGGTACCTTTTGGAGCAGTTTTGGGCTTGGAATGGATATCACATGCTTGGAGCAAGGTGGATGGACGAAATTGATGTTCAACAAGGATTAGGAATGTGCTTGAAAACTTAAGTCAAAGATTTTGAAGAAATGAATCAGTTTAGAACAAGGAATGTTAGCCAAGTTTCCTGATTTGGTCCTAATCCGAATTTACTTTAATTCCTGCTGCAAGGGGGGATTATTTTCAGTTTAGGACACTAAATAAATGATTCTAGAAGACCTAATCCCATTCCTAATCTATGCCGCACCCTATCCCTTCTAGATTTCCTCTTTTCCTTGCCTTGCAAGACTTTCCCTTTTCCTTACTTCTTGCCGCAGCCTTACTTACCTTTTCTCCACAACAATCTGCTAAGTAGCCTTTCCTATTCTTTGTGCCGCACCTCCCTTTCCTTTTCTCTTTAATTTCTGACTTTTACTCCTTGTAGGACAAATTAGCTAAGTTATAAACCTTTCCTATTATTTTCTAAATACCCTAGCGCTTTAAATAAAGTTTGCCGCACCATTTAAATTCTCTACACACTTTTTGCCGAAAATCCACCTTCCATCCACCTATGTACCTATCCATCCTCTACCACCCATCACCACCCATTCTACACACCCTAACCCTTGTGCCACAACTTTACAAAGGAAGAAGAATGAGACCCCTTGGACGTGCTTGCCATTCAAGTTGGATTGCTGGAACGTTTCTAGGTGTAATCTATCTTTGTTTTCAATGTTTAATTTAATTTCTCTTTGTTTTGCTGTGGACTTGAGAGGCTAAACTCATTTTGGCTAGGGGGAAATTCAAAGCCATGAACATACATGCAATATGAATTGATTACCTTCAATTGTGAATTCATAAATTGTGAATTCAATTTGCTTAACTGTTTGATTGATAACTTATTCTTGTATGTTGATTGAGGGTCGACACTTAGTTTGCATGCATGAATTTGATGCTAGAATATAAGGGAATTTCACCTAATCGTTATGAACTTATCTTCATGTGTCGTGGAGGTTGCTAGTCACAATCGTGTTAAGTGAATTCTTGGCAGGAGTTTCATGCTCATCATAGTTACGAATGCCTCATCAATGCTTATAGTTCTCATGAAGTTTAATGATCTCTGATTGTATCTTTATTGTGCTGTTCACGTAGGGGACTTTTAGAGAATGTTTTGAATTGTTGTATGCGCATTCCCATCCAATTCAATAACTTAAGGAGGACTTGAAGGTTAATTTGAGCGTACCTAATTAATCTGGAGTATTGAGTTTCATGGTTTATCGAATGAATAACTGAAAATTGATTTGTATGCAAGTGTGTCATGTGTGGAGAAGAACCCTCTAGCTAGCCCATTATCCATCAATTCACCCAATTTCGTGTTTAACTTTGTTTAGTTTATGCAATCTGTTTAGTTTAATTAATTCCGTTCAAACCCAATCCCCCTTTAATTAAGTGTGTTAGATTAGTTAGAAGTATGTTTAAATCTGTCCAATTTAGTGTTTTGAGTCTTACTAGTCTAGAATTCGCCCAAATAATTCCCTAGTGTCTGTTTTGAGTCTATTTGGCTGTTTTAAGTTGTTTTGAGTCTTTTAAGTTTGTTTTGAGTCTTGTAAGTCTTGTAAGTGTTTTTAAGTCAGTTTAGAGTAAATTAGCAATCCCTCCTAATCCTCGGTCCGGAACGATCCCTACTTGCATCTATATTACAATTGTCAACAAGAGGGTTTAATTTGTGTGCTGTTTTACATCGCATCAATTCATCCTCTCAGCCATTCTACCATACAAATCACCCTTCAAACCTTACCCAAATCCTTGTGCCGCAGCAAAGAGAAGAAGGACGACTCTTGGAGTGCTTGCTATTGACGTTTGGCTTGCTGGATCATTCTTAGGTGTTTTCAATCTTTTGTTTTCAATGTTTAAGTTCAATTATCTTTGTTTTGTGAACATGAGGAACTAAACCCCCCTAGTTAGGGGGGAATTCGAAACCATGACCATACTTGCAATATGAATTGATTACTTCCAGTTGTGGTTTCATAAATTGTGAATGCAATTTACGTAACTGTTTGATTGGTAACTTCTTCTTATTTGTCGATTAAGGTGGCCAACTTAGTTTGCATGCAGGGATTTGAAGCTAGATTATAAGGGAGTTTCACCTAATAGTTACAAACTTATAATCACAAGTAGTGAAGGTTGCTGATCACGACCACATTAAGTGAATTCCTGGCAGGAGTATCATGCGTTCATAGTTACGAATGCCTTGTCAATGCTTATGATTTTCATAGAACTTAATGATCTTTGATATGTATCTCTATTATGCATTCATGTAGGGGACTATTGAAGAATAATTTGGTTGCAGATGCGTTCATCCAATTCAATGACTTTAGGAAAATCTAATGGTTAATTTGTGCGTTCACAATTAACTTGGGGCGTTGTCATTCATGAATTATTGAAAAGCAATTGGAAATCAATTTGTATGCAAGTGTGTCATGTGTGGAGAAGAACCCTCTAGCTAGCCCATCATCCATCCAATTCACCAAATTCGTGCGTAAATATGTCTAAGTCTTTAATTTCCCTGTTTTACTTTAAATTCATCCAAAACCCAATCCCCTTTACTTTCTTGTGTCAATTGGGTTAGAATCTGTCTAACTTTGTGGTTTTAAGTGTTTTGAGTCTTTATTGTTCCAAATTCATCCAAATTCATCCCTAGAGTCTGTTTTGAGTCTTTTAGCTTGTTTTAAGCTGTTTTGAGTCAATTTAGTTGTTTTTGAGTCATTAGAGTTTAGTGTTGCATTCTTTGAGTCTAGTTTAGTGTTTTAAACTTAGTTTTACGTTTTTAAGTTAGTTTCAAGTGTTTTAGCAATCCCTCCTAATCCCCGGTCCAGAATGATCCTTACTTGCATCTTTACTACAATTGTCAAAAAGAGGGTTTAATTTGTGTGCTTATATATTTTGCATCATGCATGCATGAATTTGATGCTAGAATATAAGGGAGTTTCACCTAATCGTTACAAACTTATATTTACAAGTAGTGGGGGTCGCTTATAAATGATCGCGTTAAGTGAATTCTTGGCAGGAGTATTATGCTCATCATAGTTAAGAATGCCTCGTCAATACTTATAGTTTTTATGAAGCTTAATGATCTTTGATTGTATCTCTATTGTGTTGTTCACGTAAGGGACTTTTAGAGAATGTTTTGAATTGTTGTATGCGCTTTCCCATCCAATTCAATAACTTAAGGAGAACTTGAAGGTTAAAAAAATGCTGTCATGGTTAACCTGGGGTGTTGAGGTTCATGGTTTATCGGAAAAGCAACTGGAAATCGATTTGTATGCAAGTGTGTCATGTGTGGAGAAGAACCCTCTAGGTAGCCCATCATTCATCAATTTACCCAATTTCGTCAAAGCTTTGTCTAAGTTTACAATCTATTTGCTTTTACTTTAAATTCGTCCAAAAACCCAATCCCCTTTACTTTCTTGCGTCAATTAGGTTAGAATCTGTCCAACCTTGTGTCTTTTAGTGTTTTGAGTCAAGTAAAGTTAGGAATTCGCCGAAAGTACTCCCTAGTGTCTGTTTTGAGTTTATTTGCTTGTTTTGTACTGTTTTGAGTCATTCTAGTTAGTTTTGAGTCTTTTCAGTTTATTTTGAGTTATTTGAGCCTAGTTAAGTGCCTTTAGCCTAGTTTTGTGTTTTTAAGTCTTGTTTAGTGTTTTTAAGTCAGTTTTGCATAGATTAGCAATCCCTCCTAATCCCCGGTCTAGAACGATCCCTACTTGTATCTTTACTACAACTGTCAACAAGAGGGTTTAATTTGTGTGCTGTTTTACATCGCATCAATTTTTTGGTGCCGTTGCCGGGGATTAGCATATCCCCCGTGTTTCTGTTGTGCTTTTGTTTTTACGTTTTAGTTTTTTATTTTGTTTTGTTTTGTTTTCTTTGTTTCGAGTACTAGACATGGCAATTGCCAACATTCAAGATCAATTGGCGAATCTTACTTCTCAATTGTCCCAGATTGCCGAAAGAACCACAATGCACACTACCCCTACATTTGGTGTGCCCTATGGGCAAGGATATCGAACTCATCAACGTCCTCAAATCACTGCAAACGAAGGTGCTTGGGGTTATCAAAGCCATAACCAATCAAGGGACAACATGTTTTCCAACACTTACAATTCCGTTTGGAGAGATTATTCAGATTATAGGTGGGAGGAACCTCAACAAGTTCAACAAGGTGGATATTGGCAGCAAGATGAAGAGTTCTATTCAAGACCTATGCAGCCACCACAGCCCTCCCCAGAACAATTCCAATCGAATTCAAGTATGTCCATGAATTATAATCAAATTCTTGATGAATTAATTTCTTTGACGCATGGCTCACAACAAGAAGAATATTCACAGCCATCTTTGGAGTTCTATCAATGGCCATATGCACCACCACAACCTCCACCACAATCTGCCCAAACAAATTCAAGTATGCCTTTGGATAATGATCAAATTATTCAATTACTCACTTCTTTGTCTCAAGTACAAGAAAATCAAAACAAAGCGATGCAAATTCAAGACAAAAGGGTGGACCATTTGGAAAAGCAAATTGGACAGATAGCGGAATTCATGGGACAAATTGAAGAACAAAGTGAACTCTCCAACTCAAATATTGTAATTTAAATGGGAGATTTTGAAATTGTTGAAGCCATCACCATGAGAAGTAATATGGAGGTTGAAGATGAACCCAAGACGTCCAAACCAAGCCAAAACATGGATGAACTGCTGCTAATTGAGGAAGAGGAAGAAGAAACACCCTTGCCGCAGGCCCCTAGTGCTTCTAAGCCATCCACTCAAGGTAAGTTGGGTTCAAATTCGGTTCAATCTAATGTTATTCCTCCAAATGTCCTTTTTCCTCACAGGTTTTTGATTCCCAATGATGAAGAAAGTGAAAAAGACATCGTGAAAGCCTTCCCAATGGTGCAAAGTAGTACCCAAATTCTTGATACAGCACAACAAATTCCAGATTGTATTGAATTGTTCAAAGAACTTTGTACATAAATAAGACTGATTCAAGAGAAAGAAGTGGTTGGAGAATATGTCGAATGCATCAAAGAGGATGTATTTGAGACAACAAAGCCCAAAGAAGTTGCGTTTTATGACACGGGACAAGTCACAACCATCACATTCAATCTGGCTAAGTGCAAGGTTCCTGAAACTTTCAAAGATGTGGTGTCTGTCATTGAGTTTGTGTCGGAGCAAGCAGGTAAGCCATCTTCTCCAATTTCAATTTTGTTTTCTACTAACTTGCTGATTTTAATGATTTAGGCACCCACACTAGAATTTAAACCATTGCCGGATCATTTCAAGTATCACCTGCCATTCAAAGATCAATCCATGCATTCGAAGAAGGGAGACCTAGGAATCGCCCCACAATCAGATTTGCGTTCCTAAACCCTTCTCTTTACTGCATTTATTTTTGCTTTGCTTAGTTCATTGTTTGTTTGTTTGCTTTCTATGAGTTTATGCTTGAAACATTGAGGACAATGTTTGATTTAAGTGGGGGGGGGTAACAAAGTGTTTTTGATGCAAATTCGTGGGATTTTATCACCCATCACGGATGCGATTTAAAATAGCACACAAATTAAACCCTCTTGTTGTCAATTGTAGTAAAGAATGTAAGTAGGGACCGTTCTAGGCCGGGGATTAGGAGGGATTGCTAAAACACTTGAAACTGACTTAAAAATGTAAAACTAAGTGTAAAACACTAAACTAGACTCAAAGAATGCAAAACAAACTCAAAAGACTCAAAACTAACTACAATGACTCAAAACAGCTTAAAACAACTAATTAGAATCAAAACAGACACTAAGGGTGATTTTGGATGAAATTTGGTTTTACTTTGACTCAAAACACTTAAGAACACAAAGTTGGACAGATTCTAACTAATTTGACACTATAAAGTAAATGGGGCTTTGGTTTTGACGAATTTGAAAACTAACAAAGTAAATTAAGAACTAGACAGATTTAGGCACAAAATTGATGTTTTGAATGGATGATGGGCTAGCTAGAGGGTTCTTCTCCACACATGACACACTTGCATACAAATCAATCTCCAGTTGTTTCTTTCAATAAGCCATGAATCTCAACGCCCCAAGTTAATTAGGTACGCTTAAATTAACCCTCAGATTTCCCTTATGTCATTGAATTGGACGGAAATAGTGCATCATAATCAAATTATTCTTTAAGAGTTCCCTACATGAAAGCGCATAATAGAGAAACAATCAAAGATAATTACGCTCTACCAAAATCATAAGCGTTGACAAGGCATTCGTAACTATGAAAGCGCATGATACTCCTGCCAGGAATCTACTTAACACGATTATGACCAGCGACCTTTACTACTTGTGAATATAAGTTCCTAACGATTAGGTGAAACTCCCTTATACTCTAGCATCAGATTTATGCATGTAAATTAAGTGTGCACTCTCAACCCACATACACAAACAATTTTAATGCAAACAGTTAAGTAAATTGAATTCACAACTTACGAATTCACAACTAGATGTAATCAATTCATATTGCAAGTATAATCATGGTTTCGAATTCCCCCCTAGCCAATAGGGGTTTAGTTCCTCATGATCACAGTAAAACAAAGATAAATAAACGTAAACATTGAAAACAAAGAATGAATTACACCTAAAACGTTCCAGCAATCCAACTTGAATGGCAAGCACGTCTAAGGGCTCTTCTTCTTCCTCTTTGTTGCGGCACACGGTGTGGTTGATGGTTTGGGTGGTGAATTGTATAAGAGAATGGCTCGGAATGTGTTTGGATGTGTCGAATGGTGAATGAATCCTCTTAGGATGCGGCACAAGGGCTTTATTTAAGGAAAAAGGAAATCAAAACCCTAACTTAATTTGGTTAACATGAATTAGTTCAAATCCACTAGAGAAAGGGAAATAAAATCAGAATCCTAGGGGAAAAAGGGTAAGGAGATGCGGTAGAAGGTTTCAAGGAAATGGAATGTGCTTTGAAGGCAGAAAATAGGAAAGAATCCTCTCCCTTGTGCAGAAAGGTTAAGAAACAAAAATGGGAATGTGTTTTGGTTCAGAATTTAGGGAAGAAAGGCCTCCCTTGCACGGCAAGGAAGGGGAAAGGGATAGGGGGTGTGGCAACCTCAAGTGACACACCCCGTCCCGAAGGAGGGCGTGCTGGCCGTCACGCACTCCTTCGGGACGGGGTGTGTCAGTTGGTATCAGAGCCTAGGTTGCAGTCCTGTGTAAATGGTTACGTCACTCTCTCGTGACGGCCAGCACGCCCTCCTTCGGGATGGGGTGTGTTATCAAGGAAAGGTTCTAGGACTTCTAGAAACATGTAATTAGGCAACTTAACATGTTTTGGCACCCTTTTGTGGCTGGAACATAGGTGAGGAAGGATTAGGAAACTTCCAAACCAAGAATAGAAACTTTCAAGAATGGAAACCTCCAAGAATAGAAACTTCCAACTTTAGAAACTTTGGTTTCCAATTTTGAACTCTTCATTCTTCATTTGTCTTGAATCCAATTCTTCACATCTTCATTCAATCCTAAGCTCATTTGATCTTCAATTTCGTCCATCCACTTAGCTCCAAGCATGTGCAATCCATCTAGTGCCCAAAACTGCTCCAAAATGCACCAAAATGGACTTTCTTGCTCATTTAGCCCTTTGGACCTACAAACACACGAAAATAGCTTAAAACACTTAAATAACTAAGAACTAACAACGTAAATGCAAGGAAACAAGTTAACTAAGTTGGATAAATACGCTCCTATCAAATTCCCCCACACTTAGCTTTTGCTAGTCCTCGAGCAAAACAAAACAAACAAAAGAAACAAAACACAATCTAGACCTTCCAACAATTGCCTTAGGGATTTCCAATGAACATGACATTAAAAATCATCACTTACACAGATTTTGATCATCCTTACACTTGAATTCATACGCATTTAATCAATTAAAACAACATTTTGAATGTAGTAACATGCCTTAGAAAATTCACTCAATTCCTTACTAGATATGCACTCAATTTTCACTCAGATTTTATGATTACACACCCTACACTAGGTATATGTGAGAAGATTGATGTAAACATGAAAACAAGTACTCACATATGTTGTAACAAAGAAAACACTTTTCTGGAGTTATGAATGAATATATAAATATGATCTTATGAAACGAATGCTACTACTTAGCTGGAAGAGCCAGTGACACCATATGCTCATACCAATTCCAAACTCTACATATTGAAACACACAACACCTAAGATTGAAGTTAAGGGTTGTAATGGGGCTAAGGGTGTTGGCTAACAAAGAAAGGTTAAGGATAAATAAAAGTTCTTAAAGAAATAGTGAGCAAAGCAATGAAATCAACACTTAGAATTCACTTTTGAATGCAGAAACTAACTTTAAACAAAAAGGGGAGATTTACACATTCTAGGGCCATATTTGATGTTTTGGACCCTTTCTTCAACAATCAACACTCTTAAACTCATTTTCACTTCTTTTCAAACTCTTTTTCTTTCTTTTCTTTCTTTTCTTTTCACATATTTCATTTCACACGTTTTTCTCAACTTTTTCTTTTCTTTTGAAACACAAAACGTACAACTGAGATTAAAACAACCAATCCTTCCCCCACACTTGACTTTCTGCATAATGTAGATCAAAAGGAATTCATTTTAAGTCATGCTTACTATCCTTCAAGAGCAAGGGTATGGATGGTCCTATACTAGGCTAGGTAAGGTTAATGTGGGTTAACAAAGAACATAGGCTAAACAAGGCTCAAACGGGTTAAACCTACAAAACAAATGCACAAGGGGGTACGGCTATTTGGCTGTGGTGGTAACTAAACAACTTCATCTTGATCATGTGTTATGCAAATCAATGTCATGCTTTGAATGGAATGGGCATGAGTTCTAGTATTTGGTTCTATAATGATGAAAATGCATTCCAAGTAGCAACCAAGCAAAGAATAATGAGATCATGCAACAAAGTTAGAAAACAAAAATCACAGATTAATAACTCTCCAAAAGAACGTTTAGGCTCAAGTCTCACAGGGATGTAGCATTTGTTTGAGTTCCTTCCTTCAAGCATGTTACAAAAACTGATTTTATCCTTTTGTGATCAAATTTGAATTTGTAAACAACAACTACAACTAAGCATAAACCAAGAGCATATCAAACTTCAATCCATGTTCGTAACTTTCTTTAACAGTCATGCAATTAAAAACCAAATCCTCATCATTGTGTTGGAAGGTACATAAGACATAAACACACAAAAACGAGTCCAAGTTTAAGATGCCACATCTTTTCTTGGTTAACTTCTTCTCTAGCCCTTTTGGGTTTTGAGGTATTCCCGCTTTCAATACAGTGCAACCCACTACTTGTCTCTAGGTGAAAAAGTCCCTCTATCATATTACCATGAGAGATAATACGACCGTTCATGTATAAAGTGCAACTCATTTTGTCAAACAATACTGAGTGCCCATCTCGTAAAAGCATAGAGATAGAAATCAAATTCTTTATACATGAAGGAAAATATAAACAATTTTTGAGTTCCAAGACTTCCTTAGAGGGTAGTATAAGCATGTAGGTGCCAATTGCTTTTGCAGAGATCTTAGTGCCGTTCCCAACTTGACAACCATCTCCCCATTGCGCAGTGTCCTGCTCCCTGTTAGTCCTTGCAACGAATTGCAGATATGTTGATCCTTTCCACAATGAAAGCATGTTCGTGTCATAAGGCTCGCAATGCGCACCCTGTATTTCTTCTTCCAACGTTCATCCTTTCCACAATGAAAGCATGTTCCTTTGGATTTTCTTGCCTTCTTCTTATGCAACCTTTTCCTTATGATTGCATTCTCACTCCCACTGTCCTTTTTGAAACTTTGTTCAAACTTACAGCACATGTCTCATCTCGGTAAAAGTATGATCAAATCTATTCACTTTATAGTTTACTATAAACTTAGTGAAATCATCCGAGAGAGATGCAAGGAAAAAGTCTTGGGCCATTTTCCCATCGATGGAAGTTCCTAAACTTTCAAGATCTTGAAAGATCCTTTCCATCTTTTGTCCATGTTTTTGGACCGATGTCCCATTTGCCATTTTGGCATTTAATAGACTACAAACATTTGAGAATCGTACGTTACTTGTCTCAATGTCATGCATCTTATGTAAACTATCAACCATGGCACAAGAAGTGTCCATGTGCTCATGTAGCTTCTTAAGCTCCTCACTAAGTGAAGTGAGGATTAAGCATTTGGCTTGTAAGTCATCCTCATAGTGTCTAGCATAATTTTGACACTCCTCCTTTGAAGCTAGTTTCGTAGGAGGTACATGAGGAGGGGATTGCTTAAGCACATACAATATGTCATTCATCTTTGAGACATTCTTAATGTGATGAAACCAAGCAAGGAAACGTTGGCCCTTACGGCCATTTTTGTCAAGTACAATGGTAGGTGTAATTTTAGGCATGTCGTTAACTACATAACATAACAGAAATCATATTAGATTGTTGATTTTAAAACTACTTGATTGGGTCTTAAATCAAATAGTACCACCCACTATTTTTGGCAAATTCCACATCCCTCAATAGAATCCGAGAGTTATGTTGACCTCTTAGTGGGGTATGGGAGACTCACCATTACCAAGCCCACCTCACAATGATATGATGTTGGTTAGCAACAATAATGATGAGAGAATAACGCTTTAGTCATTTACAACTCTTGTAATTACCCATCTAGTTTGGCCTCTAGAGAATGATGCCTCACAATGATATGATGTTGGCACCATTGCACTTAGTTAAGTTATTCCCACCATGCTAGTTCGTGTAGGGGTTCAAGAATAGCCTCACAATGATATGATGTTGGCCATCCTCGTTGCCTACCTCACCACATCATGTATGTTCATATGAACTCCTCCTGAAGGTAAGCATATACTTTGAACTTCCCCATGATAGGGTGAAGCCGGTGTACAAGTTAGCAACGATTGGAGCTCACCACGGTGGAAGGTCTACGAAGAGATGTTCAAAGCATCTCTCACTTATCAACTTAATATTCGTTTTGTTGAGGGAGTAGTGTTGGGCTACATCAATTTCATTTTAATCTTATTAAAAGGACTTAGGATGATTATGAACCGTTTGATTTGATCCAACACGAGCCTTGTGTTGGACCTTGGGTCTAAGGTAGGTAGTTGTTGATTTTAGTTACGCGTTTAATCTAATTAAACCGTTATTTCCTATTGGGCGTTGGACCCAACTATTCCAATTTGCATACATATAAACAAAAAGGAATACATGAAATAAAGAGAAGGGCTTATGCCCTTTTACAACACATTTGAACTAATCAAATTACATTCAAATCTAAACTACTTAACCCAAACATTCATAATGTAAAGCGGCCAATCACATAGCTCAATTATCGAGGCTTTTGGTTCATAATCATCCTTTTCTTAATCAACCACATTAACTAAGAAAGCAACTTAAACAATTGGTTTTCGGATTCATAGAATTGATTCAAATGGAACTAAATGAAATGAAAATCCAATTCTCATTAAAGAGACAAAACCATTTTGTTCTCATCATATTTTGGGCCGAAAATGCAATGACCACAACTATTGGGCCACATTGCTAAAACAAAAACTTTTGGGGTCACTTTGTAAAAAACACAAGAGTCCACAACTTCATGTAATTACAACTAGAACCCAAAAATTTCAACAATAACATAAACTTCATTAAAGGAGCAAAACAATTTGTCCTTTAGTGATTTTGGACCTTTACGTAAAACGTAAACTTTTGGGCCAAAGTACAAATACACAAAAGTATCAAAACTTTATGTAATTGCATAAAAGGCCCAAAAATACCCTACTTAATAGGGTGGCCGGTTTTGGAAGTGAAAAAGGAGGGGGAAAAAGGTTTTGGTGAAAAATTCAAAATTTGAAAGTGTTTTGAAAAAGTTGATAGGTAGGTGTGGAAAAGTTGATTGGTATAGGTTGTAAGAAAATGTTTTGTCAAACAATAAAGACATAAATCATCCATCACCAATCATCCATCACCATTCAAAAATAAACCAAAACTTTATGAAAAACACCAAACACTTTGAATCAAAACTCCAAACCTTTTTGTTCTTGGTAAGAACATCAAGAACATTGAAGAACACACATGAAAACTCATAAGAGCTCCATGAATGTTTTCACTCAATGAAACTCAAATTTTCACTACATAAGACCATCTCCAATGGTTGGGCTAAAAGCCAAATATTTTAGCCCGAAAAATTTAGCTTTTAGCCCAGAAACAGTTTTTTTGCTCCAACCGTTCAAGCCTAAAATTTTAGCCCGGGATTATTAAAGAATAAACTTAGGCTATTTTTTTTTTAAATTAAATTTAAAAAAAAAAAAAATATGTAAACCATCGTAAATTAATTTTATGAACATTTTAATCAAAAAAAATTTAAATTCCGATAAATATTTTCACTCGATTCGGTGGAGCCCACATCGATTTCTGGGCTAAATTCTGGGGGGAATCTGGCCTTGGTTTAGCATTTAGCATTTAGCCCAAATTTTCCCCTTGGATTGGAGTGAGTTTGGGGGGAAATTTTGGGGGATAATTTGGCTTTTAGGCCACCATTGGAGATGGTCTAAAAGAGGGTTAACATCCTAGGGTACTTAGGGGTTCCAAAAGTCACTTTAAAACAATTTTAACAAGACAAACAAGAACCCAAAAATCCACCCTTTGGATTTGGCCGAATTTCCCCACATTCATGGCACCAAATTTTAGTTCCAATATTCATGTTTAAATGAACTACATCTACAACATTTGAGATGCTAAATTTTCAAGCAAAATTTATATTCAAAAGCAAGAACAAGCCTTGTAACATTTACAACATTTAAATCACAAACCATGAAAAACACAAAACCCAAAAGGATTCACCATAAACTAGACCTAGGCTCTGATACCACTTGAACGAAAAATTTTGTCCTAGCTAAGAACATGTGAGAACATTTGAACACATATGCAAACTAATAACACTTTAAAGTAGGCATGCATTAAAAAACAATTCTAAAACCCATCACTTTCAAAGCCTAGTGAATGGTGAACCACAAGACTCTTTAACAACATTAAAGAGAAGAAGGATTTTGATATTCATTACCCTTGAAGCTCATCCTTGTTTGCACAAGGGATTCACCCAAGTGGAGGGCCTTCAAGTCACCTCCTAGCTCCTTGGATCTTCCTTGTGATTCTTCTCCTTTAGATGCTCCTTTGCTCCTTGATGATGTGAGGAAAGGATCTCCAAAAAGTACCAAAGGTTTGGTACCTCTAAGTCTCCACACCAAGGATGTAGTGTGAAGAGAAGATGGATCACTTAGAGAGATTTTGATGCTAGTGAAAAGCTCTCTAAGTGGCCGGCCTCTTTGGAGAAAAAGAGAGAAAATGTTTCTCTTCTTTGCCTCTAGAAAACCCTAAGTGAATGAAAGCTATAAAGTTGACTTTATACTACATCACATGTGAGTGGCAAACTTGCAATTAAATCAAGTTTGCTTCCACTCACCCTTATGGCCGGCCTTGGCATTGTTATTGGGCTAATTGCTCATTTTGTTTTAGTTGTCATACAACTTAAACATAATGGGCCTTGTTGACCAAAAACCCTTTTGGGCCCCGAAACCCAAAACCAACTTAAAAGCCCAATACGAACCTTTCGTAAAATTAATTAACTAATTAATTAATCTTGACCATTCTCAATTAAACTATTTAATTGCTTATCCATCTCATTTATATTTCTTCACTTTCATCCTTACTCGGTGTACGATCCATTAGGTTACAATTAGCGAGGCAGTGGGCGATTGTTACTCTTAATGATCAATTGTGAATTGAAACTACATTTCAATTCTCCCTTTGATGAAGATTAGTGTTTGCTAATCCTCAGGGCTTCCACAAACCATGAGTGACACCTAGCAGTATGTCATGGCTACCCAAGCTAATTAGAAGTGGTTGGAGAACCTATCCAGTTAGAATTACAATGCAATATTATCATTCTCTAATACAATACTCTCAATCACATTGCTTGAGTGATAGTTTGTTTCATGTCTTCTATCCAATGTGATACTTCTCTATATGATTCAATTGAATATGATTTGGAACAAACTTCCTAAGTCATATTTGTATGCTTTGGCCAAAGACTCTCGAATCATATCTCAGAGTATTCTCCTTCCACCATGGAAGGCTAGAGATCCCTTGTTTTGCATTCACATGCCTACATGACTAGATAGCTTGACCCCAACAAGGCCGTGGACACTTTCAATGGAATGCCTTTGACATAATCAAAGATCAAGGACCTAACCATTAGACATCAATGATGCCTCAGGTCAAAGGACTACTTTGCATATTGCAACTTATGAGTTCTTACATGACATGTATGCTTGAACTCTCTTTTGATGGTTGTTCAGTGTACTCGATTACTCTTTCGAGCACCTACGTGTTTGTCTCAGTGTCCAACACTAAATGACTTGAGACTAGTCATACTCACACTTGAGTTAACATAACGCATACTAACCTTAGCGGATTGTCAATGCCCAATTGGCAATCCTATGGCTAGGAACATTTTAGGAATGAACATAAGAGAAAGGTCTCGTTAATCTAACTTACTTAAATCACTTCTCTCTTAGATCAAATACATTCCTTGGATTCCCTTATTGCTTAAACACATGATATAATAAATAGTGATTAACAATAAGCTTTGCCCTTTATTAAACATATAATAGTTTAATACAATAAGTATTCCAAAAGCTATTACATCAAATGAGTGGCTTTGTGGGCATACTTCCAACACTCCACAACATGCTCCTCAAAATGCTCATAGTATGGCTTCAAATGGTGCCCATTCACCTTGAATTCTTGTCCTATTTTCAAGCTTTGAACTTGGACTGCACCATATGGAAAAACATTAGTAATAACAAAAGGGCCAACCCATTTGGAACGTAACTTACCTGGGAATTAACGAAGGCAGGAATTAAATAGTAACACTTTGTGCCCAATTGAGAATGATTTTCCACGAATCATCTTGTCATGATAAGCCTTGGTCTTCTCCTTCTAAATTCGAGCGTTCTCATAAGCCTCGTGCCTAATCTCATCAAGTTCATTCAATTAAAGCTTCCTATGAATTCCAGCGGCATCAATGTCCATGTTGAATGTTTTGACAGCCCAATGCGCCTTGTGCTCCAATTCTACAGGAAGATGTCATGGTTTGCCATAGATGAGCCGAAATGAGGACATGCCAATGGGTGTTTTGTAGGCCGTGCGATATGCCCATAGTGCATCATCCAAACGCAAGCTCCAATCCGTCCTTGTTGGCCCAACGGTCTTTTCTAAAATCTGCTTGATTTCCCTATTCGAAACCTCAGCTTGACCATTTGTTTGAGGATGGTAAGGTGTAGAAACCTTATGTGTGACATTGTACTTCTTGAATAGCGCCTCAATGGTTCGATTGCAAAAGTGAAAACCTCCATCACTTATGATTACTCTTGGCATTCCAAACCTTGCAAATATGTTAGTTCGAATGAAATCTGCAACCATTCTAGAATCATTAGTTCGAGTGGCTCTTGCTTCCACCCAATTCGACACATAATCCACAACAAGTAGGATATAAAGGAAACCATGTGAAGAAGGAAAAGGACCCATAAAATCAATGCCCCAAACATCAAAAATTTCGATAGGAAGTATAACAGTTCGCGGCATTTGATCCCTTGCACCTATATTAGCCATTCTTTGACAACGATCACAAGACATACAAAAGGTTCTAGCATCCCTAAATATAGTTGGCCAATAAAATCCACATTCTAAAACCTTAAGGGCTGTGCGTTGTGTCCCAAAGTGTCCCCTACATGCATAAGTGTGGCAGAAAGTTAAAATTGAATTAAACTCTGAATCATGCACACACCTACGTAGAATCTGATCAGAGCAATATTTCCACAAGTATGGATCATCCCAAACATAAAAACGTGCATCCTTTTTCAATTTATCATGTTGGAACCTGTTTAGGGTGCTGGGGACTTGTTTGGACACCAAATAATTCACCAAATCAGCATACCAAGGTTCACTTACCTCAATGGACAGTAATTGCTCATCAGGACTATCCATACCCTTGTTCTTAAAGAATAGTGAAGCATGACTTAAAATGAATTCCTTTTGATCTACAATTTGCAGAAAAACAAGTGTGGGGGAAGGATTTGTTCTTTTGGGGTAGAGTTTGTTTCAAAAGAAAAAAGAAAGAAGAAAAAGAAAAAAACGTGGAAAAAAGAAAAAGAAAAGAAAAAGTTGTGAAAAGAAAGAAAAAAAGTTTGAAAAAAAGTGAGATTGAGCTCACATGTGTTGGTTGTTGAAGAAATGGTCCAAAAAACTTTAATTTGACCCTAAGTGTTGCATGAATCTTCCCTTGTGTTTAAAGTCAATTTCTGCATTCAAAATTGAATTCTAAGTGTTGATTTCATTACTTTGCTTACTATTTCTTTAAGAACCTTCGTTTATCCTTACCTTTCTTTGTTAGCCAATACCTTTAGCCCCGTTACAACCCTTTCACTTCTACCTTGAGTGTTATGTGTTCAATATATGGAGTTTGGAATTGGTATGAGCATATGGTATCCCTGGTTCTTGCTGATAGGAGCGTATTTATGCGACTTAGTTAGCTTGTTTCCTTGCATTTACGTTGTTAGTTCTTGGTTATTTTAGTATTTTAAGCTATTTTCGTGCGTTTGTAGGTCCAAAGAGCTAACGGAGCAAGATAGTGCATTTTGGAGCAGTTTTGGGCACTAAATGGATTGCACATGCTTGGAGCTAAGTGGATGGACGAAATTGAAGATCAAATGAGCTTAGGATTGAATGAAGATGTGAAGAATTGGATTCAAGACAAATGAAGAATGAAGCGTTCAAAATTGGAAGCCAAAGTTTCCAAAGTTGGAAGTTTCTATTCTTGGAGGTTTTCATTCTTGAAAGTTTCTATTATTGGCTTGGAAGTTTCCTAATCCTTCTTCACCTATGTTCCAGCCACAAAAGGATTCCAAAATATGTTAGGGCACTTAATTGGTTGTTCTAAAAGCCTAAACCTACCCTAAAAGTCCAAGCCGCACCCCCTATCCCTTTTCCCCTTCTTTGCCGCACAAGGGAGGCCTTTCTTTCCTATTTTCTGTCTTAAACTACATTCCCTTTTCCCCCTAAATCCTTGCCACATCCTACTTCCCTTTTTCCCTTCATTTCTGACCTTAAATACCTTTCCTATTTTTGTGCCACACCTTTGTTACCTACTTCTCTATAATTTATGAATCTTTCTTACCTTTTCAATTGTGGGACAAAAGAGCTAAGTCTTTAAAACCCTTTCTTGCATCTTTGCCGTGCCCTAGCTATATAAATCCACAACTTTCTTAGCCTAAAATAGACTCTACACATCCCTAATCCCTTTCCACTCTCTGCCGCATTCACCTTTCACAAACCATCATATTTTCTGACCTTAATTCCTTTTTGCCGCATCAACCATCCATCCAAAACACTACCATACTTTTTCCCATCCATTCCTCCATACAAATAACCATTCAACCATCACCAATACCTTGTGCCGCAGCAAAGGAAGGGAAGGAAAGTTCTTGGACGTGCATGCTGTTCAATTTGGATCGCTGGAGCGTTTAGGTGTTTTCTTTCTTTTGTTTTCAATGTATAAATCGGTTTACCTTTGTTTTACGATTATGAGGAACTAAGCCCTTTTTGGCTAGGGGGAGATTCAAAGCAATGAACATGCTTGCAATATGAATTGATTACCTTCAATTGTGATTTCATAAATTGTGAATTCAATTTGCTTAATTGCTTGATTGATAACTTATTCTTGTATGTTGATTAAGAGTGCACACTTAGTTTTCATGCATGAATTTGTTGCTAGAATATAAGGGAATTTCACCTAATCGTTATGAACTTATATTCATGTGTAGTGGAGGTTGCTTATAAACAATCGTGTTAAGTGAATTCTTGGCAGGAGTATCATGCTCATCATAGTTAGGAATGCCTCGTCAATGCTTATAGTTTTCATGAAGCTTAATGATCTTTGATTATATCTCTATTGTGCTGTTCATGTAGGGGACTTTTAGAGAATGTTTTGAATTGTTGTATGCGTTTTCCCGTCCAATTCAATAACTTAAGGAAAACTTGAGGGTTCATTTAAGCGTACCTAATTAATCTGGGGTGTTGAGTTTCATGGTTTATCGAAAGAACAACTGAAAGTTGATTTGTATGCAAGTGTGTCATGTGTGGAGAAGAACCCTCTAGCTAGCCCATCATCGATTCAAAACATAAATTTCGTGCTTAAATCTGTCTTAGTCTTTAGTTTACTTGTTTTGTTTTAAATTCGTCCGAAACCCAATCCCCTTTACTTTTGTGTGTCAAACTAGTCAGAATCTGTCCAACTTTGTGTTTTTAAGTGTTTTGAGTCTTTATAATTCCAAATTCATCCAAATTCATCGTTAGAATCTGTTTTGAGTCTATTTGGCTGTTTTAAGCTGTTTTGAGTCATTCTAGTTAGTTTTGAGTCTTTTCAGTTTGTGTTGAGTCTTTAGAGTCTAATTTAGTGTTTTAAACTTAGTTTTGTGTTTTTGAGTCAGTTTCAAGTGTTTTAGCAATACCTCCTAATCCCCAGCCTAGAACGATCCCTACTTACATCTATACTACAATCGTCAACAAGAGGGTTTAATTTGTGTGCTGTTTTACATTGCATCAAATTTTTGCCACCGTTGCTGGGGATTAGCAACTTTGCTGATCCCTTGTTACTTTTTCGTTTGTTTTTGTTTAGATTCTGATTTTGTTTTGTTTTCTTTGTTTTAGGTACTAGTTTATGACTTGAAGTTCTCAACCTGTTCAAGCACATGTCTTAGAGTTTGACGACGATTTTGAACGAACTTTGAGAAGGAAGGGGAAAGAGCCAGAACCTAGCCCGTCTAGTTCTAGCTCTGAATCTGAGTTTGTCGTAGAGGAAGAGGAGGAACAAGTTATGGCAGCGGACAATCGAACAATCAAGGAGCTTTCTGCTTTGGGATTAGGCAATGCCATTCTTTTATGCATTCAATATCCTAGGGCTGCCCAAGACAAGACAGATGAGTTCGAATTGAAGTCTAGCTTGCTGCACCATATTCCCAAATTCCATGGGCTGTCCATGGAAGATCCAAACAAGCACTTGAAAGAGTTCGAAGTGGTGTGTTCAAGCATGACTCCAATCAATGTCGATCGCAACATTTTGAAGATGAAGGCCTTTCCCTTCTCTCTTCTAGAGAAGGCTAAGGATTGGTTATATGAATTAGCCCCTGGAACCGTTACTTCTTGGGAGAGCATGAAGAGGGCATTCTTAGAGAAGTTATTCCCTACTTCAAGAGTCATTCTTTTGAGGAAGAAGATTAGTGGAATCCAGCAAAGCCAAGGAGAGTCATTTCCAGCGTATTATGAGCGTTTCAAAAGCCTTGTCGTATCATGTCCTCAACATCAAATGTAGGAAGAGCTTCTACTTCAATACTTCCATGAAGGCCTTCTTCCAATTAAAAGGCAAATGCTAGATGCTTCAGTGGGAGGTGCGTTGGTTGACATGACACCTATGGCAGCAAAGACACTAATTGTAAACCGTGCATTGAATGCACAACAATATGAAGGCATTGGGCAAAGAGACCCCCCACGGTAGCAAGTAAATGAGGTAAGTTTCAAGTCCGACATTCAATCTCAATTAGCTAATCTTACTTCTCTTGTATCTCAAATGGCCGAATGGATGAGGATTGAAGGACCAAGTGTGTGTGGCGTGTGTTCTATCCAAAGACACTCATCTGAGAAGTGCCCTCAATTGATTGAGAATGATGGATGGGAATATGCCAATGTTGTGGGTTTTGGAAGCCAAAACCAACCAATGAACGATCTATACTCTAATACCTACAATCCAGGTTGGAGAGACCACCCAAATTTCAAGTAGAGTGAGCCCCAACAACCCCAACAACAAGGAGGATTTAGGCAGCAACCCCCGGGCTTCTATTCAAATCAATATGCACCAACACAATCCCAACAACAACCTGCCCAACACAATTCAGGTATGTCTTTGGATAATGATACGTTTCTTAAGTTACTTACCACTTTGTCTCAAGGACAAGAAAATCAAAACAAAGCGATGCAAAATCAAGCCAAGGAGGTGGATGAATTGAAGAAGCAAATGGGGCAGATTTCAGAGTTCATTGGGCAGTTTCTAGAACAAGGCAAACTTCCTAGTTCAACCATTGTGAATCCAAAGGGAGGCTTTGAATCTGTCAAGGCAATCATGTTGAGAAGTGGAAAAGAAGTAGGAACTGATCCCCAACCATCCAATTCTAGCCAAAAAGAGGATGAGAAGTTGCAAGTCGAAGAGGAGGAACAAGCAAACCCCACGGCAAGGGTAGAACAACCCTTGCCGCAGCCTCCTAAGCACCCTATGCCGTCCGTTTTAACTAAGGTAGGTCGAAATTAGGTTCCTTCTAACGTTATTCCATCAAATCTGCCTTTCCCTCATAGGTTCGTACAAGCTAGGAGTGAAGAGAATGAAAAGGATGTTCTAGAGACCTTAAGGAAAGTGCAAGTCAATATCTTGCTCCTTGATGCAATAAAGCAAATTCCGAAGTATGCTAAGTTTTTTAGGAAGCCTTGCACAACCAAGAAACGAATTCAAGGAAAAGAAGTGGTGCATGTGAGTGGAAATGTCTCAGCCATCTTGCAACGTAAACTGCCCCCTAAGTGCAAAGATCCGGGTAGTTTTAGAATTCCTTGTGTTATTGGCAATACTAAGTTTGAACATGCCATGTTAAACTTAGGTGCATCAATTAATGTCATGCCTTATTCTATTTATGCATTTATGAACTTAGGAGAGCTGAAAAATGATGGTGTGATTATTCAATTGGCCGATCATTCTAACGCATATCCAAAAGGGGTTTTGGAAGATGTTTTGGTGCAGGTTGATCATTTGATTTTTTCGGCGGATTTCTATGTACTTGACATGGAGAACTCAGCCCACTCTCCACTATCGCCATTCTTACTTGGACAACCTTTCATGAAAATAGCTCAAACCAAGATTGACGTGGCCAAGGGAGCAGTAACTATGGCATTTGGTGGTGATATGATTAACTTTAATATGTCCGAATCTGTTGAGAATACTAATGGCGTTCGTTCTTGTTTTGTCATTGATGTAATAAAAAATAAAGAGCAGGAAGTTTCAGCACCAATCAAGAAGGATGCATTTCAATCCACCAACGAAGAGGGAATTGGAGTGAAGCACAAAGATTGCACGGCCACAACCCTCAAACTTCCAAATCTGGCCAAGAGCACCCCACATGCATTTGTTGATAGTGCTGCCACTTCATTGCAGTACATTGTTAAGCCACCTATTCCAATTTCCATTCCCATTTTAACTAATAGGTTGTTACCTTGTATGGTGTAGGTCCCCAATCAAATCCAAGCCGGTGGGCATGATTACATTGATTTTAGGATGTTCAACGCCACAATCAGGAAGGATCACTATCCCTTACCATTCATAGACCCAATGCACGAGCAGTTTGAGGAGCATGTCGTGGAGGAAATACCCCTCCAGGTCGTGGGCTCCATGGAAACTTAAAAGGAGGTATCGTCCGGCTGCACGACGTTAAAACAAGCGCTTCTTAGGAGGCAACCCATGCATTCAACGAAGGAAGTTCTAGGAATCACACAATAACCAGATTTACGTTCCTAAACCCTTCTCTTTACTGCTTTCATTTTGCTTGGATTAGTTAGTTGTGTTATTTGTTTGCTTTCTGTGAGTTTATGCTTGAAACATTGATGACAATGTTTGATTTAAGTGTGTGAGGGGGGGGTAACAAAGTGTTTTTGATGCAAATTCGTGGGATTTGATCACCCATCACTTCTAAGGTTGTTTCTCACTGTTTTTAAGTGTTTGTAGACTGTATTGAAGTGTCACGCTTTGAAGTAATCATACAAAAATTTGAAAAACAGTTTGAAAAATACCAAAAAGAGTCGTTTTTGTGTGTTTGTCTTAGGTACCTTCCAACACAATGATGAGGACTTGGTTTTTAATTGCATGACTGTTAAAGAAAGTTATGAACATGGATGGAAGTTTGATATGCTCTTGGTTTATGCTTAGTTGTAGTTGTTGTTTACGAATTCACATGTGATTACAAAAGGATAAAATCAGTTTTTGTAACATGCTTGAAGGAAGGAACTCAAACTAACGCTATAACCCTGAGAGACTTGAGCCTAAATGTTCTTTTGGAGAGATATTAATCTGTGATTTCTTGTTTTCTAAAGTCGTTGAATGATCTCATTATTCTTTGCTTGGTTGCTACTTAGAATGCATTTGTATCATTATAGATCCAAATACTAGAAGTCATATCCGTTTCATTCAAAGCATGATATTGAATTGCATAATACATATTCAAGATGAAGTTGTTTAGTTGCCACCAAAGCAAAACAGCCGTACCCCGCTATTTCATATGTATTGTAGGTTTAACCCTTTTGAGACTTATTTAGCCTATTTTCTTTGTTAGCCACATTATCCTTACCTAGCCTAGATTAGGACTATCCATACCCTTTGTTCTTAAAGGATAGTGAAGCATTACTTAGAATGAATTCCTTTTCATCTACATTATGCAGAAAATCAAGTGTGGGGGAAGGATTGGTTGTTTTAAGCTCAGTTCTACATTTTGCGTTTCAAAAGAAAAGAAAATTCATGGAAAAAGAAAAAGAAAAGTTGTGAAAAGAATGAAAAAGAGTTGAAAAATAAGTGAGAATAAGCTCACAAGTGTTGGTTGTTGAAGAAAGGGTCCAAAAGTTTGAATTTGACCCTAATTGTTGCATAAATCTTCCCTTTGTGTTTAAAGTTGATTTCTGCATTCAAAAGTGAATTCTAAGTGTCAATTTCATTACTTTGCTTGCTATTTCTTTAAGAACTTTTGTTTATCCCTTACCTTTCTTTCTTAGCCAACACCCTTAGCCCCGTTACAACCCTTAACTTCTATCTTGAGTGTTGTGTTCAATATGTGGAGTTTGGAATTGGTATGAGCATATGGAATCACTGGTTCTTGCATCTAAGTAGTAGCATTCCATTCATGAGATCATATTCAAATTAGATTGATAATTCCAGAAATTGCTTTCTTTATTATAACATATGTGAGTACTAGTTTTCATGTTAACATCAATCTTCTCACATATACGTAGTGTAGGGTGTGTAGTCAGAAAATCTGAGTGAAAATTGAGTGCATATCTAGTAAGGAATTGAGTGAATTCTCTAACGCATGTTACTACATTCAAAATGTAGTTTTAATTGATTAAATGTGAAATAGTGAATGGTGACTGTGATTAAGTATGAATTCAAGTGTAAGGATGATCAAAATCTGTGCAAGTGATGATTTTTAATATGTCATGTTCATTGGAAATCCCTGAGGTAAATGTTGGAAGGTTTAGATTGTGTTTTGTTTCTTTTATTTTGCTCGAGGACTAGCAAAAAGCTAAGTGTGGGGGTATTTGATAGGAGCGTATTTATGTGACTTAGTTAGCTTGTTTCCTTGCATTTACATTGTTAGTTCTTAGTTATTTTAGTATTTTAAGCTATTTTCGTGTGTTTGTAGGTCCAAAGGGCTAAAGGAGCAAGATAGTCCATTTTGGTGCATTTTGGAGCAGTTTTGGGCACTACATGGATTACACATGCTTGGAGCTAAGTGGATGGACGAAATTGAATATCAAATGAGATTAGGATTGAATGAAGATGTGAAGAATTGGATTCAAGACAAATGAAGAATGAAGAGTTCAAAATTGGAAGCCAAAGTTTCTAAAGTTGGAAGTTTCTATTCTTGGAGGTTTCCATTCTTGAAAGTTTCTATTCTTGGCTTGGAAGTTTCATAATCCTTCCTCACCTATGTTCCAGCAACAAAAGGATTCCAAAATATGTTAGGGCACTTAATTGGTTGTTCTAAAAGCCTACATCTACCGTAAAAGTCCAAGCTGCACCCCCTATCCCTTTCCCCTTTCTTGCCGCATAAGGGAGGCCTTTCTTTCCTATTTTCTGTCTTAAACCACATTCCCTTTTCCCCCTAAATCCCTACCGCATCCTACTTCTCTTTTTCCCTTTATTTCTGACCTTAAATACCTTTCTTATTTTTGTGCCATACCCTTGTTACCTACTTCTCTTTAATTTCTGAATCTTTCTTACCTTTTCAATTGTGGGACAAAATAGCTATGTCTTTAAAACCCTTTCTTGCATCTTTCCCGTGCCCTTGCTATATAAATCCACAACTTTCTCAGCCTAAAATAGACTCTACACATCCTTAATCCCTCTCCACTCTCTGCCGCATTCACCCTTCACAAACCTTCATATTTTCTGACTTTAATTCCTCCTTGCCGCATTAACCATCCATCCAAAACACTACCATGCTTTTTCCCATCCATTCCTCCATAGAAATAACCCTTCAACCATCACCAACACCTTGTGCCGTAGCAAAGGAAGGGAAGGAAAGTTCTTGGACGTGCTTGCTGTTCAATTTGGATCGCTGGAGCATTTAGGTGTTTTCTTTCTTTTGTTTTCAATGTATAAATCTCTTTACCTTTGTTTTGCGATTATGAGGAACTAAGCCCTTTTGGCTAGGGGGAGATTCAAAGCAATGAACATGCTTGCAATATGAATTGATTACCTTTAGTTGTGATTTCATAAATTGTGAATTCAATTTGCTTAACTGCTTGATTGATAACTTATTCTTTTATGTTGATTAAGAGTGCACGCTTAGTTTTCTTGCATGAATTTGATGCTAGAATATAAGGGAATTTCACCTAATCGTTATGAACTTATATTCATGTGTAGTGGAGGTTGCTTATAAACAATCGTGTTAAGTGAATTCTTGGCAGGAGTGTCATGCTCATCATTGTTACGAATGCCTCGTCAATGCTTATAGTTTTCATGAAGCTTAATGATCTTTGATTGTATCTCTATTGTGCTGTTCACGTAGGGGACTTTTAGAGAATGTTTTCAATTGTTGTATGCGCTTTCCCATCCAATTCCATAACTTAAGGAGAACTTGAAGGTTAAAAAAGTGCTGTCACGGTTAACCTGGGGTGTTGAGGTTCATGGTTTATCGGAAAAGCAACTGGAAATCGATTTGTATGCAAATGTGTCATGTGTGGAGAAGAACCCTCTAGCTAGCACATCATCCATCAATTTACCCAATTTCGTCCAAGCTTTGTCTAAGTTTACAATCTGTTTGTTTTTACTTTAAATTTGTCCAAAAACCCAATCCCCTTTACTTTCTTGCGTCAATTAGGTTAGAATTTGTCCAACCTTGTGTCTTTTAGTGTTTTGAGTCAAGTGAAGTTAGGAATTCGTCCAAAGTACTCCCTAGTGTCTGTTTTCAGTTTATTTGCTTGTTTTGTGCTGTTTTGAGTCATTCTAGTTAGTTTTGAGTCTTTTCAGTTTATTTTGAGTTATTTGAGTCTAGTTAAGTGTCTTTAGCCTAGTTTTGTGTTTCTAAGTCTTGTTTAGTGTTTTTAAGTCAGTTTTGCATAGATTAGCAATCCCTCCTAATCCTCGGTCTAGAACGATCCCTACTTGCATCTTTACTACAACTGTCAACAAGAGGGTTTAATTTGTGTGCTGTTTTACATCGCATAAAATTTTTGCGGTAACAAAGTGTTTTTGATGCAAATTCGTGGGATTTTATCACCCATCACGTCTAAGGTTGTTTCTCACTGTTTTTAAGAGTTTTTAGACTGTTTTGGAGTGTTTTGAAGTAATCATACGAAAATTTGAAAAAAAATTCGAAAAACAGTTTGAAAAATACCAAAAAGAGTCGTTTTTGTGTGTTTGTGTCTAAGGTACCTTCTAACACAATGATGAGGATTTGGAGGTCTGATATGCTTTTGTTTTATGCTTGGTTGTAGTTGCTGTTTACGAATTCAAATTTGATCACAAAAGGAAAAAATCAGTTTTTGTAACATGCTTGAAGGAAGGAACTCAAACTAACGCTACATCCCAGAGAGACTTGAGCTTATGCTTCTTTAGGTTGTTAGTTCTTATTTATTTTAGTATTTTAAGCTATTTTCGTGTGTTTGTGGGTCCAAAGGGCTAAGATGGCAAGTGATGTGAGCATATTTATGCTACTTAGTTTGCTTGTTTTCTTGCATTTATGTTATTAGTTCTTAGTTATTTAAGTATTTTAAGCTATTTTCGTGTGATTGTAGGTTTAAAGGGTCAAAGTAGCAAGAAAGTGCATTTTGGAGCAGTTTTGGGCATGGAATGGATAGCACATGCATGGAGCAAAGGGGATGGACGAAATTGAAGACCTAAAGATTCAAGGAGTATCATGCGCTTTCATAGTTACGAATGCCTTGTCAACGCTTATGATTTTCATAGAACGTAATGATCTTTGATTGTATCTCTATTATGCGCTTTCATGTAGGGAACTCTTGAAGAATGATTTGATTGCGATGCGCTATTTCCGTCCAATTCAATGACATAAGGGAAATCTGAGGGTTAATTTAAGCATCCTAAATAACTTGGGGCATTGAGATTCATGGCTTATTGAAAGAAACAACTGGAGATTGATTTGTATGCAAGTGTGTCATGTGTGGAGAAGAACCCTCTAGCTAGCCCATCGTCCATTCAAAACACCAATTTCGTGCCTAAATCTGTCTAGTTCTTAAGTTTTTGCACTTTACTTTGTTAGTTTTCAAATTCGTCAAAACCAAACCCCCATTTACTTTAAAGTGTCAAATTAGTTAGAATCTGTCCAACATTGTGTTTTTAAGTGTTTTGAGTCAAAGTAAAACCAATTTTCGTCCAAAATCACCCTTGGTGTCTGTTTTGATTCTAATTAGTTGTTTTAAGCTGTTTTGAGTCTTTTCAGTTTGTTTTGAGTTCTTTGTGTCTATTTAAGTGTTTTTAGCCTAGTTTTGTGTTTTTGAGTCAGTTTAGAGTAGATTAGCAATCCCTCCTAATCCCCGGTCTAGAACGATCCCTACTTACATTCTTTACTACAATTGACAACAATAGGGTTTAATTTGTGTGCTTATATATTTCGCATCAAATTTTTGGCGCCGTTGCCGTGGATTAGCAACTTTGCTAATCCCCCGTTGTTTCTTTTTGTTTATTTTCGTGTGTTTTTGTTTTAGTTACTGACTTAGTTTTGTTTTTCTTGTTTTTGGGTACTAGTTTTTTACTAGAAGTTCTCAAACTGTTCGTGAGCACATCTTGGACTTTGACGACGATTTTGAGAGGACTTTGAGAAGAACGAGGAATCAGCAAGAGAACCAACCACCTCAACCTGAACCTGAGCTTGAAGAAGACGAAGTAGAATTGGAAATGGAGCCCACGGTTCAAGTGTTGGAAGAAGCACAAGCCATGGCAGCGGACAATCGAATAATCAAGGAGCACTCTGTTTTGGGATTGGACAATGTCGCACCCCTACGCATCCAATACCCCACTGCTGCACAAGGAAAGACCGAAGAGTTCTAGTTGAAATCCAGTTTGTTGCACCACATCCCGAAATTCCATAGGCTGTTCATAGAAGCATATTTATACGACTTGGTTAACTTATTTCCTTGCATTTAGGTTGTTAGTTCTTAGTTATTTTAGTATTTTAAGCTATTTTCGTGTGTTTGTAGGTCCAAAGGGCTAAAGGAGCAAGCAAGTCCATTTTGGTGCATTTTGGAGCTGTTTTGGGCACTAAATGGATTGCACATGCTTGGAGCTAAGTGGATGGACGGAATTCAAGATCAAATGAGCTTAGGATTGAATGAAGATATGAAGAATTGGATTCAAGACAAATGAAAAATGAAGAGTTCAAAATTGGAAACCAAAGTTTCTGAAGTTGGAAGTTTCTATTCTTGGAGGTTTCCATTCTTGAAAGCTTCTATTCTTGGCTTGGAAGTTTCCTAATCCTTCCTCAACTATGTTCCAGCTTCAAAGAGGTTTCTAAAACATGTTGGTTGCCTAATTACATGTTCTAGAAGCCTTAGACATGCCTTAAAAGGCCATGACGCACATTCCTGCTTTAATCCTCCATTTTTCCGCACATATCCCTCTTTCTTACCTATTTTCTAACCCAAAATTACATTCCCTTTTTGTTTCAATTCTTGCCGCGCAAGGGGAGATGATTCTTACCTATTATGTGCCTCAAAACACATTCCTAAATCTATCCTACACTCTCTGCCGAATTTCCTTTCCTATTATCTTTAATTCCTGCACCTTACTTGCCTATTTTCCATTGATTTCTGACTTTTAATTATAGGACAAAATAGCTAAGTTATTTCCTTCCCCAAAACACTTCAAAACCGTGCCTTTCCCCCTAAATACATATGCCACAACCTTTAATTGGGGGCTACACATTCTCTACACACTCTCTGCACCCACCTTCCATCCACCTATCTACCTATCCATCCTCTACCACCCATTACCACCCACTCTACACACCCTAACCCTTGTGCCGCAGTTTTACAAAGGAAGAAGAAAGAGACCCCTTGGACGTGCTTGCCATTCAAGTTGGATTGCTGGAAGGTTTTTAGGTGTAATCCATCTTTTGTTTTCAATATTTAGTTTAATTTCTCTTTGTTTTGTTGTGAACATGAGAGGCCAAATCCGTTTTGGCTAGGGGGAATTTCAAAGCCATGAATATATATGTGATATGAGTTGATTACCTTCAGTTATTGTTTCATAAATCGTAATGCAATTTGCTTAACTGTTTGATTCAAAACTTATTCTTGTATGTTGATTAAGGAGGCCTACTTAGTTTGCATGCATGAATTTGATGCTAGAATGTAAGGGAGTTTCACCTAATCGTTACGAACTTATATTCACAAGTAGCGAAGGTTGCTGGTCACGATCGCGTTAAGTAAATTCCTGGCAGTGTCATGCAGTTCATAGTTATGAATGCCTTGTCAATGCTTATGATTTTCATAAAACTTAATGATTCTTGATATGTATCTATATTATGCAGTTCATGTACGGAACTATTGAGGAATACTTTGTGTTGTTGTATGCATTCATCCAATTCAATAAACTTAGGGAAATCTGAAGGTTAATTAGTGCATCACGGTTAACTTAGGGTGTTGAGGTTCATGGTTTATCGAAATTGTAACTGGAAATCAGTTTTGTGTTGCATGTGTGTCATGTGTGGAGAAGAACCCTTTAGCTAGCCCATCATCCATCCAATTCACCCAATTTCATCCAAACTTTGTTTAGTTTATGCAATCTGTTTAGTTTTAGATTCAATTTTCGTAGAAACCAAAACCCCCCCCCCATCTTTAAGTTGTGTTAGTTTAGTTAGAATCTGTTTAGATTTGTGTCTAGTTAGTCATTTGAGTTTATTTTCGTCCAAATCAGTCCCTAGTGTCTAGTTTGAGTTAATTTGGCTGTTTTAAGCTGTTTTGAGTCTTTTAAGTTTATTTGGAGTCTTGTTAAGTTTTTTTAAGTTTGTTTTTGTGTTTTTAAGTCAGTTTAGAGTAGATTAGAAATCCTTCCTAATCCCCGGCCTAGAACGATCCCTACTTGCATCTTTACTACAACTGTCAACATGAGGGTTTAATTTGTGTGCTGTTTTACATCGCATCAGCTGTCCATGGAGGATCCCAACAAACACTTGAAGGAATTTGAAGTTGTTTGCTCAAGCATGACCCTTGTCAATGTCGATGGAAGCATATTGAAGATGAAGGCCTTTCCATTCTCACTAATGGACAAGGCTAAGGATTGGTTGTATGAATTGGCACATGGAACAGCTACCTCTTGGGAGAGCATGAAACGAGCATTCCTAGAGAAGTTTTTCCCAACCTCACGAGTCATTCTCTTGAGGAAGAGAATTAGTGGAATCCAACAAAACCAAGGAGAGTCGTTTCCAGCTTATTACGAGCGTTTTAAGGCGTTAGTTGCTTCCTATCCACAACACCAAATGAAGGAAGAGCTTCTCCTTCAATACTTCTATGAAAGACTTATCCCCATTGAAAGACAAATGCTTAACGCTTTAGCAAAAGGAGCTTTGGTGGACAAAACCCCGACGGCTGCAAATATCTTAATTGCAAATAGAGCGTTGAATGCACAACAGTATGAAGGCGTTGGAGGAAGAGACACCCCACGGCAACAATCAAAAGTGAATGAGGTAATTGCAATTTCTGAAATTCAATCTTAATTAGCTAACCTCACTACTCTTGTGTCATAGGTTGTAGATGTATCCAAAATGCAAAGTGTAGCTGCTTATGGCGTGTGCTCCATGCAAGGGCATCTCACGGATTAATACCCTCAATTGATCGAGAATACAGGGTGGGAATATGCCAATGCCGTGGGTTTTGGGAACCAAAACCAACCAAGGAGTGATCCTTTCTCGAATACATACAATCCAGGTTAGAGAGATCATCCAAATTTCAAGTGGAGGGAGCCTTAACAAACCCAACAACAAAGTGCATTTAGGCAGCAACCCCCTGGATTTTACCAAAGGCCATACGCATCCACACAACCCCAAGCACAACCTACCCAAACCAAATCAGGTTCGTCCATAGATAATGATCAAAATTTTCAATTATTAAATTTTATGGCGCAGGGAATGCAGAATCGAGACAAAAAGGTGGATGAATTGGAAAAGCAAGTAGGGCAGATTGCGAAGTTCATGGGCCAATCCAAAGAGTAAGGCAAGTTGCCTAGTTTAACCGTTGTTAACCCAAAGGGAGAATTTGAATCTGCCCAGGCCATTAGTTTGCGAAGTGGAAAACAAGTTGGAACAGACCCACAACCCTCCGAATCACATCCAAAAGAGGACGAGAAGTTGCTGATTGAAGAGGAAGAACAAGCACAACCCACGACAAGGGTAGAACCACCCTTGCCGCAGCCACCTAAGCAACTTAATCAGTTCATCAAAGGTAAGGAGGTTCCAAATTCGATTATTTCTAACGTTATTCCTCCAAATGTACCCTTTCCTCGCAGATTTATGCAATCAAAGAAGAAGGGGCTGAAAAGGACATTCTGGAAACGTTTAGAAAAGTACAAGTCAATATACCACTTTTGGATGCAATTAAACAAGTTCCAAGGTATGCCAAGTTTTTATAAGAACTTTTCACAACTAGGAAGAGAATTTCGAACAAGGAGGTTGTAAAGGTAAGTGAAAATGTCTTAGCCGTCTTGCAACGTAAACTGCCTAAATGCAAGGATCCCGGTAGTTTTACAATTCCTTGTTTTATTGGCAATAATCATTTTGAACATGCCATGTTAGACTTAGGTGCATCTATTAATGTCATGCCTTATTTAATTTATGCATCTATGAACTTAGGAGAGCTGAAAAATCATGGTGTGAATATTCAATTGGCCGATCGTTCTAAAGCCTAATCAAAAGGAGTTTTGGAAGATGTTTTAGTGCAGGTCAATCACTTAATCTTTCCAAAAAACTTCTACGTGCTTGAAATGGAAGACTCGAACGATTCTCCTTCATTGCCAATCCTCATTGGAAGGTTATTCATGAAAACTGCCCGCACCAAGATTGATGTGTTTAAAGGGACCTTGACAATGGAATTTGATGGGGAAGTTATTGATTTCAATCTTGCTGAATCTATCAAGTATCTTAATGATGATCATTCTTGTTTTTCTATTGATATAATTGATTCATTGGCGCAGGAACATCTTGAATAATTGAATGAAGATGCACTTGAAATGGTCATTAGGAAGGGAATGGGCATAAAAAATGAAGGGACAGCACCCATGCTCACCCACGGCATGCAAGAACACATCCTTGCCGTGCCCCCTAGTTGAAGAAGGATTCCTAGTTAAAGAAAGATTCCTAGAAGAATGAGGATTCCTACTCAAAGAACGAATGTTAGCCAAAGTTTCCTACTTTGGTTTTGACCTTTCCTAATCCTAAAGATTCCCTAAGTTCTAGCAACAAAGAAGACTCCTAATCATATTAGGACGCTAAATAAGAACTTCTAGAAGTCCCAAAGGCCTTGCCACACCCTTTCCTTGTTTCCCTTTCCCTTGCCGTGCAAGGGAACCCCTTCCCTTTCCTTTTCCTTGTTTCAAACTTCCTTTCCTATTTCCTTAAACCCTTGCCGCACCCTATCACCCTTTGACTTAGTCTTTTCCTAGTTAATTTAGAGTTACAAATCCTAAAACATTAATAAAACTTTCTTAGCCTTTTTCCTTTATTTTCTGCCGCACCTTAGCCATTATTCCCTAGGGTTTTTACATACTCCTCTATATATATTACCCCTGATTACACCTCTAGAGATTCCTGGACCATTCGACATATCTCACACCACCATTCAACACAACCAAAACACATCCGAACATCCTTTACCGTAGCCTTCCACTCAACCTTTCACATCCATTCATCTTCTTAGCCATTTTTCCATACAAATCACCCTTCAAACTTTACCCCAATCCTTGTGCCGCAGCAAAGAGAAGAAGGAGGACTCTTGGAGTGCTTGCTATTCACGTTTGGATTGCTGGATCATTCTTAGGTGTTTTCAATCTTTTGTTTTTAATGTTTAAGTTCAATTATCTTTGTTTTGTGAACATGAGGAACTAAACGCTTCTTAGTTAGGGGGGAATTCGAAACCATGATCATATTTGCAATATGAATTCATTACTTCTAGTTGTGATTTCATAAATTGTGAATGCGATTTACTTAACTGTTTGATTGATAACTTATTCTTGTTTGTTGATTAAGGTGGCCAACTTAGTTTGCATGCAGGGATTTGAAGCTAGAATATAAGGGAGTTTTACCTAATAGTTACAAACTTATATTCACAAGTAGTGAAGGTCGCTGATCACGATCCCGTTTAGTGAATTCTTGGCAGGAGCATCATGCGTTCATAGTTACGAATGTCATGTCAATGCTTATGATTTTCATAGAAGTTAATGATCTTTGATATGTATCTCTATTATGCGTTCATGTAGGGACCTATTGAAGAATAATTTGGGTTGACGATGCGTTCATCGAATTCAATGAATGTAGGAAAATCTGATGGTTAAATTGTGCGTTCACAATTAACTTGGGGCGTTGTCATTCATGGTTTATTGAAAAAGAAATTGGACATCAATTTGTATCTAAGTGTGTCATGTGTGGAGAAGAACCCTCTAGCTAGCCCATCATCCATTCACAAACACCCAATTTCATGCAAATCTGTCGAATTTAGTTTCTGTTTTGCTTTTACTTAAATTCGTTCAAAAACTCAATCCCCTTTACTTCATTTTGTCAATTTGGTTAGAATATGTCCAAACTTGTGTTTTTAAGCGTTTTCAATCAAGTTTAAATCAATTTTCGTCCAAAGTTGTTATTAGTGTCTAGTTTGGGTCTATTTGGCTGTTTTAAGCTGTTTTGAGTCTTTCTAGTCAGTTTTGAATCTTTTCAGTTTATTTTGAGTTCTTTGAGTCTAGTTAAGTGTTTTTAGCCTAGTTTTGTGTTTTTGAGTCAGTTTAGAGTAGATTAGCAATTCCTCCTAATCCCCAGCCTAGAACGATCCCTACTTACATATATACTACAATTGTCAAAAAGAGGGTTTAATTTGTGTGCTTATATATTTCGAATCAAATTTTTGGCGCCGTTGCCGGGGATTAGCATGCTAATCCCCCGTTGTTTCTTTTTGTTTATTTTCGTGTGTTTTTATTTTAGTTTCTGACTTTGTTTTGCTTATGGTTTTCAGGTACTAATTTTTGACTCGAAGTTCTCAACCTGTTCATGACACACCCCGACCTGAAAATCAGGGCGTGCTGGCCATCACTAACGTGACGTAACCATAACGCAATGTGGAAGCGATAAGATAAAAGAATTATGAAGGACTAAAAGCCAAATACTAGCAGTACCATCCAAATGACATGCTAGCGAGAGTTTAAGTGTGAAATACAGATAATCAGAGCATAAGATTCTAAATGCAATCAAGTAGGACAATTACTAAATTACAACACCCGAAGGTGAGTCCTACATGTGTGAAGTCCGTCAGAATAGCCGTGGGGATCCTCGTGAGCCACTAAACACTTCTAACTATAACTTGGAGGGGCGTAAAACAAGGTGAGTGGGTCAGTAAAACAAAGCTTTCAAAACATTTCCTTTATCAACATATATAACCCCTCACTGTAAAACCTGTATACTTTCCCAGAAAATAGCATAGCATATATATCTCAACATTTTCTCAAATCATCGTTCAAAATCAATAGTATGAAAGTATGCCATGCCATATGCATCAAAACATAGTGAGGATATGCAAATATATATCAGGTAGAATAATAAATCAGCCGGAGACCCTGTAGTGGTCCTGTACAGCTAATCATATAGTTCAATACCTATGCCTACACACGAGTCGGAACCACAAAAGTGGTCTGTACGACAGGACTTGGTGTAATAATACGCTCTAGTGCAACTCTTATCAAACAATTGTGCGACGTATCGCAGGTCACCTACGAGTCGGAACCACAAAAGTGGTCTGTAATACAGGACTTACACCTACTTGGATCCAAGGGAGCGTGCGGTGCAGGAGGTGAATATCAACATAAGCACTAACACCGGTGGTGCAGGTTATGAGCTCTTATCACAATTCATATCATCAACACAATATAACTCACCTGATACTTACCTATGTGTCCGCCGCACCATTTCACACATATGCATCATATATCCATTCATATATATCATATCAATTATATGCATGGCATTTAAAACATACTTTCAATTAAATTCGATTTCTGGGAAAATCAGTAAGTATATAGGTATATAAAGAAAGCAACTGCCCACTCACTGGTATGTCGAAGGGTCGTAACCCCCGTGACGCCTTTGATTGCGCTCGTCCTCGGGATAGGTCTCACCTATATGTGAAACAACTATAATAACGTTATTTAGAGCACATAACTAACAATACGAAATAACTTCTCATACGATGCTCAATTGGGGTGTTTGAATATACCAACGTGATCTACACAACCTCACAAACATCCCTATATTTTTAAAATAATTTTTGGACTAGCCACGCGCCCCCACACGCAGGGAATGGCATGGACCCACACGCCCCTACGCGCGGTCACGTGCCAGGCACACTGACGGCAGACCAAACGACGTCAGGAATATTCCGTTAACTGCTAACGGCATCCGTTAGATTTAACTAACGGTGTCAAGAATATTCTGTCCAAACTGACGGAATGTTCTGTCATCTTCTCTGCGACTTGCCGGCCGCCGGCGACTTCGCCGGTTTCTGGGTAACTTTCCAACTATGGTTTCTCACTCATTTTTCATCCATTTTCATGAAATTGGCTCTAAGCATGTAGAACACATCTAAATAAGTTTCAAGGCTTGAGAAATATTAAAATCAATAACTTCCCCATCAAATTCCATTGATAAAGTCCCCTTGAACACATCGATCTTTGTCCGGGCTGTTTTCATGAAGGGTCGCCCAAGCAAGATTGGCAATGGAGTAGCTTGAGCCGAATCATCCATCTCTAGCACATAGAAATCAGCCGGGAAGACTAAATGATCCACCTGCACCAAAACATCTTCCAAAACTCCTTTTGGATAGGCATTAGAACGATCGGCTAATTGAATGATTACACCATCACTTTTAAGTTCGCCTATATTCATAGATGCATAAATTGAGTATGGCATGACATTAATTGATGCTCCTAAGTCTAGCATGGCATGTTCAAATTTAGTATTGCCAATAACACAAGGAATCGTAAAACTCCCCGGATCTTTGCATTTAAGGGGTAATTTCCTTTGTAAAACAGCAGAGACATTTTCACTTACCTGGACAACCTCCTTGTTCGAAATCTTCCTCGTTGTTGTGCAAAGCTCCTTCAAAAACTTGGCGTACCTTGGAACTTGCTTAATTGCATCAAGGAGAGGGATATTGACTCGCACCTTTCTAAACGTCTCAAGAATGTCCTTTTCAGCTTCCTCCTTCTTTGATTGCATAAATCTGCGAGGGAAGGGCACATTCGGAGGAACAACATTAGAAATAATCGAATTTGGAACCTTCTTACCTGAAGTGGACGGATTAGATAGCTTAGGTGGCTGTGGCAAGGGTGTTTCACCCTTTGCCGTGGGTTGTGCTTCCTCATTCTCTTCAATCTGCAACTTTTCGTC
Organism: Heteromeles arbutifolia; assembly: GCA_024362995.1. Classification (NCBI taxonomy): domain Eukaryota; kingdom Viridiplantae; phylum Streptophyta; class Magnoliopsida; order Rosales; family Rosaceae; genus Heteromeles; species Heteromeles arbutifolia. The sequence continues at coordinate 28,993,037 of JANCRC010000002.1, read as the reverse complement.
CTCATTTTGACTTGATTTGGATGGTTGTAGGTCGTTTCCAACTTGTTTGCCACTTCGTAACATGATTGCCTTTGCAGATTCAAATCCTCATTTTGGATTGACAATTGTTGAACTAGGCAATTTGCCTTGTTCTTGAAATTGCCCCATAAACTCAATCATCTGCCCAAATTGTTTCTTCAAATCACCCACTTCTTTGGCTTGATTTTGGAATTCCTGCGACAAAGTAGTTAGTAATTTAAATGTGGCATCATTATTCAATAACATACCTGCACTATTTTGGGCAGATTGCGTTGGAGGTGGATTTGATGCAAATGGCTTTTGATAGAAGCCCGGGAGTTGCTGCCTAAATCCTCATTGATGTTGGGTTTGTTGAGGCTCCCTCAATTTGAAATTTGGATGATCTCTCCAACCCGGATTGTAAGTGTTTGAGTACGGATCATTCCTTGGCTGATTTGGACCTTGATACCCAATTGCGTTGGCACTTTCCCATCCCCCATTCTCTATCAACTGTGGGCATTGCTCAGAAGGGTGCCCTTGGATAGAGCACACACCACAAGTGTTTGATGCTTGCACTTTCATCCTGTCGGCCATCTGTGACATCATAGTAGTAAGATTAGCTATTTGAGATTGTAATTCTGAAATTGCACTTACCTCATTCACTTGTAGTTGCCGTGGAGGTTCCCTTTGTCCAACACCTTCATATTGTTGTGTATTTAAGGCTCGATTTGCGATGAGAATCTTTGCATCAACAGGCGTTTTGTCCACCAAAGCACCACCTGCCGAGGCATCTAGCATCTGCCTCTCAATGGGAAGAAGTCCTTCGTAAAAGTATTGAATGAGAAGCTCTTCTTTCATTTGATGTTGAGGACATGAGGCAACAAGACCCTTGAAACATTCATAATATGCTGGGAATGATTCGCCTTGGTTTTGTTGAATCCCGCTAATCTTCTTCCTCAAAAGTATAACTTTAGAAGTTGGGAAGAATTTCTCTAAAAACGCTTTTTTCATGCTTTCCCAAGATGTGACAGTTCCGGGTGCCAATTCGAATAACCAATCCTTAGCTTTATCCATAAGAGAGAATGGAAAAGCTTTCATCTTCAGAATATTCCCATCGACATTAATGGGAGTCATGCTTGAACAAACAACTTCAAATTCCTTTAAGTGCTTGTTTGGATCTTCCATGGACAGCCCATGGTATTTTGGAACATGATGCAATAAGCTAGACTTCAATTCGAATTCGTCGGTCTTGCCTTCACTTACCACAGGGTATTGGATACATAAAGGCACAGCATTATCTAACCCCGAGGCTGAAAGCTCTTTAATTGTACGATTGTTCGCTGCCATGACTTGTTCGTCTTCCTCTTCTTCTCCAAATTCGGATTCTCTGCTTGAAATAGATGGAGTGGGTGGCAGCTTCCTCTTGTTTCTTCTCAACGTCCGCTCAAAATCGTCGTCAAACTCAAAGATGTGCTCGTGAACAGGTTGAGAACTCCGATTCATACACTAGTACCTGAACCAAAGGAAAAGAAACAAAACGAAATCAGAAACCAAAAGAAAAAGTCAACAAAAACAAGGGATTAGCAAACTTGCTAATCCCCGGCAACGGCGCCAAAAATTTGATGTGAAATTAAATCGCACACAAACTTAAACCCTTATCAATGTGGTATGTGAAAGTAGGGATCGTTCTAAGCCGGGGATTAAAGGGATTGCTAATCTACACAAATTAGACTCTAAAACAATAAACTGGACTTTAAACAATGAAAACAAGTACTAGGGATCAATTTGGATGAATTTTTACTCTAGACACCTTAAACAACCTAACTTGGCTCAAATAATTCAAAACAGCAAATAGAATTCAATTAAATAGTTTCTGGACTCTAAAGACTCAAAACAAGCTAAATAGACCTAAAACACACAAAACAAGTTATCTAGACTCTAAACTAACACCTAAGATTGATTTGAACGAAATTAAGACTCTAATTGACTCAAAAGACTAGAAAACAAAAGTTCTTACGAATTTAGACTATCTTAACACAAATTAAGAGCAAGGGATTGTTTGAAATCGGATTTAAACTTAAGCAAAACAGAATTGTAAACTAGACTTAGTTTTGTACGAAATTGGTGATTTGAATGGGTGAACGGCTAGCTAGAGGTTCCTTCTCCACACATGACATATATGCGACACAAATCGATTTCCAGTTGTTCTTTCTATAAACCATGAACGACAACGCCCCAAATTAATCGTGACTGCACGCATTAACCTTCAGATTTTCCAAAGTTCATTGAATTTGGATGATGTGAAAATTAACTTGACACACAAATTAAACCCTATTGATGACAATTGTAGCAATGATGTAAGTAGGGATCGTTCTAGACCGAGGATTAACTAGGGATGCTAATCAACACAAATAAGACTCAAAAACACTAAACTAGACTCTATAGACTCTAAACTAACTTAAAACACTAAAAACAGCAAGAAACAATAAAAAAGACTCAATTCTAGACCTAACAAGTGATTTCGACGAAAATTAAACTAAACTTGACTCAAAAGACTAAAAGAAAACAGATTTAGACTCTAAAAACAAGACTTAAAAGCAAGGGGGATTGTTTTGACAAAATTGAAACTTAAAACTAAAACTTTGCATAAAATACTTTATAGAACACGAATTTGGTGAATTGAAGCAGGTGAAAGGCTAGTTAGAGGGATCCTTATCGACACATGAACATATGCATACAACTTGATTCCCAGTTACTCTTTCGACAAACCATGAATGACAATGTTCCGAATTAATTGTATTGAACTAATCAATTCCCAGATTTCCCTAGATTCATTGAATTGAATGGATAACGCATCACAACCAAATTATTCTTTCTCAAACTCCCTAACTATGGAATACGCATGATAGAGACATTCAACAAAGATCATTAAGTTTAATGGAAATCATGAAAATTGACAAGGCATTCATAACTATGGAAAACGCATGTTAATTCTGCCCTGGATTTACTTAACATGATTGTGACTAGCAACCTTTACTACTTATGAATATAAGTTCATAACGATTAGGTGAAATTCCCTTATATCCTAGCATCAAATTCATGCATGTAAACTAAGTATGCATCCTTAATCAACACACAAGAACAAGTTCTTAATAAAACAGATAAGTAAACCACATTCATAATTCATGAAATCATAACTGGAGTAAATCAAATCATAAGAAATATATGTCCATGGCTTCAAATTCCCCCTCTAACTAATAGGGGTTTAGTTCCTCATGATAGCAATTAAACAAAGAAAACTGAATTGACACATTAAAAACAAAGATAGACAACACCTAAGAACGCTTCAGCGATTCAATGCTTTGAATGACAGTCACGACTTAGAGTGGCACCTTCTCCTTCCTTCCTTGAATAGTTACGGCACAAGAGGGCTTTTCTGGGTTTGGGGATGTGTTTGGTGAAGGGTGGATGATGATGAATGGCGTAGGGAGTTTTTGTAGAGAGGACTGGCGAATGAATGGGTGTGTGAAGGCAGAGAATGAATGGAAGGCTTAAACTTTAAATGGTGCGGCATAAAAGCTTTAGGAATTAGAAAAGAATTACACAACCCAAACCCATCAGGAATAGGCCATCTAGAAGGTAGGAAACCCCAAAAGACAAGGATTCCATGCGGTAGATATTTGTGTTTACCTAGCAGGGAATTTGGTATTCTAGAAGAACTAAAACCATTTAGGAGAAGGGATAAGGGTGCGGCAATGACTTAGGGTTTCTAGAAACCTAAATTTAATGTCCCCCAATCAGAAAATAAACCTTCAATGTACCAGGAATTGAATTAGAAAAGGATTAGGATAGGATAAGGTTAGTTAAGATAGGATAAGGATTGGATAAGATAAGATAAGATAAGGTTGTTTGGATAATGTTTTGGACAATTCTCCTTCTTTTGAGCTGATTCCTTATCTTCAATGATTTGAATTTGTTTCTCCAACCTTGAAACATATTCCTAACTCCATTTGGACTCCAAATTCGTCCATCTTCTTGCCCACTGGTTGTGCTATCCATTCCAAGCCCAGATTTGCTCTAAAATGCTCCAAAATGCATCTTTTCGCCAACTTTGCTTCTTGGACCTAAAAACACACGAAAATGACTTTAAACACTATACTAAGCAACAAATAGCTAAGTAAATGCAAGAAAACACACTAACTAAGTAGCATAAATACGCTCCTATCAAATTCCCCCACACTTAGCTTTTGCTAGTCCTCGAGCAAAACAAAACAAACAAAACATAACCTAAACCTTCCAACGTTCACCTCAGGGATTTTCAATGATACATAACATGTTAAAAATCATTACTTCCACAGATTTTAGTTATCCTTACCCTTGAGCACATACTTAAACATAGTTACCATCCATTAGCTCGCATTTAATCAATTAAAACAACATTTTGAATGTAGTAACATGCCTTAGAGAATCCCTCAATTCCTTACTAGATATGCACTCCATTTCACTCAGATTTTCTGACTACACTCCCTACACTAGTTATATGTGAGAAGATTGATGTAAACATGAAAACTAATACTCACATATGTATATAACAAAGAAAGCAATTTCTGGAATGCATATGATCTCATGAACGGAATGCTACTACTTAGATACGAGAATCAGGGACACCATATGCTCATACCAATCCCAAACTCCACATATTGAAACACACAACACTCAAGATTGAAGCATAAGGTTGTAACGGGGCTAGGGGTATTGGCTAACAAAGAAAGGTAAGGAAAACAAACGTTCTTAAAGCAATAGCAAGGAAAGTAATGAATATGACAGCTAGAACTCCCTTTTGAAATGCAGCCACGAACTTTGATACAAAGGGACAGAAAACACATACTTAGGGCCAAATTCAACGTTTTGGACCCTTTCTTCAACAACCAACACTTGTGAGCTTATTCTCACTTATTTTGCAACTCTTTTCACACTTTTTCACAATTTTTTATTTTATTTTTTTTCTTTTTCTACCCGTGCCCACTTGTTTTTCTTGGCACATAATCACACACACAAATCCCTTCCCCCACACTTGTTTTTCTGCACAATCACGAACGAAGGGAATTCATTCTAAGTCATGCTCACTATGCCTTAAGAACAAAGGTATGGATGGTCCTAATCTAGGCTAGGTAAGAATAATGTGGCTAACAAAGAAAATAGGCTAAATATGGCTCAAAGGGCTGAACCTACAAATCAAATGACCATGGGGTACGGCAATTTGGCTCTTGGTTTACTAAACAACTTCATCTTGATTATGTGTTATGCTAATCAATTTCATGCTTTGAATGAAACGGGTATAAGTTCTAGTATTTGGAACTAAATGATGAAACACATTCTAAGTAGCAACCAAGCAAAGAATGATGAGATCATGCAACGACTTTAGAAAACAAAGAATGCACAGATTTGTAACTCTCCAAAGAACGTTAAAGGTTCAAGTCTCTCAGGGTTGTAGCGTTAGTTTGAGTTACTTCCTTCAAGCATGTTACAAAAACTGATTGTATCATTTTCGTGATTACATGTGAATTCATGACTGTCAACTATAACCAAGCATAAACCAAAGAGCATATCAAACTTCAATCCATGTTTGTAACTTTCTTTAACAGTCATGCAATTAAAAACCAAATCCTCATTATTGTGTTGGAAGGTACCCTAAGACACAAACACACAAAAACGACTCAAAAACGACTCTTTTTGGTATTTTGAAAACTTTTTCGAAATTTTTACTTCAAAACACACTAAAAACACTCAAAAACAGTGAAAAACAACCTTAGAAGTGATAGGTGATAAAAACCGACGAATTTTTCAGTGAAAACACTTGTTTACCCCCCCCCACACTTAAACCAAACATTGTCCTCAATGTTTCAAGCGTAGACTCACAGAAAGCAAACAGCAAACAACACAACTAACTAACATAACAAAGATGGCAAAGTAGAAGCAATAAAGAGTAGGGTTTAGAAACGCAAATCTGGTTGTGGAGCCGGAGAGTTCCTAGGTCCCTTTATTTGCATGGGTTGCCTCCCAAGAAGCGCTTGCTTTAACGTCTTCCAGCCGCACGAACCTTCCTTCTACTCTTCAATGGGGCCCACAACATTGAAGGATATGTCCTCCGCAATGTGCTCTTCAAAGTGCTCATAGTACGGCTTCAATCGATGTCCATTCACTTTGAATTCTTGTCCGGTCTTTAAACTTTGAATTTGGACTGCACCATGAGGAAAAACATTAGTAACCACAAAAGGACCAATCCATTTAGAACGCAACTTACCTGGAAATAGACGAAGGCGAGAATGGAAAAGTAACACTTTCTGCCCTATAGAGAACGTCTTGCTACGAATCATCTTGTCATGGAATGCCTTCGTTTTCTCCTTGTAGATCCGTGCATTCTCATAAGCCTCATTCCTAATTTCTTCTAGCTCATTCAATTGAAGCTTTCTATGAAGACCTGCGGCATCAATGTCCATGTTGAATGTTTTGACGGCCCAATGTGCACGATGCTCTAATTCGACGGGAAGATGACATGGTTTCCCATAGACTAGCCGAAATGGGGACATTCCAATTGGGGTTTTATAGGTAGTGCGATACGCCCACACTGCATCATTCAAACGCAAGCTCCAATCCTTCCGAGTTGGTCCAACCGTCTTCTCCAAAATCTGGTTGATTTCCCTATTAGAGACCTCGGCTTGCCCACTTGTGTGAGGATGATAAGGTGTTGAAACCTTATGTGTGACATTGTACTTCTTGAGCAGCGCCTCAATGGTTCGATTGCAAAAATGGGAACCCCCATCACTGATTAGGACTCTTGGCATTCCAAACCTTGCAAATATGTTAGTCTTAACAAAATCTGCAACTACTTTAGAATCATTAGTTCGGGTGGCTTTTGCTTCCACCCATTTCGACACATAATCCACAGCAAGCAAAATATAAAGGAAACCATGTGAGGAAGGAAAAGGACCCATGAAATCAATACCCCATACATCAAAGATTTCAACACTAAATATGGGGTTTTGCAGCATTTGTTGTTTAGGACCTATATTGCCCGTTCTTTGACATCGATCACAAGTCATACAAAAATTTCTAGCATCTCTAAAGATAGTAGGCCAATAAAATCCACATTCTAAAACTTTATGAGCTGTTCTTTGAGTACCAAAGTGACCTCCACATGCATAAGTGTGACAAAAAGTTAAAATTGAATTAAACTCAGAATCATGCACACACCTACGTAGAACCTGATCAGGGCAATATTTCCACAAGTATGGGTCATCCCAAACATAAAAACGTGCATCCTTTTGAAGTTTATCACTTTGGTGCTTGTTTAGCTCTCTTGGAATGTATTTAGACACCAAATAATTCACTACATCAGCATACCATGGCTCACTTACCTTGATGGACAACAGCTGCTCATCTGGGAATGTCTCTTGGATAGGCATGGCATCCTCTTCATGCACCATACGGCTCAAGTGATCAGCCACCACGTTTTCACTCCCTTTCTTGTCCCGAATTTCAATATCGAACTCTTGGAGAAGGAGCATCCAGCGAATGAGTCTTAGTTTGGCCTCTTTCTTGGTGAACAAATACTTCAAAGCTGCATGGTCAGTGTAAATAATAACTTTAGTACCAAGTAAATAAGAACGAAACTTATCTAAAGCAAACACAACAGCAAGAAGTTCTTTTTCAGTGGTGGAGTAATTCAATTGAGCATCATTCAAGGTCCGGGATGCATAGTAGATGACGTGTGGCTTCTTGTCCTTTCTTTGTCCCAAAACAGCTCCTAATGCATAATCTGAAGCATCACACATAAGCTCAAAAGGAAGGCTCCAATCTGGTGGAACTATGATAGGGGCCGAAGTTAACATCTCTTTGAGGTGTTTGAACACCTTTTCACACTCCTCGTTGAAGTCAAAAGCCACATCTTTCTGGAGGAGACGGCAAAGAGGGTTTGAAATCTTTGAAAAGTCCTTGATAAATCGCCTATAGAATCCTGCATGTCCAAGAAAAGAACGAACCTCTCTAACCGAAGTAGGAGAGGGTAAGTAGCGTACAAGATCTATTTTTGATTTATCAACTTCAATTCCCCTTTCTGAAACGATATGCCCTGAAACTATGCCTTATTTAACCATAAAGTGACATTTTTCCCAATTTAACACAAGGTTAGTTTCAACGCATCGTTTCAAGATTAATGTGAGATTTTCCAAATAACCATCAAACGAATCACCAAAGACACTAAAGTCATCCATAAATACCTCAATAATCTTCTCCACAAAATCTGAAAATATACTTACCATACATCTTTGGAAGGTGGCACGTGCATTGCATAAACCGAATGGCATGCGACGATAGGCAAAGGTACCAAAAGGGCATGTGAAAGTGGTCTTTTCTTGGTCATCCAGAGCTATGACAATCTGATTATATCCAGAATAACCATCAAGGAAACAATAAAAAAAATGACCGGCTAACTTTTCAAGCATTTGATAAATGAACGGCAAAGGGAAGTGGTCATTTCTTGTGGTGGCATTGAGCTTCTTATAATCGATGCACACTCTCCAACCTGTTTGGATACGTGTGGGCACAAGTTCATTCTCGGCATTCTTCACCACAGTGACTCCGGATTTCTTTGGAACGCATTGCACCGGTGAAACCCAACGACTATCCGAGATTGGATAAATCACTCCACAATCAATAAGCTTGATAATCTCCTTCTTCACAACTTCCATCATTGGAGGGTTGAGTCGGCGTTGAGCCTCTCGAGTTGGTTTAGCCCCCTCCTCTAGAAGTATGCGATGCATGCATGTAGTAGGGCTAATTCCCTTGATATTGGCCAAAGTCCACCCAATGGCTGTTTTGTGCTCTTGCAATACCCGAACCAACTTTTCCTCCTCTATTGCCGTGAGTGATGAGGAGACAATGACGGGCAACGTCTCGTTATCTCCCAAAAAGACGTACTTTAAATGGTCCGGCAATGGTTTAAGCTCAAGTACGGGTGCCTGAATCACTGAGGGTAACAACTTATTAGTAGAAATGGGAATTGAAATTGGTTTTGAAGGCTTACCATGGTGTTGAGGCAATGACTCAAGTGCAGCAACCATCTCGGCCTCTTCTTCACTTCTAGGCACGGCAATATTGGGTTTTTGCCCAATTCCTTGTGCAATTGTTGTTTCAAGGGGATCCCTCTCCAAGGAATCAAGATAATCCTGCGCCAATTCATCGAATATATCAATAGAAAAACAAGAATGATCTTCTTTAGGAAATTTGATAGTTTCAGAAAGATTGAAATCAATAACTTCCCCATCAAATTCCATTGTTAAAGTCCCTTTGAACACATCTATCTTGGTGCGGGCTTTTTTCATGAAGGGCCTCCCTAAGAGGATCAGTAATGGGGTAGAAAGGGGTGAATCCTCCATGTCAAACACGTAGAAGTCCACTGGAAAAATCAAATTACCAACCTGCACCAAAACATCTTCCAAAACACCTTCTGGATATGCATTAGAACGATCAGCTAATTGAATAATCACACCATCGTTTTTAAGCTCACCTAAGTTCATAGATGCATAAATAGAGTATGGCATAACATTAATTGAAGCCCCTAAGTCTAACATGGCATGTTCAAACTTAGTATTTCCACTAACGCATGGAATTGTAAAACTAACCGGATCTTTGCATTTAGGGGGTAATTTCCTTTGTAACACAGCAGAAACGTTCTCACTTACTTGAACCACCTCTTGGTTCGAAATCCTTCTCCTTGTTGTACAAAGCTCTTTCAGAAATTTAGCATACCTTGGAACTTGCTTTATGGCATCAAGGAGTGGGATATTGACTTGAACTTTCCGGAATGTCTCTAGAATGTCCTTCTTGGCTTCTTCTTTCTTTGATTGCCTAAACCTGCCAGGAAAGGGTACATTTAGTGGAATGGAACTAGAAAAATTCGGATTTGGACTTACCTTGGTGGGTTGGGATGGCTTAGAGGCATTAGGTGGGTGCGGCATTGATTTGTCATCTCTGGCCGTGGGTTTTGCTCCATGATCCTCTTCTTGCAGCAGCTTTTCATCCTCTTCTTGACTTGATTTGGATGGGTTGAGGTCGCTTCCGACCTATTTACCACTCCTCAACATGATTGCCTTGGCGGTTTCAAAGCCTCCTTTAGGATTAACAACGGTTGAACTAGGCAATCTTCCTTATTCTCTAATCTGCCCCATGAATTCCGCTATCTGCCCCATTTGCTTTTCCAAATTGTCCACCCTTTTGTCTTGAATTTGCCTCTCTTTATTTTGAGTTTGTACTTCCTGCGTCAAATTAGTAAGTAACTTAACAACTTGATCATTATCCAAAGACATACCTGAGTTTGTTGGGGCAGATTGTATTTGGGTTTGATTTGGTACGAATGGCTTTGTATAAAAGCCTGGTGGTTGCTGCCTAAATCCTCATTGTTGTTGGGGTTGTTGAGGCTCCCTCCACTTGAAATTTGGGTGATCCCTCCAACCCGGATTGTATGTGTTTGAATATGGATCATTGCGTGGGTGATTTTGGCTCACAAAACCCATGGCATTGGCAGATTCCCAGCCTCCATTCTCAATCAATTGAGGGCATTGGTCAGTGAGATGTCCTTGCATAGAGCACACGCCACAAACACTTTGTCCATGTATCTTCATTCCCTCGGCCATCTGAGAAACAATAGAAGTAAGGTTAGCTAATTGGGATTGAATGTCGGACATAGAACTTACCTCATTCACTCCTTGCCGTGGGGTGTCTCTCTGCCCAAGTCCTTCGTATTGTTGTGCATTCAACGCTCGGTTGGCAATTAGGGTTTTTGCAGCCATGGCTGTTTTGTCAACCAATGCACCTCCCGCTGAGGCATCTAGCATTTGTCGCTCAATTGGAAGAAGTCCTTGATAGAAGTATTGAAGTAAAAGTTTTTCTTTCATTTGATGTTGAGGACAGGAAGCGACAAGAGCTTTGAAACCCTCATAGTACGTTGGAAAGGACTCCCCTTGTTGTTGTTGAATGCCCCTAATTTTTTTCCTTAAGAGAATGACTCTCGAGGTGGGGAAGAACTTCTCTAAAAACACCATCTTCATGCTTTCCCAAGAAGTGACTGTTCCGGGTGCTAGTTCGTAGAGCCAATCTTTAGCCTTTTCCAAAAGAGAGAATGGAAAAGCCTTCATCATTAGAATGTTCCCATCGACATTGATGGGTGTCATGCTCGAACAAACCACTTCGAACTCCTTAAGATGCTTGTTAGGGTCTTCCATGGACATCCCATGGTATTTAGGAATGTGGTGCAACAAGCTTGACTTTAATTTAAACTCAACGGTCTTGGCTTGGGCAGCCACGGGGTATTGAATGCATAGGGGTGCGGCTAAAGGAAAATTTGCGAAAAACATGTTCATGTGAGCAATATCTATGGCATGCAATTAACATTTAAAGGCGGAATCATGCTTGTATGCACTCAAAACAAAACATTACCCATGAAATTCAAAGCCTAGTAGTTATGGTGAACCATGACTCAACTCAAATCTTAAAGAAAGGAGTTGAGAAACTTTTATACCTTTGAAGCACCTCTTTGCTTAGCAAAGGTTAATCACCCATGTGAGGGCCTTCTTTCCTTTGTCTCCTTGCTCCTTGGCTCCATGGATATGGATGGAAGAATTGATTCTCCAACAGTCCCCAAGGTAGGAGACCTCTAATTTTCGACACCAAGGATGGTGAAGGAAGAAGATGAGTGACCTTGGAGGAGGAAGGATTGCTAGCTAATCCCCTTCAAGGGGGCCGACCTCCTAGAGAGAAAGGGAGAGACATGTTCTCTCCAATTTTCTCCAAAAGAAACCCTAAATGAATTTTGGCTATAAAGTTCTTTATATAGTCCCTTCAATTAAGTGACTAAAAGAACCACAAACCCTTTTCTTCTCTATATGGCCGGCCTCCTTAAGGCTATGGGCTGTTTGGGCCCTTTTGGGTATTTAGTCAATAAGTTGTCATACAACTTATGTTAATGGGCTTGACATTCGAAGCCCATTGGGCCTTGAGGCCCAAAACTAACCCGAGGTCTAAAACGAACTCATTCGTTTGATTAATTAACATATTAATTAATCCTAGCCATAAATAATTAAACCATTTAATTATCCTTACTCATTTCCATTGTATCCTTCAATCATTACCTTACACGGTGTGCGATCCATTAGGTTCCTTTTAGCGAGGCAGTGGGCGATTAGAACTCTTACTAATCGATTGTGAATTGAAACTTACTTTCAATTCTCCCTTTAGTGATTATACATCTTCAGGGCTTCCACAAGCCACGAGTGACACCTAGTAGTATGTCATGGCTACCCAAGCTAATCAGAAAAGGTTGGAGAACCTATTCAGTTTAGGATTACAATGCAATACGGTCTTTCTCTAATACAATACTCTTGACCAGATTGTTTGGTTTAATAGTTTATTCATGTCTACTATACAATGTGATTCTCTTAATTATATGATTACCTTGAATGTGATTTGGAACAACTTCCTAAATCTCATTCATACTCTGGCCAGAGATTCTAAATCATATCATAGAGTATTCTCCCTCAACGTTTGAAGGTTAGAGATCCCTTGTTGCGCATTCACTTGCCTCCATGGCTAAGTGGCTTAACCCCAACTATGCCGTGGACACCCTCTGATGGAGTGACTTTGACATAGCCAAAGATCAAGGACCTAACCACAAGACAACTATGATGCCTCAGGTCAAATGACTACTTTGCATTATCCCAACCAGGAGTTCTCATGTGACATGAGTATGAGAACTCCTCATTGATCGTGTTCAGTGGACTTATTCTCTATTGAGCACCTACGTACTTGTCTTGGTGTCAGTCACACCATTTACTCGAGACCAGTCACTCTCCCTAAGAGAAGACATAGGACGTACTGATCTTAACGGACTGTCAATGCCCAATTAGCAATCCTATGATCAGGAACTTTTAGGATATGTATTCGAAAGAGAATGGTCTCATGAATCTAACTTCTTTAGATCACATTCTCCCTATTACATATTCCTTGGACTTATCGTTTAAGCATATAACATTTATATGAGACGGCTTAAAACAATAATCTTTGCCCTTTGTATTAAACTAGATTGGTTTAACATGTGAAATGTCCGTAAAGTATCATCATATGATTGGTTTTAGGGCACATTTCCAACAATCTCCCACTTGCACCAGAGCCAATCAGCTTGGTCATCAGTGATGATACCTCTTCTGTAGTCATTTCAAAAATGGCTGAGTAGTAGGCCTAGACGATGGATATCTATATGTTATCCATAGAAGCAACCTTGAGAATAACGACATCACCATTATACATGATTCTTAATCATGTGGTTCAGTCTCTCATTTGAGTTCGGATCTTGATGAGACCTTGATTCCCTGGCTTGAGCTATCGCCCCATTAGTGTCGTAGTGTCGGCACACTAGAGACACTTTCTGGTTGGAACCGAATGGAGAGTTCATAAATGAACTTTCCCATCCAAACAACATTGTTGTAAACTTCTATATGGCGATATATATTTTGCATTCATGATGGAAGACACTAAAGTCATTACCTTTAATGTTTCCACCCAAATATCTCTTCAATCATAATAAAGAGATATCCAATTATCTCTTCATTCAAAATGAAGAGACATCCAATGATGGATACGATATTAGATTCATAATCTAATACTTTTACGCTTCCATTGCGTTACTCTAATTCTTCCTCATTCTTGAGGAATCTATCCTTTAGTATTTCTTAAATACATAAGGACTCACTTGACAGTTGCCTTGGTTCTGATCCTGGGCTTGCATTGATATCTTCTTGTACCAATCTTGGTACAACTCATATCAACGCTTTTCATACAACATGAAATACGTAAATCACCTTTCTACGTACGCATAAAAGATTCTATTTACGCATTAATTCTTTGGGAGTCAAAGGGGTACGATCCCTTTGTGAAGAGCAACTTCCTAGTCTTACTAGAATTGTCCTTCTGACTAAAGTTTATTGTCATATGAGAAACTTCCTAGCATCTTTTGTCTATCATTAGGGATTGATATAATCAAATTATATATACTGAAATCTATCATTATAGATTTCCATCCCATGTATATAGACTATGTCTCCCATATACATTCTATGATTATAGAATGTTTAAAGTCATTACTTTAACGAAGAAGAATTCCTAAACTTATTATATCATATATATGTTTTAATTTAAGAATACGATTAACTCCCACTAATCTTTTGTAAACCTAGTAAACAAAAGATTCATTTACATCTTTATGAGAAATCAAACGATTTGATGTTTCTCTCATAAGATGCTTGCAGCTCCCACTAGCTTGCTAAGATTCATGATGGATGGATCTTTACAACTTACATGTCTTATGATTCTTAGTTTTAGACATATATTATCAAGACTATCTTGGTAATGGTTTCGGAAACCCATATTATGTCCAAACATTGAATCACTATTTAGTTGTAGTTAACAATCATCGAATTAATAGAAACCAAGACTACGTCAAAGATGGTTTCTTCCAAGTCAACCAATCTCTTTGATTGTAGTCACCTTAAGCTACCAATTAGCTACGAAGGTTTCATTATTTCGGGTCAAATGGTACTATACCATTTCCTTGAGTATATCTTGTATATACACTCAATGTAGTCATAAGGATTTTCATTCTTATTTCTTTCGAATTAAGAGGTGTAACTCTATGACATAGTCATAAAGTTCAAACCATTCAACTGAGACGGTTTATAAATCCTTCTCAACTACATTTGGAGCTTGTGGTGTAGGAACTATGTTGTTATATTTGTTGATCATCATCTCGTCACTCAAAGAACCCATTCTTTGAGTTCTATCTCTCGTTCATTTGCTCTATCTTAGGCAAATCCTACTGTAGGATTACAATGAACTACCCAACAAATAACATTTATTAGTTGGTTTATATAAGTGATATCCAAAAGTTAATTTAAGGATATCCCACAAGATTGTTCTCAAACAAATATTGCTTATTAGCACACAACCCCAAATCTCAACACGATTAAGACTTGTCTTTCTTTCCAACTACATCCTATGGAGTTATGAAAATTTTGGAAGATCTTCTAATTGACAATCATATTGTCTTAGAAGTATATATATCCTATATATGTGGGTAATTGATAACATCCAACGAACTAAGTCTTATTCAAGTTCGTTATTCTCCTAATGGAGAAATCCGTTATCTTATGATGCTACTTTCCTTGATTTCTATCAAGGAAACTCTTCTAAAGTGTTATATTTCCTTGGATCAAATCTAAGGAGGTAAATACTTTAGACGTCTTACTCATCAACTTTCATTCTTGAATTCTTTGAAACCTTTTGCAAAGTATTCGGACTTTTGTATATTCAAAATAAACGATAGTCCAACCGAGAGCGATCTTCGGTGAATGTCATACAACATGAGTAGTATTATGTTGTGGACAAGTGCCACTAACATCTAAGTGAATTAACCTCAACTACTTTGTGATTCTTTCTTCTTTCCTAAAGAATAAAGATTCGAACATTTCACCTCTATACAATTTCAACAAGAAGGCATTGGATCCAGACCTAACGATCCAAAGTATCCATCTATGACCAACTCGTAATTTATGTTTTTAGAGGTGTCACAACTAAGTTGGGATTAGTCACTACCTTGCAACCTTTTGGGTTTTAAGCATTGTCATATTCTAAACAGTTAACACTACCACATTATCTCTACTATAGAGACAATCAATTAGATTATAATAATCCAATCATTGATTAATAAAGAACAATGTTTTGTCAAACAAAACATTCATCCATATCTTATAATGACGGAACTAAGTTCCTTATTCAAATTGGGATGTAAAGACAATCTTTGTTTTTCCAATTTCTTTGGTAGTTCATATGAGGAAGTAAGTACTATCTGCTTTCGTAGAGATCTATATTTGATTCACGTTCTGAATGTGAAGTACTTTCTCTTCTCTCATTAATCTTCTACTTCTTATTAGCCACACTTTTCCAACGATTGTAAAAACATAGTTACTAATACGGAATCAAGCATTCAAGTAGAAGAACTAACTGTTTTGAACTATTCACGAACAATTTACAACACCTTCGAAAGGTGTGTTCTTGACACTTGCAAGACATTTCTTGCATATACTCCTTCCAATGTCCATCCTTTCATAAAGAAAGTTTGTTCCCTTGGAGTTATTTAGCTTTCTTCATTTGACTTCTCCAATGACTACAATAGTCATGGTCCCTAAACTCCCACTGTCTCTCTTGAAACTTATTTCAATTGTGTTAAACACATCAAACAATTTGGAGAGCGTGCGGTTATTGTTCACTATATAGTTTACTATAAACTTAGTGAACCATTTGTTAAGGACTCATTGGTGAAGTCCTTCTCTAATTTCCGTCTCGTGAAGTGGTTTAACACTTCAACACTCAATGATTCAGAATCATCTTCAGTCCATATTGATAGACTATTTTTGTCAACCAACCATCTTGTTCTAAACAAGATTACAAACTTTCAAGAGTTGTTCAAGGCAACTCTCATTTCTTCATACAACGATTTGTAAGTGAAGAACTATGACACAAAAAGTGTTCATGTCTTTGTGCTAATCTTCATAAGTTCCTTTGTTCATACAACAAAGGAATAAGCATTGGTTGTTTGTGTTGTCCTCTTTATGATAGACTTATCTAACATGTTTTTCCAATGATACATTATTAATAGGAAAATTGTGAGGATGAGACTACTTAGGCACATATACAATCCATTTAAGACAATCTATGGGATTGTGGTACCAAGTCCGGAAACTAAAGCCTTTGGCTTTTCTTTGTCAAGTTTTGGATAGCGTTTGCAAATATATCGGTAAATAAATACATAACGAATATAAATTGATTGATTTTAAGCCATTTGATCCGGGTCTTTAAATCAAATAGCACCACCCACTATTTTCGGCAAATTCCATATCCCTCATCGGAATTCGAGAGTTTTGGAGAAAACTCTTAGTAGGGTATGGGAGGCTCACTACTACCAAGCCCACCTCAGAAGAATATCATATTGGCTAGCTTTAATAATAATGAGAGAGTACACTTACTCATTTACATCTCATGTAAGTGCCCATCTTGTTTGGCCTCTAGAGAATAATGCCTCCGAAGAATATCATATTGGCACCATTGCACTTAGTTAAGTTATTCCCACCATGCCATTTCGTATAGGGGTTCAAGAATAGCCTCAGAAGAATATCATATTGGCCATACTCGTTGCCTACCGTCACAACATCATGTATGTATATAGAACCCCTCCTGAGTGTAAGCACATACTTTGTATTCCCCAGAACTGGGCGAAGACGGTGTACGAGTCACAAACGATCGGAGCCTACCATGGTGGAAGGCCACGAAAGAGTGTTCAAAGCACTCTCACGCTTGTCAACTTAATAATGGTTTGGTTGAGGGTTTTAGGTCTCATCACATTTAAGCATACATTTTAAACTTATTAAAACAATTCGGTCCTATTACAACTATTGGTCCATTTGATTGATTTAGTAGTATATGATACTCCCACTAAGCTTGTAAAACGGTTTTTAAAGCAAGAGTATATGGTACTACTAACATAAGCTTTGCATTCATTGATGGACTATATAGTTACCTTAGGGATGGACTATATAGTTACCTTAGGGCCTTAGGATGACTATGAACCTTTGATTCGATCCAACACGAGCCTAGTGTTGGATCTCGGTCTAGGGATGGTGATTGATTTTAGTTACGCATTTAATCATATTAAGGCGTGTTTCTTCTATTGGGCATTGGACCCAACTACTCCAATTTCATGCATATCAAATAAACAAGAAAGGAGTACTTCAAAGTAAAGAAGAGCTTATGCTCTTTTACAACATTTGATTAAAACAAATTACTTTAAAGTAAAGAAGAGCTTATGCTCTTTTACAACATTTGATCATATCAAATTACAACCAAAATTAATCTACACATTCCCATGGTTCAAACAAATTTGAGACGGCCTTTCACATAGCTCAATTATCGTAGGCTTAGGTTCATAATCACCCTTTCTTTAATTAATTAATGCTTTAACTAATTAAACTTGAATGCAACATTTTCATTTGGTTTTTGTATCCATAGAATTGATTTAAATAGAGCTAAAAGAAATGAAAATCCAATTCTCATTTAAAGATACAAAACTATTTTGTTCTCTACTAATTTGGGCCAAAAAACAATAACCTCAACCATTGGGCTATATTGCAAAACACAAACTTTTGGGGTCACTTTGTAAAAACACAAAAGTCCACTACTTCATGTAATTACAACTAGAACCCAAAAATTTCAACAAATGCAAAAACTTCATTAAAGGAGCAAAACAATTTGTCCTTTAGTGATTTTGGGCCTTTACGTAAAAACGTAAACTTTTGGGTCAAAGTGCAAATACAATAAAGTATCAAAACTTTATGTAATTACATAAAAGCCCCAAAAGTACTCCCATTGAGGGAGTGGCCGGTTTTGGTAGGTGAGAGTGATGTGTGTGGGTTGATTTTTAGGTTTGAAAGGTGATGGAAATATGTAAGTGATTGGTATGGTGTGAATAGTTGAAAAAGCATGGGTGAAGTTTTGAAAATTCAAACCATCCATCACTAACAAAAACAAGTAAACAACCAAACACCTTTTTGAATCAAAATTCCCAAACTTTTTGTTCTTGCCAAGAACATATCAAGAACAATGAAGAACATCCATGAAAACCCATAAGAGCTCCATGAACATTTTTCACCCAAAAACACCCCAAAAACTCTCAAACTTAAGGGAAATAACATATTACCATACTAGGGTACTTAGGGGTTCCTAATGTCACTTTAAAACACTTTTAACAAGACAAACATGAACCCAAAAATCCACCCTTTGGATTTGGCCGAATTTCCCAAAAAAACAAGGCACCAAATTTTAGCTCCAAAATTCATGCTCATATGAACTACATCTACAACATTTGAGATGGCAAATTTTCTAACAAAATTTACATTCAAAGTAGCAAGAATAAAGCTTGTAACAATTACAACATTCAAATCACAAACTATGAACTACAAAACCCAAAAGGATTCACCAACTACTAGACCTAGGCTCTGATACCACTTGAAGGAAAATTTGTGAAAAACATGTTCATTTGCGCAACATCTATGGCATGCAATTAACATTTAAAGGCGGAATCATGCTTGTATGCACTCAAAACAAAACATTACCCATGAAATTCAAAGCCTAGTAGTTATGGTGAACCATGACTCAACTCAAATCTTAAAGAAAGGAGTTGAGAAACTTTTATACCTTTGAAGCACCTCTTTGCATAGCAAAGGTTAATCACCCATGTGAGGGCCTTCTTTCCTTTGTCTCCTTGCTCCTTGGCTCCATGGATATGGATGGAAGAATTGATTCTCCAAAAGTCCCCAAGGTAGGAGACCTCTAATTTTCGACACCAAGGATGGTGAAGGAAGAAGATGAGTGACCTTGGAGGAGGAAGGATTGCTAGCTAATCCCCTCCAAGGGGGCCGGCCTCCTAGAGAGAAAGGGAGAGACATGTTCTTTCCAATTTTCTCCAAAAGAAACCCTAAATGAATTTTGGCTATAAAGTTCTTTATATAGTCCCTTCAATTAAGTGACTAAAAGAACCACAAACCCTTTTCTTCTCTATATGGCCGGCCTCCTTAAGGCTATGGGCTGTTTGGGCCCTTTTGGGTATTTAGTCAATAAGTTGTCATACAACTTATGTTAATGGGCTTGACATTCGAAGCCCATTGGGCCTTGAGGCCCAAAACTAACCCGAGGTCTAAAACGAACTCATTCGTTTGATTAATTAACATATTAATTAATCCTAGCCATAAATAATTAAACCATTTAATTATCCTTACTCATTTCCATTGTATCCTTCAATCATTACCTTACACGGTGTGCGATCCATTAGGTTCCTTTTAGCGAGGCAGTGGGCGATTAGAACTCTTACTAATCGATTATGAATTGAAACTTACTTTCAATTCTCCCTTTAGTGATTATACATCTTCAGGGCTTCCACAAGCCAGGAGTGACACCTAGCAGTATGTCATGGCTACCCAAGCTAATCAGAAGAGGTTGGAGAACCTATTCAGTTTGGGATTACAATGCAATACGGTCTTTCTCTAATACAATACTCTTGACCACATTGGTTGGTTTAATAGTTTATTCATGTCTACTATCCAATGTGATTCTCTTAATTATATGATTACCTTGAATGTGATTTGGAACAACTTCCACTATCTCATTCATACTCTGGCCAGAGATTCTAAATCATATCATAGAGTATTCTCCCTCAACGTTTGAAGGTTAGAAATCCCTTGTTGCGCATTCACTTGCCTCCATGGCTAAGTGGCTTAACCCCAACTATGCCGTGGACACCCTCTGATGGAGTGACTTTGACATAGCCAAAGATCAAGGACCTAACCACAAGACAACTATGATGCCTCAGGTCAAAGGACTACTTTGCATTATCCCAACCAGGAGTTCTCATGTGACATGAGTATGAGAACTCCTCATTGATCGCGTTCAGTGGACTCATTCTCTATTGAGCACCTACGTACTTGTCTTGGTGTCAGTCACACCATTGACTCGAGACCAGTCACTCTCCCTAAGAGAAGACATAGGACGTACTGATCTTAACGGACTGTCAATGCCCAATTGGCAATCCTATGATCAGGAACTTTTAGGATATGTATTTGAAAGAGAATGGTCTCATGAATCTAACTTCTTTAGATCACATTCTCCCTATTACATATTCCTTGGACTTATCGTTTAAGCATATAACATTTATATGAGACGGCTTAAAACAATAATCTTTGCCCTTTCTATTAAACTAGATTAGTTTAACATGTGAAATGTCCGTAAAGTATCATCATATGATTGGTTTTAGGGCACATTTCCAACAGCGGCATTGGCCAACCCCGACGCTGAAAGTTCCTTGATTGTACGATTGTCCGCTGCCATGACTTCTTCTTCCTCTTCAAATTCAGATTCGGCCTCTGAACTTGAACTAGGTTCACTAGGTTCGGGATGCCTCATCTTCCTTCTCAATGTTCGTTCAAAATCGTCGTCAAAGTCCAAGATGTTTGTACGAATAGTTTGAGAACTCCGCATCATGCACTAGTACCTAAACAGAGAAAACAAAACAAAATCAGAAAACTAGACAAACTAAACCAAAAAGACACGGCACACACAAGGGATTAGCAATTTTGCCAATCCCCGGCAACGGCGCCAAAATTTTGATGTGAAAATTAACTTGACACACAAATTAAACCCTATTGATGACAATTGTAGCAATGATGTAAGTGGGGATCGTTCTAGACCGGGGATTAACTAGGGATGCTAATCAACACAAATAAGACTCAAAAACACTAAACTAGACTCTATAGACTCTAAACTAACTTAAAACACTAAAAACAGCAAGAAACAATAAAAAAGACTCAATTCTAGACCTAACAAGTGATTTCGACGAAAATTAAACTAAACTTGACTCAAAAGACTAAAAGAAAACAGATTTAGACTCTAAAAAAAAGACTTAAAAGCAAGGGGGATTGTTTTGACAAAATTGAAACTTAAAACTAAAACTTTGCATAAAATACTTTATAGAAAACGAATTTGGTGAATTGAAACAGGTGAAAGGCTAGTTAGAAGGATCCTTATCTACACATGAACATATGCATACAACTTGATTCCCAGTTACTCTTTCGACAAACCATGAATGACAATGTTCCGAATTAATTGTATTGAACTAATCAATTCCCAAATTTCCCTAGATTCATTGAATTGAATGGATAACGCATCACAACCAAATTATTCTTTCTCAAACTCCCTAACTATGGAATACGCATGATAGAGACATTCAACAAAGATCATTAAGTTTAATGGAAATCATGAACATTGACAAGGCATTCATAACTATGGAAAACGCATGTTAATTCTGCCCTGGATTTACTTAACATGATTGTGACTAGCAACCTTTACTACTTATGAATATAAGTTCATAACGATTAGGTGAAATTCCCTTATATCCTAGCATCAAATTCATGCATGTAAACTAAGTATGCATCCTTAATCAACACACAAGAACAAGTTCTTAATAAAACAGATAAGTAAACCACATTCATAATTCATGAAATCATAACTGGAGTAAATCAAATCATAAGAAACATATGTCCATGGCTTCAAATTCCCCCTCTAACTAATAGGGGTTTAGTTCCTCATGATAGCAATTAAACAAAGAAAACTGAATTGACACATTAAAACAAAGATAGACAACGCCTAAGAACGCTCCAGCGATTCAATGCTTTGAATGACAGTCACGACTTAGAGTGGCACCTTCTCCTTTCTTCGTTGAATAGTTGCGGCACAAGAGGGATTTTTTGGGTTTGGGGATGTGTTTGGTGAAGGGTGGATGATGATGAATGGCGTAGGGAGTTTTTGTAGAGAGGACTGGCGAATGAATGGGTGTGTGAAGGTAGAGAATGAATGGAAGGCTTAAACTTTAAATGGTGCGGCATAGAATGCTATTTATAGGGGTTAAGGTGCGGCATAAAAGCTTTAGGAATCAGAAAAGAATTACACAACCCAAACCCATCAGGAATAGGCCATCTAGAAGGTAGGAAACCCCAAAAGACAAGGATTCCATGCGGCAGATATTTGTGTTTACCTAGCAGGAAATTTGGTCTTCTAGAAGAACTAAAACCATTTAGGAGAAGGGATAAGGGTGCGGCAATGACTTAGGGTTTCTAGAAACCTAAATTAAATGTCCCCCAATCAGAAAATAAACCCTCAATGTACCAGGAATTGAATTAGAAAAGGATTAGGATAGGATAAGGTTAGTTAAGATAGGATAAGGATTGGATAAGATAAGATAAGATAAGGTTGTTTGGATAATGTTTTGGATAATTCTCCTTCTTTTGAGCTGATTCCTTAGCTTCAATGATTTGAATTTATTTCTCCAACCTTGAAACATATTCCTAACTCTATTTGGACTCCAAATTCGTCCATCTTCTTGCCCACTGGTTGTGCTATCCATTCCAAGCCCAGATTTGCTCTAAAATGCTCCAAAATGCATCTTTTCGCCAACTTTGCTTCTTGGACCTAAAAACACACGAAAATAACTTTAAACACTATACTAAGCAACAAATAGCTAAGCTAATGCAAGAAAACACACTAACTAAGTAGCATAAATATGCTCCTATCATTGGACGTAGCGTCGCAAACCAAATTATTCTTATCAAGTTCCCTATATGACTGCATACTAGAGATACATATCAAAGATCATTAAGCTTTGTGAAAATCATAAGCATTGACATGACATTCGTGAGTATGACTGCATGACACTCTTGCCACGAATTTACTTAACGCGATCGTGGCTAGCAACCTCCACTACTTGTAAATATAAGTTCGTAACTATTAGGTGAAACTCCCTTATATTTTAGCATCAAATTCATGCATGCAAATTAAGTATGCATCCCTAATCAACATACAAGAATAAGTTTTAAATCAAACAGTTAAGCAAATTGCATTCACGATTTATGAAATCACAACTGGATGAAATCAATTCATATCACATATATGCTCATAGTTTCGAATTCCCCCCTAGCTAAGAAGGGGTTTAGTTCATCATGATCGCAAATAAGCAAAGATAATTAAATTTAAACATCAAAAGTAAAGATAGAATACACCTAGACACGCTCTAGATTTCTTCCTTCCTTCCTTTGCAAAGCTGCGGCACAATGAGGTTGAATGGTAGATGGTGGTGTTTTGAATGGTGCAGCATACACTTGTATTTATAGGGGAAGGGTGCGGCACAGACTTTTGGTGTAGGAAAAGGATTGCAAAACATAGTTTGTGTAGGAAAATAATAACACAATCCTAAGGGGAAAAGGTTATGTAATCCCAGCAGGAAATAGGACATCTAGAAGGTCAAAAACCCAAGGGATCAAGGACAAGGGTACGGCACCTTTGTAGGAGAGGATAAGGTTCCTAGAAATCAGGTTTTTATGTCTCCTAAACTGAAATGAAAACCCTTTTACAACCAGAATTAAGTTAGGAAAGGATTAGGATAGGATAAGATAAGGTTGGATAAGGTAAGATAAGGTTAGTTTGGATAAGATAAGGTTGGATAAGGTTTTGGATAATTCTCCTTCTTTATAGCTGATTCCTTATCTTCAATGACTTGAACTTATTTCTCCAACTCTTTTGCACATTCCTAGCCTCTCTTGAACTTCAAATTCGTCCATCCATCATGCTCCATACTTGTGTTATCCATTCCAAGCCCAAAACTGCTCTAAAATGCTCCAAATTGCATCTTTTTGCGAACTTTGCCAATTGGACCTACAAACACACGAAAATGACTTAAGACACTATAATAAGCAACAATTAACTAAATAAATGCAAGAAAACACACTAACTAAGTCGCATAAATATGCTCCTATCACAAATCACCCACATTATAAACTCGATCAGTGGCATGTCTATCCGCCAAACTCTTTTGTCGATCTTGGGCCGTCTTCAGGTTCGACTTAATCACCTGAACATTCTGAGTAGTCTCTTCCACTATCTCAGGGCCCACCAAAGCTCGTTCACCTACCTTTGACCAACACAAAGGTGTACGACAAGCTCTACCATAAAGTGCCTCAAAAGGTGCCATACCAATACTCGAATGAAAACCATTATTGTAGGCAAATTCCATCAAATCCAAGCGATCATGCCAAGAATCACCAAACTGCAACACTGACGATCTTAGCATATCTTCCAATGTCTGAATGGTCCTTTCAGATTGACCATCTGTTTGAGGATGATAAGTAGTGCTGTAAAGCAATCTCGTACCAAGAGCTTCTTGAAAAGCCACCCAAAACTTAGAAGTAAATCTTGGGTCTCAATCAGAAATAATACTCACTGGAACTCCATGATACTTCACAATCATCCTAATGAACAATTTAGCCAACTTGTTCAGATGATACTTCTCCCTTATTGGAATGAAGTGCGCTGACTTGGTAAGTCGATCCACAACCACCCAAACACCATCAAAACCATTTTGCGTACGCGGAAGCTTATACACAAAATCCATAGTGATATTTTCCCACTTCCACTGAGGAACGTGAAGCGGCTGCATCAACCCAAACAACATTTTCCTTTCTACTTTAACCTGTTGACAGATGATACACTTACTTACATATTCTGCAATCTCCCTTTTCATACCCGGCCAATAATAAAATGGTTGAATGGTATGATACATCTTAGTTCCTCATGGATGCATGGCATAAGCCGAACAATGTGCTTCATCCAAAATTTCCTTCTTTAATTCCTCATTATTAGGCACATACATCCTATTGTCTTGCATAAGCATACCGTCTGATTCCCTGATTCTGAAATCTTTCTTCTTACCTCTCTCAACAGCCTCAATTATCTCCTGAGATTCATCATCATTCACCTAGGCTTCACGCACATGATCAACCAAAATTGGCCTGACTTGGAAACTGGCAATAAATGCTTCCCTTCGATCTTCCATTTCCAACTTCACTCCAGTAGACCAGAAATTCGCAAGAAGAGGAACACGACAAGCATACAAAGCATTAAGTCGGCCTTGAGGTTTCCTACTCAGTGCATCAGCTACAACATTTGCACGACCAGCATGATACTCAATTGTGCAGTCATAATCACTTAGTAACTCCAACCATCTTCCCTGACGAAGATTAAGATCATGCTGAGTAAAAAGATACTGAAGACTCTTATGATCTGTAAAGATCTTACATTTCTCACCATAGAGATAATGCCTCCAAATCTTCAAAGCAAAGACAATAGCTGCTAACTCAAGGTCGTGAGTAGGATAATTCCTTTCACGAATCTTCAATTACCGAGAAGCATAAGCAATCACTCTATTATGCTGCATCAAAACACATCCCAACCATTCAATGAAGCATCACTATAAATCTCAAAATTGCCACTATCATCAGGAAGTACCAATACAGGTGCATAAGTGAGACAATACTTCAACCGCTGGAAACTCTGCTCACAATTATCATCCCACTCGAACTTAACGTCCTTCCTAGTTAGCCTCGTTAGTGGTAAAGCAATCATAGAAAAATCTTGAACGAATCGTCGATAGTACCCTGCTAGACCAAGGAAACTCCGTACTTCAGTGACGGTTCGTGGTTGCTCCCAATTCTCCACTGCTGCAATCTTTTGAGGATCTACTTGAATTCCTTGTGCCGATACAACATGCCCCAAAAATGCCACTTGATTTAACCAAAATTGGCATTTACTAAACTTGGCATACAAACGATGCTCTCTCAATTTCTCTAACACCAAATGAAGATGTCGAATATGCTCTGTTTTCGATTTAGAATATACCAAAATATCATCAATAAAAACAATGACAAACCTATCAAGATATTGCTGGAATACTTCATTCATCAACCTCATGAAAGCTGCTAGTGCATTAGTCAATCCAAATGGCATCACCAAAAACTCATAATGTCCATAACGGGTCCTAAAAGCCGTTTTAGGGACATCCTCATCTTTAATCTTCAGCTAATAGTAGCCCGATCTCAAATCAATCTTAGAGAATACACATGCACCCTTAAGTTGATCAAACAAATCATCAATACGAGGCAATGGATAACGGTTTTTAATCGTTACCCGATTCAGCTGCCTGTAATCAATACATAGTCAATACAATACTGGGGCTCCCCAAGGTGAAGTACTAGGTTGAATAAAACCTTTATCAATTAATTCCTGCAACTGAACTTTCAACTCTCTTAATTCAGCCGGAGCCATTCTATATGGAGTCAAAGATGTAGGATTCGTACCTGGAAGCAAATCAATAGAAAACTCCATATCTCTGTCTGGCGGCAATCCAAGTAAATCATCAGAAAATACATCAGGATAATGCCTGACAACTCCAACTTCCTCCACGCTACTAGGAGTAACATCATTTAACACCACATGTGCTAAGTATCCCTGACAACCTTTCGATAACAACTTCTTTGCCTTCACAGCAGAAATAACACCATGCCTCACCCCACTTCTCTCGCTCACAAACATAACCTCAGGTAGTCCAGGACGATGAAAAGTGACTGATTTCCCGTAACAATCTATATGGGCACGATTACAATGCAAACAATATGCCCCTAAAATCACATCAAAATCCACAATATCTAACGGGATAAGATTAGCTGGCATAACTACATCATCTATCATCACTGGACACCCTGGATAAACACTATCAACATGACATATGTCCCCTCTAGGCATAGCAAACTCTAAATCAAACCCTAAAGGTCTAGGATGAGGTTGTGTCATTTGAGCAAATGTATGAGAAATCACAGAGTGCGTAGCACCACAATTAATTAAAACTCTAGCAAAGTGACCAAGGATGTTTAACGTACCCATAATCAAATCTGGATGGTTCTGAGCATCTTGCAGTGAGATGTTGTTAACACGTCCTTGGGTTTGCTGTCGTCCTCCACGACTTCTGTTACTCTGATTACCTCGCCCCTGAGAACTACGTCCCTGTCCTGCCTGGCTAGATTGCCTAGATAGTCCTGCACTGCTAACAGCAACCTTTCCCTGCTGGGACTAACCTCCTTAATACCACTGAGATCCGCTAGCTGGCATAGAAGGATAAGAAGTATAACCTCCAGGATTTTGGGAATATCCAACGTGAAAATAAGGATCCTGGGAATACTGATACTGCCCTGAAGCATAGGGAGCGGCATCACCCTGATAGTGGTAAGCAACACCACCTTGACTCATCTGACCATAACTGCCTGCTCTGGGATTCTGCTGAATCGGCGCTGGAGGAGGCATAACAGACTGCTAAGGCCTCTGCTGACTCTGGGGACACTGTGCAGCTCTATGTCCTGTCTGTCTACATGTGTAGCCAGCACCACTACCTCTCCTGCACTCCCCATAATGTCTAGAATTGAAACGGCGGCATAATGGAGGACCTCAACCACCAGCACCACCAAAATCTCTCTGCCTCTGAAACCTGGGTCCACCAGTAAATCTTCCACCTCTCCTTGGGCCCGTAGCACTAAATCCTCCACTAGAAGACCTCGAGCTCGCTCCACTTTTCTTGAAATTCTGGGTTTTACGGGGTCCCAAAGTCAAAGTGTGACATCCCACATCGCCTCGGGGAGTGATCCTTAAATGTATATTTCCATCCCTACCTAGCACGAGGCCTTTTGGGAGCTCACTAGTTTCGGGTTCCATCGGAACTTCGAAGTTAAGCGAGAAGGGGGCTAGAGCACTCCCAGGATGGGTGACCCACTGGGAAGTTGCTCGTGAGTTCCCAGAAACAAAACTGTGAGGGAATGGTAAGCCCAAAGCAGACAATATCGTGCTACGGTGGTGAAGCAGGCCGAAGAAGTGATCCATCCCAGGCCGAGATGTGACACAAAGTACCCTTACCCGTATCATCTCTTCTCTGATTATCACCATTCTTCTCTTCCTCTTCTTCACTTTCACTAGGCAGATTTTCGAAGTCCTCAATCCGAACCAAAATCTCAGAAAACTCATGATAAGTGGTGCAAGGAATAGCACTGGCAAGTGTCCGCCATTTCTTCTTTGTTCCCAACTTAAAGCGACGAAGCATTTCCACCTGATTAGTAGCCACTTCTGGATCATAGCGAGATAAGTCTGTAAACTTCCTATAGTACTCATTCGCCGACATTTTCTTTTGCTTCAACTGAGTGAACTCTTGCTTCTTACGATCAATATACTCTGGAGGAATGAATCTTCTCTTAAATGTCTCCTTAAATGTTTCCCAATCAGCTGCTGCTTCAGGTGTCATAAATTTAGTCTCATTCTCCCACCAACTTGTAGGTTCTCTTCCTAGAAACCACGTAGTGGTCTCAACCCATCTACTAGCACGAAGATTCCCCTGACTCTGCATCACCTGGTAGGTATTCTCAATACGGTATAACCACTTTTCTGCCCCTTCATGACCTTCATTACCAAAGAAATGCTCCAACTTCAGATTATAAACAGTCTCCAAGGGTGTTCTCTGAGGAGGACGAAATGAAGTTTGAAAGGCATGGGCTATGGCTTCCCCTAACTAAGCTACATGGGGGAAACTGGGCTTAGAAGAAGAACGTGGATCCCTACGAGGTGGCATAGTTCTGAAAGAAGACACCAAAGATTATCAGAAAATTCACAATTTATACAGGACTGCAAACCTAAGCTCTGATACCAAACTGACACACCCTGACCTGAAAATCAGGGCGGGCTGGCCATCACTAATGTGACGTAACCATAACGCAATGCGGAAGCTATAAGATAAGAGAATTATGAATGACTAAAAGCCGAATACTAGCAGTACCATCCAAATGACATGCTAGCAAGAGTTTAAGTGTGAAATACACATAATAAGAGCATAAGATTCTAAATGCAGTCAAGTAGGACAATTACTAAATTACAACACCCGAGGTGAGTCCTACATGTGTGAAGTCCGTCAGAATAGCCGTGGGGATCCTCGTGAGCCACCAAACACTTCTAACTATAACCTGGAGGGGCGTAAAACAAGGTGAGTGGGTCAGTAAAACAAAGCTTTCAAAACATTTCCTTTATCAACATATATAACCCCTCACTGTAAAACCTGTATATTTTCCCAGAAAATAGCATATAGCATATATATCTCAACATTTTCTCAAATCATCATTCAAAATCAATAGTATGAAAGTATGCCATGCCATATGCATCAAAACAGAGTGAGGATATGCAAATATATATCAGGTAGAATAATAAATCAGCCGGAGACCCTGCAGTGCTCCTGTACGGCTAATCATATAGCTCAATACTTATGCCTGCACATGAGTTGGAACCATAAAAGTGGTCCGTATGACAGGACTTGGTGTAATAATATACTCTAGTGCAACTCTCATCAAACAGCTGTGTGACGTATCACATGTCACCTACGAGTTGGAACCACAAAAGTGGTATGTACGACAGGACTTACACCTACTTGGATCCAAGGGAGCGTGCGGTGCGGGAGATGAATATCAACATAAGCACTAACACCAGTGGTGTAGGTTATGAGCTCTCATCACAATTCACATCATCAACACAATATAACTCACCTGATACTTACATGTGCGTCCGCCGCACCATTTCACACATATGCATCATATATCCATTCATACATATCATATCAATTATATGCATAGCATTTAAAACATACTTTCAATTAAATTTGATTTCTGGGAAAATCAGTAAGTATATAGGTATATAAAGAAAGGAACTGCCCACTCACTGGTATGTTGAAGGGTCGTAACCCCCGTGACGCCTTTGATTGCGCTCGTCCTCGGGATAGGTCTCACCTATATGCGAAACAACTATAATAACGTTATTTAGAGCACATAACTAACAATACGAAATAACTTCTCATACGATGCTCAATTGGGGTGTTTGAATATACCAACATGATCTACACAACCTCACAAACATCCCCATATTTTTAAAATAATTTTTGGACTAGCCACGAGACCCCACGCGCCGGGAATGGCACGGACCCACGCGCCCCCACGCGCGGTCACGTGCCAGGCACACTAATGGTAGACCAAACGATGTCAGGAATATTCCGTTAACTGCTAACGGCATCCGTTAGATTTAACTGACGGCGTTAGGAATATTCCGTCCAAACTGACGGAATATTCCGTCATCTTCTCTGGCGACTCGCCGGCCGCCAGTGACTTCGTCAGTTTCTGGGTAACTTTCCAACTATGGTTTCTCACTCATTTTTCATCATTTTTCATGAAATTGGTACCAAAATGAAGCTCCAAGCATGTAGAACACATCTAAATAAGTTTCAAGGCTTGAAAACCACTAGATTTTACCTGAGAAAGCTCGATAGCTTGGCAAACTTTAAAAACCTTCGATCTCGGTCCTCTGACGTCCAAACTCTACCAACGAAGTACCCCGAGACTCGTGAGGACCTTCTTAAGCTCACTGTGAGCTCGAAATTCCCTAAAATGCAAGGTTTTACGTGTGCATGAACAGTGCATATTTTCGGGGTTAGGGTTTCACGTCTAATCCGAGGGTTAAAAGTTCCAAATTTGGTACCAAAATGTTCATAAGGTTGCAAGGATCAAGAATCTGTGAAGGAATGGACGAGTTCCAACTCCGTCCGTACGTGCACAGTGCACGTGAAGGAATAAACTGAGAGGGAGAGAGAGAGAGTGCTCACGGGAGAGAGAGGGAGAGTGAGGGTAGTTTAGGTGTGTGTGGTCTACAATAATCCTAACCATACAAAAAAAATAATACCATAAGTTCCCATAATTTTTCAAAACTTAGGAATATGACATAAAAACCAAATATAAATGTCACACACCTTAGCAACCTTTAGGGCAATCTCGTCATTTCACGTCCTCAATAAAATAATTCTGGGACGGGCTGTGACAGTTCAAGCACATATCTTGGAGTTTGACGTTGATTTTGAACGAACTTTGGGAAGGAAAAGGAAGGGCCAGAACCCAGCCCATCTAGTTCTAGCCCTGAACCTGAGCTTGAAGAACAAGTACTAGAAAAGGAAGAAGAGCCCACGACTCAAGTGTTGGAGGAAGCACAAGCTATGGCAGCGGACAATCGAACAATCAAGGAGCTCTCTGCTTCGGGATTGGCCAATGTCGCACCCCTATGCATTCAATACCCTAGGGCTGCCCAAGACAAGATCGATGAGTTCGAATTGAAGTCCAGTTTGTTGCACCACATCCCGAAGTTCTATGGGCTGTCCATTGAGGATCTTAACAAGAACTTGAAAGAATTTGAACTGCTTTGTTCAAGCATGACCCTTGTCAATGTCGATGGAAGCATATTGAAGATGAAGGCCTTTTTATTCTCACTAATAGACAAGGCTAAGGATTGGTTATATGAATTGGCACCTGGAACGCTTACTTCTTGGGAAAGCATGAAGAGAGCGTTCTTAGAGAAGTTTTTCCCAATATCACGAGTCATTCTCTTGAGGAAGAGAATTAGTGGCATCCAACAAAACCAAGGAGAGTCGTTTCCAGCCTATTATGAGCCCTTCAAGACGTTAGTTGCTTCATGTCCACAACACTAAATGAAGGAAGAGCTTCTCCTTCAATACTTCTATGAAGGCCTTCTTCCAATTGAATGGCAAATGCTAGATGCTTCAGCGGGAGGTACGTTGGTTGACAAGACACCTATGGCAGCAAAAACACTAATTGCAAACCGTGCATTGAATGCACAACAATATGAAGGCATTGGGCAAATGGACACCCCACGGCAGCAACTAAATGAGGTAAGTTCCACATCCGACATTCAATCTCAATTAGCTAATCTTACTTCTATTGTGTCTCAGATGGCCGAAGGGATGAGGATGCAAGGACCAAGTATGTGTGGCGTGTGTTATGTCCAAGGAGACTTCTATGAGAAGTGCCCTCAATTGATTGAGAATGGTGGATGGGAAAGCGCCAATGCGATTGGATTTCAAGGCCAAAACCAGCCAAGAAACGATCCGTACTCTAGTATCTACAATCCAGGTTGGAGAGACCACCCAAATTTCAAGTGGAGGCAGCCCCAACAACCCCAACAACAAGGAGGCTTTAGGCAGCAACCCCTGGGCTTTTACACAAAACCATACGCATCAACACAAGCCCCACAATAATCTGCCCAAAATACTTCAGGTACTTCTTTGGATATTGACAGACTTATTAAGTTACTCACCAATTTGTCTCAGGGGTAAGAAAATCAAACCAAAGCAATGCAAAACCAAGACAAAAGGGTGGATCAATTGGAAAAACAAATTGGGCAGATTGCGGAGTTTGTGGGATAGTTTCGAGAACCAGGCAAACTTCCTAGTTCAACCGTTGTGAATCCAAAGGGAGGCTTTGAATCTGCCAAGGCAATCATGTTGAGAAGTCGAAAAGAAGTAGGAACTGATCCCTAACCATCCAATTCATGATACACCTCATCCCGGAGGAGGGCGTGTCACGTGACTGCCAACACGCCTTCCTCCAGGATGGGGTGTGTCAATTCCAGCCAAAAAGAGGACGAGAAGTTGCAATTCGAGGAGGAAGAGCAAGACAAGGCTACGGCAAGGAAGGAAACAACTTTGCCGCAGCCTCCTACACTCCCTAATCCATCCAGTCCATCCACCACAGGTAAGAAAGGTTCAAATTTGATTATTTCTAATGTTATTCCTCCAAATGTACCCTTTCCTCGCAGATTTATGCAATCAAAGAAGGAGGAGGCTGAAAAGGACATTCTGGAAACGTTTAGAAAAGTTCAAGTCAATGTCCCACTCTTGGATGCAATTAAACGAGTTCCTAAGTATGCCAAATTCTTGAACGAACTCTGCACAACCAGGAAGAGGATTCCGAACAAAGGGGTGGTAAAGGTAAGTGAAAATGTTTCAGCCGTCTTGCAAAGAAAACTACCCCCTAAGTGCAAAGATCCTGGTAGTTTTACAATTCCTTGTGTTATTGGTAATACTTGCTTTGAACATGCCATTTTAGACTTAGGTGTATCCATAAATGTCATGCCCTATTCAATTTATGCATCTATGAACTTAGGTGAGCTGAAAAATGATGGTGTGATTATTCAATTAGCCGATAAATCTAATGCCTATCCAAAGGGAGTTTTGGAGGATGTTTTAGTGCAGGTTAATCACCTAATCTTTCCGACTGATTTCTATGTACTTGAGATGGAAGATTCGGCTCATTCTTCTCCATTGCCAATTATACTTGGAAGGCCATTTATGAAAACAGCCCGCACCAAAATTGATGTGTTTAAAGGGACTTTGACAATGGAATTTGATGGGGAAGTTATTAATTTCAATCTTTCTGAATCTATAAGGTAACCTAGTGATGATCATTCTTGTTTTTCTATTGATATAATTGATTCATTGGTGCAGGAACATCTCGAACAATTGAATGAAGATGCACTTGAAATGGTCATTACAAGAGGAATGGCAATAAAAAATAATGGAGCAGCAACAATGCACACCCACGACATGCATGAAGAACCTCTTGCTGTGCCCCCTCATGAAGATGTGAATAAGATGGTGGCTGCCCTAGAGTCATTACCATACCAAAATGGTAAGCCTTCACCCCCCGAGTCAATTCTTGTTTCTACTAATAAGTTACTTCCTTCAGTTGAGCAGCCACCTTCCCTTGAACTTAAACCATTACCAAGCCATTTGAAGTATGTTTTCTTAGGAGAACAAGAGACTTTGCCCATCATCATCTCCTCCACATTCCCGGCACAAGAAAAAGAGAAGTTGGTGAGGGTGTTAAGGGAGCACAAAACAGCCATTGGGTGGACCTTGGCCGACATCAAGGGTATAAGTCCCACAACTTGCATGCATCGTATACTCTTGGAGGAAGGAGCTAAACCATCACGTGAAGATCAACGCCGACTCAACCCTCCAATGATGGAAGTCGTGAAAAATGAGATAATCAAGCTACTTGATTGTGGAGTGATCTATCCCATCTCTGATAGTCATTGGGTTTCACCGGTCCAAGTGGTTCCACAGAAATCTAGAGTCACTGCGGTGAATAACAAAGAGAATGAGCTTGTGCCTACACGTATTCAAACTGGATTGAGAGTTTGCATTGATTATAGGAAGCTCAACGCCACCACAAGGAAGGATCACTTCCCATTGTCGTTCATTGACCAAATGCTTGAAAGGTTAGCGGGTTATGCATTTTATTGTTTTCTTGATGGTTATTCAGGTTATAATCAGATTGTAATAGCCCCGGAGGACCAAGAAAAGACCACTTTCACGTGCCCTTTTGGTACCTTGCTTATCGTCGCATGCCATTTGGTTTATGCAATGCACCAGCCACATTCCAAAGATGCATGGTAAGTATATTTTCAGATTATGTTGAAAAGAACATTGAGGTCTTCATGGATGATTTTAGTGTGTTTGGTGAGTCCTTTGATGATTGCTTGGATAATCTGACCTTAATATTGAAAAGATGCATTGAAACTAACCTTGTTTTAAAATGGGAGAAATGTCATTTTATGGTGAAACAAGGGATAGTTTTAGGTCACATAATCTCTGAAAAAGGAATTGAGGTTGATAAGTCAAAAATAGATCTTGTACGCTACTTACCCTCTCCTACTTCGGTAAGAGAGGTTTGTTCTTTTCTTGGTCATGCAAGATTCTATAGACGATTTATCAAGGATTTTTCAAAGATTGCACAGCCTCTATGCCGTCTCCTCCAAAAAGAAGTGGCTTTTGAGTTCAACGAGGCATGTGAGAAGGTTTTCGAACACCTCAAGGACATGCTCACTTCGGCCTCCATCATCATTCCACCAGATTGGAGCCTTCATTTTGAATTAATGTGTGATGCATCAGATTATGCAATTGGAGTTGTTTTAGGCCAAAGGAAGAACAAGCAGCCACATGTCATCTATTATGCTTCTTGGACCTTGAATGATGCTCAAGTGAACTACTCCACCACTGACAAAGAACTTCTTGCTGTTATGTTTGCTTTAGATAAATTTTGTTCCTATTTAATTGGCACTAAAGTCATTGTTTACACTGATCATGCAGCTTTGAAGTATTTGCTCACAAAGAAGGAAGCCAAGCCAAGGCTAATTCGATGGATGCTGCTTCTTCAAGAGTTTGACATCGAAATTAGGGACAAGAAAGGAAGTGAAAACGTGGTGGCTGACCACTTGAGCCGTTTGGTGCATGATGAGGAGTTAATACCTATCCAAGACACATTCCATGATGGGCAATTGCTGTCCATTGAGGTAAGTGAACCTTGGTATGCTGATTTGGTGAATTATTTGGTGTCTAAACAAGTTCCAAGCAACCTAAACAAGCACCAACGTGATAAACTTAAAAAGGATGCACGCTTTTGTGGAAATATTTGTGGAAATATTGCCCTGATCAGATTGTATGTAGGTGTGTGCATGAATATGAGTTTCATTCAATTTTAACCTTTTGTCACACTTATGCATGTGGGGGTCACTTTGGCAGACAACGCACAACACATAAGGTTCTTGAAAGTCGATTTTATTGGCCTACTATCTTTAAAGATGCTAGAACTTTTTGTATAACATGTGATCGTTGCCAAAGAACAGGAAATATAGGTAAACAAGACCAAATGTCGTAGACACCCATTCTCTTTGTCGAAATTTTTGATGTTTGGGGCATTGATTTCATGGGTCATTTTCCCTCCTCTTATGGTTTCACTTATATTTTAATTGCTGTGGATTATGTCTCAAAATGGGTGGAAGCAAAAGCCACCCGTACTAATAACTCTAAAGTGGTTGCAGATATCATTAGAACTAACATATTTGCATAATTTGGAATGCCAAGAGTTCTTATAACAGATGGTGGTTCTCATTTTTGCAATCGAACAATTCAGGTGCTGCTCAAGAAATGTAATGTCATGCACAAGGTTGCAACGCCTTATCACCCTCAAACAAGTGGCCAAGTCGAGGTTTCAAATAGAGAAATCAAGCAGATTTTGGAGAAGACCATTGGAGCCACTAGGAAAGATTGGAGCTTGCGTTTGGATGATGCATTGTGGGCATATCCCACCGCCTACAAAACACCCATTGGCATGTCCCCATTTCGGCTCATCTATGGCAAACCATGCCATCTTCCCGTGGAATTAGAGCCCAAGGCACATTGGGCTGTCAAAACATTCAACATGGACCTAGATGCGGCTGGAATGGATAGGAAGCTTCACTTGAATGAACTTGAAGAGATTAGGCATGAGGCTTATGACAATGCTCGAATTTACAAAGAGAAGACAAATGCATTCCATGACAAGATGATTCGTGGCAAAACATTCTCCAAAGGGCAGAAAGTGTTACTTTTCAATTCTCATCTTCGATTGTTTCCTAGTAAGTTGCGTTCTAGATGGGTTGGTCCTTTTGTTATTACTAATGTCTTTCCTTATGGTGCAGTCCAAATTCAAAGTTTGAAGACGGGACATGAATTCAAAGAAAATAGACACCGTTTGAAGCTATATTATGAGAATGTTGCGGAGCATGTCATGGAGGAAATCTCCCTCCATGCCGTGGGCTCCAATGAAGCTTGAATGGAGGTATTTGTCTGGCTGCAAGACGTTAAAGCAAGCGCTTCTTGGTAGGCAACCCATGCATTTAACAAGGAGA
Organism: Heteromeles arbutifolia; assembly: GCA_024362995.1. Lineage (NCBI taxonomy): Eukaryota > Viridiplantae > Streptophyta > Magnoliopsida > Rosales > Rosaceae > Heteromeles > Heteromeles arbutifolia. The sequence goes on along the minus strand of JANCRC010000002.1, from coordinate 28,955,855 downwards.
CGATGGAATTTTCACTCCATAACCAGATTTGCGTTCCTAAACCTTTCTCTTTACTGTTTTCGTTTTCATGATTTGTTAGTTGTTTGTTTGTCTGTTTATGTGTGAGTTTCTATTTGAAACATTGAGGATAATGTTTAATTTAAGTATGGGGGGGGGGTAACAAGGTGTTTTTGATGCAAATTCATGGGATTTTATCACCCATTACTTCTAAAGTTGTTTCTCACTGTTTTTAAGTGTTTTGGAGTGTTTTAGTGTGTGTTGAAGTAATCATACAAAAATTTGAAAAAAATTTGAAAAACAGTTTGAAAAATACCAAAAAGAGTCATTTTTGAGTTGTTTTTGTGTGTTTGTGTCTTAGCTACCTTCCAACGCAATGATGAGGATTTGGTTTTTAATTGCATGACTGTTAAAGATAGTTATAAACATGGATGGAAGTTTGATATGCTCTTGGTTTATGCTTTGTTGTAGTTGTTGTTTACGAATTCACATTTGATCACAAAAGGATAAATTCAGTTTTTGTAACATGCTTGAAGGAATGAACTTAAACTAACGCTACATCCTTGAGAGACTTGAGCCTATACTTCATTTGGAGAGTCATCAATCTGTGCATTTTTGTTTTCTAAAGTTTTTGCATGATCTCATTTTTCTTTGCTTGGTTACTACTTAGAAGGCGTTTGATAGGAGCATATTTATGCGACTTAGTTAGCTTGTTTCCTTGCATTTAGGTTGTTAGTTCTTAGTTATTTTAGTATTTTAAGCTATTTTTGTGTGTTTGTAGGTCGAAAGTGCAAAGTAGGCAAGAAAGTGCATTTTGGTGCCTTTTGGAGCAGTTTTGGGCTTGGAATGGATATCATATGCTTGGAGCTAAGTGGATGGATGAAATTGAAGATCAAATGAGCTTAGGATTGAATGAAGATATGAAGAATTGGATTCAAGGCAAATGAAGAATGAAGAGTTCAAAATTGGAAGCCAAAGTTTCTAAAGTTGGAAGTTTCTATTCTTGAAGGTTTCCATTCTTGAAAGTTTCTATTCTTGGCTTGCAAGTTTCCTAATCCTTCCTCACCTATGTTCCAGCCACAAAAGGATTCCAAAATATGTTAGGACATTTAATTACATGTTCTAGAAGCCTTAGACATGCCCTAAAAGGCCATGCCGCACATTCCTGTTTTGATCCTCCTCTTTTTCCGCACATATCCCTCTTTCTTACCTATTTTCTGACCCAAAATTACATTCCCTTTTGTTTCAATTCTTGCCGCACTAGGGGAGAGGATTCTTACCTATTTTGTGCCTCAAAACACTTTCCTAAATCTATCCTACTCTCTCTGCTGAATTTCCTTTCCTATTCTCTTTAATTCTTGCACCTTACTTGCCCATTTTCCATTGATTTCTAACTTTTAATTATAGGACAAAATAGCTAAGTTATTTCCTTCCCTAAAACACATCAAAACCGTGCCTTCCCCCTATAAATACATATGCCGCACCCTTTAATTGGGGGTTACACATTCTCTACACACTCTCTGCATCCCTTCCATCCACCTATCTACCCTTACACACATCCCTAACGCTCTCTAAACCCCTTTCCCGCACCATACACCTATCCATTCCTCCATACAAGCAACCCTTCAAACCATCTCCAACACCTTGTGCCACAGCAAATGAGAAGAATGAGAGCTTTCAGACGTTTTGGCATTCAAGTTGGATTGCTAGAGCATTTAGATGTTTTCTTTCTTTTGTTTTCAATGTATAAATCTGTTTACCTTTGTTTTGGGATTATGAGGAACTAAGCCCTTTTCGCTAGGGGGAGATTCAAAGCCATGAACATACTTGCAATATGAATTGATTACCTTCAGTTGTGATTTCATAAATTGTGAATTCAATTTGCTTAACTGTTTGATTGATAACTTATTCTTGTATGTTGATTGAGGGTCGACACTTAGTTTGCATGCATGAATTTGATGCTAGAGTATAAGGGAGTTTCACCTAATCGTTATGAACTTATATTCAAGTGTAGTGGAGGTCGCTTATAAATGATCGCGTTAAGTCATTTCTTGGCAGGAGTATCATGCTCATCATAGTTATGAATTCCTCGAATTCATGCTTATAGTTTTCATGAAGCTTAATGATCTTTGATTATATCTTTATTGTGCCGTTCACGTAGGGGACTTTTAGAGAATGTTTTGAATTGTTGTATGCGCTTTCCCATCCAATTCAATAACTTAAGGAAAACTTGAGGGTTAATTGAAGCGTACCTAATTAACCTGGGGTGTTGAGTTTCATGGTTTATCAAAAGAACAACTGAAAATTGATTTGTATGCAAGTGTGTCATGTGTGGAGAAGAACCCTTTAGCTAGCCCATCATCCATCCAGAAACACCCAATTTCATGCAAATCTATCTAGTTCTAGTTTTTGTTTTGTTTTTACTTTAAATTCGTCCAAAACCCAATCCCCTTTACTTTTGTGTGTCAAACTAGTTAGAATCTGTCCAACTTTGTGTTTTTAAGTGTTTTGAGTCTTTATAGTTCCAAATTCGTCCAAATTCATCCCTAGAGTCTGTTTTCAGTCTATTTGGTTGTTTTAAGTTGTTTTTAGTCAATTTAGTTGTTTTGAGTCATTAGAGTTTAGTTTTGCATTCTTTGAGTCTAGTTTAGTGTTTTAAACTTAGTTTTACGTTTGTAAGTCAATTTCAAGTGTTTTAGCAATCCCTCCTAATCCCCAGTCTAGAACGATCCCTACTTGCATCTTTACTACAATTGTCAACAAGAGGGTTTAATTTGTGTGCTGTTTTACATCGCATCAGTGTTTCATCATTTAGTTTCAAATACTAGAACTCGTACCCATTCCATTCAAAGCATGACTTTGATTTGCATAACACATGATCAAGATGAAGTTGTTTAGTGAGCCACAGCCAAATAGCTGTACCCCCCTATTTCGTATGTTTTGTAGGTTTAACCCCTTTTGAGCCTTGGTTAGCCTATGTTCTTTGCTACCCACACTAACCTTACCTAGCCTAGAATAGGACCATCCATACCCTTGTTCTTAAGGCATAGTGAAGCATGACTTAGAAGGAATTCCTTTTGATTTTCCTTTTGCAGAAAAACAAGTGTGGGGGAAGGGATTTGTGTGTGTTTGTGTGCCAAGAAAAAGAAATAACGCACGAGTTTGGTAAAGAAAAAGAAAAATTCGTGGAAAAAGAAAAGAAAAAAAGAAACGTTGTGAAAAGAATGAAAAAGAGTTGAAAAATAGGTGAGAATGAGCTCACAAGTGTTGGTTGTTGAAGAAAGGGTCCAAAAGATTGATTCTGACCTTAAATGTTGTGTGGTTCTTCCCCATGTGTTTAAAGTTGATTTTTGCATTCAAAAGTGAATTCTAAGTGTCAATTTCATTACTATGCTTACTATTGCTTTAAAAACGTTTGTCTATCCTTACCTTACGTTGTTAGCCAATCACCTTAGCCCCGTTGTAACCCTTTAACTTTTATCTTGAGTGTCGTTTGTTTCAATATGTGGAGTTTGGAATTGGTATGAGCATATGGTATCCCTGGTTCTCGCATCTAAGTAGTGGCATTCCGTTCATGAGATCATATACATGTTTATGTTAATAATTCCAGAAAATGCTTTCTTTGCTATAACATATGTGAGTACTAGTTTTCATGTTTACATCAATCTTCTCACATATACCTAGTGTAGGGTGTGTAGTCAGAAAATCTGAGTGAAAATTGAGTGCATATCTAGTAAGGAATTGAGGGATTCTCTAAGGCATGTTACTACACTCAAAACATCATTTTAATGATTAAATGCGAGCTAGTAAATGGTGACTATGATTCAGTATGTGCTTGAGGGTAGGGATGACTAAAATCTATGGAAGTAATGATTTTTGGCATGTCATGTTCATTGGAAATCCCTGAGGCAATTGTTGGAAGGTTTAGATTGTGTTTTGTTTCTTTTGTTTGTTTTGTTTTGCTCGAGGACTAGCAAAAGCTAAGTGTGGGGGAATTTGATAGGAGCATATTTATGCGACTTAGTTAGCTTGTTTTCTTGCATTTATGTTATTAGTTCTTAGTTATTTAAGTATTTTAAGCTATTTTCGTGTGTTTGTAGGTTTAAAGGGTCAAAGTAGCAAGAAAGTGCATTTTGGAGCAGTTTTGGGCATGGAATGGATAGCACATGCATGGAACAAAGGGGATGGATGAAATTGAAGACCTAAAGATGCTAGGATTCCTAGTTGAAGAAGGATTCCTAGAAGAATGAGGATTCCTACACAAAGAAGGAATGTTAGCCAAAGTTTCCTACTTTGGTTTTGACCTTTCCTAATCCTAAAGATTCACTAAGTTCCAGCAACAAAGAAGACTCCTAATCGTATTAGGACACTAAATAAGAACTTCTAGAAGTCCCAAAGGCCTTGCCACACCCTTTCCTTGTTTCCCTATCACATGCCATGCAATGGAACCCCTTCCCTTTCCTTTTCCGTGTTTCAAACTTCCTTTCCTGTTTCCTTAAACCCTTGCCCCACCCTATTACCCTTTTCCCTTTGGATTTATGACTTTGACTTAGTCTTTTCCTAGTTAATTTAGAGTTACAAATCCTAAAACATTAATAAAACTTTCTTAGCCTTTTTCCTTTATTTTCTGCCGCACCTTAGCCTTTATTCCCTAGGGTTTTTACATACTCCTCTATATATATTACCCCTGATTGCACCTCTAGAGATTCCTGGACCATTCGACATATCTCACACCACCATTCAACACAACCAAAACACATCCAAACATCATTTGTCGTGGCCTTCCACTCAACCCTTCACATCCATTCATCTTCTTAGCGATTCTTCCATACAAATCACCCTTCAAACCTTACCCTAATCCTTGTGCCGCATCAAAGAGAAGAAGGAGGACTCTTGGAGTGCTTGCTATTCACGTTTGGATTGTTGGATCATTCTTAGGTGTTTTCAATCTTTTGTTTTTAATGTTTAAGTTCAATTATCTTTGTTTTGTGAACATGAGGAACTAAACCCTACTTAGTTAGGGGGGAATTCGAAACCATGATCATATTTGCAATATGAATTGATTACTTCCAGTTGTGATTTCATAAATTGTGAATGCAATTTACTTAACTGTTTGATTTATAACTTATTCTTGTTTGTTGATTAAGGTGGCCAACTTAGTTTGCATGCAAGGATTTGAAGCTAGAATATAAGGGAGTTTCACCTAATAGTTACAAACTTATATTCACAAGCAGTGAAGGTCGCTGATCATGATCGCGTTTAGTGAATTCTTGGCAAGAGCATCATGCGTTCATAGTTGCGAATGTCATGTCAATGCTTATGATTTTCATAGAACTTAATGATCTTTGATATGTATCTCTATTATGCGTTCATGTAGGGAACTATTGAAGAATAATTTGGGTTGATGATGCGTTCATCCAATTCAATGAATGTAGGAAAATCTGATGGTTAAATTGTCCGTTCACAGTTAACTTGGGGCGTTGTCATTCATGGTTTATTGAAAAAGCAATTGGAGATCAATTTGTATCCAAGTGTGTCATGTGTGAAGAAGAACCCTCTAGCTAGCCCATCATCCATTCAGAAACACCCAATTTCGTGCAAATCTGTCTAATTTAGTTTCTGTTTTGCTTTTACATAAATTCGTCCAAAAACTCAATCCCCTTTACTTCATTTTGTCAATTAGGTTAGAATCTGTCCAAACTTGTGTTTTTAAGCGTTTTAAGTCAAGTTTAAATCAATTTTCGTCCAAAGTTGTTATTACTGTCTAGTTTGGGTCTATTTGACTGTTTTAAGCTGTTTTGAGTCATTCTAGTCAATTTTGAGTCTTTTCAGTTTATTTTGAGTTCTTTGAGTCTAGTTAAGTGTTTTTAGCCTAGTTTTGTGTTTTTGAGTCAGTTTAGAGTAGATTAGCAATCCCTCCTAATCCCTGGCCTAGAACGATCCCGACTTACATATATACTCCAATTGTAAAAAATAGGGTTTAATTTGTGTGCTTATATATTTTGCATCAGTCTAATATGCTTTTGGTTTATGCTTAGTTGTAGTTGTTGTTTACGAATTCACATTTGACACAAAGGAAAAAAATCAGTTTTTGTAACATGCTTGAAGGAAGAAACTCAAACTAACGCTACATCCCTGACAGACTTGAGCCTATACTTCTTTTGGAAAGTTATTAATCTGTGATGTTTCTTGTTTTCTAAATTCGTTGCATGATCTCATTATTCTTTGCTTGGTTGCTACTTAGAATGCATTTTCATCATTATAGTTCCAAATACTAGAACTCATGCCCGTTTCATTCAAAGCATGACATTGAATTGCATAACACACAAATAAGATGAAGTTGTTTAGTTTCCATCACAGCCAAATAGCCGTACCCCTCTATTTCATATGTTTTGTAGGCTTAACCCCTTGAGCCTTGTTTAGTGATAGGAGCATATTTATGCGACTTGGTTAACTTATTTCCTTGCACTTATTGCCTTGTTTAGTGACACCTTACTACATTCAAAAAGTTGTTTTAATTGACTAAATGTGAACTAGTGAATGGTGACTATGGTTAACTGTGTGCTTAAGGGTATGGATGACCAAAATCTGTGTAAGTGATGATTTTTAATGTGTCATGTGCATTGGAAATCCCTGAGGCAATTGTTGGAAGGTTTAGATTGAGTTTTGTTTCTTTTGTTTGCTTTGTTTTGCTCGAGGACTAGCAAAAGCTAAGTGTGGGGGTATTTGATAGGAGCATATTTATGCGACTTGGTTAACTTATTTCCTTGGATTTAGGTTGTTAGTTCTTAGTTATTTTAGTATTTTAAGCTATTTTTGTGTGTTTGTAGGTTTAAAGGACTAAAGTGGCAAGAAAGTGCATTTTGGTGCCCTTTGGAGCGATTTTGGGCTTGCAATGGATAGCACATGCTTGGAGCAAAAGGGATGGACGAAATTGAAGACCTAAAGATGCAAGGATTCCTAGTTGAAGAAGGATTCCTAGTTGAAGAAGGATTCCTAGTTGAAGAAGGATTCCTAATTGAAGAAGGATTCCTAGTTGAAGAAGGATTCCTAGAAGAATGAGGATTCCTACAAGAAGAATGAATGTTAGCCAAGTTTCCTGATTTGGTCTTAATCCGAATTTACCTAATTTCCAGCTACAAGGAGGATCTCAAATTAATTTAGGACACTTACATAAATTTTCTAGAAGTCCTAAAACCTTTCCTAAACCCCTTGCCGCACCTAGTTACCCTTTTCTTCCAAAATCTGCCACATAATTGCGTTTCCCTTTCTCTCTAGGACCTGCTGCACCTACTTACCCTTTTTCCTAGTGGGATTCTGATTTGTTACCCTTTTTCTGTTGGATATGGAGTCCTAAACCTTTCCAATTTAATTCTAAGTCGTGCCCTTTTCTTTCCCTTATAAATAAAAGTCCTTGCCGCACCAAAGAGAGGCTCTGAACACACTCTCTGCATCCATTCCATCCACCTATCTACCTATCCATCCTCTTGTTGGAGATATGCCTTGAAAGTCAATCTTTGGAAGAAACCTTTCAGGACAATGTCTGTATGTATAGATAACTCTAATACATCAAAAGGGCAAAGTCACTCATTAGGACTATCTCAAATAAACGATATACGTCCTAAATAGTGAATCCATGGACAATGGATCGATGGAAGAAGTAATCTAATGATGTTAGACTGCAGAGACCTTCTTCTCATAACCATGATGTCCAAAAGGGTTCCTGGTCATAGGATTGTCAGAGGGACACTGACAATACATAGACCAGTACATACTATGTCCTCTTCCAAGGTAGAAGGATGGCAAGTCTCATGCCATTCATGTAGTGACACTAAGACAAGTATGTAGGTGCTCATTAGGGGAATGAGTTCACTGAATACAATCAAATGAGAGTACTTGCATGGAGGTCTACTCACATGTCAAGCAAGTATCTCTACTGGTTGGAATAATGTAAGTAATCCTTTGACCTAAGACATCATAGTTGTCTTGGGGATACGTTGCTGATCATTTGATAATGAGACGTGATCACATCTCATCTTGGATGTGCTCTATGCATTGTTGGGGTCAGTGATTTATTCTCAGAGGCATGTGAATGATCAACAACGATCTCTAATCTTCGTTATGAGAGGAAGAATACTCTAAGATATGATTCGGGAATCTTCGGCCGAAGTATTGAGCGTAATGATGGAAAGCATTCCTATACGACTCAATAGAATCATATAACTTGATATGATCACATTAGGGGTTTGACATGAAGTATCCATACCCTAGTAATGTGATTATGAGTATTGTGTTAGAGAAGGATCGAGTTACGTTGTAATTCCAATTGAATAGGTTCTCCGAACAAATTCTACATTAGCTTGGGTTGCCATGATATATGATTAGATGTCACTCATGGCTTGTGACTTCTTCTAAGATGATTAAACAAGTAGTCATTAAAGAAGAAGGAGAATTAAAAGTAAGTTTTAATTCACTAAGTGATTGGAAATACTAATCAATTGGAATGGTACCAATCACCTCACTTCCTTGCTAATTAGAACCTAAAACGATTGTACACCGATGCACTCTTGTGGTGAGACAACTAAAGGATGATGGAGCTAAATTAATTGGATTAATTAAGTGTTATGATTAATTAGAAAGTCTAAAGAAATCATAGAAGCGATAAAAGATCGTTTTGGGCTTAAAGAAGAGTTTGGGTTCATTCGGGCCCATCGGGCCCAAACCCATTGGCCTTTTTTATCCAAACATAGGATGACTTGAATTAATAAAAGCCCAAAGCCCAAACAACACAAAGGGGGCCGGCCAAGGATGAGGAAAGAGAGAGAGAGAGAGGAAGTCGATTTGTTGACTCACTTCTTTGGCATTTATAAAGGAAGTTTAGTGAAAAAGTTTCATTAGGGTTTTGTGTGTTCTTTTTCACAAAAGAGAAAACAAGTCTCTCTCTCTCTCTAACACACAAGGCCGGCCACCATAAGGGAAAAACAACTAATCATCTTTCATCCTTTTTGGTTATTCCATCATCCATCTCACTACACTAGTGGGTGTGGATCTTTAGAGGTCTTCTACTTTGGAGACTAAAGGAGAAAGGAGCTCTAAAGCTTTCAAGGTGGAGGAAGCAAGGAGGGAGGCTAGACTCAAGGAGTTCCAAGAACAAAGAGCTTGGAGGTGGTCCATCCTTGGTCTCAAGTCTAGATCAAGAGGTATAAAACTATACCTTCACTTTGTTCTTCAATAATTTCTTAGATGCATCATATATGAACCTATGCTTCTTGAAGGGGATTTGCATGACTATAGCTTTGATATTATGTGATAACATGCTTCCGTTGCTCTTGTATATAAATTTTGAATTGTATATGCATGCTAGTCACTAGAAATCTCACATAAATCTCATTATTTCCCTTCAAGTGGTATCAAGAGCCAAAGGTTTATATTTGATGTGTCCTTTTGGATTTTATACATATGGGTTTTAATTTTATGTTTGACATATTATTTCTTCATTCAAAATATGTTTATCTTTTGTTTTTCAAATGTTGAAAAATGTGTATCAAGAGTTGAAAAGATATGTATGCAAAAAGTGTTTTGGATGCATGAATGAAGAGTGAGTTTTTGAACAAAATTTGGGGTTTTGTTCCATAGGGGAGGGCACGGTTTTGGGGATGTTTTTGGCTTGTGTTTGTGTTTTATTTTAATGTTACACACACACACTTTGAAGCTAGAAAGTAAAGGCCTTGTCACTTTTGTTTTTTCTTTTGGTTTGAAAAATCACCAAGAAAGTGCAAATCTTGAAATTGTTTTCATGGTTTTGTTCTTGGTGTTCAGGGTTTTGGTTTTGGTGTAAGTGGTTTTGTTTTGTATTCATACTTTGTTGTTTGAATTTGGATGATAAACTTACCATCAATAGCTTTACATTGATTTACTCCATCCTAGACTTGACTACGAGACCTTACACCCATCACACCTTTCAAGCCAACTTGCACAAGTGGTGACAAGGAAAAGCTAGGTCTTTTGCTTTATTTTGAAATTAAGGGGACAAGTATGACACACTCCCTCCCCCCCATCACATAACCGGCCACCCTATTTGATGGGTCCTCTATGGGCTATTTTGTGATTTAAAAAGTTGATTATACTTTCTAGTATTTATGGTTTGACCCATAACTTTTCATAATTGCATTTCGGCCCCACCTCTTTATGAAATTAAAATATTATGGTTTTAATTTTGTTTGTAGCTTAAACTCATCATATAATTATGCCCATATGTACTAAATCTAATTGATTATGTTGCATTCCAATTGAATTATTTAATGTGATTAAGTAGTTAGTAAAATGGTTGACTATGGACTTGTGCCTTAAACGATAATTGAGCTATGAGAAAGGCCGCAAAATTCAAATGGTTTGAACCTTGGGAATGTGTTTTAATTGCTATTTCAATTGGACCTCAACACGTTAGATGTTAATCTTTCTCTCCCTCTTAGTATATGTAATTTGTAGGAATTTGTACAAATCGGTTTGTAATTCTTATTACTTCTTTATCTCTTTCAATTAGTTGATTCCCTCTAGTACTAGACTAGAGTTTCTTTAACTATTGGTAAGGAGACATATTAAAAGGGGTTTTCATGATAGTAAGGATTTGTTGGGTCCAACGCCCTAATTAGCAATGAATGATTGTCTTTCGTTTCTAATGGCTCAATGAAAAATGTTTTAATTGGATTGAAAGCGCGTAATTAAAACGATACATTCCTCCCTAGATCTTATTCAACAATGTTGGCTCGTTGTTGAATCAACCTAATAAGTCCATAGTCATCCAAAGAGCCTAAGATAACTATAAAGTCCAAATTTAAAGGAATGCAAAAACCTTAGTAGTAGTAGTTACTTCCAATATTTGAAAAATCCGTTTTTAATATTGATTTGTTTTTTTCTCAAAACAAATAGTGGGAGTATCATACGCTACTAAACTAAAATGAACTCAATTAGTAGTTATATATATCTCCAATATTTTGAAAAATTGTTTTGATATTAATTTGTTTTGTGAAAACGAATAGTGAAGATATCATATGCCACTAATTTCATTTACTTTGGACTAGTAGTTGTAATAGGACACAATTTATTATAATTTGATTAAATAAAATAATGAGACCTTAAAATCCCTCAACCAACATCCAATATTAAGTTGAAAGCGGAGAGGTGCTTTTGAACACTTCTTCGTGGCCTTCCACCATGGTAGGCTCCAATCGTTTATGACTCATACACCGCCTTCACCCTATCATGGGGGAGTTCAAAGTATGTTCTTATACTCAGGAGGAGTCTATTTCAAACATTTGATGTGGTGAAGGTAGGCAACAAGTATGGCCGACATCGTATCATCGTGAGGCCATACTTGGACCCCTATCCGAACCGGCATGGTGGGTCAAAACTTAACTAAGAGAAATGATGCCAATATCATATCATTGCGAGGCATTGTTCTCTAGAGGACAATTAGATGGGTAATCACAAGAGGTTGTTGTGAATGGGTAGCCATACCCTCTCATTATTATTTTTGCTAGCCGACATCGTATCATCGTGAGGTGGGCTTGGTAATAGTGAGCCTCCCATAACCTGCTAGGAGCTTTCTTAGAAATCTCCCGGATTCCATCTTGAGGGATATGGGATTTACCAAAAATAGTGCGTGGTGTCATTCGGTTTAAAGACCCGAATCGTTTGACTTAATCAACAATCAAACTAATTTATTTTATTGTTATGTATTTAGATATGGTTGGAAGCACACTTGCAAAGATACTCGACAAACATCGCCTTGAGGGGCACAATTTCCCATCATGGCACCGTAATGTCAAGATTCTCCTAACCTTGGAGAAAATTGTTTACGTACTAGACAAGGCTCGTCATCACATACCTCTTGGCCCTGAGGCCACTGAGGATGAACGTGCTAACTATGACAAGCACGTTGACGTGAAATTAAATTGCACTCAAATTTAAACCCCATCAATGTAGTATGTGTAAGTAGGGATCGTTCTAGCCGGGGATTAGAAGGGATGCTAATCTACACTAATTAAACTCTAAAACACTAAACTAGACTTACAAGACTCAAAACAAACTTAAAAGACTCAAAACAGCTTAAAACAACCAAATAGACTCAAAACAGACACTAGGGAGTTATTTGGACGAATTCTAACTTTAACTTGACTCAAAATGCTAAAAGACACAAAATTAAACAGATTCTAACTAAGTTGACACAGGAAAATAAAGGGGATTGGGTTTTTGACGAATTTAAAGTAAAAACAAACTGATTAAGACACTAAACAAAGGTTGGTACGAATTTGGGTGAATTAAAGGGTGAATGGCTAGCTAGAGGATCCTTCCCCACACATGACATATATGCAACACAAATCGATTTCCAGTTATTCTTTCTATAAACCATGAACGACAATGCCCCAAATTAATCGTGATTGCACGCATTAACCTTAAGATTTTCCTAAGTTCATTGAATTTGGACGTAGCGCCGCAAACCAAATTATTCTTATCAAGTTCCCTATATGACTGCATACTAGAGATACATATCAAAGATCATTAAGCTTTGTGAAAATCATAAGCATTGACATGACATTCGTGACTATGACTGCATGACACTCCTGCCAGGAATTTACTTAACGCGATCGTGACTAACAACCTTCACTACTTGTAAATATAAGTTTGTAACGATTAGGTGAAACTCCCTTATATTTTAGCATCAAATCCTAGCATGCAAACTAAGTGTGCACCCTTAATCAACATACAAGAATAAGTTTTAATCAAACAGTTAAGCAACTCACATCCACGATTCATGAAATCATAACTGGATGAAATCAATTCATATCACATATATGCTCATAGTTTCGAGTTCCCCCCTAGCTAAGAAGGGGTTTAGCTCCTCATGTTCGCAATCAAACAAATATAGATAAAATTAAACATTGAAAACAAAGGATAGAATAGACCTAGAAAACGCTCCAGATTTCTTCCTTCCTTCCTTTGCAAAGCTGCGGCACAATGAGTGTGTGGTGGATGGATGTAGGTGAGTTATGGTAGAGGGTGGTGGTCTGAATGTAGCAGCATATGTGTGTATTTATAGGCCTAGGGATTACTTGGCCTGGGTTGTCAGGGAAAAGGATTTAGGAATCCAATCCAACAAGGAAAAGGCCATCTAGAAAGGTTGGGGCGTCAGATTTTTAGGGCTTCTAGAAAGGAGTGTTGTGGCATGTTTCTAGAACAAAAAGGCCTCCTAAAAACAGGTTTTAGGCATCCTAATATGAAAAGGAGTCCCTCTTGTAGCTGGAATTAAGGTAGGATAAGATTAGGATAGGATAAGATAAGATAAGGTAAGATAAGGTTAGTTTGGATAAGATAAGGTTGGATAAGGTTTTGGATAATTCTCCTTCTTTGTAGCTGATTCCTTATCTTCAATGACTTGAATTTATTTCTCCACTCTTTTGCACATTCCTAGCCTCTCTTGAACTTCAATTTCGTCCATCCATCTTGCTCCATAATTGTGTTATCCATTCCAAGCCCAAAACTGCTCTAAAATGCTCCAAATTGCATCTTTTTGCCAACTTTGTCATTTGAACCTGAAAAAACACGAAAATAGCTTAAATCACTATAATAAGTAGAAACTAACTAAGAAAATGCAAGGAAACACACTAACTAAGTCGCATAAATATGCTCCTATCGAATTCCCCCACACTTAGCTTTTGCTAGTCCTCGAGCAAAACAAACAAACAAACATAACCTAAACCCTCTAACATTACCTCAGGGATTTCCAATGGTATATAACCTGTTAAAAATCATTACTTACATAGGTTTCAATTATTCCTACCCTCGAACTTATACTTAATCGTAGTAGCCACTCACTAGCTCGCATCTAATCAATTAAAACAACTTTTTGAATGTAGTAACATGCCTTAGAGAATCCCTCAATTCCTTACTAGATATGCACTCTATTTTCACACAGATTTTCTGACTACACTCCCTACACTAGGTATATGTGAGAAGATTGATGTAAACATGAAAACTAGTACTCACATATGTCATAACAAAGAAGGAACTTTCTGGAATTATTAAGCATGTATAGATATGATCTCATGAATGGAATGCCACTACTTAGACGCGAGAACCAGGGATAGCATATGCTCATACCAATCCCAAACTCCACGTATTGAAACACACAACACTCAAGATAGAAGTATAGGGTTGTAACGGGGCTAGGGGTATTGGCTAACAAAGAAAGGTAAGGAAAATAAACGTTCTTAAAGTAATAGCAAGCAAAGCAATGAAATCAACACATAGAACTCCCTTCTGAATGCAGCAACCAACTTTGAACACAAAGGGAAGATTCATACAACTTTTAGGGCCAGATTCAATCTTTTGGACCCTTTCTTCAACAAACAATACTTATGAGCTCATTCTCACTTGTTTCTCAACTCTTTTTCTTCCTTTTTCACACACTTTTTCTTTTCTTCTTCTTTTTCTACGAATTTTTTTCCTTTTTTTTTTCTTTTCACCCAAACCACTAAAAACTTCCCCCACACTTATTTTTCTGCAAATGGTTGATCAAAAGGAATTCCTTCTAAGTCATGCTTCACTATCCTTAAGAACAATGGTAAGGATGATCCTAATCTAGGCTAGGTAGGGAACATGTGGGTTAACAACGGACATAGGCTCAAAAGGGTTAAACCTACAATACATATGCAAAGGGTTAAGGCTTTTTGGCTCTGGTTTTAACTAAACAACTTCATCTTGTTATTTGTTATGCACTCAATTTTATCAAGTAACTAATTTTGTGTGAAATTAAATTGCACTCAAATTTAAACCCTATCAATGTAGTATGTGTAAGTAGGGATCGTTCTAGCCGGGGATTAGAAGGGATGCTAATCTATGCAAATCTGACTCAAAAACACAAAACTAGACTTACAAGACTCAAAACAAACTTAAAAGACTCAAAACAGCTTAAAACAACCAAATAGACTCAAAAGAGACACTAGGGAGTTATTTGGACGAATTCTAACTTTAACTTGACTCAAAATGCTAAAAGACACAAAATTAAACAGATTCTAACTAGGTTGACACAAGAAAATAAAGGGGATTGGGTTTTTGACGAATTTAAAGTAAAAACAAACTGATTAAGACACTAAACAAAGGTTGGTACGAATTTGGGTGAATTAAAGGGTGAATGGCTAGCTAGAGGATCCTTCTCCACACATGACATATATGCAACACAAATCGATTTCCAGTTATTCTTTCACATATATGCTCATAGTTTCGAATTCCCCCCTAGCTAAGAAGGGGCTTAGTTCCTCATGATCGCAAATAAACAAAGACAATTAAATTTAAACATTGAAAACAAGGGATAGAATACACCTAGAAACGCTCCAGATTCTTCCTTCCTTCCTTTGCAAAGCTGCGGCACAATGAGTGTGTGGTGGATGGATCTAGGTGAGTTATGGTAGAGGGTGGTGATCTGAATGTAGCAGCAGATGTGTGTATTTATAGGCCTAGGGATTACTTGGCCTAGGTTGTCAGGGAAAAGGATTTAGGACTCCAAACCAACAAGGAAAAGGCCATCTAGAAAGGTTGGGGCGTCAGATTTTTAGGGCTTCTAGAAAGGAGTGTTGTGGAATGTTTCTAGAACAAAAAGGCCTCCTAAAAACAGGTTTTAGGCACCCTAATATGAAAAGGAGTCCCCCTTGCAACTGGAATTAAGGTAGGATAAAATTAGGATAGGATAAGATAAGATAAGGTAAGATAAGGTTAGATAAGATAAGGTTGGATAAGATAAGGTTTTGGATAATGTTTTGGATAATTCTCCTTCTTTGTAGCTGATTCCTTATCTTCTTTGACTTGGATTTATTTCTTCAACTCTTTTGCACATTCCTAGCCTCTCTTGAACTTGAAATTCGTCCATCCATCTTGCTCCAAATATGTGACAGCCATTCTTGGCCCAAAACTGCTCTAAGATGCTCCAAATTGCATCTTTTTGCCTACTTTGCTTCTTGGACCTATAAACACACGAAAATGACTTAAGACACTATAGTAAGTAACAAATAACTAAGTAAATGCAAGAAAACATACTAAGTCGCATACATATGCTCCTATCAAATTCCCTCACACTTAGCTTTTGCTAGTCCTCGAGCAAAACAAAACAAACAAAACATAACCTAAACCTTCCAATGTTCGCCTTAGGGATTTCCAATGGTACATAACATGTTAAAAATCATTACTTACATAGATTTTAGTTATCCTTACCCTTGAACTTATACTTAATCGTAGTAGCCACTCACTAACTCGCATCTAATCAATTAAAACAACATTTTTGAATGTAGTAACATGCCTTAGAGAATCCCTCAATTCCTTACTAGATATGCACTCTATTTTCACTCAGATTTTCTGACTACACTCCCTACACTAGGTATATGTGAGAAGATTGATGTAAACATGAAAACTAATACTCACATATGTATTAACAAAGAAGGCACTTTTCTGAAATTATTAATGCATGTATGTATATGATCTCATGAATGGAATGCCACTACTTAGACGCGAGAACCAGGGACACCATATGCTCATACCAATCCCAAACTCCACATATTGAAACACATAACAATCAAGATAGAAGTCTAAGGGTTGTAACGGGGCTAGGGGTATTGGCTAACAAAGAAAGGTAAGGAGAACAAATGTTCTTAAAGCAATAGCGAGCAAAGCAATGAAATCAACACTTAGAACTCTCTTTTTAAATGCAGCCATAAACTTTGATACATAAAGGGAAGATCACACATACTTAGGGCCGAATTCAACTTTTTGGACCCTTTCTTCAACAACCAACACTTGTGAGCTTATTCTCACATTTTTGAACACTTTTCATACTTTTTCACATACTTTTCTTTTTCTTTTCTTTTCCTCACGAATTTTCTTCTTTCTTTTTCCTACCCATGCCTCTTTTGATACTTGGCACATACACAAGAATCCCTTCCTCCACACTTATTTGCTGCCTAATAACGAACAAAGGGAATTCACTCTAGGTCATGCTTCACTACGCCTTAAGAACAAGGGTAAGGATGGTCCTAATCTAGGCTAGGTAAGGATAATATGGTTAACAAAGAAAATAGGCTAAATATGGCTCAAAGGGGCTAAACCTACAATACATATGCAAAGGGTTAGGCTTTTTGGCACTGGTTTTAACTAAACAACTTCACCTTGCTTTATGTTATGCTAATCAATTTTAGTTTTGAATGAAATGGGTATAAGTTATAGTATTTGGAACTATATGATGAAACACATTCTAAGTAACAACCAAGCAAAGAATGATGAGATCATGCAACGACTTTAGAAAACAAAGAATGTCAAGATTAATAACTCTCCAAAGAACGTATAGGCTCAAGTCTCTCAAGGTTGTAGCGTTAGTTTGAGTTTCTTCCTTCAAGCATGTTACAAAAACTGATTTTATCCTTTGTGTGATTACATGTGAACTCATGAATGTCAACTATAACCAAGCATAAACCAAAGAGCATACCAAACTTCAATCCATATTTGTAACTTTCTTTAACAGTCATGCAATTAAAAACCAAATCCTCATCATTGTGTTGGAAGGTTCCCTAAGACACAAACACACAAAAACGACTCTTTTTGGTATTTTTCAAAACTTTTTCGATTTTTTTTTTTCAAAATTTTCGTATTATCTTTCAAGACACATAAAAACACTTCAAAACACCCTAAAAACACTCAAAAACAGTGAAAAACAACTTTAGAAGTGATGGGTGATAAAAACCTACGACTTTTTCAATGAAAACACCTTGGTTACCCCCCCCCCCACACTTAAACCAAACATTGTCCTCAATGTTTCAAACATAGACTCACACACAAGCAAGCAAACAACACAACTAACAAACATAACAAAGATGGCAAAGTAAAAGCAATAAAGAGTAGGGTTTAGGAACGCAAATCTGGTTGTAGGACCGGAGAGTTCCGAGGTCTTCTTTATTTGCATGGGTTGCCTCCCAAGAAGCGCTTGCTTTAACATCTTGCAGCCAGACGAATCCTTCATTTATGCTTCATTAAAGGCCACGGCATGGAATTGATCTTTAAATGGAAGGTGATACTTGAAATGATTCGGCAATGGTTTAAATTCTAGTGTGGGTACCTGAATCATTAACAACATATTAGTATAAAACAAAATTGAAATTCGGGGAGGTGGCTTACCTGTTTGCTCCGACGTGAACTCAAGAATAAACACCCTTTCGAAAGTTGTAGGACTAGAAAATTCAGCCAGATTTGGTGTTTTGAGAGTTGTGGCTTGTCCCGTGTCATAAAATTCAACTTCTTTGGGCTTTGTTGTCTCATGAACATCCTTTTTGATCCATTCTTGATATTCTCCAGCCACTTCTTTTTCTTGAATCATTCTTCTTGATGTACCAGGTTCTTTAAGAAATTCAACACATTCTAGAATTTGAGTTGGTGTATTAAGAATTGGGATATCACTTTGCACCTTTGGGAAGGCTTCCACAATGTCTTTTTCACTTTCTTCGTTCTTGAAAATGATGAACCTGCGAGGGAAGGGTACATTTGGTGGAATAACATTAGATTGAACTGAATTTGAACCCAACTTACCTTGACTGGATGGCTTAGAAGCACTAGAGGTCTGCGGCAAAGGATGAGAGATGATTAGGTGTTGCGACAAGGCTTCTTCTAAGCTTGTCTTGGCTGAATCTTCCTCCTCTTTGAATAGCAGCTCTTTGTTCACTTCTAGGGTATGTTTGGATGTTTCTGGTTCAGCATCAACCTCCATACCACTTTCTAAAGTGATAGCTTCAGTGATTGCAACATCTCCCATCGAATTGACAATAGTTGAGTTGAAGAGTTTGCTTTGTTCTTGCATTTGTGCCGTGAACTCTACCATCTCTCCAAGTTGATTGTTCAATTCACCCATTGTCTTGGTATGGTCTTGCATATCCTGCACTATAGTAGTTAATAATTGAGCAATTTGGTCATTTTCCATTGGCGAATCTGAACTTGGTTGGGCCGAATATGGTTGAGGCTGTGGTGGTTCATATGGCTTTTGATAGATCTCCTCAGATGCCTGCCAATACCCTTCTTGTTGTGAGCCCTACTTCAAAGAGGTTAGTACGTCACGAATTTCATCATAACTCGTGGGCATACTTGAATTCGATTGGAATTGTTGTGGTGGAGGCTATGGTGGCTGCATAGGTCTTGAAGAAAACTCCTCATATGGCTGCCAATATTCTCCTTGTTGAACCTCCTTAGCTTGATTTTGTGAACCCTGCGCCAAAGAATTTAATTCATCAAGAATTTGATCAGAATCTATTGACGAACCTGAGTTGGGTTGGGCATATTGTATATGAGGTTGTGGTGGCTGCGCAGATCTTGAATAGAACTCCTCATCTTGCTGCCAATATCCACCTTGTTGAAATTGTTGAGGTTCCCCCCATATATAATCTGAATAATCTCTCCAATCGGAATTGTAAATGTTGGAAAACATGTTGTCCCTTGATTGGTTATGGCTTTGATAACCCCAAGCACCTCCGTTCGCAGTGAATTGACGAGTTTGATGTCCTTGCCCATAGGGTACATTAAATGTAGGGGCAGTGTGCATTGTGCTTCTTTTGGCAATTTGGGACAATTGAGAAGTAAGATTGGCCAATTGAGCTTGAATGTTGGCAATTGCCATGTCTAGTACCTGAAACAAAGAAAACAGAACAAAACAAAATCAAAACCTAAAACGTAAAAACAAAAACACAAACAGAAACACGGGGGATTAGCAAATTTGCTAATCCCCGGCAACGGCGCCAAAAATTTTGTGTGAAATTAAATTGCACTCAAATTTAAACCCTATCAATGTAGTATTTGTAAGTAGGGATCGTTCTAGCCGGGGATTAGAAGGGATGCTAATCTATGCAAATCTGACTCAAAAACACAAAACTAGACTTACAAGACTCAAAACAAACTTAAAAGACTCAAAACAGCTTAAAACAACCAAATAGACTCAAAACAGACACTAGGGAGTTATTTGGACGAATTCTAACTTTAACTTGACTCAAAATGCTAAAAGACACAAAATTAAACAGATTCTAACTAGGTTGACACAAGAAAATAAAGGGGATTGGGTTTTTGACGAATTTAAAGTAAAAACGAACTGATTAAGACACTAAACAAAGGTTGGTACGAATTTGGGTGAATTAAGGGGTGAATGGCTAGCTAGAGAATCCTTCTCCACACATGACATATATGCAACACAAATTGATTTCCAGTTATTCTTTCACATATATGCTCATAGTTTCGAATTCCCCCCTAGCTAAGATGGGGTTTAGTTCCTCATGATCGCAAATAAACAAAGACAATTAAATTTAAACATTGAAAACAAAGGATAGAATACACCTAGAAACGCTCCAGATTTCTTCCTTCCTTCCTTTGCAAAGCTGCGGCACAATGAGTGTGTGGTGGATGGATGTAGGTGAGTTATGGTAGAGGGTGGTGATCTGAATGTAGCAGCAGATGTGTGTATTTATAGGCCTAGGGATTACTTGGCCTAGGTTGTCAGGGAAAAGGATTTAGGACACCAAACCAACAAGGAAAAGGCCATCTAGAAAGGTTGGGGCGTCAGATTTTTAGGGCTTCTAGAAAGGAGTGTTGTGGCATGTTTCTAGAACAAAAAGGCCTCCTAAAAACAGGTTTTAGGCACCCTAATATGAAAAGGAGTCCCCCTTGCAACTGGAATTAAGGTAGGATAAGATTAGGATAGGATAAGATAAGGTAAGGTAAGATAAGGTTAGATAAGATAAGGTTGGATAAGATAAGGTTTTGGATAATGTTTTGGATAATTCTCCTTCTTTGTAGCTGATTCCTTATCTTCTTTGACTTGGATTTATTTCTTCAACTCTTTTGCACATTCCTACCCTCTCTTGAACTTGAAATTCGTCCATCCATCTTGCTCCAAATATGTGACAGCCATTCTTGGCCCAAAACTGCTCTAAAATGCTCCAAATTGCATCTTTTTGCTTACTTTGCTTCTTGGACCTATAAACACACGAAAATGACTTAAGACACTATAATAAGTAACAAATAACTAAGTAAATGCAAGAAAACATACTAACTAAGTCGCATAAATATGCTCCTAAACCCCAAGCACCTCCATTCGCAGTGAATTGATGAGTTTGATGTCCTTGCCCATAGGGTACATTAAATGTAGGGGCAGGGTGCATTGTGGTTCTTTCGGCAATCTGGGACAATTGAGAAGTAAGATTCGCCAATTGAGCTTGAATGTTTGCAATTGCCATGTCTAGTACCTGAAACAAAGAAAACAGAACAAAACAGAATCAAAAACTAAAACGTAAAAATAAAAACTCAAACAGAAACACGGGGGATTAGCAAATTTGCTAATCCCCGGCAACGGCGCCAAAAATTTTGTGTCAAATTAAATTGCACTCAAATTTAAACCTTATCAATGTAGTATGTGTAAGTAGGGATCGTTCTAGCCGGGGATTAGATGGGATGCTAATCTACACTAATTAAACTCTAAAACACTAAACTAGACTTACAAGACTCAAAACAAACTTAAAAGACTCAAAACAGCTTAAAACAACCAAATAGACTCAAAACAGACACTAGGAAGTTATTTGGACGAATTCTAACTTTAACTTGACTCAAAATGCTAAAAGACACAAAATTAAACAGATTCTAACTAAGTTGACACAAGAAAATAAAGGGGATTGGGTTTTTGACGAATTTAAAGTAAACACAAACTGATTAAGACACTAAACAAAGGTTGGTACGAATTTGGGTGAATTAAAGGGTGAATGGCTAGCTAGAGGATCCTTCTCCACACATGACATATATGCAACACAAATCGATTTCCAGTTATTCTTTCTATAAACCATGAACGACAATGCCCTAAATTAATCGTGATTACACGCATTAACCTTCAGATTTTCCTAAGTTCATTGAATTTGGACGTAGCGCCGCAAACCAAATTATTCTTATCAAGTTCCCTATATGACTGCATACTAGAGATACATATCAAAGATCATTAAGCTTTGTGAAAATCATAAGCATTGACATGACATTCGTGACTATGACTGCATGACACTCATGCCAGGAATTTACTTAACGCGATCGTGACTAGCAACCTCCACTACTTGTAAATATAAGTTTGTAACGATTAGGTGAAACTCCCTTATATTTTAGCATCAAATCCTAGCATGCAAACTAAGTGTGCACCCTTAATCAACATACAAGAATAAGTTTTAATCAAACAGTTAAGCAATTCACATGCACGATTCATGAAATCATAACTGGATGAAATCAATTCATATCACATAGATGCTCATAGTTTCGAATTCCCCCTAGCTAAGAAGGGGTTTAGTTCCTCATGTTCGCAATCAAACAAATATAAATAAAATTAAACATTGAAAACAAAGGATAGAATACACCTAGAAAACGCTCCAGATTTCTTCCTTCCTTCCTTTGCAAAGCTGCGGCACAATGAGTGTGTGGTGGATGGATGTAGGTGAGTTATGGTAGAGGGTGGTGGTCTGAATGTAGCAGCAGATGTGTGTATTTATAGGCCTAGGGATTACTTGGCCTAGGTTGTCAGGGAAAAGGATTTAGGACTCCAATCCAACAAGGAAAAGGCCATCTAGAAAGGTTGGGGCGTCAGATTTTTAGGGCTTCTAGAAATGAGTGTTGTGGCATGTTTCTAGAACAAAAAGGCCTCCTAAAAATAGGTTTTAGGCATCCTAATATGAAAAGGAGTCCATCTTGTAGCTGGAATTAAGGTAGGATAAGATTAGGATTGGATAAGATAAGATAAGGTAAGATAAGGTTAGTTTGGATAAGATAAGGTTGGATAAGGTTTTGGATAATTCTTCTTCTTTGTAGCTGATTCCTTATCTTCAATGACTTGAATTTATTTCTCCACTCTTTTGCACATTCCTAGCCTCTCTTGAACTTCAATTTCGTCCACCCATCTTGCTCCATACTTGTGCTATCCATTCCAAGCCCAAAACTGCTCTAAAATGCTCCAAATTGCATCTTTTTGCCAACTTTGTCATTTGAACCTGAAAACACACGAAAATAGCTTAAATCACTATAATAAGTAGAAACTAACTAAGAAAATGCAAGGAAACACACTAACTAAGTCGCATAAATATGCTCCTATCACACGTTGAGGATGATACACAAGCCAAGTGATATCTGCTGGCTTTCATGAATGAGGAGTTGCAGAGACAGCATGAGGGGATGGACAGTGCATCATCCATCATACTCCATCTTACGGAGTTATATGGTGAAGGGACGCGCAATCGTCGCTTCAACACTGTTAGTGAACTTGTGAAGACCAAAATGGTCAAGGGAGCACCAGTGCATCAACATGTACTGAAGATGATTAGACTCATTGAATAATTGGAGAACCTAGGTACTCCACTTGATGGGGAATTGGCCCAGGACTTCATCTTGGCTTCTCTTTCTGATTCGTTCTCGCAGTTCGTTATGAACTACAACATGAACAAGATGGATAGCACTCTCTCTGAGTTACTAAACATGTTAGTAACCGCTGAGAAGACTATGAAGAAAGAGAACGCTGTAGGGACTGCTGCAGTAGCCTATAACAAACCATCCCCTTCCAAGGCCAAGCCGAAAGGCAAAGGCAAAGGAAAGGAGAAGTCATCCACTCCTAAGGCCAAAGGAGGAGTGAAGAAAAAGAAGGCAAAGGAGCCCAAGGGGACTTGCCACCACTGTGGAAATGAGGGGCATTGGAAGAGGAATTGCAGGTTATACCTTGCATCTTTGAAAGACAAGCCACAAGGTATGGTTTTTGTTCTTATCTTCAATTCTAAATGTTAGATCTTCTAATCTTTATATTTGATATAAAATGCTAATCACTTATGCAATTGTATGTGGGTGATGGAGCCAAGTAGAAGATGGACGAGCAAAGAAAGGGATGGAGTGAAGAGTTCGGCCATTATTTTTTTGCTAACTACTTAGGAAGCTTGTTAGGCACTTAAAGATAGTCTTTAAACTTTCTTATTTTGCTAAAAACTTATTATGTGGCTTCATATGATGGAAGACCCAATTTTGGTGCCTATATGAAGGTATATAATTAGTCTCTAATGTAGGAGCTATTTCTTTTGTAATTAAACATTATGAATGTTTAAACTTATCATATCAATGTAATTTGATGAATGCCTTCCACTATTCTTGTTCCTCAAAGTAGTGTTATGAATTGAAAATTGTCTTGTTGTATTCTAGTTGAGATACAAGAAATGTATCACTAATATAATACGATATCCAAACCATGGATTTATCAATTAAGGATAGATCTTACATGTTGGCCATAGATGGATACATTGAATCTTTAGATTCGGTTCCAATTGCCCACATATGAGTTCTATATGAATTGAGAAAGTCTAGAGATTCCTTTATTGAAGAAAAGGAAGATCACATTATAATGACATAAGTAATACATAAGAAAAATGTTTCTTATATGGTAATCACTTACTTAACCACAATAACCAAGATCACTCTTGGTTCAATTAGTAGTTTTGAACAATTAATTGGACATTCTTAAATTGTTTTAAGAAATGTCAAATATGTTAGTGATCAAACAAATGATGAAGTGTCTAAATCTATAAAAGGTTTAAAGACTTTAGTCACTTAATAACAAGACATGAACTTGGTGGAGTTGGAACAATAAGCTTAAAAGGTTCTAAGCTACTCCACAATGTCCTCTACCCGTGTACTTCATAATTATACACTATGAATGTATAATGCAATTTCTCATTAAGGTCATGAGAAAGAGTGGGAGGTGAGAAAAGGATATAAACTTAAATTTGATTGGTTTATAGTTGTCTAAAATTAATAGTACATCACTATTATTAATGAGCTTGTAATTTTAATTGTTAAAAGGTCTCAAGCTCTTCGAAGCGTTAAAATTCGATGTTGTGTAACATTCTAAGAATAATCTATGAATGTTGGTTTCACCAACCTAGCATAAAATGGTTATATGTTGGGTGTTGTCCATCATTCTCTTTCACGAGAACAAGCTAAGTACAAAGCAAATGGACAAGTTGATGAAACAAAAGGGAATAGTTTCAAAATGAGTCACAACATATAGTTTAACAACAAGACAATCCGATTTCGACACCTCATGTAACTATAATGCTCTATGTAGTTTTAATAAGAAATTAAATCAACCACCTAGTCGGAATGGTTGAATTCCTATATCCTTAGTAGGAGCCATGCCTCCACTAATGATTTGGATAATTCTTATATGACTACTTTAAAAGGTTTTAGTATGAATAAAACTAGAAATATGGTGTTTGACACCATATAGTTTAAATGAATGGACTTGATAAAAACAAGTCACACATATCAAAAAGGGATTACTTGATAAGGAATTCTTTTGTGTATGTTCGTTTAAATAACTTGTGTTAGCTAGAGTTGTTGATTGTCCAAAATTGTTGTGATATCATCAATAAGCTAATAGATCTTAAAGATTGTCAATAGATCCAAGACAAGTTAATGGGAGCTATATGCATTCAAATCAAGAAGATACAAATGTTATGTTTTCTTAAGATTTCGATTGAATGCTTAGTTACAACAAGGTCAGTGGGAGTGATGTCATACTTTTGAGCAACATATTATGAATGAAGTCTATTTGATAGATGTAATAAATATTGATGTTACTCAAAATGACAAAATGTGACAAGGTCAATTTTAAAGTACAGACTTAAATTGGACTTATTGATACAACAAGGCTGTCTCAAGAATGTTGTATAAGGAAATTGAATCTCAAACGTTGAAGATTTGAGAAAGTATTTCTATATATATTTTAGAAAAAAAATTGCTTTCATGACCCTTATAAAGAATATGTCACAAAATCACAAAAGGAACACATGTATGGACTTGTGAGATGATATCCAAAAGTGAAAAACATAAGGGTTGTCACTTTAAGATATTACTATAGCCCAGGATCAGAACCATAGCAACTGATAGAATATTATTACCTTTGAGAAAGGAACTTCAGAGTGAGACTTTGGAAGCGTGCATTCACTTAGGTTATAAACCAAAGTGACAATAACCCATTTTAACAAATGGAACTTCATGATGGATGAAGTACTAATCATAAGAAAGTATTGTTAGTATGGTACTACAATGGTCTCAAGGTTGGAGCAAAGTTTGTATAAAGTATACAAACAAAATATATGTCGATATATTTTAAAGTTTTAGAAACTGCTTCAAAAGATGTTTCGAATAGACGAGGTTCATTTTAAACCAATGATTGAATCCAAACCATAAGGTCGTTAGTAGGATACTACGACGTAATGGGGCGATAACTCAAGCCATGGAATCAAGGTCTCATCAAAGTATTTGAACACAAAGAAGAGACAACATTAAATGTTTTGGAAACATTTAATAAGTAAATCCTTTTAAGTTAAAAGGATTAATGCATAACCTAGTTAACCTACGAGCTCAAGTTCACTCGACTAGCATCTATAAGATGCAATACAGATTGACTTTAGTGCAAGTGGGAGATTGTTGGAGATATGCCCTGAAAGTCAATCTTTGGAAGAAACCTTTCAAGACAATGTCTATATGTATAGATAACGCTAATACATCAAAAGGGCAAAGTCACTCATTAGGACTATCTCAAATAAATGATATACATCCTAAATAGTGAATCCATGGACAATGGATCGATGGAAGAAGTAATCTAATGATGTTAGACTGCAGAGACCTTCTTCTCATAACCATGATGTCCAAAAGGGTTCCTGGTCATAGGATTGTCAGAGGGACACTGACAATACATAGACCAGTACATACTATGTCCTCTTCCAAGGTAGAAGGATGGCAAGTCTCATGCTATTCGTGTAGTGACACTAAGACAAGTATGTAGGTGCTCATTAAGGGAATGAGTTCACTGAATACAATCAAATGAGAGTACTTGCATGGAGGTCTACTCACATGTCAAGCAAGTATCTCTACTGGTTGGAATAATGTAAGTAATCCTTTGACCTAAGACATCATAGTTGTCTTGGGGATACATTGCTGATCATTTGATAATGAGACGTGATCACATCTCATCTTGGATGTGCTCTATGCATTGTTGGGGTCAGTGATTTATTCTCAGAGGCATGTGAATGATCAACAAGGGATCTCTAATCTTCGTTATGAGAGGAAGAATACTCTAAGATATGATTCGGGAATCTTCAGCCGAAGTATCGAGCGTAATGATGGAAAGCGTTCCTATACGACTCAATAGAATCATATAACTTGATATGATCACATTAGGGGTTTGACATGAAGTATCCATACCCTAGTAATGTGATTATGAGTATTGTGTTAGAGAAGGATCGAATTACATTGTAATTCTAATTGAATAGGTTCTCCGAACAAATTCTACATTAGCTTGGGTAGCCATGATATATGATTGGATGTCACTCATGGCTTGTGACTTCTTCTAAGATGATTAAACAAGTAGTCATTAAAGAAGAAGGAGAATTAAAAGTAAGTTTTAATTCACTAAGTGATTGGATAAATACTAATCAATTGGAATGGTACCAATCACCTCACTGCCTTGCTAATTAGAACCTAAAACGATTGTACACCGATGCACTCTTGTGGTGAGACAACTAAAGGATGATGGAGTTAAATTAATTGGATTAATTAAGTGTTATGATTAATTAGAAAGTCTAAAGAAATCATAGAAGCGATAAAAGATCGTTTTGGGTTTAAAGAAGAGTTTGGGTTCATTCGGGCCCATCGGGCCCAAACCTATTGGCCTTTTTTATCCAAACATAGGATGACTTGAATTAATAAAAGCCCAAAGCCCAAACAACACAAAGGGGGCTGGCCAAGGATGAGGAAAGAGAGAGAGAGAGGAAGTCAATTTGTTGACTCACTTCTTTGACATTTATAAAGGAAGTTTAGTGAAAAAGTTTCATTAGGGTTTTGTGTGTTCTTTTTCACAAAAGAGAAAACAAGTCTCTCTCTCTCTCTAACACACAAGGCCGGCCACCATAAGGGAAAAACAGCTAATCATGTTTCATCCCTTTTGGTTATTCCATCATCCATCTCACTACACTAGTGGGTGTGGATCTTTAGAGGTCTTCTACTTTGGAGACTAAAGGAGAAAGGAGCTCTAAATCTTTCAAGGTGGAGGAAGCAAGGAGGGAGGCTAGACTCAAGGAGTTCCAAGAACAAAGAGCTTGGAGGTGGTCCATCCTTGGTCTCAAGTCTAGATCAAGAGGTATAAAACTATACCTTCACTTTGTTCTTCAATAATTTCTTAGATGCATCATATATGAACCTACGCTTCTTGAAGGGGATTTGCATGACTATAGCTTTGATATTATGTGATAACATGCTTCCGTTGCTCTTGTATATAAATTTTGAATTGTATATGCATGCTAGTCACTAGAAATCCCACATAAATCTCATTATTTCCCTTCACCTCTACCACCCATCACCACCCATTCTACACACCTTAATGACAGGAGCATATTTATGCGACTTAATTAGCTTATTTCCTTGCATTTAGGTTGTTAGTTCTTAGTTATTTTAGTATTTTAAGCTATTTTCGTGTGTTTGTAGGTCCAAAGGGCTAAAGTGGCAAGAAAGTGCATTTTGGTGCCTTTTGGAGCAGTTTTGGGCTTGGAATGGATATCACATGCTTGGAGCTAAGTGGATGAACGAAATTGAAGATCAAATGAGCTTAGGATTGAATGAAGATGTGAAGAATTGGATTCAAGACAACTAAAGAATGAAGAGTTCAAAATTGGAAGCCAAAGTTTCTAAAGCTGGAAGTTTCTATTTTTCACTTGGAAGTTTCCTAATCCTTCCAAACCTACATTCTCTTTTCTCCACAACCTTGTCGCACAAGGGATCCTCTCCTTGCCTAATTTCTGAACCAAAATCACATTCCTTTTCCTATTTTCTGCCATAAACCACTTTCCTTTTCTTCCAAGATCTGTGCCGCACCTATCATTTCCTTTTCTCTTTAATTTCTGACTTTTACTTCTTGTAGGACAAATTAGCTAAGTTATAAACCTTTCCTATTATTTTATGAATACCCTAGCCCTATAAATAAGGCATTTGCCGCACCATTCAAAGAGGGCAGAACACATTCTCTGCATCCATTCCATCCACTTATCTACCTATCCATCCTCTACCACCCATCACCACCCATTCTACACACCTTAACCCCTTGTGCAGCAGCTTTACAAAGGAAGAAGGAGAGGATTATCTTGGAGCCGTGCCTTGCCATTCAAGATGTTGGATTGTTGGAGCGTTTCTAGGTGTAATCTATCTTTGTTTTCTACGTTTAAACCTGATTATCTTTGTTTAGTTACAAGTATGAGAGCCTAAACCCCTCTTAGCCAAAGTCATGAACATATT
Source organism: Heteromeles arbutifolia (assembly GCA_024362995.1). NCBI lineage: Eukaryota > Viridiplantae > Streptophyta > Magnoliopsida > Rosales > Rosaceae > Heteromeles > Heteromeles arbutifolia. The sequence continues at coordinate 28,926,434 of JANCRC010000002.1, read as the reverse complement.
TACAATATGAATTGATTAATTCCAGTTGTGACTGCATAAAGTGTGAATGCAATTTGCTTAACTGTTTTATTCAAAACTTATTCTTGTATGTTGATTAAGGAGGCCTACTTAGTTTGCATGCTTGAATCTGATGCTATAATATAAGGGAGTTTCACATAATCGTTACAAACTTATATTCACAAGTAGTGAAGGTCGCTAGTCACAATCGCGTTAAGTTTAATTCCTGGCACGAGTATCATGATGTCATAGTTACGAATGTTTTGTCAATGCTTATGATTTTCATAAAGCTTAATGATCTTTGATTGTATCTCTATTATGATGTGCATGTGCGGAACTTTTGAAGAATGCTTTGGGTTGTCGAATGATGTCCATCCAATCCAATAACTAAAGGAAAATCTGAGGGTTAATTAGTGATGGCATGGTTAATCTAGGGCATTGTCATTCATGGTTTATTGAAAAAGCAACTGGAGATTGATTTGTATGCAAGTGTGATATGTGTGGAGAAGAACCCTCTACCTAGTCCATTATCCATCCAATTTAATCTAATTTCATGCAAATCTATTTAGTTTTAGTATCTGTTTTGTTTTTAGCTTAATTTCGTCCAAAACCCAATCCCGCTTTACTTTCTTGTGTCAACTTAGTTAGAATCTGTCTAAACTTGTGTCTTTTAGTGTTTTGAGTCTAGTAAAGTTAGGAATTCGTCCAAAGTACTCTCTAGTGTCTGTTTTGAGTCTATTTGGCTGTTTTAAGCTATTTTGAGTCTTTTAAGTTTGTTTTGAGTCTTGTGAGTTTTGTTAAGTGTTTTTAAGTCTTATTTTGTGTTTTTAAGTTAGTTTAGAGTAGATTAGCAATCCCTCATAATCCCCAGTATAGAATGATCCCTACTTCCATCTTTACTACAACTGTCAACAAGAGGGTTTAATTTGTGTGCTGTTTTACATCGCATCACTTAACCCCTTGTGCCGCAGCTTTACAAAGGAAGAAGGAAATGATTATCTTGGAGCCGTGCCTAGCCATTCAAGACGTTGGATTGTTGTAGCGTTTCTAGGTGTAATCTATCTTTGTTTTCTATGTTTAAATCTGATTATCTTTGTTTAGTTACAAGTATGAGGAACTAAAACCCTTTTGGCTGGGGGGAGATTCAAAGCCATGAACATGCTTGTAATATGAATTGATTACCTTCAGTTGTGATTTCATGAATTAAGAATTCAATTTGCTTAACTGTTTGATTGATAACTTATTCTTGTATGTTGATTAAGAGTGCACACTTAGTTTTCATGCATGAATTTGATGCTAGAATATAAAGGAATTTGACCTAATCATTATGAACTTATATTCATGTGTAGTGGAGATTGCTTATAAACAATCGTGTTAAGTGAATTCTTGGCAGGAGTATCATGCTCATCATAGTTACGAATGCCTCGTCAATGCTTATAGTTTTCATGAAGCTTAATGATCTTTGATTGTATCTCTATTGTGTTGTTCACATAGGGGACTTTTAGAGAATGTGTTGAATTGTTGTATGCGCTTTCCCGTCCAATTCAATAACTTAAGGAAAACTTGAGGGTTAATTTAAGCGTACCTAATTAATGTGGGGTGTTGAGTTTCATGGTTTATCAAAAGAACAACTGAAAATCGATTTGTATGCAAGTGAGTCATGTGTGGAGAAGAACCCTCTAGCTAGTCCATCATCCATCCAATTTAATCCAAATTCGTGCAAATCTGTCTAGTTCTACTTTCTGCTTGTTTTTACTTTAATTTCTTTCAAACCTAATTCCCCTTTAATTAAGTGTGTTAGATTAGTTAGAACTGTGTTTAAATCTATGCAAATTAGTGTTTTGAGTCTTACTAGTCTAGAATTCGTCCAAATCAGTCCCTAGTGTCTGTTTTGAGTCTTTTTGGTTGTTTTAAGCTGTTTTGAGTCTTTTAAGTTTGTTTTGAGTCTTGTGAGTCTTGTTAAGTGTTTTTAAGTTTGTTTTTGTGTTTTTGAGTTAGTTTTAAGTAGATTAGCAATCCCTCCTAATCCCCGGCCTAGAACGATCCCTACTTGCATCTTTACTACAACTGTCAACAAGAGGGTTTAATTTGTGTGCTGTTTTACACAGCATCATTTAGCCTATGTTCTTTATTACCCTCGTTAACCTTACCTAGCCTGGAATCCATACCCTTGTTCTTAAGGCATAGTGAAGCATGACTTAGAAGGAATTCCTTTTGATTGTGCTTTTGCAGAAAAACAAGTGTAGGGGAAGGGATTTGTGTGTGTTTGTGTACCAAGAAAAAGAAATAAGGCACGGGTTTGGTAAAGAAAAAGAAAAATTCGTGGAAAAAGAAAAAAAAAAGAAAAAGTTGTGAAAACAATGAAAAAGAGTTGAAAAATAAGTGAGAATGAGCTCACAAGTGTTGATTGTTGAAGGAAGGGTCGAAAACATCAAATCTGGACCTAGAACGTGTAAATCTCCCCTTTTTGTGTTTAAAGTTGATTTCTACATTCAAAACTGAATTCTAAGTGTTGATTTCGTTGCTTTGTTTACTATTTCTTTAAGAACCTTTGTTTTTCCATATGCTTTCTTTCTTACAAAACACCCTTAGCCCCGTTACAACCCATTGACTTCAATCTTGAGTGTTGTGTGTTTCAATATATGGAATTTGGAATTGGTATGAGCATACGGAATCCCTGGTTATCGCTTCTAAGTAGTGGCATTCCGTTCATGAGATCATATACATGTCATATTAATAAAACCAGAAAGTGCTTTCTTTGTTATAAACATATGTGAGTACTAGTTTTCATGTTTACATCAATCTTCTCACATATACCTAGTGTAGGGAGTGTAGTCAGAAAATCTGAGTGAAAATTAAGTGTTTATCTAGTAAGGAATTGAGGGAATTCTCTAAGGCATGTTACTACATTCAAAATGTTGTTTTAATGGATTAATTGCGAACTAGTGAATGGTGACTGTGATTAAGTATGAATTCAAGTGTAAGGATGACCAAAATCTGTGTAAGTGATGATTTTTAATATGTTATGTTCATTCAAAATCCCTGAGGTAAATGTTGGAAGGTTTAGATTGAGTTTTGTTTCTTTTGTTTGTTTTGTTTTGCTTGAGGACTAGCAAAAGCTAAGTGTGGGGGAATTTGATATGAGCGTATTTATGCGACTTAGTTAGCTTGTTTTCTTGCATTTATGTTATTAGTTCTTAGTTATTTCGGTATTTTAATCTATTTTCGTGTGATTGTAGGTTTAAAGGGTCAAAGTAGCAAGAAAGTGCATTTTGGAGCAGTTTTGGGCATGGAATGGATAGCACATGCATGGAGCAAAGGGGATGGACGAAAGTGAAGACCTAAAGATGCAAGGATTCCTAGTTGAAGAAGGATTCCTAGAAGAATGGGGATTCCTACTCAAAGAAGGAATGTTACCCAAAGTTTCCTACTTTGGTTTTGACATTTCCTAATCCTAAAAATTCCCTAAGTTCCAGCAACAAAGAAGACTCCTAACCATATTAGGACACTAAATAAGAACTTCTAGAAGTCCCAAAGGCCTTGCCGCACCCTTTCCTTGTTTCCTCCTCCTTGCCGTGCAAGGGAGAGTCTTTCTTTCCTATTTTCTGCATTAAATCACATTCCTCTTTTCTTCCCATTCCTTGCCACACCTACTTACCCTTTTCTTCATAGGATTCTGATTATTTACTTTTTCTTGGAGGATTTGGACTTCAATACTGATTCTAAAAATTAATGAAGGCCTTAACTTTCTTTCCCTTTAATTAAACCCTCTTTGCCGCAGCATAGGGGATTACCATTCCCCATTCGACACATCAAAAAACACATCCCCAGCCATTCTCTTAAACAATTCACCACTCAAACCATCAACCATACCTTGTGCCGCAGCAAAGAGGAAGAAGGAGAGCCCTTGGACGTGCTTGCCATTCAAGTTGGATTGCTGGAACGTTTTAGGTGTAATTCATTCTTTGTTTCCAATGTTTAAGTTTATTTAACTTTGTTTTGCTGTGAACATGTGGATTAGCTAGGGGGAATTCGAAACCATGATTATACTTGCAATATGAATTGATTACATTCAGTTGTGAATTCATAAGTTGTGAATTCAATTTACTTAACTGTTTGCATTAAAACTATTTGTGTATGTGGGTTGAGAGTGCACACTTAATTTGCATGCATGAATTTGATGGTAGAATGTAAGGGAGTTTCACCTAATCGTTATGAACTTATATTCACTAGTAGTAAATGAAGGAAAATTTGTGAAAAACATGTTCATTTGAGCAACATCTATGGCATGCAATTAACATTTAAAGGCGGAATCATGCTTGTATGCACTCAAAACAAAACATTACCCATGAAATTCAAAGCCTAGTAGTTATGGTGAACCAAGACTCAACTCAAATCTTAAAGAAAGGAGTTGAGAAACTTTTATACCTTTGAAGCACCTCTTTGCTTAGCAAAGGTTAATCACCCATGTGAGGGCCTTCTTTCCTTTGTCTCCTTGCTCCTTGGCTCCATGGATATGGATGGAAGAATTGATTCTCCAAAAGTCCCCAAGGTAGGAGACCCCTAATTTTCGACACCAAGGATGGTGAAGGAAGAAGATGAGTGACCTTGGAAGAGGCAGGATTGCTAGCTAATCTCCTCCAAGGGGGCCGCCCTCCTAGAGAGAAAGGGAGAGACCTGTTCTCTCCAATTTTCTCCAAAAGAAACCCTAAATGAATTTTGGCTATAAAGTTCTTTATATAGTCACTTCACTTAAGTGACTAAAAGAACAAAACCCTATTTTTCATCACATGGCCGGCCTACCATAGGCATTTGGCTGTTTGGGCCCTTTTAAATCTCAAGTCATTTAAGTTGTCATACAACTTAAGTTAATGGGCTTAACATTCGAAGCCCATTAGGCCATGAGCCCCAAAACTAACCCGAGGTCTAAAACGAACTTATTCATTTGATTAATTAACATATTAATTAATCCTAGCCATAAATAATTAAACCATTTAATTATCCTTACTCATCTTCGTAATATCCTTCAATCATTACCTTACACGGTGTGCGATCCATTAGGTTCCTTTTAGCGAGGCAGTGGGCGATTAGAACTCTTACTAATCGATTGTGAATTGAAACTTACTTTCAATTCTCCCTTTAGTGATTATACATCTTCAGGGCTTCCACAAGCCATGAGTGACACCTAGCAGTATGTCATGGCTACCCAAGCTAATCAGAAGAGGTTGGAGAACCTATTCAGTTTGGGATTACAATGCAATACGGTCTTTCTCTAATACAATACTCTTGACCACATTGTTTGGTTTAATAGTTTATTCATGTCTACTATCCAATGTGATTCTCTTACTTATATGATTACCTTGAACGTGATTTGGAACAACTTCCTAAATCTCATTCATACTCTGGCCAGAGATTCTAAATCATATCATAGAGTATTCTCCCTCAACGTTTGAAGGTTAGAGATCCCTTGTTGCGCATTCACTTGCCTCCATGGCCAAGTGGCTTAACCCCAACTATGTTGTGGACACCCTCTGATGGAGTGACTTTGACATAGCCAAAGATCAAGGACCTAACCACAAAACAACTATGATGCCTCAGGTCAAAGGACTACTTTGCATTATCCCAACCAGGAGTTCTCATGTGACATGAGTATGAGCACTCCTTGTTGATCGCGTTCAGTGGACTCATTCTCTATTGAGCACCTACGTACTTGTCTTGGTGTCAGTCACACCATTGACTCGAGACCAGTCACTCTCCCTAAGAGAAGACATATGACGTACTGATCTTAACGGACTGTCAATGCCCAATTGGCAATCTTATGATCAGGAACTTTTAGGATATGTATTTGAAAGAGAATGGTCTCATGAATCTAACTTCTTTAGATCACATTCTCCTTATTACATATTCCTTGGACTTATCGTTTAAGCATATAACATTTATATGAGACAGCTTAAAACAATAAAGGTTGCTAGTCACAATCGCACTAAGTAGATTCCTGGCAGGAGTATCATGCGCTGTCATAGTTACGAATGCCTTGTCAACGCTTATGATTTTCATAGAACGTAATGATCTTTGATTGTATCTCTATTATGCACTTTCATGTAGGGAACTCTTGAAGAATAATTTCATTGCAATGCGCTATTTCTGTCCAATTCAATGACATAAGGGAAATCTGATGGTTAATTTAAGCGTACCTAATTAACTTGGGGCGTTGAGATTCATGGCTTATTGAAAGAAACAACTGGAGATTGATTTGTATGCAAGTGTGTCATGTGTAGAGAAGAACCCTCTAGCTAGCCCATCATCCATTCAAAACACCAATTTCGTGCCTAAATCTGCCTAGTTCTTAAGTTTTTGCACTTTACTTTGTTAGTTTTCAAATTCGTCAAAACCAAACCCCCCCTTTACTTTAAAGTGTCAAATTGGTTAGAATCTATCCAACTTTGTGTTTTTAAGTGTTTTGAGTCAAAGTAAAACCAATTTTCGTCCAAAATCACCCTTAGTGTCTGTTTTGATTCTAATTAGTTGTTTTCAGCTGTTTTGAGTCATTCTAGTTAGTTTTGAGTCTTTTTAGTTTGTTTTGAGTTCTTTGTGTCTATTTAAGTGTTTTTAGCCTAGTTTTGTGTTTTTGAGTCAGTTTAGAGTAGATTAGTAATCCCTCCTAATCCCCGGCCTAGACCGATCCCTACTTACATTCTTTACTACAATTGACAACAAGAGGGTTTAATTTGTGTGCTTATATATTTCACATCAGCAAGGGCATTTTGGAGGAGTTTTGGGCACTAAATGGATAGCACATGCTTGGAGCAAGGTGGATGGATGAAATTGATGTTCAAGAAGGATTAGGAATGTGCTTGAAGACTTAAGTCAAAGATTTTGAAGAAACGAATCAGTTTAGAAGAACGAATGTTAACCAAGTTTCCTGATTTGGTCCTAATCCAAATTTACCTAATTTCCAGCTGCAAAGAGGATCTCAAATTAATTTAGGACACTTAATTACTTGTTCTAGAAGTCCTAAACTTGCCCTAAATTCCACGCCGCACCACCCTAGGACTTGCTTCTTCCTTGCCGCACCAAATCTGCACAAACACATCACACTTTCCCTTTTCCCCCTTCCTTGCCGTGCAAGGGGACCTTGTTCTTTCCTATTTTATGCCCCAAAACACATTCCTCTTTTCTTCCTAAGCCTTGCCACACAAGGGATCACTTTCCTTTCCCTTGCCGCATCTTACATTCCTATTTCTCTTTAAATTCTGACCTTACTTGCCACCAATTGATTTCTGACTTTTAATCCTTGTGGGACAAAATAGCTAAGTTTTATTCACTTTCTCTAAGCCTTGCCGTGCCTTAGCCTATAAATACTTAATCTTTTCAGCCTTGAAAGCACTTACACATCCCTGACCATTCTACACACTTTCTGCCCCATCCTATCCCCATCCATTCCATCCACCTATCTACCTATCCATCCTCTACCACCCATCACCACCCATTCTACACGCCTTAACCCTTGTGCTGCAACAAAGAAGAAGAAGGAAGTCACCTTGGACGTGCTTGCCATTCAAGATGTTGGATTGTTGGAGCGTTTCTAGGTGTTTTCAATCTTTTGTTTGTCAATGTTTAAATTAATTTGTCTTTGTTTTCCTGTGAATATGAGGAGCTAAATTCCTTTTGGCTAGGGGGAATTTCAAAGCCATGAACATATTTGCAATATGAATTGATTACATCCAGTTATGATTTCATAAATCGTGAATGCAATTTGCTTAACTGCTTGATTGATAACTTATTCTTGTATGTTGATTAAGAGGGCCCGCTTAGTTTGCATGCATGAATTTGATGCTAGAATATAAGGGAGTGTCACCAAAACATTACAAACTTATATTTACAAGTAGTGGAGGTCGCTTATAAACTATCGCGCTAAGTGAATTCTTGGCAGGAGTATCATGCTCATCATAGTTACGAATGCCTCATCAATACTTATAGTTTTCATGAAGCTTAATGATCTTTCATTGTATCTCTATTGTGTTGTTCACGTAGGGGACTTTTAGAGAATGTTTTGAATTTTTGTATGCGCTTTCCCATCCAATTCAATAACTTAAGGAGAACTTGAAGGTTAAAAAAGTGCAGTCACGGTTAACCTGGGGTGTTGAGGTTCATGGTTTATCGGAAAAGCAACTGGAAATCGATTTGTATGCAAGTGTGTCATGTGTGGAGAAGAACCCTCTAGCTAGCCCATCATCCATTAATTTACCCAATTTCGTCCAAGCTTTGTCTAAGTTTAGAATCTATTTGTTTTTACTTTAAATTCATCCAAAGTACTCCCTAGTGTCTGTTTTCAGTTTATTAAGTATTCCCTAGTGTCTGTTTTCAGTTTATTTGCTTGTGTTGTGCTGTTTTGAGTCATTCTAGTTAGTTTTGAGTCTTTTCAGTTTATTTTGAGTTATTTGAGCCTAGTTAAGTGTCTTTAGCCTAGTTTTGTGTTTTTAAGTCTTGTTTAGTGGTTTTAAGTCAGTTTTGCATAGATTAGCAATCCCTCATAATCCCCGGTCTAGAACAATCCCTACTTGCATCTTTACTACAACTGTCAACAAGAGGGTTTAATTTGTGTGCTGTTTATTTTTGCCGCCGTTGCCGGGGCACTTGCATACAAATCGATCTCCAGTTCCTTTTTCAATGAATCATGAATCTCAACACCCCAGATTAACAGTGAACATCACTAATTAACCCTCAAGTTCTCCTTAAGTCATTGAATTGGATACGCATCGTCAACCAAATTATTCTTCAAAGGTTCCCTACATGAACATCATAATAGAGATACAATCAAAGATCATTAAGTTTTGTGAAAACTATAAGCATTGACAAGGCATTCGTAACTATGAACAACATGATACTCCTGTCAGGAATTTACTTAACGCGATTGTGACTAGCAACCTTCACTACTTGTGAATATAAGTTTGTAACTATTAGGTGAAACTCCCTTATACTCTAGCATCAGATTCATGCATGCAAACTAAGTGTGCACCCTTAATCAACATAAAAGAATAAGTTTTGAATCGAACAGTTAAGTAAATTGCATTCACGATTCATAAAATCACAACTAGAAGTAATCAATTCATATTGCAAATATATTCGTGGTTGATAGGAGTATATTTATGCGACTTAGTTAGCTTGTTTTCTTGCATTTATGTTGTTAATTCTTAGTTATTTTAGTATTTTAAGCTATTTTCGTGTGTTTTTAGGTCCAAAGGGCTAAAGTGACAAGAATGTGCATTTTGGTGCATTTTGGTGCATTTTTGGGCTTGGAATGGATCACATATGCATGGAGCAAGGTGGATGGACGAAATTGAAGACCAAAAGAGGCTAGAAGTCAAGAGAAGTCAGAATGGAAGCTTGGAGGACAAGGAAAGACACAATTTGACCATCTCCTACAAAAGTGGCGCTTTGTCCCCTTTGTGTTCCCTCCTTGTGCAGCATTTCCCCTTGATAGGAGCATATCTATGCAAATTAGTTAGCTTGTTTTCTTGCATTTATGTTGTTAGTTCTTAGTTATTTATGTATTTTAAGCTATTTTCGTGTGTTTGTAGGTCCAAAGGGTTAAAGTGACAAGAAAGTCCATTTTGGTGCATTTTGGAGCAGTTTTGGGCTTGGAAATGATATCACATGCTTGGAGCAAGGTGGATGGACGAAATTGAAGACCAAAAGAGGCTAGAAGTCAAGAGAAATCAGAATGGAAGCTTGGAAGACAAAGAAAGACACAATTCAACCATCTCCTACAAAGGTGGCGCCTTGTCCGCTCTTTGTCCCTTCCTTGTCTCCTCCTTGTGTAGCAATTCCCCTTGCCATGTTTCCCTATTCCCAAATTGTGTAAAACCTTTCCCTTCTTCTCTAGGACATGGCTGGACACATTCCCTCTCTCTTTTGGACAATGCCGCACCTTCCTTACCCCTTTTCCTTCCTTGCCGCGCAAAGAAGGGCTATTTCCTTTCCTTTTGGGTTTTGCCGCATATCCTGTCCCTTTTCCCTTAGGATTCTGATTTTATTTCCCTTTTCTTAGTGGATTTGAATTAATTTCTGTAAACCAAATTAAGTTAGGGTTTTGATTTCCTAAAACCTTTAAAAAGAAAGGCTTGTGCCGCAGCATAAAGGGAGCCAATTGGAGAATTCTACACACTCACTCACTTCCATTCATACTCTCTGCTATTATTCCATACAAATCACCCTTCATACATCCCTCTCAACCTTGTGCCGCTGCAAAGAAGAAGAATGAGGACTCTTGGACGTGCTTGCCATTCAAGTTGGATTGCTGGAACGTTTTAGGTGTAATTCATTCTTTGTTTTCAATGTTTAAATTCAATTATCTTTGTTTTGCGAACATGAGGAACTAAACCCCTCTTAGCTAGAGGGAATTTCGAAACCATGAATATATTTAAAATATGAATTGATTACTTCCAGTTGTGATTTCATAAATCGTGAATGCAATTTACTTAACTGCTTGATTGATAACTTATTCTTGTATGTTGATTGAGGATGCATACTTAGTTTCCATGCATGAATTTGATGCTAGAATATAAGGGAGTTTCACCTAATCATTATAAACTTATATTTACAAGTAGTGGAGGTCGCTTATAAACGATCGTGTTAAGTAAATTCCTAGCATAAGTATCATGCAGTTCATAGTTACGAGTGCTTTGTCAATGCTTATGATTTTCATGAAGCTTAATGATCTTGGCTTGTATCTCTATTATGCAGTTCATATAGGGGATTTGTGAAGAATAATTTGGTTGTCGAATGCGTTGTCCATCCAATTCAACGACTTAAAGAAAATCTGAGGGTTAATTAGTGCTATTGGAAATGTACCCTAAAACCAATCATATGATGGTACTTTACGGACATTTCACATGTTAAACTAATCTAGTTTAATATAAAGGGCAAAGATTATTGTTGGCAAAGATTATTGTTTGAAGCCATCTCATATAAATGTTATATGCTTGAACAATAAGTCCAAGGAATATGTGATTGGGAGAATGTGATCTAAAGAAGTTAGATTCATGAGACCATTCTCTTTCGTATACATATCCTAAACGTTCCTGATCATAGGATTGCAGATTGGGCATTGACAGTCCGTTAAGATCAGTACGTGGTATGTCTTCTCCTAGTGAGAGTGACTGGTCTCGAGTCATTGGTGTGACTGACACCAAGACAAGTACGTAGGTGCTCAATATGGAATGAGTCCACTGAACGCGATCAACAAGGAGTTCTCATATTCCTATCACATGAGAACTCATGGTTGGGATAATGCAAAATAGTCCTTTAACCTAAGGCATCATAGTTATCTTGTGGTGGTTAGGTCCTTGATCTTTGACTATGTCTAAGTCACTCCGTCAGAGGGTGTCCACGGCATAGTTGGGGTTAAGCCACTTAGCCATAGAGGCAAATGAATGCGCAACAAGGGATCTCTAACCTTCAAACGTTGAGGGACTCTACGATATGATTAAGAATCTCTGGCCAGAGTATGAATGAGAATTAGGAAGTCGTTCCAAATCACATTCAAGGTAATCATATAAGTATCTTATCACATTGGATAGTAGACATGAATAAACTATCAAACCAAACAATGTGGTCACGAGTATTGTATTAGAGAAAGACCGTATTGCATTGTAATCCTAAACTGAATAGGTTCTCCAACCTCTTCTGATTAGCTTGGGTAACCATGACATACTGCTAGGTCTCACTCATGGCTTGTGGAAGCCCTAAAGATGTATAATCACTAAAGGGAGAATTGAAAGTAAGTTCCAATTCACAATCGATTAGTAAGAGTTCTAATCGCCCACTGCCTCGCTAAAAGGACCGTAATTGATCTTTCTCTAAGTGGCCGGCCTCTCTTAGAGAAAAAGGGAGAAAGTGTTTCTCTTCTTTGCCTCAAGAAAACCCTCATGAGGTAAAAGCTATAAAGATGCTTTTATACCACCTCACATGTGAGTGGCAAACTTGCAAATAACCCAAGTTTGCTACCACTCACCCTAGGCCGGTTTTGACTTTGTTTTTGGGTTAATTTCCACTTAGTTTTAGTTGTCACACAACCTAAACTCAATGGGCCTTGTGGACCAAAAACCCTTTTGGGCCCCGAAGCCCAAAACCAACTTAAAAGCCCAATATGAACCTTTCGTAAGATTAATTAACTAATTAATTAATCTTGACCATTCTCAATTAAACTATTTAATTGCTTATCCATCCCATTTATATTTCTTCACTTTCATCCTTACTCGGTGTACGATCCATTAGGTTCCAATTAGCGAGGCAGTGAGCGATTGTTACTTTTAACGATCGATTGTGAATTGAAACTACATTTCAATTCTCCCTTTGATGAAGATTAGTGTTTGCTAATCCTCAGGGCTTCCACAAACCATGAGTGACATTTAGTAGTATGTCATGGCTACCCAAGCTAATTAGAAATGGTTGGAGAACCTATCCAGTTACAATTACAATGCAATAAGATCCTTCTCTAATACAATACTCTTAATCACGTTGTTTGAGTGATAGTTTACTTCATGTCTACTATCCAATGTGATACTTCTCTATATGATTCAATTGAATATGATTTGGAACAAACTTCCTAAGTCATATTCGTATGCTTTGGCCAAAGACTCTCGAATCATATCTCAGAGTATTCTCCCTCTACCATGGAAGGTTAGAGATCCCTTGTTGTGCATTCATATGCCTACATGACTAGATAGTTTGACCCTAACAATGTCGTGGACACTCTCAATGGAATGCCTTTGACATGATCAAAGATCAAGGACCTAACCATTAAACATCTATGATGAAGGAAAATTTGTGAAAAACATGTTCATTTAACATCTATGGCATGCAATTAACATTTAAAGGCGGAATCATGCTTGTTTGCACTCAAAACAAAACATTACCCATGAAATTCAAAGCCTAGTAGTTATGGTGAACCAAGACTCAACTCAAATCTTAAAGAAAGGAGTTGAGAAACTTTTATACCTTTGAAGCACCTCTTTGCTTAGCAAAGGTTAATCACCCATGTGAGGGCCTTCTTTCCGTTGTCTCCTTGCTTCTTGGCTCCATGGATATGGATGGAAGAATTGATTCTCCAAAAGTCCCCAAGGTAGGAGACCTCTAATTTTCGACACCAAGGATGGTGAAGGAAGAAGATGAGTGACCTTGGAGGAGGAAGGATTGCTAGCTAATCCCCTCCAAGGGGGCCGGCCTCCTAGAGAGAAAGGGAGAGAGATGTTCTCTCCAATTTTCTCCAAAAGAAACCCTAAATGAATTTTGGCTATAAAGTTCTTTATATAGTCCCTTCAATTAAGTGACTAAAAGAACCACAAACCCTTTTCTTCTCTATATGGCCGGCCTCCTTAAGGCTATGGGCTGTTTGGGCGCTTTTGGGTATTTAGTCAATAAGTTGTCATACAACTTATGTTAATGGGCTTGACATTCAAAGCCCATTGGGCCTTGAGGCCCAAAACTAACCCGAGGTCTAAAACGAACTTATTCGTTTGATTAATTAACATATTAATTAATCCTAGCCATAAATAATTAAACCATTTAATTATCCTTGCTCATCTCCATTGTATCCTTCAATCATTACCATGCACGGTGTGCGATCCATTAGGTTCCTTTTAGCAAGGCAGTGGGCGATTAGAACTCTTACTAATCGATTGTGAATTGAAACTTACTTTCAATTCTCCCTTTAGTGATTATACATCTTCAGGGCTTCCACAAGCCATGAGTGACACCTAGCAGTATGTCATGGCTACCCAAGCTAATCAGAAGAGGTTGGAGAACCTATTCAGTTTGGGATTACAATGCAATACGGTCTTTCTCTAATACAATACTCTTGACCACATTGTTTGGTTTAATAGTTTATTCATGTCTACTATCCAATGTGATTCTCTTACTTATATGATTACCTTGAATGTGATTTGGAACAACTTCCTAAATCTCATTCATACTCTGGCCAGAGATTCTTAATCATATCATAGAGTATTCTCCCTCAACGTTTGAAGGTTAGAGATCCCTTGTTGCGCATTCACTTGCCTCCATTGCTAAGTGGCTTAACCCCAACTATGCCGTGGACACCCTCTGACGGAGTGACTTTAACATAGTTAAAGATCAAGGACCTAACCCCAAGACAACTATGATGCCTCAGGTCAAAGGACTACTTTGCATTATCCCAACCATGAGTTCTCATGTGACATGAGTATGAGAACTTCTCGTTGATCGCGTTCAGTGGACTCATTCTCTATTGAGCACCTACGTACTTGTCTTGGTGTCAGTCACACCATTGACTCGAGACCAGTCACTCTCCCTTAGAGAAGACATAGGACGTACTGATCTTAACGGACTGTCAATGCCCAATTGGCAATCCTATGATCAGGAACTTTTAGGATATGTATTCGAAAGAGAATGGTCTCATGAATCTAACTTCTTTAGATCACATTCTCCCTATTACATATTCCTTGGACTTATCGTTTAAGCATATAACATTTATATGAGACTGCTTAAAACAATAATCTTTGCCCTTTATATTAAACTAGATTAGTTTAACATGTGAAATGTCCGTAAAGTATCATCATATGATTGGTTTTAGGGCACATTTCCAACAATCTCCCACTTGCACTAGAGCCAATCAGCTTGGTCATCAGTGATGATACCTCTTCTGTAGTCATTTCAAAAATGGCTGAGCAGTAGGCCTAGACAATGGATATCTATATGTTATCCATAGAAGCAACCTTGAGAATAACAACGTCACCATTATACATGATTCTCAATCATGTGGTTCAGTCTCTCATTTGAGTTCGGATCTTGATGAGACCTTGATTCCGTGGCTTGAGCTATTGCCCCATTAGTGTCGTAGTGTCGGCACACTAGAGACACTTTCTGGTTGGAACCGAATGGAGAGTTCATAAATGAACTTTCCCATCCAAACAACATTGTTGTAAACTTCTATATGGCGATATATATTTTGCATTCATGATGGAAGACACTAAAGTCATTATCTTTAATGTTTCCACCCAAATATCTCTTCAGTCATAATAAAGAGATATCCAATTATCTCTTCGTTCAAAATGAAGAGACATCCAATGATGGATACGATATTAGATTCATAATCTAATACTTTTACGCTTCCATTGCGTTACTCTAATTCTTCCTCATTCTTGAGGAATCTATCCTTTAGTATTTCTTAAATACAGAAGGACTCACTTGACAGTTGCCTTGGTTCTGATCCTGGGCTTGCATTGATATCGTCTTGTACCAATCTTGGTACAACTCATATCAACGCTTTTCATACAACATGAAATACATAAATCACCTTTCTGCGTACGCATAAAGGATTCTATTTACGCATTAATTCTTTGGGAGTCAAAGGGGCACGATCCCTTTGTGAATAGCAACTTCCTAGTCTTACTAGAATTGTCCTTCTGACTAAAGTTTATCATCATATGAGAAACTTCCTTGCATCTTTTGTCTATCATTAGGGATTGATATAATCAAATTATATATACTGAAATCTATC
This sequence comes from Heteromeles arbutifolia, assembly GCA_024362995.1. Classification (NCBI taxonomy): domain Eukaryota; kingdom Viridiplantae; phylum Streptophyta; class Magnoliopsida; order Rosales; family Rosaceae; genus Heteromeles; species Heteromeles arbutifolia. Next base: position 28,910,896 of record JANCRC010000002.1, on the reverse strand, counting down.
ATTATAGATTTCCATCCCATGTATATAGACTATGTCTCCCATATACATTCTATCATTATAGAATGTTTAAAGTCATTACTTTAACGAAGAAGAATTCCTAAACTTAATATATCATATATATGTTTTAATTTAAGAATACAATTAACTCCCACTAATCTTTTGTAAACTTAGCAAACAAAAGATTCATTTACATCTTTATGAGAAATCAAACGATTTGATCTTTCTCTCATAAGACGCTTACAGCTCTCACTAGCTTGCTAAGATTCATGATGGATGGATCTTTACAACTTACACATCTTGTGATTCTTAGTTTTAGACATATATTATCAAGACTATCTTGGTAATGGTTTCGGAAACCCATATTATGTCCAAACATTCAATCACCATTTAGTTGTAGTGAGCAATCCTCAAATTAATGGAAACCAAGACTACGTCAAAGATGGTTTCTTCCAAGTCAACCAATCTCTTTGATTGTAGTCACCTTAAGCTACCAATTAGCTACGAAGGTTTCATTATTTCGGGTCAAATGGTACTATACCATTTCCTTGAGTATATGTTGTATATACACTCAATGTAGTCATAAGGATTTTCATTCTTATTTCTTTTGAATTAAGAGGTGTAACTCTATGACATAGTCATAAAGTTCAAACCATTCAACTGAGACGGTTTATAAATCCTTCTCAACTACATTTGGAGCTTGTGGTGTAGGAACTAGGTTGTTATATTTGTTGATCATCATCTTGTCGCTCAAAGAACCCATTCTTTGAGTTCTATCTCTCGTTCATTTGCTCTATCTTAGGCAAATCCTACTGTAGGATTACAATGAACTACCCAACAAATAACATTTATTAGTTGGTTTATATAAGTGATATCCAAAAGTTAATTTAAGGATATCCCACAAGATTGTTCTCAAACAAATATTGTTTTTTAGCACAACCCCAAATCTTAACACGATTAAGACATGTCTTTCTTTCCAACTACATCCTATGGAGTTATGAAAATTTTGGAAGATCTTCTAATTGACAATCATATTGTCTTAGAAGTATATATATCCTATATATGTGGGTAATTGATAACATCCAACGAACTAAGTCTTATTCGAGTTCATTATTCTCCTAATGGAGAAATCCGTTATCTTATGATGCTACTTTCCTAGATATCTATCAAGGAAACTCTTCTAAAGTGTTCATTTTCCTTGGATCAAATCTAAGGAGGTAAATACTTTAGACGTCTTACTCATCAACTTACATTTTTGAATTCTTTGAAACCTTTTGCAAAGTATTCGGACTTGTGTTTATTCAAACTAAACGATAGTCCAACCGAGAGCGATCTTCGGTGAATGTCATACAACATGAGTAGTATTATGTTGTGGACAAGTGCCACTACCATCTAAGTGAATTAACCTCAACAACTTTGTGATTCTTTCTTCTTTCCTAAAGAATAAAGATTCGAACATTTCGCCTCTATACAATTTTAACAAGAAGGTATTGGATCCGGATCTAACGATCCTAAGCATCCATCTATGACCAACACGTAATTTATGTTTTAGAGGTATCACAACTCAATTTGGGATTAGTCACTACCTTGCAACCTTTTGGGTTTTAAGCATCGTCATATTCTAAACAGTTAACACTACCACATTATCTCTACTATAGAGACAATCAATTAGATTACAATAATCCAATCATTGATTAATAAAGAACAATGTTTTGTCAAACAAAACATTCATCCATCTCTTATAGTGACGGAATTAAGTTCCTTTATTCAAACTGGAATGTAAAGACAATCTTTGTTTTTCCAATTCCTTTGGTAGTTCATATGAGGAAGTAAGTACTATCTGCTTTCGCAGAGATCTATATTTGATTCACGTTCCGAATGTGAAGTACTTTATCTTCTCTCATTAATCTTCTACTTCTTATTAGCCATACTTTTACAACGATTGTAAAACATAGTTACTAATACGGAATCAAGCATTCAAGTAGAAGAACCAACTGTTTTGAACCTTTCAAGAACTTTTTACAACACCTTTCATTGTCCATCCTTTCATAAAGAAAGTTTGTTCCCTTGGAGTTATTTTGCCTTCTTCATTTGACTTCTCCCTTGACTACAATAGTCATGGTCCCTAAACTCCCACTGTCTCTCTTGAAACTTATTTCAATTGTGTTAAACACATCAAACAATTTGGAGAGCGTGCGGTTATTGTTCACTATATAGTTTACTATAAACTTAGTGAACCATTTGTTAAGGACTCATTGGTAAGTCCTTCTCTAATTTCTGTCTCGTGAAGTGGTTTAGCACTTCAACACTCAATGATTCAGAATCATCTTAAGTCCATATTGATGGACTATTTTTGTCAACCAACCATCTTGTTCTAAACAAGATTACAAACTTTCAAGAGTTGTTCAAGGCAACTCTCATTTCTTCATACAACAATTTGTAAGTGAAGAATCATGGCACATTAAGTGTCCATGCCCTTGTGCTTACTTTTCAAGTTCCTTGTTCATTTAACAAAGAAACAAGCACTAGTGTTTGCATAAACTAAGGGTTGTCCTAAGCAGCTCTTATTTCTTCATACAACGATTTGTAAGTGAAGAACTATGACACAAAAAGTGTTCATGTCTTTGTGCTAATCTTCATAAGTTCCTTTGTTCATACAACAAAGGAATAAGCATTGGTTGTTTGTGTTGTCCTCTTTATGATAGACTTATCTAACATGTTCTTCCAATGATACATTATCAATAGGAAAATTGTGAGGATGAGACTACTTAGGCACATATACAATCCATTTAAGACAATCTATGGGATTGTGGTACCAAGTCCGGAAACTAAAGCCTTTGGCTTTTCTTTGTCAAGTTTTGGATAGCGTTTGCAAATATATCGGTAAATAAATACATAACGAATATAAATTGATTGATTTTAAGCCATTTGATCCGGGTCTTTAAATCAAATAGCACCACCCACTATTTTCAGCAAATTCCATATCCCTCATCGGAATTCGAGAGTTTTGGAGAAAACTTTTAGTAGGGTATAAGAGGCTCACTATTACCAAGCCCACCTCACAATGATATGATGTTGGCTAGCAACAATAATAATGAGAGAGTACGCTTACTCATTTACATCTAATGTAAGTACCCATCTTATTTGGCCTCTAGAGAATGAAGCCTCACAATGATATGATGTTGACTCCATTGCACTTAGTTAAGTCATTCCCACCATGCAAGTTCGTGTAGGGGTTCAAGAACAACCTCACAATGATATGATGTTGATCATTCTCGTTGCCTACGTTCACAACATCATATATGCATATAGGACTCTTCCTGAGTGTAAGCACGCACTTTGTACTCCCCCATGATAGGGTGAAGTCGGTGTACGAGTCATAAACGATCGGAGCCTACCACGGTGGAAGGCCACGAAAGAGTGTTCAAAGCACTCTCACGCTTATCAACTTAATAATGGTTTAGTTGAGGGTTTTAGGTCTCATCACATATAAGCATACATTTTAATCTTATTAAAACAATTCGGTCCTATTACAACTATTGGTCCATTTGATTGATTTAGTAGTATATGATACTTCCACTAAGCTTGTAAAACGGTTTTTAAAGCAAGAGTATATGGTACTACTAACATAAGCTTTGCATTCATTGATGGACTCTATAGTTACCTTAGGGCCTTAGGATGACTATGAACCTTTGATTCGATCCAACACGAGCCTAGTGTTGGATCTCGGTCTAGGGATGGTGATTGATTTTAGTTACGCATTTAATCATATTAAGGCGTGTTTCTCCTATTGGGCGTTGGACCCAACTACTCCAATTTCATGCATATCAAATAAACAAGAAAGGAGTACTTCAAAGTAAAGAAGAGCTTATGCTCTTTACAACATTTGATCAAAAAACAAATTACTTTAAAGTAAAGAAGAGCTTATGCTCTTTTACAACATTTGATCATATCAAATTACAACCAAAATTAATCTACACATTCCCATGGTTCAAACAAATTTGAGATGGCCTTTCACATAGCTCAATTATCGTAGGCTTTGGTTCATAATCACCCTTTCTTTAATTAATTAACGCTTTAACTAATTAAACTTGAATGCAACATTTTCATTTGGTTTTTGTATCCATAGAATTGATTTAAATAGAGCTAAAAGAAATCAAAATGCAATTCTCATTTAAAGATACAAAACTATTTTGTTCTCTACTAATTTGGGCCAAAAAACAATAACCTCAACCATTGGGCTATATTGCAAAACACAAACTTTTGGGGTCACTTTGTGAAAACACAAAAGTCCATACTCATGTAATTACAACTAGAACCCAAAAATTTCAACAAATGCAAAAACTTCATTAAAGGAGCAAAACAATTTGTCCTTTAGTGATTTTGGGCCTTTACGTAAAAACGTAAACTTTTGGGTCAAAGTGCAAATACACAAAAGTATCAAAACTTTATGTAATTACATAAAAGCCCCAAAAGTACTCCCTTTGAGGGAGTGGCCGGTTTTGGTAGGTGAGAGTGATGTGTGTGAGTTGATTTTTATGTTTGAAAGGTGATGGAAATATGTAAGTGATTGGTATGGTGTGAATAGTTGAAAAAGCATGGGTGAAGTTTTGAAAATTCAAACCATCCATCACTAACAAAAACAAGTAAACAACCAAACACCTTTTTGAATCAAAATTCCCAAACTTTTTGTTCTTGCCAAGAACATATCAAGAACAATGAAGAACATCCATGAAAACCCATAAGAGCTCCATGAACATTTTTCAACCAAAAACACCCCAAAAACTCTCAAACTTAAGGGAAATAACATATTACCACACTAGGGTACTTAGGGGTTCCTAATGTCACTTTAAAACACTTTTAACAAGACAAACATGAACCCAAAAATCCACCCTTTGGATTTGGCCGAATTTCCCAAAAAACAAGGCACCAAATTTTAGCTCCAAAAATTCATGCTCATACGAACTACATCTACAACATTTGAGATGGCAAATTTTCTAACAAAATTTACATTCAAAGAAGCAAGAATAAAGCTTGTAACAATTACAACATTCAAATCACAAACCATGAACTACAAAACCCAAAAGGATTCACCAACTACTAGACCTAGGCTCTTGATACCACTTGAAGGAAAATTTGTGAAAAACATGTTCATTTGAGCAACGTCTATGGCATGCAATTAACATTTAAAGGCGGAATCATGCTTGTATGCACTCAAAACAAAACATTACCCATGAAATTCAAAGCCTAGTAGTTATGGTGAACCAAGACTCAACTCAAATCTTAAAGAAAGGAGTTGAGAAACTTTTATACCTTTGAAGCACCTCTTTGCTTAGCAAAGGTTAATCACCCATGTGAGGGCCTTCTTTCCTTTGTCTCCTTGCTTCTTGGCTCCATGGATATGGATGGAAGAATTGATTCTCCAAAAGTCCCCAAGGTAGGAGACCTCTAATTTTCGACACCAAGGATGGTGAAGGAAGAAGATGAGTGACCTTGGAGGAAGGATTGCTAGCTAATGCCCTCCAAGGGGGCCGGCCTCTTAGAGAGAAAGGGAGAGATATGTTCTCTCCAATTTTCTCCAAAAGAAACCCTAAATGAATTTTGGCTATAAAGTTCTTTATATAGTCCCTTCAATTAAGTGACTAAAAGAACCACAAACCCTTTTCTTCTCTATATGGCCGGCCTCCTTAAGGCTATGGGCTGTTTGGTCCCTTTTGGGTATTTAGTCAATAAGTTGTCATACAACTTATGTTAATGGGCTTGACATTCAAAGCCCATTGGGCCTTGAGGCCCAAAACTAACCCGAGGTCTAAAACGAACTTATTCGTTTGATTAATTAACATATTAATTAATCCTAGCCATAAATAATTAAACCATTTAATTATCCTTGCTCATCTCCATTGTATCCTTCAATCATTACCTTACACGGTGTGCGATCCATTAGGTTCCTTTTAGCGATGCAGTGGGCGATTAGAACTCTTACTAATCGATTGTGAATTGAAACTTACTTTCAATTCTCCCTTTAGTGATTATACATCTTCAGGGCTTCCACAAGCCATGAGTGACACCTAGCAGTATGTCATGGCTACCCAAGCTAATCAGAAGAGGTTGGAGAACCTATTCAGTTTGGGATTACAATGCAGTACGGTCTTTCTCTAATACAATAGTCTTGACCACATTGTTTGGTTTAATAGTTTATTCATGTCTACTATCCAATGTGATTCTCTTACTTATATGATTACCTTAAATGTGATTTGGAACAACTTCCTAAATCTCATTCATACTCTGGCCAGAGATTCTTAATCATATCATAGAGTATTCTCCCTCAACGTTTGAAGGTTAGAGATCCCTTGTTGCACATTCACTTGCCTCCATTGCTAAGTGGCTTAACCCCAACTATGCCGTGGACACCCTCTGACGGAGTGACTTTGACATAGTCAAAGATCAAGGACCTAACCCCAAGACAACTATGATGCCTCAGGTCAAAGGACTACTTTGCATTATCCCAACCATGAGTTCTCATGCGACATGAGTATGAGAACTTGTCGTTGATCGCGTTCAGTGGACTCATTCTCTATTGAGCACCTACGTTCTTGTCTTGGTGTCAGTCACACCATTGACTCGAGACCAGTCACTCTCCCTTAGAGAAGACATAGGACGTACTGATCTTAACGGATTGTCAATGCCCAATTGGCAATCCTATCAGGAACTTTTAGGATATGTATTCGAAAGAGAATGGTCTCATGAATCTAACTTCTTTAGATCACATTCTCCCTATTACATATTCCTTGGACTTATCGTTTAAGCATATAACATTTATATGAGACGGCTTAAAACAATAATCTTTGCCCTTTATATTAAACTAGATTAGTTTAACATGTGAAATGTCCGTAAAGTATCATCATATGATTGGTTTTAGGGCACATTTCCAACATATGATGCCTCAGGTCAAAGGACTACTTTGCATATTGCAACTTACAAGTTCTTACATGACATGTATGTTCGAACTCTCTTTTGATCATTGTTCAGTGTATTCGATTACCTTTTGAGCACCTATGTGTTTTTCTCAGTGTCCAACACTAAATGACTTGAGACTAGTCATACTCACGCTTGAGTTAACATAACACATACTAACCTTAGTGGATTGTCAATGCCCAATTGGCAATCCTATGGCTAGGAACGTTTTAGGAATGAACATAAGAGAAAGGTCTCGTTAATCTAACTAACTTGGATCACTTCTCTCTTAGATTAAATACATTCCTTGGATTCCCTTATTGCTTAGACACATGATACAATAAATAGTGATTAACAATAAGCTTTGCCCTATATTAAACATATAATAGTTTAATACAATAAGTATTCCAAAAGCTATTACATCAAATGAGTGGCTTTGTGGGCATACTTCCAACAGTATAAAGGCAACTTTATGGCCATTTCATCATTAGGGTTTTCTAAGGATGAAAAGTGAGAATAACTCTCTCATTTTCTCTCCACGAGGCCGGCCCCTTTAAAGGGGATTAGCTAGCAATCCTTCCTCATCCAAGGTCTCTCATCTTCTTCCTTCACCATCCTTGGTGTCGAAAATTAGAGGTCTCCTACCTTGGGGACTTTTGGAGAATCAATTCTTCCATCCATATCCATGGAGCCAAGGAGCAAGGAGACAAAGGAAAGAAGGCCCTCACATGGGTGATTAACCTTTGCTAAGCAAGGAGGTGCTTCAAAGGTATAAAAGTTTCTCAACTCCTTTCTTTAAGATTTGAGTTGAGTCATGGTTCATCATAACTACTAGGCTTTGAATTTCATAGGTAATGTTTTGTTTTAAGTGCATACAAGCATGTTTCCGCCTTTAATTGCTAATTGCATGCCATAAATGTTGCTCAAATAAACATGTTTTTCACAAATTTTACTTCAAGTGGTATCAGAGCCTAGGTCTAGTAGTTGGTGAATCCTTTTGGGTTTTGTAGTTCATAGTTTGTGATTTGAATGTTGTAATGGTTACAAGCTTTATTCTTGCTTCTTTGAATGTAAATTTTGTTAGAAAATTTGCCATCTCAAATGTTGTAGATGTAGTTCATATGAGCATGAATTTTGGAGCTAAAATTTGGTGCCATGTTTTTGGGGAAATTCGGCCAAATCCAAAGGGTGGATTTTTGGGTTCATGTTTGTCTTGATAAAAGTGTTTTAAAGTGACTTTTGGAACCCCTTAGTAACCTAGGATGTTAAACCCCTTTGGAGTAGTGAAATTTTGAATTTTATTGAGTGAAAACATTCATGGAACTCTTATGAGTTTTCATGTGTGTTCTTCAATGTTCTTGATGTTCTTACCAAGAACAAAAAGTTTGGTGTTTTGATTCAAAGTTTTGGTTGTTTACATAAAATCTTTGTTTTGTGTTGGTTGGTGTGACTTTTCTATCAACAAGTCATTATGAAAATGTGTTTGAAAGTTGAAAGTGTGTTTGAATTTTTTGTACATGATTGGTACTTCTCTTACACACCCATACTTCTTTTACTATTCACACCATACCAATCACTTACATCTTTCCATCACCTTTCAAACCTAAAAATCAACTCACAAACATCACTCACACTCTCTCCAAAATCGACCAACCCTACAAGTAGGGTACTTTTGAGGCTTTTATGCAATTACATAAAGTTTTCATACTTTTTTGTATTTGTACTTTGACCCGAAAGTTTACAGTTTTACGTAAAGGCCCAAAAACACTAAAGGACAAATTGTTTTGCTCCTTTATTAAAGTTTTTGTATTTGTTGAAATGTTTGGGTTCTAGTTGTAATTACATAAAGTAGTGGACTTTTGTGTTTTTACAAAGTGACCTCAAATGTCATATCCCGGCCCAGGGCGGATCACTTCCCGGGCCCGCTCCACCACCGTAGCACGATATTGTCCGCTTTGGGCCCCGACCACGCCCTCACGATTTTGTTTCTGGGAACTCACGAGCAACTTCCCAGTGGGTCACCCATCATGGGAGTGCTCTAGCCCCCTTCTCGCTTAACTTCGGAGTTCCTACGGAACCCGAAGCCAGTGAGCTCCCAAAAGGCCTCGTGCTAGGTAGGTACGTGAATATACATTTAAGGATCACATCCCTGGCCAGAAGTGTGCCGACGAGGACGTCGGGCCCCTAAGGGGGGTGGATTGTGACATTGAGAGCCAAGAAATTATTACCGAAGGGTTGTCAGGGGTATCTGGCACATGTGGTACTGAATGATGAAGTTGCTAGCAGAGTGGAGGATGTTAGAGTGGTTAGACATTTCCCAGACGTGTTTCCTGATGATTTGCCGGGGTTACCGCCAGATCAAGACGTTGAGTTCACCATTGATTTATTGTCAAGTACTGACCCTATATCTTTGACTCCCTATCGAATGGCTCCTGCAGAATTAAAGGAATTGAAAATTCAGCTGCAAGAATTGTTAGATAAAGGTTTTATTCAGCCTAGTACTTCACCCTGGGGAGCTCCAGTTTTATTTGTAAGGAAGAAGGATGGTACTTTGAGGCTGTGCATAGACTAGCGGCAGCTGAATCGGGTAATGATGAAAAGTCGTTATCCATTACCGCGTATTGATGATCTGTTTGATCAGCTGCGAGGAGCTTGTGTGTTTTCGAAGATAGACTTGAGGTCTGGGTATTATCAGCTGAAGAATAGGAATGATGATGTTCCTAAGACGGCATTTCGAACCCGTTATGGTCATTATGAGTTTTTGGTAATGCCATTTGGGTTGACTAACGCACCTGCTGCTTTCATGGATATGATGAACAGGGTGTTTAAGCAGTATTTAGACCAATTTGTCATTGTTTTTTATCGATGACATTTTGGTTTATTCTAAATCTAAAGCAGAACATGTGCGACATCTCAGTTTGGTGCTGAAAAGGTTGAGGGAATGTAGACTTTATGCCAAGTTCAGTAAACGCCAATTCTGGTTGAATCAGGTGGCTTTTTTGGGACATGTCATTTCAGCTCAGGGTATACAAGTGGATCCCCAGAAAGTGGCAGCAATAGAGAATTAGGAGTAGCCTTGAACTGTCTCGGAGGTACATAGTTTCTTGGGTTTAGTAGGGTATTACAGACGGTTTGATCAGGATTTTTCAGAGATTGCTTTGCCACTTACTAAGTTAACAAGGAAAAATGTTAAATTTGAGTGGGATGATAGTTGTGAATGGAGTTTCCAGCAGCTGAAATATTGTCCTACTCAGGCACTAGTGTTGGCACTTCCTGACGACAGTGGTAATTTCGAGATTTATAGTGATGCTTCATTAAATGATTTGGGCTATGTGTTGATGCAGCATGGCAGGGTGATTGTTGATCGACTTACTAAATCAGCACATTTCATTCCAGTTCGAGAGAAGTTTTCTTTAAATAGGCTAGCTGAACTTTTTATCTCGAAGATTGTTAAGTATCATAGCGTGCCAGTTAGCATTGTGTCAGATCGAGATCCGAGGTTCACTTCTAAATTATGGACGGCATTTCAAGAGGCTCTGGGTTCGAGATTATTGTATAGTACTGCATATCACCCTCAAACTGACGGACAGTCTGAGAGGACGATTCAGACATTAGAGGATATGTTGAGGTCTTTTGTTTTGCAGTTTGGTGATGCATGGCATACGCGTTTGGATCTGATCGAATTTGCTTATAATAACAGCTATCACTCGAGTATTGGTATGTCACCATTCAAGGCTTTGTATGGTAAAACTTGCCGGTCACCATTGTGTTGGTTAGAGGTCGGAGAAAGAATTCTAGAAGGCCCAGAGATAGTGGATGAGACTACAGAGAATATTCAGGTAATTAAATTTAATCTGAAAGCAGCCCAAGATCGTTAAAAGAGTTTAGTTGATCGACACGCTACTGATCGGACTTATAATGTGGGCGATTGGGTTTTCTTGAAGTTATCACCTTGGAAATGTGTTGTGAGGTTCGGTAAGATGGGGAAATTGAGTCCCAGGTATATCGGGCCATATCAGATCTCTGAGCGGATTGGTGAAGTGGCTTATAGACTTGAGTTGGCTCAGGAGCTGTCTAGAGTGCATAATGTATTTCATGTGTCGATGCTTCGCCATTATATTTCAGATCCATCACATGTTTTGCCTCTGCAGCAATTAGAGATTAATCCTGATTTGTCTTATGAGGAGGAGCCGGTCACTATAATAGATTGGAAGGATAAGGTCTTGAGGAACAAGACAGTGCGTCTCGTGAAGGTTTTGTGGAAGAATCACTCCGTGGAGGAGGCAACCTGGGAAACGGAAGAAAAAATGAAAGAGTTGTACCCACGACTGTTTTATGAGTTTTAATGGTTTGTACTTGTTGAGTAAATTTCGAGGACGAAATTTTATTAAGGTGGGTAGATTGTAACAGTCCGTTTCGAACTAAGAATATATTAGTTGTGAAATGACGTTTTTACCCTTGCGGGGGTGTGAGAATGGTTAAGTTGGATTAATGTTTTTATGTAGGGGTACCTATATAATTATTTTATTTTATTTTGTTTTGTTGATTTTATGTGGATGAGGTTGGATGAGAGGTATATACACATACACACATGCACAACACGTGTGCAGCCTTCCCTCCCCGTCACCTTCTCCTTCCTCTTTTCGAACTCTCTATCATTTTCCCCTACAACCATATGGACACCTTCGTTCCTTTCGATTTGGTCACAGATCAAAGCCCTAAGTAACATATTTGGAACCCTGGTAACCCGGTGAGTGCAACCGTACCATTAGTTTAGGTTTAGACCGTCGAAAACCCTAACAACCGTGAAGTACCAAAAATGGTACTATTCATGCACTCGAAATCTATGGTGTTTCAGCCTATTTTGAGATCATAGAGAGGTTTAGAATGGTCTTGTGAAGCTCGGAGGACAAAGTTGGATGTTTTTGGACGTTGGGATTAGGAGTTCGAGGATTGGCCTGATTTCATGGTTTTGCTCCGGCGAGATTCAGGCGAGTTTTGGGTTTTAAACAGGTATAAATCTCTTCTCCTTGTCCTAAGGATCATTTTGGTGTAAATTTCGTGAAATTTGGTTGAGAAATGAGCTAGAAATCGAAGCTTGAAAAATTACCCAGTTTCCGGCGACACAGCGGCGCCGGCGAATGATAGAAGCATATTTACATCACTTAGTTGGCTTGTTTCCTTGCATTTACGTTGTTAGTTCTTAGTTATTTTAGTCTTTTAAGCCATTTTCATGTGTTTTCAGGTTCTAAGGGCTAAAGGAGCAAGAAAGTGCATTTTGGTGCCTTTTGGAGCAGTTTTGGGCTTGGAATGGATATCACATGCTTGGAGCAAAAGGAATGGACGAAATTGAAGACTTGAAGGTGTTAGGATTCCTAATTGAAGAAGGATTCCTAATTGAAGAAGGATTCCTAATTGAAGAAGGATTCCTAATTGGAGATGGATTCTTACTCAAACAAGGATTCTTACTTGAAGTAGGAAAGTTAAGCCTAGGTTTCCTATTTTGGTTTGACCTTTCCTAATCCTAAATGTCCTTAAGTTCCAGCAACAATGAAGACCTCCTATGCATTTTAGGACACATATTGAACCTTCCTTGCACCTTCCTACCCTTTGCCGCACCTCCCTTGACTTTTCCTCTTCCTTGCCGCGCAAGAGAGAGTGCCTTTCCTATTTTCTGTCATAAAAACACCTTCCCCTTTAGTACCTAGCCTTGCTGCACAAGGGGAGGCCTCTCTTTCCTATTTTATGACCTTTAAACACATTCCTTTTTTCTCTTATACAATTCTGCCGAATTTCACATTCCTATTTCTCTTTAAATTCTGATTCTTTCTTACCTGTTCAATTGTGAGACAAATTAGCTAAGTTACGAACCTTTCCTACTATTTTCTGATTGCCTTTCAACCCTAGCCCTATAAATAAAGCCATCTGCACCATTTAGTCTCTCTCTGGGCCCTGAACACATTCTCTGCATCCATTCCATCCACCTATCTACCTATCCATCCTCTACCACCCATCACCACCCATTCTACACACCTTAACCCCTTGTGCCGCAGCTCTACAAAGGAAGAAGGAGAGGATTAACTTGAAGCCGTGCCTAGCCATTCAAGACGTTAGATTGCTGGAACGTTTCTAGGTGTAATCTATCTTTGTTTTCAATGTTTAATTTAATTTCTCTTTTTTTTGCTGTGAACATGAGGAGCTAAACCCTTTTGGCTAGGGGGAATTTCAAAGCCATGAACATATTTGCAATATGAATTGATTGAAGGAAAATTTGTGAAAAACATGTTCATTTGAGCAACATCTATGGCATGCAATTAACATTTAAAGGCGGAATCATGCTTGTATGCACTCAAAACAAAACATTACCCATGAAATTCAAAGCCTAGTAGTTATGGTGAACCAAGACTCAACTCAAATCTTAAAGAAAGGAGTTGAGAAACTTTTATACCTTTGAAGCACCTCTTTGCTTAGCAAAGGTTAATCACCCATGTGAGGGCCTTCTTTCCCTTGTCTCCTTGCTCCTTGGCTCCATGGATATGGATGGAAGAATTGATTCTCCAAAAGTCCCCAAGGTAGGAGACCTCTAATTTTCGACACCAAGGATGGTGAAGGAAGAAGATGAGTGACCTTGGAGGAGGAAGGATTGCTAGCTAATCCCCTCCAAGGGGGCCGGCCTCTTAGAGAGAAAGGGAGAGAGATGTTATCTCCAATTTTCTCCAAAAGAAACCCTAAATGAATTTTGGCTATAAAGTTCTTTATATTGTCCCTTCAATTAAGTGACTAAAAGAACCACAAACCCTTTTCTTCTCTATATGGCCGGCCTCCTTAAGGCTATGGACTGTTTGGGCCCTTTTGGGTATTTAGTCAATAAGTTGTCATACAACTTATGTTAATGGTCTTGACATTCGAAGCCCATTGGGCCTTGAGGCCCAAAACTAACCCGAGGTCTAAAACGAACTCATTCGTTTGATTAATTAACATATTAATTAATCCTAGCCATAAATAATTAAACCATTTAATTATCCTTACTCATCTTCGTTATATCCTTCAATCATTACCTTACACTGTGTGCGATCCATTAGGTTCCTTTTAGCGAGGCAGTGGGCGATTAGAACTCTTACTAATCGATTGTGAATTGAAACTTACTTTCAATTCTCCCTTTAGTGATTATACATCTTTAGGGCTTCCACAAGCCATGAATGACACCTAGCAGTATGTCATGGCTACCCAAGCTAATCAGAAGAGGTTGGAGAACCTATTCAGTTTGGGATTACAATGCAATATGGTCTTTCTCTAATACAATACTCTTGAGCACATTGTTTGGATTAATAGTTTATTCATGTCTACTATCCAATGTGATTCTCTTGCTTATATGATTACCTTGAATGTGATTTGGAACAAATTCCTAAATCTCATTCATACTCTGGCCAGAGATTCTAAATCATATCATAGAGTATTCTCCCTCAACGTTTGAAGGTTAGAGATCCTTTGTTGCGCATTCACTTGCCTCCATGGCTAAGTGGCTTAACCCCAACTATGCCGTGGACACCCTCTGATGGAGTGACTTTGACATAGTCAAAGATCAAGGACCTAACCACATGACAACTATGATGCCTCAGGTCAAATGACTACTTTGCATTATCCCAACCAGGAGTTCTCATGTGACATGAGTATGAGAACTCCTCGTTGATCGCGTTCAGTGGACTCATTTACTATTAAGCACCTACGTACTTATCTTGGTGTCAATCACACCAATGAGTTGAGACCAATCACTCTCCCTAAGAGAAGACATAGCACGTACTGATCTTGACGGACTGTCAATGCCCAATTGGCAATCCTATGATCAGGAACATTTAGGATATGTATACGAAAGAGAATAGTCTCATGAATCTAACTTCTTTAGATCACATTCCCCTTATTACATATTCCTTGGACTTATCGTTTAAGCATATAACATTTATATGAGACGGCTTAAAACAATAATCTTTGCCCTTTATATTAAACTAGATTAGTTTAACATGTGAAATGTCCGTAAAGTATCATCATATGATTGGTTTTAGGGCACATTTCCAACAATCTCCCACTTGCACTAGAGCCAATCAGCTTGGTCATCGGTGATGATACCTCTTCTGTAGTCATTTCAAAAATGGCTGAGTAGTAGGCCTAGACAATGGATATCTATATGTTATCCATAGAAGCAACCTTGAGAATAACGACATCACCATTATACATGATTCTTAATCATGTGGTTCAGTCTCTCATTTGAGTTTGGATCTTGATGAGACCTTGATTCCCTGGCTTGAGCTATTGCCCCATTAGTGTCGTAGTGTCGGCACACTAGAGACACTTTCTGGTTGGAACCGAATTGAGAGTTCATAAATGAACTTTCCCATCCAAACAACATTGTTGTAAACTTCTATATGGCGATATATATTTTGCATTCATGATGGAAGACACCAAAGTCATTACCTTTAATGTTTCCACCCAAATATCTCTTCAGTCATAATAAAGAGATATCCAATTATCTCTTCGTTCAAAATGAAGAGACATCCAATGATGGATACGTTATTAGATTCATAATCTAATACTTTTACGCTTCCATTGCGTTACTCTAATTCTTCCTCATTCTTGAGGAATCTATCCTTTAGTATTTGTTAAATACATAAGGACTCACTTGACAGTTGCCTTGGTTCTGATCCTGGGCTTGCATTGATATCGTCTTGTACCAATCTTGGTACAACTCATATCAATGCTTTTCATACAATATGAAATACATAAATCACCTTTCTGCGTACGCATAAAGGATTCTATTTACGCATTAATTCTTTGGGAGTCAAAGGGGTACGATCCCTTTGTGAAGAGCAACTTCCTAGTCTTACTAGAATTGTCCTTCTGACTAAAGTTTATCATCATATGGGAAACTTCCTAGCATCTTTTGTCTATCATTAGGGATTGATATAATCAAATTATATATACTGAAATCTATCATTATAGATTTCCATCCCATGTATATAGACTATGTCTCCCATATACATTATATCGTTATAGAACGTTTAAAGTCATAACTTTTAACGAAGAAGAATTCCATTCATTTCTAAAATTAATATATCATATATATGTTCAAATTTAGGAATACTATTAACTCCCACTAATCTTTTGTAAACCTAGTAAACAAAAGATTCATTTACATCTTTATGAGAAATCAAACGATTTGATCTTTCTCTCATAAGACGCTTACAGCTCGCACTAGCTTGCTAAGATTCATGATGGATGGATCTTTACAACTTACAGGTCTTGTGATTCTTAGTTTTAGACATATATTATCAAGACTATCTTGGTAATGGTTTCGGAAACCCATATTATGTCCAAACATTCAATCACCGTTTAGTTGTAGTTAGCAATCCTCGAATTAATGGAAACCAAGACTACGTCAAAGATGGTTTCTTCCAAGTCAACCAATCTCTTTGATTGTAGTCACCTGAAGCTACCAATTAGCTATGAAGGTTTCATTATTTCGGGTCAAATGGTACTATACCATTTCCTTGAGTAAATGTTGTATATACACTCAATGTAGTCATAAGGATTTTCATTCTTATTTCTTTCGAATTAAGAGGTGTAACTCTATGACATGGTCATAAAGTTCAAACCATTCAACTGAGACGGTTTATAAATCCTTCTCAACTACATTTGGAGCTTGTGGTGTAGGGACTAGGTTGTTATATTTGTTGATCATCATCTTGTCACTCAAAGAACCCATTCTTTGAGTTCTATCTCTCATTCATTTGCTCTATCTTAGGCAAATCCTATTGTAGGATTACAATGAACTACCCAACAAATAACATTTATTAGTTGGTTTATATAAGTGATATCCAAAAGTTAATTTAAGGATATCCCACAAGATTGTTCTCAAACAAATATTGCTTATTAGCACACAACCCCAAATCTTAACACGATTAAGACTTGTCTTTCTTTCCAACTACATCCTATGGAGTTATGAAAATTTTGGAAGATCTTCTAATTGACAATCATATTGTCTTAGAAGTATATATATCCTATATATGTGGGTAATTGATAACATCCAACGAACTAAGTCTTATTCAAGTTCGTTATTCTCCTAATGGAGAAATCCGTTATCTTATGATGCTACTTTCCTTGATTTCTATCAAGGAAACTCTTCTAAAGTGTTATATTTCCTTGGATCAAATCTAAGGAGGCAAATACTTTAGACGTCTCACTCATCAACTTTCATTCTTGAATTCTTTGAAACCTTTTGCAAAGTATTCGGACTTTTGTTTATTCAAAATAAACGATAGTCCAACCGAGAACGATCTTCGGTGAATGTCATACAACATGAGTAGCATTATGTTGTGGACAAGTGCCACTAACATCTAAGTGAATTAACCTCAACTACTTTGTGATTCTTTCTTCTTTCCTAAAGAATAAAGATTTGAACATTTCGCCTCTATACAATTTCAACAAGAAGGCATTGGATCCGGACCTAATGATCTAAAGTATCCATCTATGACCAACTCATAATTTATGTTTTTAGAGGTGTCACAACTAAGTTGGGATTAGTCACTACCTTGCAACCTTTTGGGTTTTAAGCATCGTCATATTCTAAACAGTTAACACTACCACATTATCTCTACTATAGAGACAATCAATTAGATTATAATAATCCAATCATTGATTAATAAAGAACAATGTTTTGTCAAACAAAACATTCATCCATATCTTATAGTGACGGAATTAAGTTCCTTATTCAAATTGGGATGTAAAGACAATCTTTGTTTTTCCAATATCTTTGGTAGTTCATATGAGGAAGTAAGTACTATCTGCTTTCGCAGAGATCTATATTTGATTCACGTTCTGAATGTGAAGTACTTTCTCTTCTCTCATTAATCTTCTACTTCTTATTAGCCACACTTTTACAACGATTGTAAAAACATAGTTACTAATACGAAATCAAGCATTCAAGTAGAAGAACTAACTGTTTTGAACTATTCAAGAACAATTTACAACACCTTCGAAAAGTGTGTTCTTGACACTTGCAAGACATTTCTTGCATATACCCCTTCCAATGTCCATCCTTTCATAAAGAAAGTTTGTTCCCTTGGAGTTATTTTGCCTTCTTCATTTGACTTCTCCCTTGACTACAATAGTCATGGTCCCTAAACTCCCACTGTCTCTCTTGAAACTTATTTCAATTGTGTTAAACACATCAAACGATTTGGAGAGCGTACGGCTATTGTTTACTATATAGTTTACTATAAACTTAGTGAACCATATGGATAGGGACACAAAGGTGAAGTCCTAGCCTAGTTTCCCTCTCGTGAAGTGGTTTAACACTTCAACACTCAATGATTCAAAATCATCATAAGTCCATATTGATGGACTATTTTTGTCAACCAACCATCTTGTTCTAAACAAGATTACAAACTTTCAAGAGTTGTTCAAGGCAACTCTCATTTCTTCATACAACAATTTGTAAGTGAAGAATCATGGCACATTAAGTGTCCATGCCCTTGTGCTTACTTCTCAAGTTCCTTGTTCATTTAACAAAGAAACAAGCACTAGTGTTTGCATAAACTAAGGGTTGTTCTAAGCAACTCTTATTTCTTCATACAACGATTTGTAAGTGAAGAACTATGACACAAAAAGTGTTCATGTCTTTGTGCTAATCTTCATAAGTTCCTTTGTTCATACAACAAAGGAATAAGCATTGGTTGTTTGTGTTGTCCTCTTTATGATAGACTTATCTAACATGTTCTTCCAATGATACATTATCAATAGGAAAATTGTGAGGATGAGACTACTTAGGCACATATACAATCCATTTAAGACAATCTATGGGATTGTGGTACCAAGTCCGGAAACTAAAGCCTTTGGCTTTTCTTTGTCAAGTTTTGGATAGCGTTTGCAAATATATCGGTAAATAAATACATAACGAATATAAATTGATTGATTTTAAGCCATTTGATCCGGGTCTTTAAATCAAATAGCACCACCCACTATTTTCGGCAAATTCCATATCCCTCATCGGAATTCGAGAGTTTTGGAGAAAACTTTTAGTAGGGTATATGAGGCTCACTATTACCAAGCCCACCTCACAATGATATGATGTTGGCTAGCAACAATAATAATGAGAGAGTACGCTTACTCATTTACATCTAATGTAAGTACCCGTCTTATTTGGCCTCTAGAGAATGAAGCCTCACAATGATATGATGTTGGCTCCATTGCACTTAGTTAAGTCATTCCCACCATGCAAGTTCGTGTAGGGGTTCAAGAACAACCTCACAATGATATGATGTTGATCATTCTCGTTGCCTACCTTCACAACATCATGTATGCATATAGGACACTTCCTGAGTGTAAGCACGCACTTTGTACTCCCCCATGATAGGGTGAAGTCGGTGTACGAGTCACAAACGATCAGAGCCTACCACGGTGGAAGGCCACGAAAGAGTGTTCAAAGCACTCTCACGCTTATCAACTTAATAATGGTTTAGTTGAGGGTTTTAGGTCTCATCACATATAAGCATTTCTTTTAATCTTATTAAAACAATTTGGTCCTATTACAACTATTGTGACAGTTCGTCCTTGATTTTACAATTGTATAAATTTTTAATAAGTGATTTTACGAAAATGCCCTTTGAGGCACGTGCATTGTTCGAGGTTAATTGTTGTGTCGTGCCATCTAAGATTTGTTTTCTTGGCATATTATCGTAGTACTCGT
Source organism: Heteromeles arbutifolia (assembly GCA_024362995.1). Lineage (NCBI taxonomy): Eukaryota > Viridiplantae > Streptophyta > Magnoliopsida > Rosales > Rosaceae > Heteromeles > Heteromeles arbutifolia. Next base: position 28,891,206 of record JANCRC010000002.1, on the reverse strand, counting down.
CGCTACGGACGCGTGGGCGCAAGCGGTTCATGATTTGGAGCTCTATCGAAGAAGTTATTAACGTTTAAAGTTGGGAGTATTTTAGTAAATTAATTAATTTCTAGAAAGCCCCAGATTTTTTGGAGCTAAATCTGGAATGCCACGTGGACGGCCCAGATTTAAAGATAAAATTAAAATGGATGGCTGAGATGGAAAGATAAGAATAGAAAAGGAAGGTGATGGATGGGCACTGCCCAATCAGAAACAGAAGAAAGGAGAGAAAGGAGGGAGGAGAGAAGGAGGGGAGCGAAACGGGTTCCCCTTCGACCCACAAACCGGGTCACTTGACCCCCTCGTATCTCCCTCATCTGAACTCCGTTTTGGGTGATCTTGTTGTCCATGAAAAGCCCTTGACGAGCCCTACATCTTTATAGTGTTAGAATTCCCAATTTCTTTCCCATTTTTCCAATTCGAAGCCACAAACCCACGGGGGCATCCGGCGGCTTTAGCTTCGAATCACCCAATCCCGAAGCTATTTCTTCCAATTAATACCACCCATGGCATCCTCTTGAGGTCTGGAACAAAGCCCAAACAAGTTTGGAGGCGTCGGAGTTGCTTTGGAGGTCGAATTGGAGCACACCAAATTCTAGGGTTATTCAGGTTTTGATGGAATTGGAGCCTTTCTTGACCGAATTGGCCTTGGTCAGAGGTATGAAAATTGTTCTACTCTTTGAGATCTTCAATTCTGCAAATTTTGGTAATTTTTGGAGAAAGTTGGATTTTCCGGCGAGCCGTGGCGGCGCGTGCGGCGGCACGTGGCCAGTGAGCCGCCAATGCTATTTTTAGGCCATAGTTCATGTTCTGAATTCAGATTTGGTGAATGAATGACGTAGATTGGTCAATTGAACCTAGTTTCATTACGATTCGGGGTTAGGTAAAAATATGAATCGACGATCCGACCGTTGGATCGTCACCAAACTTTGATACATGGTAGTACTTAATATTTGAAGAATATGGAAACTTACGGATTGGGAATCCGACGTATGAATCTTCCCGAATTGGATTTGTAAGTTATAAAAGAAAAGATTAATCGCCACATGGTTTTGGAAATTGGCGGAGATCCAACCGTTGGATCATAACGAAACTTTAGTATGTTGTTCTATAAGCATAATGTGAATCATGAGAAGTTACGAATTGGAAATCTGAGTTGCAGATCTTCCGGATCGAACTACATAGTGACGTGTTTTATATAAGTTATATATTCTATCGATATGATTTCTGAGGCATGATTTGATGATTGTTCTAGGCGCCGATCGTCATGACGCCTTGAGGGGTTGTGCTAGGGAGATGTAGGGTGAACTCCAGGTGAGTGGGCTTTTGGTTTTTAGTATATATATATATATATATATATGTATATATATATAATTGATTGATTTCCCAGAAATGCGTTTTAAAATGTTTTTATGAAATGAATGCCATGTCGAATGCCATAGTTATATTTTTATATATATTTGTGTGAATATACATTGATGCACCGCGGGCGCCAGGTAAGTCAGGTAAGTGTGTGTGTGATGTGATGATTGAGTGATATCGATGAGATTGGTATATGGCTCATTACCTGCACATCGGGGTTGTGCATGCCTGAGGGCTTAGCTTTCACGTGATCGTTCACCTCCTGCATCGTACGCTCACCTTGGATCCAAGGCAGGTGCCAGCCTGTCGTACAGACCACATTAGGTGGTTCCGACTCGTAGGTGACTTGCGATTCGTCGCCAGCCTTCACGTGATCGTAGTACAGAGCGTATTTACCCAGCTTGACGTACAGACCACATTAGGTGGTTCCGTCATGAGTGCAGGTTACTGATTACTGATTATTGATTATTGATGATTGATTGAGAGATGGATTGAGGATTGGTTGGGGAGCCATAGATTCAGCCGTACAGGTCACTAGAGGTGACTCCGGCTGATTGATATATATATATTGCCGGCATGATTTGAGTTGAGATATCACCTGATTATTTGATGGTATTTGGGTTATGTTGATTATTTGGTTATTGTTCATTCGGACATGGCATTGCTTATTTGATGAGATTGACTGATACATGGTTTTCGGTATTAGTACGTATATATATATTTTCTGGGAAGTATACTTGTTTTACAGAGAGGGGTTACAACTTTCATATCGAAATGGTTTTGATAAAGCTTTGTTTTTGCCCACTCACGCTTTTTGTTTTGCGCCCCTCCAGGTTCTAGTAGCATAGTTTCTTTATCGATAAGGACTCGTGGCATATCTCAGTTCAGGTGGCTACTTTTGAGGGTATGATCTTTACCCACACTACTGTACTTTACTTATGCTCTGACAACGCGTGTGAAATCGGGTCCATACCCACTCATAGCGCACTCTGATAGTTAGGTACCTTTAGGTTTAAATTTATTCACATTTTTTTCCATATCATCACTTTATGGCTTCGTCACCTTCCAGGTGATGGCCAGGACAGCTCGATTCGGAGTCCTAATGGACATCCCGGGTCGGGGTGTGTCAGTTTGGTATCAGAGCATAAGTTGGGCAGTATTGCGTTCATCACACGCGTGATGTGAGCATTCTTGATTTTCGTGTCTAATATTTAGATTTTGCCACCTTGTCGATTACGAGAAAATATGTTAGCTTCTCTAAGTTGTGGTAATTTGGTCGACTTGTTGACGTTTTAGAAGAGCATTTGGCGAAGGTCCTTAGAATTAAAGTGAAATTTATTAAGGATTGATGCAGAGGCAAGTGGATGGCCTAAATCTGAGTTAACATATTATTGGATGTTATCAGATGCTTTACTAATCGATTCGATACTTATCCTTTAGCCATCAGTATTAAATGTTGAGATTGGAATCTCAGAGTAGTTTGATTTCTTGTCAGTATTGGTTAGGCTATCACCTATTGGAATTCTTGTGAAGTCTACCTTGTCAAGACTCTAGGATAGTCTCGTGGGACGATGGTGCAAAGTGGTAGTATTTAACAGAAAAGCACTTTGGGAAGATCACTTTCGGTGTACGATTGGATTTGGGAAGTAATATTGTACACTCTTAGTGCGAAATACTTTGTATATGTTGAGAATGGGAGAATCAGTAATTATGGTGCTGAACCTATGCTATGCTCATGTGGTATTTCAATTGGTGGTAACTTTGCTTAAGTGGGAAGTTGTATTCTTCAAGCCCTAAAGCTTAAAGTATTGGCGATGTTTTTCTTTCCTTAAGTGGGCGCTAAAATTTTGACGACAAGCGTTGGTGGATTAGCTAAGATAGAAATGTGAGTTGTTATTAATTTCTCTCACCTTGTGATATAAAAGTTTGTATTCATGATCTAATCAAGGGTGGAGATATAAAAGGAATTAAATGTCGAGGCTCCACTTGATATGATTGAAGGAAATTCTCAGTTTAGGCGAGTCTGCCCTTGGTTAGAGTAGAAGAATATTTGATGATATACAGTTTAACTTCCTGGGCAACCACAGTTTCTTATTGGTTGTTCCAGAGGATGATGGCATTAGGAGAGAGTTTTTTTTGGACTATTATACTATTTCAAGCAAAAAAATAAAATAAAAAAAAATAAAATCAGTACAGATTGCTAGCCGAATATAATTATATTTCACCGTGTTGCACGTTTCATTTCTAAGCTTTGGGAAGTCTTTCTAAAAGATTATGAATGCTAGATAGTATGTGATTTATAGAAGGGCATTGTAATTAGGTACCTGGATGACCAGAGGTTACTTTTAGGGGTATGCAAGGTGGAGTGAGGTATGCCGTTATTTCTGCTGTGAGAGCAAAGAGATCGTTATCGAAAAGCTGCCAAGGATATTTAGTTCATGCAGTACTAAGAGATATTGCTCTGAGTAGTGTGGAAGAGGTCAAGATGGTTAGACATTTTCTTGACGTTTTCCCTGAGAATTTATCTGGATTGCCACCAGGCAAAGATGTGGAGTTCTCTATTGATTTGTTTCCAGGTACGAACCTTATATTAGAGATTGGTTCATGATGAGTTAAGAGAATTGAAAAGTCAGTTGCAAGAATTGGTTGATAAAGGTTCCATTCAACCTAGTATGTCGTCGTAGAGAGCCCAGTTTATTTTGAGGAGGAATGTGGACATTAAGGCTATACATTGATTATGGACAATTGAATCGGGTAACGATTGAGAATCGTTATCCATTACCGCGTATTAATGATTGTTTGATCAGTTTAGAGGTGCCTGTGTATTTTCAAAGATTGATTTAAAGTCTGGTTATTACCAATTGAATATTAAGAGTGATGATGTCCCTAAGACGGTTTTCAGAACTCATTACGGTCTTTATGAGTTTTTGGTGATGCCATTCGGATTGACGAATTTTATGAGTTTGACGAACGAAGTATTCCAGGAATATCTCGACAGGTTTGTTATCGTTTTCATTGACGATATTCTGGTATACTTAAGACTAGAGCAGAGCATGTTAGACATCTTAAATTGGTATTACAAAGATTGAGGGATTGTCGATGTATTCTAAGTTTAGCGAATGCCAATTTTGGACGAATCAAGTGGCATTTCTGAGACATATTATATCTACTTAAAGTATTCAAGTGGATTCTTAAAAGATAGCAGAAGTTGAGAATTTGGAACAATCGCGAACCGTGACTAAGATTCGGAGTTTTCTTAGCTTAGCAAGCTATGTGGACGGTTTGTGAAAGATTTTTCAGTCATTGCCTTGCCATTGACGAGATAGACGAGAAAAGAGGTTAAGATTGAGTGGGATGAAAATGGTGAGCAAAGTTTTCAACAGTTGAAGTATTTCCTCACTCATGCACTTGTGTTAGCACTCTCAGATGATAACGGGAATTATGAGGTCTATAAGGATGCTTCCTTGGATGGTTTGGGATGTGTATTGATGCAAATGGTAAGGTGATTGCCTATGTTTCACGGCAATTGGAACCTCATGAGATGAATTGCCCTACTTGTGATCTGGAATTTACGACTATCATCCTTGCTTTGAAGTTAGGGAGACATTATATTATTGGTGAGAAGTGCAAGATTTTTACGGATCATAAGAGTCTCCAATATCTGTCTACTCAGAGGGATCTTGATTTTAGGTAACTAAGGTGGATTAAATTGCTTAGTGATTATGATTGCACGACCAGGGTGATCGTGCAAATGTTGGGCCAATGTACTTAATATGAAGACTCTCGTGAGAATAAATGCTTTGTATGCTTGTTATGTTCCTCTTCTTGCGGATTTGAGATCTACTGTAGTAAGGTTGGAAATAGAAGAACGAGAAGAAGCATTGCTTGCTAGTATCCAAGTTAGCCTTATTTTAATTAATCGTATACTCGATGCCCAGAGGATTGATGAAGAAACTAGGAATTAATTGAGGCAAAGAATGTCGAGAAAAAGAAAGATCTCAGAGTTAGAGAATCAGATGGCATGCTTATGCAAGAGAACAAGATGTATGTACCTAATGTTATGGAATTAAAGAAAACAATTTTAGAACAAAGCGCACGGTTCAGCTTATGCTATGCATCCTGGAAGTATTAAGATGTATCATACCATTTAACCATTTTACAATTGGCCGGGTATGAAAAGAGAACTTGCTGAGTAGGTAAGTATGTGTATCATTGGTCAGCAGGTTGAAGCGGAAAGAAAGAAGCCTTTTGGATTGATGTAATCATTTTCCGTTCTACAGTGGAAGTGGAAAAATATTACTATGGATTATGTGTACAAGCTTTTTCATACATGAAATGGTTATAATGGCATCTGGGTGATAGTTGATCGACTTACTAAGTTAGCGCATTTTACTTCAGTGAAGAGCAACAACCTTTCCAAACAAGTGCAGCAGTTATTTATTTGTTTTATGGAAAAGAGATTCGGGCTTACGGATCTGTTGAACTTTTTGGGTATGTTGGTCACTTAAAAGTTTTGGATAGCATTTCAGGAGGTTTTGGATACAAGGTTACTTTATAGTACGGTTTATCATCCTCAAACAGATAGGCAATTTGAGAGGACGATTCAGATGTTGGAGGATATGCTAAGATCTTTAATATTGCAGTTGGTGACGCTTAGCATAAGTGGGTGGATTTGATGGAATGTAACTATAACAACAGCTTTCATTTGGGTATTGGTATGTCGCCAGTTGAGGCATATATTGGAAAAGCTTGCCGTATATCTTTATGTTGGTCAGAAGTTATCGAAAGAATTTTGCGAGCCCTGAGTTTATGGATGAGTTTACTCAGAATGTTTAAGTGATTAAGTTTAACCTGAAAGCAGCCCAGGAGTGGCAAAAGAGCTTAGTAGACATGCCACTAATCGAGTGTATTATGTAGGTGATTGAGTGTGTTCGAAATTTTTACTTTGGAAAAGTGTGATTCGGTTCGAGAAGAAAGGTAAGTTAAGTCCTAGAGACATCAGACCTTATGTGATCATCGGGCGAGTCGATAAAGTTGCTTACAGGCTTGAGTTGCCTCCAGAGTTGTCGTAAGTTCATGATGTGTTTCATGTTTTGATGCTTCGGCACTACGTAGAGGATTCGTCGCATATTATTCCGGTTCAGTCTTTGAAAATTAATCCAGATTTATCAGATAATAAGGAACCATTGACTATCTTGGATTGAAAAGACAAAGTTCTAAGAAATAAGACTGTGAGCTTGGTAAAAGTTTTATGGAGGAATCATTCAACGGAAGAAGCTACTTGAAAGACAGAGGATCGGATGAGGGAGATCTATCCCAGGTAATTTTATGATTATTAATGGATGGTAATTATTGTTTAAATTTCGGGGACGAAATTTTTTTTAAGAGGGGAGGATTGTGACAGTCCGTCCTTGATTTTACAATTGTATAAATTTTTAATAAGTGATTTTACGAAAATGCCCTTTGAGGCACGTGCATTGTTCGAGGTTAATCGTTGTGTCGTGCCATCTAAGATTTGTTTTCTTAGCATATTCTTGTAGTACTCGTCAATACGGACGGGTGGGCGCAAGCGGTTCATGATTTGGAGCTATATCGAAGAAGTTATTAACGTTTAAAGTTGGGGGTATTTTAGTAAATTAATTAATTTCTAGAAAGCCCCAGATTTTTTGGAGCTAAATCTGGAATGCCACGTGGACGGCCCAGATTTAAAGATAAAATTAAAATGGATGGCTGAGATGGAAAGATAAGAATAGAAAAGGAGGGTGATGGATGGGCACTGCCCAATCAGAAACAGAAGAAAGGAGAGAAAGGAGGGAGGAGAGAAGGAGGGGAGCGAAACGGGTTCCCTTTCGACCCACAAACCCGGTCACTTGACCCGCTCGTATCTCCCTCGTCCGAACTCCGTTTTGGGTGATCTTGTTGTCCATGAAAAGCCCTTGACGAGCCCTACATCTTTATAGTATTAGAATTCCCAATTTCTTTCCCATTTTTCCAATTCGAAGCCACAAACCCACGGGGGCATCCGACGGCTTTAGCTTCGAATCACCCAATCCCGAAGCTATTTCTTCCAATTAATACCACCCATGGCATCCTCTTGAGGTCTGGAACAAAGCCCAAACAAGTTTGGAGGCGTCGGAGTTGCTTTGGAGGTCGAATTGGAGCACACCAAATTCTAGGGTTCTTACGGGTTTTGATGGAATTGGAGCCTTTCTTGACCAAATTCAGATTTGGTGAATGAATGACGTAGATTGATCAATTGAATCTAGTTTCATTACGATTCGGGGTTAGGTAAAAATATGAATCGACGATCCGACCGTTGGATCGTCACCAAACTTTGATACATGGTAGTACTTAATATTTGAAGAACATGGAAGCTTATGGATTGGGAATCCGACGTATGGATCTTCCCAAATTGGATTTGTAAGTTATAAAATAAAAGATTAATCGCCACATGGTTTTGGAAATTGGCGGAGATCCAACCGTTGGATCATAACGAAACTTTAGTATGTTGTTCTATAAGCATAATGTGAATCATGAGAAGTTACGGATTGGAAATCTGAGTTGCAGATCTTCCGGATCGAACTACATAGTGACGTGTTTTATATAAGTTATATATTCTATCGATATGATTTCTGAGGCATGATTTGATGATTGTTCTAGGCGCCGATCGTCATGACGCCTTGAGGGGTTGTGCTAGGGATTTGTAGGGCGAACTCCAGGTGAGTGGGCTTTTGGTTTTTAGTATATATATATATATATATATATATATATATATGTATATAATTGATTGATTTCCCAGAAATGCGTTTTAAAATGTTTTTATGAAATGAATGCCATGTCGAATGCCATAGTTATATTTTTATATATATTTGTGTGAATATACATTGATGCACCGCGGGCGCCAGGTAAGTCAGGTAAGTGTGTGTGTGATGTAATGATTGAGTGATATCGATGAGATTGGTATATGGCTCATTACCTGCACATTGGGGTTGTGCATGCCTGAAGGCTTAGCTTTCACGTGATCGTTCACCTCCTGCACCGTACGTTCACCTTGGATCCAAGGCAGGTGCCAGCCTGTCGTACAGACCACATTAGGTGGTTCCGACTCGTAGGTGACTTGCGATTCGTCGCCAGCCTTCACGTGATCGTAACACAGAGCGTATTTACCCAGCTTGACGTACAGACCACATTAGGTGGTTCCGTCATGAGTGCAGGTTACTGATTACTGATTATTGATTATTGATGATTGATTGAGCGATGGATTGAGGATTGGTTGGGGAGCCATAGATTCAGCCGTACAGGTCACTAGAGGTGACTCCGGCTGATTGATATATATATATTGCCGGCATGATTTGAGTTGAGATATCACCTGATTATTTGATGGTATTTGGGTTATGTTGATTATTTGGTTATGGTTCATTCGGACATGGCATTGCTTATTTGATGAGATTGACTGATACATGGTTTTCGGTATTAGTACGTATATATATATTTTCTGGGAAGTATACTTGTTTTACAGAGATGGGTTACAACTTTCATATCGAACTGGTTTTGATAAAGCTTTGTTTTTGCCCACTCACGCTTTTTGTTTTGCGCCCCTCCAGGTTCTAGTAGCATAGTTTCTTTATCGATAAGGACTCGTGGCATATCTCAGTTCAGGTGGCTACTTTTGAGGGTATGATCTTTACCCACACTACTGTACTTTACTTATGCTCTGACAACGCGTGTGAAATCCGGTCCATACCCACTCACAGCGCACTCTGATAGTTAGGTACCTTTAGGTTTAAATTTATTCACATTTTTTTCCATATCATCACTTTATGGCTTCGTCACCTTCCAGGTGATGGCCAGCACAGCTCGATTCGGAGTCCTAGTGGACATCCCGGGTCGGGGTGTGTCAACTATTGGTCCATTTGATTGATTTAGTAGTATATGATACTCCCACTAAGCTTGTAAAACGGTTTTTAAAGCAAGAGTATATGGTACTACTAACATAAGCTTTGCATTCATTGATGGACTATATAGTTACCTTAGGGCCTTAGGATGACTATGAACCTTTGATTCGATCCAACACGAGCCTAGTGTTGGATCTCGGTCTGGGGATGGTGATTGATTTTAGTTACGCATTTAATCATATTAAGGCGTGTTTCTCCTATTGGGCGTTGGACCCAACTACTCCAATTTCATGCATATCAAATAAACAAGAAAGGAGTACTTCAAAGTAAAGAAGAGCTTATGCTCTTTTACAACATTTGATCAAAACAAATTACTTTAAAGTAAAGAAGAGCTTATGCTCTTTTACAACATTTGATCATATCAAATTACAACCAAAATTAATCTACACATTCCCATGGTTCATACAAATTTGAGACGGCCTTTCACATAGCTCAATTATCGTAGGCTTAGGTTCATAATCACCCTTTCTTTAATTAATTAACGCTTTAACTAATTAAACTAGAATGCAACATTTTCATTTGGTTTTTGTATCCATAGAATTGATTTAAATAGAGCTAAAAGAAATGAAAATCCAATTCTCATTTAAAGATACAAAACTATTTTGTTCTCTTCTAATTTGGGCAAAAAAGCAATAACCTCAACCATTGGGCTATTTTGCAAAACACAAACTTTTGGAGTCACTTTGTAAAAACACAAAAGTCCACTACTTCATGTAATTACAACTAGAATCCAAAAATTTCAACAAATGCAAAAACTTCATTAAAGGAGCAAACCAATTTGTCCTTTAGTGATTTTGGGCCTTTACATAAAAACGTAAACTTTCGGGTCAAAGCACAAATACACAAAAGTATCAAAACTTTATGTAATTGCATAAAAGCCCCAAAAGTACCCTACTTAATAGGGTGGCCGGTTTTGGTAGTGAAAAAGGAGGGGGGGGTGGGGGAAAGGTTTTGGTGAAAAATTCAAAATTTGAAAGTGTTTTGAAAAAGTTGATATGTAGGTGTGGAAAAGTTGATTTGTATGGGTTGTAAGAAAATGTTTTGTCAAACAATAAAGACATAAAACATCCATCACCAATCATCCATCACCAATAAAAAATAAACCAAAACTTTATGAAAAACACCAAACACTTCGAATCAAAACTCCAAACCTTTTTGTTCTTGATAAGAACAACAAGAACATTGAAGAACACACATGAAAACTCATAAGAGCTCCATGAATGTTTTCACTCAATAAAACTCAAATTTTCACTACATAAAAGAGGGTTAACATCCTAGGGTACTTATGGGTTCCTAATGTCACTTTAAAACACTTTTAACAAGACAAACATGAACCCAAAAATCCACCCTTTGGATTTGGCCGAATTTCCCTAAAAACATGGCACCAAATTTTAGCTCCAAAATTCATGCTCATATGAACTACATCTACAACATTTGAGATGGCAAATTTTCTAACAAAATTTACATTCAAAGAAGCAAGAATAAAGCTTGTAACAATTACAACATTCAAATCACAAACTATGAACTACAAAACCCAAAAGGATTCACCAACTACTAGACCTAGGCTCTTGATACCACTTGAAGGAAAATTTGTGAAAAACATGTTCATTTGAGCAACATCTATGGCATGCAATTAACATTTAAAGGCGGAATCATGCTTGTATGCACTCAAAACAAAACATTACCCATGAAATTCAAAGCCTAGTAGTTATGGTGAACCAAGACTCAACTCAAATCTTAAAGAAAGGAGTTGAGAAACTTTTATACCTTTGAAGCACCTCTTTGCTTAGCAAAGGTTAATCACCCATGTGAGGGCCTTCTTTCCTTTGTCTCCTTGCTCCTTGGCTCCATGGATATGGATGGAAGAATTGATTCTCCAAAAGTCCCCAAGGTAGGAGACCTCTAATTTTCGACACCAAGGATGGTGAAGGAAGAAGATGAGTGACCTTGGAGGAGGAAGGATTGCTAGCTAATCCCCTCCAAGGGGGCCGGCCTCCTAGAGAGAAAGGGAGAGAGATGTTCTCTCCAATTTTCTCCAAAAGAAACCCTAAATGAATTTTGGCTATAAAGTTCTTTATATAGTCCCTTCAATTAAGTGACTAAAAGAACCACAAACCCTTTTCTTCTCTATATGGCCGGCCTCCTTAAGGCTATGGGCTGTTTGGGCCCTTTTGGGTATTTAGTCAATAAGTTGTCATACAACTTATGTTAATGGTCTTGACATTCGAAGCCCATTGGGCCTTGAGGCCCAAAACTAACCCGAGGTCTAAAACGAACTCATTCGTTTGATTAATTAACATATTAATTAATCCTAGCCATAAATAATTAAACCATTTAATTATCCATACTCATCTTCGTTATATCCTTCAATCATTACCTTACACGGTGTGCGATCCGTTAGGTTCCTTTTAGCGAGGCAGTGGGCGATTAGAACTCTTACTAATCGATTGTGAATTGAAACTTACTTTCAATTCTCCCTTTAGTGATTATACATCTTTAGGGCTTCCACAAGCCATGAGTGACACCTAGCAGTATGTCATGGCTACCCAAGCTAATCAGAAGAGGTTGGAGAACCTATTCAGTTTGGGATTACAATGCAATACGGTCTTTCTCTAATACAATACTCTTAACCACATTGTTTGGATTAATAGTTTATTCATGTCTACTATCCAATGTGATTCTCTTGCTTATATGATTACCTTGAATGTGATTTGGAACAAATTCCTAAATCTCATTCATACTCTGGCCAGAGATTCTAAATCATATCATAGAGTATTCTCCCTCAACGTTTGAAGGTTAGAGATCCCTTGTTGCGTATTCACTTGCCTCCATGGCTAAGTGGCTTAACCCCAACTATGCCGTGGACACCCTCTGATGGAGTGACTTTGACATAGTCAAAGATCAAGGACCTAACCACAAGACAACTATGATGCCTCAGGTCAAATGACTACTTTGCATTATCCCAACCAGGAGTTCTCATGTGACATGAGTATGAGAACTCCTCGTTGATCGCGTTCGGTGGACTCATTTACTATTGAGCACCTACGTACTTATCTTGGTGTCAATCACACCAATGAGTTGAGACCAATCACTCTCCCTAAGAGAAGACATAGCACGTACTGATCTTGACGGACTGTTAATGCCCAATTGGCAATCCTATGATCAGGAACATTTAGGATATGTATACGAAAGAGAATAGTCTCATGAATCTAACTTCTTTAGATCACATTCCCCTTATTACATATTCCTTGGACTTATCGTTTAAGCATATAACATTTATATGAGACGGCTTAAAACAATAATCTTTGCCCTTTATATTAAACTAGATTAGTTTAACATGTGAAATGTCCGTAAAGTATCATCATATGATTGGTTTTAGGGCACATTTCCAACATTGATTAATTCCAGTTGTGATCTCATAAAGTGTGAATGCAATTTGCTTAACTGTTTTATTCAAAACTTATTCTTGTATGTTGATTAAGGATGCCTACTTAGTTTGCATGCTTGAATCTGATGCTAGAATATAAGGGTGTTTCACATAATCGTTACAAACTTATTTTCACAAGTAGTGAAGGTTGCTGGTCACGATCGCGTTAAGTTAAATTCCTAGCATGAGTATCATGATGTCATAGTTACGAATTCTTTGTCAATGCTTATGATTTTCATAGAGCGTAATGATCTTTGATTGTATCTCTATTACGATGTCATGTAGGGAACTTTTGAAGAATGCTTTGGGTTGTCGAATGATGTCATCCAATCCAATAATACAAGGAAAATCTGAGGGTTAACTAGTGATGGCACGGTTAATCTGGGGCATTGTTATTCATGGCTTATTGAAAAGCAATTGGAAATCGATTTGTATGCAAGTGTGTCATGTGTGGAGAAAGACCCTCTAGCTAGCCCATCATCCATCCAAAACACCTAATTTCGTGCAAATCTGTCTAGTTCTAGTTTCTGTTTTGTTTTACTTTATTTTCGTCCAAAATCCAATCCTCCTTTACTTTGTTGTGTTAATTAGGTTAGAATCTGTCCAATTTGTGTTTTTAAGTGTTTTGAGTCAAGTTCAAGTTAATTTTCGTCCAAATAACTTCTTAGAGTCAGTTTTGAGTCTAATTCATTGTTTTGTGCTGTTTTGAGTCTTTCTAGTTAGTTTTGGGTCTTTTCAGTTTGTATGGAGTCTATAGAGTCTAGTTAAGTGTTTTTAAGTTTCTTCTTGTGTTTTTGTGTTTTAAAGTCGGTTTAGTTTAGATTAGCAATCCCTCTTAATCCCCGGTCCAGAACGATCCCTACTTATACATGTACTACAATTGTCAAAAGAGGGTTTAATTTGCGTGTTGTTTTACATCACATCACCGAACTGAGGTTGAAGGTGACGGAAAATTCTGTCAAAGTTGACAGAATATTCCTAACGGAGGTTAACGATGTCAGTTAACTTTAATGGAATATTCTTGGGATTTAACGGAATATTCCTTAACGGTGTTAGGGTTTCCGTCAGTGTGTACGGCACGTGGCCGCGCGTGGGCGGCGCATGTTGCCGTGTCTGGGTCGGCGTATGAGGGCGCGTGGGACTTCCAAAATTATTTTAAATATATTGGGGTGTTCGTGGGATTGAGTAGAGCATGTTGGTATATTCAAACACCCCAATTGAGCAATGTATGAGAAGTTATTACTTGATTTGGGTTATGTGTGTAATTAATAGTTATATAGTTGTTTCGCATATAGGTGAGACGTATCATGAGGACGAGCGCAGCCACGCAAGGCTCGAGGGCTACGACCCGTCTACTTATCAGTGAGTGGGCTTTTGTTTTCAGTATATATATATATATATATATATATATACATACTTAATTGATTCCCAGAAATATGTTTTAAAATGCTTTTATGAAATTGAATGCCATGTCGAATGCCATATATATTTCTATGTCTATATGATTATATGTCGATGCACCGCGGGCGCCAAGTAAGTCAGGTAAGTATGTGATATGATGATTGAGGTGATATCGATGAGATTAGAATATGGCTCATTTACTTGCACATCGGGGTTTGTGCCGCCAGAGTAAGGCTTAGGTTTCACATGATCGTTCACCTCCCGCACCGTACGCTCACCTTGGATCCAAGGTAGGTGCCAGCCTGTCGTACAGACCACACTAGGTGGTTCCGACTCGTAGGTGACTTGCGATTCGTCGCCAACCTTCACGTGATCGTAGCACAGAGGGTTTTATATATATACCTAGCATGACGTACAGACCACATTAGGTGGTTCCGTCATGGGTGCAAGTTATTGATTGAGAGATGAATTGAGGATTTGGTTGAGGAGCCATAGATTCAGCCGTACAGGTCACTAGAGGTGACTCCGGCTGACTGATTTATATTGCCGGCATGATTTGAGTTGGGATATCACCTGATTGTTTTGATGTTACTTGATGCATGCTTATTGTTGATTATGGTTCATTCGATTATGGCATTAGTTGAATGATGATTTTCCAGTATTAGTATGTATATATATTTTCTGGGAAGTATACATGTTTTACAGAGAGGGGTTACAACGTTTATATCGAAGTGATTTTGGTAAAGCTTTGTTTTTGCCCACTCACACTTTTTTTTTGCGCCCCTCCAGGTATTAGATAGCGTTGGTGGCAAGCGAGGTTTCAAGGCTTATTTGACAGTACACTATCCATGTAAATATTCTGGCTTCCTGTTTATGTCTTCCTGGACTGCAGCTAGGATGCTCGAATTTTGTAAATTATGTTGTTAACTTTCACACTCTTTTATGCTCTTGTATCACTAGTTGTGCTATTCTAGTACTTCTTATCTATATTTATTCTTCCGCACTGCGCACATGGCTTCGTCATGCTCACGTGACGGCTAGCACGTCCCGATGTTCGAGTTGGGGTGTGTCATCAAAAGTTTGTGTTTTGCAATATAGCCCAATGGTTGAGGTTATTGTTTTTTGGCCCAAATTAGTAGAGAACAAAATAGTTTTGTATCTTTAAATGAGAATTGGATTTTCATTTTATTTATCTCTATTTAAATCAATTCTATGGATACAAAAACCAAATGACAATGTTGCATTCTAGTTTAATTAGTTAAAGCGTTAATTAATTAAAGAAAGGGTGATTATGAACCTAAGCCTACAATAATTGAGCTATGTGAAAGGCTGTCTCAAATTTGTTTGAACCATGGGAATGTGTAGATTAATTTTGGTTGTCATTTGATATGATCAAATGTTGTAAAAGAGCATAAGTTCTTCTTTACTTTAAAGTAATTGATGCGATGAATGTTAAGCACTCAAATTAAACCCTCTTGTTGTCGAATTGTAGTAAATATGCAAGTAGGGATCGTTCTGGACCGGTGATTAGGAGGGCTTGCTAAAACCTCTAAACTGACTTTAAAACATAAAAACAAAGTTAAAAACGTTTGAATAGACTCAAAGGACTCAAAACAGGTTCACAAAACTCAAACAAGCTAAAAACACTCAAAACTGCCTAAAAACACTAATTGGGCAGTTTCTGACTCAAAACACAACTTTGGACGAATTTAGGGTTTTGGCTTGACTCAAAATACTTATCGTGGAATCAGCAATTACTTATTGTTTCTTGCTTTTCCAGCTGGTAGCCCCACAATTCAGAGTGAACACATATCCGAAGTTGGAACTTCTATCATCGACGTCAGATTGGAAATCTGCATCTGTATAGGCTTCCACTCACAACTCTGTTGCTCCTCCATAAACAAGGAACATGTCCTTAGTTTTTCTTATGTACTTAAGGACCGTCTTGACAGCTGCCCAGTGTTCTGATCTTGGGTTAGATTGATATCGACTAGTAATGCTCACAGCATATGCGATATCAGGCCTTGTGCATATCATGGCATACATAAGACTTCTTATGGCGGGAGCATAAGGAATAGCACTCATCTGCCGTATTTCTTTAGGAGTCTTAGGTTCTATAGACTTAGAAAGGTGAATTCCATGTCTCACGGGAAGAAAACCTTTCTTAGATTGTTCCATCTAGAACCTACTTAGCACCTTATCTATGTACATAGATTGAGATAATCCAATTAATTTTCTAGATCTATCACGATAGAGCTTTATCCCAAGCACATAAGATGCATCTCCCAAATCTTTCATGTGGAAGGTTTTGGAAAACCACACTTTTACAGAAGAAAGTACTGCAGTGTCATTCCCGAATAGTAATATGTCATCTACATATAACACTAGGAATACAACTGCATCCCCAACGACCTTTTGATAAACACAATTGTCATCTTCATTTTGAGTAAAGCCAGATGATTTGATTTCAGTGTCAAAACGAATATTCCAGCTCTTAGAGGCTTGCTTAAGTCCATAAATGGACCTCTAAAGCTTACATACCTTAGTCTTTTCAGACTAGGACACGAAACCTTCGGGTTGAGTCATATAGAGCTCTTCCTCTAGGTAGCCATTCAAAAAGGACGTCTTCACGTCCATTTGCCATATCTCATAATCATGGTACGCAGCTTTAGCAAGCAAAATCCGAATGGACTTAATCATGGCTACAGAAAAAAAGGTTTCTTCATAGTCAATCCCTTCTTATTGCCTGTAACCCTTGGCTACTAACCTAGCCTTATAAGTCTCCACGTTACCATCAATGCCTATCTTTCTCTTGAAGACCCATTTGTTTCCAACAGGTACAATACCTTCTCGAGGGTCTACAAAAGTCCAGACCTGATTTTGATACATAGAATCCATCTCGGATTTCATGGCCTCTTGCCATCTCTTTGAATCAATGTCGGACATTGCTTCAGTGTAGTCTCTAGGGTCCTCATTTGTGTCATTATCACCTAGAAGGTGTAATTCCCCAAAGACAGTATCCAAGCAATACCTTTGAGGTGGCCTGCTGACCCTTTCAGATCTACGTGGAGCTAGGGGTTTAGGAACAAAGTTGTCTATTTGTTGATTGCTTGTTTGTGGCTCATCAGGAATTTCTTTCAATTCTATTGTTCTTTTGCTAGTTCCATTGAAAACGAATTCATCCTCAAGGAATATAGCAGTTCTGGCGACAAAGACTTTCTGATCGTCAGGGTGATAGAATTCATATCCATAGGTTTGTTTAGGATACCCCACAAAATAGCATTTAACAGATCTTGCTTCAAGCTTTCCTGCATCTTGTTTCTTAACGTATGCAGGACAACCCCAAATCTTAAGATGTTTAAGACTTGGCTTCTTCCCATACCATATCTCATATGGTGTTTGTGGAACAGATTTAGAAGGCACTGCATTTAGCAAATAAGCTGTTGTGTGTAGTGCATATCCCCAGAATGATATTGGTAGATCAGCGAAACTCATCATAGAACGAACCATGTTCATCAAGGTTCGGTTTCTCCTCTCAGAAACTCCGTTATGTTGAGGAGTTCTTGGTGGAGTCCACTGTGATACTATTCTACACTCTTTGAGATAATCTAGGAATTCAGTACTCAGATACTCACCCCCTCGATTTGATCTTAGGGTCTTTATTTGTTTCCTAGTTTACTTCTCAACTTCATTCTTGAATTCTTTGAACTTTTCAAAGGATTCTGACTTGTACTTCATAAGATACGCATAGCCAAACCGAGAGTGATCGTCGGTGAATGTGATATAGTAGGAGAAGCCTCCCCTTGATGTGGTGGACATAGGTCCACATACATCTATGTGGATTAACTCTAGTACATCTTTAGCCCGCTCTCCTTTCCCATTGAATGGAGATTTAGACATCTTCCCTAGTAGACAAGGTTCACAAGTGCCCATGTGGTCATTACCCAATGGGCTAAGATATCCATCTTTCGACATCTTGCGAATCTTGTCCTGGTTTATATGTCCAAGTTTAAGATGCCAAAGTCTAACTTAATTAACTCCTTCTCTAGCCCTTTTGGGTTTTGAGGTATTCCCGCTTTCAATGCAGTGCATCCCACTACTTGTCTCTAGGTGAAAAAGTTCCTCTATCATATAACCATGAGAGATAATATGACCGTTCAAGTATAAAGTGCAACTCATTTTGTCAAACAATACTAAGTGCCCATCTCGTAAAAGCATAGAGATAGAAATCAAATTCTTTATACGTGAAGGAAAATATAAACAATTTTTAAGTTCCAAGACTTCCCCAGAAGGTAGTTTAAGCATGTAGGTGCCAACTGCTTTTCCAGAGATCTTAGTGTCGTTCCCAACTCGCACAACCATCTCCCCATTATGCAGTGTCCTGCTCTCTGTTAGTCCCTGCAACGAATTGCAGATATGTTGACTAGCGCCTGAATCAAATATCCAGAAATTAGAGCTTACTGTAAAAGCACTCTTTATGACAGAAATAGTCCCTTCAAAAGTTCTTGTCATAAGGCTCGCAATGCGCACCCTGCATTTCTTCTTCCAACGTTCATCCTTTCCACAATGAAAGCATGTTCCTTTGGATTTTATTGCCTTCTTCTTATGCAACCTTTTCCTTATGATTACATTCTCACTCCCACTGTCCTTTTTGAAACTTTGTTCAAACTTACAGCACATGTCAATCATCTCTGTAAAAGTATGATTGAATCTATTCACTTTATAGTTTACTATAAACTTAGTGAAATTATCCAAGAGAGATGCAAGGAAAAAGTCTTGGGCCATTTTCCCATCTATGGAAGTTCCTAAACTCTCAAGATCTTGAAAGATCCTTTCCATCTTTTATCCATGTTTTTGGACCGATGTCCCCTTTGCCATTTTGGCATTTAATAGACTACAAACATTTGAGAATCGTACGTTACTTGTCTCAATGTCATGCATCTTATGCAAACTATCAACCACGGCACAAGAAGTGTCCATGTGCTCATGTAGCTTCTTAAGCTCCTCACTAAGTGAAGTGAGGATTAAGCATTTGGCTTGTAAGTCATCCTCATAGTGCCTAGCATAATTTTGACACTCTTCCTTTGAAGCTAGTTTCATAGGAGGTACATGAGGAGGGGATTCTTGAGCACATACGATATCTCATTCATCTTTGAGACATTCTCAATCTGATG
Source organism: Heteromeles arbutifolia (assembly GCA_024362995.1). Taxonomy (NCBI): domain Eukaryota; kingdom Viridiplantae; phylum Streptophyta; class Magnoliopsida; order Rosales; family Rosaceae; genus Heteromeles; species Heteromeles arbutifolia. The sequence goes on along the minus strand of JANCRC010000002.1, from coordinate 28,871,857 downwards.
AAACCAAGCAAGGAAACGTTAGCCCCTAAGGCCTTTTTTGTCAAGTACAATGGTAGGTGTTATTTTAGGCATGTCGTTAACTACATAACATAACAGAAATCATATTAGATTGTTGATTTTAAAACTACTTGATTGGGTCTTAAATCAAATAGTACCACCCACTATTTTTGGCAAATTCCACATCCCTCAATGGAATCCGAGAGTTATGTTGAACTCTTAGTGGGGTATGGGAGACTCACCATTACCACCTCAGAATTATATCATTTTAGCTAGCAACAATAATGATGAGAGGATAACTCTTTAGCCATTTACAACTTTTGTAATTACCCATCTATTTTGGCCTCTAAAGAATGATTGCCTCAGAATTATATCATGTTGGCGTCATTGCACTTGTTTAAGTCTTTCCCGCCATGCTAGTTTGTGTAGGGGTTCAAGCACAACCTCATAATTATATCATGTTGGTCACACTCGTTGTCTACACTCACTTCATCATATGTGTTAATAGACTCCTCCTGAGTGTAAGCATATACTTTGAACTTCCCCATTATAGGGTGAAGCCGGTGTATGAGTCACAAACGAATGGAGCTCACCACGGTGGAAGGCCTATGAAGAGATGTTCAAAGCATCTCTCGCTTATCAACTTAATATTCGTTTTGTCGAGGGAGTAGTGTTGGGCTACATCAAATTCATTATAATCTTATTAAAAGGACTTAGGATGATTATGAACCGTTTGAATTGATCCAACACGAGCCTTGTGTTGGACCTTGGGTCTAAGGTAGGTAGTTGTTGATTTTAGTTATGCGTTTAATCTAATTAAACCGTCATTTCCTATTGGGCGTTGGACCCAACTATTCCAATTTGCATACAAATAAACAAAAAGGAATACTTGAAATAAAGAGAAGGGCTTATGCCCTTTTACAACAAATTGGAAGGACTTATGCCCTTTTACAATACATTTGAACTAATCAAATTACATTCAAATCTAAACTACTTAACCCAAACATTCATAATGCAAAACGGCCAATCACATAGCTCAATTATCGAGGCCTTTGGTTCATAATCACCCATTTCTTAATCAATCACATTAACTAAGAAAGCAACTTAAACAATTGGTTTTCTGATTCATAGAATTGATTCAAATGGAACTAAATGAAATGAAAATCCAATTTTCATTAAAGAGACAAAACCATTTTGTTCTCATCATATTTTGGGCCGAAAAACAATGACCTCAACTATTGGGCCACTAAGCAAAACACAAACCTTTTGGGGTCACTTTGTAAAAACACAAAAGTCCACAACTTCATGTGTTTACAACTAGAACCCAAAAAATTTAACAATTACAAAAACTTCATTAAAAGAGCAAAACAATTTGTCCTTTAGTGATTTTGGGCCTTCACGTAAAAATGTAAACTTTTGGGTCAAAGTGCAAATACACAAAAGTATCAAAACTTTATGTAATTGCATAAAAGCCCCAAAAGTACCCCCACTAAGGGGTGGCCAGTTTTAGGTAGTTGAGGATGGGTTGGTTTTCGTTGAAAATTCAAAATTTCATAAAGTGTGTTGAAAAGGTGAAAGGTATGGGTTGAATAGTTGATTGGCATGGTTGAAAAGCTTGATTGGTATGGGTTGTAAGAGGTAAGTTTGTCAAATAATAATGATACAAATCATCCATTACCAACCAATAACAAACCAAAACTTTATGAAAAACATCAAACACTTTGAATCAAAACATCAAACCTTTTTGTTCTTGGTAAGAACATCAAGAACATTGAAGAACACACATGAAAACTCATAAGAGCTCCATGAATGTTTTCACTCAATAAAACTCAAATTTTCACTACTCAAAAGAGGGTTAACATCCTAGGGTACATAGGGGTTCCAAAAGTCACTTTAAAACACTTTTAACAAGACAAACATGAACCCAAAAATCCACCCTTCGGATTTTGCCGAATTTCCCCACATACATGGCACGAAATTTTAGTTCCAATATTCATGCTTAAATGAACTACATCTACAACATTTGAGATGCTAAATTTTCAAGCAAAATTTATATTCAAAAAGCAAGAACAAAGCTTGTAACATTTACAACATTTAAATCACAAACCATGAAAACACAAAACCCAAAAGGATTCACCACAAACTAGACCAAGGCTCTGATACCACTTGAAGGAAAAATTTTGTCCTAGCTAAGAACATGTGAGAATATTTGAACACATATGCAAACTATTAACACTTTAAAGTAGGCATGCATTCAAAAACAATTCTAAAACCCATGACTTTCAAAGCCTAGTGAATGGTGAACCACAAGACTCTTACAATATTAAAGAGAAGAAGAATTTTGAGATTCATTACCCTTGAAGCTCATCCTTGTTTACACAAGGGATTCACCCAAGTGGAGGGCCTTCAAGTCACGTCCTAGCTCCTTGGATCTTCCTTGTGATTTTCTCCTTTTGATGCTCCCTTGGTCCTTGATGATGTGAGGAAAGGATCTCCAAGAACACCAAAAATTTGGTGTCTCTAAGTCTCCACACCAAGGATGAGGTGTGAAGATGAAATGGATGACTTAGAGAGGAAAAGATTGCTAGCTAAATCCTCCCTAAGTGGCCGGCCTCTCTTAGAGAAAAAGGGAGAAAGTGTTTCTCTTCTTTGCCTCAAGAAAACCCTAATGAGGTAAAAGCCATAAAGATGCTTTTATACCACCTCACATGTGAGTGGCAAACTTGCAAATAACCCAAGTTTGCTACCACTCACCCTAGGCTGGTTTTGACTTTGTTTTTGGGTTAATTTCGACTTAGTTTTAGTTGTCACACAACCTAAACTCAACGGGCCTTGTGGACCAAAAACCCTTTTGGGCCCCGAAACCCAAAACCAACTTAAAAGCCCAATATGAACCTTTCGTAAGATTAATTAACTAATTAATTAATCTTGACCATTCTCAATTAAACTATTTAATTGCTTATCCATCTCATTTATATTTCTTCATTTTCATTGTTACTCGGTGTACGATCCATTAGGTTCCAATTAGCGAGGCAGTGGGCGATTACTACTCTTAACGATCGATTGTGAATTGAAACTACATTTCAATTCTCCCTTTGATGTAGATTAGTGTTTGCTAATCCTCAGGGCTTCCACAAACCATGAGTGACACCTAGCAATATGTCATGGCTACCCAAGCTAAGTAGAAGTGGTTGGAGAACCTATCCAGTTACAATTACAATGCAATACGATCCTTCTCTAATACAATACTCTTAATCACATTGTCTGAGTGATAGTTTGTTTCATGTCTACTATCCAATGTGATACTTCTCTATATGAATCATTTGAATATGATTTGGAACAAACTTCCTAAGTCATATTCGTATGCTTTGGCCAAAGACTCTCGAATCATATCTCAGAGTATTCTCCCTCCACCATGGAATGTTAGAGATCCCTTGTTGTGCATTCATATGCCTACATGACTAGATAGCTTGACCCCAACAATGTCGTGGACACTCTCAATGGAATGCCTTTGACATGATCAAAGATCAAGGACCTAACCATTAGACATCTCTGATGCCTCAGGTCAAAGGACTACTTTGCATATTGCACTTATGTGTTTGTCCCAGTGTCCAACACTAAATGACTTGAGACTAGTCATACTCATGCTTGAGTTAACATAACACATACGTTAGCGGATTGCCAATGCCCAATTGGCAATCCTATGGCTAGGAACGTTTTAGGAATGAACATAAGAGAAAGGTCTCGTTAATCTAACTAACTTAGATCACTTCTCTCTTAGATTAAATACATTCCTTGGATTCCCTTCTTGCTTAAACACATGATACAATAAATAGTGATTAACAATAAGCTTTGCCCTTTATTAAACATATAATAGTTTAATACAATAAGTATTCCAAAAGCTATTACATCAAATGAGTGGCTTTGTGGGCATACTTCCAACAGTATAAAGGCAACTTTATAGCCATTTCATCATTAGGGTTTTCTAAGGATGAAAAGTGAGAATAACTCTCTCCTTTTCTCTCCAGGAGGCCGGCCCCCTTGGAGGGGATTAGCTAGCATCCTTCCTCATCCAAGGTCTCTCATCTTCTTCCTTCACCATCCTTGGTGTCGAAAATTAGAGGTCTCCTACCTTGGGGACTTTTGGAGAATCAATTCTTCCATCCATATCCATGGAGCCAAGGAGCAAGGAGACAAAGGAAGAAGGCCCTCATATGGGTGATTAACCTTTGCTAGGCAAATAGGTGCTTCATAGGTATAAAAGTTTCTCAACTCCTTTCTTTAAGATTTGAGTTGAGTCATGGTTCATCATAACTACTAGGCTTTGACTTTCATGGGTAATGTTTTGTTTTGAGTGCATACAAGCATGTTTCCACCTTTAATTGTTGCATGTCATAGATGTTGCTCAAATAAACATGTTTTTCACAAATTTTACTTCAAGTGGTATCAGAGCGTAGGTTTAGTAGTTGGTGAATCCTTTTGGGTTTTGTAGTTCATAGTTTGTAATTTGAATGTTGTAAAGTTCATAGTTTGTAATTTGAATGTTGTAATGGTTACAAGCTTTATTCTTGCTTCTTTGAATGTAAATTTTGTTAGAAAATTTGCCATCTCAAATGTTATAGATGTAGTTCATATGAGCATGAATTTTGGAGCTAAACTGTGGTGCCATGTTTTTGGGGAAATTCGGCCAAATCCAAAGGGTGGATTTTCGGGTTCATGTTTGTCTTGTTAAAAGTGTTTTAAAGTGACTTTTGGAACCCCTAAGTACCCTAGGTTGTTAAACCCCTTTGGAGTAGTGAAATTTTGAATTTTATTGAGTGAAAACATTCATGGAGCTCTTATGAGTTTTCATGTGTGTTCTTCAATGTTCTTGATGTTCTTACCAAGAACAAAAAGTTTGGTGTTTTGATTCAAAGTTTTGGTTGTTTACATGAAGTCTTTGTTTTGTGTTGGTTGGTGTGACTTTTCTATCAACAAGTCATTATGAAAATGTGTTTGAAAGTTGAAAGTGTGTTTGAATTTTTTGTACATGATTGGTACTTCTCTTACACACCCATACTTCTTTTACCATTCACACCATACCAATCACTTACATCTTTCCATCACCTTTCAAACCTAAAAATCAACTCACACACATCACTCACACTCTCTCCAAAACCGGCCAACCCCACAAGTAGGGTACTTTTGGGGCTTTTATGCAATTACATAAAGTTTTGATACTTTTTTGTATTTGTACTTTGACCCGAAAGTTTACAGTTTTACGTAAAGTAGTGGACTTTTGTGTTTGTTGAAATTTTTGGGTTCTAGTTGTAATTACTATTTTCTTGTTGAAATTTTTGGGTTCTAGCTGTAATTACATAAAGTAGTGGACTTTTATGTTTTTACAAAGTGACCTCAAAAGTTTATGTTTTGCAATATAGCCCAATGGTTGATGTTATTGTTTTTTGGCCCAAATTAGTAGAGAACAAAATACTTTTGTATCTTTAAATGAGAATTGGATTTTCATTTTATTTAGCTCTATTTAAATCAATTCTATAGATACAAAAACCAAATGACAATGTTGCATTCTAGTTTAATTAGTTAAAGCGTTAATTAATTAAAGAAAGGGTGATTATGAACCTAAGCCTACGATAATTGAGCTATGTGAAAGGCTGTCTCAAATTTGTTTGAACCATGGGAATGTGTAGATTAATTTTGGTTGTAATTTGATATGATCAAATGTTGTAAAAGAGCATAAGCTCTTCTTTACTTTAAAGTAATTGATGCGATGAAAGTTAAGCACTCAAATTAAACCCTCTTGTTGTCGAATTGTAGTAAAGATGCAAGTAGGGATTGCTCTGGACCGGGGATTAGGAGGGCTTGCTAAAGCCTCTAAACTGACTTTAAAACATAAAAACAAAGTTAAAAATGTTTGAATAGACTCAAAGGACTCAAAGCAGGTTCACAAAACTCAAAACAAGCTAAATACACTCAAAATTGCCTAAAAACACTAATTGGGCAGTTTCTGACTCAAAACACAACGTTGGACGAATTTAGGGTTTTGGCTTGACTCAAAATACTTAAAAACATAAACAAAACAGATTTTAAACACTATGAAACAAGAAAATAAAAGGGGAGGGGGTTGGTTTAGACGAATTTGAGACAAACAACTTGTAAAACTAAATAGATTGTAAAACGAATTTTGGGAATAAGATGGTTGATGGATTAGCTAGAGGTCCATTCTTCACACATGACACATTTGTACATGAATCGATTTCCAATTGCTTTTCAATAAATTACAATGCTGAACACCCCAGATTAACTGTGATGCACTAATTAACCCTCGGATTTTCCTTTACTCTTTGAATTGGATGAATGCATGCGACAACCCAAATCATTCTCCAAATGTCCCCTACATGAATGCATAATAGAGATACAATCAGAGATCATTACGTTCCATGAAAATCATAAGTGTTGACGAGACAATTGTAGCTATGAATGCATGATACGCTTGCCAAGAATTCAATTAACGCGATTGTGACTAGCAACCTCCAGTACTCATGAATATAAACTTGTAACGATTAGGTGAAACTCATTTATATTCTAGCATAAAACTCATGCATGAAAACTAAGTATGCATCCTTAATCAACATACAAGAATCAATTATGAAGAAAACAGTTAATTGAATTGCAATCAGAACTTATCAAATCACAATTGGTGGAAATCAATTCATATCTCAAGCATGTTCATGGCTTCGAACTTCCCCCTAGCCAAATAGGGGTTTAGCCACTCATGGTTACAGCAAAATCAGAAAGTAATAACAAGGTAGACATTGAAAACAAGAACGAAGTACACCTAAAACGCTCTAATCTTCAAGCTTGAAATGCCAAAGGCTCTTCTTTTTCCCCACCTTGCTGCGGCACAAGAGACTATGGATGTATGTGGATGTGTTTGGATGAAGGGATAGAAGTTTAAGGAGTGAATGGTCTGCGGCAAGGGTAAAAAGTGGCTGGAATTGTGCTTTTGGAAGTGTATATATGTGAATCTGTGTGGCTGGATGTATTTTATGGATGGATCCCCCTAGGGTGCGGCAAAGCAAGTTTATTTAAAGGCTTACGGGTATGTTAAGCTAGGACATAATTTATGTAACAGAAATTAAACCAAAACTTTAAGGGAAATAGGAATTAAAGTCAGAATCCCAAGGAAATTGGGCAACAAGGTGCGGCAGAGATGTTAAAACAAAATGGGAATGTGTTTTAAGGCAGAAAATAAGAAAGGACACTCTCCCTTGGATGGCAAGGAAGAGGAAAAGTCAAGGGAGGTGCGGCTGGATGAATTAGGTGCAAGGAAGGTTCAATTTGTGTCCTAAAATGCATAAGAGGTCTTCAATGTTGCTAGAACTTAGGGACATTTAGGATTAGGAAAGGTCAAACCAAAATAGGAAACCTTGGCTTAACTTTCCTACTTCAAGTAGGAATCCTTGTTTGAGTAGGAATCCTCCTCTGATTAGGAATTCTTCTTTGATTAGGAATCATTCGTTGATTAGGAATTCTTACATCTTCAAGTCTTCAATTTCATCCATTCCTTTTGCTCCAAGCATGTGATATCCATTCCAAGCCCAATTTTTGCTCCAAAAGGCTCCAAAATGCACTTTCTTGCATACTTTGTCTATAGAACCTAAAATTGCACGAAAATGACTTTAAACACTAAAATAACTAAGGAATAACAATATAAATGCCCGAAAACAAGCTAGCTAAGTCGCATAAATATGCTCCTATCAAATTCCCCCATAGTTAGCTTTTGCTAGTCCTCGAGCAAAACAACACAAACAAATCAAAGCAGTAAACAAAACACATTATAATCCTTCCAACAGTTTCCTCAGGGATTCCCAATGCACATGACATGCTAAAAATCATCACTCCCACAGATTTTAGTCACCCTTACCCTCGAGGACATACTTAATCATGGTCACCATTCACTAGCTCGCATTTAATCAATTAAAACAACATTTTGAATGTAGTAACATGCTTTAGAGAATTCACTCAATTCCTTACTAGATATGCACTCAATTTTCACTCATATTTTCTGACTACACACCCTACACTAGGTACATGTGAGAAGATTGGTGTAAACATGAAAATGAACACTCACATATGTTATAGCAAATAAAGCACTTTTTTGGAATTATTAATGCATAAATGAATATGATCTCATGAATGGAATGTCACTACTTAGATGCGAGAACCAGTGATGCCATATGCTCATACCAATTCCAAACTCCACATATTGAAACACACAACACCTAAGATAGAAGTCAATGGATTGCAACGGGGCTAAGGGTGTTGGCTAACAAAGAAAGGTAAGGAAAAACAAAGGTTCTTAAAGAAATAGTAAGCAAAGCAATGAAATCAACACTTAGAATTCACTTTTGAATGCAGAAATTTAACTTTGAACAAAAAGGGTAGATTTACACATTTTAGGGCCAGATTCAATGTTTTGGACCTTTCCTTCAACAATCAACACTCTTAAACTCATTCTTTCTTCTTTTCAAACTCTTTTTTCATTCTTTTCATAACTTTTTCTTTTTCTTTTCTTTTGCATATGTTTTTCTTTTTCTTTTCCAAACCCGTGCCTTATTTCTTTTTCTTGGCACACACACACACATAAATCCCTTCCCCCACACTTGTTTTTCTGCAAAAAGGACAATCAAAAAGAATTCTTTCTAAGTCATGCTTCACTATCCTTTAAGAACAAGGGTATGGATAGTCCTAAACTAGGCTACGTAAGGATAATGTGGTTAACAAAGAACATAGGCTAAATAAGGCTCAAAAGGGGTTAAACCTAGATAACATAAGACAAAGGGGGGTTCGGTTTTTTGGCTGTGGTGGAAACTAAACAACTTCATCTTGATCATGTTTTATGCAAATCAATGTCATGCTTTGAATGGAACGGGCATGAGTTCTAGTACTTGGAACTAAATGATGAAACGCCTTCTAAGTAGCAACCAAGCAAAGAATAATGAGATCATGCAACTACTTTAGAAAACAAGAATGCACAGATTAATAACTCTCCAAAGAATGTTTTAGGCTCAAGTCTCTCAGGGATGTAGCGTTAATTTGAGTTCTTTCCTTCAAGCATGTTACAAAAACTAATTTTATCCTTTTGTGATCAAATTTGAATTCGTGAACAACAACTACAACCAAGCATAAACCAAGAGCATATCAAACTTCCATCTATGTTCATAACTTTCTTTAATAGTCATGCAATTAAAAACCGAATCCTCATCATTGTGTTGGAAGGTACCTAAGACACAAACACACAAAAACGACTCAAAAACAACTCTTTTTGGTATTTTTCAAATTGATTTTTCAAATTTTTATCTGATACCATTTGTCAAATCCTGGCCCGGGGCAGACCACTTCTCGGGCCTGCTCCACCACCATAGCACGATATTGTCCGTTTTGGGCCCCGACCACGCCCTCACGGTTTTGTTTCTGGGAACTCACGAGCAACTTCCCAGTGGGTCACCCATCCTGGGAGTGCTTTGGCCCCCTTCTCGCTTATCTTTAGAGTTCCAATGGAACCCAAAGCCAGTGAGCTCCCAAAAGGCCTCGTGCTAGGTAGGGATGGGAATATACATTTAAGGATCACTCCCCTAGGCGATGTGGGATGTCACAAACATGGCATGTTCAAACCGAGTATTGCCAATAACACAAGGAATTGTAAAACTACCCGGATCTTTGCATTTAGGGGGCAATTTACGTTGCAAGATGGCTGAGACATTTTCACTCATATGCACCACTTCTTTCTCGTGAATTTGTTTCTTGGTTATGCAAGGCTTCTTCAAAAACTTAGCGTAGTTCGGAATCTGCTTTATTGCATCGAGAAGCGGGATATTGACTTACACATTCTTAAAGGTCTCTAGAACATCCTTTTCATTCTCTTCACTCTTAGCTTGTAAGAACCTACGAGGGAAAGGCACATTTGATGGAATAACGTTAGAAGGATTCCAATTTCGACCTACCTTAGTTAAAGCGGACGACATAGGGTGCTTAGGAGGCTGCGGCAAGGGTGGTTCTACCCTTGCCGTGGTCTGTGCTTGCTCATCCTATTCAATCAGCAACTTCTCATACTCTTTTGGATGTGATTTGGAGGGTTGCGGGTCTGTTCCAACTTGTTTTCCATTTTGCAATATGATGGCCTTCGCAGATTCGAATCCTCCCTTTGGATTCACAACGGTTGAGCTAGGAAGTTTGCTTTGTTCTCGGAACTGCCCAAGGAACTCTGAAATCTGCCCCATTTGCTTTTTCAATTCATCCACCTCCTTGGCTTGATTTTGCATCGCTTTGTTTTGCTTTTCTTGTCCCTGAGACAAATTGGTAAGTAACTTAATAAGCATATCATTATCCAAGGACATACCTGAATTGTTTTGGGCAGGTTGTTGTTGGGATTGTGTTGATGCGTATTCATTTGTATAGAAGCCCGGGGGTTGCTGCCTAAATCCTCCTTGTTGTTGGGGTTGTTGAGGCTCCCTCCATTTGAAATTTGGATGATCTCTCCAGCCCGGATTGTAAGTATTAGAGTATGGATCATTCCGTTGCTGATTTTGGCTTCCAAAACCCACAGCATTGGCATATTCCCATCCCCCATTCTCAATCAATTGCGGGCACTTCTCAGAGGAGTGTCCTTGGATAGAGCACACGCCACACACACTAGGTCCTTGCATCCTCATCCCTTCGGCCATCTGAGACACAATAGAAGTAAGATTAGCCAATTGAGATTGAATGTCTGATGTGGAACTTACCTCATGTAGCTGCAGCCATGGGGGGTCTCTCTGCCCAATGCCTTCATATTGTTGTGCATTCAATGCACGGTTTGCAATCAGTGTCTTTCCTGCCATAGGTGTCTTGTCCACCAACGCACCTCCCGCTGAAGCATCTAGCATTTGCCTTTCAATGGGAAGAAGACCTTCGTAGAAGTTGATAGGAGCATATTTATGCGACTTAGTTAGCTTGTTTTCATGCATTTACGTTGTTAGTTCTTAGTTAATTTTGTATTTTAAGCTATTTTCGTGTGTTTGTAGGTTCAAAGTGTCAAGATGGCAAAAAGGAGCAATTTGGAGCAATCTAGAGCATTTTTGGGCCAAGATTGGGTAGTGCAAGCATGGAGGCAAGTTGATGGACGAAATTGAAGATATAAAGGCTTGAAATCAGCTAAGAAGATGGAAGAAAGAAATTGAAGATAAAGAAGATAAGGAATCAGCTCAAAAGAAGGAGAATTATCCAAAACATTATCCAAACAACCTTATCTTATCTTATCTTACCCAATCCTTATCTTATCTTACCTTATCTTATCCTAATCTTATCCTAACCTGTTTTCTTCAGTTTAGGGGACTTAAAACCTGATTTCTAGAAGTCCTATCCATTCCCCTACAAAAGTGGCGCCCCAAACTCTTCTAGAAACCCCAAAATCTGCCCAGAAACACATTCTCTCTAGAAGCCTAAAAATCTGGCGTCTCCCTCCTTTCTAGAAGGTCTTTTCCTTGCCTTGCAAGGCATTCCCTGCCCTTATCCCTTTGTGCCGTGGGTTTTAAGGCCCTTTCCCTCTTGGATTCTGATTGTTAGGACTTTTCCTTGTGGATTTGGGTTCTACAAATCCTTTTCAGAAATTAATTGGACCACAAATCCTTTTTCCTACATATTCTGCCGCACCTAGGGTCCTAATCCCTTGCTTATGCTGAGTCCAAGTCCTAAACTGATTCCCCTAGGGTTTGCCATGCTATATATACATATTTCCAAGCCTTGCCGCAGACCACCACCCATCCATACGAATTCTACACCCCCATATACCTTCAGAAATCCATATTTTGCTGCAGAGAAGGGAAGACAAGGCTGTGCCGTGGCTTCCATTAGAGAGGGAGGAGTTCTTTCTTCTCTTGTTTCGTTTCATGTTTAATTTAACTTGCTTTTCAATTATGTTGAACATGTGGAACTAATTTTGTTTTAGTTAGAGGTGGATTCAAAGCCATGGACATATGTTTGATATGAATTGATTACCTTCAGTTATTGTTTCATAAATTGTGAATGTGATTTACTTATCTGTTTTATGAAGAACTTGTTCTTGTGTGTTGATTAAGGAGGCCTACTTAGTTTACATGCATGAATTTGATGCTAGGATATAAGGGAATTTCACCTAATCGTTATGAACTTATATTCACAAGTAGTAAAGATTGCTAGTCACAATTGTGTTAAGTAAATCCTAGGCAAGAGTAACATGCGTATTCCATAGTTAGGGAACTTGATAAGAATAATTTGGTTGTGATGCGTTATCCATTCAATTCAATGAACTTAGGGAAATCTGAGAATTAATTAGTTCTATACAATTAATTTGGAGCATTGTCATTCATGGTTTATCGAAAGAATAACTGGAAATCGATTTATATGCATATGTTCATGTGTGGAGAAGAACCCTCTAACTAGTTTTCACCCCTGAATTCACCTTTATCTCTTTCAATTTACTTTGTTTGCTTAAATCTGCTTAGTTTTGCTTAAATCGTCCAAAAACCCCCTTAGTTCTTAATTGAGTCTTAGTTTGTTTAAATTCGTCCAAATCTGTCCCCTTTTAGTGTTTTGAGTCTAACTAGTCCAAAAGTCATCCAATTCACCCCTTAGAATCTGTTTTGAGTCTGTTTAAGTTAGTTTGGTTGTTTTTGAGTCTATTTAGCCTGTTTTGAGTCTCTAGTGTCTAGAATCTGCCTAGTTGAGTTTTATTTGTTGTTTTAAGTTTGTTTTGTGTTATTTGAGTCAAGTTAGGTTGTCTAGAGTTAAAATTCGTTCAGATTGATCATAGTACCTGTTTTCATTGTCTAGAGTCCAGTTTTAGTGTTTTAGAGTTTAATTTGTATAGATTAGCATCCCTTCTAATCCCCGGCCTTAAACGATCCCTACTTTCATATACTACGTCGATAGGGTTTTAATTTGAGTGTCAAGTAATTCTCACATCAGAAGTATTGAAGGAGAAGCTCTTCTTTCATTTAATGTTGAGGACAGGATGCGACAAGGCTTTTGAAACGCTCATAATATGCTGGAAATGACTCGCATTGGCTTTGCTGGATTCCGCTAATCTTCTTTCTCAAAAGAATGACTCTTGAAGTGGGGAAGAACTTCTCTAAAAATTCCCTCTTCATGCTTTCCCAAGAAGTGACGGTTCCAGGGGCTAATTCATATAACCAATCCTTAGCCTTCTCTATAAGTGAGAAGGGAAATGCCTTCATCTTCAAAATGTTGCCATCGACATTGATTGGAGTCATGCTTGAACACACCACTTCAAACTCTTTCAGATGCTTATTTGGATCTTCCATGGACATCCCATGGAATTTAGGAATGTGGTGCAGCAAACTAGACTTCAATTCGAACTCATCAGTCTTGTCTTGGGCAGCCCTAGGATATTAAATGCACAAAGGAACGGCATTGTCTAATCCCGAGGCAGAAAGCTCCTTGATTGTTCGATTATCCGCTGCCATAGCTTGTTCTTCCTCCTCTTCTTCGTCAAACTCAAATTCAGAGCTAGAATTAGGTGGGCTAGGTTCTGGTCATTTCTTCTTCCTTCTCAAAGTTTGTTAAAAATCGTCGTCAAATTCCAAGATGTTTTCACGAACAAGTTGAGAGCTTGGAGTCATAAACTAGTACCTAAAAACAGGAAACAAAACAAATTCAAAATCTTAAACAAAAACAAACGAAAAAGAATTTGCTAATCCCCGGCAACGGCGCCAAAATTTGATGCGATGAAAGTTAAGCACTCAAATTAAACCCTCTTGTTGTTGAATTGTAGTAAAGATGCAAGTAGGGATCGTTCTGGACCAGGGATTAGGAGGGCTTGCTAAAACCTCTAAACTGACTTTAAAACATAAAAACAAAGTTTGAAACGTTTGAATAGACTCAAAGGACTCAAAACAGGTTCACAAAACTCAAAACAAGCTAAAAACACTCAAAACTGCCTAAAAACACTAATTGGGCAGTTTCTGACTCAAAACATAACTTTGGACGAATTTAGGGTTTTGGCTTGACTCAAAATACTTAAAAACATAAAAAAAACAGATTTTAAACACTTTGAAACAAGAAATTAAAAGGGGGGGCGGTTTGGTTTGGACAAATTTGAGACAAACAACTTGTAAAACTAAACAGATTGTAAAACGAATTTTGGGAATAAGATGGTTAATGGGTTAGCGAGAGGTCTAATTATGATGGTTGATCGATTGTAAAACGAGTTTAGTAAACAATTTTAACAGAAATCTAATTATGATTCCCCCTTAATCCAATTCTTCATTAATTCAATTATCCTTAATCTGATTAGGGATGATTAAACAAGCCAAAAAATGTGATTTTCCTTTTTCATGGATGTACAATGGTTTGCTTATATGACTTGGATTTTCAATCATTTGTTTGTCAACTCCTCGTGAATGTAATCGAGCATGTTTATTTTTCTTCCTAATGATTAAGACGGAAAGCCAAAAAGGTACCCCTTGTGTAGGCACACAGTGTAAGTAAGTTGATATTTCTAGAGTTCGGATCAATTTTATTTTTATCTCATGACCACAAGAGACTTACATACACTCTCCAATGCAACGTTAATAACATGAAAGGTGTATGTGTCATTCTTCGTGTCCATGGTAAAAGGTTAGATGGTTGCCTTACCCTTCTTTGAAAGCTAAATTTAAAAGAAGAAAAAAAAGGAGGGGGTGATGAATTAACCACATTCCTTGGCATCAAGTTGGATTGGGTGTTTATGTTTTTATAATTTTTTTTTTGGTCAAACGATAGAAGATTTTATTAGATTGAGATAAAAACTTGTAACACATTGAACAACGAATCTAGCTCAGAACAATCCCACCTACAAAGGTCATCCAAACGGTGATACAAATGAAGCCCCTAAATGTGCTGTCCTAGTGAATTGTCGGGAAGCAAACAGAACTTTAAAACCTTTTCAGATCATTGGTGGATATCGGTTTCGAATATGAGACCTCTTCAAACATCATAAAATAAAAGTAGCACCACATGAACAACTTGTTGATAATTACAAAACAATTGTTGGATCAATAGTCGTTCAACTTGAGTTTTAGGAATGCTGAATACAGTAATTAGTGTTTATGGTAGTCAATTACTCTAACCAAATTATCCTAATATGTGATTAAGAAATCAATTTTAACAACAATTTCTTTTTCAAGTTTCCAACAATATAATGCATTGCCATATATAATAACTACATCATTTAGTATTTGTTCAAAGGAGCCGTTTTTAATATAAATCATTTAGTATTTGTTCAAAGGAGCCGTTTTTAATATAAATGAATTTATCTGCTAAAATAATTTACCTACTCCTTAATTATATATGCAAGTAGGCAAACTAAAATAATGTACCTACTCCTTGTTTTCTACAATATTTTAAGTAGGCAATAGCATCAATACCCCCTTATACATTTTAGTGGAAGGTAGACCAACAAGGTGGCACACTTGTACATGAATCACTTGTACATGAATCGATTTCCAATTGCTTTTCAATAAATTACAATGCTTAACACCCTAGATTAACCGTGATGCACTAATTAACCCTCGGATTTTCCTTTACTCTTTGAATTGGATGAATGCATGCGACAACCCAAATCATTCCCCAAAAGTCCCCTACATGAATGCATAATAGAGATACAATCAGAGATCATTACGTTCCATGAAAATCATAAGTGTTGACGAGACAATTGTAACTATGAATGCATGATACGCTTGCCAAGAATTCAATTAACACGATTGTGACTAGCAACCTCCACTACTCATGAATATAAACTTGTAATGATTAGGTGAAACTCATTTATATTCTAGCATCAAACTCATGCATGAAAACTAAGTATGCATCCTTAATCAACATACAAGAATCAGTTATGAAGAAAACAGTTAATTGAATTGCAATCACAACTTATCAAATCACAATTGGAGGAAATCAATTCATATCTCAAGCATGTTCATGCCTTCGAACTTCCCCCTAGCCAAATAGGGGTTTAGCCACTCATGGTTACAGCAAAATCAGAAAGTAATAACAAGGTAGACATTGAAAACAAGAACGAAGTACACCTAAAACGCTCCAATCTTCAAGCTTGAAACGCCAAAGGCTCTTCTTCTTCCCCACCTTGCTGCGGCACAAGAGACTATGGATGTATATGGATGTGTTTGGATGAAGGGATAGAAGTTTAGGGAGTGAATGGTCTGCGGTAAGGGTAGAAAGTGGCTGGAATTGTGTTTTTGGAAGTGTATATATGTGAATCTGTGCGGCTGGATGTATTTTATGGATGGATCCCCCTAGGGTGCGGCAAAGCAAGTTTATTTAAAGGCTTTAGGGTATTTAAAGCTAGGAAATAATTTAGGTAATAGAAATTAAACCAAAACTTTAAGGGAAATAGGAATTAAAGTCAGAATCCCAAGGAAATTGGGCAACAAGGTGCGGTAGAGATGTTAAAACAAAATGGGAATGTGTTTTAAGGCAGAAAATAGGAAAGGGCACTCTCCCTTGCACGGCAAGGAAGAGGAAAAGTTTAGGGAGGTACGGTTGGATGAATTAGGTGCAAGGAAGGTTCAATTTGTGTCCTAAAATGCATAAGAGGTCTTCATTGTTGCTGGAACTTAGGGACATTTAGGATTAGGAAAGGTCAAACCAAAATAGGAAACCTTGGCTTAACTTTCCTACTTCAACTAGGAATCCTTGTTTGAGTAGGAATCCTTGTTCAACTAGGAATCCTCCTTTGATTAGGAATCCTTCGTTGATTAGGAATCCTTACATCTTCAAGTCTTCAATTTCATCCATTCCTTTTGCTCCAAGCATATGATATCCATTCCAAGCCCAATTTTTGCTCCAAAAGGCTCCAAAATGCACTTTCTTGCATACTTTGTCTATAGAACCTGAAATTGCACGAAAATGACTTTAAACACTAAAATAACTAAGGAATAACAATATAAATGCACGAAAACAAGCTAGCTAAGTCGCATAAATATGCTCCTATCAATAATCTATTTTGATCAAATGTTGTAAAAGAGCATTAGATCTTCTTTACTTTGAAGTACTCCTTTCTTGTTTATTTGATATGCATGAAATTGGAGTAGTTGGGGTCCAACGCCCAATAGGAAAAACACGCCTTAATATGATTAAACTCGTAACTAAAATCAATCTCCATCCCTAGACCGAGATCCAACACTAGGCTCGTGTTGGATCGAATCAAAGGTTCATAGTCATCCTAAGGCCCTAAGGTAACTATGTAGTCCATCAATGAATGCAAAGCTTAAGTTAGCAGTACCATATACTCTTCCTTTAAAAACCGTTTTACAAGCATAGTGGGAGTATCATATACAACTAAATCAGTCACATGGACCAATAGTTCTAATAGGACCAAATTGTTTTAATAAGATTAAAATCAATGCTTAAATGTGATGAGACCTTGAAACCCTCAACCAAACAATTATTAAGTTGACAAGCATGAGAGTGCTTTGAACACTTTTTATGGCCTTCCATCATGGTAGGCTCCGATCGTTTGTGACTCGTACACCGACTTCACCCTATCATGGGGGAGTACAAAGTGCGTGCTTACACTCGGGAGGAATCCTATATGCATACATGATGTTGTGAAGGTAGGCAACGAGAATGATCAACATCATATCATTGTGAGGTTGTTCTTGAACCCCTACTCAAACTTGCATGGTGAGAATGACATAACTAAGTGCAATGGAGCCAATATCATATCATTGTGAGGCTTCATTCTCTAGAGGCCAAATAAGATGGGTACTTACATTAGATGTAAATGAGTAAGCGTACTCTCTCATTATTATTGTTGCTAGCCAACATCATATCATTGTGAGGTGGGCTTGGTAATAGTGAGCCTCCCATACCCTACTAAGAGTTTTCTCCAAAACTCTCGAATTCCGATGAGGGATATGGAATTTGCCAAAAATAGTGGGTGGTGCTATTTGATTTAAAGACTTGGATCAAATGGCTTAAAATCAATCAATTTATATTCGTTATGTATTTATTTACCGATATATTTGCAAATGCTATCCAAAACTTGACAAAGAAAAACTTTAGTTTCTGGACTTAGTGCCACAATCCCATAGATTGTCTTGAATGGATTGTATATGTACCTAAGTAGTCTCATCCTCACAATCTTCCTTGTGATAATGTATCATTGGAAGAATATGTTAGATAAGTCTATCATAAAGAGGACAACACTTTTAGTATCATAATTCTTCAATTACAAATTATTGTATGAAGAAATAAGAATTGCTTTGAACAACTCTTAGTTAAATGCAAACACTAGTGCTTGTTTCTTTGTTACATGAACAAGGAACTTGCGAAGTAAGCACAAGGACATGGACACTTCATGTGCCATGATTCTTCACTTACAAATTGTTGTATGAAGAAATGAGAGTTGCCTTGAACAACTCTTGAATGTTTGTAATCTTGTTTAGAACAAGATGGTTGGTTGACAAAAATAGTCCATCAATATGGACTTATGATGATTTTGAATCATTGAGTGTTGAAGTGTTAGACCACTTCACGAGACGGAAACTAGACAAGGACTTCACCTATGAGTCCCTAACCAAATGGTTCACTAAGTTTATAGTAAACTATATAGTAAACAATAACCGCACGCTCTCCAAATCGTTTGATGTGTTTAACACAATTGAAATAAGTTTCAAGAGAGACAGTGGGAGTTTAGGGACCATGACTATTGTAGTCAAGGGAGAAGTCAAATGAAGAAGGCAAAATAACTCCAAGGGAACAAACTTTCTTTATAAAAGGATGGACATTGGAAGGGGTATATGCAAGAAATGTCTTGCAAGTGTCAAGAACACACCTTTCGAAGGTGTTGTAAATTCTTCTTGAATAGTTCAAAATAGTTAGTTCTTTTACTTGAATGCTTGATTCCGTATTAGTAACTATGTTTTTACAATCGTTGTAAAAGTGTGGCTAATAAGAAGTAGAAGATTGATGCGAAAAGAGAAAGTACTTCACATTCAGAACGTGAATCAAATATAGATCTCAGCAAAAGCAGATAGTACTTACTTCCTCATATGAACTACCAAAGGAATTGGAAAAACAAAGATTGTCTTTACATTCCAGTTTGAATAAAGGAACTTAATTCCGTCACTATAAGAGATGGATGAATGTTTTGTTTGACAAAACATTGCTCTTTATTAATCAATGATTGGATTATTGTAATCTAATTGATTGTCTCTATAGTAGAGATAATGTGGTACTGTTAACTGTTTAGAATATGACGATGCTTAAAACCCAAAAGGTTGCAAGGTAGTGACTAATCCCAAACTAAGTTGTGATACCTCTAAAACATAAATTACGAGTTGGTCATAGATGGATGCTTGAGATCGTTAGATCCGAATCTAATACCTTCTTGTTAAAATTGTATAGAGGTGAAATGTTCGAATCTTTATTCCTTTGGAAAGAAGAAAGAATCACAAAGTTGTTGAGGTTAATTCACTTAGATGTTAGTGGCACTTGTCCACAACATAATACTACTCATGTTGTATGACATTCACCGAAGATCGCTCTCAGTTGGACTATCGTTTATTTTGAATAAACAAAAGTCCGAATACTTTGCAAAAGGTTTCAAAGAATTCAAGAATGTAAGTTGATGAGCAAGACGTCTAAAGTATTTACCTCCTTAGATTTGATCCAAGGAAATATAACACTTTAGAAGAGTTTCCTTGATAGAAATCAAGGAAAGTAGCATCATAAGAATGAAAATCTTTATGACTACATTGAGTGTATATACAACATATACTCAAGGAAATGGTATAGTAACATTTGACCTGAAATAATGAAACCTTTAAAGCTAATTGGTAGCCTAAGGTGATTACAATCAAAGAGATTGGTTGACTTGGAAGAAACCATCTTTAACGTAGTCTTGGTTTCTATTAATTCGAAGTTAGCTAGCTACAACTAAACACTGATTCAATGTTTGGACATAATATGGGTTTCCGAAACCATTACCAAGATAGTTGATAGGAGCATATTTATGCGACTTAGTTAGCTTGTTTCCTTGCATTTATTTAGTTAGTTATTGCTTATTTAAGTGTTTAAAGCTATTTTCGTGTGTTTGTAGGTTCAAATGATAAAGTTGGCAAGAAAGTGCAATTTGGAGCATTTTAGAGCAGTTTTGGGCTTGGTTTGGATAACACATGTATGGAGCGAGATGGATGGATGAATTTGGAGTTCAAGAGAGGCTAGGAATGTGCAAAAAGGTTGAAGAAATTAATCCAAGTCATTGAAGATAAGGAATCAGCTAAAAAGAAGGAACATTATCCAAAACCTTATCGAACCTTATCTTATCCAAACTAACCTTATCTTACCTTATCTTATCTTATCCTATCCTAATCTTATCCTACCTTAATTCCAGCTGCAAGGGGGACTCCTTTTCATATTAGGACACCTAAAACCTGTTTTTAGGAGGCCTTTTCCTTCTAGAAACATGCCACAACACTCCTTTCTAGAAGTCCTAAAAATCTGGCGCTCAAACCTTTCTAGAAGGCCTTTTCCTTGTTGGATTGGAGTCCTAAATCCTTTTCCTTGACAACCTAGGCCAAGTAATCTGTAGGCCTATACATACCCCGATCTGCCGCACCATTCAAACTACCACCCTCTACCATAACTCACCCACATCCATCCACCACACACTCATTGTGCCGCAGCTGTGCAAGGAAGGAGAGGAGATAACTTAGTGCCGTGCTTGCCATTCAAGCCTTGGATTGCTGGAGCATTTCTAGGTGTATTTTATCCTTTGTTTTCAATGTTTAATTTAAGTTATCTTTGTTTAATTGTGAACATGAGGAACTAAACTCGTTTTAGCTAGGGGAGAATTCAAAGCCATGAACATATATGTGATATGAATTGTTTACATCCAGTTATTATTTCATAAATCGTGAATGCAATTTGCTTAACTGTTTGATTTAAAACTTATTCATGTATGTTGATTAAGGATGCATACTTAGTTTGCATGTATGAATTTGATGCTAAAATATAAGGGAGTTTCACCTAATAGTTACAAACTTATATTTACAAGTAGTGGAGGTTGCTAGTCTCGATCGCGTTAAGTAAATTCCTGGCAGGAGTGCCATGCGTTTCGTAGTCACAAATGCCTTGTCAATGCTTATGATTTTCATAGAACTTAATGATCTTTGATTGTATTTCTATTATGCTTTTCATGTAGAGAACTATTGGAGAATAATTTGGGTTGACGATGCGTATCCCATCTAATTCAATGAATTTAGGAAAATCTGAGAGTTAAAGTAGTGCTGTCATGGTTAACTTGGGGCATTGTCATTCATGGTTTATAGAAAGAATAACTGGAAATCGATTTGTATTGCATATGTGTCATGTGTGGAGAAGGACCCTCTAGCTAGCCATTCACCCTTTAATTCACCCAAATTCGTACCTTTTCAAGTTTGTTTCTTTAATTTGCTTAGTTTTAGTTAAAATCGTAAAAAACAATCCCCATTTAGTATTTTGAGTCTACTTAGTTTAATTTTCATCCAAATCGTCCCCTAGTGTTAGTTTTGAGTCTTAGGAGCTTAGTTTGTGTGTTTTGAGTCTAATTAGCTTATTTTGAGTGTCTAGAGTCCAGAAACTATCTAGTTTGAGTTCTATTTGCTGTTTTGAGTTAATTGAGCCTAGTTTAGTGTTTTTCAGTCTAGTTTAGTGTTTTAAAGTTTAATTAGTGTAGATTAGCATCCCTTCTAATCCCCGGCTAGAACGATCCCTACTTACACATACTACATTGACAGGGTTTAAGTTTGAGTGCAATTTAATTTCACATCAAATTTTTGGCGCCGTTGCCGGGGATTAGCAAATTTGCTATTCCCCCGTGTTTCTGTTTGTGTTTTTTGTTTTTACGTTTTAGGTTTTGATTTTGTTTTGTTCTGTTTTCTTTGTTTCAGGTACTAGACATGGCAATTGCCAACATTTAATCTCAATTAGCGAATCTTACTTCTCAATTGTCCCAGATTGCCGAAAGAACCACAATGCACACTGCCCCTACATTTGGGTTGCCCTATGGGCAAGGATATCAAACTCATCAACGTCCTCAATTCACTACAAACGGAGGTGCTTGGGGTTATCAAAGCCATAACCAATCAAAGGACAACATGTTTTCCAACGCTTACAATTCGGATTGGAGAGATTATTCAGATTATATGTAGGAGGAACCTCAAAAAATTCAACAAGGTGGATATTGGCAGCAAGATGATGAGTTCTATTCAAGATCTGCGCAGCCACCACAACCTCATATACAATATGCCCAACCCAACTCAGGATCGTCAATAGATTATGATCAAATTCTTGATGAATTAAATTCTTTGGCGCAGGGTTCACAAAATCAAGCTAAGGAGGTTCAACAAGGAGAATATTGGCAGCCATATGAGGAGTTCTATACAACGCCTATGCAGCCACCACAGCCTCCCCCACAACAATTCCAATCGAATTCAAGTATGCCTATGAGTTATGATGAAATTTGTGACGTACTAACCTCTTTGACGCAGGGCTCACAACAAGAAGGATATTGGCAGCCATTTGAGGAGATCTATCAAAAGCCATATGAACCACCACAGCCTCAACCATATTCGGCCCAACCAAGTTCAGGTTCGTGCATGGATAATGACCAAATTGTTCAATTATTAACTACTATGGTTTAGGATATGCAAGACCAAACCAAGACAATGGGTGAATTGAACAATCAACTTGGAGAGATGGTAGAGTTCATGGCATAAATGCAAGAACAAAGCAAACTCTTCAACTTAACTACTGCCAATTCGATGGGAAATGTTGCAATCGCTGAAGCTATCACTTTAGAAAGTGGTTATGCTGAACCAAAAACATCCAAACATACCCTAGAAGTGAACAAAGAGTTGCTGTTCGAAGAGAAAGAAGAAGATTTAGCCAAGACAAGCTTAGAAGAAGCCTTGCCGCAACACCCAATCCTCTCTCATCCCTTGCCGTAGCCCCCTAGAGTCCCTAGGCCGTCCAACTCTGGTAATATTGTTCCAAACTCGATTCATTCTAACCCCATTCCACCAAATGTCCCTTTTCCTCGCAGGTTCATGATTTCCAAGAACGAAGAAAGTGAAAAAAAAACCGTGGAAGCCTTTCCAAATGTGCAAAGTGATATCCCGATTCTTGTTACAACAAATCCAGTTCTAGAACGTGTTGAAATTTTTGAAGAGAATTGTACCTCAAGAAGAATGATTCAAGAGAAAGAAGTGGCTGGAGAATATGTAGAATGCATCAAAGAGGATGTTCATGAGACAACAAAGCCCAAAGAAGTTGAATTTTATGACATGAGACAAGCCACAACTCTCAAAACACCAGATCTGGCTGAATTTTCTAGTCATACAACTTTCGAAGTGGTGTTTGTCCTTGAGTTCTTGTCGGAGCACACAGGTAAGCCACATCCCCGAATTTTAGTTCTGTTTTATACTAACATAATGTTCATGATTCAGGCACCCACTCTAGAATTTAAACCATTGCCGGATCATTTCAAGTATCACCTTCCATTCAAAGATCAATTCCATGCCGTGGCCTCCAATGAAGCATAATTAAAGGATCCGTCCGGCTGGAAGACGTTAAAGCAAGCACTTCTTGTGAGGCAACCCATGCAAATAAAGAAGAACTAGGAAGCTTCGGCCCTACAACCAGATTTGCGTTCCTAAACCCTACTCTTTATTGCTTTTACTTTGCCATCTTTGTTATGCTTGTTAGTTGTGTTGTGTGCTTGCTTGTGTGTAAGTTTATGTTTGAAACATTGAGGACAATGTTTGGTTCAAGTGTGAGGGGGTAAACAAAGTGTTTTTGTTGAAAATTCGTGGGTTTTTATCACCTATCACTTCTAAAGTTATTTTTCACTGTTTTTTGTGTGTTTTGAAGTGTTTTTATGTGTCTTGAAAGAAAAATACGAAAATTTGAAAAAAAAATAGAAAAAAGTTTTGAAAAATACCAAAAAGAGTCATTTTTGTGTGTTTATGTCTTAGTGTACCTTCCAACACAATGATGAGGATTTGGTTTTTAATTGCATGACTGTTAAAGAAAGTTACAAACATGGATGGAAGTTTGATATGCTCTTTTGTTTATGCTTAGTTGTAGTTGTCATTTACGAATTCACATGTAATCACAAAAGGATAAAATCAGTTTTTGTAACTTGCTTGAAGGAAGAAACTCAAACTAACGCTACAACCTTCAGAGACTTGAGCCTATACTTTGTTTGGAGAGTTATTAATCTTGACATTCTTGTTTTCTAAAGTCGTTGCATGATCTCATTATTTCTTTGCTTGGTTGCTACTTAGAATGCATTTTCATTGCTTTAGATCCAAATACTAGAACTCATGGTTGTTTCATTCAAAGCATAAAATTGATTGCATAACAAATAACAAGATGAAGTTGTTTAGTTAAACCAGAGCCAAAAAGCCTTATCCTTTGCATATGTGTTGTAGGTTTCACCCCTTTGAGCCTTAGTTAGCCTATTTTCTTTGTTAGCGCCAAAATTTGATGTGAAATTTATATGACACTCAAATTAAACCCTATTGATGACAATTGTAGCAGAGATGCAAGTAGGGATCGTTCTAGACTGGGGATTAACTAGGGATGCTAATCAACATAAATAAGACTCAAAAACACTAAACTAGACTCTAATGACTCAAAACAAACTTAAAACACTAAAGACAGCAAGAAACAATAAAAAAGACTCAAATCTAGACCTAACAATTGGTTTTGACGAAAATAGAACTTAAAAGACTCAAACAACTAAACGAAAACAGGTTTTGACTCTAAAAACAAGATTAAATGAAAGGGGGTTTGTTTTCGACGAATTCAAAACTTAAAACAAAAACTTTGCATAAAATACTTTATAGAAACGAATTTGGTGAATTGAAAAGGGTGAAAGGCTAGTTAGAGGGCCCTTCTCCACACATGAACATATGCATATAAATCGATTTCCAGTTATTCTTTCAACAAACCATGAACGACAATGCCCCAAATTAATTGTGTTGAACTAATTAATTCTCAGATTTCCCTAGACTCATTGAATTGGATGAAAGCATACGACAACCCAAATCATTCTTTATTAAGCTCCCTAACTATGAAAAGCATGATAGAGACACAAAACAATGATCATTAAGCTTCATGAAACCATAAGCATTGACAAGGCATTCATAACTATGAAAAGCATGTTACTCTTGCCTAGGATTTACTTAACATGATTGTGACTAGCGACCTTTACTACTCATGAATACAAGTTCATAACGATTAGGTGAAATTCCCTTATACTCTAGCATCAAATTCATGCATGCAAACTAAGTAGGCCTCCTTAATCAACACACCAGAACAAGTTCTTAATAAAACAAATAAGTAAACCACATTCACGATTCATGAAATCATAACTGGAGGAAATCAATTCATATAAAACATACATCCATGGCTTTGAATTCGCCTCTAACTATAAAGAAATTAGTTCCTCATGTTCGCAATCAAACAAATATAAATACAATTAAACATTGAAACAAAGATGGAAAACACCTAGAAAACACTCCATATTCCTTCCTTCCTTGCAAGTTGCGGCACAAGAGGGTGTATGGCTGATTGTAGTGTAGAGATGTGTGAATGACAGATGGTGGTGTGACTGTGCAGCAAAAGGATATATTTATAGGGGGAGGTGCGGCACAAACTTTTGGTGTGGGAAAAGGATTGCAAAATATAGTTTGTGTAGGAAAATAATAACACAATCCTAAGGGGAAAAGGTTATGTAATCCTAGCAGGAAATAGGACATCTAGAAGGTCAAAAACCCAAGGGATCTAGGACAATGGTGCGGCTGGATCATGAATCTAGAAGGCTTGGGGCGCCACTTTTTTAGGGACTTCTAGAAAGGATGTTATTTGGCTGATTTTGACACTTCTAGAAGGGATAGGTGCGGCACCTTTGTAGGAGAGGATGAGGTTCCAAGAAATCAGGTTTTTATGTCTCCTAAACTGAAATTAAAACCCTTTTGCAGCAGGAATTAAGTTAGGAAAGGATTAGGATAGGATAGGATAAGGTTTGGATAAGATAAGGATAAGATAAGGTAGTTTGGATAATGTTTTGGATAATTCTCCTTTGTAGCTGATTCCTTATCTTCTTTGACTTGAATTTATTTCTTCAACTCTTTTGCACATTCCTAGCCTCTCTTAAACTTCAAATTCGTCCATCCATCTTGCTCCATACTTGTGATATCCATCCCAAGCCCAAAACTGCTCTAAAATGCTCCAAATTGCACCTTTTTGCCAACTTTGCTTCTTGGACCTACAAACACACGAAAATGACTTAAGATACTGTAATAAGCAACAAATAACTAAGTAAATGCAAGAAAACACACTAACTAAATCGCATAAATATGCTCCTATCAAATTCCCCCACACTTAGCTTTTGCTAGTCCTCGACCAAAACAAAACAACAAAAGAAAACCTAAACCTTCCAACGTTCACCTCAGGGATTTCCAATGGAACATAACATGTTAAAAATCATTACTCACATATATTTTAGTTATCCTTACCCTCGAGCTTATACTTAATCGCAATCACCACTCACTAGCTCACACTTAATCAATTAAAACAACTATTTGAATGTAGTAACATGCCTTAGAGAATCCCTCAATTCCTTACTAGATATGCACTCTATTTTCACTCAGACTTTCTGACTACACTCCCTACACGAGGTATATGTGAGAAGATTGATGTAAACATGAAAACTAGCACTCACATATGTATATAACAAAGAAAGCAATTTCTAGAGTTATTAAGCATGTATAGATATGATCTCATGAATGGAATGCTACTACTTAGATGCGAGAACCAGGGATACCATATGCTCATACCAATCCCAAACTCCACATATTGAAACACATAACAATCAAGATAGAAGTCAAAGGGTTGTAACGGGGCTAAGGGTACTGGCTAACAAAGAAAGGTAAGGAAAACAAACGTTCTTAAAGCAATAGCAAGAAAAGTAATGAATATGACACTTAGAACTCCCTTTTTTAAACGCAGCCACAAACTTTGATACATAAAGGGAAGATCACACAAACTTAGGGCCGAATTCAACTTTTTGGACCCTTTCTTCAACAACCAACACTTGTGAGCTGAATCTCACTTATTTTGAACACTTTTCACACTTTTTCACATACTTTTCTTTTCCTTTTCTTTCTCTCACGAATTTTCTTTCTTTTTTTTTTTTTTTTTTTTCCTTTTTTTTTCCTTTTACCCTTTCCCTTCTTGTTTATTTTGGCACACAACATTGTACAACCTTCCCCCACACTTATTTTTCTGCAAATTGTAGATCAAAAGGAATTCCTATAAGTCATGCTTCACTATTCTTTAAGAACAAGGGTATGGATAGTCCTATTCTAGGCTAGGTAAGGATAATGTGGGCTAACAAAGAAAATAGGCTAATTATGGCTCAAAATGGGTTAAACCTACAATACATATGCAAAGGGTTAAGGCTTTTTGGCTCTGGTTTAACTAAACAACTTCATCTTGTTATTTGTTATGCTAATCAATTTTACGCTTTGAATGAAACAGGCATGAGTTCTCGTATATGGAAATAAATGATGAAACGCATTCTAAGTAGCAACCAAGGAAAGAAATAATGAGATTATGCAACAACTTTAGAAAACAAGAATGTCAAGATTAATAACTCTCCAAAGAACGTATAGGCTCAAGACTCTCAGGGTTGTAGCGTTAGTTTGAGTTTCTTCCTTCAAGCATGTTACAAAAACTAATTTTTTTCCTTTGTGATTACATGTGAATTCATGAGTTAAAACTACAACCAAGCATAAACCAAAGAGCATATCAAACTTCAAATCATGTTTGTAACTTTCTTTAACAGTCATGCAATTAAAAACCAAATCCTCATCATTGTGTTGGAAGGTACCCTAAGACACAAACACACAAAAATTACTCTTTTTGGTATTTTTTCAAAACTTTTTTTCTATTTTTTTCTTTCAAATTTTCGTATTTTCCTTTCAAGACACATAAAAACACATCAAAAAACACTCAAAAACAGTGAAAAACAACTTTAAAAGTGATAGGTGATAAAAACCCACGAATTTTTCATGAAAACACTTTGTTTACCCCCCCCCCCCCCCCCCACACTTAAACCAAACATTGTCCTCAATGTTTCAAACATTGACTCACACACAAGCAAGAAAACAACACAACTAACAAACATGACAAAGATGGCAAAGTAAAAGCAATAAAGAGTAAGGTTTAGAAACGCAAATCTGGTTGTGGAGCTGGAGATTCCTAGGTCTTCTTTATTTGCATGGGTTGCCTCCCAAGAAGCGCTTGCTTTAACGTCTTCCAGCCGGACGAACCTTCCTTCTATTCTTCAATGGGGCCCACGACATGAAGGGGTATGTCTTCCACAATGTGCTCCATGAAATGCTCATAGTATGGCTTCAAACGATCTCCGTTCACCTTGAATTCATGCCCCGTCTTCAGACTTTGGATTTGAACTGCACCATGAGGAAAAACATTAGTTGTACGAAATAAGTGAGAATAAGCTCACAAGTGTTGGTTGTTGAAGAAAGGGTCCAAAAGGTTTGAATATGACCCTAAGTTGTACGAAATCCCCTTAGTGTTTCAAGTTATTTGCTGCATTCAAGAGTGAATTCTAAGTGTTGATTTCATTGCTTTGCGTACTATTTCTTTAAGAACTTTGGTTTATCCTTACCTTTCTTTGTTAGCCAATACCTTAGCCTCGTTATAACCCTTAGACTTCTATCTTGATTGTTATGTGTTTCAATATGTGGAGTTTGAGATTGGTATGAGCATATGGAATCCCTAGTTCTTGTGTCTAAGTAGTGGCATTCCATTCATGAGATCATATATATACATGCATTAATAATTCCAGAAAAGTGCCTTCTTTGTTATAACATATGTGATGTTTAGTCTACATGTTTACATCAATCTTCTCACATATACCTAGTGCACGGAGTGTAGTCAGAAAATCTGTGTGAAAATAGATAGTATATCCGGTGAGAAATTGAGTGAATTCTCTAAGGCATGTTACTACATTCAAAATGTTGTTTTAATTGATTAAATGCAAGCTAGTGGGTGGTGACTGTGATTTAAGTATGAGCTTGAGGGTAAGGATGGCTAAAATCTATGTAAGTAGTGGTTTTTAACATGTCATGTTCCATTGGAAATCCGTAAGGCGAACGTTGGAAGGTTTAGGTTATGTTTTGTTTCTTTGGTTTGCTCGAGGACTAGCAAAAGCTAAGTGTGGGGGAATTTGATAGCAGCATATTTATGCGACTTAGTTAGCTTGTTTCCTTGCATTTATTTAGTTAGTTATTGCCTATTTAAGTGTTTTAAGCTATTTTCGTGTGTTTGTAGGTTCAAATGACAAAGTCGGCAGGAAAGTGCAATTTGGAGCATTTTAGAGTAGTTTTGGGCTTGGAATGGATAGCACATGTATGGAGCCAGATGGATGGACGAATTTGGAGTTCAATAGATGCTAGGAATGTGCAAAAGAGTTGAAGAAATTAATTCAAGTCATTGAAGATAAGGAATCAGCTAAAAAGAAGGAACATTATCCAAAACTTTATCGAACCTTATCTTATCCAAACTAACCTTATCTTACCTTATCTTATCTTATCCTATTCTAATCTTATCCTACCTTAATTCCAGCTGCAAGGGGACTCCTTTTCATATTAGGACACCTAAGACCTGTTTTTAGGAGGCCTTTTCCTTCTAGAAACATGCCACAACACTTCTTCTTGGAAGTCCTAAAAATCTGGCGCCCCAACCTTTCTAGAAGGCCTTTTCCTTGTTGGATAGGAGTCCTATATCCTTTTCCTTGACAACCTAGGCCAAGTAATCTGTAGGCCTATATATACCCCAATCTGCCGCACCATTCAAACTACCACCCTCTACCATAACTCACCTACATCCATCCACCACACACTCATTGTGCCGCAGCTATGCAAGGAAGGAGATGAGATAACTTAGTGTCATGCCTGCCATTCAAGCCTTGGATTGCTGGAGCGTTTCTAGGTGTATTCTATCCTTTGTTTTCAATGTTGAATTTAAGTTATCTTTGTTTAATTGTGAACATGAGGAACTAAACTCGTTTTAGCTAAGGGAGAATTCAAAGCCATGAACATATATGTGATATGAATTGATTACATCCAGTTATTATTTTATAAATCGTGAATGCAATTTGCTTAACTGTTTGATTTAAAACTTATTCCTGTATGTTGATTAGGGATGCATAGTTAGTTTGCATGCATGAATTTGATGCTAAAATATAATGGAGTTTCACCTAATAGTTACAAACTTATATTTACAAGTAGTGGAGGTTGCTAGTCACGATCGCGTTAAGTAAATTCCTAGCAGGAGTGTCATGCTTTTCATAGTCACGAATGCCTTGTCGATGCTTATGATTTTCATAGAGCTTAATGATCTTTGATTGTATTTCTATTATGCTTTTCATGTAGAGAACTATTGGAGAATAATTTGGGTTGACGATGCGTATCCTATCCAATTCAATGAATTTAGGAAAATCTGAGAGTTAAAGCAATGTTGTCACAGTTAACTTGGGGCATTGTCATTCATGGTTTGTAGAAAGAATAACTGGAAATCGATTTGTATTGCATATGTGTCATGTGTGGAGAAGGACCCTCTAGCTAGCCATTCACCCTTTAATTCACCCAAATTCGTACCTTTTCAAGTTTGTTTCTTTAATTTGCTTAGTTTTAGTTAAAATCGTAAAAAACAATCCCCATTTAGTATTTTGAGTCTACTTAGTTTAATTTTCATCCAAATCGTCCCCTAGTGTTAGTTTTGAGTCTTAGGAGCTTAGTTTGTGTGTTTTGAGTCTAATTAGCTTATTTTGAGTGTCTAGAGTCCAGAAACTATCTAGTTTGAGTTCTATTTGCTGTTTTGAGTTAATTAAGCCTAGTTTAGTGTTTTTCAGTCTAGTTTAGTGTTTTAAAGTTTAATTAGTGTAGATTAGCATCCCTTCTAATCCCCGGCTAGAACGAACCCTACTTACACATACTACATTGATAGGGTTTAAGTTTGAGTGCAATTTAATTTCACATCAATAGTCTTGATAATATATGTCTAAAACTAAGAATCACAAGACGTGTAAGTTGTAAAAATCCATCCATCATGATTCTTAGCAAGCTAGTGGGAGCCATAAGCGTCTTATGAGACAAAGATCAAATCGTTTGATTTCTCATAAAGATGTAAATGAATCTTTTTATTTACTAGGTTTACAAAAAGATTAGTGGGATTTAATCATATTCCAAAATTTGAACATATATATGATATATTAATTTTGGAATTGAAAGGAATTCTTCTTCAATAAAGTTATGACTTTAAACGTTCTATAATGATAGAATGTATATGGGAGACATAGTCTGTATACATAGGATGGAAATCTATAATGATAGATTTCAAGATGTAATTGGATTATCTCAATCCCTATGATAGACGATAGATGTAGGAAGTTTCTCGAAAGATAAACTTCAAATGAAAGGACAATTCCAATTAGATTGGGAAATTGCTCTTCTAAAAGGGAATGTACCCTTTTGACTCCCAAAGAAACATAATGCGTAAATAGAATCCTTTATGCCTACGCAGAAAGGTGATTTATGTATTTCATATTGTATGAAAAACATTGATTTATGTATTTCATATTGTATGAAAAACATTGAGATGAGTTGTACCAAGATCGGTACAAGACGATATCAATGCAAGCCCAGGATCAGAACCATGGCAACTGTCAAGTGAGTCTTTATGTATTTAAGAAATACTAAACGATAGATTCCTCAAGAATGAGGAAGAATTAGAGTAATGCAATGGAAGCGTAAAAGTATTAGATTATGAACCTAATATCGTATCCATCATTGGATGTCTCTTCATTTTGAATGAAGAGATAATTGGATATCTCTATTATGACTAAAGAGATATTTGGGTGGAAACATTAAAAGTAATGACTTTAGTGTCTTCCATCATGAATGCAAAATATATCGCTATATAGAAGTTTACAACAATGTTGTTTGGATGAGAAAGTTCATTTATGAACTCTCCATTCGGTTCCAACCAGAAAGTTTCTCTAGTGTGCAGACACTACGACACTAATGGGGTGATAGCTCAAGCCAGGGAATCAAGGTCTCATCAAGATTCGAACTCAAATGAGAGACTAAAACACATGATTGAGAATCATGTATAATGGTGACATCGTTATTCTCAAGGTTGCTTCTCTGGATAACATATAGATATCCATTGTCTAGGCCTGCTACTCAGCCATTTTTGAAATGACTACAGAAGAGGTATCATCACTGATGACCAAGCTGATTGGCTTTAGTGCAAGTGGGAGATTGTTGGAAATGTGCCCTAAAACCAATCATATGATGACACTTTACGGACATTTCACATGTTAAAGTAATCTAGTTTAATATAAAGGGCAAAGATTATTGTTTGGAGCCGTCTCATATAAATGTTATATGCTTGAACAATAAGTCCAAGGAATATGTGAACGGGAGAATGTGATCTAAATAAGTTAGATTCATGAGACCATTCTCTTTCGTATACATATCCTAAACATTCCTGATCATAGGATTGGCGATTAGGCATTGATAGTCCGTTAAGATCAATACGTGCTATGTCTTTTCTTAGGAAGAGTGACTGGTCTCGAGTCATTGGTGTGACTGACACCAAGACAAGTACGTAGGTGCTCAATATAGAATGAGTCCACTGAACGTGATCAACAAGGAGTTCTCATATTCATGTCACATGAGAACTCATGGTTGGGATAGTGCAAAATAGTCCTTTGACCCGAGGCATCATAGTTATCTTGTGGTTAGGTCCTTAATCTTTGACTATGTCAAAGTCACTCTGTCAGAGGGTGTCCACGGCATAGTTGGGGTTAAGCCACTTAGCAATGGATGCAAGTGAATGCGCAACAATGGATCTCTAACCTTTAAACGTTGAGGGAGAATACTCTATGATATGATTAAGAATCTCTGGCCAAAGTATGAGTGAGATTTAGGAAGTCGTTCCAAATCACATTCAAGGTAATCATATAAGTAAGAGAATCACATTGGATAGTAGACATGAATAAACTATCAAGCCAAACAATGTGGTCAAGAGTATTGTATTAGAGAAAGACCGTATTGCATTGTAACCCCAAAATGAATAGGTTCTCCAACCTCTTCTGATTAGCTTGGGTAGCCATGACATACTGCTAGGTGTCACTATTGGCTTGTGGAAGCCCTAAAGATGTATAATCACTAAAGGGAGAATTGAAAGTAAGTTTCAATTCACAATCGATTAGTAAGAGTTCTAATCGCCCACTGCCTCGCTAAAAGGACCCTAATGGATCGCACACCGTGTAAGGTAATGATTGAAGGATACAACAGAGATGAGTAAGGATAATTAAATGTTTTAATTATTTATGGCTAGGATTAATTAATATGTTAATTAATCAAACGAATAAGTTCGTTATAGACCTCAGGTTAGTTTTGGGCTGCAAGGCCCAATGGGATTTGAATGTCAATCCCATTAGCTCAAGTTGTATGACAACTTGAAAACATAAAGGACTTGAAAGCCCAATAAACCCTTAAGTGGCCGGCCATATAGAGAGGGGTAGTGAACTTGGCTTAGTTGCAAGTTTGCCACTTCATTGTGAGATGGTATAAAGGCAACTTTATAGCCATTTCATCATTAGGGTTTTCTAAGGATGAAAAGTGAGAATAACTCTCTCCTTTTCTCTCTAGGAGGCCGGCCCCCTTGGAAGGGATTAGCTAGCAATCCTTTCTCCTCCAAGGTCACTCATCCTCTTCCTTCACCATCCTTGGTGTCGAAAATTAGAGGTCTCCTACCTTGGGGACTTTTGGAGAATCAATTCTTCCATCCATATCCATGGAGCCAAGGATCAAGGAGACAAAGGAAAGAAGGCCCTCACATGGGTGATTAACGTTTGCTAAGCAAAGAGGTGCTTCAAAGGTATAAAAGTTTCTCAACTCTTTTCTTTAAGATTTGAGTTGAGTCATGGTTCACCATAACTACTAGGCTTTGAATTTCATGGGTAATGTTTTGTTTTGAGTGCATACAAGCAAGTTTCCGCCTTTAATTGTTAATTGCATGCCATAGATGTTGCTCAAATAAACATGTTTTTCACAAATTTTACTTCAAGTGCATCACGGTTAATCTGGGGCATTGAGGTTCATGGTTTATTGAAAAAGCAACTGGAGATCAATTTGTATGCAAGTGTGTCATGTGTGGAGAAGGACCCTCTAGCTAGCCCATCATCCATCCAAAACACCCAATTTCGTGCATATCTGTCTAGTTTTAGTTTCTGACTTGTTTTACTTTAAATTCATCCAAAACCCAATCCCCTTTACTTTATTTTGTCAATTAGGTTAGAATTTGTCCAAACTTGTGTTTTTAAGTGTTTTGAGTCAAGTTAAAATCAATTTTCGTCCAAAGTTGTTCTTAGTGTTTAGTTTGAGTCTATTTGGTTGTTTTAAGCTGTTTTGAGTCATTCTAGTTAATTTTGAGTCTTTTCAGTTTGTTTTGAGTTCTTTGAGTCTAGTTAAGTGTTTTTAGCCTAGTTTTGTGTTTTTGAGTCAGTTTAGAGTAGATTAGCAATCCCTCCTAATCCCCGGCCTAGAATGATCCCTACTTGCATATATACTACAATTGTCAAAAAGAAGGTTTAATTTCTGACTTTGTTTTGTTTCTTGTTTTTAGGTACTAGTTTATGACTCGAACTTCTCAACGTGTTCGTGAGCACATCTTGGACTTTGACGACGATTTTGACAGGACTTTGAGAAGGCAAAGGAATCAACAAGAATCTAATCCACCTAGCCCTGAACCTGAGCTTGAAGAACAAGTACTAGAAGAGGAAGAAAAGCCCACGGTTGAAGGCGAAGAGGAGGCTCAAGCCATGGCATCGGACAATCGAACAATCAAAGAGCTCTCAGCCTCGGGGTTAGACAATGTCGTGCCCTTATGCATCCAATATCCCACTGCTGCTCAAGGCAAGACCGAAGAGTTCGAGTTGAAATCCAGTTTGTTGCATCATATTCCTAAGTACCATGGGCTTTCCATGGAGGATCCCAACAAGCACTTGAAGGAATTTGAAGTTGTTTGTTCCAGTATGACGCCCATTGCTAGTTCTCGAGCAAAACAAAACAAACAAAAGAAACAAAACACAATCTAAACCTTCCAACATTTACCTCAGGGATTTCCAATGCACATGACATATTAAAAATCATCACTTGCACAAATTTTGGTTATCCTTACACTTGAACTCATACTTTAATCACAGTCACCATTCAATAGCTCGCATTTAATCAATTAAAACAACATTTTGAATGTAGTAACATGCCTTAGAGAATTCCCCCAATTACTTACTAGATATGCACTCAATTTTCACTCAGATTTTCTGACTACACTCCCTACACTAGGTATATGTGAGAAGATTGATGTAAACACGTAGACTAACACTCACATATGTTATAACAAAGAAAGCACTTTTCTGGAGTTATAAGTTAATATATGAATATGATCTCATGAGAGGAATGCTACTACTTAGATGCAAGAACCAGAGATTCCATATGCTCATACCAATCCCAAACTCCACATATTGAACACATAACACTCAAGATAGAAGCGTAAGGGTTGAGACGGGGTTGAGGTGATTAGCTAACAAAGAAAGGTAAGGAAAAACAAAGGTTCTTAAAGAAATAGTAAGCAAAGTAATGAAATTACACTTAGAATTCACTTTTGAATGTATCACTCAACTTTAAACAGAAAGGGAAGATTAACACATTTTAGGGCCAGATTCAATGTTTTGGACCCTTTCTTCAACAACCAACACTTGTGAGCTTATTTTCACTTCTTTTCAACTCTTTTTCTATCTTTTTACACACTTTTCTTTTTCTTTTTGTTTTTCCACGAATTTTCTTTTTATTTTTCACCCGTGCCTTATTTCTTTTCTTGGCATACTAACACACAAAAATCCCTTCCCCCACACTTGCTTTTCTGCATAATGTTTATCAAAAGGAATTCATTTTAAGGCATGCTTAACTATCCTTTAAAAACAAGGGTATGGACATTCCTACACTAGGCTAGGTGAGGTTAATGTGGTTAACAAAGAACATAGGCTAAACAAGGCTCAAACAGGGTTAAACCTACATAACATATTAAAAGGGAAGTATGGCTATTTGGCTTGGGTGGCAACTAAACAACTTCATCTTGATATGTGTTATGCAATTCAATGCCATGCTTTGAATGAAACAGATATGAGTTCTAGTATTTGGTTCTATAATGATGAAAAACGCATTCCAAGTAGCAACCACGCAAATAAATAATGAGATCATGCAACGACGTTAGAAAACAAGAAATCACAGATTAATAACTCTCCAAAAGAATGTTTAGGCTCAAGTCTCAGAGGGATGTAGCATTAGTTTGAGTTCCTTCCTTCAAGCATGTTACAAAAAACTGATTTTATCCTTTTATGATTACATGTGAATTCGTAAACAACAACTACAACTAAGCATAAAACAAGAGCATATCAAACTTCCATCCCTGTTCGTAACTTTCTTTCACAGTCATGCAATTAAAAACCAAATCCTCATCATTGTGTTGGAAGGTACCTAAGACACATACACACAAAAATGACTCTAAAAACACTTCAAAAACTGATTTTTTTTCTCAAATTTTCGTATTTTTACTTCAAAACACACAAAAATACTTCAAAACAGTCTTAAAACACTTAAAAACAGTGAGAAACAACTTTAGAAGTAATGGGTGACAAAATCCTACGAATTTGCATCAAAAACACTTTGTTACCCCCCCCCAACACTTAAATCAAACATTGTCCTCAATGTTTCAAGCATATACTCATAGAAAGCAAACAAACAAACAACGAACTAATCATGGCAAGATAAATGCAGTAAAGAGAAGGGTTTTGAAACACAAATCTAGATGTGGAGCGAAAATTCCATTGTTCCTCAGTTGAAAGCATGGGTTGCATCCCAAGAAGCGCTTGCTTTTACGTCTTCCAGCCGGACGATACCTCCAATTAAGCTTCATTGGAGGCCACGGCATGGAATTTATCTATGAAGGGGAGGTGATATTTGAAATGATCCGGAAATGGTTTAAATTCTAGTGTGGGTGCCTGAATTATTAAAATCAGCAAGTTAGTAGAAAACAAATTGAAATTGGAGAAGATGGCTTACTTGCTTGCTCCGACACAAACTCAATGACAAACACCACATCTATGAAAGTTTCAGGAACTTTGCACTTGGCCAGATTGAATGTGATGGTTGTGACTTGTCCCATGTCATAAAATTCAACTTCTTTGGGCTTTGTTGTCTCGTATATGTCCTCTTTGATGCATTCTATATATTCTCCAGCCACTTCTTTCTCTTGAATCATTCTTCTTGGTGTACAATGTTCTTTAAGAAATTCAACACATTCTGGAATTTGATTTGTTGCACCAAGAATTTGACTATTACTTTGCACCTTTGGGAAGGCTTCCACGATGTCTTTTTCACTCTCTTCTTTCTGGGGAATCAAAAACCTGCAAGAAAAAGGGACATTTGGAGGAATAACATTAGAATGAACCAAATTTGAACCCAACTTACCTTGATTGGATGGCTTAGAAGCACTAGGGGCCTGCGGGAAGGGCCAGCTAGGAAAAATTTGATGCGATGTAAAATAGCACACAAATTAAACCCTCTTGTTGATAGTTGTAGTAAAGATGCAAGTAGGGATCGTTCTAGGCCGGGGATTAGGAGGGATTGCTAATCTACTCTAAACTGACTTAAAAACACAAAAACAAACTTAAAAACACTTAACAAGACTCACAAGACTCAAAACAAACTTAAAAGACTCAAAACAGCTTAAAATAGCCAAATAGACTCAAAACAGACACTAGAGAGTTATGTGGACGAATTTAAGACTAGTAAGACTCAAAACACTAAAAACACAAGTTTAAACAAATTCTAACTAAGTTGACACAAGAAAGTAAAGGGGGATTGGGTTTTGGACGAAATTAAGATAAAAACAAAACAAATACTAAAACTAAACAGATTTGCACGAAATTGGATTAAATTGGATGGATGATGGACTAGCTAGAGGGTTCATCTCCACACATGACACACTTGCATACAAATCAATTTCCAATTGCTTTTTCAATAAACCATGAATGACAATGCCCCAGATTAACCATGCCATCACTAATTAACCCTCAGATTTTCCCTTAGTTATTGGATTGGATGGACATCATTCGACAACCCAAAGCATTCTTCAAAAGTTCCCTACATGCACATCATACTAGAGGTACAATCAATGATCATTACGTTCTATGAAAATCATAAGCATTGACAAAGCATTCATAACTATGACATCATGATACTCATGCTAGGAATTTATCTTAACACGATTGTGACCAGCAACCTTCACTACTTGTGAATATAAGTTTGTAACGATTATGTGAAACTCCCTTATATTCTAGCATCAAATTCAAGCATGCAAACTAAGTAGTCCTCCTTAATCAACATACAAGAATAAGTTTTGAATAAAACAGTTAAGCAAATTGCATTCACACTTTATGAAATCACAACTGGAATTAATCAATTCATATTGCAAATATGTTTATGGCTTTGAAATCTCTTCTAGCTAAAAGGAGTTTAGCTCCTCATACTTGTAACTAAACAAAGATAATCAGATTTAAACATAAAAACCAAAGATAGATTACACCTAGAAATGCTCTAACAATCTTGAATGGCTAGGCACGGCTCCAAGATAATCCTCTCCTTTTTCCTTTGTAAAGCTGCGGCACAAGGGTGTTTCTTCTTCCTCCTCTTCAATTAGCAGTTGTTCATCCATGTTTTGGCTTGGTTCAGACGTCTTGGGTTCATCTTCAACCTCCATGCCACTTGCCAAGGTGAGAGCTTCAATAATTTCAAATTCTCCCATTGGATTTACAACGGTTGAATTGGAAAGTTCACTTTGTTCTTGAATTTGTACCACGAATACCGCTATCTATCCAATTTGCTTTTCCAAATGGTCCACCCTTTTGTCTTGAATTTGCATCGCTTTGTTTTGATTTTCTTGTCCTGGAGACAAAGAAGTGAGTAATTGAATAATTTGATCATTATCCAAAGGCATACCTAAATTTGTTTGGGCAGATTATGGTGGAGGCTATGGTGGTGCATATGGCCATTGATAGAACTCCTCAGATGGCTGCGAATATTCTTCTTGTTGTGAGCCTTGTGTCAAAGAAATTAATTCATCGAGAATTTGATTATAATTCATGGACATACTTGAATTCGATTGGAATTGTTGTGGGGAAGGCTGTGGTGGCTGCATAGGTCTTGAATAAAACTCCTCATATGGCTGCCAACATCTTTCGGGTTGAACTTGTTGAGATTCCCACCACATAGAGTTTGAATGATCACTCAAATCTGAATTGTAAGTATTGGAAACCATGGTGTTCCTTGATTGATTATGGCTTTGATAACCCCAAGCACCTCCGTTTGTAGTGAATTGAGGACGTTGAAGAGTTTGAGCAGTGTGCATTGTGGTTCTTTTGGCAATCTGGGACAATTGAGAAGTAAGATTTGCCAATTGAGCTTGAATGTTAGCAAAATTCATGTCTTACTACTCTAGTACCTGAAATCAAAGAAAGAAAACTAAATCAAATTTCAAAAGTAAAAGACACGACAGAAACAAAATCAGCAACTAAAAAGAAACAAATGGGGATTAGCTAAAGAAAACAAGAAAACAAAACAAAGTCAGAAACTAAGAAAAAATACACGAAAAAGAAACAAGGGATTAGCAAAGTTGCTAATCCCCGGCAACGGCGCCAAAAATTTGATGCGATGTAAAACAGCACACAAATTAAACCATCTTGTTGACAGTTGTAGTAAAGATGCAAGTAGGGATCGTTCTAGGCCGAGGATTAGGAGGGATTGCTAATCTACTCTAAACTGACTTAAAAACACAAAAACAAACTTAAAAACACTTAACATGACTCCCAAGACTCAACACAAACTTAAAAGACTCAAAACAGCTTAAAATAGCCAAATAGACTCAAAACAGACACTAGAGAGTTATCTGGACGAATTTAAGACTAGTAAGACTCAAAACGCTAAAAACACAAATTTAAACAAATTCTAACTAAGTTGACACAAGAAAGTAAAGGGGGATTGGGTTTTGGACGAAATTAAGCTAAAAATAAAACAGATACTAAAACTAAACAGATTTGCACGAAATTGGATTAAATTGGATGGATGATGGACTAGCTAGAGGGTTCTTCTTCACACATGACACACTTGCATACAAATTGATTTCCAGTTGCTTTTTCAATAAACCATGAATGGCAATGCCCCAGATTAACCATGCCATCACTAATTAACCCTCAGATTTTCCTTTAGTTATTGGATTGGATGGACATCATTCGACAACCCAAAACATTCTTCAAAAGTTCCCTACATGCACATCATAATAGAGCTACAATCAAAGATCATTACGTTATATGAAAATCATAAGCATTGACAAAGCATTCGTAACTATGACATCATGATACTCATGCTAGGAATTCAACTTAACGCGATCGTGACCAGGAACTTTCACTACTTGTGAATATAAGTTTGTAACGATTATGTGAAACTCCCTTATATTCTAGCATCAAATTCAAGCATGCAAACTAAGTAGGCCTTCTTAGTCAACATACAAGAATAAGTTTTGAATAAAACAGTTAAGCAGATTGCATTTACACTTTATGAAATCACAACTGGAATTAATCAATTCATATTGCAAATATGTTCATAGCTTTGAAATCTCCTCTAGCTAAAAGGAGTTTAGCTCCTCATACTTGTAACTAAACAAAGATAATCAGATTTAAACATAAAAACCAAAGATAGATTACACCTAGAAACGCTCCAACAATCCAACGTCTTGAATGGCTAGGCACGGTTCCAAGATAATCCTCTTCTTCTTCCTTTGTAAAGCTGCGGCACAAGGGGTTAAGGTGTGTAGAATGGGTGTTGATGGGTGGTAGAGGATGGATAGGTAGATAGGTGGATGGAATGGATGCAGAGAATGTGTCCAGGGATCCCCCAATTAAAGGGTGCGGCATATGTATTTAAATGGGGGAAGGCACGGTTTTGATGTGTTTTAGGGAAGGAAATAACTTAGCTATTTTGTCCTAAAATTAAAAGTCAGAAATCAATGGAAAATAGGCAAGTAAGATGCAGGAATTAAAGAGAATGGGAAAGGAAATTTGGCAGAGAGTGTAAGACAGATTCAGGAATGTGTTTTGAGGCACAAAATAGGTAAGAATCCTCTCCACTTGTGCGGCAAGAATTGAAACAAAAGGGAATGTAATTTTGGGTCAGAAAATAGGTAAGAAAGAGGGATATGTACGGAAAAAGGGAGGATCAAAACAGGAATGTGGTTTTAAGAACATAAAATAGGAAAGGAGAACATGTTTTGTGCGGCAAGTAAGGATCAAATCATAGAGAGGTGCGGCATGGCCTTTTAGGGCATGTCTAAGGCTTCTAGAACAACCAATTAAGTGCCCTAACATATGTTGGAATCCTTTTGTGGCTGGAACATAGGTGAGGAAGGATTAGGAAACTTCCAAGCCAAGAATAGAAACTTTCAAGAATTGAAACCTCCAAGAATAGAAACTTCCAACTTTAGAAACTTTGGCTTCCAATTCTGAACTCTTGATTCTTCATTTGTCTTGAATCCAATTCTTCACATCTTCATTCAATCCTAAGCTCATTTGATCTTCAATTTCGTCCATCCATTTAGCTCCAAGCATGTGCACTCTATTTAGTGCCCAAAACTGCTCCAAAATGCACCAAAATGCACTTTCTTGCTCTTTTAGCCCTTTAGACCTACAAACACACGAAAATAGCTTAAAATACTAAAATAACTAAGAACTAACAACCTAAATGCAAGGAAATAAGTTAACTAAGTTGTATAAATATGCTTCTATCACCTATCAACGTGGATGAGAGTATTTTGAAGATGAAGGCCTTTCCATTCTCACTAATGGACAAGGCTAAGGATTGGTTGTATGAATTGGCACCTAGAACGGTTACTTCTTGGGAAAGCATGAAGAGAGAATTTTTAGAGAAGTTTTTCCCAACCTCACGAGTCATTCTCTTGAGGTAAAGAATTAGTGGCATCCAACAAAACCAAGGAGATTCGTTTCCAGCCTATTATGAGCGTTTCAAGACGTTAGTTACTTCCTGTCCACAACACCAAATGAAGGAAGAGCTTCTCTTGAAGGAAAAATTTTGTCCTAGCTAAGAACATGTGAGAACATTTGAACACATATGCAAACTAATAACATTTTAAAGTAGGCATGCATTCAAAAACAATTCTAAAACCCAAGACTTTCAAAGCCTAGTGAATGGTGAATCATAAGACTCTTTAACAACATTAAAGAGAAGAAAGGATTTTGAGATTCATTACCCTTGAAGCTCATCCTTGTTTACACAAGGGATTCACCCAAGTGGAGGGCCTTCAAGTCACCTCCTAGCTCCTTGGATCTTCCTTGTGATTTACTTCCTTTTGTTACTCCTTTGCTCCTTGAGGATGTGAGGAAAGGATCTCCAAAAACACCAAAGGTTTGGTGTCTCTAAGTCTCCACACCAAGGATGAGGTGTGAAGATGAAATGGATGACTTAGAGGAAGAAAGATTGCTAGCTATCCCTCCCCTAAGTGGCCGGCCTCTATGGAGAAAAAGAGAGAAAATATTTCTCTTCTTTGTCTCAAGAAAACCCTAATGAGGTAAAAGCTATAAAGATGCTTTTATACCACCTCACATGTGAGTGGCAAACTTGCAATTAACCCAAGTTTGATAACCCTCACCCTAGGCCGGTTTTGACTTTGTTTTTGGGTTAATTTCCATTTAGTTTTAGTTGTCACA
The DNA here is from genome assembly GCA_024362995.1 of Heteromeles arbutifolia. Classification (NCBI taxonomy): domain Eukaryota; kingdom Viridiplantae; phylum Streptophyta; class Magnoliopsida; order Rosales; family Rosaceae; genus Heteromeles; species Heteromeles arbutifolia. The sequence goes on along the minus strand of JANCRC010000002.1, from coordinate 28,828,842 downwards.
CAACCTAAACTCAATGGGCCTTGTGGACCAAAAACCCTTTTGGGCCCCGAAACCCAAAACCAACTTAAAAGCCCAATACAAACCTTTCGTAAGATTAATTAACTAATTAATTAATCTTGACCATTCTTAATTAAACTATTTAATTGCTTATCCATCTCATTTATATTTCTTCACTTTCACCCTTACTCGGTGTACGATCCATTAGGTTCCAATTAGCGAGGCAGTGGGCGATTGTTACTCTTAACGATCGATTGTGAATTGAAACTACATTTCAATTCTCCCTTTGATGAAGATTAGTGTTTGCTAATCCTCAGGGCTTCCACAAACCATGAGTGACACCTAGCAGTATGTCATGGCTACCCAAGCTAAGTAGAAGTGGTTGGAGAACCTATCCAGTTACAATTACAATGCAATACGGTCCTTCTCTAATACCATACTCTTGATCACATTGTTTGAGTGATAGTTTGTTTCATGTCTACTATCCAATGTGAAACTTCTCTATATGAATCAATTGAATATGATTTGGAACATGCTTCCTAAATCATATTCGTATGCTTTGGCCAAAATTTCTCGAATAATATCTCAGAGTATTCACCTTCCACTATGGAAGGTTAGAGATCCCTTGTTGTGCATTCACATGCCTACATGACTAGATAGCTTGACCCCAACAATGTCGTTGACACTCTCAATGGAATGCCTTTGACATAATCAAAGATCAAGGACCTAACCATTAGACATCAATGATGCCTCAGGTCAAAGGACTACTTTGCATATTGCAACTTACGAGTTCTTACATGACATGTATGTTCGAACTCTCTTTTGATCGTTGTTCAGTGTACTCGATTACCTTTTGAGCACCTATGTGTTTGTCTCAGTGTCCAACACTAAATGACTTGAGGCTAGTCATACTCACACTTGAGTTAACATAACACATACTAACCTTAGTGGATTGTCAATGCCCAATTGGCAATCCTATGGCTAGGAACGTTTTAGGAATGTTCATAAGAGAAAGGTCTCGTTAATCTAACTTACTTAGATCACTTCTCTCTTAGATTAAATATATTCCTTGGATTCCCTTATTGCTTAAACACATGATACAATAAATAGTGATTAACAATAAGCTTTGCCCTTCATTAAACATATAATAGTCTAATACAATAAGTATTCTAAAAGCTATTACATCAAATGAGTGGCTTTGTGGGCATACTTCCAACAATCTCCCACTTGCACTCAAAGCCACCTTCCCATGTATCTAATACCCATCTTTTCCATATGGCAGTCAAGTTGGATTTGAGACATTGGCTTCGTCAGTGGTTCTGCTACGTTATCGGCTGAGGCAACCTTGAGGATGTTGACTTTCCCCTCGGCAGCATATCTTCTAATGATATTAAAGCGTCTGTCAAAATGCTTGTTCTTTTGATGAGCCCTGGGTTCCTTGGCTTGAGCTATTGCCCCACTATTATCACAGTACAAAGTTACTGGTGATGTAATGGTTGGAACCACTCCAAGTTCAGTAATGAACTTCTTCATCCAGAACGCTTCTTTGCCGGCTTCAGCTGCAGCGACATATTCAGCCTCTGTCGTGGAATCAGCAATTACAGATTGTTTCTTGCTTTTCCAGCTGACAGCTCCACCATTCAGAGTGAACACATATCTAGAGTTGGAACTTCTATCGTCGACGTCAGATTGGAAATCTGCGTCTGTATAGGCTTCTACTCGCAACTCTGTCGCTCCTCCATAAACGAGGAACATGTCTTTAGCTCTTCTTAAGTACTTAAGGACCGTCTTGACAGCTGCCCAGTGTTCTGATCCTGGGTTAGATTGATATCGACTAGTAATGCTCACAGCATATGCGATATCAGGCCTTGTGCATATCATGGCATACATGAGACTTCCTATGGTGGAAGCATAAGGAATAGTACTCATCTGCCGTATTTCTTCAGGAGTTTTAGGTTCCATGGACTTAGAAAGGTGAATTCCATGTCTGACAGGAAGAAAACCTTTCTTAGATTGTTCCATCTGGAACCTACTTAGCACCTTATCTATGTACATAGATTGGGATAATCCAATTAATTTTCTAGATCTATCACGATAGAGCTTTATCCCAAGCACATAAGATGCATCTCCCAAATCTTTCATGTGGAAGGTTTTGGACAACCACTCTTTTACAGAAGAAAGTACTGCAGTGTCATTCCCGAATAGTAATATGTCATCTACATATAACACTAAGAATACAACTGCATCCCCAACGACCTTTTGATAAACACAATTGTCGTCTTCGTTTTGAGTAAAGCCAAACGATTTGATTTCAGTGTCAAAACGAATATTCCAGCTCCTGGAGGCTTGCTTAAGTCCATAAATGGACCTCTGAAGCTTACATACCTTAGTCTTTTCAGACTTGGACACGAAACCTTCTGGTTGAGTCATATAGAGCTCTTCCTCTAGGTAGCCATTCAGAAATGCCGTCTTCACGTCCATTTGCCATATCTCATAATCATGGTACGCAGCTATAGCAAGCAAAATCCGAATGGACTTAATCATGGCTGCAGGAGAGAAAGTTTCTTCATAGTCAATCCCTTCTCTTTGCCTGTAACCTTTGGCTACTAGTCTAGCCTTATAAGTCTCCACGTTTCCATCAACGCCTATCTTCCTCTTGAATACCCATTTGTTTCCAACAGGTACTATACCTTCTAGAGGGTCTACAAGAGTCCAGACCTGATTTTGATACATGGAATCCATCTCGGATTTCATGGCCTCTTGCCATCTCTTTGAATCAATGTCGGACATTGCTTCAGTGTAGTCTCTAGGGTCCTCCTTTGTGTCATTGTCACCTAGAAGGTGCAATTCCCCAAAGTCATTATCCAAGCCATACCTCTGAGGTGGCCGGCTGACCCGTTCTGATCTACGTGGAGCTAAGGGTTCAGGAACAAGGTTGTCAACTTGTCGAGTGCTTGTTTGTGGTTCATCATTAATCTCATTAATCTCCATCATTTTACTTGTAGTTCCTTTGAGAACAAATTCGTCCTCTAGAAACTTAGCAGTTCTGGCGACAAAGACTTTCTGGTCGTCAGGATGGTAGAACTCATATCCCATAGTTTCTCTAGGATATCCCACAAAATAGCACCTAACTGATCTCGCTTCAAGCTTCTTGACATATGCTTCACAACCCCAAATCTTAATATGATTAAGACTTGGCTTTCTTCCATGCCATATCTCATAGGGCGTATGTGAAACTGACTTGGAAGGTACTCTATTAAGCAAGTAAGCTGCTGTATATAGAGCATATCCCCAGAATGCTACTGGTAGATCTGCGGAACTCATCATAGAACGAACCATGTTCATCAAGGTTCGATTTCTCCTTTCAGAAACTCCATTAAGTTGTGGAGTTCCCAGTGGAGTCCACTATGATATTATTCCACACTCTTTGAGATAATCTAGGAACTCGTTGCTTAGATACTCTCCCCCTTGATCTGATCTTAGGATCTTTATCTGCTTCCCAGTTTGCTTCTCAACTTTATTCTTGAATTCTTTGAACTTTTCAAAGGATTCTGACTTGTACTTCATAAGATACACATAGCCAAACCGAGAGTGATCGTCGGTGAATGTGATATAGTAAGAGAAGCCTCCTCTCGACGTAGTAGACATAGGTCCACGTACGTCAGTGTGGATTAACCCTAGAATTTCAGTGGCACGCTCTCCCTTCCCAGTGAACGGAGATTTGGTCATCTTCCCTTTTAAGCAACATTCACAAGTACCCATTTGGTCATTACCTAATGGGCGGAAACATCCGTCTTTCGACATGTTGCGAATCTTATCAAGGTTTACATGTCCAAGTTTAAGATGCCACATCTTTTCTCGGTTAACTTCTTCTCTAGCCCTTTTTGGGTTTTGAGGTATTCCCGTTTTCAATACAGTGCAACCCACTATTTGTCTCTAGGTGAAAAAGTCCCTCTATCATATTACCATGAGAGATAATACGACCGTTCAAGTATAAAGTGCAACTCATTTTGTCAAACAATACTGAGTGCCCATCTCGTAAAAGCATAGAGATAGAAATCAAATTCTTTATACATGAAGGAAAATATAAACAATTTTTGAGTTCCAAGACTTCCCTAGAGGGTAGTTTAAGCATGTAGGTGCCAATCGCTTTTGCAGAGATCTTAGTGCCGTTCCCAACTCGCACAACCATCTCCCCATTGCGCAGTGTCCTGCTCTCTGTTAGTCCCTGCAACAAATTGCAGATATGTTGACTAGCGCCTGAATCAAATATCCAGGAATTGGAGCTCACTGTAAAAGCACTTTCTATGACAGAATTAGTCCCTTCAAAAGTTCTTGTCATAAGGCTCGCAATGCGCACCCTGTATTTCTTCTTCCAACGTTTATCCTTTCCACAATGAAAGCATGTTCCTTTGGATTTTCTTACCTTCTTCTTATGCAACCTTTTCCTTATGATTGCATTCTCACTCCCACTGTCCTTTTTGAAACTTTGTTCAAACTCACAGCATATGTCAATCATCTCGGTAAAAGTATGATCAAATCTATTCACTTTATAGTTTACTATAAACTTAGTGAAATCATCCGAGAGAGATGCAAGGAAAAAGTCTTGGGCCATTTTCCCATCGATGGAAGTTCCTAAACTTTCAAGATCTTGAAAGATCCTTTCCATCTTTTGTCCATGTTTTTGGACCGATGTCCCCTTTGCCATTTTGGCATTTAATAGACTACAAACATTTGAGAATCGTACGTTACTTGTCTCAATGTCATGCATCTTATGCAAACTATCAATCATGGCACAAGAAGTGTCCATGTGCTCATGTAGCTTCTTAAGCTCCTCACTAAGTGAAGTGAGGATTAAGCATTTGGCTTGTAAGTCATCCTCATAGTGTTTAGCATAATTTTGACACTCCTCCTTTGAAGCTAGTTTCGTAGGAGGTACATGAGGAGGGGATTGCTTAAGCACATACGATATGTCATTCATCTTTGAGACATTCTTAATGTGATGAAACCAAGCAAGGAAACGTTGGCCCTAAGGCCAATTTTGTCAAGTACAATGGTAGGTGTAATTTTAGGCATGTCATTAACTACATAACATAACAGAAATCATATTAGATTATTGATTTTAAAACTACTTGATTGGGTCTTAAATCAAATAGTACTACCCACTATTTTTGGCAAATTCCACATCCCTCAATAGAATCCGAGAGTTATGTTGAACTCTTAGTGGGGTATGGGAGACTCACCATTACCAATCCCACCTCACAATGATATGATGTTGGTTAGCAATAATAGTGATGAGAGAATAACGCTTTAGTCATTTACAACTCTTGTAATTACCCATCTAGTTTGGCCTCTAGAGAATGATGCCTCACAATGATATGATGTTGGCAGCATTGCACTTAGTTAAGTTATTCCCACCATGCTAGTTCGTGTAGGGGTTCAAGAATAGCCTCACAATGATATGATGTTGGCCATCCTCGTTGCCTACCTCACCACATCATGTATGTTCATATGAACTCCTCCTGAAGGTAAGCATATACTTTGAACTTCCCCATGATAGGGTGAAGCCGGTGTACAAGTCACAAACGATTGGAGCTCACCACGGTGGAAGGCCTACGAAGAGATGTTCAAAGCATCTCTCGCTTATCAGCTTAATATTCGTTTTGTCGAGGGAGTAGTGTTGGGCTACATCAATTTCATTTTAATCTTATTAAAAGGACTTAGGATGATTATGAACCGTTTGATTTCATCCAACACGAGCCTTGTGTTGGACCTTGGGTCTAAGGTAGGTAGTTGTTGATTTTAGTTACGCGTTTAATCTAATTAAACGGTTATTTCCTATTGGGTGTTGGACCCAACTATTCCAATTTGCATACAAATAAACAAAAAGGAATACTTGAAATAAAGAGAAGGGCTTATGCCCTTTTACAACAAATTGGAAGGACTTATGCCCTTTTACAACACATTTGAACTAATCAAATTACATTCAAATCTAAACTACTTAACCCAAACATTCATAATGCAAAGCGGCCAATCACATAGCTCAATTATCGAGGCCTTTGGTTCATAATCATCCTTTTCTTAATCAATCACATTAACTAAGAAAGCAACTTAAACAATTGGTTTTCGGTTTCATAGAATTGATTTAAATGGAACTAAATGAAATGAAAATCCAATTCTCATTTAAAGAGACAAAACCATTTTGTTCTCATCATCATTTGGGCCGAAAAAAAAAATGACCACAACTATTGGGCCACAATGTAAAAACATAAACTTTTGGGGTCACTTTGTAAAAAACACAAGAGTCCACAACTTCATGTAATTACAACTAGAACCCAAAAATTTCTACAATCACAAAAACTTCATTAAATGAGCAAAACAATTTGTCCTTTAGTGATTTTGGACCTTTACGTAAAAACGTAAACTTTTGGGCGAAAGTACAAATACACAAAAGTATCAAAACTTTATGTAATTGCATAAAAGGCCCAAAAATACCCTACATAATAGGGTGGCCGGTTTTGGTAGTGAAAAAGAGGGGGAAAAGGTTTTGGTGAAAAATTCAAAATTTGAAAGTGTTTTGAAAAAGTTGATAGGTAGGTGTGGAAAAGTTGATTGGTATGGGTTGTAAGAAAATGTTTTGTCAAACAATAAAGACATAAATCATCCATCACCAATCATCCATCACCAATCAAAATTAAACCAAAACTTTATGAAAACCACCAAACACTTTGAATCAAAACTCCAAACCTTTTTGTTCTTGATAAGAACAACAAGAACATTGAAGAACACACATGAAAACTCATAAGAGCTCCATGAATGTTTTCACTCAATAAAACTCAAATTTTCACTACATAAAAGAGGGTTAACATCCTAGGGTACTTAGGGGTTCCAAAAGTCACTTTAAAACAATTTTAACAAGACAAACATGAACCCAAAAATCCACCCTTGGATTTGGCCGAATTTCCCCACATACATGGCACCAAATTTTTGTTCCAATATTCATGCTTAAATGAACTACATCTACAACATTTGAGATGCTAAACTTTCAAGCAAAATTTATATTCAAAAGCAAGAACAAAGCTTGTAACATTTACAACATTTAAATCACAAACCATGAAAAACACAAAACCCAAAAGGATTCACCATAAACTAGACCGAGGCTCTTGATACCACTTGAAGGAAAAAATTTGTCCTAGCTAAGAACATGTGAGAACATTTGAACACATATGCAAACTAATAACATTTTAAAGTAGGCATGCATTAAAAAACAATTCTAAAACCCATGACTTTCAAAGCCTAGTGAATGGTGAATCATAAGACTCTTTAACAACATTAAAGAGAAGAAAGGATTTTGAGATTCATTACCCTTGAAGCTCATCCTTGTTTACACAAGGGATTCACCAAAGTGGAGGGCCTTCAAGTCACCTCCTAGCTCCTTGGATCTTCCTTGTGATTTACTTCCTTTTGTTACTCCTTTGCTCCTTGAGGATGTGAGGAAAGGATCTCCAAAAACACCAAAGGTTTGGTGTCTCTAAGTCTCCACACCAAGGATGAGGTGTGAAGATGAAATGGATGACTTAGAGGAAGAAAGATTGCTAGCTATCCCTCCCCTAAGTGGCCGGCCTCTATGGAGAAAAAGAGAGGAAATATTTCTCTTCTTTGTCTCAAGAAAACCCTAATGAGGTAAAAGCTATAAAGATGCTTTTATACCACCTCACATGTGAGTGGCAAACTTGCAATTAACCCAAGTTTGATAACCCTCACCCTAGGCCGGTTTTGACTTTGTTTTTGGGTTAATTTCCATTTATTTTTAGTTGTCACACAACCTAAACTCAATGGGCCTTGTGGACCAAAAACCCTTTTGGGCCCCGAAACCCAAAACCAACTTAAAAGCCCAATACAAACCTTTTGTAAGATTAATTAACTAATTAATTAATCTTGACCATTCTCAATTAAACTATTTAATTGCTTATCCATCTCATTTATATTTCTTCACTTTCACCCTTACTCGGTGTACGATCCATTAGGTTCCAATTAGCGAGGCAGTGGGCGATTGTTACTCTTAACGATCAATTGTGAATTGAAACTACATTTCAATTCTCTCTTTGATGAAGATTAGTGTTTGCTAATCCTCAGGGCTTCCACAAACCATGAGTGACACCTAGCAGTATGTCATGGCTACCCAAGCTAAGTAGAAGTGGTTGGAGAACCTATCCAGTTACAATTACAATGCAATACGGTCATTCTCTAATACAATACTCTTGATCACATTGTTTGAGTGATAGTTTGTTTCATGTCTACTATCCAATGTGAAACTTCTCTATATGAATCAATTGAATATGATTTGGAATATGCTTTCTAAATCATATTCGTATGCTTTGGCCAAAGACTCTCGAATCATATCTCAGAGTATTCACCTTCCACTATGGAAGGTTAGAGATCCCTTGTTGTGCATTCACATGCCTACATGACTAGATAGCTTGACCCCAACAATGTCGTTGACACTCTCAATGGAATACCTTTGACATAATCAAAGATCAAGGACCTAACCATTAGACATCAATGATGCCTTAGGTCAAAGGACTACTTTGCATATTGCAACTTACGAGTTCTTACATGACATGTATGTTCGAACTCTCTTTTGATCGTTGTTCAGTGTACTCGATTACCTTTTGAGCACCTATGTGTTTGTCTCAGTGTCCAACACTAAATGACTTGAGGCTAGTCATACTCACACTTGAGTTAACATAACACATACTAACCTTAGTGGATTGTCAATGCCCAATTGGCAATCCTATGGCTAGGAACGTTTTAGGAATGTTCATAAGAGAAAGGTCTCATTAATCTAACTTACTTAGATCACATCTCTCTTAGATTAAATATATTCCTTGGATTCCCTTATTGCTTAAACACATGATACAATAAATAGTGATTAACAATAAGCTTTGCCCTTCATTAAACATGTAATAGTCTAATACAATAAGTATTCCAAAAGCTATTACATCAAATGAGTGGCTTTGTGGGCATACTTCCAACATTTCCTTCAATACTTCTATGAAGGACTTCTTCCCATTGAACGACAAATGCTTGATGCTTCAGCGGGAGGAGCTGTAGTGGACAAAACCCCAACAGCTGCAAAGATCTTAATTGCAAATAGAGCGTTGAATGCACAACAATATGAAGGCGTTGGAGGAATAGACACCCCACAACAACAACCCCAAGTGAATGAGGTAAGTGCAATTTCTAAAATTCAATCTCAATTACCTAACCTCACTACTCTTGTGTCACAGGTTGTGGATGGATCTAAAATGCAAAATGCAGCCATATGTGGAGTGTGTTCTATGCAATGGCATCTCAATGACCAATGCCCTTAATTGATTGAAAATGGAGGATGGGAAACCCCCAATGCCATGGGTTTTCAAGGCCACAATCAGCAACGTAATGATCCCTACTCCAACACTTACAATCCAAGGTGGAGAGATCATCCAAATTTCAAGTGGAGAGAATCACAACAACCTGCCCAACAAGGAGGATTTTGGCCACCACCCCCTGGGATATATCAAAGGCCATATGCACCAACTCAACCTCATTCACAACCCACTCAACCAAACTCAGGTTCGCTATTTGATAATGATCAAGCTATTCAATTACTAACTACTGTTGCGCAGAGGTTACAAAATCAAAACAATCGAATAGCGAATCAAGACAAGGGGATGAGTGACATGAAGAAGCAAATAGGGCAGATTTCAGAGTTCCTTGGGCAGTTTCGAGAACAAGGCAAACTTCCTAGTTCAACCGTTGTGAATCCAAAGGGAGGCTTTGAATCTGCCAAGGCAATCATGTTGAGAAGTGGAAAAGAAGTAGGAACTGATTCCCAACCATCCAAATCAAGAAGGGTGTTTTAGTGTAGGTTAATCACCTAATATTTTCAGCTGATTTCTATGTGCTCGAGATGGACGATTCGGTCCATTCTCCACCATTGCCAATTCTACTTGGAAGACCATTCATGAAAACAGCTCGCACTAAGATTGATGTGTTCAAGGGGACTTTGACAATGGAATTTGATGGGGAAGTTATTGATTTCAATCTTTCTGAATCTATCAAGTATCCTAGGGATGATCATTCTTGTTTTTCTATTGATATAATTGATTCATTGGCGCAAGAACATCTTGAACAATTGAATGAAGATGCACATGAAACAGTCATTACAGATGGAATAGGACTAAAAAACGAATGGACATGACCTATGATCACCCACTGCATGCATAAAGACATCTTTGCCGTCTACCCTTATGAAGAAGTAGTTGAGAAGGTGGCTGCCCTTGAATTATTGCCCAAACAAGTTGGTAAGCCTTCACCCCCTAAGTCAATTCCCGTTTCTACTAATAAGTTGCTTCCTTCAGTTGTGCAGCCACTTTCCCTTGAACTTAAACCATTACCAAGTCATTTGAAGTATGTTTTCTTGGGAGAATAAGAGACTTTGCCCGCCATCATCTCCTCCACACTCACGGCATAAGAAGAAGAGAAGTTGGTGAGGGTGTTGAGGAAGCACAAAACAGCCATTGGATGGACCTTGGCTGACATCAAGGGTATAAGTCCTACAACTTGCATGCATCGTATACTCTTGGAAGAAGGAGCTAAACCATCACATAAAGCTCAACACCAACTCAACCCTCCAATGATGGAAGTTGTGAAAAATGAGATAATCAAGCTACTTGATTGTGGAGTGATCTATCCAATCTCTGATAGTCATTGGGTTTCGCCGGTCCAAGTGGTTCCAAAGAAATCTGGAGTCACTGTGGTGAAGAATGCAGAGAATGAGCTTGTGCCTACACGTATTCAAACCGGTTGGAGAGTTTGCATTGATTATAGGAAGCTCAACGCCACCACAAGGAAGGATCACTTCCCTTTACCGTTCATTGACCAAATGCTTGAAAGGTTAGCTGGTTATGCATTTTATTGTTTTCTTGATGGATATTCAGGTTATAATCAGATTGTAATAAGCCCTGGAGGACCAAGAAAAGACCACTTTCACGTGCCCCTTTGGTACCTTTGCTTATCATCGCATGCCATTTGGTTTATGCAATGCACCAGCCATATTCCAAAGATGCATGGTAAGTATATTTTCAAATTATGTTGAAATGATCATTGAGGTCTTTATGGATGATTTTAGTGTGTTTGGTAAGTCCTTTGATGATTGCTTGGATAATCTGACCTTAATTTTGAAAAGATGCATTGAAACTATCCTTGTTTTAAATTGGGAAAAATGTCATTTCATGGTAAAACAAGGCATAGTTTTAGGTCACATAATCTCTGAAAAAGGAATTGAGGTTGATAAGTCAAAAATAGATCTTGTATGCTACTTACCCTCTCCTACTTTGGTGAGAGAGGTTCGTTATTTTCTTGGTTATGCATGATTCTATAGGCGATTTATCAAGGATTTTTCAAAGATTGCACAACCCCTATGCCATCTCCTCCAAAAAGAAATGGCCTTTGAATTCAACGAGGCATGTGAGAAGGCTTTCAAACACCTCAAAGACATGCTTACTTCGGCCCCCATCATCATTCCACCAGATTGGAGCCTTCCTTTTGAACTAATGTGTGATGTATCAGATTATGCAATTGGAGCTGTTTTAGGCCAAAGGAAGAACAAGCAGCCACATGTCATCTATTATGCTTCCCGAACCTTGAATGATGCTCAATTAAACTACTCCGCCACTGAAAAAGAACTTCTTGCTGTTATGTTTGCATTAGATAAGTTTCGTTCTTATTTAATTGGCACTAAAGTTATTATTTTCACTGATCATGCAGCTTTGAAGTATTTTCTTACAAAGAAAGAAGCTAAACCAAGGCTTATTCGATGGATGCTTCTTCTCCAAGAGTTCGATATTGAAATTAGGGACAAGAAAGGGAGTGAAAACGTGGTGGCTGACCACTTGAGCCGTTTGGTGCATGATGAAGAGTCAATACCTATCCAAGACACATTCCCTGATGAGCAATTGCTGTCCATTGAGGTAAGTGAACTTTGGTATGCTGATTTGGTGAATTATTTGGTGTCTAAACAAGTTCCAAGCAACCTAAACAAGCACCAACACGATAAACTTAAAAAGGATGCACGTTTTTATGTTTGGGATGACCTATATTTGTGGAAATATTGCCCTAATAAGATTGTACGTAGGTATGTGCATGAATCTGAGTTTCATTCAATTTTAAGCTTTTGCCATACATATGCATGTGGTGGTCATTTTGGCACACAACGCACAGCACATAAGGTTCTTGAATGTGGATTTTATTGGCCTACTATCTTTAAAGATGCTAGAACTTTTTGTATGACTTGTGATTGTTGCCAAAGAATAGGAAATATAGGTCAAAGAGAGCAAATGCCGTAGACCCCTCTCTTCTTTGTCGAAATTTTTGATGTTTGGGGTATTGATTTCATGGGTCCCTTTCTTTCATCTTATGGTTTTGATGTGAAGTAAAGCAACACTCAAATTAAACCCTTTTGTTGACAGTTGTAGTAAAGATGCAAGTAGGGATCGTTCTAGGCCGGGGCTTAGGAGGGATTGCTAATCTACTCTAAACTGACTCAAAAACACAAAACTAAACTTAAAAACACTTAACTAGACTCTAAAGACTCAAAACAAACTTAAAAGGCTCAAAACAGCTTAAAACAGCACAATAGACTCAAAACAGACTCTAGGGAGTTATTTGGACGAATTCAAGACTAGTAAGACTGAAAACACTAAAAACACAAGTTTGGACAGATTCTAACTAATTTGACACAAGAAAGTAAAGGGGGATTGGGTTTTGGACGAATTTAAAGTAAAACAAGTCAGAAACTAAAACTAGATAGATTTGCACGAAATTAGGTGTTTTGGATGGATGATGGCTAGCTAGAGGGTTTTTTTCCACACATGACACACTTGCACACAAATCGATCTCCAGTTGCTTTTGCAATAAACCATGAACCACAATGCCCCAGATTAACCGTGATGCACTAATTAACCCTCAGATTTTCCTTAAGTCGTTGAATTGGATGGACAACGCATCGACAACCAAAATATTCTTCACAAGTCCCTTACATGAACTGCATAATAGAGATACAAGCAAAGATCATTAAGCTTCGTGAAATTCATAAGCATTGACAAAGCACTCGTAACTATGAACTACATGATACTTATGCTAGGAATTTACTTAACAAGATCGTTTATAAGCGACCTCCACTACTTGTAAATATAAGTTTGTAACGATTAGGTGAAACTCCCTTATATTCTAGCATCAAATTCATGCATGGAAACTAAGTTGGCCACCTTAATCAACGTACAAGAATAAGTTATCAATCAAACAGTTAAATAAATTGCATTCACGATTTATTAAATCACAACTAGAAGTAATCAATTCATATTGCAAATATGTTCATGGCTTTGAAATTCCCCCTAGCTAAAACGAGTTTAGCTCCTCATGTTCGCAAAGCAAAGATAACTTAAATTAAACATTGAAAACAAAAAAAATGAAAACACCTAAAAACGCTCCAGGAATCCAACCTGAATGGCAAGCACGTCCAAGGGCTCTCCTTCTTCCTCTCTGTTGCGGCACAAGGTTGTAGTGATGGTTTTAGTGGTGAATTATGGTGGTGAATGGATATAGGTGAGTTATGGTGAAGGGTGGATGGGTGGTATAGGTAGATAGATGGATGGAAAGGATGCAGAGAATGTGTCCAGAGAGATTGAATGGTGCGGCATTACATATATATAAGGAAGAAAGGCACGGCTAGGATTAGGGAAGGTCCAAAACTTAGCTATTTTGTCCTATATTTAAAAAGAATAAGTAAAGAATCAGAGATTGATGAGAAATAGGTAAGTAAAGTGAGGCAAATAAGAGGAAGGTGAATAAAAATCATAATCCAAAAGGAAAAAGGGCAAGCATAGGTGCGGCAAGGACTTAGAAGAAAAGGGAATGTGATTTGGTGCAGAAAATAGGAAATGAGTGACTTCCCTTGTGCGGCAAGGAAGGGGAATGGTCTAGGGTGGTGCGGCAAGGATCTTTGACTGGGATTAATCTTCTAAAAACATGTAATTAAGTGTCCTAGAATATTTAGGAAGCCTCCTTGTGGCTGGAACCTTGGTAAATTCGGATTAGAAAAGGTAAGGACAAAATAAGGTAAGTTTAACTAGCATTCCTTCTTCTTAACTGATTCCTTTCTTCAAAATCTTTGACTTAAGTCTTCAAGCACATTCCTAATCCTTCTTGAACTTCAATTTCGTCCATCCACCTTGCTCCAAGCATAAGCTATCCATCCAATGCCCAAAACTGCTCCAAATTGCACTATCTTGCTTACTTTGTCATTTGGACTTACAAACACACGAAAATAGCTTAAAATACTAAAATAACTAGGAACTTACAACATAAATGCAAGAAAACAAACTAACTAAGTCGCATAAATATGCTCCTATTAGGTGTTTCAACTATATTCTACTTGCGGTTGATTATGTTTCGAAATGGGTGGAAGCAAAAGCCACCCGTACTAACGATTCGATAGTAGTTGCAGATTTTGTGAAAACTAACATCTTTTCCAGATTTGGGATGCCTAGAGTGCTCATAAGTGATGGAGGGTCTTATTTTTGCAATCGCACCATTGAGGCACTGCTCAAGAAGTACAATGTCAAGCATAAGGTTTCAACACCTTATCATCCTCAAACAAATGGCCAAGCCGAGGTTTCTAGTAGAGAAATGATAAGAGCATATTTATGCGACTTAGTTAGCTTGTTTCCTTGCATTTACATTGTTAGTTCTTAGTTATTTTAGTATTTTAAGCTATTTTCGTGTGTTTGTAGGTCTAAAGTGCAAAGTAAGCAAGGAAGTGCATTTCGGTGCATTTTGGAGCAGTTTTGGGCACTAAATGGATTGCACATGCTTGGAGCTAAGTGGATGGACGAAATTGAAGATCAAATGAGCTTAGGATTGAATGAAGATGTGAAGAACTGGATTCAAGACAAATGAAGAATGAAGAGTTCAAAATTGGAAGCCAAAGTTTCTAAAGTTGGAAGTTTCTATTCTTAGAGGTTTCCATTCTTGAAAGTTTCTATTCTTGGCTTGGAAGTTTCCTAATCCTTCCTCACCTATGTTCCAGCCACAAAAGGATTCCAAAATATGTTAGGGCACTTAATTGGTTGTTCTAGAAGCCTAATCTTACCTTAAAAGTCCAAGTCGCCCTCCCTATCCCTTTCCCCTTCCTTGCCGTGCAAGGGAGGCTTTTCTTTCCTGTTTTCTGAACCAAATCACATTCCCTTTCTTTTAATCACTTTTGCCGCACCTTTCTTACCCTTTTTCTCTAGGATTCTGATTTTATTTCCCTTTTTCTAAGGGATTTGAATTAATTTATGTTAACCAAAATAGGTTAGAGTTTTGATTTCCTAAAACCTTTAAATAAACCTTCTTTACCGCAGCCTAGGGGATTCATTCACTCCAATACACATCCCAATTCAGTTTCTGCCGCAACTATCATCTCAATCGTTCAACCATTCAGCCTTCTACCCATCCTACATACAAATAACCCTTCAAACCATCACCAACACCTTGTGTCGCAGCAAAGGAAGGGAAGGAAAGTTCTTGGACGTGCTTGCTGTTCAATTTGGATCGCTGGAGCGTTTAGGTGTTTTCTTTCTTTTCTTTTCAATGTATAAATCTGTTTACCTTTGTTTTGCAATTATGAGGAACTAAGCCCTTTTGGCTAGCTATTCAATACCATGATTATACTTGCGTTATGAATTGATTACCTTCAGTTGTGATTTCATAAATTGTGAATTCAATTTGCTTAACTATTTGATTGATAACTTAAACTTGTATGTTCATTAGGAGTGCACGCTTAGTTTTCATGCATGAATTTGATGCTATAATATAATGGAATTTCACCTAATCGTTATGAACTTATATTCAAAAGTAGTAGAGGTCGCTTATAAACGATTGTGTTAAGTGAATTCGTGGCAGGAGTATCATGCTCATCATAATTACAAATGCCTCGTCAATACTTATAGTTTTCATGAATCTTAATGATCTTTAATTGTATCTCTGTTGTACTGTTCACGTAGGGGACTTTTAGAGAATGTTTTGAATTGTTGTATGCGCTTTCCCATCCAATTCAATAATTTAAGGAAAACTTGAAGGTTAAAAAAGTGTTGTCACGGTTAACCTGGGGTGTTGAGTTTCATGGTTTATCGAAAGAACAACTAAAAATCGATTTGTATACAAGTGTGTCATGTGTGGAGAAGAACCCTCTAGCTAGCCCATCATCCATTCAAAACACCCAATTTTGTGCCTAAATCTGTCTTAGTCTTTAGTTTACTTGTTTTACTTTAAATTCGGCCAAAACCCAATTCCCTTTACTGTCTTGTGTCAATTAGGTTAGAATTTGCCCAACTTTGTGTTTTTAAGTGTTTTGAGTCTTTGTAGTTCCAAATTAGTCCAAATTCACCCCTAGAGTCTGTTTTGAGTCTATTAGCTTGTTTTGTGCTGTTTTGAGTCAATTTAGTTGTTCTGAGTCATAAGAGTCTAGTTTTGCATTCTTTGAGTGTAGTTTAGTGTTTTAAACTTAGTTTTACGTTTTTAAGTCAGTTTCAAGTGTTTTAGCAATCCCTCCTAATCCTCGGTCTAGAATGATCCCTACTTGCATCTTTACTACAATTGTCAACAAGAGGGTTTAATTTGTGTGCTTATATATTTTGCATCAAATTTTTGGCACCGTAGCCGTGGATTAGCAACTGTGCTAATCCCTTGTTTATTTTTCGTGTGTTTTGTTTCAGTTTCTGATTTTGTTTGTTTTCTTTGTTTTAGGTACTAGTGTATGACTCGGAGTTCTCAACCTGATCGTTGATAGGAGCTATTTATGCGATTTAATTAGCTTGTTTCCTTGCATTTACCTTGTTAGTTCTTAGTTATTTTAGTATTTTAAGCTATTTTTGTGTGTTTGTAGGTCTAAAGTGCAAAGTAGGCAAGAAAGTGCATTTTGGTGCATTTTGGAGCAGTTTTGGGCACTAAATGGATTGCACATGCTTGGAGCTAAGTGGATGGACAAAATTGACGATCAAATGAGCTTAGGATTGAATGAAGATGTGAAGAATTGGATTCAAGACAATTGAAGAATGAAGAGTTCAAAATTGGAAGCCAATGTTTCTAAAATTGGAAGTTTCTATTCTTGGAGGTTTCCATTCTTGAAAGTTTCTATTCTTGGCTTGGAAGTTTCCTAATCCTTCCACACCTATGTTCCAGCCACAAAAGGATTCCAAAATATGTTAAGACACTTAATTACTTGTTCTAGATGCCTTAAACCTTCCTTAAAATCCATGCCGCACTACCCTTGTACATTCCCCTTCCTTGCCGCACAAGGAAGATGTTTCTTTCCTGTTTTCTGATCTTAAAGCCACATTCACTTTCTTTAAAGTCAATGTCACACCTTTCTTTCCTTCCTTATCTATTTTCTGAGCCACAATCACATTACTTATTTTGATTGATTTCTGACCTCTAATGTTTATGGACAAAATAGCTAAGTTTCATTCACTTTCCCTAAGCCTTTGCCGTGCCCTAGCTATATAAATACATAACTTTCTCAGCCAAAATCACTCTCTAGACAATCCCTAATCCCTCTCCACTCTCTGCCGTATTCTCTCTTCAAAAACTTTCACACTTTCTGACCTTAATCCTTCCTTGCCGCACCACTCACCTATCCTAAACACCATCATACTTTCTCCCATCCATTCCTCTATACAAACAACCCTTCAAACCATCACCAACACCTTGTGCCACAGCAAAGGAAGGGAAGGAAAGTTCTTGGACGTGCTTGCTGTTCAATTTGGATCACTGGAGCGTTTAGGTGTTTTCTTTCTTTTATTTTCAATGTATCAATTTGTTTACCTTTGTTTTGCGATTATGAGGAACTAAGCCCTTTTGGCTAGGGGGCTGCTCAAAGCCATGACTATGCTTGCAATATGAATTGATTACCTTCAGTTATGATTTCATTAATTGTGAATTCAATTTGCTTAACTGTTTAATTGATAACTTATTCTTGCATGTTGATTAAGAGTGCACAGTTAGTTTTCATGCATGAATTTGATGCTAGATATAAGGGAATTTCACCTAATCGTTATGAACTTATATTCATGTGTAGTGGAGGTTGCTAGTCACAATCGTGTTAAGTGAATTCTTAGCAAGAGTATCATGCTCATCATAGTTACGAATGCCTCGTCAATGCTTATAGTTCTCATGAAGTTTAATGATCTCTGTATCTATCTTTATTGTGTTGTTCACATAGGGAACTTTGAGAGAATGTTTTGAATTGTTGTATGCACATTCCCATCCAATTCAATAACTTAAGGAAAACTTGAAGGTTAATTTAAGCGTACCTAATTAATCTGGAGTGTTGAGTTTCATGGTTTATCGAATGAACAACTGAAAATCGATTTGTATGCAAGTGTGTCATGTGTGGAGAAGAACCCTCCAGCTAGCCCAAAATCCATCCAAAACACCAATTTCGTGAAGGGAAATAATGAGATTTATGTGGGATTTCTAGTGACTAGCATGCATATACAATTCAAAATTTATATACAAGAGCAACAGAAGCATGGTATCACATAATATCAAAGCTATAGTCATGCAAATCCCCTTCAAGAAGCATAGGTTCATATATGATGCATCTAAGGAAATATTGAAGAACAAAGTGAAGTTATTGTTTTATACCTCTTGATCTAGACTTGAGACCAAGGATGGACCACCTCCAAGCCCTTTGTTCTTGGAACACCTTGAGTCTAGCCTCCCTCCTAGCTTCCTCCACCTTGAAAGATTTAGAGCTCCTTTCTCCTTTAGTCTCCAAAGTAGAAGACCTCTAAAGATCCACACCCACTAATGTAGTGAGATGGATAATGGAATAACCAAAGGGAGAGAAGATGATTAGCTAAATCTCCCTTTTGGTGGCCGGCTATTTTGTGTGTGGAGAGAGAGAGACTTGCTTTTCTCTTTTGTGAAAAGGACACACAAAAAACCCTAATGAAACTTTTTCATTAAACTTTCTTTATAAATGTCAAAGAAGTGAGTCAACAACTTGACTTCCCCTCTCTCTATCCTCATCCTTGGCCGGCCCCCTTTGTGTTGTTTGGGCTTTGGGCTTTTATTAATTCAAGTCATCCTATGTTTGGATAAAAGCCCAATGGGTTTGGGCCCGAATGAACCCAAACTTTTCTTTAAGCCCAAAACGATCTTTTATCGCTTCTATGATTTCTTTAGACTTTCTAATTTATCATAACACTTAATTAATCCAATTAATTAACTCCATCATCCTTTAGTTGTCTCACCACAAGAGTGCATCGGTGTACAATCGTTTTAGGTTCTAATTAGCAAGGTAGTGAGGTGATTGGTACCATTCCAATTGATTAGTATTTATCCAATCACTTAGTGAATTAAAACTTACTTTTAATTCTCCTTCTTCTTTGATGACTACTTGTTTAATCATCTAGAAGAACCCACAAGCCATGAGTGACATCAAATCATATATCATGGCTACCCAAGCTAATTTAGAATTTGTTCGGAGAACCTATTCAATTGGAATTACAATGTAATTCGATCCTTCTCTAACACAATACTCACAATCACATTACTAGGGTATGGATACTTAATGTCAAACCCCTAATGTGATCATATCAAGTTATATGATTCTATTGAGTCGTATAGGAACGGTTTCCATCATTACGCTCGATACTTCGGTCGAAGATTCCCGAATCATATCATAGAGTATTCTTCCTCTCATAACGAAGATTAGAGATCCCTTGTTGATCATTCACATGCCCCTGAGAATAAATCACTGACCCCAACAATGCATAGAACACATCCAAGATGAGATGTGATCACGTCTCATTATCAAATGATCAGCAACGTATCCCCAAGACAACTATGATGTCTCAGGTCAAAGGATTACTTACATTATTCCAACCAATAGAGTTACTTGCTTGACATGTGAGTAGACCTCCATGCAAGTACTCTCATTTGATTATATTCAGTGAACTCATTCCCTTAATGAGCACCTACATACTTGTCTTAGTGTCACTACACGAATGGCATGAGACTTGCCATCCTTCTACCTTGGAAGGGGACATAGTATGTACTGGTCTATGTATTGTCAGTGTCCCTCTGACAATCCTATGACCAGGAACCTTTTTGGACATCATGGTTATGTGAAGAAGGTCTCTGCAGTCTAACATCATTAGATTACTTCTTCCATCGATCCATTGTCCATGGATTCACTATTTAGGACGTATATCGTTTATTTGAGATAGTCCTAATGAGTGACTTTGCCCTTTTGATGTATTAGAGTTATCTATACATATAGACATTGTCCTGAAAGCTTTCTTCCAAAGATTGACTTTCAGGGCATATTTCCAACATTTCATGCCAAAATCTGTCTAAGTCTTTAGTTTGCTTGTTTTACTTTAAATTCGTCCAAAACTCAATCCACTTTACTTTAAAGTGTCAAACTTAGTTAGAATCTGTTTAACTTGTGTTTTTAAGTGTTTTAAGTCAAGTCAAAACCAATTTTCGTCCAAAGTTGTCCCTAGAGTCTATTTTGAGTCTATTTGGTTGTTTTACGCTGTTTTGACTCATTCTAGTCATTTTTTAGTATTTTCAGTTTGTTTTGCATTCTTTGAGTCTAGTTTAGTGTTTTAAACTCATTTTTACGTTTTTGAGTCAGTTTCAAGTGTTTTAGCAATCCCTCCTAATCCCTAGTTTAGAACGATCCCTACTTTCATATATACTACAATTATCAACAAGAGGATTTAATTTGTATGCTGTTTTATATCGCATCATTCGTGAGAATATCTTAGAGTTTGACGACGATTTTGAATGAACGTTGAGAAGGAAGAAGAAGAATCCATCTAGTTCTAACTCTGCACCCGAGATAGAAAGACTAGAAGAGGAAGAAAAGCCCATGGCTCAAGTGTTGGAGGAAGCACAAGCCATGGCAGTGGACAATCGAACAATCAATGAGCTCTCTTTTTCGAGATTGGCCAATGCCGCACCCCTATGCATTCTATACCCTAGGGCTGCCCAAGACAAGATCGATGAGTTCGAATTAAAGTCCAGTTTGTTGCACCACATCCCGAAGTTCCATGGGCTGTCCATGGAGGATCCTAACAAGCACTTGAAAGAATTTGAAGTGGTTTGCTCAAGCATGACCCCTGTCAATGTCGATGGAAGCATATTGAAGATGAAGGCCTTTCCATTCTCACTAATGGACAAGGTTAAGGATTGGTTGTATGAATTGGCACCTAGAACGGTTACTTCTCGGGAAAGCATGAACAGAGCGTTCTTAGAGAAGTTTTTCCCAACCTCATTATAGGAACGTATTTATGTGGCTTAGTTAGTTTGTTTCCTCGCATTTACGTTGTTAGTTCTTAGTTATTTAAGTGTTTTAAGCTATTTTCGTGTGTTTGTAGGTTTAAAGGGCTAAAGGAGCAAGAAAGTGCATTTTGGAACAGTTTTGGGCACTAGATGGATTGCACATGCTTGGAGCCAAGTGGATGGACGAAATTGAAGATCAAATGAGCTTAGGATTGAATGAAGATGTGAAGAATTGGATTCAAGACAAATGAAGAATGAAGAGTTCAAAATTGGAAGCTAATGTTTCTAAAGTTGGAAGTTTCTATTTTTGGAGGTTTCCATTCTTGGAAGTTTCTATTCTTGGTTTGGAAGTTTCCTAATCCTTCCTCACCTATGTTCCAGCCACAAAAGGGTGCTAAAACATGTTAGGTTGCCTAATTACATGTTTCTAGAAGTCCTAGAACCTTTCCTTGAGGTTGCCGCACCCCCTATCCCTTTCCCCTTCCTTGCCGTGCAAGGGAGGCCTTTCTTCCCTAAATTCTGAACCAAAACACATTCCCCTTTTTGTTTCTTAACCTTGCCGCACAAGGGAGAGGATTTTTTCCTATTTTTTGCCTTAAAAGCACATTCCCTTTCCTTTAAACCTTCTGCCGCATGTCCTTACCCTTTTTCCCCTAGGATTCTGATTTTATTTCCCTTTCTCTAGTGCATTTGAATTAATTCCTGTTAACCAAATTAAGTTAGGGTTTTGATTTCCTTTTTCCTTAAATAAAGCCCTTGTGCCCCAGCCTAAGAGGATTCATTCACTCACATATACATCCCCATTCATGCTCTACCGCACCATATACCTATCCTAACCATTCGACACATCCAAACACATTCCCAACCATTCTCTCTTACAATTCACCACCAAAAACCATCAACCATACCTTGTGCCGCAACAAAGAGGAAGAAGAAGAGCCCTTGGACGTGCTTGCCATTCAAGTTGGATTGCTGGAACGTTTTAGGTGTAATTCAATCTTTGTTTTCAATGTTTAAGTTTATTTATCTTTGTTTTGCTGTGAACATGAGGAACTAAACCCCTCTTGGCTAGGGGGGAATTCGAAACCATGATTATACTTGCAATATGAATTGATTACATCCAGTTGTGAATTTGTAAGTTGTGAATTCAATTTACTTAACTGCTTGCATTAAAACTGTTTGTGTATGTGGGTTGAGAGTGCACACTTAATTTACATGCATAAATCTGATGCTAGAGTATAAGGGAGTTTCACCTAATCGTTATGAGCTTATATTCACAAGTAGTAAAGGTCGCTGGTCACGATCGTGTTAAGTAGATTCCTGGCAGGAGTATCATGCGCTTTCATAGTTATGAATGCCTTGTCAACCCTTATGATTTTCATAGAACATAATGATCTTTGATTGTTTCTCTATTATGCGCTTTCATGTAGGGAACTCTTGAAGAGTAATTTGACTGTGATGCGCTATTTCCGTCCAATTTAATGACATAAGGGAAATCTGAGGGTTAATTTAAGCGTACCTAGTTAACTTGGGGCGTTGAGATTCATGGCTTATTGAAAAAACCAATTGGAGATTGATTTGTATGCAAGTGTGTCATGTGTGGAGAAGAACCCTCTAGCTAGCCCATCATCCATTCAAAACACCAATTTCGTGGCTAAATCTGTCTAGTTCTTAATTTACTTTGTTAGTTTTCAAATTCGTCAAAACCAAATTCCCCTTTACTTTAAAGTGTCAAATTAGTTAGAATCTGTCCAACTTTGTGTTTTTAAGTATTTTGAGTCAAAGTAAAACCAATTTTCGTCCAAAGTCACCCTTAGTGTCTGTTTTGATTCTATTTGGTTGTTTTAAGCTGTTTTGAGTCGTTCTAGTTAGTTTTGAGTCTTTTCAGTTTGTTTTGAATTCTTTGAGTCCAGTTTAGTGTTTTAAACTTAGTTTTACATTTTTAAGTCAGTTTCAAGTGTCTTAGCAATCCCTCCTAATCCCCGGCCTAGAACGATCCCTACTTACATTCTTTACTCCAATTGTCAACAAAAGGGTTTAATTTGTGTGCTGTTTTACATCGCATCACCTCACGAGTCATTCGCTTGAGGAAGAGAATTAGTGGCATCCAACAAAACCAAGGAGAGTCTTTTCCAGCCTATTATATGTTGGAAATGTGCCCTAAAACCAATCATATGATGATACTTTACGGACATTTCACATGTTAAACTAATCTAGTTTAATATAAAGGGCAAAGATTATTGTTTTAAGCCGTCTCATATAAATGTTATATGCTTAAACGATAAGTCCAAGGAATATGTAATAGGGAGAATGTGATCTAAAGAAGTTAGATTCATGAGACCATTCTCTTTCGAATACATATCCTAAAAGTTCCTGATCATAGGATTGCCAATTGGGCATTGACAGTCCGTTAAGATCAGTACGTCCTATGTCTTCTCTAAGGGAGAGTGACTGGTCTCGAGTCAATGGTGTGACTGACACCAAGACAAGTACGTAGGTGCTCAATAGAGAATGAGTCCACTGAACGCGATCAACGAGAAGTTCTCATACTCATGTCACATGAGAACTCATGGTTGGGATAATGCAAAGTAGTCATTTGACCTGAGGCATCATAGTTGTCTTGGGGTTAGGTCCTTGATCTTTGACTATGTCAAAGTCACTCCGTCAGAGGGTATCCACGGCATAGTTGGGGTTAAGCCACTTAGCCATGGAGGTAAGTGAATGCGCAACAAGGGATCTCTAACCTTCAAACGTTGAGGGAGAATACTCTATGATATGATTAAGAATCTCTGGCCAGACTATGAATGAGATTTATGAAGTCGTTCAAATCACATTCAAGGTAGTCATATAATTAAGAGAATCACATTGGATAGTAGACATGAATAAACTATTAAACCAAACAATGTGGTCAAGAGTATTGTATTAGAGAAAGACCGTATTGCATTGTAATCCCAAACTGAATAGGTTCTCCAACCTCTTCTGATTAGCTTGGGTAGCCATGACATACTGCTAGGTGTCACTCATGGCTTGTGGAAGCCCTGAAGATGTATAATCACTAAAGGGAGAATTGAAACTAAGTTTCAATTCACAATCGATTAGTAAGAGTTCTAATCGCTCACTGCCTCGCTAAAAGGAACCTAATGGATCGCACACCGTGTAAGGTAATGATTGAAGGATATAACGAAGATGAGTAAGGATAATTAAATGGTTTAATTATTTATGGCTAGGATTAATTAATATGTTAATTAATCAAATGAATAAGTTCGTTTTAGACCTCGGGTTAGTTTTGGGCCTCATGGCCCAATGGGCTTCGAATGTCAAGCCCATTAACTTAAGTTGTATGACAACTTTTATGACTTGAGATTTAAAAGGGCCCAAACAGCCCAATGCATATGGTAGGCCGGCCATGTGATGAAAAATAGGGTTTTGTTCTTTTAGTCACTTAAGTGAAGTGACTATATAAAGAACTTTATAGCCAAAATTCATTTAGGGTTTCTTTTGGAGAAAATTGGAGAGAACATGTCTCTCCCTTTCTCTCTAGGAGGCCGGCCCCCTTGGAGGGGATTAGCTAGCAATCCTTCCTCCTCCAAGGTCACTCATCTTCTTCCTTCACCATCCTTGGTGTCGAAAATTAGAGGTCTCCTACCTTGGGGACTTTTGGAGAATCAATTCTTCCATCCATATCCATGGAGCCAAGGAGCAAGGAGACAAAGGAAAGAAGGCCCTCACATGGGTGATTAACCTTTGCTAAGCAAAGAGGTGCTTCAAAGGTATAAAAGTTTCTCAACTCCTTTCTTTAAGATTTGAGTTGAGTCATGGTTCACCATAACTACTAGGCTTTGAATTTCATGGGTAATGTTTTGTTTTGAGTGCATACAAGCATGATTCTGCCTTTAATTGTTAATTGCATGCCATAGATGTTGCTCAAATGAACATGTTTTTCACAAATTTTCCTTCAAGTGGTATCAAGAGCCTAGGTCTAGTAGTTGGTGAATCCTTTTGGGTTTTGTAGTTCATAGTTTGTGGTTTGAATGTTGTAATTGTTACAAGCTTTATCCTTGCTTCTTTGAATGTAAATTTTGTTAGAAAATTTGCCATCTCAAATGTTGTAGATGTAGTTCATATGAGCATGAATTTTGGAGCTAAAATTTGGTGCCATGTTTTTTGGGAAATTCGGCCAAATCCAAAGGGTGGATTTTTGGGTTCATGTTTGTCTTGTTAAAAGTGTTTTAAAGTGACATTAGGAACCTGTAAGTACCCTAGTATGTTAATATGTTATTTCCCTTAAGTTTGAGAGTTTTTGGGGTGTTTTTGGTTGAAAAATGTTCATGGAGCTCTTATGGGTTTTCATGGATGTTCTTCATTGTTCTTGATTTGTTCTTGGCAAGAACAAAAAGTTTGGGAATTTTGATTCAAAAAGGTGTTTGGTTGTTTACTTGTTTTTGTTAGTGATGGATGGTTTGAATTTTCAAAACTTCACCTATGCTTTTTCAACTATTCACACCATACCATTCACTTACATATTTCCATCACCTTTCAAACCTAAAAATCAACTCACACACATCACTCTCACCTACCAAAACCGGCCACTCCCTCAATGGGAGTACTTTTGGGGCTTTTATGTAATTACATAAAGTTTTGATACTTTTGTGTATTTGCAATTTGACCCAAAAGTTTACGTTTTTACGTAAAGGCCCAAAATCACTAAAGGACAAATTGTTTTTCTCCTTTAATGAAGTTTTTGCATTTGTTGAAATTTTTGGGTTCTAGTTGTAATTACATGAAGCAGTGGACTTTTGTGTTTTTACAAAGTGACCCCAAAAGTTTGTGTTTTGCAATATAGCCCAATGGTTGAGGTTATTGTTTTTTGGCCCAAATTAGTAGAGAACAAAATAGTTTTGTATCTTTAAATGAGAATTGGATTTTCATTTCTTTTAGCTCTATTTAAATCAATTCTATGGATACAAAAAGCAAATGAAAATGTTGCATTCAAGTTTAATTAGTTAAAGCGTTAATTAATTAAAGAAAGGGTGATTATGAACCTAAGCCTACGATAATTGAGCTATGTGAAAGGCCATCTGAAATTTGTTTGAACCATGGGAATGTGTAGATTAATTTTGGTTGTAATTTGATATGATCAAATGTTGTAAAAGAGCATAAGCTCTTCTTTACTTTAAAGTAATTTGTTTTGATCAAATGTTGTAAAGAGCATAAGCTCTTCTTTACTTTGAAGTACTCCTTTCTTGTTTATTTGATATGCATGAAATTGGAGTAGTTGGGTCCAACACCCAATAGGAGAAACACGCCTTAATATGATTAAATGCGTAACTAAAATCAATCACCATCCCTAGACCGAGATCCAACACTAGGCTCGTGTTGGATCGAATCAAAGGTTCATAGTCATCCTAAGGCCCTAAGGTAACTATATAGTCCATCAATGAATGCAAAGCTTATGTTAGTAGTACCATATATTCTTGCTTTAAAAACCATTTTACAAGCTTAGTGGGAGTGTCATATACTACTAAATCAATCAAATGGACCAATAGTTGTAATAGGACCCAATTGTTTTAACAAGATTAAAATGTATGCTTAAATGTGATGAGACCTAAAACCCTCAACCAAACCATTATTAAGTTGACAAGCGTGAGAGTGCTTTGAACACTCTTTCCTGGCCTTCCACCGTGGTAGGCTCTGATCGTTTGTGACTCGTACACCGTCTTCACCCAGTTCTGGGGAATACAAAGTATGTGTGATGTGAGAATTACTTGACACTCAAATTAAAACCCTATCGACGTAGTATACGAAAGTAGGGATCGTTTAAGGCCGGGGATTAGAAAGGATGCTAATCTATACAAATTAAACTCTAAAACACTAAAACTGGACTCTAGACAATGAAAACAGGTACTATGGGTCAATCGGAACGAATTTTAACTTCAAACAACTTAAAACAACCTAACTTGACTCAAACAAACCAAAACAAACTTAAAACAACAAATAAAACTCAACTAGACAGATTCTAGACACTAGAGACTCAAAACAGGTTCTAAGGGGTGAATTGGATGACTTTTGGACTAGTTAGACTCAAAACACTAAAAGGAGACAGCTTTGGACGAATTTAAACAAAGTAAGACTCAGACAAGAACTAGGGGGTTTTTGGACAAATTAAGCAAAACTAAGCAGTTTTAAGCAAACAAAGTGAATTAAAGAGAGATAGAGGTGAATTCAGGGGTAGAAAGCTAGTTAGAGAGTTCCTCTCCACACATGAACATATGCATACGAATCGATTTCCAGTTATTCTTCCGATAAACCATGAATGACAATGCTTTGAATTAATTGTATTGCACTAATCAATTCCCAGATTTCCCTAAGTTCATTGAATTGAATGGATAACGCATCACAACCAAATTATTCTTATCAAGTTCCCTAACTATGGAATATGCATGATAAAGATACATATCAAAGATCATTAAGTTCCATGGAAATCATAAACATTGACAAGGCATTCATAACTATGGAATACGCATGTTACTCTTGCCTAGGATTTACTTAACACAATTGTGACTAGCAATCTTTACTACTTGTGAATATAAGTTCCTAACGATTAGGTGAAATTCCCTTATATCCTAGCATCAAATTCATGCATGCAAACTAAGTAGATCTCCTTAATCAACACACAAGAACAAGTTCTTCATAAAACAGATAAGTAAATCACATTCACAATTTATGAAACAATAACTGAAGGTAATCAATTCATATCAAACATATGTCCATGGCTTTGATTTCACGTCTAACTACAACGGAATTAGTTCCACATGTTCAACATAATTGAGAAGCAAGTTAAATTAAACATGAAGATCAAACAAGAGAAGAAAGAACTCCAAGAAACTCCAATGGTTGCACGGCAAGCCTTTTCTTCTCTTCTCTGCAGCAAAGTATGGTTTTCTGAAGGTGTAGTGGTGCAGGATGAGTTATGAGATGTGTGTGGAGGTGGATGGATCGTGCCGCAATCACTTTAACTTGTTTATATATATATATATATATATCACAAACCCTAGAGTAATCAGATTAGGGCTTGGACTTAGCAAAAAACATGGATTTAGGACTCTAGGTGCGGCAATCACTTTAGAAAAGGAATTGTGGTCCAATTAATGTCTGAAAAGGATTGTAGAACCCAAATCCACAAGGAAAAGGCTTAATAAGTCAGAATCCAAGAGAGAATGGGAGTGAAAAGGCACGGCAAAAAGGGATAAGGCAGGGAGCCTTGCAAGGCAAGGAAAAGACCTTCTAGAAAGGAGGGAGGCGCCAGATTTTTAGGCTTCTAGAAAGAATGTGGTTCTGGGCAGATTTTGGGGTTTCTAGAAGAGTTTGGGGCGCCACTTTTGTAGGAGAATGGATAGGACTTCTAGAAATCAGGTTTTAAGTCCCCTAAACTGAAGGAAACAGGTTAGGTTAAGATTAGGATAAGATTGGATAAGATAAGGTAAGAATTGGATAAGATAAGATAAGATAAGGTTGTTTTGGATAATTCTCCTTCTTTTGAGCTGATTCCGTATCTTCTTTATCTTTGACTTCTTTCTTCCATCTTCTTAGCTGATTTCAAGCCTTTATATCTTCAATTTCGTCCATCAATTTGCCTCCATCCTTGCACTACCCAATCTTGGCCCAAAAGTGCTCTAGAATGCTCCAAATTGCTTCTTTTTGCCATCTTGACACTTTGAACCTACAAACACACGAAAATAGCTTAAAATACAAAATTAACTAAGAACTAACAACGTAAATGCATGACAACAAGCTAACTAAGTCGCATAAATATGCTCCTATCAAATTCCCCCACACTTCGCTTTTGCTAGTCCTCAAGCAAAACGAAACAAAACAAACGAAACAAACACCAAACAAACTAGACCTTCCAACATTCACCTCAGGGATTTCCAACATACATGACATATTTAAGATCATCATAACCATAGCTTTTAGTCTTCCCCACCCTTTAGTACATACTTAACCACAGTCACCATCCATTAGCTCTCATCTAACCAATTAAAACAATGTTTTGAACGTAGTAACATGCCTTAGAGAATTCACTCAATTCCTCACTAGGTACACTCTTATTTTCACTCAAATTTTCTAACTACACTCCCTATACTAAGTATATGTGAGAAGATTGATGTAAACATGCAAACGAACACTCACATATGTTTATGACAAAGAAAGCAATTTCTGGAGTTAATAAACATGTTTAGATATGATCTCATGAATGGAATGCTACTACTTAGATGCGAGAACCAGGGATACCATACGCTCGTACCAATCCCAAACTCCACATATTGAAACACACAACACTCAAGATTGAAGTCAAGGGTTGTAACGGGGCTTAGGGTATTGGCTAACAAAGAAACGTAAGGAAAACAAACATTCTTAAAGCAAAAGCAAGCAAAGTAATGAATATGACACTTAGAACTCCCTTTCTTGAATGCAGCCGCACACTTTGATACATAAGGGGAAGATTACACATATTTTAGGGCCGAATTCAACTTTTTGGACCCTTTCTTCAACAATCAACACTTGTAAACTCTTTTTCACTTCTTTTTCACTCTTTTCACAACTTTTCTTTTGTTCTTTCTATTTTTCACGAATTTTTCTTCTTCTTGTTTCTTTCTTTTCTTTGCCGTGCCTCATTCAAGACTTTGGCACACCCACAACAAAACTCACTTCCCCCACACTTGTTTTCTGCCCAATAATGAACAAAGGGAATTCACTCTAAGTCATGCTTAGCTATGCCTTAAGAACAAGGGTAAGGATGGTCCTAATCTAGGCTAGGTAGGGATAATGTGGGTAAACAAATAACATAGGCTAAACAAGGCTCAAAAGGGTTAAACCTACAAGACAAATAACATAGGGAGGTTCGGCTATTTGGCACTGGTTCACTACACAACTTCATCTTGTTTATGTGTTATGCTAATCAATTTCATGCTTTGAATGAAACGGGTATGAGTTCTAGTATTTGGAACTAAATAATGAAACGCCTTCTAAGTAGCAACCAAGCAAAGAATAATGAGATCATGCAACGACTTTAGAAAACAACAAATGCACAGATTTTTAACTCTCCAAAGAACGTTTTAAGCTCAAGTCTCTCAGAGTTGTAGCGTTAGTTTGAGATTCTTCCTTCAAGCATGTTACAAAAACTGATTTTTTTTCTTTTTGATTAAACATGAATTCATGAACTATAACCATAATCAAGCATAAACCAGAGAGCAATTCAAACCTCCATCCATGTTTATAACTGTCCTCAATAGTCATGCAATTAAAAACCGAATCCTCATCATTGTGTTGGAAGGTACCCTAAGACACAAACAAACACACAAAAACAACTCTTTTTGGGTTTTTCAAAACAATTTTTCAAATGTTTATGATATTTTCGGATTTTCTTTTCAAAACACACTAAAAGACTCCAAAACAGCTTAAAAACACTTAAAAACACTGAAAACAACATTCAAAGTGATAGGTGATAAAAACCCACGAATTTCATGCAAAAACACTTTGTTACCCCCCCCACACTTAAATCAAACATTGTCCTCAATGTTTCAAACATAAACTCACACAAAAACAAGCAAATAACACAACTAACACACATAACAGATATGGCAAAACAGAAGCAATAAAGAGAGAGAGTTTAAGAACGCAAATCTGGTTTTGGAGCTAGAAGTCCATCTTTCTCTCGTTTGAACACATGGGTTGCCTCCCAAGAAGCGCTTGCTTTAACGTCTTCCAGCCGGACGATGCTTCCATTTATGCTCCCATGAAACCCACGGCATGGAGGGGTACATCCTCCACAACATGCTCCTCAAAAGTCTCATAATATGGCTTCAACCGATGTTCATTCATTTTAAACTCTTGATCCGTCTTCAAACTTTGGATTTGGACTGCACCATGAGGGAAAACATTAGTAACAACAAAAGGACCAATCCACTTAGAACGTAACTTACCCGGAAACAACCGAAGGTGAGAATTGAAAAGTAACACTTTCTGCCCCACAAAGAACACTTTGCTACGAATCATCTTGTCATGGGCAGCCTTTGTTTTCGCCTTGTAAATGTGAGCGTTCTCATAAGCTTCATTCCTTATCTCTTCAAGCTCATTTAATTGAAGCTTCCTATGAATCCCAGCGGCATCAATGTCCATGTTGAATGTCTTCACAGCCCAATGTGCCCGATGCTCTAACTCAACAGGTAAGTGACATGGTTTCCCATAAATCAGCCGAAATGGGGACATCCCAATTGGTGTTTTGTAGGCAGTACGATACGCCCACAATGCATCATTCAAACGCAAGCTCCAATCCTTCCGAGTTGGTCCAACTATCTTCTCCAAAACCTGCTTGATTTCCCTATTAGAAACCTCGGCTTGCCCACTTGTTTGAGGATGATAAGGTGTTGAAACCTTATGCGTGACATTATACTTCTTGAGCAGCGCCTCAATGGTTCGATTGCAAAAATGGGAGCCCCCATCACTGATTAGTACTCTTGGCATTCCAAACCTTGCAAATATGTTAGTTTTAATGAAATCTGCAACCACTTTAGAATCATTAGCACGGGTGGCTTTTGCTTACACCCATTTTGACACATAATCCACAGCAAGCAAAATATAAAGGAAACCATGTGAAGAAGGGAAAGGCCCCATGAAATCGATACCCCAAACGTCAAAGATTTCAACAGAATATATAGGGTGCTGCGGCATTTGGGTTCTTGCACTAATATTACTAGTTCTTTGACAACGATCACATATCGTACAAAAAGTTCTAGCATCTCTAAAGATAGTAGGCCAATAAAATCCACATTCTAAAACTTTATGTGTTGTTCTTTGAGTGCCAAAGTGACCTCCACATGCATAAGTGTGACAGAAAGTTAAAATTGAATTAAACTCAGAATTATGCACACACCTACAAAGAATCTGATCAGGGCAATATTTCCACAAGTATGGGTCATCCCAAACATAAGAACGTGCATCATTTTGAAATTTTTCACGTTGGTGCTTGTTTAGCTCTCTTGGAATGTGTTTAGACACCAAATAATTCACTAAATCAGCATACCATGCCTCACTTACCTTGATGGACAGCAGCTGCTCATCTGGGAATGTCTCTTGGATAGGCACGGCCTCCTCCTCATGCACCATACGGCTCAAGTGGTCAGCCACCACGTTTTCACTCCCTTTCTTGTCCCGGATTTCAATATCGAACTCTTGGAGAAGAAGCATCCAGCGAATGAGTCTTGGTTTGGCCTCTTTCTTGCTGAACAAATATTTCAAAGCTGCATGGTCAGTGTAAATAATAACTTTAGTACCAAGTAAATAAGAACGAAACTTATCTAAAGCAAACACAACAGCAAGAAGTTCTTTTTCAGTGGTAGAGTAATTCAATTGTGCATCATTCAAGGTCCGAGATGCATAATAGATGACATGGGGCTTCTTGTCCTTCCTTTCTCCCAAAACAACTCTTAATGCATAATCAGAAGCATCACACATAAGATCAAAATGAAGGCTTCAATCTGGTGGGACTATGATAGGGGCCGAAGTTAGCATCTCTTTGAGGTGTTTGAATGCCTTCTCACATTCCTCATCAAACACAAAAGTCACATCTTTCTGGAGGAGACGGCAAAGGGGGGTGGAAATCTTCGAAAAGTCCTTGATGAATCGCCTATAGAAACTTGCATGTCCAAGAAAAGAACAAACCTCTCTAACCGAAGTAGGAGAGGGTAAGTAACGTACAAGATCTATTTTTGATTTATCAACCTCAATTCCCCTTTCGAAAATGATATGACCTAAAACTATGCCTTGTTTTACCATAAAGTGACATTTTTCCCAATTCAAAACAAGGTTAGTTTCAATGCACCGTTTTAGAATCAAAGTGAGATTATCTAAGCACCCATCAAACGAATCCCCAAAAACACTAAAATCATCCATGAATACCTCAATAATCTTCTCCACAAAATATGAAAATATACTTACCATGCATCTTTGAAAGGTGGCAGGTGCATTGCTTAAACCGAATGGCATGCGACGATAGGCAAAGGTACCAAAGGGGCACGTGAAAGTGGTCTTTTCTTGGTCATCCGGAGCTATAACAATCTGATTATACCCAGAATAACCATCAAGAAAACAATAAAAAGAATGACCGGCTAACCTTTCAAGCATTTGATCAATGAATGGCAAAGGGAAGTGGTCATTCCTCGTGGTGGCGTTTAGCTTCCTATAGTCGATGCACACTCTCCAACCTGTTTGGACACGTGTGGGCACAAGTTCATTCTCCGCATTCTTCACCACAGTGACCCCAGATTTCTTTGGGACACATTGCACCGGTGAAACCCAACGGCTATCCGAGATTGGATAAATCACTCCACAATCAAGAAGCTTTATAATCTCCTTCTTCACAACTTCCATCATTGGAGGGTTGAGTCGGCGTTGAGCCTCTCGAGTTGGTTTAGCCCCCTCCTTTAGAAGTATGCGATGCATGCATGTTGTAGAGCTAATCCCCCTAATATCGGCCAATGTCCACCCAATGGCTGTTTTGTGCTCTTTCAACACCCGAATTAACTTTCCTTCCTCTGCTGCCGTGAGTGTGGAGGACACAATGACGGGCAACGTCTCGTTATCTCCCAAAAAGACGTACTTCAAATGATCCGGCAATGGTTTAAGCTCAAGTACGGGTGCCTGAATTACTGAGGGCAACAACTTGTTAGTAGAAATTGGAATTGAAATTGGTTTTGAAGGCTTACCACTGTGCTGAAGTAGTGACTCTAGGGCAGCCACCATCTCGGCCTCTTCTTCACTTCTAGGCACTGCAATATTGGGTTTTTGCCCAATTCCTTGTGCAATTGTTGATTCAAGGGGATCCCTCTCCAAGGAATCAAGGTAATCATACGCCAATTCATCAAATATATCAATAGCAAAACAAGAATGATTTTCTTTAGGAAATTTAATAGTTTCAGCAAGATTGAAATCAATAACTTCCCCATCAAATTCCATTGTCAACGTCCATTTGAACACATCGATCTTGGTGCGGGCTGTTTTCATGAAAGGTCTCCCAAGGAGGATCGGCAATGGGGTAGAATGGGGTGTATCCTCCATGTCAAGCACATAAAAGTCCGCTGGAAAAATCAGATTTCTAACCTGCACCAAAACATCTTCCAAAACTCCTTTTGGATATGCATTAGAACGATCGGCTAATTGAATTATAACACCATCGTTTTGAAGCTCACCTAAGTTCATAGATGCATAAATAGAGTATGGCATGACATTAATTGAAGCTCCTAAGTCTAACATAGCATGTTCAAACTTAGTATAACCAATAACACAAGGAATTGTAAAACTACCCAGATCTTTGCATTTAGGGGGTAATTTCCTTTGTAAAACAGCAGAGACATTCTCACTTACTTGAACCACTTCTTTGTTAGAAATCATTCTCCTTGTTGTACAAAGCTCTTTCAAAAACTTAGCATACCTTGGGACTTGCTTTATTGCATCAAGGAGTGGGATATTGACTTGAACTTTCCGGAATGTCTCTAGAATGTCCTTTTTAGCATCCTCTTTCTTTGATTACCACAACCTGCCAGGAAAAGGCACAATTAGTGGAGTAGAGCTAGAAGAATTCATATTGGAACTTACCTTGATGGTTGGGGATGGTTTAGAAGTGGGAATTGGCTGCGGCAAGGATTGTGCATTCCTTGCCGTGGGTTTGGGTGATTCATCATCCTCCAATTGCAGCTTCTTGTACTCTTCTTGACTTGATCTAGATGGTTGTGAATCAGTTCCAACCTGCTTACCACTTCTCAACGTGATTGCTTGGGCGGTTTCAAATCCTCCTTTAGGATTAACAACGGTTGAACTAGGCAATCTGCCTTGTTCTCGGACTTGGCCCATGAATTCAGCCATTTGCCCCATTTGTTTCTTCAATTCGTCCACCTCTTTAGCTTGATTTTTTATGCTCTGCACGTCCTGCGTCAAAGAGGTTAGTACTTGAAGAATTTTATCATTATTTAACGACGAACCTGAATTAGTTTGGGCCGAAGTTGGTTGAGGTTGTGGGGCTGCATACAACCTTGGAAACATCCCAGGGGGCTGTCTAAATCCGCTTTGTGGCTGTGCTTGTTGAGAGTCCCTCCACTTGAAGTTTGGATGATCTCTCCATCCCGGATTGTATGTGTTTGAGTATGGGTCGTGTCTTTGTTGGTTTTGGCCTTGAAAACCCACGGCTTGGGCAGTTTCCCACCCCCCATTCTCAATCAATTGAGGGCATTGATCGTTGAGATGTCCCTGCATATAACACACTCCACATATGGCCGGCCCTTGTGCTTTGGTTCCATCCACAACCTGTGACAAAAGAAGAGTGAGATTAGCCATTTGAGATTGTAATTCTGAAATTGCATTTACCTCATTCACTTGTTGCCGTGGCCCTTCTCTCTGTCCAACTCCTTCGTATTGTTGCGCATTCAAGGCTCGGTTTTCAATTAGAGTCTTGGCAGCCACGGGTGATTTGTCAACCAAAGCTCCTCCCGCTGAAGCATCAAGCATTTGTCTCTCAATGGGGAGAAGTCCTTCATAGAAATATTGGAGGAGAAGCTCTTCTTTCATTTGGTGTTGTGGACAAGAAGCAACAAGCGCCTTGAAACGCTTATAATAGGCATGAAACGATTCCCCTTGGTTTTGTTGAATGCCACTTATCCTTTTCCTCAAGAGAATGACTCTTGAAGTTGGGAAAAATTTCTCTAAGAATGCGCGCTTCATGCTTTCCCACGAAGTAACGGTTCCAGGTGCTAGTTCGTAGAGCCAATCCTTAGCCTTTTCCCAAAGAGAGAATGGAAAGGCTTTCATCTTCAATATACTCCCATCAACATTGACAGGGGTCATGCTTGAACAAACCAGTTCAAATTCCTTCAAGTGCTTGTTCGGATCTTCCATAGACAACCCGTGGAACTTGGGGATGTGATGCAACAAGCTAGACTTCAATTCGAATTCGTCAGTCTTGCCCTCGGCTGCCATAGGATATTGAATGCATAAAGGGGTTGCATTGTCCAATCCCGAGGCTGAAAGTTCTTAGATTGTTCGGTTATCTGCAGCCATGTCGTGCTCCTCTTCCAAATCCTCTTCAATTTCAACTTCAGATTCGGAATTAGAACTTGAACTAAGTAAACCAGGTTCTGGGTGCTTCCTCTTCCTTCTCAAATCTCGCTCAAAATCGTCGTTAAACTCCAAGATATGTGCGTGAACGGGTTGAGAACTTCGAGTCATACACTAGTACCTAAAACAAAGAAAGCAAAACAAATCATAAAACTAAGCAAAACAGAAACAAAAACAAGTTAAAATACACGGCAGAAACTAGGGAGATTAGCAAATTTGCTAATCCCCGGCAACGGCGCCAAAATTTGATGTGAGAATTACTTGACACTCAAATTAAAACCCTACCGACGTAGTATATGAAAGTAGGGATCGTTTAAGGCCGGGGATTAGAAGGGATGCTAATCTATACAAATTAAACTCTAAAACACTAAAACTGGACTCTAGACAATGAAAACAGGTACTATGGGTCAATCTGAACGAATTTTAACTTCAAAAAACTTAAAACAACCTAACTTGACTCAAACAAACCAAAACAAACTTAAAACAACAAATAAAACTCAACTAGACAGATTCTAGACACTAGAGACTCAAAACAGGTTCTAAGGGGTGAATTGGATGACTTTTGGACTGGTTAGACTCAAAACACTAAAAGGAGACAGCTTTGGACGAATTTAAACAAAGTAAGACTCAGACAAGAACTAGTGGGGTTTTTGGACGAATTAAGCAAAACTAAGCAGTTTTAAGCAAACAAAGTGAATTAAAGAGAGATAGAGGTGAATTCAGGGGTAGAAAGCTAGTTAGAGGGTTCCTCTCCACACATGAACATATGCATACGAATCGATTTCCAGTTATTCTTCCGATAAACCATGAATGACAATGCTTTGAATTAATTGTATTGCACTAATCAATTCCCAGATTTCCCTAAGTTCATTGAATTGAATTGATAACGCATCACAACCAAATTATTCTTATCAAGTTCCCTAATTATGGAATACGCATGATAGAGATACATATCAAAGATCATTAAGTTCCATGGAAATCATAAACATTGACAAGGCATTCATAACTATGGAATACGCATGTTACTCTTGCCTAGGATTTACTTAACACAATTGTGACTAGCAATCTTTACTACTTGTGAATATAAGTTCCTAACGATTAGGTGAAATTCCCTTATATCCTAGCATCAAATTCATGCATGCAAACTAAGTAGATCTCCTTAATCAACACACAAGAACAAGTTCTTCATAAAACAGATAAGTAAATCACATTCACAATTTATGAAACAATAACTGAAGGTAATCAATTCATATCAAACATATGTCCATGGCTTTGATTCCACCTCTAACTACAATGGAATTAGTTCCACATGTTCAACATAATTGAGAAGCAAGTTAAATTAAACATGAAGATCAAACAAGAGAAGAAAGAACTCCAAGAAACTCCAATGGTTGCACGGTAAGCCTTCTCTTCTCTTCTCTGCGGCAAAGTATGGTTTTATGAAGGTGTAGTGGTGTAGGATGAGTTATGAGATGTGTGTGGAGGTGGATTGATCGTGCCGTAATCACTTTAACTTGTTTATATATATATATCACAAACCCTAGAGTAATCAGATTAGGGCTTGGACTTAGCAGAAAACATGGATTTAGGACTCTAGGTGCGGCAATCACTTTAGAAAAGGAATTGTGGTCCAATTAATGTCTGAAAAGGATTGTAGAACCCAAATCCACAAGGAAAATGCTTAATAAGTCAGAATCCAAGAGGGAATGGGAGTGAGAAGGCACGGCACAAAGGGATACGGCAGAGAGCCTTGCAAGGCAAGGAAAAGACCTTCTAGAAAGAAGGGAGGTGCCAGATTTTTAGGCTTCTAGAAAGAATGTGGTTCTGGGCAGATTTTGGGGTTTCTAGAAGAGTTTGGGGCGCCACTTTTGTAGGAGAATGGATAGGACTTCTAGAAATCAGGTTTTAAGTCCCCTAAACAGAAGGAAACAGGTTAGGATAAGATTAGGATAAGATTGGATAAGATAAGGTAAGAATTGGATAAGATAAGATAAGATAAGGTAGTTTTGGATAATGTTTTGGATAATTCTCCTTCTTTTGAGCTGATTCCTTATCTTCTCCATCTTTGACTTCTTTCTTCCATCTTCTTAGCTGATTTCAAGCCTTTATATCTTCAATTTCGTCCATCAACTTGCCTCCATCCTTGCACTACCCAATCTTGGCCCAAAAGTGCTCTAGAATGCTCCAAATTGCTTCTTTTTGCCATCTTGACACTTTGAACGTACAAACACACGAAAATAGCTTAAAATACAAAATTAACTAAGAACTAACAACGTAAATGCATGAAAACAAGCTAACTAAGTCGCATAAATATGCTCCTATCAATGTGCTTACACTCAGGAGGGGTTCTATATACATACATGATGTTGTGACGGTAGGCAACGAGTATGGCCAATATGATATTCTTCTGAGGCTATTCTTGAACCCCTATACGAACTGGCATGGTGGGAATAACTTAACTAAGTGCAATGGTGCCAATATGATATTCTTCGGAGGCATCATTCTCTAGAGGCCAAACAAGATGAGCACTTACATGAGATGTAAATGAGTAAGTGTACTCTCTCATTATTATTAAAGCTAGCCAATATGATATTCTTTTGAGGTGGGCTTGGTAGTAGTCTCATCCTCACAATTTTCCTATTGATAATGTATCATTGGAAGAACATGTTAGATAAGTCTATCATAAAGAGGACAACACAAACAACCAATACTTATTCCTTTGTTGTATGAACAAAGGAACTTATGAAGATTAGCACAAAGACATGAACACTTTTTGTGTCATAGTTCTTCACTTTCAAATCGTTGTATGAAGAAATAAGAGTTGCTTAGAACAACCCTTAGTTTATGCAAACACTAGTGCTTGTTTCTTTGTTAAATGAACAAGGAACTTGAGAAGTAACCACAAGGGCATGGACACTTAATGTGCCATGATTCTTCACTTACAAATTGTTGTATGAAGAAATGAGAGTTGCCTTGAACAACTCTTGAAAGTTTGTAATCTTGTTTAGAACAAGATGGTTGGTTGACAAAAATAGTCTATCAATATGGACTTATGAAGATTTTGAATCATTGAGTGTTGAAGTGTTAAACCACTTCACGAGAGGGAAACTAGGCTAGGACTTCACCTTTGTGTCCCTATCCATATGGTTCACTAAGTTTATAGTAAACTATACAGTGAACAATAGCTGTACGCTCTCCAAATCGTTTGATGTGTTTAACACAATTGAAATAAGTTTCAAGAGAGACAGTGGGAGTTTAGGGACCATGACTATTGTAGTCAAGGGAGAAGGCAAATGAAGAAGGCAAAATAACTCCAAGGGAACAAACTTTCTTTATGAAAGGATGGACATTGGAAGGGGTATATGCAAGAAATGTCTTGCAAGTGTCAAGAACACACCTTTTGAAGGTGTTGTAAAAAGTTCTTGAAAGGTTCAAAACAGTTGGTTCTTCTACTTGAATGCTTGATTCCGTATTAGTAACTATGTTTTACAATCGTTGTAAAAGTATGGCTAATAAGAAGTAGAAGATTAATGAGAGAAGAGAAAGTACTTCACATTCGGAACGTGAATCAAATATAGATCTCTGCGAAAGCACATAGTACTTACTTCCTCATATGAACTACCAAAGGAATTGGAAAAACAAAGATTGTCTTTACATTCCAGTTTGAATAAAGGAACTTAATTCCGTCACTATAAGAGATGGATGAATGTTTTGTTTGACAAAACATTGTTCTTCATTAATCAATGATTGGATTATTGTAATCTAATTGATTGTCTCTATAGTAGAGATAATGTGGTAGTGTTAACTGTTTAGAATATGACGATGCTTAAAACCCAAAAGGTTGCAAGGTAGTGACTAATCCCAAATTGAGTTGTGATACCTCTAAAACATAAATTACGAGTTGGTCATAGATGGATGCTTAGGATCGTTAGATCCGGATCCAATACCTTCTTGTTAAAATTGTATAGAGGCGAAATGTTCGAATCTTTATTCTTTAGGAAAGAAGAAAGAATCACAAAACTGTTGAGGTTAATTCACTTAGATGTTAGTGGCACTTGTCCACAACATAATACTACTCATGTTGTATGACATTCACCGAAGATCGCTCTCGGTTGGACTATCGTTTAGTTTGAATAAACACAAGTCCGAATACTTTGCAAAAGGTTTCAAAGAATTCAAGAATGTAAGTTGATGAGTAAGACGTCTAAAGTATTTACCTCCTTAGATTTGATCCAAGGAAAATGAACACTTTAGAAGAGTTTCCTTGATAGAATTCAAGGAAAGTAGCATCATAAGATAACGGATTTCTCCATTAGGAGAATAATGAACGCGAATAAGACTTAGTTCGTTGGATGTTATCAATTACCCACATATATAGGATATATATACTTCTAAGACAATATGATTGTCA
Source organism: Heteromeles arbutifolia (assembly GCA_024362995.1). Taxonomy (NCBI): domain Eukaryota; kingdom Viridiplantae; phylum Streptophyta; class Magnoliopsida; order Rosales; family Rosaceae; genus Heteromeles; species Heteromeles arbutifolia. The sequence goes on along the minus strand of JANCRC010000002.1, from coordinate 28,787,888 downwards.
ATTAGAAGATCTTCCAAAATTTTCATAACTCCATAGGATGTAGTTGGAAAGAAAGACAAGTCTTAATCGTGTTAAGATTTGGGGTTGTGTGCTAAAAAGCAATATTTGTTTGAGAACAATCTTGTGGGATATCCTTAAATTAACTTTTGGATATCACTTATATAAACCAACTAATAAATGTTATTTGTTGGGTAGTTCATTGTAATCCTACAGTAGGATTTGCCTAAGATAGAGCAAATGAACGAGAGATAGAACTCAAAGAATGGGTTCTTTGAGCGACAAGATGATGATCAACAAATATAACAACCTAGTTCCTACACCACAAGCTCCAAATGTAGTTGAGAAGGATTTATAAACCGTCTCAGTTGAATGGTTTGAACTTTATGACTATGTCATAGAGTTACACCTCTTAATTCGAAAGAAATAAGAATGAAAATCCTTATGACTACATTGAGTGTATATACAACATATACTGAAGGAAATGGTATAGTACCATTTGACCCGAAATAATGAAACCTTCGTAGCTAATTGGTAGCTTAAGGTGACTACAATCAAAGAGATTGGTTGACTTGGAAGAAACCATCTTTGACGTAGTCTTGGTTTCCATTAATTCGAGGATTGCTAACTACAACTAAACGGTGATTGAATGTTTGGACATAATATGGGTTTCCGAAACCATTACCAAGATAGTCTTGATAATATATGTCTAAAACTAAGAATCACAAGATGTGTAAGTTGTAAAGATCCATCCATCATGAATCTTAGCAAGCTAGTAGGAGCTGTAAGCGTCTTATGAGAGAAAGATCAAATCGTTTGATTTCTCATGAAGATGTAAATGAATCTTTTGTTTGCTAAGTTTACAAAAGATTAGTGGGAGTTAATCGTATTCTTAAATTTGAACATATATATGATATATTAATTTTAGAAATGAAAGGAATTCTTCTTCGTTAAAGGTTATGACTTTAAACGTTCTATAATGATAGAATGTATATGGGGGACATAGTCTATATACATAGGATACAAATCTATAATGATAGATTTTAAGATATAATTGGATTATCTCAATCCCTATTTGATAGACGATAGATGTAGGAAGTTTCTTGAAAGATAAACTTCAAATGAAAGGTCAATTCCAATTAAATTGGGAAATTGCTCTTCTAAAAGGGAATGTACCCTTTTGACTCCCAAAGAAACATAATGCGTAAATAGAATCCTTTATGCGTACGCAGAAAGGTGATTTACGTATTTCATATTGTATGAAAAGCGTTGATATGAGTTGTACCAAGATTGCTACAAGACGATATCAGTGCAAGCCCAGGATCAGAACCAAGGCAACTGTCAAGTGAGTACTTATGTATTTAAGAAATACTAAAGGATAGATTCCTCGAGAATGAGGAAGAATTAGAGTAACGCAATGGAAGCGTAAAAGTATTAGATTATGAATCTAATATTGTATCCATCATTGGATGTCTCTTCATTTTGAATGAAGAGATAATAGGATATGTCTTTATTATGACTAAAGAGATATTTGGGTGGAAACATTAAAAGTAATGACTTTGGTGTGTTCCATCATGAATGCAAAATATATCACCATATAGAAGTTTACAACAATGTTGTTTGGATGGGAAAGTTCATTTATGAACTCTCCATTCGGTTCCAACCAGAAAGTGTCTCTAGTGTGCCGACACTACGACACTAATGGGGTGATAGCTCAAGCGAGGGAATCAAGGTCTCATCAAGATCCGAACTCAAATGAGAGACTGAACCACATGATTGAGAATCATGTACAATGGTGACGTCGTTATTCTCAAGGTTGCTTCTATGGATAACATATAGATATCCATTGTCTAGGCCTACTACTCAGCCATTTTTTAAATGACTATAGAAGAGGTATCTTCACTGATGACCAAGCTGATTGGCTCTAGTGCAAGTGGGAGATTGTTAGAAATGTGCCCTAAAACCAATCATATGATGATACTTTACGGACATTTCACATGTTAAACTAATCTAGTTTAATATAAAGGGCAAAGATTATTGTTTTAAGCCGTCTCATATAAATGTTATATGCTTAAACGATAAGTCCAAGGAATATGTAATAGGGAGAATGTGATCTAAAGAAGTTAGATTCATGAGACCATTCTCTTTCGAATACATATCCTAAAAGTTCCTGATCATAGGATTGCCAATTGGGCATTGACAGTCCGTTAAGATCAGTACGTCCTATGTCTTCTCTAAGGGAGAGTGACTGGTCTCGAGTCAATGGTGTGACTGACACCAAGACAAGTACGTAGGTACTCAATAGAGAATGAGTCCACTGAACGCGATCAACGAGAAGTTCTCATACTCATGTCACATGAGAACTCATGGTTGGGATAATGCAAAGTAGTCATTTGACCTGAGGCATCATAGTTGTCTTGGGGTTAGGTCCTTGATCTTTGACTATGTCAAAGTCACTCCGTCAGAGGGTGTCCACGGCATAGTTGGGGTTAAGCCACTTAGCCATGGAGGCAAGTGAATGCGCAACAAGGGATCTCTAACCTTCAAACGTTGAGGGAGAATACTCTATGATATGATTAAGAATCTCTGGCCAGAGTATGAATGAGATTTATGAAGTCGTTCCAAATCACATTCAAGGTAGTCATATAATTAAGAGAATCACATTGGATAGTAGACATGAATAAACTATTAAACCAAACAATGTGGTCAAGAGTATTGTATTAGAGAAAGACCGTATTGCATTGTAATCCCAAACTGAATAGGTTATCCAACCTCTTCTGATTAGCTTGGGTAGCCATGACATACTGCTAGGTGTCACTCATGGCTTGTAGAAGCCCTGAAGATGTATAATCACTAAAGGGAGAATTGAAAGTAAGTTTCAATTCACAATCGATTAGTAAGAGTTCTAATCGCCCACTGCCTCGCTAAAAGGAACCTAATGGATCGCACACCGTGTAAGGTAATGATTGAAGGATATAACGAAGATGAGTAAGGATAATTAAATGGTTTAATTATTTATGGGTAGGATTAATTAATATGTTAATTAATCAAATGAATAAGTTCGTTTTAGACCTCGGGTTAGTTTTGGGCCTCATGACCCAATGGGCTTTGAATGTCAAGCCCATTAACTTAAGTTGTATGACAACTTTTATGACTTGAGATTTAAAAGGGCCCAAACAGCCCAATGCCTATGGTAGGCCGGCCATGTGATGAAAAATAGGGTTTTGTTCTTTTAGTCACTTAAGTGAAGTGACTATATAAAGAACTTTATAGCCAAAATTCATTTAGGGTTTCTTTTGGAGAAAATTGGAGAGAACATGTCTCTCCCTTTCTCTCTAGGAGGCCGGCCCCCTTGGAGGGGATTAGCTAGCAATCCTTCCTCCTCCAAGGTCACTCATCTTCTTCCTTCACCATCCTTGGTGTCGAAAATTGAAGGTCTCCTACCTTGGGGACTTTTGGAGAATCAATTCTTCCATCCATATCCATGGAGCCAAGGAGCAAGGAGACAAAGGAAAGAAGGCCCTCACATGGGTGATTAACCTTTGCTAAGCAAAGAGGTGCTTCAAAGGTATAAAAGTTTCTCAACTCTTTTCTTTAAGATTTGAGTTGAGTCATGGTTCACCATAACTACTAGGCTTTGAATTTAATGGGTAATGTTTTGTTTTGAGTGCATACAAGCATGATTCCGCCTGTAATTGTTAATTGCATGCCATAGATGTTTCTCAAATGAACATGTTTTTCACAAATTTTCCTTCATTATAAGCGTTTCAAGATGTTAGTTGTTTCCTGTCCACAACACCAAATGAAGGAAGGGCTTTTCCTTCAATACTTCTATGAAGGCCTTCTTCCAATTGAAAGGCAAATGCTAGATGTTTCAGTGGGAGGTGCGTTGGTTGACAAGACACCTATGGCAGCAAAGACACTAATTGCAAACCGTGCATTGAATGCATAACAATATCAAGGCATTGGGCAAAGGGACACCCCACGGCAGCAACTGAATGAGGTAAGTTCCACATCCGACATTCAATCTCAATTAGCTAATCTTACTTCTATTGTGTCTCAGATGGCCGAAGGGATGAGGATGTAAGGACCAAGTGTGTGTGGCGTGTGTTCTATCCAAGGACACTCCTATGAGAAATGCCCTCAATTGATTGAGAATGGTGGATGGGAATCTGCCAATGCAATTGGATTTCAAGGCCAAAACCAGCCAAGGAACGACCCATACTCTAATACCTACAATCCAGGTTGGAGAGACCACCCGAATTTCAAGTGAATGGAGCCTCAACAACAAGGAGACTTTAGGTAGCAACCCCCAGGCTTCTACACAAAGCCATACGCACCAACACAAGCCCCACAACAATCTGCCCAAAACACTTTAGGTACTTCTTTGGATAATGACCCACTTATTAAGTTACTCACCAATTTGTCTCAGGGGCAAGAAAATCAGACCAAAGCAATGCAAAACCAAGACAAAATGGTGGACCAATTGGAAAAGCAAATTGGGCAGATTGCGGAGTTTGTAGGACAATTTCGAGACCAAGGAAAACTCCCTAGTTTAACCATTGCAAATCCAAATGGAGGTTTTGAAACTGCCAAGGCAATCATCTTAAGAAGTGGCAAGGAAGTTGGGGCAGGTTCACAATCATCAAAATCAGGTCACAAGGAAGATGAAAAGTTGAAATTTGAAGAGGAGGAATACACTCAACCCACGGCAAGGGTGGAAACATCCACTATGTCCAATAAAGGTAAGAACGTGTCAAATCCAATTCCTACTAACGTTATTCCTTTGAATGTACCTTTTCCTTGCAGGTTCATGCAAACAAAGAAAGAGGAAGCTGAAAAGGACATTCATGAGACGTTTAGGAAAGTTCAAGTCAACATTCCACTCCTTGATGCAATCAAGCAAGTGCCAAGGTATGCTAAGTTTTTAAAAGAACTTTGCACAACAAAAAGAAGAATTTTGAATAAAGAAGTGGTCAAGGTAAGTGAGAATGTTTCAGCCCTCTTGCAACGAAAACTGCCCACTAAATGCAAAGATCCTGGCAGTTTTACAATTCCTTGTGTAATTGGCAATACTAGGTTTGAACATGCTATGTTAGACTTAGGTGCATCCATTAATGTTATGCCCTATTCTATTTATGCATCTATGAACTTAGGAGAGTTGAAAAATGATGGTGTGATTATCCAATTGGCTGATCGTTCTAATGCCTATCCAAAAGGTGTTTTGGAGGATGTTTTGGTGCAGGTTAATCACCTAATATTTCCAGCGGACTTCTATGTGCTTGACATGGAAGATTCAAGCAATTCTCCTCCATTGCCGATCCTTCTTGGAAGGCCATTCATGAAAATAGCTCATACAAAGATTGATGTGTTCACAGGAACTTTAACAATGGAATTCGATGGGAATGTTATTGATTTCAAAATTTCTGAAGCTATGAAGTACCCTAGTGATGATCATTCATGTTTTTCTATTGATATAATTAATTCTTTGGGGCAGGAATACTTTGAGGATTTACAAGATGATGTGCTTGGAAAAACCATTTCAAGAGGCATAGGAGTCAAAATCAAAGAAATTGGAAAGACATCAACCCACGGCAAGCATGATGCATTCCTTGCCATGCCTACATGTGAACAAGAGGCAGAGATGGTTGCTACCCTTGAATCATTGCCAAAGTAGGGTGGTAAGCCTTCTAACTTCGATTCAATTCCTGTTTCGACTAATAAGTTGCTTTCTTCAGTAAATCAGGCACCTACCCTTGAACTTAAACCATTACCAAGCCATTTGAAGTACGTTTTGTTGGGGGAACAAGAGACCTTGCCAGTCATTGTGTCTTTCTTCCTCACGGCACAAGAAGAAGAGAAGTTAGTGCGTGTCTTGAAAGAGTTGAAATCTGCCATAGGTTGGACCTTGGCCGACATCAAGGGGATAAGCCATACCACTTGCATGCATCACATATATCTTGAGGAGGGGGCCAAACTAACTAGAGAGGCTCAACGCCGTCTCAACCCTCCAATGATGGAAGCTGTGAAAAATGAGATAATCAAGCTACTTGGTTGTGGAGTGATCTACCTCATCTCCGATAACCGTTGGGTTTCACCTATCCAAGTCGTTCCCAAGAAATCTGGAATCACAATTGTGAAGAATGAAGAGGACAAACTTGTGCCCACCCGTATCCTAATCGGTTGGAGAGTTTGCATCGACTATAGGAAGCTCAACGCCACAACAAGGAAGGATCATTTCCCACTGCCATTCATTGATCAAATGCTTGAAAGGTTAGTGGGTCATTCATTTTATTGTTTTCTTGATGGATATTTTGGGTATAATCAAATTGTCATAGCCCCGGACGATCAAGAAAAGACCACTTTTACTTGGCCCTTTGGAACGTTTGCTTATCGTCGCATGCCATTCTGTTTATGCAATGCACCTGCCACATTCCAAAGATGCATGGTAAGTATTTTCTCCGATTATGTTGAAAAGATCATTGAAGTCTTTATGGATGATTTTAGCGTGTTTGGTGACTCGATTGACGATTGCTTGGCTAATCTAACTTTAATCTTGAAAAGATGTATTGAAACTAACCTTGTGTTAAATTGGGAGAAATGTCATTTCATGGTTAAATAAGGTATAGTTTTAGGTCACATAGTCTCTGAACGTGGAATTGAGGTGGATAAATCAAAAGTAGATCTTGTACGTCACTTACCCTCTCCAACTTCGGTTAGAGAGGTTTGTTCTTTTCTTAGGCATGCAGGTTTCTATAGATGATTTATCAAGGATTTTTCAAAGATTGCATAGCCCATTTGCCATCTCCTCCAAAAGGATGTACCCTTCGACTTCAACAAGGCGTGTGAGAAAGCATTCAAACATCTCAAGACATTGCTCACTTCGGCACCCATCATCACTCCACCAGATTGGAGCATTCCCTTTGAGCTCATGTGTGATGCATCAGATTATGCAAATGGAGCTGTTTGATGCGATGTAAAACAGCACACAAATTAAACCCTCTTGTTGACAATTGTAGTAAAGATACAAGTAGGGATTGTTCTAGATCGGGGATTAGGGGGGATTGCTAATTTATGAAAAACTGACTTAAAAACACAAAACTAGGCTAAAGACACTTAACTAGACTCAAATAACTCAAAACTGACTAGAATGACTCAAAACAGCACAAAACAAGCAAATAGACTCAAAACAGACTATAGCGTTGATTTTGGACGAATTTGGAACTATAAAGACTCAAAACACTTAAAAACACAAAGTTGGACAGATTCTAACCTAATTGACACAAGAAAGTAAAGGGGATTGGGTTTTGGACGAATTTAAAGTAAAACAAGTAAACTAAAGACTTAGACAGATTTGGGCACGAAATTGGGTTGTTTTAATGGATGATGGGCTAGCTAGAGGGTTCTTCTCCACACATGACACACTTGCATACAAATTGATTTTCAGTTGTTCTTTCGATAAACCATGAAACTCAACACCCCAGATTAATTAGGTACGCTTAAATTAACCCTCAAGTTTTCCTTAAGTTATTGAATTGGACGGGAAAACGCATACAACAATTCAACACATTCTCTAAAAGTCCCCTACGTGAACAGCACAATAGAGATACAATCAAAGATCATTAAGCTTCATGAAAACTATAAGCATTGACGAGGCATTCGTAACTATGATGAGCATGATACTCCTACCAAGAATTCACTTAACACGATTGTTTATAAGCAACCTCCACTACACATGAATATAAGTTCATAACGATTAGGTGAAATTCCCTTATATTCTAGCATCAAATTCATGCATGAAAACTAAGCGTGCACTCTTAATCAACATACAAGAATAAGTTATCAATCAAACAGTCAAGCAAATTGAATTCACAATTTATGAAATCACAACTGAAGGTAATCAATTCATATTGCAAGCATGTTCATGGCTTTGAATCTCCCCCTAGCCAAAAGGGGTTTAGTTCCTCATAATCGAAAAACAAAGGTAAACAGATTTATACATTGAAAACAAAAGAAAGAAAACACCTAGACGCTCCAGGGATCCAAATTGAATAGCAAGCACGTCCAAGAACTTTCCTTCCCTTCCTTTGTTGCGGCACAAGGTGTTGGTGATGGTTTGAAGGGTTGTTTGTATGGAAGAATAGGTAGAAGGCTAAATGGTTGAAGGATTGAGATGATGGTTGTGGCAGAGACTGAATTGGGATGTGTATGGGAATGAATGAATGGTATAATCTACGGCAAGGGACTTTATTTAAAGCTAAAATGAAATCAAAACCCTAACTTAATTTAGTTAACAGAAATTAATTCAAATCCCTTAGAAGAAGGGAAATAAAATCAGAATCCTAGAGAAAAAGGGTAAGGATATGCAGCAGAGGGCTTTAAAGGAAAGGGAATGTGCTTTTAAGGCAGAAAATAGGAAAGAAAAGCTTTCCCTTGTGCAGCAAGGTTAGGAAACAAAAAGGGAATGCGTTTTGGTTCCGATTTTAGGGAAGAAAGGCCTCCCTTGCACGGCAAGGAAGGGGAAAGGGATAGAGGGGTGCGGCAACCTCAAGGAAAGGTTCTAGGACATTTAGAAACATGTGATTGGGCAACCTAACATGTTTTGGAACCCTTTTGTGGCTGGAACATAGGTGAGGAAGGATTAGGAAACTTCTAAGCTAAGAATAGAAACTTTCAAGAATGGAAACTTCCAAGAATAGAAACTTCCAACTTTAGAAACTTTGGCTTCCAATTTTGAACCCTTTTGTGGCTATTTTCGTGTGTTTGTAGATACAAAGGGCTAAAGTGGCAAGAAAGTGCATTTTGGTGCCTTTTGGAGCAGTTTTGGGCTTGGAATGGATATCACATGCTTGGAGCAAGGTGGATGGATGAAATTGATGTTCAACAAGGATTGGGAATGTGCTTGAAGACTTAAGTCAAAGATTTTGAAGAAAGCAATCAGTTTAGAAGAAGGCATGTTAGCCAAGTTTCCTGATTTGGTCATAATCCGAATTTACTTTAATTCCTGCTGCAAGGGGCGATTATTTTCAGTTTAGGACACTAAATAAATGATTCTAGAAGACCTAATCCTATTCCTAATCTGTGCCGCAGCTTATCCCTTCTAGATTTCCTCTTTTCCTTGCCTTGCAAGACTTTCCCTTTTCCTTACTTCTTGCTCCAGCCTTACTTACCTTCTCTCCACAAAATTTGCTAAGTAGCCTTTCCTATTCTTTGTGCCGCACCACCCTTTCCTTTTCTCTTTAATTTCTGACTTTTAGTCCTTGTAGGACAAATTAGCTAAGTTATAAACCTTTCCTATTATTTTCTGAGTACTCTAGCCCTTTAAATAACTTAATCTGTCGCAGCCTTTGCGAGACCAACCACCGTTCATCCTTTACCATAATTCACCTACATCCATCCACCACCATAATTTACCACTAAAACCATCACTCCACCCTTATGTCGCAGCAAAGAGAAGAAGGAGGACCCTTGGAGTGCTGGAACATTCTTAGGTGTTTTCATTCTTTTGTTTTCAATGTCTAAGTTTATGTATCTGTGTTTCGTGAACATGAGGAACTAAACTCATTTTAGCTAGAGGAGAATCTCAAAGCCATGAATATATATGTGATATGAGTTGATTACCTTCAGTTATTGTTTCATAAATTGTGAATGCAATTTGCTTAACTGTTTGATTCAAAACTTATTCTTGTATGTTGATTAAGGAGGCCTACTTAGTTTGCATGCATGAATTTGATGCTAGAGTGTAAGGGAGTTTCACGTGATCGTTATGAACTTAAATTCACTAGTAGTAAAGGTTGCTAGTCACAATCATGTTAAGTAGATTCCTGGCAGGAGTATCATGCGCTTTCATAGTTACGAATGCCTTGTCAATGCTTATGATTTTCATAGAGCTTAATGATCTTTGATTGTATCTCTATTATGCGCTTTCATGTAGGGAACTTTTGAAGAATAATTTGATTACGATGCACTATTTCCGTCCAATTCAATGGCATAAGGAAAATCTGAGGGTTAATTTAAGCGTACCTAATTAACCTGGGGTGTTGAGGTTCATGGTTTATCGAGATCGTAACTGGAAATCAATTTTGTGTTGCATGTGTGTCATGTGTGGAGAAGAACCCTCTAGCTAGCCCATCATCCATTGAATCACCTTAGTTTTACGTCTTTGTTTAGAATCTGCAAGTTACTTAGTTTTAGATTCCATTTTCGTAGAAACCAAACCCCCCATCTTTAAGTTGTGTTCGTTTAGTTAGAATCTGTTTAGATTTGTGTCTAGTTAGTCCTTTGAGTTTATTTTCGTCCAAATCAGTCCCTAGTGTCTAGTTTGAGTCAATTTGGCTGTTTTAAGCTGTTTTGAGTCTTTTAAGTTTGTTTTGAGTCTTGTGAGTCTTGTTAAGTGTTTTTAAGTTTGTTTTTGTGTTTTTAAGTTAGTTTAGAGTTGATTAGCAATCCCTCCTAATCCCCGGCCTAGAACGATCCCTACTTGCATCTTTACTACAACTGTCAACAAGAGGGTTTAATTTGTGTGCTGTTTCACATCGCATCAAATTTTTGGCGCCGTTGCCGGGGATTAGTTACTTTGCTAATCCCTTGTTTCTTTGTCGTGTATTTTTTTCTTAGTTTCTGACTTTGTTTTGTTTTCTTGATTTCTTTAGCTAATTCCCCTGTGTTTCCTTTTTTGTGACTTTTGTTTTAGTTGCTGACTTCGTTTCTGTTTGTGTCATTTATTTTTACTTTTGATATTTGATTTAGTTTTAATTCTTTGATTTCAAGTATTGGAGAAGCAAGACATGGATTTTGCTAACATTCAAGCACAATTGGCGAATCTTACTTCTCAATTGTCCCAGATTGCCGAAACAACCACAATGCACACTCTCAAACTCATCAACGTCCTCAATTCACTGCAAACGGAGGTGCTTGGGGTTATCAAAGACATAACCAATCAAGGGACAACATGTTTTCCAACACTTACAATTCCTATTAGAGAGATTATTCAGATTTTATGTGGAGGGAACCTCAACAATTTCAACAAGATGGGTATTGGCAGCAGGATGAGGAGTTATATTCAAGACCTATGCAGCCACCACAACCTCCCCCACAACAATTCCAATCGAATTCAAGTATGTCCATGAATTATAATCAAATTCTTGATGAATTAATTTCTTTGACGCAGGGCTCACACCACGAAGGATATTCACAGCCATCTGAGGAGTTCTATCAATGGCCATATGCACCACCACAGCCTTCACCACAATTTGCCTAAACAAATTCAGGTATGTCTTTGGATAATGACACGTTGATTAAGTTACTTACCAATTTGTCTCAGGGACAAGAAAATCAAAACAAAGCGATGCAAAATCAAGCCAAAAAGTAGGGTGAATTAAAGAATCAAATGGGAGAGATTGTAGAATTCATAGGACAGATTCAAGAACAAAGTAAACTCTCCAATTCAAACATTGTAAATCCAATGGGAGATTTTGAAATCATTGATGCTATCACTTTAGGAAGTGCTATGAAGGTTGAAGCTGACCTAGAACCGTCCAAACACAGCCTGAATATGGATGAATTGCTGCTCCTAGAAGAAGAGGAGGAGGTCACACCCACGGCAAAGGAAGAACAACCCTTGCCGCAGCCTCCTAGAGTCCCTAGGCCGTCCAACTCTGGTAATATTGTTCCTAATTCAATTCATTCTAACCCTATTCCAACAAATGTCCCCTTTCCTCGCAGGTTCATGATTTCCAAGAACGAAGAAAGTGAAAAAGACATCGTGGAAGCCTTCCCAAAGGTGCAAAGTGATATTCCAATTCTTGGTGCAACAAATCAAGTTCAAGATTATGTTGATTTGTTTGAAGAGAATTGTACATCAAGAAGAATGATTCAAGAGAAAGAAGTGGCTGGAGAATATGTAGAATGCATCAAAGAGGATGTTCATGAGACAACAAAGCCCAAAGAAGTTGAATTTTATGACACGGGACAAGTCACAACCATCACATTCAATCTGGCCAAGTGCAAAGTTCCTGAAACTTCCAAAGATGTGGTTTTTGTCATTGAGTTTGTGTCGGAGCAAGCAAGTAAGCCATCTTCTCCAAATTCAATTTTGTTTTCTACTAACGTGCTGATTTTAATGATTCAGGCACACACACTAGAATTTAAACCATTGCCGGATCATTTCAAGTATCACCTTGATGTGAAAATTACCTTAACAAACAAATTAAACCCAATTGATGACAATTGTAGTAGAGATGCAAGTAGGGATCGTTCTAAACCGAGGATTAACTAGGGAAGCTAATCAACACAAATAAGACTCAAAAACACTAAACTAGACTCTACTGACTCAAAACTAACTTAAGACACTAAAAACAGCAAGGAACAATAAAAAAGACTCAAATCTAGACCTAACAATTGGTTTTGACGAAAATAGAACTTAAAAGTCTCAAACAACTAAAAGAAAACAAGTTTTGACTCTAAAAACAAGACTTAAGAAAAAGGGATTTTATTTTGACGAAATTGAAACTTTAAAACAGAAACTTATAAAACAACTTTGAAAAGACACGAAATTGGTGAAATAGAACGGTGAAAGGCTAGTTAGAGGGTTCCTTCTCCACACATGATGCATACGAATCAATTTCCAGTTATTCTTTCAACAAACCATGAATGACAATGCCCCGAATTAATTGGATTGCACCAATTAATTCTCAGATTTCCCTAGATTCATTGAATTGAATGGATAACGCATCATAACCAAATTATTCTTTATTAAGCTCCCTAACTATGAAAAGCATGATAAAGACACGAAACAAAGATCATTAAGCTTTGTGAAAACCATAAGCATTGACAAGGCATACATAACTATGAAAAGCATGTTACTCTTGCCTAGGATTTACTTAACACAATCGTGACTAGGGACTTTTACTACTCATGAATATAAGTTCATAACGATTAGGTGAAATTCCCTTATCCTCTAGCATCGAATTCATGCATGTAAACTAAGGATGCATCCTTAATCAACACACAAGAACAAGTTATGAATCAAACGGATAAGTAAACCACATCCACGATTCATGAAACAATAACTGGAGGAAATCAATTCATATAAAACATAAGTCCATGGCTTCGAATTTGACTCTAAATAAAAAGAAATTAGTTCCTCATGTTTGCAATTAAACAAAGATAAATAAATTTAAACATTGAAAACAAGGATAGAATACACCTAGAAATGCTCCAGATTTCTTCCTTCCTTCCTTTGCAAAGTTGCGGCTCAAGAGTTAGGGTGTTTAGAATGGGTGGTGATGGGTGGTAGAGGATGGATAGGTAGATAGGTGGATGGAAGGTGGGTGCATAGAGAATGTGTTCAAGGCCTTTGAATGGTGCGGCAAAGGCCTTATTTATAGGGCTAGGGTATTCAGAAAATAATAGGAAAGGTTTATAACTTAGCTAATTTGTCCTACAAGGAGTAAAAGTCAGAAATTAAAGAGAAAAAGGAAAGGATAGGTGTGGCAAGATCTTTAGAGAAAGGGAAAGTGGTTTATGGCAGAAAATAGGAAAGGGAATGTGATTTTGGTTCAGAAATTAGTCAAGGAAAGGATCCCTTGTGTGGCAAGGTTGTGGAGAAAAAGGAATGTAGGTTTGGAAGGATTAGGAAACTTCTGAGCCAAAAATAGAAACTTTCAAGAGTGGAAACCTCCAAGAATAGAAACTTCCAACTTTAGAAACTTTGGCTTCCAATTTTGAACTCTTCATTGTTCAATTGTCTTGAATCCAATTCTTCACATCTTCATTCAATCCTAAGCTCATTTGATCTTCAATTTCGTTCATCCACTTAGCTCCAAGCATGTGATATCCATTCCAAGCCCAAAACTGCTCCAAAAGGTACTAAAATGCACTTTCTTGCCACTTTAGCCCTTTGGACCTACAAACACACGAAAATAGCTTAAAATACTACAATAACTAAAAACTAACAACCTAAATGTAAGGAAATAAGCTAACTAAGTCTCATAAATATGCTCCTGTCAAATACCCCCGCACTTAGCTTTTGCTAGTCCTCGAGCAAAATAAAACAAACAAAACAAAAAAAACACAATCTAAACCTTCCAACATTTGCCATAAGGATTTCCAATGCACATGACATATTAAAAATCATCACTTACATAGATTTTAGTCATCCTTACACTTGAATTCATACTTAATCGCAGTCACCATTCACTAGTTCGCATTTAGTCAATTAAAACAACATTTTGAATGTAGTAACATGCCTTAGAGAATTCCCTCAATTCGTTACTAGATACTCTAAATTTTCACTCAGATTTTCTGACTACACTCCCTATACTAGGTATATGTGAGAAGATATTTGTAAACATGAAAACGAACACTCACATATGTTATAGCAAAGAAAGCAGTTTTCTAGAGTTATAAGTGAGTATATAAATATGATCTTATGAAAGGAATGCTACTACTTAGATGCAAGAACCAGTGATTCCATATGCTCATACCAATTCCAAGCTCCACATATTGAAACACATAACACTCAAGATTGAAGTCTAAGGGTTGAAACGGGGCTAAGGTATTTGGCTAACAAAGAAAGGTTAAGGATAAACAAGAGTTCTTAAAGAAATAGCAAGCAAAGCAATGAAATTAACACTTAGAATTCACTTTTGAATGCAAAAATTTAACTTTGAACAAAATGGGGAGATTTACACATTTTAGGGCCAGATTCAATGTTTTGGACCTTTCCTTCAACAATCAACACTCTTAAACTCATTCTTTCTTCTTTTCAAACTCTTTTTCATTCTTTCCATAACTTTTTCTTTTTCTTTTCTTTTGCATACGATTTTCTCATCTTTTTCTTTACTTTTGAGACATAAAACGTACAAATGAGCTTAAAAACAAACAATCCTTCCCCCACACTTGATTTTCTGCATAATGTAGATCAAAAGCAATTCATTCTAAGTCATGCTTCACTATCCTTTAAGAACAAGGGTATGGACGTTCCTACACTAGGCTCGATGAGGTTAATGTGGTTAACAAAGAACATAGGCTAAACAAGCCTCAAACAGGGTTAAACCTACAAAACATATGAAGTAGAAGGGTACAGCTATTTGGCTGTGGCTCACTAAACAACTTCATCTTGATATGTGTTGTGCTTTGAATGAAACAAATATGAGTTCTAGCACTTGGATCTATAATGATGAAAACACATTCTAAGTAGCAACCAAGCAATGAATAATGAGATCATGCAACAACTTTAGAAAACAAGAAATCAGATTAATAACTCTCCAAAAGAAGTTTAGGCTCAAGTCTCACAGGGATGTAGCATTAGTTTGAGTTCCTTCCTTCAAGCATGTTACAAAAACTGATTTTATCCTTTTGTGATCAAATCTGAATTCGTAAACAACAACTACAACTAAACATAAACCAAGAGCATATCAAACTTCAAACCTGAAGGGAAATAATGAGATTTATGTGGGATTTCTAGTGACTAGCATGCATATACAATTCAAAATTTATATACAAGAGCAACGGAAGCATGTTATCATATAATATCAAAGCTATAGTCATGCAAATCCCCTTCAAGAAGCATAGGTTCATATATGATGCATCTAAGAAATTATTGAAGAACAAAGTGAAGGTATAGTTTTATACCTCTTGATCTAGACTTGAGACCAAGGATGGACCACCTCCAAGCCCTTTGTTCTTGGAACTCCTTGAGTTTAGCCTCCCTCCCTGCTTCCTCCACCTTGAAAGATTTAGAGCTCCTTTCTCCTTTAGTCTCCAAAGTAGAAGACCTCTAAAGATCCACACCCACTAGTGTAGTGAGATGGATGATGGAATAACCAAAAGGGATGAAAGATGATTAGTTGTTTTTCCCTTATGGTGGCCGGCCTTGTGTGTTAGAGAGAGAGAGAGACTTGTTTTCTTTTTGTAAAAAGAACACACAAAACCGTAATGAAACTTTTTCACTAAACTTCCTTTATAAATGTCAAAGAAGTGAGTCAACAAATTGACTTCCTCTCTCTCTCTCTCTCTCTCTCTCTCTCTTTCCTCATCCTTGGCCGGCCCCCTTTATGTTGTTTGGGCTTTGGGCTTTTATTAATTCAAGTCATCCTATGTTTGGATAAAAGCCCAATGCGTTTGGGCCCGATGGAACCCAAACTCTTCTTTAAAGCCCAAAACGATCTTTTATCGCTTTTATGATTTCTTTAGACTTTCTAATTTATCATAACACTTAATTAATCCAATTAATTTAACTCCATCATCTTTTAGTTGTCTCACCACAAGAGTGCATCGGTGTACAATCGTTTTAGGTTCTAATTAGCAAGGCAGTGAGGTGATTGGTACCATTCCAATTGATTAGTATTTATCTAATCACTTAGTGAATTAAAACTTACTTTTAATTCTCCTTCTTCTTTAATGACTACTTGTTTAATCATCTAGAAGAACCCACAAGCCATGAGTGACATCTAATCATATATCATGGCTACCCAAGCTAATGTAGAATTTGTTCAGAGAACCTATTCAATTGGAATTACAACGTAATTCGATCTTTTTCTAACACAATACTCACAATCACATTACTAGGGTATGGATACTTAATGTCAAACCCCTAATGTGATCGTATCAAGTTATATGATTCAATTGAGTCGTATAGGAACGCTTTCCATCATTACGCTCGATACTTCGGCCGAAGATTCCCGAATCATATCTTAGAGTATTCTTCATTTCATAATGAAGATTAGAGATCCCTTGTTGATCATTCACATGCCTCTGAGAATAAATCACTGACCCCAACAATGCATAGAACACATCCAAGATGAGATGTGATCACGTCTCATTATCAAATGATCAGCAACGTATCCCCAAGACAACTATGATGTCTCAGGTCAAAGGATTACTTACATTATTCCAACCAGTAGAGTTACTTGCTTGACATGTGAGTATACCTCCATGCAAGTACTCTCATTGGATTGTATTAAGTGAACTCATTCCCTTAATGAGCACCTACATACTTGTCTTAGTGTCACTACACGAATGGCATGAGACTTGCCATCCTTCTACCTTGGAAGACATAGTATGTACTGGTCTATGTATTGTCAGTGTCCCTCTGACAATCTTAAGACCAGGAACCTTTGTGGACATCATGGTTATGAGAAGAAGGTCTCTGCTGTCTAACATCATTAGATTACTTCTTCCATCGATCCATTGTCCATGGATTCACTATTTAGGACGTGTATCGTTTATTTGAGATAGTCCTAATGAGTGACTTTGCCCTTTTGATGTATTAGAGTTATCTATACATATAGACATTGTCTTGAAAGGTTTCTTCCAAAGATTGACTTTCAGGGCATATCTCCAACAATCTCCCACTTGCACTAAAGTCAATCAGTATTGCATCTTATAGATGCTAGTCGAGTGAACTTGAGCTCGTAGGTTAACTAGGTTATGCATTAATCCTTTTAACTTAAAAGGATTTACTTATTAAATGTTTCCAAAACATTTAATGTTGTCTTTTCTTTGTGTTCAAATACTTTGATGAGACCTTGATTCCATGGCTTGAGCTATCACCCCATTACGTCGTAGTATCCTACTAACGACCTTATGGTTTGGATTCAATCATTGGTTCAATATGAACCCCGTCTATTCGAAACACCTTTTGAAGCAGTTTCTAAAACTTTAATATATATCGACATATATTTCGTTTGTATACTTTATACAGACCTTGCTCCAGCCTTGAGACCATTGTAGTACCATACTAACAATACAGTCATATGATTAATACTTCATCCATCATGAAGTTCCATTTGTTAAAATGGGTTATTGTCACTTTGGTTTGTAACCTAAGTGAATGCATGCTTCCAGAGTCTCACTCTGATATTCCTTTCTCAAAGGTAATAATACTCTATCAGTTGCTACTGTTCTGATCCTGGGCTATAGCAATATCTTAAAGTGACAACCCCGATGGTTATTCACCTTTGGATATCAACTCACGAGTCCATACATGTGTCCCTTTTGTGATTTTGTGACATATTCTTTATAAGGGTCAAGAAAGTAATTTTCTATCATGTTTAGAAATACATTCTCAAATCTTCAACGTTTGAGATTCAATTTCCCTATATAACATTCTTGAGACAGCCTTGCTGTATCATTAAGTCCATTTTTAAGTTTGTACTTCAAATTTGACCGTGTCACAATTTGTCATTTTGAGTAACATCTATTTTTCATTAAGTCTATCAAATAGACTTCATTCATAACATGTTGCTCAAAAGTATGACATCACTCCAACTGACCTTGTTGTAACTAAGCATTCTTTCGAAACTTTAAGAAAAACATAACACTTATATTTTCTTGATTTGAATGCATATAGCTCCCACTAACTTGTCTTGGATCTATTGACAATCTTTAAGATCCATTAGCTTATTGATGATGTCTCAACAGTTTTGGGACAATCAACAACTCTAGATAACACAAGTTATTTAAACGAACATACACAAAAGAATTCCTTCTTAAGTAATCCTATTTGAAATGTGTGACTTGTTTTATCAAGTCCATTCATTTAAATTATATGGTGTCATACACCATACTTCAAGTTTTAGTCATACTAAGACCTTTAAAGTAGTCATATAAGAATTATCCAAATCATTAGTGGAAGCATGGCTCCTACTAAGGATATAGGAATTCAACCATTCCGTCTAGGTGGTTGATTTAATTCTTTATGAAAACTACTTAGAGCATTATAGTTACATGAGGTGTCGAAATCGGATTGTCTTGTTGTTAAACTATATGTTGTGACTCATTTTGAAACTATTCCCTTTTGTTTCATCAACTTGTCCATTTGCTTTGTTCTTAGCTTGTTCTCATAAAAGAGAATGATGGACAACTCC
The DNA here is from genome assembly GCA_024362995.1 of Heteromeles arbutifolia. Classification (NCBI taxonomy): domain Eukaryota; kingdom Viridiplantae; phylum Streptophyta; class Magnoliopsida; order Rosales; family Rosaceae; genus Heteromeles; species Heteromeles arbutifolia. The sequence goes on along the minus strand of JANCRC010000002.1, from coordinate 28,769,019 downwards.
CAACATATAACCATTTTATGCAAGGTTGGTGAAACCAACATTCATATGTTATCCTTAGAATGTTACACAACATAGAATTTTAACGCTTTGAAGAGCTTGAGACCTTTAACAATTAAAATTACAAGCTTAATAAGAATAGTACTGTACTATTAATTTTAGACAACTATAAATCAATCATATTCAAGTTTATATCCTTTTTCTCACCTCCCACTGTTTCTCATGACTTTAATGAGAAATCGCATTATACATTCAAAGTGTATAATTATGAAGTATACGGGTAGAGGACATTGTGGAGTAGCTTATAGCCTTTTAAGCTTATTGTTCCAACTCCACTAAGTTCATGTCTTATTATTAAGTGACTAAAGTCTTTAAACCTTTTATAGATTTAGACACTTCATCCTTGGTTTGATCACTAACACATTTGACATTTCTTAAAACTATTTAAGAATGTCCAATTAGTTGTTCAAAACTACTAATTGAACCAAGAGTGATCTTGGTTATTGTGGTTAAGTAAGTGATAACCATATAAGAAACGTTTTTCTTATGTATTACTCACATCATTATAATGTGATCTTCCTTTTCTTCAAGAAAGGAATCTCTAGACTTTCTCAATTCATATAGAACTCATATGTAGGCAATTGGAACCAAATCTAAAGATTCATTGTATCCATCTATGGCCAACATGTAAGGTCTATCCATAATTGATAGATCCAAAGTTTGGATATCGCATTATATGAGTGATACATTTCTTGTATCTTAACTAGAATACAACAAGACAATATTCAATTCATAACACTACTTTGAGGAATAAGTATAGTAGAAGGCATTCTACATTGATATCATAAGTTAAACATTCATAATGTTTAATACAAAAGAATTAGCTCTTACATTAGAGACTAATTATATACCTTCATATAGGCACCAAAAGTGGGTCTTCCATCATATGAAGCCACATAATAAGTTCTTAGCAAAATAAGAAAGTTTAAAGACTATCTTTCAGTGCCTAACAAACTTCCTAAGTAGTTAGCAAAATAATGGCCGAACTCTTCACTCCATTTTTTCTTTGCTCGTCCATCTTCTACTTGGCTCCTTCACCTACATACAATTGCATAAGTGATTAGCATTTTATATCAAATATAAAGATTAGAAGATCTAACAATTAGAATTGAAGATAAGAACAAAAACCATACCTTGTGGCTTGTCCTTCAGAGATGCAAGGTATAACCTGCAATTCCTCTTCCAATGCCCGTCTTTTCCACAGTGGTGGCAGGTCCCCTTAGGCTCCTTTGCCTTTTTCTTCCTCACTCCTCCTTGGGCCTTAGGAGTGAATGACTTCTTCTCATTTCCTTTGCCTTTGCCTTTCGGCTTGGCCTTGGAAGTGGATGGCTTGTTGTAGGTTACTGCTGAAGTCCCCACAACATTCTCTTTCTTCATAGTCTTCTCAGCGGTTACTAACATGTTTAGTAACTCAGAGAGAGTGCTATCCATCTTGTTAATGTTGTAGTTCATAACGAACTGCGAGAACGAATCAGAAAGAGAAGCCAAGATGAAGTCCTGGGCCAATTCCCCGTCAAGTGGAATACCTAGGTTCTCCAATTGTTCAATGAGTCCAATCATCTTCAATACATGTTGATGCACTGGGGCTCCCTTGACCATTTTGGTCTTCACAAGTTCACTGACAGTGCTGAAGCGACGGTTGCGCGTCCCTTCACCATATAACTCCGTAAGATGGAGTATGATGGAGGATGCACTCTCCATACCCTCGTGCTGTCTCTGTAGCTCCTCATTCATGGAAGCCAACAGATAGCACTTGGCTTGTGTGTCATCCTCAACGTGCTTGTCATACTTAGCACGCTCATCCTCAGTGGCCTCAGGGCCAAGAGGTATGTGAGGTGGAGCCTTGTCTAGTACGTAAACAATTTTCTCCAAGGTTAGGAGAATCTTGACATTACGGTACCAAGATGGGAAATTGTGCCCCTCAAGGCAATGTTTGTCGAGTATCTTTGATAGTGTGCTTCCAACCATATCTAAATACATAACAATAAAATAAATTAGTTTGATTGTTGATTAAGTCAAACGATTCTGGTCTTTAAACCGAATGACACCACCCACTATTTTTGGCAAATCCCATATCCCTCAAGATGGAATCCGGGAGATTTCAAACAAAGCTCCTAGCGGGTTATGGGAGGCTCACTATTACCAAGCCCACCTCACGATGATACGATGTTGGCTAGCAAAAATAATAATGAGAGGGTAGAGCTACCCATTCACAACAACCTCTTATGATTACCTATCTAATTGGCGTCTAGAGAACAATGCCTCGCAATGATATGATATTGGCATCATTTCTCTTAGTTAAGTTTTGACCCACCATGTCGGTTCGGATAGGGGTCCAAGTATGACCTCACGATGATACGATGTCGGCCATACTCGTTGCCTACCTTCACCACATCAAATGTTTGAAATAGACTCCTCCTGAGTATAAGCACATACTTTGAACTCCCCTATGATAGGGTCAAGGCGGTGTATGAGTCATAAACGATTGGAGCCTACCATGGTGGAAGGCCACGAAGAAGTGTTCAAAAGCACCTCTCCGCTTTTCAACTTAATATTGGATGTTGGTTGAGGGATTTTAAGGTCTCATCATTTTATTTATTTAATCACATTATAATAAATTGTGTCCTATTACAACTACTAGTCCAAAGTAAATGAAATTAGTAGCATATGATATCTCCACTATTCGTTTTCTCAAAACAAATCAATATCAAAACAATTTTCAAAATATTGGAGATATATATTACTACTAATTGTGTTCATTTTAGTTTAGTAGCGTATGATACTCCCACTATTTGTTTTGAGAAAAACAAATCAATATCAAAAGGGAATTTTTCAAATATTGGAAGTAACTACTACTACTAAGGTTTTTGCATTCCTTTAAATTTGGACTTTATAGTTATCTTAGGCTCTTTAGATGACTATGGACTTATTAGGTTGATTCAACAACGAGCCAACATTGTTGAATAAGATCTAGGGAAGATAGTATCATTTTAATTACGTGCTTTCAATCCAATTAAAACGTTTTTCATTGAGCCATTAGAAACGAAAGACAATCATTCATTGCTAATTAGGGCGTTGGACCCAACAAATCTTTAATCTCATGAAGACCCCTTTTAATATGTCTCCTTACCAATAGTTAAAGAAACTCTAGTCTAGTACTAGAGGGAATCAACTAATTGAAAGAGATAAAGAAGTAATAAGAATTACAAACCGATTTGTACAAATTCCTACAAATTACATATACTAAGAGGGAGAGAAAGATTAACGTCTAACGTGTTGAGGTCCAATTGAAATAGCAATTAAAACACATTCCCAAGGTTCAAACCATTTGAATTTAGCGGCCTTTCTCATAGCTCAATTATCGTTTAAGGCACAAGTCCATAGTCAACCATTTTTCTAACTACTTAATCACATTAAATAATTTAATTGGAATGCAACATAATCAATTAGATTTAGTACATATGAGCATAATTGTATGATGAGTTTAAACTACAAACAAAATTAAAATCAAAGTATTTTGACCTCTTAGAGAGGTGGGGCCGAAATGCAAATATAGAAAGTTAGGGGTCAAACCGCAAATACTAGAAAGTATAAACAACTTTTAAAATTGCAAAAGAGCCCATAAAGGACTCATCATTAGGGGTGGCCGGTTGTGTGATGGGGAGAGGAAGAGTGTCAAACTTGTTCCCTTAATTTCAAAATAAAGTAGAAGCCCATACTTTTCCTTGTCACCCTTTGTACTTGTTGACTTTAAAGGTATGGTTAGGGTATGGCCTCCTAGTCTTGTCTAGGATGGAGTAAATCTAGGGAAAGCTATTGATGGAAAGTTTATTACCCAAATTCAAAAAACAAAGTATGAACACAAGAATATGGGTATGAACACCAAGAACAAAACCATGAACACCAAGAACAAAACTATGAAAACAATTTCAAGATTTGCACTTTCTTGGTGACTTTTCAAACCAAAAACAAAAGTGACAAAGCCTTGACTTTCTAGCTTCAAAGTGTGTGTGTGTGACTTAAAATAAAACACAAACACAAGCCAAAAAATCTCCCCAAAACTGTGCCCTCCTCTATGGTACAAAAGCCCCAAATTTTGTTCAAAAAACTCACTTTTCATTCATGCATCCAAAACACTTTTTGCATACATATCTTTTTCAACTCTTGAAACACATTTTTCAACATTTGAAAAACAAAAGATAAACATATTTTGAATGAAGAAATAATATGTCAAACATAAAATTAAAACCCATATGTATAAAATCCAAAAGGACACATCAAATATAAACCTTTGGCTCTGATACCACTTGAAGGGAAATAATGAGATTTATGTGGGATTTCTAGTGACTAGCATGCATATACAATTCAAAATTTATATACAAGAGCAACGGAAGCATGTTATCACATAATATCAAAGCTATAGTCATGCAAATCCTCTTCAAGAAGCATAGGTTCATATATGATGCATCTAAGAAATTATTGAAGAACAAAGTGAAGGTATAGTTTTATACCTCTTGATCTAGACTTGAGACCAAGGATGGACCACCTCCAAGCCCTTTGTTCTTGGAACTCCTTGAGTCTAGCCTCCCTCCTTGCTTCCTCCACCTTGAAAGATTTCGAGCTCCTTTCTCCTTTAGTCTCCAAAGTAGAAGACCTCTAAAGATCCACACCCACTAGTGTAGTGAGATGGATGATGGAATAACCGAAAGGGATGAAAGATGATTAGTTGTTTTTCCCTTATGGTGGCCGGCCTTGTGTGTTAGAGAGAGAGAGAGACTTGTTTTATCTTTTGTAAAAAGAACACACAAAACCCTAATGAAACTTTTTCACTCAACTTCCTTTATAAATGTCAAAGAAGTGAGTCAACAAATTGACTTCCTCTCTCTCTCTCTCTCTCTCTTTCCTCATCCTTGGCCGGTCCCCTTTGTGTTGTTTGGGCTTTGGGCTTTTATTAATTAAAGTCATCCTATGTTTGGATAAAAGCCCAATGGGTTTGGGCCCGATGGAACCCAAACTCTTCTTTAAAGCCCAAAACGATCTTTTATCGCTTTTATGATTTCTTTAGACTTTCTAATTTATCATAACACTTAATTAATCCAATTAATTTAACTCCATCATCTTTTAGTTGTCTCACCACAAGAGTGCATCGGTGTACAATCGTTTTAGCTTCTAATTAGCAAGGCAGTGAGGTGATTGGTACCATTCCAATTGATTAGTATTTATCCAATCACTTAGTGAATTAAAACTTACTTTTAATTCTCCTTCTTTAATGACTACTTGTTTAATCATCTAGAAGAACCCACAAGCCATGAGTGACATCTAATCATATATCATGGCTACCCAAGCTAATGTAGAATTTGTTTGGAGAACCTATTCAATTGGAATTACAACGTAATTCGATCCTTCTCTAACACAATACTCACAATCACATTACTAGGGTATGGATACTTAATGTCAAACCCCTAATGTGATCGTATCAAGTTATATGATTCAATTGAGTCGTATAGGAACGCTTTCCATCATTACGCTCGATACTTCGGTCTAAGATTCCCGAATTATATCTTAGAGTATTCTTCCTCTCATAACGAAGATTAGAGATCCCTTGTTGATCATTCACATGCCTCTGAGAATAAATCACTGACCCCAACAATGCATAGAACACATCCAAGATGAGATGTGATCACATCTCATTATCAAATGATCAGCAACGTATCCCCAAGATAACTATTATGTCTCAGGTCAAAGGATTACTTACATTATTCCAACCAGTAGAGTTACTTGCTTGACATGTGAGTATACCTCCATGCAAGTACTCTCATTGGATTGTATTCAGTGAACTCATTCCCTTAATGAGCACCTACATACTTGTCATAGTGTCACTACATAAATGGCATGAGACTTGCCATCCTTCTACCTTGGAAGAGGACATAGTATGTACTGGTCTATGTATTGTCAGTGTCCCTCTGACAATCTTATGACCAGGAACCTTTTTGGACATCATGGTTATGAGAAGAAGGTCTCTGCAGTCTAACATCATTAGATTACTTCTTCCATCGATCCATTGTCCATGGATTCACCATTTAGGACGTATATCGTTTATTTGAGATAGTCCTAATGAGTGACTTTGCCCTTTTGATGTATTAGAGTTATCTATACATATAGACATTGTCCTGAAAGGTTTCTTCCAAAGATTGACTTTCAGGGCATATCTCCAACAAATCCATGTTTGTAACTTTCTTTAACAGTCATGTAATTAAAAACCAAATCCTCATCATTGTGTTGGAAGATACCTAAGACACAAACACACAAAAATGACTCTAAAAACACTTCAAAAATTGATTATTTTCAAATTTTCGTAATTGTACTTCAAAGCACACTAAAACACTTCTAAACAGTCTAAAAACACTTAAAAACAGTGAGAAACAACTTTAGAAGTAATGGGTAATAAAATCCCTCGAATTCGCATCAAAAACACTTTGTTACCCCCCCCCCCCCCACACTTAAATCAAACATTGTCCTCAATGTTTCAAGCATAAACTCACATAAAGCAAACAAAAAAACAACGAACTAAACAACGCAAGACAAATGCAGGAAAGAGAAGGGTTTAGGAACGCAAATCTGATTGTGGGGCAATTCCTAGGTCTTCCTTCTTCGAATGCATAGATTGATCTTGGAATGGACGGTGATACTTGAAATGATCCGGCAATGGTTTAAATTCTAGTGTGGGTGCCTGAATCAGTAAAATCAGCAAGTTAGTAGAAAACAAAGTTGAAATTGGAGAAGATGGCTTACTTGCTTGCTCCGATAAGTACTCAAGGACGAACACCACTTCTTTGAAAGTTTCAGGGACCTTGAACTTGGCCAGATTTACTATGATAGTTGTGACTTGTCCCATGTCATCAAACTCAACTTCTTTGGGTTTTGTTGTCTTATGTATTGCCTCTTCGATGCATTCTTGATATTCTCCAGCAACTTCTTCCTCTTGAATCATTCTTCTTGGTGTACAAATTTCTTTGAACGATTCAACACAATCTGGAACTTGATTTGTTGTACCAAGAATTGGGATAGTACTTTGCACCTTTAGAAGGGCTTCCACGATGTCTTTTTCACTTTCTTCGTTCGTTGGAATCAAAAACCTGCGAGGGAAGGGTACATTTGGAGGAATAACATTAGATTGAACTGAATTTGAACCCAACTTACCTTGATTGGAAGGCTTAGAAACAGTAGGGGCCTGCAGCAAGGGTGGTTCTTGATGTGATTAAAGTTACGCACAAAAATTAAACCCTCTTGTTATCAATTGTAGTATAAACGCAAGTAGGGATCGTTCTGGACCGGGGATTAGGAGGGCTTAAGGATCGTTCTGGACCGGGGATTAGGAGGGCTTGCTAATCTAACACAAACTGACTCAAAAACATAAAAACAAAGTTTAAAACGTTTGAAAAGACTCAAAGGACTCTAAATAGACTAGTAAGACTCAAAACAGGTTCAAAACGCTCAAAACTCCTTAAAAACACTAATTGGACAGATTCTAGACACTAGTCACAACTTTGGACGAAAATTGAATTAAACTTGACTCAAAACACACAAAGACACAAACTAAGACAGATTCTAACTAATTTGACTCAAACAAGTGAAGGCGGATTGGTTTTAGAGTGAAATTAAGCTAAAACTAACACAGACTTTAAACTAGGCAGATTTAGACGAAATTGGGTTTTTAGGATGGATGGTGAACTAGCTAGAGGTTTCCTTATCCACACATGACTTATATGCATATAACTTGATTTCCAGTTACGTTTTCATTGAATTACGAATGACAATGCCCCAGATTAACCGTGTCAATCACTAATTAACCCTCAGATTCTCCTAATTTCATTGAATTGGACGGACAACTCATCTACAACTAAATTATTCTCATCAGTTTCCCTACATGACATCATAATAGAGACACAATCAGAGATCATTACGCTCAATGAGAATCATAAGCATTGACGAGGCATTCATAACTATGACATCATGTTACTCACACCAAGAATTGAACTTAACACGACTGTTCCAGCAACCTTTACTACTTGTGAACATAAGTTTGTAACGATTATATGAAACTCACTTATATCCTAGCATCAAATTTATGCATGCCAATTAAGTGTCGACCCTTAACCAACAAACAGAAATAAGTTCTAATTCAAACAGTTAAACCAATTGCATTCATACTTCAAGAATCTGTAACTGAAATTTATCAAGTCATATCACACACAAAATCATGGTTTCAAAGTAGCCTCCAGCTAAAAACGAATTTAGCCTCTCATGATTACAGCAAAACAAAGGAAAATTAAATTAATCAATGAAAACATAAGGTAGAAAACACCTAAGAACGCCCAACACTCCAGATTGGGTGCAACACGCTCCAAAGCTGCTCCTCCTCTCCTTCCTCCTTGCAAGGCTGCGGCACAAGTGGTTTTATGGTTTGTGAATGGTGTTTGGAATGGCTGAGATATGTAGAGGTGTGTAGAATTCGTATGGATGGGTGGTGGTGTGCGGCAAGGCTTGGAAATATGTATATATAGCATGGCAAACCCTAGGGAAATCAGTTTAGGACTTGGACTTAGCAGAAAAATAGGATTAGGGCCCTAGGGTGCGGCACAAGGCTCAAATCCAATAGGAAAAAGGATTTTAGCCCAATTAATTTCTGAAAAGAATTTGTAGAACCCAAATCCACAAGGAAATAGGCTAATTAAATCAGAATCCAAGTGAGAAAAGGACAGGGATGCACGGCTAAGAGGATAAGGGCAGGGAATGCCTTGCAAGGCAAGGAAAAAGGATTCTAGAAGGGAAGGAGGCGCCAGATTTTTAGGACAAGCGATAGAACTTCTAGAAATCAGGTTTTAAGTCTCCTAAACTGAAATTAAATCTCTTTTGTAGCTGAAAACAAGGTAGGATAAGATTAGGATAAGATAAGATAAGGTTTGGATAAGATAAGGTAGTTTGGATAATGTTTTGGATAATTCCCCTTCTTTATAGCTGATTCCTTATCTTCTTTATCTTTGACTTCTTTCTTCCCTCTTTTTAGCTGATTTCAAGCCTTTATATCTTCAATTTCGTCCATCAACTTGCCTCCATGGTTGCACTACCCAATCTTGGCCCAAAAATGCTCTAGAATGCTCCAAATTGCTTCTTTTTGCCATTTTGACACTTAGAACCTACAAACACACGAAAATAGCTTAAAACACTATAATAAGTAGAAACTAACTAAGAAAATGCAAGAAAACATGCTAACTAAGTCGCATAAATATGCTTCTATCAAATTCCCCCACACTTAGCTTTTGCTAGTCCTCAAGCAAAACGTAACAAAACAAAACAAACACCAAACATACTAGACCTTCCAACATTCACCTCAGGGATTTCCAACACACATGACATATTCAAGATCACCATAACCATAAAAAATTAGTCATCCCCACCCTTTAGTACATACTTAATCATAGTCACCATTCATTAGCTTGCATTCAACCAATTAAAACAATGTTTTGAATGTAGTAACATGCCTTAGAGAATTCACTCAACTCCTCACTAGGTACACTCTTATTTTCACTCAAATTTTCTAACTACACTCCCTACACTAGGTATATGTGAGAAGATTGATGTAAACATGAAAACGAACATTCACATATGTTTATGACAAAGAAAGCAATTTCTCGAGTTATTAAGCATGTATAGATATAATCTCATGAATGGAACGCTACTACTTAGATGCGAGAACCAGGGACACCATATGCTCATACCAATCCCAAACTCCACATATTAAAACATACAACGCTCAAGATTGAAGTATAGGGTTGTAACGGGGCTAAGGGTATTGGCTAACAAAGAAAGGTAAGGAAAACAAACGTTCTTAAAGCAATAGCGAGCAAAGTAATGAATATGACACTTAGAACTCCCTTTTGAAACGTAGCCACAAACTTTGATACATAAAGGGAAGATCACACATACTTAGGGCCGAATTCAACTTTTTGGACCCTTTTCTTCAACAACCAACACTTGTGAGCTTATTCTCACTTATTTTGAACACTTTTCATACTTTTTCACATACTTTTCTTTTTCTTTTCTTTTTCTCACGAATTTTTTTTTTTTTTCTTTTTCTCGTGCCCTCTTTGTTTACTTTGGCACACATAAACGTACAACTTCCCTTCCCCCACACTTGTTTGCTGCCTAATAATGAACAAAGGGAATTCACTCTAGGTCATGCTTCACTACGCCCTAAGAACAAGGGTAAGGATGGTCCTAATCTAGGCTAGGTAAGGATAATGTGGGTTAACAAAGAACATAGGCTAAACAAGGCTCAAAAGGGTTAAACCTACAAAACAAATGAGAAAAGGGTGCGGCTGTTTGGCTCTTGGTTCACTACACAACTTCATCTTGTTATGTGTTATGCACTTCAATATCATGCTTTGAATGAAACGGGTATGAGTTCTAGTATTTGGAACTAAATGATGAAACGCCTTCTAAGTAGCAACCAAGCAAAGAATGATGAGATCATGCAACGACTTTAGAAAACAATAAATGCACATATGTTGAACTCTCCAAAGAACGTTTTAAGCTCAAGTCTCTCAGGGTTGTAGCGTTAGTTTGAGTTCCTTCCTTCAAGCATGTTACAAAAACTGATGTTCTCCTTTTTGATTAAACATGAATTCATGAATTATAACCATAATCAAGCATAAACCAGAGAGCAATTCAAACTTCCATCCATGTTTATAATTGTCCTTAATAGTCATGCAATTAAAAACCGAATCCTCATCATTGTGTTGGAAGGTACCCTAAGACACAAACAAACACACAAAAACAACTCTTTTTGGGTTTTTCAAAACACTTTTTCAACTTTTTATGAAATTTTCGGATTATCTTTTCCATACACACTAAAATGCTTCAAAACACACTAAAAACACTTCAATACAGTGAAAAACAACATTCGAAGTGATAGGTGATAAAATCCCACGAAAATCATGTAAAAACAACTTGTTTACCCCCCCACACTTAAACTAAACATTGTCCTCAATGTTTCAAACATAAACTAACAGAAAGCAAACCGCAAACAACACAACTAACTAACTTGACACACATGGCAAAGTAAATGCAATAAAGAGTAGAGTTAGGAACGCAAATCTGGGTTTGAGCTGGTTGTTCCTAGGTCTTCATTATTCGAACGCATGGGTTGCCTCCCAAGAAGCGCTTGCTTTAATGTCCTGCAGCCAGACGATTCCTCGGTTTAAGCATCATTGGAGCCCACGGCATGGAAGGGAACTTCTTCCATAACCTGCCCCACAATGTTCTCGTAGTATGGCTTCAAACGATGCCCGTTCACCTTGAATTCTTGTCCGTTCCTTAAGCTTTGGACTTGGACTGCACCATGTGGAAAAACATTAGTAACAACAAAAGGTCCAATCCACTTAGAACGTAACTTACCAGGGAATAAACGTAAACGGGAGTTGAAAAGCAACACTTTCTGTCCAATTGAAAATGTTTTGCCCCGAATCATCTTGTCATGAAACGCCTTTGTTTTCTCCTTGTAAATTCGGGCATTCTCATATGCTTCATTCCTTATCTCCTCAAGTTCATTCAATTGGAGCTTTCTATGCATTCTAGCCGCATCTAGGTCCAAATTGAATGTTTTCACAGCCCAATGCGCCTTGTGCTCTAGTTCCACAGGTAGGTGACACGGCTTGCCATAGATGAGCCTAAATGGAGACATCCCTAGGGGTGTTTTGTAGGCCGTACGATATGCCCACAGTGCATCGTCTAAACGCAAACTCCAATCCTTCTGGCCTGGCCCAACAGTCTTCTCCAAAATCTGCTTGATTTCCCTATTCGAAACCTCGGCTTGGCCACTTGTTTGAGGGTGATAAGGCGTTGCAACCTTATGCTTGACGTCATACTTCTTAAACAGCGCCTCAATGGTCCGGTTGCAAAAATGGGAGCCTCCATCACTTATAAACACTCTAGGCATCCCGAATCTGGAAAATATGTTAGATTTGATGAAATCTGCAACCACTCAAGAATCATTAGTACGGGTGGCTTTTGCTTCCACCCATTTCGTTACATAATCAACCGCAAGCAAGATATAAATGAAACCATATGAAGAAGGAAAAGGACCCATGAAATCAATACCCCAAACATCAAAAATTTCGACATTGAAGATAGGGGTCTGCGACATTTGATCCCTTGTACCTATGTTACCTGTTCTTTGACATCTATCACATGTTATGTAGAAAGTTCGAGCATCTTTAAACAATATAGGCCAATAAAAACCACATTCTAACACCTTGAGTGTTGTTCTTTGGGTGCCAAAATGACCCCCACATGCATAAGTATGATAGAAAGCAAGAATTGAATTAAACTCAGAGTTATGCACACATTTTCGAATAATCTGATCCGGGCAATATTTCCACAAGTATGGATCGTCCCAAACATAAAATCTAGCATCCTTTTGGAGTTTATCACGTTTATATTTGTCTAGGGTGCTAGGGACACGTTTTGTGACCAAATAATTGACCAAATCAGCATACCAAGGCTCACTTACCTCTATGGACAGCAATTGCTCATCTGGGAACGTTTCTGGAATGGGGAGGGGCTCTTCATTGTGCACCAATCGGCTTAGGTGGTCAGCCACCACGTTTTCACTCCCTTTCTTGTCCCTAATCTCAATGTCGAACTCTTGGAGTAAGAGCATCCAACGAATCAGCCTTGGTTTGGCCTCCTTCTTGGTGAGAAGGTACTTCAAAGCTACATGGTCAGAATATACAATTACTTTAGTGCCAAGTAAATATGAACGAAATTTATCTAAAGCAAAGACAACGGCAAGAAGTTCTTTTTTCATGGTAGAATAGTTCAATTGAGCATCGTTTAAGGTCCGAGAGGCGTAATAGATGGCATGGGGCTGTTTGTTCTACCTCTGGCCTAAAACATCTCCAATTGCATAATTGGATGCATCACACATTAGCTCAAAAGGGAGGCTCCAATCTGGTGGAGTGATGATGGGGGCCGAAGTGAGCACTTCCTTGAGATGTGTAAAGGTCGTCTCACACTCCGCATTAAACTCAAAAGTCACTTCTTTTTTAAGGAGACGGCATAGGGGCTGTGCAATTTTGGAGAAGTCCTTGATAAATCGCCTATAGAATCCTGCGTGGCCAAGAAAAGAACGAACCTCTCTCATCGAAGTGGGAGAGGGTAAGTAGCGTACAAGATCTATTTTAGACTTATCAACCTCAATTCCTTTTTCAGATATGATATGCCCCAAAACTATACCTTGTTTGACCATAAAATGACACTTTTCCCAATTCAACACAAGGTTAGTTTCAATGCATTGCTTTAAAATCAAAGTAAGATTATCCAAACATCCATCAAATGAATCTCCAAAGACACTGAAATCATCCATAAATACCTCAATGATCTTTTCCACAAAATCAGAGAAAATACTTACCATACACCTTTGGAACATGGCTGGTGCATTGCACAAACCAAATGGCATTCGTCTATAAGCAAAGGTACCAAAGGGGCACGTGAAGGTGGTCTTCTCTTAGTCATCCGGGGCTATAACAATCTGATTGTAACCTGAATAGCCATCAAGAAAACAATAAAAAGCATGACCGGCTAACCTTTCAAGCATTTGATCAATAAAGGGCGACGGAAAGTGATCATTTCTAGTTGTGGCGTTGAGCTTCCTATAGTCAATGCAAACTCTCCATCCGGTTTGGATTCGGGTAGGTACAAGCTCAGTCTCTTCATTTTTGACCATAGTGGCTCCGGACTTCTTAGGAACAACTTGGATCGGAGAGACCCATCGGCTATCAGAAATGGGGTAAATCACTCCACAATCTAGTAGCTTGATTATTTCCTTCTTCACAACTTCCATCATGGGTGGATTGAGTCGGCATTGTGCTTCTCGAGATGGTTTGGCTCCTTCTTCCAAAAGAATACGATGCATGCAAGTGGTAGGGCTAACTCCCTTGATATCGGCCAAGGTCCATCCAATGGCTGTTTTATACTCTCTCAAAACACGCACCAATCTGTCCTCTTCTTGTGCCGTGAGTGAGGATGAGATGATGACCGGTAATGTCTCATGATCTCCCAAGAAAACATACTTCAAGTGACTTGGTAACGGTTTAAGTTCAAGGGAGGGTGGCTGTATTACTGAAGGAAGCAACTTATTAGTCAAAATCAAATCTGAAATTGGGATTGGGGGCTTACCATATTGTTTTGGCAATGATTCTAGGGCAGCCACCATCTCAGCTACATCATCACTAGGGGGCACGGCATGGTGTTCTTCAATGGTGCCGTGGGTTGTGCTTGGTTCTGCCCCATGGTTCTTGCATCCAATTCCATTTGTAAGAACCATTTCAAGTGCATCGTTATGCAATTGTTCCAAGTGCTTCTGCGCCATTGAATCAATTATATCAATTGCAAAGCAAGAATGATCATCATTAGGATATTTCATAGCTTCAGAAATTTTAAAATCAATAACATCCCCATCAAACTCCATTGTCAGGATCCCTGTGAACACATCAATCTTTGTGCGAGCTGTTTTCATGAATGGTCTTCCAAGTAAAATCGGCAATGGGGTGGAATGGGCTGAATCTTCCATCTCTAGCACGTAGAAATCAGTTAGGAAGATGAGATGATTAACCTGCACTAAGACATCCTCCAAAACTCCCTTTGGATAAGCGTTAGATCTATCGGCTAATTGAACAATCACTCCATCATTTTTCAATTCCCCCAAGTTCATAGATGCATAAATAGAATAAGGCATGACATTTATTGATGCACCTAGATCTAACATGGCATGTTCGAACCTAGTATTACCAATAACACATGGAATTGTAAAGCTACCTGGGTCCTTGCATTTGGGAGGCAATTTGTGTTGCAACACCGCTGAAACATTTTCACTTACCCGAACCACCTCCTTAGTCGAAAATTTCCTCTTTGTTGTGCACAGCTCCTTCAAGAATTTGGCATATTTGGGAACTTGCTTGATTGCATCAAGGAGTGGAATATTGACTTGCACCTTTCGAAACGTTTCTAGAATGTCCTTTTCGGTTTCCTCCTTCCTTGATTGCATAAATTTGCGAGGAAATGGTGCATTGGGTGGAACAAGGTTAGAATTAATCGAATTTGAACCCAACTTACCATTGTTGGACGATTTGGGGAGTTTAGGTGCATTGGAAGGCTGCGGCAAGGTTGGAACAACCCTTGCTGTGGGTGTCTCTTGTTCTGCCTTCTCTTGTAACAACGTCTCGTCCTCTTTTTAGGCAGATTCAGATGTCTTTGGATCGGTCCCAACCTCTTTGCCACTTCTTAGGGTCATGGCCTTGACAGATTCGAATCCTCCCTTCGGATTCACAGTGGTAGAACTAGGAAGTTTGCCATGCTCTCGAAACTGCCCCATAAACTCAGCCATTTGTCCCATATGGCTTGATTTTGCACCTCCTTGGCATAGTTTTGCATCTCTTTGGTTTGATTTTGCTGCCCATGTGCCAAAGTAGTTAGTAATTGAATAACTTGATCATTATCAAGAGACGAACCTGAGTTATTTTGGGCAGATTGTGTTTGGGATTGCATGGTTGCATATGGCTTTGGAAACATCCCAGGGGTTGGTGGCCGAAATCCACCTTGTTGTTGAAGTTGTTAGGGTTCCCTCCAACGCAGATTTGGATGATCTTTCCAACCCGAATTGTAGGTATTTGCATATGGATCATATCGGGGCTGATTTTGGCCTTGGAACCCAACATCGTTGGCACTCTCCCATCCTCCATTCTCAATCAATTAAGGGTAACTTTCAGATTGGTGCCTTTGCATGGTGCACACGCCACAGATTGGTGGTGATTGTGATTTTGGTCATTCGACAACCTGAGACACAAGGAGAGTAAGATTAGCCAATTGTGATTGAATTTCAGAAATTGCACTTACCTCATTGACATGTTGCTGCCGTGGGATCTCTCTTTGTCCAACACCTTCATATTGTTGTGCATTGAGGGCTCGGTTCGCAATTAAGGTCTTGGCAGCCACCGGCGTCTTGTTAACTAACGCACCACCCGCTGATGCAGCTAGCATTTGGTTTTCAATGGGGAGGAGTCCTTCATAGAAGTATTGAATGAGCAGCTCCTCCTTCATTTGGTGTTGAGGGCATGAAGCAACTAGGCCCTTAAAACGCTCATAATATGCAGGGAAAGACTCTCCTTGATTTTGCTGAATACCACTAATCCGTTTCCTCAAGAGAATAACTCTTGAAGTTGGGAAAAACTTCTCCAAGAATGCTCGTTTCATACTTTCCCAAGATGTGACAGTTCCGGGCGCCAATTCGTACAACCAATCTTTAGCCTTTTCCAACAATGAGAATGGAAAGGCTTTCATCTTCAAAATATTCCCATCAACATTAATGGGTGTCGTACTTGAGAAGTGTGAAATCCACTAATACAGAGCATAATAGTCTACGTGTAGTCAAGCAGAAGTACTAAATAGAAATAACACCTGAAGGTGTTCCTACATAGGTGAATTCTGTCAGAACGTCCGATGAGCTCCTCGTGTGCCACCAACTCTCACTACTTAACACCTGGAGGGGTGAAAAACAGAAAACTGAGTGGGTCAGAAACAAATCTTTTCAAAACCTTATTTTCTCAAAAGTTATAACCCTTCGCCGTAAAACCTGTATAATTTCCAAGAAATAAAATGTATACTCATACATATAATTCTCAAAATCCTGCAGAAAATATGTATGTATGAAAGTATGTATATGCAATGCCAAAGTATCACAACTAAATGCCAAAGCATAACTCTGTGAATGTGATTGAATACTAAATAATCATCTCAGCCCTCAACTGTATATAGCTCATAACAATCATCATATCATATAGCTCATACTCATCTCAATCATATCATCATATATATACCCTGCACACACATCAATACCACCTCTAGTGGTCTGCACAACATCACTGATAATAAACTAATATGCTCTAGTGCTACGATCACGTGAAGACTGAGCGATAAATCGCGGGTCACCTACGAGTTGAACCCACCTATAGTGGCCTATTTGACAGGACTGAGCACCTAACTTGGATCCAAGGCGAGCATACGGTGCGGGAGGTGAACAACATGTGAAGGACTGAGCCCCTCTCTGGGCGGGAGCACTAATATCAGTGTGCAGGTTTATGAGCTCTAATCATATCACATCGCATCACATCACATCATTCGTTCTCAACAACTAGTAAATAAATTAACCTGGCACTTACCTGTGCGTCCTCAGCACCAACATCAATATAAGCAATCAATAACGCATAATAAATAAATAGATACTTTGCATGGCATTTCATATCACATTTCATTTAAACTGATTTTCTGGGAAAAACTCATTTATATAGGTATATACAGAAAACAAATGCCCACTCATTGGTAAGTAGACAGGTCGTAGCCCCCGTGCCTGGCCTGGCTACGCTCGTCCTCCGGATAGGTCTTGCCTATATGAGAAGTAACTGAAATAACATTAATTAATGTACATAATCGAAACCTTAGAAACAACTTCTCATACATTGCTCAATTTGGGTATATGAATATACCACTGTGATCTACACAATCTTAGGAACATCCCGCTATTTTAAGAAAAATTTTCCGACCACCCACACGCCGCCATGCGCCGGCGAACGCACGGACCTACACGCCCTCACGCGCGGCCATGTAACAAGCATACTGACGGCGTCAGTTAACGCCGTTAGAATGTTCTGGGGAATATTCCGTCAACTTCTAACTGTTACCGTTAAATCTAACTAAAGGCATTGGAATATTCCGTCCAACTGACGGAATATTCCGTCTTCGTCTACCTCTGGACTCCGGCGACCATCACCGTCGCCGAAAAACTGGGTAAATTTCTAACCGTCTAATCTCACTCATTTTTCAACCATTTTCTTCAAAATTTATACCAAACGAAAGCTTAGAATGAGGATAATGACGTTATACCTATTTGAAGCTTCAAATCTCACGAAATCAAGTTGGTGCAAGCTCGAAAATCCAGCGACCTTTGCAACTCCTCGTATATGGGCTTTCCGACTTCCAATTTTTACCAACGATGCACTCCGAGAATTGAGAGAAGGTCCTTAAGTTTGCTATGGTCCTGAAAATTGAAGAAACTCACGGGTTTAAAAGTTGGTGAACAGTGCCACCCACCGTTAGGAGGGAGAGAGAATACCTTTAGGAGCCTTGAAATGGTTTGAAACCTCAACGATCACCTCGGTGGTACTGTACCTATACGGACCTCTCGGTGCTAGGGTTTTCTATGGTTTCACGGCCAAAAACACCATGGTTGTGCTCGTGGACCCTCAAGGATCCCAACTATGGCCTCTGCAACTTCGATCTGGGAGAAATGGGCTTGTTCGTACACTTGCAGAGAGAGAGAAAGGGAGAGAAACCGAGAGAAAGAGAGAGAAGGTCTGAGAGAGAGAGTGCACGGGAGTGAGAGAGAGGTAGAGTGACTGTGTGTGTGTGTGTGGTCCAAATACAACCAACACTCAAAGTAAAAACACACACATACCTTAATTAAATGCCTAGGGCCATTTTCGGCATTTCACGTTCGCCGTATGTAAACTTCAGGATGGGCTGTTACATTGCCACATCCGACCCGGGGTAGATCACTTCCCGGGTCCGCTCTACCACTGTAGCACGTTATTGTCCGCTTTGGGCCCCGACCATCCCCTCACGGTTTTGTTTCTAGGAACTCACGAGCAACTTCCCAGTGGGTCACCCATCATGGGAATGATCTGGCCCTCTTCTCACTTAACTTTGGAGTTCCTAAGGAACCCGAAGCCAGTGAACTCCCAAAAGGCCTCGTGCTAGGTAGGGATGGGAATATACATTTAAGGATCACTCCCCTGGGCGATGTGGGATGTTACAATCCACCCCCCTTAGGGGCCCGACGTCCTCGTCGGCACACTTCCAACCAAGGATTGGCTCTGATACCATTTGTCACATCCCGACCCGGGGTAAATCACTTCCCGGGCCCGCTCCACCATCGTAGCACGATATTGTCTGCTTTGGGCCCCGACCACGCCCTCACGGTTTTGTTTCTAGGAACTCATGAGCAACGTCCCAGTGGGTCATCCATCATGGGAGTGATCTGGCCCCCTTCTTGCTTAACTTCGGAGTTCCTACGGAACCCAAAGCCAGTGAGCTCCCAAAAGGCCTCGTGCTAGGTAGGGATGGGAATATACATTTAAGGATCACTCCCCTGGACGATGTGGGATGTTATAATAGCTTTGATAATATGTGATAATATGCTTCCGTTGCTTTTGTATATAGATTTTGAATTGTATATGCATGCTAGTCATAAGAAATCCCACATAAATCTCATTATTTCCCTTCAATTTCTTTGGGAGTCAAAGGGTACGTTCCCTTTGAGAATAACAACTTCCTAGTCTCACTAGAATTGTCATTTTGATTGGAGTTTATCATCACATGAGAAACTTCCTAGCATCTTTTGTCTATCATTAGGGATTGATATAATCAAATTATATCCTGGAATCTATTATTATAGATTTCCATCCCATGTATATAGACTATGTCTCCCATATACATTCTATCGTTATAGAATGTTTAAAGTCATAACTTTAACGAAGAAGAATTCCTAAACTTAATAAATCATATATATGTTCAAATTTAGGAATATTATTAACTCCCACTAATCTTTTGTAAACATAGTAAACAAAAGATTTATATACATCTTTATGAGAAATCAAACGATTTGATCTTTCTCTCATAAGACGCTTACAGCTCCCACTAGCTTGCTAAGATTCATGATGGATGGATCTTTACAACTTACACGTCTTGTGATTCCTAGTTTTAGACATATATTATCAAGACTATCTTGGTAATGGTTTCGGAAACCCATATTATGTCCAAACATTGAATCACCATTTAGTTGTAGTTAGCTAACTTCGAATTAATAGAAACCAAGACTACGTCAAATATTGTTTCTTCCAAGTCAACCAATCTCTTTGATTGTAGTTACCTTAAGCTTCCAATTAGCTTTAAAGGTTTCATTATTTCGGGTCAAATGGTACTTTACCATTTCCTTGAGTATATGTCGTATATACACTCATTGTAGTCATAAGGATTTTCATTCTTATTTCTTTCGAATTAAGAGGTGTAACTCTATGACATAGTCATAAAGTGTCATAAAGTTCAAACCATTCAACTGAGATGGTTTATAGATCCTTCTTGACTACGTTGGAGCTAGTGGTGTAGGAACTAGGTTGTTATATTTGTTGATTATCATCTTGTCTCTCCAAGAACCCATTCTTTGAGTTCTATCTATCGTTCATTTGCTCTATCTTAGGCAAATCCTAGTGTAGGATTACAATGAACTACCCAACAAACAACATTTGTTAGTTGGTTTATAGAAGTGATATCGAAAGGTTAATGTAAGGATATCCCACAAGATTGTTCTCAAACAAATATTGCTTATTAGCACACAACCCCAAATCTTAACACGATTAAGACTTGTCTTTCTTTCCAACTACATCCTATGGAGTCATGAAGATTTTGGAAGATCTTTTGATTGACAATCATATTGTCTTAGAAGTATATATCCTATATATGGGTAATTGATAACATCAAACGAACTAAATCTTATTCGAGTTCGGTCTTCTCCTAATGGAGAAATCCATTATCTTATAATGCTACTTTCTATGATTTCTATCAAGGAAGCTCTTCTAAAGTGTTATATTTCCTTGGATCAAATCTAAAGAGGTAAATACTTTAGACGTCTTACTCATCAACTCACATTCTTGAATTCTTTGAAACCTTTTGCAAAGTATTCGGACTTTTGTTTATTCAAAATAAACGATAGTCCAACCGAGAGTGATCTTCGGTGAATGTCATACAACATGAGTAGTATTATGTTGTGGACAAGTGTCACTAACATCTAAGTGAACTAACCTCAACAACTTTGTGATTCTTTCTTCTTTCCAAAACAATAAAGATTTGAACATTTCGCCTCTATACAATTTTAAAAAGAAGGCATTGGATCCGGATCTAACGATCCAAAGTATCCATCTATGACCAACTCGTAATTTATGTTTTAGAGGTGTCACAACTAAGTTGGGATTAGTCACTACCTTGCAACCTTTTGGGTTTTAAGCATCGTCATATTCTAAACAATTAACACTACCACATTATCTCTACTATAGAGACAATCAATTAGATTACAATAATCCAATCATTCATTAATAAAGAATAATGTTTTGTCAAACAAAACATTCATCCATCTCTTATAGTGACGGAATTAAGTTCCTTATTCTAATTGGAATGTAAAGACAATCTTTGTTTTTCCAATTTCTTTGGTAGTTCATATGAGGAAGCAAGTACTATATCTTTCGCAAAGATCTATATCTTTCGCAAAGATCTATATCTTTCGCAAAGATCTATATCTTATTCACGTTCCGAATGTGAAGTACTTTCTCTTCTCTCATTAATCTTCTACTTCTTATTAGCGACACTTTTACAACGATTGTAAAACATAGTTACTAATACGGGATCAAGCATTCAAGTAGAAGAACCAACTGTTCTGAATTATTCAAGAACAATTTACAACACCTTCAAAAGGTGTGTTCTTGACTCTTGCAAGACATTTCTTGCATATACCCCTTCCAATGTCCATCCATTCATAAAGAAAGTTTGTTCCCTTGGAGTTATTTTGCCTTCTTCATTTGACTTATCCCTTTACTACAATAGTCATGGTCCCCAAACTCCCACTATCTCTCTTGAAACTTATTTCAATTGTGTTATACACATCAAACGATTTGGAGAGTGTGCGGTTATTGTTCACTATGTAGTTTACAATAAACTTAGTGAACCATTTGGATAGGGACACAAAGGTGAAGTCCTAGCCTAGTTTCCATCTCGTGAAGTGGTTTAACACTTCAACACTCAATGATTCAAAATCATCATAAGTCCATGTTGATGGACTATTTTTGTCAACCAACCATTATGTTCTAAACATAATTACAAACTTTCAAGAGTTGTTCAAGGCAACTCTTATTTCTTCATACAACGATTTGTAAGTGAAGAACTATGACACTAAAAGTGTTCATGTCTTTGTGCTAAACTTCATAAGTTCCTTTGTTCATACAACAAAGGAATAAGCATTGGTTGTTTGTGTTGTCCTCTTTATGATAGACTTATCTAACATGTTCTTCCAATGATACATTATCAATAGGAAAATTGTGAGGATGAGACTACTTAGGTACATATACAATCCATTCAAGACAATCTATGGGATTGTGGTACCAAGTCCGGAAACTAAAGCCTTCTTTGTCAAGTTTTGGATAGCATTTGCAAATATATCGGTAAATAAATACATAATGAATATAAATTGATTGATTTTAAGCCATTTGATCCGGGTCTTTAAATCAAATAGCACCACCCACTATTTTTGGCAAATTCCACAACCCTCATCAGAATTCGAGAGTTTTGGAGAAAACTCTTAGTAGGGTATGGGAGGCTCACTATTACCAAGCCCACCTCACAATGATATGATGTTGGCTAGCAACAATAATAATGAGAGAGTATGCTTACCCATTTACATCTAATGTAAGTACCCATCTTATTTGGCCTCTAGAGAATGAAGCCTCACAATGATATGATGTAGGCTCCATTGCACTTAGTTAAATCATTCCCACCATGCAAGTTCGAGTAGGGGTTCAAGAACAACCTCACAATGATATGATGTTGATCATTCTCGTTGCCTACCTTCACAACATCATGTATGCATATAGAACTCCTCTTGAGTGTAAGCACGCACTTTGTACTCCCCCATAATAGGGTGAAGTCAGTGTACGAGTCACAAACGATCGGAGCATACCACGGTGGAAGGCCACGAAAGAGTGTTCAAAGCATTCTCACGCTTGTCAACTTTATAATGGTTTGGTTGAGGGTTTTAGGTCCCATCACATTTAAGCATACATTTTAATCTTATTAAAACAATTTGGTCCTATTACAACTATTGGTACATGTGATTGATTTAGTAGTATATGATACTCCCACTAAGCTTGTAAAACGGTTTTTAAAGCAAGAGTATATGGTACTACTAACATAAGCTTTGCATTCATAGATGGACTATATAGTTACCTTAGGGGCTTCGGATGACTATGAACCTTCGATTCGATCCAACACGAGCCTAGTGTTGGATCTCGGTCTAGGGATGGTGATTGATTTTAGTTACGCATTTAATCATATTAAGGCATGTTTTTCCTATTGGGCGTTAGACCCAACTACTCCAATTTCATGCATATCAAATAAACAAGAAAGGAGTACTTCAAAGTAAGGAAGAGCTTATGCTCTTTTACAACATTTGATCAAAACAAATTACTTTAAATTAAAGAAGAGCTTATGCTCTTTTACAACATTTGATCATATCAAATTACAACCAAAATTAATCTACACATTCCCATGGTTCAAACAAATTTGAGACAGCCTACGTAGCTCAATTATCGTAGGCTTAGGTTCATAATCACTATTTCTTTAATTAATGAACACTTTAACTAATTAAACTAGAATGCCACATTGTCAGTTGGTTTTTGTATCCATATAATTGATTTAAATAGAGCTAAATAAAATGAAAATCCAATTCCCATTTAAAAATAAAAAACTATTTTGTTCTCTACTAATTTGAGCCAAAAAACAATAACCTCAACCATTGGCCTATATGGCAAAACACAAACTTTTGAGGTCACTTTGTAAAAACACAAAAGTCCACTACTTTATGTAATTACAACTAGAACCCAAAAATTTCAACAAATACAAAAACTTCATTGAAGGAGCAAAACAATTTGTCCTTTAGTGATTTTGGACCTTTACGTAAAAACGTAAACTTTCGGGTCAAAGTGCAAATACACAAAAGTATCAAAACTTTATGTAATTGCATAAAAGCCCCAAAAGTACCCTACATGTAGGGTGGCCGGTTTTGGTGAGAGTTTTGTCATAAAATCTTTTGAAATTTTAAACAAAGTGAAAGGTGATGGGTTGAAAAGATGATGGGTTGGTTTGAAAAAATGATTTCCATGAAACATGGTTCCATGAAACAAGGGAAAGTAAAAGTGTGTAAGAAAATACGTATGGAGGTCCACACCTAGTGATGACTGAAAAACATATCATCCATCACAAAACAAAACTTTATAAGCAACCAAACACCTTTTTGAATCAAAATTCCCAACCTTTTTGTTCTTGCCAAGAACATAACAAGAACAATGAAGAACATCCATGAAAACCCATAAGAGATCCATGAACATTTTTCACCCAAAGACACCCCAAAAACTCTCAAACTTAAGGGAAATAACATATTACCATACTAGGGTACTTAGGGGTTCCTAATGTCACTTTAAAACACTTTTAACAAGACAAACATGAACCCAAAAATCCACCCTTTGGATTTGGCCGAATTTCCCAAAAAAAACATGGCACCAAATTTTCCAAAATTCATGCTCATATGAACTACATCTACAACATTTGAGATGGTGAATTTTCTAACAAAATTTACATTCAAAGAAGCAAGAATAAAGCTTGTAACAATTACAACATTCAAATCACAAACTATGAACTACAAAACCCAAAAGGATTCACCAACTACTAGACCTAGGCTCTTGATACCACTTGAAGGAAAATTTGTGAAAAACATGTTCATTTGAGCAACATCTATGGCATTCAACTAACAATTAAAGGCGGAATCATGCTTGTATGCACTCAAAACAAAACATTACCCATGAAATTCAAAGCCTAGTAGTTGAGCGAACCAAGACTCAACTCAAGAACAAAGTGAGTTGAGAAATTTATACCTTTGTTGATTCCTCTTTGCATAAGCAAAGGCTAATCACCCAGGAGATAGGGCCTTCATTCCTTACTTCTTAGCTCCATGGATGTCTTAGAGTAGGATGGTTGAAAGGATTCTCCAAGTTCCCAAAATAGAGAACCTCTAATTTTTCCACACCAAGGAGAGCATTGATGACACACCCCGACCCGGAATGTCCACTAGGACTCTGAATCGAGCTGTGCTGGCCATCACCTGGAAGGTGACGAAGCCATAAAGTGATGATATGGAAGAAAATGTGAATAAATTTAAACCTAAAGATACCTAACTATCAGAGTGCGCTGTGAGTGGGTATAGACCCATTTCACACGCGTTGTCAGAGCATAAGTAAAGTACAGTAGTGTGGGTAAAGATCATACCCTCAGAAGTAGCCACCTGAACTGAGATATGCCACGAGTCCTTGTCGATAAAGAACTATGCTACTATAACCTGGAGGGGCGCAAAACAAAAAGCGTGAGTGGGCAAAAACAAAGCTTTATCAAAACCATTTCGATATGAAAGTTGTAACCCCTCTCTGTAAAACAAGTATACTTCCCAGAAAATATATATATAGGTACTAATACCGAAAACCATGTATCAGTCAATCTCATCAAATAAGCAATGCCATGCCCGAATGAACCATAACCAATAATCAACATATACCAAATACCATCAAATAATCAGGTGATATCTCAACTCAAATCATGCCGGCAATATATATATATCAATCAGCCGGAGTCACCTCTAGTGACCTGTACGGCTGAATTTATGGCTCCTCAATCAATCCTCAATCCATCTCTCAATCAATCGTCAATAATCAATAATCAGTAATCAGTAACCTGCACCCATGACGGAACCACCTAATGTGGTCTGTACGTCAAGCTGGGTAAATACGCTCTGTGCTACGATCACGTGAAGGCTGGCGACGAATCGCAAGTCACCTACAAGTCGGAACCACCTAATGTGGTCTGTACGACAGGCTGGCACCTACCTTGGATCCAAGGTGAGCGTACGGTGCGGGAGGTGAACGATCACGTGAAAGCTAAGCCCTCAGGCATGCACAACCCCGATGTGCAGGTAATGAGACATATACCAATCTCATCGATATCACCTCAATCATCACATCACACACACACACACTTACCTGACTTACCTGGCGCCCGCGATGCAACAATATATAATTACACAAATATATATATATATATATATATAAATATATCTATGGCATTCGACATGGCATTCATTTCATAAAAGCATTTTAAAACGTATTTCTGGGAAATCAATCAATTATATATACATATATATATATATATATATATACTGAAAACAAAAGCCCACTCACCTGGAGTTCGCCCTACAACTCCCTAGCACAACCCCTCAAGGCGTCATGACGATCGGCGCCTAGAACAATCATCAAATCATGCCTCAGAAATCATATCGATAGAATATATAACTTATATAAAACACGTCACTATATAGTTCGATCCGGAAGATCTGCAACTCAGATTTCCAATCTGTAACTTCTCATGATTCACATTATGCTTATAGAACCACATACTAAAGTTTCGTTATGATCCAACGGTTGGATCTCCGCCAATTTCCAAAACTGAATGGCGATTAACCATTTATTTTATGAACTTACAAATCCAATTCGGGAAGATCCATACATCGGATTCCCAATCCGTAACTTTCCACATTCTTCAAATATTAAGTACTACCATGTATCAAAGTTTGGTGACGATCCAACGGTCGGATCGTCGATTCATATTTTTACCTAACCCCGAATCGTAATGAAACTAGGTTCAATTGATCAATCTACGTCATTCATTCACCAAAACTGAATTCAGAACATGAACTATGGCCTAAAAATAGCATTAGTGGCTCGCTGGCCACACGCCGCCGTGGGTGGCGGTCGGCCGCCCCGGCCCGCCGGAAAATTCAACTTTCTCCAAAAATTACCAAAATTTTCAGAATTGAAGATCTCAAAGAGTAGAACAACTTTCATACCTGTGACCAAGGCCAATTCGGTCAAGAGAGGCTCCAATTTCACCAAAACCGTACGAAACCCTTGAATTTGGTGTGATTCGATTCGACCTCCAAAGCAACTCCGACGCCTCCAAACTTCTTTGGGCTTTGTTTCAGACCTCAAGAGGATGCCGTGGGTGGTATTGATTGGAAGAAATAGCTTCGGGATTGGGTGATTCGAAGCTAAAGCCGTCGGATGCCCCCGTGGGTTTGTGGCTTCGAACTGGAAAAATGGGAAAGAAATTGGGAATTCTAACACTACAAAGATGTAGGGCTCGTCAAGGGCTTTTCATGGACACCAAGATCACCCAAAACGGAGTTCGGACGAGGGAGATACGAGCGGGTCAAGTGACCGGGTTCGCGGGTCGAAGGGGAACCCGTTTCGCTCCCCTCATTCTCTCCTCCCTCCTTTCTCTCCTTTCTTCTGTTTCTGATTGGGCAGTGCCCATCCATCACCCTCCTTTTCTATTCTTATCTTTCCATCTCAGCCATCCATTTTAATTTTGTCATTAAATCTGGGCCGCCCACGTGGCATTCCAGATTTAGCCCCAAAAAATCTGGGGCTTTCTAGAAATTAATTAATTTACTAAAATACCCCCAACTTTAAACATTAATAACTTCTTCGATATAGCTCCAAATCATGAACCGCTTGCGCCCACACGTCCGTAGCGACGAGTACTACGAGAATATGCCAAGAAAACAAATCTTAAATGGCACGACACAACGATTAACCTCGAACAATGCACGTGCCTCAAAGGGCAATTTCGTAAAATCACTTATTAAAAATTTATACAATTGTAAAATCAGGGACGGACTGTCACAATCTTCCCCCCTTAAAAAAATTTCGTCCCTGAAATTTAAACAATAATTACTATCCATTAATAATCATAAAATAACCTGGGATAGATCTCCCTCATCTGATCCTCTATCTTCCAAGTAGCTTCTTCCGTTGAATGATTCCTCCATAAAACTTTTACCAAGCTCACAGTCTTATTTCTTAGAACTTTGTCTTTTCAATCCAAGATAGTCAATGGTTCCTTATTATCTGATAAATCTGGATTAATTTTCAAAGACTGAACCGGAATAATATGCGACGAATCCTCTACGTAGTGCCGAAGCATCAAAACATGAAACACATCATGAACTTACGACAACTCTGGAGGCAACTCAAGCCTGTAATCAACTTTATCGACTCGCCTGATGATCACATAATGTCTGATGTCTCTAGGACTTAACTTACCTTTCTTCTCGAACCGAATCACACTTTTCCAAAGTAAAAATTTCGAACACACTCAATCACCTACATAATACACTCGATTAGTGGCATGTCTGCTAAGCTCTTTTGCCACTCCTGGGCTGCTTTCAGGTTAAACTTAATCACTTAAACATTCTGAGTAGATTCATCCATAATCTCAGGGCCCGCAAAATTCTTTCAACAACTTCTAACCAACATAAAGATGTACGGCAAGCTTTTCCAATATATGCCTCAAATGGCGACATACCAATACCCAAATGAAAGCTGTTGTTATAGTTATATTCCATCAAATCCAACCGCTTATGCTAAGCGTCACCAAACTGCAATATTGAAGATCTTAGCATATTATCCAACATCTGAATCGTCCTCTCAGATTGCCTATCTGTTTGAGGATGATAAATCATACTATAAAGTAACCTTGTATCCAAAACCTCCTGAAATGCTATCCAAAACTTTTAAGTGACCAACATACCCAAAAAGTTCAACAGATCCGTAAACCCGAATCTCTTTTCCATAAAACAAATAAATAACTGCTGCACTTGTTTGGAAAGGTTGTTGCTCTTCATTGGTGTAAAATGCGCTGACTTGGTAAGTCGATCAACTATCACCCAGATGCCATTATAACCGTTTCATGTATGAAAAAGCTTGTACACATAATCCATAGTAATATTTTTCCACTTCCACTGTAGAACGGAAAATGATTGCATCAATCCAAAAGGCTTCTTTCTTTCTGCTTCAACCTGCTGACCAATGATACACATACTTACCTACTCAGCAAGTTCTCTTTTCATACCCAGCCAATTGTAAAATGGTTAAATGGTATGATACATCTTAATACTTCCAGGATGCATAGCATAAGCTGAACCGTGCGCTTTGTTCCAAAATTGTTTTCTTTAATTCCATAACATTAGGTACATACATCTTGTTCTCTTGCATAAACATGTCATATGATTCTCTAACTCTGAGGTCTTTCTTTTTCTCGATATTCTTTGCCTCAATTAATTCCTGGTTTCTTCATCAATCTTCTGGGCATCGAGTATACGATTAATTAAAATAAGCCTAACTTGGATACTAGCAAGCAATGCTTCTTCTCGTTCTTCTATTTCCAACCTACTCCAGTAAATCTCAAATCCGCAAGAAGAGGAACATAACAAGCATACAAAGCATTTATTCTCACGAGAGTCTTCATATTAAGTACATCAGCCCAAACATTTGCACAATCACCCTGGTCGTGCAATCATAATCACTAAGCGATTCAATCCACTTTCGTTACCTAAAATCAAAATCCCTCTGAGTAGACAGATATTGAAGACTTTTATGATCCGAAAAAAATCTTGCACTTCTCACCAATAATATAATGTCTCCATAACTTCAAAGCAAGGATGATAGTCGCAAATTTCAGATCACAAGTAGGGCAATTCATCTCATGAGGTTCCAATTGCCGTGAAACATAGGCAATCACCCTACCATTTGCATCAATACACATCCCAAACCATTCAAGGAAGCATCCTTATAGACCTCATAATTCCCGTTATCATCTGAGAGTGCTAACACAAGTGCATGAGTTAGGAAATACTTCAACTGTTGAAAACTTTGCTCATCATTTTCATCCCACTCAATCTTAACCTCTTTTCTCGTCTATCTCGTCAATGGCAAGACAATGACTGAAAAATCTTTCACAAACCGTCCATATAGCCTGCTAAGCTAAGAAAACTCCGAATCTTAGTCACGGTTCGCGATTGTTCCAAATTCTCAACTTCTGCTACCTTTTAAGAATCCACTTGAATACTTTAAGTAGATATAACATGTCCCAGAAATGCCACTTGATTCGTCAAAAATTGGCATTCGCTAAACTTAGAATACATCGACAATCCCTCAATCTTTGTAATACCAATTTAAGATGTCTAACATGCTCTGCTCTAGTCTTAAGTATACCAGAATATCGTCAATGAAAACGATAACAAACCTGTCGAGATATTCCTGGAATACTTCATTCGTCAAACTCATAAAATTCGTCAATCCGAATGGCATCACCAAAAACTCATAAAGACCGTAATGAGTTCTGAAAACCGTCTTAGGGACATCATCACTCTTAATATTCAATTGGTAATAACCAGACTTTAAATCAATCTTTGAAAATACATAGGCACCTCTAAACTGATCAAACAATAATTAATACGCCGTAATGGATAACGATTCTCAACCGTTACCCGATTTAATTGTCTATAGTCAATGTATAACCTTAATGTCCACATTCCTCCTCAAAATAAACTGGGCTCGCTACGACGACATACTAGGTTGAATGGAACCTTTATCAACCAATTCTTGCAACTAACTTTTCAATTCCCTTAACTCATCATGAACCAATCTCTAATATAAGGTCCGTACCTGGAAACAAATCAATAGAGAACTCCACATCTTTGCCTGGCGGCAATCTAGATAAATTCTCAGGGAAAACGTCAGGAAAATGTCTAACCACCTTGACCTCTTCCACACTACTCAGAGCAATATCTCTTAGTACCGCATGAACTAAATATCATTGGCAGCCTTTCGATAACGATCTCTTTGCTCTCACAGCAGAAATAACGGCATACCTCACTCCACTTTGCATACCCCCAAAAGTAACCTATGGTCATCCAGGTACCTAATTACAATGCCCTTCTATAAATCACATACTATCTAGCATTCATAATCTTTTAGAGAGACTTCCCAAAGCTTAGAAATGAAACGTGCAACACGGTGAAATATAATTATATTCAGCTAACAATCTGTTCTGATTTTTTTTTCTTGCTTGAACTAGTATAAGAGTCCAAAAATAACTTTCTCATAATGCCATCATCCTCTGGAACAACCAATAAGAAACTGTGGTTGCTCAGGGAGTTAAACTGTACATCATCAAATATTCTTCTGCTCTAACCAAAGGCAGACTCGCCTAAACTGAGAATTTCCTTCAATCATATCAAGTGGAGCCTCGACATTTAATTCCTTTTATATCTCCACCCTTGATTAGATCATGAATACAAACTTTTATATCACAAGGTGAGAGAAATTAATAACAACTCACCTTTCTATCTTAGCTAATCCACTAACGCTTCGCCGCCGAAACTTTAGCGCCCACTTAAGGAAAGAAAAACATCGCCAATACTTTAAACTTTAGGGCTGGAAGAATACAACTTCCCACTTAAACAAAGTTACCACCAATTGAAATACCACATGAGCATAGCATAGGTTCAGCACCATAATTACTGATTCTCCCATTCTCAACATATACAAAATATTTCGCACTAAGAGTGTACAATATTACTTCCCAAATCCAATCGTACATCGAAAGTGATCTTCCCAAAGTGCTGTTCCATTAAATACTACCACTTTAGCACCATCGTCCCACGAGACTATCCTAGAATCTTAACAAGGTAGACTTCGCAAGAATTCCAATAGATGATATCCTAACTAACACTGACAAAGAATCAAACTACTCTGAAATTCCAATCTCAACGTTTAATACTGATGGCTAGAGGATAAGTATCGAATCGATTAGTAAAGCATCTGATAACATCCAATAATATGTTAACCCAAATTTATGCCATCCATTTGCCTCTGCATCAATCCTTAAAAAATTTCACTTTAATTCTAAAGACATTCGCCAAATGCTCTTCCAAAACATCAACAAGTAGACCAAATTACCACAACTTAGAGAAGCTAACATATTTTCTCGAAATCGACAAGGTGGCAAAATCCAAATATTAGACACGAAAATCAAGAATGCTCACATCACGTGTGTGATGAGCACAACACTGCCCAACTTATGCTCTGATACCAAACTAACACACCCCGACCCGGAATGTCCACTAGGACTCCGAATCGAGCTGTGCTGGCCATCACCTGGAAGGTGACGAAGCCATAAAGTGATGATATGGAAGAAAATGTGAATAAATTTAAACCTAAAGATACCTAACTATCAGAGTGCGCTGTGAGTGGGTATAGACCCATTTCACACGCGTTGTCAGAGCATAAGTAAAGTACAGTAATGTGGGTAAAGATCATACCCTCAGAAGTAGCCACCTGAACTGAGATATGCCACGAGTCCTTGTCGATAAAGAACTATGCTACTATAACCTGGAGGGGCGCAAAACAAAAAGCGTGAGTGGGCAAAAACAAAGCTTTATCAAAACCATTTCGATATGAAAGTTGTAACCCCTCTTTGTAAAACAAGTATACTTCCCAGAAAATATATATATACGTACTAATACTGAAAACCATGTATCAGTCAATCTCATCAAATAAGCAATGCCATGCCCGAATGAACCATAACCAATAATCAACATATACCAAATACCATCAAATAATCAGGTGATATCTCAACTCAAATCATGCCGGCAATATATATATATATCAATCAGCCGGAGTCACCTCTAGTGACCTGTACGGCTGAATCTATGGCTCCTCAATCAATCCTCAATCCATCTCTCAATCAATCGTCAATAATCAATAATCAGTAATCAGTAACCTGCACCCATGACGGAACCACCTAATGTGGTCTGTACGTCAAGCTGGGTAAATACACTCTGTGCTACGATCACGTGAAGGCTGGCGACGAATCGCAAGTCACCTACAAGTCGGAACCACCTAATGTGGTCTGTACGACAGGCTGGCACCTGCCTTGGATCCAAGGTGAGCGTACGGTGCGGGAGGTAAACGATCACGTGAAAGCTAAGCCCTCAGGCATGCACAACCCCGATGTGCAGGTAATGAGCCATATACCAATCTCATCGATATCACCTCAATCATCACATCACACACACACACACTTACCTGACTTACCTGGTGCCCGCGATGCAACAATATATAATTACACAAATATATATATATAAATATATCTATGGCATTCGACATGGCATTCATTTCATAAAAGCATTTTAAAACGTATTTCTGGGAAATCAATCAATTATATATATATATATATATATATATATATATACTGAAAACAAAAACCCACTCACCTGGAGTTCGCCCTACAACTCCCTAGCACAACCCCTCAAGGCGTCATGGCGATCGGCGCCTAGAACAATCATCAAATCATGCCTCAGAAATCATATCGATAGAATATATAACTTATATAAAACACGTCACTATATAGTTCGATCCGGAAGATCTGCAACTCAGATTTCCAATCTGTAACTTCTCATGATTCACATTATGCTTATAGAACCACATACTAAAGTTTCGTTATGATCCAACGGTTGGATCTCTGCCAATTTCCAAAACTGAATGGCGATTAACCATTTATTTTATGAACTTACAAATCCAATTCGGGAAGATCCATACATCGGATTCCCAATCCGTAACTTTCCACATTCTTCAAATATTAAGTACTACCATGTATCAAAGTTTGGTGACGATCCAACGGTCGGATCGTCGATTCATATTTTTACCTAACCCCGAATCGTAATGAAACTAGGTTCAATTGATCAATCTACGTCATTCATTCACCAAAACTGAATTCAGAACATGAACTATGGCCTAAAAATAGCATTAGTGGCTCGCTGGCCACGCGCCGCCGTGGGTGGCGGTCGGCCGCCCCGGCCCGCCGGAAAATCCAACTTTCTCCAAAAATTACCAAAATTTTCAGAATTGAAGATCTCAAAGAGTAGAACAACTTTCATACCTGTGACCAAGGCCAATTCGGTCAAGAGAGGCTCCAATTTCACCAAAACCGTACGAAACCCTTGAATTTGGTGTGATTCGATTCGACCTCCAAAGCAACTCCGACGCCTCCAAACTTCTTTGGGCTTTGTTTCAGACCTCAAGAGGATGCCGTGGGTGGTATTGATTGGAAGAAATAGCTTCGGGATTGGGTGATTCGAAGCTAAAGCCGCCGGATGCCCCCGTGGGTTTGTGGCTTCGAACTGGAAAAATGGGAAAGAAATTGGGAATTCTAACACTACAAAGATGTAGGGCTCGTCAAGGGCTTTTCATGGACACCAAGATCACCCAAAACGGAGTTCGGACGAGGGAGATACGAGCGGGTCAAGTGACCGGGTTCGCGGGTCGAAGGGGAACCCGTTTCGCTCCCCTCCTTCTCTCCTCCCTCCTTTCTCTCCTTTCTTCTGTTTCTGATTGGGCAGTGCCCATCCATCACCCTCCTTTTCTATTCTTATCTTTCCATCTCAGCCATCCATTTTAATTTTGTCATTAAATCTGGGCCGCCCACGTGGCATTCCAGATTTAGCCCCAAAAAATCTGGGGCTTTCTAGAAATTAATTAATTTACTAAAATACCTCCAACTTTAAACGTTAATAACTTCTTCGATATAGCTCCAAATCATGAACCGCTTGCGCCCACGCGTCCGTAGCGACGAGTACTACGAGAATATGCCAAGAAAACAAATCTTAAATGGCATGACACAACGATTAACCTCGAACAATGCATGTGCCTCAAAGGGCAATTTCGTAAAATCACTTATTAAAAATTTATACAATTGTAAAATCAGGGACGGACTGACACAATTGATGAGGAGCTGAGTGACCTAGAGGAAGGAAGATTACTAGCTATATTCCTCTAGGGTGGCCGGCCTCTTAGAGAGCAAAGAGAGCTTTGTGTTCTCATCTTTTCTCCAAAAGAAACCCTAAGGAGGAAATGGCTATAAAGTTGCCTTTATACCACCTCACAATGGAGTGGCAAACTTGCAATTAAGCCAAGTTCACTACCCCTCTCTATATGGTCGGCCATTAAGGGTTCATTGGGCTTTCAAGCCCTTTGTGTTTTCAAGTTGTCATACAACTTAAGCTAATGGGCTTGACATTCAAATCCCATTGGGCCTTGCGGCCCAAAACTAACCCGAGGTCTATAACGAACTTATTCGTTTGATTAATTAACATATTAATTAATCCTAGCCATAAATAATTAAACCATTTAATTATCCTTACTCATCTCTATTGTTTCTTCAATCTCTACCTTACACGGTGTACGATCCATTAGGTTCCTTTTAGCGAGGCAGTGGGCGATTGGTACTCTTAACGATCGATTGTGAATTAAAACATACTTTCAATTATCCCTTTAGTGATTACTCACCTTTAGGGCTTCCACAAACTATGAGTGACACCTAGCAGTATGTCATGGCTACCCAAGCTAACCAGAAGAGGTGGAGAACCTATTCAATTTAGGATTACAATGCAATACGGTCTTTCTCTATTACAATACTCTTGACAACATTGTTTGGTTTGATAGTTTATTCATGTCTACTATCCAATGTGATTCATTTACTTATATGATTACCTTGAATGTGATTTGGAACGACATCCTAAATCTCATTCATACTCTGGCCAGAGATTCTTAATCATATCATAGAGTATTCTTCCGCAAACCGTTTGAAGGTTAGAGATCCCTTGTTGTGCATTCACTTGCCTCCATGGCTAAGTGGCTTAACCCCAGCTATGCCGTGGAAACCCTCTGACGGAGTATCTTTGACATAGTCAAAGATCAAGGACCTAACCACAAGACAACTATGATGCCTCAGGTCAAAGGACTACTTTGCATTATCCCAACCATGAGTTCTCATGTGACATGAGTATGAGAACTCCTTGTTGATCGTGTTCAATGGACTCATTCTTTATTGAGCACCTACATGCTTGTCTTGGTGTTAGTCACACCAATGACTTGAGACCAGTCACTCTCCCTAAGGGAAGATATAACACGTACTGATCTTGACGGATTGTTAATGCTCAATTAGCAATCCTATGATCAGGAACATTTAGGATATGTATACGAAAGAGAATGGTCTCATGAATCTAACTTCTTTAGATCACATTCTCCTTATTACATATTCCTTGGACTTATCGTTTAAGCATATAACATTTATATGAGACGGCTTAAAACAATAATCTTTACCCTTTATATTAAACTAGATTAGTTTAACATGTGAAATGTCCGTAAAGTATCATCATATGATTGGTTTTAGGGCACATTTCCAACATCAGGCACCTATTCTTGAGCTTAAACCATTACCAAATCACTTGAAGTATGTCTTTCTGGGAGAAAAAAAGACTTTGCCTGTCATAATCTCTTCATCACTCACGGCATTGGAGGAGGAAAAACTAATTCGGGTGTTGCAAGAGCACAAAACAGCCATTGGATGAACTTTAGCAGACATCAAGGGAATTAGTCCTACAACATGCATGCATCGCATACTTCTTGAGGAGGGGGCTAAACTGAATAGAGAGGCTCAGCGCCGACTCAACCCTCCAATGATGGAAGTTGTGAAGAATGAGATTATCAAGCTTCTTGATTGTGGGGTCATTTACCCAATTTCGGATAGTCATTGGGTTTCACCAATTCAAGTTGTTCCAAAGAAATCTGGAGTCACTGTGGTGAAGAATGAAGAGAACGAACTTGTGCCCACCCGTATCCTAACAGGTTGGAGAGTTTGCATTGATTATAGGAAGCTCAACGCCACCACAAGGAAATATCACTTCCCTTTGCCATTCATTGATCAAATGCTTGAAAGGTTAGCCGGTCATTCTTTTTATTGCTTTCTTGATGGTTATTCGGGATATAATCAGATTGTTATAGCTCCAAACGACCACTTTTACTTGTCCGTTTGGTACCTTTGCTTATCGTCCCATGCCATTTGGTTTACGTAATGCTCTAGCCACCTTTCAAAGATGCATGGTAAGTATCTTTTCAGATTATGTTGAGCAGATTATTGAGGTTTTCATGGATGATTTTAGTGCTTTTGGTGATTCGTTCGATGGTTGCTTAACTAATCTCAGTTTAATCTTGAAACGATGCATTGAAACTAACCTTGTTTTCAATTGGGAAAAATGTCACTTCATGGTAAAACAAGGCATAGTTTTAGGGCATATAGTTTCAGAAAAGGGAATTAAGGTTGATAAATCAAAAATAGATCTTGTACATCACTTACCCTCTACCACGTCGGTGAGAGAGGTTCGTTCTTTTCTTGGACATGCAGGATTCTATAGGCGATTCATCAAAGATTTCTCGAAGTTCTTCATCAAAGATTTCTCAAAGATCTCTACACCCTTGTGCCAACTCTTACAAAAAGATGTGCCATTCAAGTTCGATGTTGAGTGTGAGAAACCCTTCAAACACCTCAAGGAGATGCTAACTTTGGCCCCCATTATAGTTCCACCAGATTGGAGCCTTCCTTTCGAGCTCATGTGTGATGCCTCAGATTATGCAATTGGAGCTGTTTTGGGACAAAGGAAGGACAAGAAGCCTCTCGTCATTTACTATGCCTCAAAAAAGTTGAATGATGCTCAATTGAACTACTCTACAACTGAAAAAGAACTTCTTGTTGTTGTCTTTGCTTTAGATAAGTTTCGAGCTTATTTACTTGGTACTAAAGTTATAATTTACACTGACCATGTAGCTGTGAAGTACTTGCTCACGAAAAAGGAAGCCAAGCCAAGGCTTATTCGATGGATGCTACTTCTCCAAGAGTTCGACATTGAAATTCGAGACAAGAAAGGAAGTGAGAACGTGGTGGCTGACCATTTGAGCCATTTGGTGCACAATGAGAAGCCAATACCTATCCCTGAAGCATTCATAGATGAGCAGCTACTGTCCATTAAGGTAAGTGAGCCATGGTATGCTGATTTAGTAAATTATTTGGTGTCTAAACAAGTTCCAAACACCATAAACAAGCACCAACACGATAAACTTAAAAAGGATGCACGATTTTATGTGTGGGATGACCCTTATTTGTGGAAATATTGCCCTGATCAGATTCTTCGTAGGTGTGTGCATAATTCAGAGTTTAATTAAATTTTAACTTTCTGTCACACTTATGCATGCGGAGGTTACTTTGGCACACAAAGGACAGCACTTAAAGTTCTAGAATGTGGATTTTATTGGCCCACTATATTTAAGGATGCTAGAACTTTTTGCATCACTTGTGATTGTTGTCAAAGAACAGGGAATATAGGCCAAAGAGACCAAATGCCGCAGACACCAATTCTCTTTGTTGAAATTTTTGATGTTTGGGGTATTGATTTCATGGGTTTTTTTCCTTGCTCGTATGGTTTCACTTATATTTTACTTGCTGTGGATTATGTGTCGAAATGGGTGGAAGCAAAAGCCACCCGTACTAATGATTCCAAAGTAGTTGCAGATTTTGTTAAAACTAACATATTTGCAAGGTTTGGAATGCCGCGAGTACTTATCAATGATGGAGGCTCTCACTTTTGTAATCGAACAATCAAGGCGCTGCTCAAGAAGTACAATGTCACACATAAGGTTTCAACACCTTATCATCCTCAAACAAGTGGTCAAGCTAAAGTTTCTAATCGAGAAATCAAGCAGATTTTGGAGAAGACAGTTAGGCTGACTCGGAAGGATTGGAGCTTGCGTTTGGATGATGCATTGTGGGCATATCGTACAGCTTATAAAACACCAATTAGGATGTCTCCATTTCGGCTCATCTATGGGAAACCATGCCATCTCCCCGTAGAATTGGAGCACAAAGCACATTGGGTAGTCAAAACGTTCAATATGGACATAGATGCGGCTGGACTTCATAGAAAGCTTCAACTGAATGAGCTTGAGGAGATTAGGCACGAGGCTTACGAGAATGCTCGAATTTACAAGGAGAAAATGAAGGCATTTCATGATAAGATGATTTGTAGCCAAACATTCTCAATTGGTCAGAAAGTGTTACTTTTCAACTCTCACGTTCGATTGTTTCCAAGTAAGTTACATTCTAGATGGGTTGGTCCTTTTGTTGTTACTAATGTTTTTCCTTATGGTGCAGTCCAAATTCAAAGTTTCAAGACTGGACATGAATTTTCAAAGTGAATGGACACCGTTTGAAGCCCTATTACGAGAATTTTTAGGAGCATGTTGTGGAGGAAATACCCCTCCATGCTGTGGGCTTTAATGATGCTTAATGGGAGGTATCGTCCGGCTGGAAGATGTTAAAGCAAGCGCTTCTTGGGAGGCAACCCATGCATTCGAAGAAGAGAGACCTAGGAATCGCCCCACAATCAGATTTGCATTCCTAAACCCTTCTCTTTACTGCATTTATTGTGCTTTGATTAGTTAGTTGTTTGTTTGTTTGCTTTGTGTGAGTTTATTACCAAAGTATTTTTGATGCAAATTCGTGGGATTTTATCACCCTTTACTTCTAAAGTTGTTTCTCACTGTTTTCAAGTGTTTTTAGTGTGTTTTGAGGTGTTTTTGTGTGTTTTAAAGTAAAAATACGAAAGCTTGAAAAAAATCAGTTTTTGAAGTGTTTTTAGAGTCGTTTTGGTGTGTTTGTGTCTTAGGTACCTTCCAACACAATGATGAGGATTTGGTTTTTAATTACATGACTGTTAAAGAAAGTTACGAACATGGATGGAAGTTTGATATGCTCTTGGTTTATGCTTAGTTGTAGTTGTTGTTTACGAATTCAAATTTGATCACAAAAGGATAAAAATCAGTTTTTGTAACATGCTTGAAGGAAGGAACTCAAACTAATGCTACATCCCTGAAAGACTTGGGCTTATACTTCTTTTGGAGAGTTATTAATCTGAGATTTCTTGTTTTCTAAAGTCGTTGCATGATCTCATTATTCTTTGCTTGGTTGCTATTTAGAATGCGTTACATCATTTTAGATCCAAATCCTAGAACTTATACCAGTTTCATTCAAAACATGACATTGAATTGCATAACACATAACAAGATGAAGTTGTTTAGTGAACCAAAGCCAAACAGCCTCTATTTGATATGTATTGTAGGTTTACCCCTTTTTGAGCCATATTTAGCCTATTTTCTTTGTTAGCCACATTATCCTTACGTAGCCTAGTTTAGGACTATCCATACCCTTGTTCTTAAAGGATAGTGAAGCATGACTTAGCATGAATTCCTTTTGATCTACATTATGCAGAAAATCAAGTGTGGGGGAGGGATTGGTTGTTTTAAGCTCAATTGTACGCTTTGTATCTCAAAAGAAAACAAAAAGAAGAGAAAAACATGAAAAGAAAAGAAACAAAGAAAGAAAAAGAGGTGAAAAATAAGTGAGAATGAACTCACAAGTATTGGTTGTTGAAGAAAGGGTCCAAAAGTTTGATTTTGACCCTAAGTGTTGCATGAATCTCCCATTTGTGTTTAAAGTTAGTTTCTGCATTCAAAAGTGAATTCTAAATGTTCATTTCATTGCTTTGCTTACTATTTCTGTAAGAACTTTTGTTTATCCTTAACCTTTCTTTGTTAGCCAATACCCTTAGCCCTATTTCAACCGTTAGACTTCTATCTTGAGTGTTGTGTGTTTTAATATGTGGAGTTTGAAATTGGTATGAGCATATGGAATCCCTGGTTCTTGCATCTAAGTAGTAGCATTCCTTTCATGAGATCATATTTATATACTCACTTATAACTCCAGAAAAGTGCTTTCTTTGTTATAACATATGTGAGTGTTCGTTTTCATGTTTACATCAATCTTCTCACATACACCTAGTGTAGGGTGTGTAGTCAGAAAATCTGAGTGAAAATTGAGTGCATATCTAGTAAGGAATTGAGGGATTCTCTAAGGCATGTTACTACACTAAAAACGTTGTTTTAATTGATTAAATGCGAGCTAGTAAATGGTGACTATGATTAAGTATGTGCTTGAGGGTAAGGATGACTAAAATCTGGGGAAGTAATGATTTTTGGCATCTCATGTTCATTGGAAATCCCTGAGGCAATTGTTGGAAGGTTTAGATTGTGTTTTGTTTCTTTTGTTTGTTTTGTTTTGCTCGAGGACTAGCAAAAGCTAAGTGTGGGGTAATTTGATAGGACCATATTTATGCGACTTAGTTAGCTTGTTTTCTTGCATTTATGTTATTAGTTCTTAGTTATTTAAGTATTTTAAGCTATTTTCGTGTATTTGTAGGTTTAAAGGGTCAAAGTAGCAAGAAAGTGCATTTTGGTGCATTTTGGAGCAGTTTTGGGCATGGAATGGATAGCACATGCATGGAGCAAAGGGGATGGACGAAATTGAAGACCTAAAGATGCTAGGATTCCTAGTTGAAGAAGGATTCCTAG
Source organism: Heteromeles arbutifolia (assembly GCA_024362995.1). Taxonomy (NCBI): domain Eukaryota; kingdom Viridiplantae; phylum Streptophyta; class Magnoliopsida; order Rosales; family Rosaceae; genus Heteromeles; species Heteromeles arbutifolia. Next base: position 28,727,785 of record JANCRC010000002.1, on the reverse strand, counting down.
TTGAAGAAAGATTCCTAGTTGAAGAAGGATTCCTAGAAGAATGAGGATTCCTACTCAAAGAAGGAATGTTAGCCGAGGTTTCCTACTTTGGTTTTGACCTTTCCTAATCCTAAAGATTCCCTAAGTTCCAGCAACAAAGAAGACTCCTAATCATATTATGACACTAAATAAGAACTTCTAGAAGTCCCAAAGGCCTTGCCGCACCCTTTCCTTGTTTCCCTTTCCCTTGCCGTGCAAGGGAACCCCTTCCCTTTCCTTTTCCTATCCTTTTCCTTGTTTCAAACTTCCTTTCCTATTTCCTTAAACCCTTGCTGCACCCTATTACCCTTTTCCCTTTGGATTTCTGACTTTTACTTAGCCTTTTTCTAGTAGTTTTAGAGTTAAAAATCTAAGACAATAATAAAAACTTTATTTCTTTTTCCCTGTAATTTCTGCTGCACCCTAGTCTTAATTCCCTAGGGTTTTACTTACTTTGCCATTTAAATAAGCCCTTGCCGCAGCTTTTAGGGATCACTATCCATCCATCTATTCACCACCCATACACACTTCTAGCCATTCAATTATACACTTTTCATTCAAACTCACCCTTGTGCCGCAACTTTGCTAAGGAGGAGAGGATTGCTTGGAGCCGTGCTAGTCATTCAAAGTTGGATTGCTGGAGCGTTCTAGTTGTCTTGTACTTTTGTTTTCAATGTTTAAGTTCAATTGTCTTTGTTTAATTGCAAGTATGAGGAATTAATTTCTTTTTAGCTAGAGGTGGATTCAAAGCCATGAACATATATGTAATATGAATTGATTACTTCCAGTTGTGATTTCATAAATCGTGAATGTAATTTGCTTAACTGATTGATTGATAACTTATTCTTGTATGTCAATTGGGGGTGCACACTTAGTTTGCATGCAGGGATCTGAAGCTAAAATATAAGGGAGTCTCACCTAATAGTTACAAACTTATATTTACAAGTAGTGGAGGTCGTTTATAAACGATCGCGTTAAGTGAATTCCTGGCAGGAGTATCATGCGTTCGTAGTTACGAATGCCTTGTCAATGCTTATGATTTTCATAGAACTTAATGATCTTTGATTGTTTCTCTATTATGTGTCCATGTAGGGGACTATTGAAGAGTAATTTGGTTGCAGATGCGTTCATCCAATTCAATGACTTTAGGAAAATTTGATGGTTAATTTGTGCGTTCACGATTAACTTGGGGCGTTGAGGTTCTTGGTTTATTGAAAGAGTAACTGGAAATCGATTTGTATGCATATGTGTCATGTGTGGAGAAGAACCCTCTAGCTAGCCTTTTACCCATTCAAATCACCCAATTTCGTGTTTAACTTGTTTAGTTTATACAATCTGTTTAGTTTAATTAAATTCGTCCAAATCAATCCCCCCTTTAATTAAGTGTGTTAGATTAGTTAGAAACGTGAACGTGTTTGAATCTATCCAATTTAGTGTTTTAAGTAATACTAGTCTTAAATTCGTCCAAATAACTCCTTAGAGTATGTTTTGAGTCTATTTGCTTGTTTTGTGCTGTTTTGAGTCATTCTAGTTTGTTTTGAGTCTCTTTAGTTTGTTTTGAGTCTAAGTAAGTGTTTTCAGCCTAGTTAAGTGTTTTTAAGTCAGTTTTAAGTAGATTAGCAATCCCTTCTAATCCCTGGCCTAGAACAATCCCTACTTACATATACTACAATAATAGGGTTGTAATTTGTGTGCTTATATATTTTGCATCAATTTTCAATGTATAAGTTTTATTATCTTTGTTTTGCGAACATGAGGAGCTAAATTCCTTTTGGCTAGGGGGGATTTCAAAGCCATGAATATATTTGCAATATGAATTGATTACTTCCAATTGTGATTTCATAAATCATGAATGCAATTTACTTAACTATTGGATTGATAACTTATTCTTGTATGTTGATTGAGGGTCGACACTTAGTTTGCATGCATGAATTTGATGCTAGAATATAAGAGACTTTCACATAATCGTTATGAACTTATATTCAGAAGTAGTGGAGGTCGCTTATAAACGATCGCGTTAAGTAAATTCCTGGCAGGAGTATCATGCGTTTTCATAGTTACGAATGCCTTGTCAATGCTTATGATTTTCATAAAGCTTAATGATCTTTGATTGTATCTCTATTATCCGCTTTCATGTAAGGAACTTTTGAAGAATAATTTGATTGCGATGTGCTATTTCCGTCCAATTCAATAACTTAAGGAAAATCTGAGGGTTAATTTAAGCATACCTAATTAATTTGGGGTGTTGAGGTTCATGGTTTATTGGAAAAGCAACTGGAAATTGATTTGTATGCAAGTGTGTCATGTGTGGAGAAAGACCCTCTAGCTAGCCCATCATCCATTCAACTCACCAGTTTCGTGCCCAAATCTGTCTAAGTCTTTAGTTTACTTGTTTTACTTTAAATTCGTCTAAAACCCAATCCCCTTTATTTTCTTGTGTCAACTTAGTTAGTATCTGTCTAAACTTGTGTCTTTTAGTGTTTTGAGTCAAGTAAAGTTAGGAATTCGTCCAAAGCACTCCCTAGTGTCTGTTTTGAGTCTATTTGGCTGTTTTAAGCTGTTTTGAGTCTTTTAAGTTTGTTTTGAGTCTTGTGAGTCTTAGTTTGTGTTTTTAAGTCAGTTTTACATAGATTAGCAATCCCTCCTAATCCCCGGTGTAGAACGATCCCTACTTGCATCTTTACTACCATTGCTGGGGATTAGCAACTTTGCTAATCCCCCTTTGTTTCTTTTTCGTGTCTTTTGTTTTTGTTGCTGACTTTGTTTCTGTTCGTGTCTTTTACTTTTGATATTTGATTTCATTTTCTTTCTTTGATTTTAGGTACTAGAGAAACAAGACATAGAAATTGCTACCATTCAAGCTCAATTGGCATATCTTACTTCTCAATTGTCTCATGTTTCCGAAGGAACCACAATGCACACTGTCCCTACATTTGGTCACCTAAATGAGAATGGATATGATTGGGGTTATCAAGGCCATAACCAATCAAGGGACAACATGTTTTCTAACACTTACAATTCAGATTGGAGAGATTATTCAGATTATATGTGGGGGGGAACCTCAACAATTTCAACAAGATGGGTATTGACAGCAAGATGAGGAGTTTTATTCAAGATCTATGCAGCCACCACAACCTTCCCCACAACAATTCCAATCAAATTCAAGTATGTCCATGGATATTGATGAAATTCTTAATGTACTAACTTCTTTGACGCAGGGCTCACAACAAGAAGAATATTCGCAGCCATTTGAGGAGTTCTATCAATGGCCATATGCACCACCACAGCCTCTACCACAATCTGCCCAAACAAATTCAGGTATGTCTTTGGATAATGATACGGTCATTAAGTTACTCACTTCTTTGTCTCAGGGACAAGAAAATCAAAACAAAAGGGTGGACCATTTGGAAAAGCAAATTGGGCAGATGGCGGAGTTCATGGCACAGATTCAAGAACAAAATAAACTCTCCAACGCAAACATTGTAAATCCAATGGGAGATTTTGAAATCACTGAAGCCATCACTTTGGGAAGTGCTATGGAGGTTGGAGATGACCTAAAAACGTCCAAACATAGCCTAGAAGAGGACAAGAAGTTGCTGATTGAGGAGGAGGAAGAAGACACACCCACGGCAAGGGAAGAACAACCCTTGCCGCAACCCCCTAGAGTCCCTAGGCCGTCCAACTCAGGTAATGTTGTTCCAAATTCAATTCATTCTAACCCCATTCCACCAAATGTCCTTTTTCCTTGCAGGTTTTTGATTCCAAAGAATGAAATGAGTGAAAAAGACATCGTGAAAGCCCTTCCCAAGGTGCAAAGTGATATCCCAATTCTTGGTACACCAAATCAAATTCCAGAATGTGTTGAACTGTTCGGAGAGAATTGCACATCAAAAAGAATAATTCAAGAGAAAGAAGTGGCTGGAGAATATGTAGAAGGCATCAAAGAGGATGTTCATGAGACAACAAAGCCCAAAGAAGTTGAATTTTATGACACGGGACAAGTCACAACCATCACATTCAATCTGGCCAAGTGCAAAGTTCCTGAAACTTTCAAAGATGTGGTGTTTGTCATTGAGTTTGTGTTGGACCAAGCAAGTAAGCCATCTTCTCTAATTTCAATTTTGTTTTCTACTAACTTGCTGATTTTAATGATTCAGGCACCCACACTAGAATTTAAACCATTGCCCGATCATTTCAAGTATCACCGTCCACTCAAAGATCAATCCATGCATTCGAAGAAGGGAGACCTAGGAATCGCCCCACAATCAGATTTGCGTTCCTAAACCCTTCTCTTTACTGCATTTATTTTGCTTTGATTAGTTCGTTGTTTGTTTGTTTGCTTTCTATGAGTTTATGCTTGAAACATTGAGGACAATGTTTGATTTAAGTGTAGGGGTAAACAAAGTGTTTTCATGAAAAATTCATAATATTTTATCACTTATCACTTCTAGAGTTGTTACTCACGGTTTTTAAGTGTTTTTAGTGTGTTTTGAGGTGTTTTTGTGTGTTTTGAAGTAAAAATACGAAAATTTGAAAAAAAATCAGTTTTTGAAGTGTTTTTAGAGTCATTTTGGTGTGTTTGTGTCATAGGTACCTTCCAACACATTGATGAGGATTTGGTTTTTAATTACATGACTGTTAAAGAAAGTTAGGAACATGGATGGAAGTTTGATATGCTCTTGGTTTATGCTTAGTTGTAGTTGTTGTTTACGAATTCAAATTTGATCACAAAAGGATAAAAATCAGTTTTTGTAACATGCTTGAAGGAAGGAACTCAAACTAATGCTACATCCCTGAGTGACTTAAGCTTATACTTCTTTTGGAGAGTTATTAATCTGTGATTCTGATAGGAGCATATTTATGCGACTTTATTAGCTTGTTTCCTTGCATTTACTTAGTTAGTTTCCATTTATTATAGTGATTTAAGCTATTTTCGTATGTTTGTAGGTCCAAATGGTAAAAGTGGCAAGAAAGTGCAATTTGGAGCATTTTGGGCTTAGAATGGATATCACATGCATGGAGCAAGGTGGATGGATGAATTTGAAGTTCAAGAGAGGCTAGGAATGTGCAAAAGAGTTGAAGAAATTAATCCAAGACAAAGAAGATAAGGAATTAGCTCAAAAGAAGGAGGCATTATACGAAACATTATCCAAATAACCTTATCTTATCCAAACCTTATCTTAGCCTTATCTTATCTTATCCTATCCTAATCTTTTTCACCTTAATTCCAGCTGCAAGGGGACCTAAAAACCTGATTTCTAGAAGGTTTACCTGTTCCTAAAAAGGTGCCGCACCTTATCCCTTGTTCTTCTAGAAATCAGCCACAAAACATGCTTTCTAGAAGACTTATCCCTTGTCCTATAAATCTGGCGCCTCTCCCTCATCTAGAAGCTCTAGAACCTGCAATCCCTTTCCTCCTAGGATTGTGCAATCCTTTTCCCTTCAGATTTTGGTGCACCTTAGTCCTTTTCTCACCCAATTTCGTGCCTTCCCTTCTCCCTATAAATACAACCCTTTGTGCCGTATAAATAACCACTCATCCTTCATCATAACACACCTACATCCATCCACCACCACAATTCACACCATATACACAGAAATTCATCAAGTGCCGCAGCAAGGAAGGAATGAGAAGAGGAGCTTTGTGCCGTGCCACCATCCAAGGGAGTGCCGTAGCCTACTTTGGAGTGTTGGAGCGTTTCTGGGTTTTTTCTATCCTTAGTTTTAGTTCAATGTTTATTTTAGATTGCTTTTCAACTATGTTAGACATGTGGAACTAATTTCTTTTTAGTTAGAGGTGAATTCAAAGCCATGATTATATGTTTTATATGAACTGATTACGTCCAGTTATTGTTTCTTGAGTCTTGAATGTGATTTGCTTATCTGAGTTATAAAAACTTGTTTATGTATGTGGACTAAGGGTCGACACTTAATTTGTATGCATGAACTTGATGCTAGAGTATAAGGGAGTTTCACCTAATCGTTATGAACTTATATTAACAAGTATTGGAAGTCACTAGTCATGATTGTGTTAAGTAAATCTTAGGCAGGAGTATCATGCTTTTCATAGTTACGAATGCCTCGTCAATGCTTATGGTTTTCAAAGAACTTAATGACCTTTTTTTATCATGCTTTTCATAGTTAGGGAACTTGATAAGGATAATTTGGTTGTGATGTGTATTCCATCCAATTCAATGAGTTAAGGAAAATCTGATGGTTAATTTGTGCTATCACGGTTAACTTGGGGTGTTGTCATTCATAGTCTAAAAGGAATAATAACTGGAAATTGGTTTGTATGCATATGTCATGTGTGGAGAAGGACCCTCTAACTAGCCTTTCACCCTTTTCAATTCACCAAATTTGTTTTATAAAGTGTTTTATGCAAAGTTTCAGTTTTAAGTTTTAAATTCGTCAAAAACAATTCCCCTTTCATTGAGTCTAGTTATTTGAGTCAAAATCTGTTTTCTTTTAGTTTTTTTTAGTCAAGTTAAGTTTGATTTTCGTTGGAATCACTTGTTAGGTCTAGAATTGAGTCTTTTTTATTGCTTGTTGCTGTTTTGAGTGTTTTGAGTCAGTTTTGAGTCTATAAACTCTAATTTAGTGTTTTTAAGTCTTATATTTGTTGATTAGCATCCCTAGTTAATCCCCGGTCTAGAACGATCCCTACTTACATCTTTACTACAATTGTCAACAATAGGGCTTAATTTGTGTGTCAAGTTAATTTTCACATCAAATTTTGGCGCTGTTGCCGGGGATTAGCAAAATTGCTAATCTCCCTTTGTTTCTGTTCGTGTCTTTTACTTTTGATATTTGATTTAGTTTTCTTTCTTTGGTTTTAGGTACTAGAGAAGCAAGACATGGATATTGCTAACATTCAAGCTCAATTGGCAAATCTTACTTCTCAGTTGTCACAGTATGCCGAAAGGACCACAATGCAAAGTGTCCCTACATTTGGTGCGTCTTATAGGCAAGAATATCAAACAAATCAACGTCCACAAAGAGGTTGGGAGAATGTCAATGCCTGGGGGTATCAAGATCATAATCAATCAGGGAACAATTTGTTTTCCAACATGTACAATTTAGATTGGAGTGATCATTCAAACTCTATGGGGTGGGAATCTCAACAATTTCAACAAGAAGGATATTGACAGCCATATGAGGAGTTCTATTCAGGACCTGCGCAGCCACCATAACCTCATATACAATATGACCAACCAAACTTAGGTTCGTCAATAGATTATGATCAAATTCTTGATGAATTAATTTCTTTGGCGCAGGGCTCACAAAATCAAGCCAAGGAGACTCAACGAGGAGAATATTGGCTGCCATATGAGGAATTCTATACAACGCCTATGCAGCCACCACAGCCTCCCCCACAACAATTCCAATCGAATTCAAGTATGTCCGTGAATTATGATGAAATTCTTGATGTACTAACTTCTTTGGCGCAGGGCTCACAACAAGAAGAATATTTGCAGCCATTTAAGGAGTTCTATCAATGGCCATATGCACCATCACAGCCTCCACCACAATCTTCCCAACCACATTCAGGTTCGCTATTTGATAATGATCAAGCTATTCAATTATTAACTTCTATAGCGCAGGGATTACAAAATCAAATTAATTGAATAGCGAATCAAGACAAGGAGATGAGCGACATGAAGAAGCAAATAGGGCAGATTTCAGAGTTCTTTGGGCAGTTTCGAGAAGAAGGTAAACTGCCTAGTTCAACCGTTGTAAATCCAATGAGAGATTTTGAAATCACTGAACCCATCACCCTGGGAAGAAATATTGAGGTTGAAGCTGACCCAGAACCGTCCAAACACAGCCCGAATGTGGATGAATTATTGTTGCTAGAAGAAAATGAGGAGGCCACACCTACGGCAAGGGTAGAACAACCCTTGTCGCACCCCTTAGAGTCCCTAGGCCGTCCAACTCTGGTAATATTGTTCCAAACTCAATTCATTTGAACCCCATTCCACCAAATGTCCCTTTTCCTCGCAGGTTCATGATTTCCAAGAATGAAGAAAGTGAAAAAGGCATCGTGGAAGCCTTCCCAAAGGTGCAAAGTAGTACCCAAATTCTTGATACACCACAACAAGTCCTAGATTGTGTTGAACTATTCGAAGAGAATTGTACATGAAGAAGAATGATTCAAGAGAAAGTAGTGGCTGGAGAATATGTAGAATGCATCAAAAAGGATGTTCATGAGACAACAAAGCCCAAAGAAGTTGAATTTTATGACACGGAACAAGTCACAACCATCACATTCAATCTGGACAAGGATGCAATTTCTGAAACTTTCGAAGTGGTGTTTGTCAATGAGTTCTTGTTGGAGCACATAGGTAAGCCACCTCCCCGAATTTCAATTTTGTTTTATACTAATATGTTGTTGATGATTCAGGCACCCACTCTAGAATTTAAACCATCGTCGGATCATTTCAAGTATCACCTTCCATTCAAAGATCAACTCCATGTCGTGGGACCTAGTGAAGCATAATTGAAGGATTCGTCCAGCTAGAAGACGTTAAAGCAAGTGCTTCTTGGGAGGCAACCCATGCAAATAAGAAGAACTAGGAAGCTCCGGCATCACAACCAGATTTGCGTTTCTAACCTTACTCTTTATTGCTTTTACTTTGCCGTTATTCTCGTGTTTGTTAGTTATGATGTTTGCTTGTTTGTGTGATAGTCTATGTTTGAAATATTGCGGACAATGTTTGGTTTAAGTGTTGGGGGGGGGGGGGTAAACAAAGTGTTTTCATGAAAAATTCGTTGGATTTTGTCACCTATCACTTCTAAAGTTGTTACTCACTGTTTTAAGTGTTTTTAGTGTGTTTTGAAGTTTTTTAATGTGTCCTACAGCAGAAAATCCAAAAATTTACAAAAAAAATCGAAAAAAGTTTGAAAAATACAAAAAAGTCGTTTTTGTGTGTTTGTTTGTGTCTTAGGGTACCTTCCAACACAATGATGAGGATTTGGTTTTTAATTGCATGACTGTTAAAGAAAGTTACAAACATGGATGAAAGTTTGATATGCTCTTTGGTTTATGTTTAGTTGTAGTTGTCATTTACAAATTCACGTGTAATCACAAAAGAAAAAAAAATCAGTTTTTGTAACATGCTTGAAGGAAGAAACTCAAACTAACGCTACAACCTTGAGAGACTTGAGCCTATACTTTGTTTGGAGAGTTATTAATCTTGACATTCTTGTTTTCTAAAGTTGTTGCATGATGTCATTATTTCTTTACTTGGTTGCTACTTAGAATGCGTTTTCATCACTATAGTTCCAAATACTAGAACTCATGCCCGTTTCATTCAAAGCATAAAATTGATTGCAAAACAAATAACAAGATGAAGTTGTTAGTTAAACGAGAGCTAAAAAGCCTTATCCTTTGCATATGTTTTGTAGGTTTAACCCCTTTGAGCCTTAGTTAGCCTATTTTCTTTGTTAGCCACATTATCCTTACCTAGCCTAGTATAGGACTATCCATACCCTTGTTCTTAAAGGATAGTGAAGCATGACTTAGAGGGAATTCCTTTTGATCGACATTATGCAGAAAAATAAGTGTGGGGGAAGGTTTTTAGTGGTTTGGGTGCCAAGTAAAGAAAGGAAAAACGTGAAAACGAAAAAAAAAAGAAAAGAAAAGAAAAGGAAACGAAAGGAAAAGAAGTTTCAAAATAAGTGAGATTGAGCTCACAAGTGTCGGTTGTTGAAGAAAGGGTCCAAAAGCTTGAATCTGGCCCTAAAAGTTGTATGAATCTCCCATTTGTGTCAAAGTTGGTTTCTGCAATCAAAAGTGAATTCTAAGTGTTGATTTCATTACTAATACGCTTAGCCCCGTTACAACCCTTGACTTCTATCTTGATTGTTATGTGTTTCAATAATGTGGAGTTTGGGATTGGTATGAGCATATGGAATCCCTGGTTCTTGCGTCTAAGTAGTGGCATTCCATTCATGATATCACATATATACATGATGTGTTAATAATTCCAGAAAATACCTTCTTTGTTATAACGTATGTGAGTGTTTAGTCTACATGTTTACATCAATCTTCTCACATATACCTAGTGTAGGAAGTGTAGTCATAAAATCTGTGTGAAAATACAGAGTGTATCCGATGAGGAATTGAGTGGATTCTTTAAGGCATGTTACTACATTCAAAACATTGTTTTAAATTGATTAAATGCGAGCTAGTGCGTGGCTACTATGATTAAGTATGAGTTCGAGGGTAGGGATGACTAAAATTTGTGTAAGTAGTGATTTTTAACGTGTCGTGTTTCAGATTCTTTGTTTTCTAAAGTCGTTGCATGATCTCATTATTCTTTGCTTGGTTGCTACTTAGAATGCATTTCATCATTTTAGATCCAAATACTTGATGTGATTAAAGTTAAGCACACAAATTAAACCCTTTTCTTATCAATTGTAGTATAAACGCAAGTAGGGATCGTTCTGGACCGAGGATTAGGAGGGCTTGCTAATCTAACACAAACTGACTCAAATAAGTAAAACAAGACTCAAAAGACTCTAAATAGACTAGGAAGACTCAAAACAGGTTCAAAATACTCAAAACTGCTTAAAAACACTAATTGGACAGATTCTAGACACTAGACACAACTTTGGACGAAAATTGAACTAAACTTGACTCAAAACACACAAAGACACAAACTAAAACATATTCTAACTAATTGGACTCAAACAAGTGAAGGGGGATTGGTTTTAGAGTGAAACTAAGCTAAAACAAACAAAGACTTTAAACTAGGTAGATTTAGACGAAATTGGGTTTTCAGGATGGATGGTGAACTAGCTAGAGGTTTCCTTATCCACACATGATTTATATGCATATAACTTGACTTCCAGTTACGTTTTCATTGAATTACGAATGACAATGCCCCAGATTAACCGTGTCAATCACTAATTAACCCTCAGATTCTCCTAATTTCATTGAATTGGACGGACAACTCATCTACAACCAAATTATTCTCATCAATTTCCCTACATGACATCATAATAGAGACACAATCAGAGATCATTATGCTCAATGAGAATCATAAGCATTGACGAGGCATTCATAACTATGACATCATGTTACTCACACCAAGAATTGAACTTAACACGATTGTTCCAGCAACCTTTACTACTTGTGAACATAAGTTTGTAACGACTATGTGAAACTCACTTATATCCTAGCATCAAATTTATGCATGCCAATTAAGTGTCGACCCTCAACCAACAAACAGAAATAAGTTCTAATTCAAACAGTTAAGCCAATTGCATTCATACTTCAAGAATCTATAACTGAAATTTATCAAGTCATATCACACACAAAATCATGGTTTCAAAGTAGCCTCTAGCTAAAAATGAGTTTAGCCTTTCATGATTACAGCAAGACAAAGGAGAACTAATTTAAACATCGAAAACATAAGGTAGAAAACACCTAAGAACGCCCAGCACTCCAGATTGGGTGCAAAACGCTCCAAAGCTGCTCCTCCTCTCCTTCCTCCTTGCAAGGTTGCGGCACAGGTGGCTGGTAGGGTTTATGGATGGGCAAAGGTGGTGTGGATGGGTGGTGGAAGGTGTTTAGAATGGTTGAGATGCGAAGGGATGTGTAGAGAGCCTCAATCTGTGCGGCACAATTATATATATATAGGGGAAGGCTAGGTCACGGCTAGGAAGGTGTTTAGGTAGGTTTTGGACTCCTGACCCTTCTAGAAATCAGAATCCTTGAAGTTTTGGGGAATTAAATGGACCAAATAATTCTAGAATAAGGAAATAGGTGCGGCATCCCTCTAGAGCAAGGAATTAAGTATCCCAAAGTGTTTAGGACTCCTTCTAATGGCTGAAACCTTTGTGTATTTGGATTAGGAAAGTCAAGATAAGATAGGATAATGTTTTGGATAAGATGAGATAAGATTTGGATAAGATGAGATAAGATTTGGATAATGTTCCATATGTCTTGCTAACTTCTTATCTTCTTTATCTTTAACTGATTTCCTCCATCTTTTGAACTGATTTCAAGCCTTTTCATCTTCAAATTCGTCCATCAACTTGCCTCCATGCTTGCACTACCCAATCTTGGCCCAAAAATGCTCTATAATGCTCCAAATTGCTTCTTTTTGGCAATTTGACACGTAGAACCTACAAACACACGAAAATAGCTTAAACTACAAAATTAACTAAGAACTAAGGACATTAATGCATGAAAACAAGTTAACTAAGTCGCATAAATATGCTCCTATCAAATTCCCCCACACTTAGCTTTTGCTAGTCCTCAAGCAAAACGAAACAAAACAAACAAAACAAACACCAAACAAACTAGACCTTCCAACGTTCACCTCAGGGATTTCCAACACACATGACATATTCAAGATCATCATAACCATAGATTTTAGTCATCCCCACCCTCTAGCACATATTTAATCACAGTCACCATTCATTAGCTCGCATTTAACCAATTAAAACAATGTTTTGAATGTAGTAACATGCCTTAGAGAATTCACTCAATTCCTCACTAGGTACACTCTTATTTTCACTCAGATTTTCTAACTACACTCCCTATTCTAGGTATATGTGAGAAGATTGATGTAAACATGAAAACGAACACTCACATATGTTTATAACAAAGAAAGCAATTTCTGGAGTTATTAAGCATGTATTGATATGGTCTCATGAATGGAATGCTACTACTTAGATGCGAGAACCAGGGACACCATATGCTCATACCAATCCCAAACTCCACATATTAAAACACACAACACTCAAGATAGAAGTATAGGGTTGTAACGGGGCTACGGGTATTGGTTAACAAAGAAAGGTAAGGAAAACAAACGTTCTTAAAGCTAGTGAGCAAAGTAATGAATATGACACTTAGAACTCCCTTTTGAAACGCAGCCACAAACTTTGATACGTAAAGGGAAGATCACACATACTTAGGGCTGAATTCAACTTTTTGGACCCTTTCTTCAACAACCAACACTTGTGAGCTTAATCTCACTTATTTTGAACCTTTTTCACACTTTTTCACATACTTTTCTTTTTCTTTTCTTTTTCTCACGAATTTTCTTCTTCTTTTTTCTTTTTTTCTTTCCATGCCTCTTTTGATACTTTGGCACACACCCACACACAAAAATCCCTTCCCCCACACTTGTTTGCTGCCCAATAATGAACAAAGGGAATTCACTCTAGGTCATGCTTCACCATGCCTTAAGAACAAGGGTAAGGATGGTCCTAATCTAGGCTAGGTAGGGAACATGTGGGTTAACAACGAACATAGGCTAAACAAGGCTCAAAAGGGTTAAACCTACAAGATAAATGAGAAAGGGGTGCGGCTGTTTGGCTCTTGGTTCACTAAACAACTTCATCTTGTTATGTGTTATGCACTTTAATATCATGCTTTGAATGAAACGGGTATGAGTTCTAGTATTTGGAACTAAATGATGAAACGCCTTCTAAGTAGCAACCAAGCAAAGAATAACGAGATCATGCAACGACTTTAGAAAACAAGAATGCACAGATTAATAACTCTCCAAAGAACGTTTTAAGCTCAAGTTTCTTAAGGTTGTAGCGTTAGTTTGAGTTTCTTCCTTCAAGCATGTTACAAAAACTTATTTTCTCCTTTTTGATTAAACATGAATTCATGAATTATAACCATAATCAAGCATAAACCAGAGAGCAATTCAAACTTCCATCCATGTTTATAACTTTCCTTAATAGTCATGCAATTAAAAACCGAATCCTTATCATTGTGTTGGAAGGTACCGTAAGACACAAACAAACACACAAAAACAACTCTTTTTAGGTTTTTCAAAACACTTTTTCAAATTTTTATGAAATTTTTGGATTATCTTTTCAAAACACACTAAAAACACTTAAAAACAGTGAAAAACAACATGCGAAGTGATAGGTGATAAAATCCCACGAAAATCATGCAAAAACAACTTGTTTACCCCCCCCACACTTAAACCAAACATTGTCCTCAATGTTTCAAACACAAACTCACAGAAAGCAAACAGCAAACAACACAACTAACTAACATGACACACATGGCAAAGTAAATGCAATAAAGAGTAGAGTTAGAAACGTAAATCTGGGTTTGAGCCGGTTGTTCCTAGGTCTTCTTTATTCGAATGCATGGGTTGCCTCCCAAGAAGCGCTTGCTTTAACGTCTTGCAGCCGGACGATTCCTCAGTTTAAGCTCTATTGGTACCCACGGCATGGAAGGGAACTTCTTCCACAACCTGCCCCACAATGTTCTCATACAGTGGATCGATGAATGGAAGGGGATAATGATGTTTACTGATTGGTGCATTGTGTTCCCTAAGGTTCATGTAAATTCACCCACCATTGGGGATTTGCTTGGGTACCTATGTGCTGTGATGAAGTGGCAGCACTGTGAACATTTTTCTCCATGGTGCTTTCGGCCAATTCGGGCATTTTGAGGGCAGTGGCCGTATGGTCCTTGTGCTCCACTCCAATTCCCTCGTCTTGTATGGTTCTTGATGCATCCTTTGTGCTTGGTGCTGAACGGTCCGGCCCTATCTTTTTTATTTTATCAATGGCAAAACAAGAATGAACAACATTAGGATTCTCAACAGACATAGAAACATTAAATTTAATCTTATTGCCACTAAACTTCATAGTTAACATCCCCTTGGCCACATCAATCTTGGTTTGGGCTATTTTCGTGAAAGGTCTTCCAAGTAAGAATTGGCCGACTCTTCCATCTCAAGCACATAAAAATCAGCCGGAAAAATTAATTGGTCAACCTGCACCAAAACATCCTCCAAAACTCCCATTGGATAGGCATTAGAACGATCAGCTAATTGAATAACCACTCCATCATTTTTCAGTTCGCCTAAGTTCATAGATGCATAAATAGAATAAGGCATGCCATTTATTGATACACCTAGATCTAACATGGCATTTTCAAACCGAGTATTTCCTATAACACAAGGAATTGTAAAACTACCCGGATCTTTGCATTTAGGGGGCAGTTTTCGTTGCAAAACAGCTGAGACATTCTCACTTACCTGTACCACCTCTTTATTTGAAATCCTTTTCCTTTTCGTGCACAGCTCCTTTAAGAATTTGGCATACTTTGGAATTTGCTTAATTGCATCAAGGAGTGGGATGTTGACTTGTACCTTCCTAAGAGTGTCCAGAATGTCCTTTTCACTTTCCTCATTCTTTGATTGCATGAATCTGCGAGGAAAGGGTGCATCGGGCGGAATATAGTTAGAACTAATGAAATTTGAACCCAACTTACCTATGTTGGATGTTTTTGAGGGTTTAAGTGCATTGGAAGGCTGCGGCAAGGTTGGAGCAACCTTTGCTGTGGCTTTCTCTTGTTCTGCCTCCTCTTGTAACAACGTCTCGTTCTCCTTTTGGGCAGATTTGGACATTGGTGGATCGGTCCCAACCTCTTTGCCACTTCTTAAGGTCATGGCCTTGACAGATTCGAATCCTCTTTTCGGATTCACAGTGGTCGAACTAGGAAGTTTCCCATGTTCTCGAAACTGCCCCATAAATTCAACCATTTGTCTCATTTGTTTCTTCAATTCAGTCACCTCCCGGGCTTGATTTTGCACTCTTTGGCATAGTTTTGCATTTCTTTGGTTTGGTTTTGCTGCCCCTGTGCCAAAGTAGTTAGTAATTGAATAACTTGATCATTATCAAGAGACGAACCTGAGTTATTTTGGGCAGATTGTGTTTGGGATTGCATGGGTGCATATGGCTTTGGAAACATCCCAGGGGTTGATGGCCGAAATCCACCTTGTTGTTGAGGTTGTTGGGGTTCCCTCCAACGCAGATTTGGATGATCTCTCCAACCCGGATTATACGTATTTGCATATGGATCATATCGGGGCTGATTTTGGCCTTGGAACCCAACAGCGTTGGCACTCTCCCATCCTCAATTCTCAATCAATTGAGGGCAACTTTTAGAGGCATGCCCTTGTATTGTAAACACGCCACAGATTGGTGGTGGTTGTGATTTTGGTCATTCGACAACCTGAGACACAAGGAGAGTAAGATTAGCCAATTGTGATTGAATTTCAGAAATTGCACTTACCTCATTGACATGTTGCTGCCGTGGGGCCTCTCTTCGTCCAACACCTTCATATTGTTGTGCATTGAAGGCTCGGTTCGCAATTAAGGTCTTGGCAGCCACCGGCGTCTTGTCAACCAATGCACCACCCGCTGATGCATCTAGCATTTGGCGTTCAATGGGAAGGAGTCCTTCGTAGAAGTATTGAATGAACAGCTCCTCCTTCATTTGGTGTTGAGGGCATAATGCAACTAAGCCCTTAAAACGCTCATAATATGCAGGGAAAGACTCTCCTTGATTTTGCTGAATACCACTAATCCGTTTCCTCAAGAGAATGACTCTTGAAGTTGGGAAAAAATTCTCCAAGAATGCTCGTTTCATACTTTCCCAAGAAGTGATAGTTCCGGGCGCCAATTCATACAACCAATCTTTAGCCTTTTCCAACAATGAGAATGGAAAGGCTTTCGTCTTCAAAATATTCCCATCAATATTAATGGGTGTCATACTTGAGCAAACCACTTCAAATTCCTTCAAATGCTTGTTTGGATCCTCCATGGACAGCCCATGGTATTTGGGAATGTGATGCAACAAGCTAGACTTTAATTCGAACTCGTCAGTCTTATCTGGAGCTGCCTTAGGATATTGGATACATAGAGGTACTGCATTATCCAATCCCGAGGCCGAAAGCTCCTTAGTGGTTCGATTATCTGCAGCCATAACCTCTTCAACCTCGGCCTCCTCTATCTCCTCAGATTCGGCCTCTTCTCACTGCTCAACCTCGGCTTCAGAACTTGAACTAGGTGGGTGAGGTTCTGGGTTCTTTCTTTTCCTTCTCAAGGTTCGTTCAAAATTGTCGTCAAAATCCAAGATATGCTCACGAACCGTTTGAGAACTACGAGTCATAAACTAGTACCTGAAAACAAAGAAAACAAACTAGAAACAGAATCTAAACTAACACACATGAAAATAAACAAAAAGAAACAATGGGGGATTAGCAAAGTTGCGACTCCCCAGCAACGGCGCCAAAAATTTGTTGTGATTAAAGTTAAGCACACAAATTAAACCCTCTTGTTATCAATTGTAGTATAAACGCAAGTAGGGATCGTTCTGGACCGGGGATTAGGAGGGCTTGCTAATCTAACACAAACTGACTCAAATAAGTAAAACAAGACTCAAAAGACTCTAAATGGACTAGTAAGACTCAAAACAGGTTCAAAATACTCAAAACTGCTTAAAAACACTAATTGGACAGATTCTAGACACTAGACACAACTTTGGACGAAAATTGAACTAAACTTGACTCAAAACACACAAAGACACAAACTAAAACAGATTTTAACTAATTTGACTCAAACAAGTGAAGGGGGATTCGTTTTAGAGTGCAACTAAACTAAAACAAGCAAAGACTTTAAACTAGGCAGATTTAGACGAAATTGGGTTTTCAGGATGGATGGTGAACTAGCTAGAGGTTTCCTTATCCACACATGATTTATATGCATATAACTTGACTTCCAGTTACGTTTTCATTGAATTACGAATGACAATGCCCCAGATTAACCGTGTCAATCACTAATTAACCCTCAGATTCTCCTAATTTCATTGAATTGGACGGACAACTCATCTACAACCAAATTATTCTCATCAATTTCCCTACATGACATCATAATAGAGACACAATCAGAGATCATTATGCTCAATGAGAATCATAAGCATTGACGAGGCATTCATAACTATGACATCATGTTACTCACACCAAGAATTGAACTTAACACGATTGTTCCAGCAACCTTTACTACTTGTGAACATAAGTTTGTAACGACTATGTGAAACTCACTTATATCCTAGCATCAAATTTATGCATGCCAATTAAGTGTCGACCCTCAACCAACAAACAGAAATAAGTTCTAATTCAAACAGTTAAGCCAATTGCATTCATACTTCAAGAATCTATAACTGAAATTTATCACGTCATATCAGACACAAAATCATGGTTTCAAAGTAGCCACTAGCTAAAAATGAGTTTAGCCTCTCATGATTACAGCAAGACAAAGGAAAACTAATTTAAACATCGAAAACATAAGGTAGAAAACACCTAAGAACGCCCAGCACTCCAGATTGGGTGCAAAACGCTCCAAAGCTACTTCTCCTTTCCTTCCTCCTTGCAAGGCTGTGGCACAGGTGGCTGGTAGGGTTTATGGATGGGCAAAGGTGGTGTAGATGGGTGGTGGAAGGTGTTTAGAATGGTTGAGATGCGAAGGGATGTGTAAAGAGCCTCAATCTGTGCGACACAATTATATATATATAGGGGAAGGCTAGGTCACGGCTGGGAAGGTGTTTAGGTAGGTTTTGGACTCCTCACACTTCTAGAAATCAGAATCCTTGAAGTTTTGGGGAATTAAATGGACCAAATCCTTCTAGAATAAGGAAATAGGTGCTGCATCCCCCTAGAGCAAGGAATTAAGTATCCCAAAGTGTTTAGGACTCCTTCTAATGGTTGAAACCTGTGTATTTGGATTAGGAAAGTCAAGATAAGATAGGATAATGTTTTGGATAAGATGAGATAAGATTTGAATAAGATGAGATAAGATTTGGATAATGTTCCATATGTCTTGCTAACTTCTTATCTTCTTTATCTTTGACTTCTTTCCTCCATCTTTTGAACTGATTTCAAGCCTTTTTATCTTCAAATTCGTCCATCAACTTGCCTCCATGCTTGCACTGCCCAATCTTGGCCCAAAAATGCTCTAGAATGCTCCAAATTGCTTCTTTTTGCCAATTTGACACTTAGAACCTATAAACACACGAAAATAGCTTAAAATACAAAATTAACTAAGAACTAAGGACATTAATGCATGAAAACAAGTTAACTAAGTCGCATAAATATGCGCCTATCAATACTAGAACTCATATCTGTTTCATTCAAAGCATGACATTGAATTGCATAACAAATAACAAGATGAAGTTGTTTAGTGAACCAGAGCCAAACAGCTATACCCCTATTATGTTTACCCCTTTTGAGCC
The DNA here is from genome assembly GCA_024362995.1 of Heteromeles arbutifolia. Classification (NCBI taxonomy): domain Eukaryota; kingdom Viridiplantae; phylum Streptophyta; class Magnoliopsida; order Rosales; family Rosaceae; genus Heteromeles; species Heteromeles arbutifolia. The sequence goes on along the minus strand of JANCRC010000002.1, from coordinate 28,708,704 downwards.
TTATTTAGCCTATTTTCTTTGTTAGCCACATTATCCTTACCTAGCCTAGTTTAGGACTATCCATACCCTTGTTCTTAAAGGATAGTGAAGCATGACTTAGAATGAATTCCTTTTGATCTACATTATGCAGAAAATAAAGTGTGGGGGAGGGATTGGTTGTTTTAAGATCAATTGTACGTTTTGTGTCTCAAAAGAAAAGAAAACAAAGAGAAAAACGTGAAAAGAAAAGAAAAGAAAAAGAAGTGGTTGAAAAGAAATAAGATTGAGTTTAAAAGTATTGATTGTTGAAGAAAGGGTCCAAAAGTTTGAATTTGACCCTTAGTGTTGCATGAATCTTGCATTTTTGTTTAGAGTTGGTTTCTGCACTCAAAAGTGAATTCTAAGTGTCAATTTCATTACTTTGCTTACTATTTCTTTAAGAACCTTTGTTTTTCCTTACCTTTCTTTGTTAGCCAATACCTTTAGCCCCGTTACAACCCGTTGACTTCTATCTTGAGCGTTATGTGTTTCAATATGTGGAGTTTGAAATTGGTCTGAGCATATGGAATCCCTGGTTCTTGCATCTAAGTAATAGCATTCTGTTCATGTGATCGTATACATATGTGCATTAATAATTCCAGAAAGTGCCTTCTTTGTTATAAACATATGTGAGTGCTAGTCTACATGTTTACATCAATCTTCTCATATATACCTAGTGTAGGAAGTGTAGTCAGAAAATCTGTGTGAAAATAGAGTGTATATCTGGTAAGGAATTGAGCAAATTCTCTAAGGCATGTTACTACATTCAAAATGTTGCTTTAATTGATTAATTGTGAGCTAGTGAATGGTGACTGTGATTAAGTATGAGTTTAAGTGTAAGGATGACCAAAATCTGTGTAAGTGATGATTTTTAATATGTCATGTGCATTGGAAATCCCTAAGGCAAATGTTGGAAGGTTTAGATTGTGTTTTGTTTCTTTTGTTTTGCTCAAGGACTAGCAAAAGCTAAGTGTGGGGGTATTTGATAGGAGCATATTTATGCGACTTGGTTAACTTATTTCCTTGCATTTAGGTTGTTAGTTCTTAGTTATTTTAGTATTTTAAGCTATTTTCGTGTGTTTGTAGGTCCAAAGGGCTAAAGTGGCAAGAAACTGCATTTTGGTGCCTTTTGGAGCAGTTTTGAGCTTGGAATGGATAGCACATGCTTAGAGCAAGGTGGATGAACGAAATTGATGTTCAAGAAGGATTAGGAATGTGCTTGAAGACTTAAGTCAAAGATTTTGAAGAAAGGAATCCGTTTAGAAGAAGGAATGTTAGCCAAGTTTCCTAATTTGGTCCTAATCCGAATTTACCTAAGTTCCAGCTGCAAAAAGGATCCCTAAATATTGTAGGACATTTAATTACCTGATTTTAGAACATTTAAACTCATTCCTTTAGAGTGCCACACAAATCTTTCTAGAAATCCCTTTCCTTGCCTTGCAAGGCATCCTCATTCCCTTTTAAATTCCTGCCGCATATCCTTGTTTCCCTTTTCCGTTTGGGATTCTGATTAATTACCCTTTTCCTTGTGGATTTGGTATGCAAATCGGATTCCAAATTTAATAAATTTGTGGCCCTCCCTTGCTCTATAAATAACTCAATATGCCGCAACCTTTGGGAGATCTACCCTTCACCATAACTCACCTACATCCATCCATTCACTACCAAACACATTCCCAACCATTCCTTTATACAAATAATCACCCAATCTTAACCCTAACCCTTAATAAAACAGATAAAACAGATAAGTAAATCACATCCACGATTCAACACACAAGAACAAGTTCTTAATAAAACAGATAAGTAAATCACATCCACGATTCATGAAATCATAACTGGAGGAAATCAATTCATATAAAACATATGTCCATGGCTTTGAATTCACCTCTAACTAAAAAGAAATTAGTTCCACATGTCTAACATAATTGGAAAGAAAATTAAATTAAACATTGAACCAAAACTAAGGATAGAAGGAACTAGAAACGTCCCAGCCCTCCAATGGCAGATTTTGAACCCCCTTTGAATGGCTAAGTACGCATAAATCTCCAAGACTTCTCCAGGAAACCTGTGGCACTCTCTCTAAAACTCTCTCTGAAATAGATGGATGTGTATATGGGTGGGTAACCTTGCAGAAAAATTTGATTGCGATGCGCTATTTCCATCCAATTCAATGACTTAAGGAAAATCTGAGGGTTAATTTAAGCGTACCTAACTAATCTGGGGTGTTGAGCTTCATGGTTTATTGGAAAAGCAACTGGAAATCGATTTGTATGCAAGTGTGTCATGTGTGGAGAAGGACCCTCTTGCTAGCCTATCATCCATTTACCAGTTTCGTGCCCAAATCTGTCTAAGTCTTTAGTTTACTTGTTTTACCTTAAATTCATCTAAAACCCAATCCCCTTTACTTTCTTGTGTCAACTTAGTTAGAATTTGTCTAAACTTGTCTTTTTTAGTGTTTTGAGTCAAGTAAAGTTAGGAATTCGTCCAAAGTACTACCTAGTGTCTGTTTTGAGTCTATTTCGCTGTTTTGAGTCTTTTAAGTTTGTTTTGAGTCTTGTGAGTCTTAGTTTGTGTTTTTTAGTCAGTTTTACATAGATTAGCAATCCCTCCTAATCCCCGGTCTAGAACGATCCCTACTTGCATCTTTACTACAATTGTCAACAAGAGGGTTTAATTTGTGTGCTGTTTTACATCGCATCAATAGGATGCTCAACGCCCCAATCAAGAAGGATCATTATCCCTTACCATTAATAGACCCAATGCACGAGCATTTTGAGGAGCATGTCATGGAGGAAATATCCCTCCAGGCCGTGGGCTCTATGGAAACTTAAATGGAGGTATCGTCCAGCTGCACGACGTTAAAGCAAGCGCTTCTTGGGAGGCAACCCATGCATTCAACTAACGAACAATGGAAGTTTCACTCCACATCCAAATTTGCATTCCTAAACCCTTCTCTTTACTGCTTTCATTTTGCTTTGATTAGTTAGTTGTGTTATTTGTTTGCTTTCTGTGAGTTTATGCTTGAAACATTGAGGACAATGTTTGATTTAAGTGTTGGGGGGGGGGGGGGGGTAACAAAGTGTTTTTGATGCAAATTCGTGGGATTTTATCACCTATCATTTCTAAGGTTGTTTCCCACTGTTTTTAAGTGTTTTTAGAGTGTTTTGGAGTGTTTTAGTGTGCTTTGAAGTAATCATACGAAAATTTGAAAAAAGTCTTGAAAAATACCAAAAAGAGTTGTTTTAGAGTCGTTTTTGTGTGTTTGTGTCTTAGGTACCTTCCAACACAATGATGAGGATTTGGTTTTTAATTGCATGACTGTTAAAGAAAGTTACAAACATGGATGGAAGTTTGATATGCTCTTGGTTTATGCTTAGTTGTAGTTGTTGTTTACGAATTCAAATTTGATCATAAAAGGATAAAATTAGTTTTTGTAACATGCTTGAAGGAAGGAACTCAAACTAACGCTACAACCCTGAGAGACTTGGGCCTGTACCTTCTTTGGAGAGTTATTATTCTGTGATTCTTTGTTTTCTAAAGTCGTTGCATGATCTCATTATTCTTTGCTTGGTTGTTACTTAGAATGCATTCGTATCATGATAGAACCAAATGCTAGAACTTGTATCCGTTTCATTCAAAGCATGACATTGAATTGCATAACACATATCAAGATGAAGTTGCTTAGTGAATCACCAAAGCCAAACAGGGGTACCCCCTTGTGCATTTGTGTTGTAGGTTTAACCCCGTTGAGCCTTGTTTAGCCTATGTTCTTTGTTAACCACATTCTCTCTACCTAGCCTAGTATAGGACTATCCATACCTTTGTTCTTAAAGGATAGTGAAGCATGACTTAAAATGAATTCCTTTTGTTCTACATTATGCAGTAAATCAAGTGTGGCAGAGGGAATGGTTGTTTAAGCTCAATTTTACGTTATGGGTTTCAAAAGAAAAGAAAAAGAAGAGAAAAACATGTGAAAAGAAGTAAAAAATTGTGAAAAGAAAGAAAAAGAGTTTGAAATAAGTGAAAAAGAGTTCACAAGTGTTGGCTGTTGAAGAAAAGGTCCAAAACATTGAATATGGCCCTAAAATGTGTAAATCTCCCCTTTTTGGTTAAAAGTTGATTTCTGCATTCGAAAGTGTATTCTAAGTGTGATTTCATTGCTTTGCTTACTATTTCTCTAAGAACTTTTGTTTATCCTTAACCTTTCTTTGTTAGCCAACACCCTTAGCCTCGTTACAACCCTTAAACTTCAATCTTGAGTGTTGTGTGTTTCAATATGTGGAGTTCAAAATTGGTATGAGCATATGGAATCCCTGGTTCTTGCATCTAAGTAGTAGCATTCCGTTAATGAGATCATATTCATTCATAACTCCAGAAAAGTGCTTTCTTTGTTACAACATATGTGAGTGTTCGTTTTTATGTTTACATCAATCTTCTCACATATACCTAGTGTAGGGAGTATAGTTAGAAAATCTGAGTGAAAATTGAGTATTTATCTAGTAGGGAATTGAGGGAATTCTCTAAGGCATGTTACTACATGCAAAAAGTTGTTTTAATTGGTTAAATGCGAACTAGTGAATGGTAACTGTGATTAAATATGAGTTCAAGTGCATGGATGACCAAAATCTGTGTAAGTGATGATTTTTAATATGTTATGTGCATTGAAAATCCTTGAGGTAAATGTTGGAAGGTTTAGATTGTGTTTTGTTTCTTTTGTTGTTTTGTTTTGCTCGAGGACTAGCAAAAGCTAAGTGTGGGGGTATTTGATAGAAGCATATTTATGCGACTTAGTTAGCTTATTTCCTTGCATTTAGGTTGTTAGTTCTTAGTTATTTTAGTATTTTAAGCTATTTTCTGTGTTTGTAGGTCCAAAGGGCTAAAAGAGCAAGAAAGTGCATTTTGGTGCATTCTGGAGCAGTTTTGGGCATTGGAAGGATAACACATGCTTGAAGCGAAGTGGATGGACGAAATTGAAGATCAAATGAGCTTAGGATTGAATGAAGATGAAGAATTGGATTCAAGACAAATGAAGAATGAAGAGTTCAAAATTGGAAGCCAAAGTTTCTAAAGTTGGAAGTTTATATTCTTGGAGGTTTCCATTCTTGAAAGTTTCTATTCTTGGCTGGGAAGTTTCCTAATCCTTCCTCACCTATGTTCTCGCCATAAAAGGATTCCAAAATATGTTAGGGCACTTAATTACTTGTTCTAGAAGTCCTAAACTTGCCCTAAATTCCTTGCCGCACCAAATCTGCCCAAACACATCACACTTGCCCTAAGTGTTGCATGAATATCCCCATTGTGTTTAAAGTTGGTTTCTGCATTCAAACGTGAATTTTTGAAGTGTTGATTTCATTGCTTTGCATACTATTTCTTTAAGAACTTTTGTTTATCCTTAACCTTTCTTTGTTAGCCAATACCCTTAGCCCTGTTTCAACCCTTAGACTTCTATCTTGAGTGTTGTGTGTTTTAATATGTGGAGTTTGAAATTGGTATGAGTATATGGAATCCCTGGTTCTTGCATCTAGTAGCATTCCATTCATGAGATCATATTCATTCATAACTCCAGAAAAGTGATGTCCTTGTTATAACATATGTGAGTGTTCGTTTTCATGTTTACATCAATCTTCTCACATATACCTAGTGTAGGGAGTGTAGTTAGAAAATCTAAGTGAAAATTGAGTGCATATCTAGTAAGGAATTGAGGGAATTCTCCAAGGCATGTTACTACATTCAAATTGTTGTTTTAAATGATTAAATGGAAGCTAGTGAATGGTGACTGTGATTAAGTATGAGTTCAAGTGTAAGGATGACCAAAATATGTGCAAGTGATGATTTTTAATATGTCATGTTCATTGGAAATCCTTGAGGTAATTGTTGGAAGGTTTAGATTGTGTTTTGTTTGTTTCGTTTTGCTTGAGGACTAGCAAAAGCTAAGTGTGGGGGAATTTGATAGGAGCATATTTATGTGACTTAGTAAGCTTGTTTTCATGCATTTAGGTTGTTAGTTCTTAGTTATTTTAGTGTTTTAAGCTATTTTCGTGTGTTTGTAGGTCCAAAGGGCTAAGATGGCAAGAAAGGGCATTTTGGTGCAGTTTGGAGCAGTTTTGGGCATGGAATGGATAGCTTATGATTGGAGCCAAGTGGATGGACAAAATTGAAGACAAATGAAGGAAAAGTTTCCAAATCTACAAAGTTTCCAAATTTGCCAAGTTTTCATTTTCGGCTTTTAACTTTCCTAATCCTAAGTTACCTAAGTTCCAGCCAAAAAGGGGTTCCTAAAACATGTTAGGGTGCCTAATTACATGTTTTTAGAAGAACCTTCCCTTAAGGTTGCCGCACCCCTCTATCCCTTTCCCCTTCCTTGTCGTGCAAGGGAGGCCTTTCTTCCCTAAATTCTGAATCAAAACACATTCCCTTTTTGTTTCCAAGACCTTGCCGCACAAGGGAGAGGGTTCTTTCCTATTTTCTGCCTTAAAAGCACATTCCATTTCTCTAAAGTTTCTGCCGCACCTCCCTTGCTTGTTTTGAATTAATTTCTCGACCCTTACTTGCCTATTTCCCTTTGATTTCTGACTTTTAATTCTTGTGGGATAAAATAGCTAAGTTTGATTTCCTAAAACCCTAAATAAATCATCTTTGCCGTGGCCTTGGACTATAAATACATAAGTTCCACAACCTCAATTTCTCTACACTTTCTGCTGCAGCTTATCCCTATCCATTCCGTCCACCTAGCTACCTATCCATCCTCTACCACCCATCACCCTCCATCCTTCACCATAACTCACCTACATCCATCCACCACCACACTTCACCACTAAAACCTTCACCCAAACTTTGTGCCGCAGCAAAGAAGAAGAAGGAAGACTCTTGGACGTGCTTGCCATTCAAGTTGGATTGCTGGAACGTTTTTAGGTGTAATCCATCTTTTGTTTTCAATGTTTAATTTAATTTCTCTTTGTTTTGCTGTGAACATGAGAAGCTAAATTCCTTTTGGCTAGGGGGAATTTCAAAGCCATGAACATATTTGCAATATGAATTGATTACTTCCAGTTATGATTTCTGGTGTGAAATTATATGACACTCAAATTAAAACCCTATGGTTGTAGTACATGCAAGTAGGGATCATTTAAGGCCGGGGACTAGAAGGGATGCTAATCTGCTTAATTTAAACTTTGAAACACTAAACTAGACTCAGAAACAGAAAACTAGACTCTTATGACTCAAAATTGACCAAATTGACTCAAAACAACAAAACTAAGTTAAATAGACTCAAAACAGATACTAGAGAGTGATTTGGACGAATTCTAAAACTAACTTGACTCAAGATCCTAAATGGGGACAGATTTGAACGAATTTAACAAAACTAAACCACAAATAAGAACTGAGGGGGTTTTTGGACGAATTTACCGAAACTAAGTAAATTGCAGCAAACAAAGTAAGTTAAAACGAAATTAAGGTGAATTCGAGGGTGAAAAACTAGTTAGAGGATCCTTCTCCACACATGAAACATATGCACATAAATTGATTTCCAGTATTGTTTCTTTAAACCATGAATGACAATGCCCCAAATTAATCGTGAGCACAAATTAACCTTTATATTTTCCTTAATTCATTGAATTGGATGGATAACGCATTGGCAACCAAATTATTCTAATCAAGTTCCCTATATGAACTGCATAATAGAGATACATATCAAAGATCATTAAGTTCCACGAAAATCATAAGCATTGACAAGGCATTCGTAACTATGAACTGCATAATACTCTTGCCAAGAATTTACTTAACACAATTGTGACTAGCAACCTCCACTACTTGTAAATATAAGTTCAAAACGATTAGGTGAAATTCCCTTATATTTTAGCATCAGATTCCTGCATGCAAACTAAGTATGCATCCTTAATCAACACACAAGAATAAGTTCGCAATCAATCAGATAAGTAAATCACATTCATGTTTTACGAAACAATAACTGAAGGTAATCAATTCATAGAAAACATATGTCCATGGCTTCGAATTCACCTCTAACTAAGAAAAGACTTAGTTACAGATGTTCATAACAATTGAAAAGCAATCTGAAATAAACATTGAAACTAAAACAAGGGAAGAGTCTTAGAACTCCAGTGGTTGCACGTGGCTTGCGGCACAAAGTCCTCCTCCTCCAATGGAAGCCACGCAAAGCTTCTTCTTCTCCCAAGGCTGCGCAAAACGTGTTTTTGTGTATGTATGGTGATGGCAGCGAGTTATGATGAAAAATATGGATGTGATGTGTGTTCTAAGGGGTGGTCACCTACGGCAAAGCCTCTAAATATGTATATATAGGCAGGGCAAACCCTAGGGAAATCAGACTAGGACTTGGACTTCGCATAAGTAAACGATTAGGGCCCTAAGGTATGGTACAAGGCTTAAATCCATCAGGAAAAGGGTTTAGCCCAATTAATTTCTGAAAAAGCTTTGCACAATCCAAATCCACAAGGGAATAGGCTGATTAAATCAGAATCTAAGAGGGAAAAGGATTGGAAAGGTGCGGCAGGAATTGGAGGGGAAGGGGGTGGAGTGCAAGGCAAGGCAAAGGCCTTCTAGAAAGGTTTGGGGCCCCAGATTTGTGGGTATTCTAGAAACAATGTTGTTTGTGGCTGGGTTCTAGAAGAACAAGGGCTAAAACATGTGGCACCAATGTAGGAAAAGATAAGGCTTTCTAGAAAGGACATAAGATAGGTTTCTAGAAGGAACAAGACATAAAACATGTAGCATGTTTTTAGGAACATGTTTGTGTCTTCTAGAACATGTTTGGATAATGTTTCGAATAATGTTCTATGTTTCTTGCCGATTCCTTATCTTTTTTGTCTTGAATTTAATTCTCCAGATTTGTAGCATGTTTCTAGCCTCATTTGATCTTCAAAAACGTCCATTCCTTGTGCTTCATATGCATGCTATCCATTTCAGCCCAAAAGTGCTCCAAAATGCACTTTCTTGCCAACTTTGTCATTTGGACCTACAAACGCACAAAAATAACTTAAAACACTCTAACAAGCAATAACTATATAAGTAAATGCGAGAAAACATACTAACTAAGTCGCATATATATGCTCCTATCAAATTCCCCCACACTTAGCTTTTGCTAGTCCTCGAGCAAAACAAAACAAACAAAACACAACCTAAACCTTCCAACGTTCATCTTAGGGATTTCCAATGAAACATGACATATTAAAAATCATCACGTACACAGATTTTAATCATCCTTACCTTCTAACTCATACTTAATCGTAGTAGCCACTCACTAGCTCGCATTTAATCAATGAAAACAACATTTTGAATGCAGTAACATGCCTTAGAGAATGCACTCAATTCCTCACCGGATATACACTCTATTTTCGCACAGATTTTCTTACTACACTCCCTACACTAGGTATATGTGAGAGGATTGATGTAAACATGAAAACTAACACTCACATATGTTATAACAAACAAGGCACTTTCTGGAATTATTAATACAACATGTATATGATCTCATGAACGGAATGCTACTACTTAGATGTGAGAACCAGAGACACCATTTGCTCATATCAATCTCAAACTCCACATTATTGAAACACATAACAATCAAGATAAAAATCTATGGGTTGTAACGGGGCTAAGGGTATTGGCTAACAAAGAAAGGTAAAAGATAAACAAAAGTTCTTAAAGAAATAGTAAGCCAAGCAATGAAATCAACACTTAGAATTCACTTTGAATTGCAGAAACCAACTTTGAACACAAAGGGAAGATTCACACAACTTTTAGAGCCAGATTCAATCTTTTGGACCCTTTCTTCAACAACCAATACTTGTGAGCTCATTCTCACTTATTTTGAAACTTCTTTTCTTTCTTTTTCTTTTCTTTTCACGTTTTTTTTTCTTTTTTTTTTTTTCTTTTTCGTTTTTCACACAAAACCTTCCCCCTGACTTGTTTTTCTGCATAATGTTGATCAAAAGGAATTCCCTCTAAGTTATGCTTCACTATCCTTTAAAAACAAGGGTATGGATAGTCCTATACTAGGCTAGGTAAGGATAATGCGGCTAACAAAGAAAATAGGCTAAATAAGGCTCAATGGGGTTGATCCTACAATACATATGCAAAAGGGTAAGGCTTTTTGGCTCTGGTTTAACTAAACAACTTCATCTTGTTATTTGTTATGCTAATCAATTTCATGCTTTGAATGAAACGGGTATGAGTTCTAGTATTTGGATCTATAGTGATGAAACGCATTTTAAGTAGCAACCAAGCAAAGAAATAATGAGATCATGCAACAACTTTAGAAAACAAGAATGCCAAGATTAATAACTCTCCAAATAAACGTTTAGGCTCAAGTCTCTCAAGGTTGTAGCGTTAGTTTGAATTTCTTCCTTCAAGCATGTTACAAAAACTGATTTCTTTTCCTTTGTGATTACATGTGAATTCGTAAACAACAACTACAATTAAGCATAAAGCAAAGAGCATATCAAACTTCAATCCATGTTTGTAACTATCTTTAACAGTCATGCAATTAAAAACCGACTCCTCATCATTGTGTTGGAAGGTACCCTAAGACACAAACACACAAAAACAACTCTTTTTGGTATTTTTCAAACTGTTTTTCGATTTTTGTTTCTTTTTTTGTTATATGACACAATAACACTTCAAAACACAATAAAAACACTTCAAAACAGTGAGTAACAACATTAGAAGTGATAGGTGATAAAAACCCACGAAAATTAATGAAAAACACTTTGTTTAGCCCCCCCACAGTTAAATCAAACATTGTCCTCGTTTGAACACATAGGTTGCCTCCCAAGAAGCGCTTGGTTTAACGTCTTCCAGCCGGACGATATCTTCTTTTAAGTTCCATCTTGGCCCACGGCATGGAGGCTACATCCTCCACGACATGCTCATCAAAACTTCCATACATTGGATATATAAACGGCATGCGATAGTGATCTTTGCTGATTGTGGCGTTGAGCTTCCTAAAGTCAATGTAAAGTGTCCCACCACCTTGAATTCGATTAGGTACCTTCACCAAAGAAGGTAACAACCTATTAGTCGAAATGGGAAATAGAATTGGAGGAGGAAACTCACCAATGTACTGCGATGAAGTGGCAGCACTGTCAATAGATGCACACGGTGTGCTCTCAGACAGATTTGGGGGTTTGAGGGTTGTGGCTGTGCAATCCTTGTGCTGCACTCCAATTCCCTCTTCGTTGGTGGTTCGAAATACATCCTTCTTGATTGGTGCTGAACGTTCCTGCCCTTTATTTATTTTTACATCAATGACGAAACAAGAACGAACGTCATTAGTATTCTCAACAGATTCAGAAATATTAAAATTAATCATATCGCCACCAAACGCCATAGTTACTACTCCCTTGGCCACATCAATTTTGGTTTGAGCATTTTTCATGAAAGGTCATCCAAGTAAGAGTGGCAATAGTGGAGAGTGGGCCGAGTCCTCCATGTCAAGCACATAGAAATCTGCAGGAAAAATCAAGTGGTCTACCTGCACCAAAACATCTTCCAAAACTCCTTTCGGATATGCATTAGAACGATCGGCTAATTGAATAATAACACCATCATTTTTAAGCTCTCCTAGATTCATAGATGCATAAACAGAATATGGCATGATATTAATTGATGCACCTAGATCTAGCATAGCATGTTCAAACCTTGTATTACCAATTACACAAGGGATAGTGAAACTACCTGGATCTTTGGATTTAGGTGGCAGCTTTCTTGGAAACATTGCAGAGACCTTCTCACTTACATGTACCACCTCTTTCTCCCGAATCCGTTTCCTTGTTGTACATAGCTTCTTTAAAAACTTAGCGTACTTCGGGATTTGCTTTATAGCATCAAGGAGCGGGATATTGACATGCACCTTCCTAAGGGTCTCTAGAATGTCTTGTTCATTCTCTTCGTTCCTAGCTTGCATAAACCTGCCAAGGAAAGGCAAATTTGGTGGAATTAGGTTAGAATGAGTCAAATTTGAACCACCCTTACCTGAATTGGACGGTGTGGAAGGCTTAGGAGGCTGTGGCAAGGTTGGTTCCACCCTTGTCGTGGGCTTGTCTTGCTTCTCCTCTTCAAGCAGCAACTTTTCATCTTCCTTTTGGTTTGATTTGGATGGCTTTGGGTCAGTTACAACTTCTTTTCCACATCTCAACATGATTGCTTTAGCGGTTTCAAAACCTCATTTTGGATTGACAACGGTTGAGCTTGGTAATTTGCCTTCTTCTCTGATCTGTCCCAAGAATTCTACCATTTGCCCCATTTGCTTCTCCAATTCATCCACCTTTTTGGCTTGATTTTGCATTGCTTGGGTTTGATTTTGGACTCCCTGCGTCAAAGTGGTTAATAATTGAAAATTTTGATTATTATCCATGGACGAACCTAATTTTGGTTGGGCAGATTGTGGTTGGGATGGAGTTGGTGCGAATGGCCTTGGATAAAAGCCTGGAGGTTGCTGTCAAAATCCACCTTGTTGTTGAGGTTGTTGAGGCTCCCTCCACTTGAAGTTTGGGTGATCTCTCCAGCCCGAATTGTAACTATTGGAGTATGGATCATTCTGTGGCTGATTTTGGCCTTGATAGCCCATGGCATTGGCACTTTCCCAGCCTCCATTCTCTATCAATTTAGGGCATTGATCATTGAGATGCCCCTGCATAGAGTACACTCCACATATGGCCGGACCTTGCATTTTGGATCTATAGACAACCTGTGACAAAAGAACAGTGAGATTAGCCATTTAAGATTGAAGTTCAGAAGTTGCACTTACCTTATTCACTTATTGTTGCCGTGGGGGGTCTCTTTGTCAAACTCCTTCATATTGTTGTGCGTTCAAGGCTCGGTTAGCAATTACAGTCTTCGCAACGATGAGTGTTTTGTCAACCAACGAACCACCCGCTGAAGCATCTAGCATTTGTCTCTCAATTGGAAGAAGTCCCTCGTAGAAATATTGAAGCAAAAGTTCTTCCTTCATTTGATGTTGAGGGCAGGATGCAACTAACGCCTTAAAATGCTCATAATATGCTGGAAACGATTCTCATTGGCTTTGTTGAATGCCACTAATTCTCTTCCTCAAGAAAATGACTCTCGAAGTTGGGAAAAACTTCTCTAAGAATGCTCGCTTCATGCTTTCTCATGAGGTGACAGTTCCGGGTGCCAATTCGTATAGCCAATCTTTAGATTTTTCTAAAAAAGAAAATGGAAAAGCCTTCGTCTTTAGAATGTTCCCATCGATATTGATGGGTGTCATGCTCAAGCATACTACTTCAAACTCCTTAAGATGCTTATTTGGATCTTCCATGGACAACCCATGGTACTTGGGAATATGATGCAGCAAGCTTGACTTCAACTCGAACTCATCGGTTTTGCCTGGACTTGCCCTAGGATATTGAATGCATAGGGGCACTGCATCATCAAGTCCCAAGGCTAAAAGTTCTTTGATTGTTCGATTGTCCATAGCCTTGTATGTTCTTCCTTTTCCTCTTCGTCAAACTCAGATTCAGAGCTAGAACTTGGTGGATTAGGCTCTGGGTTCTTCCTCTTCCTTCTCAACGTTCGTTCAAAATCATCATCAAATTCCAAAATATGCTCACGAACAGGTTGAGAACTACGAGTCATAAACTAGTACCTAAAACAAAGAAATCAACATAAGACACAGTCAAGAAACAAAAGAAAAACAAAGTAAAACACATGGCAGATATAAAGGAGATTAGCAAGTTTGCTAATCCCCGGCAACGGCGCCAAAATTTGGTGTGAAATTATATGACACTCAAATTAAAACCCTATGGTTGTAGTACATGCAAGTAGGGATCGTTTAAGGCCGGGGATTAGAAGGGATGCTAATTTGCTCAATTTAAAATTTAAAACACTAAACTAGACCCAGAAATAGAAAACTAGACTCTTATGACTCAAAAATGACCAAATTGACTCAAAACTAAGTTAAATAGACTCAAAACAGCTAGAGAGTGATTTGGACGAATTCTAAACTAACTTGACTCAAAATCCTAAATGGGGACAGATTTGAACGAATTTAACAAAACTAAAACACAAATAAGAACTGAGGGGGTTTTTGGACGAATTTAGCAAAACTAAGTAAATTGCAGCAAACAAAGTAAGTTAAAATGAAATTAAGTTGAATTCGAGGGTGAAAAACTAGTTAGAGGATCTTTCTCCACACATGAAACATATGCACATAAATTGATTTCTAGTATTGTTTCTTTAAACCATGAATGACAATGCCCCAAATTAATCGTGAGCACAAATTAACCATCAGATTTTCCTTAATTTATTGAATTGGATGGATAACGCATCGGCAACCAAATTATTCTAATCAAGTTTCTTATATGAACTGCATAATAGAGATACATATCAAAGATCATTAAGTTCCATGAAAATCATAAGCATTGACAAGGCATTCCTAACTATGAAATGCATGATACTTTTGCCAAGAATTTACTTAACACAATTATGACTAGCAACCTCCACTACTTGTAAATATAAGTTCATAACGATTAGGTGCAATTCCCTTATATTTTAGCATCAGATTCATGCATGCAAACTAAGTATGCATCCTTAATCAACACACAAGAATAAGTTCTCAATCAATCAGATAAGTAAATCACATTCATGTTCTACGAAACAATAACTAAAGGCAATCAATTCATATAAAACATATGTCCATGGCTTCGAATTCACCTCTAACTAAGAAAAGACTTAGTTACACATGTTCATAACAATTGAAAAGCAATTTGAAATACACATTGAAACTAAGACAAGGGAAGAAAGAACTCTTAGAACTAGAATGGTTGCAGGTTGCTTGCGGCACAAGGTCCTCTTCCTCCAATGGAAGCCACGCAAAGCTTCTTTTTCTCCCAAGGCTGCGCAAAATGTGTTTCTGTGTATGTATGGTGATTGCTGCGAATTATGATGAAAAATATGGATGTGATGTGTGCTCTAGGGGGTGGTCACCTGCGGCAAAGCCTCTAAATATGTATATATAGGTAGGGAAAACCCTAGGGAAATCAGACTAGGACTTGGACTTAGCATAAGTAAAGGATTAGGGCCCTAGGGTGCGGCACAAGGCTTAAATCCATCAGGAAAGGGGTTTAGCCCAATTAATTTCTGAAAAGGCTTTGCACAATCCAAATCCACAAGGGAATAGGCTAATTAAATCAGAATCTAAGAGGGAAAAGGATTGGAAAAGTGTGGCAGGAATTGGAGGGAAAGGGGATGGAGTGAAAGGCAAGGCAAAGGCCTTCTAGAAAGGTTTGGGGCTCCTGATTTGTAGGGATTCTAGAAACAATGTTGTTTGTGGCTGGTTTCTAGAATAACAAGGGCTAAAACATGTGGCACCAATGTAGGAAAGGATAAGGCTTTCTAGAAAGGTCATAAGATAGGTTTCTAGAAGGAACAAGACATAAAACATGTAGCATGTTTTTAGGAACATGTTTGTGTCTGGTAGAACATGTTTGGATAATGTTTCAGATAATGTTCCTTGTTTCTTACTGATTCCTTATCTTCTTTGTCTTGAATTTGTTTCTCCAACTTCTAAACACATTCCTAGCCTCATTTGAACTTCAAATTCGTCCATTCCTTGTGCTCTATATGCATGTTATCCATTTCAGCCCAAAAGTGCTCCAAAATGCTCCAAAATGCACTTTCTTGCCAACTTTGTCATTTGGACCTACAAACACACAAAAATAACTTAAAACAGTCTAATAAGCAATAGCTAACTAAGTAAATGCAAGAAAACATACTAACTAAGTCGCATATATATGCTCCTATCAATTTCGTAAATCATGAATGCAATTTACTGAACTGTTGGATTGATAACTTATTCTTGTGTGTTGATTGATGGTCAACACTTAGTTTGCATGCATGAATTTGATGCTAGAATATAAGGGAGTTTCACCTAATCGTTATGAACTTATATTCATAAGTAGTGGAGGTCGCTTATAAACGATCGCATTAAGTAAATTCCTGGTGGGAGTATCACGCGCTTTAATAGTTACGAATGCCTTGTCAATGCTTATGATTTTCATAAAGCTTAATGATCTTTGATTGTATCTCTATTATGTGCTTTCATGTAGGGAGCCTTTGAAGAATAATTTGATTGCGATGTGCTATTTTCCTCCAATTCAATGACTTAAGGAAAATCTGAGGGTTAATTTAAGCGTACCTAATTAATCTGGGGTGTTGAGGTTCATGGTTTATCGGAAAAGCAACTGGAGATCGATTCGTATGCAACTGTGTCATGTGTGGATAAGGATCCTCTAGCTAGCCCATCCATCCATCCAATTCATGGGTTGATTTTAGTTTACTTGTTTTACTTTACTCACCTCTTTGACACAGGGAGTACAAAATCAAACCAAATAGATGCAAAATCAAGCCAAAAAGGTGGACGAATTGGAGAAACAAATGGGCCAAGTAGCGGAGTTCATGGGTCAGTTTAGAGAACAAGGCAAACTGCCTAGTTCAACCGTTGTGAATCCAAGGGGAGGATTTGAAACCACTAACACTATCACTTTGAGAAGTGGCAAACAGGTTGGAACCGACCCACAACCATCCAAATCAAGTCAAAAGGAGGATGAAAAGTTGCTGATTGAGGAGGAAGAACAAGTGAAACCCACGGCAAAGGTAGAACAACCCTTGCCGCAACCCCCTAAGCAATCTAAGCCGTCCACAACAGGTAAGGTTGTTCCAAATTCGATTATTTCTAACGTTATCCCACCCAATGTGCCTTTTCCTAGCAGGTTCATGCACTCAAAGAACGAAGAGGATGAAAAAGACATTCTAGAGACGTTTAGGAAGGTGGACGTTAATATCCAGCTCCTTGATGCTATAAAGCAAATCCCGAAGTACGCTAAGTTTTTGAAGAAGCTTTGTACAACAAGGAAACGGATTCGGGAGAAAGAGGTGGTACATGTAAGTGAGAATGTCTCTGCAATGTTGCAAAGAAAGCTTCCACTAAATGCAAAGATCTAGGTAGTTTCACTATCCCTTGTGTAATTGGTAATATAAGGTTTGAACATGCTATGCTAGATTTAGGTGCATCAATTAATGTCATGCCATATTCTGTTTATGCATCTATGAATCTAGGAAAGCTTAAAAATGATGGTGTTATTATTCAATTAGCCGATCGATCTAATGCATACCCGAAAGGAGTTTTGGAAGATGTGTTGGTGCAGGTAGACCACTTGATTTTTCCTGCAGATTTCTATATGCTTGACATGGAGGACTCAGCCCACTCTCCACCTCGCCAATCTTACTTGGACTACCTTTCATGAAAACAGCCCACACCAAGATTGACGTAGCCAATGGAGCCTTAACTATGGAGTTTGGTGGCGATATGATTAACTTTAAAGTTTCTGAATCTATCGAGAATCCTAATGATGTTCGTTCTTCTTTTGTCATTGATGTAATTAAAAATATAGGGCAGGAACATTCAGCTCCAATTAAGAATGATGTATTTCGAACCACCAACGAAGAGGGAATTGGAATAAAGCACAAGGGACATGCCCCTATCATCAAGAGACCTAATCTGACCGAGAGCACTCATAGTGAATTTGTTCATAGTGCTGCTACTTTTGAGCCGACATCGCAGTACATTGGTAAGCCATCTATGCCAATTCCAATTCCCATTTCAAATAATAGGTTGTTACCTTCTTTGGTGTAGGTACCTAATCGAATTCAAGGTGGTGGAAGAGTTCACATTGACTTAAGGAAGCAAAATGCCAGAAACAGGAAGGATCACTATTCCCTCCCTTTCAAAGACCCGAAGCATGAAGTGTTTCGAGGGGCAGGTTGTGGAGAAGATACCCCTCCCTGCTGTGGACCCTCATGAAGCTTAATAAGAGGTATCGTACGGCTGGAAGACGTTAAAGCAAGCGCTACTTGGGAGGCAACCCATACGTTCAAATAAAGAAGACCTAGGAATCTCTGGCTCCATAACCAGATTTGCACTTCTAAACCCTACTCTTTATTGCTTCTACTTTGTCCTATTTGTCATGTTTGTTAGTTGTGTTGTTTGCTTGCTTGTGTGTGAGTCTATGTTTGAAACATTGAGGACAATGTTTGGTTTAACTGTGGGGGAGGGGGGGTAAACAAAGTGTTTTCATGAAAAATTCGTTGGATTTTATCACCTATCACTTCTAGAGTTGTTTCTCACTATTTTTAGTGTGTTTTGAAGTGTTGTTATGTGTCTTGAAAGAAAAATACGAAAATTTACAAAAACAAATTCAAAAAGGTTTTGAAAAAAGACAAAAAGAGTCGTTTTTAGAGTTGTTTTGTGTTTGTGTCTTAGGGTACCTTCCAACACAATGATGAGGATTTGGTTTTTAATTGCATGACTGTTAAAGAAAGTTACAAACATGGATGGAAGTTTGATGTGTAATCACAAAGGAAAAAAATCAGTTTTTGTATCATGCTTAGTTGTAGTTGTTGTTTTGTGTTTTTGTTTATGCTTAGTTGTAGTTGTTGTTTACGAATTCACATGTAATCACAAAGGAAAAAAAATCAGTTTTTGTATCATGCTTGAAGGAAGAAACTCAAACTAACGCTACAACCCTGAGAGACTTGACCCTATACTTCTTTTGGAGAGTTATTAATCTGTGAAGTTTTTGCTTTCTAAAGTCGTTGCATGATCTCATTATTTATTTGCTTGGTTGCCACTTAGAATGCGTTTCCATTATTATAGATCCAAATACTAGAACTCATGCCCATTTCATTCAAAGCATAAAATTGATTGCATAACAAATAACAAGATAAAGTTGTTTAGTTAAAACCAGAGCCAAAAAGCCTTATCCTTTGCATTTGTATTGTAGGTTTAACCCCTTTGAGCCTTATTTAGCCTATTTTCTTTGTTAGCCCGCATTATCCTTACCTAGCCTAGTATAAGACTATCCTGATGCAAAATATATAAGCACACAAATTAAACCCTCTTGTTGTCAATTGCAGTAAAAAATGTAAGTAGGGATCGTTCTAGGCCGGGGATTAGGAGGGATTACTAAAACACTTGAAACTGACTTGAAAATGTAAAACTAAGTTTAAAACACTAAACTAGACTCAAATGACTCAAAACAACTAAATTCACTCAAAACAGCACAAAACAAGCTAATTGACTCAAAACAGACATCAACAGTCATTTTGGACGAAAATTGGTTTATTCTTGACTCAAAACACTTAAAAACACAAAGTTGGACAAATTCTAACTAATTTGGAACACAAAAGTAAAAGGGATTGGGTTTTGGACGAATTTAAAGTAAAACAAGTCAGAAACTAACACTATACAGATTTGCACGAAATTGGGTGTTTTGGATGGATGACGGGCTAGCTAGAGGGTCCTTCTCCACACAAGACACACTTGAATACAAATTGATCTCCAGTTTCTTTTTCAATAAACTGTGAACCTCAATGCCCCAAATTAACCGTGATGCACTAATTAACCCTCAGATTTTCCATAAATCATTGAATTGGATGGACAACACATTCGACAACCAAGTTATTCTTCACAAGTCCCCTATATGAACTGCATAATAGAGATACAAGCAAAGATCATTAAGCTTCATGAAAATCATAAGCATTGACAAAGCACTCGTAGCTATGAACTGCATGATACTTATGCCAGGAATTTACTTAACGCAATCGTAACCAGTGACCTTCCCTACTTATGAATATAAGTTTGTAACGATTAGGTGAAACTCCCTTATATTCTAGCACCAGATTCATGCATGCAAACTAAGTATGCATCCTTAATCAACATTCAAGAATAAGTTTTGAATAAAACAGTTAAGCAAATTGCATTCACACTTTATGAAATCACAACTGGAATTAATCAAATTATATTGCAAGTATAATCATGGTTTCGAATTCCCCCTAGCTAAGAGTGGTTTAGTTCCTCATGTTCGCAAAACAAAGATTATTAAACTTAAACATTGAAAACAAAAGAAAGATTACACCTAAAACCATTCCAGCAATCCTAACTCGAATGGCAAGCACGTCTAAGGTCTCTCCTCCTTCCTCTTTGCTACGGCACAAGGTATGGTTGATGGTTTGAGTGGTGAATTGTATGAGAGAGTGGATAGAACGTTGAATGGTTGAAGGAATGGGATGATGGCTGCGGCAGAGAGTGTTTTAGGATGTGTATATGAGTGAATGAATCCCCAAGGCTGCGACAAAGAGGTTTATTTAAGGGTTTTAGGAAATAAAAAACCTAACTTATCTTGGTTAACAGAAATTAATTCAAATCCACTAGAAAAAGGGAAATGAAATCAAAATCCTAAGGGAAAAGGGATAGGATATGCGGCAGAACCAAAAAAGGGAAGGAAATAGCCCTTCCTTGCGCGGCAAGGAAGAGGAATGGCTTAGGGTGGTGCGGCTCCATCCTAGATAGAAAGGGAACGGCCTTGCTGTGTCCGAGGGAAGAAGGGAAAGGTTTTACATGGTTTAAGGAAACATGGCAAGGGGAATTGCTACACAAAGAGGAGACAAGGAGGGAACACAAAGGGGACAAGGTGCCACCTTTGTAGGGGATGGTTGAATTGTGTTTTTCCTTATCTTCCAATCTTCCATTCTGACTTCTCTTGACTTCTAGCCTCTTTTGGTCTTCAATTTCGTCCATCCACCTTGCTCCAAACATGTAATATCCATTCCAAGCCCAAAACTGCTTCAAAATGCACATTGTTGTCACTTTAGCCCTTTGGACCTACAAACACACGAAAATAGCTTAAAATACATAAATAACTAAGAACTAACAACATAAATGCAAGAAAACAAGCTAACTAAGTCGCATAAATATGCTCCTATCAAATTCCCCCACACTTAGCTTTTGCTAGTCCTCGAGCAAAACAAAACAAACAAAACACGATCTAAACCTTCCAACATTTGGCTCAGGGATTTCCAATGCACATGACAAATTAAAAATCATTAGTTACATAGATTTTAGTCATCCTTACCCTCGAGAACATACTTAATCATAGTCACCACTTATTAGTTCACATTTAATCGTTAAAAACAACATTTTGAATGTAGTAACATGCCTTAGGGAATTCCTCAATTCCTTACTACATATGCACTCAATTTTCACTCAAATTTTCTGACTACACACCCTACACTAGGTATATGTGAGAAGATTAATGTAAACCTGAAAACTAGTACTGACATATGTTTATAACAAAGAAAGCACTTTCTGGATTTATTAATATGACATGTATATGATCTCATGAATGGAATGCTACTCCTTAGATGCGAGAACCAGGGACACCATATGCTCATACCAATTCCAAACTCCACATATTGAAACACACAACACTCAGGATTAAAGCGTAAGGGTTGTAACGGGGCTAAGGGTATTGGCTAACATTGAAAGAACATGGAAAAACAAAGGTTCTTAAAGAAATAGGAAGCAAAGTAATGAAATTGCACTTAGAATTCACTTTTGAATGCAAAAACCCACTTTAAAACACAAGGGAAGATTTATACAACACTTAGGGTCAGATTCAATCTTTTGGACCCTTTCTTCAACAACCAACACTTGTGAGCTCATTCTCACTTATTTTTCAACTCTTTTTCATTCTTTTCACAACTTTTCTTTTCTTTTCTTTTTTTCTTTTCTTTTTCCATGAATTTTTTTTTTCTTTACCAAAACCGTGCCTTATTTCTTTGGCACACAAAACACACACTTCGAAAACCCTTCCCCCACACTTATTTTCCTCATAAGGACAATCAAAAGGAATTCCTTCTAAGTCATGCTTCACTATGCCTTAAGAACAAGGGTATGGATGGTCCTATTGTAGGCTAGGTAAGGATAATGTTGTTAACAAAGAAAATAGGCTAAACAAGGCTCAAAATGGTTAAACCTACAAAACATATGAAAAAGGGTTAAGGCTTTTTAGCTCTGGTTCACTAAACAACTTCATCTTCATCATGTGTTATGCAAATCAATTGCATGCTTTGAATGAAACGGATATGAGTTCTAGCATTTGGTTCTATAATGATGAAAATGCATTCCAAGTACTAACCAAGCAAAGAATAAAGAGATCATGCAACGACTTTAGAAAACAAAAAAATCTCAGATTAATAACTCTCCAAAGAAGGTAAATACTCAAGTATCACAGGGATGTAGCGTTAGTTTGAGTTCCTTCCTTCAAGCATGTTACAAAAATTGACTTTTTTCCTTTTGTGATCACATGTGAATTCGTAAACAACAACTACAGCTAAGCATAAAGCAAGAGCGTATCAAACTTCCATCCACGTTTGTAACTTTCTTTAACAGTCATGCAATTAAAAACCAAATCCTCATCATTGTGTTGGAAGGTACCCTAAGACACAAGCACACAAAAACACCTCAAAACAACTCTTTTTGGTATTTTTCAAAACTTTTTCGAATTTTTTTTTCCAATTTTCGTATTTTTTAGTCAAAACATACTAAAATGCTTCAAAACACACTAAAAACACTTAAAAACAGTGAGAAACAACATTAGAAGTGATAGGTGACAGAATCCCACGAAATTCATGCAAAAACAGCTTGTTTACCCCCCCACACTTAAACCAAACATTGTCCTCAATGTTTCAAGCATAAACTCTCACATAAGCAAACAAATAACGAAATAGGCATGGCAAAATAAAGGTAGTAAAGAGACGGGTTTAGGAATGCAAATCTGGTTTTGGAACGATTCCTAAGTCTTTACTGAATGCATGGGTTGCCTCCCACGAAGCGCTTTCTTTAACGTCTTGCAGTCGGACGAATCTGTCATGTTAAGTTGGAATGGGACCCACGGCATTAAGTGCTTCATCCGCCACAACATGCTCCTCAAAAGTCTCGTAATAAGGCTTCGAGCGGTGTCCATTAACTTTGAATTCATGTCCGGTCTTTAAATTTTGAATTTGGACTGCACCATGAGCAAAAACGTTAATAATAACAAATGGTCCAATCCACTTAGAAAGCAACTTACCTAGAAACAACCGAAGGTGGGAGTCAAAAAGTAACACTTTCTGCCCAATTGTGAATGTCTTGCCACAAATCATCTTGTCATGAAATGCTCTCGTCTTCTCTTTGTAAATGCGAGCATTCTCATAAGCCTTGTTCCTAATTTCCTCAAGTTCATCCAATTGGAGCTTCCTATGCATTCCAGCCACATCTATGTCTAAATTGAAAGTCTTTACAGCCCAATGTGCCTTGTGCCCTAATTCCACAGGGAGATGACATGGTTTACCATAGATTAGCCGAAATGGAGACATCCCAAGTGGTGTTTTGTAGGCAGTACGATATGCCCACAGTGCATCATCCAAATGCAAGCTCCAATCTTTCCTAGTTGCTCCAACAGTATTCTCCAAAATCTGCTTGATTTCTCCATCACTTATGAGCACTTTAGGCATCCCAAATCTGGAAAAGATGTTAGTTTTCACAAAATCTGCAACTACTTTCGAATCGTTAGTACGGGTGGCTTTTGCTTCCACCCATTTCGAAACATAATCAACTGCATGTAGAATATAGTTGAAAGCATAAGATGAAGGAAAGGGACCCATGAAATGAATACCCCAAACATAAAAAATTTCGACAAAGAAGAGAGAGGTCTACGGCATTTGGTCACTTTGACCTATATTTCCTGTTCTTTGGCAACGATCACAAGTCATACAAAAAGTTCTAGCATCTTTAAAGATAGTAAGCCAATAAAATCCACATTCAAGAACCTTATGTGATGTGCGGTGTGTGCCAAAATGACCACCACATTCATATGTATGGCAAAAGCTTAAAATTGAATGAAACTGATATTCATGCACACACCGACGTACAATCTGATCAGGGCAATATTTCCACAAATATCGGTCATCCCAAACATAAAAATGTGCATCCTTTTTAAGTTTATCATGTTGGTGCTTGTTTAGGTTGCTTGGAACTTGTTTAGACACCAAATAATTCACCAAATCAGCATACCAAGGTTCACTTACCTCAATGGACTGCAATTGCTCATCAGGGAATGTGTCTTGGATAGGTACTGACTCCTCATCATGCACCAAATGGCTCAAGTGGTCAGCCACCATGTTTTCACTCCCTTTCTTGTCCCTAATTTCAATATCGAACTCTTGGAGAAGAAGCATCCATCGAATAGGCCTTGGTTTGGCTTCTTTCTTTGTAAGCAAATACTTCAAAGCTGCATGATCAGTGTAAACAATGACATTAGTGCCAGTTAAATAAGAATGAAACTTATCTAAAGCAAACACAACAGCAAGAAGTTCTTTTTCAGTGGTGGAGTAGTTCAATTGAGCATCATTCAAGGTTCGGGAAGCATAATAGATAACATGTGGCTGCTTGTTCTTCCTTTGGCCTAAAACAGTTCCAATTGCATAATCTGATGCATCACATATTAGTTCAAAAGGAAGGCTCCAATCTGGTGGAATGATGATGGGGGCCGAAGTAAGCATGTCCTTGAGGTGTTTGAAAGCCTTCTCATATTCCTCGTTGAACTCAAAGGTCACTTCTTTTTGGAGGAGACGGCAAAGGGGCTATGCAATCTTTGAAAAATCCTTTATAAATCGCCTATAGAATCCTGCATGACTAAGAAAAGAACGAATTCCTTTTTGACTTATCAACCTCAATTCCTTTTTCAGAGATTATGTGACCTAAAACTATGCCTTGTTTTACCACGAAATGACATTTTCCCCAATTTAAAACAAGGTTAGTTTCAATGCATCTTTTCAAAATTAAGGTCAGATTATCCAAGCAATCATCAAAGGACTTACCATACACACTAAAATCATCCATAAAGACCTCAATGATATTTTCAACATAATCGGAAAATATACTTACCATGCATCTTTGGAATATGGCTGGTGCATTGCATAAACCAAATGGCATGCAACGATAAGCAAAGGTACCAAAGGGGCACATGAAAGTGGTCTTTTCTTGGTCCTCCAGAGCTATTACAATCTGATTATAACTTGAATATCCATCAAGAAAATAATAAAATGCATAACCAACTAACCTTTCAAGCATTTGAACAATGAATGGCAAAGGGAAGTGCTCCTTCCTTGTGGCGGCGTTGAGCTTCCTATAATCAATGCAAACTCTCCAACCGGTTTGAATACGTGTAGGCACAAGTTCATTCTTTTCATTCTTCACCACAGTGACTCCAGATTTCTTTGGAACCACTTGGGTAGGTGAAACCCAACGGCTATCAGAGACGGGATAGATCACTCCACAATCAATTAGCTTGATGATCTCCTTCTTCACGACTTCCATCATTGGAGGGTTGAGTCGGCATTGACCTTCACGTGATGGTTTAGCTCCTTCCTCCAAGAGCATACAATGCATGCATGTGAGAGGACTTATACCCTTGATGTCGCTCAATGTCCACCCAATTGCTGTTTTGTACTCTTTTAACACCCTCACCAATTTGTCCTCCTCTTGTGCCATGAGTGTGCTTGAATAAATGACGGGCAAAGTTTCTTGGTCTCCCAAGAAAACATATTTCAAATGGCTTGGCAATGGTTTAAGTTCAAGGGAAGGTGGCTGGTACGAAATATATAAGCACACAAATTAAACCCTCTTTTTGACAATTGTAGTATATATGTAAGTAAAGATCGTTCTAGGCCGGGGATTAGGAGGGATTGCTAATCTACTCTAAACTGACTCAAAAACACAAAACTAGGCTAAAAACACTTAACTAGACTTAAAGAACTCAAAACAAACTGAGAAGATTCAAAACTGACTAGAATGACTCAAAATAGCTTAAAACAACCAAATAGACTCAAACTAGACACTAAGAACAAGTTTGGATGAAAATTGATTTTAACTTGACTCAAAACACTTAAAAACACAAGTTTGGACAAATTCTAACTTAATTGACAAAATAAAGTAAAGGGGATTGGGTTTTTGGACAAATTTAAGTAAAAACAAGTAAACTAAAGACTTAGACAGATTTGCACAAAATTGGGTGTTTATAGATGTATGATGGGCTAGCTAGAGGGTCCTTCTCCACACATGACACACTTGTATATAAATTGATCTCCGGTTGCTTTTTCAATAAACCACGAACCTCAATGCCCCAGATTAACCATGATGCACTAATTAACCCTCAAATTTTCCTTAAGTTAATGAATTGGACGGACAACGCGTACAACAACCCAAAACATTCTTCACAAGTCCCTTACATGAACTGCATAATAGAGATACAAGCAAAGATCATTAAGCTTCATGAAAATCATAAGTATTGACAAAGCACTCGTAACTATGAATTGCATGATACTTATGCTAGGAATTTACTTAACGCAACCGTTTATAAGCGACCTCCAGTACTTGTGAATATAAGTATGCTAGGAATTTACTTAACGTGATCATTTATAAGCGACCTCCACTACTTGTGAATATAAGTTCATAACGATTAGGTGAAACTCCCTTATATTCTAGCATCAAATTCATGCATGCAAACTAAGTATGCATCCTCAATCAACATACAAGAATAAGTTATCAATCAAGCAGTTAAGTAAATTGCATTCACGATTTATGAAATCACAACTGGAAGTAATCAATTCATATTGCAAATCTACTCATAGTTTCAAAATTCCCCCTAGCTAAGAGGGGTTTAGTTCCTCATGTTCGCAAAACAAAGATACATAAACCTAAACATTGAAAACAAAAGATTGAAAACACCTAAAAATGTTCCAGCAATGCAACTTGATTGGCAAGCACGTCCAAAAGTCTTCCTTCTTCTTCTTTCCTGCGACACAAGGTTGAGAGGGATGTATGAAGGGTGATTTGTCGGAGAGAATGGTTGAGAGTATGAATGGAAGTGAATGGATGAATGTAAGGCTGCGGCAAGGAGTGTTTGAATGTGTTTAGGAGTGAATGATGTATAGAATTCTGAATAGGATCCGAAATGTGTAGAGGTGCAATAAGGGGTAATATATATAGTGGAGTATGTAAAAACCCTAGGGAATAAAGGCTAAGGTGAGGCAGAAAATAAAGGAAAAAGGCTAAGAAAGTTTTATTAATGCTTTAGGATTTGTAACTTTAAATTAACTAGGAAAATACTAAGTCAAAGTCAGAAATCCAAAGGGAAAAGGGTAATAGGGTACAGCAAGGGTTTAAGGAAATAGGAAAGGAAGTTTGAAACAAGGAAAAGGAAAGGAAAAGGAAAGGGAAGGGGTTCCCTTGCACGGCAAAAGAAAGGGAAACAAGGAAAGGGTGCGGCAAGGCCTTTGGGACTTCTAGAAGTTCTTATTTAGTGTCCTAATATGATTAGGAGTCTTCTTTGTTGCTGGAACTTAGGGTATCTTTAGGATTAGGAAATGTCAAAACCAAAGTAGGAAACCTTGGCTAACATTCCTTCTTTAAGTAGGAATACTCATTCTTCTAGGAATCCTTCTTCAACTAGGAATCCTAGCATCTTTAGGTCTTCAATTTTGTCCGTCCCCTTTGCTTCATGCATGTGCTATCCAATCCATGCCCAAAATTGCTCCAAAATGCACAAAAATGCACTTTCTTGCCACTTTGACCCCTTAAACATACAAACACACGAAAATAGCTTAAAATACTTAAATAACCAAGAACTAATAACATAAATGCAAGAAAACAAACAAACTAAGTTACATAAATATGCTCCTATCAGTGGCTGCACAACTGAAGGAAGTAACTTATTAGTCGAAACTGAACTTGAAATTGGGAGCAAAAGCTTACCATTTTGGTGTGGCAATGATTCTAGGGCAGCCGCCTTCTCAATCACTTCTTCTTTAGGGGGCACGACAACGATGTGTTCAAGCATGCTGGGGGTTTAGGTTGCTGCAGCCCCTTGCTTTTTAAGTCTCATTCCCTTCGTAATGACCGTTTCAAGTGCATCTTCATTCAATTGTTCAAGATGTTCCTGCGCCAATGAATCAATTATATCAATAGAAAAACAAGAATGATCATCACTAGGATACTTGACAGATTCAGAAAGATTGAAATTAATAACTTCCCCATCAAATTCCATTGTCAAGGTCGCCTTGAACACATCAATCTTGGTGCGGGCTGTTTTCATGAATGGCCTTCCAAGGAGGATTGGCAATGAAGGAGAGTGGTCCGAATCTTCCATTTCAAGCACAGAGAAGTTTGCCGGAAAGATTAAGTGATTGGCCTGCACTCAAACATCTTCCAAAACTCATTTTGGATAGACGTTAGAACGATCAGCCAATTGAATGATCACACCATCATTTTTCAACTCTCCTAAGTTCATAGATGCATGAACTGAATAAGGCATGACATTAATAGATGCACCTAAATCTAACATAGAATGTTCAAACTGAGTATTGCCAATAACACAAGGAATTGTAAAACTACCCGGATCTATGCATTTAGGGGGCAGTTTACGTTGCAAGGCAGTTTTTCACTTACCTTTACCACCTCCTTGTTCGAAATTCTCTTCCTAGTTGTGCAAAGTTCTTTTAAAAAATTGGCATACCTTGGAACTTGCTTGATCACATCAAGGAGTGGTATATTGACTTGTACTTTTTTAAACGTTTCCAGAATGTCCTTTTCAACCTCCTCATTCTTTGATTGCATAAATCTATGAGGAAACGGTACATTTGGAGGAATAACATTAGAAATAATCAAATTTGAACCTTTCTTACCTGTGGTGGATGGATTGGATGGATTAGGTAGGAGGCTGCGTCAAGGTTGTTTCCTTCCTTGTTATGACTTTGTCTTGCTCTTCCTCCTCAATCAGCAACTTCTCATCCTCTTGGGGATGTGATTTGGAGGGTTGTGGGTCTGTTCCAACTTGTTTTCCACTTCCCAACATGATGGCTTTTGCAAATTCGAATCCTCCCTTTGGGTTGACAACGGTTGAACTTGGCAACTTGTCTTGATCTCTGAATTGGCCCATGAACTCCGTAATCTGTCCCATTTGCTTCTTCAACTCATCCATCTCCTTGGCTTGATTTTGCATTCCCTGTGCCAATGTAGTTAGTAACTTAAACGTATTATCATCATTCATTAACATACCTGAGTTGGATTGGGCAGATTGTTGTTGAGATTGAGTGGGTGCGTATGGCTGTTGGTAAAATCTCGAAGGTTGCTGCCTAAATGCACTTTGTTGTTGGGTTTGTTGGGGCTCGCTCCACTTGAAGTTTGGATGATCTCTCCAACCTGGATTGTATGTATTAGAGAAATGATCACTCATTGGTTGGTTTTGACTCCCAAAGCCCACGACATTGGCAGATTCCCACCTTCCATTCTCGATCAATTGAGGGCATTGGTCATTGAGATGTCCTTGCATTGAGCACACACCACAGATTGTATGTTCTTGCATTTTGGGTCTTTCAACAGCCTGTGACACAAGGGGAGTGAGATTAGCCAATTGAGATTGAATTTCAGAAATTTCACTTACCTCATTCACACTTTGTTGCCGTGGGTTGTCCCTTTGTCCAATGCCTTCATATTGTTGTGCATTTAAGGCTCGATTGGCAATTAGAGTCTTGGCCTGCATGGGTGTTTTGTCCACTAAATCTCCTCCCGCTGAAGCATCTAGCATTTGTCTTTCAATTGAAAGAAGTCTTTCGTAGAAATATTGAAGGAAAAGTTCTTCCTTCATTTGGTGTTGAGGACATGATGCAACGAGAGCCTTGAAACGCTTATAGTATGTTGGAAATGATTCATCTTGATGTTGGAAAGAACTTCTCTAAGAATGCTCGCTTCATGCTTTCCCATGAGATGACGGTTCTAGGTGCCAATTCATACAACCAATCTTTAGCTTTTTCCAAAAGAGAGAATGGAAAAGCTTTCATCTTCAATATGCTTTCATCGACATTGATAGGGGTCATGCTTGAACACACCACTTCGAACTCTTTCAAGAGCTTGTTTGGATCCTCTATGGATAGCCCATGGAACTTTGGGATGTGGTGCAACAAACTGGACATCAATTCAAACTCCTCGGTTTTGCCTTGAGCTGCCATGGGGTATTGAATGCATAAGGGTACGGCATTGTCCAATCTCGAAGCAGAGAGCTCCTTAATTGTTCGATTGTCCACAGCCATGACTTGTTCTTCCTCTTCCACTTCTTCAAATTTGGATTCAGAGCTACAACTAGGTGGGCTAGGTTTTGGATCTTTCCTATTCCTTCTCAAAGTTTGTTCAAAATCGTCGTCAAACTCTAAGATGTGTTCACGAACAGGTTGGGAACTTCGAGTCATAAACTAGTACCTAAAACAAAGAAAACAAAACAAAATCAGAAATCAAAACTAAAAACACAAACAGAAACATGGGGGATTAGCAAATATACTAATCCCCGGCAATGGCGCCAAAAATTTGATGCGAAATATAAAAGCACACAAATTAAACTCTCTTGTTGTCAATTGTAGTAAAAAATGTAAGTAAGGATCGTTCTAGGCCGGGGATTATGAGGGATTGCTAAAACACTTGAAACTGAATTGAAAACGTAAAACTAAGTTTAAAACACTAAACCAGACTCAAAGAATGCAAAACTAAACTCAAATGACTCAAAACAACTAATTTGACTCAAAACAGCACAAAACAAGCTAATTGACTCAAAACAGACACTAAGAGTGATTTTGGACGAAAATTGGTTTATTCTTGACCCAAAACACTTAAAAACACAGAGTTGGACAACTTCTAACTAATTTGGAACACAAAAGTAAAGGGGATTGGGTTTTGAACGAATTGAAAGTAAAAAAAGTCAGAAACTAAAACTAGACAGATTTGCACGTAATTGGGTGTTTTGGATGGATGATGGGATAGCTAGAGGGTCATTCTCCACACATGACACACTTGCATACAAATTGATCTCCAATTGCTTTTTCAATAAACCATGAACCTCAATGCCCCAGATTAACCGTGATGCATTAATTAACCCTCAGATTTTCCTTAAATCATTGAATTGGATGGACAACGCATTCGACAACCAAATTATTCTTCACAGGTCCCCTATATGAACTGCATAATAGAGATACAAGCAAAGATCATTAAGCTTCATGAAAATCATAAGTATTGACAAAGCACTCGTAACTATGAACTACATGATACTTATGCCAGGAATTTACTTAACGCGATCGTGACCAGCGACCTTCACTACTTGTGAATATAAGTTTGTAACGATTAGGTGAAACTCCCTTATATTCTAGCACCAGATTCATGCATGCAAACTAAGTATGCATCCTTAATCAACATTCAAGAATAAGTTTTGAATAAAACAGTTAAGCAAATTGCATTCGTACATTATGAAATCACAACTGGAAAATTATATTGCAAGTATAATCATGGTTTTGAATTCCCCCCTAGCTAAGAGGGGTTTAGTTCCTCATGTTCGCAAAAAAAAGATTATTAAACTTAAACATTGAAAACAAAAGAAAGATTACACCTAAAAACATTCCAGCAATCCTAACTCGAATGGCAAGCACGTCCAAGGTCTCTCATCCTTCTTCTTTGCTGCGGCACAAGGTATGGTTGATGGTTTGAGTGGTGAATTGTATGAGAAAGTGGATAAA
Organism: Heteromeles arbutifolia; assembly: GCA_024362995.1. Classification (NCBI taxonomy): domain Eukaryota; kingdom Viridiplantae; phylum Streptophyta; class Magnoliopsida; order Rosales; family Rosaceae; genus Heteromeles; species Heteromeles arbutifolia. The sequence goes on along the minus strand of JANCRC010000002.1, from coordinate 28,677,198 downwards.
AGGCTGAATGGTTGAAGGAAAGGGATGATGGCTGCGGTATAGAGTGTTTTAGGATGTGTATGTGAGTGAATGAATCCCCAAGGCTGCAGCAAAGAGGTTTATTTAAGGGTTTTAGGAAATCAAAAACCTAACTTATTTTGGTTAACAGAAATTAATTCAAATCCACTAGAAAAAGGGAAATAAAATCATAATCCTAAAGGAAAAGGGATAGGATATGTGGCAGAACCAAAAAGGGGAAGGAAATAGCCCTTCCTTGCGCGGCAAGGAAGAGGAATGGCTTAGGGTGGTGCAGCTCCATCCTAGAAGGAAAGGGAAAGGCCTTGCTGTGTCCTAGGGAAGAAGGGAAAGGTTTTACATGGTTTAGGAATAAGGAAACATGGCAAGGGGAATTGTTGCACAAGCAGGAGACAAGGAGGGAACATAAAGGGGACAAGGCGCCACCTTTGTAGGGGATGGTTGAATTGTGTTTTTCCTTGTCTTCCAAGCTTCCATTCTGACTTCTCTTGACTTCTAGACTCTTTTGGTCTTCAATTTCGTCCATCCACGTTTCTCCAAACATGTAATATCCATTCCAAGCCCAAAACTGGTCCAAAATGCACATTCTTGTCACTTTAGCGCTTTGGACCTACAAACACACGAAAATAACTTAAAATACTTAAGTAACTAAGAACTAACAACATAAATGCAAGAAAACAAGCTAACTAAGTCGCATAAATATGCTCCTATCATATCCATACCCTTGTTCTTAAAGAATAGTGAAGCATAACTTAGAGGGAATTCCTTTTGATTGACATTATGCAGAAAAACAAGTGTGGGGGAAGGTTTTTAGTGGTTTAGGTGCCAAGAAAAAACGAAAAAGAAAAGAAAAAACGTGAAAAGAAAGAAAAAGAAAGAAAAAAGTTGAAGAAATAAGTGAGAATGAGCTCACAAGTATTGGTTGTTGAAGGAAGGGACCAAAAGTGTGAATCTAGCCCTAAAAGTTGTATCAATATCCCCTTTGTGTTCAAAGTTGGTTGCTACATTCAAAAGTGAATTCTAAGTGTTGATTTCATTGCTCTGCTTACCATTTCTTTAAGAACTTTTGTTTATCTTTTACCTCTCTTTGTTAGCCAGTACCCCTAGCAACCCTTAGACTTCTATCTTGATTGTTATGTGTTCAATATGTGGAGTTTGGGATTGTTATGAGCATATGCTATCCCTGGTTCTTGCTTCTAAGTAGTGGCATTCCATTCATGAGATCATATATATGTGCATTAATAATTCCAGAAAGTGCTTTCTTTGTTATAACATATGTGAGTGTTAGTCTACATGTTTACATCAATCTTCTCACATATACCTAGTGTAGGGAGTGTAGTCAGAAAATCTGTGTGAAAATAGAGTGTATATCTAGTAAGGAATGATCGGAGCATATTTGTGCGACTTAGTTAGCTTGTTTTCATGCGTTTATGATGTTAGTTCTTAGTTAATTTTGTATTTTAAGCTATTTTCGTGTGTTTGTAGGTTCTAAGTGTCAAGATGGCAAAAAGAAGCAATTTGGAGCATTCTAGAGCATTTTTGGGCCAAAATTGGGTAGTGCAAGCATGGAGGCAAGTTGATGGACGAAATTGAAGATACAAAGGCTTGAAATCAGCTAAAAAGAGTTGGAAAAATAAATTCAAGTCAAAGAAGATAAGGAATCAGCTACAAAGAAGGAGAATTATCCAAAACATTATCCAAAACTACCTTATCTTATCCTTATCTTATCCAAACCTTATCTTATCTTATCTTACCATGCCTTATCTTATCCTATCCTAATCCTTTCCTAACTTAATTCCAACTGTAAAAGGGTTTTAATTTCACTTTAGGACACCTTATCCTTGTTCTATAAGCATGCCGCACCTTAGGCCTTTTCCCATTAGAAATCTGATTGTTTTAAACCTGATTTCTAGAAGTCCTATCCCTTGTCCTACAAAAGTGGCGCCCCAAACCTTCTAGAAACCCCAAAATCTGCTACAAAACACATTCTTTCTAGAACCCTTAAAATCTGGCGTCTCCCCCCTCTCCAGAAGGTTTGTTCCTTGCCTTGCAGGGCATTCCCTGCCTTATCCAAGCCATGTCGTGCATCTCTATCCCTTTCCCTCTCAGATTCTGATTTGTTAGCCTTTTCCTTGTGGATTTGGGTTCTACAAATCCTTTTCAGAAATCAATTGGGCCATAATCCTTTTTCCTACACATTCTGCCGCACCTAGGGTCTTAATCCCTTGCTTATGCTGAGTCCAAGTCCTAAACTGATTCCCTTAGGGTTTGCCATGCTATATATAAATATTTCCAAGCCTTGCCGCAGACCACCACCCATCCATACGAATTCTACAGCACCACACTTTCAGAAATTCATACTTTGCTGCAGAGAAGAGAAGACAAGGCCTTGGAGAGGAAGGGTTGTGCCACAGCCTACCTACAACCATTGGAGTTCTTGGAGTTCTTTCTTCTCTTGTTTCTGTTTCCATATTTAATTTAATTTGCTTTGCAATTATGTTGAACATGTGGAACTAATTTCGTTTTAGTTAGAGGTGGATTCAAAGCCATGGACATATGTTTAGTATGAATTAATTACCTTCAGTTATTGTTTCATAAATTGTGAATGTGGTTTACTTATCTGTTTTATTAAGAACTTGTTCTTGTGTGTTGATTAAGGATGCATACTTAGTTTACATGCATGAATTTGATGCTAGGATATAAGGGAATTTCACCTAATCGTTATGAACTTATATTCATAAGTAGTAAAGGTTGCTAGTCACAATCATGTTAAGTAAATCCAAGGCAGAATTAACATGCAGTTCATAGTTATGAATGCCTTGTCAATGTTTATGATTTCCATGGAACTTAATGATCTTTGATATGTGTCTCTATCATGCGTATTCCATAGTTGGGGAACTTGATAAGAATAATTTGGTTGTGATGCGTTATCCATTCAATTCAATGAACTTAGGGAAATCTAAGAATTGATTAGTTCAATACAATTAATTCGGAGCATTGTCATTCATGGTTTATCGAAAGAATAACTGGAAATCAATTTGTATGCATATGTGCATGTGTGGAGAAGAACCCTCTAACTAGTTTTTCACCCCTGAATTCACCTTCACCTCTCTTTAATTTACTTTGTTTGCTGCAATTTACTTAGTTTTGTCAAATTCGTCCAAAAACCCCCTCAGTTCTTATTTGTGTTTTAGTTTTGTTAAATTCGTCCAAATCTGTCTCCTTTTAGTGTTTTGAGTTTTACAAGTCTAAAATTCATCCAATTCACTTTCTAGTACCTGTTTTGAGTCTGTTTAAATTAGTTTTGCTGCTTTGAGTCAATTTGGTCAGTTTTGAGTTGTCTAGAGTCTAGTTTAGTGTCTTAGAGTTTAACTTGTGTAGATTAGCATCCCTTCTAATCCCCGGCCTAAAACGATCCCTACTTTCATATACTACGTCGATAGGGTTTTATTTTGAGTGTCAAGTAATTCTCACATCAAATTTTGGCGCCGTTGCCGGGGATTAGCAAACTTGCTAATCTCCCTAGTTTCTGCCGTGTGTTTTAGTTTGCTTTTGTTTTTGTTTTTCTTTGTTTTCTGAGTTCGTTTTGTTTTCTTAGTTGTAGGTACTAGTTCTAGCTCTGAGTCTGAATTTGAAGAACAAGAAGAGAAAGAACAAGCCATGGCTGTGGACAATCGTACAATCAAAGAGCTTTCAGCCTCAGGACTTGACAATGCCGTGCCTCTATGGATCCAATGCCCTGCGGCAAGTCAAGGAAAGACCGATGAGTTTGAATTGAAGTCAAGCTTGTTGCATCACATTCCTAAGTACCATGGGCTGTCCATGGAAGATCCTAACAAGCATTTGAAGGAATTTGAAGTGGTTTGTTCAAGCATGACTCCTGTCAATGTTGATAGAAGTATAATGAAGATGAAAGCCTTTCCATTCTCTCTTTTGGAAAAGGCTAAGGATTGGCTCTACGAACTAGCACCTGGAATCGTTACTTCGTGGGAAAGCATGAAGCGCGCATTCTTAGAGAAATTTTTCCCAACTTCAAGAGTCATTCTCTTGAGGAAAAGGATTAGTGGCATTCAACAAAACCAAGGAGAATCGTTTCCAGCCTATTATGAGCGTTTCAAGGCGCTTGTTGCTTCTTGTCCACAACACCAAATGAAAGAGGAGCTTCTCCTTCAATATTTCTATGAAGGACTTCTTCCAATTGAGAGACAAATGCTCGATGCTTCAGCGGGAAAAGCTTTGGTTGACAAAACTCCAGTGGCTACCAAGACTCTAATTGCAAATCGAGCCTTGAATACGCAACAATATGAAGGACTTGGGCAGAGAGACACCCCACGGCAAGGAGTGAATGAGGTAAGTTCTATGTCCGACATTCAATCCCAATTAGCTAACCTTACTTCTATTATTTCTCAGATGGCCGAGGGAATGAGGATGCATGGACAAAGTGTTTGTGGCGTGTGCTCTATGCAAGGACATGCCAATGATCAATGCCCTCAATTGATTGAGAATGGAGGGTGGGAATCTGCCAATGCCGTGGGATTTGGGAGCCAAAATCAGCCACGCAATGATCCATATTCAAACACATATAATCCGGGTTGGAGGGATCACCCAAATTTCAAGTGGAGGGAGCCTCAACAACCCCAACAACAAGGAGGATTTAGGCAGCAACCACCGGGCTTTTATACAAAGCCATTCGTACCAAATCAAACCCAAATGCAATATGTCCCAACAAACTCAGGTATGTCTTTGGATAATGATCAAGTTGTTAAGTTACTTACTACTTTGACGCAGGAAGTACAAACTCAAAACAAAGAGAGGCAAATTCAAGACAAAAGGGTGGACAATTTGGAAAAGCAAATGGGGCAAATAGCAGAATTCATGGGGCAGATTAGAGAACAAGGCAGATTGCCTAGTTCAACCGTTGTTAATCCTAAAGGAGGATTTGAAACCGCCAATGCAATCACGTTGAGAAGTGGCAAACAGGTTGGAGCTGACCCACAACCAACCAAATCAAGTCAAGAAGAGGATGAAAAGCTGCTGATCGAGGAGGAAGAGCAAGTGAAACCCACGGCAAGGGTAGAACCACCCTTGCCGCAGCCTCCTAAGCACCCTATGCCATCCGCTTTAACTAAGGTAGGTCGAAATTGGATTCCTTCTAATGTTGTTCTATCAACTGTGCCTTTTCCTAGCAAATTCATGCAATCAAAGAAGGAAGAGGATGAAAAAGACATTCTGGAGACATTTAGGAAGATGCATGTCAATATCCCGCTCCTTGATGCAATAAAGCAAATTCCGAAGTATGCTAAGTTTTTGAAGAAGCTTTGCACAACCAATAAACGACTTCAAGAGAAAGAAGTGGTACATGTGAGTGAAAATGTCTCAGCCATCTTGCAACGTAAACTGCCCCCTAAGTGCAAAGATCTGGGTAGTTTTACAATTCCTTATGTTATTGGCAATACTCGATTTGAAAATGCCATGTTAGACTTAGGTGCATCAATTAATGTCATGCCATATTCTGTTTATGCATCTATGAATCTAGGAGAGTTGAAAAATGATGGTGTTATTATCCAATTAGCCGATCGATCTAATGCAGACCCAAAAGGAGTTTTTGAAGATGTTTTGGTGCAGGTAGACCACTTGATTTTTCTTGCAGATTTCTATGTGCTTGACATGGAGGATTCATCCCACTCTTCAACATTGCCAATCTTACTTGGACGACCTTTCATGAAAACAGCTCAAACCAAGATTGACATGGCCAAAGGAGCAGTAACTATGGAGTTTGGTGGTGATATGATTAATTTTAATGTTTCTGAATCTGTTGAGAATACTAATCGTGTTCGCTCTTGTTTTGTCATTGATAAAATAAAAAATAAAGGGCAGGAACGTTCAGTAGCATTCACGAAAGATGCATTTCGAACCACCAACGAAGAGGGAATTGGATTGAAGCACAAGGATTGAACGGCCATAACCCTAAAACCCCCAAATCTGGGCGAGAGCATCCCACATGCATTTGTTGATAGGGCTGCCACTTCATTGCAGTACATTGGTAAGCCACCTATTCCAATTTCGATTCCCATTTCAACTAATAGGTTGTTACCTTGTATGGTGCAGAATCCCAATCGAATCCAAGCTGGTGGGCATGATTACATGGACTTTGGAATGCCCAACACCCCAATCCGGAAGGATCATTATCCCTTACCATTCATAGATCCAATGCCCGAGCTGTTTGAGGAGCACGTGGTGGAAGCACTACCTCTGCATGCCGTGGGAACCATGGGAACTTAAATGGAAGTATTGCCCGGCTGGAAGACGTTAAAGCAAGCGCTTCTTGGGAGGCAACCCATGTGTTCAAACAAGAGAACGATGGAATTGTAGCTCCACAACCAGATTTGCGTTCTTACACTCTCTCTTTATTGCTTTTGTTTTGCCATATCTGTTATGTGTGTTAGTTATGTTATTTGCTTGCTTTTGTGTGTGTTTATGTTTAAAATATTGAGGACAATGATGTTTGATTTAAGTGTGGGGGGGGGGGGTAAACAAGTTGTTTTTGCATGATTTTCGTGGGTTTTTATCACCTATCACTTCTAATATTGTTTCTCACTGTTTTAAGTGTTTTTAGTGTGTTTTGAGGTAGTTTTGTGTGTTTTGAAGTAAAAATACGAAAATTTACAAAACAATCAGTTTTTGACGTGTTTTTAGAATCGTTTTGGTGTGTTTGTGTCTTAGGTACCTTCCAACACGATGAGGATTCGGTTTTTAATTGCATGACTATTGAGGAAAGTTATAAACGTGGATGGAAGTTTGAATTGCTCTCTGGTTTACGCTTGATTATGGTTATAATTCATGAATTCATGTTCAATCAAAAAGGAAAAAAATCAGTTTTTGTAACATGCTTGAAGGAAGAATCTCAAACTAACGCTACATCCCTGAGAGACTTGAGCTTAAAACGTTCTTTGGAGAGTTAAAAATCTGTGCATTTATTGTTTTCTAAAGTTGTTGCATGATCTCATAATTCTTTGCTTGGTTGCTACTTAGAAGGCGTTTCATCATTTAGTTCCAAATACTAGAACTCATACCCGTTTCATTCAAAGCATGAAATTGATTAGCATAACACATAATCAAGATGAAGTTGTGTAGTGAACCAGTGCCAAAAAGCCTTAACCCTATGTCATTTGTTTTGTAGGTTTAACTCTTTTGAGCCTTGTTTAGCCATTTTCTTTGTTTAGCCACATGTTCCTTACCTAGCCTAGATTAGGACCATCCTTACCCTTGTTCTTAAGGCGTAGTGAAGCATGACCTAGAATGAATTCCCTTTGTTTGTTATTTGGTAGCAAACAAGTGTGGGGGAAGTTGTAAGTTCATGTGTGCCAAGGTATCAATGAGGCACGGGTGAGAAAAAAAAAAAAGAAAAAATAGAAAAGAGAAAAAATTCGTAGAAAAAGAAGAAGAAGAAGAAGAAAAAGTTGTGAAAAAGTGTGAAAAGAGTTGAAAAATAAGTGAGAATAAGCTCACAAGTGTTGGTTGTTGAAGAAAGGGTCCAAAAAGTTGACTTCAGCCCTAAGTATGTGTGATCTTCCCTTTATGTATCAAAGTTCATGGCTGCGTTTCAAAAGGGAGTTCTAAGTGTCATATTCATTACTTTGCTCGCTATTGCTTTAAGAACGTTTGTTTATTCTTATCCTTTCTTTGTTAGCCAATACCCCTAGCCCCGTTACAACCCTATACTTCAATCTTGAGTGTTGTGCGATTCAATATGTGGAGTTTGGGATTGGTATGAGCATATGGTGTCCCTGGTTCTCGCATCTAAGTAGTAGCATTCCGTTCATGAGATCATATCTAAACTTGCTTCAGAAATTGCTTTCTTTGCTATAAACATATGTGAGTGTTTAGTTTTTCATGTTTACATCAATCTTCTCACATATACCTAGTGTAGGGAGCATAGTTAGAAAATCTGTGTGAAAATAGAGTGTATACCTTGTGAGGAATTGAGTGAATTCTCTAAGGCATGTTACTACATTCAAAACATTGTTTTAATTGGTCAAATGCGAGCTAATGAATGGTGACTATGATTAAGTCTGTACTAAAGGGTGGGGATGACTAAAATCTATGGTTATGATGATCTTGAATATGTCATGTATGTTGGAAATCCCTGAGGTGAACGTTGGAAGGTTTACTTTGTTTACTTTGTTTTGTTTTGGTTGTTTCGTTTTGCTTGAGGACTAGCAAAAGCTAAGTGTGGGGGAATTTGATAGTAGCATATTTGTGCGACTTAGTTAGCTTGTTTTCATGCGTTTATGATGTCAGTTCTTAGTTAATTTTGTATTTTAAGCTATTTTCGTGTGTTTTTAGGTTCTAAGTGTCAAGATGGCAAAAAGAAGCAATTTGGAGCATTCTAGAGCATTTTTGGGCCAAGATTGGGTAGTGCAAGCATGGAGGCAAGTTGATGGACGAAATTGAAGATACAAAGGCTTGAAATTAGCTAAAAAGAGTTGGAGAAATAAATTCAAGTCAAAGAAGATAAGGAATCAGCTACAAAGAAGGAGAATTATCCAAAACATTATCCACAACTACCTTATCTTATCCTTATCTTATCCAAACCTTATCTTATCTTATCTTACCATGCCTTATCTTATCCTATCCTAATCCTTTCCTAACTTAATTCCTGCTGTAAAAGGGTTTTAATTTCACTTTAGGACACCTTATCCTTGTTCTATAAGCATGCCGCACCTTAGGCCTTTTCCCATTAGAAATCTGATTATTTTAAACCTGATTTCTAGAAGTCCTATCCCTTGTCCTACAAAAGTGGCGCCCCAAACCTTCTAGAAACCCCAAAATCTGCCACAAAACACATTCTTTCTAGAACCCTTAAAATCTGGCGTCTCCCTCCTCTCTAGAAGGTTTGTTCCTTGCCAGGCAAGGCATTCCCTGCCTTATCCAAGCCATGCCGTGCATCCCTATCCCTTTCCCTCTCAGATTCTGATTTGTTAGCCTTTTCCTTGTGGATTTGGGTTCTACAAATCCTTTTCAGAAATCAATTGGGCCATAATCCTTTTTCCTACACATTCTGCCGCACCTAGGGTCCTAATCCCTTGCTTATGCTGAGTCCAAGTCCTAAACTGATTCCCTAAGGTTTGCCATGCTATATATACATATTCCAAGCCTTGCCCCAGACCACCACCCATCCATACGAATTCTACAGCACCACACCTTCAGAAATTCATACTTTGCTGCAGATGAGAGAAGACAAGGCCTTGCCGTGGCTTCCATTGGAGAGGAAGGGTTGTGCCGCAGCCTACCTGCAACCATTGGAGTTGTTGGAGTTCTTTCTTCTCTTGTTTCTGTTTCCATGTTTAATTTAATTTGCTTTTCAATTATGTTGAACATGTGGAACTAATTTCGTTTTAGTTAGAGGTGGATTCAAAGCCATGGACATATGTTTAGTATGAATTGATTACCTCCAGTTATTGTTTCATAAATTGTGAATGTGGTTTACTTATCTGTTTTATTAAGAACTTGTTCTTGTGTGTTGATTAAGGATGCATACTTAGTTTACATGCATGAATTTGATGCTAGGATATAAGGGAATTTCACCTAATCGTTATGAACTTATATTCACAAGTAGTAAAGGTTGCTAGTCACAATCATGTTAAGTAAATCCAAGGCAGAATTAACATGCAGTTCATAGTTATGAATGCCTTGTCAATGTTTATGATTTCCATGGAACTTAATGATCTTTGATATGTGTCTCTATCATGCGTATTCCATAGTTAGGGAACTTGATAAGAATAATTTGGTTGTGATGCATTATCCATTCAATTCAATGAACTTAGGGAAATCTGAAAATTGATTAGTTCAATACAATTAATTCGGAGCATTGTCATTCATGGTTTATCGAAAGAATAACTGGAAATCAATTCGTATGCATATGTTCATGTGTGGAGAAGAACCCTCTAACTAGTTTTTCACCCCTGAATTCACCTTCACCTCTCTTGAATTTACTTTGTTTGCTGCAATTTACTTAGTTTTGTCAAATTCGTCCAAAAACCCCCTCAGTTCTTATTTGTGTTTTAGTTTTGTTAAATTCGTCCAAATCTGTCTCCTTTTAGTGTTTTGAGTTTTACAAGTCTAAAATTCATCCAATTCACTTTCTAGTACCTGTTTTGAGTCTGTTTAAATTAGTTTTGCTGTTTTGAGTCAATTTGGTCAGTTTTGAGTTGTCTAGAGTCTAGTTTAGTGTCTTAGAGTTTAACTTGTGTAGATTAGCATCCCTTCTAATCCCCGGCCTAAAACGATCCCTACTTTCATATACTACGTCGATAGGGTTTTAATTTGAGTGTCAAGTAATTCTCACATCAAGGAATTGAGGGATTCTTTAAGGCATGTTACTACATTCAAAATGTTGTTTGATTAAATGAGAGCTAGTGGGTGGCTACTATGATTAAATATGTGCTTAAGGGTAAGGATGACTAAAATCTGTGTAAGTAATGATTTTTAATATGTCATGTCTGTTGGAAATCCCTGAGACGAACGTTGGAACGTTTAGGTGATGTTTTGTTTGTTTGTTTTGCTCGAGGACTAGCAAAAGCTAAGTGTGGGGGAATTTGATAGGAGCATATTTATGTGACTTAGTTAGTTTGTTTTCTTGCATTTAGTGAGTTAGTTTCCATTTATTATTAGTGATTTAAGTTATTTTCGTGTGTTTGTAGGTCCAAATGGAAAAAGTAGCAAGAAAGTGCATTTTAGAGCATTTTAGAGCAGTTTTGGGGTTGGAATGGATAGCATATCATGGGAGCAAGGTGGATGGACAAATTTGAAGTTCAAGAGAGGCTAGGAATGTGCAAAAGAGTTAAAAGAGATTAATTCAAGACATTGAAGATAAGGAATCAGCTCAAAAGAAGGAGACATTATCCAAACTGCCTTCTCTTATCCTTATCTTATCCAAACCTTATCCAACCTCATCTTATCCTAACCAACATTATCTAAACTTATTTCCAGCTGCAAAAGGAGTCCGTATTGATGTGTTATAAACTAGCACACAAATTAAACACTCTTGCTGACAATTGTAGTAAAGATGTAAGTAGAGATCGTTCTAGGCTGGGGATTAGGAGGGATTGCTAATCTACTTAAAACTGACTCGAAAACACACTCAAAATACTCAAAACAAACTAGAATGACTCAAAACAGCACAAAACAATGAAACTAACTCAAAATTGACTCTAAAGATGACTTTGGACGAAAATTGAACTTAACTTGACTACAAATACTAACTAAGGACAAATTTGAACGAATTTAAACTAATCTAACACACTTAACTAAAGGGGAGGTTGATTTGGACGAAATTAACTAAACTAAACAGATTGGATAAACTAAACTAATGTAAAACAAATTTGGGTGAATTGAATGGGTGAAAGGCTAGTTAGAGGGTCATTCTCCACACATGACATATGCATACAAACCAATTTTCAGTTATTAGTCCTTTAGACTATGAATGACAACACCCCAAGTTAACCGTGATAGCACAAATTAACCATCAGATTTTCCTTAACTCATTGAATTGGATGGAATACGCATCGCAACCAAATTATCCTTATTAAGTTCCCTAACTATGAAAAGCATGATAGAAAAACATATCAAAGGTCATTAAGTTCTTTGAAAACCGTAAGCATTGACGAGGCATTCGTAACTATGAAAAGCATGATACTCCTGCCTAGGATTTACTTAACACAATCATGACTAATGACTTCCACTACTTGTGAATATAAGTTCATAACGATTAGGTGAAACTCCCTTACACCCTAGCATCAAGTTCATGCATACAAATTAAGTGTCGACCCTCAATCCACATACATAAACAAGTTTTGATAACTCAGATAAGCAAATCACATTTAAGACTCAAGAAACAATAATTGAAGGAAATCAATTCATATCACATATATGTTCATGGCTTTGAATTAACCTCTAACTAAAAAAAAATTAGTTCCACATGTCTAACTTATTTGAAAAGCAATCTAAAATAAACATTGAACTAAAACTAAGGATAGAAAAAACCCAGAAATGCTCCAGCCCTCAAATGGCCTTGAATGGCATGTCACGGCACAAAGCTCCTCTTCTCCTTCCTTCCTTGATGTGGCACTTGATGAATTTCTGTGTATATGGTGCGAATTGTGGTGGTGGATGGATGTAGGTGATTTATGGTGAAGGATGGGTTGTTATTTATGCGGCACAAATGGGTGTATTTATAAGACTAGGGCACAACACGAATTTTTGAAGGAAAGGAATATGTATTTGGCACAATTCTTGAAGGAAAAGTACTAGGGTTAGGTAGAAAATAGGGCTTCTAGAAAGGTTGGGGCGCCACCTTTGTAGGGAATTCTAGAAGGGGTGTTATATGGCTGGTTTCTAGAAGAACAAAGGCTAAAACATGCGGCACCAATGTAGGAACAGATAAGGCTTCTAGAAATCAGGTTTTAAGCATCCTAATATGAAAATGAGTCCCCTTGCAGCTGGAATTAAGCTGAAAAAGGATTAGGATAAGGTCAGGATAAGATAAGGTATGGTTTTGGATAATGTTCCATGTTTCTTGCTCTTTCCTTATCTACTTTGTCTTGAATTTGTTTCTCCAGATTTGTAGCATGTTCCTAGCCTCTTTCGACTTCAAATTCGTCCATCCACCTTGCTCCATATGCAAGCTATCCATTCCAGCCCAAAATTACTCCAAAATGCTCTAAATTGCACTTTCTTGCCACTTTTGCCAATTGGACCTACAAACACACGAAAATAGCTTAAATCACTATAATAAATTGAAACTAACTAAGTAAATGCAAGGAACAAGCTAACTAAATCGCATAAATATGCTCCTATCACTTATCCTATTTTAAATACTTCCCATATGATTCTAGAAGTCCTAATCCATCCAAACAACCTAATCATTTTCCTCCTTGGTTTCTGCCATATAATTGACTTTTTCCTTGTGGATTTGGAGTCCTAATTCCTCTCCTTTTAAGCCTTTGCCTTGCCCTATAAATACCATTCAATGTCGCACCAACCATTCACCACCCTCTACCATCAGATCACCACACCATTCACCACACACACTCATTGTGCTGCAGCTTTGCAAGAAAGGAAGAAGAATGAGCCATCTGGAGCAGTGCTTGCCATTCAAGACCTTTGGATTGTTGGAGCGTTTTCAGGTGTATTCTATCTTTGTTTTCAATGTTTAAGTTTAATTTTCTTTGTTTAATTGCGAACATGAGGAACTAAACTCGTTTTAGCTAGGGGAGAATTCAAAGCCATGAACATATATGTGACATGAGTTGATTATATCCAGTTATTAGTTCATAAATCAAAATGCAATTTAGTTAACTGTTTGATTGAAAACTTATTCTTGTATGTTGATTAAGGAGGCCTACTTAGTTTGCATGCATGAATTTGATGCTACAATATAAGGGAGTTTCACCTAATAGTTACAAACTTATATTTACAAGTAGTGGAGGTTGTTAGTCACAATCGCGTTCAGTAAATTCCTGGCAGAAGTGTCATGCTGTTCATAGTCACGAATGCCTTGCCAATGCTTATGATTTCCATAGAGCTTAATGATCTTTGATTGTATCTCTATTATGATGTTCATGTAGGGAACTATTGAAGAATAATTTGGTTGCCAATGCGTTGTTCGTCCAATTCAATAAATTTAGGAAAATCTGATGGTTAAAAAAGTGCTGTCACGGTTAACTTGGGGCATTGAGATTCATGGTTTATCGAAATAATAACTGGAAATTGATTTGTGTTGCATATGTGTCATGTGTGGAGAAGGACCCTCTAGCTAGCCATTCACCCATTCAAATCACCCAATTTCGTGTCTTTTTAAGTTGTTTTTACAAATCTGTTTGTTAAGCTTTTAAATTCGTCAAAACCAATTCCCCTTAAGTTCTTTGAGTCTTTTTAGTTTAATTTTCGTCCAAATCACCCTTTAGGTCTAGTTTTGAGTCATAATCATAGTTTGTGTGTTTTAAGTTAAATCAACTTGTATTGAGTTGTTTAAGTCTAGTTTTCTGTTTTTGAGTCTAGTTTAATGATTTAGAGTTTAATTTGTGTAGATTAGCATCCCTTTTAATCCCCAGCCTACAACGATCCCTACTTTCATATACTACATCAATAGGGTTTAAGTTTGAGTGCAATTTAATTTCACATCATTTGGTTGACAAAACACCGGTTGCTGCGAAGACTTTAATTGCAAATAGAGCCTTGAATGCACAACAATACGAAGGAGCTGGACAAAGGGACACCCCACAGCAACACCAAGTTAATGAGGTAAGTTCAATTTCTGAATTGCAATCTCAAATGTCTAATCTCACTGTTCTTGTGTCATAGATTACAGAAGGAATGAAAGTGCAAGGACCAAGTGTTTGTGGCGTGTGCACTATGCAAGGACACCTTCTTGAGCAATGTCCTCAATTAATAGAGAATGGGGGATCGGAAAGTGCCAACGCCATTGGCTTTCAAGCCCAAAATCATCCAAGGAATGATCCATACTCCAATACTTACAATCCGGGCTGGAGAGATCACCCAAACTTCAAGTGGAGGGAGCCTAAACAACCTCAACAACAAGGTGAATTTAGACAGTAACCTCCGGATTTTTATCCAAGGCCATACGCACCAACTCCATCCCAACCACAATCTGCCCAACCAAAAATAGGTTCGTCTATGGATAATGATCAAATTGTTTAATTATTAACCACTTTGGCACAGGGAGTCCAAAATCAAACCCAAGCAATGCAAAATCAAGCCAAAAAGGTGGATGAATTGGAGAAGCAAATGGGGCAAATGGCAAAATTCATGGGCCAATTCAGAGAGCAAGGCAGATTGCCTAGTTCAACCGTTGTCAATCCAAAATGAGGATTTGAATCCGCCAAAGCAATCATGTTGAGAAGTGGCAAGGAGGTTGCAACAGACTCATAACCATCCAAATTAAATCCAAAGGAAGATGAAAAGCTGCTGATCGAGGAGGAGGAGAATGACAAGCCCACGGCAAGGGAAGAATCATCCTTGCCGCAGACTCCTAAGCACTTTAACTCGGCCAATAAAGGTAAGGTTGTTCCAAATTCGATTCCTTCTAACGTCATTCCTCTGAATGTACCTTTCCTTTCCAGGTTCATGCAATCAAATAAGGAAAAAGCTGAAAAGGACATTCTTGAGACGTTTAGGAAAGTGCAAGTCAATATTCCACTCCTTGATGCAATCAAGCAAGTTCCAAGGTATGCCAAGTTTTTTAAAGAGCTTTGCACAACAAGGAAGAGAATTTTGAACAAAGAGGTGGTCCGGGTAAGTGAGAATGTTTCAGCAGTCTTGCAACAAAAACTGCCCCCTAAATGCAAAGATCCTGGTAGTTTTACAATTCCTTGTGTTATTGGCAATACTAAGTTTGAACATGCCATGTTAGATTTAGGGGCTTCCATTAATGTCATGCCATACTCCATTTATGCATCTATGAACTTGGGAGAACTTAAAAATGATGGTGTTATTATTCAATTGGTTGATCGTTCTAATGCATATTTGAAAGGAATTTTGGAAGACGTTTTGGTGCAGGTTGATCAATTGATATTCCCAGCAGACTTCTATGTGTTAGAAATGGAAGATTCGGCTCATGCTACTCCATTACCAATCTTGCTTGGGCGACCCTTCGTGAAAACAACCCAAACCAAGATCGATGTATTCAAAGGGACGTTGACAATGGAATTCGATGAGGAAGTCATTGATTTTAATATTTCTGAAGCTATGAGATATCCTAATGATGATCATTCTTGTTTTTCTATTGATATACTCGATTCATTGGTGCAGGAATATCTTGAAGATTTAAATAAGGATGCCCTTGAAACGACCATTACAAAAGGAATGGAAACTAAACACAATGAGACAGGGAGCAAGCACACCCACGGCCTGCATGAGGAGGTCATTGCCATACCTAGATGTGAAGAGGAGGCTGAGATGGTTCCTGCCCTTGAGTCTTTGCCGAAGCATGAAGGTAAGTCTTCAAATCTAAGTCAAATTCCCGTTTCCACTAATAAGTTGTTACCCTCAGTGATTTAGGCACCTTCCCTTGAGCTTAAACCATTACCAAATCACTTGAAGTACGTTTTCTTGGGAGACCAAGAGACTTTTCTGGTCATAGTGTCTTCCACACTCATGGCACAAGAGGAGGAGAAATTGGTAAGGGTGTTGAAGGAGTACAAGATAACCATTGGATGGACCTTGGCCGACATCAAGGGAATAAGCCCCACAATGTGCATGCATCGCATACTTCTAAAGGAGGGGGCTAAACCATCTCGAGTCCTTCCAATGATGGAAGTTGTGAAGAAAGAGATCATCAAGCTTCTTGATTATGGCGTGATTTACCCAATTTCGGATAGTCATTAGGTTTTACTAGTTCAATGTGTTCCAAAGAAATCTGGAGTCACCATGGTAAAGAATGAAGAGAACGAGCTTGTACCCACCCGTATCCTAACAGGTTGGCGAGTTTGCATCGATTATAGGAAGCTTAACAACATCACAAGGAAGGATCACTTCCCTTTGCCGTTCATTGATCAAATGCTTGAAAGGTTAACCGGTCATTCTTTTTATTGCTTTCTTGATGGTTATTCAGGATATAATTAGATTGTGATAGCTCCAGACGACCAAGAAAAGACCACTTTTACTTGTCCATTTGGTACTTTTGCTTATTGTCGAATGCCATTTGGTTTATGCAATGCACCAGCCACCTTTCAAAGATGCATGGTAAGTATCTTTTCAGATTATGTTGAGAAGATTATTGACGCTTTCATGGATGATTTTAGTGTTTTTGGTGACTCTTTTGATGGCTGTTTTACTAATCTCACTTTAATCTTGAAACGATGCATTGAAACTAACCTTGATTTAAATTAGGAAAAATGTCACTTTATGGTAAAACAAGGCATAGTTTTGGGTCATATAGTTTCAGAAAAGGGAATTGAGGTTGATAAATCAAAAAATAGATCTTGTACGCTACTTACCCTCTCCTAATTTGGTGAGAGAGGTTCGTTCTTTTCTTGGACATGCGGGATTCTATCGACGATTCATCAAGGACTTTTCAAAGATATCCCAACCTCTTTGCCGTCTCCTTTAAAAGGATATGCCCTTTAAGTTCAGCGACGAATGCGAGAAAGCCTTCAATCACCTGAAGGAATTGCTCACTTTGGCCCCTATCATCACTCTACCAGATTGGAGCCTTCCTTTTGAGCTCATGTGCGATGCTTCAGATTATGCTTTAAGGGATGTTTTGGGACAAAGGAAGGACAAGAAGCCTCACGTCATTTACTATGCCTCAAGGACCCTGAATGATGCTCAATTGAACTAATCCACCACTGAAAAAGAACTTCTTGTTGTCGTGTTTGCTTTAGATAAATTTCGTTCTTATTTACTTGGTACTAAAGTTATAATCTACACTGATCATGCAGCTTTGAAGTATTTGCTTACGAAGAAAGAAGCCAAGCCAAAGCTTATTTGCTGGATGCTTCTTCTTCAAGAGTTTGATGTGGAAATCCGAGACAAGAAAGAATGTGAAAACATTGTGGCTAATCACTTGAGCTGTTTGGTGCACGATGAGGAGAATAACTAAGAAATAACAACGTAAATGCACAAGAACAAGCCAACTAAGTCGCCTAAATATGCTCCTATCACCCACCCACGGCAAGGGTGGAAACACCTTTGCCGCAGGCCCCCATTGTTCTTAAATCATCCAATCTGTCCAATAAAGGTAAGAACGTGTCCAATTCAGTTCTTACAAATGTTATTCCGTCGAATGTACCTTGTCCTCGCAGATTCATGCAACCAAAGAAAGAGGAAGCTGAAAAGGACATTCTAGAGACATTTAGGAAAGTTCAAGTCAACATTCCACTCCTTGATGCAATCAAGCAAGTTCCAAGGTATGCCAAGTTTTTGAAAGAACTTTGTACCACTAGGAAGAGAATTTCGACCAAGGAGGTTGTAAAGGTAGGTGAAAATGTCTCAACCATCTTGCAACACAAACTACCCCCTAAATGCAAGGATCCAGGTAGTTTTACAATTCTTTGTGTTATTGGCAATACACGTTTTGAATCTGCCATGTTAGACTTAGGTGCATCGATATATGTCATGCCATATTCAATTTATGCATCTATGGACTTAGGCGAGTTGAAAAATGATGGTGTGATTATACAATTGGCCGATCGATCTAATGTCTATCCAAAGGGAGTTTTGGAAGATGTTTTAGTGCAGGTCAAACACTTAATCTTTTCGACGGACTTCTACGTGCTTGAAATGGACGAGTCGGACCATTCCCCTTTATTGCCCATCCCTTTTGGAAGGCCATTCATGAAAACTGCCCGTACTAAGATTGATGTGTTTAATGGAACTTTGACGATGGAATTTGATGGGGAAGTTATTAATTTCAATCTTTCGGATTCTATCAAGTATCCTAGTGATGATCACTCATGTTTTTCTATTGATGTAATTGACTCTTTGGCGCAAGACCACTTTGAACAATTGAATGAAGATGCACATGAATTGGTCATTGCACGAGGAATGGACATTCAAAACAATGGAGCAGCAGCCATGCACCCCCACGGCATGCATGACCTTTCCCTTGCCGTGCCCCCTAATGATGATGTAATTGAGATGGTGGCTGCCCTCGAATCATTGTCACCACAATCTAGTAAGTTTTTTGACCCAATTTCAATTTTAGTTTCGACTAATAAGTTACTTCTATCAGTTGTGCAGCCACCTACACTTGAACTTAAGCCATTGCCAAGCCATTTAAAGTACGTTTTCTTGGGGGATGATGAGATGTTGCCCGTCATCATCTCAAGCACACTCACGGCACAAGAGGAGAACAAATTGGTGAGGGTGTTAAAGGAGTACAAAACGGAAATTGGGTGGACATTGGCTGACATCAAAGGAATCAGCCCAACAACTTGTATGCATCGTATACTTTTGGAGGAGGGGTCTAAAACATCTCGAGAGGCCCAACGCCGACTCAACCCTCCAATGATGGAAGTTGTGAAGAAGTAGATAATGAAGCAACTTGATTGTGGGGTGATCTATCCAATCTCGGATAGTCGTTGGGTTTTGCCCGTTCAATGCGTTCCAAAGAAATTTGGCGTGACAGTGGTAAAGAATGCCGAAAATGAGCTTATGCCTACTCGAATCGAAATAGGTTGGAGGGTTTGTATCAATTATAGGAAGCTCAACGCCACCACTAGGAAGGATCACTTCCTTTTGTCGTTCATTGATCAAATGCTTGAAAGGTTAGCGGGTTATTCATTTTATTGTTTTCTTGATGGTTATTCTGGTTATAATCAAATTGTCATAGCACCCGAGGACCAAGAAAAAACCACTTTCACATGTCCCTTTGGTACATTTGCTTATCGTCGCATGCCATTTGGTTTATGCAATGCACCTACCACATTTCAAAGATGCATGATGAGCATATTTTTAGATTATATTGAGAAAATTATTGAAGTTTTTATGGATGATTTCAGCGTTTTTGGTGATTCATTTGATAGTTGTTTGCAAAATCTCAGCTTGATCTTAAAACGATGTGTTGAAACTAACCTTGTTCTCAATTAGGAAAAATGTCATTTCATGGTTAAACAAGGCATAGTTTTAGGTCATATCATCTCTGAAAACGGTATTGAGGTTGATAAGTCGAAGATAGATCTTGTACGTCACTTACCTTCTCCTACTTCGGTTAGAGAGGTTCGTTCTTTTCTTGGACATGCAGGTTTCTATCGACGATTCATCAAAGATTTCTCAAAGGTTTCCCAACCTCTTCGCCGTCTCCTTCAAAAAGATGTGGCTTTTGATTTCAATGAGGAATGCACGGCATCCTTCAAACAACTCAAGGAGTTGCTGACCACGGCCCCAATTATTGTTCCACCTGATTGGAGCCTTCTTTTTGAGCTCATGTGTGACGCATCCGATTATGCTTTAGGGGCTGTTTTAGGACAAAGGAAGGATAAGAGGCCGCATGTCATCTACTATGCCCCCTGGACGTTGAATGATACCTAATTGAAGTATTCCACAACGGAAAAAGAACTTCTTTCCATTGTCTTTGCTTTAGATAAATTTCGATCATATTTAACTAGTACTAAAGTAATTGTTTTCACTGATCATGCAGCGTTGAAATATTTGCTCACGAAGAAGGAAGCCAAGCCAAGGCTAATTCGATGGATGTTGCTTCTTCAAGAGTTCAACATTGAGATTCGAGACAAAAAGGGAAGTGAAAAC
Organism: Heteromeles arbutifolia; assembly: GCA_024362995.1. Taxonomy (NCBI): domain Eukaryota; kingdom Viridiplantae; phylum Streptophyta; class Magnoliopsida; order Rosales; family Rosaceae; genus Heteromeles; species Heteromeles arbutifolia. The sequence goes on along the minus strand of JANCRC010000002.1, from coordinate 28,656,912 downwards.
GTGGTGGTTGACCACCCAAGCCGTATGGTGCATAATGAAGAGTCCTTACCCATTGCTGAAACGTTTCCTGATGAGCAATTGATGTCCAGTAAGGTAAGTAACCCTTGGTATGCTGATTTAGTCAACTTTTTGGTGTCTAAACGAATCCCAAGCACTTTCACCAGACACCAATGTGATAAGCTCAGACATGATACACTGTTTTATGTATGGGATGATCCATATTTATGGAAATATTACCCTTATCAGATTGTACGTCGATGTGTGCATGATTCTGAGTTTCATTCAATTTTAAGCTTTTGTCATACATATGCATTTGGTGGTCACTTTGGCACACAAAGAACAGCACTTAAGGTGTTACAATATGGATTCTATTGGCCTAGTATCTTTAAGGATGCTAGAACTTTTTGTTTAACATGTGATAAATGCAAAAGAACAGGAAATATAAGTGCAAGAGATCAAATGCCGCAGGTTTCCATCCTCAATGTTGAAATTTTTGACGTTTGGGGTATTGATTTTATGGGTCCATTCCCTTCCTCGTATGGTTTCATGTATATTCTGCTTGCAGTTGATTATTTGTCAAAGTGGGTGGAAGCAAAAGCCACCCGGACTAATGATTCTAAAGTGGTTGCAGATTTCATTAGAACTAACATATTTACAAGGTTTGGCATGCCATGAGTAATCATAAGTGATGGAGGGTCTCATTTTTGCAATCGGACCATTGAGGCGTTGTTTAGGAAGTACAATGTCAACCATAAGGTTTCTACACCTTACCATCCTCAAACAAATGGCCAAGCCGAGGTTTCTAACCGAGAAATCAAGCAGATTTTGGAAAAGACCATTGGACCGACAAGGAAGGATTGGAGCTTACGTTTAGATGATGCACTGTGGGCATATCGTACGGCGTACAAAACACCCATTGGGATGTCACCATTTCAGCTCATCTATGGCAAGCCATGCCATCTCCCCGTCGAATTGGAGTATAAAGCTCATTGGGCAGTTAAGAAGTTCAACATAGACTTAGGTGCAGCAGGAAGTCAGAGGAAACTCCAATTACATGAACTTGATGAGATAAGGAATGAGGCATATGAGAATGCTCGCATTTACAAGGAGAAGACCAAGGCTTTCCATGACAAAATGATTTGTGGCAAAACATTCTCCATAGGGCAGAAAGTGCTATTGTTAGATTCCCATCTACATTTGTTTCCCGGTAAGTTACGTTCTAAGTGGATTGGACCGTTTGTTATTACTAACGTATCTCCTTATGGTGCAATCCAGATTCAAAGTCTCAAAACAGGTCATGTTTTCCAAGTGAACAGACACCGTTTGAAGCCTTACTACGAGCACTTTGAGGAGCATGCCGTGGATGACATCTCCCAGCATGCCATGGATGACATCTCCTTGCATGCCGTGGGCTCCAATGGGGAGTGAATGAGGTCCTCGTCCGGCTGCAAGACATTAAAGCAAGCGCTACTTGGGAGGCAACCCATGCATTCAACAAAAAAAGATCTAGGAATCACTCCACTTCCAGATTTGCGTTCCTAAACCCTTCTCTTTGTTGTTGTTTTTATTCTGCCATGATGAGTGTGTTTATTCATTAATTGTTTGTTTCCTTGTGTTTGTGTACGTGTACGCTTGAAACATTGAGGACAATGTTTGATTTAAGTGTGGGGGGGGGGGGTAAATAAGTGTTTTTGATGCAAATTCGTGGGATTTTATCACCCATTACTTCAAAAGTTGTTCCTTGCTGTTTTTAAGTGTTTTTAAGCTGTTTTGGAGTGTTTTAGTGTGTCTTAACATAAAAATCCGAAAATCTCATAAAAATTTGAAAAATTGTTTTGAAAAACCCAAAAAGAGTTGTTTTTGTGTGTTTGTTTGTGTCTTAGGGTAACTTCCAACACAATGATGAGGATTTGGTTTTTAATTACATGACTGTTAAAGAGAGTTATAAACATGGATGAAAGTTTGATTTACTCTTTGGTTTATGCTTGGTTGTGGTTATAATTTATGAATTCACATGCAATCATAAAGGAAAAATCAGTTTTTGTAACATGCTTGAAGGAAGGAACTCAAATTAACGCTACAACCCTGTGAGTCTTGAGCCTAAAACGTTCTTTGGAGAGTTAATATTCTATGCATTCTTGTTTTCTAAAGTTGTTGCATGATCTCATTATTCTTTGCTTGGTTGCTACTTAGAATGCATTATAGTTCCAAATACTAGAACTCATGCCCGTATCATTCAAAGCATGACATTGATTTGCATAACACATGATCAAGATGAAGTTGTTTAGTTACCACTACAGCCAAATAGCTGTACCCTTCTACTTCATATGTCTTGTAGGTTTAACCCCGTTTGAGCCTTGTTTAGCCTATGTTCTTTGTTAACCACATTATCCTTACCTAGCCTAGATTAGGACTATCCATACCATTTGTTCTTAAAGGATAGTGAAGCATGACTTAGAATGAATTCCTTTTGATCTACATTATGCAGAAAATCAAGTGTGGGGGAAGGATTGGTTGTTTTAAGCTCAGTTCTACATTTTGTGTTTCAAAAGAAAAGAAAATTCGTGGAAAAAGAAAAAGAAAAAGAAAAAGTTATGAAAAGAGTGAAAAAGAGTTAAAAATTATGAGAAAAAGAGTTCTAAAGTATTGTTTGTTGAAGAAAGGGTCCAAAACATTGAATTCGGCCCTAAGTGTTGCTTGAATCTCCCATTGTGTTTAAAAATTAATTTCTGCATTCTAAAAGTGAATTCCAAGTGTCAATTTCATTGCTTTGCTTACTATCGCTTTAAGAACCTTTGTTTATCCTTACCTTTCTTTGTTAACCAATTCCCTTAGCCCCATTTCAACCCTTAACTTCTATCTTGAGTGTTGTGTATTTCAATATGTGGAGTTTGGAATTGGTATGAGCATATGGTGCCACTGGTTCTCGCATCTAAGTAGTAGCATTCCATTCATGAGATCATATCTAAACATGCTTATTAACTCCAGAAATTGCTTTCTTTGCTATAACATATGTGAGTACTAGTTTTCATGTTTACATCAATCTTCTCACATATACCTAGTGTAGGGTGTGTAGTCAAAAAATCTGAGTGAAAATTGAGTGCATATTTAGTAAGGAATTGAGGGAATTCTCTAAGGCATGTTACTACATTCAAAACATCGTTTTAATTGGTTAAATGTGAACTGGTAAGTGGTGATTGTGATTAAGTATGTGCTCAAGTGTTAAGTTGACTAAAATCTGTGGGAATGATGATTTTTAACATGTCATGTGCGTTGGAAATCCCTGAGGTAAATGTTGGAAGGATTAGAATGTGTTTTGTTTACTTGGTTTTGTTTTGTTGTTTTGTTTTGCTCAAAGACTAGCAAAAGCTAAGTGTGGGGGAATTTGATAGGAGCATATTTATGCGACTTAGCTAGCTTGTTTTCATGCATTTATGTTGTTATTCCTTAGTTATTTTAGTGTTTAAAGTCATTTTCGTGCAATTTCAGGTTTGAAGGACAAAGTATGCAAAAAAAGTGCATTTTGGAGCCTTTTAGAGCAAAATTGGGCTTGGAATGGATATCACATGCTTGGAGCAAAAGGAATGGATGAAATTGAAGATTTGAAGATGTTAGGATTCCTAATCAACGAAGGATTCCTAATTGAAGATGGATTCCTACTCGAAGGAGGATTCCTAATTGAAGATGGATTCCAACTTAAACAAGGATTCCTACTTGAAGTAGGAAAAGTTAAGCCAAGGTTTCCTATTTTGGTTTGACCTTTCCTAATCCTAGATGTCCCTAAATTCCAGCAACCTTGAAGGCCTCCTATGCATTCTAGGACACAAACCAAAGGATCTAGAACACCCATGGACCCTTGCCGCAACTTGTTCTTGGTTTCCTCTTCCTTGCCATGCAAGGGAGAGTCCCTCTTTCCTATTTCCTACATTAAAACACATTGCCCTTTTAATTTAAGTCCTTACCGCATATCTTAGCATCTTTCCCTTAGTTTCCTGATTTTATTTCCTCTTTCTAGAAGCTTTTGACTTAATTTCTGTTACTTAAATTATTTCCTAGCTTTTATTACCCTAAAGCCTTTAAATAAACCTTCATCAGCCGCACCAAGGATCCATTCATTCATCCATTCACGCCAGAAATCAACCCCCACTCTCTGCCGCATCCATCTTTCACCATTCTCTATAGTTTCTGACCTTATTCACTCCTTGTCACACCATGCACCTATCCTAACCATAAACCCAGCCGTCTACACCATTCATAATCCCCAAAACTCACCACCAAACCTTGTGCCGCAGCAAAGAGGAAGGAGGAGAGCCCTTGGACGTGCTTGCCATTTGAGTTAGGATTGCTGGAACGTTTTAGGTGTAATCTTTCTTTTGTTCTCAATGTTTCAATTCAATAATCTTTGTTTGTGAGTATGAGGAACTAAACCCCTCTTAGCTAGGGGGAAATTCGAAACCATGGTTATACTTGCAATAGGATTTGATTACATCCAGTTGTGATTCATAAGTTGTGAATTCAATTTACTTATCTGTTTGAATTAAAACTGATTTGTGTGTGTTGGTTAAGAGTGCACGCTTAATTTTCATGCATAAATTTGATGCTAGGATATAAGGGAGTTTCACGTAATCATTATGAACTTATATTCATAAGTAGTGGAGGTTGCTAGTCACAATTGCGTTAAGTAAATTCTTGGCATAAGTTTCATGCAATTCATAGTTACAAGTGCCTCGTCAATGCTTATGATTTTCATAGAACTTAATGATCTTTGCTTGTATCTCTGTTATGCAATTCATGTGGGGAACTTGTGGAGAATGCTTTGGGTTGTTGTATGCAATCATCCAATTGATAGGAGCATATTTATGCTACTTAGTTAGTGTGTTTTCTTGCATTTACTTAGCTATTTGTTGCTTAGTATAGTGTTTAAAGTCATTTTCATGTGTTTTTAGGTCCAAGAAGCAAAGTTGGTAAAAAGATGCATTTTGGAGCATTTTAGAGCAAATATGGGCTTGGAATGGATAGCACAAGCAATGGGCAAGAAGATGGACGAATTTGGAGTTCAAATGGAGCTAGGAATATGTTTCAAGGTTGGAGAAATAAATTCAAATCATTGAAGATAAGGAATCAGCTCAAAAGAAGGAGAAGTATCCAAAACATTATCCAAACAACCTTATCTTATCTTATCTTATCCAATCCTTATCCTATCTTAACTAACCTTATCCTATCCTAATCCTTTTCTAATTCAATTCCTGGTACAATGAGGGTTTATTTTCTGATTGGGGGACACTTAATTTAGGCTTGCAGCACCCTTATCCCTTTTCCTAGGTGGTTTTAGTTCCTTCTAGAAGATCAAATTTCCTGCTGAGTCACCACCAATATCTGCCGCAAGAACTCCTTGTCCTTTGGAGTTTCCTACCTTCTAGATGGCCTATTCCTGATGGGTTTAGGTTGTGTAATTCTTCTCTAATTCCTAAACCCTTTATGCCGCACCTTAACCCCTATAAATAGCCATCTTTGCCGTGCCATTTAAAAAAAAGCCTTGCATTCATTCTCTGCCTTCACACACCCATTCATCCGTAGCCCTCTCTATAAATACCCCCACGCCATTCATCATCATCCATCCTTAACCAAACCCATCCCCAAACCCAGAAAACCCCTCTTGTGCCGCAACTATTCAAGGAAGGAAGGAGAAGGTGCCATTCTAAGTCGTGACTGTCATTCAAAGCATTGAATTGCTGGAGCGTTCTTAGGTGTTGTCTATCTTTGTTTTTAATGTTTCAATTCAGTTTTCTTTGTTTAATTGCTATCATGAGGAACTAAACCCCTATTAGTTTGGGGGGGAATCTGAAGCCATGGATATATGTTTCTTATGATTTGATTTACTCCAGTTACGATTTCATAAATTGTGAATGTGGTTTACTTATCTGTTTTATTAAGAACTTGTTCTTGTGTGTTGATTAAGGATGCATACTTAGTTTACATGCATGAATTTGATGCTAGGATATAAGGGAATTTCACCTAATCGTTATGAACTTATATTCACAAGTAGTAAAGGTTGCTAGTCACAATCATGTTAAGTAAACCCTAGGCTGGATTAACATGTGTTTTCCATAGTTATGAATGCCTTGTCAATGTTTATGATTTCCATTGAACTTAATGATCTTTGTTGAATGTCTCTATCATGCGTATTCCATAGTTAGGGAGTTTGAGAAAGAATAATTTGGTTGTGATGCGTTATCCATTCAATTCAATGAATCTAGGGAAATCTGGGAATTGATTAGTTCAATACAATTAATTCGGAACATTGTCATTCATGGTTTATCGAAAGAGTAACTGGGAATCAAGTTGTATACATATGTTCATGTGTGGATGAGGATCCCTCTAACTAGCCTTTCACCTTTCTCAATTTCATCAAAAATCGTTTTTCTTTAAAGTTTGGTTACAAGTTTCGGTTTTAAATTTCAATTTTGTCAAAACAATCCCCCTTGCTTTTAAGTCTTGTTTTTAGAGTCTAAATCTGTTTTCTTTTAGTCTTTTGAGTCAAGTTAAAACCTTATTTTCGTCCAAAGTAGTGTTCAGAGCTTAAAACTGCCCAGTTTGTGTTTTTAGGCAGTTTTGAGTGTTTTTGTGCTGTTTTGAGTCTTTTGAGTTGTTTTAGTGTTTTAGAAGTTAGTTTTGCATTCTTTGAGTCTAGTTTAGTGTCTTAAACTTTGTTTTTACGTTTTTGAGTCAGTTTCAAGTGTTTAGCAATCCCTCCTAATCCCCGGTCCAGAACGATCCCTACTTATACATATACTACAACTGTCGAAAAGAGGGTTTAATTTGTGTGTCAAGTTACCAATTCAATGAAATTAGGAAAATCTGAGGGTTAATTTGTGCAATTCACGGTTAATCTGGGACGTTGAGAATTCATGGTTTATTGAAAAGCAACTGGAAATCGATTTGTATGCAAGTATGACATGTGTGGAGAAGAACCCTCTAGCTAGCCCATCATCCATAGTTTTACCAAAATTCGTGCAGATTTCATTAGTTCTTTAATTTACTTGTTTTGTTTTCAAATTCGTCAAAACCCAATCCCCCTTTACTTTGTTGAGTCATATTAGTTAGAAACTGATTTAGTTTGTGTTTTTAACTGTTTTGAGTCTAGTCAAAACCTATTTTCGTCCAAATTTACTCTTAGTGGCAGATTTGAGTCTTTTAGCTTGTTTTGTGCTGTTTTGAGTCTTTTGAGTTGTTTTAGTGTTTTAGAGTTTAGTTTTGCATTCTTTGAGTCTAGTTTAGTGTTTTAAACTTAGTTTTACGTTTTTGAGTCAGTTTCAAGTGTTTTAGCAATCCCTTCGAATCCCCGGTCTAGAACGATCCCTACTTATACATATACTACAATTGTCAAAAGAGGGTTTAATTTGTGTGCTTATATATTTCGCATCACTAGTGTAGGGTGTGTAGTCAGAAAATCTGAGTGAAAATTGAGTGCATATCTAGTAAGGAATTGAGGGATTCTCTAAGGCTTGTTACTACATTCAAAACGTTGTTTTAATTGGTTAAATGTGAACTAGTGAATGGTGACTGTGATTAAGTATGTGCTCGAGGGTATGGATGACTAAAATCTGTGGGAGTGATGATTTTTAAACATGTCATGTGCATTGGAAATCCCTGAGGAAACTGTTGGAAGGATTAGAATCTGTTTTGTTTTGTTTGATTTGTTTTGCTCGAGGACTAGCAAAAGCTAAGTGTGGGGGAATTTGATAGGAGCATATTTATACGACTTAGTTAGCTTGTTTTCGTGCATTTATGATGTTATTCCTTAGTTATTTTAGTGTTTAAAGTCATTTTCGTGCAATTTCAGGTTCTAAAGGCAAAGTATGCAAGAAAGTGCATTTTGGAGCCTTTTGGAGCAAAATTGGGCTTAGAATGGATATCACATGCTTGGAGTAAAAGGAATGGACGAAATTGAAGACTTGAAGATGTTAGGATTCCTAATCAACGAAGGATTCCTAATCAATGAAGGATTCCTAATTGAAGATGGATTCCTACTCAAACAAGGATTCCTACTTGAAGTAGGAAAGTTAAGCCAAGGTTTCCTATTTTGGTTTGACCTTTCCTAATCCTAAATGTCCCTAAGTTCCAGCAACATTGAAAGTCTCTTATGCATTCTAGGACACAAACCAAAGGTTCTAGAACACTTAAATACCCTTGCCGCACCTAAATCAGCAAGGAAACCTTTTTTCCTTGCCTTGCAAGGCATTCATTTGCCCTTTCCCTCTCAGCCGCTGCTTGTTGCCTAATTTCGTAGGGATTCTGACTTTAATTCCTATTTCCCTTAAAGTTTTGGTTTAATTTCTGTTACCTAAATTATTTCCTAGCTTTAAATACCCTAAAGCCTTTAAATAAACCTTCCCTTGCCGCACCCTAGGAGGATCGATCCATCTAATTCATCCAGCCACACCAATTCACACCCATACACATCCATTCATCATCCTACACACTCTCAGCCATTCCCATTTCCTTGCCGCAGCCCCCACTCAACCTAATCACATCTCTAACCCTTTCACTCACCCATACACATCCCTGGTCACTTGTGTCGCAGCAAGGTGGAAAAGAAGAAGGGCCTTGGACGTTTCAAGCTTGAAGGCTAGAGCATTTTAGGTGTACTTCATTCTTGTTTTCAATGTTTAATTTATATTTCTCTGAGTTTGCTGTAACTATGAGGGGCTAAACCCCTATTTAGCTGGGGGGAATTCGAAACTATGAGCATATATGTGATATGAATTGATTTCATCCAGTTGTGATTTCATAAATTGTGAATGCAATTTGCTTAACTGTTTGATTAAAACTTATTCTTGTGTGTTGATTAAGGAGGCCTACTTAGTTTGCATGCTAGGATTTGATGCTAAAATATAAGGGAGTTTCACCTAATCGTTACAAACTTATATTTACAAGTAGTGGAGGTTGCTAGTCACAATCGCGTTAAGTAAATTCCTAACAGGAGTGTCATGCAGTCATAGTCATGAATGTTATGTCAATGCTTATGATTTTCACAATGCTTAATGATCTTTGATATGTATCTCTAGTATGCAGTCATATAGGGAACTTGAAAAGAATAATTTGGTTTGCGGCCCTACGTCCAATTCAATGAACTTAGGAAAATCTGAAGGTTAATGCGTGCAGTCATGATTAATTTGGGGCATCATCGTTCATGGTTTATAGAAAGACCAACTGGAAATCGATTTGTGTCACATATATGTCATGTGTGGAGAAGGAACCTCTAGCTAGCCCATCATCCATCCAAAACACCCAATTTCGTGCAAATCTGTCTAGTTTTAGTTTCTGACTTCTTTTACTTTAAATTCGTCCAAAACCCAATCCCCCTTTAATTAAGTGTGTTAGATTAGTTAGAAGTGTGTTTAAATCTGTCCAATTTAGTGTTTTGAGTCTTACTAGTCTAGAATTCGTCCAAATAATTCCCTAGTGTCTGTTTTGAGTCTTTTTGGCTGTTTTAAGCTATTTTGAGTCTTGTGAAGTGTTTTTAAGTTTAGTTTTGTGTTTTTAAAGTTAGTTTAGAGGTTTTAGCAAGCCCTCCTAATCCACGGTCCAGAACGATCCCTACTTGCATCTTTACTACAATTTGACAACAAGAGGGTTTAATTTGTGTGCGATTCAATTTCACATCATTTACTTTTATAACTTGATTGTTTGTTTCAAATTCATCCAAACCAAAACCCCCTTTTTTCTTTCTTGTTTCAAAGTCATTAGAATATGTTTTGTTTGTGTTTTAGAGTGTTTTGAGTCAAGCCAAAACCTTATTTTCGTCCAAAGTTGTGTTTAGAGTCAAAAACTGCCCAATTAGTATTTTTAGGCAGTTTTGAGAGTTTTTAAGTTGTTTTGAGTCTTGTGAGCCTGTTTTGAGTCCCTTGAGTCTATTCAAACGTTTTTAACTTTGTTTTTATGTTTTAAAGTCAGTTTAGAGGTTTTAGCAAGTGATAGGAGCATATTTATGCGTCTTAGTTAGCTTATTTCCTTGCATTTAGGTTGTTAGTTCTTAGTTATTTTAGTATTTTAAGCTAGTTTCGTGTGTTTGTAGGTCCAAAGGGCTAAAGGAGCAAGAAAGTGCATTTTGGTTCCTTTTGGAGCAGTTTTGCGCTTGGAATGGATTGCACATGCTTGCAGCTAAGTGGATGGACGAAATTGAAGATCAAATGAGCTTAGGATCAAATGAAGAATGAAGAGTTCAAAATTGGAAGCCAAGGTTTCTAAAGTTGGAAGTTTCTATTCTTGAAGGTTTCCATTCTTGAAAGTTTCTATTCTTGGCTTGGAAGTTTCCTAATCCTTCATCACCTATATCCCAGCCACAAAGGGATGCTGCACCACCCTAAGTCCTTTCCCCTTCCTTGCCATGCAAGGGAGGCCCTCATTTCCTATTTTCTGGACAAAATCACATTCCCTTTTCTTCCAAAAATCTGCCGCGTATCTTCTTTCCTTTTCTTCAAATCTGCTAAGTATCTCCTTTCCTGATTTCGTTAACTTTTGTTAACCTTTTCTTGGGGATTTGGAAAGTTAAAACCTTCCCTAAAAATACATTAAAGTCGTGGCCCACCCTTGCTCTATAAATAGCTCAATCTGCCGCACCATTAAGGATCGTTGAACACATTCTCTGCATCCATTCCATCCACCTATCTACCTATCCATCCTCTACCACCCATCACCACCCATTCTACACACCTTAACCCCTTGTGCCGTAGCTCTACAAAGGAAGAAGGGGAGGATTAACTTGAAGCCGTGCCTAGCCATTCAAGACGTTGGATTGCTGGAACGTTTCTAGGTGTAATTTATCTTTGTTTTCAATGTTTAATTTAATTTCTCTTTGTTTTGCTGTGAACTTGAGGAGCTAAACCCTTTTTAGCTAGGGGGAATTTCAAAGCCATGAACATATTTGCAATTTGCTTAACTGTTTTATTCAAAACTTATTCTTGTATGTTGATTAAGGAGGCCTGCTTAGTTTGCATGCTTGAATCTGATGCTAGAATATAAGGAAGTTTCACATAATCGTTACAAACTTATATTCACAAGTAGTGAAGGTTGTTGATCACGATCGTGTTAAGTTAAATTGCTAGCATGAGTATCATGATGTCATAGTTACGAATGCTTTGTCAATGCTTATGATTTTCATAGAACGTAATGATCTTTGATTGTATCTCCATTATGATGTGCATGTAGGGAACTTTTGAAGAATGCTTTGGGTTGTCGAATGATGTCCATCCAATCCAATAACTAAAGGAAAATCTGAGGGTTAATTAGTGATGGCACGGTTAATCTGGGGCATTGTCATTCATGGTTTATTGAAAAAGCAACTGGAGCTCGATTTATATGCAAGTGTGTCATGTGTGGAGAAGAACCCTCTAGCTAGTCCATCATCCATCCAATTTAATCCAATTTCGTGCAAATCTGTTTAGTTTTAGTATCTGTTTAGTTTTTAGCTTAATTTCGTCCAAAACCCAATCCCCCTTTACTTTCTTGTGTTAGATTAGTTAGAAGTGTGTTTAAATCTGTCCAATTTAGTGTTTTGAGTCTTACTAGTCTAGAATTCCTCCAAATCTGTCCCTAGTGTCTGTTTTGAGTCTATTTGGTTGTTTTAAACTGTTTTGAGTCTTTTACATTTGTTTTGAGTCTTGTGGGTCTTGTTAAGGGTTTTTAAGTTTGTTTTTGTGTTTTTAAGTCAGTTTAGAGTAGATTAGCAATCCCTCCTAATCCCCGGCCTAGAACGATCCCTACTTGCATCTTTACTACAATTGTCAACAAGAGGGTTTAATTTGTGTGCTGTTTTACATCGCATCAGCAAGCCCTCCTAATCCCTGGCCCAGAACGATCCCTACTTGCATCTTTACTACAATTTGACAACAAGAGGGTTTAATTTGAGTGTTGATGCGAAATATATAAGCACACAAATTAAACCCTCTTGTTGTCAAATTGTAGTAAAGATGCAAGTAGGGATCGTTCTGGACCAGGGATTAGGAGGGCTTGCTAAAACCTCTAAACTGACTCAAAAACATAAAAACAAACTTAAAAATGTTTGAATAGACTCAAAAGACTCAAGACAAGTTTACAAGACTCAAAATAAGCTAAAAACACTCAAAACTGCCTAAAAACACTAACTTGGCAGTTTCTGACACTAAACACAATTTTGGACGAAAATAAGGGTTGGGTTTGACTTAAAACACTTAAAAACACAAACAAAACAAGTTTAAAGCTATTTGAAACAAGAAAGTAAAGGGGGGTTTTGTTTTGGACGAATTTAAACTTAACAAAACAGATTGTAACTTTAAAAACTAATTTGAAAATGATTTGGGAAATTAGATGGATGATGGGCTAGCTAGAGGCTCTTTCTCCACCCATGACATGTATGCAACGACTCGATTTCTAGTTACTCTTTCATTGAATTATGAACGACAATGCCCCAAATTAACCGTGACATCGCTAGTTAACCCTCAGATTTTTCTTGTATTATTGGATTAGATGACATCATTCGACAACCCAAAGCATTCTTCAAAAGTTCCCTACATGACATCATAATAGAGATACAATCAAAGATCATTACACTCAATGAAAATCATAAACATTGACAAAGCACTTGCAACCATGACATCATGTCACTCATGCTAGGAATTGAACTTAACGCGATCGTGACTAGCAACCTTCACTACATATGAATATAAGTTTGTAACAATTATGTGAAACTCTCTTATACTCTAGCATCAGATTTATGCATGCCAATTAAGTGTCGACCCAATTAAACATTGTAAATATAGAGCGAATTACACCTAGAATGCTCCAAGAATCAAGCTCGAACATCCAAGAGTCCTTCCTTCTTTCTCCTTGCTGCAGCACAAAGGTGGGTGAAGTGTATGGAATGTGTTTTGGGGTCAGGAATATGTCAAAGATTGAATGGGAGTTGCGGCTAGGGTGTAGAGATGGCTGGGAATTGGTAGATTAGTGTAAGGTTGTGTGAATTGGTGAATGGTCTCCCTAAGGCTGCGGCATGACTTAGTATTTAAAGGACAAGGCTCCAAATTAAATTAGGTAATCAGGAATTATTCTAAAACTTAAAGGAAATAGGAAATTAGAACCAAAATCCCAAGGGAAATAGGTAACAAGGTGCGGCTGAGAGGGAAAGGGCAAGCGAATGCCTTGCAAGGCAAGGAAAAAGGGTTTCCTTGATGATTTAGGTGCAGCAAAGGTCCTAATTCTAAAGGGAATGGGTTATCTTGTGCGGCAAGGTAAAGGATGTGAAGGGAAATGTGCGGCTGGATCCTAAGGGATAAGGGAATTGTTTTGCAACGTCCTAAGGGGAAAAGGAAAGGTTTTTACATGGTTTAGGGATAAGGAAACATGGCAAGGGGAAATGTTGTACAAGAGGAGACAAGGAGGGAACACAAAGGGGACAAGGCGCCATCTTTGTAGGAGTGGGTCAATTTGTGTTTTTCTTTGTCTTCCAAGCTTCCAAACTGATTTCTCTTGACTTCTAGCACCTTTCTAGCCTCTTTTGGTCTTCAATTTCGTCCACCCACCTTGCTCCATGCATATACAATCCATTCTAAGCTCAATTTTGCTCTAAAAGGCTCCAAATTGCACCTTTTTGCATACTTTGTCCTTCAAACCTGAAATTGCACTAAAATGACTTGAAACACTAAAATAACTAAGGAATAACAACATAAATGCATGAAAACAGGCTAGCTAAGTCATATAAATATGCTCCTATCAAATTCCCCCACACTTAGCTTTTGCTAGTCCTCGAGTGATAGGAGCATATTTACATCACTTAGTTAGCTTGTTTCCTTGCATTTACGTTGTTAGTTCAGTTATTTTAGTATTTTAAGCTATTTTCATGTGTTTGTAGGTCTACTGTGCAAAGTATGCAAGAAAGTGCATTTTGGAACCTTTTGGAGCAGTTTTGGGCATTGGATGGTTAGCTCATGTTTGGAGCTAAGTGGATGGACGAAATTGAAGACCAAAGAAGGTTAAGAATGAGCAAAGAGATGGAAGAAATGGATTCAAGACAAATGAAGAATGAAGAGTTCATAATTGGAAGCCAAAGTTTCTAAAGTTGGAAGTTTATATTCTTGAAGGTTTCCATTCTTGAAAGTTTCTATTTTTGGCTTGGAAGTTTTCTAATTGATAGGAGCATATTTATGCGACTTAGTTAGCTTGTTTTCTTGCATTTACATAGTTAGTTTATGTTTATTAGAGTGTTTTAAGCTATTTTCGTGTGTTTTCAGGTTCAAATGGCAAAAGTGGCAAGAAAGTGGAATTTGGAGCAGTTTTGGGCTTGGAATGGATAACACAAGTATGGAGCAAGATGGATGGACGAATTTGAAGTTCAAGAGAGGCTAGGAATGTGCAAAAGAGTTGAAGAAATTAATTCAAGTCATTGAAGATAAGGAATCAGCTAAAAAGAAGGAATATTATCCAAAACCTTATCCAACCTTATCTTATCCAAACTAACCTTATCTTATCTTATCCTATCATAATCTTGTCCTACCTTAATTCCAGCTGTAAGGGGGACTCCTTTTCATATTAGGACACCTAAAACCTGTTTTTAGAAGGCCTTTTCCTTTAGAAACATGCCGCAACACTCCTTTCTAGAAGTCCCTAAAAATCTGGCGCCCCAACCTTTGTAGAAGGCCTTTTCCTTGTTGGATTGGAGTCCTAAATCCTTTTCCTTGATAACCTAGGCCAAGTAATCCCTAGGCCTATAAATACACTCTTTTGCTGCACCATTCAGACCACCACCCTCTACCATAACTCACCTACATCCATCCACTACACAATCATTGTGCTGCAGCTATCATATCACAGCCTGGGGCGGATCACTTCCCGGGCCCGCTTCACCACCGTAGCATGATATTGTCCGCTTTGGGCTTACCATTCCCTCACGGTTTTGTTTCTGGGAACTCACGAGCAACTTCCCAGTGGGTCACCCATCATAGGAATGCTCTGGCCCTCTTCTCGCTTAACTTCGGAGTTCCTACGGAACCCGAAGCCAGTGAGCTCCCAAAAGGCCTCGTGCTAGGTAGGGATAAGAATATACATTTAAGGATCACTCCCCTGGGCAATGTGGGATGTCACAGCAGCTGTGCAAGGAATGAGAGGAGAGAACTTAGTGCCGTGCCTGCCATTCAAGCCTTGGATTGCTGGAGCGTTTCTAGGTGTATTCTATCCTTTGTTTTCAATGTCTAATTTAATTTATCTTTGTTTTATTGCGAACATGAGGAACTAATTTCTTTATCGTTAGAGGTGAATTTGAAGCCGTGATTATATGTTATATATGAATTGATTACGTCTAGTTATTGTTTCTTAAGACTAGAATGTGATTTGCTTATCTGAGTTATTAAAATTTGTTTATGTGTGTTAATTGGGGTCGACAGTTAATTTGCATGTATGAATTTGATGCTAGAGTATAAGGGAGTTTCACCTAATCGTTATGAACTTATATTCACAAGTAGTAAAGGTTGCTAGTCACAATCATGTTAAGTAAGTCCTAGGCAAGAGTATCATGTTGTCATAGTTACGAATGCCTCGTCAACACTTATGATTTTCGAAAAACTTAAATGACCTTTGATATGTTTTTCTATCATGCTTTTCATAGTTAGGGAACTTGATAAGGATAATTTGGTTGTGATGCATATTCCATCCAATTCAATGAGTTAAGGAAAATCTGATGGTTAATTTGTGCTATCACGGTTAACTTGGGGTGTTGACATTCATAGTCTAAAGGAATAATAACTAAAAATTGGTTCATATGCATATGTTATGTGTGGAGAAGGACCCTCTAACTAGCCTTTCACTCATCCAAAACACCCAATTTCGTACCTTTGTTACTTTGTTTCTTTAATTTGCTTAGTTTTAGTTAATTTCGTCAAAAACCCAATTCCCTTTACTTTGTTGTGTCAAATTAGTTAGAATCTGTCTAAATTAGGTTTTCTTTAGTGTTTTGAGTCTTATTAGTCTAGAATTCGTCCAAATAACTCCCCAGAGTCTGTTTTGAGTCTAGTTGTTAGTTTTGTGCTGTTTTAAGTTGTTTTGAGTCTTTAGAGTCTAGTTAAGTGTTTTTAAGTTTAGTTTTGTGTTTTTGAGTCAGATTTGCGTAGATTAGCATCCCTTCTAATCCCCGGCTAGAACGATCCCTACTTACACATACTACATTGATAGGGTTGAAGTTTGAGTGTAATTTAATTTCACACCACTAATCCTTCGTCACCTATGTTCCAGCCACAGGGGACTTCCTAAATAATTTAGGACACTTAAATATAGGGTTCTAGAAGTCCAAAATCTGTCCTAACCCTATGCCGCACCTCCTAAAGCACTTTCCCTTTCTTGTTACGCCGAATCTGCAAGGGAAACACACATTCCTGTTTTGTTTCAATTCTTGCCGCCCAAGGAGCTTTTTCCTTGTCTATTTTCTGTCATAAAAACGCCTTCCCCTTTAGTACCTAGCCTTGCCACACAAGGGGAGGCCTTTCTTTCCTATTTTCTGACCTTTAAACACATTCCTTTTTTATCCTACACAATTCTGCCGAATTTCACATTCCTATTTCTCTTTAAATTCTGATTCTTTCTTACCTATTCAATTGTGAGACAAATTAGCTAAGTGATGAACCTTTCCAATTATTTTCTAATTGCCTTTCAACCCTAGCCAAATAAATAAAGCCATCTGCACCATTTAGTCTCTCTCTCCGTCTCTACATAATTCCTGCATCCATTCCATTCACCTGCTCACCTATCCACCTCCTACCACCCTTCCATATTCTCTAAACCTCTCTAAATTTCCATCCCTTCATCCAAGTCATCCAGCCACACCATATTCACCCATTCACGCTAGAAATCAACCCCCACTCTCTACCGCATCCATCCTTCACCATTCTCCATAGTTTCTGACCTTATTCACCCCTTATTGTACCATACACTTATCCTAACCATAAACCCATCCTTCTACACCATTCATAACCCCCAAAACTCACCACCAAACCTTGTGTCGCAGCAAAGAGAAGAAGGAGGACCCTTGGTGTGCTTGCCATGCAAGATTGGATTGCTGGAACATTCTTAGGTGTTTTCATTCTTTTGTTTTCATTGTCTAAGTTTATGTATCTTTGTTTTGTGAGTATGAGGAACTAAACCCCTCTTAGCTAGGGGGAAATTCGAAACCATGGTTATACTTGCAATATGATTTGATTACATCCAGTTGTGATTCATAAGTTGTGAATTCAATTTACTTATCTGTTTGAATTAAAACTGATTTGTGTGTGCTGGTTGAGAGTGCACGCTTAATTTTCATGCATAAATCTGATGCTAGGATATAAGTGAGTTTCACCTAATCGTTATGAACTTATATTCATAAGTAGTGGAGGTTGCTAGTCACAATCGCGTTAAGTAAATTCTTGGCATAAGTTTCATGCAATTCATAGTTACAAGTGCCTCGTCAATGCTTATGATTTTCATAGAACTTAATGATCTTTGCTCGTATCTCTATTATGCAATTCACGTAGGGAACTTGTGGAGAATGCTTTGGGTTGTTGTATGCAATCATCCAATTCAATGAAATTAGGAAAATCTGAGGGTTAATTAGTGCAATTCACGATTAATCTGGGGCGTTGAGCATTCATGGTTTATTGAAAAGCAACTGGAAATCGTTTTGTTTGCAAGTGTGTCATGTGTGGAGAAGAACCTGCTAGATAGCCCATCATCCATAGTTTTACCCAATTTCGTTCAAATTTCATTAGTTCTTTAATTTACTTGTTTTGATTTCAAATTAGTTAAAACCAAATCCCCCTTTACTTTGTTGAGTCATATTAGTTAGAAACTGATTTAGTTTGCGTTTTTAAGTGTTTTGAGTCTAGTCAAAACCTATTTTCGTCCAAATTTACTCTTAGTGGCAGATTTGAGTCTTTTAGCTTGTTTTGTGCTGTTTTGAGTCTTTTGAGTTGTTTTAGTGTTTTAGAGTTTAGTTTTGCATTCTTTGAGTCTAGTTTAGTGTTTTAAACTTAGTTTTACATTTTTGAATCAGTTTCAAGTGTTTTAGCAATCCCTTCTAATCCCCGGTCTAGAACGATCCTTACTTATACATATACTACAATTGTCAAAAGAGGGTTTAATTTGTGTGCTTATATATTTCGCACCAAATTTTTGGCGCCGTTGCCGGGGATTAGCAACTTTGCTAATCCCCCATTGTTTACTTTGTTTTCTTTTTCGTGTCTTTTGTTTTAGTTGCTGACTTTGTTTCTGTTTGTGTCTTTTACTTTTGATATTTGATTTAGTTTTCTTTGTTTGATTTCAGGTACTAGAGTAGTAAGACATGGATTTTGCAAACATTCAAGCTCAATTGGTAAAACTTACTTCTCAATTGTCCCAGATTGCCGAAACAACCACAATGCACACTGCTCAAACTCATCAACGTCCTCAATTCACTGCAAACGGAGGTGCCTGGGGTTATTAAAGCCATAACCAATCAAGGGACAACATGTTTTGTAACACTTACAATTCCGAATGGAGAGATTATTCAAATTATATATGGGGGGAATCTCAACAAGTTCAACTCGAAGGATATTGGCAGCCATATGAGAAGTTTTATTCAAGACCTATGCAGCCACCACAGCCTCTCCCACAACAATTCCAATCGAATTCAAGTATGTCCATGAATTATGATGAAATTCTTGATGTACTAACTTCTTTCACGCAGGGCTCACACCAAGAAGGATATTGGCAGCCATCTGAGGAGTTCTATACAACGCCATATGAACCACCACAGCCTCAACCATATTCGGCCTAACCAAGTTTAGGTTTGTCAATGGATAATGATAAAATTCTTGAGTTACTCACTTCTTTATCTCAGGAACAAGAAAATCAAAACAAAAGGGTGGACAATTTGGAAAAGCAAATTGGGTAGATTGCAGAGCTCATGGTACAAATTTAAGAACGTGAACTCTCCAACTCAACTATTGTCAATTCGATGGGAGACTTTGAAATTGCTGAAGCTATCACTTTGGAAAGTGATATGGAGATTGGTGTTGAGTCTAAAACATCAAAACATACCTTAGAAGTGGACAAAGAGCTGCTGATTGAGGACGAGGAAGAAGACACACCCACAACAAGGGAAGAACAACCTTTGCCGCAGGCCCCTAGTGCTTCTGAGCCATCTAATCAAGGTAAGTTGGGTTCAAATTCAGTTCAATCTAACATTATTCCACCAAATGTCCCTTTTCCTCGTAGATTTTTTATTCCCAAGAAAGAAGAGAGTGAAAAAAGATATCGTGGAAGCCTTCCCAAAGGTGCAAAGTGATATTCCAATTCTTGGTACACCAAATCAAATTCCAGAATGTGTTGAACTGTTCGAAGAGAATTGTACATCTAGAAGAATGATTAAAGAGAAAGAAGTGGCTGGAGAATATGTAGAATTCATCAAAGAGGTTGTACATGAGACAATAAAGCCCAAATAAGTTGAGTTTGATGACACGGGACAAGTCACAACCATCATAGTAAATCTGGCCAAGTCCAACATTCTTGAAACATTCAAAGATGTGGTGTTTGTAATTAAGTTTGTGTCGGAGCAAGCAAGTAAGCCATCTATTTCAATTTCAATTTTGTTTTCTACTAACTTGCTGATTTTAATGATTCAGGCACCCACACTAGAATTTAAACCATTGCCGGATCATTTCAAATATCATCGTCCATTCCAAGATCAATCCATGCATTCGAAGAAGGGAGACCTAGGAATTGCCCCACAATCAGATTTGCGTTCCTAAACCCTTCTTTTTGCATTTACGTTGTTAGTTCTTAGTTATTTTAGTCTTTTAAGCCATTTTCGTGTGTTTTCAGGTTCTAAGGGCTAAAGGAGCAAGAAAGTGCATTTTGGTGCCTTTTGGAGTAGTTTTGGGCTTGGAATGGATATCACATGCTTGGGGCAAAAGGAATGGACGAAATTGAAGACTTGAAGATGTTAGGATTCCTAATCAACGAAGGATTCCTAATCAACTAAGGATTCCTAATCAAAGGAGGATTCCTAGTTGAACAAGGATTCCTACTCAAACAAGGATTCCTACTTGAAGTAGGAAAGTTAAGCCAAAGTTTCCTATTTTGGTTTGACCTTTCCTAATCCTAAATGTCCCTAAGTTCCAGCAATAATGAAGACCTCCTATGCATTTTAGGACGCAAATTCAACCTTCCTTGCACCTTCGTACCCTTTGCCGCACCTCCCTAAGTCCTTTCCCCTTCCTTGCCATGCAAGGGAGGCCCTCATTTCCTATTTTCTGCACAAAATCACATTCCCTTTTCTTCCAAAAATCTGCCGCATATCTCCTTTCCTTTTCTTCAAATCTGCTAAGTATCTCCCTTCCTGATTTCCTTAACTTTTGTTAACCTTTTCTTGGGGATTTGGAAAGTTAAAACCTTCCCCAAAAATACATTAAAGTCGTGGCCCTCCCTTGCTCTATAAATAACTCAATCTGCCGCGCCATTAAAATACCTTGAACACATTCTCTGCATCCATTCCATCCACCTATCTACTTATCCATCCTCTACCACCCATTACCACCTATTCTACACACCTTAACCCCTTGTGCCGCAGCTTTACAAAGGAAGGAGAGGATTAACGTGAAGCCGTGCCTAGCCATTCAAGACGTTGGATTACTGGAACGTTTCTAGGTGTAATCTATCTTTGTTTTCAATGTTTAATTTAATTTCTCTTTGTTTTGTTGTGAACATGATGAGCTAAACCCTTTTTAGCTAGGGGGAATTTCAAAGCCATGAACATATTTGCAATATGAATTGATTAATTCCAATTGTGATTTCATAAACTGTGAATGCAATTTGCTTAACTGTTTTATTGATAACTTATTCTTGTATGTTGATTAAGGAGGCCTACTTAGTTTGCATGCTTGAATCTGATGCTAGAATATAAGAGAGTTTCACATAATCGTTACAAACTTATATTCACAGGTAGTGAAGGTTGCTGGTGGTCACGATCGAGTTAAGTTAAATTCCTAGCTTGAGTATCTTGATGTCATAGTTACGAATGCTTTGTCAATGCTTATGATTTTCATAGAACGTAATGATCTTTGATTGTATCTCTATTATGATGTCATGTAGGGAACTTTTGAAGAATGCTTTGGGTTGTCGATTGATGTCATCCAATCCAATAGTACAAGGAAAATCTGAGGGTTAACTAGTGATGGCACAGTTAATCTGGGGCATTGTCATTCATGGTTTATTGAAAAAGCAACTGGAGATCGATTTGTATGCAAGTGTGTCATGTGTGGAGAAGAACCCTCTAGCTAGCCCATCATCCATCCTATTCACCAATTTTGTGCAAATCTGTTTAGTTTTAGTTTTAGTTTCTGTTTTGTTTTTAGCTTAATTTTTTCCAAAACCCAATCCCCCTTTACTTTCTTGTGTTAGATTAGTTAGAAGTGTGTTTCAATCTGTCCAATTTAGTGTTTTGAGTCTTACTAGTCTAGAATTCGTCCAAATCAGTCCCTAGTGTCTGTTTTGAGTCTATTTGGCTGTTTTAAGCTGTTTTGAGTCTTATGAGTCTTGTTAAATTTTTTTAAGTTTGTTTTTGTGTTTTTAAGTCAGTTTA
The DNA here is from genome assembly GCA_024362995.1 of Heteromeles arbutifolia. Classification (NCBI taxonomy): domain Eukaryota; kingdom Viridiplantae; phylum Streptophyta; class Magnoliopsida; order Rosales; family Rosaceae; genus Heteromeles; species Heteromeles arbutifolia. The sequence goes on along the minus strand of JANCRC010000002.1, from coordinate 28,635,293 downwards.
GCGTAGATTAGCAATCCCTCCTAATCCCCGGTCCGGAACGATCCCTACTTATACATATATTACAATTGTCAAAAAGAGGGTTTAATTTGTGTGCTGTTTTACATCGCATCACTTGCCATGATTGGTTAGTTGTTTGTTTGTTTGTTTCTGTGAGTTTATGCTTGAAACATCGAGGACAATGTTTGATTTAAGTGTGGGGGGGGGGGGGTAACAAAGTGTTTTTGATGCAAATTCGTGGGATTCTATCACCCATTACTTCTAAAGTTGTTTCTCACTATTTTTAAGTGTTTTTTAGACTGTTTTGAAGTGTTTTAGTGTGCTTTGAAGTAAAATACGAAAATTTGAAAAAAAATCAGTTTTTGAAGTGTTTTTAGAGTCGTTTTTGTGTGTTTGTGTCTTAGGTACCTTCCAACACAAAGATGAGGATTTGATTTTTAATTACATGACTGTTAAAGAAAGTTATGAACATGGATGGAAGTTTGATATGATCTTTGGTTTATGCTTGGTTATTTTTATAGTTTACAAATTCACATGTAATCACAAAGGCAAAAATCAGTTTTTATAACATGCTTGAAGGAAGAAACTCAAACTAACGCTACATCCCTGTGAGACTTGAGCCTAAACGTTCTTTTGGAGAGTTATTAATCTGTGATTCTTTGTTTTCTAAAGTCGTTGCATGATCTCATTATTCTTTGCTTGGTTACTACTTAGAAGGCGTTTCATCATTTAGTTCCAAATACTAGAACTCATGCCCATTTCATTCAAAGCATGGTATTGAATTGCATAACACATATCAAGATGAAGTTGTGTAGTGACCACCAAAGCCAAATTGCCGAACCCCCTATTCCATTATGTGTTTAAGTTTAACCCCGTTGAGCCTTGTTTAGCCTATTTTCTTTGTTAACCACATCATCCCTACCTAGCCTAGTATAGGACCATCCATACCCTTGTTCTTAAGGCATAGTGAAGCATGACTTAAAAGGAATTCCTTTTGATTGTCTTTATATAGAAAATAAGTGTGGGCGAAGGGATTTGTGTGTGTTTGTGTGCCAATAAAAAGAAAAATTCGTGGAAAAAGAAAAAGAAAAAGAAAAAGTTGTGAAAAGAATGAAAAAGAGTTGAAAAATAAGTGACAATGAGCTCACAAGTGTTGATTGTTGAAGGAAGGGTCCAAAACATCCAAATTCGGCCCTAGAGTGTGCAAATCTCCCCTTTTTGTTCAAAGTTAAATTTATGCATTCAAAATTGAATTCTAAGTGTTGATTTCATTGCTTTGCTTACTATTTCTTTAAGAACCTTTGTTTTTTATAGGAGCATATTTACATCACTTAGTTAGCTTGTTTCCTTGCATTTACGTTGTTAGTTCTTAGTTATTTTAGTATTTTAAGCTATTTTCGTGTGTTTGTAGGTCTAATGTGCAAAGTATGCAAGAAAGTGCATTTTGGAGCCTTTTGGAGCCTTTTGGAGCAGTTTTGGGCATTGGATGGTTAGCTCATGCTTAGAGCTAAGTGGATGGACGAAATTGAAGACCAAAGAAGGTTAAGAATGAGCAAAGAGATGGAAGAAATGAATTTAAGAAAATGAAGTACAAAGAGTTCAAAATTGGAAACCGAGTTTCTATTTGTGAAGGTTTCCATTTGTGGAGGTTTCCATTTTTGGGGTTTCCAAAACATGTAGGTTGCCTATTTACTCATTCTAGAAGCCCAAAACCGTGCCTAACACATTCCCCTTTTGTTTTAGTCCTTGCTGCACAAGGGAGGGGTTTTCTTGCCTATTTTCTGTCATAAAACACATTCCTCTTTTATTCTAATCCTTGCTTCGCAAAGGAGAGGTTTTCTTGCCTATTTTCTGCCCAAAAATACTTCCCCTTTCTCTTACAAATAAATGCCGCACCTTCTTTCCCTTTCTCTCTTAATTTCTGACCTTTAAACACATTCCTTTTATCTCCTACACAATTCTGCCGAATTTCACATTCCTATTTCTCTTTCCATTCTGATTCTTTCTTACCTATTTAATTGTGGCAAATTAGCTAAGTTATGAACCTTTCTTATTATTTTCTGATTGCCTTTCAACCCTAGCCCTATAAATAAAGCCATCCGCACCATTTAGTAGGGGCTGGACCATACTACACACTCTCTGCATCCCTTCCATCCACCTATCTACCTATCCATCCTCTACCACCCTTACACACATCCCTAACCCTCTCTAAATCCCTTGTGCCGCAGCAAAGGAGAAGAATGAGAGCTTTTGGACGTTTTGGCTTTCAAGTTTGGATTTCTGGAGCAATCTAGGTGTTTTCTTTCTTTTGTTTTCAATGTATAAATCTGTTTACCTTTGTTTTGCGAATATGAGGAACTAAACCCCTTGTGGCTAGGGGGAGATTCAAAGCCATGACTATGCTTGCAATATAAATTGATTACCTTCAGTTGTGATTTCATAAATTGTGAATTCAATTTGCTTAATTGTTTGATTGATAACTTATTCTTGTATGTTGATTGAGGGTCGACACTTAGTTTGCATGCATGAATTTGCTGCTAGAATATAAAGGAGTTTCACCTAATCGTTATGAACTTATATTCATGTGTAGTGGAGGTTGCTAGTCACAATCATGTTAAGTGAATTCTTGGCAGGAGTATCATGCTTTTCATAGTTATGAATGCCTCGTCAATGCTTATAGTTCTCATGAAGTTTAATGATCTTTCCTTGTATCTTTATTGTGCTGTTCACGTAGGGGACTTTTAGAGAATGTTTTGAATTCTTTTATGCGCTGATAGGAGCATATTTAGGCAACTTAGATGGAATGTTCTTATGCATTTACGTTGTTATTTCTTAGTTATTTTGTGACAGCCCGTCCCTGAATTTAAGAGTTTTTAAAGTTTTAATAAAGGATTTTACAAAAATGCCCTTTGAGGCACGCGCATCGTTCGAGGTTAATCGTTGTGTTGTGCCATCTAAGATTTGTTTTCTTGACATATCCTCGTAGTACTCGTCGCTACCGAAGTGTGGGCGCTAACGGTTCGTGATTTAGAGTTATAACGAAAAAGATTTTAAAGTTTGAAGTTTCGGCATTTTATGAATTTTATTATAAAAGTTTGGTGTGCCATTTGGATGGCCCAGATTAAAGGAAATCTGAAATGGTTGGCTCAGATGTAAGGGAAAGAAAATAAAAAGATGAAGGAAGGTTTTGTGTGTATGTGACTGGTGGAGAAAAGAAGAAAGAGGATTGGGCAAAACTACCCAACCAGAAGGAAGAAGAAGACAGCTCTGGGAGAAGAGAGAGAAGCTTCTGGCCAATCAGGGAAGGGGAAAGGAGGAAAAGAGAGAGGACGAGAAGCGGAGGAAGAAGAACAGAAATGGGTTTTCAACCCGCGACCCACGCGACCCGATGGGTTTTCCACCCGTGTCCGTCAAAATTTCTTCATTTTTTCGGTGAGTTACTTCAAACCATCACTTGGAAAACCCTCTATGATCTTCCGTCTTCCTATTACACCCCAAAAATCAAAGAATTCGGCCTTCAAATTGGATGAAACCGTATGGTGTGTGCGGTGGCTTAGTGTACAAATTCTTCAAATCTTGTAACGTTTTCTCTCAATTACTAACACCATTAGCATTCCCTTAGGACCTGGAACAAAGCCCAAGCATTGGTTGGAGCATCAGAGCGGTTTTGGAGGTTGAATTGAAAACACCCATTTCTAGGGTTCTTCACGGGTTTGATGAAATTGGGGCCTTTCCAGGCCAAATTGGCCTTGGCCACAGGTATAAAGTTTACTCTACTCTTTGAGATCTTTAATTTTGCAAATTTTGGTCATTTTTGGAGAAAGTTGAATTTTCCGGCGAGCCGGGGCGGCCGACCGCCACCCACGACGGCGAGTGGCCAGTGAGCCGCCAATGCTATTTTTAGGCCATAATTCATGTTCTAAATTCAGTTTTGGTGAATGAATGACGTATGATGATCATGCAAACCTAAATTCGTTACGATGTGGGGTTAGGCCAAAATATGAATTGACGATCCGACCGTTGGATCGTCACCAAATTTTGTTACGATGTAATACATAATATTTGAGGATTATAGGAACTTACGGATCGAGAATCCGTTTTACGGATCTTCTGGAATTGGAGTTGTAAGTTCATAAAATACAATGTTAACAGTCACTTAGTTTTGGCAGTTGACGGAGATCCGACCGTTGGATGGTAATGAAATTTTAGGATGTTGTTCTATAGATTTATTGTAGACCTCTGGAAGTTACGGATTGGAAATCTGAGTTGCAGATCTTCCGGATCGAACTACATAGTGACGTGTTTTATATAAGTTTTATATTCTATCGATATGATTTCTGAGGCATGATTTGATGATTGTTCTAGGCGCCGATCGTCATGACGCCTTGATGTGTTGTGCTAGGGAGTTGTAGGGTGAACTCCAGGTGAGTGGGCAGTTTTATTTTCCGTATATACCTATATAAATGAGTTTTTCCCAGAAAATCTATTTAAGTGAAATGTGATTTGAAATGTCATGCATAGAATTTATATGAGATATGTGAATTGATATATGTGAATTGATATATGATGCATATATGTGAATTGGTGCTGCGGACGCACAGGTGAGTATCAGGTGAGTTATATTTGGTTCATTGAATTGTTTGATGTGATTTATGTAACAGCCCGTTCCGATGTTACGTCACTAGGGACGTGAATTTAAGAAATACCCTTGCGGGATTATTGATTTGTATGTGTGTGTGAAGTGGTCCAATTATTCACACACCCTAATTAATTGGAACCAATCACAAAATGGGTCCTTGTAGGTGATTGGTGACCCAAGTACACCTCACCCTCACTCTTTCTCACTCCACCGACACTTTCTCTTTCTCTTACTCTCGGTTTCACTCTCTCTCTCCCTCATACTGTACGGACGCACCCAAGAACACTCTAAACGCCACGGATCGAAGCTACAAATGAGTCCACTGTGCTCGTAAGGACTCCACGATCACAACCATACCCATTACAGGTAAGAACTCTTCTATTTTCACGTGAAACCATTGAATCCCGAATGAGCTACTGTTCATGCAATTTTTGATACGTGATTTTTAGGAGATTTGAAGCTTCTAGGAAGCTTAGTGAGGTCCTAAGGAGGCTCGGAGTGTTTCGTTTGAAGGATTTGGACGTCGGGATCGTGAGAACAGAGTTTGGCCGGATTTTCTTGGATTTTTCCGGTGAGATTTCGTGACTTTTGGAGCTTTAAATTGGTATGATCGTGTTCTATAAGTTGAGATCTTCATTTTGGTGTAAATTGCATGAAAAATGGTGTAGAAATGACTGAGAAATCGAAGTTTGAAAATTTCCCGGTTTTCCGGCACCGGCGACGGTTGCCGGAGTCGCGAGGTTGAAGACGACGGAATATTCCGTCAAGTCTGACGGAATATTCCAACGTCGTCAGTTAGTTTTAACGGTAACCGTTGGAAGTTGACGGAATATTCCTAGAATATTCCTGACGGCGTTAACTGACGCCGTCAGTGTGCAGTGCACGTGGCGGTGCGTGGGAGCGCGTCTGGCCGTGCCGTCGCCGGCGCGTGGCGGCGCGTGGGTGGTCGGAAAATTTTTCTAAAAATATGGGGATGTTCCTGAGATTGTGTAGGTCACGGTGGTATATTCATATACCCAATTTGAGCAATGTATGAGAAGTTATTCCAAAGGTTTCGTTTATGTGCGTAAATTAACGTTAATTCAGTTACTTCTCATATAGGCGAGACCTATACTGAGGACGAGCATAGCCAGGCTAGGCACGGAGGTTACGACCCGTCTACATACCAGTGAGTGGGCAGTTTTGTTTTCCGTATGTACCTATATAAATGAAGTTTGCCCAGAAAAATCAGTTTAAATGAAATGTGTTATGAATGTGATATGAAATGCCATGCAAGGTATCTATACGTTTAATTATGCATTATTGATTGTTTATATTACTGTCGGTGCTGAGGACGCACAGGTAAGTGGCAGGTAAGTTTATATGCTAGTTGTTGTGAACGAATGTTGAAATGTAATGTGATGTGATGTGATATGATTAGAGCTCATAGACCTGCACACTGATATTAGTGCTCACGCCCAGAGAGGGGCTCAGTCTTTCACGTGTTGTTCACCTCCCGCACCGCATGCTCGCCTTGGATCCAAGTTAGGTGCTCAGTCCTGTCGAATAGGCCACTATAGGTGGGTTTGACTCGTAGGTGACCCGCGATTTATCGCTCAGTCTTCACGTGATTGTAGCACTAGAGCATATTAGTTTATTATCAGTGATGTTGTGCAGACCACTAGAGGTGGTATTGATATGTGTGCAGGATATATATATATGATTTGATATGATGATTATGAGATATATGAGTTGTTGAGTACGATATGAGCTATGTACAGCCGAGGGCTGAGATGAGATATAAATATTCAATCACATTCACATAGATGCTTTGGCATTCATTTGATACTTTGGCATGACATATGCATACTTTCATACATACTTGTTTTGCAGCGGATTTTGAGAAAGATATATATGAGTATATACTTTATTTCTGGGAAATTATACAGGTTTTACGGCGAGGGGCTAGTACTTTTGAAAGGAAAGGTTTTGAAAAGAATTGTTTTACTGACCCACTCAGTTTTATGTTTTTCGCCCCTCCAGGTATTAGGTAGCGTTCGTTGGTGGCATACGAGGAGCGTAACGGACGTTCTGACAGAATCCCATCTATGTAGGACCACCTTCGGGTGTTATTTCTATTCAGTTCTTTGCTTGATTGCACGTAGACCTTATGCTCTGTAATATTGAATCTCACACTCCTTGTACACTAGTTTGGCTAGTGTTTCGGTTTTAATTGGTTCGTATTTTGAATTGATCCTGCTTCCGCACAGTGCACATGGCTTACGTCACGCTCACGTGACGGCCAGCACACCCTACCTACGGGTTTGGGTGTGTCAATTTATGTTGATAGCTCATAACCTGCACCCCTGGTGTTCGTGCTTATGTTTTCACCTCGCACCACACGCTCACCTTGGATCCAAGTAGGTGCATGTCGTACAGACCACTAGAGGTGGTTCCGACTAGTAGGTGACCCTAGATTATGTGCATAGATGATTGATGAGAGAAGCACTAGAGCGTATTATTACACCATCCTAGTCGTACAGACTATTGCAGGTAGTTCTGACTTATGTGCAGTGTAGTGTCGTACAGGTCACAGTTGGTGACTCCGGCTGAATTGGATATTGAGCTCTAGAATCAGCCGTACAGGACCACTGCAGGGTCTCCGGTTGATTTATTATTTCACCTGATTTATATTGATGCTTCCATATTATGTTTTTGGCGCATGGCATGGCATATTTTTTGAAAAGTGATAAAGAATAGTGTTTTGAGATTTTTGAAGCTATATATATATATATATATATATATATATATATATATATATATTTTTTTTTATATATGCTATTTTCTGGGAAAGTATACAGGTTTTACAGCGAGGGGTTAGAACTTTGATAAAGGAAAGATTTAAAAAGACTTGTTTTACTGACCCACTCAACTTTGTTTTGCGCCCCTCCAGGTTCGAGATAGAGCAGAGCTTTGGTGGCCACGAGGAATCCAACGGTGTTCTGACAGAAGTCACAAATGTAGGATTCACCTTCGGGTGTTATATTTTAGTAATTGTATCTTTAAAGCTTCCGAACTGTGTAAATGGTTACGTCACTCTCACGTGACGGCCAGCATGCCCTCTTTCGGGACGGGATGTGTCAGTTGGTATCAGAGCCTAGGTTGCAGTCCTGTGTATCTTGAGAATTTCCTAGTGTCTTCTGTCAGAACTATACCGCCTCGTTGAGAGCCACGTCGTTCATATGAGTTTAGTTTCCCTGATATAGCTCAGTTGGGGGAAGCTATTGCTATTGTGATGCAATCTATTATTCAAGAACTTTCTTAAGACTGGTTATAAGTTGAAGCTGAATCACTTTATGGAAATGAAAGACTTAAGGGAGCAAAGTGATGGCTTAATCATTTGGAAAAGACGTTTCGGTTTATGCAAGTCAAGGAAGTCTTTCTTTTGCAAGGTAGGTCGAGATGACTACCTAGTTTCTGAGTATTGAAATTGCATCCTGGTGGAGACAGGAGTTTTACGAGATTTTATTGAGAATTGAGGACTTGTCCAGCGATAGTGATGAAGAAGAGGAAAAGATTGTGAATCAGAGGAAAGATGGCAAAGGTAAAGGTCAGTAATTTTAAGGACTTCAAAAGACTTAAAGCTTCAAAAGAAGTAAAGCTAGTTCTAGTTCTTCCAGCTGATATGATTCTTGTTATGGACGATGTTGCCAAAGAGAGTAATGAATGAGCACGATCGAGGCGTGTATATGTATTTCTAATGAAATGCAAGATGGTAATATTGCACCCTTGAGGATTGTTGCTTACTTATCGAGACAACGGTGATTTATCAGTATTGCGGGCTGCAGACCGTAATATTAATAACTTATTCGTTAGATTCGTTAAGCAAGTAAACAGGTAGGTCATCCTACATTAGTATGGTGTTATTCAGGGTGTCCAGTGATGGTGGAAGATGTTGTTATGCCAGTGAATCTTATCTCGTGAGATATTGTGGATTTGGATGTGATTTTAGGCACAGACTAGTTGTATTATAATCGTGCCAAGATAGATTGCTACGGGAAATTAGTTACTTTCCATCAACCTGGATAACCAGAGGTTACTTTTGGGGGTATGCAAAGTGGAGTGAGGTATGTCGTTATTTCTGCTGTGAGAGCAAAGAGATCGTTATGGAAAGGCTGCCAAGGATATTTAGTTCATACAGTACTAAGAGATATTGCTCTGAGTAGCGTGGAAGAGGTTAAGGTGGTTAGACATTTTCCTGACGTTTTCCCTGAGAATTTACCTGGATTGCCGCCAGGCAAAGATGTGGAGTTCTCTATTGATTTGTTTCCAGGTACGGACCTTATATTAGAGATTAGTTCATGATGAGTTAAGGGAATTGAAAAGTCAGTTGCAAGAATTGGTTGATAAAGGTTCCATTCAACCTAGTATGTCATCGTAGAGAGCCCAGTTTATTTATGAGGAAGAATGTGGACATTAAGGCTATACATTGACTACGGACAATTGAATCAGGTAACGATTGAGAATTGTTATCCATTACCGCGTATTAATGATTGTTTGATTAGTTTAGAGGTGCCTGTGTATTTTCAAAGATTGGTTTGTAGCCTGGTTATTACCAATTGAAGATTAAGAGTGATGATGTCCCTAAGACAGTTTTCAGAACTCCTTATGGTCTTTATGAGTTTTTGGTGATGCCATTCGGATCGACGAATTTTATGAGTTTGACGAACGAAGTATTCTAGGAATATCTCGACAGGTTTGTTATCGTTTTCATTGACGATATTCTGGTATACTTAAGACTAGAGCAGAGCATGCTAGACATCTTAAATTGGTATTACAAAGATTAAGGGATCGTCGATGTATTCTAAGTTTAGCGAATGCCAATTTTGGATGAATCAAGTGGCATTTCTGGGACATGTTATATCTATTTAAAGTATTCAAGTGGATTCTTAAAAGGTAGCAGAAGTTGAGAATTTGGAACAATCGCGAACCGTGACTAAGATTCAGAGTTTTCTTAGCTTAGCGGGTTATTATGGACGATTTGTGAAAGATTTTTCAGTCATTGCCTTGCCATTGACGAGATAGACGAGAAAAGAGGTTAAGTTTGAGTGGTATGAAAATGGTGAGCAAAGTTTTCAGCAGTTGAAGTATTTCCTCACTCATGCACTTGTGTTAGCACTCTCAGATGATAACGGCAATTATGAGGTCTATAAGGATGCTTCTTTGAATGGTATGGGATGTGTATTGATGCAAATGGTAGGGTGATTGCCTATGTTTCACGGCAATTGGAACCTCATGAGATGAATTACCCTACTTGTGATTTGGAATTTGCGACCATCATCCTTGCTTTGAAGTTATGGAGACATTATATTATTGGTGAGAAGTGCAAGATTTTTACGGATCATAAGAGTCTCCAATATCTGTCTACTCAGAGGGATCTTGATTTTAGGTAACGAAGGTGGATTGAATTGCTTAGTGATTATGATTGCACGACCATAGTGATCGTGCAAATGTTTGGGCTGATGTACTTAATATGAAGACTCTCGTGAGAATAAATGCTTTGTATGCTTGTTATGTTCCTCTTTTTGCGGATTTGAGATCTACTGGAGTAAAGTTGGAAATAGAAGAACGAGAAGAAGCCTTGCTTGCTAGTATCCAAGTTAGGCTTATTTTAATTAATCGTATACTCTTTGCCCAGAGGATTGATGAAGAAACCAGGAATTAATTGAGGCAAAGAATATCGAGAAAAAGAAAGACCTCAGAGTTAGAGAATCAGATGGCATGCTTATGCAAGAGAACAAGATGTATGTACCTAATGTTATGGAATTAAAGAAAACAATTTTGGAACGAAGCGCACGGTTCAGCTTATGCAATGCATCCTGGAAGTATTAAGATGTATCATACTATTTAACCATTTTACTATTGGCTAGGTATGAAAAGAGAAATTGCTGAGTAGGTAAGTATGTGTGTCATTGGTCAGCAGGTTGAAGCGGAAAGAAAGAAGCCTTTTGGATTGATGCAGTCATTTTCCGTTCTACAGTGGAAGTGGAAAAATATTACTATGGATTATGTGTACAAGCTTTTTCGTACATGAAATGGTTATAATGGCATCTGGGTGATAGTTGATCGACTTACTAAGTCAGTGCATTTTACTCCAGTGAAGAGCAACAACCTTTCCAAACAAGTGCAACAGTTATTTATTTGTTTTATGGAAAAGAGATTCGGGCTTACGGATCTATTGAGCTTTTTGGGTATGTTGGTCACTTCAAAGTTTTGGATAACATTTTAGGAGGTTTTAGATACAAGGTTACTTTATAGTACGGTTTATCATCCTCAAACAGATAGGCAATCTGAGAGGACGATTCAGATGTTGGAGGATATGCTCAGATCTTCAATATTGCAGTTTGGTGACGCTTAGCATAAGCGGTTGGATTTGATGGAATGTAACTATAACAACAGCTTTCATTCGGGTATTGGTTTGTCGCCATTTGAGGCATTTATTGGAAAAGCTTGCCTTACACCTTTATGTTGGTCAGAAGTTGTCGAAAGAAGTTTGCGGGCCCTGAGATTATGGATGAGTCTACTCAGAATGTTCACGTGATTAAGTTTAACTTGAAAGCAGCCCAGGAGTGGCAAAAGGGCTTAGCAGACATGCCACTAATCGAGTGTATTATGTAGGTGATTGGGTGTGTTCGAAATTTTCACCTTGGAAAAGGGTGATTTGGTTCGAGAAGAAAGGTAAGTTAAGTCCTAGAGACATCGGACCTTATGTGATCACCGAGCGAGTCGATGAAGTTGCTTACAGGCTTGAGTTGCCTCCAGAGTTGTCGTAAGTTCCTGATGTGTTTCAAGTTGTGATGCTTCGGCACTATGTAGCGGATTCATCGCATATTATCCCGGTTCAGCCTTTGAAAATTAATCCAGATTTATCATATATTAAGGAACCATTGACTATCTTGGATTGGAAAGACAAAGTTCTAAGAAATAAGACTGTGAGCTTGGTAAAAGTTTTATGGAGGAATCATTCAACGGAAAAAGCTACTTAATGAGACTGAAGATTGGATGAGAGAGAGGTACCCAAAGTTGTTCTATGATTTTTTTTAATGGATTGTTTGGTTGTTTGAATTTGGAGGACGAAATTCTATAAGGTGGGTAGATTGTGACAGCCCGTCCCTGATTTTAAGAGTTTTTAAAGTTTTAATAAAGGATTTTACAAAAATGCCCTTTGAGGCACGCGCATCGTTCGAGGTTAATCGTTGTGTCGTGCCATCTAAGATTTGTTTTCTTGACATATCCTCGTAGTACTCGTCGCTACGGAAGCGTGGGCGCAGACGGTTCGTGATTTAGAGTCATAACGAAAAAGATTTTAAAGTATGAAGTTTGGGCATTTTATGAATTTTATTATAAAAGTTTGGTGTGCCATTTGGATGGCCTAGATTAAAGGAAATCTGAAATGGTTGGCTCGGATGTAAGGGAAAGAAAATAAAAAGATGAAGGAAGGTTTTGTGTGTGTGTGACTGGTGGAGAAAAGAAGAAAGAGGATTGGGCAAAACTGCCCAACCACAAGGAAGAAGAAGACAACTCCGGGAGAAGAGAGAGAAGCTTCTGGCCAATCAGGGAAGGGGAAAGGAGGAAAAGAGAGAGGGCGAGAAGCGGAGAAAGAAGAACAGAAATGGGTTTTCAGCCCGCGACCCGCGCGATCCAGTGGGTTTTCCACCCGTGTCCGTCAAAATTTCTTCATTTTTCCGGTGAGTTACTTCAAACCATCACTTGGAAAACCCTCTATGATCTTCCCTCTTCCTATTACACCCCAAAAATCAAAGAATTTGGCCTTGAAATTGGATGAAACCGTACGGTGTGTGCGGTGGCTTAGTGTACAAATTGTTCAAATCTTGAAACGTTTTCTCTCAATTACTAACACCATTAGCATTCCCTTAGGACCTGGAACAAAGCCCAAGCATTGGTTGGAGCATCAGAGTGGTTTTGGAGGTCGAATTGAAAACACCCATTTCTAGGGTTCTTCACGGGTTTGATGAAATTGGGGCCTTTCCAGGCCAAATTGGCCTTGGCCACATGTATAAAGTTTACTCTACTCTTTGAGATCTTTAATTTTGCAAATTTTGGTCATTTTTGGAGAAAGTTGAATTTTCCGGCGAGCCGGGGCGGCCGACCGCCACCCACGACGACGCGTGGCCAGTGAGCCGCCAATGTTATTTTTAGGCCATAATTCTTGTTCTGAATTCAGTTTTGGTGAATGAATGACGTATGATGATCATTCGAACCTAAATTCGTTACGATGCGGGGTTAGGCCAAAATATGAATTGACGATCCGACCGTTGGATCGTCACCAAATTTTGTTACGTTGTAATACGTAATATTTGAGGATTACAGGAACTCATGGATCGAGAATCCGTTTTACGGATCTTCTGGAATTGGAGTTGTAAGTTCATAAAATACAATGTTAACAGTCACTTAGTTTTGGCAGTTGACGGAGATCCGACCGTTGGATGGTAATGAAATTTTAGGATGTTGTTCTATAGATTTATTGTGGACCTTTGGAAGTTACAGATTGGAAATCTAAGTTGCAGATCTTCCGGATCGAACTACATAGTGACGTGTTTTATATAAGTTTTATATTCTACCGATATGATTTCTGAGGCATGATTTGATGATTGTTCTAGGCGCCGATTGTCATGACGCCTTGATGTGTTGTGCTAATGAGTTATAGGTTGAACTCCAGGTGAGTGGGCAGTTTTGTTTTCCGTATATACCTATATAAATGAGTTTTTCCCAGAAAATCTATTTAAGTGAAATGTGATTTGAAATGCCATGCGTAGAATTTATATGAGATATGTGAATTGATATATGATGCATATATGTGAATTGGTGCTGCAGACGCACAGGTGAGTATCAGGTGAGTTATATTTGGTTCATTGAATTGTTTGATGTGATTTATGTTGATAGCTCATAGCCGGCACCCCTGGTGTTAGTGCTTATGTTTTCACCTCGCACTACACGCTCACCTTGGATCCAAGTAGGTGCATGTCGTACAGACCACTAGAGGTGGTTCCGACATGCTAGTCATACAGACCACTAGAGGTGGTTCCGACTAGTAGGTGACCCTAGATTATGTGCACAGACGATTGATGAGAGAAGCACTAGAGCGTATTATTACACCATCCTAGTCGTACAGACTACTACAGGTAGTTCCGATTTATGTGCAGTGTAGTGCCGTACAGGTCACAGTTGGTGACTCCGGCTGAATTGGATATTGAGCTCTAGAATCAGCCGTACAGGACCACTGCAGGGTCTCTGGTTGATTTATTATTTCACCTGATTTATATTGATGCTTCCATATTATGTTTTTGGGGCATTGCATGGCATATTTTCCGAAAAGTGATAAAGAATGGTGTTTTGAGATTTTTGAAGCTATATATATTTATATATGCTATTTTCTGGGAAAGTATACAGGTTTTACAGCGAGGGGTTAGAACTTTGATAAGGGAAAGATTTAAAAAGACTTGTTTTACTGACTCACTCAACTTTGTTTTGCGCCCCTCCAGGTTCGAGATAGAGCAGAGCTTTGGTGGCCACGAGGAATCCAACGGTGTTCTGACAGAATTCACAAATGTAGGATTCACCTTCGGGTGTTATATCTTAGTAATTGTATCTTTAAAGCTTCCGAACTGTGTAAATGGTTACGTCACTCTCACGTGACGGCCAGCATGCCTTCCTTCGGGACGGGGTGTGTGATATTTTAGTCTTTTAAGCCATTTTCGTGTGTTTTCAGGTTCTAAGGATAAAGTATGCAAGACGGTGGATTTTGGAGCCTTTTGGAGCAAAATTGGGCTTGGAATGGATATCACATGCTGGGAGCAAAAGGAATCGACGAAATTGAAGACTTGAAGATGTTAGGATTCCTAATTAAAGAAGGATTCCTAATTGAAGGAGTCCTAGAAGAATGAGGATTCCTACTCACACAAGGATTCATACTTGAAGTAGGAAAGTTAAGGCAAGGTTTCCTATTTTGGTTTGGCCTTTCCTAATCCTAACTGTCCCTGAATTCCAGCAACCTTGAAAGCCTCCTATGCATTCTAGGACACAAACTAAAGGACCAAGAAAACCCATGGACCCTTGCCGCACCTTGTTCTTGGTTTCTTCTTCCTTGCCGTGCAAGGGAGAGTCCCTCTTTCCTATTTCCTGCATTAAAACACATTCCTCTTTTAATTTAAGTCCTTGCCACATATCCTTTGCACTTTCCCTTAGTTTTCTGATTTTATTTCCTCTTTCTATAAGCTTTTGACTTAATTTCTGATTACCTAAATAAGTTAGGGTTTTAATTTCTGAAAACCTTAAATAGACTTCCTTTTTGGAGCCCCAGAATCATCCATTCATTCACCCATTCACACCGGAAATCAACCCTCACTCTCTGCCACATCCATCCTTCACCGTTCTCCATAGTTTCTGACCTTATTCACCCCTTGTCGCACCATACACCTATCCTAACCATAAACCCAGCCTTCTACACCATTCATAATCCCCAAGACTCACCACCAAACCTTGTGCCACAACAAAGAGGAAGGAGGAGAGCCCTTGGAAGTGCTTGCCATTCGAGTTAGGATTGCTGGAACGTTTTAGGTGTAATCTTTCTTTTGTTTTCAATGTTTCAATTCAATAATCTTTGTTTTGTGAGTATGAAGAACTAAAGCCCTCTTAGCTAGGGGGAATTCAAAACCATGGTTATACTTGCAATATGATTTGATTACATCCAGTTGTGAATTCAATTTACTTATCTGTTTGAATTAAAACTTAGTTTTACGTTATTGAGTCAGTTTCAAGTGTTTTAGCAATCCCTCCTAATCCCCGGTCTAGAACGATCCCTATTTATACATATACTACAATTGTCAAAAGAGGGTTTAGTTTGTGTGCTTATATATTTCGTATCAAATTTTTGGCGCCGTTGCCGGGGATTAGCATTGCTAATCCCTTTGATCTTTTCTTTCTGTTTATTTTTAATTCGTTTAAGTTTATGACTTTATTTTGTTTTCTTGTTTTTAGGTACTAGTTTATGACTCGAAGCTCTCAACCTGTTCGTAAGAATATTTTGGACTTTGACGACGATTTTGAGAGGACTTTAAGAAAGAATAAGAATCAACAAGAGCCCCAACCACCTCAACCTGCACCAAATCTTGAAGAAGACGAAGCACAAGTGGAAGAGGAGGCCACGACTCAGATTTTAGAGGAAGCACTAGCCATGGCAGTGGACGATCGCACAATCAAGGAGCTTTCTGCTTCAGGATTGGACAATGCCGCACTCCTATGCATCCAATACCCCACGGCTGCTCAAGGCAAGACCAAGGAGTTCAAGTTGAAGTCAAGCTTGCTGCACCACATTCCAAAGTACCATGGGTTGTCCATGGAGGATCCAAACAAGCACTTGAAAGAGTTCGAAGTGGTGTCTTCAAGCATGACCCCTGTCAATGTCGATGGAAGCATATTGAAAATGAAGGCTTTTCCTTTTTCTCTCTTGGAAAAGGCTAAAGATTGGTTGTATGAACTAGCCCCCGGAACTATCACATCTTGGGAGAACATGAAACGGGCGTTCTTGGAGAAGTTTTTCCCAACCTCTCGAGTCATTCTTCTACGCAAAAGGATTAGTAGCATTCAGCAAAATGAAGGTGAATCATTTCCTACTTATTATGAACGTTTTAAAACTCTTGTTGCTTCATGTCCATATCATCAAATGAAGGAGGAGCTTCTTCTTCAATATTTCTACGACCAAGAAGTGATCGAGAATGGATAAGTGCCCTCAATTGATCGAGAATGAAGGGTGGGAATCTGCCAATGCCATGGGTTTTGGGAATCAACAACCAAGAAGTGATCATTTCTCTAACACATACAATCCCGGTTGGAGAGATCATCTAAATTTCAAATGGCGAGAACCCCAACAAAACCAACAACAAAGTGCATTTAGGCAGCAACCCCCGGGTTTCTATCCAAAACCAAACGCACCCACACAACCCCAAGCACAACCTGCCCAAACCAAATCAGGTTCGTCCATTGATAATGATCAGATTTTCAATTACTAACTTCTATGGCGCAGGGTATGCAAAATAGAGACAAAAAGGTGGATGAGTTGGAGAAGCAAGTAGGGCAGATTGCGGAGTTCATGGGCCAATTCTGAGAGCAAGGCAAGTTGCCCAGTTCAATCGTTGTCAACCCAAATGGAGGATTCGAATCTGCCAAAGCCATGAGTTTACAAAATGGAAAACAAGTTAGATCTGATCCCCAACCTTCCAAATCATGTTCCAACGATGTTGAAGAGTTGATAATTGAAGAAGATGAGCAGTGCACACCCACGGCAAGGGTAGAACCACCCTTGTCGCAGCCACCCAAACAATCTAATTCGGCCAACAAAGGTAAGGAAGTTCCAATTTTGATTAATTCTAACATTGTTCCTCCAAATGTACGCTTTCCTTGTAGGTTTATGCAATCAAAGAATGAGGAGGCTGAATAGGACATTTTGGAAACGTTTAGAGAAGTTCAAGTCAATATATAACTTTTGGATGCAATTAAGCAAGTTCCGAGGTATGCCAAGTTTTTAAAAGAACATTGCACCACTAGGAAGAGAATTTCGACCGAGGAAGTTGTAAAGGTAGGTGAAAATGTCTTAGCCATCTTGTAATGCAAACTGCCCCCTAAATGCAAGGATCCCGGTAATTTTACAATTCCTTGTGTTATTGTCAATACTCATTTTGAATCTGCCATGTTAGACTTAGGTGCATCTATAAATGTCATGCCATATTCAACTTATGCATCTATGGGCTCAGGCGAGTTGAAAAATGATGGTGTGATTATACAATTGGCCGATCGATCTAATGTCTATCCAAAGGGAGTTTTGGAAGATGTTTTAGTGCAGGTCAATCACTTAATCTTTCCAGCGGACTTCTACGTGCTTGAAATGGACGAATCGGACCATTCCCATTCATTGCCCATCCTTCTTGGAAGACCATTCATGAAAACTGCCCGTACTAAGATTGATGTGTATAATGGAACTTTGACGGTGGAATTTGATGGGGAAGTTATTAATTTCAATCTTTCGGATTTGATAGGAGCATATTTATGCTACTTAGTTAGTATGTTCTCTTGCATTTACTTAGCTATTTGTTGCTTAGTATAGTGTTTTAAGTCATTTTCGTGTGTTTATAGGTCCTACAAGCAAAGTTGGCAAAAAGATGCAATTTGGAGCATTTTAGAGCAGTTTTGGGCTTGGAATGGATATCACAAGATTGGAGCAAGATGGATGGACGAATTTGAAGTTCAAGAGAGGCTAGGAATGTGCAAAAGAGTCGAAGAAATAAATCCAAATCATTGAAGATAAGGAATTAGCTACAAAGAAGGAGAATTATCCAAAACCTTATCCAACCTTATCTTATCCAAACTAACCTTATCTTATCTTACCTTATCTTATCCTATCCTAATCCTTTCTTAACTTAATTCCTATTGCAAAAGGGATTCAATTTCAGTTTAGGAGACCTAAAAACCTGATTTCTAGGAACCTTATCCCTTCCTACAAAGGTGCCGCACCTATCCCCTTCTAGAAACCCCAAAATCAGCCAAATAACACCCTTTCTAGAAGTCCCTAAAAAGGTGGCGCCCCAAGCCTTCTAGATGCATGATCCAGCCGCACCTTTCTCCTAATTCCCTTTGGTTTTTGGCCTTCTAGATGTCCTATTTCCTGCTAGGATTACATAAACCTTTTCCCCTTAGAATTGTGATTTTATTTTCCTACACAAACTACATTTTGTAATCCTTCTCTTACATAACTTGTTGGTGCCGCACCCTCTCCCTATATATACATATTTTCTGCACCATTCAACAACACCATCTCTCATTCACATCTCAATACACCACCATCTCCCATTCAACCTCATTGTGCCGCAGCTTTGCAAAGGAAAGAAGGAAGAAATCTGGAGCGTCTCTAGGTGTATTCTATCTTTACTCTTGATGTTTAAATTTAATTGTCTTTGTTTATTTGCAATCATGAGGAACTAAACCCCTTCTTAGCTAGGGGGGAATTCGAAACTATGAGCATATATGTGATATGAATTGATTTCATCCAGTTGTGATTTCATAAATCGTGAATGCAATTTGCTTAACTGTTTGATTTACAACTTATTCTTGTATGTTGATTAGGGATGCATACTTAGTTTGCATGCATGAATTTGATGCTAAAATATAAGGGAGTTTCACCTAATCGTTACAAACTTATATTTACAAGTAGTGGAGGTTGCTAGTCACGATCGCGTTAAGTAAATTCCTGGTAGGAGTGTCATGCAGTCATAGTCACGAATGTCATGTCAATGCTTATGATTTTCACAAAGCTTAATGATCTTTGATATGTATCTCTAGTATGCAGTCATATAGGGAACTTGATAAGAATAATTTGGTTTGCGGCGCTACGTCCAAATTCAATGAACTTAGGAAAATCTGAAGGTTAATGCGTGCAGTCACGATTAATTTGGGGCATTGTCGTTCATGGTTTATAGAAAGAACAACTGGAAATTGATTTGTGTTGCATATATGTCATGTGTGTGGAGAAGGAACCTCTAGCTAGCCATTCACCCATATAAATCACCAATTTCGTACAAAACTAAGTCCAGTTTACAATTCTGTTTTGCTTAAGTTTAAATCCGTTTTCAAACAATCCCTTGCTTTTAATTTGTATTAAGATAGTCTAAATTCGTCAAATCTTGAGTCTTTTAGTCTTTTGAGTCAATTAGAGTCTTAATTTCGTTCAAATCAATCTTAGGTGTTAGTTTAGAGTCTAGATAACTTGCTTTTTGTGTTTTAGGTCTATTTAGCTTGTTTTGAGTCTTTAGAGTCCAGAAACTGTTTAATTGAATTCTATTTGCTGTTTTGAGTTTGTTTTGAGTTATTTGAGTCAAGTTAGGTTGTTTAAGGTGTCTAGAGTTAAAATTCGTCCAAATTGATCCCTAGTACTTGTTTTCATTGTTTAAAGTCCAGTTTATTGTTTTAGAGTCTAATTTGTGTCGATTAGCAATCCCTTTAATCCCCGGCTTAGAACGATCCCTACTTTCACATACTACATTGATAAGGGTTTAAGTTTGTGTGCGATTTAATTTCACATCAAATTTTTGAAGCTGTTTAACCATAAAATAGCATTTTTCAACCATAAACTCCAGAAACAAAAACAAGTTAAAATACACAGCAGAAACTAGGGAGATTAGCAAGTTTGCTAATCCCCGGCAACGGTGCCAAAATTTGATGTGAGAATTACTTGACACTCAAATTAAAACCCTATCGACGTAGTATATGAAAGTAGGGATCGTTTAAGGCCGGGGATTAGAAGGGATGCTAATCTATACAAATTAAACTCTAAAACACTAAAACTGGACTCTAGACATTGAAAACAGGTACTATGGGTCAATCTGAACGAATTTTAACTTCAAACAACTTAAAACAACCTAACATGACTCAAACAAACCAAAACAAACTTAAAACAACAAATAAAACTCAACTAGACAGATTCTAGACACTAGAGACTCAAAACAGGCTAAATAGACTCAAAACAACCAAACTAACTTAAACAAACTCAAAACAGGTTCTAAGGGGTGAATTGGATGACTTTTGGACTAGTTAGACTCAAAACACTAAAAGGAGACAGCTTTGGACGAATTTAAACAAAGTAAGACTCAAACAAGAACTAGGGGTTTTTTGGACGAATTAAGCAAAACTAAGCAGTTTTAAGCAAACAAAGTGAATTAAAGAAAGATAGAGGTGAATTCAGGGGTAGAAAGCTAGTTAGAGGGTTCCTCTCCACACATGAACATATGCATACGAATCGATTTCCTGTTATTCTTCTGATAAACCATGAATGACAATGCTTTGAATTAATTGTATTGCACTAATCAATTCCCAGATTTCCCTAAGTTCATTGAATTGAATGGATAACGCATCACAACCAAATTATTCTTATCAAGTTCCCTAACTATGGAATACGCATGATAGAGATACATATCAAAGATCATTAAGTTCCATGGAAATCATAAACATTGACAAGGCATTCATAACTATGGAATACGCATGTTACTCTTGCCTAGGATTTACTTAACACAATTGTGACTAGCAATCTTTACTACTTGTGAATATAAGTTCCTAACGATTAGGTGAAATTCCCTTATATCCTAGCATCAAATTCATGCATGCAAACTAAGTAGATCTCCTTAATCAACACACAAGAACAAGTTCTTCATAAAACAGATAAGTAAATCACATTCACAATTTATGAAACAATAACTGAAGGTAATCAATTCATATCAAACATATGTCCATGGCTTTGAATCCACCTCTAACTAAAGGTTAAGGATAAACAAAAATTCTTAAAGCCATAGCTAGCAAAATAATGACATTTAACTTAGAATTTCCTTTAGCATGCAGAAATCAACTTTTAAACACAAAGGGAAGATTCAAGCAACAATTAGGGCCGGATTCAACGTTTTGGACCCTTCCTTCAACAAACAACACTTGAAAACTCATTTTCACATCTTTTCAACTTCTTTTTCACTCTTTTCACAACTTTTCTTTTGTTCTTTCTATTTTTCACGAATTTTTCTTCTTCTTGTTTCTTTCTTTTCTTTGCCGTGCCTCATTCAAGACGTTGGCACACCCACAACAAAACTCACTTCCCCCACACTTGTTTTCTGCCCAATAACGAACAAAGGGAATTCACTCTAAGTCATGCTTAGCTACGCCTTAAGAACAAGGGTAAGGATGGTCCTAATCTAGGCTAGGTAGGGATAATGTGGGTAAACAAAGAACATAGGCTAAACAAGGCTCAAAAGGGCTAAACCTACAAGACAAATAACATAGGGAGGTTCGGCTTTTTGGCACTGGTTCACTACACAACTTCATCTTGTTTATGTGTTATGCTAATCAATTTCATGCTTTGAATGAAACGGGTATGAGTTCTAGTATTTGGAACTAAATAATGAAACGCCTTCTAAGTAGCAACCAAGCAAAGAATAATGAGATCATGCAACGACTTTAGAAAACAATAAATTCTCAGATTTTTAACTCTCCACAGAACGTTTTAAGCTCAAGTCTCTCAGGGTTGTAGCGTTAGTTTGAGATTCTTCCTTCAAGCATGTTACAAAAACTGATTTTTTCTCTTTTTGATTAAACATGAATTCATGAACTATAACCATAATCAAGCATAAACCAGAGAGCAATTCAAACCTCCATCCATGTTTATAACTTTCCTCAATAGTCATGCAATTAAAAACCGAATCCTCATCATTGTGTTGGAAGGTACCCTAAGACACAAACAAACACACAAAAACAACTCTTTTTGGGTTTTTCAAAACAATTTTTCAAATGTTTATGGTATTTTCGGATTTTCTTTTCAAAACACACTAAAAGACTCCAAAACAGCTTAAAAACACTTAAAAAACACTGAAAACAACATTCAAAGTGATAGGTGATAAAAACCCACGAATTTCATGCAAAAACACTTTGTTACCCCCCCACACTTAAATCAAACATTGTCCTCAATGTTTCAAACATAAACTCACACAAAAACAAGCAAATAACACAACTAACACACATAACAGATATGGCAAAACAGAAGCACTAAAGAGAGAGAGTTTAAGAACGCAAATCTGGTTTTGGAGCTAGAATTCCATCTTTCTCTCGTTTGAACACATGGGTTGCCTCCCAAGAAGCGCCTTCCAGCCGGACGATACTTCCATTTAATTTCCCATGGTACCCACGGCATGCAGAGGTAGTTCTTCCACCACATGCTCTTCAAACATCTCGTGCATTGGATCTTTGAATGGTAAGGGATAGTGATCTTTCCGGATTGTGGCATTGAACATCCTAAAATCATTGTAATCATGCCCACCAGCTTGGATTCGATTGGGAATCTGCACCATACAAGGTAACAACCTATTAGTTGAAATGGGAATCAAATCTGGAATAGATGGCTTACCAATGTACTGCAATGAAGTGGCAGCACTATGAACATTCTTCCCCATGATTTTTTCGGCCAATTGGGGCATTTTGAGGGCAGTGGCTGTATGGTCCTTGTGCTCTACTCCAATTCCCTCGGTTTGTATGGTTCTTGATGTATCCTTTGTGCTTGAACGGTTCGGCCCTATCTTTTTTATTTTATCCATGGCAAAACAAGAACGAACAACGTTAGGATTCTCAACAGACTTAGAAACATTAAATCTAATATTATCACCACCAACCTTCATAGTTAATGTTCCCTTGGCCACATCAATCTTGGTTTGGGCTGTTTTCATGAATGGTCGGCCAAGTAAGAGTGGTAATGGATGGGAATGGTCTGAATCCTCCATGTCAAGCACATAGAAATCTGCAGGAAAAATCAAGTGGTCTACCTACACCAAAACATCTTCCAAAACTTCTTTTGGGTATGCATTAGATTGATCGGCTAATTAGATAATAACACCATCATTTTTAAGCTCTCCTAAATTCATAGATGCATAAACAGAATATGGCATGACATTTATTGATGCACCTAAGTCTAACATGGCAGATTCAAAAAGAGTATTTCCAATAACACAAGGAATTGTAAAACTACCCGGATCTTTACATTTGGGGGGTAATTTCCTTTGTAAAACGGCTGAGACATTCTCACTTACTTGAACCACTTCTTTGTTAGAAATCCTTCTCCTTGTTGTACAAAGCTCTTTCAAAAACTTAGCATACCTTAGGACTTGCTTTATTGCATCAAGGAGTGGGATATTGACTTGAACTTTCCGGAATGTCTCTAGAATGTCTTTTTCAGCATCCTCTTTCTTTGATTGCCGCAACCTGCCAGGAAAGGGCACAATTAATGGAGTAGAGCTAGAAGAATTCATATTGGAACTTACCTTGATGGTTGGGGACGGTTTAGAAGTGGGAATTGGCTGCGGCAAGGATTGTGCATTCCTTGCCGTGGGTTTGGGTGATTCATCCTCCTCCAATTGCAGCTTCTTGTCCTCTTCTTGACTTGATCTAGATGGTTGTGAATCAGTTCCAACCTGCTTACCACTTCTCAACGTGATTGCTTGGGCGGTTTCAAATCCTTCTTTAGGATTAACAACGGTTGAACTAGGCAATCTGCCTTGTTCTTGGAATTGGCCCATGAATTCAGCCATTTGCCCTATTTGTTTCTTCAATTCGTCCACCTCTTTAGCTTGATTTTTTATGCTCTGCACGTCCTGCGTCAAAGAGGTTAGTACTTGAAGAATTTTATCATTATTTAACGACGAACCTGAATTAGTTTGGGCCGAAGTTGGTAACGGCCTTGGAAACATCCCAGGGGGCTGTCTAAATCCGCTTTGTGGCTGTGCTTGTTGAGAGTCCCTCCACTTGAAGTTTGGATGATCTCTCCATCTCGGATTGTATGTGTTTGAGTATGGGTCGTGTCTTTGTTGGTTTTGGCCTTGAAAACCCACGGCTTGGGCAGTTTCCCACCCCCCATTCTCAATCAATTGAGGGCATTGATCGTTGAGATGTCCTTGCATAGAACACACTCCACATATGGCCGGCCCTTGTGCTTTGGTTCCATCCACAACCTATGACAAAAGAAGAGTGAGATTAGCCATTTGAGATTGTAATTTTGAAATTGCATTTACCTCATTCACTTGTTGTTGCCGTGGCCCTTCTCTCTGTCCAACTCATTCGTATTGTTGCGCATTCAAGGCTCGATTTGCAATTAGAGTCTTGGCAGCCACGGGTGTTTTGTCAACCAAATCTCCTCCCGCTGAAGCATTAAGCATTTGTCTCTCGATGGGGAGAAGTCCTTCATAGAAATATTGGAGGAGAAGCTCTTCTTTCATTTGGTGTTGTGGACAAGAAGTAACAAGCGCCTTGAAACGCTCATAATAGGCTGGAAACGATTACCCTTGGTTTTGTTGAATGCCACTTATCCTTTTCCTCAAGAGAATGACTCTTGAAGTTGGGAAAATTTTCTCTAAGAATGCGCGCTTCATGCTTTCCCACGAAGTAACGGTTCCAGGTGCTAGTTCGTAGAGCCAATCCTTAGCCTTTTCCAAAAGAGAGAATGGAAAGGCTTTCATCTTCAATATACTCCCATCAACATTGATAGGGGTCATGCTTGAACAAACCACTTCAAATTCCTTCAAGTGCTTGTTCGGATCTTCCATAGACAACCCGTGGAACTTGGGGATGTGATGCAACAAGCTAGACTTCAATTCGAATTTGTCAGTCTTGCCCTCGGCTGCCATAGGATATTGAATGCATAAAGGGGTTGCATTGTCGAATCCCGAGGCCGAAAGTTCTTTGATTGTTCGGTTATCTGCAGCCATGTCATGTTCCTCTTCCAAATCCTCTTCAATTTCAACTTCATATTCGGAATTAGAACTTGAACTAAGTAGACCAGGTTCTGGGTGCTTCCTCTTCCTTCTCAAATCTCGCTCAAAATCGTCGTTAAACTCCAAGATATGTGCGTGAACAGGTCGAGAACTTCAAGTCATACACTAGTACCTAAAACAAAGAAAACAAAACAAATCAGAAAACTAAGCAAAATAGAACAAAAACAGGTACTATGGGTCAATCTGAACGAATTTTAACTTCAAACAACTTAAAACAACCTAACTTGACTCAAGTAAACCAAAACAAACTGAAAACAACAAATAAAACTCAACTAGACAGATTCTAGACACTAGAGACTCAAAACAAGCTAAATAGACTCAAAACAACCAAACTAACTTAAACAAACTCAAAACAGGTTCTAAGGGGTGAATTGGATGACTTTTGGACTAGTTAGACTCAAAACACTAAAAGGAGACAGCTTTGGACGAATTTAAACAAAGTAAGACTCAAACAAGAACTAGGGGTTTTTTGGACGAATTAAGCAAAACTAAGCAGTTTTAAGCAAACACAGTGAATTAAAGAGAGATAGAGGTGAATTTAGGGGTAGAAAGCTAGTTAGAGGGTTCCTCTCCACACATGAACATATGCATACGAATCGATTTCCAGTTATTCTTCTGATAAACCATGAATGACAATGCTTTGAATTAATTGTATTGCACTAATCAATTCCCAGATTCCCCTAAGTTCATTGAATTGAATGGATAACGCATCACAACCAAATTATTCTTATCAAGTTCCCTAACTATGGAATACGCATGATAGAGATACATATCAAAGATCATTAAGTTCCATGGAAATCATAAACATTGACAAGGCATTCATAACTATGGAATACGCATGTTACTCTTGCCTAGGATTTACTTAACACAATTGTGACTAGCAATCTTTACTACTTGTGAATATAAGTTCCTAACGATTAGGTGAAATTCCCTTATATCCTAGCATCAAATTCATGCATGCAAACTAAGTAGATCTCCTTAATCAACACACAAGAACAAGTTCTTCATAAAACAGATAAGTAAATCACATTCACAATTTATGAAACAATAACTGAAGGTAATCAATTCATATCAAACATATGTCCATGGCTTTGAATCCACCTCTAACTAAAACGAAATTAGTTCCACATGTTCAACATAATTGAAAAGCAAATTAAATTAAACATGGAAACGAAACAAGAGAAGAAAGAACTCAACGAAACTCCAATGGTTGCACGGCAAGGCCTTCTCTTCTCTTCTCTGCGGCAAAGTATGGTTTTCTCAAGGTGTAGTGGTGTAGGATGAGTTATGAGATGTGTATGGAGGTGGATGGATGGTGCGGCAATCCTCTAACTTGTTTATAAATATATCACAAACCCTAGAGTAATCAGATTAGGGCTTGGACTTAGCAGAAAACATGGATTTAGGACTCTAGGTGCGGCAATCACTTTAGAAAAGGAATTGTGGTCCAATTAATGTCTGAAAAGGATTGTAGAACCCAAATCCACA
Source organism: Heteromeles arbutifolia (assembly GCA_024362995.1). NCBI lineage: Eukaryota > Viridiplantae > Streptophyta > Magnoliopsida > Rosales > Rosaceae > Heteromeles > Heteromeles arbutifolia. The sequence continues at coordinate 28,608,767 of JANCRC010000002.1, read as the reverse complement.
AGGAAAAGGCTTAATAAGTCAGAATCCAAGAGGGAATGGGAGTGAGAAGGCACGGCACAAAGGGATAAGGCAGGGATCCTTGCAAGGCAAGGAAAAGACCTTCTAGAAATGAGGGAGGCGCCAGATTTTTAGGCTTCTAAAAAGAATGTGTTTCTGGGCAGATTTTAGGGTTTCTAGAAGAGTTTGGGGCGCCACTTTTGTAGGAGAATGGATAGGACTTCTAGAAATCAGGTTTTAAGTCCCCTAAACTGAAGAAAACAGGTTAGGATAAGATTAGGATAAGATAAGATAAGGATTGGATAAGATAAGATAAGGTTGTTTTGGATAATTCTCCTTCTTTTGAGCTGATTCCTTATCTTCTTTATCTTTGACTTCTTTCTTCCATCTTCTTAGCTGATTTCAAGCCTTTATATCTTCAATTTCGTCCATCAACTTGCCTCCATGCTTGCACTACCCAATCTTGGCCCAAAAATGCTCTAGAATGCTCCAAATTGCTTCTTTTTGCCATCTTGACACTTTGAACCTACAAACACACGAAAATAGCTTAAAATACAAAATTAACTAAGAACTAACAACGTAAATGCATGAAAACAAGCTAACTAAGTCGCATAAATGTGCTCCTATCAAATTCCCCCACACTTAGCTTTTGCTAGTCCTCAAGCAAAACGAAACAAAACAAACGAAACAAACACCGAACAAACTAGACCTTCCAACTTTCACCTCAGGGATTCCCAACATACATGACATATTTAAGATCATCATAACCATAGCTTTTAGTCTTCCCCACCCTTTAGTACATACTTAACCACAGTCACCATCCATTAGCTCTCATCTAACCAATTAAAACAATGTTTTGAATGTAGTAACATGCCTTAGAGAATTCACTCAATTCCTCACTAGGTACACTCTTATTTTCACTCAGATTTTCTAACTACACTCCCTATACTAAGTATATGTGAGAAGATTGATGTAAACATGAAAACGAACACTCACATATGTTTATGACAAAGAAAGCAATTTCTGGAGTTAATAAACATGGTTAGATATGATCTCATGAATGGAATGCCATCTTATCCGAAACACCCTTGCCGCAGCCACTTAAGCCATCTTATCCATCCACTTCAGGTAAGAAGGTTCAAAATTCGATTATTTCTAATGTTGTTCCTCCGAATGTGCCCTTCCCTCGCAGATTTATGCAATCAAAGAAGGAGGAAGCTGAAAAGGACATTCTTGAGATGTTTAGGAAGGTGCAAGTCAATATCCCTCTCCTTGATGCAATTAAGCAAGTTCCCAGGTACGCCAAGTTTTTGAAGGAGCTTTGCACAACAAAGAGGAAGATGTCGAACAAGGAGGTTGTCCAGGTAAGTGAGAATGTCTCTGCTATTTTACAAAGGAAATTACCCCCTAAATGCAAAGATCCGGGGAGTTTTACGATTCCTTGTGTTATTGGCAATACTAAATTTGAACATGCTATGCTAGACTTAGGAGCATCAATTAATGTCATGCCATACTCAATTTATGCATGTATGAACTTAGGCGAACTTAAAAGTGATGGTGTAATCATTCAATTAGCCGATCGCTCTAGTGCCTATCCAAAAGGAGTTTTGGAAGATGTTTTGCTGCAGGTAGATCATTTAGTCTTCTCGGCTGATTTCTATGTGCTAGAGATGGATGATTCGGCCCAAGCTACTCCATTGCCAATCTTGCTTGGGCGACCCTTCATGAAAACAGCCCGAACAAAGATCGATGTGTTCAAGGGGACTTTATTAATGGAATTTGATGGGGAAGTTATTGATTTTAATATTTCTGAAGCCACGAAATATCCTATTGATGATCATTCGTGTTTTTCTATTGATATTTTAGAATCTTTGGCACAGGAATTTCTTGACTCATTAGATCGAGATGCCCTTGAAACAACCATTGTTCAAGGAATAGAAAGCACAACCCAAGCCCCAGAAATTGTGCAAGGGCACTGCAACAACAAGGAGGAAGATGTTTCTGTGGGTTTTTGTGAAGAAATTGAGGAGATGGTGGCTGCACTTGAGTCATCCCCACCATGTGTTGGTAAGTCTTCAATCCCAATGTCAATTCCTGTTTCTACTAACAAGTTATTACCTTCGGTGGTGCAGGCACCTACACTAGAGCTCAAACCACTGCCCAACCACTTGAAGTATGTCTTTTTGGGAGAAAAAGAAACGTTACCCGTCATTATTTCATCATCTCTCACGGCATTGGAGGAAGAAAAGCTCATTCGTGTGTTGCGAGAGAATAAAACTGCCATTGGATGGACCCTAGCCGATATCAAGGGGATTAGCCCTACGACATGCATGCATTGCATACTTCTTGAGGAAGGGGCTAAACCAACTCGAGAGGCTCAACGCCGTCTTAACCCTCCTATGATGGAAGTTGTGAAAAAGGAGATTATAAAGCTCCTTGATTGTGGGGTCATCTATCCAATTTCAGATAGCCGTTGGGTTTCACCAATTCAAGTCGTTCCAAAGAAGTCGGGAGTCACTGTGGTGAAGAATGAAGAAAATGAACTTGTGCCTACCCGAATCCAAACAGGTTGGAGAGTGTGCATCGACTATAGGAAGCTCAACGCCACCACAAGGAATGACCACTTTCCCTTGCCGTTCATTGACCAAATGCTTGAGAGGTTAGCGGGTCATTCCTTTTATTGTTTTCTTGATGGATATTCTGGGTATAACCAAATTGTCATAGCTCCGGATGACCAAGAAAAGACCACTTTTACTTGTCTGTTTGGCACCTTTGCGTATCGCCGAATGCCATTTGGTTTGTGCAACGCTCCAGCAACTTTTCAACGGTGCATGGTAAGTATCTTCTCTGATTTTGTTGAAAAGATTATTGAAGTGTTTATGGACGATTTTAGTGTTTTTGGTGATTCATTTGACGGTTGCTTAAATAATCTTAGTTTGATCTTAAAACGATGCATGGAAACTAACCTTGTTTTAAATTGGGAAAAATGCCACTTTATGGTTAAACAAGGCATAGTTTTAGGTCACATTGTTTCGGAAAGGGGAATTGAGGTTGATAAGTCGAAAATAGATCTTGTACGCTACTTACCCTCTCCCACTTCGGTGAGAGAGGTTCGTTCTTTTCTTGGTCATCCAGGATTCTATAGGCGATTCATCAAGGACTTCTCGAAGATTTCTACCCCCCTATGCCGACTTTTGCAGAAGGAAGTGCCATTCAAGTTCGATGAGGAATGCGAGAAGGCCTTTAAACACCTCAAGGAGATGCTTACTTCAGCCCCCATAATTGTACCACAAGATTGGAGCAAGATGGATGGACGAATTTGAAGTTCAAGAGAGGCTAGGAATGTGCAAAAGAGTTGAAGAAATAAATCCAAATCATTGAAGATAAGGAATCAGCTATAAAGAAGGAGAATTATCCAAAACCTTATCCAACCTTATCTTATCCTATCCTAATCCTTTCTTAACTTAATTCCTATTGCAAAAGGGATTCAATTTCAGTTTAGGAGACCTAAAAACCTGATTTCTAGGAACCTTATCCCTTCCTACAAAGGTGCCGCACCTATCCCCTTCTAGAAACCCCAAAATCAGCCAAATAACACCCTTTCTAGAAGTCCCTAAAAAGGTGGCGCCCCAAGCCTTCTAGATGCATGATCCAGCCGCACCTTTCTCCTAATTACCTTTGGTTTTTGGCCTTCTAGATGTCCTATTTCCTGCTAGGATTACATAAACCTTTTCCCCTTAGAATTGTGATTTTATTTTCCTACACAAACTACATTTTGTAATCCTTCTCTTACATAACTTGATTGTGCCGCACCCTCTCCCTGTATATACATATTTTCTGCACCATTCAACAACACCATCTCTCATTCACATCTCTCTACACCACCATCTACCATTCAACCTCATTATGCCACAGCTTTGCAAAGGAAAGAAGGAAGAAATCTGGAGCGTTTCCAGGTGTATTCTATCTTTACTCTTGATGTTTAAATTTAATTGTCTTTGTTTATTTGCAATCATGAGGAACTAAACCCCTTCTTAGCTAAGGGGGAATTCGAAACTATGAGCATATATGTGATATGAATTGATTTCATCCAGTTGTGATTTCATAAATCGTGAATGCAATTTGCTTAACTGTTTGATTTAAAACTTATTCTTGTATGTTGATTAGGGATGCATACTTAGTTTGCATGCATGAATTTGATGCTAAAATATAAGGGAGTTTCACCTAATCGTTACAAACTTATATTTACAAGTAGTGGAGGTTGCTAGTCACGATCGCGTTAAGTAAATTCGTGGCAGGAGTGTCATGCAGTCATAGTCACGAATGTCATGTCAATGCTTATGATTTTCACAAAGCTTAATGATCTTTGATATGTATCTCTAGTATGCAGTCATATAGGGAACTTGATAAGAATAATTTGGTTTGCGGCGCTACGTCCAAATTCAATGAACTTAGGAAAATCTGAAGGTTAATGCGTGCAGTCACGATTAATTTGGGGCATTGTCGTTCATGGTTTATAGAAAGAACAACTGGAAATCGATTTGTGTTGCATATATGTCATGTGTGGAGAAGGAACCTCTAGCTAGCCATTCACCCATTTAAATCACCAATTTCGTACAAAACTAAGTCCAGTTTACAATTCTGTTTTGCTTAAGTTTAAATCCGTTTTCAAACAATCCCTTGCTTTTAATTTGTGTTAAGATAGTCTAAATTCGTCAAATCTTGAGTCTTTTAGTCTTTTGAGTCAATTAGAGTCTTAATTTCGTTCAAATCAATCTTAGGTGTTAGTTTAGAGTCTAGATAACTTGCTTTTTGTGTTTTAGGTCTATTTAGCTTGTTTTGAGTCTTTAGAGTCCAGAAACTGTTTAATTGAATACTATTTGCTATTTTGAGTTTGTTTTGAGTTATTTGAAGTCAAGTTAGGTTGTTTAAGGTGTCTAGAGTTAAAATTCGTCCAAATTGATCCCTAGTACTTGTTTTCATTGTTTAAAGTCCAGTTTATTGTTTTAGAGTCTAATTTGTGTCGATTAGCAATCCCTTTAATCCCCGGCTTAGAACGATCCCTACTTTCACATACTACATTGATAAGGGTTTAAGTTTGTTTCGGATTCTATCAAGTATCCTAGTGAGGATCACTCATGTTTTTCTATTGATGTAATTGACTCTTTGGCACAAGACCATTTTGAACAATTGAAGGAATATGCACTTGAATTGGTTATTGCACGAGGAATGGACATTCAAAACAATGGAGCAGCAACCATGCACCCCCACGGCATGCATGACTTTTCCCTTGCCGTGCCCCCTAATGATGAAGTATATTTTCTTGGGAGAAGATGAGACGTTGCCCGTCATCATCTCAAGCATACTCACGGCACAAGAGGATGACAAGTTGGTGAGGGTGTTAAAAGAGTACAAATCAGCAATTGGGTGGACATTGGTCGACATCAAAAGAATCAGCCCAACCATTTGCATGCATCGTATACTTTTGGAGGAGGGGTCTAAAACATCTCAAGAGGCTCAACGCCGACTCAACCCTCCTATAATGGAAGTTGTGAAGAAGGAGATAATCAAGCTACTTGATTGTGGAGTGATCTATCCAATCTCCGATAGTCGTTGGGTTTCACCTATTCAATGTGTTCCACATAAATCTGGAGTGACTGTGGTGACAAATGCTGAACATGAGCTTGTGCCTACTCGAATCCAAACAGGTTGGAGGGTTTGTATCGATTATAGGAGGCTCAACGCCACCACAAGGAAGGACCACTTTCCCTTGCCATTCATTGATCAAATGCTTGAGACGTTAGCGGGTTATGCATTCTATTATTTTCTTGATGGTTATTCTGGTTATAATCAAATTGTCATAGCACTCGAGGACCAAGAAAAAACCACTTTCACATGCCTATTTAGTACATTTGCTTATCGTCGCATGCCATTTGAGAAAATTATTGAAGTTTTTATGGATGATTTCAGCGTGTTTGGTGATTCATTTGATGGTTGTTTGAATAATCTCAGTTTGATCTTAAAACGATGCGTTGAAACTAACCTTGTTCTCAATTGGGAAAAATGTCATTTCATGGTTAAACAAGGCATAGTTTTAGGTCATATCATCTCTGAAAATGGTATTGAGGTTGATAAGTCAAAGATAGATCTTGTACGTCACTTACCCTCTCCTACTTCGGTTAGAGAAGTTCGTTCTTTTGTTGGACATGCAGGTTTCTATTGAAGATTCATCAAAGATTTCTCAAAGGTTTCTCAACCTCTTTGCCATCTCCTTCAAAAAGATGTGGCGTTTAATTTCAATGAGGAGTGCACAGCATCATTCAAACAACTCAAGGAGTTGCTGACCACGGCCCCAATTATTGTTCCACCTAATTGGAGCCTTCCTTTCGAACTTATGTGTGACGCATCCGATTATGCTTTAGGGGCTGTTTTAGGACAAAGGAAGGACAAGAGGCCGCATGTCATCTACTATGCCTCCCAGACGTTGAATGATGCCCAATTGAACTATTCCACAACGGAAAAAGAACTTCTTGCTGTTATCTTTGCTTTAGATAAATTTCGATCATATTTAATTGGTACTAAAGTAATTGTTTTCACTGATCATGCAGTGTTGAAATACTTGCTCATGAAGAAGGAAGCCAAGCCAAGGCTAATTCGATGGATGTTGCTTCTTCAAGAGTTCGACATTGAGATTCGAGACAAAAAGGGATGTGAAAACGTGATGGATAACCACCTAAGCCGAATGGTGCATAATGAGGAGTCCTTACCCATTGCTGAAACGTTTCCTGATGAACAATTGATGTCCATTAAGGTAAGTGAACCTTGGTACGCCGATTTGGTCAACTTTTTGGTGTCTAAATGAATTCCAAACACTTTCACTAGGCACAAACGTGATAAGCTCATAAATGAAGCACAGTTTTATGTATGGGATGATCCATATTTATGGAAATATTGCCCTGATCAGATTGTACGTTGATGTGTGCATGATTCTGAGTTTCATTCAATTTTAAGCTTTTGTCATACATATGCATATGGTGGTCACTTTGGCACACAAAGAGCAGCACTTAAGGTGTTACAATGTGGATTCTATTGGCCTAGTATCTTTAAGGATGCTAGAACTTTTTGCTTAATGTGTGATAAATGCCAAAGAACAGGAAATATAAGTGCAAGAGATCAAATGCTGCAAAATGTCATACTTTCTGTCGAAATTTTTGATGTTTGGGGCATTGATTTTATGGGTCTTTTTCCTTCATCACATGGTTTTGTTTACATCTTACTTGCTGTGGATTATGTATCGAAAAGGGTGGAAGCAAAAGCCACCCGAACTAATGATTCTCGAGTCGTTGCAGATTTTATTCGAACTAACATATTTGCAATGTTTGGAATGCCAAGAGTAATCATAAGCGATGGAGGGTCTCACTTTTGCAATTGAACCATTGAGGCTTTGCTCAAGAAGTACAATGGTACGCATAAGGTTTCAACACCTTATCATCCTCAAACCAATGGGCAAGCCGAGGGTTCAAATAGGGAGATTAAGCAAATTCTAGAGAAAACCGTGGGCCCAACAAGGAAGGAGTGGAGCTTGCGCTTAGACGATGCATTATGGGCTTATCGTACGGCCTACAAAACTCCCCTTGGCATGTCACCTTTTCGGCTCATATATGGTAAGCCATGCATATGCCCGTGGAGTTAGAACACAAGGCACATTGGGCTGTGAAGACCTTCAACATGGATCTCGATGCCGCTGGAGTACATCGAAAGCTCCAATTGAATGAACTTGACGAGATTAGGCATGAGGCTTATGAAAACGCTCGAATTTACAAGGAGAACACCAAGGCTTTCCATGACAAGATGATTCGTAGGAAATCATTCTCAATTGGGGAGAAAATGTTACTCTTTAATTCGCGCCTCCGATTGTTTCCTGGTAAGTTACGTTCCAAGTGGGTTAGCCCATTTGTTATTACTAATGTTTTTGCTCATGGTGCAGTCCAACTCCAAAGCTTGAAAGCTGGACAAGGATTCAAGGTGAATGGGCACCGTTTGAAGCCGTATTATGAGAACTTTGTTGAGCATGTTGTGGATGACATTTCTCTGCATGTCGTGGGGTCCAATGGGGAGTGAATAAGGTCTTCGTCCGGCTGCACGACGTTAAAGCAAGCGCTACATGGGAGGCAACCCATGCATTCAACAAAGGAAGATCTAGGAATCACTCCACTTCCATATTTGCGTTCCTAAACACTTCTCTTTGTTGTTGTTTCTATTCTGCCATGTTGAGTGTGTTTATTCGTTGCTTGTTTGTTTTTTGAGTTTATGCTTGAAACATTGAGGACAATGTTTGATTTAAGTGTGGAGGGGTAAACAATGTTTTTGCATGAAATTCGTGGGATTTTATCACTCATTACTTCAAAAGTTGTTCCTTGCTGTTTTTAAGTGTTTTTAAGCTGTTTTGGAGTGTTTTAGTGTGTCTTGACAAAAAAATCCGAAAATCTCATAAAAATTTGAAAAATTGTTTTGAAAAACCCAAAAAGAGTACCTTCCAACACAATGATGAGGATTTGGTTTTTAATTACATGACTGTTAAAGAGAGTTATAAACATGGATGAAAGTTTGATTTACTCTTTGGTTTATGCTTGGTTGTGGTTATCATTTATGAATTCACATGCAATCATAAAGGAAAAATCAGTTTTTGTAACATGCTTGAAGGAAGGAACTCAAATTAACGCTACAACCTTGAGAGACTTGAGCCTAAAATGTTTATTTGGAGAGTTGATAATTTGTGCATTCTTGTTTCCTAAAGTTGTTGCATGATCTCACTATTCTTTGCTTGGTTGCTACTTAGAAGGCGTTTCATCATTTAGTTCCAAATACTAGAACTCATACCCATTTCATTCAAAGCACGACATTGATTTGCATAACACATATTCAAGATGAAGTTGTTTAGTTGCCACCAGAGCTAAATAGCCGAACCCCCTTCTTTCATTTGTTTTGTAGGTTTAAACCCCATTGAGCCTTGTTTAGCCTATTTTCTTTGTTAACCACATCATCCCTACCTAGCCTAGATTAGGACCATCCATACCCTTGTTCTTAAGGCATAGTGAAGCATGACTTAAAAAGAATTCCTTTTGATTGTCCTCTTGTAGAAAAATAAGTGTGGGGGAAGTGATTTGTGTGTGTTTGTGTGCCAAGAAAAAGAAATAAGGCACGGGTAGAAAAGAAAAGAAAATTCATGGAAAAAGAAAAAGAAAAAGAAAAAGTTGTGAAAAGAATGAAAAAGAGTTGAAAAATAAGTGAGAATGAGCTCACAAGTTGAATGAAGCGTCCAAAACATCAAAATTCGGCCCTAGAGTGTGTAAATCTTCCCTTTTGTGTTTAAAGTTGATTTCTGCATTCAAAATTGAATTCTAAGCGTTGGTTTCATTGCTTTACTTACTATTTCTTTAAGAACCATTGTTTTCCATATCCTTTCTTTCTTACCCGTTTCCCTTAGCCCCGTTTCAACCCTTAAACTTCAATCTTGAGTGTTATGTGTTTCAATATGTGGAGTTTGGAATTGATATGAGCATATGATGTCACTGGTTCTCGCATCTAAGTAGTAGCATTCCATTCATGAGTTCATATCTAAACATGCTTATTAACTCCAGAAATTGCTTTCTTTGCTATAACATATGTGAGTACTAGTTTCATGTTTACATCAATCTTCTCACATATACCTAGTGTAGGGTGTGTAGTCAGAAAATTTGAGTGAAAATAGAGTGTATATCTAGTAAGGAATTGAGGGAATTTTCTAAGGCATGTTACTACATTCAAAACATTGTTTTAATTGGTTAAATGTGAACTAATAAGTGGTGACTATGATTAAGTATGTGCTCAAGTGTTAAGTTGACTAAAATCCGTGGGAATGATGATTTTCAACATGTCATGTGCGTTGGAAATCCCTGAGGCAAATGTTGGAAGAATTAGAGTGTGTTTTGTTTACTTGGTTTTGTTTTGTTGTTTCGTTTTGCTCGAGGACTACGACAAGCTAAGTGTGGGGGAATTTGATAGGAGCATATTTAGGCGACTTAGTTGGCTTGTTCTTGTGCATTTACGTTGTTATTTCTCAGTTATTTTAGTCTTTTAAGCCATTTTTGTGTGTTTTCAGGTTCTAAGGACAAAGTATGCAAGAAGGTGCATTTTGGAGCCTTTTGGAGCAAAATTGGGCTTGGAATGGATATCACATGCTTGGAGGAAAAGGAATCGACGAACTTGAAGACTTGAAGATGTTAGGATTCCTAATTGAAGAAGGAGTCCTAGAAGAATGAGGATTCCTACTCACACAAGGATTCCTACTTGAAGTAGGAAAGTTAAGGCAAGGTTTCCTATTTTGGTTTGACCTTTCCTAATCCTAACTGTTTCTAAATTCCAGCAACCTTGAAGGCCTCCTATGCATTCTAGGACACAAACTAAAGGACCTAGAACACCCATGGACCCTTGCCACACCTTGTTCTTGGTTTCCTTTTCCTTGCCGTGTAAAGGAAAGTCCCTTTTTCCTGTTTCCTGCATTAAAACACATTCCCCTTTTAATTTAAGTCCTTGCCGCATATCCCTTGCACTTTCCCTTAGTTTTCTGATTCTATTTCCTCTTTCTAGAAGCTTTTGACTTAATTTCTGATTACCTAAATAAGTTAGGGTTTTAATTTCTGAAAACCTTAAATAGACTTCCTTTTTGGAGCCCCAGAATCATCCATTCATTCACCCATTCATGCCAGAAATCAACCCTCACTCTCTGCCACATCCATCCTTCACCATTCTCCATAGTTTCTGAGCATATTCACCCCTTGTCGCACCATACACCTATCCTAACCATAAACCCAGCCTTCTACACCATTCATAACCCCTAAAACTCACCACCAAACCTTGTGCCGCAGCAAAGAGGAAAGAGGAGAGCCCTTGGACGTGCTTGCCATTCGAGTTAGGATTGCTAGAACGTTTTAGGTGTAATCTTTCTTTTGTTTTCAATGTTTCAATTCAATAATCTTTGTTTTGTGAGTATGAGGAACTAAACCCCTCTTAGCTAGGGGGGAATTCGAAACCATGGTTATACTTGCAATATGATTTGATTACATCCAGTTGTGATTCATAAGTTGTGAATTCAATTTACTTATCTGTTTGAATTAAAACTTATTTGTGTGTGTTGGTTGAGAGTGCACGCTTAATTTTCATGCATAAATCTAATGCTAGGATATAAGGGAGTTTCACCTAATTGTTATGAACTTATATTCACAAGTAGTGAAGGTTGCTAGTCACGATCGTGTTAAGTAAATTCTTGGCATAAGTATCATGCGCTTTCATAGTTATGAGTGCCTCGTCAATACTTATGATTTTCATTGAACTTAATGATCTTCGATTGTATCTCTATTATGCGCTTTCATGTAGGGAACTTTTGAAGAATAATTTGATTGTGATGCGCTTTTCCCGTCCAATTCAATGACATGAGGAAAATCTGAGGGTTAATTTAAGCGTACCTAATTAATCTGGGGTGTTGAGAATTCATGGTTTATTGAAAAGCAACTGGAAATCGTTTTGTTTGCAAGTGTGTCATGTGTGGAGAAGAATCTCCTAGCTAGCCCATCATCCATAGTTTTACCCAAATTTGTGCAGATTTCATTAGTTCTTTAATTTACTTGTTTTGTTTTCAAATTCATCAAAACCCAATCCCCCTTTACTTTGTTGAGTCATATTACTTAGAAACTGATTTAGTTTGTGTTTTTAAGTGTTTTGAGTTTAGTCAAAACCTATTTTCGTCCAAATTTACTCTTAGGGGGAGATTTGAGTCTTTTAGCTTTTTTTGTGCTGTTTTGAGTCTTTTGAGTTGTTTTAGTGTTTTAGAGTTTAGTTTTGCATTCTTTGAGTCTAGTTTAGTGTTTTAAACTTGGTTTTACGTTTTTGAGTCAGTTTCAAGTGTTTTAGCAATCCCTCCTAATCCCCGGTCTAGAACGATCCCTACTTATACATATACTACAATTGTCAAAAGAGGGTTTAATTTGTGTGCTTATATATTTCGTATCATGCGCATTCCCATCCAATTCAATAACTTAAGGAGAACATGAAGGTTAATTTAAGTGTACCTAATTAATCTGGAGTGTTGAGTTTCATGGTTTGTCGAATGAACAACTGAAAATTGGTTTGTATGCAAGTGTGTCATGTGTGGAGAAGAACCCTCTAGCTAGCCCATCATCCATCCAAAACACCCAATTTCGTGCAAATCTGTCTAGTTTTAGTTTCTGACTTGTTTTACTTTAAATTCATCCAAAACCTAATCCCCCTTTAATTAAGTGTGTTAGATTAGTTATGAGTGTGTTTAAATCTGTCCAATTTAGTGTTTTGAGTCTTACTAGTCTAGAATTCGTCCAAATCAGTTCCTAGTGTCTGTTTTGAGTCTTTTTTATTGTTTTAAGTTGTTTTGAGTATTTTTTATTGTTTTAAGCTGTTTTGAGTCTTTCAAGTTTGTTTTGAGTCTTGTGAGTCATGTTTAGTGTTTTTAAGTTTGTTTTTGTGTTTTTAAGTTAGTTTAGAGTAGATTACCAATCGCTCCTAATCCCCGGCCTAGAACGATCCCTACTTGCATCTTTACTACAACTGTCAACAAGAGGGTTTAATTTGTGTGCTGTTTTACATCGCATCAAATTTTTGGCGCCGTTGCTAGGGATTAGCAACTTTGCTAATCCCCCGTTGTTTCCTTTATTTCCTTTTTTGTGTCTTTTGTTTTAGTTGCTACCTTTGTTTCTGTTTGTGTCTTTTACTTTTGATATTTGATTTAGTTTTAATTCTTTGATTTCAGGTACATAGAGAAGTAAGACATGGCACTTGCTACCATTCAAGCTCAATTAGCGAATCGTACTTCTCAATTGTCCCAGATTGCTGAAAGAACCACAATGCGCACTGCCTCTACATTTGGTGTACCCTATGGGCAAGGATATCAAACTCATCAACATCCTCAATTCGCTGTGAATGAAGATGCTTGGGGTTATCAAGGTCAACAAAGCAACATGTTTTCCAACACTTACAATTCCGATTGGAGAGAATATTCAGATTATATGTGGGGGGAATCTCAACAATTTCAACAAGGTGGATACTGGCAGCAAGGTGAGGAGTTATATTCAAGACCTATGCAGCCACCACAGCCTCCCCCACAACAATTCCAATCGAATTCAAGTATGCCCATGAGTTATAATGAAATTCTTGAAGGACTAATCTCTTTGACACAGGGCTCACAAAAAGAAGAACAATTGCAGCCATCTGGGGAGTTTTATCAATGGCCATATGCACCATTACAGCCTCCACAACAATCTGCCTAAACAAACTCAGGTATGTCTTTGTGTAATGATAACATTATGCAATTAATCACCTCTTTGACATAGGGAGTAGAAAATCAAAACAAGGAGATGAAAGACCGAGTCAAAAAGTGGACAAATTGGAGAGGCAAGTTGGGCAGATTATGGAGTTGATAGCGAAGATTCAAGAGCAAAGTGAACTCTCAAACTCAACTATTGCAAATTCGAAGGAAGATTTAGAAATCCATGATGCTATCACTTTGGGAAGTGCTATGGAGGTTGGAGCTAACCTAAAAACGTCCAAACATAGCCTAGAAGTGGATGAGGAGCTGCTGATTGAGGAGGAGGAAGAAGACATACACACGGCAAGGGTAGAAGAACCCTTGCCACAGCCCCCTAAGCCCTCTCAACCACCCACCACAAGTAAGGACGTCCCAAATTCAATTCATTCTAATGTTATTCCTCCGAATGTACCTTTTCCTCACAGGTTTTTAATTCCCAAGAAAGATGAGAGTGAAAAAGATATTGTGGAAGCCATTCCAAAGGTGCAAAGTGATATCCCAATTCTTGGCACACCAAATCAAGTTCCAGATTGTGTTGAAGTGTTCAAAGAACCTTGTACACCAAGAAGAAGGAGTCAAGAGAAGGAAGTGGAAGGAGTCAAGAGAAGCAAGTGGCGGAGAATGTGTAAAATGCATCAAGGAGGACGTATTTGAAACAACAAAGCCCAAAGAAGTTGAATTTAATGACACGAGACAAGTAGCAACCATCATAGTAAATCTGGCCAAGTTTAAAGTCCCTGAAACCTTCAAAGATGTGGTGTTCGTAATTAAGTTTGTGTCGGAGCAAGCAAGTAAGCCATCTTCTCCAATTTCGATTTTGTTTTCTACTAACTTGCTGATTTTGATGATTCAGGCACCCACACTAGAATTTAAACCATTGCCGGATCATTTCAAATATCACCTCCCCTTTAGAGATAAATTCCATGCCGTGGCCTCCAATGAAGCTTAATTTGAGGTATCGTCCGGCTGCACGACGTTAAAGCAAGCGCTTCTTGGGAGGCAACCCATGCATTCAACTAAGGAACAATGGAATTTTCACTCCACATCCAGATTTGCGTTCCTAAACCCTTCTCTTTACTGCATTTATCTTACCCATGATTAGTTCGTTGTTTTATTTGTTTGCTTTCTGTGAGTCTATGCTTGAAACATTGAGGACAGTGTTTGATTTAAGTGTCGGGGGGGGGGGGGGGTAACAAAGTGTTTTTGATGCAAATTCGTGGGATTCTATCACTCATTACTTCTAAGGTTGTTTCTCACTGTTTTAAGTGTTTTTAACCTGTTTTGGAGTGCTTTTGTGTGTTTTGAAGTAAAAATCCGAAAATTTGATAAAAATTTGAAAAAATCAATTTTTGAAGTGTTTTTAGAGTTGTTTTTGTGTGTTTGTGTCTTAGGTACCTTCCAACACAATGATGAGGATTTGGTTTTTAATTACATGACTGTTAAAGAAAGTTACGAACATGGATGAAAGTTTGATATGCTCTTGGTTTATGCTTAGTTGTAGTTGTTGTTTACGAATTCACATGTGATCACAAAAAGATAAAATCAGTTTTTGTAACATGCTTGAAGGAAGGAACTTAGACTAACGCTACATCCTTGAGAGACTTGAGCCTAAACGTTCGTTTGGGGAGTTATTAATCTATGATTTTTTGTTTTCTAAAGTTGTTGCATGATCTCATTATTCTTTGCTTGGTTGCTACTTAGAATGCATTTTCATCATTATAGAACCAAATGCTAGAACTCATGCCCGTTCCATTCAAAGCATGACATTGAATTGCATAACACATATCAAGATGAAGTTGTTTAGTGAACCAAAGCCAAACAGCCGTACCCCCTTTTCATATGTTTTGTAGGTTTAACCCCTTTGAGCCTTGTTTAGCCTGTTTTCTTTGTTAACCACATTATCCTTACCTAGCCTAGATTAGGACTATCCATACACCCTTTGTTCTTAAAGGATAGTGAAGCATGACTTAGAATGAATTCCTTTTGATCTACATTATGCAGAAAATCAAGTGTGGGGGAATGATTGTTTGTTTGTAAGCTCATTTGTACGTTTTATGTCTCAAAAGTAAAGAAAAAGATGAGAAAAACGTATGCAAAAGAAAAGAAAAAGAAAACGTTATGAAAATAATGAAAAAGAGTTTGAAAAGAAGAAAGAATGAGTTTTTAAGTGTTGATTGTTGAAGAAAGGGTCCAAAACATCAAATCTGGCCCTAGAATGTGTTAATCTTCCCTTTTTGGTCAAAAGTTGGTTTCTGCATTCAAAAGTGAATTCTAAGTGTTGATTTCATTACTTTGCTTACTATTTCTTTAAGAACCTTTGTTTTTCCATATCCTTTCTTTCTTAGCCAACACCCTTAGCCCCGTTACAACCTTTACACTTCTATCTTGAGTGTTGTGTGTTTCAATATGTGGAGTTTGGAATTGGTATGAGCATATGGAATCCCTGGTTCTTGCATCTAAGTAGTAGCATTCTGTTCATGAGATCATATACATGTTAGATTAATAATTCTAGAAAAATGCTTTCTTTGTTATAACATATGTGAGTGTTCGTTTCCATGTTTACATCAATCTTCTCACATATACTTAGTGTAGGGATTGTAGTTAGAAAATCTGAATGAAAATTGAGTGCATATCTAGTAAGGAATTGAGGAAATTCTCTTGGTTGGTGCTGAATTTTCCTGCCCTTTATTTTTTCATACATCAATGACAAAACAAGAACGAACATCATTAGTATTCTCAACAGATTCAGAAACATTAAAATTAATCATATCACCACCAAACGCCATAGTTGCTGCTCCCTTGGCCACGTCAATCTTGGTTTGAGTTGTTTTCATGAAAGGTCGTCCAAGTAAGATTGGCAATGTTGGAGAGTGGGCTGAATCCTCCATGTCAAGCGTATAGAAATCTGCAGGAAAAATCAAGTGGTCTACATGCCCCAAAACATCTTCCAAAACTCCTTTTGGGTATGCATTAGATCGATCGGCTAATGATGCGAAATATATAAGCACACAAATTAAACCCTCTTTTTATCAATTGTAGCAAAGTATGTAAGTAGGGATCGTTCTAGGCCGGGGATTAGGAGGGATTGCTAAATCACTTGAAAACTGACTCAAAAACTTAAAACAAAGTTAAAACACTAAATTAGACTCAAAGAATGCAAAACCAAACTCTAAAACACTGAAACAAACCAAAAGACTCAAAACAGCAAACAAACGCTCAAAACTGCCTTAAAAACACAAACTGGCTGTTTTGGACTCTAAACACAATTTTGGACGAAAATAAGTTTTAACTTGACTCAAAACACTCAAAAACACAAACTAAAACAGTTTCTAACTAATTTGACACTTCAAAATAAAGGGGGAATTGGTTTTGACGAATTTGAAAACAAACAAAAACTTTGTAAAACAAAACAGATTGTAAAACGAAATTGGTTTAAATGAATGGATGGAAGGCTAGCTAAGGGGTTCTTCTCCACACATGTCATACTTGCATACAAAACGATTTCTAATTGCTTTTCAATAAACCATGAATTCTCAACGCCCCAAATTAACCGTGAATTGCACTAATTAACCCTCAGATTTTCCTAACGTTATTGAATTGGATGATTGCATACGACAACCCAAAGCATTCCCCACAAGTTCCCTACATGAATTGCATAATAGAGATACAAGCAAGAATCATTAAGTTCTATGAAAACCATAAGCATTGACGAGGCATTCGTTACTATGAATTGCATGAAACTTATGCCAAGAATTTACTTAACACAATTGAGATCATCAACCTTTACTACTTGTGAATATAATTCTGTAACGATTAGGTGAAACTTCCTTATATCCTAGCATTAGATTTATGCATGCAACTAAGTTGGCCACCTCAATCAACACACACAAATCAGTTTTAATATGAACAGATAAGTAAATTGAATTCACAATTTATGAAACGCAATTAGAGGTAATCAAGTCATATAGCAAGCATAAACATGGTTTCGAATCCCCCCCTAGCCAAGGGGAGTTTAGTTCCTCATACTCACAGAACAAAGAGTATTGAAATTAAACATTGAAATCAAAGGAAAGGAAACACCTAAAACTTCCAGCAATTCGAACTTGAATGGCATGCACGTCCAAGGCTCCTTCTCCTCCTCTTTGCTGCGCACAAGGTCTAGGGACAGATTTTGGGGCTTATGAATGGTGTAGAAGGCTGGGTTAATGGCTAGGATGGATGTATGGTGCGGCAGGGAGTGAATTAGGTCAAAAACTATGGAGAATGGTGAAGGATGGGTGCGGCAGAGAGTGGTGGATGATTTCTGGCGTGAATGATGTATATGGAGGGTGGTGTGTACGGCAAAGGGTGGAGAAATATATATATATATGGGCAACAAAAACCCTAGGTGAATCAGATTAGGACTTCTAGAAAGCCAAATCCATCCAGAAATAGGTTCAAAACAATCAGATTTCTCATGGGAAAGGGCCTAAGGTGCGGCAGATTTGGATAAAGAAGGATAAGGCTTCTAGAAAGCCTTGTAAGGCAAGGAAATCAGGTTTTCTAGAAGGCTAGGTGCGGCAAGGACTTAGGGTTCTAGAATCCTAAATTAAATGTCCCCCAATCAGAAAATAAGCCCTCATTGTACCAGGAATTGAATTAGAAAAGGATTAGGATAGGATAAGGTTAGTTAAGATAGGATAAGGATTGGATAAGATAAGATAAGATAAGGTTGTTTTAGATAATGTTTTGGATAATTCTCCTTATCTTCAATGATTTGAATTTATTTCTCCAACCTTGAAACATATTCCTAACTCCATTTGGACTCCAAATTCGTCCATCCTCTTGGCTTCAAGCATATGATATCCATTCCAAGCTCAAATGTGCTCCAAAAGGCCCAAAATGCATCCTTTTGCATACTTTGCCCTTAAAACCTGAAAATACATCAAACTAGCTTAAAAGACTACTTTAACTAAGGAAAAACAACATAAATGCACAAGAACAAGCTAACTAAGGTGCATAAATATGCTCCTATCAAATTCCCCCACACTTAGCTTTTGCTAGTCCTCAAGCAAAACAAAACGAAACAAAACAAGTATAAAACAACCTAAACCTTCCAACAATTGTCTCAGGGATTTCCAATGCACATGACATGTTAAAAATCATCATTCCCACAGATTTTAGCCATCTTTACGCTTAAGCACATACTTAATCATAGTCACTACTTACTAGTTCACAAATAACCAATTAAAACGATGTTTTGAATATAGTAACATGCCTCAGAGAATTCCCTCAATTCCTTACAAGGTATGCACTCAATCTTCACTCAGATTTTCTAACTACACACCCTACACTAGTTATATGTGAGAAGATTGATGAAAATATGAAAACGAACGCTCACATATATATATCACAAGAAAAGCAATTTCCGGAGTTAATAGCATGTTTAGATATGATCTCATGAATGGAACGCTACTACTTAGATGCGAGAACCAGTGACACCATATGCTCTTACCAAATTCAAACTCCACAAATTGAAACACACAACACTCAAGATTAAAGTCAAGGGTTGTAACGGGGCTTGGGGTATTGGCTAACAACGAAAGGATAGGAAAAACAAACGTTCTTAAAGCAATAGCAAGCAAAATAATGAATATGACACTTAGAATTCCCTTTAGCATGCAGAAATCAACTTTTAAACACAAAGGGAAGATTCAAGCAACAAATAGGGCCGGATTCAATGTTTTGGAACCTTCCTTCAACAAACAACACTTGAGAACTCTTTTTCACATCTTTTCAACTCCTTTTTCATTCTTTTCACAACTTTTTCTTTTTTTTCTTTCTATTTTCCACGAATTTTTCTTCTTTTTTTTTTCTTTTTGTCTTTTCTTTCTACCCGTGCCTCATGCAAGACTTTGGCACACCCACAACAAAACTCACTTCCCCCACACTTGTTTTCTGCCAAACAATGATCAAAAGGAATTCATATTGAGTCATGCATTACTATGCTTCAAGAACAGAGGTATGGATGGTCCTAATCTAGGCTAGGTGAGGATAATGTGGGTTAACAAAGAACATAGGCTAAACAAGGCTCAACAGGGTTAAAACCTACAAAACACAATGAAATAGGGAGATACGGCAATTTGGCTATGGTGGTCACTACACAACTTCATCTTGAATATGTGTTATGCAAATCAATAACATGCTTAGAATGAATTGGGCATGAGTTCTAGTGTTTGGAACTAAATGATGAAACGCCTTCTAAGTAGCAACCAAGCAAAGAATAATGAGATCATGCAACGACTTTAGAAAACAAGAATGCACAGATTATTAACTCTCCAAATAAACGTTTAGGCTCAAGTCTCACAAGGTTGTAGCGTTAGTTCGAGTTCCTTCCTTCAAGCATGTTACAAAAAGTGATTTTTCCATTATGATTGCATGTGAATTCATAAGTTATAACCACAACCAAGCATAAACCAAAGAGTAAATCAAACTTTCATCCATGTTTACAACTCTCTTTAACAGTCATGCAATTACAAACCGAATCCTCATCATTGTGTTGGAAGGTACCCTAAGACACAAATAAACACACAAAAACAACTCTTTTTTGGGTTTTTTAAAACAATTTTTCAAATTTTTATGGGATTTTCGGATTTTTAAGTCAAAACACACTAAAACACACCAAAACAACTTAAAAACACTTAAAAACAGCAAGGAACAACATTAGAAGTTATGAGTGATAAAACCCTATGAATTTGCATCAAAAACACTTTGGTTACCCCCCCACACTTAAATCAAACATTGTCAAACATTGTCCTCAATGTTTCAAGCATAAACTCACACAAATAAACAACAAACAAACAAAACAGCAACTCAACAATAAACAAGGCAGAAACGAAAACAACAACAAAGAGAAGGGTTTAGGAACGCAAATCTGGAATTGGAGTGCTCCCTAGGTCTTCCTTTGTTGAATGCATGGGTTGCCTCCCAAGTAGCGCTTGCTTTAACGTCGTACAGTCGGACGAAACGCCCAATCACTCCAGATTAGTACCCACGGCATGCAGAGGTAGTTCTTCCACCACATGCTCCTTAAACAGCTCATGCATTGATCTATGAATGGAAGGGGATAGTAATCATTCCTGATTGGGGTGTTGAGCATTCTAAAGTCCATGTAATCATGCCCACCAGCTTGGATTCGATTGGGATTCTGCACCATACAAGGTAACAACCTATTAGTTGAAATGGGAATCAAAATTGGAATAGGTGGCTTACCAATGTACTGCAATGAAGTGGCAGCACTATCAACAAATGCATGTGGGGTGCTCTTGGCCAGATTTGGGGGTTTTAGGGTTGTGGCCGTGCAATCCTTGTGCTTCAATCCAATTCCCTCTTCGTTAGTGGTTCGAAATGCATCTTTCTTGAATGATACTGAATATTCCTGCCCTTTATTTTTTATTTTATCAATGACAAAACAAGAGCGAACACGATTAGTATTCTCAACAGATTCAGAAATATTAAAATTAATCATATCACCACCAAACTCCATAGTTACTACTCCTTTGGCCACGTCAATCTTGGTTTGAGCTGTTTTCATGAATGGTCGTCCAAGTAAGATTGGCAATGTTAAAGAGTGGGCTGAATCCTCCATGTCAAGCACATAGAAATCTGCAGGAAAAATCAAGTGGTCTACCTGTACCAAAACATCTTCCAAAACTCCTTTTGGGTATGCATTAAATCGATCGGCTAATTGGATAATAACACCATCCTTTTTAAGCTCTCCTAGATTCATAGATGCATAAACAGAATATGGCATGACATTAATTGATGCACCTAAGTCTAACATGGCATGTTCAAATCGAGTATTGCCAATAACACAAGGAATTGTAAAACTACCCGGATCTTTGCACTTAGGGGGCAGTTTACGTTGCAAGATGGCTGAGACATTTTCACTCACATGCACCACTTCTTTCTCTTGAAGTCGTTTCTTGGTTGTGCAAAGCTTCTTCAACAACTTAGCATACTTCGGAATTTGCTTTATTGCATCAAGGAGCGGGATATTGACATGCACCTTCCTAAACGTCTCTAGAATGTCTTTTTCATCCTCTTCCTTCTTTGATTGCATGAATCTACTAGGAAAAGGCACAGTTGATAGAACAACATTAGAAGGAATCCAATTTCGACCTACCTTAGTTAAAGCGGATGGCATAGGGTGCTTAGGAGGCTGCAGCAATGGTGTCTCTTTTCTTGCCGTGGGTTTCACTTGCTCTTCCTCCTCAATCAGCAACTTTTCATCCTCCTTTTGACTTGATTTGGATGGTTGTGGGTTGGCTCCAACCTGTTTGGCACTTCTCAACGTGATTGCATTGGCGGTTTCAAATCCTCCTTTAGGATTAACAACGGTTGAACTAGGCAATCTGCCTTGTTCTCTGAATTGGCCCATGAATTCCGCTATTTGCCCCATTTGCTTTTCCAAATTGTCCACCCTTTTGTCTTAGATTTGCCTCTCTTTGTTTTGAGTTTGTACTTCCTGCGTTAAAGTAGTAAGTAACTTAACAACTTGATCATTATCCAAAGACATACCTGAGTTTGTTGGGGCAGATTGCATTTGGGTTTGATTTGGTATGAATGGCTTTGTATAAAAGCCTGGTGGTTGCTGCCTAAATCCTCCTTGTTGTTGGGGTTGTTGAGGCTCCCTCCACTTGAAATTTGGGCGATCCCTCCAACCCGGATTGTATGTGTTTGCATATGGATCATTGCGTGGCTGATTTTGGCTCCCAAATCCCATGGCATTGGCAGATTCCCACCCTCCATTCTCAATCAATTGAGGGCATTGATCGTTGTGATGTCCCTGCATAGAACACACTCCACATATGGCCGGACTTTACACTTTGGTTCCATCAACAACCTGTGACAAAAGAAAAGTGAGATTAGCCATTTGAGATTGCAATTCTGAAATTGCACTTACCTCATTCACATGTTGCTGCCGTGGGGGGTTCCTTTGTCCAACACCTTCGTATTGTTGTGCATTCAAGGCTCGGTTTGCAATTAAGATTTTGGCAGCCACCGGGGTTTTGTCAACCAAGGCACTTCCCGCTGAAGCATCAAGCATTTGTCTCTCAATTGGAAGAAGTCATTCATAGAAATATTGAATCAAAAGCTCTTCCTTCATTTGGTGTTGTGGGCAGGATGCAACTAGGGCCTTAAAACCTTCATAATATGCTGGAAAAGATTCTCCTTGGCTTTGTTCAATGCCACTAATTCTCTTCCGCAAAAGAATAACTCTCGAAGTTGGGAAGAATTTCTCTAAAAATGCTCTTTTCATGCTTTCCCAAGAAGTGACCGTTCCAGGTGCCAATTCGAATAACCAATCCTTAGCCTTTTCAAATAGAGAGAATGGAAAGGCTTTCATCTTCAGAATATTCCCATCTACGTTGATTGGTGTCATGCTTGAGCACACCACCTCAAATTCCTTCAAATGCTTGTTTGGATATTCCATGGACAGCCCATGGTACTTAGGAATGTGGTGCAACAAGCTTAACTTCAATTCAAACTCATCAGTCTTGCCTTGAGCCGCCCTAGGATATTGAATGCATAAGGGCACGGCATTGTCAAGTCCTGAGGCTGAAAGCTCTTTGATTGTACGATTGTCACCAGCCATGTCTTGCTCCTCTTCCAAATCCTCTTCAATTTCAACTTCAGAATCAGAATTAGAACTTGAACTAAGTAGATCAGGTTCTGGGTGCTTTCTCTTCCTTCTCAAATCTCGCTCAAAATCGTTGTTAAAATCCAAGATATGTGCGTGAATGGGTTGAGAATTTCGAGTCATACACTAGTACCTATAACAAAGAAAACAAAACAAAATCAGAAGACTAGACAACTAACCCAAACGAAAATAACAATCCAAGGGATTAGCAAAGTTGCTAATCCCCGGCAACGGTGCCAAAAATTTGATGCGAAATATATAAGCACACAAATTAAACCCTCTTTTTATCAATTGTAGCAAAGTATGTAAGTAGGGATCGTTCTAGGCCGGGGATTAGGAGGGATTGCTAAATCACTTGAAAACTGACTCAAAAACTTAAAACAAAGTTAAAACACTAAATTAGACTCAAAGAATGCAAAACTAAACTCTAAAACACTGAAACAAACCAAAAGACTCAAAACAGCAAACAAACGCTCAAAACTGCCTTAAAAACACAAACTGGCTGTTTTGGACTCTAGACACAATTTTGGACGAAAATAAGTTTTAACTTGACCCAAAACACTCAAAAACACAAACTAAAACAGTTTCTAACTAATTTGACACTTCAAAATAAAGGGGGAATTGGTTTTGACGAATTTGAAAACAAACAAAAACTTTGTAAAACAAAACAGATTGTAAAACGAAATTGGTTTAAATGAATGGATGGAAGGCTAGCTAAGGGTTCTTCTCCACACATGTCATACTTGCATACAAAACGATTTCTAATTGCTTTTCAATAAACCATGAATTCTCAACGCCCCAGATTAACAGTGAATTGCACTAATTAACCCTCAAATTTTCCTAACGTTATTGAATTGGATGATTGCATACGACAACCCAAAGCATTCCCCACAAGTTCCCTACATGAATTGCATAATAGAGATACAAGCAAGAATCATTAAGTTCTATGAAAACCATAAGCATTGACAAGGCATTCATTACTATGAATTGCATGAAACTTATGCCAAGAATTTACTTAACACAATTGAGATCATCAACCTTTACTACTTGTGAATATAATTCTGTAACGATTAGGTGAAACTTCCTTATATCCTAGCATTAGATTTATGCATGCAACTAAGTTGGCCACCTCAATCAACACACACAAATCAGTTTTAATATGAACAGATAAGTAAATTGAATTCACAATTTATGAAACGCAATTAGAGGTAATCAAGTCATATAGCAAGCATAAACATGGTTTCGAATCCCCCCCTAGCCAAGGGGAGTTTAGTTCCTCATACTCACAGAACAAAGAGTATTGAAATTAAACATTGAAATCAAAGGAAAGGAAACACCTAAAACTTCCAGCAATTCGAACTTGAATGGCATGCACGTCCAAGGCTCATTCTCCTCCTCTTTGCTGGGGCACAAGGTCTAGGGACAGATTTTGGGGCTTATGAATGGTGTAGAAGGCTGAGTTAATGGCTAGGATGGATGTATGGTGCGGCAGGGAGTGAATTAGGTCAGAAACTATGGAGAGTGGTGAAGGATGGGTGCGGCAGAGAGTGGTGGATGATTTCTGGCGTGAATGATGTATATGGAGGGTGGTGTGTACGGCAAAGGGTGGAGAAATATATATATATATAGGCACCAAAAACCCTAGGTGAATCAGATTAGGACTTCTAGAAAGCCAAATCCATCCAGAAATAGGTTCAAAACAATCAGATTTCTCATGGGAAAGGGCCTAAGGTGCGGCAGATTTGGATAAAGAAGGATAAGGCTTCTAGAAAGCCTTGTAAGGCAAGGAAATCAGGTTTTCTAGAAGGCTAGGTGCGGCAAGGACTTAGGGTTCTAGAATCCTAAATTAAATGTCCCCTAATCAGAAAATAAGCCCTCATTGTACCAGGAATTGAATTAGAAAAGGATTAGGATAGGATAAGGTTAGTTAAGATAGGATAAGGATTGGATAAGATAAGATAAGATAAGGTTGTTTTAGATAATGTTTTGGATAATTCTCCTTATCTTCAATGATTTGAATTTATTTCTCCAACCTTGAAACATATTCCTAACTCCATTTGGACTCCAAATTCGTCCATCCTCTTGGCTCCAAGCATATGATATCCATTCCAAGCTCAAATGTGCTCCAAAAGGCCCAAAATGCATCCTTTTGCATACTTTGCCCTTAAAACCTGAAAATACATCAAACTAGCTTAAAAGACTACTTTAACTAAGGAAAAACAACATAAATGCACAAGAACAAGCTAACTAAGGTGCATAAATATGCTCCTATCAGCTAATTGGATAATAACACCATCATTTTTAAGCTCTCCTAGATTCATAGATGCATAAACAGAATATGGCATGACATTTAAGGAAGCACGTAAATCTAACATAGCATGTTCAAACCTTGTTTTGCCAATAACACAAGGGATAGTGAAACTACCTGGATCTTTGCATTTAGGTGGTAGCTTCCTTTGCAACATTGCGGAGACATTCTCACTTACATGTACCACCTCTTTCTCCCGAATTCGTTTCCTTGATGTGCAAAATTTCTTCAAAAACTTAGCGTACTTCGGGATTTGCTTTATAGCATCAAGGAGTGGGATATTGACGTGCACCTTCCTAAACGTCTCCAGAATGTCTTTTTCATCCTCTTACTTCTTTGATTGCATGAATCTGCTAGGAAACGGCACATTTGGTGGAATAACGTTGGAAGGAATCCAATTTTGACCTACCTTAGTTAAAGTGGATGGCATAGGGTGCTTAACGGGCTACGACAAGGGTTGTTCTTCCCTTGCCGTGGCTTTGTACATTTCTTCCTCTTCAATCAACAACTTTTCATCTTCCTTTTGGCTTGATTTGGATGGTTTTGGGTTAGTTCCAACTTCTTTTCCACTTCTCAACATGATGGCTTTAGCGAATTCAAATCCTCCTTTAGGATTAACAACGGTTGAACTAGGCAATCTGCCTTGTTCTCCGAATTTTCCCATGAATTTCGCCATTTGCCCCATTTGTTTCTTCAATTTGTCCACCTCTTTAGCTTGATTTTTTATGCTTTGCACTTCCTGCATCAAAGAGGTTAGTACTTGAAGAATTGTATCGTTATCTAACGATGAACCTAAATTGGTTTGGGCCGAAAGTGGTTGAGGTTGTGTGGGTGCCTATGGCATTAGAAACATCCCAGGGGACTGTCTAAATCCGCCTTGTTGCTGTGCTTGTTGAGAGTCTGATAGGAGCATATTTATGCTACTTAGTTAGTGTGTTTTCTTGCATTTACTTAGCTATTTGTTGCTTAGTATAGTGTTTAAAGTCATTTTCGTGTGTTTTTAGGTCCAAGAAGCAAAGTTGGTAAAAAGATGCATTTTGGAGCATTTTAGAGCAAATCTGGGCTTGGAATGGATAGCACAAGCAATGGGCAAGAAGATGGACGAATTTGGAGTTCAAATGGAGCTAGGAATATGTTTCAAGGTTGGAGAAATAAATTCAAATCATTGAAGATAAGGAATCAGCTCAAAAGAAGGAGAATTATCCAAAACATTATCCAAACAACCTTATCTTATCTTATCTTATCCAATCCTTATCCGATCTTAACTAACCTTATCCTATCCTAATCCTTTTCTAATTCAATTCCTGGTACAATGAGGGTTTATTTTCTGATTGGGGGACACTTAATTTAGGCTTGCCGCACCTTTATCCCTTTTCCTAGGTGGTTTTAGTTCCTTCTAGAAGATCAAATTTCCTGCTGAGTCACCACCAATATCTGCCTCAAGAACTCCTTGTCCTGTGGAGTTTCCTACCTTCTAGATGGCCTATTCCTGATGGGTTTAGGTTGTGTAATTCTTCTCTAATTCCTAAACCCTTTATGCCGCACCTTAACCCCTATAAATAGCCATCTTTGCCGTGCCATTTAAAAATCAAGCCTTCCATTCATTCTCTGCCTTCACACACCCATTCATCCGCAGCCCTCTCTATAAATACCCCCACGCCATTCAACATCATCCATCCTTCACCAAACCCATTCCCAAACCCAGAAAACCCCTCTTGTGCCGCAACTATTCAAGGAAGGAAGGAGAAGGTGCCATTCTAAGTCGTGACTGTCATTCAAAGCATTGAATTGCTGGAGCGTTCTTAGGTGTTGTCTATCTTTGGTTTTAATGTTTCAATTCCGTTTTCTTTGTTTAATTGCTATCATGAGGAACTAAACCCCTATTAGTTAGGGGGGGAATCTGAAGCCATGGATATATGTTTCTTATGATTTGATTTACTCCAGTTACGATTTCATAAATTGTGAATGTGGTTTACTTATCTGTTTTATTAAGAACTTGTTCTTGTATGTTGATTAAGGATGCATACTTAGTTTACATGCATGAATTTGATGCTAGGATATAAGGGAATTTCACCTAATCGTTATGAACTTATATTCACAAGTAGTAAAGGTTGCTAGTCACAATCATGTTAAGTAAACCCTAGGCTGGATTAACATGCGTTTTCCATAGTTATGAATTCCTTGTCAATGTTTATGATTTCCATTGAACTTAATGATCTTTGTTGAATGTCTCTATCATGCGTATTCCATAGTTAGGGAGTTTGAGAAAGAATAATTTGGTTGTGATGCGTTATCCATTCAATTCAATGAATCTAGGGAAATCTGGGAATTGATTAGTTCAATACAATTAATTCGGAACATTGTCATTCATGGTTTATCGAAAGAGTAACTGGGAATCAAGTTGTATACATATGTTCATGTGTGGATGAGGATCCCTCTAACTAGCCTTTCACCTTTCTCAATTTCATCAAAAAATCGTTTTTCTTTAAAGTTTGGTTACAAGTTTCGGTTTTAATTTCAATTTCGTCAAAACAATCCCCCTTGCTTTTAAGTTTTGTTTTTAGAGTCTAAATCTATTTTCTTTTAGTCTTTTGAGTCAAGTTAAAACCTTATTTTCGTCCAAAGTAGTGTTCAGAGCTCAAAACTGCCCAGTTTGTGTTTTTAGGCAGTTTTGAGTGTTTTTGTGCTGTTTTGAGTCTTTTGAGTTGTTTTAGTGTTTTAGAAGTTAGTTTTGCATTCTTTGAGTCTAGTTTAGTGTCTTAAAATTTGTTTTTACGTTTTTGAGTCAGTTCAAGTGTTTAGCAATCCCTCCTAATCCCCAGTCCAGAACGATCCCTACTTATACATATACTACAACTGTCGAAAAGAGGGTTTAATTTGTGTGTCAAGTTAATTTTCACAACAGAGTCCCTCCATTTGAAGTTTGGATGATCTCTCCATCCCGGATTGTATGTATTTGAGTATGGGTCATTCCTTTGCTGGTTTTGACCTTGATAGCCCACGACATTGGCACTTTCCCATCCTCCATTCTCTATCAATTGAGGGCATTGATCATTAAGATGCCCATGCATAGAGCACACTTTACGTATGGCTGGTCCTTGCATTTTGGATCCATCGAGAACCTGTGACAAAATAACAGTGAGATTAGCCATTTGAGATTGAAGTTCAGAAATTGAACTTACCTCATTCACTTGTTGTTGTCGTGGGGGGTCTCTCTGTCCAACTCCTTCATATTGTTGTGCATTCAAGGCTCGATTCACAATTAAGATCTTGGCAACAACTAGGGTTTTGTCAACCAAAGCACCTCCCGCTGAAGCATCAAGCATTTGTCTCTCAATTGGAAGAAGTCCTTCGTAGAAATATTGAATTAGAAGTTCTTCCATCATTTGATGTTGAGGGCACGATGCAACTAGAGCCTTGAAACGTTCATAGTATGCTGGAAAAGATTCTCCTTGGCTTTGTTCAATGCCACTAATTCTCTTCCTCAAAAGAATAACTCCTGAAGTTGGGAAGAATTTGTCTAAAAACGCTCTTTTCATGCTTTCCCAAGAAGTGACCGTTCCAGGTGCTAATTCGAATAACCAATCCTTAGCCTTTTCAAATGGAGAGAATGGAAAGGCTTTCATCTTCAGAATATTCCCATCTACGTTGATTGGTGTCATGCTCGAGCACACCACTTCGAATTCTTTCAAATGCTTGTTTGGATCTTCCATAGACAGCCCATGGTATTTGGGAATGTGGCGCAGCAAACTAGACTTTAATTCGAACTCATCGGTCTTGCCTTGAGCCGCCTTAGGATATTGAATGCATAAGGGCATGGCATTGTCCAATCCCAAGGCTGAAAGTTCTTTGATTGTACGATTATCCGCAGCCATGGCTTGTTCTTCCTCTTCCCCTTCTTCAAACTCAGATTTCGAACTAGAGCTAGAACTAGGTGAATTGGGCTCTAGGTTCTTCCTCTTCCTTCTCAAAGTTCGTTCAAAATCGTCGTCAAACTCCAAGATATGCTCACGAACTGTTTGAGAACTACGAGTCATAAACTAGTACCCAAAACAAAGAAAACAATACAAAATCAGAAACTAAATAAAAAAACGATCAGAAACAACGGGGGATTAGCCCGGCAACGGCGCCAAAAATTTGATGTGAAATTAAATTGCACTCAAACTTAAACCCTATCAGTGTAGTATGTGTAAGTAGGGATCGTTCTAGCAGGGGATTAGAAGGGATGCTAATCTACACTAATTAAACTTTAAAACACTAAACTAGACTCAATTAACTCAAAACAGCAAATAGAACTCAAACTAGACAGTTTCTGGACTCTAAACACTCAAAACAAGCTAATTAGACTTAAAACACACAAAACATATTCTTTAGACTCAAAACTAACATCTAAGATTGATTTGAATGAAATTAAGACTCTAATTGACTCAAAAGACTAAAAGACTCAAGATTTGACGAATTTAGACTCTACTAACACAAACTAAAAGCAAGGGATTGGTTTTGAACGAATTTAAACTTAAACAAACAGAATTGTAAAGACAACTTAAAAAGACACGAAATTGGTGATTTAAATGGGTGAATGGCTAGCTAGAGGGCCCTTCTCCACACATGACACATATGCAACACAAATCGATTTCCAGCTATTCTTTCTATAAACCATGAATGACAATGCCGTAAATTAACCGTGACTGCACGCATTAACTCTCAGATTTTCCTAAGTTCATTGAATTGGATGGAATACGCACCGACAACCCAAATTATTCCCCAATAGTTCTCTACATGAAAAGCATAATAGAAACACAATCAAAGATCATTAAGTTCCGTGAAAATCAAAAGCATTGACAAAGCATTCGTGACTATGAAAAGCATGACACTCCTGCCAGGAATTTACTTAACACGATCTTGACTAGCAACCTCCACTACTTGTAAATATAAGTTTGTAACTATTAGGTGAAACTCCCTTATATTTTAGCATCAAATTCATGCATGCAAACTAAGTATGCACCCTTAATCAACATACAAGAATAAGTTTTCAATCAAACAGTTAAGCAAATTGCATTCACAATTTATGAAATAATAACTGGATGTAATCAATTTATATCACATATATGTTCATGGCTTTGAATTCTCCCCTAGCTAAAAAGAAATCAGTTCCTCATGTTCGCAATTAAACAAAGATAACTTAAATTAAACATTGAAAACAAAGGATAGAATACACCTAGAAACGCTCCAGATTTCTTCCTTCCTTCCTTTGCAAAGCTGCGGCACAAGAGGTTGTGCGGTGGATGGATGTAGGTGAGTTATGGTAGAGGGTGGTGGTCTGAATGGTGCAACAAAAGAGTGTATTTATAAGCCTAGGGATTACTTGGCCTAGGTTATCAAGGAAAAGGATTTAGGACTCCAATCCAACAAGGAAAATGCCTTCTACAAAGGTTGGGGTGCCAGATTTTTAGGGCTTCTAGAAATGAGTGTTGTGGCATGTTTCTAGAAGGAAAAGGCCTTCTAAAAACAGGTTTTAGGTTTCCTAATATGAAAAGGCATCCCCCTTGCAATTGGAATTTAGGTAGGATAAGATTAGGATATGATAAGATAAGATAAGGTAAGATAAGGTTAGTTTGGATAAGATAAGGTTGGATAAGGTTTTAGATAATGTTCCTTCTTTTTAGCTAATTCCTTATCTTCAATGACTTGAATTTATTCCTCTAACTCTTTTGCACATTCCTAGCCTCTCTTGAACTTCAAATTCGTCCATCCATCTTGCTCCATACTTGTGCTATCCATTCGTAGCCCAAAACTGCTCTAAAATGCTCCAAATTGCACTTTCTTGCCACTTTTGCCATTTGAACCTGAAAACACATGAAAATAGCTTAAAACACTATAATAAGCATTAACTAACTAAGTCAATGCAAGGAAACATGCTAACAAAGTCGCATAGATATGCTCCTATCAGTGTGGGTGCCTCAATCATTAAAATCAGCAAATTAGTAGAAAACAAAATTGAATTTGGAGAATATGGCTTACATGCTTGCTCCGACACCTCAATGACAAACACCACATCTTTGAAAGTTTTAGGAACTTTGCACTTGGCCAGATTGAATGTGATGGTTGTGACTTATCCCGTGTCATCAAGCTCAACTTCTTTAGGCTTTGTTGTCTCATATATGTCCTCTTTGATGAATTCTTGGTATTCTCGAGCCACTTCATTCTCTTGAATCCTTCTTCTTGATGTACAAAGTTCTTCAAAGAAATCAACACATTCCGGAACTTGATT
Source organism: Heteromeles arbutifolia (assembly GCA_024362995.1). NCBI lineage: Eukaryota > Viridiplantae > Streptophyta > Magnoliopsida > Rosales > Rosaceae > Heteromeles > Heteromeles arbutifolia. The sequence goes on along the minus strand of JANCRC010000002.1, from coordinate 28,577,134 downwards.
TGGTGTACCAAGAATTGAGATAGTACTTTGCACCTTTGGAAGGGTTTCCATGATGTCTTTTTCACTCTCTTCTTTCTTGGGAATCAAAAACCTATGAGGAAAAGGTGCATTCGGAGGAATAACATTAGAATGAATTGAATTTGGGACGTCCTTACTTGTGGTAGGAGGTTGAGAGGGCTTAGGGGGGCTGTGGCAAGGGTTGTTCTACCCTTGCCATGTGTATGTCTTCTTCCTCCTCCTCAATCAGCAGCTTGATGCGAAATATATAAGCACACAAATTAAACCCTCTTGTTGACAATTGCAGTATAGATGCAAGTAGGGATCGTTCTGGACCAGGGATTAGGAGGGCTTGCTAAAACCTCTAAACTGACTCAAAAACATAAAAAATAAAAATAAAAATAAAAAGTTAAAAATGTTTGAATAGACTCAAAAGACTCAAGACAAGTTCACAAGACTCAAAATAAGCTAAAAACACTCAAAACTGCCTAAAAACACTAAGTAAGCAGTTTCTGACACTAAACACAATTTTGGACGAAAATAAGCGTTGGGTTTGACTTAAAACACTTAAAAACACAAACAAAACAAGTTTAAAGCTATTTGAAACAAGAAAGTAAAAGGGGGGTTTTGCTTTGGACGAATTTAAGTAAAACAAACAGATTGTAAAACTAAACAGCTTTTAAAACCAATTTGGGGAATAAGATGGTTGATGGCTAGCTAGAGGCTCTTTCTCCACACATGACATGTATGCAAACAAATCGATTTCCAGTTACTCCTTCATTGAATTATGAACGATAATGCCCCAAATTAACCGTGACATCACTAATTGACCCTCAGATTTTCCTTGTATCATTGGATTGGATGACATCATTCGACAACCCAAAGCATTCTTCAAAAGTTGCCTACATGACATCATAATAGAGATACAATCAAAGATCATTACGTTCAATGAAAGTCATAAGCATTGACAAAGCACTTGCAACTATGACATCATATCACTCATGCTAGGAATTGAACTTAACGCGATCGTGACTAGCAACCTTCACTACATATGAATATAAGTTTGTAACGATTTTGTGAAACTCTTTTATACTCTAGCATCAGATTTATGCATGCCAATTAAGTGTCGACCCTCAATCAACAAACACAAATAAGTTATCAATCAAACAGTTAAGCCGATTGCATTCACGATTCAAGAATTCATAACTGGAATTTATCAACTCATATTGCACACATAATCATGGCTTTGAAATCACCCCTAGCCAAGAGGGGTTTAGCCACTCATGTTCATAGCAAAACGAAAGAAAAAGAAATTAAACATTGTAAACATAGAACGAATTACACCTAGAATGCTCCAACAATCAAGCTTGAACATCCAAGAGTCATTCCTTCTTTCTCCTTGCTGCGGCACAAAGGTGGGTGAAGTGTATGGGATGTGTTTTGGGGTCAAGAATGTGTTTTAGGTTGAATGGGAGTTACGGCCAGGGTGTAGAGATGGCTGGGAATTTGTAGATTAGTGTAAGGTTGTGTGAATTGGTGAATGGTCCTCAAAGCTGCGGCAAGACTTGGTATTTAAAGAACAAGGCTCCAAACTAAATTAGGTAATCAGGAATTATTCTAAAACTTAAAGGAAATAGGAAATTAGAACCAAAATCCCAAAGGAAATAGGTAACAAAGTGCGGCTGAGAGGGAAAGGGCAAGGGAATGCTTTGCAAGGCAAGGAAAAAGGGTTTCCTTTCTGATTTAGGTGTAGCAAAGGTCCTAATTCTGAAGGGAATGGGTTATCTTGTGCGGCAAGGTAAATAATGTGAAGGGAAAGTTGTGGCTGGATCCTAGGGGATAAGGGAACATGTTTTGCAATGTCCTAAGGGGAAAAGGAAAGGTTTTTACATGGTTTAGGGATAAGGAAACATGGCAAGGGGAAGTGTTGTACAAGAGGGGACAAGGAGGGAACACAAAGGGGACAAGGTGCCACCTTTGTAGGAGTGGGTCAATTTGTGTTTTTCTTTGTCTTCCAAACTTCCAAACTGATTTCTCTTGACTTCTAGCACCTCTCTAGCCTCTTTTGGTCTTCAATTTCGTCCATCCACATTGCTCCAAGCATGTAATAACCATTCTAAGCCCAATTTTGCTCCAAAAGGCTCCAAAATGCACCTTTTTGCATACTTTGTCCTTAGAACCTGAAAACACACGAAAATGGCTTAAAATACTAAAATAACTAAGAAATAACAACATAAATGCATGAAAACAAGCCAGCTAAGTCGCATAAATATGCTCCTATCAAATTCCCCCACACTTAGCTTTTGCTAGTCCTCGAGCAAAACAAAACAAACAAAAGAAAACAAAACGAAACAAGACAAACAAAACACAACCTAAACCTTCCAACATTTGCCTGAGGGATTTCCAATGCACATGACATGTAAAAAATTATCATTCCCATAGATTTTAGTCATCTTCACACTTGAGCACATACTTAATCACAGTCACCACTTACTAGTTCACATTTAACCAATTAAAACGATGTTTTTAAATGTAGTAACATGCCTTAGAGAATTCCCTCAATGCCTTACTAGATATGCATTCAATTTTCACTCAGATTTTTCTAACTACACACCCTACACTAGGTATATGTGAGAAGATTGATGTAAACATGAAAACTAGTACTCACATATGTTATAACAAAGAAAGCAATTTTTGGAGTTAATAAGCATGTTTAGATATGATCTCATGAATGGAATGCTATGACCTAGATGCGAGAACCAGTGACACCATATGCTCATACCAATTTCAAACTCCACAAATTGAAACACACAACACTCAAGATTGAAGTCAAAGGTTGTAACGGGGCTTAGGGTGTTGGCTAACAAAGAAAGATAAGGAAAAACAAAGGTTCTTAAAGAAATAGTAAGCAAAGTAATGAAATTGACACTTAGAATTCACTTTTGAATGCATAAAACAACTTTAAACACAAAGGGAATGATTCACACATTCTAGGGCCAGATTTGATGTTTTGGACCCTTTCTTCAACAAACAACACTTTAGAACTCTTTTTCTCATAATTTTCAACTCTTTTTCACTTTTTTCAGAACTTTTCTTTTTTTCTTTCTATTTTCCACGATTTTTTTTTCTTTTCTTTTCTACCCGTGCCTTATTAAGGACTTTGGCACACACACACACACATAAAAATCACTTCCTCAACACTTGTTTTTCTGCAAAAGTTCAACAAAAGGAATTCCATCGAAATTATGCTTTACTATGCTTCAAGAACATGGGTATGGATGGTCCTAATCTAGGCTAGGTGAGGGTAGTGTGGGTTAACAAAGAACATAGGCTACACAAGCCTCAACGGGGTTAAACTTAAACACATAATGAAATAGGGGGCATGGCAATTTGGCTTTGGTGGTCACTACACAACTTCATCTTGAATATGTGTTATGCAAATCAATAGCATGCTTTGAATGAAATAGGCATGAGTTCTAGCATTTGGAACTATAATGACGACAATGCATTCTAAGTAGCAACCAAGCAAGAATAATGAGATCATGCAACGACTTTAGAAAACAAGAATGCACAGAATATTAACTCTCCAAAGAATGTTTTAGGCTCAAGTCTCATGGGGTTGTAGCGTTAATTTGAGTTCCTTCTTTCAAGCATGTTACAAAAACTGATTTTTCCTTTATGATTGCATGTGAATTCATAAATTATAACCACAACCAAGCATAAACCAAAGAGTAAATCAAACTTTCATCCATGTTTATAACTCTCTTTAATAGTCATGTAATTAAAAACCAAATCCTCATCATTGTGTTGGAAGGTACCCTAAGACGCAAACAAACACACAAAAACAACTCTTTTTGGGTTTTTCAAAACAATTTTTCAAATTTTTATGAGATTTTCGGCTTTTTATGTCAAGACACACAAAAACACTCCAAAACAGCTTAAAAACACTTAAAAACAGCAAGGAACAACTTTTGAAGAAATGGGTGATAAAATCCCACGAATTTGCAAAAAAACACTTATTTACCCCCTACACTTAAAACAAACATTGTCCTCAATGTTGCAAGCATAAACTTCACACAAAAATGAACAAACTAACAAACAATGAATAAACAAACTAAACATGGTAGAATAGAAACAACAACAAAGAGAAGGGTTTAGGAACGCAAATATGGAATTGGAGTGATTCCTAGGTCTTCCTTTGTTGAATGCATGGGTTGCCTCCCAAGAAGCGCTTGCTTTAACGTCTTGCAGCCGGACGAAGAACTCATTCACTCCCCATTGGAGCTCATGTCTTGGAGAGGGATCTCCTCCACAACCTGCCCCTCAAAGTTCTCATACAGTGGATCGATGAATGGAAGGGGATAGTGATGTTTGCTGATTGGTGCGTTGTGTTCCCTAAGGTTCATGTAAATTCGCCCACCATCGGGGATTTGCTTTGGTACCTGGACCAAAGAAGGGAACCACCTATCAATTTTAATGGGAATTGGATTTGGATTAGGTGACTTACCTACATGCTGTGATGAAGTGGAAGCACTGTGAACATTTGTCCCCATGATGCTTTCAGCCAATTTAGGCATTTTGAGGGCAGTGGCTGTATAGTCCTTGTGCTCCACTCCAATTCCCTCGTTTTGTATGGTTCTTGATGCATCCTTTGTGCTTGGTCCTGAACGGTCCGGCCCTATCTTTTTTATTTTATCAATGGAAAAACAAGAATGAACAACGTTAGGATTCTCAACAGACTTAGAAACATTAAATTTAATCTTATCGCTACCAAACTTCATAGTTAACGTCCCCTTGGCCACATCAATCTTGGTTTGGGCTGTTTTCATGAATGGCCAGCCAAGTAAGAGTGGTAATAGAGGGGAAGAATGGGCCGACTCTTCCATCTTAAGCACATAGAAATCAGCCGAAAAAATTAAGTGATTCACCTGCACTAAAACATCCTCCAAAACACATTTTGGATACGCGTTAGATCTTTCGGCCAATTGAATAATCACTCCATCATTTTTCAATTCACCCAAGTTCATAGATGTATAGATTGAATAAGGCATGACATTTATTAATGCACCTAGATCTAACATGGCATTTTCAAAGCGAGTATTGCCTATAACACAAGGAATTGTAAAACTGCCGGGATCTTTGCACTTAAGAGGTAATTTTCGTTGCAAAATGGCTGAGACATTCTCACTTACTCTTACCACTTCTTTGTTCGAAGCCCTCTTTCTTGTAGTGCACAACTCCTTCAGGAATTTAGCATACTTGGGGACTTGTTTAATTGCATCTAGAAATGGAATGTTGACTTGCACCTTCCTAAATGTGTCCAAAATGTCATTTGCGCTTTCCGCCTTCTTTGTTTGCATGAATATGCAAGGAAAGGGTGCATCAGATGGAATAAGGGTAGAATTAACACAATTTGAACCCAACTTACCTGTGGTGGACGATTTAGGGATGCTAGGAGTGCACGGCAAGGTTGTTTCGTTCCTTGCCGTGGGTGTGTGTTGGACATCCTCTTCTTGTTACAGCTTTTCGTCCTCCGTTTGGGCAAATTTTGATGCTTGGGGGTCCGTTCCAACTTATTTTCCACTTCTCAACATAATGGCCTTGGCGGATTCAAATCCTCCCTTTGGATTCACAACGGTTGAGCTAGGAAGTTTGCCTTGTTCTCGGAAATGCCCAAGGAACTCTAAAATCTACCCTACTTGCTTCTCCAACTCATCCACCTTTTTGTCTCTATTTTGCATACCCTGCGCCATAAAAGTTAGTAATTAAAAAATCTGATCATTATCAATGGATGAACCTGATTTGGTTTGGGCAGGTTGTGCTTGGGGTTTTGTGGGTGCGTATGGTTTTGGATAGAAACCCGGGGGTTGCTGCCTAAATACTCCTTATTGTTGTGGTTGTTGAGGCTCCCTCCATTTGAAATTTGGATGACCTCTCCAACCGGGATTGTATGTGTTAGAGAAAGGATCACTTCTTGGTTGTTGATTCCCAAAACCCATGGCATTGGCAGATTCCCACCCTCTGTTCTCGATCAATTGGGGGCACTTATCCATGAGATGTCCTTGCATGGAACACACGCCACAAGCAGCCACACTTTGTACTTTTGGTCCTTCCACAACCTCATTCACTTGTTGTTGTCATGGGGTGCTTCTTTGTCCAGCACCTTCATATTGTTGAGCGTTCAAAGCTCGGTTAGCAATCAAGGTCTTGGCAGCCGTGGGTGTCTTGTCCACCAAAGCTCCTCCCATTGAGGCATCTAGCATTTGACGTTTAATGGGTAGAAGCCCTTTGTAGAAACATTGAAGAAGAAGCTCCTCCTTCATTTGATGTTGTGGACATGAAGCAACAAGAGTTTTAAAACGTTCATAATAAGTGGGAAACGATTCACCTTCATTTTGCTGAATGCCACTAATTCTTTTGCGTAGAAGAATGACTCGAGAAGTTGGGAAAAACTTCTCTAAGAACGCCCGTTTCATGCTCTCCCATGATGTGACAGTTCCGGGGGCTAGTTCATACAACCAATCTTTAGCCTTTTCCAAGAGAGAAAAAGGAAAAGCCTTCATCTTCAATATGCTTCCATCGACATTGACAGGGGTCACGCTTGAACACACCACTTCGAACTCTTTTAAGTGCTTGTTTGGATCCTCCATGGATAGCCCATGGTACTTTGGAATGTGGTGCAGCAAGCTGGACTTCAACTCGAACTCATCGGTCTTGCCTTGAGCAGCCGTGGGGTATTGGATGCATAGGTGTACTGCATTATCCAATCCCGAGGCCGAGAGCTCCTTAATGGTTTGATTATCTGCGGCCATAACCTCTTCAACCTTGGCCTCCTCTATCTCCTCAGATTCGGCCTCTTCTTGCTCCTCAACCTCGGCTTCAGAACTTGAACTAGATGGGTGAGGTTCTGGATTCTTTCTTTTCCTTCTCAAGGTTCGTTCAAAATCGTTGTCAAAATCCAAGATATGCTCACGAACCGCTTAAGAACTACAAGTCCTAAACTAGTACCAGAAATCAAAGAAAACAAACTAGAATCAGAATCTAAACTTAACACACACGAAAAAAAAAAAAAAAAAAAAAAAAAAAGACAACGGGGGATTAGCAAAGTTACTAATCCCCAGCAACGGCACCAAAAATTTGATGCGAAATATATAAGCACACAAATTAAACCCTCTTGTTGACAATTGTAGTATAGATGCAAGTAGGGATCGTTCTGGACCAAGGATTAGGAGGGCCTGCTAAAACCTCTAAACTGACTCAAAAACATAAAAAAAACAAAGGTAAAAATGTTTGAATAGACTCAAAAGACTCAAGACAAGTTCACAAGACTAAAAATAAGCTAAAAACACTCAAAACTGCCTAAAAACACTAACTAGGCAGTTTCTGACACTAAACACAATTTTGGACAAAAATAAGGGTTGGGTTTGACTTAAAACACTTAAAAACACAAACAAAACAAGTTTAAAGCTATTTGAAACAAGAAAGTAAAAAGGGGGGTTTTGCTTTGGACGAATTTAAGTAAAACAAATAGATTGTAAAACTAAACAGCTTTTAAAACCAATTTGGGGAATAAGATAGTTGATGGATTAGCTAGAGGCTCTTTCTCCACACATGACATGTATGCAAACGAATCGATTTCCAGTTACTCCTTCATTGAATTATGAACGACAATGCCCCAAATTAACTGTGACATCACTAATTAACCCTCAGATTTTCCTTGTATTATTGGATTGGATGACATCATTCGACAACCCAAAGCATTCTTCAAAAGTTCCCTACATGACATCATAATAGCAATACAATCAAAGATCATTACGTTCAATGAAAATCATAAGGATTGACAAAGCACTTGCAACTATGACATCATGTCACTCATGCTAGGAATTGAACTTAACGCGATTGTGACTAGCAACCTCCACTAAATATGAATATAAGTTTGTAACGATTTTGTGAAACTCCCTTATACTCTAGCATCAGATTTATGCATGCCAATTAAGTGTCGACCCTCAATCAACAAACACAAATAAGTTATCAATCAAACAGTTAAGCCGATTGCATTCATGATTCAAGAATTCATAACTGGAATTTATCAACTCATATGGCACACATAATCATGGCTTTGAAATCACCCCTAGCTAAGAGGGGTTTAGCCACTCATGTTCACAGTAAAACGAAAGAAAAAGAAATTAAACATTGTAAACATAGAACGAATTACACCTAGAATGCTCCAACAATCAAGCTCGAACATCTAAGAGTCCTTCCTTCTTTCTCCTTGCTGCGGCACAAAGGTGGGTGAAGTGTATGGGATGTGTTTTGGGGTCAGGAATATGTTTTAGGTTGAATGGGAGTTGCGGCCAGGGTGTAGAGATGGCTGGCAATTTGTAGATTAGTGTAAGGTTTTGTGAATTGGTGAATGGTCCTCAAAGCTGCGGCAAGACTTGGTATTTAAAGAACAAGGCTCCAAACTAAATTAGGTAATCAGGAATTATTCTAAAACTTAAAGGAAATAGGAAATTAGAACCAAAATCCCAAAGGAAATAGGTAACAAGGTGCGGCTGAGAGGGAAAGGGCAAGGGAATAACTTGCAAGGCAAGGAAAAAGGGTTTCCTTCCTGATTTAGGTGTAGCAAAGGTCCTAATTCTGAAGGGAATGGGTTATCTTGTGCGGCAAGGTAAAGAATGTGAAGGGAAAGGTGCGGCTGGATCCTAGGGGATAAAGGAACATGTTTTGCAATGTCCTAAGGGGAAAAGGAAAGGTTTTTACATGGTTTAGGGATAAGGAAACATGGCAAGGGGAAATGTTGTACAAGAGGAGACAAGGAGGGAACACAAAGGGGACAAGGCGCCACCTTTGTAGGAGTGGGTCAGTTTGTGTTTTTCTTTGTCTTCCAAGCTTCCAAACTGATTTCTCTTTACTTCTAGCACCTTTCTACCCTCTTTTGGTCTTCAATTTCGTCCATCCACCTTGCTCCAAGCATGTAATAACCATTCTATGCCCAATTTTGCTCCAAAAGGCTCCAAAATGCACATTTTTGCATACTTTGTCCTTAGAACTTGAAAACACACGAAAATGCCTTAAAAGACTAAAATAACTAAGAAATAACAACATAAATGCATGAAAACAAGCTAGCTAAGTTGCATAAATATGCTCTTATCACATCTCCTCATCCACTTCTAGGTTATGTTTGGACGTTTTTAGGTCAGCTCCAACCTCCATAGCACTTCCCAAAGTGATAGGATCATGGATTTCAAAATCTTCCTTCGAATTTGCAGTAGTTGAGTTGGAGAGTTCACTTTGCTCTAAAATCTATACTATGAATTCTACAATCTCTCCCATTTGATTCTTCAATTCACCCCACTTTTTGGCTTGATTTTGCATCACTTTGTTTTGATTTTCTTGTCCCTGAGACAAATTGGTAAGTAACTTAATCAACGTGTCATTATCCAAAGACCTACCTAAATTTGTTTGGGCAGATTGTGGTGAAGGCTGTGGTGGTGCATATGGCCATTGATAGAACTCCTCAGATGGCTGCGAATATTCTTCTTGTTGTGAGCGCTGCGTCAAAGAAATTAATTCATCAAGAATTTCATTATAATTCATGGACATACTTGAATTCGATTGGAATTGTTGTGGGGAAGGCTGTGGTGGCTGCATAGGTCTTGAATAGAACTCCTCATCTTGCTGCCAATATCCACCTTGTTGAAATTGTTGAGGTTCCCCCCACCTATAATCTGAATAATCTCTCCAATCGGAATTGTAAGCGTTGGAAAACATGTTGTCCCTTGATTGGTTATGGCTTTGATAACCCTAAGCACCTCTGTTTGCAGTGAATTGAGGACATTGATGAGTTTGAGCAGTGTGCATTGTGGTTGTTTCGGCAATCTGGGACAATTGAGAAGTAAGATTTGCCAATTGAGCTCGAATGTTTGCAATTGCCATGTCTTGCTTCTCCAATACCTGAAAAAGACACAAACAGAAACAAAGTTAGCAACTAAAACAAAAGACACAAAAAAAGAAACAAAGGGGGATTAGCAAAGTTGCTAAACCCCAGCAATGGCGCCAAAAATTTGATGCGAAATATATAAGCAGACAAATTAAACCGTCTCTCGACAATTGTAGTATATGTATAAGTAGGGATCGTTCTAGACCGGGGATTAGGAGGGATTGCTAATCTAAACTAAACTGACTTTAAAACACAAAAACACAAAAAGAAACTTAAAAACACTTAACTAGACTCTATAGACTCAATACAAACTGAAAAGATTCAAAACTAACTAGAAAGACTCAAAGCAGCACAAAACAATGAAATAGACTCAAAACTGAGTCTAGGGTGTTATTTGGACGAAAATTAACTTGAACTTGACTCAAAACACTTTAAAAACACAAATTGGATAGATTCTAACTTAATTAACACAACAAAGTAAAGGGGGATTGGGTTTTGGACGAAAATAAAGTAAAACAAAACAGAAACTAGAACTAGACAGATTTGCACGAAATTAGGTGTTTTGGATGGATGATGGACTAGCTAGAGGGTTTTTCTCCACACATGACACACTTGCATACAAATCGATTTCCAATTGCTTTTCAATAGACCATGAATTCTCAATGCCCCAGATTAACCATGAATTGCACTAATTAACCCTCAAATTTTCCTAATTTCATTGAATTGGATGATTGCATACAACAACCCAAAGCATTCTCCACAAGTTCCCTACATGAATTGCATAATAGAGATACGAGCAAAGATCATTAAGTTCTATGGAAATCATAACCATTGACAAGGCACTCGTAACTATGAATTGCATGATACTTATGCCAGGAATTTACTTAACACGATTGTGACTAGCAACCTCCACTACTTGTGAATATAAGCTCATAACGATTAGGTGAAAATCCCTTATATTCTAGCATCAAATTCATGCATGCAAACTAAGTTGGCCACCTCAATCAACATACAAGAATAAGTTTTGAATAAAACAGTTAAGTAAATTGCATTCACAATTTATGAAATCACAACTGAAAGTAATCAATTCATAATGCAAATATAATCATGGTTTCGAAATTCTCCTCTAGCCAAAAGAAGTTTAGCCTCTCATGTTCACAGCAAAACAAAGAGAAAATAAATTAAACATTATAAACAAAGGATGGATTACACCTAAAAAATGCTCCAACAATCCAACGTCTTGAATGCAAGCACGTCCAAGGGTCTCCTTCCTTCTCATTTGCTACGGCACAAGGTGGCAGTGGTGGTCTAAGTGGTGAATGGTGGTGGTGGATGGATATAGGTGAGTTATGGTGAAGGGTGGATTCCAGAGAGCCCTAAAGGGTGCGGCAAAGGGGTATTTATAGGCTTTAGGGTTGAAAGGCAGTCAGAAAATAATAAGAAAGGTTCAATACTTAGCTATTTTGGTTCCACAATTTAATAGGTAAGAAAGAATCAGAAAATCGAAGAGAATAAAAATGTGAAATTCGGCAGAATATGTAGGACAGATTTAGGAATGTGTTTTGAGGCAGAAAATCAGTAAGAAAGGCTCCTCCTTGTGCGGCAAGGCATAGAACACAAAGGAAATGTGTTTAAGTCACAAAATAGGCAAGGAAGGTTATGATTTGTGCGGCAAAGGAAGAAATAAAAGGGGAATGTGTCTTCCTTGCAAATTTGGTCAAGAAAAGGCAAGTGAAGCCTCTCCCTTGTGCGGCAAGCTTTGGGATTGATTTAAGGCATGTCTAAGGCTTCTATAACATGTAATTAAGAGCCCTAACAAGGTTTGGAAACTCCTTTATAGCTGGAACATAGGTGAGATAGGATTAGGAAAGTTCTAAGCCAAGAATAGAAACTTTCAAGAATGGAAACCTCCAAGTATAGAAACTTTCAAATTTAGAAACTTTGGCTTCCACTTCTGAACTCTTTGTTCTTCATTTTCATTTCTTCAATTCTTCCATCTCTTTATTCATTCCTAGCCTCCTTTGATCTTCAATTTCGTCCATCCATTTAGCTCCAAGCATAAGGTAACCATCCAATGCCCAAAACTGCTCCAAAATGCACCAAAATGCACTTCTTTGCTTACTTTGCACTTTAGACCTACAAACACCCGAAAATAGCTTAAAATACTAAAATTATTAAGAACTAACAACACAAATGCCAAGAAACAAGCTAACTAAGTTGCATAAATATGCTCCTATCAAGGCTGCGACACAACACTTCCTCTCCAAAGGAGGCCACGGCACAAGTCCTTCTCTCCAATCCAAAGGCTGCGGCAAAGGGGATGAGTAGATGTAGATGGATTGCTGTGATGTAGAATGAATTGTGATGTGTATAGGGGGTGGTGAAACATGTGGCATCCCTCGAAATTTGTATATATAGGCACCACAAACCCTAGGGTAATCAGATTAGGGCTTGGACTTAGCATAAGCAAAGGATTAGGGCCCTAGGTGCGGCAGGATGTGTAAATCCATTAGGAAAAATTATTATGGCCCAATTAATTTCTGAAAAGGATTTGCACAACCTAAATCCACAAGAAAATGGGCTAGGCACGGCTAGGGTTTTTAGAAAAGGGATTTAGACTCCAATCTGATAAGGAAAAGGGTTTAACAATCTACCCCAACAAGGAAAAGGGCTTCTAGAAGTCAGAAAACCAAGGGAAACAAGGGATAAGGTTAGGATAGGATAAGATAAGGTTTGGATAAGATAAGGTAGTTTGGATAATGTTTTGGATAATTCTCCTTCTTTGTAGCTGATTCCTTATCTTCTTTGACTTGAATTTATTTCTCCAACTCTTTTGCACATTCCTAGCCTCTCTTGAACTTCAATTTCGTCCATCCATTTTGATCCATGCATGTGACATCCATTCTTGGTTCAAAACTGCTCTAAAATGCTCCAAATTGCCTCTTTTTGCATACTTTGTCAATTGGACCTACAAACACACGAAAATAGCTTAAATCACTGTAATAAACAATAACTAACTATGTAAATGCAAGGAAACAAGCTAACTAAGTCGCATAAATATGCTCTTACAGTTTGACACGCTTTGGAACTTAAGCATATAAACACATATAATATGCTAATAAGACATTAAGAATGAGTGTTCAAAAGATCAAATGCTTTTTTGGTGTCAAAAGTACACTATTTTTCAATTGGCAGTGTCTTTGCACTGTTTTAAGCATTCGTGGGATAAAATGAGCGTGTGTTTGACACACTTTGCAACTTAAGCATATAAACACATATAATATGCTAATAAGACATTAAGAATGATTTCTCAAAAGATCTAATGCTTATGTGGCGTCAAAAGTACACTATTTTTCGATTTGGAGTGTATTTGCACTGTTTTAAGCATTCCTGGAATAAAACAACTGTGCGTGTCACATGCTTTGGAAATTAAGCAAATAAACACATTTAATACACTAATAAGACATTAAGATTGATTTCTCAAAAGATCAAACGCTTATTTGGTTTCAAAAGTACAATATTTTTCGATTTGGAGTGGATTTGCACTGTTTTATGCATTCGTGGGATAAAATGAGCGTACGTTTGACACGCTTTGGAACGTAAGCATATAAACACATATAATATGCTAATAAGACATTAAGAATGAGTTCTCAAGTGATCAAATGGTTATTTGGTGTCAAAAGCACATTTATTTTTCTATTTGGATTCTATTTGTACTGTTTTAAGCATTCCTGGGATAAAACGAGTGTGCGTTTGACATGCTTTGGAACCTAAGCATATAAACACATGTAATACGCTAATAAGACATTAAGAATGAGTGCTCAAAAGATCAAATGGTTAATTGGTGTCAAAGTACACTATTTTTCAATTTGGAGTGTATTTGTTTTAAGCATTCTTGGGATAAAACGAGCGTGCTTGTGACATGCTTTGGAACTTAAGCAAAGAAACACATATAATATGCTAATAAGACATTAAGAATGATTTCTCAAAAGATCAAATGTTTATTTGGATTCAAAAGTACACTATTTTTCGATTTGGAGTGTATTTGCACTGTTTTAAGCAAATAAGACATTAGGAATGATTTCTCAAAAGGTCAAGTGCTTATTTGGTGTCAAAAGTACTGTATTTTTCGATTTGGAGTGTATTTCCAGTGTTTTAAGCATGACTGGGATTGATAAAGAGATTCGGATTAAGAGATTCGACGTGGTAACAGGAGCATATTTATGCGACTTAATTAGCTTGTTTTCTTGCATTTACTTAGTTAGTTTTTACTTATTATAGTGTTTTAAGCTATTTTCGTGTGTTTGTAGGTCCAATTGGCAAAGTTGGCAAGAAAGTGCATTTTGGAGCAATTCTAGGCTTGGAATGGATAGCACAAGCAATGGGCAAGTGGATAGGCGAATTTGAAGTTCAAGAAGGGCTAGGAATATGCAAAACATATGGAGAAATTAATTCAAGACAAAGAAGATAAGGAATCAGCTAAAAAGAAGGAACCTTATCCAACCTTATCTTATCCAAACTAACCTTATCTTACCTTATCTTATCTTATCCTACCTTATCTCCAGCTGCAAGGGGGACTCCTTTTCATATTAGGACACCTAAAACCTGTTTTTAGAAGGCCTTTTCCTTCTAGAAACATGCCACAACACTCCTTTTTAGAAGCCCTAAAAATCTGGCGCCTAGACCCTTTCTAGAATGTCTAGAAGCCTGCTGCACTTCTCTATCCTTTTCCCACCTGGTTTCTATCATACAAATCCCTTTCCCTCTTGGATTGGGCCGTGCCTTATCCTTGTCCTCCAAGGAATTGGTGCCGCAAACCCTAGCATATATATACATCATTATATCGCAAATTTTAGTTACCACCCCCTATATCACACCATAATTCGCAGGAATATATCCACACACCAATTCACACCTTTTGCCCAGCCTTGGAGAAGAAGAAGCTTTGCTGTGGCTTCCATCGGAGAATGAGGGTTGTGCCGTAACCACCTGCATCCATTGGAGACTTTCTGAGTTCTTTCTTCCCTTGTTTTAGTTTCAATGTTTATTTCAGATTGCTTTTCAATTGTTATGAACATGTGTAACTAAGTTTTTCTCAGTTAAAGGTGAATTCAAGGCCATGGACATATGTTTAATATGAATTGATTACCTCCAATTATTGTTTTGTACAACATGAATGCGATTCACTTATCTGTTTCATTAAAACTTATTCTTGTATGCTGATTGAGGGTGCACACTTAGTTTGCATGCATGAGTTTGATGCTAGAATATAAGGGAATTTCACTTAATCGTTATGAACTTATATTTATGAGTAGTATCATGCTTTTCGTAGTTACGAATGTCATGTCGATGTTTATGATTTTCATAGAACTTAATGATCTTTGAATGTATCTCTATCATGCAGTTCATATAGGGAACTTGATAAGAATAATTTGATTGCCGATGCGTATTCCATCCAATTCAATGAATTAAGGAAAATCTGAAAGTTAATTAGTCCATTCACAATTAATTTGGGTCATTGTCATTCATGGTTTAAAGAAACAATATTGGAAATCAATTTATGTGCATACGTTTCATGTGTGGAGAAGGATCCTCTAACTAACTTTTCACCCTTGAATTCACCTTAATTTCGTTTTAACTTACTTTGTTTGCTGAAATTTACTTAGTTTTGTCAAATTCGTCCAAAACCTCCCTTAGTTCTTATTTGTGTTTTAGTTTTGTTAAATTCGTTCAAATCTGTCCCAATTTAGTATTTTGAGTCAAGTTAGTTTAGAATTTGTCCAATTCACTCTCTAGTACCTGTTTTGAGTCTATTTAACTTAGTTTTGTTGTTTTGAGTCAATTTGGTCAGTTTTGAGTCATAAGAGTCTAGTTTTCTGTTTCTGAGTCTAGTTTAATGTTTTAGAGTTTAAATTGAGTAGATTAGCATCCCTTCTAATCCCCGGCCTAGAACGATCCCTACTTTCATATACTACAACCATAGGGTTTTAATTTGAGTGTTAGAATATTTCACATCACGTGGCCTCTGAACCAAACTTTTATCGAAAAAAATTGTATAGAAAGAATCTTGAGAGACGGAAAGGTCGTTCGTATCGAGTCATACCATTCCATTATATTGAAACAGCCATCTTCAATATCGAAATTTTTTATGTTTGGGGCATTGATTTCATGGTTCCTTTTCCTTCTTCTTATGGTTTCACTTATATTTTGCTTGCGGTTGATTATGTCTCGAAATGGGTGGAAGCAAAAGCCACCAGTACCAACGATTCTAGAGTGGTTGCAGATTTTATCAAAACTAACATCTCCTCTAGATTTGGGATGCCGAAGGTGTTCATAAGTGATGGAGGGTCTCATTTTTGCAACCGGACCATTGAGGCGCTGTTCAAGAAGTACAATGTCAAACATAAGGTTTCGACACCTTGCCATCGTCAAACAAATGGCCAAGCCGAGGTTTCAAATAGAGAAATCAAGCAGATTTTGGTGAAGACTGATGGAGCAACTAGGAAAGATTGGAGCATGCGTTTGGATGATGCACTGTGGGCATATCGTACAGCCTACAAAACACCACTTGGGATGTCTCCATTTCAGCTAATCTATGGTAAACCATGCCATCTCATTGTGAAAATAGAGCACATGGCACATTAGGCTGTCAGACATTCAATTTGGACCTAGATGCGGCTGGAATGCATAGGAAACTCCAGTTGAATGAACTTGAAGAAATCAGAAACGAAGCATATGAGAATGCAAATTCGTGGAATTTTATCACTTCTAAAGTTATTTCTCACTGTTTTTAAGTATTTTTAGTATGTTTTGAAGTGTTTTTAGAGTCATTTTGGTGTGTTTGTGTCTTAAGTACCTTCCAACACAATGATGAGGATTTGGTTTTTAATTGCATGACTGTTAAAGAAAGTTACGAACATGGATGGAAGTTTGATATGCTCATGGTTTATGCTTAGTTATAGTTGTTGTTTACGAATTCACACGTAATCACAAAGAAAAAAAATCAGTTTTTTGTAACATGCTTGAATGAAGGTGTCACATCCCGGCCCGGGGCGGATCACTTCCCAGGCCCGCTCCACCACCGCAGCACGATATTGTCCGCTTTGGGCCCCGACCACTCTCTCACGGTTTTGTTCTGGGAACTCACGAGCAATTTCCCAGTGGGTCACCCATCATGAGAGTGCTCTAGTCCCCTTCTCCCTTAACTTCGAAGTTCCTACGGAACTCGAAGCCAGTGAGCTCCCGAAAGGCCTCGTGCTAGGTAGGGATGGGAATATACATTTAAGGATCACTCCCCTGGGCGATGTGGGATGTTACAATCCACCCCCCTTAGGGGCCCGACGTCCTCGTCTGCACACTTCCGGCCAAGGATAGGCTCTGATACTAATTGTCACATCCCGGCCCGGGGCGGATCACTTCCCGGGCCCGCTCCACCACCGTAGCATGATATTGTCTGCTTTGGGCCCTGACCACGCCCTCACGGTTTTGTTTCTGGGAACGCACAAGCAATTTCCCAGTGGGTCACCCATCATGAGAGTGCTCTAGCCCCTTTCTCGCTTAACTTCGGAGTTTCTACGGAACTCGAAGCCAGTGAGCTCCCAAAAGATCTCGTGCTAGGTAGGGATGGGAATATACATTTAAGGATCACTCCCCTGGGCGATATGGGATGTTACAGAAGGAACTCAAACTAACGATATAACCTTGAGAGACTTGAGCCTATACTTCTTTTGGAGAGTTATTAATCTGTGATATTTCTTGTTTTCTAAAGTCGTTGCATGATCTCATTATTCTTTGCTTGGTTGCTACTTAGAATGCATTTTCATCATTATAGTTCCAAATACTAGAACTCATACCCGTTTCATTCAAAGCATGACATTGAATTGCATAACACATGACAAGATGAAGTTGTTTACTGAACCAAAGCCAAATAGCCGTACCCCCCTTTTTCATATGTTTTGTAGGTTTAACCCCTTTTGAGCCTTATTTAGCCTATTTTATTTGTTAACCCACATTATCCTTACCTAGCCTAGTATAGGACTATCCATACCCTTGTTCTTAAAGGATAGTGAAGCATAACTTAGAGGGAATTCCTTTTGATCTACTATATGCAGAAAAACAAGTGTGGGGGAAGGGTTTTCAAAATTTGTGTTTTGTGTGCCAAAGTAAGAGAAAAAACGTGGAAAAAGAAAAAGAAAATAAAATAAAATAAAAAAGAATGAAAGAAAGGAAAAAGAGTTGAAAAGAAGTGACAATGAGTTTAAGAGTGTTGATTGTTGAAGAAAGGGTCCAAAACATTGAATTTGGCCCTAAAATGTGTAAATCTCCCCTTTTTGGTCAGAAGTGGAGTGATGCATTCAAAAGTGAATTCGAAGTGTTGATTTTATTGCTTTGCTTACTATTTCTTTAAGAATTCTTGTTTATCCCTAACCTTTCTTTGTTAACCAAATACCCAGCCCCGTTACAACCCTTACACTTCTATCTTGAATGTTGTGTGTTCAATATGTGGAGTTTGGAATTGGTATGAGCATATGGTGTCCCTGGTTCTTGCTTCTAAGCAGTAGCATTCCGTTCATGAAATCATATTCAACTGTGCATTAATAACTCCAGAAAAGTGCTTTCCTTGTTATAACATATGTGAGTGTTCGTTTTCATGTTTACATCAATCTTCTCACATATACCTAGTGTAGGGAGTGTAGTTAGAAAATATATGTGAAAATAGAGAGTATCTTGTAAGGAAAAATTTGTGTTGAATGGTCCAGCCCAACTAAATGGTGCGGATGGCTTTATTTATAGGGCTAGGGTTGAAAGGCAATCAGAAAATAATAAGAAAGGTTCATAACTTAGCTAATTTGCCACAATTAAATAGGTAAGAAAGAATCAGAATTTAAAGAGAAATAGGAATGTGAAATTCGGCAGAATTGTGTAGGAGAGAAAATGAATGTGTTTAAAGGTCAGAAATTAAGAGAGAAAGGGAAAGAAGGTGCGGCATTGATTTGTAAGAGAAAGGGGAAGTATTTTTGGGCAGAAAATAAGCAAGAAAACCTCCCCTTGTGTAGCAAGGATTAGAATAAAAGAGGAATGTGTTTTATGACAGAAAATAGGCAAGAAAACTTCTCCCTTGTGCGGCAAGGATTGAAACAAAAGGGGAATGAGTTAGGCACGGTTTTGGGCTTCTAGAATGAGTAATTAGGCAACCTACATGTTTTGGAAACCCTCAAAATGGAAACCTTGATGTGAAATTAAATTGCACTCAAACTTAAACCCTATCAATGTAGTATGTGTAAGTAGGGATCGTTCTAGCCGGGGATTAGAAGGGATGCTAATCTACACTAATTAAACTTTAAAACACTAAACTAGACTCAATTAACTCAAAACAGCAAATAGAACTCAAACTAGACAGTTTCTGGACTCTAGACACTCAAAACAAGCTAATTAGACTTAAAACACACAAAACAGATTCTTTAGACTCAAAACTAACACCTAAGATTGATTTGAACGAAATTAAGACTCTAATTGACTCAAAAGACTAAAAGACTCAAGATTTGACGAATTTAGACTCTACTAACACAAACTAAAAGCAAGGGATTGGTTTTGAATGAATTTAAACTTAAACAAATAAAATTGTAAAGACAACTTAAAAAGACACAAAATTGATGATTTAAATGGGTGAATGGCTAGCTAGAGGGTCCTTCTCCACACATGACACATATGCAACACAAATCGATTTCCAGTTATTCTTTCTATAAACCATGAACCTCAACGCCCCAAGTTAACTGTGATAGCACTGCTTTAACTCTCAGATTTTCCTAAATTCATTGAATTGGAGGGGATACGCATCGTCAACCCAAATTATTCTCCAATAGTTCTCTACATGAAAAGCATAATAGAAATACAATCAAAGATCATTAAGCTCCGTGAAAATCATAAGCATTGACAAGGCATTCGTGACGATGAAAAGCATGACATTCCTGCCAGGAATTTACTTAACACGATCGTGACTAGCAACCTCCACTACTTGTAAATATAAGTTTGTAACTATTAGGTGAAACTCCCTTATATTTTAGCATCAAATTCATGCATGCCAACTAAGTATGCACCCTCAATCAACATACAAGAATAAGGTTTCAATCAAACAGTTAAGCAAATTGCATTCACGATTTATGAACTAATAACTGGATGTAATCAACTCATATCACATATATGTTCATGGCTTTGAATTCTCCCCTAGCTAAAACGAGATTAGTTCCTCATGTTCGCAATTAAACAAAGATAAATAAATTTAAACATTGAAAACAAAGGATAGAATACACTTGGAAATGCTCCACCGATCCAAGGCTTGAATGGCAGGCACGGCTCCAGATGGCTCATTCCTTCTCCTACCTTGCAAAGTTGTGGCACAAAAGTGTGTGGTGGATGGATGTAGGTGACTTATGGTAGAGGGTGGTAGTCTAAATGGTGCAGCAAAAGAGTGTATTTATAGGCCTAGGGATTACTTGGCCTAGGTTATCAAGGAAAAGGATTTAGGACTTCAATCCAACAAGGACGCCTTCTACAAAGGTTGGGGCGCCAGATTTTTAGGGCTTCTACAAATGAGTGTTGTGGCATGTTTCTAAAAGGAAAAGGCCTTCTAAAAATAGGTTTTAGGTGTCCTAATATGAAAAGGAGTCCCCCTTGCAGCTGTAATTAAGGTAGGATAAGATAAGATAAGGTAAGATAAGGTTAGATAAGGTTAAGATAAGGTTGGATAAGGTTTTGGATAATGTTCCTTCTTTTTAGTTGATTCCTTATCTTCAATGACTTGAATTAATTTCTTCAACTCTTTTGCACATTCCTAGCCTCTCTTGAACTTCAAATTCGTCCATCCATCTTGCTTCATACTTGTGCTATCCATTCCAAGCCCAAAACTGCTCTAAAATGCTCCAAATTGCATCTTTTTGCCAACTTTGCCAATTGGACCTACAAACACACGAAAGTAGCTTAAAACACTATAAAAAGTAGAAACTAACTAAGAAAATGCAAGGAAACACACTAACTAAGTCGCATAAATATGCTCCTATGAAATTCCCCCACACTTAGCTTTTGCTAGTCCTCGAGCAAAACAAAGAAACAAAACATAACCTAAACCTTCCAACGTTCGCCTCAGGGATTTCCATCGAAACATGACATATTAAAAATCATCACATGCACAGATTTTGGTCATCCTTACACTTGAACTCATACTTAATCGCAATAGCCACTCACTAGCTCGCCTTTAATCAATTAAAACAACATTTTGGATGTAGTAACATGCCTTAGAGAATTCCTCAATTCCTTACAAGATATACACTCTATTTTCACACAGATTTTCTGACTACACTCCCTACACTAGGTATATGTGAGAAGATTGATGTAAACAAGAAAACTAGTACTCACATATGTTATAACAAAGAAGGCATTTTCTGGAATTATTAATGCACATATAAATATGATCTCATGAATGGAATGCTACTACGTAGACGCGAGAACCAGTGACACCATATGCTCATACCAATCTCAAACTCCACATATTGAAACACATAACAATCAAGATAGAAGTCTAGGGTTTATAACGGGGCTAAGGTATTTGGCTAACAAAGAAACGTAAAAGATAAACAAAAGTTCTTAAAGAAATGGTAAGCAAAGCAATGAAATCAACACTTAGAATTCACTTTTGAATGCAAAAACCAACTTTGAACATGAATGGAAGATTCAAACAACTTTTAGGGCCAGATTCAAACTTTTGAACCCTTTCTTCAGCAACCAATGCTTGTGAGGTCATCCTCATTTATTTTTCAACTCTTTTTCTTTCTTTTCACAACTTTTCTTCTCTTTTTTGTTTTCCACGTTTTTTTTTGCTTTTCACCCAAACCACTAAAAACCTTCCCCCACACTTATTTTTCTGCAAATTGTTGATCAAAAGGAATTCCCTCTAAGTCATGCTTCACTATCCTTTAAGAACAAGGGTATGGATAGTCGTATACTAGGCTAGGTAAGGATAATGTGAGCTAACAAAGAAAATAGGCTAATTAAGGCTCAAAGGGGCTAAACCTACAATACATATGGAAAGGGTTAAGGATTTTTGCCTCTGGTTTTAACTAAACAACTTCATCTTGTTATTTCTTATGCTAATCAATTTCATGCTTTGAATGAAACGGACATGAGTTCTAGTATTTGGAACTATAGTGATGAAAACACATTCTAAATAGCAACCAAGCAAAGAAATAATGAGATCATGCAACGACTTTAGAAGATTAATAACTCTCCAAAGAACATATAGGCTCAAGTCTCTCAAGGTTGTAGCGTTAGTTTGAGTTTCTTCCTTCAAGCAAGTTACAAAAACTTATTTTTTCTTTTGTGATTACATGTGAATTCATGAATGTCAACTATAACCAAGCATAAACCAAAGAGCATATCAAACTTCAATTCATGTTTGTAACTTTCTTTAATAGTCATGCAATTAAAAACCAAATCCTCATCATTGTGTTGGAAGGTACCCTAAGAGACAAACACACAAAAACGACTCTTAAAACTTGTTTTTGGTACTTTTCAAAACTTTTTCGAATTTTTTTGAAAATTTTTCATATTTTTACTTCAAAACACATAAAATCACTTCAAAACACACTAAAAACACTCAAAAACAGTGAAAACAACTTTAGAAATGCTAGGTGGTAAAAACCCACGAATTTTCAGCAAAAACACTTTGTTTACCCCCCCACACTTAAACCAAACATTGTCCTCAATGTTTCAAACATAGACTCACACACAAGCAAGCAAACAACACAACTAACAAACATGACAAATATGGAAAAGTAAAAGCAATAAAGAGTAGGGTTTAGAAACACAAATCTGGTTGTGGAGCCGGAGCCTAGGTCTTCCTTATTTGAATGCATGGGTTGCCTCCCAAGAAGCGCTTGCTTTAACGTCTTCCAGCCGGACGATACCTCCGGTTAAGCTTCATTGGAGCCCTCGGCATGGAGTTGATCTTTGAATGGAAGGTGATACTTGAAATGATCCAGCAATGGTTTAAATTCTAGAGTGGGTGCCTGAATCATTAACAACATATTAGTATAAAACAAAATTGAAATTCGGGGAGGTGGCTTACTTGTTTGCTCCGACGAGAACTCAAGGACAAATACCACTTCTTTGAATGTTTCAAGAATGTTGGACTTGGCCAGATTTAATGTAAAGGTTGTGACTTGTCCTGTGTCATAAAATGCAACTTCTTTGGGGTTGGTTGTCTCAAGTATATCCTCTTTGATGCATTCTACATATTCTCCAACCACTTCTTTCTCTTGAATCATTCTTCTTGATGTACAAGGTTCTTTAAGAAATTCAACACATTTTGGAATTTGATTTGGTGTATCAAGAATTGGGATATCACTTTGCACTTTTAGAAGGGTTTCCACAATGTCTTTTTCACTTTCTTCATTTGTTGGAATAAAAAACCTGCGAGGAAAGGGTACATTTGGAGGAATAACATTAGATTGAACTGAATTTGAACCCGACTTACCTTGACTGGAAGGCTTAGAAGCACTAGGGGTCTGCAGCACAGGATGAGAGATGATTGGGTGTTGCGGCAAGGCTTCTTCTAAGCTTGTCTTGGCTGAATCTTCCTCATCTCTTCGAACAGCAGCTCTTTGTTCACTTCTAGGGTATGTTTGGATGTTTTTGGTTCAGCATCAACCTCCATACCACTTTCTAAAGTGATAGCTTCAGCGACTGCAACATCTCCCATCGAATTGACAATAGTTGAGTTGAAGAGTTTGCTTTGTTCTTGCATTTGTGCCATGAACTCTACCATCTCTCCAAGTTAATTCTTCAATTCACCCATTGTCTTGGTTTGGTCTTGCATACCATGCGCCATAGTAGGTAATAATTGAACAATTTGGTCATTATCCATGGACGAACCTGAATTGGTTTGGGCCGAATATGGTTGAAACTGTGGTGGTTCATATGGCTTTTGATAGATCTCCTTAGATGGCTGCCAATACCCATCTTGTTATGAGCCCTGCTTCAAAGAGGTTAGTATGTCACGAATTTCATCATAACTCATAGGCATACTTGAATTCGATTGGAATTGTTGTGGGGGAGGCTGTGGTGGCTACATAGGCGTTGTATAGAACTCCTCATATGGCTGCCAATATTCTCCTTGTTGAACCTCCTTAGCTTGATTTTGTGAACCCTGCGCCAAAGAATTTAATTCATCAAGAATTTGATCATAATCTATTGACGATCTTGAGTTGGGTTGGGCATATTGTATATGAGGTTGTGGTGGCTGCGCAGATCTTGAACAGAACTCCTCATCTTGTTGCCAATATCCACCTTGTTGAATTTGTTGAGGTTCCTCCCACATATAATCTGAATAATCTCTCCAATCCGAATTGTAAGCGTTGGAAAACATGTTGTCCCTTGATTGGTTATGGCTTTGATAACCCAAAGCACCTCCGTTTGCAGTGAATTGAGGACGCTGATGAGTTTGATATCCTTGCCCACAGGGCACACCAAATGTAGGGGCAGTGTGCATTGTGGTTCTTTCGGCAATCTGGGACAATTGAGAACTAAGATTTGCCAATTGAGCTTGAATGTTTGCAATTGCCATGGCTAGTACCTGAAACAAAGAAAACAAAACAAAAAAAAATCTAAAATCAAAACTAAAAGACACGAGCAGAAACAAAGGGGATTAGCAATTATACTAATCCCCGGCAACAGCGTCGAAAATTTGATGTGAAATTAAATTGCACTCAAATTTAAACCCTGTCAATGTAGTATGTGTAAGTAGGGATCGTTCTAGCAGGGGATTAGAAGGGATGCTAATCTACACTAATTAAACTTTAAAACACTAAACTAGACTCAATTAACTCAAAATAGCAAATAGAACTCAAACTAGACAGTTTCTGGACTCTAGAGACTCAAAACAAGCTAATTAGACTTAAAACACACAAAACAGATTCTTTAGACTCAAAACTAACACCTAAGATTGATTTGAACGAAATTAAGACTCTAATTGACTCAAAAGACTAAAAGATTCAAGATTTGACGAATTTAGACTCTACTAACACAAACTAAAAGCAAGGGATTGGTTTTGAATGAATTTAAACTTAAACAAACAGAATTGTAAAGACAACTTAAAAAGACACGAAATTGGTGATTTAAATGGGTGAATGGCTAGCTAGAGGGTCCTTCTCCACACATGACACATATGCAACACAAACCGATTTCCAGTTATTCTTTCTATAAACCAATAACCTCAACGCCCCAAGTTAACTGTGATAGCACTGCTTTAACTCTCAGATTTTCCTAAATTCATTGAATTGGATGGGATACGCATCGTCAACCCAAATTATTCTCCAATAGTTATCTACATGAAAAGCATAATAGAAATACAATCAAAGGTCATTAACCTCTGTGAAAATCATAAGCATTGACAAGGCATTCGTGACTATGAAAAGCAAGACACTCCTGCCAGGAATTTACTTAACGCGATTGTGACTAGCAACCTCCACTACTTGTAAATATAAGTCTGTAACTATTAGGTGAAACTCCCTTATATTTTAGTATCAAATTCATGCATGCCAACTAAGTATGCACCCTCAATCAACATACAAGAATAAGGTTTCAATCAAACAGTTAAGCAAATTGCATTCACGATTTATGAACTAATAACTGGATGTAATCAACTCATATCACATATATGTTCATGGCTTTGAATTCTCCCCTAGCTAAAACGAGATTAGTTCCTCATGTTCGCAATCAAACAAAGATAAATAAATTTAAACACTGAAAACAAAGGATAGAATACACCTGGAAATGCTCCAACGATCCAAGGCTTGAATGGCAGGCACGGCTCTAGATGGTTCCTTCCTTCTCCTTCCTTGCAAAGCTGCGGCACAAGAGTGTGTGGTGGATGGATGTAGGTGAGTTATAGTAGAGGGTGGTGGTCTGAATGGTGCAGAAAAAGAGTGTATTTATAGGCCTAGGGATTACTTGGCCTAGGTTATCAAGGAAAAGGATTTAGGACGCCAATCCAACAAGGAAAAGGCCTTCTACAAAGGTTGGGGCGCCAGATTTTTAGGGCTTCTAGAAAGAAGTGTTGTGGTATGTTTATAGAAGGAAAAGGCCTTATAAAAGTTGGTTTTAGGTGTCCTAATATGAAAAGGAGTCCCCCTTGCAGCTGGAATTAAGGTATGATAAGATAAGATAAGGTAAGATAAGGTTAGATAAGGTTAAGATAAGGTTGGATAAGGTTTTGGATAATGTTCCTTCTTTTTAGCTAATTCCTTATCTTCAATGACTTGAATTAATTTCTTCAACTCTTTTGCACATTCCTAGCCTCTCTTGAACTTCAAATTCGTCCATCCATCTTGCTCCATACATGTGCTATCCATTCCAAGCCCAAAACTGCTCTAAAATGCTCCAAATTGCATCTTCTTGCCAACTTTGCCAATTGGACCTACAAACACACGAAAATAGCTTAAAACACTATAATAAGTAGAAACTAGCTAAGAAAATGCAAGGAAACACATTGACTAAGTCGCATAAATATGCTCCTATCAAACCTCCACAAATGGAAACTTGCACAAATGGAAACCTTCACAAATAGAAACTCGGTTTCCAATTCTGAACTCTTTGTACTTCATTTTCTTCAATTCATTTCTTCCATCTCCTTGCTCATTCTTAACCTTCTTTGGTCTTCAATTTCGTCCATGCACTTAGCTCCAAGCATGAGCTAAGCATCCAATGCCCAAAACTGCTCCAAAAGGCTCCAAAATGCACTTTCTTGCATACTTTTCACGTTAGACCTAGAAACACACGAAAATAGCTTAAAATACTAAAATAACTAGAACTAACAACGTAAATGCAAGGAAACAAGCTAACTAAGTGATGTAAATATGCTCCTATCAATGGAATTGAGCAAATTCTCTAAGGCATGTTACTACATTCAAAATGTTGTTTTAATTGATTAAAGCGAGCTAGTGGATGGTGACTATGATTAAGTATGTGCTCGAGGGTAAGGATGACCAAAATCTGTGTCAGTAATGATTTTTAACATGTCATGTTTCATTGGAAATCCCTGAGGCAAATGTTGGAATGTTTAGATTGTGTTTTGTTTCTTTTGATTGTTTTGTTTTGCTTGAGGACTAGCAAAAGCTAATGGTGGGGGAATTTGATAGGAGCATATTTATGCGACTTAATTAACCTGTTTTCTTGCATTTATGTTGTTAGTTCTTAGTTATTTTAGTATTTTAAGCTATGTCCGTGTGTTTGTAGGTACAAAGGTCTAAAGTGGCAAGAAAGTGCATTTTGGTGCATTTTGGAGCAGTTTTGGGCTTGGAATGGATATCACATGCTTGGAGCAAGGTGGATGGACGAAATTGAAGACCAAAAGAGGTTAGAAGGGTGTTGATAGGAGCATATTTATGTGACTTACCTAGCTTGTTTTCGTGCATTTATGTTGTTATTCCTTAGTTATTTTAGTGTTGAAAGTCATTTTCGTGCAATTTCAGGTTCTAAGGACAAAGTATGCAAGAAAGTGCATTTTGGAGCCTTTTGGAGCAAAATTGGGCTTAGAATGGATATCACATGCTTGCAGCAAAAGGAATGGATGAAATTGAAGACATGAAGATGTTAGGATTCCTAATCAAACAAGGATTCCTAATTGAAGAAGGATTCCTAATTGAAGAAGGATTCCTAATTGGAGATGGATTCCTACTCAAACAAGGATTCCTACTTGAAGTAGGAAAGTTAAGCCAAGGTTTCCTATTTTAGTTTGACCTTTCCTAATCCTAAATGTCCCTAAGTTCCAACAATAATGAAGACCTCCTATGCATTTTAGGACACAAATTGAACCTTCCATGCACTTAAATCACCTAGCCGCACCTCCCTTGACTTTTCCTCTTCCTTGCCGTGCAAGGGAGAGTGCCTTTCCTATTTTTTGTCATGAAAACACCTTCCCCTTTAGTACCTAGCCTTGCCGCACAAGGGGAGGCCTCTCTTTCCTATTTTCTGACCTTTAAACACATTCCTTTTTTCTCCTACACAATTCTGCCGAATTTCACATTCCTATTTCTCTTTAAATTCTGATTCTTTCTTACCTATTCAATTGTGAGACAAATTAGCTAAGTTATGAACCTTTCCTATTATTTTCTAATTGCCTTTCAACCCTAACGCTATAAATAAAGCCATTTGCACCATTTAGTCTCTCTCTCCATCTCTACATAATTCATGCATCCATTCCATTCACCTGCTCACCTATCCATCTCCTACCACCCTTCCGTATCCTCTAAACCTCTGTGGAATCCACCCTTCACCATAACTCACCTATATCCATCCACCACCAGCATTCACCACTTCGATCACCACTGCCACCTTGTGCCGCAGCAAAGGAAAATGAAGGAGACCTTTGGACGTGCTTGCATTCAAGACGTTGGACTGTTGGAGCATTTTTTAGGTGTAATCCATCCTTTGTTTTCAATGTTTAATTTATTTTCTCTTTATTTTGCTGTGAACATGAGAGGCTAAACTTCTTTTGGCTAGAGGAGAATTTCAAAACCATGATCATATTTGCATTACGAATTGATTACTTTCAGTTGTGATTTCATAAATTGTGAATGCAATTTACTTAACTGTTTTATTCAAAACTTATTCTTGTATGTTGATTGAGGTGGCCAACTTAGTTTGCATGCATGAATTTGATGCTAGAATATAAGGGATTTTCACCTAATCGTTATGAGCTTATATTCACAAGTAGTGGAGGTTGCTAGTCACAATCGTGTTAAGTAAATTCTTGGCATAAGTATCTTGCAATTCATAGTTACGAGTGCCTTGTCAATGCTTATGATTTTCATAGAACTTAATGATCTTTGCTCGTATCTCTATTATGCAATTCATGTAGGGAACTTGTGGAGAATGCTTTAGGTTGTTATATGCAATCATCCAATTCAATGAAATTAGGAAAATCTGAGGGTTAATTAGTGTAATTCACGGTTAATCTGGGGCGTTGAGAATTCATGGTTTATTGAAAAGCAATTGGAAATCGATTTGTATGCAAGTGTGTCATGTGTGGAGAAAGACCCTCTAGCTAGTCCATCATCCATCCAAAACACCTAATTTCGTGCAAATCTGTCTAGTTCTAGTTTCTGTTTTGTTTTACTTTATTTTCGTCCAAAACCCAATCCCCCTTTACTTTGTTGTGTTAATTTGGTTAGAATCTGTCCAATTTTTGTTTTTAAGTGTTTTGAGTCAAGTTCAAGTTAATTTTCGTCCAAATAACTCCCTAGAGTCAGTTTTGAGTCTATTTCATTGTTTTGTGTTGTTTTGAGTCTTTCTAGTTGGTTTTGAGTCTTTTAAGTTTGTATTGAGTCTATAGTGTCTACTTAAGTGTTTTTAAGTTTCTTTTTGTGTTTTTGTGTTTTAAAGTCAGTTTAGTTTAGATTAGCAATCCCTCCTAATCCCCGGTCCAGAACGATCCCTATTTATACATATACTACAATTGTCAAAAGAGGGTTTAATTTGTGTGTTGTTTTACAACGCATCAAAATTTTGGCGCCGTTGCCGGGGATTAGCAACTTTGTTAATCCCTCGTTGTTTCTTTTTGTTTCTTTTTCATATATTTTTGTTTTGGTTGCTGACTTTGTTTCTATTGTGTCTTTTATTTTTACTTTTGATATTTGATTTAGTTTTATTTCCTTGATTTCAGGTACTAGAGAAGTAAGGCATGGATTTTGCTACCATTCAAGCTCAATTGGTGAAACTTACTTCTCAATTGTTACAATATGCCGAAAGGACCACAATGCAAAGTGTCCCTACATATGGTGTGTCCTATGGGCAAGGATATCCAACTCATCAATGTTCTCAATTCGCTGCGAATGAAGATGCTTGGGGTTATCAAGGCCATAGCCAATCATGGGACAACATGTTTTCCAACGATTACAATTCGGATTGGAGAGATTATTCAGATTACATGTGGGGAGAACCTCAACAATTCCAACAAGGTGGATATTAGCAGCAAGAAGAGGAGTTCTATTCAAGACCTATGCAGCCACCACAGCCTCCCCCACAATAATTCCAATCGAATTCAAGTATGCCCATGAGTTATAATGAAATTCTTGAAGGACTAATCTCTTTGACGCAGGGCTCACAAAAAGAAGACCAATTGTAGCCATCTGAGGAGTTTTATCAATGGCCATATGCACCATTACAGCCTCCACCACAATATGCCCAAACAAACTCAGGTATGTCTTCGTGTAATGATAACATTATTCAATTAATCACCTCTTTGACACAGGGAGTAGAAAATCAAAACAAGGAGATGAAAGACCGAGTCAAAAGAGTAGATGAATTGGAGAAGCAAGTTGGGCAGATTATAGAGTTCATGGCGCAGATTCAAGAGCAAAGTGAACTCTCCAACTCAACTATTGCAAATTCGAAGGAAGATTTTGAAATCCATGATGCTATCAATTTGGGGAGTGCTATGGAGGTTGAAGCTGACCCAGAACCGTCCAAACACAGCCCGAACGTGGATGAATTGCTGCTGCTAGAAGAAGAGGAGGAGGCCACACCCACGGCAAGGGAAGAACAACCCTTGTCGCAGCCCCCTAAACCCTCTAAACCACCCACCACAAGGAAGGACGTCCCAAATTCGTTTAATTCTAATGTTATTCCTCCAAATGTCCCTTTTCCTCGCAAGTTTTTTATTCCCAAGGAAGATGAGAGTGAAAACGACATTGTGGAAGCCATTCCAAAGGTGTAAAGTGATATCTCAATTCTTGGCACACCAAATCAAGTTCCAGATTGTATTGAAGTGTTCAATGAACCTTGTACACCAAGAAGGAGTCAAGAGAAGGAAGTGGCTGGAGAATACCAAGAATTCATCAAAGAGGACATATATAAGACAACAAAGCCCAAAGAAGTTGAGTTTGATGACACGGGACAAGTCACAACCATCATAGTAAATATGGCCAAATGCAACATTCCTGAAACATTCAAAGATGTGGTGTTTGTAATTGAGTTTGTGTCAGAGCAAGCAAGTAAGCCATTTATTTCAATTTCAATTTTGTTTTCTACTAACTTGCTGATTTTAATGATTCAGGCACCCATACTAGAATTTAAACCATTGCCGGATCATTTCAAGTATCACCGTCCATTCCAAGATCAATCCATGCATTCAAAGAAGAGAGACCTAGGAATCGCCCCACAATTAGATTTGCCTTCCTAAACCCTTCTCTTTACTGCCTTTATTTTGCTTTGTTGGTTGTTTGTTTGTTTTCTGAGTTTATGCTTGAAACATTATGGACAATGTTTGATTTAAGTGTGGGGGGGGGGGGGGGTAACAAAGTGTTTTTGATGCAAATTCGTGGGATTCTATCACCCATTACTTCTAAGGTTGTTTCTCACTGTTTTTAAGTGTTTTTAAGCTGTTTTGTAGTGCTTTTGTGTGTTTTGAAGTAAAAATCCGAAAATTTGATAAAAATTTGAAAAAAAACAGTTTTGAAAATACCAAAAAGAGTTGTTTTTGTGTTGTTTTGGTGTGTTTGTGTCTTAGGTACCTTCCAACACAATGATGAGGATTTGGTTTTTAATTGCATGACTGTTAAAGAAAGTTACGAACATAGATGGAAGTTTGATATGTTTTTGGTTTATGCTTGGTTATAGTTGTTGTTTACGAATTCACATTTGATCACAAAAGGATAAAATCAGTTTTTGTAACATGCTTGAAGGAAGGAACTCAAACTAACGCTACAACCCTGTGAGACTTGAGCCTAAAACGTTCTTTCGAGAGTTATTAATCTGTGATTCTTTGTTTTCTAAATTCTTTGCATGATCTCATTATTCTTTGCTTGGTTACTACTTAGAAGGTGTTTCATCATTTAGTTCCAAATACTAGAACTCATGCCCGTTCCATTCAAAGCATGACATTGATTTGCATAACACATGATCGAGATGAAGTTGTTTAGTGAACCACCGCAGCCAAATAGCCGAACCCCTTTTGTCATATGTTTTGTAGGTTTAACCCCTTTTGAGCCTTGTTTAGCCTATGTTCCTTGTGAACCACATTATCCTTACCAAGCCTAGTTTAGGACTATCCATACCCTTGTTTTTAAAGGATAGTTAAGCATGACTTAAAATGAATTCCTTTTGATTGTCCTTTTGCAGAAAAACAAGTGTGGGGGAAGGGATTTGTGTGTGTTTGTGGGCCAAAATAAAAAGAAAAATTCGTGGAAAAAGAAAAAGAAAAAGAAAAAGTTGTGAAAAGAATGAAAAGGAGTTGAAAAATAAGTGAGAATGAGCTCACAAGTGTTGATTGTTGAAGGAAGGGTCCAAAACATCAAAATTCGGCCCTGGAGTGTGTCAATCTTCCCTTTTTGTTCAAAGTTAAATTTCTGCATTCAAAAGTGAATTCTAAGTGTTGATTTCATTGCTTTGCTTACTATTTCTTTAAGAACCTTTTGTTTTTCCATATCCTTTCTTTCTTAGCCAACACCCTTAGCCTCGTTACAACCCTTTAACTTCAATCTTGGGTGTTGTGTGTTTCAATATGTGGAGTTTGGAATTGGTATAAGCATATGGCATCACTGGTTCTCGCATCTAAGTAGTAGCATTCCATTCATGAGATCATATACATGTTGATTAATAATTCCAGAAAAGTGCTTTCTTTGCTATAACATATGTGAGTATTAGTTTTCATGTTTACATCAATCTTCTCACATATACCTAGTGTAGGGTGTGTAGTCAGAAAATCTGAGTGAAAATTGAGTGCATATCTAGTAAGGAATTGAGGGATTCTCTAAGGCATGTTACTACACTCAAAACGTTGTTTTAATTGATTAAATGCGAGCTAGTGAATGGTGACCATGATTAAGTATGTGCTTGAGGGTAAGGATGATTAAAATCTATGGGAGTGATGATTTTTAGCATGTCATGTGCATTGGAAATCCCTAAGGAAGCTGTTGGAAGGATTAGAGTCTGTTTTGTTTTGTTTTGTTTTGTTCGTTTTGCTCGAGGACTAGCAAAAGCTAAGTGTGGGGGAATTTGATAGGAGCATATTTATGCGACTTAGCTAGCTTGTTTTCGTGCATTTATGTTGTTATTCCTTAGTGATTTTAGTGTTTAAAGTCATTTTCGTGCAATTTCAGGTTCTAAGGACAAAGTATGCAAGAAAGTGCATTTTTGGAGCCTTTTGGAGCAAAATTGGGCTTAGAATGGATGTCACATGCTTGGAGCAAAAGGAATGGACAAAATTGAAGACTTGAAGACGTTAGGATTTCTAATCAAACAAGGATTCCTAATTGAAGAAGGATTCCTAATTGAAGAAGGATTCCTAATTGGAGATGGATTCCTAAGGAATGGACGAAATTGAAGACTTGAAGATGTTAGGATTCCTAATCAAACAAGGATTCCTAATTGAAGAAGGATTCCTAATTGAAGAAGGATTCCTAATTGGAGATGGATTCCTACTCAAACAAGGATTCCTACTTGAAGTAGGAAAGTTAAGCCAAGGTTTCCTCTTTTGGTTTGACCTTTCCTAATCCTAAATGTCCCTAAGTTCCAGCAACAATGAAGACCTCCTATGCATTTTAGGACAAAAATTGAACCTTCCTTGCACTTAAATCACCTAGCCGCACCTCCCTTGAATTTTCCTCTTCCTTGCCATGCAAGGGAGAGTGCCTTTCCTATTTTTTGTCATGAAAACACCTTCCCCTTTAGTACCTAGCCTTGCCGCACAAGGGGAGTCCTCTCTTTCCAATTTTCTGACCTTTAAACACATTCCTTTTTTCTCCTACACAATTCTGCCGAATTTCACATTCCTATTTCTCTTTAAATTCTGATTCTTTCTTACCTATTCAATTGTGAGACAAATTAGCTAAGTTATGAACCTTTCGTATTATTTTCTAATTGCCTTTAAACCCTAGCCGTATATATAAAGCCATCTGCACCATTTAGTCTCTCTCTCCCTCTCTACATAATTCCTGCATCCATTCCATTCACCTGCTCACTTATCCATCTCCTACCACCATTCCATATTCTCTAAACCTCTCTGGAATCCACCCTTCACCATAACTCACCTATATCCATCCACCACTTCGATCACCACTGCCACCTTGTGCCGCAGCAAAGGAAAATGAAGGAGACCCTTGGACGTGCTTGCATTCAAGACATTGGACTGTTGGAGCGTTTTTTAGGTGTAATCCATCCTTTGTTTTCAATGTTTAATTTATTTTCTCTTTGTTTTGCTTTGAACATGAGAGGCTAAACTTCTTTTGGCTAGAGGAGAATTTCAAAACCATGATCATATTTGCATTACGAATTGATTACTTTCAGTTGTGATTTCATAAATTGTGAATGCAATTTACTTAACTGTTTTATTCAAAACTTATTCTTGTATGTTGATTGAGGTGACCAACTTAGTTTGCATGCATGAATTTGATGGTAGAATATAAGGGATTTTCACCTAATCGTTATGAGCTTATATTCACAAGTAGTGGAGGTTGCTAGTCATAATCGTGTTAAGTAAATTTCTGGCATAAGTATCATGCAATTCATAGTTACGAGTGCCTTGTCAATGCTTATGATTTTCATAGAACTTAATGATCTTTGCTCGTATCTCTATTATGCAATTCATGTAGGGAACTTGTGGAGAATGCTTTGGGTTGTTGTATGCAATCATCCAATTCAATGAAATTTGGAAAATCTAAGGGTTAATTAGTGCAATTCACGGTTAATCTGGGGCGTTGAGAATTCATGGTTTATTGAAAAGCAATTGAAAATCGATTTGTATGCAAGTGTGTCATGTGTGGAGAAAGACTCTCTAGCTAGTCCATCATCCATCCAAAACACCTAATTTCGTGCAAATCTGTCTAGTTCTAGTTTCTATTTTGTTTTCCTATATTTTCGTCCAAAACCCAATCCCCCCTTACTTTGTTGTGTTAATAGGTTAGAATCTGTCCAGTTTTTGTTTTTTAGTGTTTTGAGTTAAGTTCAAGTTAATTTTCGTCCAAATAACTCCCTAGAGTCAATTTTGAGTCTATTTCATTGTTTTGTGCTATTTTGAGTCTTTCGAGTTAGTTTTGAGTCTTTTGAGTTTGTATTGAGTCTATAGAGTCTACTTAAGTGTTTTTAAGTTTCTT
Source organism: Heteromeles arbutifolia (assembly GCA_024362995.1). Classification (NCBI taxonomy): domain Eukaryota; kingdom Viridiplantae; phylum Streptophyta; class Magnoliopsida; order Rosales; family Rosaceae; genus Heteromeles; species Heteromeles arbutifolia. Next base: position 28,542,052 of record JANCRC010000002.1, on the reverse strand, counting down.
TTTGTGTTTTTGTGTTTTAAAGTCAGTTTAGTTTAGATTAGCAATCCCTCCTAATCCCCGGTCCAGAACGATCCCTACTTATACATATACTAAAATTGTCAAAAGAGGGTTTAATTTATGTGTTGTTTTACAACGCATCAGGTGTTAGAAGTCAAGAGAAGTAAGAATGGAAGCTTGTAAGACAAGGAAAGAGATAATTTGTCCCACTCCTACAAAGGTGGCGCATTTTCCCCCCTTTGTCCCTTCCTTGTCTCTTCCTTGTGCAGCATTTCCCCTTCTCTGTTCCTTCTAGAAACCTGAAAACATTAACCTTTCCCTTTTTTACACCCTAGCCGTGTCTCCCATCACCTTTCCCTTCCTTGCCGCACAAGGCATCCACTTTCCCTTTCTCTTTATTTTCCACCGCACCTTAGCCTTTATTCTCTAGGGTTTTTACATACTCTACTATATATTTTACCCCTTGCCGCACATCTCAAGGATCCCGGACCATTCTACATAGCCTTTCACTATTCATCAACACAAAAACACATCAAAACACTTCTTGCCGCAACCTTCCACTCATCCATTCACTACCATTCATACTTTCAACCATTCTTCCATACAAATCACCACTCAAACCTTCACCCAACCCTTGTGCCGCAGCAAAGAGAAGAAGGCGGACTCTTGGAGTGCTTGCTATTCAAGTTTGGATTGCGGGATCATTCTTAGGTGTAATCTATCTTTTGTTTTCAATGTTTAAGTTTATTTATCTTTGTTTTGCAAACATGAGGAGCTAAACTCGTTTTAGCTAGGCAGAAATTCGAAGCCATGAACATATTTGCAATATGAATTGATTACTTCCAGTTGTGATTTCATAAATCGTGAATGCAATTTGCTTAACTGTTTTATTCAAAACTTATTCTTGTATGTTGATTAAGGAGGCCTACTTAGTTTGCATGCTTGAATCTGATGCTAGGATATAAGGGAGTTTCACATAATCGTTACAAACTTATATTCACAAGTAGTGAAGGTCGCTGGTCATGATCGCGTTAAGTTAGATTCCTGGCATGAGTATCATGACGTCATAGTTACGAATGCGTTGTCAATGCTTAAGATTTTCACAAAGCTTAATGATCTTTGATAGTATCTCTATTATGTTGTTCATGCAGGGGACTATTGAAGAATAATTTGGGTTGACGATGCATATCTGATAGGAGCATATTTATGCGACTTAGTTAGCTTGTTTCTTGGCATTTATGTTGTTAGTTCTTAGTTATGTTATATTTTAAGCTATTTTCGTGTGTTTGTAGGTCTTGGTGGTTAAAGGAGCAAGAAAGTGCATCTTGGAGCAGTTTTGGGCTTGGAATGGATATCACATGCTTGGAGCTAAGTGGATGAACGAAATTGAAGATCAAATGAGCTTAGGATTGAATAAAGATGTGAAGAATTGGATTCAAGACAATTGAAGAATGAAGAGTTCAAAATAGGAAGCCAAACTTTCTAAAGTTGGAAGTTTCTATTCTTGGAGGTTTCCATTCTTGAAAGTTTCTATTCTTGTCTTGGAAGTTTCCTAATCCTTCCTCACCTATGTTCCAGCCACAAAAGGATTCCAAATAATGTTAGGGCATTTAATTGGTTGTTCTAGAAGCCTAAACCTACCCTAAAAATCCTTGCCGCACCCCCTATCTCTTTCCCCTTCCTTGTCGTGCAAGGGAGGCCTTTCTTGCCTAATTTCTAAACCAAAATCATATTCCCTTTCCTATTTTCTGCCATAAACCACTTTCCTTTTCTTCCAAGATCTGTGCCGCACCTATCCTTTCCTTTTCTCTTTAATTTCTAACTTTTACTTCTTGTAGGACAAATTAGCTAAGTTATAAACCTTTCCTATTATTTTCTGAATACCCTAGCCCTATAAATAAGGCCTTTGCCGCACCATTCAGGATCCCTGAACACATTCTCTGCATCCATTCCATCCACCTATCTACCTATCCATCCTCTACCACCCATCACCACCCATTCTACACACCTTAACCCATTGTGCCGCAGCTTTACAAAGGAAGAAGGAGAGGATTAACTTGAAGCCGTACTTAGCCATTCAAGATGTTGGATTGCTGGAAAGTTTCTAGGTGTAATCTACCTTTGTTTTCAATGTTTAATTTAATTTCTCTTTGTTTTGATGTGAACATGAGGAGCTAAACCCTTTTGGCTAGGGGGAATTTCAAAGCCATGAATATATATGTGATATGAGTTGATTACCTTCAGTTATTGTTTCATAAATTGTGAATGCAATTTGCTTAACTGTTTGATTCAAAACTTATTCTTGTATGTTGATTAAGGAGGCCTACTTAGTTTGCATGCACGAATTTGATGCTAGAATGTAAGGGAGTTTCACTTAATCGTTATGAACTTATATTCATAAGTAGTGAAGGTTGCTGGTCACGATTGCGTTAAGTAAATTCCTAGCATGAGTATCATGCAGTTCATAGTTATGAATGCCTTGTCAATGCTTATGATTTTCATAGAACTTAATGATTCTTGATATGTATCTCTATTATGCAGTTCATGTAGGGAACTATTGAGGAATACTTTGGGTTGTTGTATGCATTCATCCAATTCAATAAACTTAGGGAAATCTGAAGGTTAATTAGTGCATCACGGTTAACTTGGGGCGTTGAGGTTCATGGTTTATCGAAATTGTAACTGGAAATTAGTTTTGTGTTGCATGTGTGTCATGTGTGGAGAAGAACCCTCTAGCTAGCCCATTATCCATCCAATTCACCAAATTTGTCCAAATCTGTCTAAGTCTTTAGTTTACTTGTTTTAGCTTAATTTCGTCCAAAGCCCAATTCCCCTTTACTTTGTTGTGTCAAATTAGTTAGAATCTGTCCAAACTTGTGTTTTTAGTGTTTTGAGTCTTACTAGTCTTAAATTCGTCCAAATTTCTCCCTAGAGTCTGTTTTGAGTCTTTTTGGTTGTTTTAAGCTATTTTGAGTCTTTTAAGTTTGTTTTGAGTCTTGTGAGTCTTGTTAAGTGTTTTTAAGTTTGTTTTTATGTTTTTAAGTCAGTTTAGAGTATATTAGCAATCCCTCATAATCCTCGGTCCAGAACGATCCCTACTTGCATCTTTACTACAATTGTCAACAAGAGGGTTTAATTTGTGTGCTATTTTACATCTCAATTCAATGACTTAAGGAAAATCTGAGGGTTAATTAGTGATGGCACGGTTAATCTGGGGCATTGTCATTCAGGGTTTATTGGAAAAGCAACTAGAGATTGATTTGTATGCAAAGTGTGTCATGTGTGGAGAATGACCCTCTAGCTAGTCAATCACCCATCAATTCACCCAAATTCGTTCAAACTTTGTTTAAGTTTATAATCAGTTTGTTTTTACTTTAAATTCGTCCAAAACCCAATTCCCTTTACTTTCTTGTGTCAACTTAGTTAGAATCTATCTAAACTTGTGTCTTTTAATGTTTTGAGTCTAGTAAAGTTAGGAATTCGTCCAAAGTACTCCCTAGTGTTTGTTTTGAGTCTATTTGCTTGTTTTGTGTTGTTTTGAGTCATTCTAGTTAGTTTTGAGTCTTTTCAGTTTATATTGAGCCTTTAGAGTCGAGTTAAGTGTTTTTAGCCTAGTTTTGTGTTTTTGAGTCAGTTTTTAGTAGATTAGGAATTCCTCCTAATCTCTGGCCTAGAACAATCCCTACTTACATAAATACTACAATTGTCAACAAGAGGGTTTAATTTGTGTGCTAGTTTATATCACATCACCCATCCCAGAAGCATTCCCAGACGAGCAGCTACTATCCATTGAGGTGAGTGAGCCATGCTATGTTGATTTAGTGAATTATTTGGTGTCTAAACAAGTTCCAAGCACCCTAAACAAGCACCAACGTGATAAACTTAAAAAGGATCACCCTTATTTATGGAAATATTGCCCTAATCAGATTCTTCGTAGGTGTGTGCATGATTCGTAGTTTAATTCAATTTTAACTTTCTGTCACACTTATGCATGTAGAGGTCACTTTGGCACACAATGCACAACACTTAAGGTTTTAGAATGTGGATTTTATTGGCCTACTATCTTTAAGGATGCTAGAACCTTTTGTATGACTTGTTATCGTTGTCAAAGAACAGGAAATATAGGTGCAAAAGATCAAATGCCGCAAACCCCTATCTTTGTTGTTGAAATTTTTGATGTTTGGGGTATTCATTTCATGGGTCCTTTTCCTTCATCTCATGGTTTCAATTATATTTTACTTGCTATGGATTATGTGTCGAAATGGGTGGAAACAAAAGCCACCCATACTAATGATTCCAAAGTGGTTGCAGATTTTGTTAAAACTAACATATTTGCAAGGTTTGGAATGCCGCGAGTACTTATCAGTCATGGAGGCTCTCACTTTTGTAATCGAACCATCGAGGCTCAAGAAGTATCATGTCATACCTAAGGTTTCAACACCTTATTATCCTCAAACAAGTGGGCAAGCCGAAGCTTCTAATCGAGAAATCAAGCAGATTTTGGAGAAGACCGTTGGGCCAACTCGAAAGGATTGGAGCTTGCGTTTGAATGATACACTATGGGCGTATCATACAGCTTACAAAACACCAATTGGGATGTCTTCATTTCGGCTCATCTATAGGAAACCATGCCATCTTCCGGTTGAGTTGGAACACAAGGCACATTGGGCAGTCAAGACGTTCAACATGGACATAGGGCTGGTCTTCATAGGAAGCTTCAATTGAATGAGCTTGAGGAGATTAGGAATAAAGCTTATGAGAACGCTAGTATTTAGAAGGAGAAAACGAAGGCGTTTCGTGATAAGATGATTCATACCAAGACGTTCTCTATGGGGCAGAAAGTGCTACTTTTTGACTCCCACGTTCGAATGTTTCCAGGTAAGTTGTGTTCTAGATGGATTGGTCCTTTTGTTGTTACTTATGTTTTTCCTTATGGTGCAGTCCAAACTTAAAGCTTCAAGACTGGACAAGAATTCAAAGTGAATGGGCACCGTTTGAAGCCTTACTATGAGAATTTCGAGGAGCATGTCATGGAGGAAATACCCCTCCATGCCCTGGGCTCCAATGAAGCTTAAGATGAGATATCATCCGGCTGGAAGACGTTAAAGCAAGCGCTTCTTGGGAGGCAACCCATGCATTCAAATAAGGAAGATCTAGGAATCGCTTCACAACCAGATTTGCGTTCCTAAATCCTTCTCTTTACTGTATTTATTTTGCCATGATTAGTTCATTGTTTGTTTGTTTGCTTTTGTGTGAGTCTATGTTTGAAACATTGAGGACAATGTTTAGTTTAAGTGTGGGGGGGGGGTAAACAAAGTATTTTTTGTTGATTTTCGTGGGATTTTATCACTTATCACCTCCAAAGTTGTTTCTCACTGTTTTTAAGTGTTTTCAGTGTGTTTTGAAGTGTTTTTATGTGTTTTGAAAGAAAAATACGAAAACTTGACAAAAAAATTCGATAAAAGTTTTGAAAAAGCCAAAAAAGAGTTGTTTTTGCGTTTTTGTTTGTGTCTTAGGGTACCTTCCAACACAATGATGAGGATTTGGTTTTTAATTACATGACTGTTAAAGAAAGTTACAAACACGGATGGAAGTTTGATATGCTCTTTGGTTTATGCTTGGTTGTAGTTGTCGTTTACGAATTCACATGTAATCACAAAGGAAAAAAAATCAGTTTTTGTTTCATGCTTCAAGGATGAAACTCAAACTAACACTACAACCCTGAGAGACTTGAGTCTATACTTCTTTTGGCGAGTAATTAATCGGTGATGTTTTTTGTTTTCTAAAGTCGTTGCATGATCTCATTATTTCTAATCTTGGTTGCTACTTGATGTGAAATTAAATTGCACTCAAACTTAAACCCTATCAATGTAGTATGTGTAAGTAGGGATTGTTCTAGCCGAGGATCAGAAAGGATGCTAATCTACACTAATTAAACTCTAAAACACTAAACTAGACTTAAAAATAGAAAACTAGACTCTAATGACTTAAAACAAACTAGAATGACTCAAAACAGCTTAAAACAAGCAAATAGACTCAAAACAAACATTAGGGAGTTATTTGGACGAATTCTAACTTTAACTTGACTCAAAATGCTAAAAGACACAAAATTGGACAGATTCTAACCTAAAGACACGACCAAGTAAAGGGGATAGGGTTTTGGACGAATTTAAAGTAAAAACAAACAAATTGTAAACTTAAGGAAAGTTTGAACGGAATTGGTGATTTAAATGGGTGAATGGCTAGCTAGAAGGTCCTTCTCCACACATGACACATATGCAATACAAATCGATTTCCAGTTATTCTTTCTATAAACCATGAACCTCAACGCCCCAAGTTAACTGTGACGGCACTACTTTAACTCTCAGATTTTCCTAAATTCATTGAATTGGATGGGATACGCATCGTCAACCCAAATTATTCTCCAATAGTTCCCTACATGAAAAGCATATAGAAATAGAATCAAAGATCATTAAGCTCTGTGAAAATCATAAACATTGACATGACATTCGTGACTATGAAAAACATGACACTTCTGCCAGGAATTTACTTAACGCGATCGTGACTAGCAACCTCCACTACTTGTAAATATAAGTTTGTAACTATTAGGTGAAACTCCCTTATATTTTAGCATCAAATTCATGCATGCAAACTAAGTGTGCACCCTTAATCAACATACAAGAATAAGTTTTCAATCAAATAGTTAAGCAAATTGCATTCACGATTTATGAAACAATAACTAGATGTAATCAACTCATATCACATATATGTTCATGGCTTCGAATTCACCCCTAGCTAAAACGAGTTTAGTTCCTCATGTTCGCAATAAAACAAAGATAAATAAATTTAAACATTGAAAACAAAGGATGGAATACACCTAGAATCGCTCCAACAATCCAAGGCTTTGAATGGTAGGCACGGCACTAAGGGATTCCTCTCCTTTCTCCTTGCTAAGCTGCAGCACAATGAAGGCTGTTTGGTGAATGGTGTGAATTGTGGTCTTATGGTAAAGGGTGGTGGTTTGAATGGTGCGGCAGATTGGGGTATATATAGGCCTAGGGATTACTTGGCCTAGGTTGTCAAGGAAAAGGATTTAGGACTCCAATCCAACAAGGAAAAGGCCTTCTAGAAAGGTTGAGGTGCCAGATTTTTAGGGCTTCTAGAAATGAGTGTTGTGGCATGTTTCTAGATGGAAAAGGCCTTCTAAAAATAGGTTTGAGGTGTCCTAATATGAAAAGGAGTCCCCCTTGTAGCTGGAATTAAGGTAGGATAAGATTAGGATAGGATAAGATAAGATAAGGTAAGATAAGGTTAGTTTGGATAAGATAAGGTTGGATAAGGTTTTAGATAATGTTCCTTCTTTTTAGCTGATTCCTTATCTTCAATGACTTGAATTAAATTCTCCATCTCTTTTGCATATTCCTAGCCTCTCTTGAACTTCAAATTCGTCCATCCATCTTGCTCCATACTTGTGCTATCCATTCCATGCCCAAAACTGCTCTAAAATGCTCCAAATTGCACTTTCTTGCCACTTTGTCCTTTGAACCTGAAAACACACGAAAATAGCTGATGTGAGAATTACTTGACACTCAAATTAAAACCCTATCGACGTAGTATATGAAAGTAGGGATCGTTTAAGGCCGGGGATTAGAAGGGTTGCTAATCTACACAAATTACACTCTAAAACACTAAACTGGACTCTAGACAATGAAAACAAGTACTATGGGTCAATCTGAACGAATTTTAACTCTAGACAACCTAAAACAACCTAACTTGACTCAAATAACACAAAACAAACTTAAAACAACAAATAAAACTTAACTAGGCAGATTCTAGACACTAGAGACTCAAAACAACCAAACTAACTTAAACAGACTCAAAACAGATTCTAAGGGGTGAATTGGATGACTTTTGGACTAGTTAGACTCAAAACACTAAAAGGGGACAGATTTGGACGAATTTAAACAAACTAAGACTCAATTAAGAACTAAGGGGGTTTTTGGACGATTTAAGCAAAACTAAGCAGATTTAAGCAAACAAAGTAAATTGAAAGAGATAAAGGTGAATTCAGGGGTGAAAACTAGTTAGAGGGTTCTTCTCCACACATGAACATATGCATACGAATTGATTTCCAGTTATTCTTTCGATAAACCATGAATGACAATGCTTCGAATTAATTGTATTGAACTAATTAATTCCCAGATTTCCCTAAGTTCATTGAATTGAATGGATAACGCATCACAACCAAATTATTCTTATCAAGTTCCCTAACTATGGAAGACGCATGATAGAGATACATATCAAAGATCATTAAGTTCCATGGAAACCATAAACATTGACAAGGCATTCATAACTATGGAATACGCATGTTACTCTTGCCTAGGATTTACTTAACACAATTGTGACTAGCAATCTTTACTACTTGTGAATATAAGTTCATAACGATTAGGTGAAATTCCCTTATATCCTAGCATCAAATTCATGCATGTAAACTAAGTAGGCCTCCTTAATCAACACACAAGAACAAGTTCTTCATAAAACAGATAAGTAAATCACATTCACAATTTATGAAACAATAACTGAAGGTAATCAATTCATATCAAACATATGTCCATGGCTTTGAATCCACCTCTAACTAAAACGAAATTAGTTCCACATGTTCAACATAATTGAAAAACAAATTAAATTAAACATAGAAACGAAACAAGAGAAGAAAGAACTCCTCCCTCTCTAATGGAAGCCACGGCAAGGCCCTGTCTTCCCTTCTCTGCAGCAAAATATGGATTTCTGAATGTATATGGGGGTGTAGAATTCGTATGGATGGGTGGTGTCTGCGGCAGGGCTTGGGAATATGTATATATAGCATGGAAAACCCTAGGGAAATCAGTTTAGGACTTGGACTTAGCAGAAAAATAGGATTAGGGTGCGGCAATTAATTTGGAAAAGGAATTGTGGTCCAATTAATTTCTAAAAAGGATTTGTAGAACCCAAATCCACAAGGAAAAGTCCTAACAATCAGAATCCAAGAGGGAAAGGGAGTGAAAACCCACGGCACAAAGGGATAAGGCAGGGAATGCCTTGCAAGGCAAGGAAAAAGGATTCTAGAAGGGAAGGAGACGCCAGATTTTTAGGCTTCTAGAAAGAATGTGTTTTTGGGCAGATTTTGGGGTTTCTAGAAGAGTTTGGGGCGCCACTTTTGTAGGGGAATGGATAGGACTTCTAGAAATCAGGTTTTAAGTCCCCTAAACTGAAGAAAACAGGTTAGGATAAGATTAGGATAAGATAAGGTAAGATAAGATAAGGATTGGGTAAGATAAGTTAAGATAAGGTTGTTTGGATAATGTTTTGGATAATTCTCCTTCTTTTGAGCTGATTCCTTATCTTCTTTATCTTCAATTTCTTTCTTCCATCTTCTTAGCTAATTTCAAGCCTTTATATCTTCAATTTCGTCCATCAACTTGCCTCCATGCTTGCACTACCCAATCTTGGCCCAAAAATGCTCTAGATTGCTCCAAATTGCCTCTTTTTGCCATCTTGACACTTTGAACCTACAAACACACGAAAATAGCTTAAAATACAAAATTAACTAAGAACTAACAACGTAAATGCATGAAAACAAGCTAACTAAGTCGCATAAATATGCTCCTATCAATAGCTTACAACACTCTTATAAGCAATAACTAACTAAATAAATGCAAGAAAACAAGCTAACTAAGTTGCATAAATATTCTCCTATCACTACTTTGAATGCATTTTTCATCATTATGGATCCAAATAGTAGAACTCATACCCGCCTCATTCAAAGTGTGACATTGAATTGCATAACACACAAACAAGATGAAGTTGTTTAGTTAACCAGAGCCAAAAAGCCTTATCCTTTGCATATGTATTGTAGGTTTAACCCTTTTGAGCCTTATTTAGCCTATTTTCTTTGTTAGCCCACATTATCCTTACCTAGCTTAGTATAGGATTATCCATACCCTTGTTCTTAAAGGATAGTGAACTATGACTTAGAGAGAATTCTTTTTTATCGATATTATGTAGAAAAACGAGTGTGGGGGAAGGTTTTTAGTGGTTTGGGTGCCAATTAAAGAAAGAAAGGGCACGAGAAAGAGAAAAAAGTGTGAAAAGAAAAGAAAAGGAAAGGAAAAGAGTTTGAAATAAGTGAGAATGAGCTCACAAGTATTGGTTGTTGAAGAAAGGGTCCAAAAGTTTGAATCTGATTCTAAAGTTGTATGAAACTTCCCTTTGTGTTTAAAGTTGGTTTCTGCATTCAAAAGTGAATTATAAGTGTTAATTTCATTTCTTTGGTTACTATTTCTTTAAGAACCTTTGTTTATCTTCTACCTTTCTTTGGTAGCCAATACCTTAGCCCCGTTACAACCCTTGGACTTCAATCTTAAGTGTTGTATGTTTCAATATGTGGAGGTTGGAATTGGTATGAGCATATGGAATCCCTGGTTCTCGCGTCTAAGTAGTAGCATTCAGTTCATGAGATCATATATATATGTGCATTAATAATTCCAGAAAGTGCCTTCTTTGTTATAATATATGTGAGTACTAGTCTACATGTGTACATCAATCTTCTCACATATACCTAGTGTAGGGAGTGTAGTCAGAAAATCTGTGTGAAAATAGAGAGTATATTCGGTGAGGAATTGAGGGATTCTCTAAGGCATGTTACTTCATTCAAAATGTTGTTTTAATTGATTAGATGCGAGCTAGTGAGTGGTTACTGGGATTAAGTATGAGCTCGAGGGTAGGGATGGCCAAAATCTGTGTAAGTAATGATTTTTAACATGTCATGTTCCATTGGAAATCCCTGAGGCAAATGTTGGAAGGTTTAGGTTTGTTTTGTTTTCTTTGTTTTGCTCGAGGACTAGCAAAAGCTAAGTGTGGGAGAATTTGATAGGAGCATAATTATGCGACTTAGTTAGCTTGTTTCTAATGTGATAAAAGTTAAACACTCAAATTAAACCCTCTTACTGTCAAATTGTAGTAAAGATGCAAGTAGGGATCGTTCTGGACCGGGGATTAGGAGGGCTAGCTAATAACCTCTAAACTGACTCACAAAACATAAAAACAAGCTAAAAACATGTAAAACTACCTAAAACACCAATTGGACAGTTTCTGACTCAAAACACAACTTTGGACGAAAATAAGGTTTTGGCTTGACCCAAAACACTTAAAAACACAAACAAAACAGATTTTAAACACTTTGAAACAAGAAAGTAAAAGGGGGTTTTGGTTTGGACGAATTTGAAACAAACAATCAAGTTATAAAACTAAATAGATTGTAAAACGAATTTTGGGAATAAGATGGTTGATGGATTAGCTAGAGGTCCATTCTTCACACATAACACACTTGTACATAAATCGATTTCCAATTGCTTTTCAATAAATTATGATGCTCAACACCCCAGATTAACCGTAATGCACTAATTAACCCTCAGATTTTCCTTTACTTGTTGAATTGGATGAATGCATACGACAACCCAAATCATTCTCCAAAAGTCCCCTACATGAATGCATAATAGAGATACAATCAAAGATCATTACGTTCCATGAAAATCATAAGTGTTGACGAAACAATTGTAATTATGAATGCATGATACGTTTGCCAAGAATTCAATTAACGCGATTGTGACTAGCAATCTTCACTACTCATGAATATAAACTTGTAACGATCAGGTGAAACATATTTATATTCTAGCATCAAATTCATGCATGAAAACTAAGTATGCATGCTTAATCAACATACAAGAATCAGTTTTGAAGAAAACAGTTAATTGAATTGCATTCACAACTTATCAAATCACAATTGGAAGAAATCAATTCATCTCTCAAGCATGTTCATGGCTTCGAACTTCCCCCTAGCTAAATAGGGGTTTAGCCACTCATAGTTACAGCAAACTTAGAGAATAATAAATTAGACATTGAAAACAAGAACGAAGTACACCTAAAACGCTCCAGTCTTCAAGCTTGAAATGTCAAAGGCCTTTCTTCTTCTCCACCTTGCCGCGGAACAAGTGACCAGGGATGTGTATGGATGAGTGAAAGGGTTAGAGATGTGTTTAGGTTGAGTGGGGGCTGCGGCTAGGAAGGGGGGATGGCTGAAAGTGTGTAGGATGATGAATGGATGTGTATGGGTGTGAATGAATGCCCAAAGCTGCGGCAAAGAAGGTTTATTTAGGCTCAGGCACAGCAAAGAAAGAGAAAGGGTTATTAAAGACTTAGCTATTTTGTCCCACAATTGAAAAGGTAAGAAAGATTCAGAAATTAAAGAGAAATAGGTAATAAAGGTGCTACACAATATAGGAAAGGTAATTAGAAATCAGAAATCAAAGGAAAAAGGGAAATGGGGTGCGGCAAGGGATAGAAACAAAAGAGGAATGTGGTTTTAAGGCAAAAAATAGGAAAGGATACTCTCCCTTGCACGACAAGGAAGAGGAAAGGACAAGGGAGGTGCGGCAAAGGCTAGAAAGGTGCAAGGAAGGTTTAGTTTGTGTCCTAAAATGCATAGGAGATCTTCATTGTTGCTGGAACTTAGGGACATTTAGGATTAGGAAAGGTCAAACCAAAATAGGAAACCTTGGCTTAACTTTCCTACTTCAAGTAGGAATCCTTGTTCAACTAGGAATCCATCTTCAATTAGGAATCCTTCTTTGATTAGAAATCCTTCGTTGATTAGGAATCCTAACATCTTCAAGTCTTCAATTTCGTCCATTCCTTTTGCTCCAAGCATGTGATATCCATTCCAAGCCCAATTTTTGCTCCAAAAGGCTGCAAAATGCACTTTCTTGCGTACTTTGTCTTTAGAACCTGAAATTCCATGAAAATGACTTTAAACACTAAAATAACTAAGGAATAACAACACAAATGCACAAAAACAAGCTAGCTAAGTCGTATAAATATGCTCCTATCAGTTTCTTTGCATTTACTTAGTTAGTTTCTGTTTATTAGAGTGTTTTAAGCTATTTTCGTGTGTTTGTAGGTCCAAGTGGTGAAGTTGACAATAAATGGTCAAAATGAGCATTTTGGAGCAGTTTTTGGGCTTGGAATGGATAGCACATGCATGGAGCAAGGTGAATGGACGTTTTTGAAGTCAAAAGAGGCTAGGAATATGCTAGAGAAATGAAAGAGTTGATTCAAGAAAAAGGAAAGATAAGGATCCTAACAAGAAAGAAGGAATATTAGCCAAGTTACCTTATTTTCTCCTAACCTTTTCCTAATCCTACTTTACCTAAGTTCCAGCTGCAAGAAGAAATTATATAAGGACACTTAATTACATGGTTCTAGTGATGTGATATAAACTAGCACACAAATTAAACCCTATTAAGATAGTTGTAGTATATGAAAGTAGGGATCGTTCTAGGCCGGGGATTAGGAGGGATTGCTAATCTATTCAATTAAACTCTAAAACACTAAACTAGACTCAAAAACAGAAAACTAGACTCTAATAACTTAAAACAAACTAGATTGACTCAAAACAGCACGAAACAAGCAAATAGACTCAAAACAGACTCTAGGGTTTTATTTAGACGAATTTTAGACTAGTAAGACTCAAAACACTAAATTGGACAGATTCAAACACGTTTCTAACTAATCTAACACACTTAATTAAATGAGGGATTGATTTGGATGAAATTAATTAAACTAAACAGATTGCATAAACTAAACAAGTTAGACACGAAATTGAGTGATTTGAATGGGTAAAAGGCTAGCTAAAGGGTTCTTCTCCACACATGACACACTTGCGTACAAATTGATTTCCAGTTGCTTTTCCAATAAACCATGAACCTCAATGCCCCAGATTGACCGTGAACTGCACTAATTAATCCTCAGATTTTCCTTAAGTCATTGAATTGGATGGACAACGCATCGACAACCAAATTATTCCTCAATAGTTCCCTACGTGAACGCATAATAGAGATACATATCAAAGATCATTAAGTTCTATGAAAACCATAAGCATTGACAAGGCATTCGTTGATAGGAGCATATTTATGCGACTTAGTTAGCTTGTTTCTTGGCATTTATATTGTTAGTTCCTAGTTATTTATGTATTTTAAGCTATTTTTGTGTGTTTGTAGGTCCAAAGGGCTAAAGTGGCAAGAAAGTGCATTTTAGAGCATTTTGGAGCAGTTTTGGGCTTGGAATGGATAGCTTATGAATGAAGCAAGGTGGATGGACGAATTTGAAGTCAAAAGAGGCTAGGAATGTGCTAAAGAGATGAAGGAAATAAATTCAATACAAGGAAGATAAGGAAAGTCAGCAAGAAAGAAGGAATGTTAGCCAAGTTTCCTGATTTTGTCCTAATCCTATATTACTTTATTTCCAGCTGCAAGGAAGATCTTTAATTAAATTAGGAGACTTAAATTCAGACCTAATTGCATTCCTAAAATCCCTTGCCATATTGTCATTGCCTAATTCCCCTTTCCCTTTTCCTTGCCGCATCCTACTTACCATTTTTCTTAAAATTTGCCAAGTATTCCCTTTCCTGATTTCCCTGATTTTGGTTAGCCTTTTCTGGTGGGATTAAATAGCTAATTTATTATCCTTTCCTATTCCTTGCCATCTACCCTGACCCTATAAACACAATGTTTTGCCGCACCATTCATGACCACCCATCCATCCTTCACCATAACTCACCTACATCCATCCACCACCACAATTCAGCACTCATCCATCATCACAACCCTTGTGCCGCAGCAAAGAAGAAGAAGGAGACCCTTGGATGCGCTTGCCATTCAAGTTTGGATTGCTGGAGCGTTTCTAGGTGTATTCAATCTTTTGTTTTCAATGTTTAAATTTAATTATCTTTGTTTTGGGAACATGAAGAGCTAAACTCCTTTTAGCTAGAGGAGAATTCAAAGCCATGAACGTATTTGTAATATGAATTGATTACTTTGAGTTGTGATTTCATAAATCATGAATGCAATTTGCTTGGCTGCTTGATTGATAACTTATTCTTGTATGTTGATTAAGAGGGCCCGCTTAGTTTGCATGCATGAATTTGATGCTAGAATATAAAGGAATTTCACCTAATAGTTACAAACTTATATTTACAAGTAGTGGAGGTCGCTTATAAATGATCGCGTTAAGTGAATTCCGGGCAGGAGTATCATGATGTTCATAGTTACAAATGCCTTGTCAATGCTTATGATTTTCACAAAGCTTAATGATCTTTGATTATATCTCTATTATGCGTTCATGTAGGGGACTATTGAAGAATAATTTGGTTGCAGATGCATTCATCCAATTCAATGACTTTAGGAAAATCTGATGGTTAATTTGTGCGTTCACGATTAACTTGGGGCGTTGAGGTTCATGGTTTATTGGAAAAGCAACTGGAAATCAATTTGTATGCAAGTGTGTCACGTGTGGAGAAGGACTCTCTAGCTAGCTCATCATCCATCAATTCACCCAATTTCGTCCAAACTTTGTTTAGTTTATGCAATCTGTTTAGTTTAATTAATTTCGTTCAAATCAATCCCCCCTTTAATCAAGTGTGTTAGATTAGTTAGAAGTGTATTTAAATCTGTCCAATTTAGTGTTTTGAATCTTACTAGTCTAGAATTCGTCCAAATAACTCCCTAGTGTCTGTTTTGAGTCTATTTGCTTGTTTTGAGCTGTTTTGAGTCATTCTAGTTTGTTTTAAGTTATTAGAGTCTAGTTTTGTGTTTTTGAGTCAGTTTTAAGTAAATTAGCAATCCCTCCTAATCCCCGGCCTAGAACGATCCCTACTTATCCATACTACAATTGTCAACAAGAGGGTTTAATTTGTGTGTTAGTTTTTATCTCATTATTCATAACTATGAAGTGCATGATACTCCTGCCAAGAATTCACTTAACGCGATCGTGACTAGAACCCTTCACTATTTGTAAATATAAGTTTGTAACTATTAGGTGAAACTCCCTTATATTTTAGCATCAAATCCCTGCATGAAAACTAAGTGTGCACCCTCAATTGACATACAAGAATAAGTTATCAATCAAGCACTTAAGTAAATTGCATTCACGATTTACGAAATCATAACTGGAAGTAATCAATTCATATTGCAAATATGTTCATGGCTTTGAAATTCCCCCTAGCGAAAACGAGTTTAGCTCCTCATGTTCGCAATTAAATAAAGACAATTAAATTTAAACATTGAAAACAAAGTAGAAGACACCTAAAACACTCCAGCAATCCAAACTTGAATGGCAAGCACGTCCAAGGTTCATTCTCCTTCTTCTTTGCTGTGGCACAAGGTGTGGGTGAAGGTTTGAGTGATGAATTGTATGAGAGAATGGCTGAAAGTAAGAATGCTAGCGAATGGATGGGTGGTGTTCTCCCTTTGGTGCGGCAAGGGTTTTTATTTAAAGCGGAAGGAAGGAGCACGACTAGGAATTAAATTGGGAAAGGTTTAAGACTCCAAATCCTCCAAGAAAAGGGTAACAAATCAGAATCCCAAGAAGAAAAGGGTAAGTGATATGTAGCAGGCCTAGAAAGAAAGGGGAATGTGACTTCCTTGCACGGCAAGGAAAGATTCCATACAGATTTGGTGCGGCAACCTATTTTGACTGGGAATAACCTTCCAAAATCTTCTAAGAAAGTGTCCTAATATCTTTAGGAAGCCTCCTTGTGGCTGGGACCTTGGTAGATTAGGATTAGGAAAGGTTAAGTCAAAATAAGGTAATTTCCCTAACATTCCTTCTTTCTTGCTGACTTTCCTTATCTTCCTTTTTCTTGAATTAATTCTTTCATCTCTCTAGCATATTCCTAGCCTCTTTTGGACCCTTTCTTCAACAACCAATACTTGTGAGCTCATTCTCACTTATTTGAAACTCTTTTTCTTTCTTTTCACAACTTTTATTTTCTTATTTTTTTCTTCTTCTTTTTCACGTTTTTCTCTTACTTTGGCACACAAAACACAAATTTTGAAAACCCTTCCCCCACACTTGTTCTTCTGCATATTGTAGATCAAAAGGAATTCCCTCTAAGTCATGCTTCATTATCCTTTAAGAATAAGGGTATGGAAAGTCCTATACTAAGCTAGGTAAGGATAATGTGGCTAACAAAGAAAATAGGCTGAATAAGGTTCAAAAGTGGTTAAACCTACAAAACAAATGAAAAAGGGGGTATGGCTGTTTGGCTCTGGTTTAACTAAACAACTTCATCTTGTTATGTGTTATGCAATTCAATGTCATGCTTTGAATGAAACGGGTATGAGTTCTAGTATTTGGATCTATAATGATGAAAACGCATTCTAAGTAGCAACCAAGCAAAGAAATAATGAGATCATGCAACGAATTTAGAAAACAAAAACATCACAGATTAATAACTCTCCAAAAGAAGTATAGGCTCAAGTCTCTTAGGGTTGTAGCATTAGTTTGAGTTTCTTCCTTCAAGCATGTTACAAAAACTGATTTTTTTCCTTTGTGATTACATTTGAATTCGTAAACGACAACTACAACTAAGCATAAACCAAAGAGCATATCAAACTTCCATCCATGTTCGTAACTTTCTTTAACAGTCATGCAATTAAAAACCAAATCCTCATCATTGTGTTGGAAGGTACCCTAAAACACAAACAAAAACACAAAAACAACTCTAAAAACGACTCTTTTTGGCTTTTTCAAAACTTTGTCGAATTATTTTTCAAATTTTCGTATTTTTCTTTCAAAACACATTAAAACACTTCGAATTTTTACCCCCCCCAACACTTAAACCAAACATTGTCCTCAATGTTTCAAACATAGACTCACACACAAGCAACCAAACAAACAACAAACTAATCTTGGCAAATTAAATGCAGTAAAGAGAAGGTTTTAGGAATGCAAATCTGGTTGTGGAGCGATTCCTAGGTCTTCCTTATTTGAACGCATGGGTTGCCACCCAAGCAGCGCTTGCTTTAACATCTTCTAGCCAGAAGGCTTCAAAAGGTGTCCATTCACTTTGAATTCATGTCTGGTCATGAAACTTTGAATTTGGAATGCACCATAGGGAAAGACATTAGTAACAACAAAAGGACCAACCCATGTAGAACGTAACTTACCTGGAAACAATCGAAGGCGAGAGTTGAAAAGTAACACTTTCTGCCCAATTGAGAATGTCTTTCTACGAATCATCTTATCATGGAATGCCTTTGTTTTCTCCTTGTAAATACGAGCATTCTCATAAGCCTCGTGCCTAATCTCCTCAAGCTCATTCAATTGAAGCTTCCTATGAAGTCCAGCCGCATCTATGTCCATATTGAATGTTTTGACTGCCCAATATGCTTTGTGCTCCAATTCCACGGGGAGATGGCATGGTTTCACATAGATGAGCTGAAATGGAGACATCCCAATTGGTGTTTTGTAAGATGTACGATACGCCCATAATGCATCATCCAAACGCAAGCTCCAATCCTTCCGAGTTGGTCTAACTGTCTTCTCCAAAATCTGCTTGATTTCGAGATTAGAAACTTCAGCTTGCCCACTTGTTTGAGGATGATAGGGTGTTGAAACCTTATGCGTGACGTTATACTTCTTAAGCAGTACCTTGATGGTTCGATTACAAAAATGAGAGCCCCTATCACTGATAAGTACTCGCGGCATTCCAAACCTTGCAAATATGTTAGTTTTAACAAAATCTGCAACTGATATGAGCATATTTATGTGACTTAGTTAGCTTGTTTCTTGGCATTTATGTTGTTAGTTCTTAGTTATTTATGTATTTTAAGCTATTTTCGTGTGTTTGTAGGTTTAAAGGACTAAAGTGGCAAGAAAGTACATTTTGGTGCCTTTTGGAGCAGTTTTGGGCATGGAATGGATAGCATATGCTTGGAGCAAAGTGGATGGACGAAATTGAAGACCTAAAGAGGCTAGGAATGTGTTTAAATGAAGGAAGAAAAGGAATCCAGCAAGAAGAAGGATTGACAAGTCAAACTTACCTTATTTTGACTTAGTCAACTCTTAATCCTAATCTATCAAGGTTCCAGCTACAAAGAAGTGTCGTAAATACTTTAGGAAACTTAATTATATGTTTCCCCTTTCCTAAACCCCTTGCCGTATATCTCTTTACCCTTTCTTCCAAACTATGCCACATAATTGCCTTTCCCTTTCTCTCTAGGACCTGCTGCACCCTACTTACCCTTTTTCCTATTGGGATCTGATTTGTTACCCTTTTTCTGGAGGATTTGGAGTCCTAAACCTTTCCAATTTAATTCTAAGTTGTGCCCTTTCTTTCCCTTATAAATAAAGAGCCTTGCCGTACATCAAAGCTCTTTGGACCATTCTACACACTTTCTGCAGAAAATACACCCTCCATCCTTCACCATAACTCACCTACATCCATCCACCACCACAAATCACTACTAAAACTCACCACCAATCCCTTGTGCCGTAACAAAGGAGAAGAAGGAGAGCTTTTGGACGTTTTGGCATTCAATTTGGATTGCTGGAGCGTTTAGGTGTTTTCCTTCTTTTGTTTTCAATGTATAAATCTGTTTACCTTTGTTTTACGATTATGAGGAACTAAGCCCTTTTGGCTAGGGGCTATTCAATACCATGAACATACTTGCAATATAAATTGATTACATTCAGTTGTGATTTCATAAATTGTGAATGCAATTTGCTTAACTGCTTGATTGATAACTTATTCTTGTATGTTGATTCAGAGGGCACGCTTAGTTTGCATGCATGAATTTGACGCTAGAATATAAAGGAGTTTCACCTAATCGTTACAAACTTATATTTACAAGTAGTGGAGGTCGCTTATAAACAATCGCGTTAAGTGAATTCCTAGCAGGAGTATCATGCGTTCATAGTTACGAATGCCTTGTCAATGCTTATGATTTTCATAGAACTTAATGATCTTTGATATGTATCTCTATTATACGTTCATGTAGGGGACTGGATGTGAAAATTACTTGACACTCAAATTAAAACCCTATCGACGTAGTATATGAAAGTAGGGATCGTTTTAGGCCGGGGATTAGAAGGGATGCTAATCTACACAATTTAAACTCTAAAACACTAAACTAGACTCTTATGACTCAAAACTGACCAAATTGACTCAAAACACACAAACTAAGCTAAATAGACTCAAAACGGATACTAGAGAGTGAATTGGACAAATTCTAGACTAGTAAGACTCAAAACACAGAAAGGGGACAGATTTGGACGAATTTGACAAAACTAAAACACAAATAAGAACTGAGGGGGTTTTTGGACGAATTTGACAAAACTAAGTAAATTGCAGCAAACAAAATATGTTAAAACGAAATTAAGGTGAATTCAAGGGTGAAAAGCTAGTTAGAGGATCCTTCTCCACACATGAAACATATGCATACAAATTGATTTCCAGTATTGTTTCTTTAAACCATGAATGACAATACCCCAAATTAATCGTGAATGCACAAATTAACTCTCAGATTTTCCTTAATTCGTTGAATTGGATGGATAACGCATCGACAATCAAATTATTCTTATCAAGTTCCCTACATGGAATATGCATAATAGAGATACATTCAAAGATCATTAAGTTCCATGAAAATCATAAGCATTGACAAGGCATTCGTAACTATGAAAAGCATGATGATACTCCTACCATGGATTCACTTAACACGATTGTGACTAGCAACCTTTACTACTCATAAATATAAGTTCATAACAATTAGGTGAAATTCCCTTATATTTTAGAATCAGATTCATGCATGCAAACTAAGTGTGCACCCTTAACCCACATACAAGAATAAGTTTTAATCAAACAGATAAGTGAATCGCATTCATGTTTTACGAAACAATAACTGGAGGTAATCAATTCATATTAAACATATGTCCATGGCTTCGAATTCACCTCTAACTAGGAAAAACTTAGTTACACATGTTCATAACAATTGAAAAGCAATCTGAAATAAACATTGAAACTAAAACAAGGGAAGAAAGAACTCAGGAAGTCTCCAATGGTTGCAGGTTGATGCGGCACAAGGTCCTCCTCCAATGGAAGCCACGGCAAAGTTTTCCTCATCTCCTTCTTGCTGAAAAGGGTGTTTCTATGTATGGATGGTGATGGCTACGAATTATGGTGTGGTATAGGGGGTGTTGTAACCTGCGGCAACCCCCTAATTCTGTATATATAGGCACCACAAACCCTAGGGTAATCAGATTAGGACTTGGACTCAGCATAAGCAAGGGATTAGGACCCTAGGTGCGGCAGAATGTGTGAATCCTTTAGGAAAAAAGATTATAGCCCAATTGATTTCTGAAAAGGATTTGTAGAACCCAAATCCACAAGGAAATAGGCTAACAAATCAGAATCTGAGGGGGAAAGGGATAGGGAATGCACGGCATAGAGGGATAAGGCAGGGAATGCCTTGCAAGGCAAGGAAAAAACCTTCTAGAGAGGAGGGAGGCGCCAGATTTATAGGACAAGGGATAAGACTTCTAGAAATCAGGTTTTAAGTCTCCTAAACTGAAATTAAATCTCTTTTGTAGCTGAAAACAAGGTAGGATAAGATTAGGATAAGATAAGATAGGGTTTGGATAAGATAAGGTAGTTTGGATAATGTTTTGGATAATTCCCCTTCTTTATAGCTGATTCCTTATCTTCTTTATCTTTGACTTCTTTCTTCCCTCATTTTAGCTGATTTCAAGCCTTTGTATCTTCAATTTCGTCCATCAACTTGCCTCCATGCTTGCACTACCCAATCTTGGCCCAAAAATGCTCTAGAATGCTCCAAATTGCTTCTTTTTGCCATCTTGACACTTAGAACCTACAAACACACGAAAATAGCTTAAAATACAAAATTAACTAAGAACTAACGACATAAATGCATGAAAACAAGCTAACTAAGTCGCATAAATATGCTCCTATCAAATTCCCCCACACTTAGCTTTTGCTAGTCCTCAAGCAAAATGAAACAAAACAAACAAACCAACAAACTAGACCTTCCAACGTTCACCTCACGGATTTCCAACATACATGACATATTCAAGATCATCATAACCATAGATTTTAGTCATCCCCACCCTTCAGTACATACTTAATCATAGTCACCATTCATTAGCTCGCATTTAACCAATTAAAACAATGTTTTGAATGTAGTAACATGCCTTAGAGAATTCACTCAATTCCTCACAAGGTATACACTCTATTTTCACACAGAATTTCTAACTACACTCCCTACACTAGGTATATGTGAGAAGATTGATGTAAACAAGAAAACTAGTACTCACATATGTCATAACAAAGAAGGAACTTTCTGGAATTAATAAGCATGTATATATATGATCTCATGAATAGAATGCTACTACTTAGACGCGAGAACCAGGGATACCATATGCTCATACCAATCCCAAACTCCACATATTGGAACACACAACATTCAAGATTGAAGTATAGGGTTGTAACGGGGCTAGGGGTACTAGCTAACAAAGAAAGGAAAGGAAAACAAACGTTCTTAAAGCAATAGCAAGCAAAGCAATGAAATCAACACTTAGAATTCACTTTTGAATCCAGCAACCAACTTTGAACACAAAGGGAAGATTCATACAACTTTTAGGGCCAGATTCAATCTTTTGGACCCTTTCTTCAACAACCAACACTTGTGAGCTCATTCTCACTTGTTTCTCAACTCTTTTTCTTTCTTTTCTTTTCTTTTCACGTTTTTCCTTTCTTTGTTTTTTTTTTCTTTTTTTCGTGCCCTTTCTCTTTGGCACACAAAACCTTCCCCCACACTTGTTTTTCTGCATAATATCGATCAAAAGGAATTCCCTCTAAGTCATGCTTCACTATCCTTTAAGAACAAGGGTATGGATAGTCCTATTCTAGGCTAGGTAAGGATAATGTGGCTAACAAAGAAAATTAGGCTAAACAAGGCTCAACGGGGTTAAACCTACAAATCATAATGCAAAGGGTGAAGGCTTTTTAGCTCTGGTTTAAACTAAACAACTTCATCCTGTTATTTGTTATGCTAATCAATTTCATGCTTTGAATGAAACGGACATGAGTTCTAGTATCTAGAACTATATGATGAAACGCATTCTAAGTAGCAACCAAGCAAAGAATTATGAGATCATGCAACGACTTTAGAAAACAAGAATGTCAAGATTAATAACTCTCCAAATAAACGTTTTAAGCTCAAGTCTCTCAGGGATGTAGCGTTAGTTTAAGTTCCTTCCTTCAAGCATGTTACAAAAACTGATTTTTTTTTCCTTTTTGATTGAACATGAATTCATGATAACCATAATCAAGCATAAACCAGAGAGCAATTCAAACTTCCATCCATGTTTATAACTTTCCTCAATAGTCATGCAATTAAAAACCGAATCCTCATCATTGTGTTGGAAGGTACCCTAAGACACAAACAAACACACAAAAACGACTCTTTTTGTATTTTTCAAACTTTTTTCAATTTTTTCTTTTTTTTCGGATTTTCTGCTCAAGACACATAAAAACACTTCAAAACACACTAAAAACTCTTAAAAACAGTGAGAAACAACTTTAGAAGTGATGGGTGACAAAATCCTACGAATTTTCATGAAAAACACTTTGTTTACCCCCCCCCCCCCCACACACTTAAACCAAACATTGTCCTCAATGTTTTAGACATAGACTCACACATAAGCAAGCAAACAACACAACTACAAGCATGACAAATATGGCAAAGTAAAAGCAGTAAAGAGAAGGGTTAAAGAACGCAAATCTGGTTTTTGGAGCTAGAATTCCATCTTGTCCTCGTTTGAACACATGGGTTGCCTCCCAAGAAGCGCTTGCTTTAACGTCTTCCAGCCGGACGCTACCTCCTTTTAAGCTTGAATAGGGCCAATGGCATGGAGGGGTACATTCTCCACGACATGCTCCTCAAAATACTCATACATGGGCTCTATGAATGGACGGGGATAGTAATCCTTCCTGATTGGGGTGTTGAGCATTCTAAAGTCAATGTAATCATTCCCACCAGCTTGTATTCGATTGGGGACCTGCACCATACAAGGTAACAACCTATTAGTTGAAATTGGAATCGAAATTGGAATAGGTGGCTCACCAATGTACTGCAATGAAGTGGCAGCACTATGAACAAATGCATATGGGGTGCTCTCGGCCAGATTTGGGGGTTTAAGGGTTGTGGCCCTGCAATCCTTGTGCTTCACTCCAATTCCCTCTTCGTTGGTGGTTCGAAATACATCCTTCTTGATTGGTGCTGAACGTTCCTGCCCTTTATTTATTTTTACATCAATGACGAAACAAGAACGAACGTCATTAGTATTCTCAACAGATTCAGAAATATTAAAATTAATCATATCACCACCAAACGCCATAGTTACTGCTCCCTTGGCCACGTCAATCTTGGTTTGAGCAGTTTTCATGAAAGGTCGTCCAAGTAAGAGTGGCGATGGTGGAGAGTGGGCTGAGTCCTCCATATCAAGCACATAGAAATCTGCAGGAAAAATCAAGTGGTCTACCTGCACCAAAACATCTTCCAAAACTCCTTTCGGATATACATTAGATCGATCGGCTAATTGAATAATAACACCATCATTTTTAAGCTCCCCTAGATTCATGGATGCATAAACAGAATATGGCATGACATTTATTGATGCACCTAAATCTAGCATAGCGTGGCCAAACCTTGTATTACCAATTACACAAGGTATTGTGAAACTACCTGGATCTTTGCATTTAGATGGCAGCTTTCTTTGCAACATTGCAGAGACATTCTCACTTACATGTACCACCTCTTTCTCCCGAATCCGTTTCCTTGTTGTGCAAAGCTTCTTCAAAAACTTAGCGTACTTCGGGATTTGCTTTATAGCATCAAGGAGTGGGATATTGACATGCACCTTCCTAAAGGTCTCTAGAATGTCTTGTTCATTCTCTTCGTTCCTAGCTTGCATAAACCTGCTAGGGAAAGGCAAATTTGGTGGAATTAGGTTAGAATGAGTCAAATTTGAACCACCCTTACGTGAATTGGATAGTGTGGAAGGCTTAGGGGGCTGCGGCAAGGATAGTTCCTTCCTTGCCGTGGGCTTGTCTTGCTCCTCCTCTTCAATCAGCAACTTTGCATCTTCTTTTTGGCTTGATTTGGATGGTTGTGGGTCAGTTCCAACTTCTTTTCCACTTCTCAACATGATGGCTTTAGCGGTTTCAAATCCTCCCTTTGGATTCACAATGGTTGAACTAGGAAGTTTACCTTCTTCTCGAAACTGCCCAAGGAACTCTGAAATCTGCCCTATTTGCTTCTTCATGTCGCTCATCTCCTTGTCTTGATTCGCTATTTGATTATTTTGATTTTGTAATCCCTGCGCTACAGAAGTTAGTAGTTGAATAGCTTGATCATTATCAAATAGCGAACCTGAGTTTGGTTGAGCAGATTGTGGTTGAAGTTGCATTGGTTCGAATGGCCTTTGATAGAACCCAGGAGTTTGCTGTCTAAATCCACCTTGTTGTTGAGGTTGTTGAGGCTCCCTCCACTTGAAGTTTGGGTGATCTCTCCAGCCCGGATTGTAAGTATTGGAGTATGGATCATTCCATGGCTGATTTTGGCCTTGATAGCCCACGACATTGGCACTTTCCCATCCTTCATTCTCTATCAATTGAGGGCATTGATCATTGAGATGCCCCTACATAGAGCACACTCCACATATGGCCGGACCTTGCACTTTGGTTCCATCAATAACCTGTGACAAAAGAAGGGTGAGATTAGCCATTTGAGATTGCAATTCTGAAATTGCACTTACCTTATTCACATGTTGTTGCCGTGGGGGGTCCCTTTGTCCAACACCTTCGTATTGTTGTGCATTCAAGGCTCAGTTTGTAATTAAGATCTTGGCAGCCACCGGGGTTTTGTCAACCAAGGCACCTCCCGCCGAAGCATCAAGCATTTGTCTCTTAATTGGAAGAAGTCCTTCGTAGAAATATTGAATTAAAAGCTCTTCCTTCATTTGGTGTTATGGGCAGGATGCAACTAGGGCCTTAAAACGCTCATAATATGCTGGAAAAGATTCTCCATGGCTTTGTTCAATGCCATTAATTCTCTTCCTCAAAAGAATAACTCTCGAAGTTGGGAAGAATTTCTCTAAAAACGCTCTTTTCATGCTTTCCCAAGAAGTGACCGTTCCAGGTGCCAAGTCGAATAACCAATCCTTACCATTTTCAAATAGAGAGAATGGAAAGGCTTTCATCTTCAGAATATTCCCATCTACGTTGATTGGTGTCATGCTTGAGCACACCACCTAAAATTCCTTCAAATGCTTGTTTGGATCTTCCATGGACAGCCCATGGTACTTAGGAATGTGATGCAACAAGCTTGACTTCAATTCAAACTCATCAGTCTTGCCTTGAGCCGCCCTAGGATATTGAATGCATAAGGGCACGTCATTGTCAAGTCCTGAGGCTGAAAGCTCTTTGATTGTACGATCATCCACAGCCATTGTTTGTTCTTCCTCTTCCTCTTCTTCAAACTCAGATTCGGAACTAGAACTAGTACCTACAACTAAGAAAACAAAACGAACTCAGAAAACAAAGAAAAACAAAAACAAAAGCTAACTAAAACATACGGCAGAAACTAGGGAGATTAGCAAGTTTGCTAATCCCCAGCAACGGCGCCAAAATTTGATGTGAAAATTACTTGACACTCAAATTAAAACCCTATCGACGTAGTATATGAAAGTAGGGATCGTTTTAGGTCGGGGATTAGAAGGGATGCTAATCTACACAATTTAAACTCTAAAACACTAAACTAGACTCTTATGACTCAAAACTGACCAAATTGACTCAAAACACACAAACTAAGCTAAATAGACTCAAAACAGATACTAGAGAGTGAATTGGACAAATTCTAGACTAGTAAGACTCAAAACACAGAAAGGGGACAGATTTGGACGAATTTGACAAAACTAAAACACAAATAAGAACTGAGGGGGCTTTTGGACGAATTTGACAAAACTAAGTAAATTGCAGCAAACAAAGTAAGTTAAAACGAAATTAAGGTGAATTCAAGGGTGAAAAGCTAGTTAGAGGATCCTTCTCCACATATGAAACATATGCATACAAATTGATTTCCAGTATTGTTTCTTTAAACCATGAATGACAATACCCCAAATTAATCGTGAATGCACAAATTAACTTTCAGATTTTCCTTAATTCGTTGAATTGGATGGATAACGCATCGACAATCAAATTCTTCTTATCAAGTTCCCTACATGGAATACGCATAATAGAGATACATTCAAAGATCATTAAGTTCTATGAAAATCATAAGCATTGACAAGGCATTTGTAACTATGAAAAGCATGATGATACTCCTGCCATGGATTCACTTAACACGATTGTGACTAGCAACCTTTACTACTCATAAATATAAGTTCATAACAATTAGGTGAAATTCCCTTATATTTTAGCATCAGATTCATGCATGCAAACTAAGTGTGCACCCTTAACCCACATACAACAATAAGTTTTAATCAAACAGATAAGTGAATCGCCTTCATGTTTTACGAAACAATAACTGGAGGTAATCAATTCATATTAAACGTATGTCCATGGCTTCGAATTCACCTCTAACTAAGAAAAACTTAGTTACACATGTTCATAACAATTGAAAAGCAATCTGAAATAAACATTGAAACTAAAACAAGGGAAGAAAGAACTCAGGAAGTCTCCAATGGTTGCAGGTTGCTGCAGCACAAGGTCCTCCTCCAATGGAAGCCACGGCAAAGCTCTCCTCCTCTCCTTCTTGTTGAAAAGGGTGTTTCTGTGTATGGATGGTGATGGCTACAAATTATGGTGTGGTATAGGGGGTGTTGTAACCTGCGGCAACCCCCTAATTCTGTATATATAGGCACCACAAACCCTAGGGTAATCAGATTAAGACTTGGACTCAGCATAAGCAAGGGATTAGGACCCTAGGTGCGGCAGAATGTGTGAATCCTTTAGGAAAAAGGATTATAGCCCAATTGATTTCTGAAAAGGATTTGTAGAACCCAAATCCACAAGGAAATAGGCTAACAAATCAGAATCTGAGAGGGAAAGGGATAGGGAATGCACGACATAGAGGGATAAGGCAGGGAATGCCTTGCAAGGCAAGGAAAAAACCTTCTAGAGAGGAGGGAGGCGCCAGATTTATAGGACAAGGGATAAGACTTCTAGAAATCAAGTTTTAAGTGTCCTAAACTGAAATTAAATCTCTTTTGTAGCTGAAAACAAGGTAGGATAAGATTAGGATAAGATAAGATAAGATAAGGTTTGTATAAGATAAGGTAGTTTGGATAATGTTTTGGATAATTCCCCTTCTTTATAGCTGATTCCTTATGTTCTTTATCTTTGACTTCTTTCTTCCCTCATTTTAGCTGATTTCAAGCCTTTGTATCTTCAATTTCGTCCATCAACTTGCCTCCATGCTTGCACTACCCAATCTTGGCCCAAAAATGCTCTAGAATGCTCTAAATTGCTTTTTTTTGCCATCTTGACACTTAGAACCTACAAACACACGAAAATAGCTTAAAATACAAAATTAACTAAGAACTAACGACATAAATGCATGAAAACAAGCTAACTAAGTCGCATAAATATGCTCCTATCAGGACTATTGAAGAATAATTTTGTTGCATATGCGTTCATCCAATTCAATGACTTTAGGAAAATCTGATGGTTAATTTGTGCGTTCACGATTAACTTGGGGTGTTCAGGTTCATGGTTTATTGAAAGAGTAACTGGAAATCGATTTTTATGCAAGTGTGTCATATGTGGAGAAGAACACTCTAGCTAGTCCATTATCCATTCAAAAACATCCAATTTCGTGCAAATCTGTGTAGTTCTAGTTTTTGTTTTTGTTTTTACTTAAATTCGTCCAAAACCAATGCCCCCTTTAATTAAGTGTGTTAGATTAGTTAAAAGTGTGTTTAATTCTGTCCAATTTAGTGTTTTGTGTCTAGTTAGTCCTTTGAGTTTATTTTCGTCCAAATCAGTCCCTAGTGTCTTATTTGAGTCAATTTGGCTATTTTAAGCTATTTTGAGTCTTTTAAGTTTGTTTTGAGTCTTTAGAGTCTAGTTAAGTGTTTTTAAGTTTGTTTTTGTGTTTTTAAGTCAGTTTAGAGTTGATTAGCAATCCCTTCTAATCCCAGGCCTAGAACGATCCCTACTTGCATCTTTACTACAACTATCAACAACAGGGTTTAATTTGTGTGTTATTTTACATCGCATCAAATTTTTGGCGCTGTTGCTGAGGATTAGCAACTTTGCTAATCCCCCTTTGTTTCTTTTTCGTGTCTTTTGTTTTAGTTGCTGACTTTGTTTCTATTTATGTCTTTTACTTTTGATATTTGATATAGTTTTCATTCTTTGATTTCAGGTACTAGAGTAGTAAGACATGGATTTTGCCAACATTCAAGCTTAATTGGCGAATCATACTTCTCAATTGTCACAGATTGCCGAAAGAACTTCAATGCACACTGCCTCTACATTTGATGTACCCTATGGGCAAGGACATCAAACTCATCAATTCACTGCGAACGGAGGTGCTTGGGGTTATTAATTCCATGACCAATCAAGGGACAACATGTTTTCCAACACTTATAATTCAGATTTGAGTGATCATCCAAACTCTATATGGTGGGAATCTCAACAAGTTCAACCCGAAGGATATTGGCAGCCATATGAGGAGTTTTATTCAAGACCTATGCAGCCCCTACAACCTTCCCCACAACAATTCCAATCGAATTCAAGTATGTGATGCGATGTAAAACAGCACACAAATTAAACCCTCTTGTTGACAATTGTAGTAAAGATGCAAGTAGGGATCGTTCTGGACCGTGGATTAGGAGGGATTGCTAAAACACTTGAAACTGACTTAAAAACGTAAAACTAAGTTTAAAACACTAAACTAGACTCAAAGAATGCAAAACTAGACTCTAGGGACTCATAACTACTAAATTGACTCAAAACAGCTTAAAACGAGCTAAAAGACTCAAAACAGACTCTAGGGATGAATTTGAAACTATGAAGACTCAAAACACTTAAAAACACAAAGTTAGGCAGATTCCAACTAGTTTGACACACAAAAGTAACGGGGATTGGGTTTTGGACGAATTTAAAACAAAACAAGTAAACTAAAGACTAAGATAGATTTAAGCACGAAATTGGTGTTTTGAATGGATGATGGGCTGGCTAGAGTGTCCTTCTCCACACATGACACACTCACATACAAATTGATCTCCAGTTGGTTTTTCAATAAACCATGAACCTCAATGCCCCAGATTAACCGTGATGCACTAATTAGCCTTCTGATTTTCCTTAAGTTATTGAATTGGACGGACAACGCATACAACAACCCAAAACATTCTTCACAAGTCCCCTACATGAACTGCATAATAGAGATACAAGCAAAGATCATTAAGCTTCATGAAAATCATAAGCATTGACAAAACACTCGTAACTATGAACTACATGATACTTATGCTAGGAATTTACTTAACACGATCGTTTATAAGCGACCTCCACTACTTATGAATATAAGTTCATAACGATTAGGTGAAACTCCCTTATATTCTAGCATCGAATTCAAGCATGCAAACTAAGTATGCATCCTTAATCAACATACAAGAATAAGTTATCAATCAAGCAGTTAAGTAAATTGCATTCACGATTTATGAAATCACAACTGGAAGTAATCAATTGTCACATCCCGGCCCGGGGTGGATCACTTCCCGGGCCCGCTCCACCACCGTAGCATGTTATTGTTCGCTTTGGGCTTACCATTCCCTCACAGTTTTGTTTGGCAACTCACGAGCAACTTCCCAGTGGGTCACCCATCATAGGAGTGCTCTAGCCCCCTTCTCGCTTAACTTCGGAGTTCCGATGGAACCCGAAGCCAGTGAGTTCCCAAAAGGCCTCGTGCTAGGTAGGGATGAGAATATACATTAAAGGATCACTCCACTGGGCAATGTGGGATGTTACAATCCACCCCCCTTAGGGGCCCGATGTCCTCGTCGGCACACTTCCAGCCAGGAATTAGCTCTGATACCAATTGGTCACATCTCGCCCCGGGGTGGATCACTTCCTAGGCCTGCTCCACCACCATAGCACGATATTGTCCGCTTTGGGCTTACCATTCCCTCACGATTTTGTTTGGGAACTCACGAGCAACTTCCTAGTAGGTCACCCATCATGGGAGTGCTCTAGCCCCCTTCTCGCTTAACTTCGAAGTTCCGATGGAACCTGAAGCCAGTGACCTCCCAAAAGGCCTCGTGCTAGGTAGGGATGAGAATATACATTAAAGGATCACTCCCCTGGGCGATGTGGGATGTTACATCAATTCATATTGCAAATATACTCATGGTTTCGAATTCCCTCCTAGCCAAGAGGGGTTTAGTTCCCCATAATCGCAAAACAAAGGTGAACAGATTTATACATTGAAAACAAAAGAAAGAAAACACCTAAACGCTGCAGCGATCCAAACTAAACAGCAAGCACGTCCAAGAACTTTCCTTCCCTTCCTTTGTTGCAGTACAAGGTTGGAGTGATGGTTTTGGTAGTTATGTGTGGTGGTGGATGGATGTAGGTGAGTTATGGTGAAGGATAGAGGGTAGATTTTTGGTAGAAAGTGTGTAGAGTGGTCCAGCGAGCCCTCTAATGTGCAACAAGGCTCTTTATTTATAAGGGAAAGAAAAGCATGACTTAGAATTAAATCGGAAAGGTTTAGGACTCCAAATCCTCCAGAAAAAGGGTAACCAATCAGAATCCCAATAGGAAGAAAGGGTAAGTAGGGTGAAGTAGGTCCTAGAGAGAAAGGGAAAGGCAATTATGTGGTAGATTTTGGAAGAAAGGGTAAGGAGATATGCGGCAAGGGGTTTAGGAAAGGGGAAACATATAATTAAGTTTCCTAAAGTATTTAGGACACTCCTTTGCAGCTGGAACCTTGATAGATTAGGATTAAGAGTTGACTAAGTCAAAATAAGGTAAGTTTGACTAGTCAATCCTTCTCCTTGCTGGATTCCTTTTCTTCCTTGAATTAATTATTCCTTCTTTTAAACACATTCCTAGCTTCTTTAGATCTTCAATTTCGTCCATCCACTTTGTTCCAAGCATATGCTATCCATTCGATGCCCAAAACTGCTCCAAAAGGCACCAAAATGCACTTTCTTGCCATTTTAGCCCTTTAGACCTACAAACACATGAAAATAGCTTAAAATACATAAATAACTAACAACTAACAACATAAATGCCAAGAAACAAGCTAACTAAATCGCATAAATATGCTCCTATCAAATACCCCCACACTTAGCTTTTGCTAGTCCTCGAGCAAAACAAACAAAAGAAACAAAACACAATCTAATCCTTCCAACATTTACCTCTGGGATTTCCAATGCACATGACATATTAAAAATCATCACTTACATAGATTTTGGTCATCCTTACACTTGAACTCATACTTAATTACAGTCACCATTCACTAGTTCACAATTAATCAATTAAAACAACATTTTGAATGTAGTAACATGCCTTAGAGAATTCCCTCAATTCCTTACTAGATAAACACTCAATTTTCACTCAGATTTTCAGACTACACTCCCTACACTAGGTATATGTGAGAAGATTGGTGTAAACATGAAAACTAGTACTCACATATGTTGTAACTAAGAAAGCATTTTTCTGGAGTTATTAATGCATGTATATATATGATCTCATGAACGGAATGCTACTACTTAGATGCAAGAACCATGGATTCCATATGCTCATACCAATTCCAAACTCCACATATTGAAACATGTAACACTCAAGATAGAAGTGTAAAGGTTGTAACGGGGCTAAGGGTATTGGCTAACAAAGAAAGATAAAGAAAAACAAAGCTTCTTAAAGAAATAGTAAGCAAAGTAATGAAATTGACACTTAGAATTCACTTTTGAATGCAGAAATCAACTTTAAACACAAAGGAAGATTCATGCAACATTTAGGGTCAAATTCAAACTTTTGGATCCTTTCTTCAACAACCAACACATGTGAGCTTATTTTCACTTATTTTTCAACTCTTTTTCATTCTTTTCACAATTTTTCTTTTTCTTTTTCCACGAATTTTCTTTTCTTTTGAAACACAAAATGTAGAACTGAGCTTAAAACAACCATTCCTTCCCCCACACTTGATTTTCTGCATAATGTAGATCAAAAGGAATTCATTCTAAGTCATGCTTCACTATCCTTTAAGAACAAAGGGTATGGATAGTCCTAATCTAGGCTAGGTAAGGATAATGTGGCTAACAAAGAAAATAGGCTAAATAAAGCTCAAAATGGTTAAACCCACAATACATATGAAATAGGGGGGGTATGGCTGTTTGGCTATGGTGGCAACTAAACAACTTCATCTTGATATGTGTTATGCAATTCAAGATCATGCTTTGAATGAAACGGATATAAGTTCTAGTATTTGGTTCTATAATGATGAAAATGCATTCCAAGTAGCAACTAAGCAAAGAATTAATGAGACCATGCAACGACTTTAGAAAACAAGAAATCACAGATTAATAACTCTCCAAAGAAGGTAAAGGCTCAAGTCTCACAGGGATGTAGCATTAGTTTGAGTTCCTTCCTTCAAGCATGTTCCAAAAACTGATTTTATCCTTTTGTGATCACATGTGAATTCGTAAACAACAACTACAACTAAGCACAAACCAATAGCATATCAAACTTCCATCCATGTTCGTAACTTTCTTTAACAGTCATGCAATTAAAAACCAAATCCTCATCATTGTGTTGGAAGGTACCTAAGACACAAACACACAAAAACGACTCTAAAAACACTTCAAAAACTGATTTTTTTTTTCAAATTTTCGTAATTGTACTTCAAGACACACAAAAACACCTCAAAACATACTAAAAGCACTTAAAAACAATGAGAAACAACTTTATAAGTGATAGGTGATAAAATCCCACGAATTTTGCATCAAAAACACTTTGTTACCCCCCCCCCCCCCCCCACACTTAAATCAAACATTGTCCTCAATGTTTCAAGCATATACTCACAAAAAGCAAACAAACAAACAACTAACTAAGCAAGGCAAGATAAATGCAGTAAAGAGAAGGGTTTAGGAATGCAAATCTGGTTATTGGGTGATTCCTAGAACTTCCTTCATTGAATGCATGGGTTGCCTCCCAAGAAACGCTTGCTTTAACGTCA
The DNA here is from genome assembly GCA_024362995.1 of Heteromeles arbutifolia. Classification (NCBI taxonomy): domain Eukaryota; kingdom Viridiplantae; phylum Streptophyta; class Magnoliopsida; order Rosales; family Rosaceae; genus Heteromeles; species Heteromeles arbutifolia. The sequence continues at coordinate 28,507,919 of JANCRC010000002.1, read as the reverse complement.
TGCAGCCGGACGAAAGCTCAAATTAAACTTCATTGGAGGCCAACGCATGGAATTTATCTTTGGAGGGGAGGTGATATTTGAAATGATCCGGCAATGGTTTAAATTCTAGTGTGGGTACCTGAATCATCAACAACCTGTTAGTAGAAAACAAAATTGAAATTGGAGAAGATGGCTTACTTGTTTGCTCCGACAAGAACTCAAGGACGAACACCACTTCTTTGAAAGTTTCAGGGACTTTGAACTTGGCCAGATTTACTATGATGGTTGTGACTTGTCCCGTGTCATCAAACTCAACTTCTTTGGGCTTTGTTGTCTCATGTACAGCCTTTTTGATGCATTCTTGATACTCTACAGCCATTTCTTTCTCTTGAATCATTCTTCTTGATGTACCAGGTTCTTTAAGAAATTCAACACATTCTGGAATTTGATTTGGTGTATCAAGAATTGGGATATCACTTTGCACCTTTGGAAAGGCTTCCATGATGTCTTTTTCACTTTCTTCGTCCTTAGAAATCATGAACCTGCGAGGAAAAAGGACATTTGATGGAATGGGGTTAGAATGAATTGAGTTTGGAACGATATTACCAGAGTTGGATGGCCTAAGGACTCTAGGGGGCTGCGGCAAGGGTTGTTCTTCCCTTGTCGTGGGTGTGGACTCCTCTTCTTCTTCTAGCAGCAGCAATTCATCCACGTTCGGGCTTGGTTCGGATGTCTTGGGTTCATCTTCAACCTCCATGCCACTTGCCAAGGTGAAAGCTTCAGCAATTTCAAATTCTCCCATTGCATTTACAACGGTTGAATTGGAAAGTTCACTTGGTTCTTGAATTTGTACCACGAATTCCGCTATCTATCCAATTTGCTTTTCCAAATGGTCCACACTTTTGTCTTGAATTTGCATCGCTTTGTTTTGATTTTCTTGTCCTTGAGACAAAGAAGTGAGTAATTAAATAATTTGATCATTTTCCAAAGACATACCTGAATTGGTTTGGGCAGATTGTGGTGGAGGCTATGGTGGTGCATATGGCCATTTATAGAACTCCTCAGATGGCTGCGAATATTCTTATTGTTGTGAGCCCTACGTCAAAGAAATTAATTCATCAAGAATTTGATTATAATTCGTGGACATACTTGAATTCGATTGGAATTGTTATGGGGAAGGCTGTGGTGGCTGCATAGGTCTTGAATAAAACACCTCATATACCTCCATTTGCAATGAATTGAGAATGTTGATGAGTTTGACCAGTGTGCATTGTGGTTGTCTCAGCAATCTGGGACAATTGAGAAGTAAGATTTGCCAATTAAGCTTGAATGTTTGCAAAATCCATGTCTTACTACTCTAGTACCTGAAATCAAAGAAATTAAACTAAATCAAACATCAAAAGTAAAAGACACAAACAGAGACAAAGTCAGCAACCAAAACAAAAGACACGAAAAATGAAACAAATGGGGATTAACTAAAGAAAACAAGAAAACAAAACAAAGTCAGAAACTAAGAAAAAAATACATGAAAAAGAAACAAGGGATTAGCAAAGTTGATAATCCCCAGCAACGGGGCCAAAAATTTGATGTGATGTAAAACAGCACACAAATTAAACCCTCTTGTTGACAATTGTAGTAAAGATGCAAGTAGGGATTGTTCTGGACCAGGGATTAGGAGGGACTGCTAAAACACTTCAAACTGACTTAAAAACGTAAAACTAAGTTTAAAACACTAAACTAGCCTCAAAGAATGCAAAACTAGACTGTAGGGACTCAAAACTACTAAATTGACTCAAAACAGCTTAAAACAAGCTAAAAGCCTCAAAACAGACTCTAGGGATGAATTTGAAACTATGAAGACTCAAAACACTTAAAAACACAAAGTTAGGCAGATTCTAACTAGTTTGACACACAAAAGTAAAAGGGATTGAGTTTTGGTCGAATTTAAAACAAAACAAGTAAAGTAAAGACTAAGACAGATTTAGGCACGAAATTGGTGTTTTGAATGAATGATGGGCTGGCTAGAGGGCCCTTCTCCACACGTGACACACTCACATACAAATTGATCTCCAGTTACTTTTTCAATAAACCATGAACCTCAAAGCCCTAGATTAACTGTGATGCACTAATTAACCATCAGATTTTCCTTAAGTTATTGAATTGGACGGACAACGTTTACAACAACCCAAAACATTCTTCACAAGTCCCCTACATGAACTACATAATAGAGACACAAGAAAAGATCATCAAGCTTCGTGAAAATCATAAGCATTGATAAAGCACCGGTAACTATGAACTGCATGATACTTATGCTAGGAATTTACTTAACGCGATCGTTTATAAGCGACCTCCACTACTTGTGAATATAAGTTCATAACGATTAGGTGAAACTCCCTTATATTCTAACATCAAATTCATGCATGCAAACTAAGTATGCATCCTCAATCAACATATAAGAATAAGTTATCAATCAAGCAGTTAAGTAAATTGCATTCATGATTTATGAAATCACAACTGGAAGTAATCAATTCATATTGCAAATATACTCATGGTTTTGAATTCCCCCTAGCCAAGAGGGGTTTAGTTCCTCATAATCGCAAAACAAAGGTAAACAGATTTATACATTGAAAACAAAAGAACGAAAACACCTAAACGCTCTAGCGATCCAAATTGAACAGCAAGGACGTCCGAGAACTTTCCTTCCCTTCCTTTGCTACGGGACAAGGTTGGAGTGATGGTTTTGGTGGTTGTTTGTGGTGGTGGATGGATGTAGGTGAGTTATGGTGAAGGATGGAGGGTGGATTTTCGGCAGAAAGTTTGTAGAGTGGTCTAGCGAGCCCTCTGATGTGCAGCAAGGCTCTTTATTTATAAGGGAAAGAAAGAAATGACTTAGAATTAAATTGGAAAGGTTTAGGACTCCAAATCCTCTAGAAAAATGGTAACAAATCAGAATCCCAATAGGAAAGAGGGTAAGTAGGGTGCAACAGGTCCTAGAGAGAAAGGGAAAGGCAATTATGTGGCAGATTTTGGAAGAAAGGGTAAGGAGATATGCGGCAAGGGGTTTAGGTAAGGGGAAACATATAATTAAGTGTCCTAAAGTATTTAGGACACTCATGTGCAGCTGGAACCTTGATAAATTAGGATTAAGAGTTGACTAAGTCAAAATAAGGTAAGTTTGACTAGTCAATCCTTCTTCTTGCTGGATTCCTTTTCTTCCTTGAATTAATTAGTCCTTCTTTTAAACACATTCCTAGCCTCTTTAGATCTTCAATTTCATCCATCCACTTTGCTCCAAGCATATGCTATCCATTCGATGCCCAAAACTGCTCCAAAAGGCACCAAAATGCACTTTCTTGCCATTTTAGCCCTTCAGACCTACAAACACACAAAAATAGCTTAAAATACATAAATAACTAAGAACTAACGACATAAATGCCAAGAAACAAGCTAACTAAGTCGCATAAATATGCTCTTATCAGTATGTCCATGAATTATAATCAAATTCTTGATGAATTAATTTCTTTGACGCAGGGCTCACAATAAGAAGAATATTCACAGCCATCTGAGGAGTTCTATCAATGGCCGTATGCACCACCACAGCCTCCACCACAATCTGCCCAAACAAATTCAGGTATGTCTTTGGATAATGATCAAATTATTTAATTACTCACTTCTTTGTCTCAAGGACAAGAAAATAAAAACAAAGCGATGCAAATTCAAGACAAAGGGGTGGACCATTTGGAAAAGCAAATTGGACAGATAACGGAATTCGTGGTACAAATTCAAGAACAAAGTGAACTTTCCAATTCAACCGTTGTAAATCCAATAGGAGAATTTGAAATCGATGAAACTATCACCCTGGAAAATGGCATTGAGGTTAGAGATGAACCCAAGACGTCCAAACCAAGCTAAAACATGGATGAACAGATGCTGCTTATCAAAAAGGAGGAAGAAGACACCCACAGCAAGGGAAGAACACCCATTGCCTCAGGCCCCTACTACTTCTAAGCCATCCAAGGAAGGTAAGTTGGGTTCAAATTCAGTTCAATCTAATGTTATTCCTCCAAATGTACCCTTCCCTCGTAGGTTTTTTATTCCAAAGAAAGAAGTGAGTGAAAAAGACATCGTGGAAGCCTTCCCAAAGGTGCAAAGTGATATTCCAATTCTTGGTACACCAAATCAAATTCCAGAATGTGTTGAACTGTTTGAAGAGAATTGTACATCAAGAAGAATGATTCAAGAGAAAGAAGTGGCTGGAGAATATCAAGAATGCATCAAAGAGGCTGTACATGAGACAACAAAGCCCAAAGAAGTTGAGTTTGATGACACGGGACAAGTCACAACCATAATAATAAATCTGGCCAAGTTCAAAGTCCCTGAAACTTTCGAAGAAGTGGTGTTCGTCCCTGAGTTCTTGTCGGAGCAAACAAGTAAGCCATCTTCTCCAATTTCAATTTTGTTTTCTACTAACAGGTTGTTGATGATTCAGGCACCCACACTAGAATTTAAACCATTGCCGGATCATTTCAAGTATCACTTTCCCTTCAAAGATAAATTCCATGTCGTGGCCTCCAATAAAGCTTAATTGGAGCTATCGTCTGGCTACACGACGTTAAAGCAAGCGCTTCTTGGGAGGCAACCCATGCATTCAACTAAGGAACAATGGAATTTTAGCTCCACATCCAGATTTGCGTTCCTAAACCCTTCTCTTTACTGCATTTATCTTGCCATGATTAGTTTGTTGTTTGTTTGTTTGCTTTCTGTGAGTTTATGCTTGAAACATTGAGGACAATGTTTGATTTAAGTGTGGGGGGGTAACAAAGTGTTTTTTTATGCAAATTCGTGGGATTTTGTCACCCATCACTTCTAGGGTTGTTTCTCACTGTTTTTAAGTGTTTTTAGTGTGTTTTGAGGTGTTTTTGTGTATTTTCAAGTAAAAATACGAAAATTTGAAAACAAAATCAGTTTTTGAAGTGTTTTTAGAGTCATTTTTTGTGTGTTTGTGTCTTAGGTACCTTCCAACACAATGATGAGGATTTGGTTTTTAATTACATGACTGTTCCAGAAAGTTACGAACATGGATGGAAGTTTGATATGCTCTTGGTTTATGCTTAGTTGTAGTTCTTGTTTACGAATTCAAATTTGATCACAAAAGGATAAAATCAGTTTTTGTAACATGCTTGAAGGAAGGAACTCAAACTAATGCTATAACCCTGAGAGACTTGAGCCTAAACGTTCTTTTGGAAAGTTATTAATCTGCATTTTGTTGTTTTCTAAAGTTGTTGCATGATCTCATTATTCTTTGCTTGGTTGCTACTTAGAATGTGTTTTCATCATTATAGTTCCAAATACTAGAACTCATACCTGTTTCATTCAAAGCATGATACTGAATTACATAACACATATCAAGATGAAGTTGTTTAGTGAACGACCATAGCCAAATAGCCGTACCCCCATGTTTCATATGTTTTGTAGGTTTAACCTTTTTGAGCCTTATTTAGCCTATTTTATTTGTTAGCCCACATTATCCTTACCTAGGCTAGAGTAGGACCATCCATACCCTTGCTTTTAAAGGATAGTGAAGCATGACTTAGAATGAATTCCTTTTGTTCTACATTATGCAGAAAATCAAGTGTGGGGGAAGGATTGGTTGTTTTAAGCTCAGTTCTACGTTTTGTGTTTCAAAAAGAAAAGAAAATTCGTGCAAAAGAAAAAGAAAAGAAAAGTGTGTGAAAAGAAAGAAAGAAAAAGTTTGAAAAAGTTAGAACGAGCTTAACAGTGTTGATTGTTGAAAAAAGGGTCCAAAACATTGAATCTAGCCCTAAAATGTGTAAATATCCCCTTTTTGGTCAAAAGTTGGTTTCTGCATTCAAATGTGAATTCTAAGTGTTGATTTCATTGCTTTGCTTACTATTTCTTTAAGAACTTTTGTTTATCTTTACCTTTCTTTGTTAGCCAATACCCTTAGCCCTGTTACAACCCTTGACTTCAATCTTGATTGTTATGTGTTCAATATGTGAAGTTTGGGATTGGTATGAGCATATGGTGTCCCTGGTTCTTGCATCTAAGTAGTAGCATTCCCTTCATGAGATCATATTCATATATGCATTAATAACTCAAGAAAATGCTTTCTTTGTCAAAACATATGTGAGTGTTTGTTTTCATGTTTACATCAATCTTCTCACATATACCTAGTGTAGGGAGTGAGTGTAATCAGAAAATCTGAGTGAAAATTGAGTGTTTGTCTAGTAAGGAATTGAGGGAATTCTCTAAGGCATGTTATTACATTCAAAAAGTTGTTTTAATTGATTAAATGTGAACTAGTGAATGGTGACTGTGGTTAAGTGTGTTCTTAAGGGTATGGATGAACAAAATCTGTGTAAGTGATGATTTTTAATGTGTCATGTGCATTGGAAATCCCAAAGGCAAATGTTGGAAGGTTTAGATTGTGTTTTGTTTGTTTTGCTCGAGGACTAGCAAAAGCTAAGTGTGGGTGTATTTGATAAGAGCATATTTATGCGACTTAGTTAGCTTGTTTCTTGGCATTTATGTTGTTAGTTCTTAGTTATTTATCTATTTTAAGCTATTTTCGTGTGTTTGTAGGTTTAAACTTACCTTATTTTGCCTTAGTCAACTCTTAATCCTAATCTATCAAGGTTCCAGCTGCAAAGGAGTGTCCTAAATACTTTAGGACACTTAATTATATGTTTCCCCTTTCCTAGATCCCTTGCCGCATATCTCCTTACCCTTTCTTCCAAAATATGCCACATAATTGCCTTTCCCTTTCTCTCTAGGACCTGCTGCACCCTACTTACCATTTTTCCTATTGGGATTCTGATTTGTTACCCTTTTTCTGGAGGATTTGGAGTCCTAAACCTTTCCAATTTAATTCTAAGTCGTGCCATTTCTTTCCCTTATAAATAAAGAGCCTTGCCGCACATCAAAGCTCTCTGGACCATTATACACATTTTCTGCTGAAAATCCACCCCCCATCCTTCACCATAACTCACCTACATCCATCCACCACCACAAATCACCACTAAAACTCACCACCAATCCCTTGTGCCCCAGCAAAGGAGAAGAAGGAGAGCTTTTGGACGTTTTGGCATTCAATTTGGATCGCTGGAGCGTTTAGGTGTTTTCTTTCTTTTGTTTTCAATGTATAAATCTATTTACCTTTGTTATGCGATTATGAGGAACTAAGCCCTTTTGGCTAGGGGGCTATTCAATACCATGAACATACTTGCAATATAAATCGATTACATTCAGTTGTGATTTCATAAATTGTGAATGCAATTTGCTTAACTGCTTGATTGATAACTTATTCTTGTATGTTGATTAAGATGGCCCGCTTAGTTTGGATGCATGAATTTGATGCTAGAATATAAGGGAGTTTCACCTAATCGTTACAAACTTATATTTACAAGTAGTGGAGGTCACTTATAAATGATCGCGTTAAGTGAATTCCTGGCAGGAGTATCATGCCTTCATAGTTACGAATGCCTTGTCAATGCTTATGATTTTCATAGAACTTAATGATCTTTGATATGTATCTCTATTATGCGTTCATGTAGGGGACTATTGAAGAATAATTTGGTTGCAGATGCGTTCATCCAATTCAATGACTTTAGGAAAATCTGATGGTTAATTTGTGCGTTCACAATTAACTTGGGGCGTTGAGGTTCATGGTTTATTGAAAGAGTAACTGGAAATCGATTTTTATGCAAGTGTGTCATGTGTGGAGAAGAATCTTCTAGCTAGTCCATTATGCATTCAAAAACATCCAATTTCGTGCAAATCTGTCTAGTTCTATTTTCTGTTTTTGTTTTTACTTAAATTCGTCCAAAACCAATTCCCTCTTTAATTAAGTGTGTTAGATTAGTTAGAAGTGTGTTTAATTATGTCCAATTTAGTGTTTTGTGTCAAGTTAGTCCTTTGAGTTTATTTTCGTCGAAATCAGTCCTTAGTGTCTAGTTTGAGTCAATTTGGCTATTTTAAGCTTTTTTGAGTCTTCTAAGTTTGTTTTGAGTCTTTAGAGTCTAGTTAAGTGTTTTTAAGTTTGTTTTTGTGTTTGTAAGTCAGTTTAGAGTTGATTAGCAATCCCTCATAATCCCCAGCCTAGAACGATCCCTACTTGCATCTTTACTACAACTATCAACAAGAGGGTTTAATTTGTGTGTTGTTTTACATCGCATCAGCAACCACTTTGGAATCATTAGTACGGGTGGCTCTTTCTTCCACCCATTTCGACACATAATCAACCACAAGTAAAATATAAGTGAAACCATACAAAGAAGGAAAATGACCCATGAAATCAATACCCCAAACATCAAAAATTTCGACAAAGAGAATTGGTGTCTGCGGCATTTGGTCTCTTTGACCTATATTCCCTGTTCTTTGACAATGATCACAAGTTATGCAAAAAGTTCTAGCATCCTTAAATATAGTAGGCCAATAAAATCCACATTCTAGAACTTTAAGTGATGTTCGTTGTGTACCAAAGTGCCCCCCCACATGTATAGGTGTGATAGAAAGTTAGAATCGAATTAAATTCAGAATTGTGCACACACCTACGAAGAATCTGATCAGGGCAATATTTCCAAAAGTACGAGTCATCCCACACATAAAATCATGTATCCTTTTTGAGTTTATCACGTTGGTGCTTATTTAGGGTGCTTGGAACATGTTTAGTCACTAAATAATTCACCAAATCAGCATACCATGGTTCACTTACCTTAATGGACAACAATTGCTCATCTGGGAACGTCTCTAGGATGGGTAAGGACTCCTCATTATGCACTGGTGCGAAAAATATAAGCACACAAATTAAACCCTCTTTTGACAATTGTAGTATATGTATAAGTAGGGATCGTTCTGAACGGAGGATTAGGAGGGATTGCTAATCTAAACTAAACTGACTTTAAAACACAAAAACACAAAAAGATGGGCTAGCTAGAAGGTTTTTCTAGAAGGTTTTTCTCCACACATGACACACTTGCATACAAATCAATTTTCAGTTGTTCTTTCGATAAATCATGAAACTCAACACCCCAGGTTAATTAGGTCTGCTTAAATTAACCTTCAAGTTCTCCTTAAGTTATTGAATTCGATAGGAAAGCGCATACAACAATTCAAAGCATTCTTCAACAGTCCTTTACGTGAACAGCACAATAACGATACAATCAAAGATCATTAAGCATCATGAAAACTATAAGTATTGACGAGGCATTCGTTACTATGATGAGCATGAAACTCCTACCTAGAATTCATTTAACGCGATCGTTTATAAGCGACCTCCACTACTTGTGAATATAAGTTTGTAACTATTAGGTGAAGCTCCCTTATACTCTAGCATCATATTCATGCATGCAAACTAAGTGTGCACTCTTAATAAACATACACAAATAAGTTATCAATCAAGCAGTTAAACAAATTGAATTCATAACTTATGAAATCACAACCGAAGGTAATCAATTCATATTGCAAATATATTCATGGTATATTCATGGGTTGGAAATTCCCCCTAGCCAAAAGGGTTTAGCTCCTCATGTTCACAGCAAAACAAAGAGAAATCAAATTAAACATTGAAAACAAAGATAGATTACACCTAGAAACGTTCCAGCAATCCAACGTCTTGAATGGCTAGGCACGTCCAAGGGTTTCCTTCCTTCTCCTTTGTAGAGCTGCGGCACAAGGGGTTAAGGTGTGTAGAATGGGTGGTGATGGGTAGTAGAGGATGGATAGATAGATAGGTGGATGGAATGGATGCAGAGAATCTGTTCAGAGAGAGAGAGACTAAATGGTGCGGATGGCTTTATTTATAGGGCTAGGGTTGAAAGGCAATCAGAAAATAATAGGAAAGGTTCATAACTTAGCTAATTTGTCTCACAATTTAATAGGTAAGAAAGAATCAAAAAATCAAAGAGAATAAGAAAGTGAAATTCGGCAGAATATGTAAGACAGATTTAGGAATGTGTTTTGAGGCACAAAATAAGTAAGAACGGCTCCTCCTTGTGCGGCAAGGCATAGAACACAAAGGGAATGTGATTTTGGGTCAGAAAATAGGTAATAAGAGGATCCCTTGTGCAGCAAGGATGGGAAGAGAAAGGGAAAGGCACTTATGTGGCAGATTTTGGAAGAAAGGGAAAGGAGATATACTGCAAGTGTAGGGAAAGGTTCTAGGACTTCTAGAAACATGTAATGAGGCAACCTAACATGTTTTGAAACCCTTTTATGGCTGGAACATAGGTGAGGAAGGATTAGGAAACTTCTAAGCCAAGAATAGAAACTTTCAAGAATGGAAACCTCCAAGAATAGAAACTTCCAACTTTAGAAACTTTGGCTTCCAATTTTGAACTCTTCATTCTTCATTCAATCCTAAGCTCATTTGATCTTCAATTTCGTCCATCCACTTAGCTCCAAGCATGTGCAATCCATTCCAAGCCCAAAACTGCTCCAAAAGGCACCAAAATGCACTTTTTTGCTCCTTTAGCCCTTAGAACCTGAAAACACACGAAAATGGCTTAAAAGGCTAAAATAACTAAGAACTGACAACCTAAATGCAAGGAAACAAGCTAACTAAGTGATGTAAATATGCTCCTATCATGCACCAAACAACTCAAGCGATCAGCCACCATGTTTTCACTTCCTCTCTTGTCCCGAATTTCAATATTGAACTCTTGGAGAAGAAGCATCTAGCGAATTAGCCTTGGCTTCGCCTCTTTCTTTGTGAGTAAGTACTTTAATGCTGCATGGTCAGAATAAACAATCACTTTAGTGCCAAGTAAATATGAACAAAACTTATCTAAAGCAAATACAACAGCAAGAAGTTCTTTTTCAATGGTGGAGTAATTCAATTGAGCATCATTCAAGGTCCGGGATGCATAATAGATGACATGCGGCTGCTCGTTCTTCCTTTGCCCTAAAACAGCTCCTATTGCATAATCCGAGGCATCGCACATGAGCTTAAAATGTAGACTCCAATCTGGTGGAACTATGATGGGGGCCGAAGTTAGCATCTCCTTGAGGTGTTTGAAGGCCTTCTCACAATCCTCGTTGAACTCAAAGGGCACATCTTTTTGGAGGAGTCGGCATAGGGGTGTGGAGATCTTCGAAAAATCCTTGATGAATTGATGTGAAATTAAATTGTACTCAAACTTAAACCCTATTGATGTAGTATATGAAAGTAGGGATCGTTCTAGGCCGGGGATTAGAAGGGATGCTAATCAACACAAATTAAACTTATAAACACTAAACTAGACTCTAAAGACACAAAACAAGCTAGAATGACTCAAAACTAACACTAAGGGTGACCTTGGACGAATTTTAAACTTAAAAGACTCAAAGACTTAAGGGAAACATGTTTTGATGAATTTAAGACTTAACAAACACAATTAAATGACCAGGGGGTTGGTTTTGATGAAATTAAGACTTAACAAACGAAATTGTAAAGTAAACTTAAGTATGCACGAAATTGAGTGATTTGAATGGGTGAATGGCTAGCTAGAGGGTCCTTCTCCACACATGAGACATATGCAACATAAATCGATTTCCAGTTATTATTCCGATAAACCATGAATCTCAATGCCCCAAGTTAACCGTGACAGCACTTCTTTAACTCTCAGATTTTCCTAAAATCATTGAATTGGATGGAATACGCATCGGCAACCAAATTATTCTTTAATAGTTCTCTACATGAAAAGCATAATAGAAATACAATCAAAGATCATTAAGCTCTGTGAAAATCATAAGCATTGACAAGGCATTCGTAACTATGAATAGCATGTTACTCCTGCCAGGAATTTACTTAACGCGATCATGACTAGCAACCTCCACTACTTGTAAATATAAGTTTGTAACTATTAGGTGAAACTCCCTTATATTTTAGCATCAAATTCCTGCATGCAAACTAAGTATGCATCCTTAATCAACATACAAGAATAAGTTTTCAATCAAACAGTTAAGCAAATTGCATTCACGATTTATGAAATAATAACTGGATGTAATCAACTCATGTCACATATATGTTTATGGCTTTGAATTCTCCCCTAGTTAAAATGAGTTTAGTTCCTAATGTTCGCAATTAAGCAAAGATAAATAAATTTAAACATTAAAGACAAAGATAGAATACACCTAGAAACGCTCCAAGAATCCAATATCTTGAACGGCAAGCACGGTTCCAGGCGGCTTCATCTTCCCCTTCCTTGCAAAGCTACGGCACACTGAGTGTGTGGGGGATGGTGTGGTGATCTTATGGTAGAGGGTGGTGAGAGATGGGTACGGTAGAATGCATATATTTATAGGGAGAGAGGGCACAATCCTTAAGGATTAGGCTAAGTTTCAAAAATCAAAGAAGGAAAAAGATTACACAATCCTAGGAGAAAAGGGATTAGGTGCATCAGATCCCAATGTGGAAAGGAATTGCAGGTTCTAGAGCTTCGAGAAAGGGTCCAGGCGCTAGATTTTTAGGGCTTCTGGAAAAGAGTGTTGTGGCATGTTTCTAGAAGGGAAAAGCCTTCTAAAAACAGGTTTTAGGCATCCTAATATGAAAAGGAGTCCCCCTTGCAGCTGGAATTAAGGTACGATAAGATTAGGATAGGATAAGATAAGATAAGGTAAGATAAGGTTAGTTTAGATAAGATAAGGTTGGATATGGTTTTGGATAATGTTCCTTCTTTTTAGCTGATTCCTTACTTCATACATTTGTTATCCATTCCAAGCCCAAAACTGCTCTAAAATGCTCCAAATTGCACTTTCTTGCCAACTTTGTCATTTGGACCTGAAAACACATGAAAATAGCTTAAAACACTCTTATAAGCAATAACTAACTAAATAAATGCAAGAAAACATGCTAACTAAATCGCATAAATATGCTCCTATCATGAATCGTCTATAGAATCCTGCATGTCCAAGAAACGAACGAACCTCTCTCACCGAAGTAGGAGAGGGTAAGTAGCGTACAAGATCTATTTTCGATTTATCAACCTCAATTCCCTTTTCTGAAACTATATGCCCTAAAACTATGCCTTGTTTTACCTTAAAGTGACATTTTCCCCAATTTAAAACAAGGTTAGTTTCAATGCATCGTTTCAAGATTAAAGTGAGATTAGTTAAACAACCATCAAAAGAGTCACCAAAAACACTAAAATCACCCATGAAAACCTCAATAATCTTCTCAACATAATCTGAAAATATACTTACCATGCATCTTTGAAAGGTGGCTGGTGCATTGCATAAACCAAATGGCATTCGACGATAAGCAAAAGTTCCAAACGGACAAATAAAAGTGGTCTTTTCTTGGTCATCTAGAGCTATGACAATCTGATTATATCCCGAATAACCATCAAGAAAGCAATAAAATGAATGACCAGCTAACCTTTCAAGCATTTGATTAATGAACGGCAGAGGGAAGTGATCCTTCCTTGTGGTGGCATTGAGCTTCCTATAATAGATGCAAACTCTCCAACCGGTTTGGATTCGGGTGGGCACAAGCTCGTTCTCTTCATTCTTCACCACAGTGACTCCAGATTTCTTTGGAACATATTGAACCAGTGAAACCCAACGACTATCTGAAATTGGATAGATCACGCCATAATCAAGAAGTTTGAAAATCTCTTTCTTCACAACTTCCATGATTGGAGGGTTGAGTTGGCGTTGAGCCTCTCGAGATGGTTTAGCCCCCTCCTCCAAAAGTATGCAATGCATGCACGTTGTGGGGCTTATTCCCTTGATGTCGGATGCGATCCATCCAATGGCTGTTTTGTACTCCTTCAACACCCTCACCAATTTCTCCTCCTCTTGTGCCATGAGTGTGGAAGACACTATGACCGGCAAAGTCTCTTGGTAATGGTTTAAGCTCAAGGGAATGTGCCTGAATCACTAAGGGTAACAATTTATTAGTGGAAACGGGAATTGAACTTGGATTTGGAGGCTTACCAACATGCTTCGGTAATGACTCAAGGGCAGCAACCATCTCGGCCTCTTCTTCACATCTAGGCACGGCAATGACCTCCTCATGCATGTCGTAGGTGTGCTTGCTCCCTGCCTCATTGTTTTTGAGTTCCATTCCTTTTGTAATGGTTGTTTCAAGGGGATCCTTATTTAAGTCTTCAAGATATTCCTGCACCAATGTATCGAGTATATCAATAGAAAAACAAGAATGATCATCATTAGGATACTTCATGGCTTCAGAAATATTAAAATCAATGACTTCCCCATCGAATTTCATTGTCGATGTCCCTTTGAACACATCGATCTTGGTGCGGGCTGTTTTCATGAAAGGTCTCCCAAGTAGGATCGGTAATGATTTAGCATGGGCCAAATCCTTCATCTCAAGCACATAGAAATCTGCTGGGAATATCAAGTGGTCAACCTGCACCAAAACATCTTCCAAAACTCCTTTCGGATATGCATTAGAACGATCGGCTAATTGAATTATAACACCATCGTTTTTAAGCTCTCCTAAGTTCATAGATACATAAATAGAGTAAGGCATGACATTAATGGAAGCACCTAAGTCTAACATGGCATGTTCAAACTTGGTATTACCAATAACACAGGGGATAGTGAAACTACCTGGATCTTTGCATTTAGGAGGCAGTTTTCTTTGTAAAACGGCTGAAACATTCTCATTTACCCGGACCACTTCTTTGTTCAAAATCCTCCTCCTTGTTGTACAAAGCTCTTTTAAAAACTTAGCATACCTTGGAACTTGCTTGATTGCCTCAAGGAACGGGATATTGACTTGCACTTTCCTAAACGTCTCTAGAATGTCCTTCTCGTTCTCTTCTTTCTTAGATTGCATGAACTTGGGAGGAAAAGGTGCATTGGGTGGAATAACGTTAGAAGGAAGTGAATTTAGACCTACCTTAGTTAAGTTGGACGACATAGGGTGCTTAGGGGGTTGGGAGGCTATGGCAAGGGATGCTCTTCCCTTGCCGTGGCTTTGTCCATTTCCTCCTCCTTGTTGTATAGCTTCTTGTCCTTAAGGGGTTGGGAGGCTATGGCAAGGAATGAATGCCCATGTTCACCAAATCAAAAGAACAAGAGGGCCCAGCCTAAAGAAGACAAAGAAAGATGTTAGAAACAAAAGCTAAACCAATGAAAGCAGAAGAAATCACAAGAAAGAAAGAAATACATACATCTTTCTCAAGTGACACACGGCCATCGAATTGAGGAGGCCTAAACACTTTCTTCTTCTTATGACAAAAATTGACATCACTGACATCCTGAGCACCTTCAAGCAATCATTTGTTCAAAACTTGTTGACGCTACTGCAAAACAAGTTCATATTTGTACAAGTCAACTTCGTCACCAATCTCTTCAGAAGCATCTGAATGATAAGAAAACAAACACATACACTAAGAAGCTAAAGTCGTAGGTCCATCTTGCAAAGGAGCTGCACTCACATAATTAAAAGGTGCCAGTTGCGTAGGAACCGCAGAACAACCCCCTCTCGACGTGTCATGGCGTGAATAAGAAGAATTGGTGCCACTTACCGTCGCTAGGTCTTCATGATGTACCTTTGACCGCCAACCTATGTAGGCATGGGTTACTAGATTACTCTTAAACTTGTCTTTGGCGGATAGGGTGATAGAAGCATTTATGCATGCATGGGTACAAGACTCCCAATACATATACACGGCTTGCAAGGATTCCGACTATGCCTTTTTGTTCAGCTTGCAAGGCACATGTTGGACAAAACTAACCGAAAACAGTGAGGACTATACGGCTGAATGATACATCGGTCTCCTTGCCGCAACTAAACATACCCGAACAAAGATCGGTAAAGTAAGATAAGTATGAGAAATGAGGGTGTGAATCATCTACGAGGACTTGCTGTGCCGAGCCAACCCTTGCCAAGTAATCCATTCTCAAACCTTCACAACTTCTAAACAATGCTTGCGCCTGGAAATCATCAAGGCTCTTTGCAGAAAGCATGCCAGAATACTTCGTCATCCAAGGCCCCGACTTGACTGAAGTTGACGAAGAATGCCTCAACTTATCTAAAGTTGACAAAGGAAAATGAGTGCCAAAGTACTCACCCAACCAACCGTACACATAGTGGTAGGGAAGTATCACAGCACGATCTTCAGTGCTCATTGAGTTCGAAACAATACTCAAGCCGTCGTAAATGTTGGCTAAAATCAGAATAGCAAGCTTGAAAGATTCACCTACAGACATCTTGTTAGCCATTTTGAAAACTCTAGGACAGATAAAGCCCTTGAAGAAAAAAAAATTTCACTCAAGATCAAGCCTCTACGCCCTTGAAGACAATTTTCATTTCATTCAAGATCAAGCCTCTATGGCCATTGAAGAAATGTTTCGTCCAAGAAATATTCCTCAATAGCCCTTGACGAAATTCATCATTTCAATTCAAAAAATACGCCTCAACGACCCTTGAAGAAATGTTTCGTTGAAGAAGTACGCCTCTACGGCCCTTGAAGAAGCAAACTAATTCAAGATCAAGTCTCAACGACCCTTGAGTTAGAAAATTCACATTGCAGGACTTCAAAACATGTTTCCTACATGTGACAAGCACATGCCTACAACGCCCCTTGAAGTGGGGGCATTTGTAGACATGTAAATTTCGTTGCGTGCAAATAATGCATCATAAAGATCCACGTGGCATATGACTCATCACAAATGGACAAGTCATCAATGACATGTGGCACAAATCAAGCAAAGGAAGCTCAAAACTTCCCCAAAATTTTGCCAAAAGGGGGAAATACCCCTTAAAATCAACAAGGGGTCCAAATTGCTCTCAAAACCGGAAACAAAGCTAAAGCATCTTCACAAAACAAGCAAGAATTGAAGATTGCTCACAAAATAGGCAAGAAAGCCCTATAATTCTGCCAAGCAAGGGAAAGTGGCTGAAATAAGACACAAATCAAAGCCAAATCCACCCAAAGGCATGGCTTTGGAAGTCTACAAATCAAAGCCAAATCCACCCAAAGTCATGGCACCTCTGCCAAATCTTTGAAGACTAATACGAAGCCGAACCTTTCTTTCAACCGAAGACGAAGCATTCTCTTGAAGAATCTACAAGCACTTGTGCCGATTCCTTCAAGACTTTGTTGCAAGCTCAAAACATGTAACGACTTTCAATTCAAGATCAAGTCACCAAGACCCTTGACTCAACAAAATCCCACATCAACATCACCTTGCCGCATGTCATATGCAAACCTAAAGGTGAAGACTATCCACGCATTGTTTCAAGCTCAAAACTTGAAGCAATCGTTCAATCGTTCATCCAAGATCAAGTCATCGTGAGCCCTGGATCAGAAACCTACGCATCTCCATCAAATTTGAAGACTGAATCAGAGGAAAATTGTAAATGGAGATTGTTATCCAACAAATTCATCAACACAAATTTACTTTGTACACGTGTTCTCGTTTCATTTGTTACAGAATTTTCGTGTTTACACAGGCTTTGGAACTAAAGCATTAAACACATATAATATGCTACTAAGACATTAATAATGAGTTCTTAAAAGATCAAAAGCTTTATTTGTTGATAGGAGCATATTTAGGCGACTTAGTTGGCATGTTCTTGTGCATTTGCGTTGTTATTTCTTAGTTATTTTAGTCATTTAAGCCATTTTCATGTGTTTTCAGGTTCTAAGGACAAAGTATGCAAGAAGGTGCATTTTGGAGCCTTTTGGAGCAAAATTGGGCTTATAATGGATATCACATGCTTGGAGCAAAAGGAATGGACGAAATTGAAGATTTGAAGATATTAGGATTCCTAATCAACGAAGGATTCCTAATCAAAGGAGGATTCCTAAGTGAAGATGGATTCCTACTCAAACAAGGATTCCTACTTGAAGTAGGAAAGTTAAGCCAAGGTTTCCTATTTTGGTTTGACCTTTCCTAATCCTAAATAAGTTCCAGCAACATTGAAGGCCTCCTATGCATTCTAGGACACAAACTAAAGGACCTAGAACACACATGGACCCTTGCCGCACCTTGTTCTTAGTTTCCTCTTCCTTGCCGTGCAAGGGAGAGTCCTTCTTTCCTATTTCCTACATTAAAATACATTCCCCTTTTAATTAAAGTCTCTGCCGCATATCTTAGCACTTTCCCTTAGTTTTCTGATTTTATTTCCTCTTTCTAGAAGCTCTTGACTTAATTTCTGATTACCTAAATAAGTTAGGGTTTTAATTTCTGAAAACCTTAAATAGACTTCCTTTTTGGAGCCCCAGAATCATCCATTCATTCACCCATTCACGCCAGAAATTAATCCCCACTCTCTGCCGTATCCATCTTTCACCATTCTCTATAGTTTCTGACCATATTCACCCCTTGTCGCACCATACACCTATCCTAGCCATAAACCCAGACTTCTACACCATTCATAACCCCTAAAACTCACCACCAAACCTTGTGCCGCAGCAAAGAGGAAGGAGGAGAGCCCTTGGACGTGTTTGCCATTCGAGTTAGGATTGCTGGAGCATTTTAGGTGTAATCTTTCTTTTGTTTTCAATGTTTCAATTCAATAATCTTTGTTTTGTGAGTATGAGGAACTAAACCCCTCTTAGCTAGGGGGAAATTTGAAACCATGGTTATACTTGCAATATGATTTGATTACATCCAGTTGTGATTCATAAGTTGTGAATTCAATTTACTTATCTGTTTGAATTAAAAATGATTTGTGTGTGTTGGTTGAGAGTGCACGCTTAATTTTCATGCATAAATTTGATGCTAGGATATAAGGGAGTTTCACCTAATCGTTATGAACTTATATTCACAAGTAGTGAAGGTTGCTAGTCACGATCGTGTTAAGTAAATTCTTGGCATAAGTATCATGCGCTCTCATAGTTACGAGTGCCTCGTCAATACTTATGATTTTCATTGAACTTAATGATCTTTGATTGTATCTCTATTATGCGCTTTCATGGAGGGAACTTTTGAAGAATAATTTGATTGTGATGCGCTTTTTCCGTCTAAATCAACGACATGAGGAAAATCTGAGGGTTAATTTAAGCGTACCTAATTAATCTGGGGTGTTGAGAATTTGTGGTTTATTGAAAAGCAACTGGAAATCATTTTGTTTGCAAGTGTGTCATTTGTGGAGAACAACCCCCTAGCTAGCCCATCATCCATAGTTTTACCCAAATTCGTGCAGATTTTATTAGTTCTTTAATTTACTTGTTTTGTTTTCAAATTCGTCAAAACCCAATTCCCCTTTACTTTGTTGAGTCATATTAGTTAGAAACTGATTTAGTTTGTGTTTTTAAGTGTGTTGAGTCTAGTCAAAACCTACTTTCGTCCAAATTTACTCTTAGTGGCAGATTTGAGTCTTTTAGCTTGTTTTGTGCTGTTTTGAGTCTTTTGAGTTGTTTTAGTGTTTTAGAGTTTAGTTTTGCATTCTTTGAGTCTAGTTTAGTGTTTTTAACTTAGTTTTACGTTTTTGAGTCAGTTTCAAGTGTTTTAGCAATCCCTCCTAATCCCCGGTCTAGAACGATCCCTACTTATATATATACTACAATTGTCAAAAGAGGGTTTAATTTGTGTGCTTATATATTTTGCATCAAATTTTTGGTGCCATTGCCAGTGATTAGGCTAATCCCTTGTTTCTTTTTTGTGTGTTTTTGTTTCAGTCTCTGACTTTGTTTTGTTTCTTGTTTTTAGGTACTAGTTTATGACTCGGAGTTCTCAAACTGTTCGTAAGAATATCTTGGACTTTGACGACGATTTTGATAGGACTTTGACGACGATTTTGAGAGGACTTTGAGAAGGTAGAGGAAGCAGCAAGAATCTAATCCACCTAGCCATGAACCTGAGCTTGAAGAACACGTGTTAGAAGAGGAAGAAGACCCCACGGCAAGAGATTTAGAAGAACCACAAGCCAGGGTAGTGGACAATTGAACAATTAAGGAGCTTTCTGCCTCAGGATTGGACAATGCTACACCTTTATGCATCCAATACCCTAGGGCTGCTGAAGACAAGACCGATGAATTCGAATTGAAGTCTAGCTTGCTGCACCACATTCCCTAATTCCATGGGCGAGGAAGATCCAAACAAGCATCTGAAAGAGTTTGAAGTGGTGTGTTCAAGCATGACTCCAATCAATGTCGATAGCAACATTTTGAAGATGAAGGCCTTTCCCTTCTCTCTTTTAGAGAGGGCTAAGGATTGGTTATACGAATTAGCCCTTGGAACCATCACTTCTTGGGAGAGCATGAAAATGGCATTCTTAGATAAGTTCTTCCCCACTTCAAGAGTCATTCTTTTGAGGAAGAAGATTAGCGAAATCCAGCAAAGCCAAGGCGAGTCCTTTCCAGCATATTATGAGCGTTTCAAAAGCCTTGTTGCATCATGTCCTCAACACCAAATGAAAGAAGAGCTTTTACTTCAATACTTTTATGAAGGTCTTCTTCTTATTGAGAGGCAAATGCTAGATGCTTCAGTGGGAAGAGCGTTGGTGGACAAAACACCTATGGCAGCCAAGACACTAATTGCAAACCGTGCATTGAATGCACAACAATATGAAGGCATTTGGCAAAGGGACACCCCACGGCAGCAAGTGAATGAGGTAAGTTCCACATCCGACATTCAATCCCAATTAACTAATCTTACTTCTATTGTGTCTCAAATGGCCGAAAGGATGAAGATGCAAGGACCAAGTATGTGTGGCGTGTGTTCTATCCAAAGACACCCCTCTGATAAGTGCCCGCAACTGATTGAGAATGGTGGATGGGAATCTGCCAATGCAGTGGGTTTTGAAGGCCAAAACTAGCCAAGGAACGATCCATTCTCTAATACCTACAATCCCGGTTGGAGAGCTCATCCGAATTTCAAATGAAGGGAGCCCCAATAATCCCAACAACAAGGAGGTTTTAGGCAGCAACCCCTGGGCTTCTACACTAAGCCATTCGCACCAACACAAGCCCCACAACAATCTGCCCAAAACACTTCAGGTATTTCTTTGGATAATGACACACTTCTTAAATTACTCACCAATTTATCTCAAGGGCAGGAAAATCAAACCCAAGCAATGCAAAGCCAAGACAAAAGGGTGGACCAATTGGAGAAGCGAATTGGGCAGATTGCAGAGTTTATGGGGCAATTTCGAGAACCAGGCAAGTTGCCTAGTTCAACCGTTGTCAACCCAAAGGGAGGATTTGAATCTGCCAAAGCCATGAGTTTGCGAAATGGAAAACAAGTTGGATCTGATCCCCAACCTTCAAAATCACGTTCCAACGAGGTTGAAGAGTTGATAATTGAAGAGGAGGAGCAATGCACACCCACGGCAAGGGTAGAACCACCCTTGCCGTAGCCATCCAAACAATCCAATTCGGCCAACAAAGGTAAGGAAGTTCCAATTTTGATTAATTCTAACGTTGTTCCTCCAAATGTACCTTTTCCTCGTAGGTTTATGCAATCAAATAATGAGGAGGCTGAAAAGGACATTTTGGAAACGTTTATAAAAGTTCAAGTCAATATACCACTTTTGGATGCAATGAAGCAAGTTCTGAGGTATGCCAAGTTTTTAAAAGAACTTTGCACCACTAGGAAGAGAATTTCGACCAAGGAGGTTATAAAGGTAGGTGAAAATGTCTCAGCTATCTTGCAATGCAAACTGCCCCCTAAATGGAAGGATCCCGGTAGTTTTACAATTCCTTGTGTTATTGGCAATACTCGTTTTGAATCTGCCATGTTAGACTTAGGTACATCTATAAATGTCATACCATATTCAATTTATGCATCTATAGGCTTAGGCGAGTTGAGAAATGATGGTGTGATTATACAATTGGCCGATCGATCTAATGCCTATTCAAAGGGAGTTTTGGAAGATGTTTTAGTGCAGGTCAATCACTTAATCTTTCCGCCGGACTTCTACGTGCTTGAAATGGACGAGTCGGACCATTCCCCTTCATTGCCCATCCTTCTTGGAAGGCCATTCATGAAAATTGCTCGTACTAAGATTGATGTGTTTAATGGAACTTTGACGATGGAATTTGATGGGGAAGTTATTAATTTCAATCTTTCGAATTCTATCAAGTATCCTAGTAAGGATCACTCATGTTTTTCTATTGATGTAATTGACTCTTTGGCGCAGGACCATTTTGAACAATTGAAGGAAGATGCACTTGAATTGGTCATTGCATGAGGAATGGACATTCAAAACAATGGAGCAGCAACCATGCAGCCCCACGGCATGCATGACTTTTCCCTTGCCGTGCCCCCTAATGATGATGTAATTGAGATGGTGGCTGCCCTCGAATCATTGCCACCACAATCTGGTAAGTTTCTGGACCCAATTTCATTTTCAGTTTCGGCTAATAAGTTACTTCCATCAGTTATGCAGTCACCTACACTTGAACTCAAACCATTGCCAAGCCATTTGAAGTATGTTTTCTTGGGAGAAGATGAGACGTTGCCCGTCATCATCTCAAGCAAACTCACGGCACAAGAGGAGGACAAGTTGGTGAGGGTGTTAAAGGAGTACAAAACGACAATTGGGTGGACATTGGCTGACATCAAAGGAATCAGCCCTACCACTTGCATGCATCGTATACTTTTGGATGAGGGGTCTAAAATATCTCTAGAGGCGCAACGCCGACTCAACCCTCCAATGATGGAAGTTATGAAGAAGGAGATAATCAAGCTACTTGATTGTGGAGTGATCTATCCAATCTCCGACCTGTGCAATGTGTTCCAAAGAAATCTGGAGTGACTGTGGTGACAAATGCTGAACAGGAGCTTGTGCCTACTAGAATCCAAACAGGTTGGAGGGTTTGTATCGATTATAGGAAGCTCAACGCCACCACAAGAAAGGATCACTTCCCTTTGCCGTTCATTGATCAAATGCTTGAAAGGTTAGCGGGTTATGCATTCTATTGTTTTCTTGATGGTTATTCTGGTTATAATCAAATTGTCATAGCACCCGAGGACCAAGAAAAAACCACTTTCACATGATCATTGGTACATTTGCTTATCGTCGCATGCCATTTGGTTTATGCAATGCACCTGCCACATTTCAAAGATGCATGACAAACATATTTTCAGAATATGTTGAGAAAATTGTTGAAGTTTTTAGGGATGATTTCAGCATTTTTGGTGATTCATTTGATGGTTGTTTGCATAATCTCAGTTTGATCTTAAAACGATGCGTTGAAACTCACCTTGTTCTCAATTGGGAAAAATGTCATTTCATGGTTAAACAAGGCATAGTTTTAGGTCATATCATCTCTGAAAACGGTATTGAGGTTGATAAGTCATAGATAGATCTTGTACGTCACTTACCCTCTCCTACTTCGGTTAGAAAGGTTCGTTCTTTTCTTAGACATGCAGGTTTCTATCGAAGATTCATCAAAGACTTCTCAAAGGTTTCTCAACCTCTTTGCGGTCTCCTTCAAAAAGATGTGGCGTTTAATTTCAATGAGGAGTGCATAGCATCATTCGAAAAACTCAAAGAGTTGCTGACCACGGCCCCAATTATTGTTCCACCTGATTGGATTATGCTTTAGGGGCTGTTTTAGGACAAAGGAAGGACAAGAGGCCGCATGTCATCTACTATGCCTCCCAAACGTTGAATGATGCCCAACTGAACTATTCCACAACGGAAAAAGAACTTCTTGCTGTTGTCTTTGCTTTAGATAAATTTTGATCATATTTAATTGGTACTAAGGTAATTGTTTCCACTGATCATGCAGCGTTGAAATATTTGCTCACGAAGAAGGAAGCCAAGCCAAGGCTAATTCGATGGATGCTGCTTTTTCAAGAGTTCGACATTGAGATTTGAGACAAAAAGGGAAGTGAAAACATGGTGGCTGACCACCTAAGCCGAATGGTGCATAATGACGAGTCCTTACCCATTGCTGAAACGTTTCCTGATGAACAATTGTTGTCCATTAAGGTAAGTGAACCTTGGTATGCTGATTTGGTCAACTTTTTGGTGTCTAAACGAATTCCAAACACTTTCACTAGACACCAACGTGATAAGCTTAGAAATGATGCACGGTTTTATGTATGGGATGATCCATATTTATGGAAATATTGCCATGATCAGATTGTATGTCGATGTGTTCATGATTCTGAGTTTCATTCAAGTTTAAGCTTTTGTCATACATATGCATGTGGTGGTCACATTGGCACACAAAGAACAGCACTTAAGGTGTTACAATGTGGATTCTATTGGCCTAGTATCTTTAAGGATGCTAGAACTTTTTGCTTAACATGTGATAAATGCCAAAGAACAGGAAATATAAGTGCAAGAGATCAAATGCAGCAAAATGTCATACTTCCTGTCGAAATTTTTGATGTTTGGGGCATTGATTTTATAGGTCATTTTCCTTCATCACATGGTTTTCTTTACATCTTACTTTCTTGGATTATGTATTGAAATGGGTGGAAGCAAAAGCCACCCGAACTAATGATTCTCGAGTGGTTACAGATTTCAGTCGAACTAACATATTTGCAAGGTTTGGAATGCCAAGAGTAATCATAAGCGAAGGATGGTCTCACTTTTGCAATCGAACCATTGAGGCTTTGCTCAAGAAGTACAACGCTACGCATACGGTTTCAACACTTTATCATCCTCAAACCAATGGGCAATCCGAGGTTTCAAATAGGGAGATCAAGCAAATTCTACAGAAAACCGTGGGCCCAACAAGGAGGGAGTGGAGTTTGCGCTTGGACGATGCATTGTGGGCTTATCGTACGGCCTACAAAACTCCTCTTGGCATGTCACCTTTTCAGCTCATCTATGGTAAGCCCTGTCATTTGCCCGTGGAGTTAGAACACAAGGCATATTAGGCTATGAAGACCTTCAACATGGATCTCGATGCTGCTGGAGTACATCGAAAGCTCCAATTGAATGAACTTGAAGAGATTAGGCATGAGGCTTATGAAAATGCTCGAATTTACAAGGAGAAAACCAAGGCTTTCCATGACAAGATGATTTGTGGCAAATCATTCTCAATTGGGCAGAAAGTGTTACTCTTTAATTTGCGCCTTCGATTGTTTCCTGGTAAGTTACGTTCCAAGTGGGTTGGTCCATTTGTTATTACTAATGTTTTTGTTCATGGGGCAGTCTAACTCCAAAGCTTGAAAAATGGACAAGAATTCAAGGTGAATGGGCACCGTTTGAAGCCGTATTATGAGAACTTTGTTGAGCATGCCATGGATGACATCTCCCTGCATGTCGTGGGGGGGTAACCCATGCATTCAACAAAGGAAGACCTAGGAATCACTCCACTTCCAGATTTGCGTTCCTAAACCCTTCTCTTTGTTGTTGTTTTGTTTCTACCATGTTGAGTGTGTTTATTCGTTGTTTGTTTGTTTTCAGAGTTTATGCTTGAAACATTGAGGACAATGTTTAATTTAAGTGTGGGGGGGGTAAACAAGTGTTTTTGCATGAAATTCATGGGATTTTATCACCCATTACTTCAAAAGTTGTTCCTTGCTGTTTTTAAGCTGTTTTGGAGTGTTTTAGTGTGTTTTGGCATAAAAATCGTTTTGAAAAACCCAAAAAGAGTTTTCAAAAAACCCAAAAAGAGTTGTTTTTGTGTGTTTGTTTGTGTCTTAGGGTACCTTCCAACACAATGATGAGGATTTGGTTTTTAATTACATGACTGTTAAAGAAAGTTATAAACATGGATGAAAGTTTGATTTACTCTTTGGTTTATGCTTGGTTGTGGTTATAATTTATTAATTCACATGCAATCATAAAGGAAAAATCAGTTTTTGTAACATGCTTGAAGGAAGGAACTCAAATTAACGCTACAACCTTGAGAGACTTGAGCCTAAAACATTTATTTGGAGAGTTGATAATCTGTGCATTCTTGTTTTCTAAAGTCATTGCATGATCTCATTATTCTTTGCTTGGTTGCTACTTAGAAGGCGTTTCATCATTTAGTTCCAAATGCTAGAACTCATACCCGTTTCATTAAAGTTGATGTGAGTGCTCTCGGACAAACGTAGGAAACTCATCTCTCCTTGGGCAGAATTAAAGAGGATGGCCAGTTTTAGCACATAACGCACATTCACCGTATATCTCTCTATATCACCTGAAATCAAACAACATAAAATGTAAATTAAAAATCTAAACTAAGAAAAGAAAAACAGATAGGGTTTATAAAGTAAGCAATTATAGGGGATTGAAATCAATCACCGGCAATGACGCATAAAGTTTGTTGTGTTCCTTTCAAGTGCAAATATAAGGATAGTACAATGGCACAAGTAAGGGTGTCGAACCACAGGGACTGATTAGAACTCTACAAATTACTAGCTTTATGTGAATCCTAACTAAGCAATGAAAATCAAGACTGAATTTAGATTTTTGTTTTGAAAGCTAAAGTAACTTAAAATGCAAGACAAGATAAAGATGAATGACAGATTGATTCAGAAACGATGGGAACAGAGCTAGGGAAAGCGATTTCACCATTACAAGTTAATTCTATGAAAATTAAGTCAAAACGCATTCAACTCTCCAATCTACGACAAGGGTTCGTTTTACTTATTTATGACCATCCATTTGATGAGTGGTTATGATCAAGTACTCCTAATCTGTAACCTGGTTGTGATGTTCAACTTAGACTACCAAATAAGAATCCATTAAGAACAAGAAAACTTCCAAGAACCAAAGAAATCACATGACAGGATGTATGCATAGCAGTTTCTTCATTCATTCACATGTCTACCAAGATTAAGCATGATGTGTACTATAACCTTGATCAAATAATCTGTAAGAAACCCTAATGGTGATCACACATTAAGATAAACAAACAAATTACTATAAAATCAGTGAATGAAACAAGAACACAGATTAGTAATTTGAATACTTTAACTTAATGACATAGAGGGTTTGCAAGGCTACATCGAATTCCCCAGCTATGAACTCAATTACACAACATGATTACAAAATATATAAATATCAAGAACAACATGAGTGAAATTAAAGTTCATAGGAAAAACCCCCATGAAGCAATTTTGATGTTGAACTTCTCCAAGAACAGCACGGTTGTGTGGTTTCTTCGGTGGTAGGGGATGGTGAAGGGAAATAGGGTTTTGTTTCTGGATGAAAGGGTAAAGAAAGAGAAGAGAGAGAGCCCCAAGCGACCCCAAGGGAGGCTTGTGTAAAAATGATCTGAAAACCTAGTATTTATATGCTAAATGGGGCTACAAGATATTCCAAAGTGATTCCGGCAACTTAGCCTATATTTTACATGTTTTTACCTTATTTGGATCCTCCAAATCAGGCTAGATGTCCCAATTCCTTTCCCATTTTGTTCCTAGTCTTCTAAGCCAGATTCATCTTGGATTCCTTATTTGGGCATCAAAACAGGCCACTAAACTTTTTCCCATGTTTAAATAAGGGGTCAACCCCAAAAATGGGGTGTTTTCATTTCTTTTGACTTCAAATTGATCCTAAAGTACATGTAACTACACACTAACACAAAATAAGGGAAAATGCAACCAGTTTAACTCAAAAACATCAAAAAAAGACTGGAAATTGATGGTATAAATGCGTGAAATATATGAGTTATCAGAACCGAAGTTGAACATCCCAATTTGGTTCCAGATTACGAGAATTTGATCAAAACCACACATCATATGGTTGATCATATATATGTAAAACGAACTCAGGAAATAGGTTGGTAGTTGAATGCGACATAACTTTATAAACATCGAATTAGTTTTGTAATGGTGAATTCGAGTCCATGACCTCATCTCCATTGTTTCTACATCACTATATTATTCGTTGCTGCATTCTTTTTGCATTTTAAGTTATTTAAGTTTACAACACAAAAACTACTCTCAATTGGTTACTTGCATTCTTTAGTTAGGGTTCTTTCAAAGTTAGAAATTTATAGAGGGCCAATCAGTCCCTATGGTTCGACACCCTTACTTGTGCCATTATACTAACCATGTTTTTGCACTAGGAAGGAACACAACAAAATTATGGCGCCGTTGCCGGGGAATGATTTCAGTCCCCTATAATTGCTTGTTTTTGTTTAAAACCCTATCTATTTTCATTTAAAGTTTAGATTTCTAAATTCCGTTTTAATTTTTTTTTTCTCAGGTAGTATATGCCAGCTTTGCCGAGATAGGCCAAAGACTTGAATGGTTAAAGGGCGACACCTTTGAGAACTTTGTATCAATTAGTGCTCTGATTAACCGTGAGGAAGAGGACGATAGTTCTTCTAGATCAGCAAGTGTCAGTGCTTATTCTGAGCACTCTAATTCAGATGGAAAAAAAGAGATTAAATTGCACTCAAACTTAAACCCTATCAATGTAGTATGTGTAAGTAGGGATCGTTCTAGCCGGGCATTAGAATGGATGCTAATCTACACTAATTAAACTTTAAAACACTAAACTAGACTTACAAGACTCAAAACAAACTTAAAAGACTCAAAACAGCTTAAAACAACCAAATAGACTCAAAACAGACACTAGGGAGTTATTTGGACGAATTCTAACTTTAACTTGACTCAAAATGCTAAAAGACACAAAATTAAACAGATTCTAACTAAGTTGACACAAGAAAATAAAGGGGATTGGGTTTTTGACGAATTTAAAGTAAAAACTAAAACTTTGCATAAAATACTTTATAAAAACGAATTTTGTGAATTGAAAAGGGTGAAAGGCTAGTTAGAGGGCTCTTCTCCACACATGAACATATGCATATAAATCGATCTCCAGTTATTCTTTCGACAAACCATGAATGACAATGCCCCAAATTAATTGTGTAGAACTAATTAATTCTCAGATTTCCTTAGACTAATTGAATTGGATGAAAAGCATACGACAACCCAAATCATTCTTTATTAAGCTCCCTAACTATGAAAAGCATGATAGAGACACGAAACAAAGATCATTAAGCTTTGTGAAAATCATAAGCATTGACATGACATTCGTGACTATGAAAAGCATGACACTCCTGCCATGATTTTACTTAACGCGGTCGTGACTAGCAACCTCCATTACTTGTAAATATAAGTTTGTAACGATTAGGTGAAACTTCCTTATATTTTAGCATCAAATTCATGCATGCAAACTAAGTAGGCCTCCTTAATCAACACACAATAACAAGTTCTCAATAACTCAGATAAGTAAACCACATTCACGATTCATGAAATCATAACTGGAGGAAATCAATTCATATAAAACATATAATCATGGCTTCGAATTCACCTCTAACTATAAAGAAATTAGTTCCTCATGTTCGCAATCAAACAAATATAAATAAAATTAAACATTGAAAACAAAGGATAGAATACACCTAGAAAACGCTCCAGATTCCTTCCTTCCTTGCAAGGTTGAAGCACAATGAGTGTGTGGTGGATGGATGTAGGTGAGTTATGGTAGAGGGTGGTGGTCTGAATGGTGCAGCATAAACTTGTATTTATAGGGCTAGGGATTACTTGGCCTAGGTTGTCAAGGAAAAGGATTTAGGACTCCAATCCAACAAGGAAAAGGCCTTCTAAAAACAGGTTGGGGCGCCAGATTTTTAGGGCTTCTAGAAAGGAGTGTTGTGGCATGTTTCTAGAACAAAAAAGCCTCCTAAAAACAGGTTTTAGGCATCTTAATATGAAAAGGAGTCCCCCTTGCAGCTGGAATTAAGGTAGGATAAGATTAGGATAGGATAAGATAAGATAAGGTAAGATAAGGTTAGTTTGGATAAGATAAGGTTGGATAAGGTTTTGGATAATTCTCCTTCTTTGTAGCTGATTCCTTATCTTCAATGACTAGAATTTATTTCTCCAACTCTTTTGCACATTCCTATCCTCTCTTGAACTTCAAATTCGTCCATCTATCCTGCTCCAATCTTGTGATATCCATTCCAAGCCCAAAACTGCTCTAAAATGCTCCAAATTGCATATTTTTGCCAACTTTGCTTCTAGGACCTATAAACACACGAAAATGACTTAAGACACGATAATAAACAACAAATAACTAAGTAAATGCAAGAAAACACACTAACTAAGTCGCACAAATATGCTCCTATCAAATTCCCCCACACTTAGCTTTTGCTAGTCCTTGAGCAAAACAAAACAACAAAACAAAACCTAAACCCTCCAACATTACCTCAGGGATTTCCAATGGTACATAACATGTTAAAAATCATTACTTACATAGCTTTCAATTATCCCTACCCTCGAACTTATACTTAATCGCAGTAGCCACTCACTAGCTCGCATTTAATCAATTAAAACAACTTTTTTGAATGTAGTAACATGCCTTAGAGAATCCCTCAATTCCTCACAAGATATACACTCTATTTTCACACAGATTTTCTGACTACACTCCCTACACTAGGTATATGTGAGAAGATTGATGTAAACATGAAAACTAGCACTCACATATGTATTAACAAAGAAGGCATTTTCTGGACTTATTAATGCATGTATATATATGATCTCATGAATGGAATGCCACTACTTAGACGCGAGAACCAGGGACTCCATATGCTCATACCAATCTCAAACTCCACATATTGAAACTCATAACAATCAAGATAGAAGTTTAAGGGTTGTAACGAGGCTAAGGGTATTGGCTAACAAAGAAAGGTAAAGAAAACAAACGTTCTTAAAGAAATAGTAAGCAAAATAATGAAATTGACACTTAGAATTCCCTTAAAAACGCAGCCATACAAAGGGACAGAAAACACATACTTAGGGCCAAATTCAACTTTTTGGACCCTTTCTTCAACAACCCACACTTGTGAGCTTTAATCTCACTTATTTCGAACACTTTTCATACTTCTTCACATACTTTTCTTCTTCTTTTCTTTTTCTCACGAATTTTCTTCTTTTTTCTTCTACCCATGCCCTTTTTTTCTTTACTTGGCACATACACAAGAATCCCTTCCCCCACACTTGTTTGCTGCCTAATAACGAACAAAGGGAATTCACTCTAGGTCATGCTTCACTACGCCTTAAGAACAAGGGTAAGGATGGTCCTAATCTAGGCTAGGTAAGGATAATATGGTTAACAAAGAAAATAGGTTAAATATGGCTCAAAGGGGCTAAACCTACAATACATATGCAAAGGGTTAGGCTTTTTGGCACTGGTTTTGAACTAAACAACTTCATCTTGCTTTATGTTATGCTAATCAATTTCATGCTTTGAATGAAACGGGCATGAGTTCTATTATTTGGAACTAAATGATGAAACGCATTCTAAGTAACAACCAAGCAAAGAATGATGAGATCATGCAACAACTTTAGAAAACAAGAATGTCAAGATTAATAACTCTCCAAACAAAGTTTAGGCTCAAGTCTCTCAAGGTTGTAGCATTAATTTGAGTTACTTCCTTCAAGCATGTTACAAAAACTGATGTTATCCTTTTTGTAATTACATGGGAATTCATGAATGTCAACTATAACCAAGCATAAACAAAAGAGCATATGAAACTTCCATCCATGTTTGTAACTTTCTTTAACAGTCATGCAATTAAAAACCAAATCCTCATCAATGTGTTGGAAGGTACCCTAAGACACAAACACAAAAAAACAACTCAAAAACGACTGTTTTGGTATTTTTCAAAACTTTTTCGATTTGTTTTCAAAATTTTCGTATTTTTCTTTCAAGACACATAAAAACACTTCAAAACACCCTAAAAACACTCAAAAACAATGAAAAACAACTTTAGAAGTGCTAGGTGACAAAATCCCACGAATTTTCAACAAAACACCTTGTTTACCACCCCACACTTAAACCAAACATTGTCCTCAAGGTTTCAAACATAGACTCACATACAAGCAAGCAAACAACACAACTAACAAACATAACAAAGATGGCAAAGTAAAAGCAATAAAGAGTAGGGTTTAGGAACGCAAATCTGGTTGTAGGACCGGAGAGTTCCTAGGTTTTCTTTATTTGCATGGGTTGCCTCCTAAGAAGCGCTTGCTTTAACGTCTTTCAGCCGGACAATACCTCCTTTTAAGCATCATTATAGCCCACAACATGGAATTGATAATTGAATGGGAGGTGATACTTGAAATGATCCGGTAATGGTTTAAATTCTAGAGTGGGTGCCTGAATCATTAACAACATATTAGTATAAAGCAAAATTGAAATTTGGGGAGGTGGCTTACCTGTGTGCTCCGATATGAACTCAAGAATAAACACCCCTTCGAAAGTTGTAGGACTAGAAAATTCAGCCATATTTGGTGTTTTGAGAGTTGTGGCTTGTCCCGTGTCATAAAATTCAACTTCTTTGGGCTTTGTTGTCTCATGAACATCCTCTTCGATCCATTCTTGATATTCTCCAGCCACTTCTTTCTCTTGAATCATTCTTCTTGATGTACCAGGTTTTTTAAGAAATTCAACACATTCTGGAATTTGATTTGGTGTATCAAGAATTGGGATATCACTTTGCACCTTTGGGAAGGCTTCCACGATGTCTTTTTCACTTTCTTCGTTCTTGGAAATCATGAACTTGCAAGGGAAGGGTACATTTGGAGGAATAACATTAGATTGAACTGAATTTGAACCCAACTTACCTTGACTGGATGGCTTAGAAACACTAGGGGTCTGGGGCAAAGGATGAGAGATGATTAGGTGTTGCGACAAGGCTTCTTCTAAGCTTGTCTTGGCTGAATCTTCCTCCTTCTCTTTGAACAGCAGCTCTTTGTTCACTTCTAGGGTATGTTTGGATGTTTTTGGTTCAGCATCAACCTCCATACCACTTTCTAAAGTGATAGCTTCAGCGATTGCAACATTTCCCATCGAATTGACAATAGTTGAGTTGAAGAGTTCGCTTTGTTCTTGCATTTGTGCCATGAACTCTACCATCTCTCCAAGTTGATTGTTCAATTCACCTATTGTCTTGGTTTGGTTATGCATAGCCTGCGCCATAATAGTTAATAATTGAACAATTTGGTCATTATCCATGGACGAACCTGAACTTGGTTGGGCCGAATATGGTTGAGGCTGTGGTGGTTCATATGGCTTTTGATAGATCTCCTCAGATGGCTGCCAATACACTTCTTGTTGTGAGCCCTGCTTCAAAGAGGTTAGTACGTCACGAATTTCATCATAACTCATAGGAATACTTGAATTCGATTGGAATTGTTGTGGGGGAGGTTGTGGTGGCTGCATAGGCGTTGTATAGAACTCCTTATATGGCTACCAATATTCTCCTTGTTGAACCTCCTTAACTTGATTTTGTGAACCCTGCGCCAAAGAATTTAATTCATCAAGAATTTGATCATAATCTATTGACGAACCTGAGTTGGGTTGGGCATATTGTATATGAGGTTGTGGTGGCTGCGCAGATCTTGAATAGAACTCCTCATCCTGCTGCCAATATCCACCTTGTTGAATTTGTTGAGGTTCCTCCCACATATAATCTGAATAATCTCTCCAATTGGAATTCTAAGCGTTGGAAAACAGGTTGTCCCTTGATTGGGTATGGCCTTGATAACCCCAAGCACCTTCATTCGTAGTGAATTGATGAGTTTGATGTCCTTGCCCATAGGGTACATTAAATATAGGGGCAGTGTGGATTGTGGTTCTTTCGGCAATCTGGGACAATTAAGAAGTAAGATTCGCCAATTGAGCTTGAATGTTTGCAATTGCATGTTTAGTACCTGAAACAAAGAAAACATAATGAAACAAAATAAAAAACTAAAATGTAAAAACAAAAACACAAACAGAAACACGGGGGATTAGCAAATTTGCACTCAAACTTAAACCCTATCAATGTAGTATGTGTAAGTAGGGATCGTTCTAGCCGGGGATTAGAAGGGATGGTAATCTACACTAATTAAACTTTAAAACACTAAACTAGACTTACAAGACTCAAAACAAACTTAAAAGACTCAAAACAGCTTAAAACAACCAAATAGACTCAAAACAGACACTAGGGAGTTATTTGGACGAATTCTAACTTTAACTTGACTCAAAATGCTAAAAGACACAAAATTAAACAGATTCTAACTAAGTTAGAGGGCCCTTCTCCACACATGAACATATGCATATAAATCGATTTCCAGTTATTCTTTCGACAAACCATGAATGACAACGCCCCAAATTAATTGTGTAGAACTAATTAATTCTCAGATTTCCCTAAACTCATTGAATTGGATGAAAAGCATACGACAACCCAAATCATTCTTTATTAAGCTCCCTAACTATGAAAAGCATGATAGAGACACGAAACAAAGATCATTAAGCTTTGTGAAAATCATAAGCATTGACATGACATTCGTGACTATGAAAAGCATGACACTCCTACCATGAATTTACTTAACGTGGTCGTGACTAGCAACCTCCACTACTTGTAAATATAAGTTTGTAACGATTAGGTGAAACTCCCTTATATTTTAGCATCAAATTCATGCATGCAAACTAAGTAGGCCTCCTTAATCAACACACAAGAACAAGTTCTCAATAACTCAGATAAGTAAACCACATTCACGACTCATGAAATCATAACGGGAGGAAATCAATTCATATAAAACATATAATCATGGCTTCGAATTCACCTCTAACTATAAAGAAATTAGTTCCTCATGTTCGCAATCAAACAAATATAAATAAAATTAAACATTGAAAACAAAGGATAAAATACACCTAGAAAACGCTTCAGATTCCTTCCTTCATTACAAGGCTGCGGCACAATGAGTGTGTGGTGGATGGATGTAGGTGAGTTATGGTAGAGGGTGGTGGTCTGAATGGTGCAGCATAAACTTGTATTTATAGGGCTAGGGATTACTTGGCCTAGGTTGTCAAGGAAAAGGATTTAGGACTCCAAACCAACAAGGAAAATACCTTCTAAAAATAGGTTGGGGCGCCAGATTTTTAGGGCTTCTAGAAAGGAGTGTTGTGGCATGTTTCTAGAACAAAAAAGCCTCCTAAAAACAGGTTTTAGGCATCCTAATATAAAAAGGAGTCCCTCTTGCAGCTGGAATTAAGGTAGGATAAGATTAGGATATGATAAGATAAGATAAGGTAAGATAAGGTTAGTTTGGATAAGATAAGATTGAAGATAAGGTTTTGGATAATTCTCCTTATCTTCAATGACTTGAATTTATTTCTCCAACTCTTTTGCACATTCCTATCCTCTCTTGAACTTCAAATTCGTCCATCCATCCTGCTCCAATCTTGTGATATCCATTCCAAGCCCAAAACAGCTCTAAAATGCTCCAAATTACATCTTTTTGCCAACTTTGCTTCTAGGACCTATAAACACACGAAAATGATTTAAGACACTATAATAAGCAACAAATAACTAAGTAAATGCAAGAAAACACACTAACTAAGTTGCACAAATATGCTCCTATCAGAGATGGCTAACAATAATGATGACAATCGAGCTTTGGAGGATTATGCTCAACCAATTATACCAAATTCACCTTCATACGTGTTATTGCATCATAAAGCTAGAAACTATGATCTCAAATCTTCACATTTTCACATGCTTCCTTCTTTTTATGGTTTACCTAACGAAGATCCATTAACCTATATTAAAGAATTCTATAATGTTGTGAGTGGTTTACCTTTGCAGGGAGTGAATGAAGCAAATCTGAGGATGAGGGTCTTTGCTTACACATTGAAAGATAAGGCTAAGGGTTGACTAGTGACTTTAGCACCAGGTTCGCTCACCACTTGGGATGTTGTAGCTAAGAAATTTTTAGAGAAGTTTTTTTCTACTCAAAAGACAGCCACTTTGAGAGGGCAATCTTTACTTTAAGCAAGATGACGATGAACCTTTCAATGAATGTTGGGAGAGCTTCAAAGGCCTTTTGTTGCAATGTCCACATCATGGGTTACCTCCTTACTTACAAATGGAATTTTTTTATGATGGATTAACCCAAACATGTCAATAAACTATTGATAATGCAACAGGTGGGTCTTTGAAGAAAAAGAATGCTCAAGAGTCATATAACATCTATGAGATGTTAGGATCTAATGCTCAACACAAAGAAACAAGAGGTAAACGAGTTGGAGTGTATGAAATGAATTCTAATAATGATCTTGCATTGTAGGTGGCTAGTTTGGAAAAGAAGCTCGATTCTGTGCTCAATATGGTGCCTAAGATAGCTGAGGTGTGTGCCATTTGCAACATACTAGGTCATCCTACTTATCAATGCTCAGCTAGTGAGGCTTATCCCAAACTCATCCAAGAGCAAGTGAATCTCATGAACTCTTACAATCAAAGGCTAAGGAATGACGCATACTCTAGTACACATAACCCTAGTTGGAAAGATCATCCCAACCTTTCATGGAAGAATAACAATCAGTTTCAAAACTTCCAACCAAAGCCTGCCACTATACTTGAAGATACAGTTGAAATGCTAGCTCAAAACACCGTTCAATTCCAACAAACTACCAATAGTACTTTCCAACAACATTCGGCTGCTTTAACCAAAATAGAGACACAATTAGGTCAGATTGCATATGCTTTAAGTCAAAAAGAGGCCAAAAAGTTTATGAGCCAACCGGTTATACTTCAAAGGAACCAAGAGCAGGCCAAAGCAATTACTACACTTAGAAGTGGTAAGGTTATTAATAATGGAGTTGGCGATGAAGTTATTAATGAATCTGATCATGTGAATGCAGGTGCCACTCATAGAGAATGAGAAACCAAATGATGATCAAAGCAATGCCACTTCTTCATTTGAAGCCCCAAATCCTCACAAGGCTGAAAAACCTTACACTCCTCCCATCCCATTTCCTGGAAGACTTACCAAAAACAAGCAGGATAACTCATTTAAAGAAATTTTTGATATTTTAAGTAAAGTGAATGTTAATTTAACTTTTCTTGATGTTATTAGGAATATGCTAGCATATGGGAAATCGCTCAAGGAGCTGAACAACTATAAGAGAAAGTATGGACCTAATGAGCAGGTGATGGTGTCTGAAAATGTGAGTGTTGTGCTTCAAAGAAAGCTCCCACCAAAAGTCAAGGATCCGGGCAGTTTTTCTATTAATATCACCATTGGAGACAAGCTAGTAGAAAAGGCTATGCTCGATTTGGGTACTAGCATCAATTTAATGCCCTATTCAGTGTACCTTCAATTATGTTTGGGGGATTTGAAGGCAACAACCATTTCATTGCAACTTGTTAACCGATCAGTGAAATATGTAAGAGGTATAACAGGAGATATTTTAGTTCAAGTTGATAAACTAATTTTGCCTGCTGATTTTATAGTGTTGGATATGGAAGAAGCTCCTACACATGGTCCTGAGTTTACCTATTTTTCTCTGGAGACCCTTTATGGCCACTGCAAAGACTATCATAGACGTGCAAAATGGTTTTCTCAACATGATTGTGCTAGGAGAAACTGTGCAATTCAACGTGTTTAAATCTCTGTCTCACCCTTCTGGTTCACTTGATTGTTGTTCAGTTGATGTGCTTAATTCACTTGTTTTCACTAAGTTTCTGCAGGCACAGTCCAGTGATCCATTACAATCTGTGTTGAGTCAATCTCAAGATGATTTTGACAAAGAATATGCACTCATGGAAGTGGTGGCTGCCTTGGAAGCATTAAAACCATATCTTTCCACTATTTCACCTCTTATAGAGCCATTAGAATCATCTATCACACATCTGATCCCTTCCATTCTTAAGCCTCCAAAACTTGAACTTAAACCACTTCCAGCACATCTAAAATATGCTTACCTAGCTAAACTTGAAACTCTTCCAATCATCATAGCATCTGACCTCACCCTAATGGAAGAAGATAAGCTAATTAGGGTGTTAAAAGAGTTCAAATAAGCCTTTGGCTGGTCTATTGCAGATATCAAGGGAATAAGCTCTACCATGTGCATGCATCAGACTTTATTGAAGGAATGAGCAAAACCTAACCGTGAACCACAAAGAAGGCTCAATCTACACATGAAATAAGTAGTGAGAGCTTAAGTGTTGAAGTTGCTAGATGTGGGTATCATATACCCAATTTCTGATAGCAAATGGGTCAGTGTTGTTCAAGTAGTGCCTAAGATGATTGGAATCACCGTGGTAAAGAATGAGAACAAAGAGCTTGTGCAAACAAGACCCGTAGCCAGTTGGCGTGTTTGCACTAATTTCAGGAAGTTGAATTTGGACACTAGAAAAGATTATTTTCCTATGCCTTTTACAGATCAAATGCTTGAGTGATTAGCTGGTCACTCATATTATTGTTTTCTTGATGGATATTCTGGTTATAATTCATAGGAGCATATTTATGCGACTTAGTTAGCTTGATTCCTTGCATTTACTCAGTTAGTTTCTGTTTATTTTAGTATTTTAAGTTATTTTTGTGTGCTTGTAGGTTCAAATGGCTAAGGTGTCAAGAAAATGCATTTTGGTGCATTTTGCAGCAATTATGGGCTTGGAATGGATAGCACATGGATGGACGGATTTGCAGACCAAAAGAGGCTAGGAATATGTTGAAGAGATGAAAGAATTAATTCAAGAAAAAGAACTTAAGGAGCCCAGCAACAAAGAAGGAATGTTAGCCAAGTTACCTTTTCCAAACTAACCTTATCCTATTCTACCTTAATTCCAGCTGCAAGGAGGATCCCTAAATAATTTAGGACACTTAAATATAGGGTTCTAGAAGACCTAATCCCTGCCACAAAGGGTGCTGAACCAAATCTGTCCAGAAATACCTTTCCTTGCTGTGCAAGGCATTCCTTTGTTTCCTGGGATCTTGCCACAACCACCTTTCCATTTTCCCTTTGGATTTTGAATTTAATTACCCTTTTTGCTCGAGGATTTGGTGTACAACCAAATCCTTCTCCAAATTTAATTAGGTCGTGGTCATCTCCCTAGCCTATAAATATATGTTCC
This sequence comes from Heteromeles arbutifolia, assembly GCA_024362995.1. Classification (NCBI taxonomy): domain Eukaryota; kingdom Viridiplantae; phylum Streptophyta; class Magnoliopsida; order Rosales; family Rosaceae; genus Heteromeles; species Heteromeles arbutifolia. Next base: position 28,469,205 of record JANCRC010000002.1, on the reverse strand, counting down.
TGCCGTACCATTCATGATCCATCATTCACCATAACTCACCTACGTCCATTCACCAATACAATTCATCACTCATCCATCATCATAACCCTTGTACCACAACAAAGAAGGAGAAGGAAGACCCTTGGATGTGCTTGCCATTCAAGTTTGGATTGCTGGAACCTTCTGAAGTGTAATCCATCTTTTGTTTTCAATGTTTAAATTCAATTGTCTTTGTTTTGCGAACACGAGGAGCTAAACTTGTTTTAGCTAGGGGAAATTCAAAGCCATGAACATATTTTCAATATGAATTGATTACTTCCAGTTGTGATTTCATAAATCTTGAATGCAATTTACTTAACTGTTCGATTTAGAACTTATTATTGTATGTTGATTAAGGATGCATACTTAGTTTGCATGCATGAATTTGATGCTAGAATGTAAGGGATTTTCACCTAATTGTTATGAACTTATATTCATAAGTAGTGGAGGTTGCTAGTCACGATCGCGTTAAGTGAATTCCTGGCAAGAGTATCATGCAGTTCATAGTTACAAATGCCTTGTCAATGCTTATGATTTGCATAGAACTTAATGATCTTTGACATTTATCTCTATTATGCGTTCATGTAGGGAACTATTGAGGAATAATTTGGTTGCCGATGCATTGTCCATCCAATTAAATGACTTAAGGAAAATCTGAGGGTTAATTAGTGCAGTTCACGGTTAATCTGGGGCATTGAGGTTCATGGTTTATTGGAAAAGCAACTGGAAATCAATTTGTATACAAGTGTGTCATGTGTGGAGAAGGACTCTATAGCTTGTTTATCCCCCATCCATTCATCCCAATTTCGTGCTAAACATGTTTAAGTCTTTAATTTACTTGTCTTTACTTTAAATTCGTCAAAAACCCAATCCCCTTTACTTGGTCATGTCTTTTAGTTAAAATCTGTCCAATTTTGTGTCTTTTAGTATTTTGAGTCAAGTTAAAGTTAGAATTCGTTCAAAGTAATCCCTAGTGTCTAGTTTGAGTCAAGTTTCATTGTTTTGTGTTGTTTTGAGTCATTCTTGTTTGTTTTAAGTTATTAGAGTCTAGTTTTGTGTTTTTGAGTTAGTTTTAAGTAGATTAGCAATCCCTCCTAATCCCCGGCCTAGAACGATCCCTACTTATCCATACTACAGTTGTCAACAAGAGGGTTTAATTTGTGTGTTAGTTTCTATCACATGAAATTTTGGCGCCATTGCCGGGGATTAGTAAATTTGCTAATCACCCTATTTTATTTTTAATATTTGATTTAGTTTTCTTTGATTTTAGGTACTAGAGAAGTAAGACATGGCAATTGCTAATCTTCAAGCTCAAATGGCGAATCTTACTTCTCAGTTGTCGCAATGTCGAAAGGACCACAAGGCAAAGTGTCCCTACATTTGGTGCTTCTTATAGGCAAGAATATCAAGCAAATCAACGTGCACAAAGAGATTTGAGGGATCATTCAAACTCTATGTGGTGGGAATCTCAACAAGTTCAACACGAAGGATATTGGCAGCCATATGAAGAGTTCTATTCATGACCTGCGCAGCCACCATAGCATGCCCTGCAACAATTCTAACCGAATTCAGGTTCGTCAATAGATTGTGCTCAAATTCTTGATGTACTAACTTCTTTGACGCAGGAATTACAAAATCAAGCCTAAGTGATGAGCGAATTGTAGAATCAAATGGGAGAGATCACATAATTCATGGGGCAAATTCAAGAACAAAGTGAACTATCCGACTCAACTGTTGAAATTGTTGAAGCTATCACCTTGGAAAGTGGCATGGAGGTTGGAGATGAACCCAAGATGTCCAAACCAAGCCAAAACATGGATGAACAGTTGCTGCTCGAAGAATAGGAGGATAACAAGGCCACGGCAAGGGAAGAACCACCCTTACCGCAGCCTATCCTAGCCCCAATACCCATGCCGCAATCCTATATGCCCTCTATGCCATCCATTACAACCAAGTTAAGCCCAAATTCAATTTGTCCTGACCCTGTTCCACCAAATGTCCATATTCCTTGCAGGATCATGCAATCCAAGGAAGAAGAGGGTGAGAAAGGCATCTTCGAAACCTTTCCAAAGAATCAAGAGCAAGAAGTGGCTGGGGAATGTCTAGAATTCATCAAAGAGGATATACTTGAGACAAAAATTCCCAAAGAAGTCGGATTTTATGACACGGGACAAGTCATAACTCTCAAAACACCAAATATGGCTGAATTTTCTAGTCCTACAACTTTCGAAGGGGTGTTAATTCTTGAGTTCATGTCGGAGCACACAGGTAAGCCACCTCCCCGAATTTCAATTTTGTTTTATACTAATATGTTGTTAATGATTCATGCACCCACTCTAGAATTTAAACCATTATCGTATCATTTCAAGTATCACCTTCCATTCAAAGATCAACTCCATGCCGTGGGCCAAGATGGAGCTTAAAAGGAGATATCGTCCGGCTGGAAGACGATAAAGCAAGCGCTTCTTGGGAGGCAACCTATGCGTTTAAATAAAGAAGACCTAAGACTCTCCGGCTCCACAACCAGATTTGCGTTTCTAAACCCTTCTCTTTACTGCATTTACTTTGCCATAATTGTCATGTTTGTTAGTTGTGTTGTTTAATTGATTGTGTGTGAGTCTATGCTTCAACATTGAGGACAATGTTTAGTTTAAGTGTGGGGGGGGGGTAAACAAAGTGTTTTTCATCGATTTTCGTGGGATTTTATCACCTATCACTTCTAAAGTTGTTTCTCACTGTTTTAAGTGTTTTTAGTGTGTTTTGAAGTGTTTTAATGTGTTTTGAAAGAAAAATACGAAAATTTGAAAAAATTCGAAAAAGATTTGAAAAAGCCAAAAATAGTCGTTTTTAGAGTTGTTTTTGTGTTTTTGTTTGTGTCTTAGGGTACCTTCCAACACAATGATGAGGATTTAGTTTTTAATTGCATGACTGTTATAGAAAGTTACGAACATGGATGGAAGTTTGATATGCTCTTTGGTTTATGCTTAGTTGTAGTTGTCGTTTACGAATTCATATGTAATCACAAAAGAAAAAAAAACTAGCTTTTGTAACATGCTTGAAGGAAGAAACTCAAACTAACGCTACAACCCTGAGAGACTTGAGCCTATTCTTTGTTTGGAGATTTATTAATCTATGACGTTTTTGTTTTCCAAAGTCGTTGCATAATCTCATTATTTCTTTGCTTGGTTGCTACTTAGAATGCATTTTCATCATTATAGATCCAAATATTAGAACTCATACCTGTTTTATTCAAAGCACGACATTGAATTGCATAACACATAAACAAGATGAAGTTGTTTAGTGAACCAAAGCCAAACATCCGTACCCCCCCTTTTTCATTTGTTTTGTAGGTTTAACCCCTTTTGTGCCTTATTTAGCCTATTTTCTTTGTTAGCCCACACTATCCTTACCTAGCTTCGTATAGGACTATCCATACCCTTGTTCTTAAAGGATAGTGAAGCATGATTTAGAAGGAATTCCTTTTGATCTACAATTTGCAGAAAAAGAAGTGCGGGGGAAGGGTTTTCAAAGTGTGTGTTTTGTGTGCCAAAGAAATAGGGCACGGGTTAAACAAAAAAAAAGATAGAGAAAAGTTGTGAAAAGAAAAGAAAAGAAAGAAAAAGAGTTGAAAAATAAGTGAGATTGAACTCAGAAGTATTGGTTGTTGAAGAAAGGGTCCGGAAGTTTGAATCTGGGCCTAAAAGTTGTATGAATCATCCCCTTTGTTTTTAAAGTTGGTTGCTGCATTCAAAAGTGAATTCTAAGTGTTGATTTCATTGCTTTGCTTACTATCGCTTTAAGAACTTTTGTTTATCCCTAACCTTTCTTTGTTAGCCAATACCCTTGGCCCTGTTATAACCCCTAAACTTCAATCTTGTTTGTTATGTGTTCAATATGTGGAGTTTGAGATTGTTATGAGCATATGGAATCCCTGTTTCTCGCTTTTAAGTAGTAGCATTCCGTTCATGAGATCATATACATATGTGCATTAATAATTCCAGAAAGTGCTTTCTTTGTATGACATGTGAGTGTTTAGTCTACATGTTTACATCAATCTTCTCACATATACTTAGTATAGGGAGTGTAGTGAGAAAATCTTGTGAAATTAGAGAGTATATCCGGTGAGTGATAGGAGCATATTTATGCGACTTAGTTAGCTTGTTCTTGTGCATTTACGTTGTTAGTTCTTAGTTATTTTAGTCTTTTAAGCCAAATTCGTGTGCTTTCAGTTTCTAAAGACAAAGTATGCATGAAGGTGCATTTTGGAGCCTTTTAGAGCAAAATTGGGCGTGAAATGGATTGCTTGCATATGGAGCACAAGGAATGGACGAATTTGAAGTTCAAATGAGGCTAGGAATGTGTTTAAAAGTTGGAGAAATAAATTCAAGTCAAAGAAGATAAGGAATCAGCTACAAACATGGAACATTATGCAAACCAACCTTATCTTATCTTATCCTATCTTAATTCCAGCTACAAGGGGGACTCCTTTTCATAATAGGATGCCTAAAAATTGTTTTTAGGAGGCCTTTTCCTTCTAGAAACATGCCACAACACTCCTTTCTAGAAGTCCTAAAAATCTGGCACCCCAAACCTTTCTAGAAGGCCTTTGCCTTGCCTTGCACTCCATCCCCTTCCCTCCAATTGCTGCCGCACCTTCCCTATCCTTATTCCTCTTGGACTTTGATTTAATTAGCCTATTCCCTTGTGGATTTGGATTGTGCAAAGCCTTTTCAGAAATTAATTGGGCTAAACCCCTTTCTGGATGGATTTAAGCCTTGTGCCGCACCCTAAGGCCCTAATCCTTTATTTCTGCTAAGTCCAAGTCCTAACCTGATTTCCCTAGGGTTTACCATGCCTATATATACATATTTTGAGGCTTTGCCACAAGTTACCAACCCATATACCACACCATAATTCGTAGCCACCACCATTCACCACAGAAATTCCTTTAGCCCACTCCATCCACCATTCTACACTTCCAAAACACAATTCCAGCCACTTCCTACCCTTGCTGCAGACCATTCACCCCCTAAACTTCCATCCCTACAACCATACACATCCATAGTCTCTTGTGCCACAGCAAGGTAGGGAAGAAGAAGAACCTTGGCGATTCATGCTTGCAGATTTGAGCGTTTTAGGTGTACTTCGTTCTTGTTTTCAATGTTTATTTTGTTATTACTTTCTGATTTTGTTGTAATCATGAGTGGCTAAATCCCTATTTAGTTAGGGGGAAGTTTGAAGCCATGAACATGTTCGAGATATGAATTGATTTCTTCCAATTGTGATTTGTTAAGTTGTGATTGCAATTCAATTATCTGTTTTAATCATATCTTATTTGTGTGTGTTTATTAAGGATGCATACTTAGTTTTCATGCATGAATCAGATGCTAGAATATAAATGAGTTTCACCTAATTGTTACAAGTTTATATTCCTGAGTAGTGAAGGTTGATTGTCACGATCGCGTTAATTGAATTCTTGGCAAGTGTATCATGCATTCATAGTTACAATTGCCTCGTCAACACTTATGATTTTCATGAAACGTAATGATCTCTGACTGTATCTCTATTATGCATTCATGTAGGGGACTTTTGGAGAATGATTTGGGTTGTCGCATGCATTCATCCAATTCAATGAGTAAAGGAAAATCTAAGGGTTAATTGTGCATCACGGTTAATCTGGGGTGTTGAGCATCATAGTTTATTGAAAAGCAATTGGAAATCAATTCATGTACAAGTGTGTCATGTGTGGAGAACGGACCTCTAACTAATCCATCCATCATCTTATTTCCTAAATTCGTTTTACAATCTGTTTAGTTTTACAATTTGTTTATTTGTTTAGATTTCGTCAAAACCAAAACCCCCTTTTACTTTCTTGTTTCAAAGTGTTTAAAATCTGTTTTGTTTGTGTTTTAGAGTGTTTTGAGTCAAGTCAGAATCCTAAATTCGTCCATAGTTGTGTTTAGAGTCCAAAACTACCCAGTTTGTGTTTTTAGGCAGTTTTGAGTGTTTTTGAGTTGTTTTAAGTCTTTTGAACCTGTTTTGAGTCCCTTGAGTCTTTCCAAACGTTTTTAACTTTGTTTTTGTGTTTTGAGTCAGTTTAGAGGTTTTAGCAAGCCCTCCTAATCCCCGGTCTAGAATGATCCCTACTTGCATTTATACCACGATTTGACAACAAGAGGGTTTAATTTGAGTGCTTAACTTTTATCACATCAGTGAGGAATTGAGTGAATTCTCTAAGGCATGTTACTACATTCAAAATGTTGTTTTAATGGATTAAATGCAAGCTAGTGAATGGCTACTACGATTAAGTATGAGTTAGAGGGTAGGGATGACTAAAATCTATGTAAGTAGTGATTCTTAATATGTCAGTTTCCTTGGAATTCCCTGAGGCAATTGTTGGAAGGTCTAGGTTTTGTTTTGTTTGTTTTGTTTTGCTCGAGGACTAGCAAAAGCTAAGTGTAGGGGAATTTGATAGGAGCATATTTATGCGACTTAGTTAGCTTGATTCCTTGCATTTCCTCAGTTAGTTTCTGTATATTTTAGTATTTTAAGTTATTTTCATGTGTTTGTAGGTCCAAAGGGCTAAGGTTGCAAGAAAGTGCATTTTGGTGCATTTTGGAGCATTTTTGGGCTTGGAATGGATAACACATGCATGGAGCAAGGTGGATGGATGAATTTGAAGACCAAAAGAGGCTAGGAATGTGTTGAAGAGATGAAGGAATTAATTCAAGAAAAAGAAGTTAAGGAGCCCAGCAAGAAAGAAGGAATGTTAGCCAAGTTACCTTATCCAAACTAACCTCATCCTATTCTACCTTAATTCCAGCTGCAAGGAGGATACCTAAATAATTTAGGACACTTAAATATAGGGTTCTAGAAGACCTAATCCCTGCCACAAAGGGTGCCGCACCAAATCTGTCCAGAAATACCTTTCCTTGCCGTGCAAGGTAGTAATTTGTTTCCTGGGATTTTGCCGCAACCACATTTCCCTTTTCCCTTTGGATTCTGAATTTAATTACCCTTTTTCCTTGAGGATTTGGTGTACAAATCCTTCTCCAAATTTAATTAGGTCGTGGTCCTCTCCCTACTGTCGTACCATTCATGATCCATCATTCACCATAACTAACCTACATCCATTCACCAATACAATTCATCACTCATCCATCATCACAACCCTTATGCTGCAGCAAAGAAGGAGAAGGAAGACCCTTGGACGTGCTTGCCATTCAAGTTTGGATTACTGGAACATTCTTCGGTGTAATCCATCTTTTGTTTTCAATGTTTAAATTCAATTGTCTTTGTTTTGCGAACATGAGGAGCTAAACTTGTTTTAGCGAGGGGGAAATTCAAAGCCATGAACATATTTGCAATATCAATTGATTACTTCCAGTTGTGATTTCATAAATCGTGAATGCAATTTACTTAACTGTTTGATTCAGAACTTATTATTGTATGTTGATTAAGGATGCATACTTAGTTTGCATGCATGAATTTGATGCTAGAATGTAAGGGATTTTCACCTAATTGTTATGAACTTATATTCATAAGTAGTGGAGGTTGCTAGTCACGATCGCGTTAAGTGAATTCCTGGCAAGAGTATCATGCAGTTCATAGTTAAAAATGCCTTGTCAGTGCTTATGATTTTCATAGAACTTAATGATCTTTGATATGTATCTCTATTATGCGTTCATGTAGGGAACTATTGAGGAATAATTTGGTTGCCGATGCGTTGTCCATCCAATTCAATGACTTAAGGAAAATCTGAGGGTTAATTAGTGTAGTTCACGGTTAATCTGGGGCATTGAGGTTCATGGTTTATTGGAAAAGCAATCGGAAATCAATTTGTATGCAAGTGTGTCATGTGTGGAGGAGGACTCTCTAGCTAGTTTATCACCCATCCATTCACCCCAATTTCATGCCAAACCTGTTTAAGTCTTTAATTTACTTGTCTTTACTTTAGATTCGTCAAAAACCCAATCCCCTTTACTTGGTCGTGTGTTTTAGTTAAAATCTGTCCAATTGTGTGTCTTTTTGTATTTTGAGCCAAGTTAAGGTTAGAATTCGTTCAAAGTAATCCCTAGTGTCTAGTTTGAGTCAAGTTTCATTGTTTTGTGCTGTTTTGAGTCATTCTGGTTTGTTTTAAGTTATTAGAGTCTAGTTTTGTGTTTTTGAGTCAGTTTTAAGTAAATTAGCAATCCCTCCTAATCCCCGGCCTAGAACGATCCCTACTTATCCATACTACAATTGTCAACAAGAGGGTTTAATTTGTGTGTTAGTTTCTGTCACATCAATAATCAAATTATGATTGCTCTGGAAGATCAAGAAAAGACTACATTCACCTGTCCCTTTGGCTCTTTTGCATATAGGAGGATGCCTTTCGGTCTTTGCAATGCCTAGCAACATTCCAAAGTTGTATGTTGGCAATATTTTCAAACATGATTGAGAGATTCATTGAGGTATTCATGGACGATTTTTCAGCTTTTTGTTCTTCTTTTGATGATTGCCTTAACCATCTCTCTCTAGTGCTTCAAAGATTTCAGAAAACAAATTTGGTTCTTAATTGGGAAAAATGTCAATTCATGGTGAAACAAGGTGTTGTGTTGGGTTATGTAACATCTAGCAAGGGAATTGAAGTTGAAGTTGACAAAGCCAAAATTGACATCATCTCAAATATGGCAGCCCCTACATCAGTGAAGGGAGTGAGAAGCTTTCTAGGACATACTGGTTTTTATCGTCGTTTCATTAAAGATTTTTCCATGATCACTCGTCCATTATGCAATATTTTGGCTAGAGATGTTGTATTTCACTTTGATAAAGGTTGTATGAATGTGTTTAACACCTTGAAACATGAAGTAACCTCTGCTCCTATTATTATGGCACCAGATTGGTCTTTACCTTTTGAACAAATGTGTGATGCCTCTGACTATGCCATTGGTGTTGTTTTAGGTCAAAGAGTGAATAAGCTCCCACATGTGATTTACTATGCAAGCCGGACATTAAACGATGCTCAACTCAATTACTCCATAACTGAGAAAGAGTTGCTTGCTATTTTTTTTGCTTTAGAGAAGTTTCATTCATGTCTTGTTGGCTCTAAAATAATTGTTTACTCTGACCATGCAGCTTTAGGTAGGTACTCTTGTTACAAGAGTTTGACCTGGAAATTCGAGACAAGAAGGGGAGTGAGAATGTTGTTGCTGACCACTTGTCATGCCTCATTGATGAAAACCATGGAGATGGACAAATTTTGCCTCTCAACGAATCATTCTCGGATGAACACCTCTTTGTCATTCAAGAAAAAGAAGTTTCTTTCAATGGTGAAACACTATGTTTGGGACGAGCCATATTTGTTCAAGTATTGCCCGGACGAAATCATCTGAAGATGTGTCCCAGAGAGTTAGCAGAAAAGCATATTAACATTCAGTCATGCATTGACATGTGGAGGAAATTTCGGTGCCAAAAAGACAGCTTTAAGGGTTTTACAATCTAGTTTCTTTTGGCCTACATTATTTAAAGATGCTTTTGATTTTTGTTCTAAGTGTGATAAGTGCCAGAAAATGGGGAACATCAGCCGCATGAATGAAATGCCATTGAACAACATTTTGGTGGTGGAGCTGTTCGATGTGTGGGGAATCGACTGGAGATGGACAAATTTTGCCTCTCAACGAATCATTCCCGGATGAACAGCTCTTTGTCATTCAAGAAAAAGAGCCATGGTATGCTAATTTTGTTAACTATCTTGCTTGTGGTGTAATTTGAGATGATTTAACTTTTCAGGAGAAAAGGAAGTTCCTTTCAATGGTGAAACACTATGTTTGGGATGAGCCATATTTGTTCAAGTATTGCCCTAACCAAATCATCCGAAGATGTGTCCCAGAAAGTGAACAACAAAGCATATTAACATTCAGTCATGCATTGACATGTAGAGGACATTTCGATGCCAAAAAGACAACTTTAAGGGTTTTACAATCTGGTTTCTTTTGGCCTACATTATTTAAAGATGCTTTTGATTTTTGTTCTAAGTGTGATAAGTGCCAGAAAATGGAGAACATCAGCCGCATGAATGAAATGCCATTGAACAACATTTTGGTGGTGGAGCTATTCGATGTGCGGGGAATCAACTTCATGGGACCATTTCCGTCTTCTTTTGGATACATATACATACTGGTGGCAGCAGATTATGTATCCAAATGGGTTGAAGCAGCAGCTACACGAATTAATGATCACAACGCTGTTTTGAATTTTCTCAAGGATCTGATTTTTTGTAGGTTTGGAACTCCAAGAGCTATCATTAGCGACAGTGGCAGCCACTTCTGCAACAAACCTTTCGAGGCATTGATGAAGAAGTACAACATCACACATAAGGTGGGAACTCCATATCATCCTCAAACCTCGGGCCAAGTGGAGATCAACAATAAGGAAATAGAGAACATTTTGATGAAGACCGTCAGCCCTACAAGGAAGGATTGGTCACTTAGGTTGAATGATGCACTTTGGGCTTATCGAACAGCGTACAAGACCCTAATTGGAATGAGCCCTTATTGACTTGTGTTCGAAAAGTCACATCATTTGCCAATGAAGCTCGAGCACCATGCATATTAGACCATAAAAAAGTTCAATTTTGATCTCAAGGAAGCTGGTGTAGTAAGGAGGCTCCAACTTAATGAGTTGGAAGAGTGATGCAGATATGATGGCTAGTTTATTTATGGATCATTGGGATAAATTGAATGCTTAACATTATTAAGTAGAACTAAATAAACTCAATAATAGCTTGGGGGAATTTTTTTTGGCTGCTCATAACAGCCAAGACGTTTTTTTTTGCTGATATTAGTCTTTCTTTATGTAATTTTCAATTTTCAGTGTTATTAAGTTAAATGGCCTTTCAAATTCTGAATGTAAGTTACAGATTAGTGGTAAAACCCATTTCTTGCTAGAAGGTGGAGATGTTGAACGTTTTTTTATGATGAATGAAATATTCTGAGAAGTTTCTCAGTTTGTGCCTTTCTCCTTGTGAGATTGTTCAACTTTGTTCTTCTAGTTGTCTACGTTGTAGGTTGGTACTAGAGACGAGTTTTTTTTGAGGTTTTCAGGTCTCTCCTCGCACTAGGAGATAGTAAACCCTATCTATTAGTTTTCCTTTTCATTTATTTTTTTTTCTAGCTGCTGCACCCAAGGAGATGAAATGGTAGAAATCAAGCAATGTTTCCAAGGTGTAATGTTCATTCCCAATGAGATGAAATGGTAGAAATCAAGCAATCTTTGGCTCGACATGACAATGAATTTGCAAAAATGATGCATATGATGGAGGAAATCAGACTTCGACTTCCTGAAAATCTGCCACCAAATCATCAAGAATGACAAAACCTTCCACCCCCACCAGAGGGTTACAAGGAAGATTATGAAGAAGAACCTGGAAATGTTAATCCATTTATGGGTTTTGGGGCACGAAGGAGACCATATATTCCTCACAGGGCAACTGCTCAAGTGATTTAAAATAACAATAATCACTGGGACTCTGGGTTTAAAACTGAAATTCCCGAGTTTTATGGTGCGATGCAATCGGATGATCTCTTAGATTGGTTGACTACAGTAGAGGACATCTTTGATTTCAAGAAGGTTCCAGAAGACAAAAAGTTGGGATTGGTAGCCACTCATTTATGAGGAAGAGCATCAGCTTGGTGGCAATAAGTTAA